>OX276349.1:12997994-22997994 GCA_946251885.1 Cosmia pyralina | reverse complement strand
GTTCCTCACACAATCCATCCATCTTTTCTTTGGCCTTCCTCTCCCTCTCCATCCATCAACATATATAGTCATCACTCTTTTAGTCACATGCGTTTCGTCCCTCCTCATCACATGCCCATACCAAGCCAAATGATTAACTTTCAACTGTTCTGTCACTGGCACCACTTTCAAACTTCCTCTTAAACACTCATTTCTTACTTTATCCATCTCAACATTCTCATCTCCGCTGAATGCAATCTTTTTTCATCCGTCTTCTTCACTTCCCAGCATTCCAATCCATATAGTATGACTGGCCTTATCACGGACTTGTAAATGGCTTATGATATAACCAAATAATTCGTTTTTGAGTTACAAGGGCACTTACATCTACTTCTTAGGATTTTGATGGCAATCTAAATTCAGTCTCCCCAGAATTTGGCTACAAGTAACTGACTGACAGACAAAAACATTGGGTTCTATAACATTATTATGTAAGGTTAACAGAAGATACCAAGCAATGTATATGTTGCACAAAGAATTAACGGTGATGATGCAATTCATCAATGATGGTATGAATGAGTTCCTGTGATTGGTCCGTTCATAAATTTTTCTTAATTGGTTAGATACCTACTACATATATACTTAATTACACATACCTCTGAACTGAGCTTCCCACTCCTTCACAGAATCCATTTCCATTGAGTTCAGGTCACTGAGGTCATCATATTCCTTGTCTGATGATGTCACAGAGAATGTGGCTAGACCTCTTGATGCATCCTTCCCTCCGAATGCTGCATATGGTCCACCTACAGAAAATTGTTTGTTATGGATTTTTGTAATAAATGTTTTAAGTAATTTATATTGAAATTTTAATAATTATAGGGCATAAATGAATTGTATGTCTTGTAAAATAAAAAACACAATCTCTAATATTACCTCGTATCAATATTTATAAACGTTTAAAAAAATTTCAAATCAAATGAACAATGTTTTTATAATGCAAAAGGTTACTCAAGGTGCATAGTCTGCATTTTGAATGGATAATTAATGAGTCATGGTAATGTCAACTCTATTTATAAACAGCGGTGCGGATGCACTCACCGGGCCCGTAGAAGCGGCGTCCTCGCGTCACGTCGAATATCCACCCGTTGACCGCCACCAGCACCCTGCCATCAGCTTGGTTACCATCATATTGACGCAACTCTGCAACTGTCATATCCTTATGAATTTTTGGCAACTCCACCGCCGGTGTTTCTGCAGGCACCTTTGTAAACTTTGCGTATATTTTATACATCAACACAAAGATAATCGCAATTATAATCAAATTCACGGGACTGTAAAACTCTTCTACGAAACCAGAACCCGCGTCTGGGCTGTCGGTTTCCGGCAATTTTGTCTCCGGGGCTGATGCCATTTTCGATTTTACACAATGTTAACACGGCGCCTCAAATATAGGGGATAATTGTATAAATTTTAGAAAACTATTTCCATTAGCAAATATAAAATACTAAAATCACTGACGTCAGCGTTCCGGCAAACGGCGAAGCGACAAGCGACAACTCAAGTGTGTTCGTACACAAAAAATATTAAATAGAATTTGACACAATGTTGTTCATCAAAATAAAATTATTTAGATTTTATTACAATAAATACTACAAAGCGAAACTAGCAACTCTACACATTTTCACCACAAAATCGTAGGTTCAAAACACAGTACAAAATGATAAAAACAGCAATAAAATTGTAAAATATTATAATGCTGTCAACACTACTAGATGAATGTAAAAGCAAAATAAAAAAAACGGTGCCGATTCTCTTGTACACCGAACTAAATTAACTAAACTATCACTAAAATTTCTTACTTTTGGCTATGAGAATCTTAGAGCTATTCTGCAAAAAAAAACCTCTAAAAGAAACAATTTTGACACAACTAAAATCGAGTTTGACAATCGTGACTCCGCGTGGTATAGTGCTCGTAGTATATTTGACCCGGTGGCTTTAATTGGAACTAAGGAAATCACTATGAAAAGTGAGAAGCCTTGTCATATTTTGTTCAACGAGCAGGGAGGGGGTAGCTCAACGTGTTTTTTATGGTTTTTTTTTTGGTACCTTTATGTAGAAGTTTAGGGGTTTAAAGGTTTCATAAAGGGGGGCCAAATTTTCATTATTTTTGCGATAGGACACACCGTTTTCGAGATATAAGCAAAAGAAAAAAAAAACAGTACTGTTTTTGCACTTAAAAGTCAAGGTGTTGGTGTGAATTCTAGTTCATGATAACTAATTTTATTCTACACCTTTTTAATCGCGATTAAAAATAGTCTAATTTAGTTTCACAATTAAAATTTTAGGTGGAAACAGTGAAATTCAGAATAGCAAAATTGCCAATTTCACTAAATTAATAACTCGGTACAATATTATATTAGTGCTGTCAAACTAAAATATAGTTAAGTTGTGTCACTTTAGTCAATTTCAGAATGGGAAATCGTCGTTTGACAGGGGTAAACTAAATTTTAGTGATTTTTAGTCTAGTTTAGAGGCATTTGTGACAAGAGAATCGGGTCTTTCGATCTCATCTAATTTAGTTCATAAAACGCATAAAATATCTTTATCTTTGTTTTCCAAGCTCAATGGATTAATTGACAGATTGACTTATGACGTGCCAGTGATCCCAGATTGGGGAAAATCCCCCCAAATTTGAGGTATTTTTTATTGTCATGGGGGACAATATTTTCGGGGTATATTTGGAGAAAAATTGGGGTCGGGGGATTTTTATCAACAAAACTGTAATCTGGGGAAAAGTCAATCGGTCGCTCGCTTGGTTTTTACCGTCAATCGCCATTACCATCTGTTAGAATATAGTAATTAAATCATAATTGGTATATTTTGTGCCTTGGTGTTTGAAGATAATGGCACTATCAAAACAAAAAAAAAACAACAAAGATATAGAAAGGAGTGAAAAGCGACCCAGTATTTCAAGGTTCGTAGTTCAGTTGCAAAGTTATTATAACCTTACAATAATATTATTATTATTTCATTTATAACCTAAATGAAATCATGTCTCGCAAAGGTTTTATAATTGATTTGTAGCTCTGAATAAAGTGAGACTAAGAACAACGTAAATAGTTAACATAACGTAATTGTTGGCAATCAATTAAGGGGATGTAGGAGAGTTCATTTGCAACCAAATGACCCCTATACAAATGTCAACCATTTTCGAGTAATTTGACATTTTAGTTTTTTTTGCTGACTGAAAATTGTATAGACGCCAGCACATCAAGCTACTACAATCTGTCAAATTTCTTTAATAGATTTTCATCTATAACGCCCATGCATTAGGTTCAAGGTTGATTGAGAAAATTTGACAGTTTCAGGTGGCTTGACCTGCTGGCGTCTGTACCTTTCATTTAAATTTTTTTTTTGCCATTTTTTGTTTCTTCAAAAACTGAATTTTGGGGGGATTTCGGGGAAGGTTTGATTGGGGAGAACGCGAGACGGTCATCTGGCAACACTGACGTGCCCGTGTCAATCTCTGTTAACTCGGTCACGTCAAACAACAAAGTACAAACAGTTCGTAAATTCGTGTTCGCGTTAGCAATAAGCTAAGCCCGCTTCTTTATTATTTTTCAATCGTTTCTCGACTTGTAACATGGTCTACAGAAAAACGAAATAACTTATACAATAATTAGTGTCAATTACTGCAGTTAAAATGAAGGATCAACGTTCAGATTTATGTTCAAGATACATTACGATTTTTATTGTGGTTTCTTGTTACTGGTTTGTATTCAAAATGATTATTATATTTCCCTGTTAGTAATTATTTGTTAGACATTGTATTGGAAAGAATACTAAGAACATTTGTATATTCATATTTAATTCGCCGGCTGAATCTGCAGAATGCATGCCACTTATTACCTGACGGACGTCATCATGATGAAATATTTGCCGGTCGTAAAATGAAATGTATTATTGGTATTTTTATTACTGACCTTATTTTATTGCTACAAAAATACCTATATTAAAATGAATTTGTTTAAAAACAATATATAAGTAAATCCAGGGTCAGTGGGTCGTCTTAGGGGCAGTTAGGATTTTTTTTATCCATCACATAGCCGAAATTAAAACTACTTAATTATTTTTAACAGGGTTGTGTCAATAGCAACAGTATTCGTCAATAAAACCTTACTAAGCAGCCAGGAGGTTGCATTAGAAGCACCATTGTTTATAACATGGTTCCAATGTATTGTCTCCTTCAGTATATGCTACACATTGAGCAGATTTGGTGGAATACCACATCTGTTTACATTTCCTAAGGGATCACCATGGAGTCTGGATGTTATGAGAAAGGTAATTACATAATTGTATGCTACTTAATGCATGTGATCTTTATAAAACGGCAATAAGCCTATTTGAAGTAAATTCCAATTTACTGTGCCCAGTCTATTGAGGTTCAGTGTAAAATAGAGCAGCTATTACAAACTAAAGATGTGTTCTATGTTCTATGTTATAGGATTTGGTTTCCGCACTTAGTCCTTCATGTGGACCATTGTGCGTGGGCCATGGCGGCCGTCGGGGGTTTATTCCAACCAGCCCACCTCCCTCCAGAATTTAATCAAATCTCCGGGTTTGTTAAGAACATCTGTGAAAGATCGGGATATTCCGAGAGTTTCTGTTCTAATCTGGGTGACGCCTGTGCATTCAAAAAGCACATGCGCAACGGTTTCCTCAGCCTCCATGCAGGCCCTGCACAGAGGACTGTCCGTTATTCCTATTGTGTGGAAGTGTTTGTTTAGTGAGCAGTGTCCAGTGATGGTCCCCGTCACCAGGCGCAGCCCGTTCCTGTCCAGACGTAATAATCGCCTGGTAAGCGTGCCATCCAGGGACGGGATGGCCTCCCTGGACTGCCTGCAACCTGCTGTCGAGGACCACCAACTCTCCGCTTGTGTATGGGTGAACTCCTGTAGCCACCTGCGTAACTGGTTGAAGGGAATGGGTACGATCGGCTCAGATCCACAGACAGACATGCTGGATGCTCTCCTAGCAAGTTCATCCGCTGCGTCATTACCAAGTGATCCGCTATGTCCTTTAATCCATTGCAGTGTCACTGTGTTGCGGTTAGTTACCGCTACTCGTTCGAGTGCATCGTGACATTCTAGTATTAGTCTCGAGGTAAAGTACTTTTTCTGTAGGGATTGGAGCACTGAGGCACTGTCTGAGAGTATTCGTATATAGGTATCCGTAACTCTCCTGGCTTCTATGGCGTAACAGGCTTGTATGATGCCCACACACTCCGCCTGGTAGACAGTGTTGAATACTCCAAGCGGACTGGATATGTTAATGTTAAGGTCGTGTGAGAAGACTCCGACCCCGGTTCCGGAGTCGGTCTTTGATCCATCGGTGTATACTCTCAACTCTTGCGTGCCTGAGTAATCACACCGTTCTTCCGTGAGTATTATGTTATAATGCTTCTGAAAGCAGTGTTGTTTCGGGGCTTTATCGCATGGTGATGCCATCATTGGTTGTCGCCTGATCGCATCCTCCTTTATGCGTATGTGCTTAACTCTAGAGTCCTTGCTCAGTGTTCCCGCTAAACTGAGTCTAAAGGCGGCTAGGGCCGCCTCTTCACGCACGATGAGGTGTAGTGGCGGCAGTCCAAGCATTGCCTGTAGAGCAGCAGTGGGTGTAGTTCTCATGCAGCCAGTTATTGCTACACAAGCGAACCGTTGCAGTTTCTCAAGATCCTTTCGGGCTGTACTCAGGTCTGTCCTGGGCCACCAGACCAGTGAGCCATATGTGATAATTGGTCGGATTACTGTGGTGTATAGCCAGTAGGTGACCTTGGGGCTAATCCCCCAATTCCTGCCGAGCAATCGCTTGCACTGCCACAGGGATATACTGGCTTTTGTGATGATGTAGTTGGTATGTTTCGCCCAATTCAGCTGTTTGTCCAAAAAGATGCCCAGGTATTTGGTTTCAGTTGATAGGCTTAGGGTAGTTCCAAAGAAACGCGGTAGTTGTAATGTAGTCAGCTTCCTCTTTTTTGTAAAGAGAATCAGCTCGGTTTTTGTAGGGTTCACCGATAGTTGGTGTTTGTTGCACCAGTCTTCTACTATTTTCAAAGCTTGGCGCATGAGATTACATAGGGTATTTTCATGGGTGCCATTTATTACTATGGTTATGTCGTCAGCATAGCCCACAGTAAAGTATCCTTTGTCATTGAGGGTTTTGATGAGGCTGTCTACTACCAGGTTCCATAGTAGCGGAGAGAGGACGCCACCTTGCGGGCAGCCCTTTGCCACGATGGCCCTTGTAGTGTCGTTCACCGTCACTTGCACAGCTCTCATTTTGAGCATGTTGGTGATCCAGCCTCTCAGTGTTGAATCTATGCCATGTCTGACGAGTGCCATGTTGATACTGTTGAACATGGTTTTGTCAAAGGCGCCTTCTATATCAATGAAGGCGGCCAGTGATGAGCACTTGTAGTCCACCGCGCATTCAATTTTGGAAACTACACTGTGTAGTGCTGATTCCGTTGATCTGCCAGTGGAGTAGGCATGCTGTTGTTTATGTAGAGGTTTTACCCGAAGAGGTCCGTCACGGATGTATCTATCACAGAGTCTCTCAAGGGTTTTCAGTAGAAATGATGTGAGGCTTATAGGCCTGTAAGCCTTGGGTTGTGTATAATCTGGTTTTCCAGGTTTGGGTATGAAAATGACTTTCACTTCCCGCCACGCAAGAGGTATGTATCTGAGTGCTAAGCAGGCTTGATAAATCTCCACCAGCCATGGTGTCAAAAGATCCGCCCCCCACTGCAGCAGGGCTGGAAATATGTCATCCAGCCCTGCGGACTTATATGGCTGAAAGGAGTCTATAGCCCACTTTATTCGGTCTTTTGTTACTATGTTGTGTGCTCTCGACCAGTCCTGATCCGTTGGGGTCCATCCTGGTTCAGCCTCCCACGTCCTGTCCTCTAAGAGTCTACAGTCTGGAAAGTGAGTCTCAAGAAGGACCTTACTGGTTTCTTGGTCGGTCAGTCTATATGAGTTGTCTGGTTTTTTCAGTGCGCCAAGAGTTCGGTCCTGATCGGTTGACAGGATCTTCCTTACTCTTGCAGCTTCATTGTTTGTCTCGATGGATTCACAGAATTTCCGCCAAGCGGCTCTCCTGGCAGTTCTAATCTGCTTTTTATATGTGTACTGGGTCTCTTTGTATATCTCCCAGTCATCCTGGAGTCTAGTGTTTTTAGCTCTATTAAATTGCTTACGCAATGTATCTCTGAGTTTACCTAGTTCAGCATTCCACCAGGGGTTCCTCTCACTCTCAGTTTGTGGCGCCTTTAGTTTGCAGCATGCATGGTATGCTTCAATTAGGTATTCTGATAATTTAGTCACGGTGTATTCCAATTGTGCCTGATCTCTTATGGTTATCATTGAAAGGTGCCTATCTAGTAGTGAAGCTAGAAGACGTTTATACCCGGGGACGTTGGTGCGCCGCGGGTTTCGCCTCGGTGTGAATTTCCTTGTATTCGTTGATAGTGTGAAGCGGATTCTTCTATGATCAGAGCAAGAAGGCTCATCCGACACGTGCCAGTTTGTGATGAGATTAGTCGCGTTTTCAGTAGCAAGTGTTAAGTCTATAATTGTTTGACCCCGGACTGTTACCCAAGTGGGTTCTGTGCCACGGTTAACAATGTTAAGGTTAGTAGTGAATAAATAAGTGGATAGTACCTCTCCTCTAGGGTTCGGTGCCTCGCTACCCCAGAGCGGGTGGTGGGCGTTCGAGTCGGTGCAGATGATCAGGTCCAGTTTGGCGCGCTCACAGTGTTGCACCAGGTCCGCCATTTCCTTCGGTGGGCAGTCTGCACTCTCGCCTGGCATGTACACCGAGGCTAGCACAACATCTGGAACGCTACCTTCCGTATGGAGCCTGACGGCTGTCAGATCTCTGGAACAGAATTGAGTGAGTGGTGTGATGGGAATTTCTTTGGGTACGTAGGCGCAGGTTCTTGGTTTGTCCGCGCCGTGTGTGTTAAGAATTAGCTTACCTCCGATATTACCGAGGCCGCATATTCTGTTGTTCCTGATCCACGGCTCCTGGATCAGTGCGATTGTTCGGGGTTTTTCCTCCAGTGCCCTGCGTAGGCTAGCCGTTGCAGTCTGGCTATGTTGGAGGTTGGTCTGGATAATGCTTACAGGCGATGACGGTGGCGGAGTGGGGCTAGTCGGAGATGGATCCATCGAATGGCCTATCCCCCACGTCCACTCCGTGCTGATCCTCAAGGCCCACATCCGGCGACGAGACCAGCAGGTTCTCGTTCCACGCAGGTGATGAGGGCGGTAAGCTGTCAACGTCTTCATCGGCCATTGCCGCTCGGGCCATGTCCTCCTCGAGTTTGGCAATGTCCATGTCTATCGTCTGTGTCGGTGTCGGTTGGGTCGTCTTACCATCCGTGCTGTCAGTCTGAGTCACAGGGGGTTGGGTCGTGGGCCAGAAGCGAACATATATCGACCCAAGCAGGTAAGATATACGTCGCTCCCGTCCCCGGACCTTCTCAGCTTCCTCCGGTGGCATACCTATGGTCAAGTACGTCCCATAGTTATCTCCACCGACGGTAGTTGCCCTGTACAGTGACCACCTGGCGATGTTAAACCAAATGTTCTGACGAATCAGAAGATTGTGGAGCCTGGCCACGTCACCCCTGTATCGGGGGACGAAAAGCGAGGCTCGGACACGGGTGGGCACGTCGGACTGTTTCAGTACCGTTAAAGTCTGGTCAGTGTCTGGTAGTCTTATTCCGGGTACATGTTGGGTCAACCAAGTCAGGGCATTGTCGTCCTCGCACCACATCTGCACAGTGCCTTCCGCTACCCGTGGGTATCCGCGGAAGGCCGGGAGCTGTGACGACGAGTCCGTGTCTACGCTGAGTAACAGTTCTTCCAGGCTTGTCTTTATGAAGTCGGCCTCTCCTTTTGTCAGGTCTCTGGAAGGGGCAGGGAAGCAGATCGCTACAGCCAGCCGCGCAGGAATATCCTTCGTGGCTCGCGCATAGGTTCTCTGCTCCCCCTGAGCAGAGTGGACCCTCACCCGTTTGGCGTCCCCCTGAAGCGTACTTGGTGACGCCGTATCGTCAGGGCGCTCCCTCTTCGCCGGCCCTGTGCCGCTTGGTCCAGGCTGCGGTTCGGAGGTGCCTGGCAAGGTGTCTTTTGCCAGCGACTCCCGGCGTGAGGCTCCAGCTCGCTTACCCCGGTTCCTCCTAGGTCGAGGCCCGTCGTGAGCTCTGTCTGTGTCGTGGGGTCGTCTGGCGTCCCCAGCAGACTCTAAAGCAAGTGGAGGTTTTTCGCGCTGGGTTGCCCCTTCGCGTACTTGCCCCCGCTCGCATGGCTCCGCGTCCGGCCGCTTTTCGCGCTGGGTTTCCCCTTCGCGTACTTGCGGCTGGTCGCGTACCATCTCTTCGGCGTCCGATCGCACTTCGCGCTGGCTAATGCCTTCGCGGGTTTTGCGCTCTCGGTCGCCTACTTCCCTCTCCCGGGCCAAGATTTTTCCGCGCTTTCTGCTGCGTACTCTGTCAACGTCAACCGGGAGAGTGGTAGAGCTGCCAGGTCCGACATCCTTCCCCGTCTCGCTCCGTCTGTCTTGGTCATCATCAGGGTAGGTGATGCTCTTCCGCACAATACTCTGTTGCCAGATATTCATGAGAGGCATGCACTGGGTAGTGGGTGTTGGCGCGTGGGACACAGCCGGGGATGAATTATTAGGCGCGTTCGTCGCAGCCGGTGTTGGGTCTATGGGCGCGTGTGTCGCAGCCTGTGTAATGGGCGCTGAATCAGCAGCCTGCCGCGGAGAGCGCGGCCCCAAAGAGCAGTTAGGTGCCCCCCCCAGATTACGTTGGGGGCTGACCGCCGGAGCGGTGTGGGATTCCCCGGCTTGGCCGGGACCCACCTGGGTAGTTAATTTGCCTTGCTGCTTCATTTTTTGGTAAGGGGTGGGCTTTTTTGGGGATCGAGGTTGCCCCTCCTCTAGGACCGATGGGATATACGGATAGGAGGGAAGACATTGACTGGACAGAGGATGCAGGTTTGGGGGTCACCCTAGGCCTGGGATTTGGCCTAGGGATTTTGGAGTCGACGGGATGTGTGGTGGATAAGGAGGGATAGGTGGCTAGGACATAGGAACATAGGAAAAGGGGTATATGGGTTACCCTAAGCCTGGGATTTAGCTTCGGGAACTTCTCTTGTCCGGGATCTTCTAAAAGATGCTCCGGGCACGGGACTCGACTTAACAGTCAGTCCCGCACCCGAAGTTGGGCTATCCGCAACCTGCCCACCCGCTCGGTTGCAGGAGAAGAAGTGCCTGGCAGTTCGGGACGCTCCACCACGGATGTACGTATACATTCGCGTTGGAGCGACCCAGACTCCCCCGAGCTAAAGATGTGTCCAACGGATGTCAAATTTGACAACCGCAGTGTTTGTTTATTCAGGTAGGTAGTGACTGAGACATTTGCTATTCCGGACAACAACATATTGCGCAAAAATGTTGTTTGCAGTGTCTGTTCTAGTTTACTTTGAACCTCAATGACCCAGTCCCAAGATTTTTGATAATTGTTTTGTTTTTGCGCACCAGTGGTAACACTAGCACCCGCCTTTACTGCTAGGACATAAAGGCACCATCAATGTGAAATTGTTACCACTGATGTGCAGTTGACTCTACAAACAATACAAAAAATTTTATTTTCTTTGTTGAGCAGGATTGTAAACCGCTCAAAATAACAGCTTATCAGATTGTAATTAATTTTACACTTATGTTCTCTTTTGATAAAGTCTAGATACCTATCTTTTAACATTAAAAACTTGTATTTTGTCATAACAAAAATATAATGGAACCATTGATTAGAATAGCTTGATATCATCAATTTATACATTAGTATAAATTGATGATATCAAGCTAATAAGTTAAGTTTATAAGTTTCACTAATAATTTATTAGAGCATTAGCTCTAATAAATTATTAGTGAAACTTATTACTTATAATATTTTTAGATCTATAAAAGATAAGCAATATATAGTATATAGTAAATATAAGGGATATACATATAATCAATGTATCAATCAGTAATAAATTGTAAAAAAAAGTTTCAAATATGTAATTAACAAAAAGAAAACATTAATAAATTCAAATTTTCTTTTATTATTATAATTAACTGTACGAAGTTAATTATAATAATATTAATAGGTCTTTACCTATGAAATTGCCATTTTGTATGAAAAAATTTAAACAAATTTTTTTCATGCATTTTTTATTTGTATTAATCGAAGTAATCACCCATGCAATCAATGCATCTTTGCCAACGCAGTGGCAGTTTATTGATGCCCTTCTTAAAGAAATCAGCTCGACGGGAGGCAACAAATTCTTCAAAGGCATTTTGTACTGCCTCTCGGGTATTGAATTTTTTTCCCGCCAGGAAGTTATCCAAATTCTGGAAAAAGTAGTAGTCTGTAGGCGCAAGGTCTGGTGAGTAGGGCGGATGACGGAGAGCTTCCAACCCCAGTTCTTGCAACTTGGAGACCGTCTGCTGTGCAGTATGAGGTCGCGCGTTGTCGTGCAGGAGCAGCGGAGACGAGCGATTGACCAATGCTGGTTGGAGATGTGCCAGCTTCTCCATCATTGTGTTCAGTTGTTCACAGTACACATCTGAAGTAATGCTCACCCCGTTTGGTAAGAAGCTATGATGAATCACACCGGCGCTAGACCACCAAACAGTGACCATCACTTTTCTAGGGGTAAGTTTTCGTTTAGGGCTGAACCAGGATCCAACCAACATGCTGAGCGCTTGCGGTTATCAAACAGAATCCATTTTTCATCGCAGGTAACAATGCGGTTCAAAATTCCTTCATTTGTGTGTCTGTTGAGCAGTGCAAGGCACGTCTCGACGCGTACTTCGCGCTGGCGATCATTGAGTTTGTGGGGCACCCATTTGTCAAGCTTTTTTACCTTGCCAATTTGACGCAAATGGACCAATATTGTTTTGACGCTAACGTCGAAAGCTGCTGCTAATTCAGCCGTAGATTGTGTATCATCAGCTTCCACAATCGCCTTTAATTCGTCAGTGTCGACCAAAGTCTTCGGACGACCGCGAGGTTCATTTTTCAGGTCGAAATTTCCAGAACGGAAGCGAGCAAACCAATAACAAGTGGTGCGTTGGTTTGTAGTGTTAGCTCCGTAAACGTCGTTGATGTTGCGTGCCGCTTGTGCCGCGTTGCTGCCACGACGGTACTCATATTCCATAATTACTCGAATTTTTAACGTATCCATGATGACGAAAAAGATTGAAATGCGATGAAAATGTAACACTAATCAATAAACAAATGACTACTTTTGGAAAAAAAAATCCATGTTTTTAAAATAAAATTAATTTGAAATTAGAATTCTTAGCCAAACAAAAATTATTTTGATTTGAAATGGCCAGTACTGCAGAACGGCAATTTCATAGGTAAAGACCTAATATTAATTTCGTCATTCCATTAAGGTCAGGTTGTTCGGGCCTGTAGGCCTTTGAAACGCTACCTCCGCCTCCCCCAAATGCAGCGCGACGTGTTTATTTACGACGCGCCGACGACGATTTCGCAGAAAATCCATGCCACAGTGTAAAATAGTTGCAGTGGATCAACTTAATTAGTTTTTCTTAGGTCGGTATTTATTCCTTAGGTTTACATTTTATGGTGTCTACGGTGGAGTGAACTAAGATGATTACATAAAATGTCGTGAATTTGTTTTCACATTATCAGATAACGATACCAACACGATTCGATAGCGATAGGTTCAATTATTACCGGCCCCATGATATTGTTGAATATCGATGACCATCGCGACTCGACAAACAAGCACACTACTAAGTATCGACGTATCGAAGCCGGCAGTGCGAAAAATTTTGCTCAAGTGAAAGAATGCCCGCTACTCTCACCCCGCACTGTCTTCGCCGGTAGATATCGTGCCGATATCGGTGTCGCTGTATGTGGAAATCGGTTACAATGTTATGGGCATGTGATGCGGAGAATGAAGAAAATGTCGTCTGGAATGTTTTGATTATGAATCTGGATGGCTATACGAGTAAGGGAAGACCAAAGAAACGATGGATGATCTGTGTGAAAGATGATATGGCTAGAAAGGGAGTGACTACCGTGATGACAACTAAGTAATAGAGAAGTATGGAAGATAAAAACAAGTTGTATCGACCCGAAAAAAAACGGGATAAGGGCAGGAAAATGTAGATGATTGGTGTCTGTCGTTGACTACGACGATATAGGTGACAATAAAACACAATGTAAAAGCGAATTATTCCATTACTTCACTGGGCGGAGCAGGAAACGAATATAGCAGATAGTTTCAGATTTAACCTTTAAATGATTATCATCGCGCTAAATCTTTATGGAGTTAAGGCTTAGCGGATGGAAGGATGTCAATCGTGATTTAATAATAACGTAAGAATGGCTATTTTAGTCAACATTCATCCAAGCAAATAGGGTGCCTGCCGTTTTGCCAAAAAGATTTTGACAAAATTTCATTACCCAAACAAATTTTAGCAACCTTTTTTTATACCATTGCAATATTTCGAATGATTTTAGTACGTAGTAGTATTTGGTCAAATTTTTACTTGGCAAAATATTACTAAGTATAATGTCATTATGGAATTTGGTTTTTAATCAAATGATTTGTTACAGCAAACAATCTTCAGACAATAAACGTTTGGTGAAATGATTTGTTAAGACAAAAAATATTAAGGCGAATATAAGATTTTTAGATATTTGACTTGCTGGTTAAATTTGATGTCTTTTGCGTACTTCTTTGTAAGTTTTTGTGCTTGAATTTGTCTGAAACAAGTCAAATTTATGGTTACTTGATATTAGTTTATTTATGGAAGTAGTTAGAGTAGGTTAATAATTATTTACAAAAAAAATGGTTAGGTTAGGTTAGGTTAAAACTGTGACCTCCTACGCACGAGCCGAGCGAGCGAAGCGAGCGATGCCGCGGTAGCGGCCGGCGAGTGCCAGACACGACTTGCATTAATAGAAAAAAAATATATTGTTTTTAGTAGGTTATCCGGAACTCAACAATTTAGATTAGGTTAACTTCTTCTTTAAAAAAAATGGGTAGGTTAGGTTAGGTTAAAACTGTGACCTACCTACCTACCTACTGTACCAGGAACGACTACATTATATAGAAAAAGAAGAGCACACATTGAGCGCCATTTATTTATGATTTACCTCCTACCCACTTAGTAGTTCACATTTTTGTCAATGAAGTTTAATTGAAAAGGAAAGGGTGAATTGAAAACTGACGATACTAAATAAGTATTTGGCTTATTTGATTTTGCATAAAAACTGTTATTCCAAATGAAATATTTGACTAAATAAAAAATGTTAGAAGTACTAGTTGGTAAACAAGTTATAGTTTAAACGTTCATTTGCCAAACATTAGGTTTGCGTTACAACTTTTTGTGAATAGATTTTTTGCTAAGTAATAATTTGGCAAATGAAATTATGCGAAAAATTTTTTGGGAAGTGAAAATTTGTCAAATTCCTTTTGGTCAAACAAGGGAGACCCAAGCAAATAGCTTAGTGGTTCGACGAGTTCTTTGCAAACCTGTGGTTAAAAGTTCGATTCTCAACTGTTGATATTTTTTCGATTCTTTTTTTTTGTTATACTGTTATTTGATAGTTCGTAGAACGTACACAGAATCCATGAAGTTTATTCCTTTTATATCATCTACGGTTATAATAAAAATAAATATCAATGGTTAGCTGACAGTATTAATGAGAAATCCCGTGTGTACAATCTACTGTTATATTTTTTAGCGATAGCCGAGTTCGTCAGGAATAATCTGTAAGAATCACTCAGTGTATCAGTTTTGTGCCATTATGTATTAAATGCAGGAACGGCACGAACAGGCGTTTACGAGTATTTATTCAGTAAAAACGAAAAACTTTGCAAGCAATGGGAAATTGCTACTAAAGGCTTCGGGTTTCGACCTTAGGACGAGCTGCTTCTCAAACGGACGACTCTCTGTATATTTTGGCTGCTGAGAGCACAACTACAAACGTACTGTACAGAAAAGTTTTATAAAATATGGCTGTTGTTTTAGTATATTGTGAAGTCGCGGGCGGAAGCTAGTTAGAGATAAACATGATTTTCAGGTAGTAAGGTGAAAGTTTCAAATTGCAATGGTTCTACTGGGTATCAAAAAGTCACGCAAAAGTTATTGTTAATAGAAATTTAATTTTTTCGTTAAAAAAAGATCTCTTTTGCAAAATTTCATGCTTTTAGAGGCTGTGGATTGTCTGTCAGTGAATATAAGAATTTTATCAAGTAGACAAGCCGTGTGCCCGATGGTATTTCCCATCGACATAAATGGTGAATTTTCATCCCCTATTTAACCCCTTTAGTGACTGAATGAAAAAAAACAATAAGATTTTTATTAAGTACGGGCTAAAAATGGTCGTACTGCTTTGCTTCTGCTGTAACCATATTCTTTTGTTTTTGATGTCGACCACTGCTCATAAAGATAAGTAAATATTGACAACTACATATGAAGGAACAATTGCCGTACTTTATTGTCAAGGGACGTACCTACTGCTACAGCTATAATTTATCGAATCTACTATTCTAATACATCAAAATTAATTTAGTGTATTTTTTAACCGGCCCCGCTCATGTCGGATTGCCATCCCTTAGGACTATTAGCCTAAAAAAAAATTGCAGGTATCAATATGTTAAAAGTTACAAACCAACAAACATAAGATAGGTACGTCATCGACTAACTTGCTTTGGAATATGGACACCGAGTGATAGGTACGGTTACCGCCTAACCAGGCTACGTTCATACGGCGCTATTTTTCAAGTGTACGATATTTTATCGTATACAGTGACTTTTTGTACTCAAAACTGAAAGTTTGTTCACACAGCTAAAACGATACAAGAAAATAATCTTTTCGATCGACAATTTTTATCGTGTTCATGCATTAGGTCATGTTAGTATAGCACTTTTGTTTGAAACAGCTCGACGAAATTCTCTGGCAGAAAATAGTCACGTAACGAAAAAACGTTTAAATGCCCCCTACATGTGAGTTTGTCTCTTTGTCTCTTTCTATTATATCTTGAAAGAGACAAAGAGAGAGAGGACAAAACGACGACAGACGAGGACGGAGGGGGAAAATTTTCGAATTTTACTTCATGGGTGTCGTTCTCATGGTTTTCGAGGGAGCCAAAGCCGGTAGTGAAGTTAAATTGAAAATTCAAGATGGCGGCTGTTAAAATTTTGTTTTTGTGTTTTAAATCATACGTTAGAAGGAACTTCATTCCTGACGGTGGTCCCCGACCGCACATTTTTATTTTTTTTCTAATTTTCATTGTTGTTGCCAGAGTGAAAGTGATTATATTAGTATCCAACCGACAACCGGATACATTGTATTTATACATATTATGTGTAATTAATGTAGGATATGGTAGTAGCGAAGACAGTTCGATGGAGAGTGAAATAGTAATATGGATGAATCTGATGAAAAAATCTTAGAAAAATGTGTTTTAAAACTTCTTCATAAAGGACCACGATAAAAAATTATAAACTACTCGCGCTTGACTATAATTTTATCGATAATAATTTGCAATGTGTCTTAACACTATCGTAAGATGACAATTAAACGTCATTATACCACATATAAATAATCACATTTTCGAAAACGATATTATGAATTAAAACTGTAATATAATTACGAGATATTTTTTCTGAGCTGTCGCAATTTCATATCTAATGTGTTCCTCTTTTATTTGAATTTTTTGAACAACTGCAGAGAGAGCGAATTTAAAAAAAATTTGACATAGGTCCAACCTCCATGACGTCCCGCAGGACTCTGATCGCGAGCGGATTTAGCCAAATTGACTAATTTTGAGTTTATTTAAAAAAAATCTATTAAACTCAAAAATCCAACCGTTAAATTCCCTCCGAAATACGATTACCTCATGATACATCCAATTTTCATATAATTTTATGCTGTAATTAGGAAATGAAACGGAAAATGGTTTTGAAATCGACCATGTTTCGGATTTTTTTTTCATCGAGGCAAGTACAACTTATCGTGTTTTCAACCGTTAATTTCCCTCAAGCAAGGATGTATCTATGGCATATATTTTTTTCAGGACCTTAATACACTAATTTGACCATTTAAAATTGATTCTGAAAACAGGAAAATTCGGATAACCCCCCGTTAATTATTGATTTTTGATGCAGACTGTACACCACTTCAATATTCTGCAAAAGTGTCTAAAGTCATTAAACACTCAGTTTTTTATTTCACGATAACTATCAAGGACACTGTATAAACACATATGGTTTTAAGTTGTTAATTAACAGTACTATAATAGGCACTGTTTTCATATTGAAAATAGTTATCAATTTTTTTTACTGCAGGTTTTTCCCTGTTGGTTTCAAGTACTTATGAGCCAATTAACAACGTTTTTTTACTGATCTGATTATAATAATGATGATATTTAAAAAGTTCGAATGTGAAACTATCATAAATGATTTTCACCCAATGGTCGCCTATTTAACCAAAAGTAAAATAAAATTAACAGTATGTTTCTATTTTCAGGTGATCCCACTTTCAATAATGTTTACGTTAATGATAGCAACAAATAATCTATGTTTGAAGTATGTGGGAGTACCATTCTACTACATAGGAAGATCTCTAACCACAGTATTCAATGTTGTATTCAGTTGGGTGCTACTGGGTCAAACAACTTCCTCTAGATGCATTTTATGTTGCGGGTTCATCATATTTGGATTCTACCTTGGAGTAGATCAGGAGAGTTTACTAGGTAAATATTTTTATTTCAGTACTTATGCTCTTTTATGATAATTATAAGCACTGGCCAAGTTCGCAACTCCACCCGCACGTATAAGTCCCTTTAGATGGGTCAGCGGGATAATTGCATAACACACCCACAATCCCAATACCATTTATTTTGACACCATCCATCTGCCTAGCCTTTTCCCATCTATGTTGGGGTCAACTTCCAGTCTAACCGGATGCAGCTGAATACCATGTTCATTTTACATGGAGCAACCCCTTGGTAAGAGTGGTTGTCAGGCTTTTGGGTTTCTGGCTACCTGTTACGACTGTAATAATTCAAGAATGACATCCGGGACCGTGCCATGCTTTCCGAGGCACGGGGGTCTCGGTATGTGAAGATGGTCACCCATCCACGGTAGCTTAACCTTATCGATCGACCCGTGTGGCTGTTATTACTGAGCCACTAGCCCCTCCATTTATTTTGACAATTCAACAAAATTCATTCCATTATTTATGTTGTTGAGCAGACGAATTTTTCAAACATAAATGAAGCAATGGCTCATGAATTGGTCAGCCAGGTCTATGTTAGATCCCATCTAGCATCAAGATGACTTCTTCAATGTTTTCTGTTAGGGCCGCCAAGGTCAGTGGCTTATTCTAATAGAGGCCTACTTTAAGAAAAAACTTCATACAAAAAACTAGTGTCAAATCGTGCGCGATCTTGCGGAAATTGAAGACGACATTTCCATTGTGTTAATAAAAACAATTAGACAATTTATTCCGCGTTCTTGTAGTCTCTCTCGACCCACCCCGTCGCGTCACATCGCATCACCTGCCCACGCTATTATTTCGTTTTCGCTCAGCGTTCTTTCTGGCTTTTTTATTTTTGCTCGGCTCCTAAAGGCTTGATGTTAAATAACCTATAACCTTCCTCAAAAACTGGGCTATCAAATTGAAAAATATTTTTCAAATCCGACTGATGGTTCTATAGATTAGCGCGTTCAAGCAAACAAAAAAAACAAACTTTTCAGCTTTGTTATTAGTATAGATATAGATCAATCTTAATACTTAGACAAATATCCCGCAAATAGTTTACCTAATAAAATCAGGTCAATGCTGGCTAGTGTAAGTGAAAATAAACATAAAAAAAATTAGTTTTTGTTTATTTTTGGTAATCTATTTTTGGTGCAAGGAAAATAGCTCGACTGGCAATGACGGTATAGCATTAGCACTCCTAAGTTGGCCCCACATATCCCGCACTGCTCGCGTTCATCGGTTTGATAGGAAGCATTGATAACTACAATATTTAACTACATCCGGTGATAAAAATATAACTTCTTTTGTTAGAAAAATTATCAACCAAATTCCCGGTACCTACTATTGGTGAATGTCGATATAATATGCACCTAATACCAGCCTGAGATCAAACTGTAGGAAATTCTAGTTTATAATTTAATTTTGTATTGCAAAGGGAGACTTGCAAACCGGTTTTACCAATGTCAATGGAATTGTTCTTTTGAATTATGCTGTTTATAAAATTATCCAATATATCATTTAATTGAATAGGTAGGCAATAAGGCATTTATCTATACCCTTTTGTTTTTTTTTCAGATTCATTTTCTCTAATAGGCACAATATATGGAGTAATCGGATCTCTAATGCTATCTCTATACTCCATCTACACTAAAAAGGTTTTACCCAGTGTAAACCAGGAAGTTTGGTTGTTGTCCTATTATAATAATGCCTATTCTATAATATTATTCCTGCCTCTAATAATAGTAAATGGGGAAGTGTCGGTCTTATTAAATTATACCAATTTTGATAGTTCTTATTTTTGGTTCCAAATGTTTATTGGAGGTGTGTGTGGATTCGCTATTGGGTACTTCACGTCGCTACAGATAAAGGTGAGCTCTATTTATTTCGTTAAGTACTCTTATCATCACGTTAATTTGCATTCCTGTAAAGTAGCTCGACATTTTTTTTTTTTGTATTTAATGCGAATTTTCAGAAATTAAAAAAAGATATGAATGTGATGTATCAATTAAGTCATTACCCGACTGCCCCAGAAGGAGGGTAATTTTTTCGAGAGTATGTATATCTATTTCTTGACACGCTCTGTAGCCTTAACGGCTTGAGGGATTTTAACAGATGACGTGTCGTTAGATTCGTAAATAATAATTAATATTGCATCTGCAAATACAAAAAGAAAGAGAGGCAGGTTCTTTAAAATAAATTACAATAATATTGCTATCAAATAAAAGCTAGTAATGAGTCAATTACAAATTTATTTACTTATTAATGTATCTAAAAAGCTTGAAATAAACCAAATTACTTATTTAAAAACAAAAACCTGACTGCAAAGATATAACAGAAAAGAGAATAACTATATAATACAATACAATTGTAATTTATTTCTCTCAAAAAGGTTTTTTGTTTTACAAGCATTGAACTTTGTGTTTTGTAAGGTATTGCAAGCCCACAAACCAACTGGAATATGGCGTAACTTTTTGGTCCCCGCCTGCGATACCTTAAAAAACAGTTTAATGCTTGTTTTTCTCTTTTCAGGTACTTATGTGTTTTAGCAGTCAGGTTTTTTTTTATAATGTGCTTATTTAATTTAACACTAACATGCTACTGTATTGTTAAATACACTATTCTAAAACAGCAAATGCCATCAATTTCAGGTCACCTCTCCACTAACACACAACATCTCAGGCACAGCGAAAGCATGCGCTCAAACCGTGATAGCAACCCAATGGTACAACGAGACCAAGAACATTCTCTGGTGGACATCAAACATGATCATACTGGCCAGTAGTTGCCTCTACGCCCGGTTCAAACAGCAAGAAATGGAGGAAAACTCCCGAAAACCAGTGCCAGTGCCTGAGGAGAAACAGAGCCTAGTATGATGTTTTCTCATGCTATATCAAAGACTGTATAGTGTTTTTAGTTGATGCTTTATAGCAGTTTTTATGTCATGTAAGCAAAGTTTAGCGTAGCAACAGAACTTGAAGAAGTTGAGTTCCGGGAAGCAATTCTTACTTAGAAAACTTGCGGAAGTGAACCGAGCCCCCCCCCCCCCCCCCTCCCCCCATCCCCCGACGAGATTGGGTCAGATTCGTCTCTTAGGTCACATGCCTCACGTAAATTTTACTGAGCGACTTTTTATAAGGTAAGAATTGTTTGCTAGCAATTCTTACTTAGAAAACTTGCGGAAGTGAGCTTGCTGTGTTGTACTTCGTAGTACGACCATGAACGCATTCATTATAACTTTAGATGGTAATAAAATCCTTTTATTTTGTACTATTTTATATTATAATTGAGAGGTCTAAAATTTCTAATTAGTGGTATAAAATAGTACAAATTAAGAGGATGTTATCACCATCTAAAAATCTAAAGTTATAATGAATGCGTTCATGGTTGTGCTACGAAGTACAACACAGCTTGCTGTGATTGTTTAGGGGGCGCTCATTTTTTACTTGAGGCGATTTTGGCAATGAACGACTATTTATAAGGTAACAATTGTTTGGGGAAGTCAACTTTGCAAGTTGGTTGCAAATCTAAACGTCACTGTATGTACAGAGAACAAAAGAGATATCTAGGCAGGGTAGAGTAACATATTTGTATATGAATTTCTTCATGTTCAATTTTATATAAATTACTTTGTTTTTGCAAAACTCCTACATTGTAACACACCAACACAAAATTGTATATTGTCACGAAATTGAACATGAAGCAATTCACATACAAATATGTTAGTATACCCTGCCTAGATATCTCTTTTGTTGACTGTACCTATAGCATAAAATGATGTTGTGAAAATCGAAGTGTTTTGTTAAGGATCTGATATGGATAACAATACTGATTACATTTATTTGAAAGCCTCATAGCTGATTGGTTAACATGCAGATCGATTGATTATCTATATCATGGTCAGTTTAAGTGTAAATTAACAGTTGATGTAGGTATGAAATTACAAGTATCAATTGGGTAAATAATACATAAAGTATTTATTAGGAATCATTTATGTATTTTACGATTTAGGCTGTTACTTCAAGTATGTGTTCCTATACTCTCTCGGTTTAGGTAATTAAATAAAGATAAAAAAAAAAACCTTTTTTACTTCATTTGTCATGCTACGTACGACACGGTTATACTGTTTAATTTAGCAACTTAATAATTCGTTGTATAATGTTGCTAAATTGAAGAGTACAACTGTGTCGTAGCTTGACGACTGAAGTGACAGGTATTACGTTTAGTCGGTTAACCAGACACGTGTTTTTTTTGTTTACCTTTGTTTAATTACCTAATCCGATGGAGTATAGTTAATTTAATACTACTACAATTACAGAAAGGAAATCTAAATAACATTTCATAATGAACTTTATTGCCTCATTAACAATGAAACAAAATGCATTTAAAATACTTGTATGGTACATATTAAACAGAAATTAGCAATTAGAAAAAGCCTGAATGCATGGCAATTATCGCCCGGTAACTAAAATCAACACAAAAATTATTTATCGTTTGGCCGCTACCGCTGTACTGCGGGGGGTAGGACGTTGTGAGCATTGTCGAATGAGCGGCTTGCACTGCCCCCCGTCTCGCCGCGCACTTACTATCAATGAAACTTACATCTGACCACCGCACTGCAAGGACTATTCCTGCTTGCAGAGCTCGGCCGCTGCAGTAACGCGGTCATCAATGAATAGCATCGCAGCTTCAGATTTTTGCTGAGCCCCTTGTTTTTGTAAATGAAAAAAAGACAGTAAAAAGTCAGTTGAATTTTTTCAATGTAAATAAATATCAATGGGAACCTTAGTGTGGGGCATCGTTTTTTACACCTCTACCTAATCTTGTGTTGCTGAGCCCCTTGTTTTTTGTTATTGAAAAAAGGCCGCAACAAAACAAAGTATGTCGTATTTTAGAAAATCGACAGTTTACACTTTCACTGTCAGATTATACATCACATTTGTTCTCATAGAGAGAGGCCTAAGGGCCGGTCACATTTGGCGAGGCGCCGCATAGCGCGTTGTCAGTGCCAAACAAATATTAACATTGCGAGTCTTAAAATAAAGTCGATAATAAATAATCTGAGACGCGCACCTTTTTCTGCTTAGATACGCTCTCGAGCTAATGGAAGTTTATTTATAACTTTATTTCAACTCCAGCAAGGGCGATATTTGTTTGGCAGTGACGACCGCGCTGTGTTGCGCTTCGCCAGATGAGTGCCAGCCTTAAATGGCTAAGTAGAGAGGCATAAAGTTGTGCTTATAACATAATTCGTATCCAACCATAATGTTCATATTCGTATGAAACGCTTTGTTTACTTAGCAAAGTTTAAGTGCGGTTCTGTGAATCTCGCTCTAACACTAGCTACGACAACACCTAGCTTTTTAGAGCAGTGGTTCCTAAAATAATTAGCCCAAAGTGAAGTGTAAGTGTAAGTCCGGGATCGTTACTACTGGGACATAAAATGATGACAAAAGAGAACCTTTGTTGGCATCGACCATACAGCTAGTCGATGCTGGTCGGACCTTAAGTGCGTTTCAACACAACGGGAATCTAACAAATTCTTTTAAGATAAGCTAGAAGACAAATATCCACTTGCCTTAGAAGTTCGAAAAAATGCTACACATGTGCACAAACTACACTTTGAGCCAAGTTGGACTTTATTTCTTCATACGAATATGAACATAATACTAATGTATTATGTTCATATTCGTATGAAACGCTTACCTTCTCCGAGCAAAGCATCGTTTATTGGTCGACGCAAAAAGGGGCAGAAAACAGATATGGTCATCGTGTGCACGGATTTTTGTATTCAAATTGGTTAGATGAACTTTCCTAGACGGTACCTAAGGCGCGGTACAGCGGTATCGGTCAAACTATAGTCAATAAATTGTCAAGCGAGTGTCCAGTGCCGTGATTGGTTGACTGAATTATAAACAGCCAATCGAATCACTTGACATGCGTTGGATTTCCGTTCTAGAAACCAGCGGGGTAATTGCCTAACACACATACAATGGCAATCGATGGCAATGCCTTTCATTTTGACAGTCCAGCTACACTCACTGCGTTATTTACGTTGTTGAGCATACGAATTTATTCAAACCTATGACACCACATACCTCCAAAACCTTCGGACTGTGATTGAAAGTGAGTTACGCAATGAGGGTGCTGGTGTTAGTCTGTTGATCAAAAACTAACAGCATTTTACACGCATTAAAAAAATATGAATTATTTTATATAAACAACGTATATTATTATTTAAGGTGAACGCAGACGAGCTACTAAGTCCGCACGACACGAACGCCTCTCAGGAACACACATTGCAGAACATATATTCATCGCAAATGAAAATAAACGAAAACAACGTCAACTTTATACATAAGTAAATCGTTATTTAATTTACCTACATAGTTCATTTTATTTTTTATGTTGTGTCCTTATCCTTTCATATGTCGATGTCTTTATATCCGACGGATTTTATTTTTTACAGAAAACAAAACAGAAACGAAAAATAAATTAACATGAAAACCAATTAATATCTTGTCTGACCTAATGATTAAATCGATTTATCCCAAGAGTGCTATGTGCTGCTACTAGAGTAATGAGAAAATTTCATATATGTTACACATATGTGAAGTGATTTCAATGACTGTTTTTATTTCAGCTAGCCATTGTGCGCATTTTAAATAATTTCTAACGTGAAGATATTATCGTGGACGGAAATGGAAAAGCGCCTTCATACCTATCACGTCTGCGGAGTTTTGCTAACTAATTTAATTTGACCCTGTATATTTCCGTTCATTTTCCTTCCCTGTGTTATCGTGATGCCGTGACGTGGACGTCCACGATAATATCCGCACGTTAGAAATTATAAAAGCGCACAGTCACAGCAATTGACAGTAAAAAAAATATGTAGGTAACCCTTACAAAAACCGGTTGTTAGTGTGCGTTCACCTTTATGGTATTTGTGCAATAATTATTATAATTTAATTATAACTACTAAGTTGTGGCTTTGTAGATGCCACCACATCACTCCCATCTGGAGACCGGAGGTTAGAGACCGATAGTGGGCTGAGCATATTGTGATGCTTGCCAGGGCCAGTTGTGGTTCCAGTGAATCGGAACCGGGAGTCGCATAGTTCACGGTGAATCGGAACTGTTTGCGGAGATTCCCCAGTGAGCGCTGCGTTATGCTCCAGTGAGTCGATGTGGTACAGGGCAGGATTGAGGCTGACTGCTGGGGAAGATCAGGAGAGGGTTGAAGGTCTCTGCTTGTGGTTCGGCCGAAAGTGCAGTGTGCTGTGTCAAGTTTGCTGATAAGGCTGAGGATGATGACCAGGAATGCGCGTCTGTTGCATGCTGGTGGTCAGGATACCCGTTGAAGCCATGGGTGCTGGCTGGTTGTGTGACTCGTCGTTCGAAAGCTTGAGGAAGTCATGCTGCTGACGTTCCTGTTCGGGGTCACCAGAATAGAGGTATGAGTAACAGGGTGTAAAGTTCACTCATCCTCCATAGAAAAGGGACCAGACGGGTGTTGTGTCTGGTGGGCTGCTGCCCGACGATTGATGTCGGGATGTTGTATAATGCCAGTCGCGCGGTAAACTCTGCTTGCGCGTTTTAGGATTTGTGTGACGTTAAGTCTTTGATGCGTAGTTCGCGTGTGGCGTTGTAGATGTCACCACAAACTAATTTAATAATATTTATTAACGTGTAATCTTAACAACTTAGAGAGATATTGTTTAATATTTTTACATGCATGTACCAAATATAGATTGTTTGATTCGTCAGGATCTATCAAGTGATCGTATAGTTCTAAGCCATATAATTTATTCCAGTCAACTGTAAATAATGTGTTATTAAATGAAACCCATTCTGTGTACCTGAATCTTTTTGTTCTTATACTGTAGCCCATTATTTTAATATCTTTTAGTCGAGGTTTATCAGAGTTCTTATGAGGATAAACGCTTCGTCTTGGGTACTGGCTAAAGGCAAAATAGTTCCCGAATGATTTAAAATGGTCTAACATTAGAGGTTTCAAGCTTTTACCTTCAAAACATAGAACAGATTTATCTTTATTCCCACATTTTGGTATATCATGAGTAGACAAGCCACTAAGGTCCACCAAAGTCGGAAATATGTCGATTAATTCTACAGGCGTATGAATGTTCTTGGAAGAGAATCCTGGCGCTGAGAATATTAACGGTACTTTTAAAGCTACGTCAAAGTTGCTGTACTTTGCCCATAATCCATTTTCGCCTAAAGACCACCCTGGAACCAAATACGAAAAATTGAATATTACAGATAAACAAAATGAGTTATACAGTCATTGTCAGTCAGTCACCAATTTACATGGTCCTCATAATGATCTGACCAAGATTATGTCTGGACTTTAATATAAAAGAGAATTTTTTCTCAGAGTAAGTAGTCTGACAGGAAACGGCGACCTCGTTTAGTTTTAAAATATGATTAAGCCCGTAGTCCCTGGAAGAGACCACGGGGAATTTTTGTGCCCGTGGTCCCTGTGAAAAATATTAGGTTGGGGAAAAAGTCTTTTCGCATTATAGTATGTATAATCTTATAATAAAATATCTTTGGCTATACTATTTGTATCTGGCTGGTTTTGGTATCATTGAAAGTTTAAATTTTAAAGAACATAATTCCAAATTCAAATTAGGAAAATGTGTGATTTTCATTTGTTTTTCGTACTGTCAAGATGAGTGAATCTAATGAAGAAATTCGATTCATTTTAAAATTTTACTACAAAAAAGGTAAAAACGCAACGCAAGCCGCGAAAAAAATTTCCGATGTTTATGGACCCAGTGCAGTGCCTGAAAGAGTAGCACAAATTTGGTTTAAGCGTTTTCAATCCGGAAATTTTGATGTCAAAGATGCACGTCGCTCTGGTCGCCCTATTACGGATAAAATGGATGCCATTTTTGAAAAAGTGGAGCAAGAGCGGCATATCAGTAGTAACGACATAGCTGAAGAACTGGGAATTGACCACAAAATAGTTTTGGCGCATTTCAAAAAAACTGGGTACACAAAAAAGCTCGATATTTGGGTACCTCACGAGCTCACTGAAAGAAACCTAATAAACCGTGTACTCATTTGCGATTCTTTATTACGACGTAAAGAAACCGAACCATTTTTGAAGAAGCTGATAACTGGTGATGAAAAGTGGATCACGTACGACAAGAACGTGCGAAAAGGTCGTGGTCAAAGGCCGGTCAGGCTTCACAGACTGTGGCGAAACCCGGGTTAACTCGCAACAAGGTGATGCTGTGTGTGTGGTGGGATTGGAAGGGCATTATTCATTATGAGCTGCTACCACCAGGCAGGACCATCGATTCTGAACTCTACTGCGAACAACTGATAAGATTAAAGCAAGAAGATGAGAGAAAGCGGCCGGAATTAATCAACAGAAGGGGTGTGCTTTTTCATCATGATAACGCTAGACCTCACACATCTTTAGCCACTCAGCAAAAATTAAGAGAGTTTGGCTGGGAGGTGTTAATGCATCTGCCGTATAGTCCTGACCTTGCAACTTCAGATTTCCACCTGTTTCGGTCTCTTCAGAATTCTTTAGGCAGTGTCAGGTTAACATCACGAGAGGACTGCCAAAACCACTTGTCCCGGTATTTTGATCAGAAGTCCCAAAATTTCTATAGCAATGGGATCATGTCCCTACCTACAAGATGGCAAAAAGTTATCGAACAAATTGGTACCTACATACTTTAGATTAATGTAAATAATGTATGTTAAAAAATGTTTTGAATTTTCTTAAAAAATACGAAGAAACTTTATCCCCAACCTATTACAATGCTGCCGAATTAAAATGGTAGTCTCGCAAATATGATTCGCGACAGTAGAAATTATGATAGATCTGCCGTCGTTTGGTCTGATTTCCGAAATCAGGCCAAACCACGGCAAATCTAATTTAGAGAGGTGTATTGATGATTCTTAAAGTTATAATTATGTAAATACATATTTGTTATTGTCGCGAATCACTACCATTTTAATTCTGCAGCATTGTAGAGGGACCACGGGCACATTAATTCACCATGGCTTCATCCAGGGACCACGGGTAATAACATAAAATCTACTTCCAGAAATAAAGTCATTTAGGTATTGGAATACTGACCATGGTCGCTCGTCAAAACTACAATCGTTTTGCTTCTGTCAATGTAATTAATTAATTCGCCGACCAAGTCGTCCACATACGAAGCAGCCGCATAGTAACTCTGCCTTATCTTCATTGACAAATCATAAGGCATAATGCCGAGAGGGAAGGATAAATTGAGCCTGGCAATGTCGTCTCTACGCCGGACGTCCGTCCAAGGATGCCAGGATACTAGAGGTATGTTAGCAGACATGTACGGATGCTTTTGAGGCCTCACTTTATTTATTGGTATCCTTTCTGAAAATGAAAAATACTAATTTCATAACTCATAAATTCTTAATGTATACTTCCCATTCAATAGAGGCGGCATTAAAGTATCAAATCTGAATTGTTTAATGGAAGAAGGTAAATTCTAAAGTAAAAACAGCAACTATGTCGGTACTTATTAATAATGCAATCAGGAAAATCCAAAAATGGCTTATCAACTGCAAACTGCTACCAAATAATTAGGTCATGAATAATAATATTTGAGCAAAAAATTCATGCTAATTTAACCTTGGGTACTGTTAACAAATAAAGTTGAAAATAATTTCAGGACTCACCCAGATAGTGTTCAGGAAACTTAATTGGAATGTGTGGTTTATAAAACCCAACAGCAAGCAGAAATGGCTGACTGCTTTTCCGTTTTGAAAGAAAACGCACAGCATGTTCCAAGGACTCCAAATCTGGTAAAGTTCCTCCAGGTTGATGCTTAACATTTACTGGACACACAAGGTTTTTCTGAAGCTTCTTGGTCTCTTTATCTGGGCAGACAGCAGCATCCTTATATTTCTCAGTCGGAGGATGGAAAGGGTACTCAGACCAGCTGTAAGGATAATCATCTGTAAAGTTAGAACTAGTCCCAGGATGGAACATTTTACCAATAGAATAAGTTTCGTAGCCATTTTCTTTGAAGAATTGGGGCAGGGTAGTAAAATTGCCTATGGAGTCCCGCCAATAGCTGTAGAAGTCGTACAGACGGAGTGTGTCGGGTCGACGGCCTGTCAGCATCGAGTTTCTGCTGGGGGCGCATAGAGCTTGCTGAAAGAAGATAAGATATTTGTTACTGTCGCGAGTCATACTTTCGAGACTACCATTTTAAATCGGCAGCATTGTGTTTCTCGGAGGGCCAACGGGCACAAAAATTCCCCGTGGTGGGACTACGGCGGGGACCACGGGTAATAAACGGAAATATCATACTTATTATCGCCACTGAACGGGGCCTAACTCATCAATCTACTTATTAAAAAGCAAATCACTGAAATGATTTATGGATTCCATAATTTTAGTGTTACCTGCGCAAAAGCATTTTTGAAATTAACACCTTCGCCCGCCAGTCTTTTGATATTCGGCAAGTTGATCGTTTCGTCCGAAAGATGGCGCAAGTCATCCACGAAAATTAATAAAATGTTATACTTTGTTGCACATGAGTATGACTGAGACAATGTTAGTAACATTGAAATAATTAAAGAAAACACTTTATACGACATGATTAGTTCTTATACAAATCTGAATCTCTTGGAGCAGAGTTCAATACCATTGAATGTACCTACTGCACTAGAACGGAACGATAGTATAGGAGCGTAAAAATTAACTGTTAGTGTAAATATCTTTAATTTATAATTATTTTATCAAAAACACAAAAATGAAATACAAAATTAGTTGAAACATTAAAATAATTATGTAGATCACATTAAGCACTAGACATTTTGGAACTCAACATTATTAAAATTCTGCAAGAAACGGAATATTCCTTCCGACTTTCGAGTATTTGGTCAAAGACTATATATTTTTTGTAGAAGGTAATGGTCTAAGACAGACCAAGATTTCGATAAATTCCAATATTTTAATTCTATTAATAGGTCTTTACCTATGAAATTGCAGTTTTGTATGAAAAAATTTAAACGAATTTTTTTCATGCACTTTATTTGTATTAATCGAAGTAATCACCCATGCAATCAATGCATCTTTGCCAACGCAGTGGCAGTTTATTGATGCCCTTCTTAAAGAAATCAGCTGGACGGGAGGCAACAAATTCTTCAAAGGCATTTTGTATTGCCTCTCGGGTATTGAATTTTTTTCCCGCCAAGAAGTTATCCAAATTCTGGAAAAAGTAGTAGTCTGTAGGCGCAAGGTCTGATGAGTAGGGCGGATGACGGAGAGCTTCCAACCCCAGTTCTTGCAACTTGGAGACCGTCTGCTGTGCAGTATGAGGTCGCGCGTTGTCGTGCAGGAGCAGCGGAGACGAGCGATTGACCAATGCTGGTTGGAGATGTGCCAGCTTCTCCATCATTGTGTTCAGTTCTTCACAGTACACATCTGAAGTAATGCTCACCCCGTTTGGTAAGAAGCTGTGATGAATCACACCGGCGCTAGACCACTAAACAGTGACCATCACTTTTCTAGGGGTAAGTTTTCGTTTAGGGCATTGTTTAGGTGCTGAACCAGGATCCAACCAACTTGCTGAGCGCTTGCGGTTATCAAACAGAATCCATTTTTCATCGCAGGCAACAATGCGGTTCAAAATTCCTTCATTTGTGTTTCTGTTGAGCAGTGCAAGGCACGTCTCGACGCGTACTTCGCGCTGGCGATCATTGAGTTCGTGGGGCACTCATTTGTCAAGCTTTTTTACCTTGCCAATTTGACGCAAATGGACCAATATTGTTTTGACGCTAACGTCGAAAGCTGCTGCTAATTCAGCCGTAGATTGTGTATCATCAGCTTCCACAATCTCCTTTAATTCGTCAATGTCGACCAGTCTTCGGACGACCGCGAGGTTCATTTTTCAGGTCGAAATTTCCAGAACGGAAGCGAGCAAACCAATAACAAGTGGTGCGTTGGTTTGTAGTGTTAGCTCCGTAAACGTCGTTGATGTTGCGTGCCGCTTGTGCCGCGTTGCTGCCACGACGGTACTCATATTCCATAATTACTCGAATTTTTAACGTATCCATGATGACGAAAAAGATTGAAATGCGATGAAAATGTAACACTAATCAATAAACAAATGACTACTTTTGGAAAAAAAAATCCATGTTTTTAAAACAAAATTAATTTGAAATTAGAATTCTTAGCCAAACAAAAATTATTTTGATTTGAAATGGGCGTACTGCAGAACGGCAATTTCATAGGTAAAGACCTTTTTTTTTTCTTTTTTTTTTTTATCGTGTGGAAATTCTCATGGATGTCCTCCACCCTAGGGCAGGAGGAGGGGTCTGTCAGACTTTTACTGACTAAAACCACACAGTGTTCTGCTGCTACCTTTAGCCGGGGTGCTGGAGTGCTTGCGCATTTCGTCATGCTCCCCCGGCTAGGTGTTGGCCCGCATGAATTCATGCGGACCCCGTCACCCTCAGCGGCCTTATACGGCCGCAATCCTTCCAGAGAGGCGCGCGCGGAACACGGCGCGCCGCCGTCTCGGGCCTTTCACTGTTCAGGCAACAAACTCCCCCAGTCTCTTGCCTGCAGGCCTCACCTTAAGGCGGCTGGAGATCATTTCGCGCCCTCCGCCACCCGGTGCGTCTGCTACGGATTGAAAGGGAAGTTGTATCCTCCCTCTCCCTTTCCGCCGCCTCCTTCGCGACCATCACTTCCTCGCAAAAGGAGGCGACGGCGTCCCACGCGCTCTCACCTCCGACCATGGACTGGACCATGCCCGGAAGCGAGAGAGAGTCCGCAGCACCAACCGCCGCGACGAGGTCACGATGCTGCACTGCCCAAGCAGAGCATTCCTCAAGAGTGTGCTGCGCCGTGTCGTCGAGGCAGCTGCAGTGGTGACAACAGGGTGTTGGTTCCCGGCCTATGCGGCACAGGTACTTTCCGAAGCACCCATGTCCGGATAGCACCTGTGTCAACCGGAAAGTAAGGGCGCCATGCCGTCTCTCCAGCCACTCCCTCACAACGGGTCTTACCGCCGCTATGGTAGCGTGCCCTGCGCTGGGTTGCGCAAGTCGCTGCTCCCATTCCACTACTAGGGTCTGGCGGAGCTCAGCCCTGTACACCTCGACATGACGAGGCATCAGGTGTTCGCCCCGCTCCAACGCGTTCCGGCGCCACCGATATAGTGACGCTAGGTTTTTGGCGTCAAGATCCCAGGGTGGTGATCCGGCCAAGAGGCTTGCCGCCTCGAAGGAGATCGAACGGTAATAGGTAAAGACCTAATAAAATTAATTTGAAATTAGAATTCTTAGCCAAACAAAAATTATTTTGATTGGAAATGGCCAGTACTGCAGAACGGCAATTTCATAAGTAAAGACCTATTAATTTTATTGTGCTGTGTACGCACGGCTACAGATCAAGCTATAGGTACGTTTCCAGATCAGCTTACTGACCTCTCATTGTAAGGGAATCCTATAGGATTCCCTTACAATGAGAGGTCAGTGTAAACTGGAAATGTATAGCTTGATGTGTAGCCATGTGTACATACTCTGTTCGGTAAGTTCAATGAATAAGTTTAGTTTCCCACTATTGTCATATTTGTCGCATCTGTGAAGTGACATTGTGTTTGACGTAGTGTTTTTCCCATTTACACTACGGCCGATTTATTTTGGCAGGTCCGAATATAGCCACTAAGAAGTTTCGCGCATGTTCTCTCACTCACACTCGCCTCATGTCACCATTTAGTTCCTAAAAAATGTTACTGCGCAGCCTTCTGCGCGAAGTTCGGACCAGCCAAGATAAACCGGCCGTACTGATATCACTATGGTTTTTCCACACAGTGACAAAACGCGAGTGTGTATATTTGTATACAGATGGAATGAATGCTTTGTAGTACGATAGAAAACACACACATATCTACAAACGAACAAGTGGGCGTTAGGGTATTGTCATTCAAATCATCTGTTCCGTAAATTGTTGTAATATTTTGTACATAAAATCTAATTTATTATTTTTGATTTATTTATTAAATGAGAGTTTTATTAATTAAATAATAGCTTGAGTGCGCGAGTGAGTTATGTATGTTTAGAGTTTTTGTTTTTATTCTTGTGACGTCATTTTTTTCGACTGCCAGTACGACGCAATAGCATTTTACTTGAAAATGGATTTAAAATGAGAATTGTTTTCGTAAACAAGGTGAGTGTGTTATGTAAGACGCATATTCTGTTCATAGTACGCATTATTATAGTTAGATTTGGCCACAACGTAGGGTGGATAGACTTCATCGATTTCCTTTGTCCTCGGTCCCCTTTTATGTTCAAGTATATAGCTAGTGTGTACATAATAGTGCTACCAGCTGTTTCAAAACAACATAAACATTTTGGTGTTATTTTGATGACTGAATAATCTTATGGTGTTGTGATATTGTTTTGTTTTGAACTTATGTAATCTGTAATAGCAATACTGTTTTTTCGGTCTAATCGCGCGTCCTATCTTCAAAATATTTGCCTAGGTAGGTATCTATTTTGTTTCTATTTCTATTGTTTACATTTCATAATTTTATAAAATATTGTTATAATTATTCATTGTCTGTAAGTAATTATTTAATTTTTATTTGAATGACTGAGCTTTAAAGTATTCTTAAAAAATATATTAACTCTAGTCATTGCATTCAATGTACATAAACAAGACATGTTTTTTGTACATAAATAAAATGTTCAAGGTCACTTTATGTTCAGCATGCTAAGGTAAGTTTGTATTTAAATAAAGTTTTCCTTATCTATTGCATCAACTCCTTTTGTATTGCATCTGTACATTGCAATAATGTAAAGTTGTCAGTATTACACATTCTTTTGTAAGAATGAGATAGTCACTCATTCTTCCATACAAACAAACATAGTATGGTGATTACTCATCTGTTTGATGATGTATGTTCAAAACTAAAAATTATTTCAATTTGTCTCGTCATTATCTAGCTCTGTATGGAAGCAGAATCGGAAAAAAATATTGATTTAGAAGTTAGCGTCGAAACTTCCATATTTCAACACTAATTTTAACACATCTTTGGGCGTAAAGAAAATGGCAAAATTGTTACCGTACAGGGATAGATAATTTATTCAAACATTGAAATAACTTTGTTTTGAATAAATGTTTTTTCATAATATCTAAATGCCCAAAGGTCTGTTCATGAAGTTTTACACGCTCGTTTTCGTTATAAATCATCATCTATTTCACTAAATACATAAATACAAAATAAATAAACTAACTAAATGCCACTAACGAGTTTGAGCTGCCGACTAATTAGTGGCTCCTTAAGTATAGATTTTTTATGAAAATGTTATTGTTTTCTTCCACACAACTGTTTGTTTATGGCCTTATCATTTTCATTAACAGCCAGTTTTCTTATCATGAGTATTTGTTTTTAATGTTATGTGGTGCTTGCAAGACTCATACATGAGATAGGTTTAATTTTTAAACTGCTTTTCTCCCTTTTTATTTAATTAGGTACTTGTATAAAATGCTATAAGACAGTAAGTTGTTTTGGATTTAAATATTATTTGTCATCACAAGAGGATTATTACAATCAAACGTGTGCTTACTAAGATTGAGTAAAATGTTTTGACCTCGTACTGTGTGTATGAGCAAAAAAATAAGTTACTATCACGAGGCTTAGCACACACTATTGAGCTCAGTAGGTATTCATATTGTAGTTTTTTTGAAAGCTGGCTTATCCCAGTTCATGGCAAAGTGCCATCCTTCAGGCTTCCACTTCTGTCTTAAATTATAAATTCAAGGACCAGTCTTTAATAAAGGTGGACTCCTTTATTCAAGAGCTCGTACCTCCACCTCCATCTGTTCAGCATTAGCCAGCAATCATTTATAGCTTATTTCTGTAGGCGACGCTCACACAGCATGTCAGCGGAGTCGCCGCGGCACGTGCGGTCTGGGGGGCCGCTCACCGTGCCTTCCCAGCCGCCGAGCGACCGCAGCATCATCGACGCGGTCTCGGGGTTCATTAACGACGTCACACTCTCCTCCTCGTCGACCGTTGATCCTAAGGATGTTATACAGTGGGCGAGGTAACTATCATAAACAAAAAAACAATAATATTAGTAGGGTCAGGCAAAGCTAATTACAGATGACGCCACCCTCACTGGTAACTGTCAGCAGTTTGTCTATTGAATGTTTTTATGCTGACTTCCGAAATTAAAGTTATTTTTCACTTTGTAGTGTTTTTTTTTGTGTAGTGTAATGTAAAATAGTGGTATTCAGCTGCATCCGGTTAGACTGGAAGCCGACCCCAACATAGTTGGGAAAAGGCTAGGCAGATTGAGTGTTTTTTTTGGGAGTTGGTTGTTTTTTTTGTAAAAAGTTTGTAAACTCTCACGAAAACAAAATCAAAATCAAAACTTTTTCAAAAGGTTTCGAAAGCAATCCGAACTATTTTGGGGTCGTTCTGAGTAATACCACAGCATACATACCTAATATTAGGTCTTTACCTATGAAATTGCCGTTCTGCAGTACTGGCCATTTCAAATCAAAATATTTTTTGTTTGGCTAAGAATTCTAATTTCAAATTAATTTTATTTTAAAAACATGGATTTTTTTTTTACAAAAGTAGTCATTTGTTTATTGATTAGTGTTACATTTTCATCGCATTTCAATCTTTTTCGTCATCATGGATACGTTAAAAATTCGAGTAATTATGGAATATGAGTACCGTCGTGGCAGCAACGCGGCACAAGCGGCACGCAACATCAACGACGTTTACGGAGCTAACACTACAAACCAACGCACCACTTGTTATTGGTTTGCTCGCTTCCGTTCTGGAAATTTCGACCTGAAAAATGAACCTCGCGGTCGTCCGAAGACTTTGGTCGACAATGACGAATTAAAGGCGATTGTGGAAGCTGATGATACACAATCTACGGCTGAATTAGCAGCAGCTTTCGACGTTAGCGTCAAAACAATATTGGTCCATTTGCGTCAAATTGGCAAGGTAAAAAAGCTTGACAAATGGGTGCCCCACGAACTCAATGATCGCCAGCGCGAAGTACGCGTCGAGACGTGCCTTGCACTGCTCAACAGACACACAAATGAAGGAATTTTGAACCGCATTGTTACCTGCGATGAAAAATGGATTCTGTTTGATAACCGCAAGCGCTCAGCAAGTTGGTTGGATCCTGGTTCAGCACCTAAACAATGCCCTAAACGAAAACTTAACCCCTAGAAAAGTGATGGTCACTGTTTGGTGGTCTAGCGCCGGTGTGATTCATCACAGCTTCTTACCAAACGGGGTGAGCATTACTTCAGATGTGTACTGTGAAGAACTGAACACAATGATGGAGAAGCTGGCACATCTCCAACCAGCATTGGTCAATCGCTCGTCTCTGCTGCTCCTGCACGACAACGCGCGACCTCATACTGCACAGCAGACGGTCTCCAAGTTGCAAGAACTGGGGTTGGAAGCTCTCCGTCATCCGCCCTACTCACCAGACCTTGCGCCTACAGACTACTACTTTTTCCAGAATTTGGATAACTTCTTGGCGGGAAAAAAATTCAATACCCAAGAGGCAGTACAAAATACCTTTGAAGAATTTGTTGCCTCCCGTCCAGCTGATTTCTTTAAGAAGGGCATCAATAAACTGCCACTGCGTTGGCAAAGATGCATTGATTGCATGGGTGATTATTTCGATTAATACAAATAAAAAATGCATGAAATAAAATCGTTTCAATTTTTCCATACAAAACGGCAATTTCATAGGTAAAGACCTATTAGATCAAGTACAGAAAAGATTCACTCCGCAAAATCATTTAAATTAGTAGCGACTCTTGCTACGACACAACAAAGTGCAATTCAGTTCGCACAGCGTTAATTGTTATATTCACCTAGCTAGAAGTTGCCTCTCTTTCTATTGCGTAACTCTTATACTTATCTTCTGACTCGTTAGGGTTGTCTTCTTTTACGACGAACTAACTTGCGAGCTGGCCGGTGCTCGGCAGCCCACACTGAATTAGCCCAACAAGTCGAGCCCGCCGCATCTTGTAGCTTCATACCTAAAATGTGGAGTGTGCCTGGCCTGGTAATTTATAATACCTACATGCAAAGAGCAATAAACCTTTCCTGCAGGCCAGCACCTAACCAGTATTTAACCTTAAGTAACCACTAGTAAGTCATTGCTATGTAACTCTTATCTCATTGCAATAAAGTATAAATTATAATGATTGCCACGTGTCTGATAAATCTTTCGGAATTAATTCTAATTTATACCTTGTCTTTACTGATGGTTTTACGTCGATCGTGAATATCCTACTTTAAATATCGGCGTTTTACCTGAAATAAAACGCTTATTAAACTACTTACCTTATTCGAAGCATAATTAAACTATTGAGATAGGCTGAACCATGTTTCCTGTGCCTTTTTTCCTTACGTTTCTAGCGATATAGCTCTGTCTCGCTCTCATGACGTCACCAGGTCAGAGAGGGGAGCGCATTTTTGAGCTCGCGCGCTCGGTCTTGTTCATTGGATGATTGACTATGTCACCTGGCAGAAATTAATATTATGCTTCGAATAAGGTAAGTAGTTTAATAAGCGTTTTATTTCAGGTAAAACGCCGATATTAAACCACTTGACCGTTATTCGAAGCATAATTAAACTATTGAGATATTGTCTGTTATCGCCTGGTGACGCTCATGACGAACGCCAATGTGTAGGGAAAGATCAAGAAAAAAGAAAAGATGTGTTTGAAAATATTCAACAAAATATCAATAAATCAACATAATTCACTATGAGACAGGTTTAAAAAGAGCAGTAATGCTGTCACTCCTAGAAGAACCCGAAACCTGTCGTTTATAAAATCGATTAAAAGTGTTTGAGGACCTCCAATTTCCCCGAGCCATAATATCTTCCATGGGGAAGTTGTCCAACCAATTCTTGGAAGCAACAGCGGAAGGGACACTTTCAGGAGTAGCAACAATACCTGCCTGACGCATCAGAGCTTTAATCCAGCCTGCAATAACAGTTCGTGAGGCCGCACGAGCTGTACCTCTCGTGGTGACAAACAAGTTAGGACATTTAGCTTCCTGACGTCTAGTGGAAAGCAGTGATACAGTTTGTTCAACCCAGTATACGGGGTCCAAATTATCGTTATCGGTCATAAGGAGTGTCAAGTCATGAATACGCCTACCAGAACAGAGTACTAAGAGGGCAGCGGCTTGACTCGAAACATCAAAAATGTAGTCATGATTTATTGTTCTAACGCCAAGAAAACATACAAAATCATCAATATTCCACACGGGTAACTTAGAAACAATTGGTTTTTGATTGAAATCGATTTCAAAATATGTTACACCAAAGCATGATTACTTAGAACACCTGAATCATTTAGATTATTACAAAGGGTGGAGACCACAGACTTGTGTAACAATATTGTATTATAAGACAGTTTATGTTTTATATGCAGATCAGCCAGAAAACGAGCTAGGTCAGATCCTGAGGGATTCTTAGGGCTAATATGACTCTACACCACGAAACCCAGCGGTTCCATGCAGGTTTGCAAGTTCTTAGGGTAGAATCGCGCCAAGAACTTTTCAAAAGATCTATCTGAGAATTATTCCACTTACCTAAATGATGTGTCCACCCCCACATTTCCAAACTTCCAACACTAGATCCTGGACGCGAGGAGGTGGCAGTCCCGTTGTCACACCGATCAATACTTTGTTCAGGTTCTGTATTGTGAACGGTGGGGCCAGAGCCCGGGCTTTGAGACCTCCGCGCCAAAAGACTTTCTCCCCATCGCGGTGCTACTATCAAGTAAATTCCCGATGCCCGATTGAGGAAGCTCAAAAACCCTGGGAATCAGGAACGGGGGTGCGAACACCCATGCCAGATCGAATTTCCAAGCAATCGAGAATGCATCGTGGGCTACAGCTTGTTTGTCGTTCTGATCTTTCGACACGTAATGATGGACTACGTGAGCGTTGCTGGAAGCAAACAGGTCCACTTGGGGAATTCCCCATTTTAAGAATATTATCTTGCTAATCTCGGGTATCAGATGCCATTCGGGGACCTGGCGAAACCGCGATAGGTGATCGGCATGGTTGTTGTACCTCCCCGGAATGTAGTACACATTGATATGAATTTGGTACCTGATCTATAAAACAAAACAGGTCGTATGTTATGTCCATCAATCGCGAGGATTTGCTTACCCCTGCGTGACGGAGATACGCTACTACCGTGCGATTGTCGCATTGTATGGTGACCGTAGATTGACTCAGATACAGGGGATGACTTTGAAAAACCTTCAATATTGCCAACATTTCTTTTACGTTGCAGTGACAATTCTTCTCGTTCTGGGACCACGTTCCCCATAGAGACTGGTTGTCCATCTGGGCCCCCCAGCCTAAGTCGGAGTATTCACCATTGTAGGTCGCCTATTGCATCTGCAGGTATAGTGTATACCTTAACAGAATTGTCCAATTGTAGTGTGTTTAGGAATTTCAATAGAGCTCGATAGTGCAATCTCCCTCTTTGGACAACAAAACTCGCAAAGTTTAGCGCTCCTATTACGCTTTGCAACTTCTTTAGGTTTGTCTTCCGCAAATATACGATTTCGCGAATCTTCGCTAGTAATGAGGGTACTTTTTCCCTTGGCAGACGTTTGAGGTTTAGCCAAGGATCCCACAGTACTCCTAGGTAAACCAGGGATTTCTTTGGTGTTAGGATAGATTTTTCGAAATTTATTTGCCAACCCAGATATTTTCATGTTTTTACGAGAAGACTTACATGGCCTGCGAGAACTACTGGGTCTTGGTGAGCCAAAAAAAAATCGTCGAGAAATACTAATATTCTCACACCTTGGCTTCTCATAATTTGGGCAATCCAATTTGTCAAACAACTGGCAAAAGTTTTTGGAGAAAATCTGGTGCTTGCATTTCCTTCCAATGATCGACTAAATTCGATAACTGACCGGCTTGAAATATTTTCATGTCAATATTTACTTCTCTTGGCATTTAAGCCTGAAGGTGATGACCTTCACTTATTTCCGCCACGTTTATGAGCGTGGTATCTTTGGGTTTGTTTTGCCCCGCGGGAGCGAAAGGAACCTCTATCCATTACGCCACTACCCTGTTGAGGATAGTTGCAATACGCATGTGCTGGTCCTTGCGAAGGACACTGTATATTATGCTACAAAAAGCCACCCTGCAAGGGGACGTTACAGTTCTGACAGCCTTGTGAAGGCATGCTTGAGTTATAGTTCTTACCCTGCGAGGGTGGAACTGAATATTGCCCCTGCAAGGGACGTATATACGCATGTGCTGGTCCTTGCGAAGGACACTGTATATTATGCTGCAAAAAGCCACCCTGCGAGGGGACGTTACAGTTCTGACAGCCTTGTGAAGGCATGCTTGAGTTATAGTTCTTACCCTGCGAGGGTGGAACTAAATATTGCCCCTGCGAGGGACGTATATACGCATGTGCTGGTCCTTGCGAAGGACACTGTATATTATGCTGCAAAAAGCCACCCTGCGAGGGGACGTTACAGTTCTGACAGCCTTGTGAAGGCATGCTTGAGTTATAGTTCTTACCCTGCGAGGGTGGAACTGAATATTGCCCCTGCGAGGGACGTATATACGCATGTGCTGGTCCTTGCGAAGGACACTGTACATTATGCTGCAAAAAGCCACCCTGCGAGGGGACGTTACAGTTCTTACAGCCTTGTGAAGGCATTGCTTGAGTTATAGTTCTTACCCTGCGAGGGTGGAACTGAATATTGCCCGTGCGAGGGACGTATGAGCCATTTTCCAACTTGCGAAGTTGAGGTATTACCATAAGCCGATTTTGTAGATGTACCAGCCGATCTAGAAGCAGGCCAGAAGGCTTTTTTGATACCGCCAGCTTTTTCTAATGCAACAACTAACTGCTCAGAATTGAATAAGCTAACCTCAGATGGAGGTATTTTCTTTATTGCCGCTTTTATTAAGGGATCGCGAACTGCATTAGTTATGCTGACTCTGCGCATCTGTATAGATTCAGCACTATGGCCGCAAATCATTTGCAATAGGTCTGCCGAAACCTTGCTGAACTCACCAGAAGTGAAGATGTCGCTCAGCTTTTTTATAGCCTCGAAGTTAAAATTCTCTCTGGTCTCGGACCCATGTCAGAAATGCACAAAGTTCCTTCTCCTTTTGTTTTAAAATACCGTAAGTTAACGAAGCATAGGCCCTCTCCGAGTAACTTAAGTGTTTTAGTGTGTCATAGGGTCTGATCTCCTCGTTTGCCTCGAGTTCGACGAAACCCGGGCTATGGTTATACGATTTAAAACTGAATTTCTCTTAAAATGTTCAAGTAACGCTCGTCTGTCTTTGGAACAGCCGGTTCCTTAAGCATAGTTTCAACATCTAAATTATTTATAAGACTACTACCCTCCAGTTCTAAATCATCCTCCGTGAAAAGGGAAAGGGCGTCGTCGGGCAGCGGTATACTATCATTTATATTATGTTTCACTTTACGCTTCGAGCGGCGATGCTTGTGCTTGCCACCCCTTACGGTGACGGCGACGCGCATGTTTAGACTTATGGTCAGAAGAACTAGATGAACTGGAACTAGAATCGCTACTATCAGAGCTACTACTACTGCTGCTGCTCGGATGTGACCGCATCCGTTTGGCACTAGATTCTCTATTATTAGCGGTATTCGAAGGACCTGCGACCGGTTCATCTTGCGAAATCAACGTTATTTCTTTATCCATTACGTATTCGGTATTATACTGAAAACAATTGAATTACACACACTGGAAAAGAAAAAGAATAAACAACACGCGAACGGAAAACCGTTAAATTCTGAAAATATCAACGTTGATTCACTGTATTATCAATAATTATCATTCACTAGAAACAGTTTTAATAAAAATTGTAAATTGGTAAGTATGCCAACTTTCGTCGAAAGGAAAAATATAGACGGTTGTGAAAAAGAAATATAGATAACTCACCTGCTAAGCAGCAACCGTCTCCGGCAAGGAAAAGAACGCCAATGAACAAGACCGAGCGCGCGAGCTCAAAAATGCGCTCCCCTCTCTGACCTGGTGACGTCATGAGAGCGAGACAGAGCTATATCGCTAGAAACGTAAGGAAAAAAGGCACAGGAAACATGGTTCAGCCTATCTCAATAGTTTAATTATGCTTCGAATAACGGTCAAGTGGTTTAATAACCTTATTTTAATCAGGTTCGAAACAGCAGACATAAACGAGCCAACACCAGAAGGAGACAGCGACAATGACGTTTCCCCATTACTCCTTATCTTGGGCTACGGGTCCGGGGTCCAAGTCTGGCTGATCCCCCCTACTGGGGAGGCCCAGGAGGTGTTGTCATGGCGACAAGGCACAGTGAGGGTGCTCCGTATACTGCCTACTCCGCAGCACGGCGACTGCTTCGCATCGAAGAGGCCCCTCATCGCCTTGTGTGACTCTGTCAGCCCTGGACCGTCGTTTTGCTCGCTCAGTTTTATTTCTATTAGGGGAGGTGAACAGGTAAGCAATTTTATTTAACAATTTTATTTTTTTGGTACTGCTGAAAAAAGAACTGCAATGCTTTACGTAAAGTAATTAAACCAAGGGGTCCCCGAAACGATCAAATGATAAATTGCCATCAATTTCTATTGTAGTAATTTTGTCAATCGCTTCAATTGCATATGTTAGACGGTCAATTTGCGCATCAATGTGTATCAATCACGTGAAAATTGACAATTGCCATTGATCGTTTCGGGGACCCTTGGCATTCGCAAAGTCGTTGTGGTGGGGCAACTTCAATCGATAAAATTAACGTGTCCGTTACCACTATCGAATATCGATAAACGTGTTTTCGTCGTTCGCAGTGTTTGGAAATTTTCTTGCATATTCTCTGCATAGTTTTAGTTGTTTCTACATGAAATTATATTTTAAGTAAGAAAAAAATATCACAATATTGCGAGGAGACATAATGATGACTCAAAATCAGGGACCATTTTGGTTACCCGTTGAAAGGGTTTTCGATAGGGTTTTTCTAAGCAGTTAACAAAAACAAATACGATGTAGGTAACCCTTTTGAATGGCATTAAAAGACCATTTTGGTTATCCATTGAAAGTTATTTCGATTGGGTTTTTCTAAGCAGTTAAACAAAAACCCTTTTGAACGGCTTAATATAAGCTAAGCTTCAACTCTCTTTAAAACGATAACATGCGTAACATTCCGACTCGGAGGAATGTAATATGATCTCTCAATGATGGGCATACGTTGCACATTGCTAATATGGTTACCCGTACAAAACCCTTATATTATATAGGTTATTTTAAGAAGGGGTAACCCTTTCATTGAGTTTCAAGTATAGAACCCATTCAAAGGGTTAACCATATTGAAGATATAACCCTTTTACTGGGTTTCAAGGCTAAAACCCATTAAGATAAGATAAGATAATTTATTTTCGTAAATACGTAGGTGTTATTACAGCATAGGAGATCATACATGTTTTGCTTAAAATTAAAGCATGCAAACTTAACGAATAAACAAATTTGAATTGACAAACATTATAATTTACGTTAAAAAAAATCCAAGGAGTTACACAATCATGATAAGGGTAACCTCATAAACGGCTTACCCCTTTGAAACACAACTCTTAACCGGGGTTGTACCTTGTACGGTCTCCCTGCTCAAAATAGTAGGTAATAAGGGTATACTTCGACTTACGAAAAAAAAAAACTCTTATATTTGTTTATTATGTTGCTGTTATTCGTGTTCAGTTTAGCTATACCTACTAACTTGAACTAGTTAGTCCTATTTAATATTCAGTCTGAATAAATAAAATATAGGCATATAAAATAGTTGCTTTGCGAAATAGACTTACACGTGCAGGGTTCTGATATCAAAGTAGGTAGTCATAATATGCTGATTTGCTGAATACTACGGGAAACAAAACATTATCGCGTCTACTACGGTTACATTCGGGCAATAAACTGAATATGATATGTTTTTATCAGAAAACAGTAAGGACAAACTCGCGAGTCCTATTTACATGACGTCATTATGGGTCTTAAAAATTATCTTCTAAAAATTTGAATGAGGTCTATGGAGCTCGCTTGATGTTCTGTGGTTCAGTTATGATAACAAACAATAAGGCATACAGCATGGAACGGTCTAAGGTGTACGAGCTACGTTGTACATTGACCTTTGTAGTAGTTTGTACGTCACACTCATTATGCACATCAATATTGTTTAGCTGTGCATCTCTGTAACAGCATTTAAGTGTATTCGTGTAATTATACTTAGTAGCAATAATTCCATCAAGGGACTCGTTCGTCTACTCATTTACATAACATTCTACATAACATAACATACGAGGGTCATTCAATAAATACTTAGCCTACAAAAAGTAAACGAAAATTTTGGAAAAGTGGCAATTTATTTTTCAACATAGTCTCCTTTTAGTTCGATACACTTAGCCCAGCGATGCTCCAACTTTTTTAACCCGTCCGAAAAATAGTTTTTGTCAAACTCTGCAAAATAGGCCTCCGTGGCGGCGATGACCTCCTCATTCGATCCATATCTATTCCCGGCGAGTGATTTTTTCAGATTAGGAAACAGAAAGAAGTCACAAGGGGCCAAATCTGGAGAATACGGTGGATGGGGCAGCAATTCGTAGCGTAATTCGACCAATTTGGCCATGGCAACGGCAGACGTGTGAACCGGTGCGTTGTCGTGGTGAAACAGCACTTTTTTCTTCGCCAGATGGGGTCGTTTTTTCTTTAATTCGGCGTCGAATCGGCCCAATAAATCGGCATAGTAAAGCCCTGTAATTGTTTTACCCTTCTCGAGGTAATCGATGTAGATCACACCTTGTGAATCCCAGAAAACGGTGGCCATAACTTTTCCGGCCAATTTTACAGTTTTCGCCTTCTTTGGAGCACGTTCCCCGGTCTGGATCCATTGTTTTGATTGCTCCTTGGTCTCTGGTGTGTACCAGTGGATCCAGGTTTCATCGACGGTCACAAAACGACGCAAAAACTCCGCTGGATTCCGCTTAAACAGCGCCAAACACGTCTCCGATGTGGTCTCACGGTTGCGCTTGTTTTCTGGTGTGAGTAAACGCGGCACCCATCGCGCCGACAGCTTTCTCATGCCGAGTTCCTCGTGAAGAATATGATGCACTGTTCCTTCTGAAATGCCTACAGTCTCAGCTAGCTCCCGAACCTTCAATCGGCGATCTGCCAATACGAGATCATGGATTTTTTTAATGTTTTCCTCCGTAGCAGCTGTTTTCGGTGCACCTGGACGTGGTTCATCAAAAACCGACGTACGGCCACGTGCAAACTCGTTGAACCAATTCTTGACGGTGGCCATCGATGGAGAAGAGTCCCCGTACACAGCATCCAAGCGCTCTTTGATTTCGATGCGCGTTTTCCCTTCCAAAAATAGGAATCGAATCACCGAACGATATTGCTCTTTTTCCATTTTTGTAAAACCGATCGACACGTTCGCTTCCATAAGTTGTCAAATTAAAACAAATGAAGGGATTGGAATGAAAATTTGAAAAAAGAATTAAAAAAGAATGTGCTACACTGTGGTAAAACTTTTGAAACTACAGCGCCCTCTGGCGATGAGGCTAGGTACTTATTGAATGCACCTCGTAACAAGTACATAACATTATCACTGTTGGGAGTTACGCCCCAACGTAAGGCATAAAGTTCGCCTCCTTAACACGACTTGCCCTACCGACTAAAAAGTAAAAAACTAGTTGTATTAGTTAATCTGTAGTTGCAAAGCAAAGGTCACTCATTTACTACCTGACTAAACAGATAAAAAAAAATTGTCATTGCTGTTAGGGGACCGTTCTGTGGAACACTTTAATCTAAGAGGCACCCCACTAAAATTATAGCCAGTGTCACTCGGGATGATGTAAGGATTCTAAAGGCGCTCCCTCATCGGGAGCATTCGCCTGTAATGTAACAATCTAAGATTCCACTGTAACGGCTTTGCAAGCAGACTGCGCAGGCCGTCAACTGCTAGGTAGTGGAGAGAGATAGTTAAAACCAGCAGGATAGGTTAATACATATAATGAAATATAGGTAGAAGTAACACGGCTAGGTCGCAGGTAAAGGTTACATTACAGGCGAATGCTCCCGATAAGGGAGCGCCTTAACAATATCCCATACATCCAAATCTTTTCAGGCTTTTAAAAGTTATGTTTTTATTTTTATTTATTTACTCGTTCATTTAAATAATGCATATTTACAATATTAAGGCTTAAACTAAAATGGTAGGTATATAATAATGGGCTTAACCTGAACTAGGATAGTATCTCAGGTATCATAAGTGCAAATTAGTTTACAAAAATATTTCCTAAGATTGATGATAATACATAAATAATGAATAACATAACAGACTAATGAAATGAAAACATTGAATTAAAAATAATATTTAACTTAAAACAACCAGTAACTTTTCTGTGTCATCATAAGACAATTTTTGTAACCAAGTTTTAATTACATTTTTGCAATGTACCGTGTTTAATGCAGACATAGACAAAATTGCGTTTACTTTATTATAAAGAAATGGTCCTAAGAATATAAAAAATCTATAGGTACATAAAAGAATGCCTTAATCTATAATTATCCATACAGATGTCTTTACGTCTTTTATCAGTGACAACTCTATTGTAAGGCAATTTAGAGTGCTGTTTTAATAAAGTATTCATATTATGTGGGATAAAGAAACACATACATGAACCCTGAAAACATTACACTCCTTTTTTGGGCAGTCGTGTATAAATAAACGACAATGCAACGTACCCATCCAAAAATTGGCTGAAAAAATTTTTACCTTCCTACCTGGCCCTTAAAACAGCATTTTTTATCAGGACTCTTGTGCAAAAATCCGCTGTCCGTCCGTCATCTTGCTGACCCTTCAATACTTTTGCTCATCCCTTGATTATTTACACAATTTAATCACCACATTTCTCCCAACAGGTAAAAAGCATAAAATTCAAGAACCCCATTCTCGATGTGTTGGCGAATAAACGATCCGTGGTGGTTTCTTTCTCCGAACGCTTTGCTGTCTTCGATGCCGCGACATTAGAAGACCGAATGGCCGTCACTACTTGTTACCCCTGCCCGTGTCCTTTAGGAGGCAGTCTGCCCATAAACCCGTTGGCACTGGGTGATCGCTGGCTGGCTTACGCTGATAAGAAACTTAATCAGTCGAAGAGGAGCAGTGGAGGGTGCGAAGGTAAGAATTTTTTGGTTATTAAGCTTAAGCTACTACTATTTAGGGTGAATTCGACCAAGCTTTTATGCCCAGTGTAAGTCGTCACTTTCGAATAAATTTTGAATTTTTGATAGTTTCTCCATACAAAAACTGTCAGTCGTCAATTTTATTCCACTGATAGAAGATATCCTGACTTTGGTCAAATTAGCCCTTAGGTAGGTATTTATAATCCAGTTGTTGCCATTATACATTAGTTTAAACTCTGTCTACTAGGTTACTTATTCACTTTTTGACACCTGTCAGTTTCCACGAATATGTGTTTTGCGAATTTGATCCTTATTACAACTAGAAATTGTCCAACTGACAGGTGTCAAAAAGTGAATAACCTAGTGGACAGAGAATAGTATTGTATTGAATGGTAAGCCTTGAATTAACTTGAAACATTTAGTTGCTGCACCCTAACAGGGCCATGTAAGTACTCATTTGTTTAGTTAGCCTAGTCTAAGCCTGTGTACTATGGACAAAACTTAAGCATGCTCACTTAAGAAAATATTCCTGTGAGAGCGCAGCTAGTGACAAACGAACATTATGCGATCGAGTCGTGAGTTGTGCTATGCGATTATCGCCTTTGAGGTGGTCATGCGGAACTGTGGCCCATAGTACATTGTACAATAAATAACTCTAAGATAAATAGATTTTTAGTTACACAAATAATTGAATATCAACAAAGCGGTCATAGCCTCATAGCCCAACAATTAAGATGACCGACTGCCGAGTGGGGTGGTAAATTGAAACATGTCCCGCTATACTTGACATATTCCCAATTCCCTATAATGAGCGTTTTAATTTTACCTCGTTATGAACTCATATCAAGAACTCTAAAGTGATTTCTAATAAAAACAACTATTATGCGACGAATTAAAGCAACAAAATCGTAAATTAAAATTAAGTTCAGTGACACAATATACCTATTCTTCTTAGGAGATAACGTCGGGCGATTAGAAAATAATAGGTACCTATTCATTAGTCTATGTAATTAACGATAGATAAAATAACCCATTACACACATAATATAACATAACATCACGACTGTAATCCCCAAAAGATTAGGCAGAGGTCGCACCTCCGCTCAAATAGTGTCCCAACTCAAAAAAATATATAAAAAAATTGTATTATTATTAACATTTGACATCTCGGGACCCTGGGGTCCCGGACCTTTGGAAGGCGTACGAGGGGCCGAAGCTAACTCGCAGAGGCCCTTTAGACAATTTTAAATGAGGAGGCACCAGCCGACGATTATCCCTGTGTCATCATTTGCCTCTGTTGGGGTCGGCTTCCAGTCTAACCGGATGCAGCTGAATACCATTATTTTACATGGAGCGACTGCCTATCTGACCTCCACAACCCAGTAACTGGGTAATACGATACCCCTTGGTAAGACTGGTATGTCAGACTTTCGGGCTTCTGACGACCCGTAACGACTGTCAAAGATCCACGAATGACAGCCGGGACCAACGGCTTAACGTGCTTTCCGAGGCACGGAGGAGTCTCGGTATGTAAAGATGGTCACCCATCCACGGACCAACCCCGGCAAGCGTACCTTAACCTGGTCGATCGACCCATGCGGCTGTTATTACTTAGCCACGAGCTCCTCTGTATGCACTATGAAATAATTAAAATTATTATTTATAAAAAAACATTACATAATTTTTTTTTACTTATTACACTATTTTAGCGGAGGTGCGAGGTGTACCTATCTAATAGTATGCTGCTGAGAAAATATTCATTAAAGTCCGGTCGTCGAGAGAATGCGTTCCTGACACCTGTCAGTTGGACAATTTTTAGTAGTAACAAGGGTCAAATTCGCTAAACACATATTCAAACAATCAATCAAGTCAGGACATAGGCCTCTCCCAGGCTGCGCCATAACACCCTGTCCTCAACCTTCTGCATCCAGTCTGTCCCAGCCACCTTCTTCAGGTCGTCGCACAGTGGATCGTCCCCATACAAGAGGTCGGACATAGAATTAAAAATTGAAAAAGTATTTAATTGAAAAAAATGAAATATGCAGTTGCATTACTCTATTAAGGAACTACAAAAAATGTTACTACAATTTTTTTATTTGACCAGTACTTTATGAGCAATTCGATGAAAAGTGTTATTTTTCTATGGAAATGGTCACAAAAATGTCTGTATCTCATGATTCCCTCCTTGTTTCGATTTGCGGTTTTCACTACTGTTATCTACCCATTTTATGCCACATTTTCTTCAAGGACACATGGTGCCCCCAGCGACCCCCTTCCGAGATATTTTGCTTTTAGTAACTTTACTTTTTATTGTATAACTGATGATATGGAGGTACATTAAGTATATTCATTACTGAGAATAAGTCATCCCTAAGTAGTTCCTTAAATAACAGGTGCATTTACGATTACTTTAATGACTTATGAACGCTTCTGTTGCCATACAACAAACGCGTTAATGAGTCCTTAAGTGAAGATTCCCAGTACTTGCTTAATCTAATTAGTTATTGTAATTACTATGTTAACAGCCCTTAATCTCTGCATTGTTATTGTCTAATGTCATCATTAGCTTATCAAATTCATTGCTAGTTGCCTACTTGCTGCCCTATATATTTGAGTGTGTTTAGCAAATGTAATTCAGTTGTAATTATAACTTCTACCAAGTGTTGTCATTATGGCTTTCCGTGGGTTTTCTACTTACCTAGATCTTTACGTTGCTCTTCGTAATCATAAAGATCTTCGTGACTATGACCATTTATTTAACACATTGAAGTCGAATACTAACGTCCAGTTAAGTGAAAGTGATGTGACGGATCTCAAGAACTGGTGTCGACGATTTTGCTATAGGGTTTACACCAAATGGGTGCAATCAAGAAGGACAGTTGACAGGTTCATTAACAAGAACGAAGAGTGGTTAAATTCCGATATCGTTTGGCCAGATTGCTTTAAAGAAAATGTTGTTGACACTGAAGAAGCAAATGAAAATGAGGCAGAAGAGGTAGTCAGTCCATCAAAATCAGATGCATCTACTTCAACATATACATCTCCTCGCAAACGCTTTGAAGATTTATCAACTAGACACAAAAGAAGACGTGTTAATGAAAATGTTACTAGTTGCAGTCGTCCGGATGAGCTTTTGCATACTGTTGAAAGTATACTTAAGTCTGCCGGAAAAAATGATATAGCCAGAATAATGAAAAATTTGCTGGAAAATCCTGAACACGTCTCAACAGTTATAAATGTCCTGGAAACTAAGCAGAATCCTCCGCTTCGTGAAGTTCCTACTCACAAAGCACTTGCTCTTTACGTTTACTTGCAGTTATCCAAGTGGCGTTACATCACACTTCGGGACTTTAGTTTAAAAGAAGGTCATGCGAAATACCCAAGCTACTACTTGTTAGTTAAAGAAAAGCTTAAATGCTACCCGGCAAAAGAAGACATAACTGTGACTGAAACTTCCGCAAAGATACGTATCCAAGCCCTCCTTGATCTCACCGTTAGGAGGCTGATCGATTCACTTGAATCAAATTTTGATGCTGGTGAACAACTTGTGCTTCACAGTAAATGGGGTTTTGATGGAGCTTCAAGTCAAAGCATTTACCATCAAACGACAACAACAAGTGAACAAGACTTATCCAGTGTATTTATGGCAAGTCTTGTACCACTTAAGTTAGTGACTTCTAGTGGAAGTATAGTGTGGCAGAATGATCGGCCATCGTCAACCACATATTGTCGCCCGATTTCATTTACATTTATGAAAGAAGCGGAAGCGAATGTTAAGGCTGAAATGGAAATATTTGAGACCGAGATTCGTGAACGGAACCCGACTGATTGCGGCAATGCTACTGTTACTCACAATCTATGGCTAACCATGATTGATGGTAAGGTACATTCAATCATATCTGGTACATCGGCAGCAGTGTGTGATTTGTGCAAAGCTCGCCCAAGCGAAATGAATAACTTGGAAGAAGTGAGAGCTAAACCCGTGAATACAGATTTATACAAGCATGGATTTAGTTCATTGCATGCTTGGATTCGGTCCATGGAATGTTTATTACACATTTCTTACAGAATGGACATAAAATCATGGCAAGCAAAAGGTGACGAAAATAAAAAAAAAGTTAAAGATAAGAAAGAAGCCATTCAAGAAGCTTTCCGAAGAAGAACAGGCTTACTTCTAGACGTTGTTAAGCAGGGTAGTGGCAACACAAACACTGGAAATGCTGCAAGAAGATTTTTTGCAAACCCTGAAACGACTGCCGAAATTACTAAATTAGATGTTAATTTAATTAGAAGACTCGCCGTTATTTTGCAATGCATTTCCTCAGGCGAAAAAATTCAAGTCCAAAAATTCAAATCATATTGTGATGAAACAGCAAATTTATTCGTGGAATTATATCCATGGTATAACATGCCAGCAAGTTTACACAAATTGCTGATTCATGGATCACAGATAGTGGACCACTTATCAGTAGTGCCTATAGGTTTTTTGTCTGAAGAAGCATCTGAAGCAAGAAACAAGGACTTTCGCAAATTTAGAGAATGTCATACACGAAAGCATAGTAGCATCGCCACTAATGAAGACATTCTTCATAATCTGCTATTATCTTCCGATCCTCTTCTCGCCAGCTTACGACCGAAGATGACAAATAAAGCCAAAAAGTCTTCATTTAGAGAACTAGACGATTTACTCATACGTGATCAGAGTGAATTGGAGTTCATTGACGCGGACGTTTCAACTGATACACTTGCTGCATGTAGTGACGTTGAAGAAGATGATGACGATGATAATGATCATGATGTCGTTATTGATGAAGATGAAGAAAATATAGTTTAAGTCTTATAGTACCTAATATTATTATTTTACAAGCAGTTTCTTTGTTAATTTCTAGTTTTTGTGTATTTTTTTTATTCTATTCTTTTTTTCTATTCTAGTTTTTGTGATTTTTTTTTAATTTTATTCTTTTTTTGTTTTGTGTTATGCCACCCATCAGCCAATAAATGGTTTTTTTCTTTCTTTTCTATTGTTGTTAGTAACTACATGGTCGTGTTGATTAATTAATTTCCTATTATAATTTAGTTTTTAGTAGTTGTTTATTTTTTTAGTTTGTTTTAGGGTACATAGTTATTTTATTTTTAAATTATTTTTACAGTGTTATATTATATAAATAAAAAATATATTTATACCTACATATTTTCTTATTGATCATAAAACTCTATTTCTTTTCGATGTGTTATTGTAAATGCGACTCAGTCATTACTAAGCTAATGATGACATTAGACAATCACAATGCAGAGATTAAGGGCTGTTAACATAGTAATTACAATAACTAATTAGATTAAGCAAGTACTGGGAATCTTCACTTAAGGACTCATTAACGCGTTTGTTGTATGGCAACAGAAGCGTTCATAAGTCATTAAAGTAATCGTAAATGCACCTGTTATTTAAGGAACTACTTAGGGATGACTTATTCTCAGTAATGAATATACTTAATGTACCTCCATATCATCAGTTATACAATAAAAAGTAAAGTTACTAAAAGCAAAATATCTCGGAAGGGGGTCGCTGGGGGCACCATGTGTCCTTGAAGAAAATGTGGCATAAAATGGGTAGATAACAGTAGTGAAAACCGCAAATCGAAACAAGGAGGGAATCATGAGATACAGACATTTTTGTGACCATTTCCATAGAAAAATAACACTTTTCATCGAATTGCTCATAAAGTACTGGTCAAATAAAAAAATTGTAGTAACATTTTTTGTAGTTCCTTAATAGAGTAATGCAACTGCATATTTCATTTTTTTCAATTAAATACTTTTTCAATTTTTAATTCTATGTCCGACCTCTTGTATGGGGACGATCCACTGTGCGTCGGTCCATCTAGCTGGGGGGCGTCCCACACTACGCTTGCCGATACGCTGTCTCCACTCCAGGACTCGTCTGCTCCACCGGCCATCGGTCCTTCGACAAACATGGCCACAGCCCACTGCCACTTCAGTTTGCTTACTTTGCAAGCTATGTCGGTTACTCCATTCCTTTTCGGATAACTTCATTCCTGATTTTATCCTTAAAAGAAACTCCCAGCATAGCCCGCTCCATAGCGCGCTGAGCGACCTTGAATTTGTGCACCAGCCCGACTGTTAGTGTCTACGTGTCGGCACTTTATGTCATAAACATAAACACATATTCGTTAGTATGAAACTGACAGGTGTCGACAACGCATTCTCTCGACGGCCGGACTGTAATAGGCAATTAGATATCAGGGTGACAGGGATTGCAAACGTTTTTAGATACACGTGTCAAGTGTTTTAATTTTATTACGGATTGACAACAACTTACAAATAATTTTGGCAACAAATAGCATTTCTTAATACTTTTAATTTGTGACTTCTATTGATCCCATGCCGACAAAATTATATTCTATGGCGTGCCATGGGTTTGCCAATTCCGCATTTAAATTGAAGATACCCTTGAGTTGTCATTAAAATAATTACATAATATAGACTTTGCAGACCGGATTTTTCGTTCAATGTTTTCTTATTATAATTATTTACCGTCGCCGATTCAACGAATTGTATTATAATGATTAAGTTTTTTGCCAAAAATTCCACTTGTAGTTCTTGTTCCATGACAAGTTTTTTCTTCTTTTATTTTATTCACGGCAAAAGAGTTTGGTATGCAGGCAGTATAGCCGAGCGATATCAAAAACTTGACTACTATGTGGGTTTAAAAAAAATGTAGTTAAACGCATATTATTTCTTTTGTCAACTGTACCATCGACAAACGCCAGGTTTTTCCAATTTTGAAACAATTTTTCTTGCAAGCTGCTATATTATACGTATACTTATGATAACAGACCGTAAGGGGTATGAATCAGTGTATACTAAAAGCAACTTTAAGGTGTAAAGGCATCCGTTTTGTCGATAGTAGGTACCATCGCGGAAATTTCCGGTGAACCACTTTTCAACCTTATTGCGTTAGTAATAAACTCAAAACTCAAACTCAAAGCATTTATTTCAATTAAACCAATTACAGGCACTTTTGAATTGTCAAGGGGTCGGTCAGTCAGAAAGATGAAGCTAGGCGCCCATTCCAAAGCATAGTAGGTACCTATGGAGAAGAACGGGCAAGAAACTCCACGGACACTTTTAAATCAAGATATGGTTACAAAATAATGGTTACATCATTCATGTTGAAATTTCACATGTGAGAACGATGCAGAACGTTAAAAGCGTCCTTAAAAAAAAACAATTCAAATATTTAAATTAAATTAAAATAAGCCGTGGCCGCTAAGGTATGCCCAGCCTTCACTGACAGCGCTTATTCACGAACCTGACGCATGGATTGGCTAAATAAGTTCGAAAAGTGGTTCACCGCATATCAAAAGCCAAAATATCTCGAGATGCGAAGACAATTGTAACGTTTTTCCGTCAGTCAATAAATTTTTCTAAACATACTGAAACTTTCGTGATAGTACATATTTTTTAGAAACTATATCTAGCCTGACTGTACTCATTTTACAAATACACTGTAACCAAATTGTTCCATCAACGTATTATTATTTCAGATCGCATTGCAGTCACGTATCCACCTATTATAAGTTGCTCATATCAACTCAATGTCACCGACAGAAGAGGGGTGGGGTACATAATTTATTACGTTCACATTTATACGGCGCAGACAGTACAGCTTGTTGCTAACTGCTCTGCACGTACAACAGGCAGTTCTAGAACAAAAGAAGCTGTTTAGATGTTTTGATGAAGACGATTTTATTTTTTGATGGTCACAAGAAAGGAGCAGTGGTGGTTGGGGGTGTGGGGGTTACTTGTGGCCCACCACTGCTCTTTTCGTTAGGCCGCGACTTACGAGTTGTACTGTTTACATGTAACGCACCGCAACGCGCGTATTTAAGCAAATATTCGCGTTATTTCGTTTATACAAAATTAACTTTGTTTCAATAAGAATATTTTGCATGCATGGCACGTCCTAGAACCAAAAATTCGAAGACATAATAGATGACATCTACCAATCCGCACTGGGCCCGCGTGGAGGATTACGGTTTACGGCCCACTCCCTCTATCGGGAGGAGGCCTGTGTCCCAGCAGTGGGAACATTATAGGCTGATTATGCTATTATCACGTACAGGAAGGTAAGAGGGACCTTGAGGGCTAAGTCATTAAACGCGGTTAGATGCTCCAAAAGCATTTTGACACAGGTACTGTCTCACTTTATATACGAAACGTCAACAGTTAATGTTTAATTAATGGTGCATTTAGTATCTTATCTAACACAGTTTGGTGAGCATAGTCCTTAGTTTTATCGATGTTTATGTCAGGTTTCGTGCATGAGAGCTATTCTGACCAGTGACTGTCGACCAATACTTGCGCATGCAGCAACCGATTGAAAAGTTAGAAATTGGAGCCCAATCAGATCCTGGCAGCTGGCAAGCAAACACAAGCATAAAGCAGGGATCAGACAGAATACTTTGAAGTCAAAAGATAAATACTAATGACTAATTAGCACACTATAAAGTGGGGTATCTCTTTCAATATAAATAAACAAACAAGGCTCCGTTTAAACCTCCATTCATTATAAGTACCTATAGTTATTAACTCGTGCGTGCGATGCATAACGTGACTATTTAATAGACCTTTAATTAAATTATACAGAACTGACCTACCACAAAGTCATCGTAGTACTTCCATATTATGTTTTAATGAAAACATGAATATCATGAAAATACTCAATATATTACTTGTAAGTACATATTTTGCATTGATTGCATGGGTGATTACTTCGATTAATACAAATAAAAAATGCATGAAAAAAATTCGTTTAAATTTTTTCATACAAAACGGCAATTTCATAGGTAAAGACCTATTATAAATCAAAATGGCAAAGCTCATGTAAAAAAGACAATTATAGAATTAGATCTATCGGCTTTTGCATAAGTGTCGATTGCTTGATTAATTTTAGGGTTACCCCTTCAAATCAAAAACCATATTTTTAATTATACATTATCAGTTCGCCAGAGGAGGAGCTCGTGGCTAAGTAATAACAGCCGCACGGGTCGATCCATCAGGTTAAGCTACGCTTACCGGGGTTGGTCCGTGGATGGGACCATCTTTACATACCGAGACTCCTCCGTGCCTCGGAAAGCACGTTAAGCCGTTGGTTCCGGCTGTCATTCGTGGATCTTTGACAGTCGTTACGGGTCGTCAGAAGACCGAAAGTCTGACAATCATTCTTACCAAGGGGTATCGTATTACCCAGTTACTGGGTTGTGGAGGTCAGATAGGCAGTCGCTCCATGTAAAATAATGGTATTCAGCTGCATCCGGTTAGACTGGAAGCCGACCCCAACATAGTTGGGAAAAGGCTAGCCAGATTGATTATCAGTTCGCCAGAGTTACCTTCCCTCCCAAATGAGAGGGAGGGCAACTGGCGAAAGAGAGTACCTTCTTATTAGTCACCGCTGCCCACCCCTTCAAGGAATAAAGGTCTAATGTTTTTTAATTATGCATCTAATTTATCTAAGTATCGTGAACCAATCCACTATTACCACAAAATGAAACAATAAGTACTGATAATTTATTTCGATACGCAAATGTTTTTAGTAAAAATATTGATACACTTACTCTTGAATAAACACTTATTAAATTCTTTTGTTTTCTTTTGTTTTACGAGCGGCTGTTGACTTATTTATAATGTATGTGTGTATTAATTTTGTTGACCTTAGCGCTACATAAATCATTGTTTTACACTTTATGCTCGAACGTGACTAATCGCTTGTGCGTGTGTGAGTGTCTTTGTGATAGTTTGTAAGGAGTGTGTAGGGGTTTTTTTTTTGATAATTTATTTTGTAAAAGGAAACGCTATAAATGAAGCCGTTTGCAGAAGTAGATATACTTTCTTTCAAGGATATCTGGAATGGTTTCACTTACAATTTTTTTTTTTCAATATTAAAAATATCCTAGAACAATATCTTTTTATTATTTTACTGACTCACAACGAATAGGCAATTCGTTGTAAAGAGAAGGATTTAAAAAAAAAATCAGTTATGTTACACGACACACGCACGAACTGAAAATCACTTTCAAGTCGAAAGAGTTTCTAGCAGTTGCTAGTAGACAATATTATTATTCCAACCAATAAGCATAGTTACGCTTTAATAAAGGCTTTATACGTAATCCATGAAAATGTAGGCAAAGATTATCAGTGACCTTTATATCCATTTCTTAAGTCAGTCAGTTTGGTTTCACCAAAGGACGTTGTACGACCGACGCCGGTGTAACCTTATTAAAACACATTTTTAACGCGTGGGAAGAGGCCCAAGACGCCATAGGAATTTTTTGTGACCTCTCCAAGGCATTTGATTGCGTCGATCACGAAACCTTACTCTTGAAACTTGAGCATTACGGACTTGGAAAACTTGCGCTCAGTTTAGTAAAATCTTATTTAAATGATAGACAACAGCAAGTTCAAATAAATGGTATCACTTCACTTGGTTTAAATGTAAAAATGGGTGTTCCACAAGGCTCAATATTGGGTCCTTTCCTCTTTTTAGTGTATATTAATGATTTACTCCATTTATTAAAAAATCAACCACAAATGGTGTTATTTGCTGACGATACTTCCTTAATTTTTAAGGTAGGTAGACGTGATACAAATTTTGACGACGTTAATAACGCCCTACTGCAGGTTCAAAATTGGTTCACTGCTAATAATTTAGTATTAAATGGGAAAAAAACTAAGTGCATTAGATTTTCTTTACCAAATGTAAAAAGTAGTGATTGTGAGATAGTATTGAATCAAGAGAAACTAGAATTCGTCGATAAAACCGTTTTCTTGGGGATCACGCTCGACTCAAGGCTACAATGGGGTCCTCATTTAACATCACTTGCAGGACGGCTAAGTTCAGCAGCATATGCTGTCAGAAAAATCCGTCAATTTACTGATGTAGATACCGCGCGGCTAGTCTATTTTAGTTACTTTCATAGTATCATGTCTTACGGTATTTTAATTTGGGGACGGGCTGCAGACATCGAGTCAATTTTTATTCTGCAGAAAAGAGCCATTAGAGCCATATATAATCTCCGCAAGCGCGATTCTCTAAGGGAACTGTTTAAGGAAATTAACATCATGACGGTACCTTGTCAATATATCTACGAAAATATCATGTACGTAAGGAAAAATTTACATCTTTTTAGTAAAAGAGGTGAAAGGCATAATTATAGTACTAGAAAAAGGGACCTATTAGCTCAACCAGGTTTCAGACTAGCTAAAGTAGACTCGTCGTTCATGGGATACTGTTTAAAATGTTACAATAAAATACCTCCACACGTATGACTCAACTCAATGAGACTAAATTCAAAACTTGTATAAAACGCACACTATGCAGGCAGGCATATTATAAGTTTGGGGATTACATAACTGATAAAAATGCTTGGCTCAATGCTGGTCCTGCTCCACAACCACAACTAATTAATTAACATTTGAAGATACTGTTGGAGCTGCTGAAGATTGTAAGACTATCATTGCATTGTATAGACTCAATCTCCTTTGTATTATATAATTGCATAGCATATGTGTGAGTACTACTCGTATGTACATACTCTAAAGCTACCATTTACTGGGTACGTATTTGTTTGACTTGAATGTGCCCTGGCGGCTGAGAGTATGTGACGCTCACTCTAATGTCTCGCTGATGGTGGCGCGTGTTGGATCATTTAGCTAATCCATGCGTCAGGTTCGTGAACAAGCTCTGTCAGTGAAGGCTGGGCATACCTTAGCGGCCACGGCTTATTTTAATTTAATTTAAATATTTGAATTGTTTTTTTTTTTTTTTTAAGGACGCTTTTAACGTTCTGCATCGTTCTCACATGTAAAATTTCAACATGAATGATGTAACCATTATTTTGTAACCATATCTTGATTTAAAAGAGTGTCTTGCCCGTTCTTCTCCATAGGTACCTACTATGCTTTGGAATGGGCGCCTAGCTTCATCTTTCTGACTGACCGACCCCTTGACAATTCAAAAGTGCCTGTAATTGGTTTAATTGAAATAAATGCTTTGAGTTTGAGTTTTGAGTTTGAGTTTAAGTTTGATGAATTTTTTGATGCCCTATGATTATTTCCCCTCCTTTTTTATATACTTGTCTTGTACATATATATTTTTTAAGATTGTTAGATTTTATTTTCTTAAAAAAAATAAAAATATTAACACCTTAAATTTTCAGGCGAAGGCGTAACCAGCTACACAGCAACAGTCCTCCATGCTGCAAAGTCCCTCAGCAAAGGCCTACGAGGAATCGGAGAGAGCGTGGCCCACAGTCTGGCTGGAGGGCGAAGCACCTCGCAGTCTCCATCACCGCCCAACGCTGATATACAGCAGCCAGGAGTCGTTACTATATTGGATATTGAGGTATGTTCAAAGGAAAAGATAATCGTAATATGGCCCCAAAAAATGTTATGGGTACAATTATATGATTTCTGTGTCGTTGTATATCAATTTGAGCTGAAGAAAGTAACTGATAAATTATTTTATTTCTGTAAGTAATTTTGTACAAGCACTTTAAAAAGAAAAAAATAAACATTTATTTCAGACAAAAAAGTCCATAGGCAAGGCAAGGTTGTTAGTATCAAGAATTTTGCTTATAACTAATGTTAGTAAATAAATTAAAATTCAAAACTCTTTATTGCATTCATGTGTAGGTACATTAAGTTGTTACAATTGAGGTTCGAACATGAAACCCGGTTAGGGCACGGCAACATAATAACAATTAACTTAATTACTAATAATAACAATGTTATATGGAGTATGTATGCATGCATTTTTTTTTTTTTTGTTATTACTATACTATTGAGTAAGTAATTATTTATTTATTAATTTAATTATTTATTTATTTAATTTAATTATGTATTTAATTGAATTATTTCAAATTTTTAAAAGAACAAACTAAACTAAACTACACACTCCGTCTACTCCTGCACAGCAGGCTCACCGGTCTCGCAGCACATGGAGTTCAGTGAACCTACTGAGCAGAACACTATCGGTTCTCTCGCCAATCATCCTTAGGACGCTATTCGGGCTCCCCCGTACTCGTCGCACCACCGACGCAACTTCTTTACGCATAATTGCGTAGAAGTCATCTACGCTGGCGTCAGTAAACATGCCGGATGAACTGCAATATCGAGGGAGCCGAAACAGAGCCCTAAGCACATTATTATATTGGACGCGCAAGGCATTGTAGCATAGCTTAGCTTATTGTAGGCATTGTAAGCTTTTACATGTCAATCATATTTTTAAAAAGTGGTCGTCATTTCATATCTGACTACTCTGAGGAGAAAGGCCGAAACAAACTCAGAGGTCACAGTACTCACAGTCTCTTTTAAAGTCCAGACATAAGAGGAGCTCGTGGCTAAGTGCCGCCGCAGCCGCACGGGTCGATCCATCAGGTTAAGCTATGCTTGCCGGGGTTGGTCCGTGGATAGGTGACCATCTTTACATACCGAGACTCCTCCGTGCCTCGGAAAGCACGTTAAGCCGTTGGTCCCGACTGTCATTCGTGGATCTTTGACAGTCGTTACGGGTCGTCAGAAGCCCGAAAGTCTGACAATCAGTCTTACCAAGGGGTATCGTATTACCCAGTTAATGGGTTGTGGAGGTCAGATAGGCAGTCGCTCCATTTAAAATAATGGTATTCAGCTGCATCCGGTTAGACTGGAAGCCGACCCCAACATAGTTGGGTAAAGGCTAGGCAGATTGATTGACATAATCTTGGTCAGATCATGTGAAGACCATGTAGATTGGTGTCTGAAAGTTGAGTTTCAGTTGTTATGAAATTAGTCTCGTTGTAATTTACCTGATAGACTGTGCCGAGTCTAAATGACTTTTTAAGATTATGATATAATATGTTGGATGATTCAGGGATGATCTTACTAACAGCTTTGTTTTATCTGACGATGTTCGCTTTTCGGATCAAACTCTGAAGAACCTAGTCGCATCTTGATCTAATCCATTTTTAACCGAATTCAAAAGGAGGAGGTTATAATTTTAAGTTCTATGTTTTTTTTTTATTATGTTCATCGTTATTTTTGTCAATTGTGGACCGATTTTGAAAATTATTTTTTCATTTGGTAGAGGATGCGCTTGCGCGGTGGTCCCATAATATTAGGTCTTTACCTATGAAATTGCCGTTCTGCAGTAGTGGCCATTTCAAATCAAAATCATTTTTGTTTGGCTAAGAATTCTAATTTCAAATTAATTTTATTTTAAAAACATGGATTTTTTTTTCCAAAAGTAGTCATTTGTTTATTGATTAGTGTTACATTTTCATCGCATTTCAATCTTTTTCGTCATCATGGATACGTTAAAAATTCGAGTAATTATGGAATATGAGTACCGTCGTGGCAGCAACGCGGCACAAGCGGCACGCAACATCAACGACGTTTACGGAGCTAACACTACAAACCAACGCACCACTTGTTATTGGTTTGCTCGCTTCCGTTCTGGAAATTTCGACCTGAAAAATGAACCTCGCGGTCGTCCGAAGACTGGTCGACAATGACGAATTAAAGGCGATTGTGGAAGCTGATGGTACACAATCTAGGGCTGAATTAGCAGCAGCTTTCGACGTTAGCGTCAAAACAATATTGGTCCATTTGCGTCAAATTGGCAATGTAAAAAAGCTTGACAAATGGGTGCCCCACGAACTCAATGATCGCCAGCGCGAAGTACGCGTCGAGACGTGCCTTGCACTGCTCAACAGACACACAAATGAAGGAATTTTGAACCGCATTGTTACCTGCGATGAAAAATGGATTCTGTTTGATAACCGCAAGCGCTCAGAAAGTTGTTTGGATCCTGGTTCAGCACCTAAACAATGCCCTAAACGAAAACTTACCCCTAGAAAAGTGATGGTCACTGTTTGGTGGTCTAGCGCCAGTGTGATTCATCACAGCTTCTTACCAAACGGGGTGAGCTACTTCAGATGTGTACTGTGAAGAACTGAACACAATGATGGAGAAGCTGGCACATCTCCAACCAGCATTGGTCAATCGCTCGTCTCCGCTGCTCCTGCACGACAACGCGCGACCTCATACTGCACAGCAGACGGTCTCCAAGTTGCAAGAACTGGGGTTGGAAGCTCTCCGTCATCCGCCCTACTCACCAGACCTTGCGCCTACAGACTACTACTTTTTCCAGAATTTGGATAACTTCTTGGCGGGAAAAAAATTCAATACCCGAGAGGCAGTACAAAATGCCTTTGAAGAATTGGTTGCCTCCCGTCCAGCTGATTTCTTTAAGAAGGGCATCAATAAACTGCCACTGCGTTGGCAAAGATGCATTGATTGCATGGGTGATTACTTCGATTAATACAAATAAAAAATGCATGAAAAAAATTCGTTTAAATTTTTTCATACAAAACGGCAATTTCATAGGTAAAGACCTATTATAAATTTTATTAACTTTGCGGGGTTTGTCCTGTGTATTTTGAGCAGTTCATTTTATACTGAGCAGGCAGCGGTGGCCCAGTGGTAAGGGCCCCGAGCCCCGACTTACGATTACGAATTGTAGGTCGTGGGTTCGAACCCAGGCAGGCGATTTACTTTGTGTAAATTATATCAAAACCACTGCTCTCAAAACGGTGAAGGAAAACATCGTGAGGAAACCGGCATGATCTAGAACCAAAAATTCAAAGACATGTGACATCTACCAACCCGCACTGGGCCCGCGTGGTAGGTTACAGCCCACTCCTCCAAAAGAGGAGGCCTGTCCCAGCAGTGGGAACATTATACGAGTAGGCTGATTTTGCTTATGCTACTGTTTATTTTGGAAGTCGGTTGTTTTTTTGTAAAAAAGTATTTTTAGAACTGAAGCAGTGGGTTTAGGTTTTTTTCTTCTTATATCCAAATATCTTTCTAGACTAAACTCCCGCCATCGAATGACTTAATCCAACTCATTCACTTCCAGGGTAACGAGGAAGAAGACGGTCAAGACAGCGAAGAGCCCTGCGACCCAATCGTGGCTCACTTCATAGCGCACTCGGAAGCGATCATCGCCCTGAAGTTCGACGCAAGCGGCATGTTACTGATGACGGCCGACCGACGCGGCCACGACTTCCATGTGTTCAGGATCAACCCGCATCCCTGTGGGGCGAGCTTAGCTTCTGTGCATCATCTGTATATACTGCACAGGGGGGATACTACGGCTAAAGTGCAGGTAGGGATTGTATACAAGGTGGTTTTTTTTCTTGCCAGTGTGCAGTGTGGGTCTTTTTTAAAGAAAAATTAAACTGAAATGTTTTTTTTATTTTTTTTCTGTCTATATCATTTACAAACTAAATCATGTAACGACCACAGGTCTTAAGTTGCTAAAAGTTAACTTAAATGTTAACTTACATTTACTTTGATCATGATCGTATAAACTGTTCAGAAGTAGCCGCCATTCTACGCCCACTCCACAGCAATCATTACCCTATACCTGCTAAACAGTTTATTTTTTTAATTTCCAGGACATAGCAATATCCTGTGACTCCCGCTGGGCTGCCGTATCCACACTCCGCGGAACCACACACGTGTTCGCCATCAGCCCGTACGGCGGTGCCATCGGCGTGCGCACGCACACACAGCCGCGCGTCGTCAACCGCCTGTCGCGCTTCCACCGCTCCGCCGGCCTGCCCATACATACTGCTGCACATAAACGAGCCTCCGCTGCTACGGTAAGTATTTTTTTATTTATTTATTGCACAATTTACACACAGTTACAGGCTTTGCTTACAACTAATGAGTACATAACCCAGTTGGGGCGCGGCAAGATAACTTAAAACTAGAATATTGTGTCTGTAACATTATTAATTAGAACATTATTCAATATAAATGTTTACATTAAGTCTAGAATTTTATTACATTATTAAATATTTATATTAAATTGTATTGTATTATATTATCATTATATTCTGTTATTATTACATTTATAGTATAATTATAATCAGTAATCTATTATTATCTAGTAGGTACCTAGTAAGACTAGATAGATAGGGCATTTGCAGGTTTTTTCCAATTAAATTTCTCGAAACAGAAAATAAGTCAGTAATTTATTCACCTGATTTATTTTGTCAATAAATGTTATGCATACCTAATAGAAAGTAAGTCACTATAGCCCGTCAGTATAGTAATAATATCTTACTGAATTTCATTATAACCCGCTGGTTAATAATGTGATGTGAATTTGGAACCTAAACAAAGAATTTGTACGAAAAATTTTCCAAAAAAAAAAACGAATTGCTTTTTATTACTTCACAAAAGGTGTGAATAGTATTCTTCTCGGGGAAAAGGTGTCTTCGTCTTGGACGAGCTTGAATCCCATGTTGCATTTACGATCTTAGTCTCAACTCCCTCGCTTCGCTCATGAGTTAACTCTGAACTACCTCGCTGCGCTCGGCAGCACTAGAATCCTTTGTATCGCTATACGTAATTCCGAGCGTACTCGGAATTAAGACTTAATCCCGAGTACTCTCGCTATACTTACTATAGCGCCCATGACACAAGACACTACTACAAAGAGGTACAGATTATTCACTAAGGATAAAGCAGTGTCTTATGTCATGGGCGCTATAGTAAGTATAGCGAGAGTACTCGGGTTTAAGTCTTAATTCCGAGTACGCTCAGAATCAATCTTCGGAACTAACGATCCGATTCTGAAATTTTTTTCACTAATGGGAAGCTACAGTATTGCCGAGTGTTATAGGATGTATTTTATTCGGACGAAGTCGCGGGCAGTAGATAGTCTACTATAACAAGAGTATCTTTCTCCCCAGGTTGGTGACAACATGTCGCAAGGGGCGTGGTTCCCCAACCCACGCCTGCCGCCCTACCCGCTGCCCACCACGCTGTCACCGCTGGCACAGCTGCGACCCACTGCCAATATACCCACACATACCATCACTAGGAACAGTTCTGGTGAGTCAAATTACAATGTAGCAATAGAAAATTTCCTGAAGTATTCTTTTTTCTAAACTTATAATATTTTAAGTAGGTACTACAGCGACACGGGAACACGAATCAACGGACTACGAGAAATTATAAATTTAAATATATTTTTTTTTGTTTTATCTTGATTTCGTGGATACCCGTCATGTTTGGGAAGTTTCCCCAAATATTAAAATGTAAGAAAGAAAGAGAAAAATATTTTATTTGGGACACGCACAGGAAACCAACCAGGTAACAATGTATAATTCAAAATATGGAACTACCCGTCTTCTAAACAAGCTTTCTTACCTTTATGAAGACACGAGAACTGAGGCTGTATTAATGTCAATATTTTACCTGTGTGGGAGATAGACGGAGCAATAGACGATCGATAGCACCATTCCTTTTTCGCAACGGTGTCATGTCATGATGGCTTTAATCTATGCTAATAATAAAGCTGAAGATATTGTTTTTTTGTTTGTTTGAACACACTAATCTCTGGAACTACCAATTCTTGAGGAATGCTATATGCTATTTAAAATCACGCTAGGACCCTTAGGAGCCGAGCAAAAAGGAAAAAAGTCAGAAAGAACGCTAAGTGAAAACGAAGCAGGCGATGCGATGCGACGGGGTATCAAGAAATTTATTATTTCACGCGGACGAAGTCGCGGGCAAAAGCTAGTACTTCATAATACGGCTCTTGAGCTACCTATATTCCATTTACAATAAGTTTAGACATTTAAACAAACCTTGTTTACAGTCCGTTCAACCGATTTTGACTTCTATAGCGTTGGTGGCATGACAAATGGCAGCTGCAGTAAACAGTTGGTATTATAACTACTTTTTTGCCTTTAATATCATCTTTAAGCCTAGGGAATAGAAGTCAAAATCGGTTGAACGGAATGTAAAAAAGGTCTGTTTAAATGTTTAATCTTATTGTAAATGGAGTATAGCAAACTGGCTGGCTTACTTTTCTATGTGTGTGTCATAATATTAAGTTTGTGTAATTATCATCCATTTCGAACGCCCAGCTAATTAATACTGTTCTTCCGCAGGTCGTCAGCGCCTATCATCTTTATCAGAGGATAATAACGCGGCTCCCCTATTAGCCCGCGCCCGCTTCGGTCCCGCAATAGGCGGCCGTGCGCCCGCGCCTGTGGCCGCGTTATATCTCATGGCGGCCAACGGGTCACTCTTACATCTACTGTTACATCCCAGGCCGCTGTCTAGTAAGTAATGAAGGTTCTACACAGGGTGTAAAAAGACCCATCGCGAAGCCATTACCTACGCATTCTGTACATCAATCAAACTAAGTAATTTTATGCAAAAATAATGAGGCTTTTCTAGCAGCACTGAGACGTCAGGTCCGGGCACCTGTCAGAAGTGTCAAAGCGCCTATATTTTGTATAGTCGTGAGTGAATGCTGAACGAATGAATGAAACGAATGGTGACCGTGGTCAGATAATTTAAATTCATTGTCGAAATGGAAGACCTCATGTCAAAGTGGCGCCAACTGGTGGTGGGTTTCATGAAAACCCTCATTGTAGGGAAACAACTTTTATTTATGAATGAATGAAATGCACTGACCGCAGCAGCGTGGTTTGACCAGACTCGATTACTCGAATGAACCCAAAGATTCACACTAGCTCCTGTTGCCTCATGTTACATGGTGCAACAGAGACTATTGTATATCAAGGAGTAGACCGGGGGGCGCGATAATGGTAGGGTAGACGTGCCCTTAGGATATGGAAGGATTATTAGAGCCGTACCGTATATGAATCCTAGAGTAGGCAATGGAATTGTGGAGAGACGGGTGACATTTATCCATGGGAGGGCACCTATTAACGGCAGTTACTGGGTAACACGATACCCCTTGAAGAAAGTACTACAAATACTGATATTCTTGGTCCAGGTCTATCAAAGGAGAAGATCTGCGACGACTCTAGCATCGAGTTGGAAGTGGAGCCAGTGTCTCAGTGGCCCCTTCAGCGCCCGGCTGCGGCCGCCGATCTGCTGGCGCCGCTGCCGCCCTCCAACCCGCTGCTGCAGCCGCAGACCTGCAGGGTAACTAGTACATAGATAGACAGATAATGGAGCCAGTGTCTCAGTGGCACCTGCAGCGCCCGGCTGCGGCCGCCGATCTGCTGGCGCCGCTGCCGACCTCCAACCCGCGGAGATAAAACTTCATACAAACGCGCGATGATAGGTGCACTACTACTAAACGTGGCAGTTCAAAACTTTGCAGCTTTACCTCTGTGGGGGGTTATCTCTTCTTAGGTGCAGGCGCGACGTTCGTGCTAATTCGGAAACACGGAGATTACCGAAACGCATAGTTTTCGGGTTTAACTGTAGCTAGAATATTATTAACAAAAGACAAAATGATTTTGTAATTTTGATTCGTTTTCGTCTTATCCTTATCAAATCTTACATTTAGCATTTATTTATACACTAGCGAAACCAGCCCTGCTTTGCACGGTTTTTACAACTTGACAAAACATGAAGGTTTCTATATTATGTATAACTTAAATATGAATGTATTATGCATTTAAATCTTCCGGAATAAATTCTCTAAATGATAGTGAAAACCGCATGAAAATCCGTTGCGCAGTTTAGAAGAACAACGCGGCCACACAGACCACGAAAAGCGACTTTATTTTATAATAAGTATAGAAGGTGTAATTTAAACAACGCACAACCTCTTAAGGGGTAATTATACTCATCATTATGAATAACTTTTACTATGGGACCCTACATTTTGACGAGTTATGCGAACATAAATATAGGGAACAGCAGATTTTTATTCGCAATTTCATAATTGGTCCCATAGTAAAAGTTGTTCAAAATGATGAGTACAATGACCCCTTAAGTCCCCGTTCCCACGGGCGTAATAAAATCGCGGCGGGATTTTATCGCGCACTGGATTTTGAACTCTCGTTGTTGAGCCGAGCGTTGAGAATCCAACTTAACAATAACAGACTACATTCTAGCGCGTCGAAAAAACACTGTTGGATTTTGCACTCTCGGCGCTAAGCAGAGCGTTGAAAATCCAATGCGCGAAAAAAAATCGCCAAGGTATTATTACGTCCGTGCGAACGTCGACTGAGAGGTTGTGCGTTATGTTCTATGTTATTGGGTTTGGTTTCCACACTTTAGTCCTTCAAGTGGACCATTGTACGTGAGGTTGTGCGTTATTTAAATTACACCAGCATAACTGAGGTCAGTCTGTCTTCGATAATCATGAATTTAAAACACAAACGTTTGTTACAGAGATGCGCAGACATGTGTATGAGCGAAGAAGAGCGCTGGCTGTCCCAAGTAGAGATCGTGACGCACGCGGGGCCGCATCGACGACTGTGGATGGGCCCGCAGTTCGTCTTCAAGACTTATAATAGCACGGGGTAAGTAACGAGTTGAAAAACGAAAAAAAAAAAATTGTTAGTAAAAAGTTTAGAATAATTTTAATCCGATTGGAAATATTAGACTAATTGTTTTCAAATAAAAGTGTGTTACATCCTTTTTTTCTCTCTTCCTGTTAAAGTGCAAACCGCGAAGTTGGTCTTTAACTTGCAGGATTTCATTACAGACAGACACCGGGACAGGTGAAACTAAATAAAATCCTGTAAAAATGTAATGAGGATTATGACATGCAGTTTCGAAGCACTAGCCTGGTCATTCTTAACACATACAACCATACAACCGTGCAGGTTACCAAGCTTTAACTCACGTTGACGTATGTTTACAAAAACATGTACGTATACTGTTTACATGTATCGCGCATATTTACTCAAACATTCACGTTATTTCGTTTATTCAAAATTAACTTTATTTAAAAAAGAATAGGGTATATTTTGTATTACAGTTTCACGCGAATATTTTGACAAATACCAGGACAATAAGTGAAGTGCCAGCAAAAGAGCAGTGGTGTCCCATTGGTGACTACGGCCCCGACTTACGAGTCGTGGGATCGAAATCGAACCCAGACAGGCGCTTTATTTTATGTAAATAATTACGTCACCACTGCTCTCAAAACGGTGAAGGAAAACATCGTGAGGAAACAGGCATGTCCTGTCATGTGCCATCTACCAACCCGCACTAGGCCCTTGTGGTAGATTACAGCCCACTCCCTCTCGAAGAGAGGAGGCCTGAGTCCCAGCAGTGGGAACATTATAGGCTGATTACGTTATGATTATGCAGCATAAGAGAAGGATCTTGGCTGTCTAATGTTGTTCGGACTGTTCTATTCTATTTTTAATAAATGGCAAGCAAAGCCGATGTCGACTATTCTGCCAATGTCTAAAGTGTTGTTCAGTATGTTTTGCTCGAGTTAGTGATCAACTGATTTCTGACGGCAATGAAGTTGTTTCCCGGAAGCTTCTCCGCAAGAGAGCGCTGTGTTTGTCAAAGTAATCTTGAAGACAAAGCGACCAATCGGCGATAAGAAAAAACACTTAGCGCCATCTCGCGGCAATGTTCTCATCAAGGAAATCCATTGACAGACTGAATGAAAGTAACAAACACTTAGCGCCATCTACGCGGAACTAATTTTACAGTTTTCTTGCCCATACTGCTGCTGTATCATTGGCTGGGGCTTGCCGTGTAAAGCTCGTCATAATTAAATTATTCTTTTGCCCACAGCTCAAACTCGTCCCTATCAGAGGCGGAGACAGTAGAAGTGGATACAAGCGCAGCACGTGGGGTTGCTCGATCTAACCCGGTCAACATGCCAGGAGTGAGACCAGTCGTGCCTGTACTCATCGATTCCGGGTCAGCCAGTGAGTAACCTTATTGTAATCTATCGTTATTCTTCCTGCTATTTTTTACAAGAATACACTTTTTATTTTATTTTATTTGCAGAACATGTTGTGTGCCTTTTAGTCTGTGCAATTTTTTTTCTTTTCTTTCTATCGAAAACGAATCTATTTTTTTTGCATGTGTTTTTGATATGGAGTGGTTATTCTACGCAATATTGCTCCCAATTAAAACCTTAAAAGCCCTCCCAAAACCTATCTCAAATCCTAACTACTTACTGGCTCGGTTGTTCAATGGGGTTATTTGCCGGAAGCTTCGCCGCGAGAGAGCGCTGTGTGTTTGTCACTTCTCAAAGTCATCTTGAAGATCAAGACAACGCGACCAATCGGCGACAAGAAAAAACACTTAGCGCAATCTCGCGGAAAAGTTATAAACTCCATTGCTAGTTGAATGAAAGTAACACACGCTTAGCGCCATCTATGCGGAACTAATATGACATAGTTTTCTTCCCCATTACGCAAAGCAAGCGATGGCAAAAATGTTTTGATTATAAATCCTAACTAATATTAAAAATGCGAAAGTGAGTTTGTAACGCTTTCACGCTAAAAGGGCTAAACGGATTTGGATAAAATTTAGCACACGGGTAGACCATGACCTGGAAAAGGACATAGGATAGTTTTTACCGACATAACGGAAGCTAGTTTAAAAATAAAATAAAGTTTGCCCCATTATTATTGTGTCGTCAGTCTGCAAAACCTTTTCGATTAGTAGCAAGATGTGCTGATTCAAGCAATTATATTATGGCTTGTGTAAGCAAGAAGTTGTGTGCTTCGCTCTTTTCCTCCAAATGTTGCAGAAACAGATTTAATTTCTAGCGACACAGAAGTCCACAAAGAGTATTCGATAAAAATTCATTGGAAAAACAGGACAATACAGTGCGAACCTCCTCGTATTCTGGTTGGACTGTTTTGATTGTAGTATTTTTATCTCACGAAGCGACGCGCTTTTGCTTGTGGTTTCCTTGTGTACAAACACGCTGTGAATGTGTGTGTAGGCGCAGAAGCTCTCGGTACCGTCCAAGACAATAGCGAAGTCGGAAGTGTGTGTATGTGTGCGTGCGTGCTGATGCTACTCTTGTTCACGCACACATTTACAGCGTGTTTGTACACCTTGGTGACCACAAGCAAAGCGTGCGTTGCTTCGTGAGATAATAAAAAACTTTTACAAAAAAAAAAAGAAGTTGGTTAAAAATACTGTAGGTGCCTGTTAAACCAATCAATCTGCTTAGCCCAACTATGTTGAGGTCGGCTTCCAGTCTAACCGAATGCAGCTGAATACCAGTATTTTACATGGAGCGACTGCCTATCTGACCTCCACAACCCAGTTACTGTGTAATTAATATATATTTACTTGGAGGTGCGGTGAGGTTGAGTTAACATAGGTCCAACACACACATTCACAATGTAAGAACTATGTGTGAGTGGCAAGCGCAAACACATCAGTAATACAATACCCCTTGGTAAGACTGGTTATCAGACTTTCGGGCTTCTGACGACCCGTAACGACTGTCCACTGTGTGTCCACGAATGACAGCCGGGACCAACGGCATAACGTGCTTTCCGAGGCACGGAGGAGTCTCGGTATGTAAAGATGGTCACCCACCCACGAACCAACCCCGGCTAGCGGCATGTGCCTGTTAAACCGTTCTGTGTAAACTGTACACCGATTATGCTATTCAAATCTATGATTTCGTTGGCAATTTAAATGTAACGTTGTATTTCTCTCTACATAATTTTAGGATACGATGAGTCTGGCATAGTCTTGTTAGACTATAATTATGACTCTTAAAACAAAAAAGAGAAAAAAAGCCCACTGCTGTGGCGATGCGTCCCGTGAATTTCACGTTATCTCAAAATGATTTACAACATATAATAAGTTTGTTTGCAGGTTCTCTAGAACATTCTCCATCGGACAGTTTCCGTCGCAAGTCGTTGCTAGCTGAGAGTGGGCGCGCGGCGTCTGTGTGTGACGTGCAGCTGAAGGAAGATCTAGCCGAAGCTATGAAGGAAGACCACGGTACGTTGTGTGTTACGTGTACTTGTAGAAGGAGCAGTAGACAAATTGAATGGTTTTTTTATTGGGTCAAAATCGCGTGATTTTGGTAATTTTCAATACAATACAGGATGGATTTTTGAGATGGGGTAGTAAGGACAGGTACCCTAAACCGTTGTACCTAAAAGCTTACTGCATTCATAGAAAAAGGTAGCATATTTAAAAAAATCTATGAATTCAGTTAGCAATTACTGAAAAAGTTAAGGATGACAACGTTTTTCTGGTGCTACAACGATTAACGTACTTACTGCTCCGTCACAAAAATCCACCCTTTATATTATTTGCTATAGAGCATGTTTGGTAGCAATGGCAAAATTGGTTATCCTTCTAACATTACCAATGATTGCAAAATTGGGGTAATTAACTACCAAAATTGGGTGAATGAATATCTATTATTACGATATATATGATATTATGGGCCCATTGTTTATGTCGATGGTTTTGCTGCATATAAGAATTATCTCCATTTGTTTACCGCTCCGTCTGTAGTTAATGAGATTAGTCGAGTGAAAGAATTTAATTCTGCACATGCACATGTTTTAGAATTTTGTTTAGTTATATAATTCAAAACAGTATGCACAATATGTAGATAAATGTTAGTTCCCAAAATACAGGGTGGCAGGGAGTCGACGCGCAAACTGTTATCATGAATTCAGCACATATGATTCCAAACCTGGGGTGTACAAGTTTATCGTCGGTTTAAAAAAAAAATCTGCTATTCCATACATTTTGACCATGTAGGTATAGGTATTGAACTTTTGTAGAAAACAGTCGATTCACATCGTTGATTGACATTGACAGCGTGCTTGTACACTTGGTTACCACAAATAAAGCGCGCGTCGCGTGAGATAAAAATACTATATCACTACTTACCCTAAAGGTTTTTATACCCTAAATTCACAGACGTGGAGGGTACTACCCTCTACGTCTGTGAATTTTCGCCAGTTAACTTAATTTGATCCGGTATAATGAAACATGCGCAAGAGTTTAGGAGTTTTTTTCCCCTCTCTCTTTGAGATATGGATATGGAACGTATACATAACTTTTAATTAAGTATTTATGCGATTATGCACATTCAAATTTTGTGTCGCGAGTGTAACGTTTTTGGAATTCGTTTACTATCGAGTGAATATCCAAGAGCGAAGTTTACAAGCGGAGGAGCCGCCGGACGGACGCCGCGTCAGACCGCCGGCCCTATACCGAAGCCTAAGGCACCGCGAGATAACATCCTCTATGGCTGCACGCCTGGCCACGTCTCACCTCTGACGCGCAGCCTCCGACCACTCAGTACGCAGGTACAGAAGGCTGGCTCCATACAAACAGCGAACACTGGCGCACGCACACATATTTAATTATGCACAGTCATCTTAAACTATCTCAAACGAATACCAGTCGCGAGTACGCTCGCACTCGCTGTACGTAGACGCGCGTTTATGTGTGCGTGCGTTTTCGCTCATCGTATGGAGCCGACTTTCCGTACCTATCTATTGAGTGCTGCGACCTCCTCCGCACATGAAGTAACGGTTGCCTTCGGTTTCGTATAGGGGCGGCGCGCGACAGCAGCGTGGAGCGCCGCTCGGCCGCGGCGCGCCGGGCCGGCGTGGCGCGCGCCGTGGACCCGCTGGGCACCGTGGTGCAGCCACCGCCCGCCTCGCCGCCCGGCGCCTGGCCCGAGCCCTACGCGGCCAACAACTGCGACGAGGCCACGTTCCGCCCCGTGCTGCGCGCGCCCGCGCCGCCGGAGCAGCGCCCCGAGGACCCGCGCCCGCTGCCGCGCAGCACCACCATCCCCGTGCAGAGCGTGCGCGCGCAGCACGACGCCGGCCCCGCGCCGCGCCTGCACGCGCTTTCTACCGCGGTCGTGATCCCCGCTGCGCTGTCCCGCGACGACTGCCCGCCCGCACCTAGTTTTAGCTTAGATAAGTATAGCGTAGAGGAGGCGACGCGAGAGGTGAAGGATGCGAGACCGAGTGCGAGAGGCTCGGCACCTGCCGAGCGAGCCTGCGAGGCGCCTCCCGACTCACTGCCAAAACGGCCGTCGGGTGATATTCAGCCGGCCGCCCGACATAGAGTTAGGCGATCTCCCACCCCCAAGTCGGATAGCGAGTCACTCGCTAGCGACGACAATTCTAGGGATAAGAAATCTAGTAGAATTAGAGAGAGCCCTCAGCGTCGCGACGAGGACGCGAGGGCTTCGAAGTCAAGTGAGGTACGAGAGCGTAGGGAGTCTACTCCTACAGTAGAGAGAATTATTAAGATGGAGCCTGTACAGGGAGAATTTGTTCCTAAGGAGCATGTTCCGAAAGAGCCTGTTGCTAAGATGACTGGTTCAAGGGAATCTATACCAAAAGAGTCTATTCTTACAGAACCTGTTCCAAAGAAGACGACTTCAATAGAATCTGTCCATAAAGAAGTTATTACGAAAGAACCTGTTTCGAAAAATTCGGCATCAAGGGAAACGGTTCTAAAGGAACCCGTTCCTAAAAAAGACCCGGTTGTTAAAGAACCAGTTACAAAGGAGCACATTTTGATAGAACCTGCTCCAAAGGATCCAATTCTGAAAGAGCCGTTAGCTACCGTGGCCAGTCAAGAGGCAGTACCTTCAGTGGCTGTAACTTTAAAATTATCCTCCAAGAAAAAATCTTCCGAGTCAAAGCCTGTGAAAGAAAAAGTTGCAGAATATATTAAAACTGAAGAGCAAGCTTGGGATATGCTCCTCAACGAGCCAGAGAAACCTGTGTTATATAATATTCCACCAGCCGATGAAAAAGCTGTTGAAGAACCCAAACCGAAATTAAAGAAAAGTCGTAAAGCTAAAAAGTCTCAAGATGAAGCTCAGATGAAAGATGAAGATACATTTGTCGAAATACATGCCATCGATGACAAACCACAGCCTTCCAGTGGCGACCTAGTTTCAATCTCAACACCGTACGAAGATATTGAACCGATATCGTACTTAGCTAAAGCTAAAAAATCGCGTTCATCTAAAAGTGTTACCCCAGAAAGAAAAGATCTCTTTGATCCCAGAGATAATTGGCCTTTTGATGAACCAGAAATTACTTCCGTACCTAAAGCTAAAAAGATTGATGACGATGCTGTGAATGAGTTCTTGCCTGAACCCAGCCCAAAAATTAAGGCTAAAGAATTAGTAGCTGATGTGCCTAAAACAAATACTCTGAAAATCTTTGAAGGAACTGGTGAAAGTACCTCGCCGTTGAAAGAATCGCCAAGAACCAAGAAAACTAAATCTCTATCGCCATATGCCGATAGAAAGTCAACAGAAAAACGTTATGAAACAGAAGTTACAGATGTGTATGTGATAGATACGTTGAAAGAAGAGTTTCCTGAAATTCAGATTACTAAGGGCACCAAGATCCGTAAGAAGTCTCCTCAGCCTGAGAAAAAGATTCAGGAGGTGGAAGTAGTTGAGAAACCAATTAAATCTTGGAGTTCTATTGCTGCATCTAAGAATGTCAAAAAAGAAGAAAAGGTCATTGAAAAAAAAGTTGAAATAGAAAAGAAAGAGAAAATAGAAAAGGTGATTGAAACTGGAGATTTAGATGAAGAAGCGGGGTCTTCCACACAGGTGTCGTTGCAAGAGAAACTAATCGAGCTCTGCAAGAGAACTGATATAATGGTAGCCGAATGCGATGCACCTTCGGAATTAAACTTCGTTGAAGAACATCATTCAGTCCTCGACTTTCCCCCACTGGAACCTTTGGATTTCGGTTTGGACGATTTTAAACTAGAAGTGATGCGAGACAGCCTTCTAGAAATGAACGATGGGGGTATCACAAGTCCTATATGCAAGATAAACATAGATAATATACTGTCGACCATAAAAGAAACTACAAACAAAGCAATAGAAGCAAGCGCATTCAACCTGATCGATTTAGAAAAAGTGCCGTTAAAGAGAGAGAAAGGATTTAGCGTAGTTGAAAATGATAAGATAACGACTCAGGAAGTGAAGATTGAGGAAGATAAGTCTGAGGATAAGGAAATAGAGGTAACTGATAAGTCCTCCGATGATGACAATACGTCACCGATAGTGTCCACGGATAGCGACAAAGAGGATAAAAAATCAACTGGTGCTTCTAATGTAACCATGCCTTCGACAAAGCTATCGTCTAAATCGAAAAAATCGCGTAAGAAGAAAAAGTAATAAAATGTGTTCAGTGATTTTCAATGTTTCGACCTCTGCAATATCTAACCTAGTTTAAATTAAGGGGGATCCGCAGTAGTAGCTGCGAAGTTCAAATTTTCTTACATTTTTTGCAATTTGCAGGTCAGTGTCAGGTTGTATCTTGATCGAAATATAATTTGCGACTATAACAAATATGTATTTACGTAACTATACCATAAGAATCATTAATACATCTCTCTAAGTTAGCCTTGTTCTCTTTAAGTTTGATTCCGGAAATCATGGCATTTTGTTATAAATGTAATGTAACTTGGAAAGATGTATTGATGATTCTTATGGTTAAAATGATGAAAATACATATTTGTTATAGTCGTGGATCATATTTTTTTCAACGTACAACCTGTACCAACAATACTGACCTGCAAATAGCAAAAAACGAAAAAAAAATTGAATTTCGCGGGCTACTACTGCACCTTAAGGACATATTCAGCTCACGTTACGCCATTTTACATCAACCTTTTTTTAAACTTGATATCAGGATTATTCCTTTAGTGTATTTTAAAATAGTAAACAACTTTAACTTAAACAACATTGTACTTACCACCAAATATAAATACTACCATATAAAGTTTAAAGGTTTGCGCAGAATATATACATAAAATATGTTATAATTATTGTAGTTCTAATTTCTAACTTTCTTTGCGTGGTTTCTAATAATATTGAGTGTAGCATACTAACATTTATGTTTTATAAAATTATTTGGCTATCGGTTGTTAATGTTAACCTGTAACGAACGAAGAATATAGATTTAGGTACATCACCTTAAACTACATATGAGAAAATAATACTTCATTAATTTAACGCAAGCTGAATATGTCTAGTTTACTCGGATCAAATCAAACATTTGCTGCTGTTGTAGTAATCTTAGTTAAGTAATGCAATTAATGTGATTAAGCACAGGTAAAAGACAAAAAAAAAAAACTTAAAATGTTTATAAAAAAAAAGTGATTTTAAAATATTTGCTACTAAAGCCTAACAATATTATTTAGGCAATGACCTATTATCGTTCAGTAGCGGTATTTATGTCATATCAAAAAAATAAACATAAAAATGTAAAAACCTAGCAAAATACACAAAAATATACCTTATGAGATTTTTTATGAAGACTCAAAATTCCTACAAATTCGTGAATTATTAATAATTAATGTATACTCGTAGTTTTAGTTTTTGGGCAACATTTTGATATTATCGAATCCTGGCTCGGTGCGGCGGTCTTCATAAAAAAACTTATATATTTTTTTTGTAAAACAGTACTCCTTTTAGTACTTATCTCTTGTTTATTTAGTTATTACGTGTAGATGCATAAAATTGCATACTTTGTGGAAACAAAAAGCTATAAAAAAAAAAAACTAAACACTGTTTTCTACGCGCCACGCAAGATCTTTTATAAGGCCAGTATACACAGAACTTTTGCTTACCTGTCATATAAGAATTAAAGCTTGACCATAATATATGGACACAGTATATTATATATTTTGTGCAATCAGTTACATTAGAGGTCAATGCTTATGCAGAACTTAGAGGCGTTAATGTTGACCTTGATATAATTGAGGCTCATTTTAATTATTAAAATATTATTATATTGCGATCGTACCTCAGTATTAATTTATTGTGTTGCTTTTTTTTTGCCTCAAACAGCTGTTTCTGAATTCGACAACACGCTATTTCGATTCGATTTAAAAGCCAAAGAAAGAATAAATAATATTGAATGTTACCTAAATTGATTACCATGATATTTTGGGTGGTTATTAATAACATTAAAAACTCGTTCCATTGCAAATTGTTGATTTGTCTAGCTATATTAATTAAGTACATTTTCCAAAAAACCTCTATTAGGTTGGATTTGTCGCGCTAAAAATTAGATCTATATCTATTACTGTGCGGCAAATAATGTGCTTGGTTGAATTAAGCGCTGTTAGGCAATTCAGTGAGGTGAAATTCAGAAGCAGCTCAACGCTTATGACTTAGTCACCCCGGTATATGATACCTTCTCACACGTACGGCTGTCTTCGTGTACAAATAATTATATCGTAACTATCGACAAGTATTATTTATTAACCAATGTTTTATTCTAATTTTATTTAGCTTTAATATGTTGAATCATGACAAATATTTATTTTTTATATAAATTACGCGTGATCATTTTTTTTTTTTGTTTTGTGAAATTATTCGCTTAGTTGTAAGTGTAACATACGCTGCTGGTGCATAATACTGTAAATTATTTGACGATGAATTTTAGTTTTTAAGTGTAACGGTCTTAGTTTCCATGGAATGTAAATAAGTTGCTTGGTCGTACTTGCCCTCTATCAGAAAGACTAATTCATTTTTAGTAAATTAATGAAATTAAATTATGAAATTATTGTTGTGAATTAATTGGTTATTACGATCTCCAAAATTATAATGTAGGTGTTTTCAGAAAAGATCTAAATTAGAAACTTTTTGAAGTTGTAAGACTATTTATTATCTTACGAAGTGGAATGCTCTAAATCATAGATATCTGTATGGGTAGAGCATATTTCAGTAAATAGTTTATTAGTTTGACTCAAACCTGACCATAAACAGGATGCGAATAAATTAATAGTTTAATCTTTTTTTCTGATAGGTAGTACTTATTTTGGTTATACTTACTTATATTTGGATACAAAATTAAAATGTACACACGGCTACATATCAAGCTATACAGTTCCAGTATAAGCTGATCTCTCACTGTACGGAAATCCTATACAATGCGAAATCAGCTTATACTGGAAATGTAGCCGTGTGTACCACTAATTTTGGTTGCTACGTAGTCTAATTACGTATCACTATCATTCTATTTTGTTTTTATTTTTTAGACAATTACTAACGGCAGCTGATTGCTGGAAATCAAATAATTTTGTCGATTAAAACAGCATGTGTTTGAGAAGAAAAAAAGTTCCCTTATTTTCGGATACTTATTATATTTTTTTATTGCGGGATTTTAGCTTCGTAGTCAAAATTATGTTCTCATCGTCTTCAGATTGCCTATTTGTTTACACGCGGAATTCATATTTGTTCTCAGTTTTAATATATTTTGGATGATATCTCCAGATTAAATTGACCAAATCACGTATCTACTAAACTTTTAACGATAAATCAATGTAAATAATAGTTCAATATATTATCTCTATAGACCTTGTATTTCATAAAGATCTGCATTGTCAACTTTCTTCTTCAGTAATATTTAGAAGCAGTTAAAAATGTTGTATAACTCAAGCATAATAATTAATATCTTCTTGTACATTTAATAATAATAGTGTTACGTGCAGGAAAGGTTGTATGAAAACTATTGATGCAGGAAGCCGTTAAGAAAATGTTTATTAAAAGCATAATAATGTACAGTCGCGTTCGTAAGTGCAAAGTAATCCGATGCGGTGACTTGAACTTTCGCATAGATATCCCTCACGCGCAATCCAATATAGTCCGTATGGTTTGCACTTATGGCCGCGACAGCACCTATCTTATAGTGATCTATTATTTTCCGGAACCTTAACACACGATTCTATTTTGAATATTCTTTTAGATCTTATTTTTTTTTTTATATTGTTCGAATTACAAAAAATTATATGTAAAAATAAAAAGTTCATTCATATGGCTTGAAATGACATCGTCTTTTTAAATAACAAGTCAAGTCGGGTCAAGTGATCCATTTTACCAGGCTGTCATGTAACGTATGCTAAAAATGTCTTCGGCTTAAACGTTCGCGCGTGTAATGTAACTTTGGCTGTATGATTTTGTTGATAATGTTATGGGAGTGTTTTAAAAACAGGATAGTGTCATACATAATAAAGATGAGAATTCAAAAACAGTATTTTCGCAGTTTTATTTTGGCACCTGAAACTATACCTAGGTAAAAGAGGTAAATTGCATTATCCCAGTTGTACACAACTATCATATAAGTACATATTGTTGGTTTGAGCGAAATTAATTAAATACCTGTAAACAAAATATCAACGTGTGATTCATTTCACTAAGGCAAAAAAAAAAATCACCTATAATTTACACTATAATGAGCGTGTAAGGTCATTCATCGAAGCGCAAACTGTTATGATTCTAGAACCACCAGGGCTGAAATTTTTCGCGGGTAATTAAAAAAAAAGTCGGCTATTTCATCAAAAGCGCTAAACCTACACGGTCAAAATGTATGGAACTGCTGATTTTTTAATAACCCTATATTTTATGAAGTAACTTTCAGTTGTGTTTATCCTTAACTTCCAGCTGTCACAACAACCAGCCGCTACGAAGCGGAGCAAGAGGAGCTTAGCTCGAGCAGTTTCAGCTCAGCTTCGCGCGCTTCGCTCGACCCGCCCTCGTCACCGACGCCCAGCTGCGGCGGTGACAACCAGCTTCACTTCCCCGGAGACTCCAGTAGCTCGGTGTAAAAGGACTGAAGTTATGGGAGCAATGTTTAGTGATGGCACTCGTGTGTTATTTGGAGAAGCAAAAGACAACAGAAAGTTACGCAACTACAAGGTCAATTTAATTGAGCTAGCATAACTCCATAGAGGTCGATACCAATCACGTGTGGAGTTTTGCTAGTTAATTTAATTTGACCCTGTATAATTATAGCGGTAAAATAATTTGTACGATTGCCTTCTCATAATAAAGGATGTTAAAAGATGTTGTTACCAACTTGTTGAGTCTTTTGTTTCTCTAAAAACGCAGAAAGATATATAGGCAGGGTCGGTAGCTGACTCCAAATGAAGTTAGACCTGGCGCCGAGAGCTAGTTCGAGTTTGGAGTCAACTACTGACTGACTGTAAATCAGCCTTAAGAGTACGCTGTATGGCTAAGACCATACTGAACTTACTCCATTGGTTCAAAAACATAGAAAAGAGAGGGCCGTTTTCTTGTTTTTTTAACCAACTGAAGGCAGTTGGACCCCAAAAGCCACCACCGACCTACGTCTTTCCCCGCTATCACCACTGCACGAGCGAGTAAATTAGGCCAAGCAGTTACTATCACTAAACAATTCTCCCACGTACTTATTGGATATGTGTTATAATTTGAGGACCGCAAAGAGAAGAATTGAATCAGTAGAAGCACTCTTGGCTTGATCTACGGAACTTTTCTCTCTAAAATGAGCTATGGACTCTGATACGAAATCCAACCCAATCAATAAAATTGTGGTCAGCAAATGAAGTTTATGTCTTGGAAGTAACGCGGTTGAGTGGAACTGTGTCTGGTTGCATGAGGACCTGTCGAACATTGCAATTAAAACCCTATTTCACTGGATTATAGGTTACAAAAAGTGTTTCTCGGGGATTACTAATCTATTGTGGTTACGTTAAGTTACGTTCGAAATGTTCGAACCTAAGGATTTTTATACTTTGGACAAAATTCTAAGTCACTTTTTATCATTATTATGGCTTAGAATTCTTAAATTTTGAATAAAAATGATTTATGACTTGACGATGTAGAAAGATCGATTGAACATTTTAGTGTGGGGACTAACCTGTGTATGCTATTATCAACTTTGACCCTTTGCAATAAGGTTGATATTCGTAGACACGTTTAGAGAGGTTAGTTGTTGACAATATATAGATTTGTTTGCGAGATTATGAATAGGAAAGAATAGAAAAGTATTTAGATTTGGCTTCTACGTGCTAGAAATTGGCTTGCGAAAGAAAGAAAATAATTTAAATAATCACAAAGTTAGAATTATATAGCAATTTTATAATGATCTTCATACTTAAGGTTGATCCGCAGTGGCAGCCCGCGAAATACAAATTTTCTTGCGTTTTGTGCAATTTGCAAGTTGTATCTCGATCAAAATATGAATTGCGACAACAAGAAATATGTATTTACATAATTTTAACCATAAAAATCATCAATACATCTTAGATAGTTAGATTTGCCGTAGCGTGTCTGATTTCGGAAATCAGACCAAACCACGGCAAATCTAACTTAAAGATAGGTATGTATTGATGATTTTTATGGTTATAATTATCTAAATACATGTTTGGTAATGTCGCGAATCATATTTTGATCAAGATACAACCTGACACTGACAAAAATTGACCTGAATTGCACAAACTGCAAGAAAATTTGGATTTCTTGGGCTACAACTGCAGATCCACCTTAAATCAATACGTTATTTATATTATTAATATTTGATGTAATTTAGATTTAAGTTTCAACTTTTCACACTTAAATGTTAGTTTTAAGTGTAGTTGTCTGAATGTATCAGTTTTTAAAGTATTTAGTGAATCATAAAATCTTTTTAAATGCTTCTTGTTGTACGATTTAAATGGTTTGAACATTTTTTACTTAATAACTACATCGAATGTGCATGGCCGCACACACACACACACACACAACACAACACACACATTCGCATCTCAATAACAATAGAAGTTCTGTATTTCTATTAAGTTTTATAACCAGTGCATTTGAAGATTGGATTAAAAGTGGTTCACTTAACCTGAACTTATGGGGTATTCCGGATGCCGATTGATTAAATAAACGGACGGAGACACGGTTAACGGGGACATCGGGAATAAACCGAACTTATAAGCAGTTCTTCAACTAGGTGATCATTAATTTATCTTCAATATTTGGGATCGTGTGATTCAAACATTGCATTTGTTTACCGTGACTGTGATATTGTAGAAAATATAGAGCTTGCGTAGGGTAACCGTTGGAAACATGTTCTGTTATTAGTCCCAAGACTCCTTACACTCGCATATTTCGTTATTCATTCTGTTATATTATACATTCCACTGGGTCTTAGTATAAGCCCTAATAGGGATGATAACTAAAAATATTTTTTGTCCGTCTTGTAGAGTACCTATTAAAAAATATTTTACACGGATTTTAAATTTATTTACGTAAGTATACAAAAGATTACGGCGATGCATTGAATGGCATGACGTCACGCCTAGGTAGATTTTATACGTAGAAGTGACGTAACGAGCCCCCGCTCCACAACTTCAATGCGTGTTTTTTTTTTTTTTACTAATATGATAAAGCAAAAAAATTCTGTTAGGCATCATCCCTATTACCAGGCAGTTGGCAGTCCTAAGCTGCTAAGAACGCTTGTGACTAACACCTATCTGGACTAATTAGAGCTCATACTAAGTCCATGAAATAGTTTGACATGTTACTATTGTTTGGGAAGTTAATTCTTTGACGTCACTCTTCGCCGTACAGAACTCACAAAGGATAAGTTCCAGTAGGTGTAACTTTGAGGGCGGAGTTCACCGACTAAAAACGGCTGTTTAGATGTTTATTCAGTTCTATCCTTGGGAAAGACAAACCAATTGTTTAAATACCTAACCGGTGGTTTGAATGTTGGTGAACACAGCCCTTAGCAGTTTAAGCACCCACTTAATCAGAATAAAAGCTGATGTTTTCTTTACGTTGACAGTGATTTCAAATGAAATTGTACACATTTGCCTGTCTGTTTGACATCTGTCGGACATCAAAGAATAAACTGAACGTAGCTCATCATCACAAAACCTAACGTATCGGATCGGAGTAGGATCAAATCGCTTCCGTCAAACGTCTTCCATATTTATTGATTCCTTGGTAACAAAAACTTTCCATTCGGCTTAATGGATGTATAAATGTATTTATTTAATTTATACCGTTTCCATGCGTATTCGAAACAGTTGTTTAGTTTAATTGACATTATAATATTGTCATCTCAGCGCAGACCAACGACGCCACGAGTAACTCGGTAAAAGTTAAACATCAGCCTTGGCTGCTTCGACATAAGGTTGAAATTGGTACTTACAACAATTTTAAATTTAAATTAAATAAAAAAATAATTCGTTGGTCTTGGCTACTGACTAACATAGTGATTAAATATTAGGTATAAGTTTTTGTAAACCGAGTATTTTACTGTCAGAAAATTCAAAATTAGCAGTATATGTATATTTTTATGGATGTAGCAGAGAAACGGTTTTTGTATGATGTTGGTGATTTAATTTAATGCAGGTTCTGATAGTATATACAGATAACAGAATAGCATAAGAAATGCTATAAAAACAAGTGAACTTTTATTATATTTGACATTCTGATTTTCAGAACAAGCGCGCGTGTATTATTATTTATTTTTAATTATTAACGTCAAAACTATAATTGGATGACTATTAACATTTTAGTACTTATCTATTTATATTGCTGCTTTATCTAGTTGTGTAGTCATTTGGGGTATTTAATACAGCTGATATTTCTATGAACCAGCTGTTCGATTTGGACACCTAATCAAGGAAGGCCATGGCTTACTCCAAAACTCGCTGTTGGGAGCCCTGAACCATAAGCTCCTTATCACACGTTTCACTATCGTAAAACTGGCGCCGATTACTTGGTCGCGAATGTACTGGCAACCGGCAAAATTGTGCTGGTATGGAAAGCCGAAGAGGGGCTAGCCATATTTAGCTCCTTTTCACATAATAACTGTACCATAACCAATGTGGTTACGGTAGAGTATGGCTTCTTGGTCCACTGGTAGTCCATAGATTTATTAGCTGCGTTACAATTATTTTGTTAGGGTAGCATAATGGGTAGGTTGAAATAAAAAGATTTTTTATACGAAATTATCTAAAATTAGCGAATGCGTGTGCGATTATAAAACTCCCAAAAATTAGACTGACATATTAAACGTTTTGGATTCCACCGGTTTAGGTTTTGTACATCCGAAACTTTAAAGGAAACGATAGTTATTCTTGGGATTTCAAATAATTTTTTCAATGGAAATATTTTATTATTAAACGCGATATTATTCGTAATTATTAAATATTTTTTTATTAATCGCAAATAATTGTTAATTTACACTTCGAATTGCGTTTACTTAATAATACTATTAATACAATACCTTCACAATTATTACCTATCTCGATTATATTATCTACAAATAGGATTTAGAAAATTAGTTTTTTGTTTAATAGTTGCCTAGAAACTTGCTTATAAAATGCTTACCACGCATATTAATATAGGAACATTTTATACAGGAGAGTCATATTTGTAAAGAGAGTGATGTTGTTTTGATTTCTGTTAAATAAAAAACTTGACGAGATTAGCTCAAGTTACCATTACTGTGTGATAGATTCTTGAACGCACTAGAGGCTTTAGGACCGAAAGTTTCATTTCAACTACGTTGCAAACAAATCGACCACTTGTTTTAAAGAAAAAGTTTAATGTAAGAAAAGTTTTCGTTCAAACATTTTTTTTTCACTCGTGCATGTTTTGCAAATTTAAAAAAAGGCTTGATTGTTTTGCAACGTATACTTCGTAAGTAATAATTATTCTTACGCACTTGTTTGTCGTATACGTTTTTTTTTATGAATTGAAATGTGAAAGGTACAGTTCGATACGTGTTCCTTTATACAACAAAAATGAATATCTACTAAACTGCATTTTTAGATTGAATTAAGTTGTTATTTACTCCATATTTATATTGTTTGTGAATTTAAAACCACTAAAATGTATCTGACTGTACCTTCAAAAATATTTTAGTTTTTTTAAAATTTGATATTTTTGTATCATATATAAATGAATTTGAATTTGAAATTTAAATAAATGTTTGTTGGAATTATTTTGTATGCTGTCGAGGGTAGTCTTGTTTTCAGGCCATAACGAGGTAGTCAATACTGTAAAATTATTGTAGGTATTCGCTATATTATAGTGTAAGTATATACACTATAATATAGCGAGTCAAAATTATTTTTTGAAATTATGATGATTCAATAGTAATTCGGTAAGTGTAATAGTAAACTAATAGATGTTACCGACAGGAATAATTATTATAATTTACTAAATTATGACTAAGTATCCTTACAAGTGTATAAGTTTTAGTTCAAATTAATTTGACAACTCTAATTTTGGCTGAAACTTGAGAGCTATATATTTACCGAAATTCAGTATCGTTATTATTTGTAAATTTGATTCCTGTCAGTGACTAGCCTAAAATCAGAGTGGATATCGCCAAAATTATGAAAATCGTGTGAATTCACTAAAGTGACAACTTAATGTTTTTGGGAGAGAATTATTGTGATGGTTGGATGTGATAAGGCTATAAGTTAGCTAGCCGTAGAAATATTTACAAATGTAAGCTAAATTCCTATATTTTATTAAGACAATTAGCATGTAAAAGTTTACGTTTGTAAGACATGAATACCAATAAATTGATTCTCAAATATTGTTTGGCCTTTAATTTGTTATGGAGAAACAATGAAAAGATTTTGCAACTGTATAATGCATTTATATTTTTACTATTTTAAACAAACAAAACAAAATATAATAAGTACTTTTAAGGCACCAGTCTCAGGTAGTAAAATTAATAAATATAATGTGTAAAATAAACGTATACAATGCTAAAATACTAATAATATGCATATAAAAGTATAGTTGCTCAATATATCACAATATGTGGAATGTAAGTACATAAAAATACTGCTTTTCGAACTGATACATTAACGCCTAATTCTAATAACAATCTCTTCAGTAAGTAATTAAGATATTGCTTGAAAACGTCAAAAGTTTCACTATTTATAATATTCTTTCTACTTTTAAACATTATCTGGGGCGTGGACGGAATAAATTCCATATCTTGTAAATACCTAAATACAAAGTTCAATTACTTTATAAAATCTAATATTGAAGTACATTCTAACATGCGGTAATACTACTTTTTCTTTGAACTTGCATAACATTTTAATACAGATTCTTTAACTGAGATTCTTGTTTGTGTACAAGATTCACAACTTTTAAGAAAATATTTTTTCCCGAAAATGAATTAAGTCTTACTCTACTATTACTTTACTTGAAGTTTGGACGGAATGTAGAAATACACAATCACATAAACAAATAAATAACATAATAAACTAACAACTTTTTGAGCTGATACAGATTTATAAATAATACTGTTCACTAACACTAAGTATCCTACATAATCGAGTTATTGCCATTTTTTAATAAATCTTTCTTGACCTGGGCATAATGCCCGATGTTATGGCATTCTCAAGGCGTGTCCAAACAGAGCGCGTACGGTGCGCGGCAGCAACGCGCGGCATTCGCAGGACACAATTTTTCCCCCGCTATGTCTAGACGTGTGGAGAAATGTACGCGCGGCAGTGCTGTGCGGCAAAACCGGGACATGCTGAGCATTGACTATCTCAGATTTTCTATTTTATTTTTGTTCATCATTATCATTTCTGTCGCAAGACGTCCACTGCTGGACTTAGAGGTGTCCCCCAAACACGCCCACTTCGACCGGTTCTATGCTTCTCGCATCCAGCGGTTTCCCGAGGACATCGGTCCACCATGTGGGATGCCTTCCAACACTTCTTTCGGTACGCGGTCGCCACTCCAGAAGCTTTCAGCCCCATCGGCCATCTGTTCTGAGAGCAACGTGCCCAGCTCACTGCCACTTTAGTTAGGCAATTCTTCGGGCTATGTCGGTTACCTTGGTTCTCCAACGGATCTCTTCATTTCTGATTCGATCACGTAGGGAAACTCTAAGCATACGCTCTCTATTGCCCTTTGGGTGACTTTCAGCCTTCTAATGAGGCCCATGAGAGCAATAGTGGCCCAGGTAACGGCCCCGGCTTGCGAATTGTAGGCCGTGGGTTGGAACCCAGGCAGGCGCTACTTACTTTGTGTAAATAATTTAATCACCACTGCTCTAAGAATGGTGAAGGAAAACATCGCCAAGAAATTGGCATGTCCTAGAACCAAAAATTCTAAGACGTGACATCTACCAACCCGCAATAGGCCCATGTGGTGGATTACGGCCCACTCCCTCTCACCGAGAGGAGGCCTGTATCAACAGTGGGAATACTATAGGCTGATTATGAATGAGGCTCATTGTTCCACTACTAAGTTTTAGTGAAATAGGTCATCACTGGCAACCGGCACTGGTCAAAGACTTTCGTCTTGAGACACTGGTATGTGAGACGAGAAGATATTACGTAGTTTCCCGGAAGCTTCGGAAGAAGAGTCGGATTCGACGATTGACTTCTTTCTCGAAGTTGGACCTACTGGACAGTTTTTCCAAGGTAAACATAATCGTCCACAACTTCGAGTGTGGATTCTCCGATCTTCATGATGAGAGTGGGTGTTACTTGGGCATTTGAAAAGACCTTCGTTTTGTCCATGTTCATTTTAAGACCCACTCTTACGAAATCTCTACTGACTACATTGTCAGCAAACCGAAGGTGAGTGATGTACTCGCCAATGAAGTTAATGCCAACCCCTTTCCAGTCCAGAACCCTGACGACATCCTCCAGTGCATCGGTAACAGTTTCGGAGTGATAACGTCTCTGTCTTAAGGATAGGTTTCGAGGTCATTAATTATTTTTGTTATGGTAGTCTTTTTGACGAGAATCCCACAAATCCATAAAGAATTCATTGATATCCAATAAGTGAAGATAATGTTCGTTATCCATTTCAAGATTACGTTCAGACATGAACAAGGACGAATGCTGTCTGCGAATGTCGCGCGCGGCCCTAGTCCAATCAGAGCGCGGCTAGCCGCAAAGCCGCGTTATATTTGGACACGCCTTAGACTCATGAAGTCTTGAGAATTGATGCGGATAGTGATTTCCAAACGAATCTGATGAAAATGTAAACAAGTGGATCAAAAAACGTACCTGTGGATGTCACATGATTGCGTAAAAAAATAATTAACCTGAACAAGGTTTGTTTACACTTTCATCCATTGGAACAGTCCATGGAATAGTCCATAGATAACCAAAATCTTATGTTGCCAGAAAACACAAAAAATCCACATGTTGTTTAAACCTTGTTCATTTTGCATAGAAGTCTGTTACTATCGAAAAAACATCAAACAAAAAACCTACTCCTCCTGTCATACACACCGGATACTGACTCTCACAATAAGCACATCATCTTTCACAAACCCGTTCCTTATTACCTCACTGACCACCGCATACTCCGTATAACCGAACCCTCTGACACAAATCTCTGCAGACGGCTTCCTAAAGGCTATTAACGAAGAGTTTGACATCATGGTATCCTTTTGAGTCATTTCTGGGTTGTATTGGTTGATCATGGAGAAGGATATACGTCCGTTGAACGGCCAGTCGAGACAGTCATCGTTTTCTGTCTTCATTAGGTGCACGTGGAGAGCGAAACAGTGTGGGTTCTGTGGTGAGATGTTGAGGCGGACGCAGAATCTATAAAACAAATGTTTCATGAAATTAGTTTCTGATTACCGTGGTAAGCTGACGTCTGCTTGGTCATGTAGCCAATCATACATTTTGTTGGCAGCGCGACCTGGTTGCGGCGCGGGGACCGAGGGCCTTTAGAGACAGCGCTGACAGTAGCAGAATCATACTTTCGAGATTACCATTTTAATTCGGCAGCATTGTATTTCTCGGAGGCACCACGGGCACAAACATGTACTAAGTTAGCTTTACATTAATAAATCAACTGCGCGACTCCGAAGGGCTAAATATCTCGTCATATTCTTCATCATTTTCATCTACAACCTGCCGCTTGTTTCACATCCATGCATTGTATCAAGAAAAACATCACCTAAACACGACATGCATTACACCGAGAATAACATAACAATATCTTACCTATATCCATTAGGCGACGTATAAAACCCGGGGCTATACAGCATCTTATAGTGATCCCTCAACATCGCGTCCAACCTTGCTTTAAAGTTATCAATCTTCCACACATAGTTGCCCATACAGTACCGGAGCAACATGTCATTGTTCTGTTTCATCTTGGCTACGGCGAAGGCTGACAGTTGTTTGGACATGTTAGCTATTACTATGTCTTGTTCGCGGTTCCTTTGTTCCAGGACTACTACTCTTTCGTATAGGGCTCTGGAAAAGGGAGAAGTTTGATTGTTAAGGCGACGATAACAGCCTTTTAATGATTTTAAACTGAAGATCACGTCTAAATGAGTAGGACGCTGTTATAAATGGGTAGTCAAATCATTACTTTTTACACAAAAGTAAGTTTATTAAATAAAATGCTTTGCATTCTTAAAATGTTTTTTGGCCGAATTGTTGATAGATGTGCAATACGATTCTGAACCATAAATATAATTTTAGATGGGTAGTTTCTCAATAAATGTGCCGAAATGAAAATTTTTACTTCCGTACATTTATTGAGAAAATGTAACTATTTAAAATTATATTTATAGTTCAGAATAGTACCATGCAAATCTATCAACAATTCGGCCAAAAAACATTTTAAGAATGCAAAGCATTTTATTTAATAAACTTACTTTTGTGTAAAAAAGTAATGATTTGACTACCCATTTCTAACAGCGTCTTTAATGATTTGGAAAAAATATATGTTACAATATGTTGAAAAAATATATGTTGTTGTAAATTAGAGCATTTTCTTAATAATTTATTATGTGAACATTTTAGATTATATTTCACAAGTGTAATTAAATTGTAAAGTTATATCTAATGCGGATAAAAAACTGTGAATCAAGCAAAAACTATCAAGCGTATTTTTATGAAACTTTCACCATTTTAAAAATAATTTAAATTATTTATCTGTTAGTATACGTGTGTTAATGTAACACCTTTTGTTTTATATTATGTCGCAGGTATATTGTCAAAGCCGTGATATTACAATTTCACTAGTGATATAATAATAAAACGGTGTATTATAATTAAACGGTAGATTGTCAATCGACTTCATTTCTTACAATTTAACGGCCTGGTTTTAGTGACATTGTAATGTCACGGGGACACTATAGTGATATTATAATAAATCTAGGTATATCATGAATGAAGCTGGCAGTGGGAGACGTCGAGCGTTCTGATTGGTCAATTCTTTTTCATTCGCCATTTGAAAAACAATAATAGTAAACATTGGGGCGTTTGTGCAATTTTCTGTCTGGATTTATTGTTTAAATAGTGTTTTGTTAATTTCTTTTATTAAACATTTTCAAAATGTGTGACAGTGAACATTTGGAAGTGATTGAAACTTCAGATTCATTAATACCAAGTGAAAAACAGTGTGAGATTGTGGCACGAAAAGATTTTTAAATAGAGCTACGAAAATATTACAGTGAGCAATTTGATAAAACAAAAAACCGGAATGGAGTATGAGCAGGATTTCGCAGGTAAACAATTCAATAGAAGAATAAAAATACAGAAAAACACAAAAGCTTAAGACTACTAACCAGCAATACCACTATACATCGACAATAAAGTTTATTATTTTTTGTAAATGTGTCTATTTATTTATAACTCTATGATTGCAAAATTTACGTTGGAAACGGACCAATCAGAGACGGCCTCATAATCTAACGACCAGTGAAATTGTCAAAATATCATTGCCTTACAATATCACTATAGTGTCCTCATGATATTATAATGTCACTAAGGCCTCTGCCTCGAATTTTGCGGGCAGCGGGGCGGCAGCGGCGGCGGCGCGTCTCGCAGTCCCGCCCCGCTGTTTTCGAGGTCCGGTCCATTTGTTTTTACGCATAAAATCCGGCCGCTCCCGCGCCGCTGCCGCCCCGCTGCCCGCAAAATTCGAGGCAGAGGCCTGAAACCAGGCCGTAAAATTGTAAGAAATGAAGTCGATTGACAATCTACTGTTTAATTATAATATCACTAGTGAAATTGTAATATCACGGCTTTGACAATATACCTGCGACATCAATCAAATATAGTAAATTAATATTGCGTCTAATTTGGGATGGCGCTCCTTGATGGGCGAGTCATATTGCTGGCTGGACGTACGACGCGTTGCGTGAGCTCAGCACACAACTCACAAGCTAACCACTGAAGGCCATTGGCATATAATCTGCGTCTTCGTCTTAGGATGACATAAAATGAACTTTTTTCCATTTTTTTTTTCTTAACTTGGTTAGAACCTTTTTTCATAATGTGCGCCGAAGCGCTATTGGTGGATGAAAACAATGCAGGCGGGGCTAGCCACTGGCCCATGCCATACGAAAAGCGCCCTTATAGGGGTTATGCACAAAAATCGTTCGACTGTACAACATGCCAATTACTGCTACAAAACAGGAAAGTTAGTTGTTAGTTTGAAAGTTATGTGTGATGGCAAGACAAAATGAGATATAACTTTCTCTAGAAGGTAACACATCCACAAGTGTTGAATGGTGGCGGTTAACACAGATATAGAAAAAAAAAACAACCAACTTCAGCTCCGTTTTTTTTGGAAGACGGTTGTTTTTTTTTTGTAAAAAAGTTTTTTATTTTTCACTTTTTAGTTTATGGTACCTACCCTACACCGATTGGTATACCACTTCTTCCTATGTAAACCACACTGACAGGAAGTGTTATATACAGTTAATAAAATTTATATGGGACCACCACGGAAGCTTCCTCCAAATGAAAAAGAATTTTCAAAATAGGTCCACAATTGACGAAAATATCGATAAACACATGCAAAAAATATAACGTCCTTCTTTTTTGAAGACGATTAAAAAATAATGAGTTGGTGCCAATTAATTCCGAACGCAATTACCCTAATTTCGGGGAGTATGATACTCCCTGTTTAATTCCGTAATGACAGGGATGATGTTGTTATTCAGCTACAGTAGTAACTACCTTATAAGAGCACTAGTATTATTAAGCGGCGCAGACGCAGCCTCGTTGCCGTCTTTATCAGGTGCTTCCCACAACGTCATCGCCTCTTGTTCTTTAGCGTCGATGCTCGCGTTTGACATGTCGTTGGTGATCTTCATCTCGGAGTATGCGTTCATAAGGAGCTGGAAATATTATTCAATGCACTTATAGAAGTTATTAAGTACTAAGTAATATGAAAAAAAAAACAACTTAAAAAAACTACCTAGAAAGTGAAAAATAACTTTAATTTCGGAAGTCGGTGTTTTTGGATAAGTAGGTATTTTAGTTTTTTGCCACCGACTTCCAAAATTAATTTTTTCACAATATTCACGAAAACACATTAAAAAAACTACATACAGACGAACATAACAAATAACCTCCTCCTTTTTTGAAGAAGGTTAAATATTGTTAGTTAGGCAGAGGTTCTGCAACCCTGTTCACAATTTAGTTTTTAAACATGTAAACAATTAAGTCTATGCGCTTTTGGAGAAATAACTATAATAGCTTTTGACTTTATAATAATATTTACTCCATCGCGGACATTTGCGGTGAACCACTTTTCGACCTGAGAAGAAGTGAGTGAGTGTTGAGAAGTGGTACACCTCAAACTACAACTTCAACAGTTTTAAGACTTTCCCAATAGAACCAGTCATTCTAAATTCAACTTAATATAAACTAGCATAAAGTTGATATTTGTTTACATGGAAATAACATCGGTTCATGGTGATCTTCTGAATATGCATGTGGCCCTGTTTGTGACACGCAAGGCAAACGCTCATCAAGCATTACAAAAGGATGTTCTAAATTGTACTGTTATTACAAAAAGTTTTTAAAGGTTGACTTTGTTTTTATCAACATTTACTTATGTATTGCCACAATAAACTACACTGGACAGCAAATAAACCGGGCCACCCGCTACCTTGGAACTCTGATTCGATTTTCTCAAAAAGTATAAAATTAACAACTATCAATTTATACCTACAGAAAGTGCGTTCCATGATTATTAAAATGACTATAAATTTATTCTAAAGTACCGTCAACTCACATTGTAATCAAGCAACAAACACAATGCTAACGATTTGCTCTGTTTTGACTAGAGTACACGATTAGCGTTAATTTTTTCTACAGTGAGGGTAGTCGGATATTTCTTATCATTTCTTTAGTTTTTGTCCATCGTTTGCTCAGACGCGTGTATTTTTGCTACTTTTTTCGGTCAATAATGGATACGACACCTCAGGAAGCAGCTCAAGCTGTAGCACTACTTCAAGCAGGCGTTGCGCAACGTGAGGTCGCTCGGAGACTTCGAATCTTCGGTGCAACGAGTTTACAGACGATACTTAGAGACTGGAGCATTCGATCGCCGTCCAGGTAAGGGCAGACCTAGGGCTACATCAGCGGCAGATGATCGTTATATCCAACTTACTGTTCTCCGAAATCGCCGCCTCAACGCAGTTCAAGTCCAACAAAGTCTGCGTGACGTACGCCAAGTGGTCATAAGTTCAGATACCGTCAGAAAGAGACTTGCAGAACGGAACCCGACTCCAAAAAGAGCTGCAACAGGCCCAGCATTAACGGTAGCCCACCGTCGAGCACGACTTGAATTTGCTCGAGAGCATAGAGATTGGACGTTAGAGCAGTGGGGTAATGTACTCTTCACTGATGAGACCAGGGTGAGTCTACATGGAAGTGATCGACGTCAGAGAGTGTATCGTCGTCCTGGAGAACGTTATTCTCAGTGTTGCATCGAGGAAACTGTTGCTTATGGAGGAGAATCTGTAATGGTCTGGGGCGGTATCTCGTTAACTGCACATACAGCGTTAGTTTTCATCGAACCTACGGGCCGTACACGTGGATTGACTTCTCATCGCTACATTACTGAAATACCCGCAGACCATGTGGTTCCGTACGCAGAATATATCGGGCAAGATATGCAGTTGATGCATGATAATGCACGGCCTCATGTTGCTCAAGTGGTGACCCAGTGTCTACGCGATGTTGGCATTCGTTCAATGGACTAACCAGCTCGAAGCCCGGATTTGAATCCGATAGAACACTTATGGGATGAGCTGAAACGTCGGGTTCGAGCCCGGGTACCTGCTCCAACAGGGCTTCCAGAGCTGTGAATCGCAATTGAAGAGGAGTGGAATGTAATTCCTCAAGATTTCATCGTCAGGCTCGTGAGGTCGATGAATACAAGGATGCTGGCAGTTATCCGAGCAAGGGGAGGGAATACTGAATACTAACCAAAACTTTCTTTTTAATTTTTTCTTTGTTTCTGGCTTTAATTTTTTTTTCAGTTTATGATTACTAACGATTAACATGACTGGAAAACGACTCTTTTTGTAAAATCCTTAATAAACACTTAGAAAATTGATTAATCCCAATGAGTTTTCTTTCATTTGAATAATCATGGAACGCACTTTTTGTAGGTATAACTTTGATAGTTGTAAGTTATATACTTTTTGAGAAAATCGAATCAGAGTTCCAAGGTATCCGGTGGCCCGGTTTATTTGCTGTCCAGTGTATATTTGTTGTTAATTATTTATTGACCATTAAAATCTATATAAATATAAATCAATTGCCGAATGTATGTACGCGCATCACTTCAGAACGGTTGCAACTATTTGGCTAATTCTTTTTTTGTTTTGTTTGTAATTGTCAGGATATAAATGTTGGTTGCGATGGGATTTGTACTTTGTCATGTAAGCCATAAAGTTTGTGTTCCCAAAATACCGGCCAAGTGCGTGACAGACCACACAGTGACGGGTTCCATAGTTAGGATAAATATTTACGCATGTACAGTATTGATTTTACCGATCGCAAAAATAAGTTTGTATTTAATAGTATTTCTCGAAAAAAAAATCAGAAAAACAATGTTATTACTGCGGTTGTAGTCGAAAACATCTCATATCTCAAAAACTATTGATTTAAATAAAAAAAAAGTCATTTAGAAACATCACTACCATGCCATGCGTTCGGAAGAACTTGTGGCGAACGAGGTCCTGGCATTCCTGCAGTACCAGCTGGATGTCATGGACGAAATCAGTGTGATCCAGGTCTGCACATCCAACTTCAGTGAAGAGCGTATCTCCGCAGGGTGAAAACACTGTCGCTACATATGGCCGACCGAATGCCGTCCCGCAGGAGAGATAAAAAGGGAGAGAGGAGTCTCCAAGACGTCATCATAAAATGTTTAACCCGGATGACGTGCCGACTTTAGTGGCGAATGATTTGCGCAAGCTGATCCCCGTCACGTTCGGCCACGTCGACGTTACCAGGCTGCTGAGGGACATCACAACCCTAAGATCAAGATCCTGGTCGAAGTTGAAGTTGGAAGCATCGCAATTCATCATCAGTGATCTACGTACTGAGGTAGCAGATTTACGCAACACAGTATGTAGGTCACACGAGCCAGCTACCAACGTCAACACATGTCACGGCATTAATGCATCGCAGTTGAGTTTCGAGTTAGCAAAATTTTGCAAGCGATGCACAAATCCGCGCTCGACCCTCCCCGCGTCCCCCATCGTTGGGACGTCGACCAATATTAGCTCGTCAAAACCAGGACGTGCTTACTCGGCTGCCGTTATTAAAGCTCCCGCAAATCATCAGCTTCAACCTAATAATATGAGGGGTGCCTAAAGACCCTCCGAAGCAGTTCAAAGCTCGTAACAAGACAAGAGCAGGCCGATGAAGAAAGCTTTATTCCGCAGCTGTATGTGTCACGTTTACCTACATCACTCCACGAAAGTAGAGCAGGTTGTGGAGTACATCAGGATGAAGACCAACTTCACCTTGAGAGTCGAGAAGTTGGAGTCGCGCCATAAGATTAACTTAAATCTTTTGTAGTGCGGGTTCCGACTCAAACCTAGAGACTTTGATGAAGGAGGAATTTTGGTCAACGGATGTCGCGTATCGACGTTTTCGCGGAAGGCTACATGACACCACGACTCAGCGCAATACATCGCCGACGACCCAACGTAGTAAATAAATGTTGTAGTGTTTTGTTTATTATGTATTCGTTTTGTTTTTGTAAGATTATTCTGTGTATTTTATCTTTGGGCCTGAGTCGCCAATTATTATTATTATTATTTAATTATGGGATCTAACGCTTCTGTGCACGGATTTTTTTCATCTCTAGTTTACATGTATGGGGAGTGCGCCATTGTTTAGCGGTGCACAGAATACGCTTTCTTTCCAATTTCCATTCACCAACCTGCAGACGGACATAACGAAATTATAAGGGTCCCGTTTTTGCCATTTGCCTACTCAACCATAAAAAGCAAGTAAGGGAAAGTAACTCACACTCATATGTTTCTGCACATCCGTTTGAGCATGCTGGTTCATATCCTCCTGGCTATCAAATGTCTCCTTACACCCCACAGCTTGGAAAGAACATGGCACTTTGATCTCTGGTTGCGAAGATGTCTCTGGTTGATTGAACTCGCAGGCTGCTATGTGTGCGTCAAGGTCTAATGGTGTTACTTTTACTGTGCAACCTGGAAATATAGCATAGCGTGTATAGTACAAAGTGGACAAACCTATCAATGATAATAAAACATAGAACTATTTATTATTCTTCTCTAAAGCGTGTTGATGAAAAAAAAACATAAAATATACATATTGGCTAATATAAGAAGTCTCTCAAGTTTAGGCTGTAAAAAAAAGTTTTTAATATAGATAGTGCAATCCACGAAGACGCGCTCCACTATTCCTCCTAACCGTTTATAATATATGTGTGCAAGCTTCCGCCAATGTTTGAGTGTTTTCGGTACACAATATAGTTAGTACTCGGTAATTAGTGTGTACGGATAACACTCAAACATTGGCGGAAGCTTGCTCACATATACTATAAACGATTAGGAGGAATAGTCTGCGTAGCGCGTCTTCGTGGATTGCATTATCTGTAGTTATAGTTTGAGATGAGCAAAGTGCGTCTGGATCTAATTTGGCTTAGTTGTTCTACTTTTCAAGTTGATGGCAAAGGTAAAAATATTGTAGATATTATGTTAGATGAGTTGGGCCCAGTAGGTAGCCACGCCAATCGCGGAATCAGTGACGTTTTTGAGGATTTGGACACTACATCATATGGTACATGGTTTGGTCAAGAGCACCACATTCGCACCGAGTGTCGGCTGGGTTAATAATCCCCCATTTCGCTAGATTGTGCTTGCAATGGCTTAGTGAGTTTAAAAAAAATAAATCCTAAAATGTTTTGTCTATTACATCATTACAAAATAAAATAACATACGATCATGCCTGCATTCCCCAAAGTGTTGTACACCACATTTCGCCAGTATAAATTGTCAGGGAATGGTCTTTATTGGAAGGGTAAACAAACAAATTCTCACCTTTAGTTGAGAATGGGCAGTTCATTCTCTGTTCCTGTATCTCCCTTTTGGTGTAGTTGTCAGGAAATATGTCTACCTTCATACTGAGGTTTATATTGTCTATGGGGCAGTGACCACTGTTCCTGAAATATAAACAAACAAACAAACTCATTTTCGCATTTATACTATTAGTTTGAATAGGCTCGCGTGTGACCACCATCTCACATGCTGTTTGAAAAAATGCTTGTGATTGTTATGAGGTAATTATCTCCTTAAAAAACTAACACTTTCTTGAAATTTATTTCACTCCTAGTTCATCCCGCAATGGTTGAATGCTTGATCCTGCACATTCCTCCACGAAAAAGGAAACATTGGCAAAGAGCCAGCTCCTTCACAAAACACAGTCACTTGACAAGTAACTGATGACAAATACACAAAACAATTACACAATGTAGGTGTTCTGATTTATATAATTGACTTTCATTGTTACTTTAATAATAAATAACATTCTCTTCATGTTTTCCTTTCTTTAGTTTAAACTATAACATGTTATGCTTGAAAAGGTGAAGGCTGAGCAGCCATGATCAGGAAGAGAGCTGTGAAGGAATACATAGGCTATTTTGGTGGAGATCACACAACAAGATCTATACCTAGCATTGAGAGAAAATAGATCAAAGAAGAAGACTTTTCAGTTTTAACAAGTAATTTTGAAGTTCGGTTTGTTAACCTTTTAACCACCCAACTTCATATCAGTTATCATGCCCCCAGCACATGGCACAGTAAATTGAACAATCTTTTTGATAGCATAAAGCATAATTTTATTTTATTTGGAAAAACAGACAATCGCACATTGTACATTATATCGAGGGTGTACTGCGAAAACCTGCTAACCAACATTTTTGACAAAAGATAGTTAAATGCATTTAAATTCTCATCTTGTTGAGCTTTTTATATGGGTAAAACCGGCTAAGCGCTACGTTAAACGGTTTAGAAGATACTTCATGGATTTACTAAAATTATAGTATTTTGATTAGTTATAGACTTTTAAAACGCAGTAACTCATAACTGACTTGACTGCACTTAGTTGGTTTTCGCAGTAAACCCTCGATAGGAAAATAAAAAAAGCAGATTATAGGAGCTGTGGTATTTGGTTGTAAATATACAAATGAAAATATTTGTTGGATTAATCCGACGTAAGCGGTTAAAGGATTAAAGTGAGAATATTATTCTTAACTTAGTTCCTTATTTGTTGTAAATTTGATAAAGTACTTACTGCAACCATGAAGTAATACAGCCTTTGCAGAACTTATGTCCACATGTAGTGATGACGGGGTCTCGCAACCAGTTGAGGCACACGGGACACTCATAGCGAGATTCTGGCTGATTACTGAGCACTGTCTCATTCAGTGCCTGTATACCCATTGGCTGTTGAAAATATCAAAACACCAATGTTGTTATAAGCTCAGACTAAATAAAAAACAAAGACAACAATGCTGTCAACAGTGATGTGAGGCCAGTTAAACATGTGTGCACTTAGCGAGGTGTAGTTTAGTTGTAGTTTGGTGTAAATGTGTGCGTGTGAGTGTGTATGCACAGTGTGGTGCAGTTTTACACATGCTTCACTGATTGTTTGCAGCACTGTGTCCTCATTATATATCTATTTCATTATGTGTCTATGTCTGTGTCTTGGTTTTTTATTTGCTCTGAGCGTTTATGACGTAAAATATAATTAATTTTGAAGGAAAGAGAGCACAAGAAGTGTTAAATAGTTTCACTAAGTGGCGAAAAAAACAGTTACAAGGTGTTTACATTAAGGATTTTGCAATCGACACACCCATACATCAAAATTCAAATTGATAATGGATTAAACGGTTCGAACTTGACCTTGATCCTATAAAAAAGACCTCATAACAAATTGCTGACCATGAAAAAGTTTCAGTTGTGTTTGCAAATTAAAATTTCAGTAATGTTACACGTTGTACTTACCGCAATTCCTTCAGAGGCATCTTTACTCCTGTCACGATCCATTATCACATTTAAACTTAATAATTACGTTTAATTAAAACAGTTTTTTAAAATTACTTCCAACAAGTGGTACAAAACTGCCAAAACATCATGCAAATGAAAATGACATATTATTGACACTGATGGATGACACATTGTGGTTGTAGTTTTGACAGAACTTTGACATTAAGCAACAGATAATTAAGATAGCAGCCAAGTAATAAAAAAATTGTAAAAAGTTTGAAATGATGAGATCGCAGAAAGCGATAAAGCCGCCCTTTGTAATAGGGGTTAAAGTATGAAATTGCCGTTTATTCTATTAGGAACTACGAATTGACGTAGAGACATTAGTTTGAGATTTTTCAGTGAAACTTTTTTCACATGGTACAAGATTTCTTCTTTTAAAAAATGTGCAACATTCGATTGTCGACTTTCAGTTGTTTTTTTTTATTCAGCTTAGACAAGAACTACTAATACTTCGAAAATTCGAGTTACTTTTGAATACGAGTTCCGACGCGGAACTAACGCGGCAGAAACAGCTCGCAATATCAATGTTGCGTTTGGAGAGGGGACTGCTAATGAACGCACCGTGCGATTTTGGTTTAAACGCTTTCGTGATGGAAACTTTGATTGAAGAACGAACCACGTGGAAGACCGCTCAGACAGGTGAATAACAATGAATTGAAAGAGATGGTGGAAGCCGATCCGAGCCAAACTACCCAGGAATTAGCGGCATGGTTTAACGTTACCTTACCAACAATATTGACTCATTTGCGTCAAATCAATAAAATAAAAAAATATGAGAAATGGGTGCCCCATGATTTGACTGATCTGCAGAAAGAAACGCGTGTTGAAACTTGTGTTGCCTTGTTGAATCGATACAGAAATGAAGGAATATTGGATCCAATTGTGACATGCGATGAAAAGTGGATTCTTTACGATAACCGTAAGCGAAAAATGCAATGGCTAACCCCAGGTCAAACGCCGCATCAGTGTCCTATAGCAAAGCTTACCATTAAAAAGGTAATGGTAACTGTTTGGTTGTCTCAGCATGGTGTTATTCACTGTAGCTTTCTCCGATCTGGTCAAACAATTACGGCAGATGTCTACTGTGCTGAACTCCGAACAATGATAGCAAAACTAGCAGTGAAACAGCCCCGACTCATGAATCGATCTTCACCATTATTGCTCCATGATAACGCGAGACCTCATACAGCACGAGAAACCGTTTTAACTCTACAGGAACTGCAATTAGAAACCATTCGTCACCCTCCGTATTCACCAGACCTTGCTCCAACGGACTACCATTTTTTTCGTGATTTGGACAATTTTCTACGTGATAAAGTTTTCTTCTCAGGAGGCAGTACAAAATGCTTTCACACAGTTTGTCGAATCTAGATCACGAGAGTTCTATCGCAAAGGCTTATATGACCTTCCTATTAGATGGCAGCAATGTATAGATAATAATGGTAATTATTTTGATTAAATAAATATGTTAAATAAAAAAAAAACGAATTTCAATTTTTCAGTACAAATCGGCAATTTAATACTTTAACCCCTGTTATGTTTTTAGTGTTAAAATTATTTTGGTGTATTTTCTGGTGTACAATAAAGTAGGTAGGTATATAAATAAATAAATAAATTATTAATTTAAAAGTAGGTAACCTTTTCACACACTATTCACTAAGACTTGAAGGACTCCTTGAACATGTTATAGCTATCGGCAAACAGACTCTGGCAGGGAAGTCTACCAGCCTCGGTCGCAAGCATAATCAACGTAGGTAAGCATTCCACCCACCACCATAAAAAGCTATCAATGTAGCAGTGGCACGAAAAAACTCCCGTTTTGACATCGCCACAACGACGGTCCTACCGTGCGCATATCACATTCAGGATTCAACGGATTCCCGCGACCTTTACGTCATCGTTTCGTGCCCTAGCGTGACCTAAAATCCCCTAAAAGCACCAGCTTTTAGGGGATTTTAGGTCACGCTACTAATAAAAGCAACATCAACACAAAATTAATTCCCATAAAAACTAGAAATCGGAAGTGATAAAATCATCAAAACGTGCATGGAACTTCTAAACATGGGACATTCCGATCGGTCACCTAGAAGTTACTAGTTGGTTAACGATTTCATTGTATGCTAATGTGTTTGAAGAGGCGAGACCGCTGTTGATCTGCCGATGGTGTTGCGATGTCAATAACCGTTATATTCGTTATTGAGTAACTATTGCCTTGAGGATTTATGAAGGCGCTGTTCCATTCAGGAGTAAGACTTTCTTATGTGATTATATTATGTTCTTAGAGGTACGTGAATGGAGATATCAAGACTGATTATAGTACCATAAACAAACTAACGGGCCTTTTTTTGTTCGTCTGGAGCTAACGGCACCCCTAATATAAACTAGGTATCCTACGTACGCACAGCTACAGATCAAGCTATATATTTCCAGTATAAGCTGATCTCGCATTGTATAGGATTTCGTTACAATGATAGGTCAGTGTAAACTGGATATGTATAGCTTGATGTGTAGCGGGTGTGTCTCAACAATCCATAAGAGGTGGCCTATAGTATAAGATCAATTTCGTTGGTTCTTGTGTACATTTTAGTCGAAATGGTCTCTAAGCATTATGAATGTGAAACGTGTAAGTTATGGACCATGGATATTTATGTATGCACCCAATACTATCAAATTATGATACAAATGAAAGTGTGATGTAATACTTACATATTACTAACTAGTCGGTCTATAATTTACAGTTGTACACCTAATTATACATATTTAGAGGCTATAATAATTAATACGTACCTACAGTTGTTTTATTACAGCACGGTACGTACGGCTACAGATAAAGCTATACATTACCAGTATAAGCTGATCTCGCATTGTATAGGACCTCCTTGCAATGATAGGTCAGTGTAAACTGGAAATGTATAGCTTGATGTGTAGGCGTGTGTACATGTTGAAAGTAATTAAAAATTTTACATTTTCGCGCAACGTTATGCATTGATAAATTTTGTGTTTTTAAAATTCCTCTATTACCAAATGTATATGGTATATTATTATGGTTAAATCATTTGGATTTTCCATATATGTTATTTGACTATGTTGTCTACTGCTGTAGGTACACATGGCTACACATCAAGCTATAGGTACATTACAAGTTTACACTGACCTCTCATTGTAAGGAAATCCTATACAATGCGAGATCAGCTTATACTGGAACTGTATAGCTTGATCTGTAGCCGTGCGTACTAACACCGAAACATGATTACTTGAATTTTTTTTGGATAGAAAAAAATTCCAAAGTAGCACCGTTTATTTTCTGTTTTTAACCGACTTCAAAAAAGGTTTCTCAATTCGACCGTACATATTTTTTTTATACGATTACACTCGTACTAAAGTAAGATCCCAAGGCCTCTGGCCTTACTTATTTTCTGATTAACAAAATGTATGAGATAAAGTAGTGTTACCTACATGTAGGTACTTTGAACGTACGAATACCTGCTAGCTTAGGCCGACGGCGACGGCCAATTTTCAGGTATCAGATACTAAAGTTACGTAAAAATATTACTCACTTTTCTTAAAGTCTGACTGCTAATGTTTATGTATGTTTTACAGTATATGTAGTTGTATGTTTTTATAATTAATAACCAATACTTTCAGAGACTTCCAGTCGGCGGTTTTTTCCTCCAGACGCTCTGAAGCTTGAAGATGGCATCATTTTTTGCGAGTTCTAAAGCGTCTGGGGGAAAAAACCGCCGACGGGAAGTGTCTGGCAGTATTGATTATTAATTATTAATAAGATTCTTTAAAACATATTCAGCAGTCAGAATAAAAGAAAAGTGAGTACCTAATATTTTTACGTAACTTTAGTAGGTACCTGAAAATTGACCGTCGGCCCAAGCTAGCAGGTATGCGTACGTTCAAATTACATGCTAACACTACTTTAACCCATACATTTTGTTAATCAGAAAATAAGTAAGGTCTGGAGTAAAAACCTGTTCATAAGAAAGTATTCGACTAGCAGCGAACTATAGCTTTTTCAGGATTAGGAGTTGCCTTGACAAATTACGTTGGAATAAAATTGCAGGTCAGAAGTTTATATTTGTTTTGCAAAAGACACCGCAGCTCACATCAAAGGTCCTAAGCATGCTTACCGTTTTATAAACAAAACGATACACGTTCAGTTACACCACCAAGTTCAAAACAATAAGCCTTAAGTCTAGCATATAAAGACCAAATTACATTGAGCAATATCTTGGATCATTATTGCCAAATCAGTCGCATATCAAATTCACGGCGTTTAGCGTTGAGCAACTTGTCATAGCCTTACATAAGGCTATACTTAGTCGCACTATTATAATTCCAACGATAACGCCTAAAGAGGTGCCAACGATTTGTGTGACAGAATTTTCTGATTGCTCTGCTACATTGAGGTTACTACAACATTTTTGGGATATGAAGTGAATCAGCGTGTTTTCCGTTTCTAAGCTTCATCTTTAATGTTTGAAAGAAAAGGCAAACAAAAATTTTGGTCGGAAAATGTTTTTCAATGATTAAAGATGAAGGGCCTGCCTGCGTACACACGGGTACTTATCATGATATACATTTCCTGTAATAAGCTGAACTCTCATTGTAAGGAAATCCTATACAACGCGAGATCAGCTTATACTGGAAAAGTATAGCTTGGTAAGTATGTAGTCGTACGTACATAAATATTATGGTAATCAGAAATGGAGAATCATTCCTATATTCAGGGCCGTCTTTAATCTATTGGAGGCTTTGGGCACTTTAGGTTAGGGAGAATGCAAGATGTAAGAGCGAGTATGAAATTTATAGCACCCCCAGGCTCGGATAGGTTAGGGAGGTTAGGATTAGGATTTCTTTAGACCAAAAAGTTTGGGAAGAAATAAGTTATTAAGGAAATAAGTTATTAAGTCACATGTTTTTTTTTTTTTGTTTGTGGTAGGTATTCAGAAAATATATAGTAGTAATATGTAGTAGGTATAGTAACAGAAGTATAGAAGAATGGAAGAAGATATGTTGCACCGACCCAAAGAACATTACGGTCGCTGCATCGACCCCAAATAAATCGGGATAAGGGCAAAAGAATGATGATGTAGTAGGGAAAAGATTAGTAAGTATAATGAGATACCTTCCGCTCACCAGCTCGGCGAGGAGTGGTAGGTCAATAAAAGAGGAGTAACGTCAAAGGGTTGAAAATCAGTGTCATCCACGCAGTAATACGAGTATATAAGTCAATGCCTCCAGTCTACCTGAGTACTACAAATTCGAGTAAAGGTAAGTAATCGCCATCTCATCCACCAGGATATTTGGCTATTTCCTTTTTGACAGTTCACTGTAAAGTATCGGTATCATTCGACGGGGACCATCACAGGACACTGCTCATAAAACAAACACTTCCACACAATAGGAATAACGGATAGTCCTCTGTCCAGGGCTTGCCTGGAGGCTGAGGAAACCGTTACCCACTTGCTCTTTGGATGCACAGGCGTCACCCAGATTAGAACTGAAACTCTTGGAATACCCAGATCTATCACAGATGTTCTTGACAGACTTGATCGACTTCTGGAGGGAGGTGGGCTGGTTGGTATAACCCCCGACGGCCGCCATGGCCCACGCACAGCCACTCACCCTATCCGTAGGAACGTCGAGTCCGTATCCCTGTCGCTGGTCGCCATCTGCTGGGCTTCCCCCATGTAGGTGGGGGTTCCACCTGGTAGGGGTTGACCGCCGGGGTACGGTGAAGAAAGCGGCAGTATGCATATGTCGTGACGAGCTTACGGACACAAATAGAGACACTATTTTCATGGGCGCGAAAATGCAGCGCACCCAACCCTTTACTCGCCAGTGGCGAAACACGATGAGAGGCCCGTGGTTACGGGTCGCCGTACGGCATCCGCGGGAGGGGGGCTTCGCCCCGAAACCGCTACGTCACGCCCCTTACGGGGCGTAGCGACATCCCACGTTGGCCCACGCACAATGGTCCACATGAAGGACTAAGTGCGGAAACCATATCCTCTAATATAGATAACATAGAACATAGTATCGGTACCATATAAGTATATAAAAAAACCGATCAAGAGCGAGTCGGACTGGCGCACCGAGGGTTCCGTACCATTATATCAACTCAGTCAATTACAGTCTAGTGCTGGACATAGGCCTCTCCAAGGTTGCGCCACAACACTCTGTCCTCCGCCTTCCGCATCCAGTCTGTCCCAGCCACTTTCATTAGGTCGTCGATCCATCTAGCTAGGGGGCGTCCCACACTACGCTTGCCGATACCCGGTCTCCACTCCAGGACTCGTCTGCTCCACCGGCCATCGGTCCTTCGACAAACATGGCCAGCCCACTGCCACTTCAGTTTGCTTACTTTGTAAGCTATGTCGGTTACTCCGGTTCTTTTCCAGATAACTTCATTCCTGATTTTATCCTTCAAAGACACTCCGAGCATAGCCCGCTCCATAGCGCGCTGAGCGACCTTGAATTTGTGGACCAGCCCGAACATCAGTGTCCACGTTTCAGCACCGTGTGCGTGTGCGTATATATTATTATGTAATTTTTGTTGATGATTTCTGAAAAATTGTGTTATTTAGAGACATCGTTTTATTATTCCTGTTATCTTTAAGTAAAAAAACATAAACTTCTATGACATAGAATTACTTCAGATTTTTTCCTCTTTTTTCTTCGGAGATATTTTTTTTTTACATTTTTCATCGAAAGTCGAAAACTATGGAGCCTAAAAAAAATAAAAAAAATGTTTGAGAATGTGCAAACAGCGCTCTTTCACATGATACCCCACATGCCCTAGCAGCCCCACTTCGAATTTTTAAGACGCCCTTTCAGTCCCTGTTGCAAAAAAAAAACTTTCTTAATTGAAAAATAGTTGGGCAAACGTCATGCTGTGTGCCGATGACATTGTTCTTGTCGGTGAAGATTTACCTGAGATTCAGAGCGGATTGGAGAAATGGCAACAGAAACTAGAGAATGTTGGCTTGAAAATCAGCAGAACCAAAACTGAATATATGTTCTGCGATTTCGGCGGTAACTCCAGTTCTGGAGGCATAGCGCTTGATGGCGCGCTTCTCCCAGTCTGCTCCGACTTTCGGTATCTCGGTTCACTCGTGCAAAGCGATGGCAAAGTAGATCGGACGGTTAAGCATAGGATTAACACTGGATGGATGAAATGGCGGCAGGTCACGGGGGCAATCTGCGACTCCCGCATTCCCCTTAAACTTAAGGGGAAGATATATAAAACAATGGTAAGACCTGCTGTCTTGTATGGATCAGAATGTTGGGCCACAAAAGGGATAAATGAAAAGCAGTTGCATGCAGCTGAGATGAGAATGCTAAGAGGGATGTGTGGTGTTACACGAATGGATATAATAAGAAATGAGTACATAAGAGGAAGTCTAAAAGTGGCACCGGTGACTGAAAAGTTGTGCGGAAATCGGCTGTCATGGTATGGGCATGTGATGCGGAGGAGTGAGGAAAATGTCGTGAGGAAAGTTTTGAGTATGAATGTCGATGGCTATAAGAGTAGGGGAAGACCAAAGAAACGATGGATGGATTGTGTGAAAGATGACATGGCTAGAAAGGGGGTGACTACCGAGATGACGAATAATAGAGAAGTATGGAAAAAAAGGACATGTTGCGCCGACCCCAAATAGATTGGGATAAGGGCAGGAGAATGATGAGTTGGGCAAACGTCATCTAAAACTGTTACAAATTTCAAGTTGATAGCATTAGTAGTTCTTGAGATATCCAGTTGTGACAGACGGACAGATAAGGGTTCCTTTTTACCAATTTGGTACGGAACCCTAAAAATGGTAGCTTTTCGGAATAGTAACAATATCCGATGATGATTTACTCTTGTTTTGAGTGAAAGTCGGCATCCCTTGTAATATCGACCTCTAAGAACTACGCAGCTTCCTACCATATACAATTAAACGTCTCTAAGAACGTATCGTCGTCGTCGATAAGTTATCGTTAAAATCGGTGAGGACACCAATAAAATTATACTCCGCGACCACCATTCTGCATTGCAGTACAGAGTTACGGCTGGAATTGAAGTCTGCTTTCTTACATTAGTTGCTAAGCGCTTAGAACTACTTGTAAGATGCGAATGGCAGGTAAAGATGTTTCTGATGATGATTCTTATAATGGCTTCCTCAATAGCAATTCCAGCCATTACACCTGGACTAAGTGAGGCATGACTGATGTAGACCTGTTTTTATGAAGATCTAGTTAACTGCCTCTCATGCATAAATCTTAGTTTTAAATGTAAATCGTGCTTGTAAATTGTATTAATTACCGGCTGATGTGAGAAGGAAGAGGATTGAAATATGTTTAAAAATTAATATGTATACAGATTTGAGGTGATGTGTTTCCATTAGATTTAGAACGTGTTCCGTAATTCAGATCAGCTGTGTTTATTTATCGATATTTTTTTTTAAATTTCTTTCATAATGTTGCACTACTTACCTACTTATGAAAATGCTTCCTGACAATTAATCCTTCAGTCTATAAAGTTTCACAGCTGAGTAAATATGGACGACCTCTACTTCAGCCAAACCTGTTTGGTCCTATCATCACAAAAGGACCAGATGTCTTATACGCTATATATTAGATACACAACCCTGAAATAATCTTATAATCAAAATTAAAGTGTTTTTTTTTTTAAATCTTTTTTTGTGTTTTTTTCACGTAAGTAATTGGATAACATTTATCAACCTATCACACCTACATTTATCAACTTTAAATGTAGCATTATCAGCCTATAATGTTCCCACTGCTGGGACACAGGCCTCCTCTCTTCGAGAGGGAGTGGGCTGTAATCTACCACGCGGGATCAGTGCGGGTTGGTAGATGTCATATGTCTTCGAATTTTTGGTTCTAGGACAAGCTGGTTTCCCCACAATGTTTTTCTTCACCGTTTTCAGAGCAGTGGTGGTGAAATTATTTACAAAAAGTAAAGCTCCTGCCTGGTTTTCAAACCCACGACTCGTAAGTCGGAGCCGTTACCACTGGGCCACCAGTGCTCTTTATTACTTCTTTTCGTCTCTTTTTAATTAATACCACACTTTAATTTACAATTTAAATAAAGACTACGGGCTTTATGTAACTTTACTACAAAATGGATATTTTACTACAACATATCTAATTATGGGGTTATGTAATGCTTATAAAGCTAAATAAAAACAGCGGACTCGTCGTATGCGACCGTAAAATCTGTTCTAGCTTGAGAATGCAAAATTGTTTACTTACTATAAACTCGATTGTTTATCGTGCAGTAAAAGGGCGTATAATATTTATCTTCATCATCATGAGCATTTGCAGTCTTGTTCCACTCACTGCTTTTGTGCCATGCTTCTCTGGTCCGTGCGAGTCTCATTCAGGTCTTCCCCGCGATCTTCTATAGGTCGTCCACCCACCTACCTGGCTATTGGTCTGCTAACGTTCCTTCTACCAAATCGTAAAAGTCTTATTTAGATTTTTGTGGTCTTCCTTTTCAGCTAAGGATTAGTAGGTGAACACACCACTGATTCTTATGCGTAAGGAACGGGCTGTAATTGTTTGATGAACCATTTCTTGAAACTGTTTCCTAACACTTTATTCATAAGGGTTGGAATTTATAGACAACGCAGATTCTTACACAAGGACCAAATTCTTTCACCAACCAAAGGATCCAATCTTTCGTCACCATGATTTCCTGGTATTCCTTTCTTATGTACATACCTAAGTGGTGTGTGTCTCAGTCGAAGATTTATTTAGAAGTCATCTAAAAACTTATTTGCTCCAGGTTAAGAAACCATAATCTCAGAAGTGGTGTTATAAACCTCCAGGCCTGCACGACTGCTGAAATGATTTCTATCTCAAAATTTACGAGCATCTTAGACATTATCTATGTCATAATGTCAGTCTCCGAGTAGAAACGCAGGCGCAGGTAGAAACATGTTACGGAAACGGAGGTAACAGATACTAATCGTATATTAAACAACGCGTGTAACTGAGTTTATGTTGACTTTTTAAGTATTCTCTCCACAATGTGAACGTTGGCGATAAACGGGTGGTGTTTGAAATTTTAATTGGAGGTTGTATCTACCTATTATTTAATCGGGTGACGGAAAGAGCCTCGGCCTCGGCTTACCTATATTCTCATCATTAATAGGTTTATAGTAGTTTTGTTTTGGATTGGATGGATTACGTCCATCTTAATCAAAGTTTTGTTTGTTTAAACATATGAACGGACTTGGATGAAATTTGACAGATAGATAGCCTGGGACATGGAGAAAGACATAGGCTACTTTTTATCCTGGATCGCTGACGAAGTCACAGGCAACAATTAGTCAAAAATAATTTCAAAATTAATTAAGAAATTTGGTTCTTCGAGTACATTTTGAGCAGTTTTTGATCTTTTTTCTAAACATGTTTTTAGTGACCTTATTCAAAGACTCTGACATGACATTTTCATGTGTGACTGAAGTTGACATGAAGTTTTTTATGACGGAAAATATGAGTCACAATACCTACTATCGTATCTAATCTCCGAGTCAAATCGAATCGAAATCCTTCCCGATTCAAATCCATTCTAAATCGACTTTCCATAGTAGCGGCGTATGGTAGTAGTTTTTATATGATAGCGGTCGATCAACTTGGTTTAACGGTAAATCAAGTCATGGGCACCATGCACTACAAACTGGCTTACATCATTCTTGATAACCGGAAACTGATACAGCTAAAAGTTTTTTGTAGTTACGGTTTTTTCTTGATAGGTATTAGTTCTGCTCTAGTTAAGTCGGACTTTGGGAAAATGAAGTTTTTCTTGAATCTAATGATCTGTACGCTGTTTCGATTTTGTGTCCTTGCTTTTTCCGGGTAAGTTGATTCATATTTGACTGATTTTTACATAAGAATAAAGATATGACTTTATACATATTTTTTAAAATTCGTTTACCGTAATGATTATTACGATCGCTATGAAAATGTGAAAATATTAGTTTTTCTCTCAGAAAATCTTCTGTGGATAATAGGAAATCCACTAATTCTTGATTTTGAATCAATATAAGTAGGTACTTAGTAAGGTTTAACGATAGTTTTCTTTTAAAAATAAATATCTCTCCTTGTATTTTTTACAAGGGGAGCTCGTATTTCAAAATAAATAAGAACCTACCCGAAGAATGACCGAAGATGTCGGGGGTAGTTGTAAAAAAGATAAACATAAACCCAAAAAAACATATCATGGAGCCAAAACTAACAATGTTCAGAACCATGAGATATCATTGTTTGTTTAAAAACGACTCGACTCACGTATTATGTAAGAATTCGTGAATGCCTATTAGAAGCGAATTCATTTGATAAATTACTATGAGATATAAATTTATCAAATTAATGTATTTCTTGACAGTTTTGTGATTAATTAATTTTATGAGTAGTTTTAGAAAATTAATAAAATTATTATTATTATATCTACCTGTAGGTACCTAATAAGGAAGACATAAATAATTGTATTTACTAAATAATACCTGCAGGAAACCATTTTATTTTAGACTAAAACATAATTATTTTAAGAAAAGCAATACCTAATGTCAATAGAGGATTCAATAAATTAGTAATAGCATAGCAAATTCCTATCAGCGTACGTAGTGGCGCCAAGGCTGTATCGAGTCGGAAAGCTCTAAAGCCTTTCAGTTGTAATCGAGCCGGGATAGAGCGCGGACAGTCGCCGCAACGTTAACGCGCGAGTTCGCGTTCGCGGTTTAACTCGTCCCGAATGTGCAGTGTTTTCTTAGGATTTGTAACTTAAACATAATGGTTTGCGTTTTTTAATTTTATTGTATTTAATTTAGTGACTAAGTAATTTTTCAGTTGTTTTGTAATTTTTCAGAGAATTAAAAGTCAAATTAGATACACACGTTAATATTTTCAGTTCCGTACCTACGTCGGCGTCATATTTAATATGAAACTTATAAAAGTTGTTGTGAATTGTTTCTATTTAATTTAGAAAAATAATTAATTCAGATAAAATAATCTGCTAATCTGCGCGGATCCCTTCGGGGAAAAATAGACGTAACGTTAAGTTAGTTTCCGCTTATTTCTATTTTTTCAGAAAATCTGAAAATATAAAGCACGTAAAAAGTTATCTGATTTAAAAATGTAAAATTTTATGCGTTATACGATTTTTATAAAATTAAGTAAATTTTAATTGAATGTTAACTTTCGGTACTGCATGGTGCAATGTGCAGCCTGTGTATTTTATGCAGCCTACTAACATTTAAATCTTCCCGAGACATTAGATTGGCACTAGCTATCTCTAAAACATGTCTCATTTAAATATTTTCACCAGTAATGCTTCCGAATAGATAGATCAATGCTCTCTCTTAGTTAACTAATGAACGAAGTAAACGACTGGGACTTATTTAAGTTTCTAAAACATATTATTGAACGAATAACGTCTTACGGGCAAAGAAAAATCGGGATTTAGAATAGGTTTCCAAAGATGAAATGGCTAGGAAGGGAGTGAATACTGAAAGGACGGCTTATATGTATGGTATGGGAAATGATGCGATGATTTTATAAAATCTCGATCCTTTTATTTTATACTAGCTTTTGCCTGCGACTTCGCCCGCGTGGATGTCGGAAAATATCCCACGGGAACGAAAATCCTTCTTTATTCCTTGTCTACATTATAAAGGGAACCTCTGTGCAAAATTTAAGCTTTTTAGGCACACGGGTTTGGGCTGGGCGTTGATGAGTCGTCAGTCAGTCAGGACTTTTCTTTTTATTATATATTGAGAATCATAATTTATTAATTTAACAGTAAGTAATAGCAAGAGTTGACAGCAAATTAAGCAGCTCATTATCTAGCTAATTAATGCTTAATTTGCTAATGCTGCTGCATTAGCTCTCATTTTTCACGTAGAAAAAGAATTATGTTCAATACAGTCAAATCTATTTCCTGCCTTCACTATTTCTGTAAATTCCGATTAATTTTATAACCACAATCTAATCTCGGCATCCAACCGTGCACATTTCGTTAAAATCTGGTGCATCAAGGCGCCACGGTGTTACACAACAAATAATTTCAAAAGCAATTTGTCTGTCGTCTTAGATGTAGGCTTTTCCTAAATCATGTAGTCTGCACTTCCGTCTTCCTAGATATTCTCTACCGGCATCGATCTTCAGGTTTCTTAGGGTTGACCAAAATAAAAGCATAGTTTTGGTCGAGCAAGTCAAAAACTTTAAAATGTTAGCAGTACCTAGTAGAGAAATAGAGTCTTTAGATAAATATATAAAAAAAATGTTTCTTTCAGGCTACTATGGTCCATTTACAAACTAACATACAGAGTGTCGTAAATAGTGGTCTAACGCCGTATATTCAGCTATCACATACCACAATTTGAACTATTTTTTTTAGGTCCCAGAATAATTACAATAAAAGAAAAAATACATTTTAGAAAATTATTTGCAAGTAGCACATGGTATTTCATACGTAAACAAAAAATAAAATTAAAAAGAATGTAATTTATAAAAAATACAGACAAATTATTTAATAATATAACAATATAATAATATAACAATATTTTATTCTGAGACTGGAAAAATATGGTTCAAATTGTGGTATGTGATAGCTGAATATACGGTGTATCGACCCCTTAACGTTGGACCATTATTTACGACACACCCTGAATATAAAGTATAAAACAAAACTTGTGTTACTAAAATATAGCTAAAAACTATGTTATAGCACTTCACTCCACTAGCTTGTCCTTGTGCTCATGTGCTGTCCTGTGATACTTGTCTGTGGAAGCGACGGAACACCACGTCCTGCGGCCAAAAGTCTTCTTCCATGACGATGGACAGATAACAATTCAGTGCTCGCACCACGAACGCCTTCAAGGCGACTCCAGTAACTGCACCCTCTAGTTAAGGATTATCCTTTGACTAACATGATAACCTACATTTTTTTTTATATGTAACGAACTAAAATAAGAAATTGAAGATCGCCACTAACTTTAAATATCATTGCATGGACATAATGCAACAAAATGACCCTGAATGTCAATAATTATTACCTACATCCTAGCTTCATCTTAAAGAGATTTAGTGAAAACTGTTTTACGAGTACAAGGTTGAATGTCCTTGCCTTCTCTTGCTTATCTTGTGTCGGCACGACAATAGCTCATGTCGTGCCATTAAGATGCCAGCAAAATTGTTCCCGGAACTGATTGCTAAAACGCCTAGAGTGCTCTGGTCTCGCTTCTACTTTGTGGACAGCTAAAGATAAATGAATCATCGGATATCTGTTGGATGGAGACATCTTCCTAAGCTCTTATATTTAAAAAAGAATTTCGGACTTGTTTTAAAACAGTTTTAATACTGAAATAAGTAGATGCTCTTCATAATTAGGTATTATAATGCTTTAATTGTTTGTTTTTATTTTATTTATGATTTAATTATAGGTAATGCTCACAAAATTTGTTGCCATAACACCTTAAATGTTTTAAAAGTAGAGCAAGTTATACGGTAGCGGAATCTATTTACCAACATAACGCCAAAAACTTGAAACTTACATAATACCCACATTGTTTTGAATATCTCTCGCGCTCTATGCATAATACAATTTGCAAACGAAACTAGCATTAGGGCTTTGAAACTCGCGTCAAGTTAAGAATTATTTTACGTCGTCGTGAATGACCCTCAAAGATGTGTTACGTATAAAAAGGACACGTTTATAGGAAGGTCATTTTAAATTAGCTCAAGAACAGATCAACCTCGAAATAATCACAAGTTTGCAAATCTTTTACATGTCTTCCAAAAGTCATTTACACAAGGTTTCATATTGGGAATGTAAGTTTTTCAAAATTGGTTCAATAACTAGGTTTGAACGGTATTAGTATTAAGATAGAAAATGTTCTTTGCTATACATACAGAGAGCTTCTACGAGTGACGATAACGTCCATTGCCTGAGCCATAGATATATGAGCAGTGAAATCTCTACCAAACTTAGGTATCTCTTTTACACCAGGACATGAGCTTACCTCGTATGAGCAGTGAAATCTCTACCAAACTTAGGTATCTCTTTTACACCAGGACATGAGCTTACCTCGTTTAGTTCGTGCCGATGTCGCAGCCAGCCGTTTAGTTAAGGCGAGTACATCTGCTAACCGGCAGCGCCACCATTGAAAAATTAATAAGTCTGGAGATATGAAACATTTTGAAATTTCCTATGCACATATTTTTAATCAGATGAGGTAGAATTTTTTATATTAAAAAAATCAACATTAAACCTCCGAGGTTCGAAGTTACAGCAGTTAACGCCAAAAACGCTCATCTGACTAAAAAATGTGTGGATAGGAAATTTCAAAATGTTCCTTATCTCCAGACTTATTAATTTTTTCCTCAATGGTGGCGCTGTTGGCAGCTATACTCGCCTTAACAGCCTAGCTTTTGGAAGTAGTGCTCGCCGGCCGCTACCGTGGAACCGCTCGCTTCGCTTGCTCAGTTCGGACGCGGTTGCTCACAGTTCCCTAACCTAACCCATTTAGTGCCCTGACTTAGTTACTGCGACCAATTCAGTTCGCGCGTGGTTGGTCACAGTTCCAAGCTAACCCCATAGTTGAATATCATTCAGATGGCGCCGTCGTTTAGTTAAAAGGCTAGGCTATTAAAAAGGCTAACTAAGCTTGATGGCTGCGACACCGACACCGCTATTTTCGGGACCTCATCTTAAAATTTTTTTTTTAAATTTTTTAACGCGTGGGAAGAGGCCCAAGACGCCATAGGAATTTTTTGTGACCTCTCCAAGGCATTTGATTGCGTCGATCACGAAACCCTACTCTTGAAACTTGAGCATTACGGACTTGGAAAACTTGCGCTCAGTTTAGTAAAATCTTATTTAAATGATAGACAACAGCAAGTTCAAATAAATGGTATCACTTCACTTGGTTTAAATGTAAAAATGGGTGTTCCACAAGACTCAATATTGGGTCCTTTCCTCTTTTTAGTGTATATTAATGATTTACTCCATTTATTAAAAAATCAACCACAAATGGTGTTATTTGCTGACTTGATTTTTAAGGTAGGTAGACGTGATACAAATTTTGACGAAGTTAATAACGCCCTACTGCAGGTCCAAAATTGGTTCACTGCTAATAATTTAGTATTAAATGGGAAAAAAACTAAGTGCATTAGATTTTCTTTACCAAATGTAAAAAGTAGTGATTGTGAGATAGTATTGAATCAAGAGAAACTAGAATTCGTCGATAAAACCGTTTTCTTGGGGATCACGCTCGACTCTAGGCTACAATGGGGTCCTCATTTAACATCACTTGCAGGACGGCTAAGTTCAGCAGCATATGCTGTCAGAAAAATCCGTCAATTTACTGATGTAGATACTGCGCGGCTAGTCTATTTTAGTTACTTTCATAGTATCATGTCTTACGGTATTTTACTTTGGGGACGGGCTGCAGACATCGAGTCAATTTTTATTCTGCAGAAAAGAGCCATTAGAGCCATATATAATCTCCGCAGGCGCGATTCTCTAAGGGAACTGTTTAAGGAAATTAACATCATGACGGTACCTTGTCAATATATCTACGAAAATATCATGTACGTAAGGAAAAATTTACATCTTTTTAGTAAAAGAGGTGAAAGGCATAATTATAGTACTAGAAAAAGGGACCTATTAGCTCAACCAGGTTTCAGACTAGCTAAAGTAGACACGTCGTTCATGGGATACTGTTTAAAATGTTACAATAAAATACCTCCACACATACTTCAACTCAATGAGACTAAATTCAAAACTTGTATAAAACGCACACTATGCAGGCAGGCATATTATAAGTTTGGGGATTACATAACCGATAAAAATGCTTGGCTCAATGCTGGTCCTGCTCCACAACCACAACTAATTAATTAACATTTGAAGATACTGTTGGAGATGCTGAAGATTGTAAGACTATCATTGCATTGTATAGACTCAATCTCCTTTGTATTATATAATTGCATAGCACATGTGTGAGTACTATGTACATACTCTAAAGCTACCATTTACTGGGTACGTCTTTGTTTGACTTGAATGTGCCCTGGCGACTGAGAGTATGTGACGCTCACACTAATGTCTCGCTGATGGTGGCGCGTGTTGGATCATTTAGCCAATCCATGCGTCAGGTTCGTGAATAAGCGCTGTCAGTGAAGACTGGGCATACCTTAGCGGTCAGGGCTTATTTTAATTTAATTTAAATATTTGAATTGTTTTTTTTTAAGGACGCTGTTAACGTTCTGCATCGTTCTCACATATGAAATTTCAACATGAATGATGTAACCATTATTTTGTAACCATATCTTGATTTAAAAGAGTGTCCGTGGAGTTTCTTGCCCGTTCTTCTCCATAGGTACCTACTATGCTTTGGAATGGGCGCCTAGCTTCATCTTTCTGACTGACCGACCCCTTGACAATTCAAAAGTGCCTGTAATTGGTTTAATTGAAATAAATGCTTTGAGTTTGAGTTTGAGTTTGAAAACCCACTAATGCAAAAGTGCACACAACAAAAGAGATTATCCAACATTTGTTTAGAAACTGCCAAGTATGCAGCCATTATTAAATCTGCCACACAAAAAGGTCTAATTAGAAGATGGAGCTCGCTTACAAAAGTTTTAAAAAGCCTTTTTTCTGCAGACTCTTTGTTAAGTTGAATGAGAACTGGCAACACTAATGACCTTTTCGTTTAAATAGTTAGTGGACATTATCTTAAACGGTTCTAGTTTGGAGATAGTTTAAGTGGCTATTTAAGTAGGATTGATAATTTTGTTAGCGTTCTCGTTTCTTGTTAGTTTCTAGAGATACAGCCTGCCATATTTGATCCTTTTTGACTATAGGACCAAAAGTGATGATTAATGGTTTGGTCCTTCGTCTTCGGTTTGAATTTCCAAAACTTCTTAACAACTTATGTAACGAGGTGAAATAAAAGATGTTAAATCTAAATTATAAGGTTTAATTTACACTGTGCTACTCAATAATGGTGCCGATTCTCTTGTCACAAATGCCTTTAGGCGTCGTCCTAATATACAGCGATGGTCGCACAAATATGCGATCGCGATCACTTTTTGTTCCGAAAACTAGGAAGGCGCCCTCTGTCGCGACCACGCGTTCCGGTTCACCGAACAAAAAGTGGTCCCGATCGCGTATTTTATTCGCGCGACAATCACTTTATATTAGGACGATGGCGACGCCTTAAAGTATACTATTAAAATCACCAAAATTTAGTTTTATTCATGTCAAACGACGATTTCCCATTCTGAAATTGACTAAAGTGACACTACTTTTAGTTTGACAGTACTAAGATGGCACTAGAGTTATTAATGTAGTGAGAATGGTGCTATCCTAAATTTGTCGTTTTTCACCAAAAATTTTGATTGTCTAACTAAATCTGACTAATTAAAAAGGTGTGGAATAAAATTAATTGTCATGAACAATTCACACCAACATCTCGACTTCATGTGCAAGAACAGTACTATACCTACTTACAATTTTTTTCCTTTTCTTTAGCTAATAACTCGAAAACCGTGTGTCCTATCGCAAAAATAATGAAATTTTCGACTACCTTTAGAAAATCAATAAACATCTAAAACTCAACATGTAGGTATTAATTTTTCATATTTTCCATACAAAAAGTGAAAAATTCCATATTTAGACTGCCCTATCTGCGCGACTCCAGCTCTAAAAAAAATTTTCGGGGTAAGGCAAACAAGTACTCCACCACGTGGAGTCGATTTGATTGACAAATACGATTTTAGTTGTGTTAAAATTGTTTTTAAATTTAGAGATTTTTTTTGCAGAATAGCTCTAAGATTCATACATACGTAAAGGTATTTTAGTGATAGTTTAGTTAGTTTAGTTTGATGTAGAGAATCGGCACCATTGTTGATATTTTCTCTTCTCACTGTTTTAAAATTATGACTTGTCCTCCGTAAAAAGCGCGGTCATTGTCGGACTGCATAGAAAAGAAAGAGAAGCGCGATGACAACACTGTCGATTTATTGCAAAATAAAAAGCAATTATCTATTCACAAAAAAGCTATTGATTGGACTACAAAACTAATGACATGAAATCATTCCTATTTTGTAGGGAACTGTATATATTTATGAACACTTCTAATATGTATAAATTTATGAAAATTGTAGGAGTATTATGGTAGATACTAGAAAAATATACCTGGATTTTTTTTCTTTCGTTCTATAAACTAAAATAGATTTCAGGACAAATTAAATCACTTATTTTGTATTGTAGATTACTATGTATTTTTTCCTATCAAAAAGATGCTATTGTTACTGTAAAAGACGGACACAAAGTTACTTAGTTTCGCCGTATTTTACAGAGCAGTGCAAGAACGACGCGACGCCGACGTCTTGTAATACTAATAATTGCGCAACCAATTTGATTTGGCGGTCCCATGTAGTGCTTTACTCAATTGTTACTTATATTAGGTCAAATTATGAAGTGATGTGATTAATTAGGCATTGTAATAATAATGTACCTATGACTGTGTATGATAAATTATCAGTCATACATTTTGCAAGCAACACACTGACCCGTTTTTTAGTCGGCTCATACTCCTGACGCAAGATAATAAACAACTGAAACGTTCTTCTTTTGTCATTCTCTAATGGCAATTGCCTAATTTTTTATAGTTGCAACACTTACTTCGGGGTTTCAAGCTCAAAGGACTAGATTTATTCGCAAGTGCTAAAGACTACTTGCATACAATAGTTGGTGTTATACAAGGTGTAATTTAAATAACGCAAAACCTCTTAAGGGGTCTTGAGTAGAACTCATCATTATGAACAACTTTTACTATTGGAACAAAGCTGAAATCGCGGAAAAAAATTAGCTTTTCCCTACATTTATGTAAGCATAACTTGTCAAAATATGTATAGGGAACAGCAGATTTTTTCGGATTTGATTTTTTCGGGATTTTGGTATTGCTCCCATAGTAAAAGTTGTTCATAATGATGAGTACAATGACCCCTTAAGAGGTTGTGCGTTAATTAGATTACACCTTGTTTATTGCTTCGGAGAACACAAGCATGATGTTGTGCATTTGTTTTCCTTTACCTACAAAGAATAGAGATGATTAATTATAAAAAATAATCCATAAAATAGAGACTAATCTGTAAAAAAATATGCGTGGTATGTACATAAAAAAAAAAAACTATATACGCTTCGATTCAGTTTAGGTCCCATAGTAAAAGTTGTTCATAATGATGAGTACAATGAATGCACAACCTCCTAAGGGGTCTTAGGAGGTTGTTTGTTATTTAAGTTACACCTTGTATACTCTGTCAATGTCTGTCTGTTGTTCCTTATGTAAGGTGTGCATCAAAGATGTTATGTTACAATCCTTGATGCTATAAAGCATATACAATTCGTGTCAATACACTTCCTCAAATCACTTTTTGGTAGTCAACAGTTGAGGAGATCGGTGGTTGTAATATCAATTACAGAAATCTAATCAATCAATATCAACTCAGCCAATCGCAGTCCACTGCTGGACATAGGCTTCTCCAAGGTTGCGCCACAACACCCTGTCCTCCGCCTTCCGCATCCAGTCTGCCCCAGCCACTTTCTTCAGGTCATCGGTCCATCTAGCTAGGGGGCGTCCCACACTACGCTTACCGATACGCGGTCTCCACTCTAGGACTCGTCTGCTCCACCGGTCATCGGTCCTTCGACAAACATGGCCAGCCCACTGCCACTTCAGTTTGCTTACTTTGAAAGCTATGTTAGTTACTCCGGTTCTTTTCCGGATAACTTCATTCCTGATTTTATGACAGAAATCTAATATATTTTCATTATTACATATTGGTCTTGTTTCTACAATCAAATAATTAATTTTCGTTGTATTTCATGGGAGAGTTAATTTCTGCACTGCAGCATCTAATGCCTACATACAGTATCCAATGAGACTGTAAAGAAGATTATTTCTTTGTTTGGAATATTCACAAAGGACCAACATTTGCCTACATATTGGGATTGAAAGGAACAAGAATGAGTTGTTAAGATCGGAATATAGATTTTTCGGAGTATACATACCTAGTTAGAGCCAGATCCTTATCTAAATCATATGGCTATATAATAGATCTACCCTTTAAGTCTATAGTTACGCAATACTATCTGTAATATTGTAAAGCGTGTCAGCCGCAAGAGATAACAGCTTAACTTAAATCTTTACCATTGTAATGCTGTTGAAACGTTCATCACCATGCAATCGCTCATGTAGAATAGGCGGTAGGTTTAAAAATATTGTTTATTTTTTTATCCTGCGATAGGATACAGTATAGAGGATAAAAATAGACGCAGCCACCGTGTCTAAGAGTAGAAGAGAAAATAAAATACATTAAATAAAAATAATAAACAATTCATTTATTAAAGTATAAAACATAAAAAAATAATATAATATTATAATTATTTCAAAAATAATATTATTTAAATATATTAAGTAATAAAATAAAATTATTTTTTAATAATATTATTTGAATAGGAATATTTATTTGCTAGCCATTTACCTACTAACGTATTTTTTTAACTGTTTCCTTTGAAACGATCTTCTTGCTTGCTTTGGTGCTATGGATTTAGAATGACTCGCTATTCTTTCCTTAAATATTGACTTTCATATATTCAACCATAATTTAAGTCAACTTCGTCTTTCCTTTCACGGCTGGGTTTACTCGTAGGATTTCCAAATCATCTTTAATTAATCTCATACTCATTAGTCTGCTTTTTCTAATTCCTTATGTCTAAGTATCGATCGAGGGCAAATATCACAAATATGATATCACAATCTGAAACACAGCATCCGATGTTTCTAGGTCTTAGACTGCTCACAATTTAAACTTTAATGTTTGTGGAATTTGTAGATTACATCAAGAATATTACAGTTAATTACACATCATTGCAAGAAACAGATTAGCATTCGCTTAAGATAGAGCAAGCTAATTAGTGATACAGAAAATATGGGAAACGTACTCGGTTGGTTAGGGATCCGTTTACATAAATTTGTAGTTAAATTCTCTCATAGATATTTACAGAATTATCTTAAAGATTGTTATCATTAATGATCTAATTTATTGGGAAGATTCCTGGGTATTTGAGAGGCAATAAAGCCTGCTTTAGATATGATAGTTGTAATATGCACTTGCACATGTAACCAACAAGTTTTCATGGAGTTCATCAGTTTTTTAAGGATTTCTTGATACTTTCATTTAAAAAATTATCGAAACATAATGTCTTCTTCCTGTTACAACTTTGGCTACAATCATAGATATATGAAATATATTTCTATGGCTACAATGGAAGAGTTTTCTAACAGAAATGCTAATTAGTTACACTTTGCCTGTTTTACTTTGCCCTCAAGATTTGTGTCTTTTCTGCTTTTGGTGTCTTCCCAAAGATAAGCTAATAAAAATGGTCGATCATGCGTAAAAACTTGTTTACTAAATATAGTAAGATCAAGAAGGTTGAATTCGACGGAACTCACAAGTCAGAATGCGCGTTACCTTTGCTCGCGTTTTTTATTCTCATCGCCATGCTTGTTAGTTTTTGCTATCAGTCTCACGGCTAACGGTTGACGTAACAGCATTTTGTATCAATACCTTTGCTAGTGTTGTAGTCGCGACTTCAAATGATCTGATTAGGGCTGTGACTTGAATTAGGATTACTTGTAGTTAGCATCTTGCAAAATAAGGTATATTATAGAATTATATATAACTAGCGACTCGTGCAGCCGTCCCTGCTTCGCACGGTTTTGACGGCTTGACAAAACATCAAGATTTCTTTAATAAATGTAAGTTTGATATTGATGTTTTATAGACATAAATCTTTTGGAATAAATTCTCTAAAGAATAGTGAAAACCTAATGCGCAGTTTAGAAGAACAACGCGGCCAGACACAAAAAGCGACTTTAATTTATAATATGTATAGATATTCATTATAGAATTTGCAAGGCTTAGAGTTAATTCTGCTTCAGCTTTATCATTGCCCATACTATTTTGCGGCTATTCTTCGACATTATGTTCCTAAATAAAATTATTAATTAAAATTTTTTATACTTTTCTTTTCTAAAAATGACGTCATTTTTCGTATTTGTGTTACGTACCTTGTATGCAGTAATATAATCTTGTCCCTAAAGAATTTCAGTGGGCGTAAGTACTAAACAATAAATTGCATAAAAAGACCTGTAGGTAGGTACCCAAGACCAATACTTACATTGAATGAAGAAATCAGATACATTGCCGGATGAAAATATTATGTTTTTACAATAAATTTTACTTACTGTCACTTATTTTAGCGGTAAAAACATCATGTACTGTTCCTTGTGAATAAGCCTTAAGTTTCGTCATACAGTAGGTAAGTACGTAAGTACCAAAGGACCGTTATTTGATTTCGACTCTTAGGATCAAACTATAATTTACATGGGCTGGTTACGTATATGAAACCAATATTTGGTACCCACCTAATGCATAGGTATTTAATAACTATAACGGTATTTCGTCAATCAGTCGTGTTACAAAATTTTACGGGTATCACACTAATATTATAAAGGCGAAAGTTTGCGAGTGTGTGTGTTATGTTTGTTACTTTTCACGCTCAAAAGGCTGGACCGATTTGGATGAAATTTGGTACGTAGACAGTTTATATCCTGGATTAACACATAGGCTACTTTTTATCTCGCTCTACGCGGGTCAATTCGCGGGGTGCAGCTAGTAAGTGATAATTTTAGTCTTAAGAGGAAACGTGGTCACGTTGTCGTTGGCGTTCATTTTATACTAAGGTATTTCTCCGTTTTTCCCTGGTTTAATGACGCTAGTCAAAAATTTATTTTACGACATATCGGTAATATCATTAACCAGGGATAAAACAGAGGAATACGTTAGTATCTATGGAATGAACTCCAACAACCACTTGACCGCGTTTCCTCTTTTTCCATTATTTGGTATCGTATTACCCAGTAACTGGGTTATGGAGGTCAGATAGGCAATCGCTCTATGTAAAACACTGATATTCAGCTGCATCCGGTAAAACTGGAAGCCGACCCCAACATAATGGGAAAAGGCTAGGCAGATGATGATGAAATTTTGGAAATAGATTTGATGTTCATCAGGAAAGGTATTTTGAGAAAGACAATGACTTTTTGTAATAATAATTCAAACTCACACCAGAATCGGTCTAATCGATAAGCGGATCGATCGATCGATAAGCGGAGTGCTGCCTGTTTACATATTAGGGTATTTATTACACCCATTTTTGAAAAGTGTCTCAATTAGATTCTATAAGTAGTGCTAATAAGCCATTTCAAACTCAAACTCAAACTCAAAGCATTTATTTCAAATAAACCAATTACAGGCACTTTTGAATTGTCAAAATTAATAAAAACACAAAATTTTTATTTAATCGATAATTAAGTGCCAAAAAAATGCATTAAAATTTGACATTTTCAAATTTCGCGCGTAATTTGACGAAAACGATGGACACAGTGGACGCCATATTGCTCTGTGGTCATGACGTCAGTTGGCTGTGTAAAGAAGCACTTTTTATACGCTGATCAGTTGACAGTTGACACTTTTTAATTTACATAGCCGTATGACGTAATAACTTGGCGGCTACTTTCATGGTGTTAGAAAACAGATAAAAAAAACTGAAAACTTTGAATTGAATTTTAAAATTTGTATTGTGATTTTATGAACTAAAACTAACATTTTCTGACTGCTTTTTGGCTAAGCTGTGTTTTTTTAATTGTTATAAAAAAGAACTAAAAACTTGGCTTAGTCAAAATAACTTTTATACTATAAAAGATTTTTTTTATTATACGGGTTAAATTAGATTTATTTAGATTTATAATTAGGTTGTTGTTAGGTTTTTTTTTTAAGTTATTGTTGTCTTTTTATTGTTTATTTTATATTGTAGGTTATAGGTACCCGAGAATAATAATTAATGTGTCTATGTCTATAGTTTTAAGTGTTCTTTGTTGTTTTATAGAGTATAGGTATGTAGTTTATAAGTTGGGTTTTATACCCATGTACACATATTATTGTAAATATTCGTATGCCGCTTTTAGCGGCGGATGTGTCCTGAACACAATTATTTTATATACCAACTTTGTTGCTACCATATCCGACGAATAAATGTCTTTGTCTTTGTCTTTGAAGCTATCTAAATAATATATTTTTAGATTTTTTCTCATATAGAGTAAAATACCGTATTATATGATTAGAGTAACCAAGTTAAGTGATGCGAAATGTTTGCAAGATGTTAATTTAGCAAGTAGTGGCGAGGATACTTACATCTGTACGCCGTAAGGACTATTCTTGCTTGCAGCACTTGACCGCTGTAGGTAACGCTTGCTAACAGATATGGTCATCGTGTGCACGGGATTTTGTTTTCAAATTGTTCAATAAGTTTCCTCGAAAATACGAAACATCTTTTTTTATCTTCTCTAACTTTTATATGTGCATATGCCTTTTTTGGTTCTTACTAACTGTAAAGCTACGGAAACCCGTAGAAGAGCGGTGGCCGTCATAATATAACAGCCGTCATGAAAGTCTCATTTTCATCAGTATTTGACATTAAGGTGTCAAAAAATGCTCTGTATTTGGTCACCCGTTATTGTGTGACCATTCCCCGCTTTCTTAGGAAACTAAAACTTAACACAGAGGGGTTTTGTGTATGTGGGTTGGAGTCTATGTGGGTTGCAGCTGAAAATCAGCGTCAGGTAGTTCACCTTGTGTTGTCATCTGACAATATACTGAGATGAGGCCCTTCTGGCATTGTCTATCTATCTATATAAAAAAAAGAGAAGTCCTGACTGACTGACTCATCAACGCCCAGCCAAAACCCTTGGTCCTAGAAAGCTGAAATTTTGCACAGAGGTTCCCGTTTTAATGCAGACGAGAAATCAGGAAGGATTTCCCAGTAGTACGTTCCTGTGCGATATTTTCCGACATCCACGCGGGCAAAGGCGCGGCGAACGCTAGTAATCATTATTTTCTGTTTTTTTGTAGTTTACTAGCTGCGCCCCGCGGTTTCACCCGCGTAGATAAAAGGTAGCCTATGTGTTAATCCAGGGTGTCAGCTACCTTCTTACCAAATTTTATCAAAATTGATGCGGCCGTTTGAGCGTGAAGAAGTAACAAACGTACACTCACAAACTTTCGCCTTTGTAATATTAGTGTGATGGTGTATTTTTTGCTATAATGCCAATAAACGCATGTTGCTGTCTTTCTTGTCTTACAAACTAAATAAACGAATAAGAAAGATACATAAACACAGCCATCTTGGGAACAATCTTCTTCCCGTTCCCGCTACCGCTTGTAACTTACACCGACATTACAAGACGTAATCTCTGCCTGTAAGTGGGTTAAAAATTATAGGTAGGTAGTTGTTTCGACATTTCGGCGCAGGCGCAGACACAGAACGGTAACAAAGACCGTTACTTCGATCCCAGTTGTGGTGAGATTACGAGTAATGGTCGCCCGTTATCGTTTAATGGAAATAACTGATTTGTAGATTATAGGCGTAAACCTAAGTTAATTTGCTGTAAATTGTGATGGTTTATAGAATTATGATTGTTTTATTGCTGGAAATATATATATATATATATATTTTTGGAGCATTTTATGGATATAACGTGCCATAGCTAATATATTATAGATAACACTATCGACCAGGTTATCAGGTCAAGTCAAAGAAGGCTAGTAAAAAAAAAAAAAAAATAATAATTATATTACGTATCAGCTAATGGCTTAATTGCCAAGAGCCTCGGCCAACATCTAAGGAGGCTCTCGTTGGGCGGGCCTGATTCAGAAAGCCGTACTTCTGGACACGGCGCGTATTGTTAGGAGGTTCCTATCTCTGGAGCACTGACTGCCGGTAGCTTGGACCTTGCTCCCGATACCGGTGGGCTACTATGTTTTATATTTTTATTTTTTTTAATATATTTTTATATTCTAATATTTAAAAATGTAATTTGTATGTATATATTAATGAATAAAGGAAATTATATTACTCAAGTACACTGAAAATACAAAAACATTTACTTACCTGAGTACACATTATTATTATTATGCCGTACTTTAATACTCACATGTTTTACCGGTAAATGCTGGTTATTCAACAAATTCATTAATTACGTTAGCATAAATAAACTAATAAAATCACACTTTAATAAATAAATATGAACTAATCTAAATTCCGGTGTTAATGATATTCACTAGTTTACAATAGTAATATGGCTTTTACGGGTTATTATCATACATTATCATAAGACATTATTAAGTTATTTATAATCCATTTATTAATTAATTTTATGTCTGATATTTACCGTTTGACTTGTTTGCCTTAAGCATAATATTATTAGATCATCTATACATAGATATTATAAATATAAATTAAAGTCACGTTTCGTGTCTGTCTGTGTGGCCGCATTGTTCTTCTAAACCACGCAACAGATTTTGATGCGTGTTTAACTATTATTTAGAGAATTTATTCCGGAAGGTTTATGTCTGTAAAAATCAATGTTAAACTTACATAATAATAAAGATATCTTGATGAAAGCCGTGCGCAGCAGGGGCGGGTTGCTAGTCTTGAATAAAAGTATATTTGCTTTATTGGGTAGTTACACTAATCGTAATCACGCAATTTCCATAGAAACTAAGTATAAGGAGATGATTTATTTACTTTTAAAAATAAACAATAATTTTAAAGAAATGCTTAGTTTTTATCGAAGACTATACAATATAAAAAATCTGAATGTCAATGCTTTAATATTACAAAGGTACCTAAATATATAAGTAGATAATATAGTATATAAAGAAAATAATACCTATCTAACTATACTTATCGTAAAGTTCTGATTATGAATTCAATAATAGCACCCTAATGTTGCCCTAATGGCAGACTTTATGCATCCACGACGGTCCGATGTCAAAATAGTTCTGTCTGTGAATCGGACCCTAGTGGTCCTATCGGCTCCCGAAGTTATTTTAACTGTTTTTGTATTCATAAACTGAATCAAGACTAATCCATTTCAATGTGGTAGCTTATTTCATAATGATACCAACGACAGTTTTATATACAGCTCCCATACAAAACTTTAGAGATATCGTTTACCGCGCGAGACCACCCAAAAATACTCTCACACAAAAAACCCACAAAAACAAAATGGCCGTCACATAACATAATACTATAAAATTACTTTTCTTCTATTAAAGTACACTTCGGATCGACCAAGGAATTTGCAATTAGATTTTTATCATTGTTTATGGGGATCACGCTAGGGCGCATGCGCGGTTGACCGATGATAGCTCCGTAACCATAGTAACGTAATCCACGTCACGATGGTTTTCTTTCCCTTTTTTTAACCGACTTCAAAAAGGAGGAGGTTCTCAATTCGTCGGAACCTTTTTTTTTATTTTTTTTTTTATTTATGTTCCCCGATTACTCGAAGATGGCTGGACCGATTTGGATTTTTTTTTGTTTTGTTCGAGAGGGTATACATCACAGTTGGTCCCATATAAAATTGATTAACTTTGCTTCAGTAGTTTTTGAGTTAGCTTCAATAATACGTATTTTTTCCCCACTTTTATGTGGATGATGTTCTAGTTTGTTTTGCAGGTAGTGGTATTAGAATTTGTGTGGGGTAGGTTACCACAACTAAAAAGTGAAAAATAAAAACTTTTTTACAAAAAAATACAACCGACTTCCGAAAAAAACACTACAAAGTGAAAAATAACTTTAATTTCGGAAGTCGGTAACAAAAAACGAAAATACATTTAACTAGACACTGACTTCCGAAATTATAGTTATTTTTCACTTTGTAGTGTTGTTTTTGGAAGTCGGTTGTATTTTTTGTAAAAAAGTTTTTTTTCGTATCTCTGTACAGGGCACAGAGTACTTTTTTTATACAAGGTTACTTGTAATTCGACGTATTCCTTGCAGAAAGTCATAGTAAGGTTAAAATGCTATAAATTAAGCCACCAAATGTTCTACCGAAATTCAATAGTTTTTGAGTTAGTTAGATTTTTAGTTTTTTTTTATGAAAAATTAAATTCAAAAATGATTTACGGCGCGACTTTACTGGAATTGAAGTTATTATCATAGCTGATGCTGGAGCAGATCTTTGTTAGAAATTAAAACTTTGGCAAAGATAACTATTTAAACATTTTATTTTTCGTAGTTTACATTTTCCTTAGACAAAAAATACTGTATTTCGGTAGAACACTTAGTGGCTTAATTTGTTGCATTTTAACCCTACTATGACGTCCTGCAAGGAATATGTCGAATTACAAATAACCCTGTAATAGTCAGCGATGGTTTCGGAGCCATTATTGTGTCTGTTTACTTTTTATTTTATTATAAGATATTATAGTAGATAAAGTAAGGTCTGAAACTGCACATAACTAGATATTAAAACACATACTCATGTTTTAATACCCCTCATTATGTAACAGTATCATAAACTACTATTACTGACTTTACAGTCGTTCAAAATAAACTCACAAAAATTAAATAGAAATGATACAATATTAATATGATTTACAATATACCTAACACAGTAATTTATAATACTAGTGATTGTAATTCGTATTGATGGTTCTTTCGAGGATATTCTGACATAAGGAAGTAGACATTTTGACTTATAGGAACTATGTCCTAGTGACTCAATGTCCTAACATTATAAGTGTGTTATACAATAGTTTAAAGGTCAATTTAAGCCTTATTAAATTAACGATAGAGTTAATTTTAGTAGAAATTTGGTTATTAAAGAAATTTACCCTTTTTAGCCGACTTCAAAAAGGAGGAGGTTCTCAATTCGTTGGAATTGAAATGAAAATGAAAGATAATGCTTAGAGCAAAAGATTCGTACATAATCACCTAAATTCAGCAGTACAAGACTGAAAAATAACAGCTGCTTGAGCAGTTCTGAGGTTGTTCCACATCGGCAGAACTGGTACTGCGGAAGATAAGTGATTTCTGGTTAATAGTTGGCACTTCCGATCCACACATACCTCGTGGTTTATTAATAACAGCCGCAAGGGTCGATCCATCAGGTTAAGCTTCGCTTGCTGCGGTGGTCCGTAGATGGGTGACCATCTTTACATAGGTACCGAGACCCTTTCGTGCCTCGGAAAGCACGTTAAGCCGTTGGTCCCAGCTGTCATTCTTAGATCTTTGACAGTCGTTACGGGTCGTCAGAAGCCCGAAAGTCTGACAACCAGTCTTACCAAGGGGTATCGTGTTTCTCAGTAACTGGGTTGTGGAATTCAGCTGCATCCGGTAATACTGGAAGCCGACCCCAACATAGTTGGGAAAAGGCTAGGCGGATTTTTGTAGTTAGTTATGGTTACATTCAGAAAGCCAAGTGATAATCAGTAGGTAGAGGTGTTCAATGCAACCAAGACTATCGTATTTTTTTTCTCAGAAAACTATCCTATTACAGCAGTTCCTATAAAACATTCCATCTATCATACTCCAATAAAAAGTATAGCAAAACACAGTTATTAAGCTGAACTAATAACAGACAGAACCGCAAACAACGACTAGTTATTACAAAATAACGCAACATCTTCCCAGTCTGACGCACGACTGCACATTAATACTCCGGAGTCTAACCGACTGAGCACGAAAAAATAGATATTATTTTATCGGAACAGAGAATCTCGTAGTTACTCGTACATTTGAAACGAAAAAACTGTGCCACACTGAAAGTTATGAGACAATTATGTAATTTTAAAATCACGTTTTTGATGTAAAACTATAGTAACGGCTGCTACAGTTTCGCGACTCTCAGAATAATTATTATTATTATTCATTTATTCAATAAAGTTACATGACTCATACCTCATACACAATAATATTACACATTTCACTCTCAACAAACCATACATTAACATTACAGTACAAATACAATACAATACAAAACAAAACAATAACCACCACACTATTCAACATTTAAATTCGAGTTCGACGACTGTATGTGACATGTAAGTCACTGCAGCGCCTAATATATGGACAGTCGAGTCTGTCCGCTATCATCAATAATCATAATAATCAGAATAAGGCTCCACATGCGTTTTATAAATATGTATTGGTTGATTGGACGGGATTCCTGCCTATCGATACATAACAAAATTTTATTATACAAGCTTATTCTTATGCCAATGTCTTTAGGACATAATTATGGCATCCAACTGTGGGGCTGTACTCTAACCGATATCAAAATTATACAAACATTCCAGAATAAGGTACCTACTCATGAGTGTTGAAATGACGGATTATTCCGAACCTACGTCGAAAATCCTAACCCGGTCGAATAAAATATAACCTAACCTAACTAAACATCAATTAAACTGACAGCAAGTCGACGGAGCCCTGCTGCGCGGGGCTCCTATTTCTGCCTCCAGGGTTTAAAGAAACCTGACTAAACCGAACCTCGGGGTGGCCCTGACGTCGACCATCTAGGGTTAGGAATTTCGGGTCAGGTTCGAAATAATCAGAAATGACGACCTTCATCGTGGCAACAGGACATGAAAAAATTGCTGAGGGCCATGAACACCGACTCCACAGACATGTGAACATCGACGCTAAAACAAACAAACCTTCTGAGTTAGTGTAGTATAAAAAGTGTAGAAATAATAGTGACAATGACACATAATATAATAAATAACACACGAATAAAATGTTTATATTATTATTATATCAGACTATAAGAAAGTTTAACGGACTTGTACAATCAACACTATTCTGAGTTTTATAATAATAATCACGTAAAAAATTAAGTTAGAATAAAATTCCTTAAAATTGGTTCATTCTAATAAAGGATAAAAAATAAGGCTCCCGTTTATAGGCGCGACGGGACTCTACTGGAACAATTTCTATAAAAACTTCATGGAAATTGTTCTAACGGAGTCGCGTCGCTTGTGTCTGAGCAGTCTAGTGTCTTTAGAGCAATCATGGGTAATCTAATGAGTGTATCTAATCGAATCATCATTCGTTTTTATAGCCATCATCTTTAACGATGTGAAAAAAGCACAATAGTGTGTGTAACTGACTTAATACTTGTTGTAAAACAAAAAAATGTGTACGTTACAATGTTTCATCACGATGTTCATTAATTATGTGAACCGTTCATGTTTTTGTTACTTAAAAGCTTCAGTGATTATTAACAATAACTGACTTTTTGTCTTACTGGAAATAGACTAACTACAGTTAAGATTAAATAATGGAACAACACAATTTAACTGTAGAAAAAAGTGTATGTGATAAAAAACTACAATGAAAACTAGGTTGACTGAAGAAATGAACTGTAACTGCAAGTGAATAAAAAATGAAAAGATTTAAAAAGTGTTCGAATTGAATTTGGAGTGTTCTAAAATGGCGGCGTGGGTGTGGTTGGCAGCATTGCTGTGTGGCTCCCAGGCCGCAGTGCTACCACCACCATGGGCTGATGTGAAGAGGAATCCTTGCGCTGCATTGCCCAGAGGATGGCTCATGCTGTACTGGCCTAAGGATGGGAAATGTTATTCCATTTATAAGGTTAGTAAATACTTTAAGCAAATCTGTATTTTAAACTCGTGTATATTTTTGATGCAATCGTGCACCTGGAAAGACTTTATTTTAGAATATAGTACCTAAGTTATGTAAGCTTCGTTTACCAATAGACAGACGATGTTTAGTAAACGCAGTTCACGGGCATTGAACTTTCAAACGTCACCTTTTATCAATTTTGGGGAACTTCAATCCCAAATTCCCAATATGGCACTGGACGTTTGAGTGTGATTGAAATCTAACATTTGTTGGTATCTACAAAAAGTATTAGACACGACACGAGTTGACACGACACGACTTAACATTTAACGGTTTCGTTTCGACATACTTGCTTCACATCCACAGGTCAGAATTATTCATTGTACCACCTATGTACTATGAAAAAAAAAAAATGCTTAGCAAAAGATGTCGAAAGGAAAACGGTATTCAAACCTTAATAGTTTTTTAACTACAGCTCCAAGACTGTAATGACCAATAATTTACCAAAATGTGTAAGAATTTGGAACCATAGAGTACCGTATGAAACGCTAGTTCTTGACAAAGAGTAAAGAAACACAGAAGGTTAAAAATTGATAATTTTTGTTTTGGAAACATTTCCTATCACTGGATAAATTGAGACATCTAGTGGCGATTATGGTGATTTCCTGCATTCGATCCTTGGGATCCTTTTCAATAGGTTTGACACCAACCATAGAGCAGTGATGGCCCAGTCATAACGGCCGCGACTTACGAGTTGTAGGTCGTAGTTCAAACCCAGTCAGGCGCGTTACTTTGTATAATTTATTTTATCACCACTGCTCTCAAAACGGTGAAGGAAAACATCGTGAGGAAACCAGCATGTCCTAGAATCAAAAATTCGAAGTCATGTGACATCTAGCAACCCTCACTGGGTCCGCGTCGTGGATTACGGCCCACTCCATCTAGAAGAGAAGAGGCCTGTGCAGATGTGAGGCGTGTTTGTGTGTGTGCTGTGTGTGATTATGGGCACCAACCAATAAAAAAGCGATTGGCTTAATTTCCAACACTTTCTCGACTAATAAGACACACCGCACAAAAACTTCCATCTTTCATAGCTTCCTAGTTTTTTTTCTAGGATAAAAATAATTATTGTACATTTTGCTATCAAACAATTCCATACACGCACAGTTTGGCTTTGGCCTGAGCTCTGTGGGACTTCTCACGTCTATTTCATGTTCTCCATTTGTCATTGCGCAACCTCACCGCAGTGCTTATGACCTTAAGACATCTCGCTCATGTTAAACTGACTTAGTTTTGGGAATACTTCGTAGTTACGTAATACGTGGAGCTTTTAGTGCCTCTGTTGAATAAACAATTAAGCTACTCTGTGGTCATATAGTCCCGTTGTGTAAACTTGGCGCATCGCCTGAAGAAGTTAGATTGAATGTAGAGGTTGAATATTGATATTGAACTTGAAATGACATGGCTGACAGTGTTGTGTAATATAATGAGGTAACTAATCTACCTTTTGCGATACGTTGGATAGATCTTCCGTGAAATGACATTACCTATAATGAAGTGTGTGCCGTTTATATTACGGAAAATCACACTTATAATGAAAAAAAAATTGCAACATCCATTGCAGACCGAAGAAGAGTCGAGGGTCGTGGGTTCATATCGAGACAAGCACTAAGCGTAAGTACATCTTAATTTACTTCATCACCCAGTGGTGATGAAACAATTTAAGATGTACTACTACTACTACAGTCTCTAGACAGAGAATGAAAACATTTAGAGAAAACATATAAACAAATATTCAAGGTAACGTCCAACAAACCAAATTGGGTCCTCGAGGTGGATTATTGCTTAGGAAGCTCCAGCAGTGGAAATGATAGCTGGTGAAATGTGGGTGTTGCTATAGGCACACCACCGCCTTACCCTTCGGGGATTACAGGCGTTATGTTATGACGTCATGTTATAGATATTATCATTGCAACGTGACATAACAAATTCAAGTCCTGGTGAACTTCAGTGTCACTAAACATATAATAAAATATAATATATTATATTATTTAGATTTTAGAATTATTGTTTTATATATATTTTTATTATATAATATCAAGGTGACCACTTCAAGGAGCTAACTAATTAAACAGTCTAGACACATATAATAATTCGAGATAAACTCGTATAAATGCTTGTCGTTCGACATGTCCGTATTGCGTAGTGTACTGATTAATGGACTATGTGACAGTTGGCAGGACATTGCAGCACATTTTATTGGTATATGTGGATTGGATTCGATAATCTCTTTTAAGGACGCTGTTACCAATGGGTAGTCAAATCAATACTTTTTTACACAAAAGTATGTTTATTAAATAAAATGCTTTGCATTCTTAAAATATTTTTTGGCCAAACTTTTGATAGATGTGCATGGTACGATTCTGAACTACAAATATAATTTTAGATAGGTATAGTTTCTCAATAATTGTACCGGAGTGAAAACTTTTACTTCGGTACATTTATTGAGCAAATGTTGTCATGTATTTTTGATGGAGAAGATTTAAATAGGGTTGTTTTTCGAACTCCACGCGGATGAAGCCGCGGGCAAAAGAGTAGTGCTTACATATTCTTGAACGAAAGTGTTACGCATACATACATGTACATACCAAATTGGCAAATTACCAATCAGAAAAAAGACTCAAAAATCGCAATTAATTTTTCCTACTGGCGCTAACATCATTTTTTATTACGTTAAAAACTCAAGGTCAAATGCAGAATTAATTAATCAATAAATACTGACGAATCATTGTGAAATGGCGAAATGTACAAATTTAACGCTAGTGGGTCAGTGTGTGGCATAACAAAATCGATCGGTCACGGTCTTTCACGAATACAGTCGAAACCTCGCCGAACCGGAATAACAATGTTTAACACTGACTGTTGTTAAGAGGATATATTGAAGCGTGGTTTAGCTCGGTGTGCAAGTGAAATGGCGTTATGGCTGTCTATTTTGACGCGAGAGAGATATAAGACTCTCACGCACCGGAACTAAACGTGACAAAATGCTATACTTAAATCAATCTTTAGCTTAGTAAGTTATTAACATATTTAAATACCTTCGATTTAACCCTTCGTATAGGATAACGTGGATACACGCGAGATTTTTAATTGTGTCTGTAATTACGGCATTTGACTCGTTAAAGCAAATTTTACTGCACAATAAGGAACTGGTTACGTATATAAACCAAAAAATAGACGGTGCTACTTTGGAATTTTTTCTATCGAAAAAATTTCAAGTACCTTGTTTCGGTTTTAGTACAACTCTAGACAATATAGTCAAATAACACATATGGAATATCCAAATGATTTAACCATAATAAATTTGGTTTTATAGGAATTTTAAAAACACAAAATTACAGTTGTATCCCCTTAAGTTGAAGTCGTAAATTAAGGATTTGGAGACTTTGGAGATGTTGTGTGACTTTTATGAGTGAGAGGATGTACAAAAGTGCATAAGTCAGAAGTCTCCTAGATGGTAGCAATTTCATTTGTATTGAAATTTTACAGTCAGTATCAACCTACTCCTGCCCGTTCCCTAACTTACATGGGGTAGGCACAATGCCTTCATCTTTATCATTTCAGTGTTCAATTCCTCCTTTTTTAACCGACGAAAAAAAAGGAGAAGGTTCTCAATTCGACACGTATTTTTTTTTTATTTTTTTTTTATTTATGATAACGCATAACATTTTACAGAGTCGTCCGATTTGAAAAAAAATTGTTTTATTCGAGAGGGTATACATCAAAGTTGGTCCCATATAAAATTGAATAACTTTGCTTCGGTAGTTTTTGAGTTAGCTTCAATAATAATACGTATTTTTTCCCCACTTTTATATGGATGATGTTCTAGTTTTGTTTTGCAGGTAGTGGTATTAGAATTTGTGTGGAGTAGGTACCACAACTAAAAAGTGAAAAATATAAACTTTTTTACAAAAAAATACAACCGACTTCAAAAAACAACACTACAAAGTGAAAAATAACTTTAATTTCGGAAGTCGGTGGCAAAAAACGAAAATACATTTAACCAGACACCGACTTCCGAAATTAAAGTTATTTTCACTTTGTAGTGTTGTTTTTGGAAGTCGGTTGTATTTTTTGTAAAAAAGTTTTTAGAGAACACTGAAATGAAGGCATACCGTTTGAATAACTGATTATATCGTATGGGTGTAGCTTATTTATTTATTTATTTACAGACTCTCAACTTAACTTAAATAAAACTGAGTTTAATGAAAAACCAATGTAAAATCAGTCAACTTCACAACGTACACTATTGAATCTAGCATAATAATCACGTAACGGCAATCGGATTCATTTAACATTTGGAACCGAATCTCATACGAAACCGATCGGCGTAAAAATCTAATGATTTGGTGAATATTGACCGTTGCAATGTTTGTTAGGTTATCAATACAACACTGTCAAATGTTTGTGTGGCCTTTGCATCATTGAAGCTTTTGTGTTTTAGCGAGGTAGATATCGGTCAGTCTGTCTCACAGAGAGAAATCCTGAACCTCAGCGGTATATTATTGGTGATGTTTTTCAGATGGTCTGGTGCGTAGTACTTGTAACTGGCGTGCGTTTATTATCAGATGTATGAACTTATACAAATCAAAAGGATAATGTGTAAGGATCGTAGCAGATGGCGTTCTGTAGTTTCTGCTTACCCCCATGGGAAGAAGGCGTGAGTTTATGTATATGTTGTTTTATGATAGCCATGTTGTTAATGATGTGCGATTTATTCTTAGTTAGTGTCTTCGTCTTCCCTAACATGTGTTTGATCAAGGCAGGATACTCGTGGCACTACTTATGTGACTCGATCTTGATTTAGTTTACTTACCCTTCACCATTATTATGTTACCACTTCTTCATCAAGGATGTCCACCCTCTTCAACCTCTTTGAATATTTTTGGGTGTTCTAGTTCTAGCTTTAGTTAGAAGGTATGGTTTCCGCACTTAGTCCTTCATGTGGACCATTGTGCGCGGGCCATAGCGGCCTTCGGGGGGAGTGGGGGGTTATTCCAACCAGCCCACCTCATTCCAGAAGTCGATCAAGTCTCCAAGTCTGTTCAAAACATCTGCGAAAGATCTGGGTGTTCCAAGAGTTTTTGTTCTAATCTGGGTGACGCCTGTGCAATCAAAGAGCACATGCGTTACGGTTTCCTCAGCCTCCAGGCAGGCCCTGCACAGAGGACTGTCCGTTATTCCCATTGTGTGGAAGTGTTTGTTTAGTGAGCAGTGTCCTGTGATAGTTCCCGTCACCAGGCGCAAACTATGCCTGTCCAGGCGTAACAGACGTCTGGTTAGCTTGCCATCTATAGATGGCATAGCCTCCCTAGACTGCCTGCATCCCGGTGTCGAGGACCACCAACTGTCCGCCTGTGTATGAGTGGACTCCTGTAGCCACCTGCGTAACTGGTTGAAGGGGATGGGTACAATTGGTTCAGGTCCACAGACTGACGTGCTAGATGCTCTCCTAGCTAAATCGTCAGCTGCGTCGTTACCCAGTGATCCGCTGTGTCCTTTTATCCATTGCAGTGTCACAGTATTGCGGTTAGATACCGCTATACGCTCCAGTGCAATGTGACATTCTAGTGTAAGTCTCGAGTATTTTTTTTATTATTATATTTTTGGGTGATTTACGCATGTTCTAACATCGAAATTTCTATACCGTCCATATGTTTGCTTGTCTACGTGATCTACAGTCGAAATATTAGCAAAATCACACTTATTCATATCTTTCTGTGTCGAATGACGACCTTATCAGAAGTAAAGAGACTTATTCCTTAGTCATAACAAAAAGTTAGGTAAATGGTGCTAAATGCTTCTATATTTCTGTGTTTTCTATGTACACACTACTTCCTCAAGGTCAATTGTATGATTGCGAAACTTGCAATTATTCACATGTGCATATTTTGCAAATAATATACGGTTTGTTTGTATCGGTCACGACTCTTCAATATCGTGATTTTGTAGCTTTGAGTAGTGTCGTCATGTTATGGTATATTACTTTGGATTCAACAATACCCATTTGCTTTTTTATTTGGCGCGAATTATCAAAAATCGTCTTGTGAGAATTGTTCTCCTACTTAATCCGTCTCCCTCTATAATGCCCGGTTTCTGGAGAATTCTTAAACGATTGATTCGACAAAATTATAAATTTTTAAGCGAATTCCTTCCTTATGCTCGCTTTTTGAGGTCCTTAGATGAACCCTCGATAACAATTTACTCGACTTTTAAGCTAAATTCTTCCTTAATTAAGTGTTCAGAAAATACGTTATCAAACCAATAATCACTATCGAAAGGATAAACTCCGTTTAAAAACCTCAGAAACGGGCATTAATGCTCTAAACTCAGTCGCTAAAATTAATAGAATATTATGTTTTAAAAACTAATAAGTAATGATGTCTTGTCTAATAAAAAAAATAATATGAACATGTCAATCAATCTGCCTAGCCTTTTCCCAACTATGTTGGGGTCGGCTTCCAGTCTAACCGGATGCAGCTGAATACCAGTATTTTACATGGAGCGACTGCCTATCTGACCTCCACAACCCAGTAACTGGGTAATACGATACCCCTTGGTAAGACTGATTGTCAGAGTTTCGGGCTTCTGACGACCCGTAACGACTGTAAAAGATCCACGAATAACAGCCGGGACAAACGGCTTAACGTGCTTTCCGAGGCACGGAGGAGTCTCGGTATGTAAAGATGGTGACCCATCCACGGACCAACCCCGGCAAGCGTAGCTTAACCTGATGGATCGACCCGTGCGGCTGTTATTACTTAGCCACGAGCTCCTTTTGAATTATGAACATGTATCGAAAAAATTGCAGTGTACGGCACCAAGTCTGACCCTGACCTGTTTAAAAAGAAACTTATAATCTCCCTCATCATTATGTACTAAACTTAAGTCAGTAATTTGAATAATAACATTTAATTTGCCATAATGTACGTTATATAACTTTTTACTGGGTCACAGTATAACAATTTCCCATGGCATAATTACCGCTTGTCCCAAGTATGACGTGAGATGATGGGTTTGACAGTAATTTGTAGTTAGCAGGATAGTTGACGTTCGTTAGATGATGCTAGGTCACCTGACAAAAAGTAAAGTGGTAAAGTGTGAGATGTTATCCTGTTAGATGGATAGATATAGAATTAGTGATTGAAAAGTACAATGGACGATCTTATCGCAAACAGCAATCTCTGTAACACAATCTTAGGTTTGATAGAAATGTGTAAATATAATGTTAATCAATCAGTCTTGGTAACAGAATCCTTTTATATGCTTAAAGAATCATCGATGTGGCTCTCTCATGTTTGATAACATTAAGAATAATGTACTAAATGGAGGTGATACCTTTGATGACAAAGATATTGTTATTAGTGTAATTTGTAATTTTTATAAATTTTATCCTTTTATCTATATAGGGATGCGATGTGACATCTACCAACCCGCACTGGACCCGCGTGGTGGATTACGGCCCACACCCAGTCACAGAGAGGAGGCCTGTGTCTCAGCATGGGAACGTTATAGGCTGATTATATAATTATGTTATGCGTTATAGGGTGACTGGTAATTCGCGACCGATATTTAAACACATGATTGTACTTATAATACCAAACAACTTTTACTATGGGACCAAACCTGAAATCGTAAAAAATAACCGGCTAAGTGCATGTCTGAGCACGTACAATGAAGGGTTCCGTAGTTGAGATGAATTTATCTCAAGAACAAACTTAACATTGTAGTTGACAAACATGTTCTCCCATACATTCCAATGTAAGATTGTACTCACAATATTCAGAGATTTACCATATTATTTTGAGACCACAGACTTCTTATAGGTTTTCCTGTAATCACAGGTAAAGAACTGCTATCTGTATTTTTTTCAAAATTTTAGGCTCGGTACTTTCGGAGATAAGGGTGGGGGGAATGGTCAATTTTCGTCTATTTTCTTAAATAATTTTAAGACAATTTATTTTATAATTATAAAAAAAATATATTATTTAAGACCCTTTCATTTGATATGTCACACGGTACAGTTTGCAAAACTTTTTTTTTTTTAATTTTCTTATTTACCACCCAAAAGTGACGCCCATATTAAAAATTCATTTATTTACTTTACGTACCCATCCGTGTTTGGGTCACAGAATTTCTTATGTGTACCAAATTTCAACTTAATCGGTCTATTAGATTCGGAGCAAATTGGCTATGACAGACGGACAGACGGACAGACAGACACATGAATTATCCTATACGGGTTCTGTTTTTCCTTTTGAGGTACGGAACCCTAAAAATCTGCTGTTTCTCGCATAGCTCGTCAAAATGTAGGAAACAGCTGTTTTTTTTACGCGTTTTCAGGTTTGGTACCATCATAAAAGTTGTTTGTTATCATGAGTTACAATCATATGTTTAAGTATCGGTCACCCTAAAATATCTATACCATTTTATGATTCTAGCTCACATAACTCTTTCTTTTCTTAGGAAACGAACAAAGTATAATAAAATGTTCGAAAGCACTAACTAAAACTTTGTATTCTTTAGACCAAATTTAACGATCCAGCCATTTCTAAGCACCACTTATCCAATTAGACTTAATCGATTTCGTAAAAGTTAGACATCTATAATTATTACGTATTTATTTTTAGCTTCTTTTGTTATTTAGTGATATCTTGTTGAAATGGTTTAAATTTAGTGACCTCTATTTCTTTTAAATTGTTTGTTAGACATGAATTGACATATATACTGATTAATCATTTGGGATTGAATTGACTTCAATGTTATTATCAGTGTTTGAACTTCGTGATTCGATAAGGAGCATAGCGGTCAGTATTTGTTGACTTCCACATGCAGATATGTATCTTCATAAGGATTCGTTAGCAAGGGACAAGGAGAAACCTCTAGAATTTGGCCTACGTGCTTATTGCTTAGGCCTACATGCGAAGTAGCATTGTAGTTTAAAAGTAGACCATACCAGATAAGGCTAAGATTAATAAGTTAGCAATGCAACTGACTCACAAAGCCACAACCTCCTTATATCGGGTCGGGGAAAGCGCCAGAGAGTATTTAGGTTATGACATCACATGACATGCATACCCACTTCTCACTCGAATCGAAGTCGCCTGCATAATTTCACACGCATAAAATTGATAATATGAAATTTGTAATTCAGTTTATATTTAAATAACATCAAACTTTGGCCACTAAAGCCTGTTTTGCAAAAATATACCTTGACTTTTTGTGTTTAAGGTTTAAAATGCTTGGTGGTGTTTGGCTTAGATTACGTGCTTGCCTAGTTCAAGGGTCATGAGACAAGTTATCCAACGCTTTGGATGCATTCAGAGTATATAATAAAGGATGTTTATTGTGTGTATGCGGAAGAACACATAAATACATTTGATGTACTGTGTTTACGTCAATTGACGTTGTGTAATTACACAATAGCAAGTGATGAATAAAAGGACTCAGCTTGGAAAGTTGATCTTGAAGCAGAATTTAATTATTGTTGTTTGGCACTAATAAATATTCACTAACAACGATGACCATCAAGGCTTTTTGAATTTTGGGTCAAATTTCGTAGACAGTTTCGTAGAATTTGTCTAAAAATTGCATTAGCTTGATACGACGAAGAATAAAAACTTTTTTACAAAAAAATACAACCGACTTTCAAAAACAACACTACAAAGTGAAAGATAACTTTAATTTCGGAAGTCGGTGTCTAGTTAAATGTATTTTCGTTTTTTGCCACCGACTTCCGAAATTAAAGTTAATTTTACGTCCCGGCTGTCATTCGTGGATCTTTGACAGTCGTTACGGGTCGTCAGAAGCCCGAAAGTCTGACAATCAGTCTTACCAAGGGGTATCGTATTACCCAGTTAATGGGTTGTGGAGGTCAGATAGGCAGTCGCTCCATGTAAAATAATGGTATTCAGCTGCATCCGGTTAGACTGGAAGCCGACCCCAACATAGTTGGGAAAAGGCTAGGCAGATTGATTGAGTGTTGTTTTTGAAAGTCGGTTGTATTTTTTTGTAAAAAAGTTATTATTTTTCACTTTTTAGTTTTGTACCTACCCCACACAAATTCTAATACCACTATCTGCAAAACAAACTAGAACATCATCCATATAAAAGTGGGGAAAAAATACGTATTATTGAAGCTAACTCAAAAACTACCGAAGCTTAGTTAATCAATTTTATAAGGGACCAACTGTGATGTATACCCTCTCGAATAAAACAAAAAAATCCAAATCGGTCCAGCCATCTTCGAGTAATCGGGAAACATACATAAAAAAAAGGTTCCGACGAATTGAGAACCTCCTCCTTTTTGAAGTCGGTTAATAAGGAGCACAAGGGATGTGAAATCTTGTTATTCCAGTTACTAAAAAGAATAGGACAACAATTTCCCATTCATGCGCGTCGTAGATAAGTGACTTGAGAAATATTTGGGAGACTAGGAGTTGGTAGCACAAAACTTCTTACGAAGGCGGGCTCCCTAGCCAACCAGCGTGACAACCATGGTTTTTGTCACGTGCTAGAGATACTGCTCATAAGTCAAGACATGTCTTATATTACACATATAGATAATATCACTTTTACGGTAATCAAGTTTAATGTACGCAACCGTCAGGTCTTCACGCTATTCCTGCCATTAGTAGATGTAATGGTGTGTAAGTAGTAATGGCGACACTTGATACGAACGTGACTTCTGGTGGAAGAAGACATATTGTGCTAGTTATGGAAAGTTTTCATGTGGTTTTAGTAGTCTGGGTTGGCGTTAGAAAACGGAATGATGATGAAATTGACATGGAGGGTAAACTTTTTGATCTCCACCTGTATACTGATAATAATCTAACTATATAAAATGGTTTCCTTTATGTTTGGGTGCATGGCTATATGAGGTAATAGGTAGAAGTCGTCGTGTCAAATCATAACATTGTTCGAGGTCATGTGTTAACAAACAACCAGTTCTTCTAAATTATAGTATTCGGTCGTCTGGATAGGGGTAGGAAGCATCGACGCAGAGGAAGGTGGTAGCGATATTGGGAACAACAAGGAATCAGTTGGGAATCTTGAAAGAATGATGGTGACCTCAAAATAAATGCTATCGCCATTTGATTTGCAGAAGACGTACTCGATACACGATGGCTATAAGAGTAGAGGAAGACCAAAGAAACGATGGATGGACTGTGTGAAAGATGATATGGCTAGAAAGGGGGTGACTGGTGATGGTGATGACGACTAATATAGAAATATGGAAGAAAGGGACATGTTCCCCGTCCCCAAATAAATTGGGATAAGGGCAGGAGAATAAACTCTCCGAGGGCGAGAATCCAGCACAGCAGAGGATGCTGCACGTTCAAGCAGTAGATGGATCTTTATTAGTAAAAAAGTAAGAGCACATTTTGACTTAACAAGGAATTACGAATCACTCCATGTAGATTTTTTTACACGATAAAAATGAAATGATAAGAACATAACATCTCTGATCATCTCCACAAAGGTCACTTCTTACGACACTCCTACTGCAGTTGGATCTACTCCGCAATATTGTAAACATATAAATGTGCCTCCAGCTCAGGTTAATTCTATGTCCCACATTTGATAACTGCATCTTTCTCTTGCAGTTGCCTAAGTTGTGCTACTTGACATTTGTCGTAAATAAAGTTACATTGACTAGTTCTGACATTATTGATTTACAGTGTAATGTAACATTATGTATTTCTCCAACTGTTATGTAACGTACAATGTTGTGCAATATGGCTTCTTTATTAAGAATATAGAAAATAATAAATTAATTATTTGACATTTCAAGTGTATTTTTTATTTTTTTATTTGAAGAAGCAAGCATACCGTTAACTAAGCGTTATGTTACCAACTGTATGGTCATTCATTTATGACTGTTCAAAAATAATTTTGAATAATTTAAGTTGCTACATAATATCTTCTGATAAAGTCACTGAAAGAAGCTATGTCAAATATTTTTGTCCAGATATGCGGAGGATGCAAATGATTGTCCAAAGTTATCAAGATAATTGCTAAATCATATCGTTAAATTAGTTTTAATTAGTTATTTCAAATGCTCGTTAAACACAAATGAATTCCACATATTTTGGCTTTAATATTCTTAATTAGCATCTAAAAATAATATAATTTGGACCATAAAATAATTTGACTTGACAAAAAATTACATTGCATAATGTAGCCGCCTACATACTGTTGGCTAGAACATTACAATGAAACAAAATATTACAGTTTTTAACCGACTTCAAAAAAAGGAGGAGGTTGTATGCTTTTTTAAATTTCACCCTCACCTTTGACATACACACCTACTTATACAGGGTTATTTTAATTGGCTAGCTAAACTTCGCAGACGCGATGGGTATCGATCGATAAAATAAATAATAAAAAGATTTGATGGTTTTTTTGGGAGGTCAACGACCGGTGTTGTTACTTGAAGTTTGAGTAAAACTGTTTTCTTATGTTTTATCACGTTTAGATATCGACACTCATCACGTCTGTGAAGATTATACAAAAAAGAAAAATGATTTTCTAAACTAATATTTCAAGTGACTACAATAACTGCGTTCGGTCATCTCACAAAAAAAAAAACAGTTTTTTTTTTGTTTTATCATGTCATCTAGCCAATTTAAAATAACCCTGCATAGGCTTCTTGAACGCTAACAAAAATGAAGATTGTTGGATCAAACCAACATTAAAAAAATTAATTTACTTTAAAAAAAGTAAAAACCGAGTTCAAAAACGAATAAAATAACGTTCATAAAACACCTACCAGCTTCTGAAGTCGGTGTGAAGCTAAAGTGCATTGTCGAATTCGACTTCAGAAGTTGTTAATTGTTATAGGAAAGTTATTTTATTTGTTTTTGATTTTGAAGTCTGTTTTTACTTTTTTAAAGTAAATTTATTTTTCCATTTTTAGTTGAATATACAATTATATAAGTAGGTAAGCGCAAGTCAATCGAAAAGAAGAATCATTAAAGTCCGCTTAGAAATACCAGAGATACAGTGCATTTATGCATATAACTTTGTACATAAGAATAATTACATAATGTATTATATACTAAAACCTTTCTGAAAGTATTTAGATCACGTTAGTGAAATAATCATCAAAATTGGTTCATTAGTTTTTGAGAAAATCTTGGACAAACAAACATACATATATGCTTACATACATATATATATATATATACATACATACATACGTACATACGGGTCGAATACAGAACTTCCTTTTTTGAAGTCAGCAGATGCGCTTCTTTTGTGTAATACTTGGTATTTTTCGAGTACTTCTCCTACTTCCATTACCTACACCTAACTATCTTCCATAGTTAGTTAAAAAGACTTCAACGAGGAACCGATCAAAAATCAAAACAAAATCAAAAGTCTAGTCAATATAAATAAGGCTGAAAATCAGCAAACTTTTTGAACTTCAAAATTACATAAGATCCCCCCAAAACGCCCGCCCTTCACCGCTTTCTAGTGCTTTAGCTGGGAAGACGTGGCGCAACAAGCTCCCTAGCATTCACTGTGAATTAGAAACCTCAGTATGTTGTTATATCAAGCTTCTGGTCTCCTGCAAAAGAATTTGCTGGAATGGAACAACGAATTGTGCGCAAGAGTTTGATAGCATATTAACCCGAGTTGGAGGGGTGAACAGGAATATCAGCAATGTACAAACATGCAACGAATCTTAAAAAAATTGCAAAAGAGTTTGTACAGCAACAACTGTATTCAAGTTACAAAAAGCTGACACAGATACATCAAGCTGTCATGTTGGTACAAATTGCTGACAAAAACAGGTTACCGATTAGTTTTCCCACGTAGATCATAAATCGGTTAAGTTGAAACGGGGCTGCTGACATCATCGTTACTAGATAATTGATACTTATGTTGTTAACTTATCTCAAGCGTCAGGCGTGAGTCGATCATTGCACTTATTTACGTTTTTATTTTTTTCTCTTCTCTTTTAGACTTTATGTAGTGCTTGTATTTTATTTTCTTATTTTTTTTTTAATTTTATTCCTCTAGGGATTTATTGATGTGTGGCATCACACAGAAGAAGAAAAAAAAAACGTGGGGTGGTTTTTACGACATTCTTACAATAAATCTGTAATTCGAAATAGAAATAATAATAGTAACATAATCTTGGTAAAAAATAAATAAACAAAAATAAAAAATGCATTTCGAATTAGAAATAGTAAGATATTTTGGTGTTAAATATATAAATAAATAAAAATACAACAATTAAGATCGAGCACCCCACGCTTTTTTTACAATGACATTAATTTTCACGTTAATCATATTCTTATATTGAAAAATTTATTTATTACTTTTTAGTTCAGTTTAATGGTATTAAAGCGTGTTTTTTAGTTTTTTTTTAATTATAATTTTTTAATGTTTATTTTGTTAATTTTATATATGCTCCTTCTTTACTGAATTTCGTGTGCGTGACCCAAATGAAATATTTTTCTTTCTTTCTTTACACTAATATTCTATAGGCAAAAATTTGTGTGTGTGTGTTTGTATGTTTGTTACTTCTTCACGCTCAAACCTCTGGACCAATTTTGATAACATTTGGTATGGAGGTAACTGACACCCTGTATTTACACATACGCTACTTTTTATCGACATACCACGTGGGTAAAGCCGCAGGCGGAAGCTGTAATAAAGTGTTACCGGACTGCTTGTACGGAATGTACGATCTTCCTTACAATTTGCCGATCAGAATGGATTTAATGCTGATCAGCGAATTGGTTCATAGCCTTTTGGCCGGCTTGTTCTGGTAACTGGAACTAGTTAAGTTTCCTGGCGAGACAGTTCGTGACGACCCTTGAGAACAGCTTGTACCTGACTAAGGACACGTGACTAAGGAGTGAGATATGTCTATTATATAGTTCTTCAGCAACGTTCGTCACCAAAAGGTACTTTTCTATAAAAACAATTGAAAAAAAGTACCACCGCACCTCTGCTCCACGCCTCGAGTGTTGCTCCTCTTTGTGACATTCTTGTAATTCCATGCTGCCTACTTATTATTATATTCGTCTCTCCTTCGTGTTCGTTTCGTATCCTATCTCCTGTGACATATTTCTTGACCACTTCGTACATTTATGTCATCTTCTGTCTAACTATTGCTCCCGACTATTACCACAAACGCGTGTTATTTTTGTGTAAAAATTAAATTACTTTAACCTTGTTGTTATCGGGTTTTGCTTCAGTCAAACACTATTAACGTTTTTTGGCTAGTTATTAACATGCAAATTAAGTGTAAAAGAATAAGTTTCGTGATTCATGATAATAAATAACAGGTTTTCATATTGTTCGTAGGTATGATAAGCTTTGTAGGAGTTGAATACAAAAACCTTGCGAAAAAATTAAGATTTTAAACATTGTAATGCATGTTTACTCACGATTTCTTTCATCTTTATTGTCAGATTGAATCTCTTTATTGTATTCACACTAATTTGTCTGCTACTCTTTTCATGCTAATCTTACTTTAACACGGGGGGTGGCAGGTAAAGGAGCCTACATACAGTCTCATTGTCAATGCAAAGGTGTTTTGTTACCCTTCCTTTTTTGGTTTTTAGGGAAGGACCTCTTTGATTAAAGCTAGCCCTTATGCACTGGGCCCTTGTATACTTTAGTGTTACAAGAAATAATTTTTGTTTTACAGATACGCATTTTGTGCAACCGCAAGGCCCATCGTCCCCATGTACGGACCGCCGTTGAAATACTAGTGCTGTGACAAACTGGTTACTCATTTGTTATTTGAGTTTGTAACTGTTTATTTTTTAATAGCATCGTGGACGGTGGGCCTTAGATTTGGTTGGCCCACCCGAGGTTATCTTTTTTTTTGTTAGCCCGTGGTGTCCCTCTCCACTCCGTCCACCATTAGCGAGCCCACGCGTCCTCTTTCCAGTTTTGGCGGAATGTGTCCAGGTCATCCCGCCATCTCCTACGCGACCTGTCGCGACCCCGCCTCACTGTCTCATCAGTTCTATGCTAGCTGGGCCCACAGTTTGTCATGCGGCAGACATGTCCTGCCCAGCCCCATTTCAGTTGAGCAGCCTTTTGAGCCACATCAACTATCTTTGTTTTGGAGCGCAGTGTTTGGAACACGATCCGTTAATTTAACACCTATATAACCTTGTATAACCTTGGATCTTTCCAAAGTTAACTGATTCATAGTTATTCATGAATATTTTTCCGTTTCCAGAAAGGCCATCCATGTGCAGACACTCAAGAGTTAAGTCCCGGCCGCTGGGGTGGTCGCACCATCGCGGAGTGCAAATGTCCTCCTGGCACTGCCCAGCTGCCACACACCAACACCTGCCACAAACTCTTCGAGAGAGGACCCTGCAGGGCAGGGGAGTACTTCGCACCAGTCGAGGAGTCTTTCAACAAGAGAGGGTAGGTAAGCATCTTGACGGCTCATCTTGTAAGCTGAAAAGTTGGATAATCTATCTATATCAATTATACATGTCATATTATCATATTGTCCGTTTGTGTGACCGCGTTATTCTTCTAGCTAAACTACACAACAGATTTTGATGTGATTTTCAGCATCATTTAGAGAAATTATTCAGGAAAGAGAAAAAAAGAAATAATAACGTTTATTTGGACACTTCGTGAAACACAAATTACAAATAACAAAAGGTTTAAAGTAACATCACACTAATATAAAAAAGGCGAAAGTTTGTGTGTGTGTGTGCGTGTGTGTGTGTGTGTATGTTTGTTAATTCTTCACGATCAAACGGCGGGACCGGTTTGGATGAAATTTGGTATGTATATAGCTTATACCCTGGATTAACACATAGGCTACTTTTTACCCCAATCTACGCGGGTGAAACCGCGGGGCGCAGCTAGTATATAATAAAGAAATCTGGTTGTTTTGCAAAGTCGTAAGCCGTACGCAGCGGGATCGCTAGTGTCTTATTAAAAGCGTATATTATTATTTATTTTATTATTTAATTTCACCTGTCTCGGTGTCTGTCTGATGTTTATCTGTAATCGAATCTTGCAAGTAAAATTTGACCCACTTCCCAGTTTCTGATTGAGCTGAATTTTTACATGCATATGTAAATAAGATGACAATGCAATATTATTATCACTTGGAGCTGATCTGATGATGAAGCCGGAAGGTTGCCATGGGAACTCAGTAATAAAAGGACGCAACACTATCGAGTTTGGGCTCGGTTGATTTGTCTTGACAAAGACTGTTCTAGATGAGAACAGATTAATAAAATATTGTCTTGAAAAAAAAAATTAGATAACACACTTGTAATTTACTGCGTTTGAACGTTCAAGGGTGCTAAAGTTTGATAGATTTCAGATAAAAGTGAAGTTATGAGTGTGTGAGTGAGTGATGGTGAGTGGTGTGTGACCAGAACCACTATGGTATACTGAAAAATGTAAACATATGTTAGCCTTTTTTCATAATAAATTTTCTGTTGTATACAACGTGTCGTTTTGCATCCTCGTCAAATTTAAGGCTGTAGTATAGACCATCAAACCGAACAACTTTCTCCATGGCACCAACATCGTAGTCGCGAAAAAATAATCAGCCGTCCCATACATTTGCGTCGAGTAGGTATTGAAGTTTTTTATGGCACAGTTGAACATTTTTTCGCGAATACGATGTTGGTCCCATGGAGAAAGTTATTCGGTTTGATGTTCTGTACCACACCCTGAAATTTGACGAGGATGCAAAAAGACTCGTTATATAGTACTCGAAAATTTAACTTTGTCGTCAATGAACCTAGCACAAGATTCTGTTCGGTCTCAAACAGTTGCTCACCAAAACATTAATCTACGGAGATCATACATTTAAAAGCTTATAGATATACTAGATATACTTGCAGGCCATTACTTCTATTGTAGGCCATTAAGGGGGATGCGCCAAGGTAGCCCGCGAAATTCAAATTTTCTTACGTTTTTTGCAATTTGCAGGTAAGTATCAAGTTGTATGTTGATTAAAATATGAGACGCGGCCGTAGAATTATAATCATTAGAATCAGCAATACAACTCCATAAGAAATTTCATGAAATCGCTATATTTGAGGTCAATTCTAACTTGTGGAGTTGTATTGCTGATTCTAATGATTATAATTCTGTAAAGCGATATTAGCGACGGCCGTTTCTCATATTTTAATCAACATACAACTTGATACTTACCTGCAAATTGCAAAAAACGTAAGAAAATTTGAATTTCGCGGGCTACCTTGGCGCATCCACCTTAAATATATTACAGATACACAAATCTGGGCCTATTAACCCTTGGGCCGTAGCCATTATTTTAACTTCCTCAGCAGTGTTACCACCTGGACGCCATTAAAGCCGTTAAAACAAACTAGACACTGTTGTACGACTTTCACTAACCAAATACAGTTAAAATAAATTTAACTTTGATAGTTTAGGGTTAGTTAAACACGGGCTTGTCGTGGGATGTCGTAAAAGCTCGGAGGTTTAAGATCTAATTCCTCAGCACTAAGCAACGGTTGCAAAACCTGGCAATTGGACTTTTTGGCTTTATTACCTACAAAACAAGATTTAGCTTTAGACCCAGGTGAAACTATTAAACCACTGATGCCCGGTTTCTGAGGTATTTATTTATTATTATTTATTTATTTAACCTTTTCGCACACAAAACGTACAAAGGCGGACTTAATGCCTTAGGCATTCTCTACCAGTCAACCAAGGGTGGTGAAGAGATTAGATGGCAGGTGCTCAGTATGAGAGGAATACTTATATAAAGAACACTAAAAATATATCTTAATTAATTATAAATAGACGTAGGTAATAGACGTGTAGGTATTTGAACGGAGTTTATCCATTCGATAGTGATTATTGGTTCGATACCGTGTTTCTGAACTATACGCTAAGAAAGAGTCTTTAAACTTAAAAGTCGAGTGAATATCGAGGGTTTATCTGAGGTCCTCAAAAACCGAGCTTAGGGAAGGAATTTGCTTAAATAGATAATATTATCGAATCAATAGCTATTGAGAGTTTAAATTACGTTTAAGAATTCTTCAGAAACCGGGCATGAGCCATTTTGAAATTTCGAACTTTATTTTCGAAATCTTTGAGCTCGTGGCTAAGTAATAACAGCCGCACGGGTCGATCCATCAGGTTAAGCTACGCTTGCCGGAGTCGGTCCGTGGATGGATAACTATCTTTACATACTGAGACTCCTCTGTGCCTCGGAAAGCACGTTAAGCCCCCGCCCACGTTAGCTCCCGGCTGTCATTCGTGGATCTTTGACAGTCGTACGGGTCGTCAGAAGCCCGAAAGTCTGACAACCAGTCTTACCAAGGGGTATCGTATTACCCAGTTAATGGGTTGTGGAGGTTAGATAGGCAATCGCTCCATGTAAAATACTGGTATTCAGCTGCATCCGGTTAGACTGGAGCCGACCCCAACATAGTTGGGAAAAGGCTAGGCAGATTGATTGATTTTCGAAATCTCTAAATACAAAATCTGATTTGGGTTTACCCGAGTCAAAGTTGACAATTTTATTTTAAGAACGGAAGTTGGAATAAGTAGTGCTATTCTGTAATATCTCACCGTGAAAACATGAGTGAAGTAATCGTTAAGTGAGCTGTCAATAGTGTCAACCCCTAGCATCAGGTGGGATGACGGCTCATTTCACGCTCACATCACCTGAGTTATCACGGTGAGATGTTTACAGAATAGCACTACAGGTTCGAAATACAAAAACTGAAGGTCTTATTACAAAAGATTTAAACTCATGTTCAACGCGTGTCTCACGTTTTTTATGTATGGAGTTTGACGTACCTAACACGTAAGACACGCGATGAACATGTGTTTAAATCTTTTGTAATAAGACAGTGACCGTCTTATTACAAAACAAGGTTCATCTTCAAACCCAGGTTTAAACCATGGACCCTTTTTTGAATTTCGAGCTTTATTCTGACACGTTAAGATGTCAGTTTTACAAAACTGACAACTTAGTACCGGACTAAGTTGTCAGTTTTGTATAAAGAACTGTATTTCTATCACAGCTAGGTTCATATTACAAAAACTGACTCGATGGTTTAAACCATGACGAAGAAAAACCTCGTTTTGTAATAAGACCGTGAAAGTTTAAACTTGGACCAAAGTTAGAACTCTTTTTGTAAAGAGAAGGTTTCAGTTTCACTGCTAGATTTATGAAACACCGATACACACTTAAATTTCTATCCAGTACCGATACTTCTAAGGTTATGGCCAATCGATATCGCGTAGTAGCCAAGTAGCCTTTAGCGCGTGGTAAGTGTGTTTCCCATTGAGTGTTATTGAAATTCAGACAATTTTCTCAAAATCAGAGTTATATTTCTAGTTACACATAAATACTCGTATCTAGGTATTAGTGTTACTGGAAACATGTCACGATCCTTTTAAGGGGTGATAGCGCGAGTCAAAAACGAACCACCTTCGAGACATTTTATTTTTTCAAAAAACAGTGGAGATGCAATTTGAAAATTGATTTTAAAAAATCTAATATAACTAGTGAGCTATTATTCTAAATAGTCCTTGTCACTGTTTACACATGAGTGATTTGATACCTAATGACCTCTAGTCCCCCCGCCTAAGCCCCCCCCTCTCCCCTTATGCGAGTAGAGCTGCTGACAGCGCCACTATTGAGAAAAAAATAATAAGACAGGAGATATGGAACATTTTGAAATTTCCTATGCTCACATTTTTAGTCAGATGAGGTAGAATTTTTTGTATCAAAAAAAATCAAAACTAAACCTCCTAGGTTCGAAGTTATTACGGAAAAACGGCCGTTTTTGGCGTTAACTGCTATAACTGCACAAAATGTTCCATAATCTCCAGACCAGACCAGATCAGATCTCCAGATTAATGACTATGTATTTTTTTTTCCATGATGGCGCTAGTTAGCTGCTATTATATACTCGCCTTAAAGGGATCGTGACGTTTCCAATAACCCTGTATATGATGCAATCTTCTGTTACCTAACACTTGCCTACCGAATTTTAAAACACAATCGCTTTTCATGCGGTTTTAGGAAACCATTATCATACCGTAAAAGTCTTTCTATTTCCACGAACAAAGATTTTGTGTGGTCACAATATAAAATATTCAAGCAGGCCAGTGTTGAACATTCCTATTCAAATTAAGTATAATATTCTAAGAAATAACTGTTACCTACATTATTGCACCATCTCTAAATCCTAGATAATTATGGTGCAAGTTTGTACGAGTATGTAACGATCTGCCGCGAAGTAATGAGAATTGGACAGGAATGGGTTGGATTGGACTGGAATTGGAATTGGATTGGGTTGGATTTAACTCTTAAAATGTCGATTGCACACCATGTGTACAGATAACAATAGAATTTCAATTGTGTCTGCTAATTAGCGCGCGACGGGTTAATTGGATTTGGAATTGGATTGGATTGGAATTAATTGGATTTGGAATTGGATTCGATTGGATTTAATTGGATTTGGAATTGGATTGGATTGGATTTAATTGGATTTGGAATTGGATTGGATTGGAATTGGAATTGGATTCCATCTTGTTAGGCATAAAATTGGGTATTAACATGATGGGCTGTGATTATTTTGAATTTAAAGAAGGTCTTGTTGCGAGAGCAGTGGTGGCCCAGTGTCCGCGACTTACGAGTTGTAGGTCGTAGGTTCAAACCTAGACACCACTGTTCTCAAAACGGTGAAGGAAAACATCGTGAGGAAACTGGCATTTTCTAGAACCAAAAATTCTAAAACATGTGACATTTACCAACCCGCATTGGGCTCGCGTGGTGGGTTACAGCCCACTCCCTCTCACAGAGAAGAGGCCTGTGTCCTGTGTCAGCAGTGGGCTGATTATGTTATATTTATTATTATGCTTGGGTTGACCGGTTTAGAAGGTAACGTGTCATTGGTCGTAATACAACATAACATCACGCCTGTAATCCCCGAAGAGTTAGGCAGAGGTGTACCGTTAGTACATCCACATCTTGCTAGTGATGCTTTGTGTTATGTTGTGTTCATTGGTTCTACGTTTGTAAAAAGAATTATAATTAGAATCTGTTGGCTTATTTCCAACATCTTTACACATATTGGTATTCAACTCGTTCTGATTGGAATTCGAATACGATTATTAATTAGGATTCAATTCAGAGTCAGAATCCTGAGGTGTAGATCGAAGAGATTATTATGTTTGATTAATAAATGTTGAGTCAATTCTAATTAATTCTTATTCCATCCTTGGTATGTTTTACTCACCTGAGTAGCATAATAATGTCAAAATACACTCATATTACGATGACTAACCGGATCTTTTGTAGAACATCAAACCTACTCTTAGGTACAGTCAACAAAAGAGATATCTAGGGAGGGTATACTAACATATTTGTACGTGAATTGCTTCATGTTCAATTTTATGACAATATACAATTTTGTGTTACAGTGTAGGAGTATTCCAAAAACAAAGTAACATAATATAAAATTGAACATGAAGCAATTCACATACAAATATGTTAGTATACCCTGCTTAGATATCTCTTTTATTGACTGTACATACAAGATTACGTTTTCACGAAAACATACGGCGCGGACTCGAACTAAACTACTTTTTTCTATATCTACTTCCAACTCTTCATATTGCACCAAAATTAACAACATTTCCACAAAATCCCCATTATTATCTCAACATCGAAATTTTCCTATCACCATCATTGCAAAATCAAGAAACCCCAAGTGTGACTTACTAAGAAACCTATTGCTAATTCCAGTGAACGACAAGGCATGTGCGTGAGGCCTCAACAATGTGCCGACGAGACCTTGGTCTACTGGCCTGCTGACGGCAAGTGCTACTACAGAAATACTCAGGGACCTTGCTATCCTGGATCAGTACTGGAGGCCGGGGAAGATGGGATCGCGAATTGTTCGGTAAGATTGACTCCCTTTTTTTCTCAACGTATAATTCTACCTAGGTATAAGAATGGAGAATCATGTCGTACTAGGCTGATTAAAGTCCTGAGGTCATAGTACTTCCTGCTGCTACCATAAGTCAGGAATGCACGATTTGTCCCTGTTTATCTCCTCCGTTAGGTGTTGAGCTACAACGGGCCCCCCGATAAAAGTTTTTCCCCAACATATGTGCAGTAAAATAATAAATAAATAAATAATATCATTTATTTGCATGAAATATGGTGCTTACAGATCTCATAATACAATACATAGTACTTCATATTCCGCTTACTAAATTCAGCATGCAAATTTTGATTGTGCCATAATTTTAATTACTTAAATAATAATAATTGTAATAATTCAATTATGTTACGATGGGAAAATGTCAAGAAATTAAAATACAAATGTCAAACTATGAATATTACAAATGTCAAACTATGAAAATTACAAATGTCAAACTCTAAAAATACTAATGTTAGAACTATAAAAATTACAATGTCCAAAATAAGCAACAGAAATGTCAAAGTTAATTTAATTACAATAATCATGTCTGTAATAAATTCCTCTTCGTATTATAATTCATAAATTCATTAATAGAATAGAAACAGTTTTCAATAAGCCATGTTCGGAGTCTTTTTTGAAATAGATTCGTTGGCAGTTCTCTAATTATCTTAGGTATCTTATTATATACCTTTATTGCCATTCGACTGGTGTTTTGTACACACTGTACATTTTGGGTATGGATAAAAGGGACTGCATATGAGTCGGTGACCTCAACAGTGTGCTGACGAGACCTTGGTCTACAGGCCTGCTGTTAGCAAGTGCTACTACCGAATTACTCAGGGACCTTGTTATCCAGGATCAGTATTGGATGCTGGAAAGATGGGGTCGCGAATTGCTCAGTAAGTATGAAACTTTTTGGAAGTAAGGCCTTGCCGCGTGAGCATGAAACAAAAACAATGCGCCAATAAGACTTCTGTTAGTGCTTTCCTGACCTGGAGCTTATTTGGATCATGACGTTAAGATAGGTTTGCGAATGAATAATGAGATTATGCTCTATTTGGGAACAGCTCTTGATAAGGTAGACAGTTATATAGTAGACATGTACGTGGGCCGAAACAGATTTAATGACCTTTACGTCCGTCCCCTGCCGATGGTGTTGTTCTTGTACTTATCACTTGGCTCAGTTGTTTGCGTCTTGATCAAAAGTACGAATCATTTTGACTGTAATTTTTTGATCAAAAAGTAGGTGCGGTAGATGATACCATTACTGAGATCCAAGAAAGCAAAGATCATGGTATTCACCACACAATAGTTATTATTCTTTGATCGTGTTCTCAAACTGTACTTTAATCTTTCCAGTGTGCAATCTCCGGTCCTCACTATTGGGCTGCAGATGGTAGCTGCTACCCACACTACACGCGAGGTCCCTGTGAGAAGGGCCAGCTGTTCCTACCTGGTTCTAAGTGTGGCTGCGAGAGCCATCTTCCTCATTACCATAATGAGACTGGATCTTGTTATGAATTGGGTAAGAATGGAGTTTTGTTTTTGGATAATTACTTACTAACGGTGCTGGTTAATATTTTTAGTTCGATCCTTCGATTATATAGCAGCATTATTGACTGAGCGAACGAAACGTCTCTTTTTCAAGTCTAAAAAGATTTGCTTTCGTCTGTCAGTTTGTTGCTACTCCTCTACAGGTCGTATTTTACAAGCGATCTAGACGAAACTTGGTGTACAGGTTTTCCGACTTTATAGAGTTTTTTTGGTTGTCAGGGATTTTTGGTTGGAGGGGTACTTCCTCCAAAAAGGGGCAAAAAGGGTGCTACTGGATATCTCCGCCTTATGAGATTCGATTTCGATGGTTTTTTTTATTTGAAAGGTAGTTAAGTATTTGGTAGGTTTGTAAGGTAGGTAGGAAATGTAACTTAGTCTCATAAAAATTTGGTGAAGATCTGTTGAGGATCTTCGGCGTGATGAGCAGAATAGCTCCTCAAAATGCAGTAAATTGCTCACTTTTAGATTTCTACCAGTGCACTCGGCTATTTAACTACTACGTAGGGACAGATGGAGCACCTGGCACCACCGTCTCATCACTAAACTGGAGAATTCTGAAAATAATTATCAGAATTCTCTAAAACGAGGCTTTAGAACCTATTAGAATATTAATGTTATAGTATAGTTAAAATCTCGCTGCAGACTTGGTCATAAATCATAATCGGAGTAGGGATGTGCGCTAGTTGCGCGCGCTCAAGGCCATTATCGATAACAGAAAAAACATATCACTTGGATCAAATGGCTTTGGAGCATGGTTATGAAGTTATCCGCTTGCCGCCTTACCACTGTCAGTACAATCCCATCGAGTTGGTGTGGGCACAATTAAAAAATGAAGTTGCAACGAAAAACAAAACCTTCAACATAGCTGATGTCGAGAAGTTAGTCGATGAAGCTATTTCCAATGTTTCCATTGAAAATTGGCAAAAATGTGTGGAACATGCAGAATTGCTGCAAGATGAAGACTTAAGAAAAGCACATTTATGCGAAGAGTTCATCATTCATGTGGATGATGATGACGATAACTCAGACGAAGAATTTTAATTTTCTATTTTTAGTTTTATATATACCTTCTTTTGTTTTTATATTTAATATGCTTTGTAGTAAATTTGGTAATAAAATAAAAAAAAATGTGTATTTATTTCTATCACCCATTTATAAATATATAAAACTATCGATATCACTCATCGACTGCAGTAATGCACAGGACTACGTGTGGGCGTGGCCTGCCCATAAGGCCCGTGAGTGGGAAAGAGAGCGAAATACTCGAATGATTTATGACCGAGTCTGCAGCGAGATTTTAACTATACTATGGTAACCTACAGCCGCTGTCGGTTTTCTTTAAGTTGGACAGCTAGATATTATCTATTAATTATAGTATTTCAAACTGACATGGTTATTTTCACTACTAAAGTATATAAAAAGGGTTATTTACCATGTTTTTAAGAATAAAAAACATAGTAAACAGTCTTAAATAACTTTAGTGGTAAAAGTTTTTACTCGCGACGTCTACTGTTAGCAGAACTTCTAGTTTTTTTATCACACACCATCATCACATTTATATTCTTTGACGAAATTTTTTCAATAACAAATTTAAAAAAGCGGCCAAGTGCGAGTCGGACTCGCCCATGAAGGGTTTCGTAGCAGCAAGTAACATAATATAAAAGTTCTTGTAGTTCGTTGTAACTTTGATCGATGTTTTAATAGTTGAGTTGATTGAATGCAATGATGTCTACAATACGTCATTGATTGAATGAAAGGTAAATTGCGGTTTACGATTTATGACGTATTAAAAAAAAAAACTACTTACTAGATCTCGTTCAAACCAATTTTCGGTGGAAGTTTACATGGTAAGTAATTAATGTAGGTACCTACATCATATATTTTTTTTTGTTTTGTCATTCTCTTATTTAGAAGTTACAAGGGGGGGGGGGGGGGGACACATTTTACCACTTTGGAAGTTTCTCTCGCGCAAACTATTCAGTTTAGAAAAAAAATATATTAGAAACCTCAATATCATTTTTGAAGACCTATCCATAGATACCCCACACGTATGGGTTTGATGAAAAAAATTTTTTGAGTTTCAGTTTTAAGTATGGGGAACCCCCAAAATTTATTGTTTTTTTTTTATATTTTTGTGTGAAAATCTTAATGCGGTTCACAGAATACATCTACTTACCAAGTTTCAACAATATAGTTCTTATAGTTTCGGAAAAAAGTGGCTGTAACATACGGACGGACAGACTGACAGACAGACAGACAGACAGACATCCATAAGGGTTCCGTATTTTGCCATTTGGCTACGGAACCCTAAAAATTGTAGAGTTACGAGTATACTTCGTATTTAGTAGCTCAGCTCAATTTTTTTTAATCAATTGTTACACAAACAGCATTCGTTGCAAAGCCTAGTTAATTAGTGTTCACTGATTGATTGCCAAATGAGTGTAAACTAGTAATTCTACATATTGGTGAAATTACGCCGAAAATTAAATATTTCTTACGGTCCAAATAGCAGGTTGGGCAGTATTTTTACATAAACGTTTAACAACGAATTGGGTAGGATTAGACACAAATCTGGAGTTGTGCAATGAAAGCCAAGAAATTGCATATTACAAGCAATGTCAATTGTTGCCATGCGATGTGGTCAAAGCATGATTACTATACTAAATTTAATTATATGATGTATGATCAGAATATGATTATCATTTAGTTCCTATATTAATCCATTGTTGCTAAATGTACCTACTTTTATTTTTTTGTAAACATGCCTCAAGGGTTTAAGCTGAAAACCAGCACTTAGCAACCTGCCAGTTGGGGGACCTAAGGATAATGCTGAATCTTCTTAATCTTTTGCTTCCAGTATTAAAGTTTTGTGTGTGTACCACTACTACTAGCTGTAATACTGGAGACACTATAGGTTATTCTATTCATGTGCTTCCGCCCTTTATAAGGGCAGCAAGGCATCACTAATCCATTTGCACAAAAGTCAAAGTCATTTATTTTTGCAGAAAACACTGTTACAATGGTGTTATAGAAATTTACAGGTTTCAAGTGATTCTACCGTAAGGCATGCAAAAATGTATACAATCATAGAATTCAAAAATAAACAAAAATCATAAAATTAAATCAACAAATAAATAAAAACAATCATAAAATATTATAAGATATTAATGCAATGTCATACAAGTTAATTATTTATTTAATAATAGTAATATTTAGATTATTACAATGTGTGTTGTGTGTTTTTTACAATGTGGTGATTCTGCTAATATTTCCTCACGATACTTAATTTTCTGTCTAATAGAATTACAATTTCAACAAGCAATGTCAACAATAATTTTACTGGATGTGGGCTGATATTTCAATATGCAGATAATTTTTATCTGCAGAATAAATGTGACAGTTTGACATATTTTCAATACAAAAGCTGTCAAACCGCCATATTTATTCCTCAAATCAAAATTATCTGACTATTGAACAATCAGCCCTAAATCTAACAAAACCACACACTGTCTTCATAGTAAACGAAAAGTTCGAGATTGTGAACTCATCATGGTAAAAATTGAAAGAACATCGGTCACGGCCCATACATGCTGTGACCTGATTATAAAATAACGCTAACATGAATAGTGTATGGATTAATTCGTTCTCCTAGGCACAATAAAAAAATCCTAAATTAAAAATATATTATTTAAAAGCCGAGGTTCATAGAACTTTACACATAGGTAAGTATTTCGTAACTTTTGAGGTTATGATGTAGGTACTTAATAAGTCTGCAGCCATGACTACAACCTCAACTAAAATTGCAAAAATGAATGAATAGCCTTTCTGATCTGTTCACTGCTATGCATCTAAGACACAGGCGCAAAAAAGTAAATGCTTAATTGTGGTTTTATGATGAAACGTGTACCTACCTCAGATGAAAATGGGACGGGTTTAGATGCGTTCAAAACCTATAAAAGCAGTAAGGAAATGAGATTTTTATTACAAAGCTAAATTATTTTACAGGCTCCAATAAATAAGCTGAACCCCGTAATTTAATAAACACTTATGCCACTATTTTTTGACGTATCAATCATTGGTGGTCGTTTCATATTTTGGTCAGGTCATGTTTGACCGATGTTCTTTATCAGTAAAATGATACTGCAACTTGGGAGTACCTACTCATCTTTTTCGTGATGATAAAAATCCTCTGTAACGTTACGTAAAGTCTAACAAAGAAATGCACGTATTGTAGAATTTGTTCCCCTTCAATTTCCAGATTCGCTCGGCCCATGTCCTCGTGGCCACGTATTCTCCATCGCCGAGGTGGCTCCACACGGCTCCCGAGCTGAATGTAGATGCAAGTCGTTCCATGCTCGAGCTGCTGATGGGGTTTGCTACAGGCTTTATACTAGAGGACCTTGTGCGCATGATGAGATGATTGCTAGAGGGGGAAGATGTACTAAGGTGAGGCTTATCATTAAATACGAAGAATTGACTAGTTTTTCAATACCTTGTAATAGACAAACATGTCATATTACCGTCTCTATGCCAGCAGGCCAATTCTCGTACCTTAAAACGTTCAAATTCAAGTCGCAATCTCATGCCAGCGACAATCAAATGTCAAAAATGTAGGTAAACGCTGTACAATTTTTGACAGATTGTGACTGAGATGAGATTGCGAACGTTGTTAAAAATACGGGAATTCATTTCCTATGTGTCTCGTAGCTTTGAAGGACACGATACGGCTATAGCAGTAATATCAATAAAACTTCTATTGTGTCTCATTAGTGTCCTTCAAAGCGTTATAGATTCACAGACAGCACTTTTATTTAGCTATAGTGTTCATATTCGTGTGTATATACTGTGTGTGTGCTGTGTAGGTGTATCTATTCATACACGGAATCTCTTAAGGGGTCATTGTACTCATCATTATGTACATACTGTTCAGTACATGTATCTATATCAAACACGTCAAAATGTAGGGAGCAGCTGATTTTTTTATCGCGATTTCAGGTTTCATCTCATAGTGAAAGTTGTTCATAATGATGAGTACAATGACCCCTTAAGAGATTTCGTGTATGAATAGATACACCTTATATATGGCGTATGTGTGTGTGTATATTAAAGTACCTAAAGTCAAAGTGGTCTGTGAACTTTACCCATCGCATCGGGATGTTATACTGTACTTATTTGGTTGCACATGCTTGATGGATGCAGCACGAGGCGAGGTTTCCACCACATAACTCGCACACTTTTCGCCAAACATTGCCTTGAAAACTAGAAACATCCAATGTTCGTATGAGAATTACTTGTAAACTCAACATCTGTGTAGCCCTTCCCAAACTATGAAGGAATCGGCTTCCAGTCTAACCGGAGCGACTGCCTATCTGACCTCGGCAACCCAATTAATGAGTAACACAATAACCCTTGGTAAGACTGGTTGTCAGACTTTCGGGCTTCTGACGACCTGTAACAACTGTCGAAGATCTACAAATGACAGCCGGGACCAACGGCTTAACGTGCTTTTCGAGGCAAGGAGGGATCTTGATATGTAAAGATGGTCACCCATCCACGGACCAACCGCGGCAATCGTAGCTTAACCTGATTGATCGACCCGTACGGTACTAATCACTAACCTAACCTAACGTAACTCTTTCTTATTTCAAAATTCCAGGTGCCATGTGCGAGAGGCCGCCTGTACGTACCGGAACGTCGTCGTTGTTACCGGCCCGGCACCGCAGAGCCGTGTCCGGTGGGCGAGGTAGTAGCCTTCGACTTTGAAGCAAGACCAGCCATTGATGGCCTCAGTCACAATGGAGTGTGTGCGTGCGGGAACGGCGCTTGTAGCAGACGAGAGGTATGTTATGGACTGGGTTTTTTCATTTGACCCTGGGTAGATGGCCTCACAACCAGCCATGAATATTGGGCAACGGAATGAACGTCATATCCCCTCGTTATGTCTTGCCGAGATGGCAGAAGTCACTAGGGTGCTATTAGTTTTTATTAAGGCGTTTTCTATAGAGTCGAAAGTTGTAACTTTACAAAATGTTTAGTTTTTTTGAATCATGGCGTCATATATATAATAAACTATCCAGTTTTAGGCAATAGGCTCGCTCTCCCTATATAACGTGGAGAAATGTGGATGTATTATAATCAGCCTATAATGTTCCTACTGTTGGGACACAGGCCTCGTCTCTGTGAGGGAGTGGGCCGTAATCCACTACATGGGCCCAGTGCGGGTTGGTAGATGTCAGATGTCTTCGAATTTTTGGTTCTAGGACATGCCGGTTTCCTCACGATGTTTTCCTTCACTGTTTTGAGAGTACCTAATTTACCAAGCAACGCCAACCGGTTCTGTGCTTCCCGCATCCAACATTTCCTTTATATCCTGATGCAATCTTTATCCTTGTTTCTCACTAAATGCACCTAGCTCAAATGCGAAAGAAGGAAATTAACTTGGAGACTCATAAAACCTAATTTTGTGGAAATTTTGGATCATGTGATATTTTTATAATTGTGGCTAACATCTTTTAAATACACCCATCCTGCCAGTTCATTATGAGTCAGTTTTCCATCGAGCAATTTCCTCAAAATTCTGACGTGATGGAATTTTAACTATATTTTCCATAAGCAGCACACCAAAATCTATGAGAAACACTACTCGATTAGTCTATAATATCATCTAGTACCTGTCTTCGTCAAGACGAATCAAACGAGCTCAAACTTGATAGGGTTCCGTCGTTTTATTACTAAGTTCCCAAGGCCACCTTCCAGCTTCATCATCATATCGGCTCCATGTCATGTAATCGGATGACAATGCAATAATATTGCATTGTCATCCGGTTTACATACATGCATGTAAAATTTCAGCTCAATCGGAAACCGGGAAGTGGGTTTTTAACTTGCAATATTAGGTTACAGACAGACACCGGGACAGGTGCAACTAAATAATAAAATAAAAGCTTGTAACAATAAAAAAAGGTAATTCGTTGTAGGTCTGTGTAATCTGACTAATTCATCTCACTGCAGGATTCGGTAGTCGCCATACTGAACTATAGTGACGAAATTAATAGTAATCACCATGCTTGTCTTGAAATCTGACCCGGACAAAGCAGCTTTAAACTAAACTTATCATTTCTTCACTTTGTTTAATACCATTTATATTTTTCAATTCCAGGTGGAAGCCTGCATCACTCGCAGGGGCACAGCTCCTTACAACGGTACCTGCCACATACTGAACACGCAGGGCCCCTGTCCCGAACACTCCTGGCTCATGAGAGACCATACCAACAATATTAGATGCAAGTGCAGGCCTGGGAGAGTGTCGCCTGACTGTGAAGAGGATGTTAGGTTGGAAGTGAAGAGTTGATAAAGTGAAATGGTACTAGGCCAGTGAAGGTACTTTTAGTGTATAGTGTATGATGAATTTATGATCAAAGAGTGTAAAGGTAGAGAAGAGGTCGTGCCGGATCGGTCTGGCGTGTTGCGTGCAGGCCTATATACACGAAACAATCTCATCAGAATAAATAATACCCTTAAGGGATTGTTCGGTTTGGAACCTTTACATGCGTAACCCGTAAAGGCGTGTACGCACGAGCGAACAAAACATGGTGAACACGATCGTCGAACACGGATCACCTGAAGAAACTCAGGACCCTGTTGAACATTAGTGTTCGATGTTCGAGTTCACCATGTTTTGTTCGTTCGTGCGTACACGGCTTCACAGCCACACACGGTACTGATGTTGATGACGACATACGAATCAGAAGATAGAACTGCCATTGTGCAGGACACAAACATGGTTTCCGAAAGCGTAATTAAGTCGTCTGTGTTAGAAAATTTGAATTTTGATCAAGATACAATCTGACACTGATCTGCAAATTGCAAAAAACGCAAGAAAATTTGAATTTCACGGGCTACTAATGCAGATCCTCCTTAAGGACGCTGTTACAAATGGGTAGTCAAATCATTACTTTTTTAAACAAAAGTATGTTTATTAAATAAAATGCTTTGCATTCTTAAAATGTTTTTTGGCCAAATTGTTGATAGATATGCATGGTACGATTCTGAACTATAAATATAATTTTAGATAGATACAGATTCTCAATAAATGTACCGGAGTGAAAATTTTTACTTCGATACATTTATTGAGAAAATTTACGTATTTAAAATTATATTTTTAGTTCAGAATCGTACCATGCATATCTATCAACAATTTGGCCAAAAACCATTTTAAGAATGCAAAGCATTTTATTTAATAAACATACTTTTGTGTAAAAAAGTAATGGTTTGACTACCCATTTGTAACAGCGTCCTTGAGTGATAAAAACCTGCTGGTGGTGCTTGGTTGGTTGCAGCAGTTTGACTGTCACGAAATGAAACTTACACATATTTTATTAAAAGTCAGATTTAGTGTTAAGACTGATGAGACTCAGTTTATTATTTTGTACATATTAGCTATTAGTAGATAAAATATAAATAAATGATGCATAAACAACATACCTAGCTATATGAGAAAAATACGATAGTACATATTTATTAAGGTAGGTAGGTAGATATTAAATAAAATAAAGGGGTTTTACTTTTATTTAAAACCTTTTTTGTGAATAATTAATATTCTTATGCATTTACAACTGGCATTCTTATTTAAAATTTTCATTTTACATACAAAATGAATTGTAAAAAAAATATGTATTTTATACGAGGCATATATCGGGACGAGTAAAAGAATAAAATAAAATTTTGTAAACATTGGATTTTTATTTTAATAACTTATCGTTTACATTTCCTTACAATTAATTTATAATAACAGTACAAAAATAGTCAAAAGTTAATATCTAATTGCGTGATGTCTGACTAAAATTAAATAATTATACACAACTATAGCACAGCACTAGTCTTTGTCTTGTATCATTTGTCTTTTAATTTCTTCTGTGATTGTCCTGTGAAAAAAAAAACATACATTATTGTATAATTTTTATGGCTACTTCACTTATGACATTTCTTGGGTAGTTAACTTTCAAATAAACTCATTATCATTCTCCTGCCCTTTTTATTTAGGGTCGACGCAAAATGTCTTTTTCTTCCATATTTCTCTATTAGTCATCATCTCGGTAGTCACCCCCTTCCTAGCCATATCATCTTTCACACAGTCCATACATCATTTCTTTGGTCTTCCCCTACTCGTATAGCCATCACATTCGTACTCAAAACTTTCCTGACGACATTTCCCTCACTCCTCCGCATCACATACCATGACAACCTATTTCACAACTTTTCAGTCACCGCTGTCACTTTCAGACTTCCTCTTATAAGGTGTTAAAAAATCAACATTACAAACTTTAAATTGCTGGTTTAGTCGATGGTCAATATGGAACAACTTTTACTTCGGGACCAACCTCGAAATCGCGAAAAAAAAGCAGCTGTCCCATACAGTTTCAAACAGTAGGTATTAAACTTTAAGGAACAGTTGATTTTTTTTTCGTGATTTCAGAGTTGGTCCCATAGTAAAATTATTCGGCTCGAAGCTCTAAAGCACTCTTTAAAGTTTGTAAAGTTAATTTTTTGACACTTTATACTCAAATAAACTCAATGACTTGAAAACGAATATCATCTTGAGATCCCAGAGGAACCCAAAAACGCATTACTTCTGTTCACTATCAGGGTCTTCATCAGGACGCTATGTCAGCGGTGTCAACTATTAGTGTCTAAATAGACTATGCCGAAGGTACGCGACCGAAGTTCCGCGGCTGATTTTACGTTCCGACGTATTCGGCTGATAATATGACACAACATAAGTGCCGAACTTACGCGGCAGAAATTCAGCTGCGCAACTTTGTGTGTATTCAGTGTCTCGAGAGCTGAGCGAGCCCCGGATCTTCTTCGGCAATCGAACCGAACTTCGGTCACGTATAATGTGTCCTCTACAGAATACGTTGCCGCCGAATTGACTTATTAACTTACGCCCGACTGAGGTTCAGCTGTACGCTATAACGCAACGTAATGTGTCGTCGGAAATTAGAATAGCATTGCAGTCGTAAGTAATCATGGCGAACTTCGGTCGCGTATTTTCGGCATAGTGTGTTTATACACTTAGACACTATAACGTGCGTTTGCACTGACGAAACATCGCATAAAAACATACTGATATCTCTGTCAGATACATTGACAGAAATAGAGATATCATTATGTTTTTATGCGATGTTTCGCCAGTACAATCGTGCAGTAATGGCACAGAAAGCTTACGCAATATAGGCTGAGATTCTAAAAAATAACATAATATCACGCCTGTAATCCTCGAAGGGGCCAGAGGTGTACCTACACCCACATTTCACAATGTTTAAGTTCCATGTAATAGAGGGCGAGCCTATTGCCACTAACCGGGCACAAATCCAAACTCCGGGTGTCTACTGAGAAATGCTTAATAGAAATACCCCAATAACACTTTACCCGACCTGGGAATCGAACGCAGGACCTCATGCTCAGCGACCACTGGACCAACGTGGTAATAGTAGGTAGGTACTGGTTTATTTTTACTATAAAACTTACCGAAATATATTCTATAGACTTGGTTGAAAGGCATCTCGATGGCGACCGTCGACAATACTGATATTACTGTCACTACAAACAGTTCTGGGACGTGCACCTGAAATAGCACAAAATTAAATGTTATAAATCAGACAATATTTAAGCAAGGCATCTGAAGGCCAATTCCCATGATTAAAAACGTTTAAAATCTAGTCGGAATCAATATACATCTCAGTGACAATCATTATCAAAAACATGTCAAAAATTTATGAAAATTAGAGATATTTTTGACATATTGAGACCGATTATATTGCGAACATTATTAAGAATATGGGAACTGGAATTGCTTTGGAAGGTACCTACAGTCCGTTCACAGTTATATTACCTGTGACAGTAGCAATCCAACATCAACCTTGTTGTAACAACACTAAAGATGACTGATTTTGACAGACTTATCAGTGGCATCAATCCAACAGCAACCTTAATGTAATGAAAATAAAGATCACTGTCATTTTGACAGTAATGCAAGATCAGAGGTAAAATAACTGTACACGGTCTGTAATCGAGCTTTCCAAAGTTTTCATTTAGGAATATATGGAGTCGCAGCGTCTTTATTTAAGCTTGGGTCATCATCATCTCCCTGCCCTTGTTCCATGTTACGTGGGATTGTCGCAACACGTTTTCATCTTCCATTCTCTCCTGTCAGCCGTTACACTATCATTCACTCCCTTTTCTTTCATATTATTCCTCATTCATTCATATTTAGGCTTGGGTATCTCTGGTTAAATCAAGCAATCTTGCGGTTTTAAAGCTATATATACATTATGTATTTTTAACCGACGAAAAAAAAGGAGGAGGTTCTCAATTCGACACGAATTATTTTTTTTTTTTTTTTATGTATGACCATGCATAACTTTTTACGGAGTCGTCCGATTTGAAAAAAAAATATTTTATTCGAGAGGCTATACCTCAAAGTTGGTCCCATATAAAATTGATTAACTTTGCTTGGGTAGTTTTTGAGTAAACTTCAATAATACGTATTTTTTCTCCACTTATACATTAATTATATGGATGATGTTCTAGTTTCTTTTGCAGTTAGTGGTATTAGAATTTACGAGTATGTGGGGTGTGGTTACCACAACTAAAAAGTGAAAAATAAAAACATTTTACAAAAATATACAACCGACTTCCAAAAACAACACTATAAAGTGAAAAATAACTTTGATTTTGGAAGTCGGTGGCAAAAAACGAAAATACATTTAACCAGACACCAACTTCCGAAATTAAAGTTATTTTTCAGTTTATATTGTTGTTTTTTGGAAGTCGGTTGTATTTTTCTGTAAAAAGTTTTTATTTACAATGCTTTTTAAATCTCATTAAATCTAAATTTAAAAGCAGTGTAATAATGTAATATAATCCAAGTTTTATGATATATTTTTTAACCAGAGCGCAGTCACATCAATCTGCTAAAGGCTAGCCTTTTCCCAACTGTGTTGAGGTCGGCTTCCAGTCTAACCGGATGCATCTGAATACCAGTATTTTACATGAAACGACTGCCTATCTAATCTCCACAACCCGATACCCCTTGGTAAGACTGGTTGTCAGACTTTTGGGCTTCTGACTACCTGTAACGACTGTCAAAGATCGACGAATGACAGCCGGGTCCAACGGCCTAACGTGCTTTCCGAGGTATGGGGTGTCTTGCTGACTCATCACCACGGAGAAGTAAACCAGGGATACTTACAAGAAGTAAAGGCGAGTAGTACTCTGGATTTCTCTGCACTCCCACGTTGTAGAAGAAGATGGGGAACTGCGTCAGGTACACACTGTACGCGATCTTGTTGAAGAACTTGAACACTCGCGACTCTATGAATGAGGTTCCTATGCCTGTGGATATAAGGCTGTTTATTAAATACAGCTGCAGGTCAGACTATACTTTTTATATTTATGTTTATATGCATTCTTAAAATAATATTAAATCCTACAATCTCTTAGGAAACTGTTTGCCTTTTGTTTGCAACGTCTTAGTACAAAACTATATTCAAAAATTGTATCAAAGTAAGTAAGTTAATTTGAATCTCTGAAGCCGGTAGTATCTTAAAAAAAGACTTCCGTAAACTATCCATTATTTTATTACGTACTCTAAAACTACCACCACAGTAGTACGAAGTTCGGCGAACTACGTAAGCAGCTCGGGCCCTCGTCGGACGACTGTATGATGTATGAACTGTGCTACTACTATAACATTATAAGCGAATGATTCAAAATTAGATAAGGAATTCACACCGAAACACGAAACCTATATACGTTCGGATTCACAACATCCACGAACGACTGTACTTAAAGAAATAAAGTTGGCCTATGAATCCACCATCTTACCAGCATAGTCATTAGCGATCGCCCAATGTGACGCGCACATGAACACCCCCCACAATATAGGCGATAGTGCTGAGAACATGGCCGCGCCGTAGTTCTCATACTTGTACCCCTCTAGACCCCACTTGTAAGGAGTCACGATGGTCGCCGCCATCAGTGCTAAGCAGAAGGCCCAGAGAAGTCTCGTTTGAGCCTGGAAAATGGAAAAGTGTTCTGAAATTCTCTCTCATTAAAGCTTCCACGGATAGAGGAATGTATCATTAACGTCATCATTAGTCATTGTCGTCATCCTCCTGCTCTTTTTTCAATTAACTTAATTAGGACCGGTGTAAAACGTCTTCTTCCATACCTTCATGTCTATCAGCAGTCATCTCAATTCAAAAGACTAACTACTAACTAATAAGTCAAGTTACATTAACTAGATTTAGCTGTAGGAAAGAACTATGTTTTTTTTTAATTGTAAAATTATCTAAGTACCTACCCTTTAGCAAACGAGGTGAGGAATCAAAATAATTATCAATTTTATTCTTTCTAACCATTGTTATTTTTGACGCACGCCTATGAAGTTCCTCATTTACTGACAGGCAACCAACCATAGACGAAAATATGAAATACGTCATGGACGCTATGAAGTTCCTTATTTAGTGACAGGCGACCATAGACAAAAAATTCAAAACTTCATGGACGTTAAAGTAAAATAAATGGTCGGAAAGATTATAGTGTAGGTAAACAGGCTTTGGGCCCGCTTGCACCACAAACACACACATCACTAATGTCAGGGCCACACACCAACGTCAACGTCAATGCCCATCATCGCCATAAAAGTCGGGGTAATTAATCCGATATTTCAGTGGCCACTGTGCAATGGGCAATGTGAATCCCGTTGTAAAATTATCGCGATAATCAACGGCATAACCCGTTGATGCGGTTGAAGTGCGTTTAATGCAAAAATTTTGAAAACATCATTCCGCGTTTGTCGTTTTCTAACGATGGACAGAAACAGAACGATGTTTTGAACACGTTTAGCGCTAAACGAATTTAGTGATTTGTGGTGCAAGCGCACCATAGAATCCATAAACCGCTCTCCTGTAAAATTTTTTTAGCAATTTAAATTTTGTTCTTCTGTAATCCAAACCCAGCTACCTGGGTTATCGGCTTTCGGAATCGGGAATCAAAAGCGTAGGCTTTTGATTCCCGATTCCGAAAGCCGATCTGATTATCTAATAATTATGAATAAAATACTTACAGTTGAAAGCTTGAAGCTTAACTTTTTGGTTTTCATGAGATACGCCATGACGACTCCTATTAGGTAAATAGTGGCTCTGTGTGTAGGAAGGATGTAGGAGTAACGCGCCGCGTCTAGTAGTTTCTGTACTCTGGAACGAAAATAAAAACAATTACAAAGAAAAAAAAGAAAAAAACGGTGAAGGAAATCATCGTGAGGAAGCTTGTGCCTGAGAGATGATATTAATTCTTGACGGCATGTGAAGCCAAGTCACAGGTCCATGGGCGGGCATAAATAAAACTCTGACACACACTAGGTGTCAGGTTCACTAACAAGAACACGAAAAAAAAAAGAAGCCCAGTGGGGGTTTCGAAAAGGATAAAAGTACCTGGTGAAGAATAACCCATCCCTCATATTTCCGAAGGTATCCTGAAAGATAACTAAGGCATGAGGGCAAGAGGAAAAGTTACAGGCAGCGATATATAACAAACACGATCTTATCGAATGATTCTATAGAAATACTTCTCGTAATTCTAGAATAATCTCGATTTAAAACATTGTTTTTAATCGACATCTTGATTAACCATCTACCCCGGTTAAGTACCTACCGGTTAAATTATCTGGCAGTTAATTAAATACAAAATCTGCTCTCTAATTAAATTCAGCTGGTAGTTACAATACCTTTCCGGTCACTGAAACAGGCCTCAAAAAACCATTTCAGTCACAATGATCCTCACATGATCTGACCAAGATTATGTCTGGACTCAAAGTGACTGTGAACGAACCTCTCAGTTTGTTTTGGTTTCTTCTCAGAGTAGTCTGATAGGAAATGCCCACCTCATCTAGTTTTTAAAATATTACTAGTGAAGTGTTTGTATACACCTACTTGCAGAAATAAAATCATTTATCAGCATCTCTAAACCGCGAACACTCAACAAAAAATCACTTTCAATATTCCGTAACAATTTAGACACTGAGGTCTTAAACGCGGTTTAGATGTGCTGAACACATTTAGTTTCATGGGTGAAATTCACCCTGAGCTTCCAAAGAACTAAACTCCTAATCTAAACCTAAGATTGCCTTGTTGACTGCACCTAAAATATAGTCAATGCAATGCAGCATCAGTAATATTGTTTGCTGCTGCAATCCGTCATCTTTGATGAACGATCTGTGGTCTCAGCTTCAAACAGGACCTTATAATATATCGTCTGTGTGGACAGTGGCATCTATATAATCACTTAATAAATCATAGGTGTCTTCTGTGAAATTCTGGGCGATTGGATGGTGTCTCTTGACTCCAGTAAGGCAACATTTTGTATAGTTGTTACGAGTTAAATGCTCGAACGCACTACGCGTAAATCTTTTGAAAAAAAAAAATGTTTTGTTGCTTCGTGTCCATAATATTAATGGAACCTGGAATCATTTTAAGCATGGGTCGTTTTTAACTTTTTGTAGGCTCATAGATATTTGATTTATTTGTTGACATTTTTCTATTTTGTTAAATGTAAAAAGCAATTATTAAAAAAAAAAGTTTCTGGCCGGCTCTTCTTCATAGGAAACGACCAATTAGAACCGTGCACCTAGCTTCTGACGTTTTATAAGTGCTCATTAGGTTTATGTGAATAAAAAATATCTTTTTTTTTTTCTTTTGGCTTCGCACGGTTTGAAAAAAAAAATATCTAGAATTTGAATTTGAAAACTCAAAATAGTCGTAATAAACAAAGTCGGTATATTTCTATATCTGTGACCAAAACCATTTTTGTGTGGTCAAATATTTGAAAACATTTACTTATTTTTATATTTTTTTAGATAAGATTTGAAACGGCATTTACGTGGAAAAAATTGCTATATCTACATATATTACATACTTATTTTACCTATTAACGATGATTACATTATCAAAGTTTGTTTACGCTTTATGTAAAGAAACAATACCTACATAATAATCAAGTTACAATATTTCAAGAGAACTTAACAAGTGACGGAGATGACATTTAAACAAGTACCTAAAGTAGCTTCTTTTCAAGTGCCTTCATTAGCAGTTACAAATGTGACTACTTAAAAACTTAAACAAAGTTGGTACTTACTTACACAAGGACTTAACTTACGTAAGTACCTATTGTGTTGTGTTAAGTAATGGATTGTCAAGTAGTATGAGGTGATGCGTATACTAGCAGGTACCATGGGTACTCTTGTTAAGTCATGTTAAATACACCTACCTAAGTAAGTGTTTAACGCATGGTCTAGAAGTTAAGGACTTGCAATATTTTGCTTCTGGAAAATTCTTTGACTTCATGTTTCCTCATTCCTCCGCCTGGATGGATTAGCAAATAGTATCTCAATGCTATTTACTTAAGATCTCCAAATAAGGTTTTAAGCTGTGCGCAAATTTTCAGAGGGTGTTCTACCCATGAATATGAACAACTTTTACTATGGGACCAAACCTGAAATCGCGAAAAAAAAACTTGGTGTACATAAATGTATTGAACAGTTGACTTTTTTTTCGCGATTCCAAAGTTAGTCCCATAGTGAAAGTTGTTCATATTCATGGGTAGAACACCCTGTGAAAATTTGCGCACTGCTTAAAAAAATATCCTGTATAACAATATAAAGGGCAACAACATCTGGTAAATATTAAGTAGGGTACGCCTTCACTTAGCCGATGTTCGCACGGACGTAAAAATATCGCGGCGATTTTTTTTTCGCGCACTGGATTTTCAACGTTCTGCAAAGCGCCGAGAGTTGAAAATCCAACAGTGTGTTTTTTCGACGCGCTGGGATGCACTCTGTTGTTGTTAGGTTAGATTCTCGAAGCTCGGCTCAACACCGAGAGTTGGAAATCCAGTGCGCGATAAAATCCTACCGCGATATTTTTACGTCCGTGCGAACGTCGGCTTATAGGCGACCACAGCATGGCACAGCTATTGGCATAAGAACACGTTTTTTTTTAATGTTTTGAGAAAGAGAGATGTACTTATACCTCATTATATTAGTCAGATTCATCAAGTTGATTAATTTATTAAAATATAATTAGATCGATTAAAATTTTTGAAAAATGTAGCTACTGCATTATTTGTAATGACTCAATGTATGGGGAATAATTAAATGGCGAAAATATTGCAAAGATATTGACGTAACCATTTTCTTACACAGCTTATTTAATAGTTGATATGGTAATACAATTAGTACATACCTAATGTCGTTCAAATTACATTTCTAGTTATCATAAAAAAGATAATACCAGAGAAAGACGTAGGTAGGTCTAGGCCTACAGCCAGGTATGGTGGGTGATAATATGACCTTAAACATTGTATAGGTACGTGTTCGGGTTGTTGACCGGATTGATTCAACCAAATGATTATTATAAGTTTATTAAATAAAAACTTTTTTACAAAAAAATACAACCGACTTCCAAAAACAACACTACAAAGTGAAAAATAACTTTAATTTCGGAAGTCGGTGTCTGATTAAATGTATTTTCGTTTTTGCCACCGACTTCCGAAATTAAAGTTATTTTTCACTTTGTAGTGTTGTTTTTGGAAGTCGGTTGTATTTTTTTGTAAAAAAGTTTTTATTTTTCACTTTTTAGTGGTTCACATGTGCTTACCCCTTCACAGCCTACTGGCGTGATGTTATGTTATGAACTGGTGTGAACAACAAACAGACATGAGATTTCAGCAATCCCAGTCCATTTGCTATCATTTATTGAGGAGTTCCGTTACCTATCTCAGAAGTTCTTCATCAGATCTTCACCAAATTGAAATGGGACCACTCCAAGAAAGTACTCTTCCAAAAACTATCCAAATCGCTTCAAGTGTGCCTATAAAATTGGAAGAGTTCTCTCTATTTCTCCAGGATCCCATCATCAGATCCTGACTTGATGATCATGGGACCACCTGGGACGTATACCCTTTCAAACAAAAAAAAAATAATCCAAATCGGTCCAGCCATCTTCGAGTAATCGGGGAACATACATAAAAAAAAAAAAAAAAAAAAAAAAAAAAAAAAAAAAGGTTCCGACGAATTGATAGCCTCCTCCTTTTTGAAGTCGGTTAATTACTGATACTTTACTTTTCAAATAAGAAACAACTTAACTACACACGATGGGCTAGGGAGCTGCCACGATAGTGTTGTACTCAACATTATGTATGAACAACTTTGACTATGGGAACAAAGTTGAAGTCGTGAAGAAAAAAATCTGATGTTCCTTACATTTATGTTCCCATAACTCATCAAAATGTAGGGAACAGCAGATTTTTTTTTTCGCGATTTCATGTTTTTGATCTTAAGACATTTTGATCATATTATTATGCCATGAATAGTTAAGTATTTAGGGAGTCAAATCGTACTCAGTTTGTGATTTTGAGCTTAGTATGAAAAGCATTAATGAACAAGTAAGAACAAATCGCTTATGTGTGATTTTAAAAATTTTGTGTAGTTATATTTTATTTGTAGCAAATCGTGTAATCTGTTATTTACAACCCGTTTCCTTCCAGAACCAAATAGGAAACAAAAATTATCAAACAATTATTTTTGTACTTTTATTCTAAGGTGCCAACCCTAGTGGGGCAGATTCCACTGCAAAACCTTAGGCATTCCACTTTGCTCCACCGGACCCTTTGCCTCACAGGTGGAATGATTCATATTTTTACTAATTCGTAATTTTCTTTATTTTTATTCTGGCGTGCTATGATATAAAAAGATTTGATGAATCAAATATTTTTCATGGCACTGTTGAGAATACTTTCAAGCATTTTCAGGTTGTCGAATAACAACAGTAGACAGCCCTCAAGAACACCTTTCGTAGCTTCCTAATGTTCATGTTAAATGAAGGCTATATTACCGGACATAATCAAATCGCTACAAATAAAAAATGCAAGCTCATTCAAGTTCACTGCATGAACAAAGGTCAAATTCCAACAACACCTTTTGTCAATGGACTTTGAACCACTAAAATTGTGTCTAAACAACACGTGCGCTTTTAAACTGACCAGTTCCTGTAAACGTGAATATTTTTAAGGCTAAACTGTGGTTAACATGGCATTTCCTAGTCATAAATAAACCAAAGTAAGTAAAGCTTGATGTACACGGTGCGACTTAATTGTCTGTGGCATACCTTAAGTTGAAGCAACAATGAATGGTGCATCGTCTAAACAGGGTTTATACGATGCAAGTCATTTCTTGCTTTAATTTTATTGTAGGTATGCCACAGGCAAAACTGGCATCGTGAAAATGGGACTTAATGGTTGTACCTATAGGTAATTTTGGCAACTCTAGAATTAGGTGAGCAAAACCGCCAAACGATTAACGCCTTGATTCCTATCGGAGGGTTAATTTGACCTGTGTAATTGTCTGTGCCCAACGACATTATAATTATTAGCTCCTATGAAGGTAATTTGACTTTGTACAATGTTCGGAATAAAGGCCAAAATCAAAGCTTTTTTGCTTTTTTTTATGGACTTTTTTATTATTGCTATTAGCCAGCAAGAACTATCATGAAGAAAATTGGGTGTAGAAAATACATAGTCTCCACAAGTGCACCCCGGGCAATAATATTAGATTATACATGGATTATAATAGGTACTTAATACCTAAGAAATTGCCCATTTTTTGCAGTTTTGTGTGGGACAGTTGATAATTTTTTCGCGATTACGATGTTGGTCCCATGGAGAAAGTTGTTCAGTTTGATGTTCTGTACCACACCCTTTTTGATCACATCTTTCTGGCAAAAACTTGTTGTCCATTACGTGGAGAAAGAGTATACAGTACATCTCATGTTTTGTTATGATAGTGAAAAAGACTTAAGCATACGAAGTTCGGCTTCACACAGCCACTCCAAATAAGCAGACCAAATTAGAGGAAAAGTGATTATAAATATGTTTTGTAACTGTTTTTTAACTGTATTTCCTACTCCTATGTTTAATGCATGCCGTGGCAGCCTTTAATTAAGGCTACACTATAAAATGTTAAAATAACATTGGTACCTATTTTAACATCTATTTTTGGTGTACGCTTTGTTGGTTGTTCTTAAATAAATAAATGAAAAAAAAACTTACGAAATTCCATAATACACGAACATACTGATATCATACCAGTATATGGCTAGGTATCTTAAAGCTGTTGAGGCTACTGCGATCAGACCCAAGAGGGACCAGCCCAGGGACTTGTACTTCCAGATCAGCAGCATCAGGGGTAGGGTAGCCACGTAGAGCTGCATGTCCATACCGATTTGATGCGTGTGGGTAAGGCACTGAAACAAAATGGCGTGTGTGTTGTAGTTATTGGTAAGCAGTTCAGTATCGGCTGTGTGTGGTAGTTTAAGGGCGTTGGCTCCGTACGGCATGTCATACAAACTTTCAAATCCTTTTTTGTCTAAATGAATGAACCAATTTTAATGAAACTTCATACGCATAAGCAAGATACATAGGTCTAAAAAGTTAGTTAAGAACATTTTCTAAAAATAGTGTTGCAGCTATATTAGACCGATTTTAAATATTCCATAGAAAAGAGATTTCCAATTATCTTTTTTTAAATAAGACATTTCAAAAACGTTCTTAACTACCTTTTTAGACATATGTATGCCGCTTATGCATATGAAGTTTCAATAAAATTGGTTCATTCATTTCGACAAAAAAGGACTTGAAAATTTGTATGAAATGTGGTACCGGCCAACGCTCTTAAGTGTCTTTTGTCTGTCTTGGACAGGATTCAGAGATAAGAGATGGCAATGGTGGCCTAGGAAGCGCTGGATAGGTATATGAAATAACAGCAATAGCAGGAAAATAATGGACAAAGGAAGTCACAGACAGAGACAACTGGAATAAGCTGGAGGAGGCCTATAGGAACCCCTTCTTGGTATACCAAGAAGGGGTTCCTATCCTGTTATAGATATATGGAAATAATATAATACATATATATATAAAAAACCGGCCAAGTGCGTGTCGGACCACGCACAATGAAGGGTTCCGTAGTTGGGATGAATTTATCCCAAGAACAAACTTAACATTGTAGTTGAAAAACATGTTCTCCCATACATTCCAACTGTAAATGTAAGTTTGTACTCACAATATTTATGGATTTACCATGTTATTTTAAGAACACAGACTTCTTATAAGTTTTTCTGTTATCTACTGGTATAGAACTATTTACTGCATTTTTTCCAAAATTTTAGGCTAAGTAGTTTCGGAGATAAGGGTCAATTAGGGAGGGAGGGTCAGGGGGGGTATTAGGGGTAATGGTCAATTTTCGTCTATTTTCTTAAATAACTTTTAATAAATATTTTAAAATTATAAAAAAATATACATTTGAGACTCATAGTAAGCCCTTTCATTTGATATGTCACATGGTATAGTTTGCAATATTTTTTTTTAAATTATCTTATTTGCCCCCCAAAAGTAACCCCCATATTCAAATTTCATTTATTTACTTTACCCGTCCGTGTTTGAGTCACAGAAGTTCATATGTGTACCAAATTTCAACTAAATCGGTCCATTACATTCGGAGCAAATTGGCTGTGACAGACGGACAGACAGACAGACACACGAGTGATCCTATAAGGATTCCGTTTTTTCCTTTTGAGGTACGGAACCCTAATAACACAGAAACAAGACAACTGAAAAAAACTATCTTATATAACTTTGTTAATATAGGTGCTAATTATATAAGAAGTACAATAATTGTGTGGATAAGAAATTAAAAGGTTTTTTTATTTTATTTATTTATTTTGGCTTGTTGGGAAAGGGCCAATAAGTGAGCAGGTTGGAAATTATTTCCACCTGATGTTAATCGGGCACCTGTAAATACACACATCAAAAGTGTCTAGGGATCAACATATATTTTTGCAATAACTTTTCTCCTGATTGATATTAATTAAAATTTTCTTTAAGGATTCATCAAATAAAGTGTTTTCGTTTGTCACAGTAACGATAAACCTAGTCACCTTTGCATTAATAAAGAAATTTGCCATTTTCCTAATAAAGGGATTTTTGACATTTGAACCACTAACATTAAAGTTCGAAAAAAAGACTGAAATAACAGTTTTCTTTAAAATTTTATTGGGTAACTTAAACAATTAATAATCCGTGTTTCTACCGCGAACACTAACAACACAAGAACATCGGTTTGGCATACTCAAAATGAGTTCATCCAAATCACGCTGTGGAATGGCCGCCCATGTTCGTTGCAACAACAAAAAAAGGTCTTCTTGCGACTGGATACCCTCCATATTCGGCAGAGCTCTTCTCTGTAGCATATCCCATGCATGCTCAATCGGGTTCAAGTCTGGCGACTGAGCAGGCCAGGGCAGGACATTGATGTTAGCTGCGGCGAGAGTCTGTCTTACAACTCTTGCGGTGTGCGGTCGTGCATTATCATGCATTAACTGAAATAAGGGACCGATTTGCACTTGTAGAGGAACGATGACGTCTGATACAATCGTCTCAGCATAAATTTGAGCGTTGAGGTTGCCTCTGATCCAAATCAACTCAGTTCTTCCGCCGATCCAAATACCCGCCCATACCATGATGGTTCCACCACTATAAGGATGGACTTCCTGGCAGGATTTTAATCGCTGTTGGCGTCCAGGGGTTCTCCAGTGTCGTATACGTCTTGTATCCGGTCTCATACCAAAACGAGACTCATCAGAAAAGCACACGAAACGCCATTGTTCTTCTGCCCAATTTCTATGTTCAAGAGCCCATTGATATCGAATCCTACGATTGTGCATTGCTATAGGTGGTACCCGTAGCGGTCTTCGGGAATGAAGGTTCACTTCATGCAAGCGGTTTCTGACTGTTTGGTCGCTAATTAAGTTCCCTGAAGAGTGATGAAGCCTCACGGCTAACATCATGGCGGTTATAGTTGGAGCTCTTCGAGTTAAGATTTGAATGTATCGGTCTTGTCTCCGTGTGGTGCAGCGATACCGTCCTCCATGGCGCTCAGCCACGGTACCAGTGCTTCGGTAACGTGTCCAAAGTCGACTGATAACACTCTGACTTGTATTCAGAGCTAAAGCCACAGTACGTTGCCGGGAACCAGCTTCTATCATTCCCACGGCTCTGAGCATTTCTTCCCTGCTTAAATGACGTCGCCGCTCCATAATAACGTTGGTTTTAATCAGTAATAGGGAAACAGTAGCACTAATAATGTCTTCAATGCGTTGTATGTTTTTATAGGGAAAATATTGACAGCTGATTTTCATCTTTTACTCGAATTTGATTCACAGTTCCTGATTCAAATTATGAAATGCACCAAAAAGGATCCATATAAATTTATAAAATCATAAATTTATTACAAAGCCACATCTCAATTTCAAGAAATCCGCATAAAAATGCTTGATCCCTAGACACTTTTGATGTGTGTATTTCAACTAGGTACTGATGTTTTCTGGTGAAAACTGGTTACACCAGAACCAACCCTCCCCAACCCTTTAGAATTCAGAAATTAAGATTTCCGATGCTGTTTTGAAAAGACTTATTTATATTAAAAAAAAATAAATAAAAAAAATAAAATAAATTTATTTCAGTTAACTTTACAAACTTCTACAATATATAATCTTGCATAGAGGCCTCCTTTTAAGTATAATAAATACCTGTACTAGGAGACCCCGCTCTTCTAAAACTAGAAACAATAATAATGTAGGAGTGTACATACAAACAAAATTTAACTTAAATCTAGGAGGGTATGTGTGTGTGGGTGTGTGTGTGGGGGTGTGTGTGAGTGTGTAAGGGTGCGGGGGTGCGTGCGCGCGTGTGTATTTGTGTATGTCGCTTTCGTTAAGTTATCACATGATACTTTGTAAGACAGTTTCAATGTCGTCATAACTCTTACATTTTAGCCAGTCTTTTAAACATTTCTTACATTCTCGATAACTCATAGGATAAATATTTAAAAGTTTATTTATTTTGTTGTACATGGAAGCGGATTGTCTGGTTGATTGTATTGTATCAGAAGTTTCATTTGCTGCCAAGTATACTCTTCAACAACTGCGCCCTAATTGCGTAACACATTATCAATGGAATTTGAATCAATTTGAAACAAGTTGCTAATCCATTGCTTCATATGTTCGAAATTTTTGTCTGCTCGACTATGTAAATAACGCAATCAACATTGTTGAACTGTCAACCTGTAGTGTGTTACGCAATTGCCTCGCGGTTTGGTGATTGAGAGGTCGAGAGTTCGAGACAAATTAACACAAAATAAAGATAAGAAAAGTAAATAATTACTTAACATAATAATAATCTAATATTTACTTCAAAACCAATTAAATATAACTTAGCAGTGAGACCGCACAGAATGTGAAATCCTTTGAAATTAAATAAGATTGACGTTAACTTTTCAATTGCTTTGAAAGTTAAAATTATATCATTTGGTGATTATCCTTTCGTTTGAGATTACGATGTTATTATTGTCTCAGAGATTTTGACTTATTTTCAAGAAATTCGAATGAAATTAATGTAAATAACTTGTTAGTTTGTTATGATCAACTATAGCATAACTATGAAAAAACTTTTTTACAAAAAAATACAACCGACTTCCAAAAACAACACTACAAAGTAATAACTTTAATTTCGGAAGTCGGTGTCTAGTTAAATGTATTTTCGTTTTTTGCCACCGACTTCCGAAATTAAAGTTATTTTTCACTTTGTAGTGTTGTTTTAGGAAGTCGGTTGTATTTTTTTGTAAAAAAGTTTTTATTTTTCAATTTTTAATTGTGTAGGTACCTACCCCACACAAATTCTAAAACCACTACCTGCAAAACAAACTAGAACATCGTCCATATAAAAGTGGGGAAAAAATACGTAATTTTGAAGCTAACTCAAAAACTACCAAAGCAAAGTTAAGTAATTTTATATGGGACCAACTGTGATGTATACCCTCTCGAATAAAACAAAAAAAAATCCAAATCGGTCTAACCATCTTCGAGTAATCGGGGAACATACATAAAAAAAAATAAATAAAAAAAGGTTCCGACGAATTGAGAACCTCCTCCTTTTTGAAGTCGGTTAAAAAGACTAGTGATTTCTTGAGGTTTCAATTTTCAATTTCAATTCAATTTCAAGTGATCTATGTCCAGCAGTGGAGTGCGATAGGCTGTTAAAAAAAAATTATTGACATTAAAAAGTAATAGTTAGTTGATTTCTTATTGTACAAAAAATGATTCAAAATATTGATTTTGATGTAATTGTAACAGCTTTTCTACACCGAATGTTAAATCAGCACAGACAGATCCGTGGCTACATTTATTAGTCACAAACTAGTCTATCAATATCTGCCTAGCTTTTTCCCAACTATGTTGGGGTCGGCTTCCAGTCTAACCGGATGCAGCTGAATACCATTATTTTACATGGAGCGACTGCCTATCTGACCTCCACAACCCAGTGACTGGGTAATATGATACTCCTTGGTAAGACTGGTTGTCAGACTTTCGGGCTTCTGACGACCCGTAACGACTGTCAAAGATCCACGAATGACAGCCGAGACCAACGGCTTAACGTGCTTTCCGAGGCACGGAGGAGTCTCGGTATGTAAAGAGGGTCACCCATCCACGGACCAACCCCGGCAAGCGTAGCTTAACCTGATGGATCGACCCGTACGGCTGTTATTACTTAGCCACGAGCTCCTACACAAACTAGTCTATATCTATACATATTATAAACTAGCGACCCGCCCCGGCTTCGCACGGATAGTCCATTCACTACCAAACTTCACAGGATCACCCGCTGGGCTAATCTGAAGATTGCTTGAAAATTTCATCAAAAACGCTCCAGCCGTTCTGAAGTTCATAGGGAACATACATACACACATTGATTTTTATAGATATTTTCGTGTTTATCTGTGTGGCCGCGTTTTGATGTGGTATGCACCATCATTTAGAGGATATATCCCGGAAGGTCTATGTGTTTAATACATTACTGTTACACTTACATAAAACAAAGAAATACTTATGTTTCGTCAATCCGTAAAAAAGCTTTGTCGTGTCTGTCTGTGTGACCGTTTAGTTCTTCTAAACTACACACTGGATTTTGATGCGGTTTTTGCAAGGTCTATGTGTATAATTACATTGATATTTAAGTATATGTTTGAGCTGTGTAGGGTTGAAACACTAGGGCCTTGGGGTCCGAGTGCTCATCGAGTTTTCGGGACACTACCAAGTGGTTGGTCGACTCTTCACGTGACCAGAGGGCTGGCCAATTTTTAGGTAAAAAAATCAGCATTGCCATCCGACGTGGTAACGCTGCTAACCTTTTGGGCACTTTTCCCACCGACAGCGATGCGGACGAATTTTTTGATGCCATATATACGTGCAACACAAATTAATTCTATAAAAAAAAGAATAACTAAGATATTATATACCACAGAAATCTCGAAGTTTTGACATGTCGCCACATCAAGTCATCAATAGAGAAAGGCTTATGTTTAAACGCTTATCAGAAAAGTACCTATTTTACTACCAAAAAATTCGAAATACCTGCCAGAATGGATAAATGCTCACCAAAATGAATAAATGCTCACCAAAATGAATAAATGCTCACCAAAATTAAAACCATTTTATTATGAAATTATAACTTTAGAAAACTGACAGCAGGTTGACGGAGCCCCACTTCGCGGGGCTCCTATTTCTGTCTGCAGGGTTTAAAGGAACCTAACCAATCAAACCTCGGGGTGCCCCTGACGTCGACCGTCTAGGGTTAGGGTTTTCGTCAGCAGGTTGACGCAGATTTGGTGAACATTTATCTATTTTGGTGAGCATTTAATTTTTTGGTAGTCATTATATTTAATCCCATAGAGAAACCCGTGCAAAGCAGGGGCGTGTCGCTAGTTTCCAATAAAACGCAAGATAAAGACGATAAAGATCGACATAACCTCATTACCCACGTTTAATAATGTGGGTAATAACGTAGTAGTTATATAAGAATCATGGGAATCTGAATTACTAGATTACCGTGTCACCTCGTATATTGCTTCCATTCACTGTTAGCAATAGCACAGAATAATAAAACTACAGTAGTTTATCTGGGCAGTGACCTTGAATTAATTACATAAGAATGCTCGGTAGATAAATACGTGTCCGTCCGTGCGTAACTGCCGCGCACTCGAGCTGTTGCGTACTGGTATATACTGAGATTTCAAAGCGCATCGTTTCGGCCGTTTTCTATGAACATAAGCTACTTAACATTATTATACTGTGGCAATAGTGCACACGTACGCACTACACAACACATAACACTCACACAGGACACTGACATATGACACATATGATACAGTATACTATTTTTATTATGTATATTTATATATATATATATTAATGTATGTATATGTTGTATAAGTATATGGTACACCACGGACTACGTACAGAATTGTCGCTCCTTGTCCCCATACTCCATCCAAAGGTTGTCTGTAAAAAACTTTTTTACAAAAAAATACAACCGACTTCCAAAAACAACACTACAAAGTGAAAAATAACTTTAATATTTTCGTTTTTGCCACCGACTTCCGAAATTAAAGTTATTTTTCATTTTGTAGTGTTGTTTTTGGAAGTCGGTTGTATTTTTTTGTAAAAAAGTTTTTATTTTTCACTTTTTAGTTGTGGTACCTACTCTACACAAATTCTACATCATCCATATAAAAGTGGGGAAAAAATACGTATTACTGAAGCTAACTCAAAAACTACCCAAGCAAAGTTAATCAATTTTATATGGGACCAACTTTCATGTATACCCTCTCGAATAAAACAAAAAAAAAATCCAAATTGGTGGTCCAGCCATCTTCGAGTAATCGGGGAACATACATAAAAAAAAGGGTTCCGACGAATAGAGAACCTCCTCCTTTTTGGAGTCGGTTAAAAAGATCGCTTTTAGCAATAAGACCACCCATTGTGTCACCCTATGTAAAATTTCAACATTCATACCTGTAATTTAAATGGTGTGCATAATAAAGAGTATTCTATTATATTCTGACAATGTGACACAGACACTGACACAGGACAGTCAGCCCCTATCACCTGGCTGATGGGCTAATATTTTTACCAGAGCATACGGTTACTGAGACCAGTGAAACGGCCGCGATTTACGAATCAAACCCACAAACCCTGACAGAAGCTTTACTTTGTGTAAATAATTTCATCACCACTGCTCTCAAAACGGTGAAAGAACACATCGTCGTGAGGAAACCGGCATGTCCTAGAACCAAAAATTCCATGACATGTGAATTCTACCAACCCGCACTGGGCCCGCGTGGTGGATTACAGCCCACTCTCTCTCACTGAGAGGAGGCCTGAGTTCCAGCAGTGGGAACATTATAGGCTGATTATGCTATACGGTTACGGAGAGGAGCTTGTGGCTAAGTAATAACAGCCGCACGGGTCGATCCATCAGGTTAAGCTACGCTTGCCGGGGTTGTCCGTGGATGGGTGACCATCTTTACATACCGAGACTCCTCCGTGCCTCGGAAAGCACGTTAAGCCGTTGGTCCCGGCTGTCATTTGTGTATCTTTGACAGTCGTTACGGGTCGTCAGAAGCCCGAAAGTCTGACAACCAGTCTTACCAAGGGGTATCGTATTACCCAGTTACTGGGTTGTGGAGGTCAGATAGGCAGTCACTCCATGTAAAATACTGGTATTCAGCTGCATTCGGTTAGACTGGAAGCCGACCCCAACATAGTTGGGAAGAGGCTATGCAGATAATGACTGATGATGATTCCTTTAATTCACTATTTCAACAGTCTTTAATTCACATTCCGCGAACGAGGACCATAGGTAATGAAGTGCAAATGGATAGTACTCGTATCTGGGATCTAGGTAATTAAGAATACCATGGAATCACGAGGAAGAATCTTTTGCTTAGAACTAGCAAGATGTGAACTAAGTCTTTCAGATTTTCACCCAGAAATACGCATTATGCTAAAACTGTGGTCTATTGCAATCTAACCTGGCTGCCGAGGTTCGTTTACACGAAAATATCCATGTTCAAGTTTATACAACATGGGGATATTATTAGAGAAATGGCAAGCAACCGACCATTCTAGCTTTGAAAACTTGTAAGCTCAAACGCTAGGTATACACTATGTATCTTCGCGCAGAAATTGTGCTCCGCGCATCTACTTTGTGTTTGCATTAAAACAACCACCAAAAGCAAATGCGCGAAACAGAGTTGATGAGCAAAGATACTTAGTGCATACCCAGCCTAAGAAAAAGAGTGATAAACTTTGTGGTGGCATCTACAACGCCTCATGCGAACTACGCATCAAAGACCTGACGTCACACAAATCAACCGTCGGGCAGTAGCCCACCAGACACGACACCCGTCTGGTCGGAGGATCCTCCCTTTTCTGTGAAGGATGAGTGAACTTTACACATTGATAAATCGAATTTACAGGCAAAGGTTATTTTGAATGAATTAATGAAATGCACCGATCCCAGCATGGTTTGCCCAGACTCGATTACTTGAATTAATCCAACAATATAATACTAACCCTGTTGCCTATGTTACATGTTGCAACAGAGACTATTGGATATCAAGGAGTAGATCTGGGGGCGTGATAATGATAGGGAAGTCGTGCCCTTAGGATATTGAAGGATTATAGAGCTTACAGCATATGCAGTAAGCAATGGAATTGTGAAGAGACGGGTGATGTTATATTATGGATAAGAAGAAAACAGCGAGTCCACAGAAATAAACTATGGATGTTACCGCTTTATAAAATAAAAGCTTCTGCGATAGATAGGGACTCGAAGGAGATGCAGTAAAACTAAATTGAATTCGATACTTTTGACTTTGAACCGAATAAACTAAAATGTTTAAAAGCTGAATTCATCGAGGCTTTTCAATTTACTCGGCTATGTTATGTTGAAATAAAAATAGTTTTCATAGACGTCATCTCTGAAACCGTTGTTTAAATAAAATGCTGATTATACAAAAAATTAAAAATACGAACTATTGATATTTTTTTCTAGGCTTGAACATGAACACAAAATAACACATACAGAAACTCACACCTTTGTCGTATTGGAAGTAGACAGACGCTGCAGAACGCCACATGCAACGATTCTAACATAACTACAGCCGGTCCACACGGTGCGGTGCGGTGCCGCACCAAGATTTCGCGGTCACGTGTAACCGCCAATGGCGGCGTTTGTATCGCGAAATCTTGCCAGTGTAGCGCCGCACCGCACCGTGTGGACTGGCTCGTAGGTACTCTTTCAAAAATGGCAAAAGGAAGTCATTGCTGCCCATTCTTTTGCACCTTTTATAGTGATTGATGGGATCCAGATTCTAGTAGACAATGTCTTATAAAAAAATCGAGGATATTAAAATACATACCATATCTTCAAAGCCAAAGTAGTTGTGTATGAACAGGAAGCTCTTCCACATGTTCTTCTCACAGACCCTGCTGTGTTCCTCCACCACCAGGTTCCACTGGGGCCCGTTGTTCAGGTCCGGTAAGATGTACGTACAGAACAGCATCAGACTCACGAAGAGTGGGAACAATCTAGAAGATGGAAAAATAATGGTTACACAATTGATTAGGTTACCATCATCTGCTTAGCCTTTTCCTTTAGCTCTAGGCCCCGGCCTGTTCTGGCTGTCTGCCCAGCCCACGAATACTTTTCACCCCGCGGTTTCATCCAAAATTTTCCGTGATAAAGGGTCTTTCCTCAGGATGCATCCAGTCAATCTATCTCCTTGCCTTATCGAAATCTGTTCAGCATGTGTAAAAAGGTAGCAGACAGACTCTTTGTCATTTAGACCATACCTAATTATAATTTTTACTATAATAAAATCGTAGCGAAGTCAAAACTGTACATTGAATATTTTTGAATAAAAGTAATCGCCACGAGGTCTGACAATGATTTTAATGCCGAAAATATTTTAAAATTTTGTCTGCTAGTTTGAATGTTCCAGCATCACGCAAAAACTACCGGATATATTTTGTTCAAATGAAAGAAAGAAAGAAGAAAGAAAACTTGTTTATTCTGCACAAATAAAACGCACATTAAAAAAAATAAAATAAAAAATTACAAAATACACTCAAAAGGAATGTGAGCAAAAGCCTCATATTCAAATTTGATTGATATGAGACCAAAGACAATTTCCAGTTTACAACTCCACATTGCCTCTGCTCTGTCTTGTGACATTAAATGCATAGATATTCCCTATATGTCCAGCATAGATAACACACTATCTGTCTATAGGTTATAGTTATCCCGCTATATCCCTCATAATGCTTTAAAAAACCGTAAGGCCGTTCAATAATTTTGGTGATTTTTCGACCCCCTCCCTCCTCCCCTAGAATCAAGTGAGATTTTTTAAAATGCGTATTTTAAGTGTAAACACGTAATCTGTGCTTCATTGCGTTGGATTTATTTAAATAAACATAATTTGCTTAATTATTTTTTATAATAATTACCCAGTTTATATCCTTTACACCTCTTATTGCAAAAAAAAATTACGTGATATTTGCTGAGACCCCCTCTCCCCCACGAGAGTTTGGGTGAGATTCGGCTCGACTCCCTCCCCCCAAAAAGGCCTCACGTAATTAATAAACGCATTAATGTCGTGGGTTTCAAAGGGTCATGCATGAGGGATCTTTGAAACCCACGAGATTACGGTTTTTCCAAACCTTAATAGACAATCCTATTACCTACTTTTTACCAAATTCCCCGTACTACATTAAACATCGATTTAATAGTAATAGGAAGAGCAAAGATAATCGCTTCGTAACGACTTGCCTCGTAAACTCGTAATACACACAAATTTAGGACACGTGTGCGTCCTAGATAAAAATCCACGCGCTACTTGATTATGTTTTAAGTGTTGAGATCATTAAGAATTTTAATATACAACATGTCCCGGAATTAACGCACAACCTCTTAAGGGGTCAAAAAAAATCTGCTGTTCCCTATAGAGCAAGATCCCAGGGCCGCCACACCTTACTTATTTTCTGATTAACAAAATGTATGGGATAGAGTAGTGTTAGTATGTACTTTGAACGTACGTATACCTGCTAGCTTGGGCCGACAGCCAATTTTCAGATATCAAGTACCAAAGTTACGTAAAAATATTACTCACTTTTCTTAAAGTCTGACTTCTGATTTTAATGTATGTTTTACAGAATGTTGTAATAAATTAATAATCAATACTGTCAGACACTTCCCGTCGGCGGTCTTTTCCGCGTAATGATACTCGGGGAACTATTTCAATACTATTTGTAAGCAGCCAGATCAATCGTAGCGGTCAAACATTCCCCAGACACAGTTAATTGTGTCTGTCAAACATCCCCCAGACACAATTAACTGTGTCTGGGGGGTTAATGAAAAATACAATTCAATAAATAATGATTTACGGCGCGACTTTACTAGAATTTAAGTAGCTGCCGTAACAGATCTTTTTTAATAAGTGAATGTTCAAAAATGTCTAAAACTTTATTAACTTTATTTTTCGCAATTTATATTTTTGTTAGACAAAACATTACAAAAAAAATAAATATTGAATTTCGGTAAAACATTTGGTGGCTTAATTCGTTGCATTTTAACCCTACTATGACGTCAAGCAAGGAATACGTCGAGTTACCAGTAACCCTGTCTAAAGCAAACAGTGCTCTGCTTACAACTTAAACTAAAAACAAACGATGAAGACAGAATATTTTTCAATTCCGTACAAATCTAGATTAATGACGAAAAGGGGGATTTAATGAATGGACCCGTTTCAAACAAAGGATATATTTTCTGCACTTCAAAGTGTAATCAATCTCTAGCTAATGATGATGGCATCGATAAATGTTTCAAGCTCTTACCTAAACCATCTGGCGATAAGACGGTCCTTAAGGTTGATGGTCCCTTTCTTCTCGAGGTCTGTGAGTAGATTGTGGGCATTAAGGAACCCGCTAAGATATAGGAAGCTGTCTGTGTAGAGGATTGCGGAGCGTCCCACCACTGCCCATGGCATGCCGAATACCTGGAAGGAAGTTAAATATTAATATTGTGTCACATTGTAATTGTATTGTAATCAATAGACGGATTATCTGTTATAAAAAAGGGTGTTTTAGGCCCTTTGAAAAGATGCTTTTTTCAAAAACATAACCAACTTGCTGCGCCTCGCGGTTTCACCCTCGTAAACCGGGACTGAGAAATCCCAGATGCTACACTTTGCCGGGAATCGAACCCAGCTCCCACCTAGGACCTTATAGTCAGCAGTAGCGCTTGCAACCTCTTGACCAACGAGTTAGTTAAATAATCTCAACAGACTAAATATAAAAAGGCTCTAAACTCAAACTCAAAGCATTTATTTCAAATAAACCAATTACAGGTACTTTTGAATTGTCAAGAAAGATGAAGCTAGTTGCCCATTCCAAAGCATAGTAGGTGCCTATAGAGAAGAACGGGCAAGAAACTCCACGGAGACTCTTTTGTATGAAAATATTGGTTACATCATTCATGTTGAGATTATAAGCTATCTACATACCACATTTCATCCAAATCGGTCCAGCCGTTTGAGCGTGAAGAAGTAACAAACATACAAACACACTTTCGTACACTCACAAACTTTCGCCTTTATAATATTAGTGTGATTAGCGAACTAGTAAATAATATTAATTTAATAGGTAATTATTAAAAAAAACATTTTAACTGTGGATTTTATTTAACTCATCTCAAAAACAGATAATACTTTTTGAGCTGAGTTTATTATACCTATAACACAATAAAAATGTGTTTTTAAAATTAGGTAGGTACCTATTCAATTATTATTATTTACTAGTACGCTAATTGATTACATTAATCAAAAAAAGCATATTTTCATATAACAATCTTTAAAATTTGATCTCGTGTGAGCGAGAGAGGTAAATTGCGACACTTAAACTCTGTACAAAGTCTACATTTCTTGTCAACACAAAAGCCTTTTAAGTAGTATGTAAGTACATTCCCCTTGTTAAAACCGGCACTTAAAGAGTTAGACAGAATCTTATATAGTCTAAAGTATTCAAGAAAGTGTTAAGTGCTAATATAAAGGGTTTCAATACATTAAGTGACTTGATTGAATTTTCGAGACTTCGCGATGAGGTGTGAGTTTTGCTCTAAAGTTAACTTTGTGTTTAATTCGATACTTAATAGGCCAAAGAAGTCATAGAAGACTAATAATAATAGTAATAGGTCAGAGAAGTTTGGCTGGGAGAATTGTGTAAGTTCATTGAGTTCTAACCGCTAAGGATGTGTTAGACTCAGATGTGTTAGATCACAACAAGTTAAGGAATTTGGTTCCAAAGAATGTTTACGTTGAAAATGTACAAAAACAGTGTTTTCAAATGATGCAAATTGAACTCTAAAACTCCATTTATTTTGTATTGTTTTTAAAAACTTGTCAAACAGACTAGATTGCAGGATATTGTTCATAGATATAAGAAATATTTCTATGATATTATTGTTTCCAGAACCTACCTACTGCTGCTCATCTTCTTCCACAATCAATCTCTTAGGTATACATTATAGTTCAGTCAGCCTCTGAAAGTATATAATAGGTCTTTACCTATGAAATTGCCGTTTTGTATGAAAAAATTTAAACGAATTTTTTTCATGCGTTTTTTATTTGTATTAATCGAAGTAATCACCCATGCAATCAATGCATCTTTGCCAACGCAGTGGCAGTTTATTGATGCCCTTCTTAATGAAATCAGCTGGACGGGAGGCAACAAATTCTTCAAAGGCATTTTGTACTGCCTCTCGGGTATTGAATTTTTTTCCCGCCAAGAAGTTATCCAAATTCTGGAAAAAGTAGTAGTCTGTAGGCGCAAGGTCTGGTGAGTAGGGCGGATGACGGAGAGCTTCCAACCCCAGTTCTTGCAACTTGGAGAACGTCTGCTGTGCAGTATGAGGTCGCGCGTTGTCGTGCAGGAGCAGCGGAGACGAGCGATTGACCAATGCTGGTTGGAGATGTGCTAGCTTATCCATCATTGTGTTCAGTTCTTCACAGTACACATCTGAAGTAATGCTCACCCCGTTTGGTAAGAAGCTGTCATGAATTACACCGGCGCTAGACCACCAAACAGTGACCATCACTTTTCTAGGGGTAAGTTTTCGTTTAGGGCATTGTTTAGGTGCTGAACCAGGATCCAACCAACTTGCTGAGCGCTTGCGGTTATCAAACAGAATCCATTTTTCATTGCAGGTAACAATGCGATTCAAAATTCCTTTATTTGTTTGTCTGTTGAGCAGTGCAAGGCACGTCTCGACGCGTACTTCGCGCTGGCGATCATTGAGTTCGTGGGGCACCCATTTGTCAAGCTTTTTTACCTTGCCAATTTGACGCAAATGGACCAATATTGTTTTGACGCTAACGTCGAAAGCTGCTGCTAATTCAGCCGTAGATTGTGTATCATCAGCTTCCACAATCGCCTTTAATTCGTCATTGTCGACCAAAGTCTTCGGACGACCGCGAGGTTCATTTTTCAGGTCGAAATTTCCAGAACGGAAGCGAGCAAACCAATAACAAGTGGTGCGTTGGTTTGTAGTGTTAGCTCCGTAAACGTCGTTGATGTTGCGTGCCGCTTGTGCCGCGTTGCTGCCACGACGGTACTCATATTCCATAATTACTCGAATTTTTAACGTATCCATGATGACGAAAAAGATTGAAATGCGATGAAAATGTAACACTAATCAATAAACAAATGACTACTTTTGGAAAAAAAAATCCATGTTTTTAAAATAAAATTAATTTGAAATTAGAATTCTTAGCCAAACAAAAATTATTTTGATTTGAAATGGCCAGTACTGCAGAACGGCAATTTCATAGGTAAAGACCTAATATGTCGCAGCCGTTTTGTTAACAGCCTAGCCTTTGGAAGTAGCGCTTGCCGGCCGCTACCGCGTCACCGCTCGCTTCGCTTGCTCGGCTCGCACGCAGTTGATAACAGTTCTAACCTAACCAACCCGTTTGATCAGTTGGCCGCGCGTCACAGTTCCAACCTAACCTAATAATTAAATATCATTCAGGGCGCTAATTGAACGGCGCCCCGTTTAGTTAAAAAGCTAGGATGTTAACTGCTAACTAAGCAAGTTGGCTAAGACATATACAATGTCAAGAATTAATTTAATAGTCTACAATTTTTACTCTGTAATATTGTATTAATGTGTAATTGTGTAGCCATAAAACATTGGGCACTACTTATCGAAACAGTATTATTGAACACAAATTGTAGACAATCAAATTAATTCCTGTCGATGTTTAGTGTATCCATCTTTATGAGACTGACTGTACCTATATAATTTTACGGTTGGCTACCAACCACAATCCAATATGTAGATACAGTTGCTAATAGGATATCAAAAAGTTTTCAATACTTACAGCAGAAAAGCTAACTTTATTAACAAATGGGTTATGCGCCATCGCCATAGACTTGTGCGCTATCAGCAGAGCGAACGCGTTCATCCCCCTAAACGCATCCACTCCTTTCACCCTGGTAGGAGAGTCGGATAAGTCGAAGACCTTCCTCAGATTCCTCTTCAACGAGAACGCGTTGAGAAGCTTCTCGAAATTTGTGACTCCTTCCTTTCCATCGTCTAGGATTGTGCCTAGACTGAGAAGCAGGATTACTGCTAGGAAGAATGTTCTGGAAAGAAAAGAGAATATTGTTAAAATTGGAATGAAACATGAAGCTTTTTTGCTAAAGAAATTATTTATCACAACAATGACTATACAAAATGCTAGTACAGTATTTTTATCTCACGAAGCAACACACGCTTTACTTACTGTGTTTACCAAGTGTACAAACACGCTGTGAATGTGTGTGTAAGCGCAGGAGCTCTCGGTACCGTCCGAGACAATGGCGAAGTCGGAAGAGTGTTTGTATGTGTGCGTGTGTGTTTTGTGCTGACGCTACTCGTCTTCACGCACACATTCAAAGCGTGCTTGCAGACTTAGTTACTACAAGTAAAGCGCGTCGCTTTTTGAGATAAAAATACTATATCCTAGGTCTATAAATAGATACTTTGGTGATCGATGCCTCACATAGTCTCTTAAAGTCGCGAATCATACCTATTTTGATCAAGATACAACCTGACACTGACCTGCAAATTGCAAAAAAAGCAAGAAAATTTGACAAACAAATGCAGACAAACGATTGCGTAAAAATTTTAATGGTCTTCTATGCTCAGCTTTCACAACGATGTTTCAATATTAGCCAACTTTACTAAAACGTTGTCGTGCAAAACATTTCAGGACAAAACTGGCCATAATCTTCTTCTTGTTAGGCGTGTTTAATTTAATTATATTCACTGCTCATGTTTTTATAATAGCCTACTTGTTTGATATCACTTTTGAATACCAACCCAACAACTTTGCTATCCGTCCATTTACAAATGAGATCGCTTTTGAAACTGTTTCCCTGTGAGATAGTACAAATATAATCATCTATTGAATTCCTCAGAATATCTTAGAAACTATTAGATAGTTAGATTGGAGCTGGATACGGTTCATAACTAACTAGACTTAGGCCTAACTTAGGCTGCGTGCCCATTGAGGCGGAATGGAGCGGAGAAGTGCAGACCTAGGAAACCATTGAAAGAGTAACCATGGAGTTGGTTTTGCTCCATGAAACTACACTTTCAAGGTTTAGTCCCATCTCGGCACCTATGAATTTACTGGGATTTTTTTGTGGGCATTATAAATAAATTCATGGGTGCCGAGATGGGAAGGAGCCGAGATGGGTCTACACCACTTTCAAATGGGCAAATCTCAAAAATCTTTTCTTTGTAATTTTTTACTTTTACAAGTGCCTATTAACCCGTCGCGCGCTAATTAGCAGACACAATTGAAATTCTATTGTTATCTGTACACATGGTGTGCAATCGACATTTTAAGAGTTAACAGTATTAACACGTCGCATATCGTAATTACAGAAACAATTAAAGAGCCATAGCGTCTGCACAATTTGTTCAGACGACACGTAAAGACAGAGTCGTCTAATTGAAATAACATGATTTGACTTTGATTAACCAACATAATTTCAAAAAAAGCCTAAGTATCTTCGTAGACATGGACACAGTGGAACTGAGATTAGTTTTATAAACAAATCGTAAAATACATGCAAAGCTGTGTCCCCTCATTTTCTTCGCTTATCATTTCGGTATCGCGGCTTCGCACCGCTTTGCTTCATTGGAAGTGGACACTACGCTACGTGTTTCGGTACTATGGTCAAACAGCCAAAAGTGGGTGTTTGATAGTCAGATGCATCCAATCGAAACGTTTATACTAAATACTGGCTGTATAGGATTATGCTATTCCATATTATATTAGTCTTCTTCTATTGCGTCTGTAAGACGATTATCTTTGATCAATCAGGCTTGTATTACATACCCATATTATTTTTTATTGGCAAAATTCAGTTTATCGGTGAATGTTACAAACGGATTAAACAGCTTCCATTTTACTTATTTGTAACTTATTCACTAGTCGTTAATATAAGCTACAACAGTTTGTAGAATATGGAAACCCAAACAACTGCATTACTTATCTATGTAGACAAAGAAACCATAATTTTCCCTAGTACGAGTAAGTCATCATCATTAACTGACATAGCTTTCAAAGTAAGCAAACTTAAGTGGCAGTGGGCTGGCCATGTTTGTCGAAGGACCGATGGCCGGTGGAGCAGACGAGTCCTAGAGTGGAGACCGCGTAACGGTAAGCGTAGTGTGGGACGCCCCCTAGCTAGATGGACCGATGACCTGAAGAAAGTGGCTGGGGCAGACTGGATGCGGAAGGCGGAGGACAGGGTGTTGTGGCGCAACCTTGGAGAGGCCTATGTCCAGCAGTGGACTGCGATTGGCTGAGTTGATTGGTTGATGTCATCATCATTTGCCTAGCCTTTTTCCAACTATGTTCGGGTCGGCTTCCAGTCTAACGGGATGCAGCTGAATACCAGTATTTACATCGAGCGACTGCCTATCTGACCTCCACAACCCAGATAATACAATACGATACCCCTTGGTAAGACTGCTTGTTAGACTTTCGGTCTTCTGACGACCCGTAATGACTGACAAAGATCAACGGCTTAACGTGCTTTCCGAGGCACGGAGGGGTCTTGGTATGTAAAGATAGTCACCCATCCACGGAGCTTAACCTGATCGATCGACCTGTGCAGCTGTATTACTTAGCCACGAGCCCCGGTTATGTCAATACTTATTTATTCACAAAGTGTTTATTGATGTTATCGCTTAAACATACTCGTAGGTAGGTATCTAAAGTGTGTAAGGCCGCCACTCATAATTATCATATATTGCATCAAGTATGACAGAAAACTATTAATCATCTTTATACCTACTGAGCTGTCATAATTACGAGTATGTATATTTATTGGCAAATGATTGAGAAGTTTAGGTAACTATAAAAAAATCTAAATTCTCAATATCTCCTAAGACATAAGCCTCCCCCAAGTTACCATCCGTCCGGATTCCTCTGTCCGGCCTTGGCATTTGCTCGGACTTTTAGAAAATAATAAAAGTTGAGTACTGAATAATGAAAGTTCTAAAAGTAACGTCTGGATTTTTTTTTTCGAAATTTTAAATGGTAACTCTACCCCAAGTAAGAGAGGTCATATAATAAGAGGTCCTCAGCGGGTATAGACGTCAAGCTCTCTAGTATTACCTACTAAAATAATTTGTAATTTTTAGGGTTCCGTAGTCAACAAGGAACCCCTACAGTTTCGGTATATCCGTCCGTCCGCACCTTAGCTCAGAGACTCTTAGTACTAGAAAGCTATAATTTGTCATGAATATACATATTCATCACGCCGACAAAGTGGTAAAATAAAATCATGAAAAAATCTTCTGTACACGTAATGTGGGGATATTTTTTTTTCCTCGTCTACCCCATAGTGTGGGGTGTTGTTGGATAAGTCTTTTAAATTATATATTAATAATAATATTGCGGGTTTGTGAAAACAATTTTTCGATTTAGGGATCCATTTCTGAAATATGAAGCTTTAATGTGCTAATTTTTGTTAGAGTCAAGTCCCCCCCCCCCCTCCCCTGCCAGCTAAACGGTTAGTTTTAGATGGGTGAAAAAATTCACGGTAGTAGTATATATAACGAAGTTTAAAGGAAAACTATCACAGCTAAGTAGGCTTTTCAAGTTTACGAGTAATAGTCAAATATTCATGAAACAACAAAAAGCCCTCTTCTTAGTCCGCATTATTGTGCAACTACGGAACCCTATTACTGCGCGTTTCCCGACACGCACTTGCCCGCTTTTTTTAATTTTAATATCAGGCTGCCCGACAGTTAACTTATTCTTGTTTTTGGTAAAAAAGTACACCTTTTAATCTTTACATTATTTAAAAAATATTATTATTAGACTTATTTATACAAAATACATATAATCAGCCTATAATGTTCCCTCTGCTGGGACACAGGCTCTTCTCGGTGAGAGAGAGTGGGCCGTAATCCACCACGCGGGCCCAGTACGGGTTGGTAGATGTGTCTTCGAATTTTTGGTTCTAGGACATGCAGGTTTCCTCATGATGTTTTCCTTCACCGTTTTGAGAGTAGTGGTGATGAAATAATTTATACAAAGTAAGGCGCCTGCCTGGGTTCGAACCTACGACTTACAACTCGTAAGTCGCGGCCGTTACCACTGGGCCACCACTGCTCTCAACAACCTCTCAACATTTATAAAAAACTAGCTGCGCCCCGCGGTTTCACCCGCGTAGACCGGGATAAAAAGTAGCGGTATGAAAAATAGATGTTAGCCGATTCTCAGACCTACTCAATATGCTCACAAAATTTCATGAGAATCGGTCAAGCCGTTTCGGAGGAGTACGGGAACGAACATTGTGACACGAGAATTTTATATATGTATAAGATAAAGACAGGAAAACAAGGACATTTGGTTTTTAACATCGCATTCAACCGTTGACCAGCATGGGTACGTTAAGCAATTGGTATGCACCTTAAGAACGTCCGATGTTTTGCAGACAATGATTATTAAGGTCATTAAAAACCCTAATAAAAAACTCATACAATTTTCAAGAGACAATTTTAAGATTCTTTCCACGGAGTAAAAGCTGTGCACAAACACACGGAGCTACCATAGTAAATGCACACAAATCGGTTACTGGGTAACACTATATTCCTTTGTAAGACTTGTCAGACTTTCTGGATTATGACAACCCGTAACGACTGTTGAAGTTATAAAAAACTTTTTTACAAAAAAATACAATCGACTTCCTTCCGAAATTAAAGTTATTTTTCACTTTGTAGTGTTGTTTTTGGAAGTCGGTTGTATTTTTTTGTAAAAAAGTTTTTATTTTTCACTTTTTAGTTGCGTACCTACCCCACACAAATTCTAATACCACTACCTGCAAAACAAACTAGAACATCATCCATATAAAAGTGGGGAAAAAATACGTATTATTGGAGCTAACTCAAAAACTACCAAAACAAATTTAATCAATTTTATATGGGACCAACTGTGATGTATACCCTCTCGAATAAAACAAAAAAAAATCCAAATCGGTCCAGCCATCTTCGAGTAATTGGGGAACATACATAAAAAAAAGGTTCCGACGAATAGAGAAACTCCTCCTTTTTGAATTCGATTAAAAATGACAGCCAGAACCAACGGCTTAAGGCGAGTAGTGCTACCAACAGCGCCACCATTGAGAAAAAAATTAATAACTCCGGAGATTATATGGCATATTTTGAAATTTCCTATGCTCACATTTTTAGTCAGATGAGGTAGAATTTTTTGTATTAATTTCGATTATTTCGAGGATCAACTTCAAACCTAGGAGGTTGAGTGTTGATTTTTTTTAATACAAAAATTCTAATTCATCTGACTAAAAATGTGAGCATAGGAAATTTGAAAATGTTCCATATCTCCAGATTATAGTCAAAATTAATATTTCAATGGTGGCGCTGCCAGAGTACCTTAGCAGCTATACTCGCCTTAACGTGCTTTCCGAAGCAGGGAAGGGAGGGACTATAGTAACTATCAAATAATAATAAATCACACATACATCTTTTATGACATCATCAAACCATAGCTAAGGTCATTATGTGCAATTATGTGCATTGAGTATGTAAATCACCCTTAATTAATAACTTAAGCTGATCAATCATTACGCTTCATTACACTTAGTGTTAGCGGTAATTAGTTGCAAATTATGGTGTGCAAGAAATTATTTAAGTGGAAGACTGTTTAATTAGATCATTGATAAATACGTTTTTTATTTTTTATTTAAGAGCTACATATGCTTTAGAAATTCTGCCATCCTTCCTACATATTGGGTACAGGCATACATACAGATAACAAAATTAGTCATCTTTGTAATAAGGCACCTTCAAACAGGCGCGACACGCGATATAATTGCGCGCGACACAAAGGCACCGCACGCGTGTCGCGCGACGAGCGGTGCCTATAAGCGAAACATTTCATAATACTCGTACCTACTTCAAATATTAAAAAGAATGTCAATAGAGTAGAACCTATTTACAGTTTAGTGTTTGCTTACTAAAGAAACCGTTTTAAGGATAAAAATATACATAATTTGATAATTAGCAAATATTCTTATTGTCACGTCTTCCTAGTGACAAATCAGACGTTGTCAATTATCCGAATGTCCTAGTACCTGTACACTTGCACTTTTGACGAATTGAAGAACGCCACTGATGCCGCATTTAATGTGGCCACACCCATGTAATTTATGAAACTTCAGTCGATAAGAAAAGACGAAGATTAATATTTAGGCTGGCCTGTTTTACCAGCCTAAAATAGTAGCTTACAGATGCAACAAATATTGTGAAAATTCAGATACCTACATCCTACATAATATTATGTTTAGCCCAAAATTCTGCCACGCGTTCACTGACGCAGTCATAAGATCCTCAAGTGCACAGGTGCAAGATGGAAGGTGGGCCATTGTCTGTGGAGAGACGCCGCATATACACTTGAGGTCCGAGTCGTTCATAAACCCACATCTGTGCAGATTCTCTTTGCTACGGCCGACTTGGTTTCGTGTTGGTTTCTTGGTTTCCTTCAAACCCCGCCCCCTGCGTCTCCCCAAAATTGACCCTCTTACTAATAAACGCTGTATAAAGATACGACAAGCTTTGAATAATATTGGTAAGGGAGTCATAATTTAATGGTTCCAAAACTTACATAGAAAGCGTCTTCCCGAAAGAGTAAGGTCTCTTAATGTTCTTCACTGAGCACATATTGTTGTGCACTTTCACTGATATTCCAAGACCTGTCAGTCTCTGAGACAACTCCTCTTCCAAGTCATAGCTGCTGCAAGAACTGGGGATGCAGACTCCCCACATCAGGCTTGAGTATCTTGGGACTCGGTGACCCATCTGGAACAAAATAATAATTACTAGGTTGGGTCTTGATAAGGAGGACCTCGTGGCTAAGTAATAACAGCCGCACGGTTCGATCCATCAGGTTAAGCTACGCTTGCCGGGGTTGGTCCGTGGATGGGTGACCATCTTTACATACCGAGACTCCTCCGTGCCTCGGAAAGCACGTTAAGCCGTTGGTCCCGGCTGTCATTCGTGGATCTTTAACAGTCGTTACGGGTCGTCAGAAGCCCGAAAGTCTGACAATCAGTCTTACCAAGGGGTATCGTATTACCTAGTTAATGGGTTGTGGAGGTCAGATAGGCAGTCGCTCCATGTACAATAATGGTATTCAGCTGCATCCGGTTAGACTGGAAGCCGACCCCAACATAGTTGGGAAAAGGCTAGGCAGATTTTTGGGTCTTGATAAGATTTCGGTTTTTCGCATAGAAAGTCCACCCCTAACCTATGTCACCCATTATCATTCACAGTGCGACTGCACCCACTGCTGGGTCTCTCTCTGCTTAAGCAAATCTCCAGCCCTAAGATCAGGTTCTAGCCGAGATAGCAATAATGGCGTGTGGCCATCTCGTCGCCAGGAAAACCGACAGTAGATGTCGGTTCTAGTTCTTAACCCAAAATCATAAGAGTCGTAAAAGATAACTCAGGGATAGTACCAAGAAATTAGGTAGTAGCCTTCTAAAAACTTCGATTTGCTAATAGCAAACTGTTATCACAAACCTAGACGGATTCAAATCCAGACGCCAAGACAGTGATTATGATAATTTGTATTTTAGCCGTTCATTCTAATTTAGCAGTTATGGGGAGGTCCATGTTTAGTAGTGAGCATTTAAGGATTGACATGGTTGATTCTCGGCTTCGGCTGTTCAGCCTTTACTATGAATAGAGCATAGTGATCAAAAGGGAGGAGGGAGTAATATCCAATGATATTCATCCAAAGGTACTGGATGAAGTAGTAAGTATTTTGTTACAAGTAGAAAACGTGCAAAATCTAGGGCACGTGATGAATAAGAGTGAGCAAACAATTTCATCCTCATTGTATCAGAGTTTGAGTACAAAACATGGATTGAATGTAAATGACATGATAAAAACTGTGCCAGTAGGTATCATAAAACATTTGAACAAATTACTGGTGTTACAAATATTGCAATCAAAATAAATAATGCAATGATTTCTGCATCCGAAAGTGCATTACTGAAAAAATTACTTAGCAAAGAAATTTCGCAATGGCATTAAGGCAACGTCAAAATTTCAAAACCCAGATAAAGAAGAACAGAAATTGCCAAAATTTTTAATTGGAATTTCACAGGGTGAAGCTAATAAATAAACTATTAACACATAACATAATAATCATCTAGATCACGAACGCGAAACAATCCAAGGTTTACAACTAGTTAATATTCCGAGAGGACAGCAACCGTCTACTATGTATGTACGCTTATTTGGTCCCACACTTGATTTTGAATCACAATTGTATTGAGAAACACAATAGCCCTTGACCAAGACAGACATTGCTGAAAATATACAAAGAATTTGTATTGATATCAACCCTTTGTGAAGACAATGGTATCCAATTTTGGTTCGGTATTGTTCGTGCACTCAAAGTTATCGTGATTTCTAGATCGGTGCGAGCTGTGTTATGAATTATGTGCTTTATGATTTCTTGGTGGCGTGTACTTCTTTTGATGTGTATTGTTCTTCTTTTGTCTTTGATTATATTGTAGAAATAGTTGTTCATTTATTTGCCGTGATAGCAATAGTCACAGAAGATCGATTTGGCACATAAAAGCTGTGAGCCAAACAGGAAAGTTCACAATGAAGGTCTTACAATAGTAATTTTTCAACCGGCCGAACGATAACTGACAAGGATCCCATCATCTGCCTAGCCTTTTACCAACTATTTTGGGGTCAGCTTTCAGTCTAACCGGATGTAGCTGAATACCAGTATTTTACATGGAGCGACTGCCTATCAGACCTGCACAACCCAGTTAGTGGGTTATACGATACCCCTTGGTAAGACTGGTTATCAGACTTTCGGGCTTTTGACGACCCTTAACGACTATCAAAGATCCACGAAAGACAGCCGTAACCAACGGCTTAACATACTTTCCGTGGCACAGAAGGGTCATGGTAAGTAAAGATGGCCACCCATCCACGGACCAACCGTGGAAGCTTAGCTTAACCTGATCGATCGACCCGTGCAGCTGTCATTATTCAGCCACGAGCCCATAAAAACCCATAAAAATTAAATATGCTTATGAATTTCCTCAGGTTATTCGAAACTAGGAAATTGAATACGTTAAGCAAACTTTTACCATTCATATACTGGAGGACTTTTTTTACAGTCTCGAAAAAAATAGGGTATATTCGGTGAACGGAGCAGAAGCCTATGGTATATCTAGTTTTATTTATTTATTTATTTTTTAATTAAAATAAAATCAAAATTCAAATCATAATGCAGGTTGCATAATGATTTGAATTTCGATATTTTTAAAGGATTTATTATTTTTCTTCAAAATTTATGTTTTTATTGTTCTAAAATGAAAAGTTTACAACGAATTTGTAGTATTTATTGATACTTAGAAATTTTTTTCTGACTAAGCTATTTAAAAAAAAAAAAAACTAGGTATGCCATACGCTTCTACTCCGTTCACCTAATATACCCTATTTTTTTTGAGACGGTAAAAAAAGTCATTCGGTATAAGGGATAACGACAGACATGACAACAAACGAATTCATAATGTTTGTTACACACTTTATTATTGTTTGTTTTTCGTTTGAATAATATTTTCTTGTTATCACCGTGATCTAGGAGTGAAATATTGGATTCGTGACATAAATTTATAATAACTTAAACGTCTCCTGTGTAATCATGAGCTTGTTCCACAGAAAATTGAATTCGGGACAGCGATGTCTACGAAGAAGGTATAAATATTGCACCTGTTCTCGAAAAAAACTTTTTTACAAAAAAAATATAACCGACTTCCAAAAACAACACTACAAAGTGAAAAATAACTTTAATTTCGGAAGTCGGTGTCTGGTTAAATGTATTTTCGTTTTTTGCCACCGACTTCCGAAATTAAAGTTATTTTTAAATTTGTAGTGTTCTTTTGGAAGTCGGTTGTATTTTTTTGTAAATAACTTTTTATTTTTCACTTTTTAGTTGTGGTACCTACCCCACACAAATTCTAATACCACTACCTGCAAAACAAACTAGAACATCATCCATATAAAAGTGGGAAAAAAATACGTATTATTGAAGCTAACTCAAAAACTACTTTTTTTTTTTTTTTTTTTTTTTTGGTACTGACCTTTTCGCAATTGGCTCCGGGAGCCTCTGTTGCTTAACCGGGCGTCGGCGGGGCCAGATGGGCCTCTCGCCTTGCAAAATAATTATTAAGTAGCACAGCTAAGGGCGTCCCATAGTGGGACTCGAACCTAGGCTTAGGGCGCTACTGACTACTGAGCAAGTGGGGACTTGAAAGTGTCGGTCTTATTATTATTATTAGGGACATTATTTTTGAAACTACTCGCTCCGCGCGGGCGGGCGGGCGGGGTCAAGGGTCGGGGAGGTCATTGAACTCTACTATTACGCGTTGGTACTCGCCGTCGAGTACGGTACCTAAAGGTAGGGTGTCGGTCATGTGTTGTGTTTTGGTGAGCTAATCTGAGACTCTCTTGAAGGAGAGTGATGTCATCGTCCTTATCTAATAGGACGTGTTTAGGACGACGTGTGCGTGATATTTGGGATGGTGTGTATCTGGCAGCTGCTGCCACTAGTGGGTTAGTGTGAGTGGTAGCAGAATCGAAATAGCGTTTGCTAATATTTTTTATAAAATGCTTGATGGTCGGCAATTTTAAATCGATATGTAATTGATCGTTACGAACGTACCAGGGGCAGCCCGTGGCACGTCGCATGAATCGATTTTGGAGGACTTGGAGTTTCTTAATGAGTGACGGTCTGGCGTGCGCGAACGCGACACAAGCATAAGTCATAATAGGGCGTATACACGTAGTGTAAATTCGTACCTTTGACTTAAGGTCGAGTTTACTTCGTGCATTGAGAAGTGAGTGAAGGCGACCGAGCGCGAATGAAGCACGGTTACGTACTATCTTTACGTGCTCGGCGAAACTTAAACGATTGTCGAGGGTAACCCCTAGGTATTTTACCTTTTTATCCCATGGGATAGGTTGACCGGACATAGAGATGGGTCGGGTGCGGGTTTGCACATTTGCTTTTTTACCACGCTTGGTAAAAAGTATGGCGGCACTTTTGGTCGGGTTTAATTCTATCCGCCATTTACGGAACCATTGCTCGAGAGCGTCGGCTGCCGATTGGAGTTGGTCAGAGATTCTACTGGCATTTATGTGCGAGTAGTAAATAGCTGTGTCGTCGGCGAATAGGGCCAACTGACACTTACTATGTCGGGGTATGTCACTCGTGTAGAGTGAAAAAAGGGGGGGGGATAGCACGGATCCTTGAGGGACGCCGGCTCGGATCAAGTGGGGGGAGGACAGGGCTTCTCCTACGCGGTAGCGAAAGGTGCGATTCGACAAGTAGTCCCGTATGATGAGTACGAGACGGTCAGGCACTTTAAGTAGGTACAGCTTATAAATTAAGCCGTTGTGCCAGACTTTGTCGAATGCTTTCGCTACATCAAAGAAGAGCGCGCCTGTCAATCGTCCCGTTTGATATCCAGTACTTATGTACTCGACAATTCGGTGGACTTGGCGGACACAGCAGTGCTTGGTTCGAAATCCAAACTGTTCGTCGGGGATGAGTTTATTGGACTCGGCATAGTCCATTAATCTTTTAAAGATTATACGTTCATAAATCTTCCCCATTGTGCTGAGGAGACTTATGGGCCGGTAACTGGACGGGTCAGCTTTGGGCTTGCCGGGCTTATGAAAGCCGATGACTGTGGCCTCTTTCCACGCTTGTGGAAAGAGGTTATTGTTTAATGCAACATTAAAAATAGCTGTCATTAGTACAATTAACGGGGCAGGGAAGAGTTTCACCACTTTATTAGTGATGCCGTCGGCACCAGGAGCTTTCCTGGATTTGAGGTTTCTCACTAGTGAGAGTACCTCGTCGGGGGTCACTGGGGGGAGGGGTTTGTCGGGGTCCTCATGGGGGGGGAGGGTGGATCTACGTTCAACCTCTGCGTCCACTATGTCGCAGTGTTCTAGGTCTACAGGTAGTAGGCTTGGCGAGCATTGAGCTTCTAGGCTGTCGGCTAGGCATTCAGCCTTGTCAGCGTCATCGAAGGCTACGCTTTGATTAGGACGTGTGAGCGGAGGCATGTCGGTCACCGTATCGGACTTTAGTGCTTTGGTAAGTTGCCAAAAAGCATGATGGGAGGGCTCTATGGTGCCCATGAGCTTGTCCCATCGCTCCGCCCGCATCTCGCTTATGCGTGACTTTACAGCACGCTGTAGTTCACGCATGCGAGCGCGGTTGGTGGCGTCGGGGAAGGCGTCATAGGCACGGATGGCTGCATTCTTCTTAGTCAGCAGTGCACGTACATCGGCTGGCAGTTTCCAGCGCTGGCCATCCAACGCTGGTTCCCGCCGTGAGCTTTCGCTCACTGCCGCTTGTACGTGACTGGTGAGTGAGTCTATTGCACCTAGTGCGTCTGAAACTGATTCTAGATTTTCTGGGACTTTATCTAAGTGTGCCGACGTGACGTCTTTTAGGCGATGTTCTACCTTGCGCCAGTCGGTAACTAGTTTAGTGGGGGGGGGACAACCAGGATCTGTGGGACCTGTGCGTTGGGCTAAAGCTAGGATCACTGGTCTATGATCGGAGTCGAGTTCTTGTAGGGTTTCTATTGAACGTAACCTTAGGGTTATATTCTTTAGCAACGCTACATCGAGAATGTCGGGGCAGTGATTTACGTTATTGGGATAGTGAGTAGGCGTCATCGGGGCGATGACGTCGAAGCTGTATTTGGCAGACAAGCGAGCAAGCTCATTGCCTCTCGGGGTGGAAAGTCGAGAGTTCCATATGGGGCTTTTAGCATTGAGATCGCCCGCCATAATGACGGTGCTATCTAAGCTCATTAGGGTGTTAATGTCCGGCTCGATACTAATCGAGCTGGCAATGATATTACTTGCAGGTGGTATGTAGGCCGATATTATGGTGATGGATGGGTGACCGGTCATACCTAGTCGACATATAGAGGCCTCAATATGCGAAAGGGGAGGGGTATCTATGGGCATGCAATGTAGGGAATTCCTGTAATATATGAGGGTGCCACCCCCTTGCCTACCGGCCCTATCGTTGCGTACAACCCGATAGTTAGCAACTTTAGGTACCCGTAGTGACGGTTTTAAAAATGTTTCTTGAATTAGGAATAGGTCAAGTTGATGATCGCGAAGGAAAGTCGCGATCTCATCTCGTTGACCTGCTATGCTGTTTGCATTGAAGTAACCTATTTTTAGGGAACTAGGCTTGACTCTGCTACTCGTGTTTGGGGGGAGCATTACGGTTTAAAATTGATAAAGAACGAGGACAAGTCGGCGTATTCCGACATTAATGCCATAGTGGCCTGGAGGTTGCCTTCTACTGCGCGTAGTTTGGCGTGGAGTTCATTGCTACGGGCAATGATGGCCGGGTCAAAGAACCTCGCAAGTACCTCAAAAGTACTGGGGTTATACGGGGCCGGTGTGGTCGCGGGGCCGTGCGCTGGTGCGCGAGGGGCTATAGTTTGCGCGGGGGTGGGGGGTTGGAATGTTGGCTTACGGGCCAACATGCCTGGGGGGGTCGCAATGGGGCGCGCCATCAGCTGTGGAATAGCTGGTTGTGGTGGTATTTGAGTGGGCCTCAGAGCCGGGAAAGCCTGTTGACTATTCAACAGGTTCCACGGGGATGGTCTCTGTGGGCGAAGATCGATGTTATTTTGCGGTTGGGAGAGGCCGGGCAGCTTGTTGTTATGCTGCGGTTTGGCCCGAGGGGCTTTAGGGCACCCGCGATAGCTCGCGGGGTGGCCAACCTCTCCACATAGTACGCAACTAGGTGGTTCAGTGCAATCGGCTATGTCCCGTGGGCGGGTGCAGGCAGCCGTAGCGTGGTCGCCAAGGCATTTCACGCATCTAGGGCGTGCGAAACAATGGCGCTGTGCATGGCCATACAACTGACAGTTGTGGCATTGACCGGGGAGTTTATTAGCGTGAGGACGCTCTATCTTTATGCCGGAAAGGCAGCAAATCGACTTAATGTCGCAAATGGCCTTGCCGGCCGGAGTATTCTCCGTGACAACGATGACCATATCGTATGGGGCTCCGTTGCGACCGCGATGCATGCGGTGCACTTCCACGACCGGGAAGCCCTGTGACTTGAGATCTTCAGAGATCTCGTCAATCGTTATTTCATTCGGCATGCGCTTGACAACGCATCTGAATAATCTGTCTTCTGGGAGGGCGTAAGTGTGGAATTCCACCTTACGTTCCTTGAGCATCCTGGTAAGCGAACGGAAGTCAGCTGACGTAGGTACTTGTACCTTAATTCCCACTGCCGTAGGGCGGGCGTGGGTGTAGTTTATACGCTCTTGGGCGCAAGCTTTGGACACTGTGGTCCAGAGCTCCTTCGAGTGTATGTAAAGGGGGGGAGGGGTCGGGGCCTTGGGCGCCGCGGGGGCCGCGGGCTGAGCGCCCGGCTTGGGGGATGAGGGGCGGCTGCCCTGGGGGGTGCCCTTGTTTGGGGTGGGCAAGGTGGTCTGCTTCTTCGCAGGTGGGGGAGGAGAGTCGGTCGAGCGGGCCTTGGCCTTGCGCTTGTTCTTCTTATTTGTTACTGTGGTGAAGCCATCAGTAGCAGAAGTGGAAGCGGTGGGGGGAGTAGCCTCGTCGGCGTCGGACATGGCGGAGTTGTATCCTTCCATGTCTTCGTCCACAGGGGTGGGGGTCGGGGGGGTAGAGTACGAGTAGGTACTCGGCGGGCTCAGGGGGCCTAAAGAGAAGGCGGGGCTTGGGGGGGTCCCCGTGCTGGTGGGGCTTTCGGGGCTATCCGGGATAGGTTTCCGAATCGGGGCCGGGGCGACTGGCAGTAGATTTAGCGCTGCCATGCGCTCTCCATATTTCTCCCGTATGTACGGGTCGCTGGAGAAAATTTCCCACATTAGGGACAGTGCCTCGGGGGTAGCCATCGTGGTGATGGCTGACCGTGGGCCTAACAAATAAACTGGTCCCTGGGCTAAGCCCGGGGGTGAGGGTAAAGTCTACCCTCCCTGCCTATACGACAGGGAGGTGGGTGGGTGGTCGTGTAGATAGTCAGTTGATGGGATTGAGTAACCCTAAGGGTTCTGGATCAGGTAGCACTTGGTTGAGTAATTAACCCCTGTACTTACGTGTCTACTCAATCCTAGCGGCACGCACTGGAACGAGTACACAAATCACTTATTATTAACACGAAGCGTCTCTGCTTACAAAGTCAGAATTAACTCTTCGTAATTGGATAACCGTCCAAAGTCACTAGCAATGTCACTTGAACAATGTCACTAAAACACTATTATCACTGTTTAATTAATTACGCGCACAAGTATCTTATTTACGCGGGCGCGAACCGGTTTCGCGCCTTTTTTATGACCGTTTTTAACCGTTCGAGGATAATTATTATTATTCGCAACGCGTCGCGGTGGATGGGTGTGCGCACAGTAGGGGGCGCTGGCGGCAGGTAGGGCTCCACTGGCGGACCGTAGTCGACGCTCAGTTTCTTCTTCCGGCTGCTGGCTCCTGTGTGGCGAAGTCGATTATGGCTCAGTTGGCGTCGGTTGGCTGTGCGTTGAGTGCGTCCGCTCGTGGCGGGCGTTCGTATCGGAATGGTGCTCAAAAACTACCCAAAGTTAATCAATTTTATATGGGATCAACTTTGATGTATACCCTCTCGAATAAAACAATTTTTTTTTTTTTTCAAATCGGACGACTCTATAAAAAGTTAGGCGTGGTCATACATAAAAAAAAATACGTGTCGAATTGAGAACCTCCTCCTTTTTTTTTCGTCGGTTAAAAAAAGTAAGTATTAATAAAATATAATATCTTATCTTTCCGTTTTGCGTAGATGTGACGCATATTTTCCCCAAAATTTGTTTTCTACATTGCTTATTTTATTTTTTTTGTCCTTTGCGTCATGTTTACCGCAAATAAACGTATTTTCTTTCTTTTCTTTCTTTCTTTCTTTCTTTAGGCCTTTCCATATGATATGTTTTTTAAAAAATCTACGAGATGACGTCAAAAAAATAACAGCGTCCACCTAGCTGTTATCATCAACTAGACAACGACTACAATCACAATATTGGCCAAAGTCCACACTTGGCTAAGGAACCAAATGTGGACTTTGGCCAATATGGCCATTACAATTTTACCACTCACAGTGGAGATTTGTGTCATATATTATTATGGTAATTAATGTAATCCAATTAGAATCCGGATTAATAGTTGTATTGTTTTTAATTTTCTTGTCATAATTATAAAAGCAATTTACATGAACTCGAAACCAATTACAATGCGAATGTATCGCACTATATTTGAATTTATCGTCAATTAACATAAAAATGGGAGTGGTTATATTAACAGGTTAACCTTGTGACTTTAATTTACTAATTACGTACGTCGAGTACGTAATTAGTAAAAGCATATCTTTTTAACTGATTGTCTGTGAAGAATGGGCTACCCCAACTGCATAATGAAAGATAATGCTTAGAGCAAAAGATTCATACATAATCACCTAAATTCAGCAGTACAAGACTGAAAAATAACAGCTGCTTGAGCAGTTCTGAGGTTGTTCCACATCGGCAGAACTGGTACTGCGGAAGATAAGTGATTTCTGGTTAACAGCCGCAAGGGTCGATCCATCAGGTTAAGCTACGCTTGCCGGGGTTGTCCGTGGATGGGTGACCATCTTTACATACCGAGACTCCTCCGTGCCTCGGAAAGCACGTTAAACCGTTGGTCCCGGCTCTCATTCGTGGATCTTTGACAGTCGTTACGGGTCATCAGAAGCCCGAAAGTCTGACAACCAGTCTTACCAAGGGGTATCGTTTTACCCAGTCACTGGGTTGTGGAGGTCAGATAGGCAGTCGCTCCATGTAAAATACTGGTATTCAGCTGCATCCGGTTAGACTGGAAGCCGACCCCAACATAGTTGGGAAAAGGCTAGGCAGATTGATTGATTGGGCGTAATGGGAAGTTTTCTCATGTACCTGTCAGAACCTCTTCCTTTTTTACTACTTTTTGTTACTACCGGCTTCACTATGCTCTTTCCAACCATTTATTTTAGTTTTGGCATAAGCACGCCTATGAATTCCTTATTTATTGACAGGCAACCATAGACGAAAAAATGCGATAAAGGAAAATAAATAGTTGGAAAGATTATACCGGCTTATCTATTGGGTGGTTCTTACGAGCTAAATTGGAGACACCAATATGCATCAATTTGTCGGACATATTATACGCCATAGTCTTGGCCGCGATCTATAGGTAGACGTTACTTAGCTCGTGCTGACTTGGACATGTTGCCGTCTCTGGCTTGCAATTGTAGTTTGGCAGTTGTGCGACAGTGAGAGGAATAATACTTAGCTTAAGTTCGTGCTATGTAACGTTTATACAGGGTCAAATTAAATTACCTTACGAAACTCTGCAGACGTGATGGGTATCCGATTAAATGATAAAACAAAAAAAAAACACGACGAATTGAGAACCTCCTCCTTTTTTTGAAGTCGTTTAAAAAAGAAATTCATTTGATGATGTTTTTTTGTTGGTTTTGGGGTCATCAACCGCAGGAAGTATAGTCACTTAAAACATCAGTTTTTTTTTGTGTCAACTTCACAGACGTGATGGGTATGAGTTGAGTTTCGCTAGCTAATTTAATTTGACCATGTCGATATCGGCCTGAAAGCTGGTAGCACTAGGTTAGAATAATTTCGAAAGGACATTATGAAACTGAATGAGGACCTTTTGGTCCGTCATTCTGGTGTTAAAGAAACTGGTTTACCTTCAATGCATCACAATGTGTAGATACTAAAATGATCTGTTGGTAGGATAAATAATGAAGGTATTAATCTGCTTAGCCCAAAACGAAATACAAGCGTTAATTTCACCAGTCATAGACATCACGTCGCGTCGCGTCGTCTAAAACTAATTATCATATAATGTAAATTAATGTTATTTAAGTTCACACAGAGACAATAAATCAAACTGGATTAAGAAATGATGTAGCCCTTGAACTTGAAACCTGTCATTTCGAAACATATCATTGTGTCGTTAAGGCGGAGTGCACGCGAACGAACCGGCACATTGAATTTATGTAATAATATTATTATGCGACAAATTTACCTGTAATGACGTAGTTAATTGGCAACTGGGGCGCAGTAGCCGGTGGGTTGGCATTACTTTTACGCTACATGTTTTTACAAATCTTCTATTACAAAAAAAGCCATAAAGAACATGGTTAATTAAACTTAAACTTAGAAAAACACTCCAAACTGAAAAATAACTTTAATTACGGAAGTCGGTGTCTGGTTTTGTATTTTCGTTTTTTGCCACCGACTTCCGCAATTAAAGTTAATTTTCTCTTTGTAGTGTTAAATTATGGAAGTCGGATGTTTCTTTTGTTAAAAAATTTTTTTTTTTCACTTTTTAATTGTGGTATTAACCTACGCAAATTTTAATACGCTACCTGCAAAAGAAATTAGAACGTCATCCACATAAAAAGTGGGAACAAAATACGTACTATAGAAGATAACTCAAAAAGTACCCGAGCAAAGTTAATTAATTTTACATGGGACAAACTTCGAGGTACACCCTCTCGAATAAAAAAAGAATCTTTCAAATCGGACAACTCTGTAAGAGTTATGCGTGAACATACATAAATAAAAAAAATATATGCGTGTCGACTTCAGAATTTCCTCCTTTTTTTCGTCGGTTAAAAATGCCACCTTTTTTAAAAGTGAAAACAAGTTAACTTTAGAACAGTTGCCGTATTGACCGGATTATTTTCTCAACTTTATTTGACAGATCTAATGACAGATTTTACAACTAGGTAAACGTAGTGTGTAGCCAGCTTTAGTCTAAGTTATTATTACTTAATCCTAATGCTGTTGTGAATGTTGGTATTTCTCTATTATGTAGACATCAATGTTTATTAGAATAGAATAGAATAGAATAGAATAAACGTTTATTGTCTCCAGTATTACAGCTAGTAGTAGTGGTACATACACAAAACTATAATACCGGAAGCAATATTCACCTTCAGTAGCTCAAAAGTACGAGTTAAATACAAGAATTCAAAATACTAGTTACTGTGCTATTATGAGCAAATGCCCTTTATTTGCTCATCTTACGTCATTTGGAAGAATATGCCTGGCAGGGTTGGTCACTTATTGACATCATCAGGCAACTTGTTGTAAATCAATGATGCCATATAAAGAATACTTTTATTGATTAGTGCTGTTTTCCTGTGAATTTCTGATCTTTTTTTTGTCACGCAGTTGTCTGTAGTAGTTTTTAAAAGCAGTCTTATAATAATTAGGATTTAATCTCACAAAACATTTAGTTCATACTCGTATTTATGTACGAGTATAACGAAGGCAACCAAGTTCAAGTGTCATAATTACCTAGAACAATATAACTTTGAAAATATCTAGACACGGCTAGTTGTCAAGATCACTACTGTTTTTAAACACATTAAATTATGTTTCATATTTACTTAGTCATAAATTAAATATTTACTTAACTATGTCACATGTGTGTCTGAAACAAGTTTGTCACAGAAGGTCAGTGGTGGTCAGTATTACGATCGGGTTCTGTCATTCAATTTAAATAGCTCGGTGATCAGGGGATCAATCGAATTGATTTTTCTGGAATGCATCCATGCGTGCTTATCGACATAAAACCCCTTTGTGTTTATCGCAGTGGTTGAGCGATTGACTGCTGCGCAGCATGTCGCGGGTTCGATTCCCGCACGGAACAAATATTTGTACGACCTACAAGTATTTGTTCCGAGTCTGGGTGTTTTTCTATCTATAATATGTATGTATTTACAAAAAAAAAAAATGTATATAAGTAGTTTATCAGCCATCTCGTTACCATAACACAAGCATTAGGTTGCTTAGCTTGGGGCTAGATGGCGTTGTGTGATATGTCCAAACATATTTATTTATTATTTATTTATTTATTTTATTATCAGATTTTGTTAAGGAGAACGCTCGATTGCCTCGGAATCGTTGCTTTCGTTTAATTTTAAAACTGAACATCAAAACTATTTTGGAAATCCAGCTAGGCTCATGAAGTTAAATTTATTTTGAGCTGTTTGGAAGAAAACACAACGTACGTAGTTTTAGTAAGAAAGTACAGGATAGATCTAAGAGCTATTTGACTGTGAGAGAAAGATTGCGGATGACGAGGCAGCTCTATTCACATATTCACACGGAATCCCAAGAACCCGAAAAATGAACCATTGTATGCAACGCATGTTTAATTTTTTTTTATCCTAAAAGATGTCTCGTTCGTAACTTTAACATTACGTGTCCAGACTATCAAACGGTTACTTCGACCTTGAATCTGTAAGTTCCGTTCGCGAATTTGACAGTAACAATATTATGGTGTATAGTTGTGCCCCGCGGTTTCACCCAGCGTTTAATTTAATAAAAATCGGATTATTCATCTATTCTTCATAAATAAAAATCAATTGCCGAATGTATGTACGCGCATCACTTCAGAACGGTTGCATCTATTTGGCTAATCATATTTTTGTTGTGTTTGTAATTGTCAGGACATGGTTTTTATGAAAGAAAATGTTTGAAAAGTTGCCGGGAAAATTGGAAAATTTGAGAAAACTGAAAGTGCATTTTCTATGGGAATTTTGTATGAGTTATTGAAGTTTTGACAGGACAACGTTTGTCGGGTCAATTAGTAAATAATATAATTCTCTCGTCCCGCGCGATTACTTCGCTTTCGCTTAGCGTTCTTTCCAACTTTTTTTCTTTTGCTCGGCTTTTAAGGGTCGTAGCGTGATGTTTAATGGCTTCCTCAAGAATTGGGCTATCAAATGCAAAAAGATTTTTTTCAATTCCAGAGATTAGCGCGTTCAAACAAAAAAACAAACAAACTCTTCAGCTTTATTATAATTAAACTAGCGACCCACCCCTGCTTCGCTCAATTTTACGACTTGATTTCATGATTTCTTCATTACATGTAAGTTTAACATTCTTGTATTATACACATAGACCTTCCGGAATAAATTCTCTAAATGATGGTGAAAACCGCATCAAAATCCGTTGCGTAGTTTAGAAGAACAACGCGGTCACACAGACAGACACAAAACGTAACTTTGGTTTATAATATCTATAGATTATTATTGGTACGAGTCTGATGACCACAGTGATGACGTCAGACCTCTGCAAACAGTAGTGATGATATGGTGCGAGCACTGATAAATAGACTCTCAACATGTAATGATGACGTTTGCAGTTAATGTTTGAATGAATTTGAAGCTGTTTTTGTGGCTGTTTATTGTTTTTATAGTCTGTTTAAAGTCTTCACGCCTATTATGTGTGCATAAATCTTACTACTATTATGAACGCAAAAGTTTGGATGGATGGATAGATGAATGGATGGATGAATGGATGTTTGTTACTCAATCACGCCAGAACGGCTGAACGGATCTGGATGAAATTTGGCACAGAGCTAGATTATAGCCTGGAATAGCACATAGGCCACTTTTTATCCCGGAAAAAATGTATCGTTCCCGTGGGATAATTTCCGATATCCACGCGGGCGAAGCCTCTGGCCAAAGCTAGTGAATCATAAATGTAATATAGTTATAATTGCAGGGCAAAGGCCTCTTCGTATGTAGTAACAGACTTGAAATTTACTGAGTAAGAGCGAAAATACACATGCCTTCAGCTGGTACAAAACTATGCAAGTAGCTGGCATGCCGTGAGCCATAACAAGTTCTGATTGGTCAATGTCACAATGCGTGCCAAATACTTGCACAGTTTTGTACCAGCTACAGGCATGTGTATTTTCGCTCTTATGTTGATGTGACTAAGATCAGCCTTTTTCCAGCAGTTGTTCGACAGTGAGCTAAGTTGCTTGACTTATTTATTTAACTATTTATGTACACACAAATAAACAGACAAACAGAAAGGAACAGAAAAATACGTCCAAAGGTGATGCTTATTCCCTCTCCTCTTTTTAACCGACTTCAAAAAAAGGAGGTTCTCAGTTCGTCGGAACCTTTTTTTTTAATGTAAGTTCCCCGGTTACTCGAAGATGACTGGACCGATTTGGGAAATTCTTTTATTGTTTGAAAGGGTACCTACCTCCTAGTGGTCGCATATAAATTTTATTAACTTTGCTTGGGCAGTTTTTGAGTTTAGTCAAATTATTGACTAAACTCAAAAACTGCCCAAGCAAAGTTAATAAAATACGTACTTATTAAAGTACGTATTTTTCCCACTAGTCTATGTAGATGATATTATAGTAGGTAACTTCCTGTCACTGTAATAAAGCAGGTAATGGTATTTGGATTTGTGTGGGGTAGGTACCACAACTAAAAAGTGAAAAATGAAACCTTTTTTACAAAAAAAAAAGCAACCGTCTTCCAAAAAAATATTACAAAGTGAAAAATAACTTTAATTTCGGAAGTCGGTGGCAAAAAACTAAAATAGATCTAAAGACACTGACTTCCAAAATTAAAGTTATTTTTCACTTTGCAGTATTTTTTTGGAAGTCGGTTGTTTTTTTTTTTTGTAAAAGTAAGTAAGTAGTAAGTATTTATTTATTTTTTATTCCTAAGTGAATCAAATCAATCTACCTAGCCTTTTCCCAAGTATGTTGGGGTCGGCTTCCAGTCTAACCGGATGCAGCTGAATACCAGTATTTAACATGGAACGACAGCCTATTTGACCTCCACAACCCAATAACTGGGTACCTACTACGATACCCCTTGGTAAGACTGGTTGTCAGACTTTCGGGCTTCTGACGAGCCGTAACGACTGTCAAATCCACGAATGACAGCCGGGACCAACGGCTTAACGTGCTTTCCGAGGCACGGAGGAGTCTCGGTATGTAAAGAAAGATGGTCACCCATCCACGGACCAACCCCGGCAAGCGTAGCTTAACCTGATGGATCGACCAGTGCGGCTGTTATTACTAGCCACAAGCTCCTAAGAGAATCAAATAATATACATTTTTGAAAGCCTAAGTAAAACTTTGTTTACATACTTATTATGTATATTTATATGTAGTACCTGCAGCCTACCTAGCACCTGGTGCACGTTATACGAATGTAGGAATGTAGCCGTTATGTTGAAAGTTCATGAAAAGTCTTGAACCTGTTTTAACAGTTCGCCTTATACTTATGGACGCTGTTACAAACGCTGTTACAAATGGGTAGTCAAATCATTACTTTTTTACACAAAAGTATGTTTATTAAATAAAATGTTTTTCTAATGTTTTTTGGCCGAATTGTTGATAGATGTGCACGGTATGATTTTGAACTATAAATATAATTTTAGATTTATTGAGAAACTGTACCTAATTTCGATTGACATTACCCACTTGTAACAGCGTCCTTATGTGTCAAATAATGGGAAAACGGCCTACGTGCCATTTTATCACTCCGTAAAATTAATCAAGGAGGAAAAATAGTCTTAAAATAAAAGGTCAATGATGTCTTTTACCTGCTCTGGATATTCTCACTGGCATTCTTAGTAACCGTTAAGTGCGCTCCGTGCTTTTTTTTTAGGAAATTGTATTCAGGAATTTTTAAAAGTAAGTAAATTCGAACTGATTAGTTAAATAAAAGATTTCAATAAAATTGAAAGTCCAACGATGTCACATGACGCGCAAACGTAACGCAATTGGATCAACAGTTCTGCCATAGGAGTAGAAGTTAGAGTGGAATTTAAGTATAGAATCAAGTTTTTCTTACTGAACAACAGCTGTGCTGCTGGGGAGTTTGTTGCGCTACTTCTTCTTCCCAGCTAAAGCACTAGGAAGTGGTGAAGGGCGAGGGTTTTGGGGACTGTCTTATATAATTTTGACTTTCGAAAAGTGCACATTCTCAGCCTAGTTTGAATAAATGACTCTTAATTTTGATTTTAAGATTTCAATGCAACATCTCATCATCATCTGCCTAGCCTTTTCCCAACTTTGTTCGGGACGGCTTCCAGTCTAATCGGATGGAACTGAATGTTAGTATTCTACATGGAGCGACTGCCTCTGACCTCCATAACCCTGCAGTTACTGGGCAACACGAGATCCCTCGGTAAGACTGGTTGTCAGAGCTTTTGGGTTTCCGACTACCCGTAACAACTGTCAAAGATCTACGAATGACAGCAATGTGATAATTATACGCTGCTAATAACACCTGACGCACAACCGAACCATTTCTCCTCCCTCCATGCGGCCATAAGCAAACAGTTTAACCTACACAGCCGTTTAAAAACAATTCCAATTTAAAAAAACAGCTGGGCTACGATTCAGCCCCAAACCTGTACGATGTTGCAACCGGCCAAGGCTTTTGTTGAAAAGCAGGCTTTTGTCCAAGGTCACGGTTATGCCGCCCGGGCCCAACTTGAGTGCATTCTTGCAACAGAAGTTGCGAAATCACCCCACCTACTGAAATGCACGTTTTGGGGTAAACGCTGATAATAATATTGGTTAAGTATCTAGACTTTCTTAGAGTTTTTAGAGTTCCGTACCTCAAAAGGAAAAAAAACGGAACCCTTATAGGATCACTTCGTTGTCCGTCTGTCTGTCAGTCTGTCAAGACCCTTTTTCTCAGGAAGCGTGGAGGTATCAAGTTGAAATTAATATCAAATAATCTATATGGTTCCTTGCAGCTGTAAAAAAATCAAGCTTCTAAGTCAACGCAGTAAAAGAATACGGCCATTTATGCGACATATTTTGATACTCGCAAGTAAATCAAAACCTCTAACTTACCGTTGACCTAGAATCATGAAATTTGGCAAGAAGCCAGGTCTCTCACCACAAGTAAAGGAAATAGTCAGAAAATAGTTAATTTGTAATTTTATCAAATAAAAGAAATTTGGGATTACTAACTTAAATTTGCAGTTGGAGAATAGACCGCGACGACGACGTATATCAATGTATGGGAGAACATGGTTTTTCAACAAATTCTTTTCAACTACAGAACCCCTCATTGCGCGTGGCCGGCACGCACTTGGCCGGTTTTTTTGTAACAGTTTGGTCGAACATTTATAGTAATATAGGTTGACGCCAAATAATGTAATCCATCTAGATCACAGTCTAAATTAAATGGTGGTAGGTAGGTGATTTTGAAATTAAACTAAGTTGGTTGGTTAGAAATTAAATCGGAAGCTTAGTGGAAGTGGAAAAGTTTGTGTGGATGCGGTTTGGCATTTGAATGGGGATGATGACAAACATTTTTTTTTGTACGTCACATGGATTATTAAAAAATATTGGACACGTATTTTTTCTTTTTTTTACGTAATGTAAAGATTACGGCGATACATTGAGTTAAAATGTGGCATGACGTCACTCCTTGCTAGATTTTATACGTAATTTGTTATACAGGGTGTAAGTGTCAACAGTGGCAATCTTTTAAGGGGTCATTGTACTCATCATTATGAACAACTTTTACTATGGGACCAAACCTGAAAACGCAAAAAAATCAGCTATTCAGTACATTTATGTTCGCATAACTCGTCAAAATGTAGAGAACAGCAGATTTTTTTTTCGCGATTTCAGGTTTGGTTCCATAGTAAAAGTTGTTCATAATGATAAGTACAATGACACCCTTATAAGGTTGCCACTGTTTACACTTACACCCTGTAGTTGTGACGTAGCGAGCCCCCACTCCCCAACTTTAATGCGTTTTATCTAAGTATTTTTCTAAAAGCAAAAAATTCGTGTCTAATATTTTTTTATTATCTGACTGACGGACTAAATAGAATTTCCTTTTGTTTACCCAGGCATCATCCCTATTGTCCCGATATGTTCCCGTTTTATTTATTATTTTATTTTATTTATTTGGCTCACCAACAATTGAATACACTGATACAAAGATATGAGATACATGCAAAATAATTATTGACTAGTGTTCCAACTTCTAACAGGTAAGCACAACATGCATTACTTATATGACGATAAATAATGGGCACCTAGGTACACACCGAGCATAAATTATGTTAGAGACCAAATTCTAAATTAAAATCAAAATAAAGCCAAAATTAAGATTACATAAAAACAAGTTAAAATTAAAATCATGATACGATTAAAAATTAAAATCGGACTGCAATTAAAATCAAAATTAAAAATCAAAATAAAATCAGAATCATAGCCAAAATCAAAAACAAAATCATTATTAAACTTAAAAAATAAATTAAAAATCAACACTAAAATTAAAATCAAAATAAACACAAATTAAAATTAGGTAAAATTAAAATTAAATAAGCGCTAAAATTAAATTACAAATTTTTGTACATAATACTTCGGAACCTACTAAGTGAAGTGATGGGAGTACTAAGTGAATTTACAATTAATATTAATTTAATTTTTTTTAGTTTTCTGTGATTTTCATGTTGATGCCATGAGGATAGCGATTGCAACTATTAATGAGGAACCACTGCGAAGAAGACGCAGCTCTTAATATTTTTATAAAACACCAACTAAAATATTTTTTTGAAAAATAGTTTTTTAGTGTCTTGTATTCAGATTTTTCATATTATAAAAGCAGTCTACGTACGAGTAATTAGGTCTACCTGTCTACCTATGCGTGTTTTCAGAAGTATTTTTTAAGTTTATAAGTAAAAAAAGCTTCTCAGAAAATCATGAACAATCTGCCTAGCCTTTTCCCAACTATGTTGGGGTCGGCTTCCAGTCTAACCGGATGCAGCTGAATACCAGTATTTTACATGGAGCGACTGCCTATCTGACCTCCAGAACCCATTAACTGGGTAATACGATACCCCTTGGTAAGACTGATTGTCAGACTTTGGGGCTTCTGACGACTCGTAACGACTGTCAAAGATCCACGAATGACAGCCGGGACCAACGGCTTGACGTGCTTTCCGAGGCACGGAGGAGTCTCGGTATGTAAAGATGGTCACCCATCCACGGACCAACCCCGGCAAGCGTAGCTTAACCTGATGCATCGACCCGTGCGGCTGTTATTACTTAGCCACGAGCTCCTCAGAAAATCATGAACATGCTACTAATTTAAATATACATCGATTAGAAAACTATGCCTGTTATTCATCATCTGCTTAGCCTTTTCCCAACTATGTTGGGGTCGGCTTCCAGTCTAACCGGATGCAGCTGAATACCAGTATTTTACATGGAGCGACTGCCTATCTGACCTCCACAACCCAGTTACTGGGTAATACGTTATTGATACTACTATAATAAGCTATGAGCCAATGTGACTGTTTACATAGCGTTATTAGCACTGAATTTTATTTGACCGTGACCCAGCTCGCGTCACCAACGTCTCACTGAAAATCAGTGAATGTAGTGCATCAGTAGGAGAAGACCAAAGAAACGATGGATGGCAACAGCTCGTGGCTATGTAATATCAGCCGCACGGGTCGATCCATCAGGTTAAGCTACGCTTGCCGAGGTCGGTCCGTGGATGGGTGACCGTCTTTACATATCGAGACTCCTCCGTGCCTCGGAAAGCACGTTAAGCCGTTGGTCCCGGCTTTCATTCGTGGATTTTTGACAGTCGTTACGGGTCGTCAGAAGCCCGAAAGTCTGATAACCAGTCTTACCAAGAGGTATCGTATTACACAGTAACTGGGTTGTGGAGGTCAGATAGGCAGTCGATCCATGTAAAATACTGGTATACAGCTGCATCCGTTAAGACTGGAAGCCAACCCCAAAATAGTTGGGAAAAGGCTAGGCAGATGATGACAAGCTTATGATTACTAGAAGAGGCATCTTGAGAAGAAGTAAGATCCTTGTTAAAATAATTTGAAAAACCAATCAATCACAATAAGTGTAAGTAAGCGGAGAATAAATAAAAAATTAATCAACATTCCACCTACCTGTTGAACACCTGTATCCAATAAATTACCAATTTAGTTTGTTTTTTAATGTAACTAACTTTTCTACGTCGTCATTCTGATTTCTATTCCAGTTTTACTAAAAAAACCCAAAATTCTTTAGAGGTATTTTTAATGTTGATAATACAGATATTTATTAATAACTCATAATAATATCACTACATATTATAATTATAAAGCAAAGTCCGCAGCGCCGCCGCCGCGTCTATCTGTCTGAACGCGATAAACTCAAAAACTACCGAACGTATTTACATTCGGTTTTCACCAATAGACGGAGTGAATCATGAGGAAGGTTTAGGCGTATTTTTTTTAAAGTTTTGTGTTAATTGGCTGAAAAATGACGATGATTGTTGAAGATGTAAAAATAATGCCGACTGGGAGCTTTACCGCGTAAACCAACAGAGGAGTGATTGGAAACAATGTACCTATTACGGAATTAAAGATCTATTAAAAGTAGTAGTACGTTTTCGTATGATAAATTGCGACCACCACGCGGGCAAAGCCACGAGCAAAAGCTAATATTTAATATAATAAAGCAGAAGAGTTAATTTTTTTGTTTGAACGCGCTTATGTCTGGAACGGAGTCGGATTTGAATAAATTCTTTTTGCATTTGATAGCCCAATTCTTGAGGAAAGTTTTGAGCTATTTAACATCACGCTACGACTCTTAGGAGCCGAGCAAAGAGAAAAAAAGAACGCTTAGCAAAACGAAATAACACCGCGGGCGGGCGATACGATGCGTCGCGATGGGTCGTGACCGAAGCAGTTTTAAAATGTGGCTGTTATTTTTGTAGATATATTGTGTATCGTATGACTTCCCACGCCAACGAATTCGCGGGTATAGAAGCTAGCCAATAATACAAGGTTAGAGGGTCAATGGAACCTGTTTTCATATTATTTGCATATTCGGCAAACTACATCCGTATCAGTGACACTTAACATATAAAAGTGGTCTGAAGAAAAGTGTCTTTGTTGAGATACAAATTGATGGCAATTTGTCAATTGCCACTGACGATTCAGGGACCTCTTAACTTTGAGTCACACTTATAAATAAACAAAGATTTTTATTTTCTTTAAATTTATTCTCGTATTATGTATCATTTCAGTAGCATAGAAAAATAGGAAAAAAATATCTTAGATTTAAGGCAAAATTCGAGTAAAATGAAATGTCATTCATTCAAAATATCGCTAATCGGTTGTAATATGTAAAGTAAATTGCGTTTGTTTATGATACTTCAACCATTCATCACTAGATGGCGCGATCATAATAAAAAAAATCTGAAAAAGGTGGTTAGTGTTACTAACGACCTTTTTCAGATTTTCTGAAAGAGATAAACCATCGAATACAGAACCTACAATCTACATCTTTATTGAAGTCGGTTATAAAGTAGCAGCTGGTCTAAAGATAATAAGTCACGATAGGAAGGAAAACCTCATTAAAAATAATTAAGAAAGAAAGAAAAGTATTAAGAATTTTAATCATATTCTAAAAAGTCATTGACATATCTCGGGACCCTGGGGTCCCGGACCTTTGGAAGCCGTACGAGGGGCCGAAGCCAACTCGCAGAGTCCCCTTAGATAATTTTAAATTATGAGGAGGCACCAACCGACGATTATCCCTGTATGCACTATGCAAGTGCACCCAAGGACAACCCCTTAATATTTTAATATTAAAATATTAAGGTAGTTTTTTCTTGTCTGAGGCTAGTATTTCACCGAATAAATTATAATTTGTGATCATCAATATTAATAATTTTAGTTTCCTCAATCATAAATTAAGTCTTTTTTAGACGGGCTAAATTGTTGGCATACTATAGACTAACGGCACACGCTGTCTGGGCCGTGGGCTCTTTATAAAGCCCTTTAAATAGCAGCATAAAGCCCATCACAGACGTAGCTATAATATATATTATAGCAAGACATATTATGATATGTTTTCCATATTAATCTTCGAGCTACTTCAGACGGAGCTATCTATATGTATAAAAAAGAACCCCTATTTCCCTTGATCACGCCATAACTTGAGAACGGCTTGACTGATTTGAATAATAGGTCTTTACCTATGAAATTGCCGTTTTGTATGAAAAAATTTAAACGAATTTTTGTCATGCATTTTTTATTTGTATTAATCGAAGTAATCACCCATGCAATCAATGCATCTTTGCCAACGCAGTGGCAGTTTATTGATGCCCTTCTTAAAGAAATTAGCTGGACGGGAGGCAACAAATTCTTTAAAGGCATTTTGTACTGCCTCTCCGGTATTGAATTTTTTTCCCGCCAAGAAGTTATCCAAATTCTGGAAAAAGTAGTAGTCTGTAGGCGCAAGGTCTGGTGAGTAGGGCGGATGACGGAGAGCTTCCAACCCCAGTTCTTGCAACTTGGAGACCGTCTGCTGTGCAGTATGAGGTCGCGCGTTGCCGTGCAGGAGCAGCGGAGACGAGCGATTGACCAATGCTGGTTGGAGATGTGCCAGCTTCTCCATCATTGTGTTCAGTTCTTCACAGTACACATGTGAAGTAATGCTCATCCCGTTTGGTAAGAAGCTGTGATGAATCACATCGGCGCTAGACCACCAAACAGTGACCATCACTTTTCTAGGGGTAAGTTTTCGTTTAGGGCATTGTTTAGGTGCTGAACCAGGATCCAACCAACTTGCTGAGCGCTTGCGGTTATCAAACAGAATCCATTTTTTATCGCAGGTAACAATGCGGTTCAAAATTCCTTCATTTGTGTGTCTGTTGAGCAGTGCAAGGCACGTATCGACGCGTACTTCGCGCTGGCGATAATTGAGTTCGTGGGGCACACATTTGTCAAGCTTTTTTACCTTGCCAATTTGACGCAAATGGACCAATATTGTTTTGACGCTAACATCGAAAGCTGCTGCTAATTCAGCCGTAGATTGTGTATCATCAGCTTCCACAATCGCCTTTAATTCGTCATTGTCGACCAAAGTCTTCGGACGACTGCGAGGTTCATTTTTCAGGTCGAAATTTCCAGAACGGAAGCGAGCAAACCAATAACAAGTGGTGCGTTGGTTTGTAGTGTTAGCTCCGTAAACGTCGTTGATGTTGCGTGCCGCTTGTGCCGCGTTGCTGCCACGACGGTACTCATATTCTATAATTACTCGAATTTTTAACGTATCCATGATGACGAAAAATATTGAAATGCGATGAAAATGTAACACTAATCAAAAAACAAATGACTACTTTTGGAAAAATATCCATGTTTTTAAAATAAAATTAATTTGAAATTAGAATTCTTAGCCAAACAACAATTATTTTGATTTGAAATGGCCAGTACTGCAGAACGGCAATTTCATAGGTAAAGACCTAATATTTTTTTTTGTTTTTTTCTTTACTGGGGTGGTTTCAAAGAAAAAAAATTAGGAAAAAAAAAGAAACTGAAATTTTGACAGGACAACGTCTGGGGGGTCTGCAGGTATAATATATATTTCTATTTCACTATTCTATTCACAGTATAATAATATACAGGGTTAAACTAAATTAGCTAGCGAAACTCCGCAGACGTGATGTGTAAATGTGTGTTTGTTTTATCCTAAAAAGAAATTAATTTGATCATGTTTTTTTTTTGGTGTAAAATCCAACGCAAATGTCAACTGAACCTCATAGGTACGCAACTACCGACAGCCCGCGGTTGCCATTGGACAATAGTATTTTTAACCGACTTCAAAAAGGAGGAGGTTCTCAATTCGTCGGAACCTTTTTTTTTTTTTATGTATGTTCCCCGATTACTCGAAGATGGCTGGACCGATTTGGATTTTTTTTTGTTTAATTCGAGAGGGTATACATCAAAGTTGGTCCCATATAAAATTGATTAACTTTGCTTGGGTAGTTTTTGAGTTAGCTTCAATAATACGCATTTTTTCCCCACTTTTATATGGATGATGTTCTAGTTTCTTTTGCAGGTAGTGGTATTGGAATTTGTGTAGGGTAGGTAAGTACCACAATTAAAAAGTGAAAAATAAAAACTTTTTTACAAAAAAATACAACCGACTTCCAAAAACAACCCTACAAAGTGAAAAATAACTTTAATTTCGGAAGTCGGTGGCAAAAAACGAAAATACATTAAACCAGACACCGTATTCCGAAATTAAAGTTATTTTTCACTTTGTAGGGTTGGTTTTGGAAGTCGGTTGTATTTTTTTGTAAAAAAGTTTTACGATTATTTGCACTAACTTGTTTCACGATACTTGTCTGTTGACTTCGAGAGCTTTCTTTTACGTATGAACCTATGCGACACTCAAGAGGTTTTAATTGTTACTTATGATTTTACGGTGAGCTCCATCCTAAGAGCCCAACAAATTTTACGGTGAGCTCCATCCTAAGAGCCCAACAAATTTTACGGTGAGCTCCATCCTAAGAGCCCAACAAATTTTCATGAAGTTTGAAAAATAGATACAGCTGGTCAGGTCCTGATATACGAAAGTGAGCACAAAAATTCATTCCCTAAAGGTGGTTTAATAGGGGATGAAAGTTAGTATGGAAGTTTGTCATTTTCGGCTTGATGATTTTAAATGTGGAGCAATTCGTTAAGGTTTATTATGGGCTCTTTCCCAGCAGTGGGACATTATAAAGTGACAGATTGACAAAAAGTAGAAACATTGTTAAGTTAGTAAATAATAATTTCACTTACATCAGTAATATTACTCCGTATATAATGTCCGCTGTGCACTAAATTGTCGATCTCATCCAGATTTTTGTCTCCACTGAGGGTTACCTGCAGGGAGGCGAGGCAGTACTTCCCTCGGACCGCGCCATCTATGCTGAGGCATTCGTCATAGTCGCCATATTGGTTGACATTTCCGCTTAGGATACCTGCCGGAGGCTTTGCAGTTGCGTCGAACACTGAAACAAAATTAAACCTTTTTAGTAGCTAAAGTGTCGAGGATAGAGCGAAGTGGAAGAGAAACACCGGGAAGGCTGACCCCACCACCATGTGGGATACATTACAGCCAGGAAAAGTGAGAGAGTAGCTAAAGTGACATTCGGAACCTAAGTATTTGATACCGCGAGCACAGTATGTAGATCTCCATCGATTTGTAGGTAGGTATCAGAATAATTAGAGCGTCAAATAAACATCATTGTCACATTTAAAAACATCTAGGTAATAAACTATGACATAATCAGCCTATAATGTTCCCACTGCTGGGACGCAGGCCTCCTCTCGGTGAGAGAGAGCGGGCTGTAATCCACCACGCGGGCCCAGTGCAGGTTGGCAGTTGTCACATATGTCTTCGAATTTTTGCTTCTAGGATATGCCGGTTTCCTCACGTTGTTTTCCTTCACCGTTTTGAGGGCAGTGGTGATGAAATAATTTACACAAAGTAAAGCGCCTGTCCGGGTTCGAACCTACGATCTTCGTAAGTTGCGGCCGTTACCAATGTGCTATCGCTGCTCTCAATAAGTTCAAAAAGCACAAGGGAGAGGGGAGTCTAAAAAAAATGTTTGGACCGCTATTTACCTCCTGGAAAAATCCGAGATATATATACTCGTATATATATAATGGGGATTCGGTGGTACTGAATCCTCTTTATATATTTCGGATTTTTTTTAACGTTGCACTTATAACGAAAGCTTTCTTTCGAATACTTTATTTTATTCGTTTTAGGTTTTGAAGTGAACACAACAACACATAAGCCCAAGACGAACGAAAAAAAGAGTCACCAAAATCCGCTTAGAAAAACCGGAGATACAGTACCTTTATGCATATAACTACGTACAGACGCCAGCAGGTCAAGCCAACCGAAACTGTCAAATTTTCCTAATCAACCTTGAACCTAATGTATAGGCGATAAAGATGAAAATCTATTAAAGAAATTTGACAGATTGTAGTAGCTTGATGTGCTGGCGTCTGTACATAAGAATAATTATCTAATGTGTTATATACTAAAACCTTCCTGAAAGAATGTGGATCACGTTACTGAAAGAATCTTCAAAATTATTTCATAAGTTTTTGAGAAAATCGCGAACATACAAACATACATACATAAATACGGGTCGAATACAGAACCTCCTTTTTTGAAAGTCGGTTAAAAATGTTGTTTTTTATTTAATATCAAATTCCATTAAAATATAGGAAAAACTGAACATTTTATGTGTTTAATTTAATTTACGACTCTCGCTATTTTTTTTATTCACGATCAAATTCCATTCAAATCGTCAGACAGACGATGATTTGAATGGAATTTGATCGTGAATAAAATTAAAATATTAAGTTTTTCCTCCAGTGAGTACGCACGGCTACACATCAAGCTATGCATATCCAGTTTACACTGACCTCTCATTGTAAGGAAATCCTATACAATGCGAGATCATCATAAACTGGAAATGTATAGCTTGATCTATAGCTGTGCGTACAATGAACTTTGAGTATCAAGTTTCGCCAGTTGGCAATACATTGACAATCGTAAACTATCGTTTCAAATGATTGTGAAACATTAATTAATTCAATTTGACATAATTTTGTTTCTATAACGTTAAAACATGTTCTTCGACGTCAATATATCAATAACCTTCGTAATGGTTTAAATAAAAACATATTTTTACTATTTTTTACTGGGTATTTCTTCGGTCAAGGGTCAAACAAGCCATGCGGAACTTCGCAAATCATGTCATTTCGTAAGATGGGAGGAATCCCTTTAGCTCAGTGGAGTTATACGTGAATGATGAATTGATGACCATCTTAATAAATTTTCTCTCAATCTTAAAAAAATCGGAACATTTTTATATTTTTTGGTGTGGAGTGTGCAGTAATATATTGAAGTAGGTTTAATATTTTAAAATGTTTACAACGAAGTAAGGTCCTGGGGAGCAGCTGGTTTATGTAATTTTGACATGCAAAAAGTGCTTCTCGGCCTAGTTTCAATAAATGACTTTTGCTTTTGAGCCATTTACCTACTTATCAATTTAATGGAACTAAAAAATAAATTCGAAGATATGTGACATCTACCAACCCGCACTGGGCCTGCGTGGTGGATTTCGGCCCACTCCCTCGCGAAGAGAGGAGGCCTGAGTCCCAGCAGTGGGAAAAGGCTAGGCTGATTGATTTTGACTTATCAATTTCCAAATGAATGACAATATCAGGCTCCGCGGTAAAATACGCCACAAAACCTTCAATACTCCACAGAAACTTCATCCAATTTGCACGACACATAACCCTCAAACGCCACAAGGGCTTGTTTCGAACCGATTTCAAACGAATGCCTTACACACTCCAATCTCGTTCGTTGAACCTTGTATGTCAAATGTCACTGGTGAAATGACTGTGGGCAGTGAATACGAAATGTCGCAGCGTACAATTCAAGGATGCCATTGGCGTGACTCGAATGCATGTGCAGAAACGGAGAAAAAAACATTAGATCGCAGACTGACGGACGGCCGGCAGTGGTAGGGTTATTTTTTTAGGAACTCACTATTTGAGGGTTGGGAATGAAAAGTGCGTCGATTGTTGAGTGCAAATTTTAAGTATTCTTCTTTTTTTTCTCGGAAAATGTATCAAGGAGAATATTGGGTTGCAGGAAAAATGTTTGGTTGGGTAGGGTTATATTATGTATCTATTTTGTGTATCGCGAAATAAAAAAAGTTGTTCGCTAAGTTTAGTAGTTTTGCAAGATATTAGCTAAAGTAATGCAACAACTGTTGCAAGTAGACATAGTTCTCGCATACAACTACACTTCTGGACACATCTATTGGCCCACCTTAGAGTTTAGGTTTCGATGGCCCCTACCGAAATATGATTGCTAAATTGAACAAAAACTGTTGATGCAGTTTTAAACCTGATACATTTTACCATCTTTTTCGATCGTATTGTTTTAAATTTGAATTCAGAATACCATACGACATGGAGCTACGCCTAACAAGTCGGATATGCGCCTTGTTAAAGGCAATTGATTTTTGAATAAAAAACATGTTTTATCAAATAAAGGTTTAATTTAATAACGCGTGTTGCCTCCATGGGCATCTACCACAGCTCTCATACGATTAGGCATAGAGTTTATCAACCGCTCTATGAAATTTTGAGGGATCATCTCCCATTCCTCTTCTATGGCAGTTTTCAACTCCTGCATCGTCTGGGCAACTGGCTGACGAGCCCTAACACGTCTTTTTAGCTCGTCCCACATGTGCTCAATGGGGTTCATGACTGGGCTTCTGGCTGGCCAGTCCATAACTGTGATGTTCACATCCCGAAGATATTCCCTGACGATGCCGGCCGCATGGGCTCTTGCATTATCATGCATAAAAAGGAAATTTGGGCCCACATAGTCCGCGTATGGTATCACGTGAGGTTCTAAGCACTCACGAATGTACCTTTCAGTATTTAATGTTGGCAGCCGTGGTCCTGTAACAACCTCAAGTTGAGTTTTGCCGCTCGCGGATATACCGCCCCAGACAGTCCATGAGCCACCGCCATAAGCAACCCTCTCTTCAAAGCAGCATTGTGCGAAACGCTCTCCCTTACGTCGGTAGACCTTCTTCCTTCCATCATTGCCATGTAACACAATTTTAGACTCATCAGAAAAGAGTACACGGCTCCAATCTTGCTGTGTCCAATTTAAATGACTGCGTGCGAAATGAAGGCGCGCTGTTCGGTGGGCTCGCGTTAGTTTGGGGCCATTAGCTGGCTTGTGTGGTACCATATCGCGTTCTTTTAACCTTCTCCGAACAGTTCAAGCGCTCACAGATACTCCGTGGAAGTCGCGAAGTTGGTTTTGTATCTCAATGGAGGTAAGGTGACGATTTCTCAAGCTGGTCGTCACGATGAATCGATCCTGCCTTTCAGTTGTGACCCGAGATCGTGGCCTTCCTTGGCGACGAACAAAGCCGCCAGTCTCTAGGTACCTCCGATAAACATTTCGGACCGCAGATCGACTTAAATTAAGTTGAGCACTCACGTTTCTTTGGCTGTGTCCGGCCTGAATAAGTGCCACAGCTTGGGCGGCGACTTCAGGTGAAGTATCCATAGATTATTGATAGAACCTCACCTTAATGTTAAGAATAAGTAATGTTTGTTGCAAAACCAAAGATATCAATCACTTTTTCAAGAATTAAATCCAAGTAAACCAATAAAACCAACTTTTCTTAGTATTCGATTGTTTGATATCAACAAACAGGCTCCAAATTATCTTTTGTTTCTTTAAATTCTGTGTTCGAAATTCAAAAAAAGACTATTGAATGAAATTGTGAATGTGCCAGGTTCAAAACTGCATAAAAACTTTTTGCTCGACCTAATATAAAATTTTAGCTAGGACCAAACGAAACTGAAAATACAAGATGGGCCAAAAGATGTGTCCAGAAGTGTAATATATAAAGAACAAAAAAATTGTCTGCAACAAATATACCAGAATGTTTATTTCCTTGTTGCTACGTCTAGGATAATCTTCGTGACTCCACATCAAAGCATAAATTATGCCGTCGTGACATTTCTGATATCATTATTATTATGAGTGGCAGACAAGATTCCTGCATTAGACTGCTTATTAGTACGTAATATTTATTAAACTTCACACCGGGCTATTCTGCTAAAAAATACAGATTTCATGCACCACATGACCTTCAAATAACTTTGGAAATGAACTTCGGTAATAAAAAAAGAAAAAAAAAACATGTAGGAATTTTTATGAATTTTTTTAAAAACTGGTTTCACAAGTGACATTATGTTAAAAATGTTAAAGGATTTGGTTTCCGCACGTGACAAGTGACATTATATTATGTTATTAAAAAAAAAAGACGCGCGCTCCCGAGACGCTCAAACCAAGCGCTTATAATTGTCATATCTCCAAAAAATATTTTTTTTTAATAATTTTACATAGAATTTCTTTTATGAAATATTCAAAAATAAGACTGGATGTTTTAATTTTTTTTTGTATATTGTACCTAAACGTCATCAATACAAACATTTTGACATCTCAATTAACTATAATGACTTTGTACGGGACAACTATAAATAATAAGAAGTGATAGTTTATAATGATACGTTTAATGATAGGATATTATAGCTAATTGATACAGTGATCACTTATGATAGAATGATTGTTGTATATCTAAATGCTTGATATTATGATAGTGAGTACACGTGGCGAAGACCGATCGCGAACTCAAGTAAATTGCGCACGCGGTACAGAACTGCTTATTTTACGTAAAATGATATGAATTGTACGGCTGGACCGTACAGACTTTGAAATAACGGAAATATCTGAATCGAAAAAACATTTCCAATGTTTTTTTTTTTTTTTTTTTCTATTATTCAAAAACAGTTTACACACATTAGATTACTTTAAACATAGCACACAAACCATCACGGGTTTAACAGCGGTATGGCCAGACACGGCAACTCGGTGCCACTACATTTTAATAGTATTATTTAATAAATACGTATACTTGGCGTCAGGTAAAAAGAAACGCTGGGCGAGAGTGGGAGGAGATGGGTGTCTGCGCATGGGTTAAATCTCACCTTGATAACTTTGGTGAAGTGAGCTGCCATTCTATCTGATGTTCGGAATTTACACTATTCACTTTAAGCTCACTTGAAAGATTACAGAGTAGATCGACTGTATTTTCCAAAGTTTTAGTTAGTTTTCATCATACCGTTCCAGAAAGTTTTTACATCTTGTGTCAGTTTGATATAATAGAATAGAATACTCTATAATATGCACACCATTCAAATGACAGATATAAATGTTGAAATTGATACAATGACAATTAGTGTTAGTTGTTTAGTTGTTGATTGTTGAATTGATTCATTGTTGGGTTGTTGTTGTTTTATTGTTGTTTAATTGTTGGTTTTGTCAGTTTGATATAATATGCGTGATTAGCATTTGTAATTTTGTTCAACTAATTTATTTATTTGTTAAAACTTTATGCACAAGTAAAAAATGAGAGGAACTCGTGGCTAAGTAATAACAGCCGCACGGGTCGATACATCAGGTTAAGCTACACTTGCCGGGGTTGGTCCGTGGATGGGTGACCATCTTTCTTTACATACCGAGACTCCTCCGTGCCTCGCAAAGCACGTTAAGCCGTTGGTCCCGGCTGTCATTCGTGGATCTTTGACAGTCGCTACAGGTCGTTAGAAGTTACTGGGTTGTGGAGGTCAGATAGGCAGTCGCTCCACATAAAATACTGGTATTCAGCTGCATCCGGTTAGACTGGAAGCCGACCCTAACATAGTTGGGAAAAGGCTAGGCTGTTTGATTGGCACAAGTAAAAAATACCGTACAAAGGCGGACTGATACCTGAGGCATTTTCTAATAGTCAACCTTAGGGTGATGCAAAGAGAAAACATGGCAGGTGCAACATAAGGGATAATAGATAACATGAAAATTACTATAAAATACAAAAATAAAGACATAGATATAATTATACATATTATACATGTGGGGATTTTAATAAAGTAGCACTGTCTGAATGCAGCTTTATCTATTGTTATTATTAATCAAAAATTAGAAAGGATGATGACAGAGAGAATAAGATGAGCAAGGTGCAGTAAGAACGAAGAATTATAATTATATTTTAATTTTATATTTTAACTAGCTTATTGCCGCGGCTTCGCCCGCGTGGACTTCGGAAATTATCCCACGGGAACGAACTACCGGGATAAAAAGTATCTTAAGTCCTAGTCCAGGCCATTTCCTCTGACAAATTCTTAGATCGTTGGTATTTATAAGTATGTAACTATGCTATTTTTAGACAGTAATTTTGGTAATTACTCTTAGAAAATAATTGACATCATGTCATTTTTTTAGAGTAAGTTCCAAAATAACTGTCAAAAAATTGAATCTAAGAATTTGTCCGAGGAAATAGTCCTTTGATTTAAATTTAATGAAATAATCACGAAAAACCTCTAGAAATGCGACGTTGCCAGCCCGCGCGCGATAATCGCACACACAATATTAATATAATTTGAGTAAAGTCGTAAACTGAAGGCCATTCTCGTGCCAGCGACAATCAATATTAAAAATGTTCTTTTAAAATGTGTACCTACTATGTGTAGTTATTTATGCAGTTACTGTAATTAATCGAAATTAAAAGTTTAATAGGTAAGTTAAGTAACGTAAGATTGGTTGACACTTTTTAAGATGGACACCGTTTTTATAATAATATTAATTTTAATTTAATAATAATTAATTTTATAATAATATTACTAGCTGACCCGACAAACGTTGTCCTGTCTTAGCTATGAATACATAGTCAAAATAGTCGAAAGGTTTTTTGAAATTTTCCAATTTTCTGCGCAATTTTCTTAATTTTTCTTTTCGTAAGAACCTTCTAGTAATAGAAAACTTAAAAAAAAAAAATCGGTGAAGTCGTTCTCCAGTTATAGCGTGACCAAGGGAAATCGGGATTCATTTATATATAGAGGGTGGCTGGTAATTAGTGACCGATACAACACATGATTTTACTCTTGATAACAAACAACTTTTACTTTGGGATCAAACCTGAAATCGCGAAAGATTTTTTTCGCGATTTCGGGTTTGGTCCCATATAGCAAAAGCTGTTTGTTATAATAAGTAAAATCATGTGTTTAAGTATCGGTCACATTTACCAGTCACCCTATATACAGGGTGTTAGGTTAAACGAGGGACATACTTTAACGGAGTACTACTCATGAAAATGAACAACTTTTACTATGGACCTAACCCTGAAATATTAGGTCTTTACCTATGAAATTGCCGTTCTGCAGTACTGGCCATTTCAAATCAAAATAATTCTTGTTTGGCTAAGAATTCTAATTTCAAATTAATTTTATTTTAAAAACATGGATTTTTTTTTCCAAAAGTAGTCATTTGTTTATTGATTAGTGTTACATTTTCATCGCATTTCAATCTTTTTCGTCATCATGGATACGTTAAAAATTCGAGTAATTATGGAATATGAGTACCGTCGTGGCAGCAACGCGGCACAAGCGGCACGCAACATCAACGACGTTTACGGAGCTAACACTACAAACCAACGCACCACTTGTTATTGGTTTGCTCGCTTCCGTTCTGGAAATTTCGACCTGAAAAATGAACCTCGCGGTCGTCCGAAGACTTTGGTCGACAATGACGAATTAAAGGCGATTGTGGAAGCTGATGATAGACAATCTACGGCTGAATTAGCAGCAGCTTTCGACGTTAGCGTCAAAACAATATTGGTCCATTTGCGTCAAATTGGCAAGGTAAAAAAGCTTGACAAATGGGTGCCCCACGAACTCAATGATCGCCAGCGCGAAGTACGCGTCGAGACGTGCCTTGCACTGCTCAACAGACACACAACTGAAGGAATTTTGAACCGCATTGTTACCTGCGATGAAAAATGGATTCTGTTTGATAACCGCAAGCGCTCAGCAAGTTGGTTGGATCCTGGTTCAGCACCTAAACAATGCCCTAAACGAAAACTTACCCCTAGAAAAGTGAAGGTCACTGTTTGGTGGTCTAGCGTCGGTGTGATTCATCACAGCTTCTTACCAAACGGGGTGAGCATTACTTCAGATGTGTACTGTGAAGAACTGAACACAATGATGGAGAAGCTGGCACATCTCCAACCAGCATTGGTCAATCGCTCGTCTCCGCTGCTCCTGCACGACAACGCGCGACCTCATACTGCACAGCAGACGGTCTCCAAGTTGCAAGAACTGGGGTTGGAAGCTCTCCGTCATCCGCCCTACTCACCAGACCTTGCGCCTACAGACTACTACTTTTTCCAGAATTTGGATAACTTCTTGGCGGGAAAAAAATTCAATACCCGAGAGGCAGTACAAAATGCCTTTGAAGAATTGGTGCCTCACGTCCAGCTGATTTCTTTAAGAGGGCATCAATAAACTGCCACTGCGTTGGCAAAGATGCATTGATTGCATGGGTGATTACTTCGATAAATACAAATAAAAAATGCATGAAAAAAATTCGTTTAAATTTTTTCATACAAAACGGCAATTTCATAGGTAAAGACCTATTATGAATAAAAACTTTTTCACAAAAAAATACAACCGACTTCCAAAAACAACACTACAAAGTGAAAAATAACCTTAATTTCGGAAGCCGGTGTCTGATTAAATGTATTTTTGTTTATGCCACCGACTTCCGAAATTAATGTTATTTTTCACTTTGTAGTGTTGTTTTTGGAAGTCGGTTGTATTTTTTTGTGAGAAAGTTTTTATTTTTCACTTTTTAGTGGTTCACATGTGCTTACCTCTTCACAGCGTACCGGCGTGATGTTATGTTATGAACTGGTGTAAACAATAGACAGACATGAGATTTCAGCAATCCCAGTCCATTTGCTATCATTTATTGAGGAGTTCCGTTGCCTATCTCAGAAGTTCTTCATCAGATCTTCACCAAATTGAAAAAGGACCACTCCGAGAAAGTACTCTTCCAAAAACTATCCAAATCGCTTTAAGTGTGCCTATAAAATTGGAAGAGTTCACTTTATTTCTCCAGGATTCCATCATCACATCCTGACTTGATGATCATGGGACCACCTGGGAAGTATACCCTTTCAAACAAAAAAAAAATAATCCAAATCGGTCCAGCTATCTTCGAGTAATCAGGGAACATACAGAAAAAAAAAACAAAAAAAATCAAGTGATTTTCTTATTAATAAGAAAATCAGCTGTTCCCTACAAAGTGCAAAACCTACACGATCAAAATGTAGACAGCTGATTTTTTTTCATATTTCAGGGTTAGTTCCGTGGTAAAAGTTGTTAATTTTTAGCCGACTTCAAAAAGGAGGAGGTTCTCAATTCGTCGGAACCTTTCCCCAATTACTCGAAGATGGCTGGACCGATTTGGATTTTTTTTGTTTTATTCGAGAGGGTATACACTATACATCACAGTTGGTCCCATATAAAATTGATTAACTTTGCTTCGGTAGTTTTTGAGTTAGCTTCAATAATACGTATGTTTCCCCACTTTCATATGGATGATGTTCTAGTTTTTTTGCAGGTAGTGGTATTAGAATTTGTGTGGGGTAGGTACACAACTAAAAAGTGAAAAATAAAAACTTTTTTACAAAAAAATACAGCCGACTTCCAAAAACAACACTGCAAAGTGAAAAATAACTTTAATTTCGGAAGTCGGTGGCAAAAACCGAAAATACATCTAACTAGATACCGACATCCGAAATTAAAGTTATTTTTCACTTAGCAGTGTTGTTTTTGGAAGTCGGTTGTATTTTTTTGTAAAAAAGTTTTTTCATGAGTTATGTCTCTCGTTTACACCTAACCTAACACTATAGATGTAGATTAGAGAAATAAGTTTTTATCCATAGTGCAACAAATTTCGCGACGTGTAATGGTTTCCGCGGTACTTTCTACCGATTTTTGTATATTCGAGCAATCGAGTCTGGTTAAACCACGCTGGGGTCGGTGCAATTCATTCATTCATTCATTCCAAGAAGCATAATTATATGTGTCACAAGTTAGGGGTTTTTAATAAACCTGTTTTTGCTTGTCCACTCAAATTAACATGCCACCAACGTAATATAGCATGTTTATCTGTAAAATTCAAGGTTTCTTACACATTACCGTCTAAATTCCAGATGACTAGTATTGGGTAACGGATGTTTCGTTCCAAAACGGGGGATTTTGAGCGGATTTTGTCAGAGTTTACCTTATGATCTGTTTTGTACGCGGAGTGCGCGTGAGTTGCTGTTTGGACTACTGATCAAGCGCTGCTTTGTGTCAATGACATGTGATCTAATCTTATTTAATGCTCAGTTTAGTAAGAAAAAGATTCGGTAAGGGAGTGAGTTTTGGGAAAGTTTCATCTGGTAAACCATTGCTTGTTTCATGGTAGGGCAAAGATTAATGTTTCTTTGTTGTTGATATTTTATTTTTGTGTGTAATATGACATGTGCTAAATACAGACATTTTATTTATTTCTTTCTTTCTCGGACTGCCTTTTTGGATACCAAAAAGACAGTCCGAGAAAGAAAGAAAGAAATTTGGATAAAAGTTAAAGGCAATAAATAGCCTTTAACTTTTCCATACAGACCTTTGTTATTTTTTTTAGTGAAAACTTCTTTCGGCGCTTTGAGCAATTTTTGTTATGGGGAATCTTACGGGTTAATTCGCAACTCCGCGTCACCGCGACACCATGACACCGCGACATGCTAGTTTTACGTTTAAGTTTTCAATCTGTCGGGGGTCTCCATGACTGAAAATTTTTTTTTTTGTAAAAATTTTCGTGTTACGTTCAGCAATACGGTTTTATTATTGTATTTAAACAAGTTATTCTACAACATAAAAACGCATGTCAAAGATACCAACTAAATTAAAATAATATTGAAATTCAAATTTTAATTATTTATTGTGCAAAATAACATTTTTTTTAATATTTTTGTTGCTCGTGTTTTTAGGTAGTTTTTTGCGATCATTGCAAAATTGTAAAGAAAATTCTTCTTCTTCTTTTCGTTTCGACGATACATCTATGTTTCTTAAATTGTTTGGGCCCAGTACAATAGCCGAAGTATCTTGGCGAGTCCGCGCAGAAGGCTGAAGAGCAATATTTTTTTAGGAACTAAATGGTGACGTCATGAGGCAAGTGAGAGAACATGCGCCAAAGTTCGTAGTGCTTATTCAGACTCGCCAAGATATTTCGGCCATAGTGTGGTGGCCACATTTAATGCGGCGTCAGAGGCATTGTTCAGACCGTCGAGGGTGCAGGTGAACGGACATTTGGGACACTAGCTGATGGGACAAAGTCTATTAGTTCAGGAGCACCGCACTCGCACTGATGCCCCATTTTTCCAAATCATCTAAAGCCACTATTCATTTAGATTAGGTTATAAAAAAGCGAGAAGAGCTAGCAACTAAAAATTAGTTGGCGAGCAACGAGCAGAGAGTGACAAACGAGTGCCACATGCTGATGCGGTGGTGTGAACAGTCAGCGATCAACTATATATACAGGATGAAATTAAATTCATGGGCATCCTTTCAAGGGTCACTGTACTCATCATGGAGCCGAAAGAATCTGGAGTGGCAGCCGCGTATCAGAAGACGTAACGATGGAAGGCCGTCCACAAGGTGGACTGATGACCTTGTGAAGGCCGCAGGAATCCGCTGGATGCGGGAAGCACAGAACCAGTCGAAGTGGCGGTGCTTGGGAGGCCTATGTCCAATCTAGTCCAGAAGATATATCATCATCATCATTTCAGCCAAAAACGTCCACTGCTGGACGAGTAAACCCCCGTTCGCACGGGCGTAATAAAATCGCGGCGGGATTTTATAGCGCACTGGATTTTCAACTCTCGTTGTTGAGCCGAGCGTTGCGAATCCAACTTAACAATAACAGACTACATTCTAGCGCGTCGAAAAAACACTGTTAGATTTTGCACTCGCGGCGCTAAGCAGAGCGTTGAAAATCCAGTGCGCTATAAAATTCCGCCGCGATTTTATTACGCCTGTGCGAACGGCGGTTTATGCGAACATAGGTTTTTGTTTTAATGATGAGTACAATGACCTCTTACAAGGATGCCCATGAATTCAATTTCATCTTAAATATATTTCTTTTAATGTATTATTACAATCAATAAAAAACATGACAACTTAATCAGTTCCATTTATAATATAAATTTCTGTAGCCATTAGGTAATCTGTATAGGTATATTGGCTGATTATTTCTGAATCATTTCTAGGTATATTTATGATGTCAATTCCTGTTTTATAATGACTGACTTATCATTAGTCCTGATTTTATTTATGATAGTATTAAAAAAAAACGAAGAGTTCGAAACAAAAGTAGTGTGTAAAGATCGTAGCATGGGGCCCACTGCCCACCTCTATTGGAAGAAGTCGTGAGTTTTAGAAGTAGAAGGCATGCCTTTAAATTAGTTTTTTCACTTCCTCGAAAGCTGGTTCATATCGCACTACGATTAGGTTCACAATGCAATATATTTCACACGCGTGCGATTTTTCATTGCCCAACACGTGTGCGGGAATAAAAATTGCCACAGATAACTTATACCTATACTTAGTCCAAAGTAGTTCAATGCCTCTATTTACACCGTCTCTATTCGGAGGTGAATGTTTTTTTTAAATCTCGGCAAAGAGATATGCGTCTCTACGGCGTTAATATTTTTTGAATATTTAAATAATGTTTATAATCTAAATATCATCAAAAAACATGATTATTACAATAAAAAAAAACATTTATGAACAATGTAACATTTATTTTTATTTTAAACTCAAAAATAATAGAATTTTCTATTTTTCATATTAGGCTGTTTATCGGTTTTATACCTTTGCTTCTCCTTCAACCTGGCGAAAGCAGAGCGCGGAAAAAAAATTAAATCATAGTTTTCTAATAATTCATGACAAAAATTTATTTTATTTTATTTCTTCAAAAGTGTATTGAAAAACGTCGTTTGATAAACGTGGACATTTGTTATTGCAGTTCTTCGGCGACTCGGGTGTTAATTCCGCCTCGAATGCAATAACAAACATTCTCCACTTGTATCAAAATGTACTATTCTAGCCCTCAGTTAGTTAGTGAGGTTTTTAATACCTAAATAGATAAGAATAAGTTTTTCTTTTAAATTGTTGTTGGTTTCTCACATCACTTGACGCGTGCGTGTGTGCAGATATGAGAAGTCACACAATACAATGTGCCTTTTAGGATCAATTCCAACTGAAAGAGCAGCGGCGCGCAGCGGCCGTAAGAGCACACACACACAGACCACAGTCTATACATTATAAAGTCGTCCGACGAAGCCCGAACTGCTTACGAAATTCGGCGAACTACGTAAGCAGTTCGGGCTTTCATTGGACGACTGTATGATATTATATAGACTGTGCTACCTACTACTACTAGACTAGTCGCTAGTAGGCTCGTGCAGCCTCGCGGCACCGCGCTACCCTCCTTTGCCTTCAATTGACTATGAACTTTTTAATCACGCTGATAAGATTCAAAATAATTTGTAATATTTTGCCTCAAAAAGACGCTGCCGGCCGCTGCTCTTTCACTGTGAATGGGACAAGCAGGTTAAAAATTTACATATAGGCTTCCTCAAATTCATTATTAGGTATATGCCACAAATTATATAAAATAAAATTTTACTGTAATCTTTTATTATTATTTATCTATACTTTAGCTTTTGTTTGTTTGTTTGTTTGAACGCGCTAATCTCTGGTACTACCCGTCGTATTTGAATAATTCTTTTTGAATTTGGTAGCCCGATTCTTGAGGAAGGTTATAGTTTATTTAACTTCACGCTAAGATCCTTAAAAGCCGAGCAAAAAGAAAAAAACCGGTCAAGTGCGAGTCGGACTCGCGCACCGAGGATTCCGTTCCAATTTCTGAAAAAGTGTGCTATTTAGAGGCATCGTTTTATTTGTCCTGTAATTTTTACTTAAAATCACATAGAATAATTTCAGATTTTTCACTATGAAAACTTTGGAGATAAGGGGGAACGGAATGGAACGGTATTTTTTTTACATTTTTCATTAAAAGTCGAAAACTACACCGCCTAAAAAAAGAAAAAAAAATGTTTGAGAATGTGCAAACAGCGCTCTTTCATATGTTACCCCACATGCCCTAGTAGCCCCACTTCAAATTTTTAAGACCCCCTTTCAGTAAATTTCTTATTCGCAAAATAGTTGGGCAAACGTATCTAAAACTGTTCCAAATTTCAAGTTGATACCATTCGTTGTTCTTGAGATATCCAGCTGTGACAGACGAACAGACAGACAGACTGAGTCACACCCTTTTTTTTTTTGTGGATGGGAAATCATCAAATGACTTCTGTCACGACATGTCAAACTTTTACTGACTAAAACCCACCCATGTTCCTTCAGTTGCCCGTGCCAGGGCCACGGTATCTCTTTCGAACTACCCACGACCCCGGCGGCATCGGCCCAATTGACCCCGTCACTGCTGACATCTCTTTGAGGCGCGCGTGGAACACGACGCGCCGTCGACCCGGGCCTGGTCCTTACCGGACGGCGAGCTGCCCATTACTCGTCGTCCGCAAGCCCGCGCCTACGGTGGCCGGGAATCGGCGATCGATTCCCGCCGCCCAGGGCGTCTCCTACAGCGGCTAGGGGCGCGAGGGCGCGGCTGTTGCCTCTCCCTCACGCGTTCCGCTTCCTCCTTCGCGAGCATTACTGCTTCGCAGAAGGAGGTGACGGCCTCCCATGCACTCTCGCTCCGCACCATGGCCTGGACCAGGTTTGGACGCGAGAGATCGCCGCCGCCGATCGCCTCCGTGAGAACACGGCGGTGCTCTGCCCAAGCCGGGCAGACCTCCACTGTATGCTCCACCGTGTCCTCCGACTGAGTCGCACCCTAAGGGTTCCTTTTTACCATTTTGGTAAGGAACCCTAAAAAGTCGGAAAGAACGCTAAACAAAAATGAAGTAATAGAACGGGCGGGCGATGGGAATAATTGACAACTCAAACTCAAACCATTTGTTTCAAATAAACCAATTTACAAGCACTTGTGAATCTTCAACGGGTTGGTCAGTCAGAAAGATGAAGCTAGTTGCCCATTCCAAAGCGTAGCAGGTACCCATGGAGAAGAACTGGCTAGAAACTCCACCGACACTCTTTCAAATCAAAATATGGTTACAAAATATTGCTTACATCAGTCATGTTGAAATAATTATACATGTGAGAACGATGCAGAACGTTTAAAGCGTCCGTAATAAAATTATAAAAAAAACATTAAAAAATTAAATCAAAATAAGCCGTGGCATCTAGGAGATGACCAGCCTTTAAAGGCAGCGCCCGCTCACGAACCTGACGCATGGATTAAATTAGCAACGTTCAGCTCAACGATTTTGAAGGAACCTAAATGATACAATACACGCGCCACCATCAGCGAGACATTACACTGTACTATTTTATTTGTCTTTAGCTTATCTCGGGACCTTGGGGTCCCGGACCTTTGGAAGGCGTACGAGGGGCCGAAGCCAACTCGCAGAGGCCCCTTAGACAATTTTAAATGACGAGGAGGCACCAGCCGACGATTATCCCTGTAACACTATGCAAGTGCACCCAAGGACAATCCCCGGCTGGTGCGGGACTATTGCAGAACATGGATACAAAACATATTGGGCCTATGGGTTTGGGTGGCTATAGTGGATTGGGTACCTTGAACTATGGAAGAACTATGTCCCCTGCCTGTATTATCATGTCGTTTATTAATTTTCTTTCTTATAAAGAAAAAGAAAGAAAGAAAAATGCGTTTAATTGGCATTACAGCAAAAAAAAAAACATGAATACACCTTAAAATTATAAAAACATAAAACAAAGATTGTAATGCCAAAAGAGCCTCAGCTCAGCATATTGTCAGATGACAACACAAGGTGTACCACCTGACGCTGATTTTCAGCTGCAACCCACCCATCCCATCTATTTACATTTTTAAATATTTCTTAAAAATAGGATATAAAAAAAACATTTGTAAATATAATATTATTATTATTTTCTTATTATTAACTCTTAAAATGTCGATTGTACACCATGTGTACAGATAACAATAGAATTTCAATTGTGTCTGCTAATTGGCGCGCGACGGGTTAACTAGCTGTTGCCCGCGACTTCGACCGCTTTTTTATATACAAATAATCAGGTTGAAAAGTAGCCGTCTTTAGTAGTAGACGTCTTTCTCAAGTTCTCAGGCTACATACCTGTCTAATTTAATAACGATTGGTTCGGGATTAAAAAAAAAAAATGACAAAATATGGAGGTTTACAAAAAAAAAAAATATATCTTTTGGTTCTGTAGGTCGATTTTGATGCCGTCTCTGATGACTTGCCGGGGTCGGTCCGTGGATGGGTGACTATCTTTACATACCGTGATTCCTCCGTGTCTCGGAAAGCACGTTCAGCCCTTGGTCCCGGCTGTCATTCGTGGATCTTTTACAGTCGTTACGGGTCATCAGAAGCCCGAAAGTCTGGCAACCAGTCTTACCAAGGGGTATCGTATTACCCAGTTAATGGGTTGTGGAGGTCAGATAGGCAGTCGCTCCATGTAAAATACTGGTATTCAGCTGCATCCGGTTAGACTGGAAGCCGACCCCAACATAGTTGGGAAAAGGCTAGGCAGATTGATTGAGGTCGATTTTGATGAAATAAACGCTAAATGTTACTCACAATAAAACTTCGCCGTTTTGCCAAGGCTCTGTATACAGTAGGTATCGAAGCCTAATGAATTGGATAAATATCAAAGTTTAAAAAAGCTATTTAAAAGACATAATAGCAGTCATAAGTAATTATTTTGAAGGTGCAAATGTTGTTATTTATGTCTATTTTCTCATAAGGTTATTATTTTTTTGTCATTATTATTAATTTGTTGTGTATTTCATTTTGTTTCCTTTCTATGATTTTCGTGTTGTATATTTTGATTTGTTTTATTATTTTCGCTTTGTCAAACTTACTGTATCTTTAATGGTACCTTCAACTGTCACGATGTCCAACGAAAAATATTGGGCCGACTGCCGATGCGACGCCTTGGCCTTGACCTGCCCCTTTTAGGACCACCTGCGCTTAAACCCCGATTTCTCGCTATTTTACTATGAAACCCATATAAAACTGTATCCGTTTCGTAATCTGTACAATATTTCCTATTCGTTTTATAACTTTCATGTAATTTGGTTTACAATAAAACGAGCATTTTAAAACTAAAAACAAGTTTTGTTATTTTCACCCATTTTTTTTTCATTCAAGACCTTAGATATCAAAATTCTGCAAATTTTTACATTATAAAATTATTTTTCTACGAAGTTTATTAACCTATCAACAATATACCCTAATAATAATAAATTAAGATCAAACAATAATCACAGTGTGTGTGTGTATGTTTGTTACTTCTTCACGCTCAAACGGCTGGACCGATTTGGATGAAATTCGGTATGTAGACAGCTTATACCCTGGATTACCACATAGGCTACTTTTTATCCCGAAATAATGTAGTGCTCCCGTGGGATGAGCAAGAAATTCAAATATATTTGCCACTCTTTCAAACTCAAACGCCTCGACCGATTTTGATGAAATTTGGTGTGGAAGTAGCTGACACTCTGGATAAACACATAGGCTACTTTTTATCCCGAAAAATAGAGAAAGAAAGAAAAAGTATTTATTGTGACTAGCACAGGAAGATCACCAACTAAACTAAAATCACAATAATAAAAGTTTGAAAACAAAAAAACAAAAATAAATAATCACACTATCGTATCACACTAATATTATAAAGGCGAATGTTTGTGTGTGTGTGTGTGTGTGTGTGTGTGTGTGTGTGTATGTTTGTTACTTCTTCACGCTGAAACGGCTGGACCGATTTGGATGAAATTCGGTAAGTAGTCAGCTTATACCCTGGATTAACACATAGGCTACTTTTTATCACGAAAAAATTTAGTGCTCCCGTGGGATGAGCAAGGAATTCAAATATATTTGTTACTCTTTCAAATTCAAAACGGCTCGACCGATTTTGATAGAATTTGGTGTGGAAGTAGCAGACATCCTGTATACACATAGCAGACATAGGCTACTTTACATCCTGAAAAAATGTAGTGTTCCCGTGGGATGAGCAATTTTTTTGTGAATACTTTTCTCACCGATTAAATAATACACGCTTTAGTGTATCTCATAAACCGCGGGTAACACCGCGGGGCGCAGCTAGTATATATTAAAACCATTTAAAAAAAAATGTCCAAATATCGAATTGAAACACATCTTTGAATATGCAGGGTTTCGTCCCTGAAAAAAAAATACTACTTATCTGATATCAAATTACAAAAATCAGCTGACCCCAACAGTCGTAACAAATCTTTAAGAAAAAAGTCTTTTGTTACTCATTATTTATTGATTTTAATTAAAACTACATTAAATTACCTCCATATTACAAGCAGTTCTATTTTTATGATTGATTTGAGCACTAAAATATAAATACCGAATTAATGATTTTTTTTTCTATACCCTCCTGAGGGGCCACGAAGGTCCGATATCAAAATCGTTCCTGTCTGTGAATCAGACCCCAGTGGTCCTATCGGCTGCCGACGTTATTTTGACTGTTTTTGTATTCATAAACTGTATCTTTACTGCTCCCACTTGCACAAAGTGTAGGGAAAAAACAAGTATGGCATTCCGTCACTTGTCAAGTCTCTAAAACAAACCAACAACGATGACACCCAGAAATAAGGAATAATAATTTGATCTTGATCCGAATAAAATACCAGTCTAATTCAAAAATAGATACTTAGTGACGTTGTTGTTGAACTACTAAACTTAACTAAACCATGCATATTTAAAATATTTCGGCATAGTTTAACTAATAATTATCTACCATTTCCACAATATAGTGAAAGCCAATTAATCTGTCTCAGAAGGATGACCATAAATATTTAATTTAAAATATATAAAAAAATTAATGGATCGTGTTCGAAACACAATACTGCGCTCTAAAGGCTGCCCTCCTTAAAAGGGAACGGGCAGGACATGTCTGCCGCATACCAGACAAATTGTGCGCCCAGATAGCACAGAACTGGTGCCCTAAGACAGTGAGTGGTCGCGACTGACGACGTAGGAGAACGCGGGACGAGCTGGATAGGTTTCGTAAAAACTGAAAGCACGGGCTTGTGGAAGATGGAAGGAGTGGACCCGGCCTTTGCCCAGGAGTGGGACAGAGAAGGTTAGTAAAAAAAAAAAATTAAAAGAAAAATATCTTACACTGTGTATTGAAATTGATTGTTCAAATCTATAACATAATTTGAATACAGACTGAGTCAGTGTTGACCTCAGACTAAATAAAAAATTCTGGCCCAGAAAATACAGTGAAGCATGCGCAAAACTATACCTCGCTCTGTGCATACACGCTCACACGCACAGATTTACACCAAATTACAATTAAACTACACCTCGTTACGTACACACAAATGTATACGAAACCCGAAACGCGTGGCCTCACGTCACTTTGACAGAGCTACGAGTATGTCTTGATTTTTTATTTAGTCTGAGGTGTTAAGAAAGTAATATAGGTATTGGATAGATAAATCCTCCGAAAGGGTTGTGTTTTCAACGATTGTCAGCTTTGAATAAAGATCTAATGTATATGTAGGTAAATCAATGACAGGTGCTGGTGTTGCGAAATTAAATAGGCATTAATGATTGTAGGTATGATACTTATATACTTATATGATTATGATACTTATATGATTATGATACCTACTCATAAATCAATCTGCCTATGGCCTAGCCTTTTCCCATCGATGTTGAGGTCAACTTCCAGTCTAACCGGATGCAGCTGAATACTAGTATTTTACATGGAACGACTGCTTATCTGACCTCCACAACCCAGTAACTGGGTAATACGATACCTCTTGGTAAGACTGGTTGTCAGACTTTCGGGCTTCTAACGACCCATAACGACTGTCAAAGATCCACGAATGACAGCCGGGACCAACGACTTACTTTCCGAGGCACGGAGGAGTCTTGGTATGTAAAGATCACATCCACGGACCAACCGCGGCAAGTGGAGCTTTGGATGGATCTGCCCGTGGGGCTGTAATTACTTAGCCACGGGCTCCTCAAATAATGATACTTATGATAGTACCGAACTATTTCAACCGTACTTAGACGACCTTTATTGAATCCGATAGTTTGAAGCTGACTTAGAAAATAATATGGCCTGGCTGTCTGTTTCACGCCTTAAAACGGCTGAACGGATTTTGATGAAATTTGGCACGGGTAGACCACGACCTAATTTAGGACATAGGATATTGATATTATACTTTTTATCCCAGGTAGTACGTTCCCGTGGTATAATTTCCGACCTCTAGGCAGTCAAAGCCGCGGGCAGAACCTAGTCTATAATAAACAGTAAAGTGTATTTACTCTCTTATTAGGTGCAGTTCAATTACAGTTCCCTTACGTAGATTGTCATTATGATACTCGTAATTTACAGGAGTTATGCCATTCATGCCTTCGTTAGTCTTCGACCTGATTGCAAAACTGGTTCGCGTTTTACGCTTATTGTTGTACGGTTATATATCAAGTTATATCTACGGAAATCCTATACAATGCGAGATCAGCTTATACTGGAAATTATAGCTTGATATATAGCCGTGTGTCCAATAAAGTGAGTAGGTTAAAGGATTAGTTAAATAAATGCTAATGTTGTGGTTTTAATTTAAACAAAATTTATTATTTATTTCCCAATTAATTTTTCGGTGCAGTATGTCTTCTTCTTCCATACTTCTCAATAAGTCGTCATCTCACCCCATTTTCTAGCCATATTATTATCATCATTCACACTTCTTCCCCTACTTTTATAGCTATCCACATTCATCCCCAAAACTTTCCTCACGACATTCTCCTCATTCCTCAACTCGTAGAAGCGCATTACCGGCAATTACTTCCAAAACCACAAATTCCTAATTAAGCGATCACATATTTCCTTTTACCACTAAATCGCACTGGGCCCGCGTGGTGGATTACGGCCCCACGTTACTCCCTCTCACCGAAAGGAGGCCTGTGTCCCAGCTGTGGGAACTTTATAGTTGGATTATGCCTACATATTTCAACAAAAATTTACCTGCCATTCATGTTTCTCATTAAACTTTATTATAAACGAATATGATAATATCAGAGTAAGCAAATAACGCGTGGTTCACAGCACGTTTGTAAACTTCAACGGAAAGACAGTTCATTGCACTTTTGTATTATACCCATGTAGGTAGTTAAGGTGCTCCTTTTTTTCTTTCCGAGAATGTAAACAAATTGATAAATGGGCTGTTGGTTTGCTGTTGGTGTTGCCACCATTACAAACAAATAAAAATTCTAAAGAGGCGTCGTGTTGTGGGAGCCTAGCCAATTTGCTGTTAGGGCCTATTTCACGATGTCCGAATACCCACTACTAACCGAATAAATTCAAAAATGGAACAAAATTTGTATGAAATTATCTGCCAAGTTAGTTAATAGGAACTTAATCGTAGGTGGTGAAACAGCCCTTAGTGTTTTTCTCACAGTAAGTGACAATCTATTTTATTTAGCAGAACGGGTAAGCTCTTGACTTCGATACGCCTGATGTAAAGCGATGGATGAGGTCTATGATGGAACGAGCGGGCTCAGAAGATGCCTGTACACTGTTGCTTTGGAGACAGATGGTTCCACACTTTGGCTGTGGCATAATAAATGTAGAGAAGAAGCACTGAGTACTACTCACAGAACAGATAAATATCTTTTCTGTGGTACTACTAGTCGGGATTTCAACCAAGTGCGGAATAATCTATCATTATCTATCTATAGATACATTATTAAAAAACTGTCTATGTTACCGCGTTGTTCTTCTGAACTACGCAACGGATTTTGATGCAGTTTTCAACATAATTTACAGAATTTATTCCGGAAGGTCTATGTGTTTATTACATTCATTAAGAAAGAAATCACAATGTTTTGTCAAGATGTAAAAACCATGCATAGTAGGGGTAGGTCGACTCGCTATACCCGAAATTATTTATAAAATAAAACAAAAAGGAATCAGAATTTGTAACTTATTAACAAATGAGAATCAATTAGCAAACGATGTAATATGTATTTAAAGTGCGAACTTGGCGCATTTTTCAAGAAACAACTATTTTGCCACTAATTGTAATAGTTATTAAGTAAGTAGTAGAAAAATTATGTAATATGATCGTAGGTGATCGTTTTAAACAGATTTAGACCAGTGGCCGTATGCTTATTTTATTAAATTACTTGTGGCTAAGTAACAACTGTGTGGCTATGTTGGATTCAGCTTCCAGTCTAACCGGATGCAACGGAATATCAGTATTTTACATGGAGTGACTGCCTATCTGACCTCCACAACCCAGTTACTGGGTAATACGACCTTTTGGTGAGTTTGAGTATGAGTTTGAGTTTGAAGACTGGTTGCCAGATTTTCGGGCTTCTGACGACCATGTCTGTCAAAGATCCACAAATGACCGTCGGGACTACGGCTTAATATGCTTTCCGAAGCACGGAGGAGTCTCGGTATGTAAAGATGGTCACCCATCCATAGACCAACTCCGGCAAGCGTATAAGCTTAACCTGATGGAACGACTCGCGCGGCTATTCTTACTTAACCACGAGCTTGACCTAGACATTCATCAGGTAAAATTATGTCTGTATTTGGCTATCTCAAGTAGGAATTGCGAAACTTCTTGTAATAGTAATCCACTTTCATTCATGTCGAATGTCCTTGACGTAATTCGGGTGACCTTTCCTTTGAGACCGAAAGTTTAGTCAAAAGTTTGCTTAGTATGATTTTGGGAGAAATATAGAATTTGGGTTATAATTAGGTAAAAATGACTTTGTTGTAGAATATACATAAGGTATATCTAAGATTTTTAATAAAAATATTTTTGCTGAATAGAACATGCGGGATTTTTTCCTGTGTATCACAGTTGGTGATACCTACTTTATTTACAATATAAGTTAGCTGGTAAGTAATTTAGATTTAGAACATGCGTGTGAGTGAGATGCACCGTGCAAAATCGATTGAAATCACATAATTTATTAATCACACTAATATTATAAAGGCGAAAGTTTGTGAGTTTGTGTGTGTGTGTGTGTATGTTTGTTACTTCTTCACGCTCAAACAGCTGGACCGATTTGGATGAAATTCGGTATGTAGATAGCTTATAGGTACCCTGGATTAACACATAGGCTTTTATCCCGAAAAAATACAGAAAGAAAGGATGAAAGAAAAAGTATTTATTGTGACTAGCACAGGAAGATCACCAACTAAACTAAAATCACAATAATAAAAGTTTGAAAACAAAAAAACAAAAATAAATAATCACACCATCACACTTAATAATATTATAAAGGCGAAAGTTTGTGAGTGGTTGTGTGTGTGTGAGTGGTTGTGTGTGTGTCTGAGTGTGTGTGTGTGTGTATGTTTGTTACTTCTTCACGCTCAAACGGCTAGACCGATTTGGATGAAATTCGGTATGTAGACAGCTTATACCCTGCATTAACACAGAGGTTACTTTTATTCCGAAAAAATGTAGTGCACCCGTGGGATGAGCAAGGAATTCAAATATATTTGTTACTCTTTCAAACTCAAACGCCTTGACCGATTTTGATGAAATTTAGTGTCGAAGTAGCTGACACTCTGGATAAACACATAGGCTACTGTTTATCTCGAAAAATAGAGAAAGAACGAAAGAAAGAAAAAGTATTCATTGTGACTAGCACAGGAAGATCACCAACTAAACTAAAATCACAATAATAAAACTTTGAAAACAAAAAAAAACAAAAATAAATAATCACACTACCACACTTCACACTAATATTATAAAGGTGAAAGTTCATGAGTGCGTGTGTGTGTATGTTTGTTACTTCTTCACGCTCAAACGGCTGGACCGATTTGGATGAAATTCGGTATGTAGACAGCTTATACCCTGGATTAACACATAGGCTACTTTTTATTCCGAAAAAATGTAGTGCTCCCGTGGAATGAGCAAGGAATTCAAATATATTTCAAACTCAAACGGCTGGACCGATTTTGATATAATTTGGTGTGGAAATAGCAGACATCCTGTGTCCACGTAGCACACATAGGCTACTTTACATCCTGAAAAAATGTAGTGTTCCCGTGGGATGAGCAATTTTTTTGTGAATACTTTTCTCACCGATTAAATAATACATGTTTTAGTGTATCTCATAAACCGCGGGTAACACCGCGGGGCGCAGCTAGTATTATACTATTCACGAATGCGGTCTTATTACAAAATAAAAGGATACTAAGTTATGGTAATCGGAAAACTAAAGAAAAATGGCACTGCCTGATCAACTCGCAGATCAATATTTCACTAACGGATATAATATTCGGATATGGATTATTTCTAAACATAACATAACTGTAAAATTATAACTATTCATTATGCACAATAATTTTGTTGTTTATGAATAATTTACCGTCAATTATCAAAAAGTACCTAACATTCGAAAAAAAAAAGTAAATATTTACTTTTCAGGGCCCATAGCTCCAGCCTCTCCAAGCTGTCCAGATACTGCTGGCTATCCCGTCTGCACTGCTCGCTCGTCCCGTTGCTGGGCACCACAATTTTAGGGAACCGTTCCCACATTTCCACAATATTAAAACGTCCACTTTCATCGTAACTTTCATTATTTTTCGCGGCTAATTTTAAAATAGTCCCGTTTAATATCGAGTCGGTTAGCAAACTTTTGTCTGGAAGTGTCAATTCGATGCACTCCCGCGCAGCGACGACGGTTGCGATTGCGAGGAGCAAGACAGCGCATGCGCGCGGCGCCATGATGTTACACTGTATGACGGGCGGAGCTCAATTCGCGGGTATATCTGAACCGATCTGAACGAATGTACTTGTCACTATAACCCAATGGATCGGACAATAGCGTTGAGTAATTTTTTATAAATGTATCACTGATTAAGTTGGAATTTTTCACATTTAAATTGATTGGTTGATTAATTAATTTGTTTGTTTGATGATAAGTGACATAAAGATGATTGTTAGTGTCAGTTGTTTTTGTTTTTTTGATGACGTGTTTCAATGGTGGGTGGGTCCGAGATTTTGTTGTCGTCATGTGACGTCCGTTTACGGAATATTGTGACGTAATGAAGATAAAGAATATGACATTGGTATCTTGGTACTTACATAAGATGTGGAGGTAAAACAAAAGGTTTGTTGATGTTCACGGTAACGATAGAACTTCCCCTGATCGTATCGAAAACTGTGAAGGTCATTTTCTGTGTAATCCTTATATATTATATCATTACAATTGCTAATGTGGTGTGTAAAATTCTTAGTTTTTGATAAGGTGTATATAATTAATACAGGGTTATTTTAAATTTGCTAGCTAAACTCCGCAGACGCGATGGGAATTGATAACTAAAAACTACGAAACAAAAAATAAATACTTCAATTCAATTCAATATATTCAAGGTTTTCAATTTCATGATTATTATCATGAAATTGAAAACCTTGAATAAATTGAATTGAATACATAATCTTAAATTAAATTTGATGTTTTTTTTTGTGGGGTCGCCGATCGCAGTTATTGTAGTCACTTGAAATATCAGTTTTAAAAGCTGTTTTTTTTGTGTAAACTTCACAGACGTAATGGGTAGCCATATCTAAACACGATAAAACAAAAGAAAACAGTTTTACTCAACACATACGAGTTGACTTTAGTATCCGGAAGCACGAAGTGAGGGGTGACAGTGGTTGAAGGTGGTAGGAGTTGGGTCCCTCATTATAACGTTATCACTCTTATTAAAAGATAATGCAGATTTTTCGAGAGATTTATAAAAATTGTTTCTAACTTCAAATCAGATAAATAGTGTAACTAAACGTTAAAACGGGCGATTGACAACCAAATCTGTACCAATATCATATCTATATATGTTATCTGTATGTGTATGTATATCTGTTGTGTATCTGTATGTGTGTGTGTGTGTGTCTGTGGTGTAAAATGTCGTGTAAAATCGATGAAACGGAACGTAAAAAAGAAATTTTGTCAGTATCATTTGTTTTCGTTCGTTCCGTGTCTTCCCGAGTTGCGAAAATTATGTTCAGAAGGAAGTTAGTGTACCCCCACTTTATGGTTAAAATATGTCGAATCTGTCCCAAAACCGAATCGGGGCACCCCGACTCCACGTAGTCTTTTGGCTGCTACCCCTAGAGTGTATTTAAAAATCCGGAGTCGTGGAGCGAGGGTAGCCCCCGCCCGCTGTAACAAAGCATAGGGCCGTAGCGGCTGAGGCTGGTCGCCTGCGGCGAAGCAGCAGAGGTAAGCATGGGTGCCTAATGCCTATCATTTGTTACGTAAGGGCAAAGGGGCTGCACTTCCCGCAGCGCCGGAGACGTGCAGAAGCAACTTTGTTTTGACAACAAGTATTTTGAGGTTAGGTTACAATAATTTGTTTTTCTCAGGAATGGTGCGTTCTCTTTTCATGGGAGTGGTACCAGAGAAGAGGGGGCACCCCCCTGCTCACCCATTAGTCTCCCCTCGTTTTCGTGCTCCCGGATACTAAAGTTTTACCCTTCGATGACTTCAATGACTTTGTTTTGTTAACTTTTTCTCGTAATATCTCTTGGCAAAATTATAAAGTCAAAGTCAAATCTTTTATTTCAATTAGGCACAAAAAGGCACTTTTAAACGTCAAAAAAAAAAAGAAATTAAAATTGATTAATGATATTGAACAGGCGTACGGGTCGATCGAAGGTTATACTACGCTTGCCGCGGTCAGCTCGTGGATGGGTGAATATCCATTAAATATCGAGACCCCTCCGCGCCTCGAAAAGCGCATTAAGCCGTTGGTCCCGGATGTCATTCGTGGATCTTTGACAGTCGTTACGGGCCGTCAAGTCTGACAACCAGTCTTACCAAGGGGTATCGTATTACCCAGTTAATGGGTTGTGGAGGTCAGATAGGAAGTCACTCCATGTAAAAAATACTGGTATTTAGCTGCATCCGGTTAGACTGGAAGCTGCCTCCAATATAGTTGGAAAAAGGCTAGGCAGATTGATTTATCTCATGCACGTTTTTGCTTCACAAAATCTTTGGTGCCTTGAACGTCGTCATAATAAGATATCATAAGGTGTCAATTTTTACGTCACTCTTTACATTACTTGTCCGAGACCTGAAAAAATCTATTAGGTAGCTTATCAACACGTATAAAAAGGAGAGGAGGAGGTGTGTGTGTATGGTGTTAATTTTTATTTTTGCAAACTTTTATGAGTGATTTAGCCCATTGAACTGAATAACTTTTACTATGCGACCAACTTTTAAAACGCAAAAAAAAAATATCTGCTGTATCATACTAAAGTTTAATCTAAGTACTGTTAAAACTGTATGGGACAGCTGTTTTTTTTTTCGCGATTTTAAAGTTGGTTCCATAGTAAAAGTTATTCAGTTCGATGGTCTAAGGCACCTCTTAAAGTTTGTAAAGTTAATTTTTCAACACCTTGTATAGGGTGACTGGTAATTAGTGACCGATACCTACTTAAACACATGATTGTACTCATGATAACAAACAACTTTTACTATGGGACCAATCCTGAAATCGCGAAAAAACAAATCCGATGCTCCCTATTCATGTTCGCATAACTCGTCAAAATGTAGGAAGCAGCTTGTTTTTTTTTCGCGATTTCAGGTTTGGTCCCATAGCAAAAGTTGTTTGTTATCATGAGTACAATCATGTGTTTAGGTATCGGTCACTAATTACCAGTCACCCTATACAATTATTAACCGACAAAAAAAAGGAGGTTCTCAATTCGACACGTGTTATCATATATATTTCTTAATGTATGACCACGTATAACTTTTTACAGTCGTGCGATTTGAAAAATTTTTGTTTTGTTCGAGAGGGTATATACCTCAAAGTTGGTCCCATATAAAATTTATTAACTTTGCTTGGGTAGTTTTGAGTTTGCTTCGATAATTCATCAATCAACTTGTATTGGATTTAGGTTCCTTGTGTTTTTTTTTTTCTTTACACGTTTTCCCTTAACACATCTGACATTGGCAGAATTGAAAAGGAAAACAGAATAGAATACGTATTACCCCACTTTTTATACGTTTTTCCCCACTTTTTGTGTGGTTGATGTTCTAGTTTCTTTTATAGGTAGTGGTATTAGAACTTGTGTGGGGTTTTAAAAAAAAAAGTTTTAATTTTTCACTTTTTAGGTGTGGTAGGTACTTACTCAGCTGAAAAGTGAAAAATGAAAACTTTTTTACAAAAAAATACAACCGACTTCCAAAAGCAACACTAAAATACCGGCCAAGTGCGTGTCGGCACACGCAAAATGAAGGGTTCCGTAGTTGAAAAGAATTTATCCCAAAAACAAACTAAACAAAGGATCCCAAAAAAAATATTTTTAAGTTATAAAACTACAGATTAACAATTTTCGGACTTTTTCTTTTATTTGTGCTGGAACCTTGCTTCTTGCCAAATTTCATTATTCTAGGTCAACAGGAAGTACCCTATAGGTTTTGATTTACTTGCGACAGTTGCGAGTATCAAAATGTGTCGCAAAATGGCCGTATTTTTGTATTGCGTTGACTTAGAAGCTTGTTTTTTTAGAACTCTAAGGGACTCGAGTCTTACCGGCGAGAGATGTCGTGCGGTGTCCCACAGGGATCTGTCCTGGGGCCACATCTGTGGGACATCGGGTACGACTGGGTGCTGCGCGCCGAACTCCCTAACGGCGTCAGCGTTGTATGTTACGCTGACGACACGCTGGTCCTGGCGCAAGGGAGGTCGCACCAGGCGGCGGCCGAACTAGCGACACGCGGGGTTGCGACAATCGTAGAGAGGATCCGGCAGTTGGGACTCGAGGTGGCCCTGCACAAGCCCGAGGTCATGTGTTTTCATGGTCCTCGGAACGCGCCACCGTCGGGTTCCCAAATAACGGTAGGAAGGGTTCACATCGGAGTCGAGTCGACGATGAAGTACCTGAGACTCGTCCTCGACAGCCGGTGGAACTTCGTGGAGCACTTCCGACGTTTGGCTCCCAGACTGGAGCGGGCCGGGGCTGCCTTGAAGCGGCTCCTGCCCAATCTGGGGGGTCCAAACGCCTCCTGCCGGAGGCTTTACGCGGGGGTCGTGCGGTCCATGGCCCTTTACGGGGCACCGGTGTGGGCGCGTTCCCTGAGGCTGCGACCAGCCCGCCGGTTGAACGCGTCCCAGAGGGTCATGGCCATCCGGCTAGTCCGGGGATACCGCACGGTCTCCTGTGAGGCGGCGAGCCTCCTCAATTTTCGTCTATTTTCTTATTTCTTAAACGAAATTTGACCATTCCCAATGGTCAATTTTCGTCTTTTCTTAAATAACTTCAAAACAATTTATTTTAAAATTATATATAAAAAAAAATTTGAGACCTTCATAGTAAGCCCTTTCATTTGACTTGCCACATGGTGTAGTTTGCAAAACTTTTTTTTAATTTTCTTATTTGCCTACCAAAAGTGACCTCTATATTCAAAATTCATTTATTTACTTTACCCGTCCGTGTTTGGGTCATAGAAATTCGTATGTGTACCAAATTTCAACTTAATCGGTCCATTAGATTCGGAGTAAATTGGCTGTGACAGACGGACAGACAGATAGACAGACAGACAGACAGACAGACGGACAGACAGACAGACAGACAGACACACGAGTGATCCTATAAGGGTTCCGTTTTTCCTTTTGAGATACGGAACCCTAAAAGTGAAAAATAACTTTAATTTCGGAAGTCGGTGACAAAAACGTAAAATACATTTAGCCAGACACCGACTTCCGAAATTAAAGTAATCTTTTTTCACTTTGTAGCGTTGTTTTTGGAAGTCGGTTGTATTTTTGTAAAAAAGTTTTTTGAATTTAATAATATGAATATCAGGGACCGAAACCGGTACGATCATTATCGGTATTTTTCGGTTACAACCTTTATTTTTTTTACAGGTATTTTCAAAGGTTACCTTAATTCTTAAATACTGAATACAACCTGTATTAATACCGGTTACCGAAATAAAAATTACCTCTATCTTAGGTACACGTGCCGTCGGCATACCGAGTTAATTTCTATGATGAGGGAAAAAGATAAACAAATGGTATTTTACCAATTTACAATGTAGGTACTTAATATTATCTTACTTACCATTGTTCATTTCCTTTTTTTTACTTCAAGCTTCAACTCAAATACCTACTCCGCAAAAAGGCGCATTAAAAACGCGTAAACAGTACTGGTAGGTACAGCACGCATGACGGTCTCCCTGCTAATGTATTTTCTAATAATGCCAACAAATTGCCGGCATTGCGATATTCTGTTTCTTTCTCGTAATCCAGGTCATTTTTAGGTAACCGGTATTAAAACGGTAACTTAAATAAAGGTAACATGTTTCTTCTTCTTGGGTTACCCAGATAGCGGTTACCTTAACCGTAGAGGTATCAAAATTCTTCGATACCAGTAGTGCTATTCTGTAAATATCTCACCGTGATAACTTAGGTGAAGTGAGCGTGAAGTGAGCCGTCATCCCACCTGATGCTAGGGGTTGACACTATTGACAGCTCACTTTAAGATCACTTCACCTAAGTTGTCACGGTGAGTTTTTTTACAGAATAGACATACTGTACCGTAATTCATAAAGGTTTTCGGTCCCTGATGAATATGACTACCTCGTTAGTCTAGTGGTTGCAAACGCTACTGCTGAGCATGAGGTCCTGGGTTCGAGTCCCAGGTCGGACTAAGTGTTATTGGGTTTTTCGATCTGGACATGATCAATATCGCATTATGTTTGTATTCTTCTACAGTTTACCGCAAGTTGTAAAAAGACGAGCAAAAAGGTTAGAATATTATTATTATTATTGCAGGTTATTGCAGTTAAAGATTTAAGAGGCCGTATACGAAATTTTGCCGATTTGTGTGATTTTACAGTTAAAATACTGTATTTCTATATGTTTTAATGCACACCATGAAAGATCATTTCAATTAATATATGATCTAATGAATGAGCTACTTTTTTATTTTGCGTCGAATTTATAATGCGAGATTTAGGTTGTTTTAAAAGATTTTTTATTGATATTTTTTGCAGTTTTTTTTTAGGAAATGGATAGATTTCAAACCGAAGTTATTTCTGTTGTTTTCATTTTACGAATGAGAGTTCTAAGTAGCCCAAATCAAAAGCAATTAGTTGCCCCTTTTTCTCTAAAATTTGACTAAGTTATATTTTTTTACTCAAATATTTTATATTGAAGTTGTTAACTTTCACAAGAATACATTGTAGTTTTTCATACACTTTAGACGTCAAAGCGAATCGTAAATATGTAATATTCTAAACCTCGTACAGCAAAAAATCATAGAACAGTTGCCGGTTTTAGATCGATTAATCAAAGTCAAATAATAAAAATAAAATAAAACTGGTCAAGATCGAGTCGGACTCGCGCACTGAGGGTTCGCTACCATGTAATTTTTGTTGATGTATTCTGAAAAGTATGCTATTTCGAGACATCGTTTTATTTTTCCTGTAATCTGTACATAAACTTCTATCACATAGAATAATTTCAGATTTTTGTCTATGCAAACTTCGGAGAACAAAAGTCGAAAAATATGCGGCCTAAAAAGAAGAAAAAAATAATTTTGAGAATCTGCAAACAGCGCTCTTTCATCCTACATGCCCTAGTAGCGCCACTTCGAATTTTTAAGACCCCCTTTCAGTTCATGTCGCAAAAAAAAAAAAAATCTTTCTTATTTGCAAAATAGTTGGGCAAACGTCATCTAAAACTGTTCCAAATTTCAAGTTGATAGCATTAGTGGTTCTTCAGATATCCAGCTGTGACAGACAGACTGAGTCGCACCATAAGGGTTCCGTTTACAATTTTGGTAAGGAACCCTAAAAAGTAGCTCATAAATTAGATTATAATTGAAATAATCTTTCATGTTATGCATTATAAGTGTAACTTATAGAAATACAGAATATTAACTGTATAATCACGTAAATTTGCGAAGTCGGCAAAATTTCGAATATGGAATCTGAGGGCTGTCGCATTTGTCACCTCTCTAGCTCACACGGTACCAAATTTAAAAAAAATGTTAAATGAAAAGATGCTTTTTTGAAAAACGTAATCATTTAGGGAACTATATACTTAAAGAATCTTAATTTAACACAATGTATTTTTTTTTTTTTATTGTAATGATGTGCGAAAGCGATTATTCCAAAAGATGAACTTCGTTTCAACCGGGTGTCCCACAAAACCTGTCTTTTTTTACTTTATGAAGTATAAGAAGAGGTCATTGCCCTGCAGTGGGACAATAAAAGGCTGGTATTGAGACGCAGATGTCAATGGCCTTGAGTGATTAGCTTGCGTGTTCTATGCTGAGCTCACGCAACGCGTCGTACGTCCACCCAGTAATAGGACTCGCCCATCAAGGAGCGCTGTCCCAAAGCATAATGCTCGGCAGTGCCGGTTCAATAGTTGATATGATGCGTCAACTTCGGAGTACAGTCAGGCATGGTTCCAAAACCCGTACATTATGAGGTTTAAGCGGTCATAAAGTTCCGGAAATAATGAAGGCATGTTTTAAAATAAATTCTTAAATAAATACTGAACTTTATGGGTTGCTGCAGCTTACCTATTAGGAAGGGGTATTCTTTATAGAGATATCCTGTTAATAAGTTAATTAAAATTGCCTTTGTTAGTTGTCATCATTTGTGATTGGCTTGGAACGAGACACCAGTCGGAAATTGTAAGACAGTGTCATTACCAGAGGTCTTTTTTTATTGCACTTTGAATTCATTCGTAACAATTTAAATATTTATAATAAATAATTCGCAATTTCTTAAATCCCGAGATTTAATCGTTCTGTATATAATTCCGGGATTTTATAGGAGGTATTATCCACTCTTGTTATTTCCTTCCTCGAAATTTAGATATTTATACTCTACCTATTCCGTGCATCAATAATTAAATTAATAATTAATTAATTATGTTATATTCTAATTACGAGTTGAAAACATGTAACGTATTTATTTCAGTGATCTAATTTCATAATGTTAGTGTCCAAGATCACCGACATAGCCAGAAGAATTGCCAAACGGCAGGGTACATTGCTCACAGTACGGATGACGGAGCCGAAAGGTTCTGAAGTTCGCGAGTGGCGCAGCGTTGGAAGACCTCCCACAAGTAGGGCCGAGGACCTGGTGAAGGCGTACAGGACCAGTCAATGTGATGATGAGGAATTTTCAGTTTAGATAAAAAAAAGTTCTGGGTATGCATGATCTTGTGATTTCTATCACAATTGGAACTTTAGGAATAAAACAAAACAATGAATGAATTATTAGGATTATTTAACCCTAAAGAAGGTTATTGCGTAATCCTAATAATTCATTATTTGCCTACGTACTAATTAATGACAAGACAATTTAAAAGCATTATGCGATAATACTCCACAGTTGATTGTTCATCGAGAGGTCGTGTTTGAGAGCACGTACCCGGCACCTATGTATATTGTTACGATTAATTTACTCCCACAAATGTGGCATGGTATACAAGAAACTGCTAGGTTCATGAATACAGTGCATCAGGAAGTGAAAACCTGGACAGAACGCTACAGACCACGCCATAGAATCATCCAAATCCTTTGGCGAAAGCGCTTACACAGGGTGTAAGTGTAAACAGTGGCAATCTTTTAAGGGGTCATTGTACTCATCATTATGAACAACTTTTACTATGGGACCAAACCTGAAATCGCGACAAAAAACAGGTGTTTTGACGAATTATGCGAACATAAATGTACTGAATAGCTGATTTTTTTCGCGATTTCAGGTTTGGTCCCATAGTAAAAGTTGTTCATAATGATGAGTACAATGACCCCTTAAAATATTGCCACTGTTTACACTTACAGCCTGTATAGCCGGGTCATAAAAGGCAGCTGAAAAGGTTAGCTGCAATGGACCTTGGCAAAGCTAACTAGGACATGCTGCCAAGAAATGTCGCTGGAGAAACCACTCTGTACTATCAAATCCAACAACTAATCTGCTCATAGTCCAGAGACAGATCGCAGAAGAAAATTAGAAGAAAAAAAAATATTATTGAGAGCAGCGGTGGCCTTGTAGGACGTGTGTTCGAACCCAGGCAGGCGCTTTACTTTGTGTATATAATTTAATCACCACTGCTCTCATAATGGTGAAGGAAAATACCGTGAGGAAACCAGCATTGTAGAACCAAAACATTCGAAGACATGTGGTGTTTACCAACCCGCACTGGGCCGCGTGGTAGATTACAGCCCATCGCCCTCTCACCGAGAGGAGGTCTGTGTCCCAGCAGTGGGAAGGCTGATTACGCTAATGCTTATTAGCTTATAGACTTTCTAGCTCAACGGGAAGTACCCTATAAGTTTTGTAACATAATCGGTTTTACTTTTATTTGCGAGTGTCAAAATGTCGCTTAGATGGCCGTATTTTTTAATTGCGTTAACTTAGAAGCTTGATTTTTTTAGAGCTTTAAGGCACCATAGACTTACGTATTTGATATTAATTTGAACTTGATACCTCCACGCGTTCCTGAGAAAAAGGGTCTTGATAGACTGACAGATAGACGGACAACCAAGGGTTCCGTTTTTTCGTTTTGAGGTAGGGAACCCTAAAAAAACTTACTATATAACTTACTATACAAAGATATCTTATTGAAATGATATAGCATCTTGAAATAAAAAAATCGCAAGAAAGAATACGCAAAAATTTTTCGTCTCAAAATGCTCAATATATCGAGCGACAACTACATATTCATATTTTTTGAAACTATAAAAAAGATCTAATAAACTATGTAAAAATGTTTTAACTTATTGGTGTATTTATTTTTTAATTAAATGTTAAGAAATGACCAGTCTCAACTGACGGCGCACGTTCACGAACATGACGCGTGGATCAGCATCATCCAGCTCAACCATAGAAATATAAAAAACAACCATGAGCCAACCATCACCACCACCACCACCCACCACCACCTTATTCACCACCACCACCCCACCACCATCACCACCCCCACCTTTCCATGAGCTCAACTATTTTGTAGAATGAATAGAATGCGAGGCCAGCTTATACTGGAGGTGTTACCAGTGATTGTTGTGTTGGTTGTGGTGCGTGCTATTGCACTACTAAGCTCTGATCAATCCATGAGTTTGTTGAGAAAGAAATCTTATCTTATGTAATTAATATGATAATATCTGGGTTCACGCCAGAACAAAGGTCTCGGAACTTATTTATTTCGTATGCGACTTTAGACTTCCAAGTTTCTTTTTTCCTTTTTCTTCCTCATGATACTTAATTTTCGTAAGACAATGGTGTTGTAGAAAATGTTTCAGTAAGCCACACACATCGGAAAAGCAACATCGAAAATTCTCCGGGATGTCACAACACTATTATTCTGAAATTAATATCATTTTATTACCACTAAAACCAATGTCTATTCAATAACCAAAACATTCCTTAAACAAAAATCCGAGGTTTATTATCCCGGTTGTATGGGCAGTTGGGCGGAGGGCAAAGGAGAATCGGCACTTTGAGGCCAATGTGTCTTTTATAGATAGCCATTTAGGCCCAGAGTGGAATCTATATAGTGGTGATTACGGTAGGGAAGAGCTTAGCTATTACGAGCCAGGGCTGGCTGCCCGGGCTGTAATCGGAATCGGAAAAATCGGTTTGCTGTTCAAATCTAATCGATGTTTTTGTCATCAGCTATTATGAATTACGTTTGAATAAAAATCCTAAGTTTATTGACACATAAATGCGAAAGTGAGTTTCTTTGTTTGTTTGTTAGTTACGCTTTCATGCTAAAACGGCTGAAGTTTTGCACATGGGTAGACCTTGACCAGGAATAGAACACAGGATACTTTTTATCCACGTTGTACGTTCCCGTGGGATAATATTTCTGACTTCCACGCGGGCGAAGCCGCAGACAAAAGCTAGTCTGTCTATACAAGTAAAAAGAGAAGTCCTGACTGACTGATTGACTGACTCATCAACGCCCAGCCCAAACCCTTGGACCCAGAAAGCTGATTTTGCACAGAGGTTCCCGTTATAAAGTAGACAAGGAATAAGGAAGGAATTTCCGGTAGTACGTTCCCGTGGAATATTTTCCGACATCCACGCGCGCGAAGCCGCTGGCAAAAGCTAGTATTAAATATTTCTATTAATGACAATGGTGAATAACAAGTATTTAGTAATATTTTCCTTCCTTCTCGTTTTCTTATTTTGAAATCCCCAAAAATCTGTTGTGTTTATAGCAGAGACAGTTCCTTGGAATTCTAGAAGGTAAAAAGAGTATTTACTTAGTTTGGGAAAATTGCAGAATGGGCAACGTTTATACCTACATGTGTTTAATAGTGCGATCACTATTCAGTAGTATTCAGTGTGCCAAGACTGCATAGACTGATAGATGTACTCCTGTGTGTTGTGCTATGTCTTTTGTGTACACTAAATAAATGTTTTATCTATATGTCTATCTATCTACCATGACTACGCAAGTTCAGTGTCCTATAAGGACGTTGTCTAATTAAATACTTTAAATGCCGTCTTATTTGAATAGTAAATTACACGCCATAATATAAAATTTAAAGCGATTAATAATATAATTATTTTTTAAATCATTTTATGCTGGAAACGATTATTTTATTAATCGATTTGATTCACAACACTATTATACGCGACCCTAATATTTTTAGCTATTGTGTCGACAAATATAAAAGGGCTCAGTCAGATATTATCGTACATATAAAGTGTATTTTTATATTCTTTCAATAATATTATGTTCCCCGTAATGGGCTATATTAATTTCTCTTAGAAATATTTATGTTTGAATACGTTACCTACTTTTTGCCTGATGTAGGAAGTTCTGTTAAGAGTAAGAATGTGGGTGGCTTTTCAAGAGGTGATTTGGCTGGAACTGTGGATTACGGTCTAGACTAGACTAGACTCTCAGACAGAAAGAGGAGGTCTGTGTCCCAGCAGTGGGAACGTTATAGGCTGATTATGCTATGGCTAGAAATAATTGAGAAGTCAGCTGATAGTGTAAAGAAGCAGAAGACATGCTGCACCGACTCTAAATGAACAGGAATACGGGCAGGACGATGAGGAGGTTTCCTTTTTGATTTGCTGATGGGAAAATGGTGAATGAATGGGGATCCATTAGATCCATAGGATTATCGATGTATGTTTATTTTGTTAGCCTGTGGATTGGTGAGCTCGTGGCTAGCGGGTCAGGCTTGGAGGTACCCCGTGGCCACGAGCAACAAGCTCAAGCGACATGCGTCTTGGGACATCGACTGCGGAGAAAACAAATGAAGGAAGTTGCTTAGAGCATGCCACGAGTCACCGTGTGATGGACGGAAACAGGAGACGCGCGCACGTGTCGCTTGACGCAAGTCGCGTCATTCCAGGCCGTGAACGTGGCCTAAGACAGTTTCTCCACCGCCACGTCAACGAGAACGAGATGACGGTGCCGAAGAAACGATATATACATTTAATAAGGCTGCTTGTCCACCGCACACCACCACCGTCACGTTCCGGTTCGAATAATCTCGTTTCTCGTTGACGTTGTGCTGTGAACAAAGTGTTAGGCTTGACAAGTTCTCACATTTCACGTACTTTTAAGCACCGATGTGAAGATGTGTCGAGGCCCATTTTATACGGGCCCCCGAACCTAAAGAATAACCTAAGGAAAGCTAAAGGTAGATTTCAGTTTCATTGTTCTTTAAAGAATTTGATTACAATACAAAAATGTCGGAGTTCAAGATCCTGATGACAATTACTTTGGCATTGACCGCACATTTCGAAAGATACATCTACTTGTTTAAATTAACATGCCTATAGATAAATGCAGGTGCGTATAGTAACACTAATCTGTGAAAATTGTGATTGAAGTGGAAAATCGTGTGATTGATTTATTTTTACATTAACATAAGATCACTCCTTGACATTTGTGCCTCATGTTGAAGGCGTCATCAGCATCAGAGGAGCTCGTAGCTAAATAATAACAGCCGCACGGGTCGATCCATCAGATCAAGCTACGCTTGCCGGGGTCGGTCCGTGGATGGGTGACCATCTTTACATACCGAGACTACTCCGTGCCTCGGAAAGCACGTTAAGCCGTTGGTCCCGGCTGTCAGTCGTGGATCTTTGACAGTCGTTACGGGTCGTCAGAAGCCCGAAAGTCTGACAACCAGCCTTACCAACGGGTATCGTATTACCCAGTTAATGGGTTGTGGAGGTCAGTTGCTCCATATTAAATACTGGTAATCAGCTGCGTCCGGTTAGACTAGAAGCCGACTCCAACATAGTTGGGAAAAGGCTAGGCAGATTGAATGATTTTGTTGAAGGGGTCATCAAAAAGGGTTCTAGAATGCTGGGATTTGTTGTAATGAATGTTGCTGGTGTTAAGCACAGTCGGACAAAGAATTTGCAGTATCTTAAAATACTGCAGTACGATTTGGAGACCTCATTACTCCACGCACATCCTTCGACTGGAGCGAATACAAAAGAGATTCCTGTGGCATCTGGCCTATGCCTGCGGAAATGCAAAAAGGATACGATCATATGAATCCCGACTATCTTATTTTAAGATGGTCTCATTGGACAAACGTAGAATAATCATTGATTCCTCGTATATAAAAAAGCTTTTCCTCGTGAGGTCTACTGTTCGCAGAACTACTAGTTGATAGGTACCTATATCTAGCCCTTCGTGGAATTCAAAGGTGACGACGCAATAAGAAATGTCAAGAACACTCAATGGTAGGCAATTGAATCACTGTCCACCCAAATTTTAAAGGTTTCTTTTTGATTAACTAGTTAACCTTCCGAGTTCTATAGGATTTATCATGTTGCCCGATATATGTTAGGACGGAGGACAATAAAGGGAATAGTTAACCAAAGTGGCATAGTCACACTATCGTTAGAAGCAAAAAATGTTCTGGACAGTCAGCAACAAAAGTCGATTAATACTTGCAGTTTTTTAATCTTAATTATTAAGCGAAATATTTAATTCAAATCGGAACAGAAGTAATTAACACTTTAAGAACATTTACTCATAACAGTTAAACGACAAAAAAGCTGTTTATTGAATCATTTTGTGTTAATGTAGATGATGTGAAAAAGTAGCAATGTTAACTGACTTCTGTTGCTGATTGTACAGTCAGCGCATATCTTGTTTTCTTTGGAGGAGGCCTTCACATGCAGAGGGCTACTTGCAGGCTTGAGTTAAATTCTAATTTTAATTAGTGTTACTATAAAAATAGTAATAAGTTCATCAATACATCATCATCATTTAACTGTTCTAATAGGGTATTACACCCATTTTTGGAAAGTGTCTCAATTAGATTCTATAGTGCTAATAAGTCACTAAAAAAATAGAAAATTTTTATTCAATCGCCATTTAAAAAATCCATTTAAATTTTACATTTTCAAATTTCGCGCGTAATTTGACGAAAACGTTGGACTCAGTGGACGCCATAATGCTCTGTGGTCATGACGTCAGTTGGTTGTGTAAACAAACACTTTTTATACGCTGATCAGTTGACAGTTGACATTGGCACTTTTTAAATTACACAGCCATATGACGTAATAACATGGCGGCTACTTTTTCATGGAAAACTGACAACCTTGAATTGAATTTTAAAATTTATATTGTTATTTTATGAACTAACTAACATTTTCCGACTGCTTTTTGCCTAAGCTATCTAAATAATATATATTTAGATTTTTTCTCATATAGAGTAAAATACCGCATTTAAGATTGTTCACCCATTAGTGATAATAAAAACATCCTGTATTTACGTTTAATTGTTTGTTACATTTAGTTCTTTATTTTCTTTTGCTTCCTGTAATTATGTATACGAACGTTGGTAAATCTAAATAAATATATACCTAAATAAATACATTCTAACCCTAAATAAAATATATCTAACTCATAAGTAGGTATAGCTTACTAATATAAGATAAATAGTAATTTTAAGTATTTAACTTTGCAAGAAAAAAAAAAAGGATTTTTTATTTAGGTCTTTACCTATGAAATTGCCGTTCTGCAGTACTGGCCATTTCAAATCAAAATAATTTTTGTTTGGCTAAGAATTCTAATTTCAAATTAATTTTATTTTAAAAACATGGATTATTTTTTCCAAAAGTAGTCATTTGTTTATTGATTAGTGTTACATTTTCATCGCATTTCAATCTTTTTCGTCATCATGGATACGTTAAAAATTCGAGTAATTATGGAATATGAGTACCGTCGTGGCAGCAACGCGGCACAAGCGGCACGCAACATCAACGACGTTTACGGAGCTAATACTACAAACCAACGCACCACTTGTTATTGGTTTGCTCGCTTCCGTTCTGGAAATTTCGACCTGAAAAATGAACCTCGCGGTCGTCCGAAGACTTTGGTCGACAATGACGAATCAAAGGCGATTGTGGAAGCTGATTATACACAATCTACGGCTGAATTAGCAGCAGCTTTCGACGTTAGCGTCAAAACAATATTGGTCCATTTGCGTCAAATTGGCAAGGTAAAAAAGCTTGACAAATGGGTGCCCCACGAACTCAATGATCGCCAGCGCGAAGTACGCGTCGAGACGTGCCTTGCACTGCTCAAGAGACACACAAATGAAGGAATATTGAACCGCATTGTTACCTGCGATGAAAAATGGATTCTGTTTGATAACCGCAAGCGCTCAGCAAGTTGGTTGGATCCTGGTTCAGCACCTAAACAATGCCCTAAACGAAAACTTACCCCTAGAAAAGTGATGGTCACTGTTTGGTGGTCTAGCGCCGGTGTGATTCATCACAGCTTCTTACCAAACGGGGTGAGCATTACTTCAGATGTGTACTGTGAAGAACTGAACACAATGATGGAGAAGCTGGCACATCTCCAACCAGCATTGGTCAATCGCTCGTCTCCGCTGCTCCTGCACGACTACGCGCGACCTCATACTGCACAGCAGACGGTCTCCAAGTTGCAAGAACTGGGGTTGGAAGCTCTCCGTCATCCGCCCTACTCACCAGACCTTGCGCCTACAGACTACTACTTTTTCCAGAATTTGGATAACTTCTTGGCGGGAAAAACATTCAATACCCGAGAGGCAGTACAAAATGCCTTTGAAGAATTTGTTGCCTCCCGTCCAGCTGATTTCTTTAAGAAGGGCATCAATAAACTGCCACTGCGTTGGCAAAGATGCATTGATTGCATGGGTGATTACTTCGATTAATACAAATAAAAAATGCATGAAAAAAATTCGTTTAAATTTTTTCATACAAAACGACAATTTCATAGGTAAAGACCTATTATTTGTTGAAAAATATTAACAGGAAAGTGATAGGAAATCATTTAAAAATATCGTTGATATTTACCAGAATGAACCGAATCACAGTCCTGAAGGACATAGGTAGTTCTAGATATAACTCTAATAACGCGACATTTAATGAAACGAGGGGCAAGCTTTCCTGAAAAGTAAATTGCACCAGAAGATCTAGAAAAATTTCGCGTCCATACAGAGTCAGCCACTCGATTCCTATTATAGGCTTGAGAATTACGGAGAAAAGCAAGAGAAAGATTATCAGCTACTTTAGCATAAGCCTCTACAAGTGAGGAAAGATTCGACGCGTATTGAGCCCGACTCACAGTTATAATTAAACGGTACTGTGAGTCTGACGATTGGCACGGCTTGGATCCATAATAATCTCTCTAACAAACATGAGAAAATTTGGCCGTAGCTAAATTGATACAAGAATTGAGATAGTTTTACCTTGGGTAACATTTAGACCAATTTCTTTGATTCTCTCCGACTAAAATATCGAATAAATAACGGCAGATGTCTACTGTGCCGAACTCCGAACAATGATAGCAAAACTAGCAGTGAAATAGCCCCGACTCATGAATCGATCTTCACCATTATTGCTCCATGATAACGCAAGACCTCATACAGCACGAGAAACCGTTTTAACTCTACAGGAACTGCAATTAGAAACCATTCGTCACCCTCCGTATTCGCCAGACCTTGCTCCAAAGGATTACCATTTTTATCGTGATTTGGACAATTTTCTACGTGATAAAACTTTTCTTCTCAGGAGGCAGTACAAAATGCTTTCACACAGTTTGTCGAATCTAGATCACGAGAGCTCTATCGCAAAGGCTTATATGACCTTCCTATTAGATGGCAGCAATGTATAATAATGGTAATTATTTTGATTAAATAAATATGTTAAATTAAAAAAAAAAACGAATTTTAATTTTTCAGTACAAATTGGCAATTTCATACTTTAACCCCAATTAGGTCATCTGTGAGAAGCCCTGTTGCGCCATTAGGGCGCATTGGGTACATGTACATGTGCATGTGCCTGGTGCGTCAGGTGAGCGCAACAGATACATGAATTAATAATAATGTCTAAGATTTGTCACTAATTTACTAACATAGTTTATAAGTAGTGTGTATTACTAACATCATTGCTAACATCATATGGACGAAATGTCTGAAATAAATTATTATTTTTTTTTTTTTATTTATTACTTAGATATGTAACCACACTTTCATTATATCGTTCGACAGTATTAGCACAGTCTATACATCATACAGTCGTCCGACGAAGCCCGAGCTGCATACGAAGTTCGGCGAACTACATAAGCAGCTCGGGCTTCGTCGGACGACTGTATGATGTATTGACTGTGGTATTAGCCTAAAATTATGACGTTATAAATGATGAAATACAATTACTATCTGTAGGTCCTTTTTGTTTGTGGATGGGAAACCATCAAATGACGTCTCCAGCTCTGGGCGGAGCGGGAGGGCGTGTCAGACTTTTACTGACTAAAACCCACCCGTGTTCCTTGAGTTGCCTGTACCAGGGCCACGGTATCTCTTTCGAACAACCCACGACCCCGGCGGCATCGGCCCTATCGGACCCCATCACGCTGACATCTTTTTGAGGCGCGCGTGGAACACGAGGCGCCGTCGACCCGGGCCTGGTTTTTACCGGACGGCGAGCTACCCATTACTCGCGGTCAGTAAGCTCGCGCCTACGGTGGCCGGGAAAAGGCTACTGATTACCGCCGCCCAGGGCGTCTCCTGCGGCGACTAGGGGCGTGAGGACGCGAAAGTTGCTTCTCCCTCACGCGTTCCGCCTCCTCCTTCGCGAGCATTACTGCTTTGCAGTAGGAGGTGACGGCCTCCCATGCACTCTCGCTCCGTACCATGGCATGGACCAGGTTCGGACGCCAGAGATCGCCGCCGCCGATCGCCTCCGCGAGAATACGGCGGTGCTCCGGCCAAGCCGGGCAGACCTTCACTGTTTAAAAGAGGGGACGGCGCGTACGCAGTCCCTACTACCAAAAATTACGCTTCCGAGTTATCCACATTAGGGATAATCGCAGGGGTCAACCAAACCGCAGCACAGTGGGAAGGCCTGGCCCTGGGGGAACCGCCTTATTGATCACGGTATCCCCTATCCCATACCTATATTCTATACTAGCCGTTGCCCGCGGCTTCGCCCGCGTGGATGTTGGAAATTATCCCACGGAAACCGACTACCGGGATAAAAGTATCCTATGTGTTAATTCAGGTTATAACCTATCTGTGTGCCAAATTTCATCTAAATCCGTTCAGCCGTTTTTGCGTGATTAACAAACATCCAAACATACAAACTTTCACATTTATAATATTAATACGATAATAGGATGCTATATGCTATGCCTATGCTATGGTTGGTCTATCTGTAGGTCCTGGAGTGGGCGTGGGAGTGGTGGGTGGTGGGTTTGGTGACTGGAATCAACCAAATCTCTGCAATACTCGGCCTGTAGTGACGATGATGGACACACAGGTATAGATACCTTAGGGAACCCTATTACAGGACATTTTTTGTTATATAGTTCATGTGTCCTCTACTCTACTCCTAAGCAGATTGCGATGCAGTTTCGAATAAGGATGTGAAAACTCTAGACCAAAGAAAAGCCACAAATTGGAAAATTATTTCCCATACATATAATTCGTGGTTAAACTAAATTCAAAAAGCATCGATTGGAATCATAAAAATAAAATGTCAGAATTTACGTTTTTCTAGCTGACTGTACCATTATTCAAAAATCCGTAAATACAGTTGGCCAATTACTCAAAAAGTTACGGAGAGTCTAACTAAGAACGTTTTCCTGTCACAACGGTTAGCCGACGATCGCACGGACGTAAAAATATCGCGGCAATTTTTTTACGCGCACTGGATTTTCAACGCTCTGCTTAGCGCCGAGAGTTGAAAATCCAACAGTGTGTTTTTTCGACGCGCTGGGATGCACTCTGTTGGGATTCTCAAAGCTCGGCTCAACACCGAGAGTTGAAAATCCAGTGCGCGATAAAATCCCGCCGCGATATTTTTACGTCCGTGCGAACTTCAGCTTAAAGTTCCTGCCCTTACTGCAGAAAAATCAAAATGGCGATGACTATGCCAGTTTCCGCATAAAAATATTCAAACCCCTTTAGAAAAGAGGATGTGTCATTTTATGTCTTCAATTTTATAGTGTAGCGATGACAGGGCAAAAATATTACAATTTCATTAAAGTGATTCATAAATCATCAATGGACTTTAGTTGGTGATAACGAACTAATAATGATGATTATACTACAGACAACATGACTAGCAACTCAAAATTGGATGAGTAAGTCTCGTGACACATCTTGAGGTCTTCTAAACTCATTGTGGGCTTGTGGGGTAAAAAACTCTCGTGAAACATGTCCCTGCTATTTCGCCAGAAGACCAGTTCACGTAATAAAAAAACCGGCCAAGTGCGAGTCGGAGTCGCGCACGAAGGGTTCCGTAGCATTATCGCTAAGTTCACAGGAGTAGCACTGAAGTGCATTGAAAATGTTGATAAGTGATTTTAATTGATTTTAAGTGATTTTATTTGTATTTCTAATTGTTTTTTTTAATTGTATTTTAATTGCATTTGATTGTATTTTGAATTGAATTTCATTGTATTTTTTATGGTTTTTTAATTGTATTTTTTGGAGCAACATTGCATTGGCGTTATAGCTGTTAAGATTTTAGTTACGTAATTTAAATAAATAAATTTATAAAAACGGCAAAAACATCAGGTTTGTTGTATGGGAGCCCCCCTTAAATATTTGTTTTATTTTAATTTAATTATTTATTTTTAAAGTGATTATATAACTTAATATTCTGTGAATATTTCAAGCGTCTACCTGTTGCCGTTATCAATATCGAGCAAAAACGAGCAAAAATATCACGTTTATTGTATGGGAGCCCCCTTAAATATTTATATATAATATAATATTTATATATTTCTTTTTTTATATTTATTTTTTTTTATTCATTTATTCTGCTTTTTAGTATTTGTTGTTATTGCGGCAACAGAAATACATCATCTGTGAAAATTTCAACTGTTTAACTATCACGGTTCATGAGATACAGCCTGGTGACAGACGGACAGACAATCGGACGGACATCGGAGTCTTAGTAATAGGATCCCGTTTTACCTTTTGGGTACGGAACCCTAAAAACCGGCCAAGTGCGTGTCGGACCACGCACAATGAACATATCAACTATATTAATTCTGTAGTTTCTGCACTTTCTGCCGTGGGAAGAAGGCGTGAGATTATGTATTATGTAAGTATATTATATACATTAATAATTGCAATACAAATTATTTAACCTCTTGCATTGAACGTGGATCCATGCGACACACAATGCTTTTTTAATTGTGTCAGTAATTACGACATACAAAAGGTTAAGCGAATAATTAAATAAGCAATTATAATAATAATTTAATACAAAAAGAAATATTTAAATAGATTGACCTATAAATAATAATAACTGACACACACATATATATGGTGAGTGGTAATTAGTGACCGATACTTAAACACATGATTGTACTCATGATAACAAACTTTTGCTATGGGATCAAACCTGAAACCGCAAAAAAAAATCAGCTGTTCCCTACATTTTGACGAGTTAAGCGAACATAAATTGTTTGTTATCATGAGTACTCGTACAAACATGTGTTTAAGTATCGGTCACTAATTACCAGTCACCCTATATAATAACTAATTAATGCTTTTGTAAAAAACAGACAGGAAATAATTTAAATCATTAGGTAATACGGGCTGGTATCCGCAACTCCACGACAATGCGCGTATTTTGCGTATGGGTGGGAAAATCGATTATTCGATCCACCCCAGCTCCTCAAAGAAGGCCAGCAGCGCCTTAATATTACTGACAACCTCCCGGAGGGTACCTGGGTTACCAAAGTACTTTGCCCTGTATGCGGCGACCACCGGGCAGTTCAGAAGCACATAAGCTGCTGTCTGATCGTCCTCCTTTCGGGCCCTGCACAGCGGGCTATCTGTGACTCCTATGACATGAAATCATTAGGTAATAAGGAAAATAATAAAACCGCTCTTCCTCTCTCCTACTTATTCTTATTTATACTTAAAACAAAGTTAATACTGCAGTTGACAAACATATTCTCCCAAACATTGATATACAAACAATCAATCAATCTGCTTAGCCTTTTCCCAACTATGTTGGGGTCGGCTTCTAGTCTAACCTGATGCAGCTGATTACCAGTATTTTAATGGAGCGACAGCCTATCTGACCTCCACAACCCAGTAACTGGGTAATACGATACCCCTTGGTAAGACTTCCGGGCTTCTGACGGGCGGGGGACTTGATCAGACTTTCGGGCTTCTGACGACCCGTAACGACTGTCAAAGATCCACGAATGACAGCCGGGACAAACGGCTTAACGTACTTTCCGAGGCACGCAGGAGTCTCGGTATGTAAAGAATGGTCACCTATCCACGGACCAATTAATTAATCTGATGGATCGACCCTTGCGGCTGTTATTATTTAGCCACGAGCTCGTCATATAATATATTTATGTCATATACGTCACGGTGAATTCTCCAACTACTTTGTAATCCCAATTTTTTTTTATGTGATAAAATTACAAATTAACTGTTTTCGGACTTTTTCCTTTACTTTTGCTGTGTGACCTTGCTTCTTGCCATATTTCTAGGACAACGGGAACTACCCTATAGGTTTTGATTTACTTGCGAGTATCAAAGTATGACGCATAAATGTCCGTATTTTTTTATTGCGGTGACTTAGAAGCTTGAATCAGAATCAAACAGACAAACAACGAAGTGATCCTAAAAAAAAAGGAATTACATACGGATACATACACATACAAAAACATTGTCATACATACTGGTAAATACATAGACATATGCTTGTATACACAAATTCACATACCGTAGCAAAAGTGTCATGACGGTCAAAATGTTATGGCGCCTCATCACATTCGGTGATCATAAACTTTTATACCCTTTATCACCTTATAGGATTATCATTGGGACAAAAAGTATCCTGCGTCCTTTTCCAGGATCACATCTATCTCCATGCCAAATCTTATCGAATTCCGTTCAGTGGTTTAGTTCAGTTTTTCAGGTAGTCTTCTATGATTGCCGATTGTGAAGAAGCGCCATTACACTTATTTCGGTCTAGCTCTCATTCGCCAAGTGTGCAGAGTATAAAGGCTGTTGCAGAAAGGCGCGACGCGACGGCGCGACTCTGGTGAAGCAATTTCTATGAAAACTTCTTAAAATTGTTCTACCGGAGTCGCGTCGTGCCTGTCTGCGGGAGCTCTGATGTGCTATAAAACGTTCAAACACCTACATAGTTACAATCTCATCTCAGCGACAATCAATTTAAACAAGTTAGTTGTCAAAAATGTGTAAAAATTAGAGGTATTTTTGACGGATTGAATTGATTGGTCTGAGATTAGAATGCTAAATTTTATAAAAAAAAAAATATGACAATTATTGTCCCTCAGATTTGGATGAAAAAATGCTAGTAGTAAAAGTTAGTAAAATGTATAAGCATCTGAAAAAAATATCAAAGTACTGAGACAAGATGTGGCCGGGTGTCATTGGGTACGTAGTATTATTTATCTGTGCATTGGGTTAATGTTGCTGGCGGCACCAGTCGCTGCAGATATCGCAAAGTGTGAGCACGAGTTTATTTAAAAAAAAATAATTGCCAAGTCCTCGTATGCATTTCCGATTTGGTCGATATTATAGTCGGAAGTTCGATCAACGTACTTATTAGGTTTTCCCCTTTTAGCTGCATGTTAATAAAAATAAGGTGTTAGCCTTTCCTTCAAACCGCAATTTCCTTGTATTCAGGCGTCATTTGTTTTTTGGCTATAGTTCAATGAACTTACAAAACAGATGGAGATAAATTGATCTTTTAAGAAATTGTTAGTAGTTATAAGATTTATGATAACGTAAACATGAAAATTAACGAGTATTTTCGAACTAGATATTAAATGTTCATAGTTTGAATAAAATAAATCTCTTGTATGACTTACAGACGTCTTTGGGTTTCTCGTTTAAGTTTTGATTTGAATATGATAACGATAGTTTTGTTCCCTAGAGTTTTCTTACTGAATCTCAAGGACGGAATCTTGTATTATTGTGGTTATTAAGGCAAAGATGAAAAATTTTGAGGTCGTATCACAATATTACTTACGTTGTTACTTTAAAAAGAATTTAGTCAGGGGTAATATAAAACGAATAAAAAAGGTTAAATTATGCAATCCGATCTAATATTATAGATTTGGAAAGGTTAGAAGAATTATTGTGAACAAGCATTAAAAATAATTGAAAAAGTTATGACACTGAGATTTACTTTCATATTTGAGTGACAATGGCATTTTAATATTTTAATCCGATGGCCTTGACGCTGTGGATGTGGATGCAATTGTAAGTTCCATATTAATTTTAATGTTTTTTTTTGGTATTTTTTTTAGAGATTTTACTTATCATCCACCGACCTCATTTAGTTTTTAAAATATTATTGACTTGTAAAAGTGCTTTTATAAACCTACTAACAGAAATAAATATCATTTGATCTGGCTTCGATCCCACGCTCTAACACTTATCACATCCAAGACGAAATTCATGAAGCTCTCTAACTCACTGACCTCACAACCTGAAGTTCCCATCACTTTAAAGGCTCGCCCCTGTAACAGTAACGTTTACACACGTGTCAATGTTCACTCATTGACACAGTTGATAATATTAAGTACTAGCTGCTGGGCTGTTGCCCACGACTTCGTCTGCGATCCAGAATGAAAAGTTGCCTATGTCCTTCTCCAGGTCATGGTCTACCCATGTGCCAAAGGGAATTGTCTATACTTGGCCATTTTTAAACACGATGCTATACAAAAAAATAATTTACCAATAATTAAATTCTATTTTAGTAAATATCTGATGCAAATAATTTTGTATCAATCAGCACTGCAAAAAAACATTTATTTTTAGTATCTGATTTGATGCTACACATGAACGGCATTGGATTTGGTTTCAGTGTCGCCAAACCAAAACTCCATAAAACAACAAATTCAAATCGATTTGAAATACAGTGCAATCTTTCCACTGTATTTAACATAGTTTTCATTAAATAACATAATTAAAAATGCCAATAAATTATATGAATGATTTAAGACATAGGAAATGATAAACTGTCGTTTTATACATTATTTCGTACTTCTAACGTTTTGACCGATTTCAAATGAATCGATATAATAGGTCTTTACCTATGAAATTGCCGTTTTGTATGAAAAAATTTAAACGAATTTTTTTCATGCATTTTTTATTTGTATTAATCGAAGTAATCACCCATGCAATCAATGCATCTCTGCCAACGCAGTGGCAGTTTATTGATGCTCTTCTTAAAGAAATCAGCTGGACGGGAGCCAACAAATTCTTCAAAGGCATTTTGTACTGCCTCTCGGGTATTGAATTTTTTTCCCGCCAAGAAGTTATCCAAATTCTGGAAAAAGTAGTAGTCTGTAGGCGCAAGGTCTGGTGAGTAGGGCGGATGACGGAGAGCTTCCAACCCCAGTTCTTGCAACTTGGAGACCGTCTGCTGTGCAGTATGAGGTCGCGCGTTGTCGTGCAGGAGCAGCGGAGACGAGCGATTGACCAATGCTGGTTGGAGATGTGCCAGCTTCTCCATCATTGTGTTCAGTTCTTCACAGTACACATCTGAAGTAATGCTCACCCCGTTTGGTAAGAAGCTGTGATGAATCACACCGGCGCTACACCACCAAACAGTGACCATCACTTTTCTAGGGGTAAGTTTTCGTTTAGGGCATTGTTTAGGTGCTGAACCAGGATCCAACCAACTTGCTGAGCGCTTGCGGTTATCAAACAGAATCCATTTTTCATCGCAGGTAACAATGCGGTTCAAAATTCCTTCATTTGTGTGTCTGTTGAGCAGTGCATGGCACGTCTCGACGCGTACTTCGCGCTGGCGATCATTGAGTTCGTGGGGCACCCATTTGTCAAGCTTTTTTACCTTGCCAATTTGACGCAAATGAACCAATATTGTTTTGACGCTAACGTCGAAAGCTGCTGCTAATTCAGCCGTAGATTGTGTATCATCAGCTTCCACAATCGCCTTTAATTCGTCATTGTCGACCAAAGTCTTCGGACGACCGCGAGGTTCATTTTTCAGGTCGAAATTTCCAGAACGGAAGCGAGCAAACCAATAACAAGTGGTGCGTTGGTTTGTAGTGTTAGCTCCGTAAACGTCGTTGATGTTGCGTGCCCCTTGTGCCGCGTTGCTGCCACGACGGTACTCATATTCCATAATTACTCGAATTTTTAACGTATCCATGTTGACGAAAAAGATTGAAATGCGATGAAAATGTAACACTAATCAATAAACAAATGACTACTTTTGAAAAAAAAAAATCCATGTTTTTAAAATAAAATTAATTTGAAATTAGAATTCTTAGCCAAACAAAAATTATTTTGATTTGAAATGGCCAGTACTGCAGAACGGCAATTTCATAGGTAAAGACCTAATATAATTGTTTTTTTTTTATATGGCAACACGATGCTTAAAAAATGTTGTGTCAATTTGTCAAAATGACAGATTGATTGATTGACAGTTATCATTCGCCATAGATAATACACTATATAAAGTAATATAGAGATTTAATTCTAATTGCAAGTGGAACGTATCAATTGAATAGTGGAATGTATCATACCTTAGCGGCCACGGCTTATTTTAATTTAATTTAAATTTTTGAATTGTTTTTTTTTTAAGGACGCTTTTAAGGTTCTGCATCGTTCTCACATGTAAAATTTCAACATGAATGATGTAACCATTATTTTGTAACCATATCTTGATTTAAAAGAGTGTCCGTGGAGTTTCTTGCCCGTTCTTCTCCATAGGTACCTACTATGCTTTGGAATGGTCGCCTAGCTTCATCTTTTTGACTGACCGACCCCTTGACAATTCAAAAGTGCCTGTAATTGGTTTAATTGAAATAAATGCTTTGAGTTTTGAGTTGAGTTTTTGAGTTTTGAAACAAGCTCGTTCTTACTATGGATAACACATAAGAGGCGATGGTTCCTATACTATTGGGCTGTGCAGAAATACTGCCAGCAACCTACTGGAAGGTTCCCGCTCCCTTCAGCCAACTGCAGTTTATTGCGTGAGAAAATACAGAGCAGACACATCAGCAGAAAAATATATTTTGTTTATATAATGTATGCAAATAACACTGAAGGGAGGGCAGAAATAAAACAATATTGCTGCAACTGTATGGTGGGCCGTAGAACAATAGGTTGCTGTGCACATATTATGGCCATTATTTGGTTTTTAAGTTGGGCAAGGTATCAGGAACATATTAATCCACCTGCCACCTGCCTGCCTGCCTGCTGGTTCCTCGACCATGTTCTTTTAACATATGAATCTGGTGAATAAATATAATTTTATAAAAAAATACAAGTTTTATTTCATACATAACCTGTTTCAATTAAATGTTAAAAACATATCTAAATATACATCTTGATACAAAACTAGGTTTATATCCTCATTTCTACTGATATGAGCTATTAAATCAATCACATAATATTAGCTGAACTGTATGTTTATGAGTGGCCAAAGTCCTATAGAAATTGGACAATCCCCTTTAATCCAAATCCATTCAATTGTTTTAGCGTGAAAGCGTAACAAACAAACAAACAAATTCACTCTCGCATTTATAATAGTTAGGACTACTATAACATTCTTAGAGATTTCTGTAAAAAGAGACATGGTACCAGTTTCTTAATTGTTAAGCTTTGAAAACATGATGATTTATCTGACAATGATGATTTTAGTTCCAACATGTCCACTCATACAGCTACTGAATTCAGTGATGCTTCTAACTCTGATACTTCTAAGTATCACCTGAGAAAATTTGCCCTCGTAAACCAATCAACACAAATCCTGAACCAAAAATTTTACCTCTGTAATATGTTCTTATGTCTTATGACGTTCCTCAGATTTACACACATAGACACAGAAGCGGTGCTGTGGACTGCAGCCATTCAGGAAGAGTTGAAGGCACACAGTGACAACCTGGCAGTAAGTGGAGAAACCACCCGACGCACGCCAGAGCGGATGCAAATAGGTATTTCGTGTGGAGGATGAACCGACAGGATCAAGGTACAATGCAAGGCTCTGTGCTAAAGGATTTTGACTGAAACATTTTTACCCACAGTCAGGTATGACTCCATTCGCTTATTGCTATTTGTTTAATCAGAGAAAGGTATGACTATGAATACTATGATACAATTTGATATAAACACTGCTTTCTTACACGGTGAAATGCATGAACACATTTATATGACGCCGTGCCGCCAGAGAGCCTTAACAAAACAAGTTTTGTATGCTCATAAAATCATTATATGGCTTGAAACAAGCACCCTGCTGTTGGAACGTTAAGTTAGATTCTGTGTTGAAGATATATAAAAGCTACTAATAAAATTTGGTATGTGTGATGCCAATCCGATCAGTGTACCCGCAGATCCGCATGTAACATTTGTGAAAAGCTCTGTGTCTAGCAATGAGAATAAGATACCATGAAGAGAAGCTGTAGGATCTCTTACGTTTGCTACCACGTTAAGCAGACCAGACATAATGTATGCTTTAAGCACTGCAAGCCGCTTTTTTAATAGCTATGACGAAACCTACAGGAATGCAGTCAAGCGGATTTTCAAATATTTAATTCAAACCAGTAATTTTGCACAAATGTGTCATTTCACACATTGCTCGCAGAACAGATGGTTGGAAAGGTTTTGGGAGTGGCAGCGTACCGGAAGACGTAACGTTGGAAGGCCTCCCACAAGGTGGACCGATGACCTTGTGAAGGCCGCAGGAATCCGCTGGATGCGGGAAGCACAGAACCGATCGAAGTGGTGGTGCTTGGGGGAGGCCTGTGTCCAGTTGTGGATGTCTTTCGGCTGAAATGATGATGTTGAGTCATTTTGGACTTTACTAAGGTATTAAGGTCGAAAAGTGGTTCACCGCAAATGTCCGCGATGGTACTTTGTAAGTCCTTCATGTACTACAAAAGCTTTATGTGCGAAAATAAATAATTATTTACTAGCTTTCGCCAGCGACTTCGCCCGCGTGCATGTCGGAAATTATCCCACGGGAACGTACTACCGGGATAAAAAGTATCCCATGTCCTAATCCAGGTGATGGTCTAACCGTGTGCCAAATTTCATCCAAATCCATTTAGCCGTTACAGCGTGAAAGCATAACAAACAAACGAACAAACTCACTTTCGCGTTTATAATATTAGTTAGATTTATAATTTGACTGTCTCGTTGGTCTAGTGGTCGCAAGCGCTACTGCTGAGCATGAGGTTCTGAGTTCGATTCCCAGGTCGGGCGAAGTGTTATTGGATTTTTCTATCTAGAATTTCTCAGTAGCAGCCCGGAGTCTAGATTTGTGCCCGGTTGATGGCAATAGGCTCGCCCCCTGTTACATCAATCTGCCTAGCCTTTTCCCAACTATGTTGGGGTCGGCTTCCAATCTAACCAGATGCAGCTGAATACCATTATTTTATATGGAGCGACTGCCTATCTGACCTCCACAACCCATTAACTGGGTAATACGATACCCCTTGGTAAGGCTGGTTGTCAGACTTTCGGGCTTCTGACGACCCGTAACGACTGTCAAAGATCCACGAATGACAGCCAGAACCAACGGCTTAACGTGCTTTCCGAGGCACGGAGGAGTCTCGGTATGTAAAGATGGTCACCCATCCACGGACCAACACCGGCAAGCGTAGCTTAACCTGATGGATCGACCCGTGCGGCTATTATTACTTAGCCACGAGCTCCTCGTCTTCTGTTTTCCACGAGCTCGCCCCCTGTTACATGGGACTTCAAAACATAACCGGCGAAACGTAATAGTACACCGAGTAATTGGTACACCTGTAGTGCTATTCTGTAAATATCTCACCATAAAAACATGAGTGAAGTGATCTTAAAGTGAGCTGTCAATAGTGTCAACCCCTAGCATTATGTGGAATGACGGCTCACTTCACGCTCACTTCACCTGAGTTATCACGGCGAGATGTTTACAGAATAGCACTACTGTGCCCAACCCATCGGGGAAACAAAGCGAGATGTTATGTCATTTTATCATTTAACGAATATACCAATCAGTGGAACAACTGCCATTTACGAGCCCAATAACAAATTAGGCAAATTGATCTCATACACAGTTCCTTATGTCATAGAAGAACCATAAACCATCCCAAATACGAGTTCAATGAAAAATCAATCTTGTACAAGATGTAATAAAGCTGGTTATTCATATTCAAAATCGCTTATGTTATACATATTATTATAGTTGCTTATAAAATTTATGTTCTTTGTAGCCAATACATTTTTATTTATGCGATTTTATTATAGGTCAAAATTTACATTTTTGTTTCATCTTCAACTTCCTTGTAGTGACTAGGATATTGTTTTTTTTTTTAGAGTCGTTTTGACATAATCTTGAATGATTTCATAAAAATATTTTTCTAACAAATAACTAAACTTGTTTTATTGATTTATTTTAATTTTCCTTTTAAGGATCGTTGTTTTGTTGAGCTTGCCTAGTACTTAACTTATTAAATATTATTAAAATAGTGATGATGTAGCCAATGATGTATGTATTACCGTTAGATTCGTTACCCGCGCTCAATATTGGCAAAGTAAATGGAAGGCAATTGGCCGACTTGAGGTTAGTCGGGCATCATCCAGTGTCGCGGCTACACGTCACTGTCACTCGCAATTTGCAGCAATTATTAGTGAAGAAAATGCCTTCCTGTGTATAAAGACGATGTAAAAATTATACTACTACTGTGAGAGAAAAGAGAAACTTCTTATTTCATGCGTAAGTACTGTATTTTTTTATTATAACATTTAAAACGTTTTTTGTTTTGTACTTGTACCGCCATTTTTTCGCGAGCGCTCGAGTGGGCTCGTGAGTACTCGTGACTAGGGGAGGATGGAGCAACTATGGCAGCGGTATTTTTAATACACACTTTTGGGTACCTGATATTGTTTGTTATAAAATCATGTCATCTAATCCTGCATATTAATTACGTGTTATGAATATTACAATACTTTCACACTTATATGTACTAACAATTCGCCCCGGCTTCACGCGGGTGTAATAAATGTTGTGTGTGTTTATATTCACATTATTTATTTCGAAAATAAATTATTTTATGACCACATTATGTCTTGTTTTATTATTTTAATTAGATACGTACTACAAATCCGAAATATTAAAAAAAATATATATTGCTTCAAAAAATTTTAAAGTTTAAATTTTGTCAACACGCGTAAAATCGAGTGTTCACTTTGCCCCAAATTCCTCCGATTGCTGCGAACCACGCGCGCGCGCGCCAATGAGCATGCAGCAGTTAGTGACGTAACTAAATATGTTCATCTCTTTCTAACAACAGGTATCGGCATGGGTCTTTCCTTTTCTTTGCTCACAGTATGATTGTATGTACTGGTATGTAGCTACTTCATGGTTTACGCTGTTTTTGAGTACAATAATGTTCGTGTATGACGCGTCTAATACGTCATTGGATGTAGCAATATTTAAATGACTCCAGTAAGCCGACATACGTACGGACGTCAAAATATCGCGGCGGGATTTTATCGTGCACTGGATTTTCAACTCTCGTTGTTGAGCCGAGCATTGAGAATCCAACTTAAAAACAACAGAGAGCATTATAAAGCGTCGAAAAACACACACTGTTGTATTTTCAACTCTCGGTGCTAAGTAGAGCGTTGAAAATCCAATGCGCGAAACAAAATCGCCGCGATATTTTTACGTCCGTGCGAACGAACGACTTTGGTCTTAGTAATTGTGAGGAACATGGGGGCTATTGGAAAAATAAATGCTTTACACAAACATCCAAAGTTTCAAGTGGCAAGGTCCAAGTTTGTAGAACGCAGAACTCCTCAGAAAAGCTCTTAACAACACGCGCCGTGACGTGACCAGTAACCTCTTGATCAAACTGTCTAAGGCCTCGTCTAGAGTGAACGCGCGTTGACTAGGGCGGTAGCGAGCACGATTAGGTGGTCATAGATAGTGCATCACGAGTTGCTGTAGCGGCAGTAGAGGCTAGACGTAGTTCAACAGGGTATAATAATAAAAGATCGCTCGTTAGCTATACATCTCTTTCACAGTTATTTGACCTATGACTGCAAAACCTGACCAAAGAACAACCTTATAGCAACGATAATAAGGATCACTGTGATGCATAATAAGAGGTCAAATAAAGTGAAAGGACTGTAGGTCGCTCAGCCCCGTCGCGCTAGGTGCCCGCCATAGTCACTACACTACATACTTAATTATACTGTTTGATTCTTCGAACACGCCTTAGTCCGCGAAAGAGCCTCACTCTGGACGAGGCCTGCATCTTCAAGGGTTTATCAAAGCTCTTTGCCTTATGATTGGCCGTAAAGCGTAATGTATGCTGAATCATCATCCGACAACGTATAGAGCCAAGCTAGACGTTTAATTAAAAAAACATATAATTATTATTATTTATGAATCTTGCGGAAATAATAATATGCCGATAATTTTAATAATTTATTGCCGTATCTTAAGAAGATTACCGGAGACAGTTTTATACGAAATTCCTGTTTATTTTGGCAGTCTGCATAAAGTCTTCAGAGGTGAAGGCTAAAAATTATAAAAATAATGACATTTATAAAATTTGTTAAAATTTTTTTAGCATTCTTAGTTTTTCCTGGCAACGAATTTTACTATAGGATTTTTGGCTATTGTATTTTCTTTGGGAACATTGTATTTACGCCCGTTTTCACCAACCCTAAGGGACACTTAAATGAATCCCTAAATAAAAGTGTAAGTGTGTTGTGTGTATTTTCAACGCTAGGCTGGCAGCGCCGAGAGTTGAAAATCCAACAGTGCAATAATATTTAGGGATTCATTTAAGTGTCACTTAGGGTTGGTGAAAACGGGCATTCCTGTCTTATCTCTTGTATGGATTTTTGAAATAAAATGTGTTTTGTTGTAATTTTTGTATTGTTTAAATATAATTACTCTGAAAATTAATGGCACGTAGACTGCAATCCATAACTGGTCATTGAATGGTGCTACAATCGCCCATTGTATTTATTTATTTATGTATACTTTAGTGTACACCACAAAAATACATAACAAAAAAAAAAACCGGCCAAGTGCGTGTCGGACCACGCACAATGAAGGGTTCCGTAGTTGGGATGAATTTATCTTAAGAACAAACTTAACATTGTAGTTGAAAAACATGTTCTCCCATACATTCCAACTGTAAATGTAGTTTGTAATCACAATATTGATAGATTTACCATGTTATTTTAAGACCACAGACTTCTTATAGGTTTTCCTGTAATCTACAGGTAAAGATCTATTTTCTGTATTTTTTTCAAAATTTTAGGCTCAGTAGTTTGAAAAAATTAAAAATAATAAATGAAAACAATGGAATGAAAGAATCGAATGGAATGGTCAATTTTCGTCTATTTTCTTAAATAACTTTGAAACAATTTACTTTAAAATTATAAAAAAAATATATTTGAGACCCTCATAGTAAGTCCTTTTTTTAATACCCGACTGCCAAGGAAGGGTTATATAATAGGTCTTTACCTATGAAATTGCCGTTTTGTATGAAAAAATTTAAACGAATTTTTTTCATGCATTTTTTATTTGTATTAATCGAAGTAATCACCCATGCAATCAATGCATCTTTGCCAACGCAGTGGCAGTTTATTGATGCCCTTCTTAAAGAAATCAGCTGGACGGGAGGCAACAAATTCTTCAAAGGCATTTTGTACTGCCTCTCGGGTATTGAATTTTTTTCCCGCCAAGAAGTTATCCAACATCTGGAAAAAGTAGTAGTCTGTAGGCGCAAGGTCTGGTGAGTAGGGCGGATGACGGAGAGCTTCCAACCCCAGTTCTTGCAACTTGGAGACCGTCTGCTGTGCAGTATGAGGTCGCGCGTCGTCGTGCAGGAGCAGCGGAGACGAGCGATTGACCAATGCTGGTTGGAGATGTGCCAGCTTCTCCATCATTGTGTTCAGTTCTTCACAGTACACATCTGAAGTAATGCTTTTTTTTTTTTTTTTTTTTTTTTGTGGATGGGAAATCATCAAATGACTTCTCCCGCTCCGGGCAGAGCGGGAGGGTGTGTCAGACTTTTACTGACTAAAACTCACCCGTGTTCCTTCAGTTGCCCGTGCCAGGGCCACGGTATCTCTTTCGAACTACCCGCGACCCCGGCGGCTTCGGCCCTATTGGACCCCGTCACTGCTGACATCTCTTTGAGGCGCGCATGGAACACAACGCGCCATCGACCCGGGCCTGGTCCTTACCGGACGGCGAGCTGCCCATTACTCGTCGTCCGCAAGCCCGCGCCTACGGTGGCCGGGAATCGGCGATAGATTCCCGCCGCCCAGGGCGTCTCCTGCGGCGGCTAGGGGCGCGAGGGCGGGGCTGTTGCCTCTCCCTCCCGCGTCCCGCCTCCTCCTTTGCGAGCATTACTGCTTCGCAGAAGGAGGTGACGGCCTCCCATGCACTCTCGCTGCGCACCATAGCCTGGACCAAGTTTGGACGCGAGAGATCGCCGCCGCCGATCGCCTCCGTGAGAACACGGCGGTGCTCCGCCCAAGCCGGGCAGACCTCCACTGTATGCTCCACCGTGTCCTCCGGGCGATCTACACAATGGTGACACACGGGCGTTTCCTCCCGCCTTATCCGAAACAGGAACCTCCCGAAACAACCGTGTCCGGTGAGGACCTGCGTCAGGCGGAAGGTGAGGACGCCGTGGCGCCTCTCCAACCACTCCTCGAAGAGGGGACTTATCGCCGCAATTGTGGCGTGCCCAGCGCTGGGTTGCGACAATCGCACTCTCCATGTCGCCATGAGATCCCGCCGGAGCTCGGTCCGCTGTACCGTGATTTCTCGCGACAGCGGAGTTACGCCCCGGCGTTTTGCCTCCTCGCGCCACTCTCACACGTGCGCGAGGACTTTTGCCTCCAGACCCCATGGCGGTAATCCGGCAAGGAGGCTCGCCGCCTCACAGGAGACCGTGCGGTATCCCCGGACTAGCCGGATGGCCATGACCCTCTGGGACGCGTTCAACCGGCGGGCTGGTCGCAGCCTCAGGGAACGCGCCCACTTCTCACCCCGTTTGGTAAGAAGCTGTGATGAATCACACCGGCGCTAGACCACCAAACAGTGACCATCACTTTTCTAGGGGTAAGTTTTCGTTTAGGGCATTGTTAAGTGCTGAACCAGGATCCAACCAACTTGCTGAGCGCTTGCGGTTATCAAACAGAATCCATTTTTCATCGCAGGTAACAATGCGGTTCAAAATTCCTTCATTTGTGGGTCTGTTGAGCAGTGCAAGCCACGTCTCGACGCGTACTTCGCGCTGGCGATCATTGAGTTCGTGGGGCACCCATTTGTCAAGCTTTTTTACCTTGCCAATTTGACGCAAATGGACCAATATTGTTTTGACGCTAACGTCGAAAGCTGCTGCTAATTCAGCCGTAGATTGTGTATCATTAGCTTCCACAATCGCCTTTAATTCGTCATTGTCGACCAAAGTCTTCGGACGACCGCGAGGTTCATTTTTCATGTCGAAATTTCCAGAACGGAAGCGAGCAAACCAATAATCTTGGTTATCTGAAATAAAGAATTATTATTATTATTTGTTTTTTTTTTAAGTTTACATATCTCGGGACTCTGGGGTCCCGGACCTTTCGAAGGCGTACGAGGGGCCGAAGCCAACTCGCAGAGGCCCTTCAGGCGCTTTCAATGAAATGAGGCACCAACCGACGATTATCCCTATACGCTCTATGCAAGTGCACCCAAGGACAACCCCCGGTTGGTGTAGGACTATTGCAGGATATGGAAACAAAGATTTTGGACTATGGATTTGGGTGGTTAAAGTGGATTGGTTACCTAGAACTATGAAAGGACTATGGCCCCTGCCTGACCAATGTTTATCTACACGGAAAAATTGGCAGGGGGTGACTTGCACACTCAATAGTGGGCCCCCGGAAACGGTCGCTAGCACATAGTGACGTAGCGACAAGGGGCAACATGTCCTGAGGTGCTTGAGGAGTGGACAGGTATTCCACGGCTCTCAGAACAATCCCAGAGCCCGGAAGATGGTCAAGATCCCTACAAGCACTTACTGGAATACTTCCTTCCTCCGAGCACGTTTACTCTTGCGAATCTCCACTCAAGCCAGCCAATAAAGGCAAGAATGAGGTGGGAGCTCTGTTCCCGTCAGTGTTCACTCCAGCCGGCCAATAAAGGCAAGCCAGAGGTGAAGAACAAGACTTCTCCCGGGAAATAGGGTCCGTGGGGTCGCTACTGCCCAACAGCTCGCCACATGCTGCCCTGCGGGTTCACGTATCTCTCTTGGTCTGGCTCCTCACCCTAGACCTGTTTTGGCAAAGTAAACTCCATCGGCACAGACCCAGAGTTCGGAGCGCGCAAGCCCCACCACGACGTCAACGTAGAGATACGGCGGTGGGGTTATTATTATTATTATTATTATTAATAACAAGTGGTGCGTTGGTTTGTAGTGTTAGCTCCGTAAACGTCGTTGATGTTGCGTGCCGCTTGTGCCGCGTTGCTGCCACGACGGTACTCATATTCCATAATTACTCGAATTTTTAACGTATCCATGATGACGAAAAAGATTGAAATGCGATGAAAATGTAACACTAATCAATAAACAAATGACTACTTTTGGAAAAAAAAAATCCATGTTTTTAAAATAAAATTAATTTGAAATTAGAATTCTTAGCCAAACAAAAATTAGTTTGATTAGTTTTTTTTTTTTTTTTTTTGTATGATTTGAAATGGCCAGTACTGTAGAACGGCAATTTCATAGGTAAAGACCTAATATTTTTCGCGCGTATCTTCTGTTATGTTTCTTTATTAAGTAGGTACCTCGTATCTTCCAAACAGCTGGATAGCCTATAGACGGTTAAGGTATCGTTTGATTCGTCTCAAAAACTGTCAACTGTTCTTAGATAGGTGTTTAAAAAAAAAACAAAATAGCGAATTTTTAGCGCTGAATTAATAAAAAAAAAACTTAGCAAACCTATCGAGTAGGATATCAAAATGAAGGAAATTAAAAGGAGATCACAAAACACATAGTCACTTCACAGTCATACGCAAGCGGTGCGCATCCCTGGTGCGCAGGGTGCGGGCCGGCTGCAACGGTATCCTGAAGGCTTTTGCTGAACGTTTCGACTGTCAGTACGTGAACCACTGCTGCATGGTTCATGTAATGACTAATGTTAAGATATTGTTTTGATTTGTTTTTAATTTGATTTAATTTTAATGTTGAATTTAATTTGATTTGATTTTAAGTTGACTTAATTTTGTTAATAATTTTAATTTTAATTATGATTTTAATTTTAATTGTGATGTTAATTTTAATTGTGTTGTTGATTTTATAATGTTTTAATTCTGTTTAATTGTACCTATGATCCGAAGTTGATTGAAATAAATAAATACAATACAATACAATAAAAAAGGAGATCACAAAAATATATACATATAATTCATAATATGTTTCAATTAAAATACTCGCACTAAGTTTGGTAGCAGGTGGGACCCGATAATTTTCATTCGGTTTATAATTTGCTAATGGGTCCCGCCTGCTACCAAACTTAATGCGGGTGTTTAACTTAAGCTTCCAGCTCATAATTTAGTATGTTAAACTTTTTTTTTTTTTTGTTTATTCTCACCATTAAAGTATAATTTCAGAACAGGTAACGTGACAAGTACTAAAACATTTTGTTTTGTGGTGGTTATAAAAGGTGCACAGAATATTGACCCTAGCCCCTGAACTAGGCGGGAACCTGTATCTCAGGGGATAGTGCTCAGCTATTGTTATACAATATTCAAACTTAGGACATATGTGTGTCACTACTATAACAATTATTTCGACTTAGTACTTATAAGAGTGCAAGTATGTGTTCGTGAGATTGAAGATTTGAGGTGTGGATGTGTATGTGTGTTAATACGAATGGTGAAATAAAGGAATGTGTAAACTGAAGCGGAGTTTGCTTTGTTTTTAGTTTATTTTAGTTTTGTTTTCTATTCTCAATCTTGTTTCCGACTTTTTAGTGCATTGCATAAAGTTGACGTTTTTGCAGTCGGATTTTTTGATTTTTTAAATTATATATTTTATTCAATAAGTATTTTCTTTTTTGCTTTAACAATCTTATTTGGCAATTTAGGAGGAGCTCGTGGCTAAGTAATAACAGCCGCACGGGTCGATCCATCAGGTTAAGCTACGCTTGCCGGGGTTGTCCGTGGATGGGTGACCATCTTTACATATCGAGACTCCTCCGTGCCTCGGAAAGCACGTTAAGCCGTTGGTCCCGGCTGTCATTCGTGGATCTTTGACAGTCGTTACGGGTCGTCAGAAGCCCGAAAGTCTGACAACCAGTCTTACCAAGAGGTATCGTATTACCCAGTTAATGGGTTGTGAAGGTCAGATAGGCAGTCGCTCCATGTAAAATACTGGTATTCAGCTGCATCCGGTTAGACTGGAAGCCGACCCCAACATAGTTGGGAAAAGGCTAGGCAGATTGTATGATCCCATGGGCGAGCCTATTGCCATCAACCAGGCACAAATCTAGACTCCGGGCTGCTACTGAGAATTTCCAGGTACAAAAACCCAATAACACTTTGCCCGACCCGGGAATCGAACCCAGAACCTCATGCTCAGCAGTAGCGCTTGTGGCCGCTAGACCAACGAGACAGTTTAGTTTTATTTGTTTTCCTGATCGTACCGAGATTTATTCACGATGTTGCCTTTGGTAACTCCAGCAGCCAAAACGATTTCGCTTGAATTGCTTCTGGTAACTGGAGCGATCAAGAGGACTACGTTTAAATTTTTGCCTCTATTTCGATTGTAGTAAAGGTCAGTGGGTATCTTATTAATTAGATCAGCCGTCAGCATTCGCGAGCGTGTATTTGAAGCCGTAATCAGTTGTTTAAATAAATATCTTAGCTAAGAAATGACTTGTGTAGTTTGAAGTTCGACGCCACGCGGTGTCGCGTGCTCATTCAACATTAATTTACTAAATGCCATTTTTATAGAATAAATTATGTTCATATTAATTATAATATGGTAAGATAAATGAATAAAATTTATTATTCTAACAAAAAAAAAAAAAAAAAACATTATCGCTTTAGATTTCGTACAAAAATTTGTTCTTCAACTTCTTGCATTTTTTATAATTATAACATCAAGTTAATTTCGCAGAAACCACTGTATGTTTCCTTAGCATTACAAAACAGTCCTTTATTTAACAAATAACCTCTTCAAAGAGTTGTCAATCAACTTTTATTGCACCCATGGTGCTGGGCGCCGATCCCCTTTTTTTGTTGAGCACTTCACCCACGCTTTTTTTATGACAAGAGCAAGATCCTTACTTAAGGCCGCCAGACCTTACTTGTTCTCTGATTAACAAAATGTATGGGATAGAGTAGTGTTAGTATGTACTTTGAATTGAACGTACTTACCTACGCATACCTGCTAGCTTGGGCCAACGGCAAATTTTCAGGTATCAGGTACTATGGTTAAGTAAAAATATATACTCAATTTTCTTAAAGTCTGACTGCTAATTTGTATGTAGGTTTTACAGAATGTTGTTAATAATTAATAACCAATACTGTCAGGCACTTCCCGTCGGCGGTTTATTCCGCCAGACGCTTTAAAGCTTATTTATGATTTGAGTGTTAATTTTTATATAATGATACTCGGGGAACTGTTTCAGTACTATTTTGTAAGCAGCCAGACCAATCAAAGCGGTCAAACATCCCCTCGATACAAACCATCTAATTATCACGCTCGCGCTCAACGGCGGCCTTAATTGTATCTGGGGGATGTTAGCAGGTTACGATTGGTTTGGCTGCTTACAAATAGTATTGAAATAGTTCCCCAAGTATCATTATATGAAAATTAAGAGACAAACTATAAGTAAGATGAAGCGTCTGACGGAAAAAACCGCCGACGGGAAGTGTCTGACAGTATTGATTATTAAATATTAACAATATTCTGTAAAACATACATAAAAATCAGCAGTCAGACTTTAAGAAAACTGTGTAATATTTTTACGTAACTTTAGTGCATAAATTAGCCGTCGGCGTCGTCGACACAAGCTAGCAGGTACGCGTACTTTCAAACTACATAATAACACTACTCTATCCCATTCATTTTGTTAGTCAGGAAATAAGTAATGTCTGGCATCTCTGGGATCTTGGACTATTACTTTTAATAAAATGTCTAATAAGACGCAGATATATGCCAACGGCCTTGAGTGGTAAGCTTGCCTATTCTGTGCTGAGCTCACGCAACACGTCGTACGTCTACCCTACTGTCTGGGTACCTGGGGGTGGCTACTGGGTACCTGGGGGTGGCTACTGGGTACCTGGGGGTGGCTACTGGGTACCTGGGGGTGGCTACTGGGTACCTGGGGGTGGCTACTGGGTACCTGGGGGTGGCTACTGGGTACCTGGGGGTGGCTACTGGGTGGGTATTCATCTGAATAGGACTCGCCCATCAAGGAGCACTGTCCTAAATTAGACGCATTTATAATTGAATAACCATAAAATAAAAGGTACACGTATACTAAAAGATAAATAATTAAATTATGTTTAAAATGGTGTAGGTTTCATAAAATACGCTTGATGGTTTTTGCGTGATTCTCAGTTTTTTATCCGCGTTAGACATAACTTTACAAATTAATTACACTATGTACCTAATCCTAACTAATAATATATTATAAATGCGAAAGTGAGATTGTTTGTTAGGCTTTCACGCTGAAACGGCTGAACGAATTTAGATGATATTTGACACATGTGTAGACCCTGACCCGGATTAGGACATAGGATACTTTTTTATCTCGGTAATACGTTCCCGTGGGATAAAAGCTAGTATAAACATAATGTAAAATATTCACATTAAATTATTGAGAAAATGCTCTTATTAACTTAACATATATTTTTTTCCAAATCATTAACGTAACATTATCTTCAGTTTAAAATGATTAAAAGTCGGTTATCGTCGCCTTAACCTTATTCTTCGTTTAAACATAACATCCCATATTATGTAAATACCTGATACTTTATGAGATGAAAACCTCTAGCTTATCCTGTTCTTAGGTTAGTAAACTTGCAGGTATGCGGTAATGATCTTGACCAGCCCTGACTCCTGGAAACCTGTTGTAATGGGGAAGGGTATAAATTATGTAGAGGTCATTGCACGCAAAGTATACAGGCCTTTTAGTGTATAGCTGCATACAGAGCCGGGTATATTCAAGTTATGACCAGGAAAATATTACTTTACTAGCCGTTGCCCGCAGCTTCGCCCGCGTGGATGCAGAAATTATCCCAAGGGAACCTACTACCGGAATAAAAAGTATCCTATGGGTTAATACAGGTTATACACTATCTGTGTGCCAAATTTCATCCAAATCCGTTTAGCCGTTTTTACTACTTACCTACTTATGAAAATGCTTCCTGACAATTAATCCTTCAGTCTATAAAGTTTCACAGCTGAGTAAATATGGACGACCTCTACTTCAGCCAAACCTGTTTGGTCCTATCATCACAAAAGGACCAGATGTCTTGTACGCTATATATTAGGTCTTTACCTATGAAATTGCCGTTCTGCAGTACTGGCCATTTCAAATCAAAATAATTTTTGTTTGGCTAAGAATTATAATTTCAAATTAATTTTATTTTAAAAACATGGATTTTTTTTCCAAAAGTAGTCATTTGTTTATTAATTAGTGTTACATTTTCATCGCATTTCAATCTTTTTCGTCATCATAGATACGTTAAAAATTCGAGTAATTATGGAATATGAGTACCGTCGTGGCAGCAACGCGGCACAAGCGGCACGCAACATCAACGACGTTTACGGAGCTAACACTACAAACCAACGCACCACTTGTTATTGGTTTGCTCGCTTCCGTTCTGGAAATTTCGACCTGAAAAATGAACCTCGCGGTCGTCCGAAAACTTTGGTCGACAATTGCGAATTAAAGGCGATTGTGGAAGCTGATGATACACAATCTACGGCTGAATTAGCAGCAGCTTTCGACGTTAGCGTCAAAACAATATTGGTCCATTTGCGTCAAATTGGCAAGGTAAAAAAGCTTGACAAATGGGTGCCCCACGAACTCAATGATCGCCAGCACGAAGTACGCGTCGAGACGTGCCTTGCACTGCTCAACAGATACACAAATGAAGGAATTTTGAACCGCATTGTTACCTGCGATGAAAAATGGATTCTGTTTGATAACAGCAAGCGCTCAGCAAGTTGGTTGGATCCTGGTTCAGCACCTAAACAATGCCCTAAACGAAAACTTACCCCTAGAAAAGTGATGGTCACTGTTTGGTGGTCTAGCGCCGGTGTGATCCATCACAGCTTCTTACCAAACGGGGTGAGCATTACTTCAGATGTGTACTGTGAAGAACTGAACACAATGATGGAGAAGCTGGCACATCTCCAACCAGCATTGGTCAATCGCTCGTCTCCGCTGCTCCTGCACGACAACGCGCGACCTCATACTGCACAGCAGACGGTCTCCAAGTTGCAAGAACTGGGGTTGGAAGCTCTCCGTCATCCGCCCTACGCACCAGACCTTGCGTCTACAGACTACTACTTTTTCCAGAATTTGGATAACTTCTTATTTAATTTTTTTTGTCCTTTGCGTCATGTTTACCGCAAATAAACGTATTTTCTTTCTTTCTTCTTTCTTTTCTTTCTTTCTTCTTGGCGGGAAAAATTTCAATACCCGAGAGGCAGTACAAAATGCCTTTGAAGAATTTGTTGCCTCCCGTCCAGCTGATTTCTTTAAGAAGGGCATCAATAAACTGCCACTGCGTTGGCAAAGATGCATTGATTGCATGGGTGATTAAGTAATAATCGAAGTCGATTAATACAAATAAAAATGCATGAAAAAAATTCGCTTAAATTTTTTCATACAAAACGGCAATTTCATAGGTAAAGACCTATTATTACGAGTAGTAGGATGAAAATGACGAGTTAATTTAATCAGATATTCTTAACATTAACTGATTCATTAAAATTATTTGAAATCATGGCTTCAGTTTTATCACGCGATCCATAGAGAGAGTAGGTACCCGTTCCATAGAAATATAAAAACCTGCCAAGTGCGGGTCGGACCACGCACAATGAAGGGTTCCGTAGTTGGGATGAATATACCCCAAGACCAAACTTAACATTGTAGTTGAAAAACATTTTATGTTGTCCCATACATTCCAACTGCAAATGTAAGTTTGTACGCACAATATTGAGAGATTTACCGTGTTATTTTAAGATCACAGACTCCTTATAATTTTTTCTGTAATCTATAAGTGTAGAACTATTTACTTTATTTTTTTTTTAATTTTAGGCTCAGTTTCGGAGATAAGGGGGGGGGGGGGAGAATCGTTTTCGTATATTTTGTTAAATCACTATAAAACAATTAATTTTGAAATTATAAATAATCTATTTGAGACCTTTATTTGATATCCCACTTCACACTAATATTATAAAGGCGAAAGTTTGTGAGTGTGTGTTTGCGTGTGTGTGTATGTTTGTTACTTCTTCACGCTCAAACCGATGGATGGACCGATTTGGATGAAATTTGGTATGTAGATAGCTTATACCCTGGATTACATTATATTATTACATTATTACACATAGGCTACTTTTTATTTCGGTCTACGCGGGTGAAACCGCGGGGCGCAGCTAGTATGTATATATTTCACACGGTACAGTTTGCAAAAAGAAAATACGGTTGTAATTGCAAGGCAATGTGAAGAGCATAATATGCAACAGCATACACTCCCGTGCTGCAATAGGGTAATATGCATGTATTTATTTTATTTTATTTTATTTTTAATTCACTGTTTTATAGTAAAAAAAAAGAAAGAAATAAAATACGGTTATGACTGCAAGGCAATGTGAAGAGGATATGCAGCATATACTCCCACGCTGCGATTAACAGAGTGACCGTGAAGGACTTCGGCATCAGCTTCAAGCACACTCAGACTTTTAGACTAATCAAGGAGTTTTGTGACAAAGTTTTGTAACAGAATAAAAAAAAATTATTAAGATTTAAGGGGGATGCGCTAAGCTAGCCCGCGGAATTCAAATTTTCTTAGTGTCAGGTTGTATGTTGATTAAAATATGATTCGCGTTCGTAACTAATATGGCTTTACAGAATTATCATTAGAATCAGCAATACAACTCCATAAGTTAGAATTGACCTCAAATCTAGCGATTTCATGAAATCATGAGGTTTGAGAATTCTAACTTCTGGAGTTGTATTGCTGATTCTAATGATTATAATTCTGTAAATCCATATTAGTTACGGCCGCGAATCATATTTTAATCAATATACAACCTGACACTGACCTGCAAATTGCAAAAAAACGTAAGAATATTTGAATTTCGCGGGCTACGTTAGCGCATCCAACTATCTTTTCACAAAAACATAATTATCTACTTTATCTAAGCAGAACTGATAAAACCGTCGCGAGTCGTAGTAAATAATGTCACAGATTGATCTTTACGAGTATACTAGTTTTTCTGGTTAGTTCAACCAGACGCCTAGGTCCTACATAGGATTAGATACATAGGTGGACACAATAAAACAAACTCTTTGATGTTATGATTAGAACTGATTTTCGTTAGTTGATGGTTTGCTTAGAAATAACAGCCATGCCATCCGTTTATTTGTTTAACTAACTAGCTTCTGCCCGCGGCTTCGCCCACGTGGATATCGGATTTTAAGGGTTTTAATTTTATTGCGCGGAACCCTAATTATTTTTCTAAAATAACAGTAGCCTAAGTTACTCTTTATAACATCAGCTATCTACCAGTGAATATGCCGTCAAAATCTATTCAGCTGTTTCGGAGATTAGCCGGAACAAACAAACAACCAGACACAGACAAAAAAAAAAATTAAATTGTTTTTTATTCTGAACGGACTAGAAAAAAAACAAGGACTCCACGCCACGCATATCGAAAGTGAAGCACAGTAAGTATGCCGGGACCGTTTGTACAAACACGCCTCACGCACACATTTACGTCATAGTATGCCGACCGGCCGCCATTACGTGACACGACAGCGTCTTTGTTAAATCACGCACACATAGATCGGTACGGTACTTCACTATCGATACGCGTGCCGCGGAGTCCTTCTTTTTTTTCTAGTCCGTGTTTTTCTGTAATACTTTTATAATTATGCATTTAGTAAAAAGCTGTTATTTTGACATTACAAACAGACACTTCAAGTTTATTTATTTGTATGTATCTAATATGTATGAATATAATTATACATTTATATAGATAGCTTCTGCCCGCGACTTCGTCCGCGTGAAATTTCTTGTTCCCCCGACCCACCCCGTCGTATCTTATCGCCTGCCCGCGGTAATACTTCGTTTTCGCTTAGCGTTCTCTCTGACTTTTTTTCTTTTTGCTCGGCACCTAAAGGTCCTCGCGTGATATAAATGCCTATAGCCTTGCTTATTAGCTCAGTCATAATCGACACAAAAAATGCAAACATTGCAAACTCGCATCTAACAACGATTCTTTTATATATTATAGTGTTAGATCCCCTAAGTGCAATCTATACCCAAGTTTGCAACACTGAAAACCATGTGCTACTCCCATGTGATGGTGCTCGGAAAACTGAGAAATTTTGGCACTTGTTTCAGTTTTTAGGGTTCCGTAACTCAAAAGGAAAAAAAACGGAACCCTTATTTAAGAAAATACACGAAAATTGACCATTCTCCTTATTTCCGAAACTACTGAGCCTAAAATTTTGAAAAAAAATACAGAAAATTGTTCTTTACCTATAGATTACAGGAAAACCTAAAAGAAGTCTGTGATCTTAAAATAACATGGTCAATTTCCAAATATTGTGAGTACAAACTTACATTTACAGTTAGAATGTATGGGAGAACACGTTTTTCAACTACAATGTTAAGTTTGTTTTTCGGATAAATTCATCCCAACTACGAAACCATTCATTGTGCGTGGTCCGACATACACTTGGCCGGTTTTTTTGAAAAATATGCCTTAAAAACGCATTTTTAAGTATCTTTGTTCATATTTTGGTGAAACAAACAAAATTTAGTACAATTTGAGCTTAACTCAGGCACTCTAGGTTTATTGGTTGCAAAGATACAGGTAGTCAAAGATGGGAACTTTTTTCCAAAAAGTGAAAAATTATCGATGTGGTCCTTTGCCAAGACTAGATATGAGCGCCGCGCCGGCGCGCCGCCGTCGCCGTGAGTTCATGTCGACGCGTCGCCGCCGAGTGCAGCACGCGGCGCGCCGTCGCGGCTACTCACAACTTGCTTTCTCGCTCGCACGCGCGGCCCGACCGCGTTAGTTCGCCTAGTCGTTTCGGCACACTCGTTGCTTACACAGTCGAGTTCAATATTTTACCGAGTAAACGTGTATTATTGTGTTGTGTTAACGATGGCAGTAACTTCGAGATGAGATGAGAGAGAAATGATTATTTTTCAGTAAACGTGATCTCCAATTATTATTTAGAAGACTGTAAAATTGTAATTAATAAATACGTTCCTTTATAAAGCTTTTTTTGTTAATAACAATATGGTTTTCTTTATGTTATTTTTATGAAAACTCTCCCTGATAAAAAAAAAAACTCGGGCCCACGACCGGCCACGCCACGCCGCCGCGACGCCGCCGCCGCTGTGGAAATTAACAGGCCACGCCGCCGCCGTGGAATTGGCCATCGGCGCTCATATCTAGCCAAGACACGTACTGGCTGAACTAATGGTCCTATGGAGAAAATTTCCCCATACAAACTTTGACACCCCCCAATCCTTATCAAGGAGTAAAATTTTTCATACAAACTTTCAACCCCAAGTTTGTATGAAAAATCTTACTCCTCGAGTTAATAGGCTTGAAACTTGGCACAAATACTTATTTAAGTAAATTATAAAGGTTGTAATTTTTAGTTTTCCTAAACTACCCCTTCAGGGGGGGTTGGGGGGTGTCAAAGTTATTCACCCACTTAGGGTGGAATATCCAAAAATCCTTCCTTAGTAGATACCTGAATAATATACCCTCCAAATTTCATGTCTCTAGGGCCAGCGGTATATAAATCAGTCAGTCTGTCAGTGAGTCAGTCAAGACTTTGAATTTTATATTAATACAAATTTAAATATCATAAAACTAAAAATATAGCGATTAATCATAAATATGGATTCGGGTATTAGATTGGAAACAGTATCTTTATGATTAATCGATTATTGGATATTTTTTTCAATTCTCTGTACTTCCCATTCCCATTATTAATATTTTGTTATAGGATAAGACTAATACAAGGCATACGAGTATATACGTGTAGATACCGGAGAATCGAACACGATTCGTGTTCGATAGCTCAAACTATTGTATCCTACTAGCTTTTGCCCGCGGCTTCTTTCGCGTTAATTTCATGCGTTATTGATGTCATATCTGTAACGAAGCTATGCTGAGGAGCTCGTGGCTAAGTAATAACAGCCGCACGGGTCGATCCACCAAGTTAAGCTACGCTTGCCGGGGTTGGTCAGTGGATGGGTGACCATTCTTTACATACCGAGACTCCTCCGTGCCTCGGAAAGCACGTTAAGCCGTTGGTCCCGGCTGTCATTCGTGGATCTTTGACAGTCGTTACGGGTCGTCAGAAGCCCGAAAGTCTGACAACCAGTCTTACCAAGAGGTATCGTATTACCCAGTTAATGGGTTGTGGAGGTCAGATAGGCAGTCGCTCCATGTAAAATACTGGTATTCAGCTGCATCCGGTTAGACTGGAAGCCGACCCCGACATAGTTGGGAAAAGGCTAGGCAGATTGATTGATCTGTAACAAAGCTGTCACTTTTTAATTTTTTAATTTAGAATTTGACAATCAATTCAGGTTGTATTCTGCTTGTAATAATATAATTCAATCATGATTCGAAATAACGTGGCACCATCTATTATCATGAGAACATTATTATTGTTTTCCTCGGGAACAGTACTTTTTTCGGTATGAAAGGCTCTCTATGTCCGTTTCTGTACACCTGACAACGTATATGCAAAATTTCAGGATGATCGGTTCAATGGTTTAGGCGTGAAAGGAAACAAACAAACAACTTATAATATTATAGTTAGCATAGTGACTTGGTCGAAGAGTTTGTTGGAAAAGTTTATCTTAGAGCTGTTAGTATTCTATTCTATTCTATTTTTAATAAATGGCAAGCAAAGCCGATGTCGACTATTCTGCCAATGTCTAAAGTGAGCTAGAAAAACAAGTGTGTATGAGAAAAAAAAAAAAAAAAAAATATTATTATTATTTGGTTGATCCAGTTGATACATTAAATAACTTGCTGGATTAGTACGGGACTGAAACAAACAAAAAATAGAGATAAATAAATATTATAATTGTTAAAACATAAAATACACGCATACCACACCAACACAAACGGAGTAATTCATAATTTTATATTATTGTGACGGATGAAGGTCATCAGCGCCACATGCAGGTCTGGAGAGGAGTGTGTTAGCAAAGAAGGAAAATTAATCGGAAGAGGAATCTTGAATTTTTGGAGACGTCTATATAAATCTAAAGGTGGGACATTGTTCGAGCATTCAAAGAAGATGTGGTCCAGAGTGCCTTCCTCCAACCCGCACTCACAGAGAGAGGAGTCACGAACACGAATCTTCTGCAAGAAAACTGGAGTACAACAGAAACCCAAGCGAATTCTACAAAGGGTAGAAATAATTGTTTTGGAGGCTTTTTTGTAGCCATAGAACCAAGGTTTAGATTTTATTATTGGTTGCACTGCATAGTAAAACCTGCCCTTTTTCCTTCCAGTGATATTCCAGTGTTCCTGCCATGAGGATTGGAGTTTAGCCTTTGGAAGGCTCAGTAAGTCATACCCCTGATGAATGTTGTAGGTGGGATCAGCTGTTGCTGAAGAACAAGCATCTTTGGCCAAAGCGTCAACACACTCATTGCCCTTAATGCCACAATGACTAGGTATCCAAACTAACTGAACTTCCTTTTGACTACTAGCACAAGATAATAAAGATTTTTTAATTTTTAAAACAAGGGAACTGTGCAATTTACTTTTGAAAGGGTTTTGTACTAAGGCTTGCAGACAGCTAAGAGAGTCAGTGAAAATAACGGCCCTGTCAATATTATGATGTGACTCTATGAAGAGACAAGCTTCCAATAAAGCCACACACTCGCCCGTGAACACAGAAGCCTCCTCAGGACATTTGTACTGTAGAATAATTCTGGAGCTTTGGTAATAAACCGCAGCGCCAATGTTACTGAGATCATTAAATTTTGAAGCATCTGTAAAAAATCTTTGGAACCCGGACCATCGCTCTCCCACCGCCGCATTGAAGGCCGAATTCGCTGAAGGGGACTTTTTGGAAATACCGATGTCAAAGAAAATTTTTGGTGTGAAACATAAGACTTCATAGGGAACGTTAAAAAGAGGTAAACGGGGATTCTGTTCAATTGGACATGCTAAATTATGAATTTGACGAAATGCTTTTATGATTAAGGGGATTTCTTTGTTTTTCCAGAAATTTGAGCTTCTACATAAGGCATCTAACTCATTCAATCTTGCTAAAAGGGGATGGGAAGATCTAGATATTAACCTAGCCAGAAAACGGGAGGCCAGATACTGCCGTCTCAAGGTCAGGGGAGGTTCAGCACACTCAACCTGCAATGCGTTAATGGGAGAAGACTTCATACAACCAGAGATGATCCGAAGACATTTTGACTGAATCCTATCCAGCCCCGCCAAAGCACCCCTGTTGCATGGCACTAAATGGAACGTACCATAGTCTAGAACACTACGAATTAGGGCGTTATAGACCAATTTCATAGTGTAAGGATGGGCACCCCACCAGACACCCGAGAGAGCCTTTAAAATCGAAACCACTTTTTCACATTTTTTAATTAATAAATTAATATGATGTTTACCATTTAATTTTGTATCTAGAAAAACGCCTAAAAATTTTACCTTATTCACTAACGGAATATTAGAACCCGAAATGTCCACTGTTGTGTGTGGGATCAATCTTTTACGAGTAAAAATTACTGCCGAACTTTTTTGTGCCGATAACGACAAACCATGGCTTAAAAGCCACTGGTTCAGAGAGTCCAGAGAGAGGCATAGGGATGACGCAGCGTCTATGATGGAGGAATCTGTCACATACAAGACTAAGTCGTCGGCATATTGGAGGATGTGACAGTTACTATTTAGGCAGAAGCCAATGTCCACTGTATACAGGTTATAAAGAAGGGGGCTCAGCACGAAGCCTTGCGGGAGTCCCTTCCAAGTATGTCTTTCATCAAAATCCTCTCCCTGGACCCTCAGAACTAAAGAGCGAGACAAGAGAAGAGCACAGATGCATTCGATCATCTTAACCGGGAGACTCAGCTGGTGCAGTTTCTGCCTGAGTACGGGAAGAAGAACGTTGTCGTATGCAGAGGAGATGTCTAGGAAGGCGGCTACAACGGATTCGTTTTTGGAAAACGCTAAGCGAATATCCGTAACTAAAACGCCAACACTATCCATAGTACCGAGCCCCTTCCTGAAACCAAATTGATAATTCGGCAGCAAATCTCTCGCTTCGACTATCCACTCAAGTCGATTTTTAATAAGGTGTTCCAATAGTTTGGACAAGACAGAGGATAAAGCAATTGGTCTAAGGCCGTTCGGATCATCTACATGTTTGCCTGGCTTCAATAGGGGGATAACAATTTGTAACTTCCACTGATCCGGAACCCAACCATTACTGTAACAAAAATTAATGATGTCAAGGAAGTAAAGTTTAGCCTTGTCTCCAGAATGAACAATAAAAGAATATGGCACGCCATCAATACCGGGGGCCGAGTCCCGAACATGACTCAGTACCACATTCAATTCCTTCAAAGTAAATGGCACATCAAACGGATCCTGTGAAACACTTTGCAGGGACATATCACTGGAACATTCAGAAGAAAGAGGAACATATGGTGGAGCAATTTTGTCAAAAAAAAATCAGCGGTTTCCCTTTTGATCGGTGAAGAGACTGATGAAGAGCACCCACGTCTAAACCTATTGATGTTTTTCCAAACTAACGAGATTGGAGTAGAGGGAGATAAGGAGGTACAGAACTTAACCCAACCCACACGTTTTTTCTTGCGGAGGTGACGCTTGGATCTGGCATTTATCCGCAAATATGTCAGTAGATTTTCGGTGCTCATATCTGCATTGTAACACTGTTCGGCCTCATTTCTCTCCCTGATTGCCGAAGTGCATTCTGGATCCCACCACGGGGGAGAAGGTATTTTGTTACGGGCACTGTTTTTCAGCGGAAAGCAGGAATCCGCACTGGAGGTGATGGCTGTGACAAATCTCTCATAACAGCTTTTGGCATGGCAGTGACCAGAAGGATCTATTAAACTTGAATTTAAATTTGGAAGAGTATCAATCTTGTCCTCCAATAATGATACAAATTTTGTCCAATCTGGATTCGACAGGTTATATTTCAAAAGTGGAGGGGAAGTTTTCTCTAAATAAGTCTTATTGACCAAAGATATAACAATAGGGATAATGATCACTACCATGCGACAAGGTCGTACATTCCCAATGGGTTGAAGCTGCCAACTCAACCGAACAAAAAGTTAAATCCACACAACTTTTTTGTTGACCAGGAGGGGATCTGCGAGTTGGGCAACCATTATTGAGAATACATAGATCCAGGTCGTCCAAGATCTCAACCAGAGCTATACCAAAGGCATCACAGCGTTCAGACCCCCACCTGTAATGGTGGCAGTTAAAATCACCCATAACCAAAATTGGTCCATGAATATTGGAAAAAATGTTTTTTAAAATAGCCAAAAAATCGTGATGAGGATGGGCAATGTATAACGAAAACACTGTAATGCCTTCCACCCCTCCTGCTACAATACTCATGTCACCTGTGAGCGAAGGCAAAGGGAAGGGAAAAAGGGGGACCCGATTGTTAACAAGGAGAGCCGATCCTCCATAGCCATCAGATCTATCACATCTGAGAATGTTAAAGTGTGGCATACGAAAGTTAAGACTTGGAGTGAGCCAAGTCTCAGCTATGGAACAAGCCAGTGGCTTGTATTTATTTAAAAGAAATATGAGGTCGTGCTTTTTATGCCACACGCTCCTCACATTCCACTGTAGGAATACTTGGCGAGACGCCATTTTTAATTTGTAGAAGTAGTGTAATAAGTTGATCGGCAACGTTGGACGGTGATTGGGAACTAGCAGAAGAAGAAGAGATAATAGTAGGTAAGAGTTTTATAAGCAGTTCAATAATAGAACTGGTATTATTAGAAGTAGCATTGTTGTAATTAAGAGCGCAGCCATTAGGCTGTGAAGGTAGGGGAGAACTAACTATTTGTTGATGAGAAACTTTGTCATAAGACGGGGAAAGAGGGGCATGGGTCTTGGGTTTAAATGTCACAGTTTTGCGGTAAGACTGAGAAATTGGAGTTTTGGCGATGTTGGCATAATTACGGGAAGCTGTTGGGATAATCTTACTAGCCTCTGCATAGGGAATAGATTTCTCAGCCATGACAGTCTTAATAGCTTTCTGTCTACCATACTCGGGGCATGACCTGCTATTAGCAAAGTGATTACCCGAACAAAGCACACAGAATGCCTCGCCCTCAGAAATGCTGCAACCATCACCAGGGTGATCGTGGCCACATTTACTGCAGCGGGGTTTAGACCTGCATAGATTCGCCACATGACCAAATCTGCAACACTTGCGGCATTGGATTGTCGGGTATATGTACTTCTCAACAGGGAGGGATGTATAACAACAGTAAATCCTATTTGGTAAAAATTGACCATCAAACGTCAGAACACATGTCTCAGTGGATTTCCACTCATTAACTCCATCTCTTTGAGTTTTTCTGTTTATACGGCGGACTTTCAGTATTTGCCCGCAGCCTGAGGGCACAGTCAAATAAGTTAGAGCTTCTTCTTCCGTAAGATCTGAGGGAACACCGGTAACAACACCCATCCTTGTGACATTAAATGTAGGGATTGATGCAGTATAACTATATTTGGACAACAGATTATTATTCAAAAAAGAGTTAGCATCCTGGGGAGAAGCAAACTCCACTGAAACACGGTTTCTACCGACTCTGTTAACACCACCACGAACAATGTTCGCAATGTTGTTATTCATAAGGAATTTACCAAAATTAACAGGATGTAGGGTGGTGCCAGCATTTGGTTGATTCTCAATTCGAGAAACGTGAACAATATAGGGAGCCTTATCCATTACGCAGTACTTAGAGCGACCAATTTGGCTTTTTGGTTGCTTGCTTGGAGGGATAGAAGTCAAGATTTCTTCGGTACCAGAACGTTTGCGTGAATTTTGTTGGGATTGTGTTGCATCCATTTCTGTAACTCTACAAACAACATCCGCGAATTGGGCGAGTGGATTCGGAGAGACAGGAGAAAAAGGAATTGAAGGATCTGGAATATCTGGGGGGTCAGGATCAGGGGGTTTATTCTCATCCATGTTGAATAGAACGAGACTTAAAATAAGACAATCACAATACAAACCTGGTTACGAACACAAGAACAATACACTTAAACAATAAAAAGTCACAAAAGTATCAACAATCACACAAAAACAGCTAAAAATTCTAGACACACGTGATAACCTAGAACACCGTGGCGAGAATCTTCGCTGTTAGTATTATTGTGAGCCAATTGCGTGTCACTGCAGGTCAAAGACCTCCTTCCCGTCTTTCCATTTTTACACGACTTCCCGATAAAAGGAGTGTAATATTTTCAGGGCTCATGTATGTATGTATGTGGGGTTTTTTATTCCACCATAAATAACTTTTAAATGCCTGAACAGATTTTTTCTCTCTCTTTTGCAATAAAGCCCAATTCTTTAGGTAGGAGTATAATTGCATAGCACATGTGTGAGTACTATGTACATACTCTAAAGCTACCATTTACTGGGTACGTCTTTGTTTGACTTGAATGTGTCCTGGCGGCTGAGAGTATGTGACGCTCACTCTAATGTCTCGCTGATGGTGGCGCGTGTTGGATCATTTAGCTAATCCATGCGTCAGGTTCGTGAACAAGCGCTGTCAGTGAAGGCTGGGCATACCTTAGCGGCCACGGCTTATTTTAATTTAATTTAAATATTTGAATTGTTTTTTTTTTTTTTTTAAGGACGCTTTTAACGTTCTGCATCGTTCTCACATGTAAAATTTCAACATGAATGATGTAACCATTATTTTGTAACCATATCTTGATTTAAAAGAGTGTCCGTGGAGTTTCTTGCCCGTTCTTCTCCATAGGTACATAGCTTCATCTTTCTGACTGACCGACCCCTTGACAATTCAAAAGTGCCTGTAATTGGTTTAATTGAAATAAATGCTTTGAGTTTGAGTTTGATAACTCGTCACGCCATCTCCGTGTTCCTCATCATCTGCGTAGCTGTTTCCCAACTATATTGCGGTTGGCTTCCAGTCTAACCGAATGCAGCTGAATACTAGTATTTTACATGGAGCGACTGCCTATCTGACCTCCACAACCCAGTTGTTATACGATATCTCTTAGTAAGAATGGTTGTCAGACTTTTCTTTGGGCTTCTGATTATCAGTAACGAGTGGCAAAGATCTACAAAAGACAGCCGGGACTAACGGTTTAACTTGCTTAGCGAGGCTCGGTGGTCAGGTTAATAGATGGCATTGCTAGCGGTACATTAACCGTTACTTTTATAAGGAAAAGATCCAAGTCTAGGTCCATAGATATCTATTTCTATTTGTCCTCACGGCTAGGTTTCATGACACGATATTAGGTGGCATTTGCATCTATTGCACAATAGGTACTGATTGTAATAGGTACGTTAGGTGTAGTTTACAGCTTACTATGCTAATTGTTGAAAGCACATTGCAATATGGAATTTCATATTTTTTTATTGCAATCAGTGTTTTAACTTGGCTCTTAGATAAAATGTCATAGAGAATTTAAAAGGTAATTCAAGAATTATGAGGAAAAAAAGTGGGTACCCTGCTAGACTGTGTGGTCATAGATTTCTCTGGCAAACCTTCTGTTCATATTATAATTATGGGAGATGTGATTGTGTATTTATTAATGAGATGAGAAACATTTTAGTTTCAACTTTCAAGGTTTATTTTGCTTATGTTTTGGTCAAGAACAGCTAAGTAATAACTAAGAGGAGCTCGTGGCTAAGTAATAACAGCCGCACGGGTCGATCCATCAGGTTAAGCTACGCTTGCTGGGGTTGGTCAGTGGATGGGTGACCATCTTTACATACCGAGACTCCTCCATGCCTCGGAAAGCACGTTAAGCCGTTGGTCCCGGCTGTCATTCGTGGATCTTTGACAGTCGTTACGGGTCGTCAGAAGCCCGAAAGTCTGACAACCAGTCTTACCAAGGGGTATCGTATTACCCAGTTACTGGGTTGTGGAGGTCAGATAGGCAGTCGCTCCATGTAAAATAATGGTATTCAGCTGCATCCGGTTAGACTGGAAGCCGACCCCAACATAGTTGGGAAAAGGCTAGGCAGATTGATTGTTTTGGTCAAGAACAGAGTGAATGTACCTCTCCCAAAGATCGGTACAGCATCAACGATTCCTGATGTTGTGTATGTTCCCAGGTGATTGCTAAAGACGTTCCGTCCAACCGAAGAACAGTCTCTTTCTATGCTCTGTCTAAACAGTGAACGAAACTGAATCGTCACGCTCGGGTCGGTGACGCTGAATCGCGTGTACTCGGCTCCAGTCGTAAGTTTTCACTCCTATCGCGTCATAAGCACACGCCCTCTCTATATCGAAAAATTCACAGATCTCATGTGCTACATGACCTTCAAATAGAATTGGAAATGAACGGTAATAAAAAAGGAAACTAATGTAGGAATATTTAATTATATCTTTCAAAACATTTTATTTTAATTACTATAGAAAATACAGACAAGACGTTTTAATACTACGAATGCTTGGTAGTAGTTATTAGTTCTACAGATTTGTTTTACAAATAGCCCTTTCTTTGCAGAGACAAATTAAAAGTATTCACTTCGCGCTATTTTGTGCTCAAACAAAGTGCACGGATATAGACGTGTACGATGCGGGGGAATTAAGGGAGAGGGAATAGCGCGGCCGAATGTTTTAAGTGTGAGGGGTTTAGTTTTTAACCTGCGTGGTAACAAATTTTAACTGATTTCAGAAAGGAGAAGGTTCTCAATTCGACTGTATTTTTTGCCTATTTTGATGATTCTTTTTTATTTGATAGATTAGGTACATTGTATACGTCTCCGGATTGGTCACATATGAAATTGTATTTCCAATTGTTCAAAGATTTTTCAGAGTTTCAGAAACATTTTAAACCCTTTATAAATAAGCCAGCCTTGTCTTGACAAGGCTGGCTTATTTATAACGGTTGTTCCTTTCTGTTTGTCTGTTTATTTGTGTGTACATAAATGGTTAAATAAATAAATAAATAAATAAACGATGTAAGTAAGTCGGTTGTATTTTTTTGTAAAAAAGTTTTGACATCTCAATTGACTTATAAATAACGGAAATATCGGCCGGTATGTTGCACTTTTCTTGAAAATAGGGCCTATACCAGAGCAATCGAAAAAAAACTTTTTTACAAAAAAATACAACCGACTCCCAAAAACAACACTACAAAGTGATAAAAACTTTTTTACAAAAAAATACAACCGACTTCCAAAAACAACACTACAAAGTGAAAAATAACTTTAATTTCGGAAGTCGGTGTCTGATTAAATGTATTTTCGTTTTTGCCACCGACTTCCGAAATTAAAGTTATTTTTCACTTTGTAGTGTTGTTTTTGGAAGTCGGTTGTATTTTTTTGTAAAAAAGTTTTTATTTTTCACTTTTTAGTGGTTCACATGTGCTTACCCCTTCACAGCGTACTGGCGTGATGTTATGTTATGAACTGGTGTGAACAACAAACAGACATAAGATTTCAGCAATCCCAGTCCATTTGCTATCATTTATTGAGGAGTTCCGTTGCCTATCTCAGAAGTTCTTCATCAGGTCTTCACCAAATTGAAATGGGACCACTCCAAGAAAGTACTCTTCCAAAAACTATCCAAATCGCTTCAAGTGTGCCTATAAAATTGGAAGAGTTTTCTCTATTTCTCCAGGATCCCATCATCAGATCCTGACTTGATGATCATGGGACCACCTGGGAAGTATACCCTTTCAAACAAAAAAAAAATAATCCAAATCGGTCCAGCCATCTTCGAGTAATCGGGGAACATACATAAAAAAATAAAATAAAAAAAAAAAAAAAAAAAAAAAAAAAAAGGTTCCGACGAATTGATAACCTCCTCCTTTTTGAAGTCGGTTAAAAAAAAAAAAAAAAAAAAAGGTTCCGACGAATTGATAACCTCCTCCTTTTTGAAGTCGGTTAAAAACAAACTAGAACATCATCCATATAAAAGTGGGGAAAAAATACGTATTATTGAAGCTAACTCAAAAACTACTGAAGCAAAGTTAATCAATTTTATATGGGACCAACTGTGATGCCCCTCACCCCCTCGATACCCTCTCGAATAAAATAAAAAAAATCCAAATCGGTCCAGCCATCTTCGAGTAATCGGGGAACATACATAAAAAAAAAAAAAAAAAAAAAGGTTCAGACGAATTGAGAAACCTCCTCCTTTTTGAAGTCGGTTAAAAACATTTCCAATGTTAAAACCTGTCATTAAATTTCTTAATCCCAGCTTAGAAACGGCCAGTCTACAATTACTCCAACCAATTTATCCAGTTCAATGTTAGACCTTGTGCTAATTCGTCGATGTAAACATCAGGTGCATACCTAAGGTTCAATGTCCTAATCAGCTATTGTGTACGATTGATTAGTATGTTCCCCGGTTCTTTTGTACATCTTCAAGGTTTGTTAGCGTACAGTGACGAGCAGGTGACAGCTAGCACGTTTGTAAGCCTTGGTTGGTCATGGTTAAGATGGAGTCGAAGCCGGCACAATCTGTTTGCGCAACCGTCGTCATCTAAAACTGTCGCCAGAGCTGTATCTCCAGTGTGTCGTAATTTGAAGATGCTCAATGCCCTTCTGACTTCCAACTCTGAATGTGATGTGTTTGTGGACGATTGGAGTATAATTATGCGTTACATAATGTGTATGTATATAAGGTGCTATAAAAATATCTGCCACGGCTGCAATGGGAGACAGTATTGTGTATATAGATTACAATAGTGAAGATAAATTATTGATCGTATGTAATAAATTTTTTCATACAAAAAAATGTGCGTATGAATTTGAATTGATTTATTTGTATGAAACCGTCCCGTAGTAATTAGTGTTCATTTATAGAACAGTTATAAAGAGGTAGCATAGAATACTAAGTGACACATCGCGCGTAGTTTGTGCACCACGTTTGCAGAATAAAGTACATAAATGTTTATTTAATTACCTTATTTTCTCAAAGTGATTTAACTATTCCGGGGTACGAAATTTCATCACTAGTGTAATCTATATACACAATACCCATCCCATCCCATTGAAGCCGTGGCAGATATTTTTATAGCCTTATAAATTGTATATGTATATGGTACACCACTGACTACCTAAAATATTGTCTCTCCTTCTCCCCTTAATCCATCCAAAGGTTGTCTGTAAAAGATCGCTTTTAGTGATAAGACCACCCATTGTGTCACCCTATGAAAAATTTCAACATTTATATCTGTAATTTTTATGGTGTGCATAGCAAAGAGTATTCTATCTATCTATCTGTCTGGTGTTCTGTGAGAGAAAGATGCAAGGGAGTCCACAGTTCCATGTTACTTTCAATTAAATTAAGTCAACAAAACAAAGTCAAAGTCAACAAAATTGTCAACATTTTTTTTTTTAGTTTCTATGTTAATTAATTAATGTAATTGGTGTTGTACCGTTTTAAATTCAGAATCCTAATTTAATAATTATAAATGCGAAAGTGAGTTTGTTTGTTTGTTACGCTTTCACGCTAAAACGACTGAACGGATTTGGATGAAATTTAGCACATGGGTGGTCCAGGTCATGGTCTTGACGTGGAATAGAAGATAGGACTAAAATTTACTACTACTACGGACTACTTTTTATCCCGATTTTACGTTCCCGTGGGATAATTTCCGACCTCCACGCGGGCGAAGCCGTCGGCAAAAGCTGGTCTCAGATAAATAATTATCAAGTTTTGGAAACGTGTTGTATAATATATTGCAAAGTTCAAATTCCATTGGATTTTTTTTTGCAAATTTTAAAAATTGTGTATAAATATAAATCATAAATATATATAAATCATAAATCACGTTTTCACTAACATTAGGAAACACCTAAATGAATTTTGTTTGACTTTCAACATTTTCTCAATAGCAGCCCGGAGATTGGACTAGTGCTCGCCCCCTATTACTGGGACTTATCGGTTGAAGGAAACTGTACGAGATACAATAGGAGTTTTATTATTGTGACGCCTGAGAGCGTTGAGTGTCCATCACTACTACAGGTCCACCTCATCTTAACCCTTCGGGGATGTTATGTTGTGTTTTTGTAACCACAGCATAATAAGCCTATAATATTCCCACTGTTGGGACACAGGCCTCCTCTCTTCGCGAGGGAATAGGCTGTAATCTACCACGCGGGCCCAGTGCCAGTTGAAGATGTCACATGTCTTCGAATTTTTGGTTCTAAGACATGCCAGTTTCCTCACGATGTTTTCCTTCACCGTTTTGAGAGTAGTGGTGATGAAATAATTTACCTACACAAAGTAAAGCGCCTGCCTGGGTTCGAACCCACGACTTACAATTCGTAAGTCAGGGTCATTACCACTAGGCCACCGTTCTCCAGAAACCACAGTAACGAGAAGAAATTTTGGTAACCACACAAAAACTAAGGGTCACTTCAAACCCCAACAAAGTAATAGGCACAAGGGTAAACAAATTACGATAAGATCATAAGGTCTAGTTCACAACACGCTTGGTATTCAATGCAGTGAATACTCCTCATTATAATACAATTGATTACTCATGTGTTTGGCTAATGATATCGTCGCTTGCAGTCAGGGTTGGCTTGCGAAATGTATCGGTGATGATAAATCAATCGTTGTCGATCTCGCGGACTTGTTATTACTAAATGGTTGTTACAATTTAATCAGAGCTGTTGCATGAAACAGATTTTTTGTTTATTTTTAGGGTTTCGTACCTCAAAAGGAAAAAACGGAACCCTTATAGGATCATCTCATTGTTCGTCTGTCTTTCTGTTTGCCTGTTCAGTCTTTCCACACCCTTTTTCTCAGGAACGCGTGGAGGTATAAAGTTCAAATTAATATATAAATATCAAATACGTAGGCATATGGCATATTTATGGTCTTGGAGCTCTAAAAAAATCAAGCTTTTAGAAGCTTGATTTTTTGACTTAGGTCAACGCAATAAAAAAATACGGCTATTTATGCGACATATTTTGATACTCGCAAGTAAAAAAAAAACCTATTAGGGTACTTCCCTTTGACCTAGAATCATTAAAATTTGGCAAGAAGCAAGGTCTCACAGCACTAGTAAAGGAAAAAGTCCGAAAATTGTTAATTTGTTGTTGAAAATAGTTCTATTGCGATTATAAACTTAATGCAGTTGGAGAATTGACCGTGACGTATATCAATGTATGGGAGAACATATTTTTCAACTATAATGTTATGTTTGTTTTTGGTATAAATTTTTTTCAACTACGGAACCCTTCATTGTGCGTGGTCCGACATGCACTTGGCTTGATTATTTATTGTTTGTGGGAGAAATGCTCCGCAGATTATAAGTGTATGACAAAGCATAGCAACAATGCGATAATGTTTTCATGAGTGGCATTCGCGTTTCGGGAAAGTTTAATGCTAATAAAATACTTATTCTATTCTATTTTATATGCCTGACTCGCCAGACCTTGTTCTGTCAAAATTTTCCATTTTTTTCTCCCTATTTTTTTTCTCTTTTAAACCACCCCAGTAGAGGAGAATAAAAAAAAATTCAAATCGGTCAAGCCATTCTCAAGTTATGCGGCGTGCCAAGGGAAATAGGGATTAATTTTTATATAGATTTAACCATGACACCATGACTGTGTCTACGTTCGTCTATTTTAGAACCACAGAACAGAAAAAACAGGGAACTCTGTCAGAAACTTACTTCCATAATTTTCTCGGGTTGATCTTTGCGACAAAATATGGATCCATCGGGAGTTGTATTAATTGCCGTTAGCCAGTTTTTATAAATTCTTGTTACGACCATAATGTGAAGTAGGAAAGACAATAGGTATATTTTTGTAATAGGTAGGTAACTCACACTGTTAAAAATTTTCAAAGTTAAAATACTTATGATTTTTATTACAAAATAAATTTTGGTATTGGGTAATCTCAACCTTCAGGATATTATAGCGAAAGTTAAAATGTATTTTTTGATAAAAGTAGTTTGTATATCAGGTTGCCCTTGTGTGACCAGCAGAGATCACGCTGTCTTAGTGGTGAATGTTCGACCCTTGGAGCTTTGTATTTTGACTTTATACTATCACATAGTGTAAGTAGGTTATGTACAGTCAACAGAAGAGATATCTAGGCAGGGTATACTAACGTATTTGTATGTGAATTGCTTCATGTTCAAGTTTAGATTTACTTTATGTTATTTCATTATGCAATAAACTTCTTTTTTTATATAGGGTGACTGGTAATTAGTGACCGATACTTAAACACATGATTGTGCTCATGATAACAAACAACATTTATTAAGGGACCAAACCTGAAATCGCGAAAAAAAATCAGCTGCTCCCTACATTTGACGAGTTATGCGAACATGAATGTATGGGGCAGCTGATTTTTTTTTCGCGATTTCAGGTTTGGTCCCATAGTAAATGTTGTTTGTTATCATGAGTATTATCATGTGTTTAGATATCGGTCATTAATTACCAGTCACCCTATATAAGTAGTATTTAATACATTGTAACACACCAACACAAAATTGAATATTTTCACGAAATTGAACATGAAGTTATTCACATACAAATATGTTAGTATACCCTGCCTAGATATCTCTTTTGTTGTCTGTACCTACCTACTGTTGTTGTATTTGGGCCTGCCTTTATTCTGGTGGACCTGAGCGAGGTTCTTGAAAAAAGAAGACAACTTGAAATATATAAAATTAAAAATAAAAATAAAATTTTATTAGGGTTCCGTACCTCAAAAGGAAAAAACGTAGACCTTATAGGATCACTTCGTTGTCCGTCCGTCTGTCTATCTGTCAGTCTGTCAAGACCTTTTTTCTCAGGAACGCGTGGAGGTATCAATTTCAAATAAATATCAAATACGTAAGTCTATAGTCCCTTAGTGTTTTAAAAAATCAAGCTTCTAAGTCAAAGCAATAAAAAAATATGGCCACTTATGCGACATATTTTGATATTCGCAAGTAAATCAAAACCTTTAGGGTACCTACCTACTTCCCGTTGAGCTAGAATCATGAAATTTGGCAAGAAGCAAAGTCTCATAGCACAAGTAAAGGAAAAGGTCCAAAAATCGTTAATTTTTAATTTTAACACATAAAAAAATGCTTTTGGGATTACAATGTTAAGTTTTTGGTATAAATTCTTTTCAACTACGGAACCCTTCATTTTGCGTGGTCCAACATGCACTTGGCCGGTTTTTGGGACCAGCGTCCATTCGCATCAGTCAGACAACACAAGAGACCCATAGACAATAATTTGTTATTTTTTTAACACATAGATTCATGCAACACACACTACACAAGACGATGTGTCTAAACAGTGTGGCTAGACTGCCTCGTTGGTCTAGTAGTCGTAAGCGCAGCGGCAAAGTGTGGGTTTTATCCCCGGGTGTGTGTACAGTGTACTTTTTATTAACAATAAAAAAAATCTCAGTTTTGGATTTTCACCCAGTTACTGATAATTAGCTCGCCCTATTTTACATGGGCCGTATAAAATTGTGGGAATGTGGATGCACAGTTATACTTGAACTAAGCTTCTCTTGAAACAAATTCAGTATTAATATGTGTACCTACATTAGGTATTAGATTTTAGCTGCTTGCTACAAAACTTATGCAACCCTGTGTAACTATGTAGTCTTCATGTTTTCATTGCCTCGACAAAAGGTATACGAACAACGCCTAATCAAAAATGAATAGCACCGTAGCACGACTGCTAACTCCACACAAAAACACGTAGGCGCTTAATATAGATACAGCCGGTTTATAATACACCATACTACATGGTATCAGAGGAGCTCGTGACTAAGTAATAACAGCCGCACGGGTCGATCCATCAGGTTAAGCTATGCTTGCCAGGGTTTGTCCTTGGATGGGTGACCATCTTTACGTTCCGAGACTCCTCCGTGCCTCGGTAAGCACGTTAAGTCGTTGGTCCCAGCTGGCATTCGTGGATCTTTGACAGTTGTTACGGGTCGTCAGCAGCCTGAAAGTCTGACAAACAGTCTTACCAAAGGGTATCGTATTACTTACCCAGTTACTCGCTCCATGTAAAATATTGGTATTCAGCTGCATCCGGTTAGACTGGAAGCCGACCCCAACATAGTTGGGAAAAGGCTGGGCAGATTGATTAGATGGTATCAGAATTAGAATGATAACCTATTTAAAATGTTAGCTACATTTATTCAAAGGCAAGTCCTAAGCAATGTAATTACTTTTAAACGATCTTCAGAAACAAGTTTATGAAACAGTTAAAACAACGTAACTACAAATTAAATTATTTATTTTTATTTATTTATTTGGTACACCGACAGCAGTACCTACATATAAAAAAATAAAACAGACTATTATGATCATAAAAGTAATAGTATGTATGCCTATTATAGTACACAGTATTCACCATAGAATAATAACGTAATTAATTAAAAAAAAAAAGTTATGAGAATATAAAACAAAATACCTACAATTAGAATTCAAAATTCATATTTGCATAAAAAAAGATGTTTATTATTATGATTGGATTGGTGTGTTCAAATTAACATAATATTATACACCATACTACGAAACTGAAGGGAACTGTAGGTATATAATAAAATTAAGGTATGTTGTTTTCACTTAGGAAGTTTCTTTGGTGTATTAAAAGGGTAATGAAATTTAATTTAAGGGTTTATTTTATTTCGTCATTTGCATTCTCAATTACCACATACATAATTAGCCTATAATGTTCCCACTGCTGGGATACAGGCCTCCTATCTTTGAGAGGGGGTGGGCTGTATTCCACCACGCGGGCCCAGTGAGGGTTGATAGATGTTACATGTCTTCGAATTTTTGGTTCTAGGACATGCCGGTTTCCTCACAGTCCCGATGTTTTCCTTCACCGTTTAGAGAGCAGTGGTGATGAAATTATTTACACAAAGTAAAGCGCCTGTCTGTGTTTGAACCTACGACCTACAGCTCGTAAGTCGCGGCCATTGCCACTGGGTCAACATTGCTCTCAATGACCATTACCATATTATATCATTATTATGGTATTAGGTACTAGCTGACCCGACATACCTTGTCCTGCCTTAGCTATGAATATACTAAAGTGAACGTGCGAAGTTAAAATAATCGTTTTCTGAAATTTTCCAATTTTCTGCGCAATTTTCTTAACTTTTCTTTCCGTAAGAAACTTTTACAAAGTATTAGAAACTTGAAAAAAAAAAGATGAATGAAATCGGTAAAGTAGTTCTCAAGTTATGGCGTGACCAAGGGAAATAAGGATTACTTTTTATATATAGATAGATAGACTGACCAATGAATTAGTTAATATAAAACAGTAACTAACCTAACCAAATGATGACAATGTTTAAAAAAATAGTATGTAAACTACTACTTTAAAATATATTATACCATAAAGGACTATTTAGAAGACAAGTCAATAGAATCTGTAATTTGTAAGTAAGAATAATTGACATCGCATGATTTTAAATACATTTGCACGCCACGTTATGGCAGGATATGCTGAAATAAACAACCTAACACCCTATATACCATGTTCTAGCAAATAAATATTTTGATTTGATTTGAATCGAGCAGATATTGCAATAGACGACACGGTTGGCGCAGTGGTTGAGCGATTGACTGCTGCGCAGCATGTCGCGGGTTCGATTCCCGCACGGAACAAATATTTGTACGACCTACAAGTATTTGTTCCGAGTCTGGGTGTTTTTCTATCTATAATATGTATGTATTTACAAAAAAAAATGTATATAAGTAGTTTATCAGCCATCTCGTTACCATAACACAAGCATTAGGTTGCTTAGCTTGGGGCTAGATGGCGTTGTGTGATATGTCCAAACATATTATATTATTATATATTATTATAGACAAAGTCTAACATAGAGGCAAAAATATTTTAACAGTTGCACGTCATTGGTCCAAAAATCCATGTATAACTTGAATACTGTAAAATATACTAGGTACTTAATATTATGAACATTTAGCTCGATCCCTAGCAACAATAACGCTGATCTATCACAATACAGTCAATCTTATCGGCTGCTCTGCGCGACCGCCGGACAATTGCCTTTGCAACACTATTTTTACTCTGATCTTGGACGAGCGCCATCAGCTGAGCTCACGCCAGTTCACTAGTACTAACCCCACAGATATACGTACCCGCTCCCACAAAATTTTAAAATACTCTTACTAACCCATAACCTCGACCGAGAACCATCAATGAGCACCCGTTTCAATGAGATACGTTTTAATCCGTGCGTTCCAAATAAACGCCAAGGTTCGTGATCGTTTCAGTTTGAGAGTATGGCGGCGTGAGCGCGCATCGCGTCGGCCATGGCGCGCCAACGATGGACGCTAGCTCTAATTTTAATCTGCTTGCCTATCCTTGCCACAGTGATAACCGCATTCCGTGTACGCGATTTACCTAAAGGCGAAAGTGTGAAGCACGATGTAAAAAAGCAAAAGTGTGAAGACTGTGATGTGAAGGTCGGTCATAAGTTGCATAGTGTTCAAATCGAAAGTGAAAAACATGTGTCTGAGGATTTGAAGAAGGTGGAACGGGACAAGCAACAAAAACATCAGAAGGCTGAAACTAAACCTGCTCATAAATTCGATATAAGAAGCGACGAAGACGACGAAGATGATAGTGGAAAGGAGATTTTAAAAATAAAAACAGGATTTAAACAGGAAGTACCCGCTAGCAAAGTGAAATTAGAGGCAAGTAGTAAACAGTCTTTAAACGTAGATGACGACGATGACGATGACGATGACGACATTAAATCAAGTTTATTGAAAAAGTCTAAAGTGGCTGACATTAAGAAAAGTGATCAAAAACCGACACAAGACACTAAGAGCTCAAAAGTCAAGGAATTTCCTTCAAAGACTGTTAAACGCAGTGATGACGATGAAAATGACAGTGACGACGACGATGTTAAACCACGTCTTTTGTCGAAATCAATGTCATTTGAAGCCAAAAAATCTGATTTGAAATATAAACAAGACTCTAAACGGTTAGAATTTAAAGTCACGCTACCCAAGTCAGAAGAAGTTGATGACGATGATGATGATGAAGACGACGACAAAATTAAGCGGAAGGCATTTGAAGTTAAGAAATCTGATCTGAAAACTAAACAAGAAACTAAAAGGCCAGAATTCAAACTAACGCTACCAAAGTCAAAAGTAGTTGATGATGACGGCGACGACGACGACGACGACGATGTTATGCAAAGCTCTTACACGAAAGCAAAAGCTGTAGAAAAAAAAAGTGACCTCACTTTAAAACAAGATTCTAAGAGCACAGAAGTTACAGAATCGGCATCAAAGTCCAAAGAAGTTGATGATGATGATGATGATGATGATGACGACGATGACGACGACGATGACGATGATGACGATGATGATGACTTCTATAGCAGTACACTGTCAAGCATTTTGGAAACATTTAATATGCTCGGTTTAAAAATTGATCCAAGCCTTGAACCAACACCTAAAAGTCATGAAACTAAAAAAACTGAACACAAGGTTAAAGATAAAAAACATGACGATGATGATGAAGACGATGGCAAAAAACAACAAAACCAAAAACTTGAAATTGCATTAAAACCAACAACTACTAAGAAGAATGATATTAAACCAGATATACAGAAAGTGAAAGAAGCACCAGCTGTACCCTTTTTCAAGAAATTTTTTGGTGGTGACGATGATGATGACGATGACGACGAAGATGATGATGATGATGATGATGATGATGATGATGATAACGACGACGACGACGACGATGACGACAGCATTGCTTTTAAAAAACTAAAACCTAAAATTGGTATTAAAGAAAAGGATAAAATAGATAAAAAACCTCCAGAACCAAAGAAAGAAGTTAAAGTAAAAATAGAACCACCAAAGAAAATTTTGAAACAAGACGTGAAAGATAAAACTGAAGAAAAAAAACCTGAAATGAAACTCAAACCTGAAATGAAACTCAAACCTGAAATTAAAAACTTAGAACCAGTTCAAAAAGAAGTAAAGGAGAGTAAAAGTAAAGCTAAGGAAGATGATCATAAAACTGAGAAACCAGCTTCAAAAGATAAAGGTAAAGATTCCTCTGAAAAACCAGCTCCTAAAAAAGAAGACAAAAAGGAAAAAGAACCAAAACACGTAGAAGATAAACCCAAGAAAGAAGCCGTAAAGAAAGAACATGAAAAAGATACACGCAAATCAAAATCTAGTCATGAAAAGGTCGACAAGGATTCGAGTCACGAGGACCTTAAAATTACTGAAAAAATTGTTCCGGAGCATAAGAAAAAATATCCTATCAAAGACACTTACAATATGTACGATTTTAAAAAAGAAACTAAATCCGAATTAATTAAAAAATCTGATAAAACTTCAAACGAAAAGTTTGATGATGGCCCAGAAATGTCTTCGTCAACTGAGAGTAATTTAAAACACGTTACGGACGCTTTGCACAGACGAAATTTGCTCAAAAGTGAATTTGAAGACTTCTATGCATTCTTTCCTACTTTTGCACCAAATTTTTCTCGGATCCATAATCCGGAATGCAGGCGTCACGGACAGATTGTGTTGAGGCAATTACGAGGAACCAAACTATGGGCACTAAATAGTAAGTTTCTATAATTTCTAATATTTCATTCTCAGCACGATCCTACAATCATATAGAAATTCAACACTCGTATTTTGAGATTTATATCCGTTAACCGAAATAATTACTTTACCTTACAACTATTTATATTGGCAATGTTTCAGAGATTTTCACAACAGATGTTGCGCGAAAAAAAAACATAAATAACGACTTATTGCAGTGCATTAATCAAGGGTTTTATTGTTTTTAAATGAAGGACATTTTTTGTTTGAGTGGTGACTATAAAAAATAAAGTGTTTATTTTGCGTAGTTTCACAGTTATAGCCTAGAATTTATGTTACACAAAGGGATTAGACATTGAACAGTAAACATTGGTATGTCCTTGACACGTCTGCGTTAGCCTCGGGTGCTCCCAAGGGCTTAGCATAGTTGAACGAAACAGGAATTTTTTATTACAGTGCTCGACGCTACGGCGAAGATTCCCTCGGGTATCTTGCAAGGTAATGGAATCCAGCTTGGTGACTTCGACCAGTGTGTGGGGAGCCGTGCCCGAGTGCAGTTGGAGAGTGGCAGCGTGGTTAAGGTCCAGGGGAAGTATTGCTTGGCTCGGCTGGACGTGAAGGCGGAACATCCAGAACTGGAGACCCCAGTGCATTTGGCGCAAGCCAAGAACTTGATCAGGAGTCGGATCGATGATGTGAGTTTCAGTTATAAACAAATCAATGGTTTATATTCGCCCCACGTTAGATGCCATAACAAACAAATGTTGCACCCAAAATTACTAGCCAAGGAGCTTATTGTTTTTATTATTCGTACGAATTCAAAACTTCTATTCGTAAATACTCACGTTATTTATATTTACGAGCAATGTGCGTGTTTTGAATTCGTTATTTCAACTATGCTATATTTAACATCAATTTTTATTATTCTTGAAAGTTAATACTGAAGAGCTAAACGGTGGTAGCTTGCTATCTCAAAAGTTGCAATGCAAGTTTTAGTCTATCCGGAAAAGAACTTCAAATGCTTGGAATGTTCCAAACTAAGCTACGTGGCAATAGAACTGAACTGAAAGAAATCAAACACGAATTTAGCTTTGAAAAGCTGCATTTCTTCAAGCGATTAGACAGTAATACCTTTCATATTATCTCCTGCTGCGCGCACCACACTTTGAGACAAAGATTTCAATCATTAGATTCGCGCGACCGCGTCAAAAGATGGTCACTTTTCTGTTTAGTTGACAACGACATTTGAATAGTCTCACTCAATCATACTGACAAACGTATCTATCGTTCCATGCGGTATGTCTCAGCTCACTCTTCTAGTTACATCGTGAGGAAACCCGTGCCTGAGAGATATCATATTAATTCTCGACGGCATGTGAAGCCAAGTCAGAGGCCCATGGGCGGGGGCATAAATAAAACTCTTTCTATAGGTACTCTGATTTTTAATTTGCTAGACTATAATGACATACCATAACATGACTAAAATGTCAAAATGAGCGAAAAAGGGGCAATCGCAGCTGTCATTTTGGTCTAGTAAATTAAAAATCAGAGTTTAAGTACGGTGAGGGCCAATTTAATGATTTAAATCTTTGCTTTGAGGCAACTTTGCCCCTCACCTAAAGCCAGACACGCTATTTAGAGTGTCTGGGTCAAATTAGATAAGGCGCTATCGAACACGATGTTTTATATTATGTATGAGCATGCGGTTGGCGATATTTACATCATTTGTCTGTCAAAGTACAACGCATCGTATATCGTACATGCGTTGGGTGCCAACCATGCTAGACGATGAGTGACCGGAGACTGTCAACTTATCAAATGTGACGAAAGGATTCGTGACGATAATACCTAATTATGTTTTTATGTAGAACTAGCTGTTGCCCTCGACTATGACTGCTTGTATTTCATCATTTTTAACACAAATAAATATCCAGGATGAAAAAGTTTATCGTTGGTCCCAACAAGCAACCTATATGTCTTTCATAGCGAACGAACGATTCAGTGACAAACGATTGAAGTGAACGATATAGGCGTAAAAGTTACAGACACACAACTAATAACGTGGATAGTATGGATTGTAAACTGAAAATTAATGTCATTGATCCTTGTTTGTAAGATATTAACAAAACTACGGAACGTTCTTAGTGTCAATACATTTTTACGTCTATAAAGTCGTTACGGATTTCATCAAAATACACAAGATTACGTTGAATGGTTACTATAGGATTGAAATATGTCTAAAGATTAATTTATGCTAAATAATATTAGTTCGGTAGATTGATGAATCCAATATAATTTGAAGTCAGTCAGTCAGAACAAAATTAATGTGTAAATAGTTTAATCATCAGGAGTAATGGTTTTTTTTAAATATATAATATGAAATGATTATAATGTTCCATTCAATTCAAACATATTCTTTGTGCCGAAATCCTCTTACGTTTCATTGTTGAATTAAAAAGCCAATATGGATATAATTATAATAAGAGTTCCATATACTATTTATTATTACGTTGCTTTACAACTTATTTACGGGGGAAAAAATGGCTATATTGATCCACTGACAACAGCACCGTTCTATTTAAGGAACATGATAGATGTAATATGCTTTATTGTACACTTTCATTACAGTTGCTCTATTAATAAAATATCATACTTTCGTATTATTAACCTTGAAATGAATATTTTTTGTAATTTTATTAGAAAATACGGCTAAGGCCGAAGCCAAACAGCTGGGAGAATTTAACCTGTAGTGGGGTTTGTTTACACTTCGTTCATATACTTTTGGAATAGACCATAGTGTAGCACTAAGTACTAAGCGTAGCACTCTAGCTAAGAGAATCAAAAAAAGTTTTGCAGAACTATTAACACTAAGCGTTCCCATGCTTTGTTTAGCCAGGTCACTTTGTGCCGCGATTTTCAACGTTGAGTTGGGGAGTCTGCGTGCCAGCTGCCTGCAACCCTGAGGATGTGGAAGTGGTCATCAAGGATGCCGTCAAACACTACCAGCATACCAGTGGGGTGGTTGTACGAGTCAAGGTGGACGAAGAAGACTGTCATGTGGAGGAAGGTGATTGGTGGGAAGACTGGACTGAAGTGCCGACTCTCTTGACACTGTAAGTTTGGGTTTATTTTTAACTTGCTTTTGCTTAAAGTAGAATCAGAAGCAGAGACAATAGTTAAACAATCGCCCTAAATCATATGGTTTACGGGAATAGGAAACTAGCATGTATATGAGATTATTTCAATAAAGCTATGCAGGTAAAGTAGTTTTTCATGGGATAGCTAGATCGAGTTGCCGAGATTATAACGATGGATTATATTATTTTTAATGAGTAGCCTCCTAAGACCTTGTTAATGAGTTTAAAATGAGTTTATTTTTAATTAAAGCTGACCGCGGTGTACATTTGAGAAGGTAATGACAGGATTATGAGAAGATTTTAAAGTCAAACTAGAAAAAATATTGAAAACAATGTAATATATTTCAGATCATTCTATGGTATTATCCTTCTGCTGGTACTTGTGGCGACGCTTCAAGACTTTTTTAATAGAAGATCAGAAGATCAAGGCGAAGACGCTGATGAAAAGGCGGAAGGCAAAGAAGAAGATGCAAAAGATGAAGAAAAAGACAGCAAGAAATCAGGTAACACACTGTTTTATCCTTAACTATCAATCAACTCAGAGTTTGGAAGTTCATTGCCGGATATAAGCCCAGCCAGAAATGGTCTTGCAACTTTGGTTCTGTCAGCTGCATCCAATCAGTAAATATATCAAACTAAAATTATAATACATCAGTAATCGAAATCAGCGCAAACACACAGATTTAAAGATGCTGTTAAAAATATGATGACCTGAATAATATTACAAAAGTCTCGTTCAAGATTTATGCAGCACATCTGTTTAGGTTATAAAATCTTTATGTGGCATTCTGGACAGTGGTATATCATATCAAGGTTAATTCAAGATATTTTTGATAATTTGCACGTGGTATTGAATAATACTGACTCACTCGAAGGTTTAGCTTTATTTTAAAATCAAAGACCCCTGCTATGCTTTACGGTGGAAAAAACTAGTGGAATCTACATTGTCTAGTGATATTTTGGGCGGTACTGGGTACCTACTTAATTTTCAATAATATTATATTAGGATCTATTAGATGAGAATAGTTTTGTTGATCGTTATGATTAGAAAATTGAGTCCGTAAAGATTATCCTCCTGAGAGTGTTCTTCACCTGTAACTCAAATGTAGTGAATACCAGGTAACCATAAAGTGTTCATCATAAATGATTCTACCATGCATTTCCTTTCTCTTTCTTTCACAGAGGGATTCTTAAGCTGCTTTTCACTGTACTACACAATCGGCAAATTGACTGCTCCGGGTACAGACGACGAGATCTCCTGCATCCATGGAGTCAGAGGCATCGCCACCATTGCTCTGCTGATCGCTCATAAGTTTCTGCCCGTTGCTGTCATGCCGTATACTAATCGGTTGAGGATTACTGAGGTGAGAATGGAGTACTTACAGATAGTTTTTAACTACGATTGGTTGCCAATGTTGCCATGGTTGCACGAGTTTCTCAAAGGGTCTCGACGACAATTTTTTTGGTAGATGGCTTTCAGTGGCAGTTAATGGCCCTAACTCCTCCTAGCGCTAAAAGTATCTTTTGCAGCCATTTGTTTGTGGAACTAACTATTACTGTGTTTTCTAAGCGGTAGGAAATACCTAATAGCAACCAAAAATACTGTTTCATTAGGTAGTATTTGATGTTGATGAGAGTCGTTTACCAGTTGGACTTTTGCGGAAATATAATAAAAAAGTAAATCCTACTTCCTACTAATATTATAAACTCGAAAGTTTGTGAGGAAGGATGGATGGTTAGATGTTTGTTACTCTTTCACGCCAAAACTACTGAACGAATTTTGATGAAATTTGGCGCTCAGATATTTTTTATCTTGGATTAACACATAGAATACTTTTTATCCCTATATTCCGAAGAGTTCATAATTTACGCGGGTGAAACCGCGGGTGAATACCAAAACATATGTACTGCTATAGATCCAGTAGTTTCACACGTTGTTATGAGTTATAGAACTCATAACAGTTTTGTACACAGTGTTTGAGTACTATACGTTTGTTTGTACATTTTCATGTTATGCTAACCAGAGAAGCTTTTCAACACCGCGACCTTTTCCTTGTCGCCTTTTACCAGTGCATAACCATTCGCTGTCTAGTTTGTGTGAGAATGAATGAATGAATGAATGAAATGCACCGATCCCAGCGTGGTTTAACCAGACTCGATTACTCGAATGAACCCAAAGATTCCCATTAGCCCTCGTTGTCTAGTTTGTGTGAGAAACACAAAAAAAATGCTGTGTTACATTTGATGGGTGTCCAAGAGTTCTTAACCCTAATAATCCAAATTATCGTGTAAAACATCGCGCAATTGGCACATACTTACATGTTGCCTAACATTACGTTATTGTCTTCAGTGGCCGCCAAGGTGTTTAACCTTAGCCGTGGAATCTTATTCGGAGCATCTGCGTGAAAAGCATGCTGTAAAATAAATAGTGATGGGGACTGCCGTTAAAATTCTGTCACGTCGTATCGATGTGAATGAGAATGACATAATAAAAATATTTGATTTATAGTGCCTTCTCCATTCTTATAGTGAAAGCAATGATATTATATTAAGTGAAAGCCAATTTAGAGTTGCATATCGGCAAGTCTGTTTCTCATTGGATTTGAGTATGCAGTGAATTATTAAAGTAGACACTAACACTTTTCCTGTAGTAATTATTAAGTGTTATTGAGTATAAGTACAATCTCTCCGTTTACCTGCGTTCATGATGTATCCATGACCAGAAAATAACAATAACAATGACTAAACAGCAAACTGACTGAACCATACTTTGTTGATTCATCACCATCAGGTGTGTATATTTATAAAATCCTAATCCTAATAAACACAGCTCAAAACAATTAAACAACGTGACTATTACAAATCACATTGTTTATAATTACATCAATCAGCAAACCCACAAAATCTACATATCGATCTTCGACTCAACTTACACTTTCCCAGCACTATTTTTCTTTCGTAATTCTTATTAGTAAGGCAGAGGGGTGATATTCGTGTAACAGCTAGCCGTATGAAGCATGTTATCATTGGCTGGTTGCCACGTTCGTTGCTACTGTGTCCGTCCGGTGCCGAACTGAATCACGCGGTAATACCACAGAATAATAAAGCTACAGTAGTTTATCTGTGACCTTGAATTAATCACCTACGGCCGCTCGGTAGATAAATACGTGTCCTTCCATGTGTAACTGCCGCGCAATCAAACTGTTGCCTACTGGTATATACTGAGATTTCGAAGCGCGTCGTTTCGGCCGTTTTCTGTGAAGATACTGACAACTGATACTGCAAAATTATTATTCTGTGGAAATATTGCGGGCAAGCCGGTTGCGAAATTTGCAGTGGTACTAATTAAACGATTACTAAAGCATGGTTGTGGAGGCTTAGCGGAAACTTGATGGATTGGTGTCCAGTTTCTGAAGTCCTCCGTATTTGAGTGCTCAAAAACGCAACGAAGCTATAGCTGTGTGAAATTGATCATGATCAGCTGAAGTTAAGAATAGTACAGACGCCAGCACATCAAGCTACTACAATCTGTCATATTTCGTTATTAGATTTTCATCTTTATCGCTAAAGCATTACGTTCAAGGTTGATTGGGAAAATTTGACAGTTTCGGGTGGCTTGACCTGCTGGCGTCTGGACCTAGAAATTATGCATTGTCTAGTTACACCAGAATAGCAAGAGAGTAATTTTAATGACAAGTAAATAAAAATAAAAGATGTTACCTACCTACCATTTTGTTTGGAAGTAAGAAAATGTGATTTGAATTTTTAGTTACAACCGTTCTGGTTGCATATTGTGTTTCGCAAGCAACGCAAGGATTGCCGTCAGTAATTCGGTTTTAATCTGCATAGCCTTTAACCTTGATCGAATTTTACGCGTAGCTACTGACTCATTCTTTGTTTCTCTTTCACTAACAAACCCAGACAAAATGCCTCGATGGACGTACAGTCAACAACACGTGTACCTCAGATTATCCACCACACCGAGAACAGGGATGTCAACGAGAAAACATTATGACGGCGCCGAAGTAGTGACAGTACAGTTACTATGGCACCGTCATCTGTTTTGTCGTTGACGTCACAGAGTACATTATTATTTATGTCCCGTTTCCAGTGCGGTGGACAAACAGTGTTACTCTTTGAACTACGAAAACTGCCTCGATACAAAATCAAGATGCTTTATTTACTGTGTGGGTAGAAGAATAAAAATATAAACATTTAAATGGGAGGAATTGATATTGTTTCGATCAATGACAATGCTAGAAAATCCTAACGCATTGGCCATTTCGTAGGAGGGTTTATGACTAAGTACAACCAAACTAATTAATAATATTTTTTTTTCCTATTTCCAGCTAGTCAGTTCTCCTCTCTGGTCGTGGTGCCGAGCTGGCTGGATGTTCACAGACTGCTTCCTACTCCTCAGTGGCACGCTAACGGCTCACAGGACATCTGACAACGACTCCGGAGCTCCTAGGAGGCTGTTCTCGAGATATTTAAGGTACCAAATACCTGTATATTGTAACTAAAAAATAACAACAACAATTTTACTACTTCATAATAAAGGGAAACGCCTATTCTTGGCCATGTTTTGCCCATCAATGTGACAAATACAAAAAAAATACCCATTTAGTAACTAAAATATTGCTAGTACTTATTTGTATTGAAACCTCCGGAATTATAAGCCGATTTAATCAAGAAACTCAATCGTATTTACACTTCCGGTCGTTGGTCAAACCTGTCAAAGTAGGGATGCCAACATTTACTGAAAAAACGATACACTAAAACCGGTTACCAAAAATACGTATTAAGGAAAATCTATTTTTGACATTATATAGTTGTTTCGCTTTTATTTTCTTTAGAGACAAAAAAAATGTTTGTCTATTTTCGGGCTTCTAAATACGATCCATTTAACCGATTCCGTGTTTCAAGTTTTACAAAACTATAGATTTTTCGATAAATCGATTTCTTAAAGACATCCCTACGTCAATAACAATCGTAATTGACAACTGATTGACATTGACATTTCACATTTTGTTTGGTGCTGTTTTCTTGCGACTCGTGATTTTTTTCTCTACTGCGTTTTTCTATTTAATATTCCGACGACTTTGATTACGATTATGGACCCTGTAACCACTTCCGATGACGACCTTGGCTTTATATTGGATTCTGTACCCGCCTCTCTCGACGACACCGGCTTGCCAATGGATACCGTACCTGTTTCTCACGAAGGACCTGACGCGAATATGAACCCTGGGTTCTTGGGCTGGGCAAGGTTTCAATCAAATATAAATCCCCCAGCCCAATTTCTAGATGAAGTGCTCGTCATATATTTAAATGAGAACGAATAAAAAATCGGAAATCTTTAAGTGTGTCTTTTATTAACCTTGAATTTTTATACTTTGATTTTTAAAAGTCCAACCGAGTTCTATGTAAAAAATAGTGTTTGTATCTTTATCTATGATGTCAACCGTAATGCCTCTAATTTGTTTCTTTCGTGGGCGTCACTTGGCCAAAACCTCTTTATCAAATGGGCATTTCCCTTTGGATGACGTCTACATTCTTCGAAGAAGTAGGGCAGAGGTGTGTTACTGACGTTGTTGTACCCAAACCAAGTTTCGGCAGCTATATTCTCGGTACGTCATATATAAATAAAATACGAACATGTGAATGGGAAGGATTCCTAATTCTGTTATTATCAAGTCATGTTTGATGAAGAACGAACGAGATCATATCGAAATAAACGCCTACAAGGAAAATAATAGCAGGAGAATAATGTGCTACTGGTTGCTATCGTATACTGGCAAGCTTTGGTTCTCATTGTTTATTCACATGTATTCATCTGCGTCTGCCTAGCCTTTTCCCAAGTATGTTGTAGTCGGCTTCCAGTCTAACCAGATGCAGCTGAATACCAGTATTTTACATGGAGCGACTGCCTATCTGACCTCCACAACCCAGTTACTGGGTAATACGATACCCCTTGGTAAGATTGGTTGTCAGACTTTCGGGCTTCTGTCGACCCGTAACGACTGTCGAAGATCCACGAATGACAGCCGGGACCAACAGCTTATCGTGCTTTTCGAGGCATGGAGGTGTCTTGGTATGTGTTAACTTCGATCGATTCGAGTAGCTGTTATTACTTAGCCAATATTAGGTAGGTACTTTTATTTAACTAGTAAATAAACTAGCATTAGCTTAGTAAGTTTGTTTTGTTTTTGAAATGGAATAAAAAACAAACCAATTTAATTATCTCGATCACAATATTTATAGAACCAGCAGTTACAGTATCTTTCCTAAGTCGAAATAAAGAGGTTTACGTCAGCTTACTTACATAAACACGTAGGTATATTTTACGTTCCCCACATACAGAAAAAACAACATTTACGTCAGACAAAAGCGTGTGTTTAAATCTCGTATTGATGAGTTATGTGTTGCAATGGGTACTCCAGATGTTGTCTCCAGATGTAATGCACATGCTGGTAAATCTTATATTGGGTTTTGATGCTTTGGGGTTACCTGCTGCGACAAATGCTAAGATTCTTTACGGTATACCGTATATTAGTAGTTATAAGGTTCATTTTACTTTTACTATAGTAAAGCCAGTTAATTTGAAGTATTAGGTAGTTTTTTTATTTTCATTGCCGGGGGCTAGAGGTCGCCCACCACAACGCTCGGGTGGTACAACAATTTCCTATAAATACTTACGGAGGATGCAAGAGTATGGACACCTCGCCGCCGAGGTCGCAATCGTTACCGCCCCCCCCCCTATCCCCTACTCGGTGAAGCTGTGCCAGCTGGGGGCACAGCTGAACCTGTAGCACTTGTCCCCCCCGTCATGATCCAGCCTGCCCCGTCTGGCTGTCATATTGTTATTAGCGACGATCAGTCGACTAATAATTTACTTTAGTTTTAAGCCTGGCCGGGGGCTTTAAGTTCGCTTAAAGAACCCACAGGAAACGCCCGGTTGAGCAGTCTCGACCCTTAGTGGTCAACTGCGAGATGCCATATATAAATAACTAAATAACTAAACAAGAGTATGGACATAACAATAACAAAATGTTGAATGTTGTTGTTGTTGCTACTAAAAAAAACCCTTTCAATATCAATCAAACCTCATAAAATTAGATATCATTTAATTTAACAAATAAAAACCCAAACTAAAATAGGCGCTTAAGATAACATGTTTTTTTGGGAATTAAAAAAATTATCTTCCGATGGAAGATTACTAAAATAAGTTAACATAAAAAATTTTATGTAGAAGTTTGACTCATTCATTAGATTTGTTTTTAGGGTTACGTACTTGGAATTAAACCAACGCAATGGAAACAACCAACTAAGCCAACACCGTCGGCCGGTCTGTTTGTTATAGGGCTGATACCTACTACACATTAAAACAATAAATAAACATCATCAAACTACAGCAGTCCACAGCTGGACATGGGCCACTCCAATTGCACGCCATTCGACTCGATTGTGAATGAGTATCAACCACAGAAATCTAAATAATAAGACACTATTATTTAGATTTCTGTGGTATCAACGTTTCGGTCCCGTAAGTCATAACAGGCAGGACGAAATGATAAAAGACTAAGGTCTTCTTCTCTTAGTCTAAAGGCTCTGTGTAATATGCGAGAAGTCTCGACGAAGCTTCCCAAACGCTGCCCAGCCCTACAGAATTGTTCTGGTGACCTCCCCCCTCTCAAAGTTGTAATAACAAACAATTAAACACGTAAATGAACGTAATAACGGTTTTGATGGTACGGAATCCTTGGTACACGAAACAGAATCGCACTTGGCCGGTATTCAGTTTGGGAAATTAAAAGAGGGGAAATCCTGATACCTGATTAGGCCAATCTAAATACTATGTAAATAAATTGTTTTCATCACTTCTTTAATTTAATGCGTCATTTGTTTTTTCATTACAAGTTTATAGATACCTCTGGGAAAATAGCAATGGAAATAAACTAGTATTTGTGATTTCTCGTAAGTATAGCTGACCTCGTTTATTCTTGATCACCCTAAGCTTGAATGCCATCTTCATGTGCCGAGCCTTTTCCCAACTATGTTGGTGTCGGCTTCCAGTCTAACCGGATGCAGCTGAATACGGGTAATTTACATGGAGCGACTGACCTCCACAACCCAGTTACTGGGTAATACGATACCCTTTGGTAAGACTGGTTGTTAGACTTTTGGACTTCTGACGAAGCCGTAACGACTTGCAAAGATCACGTGCTTTCCGAGGCACGGAGGGGTCTCGGTATGTAAAGCTGGTCACGCAATGAATGCCACCTTCACGTGATAAAACGACTAGATTTATTAGCACAGAATCTATTAGTCTATGTGACAGTTAGATAGTTTAAAAGTTAAGCTTCAATTGAATGGGAATTGTTGTCAAAAGTGACAAATCAATTACGAGGTTGACTCCATCTAAGCATTTTTTTAAATGTTATTTTATTTTCACATAACACCTGCCAATTATACTTTGGAATCACGATTTTTCTTATTACGTTTAATCAATATAATATGTATTTATTTAAAACTCTGTATGGAACCTGTCCTTCCAAATTATTGGCCCTGCTTTAGGTCTAGGCTTAAATACTTTATTCTCAAAAAGACAAAAGAGCCACTTATATGAGAAATTATGATAACATATTGTAATAAACTTGATCAGGTAACGATCACTTACACAATACAATCGGCTTAAAATTATTTTGTTTTTATATTAGTTGGGTTAAAAGGTTGTAGCATTATTACTACTGAGTGGTTTCAATAGGGATGATGACTAAAATTTTTTTTGTCCGTTATGTGGGTTATTAAAAAAATTTGGACATGTATCTATTCTTGTTTTAAGTAAACAAAAGATTACGGCGATACATTCCATCTTATTACAAAACGCGATCTAAATTTAGTACTAGGATTATTACTAGGTTTAAACCATGACTAAATAAAACGTTATTATAAAATGAAGTTTATCACTAGTTCATGAACTATCCATAGTACTAAAGTTAAACCACAGAGACCCCTAGTTTATCTATTGGACTAACTGCGGTACTAATTTATTTAAGGTTAGCGTCGTTGTCAGTTGTCGTTGTTGTGTGTCGTTTTACTTACAAATTGTTAAAAATGGATATTAATAGTATTGATTTGATGGATTTGGAAGATTTGGATATGCTGGAGACGTCTCGGCGATCTTACAGACAACGTTATCGCGTGAATCCTTTTGAATTGAGTGACGAAGATTTTAGATACAATTAAAGGTTCACAAATCCGTATATTCTTCCACTCTTTTGTTTTCTGCATGTTTACTGATGTTTTCGTGGATTTATCTTCTATAATATGTGCTGATTGAGCAATAAGTTGACGTAATATATCCTATAATAATAAGAACATCGCGTTAAGTAGTCGAAATAAGATGATACATAGCATTGCTTACCTAATAATAATTTAAAATCCATGTTTTAAGTACTAACTTCATAACAGTAACACTAAAAACAATTAATAAGAAGTGCATTCAGGTATTTATTAGTAGGTAAGTATAGGACGCAACAAAAACATTCGTCTCAACTCTCAAATTACGCGCGCCGCCCGCAGTATTTAAATCACTCCACTTCACGCTAGAGGTGTTAAAAAATATGACAACTTGTTTACAAAATGCGCGTCAAAAGTATAAGTTGTGCTTGTTCAATATATTGTAACTTATACAAAGAACAATGTTTGACCTATTTTGTATTGATAAATAATTATTTAAGCATTTCAAGTGATACTATTATATCAATATTTAGAGAAACGGAACGTTGCTTCAAATAAATCTATACGATCTTGGTACGAACGAATGAAAGAATGTCATTTTTGTTTCTTATCTGTGGTTATTTTAAAAGCATGGACCTTCATTTCTATAACCATGGTACTAACTGATCCTCGGATGGTCTTCGTTTTGTAATCGAAACACATTTTGATCCTGGTACTAACTTTAATACCGTAACAATCCTAGACCTTTTAGTCTTGGTTTAAACCAGTACTTAAGCATTTTTTTGTAATAAGACGGATTGAGTTCAAATATGGTATGACGTCACGCCTAGCTAGATTTTATACGTAGAAGCGACGTAGCGAACCCCCACTCCCCAACTTTAATGCGTGATATCTGAGTAATTTTTTACTAATATGATAAACCAAAAAATACGTGTCTAATATTTTTTTATTATCTGACTGACGGACTAAATAGAATTTCTTTTTTTTTTACCCAGGCAACATCCATTATGTAATTTGCTAGTTTTGATTTAAAACCGCTGAAAGAGCTTACATGTTTATTTGTGACGGTAAATTATTAAAAAATTGTGCTCCTTCATAGGTGATATTCTATAATTAGCATAATTTGGCAGGATGAGTAAGCTGGGTTGACGAAGAGTAGGTGCTATTATTTATTCTGTGACTAAGTTTATTACATTTGAGATTTTTTCGTAAATGTTACGTTTAAATGTGTTTAGATTTTGTAATACATGCAAAATAGGCACTGTAGTCTTTTATTGTATAATTAATTATTCCTTTATTTCGGGTAGCTGTGGCCCATACAAAATACAATACACAAATACAAAAAATTACAACATAAAAAACAAATACAAAAAAATACAGGTAAACATTAAGACACACGAATTGACAGCGTCGTGTTACGCTGCGTGGTATCGCATAGCCTACCGCGAAAACATCGGTAGGCTACACCCTACCACCCACAAAACCTAACCTGCCTTACGCACAAAATACGCATCGTTGCCATAATCCAATTAATGAGGCGATCGTAATAAGTGACATAAATAGATACTTTAATCAGTACTTAGTGAGCGTTACACTAATTAATGCAAATATACAATTATTTTAAAGAAGTAGGTACTTTTAAAGTTCAATACTCAATAAAACCAGCATTATTACGTAGTAAACAACGTCATGAATGTAAATATACATATTTATCTCTCATACGTAGATACACACACACCCACATAACATGACAATATTGTGTAAATAAATCAATTATGATATTCGTCTTAAATTTACTTAATAATTTTTATAAAACATGTGCAAAAAATGGAAGTATCAAATTGAGTAGGTACCTCGTGAATGATTTTTTACCCGACTACGGCGAAGAAAAAGGAGTTATGATTTTTTCTGATTTGGTTTGTTTGGGGTCTTCCCCATAAAAAAAAAACTGACGAGCGTTTTTCGAAAATTTAACTTATTGGGGTATAGAGATAAATCGTTATTCGTCGTTCGTTGCATAAGCCTCAGACTAAATAAAACACCCAGACATACCGCTGCGAACAATACAGTGAAGCATGCGCAAAACTACACCTCGCTCTGTGCATACACGCTCACACGCACACAGTTACATCAAACTACAATTAAACTACACCTCATTACGTGCACGCATGTATACGAAACCCGAAACGTGAGGCCTTGTGATGTCTTGATTTTTATTTAGTCTGAGGCATAAGCATAATCAGCATATAATGTTCCCACTGCTGGGACACAGGCTTCCTCTCTTCGAGAGGGAATGGACTGTAATCTACCACGGGGCCCAGTGTGGGTTGCTAGATGTCACATGTCTGCGAATTCTTGGTTCTAGGACATGCCGGTTTACTCACGGTTTTCCTTCACCGTTTTGAGAGCAAAGGTGGTGAAATTATTTACACAAAGTAAAGCGCCTGTCTGGGTTCGATCCCACGACCTGCAAGTCGTAATTCGGGGCCGTTACAACTGGGTTGCCACCGCACCTTCGTTGACAATAATGTTATTGTAATATAATGTCTAACGTGCCTTTTCTCCCCAAGCAGTTGGTTGAACTTTCTTACACCCAATGTTCTTACAACTATTATTAGTACCTAAGTAGTACTAGTAATAGTTGTAGTACGTCTACCTAGTCCCATTTAATAAAAGGTGAGTTTATTGCCATTAATCACTTAATTTCCAAACCGAGACTGTTACTAAGACTTCAACTGACAGAAACACCAAATCAAATTGCTCAAACTGGGAACAAACCCAGGACCTAATTGAAGCAGTCGCACGCAATACCAACCCGCAGGAAAGTCATGTACAATTCACATGTCTTGCCGAGTCCAATTCAAATCGAAGGGGCGCTTCTTGAAGTTGTGAAGGAGTATGCCTACCTTTTTTTTTTTTTTTTTTTTTTTTTGGCGCTGAGAAATGCTTTATGCATCCCCGCTCGTGGGGGACGAGACAGGGTATGTGGGACTCCCTGTCGGAATGACAGTATACCCACTAAAACTCAGCAGTGTTCCCACATCGCCGTGATGGGAGGGCCATGGGAAACCGGCTCAGCCTTTACGTCCACAACCCTCCCGGCGCATGCCCGCCTAGCTGGCGGGCCCCGCATGCCCCCCGGGATGGGGGGCTACGGGAATGACCGGGAACACCTGGCCATTCCCGTCCGACACTGGTGGGGGCCTGTGCAATACAGGCAAGGATGCCCCCACACCCGTTGCCTGCTGGCCCCCACCTGGGAGGAGTCGTCTGCTCCGACCCCTCCTCCGCCTTCGGAGCGGCGCCGCGTGAGGGTCGTCCTCCCGCGCGCGCTCCGCCGCCATTTCGGCCGCAGAGGATAGGGAGAGCGGCCGACGTCATACCGACACTCCTCTTCCCCTGCGGCCCCACCGCGTCCGCCATCAAACGGTGGCGGCCCCGTCAAGGCCGCGGAAGGTAGGGAGAGCGGCGCACCGCAATACCGGCACTCCTCTCCCGCCGCGGCCTCCAATCCTCAGCCGCGATGCCTCCCATAAGACACCGCGGCCCGCCTCAGTTGCGGTGTCGCCCATACGGCCACCGCAACCTACCCGCTGGCCGCTACGTCGTCGGCTTATCGGCAAAAGCCCTGACGAGCGGCCCCCGCATGGGTTCCTCTTCGCTTCACCGTGGGTGACCAAGCCACGGCTACTGAGCCCCCCCGCCTCGACAATGCGGGAACCCTCCGGGGGGGTGGAGTATGCCTACCTGGGGCAAGTCATCCAACCAGATAGACACAATTTTGAAAACTTCGTGAAGGCTTTTCGTCGCCTATCCCGCAATGTTTGAAGACTAAGGTTTTAACCAGTGCGTCCTGCCCGTTGTGACATACGGTGCTGAAACGTGGACACTAACAGTCGGGCTGGTCCACAAATTCAAGGTCACTCAGCGCGCTATGGAGCGGGCTATGCTCGGAGTTTCTATGAAGGATAAAATCAGGAAAGAAGTTATACAGAAAAGAATGTAGTAACCGACATAGCTTGCAGAGTAGGCAAACTGAAGTGGCAGTGGGCTGGTCATGTTTGTCGAAGGACTGATGGCTGGTGGAGCAGACGAGTCCTGGAGTGGAGACCGCGTATCGGCAAGCGTAGTGTCGGACGGCCCCTAGCAAGTTGTACCGAAGACCTGAAGATGGTGGTTGGGATAGACTGGATGCGGAAGGCAGAGGACAGGGTGTTGTGGCGCAGCCTAAGAGAGGCCTATGTCCAGCAGTGGACTGCGATAGGCTGAGTTGATTGATTGAGGTACCTAAGGTATACTACTGATCTTCGTAATACAGGACCAAGGACGTCTGTTATACTTACATAAATACAATTTATTTAATATTATTTTATATGATTTAGCAATAATACTGTTGACTATAACATAACATAGCATAGCCAAATTGAATGTATGTACCTATAAGTATGTATATTTTATTAGCAACGGTTAATTAAATACGCAAACTATGCGAAAACGTAATAATTATAATTAACATTGTTTCGGCAGATCCTGGGTGCTAAAAAAATAATACCTACTTATGAAGTTGTACCTATTAAGCCATTATTTATTTTTAATAACTTCACAGAGATGTTTAACTATAAGATATAAAAGGCATGTTTATGTATTTCTTCAGTTAAACTCATGTTTTGTAGATTCCTCAGTAGAGACATTAATAAACTGAGGGACCCAGTTAAACCGCCATAAATCTATAACGTCAAACTAATTTCTAAAATAAAAATTATTAACATAGCTATAATACTTTCAGAAATTTATGCTATGCTACTTTATGCAAGCATCTGGATTGAGAGCCCAAGTCATTTGTTCATAAAAGTTTTAATTAAGTTTATTTTCCTTATAAGTCTCAATTTGTTTAGCAAGAATTTAAAAAAATGGGCCCTCGATCCTGACGCTTGTTTCTCGACCAATGTATAAACGACCTCATTAAAGTATGCCAAGTGGGTAAACATATTTAAATAAACGGTTTATTTATCTCAGGGTGTTGTTTTTGTGCCTTTAAAGTTATGTAAACATCGGACATCTAGACTTCGTACTATTTACATAGAGCAAACACTAATAAATATTTGCATATAGGTAATTTAATATTAACTTACATTATGCTACATTACATTACATTTATAATCCTTTCACACAACAAGGAAATTTCCTAATACAAGCTTTTAGTCAGTAGATATAACAAAACCGCAAAATAGTTTTGGCTCTTAAATATCTAAAAATAGAATGGGTATTTTGGTATGTAGTCATAAGGTATATTTTTAAAACATCGGGTAACAAAACCGGTTTATCCTTTTGTGGATTAGGACCAAAATATCAAAGGCATTAGTTAAAAATAATAACCAGTTTAGTGACGTTAATTATTAATTATAATAATCCCCAACATTAATAACCTTTTTGTTTATTATTTGTTGTTTTGTTTATTTGTTTGTTTGTTTGTTAAAAGGGGTTGTTATCCACACGGATATGCTAACCGCATAGTACCTTATTAACAATCAATTAACTATCATTGAAATAACTAAATACTATGTGCGAAAGAGAATCATTGACTAGGCTTCACCGGGCCATATAACCTCTTTGCAATTGCTGACCTAGGGTTTGTTAAAATAGTTTGAATTAGTCCAACGTCCAAAATATTCAATTTAAATTCTCTAATCAATGCTTCCTTTTCATTCTTGCTCATAACACATTCCATCAACAAGTGTTGCACATCTTCAATTTTGTTGCATATTTCACAATTAGGTGATGCGACCTTTCTCATTAGGAATACAAACTTTGCCGATGGATATAGTGTCCAGAATGCACCTTAGTGCTAGCTTGACATAACTTCTACTTAAACTTGTATCCTCAAACCAAAGTACGCGAGGAGGCTCGTTCTGAATTACCTTGTACCAAATTCCTTTTACTTTAGATTTTTAATCAAAGTAGTTCATCCATCCGTCAAAACACGACAGCTTAAACTTAGCGCAATATTCCCAGTAAACTGGAATGTATGGCATTTCGCTACCCATCTCCACTGCAAGCTTTGATAGATAGTCAGCCTCCTCGTTGCCCCGTAAGCCTATGTGTGCTTGGAACCCATTGCTATATTACCCTTGTCTCGACTTTGATAATATGATTAATCAATTTGAGAATATTGTAGGCTGTCGATGCACATCTGCAACCAGAGACGCATCGAGCCACATGTTGTATGGCACTCCTGCTATCAGTAAAAATAACTACTTTATTAAGTTTTTCACTATCTGCATAAACCACGGCTTGATATATTGCAATGAGCTCCAGAGACATTATACATACAGTTGAATCAATTGTAAAACTAGCCTAGTATCCTGTATTTTGAAAAAAGAAGGCGGCTCCACACCCTTTTATACTTTTGAACCATCTGTGAAAATTTTACAACAATAACTGTACTTGGAAACGTTATTAACTTGTAAAACTACTTTTTAACCGACTTCAAAACGGAGGAGGTTCTCAATTCGTCGGAACCTTTTCTTTATTTTTATGTATGTTCCGCGATTACTCGAAGATGGCTGGACCGATTTGGATTTTTTTTTGTTTTATTCGAGAGGGTATACATCACAGTTGGTCTCGTATAAAATTGATTAACTTTGCTTCAGTAGTTTTTGAGTTAGTTTCAATAATACGTATTTTTTCCCCACTTTTATATGGATGATGTTCTAGTTTGTTTTGCAGATAGTGAAAAATAACTTTAATTTCGGAAGTCGGTGGCAAAAAACGAAAAAACATTTAACTAGACACCGACTTCCGAAATTAAAGTTATTTTTCACTTTGTAGTGTTGTTTTTGGAAGTCGGTTGTATTTTTTTGTAAAAAAGTTTTAATAATATTATATTTGTTTGGTACGAGTACCTTTTCACGACAAAACCATAGGAAACATTGGAAAATGGGCAGCAAAAATTTTACTCCAACGGAATTTCTTTAGGGAAAAAATACAGTGTTATAGCTGGTACAAAACTATGCATGTAGCTGGCATGCCGTGTGTCATAACAAGTTCTGATTGGTCAATGTCACAATGCCTTGCCAGCCACTTGCATAGTTTTAGTTTTTTTTAGTTTCAGTCAACAAAAGAGATATCTAGGCAGGGTATATTAACATATTTGTATGTGAATTGCTTCACGTTCAATTTCGTATTACAATGTAGGAGTATTGCAACAAAGTAATATATATAAAATTGAACATGAAGCAATTTACATACAAATATGTCAGTATACCCTGCCTAGATATCTCTTTTGTTGACTGTTCCAGCTACGGGCAAGTGTATTTTCGTCCTTAATGGCATGGCGTGCTCGCGATTTTATATTATACAATTTTCATACCCTATTATCCCCTTTAGGGGATACATTTTCAAAAATGCTTCCATAGTACTCACTTTTGGTACTTAGGAAAATCTTGCGCAAAATTTCATGCATCTAGCACCCAGCGGTTTAGGCTATGCGTTGTCAGTCAGTGAATGAATGAATGAATGAATTGAAGATTCTTATTAAGTCTGTGGTAGACGGTAGATAATAGTATTTAAACAGTATATACAGAGGAGCTCGTGTCGTAATAACAGCCGCACGGGTCGATCCATCAGGTTAAGCTACGCTTGCCGGGGTTGTCCGTGGATGGGTGACCATCTTTACATATCGAGATTCCTCCGTGCCTCGGAAAGCACGTTAAGCCGTTGGTCCCGGCTGTCATTCGTGGATCTTTGACAGTCGTTACGGGTCGTCAGAAGCCCGAAAGTCTGACAACCAGTCTTACCAAGGGGTATCATATTACCCAGGTAATGGGTTGTGAAGGTCAGATAGGCAGTCGCTCCATGTAAAATACTGGTATTCAGCTGCATCCGGTTAGACTGGAAGCCGACCCCAACATAGTTGGGAAAAGGCTTGGCAGATTGATTGAAACAGTACTCCGCAGTAGTTGCCGCGAAATTCAAATTTTCTTACGTTTTTTGTCATTTGCAGGTCAGTGACACGTTGTATCTTGATAAAAATATGATTAGCTCCGTGATGATTAGCGACAATAACAAATATGTATTTACATAATTATAAACTTATGAATTATCAATACATCTCTTTATAGGTTAGCTTTGTCCTCATTAAGTTTGATTTCGGAAATCATGACATTTTGGAACAAATCTGATGACACAAATGTGATCTTTATTGTCGATGCAACAAGGTTGCTTTTGGGTTGCTACCATTGACAAAACCGTCAAAATTACAGTGGTCTTTATTTTCGTTGCAATAAAGTTGCTATTAGGTTGCTGCTGTCAGAGGTAAAATTACTGTGAACGGTCTGTACGCACGGCTACAGATCATGCAATACATTTCCAGTATAAGCTGATCTCGCATTGTATGGGATTTCCTTACAATGAGAGGACAGTGTTAACTGGAAATGTATAGCTTGATGTGTAGCCGTGTGTACGTACTTATGTCTTTTTATGCTGTTTGATACCTTTTTTAGTTTTAATCGCGCGCGACATAAAGGCACCGCTCGTCGCGCGACACGCAGTGCTTTTTGTGTCGCGCGCGATTATATCACGTGTCGCGCCTATTTGAAGGAGCCTTAAACCAAAGAGTAGGTACTTAAGTAAGTACGTAGACCTAGTACCTACACGTACTTTTCCAAACGGAATTTCTTATTGTTTTCGTGTTACTTTAGAACATGTTCTCATGAGGAAAATATTGTTTACTTCCCCAGAACCCCACTTACCTTTATTTCTGACATAAGTATTTGCGATACCAAATAAATATCTATATTATTATTTGAATAAGTTTTTCTGTATGTACAGTCGTTATGGGTCGTCAGAAGCCCGAAAGTCTGACAAGCAGTTTTACCAAAAAAAATAAATATTAACTCAATGACACAAGGAATGTTTCAGAATGAAGACGGTACACGACAACTGTCATTCTGGCAAGAACTTTATCCAATTGAGATAAAGTTTAATTTTCATAGTTGTTGAGATCATTTTAAACAGTCTTCTAGTATGTTCGTCCCGATATTTTTGACGCTGACTGTACCTATAGCTCCAGCACATTGGCTTAACGTTTGGATTGTTTTCATTTGTCATATTGATTAAAGTGATAGCGCAGTAGTAGCCGCGAAATTCAAATTTTCTTACGTTTTTTGCAATTTACAGGTCAGTGTCAGGTTGTATGTTGATAAAAATATGATACGCGGCTATAAAAAATATGTATTTTCATAATTTTAACCACAAAAGTCATCAATACCTACATCTTTCTAAGTTATATTTCCTGCGTATTCGTCTAATTTCCGAAATCAGACCGATCCGCAGGAAATCTAACTTAGAAAGATGTATTGATGATTTTTGTGGTTAAAATTATGTAAATACATATTTGTTATAGTCGCACATCATATTTTTATCAACATACAACCTGACACTGATCTGCAAATTGCAAAAAACGTTAGAAAAAATGAATTTCGCGGCTACTACTCGTACTGTGGATCCCCCTTAAGGCATTAAATGACCTTTGCAAGCAAATGATTTAACTATAAATACGTATAAGTTCAACTACCTCCCATTAAAATTAAACACGGTTATGTTAGTTTGAGCGGAGCTCATTATGCGCATCACCCTCGACGACTGGACTGACGGTGTTGCGATTGGTGGTTACAAAATTGCGAACCTACGCTATGCTGATGACACAACCTTGTTTGCAACGAGTGCTGAACACATGGAGGAACTACTCCTTAAGATGGAGCGCGTGAGTCTTACGTTTGGATTGAGGATTAATCGCAGTAAGACCAAGATGATGGTTGTAGACCGTAGCAACATCAACTCGCCAGACATCACACAGATTGCGAACTGCGACGTAGTTCAATCCTACGTATATCTTGGTGCTATGATCGCAAATAACGGCAGTTGCATGGATGAGGTGAAACGGCGTATGGCTATGGCTAGAAGAGCAATGGACAAGCTAAAAAAAATATGGAGGAATCGCAACATAACTAAGGCCACTAAGTCCGCACATTTGTATTCCCCATATTTCTGTACGCAGCTGAGACGTGGACATTACGAGAGCTGGAAAAGAAAAAAGTAGATGCTCTAGAAATGTGGTGCTGGAGAAGAATGCTTGGGGTGTCATGGACTGAATTCCGCACAAACGTCTCCATACTCCAAGAACTCGGCATCAAACAGCGTTTATCAGCACTAGTACAGTCTCGAATACCTCAGTTCTTTGGGCATGTCTCCAGGCGGAACAATGACTCCATAGAGCGTCTTGTGGTGCAAGGCAGAGTGGAAGGTTATAGGCCACGCGGACGTACACCGATGAGGTGGACCGATCAAATAAAATCCGCAGTTGGAGGCCCTGTTAATGAATGCGCCAGACTGTCTTCTAACAGAACCAGATGGAGAGACATCGTGAAGCTGGCAACGGCTACATCTGCGATTGGACACAGTTCATCGTGAGCACGACCGCTCTGTCAAGAGCGAAGCGAAGAAGAAGAGATGTTAGTTTGGCCAAGAAACTTTTGATACTCTATAATAATACCTATGAGTATAAAAGGTCATTGATCCGTTGCTAATAAATCATGGAGTTTAGTGTAATACATATTAATTTTCAATTTTACTAAAACCTGTAAGTACCTCTAATAAAATCTAAAGATACTCGAATGATAATGCCAATCATATTAGCGAGTATGACTAGAATAAAACCCAGACTAATAAAAAAATTTAGAATGCAAAAATATAAGTAGGTAAAATCTTTTCGAAATTATGTAGCATAGCATATTTCTCTTTAAAAGTCTGAACTAAGTACCTATTCTTTTTATTTAATACTAGCTGAGCCGACAGACGTTGTCCTGTCCAAATTTCATGTATGAGAAAATTAATTTTCTTCATAATTTTTTTTTTTCGTGATTTTGTCCGACGTTTTAATTGTGGCTAAGTAATAACAGCCGCACGAGTCGATCGATCAGGTTAAGCTACGCTTGCTGCGATAGGTCCATGGATGGGTGACCATCTTTACATACCAAGACCCCTCTGTGCCTCGGAAAGCACGTTAAGCCATTGGTCCCGGCTGTCATTCGTGGATATTTGAGAATCGTTACGGGTCGTCAGAAGCTCAAAAGTCCAACCACAACCAAGGGGTATCGCATTACCCAGTAACTGGGTTGTGGAGGTCAGATAGGCAGTCGCTCCATGTAAAATACTGGTGTTCAGCTGCATCCGGTTAGACTGATTGCCAACCCCAAAATAGTTGGGAAAAGGCTACGCAGATGGGCGCAATTACCACGCTGGAAGTTATGGGGAGAGGCCTGTACCTAACAATGAGATGATACAAGCTGTCAGTGATCAACTTTTGATAATAAATTGTCCCCTATAAAATTTTCCTCTTCCCCAGGTTAACACCAGCTCTGCTTGCCGTGGTGCTGTTCTACGCGTATATCTGGGACAACATGTCCAGCGGCCCTTTGTGGGGTACCTTCATCACTAAGAATGCAGAAATCTGCCAAGAGGGCTGGTGGTGGAACCTTCTTTATGTGCAGAACTACTTCGGTTTTGAAGATATGGTAGGTTGTGTAAAATGTATGACTTTGTCTTAAAATACCAGCTAGTTATTGTCCTACGGCAGCGCAAAGGGCTCTTCTCATACAGAGAAGGCACGAGCATAGATCACCACGTTTACCCAAGACTGGTTCGCGATTACAGACTTACCTATATTAACTAGGTCCAGGTCAATGTTTTTGTTTGTGTTTGTTTTTGTTTTGTTTGTTTTGTTTGTTGGTTATGTTTGTGTTTGTTTGGTTTTTTGTTGTTTTGTTTGTGTTTATGTTTAGGTTTTGTTTTGTTTTTGTTTTTTGTTTGTTTTGGTTTTGGTTTGTTTTGGTGTTGGGGTTTTGTGAGGGAACCCTCACAGTGTCGTTTCTATAATAAGGGACAAAAAACTTAAAAAAAAAATATAACTCAACTCTTTCGTTTATATAAGGCAGGTCTCTTTCTCCACCATTCGGTGAAAATGGCAAATTAATACTTACGAAATATCCTTACTTTTCAGTGTGCACCCCAAACTCATCAGTTGGCTCTAGACATGCAGCTTACGATCCTCGGCTGCATACTGGTATGGCTGATGCAGGCCAAGAAGGGGCTTTACAAGATCCTCATACCAGGCCTGCATGTCTTTGCAGCGTACTCAAGATACACCACAGTGCGAGACCATCGATTGACTATGCTGGCTTATCATGGAGTCAGGTGATAATTCTTCTTTATTCGATGTTTAAAAATTAACACATACCTGATGGTTTTTCGTTGACCTCTGTTGCCCCACTGGAAAACATGTTAACTTTGGTTATTTTTTATAGTAACTCATGCATTTGCTCTCGAAAAGCACCATTTGGTGAAGTGGAACTGATGATAAAAATCACATATGGCCGTTGGAACTACCTAATTATACCTAAGTATGTCATGGGTTGTCATTCGATTACTTTAATAAGGTTGCCAAGCAATTTATTTCGTCACAATGCATAAATGTCAGCTCCATTCTCCTGGTTCATACTAGGAGAACTCCACAACAATTGACGTCCCTACATCGGGAAAAGCAATATTTTGTAAAAGGTGATGAGCTTTTGTTTTTTGCATTAGGCTATTGTAACTTAGATAAATTACAAACTTACCCACTATAAAAAAAAATAACCGACGAAAAATAACTTCAATTTCGGGTGTCGTTGGCAAAAAACTAAAATACAGATCCAAAGACACCGAAGTTATTTTTCACTTTGTAGTTTTTTTGGGAGACTTGTTTTTTTTTTTTTTTTGTTCGCGTATTGGACCGAACTACATAAAAGGCGTAATAAATTGCAATAACTGAAGATCTCTTAAGGGGTCCTTGTACTCACCATATTATGAACAACTTTTACGACGGGACCAACCCTGAAATTACGAAAAACAAACCAGCTGCTCCATACATATGCAAAATGTTGGGAATAAGTTTTTTCGCGATTCCATGGTTGTTTGCTCAGTAAAAGTTGTTCATAATGATGAGTACAATGACCCCCGTGGCTTATCATGAAGGTCGAAGCACATGCTTCGTACTGTCTAGACTTACCTTAAGTACTTTGCTACTCGTGGAGGTAATTTCAGTGTACCCCATGCATGTTTTATTAAAATCATTCGTTTTATGGATAACACACCATATTAAACTTGTTATTATTGACCATATCGAACTGTCATTATGTCATTTACATAAGTAATCATAAAGTTGAGTGTTATTGGTGGCTCTCGACCTCAATCATTTTCCTGTAAATTATTTAAGTACGAGGTGTCTGCGGTACTTTAACTATAAAATGATTTTCCGTAGTACCTACGGTGTACAAATGATTCTAGGAAGTTGGGTGTGTACCTAGCAATGTATGCGTGTATCTACCTAGCTATAGCTAACTACATATTAATACAGTCCACATATTCGTAGGAATTGATTTTTTTAGTGTCAATATACAGAGCATAAGAAATGGACGTTGTTTCTGTTAACTACCAATCTTTCAAACGAAAAACAACCTAAACTGCCTAAACATACGGATTCTAATTACCTACGTCAAAAAGTCAAGAGGTGTCGTGGGACAGTTTGGAACTAAGTTTCTTTCACTGTTTATTATGTATTAAACAACGTTTGAGAGTGGTAACTATATGAAAAAAAAACTTTGTTTTATACATAACTAGCCGACCCGACAGGCTGTCCTGTCTTAGCTATGAATATTCTAATGTAAACGCGCGAAGTTCCCGAAGGCGCAAGCTGAGATCATTTTTGAATTGTGTAGGAAAACTTAATTTATATTTTAAGAATTGAACTACGATTTTCTGCTCAAAAGTAAAATACCGGAATAAATTTAAAGTAAAAAAGTCAATAATATGAAAAAGATTCATTGGAGCTATTTAATTTGAAAAAAAAAAAATGTTTTGAGTATGAATGTCGATGGCTATAAGAGTAGGGGAAGACCAAAGAAACGATGGATGGACTGTGTGAAAGATGATATAGCTAGAAAGGGAGTGACTACCGAGATGACTACTAATAGAGAAGTATGGAAGAAAGGGACATGTTGCATTGACCCCAAATAAATTGGGATAGTGGGTTGTTACTTATATAAAATCTCCACATATTTATAAAGTACAGTAGTGTTAGTAAATTAACTCTGTAACAATAAACTGTAGAAGTTTCTTTCATACAAATCTTGTCCTGACAATTACAAATACAATAAAATAAGAATTAGCCAAATAGATGCAACCGTTCTGAAGTGACAATTGATTTTTATTTTAGAATACTACTTACATAGCTGACCCGCCAGACGTTGTCCTGTCAAATTTCAATAAATCGAATGGCGGGAAAACAAATGAACAACTGATTATAAAATTAATTTGAATTTGGAATTCTAAATAGAATGAAAGATTCCCGACAGCCATGGCCAATGTATGACAAAATGAATTTTCTTAATATTTTTTTTTGTGAATTTTCCTATGTTTTTAATAGTTATTCTACTATTCGGGATGGAGTCAAATACAACAAATCAAAAACCATGAAAATCGGTCCAGCCGTTCTCGAGTTCGAACAAACCCGACTTTGTTTTATATACATACACTGAATTTTTATTATCTTAATAATATTATTAAGATAATAAAAATTCAGTGTATGTATTATGATTATAACATAATATTCTAATTGGGTTGTTTGGTGGTCTGCGTTAATTCTGGGACATGTTGTATATACAACATATGGGTACCTATATGGGTACACCTCTGCCTAACTCTTTGGGGAAAATAGTCATGATGTTATGTTACAAGTTCGATCAAGTACATAGGTAAAACAAAGCACGCTCTAAAATTTTCCCTACATAATACCCTAGTTAAAACTCAAGCCAGTTAAACTTTTGAACTCTTGCTCGAACTTGTTTACAAAACCCATGAACACTTTACAAGTTAAAGCAACTAAGTTGTCAGTTAGGAATTTTAATTTCGTCATGTTTGTTTTCAGTGTAAGTCAACTGTATAGGACGGCACGGTTGAGCTATACATCAGTGCTCCACCGTTCTACTCCGTATCTGGTTGGTCTTAGTTTGGGACTGGCGTTGAAGAAACCTGTGGAGCATGGCAAGGTAAGACGGTTTATGAAAATGGTGTGAGCATAACGTTCCCACTGCTAGGACACAGGCCTCCTCTCTGTGAGATGGAGTAGGCCATAATCATAACCCACCACGAAGGCCCAGTGCGGGTTGATGGACATCGCATGTCTTCGAATTTATGGTTCTAGGACATGCCGTTTGCATGTTCTCCTTTACCGTTTTGAGGGCAGTAGTGATGAAATAAATAAGTGCCTGCCTAGGTTTAAACCCAGGATCTACGACACGTAAGTCAGGGACGTATCCACTGGGCCACCACTGCTCTCAGATAGTGTGAGGTTACTGTCAAATTAATTGTATTTTACGTGATGAGTACTAATGAGTGATGACTTATGATACCCTTCAGTTTATTTACTTATTGTGTTGTATGAAAATAGGTGTAATACCTAAGTGGATAAAGTCGAATATTCCAGCAAATATTTTAAAATATGTATTATTTTGTAAAAGAAAAACTTTTTTACAAAAAAATACAACCGACTTCCAAAAACAACCCTACAAAGTGAAAAATAACTTTAATTTCGGAAGTCGGTGTCTAGTTAAATCTGTTTTCGTTTTTTGCCACCGACTTCCGAAATTAAAGTTATTTTTCACTTTGTAGTGTTGTTTTTGGAAGTCGGTTGTATTTTTTGTAAAAAAGTTTTTATTTTTCACTTTTTAGTTGTGTACCTACCCCACACAAATTCTAATACCACTATCTGCAAAACAAACTAGAACATCATCCATATAAAAGTGGGGAAGAAATACGTATTATTGAAGCTAACTCAAAAACTACCGAAGCAAAGTTAATCAATTTTATATGGGACCAACTGTGATGGTGGGACCCTCTCGAATAAAACCAAAAAAATCCAAACCGGTCCAGCCATATTCGCGTAATCGGGGAACATACTAAAAAAAAAAAAAAAAAAATATTGTTCTTGCAATGATTGATCTTAACACACTGGGCAAGCTCTCTTATATTATGCTAGTGAATATCATTAAATATAATATTCAATTGATTTTTATAATAACAATAGGACCTATGATGTGAAAAGCTCCGCCTCTCATGCACGAGGTTGTGAGTTCAAATCCGGGCAAGTACCAATGTGACATTTCAGTACATATATTTTAGTGGGACAAATTATACTGGTACAATTATTAATTTTCTATTTAACAATAGAAGCAAGTTATAAGTAAGCATATATCTGCCCATTATATACCTAGACCCTTACCTTTATTCAAACATTAGGATCGTGCACAACAATTATTATATGAAACGTCAAAGTTCAGCTGCTGTATACTATATTGCACATGTAGTTAAAAGTAATAAAAACACAAATTGCACAGTTGATCATAATGTTGTTGATGATAGACATGATACACACTATGTTATTAAAAGTCCAGCAATTTATGTTTTGAAATGCTATAATTATGCAGAAATTATTTATAATATCTTTAAACGTATATCACGTGGAATGACCTGTAAAATTAAAATACCAGAAGAAGTCGTAGCAAAATATTTCAAACTCAAAGCATTTACCTGTTCAATTTACAAGCACTTTTGAATAAAATTGTTAAAGGAGTTTGTCAGTCAGAAATATAGTTTCCCATTACAAAGAGTAGTAGGTTCCTATGGAGAAGAACGGGCTAGAAACTCCATAGGCACTCTTTTAAATTATATTGTTACAAAATAATAAGTTGAATATTTTGAAGTTCTGAATTATCCTGATATTGATCATGGTAACTGCAGATGTTTTTCCAAAAAATATTGCTCTTTTAGACGCCACTTAGCAACACTTTTCCATAAATGACTGGTGGAAAATATTTCTTAGGGGGGAGGTTCGTCTCTCCGATGTCTTAGTAATTTACTGAGAAGCTAGCTCTTTTCATCGCCACTCATCGACAATTTTTCGTAAATAGCTGGTTGAAAATGTTTTTTTTTTTGAGGCTCGGCTTTCCATTTTTTCAGTAACCGTGTTCGTAATTACCCAACATCCTAATAATTCTGCCATTACTGAAAGAAAAGAAAGAGATAAAATAAAATTCATACCAGATTAAGGCACAAAATATAGGCAAGTAGGATCGGATCACAAAAAAAAAAACGAGCGAGCCTTATAAATAGTAGTCACATATTATTATGATCTGACATCTCACCTCGGTAAACATACTTTCTAGTTCCATACAAAATTTCAACCAACATTTCAATCCGTCACTCAAAACTATTAGAAAAATATTTCCATTTCCTGTTACACACTTCCGTCTCCTTTCATGAAATCACTCCCACAGATTGCAGAAAAGCGAGAAGAAAGATGTTACACATAAAAAAAAAAACTATAAAATAACTGACTTCCGGTTCGGGTTCTTTTTGACAGTTAATATTATTTTTATTAATTTTTTTTATATTAATTTCGTTTGTCTAACAGTTCATTCTCACCGTCGGTTGGCTGTCCAGCATTGCATTATGGTGCCTCGTGTGGTGGGCTGGTATTGACGCCGGCTTTCTGCAGTATCGGTACAGCGCATCATTTGCTGCTCAGTATGCTTCGCTTGCACCTATAGCGACCGCCCTTGCTATTGCATGGGTAATTTATGCTGTGCACAGCAGTAATGGTAAGATTTTGAAGATAGCTTTATATTTCTATTAATTAGTTTAAAATTCTGCTCTCTGCAGTGTGTAATCACACGTAGGTATTATTTTTGTAGCAAATTTAAATAGTTATCTTTTTAATTTACCGTGAGAAAGACTTTATGTTTGTGCATCTATTTTAATACTCTGCAATTTTATTCTACAGGTTTCCTGTCACGTTTCTTGTGCTGTGGTCCTTTGGTGCTGATTAGCCGTCTCTCTTACGCGATCTACCTTACCCAGTTCATTGTGTTCATCACAAATATCTCTACCGTCAAGACGTCTAGGGAATTCACTTTGATATCTATGGTAAGGATATTAATGATATGACTCAACAAGACCCAACGAGTAACAAAATTACTATATTACTTATTGTATTTGTATATTCATATTACAGATCGACATCCAAGAAATATTAACAATACTATTATCATCAATCCTTCTGACATTAACATTTGTCTTACCGATGCAAAATCTGCACAAAGTCTTCAGTTTTTCATCAAGATCCAGTAGCTCAGATGACGCTAAAGAATCAGAAGACGCTGTACAAGAAAATGATGAAAAACAAGACGAAGAAAAGGAAGAGGAAGAGGTTATAGAAGTACCACAAATCAGGAGCAGACAGCATCTTATAGCACATAGAGAAGTGCTAGAAGAAATTCCTGAAACAGAAGTTGAGTATGAAGCACAGAGAGATAACGAAGGACTTGGAGAAATTCTAGAGGAAGAAGAAGATGATATTGACGAAGAATCTGTTGGACGTAATGATGATGATTTGGAAATTATCGAGGAAGAAGGGGGTGAAGACGAGGAAGACGAAGCGTGGTTGGAAAGACAACACTATGTACAAAGGAGGTCACAATCAAGGGAGGATGACCACGATCTTGATGAATGGGAGTGGACTGCGAACGGTAATCGCAATGGAGCTCAATATTATAGATACTCAAGGTAGCGTTGTTTATCTGTTAAATTAAATTATCTTTTTGAGTTTTTGTTCTTGTTTCATTTTATACACACACGTCTTTATTGCATTCCAAAAAAAATATCGCAAATATCCAATTACCAGGTGTTTATGCTCTAAAGGAATTATTATAAAGGTTTTGTATCATTAAGTAATAAAAAGCATTAAGAAGATTTAAAAAATAAACCCATACGCATGAGCCCCGAAAGCTATAATAAAGCTCAAGATGCACCTATAATTACAGCATTCAGGTAATCAAATCACCATTTGGTTTTCGAATATTTTACCGATGCAAAACTTTATCACCTAAACTTCACAACGATTACAGAATAAAGTGCTAAGGGAAATTGTAAATGCACCTTGGTACATACGAAATGATGACCTAAATCGGGACCTAAAAGTTGAGTTCATCGAAAAAGTGATCCAGAAATTTGCAGAAGCTCACGAAAAGAGACTTCATCAGCATGTGAACGTCGAGGCAATCCAGCTTCTCGACCACACAAACATTGTGAGAAGACTAAAAAAAACAAAACCGTTCCAGTTAGTGAATAGTGTAAAGCCTTAATAGAGACAATAAGAAAAGTGCTATTGGATACATTAATCATCATCATCTGCTTAGCCTTTTCCCAACTATGTTGGGGTCGGCTTCCAGTCTAACCGGATGCAGCTGAATACCAGTATTTTACATGGAGCGACTGCCTATCTGACCTCCACAACCCAGTTACTGGGTAATACGATACCCCTTGGTAAGACTGGTTGTCAGACTTTCGAGCTTCTGACGACCCGTAACGACTGTCAAAGATCCACGTATGACAGCCGGGACCAACGGCTTAACGTGCTTTCCGAGGCACGGAGGAATCTCGGTATGTAAAGAATGGTCACCCATCCACTGACCAACCCCGGCAAGCGTAGCTTAACCTGATGGATCGACCCGTGCGGCTGTTATTACTTAGCCACGAGCTCCTCTCTCCTTATTGGATACATTAATAGTAAAGATAATTCAATAGTTTAGGTTATAATTACATATTAGCCTATTTATAAGGCTAGATTGTAATAAGATTAGTGTCCATCCTATTGATGAATCCTAGAACAAGAGGAAAAAAAACCTAAACTTTACATACTTATACGTTTCAAAATTTTGATACAGGTATCGAACGCTGTATTAGGATTCAAAGATCTGGTTATTAAAATATTTGAAGACTAATTCCGTAAACACAAGTAATTAATGAAAAAGTCTGACCTCTTAAATGGTTTAATTATATTTCAGCATTTTCTAAAGACTGCTACTGTGTAGCAAATCATTTGGGAAGTACTTATTAATGCTTATACATTACTAATCGGACAATTAAGTAACTGATTCACCCGTAATCTGGTAACATGTGTTATTGACCAATTGTTATGCTAATCCACCAAGGCTTTATGAAGCGTCCTGGGACTTCAAACAGTTTAGTGAATATATGATGAAGTGAGCAAATTGTGACGAAGCTAATCAAGTATGTTACAAAACCGAAATTAATGAAGGTAACATAACCTAGTTATAGCGTCTGCACCAAACCCTAAATTAATTACCTGCATAAAATTACGCATGACCTAAAATGAAAATCAAGTCGAACCATCCAGAACCGAAAGATAATCAACCACCGATCAAAAACAATGAAGTTATTACAATATTAAAAAGGCGACACAACCCATAGCGAGGACTCACTTCAACTATCGAAGGATCGAAGCCTCAGTCGCCTCAGTATTGCCAGAGCCTGCGCGCGCGCACGTCATGTTTTCCGCGGCGGTTTTTCTGATCGCGTGCGCGGCAACTGCCGCCATTGATCCGAAAACTTTTAACACTACATTATTGAACAAGGAAGTGTTACAGAAACTATCACCTATATTAAATTCTAATAGAACTCTGAATCAAAGAGATTTAGCTCTGCTTAACAGGACTGTTCAAAATTTAGGTGTGGATAAGGATTTAGTGGCGAGGTTGACAGATTTAGTTAGGAATAATACGATTCAGAAAGATCCTGAATCGAAGGTTCATAGAGAAGCCAAAACTTCATCGTATGACGCTTATGGGGATGAGATAGGCAACAGGGATGGGTCTGTCAGGCATGTTGAGGAGTCCCCTGACTACGCATCTTCAGTTGTGTTGGCGAGTGATCTGCTGTCTCTAACTAGTGCTGTAGCTAGCGTGAAGGAGACGGCTTGCAGGGAACATGGATACAAGTTCCTGGATGGATTGATTATGAACAAGAGGTGGGCGTTGAAAAGTGAGTACGCATTTTTTTTGTTAAATCAGTGTAACTTTAGTTTTGAATTTGTTAAAACTATGCAGAAGTGAATGTAATGAAAGCTGTGTCAGCATTTACAGGAATGCAACAATTTTATAGTGTTTGCAGTTTTGACGTGTATTTATTTATAAAGTTTTTCCCTACTGTGTATGTTGAAACTATTTCAAACAGTTAATGTTTTTAGAGGTTAAAGGACAGACCTTCCACCATAGACACGCACGATCTTGGAAAAACGACTTTTCCTCATTACTGTTTTCCTTAATAACCCAAATCGCCTTGCCATTATATAATTAATTAGAATCATAGTTTTTCCTATATTCTACCTTTAAGAGCCATACTACCTCAAATGGCTTAGCATTATACTTTTGCCTCCTATTTTTATTATTTTTGTCTGTAACTTTAACACGTTTTATTAACATTGTTACTTTATTATAATGTTACCGGTTTTGTACATAAAATTTATATTATAAATTAAACAATGTTAGAAGGAAGCTGGATTGAATCTTCACTGTATAAAGAAGAGACTGATGAACTTTTAAAGAAAATTTTTCAAGAATTCTGTAACGGTTATATTATGTTGGTAATCTTTTAAGAATGCGTTAGAAATAATAAAGCCATTTATCTATATTTTACAAATAAGTGCAACTCACATCGCAAGCTAAGCTAACTTAGGTAGATATTAATTTACAGTAATTGAATCGTACAATGCGTTTTTATACACAGCAGTACAGATTGCAGCAGTAAACGATGAGTGTATTAGGACGCGTGGGTATGGCTTGTGCTTGGACCCCACATATTTACAGTCCGCCAGCAGTCCGCTGGCAGGTGGTCCACTGATAAAAAATAGACCGCCAGTTTTTATGAGTGGACCGCTTGCTGGCGAACTGCGCGCGAATTGTATATTGTGGGGGGGGGGGGGGGGCTTTAATTAGGCTCATGCATACAAAATGTCAGTTCAATTCTCTGTCAATCCGTTCTAATATGGCAGTTTCCCCTTCGATCGTTTATTGCAATGATCATAGCAGAGGTTATTTTTATGGGCTGACAGAACACAAAAAAAAAACCGGCCAAGTGTGTGTCGGACCACGCACAATGAACTAGGATTCCGTAGTTGGGCTGAATTTATCCCAAGAACAAACATTGAACATTGTGGTTGAAAAACATGTTCTCCATTCCAACTGCAAATGTAAGTTTGTACGCACAACATTGAGAGATTTACCATGTTATTTTAAGACCACAGACCTTATTTTTCTCGTAAGTACTTAATTTATAAATAAAGATCTATTCTCTGTATTTAAAAAAAAAAAATAGTCTAAGTAGTTTCGGAGATAAGGGGGAGGAAACTCCGCCCCTAAGACGACCCACTGACCCAATTTTCGTCTGTTTTCTTAAATAACATTAAAACAATTTATTTTAAAATTGTAAAAAAAATCTATTTGCGATCCCTTATCTTATATTATCTAAGTAAGCCCTTTCATTTGTCACACGGTACAGTTTGCAAAACTTTCTTTTTAATTTTCTTATTTGCCCCCCAAAAGTGACCCCATATTAAAAAATCTATTATTTACGTTACAAGTCCGTATTTGGGTCACAGAAATTCATAGTATACCAAATTTCAACTGGCTGTGCCAGACGGTTTGACAGACAGATAGACAGACACACGAGTGATGCTATAAGGGTTACGTTTTTTTCCTTTTGACGTATGGAATCCTAAAAAGTCATTTGAAACCATTGCATCGCATATTTAAATCCAGATCCAGTGTGCTATTCTCGTACAGACATTGCAACGCATAAATTAGATGTACTTGAAGGTGCTAATAGTGATTCCATCACACATGGCTGGTTTAAAAATACCAGACATTGTTAAAAGGTGGCGTAATTAAGTCAGAGTATCACAACATGTACTTGACAAATCGTGTACTACGTCAGATATCGATTTGTATGTTAAATTAATGACGACAGCGAGAAGGATTGGTCAAAGGGGACTGACACAGTTCATGGTAACATCACCCGAAATTGTCCACCTGCCCGTTAATAATATTAAATTAATTAAATTAAATTAAATTAAAATTAAAATTAAATAAAACTTTATTTCAGACAAAGTCCATATTAATATAATGATCTACGATCACTAAATCATCTGCCAATCGTGCATGGTCATTATGGCAAAAACTGAGATAGACCGATTATTTCAGCTGTGGTTAAGGTCTATATAATCCCTGCAGGTCTTTATATTTTAGAATTTCAGTAGTTTGAATATCGGTAGCAATGCATTTGCAAAACCATCAGGATTTCGTGATTCTACATTGTTAGAATTACGAGTGTGGATATTGTTTCAAGACTTTCAAGACAAGACAAAACTGTCTATTATTCTGAGCCAAGCTGAGTCTTCCAGAAAAAGCCGTAAAAATAGGAAAAAAAAAACCAGCCAATTACTTCGGACCATGCACAATGAAGGGTTCCGTAGTTGAGATGAAATTATCCCAAAAATAACATTGTAGTTGAAAAACATTTCCTACATCGATTTATGTCATGGTCAATTCTCCAACTGCAAATTATAAAAAAAAAGTGATAAAACTACAAATTAATGATTTTCGGACTTTCTCTTTACCTGTGCTGTGAAACCTTGCTTCTTGCCAAATTTCATGATTCTAGGTCAACGGGTTTTGATTTAATTGCAAATATCAAAATATGTCGCTTATATGACCGTATTTTTTGTAGCGTTAAGCTTGATTTTTTAAGAGATCCAAGGGACCATAGACCAACGTCAACGTCAACCTTACTCTTGAAACTTGAGCATTACGGACTAGGTAAACTTGCGCTCAGTTTAGTAAAATCTTATTTAAATGATAGACAGCAACAAGTTCAAATAAATGGTGTCAATTCACTCGGTCTAAAAGTACAAATGGGTGTTCCACAGGGCTCGATATTGGGTCCTTTCCTCTTTTTAGTATATATTAATGATCTACCCCATTTATTAAAAAACCAACCACAAATGGTGTTATTTGCTGACGATACATCCTTAATTTTTAAGATAAATAGACGTGCATCAAATCTTGACGACGTAAATAACGCCCTACTGCAGATCCATAATTGGTTCACTGCCAATAATTTAGTATTAAATGGGAAAAAGACTAAATGTATAAGATTTGCTTTACCAAATGTTAAAAGTACTGATTGTGACATAGTATTGAATAAAGAGAAACTAGAATTCGTCGATAAAACTGTTTTCCTGGGGATCACGCTCGACTCAAGGCTGCAATGGGGTCCGCATTTAACATCTCTTGCAGGACGGCTAAGTTCAGCAGCATATGCGGTGAGAAAAATCCGTCAATTCACTGATGTAGACACCGCAAGGCTGGTCTATTTCAGTTACTTTCATAGTATTATGTCTTACGGTATTTTACTATGGGGACGGGCTGCAGACATAGAGTCTATTTTTATTCTGCAGAAAAGAGCCATCAGAGCAATATATGGCCTCCGCAGGCGCGATTCTCTAAGGGAACTGTTTAAAGATATTAACATCATGACGGTACCTTGTCAATATATCTACGAAAACATCATGTACGTAAGGAAAAATCTAAATCTTTTCGGTAAAAGAGGTGAAGGACACAATTATAGGACTAGAAATAGGGACCAATTAGTTCAACCAGGTTTCAGACTGGCTAAAGTAGACTCATCCTTCATGGGGTACTGTTTAAAATGTTATAATAAAATACCTCCCCACATACTCCAGCTGAATGAAAGGAAATTTAAATCTTGTATAAAACGCACACTATGCAGCCAGGCATATTATAAGTTGGGGGATTACATCGCTGACAAAAATGCTTGGCTGAATGCTTGTCCTGCTCCACAAGGACGCATTAATTAATTGATTAGCATTCGGATATATTGTTGGACCTGCTGAAGATTAAGATGAGAGAAAACTTTCTTTGCATTGTTTAGATTCAATCTCTTAGTATTATATAATTGCATAGCACGTGTGAGCACTATGTAGCTACTATTAAGCTACCTTTTACTGGGTACGTCTTTCACTGACTTGAGTGTGCCCTGGCGGTTGAGAGTATGTCATGCTCACTCAAATGTCTCGCTGATGGTGGCGTGTGTGTTGGATCATTAAGTTCCCTTCAAAATGGTTGAGCTAAATGGTGCTGATCCATGCGTCATGTTCGTGAACGGGCGCCGTCAGTTGGGACTGGTCGTCTCTTAGCTGCCATGGCTTATTTTTAATTTTAATATTTAATTTAGTTGTTTTAGTTATTATCTTTTTATTACGGACGCTTTTTAACGTGCACGTCTTTCTACATTGTTCTCACATGTATATTTTCAACATGAACGATGTAACCAATATTTTGTAAAAATATTATGATTTAAAAGAGTGTCCGTGGAGTTTCTTGCCCGTTCTTCTCCATAGGGATCTACTACGCTTTGGAATGGGCAACTAGCTTCATCTTTCTGACTGACCGACCCATTGACAATTCAAAAGTGCCTGTAATTGGTTTATTTGATATAAATGCTTTGAGTTTGAGTTTGAGTCAACATGATACCTCCACGCGATTCTGAGAAAAAGGCTCTTGACAGACTGACAGACAGGCGGACAATGAAGTGATCCTACGCTCGAGAGCAATTAATTAGGGTCACATAAAGATGTCCACCAGAAAGTCTCGGAAACTAAAATGCTAGCGAACTACTATACGAACTATGACTACATTTCCAATCCCTTAAATCTCTTAAAAAGGGGTAGGTAGGGGTACACAAACATTTTAAAATATTATTTGTGAATTTTAAAATCAACCCCTATTGTACTAGGAAATTATTTTTAAAAATGCTGAAGCGCATATCTCTTTATTTCCTACCAAAAGCATAAATTTGAATTTTCATATCCCTAACTTAAGAAATGCTGGGTTTCCCATACAAACTTTCATCCCCTATATCACCCCCTGTAGGATTATTTTTGAGAAAAAAAGTAGCCTATGTCTTTCTCCAGGATGCCATATAAGCACAATTTATTTAATTAAGCTAGAATTCTTAGTTTCCGACAGTTTCAGGTATCTTTATGTAACCCTAATTCATTGCTCTCGAGTGTATAAGGGTTCTGTTTTTTCCGTTTGAAGCACGGGCCGGGCCCTAAAAATATTAGTCTATACGAGTCTAATATACTATACAGGGTGGCAGGGACATCGACACACATCCTGTTAACATGGATGTACATGATACTGGAACCCTGCGTTGAAATTTTTCGTCGGTAAAAAAAACTGATGTTTCCTATAAAAGTGAAACACCTACGCGGTCAGAATGTATGGAACAGCATTTTTTTTTTATTAACTGGCGAATAATTTCAACGCTTGGGAGACCAGAATCATGTACTGAATCCATGGTAACAGGTTATCCGTCGATGTCCCTGCCACCCTATATTAATAACCAATCAGTCAATTAATCTGCCTAGCCTTTTCCCAACTATGTTTCTTGCTTCCAGTCTAATCGGATGCAACTGAATACCAGTATTTTACATGGAGCGGCTGCCTATCTGACCTCCACAACCCAGTAACTGGGTAATACGATACACCTTGGTAAGACTGGTTGTCACACTTTCGGGCTTCTGACGTGTTTAACGTGCTTTCCGAGGCACGGAGGAGTCTCGGTATGTAAAGATGGTCACCCATCCACTGGCAAGCCCCAGCAAGCGAGCTTAACCTGATGGATCGAACAGTGCGGCTGTTATTACTTAGCCACGAACTAATAACCAATAATGGTCGGAATTCTTTAATTTCTTTACTTTCTTTCAAAAGCTTATTTATAAGAGTTTGCCTCACAGGTATAATAATAGCCTGACCAGCTGTTTTAAGCTCCCTTGTCAAGAAAAGTTCCTTTTCCTCCAGGTCAATCATTTTGGTAAGTTAATTTAAACGGGATTAGTTGGTCGACTTATGTAGACGGGTTCCCCATTGACGTCACTAAAGCCTTTTTATGGGGCTTTACGACATGGCAACATCTTTCAATAAGTTATTTTTGGGCAAGTATTTAGTTTTTTTTTTTTTGTTTCGTGCAATTAGTGGCTTTTTAATGAAATAATCACGAAAAACCTCTAGAAATGCGACGTTGCCAGCCCGCGCGCGATCAACGGCAATAAAATATTAAAGTTTATTTAAATAGGAGCCCTTAATTTTATGGCAATCACTATAATATGGTAATTTTAAGCGATCTCAAGCTAGTGTCAATAAACTAATCAATCTTTGTCGTGTTTCTATGGAGACTGGAGATGTAACACCTGTTTGACGTTGTATCGGTAAAAGGAAATCAATTATCACTTACAAAAATATAATAAATTATCGACTAACATAATTCACACAGGTGTCACTGTAATAATTGTGACATTGAGGCACAGATTGGGGTATAATTATGTCACGGCTTAAAGAACGAAGAATTTAAGACTAAAATCCAGCGTATTATTCTGACGAAGGACCGATGGCCCACGGAGCAGAGTGGAGACCGCGTATTGGCAAGCTTAATGTGGGATGCCAGCAGCTAGATGGACCGACGACCATAAGAAGGTGGCTGGGACAGACTGGATGCGGGAGGCGGAGGACAGGGTGTTGTGGCACAGCCTGGGAGAGGCCTATGTCCAGCAGTGGACTGCGATAGGCTGAGTTGATTGATTCTGATCAAACCTTGAACTTGCTTAAAATAAACCGAAGCTCAAAGTCGATCTTTCTCTTGACACACTTCTCATTCTAATATCTCCGCTAGTTTCTCTTATAGAACTAAAAAGTAGTGTAATTAATAATTATTTATTTATTTATTAAAACTTTATGCACAAGTAAAAAAAAATACCGTACAAAGGCGGACTTGTATCTAAATACCTACCCACTATAAAAGCCACCACGTCATAAGCCGTTAAAAGAAAAAACAGACAAACTTCTTCACCCGTAAAAATTAAAATGCCCTTAGACTTTCAAGGCTTCGCCACCCACGCAAAAGGCAAAAGAAAAACCAAATACTTGTCTAAAAATAACGTTTTGAAACATATTGCTCTCGGCAGGGCCTATAAAAAGACGTTAGTGACGTCAATTGGGAACCGGTCCACATAAGTCGACCAATTTATCTCCAATCCCGTATAAATTACTTGCCAAAATTATTCATCATCTGCCTAGCCTTTTCTAACTATGTGGGGGTCGGCATCCAGTCTAACCGATTGCAGCTGAATACCAGTATCTTACATGGAGCAACTGCCTATCTTTTTTTTTTTGTGGATGGGAAATCATCAATCAAATGACTTCTCCCGCTCTGGGCAGAGCGGGAGGGCGTGTCAGACTTTTACTGACTAAAACCCACCAGTGTTCCTTCAGTTGCCCGTGCCAGGGCCACGATATCTCTTTCGAACTACCCGCGACCCCGGCGGCAGCAACTGCCTATCTGACCTCCACAATCCAGTAACCGGGTAATATGATACCCCTTGGTAATACTGGTTCTCAGACTTTCGGGCTTCTGACGACCCGTAACGACTGTCAAAGATCCACGAATGACAGCCGGGACCAACGGCTTGGTGTGCTTTCCGAGACACAGAGGAGTCTCGGTATGTAAAGATGGTCAACCATCAACGGACCAACTCCGGCAAGCGTAGCTTAACCTCATGGATCGACCCTTGCGGCTGTTAGTACTTAGCCACAAGCTCCTCAAGTTGCCAAAATGATTGATCAGGAGAAAAAGGAACCTTACTTGACAAGGGTGCTTAAAATAGCTGAACAGGCTATTACATCTGTAAGGCAGCAAATCTTTGTATAAGCATTTGAAAGAAAGTAAACAGTTTAAAGAATCCCGACCTTTATTGTTTAACATGATTTTGGCCGCGGCTTCGAGCGCGTGAAGGTCGGCAATTATCCCACGGGAACGTACCTATTTCCAGGATAAAAATGTCTTAACCTATTAGGTGCCTTTCATGCAAATCTGTTCAGCCGTTTTTAACGTAACACGCGGACAGATCGAGTTATTTTAGCATTTATAATATTAATATGAGGTACGAGAGACTTTCAATTATTATTTCAAAGTAAACCCTTCCGAAGTACGGTCTTCTGGGTATGTACTGGAAGGGTTTCCATTACGGAGCAGCATCCTGCTCATCCTCTATACCTTATTCCTTTTTAACTATAGATCACTACAGAAGTGCGTGGAAAAGACAGAACGAGACCTTTGCATGTAATACTGGCTGGAATGCTGGATAGGTAGGAGAGAAACCAGAACCGGTCGAAGTGGCGGTGCTTAGAGGAGGCCTAGTGGACGTGTTCCAGCTGAAATTATAATGATGATGATGAGCCAGGAGAGGGGATTGTGGCTAAATAATAATAGCCGCATATGTCAATCGAAGTTTAAGCTACGCTTGACGAGGGTGGTCAGTGTATCGGTTACAATTCGAGACCCCATCGTAAGACTGGTAGTCAGACTTTCGGGCTTCTGACTAACTCATTGCTCCAGGTAAAATACTGTTATTCAGCTGCATCCAGTTAAACTGAAAGCTGACCCCAACATAATTGACAAAAGCTAGGCAGATGTCGACAAGTTAAATAGATAGACCTGCTGCGAACAGCAAACCCAGCTGAAAACTGCACCTAAATAAAACTCTGAACGACCAATACAATAACTGAATTCTCATACAGACCAGGCTTACTTGCGGAACAGTTAACGAATGCATCATCGACACTATGCATTTATTTGTTGACTCATATTGCGACGATGATCATTCTGCGCACGGAACGTGACTATTGAGTAAATACTGCCTCCCTTGTGTCAATATGACGTTTGTGCATTTCGGTGGCAAGTATTGATTCTCAATTTCCATGGTAAATAGGGTTAATTTATTGAGGAGCTCATGGCTAAGTAATAACAGCCACACGGGTCGATTCATCAGGTTAAGCTACGCTTGCCGAGGTTGGTCCGTGGATGGGTGACTATCTTTACATACCGAGACTCATCCGTGCAGCGGAAAGCACATTGGACCTGGCTGTCTTTCGTGAATCTTTGACAGTCGTTAGGGGTCGTCAGAAGCCTGAAAGTCTGACAACCAGTCGGGGTTTAGGGGTATCGTATTATCCAGTTACTGGGTTGTGGAGATCACTGCCAATCTGACCTCCACAACCCATGTAAAATACTGGTATTCAGCTGCATCCGGTTAGACTGAACCCCACGTAATTGGGAAAAGGCTAGGCAGGTTGTAATAGGGTTAATTTATAGTGATGGGGTAATGGGTAAGAGAACAATATTGTATGTTCTGTAACTGGCGAAGTATGGCCGTAGTTGTCTCTGTCTAACACTTATGTAGGTATGTGTCGCAGATGGATTGCTTAGTTAGCTGTTTTACATAATCGCTAGCTATTTTACATAACCGCTAGCTGTTTTACATAACCGCTAGCTATTTTACATAACCGCTAGCTGTTTTACATAACCGCTAGCTGTTTTACAAAACAATTGTTAAACGTAACGCAATATAATGGAGCTGTTTTGTAAAACAGCTATAGCGGTTATGTAAAACAACAGATACAACAATCCATCTGCGACGTATGCTCTACTTAACTCAAGTTTCATCTGTCCTTATGCCAAGGCAAAGATGCAGTTGACGACGGTGCGTGCTTGCGTGATCCGTGACCCGTGATAAATAGTATATTGTAGAGGGTAATGGAAAAAGGCTCGCCCGCTACACGGGACATACAACATAAATACAACCATAAACCTTGTTTATCAAATCCTATTTTAACGTGAATAGTGGATTAATTATTACCGATCGTGGGAATATACAGAATAAGATGCACTCCCTTATTACCCGACTGTCAAGAAGGGTCATTATTCTAAAACATGATTGCTTTCTGAATAAGCGCTTAATCAATTTCATTTCGAGTTAAAACCCTTTGAAAATTCCTTTAAATTCGAGATAACAGTAAAAGTTTAAACTCGTTTAAATTGTAGCTCCAGACACAGAATATAATAAAATTAAACGATTTTGTTTGATACAGATACTCTTTTGTTGAGGTTTTTTTAAAATCGCTGATATTGCTCTTCGATAAAGCGCATTGAAACGAAATACTCGTAAATTGTACACGTAAAAAGACCTTATCTTACGGTTTAAGATTTATTGTAAAGTATAAAACACCTTTTAGATAAAAATGCCTATTTAATTTATCAAAAAAAAAAAAAAGTTGAACATTGCTTTACCGTGTCGAGGTCAGAGAGAGAGGAGCCCAAATTAAGATGGGGTGACTTTTCGTTGTGATAAAGACATTTAAAAAGACGAGTCCTTTTTCGATGTTCAAGACACGAAATAAAGTTGATTCTTCCACTTGTTACAAAATTGGATCCGTTATAAATCTAATGGCGGGATGAACACAGGCGGAAGATGATGGTTTTAACTTTTTTTTTAAAGAATAAAGTACCTACTTATACAGGGTGTTTGGCAGAACGTTGAACATGCGAAAATGGTGGATAGGTGGGGTCATCTGCTACTTACGCAGCCCTAATTTATTTGGCCCCTGGATATTAAAAAAAAATAGTTTTTTGCTTTCTTCTAGTTTCACCACTTTCTTAACTTTAAAGTGTAATTTTTATTAAAATTAGTAAAACAGGCAATATTTAGTTTTTTTTTTTTTTTTTTGTAATTTTTAATGTTGGCAGATTCTTATAAAATTATTGCTTTATTCAGATGTTAGCTAGAAAAAAAGTTATGAATCCTCAAACTCCTCAAAGATGTAAAAAATACTTAAATCTTAATTTAAACTTGCATTAAAAAAAAAAAAACAAAAAATAATTGAGAAGTTCCAATTCTAGCAAAACATCCCTAGTGCTTTAATTTGCTTTTATAAAAAAAAAAAAACTTAAGAGTTATTAAGTAGGAAATTTTTGACGAAACTCTACCTTTACGGAAAGTGAATTGTTTTGCGAAATTTAATACTGCAAGGTTGCTAAAAATTTAATGATCGATTGAAATTATGTAAGTTAAGTTATTTTTAATAAAAAATACACTTTAAAGTTAAGAATGTGGTGAAACTAGAAGAAAGCATTTTTTTTTAAATATCCAGGGGGCCAGGGCCAAATAAATTAGGGCTGAGTAAGTAGCAGATGGCCCCCCACCTATCCACCATTTTCATATGTTCAACGTTCTGCCAAACATCCTGTATATCTACATTCCAGCTGCCATGAAAAAACGATAGGCAAAACTAATCTGTAATAAAAATTTTTTTACAAAAATTTACTTTAAAAAAAGTAAAAACTGACTTCAAAACCTAAAACTAATAAAATAACTTTAAAAAAAAACTTAACAGCTTCTGAAGTCGGTGTCAAGCTAAGGTGCATTGAAGAATGGAAGACACCGACTTCAGAAGCTGTTAAGTTTTTTTGAAACTTATTTTATTCGTTTTAGGTTTTGAAGTCGGTTTTTACTTTTTTTTAAAGTAAATTTATTTTTCCATTTATAGTTAAATATACAATTAGAACAATTACGTGAGCCCAAGATGAACGAAAAGAAGAATCATCACAAAATCCGCTTAGAAATGTTGGAGATACAGTACATTTATGCATATAACTTCGTACATACGAATAAATACCTAATGTATTATATACTAAAACCTTCCTGAAAGTATTTAGATTACGGTAGTGAAAGAATCATTAAAATTGGTTCATTAGTTTTTGAGAAAATCGCGGACAAACAAACAAACATACATACATACTTACATACATACGGGTCGAATACAGAACCTCCTTTTTTGAAGTCAGTTAAAAAATACAACCGACTCCCAAAAACAACACTACAAAGTGAAAAATAACATTAACTTTTAACTAAAAAAAGTTTTTATTTTTCACTTTTTAGCTGTGGTACCTACCCCACACAAATTCTAATACCACTACCTGTAAAAGAAATTAAAATATCATCCACATAAAAGTGGGGAAGAAATACGTATTATTGAAGCTAACTCAAAAACTATTAAAGCACTGTTAATAAATTTTATATGGGACCAACTTTGAGGTATACCCTCTCGAATCTGCAATCTGCAATCTGCTTAGCCTTTTCCCAACTATGATGGGGTCGGCTTCCAGTCTAACCCGATGCAGCTGAATACCAGTATTTTACATGGAGCGACTGCCTATCTGACCTTCACAACCCATTAACTGGGTAATACGATACCTCTTGGTAAGACTGGTTGTCAGACTTTCGGGCTTCTGACGACCCGTAACGACTGTCAAAGATCCACGAATGACAGCCGGGACCAACGGCTTAACGTGCTTTCCGAGGCACGGAGGAGTCTCGATATGTAAAGATGGTCACCCATCCACGGACAACCCCGGCAAGCGTAGCTTAACCTGCTTGCCGGGGTTGTCCGTGGATGGGTGACCATCTTTGGTATACCCTCTCGAATAAAACATTTTTTTTTTCAAATTGGACTTCTCTTTAAAAAGTTATACGTGGTCATACATAAAAAAAAAAACAACTAAACCCGTTGACTTGAGAACCTCCTCCTTTTTTTTCGTCGCTCAAAAACAAAGGAGGTATAATATACAAGGGCATGTCCACCCACATTCTGTGAAAGTCACAACCTTTTTCAGCAATTGGCTTGCCAAAACGTTATGTAATTATGACAAGATGCCGAAAAATATCACGTTAATTACTATACACGTTTGGGTAAAATAATGGCTGAAGGTTTAAATAATTGTGGTCGAAATTATCAAGCACCTTATTATTGAAGATCTGTAGTCCAACTGGTTTGACCAGGATTAAAAAGAGTGCGACGACGAGCAAAATTTTTTAAGATTCAGATAAGTTATAAACCTACCCTCCTTTGGAACGTATTGAAATTGTTTTTTTTAATGACGTATGTAAAAGTAATAATATGGCTTGCATTATAAAGAAAACTGAGAACGGGTCTTCTCGCGATATTCCTTTTTAAGGGGTAAACAGCCTACCTAGGTACCTGTTTACCTCGTAAAAAGGAATATCGCGAGAAGACCCATTCTCAGTTTTGTATAAGGCTTGCATGTAGTAATTGAATAGATTTGGACATTCTATAATATCTTTAAACTTTTAGACAGACCGGTGCGCACCACAAATCATCGTTCTATTTCTGTTCGTCGTTTGAAGTTGATGGAGATAGAATGACGTTTTGTTAAGCGCTAAATGTATATAATATTAGTGTTGCAAATGGGTTTTTAAGATTGAGAACAAATTTTGAAGTACCTTTAGAAATAGTTAAGTATTAAGTAAATATTTTTTTTTATCATGTCATTGTGTCACGAAACAAGTATTCACTAAAAAAGTCTTTCATTGAGACTCGATTAATTTAGTATTTATTTCTTTAAGAGCAAAAATTCTATGATATAAAATTAGACTGGTTTTATAGTATGTCGCCATAATTATGGTGGTCCTAAAGAATTAACATACTATGGAATTTCAGTTAAATCTATAGATTTAGTATAGCTTGGGGAATTTAGAATTTTGTGTAGAATACCTCTTAATTTGAATAAAAATGATAACTGAACAAAGTCAAGCAAAAAGGTATACCAAAATCAATCAATCTGCCGAGCCTTTTCCCTAATATGTTGGGGTCGGCTTCCAGTCTAACCGGATGCAGCTGAATACCAGTATTTTACATGGAGCGACTGTCTACTGACCTCCGCAACCCAGTGACTGGGTAATACGATACCCCTTGGTAAGACTGGTTGTCAGACTTTCGGGCTTCTGACGACCCGTAACGACTGTCAAAGATCCACGAATGACAGCCGGGACCAACGGTTTAACGTGCTTTCCGAGGCACGGAGGAGTCTCGGTATGTAAAGATGGTCACCCATCCACGGACCGACCCCGGCAAGCGTAGCTTAACCTGAGGGATCGACCCGTACGGCTGTTATTACTTAGCCACGAGCTAAAAAGGTATACCAAAATATGACTAAATATTTTGGTAGTAACAAAATTTTAGTTTATACTCCCCTTATAATGATAAAACTTATGTTTTTTACACTTTCAGTTTATTCATTACAACTACATTAAAAATATGTAATAAATACATTTATAATATTCATTGTATATGTTGAATCTTATCAGGAAGGCTTTGGGTGAAACTTAATAATACCTTTTTAGGGTTCCGTAGTCAACATACCTATAGTTATAGTTTCGCTATGTCCGATCGTCTGTCCGTCTGTCCCTCCGCAGCTTAGTTCCGAGACTATTTGTACTTGAAAGCTATAATTTGGAATGGATATACATATTCATCACGCCGACAAAGTGGTAAAATAAAATCAAGAAAAAAAAATTTTTTTTCGGGTACCTTCTGTACACGTAAAGCCTGAACAAAACCCTTATCTACACCACGTCTGGGGGTCTACTCCCTAAGCACGAAGCCCGTAGTTTCGACCTTCGTTATGTGCGTTTCCTACTCCGTATCAACTACGGATGGATGATTGGTTCGGGGCCCGAGTGAAGTATGAATGACAACACGATTTGAAAGTTGTCCCTACTCCCGATGTATTTTTGCCCGTTCGAAAAATTTAACTACTACACTTGCTTTGATGGATCGTTATGTCAGACGGACGGACGGACAGACTTAGGGAGTAGACCCCCCGTTCTCGGAGCCTGACTATAAAGCTTTACTGTCTGCGGCCTCGCTAACATCAAATAAGGCAGTATGTCAATATATGCGCAAAAACACTACCTACTTAAAGTTTAATTATTTATTTATTTTCTTAACCTTGTCATACCGTTATGGTGTAACCTCTTTTATCGTGGGTTTCACTTTATCATCGGAAATCTATCAGGCCGTAGTGTGAACAGCTAAATAAGAATATTGCATCTCATTTCCGCACATTAATCATTGTTTGACTTCATTTTGGTAAAAGGTCAAAGTCGAAGTGTTGACTTATCTATATTTTTGTCAACTTAAATTTTATCGATAGTTACTTGATTGTAAGCCTCCGTTCCCACGAGCGTAATAAAATCGCGGCGGGATTTTATCGCGCACTGGATTTTCAACTCTCGTTGTTGAGCCGAGCGTTGAGAATCCAACTTAACAATAACAGAGTACATTCTAGCGCGTCGAAAAAACACACTGTTGAATTTTGCACTCTCGGCGCTAAGCAGAGCGTTGAAAATCCAGTGCGCGAAAAAATACCGCCGCGATATTTTTACGTCCGTGCGAACGTCGACTAAGCCTTTGTTGTTAACGGTAGTAGTTTATACTAAATGTATGCGGTTTTTGTTTCTGGGCCTCATGAAACTGGTTTAGGCTATGGTCAGACGTCCATTTAGTTCCGGGTCAGGATTTTCCGGGCTCTAGTCCGGCCAAGCTTAATGATAGTGTTTGTCAGAGCATGCTCCGGAAAACTGATGCCCGGTTTCTGAAGAATTCTTAAACGGAGTTTAAACTCTCAATTAGCTACTGATTCCCTCCCTCCTCCTCAGATAAACCCTCGATAGTAATTCACTCGACTTTTAAGCTAAATTCTTCCTTAGTTCAGAAACACGATATCGAACCAATAATCATTATCAAATGGATAAACTCCGTTTAAATAGCTCAGAAACCGGGCATGAGAGCACGAATGACCCCCGGAGTCCAGGCCATGATATGATAGATAGACCCTTAGAACTTTAATCCGAGATGATTGAGCCTCGCATCATAATTTGCAAAAAAAAAATCTATCTTAGTGAAGCACAGGCAAAGCGTCTTTAAGTGGCGTCACTTTCCCATTAGAGATACAATTAGATCATTCGTCTCGTCATCCTAATAAACAAGTGAAATGATACGGCTCATCGAAATACATAAGCATAGAATAATCATCCTATAACGTTCCAATTGCTGGGCAGGCTCCTCTGTGAGGAGTGGGCCGTAATCTACCACGCGGGCTCAGTACGGGTTTGTAGATGTCACATGTCTTAAATTTTTTGGTTCTAGGACACGTTTCCTCATGATGTTTTCCTTCAACATTTTCAGAAATAATGATGAAATAATTTACACAAATTAAAGCGCCTGTCTGGGTTCGAACCTAAGACCTCAGATCGTAAGTCCACCACTGCTCTCCTTTTGAGAACAGCTGTTATGAAATGAAATACACAAAGTAAAATGGCTGCCTGGGTTCGAACTTACGAGTAAGACCAACGACACGAAAGTCGGGGCCGTTACTACTGAGCTACCACTGCTTTATCGAAGTCGAAATGACTATCATCTCACCGTGACCCCTATCTGCGATGGATTAGTCATCTCTCACTTTGTCCGTCAAAAGGGTTACATAGCCGGAAGTTTCTCGGCTATCTTGTAACGGTCGGACAAAAGTTCAAAGTCAGTGCAACCATATTTATCTGATGTCCTCTAAAAAGAAACAATGATTTTTTTATTGTGAGAATCGTAAAGGAAGTTTTGCTTTAATAAAATATTAATTTGACCCTGTAGTGTGTTTCGATATCTAAACACGATAAAATATTAATTTGACCCTGTAGTGTGTTTCGATATCTAAACACGATAAAATATTAATTTGACCCTGTAGTGTGTTTCGATATCTAAACACGATAAAATATTAATTTGACCCTGTAGTGTGTTTCGATATCTAAACACGATAAAATATTAATTTGACCCTGTAGTGTGTTTCGATATCTAAACACGATAAAATATTAATTTGACCCTGTAGTGTGTTTCGATATCTAAACACGATAAAATATTAATTTGACCCTGTAGTGTGTTTCGATATCTAAACACGATAAAATATTAATTTGACCCTGTAGTGTGTTTCGATATCTAAACACGATAAAATATTAATTTGACCCTGTAGTGTGTTTCGATATCTAAACACGATAAAATATTAATTTGACCCTGTAGTGTGTTTCGATATCTAAACACGATAAAATATTAATTTGACCCTGTAGTGTGTTTCGATATCTAAACACGATAACATATTAATTTGACCCTGTAGTGTGTTTCGATATCTAAACACGATAAAATATTAATTTGACCCTGTAGTGTGTTTCGATATCTAAACACGATAAAATATTAATTTGACCCTGTAGTGTGTTTCAGCAGATGCCATCTTTGCTATCCGCCAGCTGTGCGAGAAATACAGAGGTGCGCATAAAAACTTGCACATGGTATTTGTTGACCTCGAAAAGGCATACGACCGAGTGCCTCGTGAAGTTTTGTGGTGGGCACTTAAGGAAAAATGTGTACCAGGGAAGTATGTGCAGTTGATTCGCGCGATGTACAGTCGATGCAGTACCCAAGTCCGGTCTACAGTGGGCACTACTGACAGCTTCGATGTGGCTGTCGGCTTGCACCAGGGGTCTGCACTCAGCCCTTACCTCTTTGTGCTGATAATGGATGCTCTTTCTTCGGATATCCAGGAAGAGGCTCCCTGGTGTATGCTGTTCGCCGATGACATTGTGCTGGTTGCCGAGAGTGGCTTAGAGGTCCAGAGCAGATTGGAGGTGTGGTGGAAAAGACTGGAGACCGTTGGCCTGAGAGTAAGTCGGACCAAAACAGAGTATTTGTTTTGTGATTTTGGCGGACTCTCCGGTCCTGTGCCCATATCTCTTGCCGGAACGCCCTTACCGATCTGCTCCGACTTTCGGTACCTCGGGTCGCTTGTCCAAGGGGATGGCGAAGTAGACCGAGACATAACGCACCGGATCAACGCAGGATGGATGAAATGGCGACAGGTTACAGGAACAACTTGCGACCCACGGATGCCCCTCAAGTTGAAGGGGAAAATTTACAAGTCCGTGATAAGGCCTGTCGTACTTTATGGATCGGAATGCTGGACAGTGAAGAAGACGGATGAAAAAAAATTGCATGCAGCGGAGATGAGAATGTTGAGATGGATGTGTGGAGTGACGAGAATGGATAAAGTGAGAAATGAGTATATAAGAGGAAGTTTGAAAGTGGCGCCAGTGACAGAAAAGTTGAAAGGAAATCGTTTGTCTTGGTATGGGCATGTAATGAGGAGAGACGAAACGCATGTGACTAAAAGAGTGATGAATATAGATGTTGATGGATGGAGAGGCAGAGGAAGGCCAAAGAAAAGATGGATGGATTGTGTGAGGAATGATATGAAAGAGAAGGGAGTGAATGATAGCGTGACGGTTGACAGGGGAGAATGGAAGAAGAAAACGTGTTGCGCCGACCCCAAGTAATATGGGATAAGGGCAGGAAGATGATGAGTGTGTTTCGATATCTAAACACGATAAAATATTAATTTGACCCTGTAGTGTGTTTCGATATCTAAACACGATAAAATATTAATTTGACCCTGTAGTGTGTTTCGATATCTAAACACGATAAAATATTAATTTGACCCTGTAGTGTGTTTCGATATCTAAACACGATAAAATATTAATTTGACCCTGTAGTGTGTTTCGATATCTAAACACGATAAAATATTAATTTGACCCTGTAGTGTGTTTCGATATCTAAACACGATAAAATATTAATTTGACCCTGTAGTGTGTTTCGATATCTAAACACGATAAAATATTAATTTGACCCTGTAGTGTGTTTCGATATCTAAACACGATAAAATATTAATTTGACCCTGTAGTGTGTTTCGATATATAAACACGATAAAATATTAATTTGACCCTGTAGTGTGTTTCGATATCTAAACACGATAAAATATTAATTTGACCCTGTAGTGTGTTTCGATATCTAAACACGATAAAATATTAATTTGACCCTGTAGTGTGTTTCGATATCTAAACACGATAAAATATTAATTTGACCCTGTAGTGTGTTTCGATATCTAAACACGATAAAATATTAATTTGACCCTGTAGTGTGTTTCGATATCTAAACACGATAAAATATTAATTTGACCCTGTAGTGTGTTTCGATATCTAAACACGATAAAATATTAATTTGACCCTGTAGTGTGTTTCGATATCTAAACACGATAAAATATTAATTTGACCCTGTAGTGTGTTTCGATATATAAACACGATAAAATATTAATTTGACCCTGTAGTGTGTTTCGATATCTAAACACGATAAAATATTAATTTGACCCTGTAGTGTGTTTCGATATCTAAACACGATAAAATATTAATTTGACCCTGTAGTGTGTTTCGATATCTAAACACGATAAAATATTAATTTGACCCTGTAGTGTGTTTCGATATCTAAACACGATAAAATATTAATTTGACCCTGTAGTGTGTTTCGATATCTAAACACGATAAAATATTAATTTGACCCTGTAGTGTGTTTCGATATCTAAACACGATAAAATATTAATTTGACCCTGTAGTGTGTTTCGATATCTAAACACGATAAAATAAAAATGAAATTAATTAAGTAGATGATTATTTTTTTTGTGGGGAAATCGACCGCAGTTAGTGTAGTCACTTAAAATACTAGTTTAAGATTTTTTTTTGTGTGTAAACTTCACAGACGTAATAGTAGGTATCCATATCTAAACTCGTACTTCAAGTAACAATAGTACCTACCAGCGGTCGTTGACCCTAAAAAAAAGATTGCAAAAAGAAGATTTTTTTATGTCGGCATTGCTTTCTTGTCGGTACCTACTAAATAATAGTACTCTACGGTCATAACAGTACTTCCAGAAGCTTAAAATAGCAGTTTTTTTAAAGGCGGATTTGAGCGACGAATGTGCTACATAGGTACTTACTTATTTTTTTTTTTCTTATTTATTATAAATTAAATATAGTACTCGGCTTTGTCAATACATCCCTGAGTATTTTTTTCCTACAGTGGTAGTCAAGATCATACTGACATAATTTGAAACACGTTTATAGAGGTCTTTTGAGTCTACTCTTCTTTAATTAATAATATTATAAATATGTATGAAAAACAATTAAAAATCAGATCGTTAATATTACAATGATACTTATTTCCTATGCACCAATTTATATTAAGGACGTTTGAAGCTCGTACTTCCGAAAAATTATAATGAAATGCATCATTTATATTTTTTTATTTTGAATTTGAGGCACTGGGGATATTTTGTAAAAATAAACAGGCCCAGTGCGTATTTGACCACGCACAATGAAATATTCCGTAGTTGAAAATAATTTATTCCGAAAACCAACTTATCATAGTTGAAAAACTAGATATCGGAAAAAAAATTATGCGATAAAATTCGAAATTTAAAATTTTCGGACTTTTTTCTTTACTTGTGCTGTGAGACCTTGCTGCTTCTTGCCAAATTTCATGATTCTAAGATTTTTACCATGGAACTAACCCCGAAATATTAAATATTATTATTAAATAATAATTATTAATAATATTAAATTATTTATATATGTGGAAGCTTGTCACTAGCAAATTGTCCTGCCTATGAATGATTGTTAACTGTGATATTAGTCTGTAAGCTTTCTGTAAGAATAAATAAATAAATATATGAAAAAAAATCTGCCGTCTACGTAGGTTTTGCATTTTGTAGAAAACAGCTGATTTTCTTTTTCATATGTCAGGGTCAGTTCCATGGTAAAAATTGTTCATTTACATGAGTCTACACTCCGTTAAAGTACTCGTATGTCCCTCGTTTAACCTAACTACTTAAATAAAAATCAATTGCCGTGCATTAGTCTCTGAAAAACTCGAAAATGGCTTTTGTGAGGGAATTGCCCACGTGGTACGAAGTTCACCGGTATTTCTTAACTAGCCTATAATGTTCCCACTGCTGGGACACAGGCCTCCTCACTGTGAGAGGGAATGAGCTGTAATTTATTTATTTATTTAGGTTAGCAAACAATTACTTAGCCACAAGCTCCTCGCTTGTGGCTAAGTAATAACAGCCGCTCGGGTCCGTGGATGGGTGACCATCTTTACATACCGAGACTCCTCCGTGCCTCGGAAAGCACGTTAAGCCGTTGGTCTCGGCTGTCATTCGTGGATCTTTGACAGTCGTTACGGGTCGTCAGAAGCCCGAAAGTCTGACAATCAGTCTTACCAAGAGGTATCGTATTACCCAGTTAATGGGTTATGGAGGTCAGATAGGCAGTCGCTCCATGTAAAATAATGGTATTCAGCTCCATCCGGTTAGACTGGAAGCCGACCCCAACATAGTTGGGAAATGGCTAGGCAGATTGATTGATAGGTTAGCAAACAATAAAATTGTTTACATTAAAAATAATCCACCACGCGGACCCAGTGCGGGATGGTAGATGTCACATATATTCGAATTTTTGGTTCTAGGACACGCCGGTTTCCTCATAATGATTTATTTCACCGTTTTGGGTCACCGGGTCACTTCACCAGGTCATTTAGTGTTTTGATAAAATATACCTACATAATTTATTCAGTAACCCTTGAATTTTTATGTATTAACTTACCTACTTACGTCAGCCTGCTGTGATGTATTCTGCGATTGTCACTTAACTAAAGATCGTATTTAAATATTTTCTTTATATGTATTATATAAAAATACATAGATTTAAAAGGCGACATCTCTCTGTCTATCGGTTTCTTATAATTCAAGAACCACTTTTCCGTTTTAAAAAGATTTAGCTCCTAACTAAACTTTAAACATACATGTCTGTGTGTCAGAGAGCACTTGGAGATTAAAAAAAAAAACTAGAGAGTAGTAAATCGGCCACCTGTATTTAAGTTCAAGTGAGCGGAGCCGTGGGCACAGTTAGTTATTAAATAAGTGATGTAAAAGTAAACGTTATTCCAATCGAATGTTTCGGCATACATACTTGAGACATACTCTGCTTCTGACATCTTTACGGATGTTCAAAAGTGCCTACTTCGGAACAGTTCAGGAGGCACTTTTGTTATTTTTTTAGGGCTCCGTACCAACGGAACTCTTAAAGGATCACTTCGTTGTCTGCCTGTCAGTCTGTCCTTTTTCTCAAGAACGCGTGGACGTATGTAGTTGAAATTAATAACAAATTGTGGTCTACGGTCCCTTGGAGCTCCAAAAAAAATCAAGCTTCTAAGTTAACGCAATAAAAAACACGGCCATAAAATCTATAGGGTACATACCTACTTCCCATTGATCTAGAATTATGAAAGGCGAGAGCAAGGTCTCACAGCACAAGTATTTTTCGATGGGGAGAACATTTTTCAATTACAAAGTTAAGTTTGTTCTTGGGATAAATTCATCCCAACTACGGAACCACTTGGACAATCACTTGGCTATCTTTAGGGTTCCGTACTTCAAAAGGAAAAAACGGAAACCTTATACCATCACTCGTGTGTCTGTCTATCCGTCTGTCACAGCCAATTTGCTCCGAATCTAATGGATCGATTAAGTTGAAATTTGGTACACATATGAACTTCTGTGACCCAAACACGGACTGGTAAAGTAAATAAATGAATTTTGAATATGAGGGTCACTTTTGAGGAGCAAATAAGAAAATTAAAAAAAAAATGTTTTGCAAACTATACCATATGACATGTCAAATGAAAAGGCTTACTTACTATGAGTGTCTCAAATATATTTTTTGTATAATTTTAAAATAAATTGTTTTAAAGTTATTTAAGAAAATAGACGATAATTGACCATTCCCCCCCTTATCTCCGAAACTACTTAGCCTATAATTTTGAAAACAATACAGAAAAGAGTTCTTTACCTGTAGATTACAGGAAAACCTATAAGAAGTGTGTGGTCTTAAAAATAACATGGTAAATCTCTCAATATTGTGAGTACAAACTTACATTTACAGTTGGAATATATAGGAAAGCATGTTTTTCAACTACAATGTTAAGTTTGTTCTTGGGATAAATTCATCCCAACTACAGAACCCTTCATTGTGCGTGGTCCGACACGCACTTGGGCGGTTTTTTTTTTTACAAAGTATCCCCAGTTCCTCAAATTCAAATTAAAAAAATATAAATGATGCATTTCATTATAATTTTTCGAAAGTGTGAGTTTCAAACGTCCTTAACATAAATTGGTGCATAGGAAATAAGCATCAAATGTAATATTAACGATCTGATTTTTAATTGTTTTCGATACATATTTATAATATTATTAATTAAATAAAAGTAGATTCAAAAGGCCATTGCCGTGCCAACCTTTAAAAACGTGTTTCAAATTATGTCAGTATGATCTTGATCACCACTATAGGTAAAAAATACTCAGGGATGTATTGACAAAGCCGAGTATTATATTTAATTTATAATAGATAAGAAAAAAAAATAGGTAAGTATTATACATTATGTAGCACATTCGTCGCTCAAATCCGCCTTTAAAAAAACTGCTAATTTAAGCTTCATAATCTGGAAGTACTGTTATGAACTTATGACCGTAGAGTACCATTATTTAGTAGGTACCGACAAGAAAGCAATACCGACATAAAAAAATCTTCTTTTTGCAATTAATAAAAAAGCAGTATCGAATTTATTAATTAGTCAAACGAAACCTTTAATTGGCTTACCTGCGCAGTGGTTGCATAAACGCATTCTTGGCATCTTGCCGGTGCGTCAAGCCGAACCAGACTGTCGACAAAACGAGCAAGAAGATGTAGTTTTGTGTAATCAAAAGTGGGCCAGTTATGCATATAGGTTACCTAGTTATTTGAGTCACAACATGTTTGTTGATTTTAGAAAGAAATAAAGAAAACACGTATATTTACGGTAAACATGACGCAAAGAAAAAACACACAAAATAAAATAAAAACATATATTATATAAATTGTTTAGGTAGTTTTACCCAATTTTTAACTAATGAAAGGCTCTAATGTCTATGAAGTTTGAAAAATACCAGCCTATTGTTCCAATTTCAGAGACAAAAAAAAAAAGATCTTGCTCGGATGAGGAAAAGCATTTTTATTTCATTTTCAATCAAGCGTGGTTCAATTGTTCAGAAATGTAATTATATACGCCTTTAACATCAAAATAATATTGATTTTATGTAGTTGTGATGCCGGTATAGGTACTGGCCATCATTTTGGTATCGTCGTTGTTCCGAATTTGAATTCACGACCATTTAAAAAGACTCTAAATAGACTTTTAGACAAAAAGTGCAAGGTGGCTCGATTTAGGAGTCCGGGAGTGTATAAGTAGTGTCAGTAAGATTTGGGAAATCCAAAAAAAATGACCTGACACCAATTTTACTCGAAGGAGTAGGCCGGGACATCCAAATCATCACGTAACTTTTTTACAAAAAAATACAACCGACTTCTAAAAACAACACTACAAAGTGAAAAATAACTTTAATTTCGGAAGTCGGTGTCTAGTTAAATGCATTTTACGTTTTTTGCCACCGAATTCCGAAATTAAAGTTATTCTTCACTTTGTAGTGTTGTTTTTGTAAGTCGGTTGTACTTTTTTGTAAAAAGGTTTTTATTTTTGACTTTTTAGTGGTTCACATGTGCTTACCCCTTCACAGCGTACCGGCGTGATGTTATGTTATCAACTGGTGTAAACAATAGACAGACAGACAATAGAGAGACTTCAGCAATCCCAGTCCATTTGCTATCATTTATTGAGGAGTTCCGTTGCCTATTCTCAGAAGTTCTTCATCAGAGCTTCCCCAAATTGAAATGGGACCACTCCGAGAAAGTAGTCTTCCAAAAACTATCCAAATCACTTCAAGTGTGCTGTATAAAATTGGAAGAGTTATTTTTATTTCTCCAGGATCCCATCATCAGATTCTGACTTGATGATCATGGGACCACCTGGGAAGTATACCCTTTCAAACAAAAAAAAAAAACAAATTGGTCCAGCCATCTTCGAGTAATCGGGGAACATAGATAAAAAAAAATAAAAAGGTTACGACGAATTGAGAACCTCCTCCTTTTTGAAGTCGGTTAAAAAGTCCCATGTACCATCGAGGACATTTGCGTTGAACCACTTTTCGACTTTATCACTATGGTAGTAAGGTTCAAAAGTAGTTCACCGCAAATGTCCGCGATTGTACCTAATAGGACGTGGATGGCGTATTGCCCGGCTCAAATCCTGATTCTAGGAGAGACTGAGAATTTGGGAAATAAATAATGTAAATAAATTAATCATTAATCTTTCACTTAATCCGCTACAAACAATAATCCATAATAACTTGAGACGCGCATCGGTTATTGAACGTGAACAAAATGTGAATGACATTGAACTACAAGTTATATACTTTACATAACTACTTCTGTTCACTTCCGTGTTGATTCATAAACACTGAATATATAAAACAAAGTCTGGTTTGTTCGAACACTTATAACTCGAGAACGGCGGGACCGATTTTCATAGTTTTTGATTTTCTTGATTTGTTGTATTTGTATTCGACCCGAATAGCAGAATAACTAATAAAAACATATGAAAATTCACAAAAAAAAAAAATATGAAGAAAATTAATTTTGTCATACATGAAATTTGGACAAGGCACCAGCGTCTGTCGGGAATCTTTCATTTTAATTAGAATTCCAAATTCAAATAAATTTTATAAGCAGTTGCTCATTTGTTTTCCCGCCGTTCGATTTATTGACAGGACAACGTCTGTCAGGTCAGCTAGCGATTTAATAAAATACCACAATGGACATCACTACAATAACAATATTTGTCGATTGTCGAGAGGGGCTCGTGGCTAAGTAATAACAGCGCAAGGGTCGATCCATCAGATTAAGCTAAGCTTGCCGCGGTTGGTCCGTGGATGGGTGAGCATCTTTACATACCGAGACCCCTCCGTGCCTCGGAAAGTACGTTAAGCCGTTGGTACCGGCTGTCATTCGTGGGTGGATCTTTGACAGTCGTTACGGGTCGTCAGAAGCCCGAAAGTCTGACGACCAGTCTTACCAAGGGGTTTCGTAAAATACAGGTATTCAGCTGCATCAGGTTAGACTGGAAGCCAACCCCAAACTAGTTGGGAAAAGGCTAGGGATGATGATGATCACACGGCATTGAGCGAGTTTACAATAAGTGCGACGTAGATGTCGAATTTGATTTGGATACTGTTTTGACAGGTTATTAATTAGCTATAAATACATTCTAATTTTAGCTTGAATTAGTGATTTTTATTGGTCATTTAAATAGTGATTTATGTTAGTCCTTCTTAGTGATGATGTTCTTCAGAAAGGTCAGGTGCGTAGTACTCGCAACCGGTGTGCGTGTATGAACGTAAACGAAGCAAAAGGATTATGTTGTAAGGAACGTACGAGTAGCTGCAGGTGACTTTCTGCAGTTTCTATCTGCTCCCGTGAGAAGAAGGGGTGAGTTTAACACATATAATGCCTCGTCAGCCACATATGGCTGACATTTTCCAAACCAATTGAGCCGTGTCAGCCATATGTGGCTGACGGAATATGCTTGTTTTGAAAGCGCGATTTTTCGTCGTCAGCCACGTTTTTGATGTTAAACTGTATGTAGTATGGTTGACAAGGCCTGGTAAATTATAACTGTAGTGATGGCATCGATACTTTTACTTACATTTTGAGAAATATTAAGTTTGTAAGTGGAAGTTTCGAAAACAAAAGAGTGATTATAAAAATAGTTGATTTTTTGCAAATGAAACTTATAGGTAAATGTTTTAATTACTTTTATTCATATTTAAATTGGCATTGGCAACATAATAAATCAAATCTACATCAATCATCATGTTCAAACACGTTTGAACTCAAACATATCTATGGTCTAAATTGAAACAGCTGATACAATAGTGTGGCTTATTCGGGCAATCTTCGCAGTATGTTACCACTCTTTTGGTTTTATTTCGAGCATGAACTCTTCCAAATTGGGCACAGTTTTCTTTATAACACCTAACACAATATTTACGACAGGCAGAGGCCAACCCTTGCCTTTTCTTCAATTCATGCTTTACTCGCCTAGGTCTAGCGGAGGCACTAGTTTCCGGGACTCCTGTATGCACGAGGTAGTCGACCAACGCGGTTCTAAACTGGACGACAGAGAGCTTCTTCTTGGTTGTTAATTTATATAAAATATATGAATTTACAATCGCTGTATTCAGTAATAACTCCATCGCCAATCTCTTGGGCCATTTCGTCGTCTTCCGAAGAGGGGTCGTGTAAGAGGGCATTTGGTCTGACAGATCAACCGCTGATTTTGCATGATTATAATCTACCACAATCTTCGGTTTTATTTTTTCTTTTCCTTTTTTAGTTATTCTTCTGAAACTTATGGAGTGCTTAGTAGACAGCAGCAGCACATCCCGCTTGTCCTTCCACTTCATAATTGTTATTCCGTCGTCATTTTCTTGAGCTGAGAATTCTCCTGTCTTCAGTTTGGTTTGGACAACTGTTTGAGGTAAACCTCGTCTATTTTTTCTAAGAGTGCCTATGAGGTGAGTTTGTCCTGCTAGTAGTTTTCGTGCCAGATCCAAACTGGTATACCAATTATCTGTGCAAACCGTATGTCCTTTATTTAGATAATCGTCACATAAGGCAAGGACAACATTAGTTGGTGTAGTATTCACATTGTCATAGTTTTTGCCAGCATAAACTTGCACTTTTACAGTGTATCCTGGGTTTGAGCACAGCTTAAGCGAGGCGTTCGTTTCGCGCGCTTTTGAAATCAAATGGCTGACAGAATGGCTGACGCGGCCCCATTGAGAATTTTATTACAGTGGCGCCGCGTCAGCCATATATGGCAGCCACCATTATTTATTTATTTATTTCACTATTATATTATGTAAAATGTAAAGAAAATAGTGAATTAAGACATTCCTCACATTCCATGAAAGTATTTTACAAAAAAAAAAAACAGTTAGTTCATTTGTTAGTACGGCATTATATGTGTTAAGTATGTTATGTAGGTCATTATTTCTGTTGAATTTAATATGAGTGATTGATTAGTTAGTTATTCATGTCGTATCGTCGCCGTATCATCATGTCGTATCATATCGTCATATTTTTAGGGTTCCGTACCTCAAAAGAAAAAAACGGAACCCTTATAGGATCACTTCGTTGTCCGTCTGTCTGTCTGTCAGTCTGTCAAGACCCTTTTTCTCAAGAACGCGTGGTATCAATTTGAAATTAATATCAAATAAGTAAGTCTATGATCCCTTAGAGTTCCAACAAAACAAGTAAAGGAAAAAGTCCGAATATTGTTAATTTGTAGTTTTAAGAATAAACAATTTTTTTTTGTTTGGAGCCATTGTTAAGTAAATTCTTTTCAACTACGGAACCCTTCATTGTGATACGAGGAGATACACAATGTGTATCTCCTTGTACACACAGCTACACTGCAAGCTATACAATACCAGTTTACACTGACCTCTCATTGTAAGGAAATCCTATACAATGCGAGATTAGCTTATACTGGAAAATTATAGCTTGATCTGTAGCCGTGCGTACAATAAAAATAAACTTTTTTTTTTTTTTAAAGCGAATATCACTTGTTGGCCCTGAGTTTTCTTCACGGATGTCTTCTGTCTGAAACAGAGATCCATTTGGCTGCAACTTGAGATAAGGAAAAATCTTATTGCGTTTGATATTCATTCATGATTCTATGCAAAAATTACGGAAAATGGCGGATATCCTATTTCCTTCTAAATGGCAAAGGAAGTGCCTTTGTAGTAGTCTGAGGGGTAATTACTTGTACTAATTAACTGGCAAGGTTATATACTTTACAATATACTTTCATGTTTATTTGTCAGTTTGTGAGATGTAAATGGATGTTAGTACTACACTACTGAGGGCCGTTCTAAAGGTTAGTAATTTCATGCCTTTCTTGTTTCCCACTAGAGAACTTTATGAGCGAACTGGAGTGTCCCACAACTCAGTTCCATACTGCTTTCTCCCGTCGGCATTTTGGTTTTCTTGGAAACTATTTATATAACAAAATTAACGGAATTTTGTCAATTTATGCCGTACCCAAGCAGCGTTGCAAAAAAACCCTCTCTATCTGGTTACAAAAATTGGACTATGACGCCACGGAGCAGCTACTTATTGTTCCTTCGTAATGTTTCATGTTTTTCGGGTTCTTGACTGTAACCAACACCATTCACATACATACACTCACACCATCATTCTACCTCTCCTTACACATTACACACGCAACACACACACACTACACACACGCACACTATACAATTTTTTTTTAAATAATTTACTATTGTTAATAGATTAAATTCGGGGTGCTCGCCTGGTGATCTGTCACACAGGGTATCCTAGTATGGACGCCAGTCTCTCACAAAGGATCATATTTTAGGTTTTGTAACAAAGTTATTATTCTTGTCTCTATTTATAAAATAAAACTAAGTGTACCTCTGTGATGAGAAAAATAAAATAAAGATTTATTATTTATTTATTTATTTATTTACTATTTTTATCTCACGACGCGACACGCGCTTTAGTTGTGGTAACCAAGTGTAGAAACACGCTGTGAATGTGTGCGTGAAGACGAGTAGCGTCAGCATAACAATATACACACACTTCCGATTTCGTCATTGTCTCGAACGGTACCGAGAGCTCCTGCGCTTACACACACATTCACAGCATGTTTGTACACTTGGTAACCAAAAGTAAAGCGCGTGTCGCTTCGTGAAATAAAAATACTGTAGGCACTAGAAACTCTATAGAGGGAGTGTTTAGTACTCATGACAATGATCAACTTTTATTATGAGGCCAACCTTGTATTCAAAGGCGAAAAAATCTAGGTACTGCTCCATACATTTATGTTTGCATAGTTCGACAAAATGTGACAAAATGGATATATTAGCTAGCCATTTCCATGAGCTTTACACTCTCTTAAAGTAAGTCTTTCGTTTAACCTAATATAATAAATGATAATTATAAATCAAAAGGTATTTTACAAGGCAGATGTGAGTGGAACGCCCTAGGAAAACATATAGTGATCTTATTGGTGATGTTCTTCAGAAAGCTCAGGTGCGTAGTACTCGCAACCGGCGTGCGTGTATGACCAGGGGGCCAACCACCACTTCTTAAAGCAGTATTAGGGCGCTTTCAATTTAGACGTTTCGTGTCGGACCGCTGCGGTGCCGAAACGGTGCGTTTGTCGTATTGCGCACGGACGGTCGTTTGTTTTTAGAAATCTATTCTAAAATTCCTAATTATATTTAGAAACATTCATATTCCCTTTTTACGGTTTCATAATATTAGACAAAAAATAATTTGACGTCGATCTATTTTATTTTGTATAAGTTGCTGTTTATTCGTGGTCGGGTAACAGCCTGAAGAGAAAAATATTTTTGGTATTCCATTAAAATGAGTAAACAACATGGTGGATAAACAATATTTTTCGGAAGGTAATTTAGGGTACCAGACAAATTAACGTTGAAGGTTGCCGGTAATGTTGTTTTGGCTGATCGAGTAAATAAAAATGTGCTGAAATTTTAGTAAGTACTGTGAGGGCTCGAACCTCACAGTAGGAGATTTACTAAATTAATAATAAAACGAGAGGGTCTAGTTAAATGAGGCTGAAGCCCTCTGAATTTTAAGCTTCAGATAAATTATAATTCACACTCCTTAACTAAATTGGTTCTACGCGGAGCCCTCACCAGATTCTATCTGTCAACCTAGTCTTTCTAGAATACATTCCATATTTAAATGATTGAATGTCAGCCAGTATAACATTGTCGAGGCTTGATCAAAGCATCAAACCTCTACAGTACCTATGTAGTTCAGGGCGTATTATTTGGGGCACAGTGTCAAAGTTTTTTTGATTTTGATTATCTTTAAACAAGTTATTACAGGATGATGTTGACAAATTAGAATGGACAGATGTACCTACCCATTACTAGTGTTACGTTTTACCACAGAATAATAAAGATACAGTAGTTTATCTAGGTAGTGACCTTGAATTAATTACCTACGGCCGCTCGGTAGATAAATACGTGTCCGTCCGTGTGTAACTGTCGCGCACTCGAACTGTTGCGTATGTTCGCGACATGTAAGTTTGCCGTTCTGAAACCAGGCTTTCCAATGCGCATGGCATGGCGCGTTGCTGTTTTAGTATAGATATTGACTACTGCGCAGTCATTTGTAGCATATTTCAGAGCGGCAAACTTACATGACGCGAACTATATAGGTACTATATATACTGAGATTTTAAAGCGCGTCAAATATGGAATACTGCTTAAAGTAGTTTAGAAGTTAGGTGGGAACAGATGAACATACATACGATACATACCGGCCAAAATCATAACCCTCCTTTTTGTAAACAAGATAAAAATCTGCCTATCTGACTTCTACAACTGGTAAGACTAAAACTGGTTGTCAGACTTTCGGGCTTCTGATGACCCGTAACGACTGTCAAACATCCACGAATGACAGCCGGGACCAAGGGCTTAACATTCTTTCCGAGGCACGGAGGAGTTTCGGTATATAAAGATTGTCACCCATCCACGTACCAACCCGGCAAGCATAGCTTAACCTGATGGATTGACCCGTGCGGCTGTTATTACTTAGTCACGAGATCTTGATTTAACCAATCCGATATTCATATCTCTTATATATAAGTTTATTTATAAGCGTTCGTGGTAGGCATGACTACAGATCAAGCTATGCTATTCCAATATAAGCTGATCTCGCATTGTATAGGATTTCCTTACAATGAGAGGTCAGTGTAAACTGGAAATGTATAGCTTTATGTGTAGCTGTGTGTACGAATAAACTATTAATAGTCCCATTAGAATACAAATGAGTTATCACAAAAAAATCAGGAAAACCCGCGCAAAAAACCTTAACTTTAATTTATTCTAAAAATGAGTCCTTTTTATTATTTTATCACTTTGGTATATGATGGTTAGTCATCGATGGCAATAATTATCTTCCGACTAAAAATATTCTAAAAATCGCGTAGAAAACACAAAATTCATAAAAAAAATCTTATTTCACTATTTAGATGTACCAAAACAACACGTCCGCCATTTGTAACAATGTGTCAATTTTAGTTCCTGAGACGCGCGTTTTGAATCGGCACAAAAATCTACTGTCATTTCCTATAGCATATTATTATTTAGTCCAGCGAACTTGTATATTAGAGGTCAGTGAGGTATTTATATTTATGAATTTATAATAACAGCTAACATTTAAATTTTAGTAACAAATCTACGCAAGAAGTCTAAAAGTAGAAAAAACAACAAGTTTTTGAGAACTCAAAAGTTTCTTACTTAACGATACTAATTAACTTCTTAAATAATTTAACTACCTCCTAACTTGTTAAATGCTTAAAAATTAAGCGAGTTTTAGTTCCGCAAGTTCGTTTTAAGTTATAAAAGTCACCTTAGTGTGACTTAATAGTGGTGCACAGAGTTTATTTTACTGTACTCGTAACTTGACACAATTTATGCATTGTTGGCATGAATTTATTACTAAGGGTGGTTGTTTAATTTAAATATTACTATTACCGTTAGAACACTAAGTCCAAATTTCACCAATGAAACTTAACGCGATCAGCGCACAAACCACGTTTAAGAGCAGTCAGTGTCATTATTTTCTGTGGAATATTGACACTGACAGCTCTTGAACGCGGTTGTTTAATTTAAATATTTTTATTACCGAACACTAAGTGCGAATTTCACATAAAATAATAATAACAATAATGACACTAACAGTTCTTTAACGTGTTTAAGCGCTGATCTAGTTTCTTTGGTGAAATTCGCCCTAAAACTGCGTAAACGAATAAGATAAGATAATGAAAATACGCATTATGTTTATCGAGAATCTTTAATCTTTTGGCAGGTATATTCAATTTTTAAAAGGAAAAATACGCTACGTTCATACTGAGCGGCGCGGGCGGCGGCGGCGTTCAGATATCATTAAATTGTTATTACAAATGTACTTACATTTATAGTTGTATAGTAGTTTTCAACTACGACTGCGATAGATAATACGGAACGTATGCTACCCGCTAATACGAAAGCGGCCCTTAACAAAAAACAGTTAAGCGCAAATTCATGCGCACGCGCACCGTGACGTCAGCCGGCACTTCGGACGTGTTTACAAACAATGCCGAATCGACGATGATTCTTGGAATCTTATAACACTTGAATGTTTTTATGGATGCCAGAGAACTGGCAAATATTTTGTTAGCTTGGCATTTTAGATAATTATTGTCACGCCACGGACACGCTTTGATTCGCTCGCTGCTATTAGCAGACTAAATGAAATTACAACAATTGTCTGAATTTGTCTGCAACAATTTGCGCGCGCTAGTGCGATATCGACCTCTTTATTTTATAAACTATCATTAACTTATTAAGATTCAATTATTTTAAACTATAATTATAAGGGTTAAAAATACCTATTTTATTTGCAAGTCCACTGAAAATGAAGGCTGAGTTATGGTCACTCAACAACCACTTTTTGGAAAAACTCGACTACTAATTATTACCAATGTTTTCCTTCTTCTTGAAACTTGAATTTGTTTTAAATAGGCACAGACGCCAGCACATCAAGCTACTACAATCTGTCAAATTTCTTTAATAGATTTTCATCTTTATCGCTAAAGCATTAGGTTCAAGGTTGATTGGGAAAATTTGACAGTTTCGGGTGGCTTGAACTGCTGGCATCTGTACCTACTAACAATTAAGGTGACATATTGAAAAAAAAAATGCTTTTTCTTTATCGTGTACCTTATTAAGCTTATGGAATAGGGATTCAACATTTTGGTGTATGTTTTTTGACTATAAGGCCTAGTATCCTAAAAAAGAAATTAACGATACAATGAAATTTTCAAGTGTGCAAAAATTTCAGAGACTGAGATAAATAGACGTTACTTCGCACACACTTTTTTCTTAGATATGTTTCCGTCTTTATCTTGCATTTTTAGTTTGACATTTATGCGACAGTGACAAGAATAATGCTTAGCCAAAGCCCATATTAAGTAAAGAAAAAAGTTAAGGTTTTTAAATGCCGGTCGTTAGCTCCAGTTTTGAGCACTGGTTTAGATAAGTTTGTGGCGGCGACCGACCGACCACGGAAGATGGAACCACCACTCCCCGCGTGCGGGGGAAATAAGCCACGCCCATCAAACTACTTTTTAATTTCAAGGTAGGGCCCCTAATTGAAGTTGAATGAGCTTGCACCCCCACCCCACTAAATTAAATGGGACTTTAACATAACTGTGTGTTATACACTTCTGCCTTATCCTTCAGGGAATACTAATATTGTAGTTGAAGCCGGTAAACAAAGGGTCTTAGCACAAAAACTTCTACACTTTGTTCAACGCGTGTCTTATGTCAGACTTACGTCAAACTCCATACATAAATGTCGTGTTAAGGACGCTGTTACAAATGGGTAGTCAAATCATTACTTTTTTACACAAAAGTATGTTTATTAAATAAAATACTTTGCATTCTTGAAACGTTTTTTGGCCGAATTGTTGATAGTTGTGCATGGTACTATTCTAAACTATAAATATAATTTTAGATAGGTACAGATTCTCAATAAATGTATCGGAGTGAAAATTTTTACTTCGGTACATTTATTGAGAAAATGTTACAATCTTCGTCATGCCAAGAAAAATAATTGTTGTAAAAGCGAAATTTCCAGCGCCAGTATTTAATCGAACCGCGAATAAATAATTGCCATTTTGCGCTCCTAAAAATATTGTTGAACACTCTAATTTTATGATTGCGTCTCTTTTTGTGAAACACAAATAATTCCAAAAAACTAATACCTCATAATTACTAAATAGACAAGTATGCTGCGACCAACTTGGATATAGCGCTCCCCGCATGCTGCCGCGGCGCAGCTCGCTTCGCTCAATCGCCTCGCACGCGGTAGGTCACTGTTCTAACTTAACCTAACCCAATTGGTCAGGGTGCGTCAGCTCAGTTACTTCGACCAATTCGGCTCTCGCGTGGTTGGTCACAGTTCCAACGTAACCTTACCCGTTTGGTCGGGGTACACTAACTTAGTTACTGCGACCAACTGTGCAAAAAGGGCAAAAAGTTTAAAATAGATACAATTACCATTCAAAAAAGTGTGCATCATTAGAAGTACAAATATGTAGTTTTTAAAAGTTCATTTATTAAAAAAAAAATATTATATTAAAAAAACATTGCTTTTTGCAGTCGGGTTTTTTGTTTTTTTTTTTTTTTTTTTTTTATTTCAATCTTTTTAGTTTTATTAATATATATTTGGAATTGACTCATTATTAGCTTTTATTTGATACAAATATTGTTGTAATTTATTTAAAAAAAAACCTTCTCTCTTTTTCTTTGTATATTATTTTATTATTATTCTTTGTTTATACATTGTATCTGGAAGATACAATGTATAAATATTATATAACCTATGTCACTCTCGCAATTAAGACGAATCTAACAACACCTCATAGGTCATCACGCCGTTCACGCCACAGAGCGTGCCAAAGAAATGGACATACATACATACTCTCGAAAAACATTACCTTCCTTCTGGGGCAGTCGGGTAAAAAGTGTCCATCATTACGAAGGTCAATGAGTTATATGAGGAAAAGATAAATATTTTCCATTACCAACTAATGTTTGTGTCAGCTTATCAGCATTTAACGAGTTCACCGAAGAACTGGATTGATTTTCAAGAAAACCATTTTCATAATAATAACAGTAACAAAGGCAGTAAACAAACACAGGTTTCTAAACCTGTTGGATAAATTATCTTTGTCTTTTACCGGAGAATCTAAAACAATCAATCTGCTTAGCATTTTCCCAACTTGGTTGGGGTTAGCTTCCAGTCTAACCGGATGCTGCTGAATACCAGTATTTTACATGGAGCGACTGCCTAACTGACCTCCTGATCGCGACGATAGGTCGTGGTGGATTTAAATGAAATTGAGCGGACTGTATAACGTATAATTAATGATTAAAATGAGTGAATTACAACGGTGTCGATTAAAGGCAAACATGATAATAACGAACGCTAAGAAAACGCGTAAATGCAGCCGTGCGTGGAGGCGTGCAACAGCTGATCAACCGAATGGTGTGTGGCACGGGGGTCCGCGCTGCGGCCTTTCGGCCGGCTGCCTCGCCATTGCCCCGCATCCCTCGTTCACTGCCGCCAGCGCGCGGCGATGTTGAGAGGAGCGGTCTCAACACCTCCACAACCCAGTTACAGAGTAACACGATACTCCTTGATAGGACTGGTTGTTAGGCTTTTTATGACAGCCGGGACCAACAGCTTATCGTGGTTTGCGAGGCACGAAGGAGTCTTGATATGTAATGGATGATCACCTATTCACGAACCGACCGCGTTAAGCGTAGCTTAACCTTCGATCTAGAACACATCATTATTTTACTTGATAGATATTAAGTTATTTTTTTAATTCAACTAATTTGTTACGTTTAATATTTCTGTACTAAAATTCGTGATTCGAGATAATTATTGGCTAGGCAACTTTACTAAAAAGATTTTTTTTTTTCAGAAAATTTCAAGAAAGTAATTTTCTGAGAAGAAAAAAAAACAAAATCTTTATAGTAAAGTTGCCTAGCCAATAATTATCTCGAATCACGAATTTTTTCTTTCTTGTTTTCTTTCTTGAAAATCTTTTCAGAAACAGATTTCTCTCCTTATCTTTCAAAAGGGATTAATCAGTAGTAACGGTACAATTAAAAAATATTACCCCTGATCTGATAATACTGAGAATTGGTTCCTGTAATTAATAAACGTACGGATGCAATGCAATTAGAAGGTCCTAAGTTAATCGGTTGATTTCACAACAATGTAGAGTCAAGATAATTATCTCGCAGTTGATCTTTATATTACTTAGTTAATAATTAATTTAGTAAAGTTTAGCGTCGTACTAAAACAATAGTTACCAATACCACAGTATAATAAAGTAAGCAGTAGTACATCTTCATAAAAAACGGCCGAAACAACAACGCGTATACCAGTAGGCAATAGTTCCGATTATTCCCGATGTCCACCATTTGTTACTTCGGCCTCCACTGGGGGACATACCTAACCTCAAAACACTTTAAAGTTGCTTCTGCATCGTCTCCGGCGCTGCGGGAAGTGAAACCCCTTACGTAACAAAAAGGATAGGCACCCATCCTCACCTCCGCAGTCTCGAGCCCCAGCCGCTACGGCTCGCATGGGTGCCTATGCTTTGTTACAGCAGGTTTTTATAACACTCTAGGGATAGCAGGCAAAAGACTACGTAAAGTCGGGGTGCCCCGATTCGGTTTTCGAACAGATTCGACCTATTTTAACCATGAAGTAGTGGACAGCAGGAAATATTTTTAAAAGTTCAAACTCAACTCAAACTAAAAGCATTTATTTCAAATAAACCAATTACAGGCACTTTTGAATTGTCAATGGGTCTATCAGTCAGAAAGATGAAGCTAGTTGCCCATTCCAAAGCGTAGTAGATCCCTATGGAGAAGAACGGGCAAGAAACTCCACGGACACTCTTTTAAATCATAATATTTTTACAAAATATTGGCTACATCGTTCATGTTGAAAATATACATGTGAGAACAATGTAGAAAGACGTGCACGTTAAAAAGCGTCTGTAATAAAAAGATAAAAACTAAAACAACTAAATTAAATATTAAAATTAAAAATAAGCCATGGCAGCTAAGAGACGACCAGTCCCAACTGACGGCGCCCGTTCACGAGCATGACGCATGGATCAGCACCAATTAGCTCTACCATTTTGGAGGGAACTTAATGATCCAACACACACGTCACCACCAGCGAGACATTTGAGTGAGCATGACATACTCTCAACCGCCAGGATACTCCTTGGTGAGACTGGTTGTCAGACTTTCGGGCTTCTGACGACTCGTAATGACTGTCAAAGGTCCAAGAATGACAGTAAGGACCAACGGCTTAACGCGCTATCTGAGGCACTGAGGGAGGGTATGTAAAGATGATGACCTATCCACGGACCGACCGCGGCAAGCGTAGCTTAGCCTTATCGGTCGACCCGTGCGGCTGTTATTACTTATTGTAATTAGTAGAAATAAATAATGATTATTAGCATTTTATTACTTTGAATCTGTGTTGCCTTTAATTAACTAATGAACGTAAGGTGAACGGTTTTTTGATACATTAAAATTGTAAAAAAGTGAACTTGATTTATTGACATTGACATAATTATTTTACTACAACATTGGTTGAACAAATTCAAAATAAAGAGTTTTAATTACCTACTACTTACTAATTTTGTTTGAAAAGTATTATAAGAATATTCCAAACTTAATTATTCGTAGACATAATTAACTTTTTCATGGTTTTTCAAAGGCAGGGTACATGTAACTAATGATAAAAATTAATGAATTACTGCCAATATAACCGATAATATCAGTATATCGATAATTCTCAATAATTATAACCTTATGATCTGAAATGTTCAAATTACGATTTTTACAAAATGTTAGGTTTTCGTTCAATGGGCGGTCAGCACAAACTGGATAATATGAACTTAATATATCGTAATTTTGGTAATAATATATTTTGTCCCATTTTTCATATATTTTTTTGCTAAATCTTCACTTCAGTACCTACATAATAATTATGGAAAAACAGATAGCATCACTGAATCTGATACAGCGACATTATTTCCTCTACAACTACATAATTATGTGTAATATTGCATAACAGCGACATAAGCGTCGCGTGCGCAGCTAATTGTTTAACTAGACTTATTTATGTACTTACTTGTTATGACTGTGATACAGTGAAACCCGTTTACTTTGTGAGGAATAAAAAGTTGCTCAGACTGAGAACATTTCACAGTGGTTTTGATAGTTCGGCAGCGATCTTTTTTCCAATTAAGTGTCTAGCAATTATTTGAGAGTTTTGGTTAATACATTTAGGGTATTTTTCTATCTAATCTAATCTAACTGCTGCGACGTCATCGTGCGCTTAGTGGGACCCAATCGGTGGTTCTCTTAGCCCATTTGTCATCTGACGGCAGGCATGTTCGGACCAGTCCCATGCTTAGCGGCTTTCTGGGTAATGTCCGTGATCTTGGTTTTGGCGCGCCAGTGCTGTGTTCCATTGAAATTCAAACTCCCAGGATACTGCACTCCGTGGCTGAAGTGTCAAAGACCAGGTTTGAGCATCATATGTGAGAATGGGTATTTTTCAGGTCGGACAAAGTGTTATTCGGTTTTTCCTTCAGGAATTTCTCACTAGCAGCCTGGAGTCTGAATTTGTGTCCGGTAGATGGCAATAGGCTCGCCTCCTATTTCATAGGACTTAAAAATAACCGGCGTAATGTGGGTGTACCATGTCGGTGCAGCTCTGGCTAACCTTTTGTAGAAAACAGGTTATAAATGTAATGTTACGTTATTTTCCTGTCTTACGACCATCAGCTGTTCTATATTTCAATATAGCTGGGAAAACGCTGAAATATGTAAGAGTATCCCGCATTCCAGACTATGCTAGTTGAAGGACTCAAGGGATTTCCTCAGTAGAATTTCCCCATGAAAAAAACCGGCCAAGTGCGAGTCGGACTCGCGCACGATGGCTTCCGTACCATCTCCTTATATATAAAATTCTCGTGTCACAATGTTCGTTCCCGTACTCCTCCGAAACGGCTTGACCGATTCTCATGAAATTTTGTGAGCATATTGAGTAGGTCTGAGAATCGGCTAACATCTATTTTTCATACCGCTACTTTTTATCCCGGTCTACGCGGGTGAAACCGCGGGGCGCAGCTAGTAATATATATAATTCATCTGTACGAGTGTTTGTCACCTAACTCCTTCAAAACGGCTGGACCGATTTAGATGGAATTTTGTGTGTATATTTCAATGAGTTCCTGGCTCGTGGAGGAGCTCGTGGCTAAGTAATAACAGCCGCACGGATCGATCCATCAGGTTAAGCTACGCTTGCCGGGGTTGGTCCGTAGATGGGTGACCATCTTTACATACCGAGCCTCCTCCGTGCCTCGGAAAGCACGTTAAGCCGTTGGTCCCGGCTGTCATTCGTGGATCTTTGACAGTCGTTACGAGTCGTCAGAAGCCCGAAAGTCTGACAACCAGTCTTACCAAGGGGTATCGAATTACCCAGTAATTGGGTTGTGGAGGTCAGATAGGCAGTCGCTCTATATAAAATACTGGTATTCGGCTGCATCCGGTTAGAATGGAAGCCGACCCCAACATAGTTGGGAAAAGGCTAGGCAGATTGATTGATTTGAATGAGTTCCTGGATGGTTTGAAAACACAATTGGACCCAGTAGGTGGCGCTGCAGTCGGGTTCTAAGATCGTTCAGACAGGACAACATCAGTCGACTCCGCTAGTTATCTATAAAAACGGCAAAAAAATCATGTTTGTTGTATGGGAGCCCCCTTAAATATTTATTTTATTCTATTTCTTAGTGTTTGTTGTTATAGCGTCAACAGAAATACATCATCTGTGAAAATTTCAACTTTCTGACTATTACGGTTCATGAGATACAGCCTGATGACAGACGGACGGACGGAAAGCGGAGTCTTAGTAATAGGGTCCCATTTTACTCTTTGGGTACGGAACCCTAAAAAAGATCCTTAATGCTGTATTTGTTTAACACAACTCAGTATAACAAGCTTTTAATGTATTACGTAATTAATGACTTTGTAACAGCAATTAAAGTTTTTTCCTTACGTGTTACTCGTATGAAGATTAATGATAATGCGAATATTGTACCGTTTATAATAAATCTACCTACCTTGAAGTTATGGTATATTGAAATTGCTAACTAAGTTGTAGAATAACCTATTTTTATCTTCGTGTTTTTAAAGCGTTCTAATCTTGATTGAGCATTGATAAAAATAGATTTTAATTGAGCTTATTACGTTAAAAAAACCCATGTTATTGAATTGATGAACGTTTTAAATAGTGATTTGAGTTCCCAAGAAAACTGTTCGTTCGCTGGTTATAGACCAGTGACAGAAAATTAGATTGTGGTATTGCAATATCCCCAATGCTGAATGTGAGTTTCTAAAAAACAATCGAAATATAATTTTAGGCAAATCCACGACTTGAGAGCCTAGACAAATAGTATTCGCTTCGGAGCGATTATATTTCGACCATAGCTACAGCTTCAAAGTGACATTGACATATTCACGTGACATTTCGATAGCTTAAGTCAACCACAAACATTTTTTCACGTGACATTTCGATAGCATAAGTCAACCACAAACATTTTTTCACGTGACATTTCGATAGCATAAGTCAACCACAAACATTTTTTCACGTGACATTTCGATAGCATAAGTCAACCACAAACATTTTTTCACGTGACATTTCGATAGCATAAGTCAACCACAAACATTTTTTCACGTGACATTTCGATAGCATAAGTCAACCACAAACATTTTTTCACGTGACATTTCGATAGCATAAGTCAACCACAAACATTTTTTGTTTTTTTTTTTGCATTTCTACTAGCGTCATCGCTAATCAAATGTTACTTTGTTTAAGTCCTCTGGTGATCTTATAGATGGATGCAGATAGGTCCCCAAAATGGGACAGAAACCATCTCTATTTCCTATTCTCTGAAGGTCAATCTCCTGTGACTTTTAATCAGAACCTCATTACAATTATTTTGACGTAACCCACCACGTTTACTCCCGTCGCACTTACGCTAAGCGCGTAGCGCGCGCGTATTTGCTGCTACCTTCCCAGCATGTTATAGATCAAATTATCACAATAATTTTATACGTTTATGTTTAAGGTTTAATTAATAAATGCCTCATGTTGTAATAAGTTTGTAGCCATTATTATTATATACTTATAAAGGTGCTCACTAAAACCCAAAAAAAAACCCAAAGTAAGGCAGGCAAAGTGCCTGTAAAAGTGTTTTTATTAATATTAGTGTAACTGTAACCTTATTTTAAGTTCTACAGCTATGTATTAATATTTTTATATTTATTGCTTTGTATTTTTTATGATAATAAAGAATTTTCAAAACTAAACTAACTAAAAAAAAACTGACGTAACCCACCAGCGATATGCATCGTCGAAGATATTTTTGGTATGTGCAACAAATTGTTTATGCTGTGGTCGTACAAAGTCGTCATTGTTTCACATACTCGTATTGTCCTACTCTGTGACGTTAGATGGACTAATGTAATGATAATTCTGTTTCTAAATAAAGTCATGCTTGTATTTTTGGGTAAGTTTTAAATAAGGTCGTGCGATCAAGATATGAGTTAGATCTAAGATGCTATATAAGTACATATAGCAGTTTGATACGCAGACTCAACACCTGGCTACCTTTTCCCAACTATGTATGTTGGGGTCAGCTTCCAGTCTAACCAGATGCAGCTAAATACCAGTATTTTACGTGGAGCGACTGATTCTCACATCCACAACCCAGTCACTGGGTAATACGATACCCCCAAGTAAGACTGGTGGTCTGACTTTCGGTTTGATACGCAGACTGGTGAAATAAAACAGACTCGAACGTAAATCAGTGCATTAAGCAAGCATTTTCAAAACTCAATCCCTAAGCTGTTGAAGTTTCTATGCAAACAAATTAGTACAATGATACAGCCATAGGTAATCATATTTTTATTAGTTAAAAATAAACCGGTTGCTTGTCTTGTGTTGCCAAATCGACTTAAATTAGTTATTGAACTTTTCCATTGTTATGTTATAATTATTCATAATTATTTTTATTTTTATTTTATTTTTTTTTATTATTTTTTCTTAGTTATTAATAACTAAGAAAAAATTCCATCAAAATATATGAGAGATACCTAATGTTTTGATTATGTAGACTGTATGTAGTTAGTACTACTAGGTAGATTTATAGATTTTCGTTGATTTTACTTAACAGTTAGATAAAGTACCTAATATACACTTCTGGACACATCTTTTGGCCCACCTTGTATTTTCAGTTTCGTTTGGTCCTAGCTAAAATTTTATATTAGGTCGAGCAAAAAGTTTTTATGCAGTTTTGAACCTGGCACATTCACAATTTCATTCAATAGTCTTTTTTTGAATTTCGAACACAGAATTTAAAGAAACAAAAGACAATTTGGAGCCTGTTTGTTGATATCAAACAATCGAATACTAAGAAAACTTGGTTTTATTGGTTTACTTGGATTTAATTCTTGAAAAAGTGATTGATATCTTTAGTTTTGCAACAAACATTACTTATTCTTAACATTAAGGTGAGGTTCTATCAATAATCTATGGATACTTCACCTGAAGTCGCCGCCCAAGCTGTGGCACTTATTTAGGCCGGACACAGCCAAAGAAACGTGAGTGCTCAACTTAATTTAAGTCGATTTGCGGTCCGAAATGTTTATCGGAGGTACCTAGAGACTGGCGGCTTTGTTCGTCGCCAAGGAAGGCCACGATCTCGGGTCACAACTGAAAGGCAGGATCGATTCATCGTGACGACCAGCTTGAGAAATCGTCACCTTACCTCCATTGAGATACAAAACCAACTTCGCGACTTCCACGGAGTATCTGTGAGCGCTCGAACTGTTCGGAGAAGGTTAAAAGAACGCGATATGGTACTACACAAGCCAGCTAATGGCCCCAAACTAACGCGAGCCCACCGAACAGCGCGCCTTCATTTCGCACGCAGTCATTTAAATTGGACACAGCAAGATTGGAGCCGTGTACTCTTTTCTGATGAGTCTAAAATTGTGTTACATGGCAATGATGGAAGGAAGAAGGTCTACCGACGTAAGGGAGAGCGTTTCGCACAATGCTGCTTTGAAGAGAGGGTTGCTTATGGCGGTGGCTCATGGACTGTCTGGGGCGGTATATCCGCGAGCGGCAAAACTCAACTTGAGGTTGCTACAGGACCACGGCTGCCAACATTAAATGCTGAAAGGTACATTCGTGAGTGCTTAGAACCTCACGTGATACCATACGCGGACTATGTGGGCCCAAATTTCCTTTTTATGCATGATAATGCAAGAGCCCATGCGGCCGGCATCGTCAGGGAATATCTTCGGGATGTGAACATCACAGTTATGGACTGGCCAACCAGAAGCCCAGACATGAACCCCATTGAGCACATGTGGGACGAGCTAAAAAGACGTGTTAGGGCTCTTCAGCCAGTTGCCCAGACGATGCAGGAGTTGAAAACTGCCATAGAAGTGGAATGGGAGATGATCCCTCAAAATTTCATAGAGCGGTTGATAAACTCTATGCCTAATCGTATGAGAGCTGTGGTAGATGCCCATGGAGGCAACACGCGTTATTAAATTAAACCTTTATTTGATAAAACATGTTTTTTATTCAAAAATCAATTGCCTTTAACAAGGCGCATATCCGACTTGTTAGGCGTAGCTCCATGTCGTATGGTATTCTGAATTCAAATTTAAAACAATACGATCGAAAAAGATGGTAAAATGTATCAGGTTTAAAACTGCATCAACAGTTTTTGTTCAATCTAGCAATCATATTTCGGTAGGGGCCATCGAAACCTAAACTCTAAGGTGGGCCAATAGATGTGTCCAGAAGTGTATATTAGAACATCTAGTGGTGCAGGGCAGAGTAGAGGGCTATAGGCCACGCGGGAGGTCACTGATGAGGTGGACCGACCAAACGAAATCCGCGGTCGGAGGCCCTGTTAATGAATGCACCAGACTGTCAACTAGCAGAACCAAACGGAGAGAGATCGTGAGGCGGGTAATGACTACACCTATGATCGGACACGCTTCATCGTGACGTGAAGCGAAGAAGAGGCTACCCAGGTCTCTATCAATTTCATTGTGGATTTATATTTACCTATATTTGATTAGACTATGTTTAATAAAGGCGATGATCACGTTTGTCCAATAAAATATCAATGCCATAATTAAACTGTAGCTGATTACGTCAGATGATAAATCTTAAATTCGATAGTTGTTTGAATGCTGTGACTAGATGCATCATTTCAGCCAATAGACGTCCAATGCTGGACATAGTCCTACCCCAAACACCGCCACATAGACCGGTTGTATGCTTCCCGCATCCAACGGATTCCTGCAGCCTTCGCAAGGTCATCGGTCTACTTTATGGGAGCCCCGATGATGGGAGGTAACTAGATTAGAAGTTGCCAAATTCTAGGCTCTTTCTGGCCTGAATAGTTGGTAGTATTATTATTAGTATTCTATGAATGTCCTGTGTTCGTTAGTAATCTGCCATTCAATCTGCCTAGCCTTTTCCCAATTATTTTGGGGTCGGCTTCCAGTCTAACCAGATGCAGCTGAATACCAGTATTTTACATGGAGCGACTGCCTATCTGACCTCCACAACCCATTAACTGGGTAATACGATACCCCTTGGTAAGGCTGGTTGTCAGACTTTCGGGCTTTTAACGACCCGTAACGACTGTCAAAGATCCACGAATGACAGCTGGGACCAACGGCTTAACGTGCTTTCCGAGGCACGGAGGAGGCTCGGTATCTAAAGATGGTGCCAAATTTCATTCAAATCCTTTATCGTGAAAGCATAACAAACAAACTAACTCACTTTCACATTTATAATATTAGTTAGGATTGATTCAGTGGCGACATTCGCTGGATTTCGCAAATTTTATGAAAATAAGTTGGTGTGTTTTCCTAGTGTACTTTTGTTGGTTTTTTGACACCGTAAAGTCAAGCCCCGCTGCCATAATTTTCATGACAGCCGTCACTACGGCCGTTATGTGGCGGACACCGCTCTTTTAGGAAACCGTAGCTTAACTGAGTCATCGTATTTTCGTTGCCCGACCATCTATCATAAGCAATATGCTAATGCACATACTCCGCAAACCAAAACATGCACGACCCTACTTCCACCATTTTTGACCCTCAAGGTCCATTGCACCGACTACATGTGAGTGTTTTGTCAACCACTACACTCTACACTTTGAAGTTCGACGTAAAATTACACAATTTAGGTCAATATCACAGTGCAAGTATTAGTTAGCAGGCGAGCTGCGTATGAGACAGTCCGCATCGCTCCCGAAACACAAAATAAATACATACAGAAGGTCAGTTTCATACGAATGAAAATAGACGCACGCATACGTAGACGCGTACGTACTGCTATCTCAAATCGACTTAGTCTATTGGCGTAAGCTAGCTGATATTTATCTTTTATGTCAATACTAGATTCTGCCTACGACTTCATCCGCGTGAAATTTCTTGTTCCTCCGATCCACCGTACTTAGTATTACTTTGTTTTCGCTTAGCGCCTTTCTAACTTTTTTATTTTTTCTCGGCTCCTAAAGATCGTAGCGTGATGTTAAATTATTTATACCTTCCTCAAGAATTGGGCTAACAAATGCAAAAAGAATTTTTCGAATACGACTGGTCGTTCCAGAGATTAGCGCGTTCAAACAAACAAAAAAAAAACAAACTCTTTAGCTTTATTATTAGTATTTATATAAACTTGGCACATAGCCGGGTGTTTTGAAGGCTGTTTTTTGTAATTATTCAAAAAGTGCTGATTTTCAGCCTAATTTGAATAAATCAATTTTGATTTTGAAAGCAAATGGACGCTAGTCGTACCGAGCGCTCGCTTATGGTGGAGCTTGTCTACTCTCATCTGAAATAATGCGCCCCAATGCTCGGACGACTTGGCTCTGGCGGTCCAATCGGCGACTTTTACTGACCTAAAAGATAAGTTGTCACTGGCACTCGACCTACTAGGAAAATATTACGACAGAAATGCTCCCCGGCAGAACCCGAAGACAGAATCGTGCGCATTCCATCTCCGCAACACATACGCAAATCAGGCCCTTAACATCACGTGGCGAGGAATTAAGGTAGATTATTGCTCAAAACCAAAAAAGGAGTAACGTTAGATAACTTATAAGTCACACTGCTGCAAAACGAAGCGGAAGGTCGGGAATCGTAATAATCTGGTAGGTCGTCTAATATTTTCCTAACTATGGAGCAGCAATCGATGTCCTTCGCACAACTGGCATGTCTTTATGCTGTTGTGCTATTGGATTTGCGTGTCCAGTATGGCACTGGTCCACTCACGCCAAGCAAGTAGACACTACCCTAAATATCAGGCTGCTTAAAACCGACTCCACTCAATAAGCTCTACCCACTTGCGGCTGCCGTAAGGAAGTGTTGCATGCACGCTGGTTAAAAAGAACCAAGAATCCGGTTCCGGTTTTATTGTAACGATCGCGGGTAGGCTTAAAAGTCGTAAAAGCTTCTTACGCTCTATGTGGGCCATCCAGCACAAATCACCCAATGAGAGAAGCAAATTGTGGAAAGAGAAGCATCCACCACTTTCCGACTTCGATAAACCCCGGGAACATTTGCCTTCCGGGCGTGATCTGATATGGAAAGCTCTCAATCGATTGCGTACTCAAGTAGGCCGCTGCAGACACAATTAGTCAAAGTGGGGGATTACTGACACACTCAACACCCAGTGCAAGTGCGGTGCTTCTAACCAGACCATACGTCACTTGCTGGAGTGTCCTAAGTGTCCGTTCACCTGGACCTTGGACGACCATAAAGAATGCCACTGATGCCGCGATCAATGTGGCCACCTACTGGGCTCATTCAATATAAAAACATCGAAGAAGAAGAGCAACTATATAGAGGGATGAGGAACAGGGTGTAAAGTTCACTCCCTCCATAGAAAAGGGAGGAACCGACATTGTATGCTAGTCGCGCGGTAAACTCTGATTGCGCGATGTAGGATTTTGAGTGACGTCAGTGTGATGCGTAGTTCGCATGTGGAGATGTAGATTCCGCCACAACTACTAGCGACACGAAAAAAGAAGAACTACTTTAAAACGTAAACGTCAACGTTACGTGTGTATACGTTTTTCCTACGGTAAATGCGGTACTGTGGCGCGTAATTTCAGAGTAGACAAGCCCTACTAGAAATGTGTGCGAACGCCTGTTGTCGGTCTTTGTATGGACCTGGCCTTCTGTACCTTCTGTATCTTGTGACCGAACATCGCAGGTCTGTTTAGGCATTCGCGACAAGACTCAAGGTCGACTGAGGATTGACTGTTAATGCGTCCATGTGTTTAGTTGCTTTCATTGTGAATTTATTGTACCAGGAATTTTAGGTGGAAGAGACCACACAGGGTTATATGACAACACATAAATGTTTATTAATTTATTTGTGGTCTGAAGTATAATTTTTTGTTTGGGGATTCTGAGAATAGCGTCTCAGGACTTAATATTATTTTAATATTATGTCGTTGGCCAATTTCGTTACATCCGGAATACATGAAATAAATTTATTGATAGATTCTACTCGCAATTATACATGTGTGGTCTTCCGATAAGGAAAACTGTGCTTTATCCATATCCTGATTAGATATAAATTGAGATGAAGTGGATTCATTACTTTAATTGGAATCCTGTCGCAAAGAAACGGGTAGTGATACTTTCCCTCCCTGTTTTTTTTCAAGTCATGAATTAGCCAATAATTCAGTTTCAGATACTATCTTGCAACAAGTTAATTATTGGGCAAACTCTGAACCGAGAAAACCAAAACAGCTGTTTTGTAAGGAAATATCGATGATTATCCAATCCTAATATTTGCATTTACAAAAAAAAGTTTAAATGCATAGTTATAATTACAAAAAAGCATTCGTGCCTTTTTGGGACTGTCAAGCCTTCATAAGAATTGATGTGTACATACATACTGACGAAATGAACGTAGCCTCCGATATAAAATCTAATACCAAAATATTTCCTTATGCGTATATGGCTGAAACGTATCGGTTATGTAGGTACATTCATTGAATATGAATGGCTGATTATAAAAGCAATAAAGGACTAATATGGAGGCTTGACAGTCGTCGTCATACAATATACTACTGGGTACTATAAAATGAGGATATACTTATGTATCTACATGTATGTTACCAAATGATAGAAGTAGCCTAGCTCCTGGGGAAAGACATAGACTACTTTTCATCTTGTAATATTTAAAAAGAAAAGTCCTGACTGACTGACTCGTCAACGCCCAGCCCATTGGACGTAGAATGTTGTTTTGCACAGAGGTTCCTTTTATAAAGTAGACAAGGAATAAGGAAGGATTTTCGTTCCCGTGGGATATATTCCGACATCCACGCGACCGAAGCCACGCGAGAAGTGCTAGTCCTGAATATTTAAAAAAAATTATGAAATACAAAATACATGCAGACGAAGTCGTGGACAACAGCTACTACTTAGGCACGGACTAGAAAAAAAAGGACTCCGCGCCACGCGTATCAAAAGTGAAGCACCGTACCGATCTATGTGTGCGTGATTTGACAAAGATGCCACATAATGGCGGCCGGTCGGCAGACTATGATGTAAATGTGTGCGTGAGGCGTGTTTGTACAAACGGTTCCGGCATACCTAGGTACTTCACTTTCGATATGCGTGGCGTAGACCTTTTTTTTTCTAGTCGGTGTACTAAGGTTATAAAATTGTGACTGCAAACGTTTTAAAATGAACCTTATTTACTTTACACAATACAATACTCGTACAATCCACATTAAATGCTTATTCAACTCCAAGAAGTTAATAATAATCTAATTCCGAGCACATGTAATATTCAGCTAACAACGGCAACGTGACAAACAAAGAAACATTTGTTTGTTTGTGTCTCACAGTTTATTGTTGAGTAAACTCTTTATAATTACAGAACAGCTACTTACTCAGCATATTAATTGGCTAGTTGGTGATGTTTGAACCAATGTTTATAATTCCATGTTTGGTCAAATACAATGGTGACGTTTTTGTCCATTTATGGCGTAGTCCCTGTAATGTATTTGATCTAACGCATCTCCAGGCAATCCTCAAAATACTGTCAAATTACATTGTTTATTATGATATTATTTTAGAAGCTATATATTTAAATAATAAAAAGAGAAGTCCTGACTGACTGACTCATCAACGCCCAGCCCAAACCCATGGACCTAGAAAGCTGAAATTTTGCAAAAAGGTTTCCTTTATAATTTAGACAAGAAATAAGGAAGGAATTCCCACGAAGTACGTTTCCGTGGGATATCTTCCAACATCCACACGGGTGAAGCCGCTGGCAAAAGCTAGTATGTTATAATTTCACATCACATCACATCGCATCACAACATCACGCCTGTATTCCCCGATGGGTTGGGCAGAGGTGTACCCATAGTACACCCAAACGTCGCACGATATGTTTAAGTTCCATGTAATAGGGGGTGACTGGCCTATTGCCGTCAATCAGACACTTAACCAGATTCCAGGCGTCTACTAAGACATTGCAGATGGAAAAACCCAATAACACTTTGCCCCACCCGGGAATTGAACCCAGTGGTGCTATTCTGTAAATATATCACCGTGAAAACATGAGTGAAGTGATCTTAAAGTGAGCTGTCAATACTGTCAACCCCTAGCTTCAGGTGGAATGACGGCTCACTTCACGCTCACTTCACCTGAGTTATCACGGTGAGATGTTTACAGAATAGTACTACAGTACCTCATGCTCAGCAGCACCGCTTGTGACTAGCCCATCATCATTTTCCTAGGCTTTTCTTATCTATGTTGGGGTCGGCTTTCAGTGTAACCGAATGTAGCTAAATACCAATATTTTACATGAAGCGACTGCCTATCTGACCTCCACAAACCAGTTTACTGGGTAATACGGTACCCATAGGTAAGACTGATTGTCAGACTATCGGGCTTCTGACGACCCGTAACGACTGTCAAAGATCTAGAATGACAGCTGGGACCAACAGATTTCCAACCAACGTGCTTTCCGAGGCACGGATCACTAGACCAATGAGACAATAATCACAATTGTTTGCATATCCTAATAAGGGATATTTCCTCAGCCAATCGATTCAAACATCTTCAACCGAAATCATATTATTTTTATTGTTCGCAATAATTGAAATGTTTATGAAACGCTTCTTTTTACGGTCAAAAAATAAGCAGTAAATACACACCTACAGGATCACTTTTGTAAGATTACACCTATAAACCGCAAAGTGTGTAACCATTGTTTGATCCAACATTTGTTGCAATCGTGGTATAATGGTCTTAATCCAATGTTTGTCTCAATAATTATTTCCTTATTCGTGAAGGTGCCAAAAAGGAAGGGTAATTGTTTACCATATCGTGTGTGCCAATGTGTGTCCATTGTTGGTCTGGTTTAAAGTAATGAATGGCAATTTATTGGAACACGGAAACGAGTGGAGAGGTCATTAAGATGCATTTAATTATTTAGGAAACATATTTAATTAATTACGATTGTTTATTAAAATATTCTATATTATCTAATTAAATTATTTTCAAAGTAATATTTGATATTTAAATTAAATGTTAAGTTATTTCGTTTTATTTTAATATATGTACCTACTACTGTTTGTTTTATTTATTTATTTAGATTTACCAACGTTCGTATACACTAAAAAAAATACAGGAAGCAACTAAAAATAAAGAACTAAATGTAACAAACAATTATAGGTAAATACAGCATTTTCTTATTATCACCTACTGGGTGAACAATGCTAAAATTTTAAACAGTCTAATTTTAATTGTATACAACAAAGTAAAGAGGGAAACAACCGTCTCCTTAATAATTGACAAAAAGTAAATAATGAAAAGGGAAAAAAAATATATAATAATGAGCGCGCTACAATTAAAAAAAAAATAAAATTAAGATAATAATAATAATTAAAAATCACCTGCGAGACAAATGATCAAGAAGTATAGATCGGAACCGACCAAGTGAGTCCTTATGTACATCAACTAGATCACTGCACTCGTTCATGAGCCTACACATTCTTGGCAGCGGGGAATTAGCTCCGTACACGGTTCTTCGGCGTGGGGGATAGAAAGGGGTGATACGAAAGCGGGGATATCTAGCAGGGACCCTATAGTTAATCCTGCTCTGAAATATAGGACAGTCTATCATGTTATTCAAAATTTTGTATATGAATAGACAATCTGACAATTCTCTTCGACAAGACAAGGAAGTCATGCCAAATTTCGTCAATTTATCCGCGTATGATGCCTTTTTCTTAGAAGTTTTCCCATAAGAAATAAAATAAAATATGAAAACTTACCTAATTATTTCATTAACAATGTAAAATATTCAGGAAAATAAATAAGAATTTCGTTTCGTTAGCATAATTTATGCTAATACCTACAATTATTTAAGTAGGTATGTATTACATAATTTGAATAGATACCGCTCTATGTGTACTCAGATACCTGTAGCTTAGTAATCAAGAATTTAAGGTGATGTACAAGCAAGAAAACAAAAAAAGTTGTGAACTATTTTCCTTATATGTATTGTAAATAAGGAAAATCTTATATATAAATAAAAAGAGAAGTCCTGACTGACTGACTGACTGACGGACTCATCAACGCCCAGCCTAAACCCTTGAACCTAAAAAGCTTAAATTTTGCAAAGAGGTTCCCTTTTTAATGTAGACAAGGAATAAGTAAGGAAGGATTTCTCGGTAGGACGTTCCCGTGGGATATTTTCCGACATACACGCGGGCGAAGCCGCGCGGGAAGTGCTAGTCCTACATAATTAGGTAATTGATTTACTTTTCTAAGTTTGCATACCTATACATACATAGCATGTAATTCATCATCACCAAATAAATAGTCAATTAGCTCAGTAAGTTGAAAACATAAAAAAAACTTCTAATTAAATTAAAAATCTTAGGATAGATGTAGGTCAATATTTAATTTTATCCATGTACCTAGCAGCTACTATGTCAACATGCCTGAGGCAGATGCTCATAGGATGTAGTTCCTCTCCTGTCAACTTGTGGACACACATTTTTTTTATCAGTTTTTTTCACCATTGAACTAAAAAAAAATGTCTTTAAAATTATTAATATTTATTTATTTTCAAAACACTCACAATTTGATTCACACAACGAAAACTTCTCAGGGTTTTCTGTGGACCGGCAAGCCATTCATTTAATTTTTAAAACAGTTGTTACTACATCATCTGCCGAGACTTTTCCCAACTTGGTGTTGGGGCCGACTTCCAGTCTAACCGGTTGCAGGTGAATACCAGTATTTTACATGGAACGACTGCAAATCTGACCTCCACAACGCAGTTACTGGGTAATACGAAACCCCTTGGTAAACCTCGTTTTCAGACTTTTGGTTGTTACTACAGTGATGCTTTATCTTATACGAGTATATAAAATTCTCGTGTCACAATGTTCGTTCCCGTACTCCTTCGAAACGGCTTGACCGATTCTCATGAAATTTTGTGAGCATATTGAGTAGGTCTGAGAATCGGCTAACATCTATTTTTCATACCGTTACTTTTTATCCCGGTCTACGCGGGTGAAACCGCGGGGCGCAGCTAGTATTTTATAAAATAACTAGCTTCTGCCCATAACTTCGTCCGTATAACATTTCTTGTTCCCTGACCCACCCCGTTGCATTATATCACCTGCCCACGCTAGTACTTCGACACATACGCTATTATTTTCGCTTAGCGTTCTTTCTGACTTTTTCCTTTTTGCTCGGCTCCTAAAGGTCATAGCTTGATGTTAAATATCCTATAGCCTTCCTCAAGAACTGGGCTATCAAGTGCAAAAAGAATTTTTCAATTCTGACTGGTAGTTCCAGAGATTAGCGCGTTCAAAAAAACTTTTCAGCTTTTCGTATTAGTATAGATTTAATAATTTTAACTAGAAGTCGTATCAACCTTCACTCACATGATATGACTAGCACTTCCCGCGCGGCGTCGCCTCGTCGATGTCGGAAAATATCCCACGGGAACAAAAATCCTTCCTTATTCCATGTCTACATTATAAAGGGAACCTCCGTGCAAAATTTCAGCTTTCTATGTCCAATGGTTTGGGTTGGGCGTTGATGAGTCAGTGAGTCAGTCAATACTTCTTTTTTTATTTATATTCCCGATTCCCACGAAATCGAAAAGCCTGGTCAAAATTCACAGAATAGAAAGAAAATAACGTAAAACTTATGGAAGTTCCCGACATCAGTCTCACTCACCCCACAGTTTCTTTAAGGTTGTGTAGGGTGCTTACAATTTACATGAGGTCAGAAGGAAAAAGTGTCAAATTAATAACCATGTCCTTCATGGGTATACCGACGCATGCATGCTGCATGACGAGCTGTGCCCGAACTTTGTACCCGGGTGAAATATCTCCGCGCTCATCGCTCTCATGGAAGCAAAACGTGACTGTGATGTGTTTGCGGATGAATGGAATACGATCATGTCAGTATACCTGAAGTTCTGTGTGATGAACAGAAAACATAACATAACGCCTGTAATCCTCGGAAGGTTATACCAATAGTATACTCGCATTTCACCAGTTATGTTTAAGGCGAGTAGTGCTGCCAAATAGCGCCACCATTAAGAAAAAATAATAATTCTGGAGATATGGAATATTTTGAAATTTCCTATGCTCACGTTTTTAGTCAGATGAGGTAGAATTTTTTTTATCAAAAAAATCAACACTAAACCTCCTGGGTTCGTAGTTCTAACAGCCAAAATAGGCCGTTTTTGGCGTTAACTTCTAGGACGGTAACGGTTCGGACCTAGGAAAACTCCTAGGTCAGGGAATTTTTGTATAAAAAAAATAATATTAAAATGTTAATTTTTTTATACAAAAATTTTCTATCGAATCTGACTAAAAATGTGAGCATAGGAAATTTCAAAATGTTCCATATCTCCAGAATTGTTATTTTTTTCTCAATGGTGGCGCTAGTTGGCAGCACTACTAGCCTTAAGTCCCATATAATGAGGGGCGAGCCTGTTGCCTTCAACTGGTCACAAATACAGACTCTGGGCTGCTACTGAGAAATTCCTAATGGCAAAATACTAATAACACTTTGTCTGACCTGGGAATCGAACCCTGGACCTCATGCTCAGCAGTAGCGCTTGCGTCCACTAGACCAACGAGGCAGTCCTATGTTATGTATGATGAGTGCTAATATAATATTGGCCGCTAGCCTATTTATCTTAAAGTAAAATAAACTAATAAATCTCTCTCCACTTTGGTGGAAACCAGCCCATATGGTCTACTGACAAAGCTAATACGGCCAAATAGTTCTTGTAATGTTTATAGTACATACTAATTCCATGGTTCTGGCTGTCATAGTGACATACTTATGACGTCAGCTATAAAGTGTCAGTGAATGGCCGTTGCTGTTTAGTTAAGAGTCGTGTGCCTGATTGCTTGTCGGCAAATATTGGTATTATCAGAGTACCTAGTTTTTATGAAATGCGATTGTTTTATTATGGAATTTATGCAGTTGTTAGGTGCTCAAGTAATGAATGAGTAAACATCTTGATAAAACAAAAATAATGAGTGACCAACGACATCATTAGCATAAGCGAAACCGCAGAATAAATAATAGTACTAACGTAGCGAAACAAATAAATTATGTGAATGAATACATACACGGCAATTTTTAAATCACTAGGAAAAATTTCACAGGCTTTTTTTTGGCACCCATGAATATGAACAAATTTCACTATGGAACCAACTCTGAAATTAGGAAAAAAAAATCTGCTGTTTCATACAAAAGTTCAATTACCTACTCGACCAAAATGAAAACCGTTTTAAAATTTTTCAACATGAAATCGTTTCTATACTTTCAATTATATGTGGAATTAATATTAGAAGGGAAGTTTTAAAAACTAGTGACTTATAATTATAAGATTAATTTATTTTTAGACAGAAAAAAAAAATGCAATAATAATAAAAAAACGTGTAGTGCTTTCCGTTGGGAAGTGTTGTCAGTTTATCGTCACGATTCACGTCGGCACCGTCACACACAATGGATTAATCTAAATCTTCTTCTTTAGGTCTTCTTTCATCCTTTCATCGTTTAAAAAATATTAACAAAACTCGATGAATTTTCTTAACTTTTTTTCCGTAAAAAAATTATCGTCAACAACAACGTTGCTGTCGGTGAGGCGTGCACTTTTTATTTGAATTTTCTTTATAAGTACTGCTTTTACTAAAAGCTAGAAGAGTCCTATTATAAGATTAATTACTTAAGTGTTTACGTATGGATAAGTAAGTAGTAAAGTACCTACATGCAGGTCCTTCCACCAACATAATTAATAAAACACTGATCATTTCAATGTCACCTTGATCACAAGGCCAGTCGATTTAAAACGTAGCGTAACGTGTAGGTTAGTATGTAATTAAATTACTTATTAATAAATGATTATTTTTGTAATAATGTATTTTTTTTTCAATTTCGAGGAAAGTTCCCTATGTAAGAACGAGATAAGAGACTACGTAAGACGTGAGATAACAGTATCTATCTACTAATAGCATGTAATTTATGCGAAAACTAGTGTTTTAAACGTAATATCCAATATCAGCCTGATGTGTCTCGACTACACATTTAGCTAATTATTAAAGATATTAAAAGAGTTTTTTAACACATTACATACCGTTGGAAAGGGGATAGACTAGAGAACTTTTTAAAATAATTCGAAGATCCCGATCGCTTTTAGTTTTTTTTTTTATAGCTATTTAAAGTTGAGTTTTAAGTTCATTTTTTATTTTTCCAAAAACTTTGTGATTTATTAAAAAAAAACTAGATGTAACTGGCAAGTAATTTTAAATTTGATAGAGCCATACAACAGTACATATGTAAATAAAAATGAAATTTGACGACTACACTTAAAACTTTTTTTTAATTTAAGCTTTAATGCTGAGTTTTGGATTTTTTCAAAATAAAAATTAGAAAGTTGTAATAAAAAAACCGGTGTGGCCAAAAATGAGTACTTGAGCCTGAAGCGATAGCAAATGACCTCTTCTTTCGGCCAATTCAATTTGGCAAACGATGCACCAAACACCCTGTATATACCACGTCGATACTACCAATTATTCTAGAATTGGCATTAACTAGGTAGATAATTATGGTAAAGTAAACTCTTTGTTTATTTTCCTTAATAATCGTCACTTTTATCATATATTGGTCGGAAACTACCACTAACTTTATAATAATAAAACTCCAATTGTTTTTCATATTTTATTAATCATCAAAATTACGAGCATGCTATTAAAGTTGGGCACTCACGGTCAGTCCATCGCGCCAAATACTGTGATGTTTATCCAAAGTTTTATCGTGAGTATCGATTCTTTAATCCAAATTTTTGCGCGACGTCAATCGATGGATTTTCCGTGCGCGTCGTAACCCACAGCCGTTTGCCATCGCGCCCTTTATCCGTGATTGCACAAACCGTGGGCCGTGGCATCACGCTGCGCGATGAAAAGGCCTGGCGTCCTCATCAGTCATCATCATCATTTGATTTAATCCAAATGGACTGACCGTGAGTGCACCCATAAACTTTGGCGTCCATCCTTTTGAATTCATCCATTAGATTTAATCCAAATGGACAGACTGTGAATGCCCATCTTAACTTTTTCCCTCCATTTTGTCAAGTGACAGATGTCGATCTCTATAATAAAACACTTTTTCAATATCCTATCAGTGCATAGACATCATCTTAATTTGGTCACAATGCTTGCATGTGCATTGCGGCATCGTAAAACATGCCGATAGTACCAATGCCCTATGAAAAGTGTTTTTTGATATGCTTGCGAAAACAGTCTCCATTCATATGATTTGTCATATGAATGGAGATTGTTCTACAAAATATTTGCAAACGGTTCTTGAAGAGTAATCTCTTCAAGAACTTCTGCAAATATAGTGGGCCGCCTGGTTAGTGTTGTTTAGTGAAATAATAAAAAACCGGCCATGTGCGAGTCGGATTCACACACGAAGAGTTCCGTACCATATCGAACAAGATTTAAAACTATACTACATAAAAGATAGCTTGATCTCTGCGACATATGTCAAACTGACATTCCTAGGGTTGTCAGGATATAAAAAAATTGTCGATAGAAATTATCGACGTTTCTTACTATTATCGATGCTAATGTAACATATAATTGGGTTTAATTTAATTACAAACGTTACTAAATTAAACGAATATTATAATATAAAATATATTTATTCTCTTAAAGGTGTAAACCCCAAATGTTACATGAGTAGGTGAGAAAATGGATTTTATTTACTCACTCTAATTTTAGATCAAATAAGTACAAATCTAAATAATGTTGTGATATTAAAATATACAATAAAATTAAAAGATAAATTAATTTTAAATTAGATTTTAATTAAAATATCGATAGTTTATAGTCTGTGGTCACGATGATTATCATCCCATCATCAATTAGGTCGGCATGCCCATAAAGTATGACATTTACAGGTACTGTCTGTACTATTATGAAATTCAGGACTTCATAGGCGTGTTTTTACTGACAGCTGTCGCAGAGATCAAGCTATATTTTATGAAGTATAAGTATGTGTTTAAATACTTTCGTAAAAGAAACAAGAGAGGCGTTAAAACAATATATCGCAAAGATTACTTTGTATTTCATAGTGATACTGTGAATTACAAGGTTATTTTTTGCTGTTGCAGAAAATCGCCCATATTTAAACAAAATATCTTATGAATCGGCGTTTTTAGTATTTGTTGATTGAATACAGTTTATGGTACATGATATACAGAAGTTTCGAATTCCTAACTTATTTAATTGTTGCGATAGAGCTCGTACAAAAATGGTCTAAAATTGACAAAGTTTACGGCCCCCTATTTCTTCATTTTTTAATAAAAAATATATTTGTACTCTACTCGATGACTTCTAGACAATGACACCCCACATGCTAGGGTAAGAATTTTTTTTTTCAAATGTAAAGTTTTTTGTATGGGGACCCCCTTTAATTTTTAACATTATTTTATTTTTATTATTTGTTGTTATAGAAATACACAATCTGTGAACATTTCAACTATCTACCTATTACGGTTCATGAGATACAGCCCTGTGACAGACGGACGGACGGACATACGGACAGCGGAGGCTTAGTAATAGGGTTCCGTTTGGTACTCCTCGGGTATGGAACCCTAGAAAGCATTAGTCACTTCACGTCGTGATGTTTTCGGTGGCAAGTGCTCTTCACCACATAATAGAAAAGTTCAGAAGCTCAACTTATCATAATATGAACCCCAAAATAGCAAAACCAATCTGTGATAAATACTAAACATTTTGTGCTTGTAAAAATATTGATTTCGGAAGATCAAACCAAATTTATTGCGCTGACCTAGATGTTTTAAAGTCGGTTTTTACTTTTTAAAAGTAAATTTATTAACTTGCATTTCCCATTTGTAACGATAAAATTAATAGGTAAGTTGTAACTAACCGGCCTTTAATGCGGTGACATATTCTCTCCAGACTCTGAATTCTTGATCAGCAAATGTAGTGCCATTAATTATCATGTTAACCCTTATTAACCAATCACAATGTTTGACTTTGTTTGAATAAGTAAGGATCGTAGCAGGTGTTTGTAGTTTCAGCCTGTCCCCATGGGAAGAAGGCATGAGATTATGTATGTTATACTCAGTATAACATACATAATCTCATGCCTTCTTCTTCTGTGTGATCATGTCGAACAATACAGTATAATATACTGTATTGTTCGACATGATCACACACCTGATTCAAATGTTCCTTTGTGTGTGTGAGTGTGTGTTTCTGTAAATTTGATCTTCATCAAGATTGGGCTTTCTGAATTTTCTTAACCTGTGACATTCACTCCTGACGACAAAGTTGCACGGCACATTTAATTAGGACCCACCTGACGTCACGACCGGCGCACAAATGTTTTTAATTTGTCATATATACGGTGCAGAGTTTCTATCAAAACTGTGGGAATGTTATGTAGCTTACTGGGACTCTGGATGCTTTTATTACATTGAAGATTAATTTAACTGTTGTTTAATTTAACTGTTATTAATTTAAATGTTTTACAAAATAAATGATTGATTGATTGATTGAACTTTATCATTACAAAAATCCATTGTATTACAGTAACAGGGGGCCAACCACCACTTCTTAAAGCAGTATTATTTTAATGTTACTTCAGTGTGAGAAAGAGATGGAGCTATACAGGACGTCTAGCTCCATCTCTTTCCCACACTCATGTAAGATTAAAAAACTTTTTTACAAAAAAAAAAACACAACCGACTTCCAAAAACAACACTACAATGTGAAAAATAACTTTAATTTCGGAAGTCGGTGTCTAGTTAAATGTATTTTCGTTTTTTGCCACCGACTTCCGAAATTAAAGTTATTTTTCACATTGTAGTGTTGTTTTTGGAAGTCGGTTGTTTTTTTTGTAAAAAAGTTTTTATTTTTCACTTTTTAGTTGTGTACCTACCCCACACAATTTCTAATACCACTACCTGCAAAACAAACTAGAACATCATCCATATAAAAGTGGGAAAAAAATAAGTATTATTGAAGCTAACTCAAAAACTACCCAAGCAAAGTTAATCAATTTTATATGAGACCAACTGTGATGTATACCCTCTCGAACAAAAGAAAAAAAATCCAAATTGGTCTAGCCATCTTCGAGTAATCGGGGAACATACATAAAAAAAATTGAGAACCTCCTCCTTTTTGAAGTCGGTTAAAAATAATACTGCTTTAAGAGGTGGTGGTGGTCTAGCTCCAGTACCCCTTGCGCTGAAATATTTTTATCACGAGAATTACTTGTCTTGAATGAATGAAAATATTTATTTGTTAAACACCCTAGATACTTTTTTTTACATTAATCGTTTTTATCTCTTTCTTTAAGTAAGTATTAGGTTAGTTCTGTATGTAGATACCTAGCTGAAGAACACGGAATACAAATCTCTTTTTATCTATTGTCTGTAATTATTTTAAAGTACCTACACTTAATGGAACTGCGATCAAAGTGAAATTTATAAAGGAGTAAAGTAAGAAAAAATTTTGAGCCATTTTGAGGGCTGTCGCAATTTATCACCTCTCTCCCTCACACGGGACCAAATTTTTAACAATATTAAATGAAAAGATGCTTTTTTGAAAAATGTAATCACTTTGCGAACTACAATAGAATATAAATTTAGTACTTCATCATCTGCTTAGCCTTTTCCCAACTATGTTGGGGTCGGCTTCCAGTCTAACCGGATGCAGCTGAATACCTGTATTTTACATGGAGCGACTGCCTATCTGACCTCCACAACTCAGTTACTGGGTAATACGATACCCCTTGGTAAGACTGGTTGTCAGACTTTCGGGCTTCTGACGACCCGTAACGACTGTCAAAGATCCACGAATGACAGCCGGGACCAACGGCTTAGCGTGCTTTCCGAGGCACGGAGGAGTCTCGGTATGTAAAGAATGGTCACCCATCCACTGACCTACCCCGGCAAGCGTAGCTTAACCTGATGGATCGACCCGTGCGGCTGTTATTACTTAGCCACGAGCTCCTCAATATAAATTTAGTACTTAATTATTCAAAATACATTTCAATTGTGTTATCTGATAAACTCAGCTCAATAAGTATTGTGATCTGTTTTTGTGATGAGTTAAATAAATTCCACAATAAAAATGTGTTTTATTAATTAAAAAAGCATCTTTTCGTAACATTCTTCAAAAATTGGACGCGTTTGAGCGAGAGAGGTCACAAAACACAACAGCCCTCTTAAACTAGAAAGTTCGTAATATTTACTATTAATGGGCAGAAGTGAACTTGTCACGGTTCTTCTAAGTTGGCTTTCAATTCCAATGTAGTCCACAAAATATTTACCCTCGTCTAAAGTCAGCGACACTAATATGACATCAAAGTTTTTATGAAAATGTGCAGAAGTTTAAAGATGTCATTAGCATCCATTTATCATAAAATCAACAGAAATACATCAATAGTGTGCAGCTATGTCATTGATATCTTTCAAGTAGATTTAGGATTAGTAAAGTTAAATATTTTATATTTTTTATTGTTGATCTATAACAGGTAAAATACTTGAATTATTTACTGCAATGCGATTCGGTGACTGACCGGCCACGAATGTGCTAATACAACTTATTTTTTACGTCTTGACCTATAAAAATAAATATGGACGTAGCAGCGTTCTAAAAAGTGAGCTTTTGCATAAGAAAAAATAAACTGGAGAGGTGAATCAATGGTGTCTAGAATGTAACGCACTAGATGTACTAATGGATGGATGGACTGTTATTTATTTTAAAAAAGCACAGCTACGTTAAACACTTATGTTAGAAACAATCTTAATAACTAAAGGAATAATAATACGCGAGGTTTTGCAGGATTGTGAACGATTGTAGTGATCGAATCGACCTCCATTTTGACAGTTTAGGCAAATTGAAGGCCATTTTTTATAAGTACCTACCTCCCTGAAAATTGATTTTCATACCCCTACATTATCTCACTGGGTGGATGAATTTAGGTTACATATTACTTTTTTGTATTACTTAGTTTTATTTAAATTAGCTTGTTTAAGTTTGTAATTTGTTTATTTTAATTTAGTCTTTTATTTATATTTTTTTTTTGTCAGTTACGACACCGTTTTGTGTGCATGCAGAGTTTACCTATAAGTGATTGTTACACTTTATTATAATTTGTTGCTTTTGTTTCATTTGCTTATACCAGTGTAAACAATTGTTGGTGAACCAAATAAATAAATAAATAATGCACATGCACACAAACATGCGTATGCACATATATGACAGTTAAAAGGCGTATACAGGAATAGTTTGTTTTCACCCATGAATATGAACAATTTTTACTATGGGACCAACTCTGAAATCACGAAAAAAATCACAGCTGTTTCATACAAAAGTTCAATACCTACTAGACCAAAATATATGAAACAGCTGTTTTTCGTGATTTCACAGTTGGACCCATAGTGAAAATTGTTCATATTAATGGGTAGAACATCCTGTGAAAATTTACGCACTGCTTATAAACTTTTTCTGCATATCGTTCACCACAATACAACGTGTTGTTTTGCATCCTCGTCAATTTCAGGGTGTGATACAGAACATCAAACCTAACAACTTTCTCCATGGGACCAACATCGTAATCGCGAAAAAAATTTCAACTGCCCATATAAACTTCAATACCTAGTCGACGCAAATGTATGGGATGGCTGATTATTTTTTCGCGATTACGATGTTGGTGCCATGGAAAAAGTTGTTCGGTGTGATTGTCTATATCACATCCTTAAATTTGATGGGGATGCAAATAACACATTGTATATTGCTATTCTAAACTATAACAGACCAGCGTGACTAAGCTGGATAGCAAACAGTAAAACATAAAACTGAGAATTAAAAATGTGTAGAATTTGATTTATAACTTTGCTGTGACTGTGATTGGATCAGCATCTTTCAAATCTACATTGAAAAGAACAGCACTGAACGGAAAAAGACTACCACGGCGATGATTGCCAAAATATAAGAATGCACACACTCTGCACATCATAAATCAGAGAGGCGATTCCCATATTTTAAGTCCGAATTTTAATCACGTTCTCAAAACTTTAAAAAACATATAATTTCCCTTAATTTTTTGACATTGATTGTCTGCGATGAGATTGTGATATGAATAAAATTTAATCGTTTTTTAAGTTCGAGAACTGGTCTTCAGGTCTTCGCAGTACACAATGGAAAAATGTGTGCGCGACGTCTGCGCTCCCGCAAGTTCAAACTCCAACTCGTTTCCCTGTTCTTACAAAAATCGCACATCAGCAACCTCATTTCAGGCTTTTTAGCATTAACTTAGCGTGTCCGCAATAAAATTGCAACCCAGTGTAAGTGCAAAATTTTTCACTGCAATACCTAATCTCGACATTATCTGCTATTTATTACACCCTGCTATTTCTACGGATTATGGATTAATTTCTCTTTCAATTCTGACTTGGAAGGAAATGTAAGGCGGTAAAGCATTCTTGGACTTGAATTTTAATTTACAGTTTTATCTGAAAAAGTGGTTCGTAATAGTGCATATTAAATCTCGCAATTCTGTTGGAATATTTTTTTTACTTCTTTTGTTTTATTTTTTGTAGTAAAAGCCGCACGCTACGCTTGCCGCAGTCGGTCCGTAGATGGGTGACCATCTTTACATACACCAAGGCCCCTCCGTGCGTAGGAAAGCACGTTAAACCGTTGGTCCCGGCTGTCATTCGTGGATCTTTGACAGTCGTTACGGGTCGTCAGAAGCCCGAAAGTCTGGCAATCAGTCTTACCAAGGGGTAACGTGTTACCCAGTAACTGGTTTGTGGATGTCAGATAGGCAGTCGCTCCATGTAAAATACTCGTAGTCAGCTGCATCCGGTTAGACTGGAAGCCGACCCCAACATAGTTGGGAAAAGACTAGGTTGGTTGAGTTTTTTGTTTTATTTTTTGTAAGTAGTTAGGGTCCTGTGTAGATGAGAGGGTATTGCGGATCGAGCATGCACAAAGAGAGGCCTGTGTCCATCGGTAAACTGCTTTACATATTTTTTTTCTATTGATGATGACCAGTTTTCTTTACCTTAAAAGAAATTTTTTTTCGTTGGCGTGGTCAAAGATTACTATTAGTTTTAATGAGGCAGCATCATACGAACAAGAAAAAGTGCACATGCAGGGTGTAAGTGTAATCGTGAAAAAAAATCAACTCTTCAGTAGGTACATTTATGTTCGCATGATTCGTCAAAATGTAGGGAACAGCTGATTTTTATTTCGCGATTTCAGGTTTAGCCCCATAGTAAAAGTTCTTCATAATTACGAGTACAATGACCCCTTAAAATATTGTCACTGTTTACACTTACACGCTGTATACACGAGCGGCTTGGGCCAACGGCAGACGCGTCTACGCGACAGTGCAGTCGATGCTACACGAGCGGAGACTGTAGCCGTCGACACGTCACCGCTACACGAGCGGCAACTGCAGTCGACACGTCTGTGACTACCGCCGACGAGTGTCGACAGCTGCAGTTGCCTCTGCCGTTGGCAGCATGCCGCTCTAGGAACTACTATCACTGTAGGAACAACTTTACTGATGGGAACAATGACAGAAACCAACTCCATAAATATATCTGCGTAACAGTTCAAAGTCTAGTGTTTATGACAATTTTGACCAAAAAGATCCTGTTCCTGTTGTTATTCTGTTTATGAGTATTTGGTACATAAATGTTGGATGATCAATGGTAAAAACCTATGACATCCAATGTCCAGTAGCCAAAATGGATGTGTGAATATTCTTTAAATGTTTCCATAGATGTTGCATTTCACTAGCTTGTGTCAATATTAGGTACCTTATGTTAATGACATAAAAGTTACAGGAACGACTTAAATTAAGTAATATCAAGTATTTTGTGTTTCTAAGAAAACCATTGGTTATTTGGTTTGTTAGCAACTTACTGTTAACTATTGAGTAAAGTTCATCCATTATTTTTTGCTTGATGGTTAATAATTCACACGGACGTTACTGTTGTGTTCTTTTATAGGCATATTTTGCAATGTTCGGGTGTTAAATGTATGATAATTACCATTTGTTTTAAAACAATATAACATACTAGCTTTTGCCCGCGGCTTCAGTCGCGTCTCAATCTGCCTAGCCTTTTCCCAACTATGTTGGGGTCGGCTTCCAGTCTAACCGGGTGCAGCTGAATACCAGTATTTTACATTGAGCGACTGCCTATCTGACTCCACAACCCATTAACTGGGTAATACGATATCCCTTGGTAAGACTGGTTGTCAGACTTTCGGGCTTCTGACGACCCGTAACGACTGTCAAAGATCCACGAATGACAGCCGGGACCAACGGCCTATCGTGCTTTCCGAGACACAGAGGAGTCTCGGTATGTAACGATGGTCACCCATCCACGGACCGACCCCGGCAAGCATAGCTTAACTTGATGGATTGACCCGAGCGGCTGTTATTACTTAGCCACGAGCTCCTCCGCGGCTTCACTCACGTGGAGGTCGGAAATTATCCCACGGGAAAACGTACTACAGTGATAAAAAGTATCCTATGTCCTAATTAATCCAGGTCATGCTCTACCTATGTGCCAAATTTCATCCAAATCCGTTTAGCCGTTTTAGCGTGAAAGCGTAACAAACAAATTCACTTTCGCATTTTTAACATTAGTTAGGATTCGTTATATTTCTTCGACCAACCTAAATTACCAAGGTTTATTTTTTCACACTAGCTAACTAATCTTCATTTCGACGATTTTTTACAAATGCACTGAACACGGCGCTTTCAACGGTCACCGCTCAAATCTTTTAATGGATTACGTACTATTGCGTATAAACTTATATAATTAGGTTGGGGAAAAAGTCTTTTCGCATTATAGTATGTATGAACTTAAAATAAAATCTCTTTGGCTATACTATTTGTATCTGGCTGGTTTTGGTATCATTGAAAGTTTAAATTTTAAAGAACATAATTCCAAATTCAAATTAGGAAAATGTGTGATTTTCATTTGTTTTTCGTACTGTCAAGATGAGTGAATCTAATGAAAAAATTCGATACATTTTAAAATTTTACTACAAAAAAGGTAAACATGCAACGCAAGCCGCGAAAAAAATTTGCGATGTTTATGGACCCAGTGCAGTATCTGTGAGAGTAGCACAAATTTGGTTTAAGCGTTTTCAATCCGGAAATTTTGATGTCAAAGATGCAAGTCGCTCTGGTCGCCCTATTACGGATAAAATGGATGCCATTTTTGAAAAAGTGGAGCAAGATCGGCATATCAGTAGTCACGACGTAGCTGAAGAACTGGGAAGATCGGCATATCAGTAGTCACGACGTAGCTGAAGAACTGGGAATTGACCACAAAACAGTTTTTGTGCATTTGAAAAAAACTGGGTACACAAAAAAGCTCGATATTTGGGTACCTCACGAGCTTACTGAAAGAAACCTAATGAACCGTGTACTCATTTCTGATTCTTTATTACTACGTAATGAAACCGAACCATTTTTGAAGAAGCTGATAACTGGTGATGAAAAGTGGATCACGTACGACAAGAACGTGCGAAAAAGGTCGTGGTCAAAGGCCGGTCAGGCTTCACAGACTGTGGTGAAACCCGGGTTAGCTCGCAACAAGGTGTGTGGTGGGATTGGAAGGGCTTTATTCATTATGAGCTGTTACCACCAGGCAGGACCATCGATTCTGAACTCCACTGCGAACAACTGATGAGATTATAGCAAGAAGTTGAGAGAAAGCGGCCGGAATGAATCAACAGAAGGGGTGTGGTTTTTCATCATGATAACGCTAGACCTCACACATCTTTAGCCACTCAGCAAAAATTAAGAGAGTTTGGCTGGGAGGTGTTAATGCTTCCGCCGTATAGTCCTGACCTTGCACCTTCAGATTTCCACCTGTTTCGGTCTCTTCAGAATTCTTTAGGCAGTGTCAGGTTAACATCACGAGAGGGCTGCCAAAACCACTTGTCGCGGTATTTTGATCAGAAGTCTCAAAATTTCTATAGCAATGGGATCATGTCCCTACCTACAAGATGGCAAAAAGTTATCGAACAAAATGGTACCTACATACTTTAGATAAATGTAAATATTGTATATTAAAAAATGTTTTGAATTTTCTTAAAAAATGCGAAGAAACTTTTTCCCCAACCTATTATGCAAATCATGGTAGCAGACGGTGTAGCATATGTTATTATGAATCTATACCATCAAAACTACTGTTATTTTAAACAAAGGGTCCCAGACAAAACTTTTCAATTTTGCTGCGGATAACTTTTCACTTTTGCTGCGGATAACTTTTCACTTTTGCTGCGGATAACTTTTCACTTTTGCTGCGGATAACTTTTCACTTTTGCTGCGGGTAACTTTTCACTTTTGCTGCGGGTAACTTTTGACACGTTCAACACGTAACATTATTTGCCAAAATTCCACTAAGACATCATGTCGTCTGCCAAAATGAAATCACATCCTCATAATTACTATACATGTCATAGCCAATGCTACCGGGAAACCATTATCGGTTAGTGAGGACGGTTACAAGGACTCTGGTTTTCCGCAACTCGGCGATAGTCCTTTGTTTTATAACAAAGATCGATGTCTCTATGTACCTACAGTTTTATTTTTGGGTACTCTTTAATGATCAATTGTTAAGGCAAAATGGATCCCAAAGAAGATATTTTGACGCAATTCGGTTGTACGCAAAATTATGTGGGTCAAAACTCGATTGACGCAATTTGGCTCGATACAAAAAATCGCAAAGTTGCCTCAAAATTAGCATTTTCTATGAGAACTGTTTTATTCGATTGTAATTATAGCAATTTCAATAAAATTTAATCTACACGTTCTTTATTAAAAACATAAGGTCTTTAATGATGACAATGAATGAAATTAAATATGCTCTGTTACATTAAAATAAACCCATAATCCACAAGGGGATTATGGGTTAATTTTTAAAATAAATATTTTAAAAATTCTATGAGCTCCGTTTTACCATACCAATGCTCTCGATCCCATTACGATACCATTTCGCCTTAAGATGTACCTATATTGTTGTTAAGTTGTGTCACAGGTGCTATACACTTGTCCAGGTCCGTACATCCGATTCAGCAATATTTGTTGAACAACAAAGCCTACTCGAAGCAATCACTACTTACACCTAATCGGCTTACATTCAGCTAGAGCCAATCGGCAAACTCCGTTGGGCATCTATCCTCGCTGGATCATGTTGGGGTCATCTGGGCATTATTCGAGCTAAGCTTTTTTCCGAACATAAATCTACATAGATATTTCCGCTACATACTCTTTTTAATCCATCTAAAATAAATGTTTTGTAAGCATTAGGTATCTTATAAGAAAAGCGATAACATAATGCATCTTTTGGTGAGCGTTCGTACGACTGCCGTTTGTAGGAGACTCATAATTTGAAACACCCATTAGATAAATAAAATCATTGCAGGCAAGCAACATTTTAATTAAATTACAAAATACCACTTACAATTTCAATTAAGAATTAAGTAATTCCGTTGTAGATATTAATTAAATTAAATGTTTAATTCAATTCAACAGTCACACAAAAACGTCAAAATGAATGTGAATTAAAATTATGGTGGAGTGTTACAAGCATGCTTAACTGTACATTCATATTCAATCTGCTTCTGACGACCAGTAACGACTGTCAAAGATCCACGAATGACAGCTGGAACCAACAGCTTAACATGCTTTCCGAGGCACGGAGGAGTCTTGGTATGTAAAGATGGTCACCCATCCACGGACCAACCCCGGCAAGGGTAGCTTAACCTGATGGATCGACCCGTACGGCTGTTATTACTTAGCCACGAGTTCCTCTATCCCTCACGGAACAAAAACCTATTATTTAACCGACGAAAAAAAAAAGGAGGAGGTTCTCAATTCGACACGTTTATTTTATTTTTTTTCATGTATGACCACGCATAACTTTTTACAAAGTCGTCCGATTTGAAAAATGTTTGTTTTATTCGAGATTGTATACATCAAAGTTGGTCCCATATAAAATTGATTAACTTTGCTTGGGTAGTTTTTAAGTTAGCTGCAATAATACGTATTTTTTCCCCACTTTTATATGGATGATGTTCTAGTTTGTTTTGCAGGTAGTGGTATTAGAATTTGTGTGGGGTACGTACCATAACTAAAAAGTGAAAAATAAAAACATTTTTACAAAAAAATACAAACGACTTCCAAAAACAACACTACAAAGTGAAAAATAACTTTAATTTCGGAAGTCGGTGGCAAAAAACGAAAATACATTTAACCCGACACCGACTTCCGAAATTAAAGTTATTTTTCACTCTGTAGTGTTGTTTTTGGAAGTCGGTTGTATTTTTTTGTAAAAAAGTTTTTATAAAATTTTTGAGTGTCTGTTTTTTTCTATTCTATTTTAATAAGTGTGGACGGTGATCTCTAGGTTACCTACCGCTTAAAGTTGTTTTAATAGTTCTACTGAATCCATAGATAGTACGATTATCCCATGTAGATCCAAATAGATCACACGGTGTGTATATATGCATAAATAGACGAGCAAGCACGAGTTAGAAGCATGCTCGTTTCAAAGATAGCCATCTTAACGACCTAATCTGAACTGGTATAGTAGTTTCGACGTGTTTCGGTTACAAACGTACATGCACTACGTATGTCCGTGAATGTGGTTACTATGTACTTCAATGAGCCCGAAATTTTGGAAAATTTCCACATTTTGACATAGAATTATGGCCTATATTAAGATAAGTTGTATGGAACTGTGACTTACATTTAAAATAGCTCAATTATAAAAACAACAACTGTTCATGAGCCCGAAACGTTTGGAAAATATTCACAATTTTGACATAGAATTATGGGCTATATCAAGATAAGTTGTATGGAACTGTGACTTACATTTAAAATAGCTCAATTATAAAATCAACAACTGTTCATGAGCCCGAAACTTTTGGAAAATTACCGGATTTGGACAGAATTATGGGCTATACTAAAACAAGTGGTTGGACTGTGACAAACATTTAAAATAGCTTAAATGTAACATAACAACTGTTCGTTTTTAGAATAATAATTTATATTTTTAGAGGAGCTCGTGGCTAAGTAATAACAGCCGCACGGGTCGTTCCATCAGGTTAAACTACGCTTGCCGGGGTTGGTCAGTGGATGGGTGACCATTCTTTACATACCGAGACTCCTCCGTACCTCTGTCAGCACGTTAAGCCGTTGGTCCCGGCTGTCATTCGTGGATCTTTGTCAGTCGTTACGGGTAGTCAGAAGCCCGAAAGTCTGACAACCAGTCTTACCAAGGGGTATCGTATTATTCATGAGTTGTGGAGGTCAGATAGGCAGTCGCTCCATATAAAATACTGTTATTCAGCTGCATCCGGTTAGACTGGAAGCTGACCCCAACATAGTTGGGAAAAGGCTAGGCAGATTGATTTTAGAAGCGAACAGTAACAGTTGCATATACTGGGTTATTTTAAATTGGCTAGCTAAACTCCGCAGACGAGATGGGTATCGAATTATCGATATCTAAACAAACATGATAAAACAGAAAAGAAATTATTATATTTTTTTTGGGGTCATCAACCGCCGTAGTGTAGTCACATAAAATATTAGTTTAAAATTCAGCTTTTTTGTGTATACTTCACAAACGTGATGGATATCGATATCTCAACACGATGAAACAGATTTTATAAACTCACACTTCAAGGAACAACAATCAATCAAATCAATCTGGTAGGATTTGATGTTTTTTTTTGGAGTCAACACCCAAAAAAAAAAATCATTAAATCAAATCTTTTTATTTTGTCGTGTTAGATCACGTCACCGGAGTTTCGCTATCTCATTTAATTTGACACTGTATTATAGAAATATTTAGGCCCGTCGCGTCGTCCACGAAACTACTCAAAAGTAACTCTTACCTAATTACAGACCGAATGTTATGTTATGTCCTACGAATAAATAATACAGCACTAGTATTTCAATGGCGGACCGTACACTTTGTTCTTTGTAACTCTTTTTATTGACCAAAGATTTATTTTTGATCACCTCATAGTTAAATTTTCCAGAAAACTGCGATGAAAGATGCCGATGACGCCTGCGTTAATTGGACGTCGATATTTAATTTCTTATAAACTTTAGTGCAAAAAGTCAAGGGTAATAACCCGGTTTTTTTAATTATGTTCACCTATCTTCGGTACCTAAAGCCACATTTACATGTTGCAAGTTTCTTGTGGCATACGATAAACAAATAACTTCCACGATGCAAGTTTAAGCACTATTTAGACGGTGTAACTTTTATTTTAGTTTCCATTATCGAGGCATACCATAAGTTAAAATTAACAACAGACAATTAATTCTTCATCTGATTTTTACAAACACAATGATTAATTTACCTTTTCTCTCTTTTCAGTGTTCGATGCATCAGCGAAGTCCCCACAAGGTCTGCTCTTTGGGTCTTCGTATCACCTGGGCAACTTCGACGAGTGTGTCGCAATCGAAGATCCTGGGTACAATGGGGTCACCATAGAGGGACAATACTGCCTGGCTACAATTAAGTGGAGACAGAAACATGAGACTAACAAGGTAATTGATTGGCCTTGTATTCTGATACCAACCCACCTTGCATCGGGGCTTTTGTTTCTTTACCACTAGAGGGACGAAATCTCGAATGTAACTGTCCAAAGGACTAAGCACGCTTACGAAAATCTACAACGCTCAAAATAGTTGGGTAAAAGGCTTGGCCGATGATGATGAAGTGAAAGCACGAATCAAATATAAAAATTCTAATAATACAACATTCTCTTCTTACATAATACGAGTATTTTTAAGTCACTAATGGCCTATTTCACGAAGTCCGAATAACCACTACTCACTGAATGAATTCAGAAATGGAACAGAATTTGTATGAACGTTCCAAGCAACTATCTCCGTGGTAGAAAACACCGTCTACTAGCCGCGCCCACAACTCGAACAGTGGCCCGCGCCTCATACCCTGTTCCTCGCGCCCTGACTGCGCTTAATAACGTCATGGAAGCCAACCCGAACTGTGACCTATTTGGATCTCAAAACTGTTTTGTGCGCTTGTCTTCACTTTTGTGAGAGCACATAAATTTATAACTTGTGTTTTGTTTATAATATCTTTGTTCTATTTTTTTTTTGTTGTCTTTTTTATGATTATGTTATGTTTACTGTATGTGTTAATGTAATTGGTCCACAAACCGTATTAACATAAATAAAATAAATAAATAAATAAATTAAATTATCTGCCAAGTAAGTCAACGTAGGCGGTGAAACAGGCCCTTAGTAACACACTGCAACATACTACTTATTACCTACACACAAAGTGTAGGAACTTCAAAACGGTAACTATGCAGCACAAGTTCATTGGAACAGAGTATTATGTTTAGAACTTAGTAATAATGCTCTTTCGGTAATCCCACTAATTCTACTTAACGACGTCACTGCAACGACTTACTTGTCTTTAGGCTTTGTGTGTGACTTAACTAGTTTTCTGTACCTTCCTACCTGGGAATTATTAGAGTAGAACTTGCATTGTCATGCATATATATACAAGACTAGCTGTTACTCGCGACTTTCTTTCCATCTATTTTGTATTCCATCTTTTTTAATAGGTACATAATCACATATTCCATTGCCTACTCTAGAACGCATATCCGGTACGGCTCTAATAATCCTTCCATATCCTAAGAGCACGTCTTCCCTACCATTATCGCGCCCCCTGGTCTACTGCTTGATATGTGTCTTAATGGTCTCTGTGGCGGCATCTACATACTCGTAGCCACATACGAACTACGTATCACAATGTCATGACGTCACGCAAAAATCCTGCATCACGCAATTAGAGTTTACCGCGTGACTGACATTATATACAACGTCTCGACATCAACCGTCGGGCAGTTGCCCACCAGACACGATACCCGTCTGGTCGGAGGATCCTCCCTTTTCTATGGAGGATGAGTGAACTTTACACCCTGTTTCTCATACCTCTATACTGGTGTCCCAAGGTTGCTGATGAGGCTGTAGCCCCATGGCAACATCAGACAACAGGGACTAGTGTGAATCTTTGGGTTAATTACCCACCATGCGCAAGCGGTGCGCGTCCTTAGTGCGCAGGGTGCAGAACAGCTCCAATACTGTTCTGGGCGCGTATTATGAACAATTAATGCCATCATTTTTCCAGTGTCAGAGAGAGACGGAGCTATGACATGACCTATATCACCATCCCTTTTTCGCAACGGAATCATGGTGGCGTTAATACTTCATAATAAGGACCCTGGTGATGATCCCAGAGCGATTTGACTGCCCCTACATTAGACAATGCTGTAACAGACATCTATAGCCAGGGCAGTTATATTTGATTGACCCTGATTTTATAATGACTTGTTTTTAATGTACTGTTTTTATATGATTTTTGCTATCTAATTTTGAATTTTTTGACCCTGACAATTTGTATTTTTAATTTTCTTTTATTTTAATTGCATCGACATTATATTTTAAATCTCTGACTTTTTCAATTTGTATTCATCCATTTATTTTAATTAAACATATTAACATTTCATTTGATCTATTATGTAGCAGTATCGTGAAATTTATTTATTTATTTATTTATTAGGAAACTCAACAGCTTAAAACTAATTACATGAGTTATGAATGTTCACCACACTATCAATGAACAGCTCAAAGCAGTTGCGTCAAAGTTACAGCATCCTACAGTCTGTATACACTGTTCAATGACAGCGAGATGATGACAATTATCACTTAGCCAATAATAGAGTTTCACGGCATTGATAAAGCTAGGTAACTAGAAAGTAGCGAGAGAAAACAAATGAAAAAACTTAAACAAGTATTACGTATCAATAATAGGTAAAATGCGATTGTTGACACATTACTCACATGAAATTAAGGTTAAAAATATGTAACATGACTATATTAATTGACATTTAATTTAATTTTATCTTATGTATTATGGGTTTTACCTGAACTATGGATCGACCCGTACGGCTGTTATTACTTAGCCACGAGCAATCTTCACAACTCAGGTTCTGGGTAACAAAGTTCAAAGTTGTAACATTCCAAGTCCGCACACTACGTCCGTCTCAGCTGTCATTCGTGAATCTTTGAAAGTCGTTACGGGTCATAAGAAACCAGAAAGTCAGATAAGGGGTATCGTGTTACCCAGTGACTGGGTTGTGAAAGGCACTCCATGTAAAATACAGTATTCATCTGTATCCGGTTGGACTGGAAGCCGACCCCAATATAGTTGGGAAAAAGCTAGGCAGATGATGATGACTGCCGAATCGAACATAATGTACCCGAACAAGTATGTTACAATTTTCTTTTCCCAACTTTGTTGGGGTCGGCTTCCAGTTTAACCGGATGCAGCTGAATACCGGTATTTACATGGAGCGACTCCCTATCTGACCTCCACAACCCAACCCTGACACCAGACTTTTGGGCTTGTGACGACCCGTAACGTCTGTCAAAGATCCACCAATAACAGCCGGGACCAACGGCTTAACGTGCTTTCCAAGCCACGGAGTAGTCTCGGTAGGTAAAGATGGTCAACCATTCACGAAGCAACCGTGGCAAGCGTGGCAAGCTTAACCTGATGGATCGATCCGTGCGGCTGTTATTACTGAGCCACGAGCTCCTCAAGTAGCACCCCTTACGTTACACGCAAATATGGTCGCAGTGAGAACTCTTCATAAGCTCTTGCACCTTACCCACTCGGTTGTCCCTATAGTACGCGCAAGAACGCACGCGCAAACGTCAACATTATTAATAAATCATTGAAACAGTCATTATTCAATCATTATCATCATTAATAATAAATTACTTTTAATACACGTCATCTCGTATAATTTTTATTAGAAGTGTTATACACGTTTTAAAGTGAACATGGCTATGGGTTGCTTTAGTCGCCTGGACGTTTATGTTTTGGGCGGCTCTAGTCCGTGTATGCCCGTTCGTTCCCCTGACTTCGTCCACCTAGGGGGACGAACGGGAATTTGTTATTTTTTTCTAATCAATATTATTTAGTGAAGACGAATGGCACTAGTCTAAGAACATATAGTATTCCCATTCGTCCCCTCTAAAATCTCGAGGGGGACGATCGGGAACAAATTTAATATTATTTTTAAACAACTTCAAAAAAAGGAGGTTTTTGTAAATTCCCGTTCGTCCACCTAGGTGGATGAAGTTGGGGGACGAACTCCCTACACGCTCTAGTCGGCTGGACGCGATAGTGCCCACTCGCGCGTTGTTAATGTTAATAACTATATAATATAAAATTAATAACTAAAAAAATTATAAAAAACTAGTGTTAATATACTAGTTTTTCATACTAAGTAAAGATTACAAAGACAAAGTAAATAATGACAAAGACTAGCTGCTAAGCTTCACACTTTGACAAGTCTATTGAAACACTGCAAGAAAGATAATTTATTGTGTTAAACTAATATTAATTTTAGTAGCGTATTTATAACAAACATGTGTTACTTTTCACACTTATTACATGTATAATATTAGGTCATGGCAACATCTACTCCCGCAGACTAGACGTACAAATTGAGAAAAAAAATTGATGGCAAAGAGAGAACCGGAAACGCGTAAGAGCGAAGCAAGTCAATATTAAAGGTTGTAAAAAGAGAAGTGTACTTTATAAACATGATAAAACAAAAAAAAAAAAATATATATATGTCGTTTTTTTGGGGTCATTAACCGCAGGGAGTGTATGTACTCGTAGTCACTTGAAATATCAGTTAGAAAAATATTATTTTTTTGTGTAAATTTCACAGACGTGATGGTATCAATATCTAAACACGATAAGAAAACAGATTGTATCAACTAATACTTCAAGTAACAACACTAGCAGCGGTCGTTGACCCCCCAAAAAAACATCAAATCATTCAATCTTTTTTATTTTTAACCGACTTCAAAAAGGAAGAGGTTCTCAATTCGTCGGAACCTTTTTTTTTTTTTTTATGTATGTTCCCCGATTACTCGATGATGGCGGGACCGATTTGGATTGTTTTTGTTTAATTCGAGAGGGTATACATCACAGTTGGTCCCATATAAATTTGATTACCTTTGCTTCTGTAGTTTTTGAGTTAGCTTCAATAATACGTATTTTTTCCCCACTTTTATATGGATGATGTTCTAGTTTGTTTTGCAGGTAGTGGTATTAGAATTTGTGTGGGGTAGGTTCCACAACTAAAAAGTGAAAAATAAAAACTTTTTTACAAAAAAATACAACCGACTTCCAAAAACAACACTACAAAGTAAATAAAAACTTTTTTACAAAAAAATACAACCGACTTCCAAAAACAACACTATAAAGTGAAAAATAACTTTAATTTCGGAAGTCGGTGGCAAAAAACGAAAATACGTTTAACTAGACACCGACTTCCGAAATTAAAGTTATTTTTCACTTTGTAGTCTTGTTTTTGGAAGTCGGTTGTATTTTTTTGTAAAAAAGTTTTTATCGAGTTTAGATGTCGATACAAATCACATTTGCGGAGTTTTAATATGACCCTGTATTTCTTTCGCATACAAGTACTTAGTTTTGAAAAAATATGTCTCAAAGTCGGTATAAAACATCCAGTTAAAATATTATAACCTTAATTATTAGTATGATCATTCTTTGTTTAATGTTATTACATCGTAAACTAGTCTCATGTAACAGTAATGTTATTGTTAAACTAAGTTTAACTAAAGAGTCGGTAAAGGCATCTTAGTTTCTTTTTGTTTGTTTGTGTTTACTAATAATAGTTTTTAAGAACAATGTTACTAACAATTGGGCCTAGTTACTATATAAACAAATATTTAATGTAATTTAATTTAAACATTTACTTACATAAATTAAGTGGCTGTTACATGAATCGTTCGGAATTTGGTTAAGAAGTTACAAATAAGCTGTGTACAAGCAAACCGAGCTATCAAAATGTAGTGCTAAAATAAAAGTCGGGAGGAGTCGTGGGACAGCCGGTTGGAACGGAGTTCCTTTCGCTGTATATTATGTATTAATACAGAGCCAACTAGTATGGTCTCAAGTTTCTATACTAGATGAATATTACTAAAAACAAAAACCAAAACTTTTGACACTTCAAACTGACGGCATAACGCTTTTTCTTTACGTCACGATTTTTGCCAGTTTACTGCTACAGCCCCGTCATAGAACTTAGTTCCAAAAATGTTCCCTTTGAAAGTCTTGTTACAATTTTTTTTTTCTTTTTTTTTTTTGTATAATTTGATGTTAATTGATTAGACTTTTGTTGATTTATTACTTATTACTCGATATTATTCTGAATTATTATTTTATTTTATTGATCTCACACAGATGATTTTATTGTGCAATGTATACTTTAGTGTTTTATTTTGATTTATTATTGTATTTTATTTTCACTGATTTTAGATTAGTTCAATTTAGTTTATATTCACCTTAATGCAATAACTTAACTAAAAATGTCGCGATTCTGACCCCCAAGATACAGGCATATGTCTAGTTTGGGGGTCACCGTCCAATCTGTTCTTGTACAACCTGATGGTTGATAAATAAAATTTTAACTTTAATTAATCCTAATTACTCCAAACTTAGTACCTACTAGTATCTAAGTTTGGAGTAATAAATTAACTCGACACATGTTGTTACTCTTAGTTATCTAACCATTAGCAGGACATTAGCACCTCGTTCGTCTGCTAAGAGTACTGCATGTGGGTCAACTTTCATGTTTGCAGACCTTGCACCTTGCATTTTGAATTTTGACATACTTTTTAGGGTTGCGTACCTCAAAAGGAAAAAACGGAACCCTTATAGGATCACTCGTGTGTCTGTCTGTCTGTCTGTCTGTCCGTCTGTCTGTCTGTCTGTCTGTCTATCTGTCTGTCTGTCTGTCCGTCTGTCTGTCTGTCTATCTGTCTGTCTGTCTGTCCGTCTGTCACAGCCAGTTTGCTCCGAATCTAATGGACCGATTAAGTTGAAATTTGGTACACATATGAATTTCTGTGACCCAAACACGGACGGGTAAAGTAAATAAACGAATTTTGAATAGGTCACTTTGGGGGGCAAATAAGAAAATTAAAAATGTTTTGCAAACTACACCATGTGGCATGTCAAATGAAAGGGCTTACTATGAGGATCTCAAATATATATTTTTATAATTTTAAAATAAATTGTTTTAAAGTTATTTAAGAAAATAGACGAATATTGACCATTCCCCCCCTTATCTCCGAAACTACTGAGCCTAAAATTTTGAAAAAAATACAGAAAATAGATCAGATCTTTACTTCTAGATTAAACGGGATTTGACGACACGGTTGGCGCAGTGGTTGAGCGATTGACTGCTGCGCAGCATGTCGCGGGTTCGATTCCCGCACGGAACAAATATTTGTACGACCTACAAGTATTTGTTCCGAGTCTGGGTGTTTTTCTATCTATAATATGTATGTATTTACAAAAAAAAAAAAAAAAAAATGTATATAAGTAGTTTATCAGCCATCTCGTTACCATAACACAAGCATTAGGTTGCTTAGCTTGGGGCTAGATGGCGTTGTGTGATATGTCCAAACATATTTATTATTATTTTATTATTATTATTTATAGATTACAGGAAAACCTATAAGAAGTCTGTGGTCTTAAAATAACATGGTAAATCTATCAATATTGTGAGTACAAACTTACATTTACAGTTGGAGTGTATGGGAAAACATGTTTTTCAACTACAATGTTAAGTTTGTTCTTAAGATAAATTCATCCCAACTACGGAACCTTTCATTGTGCGTGGTCCGACACGCACTTGGCCGGTTTTTTTTTTGTGGATGGGAAATCATCAAATGACTTCACCCGCTCTGGGCGGAGCGGGAGGGCGTGTCAGACTTTTACTGACTAAAACTCACCCGTGTTCCTTCAGTTGCTTGTGCCAGGGCCACGGTATCTCTTTCGAACAACCCGCGACCCCGGCGGCATTTTTACCCTAATTTGACTGTCCGAGATACACACATCACACACACAAGACTATTGGATCCCACGATCAACAATACACTAAAAGTGTCTTTATAAAGGAGCTCGTGGCTAAGTAATAACAGCCGCACGGGTCGATCCATCAGGTTTAAGCTACGCTTGCTGGGGTTGGTCCGTGGGTGATGATCTTTACATGCCGAGACTCCTCCGTGCCTTGGAAAGCACGCTTAGCCGTGGATCTTTGACAGTCGTTACTGGTCGTCAGAAGCCCGAAAGTCTGACAACCAGTCTTAACAAGTATCGTATTACCCAGTAACTGGGTTGTGGAGGTCAGATGGGCAGTCACTCCATGTAAAATACTGGTATTCAGCTGCATTCGGTTAGACTGGAAGCCGATCCCAACATAGTTGGGAAAAGGCTAGGCAGATTGATTTATACTTTTTATCACTGTAGTACGTTAGCCAGATTGATTGATAAAATGGTAATCCATCCTCAAACTCGCCACGGTTACCGCAGCTTAACCTCACAGACCGATCCATCCATGCAGCTGATACAAGCCACATAGCATTTTTAAACACTATTTTAATTTTGAATTCCCTTTCAGACCCGCACCGGTCGTGGCGAGACCTTACGCTGGGCGGTTTGCGTGCCAAGCGCGTGCAATGCCAAGTCAGTGGCTAGCTTCGTCAGCAGTGTCCTAGCCCATACTGTCAGTAATACTACAGGAGTCGAAGTTAGTGAGAGAGACTGCTATACGAGACGACCACTGGCTATTACTTCGTTGGATGTGGCTTATTTGTAAGTATACCTACAGCATGAAATAAAAACATAATTACCTAACACATCTCAGGATGAGGGCATGAATTACACTTAGTATGGGAGGAGCTCGAGGCTAAGTGATAACATCCGCACGGGTAGATCCATATGGTTAAGCTACGCTTACCGGGGTTGGTCCGTGAATGGGTGACCGTCTTTACATACCGAGACTCCTCCGTGCCTCGGAAAGCACGTTAAGCCGTTGGTTCCAGCTGTCATTCGTGGATCTTTGACAGTCGTTACGGGTCGTCAGAAACCCGAAAGTCTGACAACCAGTCTTACCAAGCTGCAAGCTGGCTAAAATCAAAAATTAAAACAATAGCCCCTATTAATCAACACTAAGCCGACGCTCGCACGAACGTAAAAATATCGCGGCGGGATTTTATCGCGCACTGGATTTTCAACTCTCGGTGTTGAGCCGAGCTTTGAGAATCCAACCTAACAACAACAGAGTGCATCCTAGCACGTCCAAAAAACACACTGTTGGATTTTCAACTCTCGGCGCTAAGCAGAGCGTTGAAAATCCAGTGCGCAAAAAAATAATTGCTGCGATATTTTTACATCCGTGCGATCGTCGGCTTAGGTTAGATTTTTCCGCAAAAACTTACGCCAAGCAACAATAGAGAGATTATAAGATTTTTCTGTAAAGTCCACATTCCACTAGGGCAGGCCACAGCTAATAAATCACACAGGTTACTACCCACCTCTATATTTCTTCCATTTTCCCATGATTTAGTGTGGGTTGGGATGATATTGGACGACATAATCGAGTCGACTTTGTGCTGGGACCAATTATTCCGTTAGGTTATTGCAGGGTTTGAAAATGAATAGAGGAATTTAAATTCAATTCTTGCATTCAATTAACTGAAAATGTTTTTACAAAGTAACAAAAGAAGATGAGTTTATTATTTTTTCTTCTTTTGGTTTTAGTAGTAACGTTCATTCTAGGGTAGAGATAAACCATTCTAAAAATGAACGCCCCTCCACAGCCGTTACGCTCACATGCAAAGAAGTGTATAGACGCAGTACACATAATTGGTACTTTGTCATTGGTTGCTCAGTCACCGGCGAGTACGGTCAACAACTAGACTAAATAAATACCTTACCGACTAACATACATAAAAAAATACACAGTAAAACTGTTTTTTGGGATTCCTTACCTCAAAAGGAAAAACGGAACCCTTATAGGATCACTTCGTTGTCCGTCTGTCAAGACCGCGAAGGAACGCGTGCAGGTATCAAGTTAAAATTAATATCAAATACGTAAGTCTATGCACCCTTGAAGTTCTAAAAAAATCAAGCTTCTAAGTCAACGCAATAAAAAAATACGGCCATTTATGCGACATATTTTGATACTCGCAAGTAAATCAAAACCTATATGGACCTATACTCACCAGTAAATCAAAACCTATTATAATACATCCCGTCGTCCTAGAATCATGAAATTTGGCAAGAAGCAGGATCTCACGTGACAAGTAAAAAAAAAGTCCGAAAATTTATAATTTTATCACATACATTTTTTTTTAGAATTAGGTACAACGTTAGGTTTGTTTTTGGGATAAAATCACAACACGTACTTGGCCGGTTTTTTTTTATTCTAACGGTACCTCCTCGACTTATTCAAGCGTCAAACAGTCGGATTTGTCGACCAACTAGTGTATAAATGACACGAACGCGTGACAGAGCGAACGTGTCGTTCCATACAAAGCGCATGCTCCCCGCCGAACAATATTGTTACCTGGACTGATCGCACGATTAGTTGACCTCTAAGTGCGGCGACGAGTCCATGTTCACAGTAAAGTCGCCGCACGCACACAGGTAATGTAACGCAATAAGTATTTCCTCTCGCACATTGAAATAATCACGTTTTGTGGAGGGGCGTTCATTTTTAGAATGGTTCATCTCTAACATCATAGACATGTATCTGTGACCGATCGCTGAACATCATGAACGGGTGTACAGTCAACAAAAGAGATATCTAGGCAGGGTAAACTAACATTTGTATGTGAACTGATTCATGTTCAATTTTATATATATTACTTTGTTTTTGCAATACTCCTACATTGTAACACACCAACACAAAATTGTATATTTTCACGAAATTGAACATGAAGCAATTCACATACAAAAAATATACCCTGCCTAGATAGATAGATAAATACGAGTAGAAAACTCTTTATTATGCACACCATAAAAAATTACAGATATAAATGAAATTTTACATAGGGTGACACAATGGGCGGTCTTATCGCTTAAATCGATCTTTTACAGACAACCTTTCGATGGATTAAGGAGAGAAGGAGAGACAATACTGTAGGTAGTCAGATATCTCTTTTGCTGACTGTACAACGTAGTAGGAATGCAGCACTATCAATCAGCTAGGCCTGACATTATTTTCTGATAATTTTGTTGCGAAAAACTGTTGACTGCTTTGTTCGTCCAGTGGTCGCGAGCGCTACTGCTGAGTATGAGGTCCTGGGTTGGATTCCCAGGTCAGGCAAGGTGTTATATTAGGTTTTCTTATCTGGAATTTCTTAGTAGCAGCCCAGAGTCCGTATTTGTGCTCGGTTGATGCCAATAGGCTCGCCACCTATTACATTGGACTTAAACATAACTGGCGAAATGTGGGTATACTATACCTCTGCCCAACCCATCGGGAAAATACAGGCGTGATGTTAGGTTATGTATTAGGTCTTTACCTATGAAATTGCCGTTCTGCAGTACTGGCCATTTCAAATCAAAATAATTTTTGTTTGGCTAAGAATTCTAATTTCAAATTAATTTTATTTTAAAAACATGGATTTTTTTTCCAAAAGTAGTCATTTGTTTATTGATTAGTGTTACATTTTCATCGCATTTCAATCTTTTTCGTCATCATGGATACGTTAAAAATTCGAGTAATTATGGAATATGAGTACCGTCGTGGCAGCAACGCGGCACAAGCGGCACGCAACATCAACGACGTTTACGGATTGCGAAACAAGGGATTAGCAGATGGAAAAGGGGGAAAATCGTAACGAATTTTCATTTCAGCTCCCGACTATTCTTTTATGATTTGCAAGCATAATAATTATTACTACAATTACGTTAATACAGCACTAATTATAAGAGGGACGTTAAAATTAAAAAAATAAACCGGTCAAGAGCGAGTCGGACTCGAGCATCGAGGGTTCCCTTCCTTCATTTATATGTAATTTTATTGATGATTTCTGAAAAACTGTGTTATTTAGAGACGTCGTTTTATTTTTCGTGTAATCTAAAACTTCTATCACATAGAATAATTTCAGATTTTTCTCTATGCAAACTTCGGAGATAAGGGGGGGAACGGATTTTTTTTTAACATTTTTCATCAAAAGTCGAAAACTATACGGCCTAAAAAAAAGAAAAAAAATGTTTGAAAATATGCAACTAACGCTCTTGCGTTATTTGCACATTTTCAAACATTTTTTTTTTTCTTTTAGGGCATGTGGGGTATCATATGAAAGATCATATTAGGTTGGGGAAAAAGTCTTTTCGCATTATAGTATGTATGAACTTAAAATAAAATGTCTTTGGCTATACTATTTGTATGTGGCTGGTTTTGGTAACATTGAAAGTTTAAATTTTAAAGAACATAATTCCAAATTCAAATTAGGAAAATGTGTGATTTTCATTTGTTTTTCGTACTGTCAAGATGAGTGAATCTAATGAAGAAATTCGATACATTTTAAAATTTTACTACAAAAAAGGTAAAAATGCAACGCAAGCCGCGAAAAAAATTTGCGATGTTTATGGACCCAGTGCAGTGTCTGTGAGAGTAGCACAAATTTGGTTTAAGCATTTTCAATCCGGAAATTTTGATGTCAAAGATGCACGTCGCTCTGGTCGCCCTATTACGGATAAAATGGATGCCATTTTTGAAAAAGTGGAGCAAGATCGGCATATCAGTAGTTACAACGTAGCTGAAGAACTGGGAATTGACCACAAAACAGTTTTGGCGCATTTGAAAAAAACTGGGTACACAAAAAAGCTCGATATTTGGGTACCTCACGAGCTCACTGAAAGAAACCTAATGCATCGTGTACTCATTTGTGATTCTTTATTACGACGTAATGAAACCGAACCTTTTTGAAGAACCTGATAACTGGTGATGAAAAGTGAATCACGTACGACAAGAACGTGCAAAAAAGGTCGTGGTTACAGGCTGGTCAGGCTTCACAGACTGTGGCGAAACCCGGGTTAACTCGCAACAAGGTGATGCTGTGTGTGTGGTGGGATTGGAAGGGCATTATTCATTATGAGCTGTTACCACCAGGCAGGACCATTGATTCTGAACTCTACTGCGATCAACTGATGAGATTAAAGCAAGAAGTTAAGAGAAAGCGGCCGGAATTAATCAACAGAAGGGGTGTGGTTTTTCATCATGATAACGCTAGATCTTTAGCCACTCAGCAAAAATTAAGAGAGTTTGGCTGGGAGATGTTAATGCATCCGCCGTATAGTCCTGACCTTGCACCTTCAGATTTCCACCTGTTTCGGTCTCTTCAGAATTCTTTAGGCAGTGTCAGGTTAACATCACGAGAAGACTGCCAAAACCACTTGTCGCGGTATTTTGATCAGAAGTCCCAAAATTTCTATAGCAATGAGATTATGTCCCTACCTACAAGATGGCAAAAAGTTATCGAACAAAATGGTACCTACATACTTTAGATAAATGTAAATAATGTATAATAAGAAATGTTTTGAATTTTCTTAAAAAATGCGATGAAACTTTTTCCCCAACCTATTATGATACCCCACATGCCCTAGTAGCCCCACTTCGAATTTTTAAGACCTCCTTTCAGTCCCTGTTGCAAAATAAAACATGTATAATTTTATTTCTTTCTTATTTGCAAAATAGTTGGGCAAACGTCACCTAAAACTGTTCCAAATTTCGAGTTGATAGCATTAGTAGTTCGTGATATATCCAACTGTGACAGACAGACAGACTGAGTCACATCATAAGGTTCCTTTTTAGCATTTTGGTACGGAATCCTAAAAATGAAGCACATGCAGTAAAAATTATTTACGACTTTCAAGTCAAACCTAGCTGCTAGTAATTTTACCCTATTCACAATTTTGTTTGACATAAGGTATAATTAGGTTTCTGACTAGTAATTAACTAAACAAGTGTATAGGTTATGATGAATGATGTTAATTAATGCCTAGCTTTACTTTTAGTGAAATAGTTTGAGTTTTAGAAGTTAATATTTTTGATTACTGGCATTAGAAACTAGATTTTGACTCCGTGATAAAATAACGAGTAGTAAATGAATTAGGCTGACTTCAAGTGGTGGTCAAGACGCAGATAAGTGCCAGCGGCCTTTGAGTGATTAGCTTGCGTGTCCTGTGCTGAGTTCACGCAACGCGTCGTACGTTCACGCAGCAATAAGACACGCCCATCAAGGAGCGCTGTCCTAAATTAGACGAATGATTAATTACACATATAAAAGGTACTAAAACACGTATACTAAAAGATAAATAATAAAATTATCTTTAAAACGGTGAAGTTTCACAAAAATACGCTTGATAGTTTTTACGTGATTCTCAGTTTTTTTATCCGCGTTGGACATGACTTTAAAAATTAATTATACTAAGTAATTCAAATATAATTTTAATCTAAAATATTCACATATTAAGTTATTAAAAAAATACTCTAGTTTAACATATAATTTTTCCAAATCACTATCACTGCTCGTTTAGATGTAATCTTCAGTTTAAAATCATTAAAAGACTCTTAACGTCCCATTAAGGCGATGAATTAAGATTATTCATTGAAATAGTTTTGAGGAGAGTTCATTCATCTGGTACTTCTTAAGGTTTCAAGTTCACTTTATGATTCGAATAATATTGCAATACCTAGCTTATGGAGAAAAAGGTGAATTGGAAGACATTTATCCAATTTGCAAAAAAAATACGCCTAATAAGTATATAAGGTGTAGTTTAAAGAAACTGCACAGCCTCTTAAGGGGTCATTGTATTCATCATTATGAACAACTTTTACTATGAGACCAAACCTGAAATCGCGAAAAAAAAAATCAGCTGTTCCCTACATTTTGACGAACATATATGTAGGAACAGATGATTTTTTTACGCGATTTCAGGTTTGGTCCCATAGTAAAAGTTGTTCATAATTATGAGTGCACTGACCCCTTTAGAGGTTGTGCGTTATTTAAATAAATTATTAATTGATTATTATTAAGCTAAGCTTATTAATTGATTTTGAAAGATTCCACAACTTAGCTCTAATAATTATAAAAAAAAAAATTGGTGCACAGTATTACAGTAGGTGATAATGCGCTTAGCAACATACGTCTAGAAACATTCGCAGAGCTATCACTTTCCAAAATTAACGTTTCTTGTGACGCAATCAACAAAATTCTCCTAACAATTTCCAATTTGGGATCCAAAGAACAAAACTAACATTTGTACTCCAACAGAAAAATCTCACCAATTTACTGTTTTTATTTGTTTTCTTTGTATAAATATACTTTGTTAAGAACACACATATTTTCTTCGAGCCAACAGAACGTAAGTATACAGCCGTAACTTTTGACATATTATGATCGATCACACACGGGAAGATAATATTACTTTCCTTTTTCATTAATACTTGATGATATCGTTTCATCATAAAAATAATAAAGTGGTTGTATCCAAGGTTTTTTCCTAGGGTATGAATTCGGGGCGGTGAATTTGGGGTTAGGAGGTTTAAGGTTGAAAATGGCTTGGAATTTTTATATTTGATCGATTGGATCCGCCTGCAACCTCTTAAACCTCGATGACTTCATATTCTTCTTAGCGTGTCGATGGCAATCTAAATGGTCTCGGCCCAGAATTGGGCTACGTGTTTAGCGTCATCATTAGCGTTCAACAGTTCCTGCAACGTGCAGACGACAGGACACGCAGGACACGATATTAAGTGTCCCATTCTTTGTGGAACAGCACCACATTTACACTCCGTTTTCCTTGCCTCTGGCCCACCTGGGTCTTCATTCTATAGTACTTAACATCATATTTATTATAACACTGTTTTTCGTGGTTCTTACTATGCCGTTAAGCTTGCACTGAAGAAACCAATTTCGTGAACTAATTTCTTCACTGCCTTCATATTAATAATATTGACATTTAGATTTCTAATATTTACTCTGGCCAAACAAATACACCTACTGCATTAGATGGTAGATTTTGATTTAAATTTTCTCCATTTCAGGTCATTAATCCTGCTCTTCGCCACCATCCTATTCTTCAGTACTCTCTATGAAACGTACACAATCTACTACGGCAGTAAAAAGGAATCATTCGTCTCCAACTTGATTATCTGCTTCTCCGTGATCAATAATATGAAGAAGATCATTTCCACGAAGCAGCACAACACTTTGAACTTGGAGTGTGTCTCTGGGATCAAGGCCTTGGCCATGATTTTTATCATTGCTGGCCATGCATGCATGTTTATTGCTAGTGGACCTGTCATGGATGCCGATGCGTGGGATCGGGTAAATATATACTCATCTCTAAATTTTTATTGACTGATCATCTTCCGTGTCGATAGCGTCGCAATTTCTACAAACATCAGATCGATGATCTTAACAGGATGGCTAGTAGCGGCTGGAGACTGGCCGAGAATTGGGTTAAATGGCGTAGCATTGTAGTCGCCTATGTCCTGCAGCAGGGATCAGTGGTGGCTCAGTGGAAATTGCCGCGACTTACGAGATGTAGGTTCGAACCCATGAAGGCACTTTATTTCGTGTACATTATTTCATCACCACTGCTCTCAAAAACAGTGAAGGTAAACATCGTGAAAACTGTAAATACGAAGACATGTGACATCCATCACCCGCATTGGGCCCGCGTGGTAGATTGCGGCCCACTCCCTCTCGCAGAGAGGAGTCCTGTGTCCCAGCTGTGGGAAGATTAGAGGCAGATTACGTTTATGTATGTCCAGTAGTAGACTGCCACAGGGATTATAATAATGATGATGGCATCTACAAATATTGTGTGTTAAATGATTTAGTAGTTTCAATAATTTTATTCCAGCCTCTTTTTGACATAAAACTAAAATGATTAAGCATTTTGTATTCAGAACCAGCCTAGACAAGCCTAGACTATATACCTTTTTTTCTCCGCTAAATGGGTAAAGCAAACAAGTTTAAATTACTTTGCCTAGTAACAAAGCAGTCTTTCCGCGGCTATGAGCGCTAAACATAGAAAACGTCGAGTAAATTAAATTCAGGGTATAAATTTAATAACCTGGAGGTAACGTTCTAGTAGTTTTATTTCAATATTGTTTGCGTTATCTTTATGCACTCTTTTATATTTAAGCTTTGTCGATAATTTAATACGGCGTTGTTGCTGGGGACGTAACTTTGTTAATGAAATTCCTCTATAGGGCTGTCAAATTTATATTACTAACAGCCATATGTACCTTATTATTTTGGATGCCAAGGTTGAATTTTCCGGACATTGATGATTGAGAAAATTCAAAGCTACAATAATAATTTTAGTGTCATTAGATGTTAGAATAATCACCAGAAAAGTCTCAATATTCAAGGTTGGATGAAATTCATAGAAATAGTTCAGGAAAGGTGGAATTCTAGTTGTTTGGCTAATTTAACAACTGCCTCTTACTGACCTGTTTAATGGATTGCTCGCATCTGACCGCTTGTTATTTTACCCGTAAGATTCATTCTGCCAACCCTATCTACATAAAGTCTAACGCACATAGTATAAATTATGTAAAAGTTTGCTGGCTTGATCTCCAGCATTATGTCCTCCGTAGGGTCAAGGTTACACAGTTTATTTGGATTTACACTGAGCTTCTAATTATGCCCGGAGCTTGCCGCCCAGATACAGTATCGCATAAATTGTATCCATAATCAGGGCTCCATTTAAGTTGTAAACTGCTAGGCTTGCTTTCAAGGTCAGTTTAGATTAGGAGACCTAATCGTAAACTCAGGGTTTGGCAACTACAGTTGCTTCAACTAAGAAGTGAGGAGTTACTGTAATGTGGTGTAATGATCGTCCCATGCACAAAACCGGTCTCTAAGGAGTTCGGTAGAAGATAAGTAGATGTTGAGAACAGTATGAATTTGTACACTGCCATAATTTTGTATTTCATGTGGTGTTCTACAACATCAAATGTGGTGTCTTTAGCTATATTTTTATTTGTCTGACGTCATAATATTTTTTCCTTACAGTTAGTCCGACAACCAGTCAATGCTTTCATGTTGAACAACACCTTGTTAGTGGACACTTTCCTGATGCTCAGCGCGTTCCTCTTCTCAAGACTGTTCCTCGTTGAGCTGGACAAGAGAAGGGGGAAGATCAATGTTATACCGATCTTGATCTTCCGGTATATCAGGTACGTTATCATCTTTCGTTTTAAATATTTCCTCTTCAAGCATTGTAATAATAGCCACTTCAGCAGAAAAAATAATTTTGTGTATCTTGATGAAACTTAACAGAACTATTTCTTCTGTTACCTATGGAATAACGTTTTCTAGTGGTCGACGGCTTTCGGTGGTTCTAGTGGTGGACGTTTCAAGCGGCGTTTATTAACACTGTATTGACTATTCCTCTTAACACATGAGAAACAGGATCACTAAAATGTTGCTCTATTTCACTAGTTTAGCATCTAACTCAGTTTGAGCACCAAATTCATGCCAATCTTTTTGTGCCACGATTAACTTTTGACCTAGATGGGTAGCTGAAATACAGCGCTTCATTTGATATTGTAATTAAAACAACATTAGCCTTGTCGTCAACAAACTTAATAAATTTTTAACTTGAAAATACATCATAAAATCCCTTTGCACAAAGCTTATGCTTCCAGGATTTCATCAAAACGGAACTGCTTCCTCTTTTTGCAAATAACAAGCTCTTACTCAATAAACTGCCATACACAATGAACGTTGTACCCTTTGTAGTATGAAATAAGCCTTATTAACTTAACGCATTTCTGTATAGTATTATAAAAGCTAGCTCATTTCTCGCTTAGCTTGCTTTTTCTTAGGTTTCAAAAGTAACTTGTTCTTTTTGCCTCTTTGACGTTGAATTTAGATGTTGGTTTGCAAAAATAACCGCTTTAATGGTTTTATATTGCTGTATTGTGCCCTTTTTAGGGTTCCGTATCTCCGTATCAACAAGGCACCCTAGTTTCGCCATGTCCATCTGTCTGTCCGCGGCTTAGCTCAGAGACTCTTAGAAAAAAGCTAAAATAAAAAAAATTAAAAGGATAAAGCTGTAATTTGACATGGGTACACATACTCGTATCAATCACGCCAATAAAGTGGTAAAATAAAACCTTGAAAAAAATTTTTGCACCAAATCTCCCTTGCACGTAAAGTGGGGATGATTTTCTCATCTATCCCATGGTAGTGGGTATCGTTGGATAGGCCGTTCAAAAATATTGCGGGTCTGTGAAAACCATTTATCGATTGAGGAATCCGTTTACGTAATATTAAGCTTTAAAGTGCTAACTTTTAGTAGAGTCAAAAGAGCCAGAGTAAAAAAAAAACACGGCAGCAGTATATACTTATAACGAAGTTAAAAGGAAATTGTGGTAGTTTTCCTTTTCACAGCTAAGTATATGCTTTACAAGTTAACGAGTAATAGTCGAGCAACTTACATTTGCAGTTGGAATGTGTGGAAGAACAGTTTTTTCAACTACAATGTCAAGTTTGTTCTTGAGCTGAATTCATCCCGACTACGGAACAATAAAGGCATTGTAAGTGGTCCGGCACGCACTTGGTCGGTTTTTAGATTTCTTTCCCAGCAAAATGTTAAATAGGTTTACGTAGGCATTTCACGGAATATTTCGAATAATTCAGTTTGATAAAATAAACTTCTGAAACTGTCTGGAAAGATATTAGATTGACCCAAGTCTAACCAAAAGTGACAGGCCCCAAACCGAATATAAATTTAATCGGTAGCTCACTTTACCCGTGCCTAGAATTTACTATCAAACCTAGAATTTACATTTTGATACTTCGTGCGTGACAGGCGATAAGAATATCCGCTTTTTGAACATTGTAATATTTGTAATGGTTTGGGGTTTCAATTATACCAATTTCTTTGGAAGTAGTTAGATGGGAGAACGAAAGCATACGAATTATTTTCAAAACCATTTTTTTTTTGCGATATTTTTTCTTCTTTGTGTATAATACGAGTATGAGAATGACTTTGGCTATTAACCATATTAGCCAGTCGGTGGAATGGTAGCGCTGCTGACAGCCCAGAGTGCGTCGGTCGTGGTATATTATTGCGCGCATACTATAGTATAGTATGCGCGCAAGTGTTAGTCACCGCCTTTTGTATATGAGCGATGACACGCGGGAGGTAGACAAACGTCAAGCTAACTCAGTCTGCGAATCTTGTCAACCGCGCCCTTCCTCGTCTCACCGCTCACATACCTCAGGCAGTGACTAGCACTTGCGCGCACACTATAACTAACATATTAGACTATTTTAATGCAAAGCTGCTGATTATTAAACGTAGTAAAGATAATTAATCTTCCTAAATAGTAAGCTTTATCACTACTTTCAACTTATAATTGCTTCATTTTCCAGGGTAACTCCAGCCTACCTGATCGTCATTTTGTTCTACATGACTTGGCTGCCAAAGATGGGAGAAGGCCCTCTATGGCAGGATAGGTTGCAGTTGGAACAAGAAAGATGCATGGCCTCCTGGTGGACCAATATTCTGTACATCAATAACTATGTCAATACTGATAAAATGGTGAGACAAAATTTTGAATTCTTTTTTTTTTCAACCTGTTTTATCCCACAGCTGACAATGGTCTCCGCCATAGGTTTCATTCCAAATTTTATCCACTCGTAGTTACATAAAAAAATAAAAATCCATAGTGTTTCGCGTAGATCTGCGTTCCGGACGATACGAAGGGTTAACTTAGAGTTTAGATAATTTGCTCCATGTCAAATCCAAAACAAGTGTGTACATAGGGATAAGCAAAACAGATCTTTGCTTTACAGTGGAAAACTTATACCACAGTATAATAATGGTACAGTAGTTTATCTTCATATAAAACGGCCGAAACGACGCGCTTCGAAATCTCAGTATATACCTGTACGCAACAGTTCGAGCACGCGGCAGTTACAAAGAGTATCACGAAAGATGAGACTTGACGAGCACAGTATCACGCCTCCCGCGCTCTTTCCGCCGCCCCGATGACACCCACTCCCTTCCCATCTCAGACCTCATACCGGTAAAGAGACATAGAATCAGAGGAATATATAATCTACTGCGCAAGTCAAACTACGTGGTGTGTCAAGTCTCATCATTCATGGCACGCATTGTACGAGTACACACGGACGGATACGTATTTACCTACTGTGCGGTCGTTGGTAATTAATTCAAGGTCACTGCCCAGTTAAAAGCATCTTGAAAGAAGGTAAGTAGAACAAATCTTGAACATTAATAAAACAAGGAACTAATAATGTAATTCTAGAGTGTAAAAGAGGGATCATAAGGGCAACTTTCCAGTTGTCAAACTAAAGTTTCACCGAGATTCACGACAGTAGTTTTATAATGCTTCCCTCTTTGTTGTGAGCGTATCTTTTTAAGCACTAGACACTCGGACAAGCGATGACAAAGACTTTGTCTGTTTTAAACTTGATGAAGTTAACTGCCTGCAAACTTATCTTTATTGGCCATTGTTCTTTTACTATTAACTCTTTTTAAATTATATTTAGGCTACAAAATGTCTGTCGAGTGTTTTGTAGCTATAGTTTCTGAAGACGAGTTTTAAATGGGAGAGTATATTACTAATGGGTAATGGGAGAGGATTTTGTGATCAACATTAGGGGCTCGTGGATATAACAGCTGCACGCGTCAATCGAAGGTTAAGCTACGCTTGCCATGGTCGGTTCGTGGATGGGTGACCATCCATTACATATCGAGGCCCCTCCGTGTCTCCGTATCAAGCACGTTAAATCATTGGTCCCGGCCGTCATTCGTAGATCTTTGACAGTCGTTACCAGAATTCAGAAGCCCAAAAGTCTGACAACCAGTCTTACCAAGGGGTATCGTGATACCCAATAACTGGGTTGTGGAGGTCAGATAGGCGGTGGCTCCACGTAAAATACTGGTATTTGACCGGTTATACTGAAAGCCGACCCCAACATGGTTAGGAAAATGCTAGGCAGATTTTTATTTTTATTGTGATCGACATTTTATTTAATAATCAAACTTCGATCAATTTTTAAACTCTATTTGGTTTCTTCCAGTGCATGTTCCAATCCTGGTACCTCTCCGTGGACACACAGCTGTTCTTCATAGCCCCCATCTTCATCTACAGTCTATGGAGGTGGCGCAGAGTTGGCCCTATACTACTATCAGTTGCTATCCTCCTCTCTTTGATTGGCCCTGCAGTTATCACCTACAGGGATAATTTGGATCCTACGCTTTTGTTTTATGCCAAGTAAGTTTGCATTTTGAATTTTTATTAATTGTTATAGTATCGTATTACCCAGTCACTGGGTTGTGGAGGTCAGATAGGCAGTCGCTCCTTGTAAAATACTGGTATTCAGCTGCATCCAGTAAAACTGGAAGCCGACACCAACATAGTTGGGAAAAGGCTGGGCAGATTGATTTTTTGTTCTCTAACAACCAATTGTATTATAACAATGGATATATTTTTGTGTTTTGTTATATGAGACTTTATTTTAGTAAGTTAATTAATATTGGTTTTTGTTACAGAGAGTTTACTGACATTATTTCCAACTATTACTTCAACGAAGCTTACATCAAGACGCACATGAAGATGATTATTTATTTCATGGGAATTTTAACTGGATATATTCTGCATCGGGTTCAAACAGAAAAGTGAGTTTGTATGATTTTCACCTTTTTTTAACTTTTTGGAGCTATAATTGTGTGACCTTTATACCTACAGATTTACTTTTAAATAAAATAATTAAAAAGCCTTTTTTTCCGAAACTATAAGACAGCAAAATTTACATTAATATTTTACAAAAAAATCACAAAATGTCTCTAATTTCTGTGTGCCTCATGGCATAGGCCTCCTCCAAAAATTTCCATTGTTGTCTGTGGCGAGGTACGCTCCTCCAGTTTGGACCTGCTGTCAGCTTTATTTCTTCCTCCCATCGGGTAAGCTGTCTTCCCCGATTTCCTTTTATACAGATTTTCCTTTTATTCGAATTTACTTTTATACAGGGTCAAATTAAATTAGTTAGCGAAACTCCGCAAATGTGATGAATATCGTAATCTAAGCACGACAAAATAAAAATTTGATTTGTTTTTAGGGGTCAACGACCGCTGGTAGTGTTGTTACTTGAAGCATGAGTTGAGAAAATCTAGATAACGATACCCGTTACGTCTGTGAAGTTTACAAAAAAAAAAAACTGATTTTTAAATAGATATTTGAAAGACTACTGGCGGTTGATGATCCCAAAAAAAAAACTCATCAAAATAGTTTATTAACACGCTTTTATTAACTTCACCTGTATGTATGTTTGTATGTAACGGAATCTTTGAACTCTATTTTTACCCACTTTATATGGTTAGCTTAATACGAAATTTTGCACACATAACAGGGCCCGATGACAATACAATAATTTAAAACTTCTGTCCCTGACCCTGACCCTGATCAGGATCAACAGGATTAACGATTTATCTCTAGAAAATTGAGGAATAAATTATAGTTTAAAAAACTAAAAAACACGCTTTAATACCATTAAACTGAATTAAAAAGTAAAAAATAAATTTTTCAAAGTAAGAATAAAGTGAGTATCGTGCTTTAACTCAAGCACCCCACCCTTTTTTTTACAATGACATTAATTTTCTCGTTACTCACTTTTTTCTTATATTGAAAAAAAAATTTTTTACTTTTTAGTTCGGTTTAATGGTATTAAAGCGTGTTTTTTAGTTTTTTATACTATAATATTTTTTTTTTGTTTTATCATGTTTAGATATCGATACCGGTAACAACTGCGGAGTTTCCTTAGCTAATTTAATTTTACCCTGTAAAGACAATCTTAAAATTCTTTACTATTTCTTCAGTTACCAGTTCTCATTCCTGATGAAAACCTTTGCGTGGATCACCAGCGTGGTCCTTGGTGCCGTCACTACCTTCTGCGTCACTATCTTTTACCAAGAGTGGTACCAATACAGCGCGCTAGAGGCCGCTGCCTACATTTCTTTGCACAAATTTGCCTGGGGTATTGCTAATGGATGGCTGATTATTGCCTGTGCTACTGGCAATGCAGGTAAAATATTTATATTATTGGCTAAGTAATAACAGTTGCACGGGTCGATCGACCAGGTTAAGCTACGCTTGCCGCGGTTGGTCCGTGGATGGGTGACCATCTTTACATACCACCACCATCCACCACCAAACCACCACCACCATCACCACTATCATCACCATACCATCCCCACCATCCAACCACCACCATCCCCATCCACCATCACACCATACCACCACCATCACCACCACCGTACCATCTTTACCTCTCCATGCCTCGGAAAGCACGTTAAACCGTTAGTCCCGGCTGCCATTCGTGGATCTTTGAGAGTCGTTACGGATCGTCAGAAGCCCAAGGCAGATGATGACTGTTATTTTGACCTGTCTCGCTAATTCTGAAAAGTGTTTCTGTCATTCTAAATAAGTTATATCTTCGTTTGCCAGAAGCCCCAGTAAAAATTTATTGGTTCTAATCAATAAAAATGGGCATTATGCTATCTTCCTGCGTATGTCTATGATTAGTTTAAACACTTTTTTTAATCAAACATAGTATTCAGTCTTAGTTTTTTTTTTTACTGGTGGTACCTACCAGTTCAAATAGAATAGAATAGAATAGAGATTTATTTTGCAAATATTTGTTATTAAATAATAGGTGTAAGTAAGGCTTCTGCCTCGAATTTTGCGGGCAGCGGGGCGGCAGCGGCGGCGGCGCGGGAGCGGTAGGATTTTATGCGTAAAAACAAATGGACCGGACCTGGAAAACAGCGGCGCGATAGCGGTTCGGGACAATGCGAGACGCGCCGCCGCCGCCGCCGCCGCCCCGCCGCCCGCGAAATTCGAGGCCTTAAGATACATACATACAGACATACGCAGATACAGTTGATCACCTAAAATTCCGATCCTTTACCAAAAACCATATTATTTCCAGGTTTCTTAGGAAAATTACTGACGTGGAAGTTCCTGGCTCCATTCTCAAGACTGACATTCTGTGCTTACTTGGTGAACGGAATCGTCGAATTGTACTACGTTGGTGAATTGAGGCATCCTCTACATATCACCTTCTTCACTGTTGTGAGTATTATCTTAGGTACCTTTATATCTGCTTTAGATAGATTGACCCGTAAAAAAAAAGACCCGAAAAAAAAATCAAGGCCGGAAATCGTAAAGAACAGTGAGGTTTGGAAAGGTAAGAGGATGCTGTTGGCCAGTAGTGGGAAAAAACGTATGCTACACAGGGTGTTAGGTTGAACGACGGACATACTTTAACGGAGTGTAGTACTCATGAAAATGAACAACGTTTAAATTGGGACTAACCCTGAAATGAAAAAGAAAATCAGCCGTTCTCTACAAAGTGCAACACCTACGCGATGAAATTGTACGAGACAGCTGATTTTTTTTTCATATTTTGGGGTTAGTTCCACGGTAAAAGTTGTTCATTTTCATGAGTACTACACTCCGTTAAAGTATGTCCCTCGTTCAACCTAACACCCTGTATAGCGTACGTTTTTTCCTACTACTGGCCAAAAGCCTCACCTTAACTTTCCAAACCTCACTGTGCTTTACGGTTTCCGGCCTTGATTGACCTGTATGAATAAATGAATGAAATGCCCTAACCACAGCATGGTTTGACCAGACTCAATTACTCGAATGAACCCAAAGATTTACACTAGCCCCTTGAGCCTCATGTTTCATGGGGCTACAAAGACAATTGCATATCAAGGAGTAGACCGGGGGACGCGATAATGACAGGAAAGACGTGCACTTAGGATATGGAAGGATTATTAGAGCCATACAGGATATGCATCCTCCTCCATTTGAAAACTAGATTTCGCCTGCTTGTCGTAGCTGACTGACCACTGAGAAGAAATGCCAAAACAAACTCAAAGGTCATGGTCTTTTTTACAGACCAAAAATTATAATATTAAGGTCGCTGTTACATTTCGACCGTGATTTTTGCGTTAAGTGGCCAACACTGGCGTTCTTATTCATGAAAGACTTCTACAACTTCGACTTATTGAGTGGTAGGGAATAGCTATTAGTACTTATAGTACATAGCGGCCTTGCGCGTCTGCTTTTTTGTGAGCTCGTGGATTAAATTACTTACATGATAAAATGATATTAAAAATATATATTAATATCTCTTCAATAGTGGTTTAGTCCATAGCAGCCTCAGAATTTTGAAATATGTATGGAATATCTATAAAAAAAATCCCATTTTAAACCATAAAACTACTAAAAACGCTCAGAATTAACAGTAAATTTCTCCTTACTACATTAATATTTATTACGTAATTATTACGTAAAATGTATACAAGAATAAACGTTAGTTCTTAACGGCAGGTTGTTCGGGCCTGTAGGCCTTTAAAACGCTACCTCCGCCTCCCCCAAATGCAGCGCGACGTGTTTATTTACGACGCGCCGCCGACGATTTCGCAGAAAATTCATGCCACAGTGTAAAATATTTGCAGTTGATTAACTTAATTAGTTTTTCTTAGGTCGATATTTATTCCTTAGGTTTACATTTTATGGTGTCTACGGTGGAGTGAACTAAGATGATTACATAAAATGTCGTGAACTTGTTTTCACATTATCAGATAACGATACCAACACGATTCGATAGCGATAGGTTCAATTATTACCGGCCCCATGATATTGTTGAATATCGATGACCATCGCGACTCGACAAACAAGCACACTACTATGTATCGACGTCTCGAAGCCGGCAGTGCGAAAAATTTTGCTCAAGTGAAAGAATGCCCGCTACTCTCACCCCGCACTGTCTTCGCCGGTGGATATCGTGCCGATATCGGTGTCGGTGTATGTGGAAACCGGTTACTATGTTATGGGCATGTGATGCGGAGAATGAAGAAAATGTCGTCTGGAATGTTTTGATTATGAATCTGGATGGCTATACGAGTAAGAGAAGACCAAAGAAACGATGGATGATCTGTGTGAAAGATGATATGGCTAGAAAGGGAGTGACTACCGTGATAACAACTAAGTAACAGAGAAGTATGGAAGATAAAAACAAGTTGTATCGACCCGAAAAAAAATGGGATAAGGGCAGGAGAATGTAGATGATCGGTGCCTGTCGTTGACTACGACGATATAGGTGACAATAAAACACAATGTAAAAGCGAATTATTCCATTACTTCACTGGGCGGAGCAGGAAACGAATATAGCACATAGTTTCAGATTTAACCTTTAAATGATTATCATCGCGCTAAATCTTTATGGAGTTAAGGCTTAGCGGATGGAAGGATGTCAATCGTGATATAATAATAACGGCTATTTTAGTCAACATTCATACAAACAAATAGCTTAGTGGTTCGACGACTTCTTTGCACACCGGTGGTTAAAAGTTCAATTCTCAACTGTTGATATTTTTTTCGATTCTTTTTTTACATTTTGTTATACTGTTATTTGATAGTTCGTAGAACGTACACAGAATCCATGAAGTTTATTCCTTTTAAATCATCTACGGTTATAATAAAAATAAATATCATTGGTTAGCTGACAGTATTAATGAGAAATCCCGTGTGTACAATCTACTGTTATATTTTTTAGCGATAGCCGGGTTCGCCAGGAATAATCTGTAAGAATCACTCAGTGTATCACTGTTGTGCCATTATGTATTAAATACAGGTATGGCACGAACAGGCGTTTACGAGTATTTATTCACTAAAAACGAAAAACAAGCAATGGAAAATTGCTACTGAAGGCTGCGGGTTTCGAACTTAGGACGAGCTGCTTCTCAAACGGACGACTCTCTGTATATTTTGGCTGCTGAGACCACAACTACAAACGTACTGTACAGAAAAGTTTTATAAAATATGGCTGTTGTTTTAGTATATTGTGAAGTCGCGGGCGGAAGCTAGTTAGAGATAAACATGATTTTGAGGTAGTAAGGTGAAAGTTTCAAATTGCAATGGTTCTACTGGGTATCAAAAAGTCACGCAAAAGTTAATGTTAATAGAAATTTAATTTTTTCTTTAAAAAAAGATCTCTTTTGCAAAATTTCATGCTTCTAGCCCAGCGATTTAGGCTGTGGATTGTCTGTCAGTGAATATAAGAATTTTATCAAGTTGACAAGCCGTGTGCCCGATGGTATTTCCCATCGACATAAATGGTGAATTTTCATCCCCTATTTAACCCCTTTAGTGACTGAATGAAAAAAAACATTAAGATTTTTATTAAGTACGGGCTAAAAATGGTCGTACTGCTTTGCTTCTGCTGTAACCATATTCTTTTGTTTTTGATGTCGACCACTGCTCATAAAGATAAGTAAATATTGACAACTACATATGAAGGAACAATTGCCGTACTTTATTGTCAAGGGACGTACCTACTGCTACAGCTATAATTTATCGAATCTACTATTCTAAGACATCAAAATTAATTTAGTGTATTTTTTAACCGGCCCCGCTCATGTCGGATTGCCATCCCTTAGGACAATAGTCATAGTTTTTAGGCTAATAAGCTTAAAAAAAAATTGCAAGTATCAATATGTTAAAAGTTACAAACCAACAAACATACGATAGGTACGTCATCGACTAACTTGCTTTGGAACATGGACACCGAGTGATAGGTACGGTTACCGCCTAACTAGGCTACGTTCACACGGCGCTATTTTTCAAGTGTATAGAATACGATATTTTATCGTATACAGTGACTTTTTGTACTAAAAACTGAAAGTTTGTTCACACAGCTAAAACGATACAAGAAAATAATCTTTTCGATCGACAATTTTTATCGTGTTCATGCATTAGGTCATGTTAGTATAGCACTTTTGTTTGAAACAGCTCGACGAAATTCTCTGGCAGAAAATCGTCACGTAACGAAAAAACGTTTAAATGCCCCCTACATGCGACTTTGTCTCTTTATCTCTTTCTATTATATCTTGAAAGAGACAAAGAGAGAGAGGACAAAACGACGACAGACGAGAACGGAGAGGGGGAAAATTTTCGAATTTTACTTTTTTCATGGTTTTCGAGGGAGCCAAGCCGGTAGTGGAATTAAATTGAAAATTCAAGATGGCGGCTGTGAAAATTTTGTGTTTGTGTTTTAAATCATACGTTAGAAGGAACTTCATTCCTGACGGTGGTCCCCGACCGCACATTTTTATTTTTTTCTAATTTTCATTGTTGTTGCCAGAGTGAAAGTTGATTATATTAGTATCCAACCGACAACCGGATACATTGTATTTATACATATTATGTGTAATTAATGTAGGATATGGTAGTAGCGAAGACAGTTCGATGGAGACTGAAATAGTAATATGGATGAATCTGATGAAAAAATCTTAGAAAAATGTGTTTTAAAACTTCTTCATAAAGGACCACGATAAAAAATTATAAACTACTCGCGCTTGACTATAATTTTATCGATAATAATTTGCAATGTGTCTTAACACTATCGTAAGATGACAGTTAAACGTCATCATACCACATATAAATAATCACATTTTCGAAAACGATATTATGAATTAAAACTATAATATAATTACGAGATATTTTTTCTGAGCTGTCGCAATTTCATATCTAATGTGTTCCTCTTTTATTTGAATTTTTTGAACAACTGCAGAGAGAGCGAATTTTTAAAAATTTTGACACAGGTCCAACCTCCATGACGTCCCGCAGGACTCTGATCGCGAGCGGATTTAGCCAAATTGACTAATTTTGAGTTTATTTAAAAAAAATCTATTAAACTCAAAAATCCAACCGTTAAATTCCCTCCGAAATACGATTACCTCATGATACATGCAATTTTCATATAATTTTATGCTGTAATTAGGAAATGAAACGGAAAATGGTTTTGAAATCGACCATGTTTCGGATTTTTTTTTCATCGAGGAAAGTACAACTAATCGTGTTTTGAACCGTTAATTTCCCTCAAGCAAGGATGTATCTATGGCATATATTTTTTTCAGGACCTTAATACACTAATTTGACCATTTAAAATTGATTCTAAAACAGGAAAATTCGGATAACCTCCCGTTAAGAAATTAAAATTTATATTAAGAAATTTTAATTTTTTAATGTCTTATAATTTATTTTGTTTTTGTTTATATTAATAAACAAAAACAAAATAAATTATAAGACTAAAAATAAACGTAATTACAACTGCAAAATTGCTACGTAATGTGATGCGTCGCCATGCTTCAATACATCTAATTTGTCAAAACGCAATTTCTTGAAAAGCCTCGCGGACTGACTACAATTTTAAACGGCCCACAACCGCGTAATCTATTGTCACCATTAGCTTTCTTGAAATAAGGTTGAAAATTTAAAATAATGTTTGTGTTGCCGAGATGTGACTAAGCTGCATTTATTTTCCGGGTTTTCTTTAGATTATTCAGAATATACACAATAAATTGAATAATTGTTGGGTTAAAGTTTAAAAAAAATGCTAATTCTATTAAATGAAAAAAAAAATGTCGTTATCGCTGATAATACAGAGATGTTCGACGCCAAAGTTTATTTTTGTGGAGCAACATCCAAATTTTTTATTGGGAATATCAAATTTTTTTACTATATTATTCAGTTAAAATTTTTCTGTTAACCCTTCTTTGTCCACTGTATTTTTTTCGTCGGATAGTTTCATTGCGTTACGTCATACTCGACAATCCAAGAAACCAATTTTTGTAAATACTGAGCTAATACCGCGCCTTAAGATATTATGTGAGTCTAACAATGCAGGGCCATGCACTGCCATGGTCCTGTTTTCTGTAAATTAAAAAAACTAGAGATGGCTAAATTATTATTCGTTGGTATTAAGAAATCCTTTAGCCAGGATTAGTAAAACGAATGGAGGGGCTCGTGACTAACCAATAACAGCCGCACGGGTCGATCGAACAGGTTATGCTACGCTTGCCGTGACCATCTTTACATACCGAGACCCTCACCCCGTGTCTCGGAAAACACGTTAAGCCGTTGGTCCCAGCTGTCATTCAAGGATCTTTGACAGTCGTCAAGTCCAAAAGAAGAAGCCCAAAAGTCTGACAATCAGTCTCACTAAGGGGTATACAATTTTCCAGTAACTGGGTTGTGGAGGTCAGATAGGCAGTCGCTCCATGTAAAATACTGGTATTCAGCTGTATCCCATTAGACTGGAAGCCGACCCCCAACATGGTTGGGAAAAGGCTAGGCAGATGAAAAGTCACTTTTTATTCGTATTGTTTGTACGTTTCATAACTCGCATAAGCGACTGTGCACGTGTTTCTTCATAAAGTATTTCTGGTCTTACGAGTAGTTTTTGAGTCAACTAAAGAGTATTTTTGGTTTCCTTAAGAAATTTGTAGTATCGTCAAACAGGAAAAGATACAGAAAATATGGATTGTAATTACTTTCCTTGCTAGGTTTTTGTAGGCTTAAATGTGGGATTTTCAAAATAATGGGGCAGAGGGATGAACTTAAGCTTAAGGAGAAAAAATAAATGGGAAAATGACATCACAATTATTTGTGAATAGGGATGATGCCTGGGTAAAAAACGAAATTCTATTTAGTTCGTCAGTCAGATAATAAAAAAAATATTAGACACGATCGTATTTGCATAAAACGCATTAAAGTTGGGGAGTGGGGGCTCGTTACGTCACAACTATAACAAACGACGTATAAAATCTAGCAAGGAGTGACGTCATGCCACATTTTAACTCAATGTATCGCCGAAATCTTTTGATTACGTAAAGAAAGAAAAAATTCGTGTCCAATATTTTTTAATAATCTACGTGACGGACAAATAAAAAATTGTAGAGTAAAACAAAATTAGGACATTTTAAATCAATATTTTGATGAGATTCCCAAACTCAAAATCCATTCCTGAAAAGACAAACCTTGTTTGACTGACTGACCAATTTAACCAAAGCACGCAGCAAGCAGCAGTGAGCTTGTGTGTGAGTGAGTGAGTGAGTGGCAGTGAGTGTAGTAGCAGTTTTTTTTTATAAATCTGTCAAACTTGGTAAACTAAAATCGTCTTTCTTTTTCAGATGGCGAATGCAATATCACACATAGTGTTGACATTCTTCCTCGCCATGTTTCTATGCTTGACCTTCGAGTCACCGCTACATGGAATCGAGAAAATTCTTCTTCGAATGTTTGGTAAGTACTTCCATTCTATTTATTTTAATATATGTATAAAACAAAGTCGGGTTTGTTCGAACACTTATAACTCGAGAACGGCGGGACCGATTTGCATGGTTTTTGATTTTTTTGATTTGTTGTATTTGTCTTCGACCCGAATAGCAGAATAACTATTAAAAACATTAGAAAATTGACGAAAAAATTATATGAAGAAAATTAATTTTCGCATACATGAAATTTGGGCAAAGCAATGTCTCTCGGAAATCTTTTATTCTATTTAGAATTCCAAATACAAATTAATTTTATAATCAGTTGTTCATTTGGTTTCCTGCCGTTCGATTTATTGAAAATTTGACAGGACCTCTGGCGGGTCAGCTATGTATTCTAAAATAAAAACTCAAAACAATTTTTTTTTTTATTAATTGGCTCTAATTAATCTTTTCATAATTTTTACTTTTAGACTTTTTTATTTCGCGTTTTTGTTTACTTTTGAGCAAAAAATCGTAGTTCAATTCTTAAAATATAAATTAAATTTTCCTACACAATTCAAAATGTTCTCAGCTTGCGCCTTCGGGAACTTCGCGCGTTTACATTAGAATATTCATAGCTAATACAGGACAAAGTCTGTCGGGTCAGGTAGTTCTCTGATAAAAATTTTACATATTTTTGGCACACTGATATCGCAAACCACTTTAATTTTATGCTAGTTTTATCACCTTGTAAGAACCAGATCATTCGAAACTTTTCAGTTTAATTTTTAAATGTATAATTCAAATGAATCACTCAAGAAGAAATCTTCGTAACATTTCTCTAAGTTATAATAACTAATGTAGCCAGATCAATGATCACACTTTTAACTTTTCCATAACAAAGTTGAAACTGCAATCAAAATACGAGAACAAAGTTATTGAACTGTAAAAATATATTAAATCAATTTGCTCATTCATAATTTAAGATCTGTATAAAATATTTTTCTTTAAGCTTTCGTAGAAGGTCTATTGTAGCGAGCCAATTCATGAGATTACCATTGTGTTTAAAATATAATACTTATTGTGCTCTTTTCAAAAATAATTTTGTCAAGTTTATCAAAGGGGTATTAAAATTATTAGCAAAGTTTTATTATTAACTGAATGTATTTATAATATTTAAGGAAAAAGGGTTAAAAATATTATTTCGTTACTTGATGCTTTCTTATAGGCAGGGATAGTGGATGTAATAGAATGGAGACATTCATTTGAAGAGGTAACTTTTTTTTAATGGTAACATAATAAGTAAAATTTTTTTTTTCAGCTCGGCCAGTCCTGAGTGACAACGCAAGAAAAGATGTATCAGTGGAATCATCGAGAAATACTAGTCAATCTAAATTAGATTCGTAGTTTAGTGTTACACATTCTTAGTTTATGTAGTAAGTGGAAATCACTGTGTGATATTTACACAGATGATATTCTTTAGTTTAATTAGGTTGGTATCTGCGTAACATCTCTAAGTTGTGCGATATTTAAAAGAAACTGGTACGTGAGGATATCGAAACCGACGTAAAACGAATTAATATGACGAATTAACTTGCAGTTTCAGCAAATAAATTATATAAATATTAAGAGTACCTACCGTATAGGTTTTAAATGAGTACGAGTAGGATTCAAATGAGTCGAAGGGCTTAATGTTATGTAGCAAGCAAGTCAACTCTAATATAGAAGTACAAGGCGAAGTTATCGCTCAGCGCTATAGCGCTTAAAATAAAGAAGGCAATAAAAATCGGAAGCCTAAAAGTGAAACATCGGGATAATTGCGTAACACACTCACAATCATAATGAAAATTACTATTTTGATAATTCAATAATAAGGGCCTATTTCACGATGTCCGAATAGCCACTGCTTACCGAATAAATTCAAAAATGGAACTGAATTTGTATGAAATTATCTGCCAAGCAAGTTAATATGAACGTTATCGTAGGTGGTGAAACTGTGAATCGTGAGGTGTGATATTTACGCTGTCGAGCAGACGAGTTTCTATAACATTACAATTGTCTTCAAATCCTTCTGAAAAAATTGTGTTACGGAATTGGGGTGCAGGACTTTATTAAGTTAGGCGCCAAAGTAATATATTTTGAGAACCAAATAGGCTCAATTATTTATGGATATAGGTAATTTTGTAAATATTAAATTTAATTTGTAAGTTAGGTTAGTAACTAGATTTGTAAGTTTTTTACCTTTATATAATGAAGAAGTTAAGTTCAGACTAAATGAAAAATAGGTTTTTTATTTAGTCTGAGAAATAAAGAATAATTATGTTTGCAATTTTATATGATGTATTTCCGATAAATAAACATGAGATCAGCATCACTAACCAGTAGGGTATTGCTATAAAATGTTAATAAAAGTGACATAATTTTTCGCGAAGGCATCCGGGAACGGCGTCCATTTTTTATCGCCAAAATTATAAGATCAAGTCTAATTTTTTATGCCAAATAAAAAAATGCAATTTAATCCTTAACGCAAGAATGTTAGGGTTCGAAATTGAACATAAGCTTGATGAGCCGTTGCAATAAATGCGTTGACATTTCAGTGTTAAGAAATTATGGTTTAGCGCCGAAGTGAAGACGAAAAAAGTTTTGCGCCATTTATAGTGCGACCAGTGCAAGGCACTTAACAAAATAACTCGCGATAACCAAAACTTGAATAAAGTGGTTCTTGAGTTATCAGCAGCACTTGAGAATATTTTTTTGTATACCCTCATAACATTGTGGACTGTTTACGTCTTAAACTCTTTATTTTTAAACAAGAATTCTACATTTCGTATATGGTGCAAAACTTTTTTTGATTAGTGTACCCACTCACTTGTCCCACTCTCCGCTCGATCCCCGGTGAAATGTCGTTGAACATTTTTTCCGCCGCGTGGTAGGTGGCCAAGCCACTTTTAAACGACTTGTACGAATCCACTTGCGCGAAAGGACAATTTTGCAAAAAGTTGTGTTTCATAGCCCCCCCACCACACCTGTAACACCCCCAATGCCCCCCAACCCAATGAACCCCTGTGGTTACACCTGTATTCTTTCGAAAGGTTGGGCAGGGGTTTATACTGTGAATAGTACACCCACAATTCGCCAGATATGATTAAGTAACACGCAAGTGTACCAGATCCCATAATTACAATAAAAAAAAAAAGAAAGAGAGAAGAAAAAGAAAAAAAGAAAGAAAGAAAAAAGAAAGAGAAAAAAAAAGAAAGAGAAAGAGTATTCTATTCTATTCTATTCTACAATGTAATTTAACTATCACTAAGGCCCTACTTCACGATGTCCGAGTAGTCACAAGTAAGTTAATAGGAAGTTAATCGTAGGTGGAGAAAGAGGCCCTAAATCTCTTTTTTTTTTAAATAAAAAATTACATTTCGTCTATATGGTGCAAAACTTTTTTTGATTAGTGTATTATGTTACTTATCGGGTTTTTCCATCTGAAAATTCTCAGTAGTAGCCCGGAGTATAGGTTAGCTTGGGCTATTAATTGGGATTTAAACATAACTAGTGAAATATGGGTGTACACCTCTGCCTAATTCTTCGGGGAATACAGGTATGATGTTATATTACAATAAAATCATCCTCAAGATTAATAAAATCTGGATTTGTCTGACTTATGTCCTTTTACTTACTTCTGCATAAACGATTTGAGTTGAAGTTGACCGCAAAGTTAAGTTGTGATTTCTTGTATCAATGTGGTAAAAAGAGAGTAAGTTTTGAAATTTAATATATAATATATATTATACGAATTCTTAGGAGAAAACTAAGGCTGTTTGTCCACCTCATCGGGTCCGGGATGTCAACGAGAAACGAGATAATTCGGCCGCAGTAAATGTAGGTAATGTCGCTACTGAGTCGCCGTCATCACTTTACTCATTGACGTGCCGTTACCGGCGCGGTGGACAAACAGTGTAAGTAAGACTTTAGATAAAATAATGTTACCTCTAGCTATAAGTTAATTGCGTAACCTTCCAAATATTAATTGCTTTCATTTTAATACTTAGTCCAATAACATAAATAAATAAATAAACATCCAAAGCTATGTCGTGAACAATCAATCTGCCTAGCCTCTTCCTAACTATGTTGGGGGTCGACTTCCAGTCTAACCAGATCCAGGTGAATACCAGTATTTTATTTATATAATTATATGTACTGGGTAACATTCGTGTAGGGGCTCGTGACTAAGTAATAACAGCAGCACGGGTCGATCCATCAGGTTAAGCTACGCTTGCCGGGGTTGTTCCGTGGATGGGTGACCATCTTTATTCCTCCGTACCTCGGTAAGCACGTTAAGCCGTTGGTCCCGTCTGTCATTCGTGGATCATTGATAGTCGTTACGGGTCGTCAGAAGCCCGAAAGTCTGACAACCAGTCTTACCAAGGGGTATCGTATTACCCAGTAATTGGGTTGTGGAGATCAGATACGCATTCGCTCCATATAAAATACTGGTATTCAGTTGCATCCGGTTAGACTGGAAGCCGATCCCTACATAGTTGGGAAAAGGCTTGGCAGCTTGATTGTGTACTGGGTAACGCGAATACCCCTTGGTAAGACTGGTTGTCAGACTTTTGGGCTTCTGACGACCCGTAACGACTGTCAAAGATCTACGAATGATATTCGAGACCAACCGCTGAACGAGCTTTCCAAGGCACGGAGGGGTCTCGATATGTAATGGATGGTCACCCATCCACGAACCAATCGCTGCAAGCGTAGCCTAACCTTCTTCGACCCATGCGGTGTTATCATGCAATATGATGCAATGTATATTTTTGAAATGAAAGCGATTGACTTTGTGTGTGTTACGTAGTGAGGCTGCTGGTTTCTTTAAGCCTATTAAAGAAAAGAAGACTTAAATGATTGGTTGACTAAGCTTTCAGAAATCACTGGGTTAAATGTATTTTAAGTTTGATACTAATAAATGTTATTTTTGAATGGATTTAAGTACCCTTTGTGCAGCTACGAAAATCCATGATGTTTTAATTCTTTCATTTATTGGAAATCCAATGCTTTAATACCTATATGAGGTTTTTATATATAAAAACAGCGCAATTTATATAGCGTTTTCTTTAATAAAAAAAATACTGGGATATCCATACACACAAACATTAATATAATAATTTCTTTAAGACATATTTGTTTATTATTATCTAATTTTCATTGCTCAATGTTATTCTCTATTTTATACATACCTCAATGTACACAGGATTTTTATTTTGATATTAAAAATGTTGTTTTTATTTGTTTTTTTTTATTCCCATCTTGATTTTTTTTTTGTGGATATTAAACAAAACAACAACGAGAAAAACAAAATTACCGTAAGAATAAGTTTGTAAGCCTTATTACGGTGAAACAAACACTGTAATTTATCAACTCTAAAATGTAATAAACTAGCTTTTGCCCGCGACTTCGTCCGCGTGTAATTTATTGTTTCCCCGACCCACCCCGTCGCATTGTATCACCTGCCCGCGGAATTACTTCGTTTTCGCTTAGCGTTCTTCTGATTTTTTCTTTTTGCTCGGCTCCTAAGGGTCCTAGCGTGATGATAAATAGCCTACAGCCTTCCTCAACAATTGAGCTCTCAAATGCAAATTTTTTTTTTCAAATCCGACTGGTAGTTCCATAGACTAACGCGTTCAAACAAACCAAAAAACAAACTCTTGAGCTTTATATTAGTATAGATAGATTTATAAATATAATATTAATTATTATTGTATTTTTTAAACCCATATTCTTCATGTATGTTTATTATGCTGGCTATTCCAACGTGTGTTTTGGCATTTTAATGTGGGTTGATAGCGCAGTGGTGCCACATGCAATTTAATTATAATAATTATGGACTACCGATAAGGATTGCTTTTCCTTTGTTCAAGAAAATATGGGTGTGTGATTTTGTACACTTAGCCGACGTTCGCACGGACATAAAAATATCGCGGCGGGATTTGCAACTCTCGGTGTTGAGCCGAGCATTGAGAATCCAACTTAACAACAACAGAGTGCATCCCAGCGCGTCGAAAAAACACACTGGTGGATTTTCAACTCTCGGCGCTAAGTAGAGAATTGAAAATCCAGCGCGCGAAAAAAAATCGCCGCGATATTTTTACGTCCGTGCGAACGTCGACATACAGTCCGGCCGTCGAGAGGATGCGTTCTTGACAAGTGTCAGATTCATACTAACGAATATGTGTTTTGCGAATTTGATCCTTATTAATACTAGAAATTGTCCAACTGACAGGTGTCAGGAACGCATTCTCTCAACGGTCGGACTGTAACTACAAACTAGAGTGTTACAGGGATTTTTTGACGCCTGAATGACATTGACAGCCTCCTGTCAATGTCGTTGCCGTTGTTGGTAAACATTTGTGAAATTGTCACAGAATTTGTAGGTATTGTCAAAACAAGATGGCGGCGTTACTTCCAAGTTTGACTACGTGCCAAAAGAACCATATAGCGTTGTTCGTTTAACCACAGAATAATAAAGCTACAGCAGTTTATCTGGGCAGTGACCTTGAATTAATTACCTACGGCCGCTCGGTAGACAAAAATACGCGTCCGTCCGTGCGTAACTGTTGCGCACTCGAACTGTTCCGTAGGTAGGTACTGGTATGTATCGAAATTTCGACGCGCATCGTTTCGGCCGTTTTATATAAAGATAAACTACTATAACATTATTATACTGTGGTATATATAACAAAGCTCGACGCCGACGGTCACCAAAAAGACCACAATCAGGTACACTTTCGGCCCTACAAAACTTCCCACACAATTTAAACGAGTTAGCTCCAATATTTGTGTTACCAGTGAATGCACTCAAGTGTTCAGGCGCATGGCCGGCGAACTTGGACAGTTTTCAATTACTCAAAGTTACAGAGTAAGTGCATAGCCCGTCAAGTATTTGCAAACTTGCATAATCTCCGTCGGATCATGGCTGGCATACACGGAGCAGAGTTACTGGTACGTATAAATTAAACTTGCTAGCTTGCCATGTTGCTCTTGTGTTAAGTGTTCCGGAATTCAGGAATCTAGGAAGATTTGATACATATTTGGTGCAGTGTTGTTTGTTGTTCGTTGGAGCTGGTGAATTAAATTTATCGGGTTATTGGAACGAAGCTATTTAAACCGGCTTGAAATCTTCACACAACGAAAAAGCGTTATGCCCGAAAAGTCAGTTTTGAGCAAGCTAAAAACTTATACTAGATCGCTATGTATTAAAAAAAACAAAAACTTTTGACACTTGTAACTTGAGACCATACTAGATGGCTCTGTATTAATACATAATATACAGCGAAAGGAACTACGTACCAACCGGTTGTCCCACGACACCTCCCGACATTTTTAATTTGGGTCCAAGGATTTTTTACGTGAAAGTTCTGTACTTTAACACTCAAAACTCGTCTAATGCAGGTATCCTTGACACCCACATTGTAGACTGGCTAGATTTTATTTTGGATATAACATTGCCGAGAGATTTTGAAGTTGCATCTTTTCTTCTGGCCTCATGTGTCTTTTTTTTGTGTCATTAAATGACAGCTTCTTTCATAGTAGTAAATAGGTTGATTAGTATCTCGGTGTACCTATTTGTTGCAATGTTAATTTGATAGTTTAAGTAAATCCTACTTTCATCATCATCTGTCGACTTCCAGTATAACTGGATGCAACTGAATACCAGTATTTTATATGGAACGACTGCTATCTGACCTCCACAACCCAGTTACTGGGTAATTCGATACCCCTTGGTATGACTGGTTGTCAGACTTTCGGGCTTCTGATGACCCGTAAAGACTGTCAAAGATCCACAAATGACAGCCGGGACCAACGGTTTAGTGTGCTTTCCGAGGCACGAAGGGGTCTTGATATGTAAATCCTACTTTCTGAAGCTAAAAAAGAAGATAAACGGAACAAGATATTAACCTACTCAAACTTAAATTCAACGCATTTATTTAAAAAAACTCACGTGCTCTATTATTATTTTGGTAATGCTGTTTCTTTTATCTCTTTCTGGTCTTTTCTATTTACATAAAGAGTATAATTAAGTAAAAAATATAATATCCTAACCTAACTTAAACTATTAAAAAACTAAAATATGGCGTCGAAAAATTCCTCCGCATCGCTGTCGACTTGTAATGTAGCCAAGAGACTAGCGGCATTGCCACGTTGTAAGGCAATGCTAAGCCTCTGGCCGAGGCAAAAGCTAGCCCTTGGGTCACGGGAAGTGTCAACCTATAGTTGTACACCTCTCTTTTCATCTTGAGGGAAACAAGGCGTGATGTTATGTTATGTATTGACTGTTTTAAAATATTTAACACATCCGTCATACCGCCATTTTTAAAACAAATGAGTACGATTCATCACATATTAATATTATATGTGATGAATCGTACTCATTTGTTTTAAAAATGGCGGTTGACTTAAGTCAGGCTGTCGAAGCACAGAACTTATTTCAAATATACCGGTTACGTATGCACTCCTACCAACTTATCTGTGAAATGGCGAAAATTGAACTACGGCCGTCATGTTGAAATGTCATTCGATTGTGCCGACGCATGTCATGCGACTGTGTCGACGCATCGACGGTGCCGTCCTCTATTAATTCACAGATAAGTTGTTAGGACTGTACAGGCACTTTCGAATTGTCAAAGGGTCGGTCAGTCAGAAATATGAAGCCAGTCCCCCATTCCAAAGCGTAGTAGGTTCCTATGGAGAAGAACGGGCAAGAAACTGGTATGTATTAATACAGCTACTTATCCCATTTTTTTTCCTATTTCTTCCTATGTTACCAAGACGACTATTTCATTAAGGATTGACTGCTTGAGTCTCCATAATGCTACCAAGAACATATTTAAAAAAAATATAATACTGTATCCAATACCGTGCGTGTTCAGTACAAATTCCTGCGTACCATGCATTATAGATGCTATGCCTATTATTTGTCTTATCAAGATTTACTTTCAAAGTATAAGCTCGCAACACTTGCAAATAGACGTAAGTATTTAGAAGCCATGAATTTATAATATTGTTAAAAATAAATTTGACTGCATTGAACTGTCCAACATGTTGTGTTATGCGGTTCCTAGGACAGTCACGTCAGAGCGCACCTTTAGCTTATGGACATGGAGTCCATAAGCTAAAGGTGCGCTCTGGCAGATTATTTTCAGTGGGCACTTGCAAGTCCAACTCTGGTTTGCGTTCGCCTGTTCGGAGCATGGTCGATTCCTATAATAGCACTTTTGAACATATAGACATTTTTGCATGTCCTAATTTTTGTAAGTTCAAAGTCTTATGTTTATGGAGCTTTCTTGAATTTTTATTTTATAATTTTCTTTTTGTGCCATTTTTGATGTGTCCTACATTACATTAACTACATTATTATTACACACCCAATACACACACATAAACACACCCCCACACATATTACACATGTACACTTAATTATTTCATCACCACTGCTCTCAAAACGGTGAAGGAAAACATCGTGAGGAAACCGGCATGTCCTAGAATCAAAAATTCGAAGATTTGTGACATCTGCCAACCCGCACTGGGCCCGCGTGGTGGATTATGGCCCACTCCCTCTCACAGAGAGGAGGCCTGTGTCCCAGCAGTGGGAACGTTATAGGCTGATTATGTACTTTATTATTATTATTTTAAACGCAATACGTAATGTACTTTAGAAAAAAAAAATTGTATTTGTAACCCTAGCGATTATTCTCACTGTATCCTGTAGTTAATCTGTAAACAGCGTTGTGGGCTGCAATATTGTCTATATTCGAGGGTGTACTGCGAAAACCTGCTAACCAACATTTTTGACAAAAATTAGATAAATGCATTAAAATTCTCATCTTGTTGAGCTTTTTATATGGGTAAAACCGGCTAAGCGCTACGTTAAACGGTTTAGAAGATACTTCATGGATTTACTAAAATTATAGTATTTTAATTAGTTATAGACTTTTAAAACGCAGTAACTCATAACTGACTTGACTGCACTTAGTTGGTTTTCGCAGTAAACCCTCGATATGTTTTGTGTATTTCTTTTTCTATGTTTTATATTAATACCAATTTTGTGAATGTGAATATTTGTACTGAGCCGGAAAAACGTTTGGCAAGTAACAGACTTAGATTAATTATACAGGCTGTCCCAGGAAACCAGTACCAGTGAAGATATTGTGTTCAGGGGACACTAATACCCATTGATTGAACCATATTTTGCAATATTTTGTAGTTTTCGAGAAATGTTTTTTTGTGTTTTATTTCAGATTTTTTATATTGTAGCCAGTCTCAGTTCTAACTTTTTTTGAGCGGTGTTTTTTGAGAATATTTTTGTCAGTATTCACTTGAATGTGTGTTCACCTGTTGTTGGGGTGTGTTCACAAAACACCCAAATTCTAACAACTAGAAGCTCAGAATGTGATTACGAGATTATTTTAATCTTGTTATCATATTTCAACACCGCTCAGAAAAAGTTAGAAGTGAAACCGCCTACAATTTCATAAAAATCTGAAAATAAAACAAAAAAAAGTTGAGAGGTGTCAAGGGACACCCGGATGGAACGAAGTTCCTTTCGATTAATTAGTGAAGGAATTGTAATATTTTTTTTTTTTTTTTAAGTTTTTTTTTTTGTTATATCTGGCTTGCTTTATATAAGAGAGAGAGAGAGACAGACAGAGAAACATGCGCACGTCGCACAGCTTACAATAGCTTACTATAGCAAAAAGTGTCGTTACAACTTTTCGTGAGAATTATTTCCGTCTAGCCCCCTTTCACAACGCGCGATAAGGAACTTCGTTCCAAAAAAAATATTTCTCGAAAACTACAAAATATCGCGGAACATACATGGGGGTTCAATCGATGGGTATTTGTGTCTCCTGACCACATACCTTCGCTGGTACTGGTTTCTTGGGACACTCTGTATAGCGGGTTATATACTTCATCACAGATTAATACAGATGGGACACTCCGCAAAATCATTTAAACAAAAAGCGACTCTGGTTACGTCACAATAAAGTGCAATTTAGGTCGCACAACGATTCATTACCTACAGTTATATTCACCTATAAGTTGCCTCTTTCTATCGCGTAACTCTTATACCTTCTGTTCTGACTCGTTAGGACTGTTTTCTTTTACGACGCGGCGCGTGAGCGAGTATCGAACTAACGTGCGAGCCGGCCGGTGCGCAATAGCCCACACTGAATTGACCAGTGAGATGAGCCCGTCGCGTACTTGTAGCTTCATACCTAAACTGCAGAGTGTCCCATCTGTATTAATACAGATGGGACACTGCAGTTTAGGTAGCTTTGTTCTGAATTAAGTCACAGATTAATCTGTGACTTAATTCAGAACAAAGCTAGCTATTGTTCAGAGTTAATCACTAGATAAGGTTTTATATCCAGTTTTAATAGGAATTAGTACTTAGATCTTGTCTGTTTGGATTGAATCTTCAAATGGCTTTTAGATCTCGCTATTAATGAATGATTTTAGATAGCTGTAATCATCTGCCTAGCCTTTTCCCAACGACTGTCAAAGATATGACAGCCGGGACCAACGACTTAACGTGCTTTCCGAGATACAGGCGGTCTCGGTATGTAAAAATGGTCACCCATGCACGCATCGGCCGGTGCAAGCGTAGCTTAACCTGATCGATTACTTAGAGAGCTCCTCCCTCCCCTTTAGATAACTATAAAAAGGTTTAAAAGAAAGCCAGGTCAATATTCAAAACCGGTGAAGGTTTACAGGGACATGTGGCATTTCAGCATTGTTTTTGGAATGGCAACGCGCCAACGACGTCTCTAGTATTGCAAGTGCTACAATTTGGTGGACCATAATGCTAGTTTACCATTGCACTTAGCAAATATTACATAATCAGCGCAATATTCACCACTTCTGGGACACAAGCCTCCTCTCTATGAGAGGCAGTGGGCCGTTAATCCATCACGCGTGCCCAGTGCAAGTTCGTAGATGTAACGTCTTCGAATTTTTGATTCTAGGGCATGCCGGTTTCCTCACGATGTTTTCCTTCACCGTTTTGAGAGCAGTGGTGTTGAAATAATTTACACAAAGTAATGCATCTGTCTCAAAGTAAAACTCGTAAATCGCGGCCATTACCACTGGCCCATCACTGCTCTTAAATTACATTTCTTCGTAATCATTAATCGTACAATTTTTTTTTTATTAAATAAAGATTATTATTTCTCTCATCCAATGCTTCTCGCTCGCAGTGTCGCCTGTCTCTTGAAGATAGGACGGAAACTTATATTGGGTCGAGGAGAGAGCTGCGTAAAACGTTATCGCAAGAAACAACCAGCTTACAAGTTCCTTCCCTTATCTCTTATCTTTTGTCTAAACAACGTCCTGCTATGTTTATACGTTTCCCGCACAAGTTGGCAGAACTTGCCATTTGTTAAATTAAAATGTTTCCTGACTTCCGATTCGATTTTCTTTGAGCTTTAGTTTTTGTATTTACTGGGAGGTTGTTTTTGTTTGATGCCACAGCTTGGAAAGTAGAGGGAGGTTCTTTACAAAAAACCGGCCAAGTGCGTGTCGGACCAAACACAATGAAGGGTTCCGTAGTTACAAGAGTTTATCCCAAAAACCAATTTAATATTTTAGTTGGAAAACGTGCGTCCATACACTGATATACGTCCCGGACAATTGTCCAATTGTAAATTTAAGTTTGTAATTGCAAAACAATATTTTTTTATGTGATTAAACTACAAATTAACGATTTTCGGACTTTTTCCTTTACTTGTGCTGTGAGATAATGAGATAATGAATGATGACATCTCTGTCTAACCCTTGGGAGAAACAAGGCGTGATAATATTTTATGTTATGTTTCAACTGTTTTAAAATAAATACTACATCCGTCGTACCGCCATTTTTAAAACAAATGAGTACGATTCACCCCATAAGTCAAATCAAAGTCAAGTCGAAGCTTTACAGAATATCACTACTTCATAATTACTAGGTACGAGTAATGCCCGTTTTTACCAAGCCTAAGTGACTTAAACGAATCCCTAAATAAAAGTGCACTGTTGGATTTTCAACGCTAGTTGAAACTCTAAGCCGACGTTCGCACGGACGTAAAAATATCACGCATTGGATTTTCTACGCTCTGCTTAGCGCCGAGAGTTGAAAATCCAACGATGTGTTTTTTCGACGCACTCTGTTGTTGTTAGGTTGAATTCTCGATGCTCGGCTCAACACCGAGAGTTGAAAATCCAGTGCGCGGTAAAATCTCGCCGCGATATTTTTACGTCCGTGCGAACGTCGGTTAACAGTGCAATAATAATATATTTATGGATTAATTTAAGTGTTGGTGAAAAAGAGCATAAAGTCCTATATAAAATCTCTTTGAAATTAGTCATGTACTTTTGTCGAGATGCGAGTATAAATAAATGGGCTGATTGAAATACGCAATTCTCATTAATTGAGTAAAAGGCAGTGAATTTCAATGACTTGACCATTCAGAACCATTTCTGAGTGGATTCCTTAGACCTCACTTGTTTAATTCTTTACAAGTCAAAGTTAGAAACGATAAGATTTCTTAGTACCTAGGTACAAAAACTCAGGGAACTTTTTGCGTCTGAAGAGAAAATCACAGAACAAGAAATAATTCTTTAGAAATACTCGTAGTAATTTATCTAGTGGTACCTAACATTTCCCTGAAATTTCAAGATAGAAATGTGGTTTATTTACTTGGTATTTCCCCTTGTGAAATCCCAAAACTATCGTGAAATGTGGCTGTTTTCTAACAAGTAAGGGAAGTGTGTTTCACATTACACAGCGGTGACACACTAGGGAGCAGAAATATATATTAGTAGGTACATTTTACTGTCAACCAAATCTTTGTTCCGCCTCAGATTGAATTTTATGATTTCTAAGAACAGTTTTTTATAACACGACATTTACTGCGGGTTTTTTTGTTTTGAGAGGGGCTTGTGGCTAAGTAATTACAGCCGCAGGGTTGATAGATTAGGTTAAGCTACGTTTGCCGTGGTTGGTCCGTGGATGGGTGACCATATTTGTATACCAAGACCCCTCCGTTCCTCGGAAAGCACGTTAAGGCGTTGGTCCCGGCTGTCATTCGTGGGTCTTTGAAGTCGTGAAGGGTCGTCAGAAGCACGAAAGACTGACAACCAGTCTTACCAAGGGGTATTGTATTACTTAGTAACTGGGTTGTGGAGGTCAGATAGTCAGTCGCTCCATGTAAAGTACTGTTATTCAGCTGCATCCTGTTAGACTAAAAGCTGACCCCAACGTAGTTGGGAAAAGGCTAGGTAGATAGATTGATTGCTTGGGCTTGCCCGGAAAGTGTCATAATTATAACGGCCGTCACGAAAATTTGTAATTTTCACTATTATTTTACATTAAAGTGTCAAAAACGCTTTGTATTTGGACAGCCGTTATCGTGTGACCGTTCCCCGCTTTCTTAGGGCAGGTTTTTTGATCCGTAGTTAACTCAACCCACTCCCTCTCACCGAGAGGAGACCTGTGTTCCAGCACGTGGGAACATTATAGGCTGATTATGCAAATATGCATAGTTAAATTTTGGGAAAATTTTAACCAAATTTAACCATTACTTAATATTTTTAACCCCTTCCCCTCCCCCCTTAAATCTCCCAGCCACAAGACCAGAGAGTATTCTATCTATCTATCTCTTAGGAAACCAAAGCATAAGCGCTTATATTAGAAATACCTGAAAAGTTGTTGCATAGTTGTCGATATTTTTCTTTTGGCTCTACAGAGCATGGACACTTCTAGGAAAGAAAGAAGTAAAGATAAATTGTTTTATTGACGCAAAGACACGTGCATATACAGGGTGTATCAGAAGGTTGTTGTCAAATTGGTGCATACCATCAAACTGAACAACTTTCTCCATGGGACCAACATCGTAATCGAGAAAAAACTGTAAAAAGCTAGGCAGTCTAGGCACACCTGGCACAGCCATACTTTATCAAAGTAAATAACTACCAAAAACTAGATACACTTACACCAAAGTATACAAAACCCCTCACGTATACACAATACACTTTCACTTCTAAACTCATATTCCTCTGTTTACAGTGTCGGGTAAAAAATTACAAAGTACAAACGTTGCCTAAATAACTTCACGACAGACGCTTGAATTAAAAGGAGCAACCGCGCGTGTGCCCAACTTTTTTACCCTTTCAGAGTTTGCAGCACCTGCGTTGCTTAAATTATGTAAATACAATTTAATTCAAAGTCCTTTGTAATCTTTTCCTTTCAAATTTTCGTAGAAATTGACTTATTTAGGCATACGAGTTGCAGAGTTTTTTTTCTGTTTGATGAAAAAAGGTTTTGTGTTTTGTTTTGTTCATTCCAGTTGAGTATGGTGTATTTTCTCCATTTCCTCCTTGTGATAAGACATAATCACACTAATCTTATACAGGCGATAGTTTGTGTGTGTGTGTTTGTTTGTTTGTTACTTCTTCACGCTCAAACGGCTAAATCGATTTGGATGAAAGGAGAATGCGCTCAAATATAGGGCGCCCTGAACCAAACGAAAAGTCCGGTGTCACAACCAAACCCAATGTATTTGGAGGAGAATTCAATGCTTTTCCTATATTAATAACTGTTTTTTACATGGATTCCCGCAATTTGTATTTATTTGCCATTTACCTACTTAATATTTTGAGGTTAGGTTCGTGAAAATGACATCCGAAATGGTAGAGTTAGTGACAAATAACGTGGTAATAAATAAATAAATTAATAAAATATCGGTCATGTTTTTTATTCTTGATTTTGTGCTAGTTTTTCCTGATGGATGATTATACAATACATCACTTCATATAGTCAATAATAATATTCGTGTTGTAAGTTTTTTTTATGTAAAAAATCAAGTAAGTGGTGGCTGATCAATCGATTTTGTACTGTGTTTACTAATTCATAAGAGCTTGAAAACATCATGACATTAGAATTATGTTACCCGAAGAGTTAGGTAGAGGTGTATTTACATATTATTATAGTACACCCATATTTCGAACTTGAAATGTTAGTAATAATAAGGTAGGATATTAGAAATGAAAAACGTAGCTATAAGGTTAGTGTACCTACAATTAAAATGATATCCGCCCTACACAAATATTGTTATTACTAGCTAATACCACCACCACCACTTAGAGGGAAGTGCAAACACCAATACCAGAGTACAGTGTAGAGTGTTGGTTGGTTTATTTTGGTGATATTATCTTCCCATAGAAACCAGTAGATGTCGCTGCGTCAGCCATGAATTGCAACCGCAATTCATGGCTGACGCAGCGACCGCTGCCGCTGCCGCTGCTGTCACCTGCAAGACTACGTAAAGAAAAAGCACTTGAACCCCCGTTTTTGTTATTATAATTATATTCAAATAGTTCATAATTAAACCAACATTGAAAGTAACGTCATTCATGTCGGCGCCAAAGAACTATAGATAATAATATAAATCAGCCAAAAAACAAATACAATACGACACAATATAAACGATATTTTCTTTTTTTGAATCGGTCCTCTTTTCATTAAATGCTTAAAATGTATTCCAAAATAATAATGGAAATGATTATGACGCAACGCGCGACCTTAAGATTTTATTTTATCACTTATATCATACCATACAATACCTAAGATCACGTATACTAAAAAGAAAATCGGTACGGTACTTACATAAATTATCTTCTTCATTTAAATGTTTGCTGGCAGGTATATAATATTGCTATATTTTTTTATGTACCTAGTAGCAACATTGGAAAATGAAGTGCAATGCATAGATAATACACTATCTAAAGTAATATAGATGGGCCACTGAGGTTTTCGTTTTGTAAAAAGTGAGTACTCAATCCTAGAGATAGCGCTGCATGTCCTAATGTCTCCTTACCTAGCTCACTAGATGGCACTTTTAGGAGTTTTTGTTTCTAGTATTAAATCCCTAAACATTGTATCGAAGAATGAATGTTATTTTATTTGTGGAATAAATTAATTCTTATGTGTAATAAGACTATGACAAATTCATATTCTAGAGGAAATGTAGAATTCGAAACATACACATAAGAATTTACTTATTTCACAAAATAAATGACATAAACATTCTTCAAAATCTTAAACTATAAATGCCATCATCAAGGGACATACCAATAAATGAAACGGAATAAAATGGTAGATAGAAATGAAATAATATTTATTTAAGAAAACAAGCACAGTCCTAAGTTGTAAAAGAGCACAAAACAGATCACCAGAACACACGAACACACGACACAGAAACAACGAACGAAACTGTAGGTACATTAATTTATGAAGTGTATTAACAAAAATAATAATGACGATTTGGAATCAAAATGAAATGGAATAAATAATAATTCCTAAAATATTGTTCAGTGTTTAGGATTACGCTAACTAATTTTGATCTTTGTGCATTCCCACTTGTCCATATTTACCATCAAGATCTCCAACCAATCAAAACGCTTGAGTATCACGCGATACAATAAATACGGCCTTGGCATTGGCTAATGCATTGTTCCCTTACCCCACTCTCCTCGATCAATGTAACCATTTTTAATTGTTAATACACACGCTATTATGGTTTTCAACGTCAAGGCATTTTGATGTATCTATTCCCACATTCAACTCAAAAAAAGCTCAGAAACCAGGCCACAGACACACCAAAATCCTGTACCGGCGCCTCAATGCGGTACATTCAGGAATATGAAATTTGTTCGAAACAGAAGAAATGTTTACAAAAGTCAACGGTACTAGTCAGTACCGTAGTAGTGAAACTAAACGTAAATGATGATAGACAGGAACAGTCGTTCCTGTCTATCATCATTTACGTTTAGTTTCAATTGTGAAAAAGGTCTTATTTATTTTGCTACTATATTTAATAAATTTATTTCTAATGCAATAGTAAAATAATCAATAATGCTTATTTATTATTATTTATTTTGTATAGTAGCTATACTTTTGTTGTAGATACTAAGGTAGGTAAAAGTAGCTCTATCTATCTGCTAAAATGTAAAACTATGGTCAACGTTTCCGTTCCTTTTCCTTCAGACGGCAGCATTGTCTATTAATATTTTGTTTGAAGTCAATGTATGGAAGTTTCACCCCCCTGAGTGCAATGGCAGTGACTTATACGTGGAAAATACGTACAAAGTAAAAACATACTTTTGTTTTTGATGTCCGAAATCCGGGAATCTTTTTCATAACAAAAACGTAAATCTGATTAAAAAAATAGGAGCAATTTTATGAACAAAATTTTGTTGTGACCCACTCCCTCGCAAGTTGGTACTACCCATCTGCATTGTCCTTTGGTAAGTAGATAGCTTATACACAGGATTAACACATAGGCTAATTTTTAACCCGGTCTATGCGGGTAACACCGTGGGGCGCAGCTAGTAATATAATAACAATAATAATCAACCTACTACAGGTCAACGGCCGCCCTTTAATTCCTTTTTCCACTCAACTCGGTCCTGAGCTAATATGAACCAATCCCTCCTATAAGCGTCAAGTTCGTCCCGCCATTTACGCCTGGGTCTTCCGCGATGTCGTTGGGCGTTTTCAGGAACCCATATTGTGGTGGTCTTAGCCCACAATGCATCCAACATGACGTACATATTATTGCATTAAAGAATTTCTACGCAGTCTGCCGTAAGTACCTAAAAACAACTAAAATAGGTACCTATCGTAAGTATAAATAAGACCATTGGCTAGATCACTAGGCTATCAAAGTTTAATAGATGATTTCCGAGACTTAAACCAGTTAAATATAGTAATAGTAATAGTAATAGTTCTTTATTTCTCCTCACAATGACAAGCTTATTCTAGATTTCACATATTATTTGATATTTTTTTGTTATTAGCAATGTGAGGAGCTGGTGTCTGAGTTAGGCGTAAAAAGCCTGTATTACAAATCACCAGGTCCCCACCCCACGGAAGAACAGGAAGTTTTACTTAACCAAAAAATATATAACAATCAAACATTACAGATCAGGAGATTTAAGACTAAAAACTAAAGTTATTATAATTATGGGGGTAGAAGTTAAAAAGAAACTATAAACAAACAAAATGTTAATCAGTGCGCCTGAGGGTGTGTGTATGTGTGTGCCTATGAGAGTGTTTAATGTTAGTGTGTAGTGTTGAGTGTCAGGTGTAGTGTGTCGATGTTTACGTGAGAAGGTTTTGGTGCAAGTTATAAACTTATATCGTACTAACTTAACTTGAATGAAGTAGACTTTCTGTAAAATTATAATCCAAATGTTTTAACCAGTCCGAAACCAAAGACTTACATTTGATTTTTGGCAAGGGATATATCATTAAGGCTAGATTTACCTTATTGTATAAATTTGCACCCTGGTAGCAGAAAAACCGATGTGCAAACTTAGTTTTGAATGACGATGAAGAACAGACTGCATGTTTGCGACGTTTGCTTCTGATTCTTTCTGGTTCAAAAGTTGTTAGGGCATGTTGTTTCATAACCGTTTTTAGGATGAAGAGCTGCCTCACAGTAAGTACATCCCATTTCGAGTAGAGATCAGTAGTTGGGTGATAAAAAGGTAGAAACAAACTAACCTTTAGAAGTGCTCTTTGTGCCCTCTCAACTTTTAAGAAATGAGTTTTACATGTGCCACCCCACGTGGTTATACAGTACTCAAGCTGAGACTGACAGAGAGCATAGTAGACCGATTTTATTACAGATTTAGGTGCAGTGCTTCTTAAGGCTTTAAATATTACTATAAGTCTACGCACTCTCGCAGATAGAAGATTAATATGTTCATGAAATTTAAGATTTCTGTCAATAATTACTCCTAAGTACTTTGTAGATTCAGTATTTTTAAGGTTGGGACACTGACAAGTTGCGTCATTTGCATTTGGGCACGAATGGGAGACAATACTCAAAGAGGGATCCGGTCTGTCATTAGTTTGAATGGAAAACGTGATGAAGGTCGTTTTTTCTACATTTAATGTAAGTAAATTCTTATTTAACCAACTGATCACAGTGTTCATGCCTATCTGAGCTTTAGCAAATACTTCATGCCAGGAGTTACCACTGAAAAGTAAAGCCGTATCATCAGCAAACGCAACAATTTTCGAATCGGGAAACATTAACTGACATAAATCATTTATATAGACTAGGAACAGCGTCGGTCCAAGAATACTGCCCTGTGGAACTCCAAATGTCACTGGGACCTCTTCACTAGTTACATTACCAATTTTAACACATTGTGTTCTGTCGGTTAGGTAATCTTTAAAAAGTTTTAATTGAAGATCCCGGATACCCAGGGTTTCAAGTTTTGATAACAGAATAGGGACAGAGACTGTGTCAAAGGCCTTTGCTAAATCTAAGAATATTCCAATGGTTTTCTTCTTTGAATCTATATTGTTAACTATATAATTTGTTAGTTCTGACACAGCGTCGGCGGTGGATCTCTTAGCTCTGAAACCAAACTGTGCTTGTGAGAGAAGATTTTTACTTTCCAAGTAGTTAACAAGTCTTTTGTTAATGATGCGCTCTAAAATTTTTGACAGGGTAGGGAGAATTGAAATTGGCCTATAATTATTGACGCAGTCTCTGTCACCACTCTTATGTATCGGGTGAACTCTTGACTTCTTATAGATCTTAGGAAATATACCGGTTGTGAGCGACAAATTACAGACGTATGTTATAGGTACTGTTAGAATATCTATATTAGATTTCAAGATATCACTAGATATCAAATCAAGGCCCACCGAACAATCACTCTTTAACCCCGCTATCAAAGACCTAACCTCCCCTTCATCCGTAGGGAGCAGACAAAAAGAATGGCTACAGGAGTTAAAAGTAGAGGGTCCCGTTTGAAGATTATTCTTATTGATTTTTTCTGCTAGCGTTTTACCAACATTTGCAAAGTATTGATTAACATTGTTTGCCGAATTTTGGGGGTCATTGGTGCTTATAAGTTCAATCGGACTGTCTTTGGGTTTAGTTGAGTATGTAATCTCTTTAACTATATTCCAAATTTTTTTACTATTTTTCCCTGCGTTTTGAAATTGTAGCTTCTCATATTCTCTTTTAAGTTTTTTTAATAAAGACGAACAAAAATTTCGGTATCGTTTGTATATAGTTTTATATATCTCATTGTCGGGGTGTTTCTTTACTTTTTTATATAGATTATCGCGGTTTCTAATGCACTTCAGAATACCTGGAGTTATCCACGGTTTTAGAATTTTTTTCTTGTTTGATATTTTGACTTCTTTAGTGTTGTTTTTGATAGCCCTATATAGGATACTGTGGAAGAAGTTAGCAGCTTCGTTGGCGTTTTTAATTGTGTATATATATAATATGCTCTCCATCTTTGTGGTTTAACCCTTTAATACCTCTTAAATAATCCAGTTTCAAAAATAAAAATTTCTTAAGTGGCAGAAAATTCAAACAAGGTTCATGTTTTACTCTTGAACGCCTGCATTGCAGAATTGAGTTGAATATTTAATTTAAGAGAGATCCCGCTCTACATTTTAAATAGTTTTGTAGACATTCCTTGAAGATTTCAATAGATCTAAGGAAGATTACGATGATATCATAATGTTACTCATAATTGGAAGAAGGCTTTTTCAAATCAAATTACTTCTTGTTTTCTGTCACAAGACGGACATTTTAACCTTGTATATCATCTCTTATGGCAAATTTACGTACGAGTAGTTCGATTAGCAAGTTATGTGAGCAATCGTCAGTCTAAAAGTGACAATATTTCATTGTGAAGTGTCATTATAGACATCAAGGGACCTGACTCGCTACGCTATTAATGCCAACGTAAATCAGCATTTAGGGAAACCAAGTTCACAAGTATTATTTTTAGTGTCTAATGTCACTATTTAGTGTTATTACAGCCAATAACCTACCAGTGTAGGTTTATATTATCAGGTTATGTGATCGATTGCAATCCTGCTTCCTTTGGCAACGCTGGAAATTGTCTCATAATTAACATTCAGAATATACCTATGGTTGAATGTTCGTCTAGAAGCTAGAACATCCAATTTAACTCTTATTCTCAACTGAATACGGTTCAATTAAACATTTAAGGGTGAATTTCACCAATGAAACTGAACGTGATCAGCTTCATCATATAGTCATATAGGTACAGTTTTAGAAGCTCTCATTAAGTGAAAAAACCGCCAAGTGCGTGACGGATCACGCACTATGAAAGGTTCCTTAGTTGGGATGAATTTATCCCAAAAACAAACTTAACATAGTCGTTGAAAAACATGTTCTCCCATACATCGATATACGTCACGCTCAATTCTCCAAATGCAAATGCAAGTTTATAATCGCAAAAATACATTTTTTATGTGATAAAACCACTAAAGATAAACTACTACGATTTTCGGACTTTTTCCTTTACTTGTGCTGTGAGACCTTGCTTTTTGCCAAATTTCATGAATCTAGGTAAACGGGAAGTAGGTATCCCCCTGTTTTGATTTATTTGCGAGTATCAAAATATGTCGTATAAATGGCCGTTTTTTTTCTATTGCGTTGACGTAGAAGCTTGATTTTTTAATAGCTCCAAGGGACCGTATACTTTATTTGATACTAGCTTTTGCCGGCAACTTCGCCCGCGTGGATGTCAGAAAATATCCCATGGGAACATACTACCGGGAATTCCTTCCTTATTCCTTGATTACATTAGAAAGAAAACCTCTGTGCAAAATTTCAGCTTTCTAGCTCCAAGGGTTTCGGCTGGGCGTTGATGAGTCAGTCAGTCAGTCAGTTAGGACTTCTCTTTTATTTATATAGATTAGGTATTAAAAGATTAATTTCAACTTGATACCTCCGCGCCTTCCTGAGAAAAAGGGTCTTGACAGACTGACAGGCTGACAGATAGACAGACAGACGGATAACGAAGTAAAAAAAATCGCGAAAAACATTACACTCCTTTTTGGGCAGTCGTGTAAAAAGGGAAAGTCAGAGAAGTCTCGTTTAAGGCCCGGACGTTTAACCGGAAAAAGTATTGAGCAACAATGAGTCAGAGAATATACCACATTCTAGAGGTGTCAGTGTCAATATTCCACAACAATGATGACATTGACAGCTCTTGATCGTGATTTAGATAAGCGTTCAGTTTTATTGGTGAAATGCGCTCTTAGTCTTAGAGCATTGATGTTTGACTAGGTAGGTACTGATGTAAATTTGAGGCTACAAAGAGTACTAAAGTTACCTGTGAGAGGGTATTTATATAAAAAAAAAATATATGTCTGCATTGAAAAGCATGAAAAGTTTAGTTGCTGCTTCGGCTAGAAATAAATTATGTCTCGTTCTGAATGACAATATTAATATAACATAGTAATGTTAATCATAAAACACCAATGTTAAAACTTTTTTACAAAAAATACAACCGACTTCCAAAAACAACACTACAAAGTGAAAAATAACTTTAATTTCGGAAGTCGGTGTCTAGTTAAATGTGTTTTCGTTTTTTGCCACCGACTTCCGAAATTAAAGTTATTTTTCACTTCGTAGTGTTGTTTTTGGAAGTCGGTTGTATTTTTTGTATTTTTTTTTTATTTTTCACTTTTTAGTTGTGTACCTACCCCACACAAATTGTAATACCACTATCTGCAAAACAAACTAGAACATCATCCATATAAAAGTGGGGAAAAAATACGTATTATTGAAGCTAACTCAAAAACTAGCGAAGCAAAGTTAATCAATTTTATATGGGACCATAGATATATGAAAGAAGGAGATATGCCCGGTAGTTGAAAATGTATCAGAACCCGATGTCGCTAGGTTGGCCCCACCACCGCGCCACTACTACACATGTAGTTCACTAAAAGCAATAGATACAAAGTCGCGCACACACTTGCAATTCATAAATCAGAACATACTACACAATCAATTATAAACCTTAACTCGTCACACACAGCGTGCATTTACCATGCACCGTACAACTTACTCACACAAAAACATCTGGCGCTATTATTGTGTTGTGCAAAAAGCAATTTATTTTACATATACGCTAGTGATTGACTAAATCGGAAAGTTATCGATACTTCCATTTATTACTGTACAAGAAAAATTTGGGGTCCTGAAAATAAAATAAAAAATGATATGTCCAGAAAGTATTATATATTTTAAATTAAAAAAAAATGTATATTAAAAAAAAAAACACGAATCAATAAATTAAAACAATCCGGTTAAGTTGGTTTAGGCTGTGAAACCATAGGAATTGTTGAACCCTGTTATGATGTGTTTACTCACTGACCTGTAAAGTGGAGGTATTTGTTCAGTACTTGACGTACTCTTAATTTTGGGATTGCCCATTCAAAAAGCCTGCGAGTTTTCTTTAGAGGCTGGAACATTTCTGCCTTAAAGTGAATTGAGCATATGGTGCTACATTTTGTTGGGAACCAGTTAGGTGGCCTTCCTGTGGCATCAATCCATTATTTTTTTGTATTTGTATCTTTTGAGAAGCTAAAAAGGTACTTTATGAACTTATTTATCATTTACATAATAAGTATCTTAAGCTATAGTCTATAGTCTATAGGAACTAGTTGGCCGCTGAGACAGGGGTGAGGCGGCGGTTCGCAACGCACGTACTGAGTAATGCGCCCCCGCTCCTCCATCCCACCGCTCACATACCTAAGGCGCGATCAACTAGTTCCGCGCGGTCTATACTTCTTAACCTCACGATGAGTAAGCAGGTAGCAGGCAACAGGCGAATAGGCTTTTGTTATTAAAATAAAAACCCTTAGTTAAGAAATAGTTAAATATATGAAAACAAACACATGCCATACTCATGCATAACAAATAAATAGCATGAATATGTTGACTTATTTTAAGCAAAAATCACTAATATTTTATCTGAACCATACCGATTACTACAACGCATTCGAATCTTGTGGTGCATAGTTAAAGACTTTAGCGGAAGTAAAATACCAAAACCAAAAAAAAGTAAGGAAATAGCACGAAGATGCGATAATTTAAACCCTAAAACACTCCACCTAAACATTAATAAACTTACTTTACGACCGTTGGTTATGCATTTCTCAACTAGGTAAAATAATCAAAAACAGTAAAAAAGATTATTTTACATTCTCAAAGGTTTTCCAACCGTACTTAAACGTCATCTTTTCAAGTGTTCCAACCGGGCTAAAACGGTTGACAAATTGAAAAATAAACTATAATAGCAATATAATATTCGCTGGGCAATCGACATTATTATCGATAGCCTACTTTAGTGGATCTTAACCTCATCACTATCTCGCCGCAAGACACAGCGGCTGTACTATGCGACACTCCGCGTAAATAAAGTATCGTTTTGTTATTTTTACATTGCTTGTCCAGTCGCTTAGCGACATACTTAAGGTAGTGGTTAAGGAGCAATGTATTTGCTGCAAAAATAGTACAGCCGCTGCGATATTTGAAAACAAAAATAACGTAGTAAAAGCAAGAAATATTTTACGATTTGTTGTTTTTTATGATTTTAAAGATAAATACAGTAAAATACTTTTAATTACATATGGTAAGTGATTCCGTGTGATACGAAGTTTTTAATATCACTTCGGTTTTTGCAGGAAACCACTGAAGAACACGGCATTTTTATAATTTATCGTGACCACGGTCGAAAGCGTACTAGTTCGCGGAGACGTCCATTTGGCGAGTAAAGGCACAGCGTGCGCATAACGCGTGGACACAAACACGCCCCCATGCCACTTCTCCTGTTTTTTATATTTCTATGTATGGGACCAACTGTGATGTGATTTATACCCTCTCGAATAAAACAAAAAAAATCCAAATCGGTCCAGCCATCTTCGAGTAACCGGGGAATATATTCCCCAAAAAGGAGGAGGTTCTCTATTCGTCGGAACCTTTTTTCTTTTTTTTTTATTTTTTTTTATGTATAGTACATAAAAAAAAAAAAAAAAAAAAAGGTTCCGACGAATAGAGAACCTCCTCCTTTTTGAAGTCGGTTAAAAATCCTTGAGTGTCTAGACTATATGTATTTAGTAGACTTACACGTGTCCATTAAAAATACATTACTACTTACAATGTAGGTAAGTAGGTACCTACTTAATATACACACATCAAAAGTGTCTAGGGATCAAGCATTTTTATGCGGATTTCTTGAGATTGAGATGTGGCTTTGTAATAAATTTATGATTTTATAAATTTATATGGATCCTTTTTGGTGCATTTCATAATTTGAATCAGGAACTGTGAATCAAATTCGAGTAAAAGATGAAAATCAGCTGTCAATATTTTCCCTATAAAAACATACAACGCATTGAAGACATTATTAGTGCTACTGTTTCCCTACTACTGATTAAAACCAACGTTATTATGGAGCGGCGACGTCATTTAAGCAGGGAAGAAATGCTCAGAGCCGTGGGAATGATAGAAGCTGGTTCCCGGCAACGTACTGTGGCTTTAGCTCTGAATACAAGTCAGAGTGTTATCAGTCGACTTTGGACACGTTACCGAAGCACTGGTACCGTGGCTGAGCGCCATGGAGGACGGTATCGCTGCACCACACGGAGACAAGACCGATACATTCAAATCTTAACTCGAAGAGCTCCAACTATAACCGCCATGATGTTAGCCGTGAGGCTTCATCACTCTTCAGGGAACTTAATTAGCGACCAAACAGTCAGAAACCGCTTGCATGAAGTGAACCTTCATTCCCGAAGACCGCTACGGGTACCACCTATAGCAATGCACAATCGTAGGATTCGATATCAATGGGCTCTTGAACACAGAAATTGGGCAGAAGAACAATGGCGTTTCGTGTGCTTTTCTGATGAGTCTCGTTTTGGTATGAGACCGGATACAAGACGTATACGACACTGGAGAACCCCTGGACGCCAACAGCGATTAAAATCCTGCCAGGAAGTCCATCCTTATAGTGGTGGAACCATCATGGTATGGGCGGGTATTTGGATCGGCGGAAGAACTGAGTTGATTTGGATCAGAGGCAACCTCAACGCTCAAATTTATGCTGAGACGATTGTATCAGACGTCATCGTTCCTCTACAAGTGCAAATCGGTCCCTTATTTCAGTTAATGCATGATAATGCACGACCGCACACCGCAAGAGTTGTAAGACAGACTCTCGCCGCAGCTAACATCAATGTCCTGCCCTGGCCTGCTCAGTCGCCAGACTTGAACCCGATTGAGCATGCATGGGATATGCTACAGAGAAGAGCTCTGCCGAATATGGAGGGTATCCAGTCGCAAGAAGACCTTTTTTTGTTGTTGCAACGAACATGGGCGGCCATTCCACAGCGTGATTTGGATGAACTCATTTTGAGTATGCCAAACCGATGTTCTTGTGTTGTTAGTGTTCGCGGTAGAAACACGGATTATTAATTGTTTAAGTTACCCAATAAAATTTTAAAGAAAACTGTTATTTCAGTCTTTTTTTCGAACTTTAATGTTAGTGGTTCAAATGTCAAAAATCCCTTTATTAGGAAAATGGCAAATTTCTTTATTAATGCAAAGGTGACTTGGTTTATCGTTACTGTGACAAACGAAAACACTTTATTTGATGAATCCTTAAAGAAAATTTTAATTAATATCAATCAGGAGAAAAGTTATTGCAAAAATATATGTTGATCCCTAGACACTTTTGATGTGTGTATTATGTTTATTTGAAGTCAATACATTTATTTTCCAGCTGAGTAAAGATTTGTATGATAAAACATTTTCAGCATCAAGTACTATCCATTCTTTAACCTACTTCAAAAAAAGGAGGTTATGGATTCGGCGAGTAAAATCTCGCCGAATACATAACTTCTTCTTTTTAGGGTTCCGCTCCTCAAAAGGAAAAAAATAGAACCCATATAGGATCACTCGTGTGTCTGTCTGTCCGTCTGTCACAGCCAATTTGCTCCGAATCTAATGGACCGATTAAGTTGAAATTTGGTACACATATGAATTTCTGTGACCCAAACACGAACGGGTAAATTAAATAAATGAATTTTGAATGTTGGGGTTACTTTTAGGGGGCAAATTAGAAAATACAAATAAAAATTTTGCAAACTATACTGAGTGAGATATCAAATGAAAGGACTTACTATGAGGATCTTAAATATGTTTTTTTTTATAATTTAAAAAAAAAATCGTTTTAAAGGTATTTAAGAAAATAGCCGAAAATTGATCATTCTCCCCCCCCCCTTATCTCCGAAACTACTGAGCCTAAAATTTTGAAAAAAAAGTACTGAAAATAGATCTTTACCTGTAAATTACAGGAAAACCTATAAGAAGTCTGTGGTCTTAAAATAACATGTAAATCTCTCAATATTGTAAGTACAAACTTACACTTACAGTTGGAATTTATGGGAGAACATGTTTTTCAACCCCAATGTTAAGTTTGTTCTTGGGATAAATTTATCCCAACTACGGAACACTTCATTGTGCGTGGTCCGACACGCGCTTGGCCAGTTTTTTTTTATTTAAAACAAAAATGTTTATAATTATCCTGAAAGAGAACTTTGGATCAACTTAGTCCTTAGTAAAAACACAGCTTTACTACGGTAATTTCTTGAATAGGAAAGTTTTGGTAGCCTCTGGCATTACATGGTGTGACTCATCGTAAGGAATCTACCTCCTTTCACAGTTATTTTACCTCTGAAAGTACTTGTTACCAAGCACCTGCTGAAAATCTTCCACCTGAACATGAGTTGCCTTGGAAGTTTTTAAACATACTCCGGACCAAGGTTGGCCGAAGCAAGGAAAATCTGCCCAAGTGGAGATTCACAGATGACTCCGCCCTGGAGTGTAAATGTGGTGCTGTTCCACAAACAATGGGATACTTACTTAATCTCGTGTCCAGCGTGCTCTGTTGTCTGCACGTTACAAGAGCTGATGGACGCTACTGATGCCAAACTCGTAGCCAAATTCTGGGCCGACTCTATCTAGATTGTCAACGACGTGCTATGCAGCAATCCACTAGCAGCCTTATTGCAACGAAAATAAAGTTCACATTGATTTTGACTGTGATGCAAAATCAGTGGAAAAATTGAAAAAGTGCGTGTCGGTCTATGAAGGGGGGAGCGGGAACCCTTGCATGTAGTTGGGATGAATTTATGCTAAAACAGTATAGTTGAATAACACGTTCTAATACAACGATTATACACTTACGTCACGGTCAATTCTCCGGAACTGGGACACTTGCGCGAAAAGAAAATTTCCGCGAATAGACTTTTGCGCGAACGGACTTTTGCACGAAGGGACACTTGCGCGAAAGACACTTGCACGACAAGACATTTCGGCGACTGGACTTTTGCGCGAATGGACTTTTGCGCGCATGGACGTTTGCGCGAAAGACACTAAAAATAAACTAAAATAAAAAAATAACAAGATAATTAGATAAAAAAAACTTAAGAAAATAAGTAAGCACTAAATGTATTTTTCTGTATACCTACATAAAAAAGAAAAAAAAAATTAAAATGTATTGTACATCCCTGCCCAACCCTTTGAAATAATACAGGCGTGATGTTATGAAGAAATCTAATTTCCGCAACTTTTTCGCGCAACTGTCCTGTTGCGCAAGTGGATTCACGCAAGTGTCTGTCGCGCAAGCTGATTCGCGCAAGTGTCCTTCGCACGAGTGTCTTGCTCGCACACGTCCATCATCTGCTTAGCCTTTTCCCAACTATGTTGGGGTCGGCTTCCAGTCTAACCGGATGCAGCTGAATACCAGTATTTTACATGGAGCGACTGCCTATCTGACCTCCACAACCCAGTTACTGGGTAATACTTTTGCGCGCAAACGTCCATGCGTGCAAAAGTCCATTCGCGCAAAAGTCCAGTTGCAGGAATGTCTTGTCGCGCAAGTATCTTTCGCGCAAGTGTCCCTTCGCGCAAAATTCCGTTCGCGCAAAAGTCCATTCGCGGAAATATCTTTTCGCGCAAGTCGGTTCGCCCAAGTGTCTTTCGCGGAAATGTCTTGCGCGCAAGGCCTGCTACCCAATACCCCAAATGCAAAAAAAAAAAAAATATATGTGATAAGACTTTAAACTAACTATTTTCGGACTTTTTCCTTTACTTGTGTAACCTTGCTTCTCTCCAAATTTCATGATTCTAGGACAGCGGAAAGTACCCGCGGTTTTGATTTACTTGCGCACGCAAGTGACGTAAATGGCCGTATTTTTTTATTGCGTTGACTTAGAAGCTTGATTTTTTTTAGAGCTCCAAGGGATTGAAGACCTACGTATTGATATTAATTTCAAGATGATACCTCCACGCGTTCCTGAGAAAAAGGGTATTGACACACTGACGGGCAGACGGAAAAGAAGTGATCCTACCAGGGTTAATTCCGCTTTTACTTTTGAGGTACGAGACTGTAGCAGTTCCATGATACCATACGGTTTTATTTTGTCAAAAATACCATTCAGAAGTTCGGTGTGGTAAACATACTCGTAGTTTATCAATTTAATTACAAATTTCATGCCTGTATGGTTCACCTTGAGTATTTAAATAAAATATTAAATTTAAACAAAATTATTTTCACCTGGGATAATAAAGTCCGTTTTAACAAAAACATTTCATATGGCCTCAACACAATTCATTTGAATTTTGGGCGAGTCGTTGTTGTTTTCGCTGGTGGACGTATTTTAATAATAAAATAAGGTAATATTATTTTTAAGTATTGTGTATTTGTTGCTCGTGGCTAAATGAAAACAGCCGCAAGGTCATTTGATGATTTCCAATCCACAAAAAAAAAAAAAAAAGGTCGATCAAAGGTTAAGCTACGCTTGCCGCGGTCGATTCGTGGATGGTGACCATCCATTACATACGAGTATCTAGAATCCTCCGTGCCTCGGAAAGCACGCTAGCTGTTGGACCCGGCTGTCATTCGTAGTTCTTTGACAGTCGCTACGGGTAGGCAGAAACCGTGTTACGTGTTACCCAGTAACTGGGTTGTGGAGGTCATATTAACTGTTCTCAATTTCTCCGAAACAATAAAAAGTCCAAAATAAAGTGTTAACTTGCCTTACTATTGCAGATGCATCAAAAAATCTTGGGAGTTATAATTCTTCTTCTAGTTCTATTCAGATTAGCTGTTGAAGCCTCACATGGTAAGTACCAACACGTTCCACCACTGACCAGAAAAGATTTATCCTATGTTGACTAGCTTTTGCCAGCGGCTTCGCCCGCGTTTATGTCGGAAAGCATCCCACGAGAATATACTACCGGGAATTCCTTCCTTATTCCTTTTCTACATTATAAAGGGAACCTCTGTGCAAAATTTCAGCTTTCTAGCTCCAAGGTTTTGGGCTGGGCGTTGATGAGACAGTCAATTAGTCAGTCAGGACTGCTCTTTTTATTTATATAGATAGATAGATTAGTGTTCCAATGTGAAAACTTCTTTAGGTGCGTTGAGCAATTTTTGGTAGGGGGAAATCTTACGTGTTCGCGTCACCGCGACATGCTATGCATAGTTTTACTTTTAAGTTTTCACTTCTGTCGGTTGTCCCGACTGCCAATTTTTTTTTTAAGAAATTTCTTGAAGATTCGTAAAGCACAAAAAGGCAAAGACTCAAGCGTACCTAAAGCTAAATAAAAAAGTGAAATTAATTGGTATTTTTATGCTTTGAAAATATTTTCAGGTGGAGTAGAAACAAATGAATACATCGAACCTTACGATGAAAACCCTCAAGAAACGATCTATTGATATAAAAATTAAAATAACTGATGTAATAAATGAATTAACCTAGTAACAATTTTGTATTGATTTTTAAATTCTACATTCCTAATTAAGTCTTTTCTTGAAATAAATCTATTTTAGTCTCGCATAATATTGTCTTGATAGCACAACGCGGTCAAAAGAGAATTGAACTCAACAAGTTTTATAATTATTATCTTCCAAGTCCAAACTCTTTGCTTAATTTTTCTTTCAATTTGATTTTATTTGTGAAATTCATTTTGGTAAATTGATTTAATTTACTAAAGTTATTACCGATTCCAAATTTTACAACTTTGATATTTATGGTGCAGCTAAAATATTCAATAAGTAAGTCGCGGTAACGTTCAAGAGTGAAAAGGAATAGTTCGTTTAATGTCACCCGCACCATGCTACAGCGCAAACAGTATAATATTATACCTATACCTTAATTGCGTAACACGCTCTCAATCACAATCCAAGGGTTTTGAAGGATATTATACTAAACCCGGGTTTGAAAAATTCGTCTGCTTAACAAAAAAACATTTTTTTGTCAACATCCCTATTGCGTATGATGTTGACTAGAAAACATTTTTTTTGTTCGTCATGTAGACTATTAAAAAATATTGGATACGTATTTTTTTATTTTTTTACGTAATCAAAAGATTACGGCGATAAATTGAGTTAAATGTGGCATGACGTCATTTATTGCTAGATTTTATACGTAGTTGGTTATAGTTATGACTTAGTGAGCCCCTACTCCCCAACTTTAATTCGTTTTATCTAAGTATTTTTTTATTAATATGATAAAGCATAAAATACATATCTAACATTTTTTTATTATCTGACTGACGGACTAAATATAATTTCTTTTTTTTACACAGGTAACATTCCTATTACCCCGCTGGTAATATAATTCATAAATAGCCACGGTCCACACAAGCCATTAACCTATTTCCCCAACATTAAAAATAAAATGCATCAACAATAAAATAAAAAATGTCGTACGGTACGCGTTTTTAGCGTTTCTGCTCTCAATATTGCAGTGATGAAAATGCCAGTCCACAGGTATTCGGAGTTTTCTGTTAATATCGCGTCCCTCTAACCGTCGTATCATATACTCGCGTTATTATAAACATACATGGAATCGTGTCATTTTATTTGCATAAGTGAATAAAGGCTGGGAATGTAATATTTTTTTGTAGGGCATTGCGGTGGTCGTCCAGTGTTTTGCGATAGATTTTGGTAAGCTATAATAATGTATAAAGAAAGAATAAGATAGAAAGATAGAAGTGAAAACTTACGACTGGAAGTATAGAACCGAGAAAATATAACAACCGAGTTTATGCGATTCAGCGTCACCGACCGAATGGAGCCGAGTATACCCGATTCATTGACACCGACCCAAGCGTGACGGTTCACGCCGGGGTCGCGGGTAGTTCGAAAGAGATACCGTGGCCCTGGCACGGGCAACTGAAGGAACACGGGTGGGTTTTAGTCAGTAAAAGTCTGACACGCCCTCCCGCTCTGCCCGGAGCGGGAGAAGTCATTTGATGATTTCCCATCCACAAAAAAAAAAAAAAAAGTCGGTTCAGTTTCGTTCACTGTTTAGAAATAACGCAATGTGTGCCTAAAGGAAATTTCACTTCAAAAACGTATGATCTTACCAACCATTTATTTTACTTTAGCGTTCACGAAGTCGTCTATGGTTGCTTGTCAATAAAAATAAAGAACTTCATAGCATCCATGAAGTATTGCATTTTTTCATCTATGGTTGCTTGTCAATAAATAAAGAACTTCATATGCGTGCTTATGTAAAAGTGAAATAAATGATTGGAAAGAGTATAGTGGGGGCAATCTTTACCTTCTTAAGACTCACACGGAACCAAATTTTTATGATTGTTAAATGAAAAGATGCTTTTTGAAAAACGTAATCAATTAGCGGACTTAATTAATTAATAATCTTAATTTAACAGGTAATTATAATTAAAAACATTTTTATTGTGGCATTTATTTAGCTCATCTCAAAAACAGATAATAATATTTTTTGAGCTGAGTTTATTATGCAACACATTAGAAATGTGTTTTTAATAATTACCTATTAAGATTATTCACTAGTCCGCTAATTGATTAGGTTTTTCAAAAAAGCATCTTTTCATTTAACAATCTTAAAAATTCGGTTCCGTGTGAGCGAGAGAGGTGACAAAACGCGACAACCCTCTGAAACTCTGAAATCAAGAAGAGGCCAATCAAGATACGTGGTGATCAATCCAACGAGGATTCACCTTCAGGATTTGCCTTTAGTTTATGAGAAGAAGCCTCTAGGAATGGCTTGCATTCAAAAGAAAGGATGGTTATAAAACTACAACGTTGCTTGTTATGTCTAATCCTGTTTTGTTTTGAAATTTGTTACCGTTTTCGAAATTAAAAATCATAGCTTTGTTATCATTTTATGTATACGTAGAGTACGCAGCACGTTGATATGGTATGACGCACCATCATGAGTTATTTTGATGGAAAACCATGCAAACAAAATTCCCAATGGCTTTCAAATTTCGCCGATTGTTTCTCAATTTTTAGCGTTCCGTCGCTATCCGCTCGCGTATTAACTGGACAGTAAACCTTGAACTGAACTACACGCTGCTCGTAAAATAGTTTCAATTCAGAGTTAGATCGACTGACGTTTCGATGTTTCGGCAATCCCGATACGGATTTGAAAATTTGAATGAATAAAAAATCGTTTCGCGATGCGTATTTTTTCGTTTTCAATTTTATAAGTCCTTAGCTACCTTATTGTTCTCGATTCGTATACTAGTGCGGCACTCGATATGGTTTATTTGAATAGAGCCGTCAATTTTTTGAATGGATAGAACATTTTTAAGGCCTGATTCTAGGAGGGTAAATGTGCAGTGAATGAGTCAATTAAGGAATGTATAGACAAATCAAAATAGAATATAGGGTAGAATATTATTTTTTAAGTAGTTATTCATGTTTTGGCTTCTTTTAGGTCAGGGTATTTTATAATTGATGTTGTTTGAAGACATACATACAATCAATCAATCTGCCTAGCCTTTTCCCAACTATGTTGGGGTCGGGTTCCAGTCTAACCGGATGCAGCTGAATACCAGTATTTTACATGGAGCGACTGCCTATCTGACTTCCACAACCCAGGGGTAATATGATACCCTTTAAAGAAGCCACAATTGCGGCGATAAGTCCCCTCTTTGAGGAGTGGTTGGAGAGGCGCCACGGCGTCCTCACCTTCCGCCTGACGCAGGTCCTCACCGGACACGGTTGTTTCGGGAGGTTCCTGTTTCGGATAAGGCGGGAGGAAACGCCCGGGTGTCACCATTGTGTGGATCACCCGGAGGACACGGTGGAGCATACAGTGGAGGTCTGCCCGGCTTGGGCGGAGCACCGCCGTGTTCTCACGGAGGCGATCGGGGGCGGCGATCTCTCGCGTCCAAACCTGGTCCAGGCCATGGTGCGGAGCGAGAGTTCATGGGAACCGTCACCTCCTTCTGCGAAGCAGTAATGCTCGCGAAGGAGGAAGCGGAACGCGTGAGGGAGAGGCAACAGCCGCACCCTCGCGCCCCTAGCCGCCGTAGGAGACGCCCTGGGCGGCGGGAATCGATTGCCGATTCCCAGCCACCGTAGGCGCGGGCTTGCGGACGACGAGTAATGGGCAGCTCGCCGTCCGGTAAAGACCAGGCCCGGGTCGACGGCGCGTTGTTTTCCACGCGCGCCTCAAAGAGATGTCAGCAGTGACGGGGTCAATTGGGCCGATGCCGCCGGGGTCGCGGGTAGTTCGAAAGAGATACCGTGGCCCTGGCACGGGCAGCTGAAGGAGCATGGGTGGGTTTTAGTCAGTAAAAGTCTGACACGCCCTCCCGCTCTGCCCAGAGCGGGAGAAGTCATTTGATGATTTCCCATCCACAAAAAGAAAAAAAAAAAAAAAAGGGTAATATGATACTGGTTGTCAGATTTTCTGAAGACCCGTAACGACTGTCAAAGATCCACGAATGACAGCCGGGACCAACGGCTTAACGTGCTTTCCGAGGCACAGAGGAGTCTCGGTATGTAAAGCTGGTCACCCATCGACGGACAACCCTGGCAAGCGTAGCTTAACCTGATGGATCGACCCGTGCGGCTATTATTAATTAGCCACGAGCTCCTCCAGTTTGAAGACATACGTACAACAGTTGTTTTCTTTCGGTGGAGAATGCAATTTGTTTCAATAGCCCTTTGAAACACATCATATTCCAACTGGACCAATCAATCTTGCTCTGTGTATCCGTGTCAAAATTCACCAAAGAATGACCCTAAAATATTCAACGATCGGAATTATTCAAAATGGAACGAACTCATGATGAGGATGAGAGTACTCAATAATTTCACGATATTATTCCGGACAGCCATCATCTATCATTTATATCATTGATCGACAAAGAGCTCTTTTGAGCGCTGATGTTGAACTCGAAATGACTTTTACGCATTGCGGATGTGTATGGGGTATGTACTTGTCTCCTCTCGAAATGACGTGTGATGCCTCACTGAGTACAAAAGGATTGATATAATTATTACGGTATTTTTATGTGTCTCAGCGAGTAGGGTTCAAAGGTTCGACAATTTGATGCTTTGAACTTTCTCTTCGATATACTGAACATGTTTTGTACGCATGGCAATATAATATAAAACTCCATAATTATTGTCTATTTAAATATACCTAGTTCATGTTTTAACATCAAAAACAGTCCAATAAAATTAAGGTCTACGCACTAAGCTGAAGTCCAATCCCCAAAGGGGATGCCCTTAGTATGTAGTCGCTTAGTTTATAACTTTTATGCCCTAGCTTAATTTATTAAGGCATCCACAGGATAAACCAACTGGTGAGGTGGTCAGCTGCTTAACTAAGCAGCTGACCACCTCATAGGCTGATCTGGGAAATGCCGTAAAAAAAAATAAGGTTAGGAATACGGTGTAAGCTACTGAGCTTACACCGTATTTCTAACCTTATTTTTTTTTCTGGCGTGACAGCCAGATGTCCTGAGAGGAACTTCTTGGCTATATAGAGGGTTATTATTAGTACCTTTCCAAACTTTGTAATGACCACTGCTACTCGTATGAACTGTCAAAAGGAACGCGTCTCGTGGCTTTCAATACAATCAAAGCAACTTTAAAATGATTAATGCACCGTCTAAATAGTGTTTAGACGGTGCAATTAAATCGAACCTTGTACCTATAGAACGTGTCGTTTTGCATCCTCGTCAAATTTAAGGGTGTGGTATAGATTATACCATCAAACCGAACAAATTTTTCCATGGCACCAACATCGTAATCGCGAAAGTTAAAATTTTTTTCGCGAATCATACGATGTTGGTCCCATGGAGAAAGTTGTGCGGTTTTATGTTCTATATCACACCCTGAAAGACGAGGATGCAAAACGACACGTTGTATACCAGGCTTTATTTTGTATGTATTATCAATGTCTGAATTTCGGTAGGTATTTAGTTCCAGCTGTAGATAACATGGTGGCGTTAGCTTGGCTGTTTGAAGCATACTCCGTTGAGTTTATTTTTTTCTATAAAAATAAATCTGCCTAGTCTTTTTCCAGCATATTGGGGTCGGCTTCCAGTCTAACCAGATGCTACTGAATAGCAGTATTTTGTATGGAGCTACTGCCAGGCCTTCATAACCCAGTAACTGGGTAACATAACATGACACCCCTTGGTGCAAAAAAAATTGCTTGCAAATTCAAAAAAAATTTTTCTACCTACCGCCACGGCAAGTTTGTGCTCCATATTATTAAATGTTTAAAAATATTAAAACCGCATAATCTGTCATAAAATTAGTACAATAACAAACTAAACGGTGTTGTGTTTATGTGGAAGTGTTATAAAAACTTAAATACTGCAGTGAACATCATTATAAAGTACCTAAATATTATCTCTCCTAAACTCGATCCTATAAACTTATCAAGTGCTACAATCTTTATTAATCTGTTCAATGTGCAATTTCAATAATAACTCAACTTATACACGCTAAAAGTGTTAAAGAAGTGATAAAAACAAACAATAAAGTAAAACACAGTGTTTAAATCAAACAAAGAAAATGACCTTTGGACTTCGTTATGATGACATTTAAATTCAATGAGTCACAGTAACTTATAAGTATACCATAATTTCGTCGACAAAGTTAATTACTCAGTGGCTGAGTGTACACAAGAACCGGAATACAAGCGTTCGGAACGAGGTGCCGCAAGTTCGATCCTCACCTATGGATTGTCTTTTTGTATGATTTCTAAATTTATAACAATTATAAAAGAATATAGCACTCGCAGGTAGTATCCTTGCAGAGTTATTAGCAGAACTTAACAGAGGGCGCTACGGTGACGGTACATATATATAAAAATGGATCAAGAAAGAGACAACATCACCTTTCGAAAAATCTGTCGAACAAGTTCGTTAAATAATCTTACCAGCATGTCCAGCATGACAAGTAGCAGTAACAAAAACATATTCGACGCTACAATAATGAGTGTACCAGATAGCTTGCATGACAATAGTGGGGAAATAAATGACTTGTGTGAACAAGTTAATTTACTCACGTCGCAACTACAGAGCGCTCATCTAGAAATAGAGAACCTAAGTGGTGAAAACTTTCGTCTCAAATCTGATCTTCAAAAATCGATAAAAACGAACAATATATATAAACAAATGTGCTTATCACCTGAGAGAAAAAGCTGGACACCGAAATCGGTTCGTAGAACCAAAATACTGGTTCATAACAAAACTGAGACGAGTTTTCCAAACGATAATCTAAACAATGATACACCTAAACCATCTGGTGATTGCCCCAAAAACTCGAAGATCCTGCTTGACAAAGATACTCAAACCTCTTGCCACGCCCATACGCAGACAGCAAACAATTTAAAAGATGCACACTTATCTATATCCGTCAGTAGTAAGAAACCTCAACACAGTAAAAAAGAGCTGGCTGATATCTTTGCAAAGAGTAAACATAAGAATAAATTATGCATTCTAAGCAGTGGCACTAAACCCTCAGGGCACTTATCCTTGATTGAAGACGTCTTCTCCGATTATTTCGATTTTTGCCATTATTTTATACCAAATGGAACTATAAAGGAACATCTGTACCTACAGCATAGAACATAAATTGAAAGACTTCACCGATAATGATTACTGTATCATTTTCATTGGCGAAAATGACATAAAAGCTGAGACAAATTACATAAATATGATAAATATGATAAGAGAATCGTTACAAAAGGTGTCCCACACCAATAATGTTATCTGTTTACCGACGTTTATAACAGGAGCACCTATTTACAATTTTAAAGTGGACATGTTCAATAATCTGCTTTGTCTTGACCTACAAAATAATGACTACGCCTACCTATTTGACAGCAACAGCGAGCTATCATTTGACATGTTCTCCAATACAACAGGAAAAATCAAAATACAGGGAATGAAATGTATATACGACGGCATCATGAATAACATTGTAGTTGATTTGTGCTCATTTGGTCAGCTTGACATAATAGTGAATAATAGTAAAATACATTCTGAACCTTACATTATCATAAAATCTCCTGTAATCAATGAAAAAGAAACTGCTAACCAGTTTTTTCTCTGAGAAATATATGCATATCTTACATCAGAATATTGCAGGTTTAATTAACAAATCTGATGCATTATGTGTTAACATAGAAGAACTTGCAGACAGTAACAAAATTGTGGACGTCATATGTATTACTGAGCACTTTATGTTAGCAGGATTTGAGTCAAATTTATATCTACCAAATTACAGTTTAGCTTCATTTTACAGTAGAACAAATAGTAAAAGAGGAGGAACATGTATTTTACTAAGAAAAGAACATAAATTCAGGGTAATTCCAGAAATTCACAAATTTTGTCTTGACTGTGTACTAGAAGCTTGTGCTGTTGAACTTCTTGACTATAAAATTATTGTTGTTTGTATATATAGGGTACCTAAACAAAATAACTTGTATACGTTCTTCCATAAACTGGAAAACCTTCTGACATATATTGTTAAATTGAATTGTAAAAATATTATAATTACTGGTGATTTTAATATAGATATTCTAAAACCCAATAATGTAACATTAGATTTTGAATGTTTACTGTTAAATTATAATTTAAAATTAGCTTTTCATGAACCGACCAGATTCGCCAGTCAAACTTGTATTGATAATTTTGCACATAACTTTAATAAAAAGGGTTGTAAATCTGAAATTTTAGAACTAGGTCTGTCGGACCATACCGCACAATTAATTAGAGTTCCTGTAAAAAAAAATCTGACATTGCATTATTGGCGTACATTAAAACGCGACTATAGCATAGAAAATATTGAGAAATTTAAATTGTGTATTAAGAGCTTATCTTTCTCAGATGTTTACCTCACTGATGACCCAAACACGGCTTATCAACACTTTATAGCTGATTTTAAACTTTTTTATGACCTGTGTTTTCCACAAACACAATTTTTAATAAAAGTCATTCAAAAACCAAAGTGGGTATCACATGGTGTAAAAATTTGCAGTCGAAAAAAAAAGGATTTGCTATGGAAATTTAGATTAAACTCAACAAAAGACAACAAACTAAAGTACTTAAATTATAATCAGTTATTTAAAAAAATTATAAAACTAACAAAACGTGCGCAAAATAACCATAAAATAATAACGTCTCATAATAAGACTAAAACAGCGTGGGGGATTATTAACAAAACTAGACTTAACACCCCAAAAGAATTCATTGATAACATAAAAATTGATGAAAACAACGTCCTTAATAATCCAACAGAAATAGCGAACGCATTTAATAATTATTTTATTGAAAAAGTTAACCCCCTTCCGGGTGCCGGGAAAAATGTAACGTCTTTAATTAATCACCAATTAAATTCAATGTTTCTTGCACCAAGTTCGCCCTACCAGATTAATAAAATTATAAACAACCTTAAAAATACCAACAGTGTAGGATACGATGGTTTCTCTACTAAAATTATTAAAGCAGTAAATGAGGATATTTGCCATCACCTGAGTCACATTATGAACTTGTCGATAACAACTGGAATATTTCCACAAGATCTTAAACTATCAGTTATAAAACCTTTATTCAAAAAAGGCAGTAAACAGTTAATGGTGAATTATAGGCCAATTGCACTATTATCAATATTTTCAAAAATTTTTGAAAAATATCTTTATGGCGAACTTAATTCATATCTCGAAAAAAATAAAATTTTGTGCAATGAACAGAAGGGATTTCGACAAAATAAAACCATAAATATGGCCATATATGAATTCATACAAAATGTTATCTGCCACGTTGACAAAACAGTTCCAGTTTGTGCTGTTTACTGCGATATGTCACAGGCATTTGATAATGTAGATCATAATATACTAATCAGTAAACTTGACGCATACGGCATAAGAGGCAATGTTTTAGATTTAATTCGATCCTATTTAACGAATCGACAACAGATAACAGTAATAACTAGAGTGAATCCTAAAACAAAAAAAGAAGAAATATTCAGCTCCGTGAGGAAATATGTCACATACGGTGTTCCTCAAGGCAGTGTGCTAGGGCCGCCGTTGTTTACTATTTACATCAACGACCTGCCAAAGGCAACGATTCAACCTATGACATTATTTGCTGATGACAGTACAATCTCAATTGCATGTAAGGACATTAATAATTATAAATCTGACATAAATAATTCACTGACATCTATAATTTCATGGCTTGATAATAATAATTTAAAAATAAATTTATCAAAAACAAATATAATGCACTTTGGACAAAGATTGCATAATCCATTAAATGTAAATTTGATTCATGACAATTACACTATAAATGAAGTGACTAATGTCCGTTTTCTCGGTTTAATTATAGACAGTAAACTAAATTGGAAAGAACACATTGACAAACTATGTAAAAAAATCAGTAGTCAATCATATGCTTTGTACCAACTAGCTCCATGCATCAACACTGATGTGTTACTCTCGGCTTATTATGGACTGGTTGAATCGGTCCTCAGATATGGCATTATCTTCTGGGGCAACTCATCAAATAAAGATATGGCATTTATAATGCAAAAGCGTTGCCTACGTGCCATGTTCGGTTTTCGAAGTACGGAGAGCTGTAAGCCATTTTTTACAAAGCATAAAATACTCACACTTCCGTCACTTTATATTTTGGAAATAGCCCTATTTGTCAGAAATAACCCCCATTTCTTTCCTCGAATATCGGACATTATAATACGTAATCGCCGGGATAACAGTAAAATTCGTGTTCAGCCAGCAAAGACAGCGCTACTGTATAAAAGCGTTGTATGCAGAGCGCCAATAATTTATAATAATATCCCTAACTGGGTTAAAAAACTAAATACAGAACAGTTTAAGAAAAAATTAAAAAAAATACTGACAGAAAAAGCCTATTATAATGTTAATGAATTTTTAAATGATAAATCGCTCTGAAGCTACTGACTGAATCAATTCTATATTTTATTTTTAATGGTATGACTATTGACCTAATTTAATTATTGTTTTGTTTAATATTAATGCTAATTGTTGATTTATTTATATTATTATTCTTTGTATTTTTATTTTGAAATGTAATGTAGTGAAATGTTATTGTCTTTTGACCTAATTTGTACACCAGCCATGGTCAAACATGTTGAGCCAAAAAATACCCTGTAACACCTATAATAAGCATCATGCCATGTATATTATCTACACATGTTTTTGCAAATAAATTAATCTGAATCTGAATCTAAGACTGGTTGTCAGACTTTTAACCAACCCGTTACGACAGTCAAAGATCTGACATGACAGCCAGAACCAAAGTTAGGATGTAAAGCACATGCTTACCGAGGAGCGAAGGGATTTCGATGTGTAATGGATGGTCACCCATCTACAAACAGACCACGGTAAGCGCAGCTTAACTACGATCCCCTTAAGTATTTTTTCTATAAGTAATGCAAGCGTTATTTTTTTCAGGATGCGGGCAGCGTAGTTCCGATCATTGCAGTGATTTTTGGCGTAGGCCTATTAGACCAGTCATTGAAGACATAAAAGGGGGCAATCGTTACAAAAGGTCAAGAAGAGTTCTAATTTGGCAGTGTTACAGTTTGGTGTCCTAATTAATATCCCGAATTCGCGACCTTGAGCGACTGCCGCTCACACCGCCATATTGGAAAAATGGTACCAAAAAACAGTTTTTTTAGAATATCTTCCCTCCAACTCTACCGTGGTTAAAAATAGGTAAAATTTAAAGAGTGTAAAATTTCCTGCAACTTTTGTGAAAGACATATTTTAATCAGATAAATAGTTCACGAGTTACAGCGAAGTCAAGCTCAGCAATTCGCTAAATCGCTACATTTTATCTCAGAATTTCAGTAAATATCGATTACATAATACGTACAGTCAGCAACAAAAGTCGATTAACACTTGCAGTTTTTTATTTCCAGCGAAATATTTAATTCAAATCGGAACAGAAGCACTTAAAATTTTAAGAACATTAACTCTTAACCGTTAAACGAAAAAACAGCAGTTTATCGAATCATTTTGTATTAATTTAGGTGGTGTTAAAAAGTAGCAGTGTTAACCGACTTCTGTTGCTGACCGTACTACTGTTGTTTACTCATTTCCGCATAACAAATTGACGGTATTTACAGAACTTCTAGATAACATATATTTCTTAGAACTAAACGAATATTAGGGGAGAGGACTTCACAAAAGAGCAGGTCAAAATTCTTTGAGATCACTCAGAGCCTGTGTCAGTGGAGCAAGAAGTGTACGGGGCGACATTAAATTCGGAGTGCCGACTAGTTCAATTTATATTTTTTCCTGATTTTAATGACGCAAAAAAGTAATTTAGCCATTTTTCGAAATACTACAAAATTGCTTTCCAGTGCCGACATGTACTTACAGATCCTTTATGTTTTAATTCAATGTGAAAAAGAGAAACCTTACTTCAGATCAATCGCCTAGCCTTTTCCCAACTATATTATGTTGGGGTCGGCTTCCAGTCTAACCGGATGCAGCTGAATACCATTATTTTACATGGAGCGATTGCCTATCTGACCTCCACAACCCAGTAACTGGGTAATACGATACCCCTTGGTAAGGACTGGTTGTAAGAATTTCGGGCTTCTGACGACCCGTAACGACTGTCAAAGATCCACGAATGACAGTCAGGACCAACCTCTTAACGTGTTTTCCGAGGCACGAAGGAGTCTCGGTATGTAAAGATCCCATCGACCCATCGACTGACCAACCTCGGCAAGCGCAGCTTAACCTGATGGATCGACCCTTGCGGCTGTTTTTACTTAGCAACGAGCTCCTCAGAAACCTTACTTCAGATAATCTTACTTCATATTTTAAATGTGAAAGTTTAAATGGATGGATGTTTGTTACTCAATCACGCTAGAACGGCTGAACGGATCTTAATAAAATTTGGCACAGATATAGATTGTAGTCTAACATATCACACATACGCTGCTTTTTATCTTGGAAAAATGTACGGTTCCCGTGGGATATTTCATACTCCACGTGGGCGAAGCCGCTGGAAAAAGCTAGTTTACTTATAAATATTAATACACTCAAAAATACACACGACCACACATATTAGATTAAATAGCATAACTTTGAATAAAACTAACACAAAGGCACATTACCTATTTCGAGATCAAAGCCATTCAAAAACACACTGGTTTCAACACAGTGAAAAGAAAATTTACACTATTAAAGAGCCCCGGGGCTCTCAGACATAGAGCTCCTTTAAAATTTATCATACGCTTAAGCACTTTGTATCCAGACGCCTACGTAAATGATGTATAGTAGAATCAGAACAGTAGATTAAATTAGAAAGATCATTGAAAAACTGTTAACTGCTAAGGCTTCGAACCTAGGAGGTTTAGTGTTGGTTTTTTTGATACAAAAAATTCTACCTCATCTGACTAAAAATGTGAGCATAGGAAAATTAAAAATATTCCATATCTCCAGACTTATGATTTTTATCTCAATGGTGGCGTTAGTTGGCAGCACTCGCCTTAAGTGTTCTGACACACAAGCGGCACGCATCAACGGCAGAGCTAACTGCACGCGTCGATGACCGCCGCTGACATGTCAACGTCATCAGCCGTCGAGGTTGGCGACACTTTGTCAGGAGCCAGTTGAAAATGGATTCCGAAGACGAAACATGTTAGCTTTTACTTCGTCGACGTCATTAACATTGAAAAAGAAAAACACGTTCACTGTGGGTTCAAGAAATGTTAATGAACAGAGAACAAGATGAACATTTTTTTTTACTCTATCCACTTGTACGAAGGAATCGCAAAAAAGAGCAAACATTGTTCAATTATTTTCGAATGCATTGCTTGTTTTGATAGCTCAGACTGTGTTTTTTATTATTCTATTATTGTACTCTTGTAATTTATGATTCCAAATACAAGCATTTTTCTGTACTGCCATAATTAGCAATTCAGCATCAATATTGACTCTGGAGCTCATTTTATAAATAATCATTTATAAATACTCCTGAACTATTTGCAGTCCACTGACAAAATGGCGGACGCGACACGCTACAACTGCAAGCGTCGCTTTAGGTCAGCGGCTGCCGTCGACGCGTGCAGTTACCTCGGCCGTTGACGCGTGTCGCTCGTCGTGTACACTAAGATAACAAAAATATTTATTATAGGTAGTAGAGGAATCACACTTTAAAAAGATTTATTAACCGACTTCAAAAAGGAGGAGGTTCTCATTTCGTCGGAATCTTTTTTTTTTTTAAATTTTTTTTTATGTATGTTTCCCGATTACTCGAAGATGGCTGGACCGATTTGGATTTTTTTTTGTTTTATTCGAGGGGGTCCAAAAGCAAAATGCAAACAAAGCAACAAAGTTGGTTGGTTGGTTGGTTGGTTGGTTGGTGGTTGGGTTGGGTTGGTGGTTGGTTGGTTGGTGGTTGGTTGGTTGGTTGGAAAATTGATTAATTTTGCTTGGGTAGTTTTTGAGTTAGCTGCAATAATACGTATTTTTTCCCCCAACTTTTATATGGATGATGTTCTAGTTTGTCTTGCAGGTAGTGGTAATAGAATTTGTGTGGGGTAGGTACCACAACTAAAAAGTGAAAAATAACTTTAATTTCGGAAGTCGGTGGCAAAAAACGAAAATACATTTAACTAGACACCGACTTCCGAAATTAAAGTTATTTTTCACTTTGTAGTGTTGTTTTTGGAAATCGGTTGTATTTTTTTGTAAAAAAGTTTTTATTTTAAAAGATATTATCACAATAAATCTAAGGACAGTAAGAAAACTACGTACAAACGGTCGAAACAGCACACTCACGCAGACGCGCACTCCGAAGAGGTCCCAAGCAATTGTCGCGGTGCTCTCAGTATATTTATTGTGACTTATGGGTTTCGTCGATGCGTTCCTGTGTGTGTGCTGTTCCGTACGTTGTTGGTACTTTCCCTACTGTCTATATTTATACTGTGATGTTATGTTATGATATGTTCGCAAATGATACTGATATAAAATTACGGATATTAATGACTAAGCGAATTGCCTACCAACTTAAAATTTTCGAATATTCAAATTACAACTGTCATTCTTTGACATTTGAATTGTATGTAATAGCTGTAACACGGCGAATCGATGTAGGGTATCAATTTGCCTAACAATTAATTTCCGTGGCTGTACTAGCATTTTCCTCCTTCCATCTAAGTTAACGCAGTAATAATGAGCGAGATTATTCCGTACAATATTCTAACATGAACATCTTTTCACACAACCGTGCCGTGAGACTTTCTCCTCTCAACATTTCAGCCATCTCTTTAAGGCGAGCTCAGGGTTAATTATATTATACCTAATCATAATGCTGATGTTTTATGAACAGAATATAATATAATATTATTTAAAATAAATTAGGTAACGACTAACATCGGACTATAGCTTGTCTGGTCTCATGTTCTATCTCTATTCGACGCGACGGCCTTATTATATACTTATTCCATGTTCTAGGAATTTGAAAATAGAATAGAATATCTTTATTTGCATAAAATATGGTACATAAAAGGTCTTAAATATAAAATAGTTCTACATATTTTGTTTACTTTTTTCAGCATGCAAAAAAAACACATTCAAAATTGTATGGTTGTTGTATTGGTGGTTGTAATTGTATGTTGTATTGTATTGTATTGTATGGTACTGAGGTACCTGGTAAGTGTTTTTTTTTATCATGTGAATAAAAAAATATTAAAAAAAAAATAAGTTAAATAAATCTTATGTAGGAATAGTGAGATCATATTATGTATTGATGAATTTAAATACCTACCTTATATAAGATACCTTAATTATTTTGTATTCATGTTTTATTTTAAGAATTCATGTATAGTGTAGAACACATTATTATAGAGGCATTTCTTAAGTTTTATTTTAAAATAATTTAATGGTAGCTCTCTGATCTGTTTTTGGTTATAGATTTTGACAGATATACATATAATATTATTTAAAATAAATTAGGTAACGACTAACATCGGACTATAACTTGTCTGGTCTCATGTTCTATCTCTATTCGACGCGACGGCCTTATTATTATATTTACTTATTCAATGTTCTAGGAATTTGAGAATAGAATATCTTTATTTGCATAAAATATGGTACATAAAAGGTCTTAAATATAAAATAGTTCTACATATTTTGTTTACTTTTTTCAGCATGCAAAAAAAACACATTCAAAATTAAAATATGTTAATATGTGTTTTTGTTTATATGGTACTGAGGTACCTGGTAAGTGTTTTTTTATCATGTGAATAAAAAAATATTAAAAAAAATAAGTTAAATAAATCTTATGTAGGAATAGTGAGATCATATTATGTATTGATGAATTTAAATACCTACCTTATATAAGATACCTTAATTATTTTGTATTCATGTTATATTTTAAGAATTCATGTATAGTGTAGAACACATTATTATAGAGGCATTTCTTAAGTTTTATTTTAAAATAATTGAATGGTAGCTCTCTGATCTGTTTTTGGTTATAGATTTTGACAGATATATTATAATTATAACAGTTGTTTTGGAATAGTGTGCTTCTACATCTTGTGACAGCCAGTCGATTTTTATTTTCAATGGCTTTAGTAAATAGCTCAGAGTGCTTTTTAACAAATTGAGGTATCTAAAGTCTATTCAAATCCTTGTTTCGAATTGATGATTTTTCCACTTAAACGAATATCAACTTTATCAAAACGTAAATTGATTTTTGAATGACTATAAATAATAGTCATTCTAACATCAATTTTCTGAAGGATAAAGTTGATTACTATTGAAAAAGTCATACAAATAATGTAAGAAGTGGTAGCAAAAACTGAACTTTATATGTGGAGATTAAAGTTGTTTTTACAAAAACTCATGTTTTGTTTAAATGTTTGGAGACAAAATTTCGAACGCAGTATAGACGTTGTGTTGTTATGACCAAGATAGTAATAGTTTGAAGTTTGAATGTGGGTGAGTCGATTCAAGTTACGTCTGAGTATGAAAGTTGGGATCAAAATTGATGCTGCATAGTCCAATGCTACATCGTTATCATACACAGTGCGCACTGCACACTTGAACATACCAAAGGACATTGGGGTTTAAGTATTTTTAAACGACGAGAAAAAGGAGGAGGTTCTCAAGTCAATGAGTATACTACTAATATCTTAGATGTGAAAGTTTGGATGTTTGTTACTGAATCACGAAAAAACGGCCGAACGGATTTGGATGAAATTTGGCACACATAAAGTTTGTAACCTGGATTAAATATTAAATATTTATAGATTCCGGTACCGATTAATTCTGAAGTCCTCGCAGACTGAGTCGCGGGCAGAAGCTAGTAAATAAATATATTTTTAGGGTTACGTACCTCCACAGGAAAAAAACGGAACCCTTATAGGATCACTCGTGTGTCTGTCCGTCTGTCACAGCCAATTTATTCCGAATCAAAAGGACCGATTACGTTGAAATTTGGTACACATACGAATATAATATGTGACTCAAACACGGACGTGTAAAGTAAATAATTACGTGAATTATGAATATGGGGGTCACCGAGTCACTTTTGGAGGGAAAATAAGACAATTTAAAAAAACAAACCTTTGCAAACTGTACCGTGTGACATATCACACGTGTGGGTCTCAAATAGTTTTTTTTTTATAATTTTAGAATAAATTGTTTTAAAGTTATTTGAGAAAATACACAAAAATTTACCATTCCCCCCTTATCTCCGAAACTATTGAGCCTAAAATTAATAATTAGATATTATTCCTATACTTATAGATTACAGGTAAATTCATAAGAAGTCTATATTCTTAACATAACATGGCACATCTCTCGATATTGTTCGTACAAGCTGACATTTGCAGTTGGAATATATGAGAGAATATGTTTTTCAACTACATTGATAGGAAGTTTGTTCTTGGGATGTTTTTCCTAACTACGGAAACCGTCATTGTGCGTGGTCCAACACGTACTTGGCCCACGTATAACTTTTTAATCACATTGCTGCTTCCGGATTGGTTATTGTTGTTTGATTTTTGTATAGTTATCTGTTTGCCGTTGCCTAACGTAATTTATTCTCTAATCGACTTTGACGAGACCCGCATAGACATAAAATGATGGAATAATCCACACAAAACTTTTTTACTCTTCTGCTGCAGAATGTTTAACTTTGACTTCTGTACTATTTATTGCTTTCGAAAAGCTGTTCAGGATTTAGCTCGATTCACTAATTTTGAGTTTATTTTTAAAAAAATCGATTAAACTCAAAAATTCAACCGTTAAATTCCCTCTGAAATACAATTACCTCATGGCACATGCAGTTTTCATATAATTTTATGCTGTAATTAGGAAATGAAACGGAAAATGGTTTTGAAATCGACTATGTTTCGCATTTTTTTTCATCAATCGAAGAAATTACAATTTATCGTGTTTTGAACCGTTAATTTCCCTAAAGCAAGGATGTACTCGTATCTATGCCATATATTTTTTTCAGGACCTTAATACATTAATTTGACCATTTAAAATTGATTCTAAAACAGGAAAATTCGCATATCCCCCCGTTAATTTTTGAAGAGCTGGAAATTCTATTCACACTGTGCTTAATCAAAGCAAAACCTATTTATTCATCTCGATTCATCTCACGCTAACTACTTTCATGCAGTCAATACCACTCGATTGATATATCATGAAGTGGTACCATTTGTTACCTGCGTGGGAGATCTCTTTAGGGCTCAGGTATACTAGAAATATCACTATCTGATTCCCTAACGCAATCTGAAATGATTTTAACTATTCTGTTTTTAACCGACTTCAAAAAGGGAGGTTATCAATTCGTCGGAACCTTTTTTTTTTTTTTTTATTTTTTTTTTTTTATTTTTTTTTTTTATGTATGTTCCCCGATTACTCGAAGATGGCTGGACCGATTTGGATAATTTTTTTTTTGTTTGAAAGGGTATACTTCCCAGGTGGTCCCATGATCATCAAGTCAGGATCTGATGATGGGATCCTGGAGAAATAGAGAGAACTCTTCCAATTTTATAGGCACACTTGAAGCAATTTGGATAGTTTTTGGAAGAGTACTTTCTTGGAATGGTCCCATTTCAATTTGGTGAAGATCTGATGAAGAACTTCTGAGATAGGCAACGGAACTCCTCAATAAATGATAGCAAATGGACTGGGATTGCTGAAATCTCATGTCTGTTTGTTGTTCACACCAATTCATAACATAACATCACGCCAGTACGCTGTGAAGGGGTAAGCACATGTGAACCACTAAAAAGTGAAAAATAAAAACTTTTTTACAAAAAAATACAACCGACTTCCAAAAACAACACTATAAAGTGAAAAATAACTTTAATTTCGGAAGTCGGTGGCAAAAACGAAAATACATTTAATCAGACACCGACTTCCGAAATTAAAGTTATTTTTCACTTTATAGTGTTGTTTTTGGAAGTCGGTTGTATTTTTTTGTAAAAAAGTTTTTTTAGAAATAACATCAGCACTTAATTCGAGAGCTATTGTAGGCAGAATTTGGCTTTTTTTGGCTTTTTGGGTTAATCTTAATCGTACTTTATTTGTTTTGTTTTTTCCAACCTAGGTTTGTCTGTACTGGCTTTTATTTTGTACTGTTCTGAATTATATTATACCTACGTATGTTGTATACCGATGTTCTCTGCTCAGTGTTTCTTCTCTTTGTGCTTAAGTTTAGGTACATATCACTGCATCAACAAAACTTGAAATTACTGACTGATATGGCACATCTCTTTTACGTTTTCATATTTTAATTTTAGCACCTTAACAACGTTTCCTTACTTTAATTTTAGGACCTCTTCAGCGTTTCTCTCCTTTTTAGGGTTCCGTTCCTCAAAAGGAAAAAACAGAACCCTTATAGTCTGTCCGTCTGTCACAGCCAATTTGCTCCGAATCTAATGGACCGATTAAGTTGAAATTTGGTACACGTATGAATGTCTGTGACCCAAACACGGACGGGTAAAGTAAATAAGTGAATTTTGAATATGGGGTCACTTTTGGGGGGCACATAAGAGAATAAAAAAATGTTTTAAAAATTACACCGTGTGATAGTGTCAAATGAAATGGCTTACTATGAGGGTCTCAAATACATATTTTTTATAATTTTAAAATAAATTGTTTTAAAGTTATCCCCTTATCTCCGAAATGACTGAGCCTAAAATTTTGAAAAAAACACAGAAAATAGATCTTTACCTGTAGATTACAGGAAAACCTATAAGAAGTCTGTGGTCTTAAAATAACATAGTAAATAATAATAAAAAATAATAAAACGTTTATTGATCCAAGATACATGACACATTTTGTATTCATGTTATATCCTAAGACTAAGTAAACTAACAGTGGACACAAGGGTGAAAAATAATTGTCTATTATACCAAAAAATTAAATCCTGTCTCCTAAACTAGGGATGGCCTGTATCTTAGGAGACAGTGATTCGACCGAGCTGAACTGTACTTAATGAAGGGCCTAAGTTTCGGGTGTCGGTGTTAATCTACCACAAGACAAAAATGTGAGTTAGCTTAGTAACAGAGGAAAAATGAGTGGGGTTGTGAATAGGAGGGAGAGAGGTGTGTGTGTTCGTGTAATGATATTTGTGTTGTATGATGTGAGTGTGCTGTGTGTTATGAGGTGTTTGTATGTAGTGTTTTGTGTTCCTATTTAATTGTGATTGGTAATGATCTGTTAAGCGATGTATGTCAGTAGAGATTCGGTGTTATTGTAGTCCTGTTGTATGAGCCAGTCTGTAATTTTAGATTTGATGTTGAATTTATTTAAGTTATGTTAAAGTGTGCGTGCGTGTGTGTGTGTGTGTTATGTGTGTGTGTGGGTGTGTTGTTGTTTGTTGTGTTGTTGTTGGTGTGTTAGTTGTGTTGTTGTGTTGTTGTTGTTATGTTGTTGTGTTTATTTATGTTTAATTTCTTTTGCATAATTTTTTATACGTGAACACTTAACACGTAGTAATGGTGTTTTGCAAAAGAGGTTTTGTGCTGTACACCAGAGGGGACATATGTTCGCTTGCTTGGGTCAGGCAGGGGCAGGCAGCTATGTACTCTGAGGACAGATCGAAGAACAAACAGCTGACGTACCGTCAGAACTTTGCAGTCAGAATAGAGTTGTGCTGTGGGGTATCTAAACGGTTTCCTGGTCATAACCTGAAGTACAGCTCTTTGAGCTCTCTCTGCTCTCAGAATAAAAGTCTTCGCTGCTCCACCCCACACGGTTATGCAGTATCCGAGGATTGATTGGCACAAGGTGAGGTAAACCATCTTAAGAATGTTAAAATCAGCCGATTCTCGCAGAGATTTAAAGGTATGTATCAGTCGGATAGTACGAGTAGTTAGAGTATCAAGCTGTTTGTCCCATCTTAATCCCTCATCTATATGTACCCCCAGATACTTTCAGTATTGTGAGTACAAACTTACATTTACAGTTGGAATGTATGGGAGATCATGTTTTTCAACTATAATGTTAAATTTGTTCTTAAGATAAATTCATCCCAACTACGGAACCCTTCATTGAGCATTGTCCGAAACGCACTTGGCCGGTTTTTTTTGTTTAGCCTATACTGTCCCACTACTGGGTAAAGGCCTCCCCAAGTCCTTATTCCCTAGCCCTAATCTAGCGCCGAATAATATAGTACCAAAAAGTTAGCTAGAGTTTATTTTCCACGTTAGTTCATGACTCGTTCGTTTGAGCTGTCGGTTTTATACAGTGGGCTAGAACGAGCGCGAGGATTACATGGTCGGGCCAATACGGCGAGTAGAGGGTTAGAGTGACGTCACGAAATTTGTTGATACGGTTTTTGTATGGACTTGAATTAAATTGAAAAGGTTTTTAGTGTAAATCTGTGTGGCTATTTTATATGTAGAAGGTAATTTTATTTAGCTAAGTATGTATTGTTATGATGAACGGCGGTCACGATATCCAATATGCAGCATGTCACAGCCAATTAGCTTAATTAATTATCATCCTAGTCTTTTTTTAACTAAACGGCGCTGAAAACTATCGGCTTGAATGATATTCAATTATTATAGGTTAGGTTGGAACCGTGACCAACCATGCGCAAGCTGAAATTGGTCGCAGTAACTAAGTCGGGGCATCCCGACCATAATGTGTTGTAAAGGTTATTAGAGCAGTGACCAATCGCGCTACTTCCAAAGGCTAGGCTGTTAACTAAATGGCTAATGGGTGCTACATGCACAAATAATACGGACTCAAATAGTGTAGCTCTAATAGTCAGCAATTTATTGGTACGCGAGCGATGACGCGCGTCGGTGAACACGTCGGCATAACAGTATTTCTAGCCTTAAATGGCAAAGTATTAATGCCCGTTTTTAAAAATAATAGGCGATACCAAAATGCCTATTGGATTTTCAACGCTCGGCTCAGCGCGAAACGTTGGAAATCCAACGTGCAATAATCATTAGGCATTACTTAGAATTACATGTCGCTTAGTGTAAGTGAAAATGGGCGTAAGGTCTTACTTACATTAAAGTTATCCTTTTTACCTCATCATTGGTGGTGTTGGTGACCAAGTGACGTCGCGTGATTATAAGTTGGGACAAAAAATAATTATTATAGAACGCTCAAATTGACAACATCTTCGTATTTTGACGTCAGTTTAAAACTGTGATGATTTAGGCTCAATGACCTTTTGAGATACCTTAGTTTTCACAAAATTTTTCTATGACTGAAAGTCAAAGTATGTCTTTAATGTCCAATGTCAACTGAGCGCAAAATTAGTTTGAACTCGTAACCTAGTGAACCCATGATTTTTAAATATTTTTTGTAAACTTCAAAAGCCGTTTATTTTATAATAAATTTTGCAGTGTATGAGTCAGTTAACGTTTTCATTCGTTTTTTGCTGCAAAAGTCTGTAAAACTCATGTTTTAAATTAACTTTTACTCGCATAACGTATGTCCGTTAAAAAGTTGTTTTAATTAAGTATACTTAATCAGCGTTATGAGATAAGCATAGTTTTAAGTGGCATTATTATTCGCAGAAGTCATTTTATTATGTGTATAATAAACATGTTCTAGGTTATTCAAAATCATTTATTTGTGACACATAGGTAAAAGGTACATGATGTTATAAAATACTAGCTGCGCCCCGCGGTTTCACTCGCGGGGGTATGAAAAATAGATGTTAGCCGATTCTCAGACCTACTCAATATGCTCTCAAAATTTCATGAGAATCGGTCAAGCCGTTTCGGAGGAGTACGGGAACGAACATTGTGACACGAGAATTTTATATATTAGGTCTTTACCTATGAAATTGCCGTTCTGCAGTACCTACTGGCCATTTCAAATCAAAATAATTTTTGGCGGGAAAAAAATTCAATACCCGAGAGGCAGTACAAAATGCCTTTGAAGAATTTGTTGCCTCCCGTCCAGCTGATTTCTTTAAGAAGGGCATCAATAAACTGCCACTGCGTTGGCAAAGATGCATTGATTGCATGGGTGATTACTTCGATTAATACAAATAAAAAATGCATGATAAAAATTCGTTTAAATTTTTTCATACAAAATGGCAATTTCATAAGTAAAGACCTATTATAAGATAAAATAAGTATTGTATCACTATGCGCTGCCTTGCAAGGCGTACAAATATTGTTCACAGAATAGTTGTACAGGTAGTAGGTATTTATGGCCTATAAAATTATAAAAAATACTGCTAAATAACCATCTTAAATATTTAGCAATACAATAATATAAACAAAACAATACAAATTTTGGGAGCAATTTAATATCTAGCTAAATTAAATTAACTAAAATAAGTAACAAATATGATATCTGAGAATATACCGGTTTTTATTTTTCTTCTAAATATTCATTTACGGTGTAGTATGCTTTCTGAATTAGGAACTTATGGAGTGTTTTTTTGAAGGTATTTAAATCTTTTGAAGCTTTTTTAAGTTTAGGTAGTTTATTAAATATTTTTGGAGCCATTCCTAGAAAACTTTTTGAGAACAGGGCGGTTTGGTGGGTTTTTGACTTAATTGCACCTTGATGTCGTTTAGTGGACAGATTTTTATTACACATCGACATTGAAACCATTTCATGTACCTAAATATTAAAATGTAATATTTCGAAAGACCTAAAGTGTATTGAAAGGGACACCTATCGGAAAACCAACCTTACCTTACTTTACCTTCCCGTGGACAAAAAAAGGCTGATGAAATAAAATCAAACCATAGACATTCAAGCTTTATTGCAAACAAATACATGGGAATCAAGGGGCTTTATAGCAGGTCACACTTTCCATCAACATGGACTCCATTGCCTGGTGGTCATGGTCCAGTTCCTGTGTGATGACAGGAACGTTGGCAGTCCATGAAATGACAGCCGTAAGAGCGCACTCTATGTGTGCCATCGAGAATGGCGTCGGCGGCTGCTGGACACGCGTCGAGGACTGCCGCCGAAATTATCTAAATACATATTTGTTATAGTTGCGAATCATATTTTGATCAACATACAACCTGACACTGACCTGCAAATTGCAAAAAACGTAAGAAAATTTTAATTTCGTGGGGTACCATTTCGCATTTACTTTAAATAGGTACCTACAATATTAATAATCTACAGACAAGTTATATTTGTGACATTATTATGTTAGTTTTATTGAATTGAGTTGAAACAAAATCAATTGAGATAATATTTAGATAAAGTGGACTCGTCAGATCAGAATTTCAAAGGAAAACAATCATGTTAATTCATTTGATAAATTAAAGATTGTTGGTAAGTAATAATAGCACACAATAATATGTATAACTAGCACTTCACACGCGGCTTCGCCCGCGTGGATGTCCGAAAATATACCACGGGTACATACTACCGGGAATTCCTTCCTAATTCCTTGTCTACATTATAAAGGGAACCTCTGTGCAAAATTCAGCTTTCTAGGTCCAAGGGTTTGGGCTGGGCGTTGATGAGTCAGTCAACCAGTCAGTCAGGACTTCTCTTTTTTTATTTATATAGATATACAGATTGTCATCTCGGTTCCACATACTTTTTTCAAAGCATGGGCTATTCATAGAATTATATGATGAAGCCTGACCGCAGGGTGAATCTCTTTGTTTTAGCTGTACACATCAAGCTATACATTTCTAGTTTACACTGACCTCTCATTGTAAGGAAATCCTATCCAATACGAGATCAGCTTATACTGGAAATGTATAGCTTGATCTGTAGCCGTGCGTACTAGACTATAAAATGCATGCAGTAATAGCAAAATTTCTAAAGAAAAATCATCGTTCATACCAAGTTTCTATGCACTACGTCGGCACGCAGGCAGTTTATATGAAGCCAAGCTCAGCCACTCCGAATAGAATTTAAATCTTTCGCGTACTTTACTTGAATTTAATTTTTATAGGAATCCCATGCTGCATAGGGTTTATATTAATAAAATATATTGGCTGCATTTTGTAACAGGAATGGCGTTATTGCGGGACGCATAGATTATATAAAAGTAGAATTTGCGTATGGAAATTATTTATTCAGAATAAGTAAGTTAACTTTTTCGATAGATATTGTAATTTTTTGGGCTGACAATATTGACGAAGCTCATGTTGTGAGCCTATATATGGCTTAAAGGCTCCTGCAGACAGATGCGATGCGACTCCGGTGGATCAATTTCTTTGAAATCTTCATTTAAATTGCTCTACCGGAGTCGCGCCGAGCCGTTGCCTTGCTTGTTTTTATTTTTTGTCTTTAGATTTTTTATAAAGTTTGATAATAAAAAAAAAAACATGAGTACCTACTTAATATTTTCTTAAGTTAAAATGTGTTTTTAACTTATTATTTTGACAGTTTTTAACATTAACCGCCATAACTTTTAGATATCTACTAGAAATTAATGATGCAAAATAATTTGATTATAAAGTGTTGATTCGGGCAACTAACTAGTTATTTTTCGCCTCTTCAATACTCGAGAGCTGCTTGCTAGGTTTGCTTCCTCAACGTGTATAGGTACACCATTTAAATTCTCAACATTTTCAAAGTCCTTCACTGATACCTCCAATTAGGCTGTGGCGGCATCTACATCGCCACATACGAACTACGCATCACAATGACATGACGTCACGCAAATCCTGCATCGCGCAATTGCGACTAGCATATATACAACGTCCCGACATAAACCGTCGGGCAGTAGTAGCCCACCAGACACAACACCCGTCTGGTCGGAGGATCCTCCCTTTTCTATGGAGGATGAGTGAACTTTACACCCTGTTCCTCATGCCTCTATAAGGCCACTACACCCCTAAAATAATTACTACTCATCTATCTCTACCAATAATGAAGCTGAAGAATTTGTTTGTACATTTGACCGCGCTAATCTCTGAAACCACCAGTCGGATTTGAAAAATTCTTTTTGCTTTTGATAGCCCAATTCTCGAGGAAGGCTATATGCTATTTAACATCACGCTACGCCCCAAAGAAGCCGAACAAAAAGAAAAAAAGTCAGAAAGAACGATACGCGATAATGGAGTAATTGCGCGGGCGAGCGATGCGGTGAGATTAGGTGGAACGGGGGAACAAGAAATTTCACGAAAAAGCTCTTATACACCAAACAATAGGGACTTGTACCCCGAAAATGACCATACACCAGGTACACATAATACTGTCATCAGGATACTAAACATAATAACATTGTGTTATGCTTGGATTACCTGTTTAACTAATTTGCATAAAGCTGTTTCGTAGATGAGGGGAAAAGCTGGAAGTGGCTAAATACTTTGTCACAAATTAGTATGGAATAAGGAAAAAGTTTATAATGAAATCTTAGCGTGTTGATGGCAAAAATAACTCCAAAAAAAATGCAAATAAAGAAAGAAAGAAAGAAAAACTGTTTATTCACGTGAAAGTGACGTACATACCTACATAAAATTGTTTTTTATCTTATGCCTAAAACAAAAACCAGCGAGTATTTAATCTATACAAAAAAAAAGAACAACATCCTAGACGGAAATTTGCGTCACTTCCGCGCGAAACGGCTAACGCTCAGCATAATGCCGTGGCCCATACACTAAGGCACGAATCAACGGCGCTAGTTTTCAGCGTATATAACCCATCCACTGACCAGCCGCGGCAAGCGTAGCTTAAACTGATGGATCAACCCGTGCAGCTGTTATTACTAAGCCACGAACAATAAATGTATATACAGGTGAAATTGAATTCATGAGCATTGTACTCATCATTATGAACTGCTTTTACTATATACCGACAAATTGGTAAAATATAATCTTTAAAAAAAAATTGTACCGCCCTTGCACGTAAACTGGGGACGATATTTTATTTCTCGTCTATCAAATGGTGTGGGGTATCGTTGGATAGGCCGTTCAAAATTATTGCGGGTTTGTAATAGCTATTTTTCAATTCAAGGATTCGTTTGCGTATTAATAAGCTTTAAAGTGCAAATTTTTGGCAGAGTCAAGTGTCCCCCCACTGCTAGCTAGAGCTACGTTGTGTTTAGATAGGTATGTGAAAAAGTTCACGTCATTATTATAACATTGTATATCGAAGTTAAAAGGAAAACTATCACCGCTAAGAAGGCTTTACAAGTTAACTAGTAGGTAGGTACCTAATAGTCGACCAACTTACATTTGCAGTTAGAATGAATTGGGTACATGTTTTTGGAATTCATTCATCCCAACTACGGAACCCTTCATTGTGCGTGGTCCGTCACGCACTTGGCCGGTTTTTTATAATTAAGAGTCGTTGGAATATCCAGCAAAATCAAATATCTACGTTGTCCCGGCCACTCAGCGAGCAGAGATAATAAATTCCCGCCCCACCTGCAAGGGTTCCCTCTTTTCTCTTAAGAAATAAAAGTTGCTGAAAAACGCACCTTTTGTACATTTTCTTGCTTCAAATTTTTTTATGACGTCCATCCATCTTGTCTGCAGGAGGTAACCCGGTTATTATATATCTTGTTTCTGTTATATAATGATGTTGATAATTCTGTCTTTTTCGTTGGAAAGAATAATCGTTTCATGGTTCTTGTTTAATTTAGTTTTAAACGTTTTACGAGTATAATGCGGGGAAGCCCGAAAGTCTGAATGGTTTAAACTCAACTTTAAAACTTACGCTACGATGTATACATAGTTTTTTTTCCGTACCTCAAAAGGAAAAAACAGAACCCTTATAGAATCACTCCGTTGTTTATCAGTCTGCCAAGACCCTTTTTCTCAGGAACGCGTGAAGGTATCAAGTTGAAATTAATATGATCCCTTGGCTCTAAAAAATACGGTCATCTGTGCGACATATTTTGATACTCGCAAGTAAATTAAAACTTATAAGGTACTTCCCGTTGACCTAGAATCATGAAATATGGCATGAAGCAAGGTGTCACAGCACAAGTAAAAGAAAAAGCCTAAAAATCGTTAATTTGTAATTTTACCGTATAATTTTTTTTTTTTTTGGATTGTTAGTTTTTCAACTAGGTACAATTTTGTTTTTGGGTTAAATAATTTTCAACTACTGAACCCTTCATTTTGCGTGGTCCGGCACGCACTTGGCCGGTTATTATAACAGCTGCAATTTGTCATGAGCAACCTGTCACCAGCAAACCAACTATCAACTTAAGTCTTGACTCAAACTATGATGGGGGGGGGGGGGAGGGTAGGTAATTATCGCACTTGTACTTAAAGAAGTTTTCTCCAAAGTTACCGTTAAATTATCTGGTTTTAAAGTACCTATAACAAAATACGGAGGAAATACACAACATCACGCCTTGTTTTCCCCGAAGGGATGGGCAGCGGTGTAGGTATGTAGGTACAACACATTTCGCCAATTACGTTTCAGTCCTAGTAATAGGGGGAGAGCCTATTGCCATCAACCTGGCACGAATCCAGACTCCGGGTTGCTACTGAGTAATTCCAGATAGAAAAACCCAATAGGAGTTAACCCCCATTCGCACGGGCGTAATAAAATCGCGGCGGGATTTTATAGCGCACTGGATTTTCAACGCTCTGCTAAGCGCCGAGAGTGCAAAATCCAACAGTGTGTTTTTTCGACGCGCTAGAATGTACTCTGTTATTGTTAAGTTGGATTCTCAAAGCTCGGCTAAACAACGAGAGTTGAAAATCCAATGCGCTATAAAATCCCGCCGTGATTTTATTACGCCCGTGCGAACGGGGGTTTATAAGTAAAAATTCGACATAATTTTCCGCATGTCCTTTCGAAAGAAGATCCCTATTCAAATTAAAAGGAGGTTCCGTCTTAACGGTCGTCACTCACTCGTCGTTGCTGACTGGATTCCTATTTGAATAAGCCGTCAAAGGGTTGAGGCGTTTGCTGTCAATATGTCGGTGGCTCACTGTGAATGTCTTGTGGACTATTCAGTGAAAATGGGAAGGATTTGAAACTGTCAGAGTAGTAAAGTGGTTACTTTACCACTCTGAGAGAGAGCTAAAGAGAGAGAGAGTACCGAGTGATGTCTTTGCGGTTTTAATACATTCTTGTATTTTTCATTTTAGTCCTATCTCCGAAAACCTAATGTTAATGCTGAGAAGACACATAACATAGCATTACACCTCATTTCTCAAATGGTTAGGTTAGTTATAGTACACCCACATTTCACTAGTTATGTTAAGTCGCATGTAACAGGGGGCGAGCCTATTGCCATCAAACGGGCACAAATTAAAACTCCGGGCTGCTACTGCTACTTTTTTTCGTAGGAAATGCCTACTTAATCACCCAATACATACATACTCTGTTCTCTGTTACATAATTTCATCAAAATCAAAATGTTAATTGCATAATTGCTACGCCATGTTTAAAATATTATGTAATATGTCTAATGTTTCCGGCCGCTGACAGCTGCGCGCACAGATAACGCATTCTGCGGCGTGGGAGTCGGTGCTGTCGCGGAGCGGAATGCGGGAATATTGTCATTTTCTGTATGTTTTATCTATACCTATAGAATTAACTTTATATTTTATTTATTTTTTAATTGAATATTATTTATTATATGCTGCACCGGTCGACGTCAACGCCGGCTGTCGCTGAAAACCAGCGCTGGGGCTCCGTTTCGCATGGGGTCGCGGCATTGCGGTTGGTTTTGCGTAGATGTGGCGCATATTTTCGCCAAAACTTGCTTTTTACATTGTTTATTTTATTTTTTTTTGTCCTTTGCGTCATGTTTACCGCAAAATAAACGTATTTTCTTTCTTTCTTTCTTTCTTACTGAGAATTTCAGATAGAAAAACCCAATAACACTTTGCTCAACCTGGGAATTGAACCCAGGAGCGCATGCTCAGTAGTTAGCGCTTGCAACCACTAGACTAACGAGGCAGAAGAATCTTACTTAAGTAATTCAGAGTTTCGATATTTTGTAGCATAAGCCAGTGGTGTTTCTGGTTGGATATAAAAAAAAAAGTGTCTCTTTCTAAAATTCTGATTCGTTAGCAATAATCAAATATAGAATCCTAAAATATTACGTTGCATATAATACTCGATAAACAAATGACAATCCTAAACAAACAGTACCAAAATACGGTTGTTATAAGTTTCGCAAATAGATGAGAGGCGAACAGAACCTTTTCCCTTCATAACAGCAATGGAGACATTGTAGGCATATGGTATCTATACATATTTGTACTATAGCATAATAAGATTAGCTTGTAACGTATTTTTAGTGTCAAATAAATATTTATATTTTTTTTTATTTTTATTTATTATAGCGTGAATTTGACAATGCTGCTTACAACAAAATTAATCTACAGGGTCTAAGTGGCAATCTTTAAACACTGGCAATCTTTTAAGGGGTCATTGTACTCATCATTATGAACAACTTTTACTATGGGACCAAACCTGAAATCGCGAAAAAAAATCAGCTGTTCCCTACATTTTGACGAATTATGCGAACATAAATGTACTGAACAGCAGATTTATTTTTTTCGCGATTTCAGGTTTGGTCCCATAGTAAAAGTTGTTCATACTGATAAGTACAACGACCTCTTAAGAGATTTCGACATTATCGTTAACATGAGAGTGATAGTCGTCAAGTATGAGTAATTGAGTACCTATGTGGGTACTAGTAGTTGGTGTTCGCTGCTGCTGTACTGCCCATATTCAAAAGACACCGATTTCATCATCTTCATCAGCCTGTAGCAGTCCACTGTTGGACATAGGCCTCTCCTACTGCACGCCGTTCAACTGGATTTCTGGCAACTCTTATCCAGCTGCTACCAGCCAACCTGCAAAGATCGTCGCTCCACCTAGCCTGAGGGCGTCCTACCTTAATTTTGCCGATTAGCGGTCTCCACTCAAAAACTCGTCCTTCCCAACGATCGTTGGTTCTACAGCTAATATGGCCGGCCCATTGCCACTTCAGCTTGCGTATTCTGTGCACCGATTTAGATAGGTGGGAAATAGGGTGCCCTAATTCCCACCTGCAACTTATTGAAAACAACTGACGAGCAATGCGCCCACACACGGTCAGGGGGCAATTCCCGTATTTTACATACCGTTCATAGTTACTTTACCTCTGATTGTGTATCACTGTCAAACTCACAATAACCTTTATTGTCATTGAAATAAGGTTGCTGTTGGATTGCCGCCATTAACAAGTCTGTCAAAATCACAGAGATTTTTATTTTCGTTACGTAAATGTTGATATTGGGTTGCTGCTGTCAGAGGTAAAATAACTGTGAACAGACTTTGCGAATGTTCGCGTTCTAATCTCAGTCTCTCATTTGTCAAAAATATCTCTAATTTTTATTTTTATTATTGACAAGTTTTTGCACTGATTGTCGTTGATTTGAGAATGTTGCTAGCAATGCTACTAGATTTTGAAAGTTTCAAGATTCGAGAATTTGCCTTCAGTTTTCTACCTTCAGAACGGACAGAGATTCTCTTATGAGTCACCTTCTACGTTGAGTTGAAAGGTCTTTCGGTAGCCCTGACCGTGTTTGGGCGCTTTTATTCTAGTAATCTTCTGTTCACATCGTCACTCATTTGAAACCATCAGTATTCCGAAGACACAAGAATAAAATTACTAAACAGCGATCGTTTGAATACTTAACTAGTTCAATACTTGACGTCCTTTGGCACTTATTGGAACAATATTGACTTTATTCAGTAACCTCAGACCTCACCTGTACGTAGAATACTTTAGACACTTCTCGAGTTACTTCTCTAATATAATTTTGTGAATAAGTATCGAGTTTTCAGATGGTCTGCCAACCGGTTTTGTGTTTCAAATGCTGTAATTACTTATTTTCACGCCCTTTTTAACCGACTTCAAAAAGGAGGAGGTTCTCAATTCGTCGGAATCTTTTTTTTTTTTTTTTTTTATGTATGTTCCCCGATTACTCGAAGATGGCTGGACCGATTTGGATTTTTTTTGTTTTATTCGAGGGGGTCCAAAAGCAAAATGCAAACAAAGCAACTAAGTTGGCCCCATATAAAATTGATGATTAACTTTGCTTGGGTAGTTTTTGAGTTAGCTTCAATAATACGTATTTTTTCCCCACTTTTATATGGATGATGTTCTAGTTTGTTTTGCAGATAGTGGTATTAGAATTTGTGTGGGGTAGGTACACAACTAAAAAGTGAAAAATAAAAACTTTTTTACAAAAAAATACAACCGACTTCCAAAAACAACACTACAAAGTGAAAAATAACTTCCATTTCGGAAGTCGGTGGCAAAAAACAAAAATACATTTAACTAGACACCGACTTCCAAAATTAAAGTTATTTTTCACTTTGTAGTGTTGTTTTTGGAAGTCGGTTGTATTTTTTTGTAAAAAAGTGTTTTCAAGAATGAGTTGAATGCTAAGAGGCTTCAATGTTTTAGATCGTATTTACCTACACTATAGTACTTGGATACTAATTTTTGGACTGGATATTTTTGAAGCATTTAAGAGCCTATACTACCTCAGCGTTTTATCTCACTCGCTCGATACTGCTGACAGTAGGAATCGGTTTCATTTTGACAGTTCAACAACATTAATTGCGTTATTTACGTTGTTGAGCAGACCAAGTTTTCGGACAAATGAAGCAATGGATTAGCAATAGGTAAGCTTTAAAATGATTCAGGCGGAATTAAGGTACAGTTGCATATCGTAGATTGTTAAAAATTTAAAACTCGCCCGCACGAAATATAAGCATGTGAATATAATAATCTAATTTCCTAGCAAACCCAATTATGCACAAACTCCCCCAGCAACATTCAACGAACCCGAAAACCAGCTGACATTAGTTTCCCTCCGTCACTTGATCTACACTCTGCAACTTCAACTTTCGACCGCATAATCCGTAGACCAACGTGTTCATAATGAAACCGTTTGAACCATTTCACCGGGATTAGACTCTGTCACAATGTCTGGCGTTGAAATGCGATGCACAATGCACAGTATTAAAATATTAAAGAATCTCTCAATGGCTGCGGCGGCGGGTGGGCGCGGCGCCAATGCTGCTTTCACCACACTTCGCCGTTTTAAACCCTGAGACATAGATTTGAATATTTATGGGGTGAGAGGGAAGTTTTGTGCCTAAGTATTTGGTGCATCGGTGAAGGGGGATAAGTAATTGAATGGTGGCTAGGTTTTAATGGGACGAAGAGTTATCATAAAATTTTATGAGTTACTAGCTTTTGTCCGCGGCTTCGCTCGCGTTAATTTAGAATTTGACAATAAATTTGGTTTGTAGTCTGCTTGTAATAATATAATTCAATCATGATTCGAAAGACACGTGGCGCCATCTATTAAGAACGTTATTGTTGTTTTCCTCGGAAACAGTACTTTTTTTCGGGATGGAAAGTACCCTATGTCCGTTTCTGTACACCTGATAACGTAAATGCAAAATTTCAGGATGATCGGTTCAGTGGTTTAGGCCTGAAAAGGTAACAAATAAATAAACTTACTTTCGCATTTATAATATTAGTTAGGATAGGATACACCTTTTTTTTCTTTTTCTTTTTTTTGTGGATGGGAAATCATCAAATGACGTCTCCCGCTCTGGGCGGAGCGGGAGGGCGTGTCAGACTTTTACTAACTAAAACCCACCCGTGTTCCTTCAGTTGCCTGTGCCAGGGCCACGGTATCTCTTTCGAACAACCCGCGACCCCGGCGGCATCGGCCCTATTTGACCCTGTCACTGCTGACATCTCTTTCAGGCGCGCGTGGAACACAACACGCCGTCGACCCGGGCCTGGTCCTTACCGGACGGCGAGCTTCCCATTACTCGTCGTCCGCAAGCCCTCGCCTACGTGTATCCTTGGACTATTATAGAGTGAATTTAGTTTTTAATCAAAATAATCAATTAAACAGGAACAATACATATTAATTTTTAGTTTAGTTTCATAATATATTAAATTCTGCAGACTATCTTTTGGCAGCTGATACAATTTTATAATAGACTAGCTGTTTCCCACGGCTTCGCCCGCGTGGATGTCAATGTTCCTATTTGAATCGGATTTTGTTCACAATTTCATAAGTTTTTTTTGCGCAAAACCCTAACTCTTTTTCTAAAAAAAACCGGCCAAGTCCGTGTCGGAGCATGCACAATGAAGGGGTCCGTAGTTGAAAAGAATTTATCCCAAAAGCAAACTGAACATTATAATCCCAATAAAAGTTTTATTTATGTGATAAAATTACAAATTAACAATTTTCGGACTTTCCCTATATTTAAGCTCTGAGACCTGAACATGGCAAGAAGTAATATTAATATTACTACTTGCCATATTTATTTATTCTAGGTCAACGAGTAGTATTCCATAGGTTTTGATTTACTTGCGAATATCAAAATATGTCGCTTAAATGGCCGTATTTTTTTAACGCTAACTTGATACCTCCACGCGTTTCTGAGATAAAGGGTCTTGACAGATTGACAGACAGACAGACAACAAAGTGACAATGAAGTGATCAAATAAGGGTTCCGTTTTTTCCTTTTGAGGTACGACGGAATCCTAAAAATAAACAACTGGAAAAAAAAATCCAAAAACTGCTTCAAAAACGAAATCAAGTCATCAATATAATCTAGCGAATAGTCGTGTACTTACGAGTCGTACAACAAAATTCAAACAACATCTCAGCAAAACAAATAAGGGGATAAAGCATGTTTATATTCAAAACTATTACCTCCCGGAACTCATTTGAACTTTTCAAAGTTAAAGCTTAAACTATTCAATATAACTAAATACGGTCCGTGGTACAAAATGTTTCAGTTCAATGTACAAAATGTAAAATGATACAGACAGTTTCAGTGGAACTTTTTGAACAATTAACAACCGGTTGGGAATATGGGAGATGTACTGTTTACGAATTGTTGTTGATTTAGTCTCAATTTAGTAGGAGTTGAATGTGTGTCAGTAGTATTATACTGGGATGATAAAAGGATAAATTAGGAACATAAAATAATACCACCAGATCTTGACAATTAGTGGGATACTGTTTATTGAGAACAATAAAAATAAAATGTTTGTGTATCGTTTGAGAATCTTCATAAACAATTGAACACCTGTATCTTGGGAAAATGGAGGGTAATGACTAGGGATGCATCGATACGCCTTTTTGCCGATACGATTTCGATACCGATACTCTTAAAAAATATTGGCGATACCGATACCAATGCCAATATGCTTTTTAAAATAAATAAAACACAAGTTGAGTTGTTACTAAAAATAATTAAGTGTTAGTAATTAAAATTAACATTAAAAAGAGTTTTGTTCAGTATTCTCAAGTTTTGCGATTTTACAAGTCTGTTTGAATGAGACCTGCGGTGGAAAATAGACTCAAATGCGACAGAACTCATTTGGTATCTAAAATGTTTCAGTGGCATTTTTTTCAAGTTTGGGTATAAGACGTCATTATTGGTGCCTCGTTTGCAACAAAATAGACGAAGCATCACGTGCGTTTAGGTACAGTGGGTACCCAATTGATGCAGCCCGCTGTACATTACTTTTTTGAAGCGCGAAATTTGAACAGTATCGTTGTACCGGCAATAAAAATATCGCCGATGCCGATATATCGGCAAACCCGAAGTATCGCCGATATATCGTCATCGGTATCGGTATCGGATGCACTAAGGATTCATCCGATACCAATATCGATGCCGATATACCTAATGACTTAGTAATGACGGACGTTTAGCCCTCGTACCCATGGGCGATGTTTTAACGTAGGGATGTAGTCTGTTCAATTCTTAATGCTCGGCTCAACACCGAGAGTTGAGAATTCAATGTGTGATTAAAACTGTCACTAACTAACTGACTGTTATCTAATCGGGCTTTAGCCACTGTCAATGGTTTCAGTTATTTATAACTGTAACCATTTACAGTGGCCATGCTTAGCACCTTTGGGGAGGAGCTTGCTCCGTGATCTTCGGCGAACCGTGCTCCGGTGCTACGTCCCATGGAAAACGAACTTATTTTTCTTGTCCAAGTTTTTTAGTTTCTTGCTAGCCTTGACACCCTCAAGGCTAGCTTGCGGTATTGCTTGAGAGAAATAGTGGCTGAGGCTAATCAATCATCTTCTTCTTATACCTACTTACATTTCTTTAAACGTAGATTGCTCACCCAGGTGTGTAGGTAACAATAAAAAATCTATTGTTGGCGTGCGACGGGATATAAAAATCATTTGCTGTTCGTTAGTCTCGCTAAAAATCAAAAACGGCTTGTCCGATTTGAATAGTTTTGTTCTCTTTACTGGGGACGTTTAGAAATTTAAATATTGACAGGCCAACGTTTGGAAATAAGCTAGTCAGTAAAAAAAAACAGTAATCATTTTTTAAATCATATACAAGAGCGCAATTTAATGATAACTAAGTACCTTTATATGAAAAAAAAAAAAAATAAATAAAATTATTTTTGTAATTTGTAAGTTGTACAAACAGCCAAAGCTGTGGAAGAGCGGAGTCTCCTAACACAGGCGTTATTATGCTTAAAAGGAGGCTCCAATCATAAACTAATATATAAACTATGTAGTTGGTACAGTAATAAATATTTTATTTATTTTTATTTTATTTATTATTTATTTATGAATAAAAACACAAACGAACGAAGCAAGCTAATATAAAAACTTGTAAAAAGATAATACTTACAAGATAATAAATAAAAGCCCAATATGAAAAAAACTAAATCGTTTTACGTATAATACTTTAATCATTAATACAAAGAAACTACCCATCTATTCCCAAAAATCAGCTACTTACTCTATGTCCATCTCATATGTTTCTATGCTATGAACGAATATACCTAGCTCACATTAATTTAAGTGAGTGCTTGACTTGTCTGGGTTCACAATGTGACGTCTGCCTCAAATTCCCCGTTCATGATTAATTTTACAAATTTTCTGTATAGATAACTTTGTTGACGAAAATTATGTTTGGGAGAAAATTGTGTCAGTCTCTAGCCGACGGGTATGTTCCAAAATGTATGACATATGTAGGTAGGTACAGGTTAGACATGATACGTGTATTTTAGATTTATTTAGGAAATGTGTAGGTATTTTAAGATGGGTTTTGGATGCGTGTTTTGTTTTGCTGAATCTTTCTTCTTTTAATTTAAGCGGAATTTCGAAGTAAAACTTTTTGATTTATTTCGTATTCCAGATCGTTATTGGTAAACAATGTCGATTAGAAGTCGATTTGGTTTGTTTTTAATTAGTTTTGGATATAGAAACCGAGACGCTTTATTTAATTCTTTAAGCTTTCACTTCTGCATCTTTCTCATGTATTTCAAAACAATTACCAAACGAAAACAGTAAATGATGTGTGCACAGTGTATACATCATACAGTCGTTCGACGAGAGCCCGAGCTGCTTACGTAGTTCGCCGAACTTCGTACGCAGCTCGGGCTTCGTCGGACAACTTTATGAATAGACTGTGGTAATAGTCTGCAGATAAATGAAATCGACTACCGACACATCTCATCTCATCTCATCTCGGTAGAATATGGAGGACTTTTATTATAAAACATCTACATACGTCTTAATTACCCATGTCTGCAAACCAATAAATTATTTGATTTGATTTTGACAATCGACATCGTTAACCCAGTGGACGGGCTTGTGGCTAAGGGACAGCCGCATGGTTCGATCGATCAGGTTGAGCTAGGTACGCTTGCCGCGGGGGATCCCCCACAGCGCATACTTCCTCGCAGTATCCCCTGGGCAACGCCGTGTCTGACCACCGTAACGGAGTGGCAGAGCGGCGGCTAAAGTGCGCTGTGTTGTCGTAGCTATTTTATCTATTTTAATCCATTTTATTGTTAATGTCGGAACCTACGGCACCCGCGGAGGCTATGCCGAAACCCTTGCGGGACGCCTCCGGGCGTTTTCGAAAAGGCCCTTCTCAGGGCCAACCAAAAGGCCCTTCTCAGGGCCAACCAAAAGGCCCTTCTCAGGGCCACGCCGGCGACGCTTCGGCGTCAGAGGCTGACCGCGCACCATCTGCGGCCAGCCTTTTCCTCAGGCCAAGTGACTGCTCGGACTCCGACGAGTCCATTATGGAGACGTCGGCGGCCGACCAGTCGTGTCGCGTCAAGAGGAAGAGGGCCGACATGAGGCGTGGGTCCGAGGGCTCCTCGGAGTCGGTCGAGGAGGGGCCGGGGAGGAAACCGAAGCCAAAAAGGGCTTTGACTCCTGCCTCGGCTTCTGCTCACGATGTGGGCTTGGTGGACGCCGAGCGCCAGCTAAACCTGGCAAAGAGGGCGCAGCTCCAGGCGGACCTGGAGGAGAGGGTCGCCGCCAAGGAGCAGCAGGCACAAGCCGCCCGGTCGAGGTCTGGCTATGGGGCATCGACTGTTCTCTATGCTGACCACTCCCTGGCGGAGTTGGAGCGCATGGCGCAGGAGGACAGGGAGGAGGTTCTGGAGGTCGCCTCAAAGTCCTCCAATTTGAAGGGGACCTTCCAGAAGGCCCTCAAATGCCGGGCCGTCAGCATGCACGGCATCGTCATGGAGCTGGTGAAGCGGACGGCCACGGACGAGACGCGGCAGCTGCAGGCGAAGGTGGATCGCCTGCAGGCGGAGGTCAGCCAGCTACACCAGAAGCTGGCTGAGGCCACGGCCCGGCCTGCCCAATCTGCCCCAGGTCCGATGGTGGGAGGCTCCTCCTCCACTGCCAGCCTCGAGGCAATAATCCGCGGGGTGGTCATGGAGGAGAGAGCCTTCATCAGGAGCTGCCTCGCGGGCATAGAGGACCGGCTCTTGCCGGAAAGGCGGCTCCGCCCGCCGCTAGCGGCGGATAAGAGTACGCCGCCGACGGAGCTGGGACTTGTGCCTCTGGGAGGCCCGGCATCGGGTGCGCAGCCCCAGGCCTCGAAGCCCTCCAAGGGCAAAGGCAAGGGCAAGAGGACCACGGTGGCCTCTCAAACGCCCTCCACGAGCGCAGAGGGAGTGCCTGGGCCGTCTGCCACTCCAGCAGCCCCCCGGAACTCGCAGGAGGAAGACGCCCTTCTTCCCTCCACCACCCCGTCCAACCGGGCGTGGACGGAAGTGGTGAAGAAGGGAAAGGGGAGGAAGGTGACCCCCAAGCCCGCTGCCGCAGAGGCTGCTCCCGCAGCCAAGAAGCCCCAAGCCGGTAGGAGGAAGCTGGTTCCTCCCAAAACCGCGGCCGTCGTGGTGACCATCACCGCGGAGGCCGTGGAGCGGGGGGAGACGTACGAGTCCGTCTTGAGACGGGCTCGTGCCACCGTCGACCCCACCCAGCTGGGGCTGGGCAAAATTACTTGCCGACGAACGCTGGCCGGGGCTCGAATCTTCGAGTTCTCGGGGGAGCAGCGCAACACCAGCGCGGACCTCTTCGCAACAAAGTTGCAAGAGGTCATCGCGGATGCGGCAGCGGTCGTCAGGCCCATCAAGACCGCAGCCTTGGAGGTGGCCGATTTGGAGGACTCGGTCACCAAAGAGGATGTGGTGGCGGCCGTTGCGGCGGCTGGAGGCTGCGTCGCTGGCGCGGTGAAGGGCGGAGCCATCAGGCTCGGTCGCCGCGGCATGGGCACCATCCGCGTCGAGTGCCCAGTGGCCGCGGCTGGGGCCGTCCTTGCCGCGACCAAAGGGAGACTGCCTGTGGGGCTCAGCTCGGCTGTGGTCCGGCCGCTTGAAGAACAGCCGCAGCGCTGCTTCAAGTGCTTCGCGCCCGGCCACACCCGGGCCACGTGTCCCTCCAAGTCCGACTTGGGTAACTGTTGTTACCGATGCGGGCAGGAGGGACACAAGAGCGCCGCCTGCGGTGCCACCACGCTACGCTGCGCGGCGTGTGCCGCCAGTGGTCGCCCCGCAGACCACAGGATGGCGGGCAAGGGCTGCAAGGCTCCCGCGAGGAAGGGCGTGGTGCCGGCGCAGGTGCGACCTGTCGCTGCCACCGCCGGCGCCGACGTCGCCGCTGTAGCTCCAGCGGCGATATCAGAGGTGGGGGATGCGATGCTGGAGTAATGGTCTCCGACTACCGCATCCTCCAGGCGAACACCAACCACTGCAGAGCGGCCCAGGACCTGATGGTGCAGGTCATGGCCGAGTGGTTGGTGAACGTTGCGGTGGTCGCCGAGCCCTACTCGATCCCCGGCAGCTGGCTGGGTGACGAGGACGGCTTGGTGGCCCTAACGGCGCGGTCTTCCACAGACTCCCCTCCCCTCTCGCTATTAGAGAGGGGACCGGGATACGTGGCGGCCGCGTGGGGAGAATTAGCCCTGGTGGGCGTCTATTTCTCCCCAAACCGCCCTCTTCAGGACTTTGAGAATTTTCTCGGAGTCCTGGCCGCCGTGGTCGGCAGGGTGGCGCCGCGTCAGGTCTTCGTATTGGGAGACCTGAACGCCAAGTCGGTAACCTGGGGCAACCCGGCCACCGACGCTCGCGGGCGGGCGTTGGAGTTGTGGGCAGCCTACTCTGGACTCTCTCTCCTAAACAGAGGAAGCGTCCAGACATGCGTGCGGCGGCGGGGTGGCTCAATAGTGGACGTCACATTCGCCACCCCCGCGTTGGCCGCGCGCGTGCTGAACTGGCGGGTGGACCTGGTGGAGACCATGTCGGACCACCGCTACGTGCGATTCGACATCTCCACCGGTGCTCCCGGAGAGACGCGGACCACCTCGGGGCGATCATCGTTCCCGCGGTGGGCTCTCACCCGCCTGGACAGGGAGGCTGCGGTGGAGGCGGCATTCGTCCAGGACTGGCTTTCGCCACCGTTTGTCGGCCTGGACGTGGACGCCGCGGCGGAGCGCCTGAGGGGGTCTCTGACCGAGGTATGCAACTCTAGCATGCCTCGGTCTGGCCGACGGTCACCCGGGCGCGCCGTGTACTGGTGGTCGGTGGAGCTGACGGGGCTGCGGGCGACGTGTGTGGAGGCAAGGAGGGCCTACACACGGAGCCGGCGGCGGCGTCGACGAGACCGCGCCAACGAGGACCGCCTCTATGAGGTCTACACGGAGGCGAAGGCGATCCTCGGCGGTGCCATCGCCGCCGCCAAGGACTCGGCGAGAGCCGAGATGCTGGAGGGTCTCGACAACGACCCTTACGGGAGGCCATATAAGGCGGCGCGCAACAAGCTGCGCCCCTTTGGCCCCCCGGTTGCCGAGACCCTGGAGCCCTCGTTTCTGGATGGGGTAGTTCGGTCCCTGTTTCCGTGCAGGGACAGCTTCACCCCACCAGTGATGGACCCGCCGCGGGGCAGTGCGGCTCTGCTGGCTGAGGAGGAGGAGGAGCAGGCCCCTCCTCCTGTCACGGAGCCGGAGCTTGGCGCGGCGATTCTCCGCATCCGCGCCAAGAAGACGGCTCCGGGCCCCGACGGGGTTCCAGCCAGAGTGGTGGCAATTGCCGCCACTGAAATGGAGGAGCGGTTTCGGGACCTCTTCAGCGCGTGTCTTGCGTGCGGGAGGTTCCCGAAACCGTGGAAGGAGGGGCAGTTGTGCCTCCTCCGCAAGGAGGGCCACCCAGCGGACTCCCCCTCGGCATACCGGCCCATCGTTCTGCTCGATGAGGTCGGGAAAATGTTCGAGGGGATAATCGCTGCCCGCCTCAAGAGCCATCTGCGGACCATCGGGCCGGACTTGTCGGACGCTCAGTTCGGTTTTCGGGCTGAGCGCTCGACAGTGGACGCGCTAACCCGCCTGAAGGACCAGGCGAAGGAGGCGATGGAGGCGGGGGACGGGTTGCTGGCCGTATCATTCGACATAGCCAACGCGTTCAACTCTGTTCCCCACTCCACGATCCTGGAGGCGCTCCGATTCCACGGAGTGCCTCGGTACATGCGGCGTCTGCTGGCCAGCTACCTGGACGACCGGGCGATCGTCCTGGTGGACAGAACTGGCCAAGTCCGGCGATACGCCGTCGGGGCCGGCGTTCCGCAGGGCTCGGTCGTGGGACCTCTCCTGTGGAACGTCGGCTACGACTGGCTCTTAAGGGGAACTCTCCTCCGAGGCACGAGTGTCGTCTGCTACGCGGACGACACTCTCCTCACCGCCCGGGGAGGGAGTTTCCGGGAGGCGGCCAACTTGGCCTCGGCGGGCGGATCCTTGGTGGCAGGGAGGATCCGCCGCCTGGGTTTGACGGCGGCGCTGCACAAGACCGAGGCCGTGTTTTTCCACGGACCTCGGCAGCGCCCCCCATCTGACGCCCACATCTTCGTGGAGGGCGTCAGAATCGAGGTAAAGGCCCAGATGAAATATCTGGGCCTCGTACTCGACAGCAGGTGGCGCTTCGGCCCGCATTTTAGCGGGCTGTCGTCGCGCCTGCTGAAGACTGCAGGGGCGCTCTCGTGGCTGCTGCCCAACTCGGGCGGGCCCAGCGCGCGATGCCGGCAGCTCTACGCCGGCATCTTGAGGAGCATGGCCCTCTACGGTGCCCCCATCTGGGAAGACTCCCTCCGAAGGAGGGAGAACGCCGCCGCATTGCGGGCGCCTCAGAGGGCCATAGCCCAGCGGGTCGCGCGGGCCTACCGGACGGTGGGTTTTGCGGCGGCCTGTGCTCTGGCCGGCACCCCCCCTTGGGAACTCGAGGCGTGGGTGCTCGCCAGAGTATACGAGTGGACGGCGGGGCGGAGGGCGAGAGGAGAACGCCCGGCCCCGGAAGAGCGCGAGGCCCTCCGACGGGAGTCGCGAGACGCCATCGTCGTCCACTGGACGGGAGAACTCGCCACTGCAGTCTTTGGCCGCCGGACCCTCGATGCGCTCGGGCCAGTGCTGCGAGACTGGCTCGAGCGGTCGCACGGGTTCCTCTCCTTCCGTCTGACGCAGGTGCTGTCCGGACACGGCTGTTTCGGGTCGTACCTGCACCGAATCGGACGGGAGGAGACGCCGTCGTGCCACGGTTGCGGCGCGGCGGAGGACACGGCGCAGCACACCCTCGGGTCGTGCCCGTCGTGGTCCGAGACGCGCCGCGATCTGGTCGCGGTGATAGGACCGGACCTCTCGCTCCCCGGCGTGGTTAACGCCATGCTGGTGGATGAGAGGTCCTGGGCGGCGGTCGCCTCCTTCTGCGAACACGTCATGTCCCAGAAGGAGGCGGCGAACCGGGCGCGGGAGGATGATCCTCATGCGGCGCCGCTCCGAAGGCGGAGGAGGGGTCGAAGAAGACGTGAGTTTGATACTCATCTCCGACTCCTCCCAGGTGGAGGCCAGCAGGCAACGGGTGCGGGGGCACCCTTTCCTGTATCGCACGGACCTCCACCAGTGCCGGACGGGAATGGTCAGGTGCTCCCGGCCATTCCCGTAGCCCCTCAACCTGCTGGGGGGCAAGCGGGGCCCGCCAGCTAGGCGGGCATGCGCCGGGAGGGTTGTGGATGTAAAGGCTGAGCCAGTTTCCCATGACCCTCCCGTCACGGCGATGCGGGAGCGCCGCTGGGTCGTTTAGTGGGTATACCGGATTTACCGGGGAGTCCCACATACCCCACCCGTCCCCCGACGGGTGGGCATGCGTAATGCATTTTTCCCAGCGTCAACAAAAAAAAAAAAAAAAAAAAAGGTACGCTTGCCGCGGTTGATCCGTGGATGGGTGAACATCTTTACATACCAAAACCCCTCCGAGCCTCGAAAAGCACGTTAAGCCGTTGGCGCCGGCTGTCATTCGTGGATCCTTGACAGTCGTTACCAGTCGTCAGAAGCCCGAAATTCTGACAACCAGTCTTACCAATGGGTATCGTATTACCCAGTAATTGGGTTGAGGTGGTCAGATAGGCAGCAGCTCCATGTAAAATACTGGTATTCAGTTGCATCCAGTTAGACTGGAAGCCGACCCCAACATAGTTGGGAAAAGGCTAGGCAGATGATGAGTCTGCAGATAAACCATTTATTTAAGCGGTTCATTACATCAGTACCAATATACGTTCATCAGTTTATATTATTAGCAAACCAGCAATGTTCACAAAACAAATTAATTCGTTATTTGTATGAAATAAGCATAAAAACTACGAACAAAATATCATAGCAAAGGCCTTAAACACAGACGTGAACATCGATTAAAGCTTATTAACGCGCGATATAACAGACTATGTTGTTAAATTGATACAAATTAGCAATACTCCCGGATTTAACCCCGCACTGCGGTGCAATTTGTGTGAGCATTAATGTGAGCAATTTTCTCGTTGAATATTTAAAACGGGCGTAATCTTTGCCAATTAGGGCGTTGAAAGTGTTAGTTTAAACAGTTTGCTTCTAATTTTTGCGGTGTTTTTGGCGGATTTGTATCTTGTTTTATTGCTCGTTTTCTTTTGGTTTGCTTTGTAAAATAAAATTACAGTATTTCTATTTTTTTATTATAAATAATTTAAATAAAATAACCAAGTTACTTACTCTCAATAAAACAGAAAACATATAATGTACTGTAGGTATATGTAGATTAAATCGGAAAAAATACCCAAAAAAATGCTTTCATTTGATGCACTGAATTTACCGTGATATAAAGCAGACGTCTGAAATAAAAAATAAAAAAAATCTTTCAAATAAGAACTTCAGGAATCGTGGGCAATCATTTATGTTACACTAACCTGACGTCCGCACGGAAGTAAAAATATCGCGGCGGGATTTTATCGCGCACTGGATTTTTAACTCTTTGTGTTGAGCCGAGCTTCGAGAATGTAACCTAACAACAATAGAGTGCATCCCAGCGCGTCAAACAAACACACTTTTGGATTTTCAACTCTCGGCGCCAAGCAGAGCGTTAAAAATCCATTGCGCGAAAAAAAAATCCGCGATATTTTTACGACAAAAAAGAAACAAAAAATATAAGGTAATTCATCGCCGAGCTATAATTTATCTACAAACTTAAAGCATTTATTTCAATTTCATAAACCATTTACAGACAATTTTGAATTGTCAAGGAGTCCGTCAGTCAGAAATATGAAGCTAGTTGCCCATTCCATAGCGTAGTTAGTACCTGTGGAGAAGATCGGGCAAAGCACTCCATGGACGTTAAATTATATTGTATTGTTTAATATATTTTTAATATTAGATAGATAGATAGATAAAACATTTATTTGGCGCACACAAAAGGTATAGCACAACACACAAAAGTACAATTAAGTAAATTAATATAAAAACAAGATGCCAATAATGGAAAAAAAACAAAAAAGACAAGAAAAACGTACATGTACAAAAAAAGAAAAAGAAAAATTGACACTATGACGTATTAGAATAACTGAAGCAGCACCTGAACCAACCTGGTGGCGACGTTGTAAAAAGAGCCCATTCATATATATCACCCATCTCTCCACAATTGCTTACTTTATGGTGCATACTTGGTAGGCTCTTTATTTCTTCCATATCCCAAGAGCACGTCTTCACTACCAATATCGCGTCCCCCAGTCTACTCCTTGATATGCAATGGTTTTTGTTGCACCATGAAACATGAGGCAACAGGTGCTAGTGTGAATCTTTGGGTTCGTTCGAGTAATCGTGTCTGGTCAAACCACCCTGGGTGGGTGCATTTCATTAATTAATTCAAATTATTAGTTATATTATTAATGTTGAATTTATAAATCATCATCATTCTCCTGCCCTTATCCCAAACATGTCCCTTTTTTCATTACTTCTCTATTAGTCGTCATCTCGATAGCCACCCCCTTTCTACTCATATCATCTTTCACACAGTCCATCCATCGTTTTTTTGGTCTCCCTCTATTCTTATAGCCATCGACATTCATACTCAAAACTTTCCTCACGACGTTTTCCTTATTCCTCCACATCACATGCCCATACCATTTTTTTTTTTTTTTTTTTGTGGATGGGAAATCATCAAATGACTTCTCCCGCTCTGGGCAGAGCGGGAGGGCGTGTCAGACTTTTACTGACTAAAACCCACCCATGTTCCTTCAGCTGCCCGTGCCAGGGCCACGGTATCTCTTTCGAACTACCCGCGACCCCGGCGGCATCGGCCCAATTGACCCCGTCACTGCTGACATCTCTTTGAGGCGCGCGTAGAACACAACGCGCCATCGACCCGGGCCTGGTCCTTACCGGACGGCGAGCTGCCCATTACTCGTCGTCCGCAAGCCCGCGTCTACGGTGGCCGGGAATCGGCAATCGATTCCCGCCGCCCAGGGCGTCTCCTACGGCGGCTAGGGGCGCGAGGGCGCGGCTGTTGCCTCTCCCTCACGCGTTCCGCTTCCTTCTTCGCGAGCATTACTGCTTCGCAGAAGGAGGTGACGGCTTCCCATGCACTCTCGCTCCGCACCATGGCCTGGACCAGGTTTGGACACGAGAGATCGCCGCCGCCGATCGCCTCCGTGAGAACACGGCGGTGCTCCGCCCAAGCCGGGCAGACCTCCACTGTATGCTCCACCGTGTCCTCCGGGCGATCCACACAATGGTGACACCCGGGCGTTTCCTCCCGCCTTATCCGAAACAGGAACCTCCCGAAACAACCGTGTCCGGTGAGGACCTGCGTCAGGCGGAAGGTGAGGACGCCGTGGCGCCTCTCCAACCACTCCTCAAAGAGGGGACTTATCGCCGCAATTGTGGCGTGCCCAGCGCTGGGTTGCGACAATCGCACTCTCCATGTCGCCATGAGATCCCGCCGGAGCTCTGTCCGCTGTACCGTGATTTCTCGCGGCAGCGGAGTTACGCCCCGGCGTTTCACCTCCTCGCGCCACTCCCACACGTGCGCGAGGACTTTTGCCTCCAGATCCCATGGCGGTAATCCGGCAAGGAGGCACGCCGCCTCACAGGAGACCGTGCGGTATCCCCGGACTAGCCGGATGGCCATGACCTTCTGGGACGCGTTCAACCGACGGGCTGGTCGCAGCCTCAGGGAACGCGCCCACACCGGTGCCCCGTAAAGGGCCATGGACCGCACGACCCCCGCGTAAAGCCTCCGGCAGGAGGCGTTTGGACCCCCCAGATTGGGCAGGAGCCGCTTCAAGGCAGCCCCGGCCCGCTCCAGTCTGGGAGCCAAACGTCGGAAATGCTCCACGAAGTTCCACCGGCTGTCGAGGACGAGTCCCAGGTACTTCATCGTCGACTCGACTCCGATGTGAACCCCTCCTACCGTTATTTGGGAACCCGACGGTGGCGCGTTCCGAGGACCATGAAAACACATGACCTCGGACTTGTGCAGGGCCACCTCGAGTCCCAACTGCCGGATCCTCTCTACGATTGTCGCGACCCCGCGTGTCGCTAGTTCAGCCGCCGCCTGGTGCGACCTCCCCTGCGCCAGGACCAGCGTGTCGTCAGCGTAACATACAACGCTGACGCCGCTAGGGAGGTCGGCGCGCAGCACCCAGTCGTACCCGATGTCCCACAGATGTGGCCCCAGGACCGATCCCTGTGGGACACCGCACGACATCTCTCGCCGGTTCCACTCCCCCTGATGACCGGGGTAGATGACGGCCCTGTCCGTCAAATAGGCCTCGACCACTCGACGGAGGTAGGTTGGCACCCGGTGATACCGGAGTGCCTCCCTGATGCAACTCCAGGGCAGGGTATTGAAGGCGTTGGCGATGTCTAGAGACACCGCCAAGACGACCCCACCCCGGGCCACAGCATCCCCCGTCGTGAGGGCTCGCACGCGCATGATGGCGTCCACCGTAGAGCGCCCCCTGCGGAAACCAAACTGGCTCTCCGCCAAATCCGGCCCCTCCTGCACCAGCCACCCGACGAGGCGGTCTGCAATGACTCTTTCAAAGAGCTTGCCCACCTCGTCGAGCAGCACGATGGGCCGGTAAGCGGACGGAGAGTCCGCAGGGCGCCCCGGCTTCTTAATGAGGACCAGTTTCCCTGTCTTCCAACGAAGTGGGAACTGGCCCCTCTCCAAGCATGCGCTTAGGAGCCCCCCTAGTCGAGGCCCGAGAGCCCCAAAGGCCAGAACCCAAGCTCTTCCTGGCAAGCCGTCGGGTCCTGGGGCGGTATTTTTGGCACTCAGCCTACGTACCGCCGCTCTCAGCTCTACCTCGGTCACTTCCGGAGCATCGTCGTCGTCGTCGTCGGTGATGTGGTCCGCATCGGGCACCGCAGGAGGCGGAGCCATGGGCGGGGGAGTATGTTCCCCTCGCGAAGGGAACAGAGCGCTCACCACGTCCTCCACGAGCTGCGGCCGGAGACTCTGCGTCAGCGGGGGAGCCCATGGGTGGAGTTTATCCCGCACCATTTTATAGGGGCGTCCCCACGGGTCTCTGTTCAGAGTCCCCAGCGACTCCTCGCGAGCCAGACCCTTGGCCCGCGAGATTTCCGCTCGGAGGGCGGTTTTCGCCGCTCTGTACCCCTCGTACAGCTCCGCCTGAATGGCTTCCGTATCCGGTGGGCGGATACGGAGCCTGCGGTGCCTGGTGTACCGGTGCCGCGCAGCAACGCATGCCTCGCGCAGAGGCGTCAGCTCCGGCGACCACCAGTACACCTGGCGCCAAGCGCGTCCGGGCTGGACCCGGGGCATTGCCACGTCACATATTTCGGACATGGCCTCCCGGAACCACTCCGCCTCGCCGTTGATGTCAGCAGGCCTGTCCGGTGGTGACACCCAGGCCTGCACGATCGAGGCTTCCAGGAGGAGCTCCCGGTCCAGCTGCTTCAGCGCCCACCGCGGACCACTCGGGGCCTGTCGGACCGGCGCGCTCGAGGTCTGGGCGGAGACATCAAACCGAATGTACCGGTGATCGGAATAGGGAATAGGTCGGGTAGGCCCATACCATGACAACCGATTTCCGCACAACTTTTCAGTCACCGGTGTCACTTTCAAACTTGCTCTTATGTACTTATTTCTTATTCTATCCATTCGTGTAACACCACACATCCCTCTTAGCATTCTTATCTCAGCTGCATGCAATTGCTTTTCATTCATCCCTTTTGTGGCCCAATATTCTGGTCCAAACAAGACAGCAGGTCTAACCATTGTTTTTTTATTATACATAATTATGTACATTTCAAAACAAAATCGCGGGACAAAGTCGCACATGTGCGCTCAAATAAACACCGTAAGCATGTGTGTTGTGTAGCTCGGCGTAAATCATAACATTCATAACTGTGCGGCCACAAGTTTGAAGTCGTTGTCTAACTCAGTCGGCCTCCAGGCAATGTTTGAAGTTAGTTTGATGTTTTTGTATAACAATTATATTTGTATTATAGTGTGAAGCTGCTGTTATTTTGTCGTGCGTTTTCTTGGCGCTGAAAGTTTCTTTGACAGATTTTTGCATGAAAGGTCTATTCTTCAATTAAAACTAGAGTTTATAATTATTAATAAGTACTTAGTAGCATTATAGAATGCTACTTAATGTTTTTTTTTAAATTACTCATAGGAGTAATTAAAAAAAATATAATATAGTCTTTAAAAAATTTAAACGAATTTTTTTCATGCATTTTTCATTTGTATTAATCGAAGTAATCACCCATGCAATCAATGCATCTTTGCCAACGCAGTGGCAGTTTATTGATGCCCTTCTTAAAGAAATCAGCTGGACGGGAGGCAACAAATTCTTCAAAGGCATTTTGTACTGCCTCTCGGGTATTGAATTTTTTTCCCGCCAAGAAGTTATCCAAATTCTGGAAAAAGTAGTAGTCTGTAGGCGCAAGGTCTGGTGAGTAGGGCGGATGCCGGAGAGCTTCCAACCCCAGTTCTTGCAACTTGGAGACCGTCTGCTGTGCAGTATGAGGTCGCGCGTTGTCGTGCAGGAGCAGCGGAGACGAGCGATTGACCAATGCTGGTTGGAGATGTGCCAGCTTCTCCATCATTGTGTTCAGTTCATCACAGTACACATCTGAAGTAATGCTCACCCCGTTTGGTAATAAGCTGTGATGAATCACACCGGCGCTAGGCCACCAAACAGTGACCATCACTTTTCTAGGGGTACGTTTTCGTTTAGGGCATTGTTTAGGTGCTGAACCAGGATCCAACCAACTTGCTGAGCGCTTGCGGTTATCAAACAGAATCCATTTTTCATCGCAGGTAACAATGCGTTTCAAAATTCCTTCATTTGTGTGTCTGTTGAGCAGTGCAAGGCACGTCTCGACGCGTACTTCGCGCTGGCGATCATTGAGTTCGTGGGGCACCCATTTGTCAAGCTTTTTTACCTTGCCAATTTGACGCAAATGGACCAATATTGTTTTGACGCTAACGTCGAAAGCTGCTGCTAATTCAGCCGTAGATTGTGTATCATCAGCTTCCACAATCGCCTTTAATTCGTCATTGTCGACCAGTCTTCGGACGACCGCGAGGTTAATTTTTCAGGTCGAAATTTCCAGAACGGAAGCGAGCAAACCAATAACAAGTGGTGCGTTGGTTTGTAGTGTTAGCTCCGTAAACGTCGTTGATGTTGCGTGCCGCTTGTGCCGCGTTGCTGCCACGACGGTACTCATATTCCATAATTACTCGAATTTTTAACGTATCCATGATGACGAAAAAGATTGAAATGCGATGAAAATGTAACACTAATCAATAAACAAATGACCACTTTTGGAAAAAAAAATCCATGTTTTTAAAATAAAATTAATTTGAAATTAGAATTCTTAGCCTAACAAAAATTATTATGATTTGAAATGGCCAGTACTGCAGAACGGCCATTTCATAGGTAAAGACCTAATATATTAACTTCAATTGTACACTAACACTTAACACTATGCAGCGTTACAACAATGGAAAAGAGTGTTTTCGATGAACTCTGGCACCCAAAGTAAGATTTAGATTGTGTTTAGGGTGCCAGTTAGGTGCCTAAATTTTAGTAGCACTTCTAAAAAATAAAATATATTAAGGTGTTAAGTCTGATGACTATTTTGTACCGGAAAACTCAATTATTTGGAAATCACTGTTGTGTTCGTCCCGTTGAATTTTACAGTCGTTGGGGTAGTCAGAAGCCCGAAAATCTGACAACGAATCTTGACAGCGGGTATCGTGTTACCTGATAACTGGGTTGACGATGACTCGTTACGTACTTAGAGCGGTGAGTGTGGTTTTAGTTGTATGTGTGTGCGTGAACTTGTACTTTACTTGCAGGAGCACGGCTTCACTTTTGATGTTCGCGGCACTCCATCTTCCTTTTTTTGTTGATCTGAGCCTAAACGTTACCGCGCTTTACAATCATGACTGAATATTTTAGTATATAACATAGTCGTAAAATACGGAATCAGTAATGACTGTAGTAAATTAAATAAATTTACCCTCTCTGTCACCCGCACCATGCTACACCGAAAATAGTATAGTAGCTAACCAAAATTCTGAACTAACTAAAAACTTACTATTACCAAGTCAACCAAAAAAGAACAAGAAAATAGTTGTAGAGTTTTATATAGTCGGACGCGGGTCGACGTTTACAAGCACTTAAAGTTTTCCCATAAATATTGACATAACTTGTAGCTCTTCCATTCATAACATGTGTTTGACCCTTTTTTGTGACCACTGTTTGAAGAGTTGGGAGTACCCACAGCTGATGTGTTTGCGACTTAAGAGGAGTGACATTTAGCAGATGACGATATTGATTGTGTTATACTAACTAGCACTTCCCGTGCGGCTTCGCCCGCGTGGATGTCGGATATTATCCCACCGGAACGTACTACCGGGAATTCCTTGCCTAGCCTTCCTTGGGAATTCGACAATTGCATTATAAGTTATTCGTATAGATCGGTCTCTCGGTTTAATTGTTAAGTATTTACTTTTTAGTAAATAACAAAATTTTTGGTACGAAAAACATTTAGCAGTTAGCACTTACAGTTCTCCCATAAATATTGACATAACTTGTGGCTCCTCCATTCTTAACATCTGTTTGACTCTTTTTTGTGAGCACTGTTTCAAGAGTTCGGAGTAAGGAGTGAGTGAGGAGCTTGTGGCTAAGTAATAACAGCTGCACAGGTCGATCCATCAGGTTAAGCTTCGCGTGCCGGGGTTGGTCCGTGGATGGGTGACCATCTTTACATACCGAGACTCCTCCATTCTTTGATCCCGGCTGTCATTCGTGGATCTTTGACAGTCGTTGCGGGTCGTCAGAAGCCAGAAATTCTGACAACCAGTCTTACCAAGGGGTATCGTATTACCCAGTAACTGGGTTGCGGAGGTCAGATAGGCAGTCGCTCCATGTAAAATACTGGTATTCAGCTGCATCCGGTTAGACTGGAAGCCGATCCTAACATAGTTGGGAAAAGAGTAGGCAGATGATGATGTTTCAAGAGTTCGGAGTGCAGGTGTCCACAGCTTGTATAGTTGTGTGTTTGCCCTACTTAAGAAGAGTGACATTTAGCTGATGATGTATGTAGTTGGGATTACTTTAAATAATTTATTCAGTGTTATTATGTTATTTTCCAACTATTATTTTCCACTAGTTAGTAAGTGCATACCTACCATTTGGCAAATGGTAATAATTACTAATACTGTCAAAAATATAAAAGGCACATATTTAGAGATGTCTCCGTGATCAGCACGTTTAACACCGGAAGCGATCACAGGCTTGTCCGAGGCACTCTAAATATCAATTTTCGAGCTGAAAGAATCCGCATGATGAGGCCTACTCTCCGACCTACGCAGCTCCAGGCCGCTCTAGGATCTGAAAAGTTCCAATTGGAACTAAAAAATCGATTTGCCCTACTGGAAACCACAGGCACTGTTGACGAGAAAGCCGACGAGGTGGTCTTAGCACTATGCGACGTGTCCCGCAGACTTTTCCCGTCGCAGCGAAAAAGTAAGGTGTCCAAACTTTCCTCGCAGACTCTCGGACTTATGAGGGAAAGACGAGAGTTGCCATCCACGCAGCTGTCTTCGTCAGATAAGAGGGCCTTAAACCTGAAAATTAGAAAGCTGATGCGACACGACCTTCGGTGCTCCAACACCCGCGACATTAAGGTCGCGATTGAGCAGAATCGAGGGTCGAAAGTGTTCGCTCAACAATTAGGGAGGTCCCATCTGACGAAACTAAGAACTGCGGATGGCAGAATCGTGACTTCAAAGACCGAGATACTCGAGGAAGTCGAGGATTGCTACGGACACTTATACTCAACGCGGACGGTGAATCCAGCGGAAAATAGTACAGATGACCACCGAGCCGAATTAACGCGCCACTACACAGAGGACATCCCGGATGTTGACCTGTGCGTGATTAGGGTGGCTCTCGAGCAGCTAAAGAACAAAAAGGCACCTGGTGATGACGGAATAACGACAGAGCTCCTTAAAGCAGGCGGGGCTCCAGTCCTAAGAGAGCTAGCAAGTCTCTTCAACTCCGTCATCCAAGAGGGTACAACGCCCGAGGCGTGGAGCAGAGGTGCGGTGGTTCTGTTCTTCAAAAAAGGTGACAAAACCTTGCTGAAGAACTATAGGCCCATCTCACTTCTGAGCCACGTCTACAAGCTGTTCTCGAGGGTCGTCACGAACCGTCTCGCCAGAAGACTTGACGAGTTCCAGCCACCTGAACAAGCCGGTTTTCGAAAAGGCTTCAGTACCGTAGACCACATCCATACTGTTCGGCAAATTGTGCAGAAGACCGAGGAGTACAACCAGCCGCTATGTATGGCATTTGTGGACTACGAGAAAGCCTTCGACTCCATCGAAATATGGGCAGTTCTGGCCTCTCTGCAACGATGTCGAATTGACTGGCGCTACATTGAAGTGTTGAGGTGTCTGTATGACGCTGCCACGATGACTGTCCAGATCCAAGATCAGAAAACCAGCCCCATCCAACTGCTCAGAGGGGTGAGACAGGGGGATGTGATATCCCCGAAACTGTTCACCAATGCGTTGGAGGACGTCTTCAAGACGCTGGACTGGACTGGGCAGGGTATTAAAGTGAACGGCGAGTACATCTCACACCTTCGCTTTGCCGATGACATCGTCGTAATGGCAGAGACGCTGGAACAGATAGACCAGATGCTGCACAGCCTAAATGGAGCCTCTCGGGGGGTTGGCCTCGGCATGAATTTAGACAAGACGAAAATCATGTACAATTCGTATGTTTTGCCGAGTTCAATCCACATCGAAGGGTCGCTTCTTGAAGTTGTGAAGGAGTATGTCTACCTAGGGCAAGTCATCCAGCTCGGTAGACACAACTTTGAGAAAGAAGCCGACAGAAGGATCCGGTTGGGTTGGGCAGCGTTTGGAAAACTTCGTCAAGTCTTTTCATCACCTATCCCGCAATGTTTGAAAACTAAGGTTTTCAACCAGTGCGTCCTGCTCGTTATGACATACGGTGCTGAAACGTGGACACTGACGGTCGGGCTGGTCCACAAATTTAAGGTCGCTCAGCGCGCTATGGAGCGGGCTATGCTCAGAGTTTCTTTGAAGGATAAAATCAGGAATGAAGTTATCCGGAAAAGAACCGGAGTAACTGACATAGCTTTCAAAGTAAGCAAACTGAAGTGGCAGTGGGCTGGCCATGTTTGTCGAAGGACCGATGGCCGGTGGAGCAGACGAGTCCTAGAGTGGAGACCGCGTATCAGTAAGCGTAGTGTGGGACGCCCCCTAGCTAGATGGACCGATGACCTGAAGAAAGTGGCTGGGGCAGACTGGATGCGGAAGGCGGAGGACAGGGTGTTGTGGCGCAACCTTGGAGAGGCCTATGTCCAGCAGTGGACTGCGATTGGCTGAGTTGATTAATTGACTGACTGTCAAAATCAAAAATAATACAATAATCAAATACACTACAACATCAATAAAACTAGGTTAAATTTGATTGAAACGTTTTTCCATTTAAATCATGTTTCCACATTGATCGATAAAAATAATGAAATTGTTTGTATCACCAATCAATCAACAGATATAGCAATACCGAACCAGCGGAGCAATCGCGTAACACACTATCAATCGAAATCGGTTTCATTTTGACAGTTCAACAACATTCATTGCTTTATTTACGTTGCTGAGCAGACAATTTTTTCGAACATTATGAAGTAATGGATTAGCAATTTGCTTCAAAATGATTCAAATTCCGATTGATAGTGTGTTACGCAGTTAGAGTGCTGTTGATGTAATTTGAAACCAATGTTGTTAAGTTTTCACTTATGTTAGAAGGCCTTTACTTTTTAGTTAATAGCAAGCCAGTTTTTAGTTAGGGAAACATTAATTCGTAATTTCTAATTCTCCTAGTATGTATTCAAATTAAATGTACCTATTAGCGAAGGTACGCAATAGGACAATAAGGACAGATAATATAATACTACACAATAGGGATTATGCATGCAATTCAAATAAGGGTCAAACATTTGTTTTAATTAACTGTAAATTACTTCAGAATGATACCTCCATCAATTATTATTTGTTTTTGAGCAAGAAATTAATTCTTAAATAGTGCAAAAATACTGTGGGTAATTCAAATATTTGAAAAGCGATGCTATTGATCAGAGCGAATGTGACGTAAAAGTCTACGACAAAAATAAATGTCAATGTGTTTTGTAGGTGTGTTTCTGATTCAATCAGTTTTATTGACATGGATTATGACATCACGCCAAGCGTGCCAAAATGGAGGGCGTTTAAGGTGCCCGTGTCGAATCTTTGGGGAATCACCACAGACAGTTCTGACTCACTGTGAACTATGCGGCACCCGGTTCCGACTAACTAGAACCACAACAGGCGATTTCTCCTGGTGGAGAAACCTGGTCCAGGCCATGGTGCGGAGCGAGAGTGCTATGGAGACCGTCACCTCCTTTTGCGAAGCAGTAATGTTCGGAACGCGTGAGGGAGAGGCAACAGCCGCGCCCTCGCGCCCCTAGCCGCCGCAGGACACGCTATGGCGGCGGGAATCTATCGCCGATTCCCGGCCACCGTAGGCGCGGGCTTGCGGACGACGAGTAATGGGCAGCTCGCCGTCCGGTAAGGACCAGGCTCGGGTCGACGGCGCGTTGTGTTCCACGCGTGCCTCAAAGAGATGTCAGCAGTGACGGGGTCCAATAGGGCCGATGCCGCTGGGGTCGCGGGTAGTTAGAAAGAGTAAATTGCATCAATTGCAGTATTTAAAAGAAGAGTGAAAGAACACTATCTTTCCATTTCGTCATAGTTGTTAGTTATTTTAGTGGTATTTATTTTAGTAGTATGTATGTATTTAAGTATTTATTATATGTTTTATTTAATGAGTTAATTGTTTTGGATTTTATGTATTTTATTTTCTCTTCTACTCTTACACACGTTGTCTACATCTCTTTTTATCCTCTGTCCTATCGCAGGTATGCTGGAAGAGATTTCTTTTGAAATAAGCATCACCTTTGTACGTATTTTTCTGTTCCTTTCTGTTTGTCTGTTTATTTGTGTGTACATAAATGGTTAAATAAATAAAAATAAATAAATAAAGAGATACCGTGGCCCTGGCACGGGTAACTGAAGGAACACGGGTGGGTTTTAGTCAGTAAAAGTCTGACACGCCCTCCCGCTCCGCCCAGAGCGGGAGAAGTCATTTGATAATTTCCCGTCCACAAAAAAAAAAGTGCCCGTGTCGGTTGACTATTTTAAGTTTTTTTTTAAGTAAATACTTCATTATTGGCGTTGAATATATTTTTGCTATTTTATGGCAATGTAAACTATCGAATAAACATATAAAACAATACATGCATATTCTATATACGACTCGACTAACAAACAAAAGTTAGTTCTAAGAACAACATCGGAAGCTTAGGTTTTCTCAAACATTTACAGATGCAATTTTATACCTCGGAGGGTGAGCTTTTAAACTGAGTTCAAACTATTATACCGGATTATTTACTGCAGCAGCGCTTAACTGTTAAGTTTAAATTTCAAGCGAAGTTTAAATCGTGGCTAGCGATAAATATAATAGGGAAGTGTTGGTCCTTTTTTGTTGCCACTAACTTTAAAATTGTTGTTTGGAGGTTTAAAAATCCGCCTTGTGAGTAACCAAGTTACTGGTTCCAAACCGAACGTACGTACGTGAATACGTAGATATGCCTGGTTTGGACCCGCTGACTGAATAGTCAGTGTACGACAATGGGGTGTGTAATGTATGATATAATAACAAATGCTCTAATTTCACTTGAAATAACGTTCATATAATATAATTTTCATATGCTATAAAATCATATAACCTAATTTCATATGACCTAATGTTTTATATGATATAATTTTCATTTAATATAAAACATTTAGTATAACGTTCATTTTATATAATTTTCAATATGTATAATATTCTTTTTATATAACACTAGCTTTTGCCCGCGGCTTCGCCCGCGTGGATGTCGGAGAATAAGCCACAGGAACAAAAATATTGAGATAACTTCCGCCCGCGACTTCGTCCGCGTGAAATTTCTTGTTCCCCCGACCCACCCCGTCGCATCGCATTGCCTGTCCGCGCTAATACTTCGTTTTCGCTTAGCGTTCTTTCTGACATTTTTTCTTTTTGCTCGGCACAGATTTCTAGTGATGTTAAATATGCAAAAATAACTATTAAAGTCCGACTGGTACTTCCAGAGAATAGCGCGTTCAAACAAACAAAAAAAGTGTGTGTATCAGCTCCGACGCACGACTGAAGTTTACTCCCGTTTTTTGTGCCGTTCCGAGTTTCCGACTTTCTATTTTTCAATAATTTCTGTCGGTAATTTCTTTAATGAATCAGTGGTATACAAAAAGCAACTTTAAGGTGTAAAGGCACTCGTCCCTCTACCTTTTACCTGTCACCCCTCCCCCTCCCTCTAATCTCCCTCTCACCCCTCCTCTCCCTCTAAACCCCTCTCACTCTCCTCCGCTTCCCACCCCTCTCACACCCCCTTCACCGCTTTCCCCTCTCCCTCCTATTATCCCTTCCCTCTCTCTCATCACACCCTCCCCTTTCCCTCCTCACCACCCGCTTTCCTTCCCCCTTCCCTCACCAACCCCTCCCCTAACCCCTCCCCTTCCCTTTGGGGGAAAACAATTAATGACAAACTTTATTACTTGCTTAGGCAAGTATTTGTGCCAAGTTTCAAGTTAATTATCCAAATTAATAAGATTTTTCATATAAAAATAAAAATAAAAAAAATATATTTCGGAACCAGTCCATATTATCCATGCATGTGAAATTATAAAATAAATAACATTAAGAATTCATTAATTAAAATATTACAATTAGACAAAACAAAACATTAAACAAATCACCAATAAAAACATTATAAATCACAATTTTACATCAATCATCAATTTATGATCTTAGTCTAAATTTAGGTCTGGAACCGGAATGCTCAATATGCAGCCTGGTCCAGTACCGCATGAAACATATAAAAATATAAACTAAAACCGCACCGCACCGTACCGCATATATTATAATCCCTGTTTTCACCCCCACAGGGATGAAATTTTAAAAAACCGTTTGGGATATTTCCGTGACTTGACTGAAAGATTATTTACACAAATTTTCGAGTTAACCAAACCCCGCAGTAAAACCTGCCTGTAAAATTGATTACCCTTTTCACCCCTTTAAGGTTATATTTTCGAAAAACCTTGACACACGTTACTCTTCATTTTTGATCTCAATTATACTTGAGATCAAAAATGAAGAGTAATACTGAGTTTCGAGTTAATAGGACCGCGCGTCAAAATTCCTCCATACAAACTTTGACCCCCCCAATGGGGGGTAGTTTAGGAAAACTAAAAGTGACAAATTTTATAATTTACGTAGATACGAGTAAATATTCATGCCAAGTTTCAAGTCTGTTAACTCAAGGAATAAGATTTTTCATACAAACTTTGGACCCCCGTTTCACCCCTTTAGGGGGAGAATTTTGAAAAATCCTTTCTTAGTGCGCCCCTAGACCTTATAAGGAACCTACGTGTATAATTTGAAATCTCTAGACCCAGCGGTTTGGTCTGTGCGTTGATATATCACCCAGTCAGTCAGTCAGTTTACCATTTTATATGTATAGATTCATTTGACCTAATGTTATTTTGACCTAATTTTCATGTTTAATGGTCACAGTTCTTACCTAACTCAAATGGCACCTAACCAAATCTTAAAATATTCAATGCATGGTTGAGGGTGAGCTTGGTCGACGGAGCTAATTTTATTTAAACTAATGTTTCACTATCTACTATTACTATTTTATTTAAACTAATGGAAAAAAGAATCGCTTTTTTAAAGTACCAGTACCATTGACCTCGAAAAGTCAATGGTCAAGCTTTCATCGTCTAATGTACGAGACATTCACCGCCTCATCTAACCGAAATGATTCACCAACAATAGAGGGGATCTGGCGCTCGGCGGCCGCTGCCGCGGCACGCTCGCTTCGCTCGCTCGCCATCGCGCGTTAATGGTCACTGTTCTAACCTAACCTAACCTAAACCAAATGATTCACCACAAATGATTCGCTTCGCTCGCTCACACGACCTCGCCATCCCCTTCTAACCTAACCTGTCCGAGTCGGGGTGCCCTAAAGTCCAGATTGCATACAATTTCTACTGGTTACAATAGTTGAGGGTGGTAGGTGTATAGGGTATAAAGCGAAGAAAAAAAAACAGTACAATATTTTTTTAATCATAACATAGCATCACATAAATATTACATCTTATTTCCCACCTCACCCACCCACCTCACCCACCTCACGCATAAAAGCAAACTTTTGTAGCAATTAATGCTTATGCGATGCATTTTTGCTAGCACCATACTAGCAGGCGTTTAAAATCGTATCAGATTTTCTAAATTATATTAAAAGTTATTATAGATTATGAATATTATAGTAAATGAATAATATACTACATGAATATTATGTCAAATGTGCATTATAGGAAATGTTTATTATATCATAAGAAATTAGATAAAATGAAATTATATCAACAATTCATTATCTCAACTGATCGTTATATTAAACAAAAGTATATTAACTGAAATTAGGTCAAGTGAACGTTAGATTTTTTGTTATTATATCAACTGTTACACACCCACGACAATGATAGGTTTTGGAGACAATATTTACTGTTTATTACATACTAGCTGCGCCCCGCGATGTTACCCGCGGTTTATCAGATACACTAAAACGTGTATTATTTAATCGGTGAGAAAAATATTCACATTTTTAGAGGCAAAAAATTGCTCATCCCACGGGAAAGCTACATTTTTTCGGGATATAAAGTAGCATATGTGTTAATCCAGGGTGTTAACCACATCCACACCTAATTTCATCAAAATCTGTCTAGCCGTTTGCGCTTGAAAGAGTGTAGTAGTAGCAAGTAGGTATATTTGAATTCCTTGCTCATCCCACGGGAGCACTACATTTTTTCGGGATAAAAGTAGCCTATGTGTTAATCCGGGGTATAAGCTGTCTATATACCAAATTTAATCCAAATCGGTCCAGCCGTTTGAGCGTGACGAAGTAACAAACATACACCCATACCCCCACACACACACACACATACACACTTACAAACTTTCGCCTTTATAATATTAGTGTGATTACATACTAGTTGACCTTAAAAACGTTGTCCTGTCTTAGCTATGAATATTCTAATGTAACAAAAGGTGTAACTAACACAACTTTGTTTTATATAATAATAGATATTATCTGTGCTATGAAAATAGTGTCCATAACATCACGCCTGTAAACTCAAACTCAAAGCACTACGAGGGGGGATCAAAAAGTAGTGAGAACGGCATACTCCTTGGTAAGAAAAAAAATAAATACTGGCAGGCATAACTCAGATACATATTTGTAATATTAATAAAGAAAAAAATCTTCGATTCTCTTTTGTTTTTTTCTGAATGTAGTCATTTGTTTGCTTCGTGTCGGAACGTGTTCTCGAAAATGGAGAAAAATAAATTATTAAGTTATCAATAGTCATTATAATCTATTTCATTCTCACTACTTTTTTATCCCCCCTCTTACATACTTACAATCTTTTGAATTATCAAGGGGTCGGTCAGTCAGAAAGATGAAACTAGTCGCCCATTCCAAAGCGTAGTAGGTACATATGAAGAAGAACGGGCAAGAAACTCCACGGACACTCTTTTAAATCAAAATAAGGTTACAAAAAACATATACAAAATACAATATACAGTACATCATTCGTATTGAAATTATATATATAAGAACGATGCAGAACGTTAAAAACCTCCGTAATAAAAATATTAAAAAAAAAACAATTCAAAATTTAAATTAAACCACGCGTACATTAGTACACCCACATTTCACCAGTTCTGTTTTAAGTCCCATGTAATAAGGGGCGAGCCTATTGCCATCAACTGGGCACAAATCCAGACTTCGAGCTGCTATTGAGATTTTCCAGATGGAAAAACCAAATAACACTTTGCCTGACCCGAGAATCGAACCCGGGAACTCATGCCCAGCAGTAGCGCTTGTGACCACTAGCCCAACGGGGCAGGTATAAGTGGTTATTAGGTAGGTAATAATAATAGTAATAGGCAGTACATCCAGTTACTCTACCAAAATAGGATTAAGTATATTATAGGATTTGTATATTATTACATACAGACAGATATTACATACAGAGAACAATATAATAAACAAAGATTTTAATTCTATTCTGTTTAGAAAGTTAAGTTTGGTCACACATTGGTGCCGATTCTGTTTTGCACATTTCTAAACTTAATTTAGGCTATTGCTAACTTTTTCTCTATAATAAAACAAGAAAGAGACGGACGTAAATTAGTGCTGTCAGTCTGGGAAAGGCAGCAGGTATGTCCAGCAGTGGACTGTGATAAGCTGAGTTGATTGATTGATTGAATATTTTCATACAAATTTAGACGACTCTTAAAAACATTTCAACTAAAAACACGGTGAAGCGTAAGACGTAAACTAGTTTGACATCTCTAACTTAATTCATATAGATAAAGTCGTCCATTTCTCGCGCTGCCTGTTAGTTAAAGGTAGCGATTCTCCATTAGCTTCTCAAGTTAGTTTACTTATGTGGAAAATTGGAACAAATTTCGATTTTGCCTTCGTTCAGTTCCAAATTGTATTTTGGCTGAAATATTTTCGTCAAAGTGGGGTATTTACTCTTTCATTTATAAATACAAAAACTTTTTATTCTGTGAGTTATATAAAGTATATTTGAAATGTTTTTGGGCACATAATACAAACTTAACTCTAGTTGCACAGATGCTTAGTTGAGTAGAATGATCTAAAAAGGACACAGACAATGGACAAAAAAAGACAATCATTAACGTTTTTAGTGGAAGAAAATTAAAACGAGTGACGCGTCCAAAGAAAAAATTTTGAAGCCAAGGGCTTTCTGAAACATCCCCATGTATGTTCAGAGATTATTGATATTGCGGGAGCTAGAACTTTCTTTTTTTTAAAGACTGAATATCTACAACGAATCTTGCCGAGCAAAAATTTTCCCTTTGAGCAAACTTTTAGTCACTTTGGGTGATGTCGAGATAGATGGTATTTATTATCGATCGTAGGCCAGAATTTAAGGATTTTTAATTAAAAAAAAAAACATTTTCAAAAAATGCGACAGCGAAAAAGAAAAATAAAAAAGTCTGAAGTCAAGTGAGAATTTCCCAAAAAATAATAAAAACCATAATTTTAGCACCTAAACTATAAATAATTGTTGAACATACATGGGGTGTTTCAGGAAGCCTTGGAGAGAGGCTTTTGAAAATTTTCTTTGGATGTCGCGTTGTTTCACGGACCGCCCTGGATAATAATAATCTGTTTCCACAAATACTGGGCCTTTACTTAAAACACGTACTTATTAATTAGAGAGCACAAAATTTTAATTAGTTCAGCCAATATTCTATGAATGCTGTATGCCGAAGTTTCAACGAACGATTCAATGGAGTTTCAACTTCGATTAATGACGGAATGAGGAAGTTTTGGCTCTTGATTGATGGCTGCCTAGTTAGTGGATACATATTCAATTGTTTCCTATATTAAAATGATACTGATTGAGAGTATTAGGGTAAGCGTACACGAGCCACCGGCCACAACCACCGGTGGCTGTCGCCTCTGCGGTGTTGAGTACTGCTGTAGAGGGTGGCCGCCACCGGCCATGCGTGTAGGATGAAACCATACAAAACGTATGAAAAAGCAAATGAACTGCTTGTTGCTGGGCTACCGGTGGCTGTGGCCGGTCGTTCGTTTGCGCCTAGCCTTATGATTATAGTGAATCAGGTCCAGGTAAAAAATGCCATTGATTAATTTCATGTTCGTTTTTTGAAAACTCACTAAATACCTAAATGAAAATGATTGAAAGCGCCAACCGATCCTGACAATAACAACACACGACGATAAACAATTATTTTTCTGCCAAAAATCCAAAAAATATAACAAAACAATCTTTCAATCTTTCTTTTTCTACGGTTCCAAGATTATATATTAAATAATTTTGCATTGCCTAACTCAAAGGTTGAAAGAAAAAAAAAAAGAAAGAAAGAAAAAAAAACAGCTTTCTTTTTTTCTTTCTTTCTTTTTTTTTTTTTCTTTGGGACAGGGGACCTGATAAAGGGGACAGTATTTCCTCTCAGTGTTTTTCTGCACCATACTGACTTACGATAAGTAAGTTGATCTGGAATTTGACAGCAAATTAAATTGATAGAACTTTTCAGATTTATTTTGATCAATGTAGCAAACAATAATAAAGAATAATAATATTATAGAATAAACACGTACCATGAATATAACATTTCAATATTGTCCAAACATTTTCATACTTTTTTTTCTAACACTCCTATATTTACAACATAATCAAAAAAAAAAAAAAAAACTGTTAAAATAATCTAGGAACATCGTTTAGTTACATTTTAACATGCGAATGCTCGTCCGACTTAGTTTATGACTCGCCGTAAACAGGGTTCGATTCTCTACTTCGAACAAAGCAATAAAAACGCGATAAATATTCTCTAGAAAAATCTATTTGGTGTTTATAGTTCGTCTTTACATAGAACGGACGATAAAATGATGTTTAGTTTTGTCTTTATCTTCAAACTCATGTTTGTAAAGGGTAAGCAGGATTTTATTTGTCTACAGTAGAATCCACTAATGACATCGAAGGGAAGTGACAAATACGTCATACTAAGCGGACGCAGGCCAGGCGCACTCCGCATTTTAGGTATAAACCCCCGTTCGCACGGATGTAAAAATATCGCGGCGATTTTTTTTCGCGCACTGGATTTTCAACGCTCTGCTTAGCGCCGAGAGTGCAAAATCCAACAGTGTGTTTTTTCGACGCGCTAAAATGTACTCTGTTATTGTTAAGTTGGATTCTCAACGCTCGGCTCAACAATGAGAGTTGAAAATCCAGTGCGCTATAAAATCCCGCCGCGATTTTATTACGCCCGTGGGAACGGGGGCTAAGGCTACAATAGTACGCGGCGGGATGTCTTGTCGAGCTAATTCAGTGTGGGCTACAGCGTACCGCGCGAACTCACACGTTATCGTTAGCTCGATACTCTCTCACGCGCCGCGTCGCGTCGTAAAAGAAGACAACCCTAACGAGTCAGATGGTATAAGAGTTACACGATAGAAAGAGAGGCAACTTCTACGTGATTAACGCTGTAGGTAATTTCTGGCACCCTAAACACAAGTTAAATCTTACTTTGGGTGCCAGAGTTCATTGAAAACACTCTTTTCCATTGCTGAAACGTTGCATAGTTTTAAGATAAGTGTTAGTGTACAACTGAAGTTAATAAAATTTTTATTTATTTATTATTTTATTTATCTCGGTGATTTAAAATTAGAACTTTAGGTATAATACTCGTATTCAAATCAAAGTACTCTTTGTAGGTGGCATTACAAATTGGCATCAACAGATACGTTTTCTGATACATTTGTGTACATTTTCATAACATACTTTTGAAACAGACCATACGTGATTCTGTCTGACAACTGGTCAAGGTGAACTAATGTTTCCGGCAATTGCGTTCCAGTTATTGACCCATCTGCTTTTTGCGCATCTTACGAAATTGTAATTAAATAATATTGGTCAAGGTTGAATTAAATTTAAAAAAAAAAAAAAAAAAAATTAATGCTGTGCGACCTGAATTGCATTATATTGTGTCGAAGCAAGAGTCGCTATTTATTTAAATGATTTTGCGGAGTAAATCTTCTGTACTTGTACTATTCTGTGTGGCGGACGTCATAAAAAGCATAGTCATCATTTATTTTCAAAGTTAGGGATTTATTTTAATAAAGAGAAAAACTATAAAGTGTATGTATCTATTGACAAAAAAAAAAAAGAAAAACAAACATATTACACACCTACGTATCTTTTTATTTTTCTCAGTGTTACATGTCGCTTATACATATTTCTTAAAAAATATGTCATAGCGACATGTCACTATAAGCGAAGTCATTATATCCGAACTTTGTTATAGAGAATTTTAGATGAACACACTTGGCACTGCAATTAGTTTATATTAAGCGGTTGGTCAATAAAAGCGGAGTCATGACAAAGAGATTCCACTGTATTTGAAATTTTGAATTTTAAGTTTGTGTTTTAAGATTACGGTCTGGACACTATCCATCGGCAAAGTTTGCATTTCTCATGAAGAAAGTAAGCTCTCCGAACTGCAACACATGCAATGTACTTGAGGATGTACATCATTTGCTGATGGATTGCGTCAAGAACCAAGAGGAAAGGAGAAATTTAATCAATGAGTTTAATTTAATTATGTATATCACAGGTAGGTTTAATTCAATCAATTTTAGCACAACCGAAGTCAGATGTGGCGAAAAGAGTTAGCGAGTTGGTGTACTATATTGATTAAGATTCTCCTTTTAATTTAATTTAAAATCATCATCATCATTGCATCGTTTTCGTCATGATGGGGTTGGCGTATCCATTGGGATATAAACCCCAATTGAATCAATAAAGATTATAAAAAAAAAAGTTTGTGAATGGCCATCCCAGGCGTGCGATGGCCTCCCGTTCCAAAATTACAATAAAAGATTGTAGGGAAAATAGCTAAATCTAGATTCTTAGATGCTGGGCATACTGCACATTTTTGTAGGTATTTTTTACAGTAGGTAAGTATACAGTATTTTAATAATACCAACATCTAAAATATAAAAAAAATTGACATTAGTATTGTGTATTACTTTTTTATATATATCTATACAATAAGATATATATATATATATATATATATATATATATATATATATATATATATATATATATATATAATATAAACGCAACGGTCGATGTAAGTCATCAAGTCAACGCCGGCTGTCGCTGAAAACCAGCGCTGGGGCTCCGTCTCGCATAGGGTCGCAGCATTATGTAAGCCCTGCTCCGTTCAAACTCACTTTTAGGCACACGTAATACTTGAATTATTTCACTTGCTTGCAGCACAGCTAGTAACAGACTGACCCATGAGCTAACGCGCTATGCCGGCAACCATCAAGAGTGGGGAACGGATGTAGCGCGCCACCTCGTTTGGTAAAACAGTATCATTAAAAGAATTCTAAAATTATTTTAAATATTCGATTTAACGTTACATAAAATACAGGAATTAATTAATGCATAACTTTAACTGTAAAATCAATGTTTAATCAAATAAATGGATCGTAGCCATACCAAAAGTAACGCCATCTAGCGGTATAAGATGACAATCATTTCCAACGTAGATATTACCATATTACTGTATCATACCCGCACAACAATAGCTAACAGATTAGTACACTTTCAAAAATCAGTAGCCTATTTTATTTTAACCAAATTCTAACATTCGGCCATCCGCATAATTTACGCATCCTCGCGTATTATACGAATAGAATAGAATATATTTAATTGCTTTAAAACATGGTACATTAATTACATGCTTTGCCATGGACTGGCATATAAATATTAAAACATGTTAAATTTATAAGCTTTAAAAAACACATTAATTTGTAAAAACAATAAGCCATTTGTGTACTTTGGATTTAAAGTGTTTAAGAAGAAGTTTCTTCATATATTTTGGATTATTTAAGATTTTAATTGCAGTGATAAAGCTACTTGTGTATTTCTATGACATAATGTGCATGTGCATAATGTGAAGGAATGCTTAGCCGTGTTGGGTCTCGACGGGTATATTTTGAATGAAAGTCGCATGTTAACCAGCTTGGAGGTCTGCAGGATGTTAAAGGACTACTGCTACTGCTACTGCTACTGCATATTGCTCCTAGGCATTTTTTTTTTTCGAGGAAAGCATCAATTATATTCGTCGAGTTTCCTCAGAGTAGGAGCCCATACCTGAGTAAAGAGGAAACATCCGTGGTAAGCAGTAAGTGCAACAGTTTCACTCGCGGTACATTTTAAATGTTTAAGAGCAAATATAAATTGGTTTAGTGTCTTGCAGGCGTGTTGTATTTGTAATTTCCAAGTTACAATGCTGGTCTAGAATAAGTCCAAGAAATTTGTATTCACCAAAATCATTAATCTGTTGTCCTTGACAATTAACTTCAAATGCTTCTCTTTATTTTTTTTTTTATTATAGTTTCGATTATTTATGTATTTGGTTTTATTTAAATTTGCACAGAGATAATTGTTTTCGAGCCATTTTAATACTTGGTTTACTGTTTCACTAAAGTGTTTTTCATAACTTGTTTCTGATTTACTATCATTTGTTACTATTACCGATATCGTCAGCAAAAGTATGCATTGTTGTAGTAAAGCTGTAGGTAAATCGTAGATATACATGAGGAAAAGTTATCGATCAAGTATGCTTCCTTGGGGTACTCTTGATTTAGTTTGACTATATTCAGAACTGTATTATGTGGACTCGTTATTTTCGTTTAATTCTACCTTTTTGTTGACGGTTAGATAAATAGCTAGCCAATCAATAACTATTCCTCTAATTCCGTAGTTATTGCATTTTTGTATTAATAAATCGTAGTTGACAAAGTCGAAAGATGATCGATGATCGTTGATGACGTGTGACTGGTATGCGTTTATCTAAATTATCAATTACATTGTTTAAATGCTGCTAAAGTAGTCAATTTTCCCATAGGAAAGCCGTTGTGCTCCTCTTTAATAATTTGACATTTTTCTAAATAATTTGTGAGTCTTTACTTGATTTTCCGATCCCTGTTGTGATCAGCCTTGGTGACTTACAGTTTACATTAATTCGTACTTTGTTGATCGAATCGAATCGAATGGTTTTTATGTACAACAATCACAATTACATACATGTAACATTTGAAGACCCAAATCAACTACTTACTTAAAACAATTACAACTGTAATTATTATCAGAATTTTTCACTAGTAGTGGTACAAGTTGCTACTACCTTGAAACCACCAACATCTTATTTATGTAATGTTGTGCATGACAAACTACAGTAAATAAATAAACACTTATCGTCTACTAGTGGTACAAGTTGTTACTATCTTGAAACCACCAACAACATATTTTTACTAGTGGTACAGGTCGCTACTACCTTGGAACCACCAACAACATATTTTTACTAGTGGTACAGGTCGCTACTACCTTGGAACCACCAACAACATATTTTTACTAGTGGTACAAGTCGCTACTACCTTGAAACCACCAACAACATATTTTTACTAGTGGTACAAGTCGCTACTACCTTGAAACCACTAGGGCGGTACAAGTCGCTACTACCTTGAAACCACCAACAACATATTTTTACTAGTGGTACAAGTCGCTACTACCTTGAAACCACTAGGGCGGTACAAGTCGCTACTACCTTGAAACCACCAACAACATATTTTTACTAGTGGTACAAGTCGCTACTGCCTTGAAACCACCAACATATTTTTACTAGTGGTACAAGTCGCTACTGCCTCGAAACCACCAACAACATATTTTCACTAGTGGTACAAGTCGCTACTGCCTTGAAATCACCATTTTTACCAGTGGAACAGTAACCCGTGGCGCAGCAGCCAGCGGCAGCAGTTGCTCTTTTTTCATCGGACAGCGTCCGCATGCAGCAATAATTGCACGGATTCATCTGGAAAACATATTAAAATAACCGCCGAGTATACTGTAACCCAGTCTACAGTTGTTTTGTACTTGTACCTTTTTGTTTTATATATTATCACGTGTCCAATTTCCAAGCGAGTTCCATATTAATTATATTTATACATTAAACAGACGAGTATTATTTTTTTTTAAAGAGAAATCGTTATGTAGGACACTTTAATATAAAACTCAAAAACAAAATTAGATAACAGCATTTAAGCAAATCAAGATGGGGAACAAACAAAAAAAAACTGTTTGCTTGGCATGGCGAAGACAAAAGTACAACATTATTTTATGTCACGGTCAGGTAGGTCTTATAAGATTAATAAGATTAAGATTAATTATGTACCTCAAGAGTACAAATAAAAAAAATAACTCAAGCTCTTACCTTCTGACAGTTTCAATTCAGAACGACCAAACTTACTTACGTAGGCCTGGATATAATCGGCTGGTATGACCAACCAACTTTATCCCACTTCTGAAATGTAAGCCCTGCTCCGTTCAAACTCACTTTTAGGCACACGTAATACTTGAATTATTTCACTTGCTTGCAGCACAGCTAGTAACAGACTGACCCATGAGCTAACGCGCTATGCCGGCAACCATCAAGAGTGGGGAACGGATGTAGCGCGCCACCTCGTTTGGTAAAACAGTATCATTAAAAGAATTCTAAAATTATTTTAAATATTCGATTTAACGTTACATAAAATACAGGAATTAATTAATGCATAACTTTAACTGTAAAATCAATGTTTAATCAAATAAATGGATCGTAGCCATACCAAAAGTAACGCCATCTAGCGGTATAAGATGACAATCATTTCCAACGTAGATATTACCATATTACTGTATCATACCCGCACAACAATAGCTAACAGATTAGTACACTTTCAAAAATCAGTAGCCTATCTTATTTTAACCAAATTCTAACAATTATGCTAAGTGATGGCTGTTTTGTTTAGATGTGACGCATATTTTCCCCTAAGTTGTCTTTTTCTGTGTTTGTGTTCTTACTTTGCATCATGTTTCGCAAATAAACGAATTTTCTTTTTTTTTTTTGTTCTGTTCCTCAAAAAACAAAATAGGAACCCTTATAGGATCACTTCGTTGTCCGTCTCTGTCAGTCTGTCAAGACCCTTTTTATCAGTAACGCGTAGAGGTTTGAGTTGAAATTAATATCAAATACATAGATCCCTCTCCCTTAGGACCTCTAAAAAAAATCAAGGTTCTAAGTCATCGCAATAAAAAATACGGTCATCTAGGCATCACATTTTGATACTCGCAAGTAAATCAAAACCATTTACCGTTGACCTAGAATTACGAAATTTGGCAAGAAGCAAGGTCTTACAGCACGAGTAAAGTAATAACTCTGAAACCCATTAATTTGTAATTTTATGACATACAATTAAAAAAAAAAAACTTAAATTAGCAGTAAGAGAATTGACCGTGACGTATATCGATGTATGGGAGAACTTTTTTTTCAACTACACTGTTTAGTTTTTTTTTTTGGGATAAATTCTTTTCAACTACGAAACCCTTCATTGTGCGTATTCCGACACGCACTTGGCTGGTTTTCATTTTTTCTTTCTGACATAATGATGACAGTGCCACAACAGGGTACTTCGCAATTTTCAAATAACCGCCAGACGCTCTAGGAGGACATATACCCTACGCAGCAGAAAGGTCAGGTGCGTAGCACTCGCAACCGGCGCGTGCCTGTATGACCAGCACCCCAATTGAGCAACACACTATCAACCGGAGTCTGAATCATTTTAATTTTTTTTTTCCCGATAAATAGCGTGATACGCAATTAGGGTGCAGGACAAACAAATAATCAAACTGCCATTAACATTCCATAATATTGATTAGGGATTTGAACGTAAAAAAGTTATTTCATCAATCCAAATTACTTCAAATTCAATATTTTATCTAAAAACTTTTCATGGGGTCGTAAAAATCGGAATTCATTCATGCTTTTTATGAGTTTTCCTACCTACGCTTAGTACCACTTCCCTAAATCTTGCATTTTCTCCATTATTAATGCAATATTACCTAGCTACCGACAGAAAAAAATACATATCATACATACATAAACTCACGCTTCTTTCCATGGGGGTAGACAGAAACTACAGAACGCCACCTGCTATGTTCCTTACATACTCCTTTTGCTTCGTTCACGTTCATACATCAGCGGGGCAATTGCGTAACACTATCAATCGAAATCAGTTTAATTTTGACAGTTAAACAACATTCATTGCGTTATTTACGTTGTCGAGCCGACCAATTTTTCGAACAAATGAATTTGAATCAAATTTTGATGAAGGTACAACCTAACACTGACCTGCAAATTGCAAAAAACGCAAGAAAATTGTAATTTCGCGGGCTACACTGCGGATCCACCTTAAAGGAAAATCGGCGAAATAAATCCTAGTGAAGATTTATCAACGGGATTATCTTTATTCGGGTAGTAATACTGTGTGAAAGTTGACGTAAAACTAATACTTAATGAGATTATTGCAAGAAACTGATTAGGACCTACCCAACCAACACACTGGTGGAAATTGCAGCATATTTTGTAACTTTATGTTGTATAATAGCAGCTTAAGAGTTCAAAAAGCAGTTTTAAGTTGTATATTTTCTTCTGATAACGTCTGTACCTACAAAAGAAAAGCTCCATTTACACGGTACAAGTTTATTGCCTGTAGCATACCATAAAATTTAAGAGATATTAACTGGCACCGTCTAAACAACACGTACAAAGTGGCATGCCATTTCGTTGAATGGCAAAACTTGCATTTGCACCCGTGTAAACACTTGTTTGCAATTCTTGAATGGCAATAAAATTGAACGTGCTTTATGCATGCGATTGTTACTCTTGAACGTTCCAGAAACTTGCACCGTGTAAACGGAACTCTAAGAGTGGCAATAATTGAACCTTGCCTTTATAATAGTTTATTCTAGAGCCCATTTATTACTTACGTCTGTAACAGAGAGTTACAAAGGGCATTTCGCGACTGAAAGCTGCTTAGGGGATTCTCTTGTAACTGATAAACGTTGCTTAACTACATAAAAGAGTTAATTGTAACGTACTTAAAACAGCTGTGTATGAGTTGAAATAACCAATGTTAGTCTACTTAAATTATTGGTAATAGAGGTTTTAATATCTACGACCCTGATGACCCCATAACCCTCCTTCAGGAAAGTAATAGGACCACCAGTACAATCTGCAAACGCAAACCTAGATCTACATTTCGACCTCGCCGCCAAGGTCGTAATCGTGATTGCCCCCCCCCCCCCCCCCCCTCTGCCCTGTACTCGGTGAAGCTGTGCCAGCTGGTGGCGCAGCTGAACCTGTAGCCTTAAGCTCCTCATAAAATTCATCTTCCAATATCGATGATCCAGCCTGCCCCCTCTGGCTGTCTTCCCCCCAGCGACGCCCCATGCTAAGGTCCCCTTGGCGTACAGTCGCTTAATTTATAACAGTTTTAAGCCCTGACCGGAGGCTTTAAGTTCGCTTAAAGCACCCACAGGATAGTCCAGTTAAGCAGTCTCGACCTCCAATGGTCTACTGCGAGAAGCCATACAAAAAAAAAATGGTAATAATATCTCTACGTACAGACTCAAGTTACAGAGAGTCAATAAATATTACTAATACATACTTTGAACTTTAGAAATAACACTGGGTTCAAGTTTATTTGCGAACAAAATGGCGGGCAACGGCTAGTATGAGAATGAAAACGTTTAATTAAATATGGTATTGAATAAAAGCCTGTGGTTTTATCGTGGCTTGCTCAAATTAATTGAAAACAAACAAAGGTACTTCGATATTCTAATTTCCTTGTGGAATTACTTTAATTTTTCATGGCGGCAGATGCCATTTATTAATCGATATAGATTTGTGGTTACTGATTTTTTTTCTCAGAAATATTTTACCTACCTGTGTTGGTTGACGCTACAGACATGCACGGGAATATCATTTTGTTTTTTTTTTTTATATTTTTGACAATCGATAAGGTGTTCGACATTCCCAGTACCAGAGTGTTTGTTGTCAGGTGTACAGAAACGGACATAGGGTACCGTTCATCCCGAAAAAAAAGTACTGTCTCCCGAGGAAAACAACAATAACTTTCTTATGATAATAGATGGCGCCACGTGTCTTTCGAATCATGATAGAATTATATTATTACAAGCAGAGTACAGCCCGAATTGATTGTCAAATTCTAAATTAACGCGAGCAAAGCTGCGGGCAAAAGCTAGTTTCATATAACTGTCAAATAATGACAATTGTAATTTGAATATACCTGCGGACAATTTAAGTTGATAGTCAATATGCTAAACAACTATTTCCCTTTTTAATCTTAATCCTAACTAATCCTAATCCTAAAGCTCCATTTACACGGTACAAGTTTATTGCCTGTGGCTCACCATCAAATTTAAGGGCTATTAACTGGCACCGTCTAAACAACACGTACAAAGTCGCATGCGATTTCATTGAATGGCAAAACTTGCATTTGCACCCGTGTAAACACTTGCATGCAATTCTTGAGTGGCAATAAAATTGAACGTGCTTTGTGTATGCGATTATTGCTCTTGAACGTTCCAGAAACTTGCACCGTGTAAACGGAGTTTAATTATTATTATATGCGAAAGTAAGTTTGTTTATTTGTTACACTTTCACGCTAAAATGGCTGAACGGATTTAGATGAAATTTGGCACATGGGTAGATCATGACCTGGAGAAGGACACAGGCTTTTAATCCTGGATCGCAGCCGCGGGGAACAGCGAGTTTACTATATTATGAGAATAAAGCAAGCAGTGGTCAAATAAAAACCAATCAGTAAGATCTTAGAGGGGCTGCTCGGAGCAGTCTCTCTACCTTTGTTCTGTTAATTTAGGAACAGCCTGTCCGGTTAAGCAGCCGACAACATTCTAGATTGACCTGCGAGATACCATTTATAAAAAAAAAAAAAAAAAAAAATATCCAGTGGCTGACTCTTTACTGTGCCCCGACAGTTTATTTAAGTATCACCAATCGTAAAGGCTATAATACATCTACAGCATGTATTTGTTTGTACTATAAGCTAGTAAAGAACTTTCTACCTAGGCCATGGAACCTATTCAACTACACTTTCAAACTATACTCCTAAACTGCTATTAATAATCGGTACTTACGCCTTGTCTCGACTTAACAGGTAAATTACAACATTGGCCGGGCAAAGTTGCAGCTGTTGGCAATTAATAGTTGTATCTGGCTTGTGTACTAGGTACATAAGTTGCATTATTGCCTAGGGTTTATGTAAAGGGAGATATATCACCGCCCCGCGGTTTCACCAACGTAGACCGGGATAAAAAGTAGCCCATGTATTAATCCAGGGTATAAACTATGTACATATCAAATTTCATCCAAATCGGTCCAGCCGTTTGAGTGTGAAAAAGTAACAAACATTCACAGACTTTCGCCTTTTTGTGATAAAAGAGTGTCCATGGAGTTTTTTGGCCATTCTTCTCCATAGGAACTAACTACGCTTAGAAATGAGCAACTGACTTCATCTTTCTGACTGACCGACTCCTTGAATATTCAAAAGTGCCTGCCATTGGTAAAAAAAAATACAGCAAAACTAAAACAATAAGTACCTAGTTGCATAGTTTTTATAAAACCTACTAAAGGTTCTCTCGAAATTCTGGCCAACAAAAATGTAGGTTTTTATGTTGAAATTTTTTTAAAGTACCTAACTATTTTGCTTTTCGTCTTAAGTAACAACTCGGAACATCATAACAAGCGTCTAGAAGTTTCCACAGGTATTAAGTTTTTGTTAAAAAATCCTTCGGAAATGGTTCAAGCAAGAAAAATGCTTTAAGAGTAGACGCACTCCACTTACTTAGTGAAAACATTGAAAAGTAGCACGAAGTAAAGAAACATTATTTCACTGATTTTTTCTGTTGAATCAGTAATGAAGAGATCCGCAGGAGACCCAAGGTAACCGACATAGCCCGAAGAATTGCCAAACTTAAGTGGCAGTGGGCATGGCACATTTCTTGCAGAACAGATGGCCGATAGGACCGAAAGGTTCTGGAGTGGCGACCGCGTACTGGAAGACGTAACTTTGGAATGCCTCCCATAAGATGGACCGATGACCTTGTAAAGGCCGCAGGAATCCGCTAAATGCGGGAAGCACAGAACCGGTCGATGTGGCGGTGCTTGGGGGAGGCCTATGTCCAGAATGTGGACGTCTTTCGACTGAAATGACGATGATGACGAAAAATATTGTGACTTAGATAAGATTGTTTAATGAAGGTCCTGATTTTGTGCCATTCGCCTATAACAGGAGGCCATTCTATCTAATGCCCCGGCCACACTACAACGTCAACGTCAATGCCCATAAACGCTTTAAACATCGCGATAGTTAAATTCGGTCAAGATTCGGTCAAATTATCGCCGTAAGTGGTGGCTACACCTACGGTTATCGCCCTACAACGCGATAATCAACGGCGATGTCTGTATAATGTGGCCCCGGCATAAGAAAGATGCAACTGAAATTAGTAGGGATCGGAATTATTTGGATTATGTAGAGACTATTTACCTAAATTTCAAGGAAGTAAGTAACATAGAGTGGATAATACCTCCTCTAAAATCGCGGAATCATAAACATGACGATTATGCCCAGGGATTTAAGATATTGCTTATTATTTAATGCACTTTGAATACATTTTTGTAGGTAGCAAATTAATATTTCTATGAATCTTATTACATTTTTAGGGTTTCCGTTTCGTTAAAAATCGCGAATTATTCATTAGACTTTAGATAAAGTCTAATAAATAATTCTTGATATTTAAATCCCGGGATTATCATCATTCCGGGATTTTTGGGAGGAGGTATCATTCACTCTATGTTACTTTTTCTTTCGAAGTTTATGTTTAATATACTCTACCTATTCTGATCTCGCAAAACGAATACCATCGAACCTTTGTTGTGCCTATAGTTTCCTGGAAATATATCAAAAGGCTAGACTGGTTAACATGAAGTTTCAGACAGCCTGTGCTTCTCCTAAAAATCTACAGTTCGCTATTTTTAATTGCGATAAAAGTGATGCTAGATGGGGGACTTACCTACCTGAACAACACAAAACCTGATATGTGTAGGTATTGTGTGTAACTTTTATAATTTAACTTGTAGCAGCAACACACGCATTTTTATGAATAGGTACTTACGTTTAGTTACCGCCCGAAAAACTTACTTTGTTCCGTGCGAGGTCAATAGATGGCGCTGAGTGTAGCACTGGAGTAAACAAAATGAATGCATTGATTATTTACTTTGTTCTGATTGTCTGTGCTTGCATCAAATATGTTGTATGTTTGGAAAGTGATACAATCTGATTCGAAGTAGGTCTATAAACATTTTTTTATTTATTCAAGATCATTCAGGTAGTTTTCTAAATCATACGGGTAAATATATAAATTACTTAATGCGATTCTTGAAAATTATTAATACAATCCTATCTACCTGTACCTACTTCCCTCAAATATCGACACATGACCGGGCCTAGCCTGCCTGCATCCTTCGAATTCTTGGATGCTTTAATGAATCAAAGCCAATTTTCTGATTTTTAGAACGAAATCTCACTCACTCACTCACTCAGCCATACACTCATACCCACTCACAAACTTTTTGCTCTTTAATATTCGTCACTTTTTAAAACACAAAACAATAAAATAGTTTCTTTAATCTTTCAACTGCCACTCAGCCTGGTGTATCATCCTAACCCAAATGTCAGTTCCATTTAGTTCCGAGTTTACCAACTGGGATCGTTCAAGTTTCATACATCGGGCCGCGTGAAGTTGAACATGTACCTACTACGCGGAGTTTAAGCCGGGACTTTAGTTTGCGTGGCGTTTACATGGCGCCAGTGTTTAATACACAGTAATATTTTCAAAAAATGGTTCAAAAAATTCATGCATTACAAAATTTTTTACCCGCCTGCCCCAGAAGGAGGGTAATGTTTTTCGAGAGTATGTATGTATGTCTATTTTTTTGGCACGCTCTGTTGCCTAAACGGCTTGATGGATTTAACATAATGAGGTGTCGTTAGATTCGTATTAATTGTGAAAATGGCGGATCCGAGGGGCTGGGGCCATCTGCTACTTGTTTAGTCCCAATAACAAGACCCAGGCCACACGCATTTTTTTAAATTAGGGTCATGTGTTCACCAATGAAACACTAAAAATTCAGTCTCATACACCTTTTGTTTTTACAGATAGAAGTCTATTTTTTACAGTCATATTAGAAATTTTATAGGGTATCGGTTGGCAATTATAGTTTTTTAAATTAATGTGTAATTAATCAGCAAACAATTAAAAACTAAAAAATGGGAAATGTTTCATTGTGTCCACAGTGGTGTACACAATGAAACACCACAAATTCAACAATTAAACATAATAGTTAATAGTGTCTGTCTCATATTTGTGTAATATTTAGGGAGTAGGCGAATGACAAAAATGCTTGAGTTCATTCAAAAAAGGTTTTATTCTTAATCATAAGTAGCGCAGTATAAAAAGGAACATTGCACTCTTGTGCAGCTTTTCTCAAGCTCTTTCCTTGTCTGTGCGTTAGAATAGCTCGAAGCATAGTTTCCACAAAATGATCGCCTTTCTTTCTTTTTAGAATTTTACTACGCGCCATCCTAAAAGAAAAACAAATTATCTTATGAAATGTTACGATTAATTTCTAGTTACAAAAATTATTAATTTCCATGGAAAATACGTGAATCATGAAAGATAGTACACAACGAAAGTGTTTCATTGTGTACATTGTGCATCTGTTTCATTGTTTTATTAACCTTGAAAAAAATCCACTAAATTGTAACATTTTAACATATATCTATTCCACGTTAATCTACGAAATATGTTTAATGCTAGGTAATCATAAAAAATATGACATTTTCTACCATAATTTAATGAAAAATCTAAAAAGAATGCTGAAAATACATTTTTGTCGAAAAAATTAAAAATGCTCCACAGACAGTCTTCTCTTACGCGGCGCCGATGCAAACTGGGGTAGGTCGGGGGGTTCTCGAGAGTGTCCTTACGCGATATAATGCACGATCTGGCAATGCAGCATTTTAGAAATATCACAATGTTTTATTGTGTACCACTGTTTCATTGTTTAGACATCTGACCATACTTTTTAAAATTTTATTCAAAATTTGTCGTTGCTCAAACTTCAAACGTCAATAATTTCAAACAACAAAACTGGTAACAATTTTTTTAATTTTCGTCTAGAATAATTGTAAATCTTATAAAATTCGAATTTGTTGCAGATTATTACTAGAAAATTAAATACGAGCCCTTAAACTACGAGCAAATTTAAAAAAATATACGGAAAGCCCGACTTTGAACTGCGATTACAAAAAAACTGAGAGTGATAGAGCAGTTCTAATTCTAGGAAAACATCTTTGGTTCATTCCCGTTCTAACGGCATGAAATATGCGTAATTTATTCTAAAAGAACTGGAGTAATTCGTCAATTATACAAGTAACTGCCCGGGATTTTTTTTACGAAACTCTACATTTGCGAAAAGTGAAATTAATTACATGCAAAATTTGTCAAAATGGTTTAAGGAGTATGAGGTGCGACGGAACTCTACTATTACGTAAAGTGCATGGCCAAATAAATACACGTAAAGTTACTAAAAATAAATGGTGGATTCAAACATAGCGCAGCATAATTATAATTATTATATAAAACCTTGACCTTTAACCTATGTTTTACAAATGAATAATTCTAATTCTAATTCAAATAAGTTATCTACACGGATACCTAAAAAAAAATTAAGATGATAATCAATTTTCATCATTTATTTATAAAAAAAATAATTGATGCCCTTGATTTGCTATAATGTTCGGCACGGTTTTCGTAATTCGACCGTTGTAGTTCGTAGTAGCATCTCCGCTTTCATTATTAAGAATGCTGCATTTATTCGATTTATTAACTCTTTTCGACTGGGAAGCTTCGTTCATACTCAAAACTGGAAAGTTTTCCTCATAAAATAAAAAATTAAATAATTAAAAACTCTCACTAAACACTCGCACGGTGTAAACTAGCCCTTACTTTAGCCTTCGTAGGCCAACACTGACACCGGTAGAAGTTATTAACAGTGTTATTGAGACAAATTTGAAGTCTCTGAGTTTGTAAGTTAGTTCACTTGGTTTCTGCGAGTTTTTGGTAAGTATTGTTGGAAACCTTATTACGATGTGTTTGGTATATTGGTTATGTGGTTTCTGATGTTTGAAAGACGAGAGGCAGGGAAAGGGGAAGGAGTCTTAAGTTGAAAAATATGGTGGTGATGAGTATTATCATCGACATCATCCACAGCCCGACTTCATCCACTGCTGAGCCCAGCATACGATTTTCTTGTGACAAGACGCTCCTGTTCATCCCTCATCCAGGTTTTTCCCGTGATGGTGTGTTGTGTAGTTAATATGAAATGGGATGTGTCCTTTTTAGGGTTCCGCACCTCAAAAGAAAAAGCGGAACTCTTATTTATAGGATCACTTCATTGTTTGTCTGTCTGTCATTTTTCTCAGGAACGCGTGGAGGATTAAGCTGAAATTAATATCAAATATGGTCTATGGTCCCTTGGAGTTCTAAAAAAATTAAGCTTCTAATTCAACGCAATAAAAAATACGGCCATATAAGCGACATTATTTTGATACCCGCAAGTAAAACAATATCTTTAGGGTACTTCCCGTTGACCTAGGTTCATGAAATTTGGCTAGAAATAAGGTCTCACAGCACAACTAAAGGAAAAAGTCCAAAAACAGTTAATTATAATTTTATCACATAAAAAAAAAAATATTTAATGGATTAATTTCATAACAATCATAAAATTTGCAATTGGAGAATTGACCGTGACGTATATCAATGTATGGGGGAACATGTTTTTCAACTAGTGTTATGTTTGTTCTTGGGATAAATTATTTTCAACTACAGAACCCTTCATTGTACGTGGTCCGACACGCACTTGGCCGGTTTTTTTTTTCAAGACACACTGTCTACTCATTTTGACAAAGGAAACTAAGTTGCCTATACGCAAGCTCATTTGCAAGTGTCAATGCTTGTTTCTTCTCTGCATCAGGGACTATTTTGGTTACCCATTGAAGGGGTTTTCGTTAGGGTTTTTCTAAGCAGTTATACGATGTAGGTAACCCCTTTGAATGGCTTTAAAGGACCATTTTGGTTTTCCATTGAAAGGTATTTCGTTAGGGTTTTTCTAAGCAGTTATACGATGTAGGTAACCCCTTTGAATGGCTTTAAAGGACCATTTTGGTTTTCCGTTGAAAGGTATTTCGTTAGGGTTTTTCTAAGCAGTTAAACAAAAACCCATACGATGTGGGTAACCCCTTTGAACCGCTTAAATTAAGCCGTTCAAAAGGGTTAAGCTTCAACTCTCTTTAAAACGATAGCAGCGTAACATTCCGACTCGGAGCAATGTAATATCTCGATGATGGGCATACGTTGCAAACTGCTACTAAGGTTACCCGTACAAAACCCTTATATTATATAGGTTATTTTGATGCAGGGATAACCCTTTTACCGAGTTTCAAGGCTAAAATCCATTCAAGGAGTTATCCTACTTCCTACTAATATTATAAATGTGAAAGTTTATATGTTTGGATGTTTGTTACTCAATCACGCAAAAACGGCTTTTTTTTTTATTTATTTAATCCTTAGTGATACAATTTTATCCCTTATATAAAACCTGCCAAACTGCAGAGCAATTTGTCGGCAGTAGGTTCTCGTGGATTTTGCACGAATGTTTACTTAATTACATATTCAAATAAACAACGCTAAACGGATTTGAATGAAATTTGGCACACAGATAGTTTATAACCTGGATTAAGACATAGGATACTTTTCATCCCGGTAGAAGGTTCCCGTGGGATAATTTCCGCAATGCACGCGGGCAAAGCCGCTGGCAAAAGCTAGTACATGATAAAGGTTACCTTTTTTTTTTTTTTTTTTGTGGATGGGAAATCATCAAATGACTTCTCCCGCTCCGGGCAGAGCGGGAGGGTGTGTCAGACTTTTACTGACTAAAACCCACCCGTGTTCCTTCAGTTGCCCGTGCCAGGGCCACGGTATCTCTTTCGAACTACCCGCGACCCCGGCGGCTTCGGCCCTATTGGACCCCGTCACTGCTGACATCTCTTTGAGGCGCGCGTGGAACACAACGTGCCGTCGACCCGGGCCTGGTCCTTACCGGACGGCGAGCTGCCCATTACTCGTCGTCCGCAAGCCCGCGCCTACGGTGGCCGGGAATCGGCGATAGATTACCGCCGCCCAGGGCGTCTCCTGCGGCGGCTAGGGGCGCGAGGGCGCGGCTGTTGCCTCTCCCTCTCGCGTCCCGCCTCCTCCTTTGCGAGCATTACTGCTTCGCAGAAGGAGGTGACGGCCTCCCATGCACTCTCGCTCCGCACCATGGCCTGGACCAAGTTTGGACGCGAGAGATCGCCGCCGCCGATCGCCTCCGTGAGAACACGGCGGTGCTCCGCCCAAGCCGGGCAGACCTCCACTGTAAATAAAAAAAAATAAAAATAAATAATAAAGGTTACCTCATAAACGGCTTACCCCTTCGAAAGCCTTAACTTTTAACCGGGGTTGTCCGGTCCCTGCATGCATACAAAAACAACAACATAATAGGTACAACTCACAATTGATTCATTAGCTGTTAAATCTTTTACGAACAAGTAAAATAACCAAGTGCTACAATAACGACTGGTGTGGCAAGTTATTGCCCCATTGCATCTTTTGATTGTGGGCGGTGTTAAGGTGTCTGTAGTCTGCCTTAGGCATGTATTGCTGCCGTGACATGTGTGTCGCGAGCTTTGAGGATTCAGCGGCAACTGACAGCTGATGACAGCTGTCAGATGTCAAAGTGCACCGACGCCGTTCGGACGCATTTTCGTCTCACCGCGAAACCACGTTTTCAATCTTAATTCATCGCATCCGCTAAAATCATGAACTTTTATGTGTGTTATCCCGTAATCATTAGGGATTTACTGTTCTATGGTTCAAAATTACAATAATAACCCGCGTCCGATTAATTGTGCAATATTAAAGACTTTCAAGTGACCAGTGTACGGGCAAGCAAGGTGGCCACCTGCTCTGAAGAACTCACACTACAGGACTCCACAAGAAGATCACAGGTACCGCTTTGCATTATTTGCTAGGGTTAACTACAGACGCCATCTGACCGCCACCAATCAATCAATCAATCTGCCTAGCCTTTTCCCAACTATGTTGGGGTCGGCTTCCAGTCTAACCGGATGCAGCTGAATACCATTATTTTACATGGAGCGACTGCCTATCTGACCTCCACAACCCATTAACTGGGTAATACGATACCCCTTGGTAAGACTGATTGTCAGGCTTTCGGGCTTCTGACGACCCGTAACGACTGTCAAAGATCTACGAATGACAGCCGGGACCAACGGCTTAACGTGCTTTCCGAGGCACGTAGGAGTCTCGGTATGTAAAGATGGTCACCCATCCACTGACCAACCCCGGCAAGGCTGTTATTACTTAGCCACGAGCTCCTCCTCTGACCGCCACCAATCAGGATGAAAGTTTCGGACGAAATAGGCAATTTGAATTAGCGTGCAATCCAGACGTTAATTTTTCCTCGTCCTCAACCCGCATAGGATACACGGCTTTTTACACGCCTGTCCCTTCAACGACCCTTGTTATTTACAAAATATGTATAACATCACGCCTGTAATCCTCGGAGGGTTGGGCAGGTGTGTACCTGTAGTACACCCGCATTTCGCCATTTATGTTTTAGTCCCATGCCATAGGGAGCGAGCCTATTGCCAAATCCAAACATCGGGCTGTTATACTGAGAAATTCCAGATGGACAAACACAATAATACATTACCTAACCCAGGAATCGAACCCAGCTTGCTACCACTACAGTGTAGTGGTAGCATTGGTGTAATGACTACACCAATGAGGCAACCATTTTACTAAATATGCAAACGATAATTAAAGACCTCAATAAACAGAAGAATTTGTGTACACAACCAAGTCCGATCATAAAAACAACCTGAGGCCATCAATATGGGACCCCTATTATTGAATCACTCGACTTTAAACAACAGGCGACATTTCGAGTGATTCGTTTCGTTTGTAGTTTTCTAATTCGATATTGGAGGGTCGCAGTGTCTTTGACAAGGATTACAAGGGCACTGGCAATTAATTTCCTGGAGTTTTCGATCCCCTCGACAAAGATAGCGCGCTAACGACTGATTTTAATATCGTTTTTTTTTTGTTCTATACAGTTATTTACATACCTACATCATAGTCGTGTTCTTAGAATCATGCTTATTTGAAACTAGATTCACGAATAATATAAAATTATACAGAGTATGAGGCTATGGCATTCAATGAAAGTCCACGTGAAAAGTCGAGATGATATTCTCGAACGTTCGAGCATGTGTGTATTCGAGCAAGTCAATAATTGACCTCTAATGAGTATTTAAAGTACGATACTCATAAACACAAAATTTTTTCGGGACTTAATGAGTGCCTACGTTCCAATTACAACTTATTAAGCTCGTTCAAGCCTTGCAATGGCAAGGCTTGAACGAGCTTAATAAGTAATTTTATTAGGATTACCAATTGTAATTAAAAGTACTGAGGCGTTTAGGGTTTAGGTTTCGTTACCTACTTTACATACGACCTATGAGCTAAGTTCTGAATTGACTTATTTGGTTAGTAACACATTCCTAGAATGTTTTCCAATTCAAATAAAATAGAGTTTGTAGTCTTCTTCAAATAGTAATTTAAAAGTCTCATTTACATCAATTGATTGATTCTTTTTTATATTTAGATTTTTTTAATCTGCTGTAATTATATTTTATTGTGTGCTTTATATTTTAGTATGTGCTAAATAAATGTATTTTCTTTCTTTCAATTATGTAGTCTGACACGAGGTTTTTGCGATTCCTGCCTAATCTCACTGAAAAAGTGATGCAATGCAATTTTATTCCCAAAAGTCGTCATTCAAATTACTTATGCGTTACGTGACTAATCCGTGTTGCTGCTGAAAGCATCGTGAGGGTGTCTGAAGAGGCTATTCAGTCTCTCTCCAAGTCACTATGTACATACAGCCTAAACGGGTACCTTTTACTCAAGATGACACAACATGCTAAAACATTTACCGGAAAATTTATGCATTGGTATTATGTACAGCATTGTGAGGCTTCTTGTCAGTTCCGCCATCACCTAAAACTTTTATTGCGAGACATTATCTTTTCGTTAACAAATCCCAGTCCTTGAAAGATATACCAAAACAATGGCAACTGTGCCAACAGCAGGTACAAAAAACGCAGCTTTTGTCACAAAAAAACGAATTCGGAATACAAAAATAATGTCCACGCAAACATTTTAAGCTTTAAAATGATTTTCGTCACGGATCGCTGCCACCACAAAACCTGACGAACCATTTTTTTTTTTTTTTAAATCTTTATTTATTTACAGGGTTTTTTCTATAAAGAATATGTCACCCCGATTATTGAATACAATACTTATTATAAATTTACAGTAGGTGTAAATATAACAAACTAGTCTACCCGCAACCTTGTACCCGTAATAATAATATGATAAAGTGTTCTGGCCTCATCTGACAACGGTGAGACCAGAACGCTATTATAGAAGCCTACATTAAAACCACTGTCAAAAGCTTGACGTCTTCGGACCCCAATACGATCACATTCCGTCAAAATGTGATGCACATCTTCTATGACTCCACAGACAGTACAATTGGGTGAATCAACTTTGCGCATCATATAACCAAAACTATTGAGTGGAACGTGGCCGGATCGAAGTCTCAAAGCCATCACAACTTCTTGCCTGTTCATCCTGCCTTCGCTGAACCAAAGCATACGTGGAAGAGATGGTTGAATCGTCCTGTACCAAATGCCCTTCGTTAAAGACCTTTTATCAAAATATTCTGACCAAGATTGAAAACATCTGTCTCTAACTAGGGGTAAAAGCTCAGTATGCCATGGAGGACAAGCATAAAATTCCCCATCAGACGCGGCTTCATTTGCCAAACGATCCACCATCTCATTACCATCCAGTCCAACATGAGAAGGAATCCATTGCAATACAACTGTTTTGTGATTGACAGTAAATTCAGTGATGGTTCTTACGATACTATACGCCAGTGGAAGCCCCCTGAAAGACGAAGTACTCGTACATCTCATTAGTAAAAAGTTTTAGGTTCACCGCAAATGTAACTGAAGTTTTAATAAATTCGAGCCAGCTCACTGAGTGCGGTACTAACAGATAGGCGTAAACATTGAATTTTTTTGACGTAGATATCGATTTTACGTCCAAGTTGAAACCGTGACGCTTAGCAAAATTAAATATGGTCTGTTTGGTTAGCTAAGTTTCGTTGGGTTTCTTGATGACTGTTGCCGGATTACTCTAAGCTCATGTTACGGCCAAAGTGTGAAACTCTCTGTCAGCGTCTGTGTGGTCCACATATACCTAACCCATCAGTCTTCAAAGCAAGAGAGAGCGGGCAACTTCTGAGCTCGCTTGTTCCATCGTAGACCTCATCCATCGCTTTCCATCAGGCAAAACCGAGGAATAGAGCAGGCCCATTTCACAATTAAAAAAAAAAGTTATAACATTATTTGTTAAAATACGTCCATATTTAAAGGCACTCTCTGACAATTAAATGATGGAAATAGAAAAGGTTGGTATGTTAGGTAGGTTTAACTGCAATTTTAGCACAGTTTGGTCTTACATTTTCATCTCAAAAACTGTTACTATTCCTGGTAGAGTGAAATAGTAAATATTATTGCATACCTATATCGCAGTAAGATGGTTGTAGCCCCATGATATAATTATATCCCTAGGGATATCTAGGGTTATAGCTATAAACCGTAATACAGTTATATGAAAACGGTTCATAACTATCATACTAGGAATTTAACTATGATACGAGTATGATCTAGTAATGTAAGTATTAGGGCACTCCGAAAGTTTTCCTAAAACTTTATTATATTACAGTATATAACTATATCCCTACTACATACATCACGTCATTTCGCCAATTTAACCCCCGTTCGTACGGGCGTAATAAAATCGCGGCGGGATTTTATCGCGCACTGGATTTTCAACTCTCGTTGTTGAGCCGAGCTTTGAGCTTTGAGAATCCAACTTAACAATAACAGAGTACATTCTAGCGCGTCGAAAAAACACACTGTTCGATTTTGCACTCTCGGCGCTAAGCAGAGCGTTGAAAATCCAGTGCGCGAAAAAAAATCGCCGCGATACTGTTACGTCCGTGCGAACGTCGACTAACAATCAAAATCCAAATTAACTAGAAATATTTTGTTAATACGCCGCAAAATGACTTTCGTGCTTACATTAAACATTATTAAATTACCGCCATTTTGGGAGCGATGTGAATCAAATAGCTACGAACTATTTTTATTAATAATTATGTGATATTTAAATGAGTTTCGTTTGAAATCGGCTGTCGTGTTATGTGGTCACTTTGAATGAACAAAATCGCAAAATCTATATAAGTAATTTAATAGTAGCAGATGTTGGAGAAAAAACAACCGGACTGAAGTGGGAGCGGGCCGGACACTTCGCACAAATGCACCCGGAGAGATGGGAAAAGATCGTCACTCACTGAACACCTGAGGGAAGACATCGCCGTCGAGGCAGGCCACGGCGAAGGTGGTGTGACGATCTGATAAGGTTTGCAGGGCCAACATGGCCAGAGATCGCACAAGACAAGTTTTGGAAGGAAAAAGAGGAGGCCTTTGCCCAGCGCTGGGACACCATGTAGGCTAATAAATTAGAAATGAATACTCGATGTGACGTTTTTTCCTCTGCTAAATGGTGAAGGTAAACGTCGTATGAAGTCCTTTGTATAGAACTAGTAAACATGGTTCCTTTTGTAGGTACATGAGTTAAAGAAAAAAGAAGTAAAGAAAGAAAAATAATAAAGAAAGAACAAAAAGAAAGAAAAAAGAAAGAAAGAAAGAAGAAAGAAAGAAAGAAGAAAGAAAGAAAGAAGAAAGAAGAGGAAAGAAGTAATATTTACTACTAATAGAGCTTTTACAAAACGTTGACTTAAAATCATAGACAACTTTTTTATCCATCCATTTTTAACAATACGAGTATTATTCTTACCCACAAAGTCGTGAAAACCGGATTACATGGAAAATCTATCCAATATTTAGTAAGGCGTGTATTAAGCAGATTTAACCATTTTATCATAGTAAGCAACCTCCTGATATTTTGTTGTTCCCCGGTTTTGACTGCATAATGGAACGGATTTCAATATTTTAATATTTATAAGCAATTCGTTTGTTATTTTGCTGGTTGGCTCCTACAGAGTTATTTTTTTTAACGCGTCGGTTTTCCAAGGGATTTTCTTAAGGAAAATCTGCAAATCTCATGCTATTATTTTCATTTGAACTATTTTTATCCGACTGACCCAGAAGGAAGATAATGTTTTGCGTTCGTGTGTCCGTTCCATTGTGACCTCTTGTAGCCTTTCTTTGTTTTTTTTCGTTTTTTTTTTTTTTGTGGTTGGGAAATCATCAAATGACTTCTCCCGCTCTGGGCAGAGCGGGAGGGCGTGTCAGACTTTTACTGACTAAAACCCATCCATGTTCCTTCAGTTGCCCGTGCCAGGGCCACGGTATCTCTTTCGAACTACCCGCGACCCCGGCGGCATCGGCCCAGTTGACCCCGTCACTGCTGACATCTCTTTGAGGCGCGCGTGGAACACAACGCGCCGTCGACCCGGGCCTGGTCCTTACGGCGAGCTGCCCATTACTCGTCGTCCGCAAGCCCGCGCCTACGGTGGCCGGGAATCGGCGATCGATTCCCGCCGCCCAGGGCGTCTCCTACGGCGGCTAGGGGCGCGAGGGCGCGATTGTTGCCTCTCCCGCACGCGTTTCGCTTCCTCCTTCGCGAGCATTACTGCTTCGCAAAAGGAGGTGACGGCCTCCCATGCACTCTCGCTCCGCACCATGGCCTGGACCAGGTTTGGACGCGAGAGATCGCCGCCGCCGATCGCCTCCGTGAGAACACGGCGGTGCTCCGCCCAAGCCGGGCAGACCTCCACTGTACTCCACCGTGTCCTCCGGGTGACCCACACAATGGTGACACCCGGGCGATTCCTCCCGCCTTATTCGAAACAGGAATCTCCCGAAACAACCGTGTCCGGTGAGGACCTGCGTCAGGCGGAAGGTGAGGACGCCGTGGTGCCTCTCCAACCACTCCTCAAAGAGGGGACTTATCGCCGCAATTGTGGCGTACCCAGCGCTGGGTTGCGACAATCGCACTCTCCATGTCGCCATGAGATCCCGCCGGAGCTCTGTCCGCTGTACCGTGATTTCTCGCGGCAGCGGAGTTACGCCCCGGCGTTTCACCTCCTCGCGCCACTCCCACACGTGCGCGAGGACTTTTGCCTCCAGATCCTATGGCGGAAATCCGGCAAGGAGGCTCGCCGCCTCACAGGAGACCGTGCGGTATCCCCGGACTAGCCGGATGGCCATGACCCTCTGGGACGCGTTCAACCGGCGGGCCAGTCGCAGCCTCAGGGAACGCGCTCACACTGGTGCTCCGTAAAGGGCCATGGACCACACGACCCCCGCGTAAAAGCCTCCGGCAGGAGGCGTTAGGGCCCCCCAGATTGGGCAGGAGCCGCTTCAAGGCAGCCCCCGGCCCACTGCAGTCTGGGAACCACTGGGAGCCAACCGTCGAAAATGCTCCACGAAGTTCCACCGGCTGTCGAGGACGAGTCCCAGGTACTTCATCGTCGACTCGACTCCGATGTGAACCCCTCCTACCGTTATTTGGGAACCCGACGGTGGCGCGTTCCGAGGACCATGAAAACACATGACCTCGGACTTGTGCAGGGCCACCTCGAGTCCCAACTGCCGGATCCTCTCTACTATCGTCGCAAACCCGCGTGTCGCTAATTCGGCCACCGCCTGCTGTGACCTCCCTTGCGCCAGGACCAGCGTGTCGTCAGCGTAACATACAACGCTGACGCCGCCAGGGAGGTCGGCGCGCAGCACCCAGTCGTACCCGATGTCCCACAGATGTGGCCCCAGGACAGATCCCTGCGGGACACCGCACGACATCTCTCGCCGGTTCCACTCTCCTTGATGACCGAGGTAGATGACGGCCCTGTCCGTCAAATAGGCCTCGACCACTCGACGGAGGTTGGTTGGCACCCGGTAATACCGGAGTGCCTCCCTGTTGCAGCTCCAGGGCAGGGTATTGAAGGCGTTGGCGATGTCTAGAGATACCGCCAAGACGACCCCACCCCGGGCCACAGCATCTCCCGTCGTGAGGGCTCGCACGCGCATGATGGCGTTCACCGTAGAGCGCCCCCTGCGGAAACCAAACTGGCTCTCCGCCAAATCCGGCCCCTCCTGCACCAGCCACCCGACGAGGCGGTCTGCAATGACTCTTTCAAAGAGCTTGCCCACCTCGTCGAGCAGCACGATGGGCCGGTAAGCGGACGGACAGACCGCAGGGCGCCCCGGCTTCTTAATGAGGACCAGTTTCCCTGTCTTCCAACGAAGTGGGAACTGGCCCCTCTCCAAGCATGCGCTTAGGAGCCCCCCTAGTCGAGGCCCGAGAGCCACACAGGCCAGAACCCAGGCTTTTCCTGATATGCCGTCGGGTCCTGGGGCGGTATTTTTGGCACTCAGCCTACGTACCGCCGCTCTCAGCTCTACCTCGGTCACTTCCGGAGAATCGTCGTCGTCGTCGGTGATGTGGTCCGCATCGGGCACCGCAGGAGGCGGAGCCATGGGTGGGGGAGTATGTTCCCCTCGCGAAGGGAACAGAGCGCTCACCACGTCCTCCACGAGCTGCGGCCGGAGACTCTGCGTCAGCGGGGGAGCCCATGGGCGGAGTTTATCCCGTACCATTTTGTAGGGGCGTCCCCACGGGTCTCTGTTCAGAGTCCCCAGCGACTCCTGCGAGCCAGACCCCTGGCCCGCGAAATCTCCGCTCGGAGAGCAGTCTTCGCCGCTCTGTACCCCTCGTACAGCTCCGCCTGAATGGCTTCTGTATCCAGTGGGCGGATACGGAGCCTGCGGTGCCTGGCGTACCGGTGCCGCGCAGCAACGCACGCCTCGCGCAGCGCCGTCAGCTCCGGCGACCACCAGTACACCTGGCGCTAAGCGCGTCCGGGCTGGACCCGGGGCATTGCCACGTCACATATTTCGGACATGGCCTCCCGGAACAACTCCGCCTCGTCGTTGATGTCAGCAGGCCTGTCCGGTGGTGACACCCAGGCCTGCACGATCGAGGCTTCCTTTGGGCCGCCGACACGGGGCAACTCACCGTAACGGCTCGCATCCCCGTGGAGTCAGGACGGATGGTGCCTACCTTCACCTGTTCGAAGGCGCAACCCCCAGTCTTGACCACGGCGGCCACCACCTCTCCCTCCGTCACTGAGTCGTCCAGACCCAGGATGCGCATGTCAGCGCACTAGGCGGGTCTGGACACTCGGGCCACGTCCGCATCTAAGGACGCCCTGAGCCTTTCGGCCAGAGCGTCAGCGGTCGGACCACTGGCTGCACCGGGGATCTCCAGCATCCGAGCCCCAGTCGCAGTGACCATCTACAACCCCGAGCTCCTCTATGTTCACCGCCGCCCTCGCCTTGGTGAGCACGTCGCGGTAGGACACGCCCTTCTTCTTCGCTTCCGGCTGTAGTGTGATTACTACAGCTGCGGACTTTGGGGCACGTAACCTAGCCGCGACGTTTGTCTCTTTGCCTCGCCGCCGCTTTTCCTTTCGCTTGGCCGCCCTTGCCGCCTTACCCGCCTTCCTCTTCTCCCCGGCTACTTGCCATTCGGCGTCAGCCAAAGGAGATTTAGGAGGCGGGGGCAGCCGCGTCGCCACCACGGCCACGGCTGGGGCCTTGGCAGGTGCCTTCGCAGGCACAGCTCCGCTCTTCGCTTGCCCCGCCGATCCTGGTTTGGCCGTGGCGGCATACGAAGCCGCCTTTGGCTGGCCCGAGGCCAGCCGCCTAGCCGCTAGCGGGGGGCGCAGGACAATGCCCTCCAGGACGAAGAACCGCCTGTTGAGAGCAGCCAGCTCCATCCGCACCAGGGCCAGCACCCGGTTCTCAGCAGGCTCGGGCCCGTCCTGCCCCGGCTGCGCCCCTTCCTGCAATTCCCGAGGGCCGGCTCCGCGGAGCTTGGCCAGGTCCGCTCGGAGCTCCTCGTTCTCCTTTCGGAGAAGCTCCATGGCGGCTGTCAAGCGGGCGACCTTCGCCCGCAACTCGGACATTCCGACCGTCGGAGGCCCCTGTAGCATTGCCTCCGCTGCCGCCATAATGGAAGCCTTGGCTGCGGGTATGGCCTTGTCTTTAGAGGACTGAGTCCTATTCAAGGCCACACCCTCGATTGCCGCCACCACGACCTTCTCGAACCTGGCCGCTCGCACTATATTGGAGCCGCCCTCGGCGTCCGACTCACCGCCAGACGACTCCATGGCGACCCTCTCGGCTGGCTCGGCTGAGCTGGCTCTGCTCTGCTCGCTGTCCTCCTGCGTGGGGACTACCCGACCCTTGCCCCCTTTTTTCCGGGTCCAGCCTTGGCCCCGGCGAGCAAGTTTTCTACGGGCCGAGCTCACCCCGCCGTCCGAGGAAGACGCCTGGCCATCCCCCGGATTCTTGTTCCGCTTCAGGAAAGGGTTCTTCCTTTTCCCCCCAGCGGCCCTCACCACTATGCCCTCCGGGCTCTTAAATGAGCCCGTCGCGCCCTTCGCATCAGACGCGGCATCGGACTCCGACGCCGCATCACTCCCCTTCTCTCCTCGTCTTTGGTTTTTATGTGTTTCCATAGCTGATCCCACGAGTAAAAACTTTGTGTACTTGCTCAAAGTACGTGGTTCGCACTAACGACTAATTTAGCTACCCATTAGTCTAGCTACCAACCTCCCTCACGGTGCGCCGCCGCTTAGAGGTTTGGGGTAATTTTTTATAGAGGTTTTCTTCCTCGCGGTCCGGGCGATTAAGCCAAGACCCTCGACCCCCGTCAAAGGTCAGAGACATGACCTGACAATCTTCGGGGCTACGAGACTAACGGTGGCAGAAGGAAATGACTTCCTCCTGCCTGCCCGGCGGCAGGGTTAGTGCACACCGAGCCCGCTCTTACTCCGCCGCTGTGCGTCTCCCGTCCCGGAGACTGGCCTTCCCCCCGGACGTATCCGTAAGGGAACTCCAGCCCCCGGGCACTTGGGGAGGTTTCCTGTCCACGCACCCCACCTCTTGTAGCCTTTACGGGCGTACGGGCGTTTAGCGTTTACGGGTTGATAGATTTTAACATAATATGAGGTGTCATTATATTCGTCTTATTGTGGGAGTGACATTACCTTATAAATAATATTTATATATTGAATCTGGAAATACAAAAATCTATAGATTTTAATGCTCGTTTTTATTTGTGTTTTTGCTGTCGGGTTTTTTGTTTTTTATTAATTAATTGGTTTTTTTTTTGTGTACAGATTATAAAAGGGGCATTATCCTGAAATCAATCAATGGCGGTAAGGTGTCCAGCATCGACCTTGTGGGAACAGCATTGATGACACGTGTTCTGTGTAGCGTGGAGTTTGCACCTAAAAATTGTAAATACACAAATGAAAATGTTATTATAAAATCAAGGAACAAATTAATTATTGACAGTTAGTACTACTAAGCGAGTTTGCATACAGAAATGTATGAAGTGTATGAGCACGCCTCTTTGATTCGATGTTTTGTGTAATGTTTCGAAAAAACACGCGCAGGAAACACGGCTTTATCTCTGTCCACCCTTTCGAGTAAACAAGGCGTGAAGTTATGTTAAATTCATAAAATACACTAAATCCTCACTTAAAACACTCTCAATGATGCAATTAATTCTCAATGACATTAAGTCATGAATAACATTTAAAACAACACAACCTGACATTGTAAACATGACGACACACAAATCATCTTTAGAGTTTCGCTCCAGTGAGTAATTGGCTTAATTTACTCATGTTATGTCATATATTGCCCCCCTTGTGTATATATCAGTTGATGCCTGAAACCACCCTGTAGGAGGTTGAGATCCAATATCTTTGTGCTTCGTTGCATAGACGCATGTACCTAGCTAAAGTATTTAGAGTAGGTAGGTATGTTCGTGAATATATCGATGTGTGGTTATTGACAAAAGTGTACGATCATAGCCTTAATAAGAGTTGTTAAAACTAAGCGACTTATCTAAAATACTCTTCATTAAGGCGAAAGCGCCAGGATAGCCTGCGGAAATAAAATTTCTTACGTTTTTTGCAATTTCTGCTCAACTGTCAGTTTATTTTTCATCGACAGCCGAGGGGAGCGATTGTTTCGTATCACATTAAACAGCATTAATCAGTTCCCTACAAAATAGATGAGCTGGATGGTGCTGATCCACGCGTCATTTTCGTGAACGGGCGCCGTTGAGACTGGTCATCTGTCAGGGCTTATTTTTAAATCTTATATTTTTAATTATTTCATATGTTTTTTTTTACATTGTTCTTACATTAAAGAAGCAACAAGAATAATGTACCCAGGATTATGTAATAGGCATCTTGATTTAATAGAGTGTTCTTGGAGTTTGTTGCTCGTTCTTCTCCATAGAGATCTACGGTTAGGAATAGGCAACTAGCTTTAAATTTCTGACTAACTGAACTACCTGCCTGTAATTGGTTCAATGGAAATAAATGCTTTGAGTTTGAGTTTGACTTCAGTACACCTCTATATCCCATAACAGCCAAACCACATGACACATTCACATACTGTTACCAACATTATACAAATACATTCCCCCTTTAATGGAGACGTAGCCCATTCAGCATTGAATTGTGCGTGTGTAATTGAATGAAGCCCTTGTTGAAACGAATTTGTGTTAATTAAAGAGCATCCTTGTTTATACAAACACTGAATGGTGACTTGGTATGTGATTAGTCGAGGTTTTGGGTTCCAAATCTATCTGTCACTATGGGGCAGCCGGTAGGGGTGGCAAACAAATGGTTCGCGGTTAGTTATTGGGTACGACGTAATAGAAATTGAGGCAGTTAATATAAAATAAGTTAGAACATGGTCTAAAATACCTCAATCTGCCTAGCCTTTTCCAACTATGTTAGGGTCGGCTTCCAGTCTAACCGGATGCAACTGAATTCCAGTAAGTTACATGGAGCGACTGCCTATCTAACCTCTATAACCCAGTTACTGGGTAACACGATACCCCTTGGTAATGTCTAAAATACCTATCGACTATAATCATTATTTTGTGAATTGTAATTATCTGCTGGGATCTTCATTACTTACATTTTCAGTTAGTGTAATGAAAATAATGTAGATACATAAACTTATTTCGATTTTTTTCGTGGTCGGTGATGTTGCTAAGAACACCTACCTGTTATATTACTTTGGGAACGTCGGAGGGAGTGATTATCGAAATAAATATTTTCATCTGCATTTAGAAGAAAAGTTTATCAAGATCAAAAAAAATATGACCAATATAAGGTTATTATTATTATTTTCCACTAAGGGCCTGTTTCACCACCTACGATTAGGTTCCTATTAACTTACTTGGCAGATAATTTCATACAAATTCTGTTCCATTTTAGAATTTATTCGGTGAGTAGTGGCTATTCGGACATCGTGAAATAGGCCCTAAGCCTAGATTCCTTGATTCGCAAATTTTATTTATTTACTAGCTGCGTCCTGCGGTTTCACCCGCGTAGAATGTGATAAAAAGTAGCCTATGTGTGAATCCAGGTTATAAGCTATCTACATACCAAATTTCATCAGAATCTGTTCAGCCGTCTGAGCGTGAAGATGTAACAAACATACAAACACATACACTCAAAAAAATTCGCCTTTATAATTATAATAATAATAATAATAACCGGCCCCGAGCCGGGTCCCCGCTGCCGGTGGTTGTGTGCAGCGCATGAGATGGACTCAGTCAATGAACGAGAACGTCATGCGCGCATATTACGGGTCTACAGAGGGAGGAACTAATCTCACTGCGTATCGTGTTAGGATGCTGACTCTGTTCCAGGAACTAGAACCAACCGTCAACACCTCGGCCCAACGACTGTCGGATCAGGTGCGGGTCATCCAACGCAATCACAGGTTGGACGATACCGCACTTGATAGGCTGCGCTCAGAGGTACTGAGCAGCCGTATCGTCTCGACCCCAGCACAAACCGCGGTACAAGCGTCAACTATAGATGCAATCTCACCGCGGTTCAATCATGTTGAAGAGGAGGATGATAGGGTTGACACAGTAAGTAGCCAGTGCAATACCCGGTTGAGGAGCGCACTGGAGGATGCGTTTCGCGAGTATAGGTCCACTCCGACCGAACTTAGACCCCGTTTACCACGCCTACCTATGCACAAAAAAAATAGGGCGCTGGTGAGTGCCTTGGACTCGCAGCTTAAGAATTTTTTCGAAAGCAGCGAGGACCTCGTTGATACACACTCGATTCTGTATTGCGCGGCTGTTGCGGTATGTCGTTTAGCTAACGTCAATTTTCCTAGCTGTGACGGAGCTACTCGACCAAAACCAGCTGTACTAGCCTGGCAATGCAGGATCGAGCGTCGTATCGATGGGGCCAGGGTACTCATCGGCAAACTATACTGCTTCAGGGAGGGCAATACACGACCACGAGTAATGCGCTTTGTGAGGCAGGCATTCTCGGGGACTGGAATCAGCCCTCGAGAATACATGTCCAGTGTCACAGAGCGCATCGACTTCCTGAAGCAGAAAGTTTGTGCATGGGCGAGCCGTATTCGGCGGTATAAGCGGCGGGTTGAACGTTACACGCAGAATCGCATGTTCCAGAGCGATGAGAGGTGGGTATATAGAACTTGGGAGCGACCTGAACAAAATGTGACAGACGTATGCCGCCCGGATGATGCCGCTACGAGTGAATTTTGGCGCAGCATATGGTCGGTACCCGTCTGTCACTCTGAGGCTGACTGGATGCAGGATGTCGAACGAGTGTGTGAAACTATACCAGAAATGGGAAAAATCGCAATTACGCCATTAGACGTAGCCAGAGCAGTCCGTCCGTTACCGAATTGGAAATCACCGGGACCGGACGGACTGCACAATTTTTGGTTGAAATGGCTAAGTAGTTCACACACTTGCCTGGCATCTCAGTTCCAATCATCCTTAGAGTCTGGGTCGCTACCACCGTTTCTAACAACAGGCGTTACCCACCTGCTCCATAAGTCAGGTAGTCCCGTGGAACCCAAGAATTATAGACCGATCACGTGTTTGTCGACGGTCTATAAACTTCTTACATCCATTTTGAGAGCGAAAATTAATACGCACATTGATAGTAACACGATTATGTCTACCTCTCAAAATGGATGTAGGAACGGGTCTCGCGGTACTAAGGAGCTACTCCTCATCGACATGGCCATTAGCCAACAGGTTCGTCGATCCCGCAAGGATCTGTCGACATGCTGGATAGATTATAAGAAGGCCTATGACTCGGTGCCACATACATGGCTCATAAAGGTGTTGGAGTTGTACAAGATTGATGCGACTCTACGCACCTTCCTTGAGTCGTGTATGGGGCAATGGAGGACGGTCCTTCGCTATCCTGGATGTCGACAGATCCAAGGGAATGATGATCCTGTATGGATTAAACGGGGAATATTTCAGGGCGACAGTTTGAGTCCACTTTGGTTCTGCTTAGCCCTGAATCCTCTAAGCACACTGTTGGAGGATTCAGGTCTAGGCTATCGGTTGAAGAGAGGTGGTCAGGTGATATCTCACCTCCTCTACATGGATGATTTGAAACTCTTTGCCCACAACAAATTGCGGCTGATGGAGCTACTTAAGGTTACTGAAACTTTCAGTAGCGCCATCAGGATGGAATTTGGTGTAGACAAATGTGCAATCATGCATGTAAAACGAGGTGAGGTTATGAAATCCGATGGAATTCAACTTTCGGATTCCATACATCTTAGATCCCTCTCCTCATCCGAAAGCTATAAGTATTTGGGTATGTCGGAAGCGTTAGGCATCAACGTTGCTGACATGAAACAATCGTTGAAGGAGCGCTTCTTTGGTCGCCTGAAGAAGGTATTAACCAGTCTTCTTTCAGGCGGAAACAAGGTGCGCGCTTTCAACGGTTGGGTCATGCCGGTTTTGATGTACTCTTTCGGCATACTCAGATGGACTCAGACTGAACTCGACGCCCTGGATAGGAGCGTCCGTACACTGCTGACTGCAAACCGGATGCATCACCCACGATCATCGGTGATGAGACTGTACATCCCGCGGAAGTGCGGGGGTCGAGGCTTTTTAAATGCGAAGACCCTCCACAACCGCGAGGTGTGCAGCCTCAGAGAATATTTTTTAAAAGTCGAAGTGGGTATGCACCGTGATGTCGTTGCAGTGGACAAGGGGCTCACCCCGCTGTCCATGGCTAAAGAGAACTGGCGCAAACCTGTAGTACTTACTACCGATGACCGCAAGAAGGTATGGCAAAGCAAAGAGCTCCACGGGCGCTTCTATCGGGCTCTTCATGAGCCCGGTGTAGATTTCTTAGCGTCCGTATCCTGGCTACGTTTCGGTGACCTTTTCGGGGAAACTGAAGGTTTCGTCTGTGCAATTATGGACGAAGTTATCTTGACGAATAACTATCGGAAATATATTATGAAGGACGGGACGGTTGACGTGTGTCGGGCATGCCACCGTCCGGGTGAGTCCATCAGACATATTATCTCCGGTTGTTCTCGTCTGGCTAACGGCGAGTACTTGCACAGGCATAACCAAGTAGCTAGGATTATCCACCAGCAACTTGCTTTGAAATATAAACTAGTCGATTCTGAGGTACCATACTACAAGTATGTGCCCGACCCAGTTCTCGAAAATGACCATGTCACTTTGTACTGGGATCGGTCTATCATTACTGACAGGACTATTGTCGCCAATAAGCCTGATATAGTAGTGATAGATCGGTTAGTGCGCCACGCAATGATAGTCGATGTTACCATTCCACATGACGAGAACCTCGTGAAAGCTGAGAAAGAGAAACAAATAAAATATCTCGACTTAGCTCACGAGGTTGTTGATATGTGGAATGTGAGCTCGGCTGTCATTGTGCCGATTGTCGTAACGGCCAATGGCCTGATGGCCGAAAGCCACGAACAACATCTCTCGAGGCTATCATTAGGCGGTTGGATCAAGGGCCTGATTCAGAAGGCAGTACTCCTTGATACGGCTCGCATTGTGAGAAGGTTCCTGTCTCTGCAGCCCTAACCACCGGTAGCTTGGACCCTGCTCCCGACACCGGCGGACCTCTATTTTTTTATATTTTTAAATGTTTTTTTATATCCTTTTTTTAAGAAATATTTAAAAATGTAAATAGATAAGAAATAAAATAAATAAATGACATAATAATAAGACATTTATTTTAGACGTAGTCCATATACTGTTAGTAACACAAAAACCTTATAATCCTATTGTTAGTACATACAAAAAACAAAGCCACAGACAGAAATAAAAATCACAAAGTGGCACAGGAGTGCCAGTTTATGGCAAGCCCTGGACGCGACCACCCGAAGTGTGTAGTCGCATCCAGTGCTGCCACATCGGCGAGTCCGCTGGGCCGCTGGACTCACGAACACGCTCAGAAGGCTGTTCGAGCTGGCCCGCATGCGCAAATTTATTTAATTAGTTACTTTATAAAATTAGTGTGATTATACGAGTATTAGAATAGTATAGCATAGGAAAGGTTCTTCATCCCTGCTAAGTCGTAACATTCTGTTGATGTTGACCGGTACCGGAATAATGTTTGGGTTAGTTCAGTGAGGGAATGTTTAGTATAGTTTCATGTTCTATAAAGCACTCTCTATACAACATTGAACTGTACTTAGACATAGTGTAGCAAAGTTTGTTTGATAGCAAACTGTTCTAAAGTTACTAAAATTTGTACATGAAAATTCATGAAATACACAGTTACTTACATATCAGTCTAGAATTTTACAGTTTAGAATATTATGTACTAGCTTTTGCCAGCGGCTTCGCCCGCGTGGATGTTGATAAACATCTCACGGGAACGTACTACCGGAAATTCCTTGAGGAGGACACCGTGGAGTTTTAGTATCTTAGAGCCCCACATAATTGCACTATCTCCCCGTGGTAGTGCAGTATGCATGAGCATTTCTCCACAATAAAAAAAAGGTGTCAAAAATTAATACTGTGGATAAAGAAACTGCTCATGTTAATTATATCGTCGAGATAAATAGGAAGTTTCAGTCATAATAGTTAATCAATCTGCCTAGCTTTTTCCAAACTATGTTGGGATCGCCTTCCAGTCACATACAAACTACGCATCACACTGACGTCACAAAAATCCTGCATCGCGCAATCAGAGTTTACCGCGCGCCTAGCATCCGACATCAACCATTGGGCAGTTGCCCACCAGGCGCGATACCCGTCTTGTCGGTGGATCCTCTTTTTTTCTATGGGGGATGAGTGAACTTTACACACGCCTCTTAAGTCTAACCGGATGCAGCTGAATACTACTATTATATTTTACATGGAGAGACTCCCTATCTAATCTCCACAACCCAGTAACTGGGTAACACGATACCCCTTGGTAAGACTGGTTGTCAGAGTTTTGAGCTTCTGTCTTCCCGTATACGACTGTCAAATATCTACGAATACAGCCAGGATCAGCGGCTTAACGTGTTTTCGGAGGTACAGAGGGGTCTCGATATAAATGGATGGCCACCTATTCACGAACCGACCGTGGCAAGCGTAGCTTAACCTTCGATTGACGCGAGCAACTGTTATATCCAGATCCGCCGATCGACGAACCGACCTTCGGCCGACACGTGCGTCTGTAATAATTTAGCCACAACCCCCTCATGTTTCAGTTTTTATTAAGAATATAAAATCCTATGTAAATTATTCTGCCACGTGTATAATAACGGCATGACTTACATAGTACCGTAAGCCTTTGCTCCCATTTCTTCAATCATAAAGAAACCCTTCCCAGCGTTAGTATAAAGCAAATATATAATTAACACTAGGCACAGAACTCTGATTCGAGGAGCTCGTGGCTAAGTAATAACAGCCGCATGGGTCGATCGACCAGATTAAGCTACGCTTGCCGGGGTCGGTCCGTGGATGGGTGACCATATTTACATACCGAGACTCCTCCGTGCCTAGGAAAGCACGTTATGCCGTTGGTCCCGGCTGTCATTCGTGGATCTGTGACAGTCGTTACGGGTCGTCAAAGCCCGAAAGTCTGACAACCAGTCTTACCAAGGGGTATCGTATTACTCAGTTAATGGGCTGTGGAGGTCAGATAGGCAGTCGCTCCATGTAAAATACTGGTATTCAGCTGCATCCGGTTAGACTGGAAGCCGACCCCAACATAGTTGGGAAAAGGCTAGGCAGATTGATAGGAGAACTCTAATTAAGAGTGCGGTAATTAATAGGGAGGTAGGTACATGCTGTAATCTAAGTCTAGGGTGACCATATTTATTGTACACGAGGGCAGTAGGTCGTGAATTCCGTTCTCAACATTATGTAAAAATAGATATTAATATTTTATGAAATGAAGACGACTTGACAACTTTTTTAAAGTAAGTACCTATTTTTGTGCTTAAATAATATAACGGTACCTATAATAAGTTTTTAACCGACTTCCAAAAAGGAGGAGATTCTCAATTCAACTGTATGTTTTTTTTTTTCATGTGTTTGTTACGCGATTTCTCCGTCAATTGTGGCCGAAAATTCTGTTTTTGTTTGGAAGGGTAAGCTCTCGAGGTGCTCCCATTTTCAGCAAGTCAAAATCTAATGAGGGGATCCCATGGAATTCGAGGGAAATCCTCAGCTTTTTTAGGCACACCTATTGCAATTTGGTTATTTTTATATCACACTAGCTGCGCCCCGCGGTTTCTCCCTCGTAGATCTGGGTAAAAGTTAGCCAGTGTATTAATCCAGGGTATAAGCTATCTACATACCAAATTTCATTCAAATCGGTTTAGCCGTTTGAGCATGAAGAAGTAACAAACATACAAACATTCGCCTTTATAATATTAGTGTGATAATGTGATTTTCTCTCAGAAAACACCATTTGGTGAAGTGGAACTGATGATGAAGACCACTGATGGCCACCGGAACTAAGTACTCAATTATACCTAAGTATTTCACAGGTTGGGATTCGATTACTTTTTGATATGGTTACTTAGCTATTTATGCTCGTCACAATTCATAATTATGGTGAAGTGGAGCTGATGGTGACTTCACATGGTGAATGCATCGGGAAAAGCAATAATTTGTAAAAGGTGATGAGCAGTTGATATTAGGCTATTGTAACTTAGATAAATTACAAACTGACCTACTAAAAAGTAAAAAAAAAATCTACAAAAAAAAAAAAAAAAAAACAACAGACTTCCAAAAAAACAATACAAAGTGAAAAATAATTTTAATTTCAGAAGTCCGTGGCAAAAAACTAAAATACAGATTCAAAGACTTCCGAAATTAAAGTTATTTTCACTTTTTTATAATTTCGAACGTTACGATATCCAAGTCCACGTCACGGCTTTACGATAAGACAGGAAGTAAAAAGTATTGAAATTAATGAAGATCCTTTTAATTTTCCATCGTACATCCATACCATACCATACCAATACCATGTTGTACCTACATTATTTTGAAAATCAAGTGTGACCTTTTTCATCATTGCATTTAAATAATAGGGATGTTGCCTGGGTAAAAAATGCCTCAGATAACACGCATTACAGCTGCGGAGTGGGGGCACGCTACGTCACTACTACGTTTATACGTAGTAGTGACGAATCAAGCCAGGCGTGACGTCATTCCATATTATTTAAATAACCCAATGTATCTTCGTAATCTTTTGATTACGTTAAAAAATAAAAAATACGTGTCCAGTATTTTTTCAACAATTTAAATGACGGACTAAATTTTTTTTTTGTCATAGACTATTAATTGCCACAGGTAAGGCACCAAAGGGAGAACACAAGTAAAGTAAGAAACTAAAACACTTATACAAACTGCCTTATCAAACTACCAACTAAATAGTAATAGAAGATTAAAAAACCTCAGCCAGAAGTGTCAGCTTTAGTTTCAAAGAAACTTGGAACCCTTCGCAAGTTTGTAAACATTTGCTTTCCAAGAAAAATAAGGCTCAGGAAATAAAAATATGGAAAGTTTTCAAGTAAAAAAACTACCGAAAAGTTATTTGTTGGCTATTTATTATGATCTGGCTTTTCAGTATTTTACACCTTTGATTAATTTATTTAGTTAAATAAATAAATAAATTCTTTCTTTATTTCAAAAAGAGACAGCTTTTTTACATACATGACATATTTAAAGTAAACAGATGTCTCAAACATAGGTCCCCTGGCCCCCAAACTAGGTTTATATCTGTGAATTGGCAGTCAGTGATCCTCCATGAAAAAGTTATTATGTAAGACGTTGGTTATTTAAAAATGTAGCGACAAAGAATATCAAAAGGCACAGTTATTTACATATTTAGAATAAAAATTACAATCATGTAAAACATCATTGTGCGTGTGTGTGAGTTCAAGATTAAGTTTTTGTTTTGCACAGCTTAACATTCATGAATTTAGACAATGCTGTCAAAAACAATTACTGAGGAGCACATGACTAAGTAAAAACAGCCGCTCGGGTCGATCCGTCACGTTAAGCTTCGCTTGCCGGGGTCGGTCCGTGGATGACCATCTTTACTGCGAACATCCCTGACGCACTACAGAAACGGGGCAGCCCCACCAGTATCCTAAACGCATTGTTATATTGAACGCGGAGAGCGCTGTACGATCTTTGCGTATACCTAGCCCACAGGCTGCACGTGTAAAAAGAAGTACAGCAGTAGTAGCGGTGAGATTTGTACAGAATACTGTACAAATCTCACCGTGAAAACTTAGGTGAAGTGAGTTGTCATTCTACAATGCTAGATTGGATTGACACTATTGACAGCTCACTCCACGCTCACTTCACCTAAGTTTTCACGGTGACATTTGTATAGAATAGCACTGCAGGAGGCTAAAAAGAGCGTGATTTTAACATGAAGTGAGAATCGTGCAAACCTGCGAGCTAGCATGTTCGCTTTAACCGACAACGTCTCCCGCTCCCGTTCAATGTCATCATCGTCTTTGAGGCTGGGAGTCAATATATGACCAAGACACTTAAACCTGTAGACTCTGCAATGGTGTACCATAAAGTAATACAGGAGGTACTACATCAGGACTTTTACCTCCAGCCTCAAAGACCATGACCTCTGACTTTTTAGTGTTGTATGCCAAGCCGTGAACCATAGCATACGCCTCACATTGAGCAACTAGTTTTCTCAAGCCGCAGACTGACGCGCTCAGCAGCACCATGTCGTCTGCGTAACTGATATTATTGACGCAGGTACCGTCTATATGACATCCGAGCCTGTAGTGCTATTCTGTAAAACATCTCACCGTGATAACTTAAGTGAAGTGAGCGTGAAGTAAGCCGTCATTCCACCTGATGCCATTTGCAACATTAACACATTTCCTTGGCAGTATAACATTCAAGTCACATTCTACTACCAGTGGCAAGTGGTCTGACCAAAGCACATCATAAACTACATACACATTCCTGACGGAGGCTACAGCCGCTTCTGTCACTACACAGTGATCCAGCCACCACTTTGAACCATGAGCCTCACTCAAGAATGTATATGTGTTTGAACTTAAACCTAACATTTCTGTATCAACACACGACCATGATTGCTCGGCACAATAGCCAGCAAGTTCGTCATAAAATTGCTCAAACGGGTGCGCATTAAAATCTCCTAACATGTAAACATAGTCAATATTACAGTTATCAATTATGGCACTCACCGAGCTCAATATGTCCGTAAAATCCGTTAAATTTGACACAGTATCCGTGGGCATGTAAACACTTATCACTAAGAAGGATTTATCCTTAATCACGACTTTCACTGCACAAATGCGTGGGTTACCGCACTGAACAACAACCACATTATGGAAAAGATGTTTTCTCCACAGAAGGGCGACGCCACCATGCGGTCTACCGCGAAGAATTCCCGCTGTCGTGTCTACTACTGATACTCCAGTACTGCAGAACTCGTCACTTATTGTGTCAAGAAACGAGATTTCCTCAGGCAGTAACCAAGTTTCCTGCAGCGCAATCAAATCCGATTGTTTACATAGTTCACGAATACTCTGAGCGGAGCGTTTGACATTTTTACAGTTAAAGCTCACGAACCAGCAACTACTCGCACTAACGTTACTCAACATTATTATTAAGTTGTGCGCCGAATACCTTTACGGTAGTTGTATCGCTTACACGATTCGGTCTATAGTTAATAAAACGTCGAAATACTATCCCTTGTGGCCACAACTTATCATCCAAGTATAATTGTAGCTTACTCTGGGATACAACAAACTTGTACGCATTATGTTCACATTGCCGATTAATATTAATTCTTTCACTTTTTCCCCAGTTCACTTTTCAATATAACTGGTTATATCCGATTCTGAAGTGTTCCTATGTACGTTAGATATAAACATAGGTATTTTTCTGTCAGCCGATCTGAATTTCTCCTCAGATTCGATTACAGTAGTACCAGTTTTTCCTCTAAGCCTATCTTTATACTTTGGTTTCTTATATTATTGCACTATCGTAAAACCGTCATTAGTATCAACAGCTGCAACGGTCGCATAAGACGGACGTGGTGCCATCGACGACGCATGAGTCATCGCTTCACTCGGCTGTTTACTAGGCTCGTTAGCAATAGCTGATAACGGTTACGATGACACATCGGCCCGGTCTCCTTTACTCCTCGCGCAGATCATGCCGTCTCTGTCGCCGTTGTGGGATTCGCTGCGGCTGACCGTTGGAGAATGTGTTTCAGCACTACCCTCCATCCGAATTATGTTAATATTCGGATGATTTGGTTGGTAATTTGCTCCGAATGATAATAACTGATCCGAACAGGCCATCGCGTCTTCTTGAAACATGCATACAGTACTTATATTACTGGATGCACCTCTCTTTGTGTAAACATTTGCGGCCGCGCACGGTAACGACAGTAATTTCATGTTACACTCAGTTTTCACGCTTAGCAACTCGTCTTGAGTCACATAGGAAGATTTAATTTGATCAATCTCGACTCCCACTATTACTTAATCCTTAAGCAGCTTTGATACATCCAGATGGTCGATTGCAATAGGAGGCAGCTTCTCGAGATCGCGGAAAAAGGCTGCCTAAGGCCACAGTAAATAAATATACAGTAGGTTATCTAAGGCCGCCCGCCGAGTTATTAGCCTACTCTTGCGTTGATACCCAGGGTTGTCACTTTTACTTTTAGTTAATATTTTCGAACAAGCAGCACTTGATCTAAATTTATAAAATAAAAAGCATATTATGATTGAATATTTTACCAATTTATAAATTTAGTAAAAATAAAAAGCTTATCTGATGACGTAGGGTTTTGTGTAGATTCACCTAATAATGTATTACAAATTTGAACTTGAAGGTAGCGTGATGGACTATTTCCCAGGTTTCCCAGTTTTGTATACAAAAGTCGTTATATTTACAAAATGAAACCATATCTAACAAAAATAACTGTTGCATTTAGTATAATACACATCACCTTACAATAATAAACAAAAAGAACAGACCTCTTAACACATTTTTTTCATACGATAAGCGAAACAAAAACAAGTGTCAAGTGGCCGACCCGAACGCCGGCCAAAAAAATGCGATGTACACACAAGTATATAAGTCGATCGTCAGACTACCGGAACCATATTTGGATTGAACAACACATCAGACAATAGAAAAAATAATAATTTCAAAAGTAATTAATTTGCAATATTAATTATTGTGAAATTGCCCTTATTACAACTATACCTACGCGAAAAATATGTTTACCTAAACGATGTTTCGTACTCAATCCTCTATTTTATAGTAAAACTAGACTTCTTAAAATAAACTTTAGCTCTAAACATAGTATTCAGAAAAATGCGACACGGCTACGCTCTTAATAAAGCAAATAAACTGTGAAATAAACAATACAATACCATATTTTCTAATAATATTTAAGTATAAGTAGGTACTTACATTTCTGGTTGAGTAGGAAGTATGAAGAATGATAAGTCCGGGTTTGCGAAATCATTATTGAGGCACCCGAAAACACTACAATATTTTTTTCCCCTTTTTGAAGTCATGATACTCGTAATTTACGACAAGTGTCCGCCGCCCGCGCCGGCGAGAGTTGACGAACGCAAGCGGTCATGTAGCGTACGCGCGTGCTCACAGTCGCGCTGCACAGCCCGCACTGCCGCCACCTTATTCCCCCATATATTATGCTAGCGTGTGCGTGAAATCGCGTGCCGACATGGCACGCGGCGCGCACGCACACATTCAAACCGAGAGCGGCACGTTTGTATGAAGATGTTTTACTGTATATATTTACTGTGCTAAGGCTGAGTAATTATTTTTGATAATCAATCTGCCTAGATTGATTATCAAAAATAATTACTGCTGCGTATTTCAGTGTTATAATTACAGATTCCAGTACCTACTAAGAATTTAGCAGCATGATAATTATTAATAATAGGTTTAAAACTAAGATCACCAATTCTTTTGATAAACGTAGTGATTATCCTTTAAGTACTCCAGGTTCAAAACCGTCTATTACCGAGAAGGTCCTTGCAGGCCGATGCCCTAATCTTGTTCCAATTACAGTAACGGCCTCAAAACCCCTTTAGCCCTCAATAATCCGATCCACGAAACGAGACAACCCTCTGACAGCGCTGTCACTTTCAATCCTCCCCTTTCACCAAAAATAGAATAGTAAACAGAAAAATACCCACGAAAGAGCATTGACTTCTCGTCATAATGTTTTATGAATATTTTTCCACTGGCCACAAAATAGTTGAGTACAGAAGATGCGGTCCTTACAACGACCAAAAACGCACGCACACATAGACACGCTTCTGGCATTTGTTTGAGATCCAGAAAAGGTATGTGCTTCGGTAATCTTCGTGTTTGCGAATTAGCACGAACGTCGTGCCACAGAATGACCACCAACAAAGGCAAAGCTTCTAACTTTTGCTCTCATGCGATTTATAGTAGCGTATAAATAGCGCGATTGTTTGAAGTTTTCTCTCTGTTAGATTAGGTTAGGTTCGACTCGTACATCATCTGCCACTCAACATTTTTAAAACGTTTTTTGGAATTGCGTAGAACTGTTAATCTCTAATTTTGTAAAAATGCTACCTATCAAATCTGAGATCTGTAAGTGTGCGGGCGCCACTTTTCGGTCGCTCTATAGAGCTGACCTTTTGTACATAATCTATTTTGTGGATTCGCTGTCTGTGTACGGTGTCGGAGTTTTGCCGGGTTCTGTAACAGACTTCCATGTTTTTGACAGTTGCTAGTGCATTCCGTTTTTCGCTTAGCTTTTTCGCTGGTTAAATTCCAGTGTATGGTTGTAAATGTGAGGTTGTATAATGGTTGTCTGCACCAGAATATTTTACATATTATATCTAAGAGTTGAGAGATAGGCTAGGGAATATTTAAGTGAAGGGGTGTTAAGCTTTTTTGTTGACAACTGATATTTTTATAAGTTTCTTCTTTTTGTTACTAGCAATGTGGGTTTTTACAAATCTGTATTGGGCTATTGTCGTTTTTCAGTTATCTAAATTGTTATTGGCTTGCTTATTATTGTGGCTTACTTTTCTGATAGTAATGAATGTACAATTAAAATTTACAATAAAAAATCGAATACGTCAAGCTCTTGTGATAGATTTTCCTGGCTAAAATACCTTATTTATTTTCACTTCAACATATATAATCTATACATGGTAGGGCCTTTTTCACCACCTACGATTATTATTATATTTTATTTATTTCAGAGAAAACTCCATATTGATTACATAAATAACAAAACAACATAATATCATTAAATGTTAGTGTGTTAGAACAAAATTGTACCTAAAATATTATGCAAGTATTGTTAGTACCTATACCTAACTGATGGTGATGCCTATGGCTGTCCTAATCCACTTATTTTGGAAAGGACAGTCAAAGCGGGCAGAAATAGCTATTAGGATGCTGTTGCTGCTGCTTCGTAGACGGTGCAGCAAGGAGTTTGCTTTCTTGCGTATGATGGTTTGAAAGCCATCCGAGTAAATTCCTATTAACTTACTTGGCAAATAATTTCATACAAATTCTGTTCCATTTTTGAATTTATTCGGTAAGAGTGGCTGTTTGGACTTCGTGAAATAGGGCCTTAATAAAATAGTAACAAAGATTTTTTGTCCGTTTGTCTGTTTGTTTGGATATTCCGGATTGGCGCAAAAGTGGCTGAATGGATTCGTGGCACACACAGGTCGTCAGAAGCCCAAAAGTCTGACAACTTGTCTTACTAAGGAGGGGTTCAGATAGGCAGTCGCTCCATGTAAAATACTGGTATTCAGCTGCATTCGGTTAGACTGGAAGCGGACCCCAACATAGTTGGGAAAAGGCTAGGCAGATGATGATAGTTTATATCCTGGAATAACGTTCCCGTGGGATATTTTACGACATAAACGCGGCCAAAGTCGCGGATATAATCTAGTGTACCTACAATATAAAAATCGAATACGTCAAGTTCAAGTAATAGATTTTATCAACTAAAAATCCTTATCTATTTTCACTACAACATTATTAAATAACCCAAAGAATTCGTTCCAAAGAAAGAACAGCTACGTTCTTTACAAGCCAAAGCTAATACTGATTAATTAAAGGTAAGATTCCCACTTTTTCTTTGAAATTTTAAGTATCTTGAAGTTCATTAAAATGGCGCACCAGTTTCAAACAGTCTCATCCTTTATTAAGTTTCATCTCGGTTTTTGTTCTTATTAGTATCGTAGTTAAAGTTTCATTAACCTGTATAAAGAAGATACTAACTATACTCTATAGTTTAAATATCAGACAAGGTAAATTAATGTAATATCACTTTGATAAAGAGCCAAAATATTGTAAAGAGCAATGCACACTTTTTTATTATAATTTATTCACAGGAAAAATACAGCTGCTCTGTCAGTTTGTAAACTTAACTTATAAACTAATACGTAATTTATTATAAGGGGGATCCGCAGTAGTATCCGCGAAATTCAAATTTTCTTACGTTTCATACAATTTGCAGGTCAGTATCAGGTTGGATGTTGATAAAACGCGGCTATAAAAAATATGTATTTACATAATTTTAACCACAAAAATCACCAATACGTCTTTGTAAGTTAGATTGCCCGCGGAGTGGTCTGATTTCGGAAATATTGCTGAAACAAAGCATACAATGTATACAACGTGTCGTTTTGCATCTTCGTCAAATTTAAGGGTGTGGTATAGACCATCAAACCGAACAACTTTTTCCATGGCACCAACATTATAATCGCGAAAAAATAATCAGCCATCCCATACATTTGCTTCGAGTAGGTATTGAAGTTTTCTATGGGACAGTTGAAAATTTTTTCGCGATTACGATGTTGGTCCCATGGAGAAAGTTGTTCGGTTTGATGTTCTGTATCATATCCTGAAATTTGATGAGGATGCAAAATGACACGTTGTATACATTGTATACTTCGTTTCAGTCGTTGTATAGTACTTAACTAACTTATAAACTAATACATCTGGTTTCCCGGTTCAGTGATCAGCATGTCTTGTTACAATTATGCTTCTTTCAGCTGTTTCCATTCTTTTCTATCTTTAGTTTTCCTTGACCAGATAACATCTCCAATATTTCTAATGTCTTTTGTCCGTCTTTTTGCCTATCTGCCTCGTTTTCTTTAACCACCGCGTGGTTGCCATTATGGTATAATTTTTGTCCATTTTACCTACTGTCTCTTGTCATGTATCCTGTCCATCTCCAATTAAACTGTCTTACTTTCTGTAATACATCTTCCACCTTGGTTAAGGATGTTATTCTTCCTTACCTACATTGATGTGACATTTTTTTTTTTTTTTTTTTTTTTTTGTGGATGGGAAATCATCAAATGACTTCTCCCGCTCCGGGCAGAGCGGGAGGGTGTGTCAGACTTTTACTGACTAAAACCCACCCGTGTTCCTTCAGTTGCCCGTGCCAGGGCCACGGTATCTCTTTCGAACTACCCGCGACCCCGGCGGCTTCGGCCCTATTGGACCCCGTCACTGCTGACATCTCTTTGAGGCGCGCGTGGAACACAACGCGCCGTCGACCCGGGCCTTTACAAAGCGGCCGGAGCTTTTTTTCATCTAACTGCACAGTAAATCGCGTACTTCTTTTACAATCATAGCGACACAAACAATAATGTGGTAGAACACTTCTATTTTAACAAAACTAAACACTGTTCTTTGTATAAAATAACTTTATTATACACATGGAATTCTGACTACAATGTCAACCGACTTGCTTCGTGGTTCCATGATCACTGCCCTGCTTTCCGTTTTACAATATAAAATTACTTTTACCCCACCCAGAAGAACGATGATATCATAACCGTCATTACTAAGTGTTGCCAAAGTAAATATTACATTAGTAAATACATTTAAAAGTTTGTTACAATATAAAATCATTTGTGCTTTGAAAGGTTTGCTACAGTAAATGTAATTCAAAATTAAAATAATACATTTTTAAATTAAATCCGTAATAATCTATAAATTTTAGTAGAATTCACAAATTATTTTCAATGAATGAGGCAATTGTATCTAGAAAATGCGCACTATCTATTTGAAATTAAAACATGAATTTGAAACAAGATAATATATGCCACGGTAAGAATATTAACCAGTGGGCTTATCAACCAATATCGTCAGTAAAACAGCAATTTCCTACATTATGTGAAGGCAATTAAAAATTTGTAAACAAACAAAGAGAATCCTGTATTTCAATTATGATTAAGTAGGTACCCACTTTTCCAGTCGACTTAATTTACTTGGAAAGTTATTTGGAAGTTGTATAAAGAGAGGTTTCCCTTTTGATCTTGTCTTTAACCTCGTGTTTGTGTAAGATAATTATTATTAATTCGGATAAAGTGAAAATTGAGGTCGTCTGAGAGTTGATTAAAATATATTTTTCAATACTACACAAGAACATAATGAGGAAACAAATAAGGATAAAATTAGTTTTGGTCTATCATGTTAGAGCTTAGCATAATCAGCCTATAGTATTCCCATTGCTGGGACACAGGCCTCCACTTTGTGAGAGGGAGTGGGCTATAATCCACCACGCGGGCCCAGTGCGGGTTGGTGGACATGCCGGTTTCCTCACGATATTTTCCTTCACCGTTTTGAGACCAGTGGTGGTGAAATTAAATACACAAAGTAAAGAGCCTGCCTGGGTTCGACATAAGTCGGGGAGATACCACTGCGCCACCACTGCACTATAAGATTGATATTAGAGCTCACCTAGGTAGTTGTCAATAAAGGTTCTATTTAACGCTCCACGTGAAATTACTTAAAAAACGTCTCTGAACGGTCTTCCATCTGAGGCTTATATTTCTTGGGGCTATGTATTATTCACACACACTCTTATACATTCTTGTATTAAACATAATTTTCAATACACTTCCTCGAAAACTGGTTCATATCGCACTACGATTAGGTTCACAATGCAATATATTTCACACGCGTTCGATTTTTCATTTTCCAACACGTGTGCGAGAAAAAAAATTGCCACAGATAACTTATACCTATACTTAGTCCAAATTAGTTCAATGCCTCTATTCACACCGTCTCTATTCAGAGCTGAAAGTTTCTTTTTTAAAATCTCGGCAAAGAGATATGCGTGGCGCTAATATTTTTTGAATATTTAAATAATGTTTATAAATAGAATATCATCAAAAACCATGATTATTACAATAAAAAAAAAAAAACTTTTATGAACAAATTAACATTTATTTGTGTTCTAAACTCGAAAATATTAGAATTTTCTATTTTTCATATTAGGCTGTTTATCGGCTTTATACCTTTGCTTCTCTTTCAACCTGGCGAAAGTAAAGCGCGGAAAAAAAAAGAAAATTTAAATCACAGTTTCCTAATCATTCAGGACAAAAATAATTTTCGTTATTTTATTTCATTTCTTCAAAAGTGTATTGAAAAACGTCGTTTGATACACGTGGACATTTGTTATTGCAGTTCTCGGCTCAAAAACAACCTCGCCTACGGCTCGGGTATTAATTCCGCCTGGAATGCAATAACAAAAATTCTCCTCTTGTATCAAAATGTACTATTTTAATGTTATAATGGGCTATTCTCAAATATTAACTTACAAAATGATTACTTGAATTTTTTTTTTTGATTTGTTACTTGTAACATTATAGAGGCATATATGAGTGTGTAAAGTTCACTTATCCCGCATAGAAAAGGAAGGACCCTCCGACCTGACCGGTGTTGTGTCTGGTGGGCAGCCCGACGATTGATATCAGGACGTTGTTTATAAGGTGTTAACTTTAAAAGTGCTTTAGACCATCGAACTGAATAACTTTAACTATGCGACCAACTTTGAAATTGCGAAAAAAAAATCAGCTGTAACAGCTGATTTTTTTGCCAACAGTTGCCTACTTTTATGTTCGTATAACTCGTCAAAATGTACGGAACAGCTGATTATTTTTCGCAATTTCAAAGTTGGTCCCATAGTAAAAGTTATTCAATTCGATGGTCTGAAGCACTCCTTAAAGTTTGTAGAGTTCATTTTTAACACTTTATACAACGTGTCGTTTTGCATCCTCGTCAAATTGGGGTGTGGTATAGACCATCACCAGGCACCAACATCGTAATCGCAAAAAAATAATCAGTCGTCCCATACATTTGCGTCGAGTAGGTATTGAAGTTTTCTATGGCACAGTTGAAAATTTTTTCGCCATTATGATGTTGGTCTCATGGAGAAAGTTGTTCGGCTTGATGTTCTGTGTCCCACCCTGAAATTTGAAGAGGATGCAAAACTACACGTTGTATATGCTAGTCGCGCGGATTTTGCCTGACGTCACTGTGATGCGTAGTTCGCATGTGGTGATGTAGTATAGATGCCACCACAACATCAACCATTATCATTGAAAACTACTCAAAATGTTATATAAACATCTCAACTATTAATAAACATAAACAACACAATCGCGAAGTAATCCATTACGGCGTTTCCATTGTGGCCGGTATACAATGCGTTCACTGCACTGTGACAAGGCAGCGCGGTGACGGCGGCGCGTAATGTAGCGTGAATTAACACGAAACCTCTAGAGGACTGGAACTGTTGATATTGTATTATGTGTGTTCTGTGCTTTTGGGATAAACCAAAGAGATTTCAGATAATATAGAGAAGCTATCAGATCTGGCGGGGCTTGTGGCTAAATGTAACAGCCGCACGGGTCGATTCAAGGTTAAGCTACGCTTAACGCGGTCGGTTAGTGGATGATCGGTGACCAACCATTACATATCGAGACCCCAATCTTTGGCAGTCGTCAGAAGCACTAAAGTCTGACAACCAGTCTTATCACTACTTAAAGACACATACCTAACTACAGCAGTTTCAAAAAAACAAATAAAAAAAAAAATGAACGAATGAATGAATGAATGTTTTATGAATTACAATCTCAAATTATAGTATTTTCACATCTGTAGTAATTCTTCCTCATTTTTAGGGTTCCGTAGCATACTAGAAAAAAACGGAACCCTTCCACCTGAAATGAGCGAGGATGTGTAGCGAGGGATGTCTGTAAAACTAACGAATAACATCGCTTCATAGCTTGAGCTAAGCTAGTGCTTTTATTGGTTAGTTTTACACACATCCCTCGCTATGCATTCTCGCTTATTTCTGGTAGATTCGCAACCTTATAGGATCACTTCGTTGTCCATCTGTCTGTCAGTCAGTCAAGACCCTTTTTCTTAGAAACGCGTGGAGGTATCAAGTTGAAATTAATGTCAAATCCGTAGGACTTTGGTCCCTTGGAGCTCTAAAAAAAACCAAGCATCTAAGTTAATGCATTAAAAAAATACGGTCATACTTTATGCGACATATTTTGATACTCGCAAGTAAATCAAAACCGGATACTTACCGTTGACTTAGAATGATGAAATTTGCCAAAACCAAGGTCTCACAGCACAAGTAACGGAAAAAGTTCGAAAATTGTTGATTTGTAATTTTATCACATAAAAGAATTGTTTTGGGATTACAAACTTCAATTTGTAGTTAGGTAATTGACTGTGACATATATTAATGTATGGGAGAACATATTTATCAACTACAATGTTAAGTTTGTTTTTGGGATAAAATATTTTCAACTACGTAACCCTTCATTGTGCGTGGTCCGACACGCACTTGGGCGGTTTTTTTAATCGCTTGTTCATATTTGACATTGTGCAGGCTTTAGAAGAAACCCTTATAATACAATATAACATCACGACTGTATTCCCCAAACGGTTAAGCAAAAGTGTACCTATAGTACACCCACATTTAGCCAGTTATGTTTTTATGTCAAATGAAAAGGGCTATCAGCATCCTCCTGTATTTTATTTACAACGTACCTACATCAATCACACTTCTGTACCTCAAGTACTGTTAAAATATTAAAATTGCTTTTAGAATCGTCAAATTATGATGTGCTTATTGGAAGGGCTTCTAGAAAACACGTTTCGAAACATCTACAACAAATCTTCCGTTTTTTCAATTATGTTGCTTATTATTTTGTAAAATTCATTGAGTCGCTAAAAATCGCATAGAATGTGCGCAATATGGATGGAGTTATGGAACTATGGGGAAGTGTCTTGACGGAGCGTGAGCGTGGGTGATCCGTCGCCACCCGATCGATGTCCACTGCGCCCAGGATTGTAAGGAGTTCCAGTGGGAGGATAAATAAATCAATAAACCTATAGCAAGGTACAGTCAGCAACAAAAGTCTATTAACACTTGCAGTTTTTAGGGCTCCGTACCCAAAGGGTAAAACGAAAAGGGTAATCGGACCCTATTACTAAGACTCCGCTGTCCGTCCGTGCGTCTGTCACCAGGCTGTATCTCATGAACCGTGATAGTTAGACAGTTGTAATTGTCACAGATGATGTATTTCTGTTGCCGCTATAACAAAAAATACTAAAAAACAGAATAAAATAAATATTTTAGGGGGTTCCCATACAACAGACATGATTTTTTTGCCGTTTTTATAGATAATGGTACGGAACCTGTTCGCGACAACGCATCATCAAACATACAAAGTTAGGCGTTTCTATAGTGTCGGCGGCGAGACCCTATCTGGCGCACGCTAGCGCAAGTAGCGGAGGGACCGCCATCGTATAACGTACCGAGTCGCGAGTGAGCTACGTTTTTTGTTCGCTACGATGCGTCACCAAACAGTTGTTTATAGCTTAATTTAGTAAAAATAACAGTAAAATCAGTTTAGATAGTGTTTTATAGTTAAAAAACAGTGAAAAATAGTGTTTCCTAAGGAAAACGTGAGTACCACCCCTATAAACTCCAATTAAGTGGGCTACATAGCCAAAATGATAGTTTAGTTGGTGCGTCCAGGTACCCTAGACCGAGACCTAGCCCTGGACGTACCATTATAGTCCTGAAAAGCCTACTTGATTGGATTTATAGGGGTCGGAAACTTTAATTTGCTGTTTTTTGGTGACTCGTTCTAGCAATTTAGGTTTTCAGGGCCTGTCACGCCCTGAAAAATATAGTTGTAATCGTGAATTTTTCATAGTTTTTTAGGTCATTAGACCAGCTTGAGATACCTGCTTACCCCGTTGAAATATCTTCTTTGGTTATCGAATAAAATAGTTTGAAAAATAGTTTTAAATCAAAACAATTAACATTTTTGTATTTACACGCTGAAATCTTTTCAGCGAATAAAGTTACAGGAAATGCAGGTGTCTCAATCGCTGGACAATTTAATGACAATTGTAACGGTGTATAATATGATGTAATTATAGCCATTTTTCAGCTGCTAATAAGCACTTTTGTAAAATTTTTGAAATAAAAATAAACATGAAATCAGGAGACGGTTCGCGGTTCTCGTTAAGGTAAAGTTTCGAGGTACCTTAGCGCGCAAGCGAAAACATAGACTCGTAGTTATCGGCATGGTACCTTATAGTTCATCGTTCTATTCCTGAAGAGTTACGCAAATCGTCTCCTGAAACCTCCTGAAGACTTATCAAAATCGCTGTTATTATTTCATCTTCAAGAAACCCTTCCCCGTCAAGACTTCACACATAGCTACTGGTCGCCGGTCTGCAGTTATCCTGAGCCTATAGGTACAGGACGTCAGCGCCGTCTGGACTAGGAGGCCTAACCTCAAATAGGGATACACCTGGATAGGCATTACACACTCCTTCAACACACCGTGTCCAACGATCACGCCCGTCCAGTACAGAACCCTTCGTGCGCGAGTCCGACTCGTACTTGGCCGGTTTTATCTTAATTATTAAGTGAAATATTTAATTCAAATCGGAACACAAGTACTTAAAATTGTAAGAACATTAACTCTTTACAGTTCGAAAAAAAAGCAGTTTATCGTATCATTTTGTGTTAATTTAGATGATGTAAAAAAGTGGCAGTGCTAACCGACTTCTGTTGCTGACCGTACATGTAGTCGCAATTTTGCGCAATAAATTCCATCATAAATATATACCTTTTACTTCCAAAAACATCTATGAATTTAAAACATTCTTTATCTAAACATCACAAATAGCTAGCAGCAATTTTCGTACATCGTTTAACAACAAAACAAACTAACATATAACATGTTATCACTTTAAAATTCGCACGCAAGGGTTGAACACGACAGTGTGGAAGTTATTCAGAATAACATTGTCTGGAAGTTAGTCCAGCTGCCCGAACAACACGCTTCGCACTGGAGTTAAGAAAGAAAGTGGATATTCTACCAACATGTCCTCAGGTTTTGTAGGTACGTCGTAGCAAACGCTCGAAAGTTAATGGCCAATGATGAACCTACAGATAACACTTGATAAAGAGTTCAACGCTTACTGGATTTTTTTGTTCCAAAAATCATCATCTGGCTAGCTTTTTCACAAATAAGATGAGTTCAGCTTTTAATCTAACCTAATGCAGCTGAATACCAGTATTTTACATGGAGCGACTGCCTTTTTTTTTATCGTGTGGAAATCCTCATGGATGTCCTTCACCCTGGGGCGGGTGGAGGGGTCTGTCAGACTTTTACTGACTAAAACCACACGGTGTTCTGCTGCTGCCTTTAGCCGGGGTGCTGGAGTGCTTGCGCATTTCGTCACGCTCCCCCGGCTAGGTGTCGGCCCGCATGAATTCACGCGGACCCCGTCACCCTCAGCGGCCATATACGGCCGCAATCCTTCTAGAGAGGCGCGCCGCCGTTTCGGGACTTTCACTGTTCAGGCAACAAACTCCCCAAGTCTGTTGCCTGCAGGCCTCACCCTAAGGCGGCTGGAGATCATTCCGCGCCCTCCGGCACCTGGTGCGTCTGCTACGGATTGGAAGGGAAGTTGTATCTTCCCTCTTCCTTTCCGCCGCCTGCTTCGCGACCATCACTTTCTCGCAGAAGGAGGCGACGGCGTCCCACGCGCTCTCACCTCCGACCATGGACTGGACCATGTCCGGAAGCGAGAAGGAGTCCGCAGCACCAACCGCCGCGACGAGGTCACGGCGCTGCACTGCCCAAGCAGAGCATTCCTCAAGGGAGTGCTGCGCCGTGTCGTCGAGGCAGCTGCAGTGGTGACAACCGGGTGTCAGTTCCCGGACTATGCCGCACAGGGACTTTCCGAAGCACCCATGTCCGGACAGCACCTGTGTCAGCCGGAAAGTAAGGGCGCCATGCCGTCTATCCAGCCACTTCCTCATAACGGGTCTTACCGCCGTTATGGTAGCGCCATTGAATTGCATTGCATTGCATTGGTGGTGCCATTTATTTTGACACCATCCATCTGCCTAACTGGATGCAGCTGAATACCAGTATTTTACTTGGAGCGACTGCCTGTCTGACCTCCACCACCCAGTTACTGAGTAATACGATACCCCTTGGTAAGACTGGTTGTCAGATTTTAGGACTCCTGACGACCCGTAACGGCTGTCAAAGATCCACGAATGACAGCCAGGATCAACGGCTTAACGTGCTTTCCAAGGCACGGAGAAGTCACGGTATATAAAGATAAAATACCCTTCTAAGGACCAAACGTGGCAAGTGTATCTTAACCAGATCGATCGACCCAAGCAGCTGTTATTACTTAGCCATGAGCCCCTCATTATCCAAAAATAAGTATCTAATAGTTAAAAACATTGCGAGGAGAGCCTTCAATATATAACAATGAAGAAGATGCTTTTTTGTTTTCTGTTTACAAAAAAATTATAAGCATACAGCACTCATCATAACAACGGTGTAATCGAACAACATTGTGCAAACATAATAGGGTAAATGATGCCCGGGTAAAAAAAGAAATTCTATTTAGTCCGTCAGTCAGAAATAAAAAAAAAATAATTAGACACGTATTTTTTAGCTTTATCATATTAATTAAAAATTACTTAGATAAAACGCATTAAAGTTGGCGAGGCTCGCTACGTCACAACTTTAACAAACTACGTATAAGATCTGGCAAGGACTGACGTCATGCCACGTAAAAAATGGAAAAAATACGTGTCCAATATTTGTTATTAATAACCTTTATGATTATGACAGACTAGAAAAATTTTTAGTCATCATCTCTATCATCTACGTACAACTGTATCGTTGTTAGCTATTCCTCATACACAGCAAAGTTTTATGCGCATTTTGAGCACATCAACGCTTATTTCTGCCGTTCCTCAACTCCTTTTACTCTCCGTACCTTTCATGCAATATTCATGAATGATGCGTCCAGGTGTACCATTACTTCCTGCGGTTTTGAATGTTTTGTTCTGATGTTGTGCCACATGTGCTGGGAGCTTGCGTCACTACATTAATCGACAGGCGTTGTGGTGAATAGATGGTTTGCTTTGTGGATTGACGGACAGGTAAGGCAAGATTGAATTTATAGGTTAATTTCTGTTTGGTATCGAAAAATTCCTCCGCATCGTTGTCGACTGGTAAAGTACCCAAGAGGCTGGTGGCATTGCCACGTTGTTTGGTATTAGTTTTTTTGGAAAGAGTAATAATAGTATACAGGGTGATCAGAAAGTTGAGGTCAGAGGGTGTAGTACAGACCATCAAACTGAACAAGTTTCTCCATGGGACCAACATCGGAATCGAGAAAAAACTATCAGCTATCCCGTACAAAACTTCAATACCTACTCGACCCAAATGTATGGGACGGCTGATATTTTTTCTCGATTATGATGTTGGTCCCTTGGAGAAAGTTGTTCTGTTTGATGGTCTGTACCACACCCTTATGTTTGACCACACCTTGCTGATACACCCTGTATATCACACTTCACATCACACTAATATTATAAAGCTGAAAGTTTGTGAGTGTGTGTGTGTGCGTGTGTGTATTTGTATGTTTGTTACTTCTTCACGCTCAAACGGCTGGACCGATATGGATGAAATTTTATATGTAGATAGCTTATACCCTGGATTTACACATAGGCTACTTTTTATCCCGGTCTACGCGGGTGAAACCGCGAGGCGCAACTAGTTACTAATATTTTTCATGTGCTATATTATGAAAGATATACCGGCCGGCACATAACTTGGCAAGAATCGTTAGATAAGAATTTGGTTTCTTTAAGTTTCTTCTTAACAGACATGTTTAAAAATAAATTATATCAATAACCATAGAATAAAGGCAAGCAACAAAAATAAAAAAAAACTTGTAGCACTAAGTGTACATCCGCAAACTTACTCCCACTACGCCAAAACCTTGCCAAGTTACGTGCCGGCGACTATACCGCCGAGAGATCCGAGCATGACAAAAAAGCAGGAGGACTCAGCAGTGGGTGGAACAAGGCTGCTAAAATGATGATGATGACGACGATCGTATAAGTTAGGTTTACATAAACCAAATCTAAATCGAATTACTAATTGTATTTACATTTTGCAGGACACAATCACTACAACAACCAACAACAGCCAACAACAACAGCCTAAAAGTAACCGTCGTACTATTTATTATCTTTTAAAAAAACTTTTTTACAAAAAAATACAACCGACTTCCAAAAACAACACTACAAAGTGAAAAATAACTTTAATTTCGGAAGTCGGTGTCTAGTTAAATGTAGTTTCGTTTTTTGCCACCGACTTCCGAAATTAAAGTTATTTTTCACTTTGTAGTGTTGTTTTTGGAAGTCGGTTGTATTTTTTTGTAAAAAAGTTTTTATTTTTCACTTTTTAGTTGTGTACCTACCCCACACAAATTCTTATACCACTATCTGCAAAACAAACTAGAACATCATCCATATAAAAGTCGGGAAAAAATACGTATTATTAAAGCTAACTCAAAAACTACTAAAGCAAAGTTAATCAATTTTATATGGGACCAACTGTGATGTCTACCCTCTCGAATAAAACAAAAAAAAATCCAAATCGGTTCAGCCATCTTCGAGTAATCGGGGAACATACATAAAAAAAAAAAAAAAAAAAGGTTCCGACGAATTGAGAGCCTCCTCCTTTTTGAAGTCGGTTAAAAAGATATAAAGATCCCACTTCTGAGATTCTGTCCTTCCCTCTTTGAGACAGTTGACGGTTTCATTTAAGTAGGTAAAATTCTGAGAATGCACTTTGTACGAGTAGATTACAAAAGTAACAAGTTACAAACAGATAGGTACTAGGTACTCAAGAAATCTCTTCTCTTTGACTCTAGATGTTTCTTAGAACTTGAAAAGATCCTTTAATTAACTTGGCTTGCTTTCCTTTGTAAATAACTACCTACGTATTGATGTAAATGGACATTTTGGTATTTAATGACATGTCCTTAATGTTCCCATTCCGTTTTTGTATAGGTAAACTACTTAGCCATCAAAGATGATGATCAGCCAATCTGTTCTGTAAAAATCTCGACATGAAAAGTTAGGTGAAGTGTGGTGTGTGTGGTGGTGTGTGTGGGGGTGTGTGTGTGTGGTGTATGGTGGAGTGTGTGGTGATGTAGTGGTGGTAGTGTGTGGTTAGGTGGTGGTGGTGAGTGGTGTGGTGGTGGTGGTTAGGTGTGGTGTTAGGTGGTTAGGTGGTAGTGGTGAGTGGTGGTGGTTAGGTGAATATCATCAGGTGGAATGGCGGCTCACTTCAAGCATACTTCACCTATGTCTTCACGGTGAGAATTTTACTCAATTAAAGAAAGGAAACTATTTTATTTGCAACACACACAGGAAATACAAACAGTACATAGGTACAATGAATATGGAATGTACAGTGGACTGCATCAATTGGGTACCCCGGCTGTATGAAAATTTTAATACAACTGGGGTAGGTACGCAATTGATGCAGCCCACTGTACATACAATGTTAATTTTGTTTATTAAACACAAAACAACAAAAAAAAAACTACAAAATAAAAAAGATCTGTGTGCGAGGCTAAAAAGTCTCTTATCTAATGCACAATCAGCCTATAATGTTCCCACTGCTGGGACGCAAGTCTCCTCTCTTTGAGCGGGAGTGGGCCTTAATCCACCACGCGGGCCCAGTGCAGGTTGGTAGATGTCACATGTTTTCGAATTTTTGGTTCTAGGACATGCCGGTTTCCTCACAATGTTTTCTTTCACAATTTTCAGAGCAGTGGTGATGAAATAATTTACACAAAGTAAATCGCCTGTCTGGGTTTTAATCGACGATCTGCTGCTCGTAAGTCGGGGCCGTTGCCACTAGGCCACCACTGCTCTCTGCTGTCGTAGCATAATGCTGCTGTACCGCTGTGATTCCACGGACACACCTACTGATATCTACAGTATGACTCTTCATCATGTGCACATAAATTTAAATACTGAATACACCGGCTGAAAAACAATTGAAAGAGGTAACCCCAGAGGTGCCTGTAAATTCTAAGGGTGGGATGCACCATCTTACTTTAACAATAACAAACAACGCACTGAAGGTGTGATTTTTATTATAATTAAAGTAAGATGGTGCAACACCCTTGTTAAAGTATCTGTTAGACAAAAAATGGGTCGTTCCATTTGAAAATCTGTTAGCTGAAGCCATAACTTTGACTTTAACCTTAACCGGCCACGCTTCGCTGGTTAAAGTTATTGTTAAATATCTGTCACTTCTGTCAGACGCGTCGAATGTCAAGTCCCTGCTCCGAACTTTATCTTTTACATTTGACATGACGGTGCAACAACAGGTAGTCGTTCTATGGTCATTTTAACTTTGACGGAAACTATAACATAGCCCTTGGTGCAACCCACCCTTAGACTTTATTGCAAAAATCTAAGTTTCTATGTATATTTTCGAATTGCATGTAATCACTATGATAAAATGATACTTTCAAAATTATTAATTGTAATTGTATTTTCCAATTTTGAGAACTTCGTAGTTTTCGTTCAGTAAATAACGTCTTCTACAAAATTCTATACAATCGTAAATATTCAACGAAATCCACATTGGTTTGTAGTCACAAACATGTTTATGTCAAAACATTGAATTTTTGTCCTTTGACTTGCTTTGTTTGTTAAATTATTATACCGAGGGCGTTGTTAGGGATGGGAAAATCGCAAAAAAAATACTGTGGGGTATTTTTATTTTGTAAACATTGATTTGATGCAAAATATGTAGTCATCATCATTCTCATCATTCTCCTGCCCTTATCCCAATCTATTTGGGGTCGGCGCAACATGTCCTTTTTTTCCATACTTCTCTATTATTCGTCATCTCGGTAGTCACCCCCTTTCTAGCCATGTCATCTTTCACACAATCCATCCATCGTTTCTTTGGTCTTCCCCTACCCTTATAGCCATCGACATTCATACCCAAAACTTTCCTTACGACATTTTCCTCACTCCTCCGCATCACATGCCCATACCATGACAGCCGATTTCCGCACAGCTTTTCAGTCACCGGTGCCACTTTTAGACTTCCTCTTATGTACTCATTTCTTATTCTATCCATTCGTGTAACACCACACATCCCTCTTAGCATTCTCATCTCAGCTGCATGCAACTGCTTTTCATTTATCCCTTTTGTGGCCCAACATTCTGATCCATACAAGACAGCAGGTCTAACCATTGTTTTATATATCTTCCCCTTAAGTTTAAGGGGAATGCGGGAGTCGCAGATTGTCCCCGTGACCTGCCGCCATTTCATCCATCCAGTGTTAATCCTATGCTTAACCGTCCGATCTACTTCGCCATCGCTTTGCACGAGTGAACCGAGATACCGAAAGTCGGAGCAGACTGGGAGAAGCGCGCCATCAAGCGCTATGCCTCCAGAACTGGAGATACCGCCGAAATCGCAGAACATATATTCAGTTTTGGTTCTGCTGATTTTCAAGCCAACATTCTCCAGTTTCTGTTGCCATTTCTCCAATCTGCTCCGAATCTCAGGTCTTCACCGACAAGAACAATGTCATCGGCAAACAGCATGCACCAGGGTGCCTCTTCCTGTAGATTCGACGTCAGAGCATCCATAATCAACAGGAAGAGGTAAGGACTTAAAGCCGACCCTTGGTGCAAGCCAACAGGCACATTGAACTCGTTGGTATTCCCTGCAGCCGACCGGATGTAGGTACGAGATTGACTGTACATAGCACGAATTAACTCTACATACTTCCCGGGCAAACCTTTCTCTTTCAAGGCCCACCACAACACATCCCGAGGTACCCTATCATACGCTTTCTCCAGATCAATGAACACCATGTGCAAGTTCTTGTGTGCACGTAGTATATATTTTAAATGTGTCTTTTTGATTTGTGCATAATGCATGTGATAAGGAAAGATGAAACGCATGTGACTAAAAGAGTGATGGATAAACATGTTGATGGATGGAGAGGCAGAGGAAGGTCAAAGAAAAGATGGATGGAATGTGTGAGGAATGATATGAAAGAGAAGGGAGTGAGTGACAGCGTGACGGTTGACAGGGGAGAATGGAAGAAGAAAACGTGTTGCGCCGACCCCAAGAACATGAGATAAGGGCAGGAAACGGAGGCGATCGGCGGCGGCGATCTCTCGCGTCCAAACCTGGTCCAGGCCATGGTGCGGAGCGAGAGTGCATGGGAAGCCGTCACCTCCTTCTGCGAAGCAGTAATGCTCGCGAAGGAGGAAGCGGAACGCGTGAGGGAGAGGCAACAGCCGCGCCCTCGCGCCCCTAGCCGCCGTAGGAGACGCCCTGGGCGGCGGGAATCGATTGCCGATTCCCGGCCACCGTAGGCGCGGGCTTGCGGACGACGAGTAATGGGCAGCTCGCCGTCCGGTAAGGACCAGGCCCGGGTCGACGGCGCGTTGTGTTCCACGCGCGCCTCAAAGAGATGTCAGCAGTGACGGGGTCAATTGGGCCGATGCCGCCGGGGTCGCGGGTAGTTCGAAAGAGATACCGTGGCCCTGGCACGGGCAGCTGAAGGAACATGGGTGGGTTTTAGTCAGTAAAAGTCTGACACGCCCTCCCGCCTCTGCCCAGAGCGGGAGAAGTCATTTGATGATTTCCCATCCACAAAAAAAAAAAAAAAAAAAAAAAAAAAGGGCAGGAAGATGATGATGTTGATGTAATAAATCCTAATCCTAACTAATATTATAAATGAGAATAAGAGTTTCTTTGTTTGTTATGCTTTCACGGCTAAACGGCTAAGGCGATTTTGATAAAATTTTGTATGGGAATACTTTGAACCCTGGAGATGGATATAGGCTACTTTTTATCGATACACCACGCAGGCAAAGCCGCGGGTGGAAGCTAGTAAATAATATTAATTCTATTTTCTTGCAAATTTTATCGTTCAAAAGCACAGCAGTTGTACTTAAAATAATTGATTTGACTTTGACTTCAGTATGTCACTATACTCGAACTGACTTAAGATTTGTCCAGCGTCACAATGTTAAATAATTCGTGACCTCTGATAAAAATACCTACATTTTGCATAAATAACGAAAAGTCTGCTTCTCTCATGCATGGCACAATGAAAGCAAAAATACAATTCTTTTCAAAAGATCCTGTCATATCACGCAAGCATGTAATATTTCTTCTAAAAATAAAATAATCTGCAGCCGTAGGTGCTCCACGTGCTACAAAGCTCTGAATACAGAAACAAGTGACTTTATAAAATGTATTTCTTGTTTTCTCAGACGTCAGCATAAGCTGGAATGTTTTCTCCAATATTAGGACGAGACGAATTCTGGTAAAACTGTACTAAAATATGGCTACTTTTAACGGTTGCAATTGTTTCTATTTGACTACCACTACTAAAAATAGGCCTCTAGATGGCAGCTCCAATGTATGGTCACACCAAGAATGGCGTCCAGGTCCACCGTGAAGTTACTAAGGTAAAAATAAAAACAAAAATCCTTCATCTGTTTCAGATCTGACAGAATATCTATCTACATTAAGCCAACAATAAACAACAGCTGGAAACAACACTTACAAACCAAAACAAACAAACATCGACTAAAACACGATTAGTCAGTCGACTAAATTACTCGATTAGTAATCGAGCATCGTAGTCGCATCACTATGGGAGTTTTAAACGAGTTTAGCACAAAGTTGGCCACTCAAAGAGGAAATTAACGGGAATACGCCGATCGTAAATTGGCATTGCGCGAGATATATTTTGCTGTTTCAGGATTAGGTACAAAGATTGATTCGCGTGAATCGGGTTAATGTTCACTCGGTTATGAATGCTCGGGCTCGAGCCGGGGTTTGCGTTAAACAAGGGTTAAGAGATGTTTTCGTATACGATTTTTTTATTGCTGCGTATCATGTAGGTACTTCCTTTATTGTATTATGCTTATTTGGATTGTAAAAGGGATTATAGTCTCTAAGTATGCTATTAAAAAGGGGTTAAATGGATTTTTTGTGAGTTCCGTGTACATTTTTTGAAACAACATTTGTCATGGTATTGTAATTCTGGCCAGATTTACAAATGAATCCAAATTATGTATTACTTTAGAGTATTTAAAAACTCCCATATAACTTAACAAATGACTATCTATCACTCATTTCTTAAATCACTATCCCTTTCAGAACCTCACTCACACCACCGAAATTTTTGGAAAGCACGGATTCCGGACTCGGCTCGAAGGACCATCTAATCACTATGTGCGGGTTACCAAATCCCCTGTTTGTTTTTTTTTTTTAATACACACCTTTATAGAAGACTAGACACTTAACAAATGACTGTCAGCCTTTTTGTAAATTACTATTTCATTCAAAACCTCACTCAAAACCACCGAAAATCTTGCAAAGCACGGATTGGGACCCGGCTCGAAGGATCATCTAATCAGTATGTGTGGGCTACCGCATGAGTTATGGCAACGCCCCGGGCGTGCATCTGCACACATCATAAATTTGCTTCACTCGATGCTCGTTCGATTTTCGAATACCGATGAGTCGCATACGGTTAGGCGCTGTTCGATGCAGATTTAAAACGGATATTCAAGTTTTAAACGTGGAATGGTCAAGTGCGACTGGTTTGATGAATTGTGACGTTGGGGCATGGAATTGGTATGTACTATTATGTTGAGGTATTATTTTAACAGACCGGTACTCACTACAAAGATAAGTATTATACCTAGCATTTAGGTACATATACCAATTATTGGGCATGATAATTACATTGAGTCACATATATTTTTAACACCATTTCCATAAATACGAGCCCACCAACAAAAAAATACTACTTCTAAATACTTCTACAGTATTAAACTATGACAAATCACCTTTTTGCATCAGCCATAATTTTCTTTTAAAGGTTTCCGGGCAGTTTATCTGTGGGATCTCAAAAACAACGCATAGCAATAAAGATTTTTTTTTATTTCACGGACAATTTATGACAGGAAATCCATTAGTAGGCTACTTGTGTTGTTCTGCAGCGCTATGCATACGATGTACGAGTGCTTTATAGAAAATTTACAATTAACCTAACGCACATTCACGCCTGCAATCCCCCAAGAGTTAGGCAGAAGTGTAACTTTATTACACCCACATTTCCCCAGTTATCTTGAAGTCGCATGTAACCTACCTTCAACTGGGTACAAATCCAGACTCCGAGCTAGTAATGAGAAATAAAGAAAATTTAATTTAAGGATATTAGATTAAGGCGCTTCCCCGACAGAACGTCCTTGAGCGTTCGATACTTCTCTGTCCCGCTCCCTCCGCTCGCCCCTTTATCATAGAATTCACACAATTTTTGGAATAAAAAAAAGATAGCGATCTTTTGAATTAAACTAAAACGTGAACTATTTATAATATCTATCCATTAGTGTAATCCAAGCAATAATTTTAATCAGTTTTTTAGGAGGTTTTTTTTTAGGAGATTATAAATGTAAATAAGTATGTAAAAACAAATAAGAATGAGCTATGTGATTATAAGACATCGAACTTTAATAATGTGCTTTTAGATATAGTTTACTTCCCTTAATTAATGAGTTAATAGCATCTGAATAACGCATTATCGCAAGGTTTTGCTCCGGGTAGTGCCTTAAAGGATATTATTCAAGTTGCTTTTCATGTTTCCTTGAAGAATGATACAAGTATAAGATACTATTATGAGCTTTTGAACGATGAGTATTAAAAAACGAGATGTGTCGTGCTGTTTCCTATGTATTAGCTAACAGGCTCAATGAAATAAATTAACAACGTTTGATAGTAACTAAATGAAAAAAAAAAAACCGGCCGCGCACAATGCTCGTCTATTTGAATCGAGACAGGGTAGTCCAAATAGTGACGTCAAAACGAAAAATCTGAATGCCTCATACCCAGGGTATTCCAAAATACCCCATGTATGTTCCGCGATTTTTTCTAGTTTTCGAGTTATTTTTCTTTTTGTAGTTGTTTACAGTTTTCTGCCGGTGGAGCTTCAAAAATTTATATCTTTTTTTGTAGTGGGTATTTTTCAGATTTTTTTTGTCACATTGTCGTCTTGAATGTTAGTTTCATGTCACAAAAAATATCTGAAAAAAAAAACACTACAAAAAAAAAATACGAATTTTTGAAACTCCACCGGCAGAAAGCCTCTATTACAAAAAAATATATAACTCGAAAACTACAAAAAATCGCGGAACATACATGGAGTATTTTCAAATAACCCTAGGTATGAGGAATTCAGATTTTTCGTTTTGACGTCACTATTTGGACCACTTATGTAATAGAAAGAGACAGAGAGAGAGAGAGAGAGAGAGAGAGTCACATAGAGGGGGATAACGCTTTTTCCTTACGTGACGATTTTTACCAGTCAACTCCTACAGCCAGAACTTCGTTCCGAAAAAAAAACAATCATTATTCGCATAGGACTGCTGCTAGAAGTTTTATTATTCAAATTATATCATAATCATAATCGTTTAATTGCTTAGAGGTACATAAAATAAAAGGTGTTTACAAAGTTGTGATCCCTGTATAATCTACCATATAGCAAGCAAACATTAAAAAGATTTTTTTATAAAAAAAAAACACGTCAGTCAAATTAATATTATCAAAAAATAAAATTAAAAATTTGCGAGCATACTCGTAACTAATTAGTAATTATGGACAAACACTATGTCAAATGTTTAATCTAAAGTGAAGTTTCATTTAAAAAATCATTAAGTGAATAATAACACTAAAGTAAACTCAAGTAGGTAATAGGGCTGTCAGTTTCTTTTTAACCGACTTCCAAAAAGGAAGAGGTTATATGTTCAACTTTATGTATGTTTATTTTTATTTTTATGTATGTTCCCCGATTTCTCCATCAATTATGGACCGATTTTGAAAAATGTTTTTTTTTTGAAAGGGTGGTTTTTTTTTCGAGGTGGTCCTATTATCACCAAGTCAGATCTGATTAGGAGATCCCGTGAAAATCGAGGGGAACTCTTAAATTTTTTGGACACACCTATAGCGATTTGGGTTTTTTTTTATAGTAACTCGTGCATTTGCTCTCGGAAAGCACTATTTGGTGAAGAGGAACTGATGATGAAGACCACAGATGGATATTGAAACTACTCTATAATAAGTATTTCACGGGTTGCGATTCGATTACTATGCAATTTATGCTCTTCATAATGCATAATTATGGTAAAGTGGAGCTGATCGTTACTTCACCATCAGCTTCCAGGGGCCCAATTCTGTAACTTGCCACGAAGCAACACGCCATTGACACTCTATCGACACACTACAAACATTGTTTCGCCACTGTTGCAAATTTGGTATTCTGTAAAAACTTCAGTGGCGTTTCAGTGGTGTCTCAGTAGTGTGTCGGTGGTGTGTCGATAGAGTGGCAGTACAATAGTTTTCAGTGTTGCTCACAGAAATCTACCATGCGATCATAGAGGTACACCAAACCTACCACTTTTTGAAATCCTATTTTTATCAAACAAATCTTTATATTATGGGTTTTTTTTATTAACATACAAACGTTTTATTATCAAAAACATCATATTTCACTAAAAACGTGCATTTTTTGTTAAAAAATAAGATTTTTATCACGACATTTGTCTGACTGTCACAAGTCTGCCTTTCTGAAAAAAAAAAACCAACAACTGTCAAATGCATCGGCCAAACCAAACTATAGGTATATTTATTATTGATTTGGTTCAATGCATCGGTGACTTGTTTCACAGCTCTTGACACAGTTGTTTGTGAAACATTATGCAATACGCTTTGGCCAACCAGTGTTTGGTATGATCCTGTGGCGTAAAAGCTCAGCGCAATAAGTATCTGAAATGTTTAAATTTTTTTTATATGAATTTTATGGAACAACTTCGGCAATTCATAATTGTGCTGATATAATTTTATCATTTACATAATTATTCACATCAGTTTTAAAAGTTGGGTCGGAGTGTCAAGTTAGGTACCTTCACATACAAACCTTTAATTCAGCAGAGATTCCATTCTGCCGTCGCCGTCTCTGGAGAAAGGGAATGAGCTCGCCAATTAACTCCCTTGCTTGCTCCTTACCAAGCCGAAACGTTTTGACGAAATCCGCCTCGGGAAGATCACGAAAGGCATTCACTTGCAGCCTCATTAGTGCGTGAGATTTGCGGCGCTGGCGCAAAAGCAAACGTCGGCGGTCGGCACTATTAGCCAATGCTAAAATACGCCACCGCAAAGAAGGTACACAAGGCCTCATTGTGCCGAAACGGAAAAACTACGTCCACTTGCAGCACTTGACGTGACACACACACGGGTACTTTATTTTAAATTGACAAAAAATAAACAAATTGAAGTAAGTACATAAAGAAACACACACACACACAAAACAAACAATTTAATATAAGTACATAAAACAAAAAGTATAATATTAAATCACGTAAGTATATTAAACACGTATTACTACTTAATGAACCACTATTGGGAAAGAGGTGTCGTTGTTCAGTGGCTTCACAATGGCGGTTTGATGGGCATAACACTATTCAAACACGATAGACTGAACTGTCAAATACACTTAAAATAATTACAGACTACCCTTATCTTTGGCCATCACGATGCCATTGACACATTATAGTGGACCAGACTACCAATATTACAATAGTCTTACTATGGCGTTTCAATGGCACTACAGTGGCAAGTCAATGACCATAGATAATTTGTGGAATACCAAATGTCAAAAACTATTCTATTGAGACACTACTGACACACAACCGACACACTATTGACAAGTTGGTTACTTTACAGACTTGGGCCCCAGTTTTCCTGGTTCTTACTAGGAGAACTCCTCAACAATTAACGTCCCTGCATCGGGAAAAACAATATTTTGTAAAAGGTGATGAGCAGTTGTCATTAGCCTATTTTATTAACTTAGTTATATTACAAACTGAATCACTAAAATGTGAAAAATTAAAAACTTTTTTGGAAGTCGGTTGCTTTTTTTTTGTAAAAAAAGTTTTTTAAAAATTATGATTACAATTTTTTTTCATATTATCTGGTATTTTGTTATATATGGTGGGACCCATGCCGAAAACACTTTTCTTATGTACTTAAATATGTATTGTAAACACCATTTTGCAAAAATGCAAAATGCAAAGCTTGCATGCTGGCTAGCATGCATGTTTTGCATTTTGCATTTTGCTACATTGGCTTCTAACAGGCCCTTTTCTAGTTTCTGATACTATTGGCAAGCAATTTTTATTTTTCATACTAAAATGGCTATTTCTAAAATATATATTATATGATATGATGTACTAAGCATTTAGATTGTAACAAATGACTACGCACAAGTTTATGAAAACTGGTAAGAATATTTCCTACCACAAATCTAAACATTCGAGTTTGTATACAAACCACAATCAGTCAAAACCTATTTATCACATCAAATTTTATTCTGCAATAGTAGAAGCCATTATACGTTAACTGTACGATGAAAACTTTTATTTCGACTCATAATGGAAAAACGGGTCGCGTTGCATTCACCTTTTCACTTCTACAGAATAAGCCCGCGCTTTGAGAATAGGGCCCCGAGCGAAAATACGCTTGCTTTGCCGAGAAGTATCTTCCACTTGCCGAAGATCTTATAGATTTGGAAAGATTCAATAGGCCTCACCGGTCTTTGAGAGATGTACTTACGTCGTCCTTGTCTGTTGAGTACCACCAAGGCATTTCGTTGAATTTCTGTTGAAGTTGGATTATTTTTAGACTAACATAAAACAGGATGAAATCAAATTGGTATTGGCGATCGATAGCTATCGGTTCTCAATGCCTGTATAACGATACAGGTGAAACATTCCGGTTATATTATTGAACGAACTCGCCTCGACTCGAAGCTCGTCTATGATGAAATGATAAGATAAGATAAGATATTTTATTTTGCAAACAATCACGTAGTCTTTTCCCAACTACATATGTTGGGGTCGGCTTCCAGTCTAACCCGATGCAGCTGAATACCAGTATTTTACATGGAGCGACTGCCTATCTGACCTCCACAACCCAGTAACTGGGTAATACGATACCCCATGGCAAGACTGGTTGTCAGACTTTCGGGCTTCTGACGACCCGTAACGACTGTCAAAGATCCACGAATGACAGCCGGGACCAACGGCTTAACGTGCTTTCCATGCTATTTTATTTTGCAAACATGGGTACAAAAGATGGTGACATAAAAAAATATAAATAACAGTATATATTTAACCAGGTGGCATGCAAAAGTACAAAATACACTATAGATGCAAAATAATACACATTAATAATAAAGATAAACAATGTCAATAAGAAGATTGATTCGCTATAATTACAATTTAATTATGAAGTGCTTCCATAATTATATACACCACTAATTTTTAATTAGTACAAATACTTAAAGGGCTAATTAGAGAAGGTCTTGTTATTATATATGTAAAGCCTAAATAAATAATATTCATAAACAGCAAACTTATTAGCGTTTGTTTATATTCCAAAATGTCACTCAGTTTATGGAAATATTGTACAGGCTACATAGTAGTATTCATTAATCATGGAAAAGCACTGCGCGTAGTATTTTCTAGTAGCAATTGTTACGAATGATTGATTCAATTATGAAAATTATGAATTTACCAATTATGACAAATTTTCGTGGACAATTTTGGGATTTAATTTTTTTGATTTTTGGCTACACAAATATGATCAGTAATGGATACGGATAGAGCCCCATTTTTTTTTGTACTAATTAAAAAATAGTAGTGTATACTATACACAATTCTTCTGCAGTCAACCTATTTCGTATTGGAATTAAATTCAAATGAAACAAAATGAAAATTAATTGTCATATTTTTATAATTTCTAATCATAAAAAAAGTAATTAAGAAATTTCTTTCTCTATTAAAAATCCTGTCACACTGTAATACACCACACTACTTAAATATGTATACTGTGTGTGTGTGTGTAGTGAGGTGCGTCATTTCAGCTTAGACGAGATCTGCGTTTGGTGGATCCCATATCTGCCACCAACTTTGCAAACTACCAACTTTTTTCTCAAAAGGCTCGGCTATTTACACACATACACATATATAAATTCACGTCTTCTTCCCATAGAGGTAGGCAGAAACTACAGAACGCCACCTGCTACTATCCTTACATACTCCTTTTGCCTCGTTTACGTTCATACATCTGGTCATGCACACCGGTTGCAAGTACTACGCTCCTGACCTTTCTGAACATCAGTATTAAGGTGGCTTCTGGTGTACCCTCTCGGTATTTCCACTCACATCTTACTTGTAAATACCTTTTGTTAGTCATCTTTCATTTATCCTTTCAATATGACCAAACCATCTAAGCATTCTATTCAATGATTGTCACTACTTCTTCTTTTAAACCGTATCGTTGCCTTATCACATCATTCCTCAGCCTACCATTCATAGTCGGGTATTTACGATTTTTTTTGGAAGTCTTTATCCACTAGAACGAAAGCGGCTCTACACAAAAAAACCGTCCACCATACAGTCATGCATACGCGCACCGTGACATTAGCCGGCACTTCAAACGTGTTTCCAAACATGCCGGAAGCGACGAAGATTCTTGGAATCTTGTAACGTTCGAATGTTTTTATGGATGCCAGAGAACTGGACTCTATCGTAGTGTGTGTTTCGTTTGAATGTATGATCGTATAAAATTCACAAAAATATAAAGAGCAAACACAGTTAGTTTCAGATTTCTAGATTCTAGATTTCTAGATTTTCTACAAAGAAAAAACAAGCGATGACCTATAGTTTTTATGGTTTAAAATGCATGCTGTGTTAACTCTTAACGTGAAACATAAATAGAACCACTTACCACAGTACAATATTCATTATTTACAAGCTTCCGAAGTTGAGACAAAAACTTGTAATTGTTTACTTTAGATTTTATGACAGCGAAAACAAAATTTTTTTAATGTCATAGACTAGTTCAGTGAGTGTTGTCCATGGACCTAATATATAGTGTTGTCGTATCTCAAAAGATTTGGACACAGATAATCTATCACAGTAAATGCATGGAATTGGATATTCCTACATAGTGTGTCCCACTGCTGACCATACGTCTCCCCTAGATAATTAATGTCTTGAATTCGCCTTCAAACAAAAAAGCACCTGCCTACTTAAATAAAAAATAAAATATTACTTTGCAGAATTTTAATAGAAAGTGTAAGAACATTAAAATACGTTTCACGCATAATCAAAGGAGAATATTTTGCTTGCGAAAATAAACAGAGATTAAAATAAAAACCTTCGATCAATAATAGCACTAGATACAGGATCAGGAACAAAAATAAGTCGCTGTAGTGGCCACGTTTACACACACATAAACATTTACATTTGTTACTACGAAATATAGAAAAAAGTTTTATAATATTTACAACTTCAATTCATTATAAACCTTAACAATCAAACATAAAGTTTAATTACGATTGCAAAATATTTATATTTAAGTCCTTCTATCATCGGAGAAAGGTAAAAGCAATAAATTAAAAATGTCGCTTGAAAATAATAGGTCATTTTTATAATAAGTACAAAAATATTTATTCTAAAGTGTACTTAAAACTTAAGCAATAAGGTTAAAAACATTTTGTTGAAAATTTTGTGCTTACTCTATTTTGGAACTAGACATAGTTCTTGGTATTTACATTTCAATGCTCAGAACACAGTAAGTATTGAAAGATGTAGAGTAGCAGAATAATAATATATTTTTTAGGCCAAGGTTCGTTTTATATGGTAGCAAATATTTTTGACCGATTTTTAAAAGTAGAAGGAGTAAATTAGTACAATAGTTATTTTAATTTTGATTATTAATTTGATAATTAATTATTTTAATAAAAATATTAAAACAAATTGTTGAATTTTTACAAGGTTTATATATTTCTTCTCCTCTTTCTTTCGCGACAATAGATACCCATTCTGCATTGCGAAATGGTTCACTAGGAAATCTACAAACAAAAACAACATATAAAGTAACAATACTACTCCATGCATTTCCCTGTTCCCGAACAGTCGATGTTTGAAATAAGACCACAAAAGTATTTGTGTTTTTATTTTTCGGGCCGTTTTTGAAGCGCTTATCGGGAATCTAGTACTATTATTGATCGAAGATAAAAACTAATAAACTTTCAGACCGCGTCTGGTATATAAAAAAAAATATTTAAAATTAGCTTTTCATTTCACTTGCTTTATTTATCTAGTTACTTAAACAAGTTTGAAATTTTATTCCAAGTAAATATTGAGTGTAGAAAAAATAATAAGAAACTGCTAACTAATTTTGCCTAATGATGCTTGTGTAAAAGTAAAAAACTAAGATAATTTTTAGTTTCAAGTATAAAGTTTTAAACTTTCAACTAGCTAATTAGTTGATACTCGTTTATACAGAAATGCTAAAACAAACAAAAACAAAACAAAGTACTAAAATAAGATAGAATATTGTGTAAACTTCAAAAGTGAAACTGTTTTAAATAACGGAGAGGTTTTGTAAAATAGCTAGCGGTTTTGTAAAACAGCGGATTCAGCGGACAAGAATTAATATAGTTGTCTACTCTACAATCTTTGTTTCAATGTGTGGCCACAAAACATAATATTAGATATTTGGTGTACTTATTCTAGCTGCAAATTGATACAGTACAATGGAACACAAATTGTAAACAATCAAATGAATTTTTGTGGATGTACCTACATTTTTTTGACGCAGTCTGTACTTAAGTGACGAGGTTTTTCATGAAAATTCACACCACCAGTTGGCACCACTTTGACAAGAGGTCTTCCGTTTCGACAATTAACCCGTCGCGCGCTAATTAGCAGACACAATTGAAATTCTATTGTTATCTGTACACATGGTGTGCAATCGACATTTTAAGAGTTTAATATCACACTATCACATTAATTAATATTATAAAGGCGAAAGTTTGTGAGTGTGTGTGTGTGTGTGTTTGTATGTTTTTTTACTTTTTCACGCTCAAACGGGTTGACCGATTCCCTGGATTAACACATAGGTTACTTTTTATCCCGGTCTACGCGGGTGAAACCGCGGGACGTAGCTAGTAAAATATATCGCACCTTTATTTCGAAACCGTTACTAAACGAAATTTTCATGAAATTCCATATTGTTAAAATAGATGTCTATCCTGTAGATTTTGCCGATTTCAACAAGATGGAATTTCGTGAAAATTTCGTTTAGTAACGGTTTCTAACTAAAGGTGCGATGATGACATTAATCATTCATTTCATTCATTCACTCCTCATTCAGTCATTAATTAATAAAGAAAATGTAGGCCGTTTGACACTTTTGATCTGACGCCTCAGTGCTGCCAAAAAACTCTCATTGCGTAGAATCAGAAACAGAGTCCATTTATTTGTACAGTCTGACACTTTATAACCCAATGACATTAAATTTATATTACTTAACAATAGACGGGACATAGCGAACAAAATCGTATCCAATACTTATGTCCTAGTGGTCAAAAGTCACTCAGTGTTGTGTGCACTTGTGTGGTACGCCTGCATGTCAAGTCACATTCGTGTCCACCAAAAGAAAATTATTTTCGAAGAAAATTATTTTCGAAGAAAATATCCCGAATTGTACATTGTGGTATTGCAAACCTCGTAGTGATAAAATTACTCGAATCAACTACGGTTTGTTTTCGTTAATATTTTATAATTTATCGAGTATTGAGATAAATTAAATAATTCTCTTAGATATGTCAAACTATCTGACGGTTGCTAAATGAAAGGTTGGTGTCGGTAAAAGTATATCGGGTATTCAGGTCAAACTTAGCTATTATGTAATTTTGCTATATTATGCTAGATGGCGTCACTGAGACATGGGATGACAGTTTTTGTATGACATTTCTTCTGATACGAGTAGCCTCTCTATTGTATCTTAAATCTCTTTGTATATACCCAATCATGATGATAATGATTACAGTATTGATTGCCTGTCATTTAACATCTTTAAGTAGTAAGGGAATCATATTTTTATTTCGCTTTTTACTTAACATCAAGGCAATGACGACATTTTGCATCAAAGAGGAACTTTCTTCCGGCGTGAAAGGAGCCGATTATCTCGTACACACTGACATAAAGTTTGAACAACTAAATAGGCTTATGATGATGAATCTGTCTCCAATGTTATAAGTAGGTGTCATCATCATTCTCTTCTCCTTATCCCAATTTACTTGGGGTCGGTGGAGCTTCTTCTTTCATACTCTCAGTAGTTACTTATAAGTTAAGTAAGTAAGTTGTAGTTGTTGTAGTTGTTGTTGTTGTGTTGTTGTTGTTGTTGTTGTTGCTGTTGTGTTGTTGTAGTTGTAGTTGTAGTTTGTAAGTTAAGTATGTGTTAAAGTGCGGAGTACAAAATTATATACTAAAAATCATCATAACCACGGTTGAACTACTTTTGAAAATACCTAGATTTTCATCTACGTTTTTTCTGCGGTACTCATAGGTATATAAAATCCCAAAAATAACTTGAGAATGCTACTGCTGAGACCCTCAAGCGACGCAAATACTGTAACCTTATAGGTAACTACAGTTTTGAGCCGTTTGGGGTCGAAACGCTCGGATCATGGGGCCCGAGTGCGCGTCTACTTTTTACACGACTGCCCAAAGGAGTGTAATGTTTTCTTAAGGAAATTTCTCGCCGACTGGTCGAGAGTTTACGTGACCAGAGGGCTGGCTCGTTCGTTGGCCAAAAAATTAGCATTGCCATACAACGTGGCAATGCTGCCAGTCTTCTGGGCACGTTTCCGGAAGTGTCCTTTTGTTTTTGTATTTATTTGTATAGTTAGTCATTTGCTTTAGTACCTAGTGTAAGTAGTGTTAACTTGTATATTGTTTATAAACCACAAAAATAAATATACATGAGAATACATAGCTATTAGGTACTTACATAAAAAATGTCTACAAACACCATTTTCAAGCTGAACCAAAAGTTTGTAGGATAAATACATTTTAAATCACGAATGAAACCCCATTTTTTCCGGAGCCCAAGCTAATAAAATATACCAAGCGCATTACTGTCCGTCGACTACACCCGTACGTCTCCTATGCAAAGGCTTAAATTCGACTCTTTATGACACCATCGGAGCTATAAGAATGTTATATAAAATTCTTGTATGACAAAATTGCCTGGGAGTCCACGTGAATTTTTTACAGCACCTTTTTGATACCTCGCGAGGTAGACACTTAATAAAAATTCAACGATGTTAGTACAATTGCCATCGTTATTTTGATGTCACCAGCGCGTCTGCGTTCAGAATATCACAGCGTTTCTGTAAACTAAGCTTTATGGAATAACACCCAAGTCACGAGTAATGCCTCGCTCTAATTTTCGTGGTTGATGTGATTCCAGAGCTGCGACGTAATGGGATGCATAGTACTATTACATGCTGCTGCTGTGAAATTACATTTACGTACTCGTACATACGTCTGTCTGTATTATGTAGGTATTGGTGCCGATTCTGTTGTGCACAAACTAAACTTAATTTAGGCTATTGCTAACTTTTTCTCTCTATTATGACAAGAAAGGGACGGAAGTAAATTAGAGCTGTCAAATTAGTTAGAACAAATTTTTCCATAGACATTTAGACGACACGTAAAAACATGTCGACTTTTTAGTCGACATGTACCTAACATGATAACATGTAACTAGTTCACGCCTTGCGCTTCACCGTGTTTTTACACGGTGAAGCGCAAGGCGTGAACTAGTTTGGCATCTCCAACTTAGTTCATAGCTATAGCTGTCCTTTTCTCGCGCTGCCTGTTAGTAAAAGATAGCGATTCTCTAATTTTAGTTGAGTGCGTTCACAAGAGAATCGGCACCAATGGTGCCGATTCTCTTGTTGCTATAATGTAGTGTCTGTATTACACATAGTGTACGTGTAAACACTATCGTCCTTTGAAGGGGTCATTGTACTCATAATTATGAACAACTTTTACTATGCCACCAAACCTGAAATCACGAAAAAAAAATCAGCTGTTCCCTACATTTTGACGAGGTTTCAGGTTTGCTCCCATAATAAAAGTTGTTCATAATGATGAGTACAATGACCCCTTAAAAGGATGACAGTGTTTACACTTACACTCTGTATAACTCTCTATCATTCCTCGCCCCATAGGTCGGATGTCTGAAAAAAATTGTCATCCTCTTCATTCCTTGGTTATAATCAGTAGAATGGCGAAAGGAACGAAGTTCTTTAACGTGGCTTGCGGTAGGAGTAAACTGGTAGAAATCGTCACGTAACAAAAAAGCGTTATGCCCGCAAAAGTCAGTTTTAAGTGTCAAAAGTTTTTTTTTTTACCGACTTCAAAAAGGAGGAGGTTCTCAATTCGTCGGAACCTTTTTTTTTTTTTATGTATGTTCCCCGATTACTCGAAGATGGCTAGACCGATTTGATTTTTTTTTTTTTGTTTTATTCGAGAGGGTATACATCATAGTTGGTCCCATATAAAATTGATTAACTTTGCTTTGGTAGTTTTTGAGTTAGCTTCAATAATACGTATTTTTTCCCTACTTTTATATGGATGATGTTCTAGTGTGTTTTGCAGGTAGTGGTATTAGAATTTGTGTGGGGTAGGTACCACAACTAAAAAGTGAAAAATACAAACTTTTTTACAAAAAAATACAACCGACTTCCAAAAACAACACTACAAAGTGAAAAATAACTTTAATTTCGGAAGTTGGTGGAAAAAAACCAAAATACATTTAACTAGACACCGACTTCCGACATTAAAGTTATTTTTCACTTTGTAGTGTTGTTTTTGGAAGTCGGTTGTATTTTTTTGTAAAAAAGTTTTTTTAATACATAGCCATCTAGTTTATTAGAAGTGTTTAGTTTTTAAAAATGTATACTAAACAACGAAATGATCTTTGTTCCAACCGGGTGTCCCACGACCACAACGCCTCCCGACAACTTCTTTGCTATTGATATAAACAACCTACAACAAAATCTTTTTATAAATGTGTTAGCACCATAGTTAGTCCTAGTAAAGGGAATGCAGAAGAGAGATTTCCAACGAGTACTATTTTCAACCCTATTAATGTGAACACTCACATAAGTTCATTAGAACAACATTACCAGCTCGGTAGTAATAAACAAAAGGCTATGCAGATTGATTGAGAAGCCAGGAACATTGCTCTTGCTATATTGTGACCTTACATTATTAAACTTATCTTTTTGTAATAAAGGCTTAATAAATGTTATTATTTTAAGTTATTTTAAAATTAGCATGAAACTTACGCATAACACAACCTTGGCTGAAACTTCAAGAACTTTGCCCATCTAAAATTTCGTGGCCCGGTGCGAACCGAAATTAATTACAACAGTTTCTGTTTATTTTAGATTATAGCACATTTTAACACGAGGTAATTAAGGCCTTCTACACTTTATTGAAAATGTCTAATAACTAGTGTTTAATTAAGTGTTCAGAGACAACAGGCAGGTGTTACTGAAACTTGTTTTGGTTGGTATTTTGATTTATTGTCTCTGCTTTTATTTGAATTTTGATTGGACTGAATTTGTGTTACAATATTGAAAGTATTTTATGTGTTTCTTCTGCCTGCCCTTATTCCATGTTACGTGGGGTCGGCGCAACTCGTTTATTGCTTCCATTCTCCCCTGTCAACCGTCACGTTATCATTCACTCCCTTCTTTTTAATCCATCCATATTTTATTTGGCCTTCCTCTCCCCCTATCCCCTTTATCTATTTTCACTTACAACATTATTATCACAAAAATCCCTTAAATAAATATAGATAAAATAAAAAATACTTTTAAAAAGTAAAAACCGACTTCAAAACCAAAAACGAATAAAATAACTTTCATAAAACACTTCACCAGCTTCTGAAGTCGGTGTCAAGCTAAAGTGCATTGAAGAATTGAAGACGCCGACTTCAGAAGCTGTTGAAGTGTTTTATGAAAGTTATTTTATTCGTTTTTGGTTTTGAAGTCGGTTTTTACTTTTTTAAAGTAATTTTTTTTTAAATTTTTTAGTTGAATATACTATTACATAATTAGGTAAGCCCAAGTCGAACGAAAATAAGAATCATCAAAATCCGTTTAGAAATGCCGGAGATACAGTGCATTTATGCATATTACTTCGTACATAAGAATAATTACCTACATAATGTATTCGTACACTAAAACCTTCCTGAAAATATGTAGATCACGATAGTGAAAGAATCATCAAAATTGGTTCATTGGTTTTTGAAAATCGAAGAAAATCGCGGACAAACAAACAAACATACATACATACATACATATATATATACATACATACATACATACGGGTCGAATATAGAACCTCCTTCTTTGAACTCGTTTAATAAAAAAAACATTATTATCTAACCCAAAAAATTCCTTTCAAAGAAAGAACAGCTGCATTATTTACAAGCCAAAAGTAAAGCTAGTAATCAATACGAGCGTGTTTTAATAAGCACTGTCTGAAAAGCGGACAGTGTTTAAAAAAGGTTATTTTAACAAAAATGTACTGACGATTAAAATTATGCCACCAAACTAAAAAAGCATGTAGTAAAATTCTTCGTTTAATAGAAGATGAAAATTAAACGAATAAAGATGATTCGAACTCGAAAATAGAGTACCTATCTGAAGAGTATATTATTATAATAACCTAGATACCTACAAAGGAAAGTTATTAATTAAAGAAATAATTTATGATTGACTTTTAAGAAAAATTCAATTATTCTGAAACAGTCACTTTCAAAGTTTTAGTGTCTATCGCCTCTCTTTTTTATACCTTTCATGTCTCCTTCGTATCTTCTTATTAAAACTTTACTGATATGAAGGTAGATGAGAAATTATTAATTCAGGCATGTAATAAGTTTCATAAAACATCAAAGGAAAGTTGTAATTAATTTTTAGTTCCGGAATTAGCTTATTTTAATTTGGAACTGGGTGTTGCCCGTGGCAGCGCTCGCGTGGATGTCAATGCATTGGTTTGCATTTTTTTGCGCGGAACCCTAATTATTTTCCTAAAATGAATGTATCCTTAGTTACTTCTTATAATGTCAGCTATCAGCCAGTGAAAGTCCCGTCAAAATTGATCAAGCCTTTTCGGAGATTAGCCGGAACAAACGAACAGACAAACAGAGGCATCCAGACAGACAAACATTTAAAAAAATGTTTTTTGACACTTAATTTTCATTAATTTATATAAATTGGGCCTGCTCTTGACCTCGATCTGGCCAGGTGGATGGATGGAAGCGATGGATGAGGTCTACGACGGAACGTGCGTGCCCAGAAGATTCCTGTACACTCTTGCTTTGAAGGCTGATAGGTTATACTCGTACGTGGAAGGGAACAGAGACGCTGGCAGAGGGTTCCACAATTACCATAGTTTATAATGTTCTATTGGATTATAATGTTCTAATAAGGATTTATGGCGTTGGATTACTAAGTCAAAATTATAATACTCTATTAATTAGTAGTAGGTTCCTGGAAGTTGACAGGCAATGGGTTAAATGTTATTTAATCACTAGCTACGCTTTGTGCCTCTGCCTGTATGTTTGTCCAACCTATATTATATAATTTTCTAGCCCTACGTTCAAAGTTTACCCTTTACAGTAAGTGTTGGTATGCCAAAGCGTAGAATCTTTAGCTTTTTCAACAAGGGACAATTTCGAACCTTCAAGAAAAAACCGGCCAAGTGCGTATCGGATCACGCACAATGAAAGGTTCCGTAGTTGGGATATTATCCCAAGAACAAACTCAACATTGAAGTTAAAAAACATGTTCCTCCATACATTCCAACAGCAAATGTAAGTTTGTACGCACAATATTGAGAGATTTACCATTTTATTTTAAGACCATGGACTTTTTATAAGTTTTTCTGTAATTTATAGTATAGAACTATTCTCTGTATTTTTTTTTAATTTTAGGCTCGTCAGCATTGGAGATAAGGGCGAGGATGCTCAAATCAGAATAAAAAAAATTCTAAAATCAATCAATCAAAAAAAAAAATCAATCAATTTAATCATCAATTTTATTCAAAAAAAAATCAATCAATTGATTCAATCAATTGAATCATCAATTTTCTTTAATAACTTTAAAACTATTAATTTTAATATTATAAAAAAATATATTCATAATCCCCATAACAAGCCATTTCATTTGAAACTAGCACTTCCCGCGCGGCGTGGACCGTGTGGATGTCGAATAATATCCCACGAGAACGTGCTGCCGAGAAATCCTTCCTTATTCCTTGTCTAGTCATTATAAAAGGAACCTCTGTGTAAAATTTCAGTTTTCTACTTTCAAAGATTTGGGCTAGGCGTTGATGAGTCAGTCAGTCAGTCAGGACTTCCCTTTTTATTTATAATATAGATTCCTCTTAAAAGCTCCCGCAGACAGGCACGACGCGATAGCGCAACGCAACTCTAGTAGAATCAATTTCTATGGATTTTTTTTTACAAGAATCCCGTCGCACCGTCATAAAAATATGTATATCTTTAACTTATAAAGATATACCTATTAGGTACCCCCATTCTTGCAACAGGCTTGTATATTCATCTCCGTAATTGATGCCCCCAAGGGAGAGATGTTATGAACTTTGGGGGCCATCGCTCTAAAATTAATAGGTATCTATTATTCTTGAAGGCTTTATAATATTCAGCGTTGTCTTTCCCCCTTGTTATTAAAATTAAAAAGGAATTCTTTTAAAGAATAGTTATACTTTAATTTGGGTGCCTTTTGTGATGTGAAATTATTTTTTTCTTCAGTCTATAGATTTTAAGACGTAGCACTGAAGGCGCGAAATTGATATTTTTTGATGTTGTAAGTTGTGTATTTAATATTTTCAGTAAGCCAGAAGTAAGCTGATTTTTGTAGGTTAATGGTTTTTTATTTCTCTAAAGGATAAAAGATCCTGTAGTAATTTTAATGTATGGTCGGGGAAGTATGTAAGTACAACAACTTTTCATTGCTCTATGTATCTCGTAACATAAAGGTTGTCAGTTGTCTCGTATGTTTCTGATAAATAGTTTTAAAGAAATGAGTAAAAAGAAAAAAAAAGAAAAAAAAAGGGAAATACTCACCGCATTTGGCATTCTAACATTGACTAAAAGCAACATTTACACTATCCAAATTTCTTGCCATTCAATCAAATTTAAGCATCAAATTACCTGCATCGTCTTAACTCTGTTGAGACGGTGCAACTTTTTATGTTTCTTCATTGTATACCACAGCCAATTACATCGCTCCATGTAAATCCGGCTTCCATTGTCACAAAACCATCTCATTCTAGCTATAAAGTTTAAAATAATACTTAGTGTAAGAGGCATAACCGCTAAATGAAATTACATAAGGTAGGCAGTTACTATACAACCGAGATTTATTTTAATTTAAAGTGCGTCACTCCTGTGCCCTGTCGTCTTTACATACAGGGGTGTCACGGCTGGAAATAATTCACGCATGGTGAAACGCAACATGGCGGCAAAAACAATGTTTTTTTTTTTTAAAAACATATTTGTTTGGTCACCCACCTAAACACATAATCACGGTATGCAAGAACTCTAAACCATACAAATCCATTATAATGGATATTTTTTTTTTGTGGACAGCGCACTCTGTTATATTTTTTCTGATTTTTTTAATGTAGCTACAGCCGTCGTTCTTGTATTGACAGAAAGCCATTGAAATTCCTGATATTTTCGATAGGTGGCGTTGGTTGCAAGCGCAACAACAGCAGCGCGGTGCGGGGCGCGTGTGATTATCACACTGTCCTAAAAAGCCTGTCATTGTCATTTCGTCAAAAGGATGACGTTGACAGGGGGGCGCTGTTGGTAAATATTTCTGCAATTGTTTTGTGAAATTTATTGAATAAACAAGATGGCGGCGTTAATTACGATTTTGGCCAGGCGCCAAAAGATCTTCTCACTAAAATCAAGTGCAACATGATTGTGTGATACTTGCGTCATCATATCTTCCTAGCAAGGCGGGCTGTGCTGGGGCGGCTGCTGCAGGTGCGGAAAACCATAAACGGCGCAAATACTCCAAACTTATTGGGACTTATAATGTTCGAGCCATTTGGGATTGAAACACTTGTTCACTTAGTTTTTCGAGACACCGCCAAGAGTTTGGTCGACTCTTCACGTGACCAGAGGGCTGGCCTATTTTTTGGCCAAATAATCAGCATTACATACAACGTGGCAATGCTGCCAGCCTTTGGGGCACTTATCCTATTGACAGCGATGGGGACGAATTTTTTGATGCCCTATGATTATTCCCCTCCTTTTTTATATACTTGTACTTAGTATTACTTTATTTTAAGTTTGTTAGTTTTAAAATTATGTGTGACCAACTAACTATATGTATACATATACAAATAAATATAAAAACTACAGAAAATTTAGGCATCGAAGTACTCTTTCGCATCGTTGTCATCCGGAAACGTGCCCAGAAGACTGGCAGTTAATTATTTGACCAAAGAACGAGCCAGCCCTTGGTCACGCCGTCTTGGAAATAGAATTAAATAAAAATAGTTTCCTCTAATTTTAAATAAATCCTTGAGTTTCACTATTTATTTTCACAGTGGTATCTGACACCACCAACATTAAAATTTGTAAAATTATTCTACCTCCTATTTTTGGTTAAACGGCCGATGATTCAATTTGCAATGCAAGCTTCGGTCGAAAGCGGATAGTTGCGGTTCCAATCGGAATCCGGGCAAGGTAAACCTGACTGCCGCAACCCTAGGTGTGTAGGGCTGCGAGTTAATACCGATTAACGTGTTGGTCGCGTTGTAAGCGTGATTCTGTAAAAGATAAGGAGTGCTGGGGAGTTTGTTGCGCCACTTCTTCTTCCCAGCTAAAGCACTAGGAAATGGTGAAGGGCGTGCGTTTTGGGGGACTGTCTTATGTAATTTTGACTTTCAACAAGTGGTGATCCTCAGCCTAATTCGAATAAATAACATTTGATTTACATTTTCGAAGTGACGTTTTGCTTACTTTTACTATGTAATCTTTAAGAGTTTAAAGACAACATAAGAAAGGACGTTATGTTCTCAAGAAGCTTAATTACCTGCACGCTATCAATTGCACGCTGTACTGAACAAGTAAAGGTGGCCTTATTTAAAGCCTATTGTCAGTCTTTTTATACGTGCAGCCTATGGGCCAACTATGTGCAGCGAGTATACAGTGCCTTAGGCGTACAGTACCTACAACAATGCGTTTAGGGTGCTGCTAGGGCTGCCGCGGTTTTGCAGCGCTTCAACTATGTTCGCGCAGGCGCAAACTGATGACTTTTATGCTATTATTAGGAAACGGAGCGCCTCGCTGCTAAGTTGCTTCCGATGCAGCACTAACAGTATCCTGAGCGTATTGTCCGAGCGGTGGGACTCGGTGCTGTTGGAGAGGTGGATGCACCTGCATGCCAGTTCGTCACCATTTATTAAATGATTTTTAATTTAGTTTTTTTAATAGTTTTAGTTTAAATGATTATTGTTTAATTATATTTCCATTTAATTATAAGTAGGTAATTCAATTTTAGTTATAATAGTATTAATGTGGCGTGTATTTTATTCTATTGTTACTAACATAATTTTTAAGTAGGTACCTGTACTAACATAACTATGGATCATTGTGTCTGACATAATAAATAAATAAAATAAATAAATTGCTGAATGAACGGTTTTACAATGACAATCATTGGCTTTCTGCTTCCAGTTTTTTTTTATGCCGAATTGGTCAAATTATCGGTTTGTCTTGCAAAGATGAAAGTCGCCATTCGAAAAGCTAATGAGAGCAACACTAGAAGCAAAGCAATTTTTTTAGCTTAACGAAGTCTACTGCAGGACTAAGCAAGAGAAAGCATTACTATATCAATATCATCAAACACAGCCACAATTATGACAGACACAGCAAAGATATGAAGAGATGCAATATACACATACATATTATAGATCCCTCTCATTGGGAAGAGTTGGCAAAGGATAGACCTAGTTGGGAAGCGTTTGGTGAAAAAAAAACTTTTTTACAAAAAATACAACCGACTTCCAAAAACAACACTACAAAGTGAAAAATAACTTTAATTTCGGAAGTCGGTGTCGGTGTCGGTGTTAAATGTATTTTCGTTTTTTGCCACCGACTTCCGAAATTAAAGTATTATTTTTCACTTTGTAGTGTTGTTTTTGGAAGTCGGTTGTATTTTTTTGTAAAAAAGTTTTTATTTTTCACTTTTTAGTTGTGAACCTACCCCACACAAATTCTAATACCACTATCTGCAAAACAAACTAGAACATCATCCATGTAAAAGTGGGGAAAAAATATGTATTATTGAAGCTAACTCAAAACTACCGAAGCAAAGTTAATCAATTTTATATGGGACCAACTGTGATGTGTGACCCTCTCGAATAAAACAAAAAAAAAATCCAAATCGGTCCAGCCATCTTCGAGTAATCGGAAAAGGTTCCGACGAATTGAGAACCTCCTCCTTTTTGAAGTCGGTTAATTAAATGTTTAGGCCTCTGAAGACCAGCAGAGTGATCTTGACGGGCAGGCGAGACCTCAAGAGTAAGCCAACCTCCAACATATAATACTATTACTTAAGTGGTAATCTATCGGGTCCGCACAGTGCACGTACCTTCACATAAGAGCACAGGCCAGAAACTCATAGCCGTCAAAAACAGAAGTGGTAATTGGCATGGAAATTTATGCTGGGTAATTTTAATCACCGGTATCCTGCTAAGGGGGTCATTGTACTCATCATTATGAACAACTTTTACTATTTGACCAAACTTGAAATCGCGAAAAAAAATCAGCTGTTCCCTACCCTACATTTTGTCGAGTTATCCTTCCTACTAATATAATAAATGTGAAAGTTTGGATGGAGGGATGGTTGCATGGATGGATGGATGGATTGATGTTTGTTACTCAATCACATCAACACGGCTGAACGGATCTGGATGAAAGGTACAGATAGATTATCAGATAGGCTACATTTTATCCCGGAAAAATGTACGGTTTCCGTGGTGTTATTTTCGACGTCTGTTGCAAAAGCTAGTGCGAACATAAAATGTAGGGAGCAGTTGATTTTTTTTTCGCGATTTCAGGTTTAGTCCCATAGTAAAAGTTGCTCATAATGATGAGCTGAACCATTGAGAGGTAACGGTGATTAAAATTACACCCTGCATAACTATTACTATACGCAGATAAAGTCACAGCCATTTCCAAACACCTGGCTGTCTCGTGAATCCTCACGTACCAGCCCTAACTGTAGGGCTGGCAGTTAATGCATATTAACTTCCACACAACGTGATACACACGTCGGCTTGGCTTGTCAGTGTCATGTCGCTTCGTCGCGACCTTGTGTAAGATGTATTAGTCTTTGTAACGCGTGCCTTTTACATAATCTCAGGTTATGTTAATGGAAAAAAGATTGTGAACGAGATTATGAAGGATTGAAGTATACTTTTTGGTAAATATATTCTGAGGAAGAGTGTAAATAATTAGGTTTTTTTTAAGGGGCATAAGTAAATTAAAATAAATATATATACGCTTGTAATATAAGAAAGATAATCTGTCAAAAATTCAGTGGCAGAATTAGGCTCTTGTACACACGATTTCTTGCCGTGAAAAACTGTGGTTTATTCGCTGTGTGCAGGCAAGGTCGTCAGTGTTGTTGGTGTCACTAAGGAAGTTTGTTGACAGACACGTTTTTTCTACGGCGTGGTTTAAATACGCCCTATCGTAAAGAAACCGTGCCGTGAACAAAGGGCCTGAAGGGTCCCGCAGACAAGCGCGACGTCACAGCGTGATTCGACTCTAGTAGAACAACGTCTACCAAAACTTCATTTAATAAAAAAAAAGAAAATAAAAAGTAAAATAAAAAGTCGTAAAGTGAAATAAAGTTTTTTTTATTTGGTGTATCAGAATCTCGTCGCAACGTCCGTCGCGCCTGTCTAAGGTTGCCTTTAACCATTTACGCTTTGACCGCTTCGCGAAAGATTTGCAATTTGTTTTTAGGTGCAGTTTTAATTGATGATTATTAAAAGAAGTCTTTTATTATTTTACAAAAAGTGTCTTTTTCAGATAGGTACGACACAATATTGAAGTAATAATCATTTGGTAGTATCCCATATTTTGTCGAAATACGTGGCAGGCACGAACAAATCCTATGGGATAGCATTCGCATTGATGTATGAACACATGAACAGAACAGCTACCAATACCTACACTGCCATTGTAATATCATCCATCTATTCACAGTTTAAGCTAAAGATTTTTTCTGAAAGATTTTCTAATACTAATAATCAATCATAGGACCTGCCACTTTTGGACTGAGAATTAATCAAAAAGGGATATTCGTATTAAAATACGTAGCTCTTTTAAAACAAGGCCTAAATAAAAACTGAGATTTCTTTGTAAAAAGAAGTACCCTTTCCGTCTTATTACAAAACGCGATCTAAATTTAGTACTAGGATTATTACTAGGTTTAAACCATGACTAAATAAAACGGTATTATAAAATGAAGTTTATCACTAGTTCATGAACTATCCATGGTACTAAAGTTAAACCACAGAGACCCCTAGTTTATCTATTGGACTAACTGCGGTACTAATTTATTTGAGGTTAGCGTTGTTGTCAGTTGTCGTTGTTGTGTCTTTTTATTTACAAATTATTAAAAATGGACATAAATATGATTGACTTGATGAATTTGGAATATTTGGATATGATGGAGACGCCTCAGCGATCTTACAGACAACGTTATCGTGTGAATCCTTTTGAATTGAGTGACGAAGATTTTAGATACAAGTATAGGTTCACAAATCCGTATATTCTTCCACTCTTTTGTTTTCTGCATGTTTACAGATGTTTTCGTGGACTTATTTTCTATAATATGTGCTGATTGAGCAATAAGTTGACGTAATATATCCTATAATAATAAGACCATCGTGTTAAGTAGTCGAAATAAGATGATACATACTCGTAGCACTGCTTACCTAATAATAATTTAAAATCCATGTTTTACTAACTTTTTCTTCAGAACTCCAGATTTCACCCCGTTTTTTCTTTTGTTGTTCCATTTTAAATTAGGTAGGTACTGTAGCTCACAATTTAACCAGATACAACAACTCACGAACAAACCACATAACAGTAACAGTAGTACTAAAAGCAATTAATAAAAATAAGAAGTGCATTCAGGTATTTATTATTAGGTATAGGACGCAACAAAAACATTCGTCTCAACTCTCAAATTACGCGCGCCGCCCGCAGTATTTAAATCACGCTATAGGTGTTAAAAAATAAGACAACTTGTTTATAAAAAGCGCATCAAAAGTACAAGTTTTGCTTGTTCAATATAGTGTAACTTATACATTTGATGACCTATTTTTGTATTGATAAATAATTATTTAAGCATTTCATGTGATACTATTATATCAATATTTAGAGAAACAGAACGTTGCTTCAAATAAATACTGTACGAACGAATGAAAGAATGCCATTTTTGTTTCTTATCTGCGGATATTTTAAAAGCATGGACCTTCATTGGTACTAACTGATCCTCGGATGGTCTTCGTTTTGTAATCGGAACACATTTTGGTCCTGGTACTAACTTTAATACCGTAACAATCCTAGACCTTTTAGTCTTGGTTTAAACCAGTACTTAAGCATTTTTTTGTAATAAGACGGTTTGTGTTCTAAGTCGACGATAGGTTTCATTCTGTATCGCGACAAATATTCGGTCTTAACGTCAGGTTGAAAAAAAGTCCTATTTGCAGGATGTCCGATTCGCATAACGTCCGATTTGCCGAATATCAGATTTGCAAAACTTCCGATTCACTGAATTTAAGATGAGTAAAACGTACCTACTGTTATCTTTATTGCTTATTAAAATGAAATATTCGTGTTACTGCGACTCTATACTCCATCGCTTTAGGCAATTAAATAAAGGTAAACAAAAAAAACCACGTGTCTGGTTAACCGACTAAACGTAATACGTTACTTAAGTGGTCATGCTACTGGGCACGCCACAATTGCGGCGATAAGTCCCCTCTTTGAGGAGTGGTTGGAGAGGCGCCACGGCGTCCTCACCTTCCGCCTGACGCAGGTCCTCACCGGACACGGTTGTTTCGGGAGGTTCCTGTTTTGGATAAGGCGGGAGGAAACGCCCGGGTGTCACCATTGTGTGGATCGCCCGGAGGGCACGGTGGAGCATACAGTGGAGGTCTGCCCGGCTTGGGCGGAGCACCGCCGTGTTCTCACGGAGGCGATCGGCGGCGGCGATCTCTCGCGTTCAAACCTGGTCCAGGCCATGGTGCGGAGCGAGAGTGCATGGGAAGCCGTCACCTCCTTCTGCGAAGCAGTAATGCTCGCGAAGGAGGAAGCGGAACGCGTGAGGGAGAGGCAACAGCCGCGCCCTCGCGCCCCTAGCCGCCGCAGGAGACGCCCTGGGCAGCGGGAATCGATTGCCGATTCCCGGCCACCGTAGGCGCGGGCTTGCGGACGACGAGTAATGGGCAGCTCGCCGTCCGGTAAGGACCAGGCCCGGGTCAACGGCGCGTTGTGTTCCACGCGCGCCTCAAAGAGATGTCAGCAGTGACGGGGTCAATTGGGCCGATGCCGCCGGGGTCGCGGGTAGTTCGAAAGAGATACCGTGGCCCTGGCATGGGCAGCTGAATGAGCATGGGTGGGTTTTAGTCAGTAAAAGTCTGACACGCCCTCCCGCTCTGCCCAGAGCGGGAGAAGTCATTTGATGATTTCACATCCCCAAAAAAAAAAAAAAAAAAGTGGTCATGCTACGACACAATTGTACTCTTCAATTTAGCAACTTTATAATTCGTTGTACAACGTTGCTAAATTGAAGGTACAACTGGTTTTTTTTTTGTTTACCTTTATTTAATTAGCTAACCGATGGAGTATCTAGCTAGCAAGGTAAGTAGTGTAGGTACTACTTAGGATATGATGGACATAGCTACTGTAGTACCCGAAGTAGATTATAGAATGCACACCAGAGAATATACCTAATGCAACTTTGATCTAGTGATCGCAATCGCTACTGCTGAGCAAGAGGTCCTGGGTTCGATTTCCGGCTCAGGCAGTGTTGTTGCGTTTTTACATCTGGAATTTCTCAGTAGCAAGTCGGAGTGCCCGGTTGTTGGCAATAGGCTCTCCCCATAGTACATGGGACTTAAACATAACGGGCAAATTGTGGGCGTACTATCCACTAGAACGTAAACGGCTTTACGCAAAAAAACAGTCCATCATACAGCCATGCGTACGCGCACCGTGACGTAAGCCGGCACTTCACACGTGTTTACAAACAATGCCGAAGCGACGAAAATTCTTGGAATCTTGTAACGTTCGAATGTTTTAATGGATGCCAGAGAACTGGACTCTATCGTAGTGTATGTTTCGTTTGAATGTATGATCGTATAAAATTCACAAAAAAAGGTATGTAAAGAGCAAACACAGTTAGTTTCAGATTTCTAGATTTTCTACAAAGAAAAAACAAGCGATGACCTATATTTTTTATGGTTTAAAATGCATGCTGTGTTAACTCTTAATGTGAAACATAAATAAAACCACTTACCACAGTACAATATTCATTATTTACAAGCTTCTGAAGTTGAGACAAAAACTTGTTATTGTTTACCTACTTTAGATTTTATGACAGCGAAAATAATATCTTTTTAATGTCATAGACTAGTTCAGTGAGTGTTGTCGTATGTCAATAGGTTCGGACATGGATAATCTATCACAGTAAATGCATGGAATTGGATATTCCTACTTAATAGTGATGGAACAAGGTTAAAAGTAAAAAAAAATTGTCTTGGGAACTTTGTTCCCACGGACAACCTACTGTTGGGGAACAAAGTTCCCGCGGTCGCGCAAGTGGCTATAGGTTACACACACACCTTACACCTCTGCCTAACCCTTTGGGTAATACAGCTATGGCTTACTGAAACGGTATATATTTGGATAATCAATTCGGTATCAATGCCATATTTTTGTTTAATCAACGCCAAAGTAAAATTTTATTTATTTATTTATCACACACGTTTCCTTTGCCATTACAGATATCAATAAATCTAATGCGATAAAGTAACTTAAAATAAATTTTACTAGGTATCTATACCTTACATGCTACACATACACAGTACGTGGCCCTTGTGAACTCACCCAGTGCACAGGTGAATATGTCGATGGCCTCCGCCACCGTGTTGAGAGTGCGCAGCGCGCTAGTCAGCGGTGCGCGCTCCAGCAAGTTGGTGCGCGCACGCGGTACCACCAGCAGATGCGGCTTGCGCCGCCGCGCCACGTACATATCCGGTAAATTAAACCCTATTTCTGATAGTTCCGAGTTTTGTATATTACCCCTTAAAACTTTGAAAAGATACGTTGCCAGTGCCACTTCACGCCTGATTTCTAATTTGTAGTACCCCACCATGCCTAGACAGAACAAGGTAGGATACAGTAACGGGTATCCCGGGTATATCCCATACAGCTTTAAATAAATCTAATGAATTTGTTCTGTATCCGTTCGAGCATATTTTCGTATTTGATTTCACTAGGGCTCCAGACGGCCGCATTATACTCCAGATGACTCACAAGAGCCTCATACGAGTACAAAGCCCTCAATGCACTGATGTTCGTGAAGTCATTTGTCTGACGCAGCACAAATCCCAGATTCCTGTACGCCTTTTTACATACGTGTACTACGTGTTTGCGAAACTGTAGGTCACTGGTGAAGTGAATGCCTACATCCTTAACCTCCATGACACGCTGCAGCGGCTCCCCGTCCATGACGTACTGGTGGTCTTGTGGGCTTCGTGTACGTGTGAATGAAAGCACCGAGCACTTTAATACATTAAAGTATAGCTTATTGCGGTGACTCCACTCAGTGACCCTATCCAAGTCGTGCTGCAGCATGTCATGATCCGCAGTGTCTTTTATGACTGTAAACAACTTAAGGTCGTCAGCAAATAGCAGACATGTTGACCTGACTACCTTTGGTAAATCATTTACCACAATAATAAATAATAAAGGTCCCAGATTTGTACCCTGACTGACGCCCGATCTGGTGTAGTAGGGCTCTGAGAAGTGTCCGCCACAGTCCACATACTGACGCCTATCTCAAAGATAACTGGCGAAGAACTTTATAGTATGAAATGTGCAGCCCATACCTGCCAGCCTTGACAAGAGTATGTCGTGGTCGACTGTGTCGAACGCCTTCTTAAAGTCAAGATAGGCCACGTCAACCTGAAGCCCAGCGTCAACAGCTGGTACCAACTGTGTCATCTGGTGTAGCAAGTTCCCCGTCGTACCGCGTCCAGGACGGAAACCGTGCTGTGTATCCGACAAATGAGGGCCTATCTGTGCATAAAGGCAATTTTGAACAGCCATCTCGAATACCTTGGCTGGCGCGCTCAGTACCGCAATTGGCCTGAAGTCACTGACATCCGTACCACCTCGGCCTTTCGGTATAGGTACCACCCGCAAAAGTTTCCAACGACTAGGAAAGTGTGCCACCGACAAACAAACATTAAATATGTGCAGCAAAGGTTCTATTAATACCATGCGGTAATCTCTCAAAATGAAGAGCGGAATACCGTCCGGATCTACTGAGCGCTTAGGCGGCAGACAAGTCAGCGCGCGCCGGACGGCCGCCCGCTCGAGGCAGGTGAGGTGCGCCTACGTGCCGCTCGGCGCTGCTTCCTCGTACGCCGCCTCCGCGTTCAGTGTGCCCGCTGTCGCGCTGTACACAGAGTAAAAGAATCGAGCATATTCCTTAGCGGGTTCATCTCCAGATAGAAAATAAAACCAAGTAAACATTTATTTACATAGATTGTAGGTACAGTGAAGGAGGAGCTCGTGGCTAAGTAATAACAGCTGCACGGGACGATCCATCAGGTTAAGCTAGGCTTGCCGGGGTTGGTCCGTGGATGGGTGACCATCTTTACATATCAAGCCGTGCCTCGGAAAGCACGTTAAGCCGTTGGTCCCGGCTATCATACGTGGATCTTTGACAGTCGTTACGGGTCGTCAGAAGCCCGAAAGTCTGACAACCAGTCTTACCAAGGGGTATTTTATTACCTAGTTACTTGGTTGTGGAGGTCAGAGAGGAAGCCGACCCCAACATAGTTGGGAAAAGGCTAGGCAGATTGATTTGATTGTAGGTACAGTAAATAAGACTACAACAGAAGTTAACATTTTGTAATTTCGAAATTTCATGTTTCCAATGTGGGTGGTTAATTAAAATTACCTACAACATAAATTCCAATTACAATGGATCCTTTGAACGAAGTTTGTCCAAATAATCATCGAATTTATGTCAGTTTGTGAAAATCGTCGAGGGAATAGTGGTTAACGCAGCTGGTATTACTAATATTGTTAGTATTCACTTTATTAAAGATAGTTGTTTCTATGCTTTGGAAGTCATTTCTGTTATTAACAGCTGGTACTAGTTTTATTTTATTTTATTTATTAGGAAAAACAAACAGTGTCATTTTGTAGCAAGAAATACAAAAAAGATACGACCAAATGTGTAACCAACAATATTTTCCACGGAATACACAAAGTTCATAATGTACCTACAATTTAGTAGATACCTACACTTCATACTTACTGGAAACAACTTTACTACCAAATTCCGAAGCTTATTTTTATATTGAAATGGGTTGATAATTTCTGGGCAACCGAGCTCTGCTCGGGTTACAATAGAGAAAACGAATTTTCCCAGAAATGAGACGTAGATCGATTTTTCGCCCCCGTAAACCTCTATATTGCAACTTTCATCGAAATCGTTGGAGCCGTTTTCGAGATCGTGATTATATATAGGTATATATATATATATGTAGGTATATACAAATATTGCTCTTTAATAGTATATAGGATTATGTAAGTACTAGTTTATAAAAAAAGGTAAAGAGCTCATTGGCCATCAAAAAATTTAACCGCAACGCTGTCAATGAGAAAAAGTGCTCAAAAGGCTTTGCCACGTTGGTTGGCAATACTGATTCTTTGGCCTAAGTTCTCTAGTCACGTGAAGAGTCAACCAACCACTTGGTGATGTCCCGAAATACTCGATGAGCACTCGGGCCCAATTTTTATACGGAAACATGAAATCGCAAGTGATATCACTGCAGAGGCGGAGGACTTATTTGAAAAGACTGGTCAATTTGCTCTTTTACAAACCATGCAGCAGCTATTTTTCATGAAAGTCTACTATTCAAATGATGTGCTTTATCGTCTAATTTAAAAGAAAATTACAAAAGGCGTAAAGAAATGTAAGGATGAACATGAAACAGAAAAAACTCTGCTGTAAATGATATCAACCACACTGGCACCCGTTCACAAGATAAGGCTGCACCGCGACACAGCGGTTAGATATATCAGTAACAACTATTAAGCAGGGATCTGATTGCATGTAATGTAAATGTACAATTGAATATAACGTTATATTGTATGGGGCGTTTGTTGATTATTAGCGTATGGCTCCCGGTTTTGAACGCTGTTATAATATTAGCATTTAGCTGTCACACCGTGGGGCAAAAGCCTTTTCAAACATATTGCGCAGTAAGATGTTTGTAGCCAAGATATAGATATATGAAAACTGTCAGAATGCACTAATTGTGCTACTAATTCTACTAATTTCGACGTATCGCTCGCCGGCCCCAGCCGCGGCATTGCTCACTTGGCTCGCGCATAGTTGGTCACAGTTCTAACCTAACCTAACCTATTTGGTCGGAGTGCCCTAATACTATGTTCCTAGTAAGATAGTTATGAAGCGCTCTCATATAACTATATTCCGGTAGATAGATAATATCTCTAGGGATATTACTATATCACGGCGACAACTATCTTATTGCGATATATACATAGTTTTGCGTGGCATTATAAAAACAGGAAAATAACAAAAGAGCATCACATAATCGGCCATTATGTTCCCACTGCTGGGACTCAGGCCACTTCTCTGGGAGAGGAAAAAGGTGCATGTGAAAAAATAAATAGCTACTTACTTACTTACTTTTTGAATCGGTATACGTGCAGATATTTACGAGAAAAGAACCCTAATAATGCATGTATTTTTAGCTTTGTTTGAACGAGTACTTGGGAATCTAAATTAACATAAAACGAGGGGACTTGTTTTTTTTTTATTAAACAATCTATACTGTTACACTCCTACCAACTTATCTGTGAAATGGCGAAAATTGGAACTACGGCCATCATGTTGAAATGTCTTCGATTGTGCCGACGCATGTCATTCGATTATGTCGACGCATCGACGGTGGCGTCCTCTTTCAGTTCACAGATAAGTTGGTAGGTCTGTACCCAGTAACTGAGTTATGGAGGTCAGATAGGCAGTCGGTCCATGTAAAATACTGGTAATCAGCTGCATCTGATTTGACTGGAACATAGTTGGGAAAAAGGCTAGGTAAATGATGAAATCAATCCATACTTATGTTCCTCTTCTGCCCCACAGACAGCCGCATCTCTCTCTGCCTTCCCTTCTCCGATCAATCCGTCATGAACGAATCCAAATAGTCACTCCACACGCTTCCTAGGCCTGCATCTTTATTTTTAGCCACTCAGTCATTATTCCACATTCATCCCTCTATAATAGAGGGATGAATGTATATATTAGATATATAGTGCATAAAGTATGTGTTATATTCTAGAGTCTTTATAGATTCTAGGACACACATATTGCATCCACTAAAACGGTATTCTCTAATAATATAACATAACCCAAGGGGGCCTTAACGGATAAATAATACAAATGTTATAGATATCGGTTATTTTGCGCCATGTGGGGGTAATGGAGGCACGTGGCGACTGCCTGCATAAGCTAAGCCTGCCCCGCGGCCCCGGTCGGATTAAGCTTGAAATTATAGAACAGGCTTTTTAGTTTGGTATTTTATGTTCATGTTTGCGACAATATGTTGGTAAAATAAAAAAGTACCTACTGGTTGAGTTCGGAGTTCAATAAAGTGTATTTTTTATTATTTTGGATATTACTTTGGATAGTGTAAAAAAGTATCTAAAATCTGGTAGGGATTAGCTATTTATTTAGATGGTTTCAACATTATAAAAAAAATGAGAACAGATATTCTCAATTTTTTCACACAAGAAAAGTGAGTGTGTTTTTGTTTCAAGAGTAACTCTTCACACCGACTCTCTCTCTTCTTCTTCTCTTCTATTCTCTCTTCTTCCGTAAGTTATGGTCGTGACATCAAAATTATATATTCAACGCCTTTACAAGAAAATTACTTTCACAATGACTATTCACTGATACCACCAAACCTCATTAGGTTTGGTGGTGTCAGTGAGTAGTAGTAGTAGATGCAAATATATTTTCTTTCACGTGCCGCCAAAATAATACACCCACTCGTGTTATACAGGGTGTCCCGTAAATAATGGATCAAACGTAACGGGTAGGTAGCTTACCTAATTTCCAACAACTAATTTGAATATTAAAAAAAAAACCGTTACAGTAACCAGGATATTAATTTTTTTTCGAATTTTACGATTTTGTCTTCCAGAATTAAGCTTTTTTAATGCTGTCGCTGCAAATGATGACATTTTTAGGTATGATTTTTATTTAACATTTCTGAATAGCTTACTAATGTTATAAGATACCATTTTTTTGAATACCGTTTTATTTGCCTTAGAAAAAAAATCTTGAGTTGAAAAGTTTTTTCTTTACGATGTTAGGACCAAAATTGAAAAAATTCTCCTGTAAAAAAAATGTATGACACCGAAAACCACCATTATTTTAAAAACTTGTACATTTAATAAGGTTTGCAAATTGGTATAAAACTTACGTCTAGTCCTTATCGTTACAAAGATATTGCTATGAATGTGATGAAGAAGACAGAAAATAAATTAAATTGGTACTATTCCATTTTTTCATTTTCGTAATGGCTTATGCTTGAATGCTTGTAATCGAAGCAGGTAGTTAAGCGGCTAGCATATTCCGACCCGATGACGTCATCTGTCCGGAATTTGGGACCGCTACCTGTGGCGGAGTTGCACCTCAGTCAGCGTGAAGGGGATAGATAGCGCCGCTTTTGTATTTTTGGTAAATTGGTATGAAGTTGTACATTCTAGTCCTTGTCGTTACAAAGATAATTGCTATGAATCTGAGAGGTGCTCCAAATCAACGTTAATAAAAAAAATAAAAAAGTGTGTACATTTAAACTTTTTCTTTAAAATGTGTAACTGTAGTATTTCAGAGGCAATGTTCATTGAATTATTGAGGCGTATGAAAAGAATTAGGAGGCCGTACTAAAAAAAACAGTTAGTTCAAATAAATCGTTTTATTTGGTTTTTACAATAAATGTTCGAATTGCCTTCCCTCTACAAGAATGCAAAGTCTGCATCTCCTAATAAAGGAAGCTCTTATCCGACGGACAAAACGGCTTTGGTTTATTTCTGATGCAGCAGATTGGATGCGCTGTCGTAATTCTTCTTCCGACGTTATTGGATTCTTGTAGACCCTGTCTTTTAAACATCCCCAGTAAAAAAAATCTAGGGGATTTAAATCCGGAGATCGCGGAGGCCACAAAATTGGTCCTAATCGGCCGATCCATCTGTCCGGATAACTTTCATCAAGGTGCGCCCTTACTGCCGTCGCATAGTGAGCGGGGCACCCATCATTTTGCAACCACATTGCTTGCCGTACGTCTTCTGGAACGTTTTCTAATAACCTTGGCAACTCATTCCTTAAAAAATGGAGATAATATTCGGCGTTTAGAGTAGCTGGTAGTTCAAAGGGCCCTATTATTTGCCCATTGATTATTCCCACCCATAAATTTATTTTAAATTGATGTTGGCTCCTGTCCTCTCGCATCAAATATGGGTTTATCAGCTGCCAACTGTGCAAATTATGCAAATTTAAATATCCATCTCGGCGGCATGAAGACTCGTCACTCCATAAAATCTTGTTAAAAAACTGCGGGTCCGCCCGAATCATTTTAAGCATCCTTTGGCAAAATTCTATTCTTGGCTGGTAATCACGCGACGTCAGCGTTTGAACACGTTGCACGTGATATGGGTGCAATCGGCACCGTTGTAGCACTCGATGCACCGTCGATCTAGAAATTCCTACGCGTCGCGCTATGACGCGAACGGAGACTGACGGATCTTCCTCGATTTCTCGAAGAATGACTTCGTCATTAACTTGTCGCGGTCGTCCTTCACGGGTACCACCAACTCCGGTGCCAAGAATTCTTCCCTCAAGAAGCGCGTTATGCACTCTAATAAAGACGCGATAATCGGGATAACGAACCAGGTTCGGGTATCTTTCACGGTACAATCTTGCAGCCGCCCTGGCATTACCTCTTGCTTCTCCGTAGATAAAATGCATTTCGGCGTACTGCCGTGGCGTGTACTCATAACGAGGCATTGGGCTGAATAAGGTTTCAGCGCTACTGCACACACGTACAAGCACACACAAACGAATGTTTTCGGAGTCCGTAGGATCGCCAAGTCGTTTGTCCAATACGCAAAGAGTTCCAAATCGATAGGCAAAGCAAAGTCCAAAAACACAGCACAAGTCAAATTTTACAGAAGAAAACACCGAGCCACTGACCGGGAGCGAAAGTTGTCTGACGTAGCAACTCGAAGAGAGACTAGTTACAACTAAACTAATAAAATCAAGCAACAATGAAGCCTGTACGAGTGAAGGGCGCAGGAAAGAACAAAAGAACCTGCGCAACTTCATACCGATTTAACCGATTTACCAAAAAGCGGCGCTATCTATCCCTTTCACACTGACTGAGGTGCAACTCCGCCACAGGTAGCGGTCCCAAATTCCGGACAGATGACGTCATCGGGTCGGAATTATGCTATCCGCTTAACTACCTGCTTCGATTACAAGCATTCAAGCATAAGCCATTACGAAAAGGAAAAAATGGAATAGTACCAATTTAATTTATTTTCTGTCTTCTTCATCACATTCATAGCAATATCTTTGTAACGATAAGGACTAGACGTAAGTTTTATACCAATTTGCAAACCTTATTAAATGTACAAGTTTTTAAAATAATGGTGGTCTTCGGTGTCATACATTTTTTTTACAGGAGAATTTTTTCAATTTTGGTCCTAACATCGTAAAGAAAAAACTTTTCAACTCAAGATTTTTTTTCTAAGGCAAATAAAACGGTATTCAAAAAAAATGGTATCTTATAACATTAGTAAGCTATTCAGAAATGTTAAATAAAAATCATACCTAAAAATGTCATCATTTGCAGCGACAGCATTAAAAAAGCTTAATTCTGGAAGACAAAATCGTAAAATTCGAAAAAAAATTAATATCCTGGTTACTGTAACGGTTTTTTTTTTAATATTCAAATTAGTTGTTGGAAATTAGGTAAGCTACCTACCCGTTACGTTTGATCCATTATTTACGGGACACCCTGTATAATACAATACCTACGTAACAATACAGACAAAGTCAGTACCTATGTTAAGGAATATTAGTCTAGCATACTAATTAATGATAGACGAATATTTACCCACCCTATAACGGGTGTAAAAAGACGATTAGCGAAGCCGATCTAAACGACTTTTAATGATTTTAAACTGAAGATCACGTCTAAATGATTAGTGTTAATGATCTGGAAAAAATAACTTAAATTAATAGTGGATATTTTAGATTATGTATATGTATGTTACATAGTATAATTAATTTGTAAAGTTATGTCTAACCCGGATAAGAATCTGAAAATCACGCAAAAACTATCAAGGATATTTTTTTACCTTCACCATTTTAAAGATTATTTAATTATTTATCTTTTAGAATACGTGTTTTAATATAATACTGTTTGTTTCATGTATAATAAATTAATAATGCGTCTAATTTGGACCAGCGCTCCAAGGAGCGCTGGTCCAAATTAGACAAGATGGGCGAGTCCTATTACTGTCTGGACGTACGACGCGTTGCGTGAGCTCAGTACAGAACACACAAGCAAACCATTCAAAGCCATTGGCATATTTATCTGCGTCTTAAGTCACCCGACAAATAAAAGTCAAAATAGTATGCTTAGGTGGTTTAGTCATGTTGAGAGATAGATAGATAGATAGATAGATTTATTTATTTCTGAGTATGTGGTACATTAAGATCTTAATATTAAACAGTTTCACATACTACTAGAGGATGAATGAAAAGCGACTAACAAAAGGTATTTAGAAGACAGATGTGAGTGCAAACGCGGGAGAGGACCCTTATTTTTTTTTTTTTTTTTTTTTTTTGTGGATGGGAAATCATCAAATGACTTCTCCCGCTCTGGGCAGAGCGGGAGGGCGTGTCAGACTTTTACTGACTAAAACCCACCCGTGTTCCTTCAGTTGCCCGTGCCAGGGCCACGGTATCTCTTTCGAACTACCCGCGACCCCGGCGGCATAGGCCCAATTGACCCCGTCACTGCTGACATCTCTTTGAGGCGCGCGTGGAACACAACGCGCCGTCGTCCCGGGCCTGGTCCTTACCGGACGGCGAGCAGCCCATTACTCGTCGTCCGCAAGCCCGCGCCTACGGTGGCCGGGAATCAGCGATCGATTCCCGCCGCCCAGGGCGTCTCCTACGGCGGCTAGGGGCGCGAGGGCGCGGCTGTTGCCTCTCCCTCACGCGTTCCGCTTCCTCCTTCGCGAAAATTACTGCTTCGCAGAAGGAAGTGACGGCCTCCCATGCACTCTCACTCCGCACCATGGCCTGGACCAGGTTTGGACGCGAGAGATCGCCGCCGCCGATCGCCTCCGTGAGAACACGGCGGTGCTCCGCCCAAGCCGGGCAGACCTCCACTGTATGCTCCACCGTGTCCTCCGGGCGATCCACACAATGGTGACACCCGGGCGTTTCCTCCCGCCTCGGGAGTGGACCCTGGTGGTACCTTATTGGTGATGTTCTTCAAAAAGTTCATGTGCGTAGACCAGTGTATGAACGTAAACGAAGCAAAAGTAGTGTGTAAGGGTCGTAGCAGGTGGCGTTCTACGAGTATAGTTCCTGCCTACAACCATGGGAAGAAGGCGTGAGTTTTGTTATGTTAATAAAAGCCGTCTCCCAACATTATTGTTACTCAATGTACTCGTAGCTTAGTTTGATGTGAGAATGCATAGTATGTGATGGGTCTTTTAAAACCCTATATTCTTACACGTGCTTCAAAAACTATTTACGCACTCCACAGTGAGTCACACTGTCGATAATCTGTAGACCGTACACTGTAGTTCAACTTTATTTTTCGCCTGGCCTGGCCCAATCAATGAGTGTCGGCCATCAGCTCCTACAACGGAAATATTGACAAACTTTATATTGGACTTGCTAGAGTTTCTCAAACTTGAGACGTTTGTATGACACGTGCGAAGGGTTCTGGTGCGATGTTTTGAGAGTAAATACATCTCGCTCGTGGCTCAATAATAACAGCCGCACTGGTTGATAAGGTTAAGCTACTCTTGCCGCGATCGGTTCGGTTGGATGGGTGACTATTCATAACATATCGAGATCCCTCCGTGCCCCAAAAATCAAGTGGTATCGTGTTAGTCAGTAACTGCGTTGTGGAGTTCAGATGGAGGAGGAAGTAGCTTCATGTAAAATACTGGTATTCAGCTGCATACGGTTAGACTGGAAGCCGACCACATCGTATTTAGGAAAAGGCTAGACAGATTAATTGAATGATAGGGGCAGATCTTCAAAAGTTTGTTGCAAGGGATAATATTCGGTTGTTATAGTTTGACCGCTACCGCTGTATCGCGAGGGCAGGACGCTGTGAGCGTTGATGAATGAGCGGCCTGCACTGTCCCCCCGTCTCACCGCGCACATACCTAAGACGCGTTACTGTGGTAGCGGTCAGACTATAGGTAGATCGACAGCAAAATGCAGCTGTTAGTTTGTCTGACTGTGCAATATTTACATCATTATAACCATAAAAATTATCAATACATCTCTCTAAGTTGAGAAGCACGTAGCTAAGTAATAACAGCCGCACGGGTCGATCCATCAGGTTGAGCTACGCTTGCTGGGTTGGTCCGTGGATGGGTGACTATCTTTACATACCGAGACTCCTCCGTGCCTCGGAAAGCACGTTAAGCCGTTGGTTCCGGCTGTCATTCGTGGATCTTTGACAGTCGTTACGGGTCGTCAGAAGCCCGAAAGTCTGACAATCAGTCTTACCAAGGGGTAGGGGGTAGCGACTGCCTATCTGACCTCCACAACCCATTAACTGGGTAATACGTACCCAGTTAATGGGTTGTGGAGGTCAGATAGGCAGTCGCTACATGTAAAATAATGGTATTCAGCTGCATCCGGTTAGACTGGAAGCCGACCCCGACATAGTTGGGAAAAGGCTAGGCAGATTGATTGACATCTCTCTAAGTTAGATTTGCTCCGGATTCGTCTGATTTCCGAAATCAGACGAATCGGAGCAAATCTAAGTTAGATATTATGTATCGATGATTTAAGATACAAGATACCTTCAAATCAAATTAAAATTTTCTTGCGTTTTTTTGCAATTTTCAGGGCAGTACCTGCAAATTGCAAAAAAAAAAACGCAAGAAAATTTGAATTTCGCGGGCTACTCGTACCTTAGCGCAATCATTTTAATGTAATATTGTAAAATATTTTTCCTTCTATTGGAATTCACAAGTCAGACGGACTACTACCAGGAAAACATTAATTACGGAGAGATGGTTTGTTTCAACAATGCTGCAGGCGACTCAAATATAATTTTATTATGATGAATATTAAATTGACCTCAGGCGCTAAATACGTAAAGATCGACAGAAATAAAATCGAGGAAAAACCTTTGTCGAATCCGTCATAACGCAAACATGAGAAGAAAAAGGATAAAATGTCTGACCACACGTACGTTGTAGCTAAAAACATTAAATTATAAATAGCTGGCTGTTACTCGCGACTTTGAACGCGATCCAGGATGAAAAGTAGCCTAGGTCCTTCTCCAGGTCATGGTCTACCCATGTGCCAAATTTCATCCAGAACCGGTCAGCAGTTTTAGCGTGAAAACGTTACAAAGAAACTCGCTGTCTCATTTATAATATTACTAGCTTGTGCCTGCGGCTTCGCCCGCATGGATGTCGGAAATTATCCCACGGGAACCTACTACCGATAAAAAGTATTCTAGGTGTTAATCCAGTAAACTTCATTGTGCCAAATTTCAGTGTGCCAAATTTCATTTCAAATCCGTTCAGCCGTTTCTGCGTGATTGAGTAACAAACATCCAAACGTCTAAACATATAAACTTTCACATTTATAATATTAATAGAATAAATAAATAAATAATAAATAAATATGTTTGGACATATCACACAACGCCATCTAGCCCCAAGCTAAGCAACCTAATGCTTGTGTTATGGTAACGAGATGGCTGATAAACTACTTATATACATTTTTTTTTTTTTTGTAAATACATACATATTATAGATAGAAAAACACCCAGACTCGGAACAAATACTTGTAGGTCGTACAAATATTTGTTCCGTGCGGGAATAGAATAGTAGTATAATAGGATACTAGCTGTTGCCCGTGATTTCGTCTGCGATCCAGGATTAAAATAGCCTATGTCCTTTTCCAGGTCCCAGACTACCTATTTGTCAAGTTTCATCCAAATCTGTTAAGCCGTTTTAGCGTGAAAGCGCAACAAATAACAAACTCACTTTCGCATTAGCCGGTCTATTCTGTAAAAATCTCACCGTGAAAACTTAGGTGAAGTGATCTTAAAGTGAGCTGTCAATAGTGTCAACCCCTAGCATCAGGTGGAACGACGGTTCACTTCACGCTTACTTCATCTAAGTTATCACGGTGAGATGTTTACAGAATAGCACTACAGTAATATTAGTTAGAATAAGTTAGCATTAGGATATCAGCCTGTTATTGTCCCACTGCAGACCAAGCCTGTACTCCTATAAGAGAAGAGAAGAAGAAGAAGAGAAGAGAAGGCACAAACATTGACCACCACGCATGCTTAAGACGGGTTAGCGATTTCAGATTTATATTAACTACATCATCATCTGCCTAGCCTTTTCACAACTATGTTGGGGTCGGCTTCTAGTCTAACCTGATGCAGCTGAATACATAAAGCTGAATTTTACATGGAGCGACTGCTTATCTGACCTCCACAACTCGGTAACTGGGTAATACGATACCCCTTGGTAAGACTGGTTGTCAGACTTTCAGGCTTCTGACGACCCGTAACGACTGTCAAAGATCTACGAATGACAGCCGGGACCAACGGCTTAACGTGCTTTCCGAGGCACGGAGGAGTCTCGATATGTAAAGATAGTCACCCATCCACGCACCAACCCCGGCAAGCGTAGCTTAACCTGGTCGATCGACCCGTGCGGCTGTTATTACTCAGCCTCCTATTTATATTAACATATATTAAGTTATATTATTATGTCATTTATCGCACATTAATTTAGTGCACAAACAGTATCTAGGAAGTATTTTTCCGTGCCGGCCAGTTCAAGCGGCTATAGAATACTCCACTGTAGCGTTCTATGATTGAGATTCACTGACTGGTAGGATGGCTAATATTTGAAGTGACTAACATGACTCAATCTACCGATGGAAAAAAAAGAGAGAGGGAGAGGGATAAAATATTTTTCTTTCTTGTTTTCTTTTTTTCTTTTGATGAAAAACTACCTACCAAATATTAAGAATTATTATTTATAACTGTCTCTATTTTACATCTAAATCATGTTAAATTGATAATTATTAATGTGGGCTTGTAATATACAAAAAAATAAAGCCAAGTTTTTATTCATAAGTAAGTTGTGAGAAATAAAATAAGTGACCAAATTATTGGGGTTAAAGTATGAAATTGCCGATTTGTACTGGAAAATTGAAATTCGTTTTTTTTTTTAATTTAACATATTTATTTAATCAAAATAATTACCATTATTATCTGTACATTGCTGCCATCTAATAGGAAGGTCATATAAGCCTTTGCGATAGAACTCTCGTGATCTAGATTCGACAAACTGTGTGAAAGCATTTTGTACTGCCTCCTGAGAAGAAAACGTTTTATCACGTAGAAAATTGTCCAAATCACGAAAAAAAATGGTAGTCCGTTGGAGCAAGGTCTGGCGAATACGGAGGGTGACGAATGGTTTCTAATTGCAGTTCCTGTAGAGTTAAAACGGTTTCTCGTGCTGTATGACGTCTCGCGTTATCATGGAGCAATAATGGTGAAGATCGATTCATGAGTCGGGGCTGTTTCACTGCTAGTTTTGCTATCATTTTTCGGAGTTCGGCACAGTATATATCTACCGTTATTGTTTGACCAGATCGGAGAAAGCTATAGTGAATAACATCATGCTGAGACCACCAAACAGTTACCATTACCTTTTTGTTGGTAAGCTTTGCTTTAGGACACTGTTGCGGCGTTTGACCTGGGGTCAGCCGTTGCATTTTTCGCTTACGGTTATCGTAAAGAATCCACTTTTCATCACATGTCACAATTCGATCCAATATTCCTTCATTTCTGTATCGATTCAACAAGGCACACAAGTTTCAACACGCGTTTCTTTCTGCAGATCAGTCAAATCATGAGGCACCCATTTCATATATTTTTTTATTTTATTGATTTGACGCAAATGCGTCAATATTGTTGGTAAGGTAACGTTAAACCATGCCGCTAATTCCTGGGTAGTTTGGCTCGGATCGGCTTCCACCATCTCTTTCAATCCATTGATATTCACCTGTGTGGGCGGTCTTCCACGTGGTTCGTTCTTCAAATCAAAGTTTCCATCACGAAAGCGTTTAAACCAAAATCGCACGGTGCGTTCATTAACAGTCCCCTCTCCAAACGCAACATTGATATTGCGAGCTGTTTCTGCCACGTTAGTTCCACGTCGGAACTCGTATTCAAAAATAACTCGAATTTTCGAAGTTGATAATAGAATGTTGCACATTTTTAAAAGAAGAACTTCATAGGTACCATGTGAAAAAAGTTTCACTCAAAAATCTCAAACCATGACGGTTCTATGTCAATTCGAAGTTCCTAATACAATAAACGGCAATTTCATATTTTAACCCCTATTATTTTTAACGCTATACCTAGCGTAGAAAGTGCAAGCTTTGTCAAATTATTTCTGATAACAATCGTCAGGATTAGAGGTGCCTTTTAGATGTCAGGAATAGTTTGACAAAGCCTGCACCTCCCACGCTAGGTTTCATCAAAAATAATTTGGTCACTTATTTAATTCCTCTTACCACACAATATTATATAGGCGAAAGTTTGTGATTGTGTATGTTTGTTACTTCTTCACGCTCAAACGGCTGGACTGATTTGAATGAAATTTGGTATGTAGATAGATTGTACCCTGGATTATTACATATGCTTCTTTTTATTCCGGTCTACGCGGGTGAAACCGCGGGGTGCTAGTCTCATTTAAAAATAAAAGCTTGACTTTATTTTTATGTACCTTCGCATGTCCATATTAATAATTATCGATTTAACATGATAGATCTAAAATAGAGACAGTTTTAATAACTCTAAATAATTATCTGATAGGTAGTTTTCCATCAATAGATTGAGTCATGTTAAATCGATAATTATTATTATGGGCATGCAGAGATACATAAAAATAAAGCCAAGTTTTTATTTATTATTTTTTAACGCTAAACCTACCGTGGAAAGGGCAGGCTTTTCAAACTATTTCTAACATCTAAAAGGCACCCTAATCATGATGACTAACCAGGACCATTTATATAGTGATTAGCAGTTATCCAATACTTTTCCATTGCACCAATACTCAAAGTCCTCTAACGTTTTTGTTGTACATCTGTTACAGCCGTGTGTATAAAGTGTTCGTAACTTGAGACGGACTTTGCTAACGACTGCGCTGTTTGTCCCGGCCTTGCTTCCAATCTATATAACGATTATCTGCGCAACTGTACCGGGATCATTTGTTAAAAGTTCCAGCGAATAAATGAGTTTGATTAAAGGGTACTTGAGTACAAAAGTGTTACAGATTTTCGTATTGTGTTCCGAAGGTCAGAGAGTTCAGCGTTTGTTATCGGGGACAGGGATTAGTTTTAGCATTTTATTATCTTTCCGTTCAGGGAAAATCTCTTGTTTTATGATTATTATTTATTAAGAAGGTTTTATGAAATTGACAACTTTTTTATGGACGAATCTAAAAGGTACTACGTAACGATCGTTACACTAAACTTGTGTAACTTTACACCTATTTTTTCATAGCAGGGTATTATTTCTTTGCCCCATGCCCTGTTACCTACGACACGTACGGAAAAGGAAACGGGACGACCTCCATCCAATTACCACAGAACTAAGTGAAAACCAAACACATTCCTTAACTAGTCCATAAAAAAAACTTGCTATCACAAACACGTCCTACTCTTCTATCCATTATAAAATCTATTATTGATCAGGATGTGTAGCCTCAATACGTCAACTTAGAACATACAATTATACACCTTAGTATTGAACAAATATGGTGTATTATTCTTTGAGACACTACCAAGACGCGTGGTAACCCGTTAACTGCAAGTGGGGTAAGTTTGATGGGCCTCGCGTGTCTGTGGATGAGACAGCCGACTTAAGTTGTATAATGTTGTGCACAACAATTTGGCACGAAGTGTACCGAGTTTCTTGCTCTTAATGTTTTGAAATTGCGTCCGTAGAACGATTTGATCCGGATTTTAATTAATAGCAACTTGAGGGTTAAGTACTGGAAATAAATAAATGGAACGAGTTTACCGGTTGAATGGGCTCAATAGTTCTAAATGAAATGTAATTTAAGTGGAATTGAGGACGGCTTTATAAATGTGAGTAAATAAAATAAATAAATACCTTTACAAGTTTCTATTGTTAAGAGTTATAAATAAAGGTCTAGGTTTTATGTAAATTATTGAATAAAAGCAAAATCCTTTCACTTTTATCATTTAAGACGTTTGGAGTTGTCATTTGTGTTTTATAGAATTTTTATATTACATAGTTCCTAGTGCTTCATTCTCGTTTTCGAATATTCTTATTTGGTGTCATTTTTAGGGTTCCGCACCTCAAAAGGAAAAAACGGAACCTTCATAAGATCACTTTGTTGTCCGTCTGTCTGTCCGTATGTCTGTCAAGACCCTTTTTTTCAGGAATGCGTGGAGGTATCAAGTTGAAATTAATGTCAAATACGTAAATCTATGGTCCTTTGGAGCTCTAAAAAAATCAAGCTTCTAAGTCAATGCAGTAAAAAAATATAATTATTTATGCAACATATTTTGATACTCGCAAGTAAATCAAAACCTATTATAATACATCCCGTTGTAATCATGAAATTTGGCATGAAGACAGGTCTCACAGCACAAGCAATGGAAAAAGTCCGAAACTCGTTAATTTGTAATTTTAACGCATAATTTTTTTTTTTTTTTTGGGATTTCTAGTTTTTCAACTACAATCTTAAGTTTGTTTTTTTGTTGTTGTTTTTTTTTTATGTTTGTTTGTTTTTATTTTCAACTACGGAACCCTTTATTGTGCGTGGTCCGACATGCACTTGGCCAGTTTTTTTATGTTTATAAAATAACATTTGATTTTCATTAAGAAATCCAATCATCCTACTTGCATTTTACTAATTAAAAACTTAAACACCTACCGAGAGAAGAAATGATTAAAATAAGAAAATAACCTTCAGCGTAAATATATTCAGAAAATACTCATTAAATCCATTCACTAAGCTATGAAGACCTTTTACTGCAGGTTTATTGTAATCCCCGGATTACGACCTGCCAACTTAATTAACTGCGTTTTTTATAATGAAAATAATAAAGTAGAAATTGCTTTGTACTAAGTACTGCTAATAGAAATAATTATTCTTGTTTTTTTTTTTAATGCTATTTTTGTTTTCAACGTAACATTTTTGTTTTGTAATTACCTTAAATAACTTAAGTTCATTCTCAAACGAAAAATTTGTCCTGTAACTTTTTTAATTTTGTTGTAAGTGACTACTTAATTTAATTGAAAATATTATTAAATTGTTTGTTAAAACTTGGTGGCAGTAAAACAATCCTGACCCTAATTCGTCGGTTCTTCTTATGACGTGTGACGCGTGATGATGGAAAATATTGAATGAAAAAAATAAAAAAAAATTGGTTCAGTACTCAGCAACGCTAACACTGACTCATAAATTACGTCCTCACGTGTACAGCTGGTGACAGCACATGCATGCGTTATTATATGACCGTACGGTTTTTTTTTACCAGTAAGTACCTATGTTTAGTTTTGAGGAGCTCGTGGCTAAGTAATAATAGCCGCACGGGTTGATCCATCAGGTTAAGCTATGCTTGCCTGGGTCGGTCCGTGTATGGGTGATCATCTTTACATACCGAGACTCCTTCGTGGCTCGGAAAGCACGTTAAGTCGTTGCACGTTGGTCCCGGCTGTCATATAAGTATATTGCGCATTGACGAAACGGAACATTGAAACCCGTCAATCCTCTCCTTTGCTCTACACAATACTCTAGCCGTAGAGGGGTATTTGCCAGCTGAGTAAAACGATGTCACGATTTGTTTGATCACACTTTTTAATTACCCTCTTTTTTGTAATTAAGAACGTAAAAACATATTAGTTTTTATATAATTACCTTCTGTTTATAGAATTAACTAATGGATACTAATATGTTCTTACGAGAAGGAAGTCTCGTAAAAACACATTAGTACTCATTAACATACATACATCATTAACATTCATACTTAATGAATGCAGTATGTTTACGTGATAACCTTAATGATTCTGTTATCGATAATGACCTTGAGCGCGCGCAACTAGCGCACATCCCTACTCCGATTATGATTTATGACCAAGTCTGCAGCGAGATTTTAACTATACTATAGTGTATCTTTAACAGCTGTTACGGGTCGTCAGAAGCCCGAAAGTCTGACAACCAGTCTTACCAAGGGGTATCGTATTACTTACCGAATTACTGGGTTGTGGACGTCAGATACCTATCTGTCCCTCCGTGTAAAATAGTAGTATTCAGCTGCATCCGATTAGACTGGAAACCGACACCAACATAGTTGGGAAAAAGCTAGGCAGATTGATTGAAAAATGTCTATATATGTTTCCTATGGGTGCCTGCCGTTTTGCCAAAAAGATTTTGACAAAATTTCATTACCCAAAAAAATTTTAGCAACCTTTTTTTATACCATTGCAATATTTCAAATGATTTTAGTACGCATATTTTCATTTGGTCAAATTTTTACTTGGCAAAATGTTACTAAGTATAATGTCATTATGGAATTTGGTCTTTAATCAAATGATTTATTACAGCAAACAATCTTCAGACAATAAACGTTTGGTGAAATGATTTGTTAAGACAAAAAATATTAAGGCAAAAATAAGATTTTTAGACATTTGACTTGCTGGTTAAATTTGATGTCTTTTGCGTACTTCTTTGTAAGTTTTGTGCTTGAATTTGTCTGGAACAAGTCAAATTTATAGTTACTTGATATTAGTTTATTTATGGAAGTAGTTAGAGTAGGTTAATTATTTAAAAAAAAATGGTTAGGTTAGGTTAGGTTAAAACTGTGACCTCCTACGCACGAGCCGAGCGAGCGAAGCGAGCGGTTCCGCGGCAGCGGCCGGCGAGTGCCAAACACGACTTGCATTAATAGAAAAAAATATATTGTTTTTAGTAGGTTATCCGGAACTCAACAATTTAGATTAGGCTAATTTCTTCTTTAAAAAAAATGGGTAGGTTAGGTTAGGTTAAAACTGTGACCTCCTACGCACGAGCCGAGCGAGCGAAGCGAGCGGTGCCGCGGCAGCGGCCGGCGAGTGCCAGAAACGACTTGTATTAATAGAAAAAAGAGATTGTTTTTAGTAGGTTACCCGGAACTGAATTATTTAGATTAGGTTAATTACTTATTTTGAAAAAATGGTTAGGTTAGGTTAGGTTAAAACTGTGACCACAACGCCAGCCAGCCAGGTCCGCTGCCAAATCCGCTGGCGCTTGCTGGTTCGCTGTACCAGGAACGACTACATTATATAGAAAACAAGAGCACACATTGAGCGCCATTTATGATTTACCTCCTACCCACTTAGTAGTTCACATTTTTGTCATTGAAGTGTGACTGAATAGGAAAGGGTGAATTGAAAACTGACGATACTAAATAAGTATTTGGCTTATTTGATTTTGCATAAAAACTGTTATTCCAAATAAAATATTTGACTAAATAAAAAATGTTAGAAGTACTAGTTGGTAAACAAGTTATAGTTTAAACGTTCATTTGCCAAACATTAGGTTTGCGTTACAACTTTTTGTGAATAGATTTTTTGCTAAGTAATAATTTGGCAAATGAAATTATGCGAAAAATTTTTTGGGAAGTGAAAATTTGTCAAATTCCTTTTGGTCAAACAAGGGAGACCCGTCTCCTATTATGCGGTAGCGCGACTAATGCTTATTTATAAAATGGTTATAGCTCCGGACCGAAATAATTGGCGCTCAAGGGCTCCATCGACTGTCGAAATGCAAAACATACATACACACTATAGTCTTAACAACTACCCAAAATGTATTAATTTCCAACTCTTTTTTCCGTCCACTCTACAAAATTTTGCTTGTTCATTAATTGCTTTTGCCCTTATAACAAAAACAGCTGTTAAAAGAAAAATCTCAGCATGCAACAGACGTGTACGGGACAGTAGCAGTTTCCACAACAAAAATACGTTCCAAATCCGCCATTATACGTGATAAAAGCCGTTTCAAGCGAACACGCGAAACGTTAACTGAGTTTAAATTGCCCTATTAATGGGCTGTAATGGTGTGGTCCGCTGGGGTAATTCTGTCCCCGACTCGCATAGCAGGGTTAGGCAAGCGTCCGATTCGATGACTGTAATCCTATTACGTATTCTGTGTAAACTATAGAATAGTGCCCGTTTTGAACTGTTTTGATATAATTGCTGATTGTTCTGCGTTGCTTACCCGTAATATGGTCATGATCAAATTATAACAGGCAAGCGGCCGGTGCCGGCTTTTCCCGGAATAGTTTACAACTTTTTTATTACTAATCGACTTCAAGGAAAAGGAGGTTCTGTATTCGACCCGTTTGTATGTATATATGTATATGTATTATATGTACGTATGTTTGTTTGTCGACGATTTTCTCAAAAAATAATGAACCAATTTTGATGATTCTGTCATTAACGTAATCTACATACTGTCAGGAAGGTTTTAGTATATAATAGATTATGTAATTATTCTTATGTGCAATGTTACATGCATAAATGCACTGTATCTTCGGTATTTCTAAGCGGATTTTGATGATTCTTCTTTTCGTTGGACTTAGCCTTACCTACTTATGTAAGTATATTCAACTAAAAATGGAAAAATAAATATACTTTAAAAAAATTTGAAACCGACTTCAAAACCAAAAACGAATAAAATAACTATCATAAAACACTTAACAGCTTCTGAAGTCGGTGTCTTCAATTCTTCAATGCACTTTAGCTTGACACCGACTTCAGAAGCTCTTAAGTGTTTTATGGAAGTTATTTTATTCATTTTTGGTTTGAAGTCGGTTTTTACTTTTTTTAAAGTAAATTGATTTTCTGTAGTTTTTATGAATGCATGCAGTTAATAGGTTTTGTTCACTTAGGGTCAATTACCACCAAACGGAAAAATCCTCGCGGTTCCTCGAGCACTTTTTAAATTTATCTGAATAAGTAACTGTATCAATATTGACTTTGAGTATAAAATTCGACGAAGACATCACGCTTGATGTCTGAGTCGTTAAAAAGTACTCGAGCCATCCGCGCGGGTTTTTCCGTTTGGTGAAAACTGGTCCTTACTTGCCGAGTTATAGTATGACTGACGAACTGTAATAATCAGCCATTGCACTTGTTGACCTAACCCACCCTGCCGTTCCTATCCATATTTTATTCCATATTTTTTTAGATATTCACCTGGAAATAATATTAACTTTTATCTTCTCACTATGCTCTTACTTTACATACTTTGCTTTAGGTCAAAAAGTTTACTATGAATATCAGAAACTCCTTTTTAAACCATTGCTTTTTACTGTCGCTTCAGAAAATAACAGTTCTATTTTGGAACCTATCCAAAAAGATTTGATCAAATATGGACTAAGGCTAACCAGATAATGCACCTCAAATAAAAAAGGATCAAATCTAAGTCAACATTTCTCAAAGTTATTTTTTTTAAAAGAAATGAAACGTGAATATGACTGTGGTAGAGTCGTTGTGGGGTCTTGGTTTAGGTTGGATTTTAGGTATGCACAATATAACACAGTTTGCAATATCACTGCGTTATGCGTGCTGTCGCGGGTAGTTCGAAAGAGATACCGTAGCCCTGGCACGGGCAGCTGAAGGAGCATGGGTGGGTTTTAGTCAGTAAAAGTCTGATACGCCCTCCCGCTCTGCCCAGACCGGGAGAAGTCATTTGATGATTTCCCATCACAAAAAAAAAAAAAAAAAAAGCGTGCTGTCGCAACGACCGCTCGGACAAGACTGAGTATGGTGCACTGCTCCACACTCTACCGCGCAACCCCGACACAGCACCCATAACTTGTTTATTAAACGTCACACTCATCTAAGCTGAAACAACGCACCCCACTACTTAATAATTTAAAAAAAAAAATGTTTTTTGAAGAAAAGCCAAAGTAGGTACTACCTAAAACGAGCCATAGCACTTGATGGCGCGCTTCTCCCAGTCTGCTCCGACTTTCGGTATCTCGGTTCACTCGTGCAAAGCGATGGCGAAGTAGATCGGACGGTTAAGCATAGGATTATCACTGGATGGATGAAATGGCGGCAGCAAACAATCTGCGACTCCCGCATTCCCCTTAAACTTAAGGGGAAGATATATAAAACAATGGTTAGACCTGCTGTCTTGTATGGATCAGAATATTGGGCCACAAAATGGATGAATGAAAAGCAGTTGCATGCAGCTGAGATGAGAATGCTAAGAGGGATGTGTGGTGTTACACGAATGGATAGAATAAGAAATGAGTACATAAGAGGAAGTCTGAATGTGACACAGGTGACTGAAAACTTGTGCGGAAATTGGCTGTCATGGTCTGGGCATGTGATGCGGAGGAGTGAGGAAAATGTCGTGAGGAAAGTTTTGAGTACGAATGTCGATGGCTAGGGAAAGACCAAAGAAACGATGGATGGATTGTGTGAAAGATGACATGGCTAGAAAGGGGGGGACTACTGAGATGACGAATAATAAAGTAGTATGGAAAAAAAGGACATGTTGCGCCGACCCCAAATAGATTGGGATTAGGGCAGGAGAATGATGGTGGCTATGTTATGCACAATACATTGAAACCCTGATCTTCAAACTAGGGGTATCCCTGTATTTTAGAGATCAGTGTCCCTCCGCAGCAAAGTCACAAGCCAATATTTGCAACTCATTGGTACAAATTATTTCTTTAAATAATTAAATAAAGAGAAAAATAGAAAAAAAATAAAAAACAATAAAAATCTTAGATAAAATAAAATATTTATATTATTCTCATTTACAATTTTGTATGAGTGTGGGGTGAGTATGTATGTATGTGGGGTGAGTGTGTGGGATGTGTGTGTGTATGTGTGTAGGGGGATAGGTGTGTGTGTGTGTGTAGGGGGTAGGTGTGTGTGTATGTATGCGCGTGAATGCGTGTGCGTGCGTGAAGAGTGGGTGTGCATGTGTGAGTGGGGAGTATGTGTAAGTGCAGGTATGCTTAATTAAATAAAAATCATAAAATTTTAAGGTGGCCTAAAAGAAGATCCTCAGTGAAATGGGTGGTGTGTAAATTATCTATGGTTAACGAGTGAAAACCCACCAGACTTAGAATTTTGAATCTGAATGTAAAAGTAATATTAACATATTACTTTTACTGTACTCAGTGTGAATAACCAACAAGATTCCTATCCTGTGCACAAAACAATAATTTTATAAATACTGCTGAAAATAAAAGCAAAGCTACATGGAGCATAATTAACAAGCAGAAATCAAACTTCCCTAAACAAGGTATTGATAGCATAAAAATTGACAGCAAAATTATAAATAACCCTGAACAAATAGCGGAATTATTAAATAATTATTTTATAGACCAAATTGAATCCCAAAGTGACATTAATCTTAATAGTAAACCAACAATTAACTCTCATCCTAATTCAATATTTATGACACCCACAGTACCCCTTGACATATTTAAAATTATTAATTCCTTGAAAAATACTAAAAGCGCTGGATATGACGACATAACCACTGAGGTAATAAAAGCCACATCTAATATCATTGCACCAATACTCAGCCACATTATCAACAGTAGCATTGAAACAGGCATATTCCCAGAAAAATTGAAAATCTCTGTAATTAAACCATTATATAAAAAAGGCGATAAGCAGGATCCTAGCAACTACAGACCAATAGCGCTCATTCTGGTATTCTCTAAAATTTTTGAAAAAGTAATACAAAACAGCATATACTCATTTCTGGAAACTAACAAAATCTTGGTTAGCGAACAATATGGTTTCAGGAAAAATAAAAACATTGATTCTGCTATTTACAATCTTGTTGAACACGTTCTAACTAACATTGACAATAGAACTCCTGTAGTTGCATTATTTATGGACATGTCAAAGGCATTTGACTATGTTAACCATAAAATGCTATTAAACAAGCTGGAAAAGTATGGAATTCGAGGCAATGTCCTTGAGCTTATCAAATCATATCTGACTAATCGAGAACAAATTACATACATAAATAAAATCTGCCCCTATACAAGAACTGAAAAGACTTATGTCTCTGCACATAAAAAATGCATATATGGTGTGCCGCAATGCAGTGTTCTTGCTCCTTTGTTTTTCATTATATATATTAATGACATGCCTAAAACTATTAATAATCCAATGATTTTATTCGCTGACGACAGCACAATAATAATCAAAAGTAAAGATGATGTGACATTCGAAAAAGAAATAAACGACAACTTAAATGATATAATAACTTGGCTTACTAATAACAACTTAAAAATTAATCTTGAAAAAACAAATTACATTTCATTTGAACAACAAACAAATAATAAAAAACCAGATATTCGTTACGGTGACAAAATTATCAGTGAAGCAGAACACACTAAATTCTTGGGTATTTGGATAAATAAAAATATGAGCTGGAAAACACATGTTGAAAACACATGCAAAAAGCTTAGCCAGTATTCTTATGCTCTCCATAACCTAAGAAAAGTGTCAAATCGGGCAACATTATTAACGGCATATCACGGGTATGTTGCATCTACTTTACGCTACGGGTTTATATTTTGGGGGAACTCGCCAGACAGAGAAATGGCGTTCAAAGCCCAGAAACAATGCATAAGGGCAATGTGTGGCATACAACGCACAGAAAGCTGTAAGCCACATTTTCAACAGTTCCAGTTACTAACATTCCCGTGTCTTTATATATATGAAGTGGCGATCTTTGTCAAAGCTAATCTACATCTTTATAACCATCCAATAAGCACACGACACAAAAATAAAATATGCGCAAGACGTCATAAAAAAGCAGTATTTAATAAAAACATTTTGGGCATGGCACCCAAAATATACAATAAGTTGCCAAAAAGTATCACAGACCTACACAAAATGGGCCAATTCAAATTATTTTTACATAAATTCCTGGTTGCAAAATGTTACTATTCAATTAATGATTATTTAAATGAAAGATGACTGATCTTATCTGAAATGGCACCACAAATATAATGATTATTGTAATTTTGATTGACTTGTTATAATTGTCATTTATTATATTTTCTTTTTAATTTGACATTCTATCTTTTATGTAACTCAATTTAAAATTTATTTATTTAATGTTGTTATGTAACATAATAAATTAATTTGCACACCTCATTAGGTTATAATACAATGTACTTCCTATATCTGTAACACCTTTATAACATGTATTATGCAAATAAATTATTTGATTTGATTTGATTTGTGTTTGTGTAAACGATATTCTGCCACTGTCGCTAAGGTACTGTCCTGTGATACAAATGCACATCTATTACAACTGGATAGAGTTTCATTCGAGTATACAGGGCGTCATCCGCGCTTAAGATACATACATACATCCGCGTATACACTGTAGAATTTCAATCTACGCTTTATTATTTTTTTTATTGCATTAAAAACTCGTTTGTTTTTTTTTCCTCTCGATTTTAAATTCCAATGTCTGAGGATTCTGTGCGTAATGTAATTTTTTTCCAATGCGGCACCGGATTTTCTTTAAAATCAGGAGGACTGATTTATTTTCAAATACAACAAAATGTTTAAATTTTTGGCATAACAACGTTCATAGAAGTGCTGTGTTATGATTTTTAGAACAATCTCTATGTTAATATGTTGGTAGACAAAGCTTTTTACAAACAGTTCTACTCGTACTTTGTACTTTGAAAAATTATAAGGTTGTATTTTGTATGTTTTCATAGATAATTACGTTGTTGTATTTGTATTTATGCTGCGTATGCCTGTAACATAGGCTACTGTACGAAATGGCGATAACACTGCAAATTGAAGTAGTGTCAAATTGATTAAAAAATATTCCCCTGACCGCACATACCAGCACTTTTATATTTATTAAGGTTTTCTATATGTTTTTCTTTAGGTTTTGTATGCATGTACTGCTGTTGGTGTACCAAATAAATAAAATACTATTTTTTAAATACAATCTGCTAATATTCTTGACGACATATTATTTTCCGCACTGTCAGCCACGCGTTTCTTAAGCTACGGTTTCCTAGATGAGCGGTCCACATTTAACGGCCGCAGTGACGGCTGTCATGAAAATGTTGGCAGTTACAAAAATTTAAATCGTTAGATTCGCCCTACCGCATCAAAAGATAGTCGCGTTTCTATTTCGGTTTGACACCTCTGACACACAATGACGCAGTGACTTGTCTTGATTGTCATGGAAACGCTATTTAATAAATGTGTAAGCTCACTCTTCTCAGAATGGAAACTTTTTTGCGTGACTAAGTATGGTGAGGGCAAATCTAGCGATTTAAATCTGTTAGGGGCGGGATTTGAAAATGACAGATTTTCATGACGGCCGCTACGGCCGCTTTCCTAGGTAACCGTAGCATAACAAAACTTTCCATATACCACAGACAATTGCGTTGTTACCTAAACATTAAATTTGTTTCTGAAAAGGGATTCTCTCGAAACAAACCATTTTAATTGAAATACTCAAATGAGTATGACCAAAACATTTTTTACTTCCAACACGTAATTCGATCAACAACATATTAATTATTTGTCTAGTAAAAAAGTACCAAAACCGTAGTCCTTGAAAATACTAAAGCAAATATTTTGTACCTACTCAAGAAACAAGTCAATTTGGTAATTGTGTTTCAAAAATGGGATTTAAAATTATTTTTACAGCTTCACTTCTTGGAAAATAATAACAAGAATTTTAATAAAAAGAAGAGATGTAATTAAATAGAAAAATAGGTGAATGAAACGTAAACGTAAAAAAGTGATTATAAAAAAAAAGCTTTTATTCGTCTGGATATCATCTAGGACCTGAGTCCATGTCAAGACGAATCAAACGAGCCCAAACTAGATAGGGTTGCGTCGTTTTATTACTGATTTCTCATGGCCACCTTCTGGCTCCATCATCAGATTATCTCCATGTCATAATAATATTGCAATATCATCGAATTCACATATGCCTGTAAAATTTCAGCTAAATCGGAAACCGGGAAGTGCAACTTGCAAGATTAGATTCAGACAGGCATACAAACACAGACAGCTGAAACTTAATAAATGCTTGTAAATTAATGGTAAAAAAAAAAATATCACAGCTTGGAAGTTTGAGAATCCATTTGGTGTCAAGTGTGAGCCGGTTTGCGGGAGCCTAGGTTACCTATTTTCAATAGGAAGAGAGGCTTTTATCGATGTCTAGGAAACTAGGTCGACATTTAGACTTCCAACATTTGACCCAACATAATGTTGGCAAATAGAGCCAACTATTTCAGTTAGGTAATTTTTTCAAATTACGTCTTTGTAAGAGCTTTAATTTACAGCTAATTATAGTGATTTACATGAAATTACTACTAATGGCGTGCAATTTAAAAAGGTAAAGGGCTGTTTACATGTTTTACGCAAACACCTTCACTACGAATACCGCTCTTACTGCTAGGACATAAAGACGGTGTCAATGTTATGAAATTGTTACCACTAATGTGCGGTTGACAGTACATGCGACATTACTGCTTTAGGGTTATTGTGACAGCATTTATTTTGTCGATTTATTGAGAGATATTAATAATTTATGAGCAGCTTGATAAACTTTTCAAAGAAAGACATAACACACGCATTTATATTTAAAAAGTGACAAAAAAGCAATATTAAAAGCATTATTTCAATTTCTTCGTTATCAGAATGGTCGGACATGATGGGTAACCGAAATCATAGTCAAAACACTATAGAAGACGTCTCGACAAAAAATTAGCTCCGTGAGCTCTAACGTCTAACGTTAACGTTCACAAACTTCAAAAATATCAAATTTCAACCGACAAGTGACAGCCGTCATCCCAGTGTTGCCACTTCCCATATCGCTCTCACCCAAGTGCACTACTTGACGTTTCCGGTTAGTGACCCTGGGACTTAAAAATCCCATAATCATCACGATTTTTCCCTACAAACTAATAAATAAATAAAAATGCCAAAAACATGTTTATTTAATTTTCTATTGGACCTGACATTTCATTTAAGCCCTAAAAGAACTAATACGGAAATTATTTGTCGAAATAAAAATGAAAAATTAATATTATTGTTCATGAACAATGTGTTTTCTGTACAATGGAATATTTAAGGGAAATTGCTTATGAAAAATAATAATATGTGTACCTTTAATTATGACAGAGGTTGTTAAAATTATTTTTTGAATGTTATTTTAGTATTGTAACATAGCGTTCAATTTGTGTCAAAAAAACATTTCAATAAACAAAACATTCTATGCCTATTCGATTTTCCAACAATTTAGTTAAAAACTCCTATAAATAAATCCTATTGTACAATGACAAAAATTTCTTTAACACGTCAGCATTCATTTCAACATGAATGATGTAACCAATATTTTATAACCATATTTTGATTTTAAAGAGTGTCCGTGGAGTTTCTTGCCCGTTCTTCTCCATAGGTACCTACTACGCTTTGGAATGGGCGATTAGTTTCATCTTTCTGACTGACCGACCCCTTGACAATTCAAAAGTGCCTGCAATTGGTTTATATGTAATAAATGCTTTGAGTTTGTTTAAAGTGTGCCTTTTCAAAATACATTCCCCCACTAGACTAGAATTCCAATTGCGTTAATGTCACGTCACAATGCTTGATACTGACCGCATCGCGACATGCAATTACTGGTCGCTTCCCTCAAGTGCATGCATGCATACAAATTCATAGGAAGAATACTGTAATACAAGTGCTACCTACTGTTGAAGTGACATTGGCGTTTTGAATTCATACACTTTGAATACAAATGCATAGAAGCTACTGTTTTAGAATTCAAAATCTAAGTAAAAATATTTTCATATAATTTCATATTCAAGGTGTTCGGTAATCAATGAATAACTTCGAACGGATTCTAAAAGAACTTATGGCTGACAAAAAATTAAATATTTTTTAACATACGAGTAGATCCTGTATGTACTATTAATGAGCAATATTTGTATATACAGGGTTATTGGTTAAACACCAATAACCTCTTAGGGGTCATTGTACTCATCATTATGAACAACTTTTACTATGGGACCAAACCTGAAATCGCGATAAAAATTTCAGCTGGTCCCTACATTTTGACGAGTTTTTGATTGATAGATGTATTGAACAGCCGATTTTTTTTTCGCGATTTCAGGTTTGGTCTCTTAGTAAAAGTTGTTCATAATGATGAGTACAATGACCCCTTAAGAGTTTGTTGGTGTTTTACCAATAACTCTTTATATTTGTAATTACATTCTCGAAAACGGTTCTCTAACGATTTCGATGAAATTTGCAATAACAAGTTGTAATACGGGGCGAAAATCGATCTAGCTAGGTCTCATTTCTGGGAAAATTCGTTTTCTCTATTGCAGAGCTCATTCGCCCAAGAACTTACTCAATTTGTTTTAAATTCTTTTAAGCCACGGCGCAAATGAAGTAATTTCATCGGCTTTTCTTGTCATAATAACGTTTAGTTTATACTTAGTGCTGATGGATGTGTGAATAGTTATTACCAACATATAAAAAGTGTTTTATTAACGGCCATTCATTCTTTATCCACTTCAAGGTTATCCTTTAACAATAAGATAACTGATAATATTATAATCGATAATAACATAATAATCAGCCAATGGCTTTATTGCCAAGAGCCTCGACCAACACCTAAGGAGGCTCTCGTTAGGCAGCTGGATTAAGGGCCTCATTCAGAAAGCGGTACTTCTGGTCAGGGCGCGGATTGTTAGGAGGTTCCTCTCTCTGGAGCCCTGACCACCGGTAGCTTGGACCCTGTTCCCGATATCGTTGTTACTATTTTTTATATTTTTTAATGTGTTTATATTTTTTATTTTCTAATATTTAAAAATGTAATTTATATGCGTATTAATGAAATAAAGGAGCTCGTGGCTTTAAATAACAGCCGCACGGGTCGACCCATCAGGTTAAGCTACGCTTGCCGGGGTTGGTCAGTGGATGGGTGACCATATTTACATACCAAGACTCCTCCGTGCCTCGGAAAGCACGTTCAGCCGTTGGTCCCGCCTGTCATTCGTGATCTTTGACAGTCGTTACGGTCGTCAGAAGCCCGAAAGTTTGACAACCAGTCTTACCAAGGGGTATCATATTACCCAGTTACTGGATTGTGGAGGTCAGATAGGCAGTGGCTCCATCTAAAATACTGGTATTCAGCTGGATCCAGTTAGACTGGAAGCCGACCCCAACATAGTTGGGAAAAGGCTAGGCAGATTGATTAATGAAGTTAAGGAGATTACTGAAATAATAAGATAGACTCGATTAATGCAATTATAGAGTAGCCACAAATGGCCACAATGTAGCACTCTGTTAGTAGCCGACAGCTGTCGTAGCAAGGCTGGCTACGGCGTAGTACCTGCGTAGACCTTTGTGTAGCAATTCATGTAAGTTACGTCTGACGGCTATTGCAGCGTACAATGCTTGAAACACCTTTTGACGTAAGTATCGTTGGATTGGACTACAGCTGTAACAGGTTGTTGGTACGACATTTATCTTCTACTACAGCTGGAGCAGACTGGTTTACATATAAACATAATAATGCACGTTCAAAATTAGCTACATTTTGTCGGATCATTGAAAAGAAAATTCGAAAAACATACAAAAAGTCTTTGACATATCACCAAAGAAATTATTAAGGGTACTTATTTTCTTTAAAAATGTCGGAAATCCCGTCATTCAGTACAAAGGGAATGGTATTTTTATATTCCATTCCCACATACAATTATCGTCGTTTCAAAGTGAAGAGTCTTAAGGCTCGTATGGCGTTGAGTGCCATCGGCTCAATAGGAATGTCATCACGTACGATGCGATAAAGCCCCGTACACCGTACATTCCCCCATATACGGGTATTATTGGTTTCCACTCAATTTATGTCGTTTCTGAAGGAAATTAAAGAACATTGGTGTCAGTCGTTTGTAAAATGTGAAGCCTATTATGAACCTGTAACATGTTTTCACGTTATACTAAAAACTGAAGAGCTCGTGGCTAAGTAATAAAAGCCGCAAGGCTCGATCCATTAGGTTAAGCTACGCTTGCCGGGGTTGGTCCGTAGATGGGTGACCATCTTTACATACCGAAACTCCTCCGTGCCTCGGAAAGCACGTTAGGCCGTTGGACCCGGCTGTCATTCATGGATATTTGACAGTCGTCACGGGTCGTCAGAAGCCCGAAAGTCTGACAGTTACTGGGTTGTGAAGGTCAGATAGGCAGTCGCTCCATATAAAATACTAGTATTCAGCTGCATTCGGTTAGACTGAAAGCCAACCCCAACGTAGTTGGGTAAAGGGTAGGCAGATTGATTGACTAAAAACTGACATGTAATTAATTAAGTCTTAAGTATATTATCAGAAGCCAGCTACCACTTGCTTCTTGATTACTTCTGTATCTGTATACATTCTAACTAGCTTCTGCCCACGACTTCGTCCGCATGAAATTCCTTGTCCCCCGACCCACCCCGTCGCACTGCATCGCCTGCCCGCGCTATTACTTCGTTTTCGCTTAGTGTTCGTTGTGACTGTTTTCTTTTTGCTCGGCTCCTTTCGGTCCTAGCATGATGTTAATAGAATAACTTCGCCTAGCCTTTAACCTTAACCTTTAACCCTAACCTAACCCCTTAGCCTTTAACTTTTATAATCGGGCTATCAAATACAAAAATAAATTTCAAATTCGACTGGTAGTCACCAGTAACAAACTAATATGCTGTACCTAATATCAATAATTTATGTCACGACATTCACGTTGGCACAATCTCCCTGTAATGCTCGTGTTTGAAGGCTGATTTCCAAAATACAAGCCCTGGCTTAGTTTAGGTATCAGTTTCAATACCTAAAGCAAAAATAAATGAATAATGTATGTATGTGTTACGACGGGTGGCCAGATATTATAAATAAATAAGACGACCAGACTATTTTATGTATCGTGTATTCAGCCATTGCATGACGAGCGATCGGAGTCGGTGACAAGACAACAGGATCCGGAAATACCACAGATAATATATATTTTATAAAGACTGATACACATACGTAACATCTCCCTTATTAAGAAAAGAAAATGGAATCATTACGTGGAACATGGTACGTAAGTATACTCTTTTTTTTTTTTTTTTTTTTTTTTTTTAACATTAACAAAATTCTTATATACTAGTAGACTAAGTGGAACGGAACATCTCTAAGAAGTGACAAGTTGACTTGACTGACATTTACATTGCGACAGTTCTGACAGTGACGTCTATCAAATTGACTTAACTAAGTTTTGACAGCTACTAACAAAACAAAATTAGGTTTGACAATGCTTGTACAACAAACAATACATTTAGTATATTAAATTAAAACTAAGTACAAATTAAGAACTTAATCTAGACCAATTTTCAAAATCTTCGGGGCTTTATTATTGCTCTACCGAATGAAGAATAAGTTGTGTGTTGAGTTTGTTTACTTGGTGTATGTGATGTGTTTGTTTTTGTTTCAGATTCTTGGACAGGATTACTTGTACAAGGAGATTGATAATTAGATGGAGATGACGACGGCAGTATATTGGAAGGCGACGGTGGATCAGTGTCAAGTGGAACTGATGGGGATTGAAGTGAACTTCTTCTACTAGGAGCGGACTCAGTTGGTGAATGTTTTGGCTGTAGGATATGTTGGCGATTACGGCGAAAAGTACCTTCCGGGGAGACAATAGTATATGATCTAGGCTGTGGACCTATGTCTGACACAGTACCAGGTGTCCAAATACTGTCTGGCTGTTTCTGGAAGTAAATTTTATCACCAATGTTTAGGGAAGACAACGGTTTAGTATGTTTATTATAATAAATCTGTGATTTGTTCACTTTTATTTGAGTTTTATTTGTTAGAGACCTGTAGTTAGGTATTTTAGGTTTCAGAGTTTGTTCTAAGACTGGAAGTTTAGTTCTGAGTGTCCTGGACATTAGTAATTGGGCAGGCGAATACATATTTTCTTTAGGTGTATTCCTATACTGTAATAATCCTAGATGAGGGTCTGTATTATCAGTAAGACATTTCTTTAATATGTTTTTAACCGTGGCTATGGTTCTTTCTACAAGACCATTAGACCGTGGATAATAGGGACTTGATGTAATATGTTGTATTTGCCAATCTAAAGCAAAATGATTAAACTCTTTTGAGTTAAATGGGGGACCATTGTCTGAAATTAGAATGTTGGGTATTCCATGTCTGGAAAATATAGACTTTAGGTGACTAATGACAATTTTACTAGTAGAACCACCTGCTAGCTTTACAAGCTCGACATATTGGGAAAAATAATCTACGACTATGACATACTTGTTTGAATTGAAATCAAATAGATCAACTCCGACTTTATTCCAAGGGATTGGTTTTACCTCATGGGGCTGTAGTGACTCTTTGGAATTGCTGCGTCTGTTAGTGAGACAGTTATGACAATTATTAACATATTTTTCTATATCAGAGTACATATTGGGCCAGTATACTAGATTTCTTGCCAATCTTTGGCAACTATGAATACCTTGGTGACCTTCATGTATCTGTTTCAAAATGTCTTTTCTCATGGCTACTGGTATAATGACACTGTTGTTTTTGAAGACAATACCATTAATTATATGTATATCGGTTTTTAAAGGAAAATAAGGCCTAAGTATGTCTGGAAGCAATTTTTTATGTTCAGGCCAACCTGTTATGCAATATTTACTTAAGAGTGACAATTCATTGTCTTGGGAAGTCTGTTCTTGAATAGATTTAAGTTTATTTGGACTAACTGACAGTGATCTAATGACTAAATTGACATGTAAATCTAGATCAGAATCTAGATCATGTAATGACTGTTCTGGTAAAGCTGCTCTAGACAGAGTATCAGCTACATAAAGATATTTACCTGGTTTGTAAGTTACGTTCAGGTCATATGGTTGTAATCTTAGCATTATTCTTTGAAGACGGGGTGGAATGTTATAAATTGGTTTTTTATACAGCGATACTATTGGTTTGTGATCTGTTTCAACTAAAGTGTGGCGACCATAGACATATTGGTGAAACTTTGTACAACCAAATAGGATTGCTAACAGCTCTTTCTCAATCTGAGAGTATGACTGTTGACATGAGCTTAATGAAGCTGAAGCATATGCTATGGGGTGTTTATCATGGCAAATCACTGCACCCATGGCATCTTTAGACGAATCAACTGACAGTGTAATTGGTTTATTTTGATCATAATATGTCAAGACAGGGGCTTTTGTTATACATTCCTTTAATTCATTAAATTCTACATTATGTCTCTCTTGCCAAGACCATTCATTATCTTTAGACAGAAGTGTTCTTAAATTAGAAGTTTTATCTGACAAATTCTCTATGTATGAGCCTAAGTATGTAACCATACCTAAAAACCTTTGTAATTCTGTGACATTTGTTGGTGGTGGCATACTGCAAATGGCTTTCACTTTGTTTTCATCAACTCTCACACCATCTTTAGAAAAGATGTGTCCTAGGTACTTGACTTCACTTTTACATATATTAGACTTGTCTTTATTAAATTTTATTCCTATTTCTCTAGCTCTATCTAAGACTTGTTTTAACCTAAAATCATGTTCTTGTTTAGTTTGACCGTAAATTAGGAAATCATCCATCATGATTTTGACTCCTGGAATATCACTGAATCTATTTGTCATGATGGAATGAAACAGTTCTGGGGCTGCATTTATCCCGAAGGGAAGTCTTAGGAATCTATATCTACCTTGAGGTGTGATGAATGTACATAGTTTTGAGGAAGCTTCATCTAACTTTAGCATATAAAAACCTTTGTTTGCATCTAGGGTAGTGAAATATTGTGAACCAGAGAGGCTGGATTTAATTTCATCAATAATTGGAAATTGATAATGAGGACGCATAATGGCTTTATTAAGTTTTCTTGGATCAATGCACAGGCGTAGTTTACCATTTTTCTTTGATGCAATTACAATTGAGCTTACCCATTCAGTAGGTTCCTCGACTTTGACTATAATTTGATTTTTTTTTAACATGGCTAATTCTTCTTTTAATTGTTCTAAGAGACTGAATGGAATTCTACGACAGGCATCTATAGACGGTACAGCATCAGGCTTCATTGACAAATGACATTCATAATCTTTAAGACAACCTATTCCTGAGAAGAGATCTTTATATTTGTCAAGCTGTGATACATTGAGTGACTCATGAAATTGGACATTATGGACTCTTTTAACTAATTTTAAATTCTCACAACTGTTGCGACCAATAATATTCCTACAGGGTATATCTATAATGTGGAAATTAACATTGTATAGTTTGTTGTTATGTGTGACAGACAGAATGCATTGACCTACAGTCGGTAATACTTCACCGCTAAAGGTTGATAGTTTGTGACTACTTTTCTTTAAACTACTCAATGGCAAATTAAGTTTTTTATAAGAGTTAAATGATAAAATGTTAGTGTCAGCACCTGTATCAAGTAAAAAGTCTACATTCTTACTATTTATGGACAAAGTTGTATGATAAGGGTTTTTTATGCTGACAGAAATCTCATTAGTGAAAAGACTATTTAGAAAATAAGTATCAGTACCCGTACTTTCTTCTTCTTCTTCTATGGATCTCACATGTTTGCTGCGGCAACACTTGGCAAAGTGATTGGGCTTGTGGCAGTTGTTACAGATGACTCCTATGGCTGGACATTTTGTTCGGTGAACTTGACCACATCTGGAACAATTCTTGGTTGACTGTTTGGATTGAGGTTCTTGACTGGACGATGCTTTACTTGATTGACGACTTTGACTTGTTTGAGACTGATGACTTTGACTTTCTTGACGGTTATGACTTCTTTGACGACTGTGACTTCTTTGACTGTGACTTTTTTGATTGCGACTCTCTTGACTACGATGTGTTTGGCGACTGTGATGCGATTGACGACTGGCAACGACACTTACTTCTTGGCTTGATAAAGCTTTAGCCTGTAACCTAGTATTTCTTAGTGTTTTAGCGAGACTGACGGCGGCATCAAATGTTGATGGTTTCTCGATCAGGATACGTTCTCTGATGTACGAGCAAGATGAATTTAAGTTCCATGAGAATATGTCCTTTACTATATCATCGGCAAGACCTTCAAAATTGCATTGGATACTTAGATTCTTGAGATCCGTGGCATATGTCTCAATTTCTTCATCTGGACCTTGTTTTCTGTTGAACAGCTTATGTCTTTCGACGGAAATATTGACACGTGGTGTGAAGTAGTCTTCAAATTTGGCGAGTAAATCCTTATAGGTGATCTTGTCAATTTGTATGTTAAACGAGTAAAATATCTGAAGAGCGTCTGGGCCTATGATTTGTAGTAAAATGGCTACCTTTCGTTTGTCTGGTTGTTCTTCTAAATTGTTGGCTATCATGTAAATCTCTAGACTTGTGTTGAAATTTCTCCAAGCCAATGGCATGTTCGAGTTGTTGATATCTAAGCTGAAATTACTCGGCGGCAGGGGATAACTTGTATTATTTGCGTTTTTATTTTCCGGCATTTTAGGGCTGGACCACGCGGCGACGTTTTACTCGATAAATTTTTTTTTTTTTTTTTTTTTTTGACTGTTTGCGGCACTTACTTTTGTGGTTTTTTGTGACTTCTTTTTCTTCTGTCTCTTCTGACACCATGTTACGACGGGTGGCCAGATATTATAAATAAATAAGACGACCAGACTATTTTATGTATCGTGTATTCAGCCATTGCATGACGAGCGATCGGAGTCGGTGACAAGACAACAGGATCCGGAAATACCACAGATAATATATATTTTATAAAGACTGATACACATACGTAACAGTATGTACCAAATTCGTGTGAATGCTCTCATACGAGTATGTGACAAATAAACTTATACTTTTTTTTTTTAGTTCCAAAGATTAACGCATACAAACAAACAAGTAAAACTCATCTGGTTTCATTAATAAAGAAATTATAATTAAATATTCTTTACATCACCAAGTTTTTTTTTATGTTAGCCTATACCACAGAAAAGATAGAGGTTTATCTCTTCTGTGGCCTATACTGTCGCACTGCTGAGAAAAGGCTTCCCCAAAATCCTTCCAAGCTTCCTTTTCCATGAATCAGAATGGTCATGGTCACCAAGTTTTAGAATATAAATTATAATGACAAAATTGACGGCTTATTTTAATTTAATTTAAATATTTGAATTGTTTTTTTTTAAGGACGCTTTTAACGTTCTGCATCGTTCTCACATGTAAAATTTCAACATGAATGATGTAACCATTATTTTGTAACCATATCTTGATTTAAAAGAGTGTCCGTGGAGTTTCTTGCCCGTTCTTCTCCATAGGTACCTACTATGCCTTGGAATGGGCGCCTAGCTTCATCTTTTTGACTGACCGACCCCTTGACCATTCAAAAGTGCCTGTCATTGGTTTAATTGAAATAAATGCTTTGAGTTTGAGTTTGACCTGGTTTTTTTCAGTATGGTCAATTACACGTGAATTTATTAGATAAGCAAATAAAATAAGATACTGATAGGTAGGTCCGTCACACAGAGAGCACCTTGGCGTTGCTGTGCAGTGTCCACAATTCCCTGTGACGTCAATATGTACAGACAACTGCTCGTCCTTGGTAACAATTTAATGTTGACAGCGCTGTTGTTTGTGGGAAATTGCAGTTTAAGGTAAAATTTTGTATATAAACTAGCTGACCCGCCAGACGTTGTCCAGTCAAAATTTAAATTTCTTTTTTTTTCCTATTTTTTTTCTTTTAAACAATTGCTGTCCGTTAGTCTCTCTAAAACTCAAAAACGGCTTGACCGATTTGAATTTTGTTTTGTTTTTTTTTCTGTAAACAGGGGTGGTATTAGAGCAAACAAAACAAAAACAAAATATTCAAATCAATCAAGCCGTTTTTGAGTTTTAGCGAGATTAACGGATAGCACTTGATTTTTATACAGGGTAAAATTTTAATATTAGGTCTTTACCTATGAAATTGCCGTTCTGCAGTACTGGCCATTTCAAATCAAAATAATTTTTGTTTGGCTAAGAATTCTAATTTCAAATTAATTTTATTTTATAAACTTGGATTTTTTTTTCCAAAAGTAGTCATTTGTTTATTGATTAGTGTTACATTTTCATCGCATTTCAATCTTTTTTGTCATCATGGATACGTTAAAAATTCGAGTAATTATGGAATATGAGTACCGTCGTGGCAGCAACGCGGCACAAGCGGCACGCAACATCAACGACGTTTACGGAGCTAACACTATAAACCAACGCACCACTTGTTATTGGTTTGCTCGCTTCCGTTCTGGAAATTTCGACCTGAAAAATGAACCTCGCGGTCGTCCGAAGACTTTGGTCGACAATGACGAATTAAAGGCGATTGTGGAAGCTGATGATACACAATCTACGGCTGAATTAGCAGCAGCTTTCGACGTTAGCGTCAAAACAATATTGGTCCATTTGCGTCAAATTGGCAAGGTAAAAAAGCTTGACAAATGGGTGCCCCACGAACTCAATGGTCGCCAGCGCGAAGTACGCGTCGAGACGTGCCTTGCACTGCTCAACAGACACTATGTTCTATGTTCTATGTTATAGGATTTGGTTTCCGCACTTAGTCATTCATGTGGACCATTGTGCGTGGGCCATGACGGCCGTCGGGGGTTTATTCCAACCAGCCCACCTCCCTCCAGAATTTAATCAAATCTCCGGGTTTGTTAAGAACATCTGTGAAAGATCGGGATATTCCGAGAGTTTCTGTTCTAATCTGGGTGACGCCTGTGCATTCAAAAAGCACATGCGCAACGGTTTCCTCAGCCTCCATGCAGGCCCTGCACAGAGGACTGTCCGTTATTCCTATTGTGTGGAAGTGTTTGTTTAATGAGCAGTGTCCAGTGATGGTCCCCGTCACCAGGCGCAGCCCGTTCCTGTCCAGACGTAATAATCGCCTGGTAAGCGTGCCATCCAGGGACGGGATGGCCTCCCTGGACTGCCTGCAACCTGATGTCGAGGACCACCAACTCTCCGCTTGTGTATGGGTGAACTCCTGTAGCCACCTGCGTAACTGGTTGAAGGGAATGGGTACGATCGGCTCAGATCCGCTCAACAGACACACAAATGAAGGAATTTTGAACCGCATTGTTACCTGCGATGAAAAATGGATTCTGTTTGATAACCGCAAGCGCTCAGCAAGTTGGTTGGATCCTGGTTCAGCACCTAAACAATGCCCTAAACGAAAACTTACCCCTAGATAAGTGATGGTCACTGTTTGGTGGTCTAGCGCCAGTGTGATTCCTCACAGCTTCTTACCAAACGGGGTGAGCATTACTTCAGATGTGTACTGTGAAGAACTGAACACAATGATGGAGAAGCTGGCACATCTCCAACCAGCATTGGTCAATCGCTCGTCTCCGCTGCTCCTGCACGACAACGCGCGACCTCATACTGCACAGCAGACGGTCTCCAAGTTGCAAGAACTGGGGTTGGAAGCTCTCCGTCATCCGCCCTACTCACCAGACCTTGCGCCTACAGACTACTACTTTTTCCAGAATTTGGATAACTTCTTGGCGGGAAAAAAAAAAAAATTCAATACCCGAGAGGCAGTACAAAATGCCTTTGAAGAATTTGTTGCCTCCCGTCCAGCTGATTTCTTTAAGAAGGGCATCAATAAACTGCCACTGCGTTGGCAAAGATGCATTGATTGCATGGGTGATTACTTCGATTAATACAAATAAAAAAAAATGCATGAAAAAAAATTCGTTTAAATTTTTTCATACAAAACGGCAATTTCATAGGTAAAGACCTATTAGTTTTTATCCTCTTAACTGTTAATATGGGCCCAACCTGAAATCGTAAAAAATAAATCAGCTGTTCAGTACATTTATCTACATCAAAGTCATCAAAATGTAGGGAGCAGCTGATTTTTTTTTGGCGATTTCGGGTTTGATCCCTTTTTAAAAGTTGGTTATAAGCACAATGACCTCTTAAGAGCATAAAAACAATTAAAGTTTCACCCTGTATATAAGAAGAGGAAAATTGTCAACTTACTCTCACTTGCACCACAAATCAAAATGTACATGTATATTTAGAGCTAGGCACTTTTTTTTTTTTTTTTTTTTTTGTGGATGGGAAATCATCAAATGACTTCTCCCGCTCTGGGCAGACTAGGCCCTAGATTCGGTTTTAAAGTCAGTTTTTGTATTTAGAACTTTAATTTTATCGGGATAAAGTTCGAAATTTGAAAATGGCTCCATGGTTTAAACCTGGATTTAAAGATAAATGTTGTTATTATTTGTTCAAGCATTTATAAATAACAAAAAAGAAAAATAAAATAAAAAAAAAACATAGTTTATTCAAGCTTCAATTTAATCATCTTTCGGGAGTACATTACAGTCGCAATGATTGTTGACGCAAACGCCTCCTCCTTTAGGTCCGGTGCCATCTCCTAAGTTGTGGCAGTATCGTTGGCATCCGAAGAAGTCGCAGCTACCTCGACGTACCCTGTTCCAGGGACCCGTCTTGAGGAGCAGGTCATCTCCTAGAAACAGAATATAGGAATTTCATTGCTATATTATTTAAATGTGAGACTGCCGCGTTGGTATAGTGGTCGCAAGCGCTACTGTTGAGCACGAAGTCCTGAGTTTGATTCCCAGGTCAGGCAATTCGTTGGGCACGCCACAATTGCGGTGATAATTCTCCTCTTTGAGGAGTGGTTGGAGAGGCACCACGGCGTTGTCACCTTCCGCCTGACGCAGGTCCTCACCGGACACGGTTGTTTCGAGAGGTTCCTGTTCCGGATAAGGCTGAGGAAATGCCCAGGTGTTACCATTGTGTGGATCGCCTGGAAGACACGATGGAGCATACAGTGGAGGTCTGCCCGGCTTGGGCGGAGCACCGCCGTGTTCTCGCGGAGGCGATCGGCGGCGGCGATCTCTCGCGTTCGAACCTGGTCCAGGCCATGGTACGGAGCGAGAGTGCATGGTAGGCCGTCACTCCTTCTGCGAAGCAGTAATGCTCGCAAAGGAGGAGGCGGAACGCGTGAGGGAGAGGCAACCTCACGCCCTTAGTCGCCGCAGGAGACGCCCTGGGCGGCGGAAATCGATAGCCGATTCCCAGCCACCGTAGACGCGGGCTTGCGGACGGCGCGTTATGGGTAGCTCACCGTCCGGTAAGGATCAGGCCCGGGTCAACGGTGCGTTATGTTCCACGCGCGCCTTAAAGAGAAGACAGCAGTGATGGGATCCGATGGGGCCGATGCCGCCGGGGTCGCGGGTTGTTCGAAAGAGATACTATGTACATATTCTAAAGCTACCATTTACTGGGTACGTCTTTGTTTGACTTGAATGTGCCCTGGCGGCTGAGAGTATGTGACGCTCACTCTAATGTCTCGCTGATGGTGGCGCGTGTTGGATCATTTAGCTAATCCATGCGTCAGGTTCGTGAACAAGCGCTGTCAGTGAAGGCTGGGCATACCTTAGCGGCCATGGCTTATTTTAATTTAATTTAAATATTTGAATTGTTTTTTTTTTAAGGACGCTTTTAACGTTCTGCATCGTTCTCACATGTAAAATTTCAACATGAATGATGTAACCATTATTTTGTAACCATATCTTGATTTAAAAGAGTGTCCGTGGAGTTTCTTGCCCGTTCTTCTCCATAGGTACCTACTATGCTTTGGAATGGGCGCCTAGCTTCATCTTTCTGACGGACCGACCCCTTGACAATTCAAAAGTGCATGTAATTGGTATAATTGAAATAAATGCTTTGAGTTTGAGTTTGAGTTTGATACCGTGGTCCTGGCACAGGCAACTGAAGGAGGGTAGGATTTACTCAGTAAAAGCCTGACACGCCCTCCCACTCCGCCTAGAGCGGGAGAAGTCATTTGATGATTTTCCATCCACAAAAAAAAAAAATGTCAGGCAAATGGCAGGCTTGCACATGAAATGTAAATACTTGTTGTTGCAATAAAGATTTTGTATTGTATTGTAAATAGTTATCAGATTTTTCGATTACGAATTTCTCTAGCATGGAGCCTGGATTTGCGCCCGTTTAATGGTAATAGGCTCGCCCCTTATTATCTATTTGTATGTTTATGTCGGCAATCTGTATAATACAGGTATTCTGATACAATACCTAGGCAATGTATAGAATATCAACTTGCTAGCAGCAGGCTAGGCACCTGTAATAATACAATGTCTTTACAACAATTTGTTTTCTTCGGCGTTGATAAAGTTCGTTATCAGTTTTTTTAAGACTACAGCTAGTAGGTATATTGCGAGCACATAGTATAAGTATGTTAGACACATTGCCGGCAGCGCATTCGGTACTGTATAGAATACCTAGGCAAAGTATAAAATAAATAATATTCCATACATTAACTAAACTTTTTAGGTATTCTATACATTGCCTAGGTATTCTTTAGAATACCGGATTATACAGATTGCCGGTAACATATACATATTACATAAATAAAAATGAATGGCTAACTGTGTTGTTAAGCGCAAAACTCGAGAACGGCTAAACCAATTCGGCAATTTTTTTTTTTTCAAATATTCGTTGAAGTCCGAGGAAGATTCTTATGAAGAGAAAACTTGGAAAAGTTGCCGGAAGATTAAAAAATTCGGGAAAACTGAAAGTGTAGTTTGTATGTATGTAGTTATTTTATTAACTATTGAAATTTGGACAGGATATCGTCTGTTAGGTCAGCTAGTCCTGCTATAATATCATAAATGTGAAAGTTTATGAAGATATTTGGATGTTTGTTACTCAATCACGCAAAAACGGCTGAACGGATGAAATTTGCCACATAGATAAAATACTGACAGAAAAAGCCTATTATAATGTTAATGAATTTTTAAATGATAAATCGCTCTGAAGCTACTGACTGAATCAATTCTATATTTTATTTTTAATGGTATGACTATTGACCTAATTTAATTATTGTTTTGTTTAATATTAATGCTAATTGTTGATTTATTTATATTATTACTCTTTGTATTTTTATTTTGAAATGTAATGTAGTGAAATGTTATTGTCTTTTGACCTAATTTGTACACCAGCCATGGTCAAACATGTTGAGCCAAAAAATACCCTGTAACACCTATAATAAGCATCATGCCATGTATATTATCTACACATGTTTTTGCAAATAAATTAATCTGAATCTGAATCTGAATCTGAATCTGAATCTGAATAGATAGTTTATAATCTGGATTACCACATAGGATACTTTTTATCCCGGTAGTAGGTTCCCGCGCGGGCGAAGCCGCGGGCAACGGCTAGCGTAGAGAAATGTTAAATAAATGATTTTATTTCTGTAAGTACATTTTTGTACAAACACTTTTTCACGTCAATCATATGAGGTATGAGGTCGGCGTTTCCTATCTTACTACTCTGAGAAGAAAGGCTGAAACAAACTCAGATTCACAGTACTCTGTTTACATTTCATAGCAGGAGCACATTGGAGCAGTGGTGGTCCAGTCGTAACAGCCGCGACTTACGACTTTTAGGTCATAGGTTCGAACCAGGACAGGCGCTATACTTTGAGTAAATTATTTCATCACCACTGCTTTTGAAACGGTGAAGAAAACATCGTGAGGAAACCGGCATGTCCTAGAACCAAAAAAATGAAGAAGTGTGACATCTATTAACCCGCACTGGGCCCGCGTGGTGGATTCCGGCCCACTCCCTCTCACAGAGAGAATTCCTGTGTCCCAGCAGTGGGAATATTATAGGCTGATTATAATACATTTTGTTATATTTAAATGCATGAGGTAACGGTGCCTTCCATGTGCCGATGGTGACCACAGAGGTGGTTTTAGTGAAAAGGTACATACTAGGGTAAGAGCCTATTCTCAATAATCAGACACAAATTGAAAGTTAAGAAATGATGATGCCACTGCCAGGGTCGCGGGTTGTTCGAAAGAGATACCATGGCCCTGGCATAGGCAACTGAAGGAACACGAGTGGGTTTTAGTCAGTAAAAGTCTGACGCACCCTCCCGCTCCACCCAGAGCGGGAGAAGTCATTGATGATTTCCCACCCAAAACAAAATAAAATTACCCAAGAAAAATGGCCGACTGACGAATGAATGGTAGACCGACGTTTTAGTTTATTATGAGGAATCTAACTAATGCTGGAATTCAGTTTATGTTTCCTTCCAGCACTTTTTTCATAGAAGCAGAGGCAATTCTGTTGAATGCTGTCTTTTGAACATTAGAGCAGTTTTTAATAATGATTGTAGAAAAATATCACTCACCAGGGTTCAAACTTTCTGCACAAACAAAGGCTATGAAAGCCGCAAATAAAGTGAACACAAGAAAATATTTCATCTTGTTTCTATGACCTCTTGAACGAAGTTACTGTTATATGTTCGGGCTTTTATCTCCTTATATACAACTTAGGAGAATCAACGTAATTAGAAACTAACTCAAAATGGCCGCTGCGAAACCATTTGCTGAATTAAACTGAGCTTTATTACGTTGTAATAAGGATAAGCATGGTGACAGGTATCTGCAATGTTATAATATTTTATAGCCGATAGATTAGGTTTCCTTCAAAGCTACCTAAAGTTTTGCTATAGGTAGAATATATTTATATTAATGACAAATATTATGTTTTTTGTAAACATATAAAAAGTTGTTCAATTAAATACATGACTTAGGTAGGAACCAGTAGGGCAATAAAAAAACACGGCCATTTATGGGACATATTTTGATACTAGCAAATAAATCAAAACCTATAGGGTAAGTACTTCCCGTTGACTTAGAATCTTGAAATTTGGCAAGAAGCAAGCTCTCACAGCACAAGTAAAGGAAAAGATCCAAAAATCATTAATGTGTAGGTTTATCACATAAAAAGTATTTTTGCGATTACGAACTTACATTTTGCAGTTGGAGAATTAACCGTGACGTATATCGATGGAGAACATTTTTTTCAATTACAAAGTTTGTTCTTGGGATAAAATCATCCCAACTACGAAACCCTCCATTATGCGTGGTCCGACACGCACTTGGCCGGTTTATTTTTTATTTTTTTGTGGTTGTGTTGCATCAAATTCAATTATGATAACTTAGTTTTATGGACGCGTTAGACTTGAATTTTAAGGAAAATAATCATAATTATTAAATGTTGTGTAATTTAGTTAGTTAAATTGTTATGGACAAAAAACAGGTGCTATAAAAAGTTAAATGATTGTGGGTACCTAACAATTAATCAAATTAGTAGAAACTAATGGTTTTATGGAACGATACACTATAGAAGTTTTATTGTTATGACGTCTATGAATTAGTATTCTAGAAAGTGTTAGTAATAATACTGATTGTCGCCGAGTATCACTGTAGATATTGGAACTCGTGGGTATTAATACTAGAAATACTTAAAGATAAAATGTATCAACCATTTTTCTGAATATCTAAAGTATGTACATCTTATCCTTCGTTTTTTTTTCTTTTATGGTTAAATGTTACAACAAAAAAAACTTGTGATATATTGCAAATACATAAAATAAAATTTAAAAGTACACATTGTAAACAAGTGTTCAATACAATGTGAACATATATTGATATTCTAAATAATTATAAATTAATGCAATTAATTGCAGTGATTTATAATAATTTAGAATCAAATTTAATATTTTTGTTTTCTTTCTTGTTTTTTATGTGTGCAACATTTATGTAGTGTGGCAACACACTTTTTCTTGTTCGTTTTCCGGACGCTTCCGTAAAATGCTTTTTGAGTGTTACTCGCCATTGTTTTTTTCTTTTAATATAAATACAAGTGAAATCCATATTTTACGTTTTCTCTGTGTTTTATTTCAACAATAGGCATATTACAAATTAGAGGATTATATCCAAGATAAGAATGCTTGGAAACATGCTGGTCCTGCTCCATAGGACAATCGAGTCTAAACAAAATCAAACTGATTGATATTTTAATTGAATAATTTATATTTGTTTTCATGACATTGATTTTACATTCTGTGATTACTTTAAGTCACACACAGATTTTTACTTGCTGACATTTTTAAGAAATTCGTATATAAAATGTATACGAATGTATGTATGTATACGAATTTCTTAAAAATGTCAGCAACATTATAAAAATAATGTTTGTGTGAGCACCATGTACCTATCTATCACATAATTAATGTACAGTAATTTTATTCTAATAGGTGCATCGTTTTCATATATAAAACGAAGTCGAGTTATTTACACCATCTATAACTCAAGAACGGCTGGACCGGTTTTTACGATGTCTGATTTGTTGGATTTGTCTTCGCCCCGAATAGCAGAATAACTATTAAAACAGGAAAAATTCACAAAACAAAAAAATACGAAGAAAATTAAATTTCTCATACATGAAATTTGGACAGGGCAACGTCTGTCGGGTCAGATAGTAATGATATAATTAAAGGATACAAAAAATTGTAAAACAATTTTAAAAGAGGTGGAGTGGAGTTTCTTGCTCAATATGAAACTACCATTTGGAAGGGGTGACTAGAAACAATTCTATTTTTGATTTAAAATTTTGACGTTTAAAACTGCCTTTCATGTGCCTGTTTGAAATAATGATTTGTCTTTGACTTTGACATTTGTCGGCTCAACTTGTTGTATGAAACACAGCTTCTAATATCTACGGAACAATCAATCTGCCTAGCCTTTTCCCAATTATGTTGGGGTCAGCTTCCAGTCTAACCAGATGCAGCTGAATACCAGTATTTTACATGGAGTGACTGCCTAGCTGACCTCTACAACCCATTAACTGGGTAATACGATACCCCTTAGTAGGCTGGTTGTCAGACTTTCGGGCTTCTGATGACCCGTAACGACTGTCAAAGATCCACGAATGACAGCCGGGACCAACGGCTTAAACGTGCTTTCCGAGGCACGGAGGAGTCTAGGTATGTAAAGATGGTCACCCATCCACAGACCGACCCCGGGAAGCGTAGCTTAACCTGATGGATCGACCCGTGCGGCTGTTATTACTTAGCCACGAGCTCCTTGCACAAATTGAATGATACTGTTCCTATTATCTACGGAACAATGTCATTCAATTTGTGCAAATTATTCTATTACGTTATTTACATAAGGATTCATTTATTCTTTGGGATCATTAGGTACACGTAATGCTGTTTACGTGGGAGTTAGGCAGTCGTTGTGGAGCCAAATTAAATGTCGGGGAAAGTATAATTTTGTAATTTTTATGATTATGTTTGGTTATTTTGTCTTGAGCTTGAGTTAATGTTGTCTTTAGTTCGTGACGTCAGGCCAGTAAACATTTTCATTTTCTTGTATGATGTCTTTACCATCTAGAAGTCGTAACTAACACTAACACTATCTATGATTGCTATTATTCACAGATTCTATCGGTTTAAGACGCAATATAAGATTTAGGACCTATTTCACGATGTCGGAATAGTCACTACTCACCGAATAAATTCAAAAATGGAACAGAATTTGTATGAAATTATCTGCCTCGTCAGTTAATAAGAACTTAATCGTAGGTGGTGAAACAAGCCCTTAGATTTTATTTTTTCAGATAGTGACTTTTAACCCGTCGCGCGCCAATTAGCAGACACAATTGAAATTCTATTGTTATCTGTACACATGGTGTACAATCGACATTTTAAGAGTTAAATCTATTATTACGCCATCAAATAATAAAAGTAAGTGCAAAAAATGTATGTTAAACTAGAACGCGTACAAAACAATTTTATATGTGAATATTTAAGTATTTTATTAAAATCCTTTATTAAATTCAGAAAGTAATATCTACCCAAAACGTAAAACGATATTAACTTTCAAATTACATATGATATTTTCATGATTTTTTTTTGTACACGTAGACTACAAAAAAAAAAAGTAGACTATTATACTATCTTCTCTCGCGTCCAAACCTGGTCCAGGCCATGGTGCGGAGCGAGAGTGCATGGGAAGCCGTCACCTCCTTCTGCGAAGCAGTAATGCTCGCGAAGAAGGAAGCGGAACGCGTGAGGGAGAGGCAACAGCCGCGCCCTCGCGCCCCTAGCCGCCGTAGGAGACGCCCTGGGCGGCGGGAATCATTCGCTGATTCCCGGCCACCGTAGGCGCGGGCTTGCGTACGACGAGTAATGGGCAGCTCGCCGTCCGGTAAGGACCAGGCTCGGGTCAACGGCGCGTTGTGTTCCACGCGCGCCTCAAAGAGATGTTAGCAGTGACGGGGTCAATTGAGCCGATGCCGCCGGGGTCGCGGGTAGTTCGAAAGAAATACCGTGGCCCTGACACGGGTCACTGAAGGAACACGGGTGGGTTTTAGTCAGTAAAAGTCTGACACGCCCTCCTGCTCTGCCCAGAGCGGGAGAAGTCATTTGATGATTTCCCGTCCACAAAAAAAAAAAAAGAAGACTATTATACTATCTACTATCTGTATTATTATATCCGTGATTTTTTTTTCAAATATTCATATTTTTGTTACTGAAAATAAATATTCCCTATAAAGCTGAACAGAACGGCATGCGTTGAAAACGCACCGCACAGTCGCACAAAGTTACCGGCACTTATCGTCACCTTAATGGAATGTATAATATTACCGTTTTACCAGCTCGTAGTAGTGTCATTTGGTTTTAGACTCTCATAAAATGCTATGGTTAAAAGAAATCATTTGGCTTGGTATGCGCATGTGATGAGGAGGGAGGAATGTGACTAAAAGAGTGATGAGGAATGCCAGAAAAGATGGATGAATGGGTTGTGTGACGAATAATATCAAAGAGAAGGGAGTGAATGATAGCGTGATGGTTGACAGGGGAGAATGGAAGAAGAAAACGTGTTGCGCCGCCTCCACGTAACATGGGATAGGGGCAGGAAGATGATGACGCTCATAAAATGAGAGAATTTACCGACATATTATAGTATGCAAGTAAAGTTTGGGACATTAAATTATAAGAACGTTGATCGCGCGCGGGCTGGCAACGTCGCATTTAGAGAGAGGTATGTCGTGATAAATCAAAGGACAATTTCCTCTGACAAATTCTTAGATCGTTGGTATTTATATTTTTTGACAGTTATTTTGGAATTTACTCTTAAAAAATGACATAGGTATTGTCAATTATTTTCTAAGAGTAATTACCAAAATAACTGTCAACAATTTGTCAGAGGAAATTGTTCTTTGATTTAAATTTTGTGAAATAATCACGAAATACTTCTAGAAATGCGATGCTGGCAGCAGTAAAACGACTACCAACTTAAATTATTCGAATATTCAAATCAAAACTGTCATTCATTGACAGTTGTATAAAATGGCAATAACATGGCAAACTGACGTAGAGTGTCAACTTGCTTCACAATTAATTTCCCAAACTGTACCTATTTCATAGATAGAAGTACTTGTTCCACACACATAGATACCTGTGTGGGTGCTATTACATACGCATACCACATACATAAACAGCCACATTATATTTTATAGAGAACCTTTCAAACGAGACGAGGGAAAAGGGGAAATGTAAGTTTTCTGCCTGAATGGGTACCGACCTATCTTATTTAAGGAAACCTAGAAAGTAATAGGAACTTTTTAGTTCTGTGTTAGTATATTTCTTTGCAAAGAAAAGGGAATGTTCTATCGGTTTCAAATGAAAGCAAAGTTATTGGTTTTTACTCGACTACGGCAAAGCCAAAAGGAAGAGTTGTGATTTTAAGTATGTATTTACGTGTGTTCCACCGTGGCGCCTAAATTACTGAACCGATTTTAATGAATGATGTATCAATAGATTCGTAATAATGGTCCGGGTGACTTAGGTTATATAAATTCTCCCTAAATTTAATATGGTGGACTTTACACGTAAATTTCTGACCACGAAAAATATTAAATTTAGATAATAATGATATATTTGGTGTCAAAAGAAAGGTATTGACGAGCACATTACAAATATGTATATATATCATGTTGTTTAAGTAAATAAATATGTTTAAATTGTAAAAACAAGTAAAAATGGAGGTAAATAATATTAATTTGATTGGTTACAGACCGACCGCGGCGAGCGTGATTTTTCAGTAGTCGGGTTTTAGTTTTTGAACTTAGTTTTTAGTATTAATTTATTTAATAGGTAAGTAGATTACATTACATTAGGTAAGAACATACTATCAAAAAACTGTTGACTTATAAGCTTGATTTTTTAGAGCTCCAAGGGATCTTACGTATTCGATATTAATTTCAACTTGATATCTCCACGGGTTCCTGAGAAAAAGGGCCTTGACAGACAGACGGACAACGCAGTGATCCTATATGGGTTCCGTTTTTCCCTTTTTAGGTACGGAACCCTAAAAGTGCCTGAATGACATTAATATTTATGGAAAATATCATACGACCACGGCTACAAAGAAGTAGCTTGTTAATGTTATCAAACATATTTACCCCTACATATATTTACCCTGGTGTATTACAGCCCACTCCCTCTCACAGAAAGAGGATGCCTGTGTGCCAGCAGTAGGAACGCTATAGGCTGATTATGCTATTTACCTGTGTAAAAGTAGTACATAACATTTATAAAACTTCATCATCATCATTATAACCGAATGACGTCCACTGTTGGATATAATCCTCCCAAGCACGCCGCTTCGACCGGTTCTGCGCCTCTCGCATCCAGCGGATTCCTGCGGCCTTCACAAGACCATCGGTCCACCATATTGGAAGGCCTTCTATTGCTACGTATTCCGATACGTGGCAGCTTAATTAGTTAAGTTTCGCAATTTTTCCGGCTATGTCGATTACCATGGTTCTCCTAAAAAACTCTTAATTTCTTATAAAACATTTTTTTTTTTTTTATAAAACTTACTTCCATTAAAATAAAAACATCCCTTTACTCAAGCATCGAAACCTGGTCCACCTCGCTACATACCATACATTACACATCAGTAATTTATTTCCCTGTATATTTATTCCCAGACGCGATACCTATACAAAATAGATCGCTATTTCTGAACCTATTACGCCTATCCGGCAGTGAGAGAGATACCAAATATTGACGCAAGTAGGAGCATAAATCATAGATATGAAAACTTTCTGTGGATGCTGTTATGTAAGATTGTGTGAGTAACAATAAATATTGGTGAGGTGTTCTGTTGGAATAGGTAATGGTTTCAATTTTCTTTGGTGTTTTTTGGTAGATTTTATATTTTGATGTTGTTAAGATTTTTGTTGTTAAAGATATTCTAAAGTTTGTGTTTAGACACGTTTTTGAGCCGAGATGATAATGATGTTTTTTTTTCTGTCAATTAATTTCTGTATCATAGTTTCAATTATTATGTTTTTTTTTTTTTTTTAGTATTATTTTATTTTATTTAGTAGTATTTATTATTGATAACAAAATATGTGAAAAAAAAAATATAACAGCACGTCAAATAACCCGCCCCTAACTGTTCCTGGCGCAAAGGTGCCCATAACACTTGCAGCGTTGCCACGTTGTATGGCAATGGCTAACCTTTGCACCAAGAACGAGCCGGAGCGGGAGTCAATAAGTTATGCAAGTTATATAATACAGGGTGAACCAGAAAGGTATGTTCAAATTTAAGGGCGTGGTACAGACCATCAAACTGAACAACTTTCTCCATGGGACCAACATCGTAATCGAGAAAAAAGAATCAGCCATCCCATACATTTACGTCGAGTAGGCAATGATGTTTTCTATGGGATAATTGAAATTTTTTTCGCGATTACGAAGTTTGTCACATGGAGAAAGTTGTTCAGGTTGATGGTATGTACCAAATCCTTAAATTTGCCTACACCTTTCTGGTATACGCTGTCTATACACCTGTCTAAATTTTGTAGTTAAACTTTTGAATCAATAACAAAATCTGTGATTCTTGAAATACGATGGTTTAAAGACTGGGATCAGTACCCGTCGTTAAAAAATACATTTTTGTAAAATTACGCTTCAATTTGTTCAAATAAAATCGTGATCCGATGTGCGTCTGCAACTCGTGAATAGTGTGTTTCACTAGATAAAATTCAAATCTATGAAACAAGAAAAAACCGATCAAGTTCGTGTCGGAAAACGCACAACGAAGGGTTCCATAGTTGAAAAGAATTTATGCCAAATACAAACTTAGCATTGCAGTTGAAAAACATACGTTCTCCCATACATTGATATACGCCACTGCCAATTCTTGGAAAAAAAAAATTTAAATTACAAACATTGCAGTTCCAATTTTTTTTTTAAGTGATAAAGTAACCATATTAGGGATTTTCGAACTTTTTCCTTTATTTGTGCTGTGAGAGTTTGCTTCTTACCAAAGTTCATGATTCTAGGTCAACGGTAAGTAGCCTTTAGGTTTTGATTTACTTGCGAGTATCAAAATAAATCGCTGAAATGGCTGTATTTTTTTTACTGCGTTGATCTAGAAGCTTAAATTTTTTAAGGCTCCAAGGGAGCGTAGACCTACGTATCCGGTACTGATTTCAACTTGATATCTCTATGTATTCCTGAGAAAAGGGGTCTAGACCGACTAACACACTGATAGACAGGCGGACAACAAAGTGATCCTACAAGGGTTTCGTTTTTTACTTTTGAGGTACGGAACCCCAAAAACAAAAATATCACACTTCTAAAAACTGAAAACCAAATCAAAAATATTTTCACACAACACGTAAAAACCAATTTCGGAGAATTGGAAAAAAATAACTACTCCAAAAAAAAAAAAGAATATCTACTGTTGAAATTTTACCTAAACCCAATAGGTAGTTTCATTTAGAAAAGTTTGCGGTATTCAGCAGTTTTCCAATTGAATTTGATAAGGGGTGAAATTTTGTACGAAAGTAATTTTCGTTGGGGAAAGTTCTGTATTACCTACCTGGCTTTAAGGATAGAGGCGATCAGGCAAACGATAGGCAAAAAAGTATTTCGCTTTGGGAACTTCTATGTGCCTATCTCTGGAGATTCTGTAATTATTTAAAGTCGTATTTGAAGAGTTTCTACATAAAATAAATGTTTATTTCGATCTCTATTGAGAAATAAAATAAGAGTTCTTACCATATAGTATAATAGGGTTTCGTTCTCAGGAACGCGTTGAGGTATCAAGTTGAAATTAATAACAAATACGTAGGTAGGTCTTAGTCCCTTCGAGTCCTAAAAAAATCAAGCTTCTAAGGCAATAAAAAAAAAAAGAAAGAGAAAGAAAGAAAACTTGTTTATTCTACACAAATAAAACGCACATTAAAAAAAAAAAAAATACAAAATACACTCAAAAGCAATGTGAGGAAAAGCCTCATATTCAAATTTGATTGATATGAGACCAAAGACAATTTCTAGTTTACAACTCCACATTGCTTCTGCTCTGTGTTGTGACATTAAGAATTGAAAACAAACATCATCAAACATGCAACAAACACCAAAACAAAATTAGTAAAATAATACTTTTACAACAAAAACAACAAGAACAAATTAATCCGTGCGGCCATTTATGCGACATATTTTGTTACTCGCAAGTAAAAATCAAAAACTATAGGGTACTTACCGTTGACCTAGAATCATGAAATTATCAAGAAGCAAGGTCTCACATCACAAGTCACGGAAAAAGTCCGAAAGTAGTTTATTTGTAATTTTATAATAAACAATTTTTTTTTGGCATTATCAACTCAGCAGTTGGAAAATTTGACTATGACGTATATCAATGGGAGAACATGTTTTTCTACGACAATGCGTTAAGTTTGTTTTTGGGATTAATTCTTTTTAATTACGGAACCCTTCATTGTGTGTACGACATGAACTTGGCCGGTTTTTTTCTTAAAATCTAATACTACTCTACTCTTTTAATATACGTTTCAACGAATATAATTATTAATGATTATAGTACATGATTACTAATTGTTATTTTGTTCCAACCAGTCTTACGAAAGGGGTATCGTATTACCCAGTTACTGGGTTGTGGAGGTCAGATAGGCAGTCGCTCCATGTAAAATAATGGTATTCAGCTGCATCCGGTTAGACTGGAAGCCGACCCCAACATAGTTGGGAAAAGGCTAGGCAGATTGATTGACTAATTGTTATTTTGATGATGTTAAGCTTGTTACAATGTCGCGATGGCCCAGTGGTTAAGGCCTCGCTTCTCATGCACGAGGTTGTGGGTTCAAATCCGGGCAAGTACCAATGTGACTTTTTCAATTCATATGTACTTTTTGAGATTACCTTGGATATTACCGACATCGGTGAAGTAAAACATCGTGAGGAAACCTAGACTTTTAGTTAATAATAGCTTTTTCCCGAGGCTTCGCCCACGTGGATGTCGAAAAATAACCCACGGGAACAAAAATCCGCCCTTATTCCTTGTCTACATTATAAAGGGAACCTCTGTGCAAAATTTCAGCTTTTTGTCTAAGGGTTTGAGGTGGGCATTGATGAGTCGGTCAGTCAGTCAGGACTATTCTTTTTATCTATTGAGATAAGTTTTAAATCGCCAACCCATCTTGAGCAAGCGTGGTAATAAATGCTCGTGCCTTCTGTTTATACGAAGAGGCCTTTGCCTTGCAGTGGGACAGTAATAGGCTGATATTATTATTTATTTCCTTTATTTCATTAATATACATACATATAAATTACATTTTTAAATATTAGAATATAAAAACATTTAAAAATATAAAAAAAATAGTAGCCCACCGGCATGGGGAACAGTGTCCAAAGCTACCAGTGGTTAGGGCTCCAGAGAAAGGAACCTCCTAACAATGCGCGCCGTGTCCAGAGGTACCGCTTTCTGAATCAGGCCCGTAATCCAGCTGCCCAACGAGAGCCTCCTTAGGTGTTGGTCGAGGCTCTTGGCTATTAAGCCATTGGCTGATACGACTACCAGCACAATGATCGCTAAGTCCACATCCCATATGTCAACAACCTCGCGAGCCAATTAAGTCAAGATACTTGATTTTTTTATCTTTCTGGGATTTCTCGAGGTTCCCGTCATGCGCGACCGTTATGTCAATAATCATTGCGCGCCGCTTTATTCGATCCACCACCACTATATCAGGCTTATTGGCAACAATAGTCCTGTCCGTGATGAAGGATCGATGCCAGTACAATGTGATATTTCCATTTTCGGGAACCGGGTCGGACCTGTAGTACGGCACTTCCGATTCGGCAAGGCTGTATTTCAGCGCAAGTTGCTGATGGGTAATCCTGGATACAAGGTTGTGTCTGTTCAAATACTTTTCGTTAGCTAGACGGGGACACCCGGAGATAATGTGTCAGATTGATTCTCCTGGACGGTGAAAAATGTTAAACGTACCGTCCTTCACATTATTACTATATTATTTATTTTATTATTATAAGCTTGTTACCAAGGGTAGGAGCTTGTGGCTAAGTAATAAACTCAAACTCAAACTCGAAAGCATATATTTCAATTAAACCAATTACAGGCACTTTTGAATTGTCAAGGGGTCGGTCAGTCAGAAAGATGAAGCTAGGCGCCCATTCCAAAGCATAGTAGGTACGTATGGAGAAGAACGGACACTCTTTTAAAACAAGATATTATGGTTACAAGATAATGGTTACATCATTCATGTTGAAATTTTACATGTGAGAACGATGCAGAACGTTAAAAGCGTCCATAAAAAAAAAACAATTCAAATATTTAAATTAAATTAAAATAAGCCGTGGCCGCTAAGGTATGACCAGCCTTCACTGACAGCGCTTGTTCACGAACCTGACGCATGGTAGCTAAATGATCCAACACGCGCCACCATCAGCGAGACAGCGAGAGAATAACAGCCGCACGAGTCCATCCATCAGGTTAAGCTACGCTTTCCGGGGTTGTCTGTGGATGGGTGACCATCCTAACATACCAAGACCCCTGCGTGCTTCGGAAAGCACGCCAAGCCGTTGGTCCCGGCTGTCATTCGTGGATCTTTGACAGTCGTTACGGGTCGTTAGAAGCCCGAAAGTCTGACAACCAGTCTTACCAAGGGGCATCGTATTACTCAATTACTGGGTTGTGGAGGTCAGATAGGCAGTCGCTCCATGTAAAATACTGGTATTCAGCTGCATCCGGTTAGACTGGAAGCCAACCCCAACATAGTTGGGAAAAGGCTAGGCAGATTGATTGATTTGTTACCAAGGGTAGACACCCTACCTCCAAACAAAACAAATTACTGAGAAACTCTGAATGAGTAGAAACTAATTAAAATAACATTTATTTCTTTTAAAATAGAAACCTTACGGAAATAACTTCCAGGAATAAATATAAGTACTTAGATATTTCTTTTCAATTCCGAAACGTTTGTCACCTGTACCTTGTTAAAATAATATTCGAGACTCGGTTATAAATCATGATATTAAAACTTACTTCATCGCCTTTTTAAGGAACCGTTGCGGTGGATAAAATGAATGGACATTTTTTTCGCGTAACTTTAGACAAAAATATCTTTGATTTTACGTCGAGATAAAAATCTGAATAATGAATTTTTTTAAACGATCTTTATCTACATTCAAATTGTATGACTATGAATAAGATAAGATTTGGAATATTTCAGTTATTTCCATTAGTACTAAACCTCAAACTAAATCTAGTTACGAACTGGATACTTACCAAACTGTCACCATAGTAATTCGTGAATAGCTTTAAGTAAACTTTCATGCTTCTCTAAGTATCCCGAAACTACGTAATTGTCTTTGGAACCAAAACCAGTCTTTTGAGAACAGATCCTATAAAGAGGAGCATCCAAAAACCATTCTTGTCTTACTACAGAATTACATTCAGTTCTTGTTCTCTTAGCTACTAAAACTAAAGCCCCATTTACACGATGCAAGTTTTTTGCCGGCATAAAATAAAATACAATCGAATTGAAGCAAGAAGTGAACGTCTAAACAATGCTTATATGGTGTAATTTTGATTGTTGCTTTAAGTTATGGCATGCCACAGGCAATGAAATCGCAGTGTAAATCAGGCTTTACAAGCCTTATACAGTATCCTACATTTTTGCTGGTCAGATAGTTTAGTGTTCCTTCGATATCATATATTTGTGTTGCCACTTGCATATATGCCTTCCACAAATTATTTGCACTCATCTTGACGACATATTATATTAATGGATGAATCATGAAATCAGATAAAAGAAAAGAAAGAAAAGAAAAATCGTTTATTTTGCACAAATAAAACGCACATTAAAAACTAAAAATAATAAAGTACACACGTTATGCAAAGTAAGCAAAAGCCTCGTATCCAAGTTGTCTACGATCTCAGACCAAAGACAACAATTTAAAACAGTAAAATAACTATGAACTCTATATTGCCTCTACTCTGTGTTGTGACACTAGGAAATGTCATGCAACAAACAATAACAGCAGCAAACAAACAATAACAGATCCGAATTGCATAGTGTAAAAATAATACTTTTATAACAAAAATAACTAAAACACATTAATCCGTGCAGATTCATACAATACAGATATTGTTGTCAAGCTGTTTATAATAATAAATATATTAAATGCTAGTGACTGTACTACAGATATACAACGTGCGGCCGCTATAGCGACATTAATTAAAGACACAGGTAAGGCTAGTGGTCAGTAATCATAAAAATTATTATAAGATAAAATAATTAATAATATGAAAAAAAAAAACTTTCAACCAAACTAAATAATAAAATAATAACCAAAACTAGGATCGCTCTATGCAAACGACTCCTTCATGAAGCTATTGTTCTATGTCAGCTGGTAAGAGGTTGTTGACCGTTAGCCTTTTTTTGTTCATCGCTTGGGTATTGTTCTGACCCAGCTGTGAGTAGCTTCATGAATGAATTTTTTGCAAAACCCCCAGAAAAAAAAACTCGAGTGGCGTGACTTTTTTTCTCTCGTTCGTTTTAATTTCATATCTGCGCCTGTAGCGCAAGTTGCTCCAAGATGCTATCTTAGAAAATTGTAAATAAATCAATAAATAATAACGTTAAATGAATTTAAAATACCTTTATAAAACGAAAACGCAGAACTGTATACGCCTGTCAACTTAATGTCGTGATTGCAGCGGCACGTTGTATAGAGACCTTACACAGCTGAATATAATTTAATAGTTGTTCAGAAAAAAACTAAAATCCAAAAAGCCTCACCTTCCTCCAAGTATATAAAATACTTGAAAATGAACCGAAAGTCAAGGGAAGAGTTTTTATGGAGCGTTCCATTCCATTTCGCTAGAGGATATATGAGCCAGCCTGATTCCCCGCTAGAGACTGATAAGTCGCGAACGTGACGTGGAATAAATCATGGACACCGCCGTGATCCGAATAACATGTACGACAAACTATACCCAAGAATTTATTTAACTTCTATATCGAAGTATTGCTTGTTTACTTTAAGTCTCCTTTGGGTCTTAGCAGCGTAAGCCTTATCTAAAAGCTTGTCCCTCTTAAGGCGGGTTGTGGACATCTATCGTTGGGGCAATGCGCCTTCCGGGATAACAGGAGTGAGTATCATTATCTTTTTCGCACTGAAGGTAAGCTCATATCTCCCGAAGGATAGATAAAGGAATCTGTACTGATATTCAACAAGATTTCAGCTATACATTGTCATATATATTTATTATAATAACCACTCTATGCAACTTTGACCTTTTTTTTTTTTTTTTTTTTTTGTGGATGGGAAATCATCAAATGACTTCTCCCGCTCTGGGCAGAGGCGGGAGGGCGTGTCAGACTTTTACTGACTAAAACCCACCCATGTTCCTTCAGCTGCCCGTGCCAGGGCCACGGTATCTCTTTCGAACTACCCGCGACCCCGGCGGCATCGGCCCAATTGACCCCGTCACTGCTGACATCTCTTTGAGGCGCGCGTGGAACACAACGCGCCGTCGACCCGGGCCTGGTCCTTACCGGACGGCGAGCTGCCCATTACTCGTCGTCCGCAAGCCCACGCCTACGGTGGCCGGGAATCGGCAATCGATTCCCGCCGCCCAGGGCGTCTCCTACGGCGGCTAGGGGCGCGAGGGCGCGGCTGTTGCCTCTCCCTCACGCGTTCCGCTTCCTCCTTCGCGAGCATTACTGCTTCGCAGAAGGAGGTGACGGCTTCCCATGCACTCTCACTCCGCACCATGGCCTGGACCAGGTTTGGACGCGAGAGATCGCCGCCGCCGATCGCCTCCGTGAGAACACGGCGGTGCTCCGCCCAAGCCGGGCAGACCTCCACTGTATGCTCCACCGTGTCCTCCGGGCGATCCACACAATGGTGACACCCGGGCGTTTCCTCCCGCCTTATCCGAAACAGGAACCTCCCGAAACAACCGTGTCCGGTGAGGACCTGCGTCAGGCGGAAGGTGAGGACGCCGTGGCGCCTCTCCAACCACTCCTCAAAGAGGGGACTTATCGCCGCAATTGTGGCGTGCCCAGCGCTGGGTTGCGACAATCGCACTCTCCATGCCGCCATGAGATACCGCCGGAGCTCTGTCCGCTGTACCGTGATTTCTCGCGGCAGCGGAGATACGCCCCGGCGTTTCACCTCCTCGCGCCACTCCCACACGTGCGCGAGGACTTTTGCCTCCAGATCCCATGGCGGTAATCCGGCAAGGAGGCACGCCGCCTCACAGGAGACCGTGCGGTATCCCCGGACTAGCCGGATGGCCATGACCCTCTGGGACGCGTTCAACCGGCGGGCTGGTCGCAGCCTCAGGGAACGCGCCCACACCGGTGCCCCGTAAAGGGCCATGGACCGCACGACCCCCGCGTAAAGCCTCCGGCAGGAGGCGTTTGGACCCCCCAGATTGGGCAGGAGCCGCTTCAAGGCAGCCCCGGCCCGCTCCAGTCTGGGAGCCAAACGTCGGAAGTGCTCCACGAAGTTCCACCGGCTGTCGAGGACGAGTCCCAGGTACTTCATCGTCGACTCAACCCCGATGTGAACCCCTCCTACCGTTATTTGGGAACCCGACGGTGGATGCAACTTTGACCTGGTCAGTGAATGAATGAATGAATGAATGAATGAATGAATGAATGAATGAATGAATGAATGAATTGCACCGACCCCAGCGTGATTTAACCAGACTCGATTGTTCGAATGAACCCAGAGATTCACACTAGACCCTGTTGCCTCATGTTACATGGTGCAACAGAGACAATTGGATATCAGCGAGTAAACCGGGGGGCGTGGTAATAGTAGGGAAGACATGCCCTTAGGATATGGAGGGGATAAAGAGCCATACCCAGTATGCACCGTAAAGTAAGCCTTGGAATAGTGGAGAGACGGGTGATATAATATGGATGAGCTTTTTTATGACGTTGCTGCCGTGTAGCTTGAAGTCCAGCTTCTTCGGTGAATCTTTTGCCGGTTAAACTTCGTTTTTTAATCGACTTCAAAAAAAGAGGAGGTTCTCAATTCGTCGGAACCTTTTTTTTTTTTATGTATGTTCCCCGATTACTCGAAGATGGCTGGACCGATTTCGATTTTTTTTTGTTTTGTTCGAGAGTGTATACATCACAGTTGGTCCCATATAAAATTGATTAACTTTGCTTCGGTAGTTTTTGAGTTAGCTTCAATAATACGTATTTTTTCCCCACTTTTATATGGATGATGTTCTAGTTTGTTTTGCAGGTAGTGGTATTTGAATTTGTGTGGGGTAGGTACACAACTAAAAAGTGAAATATATAAACTTTTTTACAAAAAAATACAACCGACTTCCAAAAACAACACTACAAAGTGAAAAATAACTTTAATTTCGGAAGTCGGTGGCAAAAAACGAAAATACATTTAACTAGACACCGACTTCCGAAATTAAAGTTATTTTTCACTTTGTAGTGTTGTTTTTGGAAGTCGGTTGTATTTTTTTACTCTTAATGTCTCAGCTATGCAGTATTATACGCTGTTATTACCAAATTATTATCTTATACCTTATTATCTTTGACCTAGCCAATGACATCTTTTGTTATAAAAAACAGTAGGAAAATCCAAACGAAGATAACATCTCATCTCATCATCACCTACATCGTTAGCATTTCACTAGTCGTGTTTAAAGCACGAATGTAGTCACTCGAGTTCTATAAATACCTTGTTAAGCACTTATTCGTATGAAATCGTTCGTGCAGTTAAAGTTATAATATGAAGATTAATTTTTGTACCAAAAAAGTTTTGGTACATGTCTTAAAAATCCATAAAGTCATTATTTATAGATTATGAGTATGACAGTGCAATATTATGATAGTTTGCAACCCCATTAAGTTAGAAAAATAACATATTACCCGCTAGCTCCCAGTTGAGTCTTACAACGTCCGAGGAATGATAAGTAGCTCAGTGCACCACGTCAAGTGGCTGCTGAGTACGTACACTAATATTAATATTTGTCCACTTCTTCAAGTGTCCGTTAACTAATATGCAACTTCTTAGATATATTTGCCAAAATAAAGCTTAAGAGTCATGAAAGTCATTAAAAGTTTAATAAAAAAAATAAAAAGTCAGAGGATTTGTTTTACACGTAATAAAAATAAAACAAAAATAACAAACACATTTTTCTTTAAGTTTTATTTGTTTAAACAACCATAATTAATGAAAAAACAAACAAAAAACAATCTTATTTACCAAATCTACGTGAATTTGGTTCCCCTAAACAATTTATGAGCTTTTATAAATATAGCATTTTAAAATAAAACAAGAATAACAACACATTTTTCTTTAAATTCACCGTTTTATTTGTTTGTCAACAACCATGATTGAATGAAAAACAAACGAAAATCAATCTTATTTACAATCTGAATTTTGTTTCCAAAACAATTTAATGACCTTTTCTAAGACAGCATATTTCAAGTATTCACCGAGTTTCATCTAAATGTAAACAAGTAATGATCAGTGCAGAAACAGTTGAATTTATTCATAGTTTCACGTAAGTAATACGTCGCCGGCTCGCTGGAAATTAAGTGTCGCTTCTACTGACTCTATTATGTAGGAAGGATCAAGGAAATTGGAACGTCAACATCGTAATACAGAAGACTAGTTTTTTTTTTTAACTTTGCTGACGTAAGCAGCTATAAATAAGGGGGATGTTGCGAGCGAAAGCTTGTTCGGGGAAATGTAATGATGGTGTAAGTTGGGAATTTATTATGATTGATACTTGGTTATTAAAACTGGGAGTCAACAGTATACAGAAGAAAATTGAGTCAAGGGTTGTGCGAATTTTTCTGTCAGGTGATTCATTTTATGACTATGAAATTACGTGCACTGAATTTTTTATATTCAATAATCAACTACTATTGAATTTAAAAAATTCATTGCCTCAGCTATTTCTTATTGTGGCCCTTTTTTGGCCCTAGCACAATCAGACTATAATGTTCCCAGTTTCTCACTGCTGGGACACAGGCCTCCTCTCTTCGAGAGAATGTGGGCTTTAATCCACTAAATGGGCCCGGTGCTGGTTGATGAATGTCACATGTCTTCGAATTTTTGGTTTTAGGACATGCCTGTTTCCTCACGATGTTTTCCTTCACCATTTTGAAAGCAGTGGTGATGAAATTATTTACACAAAGTAGTAGTAGCGCCTGCCTGGATTTGAACCCACGAACTACATCTCATAAGTCGGGTCTTTGCCACTGGGCCACCACTGTTCTAGCCTTATGAAACTTCAAAATGAGATCTAATTATGAAATATATTTTAGAACAAATCCTATACTTACGGACTGCTATCTTGTCAAAATTCCTCCATAGCAAAATTTATTTTAACATTAATTACAAAATTAATTCTAATAAGGAATTATTAATTCAAATATTCATTAATGCTGAATCTTTCTTCGTATTACGCCAGAGTGTACGACAGATGTCCAGAATTTAATTTAATATAAGAACGTTTCACTTTTCTTTTAATATTACATCTCGAAGGCCGTCTCGGAACTCATTTCTGAAGACGATTCGATGTAGATTCAATTTAATATCAGACGTCTTAGTTCCGTAGAACAACTCAGAAATGTAATATTTTTTGGGGTTTTAAAAGCAATAAACAATTTATCGTTAATTGTACTCAAATTGTAGGTACAGGTTGTTTGTTTGAGCGAGATGAAATTTTTGTTTGAGCTTTCAATCAGATTGCAAGTAGACTAAGATGGCTTGCGACGGAGTTTGGTTTCATGGTCGGTAAAACATGAAGGTAAGAAATTATTGGTTATCTTTAATTAAGATTTTGTTAATACATATTGCCAAATTCTTGTGTAAGTAATTTTCATATTAGCAGTCGGGATTTTGTACTCTCATGTTTTAGTACAACTCCATCTTGGTGGTGTAGAAGTAAAAGGCAATTTTGTTTTCCTGCAAAGTAATCTTCTGCAGGCGTCAAGAGCATTCATAAAAAAAAAAACTGCTGGTTGCTATACACAGACGACATAATCATCAACCACGAAAAAAACTCGTAGCATTCCCTACCCATAAACAACTCAAAACCAGAACCCAAAACAAATTCAACCATACAAATGCAAATAACACACATAAACCAGCCAAACGGTGGGTTTTCAAAAGACAAATCCCCAGTTCAAAAGTTGAAGGAGCCTGTCTTGTCAGAAGCAGGCGGCAACTTCTGGCGGTTACATACTGTGCTGATTTATAAACGGCAACTTTGTACTCAAATGCGATGTTTGTCGATAGCGGGTATGGTCGTGAAGATTGGTAAAAGGAGTTTCTCTGTATGTGTTTTGTTTTCGATTTATGAATTTGAATTTTGTATCGAACTGTACCGAGTTCTATTTTTAAATTAAAGATATGGTTTTTGGTGTATGAATGTGAATTTTGTTTTGGACTGTATTCTTTTTTTGTTTTAATTAGAGATTACTCATCGCGTTTCTTTTGTTTTTTTATTTGAAAAGTTTTGTTGTGCGTGATATTTTGGCAAGCATGAAAGATGGGGCCTTTACACCACGAAGTAACAACATTTTGAGGTGGATTTCCTCATCTATGGTTAATATCATAGAAATATAAAAAACAGGTTAATATAGTGAGAAATTATTCTACACACCCATACTAAAAGATTATGAAATTGTGCCAGTTATTTGTCAAGGATTTTATTTTTAACGTTATTATTTATTATTATTCCGAAATGCATAAAATTTTCAAGTCGTCTACCCAAAACACTTTTCTCTATAAATCCCAACAGTTAATCGCGTTTGACTCATATTTTATACATGACTGAACTAGAAGGCATACCTTTCTCAACCCTTGTCACTACATATTACTCAAGACCCCAAATATTCAGTAATAGGTGTTCAAACTAACGGATCTGAAGTTTTTAAGCCTGGATTTTTCACGTCTTTGCGTAAAAAGCTAGCTTTTAACTAAGAAGGTAAAAGTTAGTTGTAAAGTATAAGTTCGATACTCAGCAGAGTTGGTAGCCACTTTTTCATAGACGCCATAGTTAATTATAGTAGTCTACGAGTCGCAAGTCAAGACATTAATTGTAACTACCAGTTTTCCCTAACACTAGGAAATACCTAAATGAAAGCCTAAATATTATTGCACTGCTATTGAATTTTCAACTCTCGGCGCTGGGCCAAGCGTTGAAAATCCAACAGTGTGCTCTTATTTAGGCATTCATTTAAGTGTCACTTAGTTTAAGTATTAGCGAGCATAACTATCTTTGAGGTATCCCATGTAATATTCCCACTATTGGGGAAATTCAAACTCAAACTCAAACTCAAAGCATTTATTTCAATTAAACCAATTACAGGCACTTTTGAATTGTCAAGGGGTCGGTCAGTCAGAAAGATGAAGCTAGGCGCCCATTCCAAAGCATAGTAGGTACCTATGGAGAAGAACGGGCAAGAAACTCCACGGACACTCTTTTAAATCAAGATATGGTTACAAAATAATGGTTACATCATTCATGTTGAAATTTCATATGTGAGAACGATGCAGAACGTTAAAAGCGTCCTTAAAAAAAAACAATTCAAATATTTAAATTAAATTAAAATAAACCCTGACCGCTAAGGTATGCCCAGCCTTCACTGACAGCGCTTATTCACGAACCTGACGCATGGATTGGCTAAATGATCCAACACGCGCCACCATCAGCGAGACATTAGTGTGAGCGTCACATACTCTCAGTCGCCAGGGCACATTCAAGTCAAACAAAGACGTACCCAGTAAATGGTAGCTTTAGAGTATGTACATAGTACTCACACATGTGCTATGCAATTATATAATACAAAGGAGATTGAGTCTATACAATGCAATGATAGTCTTACAATCTTCAGCATCTCCAACAGTATCTTCAAATGTTAATTAATTAGTTGTGGTTGTGGAGCAGGACCAGCATTGAGCCAAGCATTTTTATCGGTTATGTAATCCCCAAACTTATAATATGCCTGCCTGCATAGTGTGCGTTTTATACAAGTTTTGAATTTAGTCTCATTGAGCTGAAGTAAATATAATATTTCGTATGTGTGGAGGTATTTTATTGTAACATTTTAAACAGTATCCCATGAACGACGTGTCTACTTTAGCTAGTCTGAAACCTGGTTGAGCTAATAGGTCCCTTTTTCTAGTACTATAATTATGCCTTTCACCTCTTTTACTAAAAAGATGTAAATTTTTCCTTACGTACATGATATTTTCGTAGATATATTGACAAGGTACCGTCATGATGTTAATTTCCTTAAACAGTTCCCTTAGAGAATCGCGCTTGCGGAGATTATATATGGCTCTAATGGCTCTTTTCTGCAGAATAAAAATTGACTCGATGTCTGCAGCCCGTCCCCAAAGTAAAATACCGTAAGACATGATACTATGAAAGTAACTAAAATAGACTAGCCGCGCAGTATCTACATCAGTAAATTGACGGATTTTTCTGACAGCATATGCTGCTGAACTTAGCCGTCCTGCAAGTGATGTTAAATGAGGACCCCATTGTAGCCTAGAGTCGAGCGTGATCCCCAAGAAAACGGTTTTATCGACGAATTCTAGTTTCTCTTGATTCAATACTATCTCACAATCACTACTTTTTACATTTGGTAAAGAAAATCTAATGCACTTAGTTTTTTTCCCATTTAATACTAAATTATTAGCAGTGAACCAATTTTGGACCTGCAGTAGGGCGTTATTAACTTCGTCAAAATTTGTATCACGTCTACCTACCTTAAAAATCAAGGAAGTATCGTCAGCAAATAACACCATTTGTGGTTGATTTTTTAATAAATGGAGTAAATCATTAATATACACTAAAAAGAGGAAAGGACCCAATATTGAGCCTTGTGGAACACCCATTTTTACATTTAAACCAAGTGAAGTGATACCATTTATTTGAACTTGCTGTTGTCTATCATTTAAATAAGATTTTACTAAACTGAGCGCAAGTTTTCCAAGTCCGTAATGCTCAAGTTTCAAGAGTAGGGTTTCGTGATCAACGCAATCAAATGCCTTGGAGAGGTCACAAAAAATTCCTATGGCGTCTTGGGCCTCTTCCCACGCGTTAAAAATGTGTTTTAATAAGGTTACACCGGCGTCGGTCGTACAACGTCCTTTGGTGAAACCAAACTGTTGATCGTGAAGTATTTTATTCGTGTTAAAATGATTGAGCATTTGATTAAGCATTACTTTTTCAAAAACCTTGCTGAAAACTGGCAACACGGATACGGGTCTATAATTATTTGTGTCCTTACTGTCCCCGGATTTAAAAAGTGGTATTACCTTACTGTATTTCATTAAATCCGGGAAAACTCCCTGATCCACACACAAATTAAATATTAAGGCTAAGTAAGGCGCTATAGTCTCAATTATGGAGGTACAGACTTTAATAGACATTCCCCAAAGATCTTCGGTCGGTTTGATCTTAATTTGCTTAAAAGCTTTTATTACTGTTATGGGGTTAATGTGCTTAAAGTTAAATTCAATCAGGCAGGCCGAAACGTTCGCCTTTACTAAATTAAAAGAAAGTGAGGGCGAGGAGTTTAATATTTCAGTAGTTTTAAGTGGGATACTGGTAAAGAAATTTACAAATTCTTGAGCAACTTCTTTGCTATCGCAAATGAGACCACATGACGTCTCCAGTGTGTAATCAAAATTATGCTTTTTGATCCTATTAGTTTCATTATTGATAATTTTCCAAACTGTCTTAATTTTATTCTCTGCTGATTTAACCTTGTTGCTAATGTATAAAGCTTTAGCTGCCTTACAAGTATTCTTAAAAATTCTAGAGTAAGTAGAAACATACTTATAATATTTCGGCGAGTCGTAATCCACCACCCGGGCTCGGTGAACGTCGCATGACTTTGCATTTTTAGTTTTAGGACATGCTAGGTGATGGGAAAATGCTAGGCAGATGATGAAGATGATGAAAAAATTGTCTGTTATAAATGTGAAAGTAAGTATCTCGTGTCTGTCTGTCTGTTATCTTTTCACGCCTTGGCGGCTGAACGGAATTGGATGGAATTTGGCACACATATAGGCCTTGACCTGGGTTAGATTAGGTAAGATTTACGTAGGATACTTTTTATTCCGGTAATACGTTTCAGTTGGATATTTTTAGACATCAACATGGCCGAAGCCGCGGGTAAATCCTAGTGTTGGTGTAATATTATGAGTATGACAGATAGTAAATTACATTTTTTTTGTAACCTGTCTCGTTTTCTAAGGTTTTCATCATCCAAAGAATAGGAAGTTCTGTTATTGACAGCGGTTTATTTACTTGGACAAGGTTGACGATGTCACATCCGCCACCTGGCGGCAGGCCAATCAACAAATGAGCGTTTAGTAAAAAGGCGTTTCACGAGTTGATCCAGCCACAGTCTGCGTGCAATTCTCAACGAGTCAACAACTATCTGCAAGCATTAGTCTACAGTCTGTCAAAAATAAATAATAGGTAATACGGGCTGGTATCCGCAACTCCACGACAATGCGCGTATTTTGCGTATGGGTGGGAAAATCGATTATTCGATCCACCCCAGCTCCTCAACCAGCAGCGCCTTAATATTACTGACAACCTCCTGGAGGGTACCTGGGTTACCGAAGTACTTTGCCCTGTATGCGGCGACCACCTGGCAGTTTAGAAGCACATGAGCTGCTGTCTCGTCGACCTCCATGCAGGCCCTGCACAGCGGACTGTCTGACTCCTATGACAAAGAGGTATTTATTAAATGACCCATGGCCAGTTATAGCAGATGTAACTGTACGCAGCTGTTGTACAAAAAAAAAAAAACAAAAAACCCGTCTGCAAAAAAGTCAACTTATATGTAATGCACTAAAAAGAGTTATTGCTCAACATATTACAACTATTTATTTAACTGTAAACATAACCTAAAAATAACAAAATTATATACTAACATAACTAAAACTATTAAAAAACTAAAATATGGCGTCGAAAAATTCCTCCGCATCGCTGTCGACTGGTAAAGTACCCAAGAGACTGGCGGCATTGCCACGTTGTATGGCAATGCTAAGCCGCTGGCCAAGGTAAAAGCCAGCCCTTGGGTCACGGGAAGTGTCAACCAGCCGTTTGGAGATTTCGTTGAAGACTAAAAAGACTGAATTGATTGAGAATAGAAAAAAAAATAAAATAAACCAACAACAAAGCAAGCTCGACGTAAGTTTAACGTACTATTGTGAGCTGAAAGCCTAAGTTAAATACGCGCATTAAGTTAGGTAGCAGACGGGAGCCATTCATTTTCTTTCGGTTTATAATTTGCAAATGCAAATTATTATTAATTAATTGTTTGCAAAAGCCTAACACGAAGTCCGAGACCCACTTGGCCAATTTTTACGCTATCAAAAACTATAAATACACAACCATTTGAATGCATTGATTCCTAATTTATTTTCCTAATTAAATTAAAACATAGACTTATATATATTTTTGTAATCTCCTTTTAATTTCCTTCATTTTGATACCCTCGATAGGTTTGATTATTTTTTTTTATTAACGACTTACAATAATTTATCGCCACAAACCGGCAATTTGTTTTTTTTTTAAACACCTAAGGATATTTGGGTTTTTGAGACGAATCTAGCGATACCTTAACTATCGAAATCCATCCAGCCATTTGAAAGATTCGAGGTAATAAAAAAATTTGCAAACATACAAGATACGCGCGAAAAACATAACCCTTCCTTGGCAGTCTTGTAAAAAAGGGTAACAAGTATCAACGTGTGCATAAGTCCTACGCATTTTGTAATTACTTAATAAATTTGATTTGGCAGCTAAGCAAGTAAAATAAAGAAAAATGATTAAATGTGCTGAATTTTAATTGAAATGTGATTCTTTGTGTACTTTGATAAATGTATGTGCTTTTATTAAATAAATATTATACTAATCTGTGTTATTTCCCACAAACGTTAGAAAGCGAAATGCACATGATGAGGCTTTTGAAGTAGATACTACCAAGTATTCTGAAAACTCAAGATACTTGTTAAAATTCTGCCTACGTAAAATTCAAATAAAAGGGCGGAGCGACGAATGAGAGCTAAAACTTTACCATTGTTCAGTTAACTGAAACAGTCTGCCATAAAGACGTTCTCAAATATGAGGCTCATGACGAAGTGTAATAAAGAGTTTTATTAAAATTTCGACAAAAGATAAAATTACATGAAGTTGATGAAAGCGTCCTAAACTTTACATATTATTCGTGTGATATCTACGTCGACTGTTATAGAACGTAATGTGACTTTGAAATAATATTAGAGTTGTTTAACGTAAATAATATTATAAATGCGAAAGTAATTTGTTTATTTGTTACCTTTTCACGCCTAAACCACAGAAACGATCATCCTGAAATTTTGCACATACGTTGTCAGGTATACAGGAACGGACATAGAGTATCTTTAATCCCGAAAAAAGAACTGTTCCCGAGGAAAACAACAATACCGTTCTTATGATAATAGATGGCGCCACGTGTCTTTCGAATAATGATTGAATTATATTGCTTGAAAAACTTGCTTTTTACTTTGTTTATGTTATTTTGTTGTCCTTTGCGTCATGTTTACCGCAAATAAACGTATTTTCTTTCTTTCTTTCTTTCTATTACAAGCGGAGTACAACCCGAATTGATTGTCAAATTCTAAATTAACGCGAGCGAAGACACGGGCAAGAGCTAGTCTATATAAATAAAAATGAAGCCTTATTTCCTTTGGTCACGCCATAACTTGAGAACGGCTTGACTGATTGGAATATTTTTTTTAAAGAAGAAAAAAATAGGAAAAAAAAAATAAATTTAAATTTTGACAGGACAACGTCTGGCGGGTCAGCAGCATCTATAGTAAAGATTAAAAGTTCCATCAATATATCTATAGAGCTTAATACATTAAAACATCATAGAAAAAGACTCATAATAGTCCTCCAGACAGAATTTCAGCCATTGATGACGTCCAAATCTTAGCTGAAACTACGCATCGGCGCTAGAGATATTACAGTGCACTAGTCATTCTGGACCCAAGACACCCCTGGAGGACACCCCTGGGGGTGGCACGGGAACTTAAATTCGGACCCGTGGCAACCCCAGGTCCTCAAACCCATACAACGGTGTATCAGTGGTATCACGGTGTGTGTGCACAGACACAGGTCTCGCACACATAACACAAAGTAATGCGCCTACCTGGGTTCGAACAAACGACCTACAACTCGTAAGTCAGGGCCGTTACCACTGGGCCACCATTGCTCCCTGTACAGACATTGTATTTATATATTACAACAGGTTACTTACTAAGACCAAAAAGTCATTTGATTCCACGCTATACTATGTGCCTATGAATTTAGTTTCAACAACAAACGAATGTTGATTATGTTCTTTTATCCAAATCTATTGACAGAAAACCAATTCCAAAGCTGGATTTAGAAGCGAATATGTCAAAGAAATGTGAATATTTTTGCATTTTGATCCACAACGACCTGTATATTCAAATGGAATTGAAAATGCTTAGTTTTATTTCAATATTGTAACCTAATTTGTTTTAAAAGTTTGAAGGGCGAGCTAAATTCTGGTCTAAAGGTTTCTTGGGCTGTACACACAAAGCTTGAAAATGAATTGCGATTTTGAATAGACCTCGAGTTTTTTTTTTTTTTGTACAGAAAAACCTTTTTCGTTTTTATATAGTAATGTGAATTTAGAATGTGCATACATGGATGGTAGGAAAATTCTGCAACATCTGTTCACTCTCTTGAAAAAAAATTGTGATGTATTAGCATAAAGTTACAAAGTTCAAAAATCGAACTTAAAGAAACTAATTGTAAATCAGCAAGTATTGCTGAGACCAAGTGACGTATACTTATAATCTGTGACTAAGGTAAAGCTCGAAAGAAGAAAAAATCTACATAAATATATCTTTGTTGATTAACACAAAGCTGCAAAAGAAACGGTTCTCTTTGGTCTTTACTTTCAAAGATAAAATTAATTACAAGGAAATTAAATTCGAAGCCCGAAAACAAATTACTCCTGAAAGTTTCCTAAAAATCAATAAGAAGACGATTGTATATCAATAGGCATAGCTTATCAATATTGTTTACAGTAATTTATCTAATTAATTTGAGAAGGAAAATATTTTTCTTTTGATCGTTATGTTATACTAACAAAAACAAAAATCAAAACATCTTCGAGTTAGCTCATTTATTAACTCACTCTGAATACAACATTACGCCAGTTATAGTTTCAATTTTCAAAACACTATTTTACGGCGGTGGGACATGACACAGATCGATATCACCACAAATTTACCACAGCGGCAGTAGGGCGTTCTGTAGTTTCTGCCTATCCTCATTGGAAAAAGGCATGAGTTTGTGTGTACATAATTTGTCTACCACAGCCTTGGTCCAATGCATACGTGAAATTACTTGTCCGCCGTTTTATTTATTCTTCCTCAGCACCAACGCTACCAGTACCTCATCATCAGCACCCACCACACAATTACACCGCTGGACATTGGTCATTCGAGTCAAGATTACTCTCCATCATTTACGGTGAAAGTATTGGAGTTTAGTGTGCACGCAAGTTTACTGAAAAAAGGGTTGTAATCGTTGATTCTGATCACGTTTATCCGTGGTAACTGGAGAATTTAATGGATACTTTGATGAAAAATTTCGGATATTACCCAAGTCAAGTTTGGTGGATGGATGAATTGGAAATTTTGTAATTACAATTTGTTTATATAATGTTGGAGGTGTGTTTGGATGGTGCTTGTGTGTGAAATGGGTTATAATCGATGATAAAATTTATTAATGGGAATGAATGTTGAAGAATGGGCATTATTGAGCTGATAAAGCTGCATTTGAAATTATAAAGCCGTACTCACGGTCAGTCCATCGCGCGAAATTATACATCAAAATTTGATCGTGAGTGTCGATTCTTCAATCCAAATTTTGGCGCGACGTCAATCCATGGATTTTCCGTGCGCGCTGTAATCCATAGCCTCACGCCGCCGTTTGGAGTCGCGCCATTTGTCAGTGAGTGTGAAAACCGTAGGCCATGGCATCACGCCGCGCTATTAAAAGGCCTGGTATCCATCCATTTGATTTAATCCAAATGGACTGACCGTAAGTGCCCATAAACTACTAGTGTCCATCCATTTGATTTAATCCAAATGGACTGACCGTGAATGCCGAGCTCTCATAGATGAAAGGAACAAATGTACGAATGTACTGAATGTTCTTCCCGAATATGTTAGAAAATGCATACGTTATGACTTATGAACATTGACAAAACAAAGGTCATATTGAATGCATGATGCCGTGCCAAGATCGCCTCGCGTCCAAGGAAACAGCTCAAAGTTATGTATGAATATTTTCAAAGAAGATAATAAATAATAATAGTACTTTCCCGACTACATAATATATTATAACCAAAATAAGTAAACATGTAGATAGACTTCTTATAGATTTGCCTATAATCTGTAAGTAGAACTATTTTCTGTATTTTTTTCAAAATGTTGGTTCAGAAGTATCGGAGATAAGGGGCGGTATATTTTCATCTAGTTTCTTAAACAACTTTTTATCTATTTATTTTAAAATTATAAAAAATACATTTAAGACCCTCATAGTTTCAGCCTTTTCATTTGATAAGTCACATGGTACAGTTTGCACAACTTTTTTTTAAATTTTATAATTAGTCCCCGAAAAGTGACCTAAATATATTTTATTATTTATTATTAATTAAAATTTATTTATATTCTAAATTTATTTATTTACTGTTTGGGTCACAGAAATTCATGTGTATACTAAATTTCAACTTAATCGATTTAACATATTCGGAGCAAATTAGCTGTGCCAGATGGACAGAGTGATCCTTTAAGGCGAGTATAGCTGCCAAGTAGCGCCACCATTGAGAAAATAATAATAAGTCTGGAGATTGTGCAACATTTTGAAATTTCCTATTTTCACACTTTTTTTTATTTTTTTTTTCCTTTTTTCATTCGGACGTACGGAACTCTAAAAACACTTTTGGAACAAACTAGTTGCCTAACTAAAGGAAACACTTAGGGCATGTTTCACCACCTATAATTAAGTTCCTATTAACTTACTTGGGAAATAATTTCATACAAATTCTGATCCATTTTTGAATTTATTCGGTAAGTAGTGGCTACTCGGACATCGTGAAGTAGGTCCTTAAAATGAAATCAATGGGAAAGGTGTTTATGTACTTACCTATGCAGATTACAAAAATAATGAATGATGTCAGGGACGTCAAAGTATTATTCAGGCGAATGTTACACCATTGAATAGAAACGTAGTCGTAAGTAGATATTAGTGCCGAATCTCTTGTAAACGCACTAAACTAAAATTAGAGAATCGCTATCTTTTACTAACAGGCAGCGCAAGAAAAGGACGGCTATAGATATGAACTAAGTTGGAGATGTCAAACTAGTTCACCGTGTTTTTAATCGACATGTTTTTACGTGTCGTCTAAATGTCTATGGAAAAATTAATTTTAACTAATTTGACAGCTCTAATTTCCTTCCGTCCCTTTCTTGTCATAATAGAGAGAAAAAGTTAGCAATAGCCTAAATTAAGTTTAGTTTGTGCACAACAGAATCGGCACCATTGTAAAGATAAACAAATACTACCTGAAAATCGAATTCAGTTTTGTCCATTTGCCAGCAAAACAGATTCTATCGCCTTTCTGACAGACGTAAGTTATTGAAACAATCGAAGTCTATGAAATATTGAAAACAACTTCCAATTGTTTCTATAAGCGCCTTTTCTTGGTCGGTTAGAAATAGATAGATATACATTTTATATGAACAAAGGGGCTACGAAATCTTTATTTTAACGAGTTTTGTGAGCGTTTATTTATTTCGCTCGGCGTATTTATTTGCTGAAAAGTTATAAAGATCATTGTGATTATAATTTAATAATGCATCATGAATTCAACAAATCTAAAGTAATTTAGTTTACATTTTTCTTTTTTTTTTCGAATCAAAAGTCTTTATTTACTCGCTATCTTTTAAAATCCTTTTATCAGATTCTACGAAGCCTAATTCTATTCAGAACTTTGAACCTAAATATCCGATTTGTTAGTTATTTTTCAAAAGAATAGTCCCTATTATTTATCTCCTGTAAAAACGAGCATAATTTCAGTCACAAAGAAATATGTACACAGCGTTAGTGAAGGGTGAATGTTGTTTCAGTGTCATAAATCCTGAAGGGAGGCTCAATATCAGATTACAATAGCTACACGTAATAAAGACTTTTACTTAGAAAACATTTGGGCAGGCTTACTGCGGGTCGTCAATTTCCAAACAAAATTGAAATAAAAAATGCCAGTGAAAAGAATTCCAGTGTGCTGTGAGCCTAGGGACCCCTTTTCAATAACGATCTTTAAGTTTTTCTGCAATTCATATTCAGTCCCAGATCTAATTTTATTTGAATAGTGGGACCAACGCGTGCTGCATTACTGATATGCCCATTTAATTTTACTGGAGGACTTTTAGGTGATAAGGTTTGTTTTAGGGAGATTAGAAATCAAGGGTCGGTGTTAGCTTTATTTAGAAATAAAATGCTTATTTTTTTTTTTAGTTGTGTTATAAAAAAAAAGATCTCGAGATTGATAATGATGTCTCTTTTGACTTTGACTTTTACGACCAGGGTAATTTTTTTACATGCTTTATATTAACTTGATTCATTCGTATGAGTTTCCAGTTAATATTTTTGTCATAAATTGTTCAAGCATTTCTTGTTTACTCACTTCAGCCATGTGATTCTGTAAGACCTCATTCTAAACTTCGAATCTGAATCCGCTGTGAGTTTCTTGATTGGCATTCTAAAAACTCGGTTGATAATTTGAATTTTCACTAGCGCTACCTTTGAGAGCGTGTCAGCGAGTTGAACTAAATTGTCTGTAAGATTTTGACAGATAAAGTATGAAATGACGTAAGAAGTGGCATTCAGTAAGGGCACTTCGACGCTCACTTCGCACTCGAACCCGATTCAAAGTGTCAAATAAAAAGCATCTACTTTACGAATGAGAGTGAATAGCGATGTGAGATGCGAGTAGTTGTTTGAGTTTTACAGAATCGACGTACAGATCATTTACTGCAACGTTCTCTAATCCATCAAAACTTACATTATAAAACCCCTTCTTAATAAACAACATTCTCGCCACCAAAACGTTAAAATTCCCACTAAATAGGGCACCGTGCCTAGCCCACATATTTCGTAATAATCTCATCTTTCATACATTGTGGCTGCGAGGTTGTCGGGCATGCTATTAGCAAAATATAAAAGGTGGTCCGGATTCTGTAGAGAAGTGTTTAGAAGTCGGCCATGGGTCGTTAACCGAAGTATAGTGCAGCAATTTTGTAAGAACATGCAAAGTGCATACGGTTGTTTTCTCTAGTAAATTGTCGCAGTTTTATGCATAGTTGTGGAGAGTTTCAGGTTTTTGTTGTTGCTTTGCCAAATGTGAAGTGTTTTTTTATCTGAAGAATAAGCTGTTCAATAATTTACCGGAGGAACTATAGAATTGTGATAGTATAAACATATTTAAGACATAACTCAAGACACATGTATGTACTACCTTAAAACAATAATAGAGAGAGGCAATTCTATGATAATTTATTATAATTATTTTTTATTAGATGTAAGCACTTTCTATCTCATTTTATGTGAATTGTTATTTAAGTTCTTATGAGAAATAACATTCTGAATGTAACAATAACAATGCTTGAAGAATTTACGTAGGCATATTTTTTGGGATAAAATCCTTCTTTAGTTGTAGTCAGAGTATTTTGCCTTCTAGAGTATTAAAGCTCATAGTGTCCATCTTCAGCACATAAAGAGACCCCGGGGTTCCCACATCTCCGGGGAAACGTACTAGATCGCATTTGTGAGACAGCCTCTAAGTCAGGAAACCGGACTAATGTCTGAGATGGATTAAACCTTTTTTGCTTCCTATAAGATGCCTAAAGCTAGGGTTTCTTAGAAAAGCGGTATCTGCAGTCATGAAAATGTGTGTGGCAAAGATTTAAATAAATAAATAAATCTTTATTTTATTTCTCTCTTCACAAAGGTACACTTAGTTTTATTTTATAAATGGAGATAATCATTCAATCATTAGATTCAAAAGATCACGTCTAAAGATAGTCGTATTTCTGATTCATTTTGACACCTCTGGCACACAATGACGCAGTGACTACACTTGCTTGTCATGAAAACGCTATTTAATAATGTGTGAGCTCACTCTTCTCAGTATGGATACTTTTTCTTGTGACTAAGTACGGTGAGGGCAAATCTAGCTATTTAAATCTATGGGCAGCGGGTTTTGACTTAATTTCAAATACTGGTGAAAATTACAGATTTTCATGGCGGCCGTTATAATATGACGGAACCGCTTACCTAGGACACCAAATCTTTAACGCCTTTTGACATAATTATCAATAGAATTTAAATAAATAACTTGGAAACCTTTGTAGATAGCAGTGGTATTAAAAGATAATTATTAAATCTTTATCTGGCCTCTGACAGATCCGTTGAGCGTGGCGAACGAAGTTTAGAGACTTTTTTGTATAAATTACTGACGCTTTTTAACGATGGATGGGCTGTCCCTATTGTAGCAAGATCCGTGAAAGTGTCCTTACCTTTATTCTGGAAGAAAAAGGTCATAATTAATGTTCAGTTTTGGATCAGATCGGATTTTTTCAATAAAGACAATAAAACAAGCAGTATCCGTTTTTGAATTCCATGTTAAAGAGCCTATTACTGTCCCATCTCGCAGGGCAAAAGGCTTCTTCTCATACAGAGAAGGCGCGAGAATTGATCACCATGCTTGCTCAAGACGGGTTGGCGATTTGAGACAAGTTTCCTCACAATGTTTTCCTTCACCAATGTCAGTAATATCCAAGGTAAACTCAGAAAGTACATAATTATTATGAATTGAAAAAGTCACGTTGGTACTTGCCCGGATTTGAACCTACAACTTCATGTTCAAAAATTATAAACCAGGTACTACCATCTACTTAATATGCATTTTCCTTAAAACTTCACATAACACTTTACGTACAATGATAGTAAAACAAACAATTTTGTTACTAAAACTTTAATCGAGTCTTCGGTCACCAGGCGCCCCAAATTAGCTTTACAATGTAACTACGTTGTTGTACTGTACTGCGTACTGGAAAATGTACGCAGTTTCCATCATTTCTCATCGGAAAAACTGACTTATAGCGAATAAAATGTGGCTGTCGACCAATTGAAATTGATCAATATTCTCACCTAAATTATTATAGATTGACGCACTAATTCCGTCACTCCCTTATTTTGTCCTGTTACATTTGTTGTTACATGCTCTTTTCTTTTTTTTTAATACTATTTATTTGATTGTAAATAGCAAATTGTAATCATCATTTTGCGTCGTTTTGTGTCTACAGCGACCTCAGAACTTGCGAGAATATTTTTGTTTTGGCCTCGGTACAATGAGTACCTAATTTTACATGTTCTGAGACAGCAACACGCCGGCTTACGCTGAAAACCAGTGCCGTTGATTCGTGCCTTCGTGCACGGGCCACGGCATTATGCTGAGCGTTAGTCGTTTCGCGCGGAAGTGACGCAAATTTCCGTCTAGGATATTGTATTATTTTGTTTTTGTTATGTATAGAATACCCATTTGTTTTTTTTTTGGTTTTTAAGCCTAAGATATAAAACAATTTTATGTAATGTGTGTCACTTTCATATGAATAAACAGTTTTTCTTTATTTCTAAGTTCAGTTTTTCCGTAGATAAACAATGGAACCTTTGAACGTGGTTATACTGTACCTACATCCTCATTCAATACTATGAGCATTAGCATTTCTTCAAACAAACACCCTTTTCTCGCAAGAAGAAGGAAAACACGAAAATATTTGTACAGACTTTAAAATGTGAATTGTGTTTACATTTTCCGTTTTGGAAATACTATGTCGCAATGCAGTATACTTCCTCATATCCGACATAAAACGTAACATTATTCAGGAATAAGGGACTTGTCAAGAAGCAGTTTTAAGCATGGAAATTTCTTGTCGAATAGTCGACACTTCACGTGACCAGAGGGCTGGCTCGTTCTTTGGTCAAAGAATTAGCATTGCCATTCAACGTGACAACGCTGCAAGTCTTCTGGGCACGTTTCCGGATGACAGCGATGCGGACGAGTTGATACTTCGACGCCCAAGTGTCCTTTTGTTTTTGTATTTATTTATTAACTAGCTTCTGGCCGCGACATCGTCCGCCTGAAATTTCTGGTTCCCACGACCAATCTCGTCGCATCGCATCGCCTGCTCGCGTTATTATTTCGTTTTAGCTTAGCGTTCTTTGTGACTTTTTTCTCTTTGCTCGGCTCCTCATGGTCCTAGCGTGATATTAAATAGCGTATAGACTTCCTCAAGAACTGGGCATAAAATTCAAAAAGATTTTTTCAAATTCGACCAGTAGTTCCAGAGATTAACGCGTTCAAACATACAAAAAAAAAAACAAATTCATCAGCTTTATTATTAGTATAGATGTATGGGTAGTTAGTTAGTCATTTAATTAAATACTTAGTGTAAATAGTTAGCTGTTTCATATAATAATATATAGCAAGTTTGTTTCATATTCTGGTGTAAATGTTCAAAAACTCATGCTGCAATTTGTTAGTTATTCGTTGAAGTTTATGAACTACTAATGTCTTGTCTTGGGGTTAATGTTGAAGTTTATTTTCTTTTAGTGTGGTAGTTGTCTACTAATAAAATGAAATGTTTTATAATTTTCGCCGAGGATTACAGTACACCGCCGGGTAGATATAAGCTCGCATTTCTTACAGTTGGTGTTATATAAGTGACTATTATTTGAAATATAAGCTGCCTAGAAAGGAAACCGGTTTGTGTAATGCCAAAAGAACATTGCTACAATAACTATAACCTTTCTGACAACTTGATAACGTAGAAATGAGTTTGTTTGGAGTTAGTATTCCTTAACTGTCTTCCAAAAATGGCCAAGAAGCAAAATAGGTGACAAAAAACGTTCTCCCGTTTAACCGTTTAACCCTTTAGATGTCGTCTTCCACCAATTTTCCTCCTTAAGGCGCGGACTGACTACTATTTTAAACGGCACAAAACCACGTAATCTATTGTCACTATTAGCTGGCTCGAAATAAGGTTGAAAATAATATTTGTGTTGCCGAGATGTCACTAAGCAGCGAATGAGTATTTATTTTCCGGGTTTTCTCTAAATTATTCAGAATATACACAATAAATTAAATAATTGTCCGGTTAAAGTTTAAAATAAATGCAATATCTATTAAATTCTTAAAAAAAGAATGTCGTTATCGCTGAAAATACAGAGTATATTTGTGGAGGACAGTTTATATTTGTGGAGCAACTTCCAAATTTTTTATTGGGAATATCAAATAATTTTTTACTATTATAAAGGGTGACTGGTAATTAGTGACCAATACACACATAATTGTGCTCATGATAACAAACAACTTTTACTATGAACCAAACCTGAAATCGCGAAAAAAAATCAGCTGTCCCATACATTCATGTTCGTATAACTCGTCAAAATGTAAGGAGCAGCAGATTTTTTTTTTCGCGATTTCAGGTTTGGTCCCATAGTAAAAGTTGTTTGTTATCATGAGCACAATTATGTGTTTAACTATCGGTCACTAATTACCAGTCACCCTATATACGGTTAAAATTTTTCTTTAAACTCTTCTCTGTCCACTGTATTTTTTGCGTCGGATAGTTTCATTGCGTTACGTCGTACTCGACAATTCAAGAAATAATTTTTTGTGAATATTGAGGCTAATACCGCGCCTTAATCTTATTTGAAATCTCGCTAGTCACATCATTTGTGTAAATAAATTTTGAACTAAATACTGTTGCAGGCTACTAAATAGTAAGGATTTCATCTCAAGCAAATCCCTACATACATGCAAGGTTATTTTAAATTGGCTAGCTAAACTCTGTGGATCCAATGGGTAGCGATATCTAAACATGTTATAATAAAAAATAAATAAATTTGATGATTAATTCGATGATGACTCATCGACCGCAGTTATTGTTAAAATCGGTTCTTTTTTGTGTAAACTTCCCAGACTCATCACGTCTGTATCGATATCTAAACACGATGAAATATAAGACAACAGTTTTTATCAACTCATACTTTAAATAACAACACTAACAGCGGTCATTGACCTCCCAAAAAAAACATCAATTCTTTTTTTAACCGACCTCAAAAAGGAGGAGGTTCTCAATTCGTCGGAACCTTTTTTTTATTTTTTTTTTATGTATGTTCCCTGATTACTCAAAGATGGCTGGCCCGATTTGGATTTTTTTTTTGTTTTATTCGAGAGGGTATACATCAAAGTTGGTACCATATAAAATTGATTAACTTTGCTTGGGTAATTTTTGAGTTAGCTTCAATAATACGTATTTTTTCCCCACTTTTATATGGATGATGTTCTAGTTTGTTTTGCAGGTAGTGGTATTAGAATTTGTGTGGGGTAGGTACCACAATTTAAAAGTGAAAAATAAAAACTTTTTACAAAAAATACAACCGACTTCCAAAAACAACACTACAAAGTGAAAAATAGCTTTAATTTCGGAAGTCGGTGGCAAAAAAACCAAAATACATTTAACCAGACACCGACTTCCGAAATTAAAGTTATTTTTCACTTTGTAGTGTTGTTTTTGGAAGTCGGTTGTATTTTTTTTTGTGTTAAGATATCCCACCCATCGCGTCTGCGGAGTTTAGCTAGCCATTTTAAAATAACCCTGTAATATCTAAAACACCTAGTAATGATTTCATCTCGAGCACATGCATAATACATACACATAATATCAATGTTTTGATTCCTGCGTTGCCTAAATAAACAAAATCCTTACTCATAATATCAGTATGTATTTCTTTATTTATTTAATTCACTATGTTAGTGTTATGGTGAATTGATTGTGATATTTTCCTACTATCTTTTCCCCTTTTGTGGGCGCATCCCTGAACTATGTCTGAGTTTTGTTCTTCAAGAAATTCTTCATGTTTGCACTTCTGTAGTTGTGAAACTATAAAACACATTCACCTACATGTAACAAGAGAAAGTTATTCGATTTATGGATTGCAATTGTTGGCTGGAATTCTTTTGTTTTTAGTTGGTTGTGATATATTATTTTGGTTCTGCTTTCGTTTAAGTTGTGGTCACTGAGGTCACGTCGGAGTTGCTATAATAAATTTTGTGAAACACTTGAAAATGCTTTGTATAACTTGTAAATTCTTCGAAAGATTACATAAATAACATTTAACATTGGTACATAACACTCTATCAGTGGTGTGGACATACGAACAATAGGTTTTTACCTATGAAATTGTCGATTTTTGATACCGGCTAGTGTGAAGATCAGTAGAATCTTTCATTCTATTTCGAATTCCAAATTCAAATTAATTTTATAAATAGAATGATATTTAAAATAAAAATCAGTTGTTCATTTGTTTTCCCGCCGTTCGATTTTTCTTTGATATCGATGTTTCTGTAACTATGGAAATATCGAAATAGACGCTATTTTCGAATACAAGTTCCGTCGTGGCACCAACACATACATAGACAGCACGCAATATTAACGACGTGTATGAACGAGGTCCCGCAAGTGAACGCACGGTACGTTTTTGGTTTGATCGCTTCCGTTCTGGAAATTTTGATCTCAACAATGAGCCCCGGGGAAAAATTTCAAATCCAATGAGGCGGCGAAAAACGCCGTTAAAGAATTCATCTATTCCAGTGCCCAGGATTTCTATAGCAGAGGCATCAACAACTTTCATTGCAAAAGTGCATCGACAATGTTTTTTTAAAAAGAATGTTTGAATTTTTCTATTTAAATCGGCAATTTCATAGGTAAAGACCTAGTATAATCTATTGTCATCCTTATCGTTCAGACATATCAGTAAAAAATCATTCTGATTTGATCAGAGTACTTTCAAAGTATCATTTCCTCTGTGTTACATAAACATAAGTAGATTGTACCTAACACTTGGGCATAGATCACCACGAACAACAATAGTCTTGTCACTTTTTTGTTCCATCAATGACGATGCATTTCCCAACACCTGCACTCCGTGACCTAATCTTTCACTGTATTATTTCCTCAGTTATCTGTTACTCCAGCCACAGCTGATAAGCAGCTGATCCCTTCTATATTTTCCTTTAATTCCCGCTCGTTGGGAACAACACTGGCCGGGATGATATTTATTTTTCTTCAATCCCCGGGAGCCCACTGTTTTATTTATTGCTTTCATTTCACCTCGATCGTGTTTTAAATTACTCGTGTGATTGTCAGTTAATTTGTGTACTTTTGTTTTTAAATGTTCTATTATAAAGGAAAATTTACAGTTGTCTGTTGAAACGGGAAAAGAGAAAGTAAACATGAATTTTATTTTGGTTTGGGTCTTCTGAAGGCTCTAGAAATAATAATAATAAAAGAAATATTTTATTATTTTTAATATGTAATTGTAATTTTTATTATGTTCTTGGGGAGGCCTTTGTCCAGCATTGGACGGCTTTTGGCTGAACGAAAGAAAGAAAAGAAAGAAAACTTGTTTATTCCGTACAAATAAAACGCACATTAAAAAAAATAAAAATGAAAAAATACACTCGAAAGCAATAAAAAAAAATGAAAATGAAATGAAATGATGATGATGTAATGTTTTTAAAGATGAAAACAAAATAAGTGTTGTACAGATTATGATTCCAGTCATTGTCAAGCATTTGTCAGAGTAATTTTATGCTTTGCACAGAGCTGTAACTACATTAAATAGAGGGAGTCATTATAAGATAAACAATGCAACGCAATATTTTATTTTTGGAACGAAGTTCCTTATCGCGCGTTGTGAAAGGGGGCTAGACGGAAAAAAATCTATAGTAAGCTATTGTAAGCTGTGCGATGTTTCTCTGTCTGTCTCTCTCTCTCTCTCTCTCTCTCTTAGATTAAGTTTATATTACATTATATTTGTTAATAATAAAAAAAATATTATTATAACTTAAAAAAAAAAATTGTAATCGATTCCTTCACTAATTAATCAAAAGGAACTTCGTTCCATCCGGGTGTCCCTTGACACCTCTCAACTTTTTTTCAATACGAATCATCCTGTATATTAGAAACAGTATGCTTTAGTGCTTATTTATCTCTCATATTCACTTTGATTCAAAGACGTAGGTATCTAGACCTCTTACACGGTCCGTACGAACCCACTCATATCTTTTACCAAGAAATAATAAATCCGACTCGACTCCAATCGCAATCTGGCTCGAAGGATCTTCAGAAATATCATTAGCAATAAAGCTAGCTTTGAAATATATACAAGACATATAATAAACATCAGTTCCCGACATCTGTTACTCCGGTCCGCTATCCTTAATTAAAATTAAAATAGAATTACGAGCTATACGCGACCTCAATATTTAATTAATTCTAATATTGCCCTTTAAACACCGTTTTTGGGATTCATTTTGTTCTAAGAATTATTTGGGGTGGAAAAGTTTCTGATTGTGAATAATCTATTCACAGTCAGAAACTTTAGAATAGCTGTCTAGCTATTCTCTTGCGGCTTTGTAACGTCAGCTTGTGCCTTCAGCTGGGCGTCAGCCATGTCCTCTGAGTCTTCAGACGTCTGTTTTAATGAGACCACCCAATTAAGGACCTAAATTAAGGTGATCCACCACTGAACACGGGCTCCTCATATTGTCGAAATAAAATCTTGCCGTATTACGGTATGTCGAAATTCAGTTTTTATGTCCTCATAGATATACGGTTGGCAAAGAATAATAATAATACTACTACACTATACAAATGGAATACTGACAGAACAATGTTGTTTGCGCCCAAAGCCGCCCGAAGAAGCCCTCAGGCGCCCGAAGCCACCGTAAGGCGCCTGAGCTGTACCGAGCCGCACCGATGCCCACCGATAGTGGGCGCCGCGCCTAACAGGATGTTACTGAAATACTATTGACATTAAACAGCCATAGAGGATAATACGACACGGTTGGCGCAGTGGTTGAGCGATTGACTGCTGCGCAGCATGTCGCGGGTTCGATTCCCGCACGGAACAAATATTTGTACGACCTACAAGTATTTGTTCCGAGTCTGGGTGTTTTTCTATCTATAATATGTATGTATTTACAAAAAAAAAAAAAAAAAAAAAAAAAAAAATAATGTATATAAGTAGTTTATCAGCCATCTCGTTACCATAACACAAGCATTAGGTTGCTTAGCTTGGGGCTAGATGGCGTTGTGTGATATGTCCAAACATATTTATTTATTTATTTAATACGAGATCCACGAAAGGAAGCAGAATAGTCTTATCTTTACTTATACTAAATCCGAAGAACTGCCAAACTTTAGTGGTAGTGGGCAGGGCTATTGCTCGCAGAACAGATGGCCGATGGGCCGAAAAGTTCTGGAGTGGCGACCGCATACCGGAAGACGTAACGTTGGAAGGCCTGCCACAAGGTGGACCGATGATCTTGTGAAGGCCGCAGGAAGGCGGAGGCCTATGTCCAGCATTGGACGTCTTTCGGCTGAAATGAATGAATGAATAAAAAAAAGATGATCCTAATTTTGAAAGGTGATGCGTTAGTGAGTAACCATTATTATTTCGTTTCTTTTACTCTTCAGCTAGACGAAGAACGTGTTTATACAGTCGAAGTTCAATAAGAAACGATACTCCCGTTTATATTGATGGCAGGCACGACTGAACCTCGTATTCGCATCATGTGCAAGTGGCGTATGAAGTGATTAAAGGATTAGTTGGATGGATGAACAGCGTACAGGTGAATGCAGAAGCTGTAGCACAAAATAGATAGACACAGAAGGCTAGCTCTATACAATGAGCAAAATCAGGCGCACGCACACATAGATGCGTACGTACAGCGATCTCAAACGAATGACAGTGCCAGTGCACTTGCACTCGCTGTACGTTAAAGCTTGTTATGTGTTTCCTTCGTTGTATGGAGTCGACCTCCTGTTCCTATCTATTTTGTGGCTATAGGTAGCGTTTCTATTAAAATCTGGTAACGTTAAGTGTTGCATACGTAAGACGGTGTTCGTCCTGACGTATCATGTATGGAGTGTATCCAATAATTATCCGATACTCTATCAAGACGTTCTATATGTAGGTTTATCTTAAGTTGTGTCGTTCTAGCATTTATTTTTACTGTCAAGCTGCATTGCTGTGTTTCGTCTAAAGAGTACACGGTATGTCACAAGCCTAAACTTTTGTATGCTTTTCGAAAATACAAACTTATTTTTTAATAAATATAATAATAAAAAAGTTTATTTTCTCCACCACATAATGAAAACTTACTACAAAATACATAATTTGTGTATACAAAAATACATTGATGTTGTGGAGACTGGAGCCTGTACTAGGAATACCTGTGTTACAGGTCTCCAGGCCTCCAAACTACACAGACAAGTCACAGTAATACAATTTTTTTATGAAAATGTTGAGATAAACACTATTTAAGACAAGGAATAAGAAATAACAAATAATTAATTAAACAGCATTAGCAGGGTGTATTGGTGTGGGGGTGTGTACTCGTATGTGTGTGTGAGAGAGGGTGTGTGTGGATGCTTGTGAGAGTGTGTGGGTGTGTAGTGAGTATGGGATATTTAAAACTGGTCTCCTAAAATAGTAAAATGTAAGACATGTCGAACTGCATTTTATGAGATGACTTCTAAGATTATTTTTTTTTTGATGATTTTCTTCTAATATGGGTCTAATTGTACATAAAAGATCAGAATAACGCGTATTCGTAGAATTGGGTCAAGTCAAGAAAACAAGACGAACAACACAACAAAACTTCTCCAGCAGCACACTTATAAGAGTTTCTGCCAAAGAATCGCATAGCATTGTCTCAAACCGTATGCCTTTTTCCAATTTATTTGCTCATTAAACGTAAAAGGAACGCAGAACACGGGTCTTACAGCAACGAAGTTACTACTTCATTTTAATGAGGGACTGTGAAGCTGAAGGCAAGGTGAGGGGTCTTGTTTCCTTTGTCATAGTTTACTAATTAACACCCGGCGTCCAATACTGCCATAGATTATACAGTATTATAGACTTGACAGTATGGAGTAATGAATTTTTAGGGGTGATGTGTCGTTGTTTGTTGGTTGTAGTTCTTTTATTGTTTTATTTATGAGGTTTTGTTACTATTAAGATTAGCTGTATTTGTGTCTGGCTGGATGTAGGTAACGGTTTTTAAGATTTTGGCTTTTGTTTGGATGTAATAAAGCAGAAATTGCCATTTAAATTACCGTGAATAGAATGACCAAACAGTTTTATAAAGAAAAGTCTGCTTGAAGCTGTGTTATCAAAATTTTGGGATAGGTACAATAATGTTGATAGCTATTTCGTGTTCATTGGCCGTGTTATTAAAATATAACTTTCAGAAAATCAGAGTCCAGATATTAAGTGAGCCATATAGGTACTGCTGGAGATTTTATGAAGGTAATAATTAGGAGTGCATCTGATACCGGTACCGATGCCGATATATCGGCGATTCTTCGAGTTTGCCGATATATCGGCATCGGCGATATTTTTATTGCCGATGCCGATAAAAAGTAATGTAAACGCGTGTGCTGTTTCGTCTATTTCGTTGCAAACGAAGCACGAACAGTGACGTCTTATACCCAAACTTGAAAAAAAAATGGCGCAGCATTTTCCACCCAAGGTTTTTCAAACCAGACTTGCAAAATCGCCTATCTCCGCAAAGCTTGAGAATACCTACTTTGTTTTTTAAACAAAAATCCTATTAATGTTAATTTTAATTGTTAGTAGCACTATTAACCTAATTTTAATAACTTGTAGGCTGGTGTAGGTGTGGTGTGGTGTGCGTCTTCTCCGACGTGTCGTGAGGTTCATCCACAGGAAACACAATTAAACAGCCTTACCACTTTATAAACAGTTTATTCACATCACGATAGCAAGCAACAATAAATACAGGCAGGTATAGCTATAGCGAATCAGCGATTAGTTTGCGCAGCGAGCGTGCGTGCGTCTGCCGTGAGGTAGTGAGACGGACTGAGGGGCGCTGGCACGCGCGCCACTGCTGCGCCGGCGATGGTTCTAGATCTTTGTTTGCCGAGTAACGGGGCTTTGTGCGCGCTTACTCGGCACGACACGACGACGACCCGTGATGACGCTCGGCGACTCGACGATGCGGCTAAACAGTACTGGTAAGTTTTATTTTATTATGTTTAGTGTTACTGTGCTTGTTTATATAATATTTGTGTTTGTATTTTGTGTATTTAGTATGTAAAGTAGATAGTAGATATAAATATATACTTATTTATGTTGTAATACATATTTGTGGTATTTATTAAGTGTATGTAGTTTTATTATAATAATATATTGTGGTTACGCCACATGACTCCCCCCTTGAGACCATCCTAGGATGGGCGATAATAGTCAGGGAATCTCACTTTTCTTCCTGAGCGAGTAATTCTTACTTCTTTATCTTTGCTTGCAGGGTTTGGAGTTTCATTTTCAAGCGGACGAGTCTCTGAATGAGTATCTGGTGTAAGTATATAGGCTGGTTTTAACCTTTCTATCGATACTGTCTGTTCTTTTCCTTTTACTAGCAGCATATAGACTTTCATGCCTCGTTGTAGGACTAGGTATGGTCCAGTGTATGCCGGCTGAAGGGATCCTCTCACGGTGTCATCTCGGACGTAAACGTGAGTTGCAGAAGGTAAGTCTCGGAACACGAAGATGTTACGTCTGCTGTGCCTTGTGGCTGGCTGAGGGCGAATACTGTTCATAATGGAACGCAGTCGTGCTGTGAATTCGGTGAGGTCACTGGTCGTATGCTGGCCAGTGATTGGCTGTAGAAACTCTCCGGGCAGTCTAAGGGGTTCGCCGTAGAGGAGTTCAGCGGGTGACGCTTGTATGTCCTCTTTGAAGGCGCTTCTCATTCCTAGCAATACTAGAGGTAAGCTTTCAGTCCATTTTTGGTTTCCATGGCACATTATTGCTGCCTTAAGTTGTCTGTGCATCCGTTCCACCATTCCGTTGCTTGCAGGATGATACGCTGTAGTTCTGTTGCGTTGAAATCCGGCAAGTTCTGAGAGCTGTTTCAACAGTGCGGACTCGAATTGCTTCCCACGATCTGTAACGACTTCTGTGGGGCAACCGTAACGTGATACCCAGTTGCTAACGAGTGCTTTGGCGACTGTTTCTGCTGTTATATCTTGCAAGGGGATCGCCTCGGGCCATCGAGTGAATCTATCCACTGCGGTAAGACAATAACGGTAACCTTCCGAGATGGGTAATGGCCCGACGATATCGATGTGCACGTAGGTAAATCTGCCGTTTGGTAGCTTGAAGGTGCCTATCGGTGGCGTTACGTGCCGAGAGACCTTTGAGCGTTGACATGCGTGACAGAGCTTGGCCCAATCGCGACAGTCTTTATTTATTCCTGGCCATACGTAACGCTGAGCCACTAATTTTGCAGAGGCTTTAGCGCCAGGATGGCTAAGTGAGTGTAGGCTGTCGTAGACTTGCCTTCTGAACTCTTTTGGTACGTAAGGTCGTGGGTTTGGCATGCTGTCGTCGCAGTAAAGTTCCAGTTTTGTTCCAGGTACAGTTACTTTGACAAGTTTAAGCGAAGTTCCACCTTCTAAGAGTTTCCTTAGTTCTGGGTCGTTACCCTGCGAAATGGCTAAGCTCTTCGATTCGACAGGCTGTACTATTTCCTCTATTCTTGAGAGAGTATCGGCAACTATGTTTTCCTTTCCCGGTATGTGTTGGATGTCCGTTGTAAATTGAGCAATATAATCCAAATGCCGAAACTGACGTGGTGAACACTTTTCTTTGTGACTTTGGAATGCGAAGCAGATTGGCTTGTGGTCTGTAAATACCGTGAAGTGCCTTGCTTCCACCTGGTGTCGGAAATGTTTTATGGACTCGTAAATTGCAAGAAGTTCTCGGTCGTACGGCGAATATTTCTTCTGTGATGGGCTCAATTTACGGCTAAAGAAGGCGAGAGGTTGCCATTCCCCGTCTTTCTGCTGCTGTAGAACTCCACCGATTGCGACGTCCGATGCATCCGTGACTAACGCTAGTTTGGCGTCCATGTCTGGGTGCGCTAGGAGAGCTGATTGGCATAGACTCTTCTTGCAGTCTTCAAATGCTTGGAGTGCTTCTCCGGTGACGTTTATGGGATGATTGCCTTTTACGGATCCGGTAAGCAGACTATGCAACGGCGTTTGGGATGAGGCAGCGTCTTTTAAAAAACGACGATAGAAATTTATCATCCCCAGGAATCTCCTGAGTTCTCGAACGGTTTTCGGGATGGGGTAGTCCTTAATGACTTGAATCTTGCTATCCAATGGTTTGATACCTGCGCTGGATACGCTGCAGCCGAGGAAAGTTACTTCTTCTGCCCCAAATACACATTTGGAAGTGTTTATGACCATTCCATATTCTTTTAATCGTTCGAAGAGGAGGCGTAAATGACGGTAATGGGTGTCTTCGTCGGGTGATGATATTAGGAAATCGTCCAAGTACGTGTAGCAAAAGTCCAGGTCACGTGTCATCTCATCCACAAATCTTTGAAATGTTTGGCCTGCGTTTCTTAGACCAAACGTCATAAAAGGGAACTCGAACATTCCAAAGGGAGTAGTTATGGCCGTTTTGGGAATATCCTCTGGGTTTACCGGTATTTGGTTGTACGCTTTAATTAAATCAATTTTTGTAAATATTTGACAGCCAGCTATATTCTGCGTGAAGTCCTGAATGTGCCGGATAGGGTATCGGTCGGGGACCGTTCGTGCGTTTAACGCCCTGTAATCGCCGCATGGTCGCCACCCGTTGTCCTTTTTTGCGGCGAGATGAAGGGGGGACGACCATGGGCTCTCTGATGGACGTGCTGTCCCCATTGTCAGCATTGCTCCGAACTCCTGTTTTGCTATCTTCAGTTTGTCCGGAGCAAGCCTTCTTGGTTGGCAATATACGGGTGGTCCGGCGGTAGTCCTAATGTGGTGGACCGTATTATGCCGTATGACCCGATGTGTACCTGCTGGTCGAGTGATCTCCGGAAATTCTCGTAGAAGGTTCAAGTATTTAGACTCGCCTGTTATCGTTTTGACTGAAGTTATGGCATCTGATGTAGGAACTGGATTTGCGCTTGCTGACAGGCTGGTCTTGTTGTCGATCAGGCGTTTGTTACGACAGTCTACGATTAAGTCGTAGTACGATAAAAAATCGACTCCAATAATTGCCTTAGTGACGTCAGCTATTATGAACTGCCAGGAAAATGCACGGCGAAGACCTAAGTCTAGTTCCATTTGTTGGACACCGTATATGGCGATTGGTGTTCCGTTCGCTGCGAAGACGTTGAGTTCGGTTGTGCGTGGTCGCCTTTGTTTTAGGGCGGAGCGGGGAAAAACGCAGATGTCACTCCCTGTGTCGACTAAAAACTGCATTTTTGTTCTTCTGTCCGTTATGAACAAGCGACCAGTAGTGGAACTATGGCAATCATGTGTCGCTACTGATGATTGCCTTTGGCTTTTCCCGATCCTGATTGATAATCACAAGGTTTCAGGCATCTTCGTGCCTTGTCTCCGTATCTGTGGTGGAAAATACAGGTAGGGTACTTCCTATAATTTGATTGGGAACGCGTGTTGCTTCTTCCTCGTTGACTTCTAGTCCTTGACTTGGATCTAGAATCTCTTGTCGTGAGGTTCTGCACTTGACGACTGAGCTCTGCAATCTCTTTAGACAGTTTCTCGATCATTGAATTAGGAACTGCGTCCGTGGCGGCCACTTGTGGCGCGGGCGGTACGAGGTCATGCACTTTATCGGCCAGGTCTGCGAGTGCTGTAAGTGATGACTCTGGCTGTGATGCTACGACTATTTGTATGTTGCCCGGTAAGCGGCTAGTCCACACGGTTTTTATAAAATCGTCCGGTATGTTTGGGCCCGCTAGATGTTTCAGGTGGCGAAGAAACGCGGATGGTCGCCTGTCTCCTAATTCCTCGTGCATCAGCAACTGGGTAAGCTCTTTTTCACGTGACGCTGATAATCTTTTAATCAACTCGCTTTTCAGCTTTTCATATTTGCCACTAGCTGGAGGATTAATTAAAATATCTTTAACCTCTGCGGCATAACGGTTTTCAAGTTGCGCACTGACGTAATTATATTTGGTGTCGTCATCCTTGACACCTGAGAGTGCAAAACTCCCTTCTATTTGTGCAAACCAGACTGCAGGTTCCTCGGGCCAAAACGGTGGAAGTCGTACCCCGACACGACAAATGTCGGAAGGTATAAATGTCCTTTCTTTGGAATGCGACCTGCCTTCGTCACTTTGTTTGTGGGATGGCTTACCGTCAGTAGGCATTTTAAAATCTGGATTTCACTAGCTTACGGTTTTTATGCTGCTCCGTGCTGTGTCCAAGATCCGGGGTCACCAATGTAGGCTGGTGTAGGTGTGGTGTGGTGTGCGTCTTCTCCGACGTGTCGTGAGGTTCATCCACAGGAAACACAATTAAACAGCCTTACCACTTTATAAACAGTTTATTCACATCACGATAGCAAGCAACAATAAATACAGGCAGGTATAGCTATAGCGAATCAGCGATTAGTTTGCGCAGCGAGCGTGCGTGCGTCTGCCGTGAGGTAGCGAGACGGACTGAGGGGCGCTGGCACGCGCGCCACTGCTGCGCCGGCGATGGTTCTAGATCTTTGTTTGCCGAGTAACGGGGCTTTGTGCGCGCTTACTCGGCACGACACGACGACGACCCGTGATGACGCTCGGCGACTCGACGATGCGGCTAAACAGTACTGGTAAGTTTTATTTTATTATGTTTAGTGTTACTGTGCTTGTTTATATAATATTTGTGTTTGTATTTTGTGTATTTAGTATGTAAAGTAGATAGTAGATATAAATATATACTTATTTATGTTGTAATACATATTTGTGGTATTTATTAAGTGTATGTAGTTTTATTATAATAATATATTGTGGTTACGCCACAAACTTATGTCTCATTCTGAAGGACCGATGGTCGGTGGAGCAGACGAGTCTTGGAGTGGAGACCGCGTATCGATGGATTCACGACCTGATGAAAGTGGCTGGCACAGACTGGATGCGGAAGGCGGAAGACAGGGGGGAGAGGCATATGTCCAGCAGAGGACTGCAATAGGCTGAGTTGATTGATTGATCTCATTCTAAGTCTGTAACTTAAATATATTAATTTAAAAAAAAAAAACCCAACTTGTGTGTTATTTATATTATCTTTTTTTAAATTCATTAGGCGTATCGGCATAGGTATCGGTATCGCCGATATTTTTATAAGGATCTCGGTATCGGCAAAAAGGCGTATCGATGCATTCTTAGTAATAACATACTTCTTATGTAGATTTTCGTATCAAAATACTTATAACACCTCTCCAACAGTTACCAGCAGGGCCATCTAACACTTGGCTTTCCTCACAACTTTACAACTTTCTTTCTTCAACACATTTTATATTCTATGTTGGATATAACAAATTGAGGAAAATAATAAGCTGAAAACACGATGTGTTTGCACAACATTAGGCGTGTAAAATATAAGGCCTATTTAATGTAATATAACAAAATAAACACATCATAGAATACGGTTTATTTAATAGGGCAGAAAGAAATTACCTGTGGATCCAATCAGCTTGTTTCCTTCCTAGTAAATTGATCATACTTATAGGTAATATTGTTTATATAGGGAACTTTATTAAGAGGCATATTTGACAAATTAGTTATATGGAAGCACGGCGACGCATCGCATTTTGTAGCAATTTGGCAGTTTTAATTACGTTTATTTTGAGTTTTATAATATACTAGCTGACCCGACAGACGTTGTTCTGTCCAAATTTCAATAATTCATACAAAATTCCCATATAAAATGCACTTTCAGTTTTCCAAAATTTTCCAATTTTCCCGGCAACTTTTCCAATTTTTCTCTTCTTAAGAACCTTCCCCTTGAATCACTACTACTAAAAATCACCACCACCACCATCACCATCCACCACCACCACCACCACCACCATCTACTGCTGAAAACTGTATTGAAATCCGTTGAGCAGTTCAAAAGATCTAAGCGAACAGACAGCGGAAGCGACTTCATTTTATGCTATGTAAAGTTAAAGATAAAGATTTTTTTTTTAAGTATAATATTTTAATTTCGTTTGAACTAAAGTAGTAATTTATTACGTGAAACCCTCACACGAGTTCGGTGTGAATCGGGTCCGAGTAATTTTACCTAATATTGTACGTAGTATGAGTTTGTATGTATGTATGTATGTATACATTGTATGTATGTACGTAGTATGAGAACGTTAATAATAAAAAAATATTTTCTTGGTATAGAACTCATACTACGTACAATATTAGGTAAAATTACTTCACACCGAACTCGTGTGAGGGGTTCTGATATAAACTTTACGTTATAATATTAATGTAGTAAGGAGAAAATTACTGTTAATTCTGAGCGTTTTGAGTAGTTTTATGGTTTTAAATGGGATTTTTTTTATACATACTCCATACATATTTCAAAGTTCTAAGGCCGCTAAGACTAAACCAATAATTAAAAAATATTACTATATATTTTTTATTTCATTTTCATAGGTAAGTAAGTAGTTCAAATCCACGAGCTCAAAAAAGTGCCGTCGCGCATTTTATGAAAGATTTGTTCCAAAATTTTGGCTTTATTTATATAGATGAAAAAAAAATGCGAAAAGCGAGACTGCTATGTACTATACTAATAACTATTCTTCACAACTGAATAAGTCAAAGATGTAGAAGTCTTTCAGTTTCTCAGAATAGGAAAGCCAAAGTTGGCCATTAAAAGACACTTATTTTTAAGTTTGCATCGACAACATAACTACATAAAAACATATTCAGATGACAAATCTTGTATAGAACCAAATACAATCCCATAATAAGCCTTTCAACCCAGCCCTGGACTTAAACACCGCAGACGCTAACAAAGCGACGCGATGCTCCATCAAATCACATTGTGCTCCAAAACGGCCTTACTTCAAAGCCATTCCAAATTTTATGCGGTCATTATTTCACACACGTCCAGCTAACCGCAATCTACATAATAATTATCTAACTAATTATCTTCCAGATATTTTGTCCCCTCTACAAATTCACTGTGAGGACCTCTTATCACTCGATACTAATTATAAACTTGTTTAAACTTCACTTTCACTCCGGCTTGCAATGAGGGTAAAGTCTTTGCTTTGTTTAGCATTCAACTTTAGTCCAACTTAGAACTTTGAAGGTGATGAAACAAACGAAGAGTATTGGCCACTTCAGTGTTATTTAAATTTAAACCTTTTGGACAATAAGAATTGCTTTCAAAGCTGATTTGAGGGGACTTTGTGAAGTGATAGGGTATTTGTGTCGGATGTCTGTTATGCAAATTATTTCCTGGATAAGGCGATTGATGAGTCAGCCTTTTTCGTTAATGGTTGCTTTTGTAATCATGAAAATATTCATCCTGCTGCAGATTCTATAAAATATGTAGCAGTTGTGATGAAATTACTAAAGTGGAGACGAAAGTATAAAGCGGCGTATTTCCCGCCGTCAAGCATTTATGAGATTAAAACACCCATTTATGTACTAACTGGATCATACTGCATCTGCTCTTCATCCATTTTATGCGTAATACCTATATAATGTCTATTCATATATGACAGCGCAGCAAGTGACGTCGTCTCGTTCTGTAACGAAGTACAAGGAACCACCGAGAAGGTCGGATAAGAGTGGCACTCGCTGATTATTATCACTCTAACAGAGCGTCGCATTCATGGTTGTGTGGCGGCTTTCTTCTGACGACAGAGGAAATGAAGGGAGCTGGTGTTGTATCACGTCACGGAAATCCTGATGATATTGAAACTGCTGAACCACTAATACGATGACACTTGTGGTAAAGGCTATCCTGCACCTATACAGGGTTACTGGTAACTCGACGTATTCCTTGCAGGACGTCATAGTAGGGTTAAAATGCAGCAAATTAGGCCACCAAATGTTCTACCGAAATTCAGTAGTTATTGAGTTAATTCGATTTTTAGCTTTTCTATGAAAAATCCCAGATTAAATCATTTGGAGCCAATTTAAAAATGATTTACGGCGCGACTGTACTGAAATTTAAGTTAACATCATAGCTGACGCCGTAGCAGATCCTTGTTAATAATTCAAAGTTCAAAAATGCCAAAAACTTTGGCAAATATCACTAAAGAAACATTTAGTTTTTTTGTGAATTTTGCTATTACTTCATACAAAATGTTGTCTAGTGAAAAAAAAAATTACTACGTCTGATGTACAAATTACTAGGAAAATATCCTTGTCTTATCAGCTATTCAGAAAGGTATGAAAGTTAATACAAAGTTAAGGACTACATTATGTTCGTCTCACAAAAAGGTGATTATTCGGAAAATCAATAAAACTATTTCGTGAATATTAGCATTATTTTTAATAATAAAATATCAGTTTAAAAACTTTTACTACACTTTCACACGTCTTGTTCGATGTGCTGCCCTCGGTTTCTAATACACGTTCTTATTCGCTTCCTCACTTCAGTTTTTGTGATTCTTGATGTGATTGTTGCCCTCATCTGGTCCGCTGCATCTCTTATTCTCTCCCTTAGTTCTTCAATTGAATTTACTGGGGTCACATAAACTAGGTCTTTCATATGACCCCAGACGTAAAAGTCTAGTGGCGTAAGATCAGGGCTACGTGCAGGCCACGGAATTGGCCCACCGCGCCCTATCCATCGGTTTGGGTAGGTTTCATCCAGCAATTGTCGAATTGTGATTCGGAAGTGGGCTGGACATCCGTCATGTTGATACATCATGTTTGCTCTTCTGTCTTCCGGTACATCCGTGAGCAGTGGTGTTAAATGATTTCTTAGGAAATCTTCATAAAGTTCCCCATTTAATGTTTGGGGTAAAAAATGTGGGCCAATTAATTTGTCGTCGATAATACCCATCCAAACATTAAGCGAGAATCTACGCTGGGATGCGGTTGGTTTCAGTTTCTTAGGATTTGCTTCTGCCTTCGGTGCCCAGTAATGTAAGTTGTGGTAATTTGTGATACCATCACGGTCAAAACATGACTCATCGGTCCACAGAATGTTTTTTAAAAAGTTTTCGCTTTCGGCGTCGGCATTTAGCATAAAACGACAAAATTCAAGCCGTCTTGGCGGATCTCCCTCTTCTAATGACTGGACAGGTTGATAGTGGTATGGATGTCGGCCTGATAAGTGAACTACAGACCAGACTTTCCACTGTGACATAGCAAGCTCACGCACTACGATGTTTGTCGATATGTTGGGGTCGTCAATAAAACGTTGAAGAATCAGCTCTTCGTCCTCAGCCGTGTATCTCCGAGAACGACCAGTGTCAATTTGCCTGCTTCTTTGGACGCTGCCAGTTTCAGATAATCGCCGATAAGTCGATCCAAAAACACTAACGTGTGGGAGTCGGCGGTTGGGAAAACGAAGTTGATATTCTCTCCGCGCCTGAGCAGCGTTACCGTCACTAAGTCCGTAACAGTACATTATGTCAGCGTATTCAAGGTTAGAATATGCAGCCATAGTCAGCACTTATGAAGGCACAGCACAGCACAAGAGCAAGATACGCAGTATCAGTTAAGGAAATAGCCAGATAACAAAACACGAGCTTGCGCGACGTAGAGTTGAAACTAACTGACTCTGACGACCAGATTTTGTAAAGTCGCACCCCGTGTCATGCCGGGAGAACAATAGTGACCAATCACAAAGCTTGCCGAGTGTTTGGGGTTCAAGCGCAGGTAAAAACTACGAATAATACGAATATGAAACAATAGGTTGACCGTCTCGCAATTTTACCTGCTCCTCATAAAACTCATTCTTTCCCTGTCACACATGCAAAAGTATTGACAATCATACCTTTCTGAATAGCTGATAAGACAAGGATATTTTCCTAGTAATTTGTACATCAGGCGTAGTAATTTTTATTTTCACTAGACAACATTTTGTATGAAGTAATAGCAAAATTCACAAAAAACTAAATGTTTCTTTAGTGATATTTGCCAAAGTTTTTGGCATTTTTGAACTTTGAATTATTAACAAGGATCTGCTACGGCGTCAGCTATGATGTTAACTTAAATTTCAGTACAGTCGCGCCGTAAATCATTTTTAAATTGGCTCCAAATGATTTAATCTGGGATTTTTCATAAAAAAGCTAAAAATCGAATTAACTCAAAAACTACTGAATTTCGGTAGAACATTTGGTGGCCTAATTTGCTGCATTTTAACCCTACTATGACGTCCTGCAAGGAATACGTCGAGTTACCAGTAACCCTGTATATACTAAGCATATATCTATTTGCCACTTCAACTAAGCTAAATGAGGTTGTACTGAGAGTGGAATTAACATCAATGGTACAGTGAATTCATGAACCGTACAACCGTTCTACAAGCTAGCTTTGTAAAGATCTGTTAGATCGTGTATGGCTGGTCATACAACTGGTCGTGTACATCTGGATGTATGAACGTAAATGAAGCAAAAGTAGTATGTAAGGGTTGACGCGACGTTCTGTAGTGGCTTCCTACCCCCATGGCTAACAGGCGTAAGTTTGTGTATGATGAGTTTATGCATGAGATTGATAGTGGGCTGTTATACTCTAGGTACTCAACTTTTTATAATGATGGTATCAGGGTATTTGGAAGCTGGGTGCAATCCTGAAACCCACTATTCAACTCCAGAACTTCATTGCCATCAAAAATAAATATAACTCAAAGCAAAGTCTTTGAACCGCGGAAGATGGCGAAGTAAATATTTATTAAATCAAACTTAGTTCGAGCAATCTGCGAAGGATTTCATCTCGTTAAAGAGATGCTGTGAGCTAACACTTGTTAGCTGCATGACTGAGATCAGTATTTGGCGAGTATTTCTTGCTAGAGTAAATTTTAAGGAGGTAATTTTAAGAAGTCTTTTTAATGTAATATTGATTTTTGTTGGTGAAAAATTTGATTTTAGTTTTTGTAATTGTTTTTCAGTGAACTTGAATATTATACAACATATATACTATATAATGTCAACAGAAATCTATTATCTTCTTTCTAGATTCTATTCCTACTGTTTATAAATATTTAACTACCTTTATTCTGTAAAGCTTTAGTTGAAAAGATAATTAACGGAAACCTACGGTAATATTCAATATCACCATCGCCTCCATAACCTTTTTCCAGCTATATTGGAGTCGACTTCTAGTCTAACCGGATGCGACTGAATACCAACCAGTATTTTAGATAGATCAACTGCCTATCTGACCTCTACAACTAGTTACTGGGAGGGAGAGAAAAAACCTTACAGAAAATTCGATGTGTTACTTTTTTTCGTAAAACAAAGTATCCACGCATAAAAATTCGAAGTATATATATATAACGCTCTATGATAACAAAATAACTGACATAACGTAAAGTTATTGTCACTTTTATTTAAAAGTTTAAATCAATCTGCCCAGCCTTTTCCCAACTAGGTGGGGGTCGGCTTCCAGTCTAACCGGATGCAGCTGAATACCAGTATTTTACATAGAACGACCACGACAACCCAGTAACTGGGTAATACGATACCCATTTGTAATACTGGTTGTCAGACTTTCGGACTACTGACAACCCGTAACGACTGTCAAAGATCCACGAATGACAGCCGGGACCAACTGCTTAACGTGCTTTCCGAGGCCTGAAGGTTCGATCCGTGCGGCTGTTATTACTTAGCCACGAGCTCCTTTTATCCTCCTCCTTTTATTTAAAAGTTTCATGTGCAAAAAACGCAAGCAAGTCTCCATTTTAAGAAAATTAAGCGTTTCTCAAGTCTTAGTAGAAGGTTCTTCAAAAAATCAAGAGTTTAATTTAAAGACACTTTTTCTTTAGTCAAAAGCTTCATATTTCGTGAGAAGACTTCAGGGTTTCGGGGTAAAAAATACTTGAGTAATTCATGTAGCAGATGTGAATTCACTTAAGTTTTTTTTTTATTATAGTATAACGCTGAGATATTAACGTACATGTTAAATAATTATTGTTGTCATTGTTGTTGTTGTTGTTTAGATTTTATAAAGTAAGTAAGTACAAATAAAATACTTGGTTTACAGTAAGTAGTCAAACTCAAACTCAAAGTTAAAGCATTTATTTCAAAGAAACCAGCACTTTTGAATTGTCAATAGATCGGTCAGTCAGAAAGATGAAGCCAGTTGCCCATTCCAAAGCGTAGTAGGTTCCTATGGAGAAGAAAGGGTAAGAAACTCCACGGACACTCTTTTAAATCAAAATATTTTCACAAAATATGGGTTTCATCGTTCATGTTGAAATTATACATGTGAGAACAATGTAGAAAAACGTGCACGTTAAAAAGCGTCCGTAATAAAAAGATAAAAACTAAAACCAACTAAATCTAAATACCTATATAAAAGAAGAAACTGACTGACTGACTGACATATCAACGCACAGCTCAAACCACTGGGTCTAGAGATTCCAAAGGCACGTAGGTTCCTTATGAGGTTTAGGGGTGCACTAAGAAAGGATTTTTCAAAATTCACACTTGAAGGGGGTGAAACGGGGGTCCAAAGTTAACGGGGGTGTATGAAAAATCTTATTCCTTGAGACTTGAAACTTGGCACGAATATTTCTGGGATAGAAAGTAGCTTATATGTTAATCCAGGGTGTAAATCTACATCCCAATTTTCAATCAAATCGGGCCAGCAGCAGGTTTGAGCGTGAAGAAGTAACAAACATACAAACACACACACACTCACAAACTTTCGCCTTTATAATATTGACAGCCTGGGTCCTGGAGGAGGACATAGGCTTTCATCCTGGATATCTGTATTAAAAAACGATAAAATACAAGACGAGATTTTTGCTTATAAAATTATAAAAGTTGCATCTTTTCTTTTATTGGCCTTTTCCTCCGAACATTAAAGTTAGATATTTTTAACCATCGATCAAACTAGTGAACAATGGCATGCATTGAACCCTTAGGCGTCTATTTTTAAGCCATTTTACAAAGTCTTTGTCTTGTATGCTAGGTCAAGGCCCCTATGGGTGTCTGCACATTTCAATTCTGCACGCGAGTCCAAAGATTTTAGCGAGGTTCATTGTCTGGTTTATCGAAAACTGTACCTATGTGTATATCTGGCTTTATAATTTGAATTCGGGTATCAGTTCGAAGTTTAAATTGATTTTATTTTTGAATTGGGTTTGTTGTAAAAGTTTAAAATGATTTTTTTTTTGTTTATTATTTTTATTGGCAATGAGCTGACGTATATCCACCAACCAGCCGATGTATTCTGAAGAAATGTCACCGTGAAAACTGAGGTGAAGTAAGCTTGAAGCGAGATGTCATTCCACCTGATGCTAGGGATTGACACTGCTGACAGATAACTTCTAGGTCACCTTTTTTTTTTTGGGTGGCTAATAATCTAATGTGTGATATGTGTGATATGTCCAAACATCTAATGACTTCTCTCGCTCTGGGTGGAGCGGGAGGGCGTATTAGACTGTTGCTGACTAAAGCCCACCCGTGTTGCTTTAGTTGCCCGTGCCAGGGCCACGGTAATTCACTCGAACAACCCTGGCAGGCTTGTAGCTCACCTGCGTCCTGAAAAATCTCTGCACTGGGCCCTTGTGGTGGATTTTACACCCTCTCACAGAGATGAACTCAAACTCAAAGCATTTATTTCAAATAAACCAATTACAGGCACTTTTGAATTGTCAAGGGTTTGGTCAAACACATGAGACCTGTGTCTCAGCAGTGTGAAAGTTTATTGTGCTTTATGGCATGGGAGATAATTTATCTAACCGAAAGTGCAAAAGCGAAAACACTTTGAAAATAATGGATTAGGATTTTTTGAGTTACATAATATATATTTCGAAGTTACACTGGTATGCATTGGCGTAGCTTATCAGACCTACAAGACTATTGCTAATTAGTGATTTCTACAATCAATGAACCCATTCAGAAATACTGAACGAGACACATAATAGATTATTTATTGTTATAACGCCTTTGGGCGGTCAGTGTCCCGCACAGTGTTAATTAACAAACATAGCTAAAAGCCTGTATAAAACAAATGAAAATCTTTCAGAGGCTTTTTACTTTTGTTTCGTATAAAAACTACTTTAATTTAAATTCACTTTGTAACTAATTAATTAGAAGCGACACGTTTAGGTAAAAAAAAGATCTGTTGAAAAAAATCATTGTTTAATTATCATGATAAGGCCGAGTCTATAAAATGTTAATTAATTTAGTACAAGTGTGTCCTAATAGAATTTCAATAAATCTATTAATTGTAGGGATAACTTCGGCAAAGTTCGGTTGCCGAGCTTTCCCGAGTCTTTTGACTGGAGGCGAGATTGAGACTAAATTATAATAAGCTCTACGTGCATCACCAACACACTACCACCATCATCCTTTTTGTTGATATATGTATTATTTTTATAAAACCTCAAAAAATGCTCCAAATTTCCTATTCAGACCGCTGTCAACAGAGGCCTTGTGTACAAATTTGACAACTATTCACGATAAAAGAAAAACATAAGGGCTTAGTATAATCCTTCTTGTTCAGTTTATGAAATATCTTTTAAATTGGTCCAATATTGGAGGAGGAAATAGGCGAGAGCCAAACCTTGAAATATGACTTTTTACATTGGCTATTCAGTCGGATCTGCAGTTGTCATTATCGCACGAATTTGAAGGTGGAGCGCTTGCAGAACGACAGCAATAGTTTCTTCAAATACCTAATTTTCTTAAGTCTCGCCGCCCGCATTTCCTCGTAATGCGAGTATTTAACTTAGGCTTTCAGCTCATTATACATTGTGACGTTTTACATCCTCGTCAAATTTCAGGTTGTGATACAGAACATCAAACTAAACAACTTTCTCCATGGGCCCAACATCGTAATCACGAAAAAATGTTCAACTGTCCTATAGAAAACTTCAATACTTACTCGACACAAATGTGAAGCCGCGGGTAAAAGTTAGTACTAAACTATAATTACAAAGACACGTCCTGACTGAGTAACTGACTGATTTATCAACGCCCAGCCCAAACCCTTGAACCTAGAAAGCTGAAATTTTGCACAGAGGCTCCCTTTGTAGACAAGGAATAAGGAAGGAATTCACGGTAGGACGTTCCCGTGCGATATTTTCCGAGATCTACGCGGGTGAAGCCGCAGGCAAAAGCTAGTACTAATATTTTTAAATAAAAAGAAACATTCTGACTGACTGACTAACTCATCAACGCCCCGCCCAAACCCTTAAACCTAGAAAGCTGAAATTTTGCACAGAGGTTCCCTTTATAATGTAGATAAGGAATAACGAAAGATTTGCCGGTAGCACGTTCCCGTAGGATATTATCCGACCTCCATTCGGGCAATTCCGCGGGCAAAAGCTAGTATAAACATAATCAGTCTATAATGTTCCCACTGCTAGGAGACACACCATCTCTATTCGAGAGGGAGTCGGCTGTAAACCACGACGCGGACCACGATGCGGATTGGTAGATGTCTCTTGGTAGGTGTCTTCGAATTTTTGGCTCAACGAGTAGGACACACCGGTTTCTTTAACTCTTAAAATGTCGATTGCACACCATGTGTACAGATAACAATAGAATTTCAATTGTGTCTGCTAATTAGCGCGCGACGGGTTAATGAGGTTGGCAGTGATCGCAATCAGTTCCTGCAAAAGATGTTTCTGCCTGCTAAATAATAATTATTGAATTACCTTTTACAATTAAAACCTACTAGTATTGAAAAAGATAGCGTTCATCACAGGTACACTCAATTGCACATCAGTGGGAACACTTGGACTAGAATATCACCCTTTCTACTACGACATAGTGCTTTAAATATCAATTTTCTTACAAGGTCCCATATAAAAAAACCAATCCATATTTCTTCAACACCTCAAACAAAAACTCTGCTACAATCTCACCAAACAAACTGATATAGAAAATTTAATTTTCATCTATTTTATGCAAAGGTGTCGGATCTAAAATGAAAATCTTCCATATTAAGTTCAGGTAAACATACCCTTCATTTATATTGTGCCTCTCGGATATTGTGCCTTATTATTGTATGTCGTAAATCATAACATATACGGTCTCTTATAGTAATTGAATTTAGGTAAGGGTCGCTGTTTCATTATGTTGTTAAATTATATGATTTAATTTTTGAAGGATTAGGACTGGGGTCTAATGTATTGTTTTCGTGCTTGTCACGTCGTGGTGGGTCAGCTTTTCTGAGAAATAGACGCGGAAGGAAATTATTATTTTACCTCACACTTAAGGTCCAGTTGAAAACCAGTGTCAGGCACTAGTTGTCTGGCATTTTTGCTGAAGTGGTCCTTATTAGCGCAGCCGTGAGGCACACATTCCTGCTAACATCTTCTAACATCGCATTTTACAGTTTTTATTTGCTTTTGTTTTTTTTATGTGATGTACGTACTTATATTGTATTGTGTGCCTTTTTATTCTGTGCTATACAGGGTGTCCCTGGAATTATGGATCAAATCGAATAGGGACGTGGGCAAGGTCATTTCCAAACTTTTAACCCTGAAAATGTCGGTGTAATTTTGTTTTGAAAATCGGTCGAAAATTGAGTAAAATATTTGCCAGACCGAACCCGCGGTAAATGTTTTTTTCTTATTGCACACATGTTTTCTAGCTGCGTAAAAGTATCACCACGAGTAACGCCCACTTTTCTACAACGTCCTGAAAAAAAAAATTAAATCGATAGCCCTGATAGTTTTTTTTTTTTATGATTTTTTTCATTTTGCACTGCGCACTGATGAAAAAAGAAAACAAAAATTGGTTATAACTTTACAACCATAAAAAATTGCACGGACATTCTCAGGGTTAAAAAGTTTGGAAATGACCTTGCCCACGTCCCTATTCGATTTGATCCATACTTCCAGGGACACCCTGTATAAATGTATTTTCTTTCTTTTCTTTATTTACACAACAATAGGTATTCCTGGAGAATTAAGAAAGAGTTTATAATAGTGGGCGCTCCCTATCAAGAGATGAGGTTTGTGTCGCAGTAGTCGTCGATGTTATAAGACTTTAAGGTCAGGTACGTAGTATTCGCAAGCGGCGTGCGTCTATGACCAGATGAGATGTACGAACGTAGACGAGGCAAAAGGAGTATGTAAGGTGGTTCGTAGCAGGTGGTTATGCAGTTTCTGCCTACCCCCATGGGAAGAAGGCGTAAATATTATTAGCTGTATATTTGTTTCGTGCGACATACTCAGTGTTTTTCTACATCAGGAGAAGTTGTAGCTTCTCAGTTAAAATTCCAGCTTTGTTAAACCTAGTACAATTATTTGCAGATTTGCTTCACCATCTTGAGACAGGTTCCAATTAACTTATCTAGCAAATCATTTTATAAATTCTGATTAATTTATTTCCGAATAAAACAGTCCCTAAAAGTAATTATGTAACAAAAAATATATCCAAACATAACAAAACTACAAACAACCCTGAAATAATAAAGTTGGGTGTTATTACCAAAACGTACGTCGACATAACTTTAATGAAAACACTATGTGTTGGAAACAATGATAAAATTAAATTACTTTCCAATAACAGTGGCCTACCTTTAGGTTTACTGATATTTATGATAAGGCACACAATATATTGTTTTTGTAACCGAAACTGTTTTTCGTTATATGGATAGGGTGATATGTTGGGAAATTGGGTGTTATTTTAGCAAAGAAGGTAAATTACTAGGCATTCTTTTGGTGAAGATGAAGAAGGGATACAGATCCGTGGCCGACTCCTTTGTAGAAATCACATGGCACCAAAATAATGAGGATCATCTTCCTCCACAGAGAGAGAGGGATCAGGTCATTTGTTGAATGTTGTAGAAGACTTATGATTACCTACTGTTACTGTTCTTGTAAATATGCCGTTGGTGTGCCTTGCTTAGTCAATAAAAATAAATTAGTTCAGTTCAGAGGAGAAGAGACGTTTTAGAGAAAGAATCTCTCCAAAAACACAAACAAATCGGCCTTAGATTATGTCCAGTTGTAACTATTAGAAGATCACTGTGGATCTCCAGTTAATTAACTATAAAACGTGTAGAAACCAATTTTAATTAAAATAAGTTTAAAAACTAAAACCCGACTACTGAAAAATCACGCTCTAAAAAGTATGAAACAAGAAAATATTCTCATCTGAAATTAGAAAAAGACAGACAAATAAAAAATCCGGAGTTACACGTAATCGGTTCGATTTATGCCCTAACATGACGTGTGACTCCGGATTTTTTATTTGTCTGTCTTTTTCTAATTTCAGATGAGAATATTTTCTTGTATCATACTTTTTAGAGCGTGATTTTTCAGTAGTCGGGTTTTAGTTTTTAAACTTATTTTTTATTTAAATTATTTTGAGGTTCCTTATAATTCTGTGATAAAGTATTTGCACAGCCACTTTACATTTTTAAAGAATAATAATTATTATACATGTATTTTGGGTAGGTTTAGTGTGAAAATATGTTTGGCTCACGTCTGAGGCGTAATTTTATAGAAATTATTCCCAATTATCGGGTGCATGCAAGCAAAGCCGCGGGCAATAGCTAACAATATATACATTTTTGAAATATGCTAATTAAGCCCTTTCATTTGATACCCAACACGGCATGATTAAAAAAAATTTTTTTTTACTTCATCACTTTACATCCTCTAGAGGGCGCCATGTTCAATTTAATGTGACGTAACCGCCTATAACTAGCGGACGATCAAGACGCTTCTAATGATACCTCATTTGTCAAATTATGATATGAAGTTTTGAAGTTATGAGAGAACAAATGAACATACATACATACATACCGGTCAAAATCATAACCCTCTTTTTTGCTTCGCCGTAGTCAGGCAAAAAAGCCCTTATAATAAGGTCAGAATCTGGATGTTCTGATTTTTAACGTATTATTTTAATCTTATTGAATCAATGGTGATTAACAAAAGGCATTAATTTACAAGGCAGATGGGAATGGAAACGCCGGGAGGGGATGCCCTAGGAAGACATGTCAAGTGACCTTATTGGTGATGTTCTTTGGAAAGGTCAGATGCGTAGTACTCGCAGCGCGCGTGCGTGAATGACCAGATATATGAACGTAAACGAGGCAAAAGGAGTATGGAAGGATCGCAGCAGGTCGCGTTCTGCAGTTTCTGCCTACCCACACGGGATGAAGGCGTGAGTTTATATATGTATATTATTCTATTAGGTCTTTACCTATGAAATTGCCGTTCTGCAGTACTGGCCATTTCAAATCAAAATAATTTTTGTTTGGCTAAGAATTCTAATTTCAAATTAATTTTATTTTAAAAACATGGATTTTTTTTTCCAAAAGTAGTCATTTGTTTATTATTATTTTATTATTATTGATATACATTTTCATCGCATTTCAATCTTTTTCGTCATCATGGATACGTTAAAAATTCGAGTAATTAAGGAATATGAGTACCGTCGTGGCAGCAACGCGGCACAAGCGGCATGCAACATCAACGACGTTTACGGAGCTAACACTGCAAACCAACGCACCACTTGTTATTGGTTTGCTCGCTTCCGTTCTGGAAATTTCGACCAGAAAAATGAACCTCGCGGTCGTCCGAAGACTTTGGTCGACAATGACGAATTAAAGGCGATTGTGGAAGCTGATGATACACAATCTACGGCTGAATTAGCAGCAGCTTTCGACGTTAGCGTCAAAACAATATGGGTCCATTTGCGTCAAATTGGCAAGGTAAAAAAGCTTGACAAATGGGTGCCCCACGAACTCAATGATCGCCAGCGCGAAGTACGCGTCGAGACGTGCCTTGCACTGCTCAACAGACACACAAATGAAGGAATTTTGAACCGCATTGTTACCTGCGATGAAAAATGGATTCCGTTTGATAACCGCAAGCGCTCAGCAAGTTGGTTGGATCCTGGTTCAGCACCTAAACATTGCCCTAAACGAAAACTTACCCCTAGAAAAGTGATGGTCACTCTTTGGTGGTCTAGCGCCGGTGTGATTCATCACAGCTTCTTACCAAACGGGGTGAGCATTACTTCAGATGTGTACTGTGAAGAACTGAACACAATGATGGAGAAGCTGGCACATCTCCAACCAGCATTGGTCAATCGCTCGTCTCCGCTGCTCCTGCACGACAACGCGCGACCTCATACTGCACAGCAGACGGTCTCCAAGTTGCAAGAACTGGGGTTGGAAGCTCTCCGTCATCCGCCCTACTCACCAGACCTTGCGCCTACAGACTACTACTTTTTCCAGAATTTGGATAACTTCTTGGCGGGAAAAAAATTCAATACCCGAGAGGCAGTACAAAATGCCTTTGAAGAATTTATTGCCTCCCGTCCAGCTGATTTCTTTAAGAAAGGCATCAATAAACTGCCACTGCGTTGGCAAAGATGCATTGATTGCATGGGTGATTACTTCGATTAATACAAATAAAAAATGCATGAAAAAAATTCGTTTAAATTTTTTCATACAAAACGGCAATTTCATTGGTAAAGACCTATTATATGAAAATGTATCTGAAACCACAAGCTTTTTTTATACATAAACAACTATTTACACTACCAACTCCTACACTGGGAACATCTATGTACCAAAGTAAACCTCCTACGCTAACCTACATTCTACCCGCAAACACTGCAAGCCAAAATTACCAACCCAGAGTTTATTTTCTCAATTAAAACGGGAGCTTCTAAAATATCTTATAAGAAGGGCTCCCTTCTTATTCAATTTGCTTTTATTGTTTAAAAGAAGACTACAAAGCGTGGGTTAACGATCGCCAGGCGAGAAAGATTCAAGAATAAACGGGAATCTTTTAGCTTGGAATTAATACAGGGTGTCCCGTAAATAAAGGATAACCTTTTAAGGGGTTGTTGTACTCATCATTATAAACAACTTTTACTTTAGGACAAACCTGAAATCGCGAAAAAAAAATCTGCTGTTCCCTACATTTAGACGAGTTACGCGAACATAAATGTAGGGAACAACTGATTTTTTTTTCGTGATTTCAGGTTTGGTCCCATAGTAAAAGTTGTTCATAATGATGAGTACAATGACCCCTTAAGAGGTTATCCATTATTTACGGGACACCCTGTATAGTGAACAAGGCAACAAATGGACGGAATTCGCATTTTTTTTGGCTGAACAGATTCGTTTTTTATATTAAGTTTATTTGATTTCTGAGAAATGAAGATGATTGTGTTTATTATGTACAAGTTTTGGGGATGGTTAACCTTTTTTATTCATCTAAGTCTTGGAAGACTAGAAAAGAGAAAGAAGTCTAGATTGATAACAATACTTAATTATGTAAAATGTATTTATTATCTCTTTCATCCGAATGTCCTCTACAACCGTAAATGGTCCCATGTTACTGTTTTGTAATATATACTGCTACTAACATACTTTTAGTCTGACAACATTTTTATTTCAATCAATCTGCCTAGCCTTTTCCCAACTATGTTGGGGTCGGCTTCCAGTCTAACCGGATGCAGCTGAATACCATTATTTTACATGGAGCGACTGCCTATCTGACCTCCACAACCCATTAACTGGGTAATACGATACCCCTTGGTAAGACTGATTGTCAGACTTTCGGGCTTCTGACTACCCGTAACGACTGTCAAAGATCCACGAATGACAGCCGGGACCAACGGCTTAACGTGCTTTCCGAGGCACGGAGGAGTCTCGGTATGTAAAGATGGTCACCCATCCACGGACCAACCCCGGCAAGCGTAGCTTAACCTGGTGGATCGACCCGTGCGGCTGTTATTACTTAGCCACGAGCATTTTTATTTATGTCTGCAAATTCAAGGGAATGTGATAGATTGATTCACTTCACTTGAGAAGGCACCAGAGCAGTTCTTTGAGCAGTGGTGACCCAGTGGTAACGGCTGCGACTTACGAGTTGTAGATCGTAGGTTCAAAACCTGACAGGCGCTTTATTTTGTGTAAATTATTTCATCACCACTGCTCGAAATCGGTGAGGAAAACATCGCGAGGAAATGCATGTCCTAGAATCAAAAATTCGAAGACATGTGACATCTAACAACCCGCACTGGGCCCGCGTGGTGGATTACGGTCCACTCCCTCTCAACGACAGGAGGCCTGTGTCCTAGCAGTGGGAACATTGTAGGCTGATTATGTATGTATGTATGAAGGCATAACCTGCATTACGAGCAAAGTGAGAATAAACAACTTTTTGGGTCACGCATTACTTTACAGAATTCAATAGCCATAACCATGGTTTGAAGAATCTTCGCTTTTCTCGAAACTTCTATGTCTTATTGATGGAGGAATTCAAGTAAAATACGCGTTGTTTTTTACAAGTTTTTGTTTAGTTTTTTTGGCAATTTTAATTAATTTTCAGGTTTTGAATTGAATTCAAAACCTGAAGCTGAATTTTGCGCAGAGGTTCCCTTTATAATGCGGACAAAGAATAAGGAAAAATTTCTCTGTGGTACGTTTCCGTGGGATATTTTCCGACATCCACGCGGGCGAAGCCGCGGGCAAAAAGTCATAAATAAATTCAATAGAATAGGTCAAGAGTACAGACAATATTTCGTCGTATATGTAAATGCATCAATCGGCAGTTTTGAATCGGCGAACACAAGTGCGTCACCAGCTGCTGATAATGCTGACCAAGTGCCGCCCACCGCCGCCGTCGCCCGCACCTCAACACCGGCTGCGGTAACGTCACACGTAGGTACGTCGACCCCTAAACATGCCTACGCTGCTATTGTCACCACCGGTAAATCGGATGCGTCGCAGCCTAAGCGACAAGTCAAAATAGGGGATAAAAGGGTGCTCAACCTGCCCTGACTGCGGTCCGTAGCTCCTTACCAAGAACAGGCCAAGTTGATGAAGAGAGTTTCACTAAAGTAGAAAAGAAGAAGAAGCCCTATTCTCGTAATCAGTGTGGTACCACACCAAGTGGACCCAACATGCTGCTACGCCCTGCTGTGCCTACGACGCAGCTGTACATTTCGCGTCTGTTTCATTCCAAAAGGATTGAAAAAGTGGTGCAGTATTTGAAGGTGACCGACTGGACTCTGAGGGTCGAAAGATTGGAATCGCGCCACAATATCAACTTAACGTCATTCGTGGTACAAGTTCCAACCCACCACAGATTTTTTTAAAAGAGGACTTTTGGCCGAAAGGTGTCATATTTCGACGTTTCCGAGGACGGTTACGCGACACCACGCAGCGAAACACGACGCCGACGTTACGTGTATAATTAAAGTTATAATAAGATTTATTAATATGTATTAGTTTATTATTATTGTTTTAAGATAATTTTGTGTATTATATCTATGGACCTAGATGCCTGATAATAAAATGATTATTATTATTATTCTTTTTTGTCTTTGGCTTATCTCGGGACCCAGGGGCCCCGGACCTTTGGAAGGCGTACGAGGGGCCGAAGCCAACTCGCAGAGGCCCCTTAGACAACTTTAAATGACGAGGAGGCACCAGCCGACGATTATCCCTGTATGCACTATGCAAGTGCACTCAAGGACAACCCCCGGTTGGTGCAGGACTATTGCAGAACATGGAAACAAAACACATTGGGCCTATGAATTTGGGTGGCTACATGGATTGGGTACCTTGAACTATAGAAGAACTATGTCCCCTGCCTGACCAATGTTATCTAATATACACAGATAAATTGGCAGGGGGTGACTTGCACACTCAATAATGGGCCCCCGGAAACGGTCGCTAGCACATAGTGACGTAGCGACAAGGAGCAACATGTCCTGAGGTGCTTGAGGAGTGGAGAGGTATTCCACGGCTCTCAGAACAATCCCAGAGCCCGGAAGATGGTCAAGATCCCTACAAGCACTTACTGGAATACTTCCTTCCTCCGAGCACGTTTGCTCTTGCGAATCTCCACTCAAGCCGGCCAATAAAGGTAAGAATGAGGTGGGAGCTCTGTTCCCGTCAGTGTTCACTCCAGCCGGCCAATAAAGGCAAGCCAGAGGTGAAGAACAAGACTTCTCCCGGGAAATAGGGTCCGTGGGGTCGCTACTGCCCAACAGCTCGCCACATGCTGCCCTGCAGGTTTATTATTATTATTATTATATGTTCCGCCGAAACAGTGAACAGAAAAAATACAGTTATGAGCTTGCTTTGAATGTCATGACACACGCTCAATAAAGAAATTTATTTTACTTTTAGAAATTGTTTTTATGAGATCCATTCCCTTAGGACGTCTAAAAAATAGTTTTAAATATCTAGGCTCCATTGCGGTAGAACAACAACAGTGATTGATGATGACCTTTTTTTCTTCGTTCTAATACCGAGTAATAATTCATTGACATTCTCAAGGTTTTCTATGACATTGTAAAAATACTCTTGCCATCTTCCTAGTTAATTAGTGGGTCTAGCACAAATCTACAGAGTAAATTTAACGTAAATTTCGACAATTTTATAATTGAAAATACTTGCTTCGTACATAATATTTACCTACTTAGTTTTAAGTTAATAAACCTTTAAAACAAAAATTTAAAACTATTAACAAACTAAAATATGGCGTCGAAAAATTCATCCGCATCGCTGTTGACTGGTAATAAAGACTAAAAGATTTAAGAAGAAGACGTAAGACGTTTCTTTTTTAGACATTTTTTATATATTTTGGGGTGATACCACTAATTGTGCTTATAGCAAATAAATAAGCCAAAATACTATAGGACAGTTAGTTGTATTTTTACCCGACTACGGCAAAATCAAAAAGTGGGTTATGATTTTAGCAGTCTATGTATGTACTCGTATATAAGAATGTATTTACGTGTGTTCCACCGTACCGCCTAAATTACTGAACGGATTTTAATGAATGAGGTATCAATAGATTCGTAATAATGATCCAGGTGACATAGGCTACATAAATTTTCCCTAAATTTAATATGGTGGACTTTACACGTAAATTTCTGACCACGAAAAAAATTAAATTGAGATAAGAAAGACATGTTTGGTATCAAAAAGAAAGGTTTTGACGAGCACATTACTAATATGTATATACTAGCTTATTCCCGCAACTTCGCCCGCGTGGATGTCGCAAAATCTACATTATAAAGGGAACCTCTGTGCAAAATTTCAGCTTTATAGGTCTAAGGTTTTGGGCGGGGCGTTGATGAGTCAGTCAGTCAGTTAGGACTTTTCTTATTACATATTGAGATAGCTTCTCCCAAAATTCTGTAATTCCTTGCTGCTGAAATGTCTTGTTCCCCCGACGCATTGCCTGCCCACGCTATTATTTCGTTTTCGCTTTGCGTTCTTTCTGACTTTTTTTCTTTTTGCTCGGAACCTAAGAGTCCTAGAGTGACGTTAAATATGCCTATAGCCTTCCTTAATAATGAGGCTATCAAATGCAAAAATACTTTATTATTAAAGTCCGCTTGGTAGTTTCACAGATTAAAGCGTTCAAACAAACAAAGAAAGTGTGCGTGTCAGCTCCGACGAACGACTGGAATTTACTCATACTCCTGTTTTTGTGCCGTCCCGAGTTTCCGACTTTCTATTTTTCAGTCATTTCTGTCGGGCTATGTTTCTTCAATGAATCAATGCTATACAAAAAGCAACTTTAAGGTGTAAATGTACTCGTCGCCTACCCGTCTTACCCCTGCCCCTCTCCCTCTCACCGCCCTCTCCAAACCCTCCCCCCTCACTACATCCTACTATCCCTCTCCACCTCTCCCCGTTCTCCAATCAATCCGTCAAAAGTCTCAAATCAATCTCTCTTCAAAAAATCAGTGCTATACAAAAAGCAACTTTAAGGTGTAAAGGCACTAGTCGCCCCCCCTCCCTATTACCCCCTCTCACCCTTCCCTCTCCCTCTAACCCCCCTCTCACCCCTCACTCCTTCTCACCCCTCACTAGTCCCTCTCACTCTCATCCCCCTCACCGCCCCCTCTCACCCCCTCACCCGCCCATCCCACATCCCCTTCTCGCTAACCTTTCCTTCCCCCAGCCCCTTCACCGGTTTCCCCTCCCCCTCTACCCTCACCAACTCCTCTCGTCCCCTACTCCCCCCTCTTCACATCCATCCCCCTCATTAGACCCGCCTATCCATCTCCCCCTCCCTCCATGATCCTCCCCTTCCCTCTTTCCCTCCTCAATTGGGGGTATTGAGGAGGGAAAGAGGGAAGGGGAGGATCAACCTTTCCCTCTTCACCACCCCCTACCCTTCCCGTCCCCCTATACCCTTCTCTCTGGGGGAAAAGTTATTAATGACAAACTTTATTACTTGCTTAGGCAAGTGTTTGTACCAAGTTTCAAGTTAATTAACCAAATGAATAAGAATTTTCATATAAACTATATTCCCTGTTTTCATCCCCACAGAGGTGGAATTTAAAACAACTGTTTGGGATATTTCCGTAACTTGACTGAAAGATTATTTACACCAATTTTCGAGTTAATCAAGCCCCGCAGTAAAGTTGACTACCTCTCTTCATCCCCTTAGGGGTTGATTTTCAAAAAACCCTGATACACGTTATTCTTTATTTTTGGTCTCAAGTATAAATACTGAATTTCGAGTTAATCGGACCGCGTTAAAATTACTCCAGACAAACTTTGACACCCCCTAATCCCTCTTTAGGGGGTAGTTTAGAAAAACTAAAAATGAATAACTTTATAGTTTACTTAGATAAACATTTGTGCCAAGTTTCAAGTCTATTAAATCAAGGAATACGATTTTTCATACAAACTTTGGACCCCCGTTTTACCCCCTTAGGGGTTGAATTTTGAAAAATCCTTTCTTAGTGCACCCCTAGACCTCATAAGGAACCTACTTGCCAAACTTGGAATCTCTAGACCCAGCGGTTTGGACTGTGCGTTGATATATCACCCAGTCAGTCAGTTTGTCATTTTATTTAAATAGAGTTTAAATAGATGAATATGTTTAAATTATTAAAAATAAGTAATAGTGTAGGTAAATAATATTAATTTAATTTACATTTAACTGTAAACATAACCTAAAAATAACAAAATTATATACTAACATAACTAAAACTATTAAAAAACTAAAATATGGCGTCAAAAAATTCCTCCGCATCGCTGTCGACTGGTAAAGTACCCAAGAGACTGGCGGCATTGCCACGTTGTATGGCAATGCTAAGACGCTGGCCAAGGTAAAAGCCAGCCCTTGGGTCACGGGAAGGGTCAACCAGCCGTTTGGAGATTTCGTTAAACAAACTATGAGCACTCGGACCCCACGGCCCAAGGGTTTCAACCCCAAACGGCTCGAAAATATAATTACCGATAAGGTTATTATACTTCCGCCGCTTGAGGTTTTCCGCAGCGGCAGCAGCAGTGCCAGCACAGCACGCAGAGCCAGGAAGATGGGATGGCGCAAGAGTATCGACACACGTTGCGTCCCACACTAAAGGCCTTCCCAACTTCCATGGAAATATAGACATGCCGTCCGTTCTCTTGCCATCGTCACGTGCCAAGCCATTGGGTTCTAATACAGCTGGAACGCTGACGGTGACAAGGGCTCGTCGGATGATGTCATTGATGTTCGCGTGCCGTGCTACGCGACCCGCAATTCGGCTGCAAGACAGGCCGTGGTGTCTGAGGCTGTTGACAACTTCGCCACAGTGACAGCGATGAGGAGAACAAGAAGGAGCTCCTAGTCGCAGGGAAGCAGCGCGCAGCGAGGCGGAAAGTAGTGTCGTCGAACAAAGTGCCAATGTTAATTTAATTGGTTACAGACCGACCACGGCGAGCGTGATTTTTCAGTAGTCGGGTTTTAGTTTTTGAACTTACTTTTTATCGATTCAAAACTCATTCCAATTTAGGTTACGTTAATGTCACCCTATAAACCAAGAAGATGATCACCAAAATGGCATGTCACTCTGGGTTATTTTAAATTGGCAAGCTAAACTCCGCAAACGCAATGGGTATCGATATCTAAACACGATAAAATAAAAATATATTTTGTAGGTTTTTTTTGGGAGGTCAACGACCGTTGTTAGTGTTGTTACTTGGAGTGTGAGTAGAAAAACTGTTTTCTTATGTTTTATCGATAACTATCACATTTATTCTGTAAAGTTTACACAAAAAAATAAAAAAAACTGATTTATTAAACTGATATTTCAAGTGACTACAATAACTCCTGTCGATGACCCCACAGAAAATCATCAAATTAATTATTATTTTATTTTATCATGTTTAGATAAATTGCGCCTGCATAAATTGCGTTTCAATGTCCCCCAGAGATCAGTTAGATTTAATCCGCCTATCGTCATTCCCTTCACCTCTTCCAACTACAGGCAAAACTCATATTTGGTGCGAGCGAGTAAGGATTTTAATGTTCTTTGTAAAGAGTTCTCATTTGATCCATTTGCCACCAAAACCCTGCACGCAGTTGGCTGAACGCCGACTTCTTCAAAAGTGCATAGTGTTTTTGTACCTTTTATAATTATATATGTATTAAATATTGTTTTTGTGTTTTTTTTTTTTCTCTATCGTGCTTATTAGTGATCCTAAGATTTCTACTGCTTTTTCTGTTTTTACCCATGAGAACCTGTAATCGGCTTTATGTTTTATATTCAATTATTATTTACCTGTTATAGCTGTTGGTTCTTCTTAAAATAAATAAATAACAATAACCATCGCATCTGCGGGGTTTAACTAGCCAATTTGAAATAATCCTGTATAAACAATTAAAGGGAAATGAAAGGCTACGAACAAACTAAAAGGACTGTACAAAAACTATTTGAAACAACCTTTGTAATCCTTTTCCAAGCCAAGTTAACCTTGTAAATAAACTACACGAAAACATTTTAGTGAACATAGTTGTTGTTTGACGAAATCCGGTTGAGCGGCTACAATTTACTAAAGCATTCTTTTAAGATAATTATCTCTTCAAACAATTCTAAATATTCCTTTAGCCTAATCTCTGTAATATCTCGGAGTTCATTACTTAAAGGGCTTAAATTCAAGAGTTGGTCCAAAATGCAAGACTTAATGTTGAAGGAGTGAATGCTTAGTGTAGTGACATAATTTTTGACCGACCTCAACAAGGAGGAGGTTCTCAATTCGTCGGAAACTATTTTTTTTTATGTATGCTCCCCAATTACTCGAAGATGGCTGGACCGATTTGGTTTTTTTTTTTTGTTTTATTCGAGAGGTTATACATAAAAAAACCCATAAAAAAAGGGGGGGGGGGGGTCCCATATAAAATTGATTAACTTTGCTTCGGTAGTTTTTGAGTTAGCTTCAATAACACGTATTTTGTCCTAACTTTTATATGGATGATATTCTAGTTTGTTTTGCAGGTAGTGGTATTAGAATTTGTGTGGGGTAGGTATCACAACTAAAAAGTGAAAAACTTTTTTACAAAAAAATACAACCGACTTCCAAAAACAACACTACAAAGTGAAAAATAACTTTAATTTCGGAAGTCGAGGTCTAGTTAAATGTATTTTCGTTTTTTGCCACCGACTTCCGAAATTAAAGTTATTTTTCACTTTGTAGTGTTGTTTTTGGAAGTCGGTTGTATTTTTTTGTAAAAAAGTTTTTATTTTTCACTTTTTAGTTGTGTGCCTACCCCACATAAATTCTAATACCACTACCTGCAAAACAAACTAGAACATCATCCATATAAAAGTGTGGAAAAAATACGTATTATTGAAGCTAACTCAAAAACTACCAAAGCAAAGTTAATCAATTTTATATGGGACAAACTGTGATGTATACCCTCTCGAATGAAACAAAAAAAATCCAAATCGGTCCAGCCATCTTCGAGTAATCGGGGAACATACATAAAAAAAAAGAAAAAAAAAAAAGGTTCCGACGAATTGAGAACCTCCTCCTTTTTGAAGTCGGTTAAAAATAAAAATTTTTTTACAACATAATACAACCGACTTCCAAAAACAACTACAAAGTGAAAAATAACTTTAATTTCGGAAGTCGGTCGGTAGAAGTGTAAAGTTATTTTTCACTTTGTAGTGGTTTTTGGAAGTCGGTTGTATTTTTTGTAAAAAAGTTTTATTCGAATAGGCTGGACTTTAGAGCCTTGAAGTTAATAAGACAATCCTATTATATCTAGGTATGGTTTCCTTACGACGTTTTTTTTTTTTTACAATTTTAACGCTTAATGTCGGCGTCAAATTTTATACTTAAAGTCAATCTTAATACAGTTGCTTATTCAGTGAAATTTAAAAACTGCTCGAGTATCCGCGAGGATTTTTTCGTTTGGTGGAAACTGACCCTTACAGACTGTTTTATTACAATTTTATTCGAATTATGAACTCATTCTCAGCGATTGATTGATTTCGTTTTTGGGTTATTTTATATGTTCGAAATGTATTGGAACTGAGTGAATGTGAGGTATTTTTGGTAGATACTAGAGAGAAAATACGTGGATGAACTCCGAAGGATTGAATCTATTTCAATGTGCGAGTAGACTTGATGTCAATGACTTCGCAATGGAAGGGTGGTGAATTTTATTTTTGGCTCTGTTCAATTTAATGAAAACGTGTAGCCCTGGAATTCAATTGTAAATGGAAATTCCTTTTTTATATACCTACTTTTTTATTAAATAAAACTGTTTCTGCAAATGCAGTTCGTGTCAATAAACTTGTCTATCGTGATTTATTGGTGGGTTTCCCTTCGAATGTGGTCCTTTCAGATTGTTTTTATTTTGTAGCAAAATGTTTGTGGTTTTTAGTTGATTTTTTTTCGGACGACTTTAATGTTAAAAAAAAGAAAAATATACAATTCCGAATAAAGTACTCAAGAAACACAAAATATCATATATAATTCAAAATCCAAATATTTTATTTCCCATAAACCTAAAAAGGCACTTATGAAACGTCAGAAGCTAGGTGCACGGTTCCAATTGGTCGTTTCCTATGGGAAAGAGCTAAAAAGAAACTCCATGGTCACTCATAGATAAATAATTGGCTTTTTAGGGTTTCGTACCTCAAAAGGAAAAAACGGAACCCTTATAGGATCACTCTTGTGTCTGTCTGTCCGTCTGTCACAGCCAATTTGCTCCGAATCTAATGGACCGATTAAGTTGAAATTTGGTACACATTTGACTTTCTGTGACCCAAACACGGACTGGTAAAGTAAATAAATGAATTTTGAATATAGAGGTAACTTTTTAAAAAAAAAAAAAAAAGTTTTGCACACTACACCATGTGGCATGTCAAATGAACGGGCTTGGTATGAGGGTCTCTAAAATTTTTTTTTTTTTATAATTTTAAAATAAATTGTTTTAAAGTTATTTAAGAAAATAGACGAAAATTTACCATTCCCCCCCCTTATCTCCGAAACTACTGAGCCTAAAATTTTGAAAAAAATACAGAAAATAGATCTTTACTTGTAGATTAAAAAAAAAACCTATAAGTCTGTGGTCTTAAAATAACATGGTAAATCTATCAATATTGTGAGTACAAACTTACATTTACAGTTGGAATGTATGGGAGAACATGTTTTTCAACTACAAAGTTAAGTTTCTTCTTAACATAAATTCATCCCGACTACGGAACCCTTCATTGTGCGTCGTCCGACATGCACTTGGCCGGTTTTTAATAATATTTTCAAATAACAGTGTTAATAGGTATGGGAGTTCTCCCATTTTCTATTTTGTTAAGTACCTGGTGGGTTGAAAAGCCTACACTGGAGAGTGTAGGCTTTTCAACAATTACCATTAAAATGTTCACATTCTAATAGACCAACGTTCTAACATTCACAAAATAGAAGATAAATAAAATAATAAAAATCAAAACCTATGTACACCAATGACATGATTGCAATTACAGCTACAGTATAACAAATCCGAATGAATATCATGGCCACTAAAGCCATACAATGAGCCATTGCACCTTATCTCTTATCATAATAATTCCGCTTTACGTCACAAAAAAAAAACACACAAGATAATAAACCAACTTATACATATGCAAATACGGACACAAAATTATTCCCACATACATCACTATATTTGCAACTTGCATCGCCGAAATTGGGCCACCCTATGTATAAGGTCAGCGAAAATCGTGGTCCGACTTGGCATACATTCAAGAATTAGTTCAGATCAGCGTTATATATAGCTATGTTAGTTGCTTTTTGTTTCGACCGAAGTCGGGTTCTTAGCAGGGATTTATGAATGAATAGCTAATAGTGCTGTTATCTAATGTTTTGGGAAAGTGTCCCTGGTAATTAGTTGAGGTGGTTTATTTATGTGATGTTTACTTTAGGGAAAGGTTTACCTCCATTTTCAAGGGTATTTTTGGGGTGAACACTTGAGGGGTTCGGTCTACATGGTAGGAAAATGTTTTCATGGTTCATAGTTTTAGATGATTTGTGCATATAAGATTTGCATTGAAAATAGTCACGGCACAGGAGAACTCCATTTGGTAAAGCAATGTAAAAAGCTTGGAGTCATGCTGAATTTCGTATTGGTATAGTCAGCGTCAAAAATATCGGGACTTAATTTCATTTCATAGTTGTATAGAACATTTTGAACAGTCTATTTGTCCTGATCGAACCGACGCTGACTGTACCTACGTACAGTTGTGACAAACATTTTGCGGATGTTTTTACAAATTGGGCCTGGTTGTTTCCGTGATTTATATTTGTGTATCCATAACGTCAAAACATGCAGGATCCCAGGGTACCTACCATAGGTATGACTACATGGGCCTAGCTTCAACGCGGGGATAAAGGTTAATTTTAAATTCTAACAAATTTAAAATACGTACTCGTTTCGCACATAATATTTATTTAGTTTTATGGCTTAATATATGGTTGATACGTACTAATTGTGAACTATTATGTGATATAAAAATTTAAACCATTATGCTATAGGAGGAGAGCAGTGGTGGCCCACCTAGGATCTAATAATCAGAGGCAATAAGTACCTAAATATTGTGTACTCAAACTCAAACTCAAACCGTCTTATTACAAAAAAATGCTTAAGTACTGGTTTAAACCAATACTAAAAGGTCTAGGATTGTTACGGTATTAAAGTTAGTACCAGGACCAAAATGTGTTCCGATTACAAAACGAAGACCATCCGAGGATCAGTTAGTACCAATGAAGGTCCATGCTTTTAAAATATCCACAGATAAGAAACAAAAATGGCATTCTTTCATTCGTTCGTACAGTATTTATTTGAAGCAACGTTCTGTTTATCTAAATATTGATATAATAGTATCACTTGAAATGCTTAAATAATTATTTATCAATACAAAAATAGGTCATCAATTGTATAAGTTACACTATATTGAACAAGCACAACTTGTACTTTTGACGCGCTTTTTATAAACAAGTTGTCATATTTTTTAACACCTATAGCGTGATTTAAATATACTGCGGGCGGCCGGCGCGCGTAATTTGACAGTTGAGACGAATGTTTTTGTTGCGTCCTATACCTAATAATAAATACCTGAATGCACTTCTTATTTTTATTAATTGTTTTTAGTACTACTGTTACCTTCTTGTTAGTAAGTTATAACTAATAAACGTTTTTCTTTCTTTTTCTTTCTTTCTTTCTTTTCTTTCTTTGTTAAGTGGTTTGTTCGTGAGTTGTTGTATCTGGTTAAATTGTGAGCTACAGTACCTAATTTAAAATGGAACAACAAAAGAAAAAACGGGGTGAAATCTAGAGTTCTGAAGAAAAAGTTAGTAAAACATGGATTTTAAATTATTATTAGGTAAGCAATGCTATGTATCATCTTATTTCGACTACTTAACGAGAAGTTCTTATTATTATAGGATATATTACGTCAACTTATTGCTCAATCAGCACATATTATAGAAAATAAGTCCACGAAAACATCTGTAAACATGCAGAAAACAAAAGAGTGGAACGTGGTGGTGTACGGATTTGTGAACCTATACTTGTATCTAAAATCTTCTTCACTCAATTCAAAAGGATTCACACGATAACGTTGTCTGTAAGATCGCCGAGGCGTCTCCATCATATCCAAGTATTCCAAATTCATCAAGTCAATCATATTTATGTCCATTTTTAATAATTTGTAAATAAAAAGACACACAACAACGACAACTGACAACAACGCTAACCTCAAATAAATTAGTACCGCAGTTAGTCCAATAGATAAACTAGGGGTCTCTGTGGTTTAACTTTAGTACCATGGATAGTTCATGAACTAGTGATAAACTTCATTTTATAATAACGTTTTATTTAGTCATGGTTTAAACCTAGTAATAATCCTAGTACTAAATTTAGATCGCGTTTTGTAATAAGTCGGAATGCATTTATTTCAATTAAACCAATTACAGGCACTTTTGAATTGTCAAGGGGTTGGTCAGTCAGAAAGATGAAGCTAGGCGCCCATTCCAAAGCATAGTAGGTACCTATGAAGAAGAACGGGCAAGAAACTCCACGGACACTCTTATAAAGCAAGATATGGTTACAAAATAATGGTTACATCATTCATGTTGAAATTTTACATGTGAGAACGATGCAGAACGTTAAAAGCGTCCTTAAAAAAAAAACCAATTCAAATATTTAAATTAAATTAAAATAAGCCGTGGCCGCTAAGGTATGACCAGCCTTCACTGATAGCGCTTGTTCACGAACCTGACGCATGGATTAGCTAAACGATCACCATCAGCGATACATTAGAGTGAGCATCACATACTCTCAGCCGCCAGGGCACATTCAAGTCAAACAAAGACGTACCCTGTAAATGGTAGCTTTAGAGTATGTACATAGTACTCACACATGTGCTTTGCAATTATATAATACAAAGGAGATTGAGTCGATACAATACAATGATAGTCTTACAATCTTCAGCAGCTCCAACAGTATCTTCAAATATTAATTAATTAGTTGTGGTTGTGGAGCAGGACCAGCAAAGTTTGTGTACGAAACGAGTAATATCAATTTTAACATCGTTCGAATTTACGTTTCGTGTATTCCATACATTCGTGCTAGCCCCACTGATCTTGTTTTTGATCCGTGAAGTATATTTATATCAATGTGACATACTATTTTTTCTTGACTGCATACAATCCTTATTTTAATAAAAATTGTAGGTAACGTTACCGAGTTTAAGAACATAAATATGCGTGAACTGTTCCAGCCCGCTATATCGGATCACATCGGTAAATTCCATTGTCATTTACTTCGACGTCAAAATTTTCCAATCATTAAATTTAAATAATTACGGAACATAAAAAATAACTTATCGGTGTCGAGTTCTTTAATAAAATATTTTCCTGAAAAAGCGAAAAATTTGTTTTTTGCCGAAGTCACCGATGCAAATAATGTTGAGCAGAGCGTTAATAATTTAAGGAATTGAGGTCTACCTCATAGATACAAACGTGAATTCCTGATTTCGGGAAAGGAGCTAATAAAAAAAAAAACAACTCTCTATTATGATATTATAAGTGAAATTAAAACCGGCCCAGTGCGTGTCGGACTTCGCACATTTAGGGTTCCGTACCAAATCTTATTTAACAATATAATTATTGGTATTTGTTAGTAAATACCAATAATCCCGATGGCGGTTTTTTCCACCAGACGCTTTAAAGCTCGCCAAAAATGACGTAATACGACGATGACGACGACGTAGTCGTTCGTAGTTTGAGTCCTAATTTTTATATAATGATACTCGGGGAACTATTTCATATTCATATTTCAGTTAATTGTGTCTGGAGGATCTTTGATAGACACAATTAATTGTGTCTGGGGGATATTTGACCGCTGCGATTGATCTGACTGCTTACAAATAGTATTGAAACAATTCCCCGAGTATCATTATATAAAAATTAAGACGCAAACTATAAATTTTTGCGAGCTAAAGCGTCTGGCTGAAAAAAACCCCGACGGAAAGTGTCTGACAGTTTTGATTTGATTGATTATTAATTATTAACAACATTCTGTAAAACATACATCATAATCAGCAGTTAGACTTTAAGAAAATTGAGTAATATTTTTACGTAACTTTAGTACCTAATACCTGAAAATTGGCTGTCGGCCCAAGCTAACAGGTATGCGTACGTTCAAAGTACATACTAACACTACTCTATCCCATACATTTTGATAGCCAGAAAATAAGTAAGGTCTGGCGGCCGGGATCTTGAACTATAGCATTCCTAGCAATTCTAGTCGCCTTGGAGCACACACATCATTAACAAAATTGTTTATTGATGATGGCAATTCCACCCACATACCTACGTGTAACTACGAGTATAACGAATTCCGTATGCCGTAGCCGTGGATGTCGGCAAACAGCACTGCGGTCGACATTGCGGCCACTACTATTGGTGCAAAGATTTACTTTCATGATTGACTGCGTTGTTTGAATATTGGCTATCTAAGAAGACTTCCTAAGATGGATTGTGGATGGACTTATAGTTTGAAGAAGATTGTTTGTTGAGCATCACTTCGTGTTAGATCTTGATTTTCGATAAGGTGAAATATCTGAAGAAGAAGTAGGATAGTGAGAAAATCTGAAATGGTCTTCTATAGAAAAATGCATGTTTTTGCCAGACTTGCTTAATGGACAGTGCACCTTCTTACAGCGTGTTGGAGTCAATCATCAAGTTAGTATTATTATTAGTATGCTGTAATAATAGAGCTAGAGGAGCTCGTGGCTAAGTAATAACAGCCGCACGGGTCGATCCATCAGGTTAAGCTACGCTTGCCGGGGTCGGTCCGTGGATGGGTGACCATATTTAGGTACCGGTTGGTCCCGGCTGTCATTCGTGGATCTTTGACAGTCGTTACGGGTCGTCAGAAGCCCGAAAGTTTGACAACCAGTCTCACCAAGGGGTATAGGGGTACCCAGTTAATGGGTTGTGGAGGTCAGATAGGCAGTCGCTCCATGACAAACACTGGTATTCAGCTGCATCCGGTTAGACTGGAAGCCGAACCCAACATAGATGGGAAAAGGCTAGGCAGATTGATTTTTTTTGCTGGAGTAATAGAGCTGCGTCTTAAAGAAATTTTTCGGAAAAACTACAGCAGCAATGCTGCGTTTTGTCTGATAAAGAAAACAGACACATTATATCGCATCTTCGGTAAGACAAGGGCACAACTGCACTTTTCAAAAAAAAAAAAACATAAATAATAAATAAAAATATTTAACACCAGCCTGTAAAAGAACATGCACCGAATCACAAAAGCATAGCGCTTATTTCATGCAAAAGATCAATCAGGTGGTATGAGCAGAATAATACGGTATTGAATGTCAAAAAAAAATCTTAATATAGGCTCTCCTGTAAAATCACAAAAAGTGCAGGTTGTGTCCTTGTCTTACCGAGGGTGCGTATAACAAACATAAACTTGTATTTTGGGAAAGTTCACATCCACTTTTGGCTTTAAAATTAATTATGTTTTTAAGCCAAGAGGTTTCTTTTAGCGGTAAGACCGCTTTTTGTGTTACCCTACATATAATTTCTACATTTATATCTGTAATTCATATGATGTACATAATGAAGAGTATTTTATTCTATTTTATTCTATTCTATTCACTTACTTCGAATTCTCACACGGTACAAGCCAAATCGGCCATATTCGACTTAATTACGCGCGCCTTGCAGAATTCCCGAAACATCTAACTTGTTGACTCACTGCTCCCCAATTTGCATATCTAGACGAATTGTAAACAAACACCTCACAATATATTGTGTGCTCAACTTGGACAAATGGATAGAACTTTGGTAGTTAGATGGCTTGTGTTAACTGTGTTTCTTATAGATTTGTAAACAAAGGATGCTATGTAAGCAAGGTATATAAAGTAGTAACTTTTAAACTTAACTAAAATTGTTGTAAATTTTTACTATCAGTGCATCGTGACGCATTATAGAAAAACGATTGGTTTATGAAAAGAAATCGTTCCGTCATTCAATCAGCATCAGCTTCTGACTACGAATAGAGGAGTTAGACCGAAAAATTGGGAATAAAAGTTACTTAAGTCCATAGGTAGGAATTAAAGCAGTCTGTTATATACATTCATGCAGGTACCATTAACAAAACAGGCATGCTGTTCCCCTAGGTAAATAGATTACTTAAACATTCGCTCGACAAACACGCACGACAACATTATTGGACTCTCAATAACTGCTTTAAAACAAACAATAACTCATGCTACCTCCCCTGCAGCATCACAAAACCCACTATAAAAACAAAGATCCTCAACAAAGGCAAATTTATTCCACCATAAAAATCACCTCTGTACACCGAAGCAAGAGAGCCTCGCATCAATCAATTACATATATATAGCCATCGTTTGGCGCGATACGAAATTCCCATTTGCATAGTAATAGTAGAATCGAGCCCTTAATAATGTTTAACCGATGTACTGGTATGGCCAGAGTCTAGCAACGTCGATAAAATAGCTCTCATGAATATTAAAAACTTTAAAAGTGAGGTACTGGTAAAGCTCGCTCAGCTACGCTCATTTCTCGCTTAGATTTGGGAGCGTATTGCTTTACCAAACAGCCTGTAAATAATTGACACTTAAGGGGTTACATCAAAGATTTTGTGTTTTAAAATTCTTACAAAACCAAATGTTTATGGTGAAATAATTTGGATTTTCCATATTGTGTTATTTGACTATATTAGCTACTGCTGTACTAAAACCGAAACGACATCCGAAAAAAATTCCAAAGCAGCACTGTCTAATTTCAGTTTTATACGATTATACGTAAACAGTTCCTTTAGTGTGCAGTAAAATTTACTTGAAATCGAAAGTATTTAAATATGTTAAGAACTTATTAAGCTAAAAATTGATTTAAATGTAGGATTTTGTCATAAATCTACATTTCAACGAAGTGCGTTTAAATTCCAGTGCGCGTGAGAGTCTTCTATCTCGCGCGTCAAACTAGACAGCCATAACTCCATTTCACTTACACACCGAGCTAAAACCACGCTCCACGCTCCGATATATCCTCTTAAGTATTGTCATGTTGTCACAGAGAGTGTAAATGAGTATTGAAAGCTTCCATAGATTGGAGTGCAAATGGGTAGGTATTGATAGTCACGATCATTAGATGTTAAAGTTCATTCGGCGCAGTCCAGGGCCTATTAAATAAAACCGATTTTGTTTATTAAAAGTTATATTCATAGCTAACAACCCGCCACGGCTTCGCACGGTTAGTCCGATCGCTACCAAACTTCACAGCAGCTGGGCTAATCTGAACATTGCTTGAAAAATTCATCGAAATCATTGCAGCCGTTGTCGAGTCTATATATTTTATTATACATATACAGGGTGGTCTAAATAGTGACATCACAAAAAGTCTGAATTCCTCATACCTAGGAGTATTCGAAAATACCCCACGTATATTCCGCATTTTTTTGTAAATTTCGAATTATTATTGTTTTTGTAATTATTTAGAGTTTTCTACCGGTGGATCTTCAAAAATTCATATAATTTTTTGTATTGTGTATTTTTTAGTTTTTTGTTTTGACATGAAAGTTACATTCAAGACGATACTGTCACAAAGAAAAAAATTGAAAAATACCCACTGCAAAAAGAAAAATATGAATTTTTGAAGCTTCACCAGCAGATAACTGTAAATAATTACAAAAGCAAAAATAACTCGAAAACTATAAAAAATCGCGGAACATACGTGGGGTATTTACGAATACCCCTGGGAATCAGAAATTCAGATTTTTCTTTTTGACGTTACTATTTGGACCACCCAGTACGTAACTACACTCGAGAGCAATGCATGGGTCACATAAAGATACCGGAAAAGAATGATATATAAAGATACTAAGAATTTTAGCTTAATGAAATAAATTATGTTTATATGGCATCCTGGGGAAGGACGTAAGCTACTTTTTTCTCAAAAATAATCCTACAGCGGGTGATATAGGGGATGAAAGATTGGATGGAAAACCCAGCATTTCTTAAGTTAGGGATATGAAAATTCAAATTTATGCTTTTGGTAGGAAATAAAGAAATATGCGGTTCAGCGTTTCTAATAAATATCTTAAAAAAAAAAATATTTTAAAATGTTTGTGAAATGTAGTCATAGGTACCTTGAGGTAAAATTTAGAACATGTAATTGTATAATAAACACAATTTATTTCATGCTAGCATTTTAGATTCCGAGACTCTCAGGTGGGTATCTTTATGTGACCCTAATTCATTGCTCTCGAGTTTATTCACATCGATTATATACTTACGAGTATATAGATTTTGTGTTTTATTAAGCTGCACTAAAGTATTTATACAACGTGTAACTGAATTAATGCACATTATGAAAGTAGTTTGTTCAGAACCATTTACTAAATCGATTTCTGTCATTTTAAGACTTTACACATATTATTATAATGTATACTCATGTTTTACAATAATATATTCAATTATATTCTATTCTATTTACGTAATATTCGTAACTTTTATCCAATAAATAATTAAAACTACATAAATTACAGTCATACTTTTACTGTTCAGTCAAAACAAACCAATTTTTTTTTAATTTGACGTGGTCTAACACGCGCTTGGTCGGTTTTCTTCGTTAGAGCTTATGTAGCGTTTACTAATTTTATTTTCACTCACCCACGCCTTCGGTCTAATCTAACCCAAACCTTTGTTTCTTTTAAGACGTAAAAGAAAAGAAACTAAAATAACACGGTAAAGTTGTGAAGAGTTGTGATAATAACAAATAGTGTCCTGACCGAGTCTTAGGTGGATGACCTCTTAGATAAAAGTTTAGCATTTTTATTAAAATCTAAGTAAGTACTCTTTTTGACTTGAGTTAAGATAGTGCAGTGGGGGTTGTCTTATCTAAATACACAACGTATAAATCTTGCTTTGTACAGAAATGCGGTAAAAACAAAACAAAAATATATCCTCGCAGTTTCTTGCCAGACAAGAACAGAATGATATATAGGTATATATTAACTTGAAAAGAACCATCCGTCAGAATAACGGTTCGTAGATTGACATAATAGGAACCGAGCATATATATTCTAAATTCAATAACAATTCCCTATAATATTCAGCTAACTAAATACCTACCGACGCCACATAATAGTAATTCATGGCACTAATTTGACCGCTACCACCATATTACTGCTTTACTAATTCTCGCCTAATCATAGTCACATTCAACGAGCCTGTGTGAATGACATCAATCGGTGATTATCTATCTAGATTCAATATTGGTACAGGCGACGATGCATACAATATTAGGGTTCAACAACAAGACGCCTAATGGGTCTACAGTTCGTGTAATAATGACTTCATCTAACTACCTACACTTCCTCAGATTCCTGGGTAGATACCAACTTCGGTAGTAAAGGGTAGATTGCTAGCAGTCACGTCTAGCTATGGGTCACGTGACCCGCAAAGTAACAAGTTTGTAATACTTTGTAAAGTTTGAAGATTTAATTGGTGGAATAGTTTACTTTGGAACCGAAATAAAATTTGAATCAGGAAATTTGGCGAATGTTTTGCTATTTGGGTTAGATAATGGTATAATTTGACGCTTTTGTGAAATTGTAACAGTGGAAATAAGTAATTAATACGGATACGGATTAAACATGAGGACAGTGCATACCACAGAATATGCTCTGTCCTTATGTTTAATCCGTATATGCTAAAAATATGGGAATTGCCCCTCAGATAAAGAGGTACCTACTCTTCTGTGGTGCATACTTCGAATCTACATCTACAAACTAACAATTGCCTTTTTTTTTTTTTTTTTTGTGGATGGGAAATCATCAAATGACTTCTCCCGCTCTGGGCAGAGTGGGAGGGCGTGTCAGACTTTTACTGACTAAAACCCACCCATGTTCCTTCAGCTGCCCGTGCCAGGGCCACGGTATCTCTTTCGAACTACCCGCGACCCCGGCGGCATCGGCCCAATTGACCCCGTCACTGCTGACATCTCTTTGAGGCGCGCGTGGAACACAACGCGCCGTCGACCCGGGCCTGGTCCTTACCGAACGGCGAGCTGCCCATTACTCGTCGTCCGCAAGCCCGCGCCTACGGTGGCCGGGAATCGGCTAACTAACAATTGCCTGAATAGATAATTTAGTATATTATGGTGGGAACACAACAAAAATGTAAAACACAACAACTAGGCGAATTTGTTTCAACTGGACAGGACAAGTTTTTTAAGCAGTGCGCAAATTTTTTAACACAAAAGTTATACCTACTCGACCAAAATGTATGAAACATGTGTTATTTTTACGTGTTTTCAGAGTTGGTTCCATAGTGAAAGTTGTTCATATTCATGAATAGAATACCCTGTGAAATTTGCGCACTGCTTAAAAACTTTTTCTGTATTTCTGAACGGCATGTTCGTGTCATTGTATGTTGTTACACTTCATGTTACAGGACCTACGTTTCACATAATATAGCCATCTGTCAGGTCAAGTAATGTCTCAGGATATTTTCATACTCGACGAAGGAATAGTGGTTAAGTTACAAAAGGAATACTACATTCTTTAATTTTACTTCATCCATTTATAATTTTTTTTTCACTTCATTTTTTTTTTTCATTTTACTTTTTGCTTAATTTGCTTATCTCAAACTCAACGAATTCAATTACATTACTCTGCTCGACATATGTTTGTTCTTGCTTCCCAAAATCAACTTTATCAGCTAATAATTTCAATAACACTACGTGCTAAAAAGACCCATTTCCGCGCCACACTTCTTCATTTCATCTCCTTTAACAAGAATCCTATCAACATTAGTATCACGTTTCCAATAGCTCGACACTATGTGTTATTCGGTTCATAAATTCTACAGGCCGTGAGTAATAGAGTCGCCTGAGTCAACTTCGTCGACGGCATACATTATGTGGGTTTGCCGTGATACACTCTCTGACGGAATATGTAACTATACTATAGAATTACCACGCTACTTTTACAGTGGTAACATCCCTTGTTACGATCCCGTAAAGTTTCAATTTGATTGGGCTGAATGTTTTTAGAAGTCGGTGGTATCCAGTTCCATGAAAGGTACTTAGTGACACGATAATGTAATAGCAAGATGTAGAAGTGTAGATTGTTGAAGTTATTTATGCGAATCGTAATATAATACCTTAGTTTGAGTCATTCACTAGATTGATGGTCGGCACAAATATTGGAAGGTGGAACGGATTTTCAAAGTACGGTTCCTTTTTTTAAGGTTCCGTACCTCAAAAGAAAAAAACGGAACCCTTATAGGATCACTTCGTTGTCCGTCTGTCTGTCTGTCTGTGTCCGGACCCTTTTTCTCAGGATGTAATTAATATCAAATACTAAGGTCCCTTGGAGCTCTAAATAAATCAAGCTTCTAAGTCAACGCAATAAAAAAACACGGCCATATAAGCGACATATTTTGATACTCGCAAGTAAATCAAAACCTACTTCCCGTTGACCTAGATTCATGTTTGGCAATAAACAAGGTCTCACAGCAAAATTAAAGAAAAAAGTCTGAAAATTTTTCATTTGTAATTTTATCACATATTTTTTTTTTTTTGGAATTACAATGTTAAGTTTGTTTTTGGTGGGATAAATTCTTTTCAACTACGGAACCCTTCATTGTGCGTGGTCTGACTCGCACTTGGCCGGTTTTTCGGAGTGTATGTAGTGTGTGTAGATAAGTGGAAGGATAGACGGTGAAAATACCGTTAAAGATTTTAATATTTTCAAAAACAAAATTGACCTACATGGCGTTTGTGGTTTCGAACGTAACAGCCTCAGCTTGGAATGTTGCCCACTTCGTTAACAAAAAGATCGTGAAAACGAATTTTATTAAAGTTTTTATTTTATACACGAATATGTTCCGATTATGGAATTTGTTGGTTCCGGTTAGCTTGTCCCGAAATGGATCGGCACTAACTTTTACCAAATATTTAATTTATATAATAAAGTCTTCTTAACTTCTTTCAAATTAATGATTTGAAAAAGAACATGGCTAATAATGATTTCATTATTCTGATGTTATATCACTATAGCGTCTGTTGATTCAAAACTAATCCTAGCAAACGCCAAGTTTAGAATCACGTATGGCAGAAGAAAATTATGATGACGATAAATATATTTTCTATATATTATTTTTAGCAAAATAGCATACAACTGGTGCCCTGAGATAGTGAGGCAGGGCCGCGGCGGACCACGTAGGTAATGGCGGGTCGAGCTGGATAGGTTCCGCCAAAACTGGTAAGAAGACGCGCGGGCTCGTGGAAGATGGAAGGAGTGAAGAGAGGCCTTTACCCAGGAGTGGGACGGAGAAGATTAATAAAAAAAAAATCTGTACTAAGTATCTGATGTATGTAATTAATAATGTAAAGAAGTTGATGATTATATACTCAATCAATCTGCCTAGCCTTTTCCCAACATGTTGGGCTCGGCTTCCAGTCTAATCGGATGCAGCTGTATACCAATATTTTATATAGAGCGACTGCCTAACTGACCTCCACAACCCAATTACTAGGTAATATGATACCTCTTTGTAAGACTGGTTGTCTTGTGTCTTGACTGTGACTGAGATTCGGAGCAGATTGGAGAAATAGCAACAGAAACTGGAGAATATTGGCTTGAAAATCAGCAGAACCAAAACTGAATATATGTTCTGCAATTTCGGCGGTATCTCCAGTTCTGGAGCCATAGCGCTTGATGGTGCGCTTCTCCTAGTCTGCTCCGACTTTCGGTATCTCGGTTCAATCGTGCAAAGCGATGGCGAAGTAGATCGGACGGTTAAGCATAGGATTAACACTAGATGGATGAAACGGCGGCAGGTCACGGGAACAATCTGCAACTCCCGCATTCCCCTTAAACTTAAGGGGAAGATATATAAAACAATGGTTAGACCTGCTGTCTTGTATGGATCAGAATGTTGGACCACAAAAGGGATGAATGAAAAGCAATTGCATGCAGCTGAGATGAGAATGCTAAGAGGGATGTGTGGTGTTACACGACTGGATAGAATAAAAATGAGTACATAAGAGGAAGTTTGAAAGTGGCACCGGTGACTGAAAAGTTGTGCGGAAATCGGTTGTCATGGTATGGGCATGTGATGCGGAGGAGTGAGGAAAATGTCGTGAGTAAAGTTTGAGTATGAATGTCGATGGCTATAAGCGTAGGGGAAGACCAAAGAAACGATGGATGGATTGTGTGAGAGATGACATAGCTAGAAAGGGGGTGACTACCGAGATGACGAATAATAGAGAAGTATGGAAAAAAAGTATATGTTGCGCCGACCCCCAATAGATTGGGATAAGGGCAGGAGAATGATGAAGACTGGTTGTCAGACTTTCAGGCTTCTGACGTAACGACTGTCAAAGATCCCGAATGACAACCGGGACCAACGGCTTAACGTGCTTTCCGAGGCACGGAGGAGTCTCGGTATGTACAGATGGCCACCCATCCACGGACTGACCCCGGCAAGCGTAGCTTAACCTGATGGATCGACCCCTACAGCTGTTATTACCCTAACCTGATGATTAAATACTATGGTCACGTAATGTACTTTTATAATAAACACATACACTATGCCGTCAATGCCAGACAGATCCTGTATTTGGCATCGTCCAATGATTCGGATGACGCCGACAGCTTGTCAACCACAAATAAACTAACAGGGAATTGATTAGTCTTCATTAGTTTACCATTCTGATACGTGTATGTTTAGACGTATGTTTGGACAAGAATTATGTTTAACTAACTTGGTAAATGACGCTTTGAATAATAGAGTCAGCAAGTGTACTGCTTCATCCACAATTATTACTGGTCTATTATTTGGATGATGACTGCTCGTTGTGAAGCGTGGATGGAAATCAATAATAACTACGGTTCCCCAGTAAGATATTAGTTTAATTTTATAACTTAATTATGTAATTCATGGAAAATAATATGACATTTTCATGTCTGAGAAAAATCTAAAGAGGGCGATGTCGTGTGTGCGCCTCGGTTGCGCAGATATGTGGAATCTTCCACTCGAACATTCGTCGTTTACATAATTATATGTGCATGGCGGCGCACACATGCGAGCTGTTAACACTACTCTTATTATTTTCACAGTTGCTTTTTTAGTTTGAACTTTTGAATATATTGACCAATAAGTACTGGTTATGGTGGCTGCCACTTAAATCTGCAATAAAGTTCATTGCTCTTTCCTTAATTTATCTGCGTAGGTACCCCGACAATACATTATGAATCCGTTAATGTTTCAGTTTTCGGAATTACGTATTTTGTATGCGGGTCAATGTCCTTTAATTCAGATTTATTTGACGTTAGGTATAGCAGTAAAATCAAGTTTATCGATTGATCAATCATTTCAGCCATCGGATCAACTTTTGATTGTAGTTCCTTTGGAAGCAAATACCTATGCAATTTTGAAAAGTCTAACCTTGGTGTAATGGTGAGCATAAAAAAAAAGAGAATTCAATTCTATTCTATTCTTGATAAACGGAAAAACCACATAAAAGACGATTTCCCTTTTCTATGGCTATTACAATTTTTCAATCATTTCCTCTGATACTAAACCGACTCACCTTTTACCACGTACATGTTCAATAATCTTTTCATTGGCCCTGCCTGACATGGATGTCACTAACACAAACAACGCATTTTCTCTCGTCGTATTGTCGGACTTAGAACCGATATGTCGGGAAAACGTGAAAGCTTTGTGTGTGGAATTTTCGTCAAACAACATTGACATCGCTGCGCTGGCGTATCGAATATCGTGACATGGACAAACATAAAGGGTAGCCTTGGAGAGGAATAACGGTTCGTATTAGCAATTTCATCTTGGTGTTGGTTTGTGCGGCCAATATTCATGAAATGTTAAAAGCCCAATACTCGTCAATTTTCATTTTGGTATTGGTGAATAAGTTTTTACGTAGAACCAATGTTGATCAAAGTAATTGCTTTGATGGAGTTTCTATAACCAATAAAGTTACAAAACAAATAACTCACCAGTTCGTAGAAATGGTTTTTCCGAGAAATTAATTCGTTCTCGAGTAGTTCACTTTATACAGGTTGCAATCAGAAATTGATTAAACTGCCTGCTTATCAAAAATACCGGGAGCCAGTTACAGTTTCCAAAAACAATTTTGCATTATGTTAAGGGTAGTATTTAAACGCACATCAAAAACACTGTTGGCAAATCAAAATTTGCATGTCTAAATATATTAAACTTAAGTACGTTAGGTCGACGGAGCCCTGCTGCGCGGGGCTCCTATTTCTGTCTGCAGGGTTTAAAGGAACCTAACCGAACCGAACCTCGGGATGCCCAATAATTATAATTTGTACAAGTTTTGATATTCAATTAGTTAACTAGTAGTGCAATAATAAGTTTTTTAGATGCGCATTTGTTATTTTTGATGAACAGTTAGTACTTTTGATATGTAAACCTTTTTAAGTAATTCCTTTATCGCCATTTATGACCACAAATGGGGAAGACAACCCATTCTCCATTAGTTTAACGTGTACTCGTATATGGTGTTTAATTTTGATCTTACCGTCATTACCAGTGATAGTTGACTAACGACTACTATTGCATGCATTATACCACTTTGCCTCATCAATCTGATTGACGGTTCAATTGTATCCAGCAGATACCTGTAATTTCAACATTGGTCATCGTTTCACTTTGTGAGAAGCCTTCCAGGCTTCACCTACCGGTTCGCGGTCGGATCTCCAGAAACTTCTGGCCCCAGACTTTATGCCAGTGTAATTTTCCCCACCAAAATCAATTAGTGGGATACAATGGACGACAAAATTGAGAACAATTCACTTTGTCCTACTGGTGGGACAGATTGATGGGGCAAAGTGGAATAAGCCGTTTCGTTGATAAAGAAAGCTAGTAACTACTAAATATTTTTGGGGTTCCGTACCAAAATGGTAAAAAGGAACCCTTATGGTGCGACTCAGTCTGTCTGTCTGTATGTCACAACTGGAGAACCACTAATAGAATAGAATAGAATACTCTTTATTATGCACACCATTTAAATTATAGGTTACAATGTTGAAATTTTACATAGAGTGACACAATGGGCGGTCTTATCGCTAAAAGCGATCTTCACACGATTACTCAGCGATCACTAATGCTATCAACTTGAAATTTGGAACAGTTTTAGGTGACATTTGCCCAACTATTTTGCAAATAAGAAAGAAATAAAAATACATAATTTGTTTTGCAACAGGGCCTGAAAGGGGTCTTAAAAATTCGAAGTGGGGTATCATAAAAAATTCGAAGTGGGGGCACGTGGGGTATCATAGGAAAGAGCGCTGTTTGCACATTCTCAAACATTTTTCTTCATTTTTTTAAGCCGCATAGTTTTTGACTTTTGATGAAAAATGTAAAAAAAAATACCGTTCCCCCTTATCTCCGAAGTTTGCATAAGAAAAATCTGAAATGATTCTATGTGATAGAAGTTAATGTAAAGATTACAGGAAAATAAAACGATGCTCTAAATAGCACACTTTTTCAGAAATCGGAACGGAACCCGTGCGCGAGTCCGACTCGCTCTTGACCGGTTTTTATATTTTCTTCTTTCCTATCTTTACAGGTAGTCTCTTTACTTCATCTTTCAAATAATCGCCCATCGTTTCTTGCAACTGCAATTTAAGCAATTGGGACGAAAAATTACATTCACAGTTCGATGTCAAAGACACTTGAACTCTCCTCCGTGAATATAAGGAAAGGAATGACACCAAAAAAATAAACCCACATTAAATTAATAACAGCATCTAAGGAAATTGTAATAGTCTACTGTAATAATTCTGCCATTGTGTTGGCGGTCCGTTGCTCAACGTTCTTGATTACATTTAAGCAAAACATCTTTGTGGGGATTTCGGTAAGAATTTATTAAACCGTCCTCGGTCCGTGTAAGGTTTATTAAATGAATCATTTTGAATGAAAGCTTCGAATACTTTGTTTGAGTCTTAAGTTGCTCAATTTATCGTGTAATTTGATCGTTGTGTTAAAGTAATGTTTATTTCATTTAGGTGTTAAGACTCAAGACTTCTTTGAATTAATTCGTATAGAAGTAATTTAAATGGTAATGCTAACAAGTCAGAGTAGGTTTGTTTGAACATTCGAACCCATAATTATGCGATCGAAAAACTTAAATAATTAATGCAACCGTTTTCTATTATGCCTGAACATAAAGACAATTTAATAAAATTATGTTTGTACAGCGCGAGGATCTCGTGGCTAAGTAATAACAGCCGTACGGGTCGATCCATCAGGTTAACGCTACGCTACGCCACGCCGCCACGCCGGCTACGCTTGCCGATTGATATTTACATACTGAGACTCCTCCGTGCCTCGGAAAGCATGTTAAGCCGTTGATCCCGGCTGTCATTCGTGGATCTTTGACAGTCGTTACGGGTCGTCAGAAGCCCGAAAGTCTGACAACCAATCTTACCAAGGAGTATCATATTACCTAGTAATTGGGTTGTGGAGGTCAGATAGGCAGTCACTCCATGTGAAATACTGATATTCAGTTGCATCCGGTTAGACTGGAAGCCGACTCCAACATAGTTGGGAAAAGGCTAGGCAGATTGATGTTTGTACAGCATATAAACGTATTACTGTATTACCTATTGTTATTATTATTATAGTACCGTATTACCCAGTAACGTAACTGGGTTGTGGAGATCACATAGGCAGTCGCTCCATGTAAAATACTGGTATACAGTTGCATCCGGTTAGACAGGAAGCCGACCTCAACATAGTTGGGAAAAGGCTAGGCAGATTGATGTTTGTACAGCATATAAACGTATTACTGTATTACCTATTGTTATTATTATTATAGTACCGTATTACCCAGTAACGTAACTGGGTTGTGGAGATCACATAGGCAGTCGCTCCATGTAAAATACTGGTATACAGTTGCATCCGGTTAGACAGGAAGCCGACCTCAACATAGTTGGGAAAAGACTAGGCAGATGATGATGATGTATACAGCGTGTATCAGAAGTGTGTGATACAGACCATCAAACTGAACATCTTTGTCAATGGGACCAACATCGTGAGACCACACATTTCTGATACAAGCTGTATTGTTTTGTTGCCTAAATAATCAGTTTCACAATATTTTTTAGGATTGTCGGTAGAAAAGAACGTCTAGTGTGACGGAAGATTGTCAGTAGAAAAGAACTTCCCGTGTGATGGAGGATTGTCGGTAGTAAAGAACGTCCAGTGTGACGGAGGATTGTGGGTAGAAAAGAACGTCCAGTGTGACGGAGGATTGTCGGTAGTAAAAAACGTCCAGTGTGACGGAGGATTGTCAATAGTGAATAACGTCCAGTGCGACAGAGGATTATGAATAGAAAAGAACTACCAGTGTGACGGAAGATTGTCGGTAGAAAAGAACGTCCAGTGTGATGGAGGATTGTCGGTAGTAAAGAACGTCCAGTGTGACGGAGGATTGTCGGTGGAAAAGAACGTCCAGTGTGACGGAGGATTGTCGGTAGTAAAGAACGTCCAGTGTGACGGAGGATTGTCGATAGTGAAGAACGTCCAGTGTGACGGAGGATTATGGGTAGAAAAGAACTACCAGTGTGACGGAAGATAGTCGGTAGTAAAGAACGTCCAGTGTGACGGAGGATTGTGGGTAAAAAAGAACGTCCAGTGTGACGGAAGATTGTCGGTAGTAAAAAAGTCCAGTGTGACGGAGGATTGTCAATAGTGAATAACGTCCAGTGTGACGAAGGATTATGAATAGAAAAGAACGACCAGTGTGACGAAAGATTGTGGGTAGAAAAGAACGTCCAGTATGACGGACGATAGTCGGTAGTAAAGAAAGTCCAGTGTGACGGAGGATTGTCGGTACAAAATAACGTCCAGTGTGACGAAGGATTGTCGGTAGAAAAGAACTTCCACTGTGACGGAGGATTGTCAGTAGAAAAGAACGTCTAGTGTGACGGAAGATTGTCGGTACAAAAGAACGTCCAGTGTGACGGAGGATTGTCGGTACAAAAGAACGTCCAGTGTGACGGAGGATTGTCGGAACAAAAGAACGTCCAGTGTGAAGGAGGATTGTCGGTAGAAAAGAAGAAATACAGAGGATTTGAAAGGTTTCAAAATTATATAGCCATCCCAACTACAATATTTTTGAAACCTTTCAAATCAATCAGTTATGCATGCACGTACCTAGAATCACTTTGAGCAAACTCTTGCATAACCACGTAACTTTTGCGAACTACGCAACGTGAAGACGATTATGCATTTAGGGGAAGCGGTGCCAAGTGCCAAGTCATTTCCACTCTCATATTTTATGTAAGATTTCTTTAGCGAGCGTTTCTCAAGGCTCTGTATACAAATTCATCTACCTTGTAACTAAGTTGCTAATTGAAAAGTGAAATTTACATTTTCAAGTTTTCGTTACTAACATCGTATTCTTTGGCTTTGTAACTTGCTTTGGCGAAGATAGTGGTAGTGATTAGGTTATTATATTGTTTGTGTGTTTTTTGAAGTTTTAAAGTGGTGACATAAGTTTTGTGTGGCTAAGTGTTGCCTTTATACTGATAAAAAAAGCCTAATCAGAGTCTCCAGTCTAATTAGATCAGCTAGGAAGTAGTGGAGCGAGCGTTTTGTGGGACTGACTTATGTAATTTTAACGTTCAAAAAGTGATGATTCTCGGTCTAATTTGAACAAATGAAAAGAATGACGAAACTCAAACTCAAACGCTTTTGTTTCAATTAAATCAATTACAGGCACTTTTGAATTGTCAAAGAGTCGGTCAGTTAGTTAGAAAGTTGAAGCTAGTTGCCCATTCCAAAACGTAGATCTTCTCTATGGAGAATAACGGGTAAGAAACTTCACGGACACTCTTTTAAATCAAGATAAATTTTATAAAAATCCTGGGTAAAAGAAAGACAAAGATACCAAGTAAATACTTGTTTTATAACAATATCAGAATTAAATGTTGGAAGAGAGATCAAGTAGCCTAAATTTCTACAGTAGCTGAACTGATTTCTCACAAAACAGTGACTCAATATTTCAGTCAAGGCCGACAATCTGCCAAAGAGGCAAGTAATAACATTGTTTTCGTCCAAAGACAAAAATAGAAACATTGTAAAGAGAATCGTGGAGTATTAAGAACGAAGTGCCCAAAGTCATACCTACCTTTTATTTGACCCAAAAATCAAAAGTAACTTCTGTCTCGAGATAAAATTAATTTATTTATGTACTAGCTTCTGCCCGTGGCTTCGCCCACGTGGTATGTCAATATAATGTAGTCTATTTCCTTTTCCAGGTCATGGTTTACCCGTGTGCTAAATTTTATTCAAACCCGTTCAGCCGTTTTAGCGTAAAAGCGTAACAAACAAACTGACTTTCACATTTATGATATTAGTTAGGATTACCATTTGGCGATCGCTTTTGACCCATGATGTTTTGGAGACTACCAAAATAGAATTAATGCAACAATCTTCATCACTAAATTATTCATTATTTCTCTAGAAATAAAAAAAAAATCTGTACCTATATTATTAATACAATCTGAAAGAAGGATCACCACCCGTATCCTCTGCTTATAAAGTCCGTCATCATCATCCGCGTCCCCGAAGGGTTAAGCAGAGATGTACTTAAAGTACACCCACATTTCGCCAATTATGTTTAAGTCCATGTAATACGGGGCGAGCCTATTGCCACCAACCGGGAACAGATCCAGACTCCGGTTAGCTACTAAGAAATTCCTGAAGAAAAAAACCAATAACACTTTGCAAGACCTGGGAATCGAACCCAGGACCTCATGCTCAGCAGTAGCGCTTGCGTCCACAAGACCAACGAGGCAGTCAATAAACTCTAATGCCTCTTAAACAAACCCCAACAGACCAGTTTCATATCACAGCTACTCACACAAACACTCCTCACAATAATTAACCATTAAACCCACTGAATAAAGTCATTAAATAGTTTAACATTAGTCTCTGATTATTCTTACTGCGTGGTAAACGTGATCTTCTATCTTCTATAAATAAAAAGAGAAGTCTTGACTGACTGACTCATCAACGCCCAGCCCAAATCCTTGGACCTAGAAAGCTGAAATTTTGCACAGAGGTTCCCTTTATAATATAGACAAGGAATAAGGAAGGAATTCTCGGTAGTACGTTCCCGTGGGATATTTTCCGACATCAACGCGGGCGAAGCCGCGCGGGAACTGTATATTTTTTTTCATTCATCAGATTTAATATTGTGTAGATCAAATCAAATACCTAATAGAATATGATCTTTCAGTAAAGAACTGTCGTTACAAAATAATCAATGAGACTTGAGCCATTTGATTATTGGTTAATAAAACGGAATGGTTCAATTTTTCTAGTAAGTATTGTACAGGATATTTTTCAGTAAATTTCATAAAGCCTTGTTGAGTTCTGCTGGCTTTTCTATTCTAATATTATAAAGTGGTAAAATTTGTGACTCGTTTTATGTAGGGGATAATCTTCAGAACTACTTATCCGATTCCGAAAATTCTTTAATTAATGTGAAGTTACAAAGGCTACAGTGCCGAGTGTCTTAATATATTATGTCAAAAATAAAATCGAATTGAGAACCTCCTCCTTTTTTGAAGTCGGCTGAAAAGAAGAAATTTCACGCGGATGAAGTTGCGACCAGAAGCTAGTGTAGTACAATAAAGCTAGTGGTAAAATCACGTAATCTGCAACAAGCAATTCTAGTCCATTACTGTGTGGCGCCGATCTACATCGCAACATGCGAACTATGCATCCCACTGACGTCACACAAAATCCTGCATCGCGCAATCAGAGTTTACCGCGCGACTAGCATAATATACAACGTCCCGACATCAATCGTCGTGCAGTTGCCCACCAGACACGACACCCGTCTGGTCGGAGGATCCTCTCTTTTCTATGGAGGTTGAGTGAACTTTACACCCTAATCCTCATGCCTCTATAACTGGAAATAGACCTTTCTAAAGATTCCCCACAACAAATGTACTATTCCTCCGAATTTTGCAACAAACAACCGTGAATTATTGATCGAAGTATTCGCAGTAGTAGTTATATAAGTACTGTTTCAGATTGCTGTCAACTTCCATTCACCAATCACCACCAAAACAAAAACACTGATGAAAACTGACAACTAACCCCACAAAGTACTGAAAATAAAATTAGTGTTTTTTCCACACGGAACCGGAATGAAACCGGCCTCAATCGCAATTCGACGCATGTAAGGGGTGAATAAAAACAGTGAACGTCAACACGGCGACGGAGGCGCAGTAATTAGATTCCGTCGCGCTGTGTGAGCGGATAAAACTGATAAAAGAACGTACAGCATGTATGTAAAGTGTGTTTAGGTTGATATGTAAATAACTGAACGGGAATGTCTGATCTAATCAGTGGTTGGTTGTTTGTTGGTTGTCAAATCTTTTTTTTTAAATTGGTCACTGTTAACGCCATTACTTTCTTTAGTTTTATATTTCATGCCTAATTACTGGCAACTCTAATTAATTAGTATCTGTGACACATAAAGTTCCTTCCGCTTTCCTTCTCCCTTCCACAACCCTTATAATGCCTAAGCGAGAGCGAGAAGGAAGATCCGCAATGGCGCGCATACGCTGCCGCCAAGAAGATCCGCCAGTTCTCAACCAACATCGACGCCTGTGGGTAAAATTAATCCCAAGTCGAAAAAGGACTCATATTTTCACCGCGAAGAACGAAGATTGCTATTGAACAGTGCAAGTGCGTGTATGTGTGTTGTGGAAAGTGCAGATTCTCGTCCGTACGTGATATCCTGGACGCGCCAGCCACGTGGCTAAGGAAACCCTTCCCATCGTGTCGCCGTAGTTCACCAGGCAGGTACCATCATCATTTTCCCACACCACCAAAACACCTACTTGTGTCACCGAACCGCCCTCATACAGTCCACTTAGAAAATTTAGATTTTCACCCCAAGGCTTTATGCCGCCGCAACAGTCACAAAATAGATAGTTAGTTATTTTTCTTTTCAGGTTTCTGTAAGCTCTTTCAACTGAACCAAAATTCCTTTTATTATTTTTAATCTTTATGTATTTGCTGCATTGTTTTGATTCTAATATTTAAATGAACTTATTTTTGTTTCAGTGTTGCAAACTAAAAAAGTAGACCGATGAAGCGATGGGTGGACTGTGTGGAAGATGATATGGTGAGAAAAGGGTTGACTACCGAGATTACGACTAATAGAGAGAAGTATGGAAGAGTAACGTATTTGGAGTTGGCGCAACACTGTCTCGTACATTTTGCGCAGACTCCAAATAAATTGGTATATGGGTAAGAGAAAGTTGATGATTCAAATTCAAATTCAAATTATTTATTTCAGACACGAGTCCATAGTGTTAGTATAACAAAGTTACTTAAAGACGTTGGTAAGTATAATACAAAATTATAAAAAAAGCTAACAATATATCCTCAACTGGTGTGGATCCTTACCCAGTGACGCAGCAGAGGGGAGTCCCACCGATCTCGAAACACACGCAGGATACTATAAGTGGCGGTGCGCAGCCGGCCGGCCATGGATGCGGTCCTTTTACTTGATGATGATGTTGCAAATCAAAGATAAATTAAAAAAAAAAAAGATAAATGATAAATGATTTTATTTCTGTAAGTAGGTTTGTATAAAAACTTTTACACGTCAATCATATTTTTAACCGACTTCAAAAAGGAGGAGGTTCTCAATTCGTCGGAACCTTGTTTTTTTTTTTTATGTATGTTCCCCGATTACTCGAAGATGGCTGGGCCGATTTGGATTTTTTTTTGTTTTATTCGAGAGGGATTGGTTGGATTGGTTTAACATCACAGTTGGTACCATATAAAATTTATTAACTTTGCTTTGGTAGTTTTTGAGTAATACGTATTTTTCAATAATACGTATTTTTTCACGACTTTTATATGGATGATGTTCTAGTTTGTTTTGCAGATAGTGGTATTAGAATTTGTGTGGAGTAGGTACACAACTAAAAAGTGAAAAATAAAAACTTTTTTACAAAAAAATACAACCGACTTCCAAAAACAACACTACAAAATGAAAAATAACTTTAATTTCGGAAGTCGGTGGTAAAAAACGAAAATACATTTAACTAGACACCGACTTCCGAAATTAAAGTTATTTTTCATTTTGTAGTGTTGTTTTTGGAAGTCGGTTGTATTTTTTGTAAAAAAGTTTTTTAAAAACTAGATGACGTCCGTGTTTCCTATTTGACTACTCTGAGAACAAAGGCTGAAACAAACTCAGAGGTCACTGTCTCTTTTAAAGACCAGACATAATCTTAGCATTAAAAGATTGACACGATTGATTTCTATTCGAAATGTGATTAATATTTTTTGTTTTAACTTATGTGATCGCACTGCTGGGCAAAGGCCACCATATTTTTCCAGTGGACCTAACACAAGTTTATTCTTCCCTGTCGTCTATAACACCTCGGGTCGTAGTCGCTGACTGAGACGCCCTGGGCGGCGGAAATCGATAGCAGATTCCCGGCCACCGTAGGCGCGGGCTTGTGGATAGCGAGAAATGGGTAGCTCGCCGTCCGGTAAGGACCAGGCCTGGGTCGACGGCGCGTTGTGTTCCACGCGCGCCTCAAAGAGATGACAGCAGTGATGGGGTTCGAAAGGGCCGATGCCGCCGGGGTCGCGGGTTGTTCGAAAGAGATATCGTGGTCCTGGCATAGGAAACTGAAGGAACACGGGTGGGTTTTAGTCAGTAAAAGTCTGACACGCCCTCCCGCTCCGCCCAGAGCGGGAAAAGTCATTTGCTGATTTCCCATCCACAAAAAAAAAAAAAACATCTTGGCCAGATCATGTCATGAATATCCCATAGACCCCATATAGCAACCTACCGAGCTATTAGTACTTATTTCACATCAGATTTTTTTTCTTTACCCCGATATTTGTTTTCCTCAATTTAGTTCACTGTGTTGACTTACTAACATACTCCTTAACTTAGATCAGCATTTCTAAAGACCTGTCCTAATCCGTCCTACGCAAACTCGTCCTACACAAAGTAACCAAAGCATCTATCAAAACAAAACTGACGAATCACCTCACTGACCTCCCTAGTTCCAAACTTAATAGAATTAACAAAGAAATAGACCTTCCACATTTATACAGTCGACTGCACGTTGGTGGTAGTACTTTGACCCATAGTTGGCCTAGCTTAGTTCGAAGTTTTATTAGAATAAGAGGCTTATATTATTTTTTTTACTAATGACGTGCTGCCTATTGTACATGTCGTAGCCACATTAGTTACCTGCTCACAGTACCCTTAATGAAAGCCGTCTAAAATTGAGATATCTAAACCAATCTGTCTGTGGCAGACAAAATAGCAAGAGAGAAAAATATAGCGTACTCTTTCTAGCTTACATAACGTGTCGTAAAGAAGGAATAGATGTACAGAATGCAGTGCTATGCTTTTATATTGCTACCTCTGTTAGTATTCTAAGTCCCAAACGAACGATCGGCCCGTTGTTTACATCAAAAGAAGGAAAGCTGTTTTCAGAATAAGTCGTCGGTATAAATCAACCTCTAATCTTGTTTGTCAGTGGTGATCGAACGACTGTTTTTGCATGTATATACACATAGATATCGTAAAATAAATTCGGTTGCGCCATATTTGTAAAGTCGTAATTTTGTCCGGTTGACGAGAATTTTATTTCCTGCTTTTTTTACCTGTATTTTTGTGGCATATTGTTTGATATACGATTTGATGGTAAAAAGGCGCATCTGATTTATTGAGAGCAAATTTTCAAACATTTCAAACAGTCTGATGAAAAAAGCAAGGAAATATTTTTTTTCTTTTTTTTTAGGCTTGCACGGTAGTGGTGAAAGAACACTCAAAATATTATTACCAGCATATAAAAAAGCCAGAATTTACAAGTTGTGTGGCAAATTTTTGATAGAAAGTAAAATGAACATTGAGGTGTCTGGTTTCTAAACGCAGATATATCAGAAATATTCGAATATTTTGAAATACTGTTGATATTTTACGGCCCGAGTTCCTGGATTTGCTTTGAGCTTCACATATGAGAGAAAATGAATATTAAAACAGACCTTCACTAACTTGTCACAGGAAATGTAGTTTTAGATTAAATACGAGATTTGATGTCTCGGTGAAAATGTTAAGAGATTACTTGGAAGACTTTTCTGAGAAATTGGAAGACATGATGTGTTTCAGTCATAGGTTAATGTAAATTAAAAGAGGGGAGGGGGGCTTGTGGCTAAGTAATAACAGCCACACGAGTTATATACTAAGACGGGGGGCCTTGGAAGCCGATGTCGCTGTCATTTGTGGATCTTTGACAGTCGTTAGGGTCGTCAGAAGCCCGAAAGTCTGACAACCAGGCTTACCAAGGGGTATCGTATTACCCAGTAACTGGGTTCTGGAGGTCAGTAGCCAGTCGCTACATGTAAAATACTGGTATTCAGCTGCATCCGGTTTTACTGGAAGCCGATACCAAAACATAGTTGGGAAAATGAAAAAAAAACTGAATAAAATATTTCTGAACCAAAAAAAAAAACAAAATATTCAGCAGCTTATTCTTGCTCGAAAATACTACAAGAAATTCTAAGAATTTAACATTTTACAAGAAATATACCTTTAAGAACACAACAAAAACTTACCTGGTGTTTTATTTTACTCTCAAAAACAATAAAACGAAAACATAGACGCATAAACTCCTGCAAATATGAAATTTTCAGCAGAAGGAAGGCCATTTGCACGTCACTCCGCTTGAGTGTTGTAGTAAAACAAAATAGTGCGTACAAGTTGATGTTGCCAATTTAGTCGGTATATACAACCTATATATTTTTATGGTATAAGTTCAGCAGAAGCTTATGTTGTTTTTGTAATCGCATTTATCGTTGGATTGTCTTGTTTGTTGAGGTGTGAGCTGTTTTGTTGAGCTGTGATTTGGTATGGGATACAAGTTTTATGTTGTTTTGTTTGCAGTGATGAGAGCTAATTGTTATGAAGTGTGGGTGACGTGTAAGGGCGCTGCCTCATTAGTGCGTTGCGTCATCGCAGCGTCGACGCTGCGTCGTTTTCCATGTATTTTAAATGACATGCCACATTAAAGCGTTGCGTCGTCGCACGCGACGTTTCAACGGATCGACGGACGAGAGACGAAGCGGGGGAGGATGATGCGCTACGCTGTCGGAGCTCCGGTGCGGTGACGGACAGTGTTCCACTGTTGTGGAAACTGACTGAGGTGCGTGCGTCGTGCTCTTGCGCCGCAACGTCGTGCGTCGTCGCTGCGCAGGTGTGGCATACAGTGCATTGATCCGTTGCGACGACGCAATGCAACGCACTAATGAGGCATCGCTCTAACCGGGCGGAGGGATCTTAAGATAAAATGGACGCTAAACTTAATACCAAAAATCCAATAACTAGCCTATTTTACCACACCTTTACCACAGTCATCATACAGTCATCCGACGAGAGCCCGAGCTGCATACGTAGTTCACCGAACTTCGTATGCAGCTCGGGCTTCGTCGGACGACTGTATGATGTATAGTGGTATAAACTGTGCCTTTACCGTGATTTAATTAGTGTATTCCATTGTGTTTGGCAGTAGCTAATCTAAGTAGTAAGAATGGTCTTGAATCGTAGTAAATTAACAACTTCAACGAGAAAAAGTATCTATTGTGTTACATCAATGTTTTTGTTCTACTCCCCGATCTGTGTGGAAGTTAAGAAAGTTTAAAAGGTTTCCCCACAAGTTAAAACGAGAAAATAAGTTACTTCGGCGGACGAATGCTTGCAGTCTGTTACTCTTGCAACATGTAGTGTCACTTGCAGTTGTTGTGTCGTGAGAGGCGACCGTTTTTTGTTTTTCGAGCCATTGGGTTCCAACTTTTTGAATTCAAATACCGAAATGGAACGACGAAACAAATGTTTTATTTAAACAACCTACGGTTATCAGTAAATAGGTTGACGCGATGGCTCTCCTGGCGGAATATGGGTACGTAAGTAGATACTATCACTAGTGGAAACTTGCTACAGTGATAAAGGCTAATTGTTGAATGCATTGTGATGACACAGTGGACAAAGTGGAAAGTCCTATGTCCGTAAATAAAACAAACAGCAATGCAATTAGCATTGCTGTTGGCTTTTAGGGGTCCATATGTCCGATTGAAAAAACGGAACCCTTATAGGATTACTTGTGTGTTTGTCTGTCCGTCTGTCACAGCCATTTAGCTCCGAATCTATTGGACCGATTAAGTTGAAAAATATGAATTTCAGTGATCCAATAATAAAGCTAAATTGTGACCTACCATTATTTTTTTTTTAAAACAAAACTTCGAAGTGGCTCTATAATAATGGGTTCTATATAATAGTGAATTCCTAAATTATAACTTCAAAATAATTAAGTTATTATACGAGTACCTATGGTATTTAAATTAACTCCAATACACATGATCTCAACTCGCGGCTAAGTATTAACAGAGCTGCACGGGTCGATCAGTGGATGGTGAATTAAGGCTTCCCCCTTAAATATTTGTTTTATTTTAATTTAACAAACGAGTTTTTTTTCCGTTTTTAGGGTTCCGTAGCCAAATGGCAAAAACGGAACCCTTATGGATTCGTCAGTCTGTGCGTCTGTCCGTCCGTATGTCACAGCCACTTTTTCCGAAACTATAAGAACTATACTGTTGAAACTTGGTAAGTAGATGTATTCTGTAAACCGCATTAAGATTTTTACACAAAAATAGAAAAAAAAAATTTAGGGGTTCCCCATACTCAGAACTGAAACTAAAAAATTTGTTTTTCATCAAACCCATACGTGTGGGGTATCTATGGATAGGTTTTCGAAAATGATATTGAGGTTTCTAATATCATTTTTTCCTAAACTGAATAGTTTGCGCGAGAGACACTTCCAAAGTGGTAAAATTTTGGAAATCCACACAAAGATTGAGTCCAAAACCTGCAGTTCCGGTGAGCGTCAATGGCATTACTGAGCTTAGGGAGATTGCGGATATGTTTAGGAAGCATTTTGGAGTGACCTCGCGGCTTCAATCGGAGGGACGGGGCTGAGAGTAGATTGTCTGGTGTTCCGGTTAGTATTTCATCAAAGGAGATACGGAACATCATTCAGTCGATGACCAGGGGAAAATCTCCAGGGCACGATGGCCTCAGTATAGAGCATTTCCAGTATGCCGGTCCGCATCTCCCAAGAGTCCTATCTATGCTGTATAATCTTTGTGTGAGGCACTCGTATCTACCAACTGATCTGATGAAGACGATAGTTGTGCCCGTAGTCAAGAACAAGACCGGCGATGTCTCAGACAAGGATAATTATAGGCCAATATCGTTGGCTACTGTAACAGCGAAGGTGCTTGATGGTGTGCTTGAGCGGAGAGTAACTGGACAGCTCAATTTACATGACGCTCAATTCGGTTTTAGAGCTGGGCTGTCTACGGAAACTGCTATTCTGGCGCTCAAGTACACGGTCAGGTACTACACTGATAGAAACACACCTGTATATGCTGCTTTCTTGGACCTCTCCAAAGCATTTGACCTGGTTGATTATAATATCTTATGGTCGAAATTGCGGGAGCAAGGTCTTCCAAATGAGCTTATTAAGCTCTTAGACTACTGGTATGACCACCAAATCAACCAGGTCAGATGGTCGGGTGCGTTGTCTGGGGCGTATGGGTTGGAGTGTGGGGTGAGGCAGGGGGGCTTGACTTCCCCAGCGCTCTTCAGTCTATACGTCAATAATTTAATCGAGGAGCTCAGTGGCACTGGTATCGGATGCTCGATTGATGGTAAGACTACCAATAGTATTAGTTATGCAGATGATATGGTGCTGCTGAGTCCCTCGATTGATGGACTCAGACGGATGCTGAAGATTTGTGAGAGGTACGCCACGTCTCATGGTTTAGTGTACAATGTGCGCAAGAGTGAACTTGTGGTGTTTAGGGTAGGTACTAAAAAGCCTAAGACAGTTCCTCCGGTATGCCTTTATGGTGTACCACTAAATAGAGTGTCGCATTTTAAGTACCTTGGCCACATTGTGAATGAGGACTTGAATGATGACAGTGATATAGAAAGGGAGCGAAGAGCGTTGTCGATCCGATGTAATATGCTGGCCCACAGGTTTGCACGATGTAGTAAAGAAGTGAAACTCACTCTTTTCAAGGCGTTTTGCCAGTCTTTCTACACGTGCAGTCTGTGGGTTAGACATACGCAGAGGGCCTACAACGTTCTTCGCGTACAGTATAATGACGCCTTTAGGGTGCTGTTGGGGCTCCCGCGTTTCTGTAGTGCATCGGGCATGTTTGCTGAAGCAGATATAGATAGCTTTCAAGCTATCTTGCGAAAAAGAACAGCATCCCTGATGCGAAGGATTCGGGGGAGCACCAACAGCATTTTAAGGGTGATAGTGGATAAGCCTGATTGCCCGTTCCTGGGGCACTGGACCCGTATGCACTGCTGCAGGTCTGGTGCCGCGGGAAGCGGACATAGTTATAGGTTTTTAAATTAATTGTAGTTATGTTTTGTTTTATTTTTGTTTTATTTTATTTTATTTTAATGAGGTTTGTTACTAACATAGTTTTATAAGTGTTACTAACAACAATATGAATCTTGTGTTCGATTTAAATAAATAATAATAATAATAAAATGTGTCCCCTCCCCCCTGTAACTTATAAAATAAGAGAATGATAAAACTAAAAAAAATATATGATGTACATTATCATGTAAACTTCCACCGAAAATTGGTTTGAACGAGATCTAGTAAGTTGGTTTTTTTAATACGTCATAAATCGTAAACCGCAATTTACCTTTCATTCAATCACCTCAATTATTAAAACATCGATCAAAGTTACAACGAACTACAAAAACTTTTATATTATGTTACTTGCTGCTACGGAACCTTTCATGGGCGAGTCCGACTCGCACTTGGCCGGTTTTTTATTAATACCTTCTAGTACAAAATCACTATGTAACTACCAAAACATGTAACATTGTGATGTTCAAATTCACTATAAACTTTACTAGTTTAATAATAATAATAATAATTCTTTATTTCAGATAACCAAGATCCAAAGTGTTAGTAATTACAATAATGACTTAAGACTATTGTTAGTAAAGTGACACAATATTGGTGATTCTTATTTATAATAATGGTAATAGAAATTGGAACCTGAACGACGGATACAGATTCCGCACACGAATAAATCTGTAGGATCTGTATCGTAACTTGGCGCAGAATTTAATATCCAGACTTACTCTGGTGTAGACTCTATAGATTCGTCATAATACCAGTTATGAGCGAATACTGAATATCCTTGGAGAACTTGCCATATCTTGGGGAATATTAAATATTTTGGGATAAAGACTAGTACTTCGAATAGTTGCTGTAATAATATTGTGGACAAGTATGTCATATTGAGCTTCTAAGCTTTGTGATTTAGTAGCGTACTTAGTAGTAAAATATTATCAGCTTGAACCTTTAGTTATGCCGCTTGCATCCAAAGGGTCAGTAATACAAGCTATCTAAGCTGAGATATTTTGTTTTGTTTAATACTGGCTTTGTTGTCATTTGTTTTGTTCTAAATTTAATTTTAATAATTGTTTTCAATTTTTAATCAAAATTTGTTTTAATTCACATTATTCTAATTTTATTTTTGTATTTTTAGTTAAATTAAATGTTTACTCTTAAACTGATTTTTAAATAAGATGATTTCATCATAGACTAGCTTAATTGTTACCTAAATGGAAGAAGTCACTGGCTCCTGAAATACAGGTAAGTACGAGTACTCTAACCTAGTTCTGTTGTCAGGGTCTCAAATTCTGCTATAACCTGTTCATGGCAATATTAAATTTATTTATTATTTCATTCATTCACAAACACATCATTTGCATTTTAAATATTTTTATAAAAACATAAAATAAAAATACAACATTATTTATTTATTTATTTTAACCCTGTATAATAGGTACCTGCTTAAGCAAAAAGTATCGGCAAACATAGCCTACTTGGCTCACTCTAATTTTAAGCATTAGCTAACAAATCAAAATTTGAATCTGGAAGCTTCTAAGAAACAAAAGATACCAACATTACCTCAGCACAGCCATAACTCTTAATTAGTAAGAACGTCAGGTAATTTCGCGTGAGCAATTAAAAGTGAAAAAAAGTGGTTCGCTAATTATTCGCCATCCCACAATGCATTAAGGAAATGAGGGATGAATAATTTTCGGGACAATTATAAATCTGCTCAGTCGCGCAATTTATATTGTCAAGAAAGAAAATGTATGGACATTTTAAGGAGGTAGGGAATCATTGTTTTGAACGAAGATCTAAGAAAGAAAATAAACCTCGCAATTGGAGTCAATTAAGAGTATAAGTATAATAAATTAACTGAGCATCTACCACAAAATTAATGAAATTAATTAACCTACTGTTAGCAGTAATTATAAAATAGAAATTATAATAGAGGAGCTCGTGACTAAGTAAAACAGCCGCAAGCGTCGATCCATCAGGTTATGCTGCGCTTGCTGGGGTTGGTCCGTCTTTACATACCGAGACTGTTCCGTGCCTCGGAAAGCACATTAAGCCGTTGGTCCCAGCTGTCATTCGTGGATCTTTGACAGTCGTTACGGGTGGTCAGAAACCCGAAAGCCTGACAACCACTCTTACGAAGGGGTATCGTATTATACAGTTACTGTATTGTGAAGGTCAGATAGGCAGTCACTCCATATAAAATACTGATATTCAGCTGCATCCGGATAGACTGGAAGCCGACGACAACATAGTTGGGAAAAGACTAGGCAGATGTTGACAGAAATTATAATAATATGTGGCCTTTGATCTTCTGTGAGAGCCGAGAGTATTGGGTGTGATATATTCCTAAGAACATGATAAGGCTCTTTTGTATATCAGTACTCAACGATACAGTTAATGATAACTAAGTCAGACTCTGATAGCCAATAAGCAAGCTAACAAGATTTTTTTACCAGTTGAAAGAAGTCGTGGTTGCAGTAATAGTTTCATTTACTCGTATGTATTGTTGTTTTGTACAGGTTACTTATTTAGTACAGTACAGAAGCTCCGCAGATGTGATGAGTATTAAGTATTGATATGTAAACATAATAAAACAAAAAAGAAATTAATTTGATGATAAAATAAATTGTGTAATATGCAACAAAATTGAAGATATGCAACACTTTTGTTGATGGAATGTGTTATGAGCAAGAGTTAAAGAGAATTATTGATTAGAGAATTCAAATTGAACATTTTGGACGTTGCTTGGGCTAATTCAAAACATTTTAGCAAACCCTAGGTCGGCGATTGCAAAGAGGTTGCGTGGCCTGGTAAAGTCAATGAGTCTGATTCTGTTACGTAGTATGTAGTTATTTCAATTATAGTTAATACCTAAGTAATAAAGTACGATGGGGTTGGCATATCCATGTGGATAAAAACCCCTTCTAATACAAGGAATAAAAAAGTGACTATTATTTGAGACTAATACGGCGGTTGATGAACCGCCAGTTTAATATTCAGTTTTTTTTTGTGTAATCTTCACAAACGTGATAAGTATCGATATCTCAACATAATAAAACAGATTATATCAACTTATACTTCAAGTAATAAAACTACCAACAGTCATTGACACCAAAAAAACCATAAAAACTTTTTTTTTTTTTCGTTTTGTCGTGTTTAGATAACATCAAGACTGCAGAGTTTGGAGAGCTAATTTAATTTGACCCGGTATTAGAAGAATGGTAATGTTTTCGCTGATCTTGAAAATTATTTATTTTCTTCCATTAAAACCATAAAATAAATACACCTGGTGGCCAAAATATTTGGTCAACATTAATAACAAAGATAACAACTTTATATATTGCAACGTAATCAGTATAATTCATTCGCAAAATCAACAGTGAGTACGATCTTTACTCCTAAAGTTCTCTTAGAAATTTTCCCTGCAAAGGTATAAATTAGATTCTTTATCAGTTTGTGGGGAAAGTTTAGTATCTGAAGGTTTGTTTTACTGGGATGGGCGACTACGTAAATTGAAAAATAAGAGTTGCAAGTTCTTTAAAAATAGCAGAAATAGAGAGTATAAGTCTGCGCACTCTTTGTTAATTGTGGAGAAGTAAAAGAGCGGATTTTTTTCGTATTTCTGAACTTTGTGGAGGGGAAAATTATGGTTTCAGTTTTGTTGTAAGATCTTTTATTATTTCGGTATAGATTATAGACAGAGATTTCTGTAAAACGAAAATTCGCAGTCAATAATATACATTAAACTAGCTGGCTCGACAGACGTTGTCCTTAGCTATGAATATTCTAATGTAAACGCGCGAAGTTCCCGAAGACGCAAGCTGAGAACTCATTTTGAATTGTGTAGGAAAACTTAATTTATATTTTAAGAATTGAACTTCGATTTTTTGCTGAATAGTATAATACCGGAATAAATTTAAAGTAAAAAAGTCAAAAATATAAAAAGATCAATTGGAGCTAATTAATTTGAAAAAAAAATGTTTTGAGTTTGATTGTCCATGGTTATAAGAGTAGGGGAAGACAAAAGAAATGATGGATGGTCTGTGTGAAAGATGATTCTTTAAAGGCGTTTTTCGCCGCCTCATTGGATTTGAAATTTTTCCCGGGGCTCATTGTTGAGATCAAAATTTCCAGAATGGAAGCGATCAAACCAAAAACGCACCGTGTGTTGTCTTGCGGTACCTTGTCCATACACGTCGTTAATATTGCGTGCTGTCTGTGCTACGTTCGTGCCACGACGAAACTCGTATCCGAAAATAGTGCACTGTTTCGATTTTTCCATGGTTACAGAAACATCGATATCAAAGAAAAATCGAACGGCGGGAAAACAAATGAACAACAGATTTTTTTTGAAATATCATGCTACTAGCTTTTGCCAGCGGCTTCGCCCGCGTATATGTCGGAAATTATCCCACGGGAACCTTCTACCGGGATGAAAAGTATCCTATGTCTTAATCTAGGTCATAAACTATCTGTATACCAAATTTCATCCAAATCCGTTCAGCCGTTTTTGCGTGATTGAGTAACAAACATCCAAACATACAAACTTTCACATTTATAATATTAGTAGGATATCCTATGCACTGTGACGGCCATTTTGTTTTTTGTGGGCTTTTTTTCTCAGAGTATTTCTGGGTGGTCTCGCTTTCGCTCACTTATTTCTGAGTGTTATTATTAGTCAGTCAATTACACATTTGCATCGAGATGACACCACCCAGAACAAGTCCATCTCGAATTAATTAAACCCTATCAAATCATCTACACGAGATCGAGGCCTTTCTTAACTTAATACAATTCTTGCGTATCTCAGACTAAAACAACAATGGGAACAGTCCTGTTTAGTTTGAAATTCGTTGAAGTAACTCCCTACCTACTAACTATATGTTGTTGATAACTATTTTATGAAGATTATTATGAAAAGTGGGCGTTTGTTGAGACTATTTAGTAATGGAAATATAGAAAGACAGATAGTTTTTTTTATGGACTGAAATACAAGAATGTTGCCCTCGTCAAAAAAAAATTCTAAAATAACTCCTATCAGTTATAACTTCATAAGTGACTCATGATTATTTTACCAAATATAAATAAAAAAAATAACAGAAAACAATGCATGTGACTCAGTACGAATGCAATATTTTTTATTGGAATTAATTTCCATATAAATTGACGATTAAAAAGCAAAAGCATAGAATACATCACGAGGGATATTTATTTTTACCAGAATAATTAAAAAAAATATTTTATTGCCTAAGAATTTAAAACGACCCAAAGCGATCAAAATATTGAAAATTTAATAATTGGCTTTAAAAATGAAGGTTTGACTTTTTTGTAAACGGTATTAATATAAATTACATAAGCAATTTATTATTCACTAGCCGTTGCCCGTGGCTTCGCCCGCATGGATGTCGGATATTATCCCACGGGAGCCTACTGCCGGGATAAAAAGTATCCTTTGTAACCATATATATAACCATATGTAACCATTTACCAAGATCACTTCTGGAGATAAGTGATATAAATATGTTTAAAAATAATAATAAAACATTGTTACTAAAAAAAGCATATTACTCTGTCACTGAATATTTACAGGACAAACTTATATAATGTTACCCCATACAATATTTTAAATGATGTCTTTTCAATTTTTATTTTTTTTACTGTTAAATTCTACTTTCATAAATAACTGTATTTCATAAAGGGGATTGTCCAATTTCTATAGGACTTTGGCTACTCGTAAACAAACAGTTCAGCTAATATTATGTGATTGATTTAATAGCTCATATCAGTAGAAATGAGGATATAAACCTAGTTTTGTATCAACATGTATATTTAGATATGTTTTTAACATTTAATTGAAACAGGTTATGTATGAAATAAAACTTGTTTTTTTTTTATAAAATTATATTTATTCACCAGTTTCATATGTTAAAAGAACATGGTCGAGGAACCAGCAGGCAGGCAGGCAGGTGGCAGGTGGATTAATATGTTCCTGATACCTTGCCCAACTTAAAAACCAAATAATGGTCATAATATGTGCACAGCAACCTATTGTTCTACGGCCCACCATACAGTTGCAGCAATATTGTTTTATTTCTGCCCTCCCTTCAGTGTTATTTGCATACATTATATAAACAAAATATCTTTTTCTGCTGAAGTGTCTGCTCTGTATTTTCTCACGCAATAAACTGCAGTTGGCTGAAGGGAGCGGAAAACCTTCCAGTAGGTTGCTGGCAGTATTTCTGCACAGCCCAATAGTATAGGAACCATCGCCTCTTATGTGTTCTCCATAGTAAGAACGAGCTTGTTTCAATTGATACGTTCCACATGCAATTAGAATTAAATCTCTATATTACTTTATATACTGTATTATCTATGGCGAATGATAACTGTCAATCAATCAATCTGTCATTTTGACAAATTGACACAACATTTTTTAAGCATCGTGTTGCCATATAAAAAAAAAACAATTATATATCGATTCATTTGAAATCGATCAAAACGTTAGAAGTACGAAATAATGTATAAAACGACAGTTTATCATTTCCTATGTCTTAAATCATTCATATAATTTATTGGCATTTTTAATTATGTTATTTAATGAAAACTATGTTAAATACAGTGGAAAGATTGCACTGTATTTCAAATCGATTTGAATTTGTTATTTTATGGAGTTTTGGTTTGGCGACACTGAAACCAAATTCAATGCCGTTCATGTGTAGCATCAAATCAGATACTAAAATTAAATGTTTTTTTGCAGTGCTGATTGATACAAAATTATTTGCATCAGATATTTACTAAAATAGAATTTAATTATTGGTAAATTATTTTTTTGTATAGCATCGTGTTCAAAAATGGCCAAGTATAGACAATTCCCTTTGCATGCCTGATGGTAGGATATAGCTAATGGACACTAATATTTATTTAAGACCATTTTCTTGTGCACCCATTTTCGCAAATGAATAAATGATTGTGATTATGATTATGATTTGTCTTAATCCAGGTTATAAACTATCTGTTTGCCAAATTTCATCCAAATCCGTTCAGCCGTTGTTGCGTGATTGAGTAACAAACATCCAAACACCTTCACAAACTTTTACATTTATAATTATAGTAGGAAGTAGGATTTCCCTTAAAAGAAGCAATTGCAATATTTTAAAGTGAAAAATAATTTGTAATTGATTTGTCTCATAACATAACTCTTTTTAAATGATCCTAGATGTTAGGAGCACGTTTAATGTGTAAGTTGGCCTACTACTAAATATACTACTAATACATATTATGTAACTAAGTAGGTAGGTAGGTAATTTGATTTTTTACTCTGTGAATATTAATAGCCAAAGAATTCAAATATCAACAAATAATTTGCTAGCCAATGTAATTGACAAACAACACACCACATCGGACTATAGTTTCTTTCAAATAAGGTACAGCAGTGCTATTCTGTACAAATCTCACCGTGAAAACTTAGGTGAAGTGAGCGTGGAGTGAGCTGTCAATGGTGTCAATTCCTAGCATCACGCAGAATGACAACTCACTTCACCTAGGTTTTCACGGTGAGATTTGTACAGAATAGCACTGCAGCACCTTAAATTGCGTCACCTACTTTCTGTCACAATCCGACGGAATTTGAAAGAAATACCTAAACCATTGCTTCATATGTTTGAAAAATTTGTCTTCTCGTCAAAGTAAATAACGCAATGAATGTTGTCGGACTGTCAAAATGTTTGCAATTTTATTGGAAGTGTGTTACACAATTACTCCGCTGGTGTGAAAAACGTAGTATACACCTCGGGCCAATAGTATTAGGCCACATACAAAAGGTCTACAATTTATTTTACCACATTGAATCCCCGTTCTTCGGTGCCAGAACAAATATTTTGCACTTAACCGCACGGAATTGTGGACGATGCACAAAGGCGACTTTCGTTTGTTCGATATAAAGGTTCCTGTGTAGGTGTGTCTGTGTGTGTCTGTTTGTGCAGTGGTATTGAATGTGACAATGATGTTTATTGGACGCATTCCCGCTCGCTTTGTATAAAGTATTCTTTTTTTGTAAGAAAGACTGCTCGGAATGGTCCTATTAGAATTAAGTAGAGTTTTGTGGTGATCAGGAGTTGTCATGTGAATTTATTATTTTTATTCATAAAAAAAATCAAATCCATCAATGCATGAAATCATAATTTAAATGTCACTGTCATTTTCATTTATAAAATGTTACTGCAAATTATGCATGTAAATACTTGGAATGTTTTTAAATAAACTAGTTAGTTATTGCTGTTTAATAAAAAAAAAAAACCTTATTTTCATCTTACTGAAAATCAATAGAAGATGAAGTAATAATAGACTAGGTACAAAGTAAAACAATTGGAAAGAAAACTTATCACAAACGCAATCCAATTTCATTGTTTGTGTATTTACAAACAAGTTTGTCTACTTTGCCGGAGTTTAACAAAGGAAATGAGTTGACAGTACTCAGGTGTAGTTCACATACACTCGGGTTTAGAAAATTGAAGAAGGTCGTACCTTTAAAGTATGCTTTACGACTATATACCTTAAGATAGAGATTTTTGTTAGGTACGAAAAAATAATTTAAAACGGTGTATTTAGTAAGTAGGTACAAATATACCATTTTACATTATTTTTTTCGTTTTTCCTACATAATAACAGCAGTTAACTTTTATGCATATTTACGCATTAATTTTGTTGAATTTCTTTAAGTACAAAAAATATTAAAAATAAAAATCACTAATATCTGGGATATTAGTGATTTTTATTTTTAATATTTTTCTGATTTTTAAACCAGTTTTAAAATATAATTATAGCACTCGCTTGGTATTTATATATTTATATGTAAATACCAAGCATAGTTTGGCAGAGTAGATTTAAAAGTAATAAGGTTGGTTCTTTTTTGTGCATATAAACATGGTATCCAGATACGACACAACCCCATTAGAAGAAACAATGACGAGTTCCCATAGACAAAGCGGGGAAAATTCGTAGCACAGTTTAAAATAACAGTGTACGTAATGAATTCGTAAATGAGTCGAGTGTTCATAGATTAGCGACGGAATCCGAAGGCCAATTAACGAAATTAGGTTTTAGATTTCATTCGCTTTATTTCCGCGGATCAGCAGTAAATTACGAATGTTCTGGAATAAATTAAAACAGTTTTTGGGTCCTTGGATACAGCTCAGTTTATGTTTAAAAGTTATGTCAAATCGGCAATTTTAACCGCTATAGACCAACGGATGTTTCATTGAACAGAAGGCTAATTCTCGTATCTAATAAATCTACTTTAAAAAAAGTAAAAACCAACTTCAGAACCAAAAACAAATAAAATAACTTTCATAAAACACTTAACAGCTTCTGAAGTCGGTGTCAAGCTAAAGTGCATTGAAGAATTCAATACACCGACTTCAGAAGCTGTTAAGTGTTTTATGATAGTAATTTTATTCGTTTTTGGTTTTGAAGTCGGTTTTTACTTTTTTTAAAGTATATTTATTTTTCCATTTTTAGTTGAATATACAATTACAAGACGAACGAAAAGAAGAATCATCAAAATCGGCTTAGATACACATTTATGCATATAACTTCGTACATAAGAATAATTACGTAATGTATTATATACTAAAACCTTCCCGAAAGTATGCACATCACGTTAGTGAAAAAAATATCAAAATCGGTTCATTAGTTTTTGAGAAAATCGCGGACAAACAAACATACATATATATATATATATACATACATACATACATACACATACGTACATACATACATACATACGGGTCGAATAAAGAACCTCCTTTTCTGATGTCGGTTAAAAACGTTTAAATTCAAGTCGCAATGTCATGCTAGCGACAATCAAATGTCAAAAATGTAGGTAAACGTTTTCCATTTTTTGACAGATTGAGACTGAGAAGAGGTTGCGAACGTTGTTAAAAATACGGGAATTGCCTCTCAGCCCAGTAACAATTCGGGTGCACGGTGCACTTTTCACCAGATTCCATCACGTGCATAATTTTACAATAATATCTAACGGGAACGTGAAATTCACACTGTTTTTTATTTGAGCCCTTTACTAATCAAGCAGATTTATATAAAGATGTCATCAGCCCACCGATTGAAAGGCATTCAATGAAACTATGAATCCTAACTAATATTATAAAATGCGAAAGTGGCTTTGTTTGTTTCTTACACATTCACGCTAAAACGGCTGAATGGATTTGAATGAAATTGCCACATGGATAGACGATGACCTGGATTAGGACATACGATACCTTTTATCCCGGTGGTACGTTCCCGCGGGATAATTTCGAACTCCATGCGGGCGAAGCTGCGGGCAAAAGCTAACATCATCATCATCTGCCTAGCCATTTCCCAAGTATGTTGGGGTCGGCTTCCAGTCTAACCAGATGCAGCTGAATACCAGTATTTTACACGGAGCCACTGCCTATCTGACCTCCGCAACCCAGTTACTGGGTAATACGATACCCCTTGGTAAGACTAGTTGTCAGACTTTCGGGCTTCTGACGACCCGTAACGACTATTAAAGATCTTCGAATTGCAGTTAATAAAAATAAAGACAATGTGTCTTTATGTGCTAGCGACGACTTCCGGGGGCTTATTATTGAGTGTGCCAGTCACCCTCTGCCAATTTATCTGTGTATCAGGGGACATGGTTCTTCCATAGTTCAAGGTACCCAATCCACTATAGCCACCCAAACCCATAGCCCAATATGTTTTGTTTCCATGTTCTGCAATAGTCCTGCACCAGCCGGAGGTTGTCCCTGCACCAACAGGGATAATTGTCGGCTGGTGCCTCCTCGTCATTTAAAATTGTCTAAGGGGCTTCTGCGAGTTGGCATCGTACGCCTTCCAAAGGTCCGGGACCCCAAGGTCCCGAGACATGTTAAAGACAATGTCACAAGAAACACAATTCTTCATTAAAAATGTTTGTCTTGAAAAGAAATCGTCACAAGCGGACTATCTTCTAAGCCATACACACATAAGTCTTGACACAAATTCGACCGGCGACCTTGAGTTAAGATGGCGGAAACATGCGGCATTTGGGTCGTTAAATCAAATCCACCACAAATAAGTTTAAGCCGGAGCACATCGAGTTAATAAATTAAGGAGCAAATACATTTTAGCTTTAACAAAAAATAAAAAGAATTAGGTAATATTTTGTGTCTTATTTTTCAGTGCGACATTCTTGGAGTGTGTTCTGAACAGTCAAGAATATAATCTATATGTACACAATAATCTATTAACGTGAAAACGTGCTATAATTAAAAATGCATCAGTAACGGCATAAATTTATAAACGTCACAAGATTCTGAATAAAACAAAAATCCCTCAAGACACTTTCTACGACTCCGTTAATCCCAAAAGCCACGAAAATATACTGAAAATTCTGCTTAAATTTACCTTCCATGCGCATAAAACCTTAAAATAAATTCAAATAAGAACACACAGAACACACAACATGAGAACATAAACCAATTCGCTTGATAAAACTAAAATGACGGTAGCATCGCCAGCGCTGCACGGTGGCGTGGTTATCTCGGTCGTAAACAAAAAGTTTGGCGATAATTTACGCTTTTAGCCTCCTGTAATATCTCAGGGTGTATCTTCAAAGTGTAAATCTATGAACTTAATATTTCTGTTAGATTTTTAGGCGTCAAAATATAATGTTTTGGTTTATCGCTTGCAAGTGCTCTAGTTCAATATTATTAGATTATAGGGTTGCTAATGTTCTTCTTCTGCAGTAAATTAGTAACAAATCTCGGGATGTAGGTATATGTCAAAACTGTAAAAAAACGGATAAGTTTTTTAATTTCAAATCATAGTTTTATTTCCCAAAAGATTTCAACAAAACACTATTACCAAGTCGTCTGTCTGTCCGTCTGTACTTTACCTATTGTATATTGTGATTATAATAGCTAGCTTGTTAAAGTTTTCTAAGAATCATGACAAATAATAATAAATTTTATTTTCAATGTTTTTTATTTCTGTTTTCTTTTCTCACACTAGACTGGCGTTTATAATATATTTCAATAATTGTGCAAAATTTTGTCACTTACGACTTTACTGTTAATATATTACAACAATTAAATATTAGGTTGGGGAAAAAGTCTTTTCGCATTATAGTATGTATGAACTTAAAATAAAATCTCTTTGGCTATACTATCTGTATCTGGCTGGTTTTGGTATCATTGAAAGTTTAAATTTTAAAGAACATAATTCCAAATTCAAATTAGGAAAATGTGTGATTTTCATTTGTTTTTCGTACTGTCAAGATGAGTGAATCTAATGAAGAAATTCGATACATTTTAAAATTTTACTACAAAAAAGGTACACATGCAACGCAAGCCGCGAAAAAAATTTGCGATGTTTATGGACCCAGTGCAGTATCTATGAGAGTAGCACAAATTTGGTTTAAGCGTTTTCAATCCGGAAATTTTGATGTCAAAGATGCAAGTCGCTCTGGTCGCCCTAGTACGGATAAAATGGATGCCATTTTTGAAAAAGTGGAGCAAGATCGGCATATCAGTAGTCACGACGTAGCTGAAGAACTGGGAATTGACCACAAAACAGTTTTGGCGCATTTGAAAAAAACTGGGTACACAAAAAAGCTCGATATTTAGGTACCTCACGAGCTCACTGAAAGAAACCTAATGAACCGTGTACTCATTTGTGATTCTTTATTACTACGTAATGAAACCGAACCATTGAAGAAGCTGATAACTGGTGATGAAAAGTGGATCACGTACGACAAGAACGTGCGAAAAAGGTCGTGGTCAAAGACCGGTCAGGCTTCACAGACTGTGGCGAAACCCGGGTTAGCTCGCAACAAGGTGTGTGGTGGGATTGGAAGGGCATTATTCATTATGAGCTGTTACCACCATGCAGGACCATCGATTCTGAACTCCACTGCGAACAACTGATGAGATTATAGCAAGAAGTTGAGAGAAAGCGGCTGGAATTAATCAACAGAAGGGGTGTGGTTTTTCATCATGATAACGCTAGACCACACACATCTTTAGCCACTCAGCAAAAATTAAGAGAGTTTGGCTGGGAGGTGTTAATGCATCCGCCGTATAGTCCTGACCTTGCACCTTCAGATTTCCACCTGTTTCGGTCTCTTCAGAATTCTTTAGGCAGTGTCAGGTTAACATCACGAGAGGGCTGCCAAAACCACTTGTCGCGGTATTTTGATCAGAAGTCCCAAAATTTCTATAGCAATGGGATCATGTCCCTACCTACAAGATGGCAAAAAGTTATCGAACAAAATGGTACCTACATACTTTAGATAAATAAAAATAATGTATATTAAAAAATGTTTTGAATTTTCTTAAAAAATGCGAAGAAACTTTTTCCCCAACCTATTAATAAGTATGTACATAATAAATAATAAATATTCACACACCTATATTACGAACAAAACACTTATTTTAATACTCAGTATTAAAAATTAAACCTTTTCAAAACACGAATTTACAAACATATTAAAACAAAACAAGTCTTAAAACCAAAAAAAAAAAAACATATTGCCAAACAAAGAAAACCTCAATAGAAACTGAATACAAATTTTTAAACTAATTCACAAAAATCAACTTTGAAATGTCATAGTTGGGTCACATAATCTTTTTTGAAACATCTCTCTCAGATAAGTAACCTCCGTCTTTTGTAAATGATTTAGAACCGTGATGTACTCGTATGCTACATTATTCGTTCGTATAGAATTGTGGGTACATTGTATCCTTTTGAACTACAGCCTTTCTCTGTAACAATGGTTTTCTGTGAGTCGTTGAAGTACTGTGAGCATGTGTCGCGTTTGCGTGGGATATTCCTTTGAGATAATTGCGTAACACACTGATAATAAGAATTTCTTTAGTTCAACAATATTCATTGCATCATATACGTTGTCGAGCAGACAAATTTTTCAAAATTAAACAATCTCTCTTCTCAATCGTTCTCTCACTGCTGAGAATAGCGACTCCGTTTCAAATTGTCAAAGGTTTCTTTCTCCATCTCGATCGTGACGATCGGTAGCCTGGTGGAGTGCAGCGCTGACAGGTACCTTCAGTTGCTAGTTAATATTGGGTAGATTTAAACGCACATCTCAAATTACCAATTTTTCCCAACAGAATAAGTACATCAAAAATACTAAATGCACGTCAAAATTTGTATGTCTAAATAAATTAAACTTAACGCCAGGTCGACGGAGCTACGCTACGCGAGGTTCCAATTTCTGTCTGCAGGGCTTTTTTTTTTTTTTTTTGTGGATGGGAAATCATCAAATGACTTCTCCTGGTCTGGGCAGAGCGGGAGGGCGTGTCAGACTTTTACTGACTAAAACCCACCCATGTTCCTTCAGTTGCCCGTGCCAGGGCCACGGTATCTCTTTCGAACCACCCGCGACTCCGGCGGCATCGGCCCAATTGACCCCGTCACTACTGACATCTCCCCGAGGCGCGCGTGGAACACAACGCGCCATCGACCCGGGCCTGGCCCTTACCGGACGGCGAGCTGCCTATTACTCGTCGTCCGCAAGCCCGCGCCTACGGTGGCCGGGAATTGGCGATCGATTCCCGCCGCCCAGGGCGTCTCCTACGGTGGCTAGGGGCGCGAGGGCGCGGCTGTTGCCTCTCACTCACGCGTTCCGCTTCCTCCTTCGCGAGCATTACTGCTTCGCAGAAGGAAGTGACGACCTCCCATGCACTCTCGCTCCGCACCATGGCCTGGACCAGGTTTGGACGCGAGAGATCGCCGCCGCCGATCGCCTCCGATCTAACCAAACCGAACCTCGGGGTGCTCAGTAATTATAATTTGTACAAGTTTTGATATTGAATTGGTTAAGTAGTTGTAGTGTATGCGCCTGGGCGGTGCGCGGGGAGTCGAGCGCTAACTGTGAGCGAGAGCGGACGTGCGCTAGACGCATATATTACTTCACCCAGTGAACATAACATGTGACAACGGGAATCAATTTACGAGCGATATGTTCCGTAACTTCTGCAAAGAATGCGGTATCGTTGTCAATAGTACCATTCCCTATTGGCCACAAATGAATGGGGAAGTCGAAAGACAAAATAGAGATGTTCTTAAAATTATCCAAGCTGAAAATAAGGACTGGAAAGAGGATATTTTAAATTATTTAATGATGTATAATACTACACCCCATTCTGTTACAGGTACATCACCATTTGAGTTATTTTTTAAAAGACGCTTTCGAGATAAAGTTCCTTTTGCTCCAGATGTAGAAAATAAACTCATAGATTCTGATGTGAGAGATAGGGATGTGCTAATGAAAGAAAAAGGGAAAGAATATGGGGATAGAAAAAGAAGAGCAACTGATTCTAATTTAGGAATAGGGGAAAAGGTATTGCCAAACAGAAAAGGAAGCATTAGCGTTAGTTTGGGCTGTTGAGCATTTTAAAATATATCTTTTTGGGAAAGACTTTGAGCTCATAAGCGATCACAAACCGTTAGAAACGATTTTCGGACGACATTCCAAACCTTGCGCGAGAATTGAACGGTGGGTACTCGGGCTTCAAGCATATACGAGTAGATTCAAAGTTATCTATCGCCCTGGTAAGTCAAATATTGCCGACCCCATTTCTAGACTATGTCAAATGGCTCCAACGAAGCCATTTAATAGGGAAAATTATATAAACCAAATTGTGACATATTCTCGACCTGTCGCTGTGTCCCTAAATGAAATAGAGGCATCATCATCAAAGGATGATGAAGTCTCAAAGGTAAAAAGGGGTATTTTCAGTGAAGATTGGCACGAATCCGTAAATTGTTTCAAAATCATAAGAAACGAGCTTTGTTTTTGCGGACATATTTTGCTGCGGGGTACTAGGATAGTCATCTCAAAAGATTTACGCCAGAGGGTAATAGAAGCGGCTCACGAAGGACACCCCGGTATAGTCCCAATGAAAGGTCGCCTACGGACAAAAGTGTGGTGGCCTAGGATCGATGGGGATGCTGAGCGTGCAGTGAAAGGTTGTCGCGGATGCACTCTTGTATCGGCTCCTAATCCACCACACCCGATGAAAAGGCGATCATTACCTAAAGAGCCATGGGTAGATGTGGCCGTTCACTTTCTAGGGCCACTTCCGAGTCGAGACTACATTTAATTCTTGTGGACTATTATAGCCGGTATAAAGAAATTAAGTTTATGAGAAGTATCACTGCACTTGACACTATTAAAGTCCTAAAAGAAATGTTTTCAAGGCTAGGTTATCCCGCAACTATAACACAGTGACGGGAGTCACCGATGGTGACATTCATGTACGGAACGACGAAACAGGTAAAGAGTATCGTCGGTATATAGTACATTAAAGAAAATTAATGATTCTTGACAAGTTGTGGACAATGATAATAAGGACACAGGGTTATTGAACAATGAGGACTAAATTATTGCAATATACCTTTATGAAATTAAAACGATTATCTGTCTGTTACCTTGTTGTTGATATAATGTTTGTATGCCTGATTCACTAGTTTATATTACTAAATCTATTCTGTTCTTATATTATCGTTTAAGTTATTGTAACTTAATTATTTATAAAATAAAGAAGGGATGTAGTTTATGCGCCTGGGCGGCGCGCTGGGAGTTCAGCGCTAACTGTGAGCGAGAGCGGACGTGCGCTAGACGCATATATTAGTTCACCTGCGTGATCTGTCAAAGTGTGTTTTATTAACCCAGTGAACATTACAGTAGTATTGCATTATAAGTTTATTAGGTGCACATTTTGTTATTTTGATGAACATTTAGTATTGTTGATATATTATAATTAATATTTTTGTTGTGACTTTGGACAAAAATTAATGCATAAATAATGATTATTATTTGTACAAGTTTTGATATTGAATTAGTTACTTAGTAGTGCAATCATTGATTTGGTGTTCATGTGGATAGTATTTGATTTAAGAATATTTTTTCTGGTGTGCGGTTATAATTTTCCGTTGATATTTGATTTAACTACTGTATTCGGCTTCGGCCTCTCTAGGTCTTCTGCCGTCTATCTTTCCTGTCACTATTAGATGATTAGACGTTCCATGTTGTTGATACCTCTGCAGGCAATGTAGCCGAAGTGTCTCACGACACGTTGCAGACAGGATGAAGACAGTTTTTGTGCTTTCTCTGGTTTAAGTTGTTTGTGGATCGAGACATTTGTGCGGTGTTCTGTCCATGGTATCCTTAAAAGCACTATATGTGAAGCAATGAATTAGCAATTTCTTTAAAAAATCCTTCGGATTGTGACAGAAAGTGTGTTCCGCAATTGGGGTGCTGGTTCGACAATAGCTGAACAAAATTGAGGCTTTGTAGGTTTGTCTTTTGTTTTGTAGGAATCGAGTAGGGGTTAGACAATGTGTGAATGTTTTATATTGCTTTTGGATTGTAGGAAGATAAACATGGCCGTGGGTATGAGGCCAGAGTTTCAGGTGATAGAAATGTTACGTTTATTTTCTCTTTCTCTTATCTTGTCTTAAAACAAGTCTTTTAAAACATAACATTTACCTACATTTATACACTGAAAACTACGGACTTTAAAGCTTGTCCACTCTGAAATGACGCCCCCACTACTTTCATTTGTATATGTATACTACGGTAAATGCGGTATTAGGGCGCGTCATTTTAGAGTAGACAAGCTATAGTCACCTATGTTAAAAGTTTGGTATTTCTTCTTACACGCTTAATGTAATTTTTTTCGCAATTCGCAGCATTTTCCCATTTATTGCCTTGCCGTTTCAGATATGCGTCTCAAAATATTTTTGAGAAAATATCACATAATTATTTGAAACAGAGTTACCCTACAATAATTGCCTGATCGCATATTTTAACAAAGAGGCGAATTTATTATAATTTGTAATGAGTACGATACGTTCAAAAGCGATCCTCTCTTGTGTGTAACAATAGGCAGATAACTTCGTAATATTTAACCATTGTGCCTTTAATCTGCGTCATGTATGTTTTTTTTAATACTTAGTTCATTTAATAGATTGTGAACATTTTAAGTTGGGAGATTTTATGAATTTTCTAAAGAAAATGTGGTCTGTAAAATTTTTTATGCGAATCATCGCCAAAATGTACCTAACTGTTTTGCTAATATATAGGGTGACTGGTATTAGTGACCGATACTTAAACATGATTATACTCATGATAACAAACAACTTTTACTCCATAGTAAAAGTTGTTTGTTGATTTGAAAAAAAAATCTGCTGCCCCATACATTATGTTCGCATAACTCGTCAAAATGTAGGGAGCAGCAGATTTTTTTTTCGCGATTTCAGGTTTGGTCCCATAGTAAAAGTTGTTGTACAATCATGTGTTTAAGTATCGGTCACTAATTACCAGTCACCCTATATAGTTCATCCATTCAAAACAGTAGGTGCTTAGCTTCAGTAGTGACATTAGTATATATGTCGCAGGTTTATGACCAGATGACAAGATCAGGTTTTTGATCAAACACCTAGGCTTTTGATCAAGAACCGGAAGAAGACAAAATTATTACTTTATGTTATCATAAACCTGAGAAAATCCAGTTTTTTGATCAAAAACCTAGACTGAATTAGTATTGTAATAAAATCAATGTCGGTTGCTAATTCTTTAAATAAAAAAACAATTACAGACAATAAACAGTGATTTATTTATTATAATTTTATATAGATTTAGCACGTAATCAATAACGGTCTTCCACTAATTGTGGTGACATCAAGAAATGTTAAAATTAATTAGAAATAAAAAAGACTGCTATCAAATAATTTTACATACGAGTACATTTAGTTGTTTAAATACGTTCTATTTATTCCCCGTCAACCGAAAGCTTCCGTTCAGTCGCTTAAATTTTATCATAAACCTAAACAAGTTCAGGTTTTTGATAAAAGAAACTGGATTTTCTCAGGTTTATGATAACTTATAGTAATAATTTTGTCTTTTATCCGGTTCTTGATCAAAAGCCTAGGTTTTTGATCAAAAACCTGACTTTGTTATCAACCTGCGACATATACACCTAAATGGCATTAACTTGTTTTCGCTGCTATGGTTTCGCTTCGCGGCGGAGGTGAACTAAGACTCTTAGAGCTTAGGAACCGGAACCCCAATTGCTACACACTCGCAATTCCAAAAGCTTTTCAATGTGACAATTCAATAAAACCCTTTAGACAGTGTGTTCAAAATCAAAATTGTATGGCGCAAGAAGATCACGGCAATTAATATTGGATACGATAGTGGGTTTCCCGAATATCAGGCGGTAGTGCAAAACGGTGAAGGAAAAGTGAAGAAACGGCATATCCAATGAACCAAAAATTTAAAAACATATGACATCCATCTACCAACCCGCACGGGGCCCGCGTGGTGGATTATGGTCCACTCCCTCTCACAGACAGGAGGCCTGTGTCCCAGCAGACGGATTATTTTCGTTATCGTTTCGCAGGCTGATTATGCTAATTTTTACTGCGCAATTAGGGTGCTAGTCAATATGCACGCCAATACGTATGGCTTCTAGAAAATTTAATACTGCTATCGCACTTTTTAGGAAAAAAATCTCTAAACAAAAGTGAATAATTATATAGGCTGACTGGTAATTAGTGACCGATGTTTAAATAACGAAAACAAAATTAACAAATAATCAAACATTTTTAATTATAATAATATTAATTATTTATTTATTATACTCACGATAACAAACAATTTTTACTATGGAACCAAACCTGAAATCGCGAAAAATAATCAGCTGTCCCATACATTCATGTTCGCATAACTCGTCAAAATGTATAGGGAGCAGCTAATTTTTTTTCGCGACTTCAGAGTTGATCCCAAAGTAAAAGTTGTTTGTTATCATGAGTATAATCATGTGTTTAAGTATCGGTCACTAATTACCAGTCACCCTATATACGTAGTTGGCGTTTTTCCAAGGTATAGGTATACTCGTATACTGGTAATTAGTTCTACAGTAATAACTTTACGCGACTCTACGTACTATATTAATAAACTTAATGTCACAGGTGCAGGAATTCTCAGAGAATTCGCCCAAGTTTAACATAAACAGAACTGTGAGTAAAACTTATAGTTTCTCTGCAAGTAGGTACGGCACGCCGATAAATACTGGACGGGAATTTGATTTATGAAAGTAGAATTAAGCTTCTTATTGACAGAGTTGCTTGTTGCTTGATACCAGCCACGTAGGTTACTTGATCAGCAAGGTTAATCTGTTCTTGTCGCCTTCGTCTCGCATTGTCAGTCCGTCGATGGATGACCATTAATTAGGTATCAAGCTCCTTCGTAATACGTAAGAGAGCTTACTTGTATAAATTATGTCCCCAAAGGTCATCAGCGATGATTTTATGTTAAATTTTGATCATTGATTGCTTATGAAAGCTCAATCAAGCCGTTTGAATCGTAAAATAAAATGTGCGGATCCAGATCACAAACGTAGGCACCTATCCAATAGAAATACTCACTCGTCCAAGATTATGCAAGTCTTTAAAAAATAATGCCTAAAACTTAACAAACTAAAATACAAAAATAGACTATCAAAACTAAACATTACCTTATTCAAAAATTTCGTCATAAATTAATTCAGAATCTAATCACGTTTTAAAACAAAAACACGGCGTTAATAACAAAGTTTTAGCAATTGAATTTACGATATGATATTATTAATTTATAGCAACCCGCATAAATTATAATGTGCTATCAAAGGATAATACAGAGTCGAGAATGAGAAAACCTATCATCGGATTAAATAAGAACCCTTCGTAGGGGCTTTGAGAGCCTACAAGTTGTATGTTAGAATTATTGATAATATTATTAATTAGGTTTCTTCCATGGACGGTTTTGCCTAGTAACTTTGAAAGGAAGAAGAATAATTAAGTAAGTTGAGCTGAAGTTGTAGCTGAAATGTATTTGCACGCTAATATCATGGCAGGATATGCTGAATCCAAAATTTCTTTATTATCAGATCTGTTGTACCATGTTCTGGAAAATAAATATAATTGTTTTTTTTTTTATTATTTGAATACCATCTTTATTCGTATTTTTTCAAGTATGCAGTTCTTAAAGGGCTTTAGGAAATGCATGATTTAGTGTCTTGAGAAATCTGTAGAAGTATAGAAATTAGATGTTTGCACAATCTTCGTTTTCTTTTTTCTATTCCTTTTCGTGTGGCTAGTGACTAACCTGGTGCACACAAAGGGAAACGCCTATTCTTGGCCATGTTTTGCCCATCAATGTGACAAATACAAAAAAAATACCCATTGAGTAACTAAAATATTGCTAGTACTTATTTGTATTGAAACCTCCGGAATTATAAGCCGATTTAATCAAGAAACTCAATCGTATTTACACTTCCGGTCGTTGGTCAAACCTGTCAAAGTAGGGATGACAACATTTACTGAAAAAACGATACACTAAAACCGGTTACCAAAAATACGTATTTAGGAAAATCAATTTTTGACATTATGTAGTTGTTTCGCTTTTATTTTCTTTAGAGACAAAAAAAATGTTTGTCTATTTTCGGGCTTCTAAATACGATCCATTTAACCGATTCCGTGATTCAAGTTTTACAAAACTAAAGATTTTTCGATAAATCGATTTCTTAAAGACATCCCTACGTCAATAATAATCGTAATTAACTGATTGACATTGACATTTCACATTTTGTTTGGTGCTGTTTTCTTGCGACTCGTGATTTTTTTCTCTAGTGCGTTTTTCTATTTAATATTCCGACGACTTTGATTACGATTATGGACCCTGTAACCGCTTCCGATGACGACCTTGGCTTTATATTGGATTCTGTACCCGCCTCTCTCGACGACACCGGCTTGCCAATGGATACCGTACCTGTTTCTCACGAAGGACCTGACGCGAATATGGAACCTGGGTTCTTGGGCTGGGCAAGGTTTCAATCAAATATAAATCCCCCAGCCCAATTTCTAGATGACGTGCTCGTCATATATTTAAATGAGAACGAATAAAAAATCGGAAATCTTTAAGTATGTCTTTTATTAACCTTGAATTTTTATACTATGATTTTTAAAAGTCCAACCGAGTTCTATGTAAAAAATAGTGTTTGTATCTTTATCTATGATGTCAACCCTAATGCCTCTAATTTGTTTCTTTCGTGGGCGTCACTTGGCCAAAACCTCTTTATCAAATGGGCATTTCCCTATTGCACATTGACATAATAGTGTTTTTTTGTATGTGTGACCGCATTGTTCTTCTAATCAACGCAAAGTATTTCGGTGCGGTTTTTACCAATAAAAAAAATAATATATAAAATAACAATAGTACATTTTTTTTAAAATTTTATTAATAATGTATTCCGGAATGTTTATGAGTGTTACATTTATATTAAACTAACATACAATAAAGAAATTTCTACATTTTGTCAAGTCGAAAAAACCGGGCGAAGCAGAAGCGGGTCACTAGTAGATAGAATAAAACAAAGGTTTGCTGATGTCGTAAGTACACGTAACTCCTTTTTACCAGATTTCATTTTCACCTACTGAAGTTTTTTTTACTGTCACCAATGTCTACTACCTTCCTATATCAGGATAACTTTATTTTTGTAACATTGTAAATAATAGGTACTCATACTAGAAAAGAACATAAAAAAACTTTTTTACAAAAAAATACAACCGACTTCCAAAAACAACACTACAAAGTGAAAAATAACTTTGATTTCGGAAGTCGGTGTCTGATTATATGTATTTTCGTTTTTGCCACCGACTTCCGAAATTAAAGTTATTTTTCACTTTGTAGTGTTGTTTTTGGAAGTCGGTTGTATTTTTTTGTAAAAAAGTTTTTATTTTTCACTTTTTAGTGGTTCACATGTGCTTACCCCTTCACAGCGTACTGGCGTGATGTTATGTTATGAACTGGTGTGAACAACAAACAGACATGAGATTTCAGCAATCCCAGTCCATTTGCTATCATTTATTGAGGAGTTCCGTTGCCTATCTCAGAAGTTCTTCATCAGGTCTTCACCAAATTGAAATGGGACCACTCCAAGAAAGTACTCTTCCAAAAACTATCCAAATCGCTTCAAGTGTGCCTATAAAATTGGAAGAGTTTTCTCTATTTCTCCAGGATCCCATCATCAGATCCTGACTTGATGATCATGGGACCACCTGGGAAGTATACCCTTTCAAACAAAAAAAAAAATAATCCAAATCGGTCCAGCCATCTTCGAGTAATCGGGGAACATACATAAAAAAAAAAAAAAAAAAAAAAAAAAAGGTTCCGACGAATTGATAACCTCCTCCTTTTTGAAGTCGGTTAATAAAACAAGTAAGTAATAAGTAAGTAGTAGTAGTAGTAGTAGTAAGTTAATCAAGTTAGATTATAAAGTTAAAAGTCAACTATTTACCTACAAAAGAGCAATAACCCACGCGGTCAAAATGTATAAAACAAGTGTTTTTTTTTTTAATAACCGACGAAAAATTTCAACGCAGGTGGGTTTAGATTGTCTATAAAAATCATGTACTGAATCCATGGTAACAGGTTACGCGTCGATGTCCCTGTGATGTGTGTGTGTGTCCTGTGATGTGTGTCCGGTGTCTGTGTAATCCGTCTTAATGATTTCGATAACGGCGTCCCTTTGAAATTAGTATAGGTATAGGAGGCCTAAGGTCTCTCTTTTCGTTTAGTTATAATACATCGTAAATTGAACACAGATACAACATAACATAAACACATATAAACAACAAACAAACGTTAAACAAAACACACGCAATAAACATTTTCATTCACTGTCATATATTCAATCAAGCTATCATAAATAATAAAAATAGATTATTATTATGTAAAAATTAGTGCTCAAAAAACAAAACATTGGTGTCGATTCTGTTGTGCACAAACTAAATTTAACTTAGGCTATTGCTAACTTTTTCTCTTTAATAAAACAAGAAAGAGACGGATGTAAATAGAGCAGTCTAATTTAGTATGAACTAATATTTCCAAACAAAATTAGACAACATGTAAAAAATGTCGACTAAAAACACGTTGAAGCATAAGGCGTAAACTATTTTGATATCTCTAACTTAGTTCATAGCTATAGCCGTCCTTTTCTCGCGCTGACTGTTAGTAAAAGATAGCAATTCTCTAATTTTAGTTTAGTTATTGAACAAGAGAATTAGCACCAATGTTCTTCTATCTGGTAAACACAAGACAAAATGCTTTACGACCACGTCGTTTATATTTGACTTTCTTTTGACTTCAAGAGGTCACTTTGAAAATATAATAAGATACAGAATTTGAAATAATTTAGGTTCAACAAGTTTAGAAGCCCAGACAACAGTCTGTTTGGGTGTCAGATGGCTTGATTGCGGTCTAGACAATGTTTACCTTTATGTATTAGTCTTCAAGCTTCTTCTCCTAAGTACTTGAAGTACTATTTTGATGAAAATTACCTATGAGCTTAAGTTTCATAGGTAATTTTCGTCAAATAAATTCTTACCTATTATTTTCACAAGGCGTAGACACATAAAACTTTGTAGTTTATAAGAAGATCAAATTATTAAGCTAATATACAATAGCTACGAGTACTTAGTGGGAAAAACCGTACCAAATCTGATTTATCAATATACTGGTATTTTTATTAAAATATACGTAATAATAAACACTATCACCAAATTTCAAGTTCATAAGTCAATGCAGGGAAGTTAAAAAATTCTTCGGAACAAAATTTTGTAAAAAAAAAAAACTGACTTTGGTGGCTTCTCATTCCTTTGTTTTACAATATTGTATAAAAAAAAATATAAAGTATGTATTTACTCAACGATTTCTAAACAACAATACCCCACTCGATGGGGGTTAGTCTAATTTTTTGTTTCGCGCCCCCCTTTAGTGGCATGGGATCCCCCCTTAAAAACATTTTAAAATATTTTTTAACAATTTGTATGGATTACAAGATACTTATGCTGTGAAAATTTGAAAACTGTAGCCTAACCGTTTGGCTGTAAAATCTGTGTGACAGACGACGGACCGGACACGTGAGTGATAGCAATAGGACCCTTTTGGGTTTGGACGCTTTGGGTACGGGACCCTAAGAAGTAAATCCTAGTAGTGTCTAAACTTAGAGGTAATTTATTTCAATGGTGTAAGTACTTTTACAAAGTTGCATTCACGAAAGACTGTGAGAAAGTAACATTAAAATATTCACTTCATTGTACTCGTAGTTCCACAAAACGGTTTCATTTGAGCATTCACTGGCAGACGTTGAAATTAAAAGAGTCGTAATTATTACAATGTACCAAACTTTTTACAGTTTAATATGGTGTCTTATTAAATAGTGATGGTACCTACGTCTGTCTATTAAATATAAAAAGATCAAAATGAGGTTTCAAAAGTGTAAATAGTCAAAATAGAGGCTAAAAATTATGAACAGAACTTATTTGAATCGTCGAAGAAATTTAACTTTTATTGGAATTCAAACTCTCATGTAAAGCAGTTATATCAAAATCTTAATAAAAATAAGGTAATGTAATAAGATTAGCTTTTTAACAAGTTTAAACTAAGATTTACACTTGCTGAAATTTTAGCATGCTGTGTATTTCCAATTCCACGGCATATTTTTAATTTAGTTGTTTTTAGTTTTTATCTTTTTATTACGGACGCTTTTTAATGTGCACGTCTATCTACATTGTTCTCACATGTATATTTTCAACATGAACTATGTAACCAATATTTTGTAAAAATATTTTGATTTAAAAGAGTGTCCGTAGAGTTTCTTGCCCGTTCTTCTGCATAGGGACCTACTACGTTTAGAATGGGTAACCAGCTTCATCTTTCTGACTGACCGACCCCTTGACAGTTCAAAAGTTCCTGTAATTGATTTATTTGAAATAAATGCTTTAAGTTTGAGTTTGATTCCAGCCACTCAGCACAACATCACAAGACGAACCACTCCAAACGAATATTTTGTCACGACACACAATCTTTCCGAATGTGCCAACTCCTACACACATTTTTCAACAGCTGACATTCAAAATCGCTGCCATTTTAAAGTCGCATACTGAAGCGCTTTGAATGGCGCCCTTTACACCAAGAATAGCGAGCTCAATGCATTTAGTGAAGTAAATATCGCGAGCCGTGAACACTATCTCGCTGCAGCACTGCTACGGCAGAGCTGTGTTACCTAGTTTCTCTTTTTACGAGATTTTTGCTCTATTTTCCTTTTCTCTATTTTATAAAAAATGAAAATACCTTTAACCAGACACCTACTTCCGAAATTAAAGTTATTTTTCACTTTGTAGTGTTGTTTTTGGAAGTCGGTTGTATTTTTTTAAATATATTTTACACACCTAATTATTTATTTATTTATTTATATTTATTTATATATACTTTATTGTTCACCACAAAAATACATAACAAAAAAAAAAGACACAAACTACAAAATATACAATGGGCGGCCTTATCGCTTTCTGCAATCTCTTCCAGGCAACCATAGAATGGACAGTGATTTGCCTGGATATGAAATGGGGCTGTCTTTGGTGCAAATAATAAGTGCCTACTTACAATATTAAAATTATCAATTAATTCTGTTTTACGACGCGACGGCTATTTCGACACCGCCGCAGTCTTCGAATCAGCGAAGAATTATCTAGCAGATAATTACGATGATGTCACTGGTCACCAGTCACAGTAACAGTAGCATTTCAATGGAGAAGAACACAACCAGTGTGCGGTTGTATTTTTTTGTAAAAAGTTTTTATTTTTCACTTTTTAGTTGCGGTACCTACTAAATTCTAATACCACTACCTGCAAAAGAAACAGAACATCATCCATATAAAAGTGGGGAAAAAATACGTATTATTGACGCTAACTCAAAAACTTCCCAAGCAAAGTTAATCAATTTTATATGGAACCAATTGTGATGTATACCCTCTCGAATAAAACAAAAAAAATCCAAATCGGTCCAGCCATCTTTGAATAATCGGGGAAAATACATAAAAAAATAAAAAATAAAAAAAAAAGGTTCCGACGAATTGGTAGTTGGTCCCATCCAACTTTGAGGTATACCCTCTCGAATAAATCAAAAATTTTTCAAATCGGAGGACTCTGTAAAAGGTTATGCGTGGTCATACATAAAAAAACATACATGTCGATTTGAGAACCTCCCCCTTTTTTATTCGTCGGTTAAAAACAGATTATTTTGTTGAATTCCATCATATTACGGCGAGCTAAAATAATGAACCCGGGCTTTGACATGGTTAACACACACATGCATGAATAAATACGCTTTTGAATATATTATTCATATTTATAATAATAATGTTCTATTTATATCCTTATTGTATTTTTAACAAACGAACGCTTAAAACATCCGAACAAGGTGCGAGGTACCACAGTACTCAGAGGGTCGGGATGGATCGTCCGTATTCGTACGAGTTCGTCCGAGTCAAATTCGTACGAAAACGCATCCTAAGTGTGCGGCCGGCCCAAAAACTCTAAAAGGCCACTTGCACACAAATCACTTAACATGTTTAATGTTAACCGAATTTAATCGTTCTTTTTCTGGCAATTCTTTTAAAATGAAAGAGAAAAAATTATGTTTTAAATAAGTTTAGCATTCAATGCATTAAAATTTTGTGATTTCTGGTCTTAGTCTCATAAGGGCAAACAAACAGAACAAACAGTTTTGAATTTTACGAAAGAAGGCATCGAAATATACGTGATAATAAACGTGCAATAAATCCTTAGAGCCCTATCTCACTAGGACACCATGGTAGCGCAACTATGGTTGTTTGCCAAAAAATGTAAGGTCGGTTGCGCCAAACGGATACCTGGTTAGATAGATACCCACCATAAAGCTGTGTATATTTTGCTGGCAGCGCGACCATGGTGTGCTAGTGAGACATACGCCTAAGAGTGCTTTTCCACTAGCTATGTGCTATGCTACCTTGATATGGATACGTTTGATATTCACCAATCATATTCACACCACACACACATACCACACACACATAGCACCACATAGCACACACACACACCACACATACACATGCAGCGCGCACACACACACCACACACACAGCACACACACATACACACACCACACACACCACACACACAGCACACACACATACACACACCACACACACAGCACACACACATACACACACACACACACAGCACACACCACTCACCACATAGCACCACACACATAGCACACACCACACACACACAGCACACACCACACACACACACACACACACACACACACACCACACACACCACACACATCACACAGCATAGACCTGGTGGAAATGGGTTCAACTAAGCTATGTTTCTTATATGGAAGAATGCGTGCTATGGATGCATGCTATGGATGTGTGCCATAAAGCGTGCTATGAATGGGAGCTGAGAATGCGCGAGTGGTGTAGCTGCCGCTCCCAGGGCCTTCCTTACTGTCGATGCATCGTATAGCTCGAGCTGCGCATCTTCTTCGCAGTTACCTCGCGGCGGCACATCTTACTCGCTCCGCTACACAGCTTAGCATTAGTGGAAACGGTCACATAGTTTCGTAGCTTAGCTTTCACATCCTCGCAGCATACCTGCATAGCACATCTCTGGTAGAAAAGCACCCTTAAGCATGGGCAAGAGGTATCTAAAACCCCTTTTGCAATTACTTCCCCCAACAGTATGCCAGGCCATATTATTGTTTCAGTTACTTCGCTGTACCTAACAACCCGCTGTCACTATCGCCCCGCTTATGACACAGACCACAACCTTCCTAGGGGATCACACAAAACGTTGCTTAGCACACAACCAAACAGTTTGATCAGAGGCCAGCTTCGGCCTTTGCTTATTCAGTATTACTACTACTAAATGCTAATGGATTAATTAGCGATTGAAAGGCCATGTCATGGAGTCCGAGGTTCTGGAGTTCAATTCAATGATGTCTTTGTATGCAGTTGGAATAACGCTATGGTTGGTTAACGCTTTCAATGACACTATGTATACGGTCATAACAGTCTTGGTTCAATGTCCTTGAAAGCGTTAAATAGGTTTGTGTGGTGTGATCGATTTCTAAAGCGGCGGTTGAATGGTCTTACTGGGGGTAAAAATTGGTTTCATTAACAAAACCCAGACTATCTGAACAATCCATTACTAATTACTTTACATTACAAACGGCTAACCCGATTTGGATGAAATTTGGTATGTAGATAGCTTATACTCTGGATTAACACATAAGCTATTTTTTATACCGGTTTACGCAGGTGAAACCGCGGGGCGCAGTTAGTAACTAATAATTTTAAACAACACCATACTCGTTTTAGGGTTCGTTCCTCCCATTTAAAGGTATTGTGTCCAGTCTGCAGCTAAAAATAAATCACGTCTATATGACGAGACCTGAATTAAATATTCTCATTTCAAAGAAACAGTTTGTCTAATAGAACTCAAACTAAAGTAATATTAACTAGCCTATGCAAATCCTACCTTTTTGTAACATATCTGCGTTATTTCCACCGCTAATAATTGTTCTAGGAAAGTACTCCACACAGTATAAAAGATGGGTACTTACCTAATAACAGTCTGTACCTAATCTTGAAGACTGATGAATATAGATGGATAGAGAGGAAGACCAAATAAAAGATGAATGGATTGTGTGAGGGACGATATGAAAGAAAAATACCGGCCAAGTGCGTGCCGGACCACGCACAATGAAAGGTTCCGTAGTTAGGATGAATTTATCCCAAGAACATACTCAACCTTGTAGTTGAAAAACATGTTGTCCCATACATTCCAACTGTAAATGTAAGTTTGTGCTCACAATATTGAGAGATTTACCATGTTATTTTAATACCACAGACTTCTTATAGTTTATAATTTTCCTATAATGTTCTGGTAAAGAACTATTTTCTGTTTTTTTTTTTTCAAAATTTTAAGTTCAGTAGTTTCGGAGATAAGGGGTGGTCAATTTTCGTCGATTTTCTTACAACAATTTATTTTCAAATAAAAATAATACACTTCTGGACACATCTTTTGGCCCACCTTGTATTTTCAGTTTCATTTGGTCCTAGCTAAAATTTTATATTAGGTCGAGCAAAAAGTTTTTATGCAGTTTTGAACCTGGCACATTCACAATTTCATTCAATAGTCTTTTTTTGAATTTCGAACACAGAATTTAAAGAAACAAAAGACAATTTGGAGCCTGTTTGTTGATATCAAACAATCGAATACTACGAAAACTTGGTTTTTTTTAAATAAATTTTTTAAAATATGTATGGACATATCACACAACGCCATCTAGCCCCAAGCTAAGCAACTTAATGCTTGTGTTATGGTAAAGAGATGGCTGATAAACTACTTATATACATTTTTTTTTTTTTTTTTTTTTTTTTTTTTTTTTTTTTTTTTTTTTTTTTTTTTTTTTTTTTTTTTTTTTTTTGTAAATACATACATATTATAGATAGAAAAACACCCAGACTCGGAACAAATACTTGTAGGTCGTACAAATATTTGTTCCGTGCGGGAATCGAACCCGCGACATGCTGCGCAGCAGTCAATCGCTCAACCACTGCGCCAACCGTGTCGTCAAATTTTATTGGTTTACTTGGATTTAATTCTTGAAAAAGTGATTGATATCTTTGGTTTTGCAACAAACATTACTTATTCTTAACATTAAGGTGAGGTTCTATCAATAATCTATGGATACTTCACCTGAAGTCGCCGCCCAAGCTGTGGCACTTATTCAGGCCGGACACAGCCAAAGAAACGTGAGTGCTCAACTTAATTTAAGTCGATCTGCGGTCCGAAATGTTTATCGGAGGTACCTAGAGACTGGCGGCTTTGTTCGTCGCCAAGGAAGGCCACGAACTCGGGTCACAACTGAAAGGCAGGATCGATTCATCGTGACGACCAGCTTGAGAAATCGTCACCTTACCTCCATTGAGATACAAAACCAACTTCGCAACTTCCACGGAGTATCTGTGAGCGCTCGAACTGTTCGGAGAAGGTTAAAAGAACGCGATATGGTACCACACAAGCCCGCTAATGACCCCAAACTAACGCGAGCCCACCGAACAGCGCGCCTTCATTTCGCACGCAGTCATTTAAATTGGACACAGCAAGATTGGAGCCGTGTACTCTTTTCTGATGAGTCTAAAATTGTGTTACATGGCAATGATGGAAGGAAGAAGGTCTACCGACGTAAGGGAGAGCGTTTCGCACAATGCTGCTTTGAAGAGAGGGTTGCTTATGGCGGTGGCTCATGGACTGTCTGGGGCGGTATATCCGCGAGCGGCAAAACTCAACTTGAGGTTGTTACAGGACCACGGCTGCCAACATTAAATGCTGAAAGGTACTTTCGTGAGTGCTTAGAACCTCACGTGATACCATACGCGGACTATGTGGGCCCAAATTTCCTTTTTATGCATGATAATGCAAGAGCCCATGCGGCCGGCATCGTCAGGGAATATCTTCGGGATGTGAACATCACAGTTATGGACTGGCCAGCCAGAAGCCCAGACATGAACCCCATTGAGCACATATGGGACGAGCTAAAAAGACGTGTTAGGGCTCGTCAGCCAGTTGCCCAGACGATGCAGGAGTTGAAAACTGCCATAGAAGAGGAATGGGAGATGATCCCTCAAAATTTCATAGAGCGGTTGATAAACTCTATGCCTAATCGTATGAGAGCTGTGGTAGATGCCCATGGAGGCAACACGCGTTATTAAATTAAACCTTTATTTGATAAAACATGTTTTTTATTCAAAAATCAATTGCCTTTAACAAGGCGCATATCCGACTTGTTAGGCGTAGCTCCATGTCGTATGGTATTCTGAATTCAAATTTAAAACAATACGATCGAAAAAGATGGTAAAATGTATCAGGTTTAAAACTGCATTTCAGTTTTTGTTCAATCTAGCAATCATATTTCGGTAGGGGCCATCGAAACCTAAACTCTAAGGTGGGCCAATAGATGTGTCCAGAAGTGTATATATTTGACACCCTCACAGTAAGCGCTTTCATTTGATATGTCACACGGTATAGTTTGCAAAACTTTTTTTTTTTTATTTGCCTCTCAAAAGTGACATGAATATGGGGATTCAAAATTCATTTATTTACTTTACCTGTCCGTGTTTGGGTCACAGAAATTCATATGTGTACCAAAGAAATTAATCGGTCCATTAGATTCGGAGCAAATTGGCTGTGACAGACGGGCAGACAGACAAAGACACGAGTGATCCTATAAGGGTTCTGTTTTTTCCTTTTGAGGTACGGAACCCTAAAACTTAATGACAGCGAGAGATAATTTAAAAATATCAGTAACCAGGAAAAAACAAACTTGGCGCAAGATCGGAATAATTTCCGATGCAGCGTCTTTTACACATTTCAACCAAATTTTCCCCATTAATACTCTCTTGAACTTATCCACTAAAACAGTGTAGAAACGGTTTCCCAACTAAGTTTTCTATCAAAAATTTAGTTCCAAAACCCAGTACGTAAAACTAAATTCTTCATATAAATATGGAAAACTCCTTCATATAAATAAAGTGGAGCAAAAATATTCCGGAATTTTTAATATTACATGTTCTGTAAGTTGACTCCAAGTTTTAAACATATATACCAACGGTTCCTATACCGTTATATTTAACGTTAACTGTTATTTTTAACTTTTGCATGAACTTTACCTAATACTTGAGCTTGTTTAGTTGGTTTACATTTTAGGTATGTTTCTTTGAGAAAGTTTTTCTGTATTACGTTGATTGTTGGAAACGCATGTAAAAGTAACTTGCCTTGTTATTTCCCATTTTTAACCGACTTCAAAAAAGAAGGTTATATGGTTTAAGAACTTTAAAAATTAACCTCATTAACCTCATTAAGAATTAACAATAATTCACTTACTGAGAAACTTACATAAAACTTACATAAAATATTAACGAGCGTAAAAAAATGACGTTAAAAGTAAATTTATAATAATAGTTAGGAAGGTAGTGATAGAAAAAAAAAAAGTACTTAACAATCAACTAATCACCAACCGAGCAAACACGGATCTAAAGTAAAAGTAATGTATTACTAGATGTGGCATACATGGCAGCAAAGATACTCACAATTTTTTTATTTTTGTTGCTAAAGTTAATATTTTTATATTATTATTGTTATTGACACATTATGTACGATTTAAGTTGATTTTTCAAACAAGACATACGTTTCGCTTCTTTTATTTCCATGGGTATTTTATTGTACATGTTAACACCTTAAAATGCAATATTTTTTCTACCGTAATTTACTGTTCTGGGAGGTCTTGTTACTAAGTAATTGGAGTTTCGTAGTTTAATTTTTTGTACTCGATGTTTTTTGTGAAATTTAGTGTTGTATGAATATTTTTGTGTAATATTTTGCGTATTAGTATACATGTATAGTACATATATGTTTGGGAAATGTTCATTATTTTTGTATTTTGTATATTTTCTGAGTTGACGTTCGAAATTTGAAATTAAATAATATTTTGATTAATTTATTTTGTGCTGTTTGTAATTTCTAGATTAGATTTAGTTGCGGTCCCCCTGATTTCTATTAGGTAGTCTATATGTGGTTTAACTAAGGAATTTCTCAATTCGACCGTATATCTAAATATATAAAAGAAGAAACTGACTGACTGACTGACTGCCCAAACCGCTGGGTCTAGAGATTTCAAATTTGGCACATAGGTTCCTTATGAGGTTTGGAGGTGTATTAAGAAAGGATTATACAAAATTCACCCCTTAAGGGGTTGAAACGGGGGTCCAAAGTTTGTATGAAAAATCATATTCCTTGAGTTAAAAGAGTTGAAACTTGGCACGAATATTTATCTAAGTAAATTATAAAGTTTTTCATTTTTAGTTTTTCTAAACTACCCCCTAAAGAGGGATTGGGGGGTGTCAAAGTTTGTATGGAGTAATTTTAATGCGCAGTCCTATTAACTCGAAATTCAGTATTTATACTTGAGACCAAAAATGAAAAATAACGTGTTTCAGGGTTTTTCGAAAATTAACCCCTAAAAGGGTGAAGAGGGGTAGTCAATTTTACAGGGCAGGTTTTTCTGCGGGGCTTGACTCAAAAATTGGTGTAAATATTCTTTCAGTCAAGTTACGGATATATCCCAAACCGTTTTTTTTTAATTCCACCTCTGTGGGGGTGAAAACAGGGAATATAGTAATGACAAATCTTATTCTTTTGGTTAATTAACTTGAAACTTGGCACGAATACTTGCCTAAGCAAGAAATAAAGTTTGTCAAACTAAAAATTTTAGATGATTAATCTTCTAAGAAACTTGTATTTTCAGTATGACAAGTGAATGTACTATTTTACTTTGGCAATACTTAGAAATTACGGTCATGATATTATCGTTATTTATGGGTGGAGTAAAATTCATTTTAAATTATAAAATTGAGTGCAGTGACCCCTTAAGAAGGTGTTCAGTTATATAAAAAACTTTTTTACAAAAAAATACAACCGACTTCCAAAAACAACACTACAAAGTGAAAAATAACTTTAATTTCGGAAGTCGGTGTCTGATTAAATGTATTTTCGTTTTTGCCACCGACTTCCGAAATTAAATATATTTTTCACTTTGTAGTGTTGTTTTTGGAAGTCGGTTGTATTTTCTTGTAAAAAAGTTTTTATTTTTCACTTTTTAGTGGTTCACATGTGCTTACCCCTTCACAGCGTACTGGCGTGATGTTATGTTATAAACTGGTGTAAACAACAAACAGACATGAGATTTCAGCAATCCCAGTCCATTTGCTATCATTTATTGAGGAGTTCCGTTGCCTATCTCAGAAGTTCTTCATCAGATCTTCACCAAATTGAAATGGGACCACTCCAAGAAAGTACTCTTCCAAACACGATTCAAATCGCTTCAAGTGTGCCTATAAAATTGGAAGAGTTCTCTCTATTTCTCCAGGATCCCATCATCAGATCCTGACTTGATGATCATGGGACCACCTGGGAAGTATACCCTTTCAAACAAAAAAAATAATAATCCAAATCGGTCCAGCCATCTTCGAGTAATCGGGGAACATACATAAAAAAAAAATAGGAAAAAAAAAAAAAGGTTCCGACGAATTGAGAACCTCCTCCTTTTTGAAGTCGGTTAATTACACCATGTATAGAGAAATATTTTTTATCATTATCTTTGCTAAGTTTGATGATTAAATTTTTACCACAGAACCTAGGTTTTGTTCTAAACTTTTTGCCTTGCATGTAGCATTAATGACACAAAATAAAATTGTGTGCAGTTTATCAGGTTCACCACCTTACCAACTAGGGTTAGGTACCTATTTAAGTTTCTCCCTTAAAACACAACACAACAATAAAACACAAGAATAAAATCATATTTTATCCTCTTCTCTACCTGCGGGTCATTCTAATTCAATTGTCATTGTCAAAGTTTTCTTTAGAAATTAAAAATTCAACTCGTCAACGTCGTTACAAGGATTTCCATAATTTTGAGGGTTTCGACCCTGTGGCCCAGTTTGACCCGCGAATGTTTTTGTAATAATTTTGTTCAACTTCTTGGTGAGGGAAAAAGTTATGTTTTCGTTGCTTAAGATTCTTTTGGAGGAGTTATTGAAGTTGTCTGTTTGTTGGCGATATTTGAAATTAGAAATTTAAAATAATTGGTTCGGCTGTACAGATAGAGTTTACCTATCACAACTTAACCCTAGCATGGTTTGCCATGCATTATTATCAATTCAATTTAATTTATTCATACAAGTAACCATGACTCATTTGTTAGTAAAAAAACTTATCCTATGTTAGTAATTAAGACAATAATTTTTTCTATTTTTAACCGACTTCAAAAAGGAGGAGGTTATCAATTCGTCGGAACCTTTTTTTTTTTTTTTTTTTTTTTATTTTTTTTTTTATGTATGTTCCCCGATTACTCGAAGATGGCTGGACCGATTTGGATTATTTTTTTTTTGTTTGAAAGGGTATACTTTCCAGGTGGTCCCATGATCATCAAGTCAGGATCTGATGATGGGATCCTGGAGAAATAGAGAGAACTCTTCCAATTTTATAGGCACACTTGAAGCGATTTGGATAGTTTTTGGAAGAGTACTTTCTTGGAGTGGTCCCATTTCAATTTGGTGAAGATCTGATGAAGAACTTCTGAGATAGGCAACGGAACTCCTCAATAAATGATAGCAAATGGACTGGGATTGCTGAAATCTCATGTCTGTTTGTTGTTCACACCAGTTCATAACATAACATCACGCCAATACGCTGTGAAGGGGTAAGCACATGTGAACCACTAAAAAGTGAAAAATAAAAACATTTTTACAAAAAAATATAACCGACTTCCAAAAACAACACCACAAAGTGAAAAATAACTTTAATTTCGGAAGTCGGTGGCAAAAACGAAAATACATTTAATCAGACACCGACTTCCGAAATTAAAGTTATTTTTCACTTTGTGGTGTTGTTTTTGGAAGTCGGTTGTATTTTTTTGTAAAAATGTTTTTTATTATAAACGGCGGCATCGGCAGTACTGTCCGACGCTTCACCGCGGCTGCACCATTCCATGAGAAACGGCGCAGCAGCGATTCACGTACGGACAGTCCAGCCTGCTCGAAATTAGAAGCAGGATACTGTTTCTGCTACCCCACACCCCACGCACCAGGGACGCACAGCGCTTACGCATTGTGGCAAAGCGCACACACACCACACCACAAAAAATACACCACACACACACACATCCACATGCGATGTGGGATGTTTGCGGACGCACATCCACATGTGCGTCCGCAAACATCCCTGATGCGCTACAGTAGCGGGGCAGCCTCAACAGTACCCTGAACGCGTTGTTGTATTGCACGCGGAGGGCACTGTACGATTTTTGAGCTGCTCGTGTAAAACGTAGTGCAGTACGCTCTGAAAAGAGTAATTTTAACGCGGTAATACATAAACAGGATACCTGCCCCTGGCCCCAAAGACCATCAATTCACTTTTTTTACAATTGTAAATCAAGCCATGTGAGTCGGCATACTCCTCACAAATAGCCACAAGCTTTCTGAGGCCACAGACTGACGCACTCAGCAGCACCATGTCATCTGCGTTGCTGATATTATTAGTAGACTCCATCGATATGACAACCGATCTTGATGCTGCTGAGCCTGCCAATCAGCCCGTCAACATATACAGGGTGTCCAGTAAATAGCACGACATACTGCAGGGGGTGATAGCTTGGGTCAGTACCTACCAAAACAACACAATATATGTTCAGCAAAATCTTACGGATTTACAGTTTTACAAAATTTTCCGAAATATCGAAAAATCTCTACCTTGAAACAGATTTTTAAGCATCTCGTAATGAAAAATTCCTTTTCTATTAATTTTTTTACATCAAATTATTCGTGAATAGTTACTTTACTCATTGATAAGTCTTTTTTCTATCAAAAACAAGAATGTTTTCAAGAAATAGTATTTTTTGTTTAAATTTTCACATAACGATTTTCTTTTTGCATAACTTTAACCTTCAGTGGTGAAAAAAAATCCATAAGATTTTGCTGAACATATATTGTGTTGTTTTGATAGGTATTGACCCAAGCTATCACCTCCTGCAGTATGTCGTGCTATTTACTGGACACCCTGTAGGTTAAAGAGCGTTGGTGAGTTATGGAAACTGAACAAGAAACTTAAATTGTATAACTTAATACTTGAATGTGCTTATGTTTTCAACTGTTTTTTTTTTAAGTTTGAATTATTTGACAGAAGAAATTATGCCTGATTTTTTGTATACCTTAATATTGTTGGTATCTGTGATAACGCCTTGGCTCTGTATTTGAATGGAAACACAAATGTAATTACTACCTGGTGAATGTTGATTGGCTATCATTACTGAACTAGTGAACGACAAAGCGAACGGCCCCTCTCTATTGACTTTACGTGGATGGGTGCACGTATTTTCAAAATAAAGCATGGACAAAGGCTATGTTTGGGGAGTAATAATTTGAAAAGTTGTTGTAATTCCAATTACTAAAAAAGATTTTCAAATCAAATAATTTATTTGCTTAATACATGTTATAAAGGTTTTACAGGTATAAGAAGTACAGAGTACAGTACAGTAGTAGTAGGTAGTAGTAGTAGTAGTTATGATATGTAAAACTGAGATTTGCGAGATCACAACCATAGATTGTATTCATAGAGTAAACATTTGTAATGGTGATGTACCTATTTTAATAGTGTTATGACTTACAACCGATTAATAGTAGGAAATTTTATATTTTATGAACTACAACAGATATTTTCCGAAAAATTGTCGAGTGAATTACCTTAAGGCCGATTTTTTAAATTTCAGGCTTTTTTTTATTTAAAGAATAAATATGGCGTCGAGCTGTCATATGGTTATTGTTGTTGAAAAATCAGCCCACAATAATCTACTTAGGTATCTACAGATTTTAAATGCATTTAAGTAATTAAAATCTTTTCTTCCGCTGTATTCTCTACCTAATTATTTTTTTATGACTTTCTGTAATGCAAAACATATAGCGACGAATGGTATGTTTCTTCTTTAATTATAGGTTCCACACCTCATAGAGTAAAATCTAAGGAAGAGAAAACAAAAATACCATAATTATGACCAACACACGAAAGAATCCCAGAAAAACGTTAAATAGGAATACGAAGCAATACGTACCTTATAATATGCGGGATAATCAACTCGGATCAACCAGCCTTCAGTCCAACCAGATGCAACCGAACATAAGAAATCTCACATGGAACGACTGGCTCAATAGCCAGTAAAAATAGAAAATAGAATATTATAGAATAGAAAATTTTAAAAAGTTCGACATTGTTTTATGAAAAATATAATTATTTGATTCCTTCAGAAAAAACTCGGTAATGAGCCCGAAAAATCTTTGACAGGACGAAGCAAAACCATCCGTCATCCGAATTCAAAAATCAAAAGAAAAAATGTGAAAAATAGAATGCCAAGATTTGGTTCAAAAAAAGTTCATAAACTTTTTATGTATCGAGAAGGTTTTAATGTCATGAAAAAAATATGTAGTGTTTGAAACACTACACTACCTACAAAATAATGTAGGACTGATGATAGTGTTATTGATTCGATGAAAGTCTTAGGGCCAGATTCCACCAAACTGAAAAATACTCGCGGATGCTCGAACACTTTTTAAATTTCACTAACAACAATAAGTAACTTTATCAATATTGACTTAAAGTATAAAATTCGACGCAGATGTCAAGTGTTTCTCACGCGTGGTGTCTGGGTGGGGATGTTTCTCGATTCAATTGTTTTCTTAAGGTTATCGTGTTTGGTCCTATTAAATTGTACGGTACGATCCTTCCCGATTCCCTGTAGCAGCCAATGATTTTAAAAATGAGTCAGATATAGAAATCAAAGTTATGAATTGCATGCATTTGAATAACAGTACCCTTTGTAGTAATATTGTAACAAGATAACGATCATAAATTTATAGAACACAACTAAATAAATTAAACATTTTAAGACACATAAACACACAACACACAACACAAAGACAATCGAATAAAAGGCGAGATATTGCAATCCAGTCTGTTAAGATCGATTGTAAAATTGATTATAGATTAGCTAATCTAAGAGTCTATTTATAACATCTTTATTTTGGTCGCAACATGTATCTATTTATCAGTCAGCGCATCCGTCAGAGCATAGCGTTCATGTCAGCTAATCAGCGTTTATACTCATAGTCGATGTTCGTGATTTACCAACTTAACATAAGCTGTTTTTTTGTTTAAGCTGCAACAAATACAAGAGTCTAGTTGCATAAACTCGAAATTTCGAATAACATAACAGACTTGAGCAAAACTATTTCAATAGTGAAGCCTTATATTTCCAATATCCTAGAGGATTGAGAATTGAGGGTTATTCCTTATATTTCTATACCTAGTATAACACATTGTAGGCTGTTAGGAATTTAATATTGAAAGTTTGACATGGAATACTGGTGTCTAGTGTTAAGTAACAATTATGAGGAAATTATGTTAGAACTAGGCTGCCGCTTATTGGTAGCAACTCAGTTCCATTCCATCACTTAATTATAACGGTATTGGATACAGCCCAAGATTTGCAGTGCATTATTGTTCAGAAATATTACGACTAAAGCTTAATCGTAGTGTGGTGGAATCTATATCGCCACATACGAACTGCGCGTCACACTGACGTCACGCAATCCTGCATCGCACAATCATAGTTTACCGCGCAACTAGCATATCGAGGATTTACTGCGAAAACCAACTAAGTGCAGTCAGTTAGTTTTAAAAGTCTATAACTAATTAAAATACTATAATTTTAGTAAATCCATGAAGTATCTTCTAAACCGTTTAACGTAGCGCTTAGCCGGTTTACCCGTATAAAAAGCTCAACAAGATGAGAATTTTAATGCATCTATCTAATTTTTGTCAAAAATATTGGTTAGCAGGTTTTCGCAGTACACCCTCGATGTATACAACGTCCCGACATCAACCGTCGGGCAGTTGCCCACCAGACACGACACCCGTCTGGTCGGAGGATCCTCCCTTTTCAATAGAGGATGAGTAAACTTTACACCCTGTTCCTCATGCCTCTAAAGTAGCATTTTTAGTTTAATCTTAAGGGAATGCGCTAAGGTAGGCCGAGATATTAAAATTTTCTTACGTTTTTTGCAATTTGCAGGTCAGTGTCAGGTTGTATGCCGCCGGGGTCGCGGGTAGTTCGAAAGAGATACCGTGGCCCTGGCACGGGCAGCTGAAGGAACATGGGTGGGTTTTAGTCAGTAAAAGTCTGACACGCCCTCCCGCCTCTGCCCAGAGCGGGAGAAGTCATTTGATGATTTCCCATCCATAAAAAAAAAAAAAAAAAAAAAAAAAAAAAAAAGTGTCAGGTTGTATGTTGATTAAAATATGAGACGCGGCCGTAGCTAATATGGCGTTACAGAATTATAATCATTAGAAACAGAATAAGTCCATAAGTTAGAATTGATCTCAAATCTAGCAATTTTATGAAATCATGAGGTTTGAGGTCAATTCTAACTTAGTTTTATTGCTGATTCAAATGATTATAATTCTGTAAAGCCATATTAGCTACGGCCGCGTCTCATACTTTAATCAACATACAACCTGACACTGACCTGCAAATTGCAAAAAAACGTAAGAAAATTTTAATTTCGCGGTCTACCTTAGCGCATCCTCTTTAAGGGGGGCTACCCCCTTAAGGAGGATGCGCTAAGGTAGCCCGCGAAATCAAATTTCCTTACGTTTCTATTTGCACGTTGTACGTTGCAATTTGCAAGTCAATATTAGGTTGTATGTTGAATAAAGTACGATTTGTGACCGTAACAAATATGTATTTACAGAATTATCAGTAATGTGTCAAGTCAAGTGTCAAGATTTCATGAAATAGTCATTCAATACGATTACTTGGTTTTAAACGAGTTGTGTTGATAACTTAAATGATTATAATTCTGTAAATATCTTGTTACGTTCGCGAATCGTAATTTGATCAACATAATAATCCAATACTGATTTGCAAATTTATTGAAAAAAACGTAAGAAAATTTTAATTTCGCGGGCTGCCATGGCGCTTTCGCCTTAACTTCTTTTTTTCTTTTTTGCTTTTTTGGTGGGTTTATTCGGCTATTCATTCGCACTACTATTAATCACTAATCTTGTAAGTGTAAACACCAAGTGGAAATTTCAAAAATAAATTATAAAGTACCTACAATTCACAGAGTATTTGTAGATATATTGAGCTACAAAAAACTTCGAAACGTAGCGACAACAAAGTGATGTCAAATGCAGAAACTCTTTAATGTTGCCAAAAAAATACTCTTTATAGTTAGTCCAACCAAGCATGAATCGAAAATGAATTTAGCCACGTCAGTTTAAAGTTTTAATTTGAACGGAGTGAATTAATTTCGTTGAAGCTTGAATTTAAGTGCTGATGACGTCGAAAACGTTTTCCAATATGGCTACAGATTTTAATTTCTAATTTCCTCTGGTGATAAATTTGAAGGGAAAGAGGGAGACGGATAGACTGAAGTAGACCACGTAGATAAAGATGAAAGTGAAGGTCACGGCGGAAAATCAGGTCATGGAATTCCATGACCTGATTTATCCAACTTTCCCTAATGACAGACAATCGTCTGTCATTAGGGAAAGTTGGAAAATGCTGAATTGTAAAGACCCCGAGTTGAACTGAAAGACGATTGCCGATATTTACGTGTGACTTATTCAGTACTTAAGTATATTAGCAGCTATTTATTATTTGTCAAACTGTAGCTTTTTCAAAAAACTAACTGCAGCCGCACAGAATCATTTAATAGTAACTTGCTGACCCGACAGACGTTGTCCTGTCTTGGCTAATGAATATTCTAATGTAAACGCGTGAATTTAAAATGTTTTTTCTGAAATTTTCCAATTTTCTGCGATATTTTCTTAATTTTTTTTTTCATAAGAACCTTCTCATGACAATTATAAACACAACAAAAAAAGAATTAGCGAAATTATTCCATCCGTTCACGCGTGATGCGATGGCCAAGGGAAATAGGGATTCATTTTTACATATATAGATAGATTATTATTATCAATCGTCATCTGCCTAGCCTTTTCCTAACTATGTTGGGATCAGCTTCCATCTAATTGGATGCAGCTGAATACCACTATTTTACATAGACCGACTGCCTATCTAACTTCCACAACTCAGTAACTGGATGAATGAATGAATATTTATTTGTCAAACACAGCTATAAACATTTAGTTTTCAGTAACAATACAACTGACAAATTTTATAAATTATTATATTATAGTGGGCAACAAAAATATAATTCAGTAACATTATAAATTATTATTAAGTATTTACCAGTAACTGGGTAATACGATACTGGTTATAAAACTTTCGGGCTTCTGACGACCCCTAACGACTGTCAAAGATCCACGAATGACAGCCGGGACCAACGGCTTAACGTGCTTTCCAAGGCTCGGAGGAGTCTCGGAATGTAAAGATGAACACCCATCCACTGACCGACCCCAGGAAGCGCAGCTTAACCTGATGTATCGATCCATGTGGCTATTATTACTTAGTCACGAGCTACTGTATGTTCAGTATATTATTACTTGTACAGTCTGCAAAATAAAACCTCTACAAACGAAACCACGGAACACAGACGTCAACAAAACAAAGTTATTCCCGTCCCATAGCGGTATTAGTAAAAATCCCGGGACCGGCGGAAAGTGGCGCGATCCTGAAATGTCGTCAGTCGTCGATCACTGCTCCGGGGCATTATTCACGGGAGAGATAAGTCCGAAACGTACCTGGGAGTCGACACCTCTGAATAGATACTACTTTTGGGATGAAAGTAAGTTTTAGGCGGCAGCGGGACAAATATTTGACAATCATAAAGTGAATAAAGTCATTGCAAACTGTCAGTTTTCAGTCAGGGTTCAGTAGTGCTATTCTGTAAATATCTCACCGTGAAAACATGAGTGAAGTGATCATAAAGTGAGCTGTCAATAGTGTCAACCCCTAGCATCACGTGGAACGACGGCTCACTTCACGCTCACTTCACGCTCACTTCACCTGAGTTATCACGGTGAGATGTTTACAGAATAGCTCTACTGTACCCGAAAGGTGCAGGGTGCCAAACGGTGTGGCGGAATCTACATCGCCACATACGAACTACGCGTCACACTGACCGTTTGACAACCGTCGGGCAGTGCCGGTGTGTGTGTGTGTGTGACACGACACCCGTCTGGTCGGAGGATCCTCCCTTTTCTATGGAGGATGAGTGAACTTCACACCATGTTCCTCATGCTTCTAAAACAGAACCCTAATAGGGTTCCGTTTTAGAAGCCTCCACTGTGCGTCCGTCCGTCCGTCCTCTGTCTCTCAACGGGCAGTATTTCATGAACGTCATTAATATCAGGCTCCACTGTATCAATATTGACTTTAGAGTATAAAGTTCGACGCAGAGATCAAGCGTTTATCAAGCGTGATGTCTATGAAACTCACCCTTAGGTTCTTAACTTTGACAGTATAAAGTGTAACCCTTTCCTCACTCTCAAATCATACATGTCACAAATTCAAACCCGCTTTCAGCTTATAAATTATATCATCAATAAGAAATATCTAAGGTTGAATCGAGAAGCGACTGTGAGTGCGAGATTGGAGTATAAATCTGCCTTAGAGCTTCATGCTATAATGTGTCATGACCGTGTTATAATTACTTTCTGTCTGACTACTATTCATGTTAAAGGTTTCATTGTCTGTGATTTGAATAACCAGTGCATACAGAGAGCATATTCAGGTGTAACCATACCTGATAGTTTGAGTACATCCAGTGCACTCTGGGGAGTAGGTTACACAACTAACCTTGCAGTATGGTAGATCTTTTTAACCGAGTTCAAAAAGGAGGAGATTGTCAATTCGTCGGAACCTTTCCCCGATTACTCGAAGTTGGCTGGGCCGATTTGGTTTTTTTTTGTATTATTCGAGAGGGTATACATCACAGTTGGTCCCATATAAAAAAAATTGATTAACTTTGCTTCGGTAGTTTTTGAGTTAGCTTCATTAATACGTATTTTTTCCCGACTTTTATATGGATGATGTTCTACTTTGTTTTGCAGATAGTGGTATTAGAATTTGTGTGGGGTAGGTACACAACTAAAAAGTGAAAAATAAAAACTTTTTTACAAAAAAATACAACCGACTTCCAAAAACAACACTACAAAGTGAAAAATAACTTTAATTTCGGAAGTCGGTGGCAAAAAGCGAAAATACATTTAACTAGACACCGACTTCCGAAATTAAAGTTATTTTTCACTTTGTAGTGTTGTTTTTGGAAGTCGGTTGTATTTTTTGGAAAAAAGTATTTTACTACTTACTACAGTAGTTATTTTTGTAATGCTCGTATTTACAAGAGAGAAGACAAAAAATCCTGCCAAGTTTGGACCACGCACAATGAAGTGTTCTGTAGTTGGGATGAATTTATCCAAAGAACAAACTTAACTTTGTAGTTGAAAAAATGTTCTCGTTAAACGTCACGGTCAATTCTCCAACTGCAAATGTAACATTTACAAAGTTAAGTTTGTTCTTGAGATAAATTCGACCCAACTGCGGAACCCTTCATTGTGCGTGGTTCCACACGCAGTTTTTTTTTTTCAAATCAAAAGTCTATAATTGTCCGATATCTCTTTAAATACTTTTATCAGATTCTACGAGGCCTAATTCTGTTCAGAACTTTAAACCGAAATATCCAATGTTTCAGTAAAATTATTCAAAAAACCTGGCCATGATTGTGTTCAGGTCCCTAATATTTATAAGATATTAAAACGAACATAATTTCAGTCACAAAGAAATATGTACAGTCTAGCTATTTTAGCTTAACACTCAAACGGATTCATTTTCTATCAACCAAACGCGAACATTCTGACTATTTATCTCGTCCCTACGTTCGATATCCTTGCCATAACAAGAAAACTTTCCTACTTGAGCTAAGAACTTCCAATAAATCTAATGGAACTATTCATAAGATACGAAATTATCGTTCAAGGACTCGGATCAAAGAATTAATGAGAATTATAATTACGTTGTTACCAATGAATATGGGTAACTGTTTGAAATTTTACACACATGAGTCAACTGTAGTCATGAAAGTAAAAAGACTTCATACGTTTAGAATAGGTATTTGATAAGGCAATGCCAAAAAACAAGGTGCAAGGGGTCATAAAAAACTTTAACGATGATATTAACGAAACAAAATTGAAATCAACGTTGCCGTATGGTATGGTCGGTGGCTCGAACTTTTTGGTGGCGTGGCTAATATACGTGGCTATTTGGTTACTTTATTTATTTATTTAGTTTTATTTCTAAAGTATTTATTTATTTAGTATTCTAACAAACATTCAGCGCCATCTAGAGTAACTTATCCAAAGCACTATGATGAGCGGCTTCTTAAACTAGAAGACAGCAACCACAGACAAATACGTATAGATATTGTGCACACATGTCAACTATCCGCTTTTAAAAGCAGAGCTGTCTTCGAACAAATCGTCATTCACTAGTTGGAGGTAGCCACGCAGCCAAATCTGATCCTAAGTAAGCCTAGTTCCTGCTTCGATAGCCCAGCAGTCTTCAGGAACTAGTCAACTAACGGAGGTCTAAAGGGCGACAGCCACGCAGTCCCTTTCATCCCTCCACTTGGGTTGCCACATGATAAATTACTTATTATTACGACACGGTTGGCGCAGTGGTTGAGCGATTGACTGCTGCGCAGCATGTCGCGGGTTCGATTCCCGCACGGAACAAATATTTGTACGACCTACAAGTATTTGTTCCGAGTCTGGGTGTTTTTCTATCTATAATATGTATGTATTTACAAAAAAAAAAAATGTATATAAGTAGTTTATCAGCCATCTCGTTACCATAACACAAGCATTAGGTTGCTTAGCTTGGGGCTAGATGGCGTTGTGTGATATGTCCAAACATATTTATTTATTATTTTATTATTAATTTTTTATATTGTAACGTAAAACAACACGTCGGCCATTTGCAAAAATGTGTCAATTTTAGTTCCTGAGACGCTCGAGAGGGCGCTTTGAATCGTCACAAAAATCAACTGTCATTTCATAAAGTGTTATATTTAGTCCAGCGTACTTGTATATTAGAGGTCAGTGGGTATTATCACCCACTTCCAGGTGGGTGGAAGTCATTGCGAGCGATTCAGGGATTTTGTGTCTTTTAAGTCGGTTCAAAATAATTGTATTTTCTTACTTTCTTTATTTCAGTGAATCATGAAATTTACAGAAATAAATATCATTTAGTGTGTTTGTTTGGTGGGGCTTAAATAAATTAATTTAGGTTTGTGGCTAAGTAATAACAGCCGCTCGGGTCGATCGATCAGGTTAAGCTACGCTTGCCGCAGTTGGTCTGTGTATGGGTGACCATCTTTACATACCGGGACCCCTCCGTGCCTCGGAAAGCATGTTAAGCCGTTGGTCCCGGCTGTCATTCGTGGATCTTTGCCAGTCGTTACGGGTCGTCAGAAGCCCGAAAGTCTGACAACCAGTCATATAAAAGGGTATCGTATTATCTAGTAACTGGGTTGTGGAGGTCAGATAGGCAGTCGCCACATGTAAAATACTGGTATTCAGCTGCATCCGGTTAGACTGGAAGCCGACCCCAAAATAGATGGGAAAGGCTAGACAGATGAAGATGTGTTTGTTTGTTGTTTCACGTTGCGTTACGTACTTAGCCAATAAACGCATTTTCTCTCCAATCCGTTTTCTTTTGTTATTTTTTTTCTTTTAGGTCATTAGCCCTCCTTCTGCTAAAATAACACGAAGAAAAAAAATGTGTACTTTTTAGTTGAGGTTCATAAAAAGATTCATTGGATGCATTTACTACATTTACTAAACAATTCTTTTTATCCACCTCCTTGCATTAAATCTTCGTTTTTTGTCTGAAAATAAAGTGCGTCGTTAGTGTCTTTTTAAACTCATTTATTAGCGTCTGAAGAAAGATACAAAGAAAACCATAAAATGAATCATTTTATTTTCCTGAGACTTTAAATCTAAAACAAAAATAAATTCTGCAACAACAATTTCCTTCATATATTAAGTTCTTATAGTAACTCCTAAGAAATATAGGTACCTATTAAGATTGTACAGACGAGAGAGAGGAGCTCGTGGCTAAGTAATAAGAGCCGCACGAGTCGATCCACCAGGTTAAGCTACGCTTGCCGGGGTTGGTCAGTGGATGGGTAACCATGTTTACATACCGAGACTCCTCCGTGCCTAGGAGAGCACGTTAAGCCGTTGGTCGTGGCTGTCATTCGTGAATCTTTGACAGTCGTTACGGATCGTCAGAAGCCCGAAAGTCTGACAACCAGTCTTACCAAGGGGTATCGTATTAACCCATTACTGGGTTATGGAGCTCAGATAGGCAGTCGCTCCATGTAAAATACTGGTATTCAGCTGCATCCGGTTAGACTGGAAGCCGACCCCAACATAGTTGGGAAAAGGCTAGGCAGATTGATTATGATTGTACAGACAACAGCAGCACATAGTTATACCAAACTGTCAAATTTCTCCAAATGATTTTAAACCTTAAAATGTTGACGGTTAAGTTCAAAATCGAATGAGAAAATTTGACACTGTAGTAACTTTATCTGCTGCAGCGTGTACATACACAACAACTTTTCAGAAAAAATCACACCCTCTGGTGTATCGTCTGTCGATGACATCGATTCATAGAAACTAAAATTACCTATACTCCATTTACAATAAGATTAGACAATTAAACAAATCATTTTTACAGTCCGTTCAACCGATTTTGATTTCTATTGCGTTGGTGGCATGACAAATGGCAGCTGCAGTAAACAGTTGGTATTGTAACCACTTTTTTGCTTTTAATGTCATCCTTAAGTCTACGGAATAGAAGTTGGAACCACTGTACTTTAGCACCCGTCGCTTTTGTATAGTAGCTATTTTTTTTGGATAGAAGAGACCCTTTTGAATGTATTTTTAAAAACCCCCAAAGTGCGCAAAAAAAAAAAAAATTGCCGAGAAAAAAAAAATTAAGGTCATTTGGAAACGTCTCGAATGTCAAGGTCCCTGTAATATTTTGCGAAAGTGTTTTACTCAAAGTCATCAATACGCTATAAAATTGTGAAGTTTCGGACGCGCGGGTGCTAAAGTACAGTGGAGCCTAGAAGTCAAAATCGGTTGAACGAACTGTAAAAAAGTTTGTTTAAATATCTAATATTATTGTTAATGGGAGTATGTCAGACGTCGAACGACAGTTTTCACTAATAAGATCCAAGTTAGGTACAGTCAACAAGGAGCACATGCGCCCAGTGGTAATGGCCTTGACTTACGAGTTGTAGATCATAGGTTTAAACCCAGACAGACACTTTATTTTTATTTCATCACCACTGCTCTCAAAACGGTAAAGGAAAAAACATCGTGAGGAAACCGGCATGTCCTAGAACCAAAAATTCGAAGACTTGTGACACGCACTGGGCCCACGTGGTGGATTACGGCCCACTCCCTCTCTTCGAGAAGGACCTGTGTCTCATCAGTGGGAATATTATAGGCTAAATTAACATAGTACGTCAATTTGCCGGGTTGTAATGTCAGTTGTGATTTGAGTATACGGACAATTTGAATTGGTAGTCAATTTCATAATAAATAATTTCCGTGACTTAACTTACGTCGACTGACATCGTTGAGCGACATCGATCGACGTTGGTCAAGTACACAGAACTGACTATTTTATCTGTTCTGTGGTCGAGTTAGTCTGTCAAGACTCTTTTTCTCAGGAACGCGTAGAGTTATCGTTGAAATTAACATCTAATACGTAGATCTATGGTCCCTTGGGTTTATAAAAAATTAAGCTTTTAAGTCAACGCAATAAAAAAATACGGCCATTCATGCGACATATCTTGATACTCGCAAGTAAATCAAAACCTCTATGGTACTTCCCGTTGACCTAGAATAATGAAATTTGGCAAGAAGCAATGTCTCACAGCACTAGTAAAGGAAAAAGTTTCAAAAAAGTTCATTTGTAATTTTATCACACAAAAAAACCCGTTTTCAACTACGGAACCCTTCATTGTGCTTGGTCCGACGCGCACTTGGCCGGTTTTTTTTTATTGTGTAGTGTTTAGATATTGATATCCATCATGACTGTGGGAGTTTGGCTAGCTAATTTAATTTGACCCTGTATGTGGTAAAACCTATAACATCAAAATAATATCCATGACCTTAGCCAGAATGAACTAACACACCTACCCCACCAACTATTCCAACATGTTCTAAGAAATATTACACCAGAATCGTATGTAACATAATTTTGTTCGGAACCAGTCGTTATGCGTGTTACTCCAACATTGCGTATTCCTACCAGCGCCTTTGCGTACAATTTACGCAGAGTTCGCGTTTACGTAATGTTCCTTATACGATGCCAATTCTTATTTTTGGAATGGATGAAACTATATTTTGATTATTATTATTTTGTGCTTATGTATTGGATTTTTATAGGAAAGATATGGGTACATAAGTTGTTTACCTACTCACTATTTTCGTAGCTACATACGAGTTCCTTCATCCACAAATTATTGCTTTTCATACTATTTTCAAACATAATAATACTTCAGAATATTACATTATAGGTAACTGGAAAAGGTCTCAAATGACATGAATGAGAATGAAGAAATAATATTCTCAAATATTCTCAACGTAAACAAATAATTCAAATCTCGAACACGGAATTCTAAAATCATAAACGTCACACGTCTGCCAACAGAACTGTCGGAATACAACCAAATGCTTTTCAAACAGTCACACTGTGAAATTATTCTTATTCCTGCTGTTCTAAAATGTAAATCCGCATTTGAAACGAACGTCAACTGAGGTCACAATGCCCGCCACCAAAACGTAGGAAGGAAAATTAAAAATATTTTTGGTCCCCACTAACGAGGCAGGCTGTTTCTAGCCTATCTGCATTTCTGTACCGACAAAATTGGATTTACTTCTCTACGTGTTTTTTTAGAATCATCCTTTTTTGTTCGTAAGCTATGACAGATTTTTTTGGCACCTCTGAATTATGAGTCGGGATATTCAGTTTTTGAATTTCGTTGATTTGGAGTTTTGACACTGTTGTTTTTCGGCGGAAGTTTGGAAAATAAAAATAATTGGGTTAAGGCTTTTATGGGTTTATGAATCAATACTACGTTAGGTGTATTTATAATAGGTACTTTACTGTTTTCAAGGTAAACCAATAAATTAATAACACCAAAACAATTGAGATATATATAGATATATATATTATAATACACACATCAAAAGTGTCTAGGGATCAAGCATTTTTATGCGGATTTCTTGAGATTGAGATGTGGCTTTGTAATAAATTTATGATTTTATAAATTTATATGGATCCTTTTTGGTGCATTTCATAATTTGAATCAGGAACTGTGAATCAAATTCGAGTAAAAGATGAAAATCAGCTGTCAATATTTTCCCTATAAAAACATACAACGCATTGAAGACATTATTAGTGCTACTGTTTCCCTACTACTGATTAAAACCAACGTTATTATGGAGCGGCGACGTCATTTAAGCAGGGAAGAAATGCTCAGAGCCGTGGGAATGATAGAAGCTGGTTCCCGGCAACGTACTGTGGCTTTAGCTCTGAATACAAGTCAGAGTGTTATCAGTCGACTTTGGACACGTTACCGAAGCACTGGTACCGTGGCTGAGCGCCATGGAGGACGGTATCGCTGCACCACACGGAGACAAGACCGATACATTCAAATCTTAACTCGAAGAGCTCCAACTATAACCGCCATGATGTTAGCCGTGAGGCTTCATCACTCTTCAGGGAACTTAATTAGCGACCAAACAGTCAGAAACCGCTTGCATGAAGTGAACCTTCATTCCCGAAGACCGCTACGGGTACCACCTATAGCAATGCACAATCGTAGGATTCGATATCAATGGGCTCTTGAACACAGATATTGGGCAGAAGAACAATGGCGTTTCGTGTACTTTTCTGATGAGTCTCGTTTTGGTATGAGACCGGATACAAGACGTATACGACACTGGAGAACCCCTGGACGCCAACAGCGATTAAAATCCTGCCAGGAAGTCCATCCTTATAGTGGTGGAACCATCATGGTATGGGCGGGTATTTGGATCGGCGGAAGAACTGAGTTGATTTGGATCAGAGGCAACCTCAACGCTCAAATTTATGCTGAGACGACTGTATCAGACGTCATCGTTCCTCTACAAGTGCAAATCGGTCCCTTATTTCAGTTAATGCATGATAATGCACGACCGCACACCGCAAGAGTTGTAAGACAGACTCTCGCCGCAGCTAACATCAATGTCCTGCCCTGGCCTGCTCAGTCGCCAGACTTGAACCCGATTGAGCATGCATGGGATATGCTACAGAGAAGAGCTCTGCCGAATATGGAGGGTATCCAGTCGCAAGAAGACCTTTTTTTGTTGTTGCAACGAACATGGGCGGCCATTCCACAGCGTGATTTGGATGAACTCATTTTGAGTATGCCAAACCGATGTTCTTGTGTTGTTAGTGTTCGCGGTAGAAACACGGATTATTAATTGTTTAAGTTACCCAATAAAATTTTAAAGAAAACTGTTATTTCAGTCTTTTTTTCGAACTTTAATGTTAGTGGTTCAAATGTCAAAAATCCCTTTATTAGGAAAATGGCAAATTTCTTTATTAATGCAAAGGTGACTTGGTTTATCGTTACTGTGACAAACGAAAACACTTTATTTGATGAATCCTTAAAGAAAATTTTAATTAATATCAATCAGGAGAAAAGTTATTGCAAAAATATATGTTGATCCCTAGACACTTTTGATGTGTGTATATATATTTACTTGCTTTATTTGCTTTTTTTATGTATTTTTTTTAATATTTATTTTTTATTTTTTACCGTCTCGAAAAAAATAGGGTGTATTAGGTGAACGGAGTAGAAGCGTATAGCATAACTAGTTTTTTTTTTAATTGCTTAGTCAGAAAAAAATATCTAAGTATCAATAAATACAACAAATTCGATGACTTTTCATTTTAGAACAATAAAAACACACATTTTGAAAAAAAAATATAAATCCTTTAAAAATATCGAAATTCAAATCATATGCAACCTGCATTATGAGTTGAATTTTGATTTTAAAAAATTAAAAAAAAAAAGAAAAAAGAAAACTAGATATGCCATAGGCTTCTACTCCGTTCACCGAATATACCCTATTTTTTTCGAGACGGTAAAAAAAGTCATCCGGTATACGAGTATATATACACACATCAAAAGTGTCTAGGGATCAAGCATTTTTATGCGGATTTCTTGAGATTGAGATGTGGCTTTGTAATAAATTTATGATTTTATAAATTTATATGGATCCTTTTTGGTGCATTTCATAATTTGAATCAGGAACTGTGAATCAAATTCGAGTAAAAGATGAAAATCAGCTGTCAATATTTTCCCTATAAAAACATACAACGCATTGAAGACATTATTAGTGCTACTGTTTCCCTACTACTGATTAAAACCAACGTTATTATGGAGCGGCGACGTCATTTAAGCAGGGAAGAAATGCTCAGAGCCGTGGGAATGATAGAAGCTGGTTCCCGGCAACGTACTGTGGCTTTAGCTCTGAATACAAGTCAGAGTGTTATCAGTCGACTTTGGACACGTTACCGAAGCACTGGTACCGTGGCTGAGCGCCATGGAGGACGGTATCGCTGCACCACACGGAGACAAGACCGATACATTCAAATCTTAACTCGAAGAGCTCCAACTATAACCGCCATGATGTTAGCCGTGAGGCTTCATCACTCTTCAGGGAACTTAATTAGCGACCAAACAGTCAGAAACCGCTTGCATGAAGTGAACCTTCATTCCCGAAGACCGCTACGGGTACCACCTATAGCAATGCACAATCGTAGGATTCGATATCAATGGGCTCTTGAACACAGATATTGGGCAGAAGAACAATGGCGTTTCGTGTACTTTTCTGATGAGTCTCGTTTTGGTATGAGACCGGATACAAGACGTATACGACACTGGAGAACCCCTGGACGCCAACAGCGATTAAAATCCTGCCAGGAAGTCCATCCTTTATAGTGGTGGAACCATCATGGTATGGGCGGGTATTTGGATCGGCGGAAGAACTGAGTTGATTTGGATCAGAGGCAACCTCAACGCTCAAATTTATGCTGAGACGATTGTATCAGACGTCATCGTTCCTCTACAAGTGCAAATCGGTCCCTTATTTCAGTTAATGCATGATAATGCACGACCGCACACCGCAAGAGTTGTAAGACAGACTCTCGCCGCAGCTAACATCAATGTCCTGCCCTGGCCTGCTCAGTCGCCAGACTTGAACCCGATTGAGCATGCATGGGATATGCTACAGAGAAGAGCTCTGCCGAATATGGAGGGTATCCAGTCGCAAGAAGACCTTTTTTTGTTGTTGCAACGAACATGGGCGGCCATTCCACAGCGTGATTTGGATGAACTCATTTTGAGTATGCCAAACCGATGTTCTTGTGTTGTTAGTGTTCGCGGTAGAAACACGGATTATTAATTGTTTAAGTTACCCAATAAAATTTTAAAGAAAACTGTTATTTCAGTCTTTTTTTTCGAACTTTAATGTTAGTGGTTCAAATGTCAAAAATCCCTTTATTAGGAAAATGGCAAATTTCTTTATTAATGCAAAGGTGACTTGGTTTATCGTTACTGTGACAAACGAAAACACTTTATTTGATGAATCCTTAAAGAAAATTTTAATTAATATCAATCAGGAGAAAAGTTATTGCAAAAATATATGTTGATCCCTAGACACTTTTGATGTGTGTATAATATATTTGCGACTGTGATATTTTTTTTGCGGCAATTGTTTAATAACACCATTTTTAGATAATTTTGAATTCTTAAGTAGTTGTGCAGCAGCTGAGAAAGTTTATAGCCGGTTCTAATGCGTGGAGTATGGATTCATTCTGATAATAATGAAAACGAAGGGTCCATGGTAACTCTTCTTTAAATGAATGCACGACACTGGAATCGTGTTAAAATTTAAATTGCCGCAGACTAAATAACTAGTAGGTAGTTGGATATAAAAACGACGATCAGCTAATAGGTTCCTTACATGATAGTTCTTTCAACATATTCCAAGACTACCGCAGAATCTTCAGCGAAATCTCCTAAGACCCAAGTCCTATAAACACCACTTTAATATTACATCTACCACATTATTAAACCATCGATTAGTTCCACGCATTTATTACAGTGTTCCAATCAAGATATTCCCCCGAGCTTTTGACAATAGGGAGCGATATTTGTGGTCATGCGTTGTGGTGTACCAGCTCACAAATCAGACTCCATTGTTATACATGTTAACCACTATTGCGTTACTGAAATTGGGTCTAGCTGAACGCTTATGTCCCTGAAGTTTAGTGTTATTCGGAGTATTGTTGGTAACACAATATGTGAATGAAAAGCGGACGTTTTGTTTGATAGAGAGGCAATAATGGGCCAAATAAGGCTTTCATTGCAGTATAAGTCAATTTAAATAACATACCACAATACAGGCTTACAAATCTTGCACAAAAAAATAAAATGTTCTCAACCTCTGCTTTGGATACTAAGCAAAATGTTTTAAGAAAGGGTTTAAACCATTTTAATGCCTCCATATAGGTACTAACTATGGGCCCAAAGAAGGCAAGTTACAAGAAAAGATTTGGACAGGCTAACTAATAAATCACTGAGAGTATTGAATATCAAAAAAGTACACAATCACAGCTAAGTATTCTCTCTTATTGGCAGAAATATACATATTCAGGGTTTATAGTAAAACACCAACAACCTCTTAAGGGGTCATTGTAACTACTCATCATTATTAACAACTTTTACTATGGGACCTGTAGTGTATGCGCCTGGGCGGCGCGCGGGCAGTCGAGCGCTAACTGTGAGCGAGAGCGGACGTGCGCTAGACGCATATATTACTTCACCTGCGTGATCTGTCAAAGTGTGTTTTATTAACACAGAGAACATTACAAGTGGCGACGAGGATGGGATAAAAGCAAGTATTGAAAACATTTACCAAAAAGGGGAAGAATGCACGCTGAAAAATAATGCACGTTGAAAGTTGTTTACGATCAGTTAAGCGACTATATTATTTCGATAAGGATGGATACTAAAAGTGAAAACTGAACGTAGTCACATTGTACCTACCTACCTACCTACATGTAAATAAATCGTTACCAAGGTAGATGTTTGCACCTAATGATTACTTTGTTGCCTCAGTTTCGTATGATTAAGTAACGAAAAATAAATTCTGCTTTGATTGATGTAAACAACTGATAAGCGTAAATAAGCGTTACAAAGGCCATGCAGTGAGTGTTGTTTACAAAAAAACAAAGGGCCATGCCTGAACAGTACGCAATTATTTTAAATGTGCCGTAATGCAAACAGTAAATTCAGTAAAATTTCAGTAAAAGCCACGCAAAAATATAATAAGGCTATGCAGTTATAATACTGTTACTGATTTTCAGTAAAAGCCACGCAAAAATATAATAAGGGTATGCAGTTTTAATACTGTTACTGATTTTCAGTAAAAGCCACAAAAAATATTATAAGGCTATGCAGTTATAATACTGTTACTGATTTTCAGTAAAAGCCACGCAAAAATATAATAAGGCTATGCAGTTATAATACTGTTACTGATTTTCAGTAAAAGCCACGCAAAAATATAATAAGGGTATGCAGTTATAATACTGTTACTGATTTTCAGTAAAAGCCACGCGAAAATATAATAAGGGTATGCAGTTATAATACTGTTACTGATTTTCAGTAAAAGCCACAAAAAATATTATAAGGCTATGCAGTTATAATACTGTTACTGATTTTCAGTAAAAGCCACGCAAAAATATAATAAGGCTATGCAGTTATAATACTGTTACTGATTTTCAGTAAAAGCCACGCAAAAATATAATAAGGGTATGCAGTTATAATACTGTTACTGATTTTCAGTAAAAGCCACGCGAAAATATAATAAGGGTATGCAGTTTTAATACTGTTACTGATTTTCAGTAAAAGCCACGCAAAAATATAATAAGGGTATGCAGTTATAATATTGTTATTGTTACTGATTTTCAATAAAAGCCATGCAAAAATAAGAGTCAATATATTTTATTGCAAACTGCCCCAAAGAAGAGGGTACTTGAGATTTACTTACTGGCTGCCAACATCGACACACCTGTACACTTTTTAGGGGTTACGGCCAAAAGTGATATTAAAGCCGATTATTGGTTGCTACCGTACTTTTACCTTTCAAAGAATTAATGAAATCATAATTAGAAAAGAATGAGCATAAAGTTAAAGTAGGTATTTTTCCTACATTGCTGTGGTTGTCACAGGCCAGAATAAAAATAAAGGCTGCGTTATTCATATCCGAGCACAAGAGCCGCACCATTATATGCTTAGATTAACTATTGAGAATTGGAATCAAATAGCTTCATTAACCAACACTGCTTGGTAGTAGCGGTTGTGGCTGCAATTGGAAGAGTTCTATTCTGATATTGGAGGTTGCATTAATTATACCTATCCCTCCAATTAAAGCGACAAGCAAGCAAGTTGGGCTATAATATTAAAAATCTAAAATTGCTAAAAATATTAAAAATAGACTGAGGATATCAGTTGGAAAAAAATCCTTCGAGGGTTTCCTTTAAAAGTGTACCTTAATGAACAAATAAGTTGTTTAACTGTTACCGTTGTTCATGCAAGTCTTAAATCCAGTGCCTGCTAATAGGTGTAACATATCAACATAAATTGTTTGTTGTTGTCGGTCATTGTTGTGTGGTCGGTCAGTTGGTACATTTAATTTAGTTGCCACATTTTGTAAATACCGACATTATCCAAGAAATACAAATAAATAACTATGTAATTCGTGAACAATTAAAAATATATATTCATTGTTTGTTGTGCGACAATGCAAATGGGTATGGCGGATTATTGCATTTGAAGCTGTAAATATATTTAACAACTGTCACTTACATTTTCAAAATTAATTATTGAGCTTCATCTTACCTACCCTCGTTTCCTTGCAACTTGAACTATGGTTTCGCCTGAGTACTATATTTAGACTACACTTATAGCTGTTGACCACACAACGGCACCGGATAGTGCCTGCACCTAAACATTAGCCATTCGGAAGAAACCGACTGCAAGTATATCGTACTGAAATAATTCCAATGGGATAATATCCCACAGGCTAAATAGCAAACTGACACAGTCGGTTATTGCTAACAAAACTTAAATAGTTCCAATAGGTTATTGAATACCCTAGTGGATAAAATGCAAACTAGCTAAGTCGTTAGAGCTAGCAAAAAAAAAAAAAAAAAAAAAATATGGTATAGATTCATAGTAAACTGTGAAAATCAGTTGGTACCTACTAACAAAACTATTATAGGTAGTATGAACTACAAACAAAAGACAACGGTCGCAGGTAGCCAAAGTATTCCTGAAATCATTCGGGCATAATTAATAATACCTACCTACTTGAATTAAATGATTTGCACAGTGTGTAACAATCCAGTGAGTTAGGTATTTAACCACACCGTGGCTGTAGTCGAGAGACTACTGACATTGTTGGATAATCATATTATCATTTTCGCAAGTATAGACTTGGAAAATCAAATATATTCACTAAGTCCGAGATTAATACAGAAACTGGGATATGGTCAGTAAAAAAATAAACTTAAAAACAAATAGTTTTATGTGAAGTATTATCTTGAAATGAAAACTTTATTATAAACACCTTTTAGTGTTACAAGAAACGTATAAATTACGACAGAAAAATAATGTGGTTATTTAAACAGTATAAACAAAAACAAAGAGAAACGTCAAAAAAAAAAACCCTTGCCATGCCTTGCCATGTGCTACAAAACAGGCTAAAATAGTAATAATTTTAGTTAAATGGCTGTTACGTAGTACATACCTATTACTGAATGTGCAAACAAAGTATAACATTATGCGGCCATGCAATATAATATTGTTTTCTCCAATGACAAATAGTCATAAAACGCACTATAGTTACAGATGACATTTTATTTAATTAAAGCACTGTAATTTAATATTGTTACATAAGAATACATAAGGGGCTTGTGGCTAAGTAATCACAGCCGCACGGGTTGATCGATCAGGTTAAGCTACGCTTGCCGCGGTCGGATCGTAGATGGGTGACCATCTGTACATTCCAAGACCCCTCCAAGCTTCGGAAAGCACGTTAAGCCGTTGGTCCCGGCTGTCATTCGTGGATCTTTGACAGTCGTTACGGGTCGTCAGAAGCTCGAAAGTCTGACAACCAGTCTTACCAAGGGGTATCGTATTACCCAGTAACTGGGTTGTGGAGGTCAGATAGGCAGTCGCTCCATGTAAAATACTGGTATTCAGCTGCATCCGGTTAGACTGGAAGCTGATCCCAACATAGTTGGGAAAAGACTCAGCAAATGATGAAGTAACACATTAATCAGCTTCATCTTTTACTATGACATGTTTTGGTGGCTTGGATCATAATTGGGTTAGGATTTATGTTATTACAATATAAATTTTGTGGTAGTGATATCTTGTAATAAATGAAGTACTTATCTATATAATTATTGACCAGACGAAAATATTATGAGCTTTTTTAGTCACAAATAAATAATAATTTAGTCTTGTTTTAAATTACAATTGATTTTAATTATAAAACAATACATATCATTTAATGCACCTTGTAAGCACTACTATACTTACATTCATTCAAGACCAGGGAGTTTTAGTACTCAATTTATTTGTTTTTATAAAATAATAATCAACCTGTAATATTCCCATTGCTGGGACACAGGCCTCCTCTCTGTAAGATGATGATGTGTTAGATTGGGAACGACGCCGTCGTTTCCTACTTTTTGCGTGTCGATTTTTAATATAGTATAAATCATCAGAGCTTTCAGACGTACTGGTAGCAGAGCGGCGAGGGCGTTGGTAAGAGGAACGTGGCCTACGTGCATGTCTGCCACTACTCGTGCTACTGGACGAGCATCGCCTTCGAGATCTGCTGCGGTCAGTTTGTCATTTATGACGGCGGCGTTTATCACGCAAACTTGTCTCCGGATGGGCTGGTCATCCTGAGTTTTGCTGCGACACTCTTTAGTTCGCCCACGATCGCGTGAGAGACGCCGGGGTGGTGGCGTATAGCCTGACGCTTCTGTGGAAGACATGTTTAAGATATATCTCGGAAATCTGGTATGGGTGGAGACTATGTATGCGTCCACAAAGTAGCAAAATAAGATAACAGTGACGGGAGTCACCGATGGTGACATTCATGTACGGAACGACGAAACAGGTAAAGAGTATCGTCGGAATATAGTATATTTAAAGAAAATTAATGATTCTTGGCAAGTTGTGGACAATGATAATAAAGACACAGGGTCATTGAACAATGAGGACTAAATTATTGCAATATACCTTTATGAAATTTAAACGATTATCTGTCGGTTACCTTGTTGTTGATATAATGTTTGTATGCCTGATTCACTAGTTTATATTACTAAATCTATTCTGTTCTTTTGTTAATATTATCGTTTAAGTTATTGTAACTTAATTATTTATAAAATAAAGAAGGGATGTAGTGTATGCGCCTGGGCGGCGCGCGGGCAGTCGAGCGCTAACTGTGAGCGAGAGCGGACGTGCGCTAGACGCATATATTACTTCACCTGCGTGATCTGTCAAAGTGTGTTTTATTAACACAGAGAACATTACAGGACCGAACCTTAAATCGCGAAAAAAAATCAGCTGCTCCCTACATTTTGACGAGTTTGATGTAGATATAAATGTACTGAACACTGAAGAGCTGATTTTTTTTCTCGATTTCATGTTTGGTAACATAGTAAAAGTTGTTCATAATGATGAGTATAATGACCCCTTAAAGGGTTTTTGGTGCTTTACCAATAACCCTGCATAATATATTGAAATTGGGTGTACTCTTCATTGAATTTTAGTGGCTTTCCAAGTATTGTTCTGAAGTTATTATGAATATCTTAACTTTGTGTGGGTAGGCAATGTCAAAATAGAATAGAATAGAGGTAAAATCTTTGGCCAAGATCTGTAAACTTTATTTAGCACGTGGTTTGCCTTAGACATGTTCTTGTCTCTGTCTTTTTTTTTTTTCCCTCTCTATTGCTTTTTTTTTTTTTTTTTTTTTGTGGATGGGAAATCATCAAATGACTTCTCCCGCTCCGGGCAGAGCGGGAGGGTGTGTCAGACTTTTACTGACTAAAACCCACCCGTGTTCTTTCAGTTGCCCATGCCAGGGCCACGGTATCTCTTTCGAACTACCCGCGACCCCGGCGGCTTGTCTCTGTCTTACAATACCTTTCAACAGAAGCTGCAAACTCTCTCTACCCATAAAAAGACAACTACTATTATGGAAAATAACAAAAGACTTCAAAAGACCACAGAACCACATTCCACCTATAAGAAAAAATACCGTGAAACTGTGGGCCAAACGCGAAAAAGAGAAAACAGAATTGTTTGCTGAGCACCTAAGGCAAGTGTTTACTCCAAATGAGTTATCTAGACGGAATTTGAAGATGAAGTAGACGAGATACTCCTGAGTGAACAACAACTATCGCTACCTTTGACACTCGTAACTCCCAGGGAATTAAAGAGAACCATCTGCAACCTAGAAATCAAAACGCACCTGGCTTTGATCTGATCACGGGAGAAGTTCTTAAGCAACTGCCCAAAAAACCGATAGTATTTAAAAAATGTTATTCAACGCAATCTTCAGAGTGCACCACTATGCAAACTTATGGAAGATTTCAACATTATGCATGATGACTAAACCGGGAAAACCACCAACTAAACTTAGCTCGTACAGACCTATAAGCTTACTCCCACTTTTATCAAAGCTGTTTGAAAAAATATTGTTGTTCAGACTTTCAACCAGTTTTGGACGAGAACAAGATAATCCCAGATCACCAATTTGGATTGTGGGATAAACATGCTACAGTCGAGCAAGAGCACAGAGTGGTTCATAAAATCAGACAATCCCTAGAGAAAAAAGAGTAAGTAGGTACTGTTCTGCTGTGTTCATAGACATCCAGCAAGCATTGGACAAAGTTTGGCATAAAGGACTTCTTCTTTTAAGGAATCATGTAAAATGAGTTTGGTAGCAGAGTTTTAGGCTTCTAAAACTCTGCTACCAAACTCATTTTACATGATTCTTAAATCATACCTGGAACAAAAGATGGTTTCAAGTGAATTAAGGAGTAGAATTCTCAAAGCTTCATCAAATCAAAGCCTCAGTACCACAAGGATCAGTGCTAAGCCCTGTACTATGGCAGACCTGCCTGGGAGTGCTGATGTAGTTACAGCGACCTATTCAGATGATACTGCGTGTCTCGCAAGCGATACCGAAGCCTTAAAGGCATCCACTAAACTGCAGGTACAGTTAGATAAGATCGATGTAAGGCTTCAAAAATAAAGAATTAAACCACCTGTCACATTCTCACTCAAAAAGGGAGATTGCGGACCTGTTTGCATGGAACGAGGAACCCTGCCAACCAGCACCACGGTGAAATACCTAGGCTTGCACCTAGATAGACGACTGACATGGGCATCCCACATTAAAGCCAAGAGAACAGAAGCAAATATACAATTTAAGAACTTCTCATGGCTATTAGGCCGAAAAGCATAACTCTCTATCAGCAATAAATTGCTGGTCTACAAGGGCATCATTAAACCAATTTGGACGTTTGGAGTAGAACTCTGAGGATCTGCTAGCAATTTCAACCTAGAGCGATTTCAAAATGTTGCACTAAGAATGGTCTACAGCGCACACTGGTTTGTACAAAATTCTGATACCTAGAAATGCTGACCATAAGAGAAGAAGGAAACAACTACAGCAAAAAGTACAAAGAAAGACTAAACCACAACAACACATTTGCTAAAGATCAACTTCAAGACAAAGACCACATAAAACGCCTTAAAAGATGGCACATACTGGAACTCGTCCAAGTGTTCCCACATATAATTGGTGCTATTCACTGGAATGGCAATCAATAAAAAATCCACCCCAGACCACATCTAATTACGGCTAAACAGCCCATTGTAGATAGGAAAGGAAAAAAAATGTTGCAATACCTAACGCTTAGATAAAGTACGTGCTAAGTACCGTTTATAGACCTTGACCTAATACACTTCTGGACACATCTTTTGGCCCACCTTGTATTTTCAGTTTCGTTTGGTCCTAGCTAAAATTTTATATTAGGTCGAGCAAAAAGTTTTTATGCAGTTTTGAACCTGGCACATTCACAATTTCATTCAATAGTCTTTTTTTGAATTTCGAACACAGAATTTAAAGAAACAAAAGACAATTTGGAGCCTGTTTGTTGATATCAAACAATCGAATACTAAGAAAACTTGGTTTTATTGGTTTACTTGGATTTAATTCTTGAAAAAGTGATTGATATCTTTGGTTTTGCAACAAACATTACTTATTCTTAACATTAAGGTGAGGTTCTATCAATAATCTATGGATACTTCACCTGAATTCGCCGCCCAAGCTGTGGCACTTATTCAGGCCGGACACAGCCAAAGAAACGTGAGTGCTCAACTTAATTTAAGTCGATCTGCGGTCCGAAATGTTTATCGGAGGTACCTAGAGACTGACGGCTTTGTTCGTCGCCAAGGAAGGCCACGACCTCGGGTCACAACTGAAAGGCAGGATCGATTCATCGTGACGACCAGCTTGAGAAATCGTCACCTTACCTCCATTGAGATACAAAACCAACTTCGCGACTTCCACGGAGTATCTGTGAGCGCTCGAACTGTTCGGAGAAGGTTAAAAGAACGCGATATGGTACCACACAAGCCAGCTAATGGCCCCAAACTAACGCGAGCCCACCGAACAGCGCGCCTTCATTTCGCACGCAGACATTTAAATTGGACACAGCAAGATTGGAGCCGTGTACTCTTTTCTGATGAGTCTAAAATTGTGTTACATGGCAATGATGGAAGGAAGAAGGTCTACCGACGTAAGGGAGAGCGTTTCGCACAATGCTGCTTTGAAGAGAGGGTTGTTTATGGCGGTGGCTCATGGACTGTCTGGGGCGGTATATCCGCGAGCGGCAAAACTCAACTTGAGGTTGTTACAGGACCACGGCTGCCAACATTAAATGCTGAAAGGTACATTCGTGAGTGCTTAGAACCTCATGTGATACCATACGCGGACTATGTGGGCCCAAATTTCCTTTTTATGCATGATAATGCAAGAGCCCATGCGGCCGGCATCGTCAGGGAATATCTTCGGGATGTGAACATCACAGTTATGGACTGGCCAGCTAGAAGCCCAGACATGAACCCCATTGAGCACATGTGGGACGAGCTAAAAAGACGTGTTAGGGCTCGTCAGCCAGTTGCCCAGACGATGCAGGAGTTGAAAACTGCCATAGAAGAGGAATGGGAGATGATCCCTCAAAATTTCATAGAGCGGTTGATAAACTCTATGCCTAATCATATGAGAGCTGTGGTAGATGCCCATGGAGGCAACACGCGTTATTAAATTAAACCTTTATTTGATAAAACATGTTTTTTATTCAAAAATCAATGAGTCAAATTGCCTTTAACAAGGCGCATATCCGACTTGTTAGGCGTAGCTCCATGTCGTATGGTATTCTGAATTCAAATTTAAAACAATACGATCGAAAAAGATGGTAAAATGTATCAGGTTTAAAACTGCATCAACAGTTTTTGTTCAATCTAGCAATCATATTTCGGTAGGGGCCATCGAAACCTAAACTCTAAGGTGGGCCAATAGATGTGTCCAGAAGTGTAGTAGGTCAACAAAATGTGAAAAGTTTTGCGAATTGTCAAGCGATTTTATACTTTATGTAACATACCTTAGTATGCATTCATATAGCACTGCGTCCACTACCGGTACCGCCCGCATTTTCATTACTCCATACAAACAAACCAAAATTCGTTGCGTGCCGTGCGTGCGTTGCGGCCGGCGCGGACCAGTGGACGCTCGGCTTTAACCGTCAACTTGACTTATCATGACATGACTTGACATATAATATCTTGAATTTGTGTAGGTAATATTAAATAGAGGTCCAAGTTACGGATATAATCGGGTAAATTTATTTAAAAAGTAGCAACAAAATTATTTGATTTTCTGTGAATGTTGAAAGACCATGCGAATGATAGAATGAAGAAAATAGTATGAAGAGAATACCTTTATTACTTATAAAATTACTAGCTTCCGCTCGCGGCTTCTCCCGCGGGGTATGCCAATAAAAGTAGCCTATGACCATCCGCAGACCAAATTTCATCAAAATCGGTGCAGCCGATCCGTGAAAGCGTAATGAACTAACAAACAAACTCACATTCGCAATTATAATATTAAACAAGGTGTATCAAAAAGTTGTGGTTAAAATTAAAGGTGTGGTACAGACCATCAAACTGAACAACTTTTTCCATGGGAACAACATTGTAATCACGAAAAAATAAACAGTCATCCCTATTTGGGTCGAGAAGTGTTGTAGTTTTGTATTGAAAAAAAAAAAAGAAAAAAAACACGTTTTATTTGCGGCTAACGACGACTGACGACTGACGACGACGACTGTATATTTTTTCGCGATTATGATGTTGGTCCCATGGAGAAAGTTGTTCAGTTTTTGGTATGTACCACACCCTTAATTTTGACCACACTTTTCTGATACACCCTGTATAGGTATAATTGAATAGTTAGGATAAATATGAAAGAAGATATTTAGATACTTATCATAATGCACTGTGACGGCCATTTTGTTTTTTGTGGGCTTTTTGTGTGAGAGTATTTCTGGGTGGTCTCGCTTTCGCTCGTTTATTTCTGGGTGTGGAAAGATAATAACATTCCTTTTCTTGTACTCCACTAGAATGTAAATTAAATTTCCTCTGACATGATTTTCATACATAAAATATCTTTATTACATTAGACAAGATATTATAAAAACAATAGCGTAGATTATCCTTACATGTTATGAAATGCTACATTATTGTGTCGATCTGAACTAAATAAGAATATTTTCTAGTTAAAATATTTATTTCTGTTTGTTATTGACGATGACTTTATGAGTAGGGGAAGTCTAAAGAAACGATGGATGGACTGTGTGAAAGATGATATGACTAGAAATGGGGTGACTACCGTGATGACGACTGTGAGAGAAGTATGGTAAAAAGGTACTATTTGCGCCGATCCCAAATAAATTGGGATAAGGGAAGGAGAATGATGAAAATTATGTTTGCTATTAATGTAAAAACATTATTTTATAATCTCCAGTTGACGAAGTTCCGTACAATTACCCTTTTTAGTGTACCGTACCTCAAAAGGAAAAAACGGAACCCTACGTTGTCCGTCTGTATGTCTGTCAAGACCCTTTTTCTCAGGAACGTGTTGAGGTGTCAAATTCAAATTAATACCAAACACGTAAGTCTATGGTCCCTTGGAGTTCTAAAAAAATAAAGTTTCTAAGTCAACGCAATAAAAAATACGGTCATTTATGCGACATGTTTTGATACTCGCAAGTAAATCAAAAGCTACCCGTTGACATAAAATCATGAAATTTGGCAAGAAGCAAGGTCTCACAGCAAATGTAAAGGGCAAAGTCCCAAAATTGTTAATTTACAATTTTATCACAAAAATGTTTTGTGGGATTGCAATGTTAAGTTTCTTTTTAGGATAAATTTCTTTTCAACTACGGAACACTTCATTGTGCGTGTGTAAAAGTAAGTCTGTGCCTAGAAGTTCATCAAAGAAAATTTACGACAAATATAAAATTCTCCATAACATTTGCGTCTGCGTAGATAAATTGATATTAAGGAGGATGCTCTATGGTAGCCTGCGAAATTCAAATTTTCTTGCGTTTTATGCAATTTGCAGGTCCGTGCCAGGTTGTACGAGTATCTTGATAAAAATATGATACGCGGCAATAAAAATATGTATTTACATAATTTTAACCATAAAAATCATCGATACATCTCTGTAAGTTAGATTTCGTACAGAGTCGTTAGATTTCGTTCATTGGACGAATCTGCACGAAATCCAACTTAGAGAGACTGATGTATTGATGATTTTCATGGTTAAAATTATACAGGGTGTCCCGTAAATAATGGATCAAACGTAACGGGTAGGTAGCTTACCTAATTTCCAACAACTAATTTGAATATTAAAAAAAAAACCGTTACAGTAACCAGGATATTAATTTTTTTTCGAATTTTACGATTTTGTCTTCCAGAATTAAGCTTTTTTAATGCTGTCGCTGCAAATGATGACATTTTTAGGTATGATTTTTATTTAACATTTCTGAATAGCTTACTAATGTTATAAGATACCATTTTTTTTTGAATACCGTTTTATTTGCCTTAGAAAAAAAATCTTGAGTTGAAAAGTTTTTTCTTTACGATGTTAGGACCAAAATTGAAAAAATTCTCCTGTAAAAAAAATGTATGACACCGAAGACCACCATTATTTTAAAAACTTGTACATTTAATAAGGTTTGCAAATTGGTACAGGGTGTCCCGTAAATAATGGATCAAACGTAACGGGTAGGTAGCTTACCTAATTTCCAACAACTAATTTGAATATTAAAAAAAAAACCGTTACAGTAACCAGGATATTAATTTTTTTTCGAATTTTACGATTTTGTCTTCCAGAATTAAGCTTTTTTAATGCTGTCGCTGCAAATGATGACATTTTTAGGTATGATTTTTATTTAACATTTCTGAATAGCTTACTAATGTTATAAGATACCATTTTTTTTGAATACCGTTTTATTTGCCTTAGAAAAAAAATCTTGAGTTGAAAAGTTTTTTCTTTACGATGTTAGGACCAAAATTGAAAAAATTCTCCTGTAAAAAAAATGTATGATACCGAAGACCACCATTATTTTAAAAACTTGTACATTTAATAAGGTTTGCAAATTGGTACAGGGTGTCCCGTAAATAATGGATCAAACGTAACGGGTAGGTAGCTTACCTAATTTCCAACAACTAATTTGAATATTAAAAAAAAAACCGTTACAGTAACCAGGATATTAATTTTTTTTCGAATTTTACGATTTTGTCTTCCAGAATTAAGCTTTTTTAATGCTGTCGCTGCAAATGATGACATTTTTAGGTATGATTTTTATTTAACATTTCTGAATAGCTTACTAATGTTATAAGATACCATTTTTTTTATTTGCCTTAGAAAAAAAATCTTGAGTTGAAAAGTTTTTTCTTTACGATGTTAGGACCAAAATTGAAAAAATTCTCCTGTAAAAAAAATGTATGACACCGAAAACCACCATTATTTTAAAAACTTGTACATTTAATAAGGTTTGCAAATTGGTGTAAAACTTACGTCTAGTCTTTATCGTTACAAAGATATTGCTATGAATGTGATGAAGACAGAAAATAAATTAAATTGGTACTATTCCATTTTTTCATTTTCGTAATGGCTTATGCTTGAATGCTTGTAATCGAAGCAGGTAGTTAAGCGGCTAGCATATTCCGACCCGATGACGTCATCTGTCCGGAATTTGGGACCGCTACCTGTGGCGGAGTTGCACCTCAGTCAGCGTGAAGGGGATAGATAGCGCCGCTTTTGTATTTTTGGTAAATTGGTATGAAGTTGTACATTCTAGTCCTTGTCGTTACAAAGATAATTGCTATGAATCTGAGAGGTGCTCCAAATCAACGTTAATAAAAAAAATAAAAAAGTGTGTACATTTAAACTTTTTCTTTAAAATGTGTAACTGTAGTATTTCAGAGGCAATGTTCATTGAATTATTGAGGCGTATGAAAAGAATTAAGAGGCCGTACTAAAAAAAACAGTTAGTTCAAATAAATCGTTTTATTTGGTTTTTACAATAAATGTTCGAATTGCCTTCCCTCTACAAGAATGCAAAGTCTGCATCTCCTAATAAAGGAAGCTCTTATCCGACGGACAAAACGGCTTTGGTTTATTTCTGATACAGCAGATTGGATGCGCTGTCGTAATTCTTCTTCCGACGTTATTGGATTCTTGTAGACCCTGTCTTTTAAACATCCCCAGTAAAAAAAATCTAGGGGATTTAAATCCGGAGATCGCGGAGGCCACAAAATTGGTCCTAATCGGCCGATCCATCTGTCCGGATAACTTTCATCAAGGTGCGCCCTTACTGCCGTCGCATAGTGAGCGGGGCACCCATCATTTTGCAACCACATTGCTTGCCGTACGTCTTCTGGAACGTTTTCTAATAACCTTGGCAACTCATTCCTTAAAAAATGGAGATAATATTCGGCGTTTAGAGTAGCTGGTAGTTCAAAGGGCCCTATTATTTGCCCATTGATTATTCCCGCCCATAAATTTATTTTAAATTGATGTTGGCTCCTGTCCTCTCGCATCAAATATGGGTTTATCAGCTGCCAACTGTGCAAATTATGCAAATTTAAATATCCATCTCGGCGGCATGAAGACTCGTCACTCCATAAAATCTTGTTAAAAAACTGCGGGTCCGCCCGAATCATTCTAAGCATCCTTTGGCAAAATTCTATTCTTGGCTGGTAATCACGCGACGTCAGCGTTTGAACACGTTGCACGTGATATGGGTGCAATCGGCACCGTTGTAGCACTCGATGCACCGTCGATCTAGAAATTCCTACGCGTCGCGCTATGACGCGAACGGAGACTGACGGATCTTCCTCGATTTCTCGAAGAATGACTTCGTCATTAACTTGTCGCGGTCGTCCTTCACGGGTACCACCAACTCCGGTGCCAAGAATTCTTCCCTCAAGAAGCGCGTTATGCACTCTAATAAAGACGCGATAATCGGGATAACGAACCAGGTTCGGGTATCTTTCACGGTACAATCTTGCAGCCGCCCTGGCATTACCTCTTGCTTCTCCGTAGATAAAATGCATTTCGGCGTACTGCCGTGGCGTGTACTCATAACGAGGCATTGGGCTGAATAAGGTTTCAGCGCTACTGCACACACGTACAAGCACACACAAACGAATGTTTTCGGAGTCCGTAGGATCGCCAAGTCGTTTGTCCAATACGCAAAGAGTTCCAAATCGATAGGCAAAGCAAAGTCCAAAAACACAGCACAAGTCAAATTTTACAGAAGAAAACACCGAGCCACTGACCGGGAGCGAAAGTTGTCTGACGTAGCAACTCGAAGAGAGACTAGTTACAACTAAACTAATAAAATCAAGCAACAATGAAGCCTGTACGAGTGAAGGGCGCAGGAAAGAACAAAAGAACCTGCGCAACTTCATACCGATTTAACCGATTTACCAAAAAGCGGCGCTATCTATCCCTTTCACACTGACTGAGGTGCAACTCCGCCACAGGTAGCGGTCCCAAATTCCGGACAGATGACGTCATCGGGTTGGAATTATGCTATCCGCTTAACTACCTGCTTCGATTACAAGCATTCAAGCATAAGCCATTACGAAAAGGAAAAAATGGAATAGTACCAATTTAATTTATTTTCTGTCTTCTTCATCACATTCATAGCAATATCTTTGTAACGATAAGGACTAGACGTAAGTTTTATACCAATTTGCAAACCTTATTAAATGTACAAGTTTTTAAAATAATGGTGGTCTTCGGTGTCATACATTTTTTTTACAGGAGAATTTTTTCAATTTTGGTCCTAACATCGTAAAGAAAAAACTTTTCAACTCAAGATTTTTTTTCTAAGGCAAATAAAACGGTATTCAAAAAAAATGGTATCTTATAACATTAGTAAGCTATTCAGAAATGTTAAATAAAAATCATACCTAAAAATGTCATCATTTGCAGCGACAGCATTAAAAAAGCTTAATTCTGGAAGACAAAATCGTAAAATTCGAAAAAAAATTAATATCCTGGTTACTGTAACGGTTTTTTTTTTAATATTCAAATTAGTTGTTGGAAATTAGGTAAGCTACCTACCCGTTACGTTTGATCCATTATTTACGGGACACCCTGTATAAATACATATGTTTTATTGCCGTATATCATATTTTGATCAAGATACAACCAGCCGATCTATTCTGTAAAAATCTCACCGTGAAAACTTAGGCGAAGTGAGCTGTCATTTCACCTAATGCTAGGGATTGACACTGTTGACAGCTCACTTCATGCCCACTTCACCTCAGATTTCACGGTGAGATTTCTACAGAATAGACCGGCAGACACGGACTTGCGAATTGCAAAAAACCCAAAAAAATAATAATTTCGCGGGCTACCACAGCGCATCGCCCTTAATACACATACTGTTTATCAACAGGGCAACTAAAAGCGTAAATCATGCCAACGAACTTTCATCAAGATATAACGAAAAAATGACTTTATGATCAAACCTTTTACTTTAAACTTATTATGAGCTGAAAGCAGACAGACTAAGTAACTCATCACAGAATAAATTATGCACGTATTTGCACACACATACTCTTAAGCTGACATTTGACGCTTCACTGGAGTAAATGGTACACTCGGTGAGTAAGTATTCGTTTTTGTTTCATTTCACGTTCATTTAAATTAAGTACTTAAAAATGAACGTTCATCTGCTCCGTTCATTTCATTTTTCGATCATTTGGTAGATGAGTGAAAGATGCCGAGGGCCCAAATCCAGCATCGTTGGATCAAATCACTAATTAATTATTTTTTCACTTCTGATTCATTTTGTGTTCTGACGTTTCACTTCGAGTAAAATGTGTAATGAAAGACAGGAATGAATGAAAATAAAATCGGCCACGCACTTGGCCGTTTTTTTTTTTACAGAACCCTAATAAAGCGACTGATACCTACTATGCTTTACGTATAGGTGTATAATTCACTCTGTTCAACAACTTTGTAGTAAAGATGATGGCTTTGTAAGATTGAAAAATAAACTAGCGCGGGATAAAAGTAAGATTTAGACGTCTGATAGTAAGTAGAATGTAATGTTATTTATTATAGCGTGGAACGTAAAACGATCTATATCGATGGTACTAAAGTTTTTATAGGCGTAAGCCGTTTTTTGATTGAAAGCAAAAAATGTTATGTCGGGGGTAATTTTTTTTGCAAACCAAAATGTTGTGGATTACACTACATGAAATCTTAGGACAAGGTCTATAATATTAAACTTTATTTAGCACGTAGTTTGCCTTAGACATGTTCCTGTCTCTATCTTTCAATACCTAACGTTTAGCCAAAGTATGTTCTAAGTACCGTTTCTAGATCTAAGCCTAATAGTAGGTCAACAAAATATGAAGAGTCTTGCGAACTGTCAAGCGATTTTGTGCCTTATGTAGTGCAACTATCGGTGGGCTCGTGGCTAAGTAATAACAGCCGCACAGGTTGATCGATCAGGTTAAGCTATATACGCCGCAGTCGGCCCGTGGATGCTGACCATCTTTACATACCGAGACTCCTGTGAGCCTCGGAAAGCACGTTAAGCCGTTGTTCTCGGCTGTCATTCTTAGATCTTTGACATTCGTTATGGGTCGTCAGAAGCCCGAAAGTCTGATAACCAGTCTTACCAGTAAGTGGCTTGTAGAGGTTAGATAGGCAGTCGCTCCATGTAAAATACTGGTATTCAGCTGCATCCGGTTAGAATGAAAGGTGACCTCAACAGAGTAGAACCATTAACCGTGATTTTGACTTTCCCTGCAATGATTAAGGTATCAACGCAAGTACGTACGTCAAGAAAGTGGGCAACCTCATGCAAGCAATATAATTTCCAAGCCTAGTGACTAAAAAAAAATACATTTTTTATTCTGTGGTCATCATACAACATTATTTTTAGTATATGCGAAACCTGAATATGTTTTTTTCAGAATAAATTACTGTAGTGCTATTCTGTGAATATCTCACCGTGAAAACATGAGTGAAGTGATCTTAAAGTGAGCTGTCAATAGTGTCAACCCCTAGCGTCAGGTGAAAAAGAACTAAACAAAGCTTGAACCAGGAATATGAAAAATTATTTAAGAAGTGTAATATATTACCAGTTGACATGAAAGTAAAAATGACCATGATTCTTGAACAACATAATAGTAGCAAACACAAAAAAGAAAAGGTACATAACTACCCAACCCGACATGCAAAGAAAAAGAAACTACTTGTGCCCAATGTAAATAACTATTATGGTAAGCGTACGAGACGATGGATTACACCCACATTATTTAATGAATTACCTGAGGGAATAATCGATCGTATCAAAAGTAAAAATCACCTAAAGAGTGTCCTAAGGAAACATTACCTGTCCATGTGTCCATAGTTGCTGTGGTCGGTTGGCGGCCTCGGTCTGCTAATGTCGTGAGTCCTAAGTTGATAGACTAAGTAGGTAACATGGAATGGTCTCATGACATTCGTTGACTGATGCCGCTGAGTATAATGTAGTAGTTAGGATTGTAGAATATTATGTGGTTGTGTGGATAACTACTCTGTATTCGCATACGGAGTCTTTGCCTACAGAGTCATGGTTTTAGTTTTTAACTTGGAATTAATTTTAATTTGAATATGTAATTAAGCAAACATTCGTGCAAAATCCACGAGAACCTACTGCCGACAAATTGCTCTGCAGTTTGGCAGGTGCTATATAAGGGATAAAATTGTATCACTAAGGATTAAATAAATAAATAAAAAAAAAAAAAAAAAATGACGGCTCACTTCACGCTCACTTCACCTGAGTTATCACGGTGAGATGTTTACAGAATAGCACTACTGAATCGATTCCAATAATTTTTATACTGTGTTATATTTTGCCACAAAAATCTTTAAAATAGGTTACAATATGGACACCGCGTGACGAACACAAGTCACTGCAGGTCATAGCGGCACTAGGCACGGGCGAACAGAGGGCGCCGCGAAAAAGATCATGTTTTTGTACGGACAACCAGGTAACATAACAAGCTTATAACATAACTTTGTGATTTTTCATGATACAGTTTTGAAATTTTGTACATAGATTCTTTACATAAAAATACTAGACACGTATTTCGGGTTTCGCATATACTAAAACTGATGTTGTATACAATAGACTAATAAAATATTTTCAACCCTAATCAATACATCTTTGTCAACGCCTTTCAAATTACTTAGTCTGCCACTCAAAGTTCTTATTTTATAAAAACACTAATAGTCTAGAACACTTCACAATTCTTCTTAAAATCCTACCACTTTCTTATTTCAACAAAAAATTCTCTACAACATTAATGACAAAATCGTAGCAAAATGTATCTGTCGTTAAAAAATTCATAAGCTTCTGAATATTCTATGAATATTGCATAGCCATTTCATGCAGCAATAAAGTTTATTTGATATGACATTTAGGTACGTGAGGTAGACATTTATTTATATAATGCCACAAAAGTCACGACGTGCCGAAAATAGCAACGCCCTAAGAAATTGAGTGACGAGTGTCTTCGGTCGAATAAGTTTTGTCAAGATTGGCTCAGGTTTATTGTGAAATACGAATATTAACATACAAAAATATCAGTAGCATAATCAGCCTATAATATTCGCACAGCTGGGAAACAGACCTCCTCTCTTTGAGAGGTAGTCGGCAGTAATTTTCCACGCGGGCCCAGTGCAGGTTGATAGATGTCACATGTCTTCGAATTTTAGGCTGTAGGACATGTCGACATCAGGTCAGGTCGTCTCGCAAGGGTTGGATCAAGGTGGCACTGAAATAGGATGCTTGGAAGGATTTGGGGAAGCCTTAGTTCAGCAGTGGAACAGTGTAAGCTAACAAAAAAAAAAGACATGCCAGTTTCTTCATAATGTTTTCCTTCACCGTATTGAGAGCAGTGGTGATGAAATTATTTACACAAAATAAAGCGCCTGTCTGGTTTCGAACCAATGACCTACAAAGTCAGGGCCATTATCACTAGGCCACCACTGCTCTAGTATATCAGTAACATATACTAATTTCTAAAATGGGGACGTCGTAATCTATTAATTATTCTAAAACCATACCTCAGACTAAAATGAGGATACCTTCAACACACTTACCTTTGCAACCTAAAAAAATATCGCAGACTAACTTCAAATGCATAGTTACTATCACACACACACCAATAATGACTGGGTTAAAGCACCACAACTGTTCACGAAGAGTTATAGCTGCGGTCTCTGCAACTAATAGCAATTTATAGTCTATAAAACTTTTACACGCTCAGGTATGTTTGACAAACTGTTATATGACTGTCTGTGTTACCACTTTTTATTTTATTGCTGCGTTACTTATATTACTGATGTTTATTTGCCCACAGGTTTGATGATGCGTCTAAAAGAGCTTTCTGTATGATCAATGCCGTAGTACCAAGAATTTTTGTTTTTCCAATGTAGTTTTGAAGATTTTCCTTACATTCAGGCCTGTACTGGTATCTCGACTGACAAAATGTTGAGAAAGTCTGATATTGTTCGTAATACACTCACACATATATTCGAAACATCGACTAATTGAAATCAATCGCTAGTAATTCTGAGATGCTACGACGTAGCAAAATGGCTACGCAGCCAACGCCAGCGTAGCAGAATGGCTACGCAGCCTACGCTAGCGCAGCAAAATGGCTACGCAGCCTACGCTAGCGCAGCAAAATGGCTACGCAGCTTACACCAGCGTAGCAAAACGCCTGCGACACGACGGCAACACAATTGTTATGACTTAAATGTTTTATAATCGACCAAACACGATAGAAAAAGATAACTTCAGCTATTTTATAATCTCCAGACCACAAAATTTCATAACCTTTATGAAATATTGTAGTCCAATTTCATTATACATAACCAAAAAAACCAGGCAAACGTTAATCAAATGAACACAATTAGCTAACGAAGATAGAATTGTTTTTGTGCCCATATTTTTGATGCCTCGCCGTATATTTTCACTCCTGGGATGAATTTTGTTTGTTTTAATGCCCGTAATCATTTTAATACACTTTTTATTCGTGAGGTTCACGAATAAAATTCTTTATCTGACAAAAATGTGTACTTTAATTACTTTAGAATAGAGTTCATAATTAAATCTAAACGACTTCGGGAATATTTTTAATCTCAAAACGTATAAATTGAGTGGAGCATGTTTTAGTCCATTGTTATGCGGAGTTTTTAAATTTCGTCGGGTCTTTTACGTCTGCTATAATTTTGATGTGTAGAGATAAAAATAATATTACCTATACACGAATTTGAAATTGTTAAAAACTGAAAAAAAAAACCGAAAAGCCAACAGATACCATTGCATTGACAAAAGGAGACAAAAATGTGTGTTTTGAATAAATGTTTGTCAAACATCTTTTTTGCGATATTATTAATTTATTTAAATGTAATATAAACATAACCCAAAAATAACAAAGCTGTGACCCAAGAGCTGGCTTTTACCTTGGTCAGAGGCTTAGCATTGCCATACAACGTGGTAATGCCGCTAGTCTCTTGGGTACTTTACCAGTCGACAGCGATGCGGAGGAATTTTTCGATGCCATATTTTAGTTTTTTAATAGTTTTAGTTATGTTTGGATAATACTTTGTTATTTTTTTGCCATTAAATCAAATCATTTATTTATTTGTCAGAAGAAGACGCAGAAGAGAAGTTGACGCAGGTGGTGCTCATGGGTCTTCTGGTCTTTCGAGTAGACCAAGAAGTCATCCAAATAAGCGTACGTAAAATCCAGACCTCTGAGCATTTCATCCACGAAGCGCTGAAACGTCTGTCCGGCATTTCGAAAACCGAACGTCATGAACGGAAATTCGAAAAGACCGAACGGCGTCGTGATCGCAGTCTTCGGGATGTCATCAGGATGCAAAGGAATCTGATTATACGCTTTCACCAGGTCAATTTGAGAGAAGATGGTACAGCCAGACAGACTATGAGCAAAATCTTGGATGTGTCGGATGGGGTACTGGTCCGGGATGGTACGTGCGTTCAGCATCCTGTAGTCACCACAGGGGCGCCATCCGTTGTCTTTCTTCGGCGCTAAGTGAAGAGGCGACGACCACGGTGACTCGGACGGGCGACAGGTTCCACATTGCAACATGGCCTCGAATTCGGCCTTTGCAATTTGCAGTTTGTCCGGGGCCAATCTGCGAGGTGCGCAGGATACTGGTGGCCCTGGTGTAGTACGGATGTGGTGTACTGTATTGTGTTTAGAAGTGCGGTGTATACCATGTGGGCGAGTGATGTTGGGGAATTCCCGTAGTATGTGTGTATACGCGGAATCACCTAGACTTACCCTCACCGAGGAGACATCATCAGAACGACGGACAGGCGACGCCGGGGTGGAGAGCGTTGTATAGTTATCGATGAGGCGTTGATTGCTGCAATCAACAACCAAATTATAATAAGATAGAAAATCCACGCCTATTATCGCCCTTGTAACATCGGCTACGATAAATCGCCAAGTGAAGTCGCGGCGCAATCGTAGATTCAGAGTGACGTTTATAAATCCGTATGTGTTTATCGGTGTTCCGTTGGCCGCGCACAATTGGTACTTGGTCTTCTCTCTTCGACTTGATAATGCCGATCGGGGGTAGACACAGAGGTCGCTGCCGGTGTCGACCAAAAACTGCATGTTTGACTTTTGATCGGTAACGAATAAGCGACCAGCACTCGGACAATCATCGGCCGCCATTATTGATTGTCCCGCACTTTTCCCGATGTAGGGTAGTCGCACGGCTTCACACACTTTTTGGCCCGGTCACCGAAATTGTGGTGGTACCAGCACTGCGGGAACTTACTACAGCTGGACTGTGATCGAGATGAGCCTGACCTGTGTCGCGTGCGACTACGGGACCGTCCTCTGGAGCGCGACAGTCACTCCACCTTATCTGCCAGCTTCTCCATCTGTTTGGTCAAAGCAGCGACTTCTGAGCATACACTGCTACCTGCAGTACTCGCCGATGCAGCAGTTGATATAGCAGTTATTGATGCCAACTGGGTACCGACGACGTCGTGGATCCGGTCCGCCAGCTCCGCCAGTTCAGCCAGATCCATCCTCAATTGTGACGTTACGATGGCCTGTGTGTTTGCGGGTAGGCGGCTCGTCCATATACTCCGCAGAAACTCCTCCGGTACACCTGGGCCAGCGAGGTTAAGAAGGTGGTGATAGAATTGTGACGGCTTCCGGTCGCCTAGCTCCTCATGCATGAGAAGCTGCTTCACCTTTTTCTCACGCGATGCCGATAGCCGTTTAATGAGCTCACTTTTTAGTTTCTCATATTTCCCGGTGGGTGGAGGGTTGCCGATAATATCCTCGAATTCGGAAGCGTACTGCGGATCTAGGTTGCCAGTTATGTAATAAAATTTGGTTTCATCCGACTTGATGCTCGCCAGGACGAACTGCGCCTCCATCTGATTAAACCAGAGACCAGGCTTCTCAGGGTAGAACGGCGGTATACGCACACCCACGCGAAATGTTTCCGCTGCCGACTTATCTTGGTCCGTGCTTGCTGTGTCCTCAGCCATCTTTGTGCTCTTGAACGGGGTCACCAATATAGGGTAGGTGTGTGTGTGGTAGATATAAATGAAGTGAAGAAATAAGCTCCAAGTACACAAGAAGAAGAATGAAAGTTTATTATCTATACAGAGTCACAGACACAGGTTTCAGTTCACACACAATAGTTACACTTAATTAAGAAAAGAAGGAGTGATAGAAGATAGCAGAGAACAGCACAGTTTAACATGAAACGAATTATAAACAGATATATGATAGCTAAAGCGGTGAATCTAGGATGCTAAGTATGGACCTAAATCAATGCGCGCAGTGAGCATACTGACTCGCTAGTCATGACGGAGCGCGCGCGTCGCCTAACGGGCCGTGTGCAAGAGTGCAACGCACGATGATACCGTCCCACTTGTGCACACGTCTCGCGTGACGTAGCGCGAGCGGCCGATCGCCGCTAGAACAATGGATGCGTCATAGCTGCGCCGGACAACTAGTTAGGAATTAGCTACTAATACAATGTTTGTAATTGTCTGTTTGTTTGTTGATTAATTTAATTATTGCAAATAGTTTTATAAAGTTTTATTTTAAATGTTGATTATTATTAAGTCTAGTTTTAAGTTCTTTTGTATATTGTGTATATAAATTATAATTAATTTTATTTAAGAAATATATAAATTACATAATTCTAATTTACTTTAATCTGAATAATTAAACTAGACTTGAGTGTGTATGTAGATCACTACATATGGTACATTAAATGGTCTTAAGATTAGTCACAGGTATTGTCAAAATTACTAGAAACTAGCTCCATGTAAAGTACTGGTATTCAGCTGCATCCGGTTAGACTTGAAGCCGACCTAAACTTAGTTGGGAAAAGGCTGTGATGATGATGGCGACTAGAAATCTCCCTACTATAAATGCACTTTAGTGCAATCTACCCACTTTATCCCCAATAATGAAACTCACTTTTCTCTAAAGACTTTTCGCAGAAAAATCCAGTTCCCTATTCAATTCTAATTAAATCTGGCATAAACGGAAAAGTGGGTCGTCTGCGTGCGATCCGGTCATCTGCGGAATGGACTAGATTACTCAAGTTTTATAGAAAACTAGTTTGTGCCCGCGAGTTCACCCGCTTGGAGATCAGAAATTATCTTCGGGGTTGTAGGTACTACGCGGAAAAAGTATCCTATGTCTGAATGCAGGTCATGGCTTGCCAAAAGTTCAGCCGTTAAGGCGTGAAAACGTAACAATCAAGTTACTAGCTGTGCCTCGCGGTTTCACCTGCATAAATCTCGATCCCGTGGGAGTATCGAAATAAAAAGTATCCTATGTCCTAACCCAGGTCATGGTCTATTATTGTGCCAAATTTAATCGAAATCCGTTTAGCCGTTTTAGCGTGGAAGCTTCTCAAACAAACAAATAAACAAACTCACATTCACATTTATAATATTAGTTAGGATAGTGCGGATGTCGTCACCTCCCAGGAGTTGACGCGCAGAGAATGTACCGCTTTAATTAATTATTTCTTGTTGCTGATATTTCTGGGTCGAGTGTGATATTTTTGCAGGTATAGTCGTTGCAAGTCACGAGTGTATCATGAATTTTATGGCGTTGAGATAAAGTTTAAATTTCAATGATTAGCGCGCTTGTGAAATGCAACAACTGTGTGAGAGTCAACTTATATTCGTGGTAATTATTTAAAAGTTACATGCAACTGGTTCGTTCCTAAATAAATGTAATGTAGAAGTGCATAGTTCATATTGAAGCTACAAAAAAAACTGACATAGGGTAACTGCTATATTATTTGGCCACGCTTTAGTAATTGGCTACTCATTGAAAATGAGGTAGAAACAAGGTAATGCAAGCAAGCTCATGAAGGAAAAGGGCCAAAATGTTATTTTGGCCCCTATTAATTCAAAGTCATAGTCAAATAATTTATTTCAAATAGACACACAAAATGCACATTTTAACATCATTTACAAGGAAATAGAATTATAATCATCGCAATCTACGTAATGGTCCTTTCTCATTGCCGCGATAACTTTGTATGAACCTCTACGTAAGAAATCGAAAAATCTAATTCGTAATCCTAATTAATTACTATGTTATCCATACACTCGAGGAGCTCGTGGCTAAGTTAAAACAGCCGCACGGGTCGATCCATCAGGTTAAGCTACGCTTGCCGGGGTTGGTCAGTGGATGGGTGACCATTATTTACATATCGAGACTCCTCCGTGCCTCGGAAAGCACGTTACGCCGTTGGTCCCGGCTGTCATTCGTGGATCTTTGACAGTCGTTACGGGTCGTCAGAAGCCCGAACGTCTGACAAGTCAACAACCAGTCTTACCAAGGGGTATCGTATTACCCAGTAACTGTTTTGTGGAGATCAGATAGGCAGTCGCTCCATGTAAAATACTGGTATTCAGCTGCATCTGGTTAGACTGGAAGCCGACCCCAACATAGTTTGGAAAAGGCTGGGCAGATTGACTGATTGTTATCCTACACTATAATAATGATTATCATTCGTAAGCAAGTTTTACTTTATATTGGAAAAATGCACCAAAAAACACGAATTAATCGTTGATTATTATTCCAACAGGACGTTATTACTATGTCATGTTTTTGGGTTCATCGCCGTAGTTGTAACCGTTGTAAGCCGTTTTCTAACCGAATGAAATCGTTATTTTTAAAAACGTCCATTTAGAAAAGACAGAAACGTATAATTACTGCGTTATTAAATGTTTAGGTACGCCATTGGCACATAATATATAATCTATAAATACATAAACCTTTCGGAAGAAACCAGTATATCAGGTTTTAGTTTATGTATTGGTTTGGCTTTGAAACTCGCTCATATTGAAACTTAGTTGGGATTTATGTAATAACTGTTAAATATTAAAAACTCGCACGTGTAATAAAACGATATGCCTCGAGAATCAGTTTTAAGCATTGTAGATAAATTGTCGATTATAAACTATAAGTATGATAAATCGATAAGTCTCAAGAATCGGTTTTTAAATCAACCGAGTTTTTTTCCCCATCACTAGGTACACAAAGTATTTTAACAGCTGTCGAAACGGACTTCATGGATTGCGTTGGTTCTAGTTGCCACATTCAAAAGGTGGTTTCGTATGAAGAGGAACTAAAGGTTTTAACTTCAAGGTTTATTAGTGGCTTTTGTGGACATTCGCTGAGAGTTGTTACAGCAGTTTTTTTAATTATTATTATTTATCTTATAAATAGATTCTCTTCTATTTTGTGAACGTGAGAACGTTGTACGCCTTAAAGACTTAAATATGTATCGATTTATTGGCAATTTCCTATTATGTAAAGTACCTGGAACTTGTTGACAGGCCTATTAAACTGGTCTCCCATACCTACACCGTTATTTGAAAACATTGCAAAAGCTAATTATTTAACAATTAGCAGTAACCATGGAGTTTTATTCTGGCTCTAGGAAACGACCAATTAGAATCGAGCACCTAGTTTCTATGTGAAATAAAATATTTTGATTTTGAATGATAAGTGATATTTTAGAACACTGTTGACAATATTATGACACTAGTTTTTCCTTTTACGGCACTCAATCTGCCTAGCCTTTTCCCAACTAAGTTGGGATTGGCTTCCAGTCTAACCGGATGCAGCTGAATACCAGTATTTTATATGGAGCGACTGCCTATCTGACCTCCACAACCCAGTTTATACGATACCCCTTCGTAAGACTGGTTGTTAGACTTTCGGGCTTCTAACGACCAGTAACGAACTGTCATAGATCCACGAATGACAACGGCTTAACGTGCTTTCCGAGGCACGGAGTCTCGGTATGTAAAGATGGTCACCCATCCACTGACCAACCCCGGCAAGCGTAGCTTAACCTGATGGATCGACCCGTGCGGCTGTTATTACTTAGCCACGAGCTCCTTTCCTCCTTTTATGGCACTAATGCAAAGAAATTCCTTGAAATAACCTACAGTTATATTTCATTATGTGTACTATAATAACTCTCATAATTCTGTATTTTTGTAGTAAAACACAAAGTATTTAACAAACCGTAAATTAATTTCAAAGACATCAAATCTTAGCAAGGTTTATAGAAGTTATCACGATTATGTATGAACACAAAGCTATTGAATGGTTAGACCTCTGTGTCCATGTATTTCAAACCACAACAAAGTTCAAACATAACTGGTTTTTAATGTTAACTGTATCGTTGACCTACTTAAACGATAAACTTTTAACAATTTCAAGTCACCAAAATATAATGACTGTTCTTTAATTGTTAGTATAATTTTTTGAGTTCATTATTTTCATCAAACTATTTGGCAAATGATTGTTTTCGAGATTTATTTTTTGATTAAATTGTTGGCCAAACGTTTTGGACTAATATTCTTCTAACGACCAACTATTTGGGGGTTGTAAATATGAGCCAGTTTTGTGGAGAAAGTTTGGTCGTATCTCAGTAACGCTAGAATAAGCCACCAAGATGCCAATGGACCAAGTTAGTAGCGAAATACAAAGTGCTAGGGACGCGGACAATATGGAATATTACAGCGTGTAAGTTCTAGGTTCTAAGTTAAAGCAGATAAGCTGATGGGCTCCAGAAATCTTCATCTTTGGGTAGTCTTGCTAACAATATTGCAATTTTTTTTCCCTTGCATGACTTGCATCCCGGTACTGCAGTGCGTCAGAGATGTTCGCAAAAGCCCGAGTCAACAGCTTCTCAGCTATCGTACGGAAGAAAAGTGCGACTCTGCTCGCCAGATTGCGTGGCAGTAGCAACAGCCTCCTGAAGGTGATAGCTGACAGGCTTGATGAAGCCCCATAATGGGACATCTCATCAAGACAACACTGTCTGTTGTAGTGTATAAGTACTAACGTAGATTATATTGATAGATATATTGTTAATAACATTTTTTAAGTTTTGAGTATAGTATTTTAACTATTGTGTATTTTGTGGACCTTTTTTGCCGTCTTTTGAATAAATAAATAATAATAATAACAATATTGCAAAAAGTTTTGCCCTGCATGAACTTTACTCCTAGCGTATCCGAAATGAAAAGAAGTGAATATAGTTTTTTAGGTTACTCTTGAGTGTTGCATTATGATTGCGGTTCATAAGATAAAGCGCTCGAAATGTCAACCGAACCTCATAGGTTTGTAACTACTGTCAGCCCGCGGTCGCTATTGGAGGATGGTATTTTACGTTTATTTGCACTTGTAAAACAATATTTATTGACTTCGAGTACTTTCTCTTATGAACCTACGAGGTATTATGCGACACACATGAAGTTAAAACTAAGATAAAGCCCATTATTTTTAAAACGGATTCCTATTTCCTATATGGTTTTAGCTGTGTCAATAGTTTGATATAGGTACTAATATACACCCAAAAAACAAAAGGTGAAAAAAAAAACAACGCAGATGTGAGCGGAAACACCGTAAGGGGACGCCCTAGGAAGACATAATAGGACCTTGTTTGTGATGTTCTTCAGAAAGGACAGGTGCGTAGTACTCGCAACCGGCGTGAGTGTATGACCAGATGTATGAACGTAAACGAGGCAAAAGGAGTATGTAAGGATCATAGCAGGTGGCGTTCTGTAGTTTCTGCCTACCCGTGAGTGAGTGAGTTTATGAAATATACACCTCAGTCTTCTACGTATTTTGCTCATAGAGTAATTTACTTAACTTAATTACTCTAACAACACAACATGAGGTGTCGAAGTCAACGTGTAGAATTTACCTTCAAGATGCTTTACATAATTTAATATCCTGAGAATAATGTAACAGCTTCTGGTATTCACACCTTATTAATAAATAAGACGTTTCTATTAAAACACGTGTGATCACCAGCTAACATTAAACTGGCATCCCTTTTCCGCAGTGGTAAAGAAAGTTAGGTTATTAAGGAATTAAATAATTGTAAGACGGTTGTGATTTAGCAATATATGTTGTTAGCTTTTGCCCGTAGCTTTGCTCGCGTTAATTTAGTATTTTACAATCAATTCGGGTTGTACTCTGCTTGTAAAAATATAATTAAATCATGATTCTAAAGATACGCATCGCCATCTATTATCATAAGAACGTTATTATTGTTTTCCTCGGGAACAGTACTTTTTTTTTGGGATTAACGGTAGTCTATTTCCGTTTCTGTACACCTGACAACGTATAAGCAAAATTTCAGGATGGTCGGTTCAGTGGTTTAGGCGTGAAAAGGAAATAAACAAACTTACTTTCGCATTTCTAATATTATTTAGGAAGTAAGGATTGGTAGCGTTCCTTGTGGTTTTATTGGAGACATCCATAGCTAACTTATTGAAGCAGCCAAGAAGCATTAGTTCGATTTTAAAAGATACATAGTCCTCCAGATCAGATTTCGCCCATGGCGACCAATCTCAGCGGAGACCAGCCTTCGGCGAGGGAGGTATTATAGTGGACAAATGTGTGCGCAGATACAGGTGCACTCTCTCTTCCCTCACTCTCATAGTCCGATGAGACGGCAATCCGACACGACCGGAAAAAGAACAGGCGCAGGACCAATGGCTTAAAGTGCTTTCCGAGGCACGGGGTTATCTCACAGCTAACTCCGAAACTCCAGGCGGTTACTAAGAACGTTCTAATGGAAAAACCCAATAACACTTTGCCCGACCCGGGAATCGAACCCAGGATCCCACGCTCAGCAGACGCGCTTGCGTCCATAAAACCAACGGGGCATGTAAGTATAATTCAGATACTAGATCCTTGATCCTGCTGGTAGTCATAGATGGTAGACTACGTTCCATATAATGGGTCAAAAACTCTTGCAAAAACTTAAAAATATCCTTTTCCAAAATGAAATAATATAACTGCACCAAAAATATAACGCCTCGATATGCAAAAGTAACTTACAAAAGCAATAAAATATGAATATTTTCCGTATCGGAATGCTATGGAATTAACTATCTCTATCTCGAGCCTTCTTGGAATGCGACCCTTTTCCTCACTAAGGCGCACACCTCCCGCATTCTTCAATTTGCGACGTGACAACATGTACTTCCGATCAAGTTGCCGATGTTAACTATGAACTTTGAAAGGGTTGAATATAAAAAGGTAGCGTAGGAATTTTATATTTGATCCGAGGATTAATTAGTTACTATGCGTACTTGATAGACAAGCTATTTAAGCCAGGCTTATGAAAGGCGTGTTGCTAGGAGGTCGTTTTTTTATGTCAGACTCATCATCCAATAATAATAAAAATCTTAAATCCACTCACAGACACTTTGCACAAGAGTTCCTCATGTAAAGGTGAGCACTAAAAAAGGATTTTTGAAAATTCATCCCCTAAACTTTGGGGGATAAATATTCATCCTCAGTTTAGGGCCTAAAGGGATTAAACAGAGGATCACAATTTGATGATTTCATTTTGATGGGTCGAATACTTCAAGTTATATGTATACAAAAAGAGGTCGACGACCCAAAAAAAAAACATCTAATTAATTAATTTTTTGTTACCTATATCCCTTTTTGATTATCGGTACCTATCACGTTTGTGGAGTTTTGCTAGCTAATTTAATTCGAACCTGTAAATACTTGCCTTAACTTAAAATACGTAGTCACAATTGCATCCACATTCCCGCTACACGCTCCCAACTCGCACCAAGTAATAACCATATTTTGAACATGCCGCAGTGCATCTGCTTGAGCTCATCTAACTTATTATATCCCGCTGTTGGCTACGCTTGCATCGTAAATTACGTCAATAAAGAGCTTCTACTTATCGTAACGGGAAGACATCATTGTGTCTAATGAAATGTTTACTTACACTTTTTACGAGCAAAGAGCCGTTTTGCTTAGAAAAAACAAGTCTTAGATTAATTGGACAAGTGTGACATTAAACCTAATGTGGTTTATTGTCACACTTGTCTATGAATCGGTATGTACACCCCAGTTTTCCAACTCAAAACGGTAAAGGAAAACATCGTGAGCAAAACGGCATATCCTAGAACCAACCTTTCGTGTGACATCTACCAACCTGCACTGGGCCCGCGTGGTGGATTACGGCCAACTCCTTCTCACAGAGGGAGGCCTGTGTCCCAGCAGTGGGAACATTATAGGCTGATTATGATGACACCCAGTTCCTGAATTCAGATCTTGTCAAACACTAATTTAGCATTACTTAAGGTAATTGTTCTGGAATCACTCAATCGTAATTCCATATGAAACTTTTATAATCCCTCTTGACCCAGCTGGCTATGTGTCATTTATCGGAAAAATACCGCCTTTTGAAAAAAAGAAAAAACTTTTCACAAACATTCTGTTATACATTATCTATTTAGTCCAAAATGGTATATGATAAAAAAGTCGAAAAAAGAAATATTTCATTCAAAATCTGATAAACGGAGGAGGAATATTCAATACAGTGGAGTAACCAAGGTGAGGAAATCTGGCATTAGTCCCCCCCTACACTTCAGGTCAAGAAAAAATAAATAGCGATAGCAACTTCAATATTTTACGTGCACTGGTGCTTCAGAAAATCAAGCACGTAACAAACATACCAAACAGAGTATATTGAATTAGTGTTCTGTATTTACAAACTTGGTATAAGTTACAAAAAATTGTTCGAAGTCTTCATTTAGCGAAAACTGTAATTGCATTCTAAGTGCTTAAGATTTTGTCAAACAGTCTTTTTAAATTAGTAATAGACAACAGGTTTTGATCAAAAACCAAACTAACTATGGCCGTCGCAATAACAGCCATACGTCATCAACTCACCCTGAAATAGACACATCTCTCTAAAAGTTATAAGCATTCGCGCAACTCAAACATAGCTCGCCCCAACCAATCAAACTGCAAACTCATCTATATTCTTGCTGTACAATAAACCATATTTCGAAGCATAGTGACGGAAATACATTAAATCAGGACAAAAGACGTCTCCAGAACAATGTCCAGAAATTAAAGTCCCTTGAAACATATTAATTTCTCAACTTGTGCAATGGAGGGCAATTAAAACTTGAGACGGAGAACGTAGGAAGTTGAAATTCTTAATTCTTTTCCATTTAATTTCATCTTCGACTCTGCTATAAAGTGGGATGTACTACGTAGGGTGCAGTTGTAATGATTAATATGAAGGAGGATAGAGATATTGCTTTGAAGTAACTGAGGTGATTTATTTTTCTGATTTTGTGGATATACAATAATTGAGATCATTCATTTTTTTTGTTATAAATAGTACATTTACGTAGGTATCCCCAGTTTGACTATCACCCTTTAAAAGAAACATTATGTAATGAAGGTAACCCTCGTTTTAAAAATACTAGTATTCTAATATTCAAATCCACCAATCACAGCAAAGTACAAATCCAGATCACGCTTAACAGATTGGTAATGAAAATTCTCAGAATATTATTTACTAGCTTTTGTCAGTCGCATAAATGTGGGAAAGTATCCTACGGGAACTGTAGCCTATGTGCTATTCCAAACTATACTATCTCTGTGCCAAATTTCATCCAGATCCGTGCAGCCGTTCTGGCGTGATTGAGTAACAAACATCCATCCATCCAAACTTTCGTATAAATATAGTATGTGGTATTAGTAAGGTTCACTCGATCAATAGCTATTTGCATTCAGAAAACTGACTGCTACCTCATATGTATTCATATAGCATATAACCTTTATGCCATCTGTCTGAAATCTTTTTGACCTAGGGTTCAATGTCGGTCATTTAGGCCTTGTAGAATGTCCTGGTTAGTAAAACGATTTCTGAATTTCTGTTTAGGGTTATTGAATATTGTTACTACGTTTTTATATTAAAACAAAGGATCTTTGGGCTTTAAAATTTTGCAGACTCTTTATTTGAGACTATAGTATCTACGTACTACAGACATTTTACATCATTCTTACACTATACATTCATTAATACATGTATATATCATACTTCTATGATTTTGCTTTAATATTTTGCGAATCGGTCTAAAACGGTTTTTCTTTCCAAATTTTCTCTCATAGAGTTTATTACTAGCTTAGTCTATGAAGGTTACTTTTGATTTATATAATTTAAATTATTTTTAGCAATATGTTAGCCCAAATATTGTATTTTATAGACAATTTTAATTGTTTACTGATTAACTGTCCTAAATTAGATATATAAAAATAATTGACACGCTCTCAGAATTCATCGAAGAGGTTCCTCAATGAACCTACTGATATTTATGGCCGATTCGATTACTGACAAGTGGCATTTTTTTTTGAAAGAACAAGACAAAACTGGAAAATCTGAAAAGGATGTGGTGAAAAATTTAGTCACGAGACGGAGCTTTATAAGCAAGGACCACCACAATCCGAGGTTTCTTTCGATCCTGAATTCCGTGAGGGAAACATCTCTGTGACAAAAAGTCAAAACTATTATACCCTACTGCTTGACTTGGGGTCTCCGTGCTGAGGGAACCAACCCGTGCGGTGCTACTTTGGATTAATCAGGCTTCAGTGCTGACGACGCCTGATATCTGGCCTGCCCTGGTGGTCGTACTTCACCTTTCCAAGCGACTGCAGCGAAGCCCAAAAGGAGGGTTTACTATTATAAAAATCTGAGAGCGTGTGATAAGTAGGGAAGTGTTTTTACTATAATTTGTATTTTTTATCTTTCTCTAAATTATATTTTGTTTCCGTGTCTATTCCCTTTTATTTTAATAGATTCGTTACAAGAGCTAATTTAAAAATGCGAGCAGTGGTGGCCCAGTGGTGACGGCCCCGACTTACGTTACGCGAGGTTGTGAGTTCCAACCCAGACAGGCGCTTTACTTTGTGTAAATATTTTCATCGCCACTGCTCTCAAAACGGTGAAGGAAAACATCGTGAGGAAACCTGGAATAGAATGTCCTAGAACCAAAAGTTCGAAGACATGTGACATCTACCAACCCGCACTGGGCCCGCGTGGTGGATTACAGCCCACTCCCTCTCGAAGGTAGTAGGCCTGTGTCCCAGCAGGTGGGAAAATTATATTATGCTGATTATGTTAAGCTTACAAAATTACAAAACAAAAACATTGAACATGGCTCTTTTTATAATAAAATTTTGCAATCATCACGCTTGGTAAGCTGATTGGTTATAGCAGTGAGCACAAAATGATGTATATGAAATGTTGCCAATTTTTAAACGTAGATTATTTTAAATTCTTTTCCGCCATCCATTTTGAAAAAAAAATCTTAAATATTTAAAATTAATTATTTATTTATTAATTAGCTTACTGTAGAACCCTTTATCACCTCGCAAGGTTATAACCACCAATAGATCGTTGTATCAGATTAAGGACAGATTAGTAAACGTCTCGTTTCTGATGAAGATGCATTGCAAGAGATCGACAGGTGGCTGCTAGGCTACATGATTGATGCAACCATTCGCCGTGTTTGCGACAATCGGATGTCATAGATCAAGTCGCTAGGAGATGTGTCAACTAATGTATTGACAGGATGCGTTTGTGTGTACGGGAAATGGTTGACTGTTTGTGTTGTACGAGATTGTTGGAGACTGTCCTGTATGAACTCAAACTCAAAGCAAACTCAAAGCATTTATTTCAAATAAACCAATTACAGGCACTTTTGAACTGTCAAGGGGCCGGTCAGTCAGAAAGATGAAGCTAGTTACCCATTCCAAAGCGTAGTAGGTCCCTATGGAGAAGAACGGGCAAGAAACTACACGGACACTCTTTTAAATCAAAATATTTTTATAAAATATTGGTTACATCGTTCATGTTGTAAATATACACGTGAGAACAATGTAGAAAGACGTGCACTTTAAAAGCGTCCGTAATAAAAAGATTAAAACTAAAAAAAACTAAATTAAAAATAAGCCGTGGCAGCTAAGTGACGACCAGTCCCAACTGACGGCACCCGTTCACGAATATGACGCATGGATCAGCACCAATTAGCCCAACCATTTTTAAGGGTACTTAATGAGCCAACATACACGCCACCACCAGCGAGACATTTGAGTGAGCATAACATTCTATCAACCGCCGGGGCACATTCAAGTCAGTGAAAGACGTACCCAGTAAAAGGTAGCTTAATAGTAGCTACATAGTGTTCACACAAGTGCTATGCAATTATACTACAATTAGAGATTGAATTTAAACAATGCAAAGAATACTATTTATAAGTTTGACATGGTCTTGTTTTGATGAGATTTTTCCATCACCATGAGGTTTTGCAAAGTTGACTTTTATTGTCTCACTTTGACAACGTTAAACATTATACAAGGTGGCAGGAACATCGACGTGCAATCTGTTACCATGGATTCAGTAAATGATTTTGGACCCCATTGCGTTTAAATTTTTTGTCGGTTATAGAAAAAAAAAATTGCTGATCCATAAATGACCGCGTAGGTACTGCACTTTTGTAGAAAACCTGACGAAAAATTGCAACTTTAGGGAGTCTAGAATCATTTGTATTGAATCAATGGTAACAGGTTGTGCGTCGCCATCCTGTATATCATGTTGCGTCGTTCGTCGTTTTTAAGTTAACCCACTTAAATGTTTTACTCAAAAACCGTTAGTCTTTTTCCTGCACAAAGTTTTGGTGAGATTATCAGTCTCATCTTGAATGTGTTGTCTGGATCGACAATGATATGCAGCAAAAAAAAAAACAAACAAAATAAGCATAATTTTAATATTATTATTATTTTTTTTTTAAAATTTATTTCATTACTGTGTGAGCTTAAGCTTAGTTAGAACAAATAGAAAATTATGGCACATCTATGTCATCAGAAGTATTATTGATCTGTGCTCTACGGCATTGTAAATAGGCTATCGGTTTGTATCAATTACGGATTACCCCGCTGTGATACTAACTTTGTAGATCTGATCTTAGTTTGGTTCATGTATTCAAATTAGGGATTGATTTAGGGACTCAATCACTAAGATCGTCTGTGACATTTGCATAGTTCACAATACTAAAGTTTACGTTAATATATACTGTTCTATTAACTTCTCAAACATCGAACGGACACCAAGTGAACGTAAGAGGAAACTTTATATAATATGTATATAAACGTATATCTTAACGAAAAATACTATCAACCAATGGTGACCGCGGGCTTATAGTAGTTGTGAACCTATGGGGTTCAGTTGTTATTCTAGCACACATTGACATGAATGTATGGGGTTCTTAAGTATGTAAATGACGTTTGTCGACTTGATTTTGATTTTTGATGACTTGATTTTGCATTGGTTAAGCTAATATGTCTGTTAAACTATGAATAACAACATGTAGCTGCAATTGCGACATTTAATCAACACGCGTTGTCGTTGTATAAAGATATTTTTATTTCATTAAAAGTTATTATTTATTGATTTATTTACAATTTTCTACAATAGCATTCTGCAGCAACCTGTAGCGCAGAGATAAAATTGAAAGAAACGAGAAAAAAAAGGCCACGCAACTTGAGTTTTTTTTTTCCAAGAAGCAACTTAATATCTGGGTCAGAACAATAGACAAACGATGAACAAAAAAAAAGGTGATAGGTCAACGACCTATTACCAGATGGCACAGAACAATGGCTTCATGAATGAGTCTTTTGCATAGAGTGATCCTAGTTTTGAAATATTTTTTTTTTTTAATTTACTAGTTTTTTTATCTTACTATAATTTTTATGATTACTGGCCACTAGCCCTAACAGCGCTTTGAAGCAATGTTGCAATAACGGCAGCACGTTGTATATCTATACCTACATTTTATTTCAAAATTACAACACTGCATAAATCAAATTGCATTCAAGTTTACTTTGAGAGTGTGAGTTAGAGCTTAAGTTCTATGAAAATAAACTAATAAATATTATAAAATTATACTATCACCATATATGGATCAATCGCATAACTTGGATTCTATTGGTAATAATATAACACTGATACAATTAAAAGGGTGAAATATTGACATAATCAACATAGCGGAATTTTCTGTTTTGTTTATTTATTTTTTTATTAAATTTTTTTTTTCGGTGTGAATACTGTTCCTCATCCTAAGTAAGCAATCTCTTAGTTGCCTTTCAGAAAATAATACTTATGGTAATTTACAGAGAAGGATGGCACATTTCAATATACATCACCCACGGATGGTTGAGGGTGTAACTTGAATTACATATTATCCTATTATCAAACACTAAAAACCACTTCAGCTTTAAGAGTTACCCTACCTACGTCACAGCCACTCAATACATTACATTCAGTAATTTGCCATTAGCTAGCCTGACTACGAGCGTTATATTGAAACCGCAATGTACTGGGAATATAAAGGAGCAAATTTCTACGGTAATGTCCAATTGTGAAGGTGAGTCAGGTATCCTTCGATCCCACTGGAATACTTACAACATCGTCTGTACTGTGTTATTTGTGTTTCATTTTATTTTAATACGTGGATCAGTAGTGGTCGTATGGGGAAAATAGTTGAGTTGTCGAGGTAGCATAAAGTGACACGGGAATTTTAAAAAACATGAACAAGGGTTTTGGTGAAAGACTTTTGTGAATGTGTAAGTTAACCATCGTATTTTGTTCCCATAACTAGGTCCCGGGCAAAGATATAAATATGTCTAGATAGACAGTCAAAGCTGTGAACTCGTCAAAAAAATAGCGTCTAACTGTTCGCCGCAATTTGTACGCAACAGTGACTGGCACAAGTGTAAGACGTTAGCTGTCACGCACACCAGCATAACAAAGTTGGCCTGATTGTTTTAGTTCTTCTGCAGCGCGACACTATCTAGACATATATAATAATCAAAGGTCCTGGCAGTGGCGAAAGCACCTAATAACACGATTCCTACCGGCTTCCCTTCGGCAGTTCGCTACTCTAATATCATTATAGTGTCTACTATTGCCAAAAACAAGAGTTACACTGTGGATATTTAATTCACCATAACATTTAAACAACAAAAATGCCTATTTAGCTTTGTAATTACAACAATAACAAAAAAAAACTAAAATAACTCTGCGCCAAAACGTCATGGTACAAATTCATACAATAGCGATCCCATTATGACGTCACTCTATGTCACATGGCACCGCTTAATAATGGACGAGAGCAAGCCGATGTACAACGGGTTACGATACAGACAGATATAGGAAAAATGCGTCAGCGAGAACGAGATGAAGGAATATTGCACATTTTATTTAGTTTTCATCTGTTCAACTTACTGTATTGTATGTATTCGATCTTTTATATTCCTATAATAATTTTAGAATGATAGTATCTAATTGAGTTGAATTTATTTCTCTAAAACATTGAAAGTTTTGTTTGTGTAGTGATAGCTTCTTCTTGTTTCTGCTATTTGACAATAGATGGTGTTTAATTCAGTAAAGAAAAGACTTTAATTTTTAACTGAACAAATTAATTTTTACCATACTGGTGAATAATTGTACGTTGAAACTGGCTTCTCTCTTACTTTTGTTCACTCTTCGCCACTGGGTCCTGGGTTCGAATCCCAATTTGGGCTGCGTGTTGATTGAGTTTTCCGTCCGGAATTTCTCAGTAACAGCCCGCAGACCTACCTGAGTTGTACCTAGTTTATGACAATATTCTCGCCTCCTATTACTTGGAACTTAAACATAACTGGCGACAGTAGTACTATTCTGTAAACATCTCACCGTGATAACTCAGGTGAAGTGAGCGTGAAGTGAGCCGTCATTCCACCTGAGGGCTTAGTGCGAGTTTTTATACATACTCGATCGCGTTTACGTTAACGTTACCTTACGTCAATTTGAATGGAATAATTGTGTTTCCCATTATAGTCACCAGACGGCGTTTATTCAGTTTCAGTACAAATTGAAGTTTACGTTAACGTGATCGAGTATGTATAAAAACTCACACTAAGGCCTCTGATGCTAGGGGTTGACACTATTGACAGCTCACTTTAAGATCACTTCACTCATATTTTCACGGTGAGATATTTACAGAATAGCACTACTGGTAGGTATCCTTATTCCTTTGTACACCACTCCCTAAACGTTCGAGGAAAGCGTGATGTTATGTTATACAAATAGCTTCTGCCAATGTTAAGGGTAAGTTCTTAATGAAGATTCCGCATATTCATCATAACATTCTGAGATGTATTAACCTACTGGCTTTTGCCAGAGGCTTCGCTCGCGTGGATTTCGGAAATTATTCCACGGGAACCGTACATTTTTCGGGATAAAATGCAGCCAATCTGCTATTCCAGACTATAAGCTAACTCTGTGCCAAATTTCATCTACATCCATTCAGCCATTCTGGCGTGATTGAGTAACAAACATCCATCCATCCATCCAAACTGTCGTAGGTTTATAGTAGTAAGATTTCAGGTATTTTTTTTGCCATTCATACAATTTTCTTGTTTTTTTCCATCATTTTCCAAAAACGCGAGCCCAATAGGTTGACCACGCGCTTGGGTTACCCACGACTATTGTAAGTCGAAGCTTGAAGCACTGTTCTACAGGGTCATTAAATTAGCTAGTGAAACTCCGCAGACGTGATTGGTATCTATTTCTAAACATGATAAAACAAAAAAAAATTTTACAAAAAATACAACCGTCTTCCAAAAACAACACTACAAAGTAAAAAATAACTTTAATTTCGGAAGTCGGTGTCTGGTTAAATGTCGATGTTTTTTGCCACCGACTTCCAAAATTAAAGTTATTTTCACTTTGTAGTGTTGTTTTTGGAAGTCGGTTGTATTTTTTTGTAAAAAAGTTTTTATTTTTCACTTTTTAGTTTTGGTACCTACCCTACACAAATTCTAATATTAGGTCTTTACCTATGAAATTGCCGTTCTGCAGTACTGGCCATTTCAAATCAAAATAATTTTTGTTTGACTAAGAATTCTAATTTCAAATTAATTTTATTATAAAAACTTGGATTTTTTTTCCAAAAGTAGTCAATTGTTTATTGATTAGTGTTACATTTTCATCGCATTTCAATCTTTTTCGTCATCATGGATACGTTAAAAATTCGAGTAATTATGGAATATGAGTACCGTCGTGGCAGCAACGCGGCACAAGCGGTACGCAACATCAACGACGTTTACGGAGCTAACACTACAAACCAACGCACCACTTGTTATTGGTTTGCTCGCTTCCGTTCTGGAAATTTCGACTTGAAAAATGAACCTCGCGGTCGTCCGAAGACTTTGGTCGACAATGACGAATTAAAGGCGATTGTGGAAGCTGATGATACACAATCTACGGCTGAATTAGCAGCAGCTTTCGACGTTAGCGTCAAAACAATATTGGTCCATTTGCGTCAAATTGGCAAGGTAAAAAAGCTTGACAAATGGGAGCCCCACGAACTCAATGATCGCCAGCGCGAAGTACGCGTCGAGACGTGCCTTGCACTGCTCAACAGTCACACAAATGAAGAAATTTTGAACCGCATTGTTACCTGCGATGAAAAATGGATTCTGTTTGATAACCGCAAGCGCTCAGCAAGTTGGTTGGATCCTGGTTCAGCACCTAAACAATGCCCTAAACGAAAACTTACCCCTAGAAAAGTGATGGTCACTGTTTGGTGGTCTAGCGCCGGTGTGATTCATCACAGCTTCTTACCAAACGGAGTGAGCATTACTTCAGATGTGTACTGTGAAGAACTGAACACAATGATGGAGAAGCTGGCACATCTCCAACCAGCATTGGTCAATCGCTCGTCTCCGCTGCTCCTGCACGACAACGCGCGACCTCATACTGCACAGCAGACGGTCTCCAAGTTGCAAGAACTGGGGTTGGAAGCTCTCCGTCATCCGCCCTACTCACCAGACCTTGCGCCTACAGACTACTTACTTTTCCAGAATTTGGATAACTTCTTGGCGGAAAAAAAATTCAATACCCGAGAGGCAGTACAAAATGCCTTTGAAGAATTTGTTGCCTCCCGTCCAGCTGATTTCTTTAAGAAGGGCATCAATAAACTGCCACTGCGTTGGCAAAGATGCATTGATTGCATGGGTGATTACTTTGATTAATACAAATAAAAAATGCATGAAAAAAATTCGGTTTAAATTTTTTCATACAAAACGGCAATTTCATAGGTCAAGACCTATTATCACTACCTGCAAAAGAAACAGGAACATCATCCATATAAAAGTGGGTAAAAAATACGTATTATTGAAGCTAATTCAAAAACTACCCAAGTAAAGTTAATTAATTTTATATGGGACCAACTTTGAGGTATACCCTCTCGAATAAAACAATTTTTTTTTCAAATCGGACGACTTTAAAAAGTTATGCGTGGTCATACATAAAAAAAAACATAGTTGTCGAATTGAGAACCTCCTCCTTTTTTTTCGTCGGTTAAAAAAAATATGATGATGTTTTTTTTTGGGGTCATAAACCGCCGGTCACTTAAAATATCAGTTTAAAAATATTTTTTTTCTGTGAAAGTGTTGTTACTTGAAGTGTGAGTGATAAAATCTGTTTTATCATGTTGAGATATCGATACCCTTTACGTCTGTGGAGTTTCGCTAGCTAATTTAATTTGAACCTGTTTAATCCGGTAGGGAAGCCAACAAAATAAGCTTAAGTTAAATATCGTTTATTACCCATGTTTTCTATAAACACACCACACCTACACTTCAGATTGTCATAAGGAATCAGAAACTTGAAATGTCTGTTATTTTTATATAGTTGGTTGAGTTTCAAATATCTTTGTTTCTATTTATACACTGGTTATTTATAGATCTTATACAATATTATATGCATGTTTTGTTCCATCCATTTAATATTCATTGCAGCCATAAACAAACAAAGCTACTACTGTGTTTGTTTAACAGTAAAGTCGATAAACAAATGATTAATTTAGAAGATAATTGGTTTACTAACAAACCGAAACAAAGGCTTATTAAGAAACTAAATCAATTAGAAAACTAAACTAATTGGTGTACATTTGATACCACAAACCTGAGGTTTAAATATATTAAAGACCAAACTAAAATAGGTACGTACATTTTTTTACAAAAAGTTAACTTTATTTATACCAATGTCTATTTGACCAAGTAATTAAGTTACCACTTTTGACAACAATTCACAGTAAGTTGAAACTTCACTAAATTTAAAACTATCTCAGGGGCTCGTGGCTAAATAATAACAGCCGCAAAAGTCAATCTTGAAGGTTAAGCAACGCTTGCTGAAGTCGGTTCATGGGTGGATGACCATCTATTAGATACCGGGACCCCTCTGTACCCTTGAAAGCACGTTAAGCAGTTGGTTACGGCTGACATTCGTAGATCTGATGAATTCACAAAAATCATGTTGTATGTGTTATGTTATTTAAGATAGTTTTTAGGATAGTTTAATTAAGGACCACGCTACCGCATTAGGAAATTCCTGTAATGGTAACAGTGTTTGTGATAAATAAATAAATCTCTGATAGTCGTTACGGAAGTCAGACACCCGACAGGTTTGACTGAATGTCAGTCCTGCTAAGAGGTATCGTGTTAGCCAGTAACTGGGTTGTGGAGGTCAGATAGACAGTTATTCCATATAAAATACTGGTATTGAGCTGCATCCGGTTAGACTGCAAGTCAACCCCAAAATAGTTGGGAAATGGCTAGGCAGATGATGACTTAGGACTAAGGTTGAAACTATCTAACCGTTACATAGTCAAATATACCTTGTCGTTTTATGAAGGGCCAATTACACTGTACTTAAGGGGTGGTAAAGGAATAACGAGGTCGACTATAGTTGGAAAATTTCTATAGATATCATCTTTGTTTCAAAATAACTTGGCTGAAGTCAAGTAAAGGAGGCGATGACCCTCCACACGCTCGTTGGCTAAACATGCACATGTTTGTTTTACGTATCTAGTTTGGAAAGTTAAGTTGCGTTTTCAGTTCTGAGCGAGAAAGCGTTTCTTCGTATTGTAAATGAAAACACTTGAGCGAGCGAAGATATTGGTTCAGTGATGATCGGTTGGACTCGGCGAATGAATGATCGCTCGCTCATTCTTTCAATGAAAAAGACGTCACGGCGAGCGAGCTTTTGTTTTCTCGTTGTAGGGAAAACAGATGTTTTCAGAAGAGGAGCAAAGATTTGTTCTGAATAAATGTTCGCTCGGCAGGGTACAGTGAAACCAAATGTTTTCTGTATTGAGTGAACATCGGCAGTGCAGCAAACTTTTGCTCTGAACAAAATGTTCGATCGGTAGGGTACGTGGATTTGGAATCATAACATAACATAACGCCTGTATTTCACAAAGGGTTAGGCAAAGGTGTACCTATAGTACACCCACATTTAGCAAGTTATGGTTAGTAAGTCCCATATAATAGGAGGTCAGTCTACTGGTCTAATGGTTAATCCAGGAGAGCACTCTACACTGTTAAAGACTTTTTGAATAAAATCACATGCCGATTTGGTGTCCACTAAGATACTGGTTCTTCTTGTTATTTCCTGTGACTTTGTCTTTAATAATAATTTCAATAATTTAAGTAATCACTGTAATTGTAATTTAAATTATTGTAATAATTATAATTCAAGTTTCCTTATTTGTAATAATTCAAATAGATCTAATAATTGTAATTTTATTCAAATAATTGTTGTAAATTAACTATATTTTGCATGTCCGTAATGAGGGTGAAATATGTCCTGTGCTATAATTTAATTTAACATCTTGCGTACCCACCATATTTCAGGCAAATAAATGATTTAAATGATTTATGATTGTCATGAACAGGGCACACATTCAGACTCCGGTCTGCTACTGAGAAATTCCTAATAAAAAAACCCATTAACAATAATTTGCCCGACCTGGATATCGAACCCTGGACCTCATGCTTAGCAGTAGCGCTTGCAACCACTAGACCAACAAGGTAGACTCTATTTTTAACCGACTTCAAAAAGGAGGAGGTTCTCAATTCGTCGGAGCCTTTTTTTTTTTATTTTTTTTTTTTATTGTTGTTCCCAGATTACTCGAAGATGGCTGGACCGATTTGGATTTTTTTTGTTTTGTTCGAGAGTGTATATATACGTCACAGTTGGTCCCATATAAAATGGATTAACTTTCGGTAGTTTTTGAGTTAGCTTCAATAATACGTATTTTTTCCCCACTTTCATATGGATGATGTTCTAGTTTGTTTTGCAGGTAGTGGTATTTGAATTTGTGTGGGGTAGGTAGGTACACAACTAAAAAGTGAAAAATAAATTTTTTTTTACAAAAAAATACAACCGACTTCCAAAAACAACACTACAAAGTGAAAAATAACTTTAATTTCTGAAGTCGGTGGCAAAAAACGAAAATACATTTAACTAGACACCGACTTCCGAAATTAAAGTTATTTTACACTTTGTAGTGTTGTTTTTGGAAGTCGGTTGTATTTTTTTGTAAAAAAGTTTTTTTAGAAAAGTTATAAACTGTATTAAAAATAAACACCATTATTTTTAAAATAATAATGGTGTTTTTTTTTAAAGACTGACTATAAAAAAACCTGGCAAGCGCGTGTTAGACCACGCAAAATGTAGGGTTCCGTAGTTGGGATGAATTTATCCCAAGCATAAACTTAACATTGTAGTTGAAAAACATATTTTCTCCTATAGGTATACGTCATGGGTCAATTCTCCAACTGCAAGATTATAATCACTGCGGTGACTCACGCGCATGAGCAGAGTGTATGTGCTACCGGTCTGGTCCCGACTGAGCGCGCGGGCCAGACTTTGATAAAGCGCATCAGCTGATTGCTACGAATAACGTGAACGTCGCTAATAACAATGCGATGATTCAGTCAGATACTCCGTGCAATGTAAACAGCAATGACGATGGATGGCAAAAAGTGTCTTATCGTAAGAAGCAACCTAAATATCGGTATATGGGTAAAACCGGTGTGGCGACAGATGTGGAGGGGCGATTTAAAGCAGCAGATAAAAAAGTTCCAATATTTATCACGAATATACATAGTGAGACGACCGAAGACGAAATAATTAATTATATTCGCTCGAGAACACAAGAAACGGTGTCTTTACAGAAAATACTAATGAGGAAAGAAAGGGGACATGTTGCCTACAAATTCTTTGTTTCCGAGACCAAGTTACCATCTTATCTGGATGAGAATTTATGGCCCCGAGGCATCGTATTTAGACGTTTTGTCAGTTTTAATCGGCGAAAGTCGAACGGATTGTTATCTGTTGACGGTTTCAATAAAAACAACAATGGATAGCAGACCGTATCGTTTCGCTAGCTTCAATTGCAAAAACGTAAAACGCTCCATAGATAGCATTAGGGAGCTCTGTTGTTCTTGTGATTTGGTAGCCTTGCAGAAAACTTGGCTACTTCCTGAGGAAATACCGTAATTAAGTACTATTCACAGCGGGATTGGCTACACGGGAGTTTCAGCGGTGGACACATCTGCAGGTCTGCTGCGTGGGCGACCTTTTGGTGGCGTGGCCTTGCTGTGGAGAAGCAGCGTATTTCAGCAGGTGTCTGTGTTGCGTTGTGATAGTGAGCGCATATGTGCCATTAAAATAATAACCGGTGACCGGCCAGTGATAGTGCTATACGTATATATTATGCCAACAAACGCAGCGGGCAATTTAGCTAAGTTCACGGACTGTCTTAGTATGGTAAGTGCAATTATTGAAGAATACGGCATTGAGTCTGTATATATTTTAGGCGATTTTAATGCTGCACCGTATGGTTTATTTTTCAGCGAGCTTGTAAGCTATTGTGCTGAACAGAATTGGATATGTGTTGATGTAGAAATGCTAGGTATTGACTCGAATACGTTTACCTTTATGAGTGACGTGTACGGGTCATGCAGCTGGCTGGACCACTTCTTGGTACCTCAGTCTGCAAGGCAATCTGTTACAAACGCGTATGTGGATTATGACACGGTATGGTCAGATCACTTCCCACTTATTGTTGAGTGTAAATAAATTAAATCTAATTTCACAGACGGTACATCACAATGTCATGTTGAATAAGGGAGTAGTTTGGGGTGTACGGAAGGAGGAACAGATTGCCTTGTATACAAGTGAGTGTAACAGGAGACTCAGACTTGTGGACTTCCTTCTGAGTGTATACAGTGTGCCGATTTTTACTGTAGTGACTATGGTCATAGGCGTGCCATTGACAAACTGTACTCTGATATTGTGACTGCTCTTCGTGACGCGTCTTTGGTGGGTCGGGGTAGCTGGTGGACGGGTGTGGCTGGCTCGCGTGTAGTAGGGTGGAACAAAAACGCCAGCGAGGCTCACCGGGTGGCCAGAACAAAATTTATTGAATGGGTGTTATGCGGCAAACCACGGAAAGTGCGGGAAGTGTATCGCGTAATGTGTGAAACCAGCAGGGTGTTCAAATCCAGGCTTAAGTGGTGCCAAGACCATCAGGACCAATTGAAAATGGATACCCTTGCTTTGAAGCACTTGAGCGGTGACTTTCGTGGTTTTTGGCAAGGTACCAAAAAGGTAAACTTAAGACCTGGCCTACCGGTGAGCGTTGATGGGGTTAGTGAATCGGGAGACATAGCTAGTCTATTCAAGTCTTATTTTTCTATAAAGCCACAGTTGGTAAGGCAGACTGAGGAGGTCAATGCTGAAGAGCCGATGGGAGCAATGGAGACGAGGATTTTAGCCAGTGAGGTGCGTAAAATCATTAAATATATAACCAGAGGCAAATCTCTTGGCCATGATGGCCTCAGTATTGAGCACCTGCAGTATGCCGGTCCACATGTGTTTAAAATTTGTGAGGAGTACGCTGGCAGCCATGGCCTTGTGTATAATGTCGTGAAAAGCCAATACATGGTATTTCAGGGAGGCGCCCAATGATGCCCAGAAAAGGTACCCCCTATTCGCTTGAATGGTATACCGTTAGAACGGGTGAAACAATTTAAATACTTGGGGCACTGGGTAACAGCTGATCTGAAAGACCATGTCGACATTGAGCGGGAGCGGAGGGCACTGTCTAAGAGAGCAAATATGATAGCCCGTAGGTTTGCGCGTTGTTCAAATCAGGTTAAAATCTCACTTTTTAAAGCTTTCTGCACCTCCCTTTACACGTGCAGCCTATGGGCATCTTACTCACAAGCTGCTTATAATGCCCTTCGTGTCCAATTCAACAACACGTTTAGGGCGGTGTTGGGGCTGCCCCGTTTCTGCAGCGCCTCGGGCATGTTTGCGGAAGCGCGCACCGACTGTTTCCACGCCACCATGCGCAAGCGGTGCGCATCCTTGGTGCGCAGGGTGCGGGCCAGCTCCAACACTGTCCTGGCGATGATTGCTCAGCGACTGGATTGTCCCTACGTTGGGCATTGTTGTCGCAGGGGCATATTGCTGGTCCCCCCCGGAGGGTTCCCGCATTGTCGAGGCGGGGGGGCTCAGTAGCCGTGGCTTGGTCACCCACGGTGAAGCGAAGAGGAACCCGAGGCGGGGGCCGCTCGTCAGGGCTTTTGCCGATAAGCCGACGACGTAGTGGCCAGCGGGTAGGTTGCGGTGGCCGTATGGGCGACACCGCAACTGAGGCGGGCCGCGGTGTCTTATGGGAGGCATCGCGGCTGAGGGTTGGAGGCCGCGGCGGGAGAGGAGTGCCGGTATTGCGGTGCGCCGCTCTCCCTACCTTCCGCGGCCTTGACGGGGCCGCCACCGTTTGATGGCGGACGCGGTGGGGCCGCAGGGGAAGAGGAGTGTCGGTATGACGTTGGCCGCTCTCCCTATCCTCTGCGGCCGAAATTGGGCAGGCGGCGGAGCGCGCGCGGGAGGACGACCCTCACGCGGCGCCACTCCGAAGGCGGAGGAGGGGTCGGAGAAGACGAAGTCATCTCCGACTCCTCCCAGGTGGAGGCCAGCAGGCAACGGGTGTGGGGGCACCCTTGCCTGTCTTGCACAGGCCCCCACCAGTGTCGGACGGGAATGGCCAGGTGTTCCCGGTCATTCCCGTAACCCCCCAGCCTGGGGGGCATGCGGGGCCCGCCATTCAGGCGGGCATGCGCCGGGAGGGTTGTGGAAGTAAAGGCTGAGCCGGTTTTCCATGGCCCTCCAATCACGGCAATGTGGGAACACTGCTGAGTTTTAGTGGGTATACTGTCATTCCGACAGGAGTCCCACATACCCCGTCTCGTCCCCCACGAGCGGGGATGCATAAAGCATTTCTCGGCGTCAAAAAAAAAAAAGGCATATTGCTGGTGCTTGAATGTAAAATATCTAATAATGTATAATGATTTGCATAATATTTGCTTTTGACATAACTTAATTTAATTATTTAATCCATTGTAATATTTAATTAATTATTATTAACTTTGACATTATTTATTTATTACTAACATTATTTATTAGACATTAATAATTACATATTTAATCAGTTTTTATTTTGAATTGTGTTTTTGTGTTTAATATGGGTCAATGACCTGAAATAAATGAATTTTAATTTTTAATTAATTTATTTTTTTTAATAATCCCAAAAAAATGTTTTTATGTGACTAGCTTTTGTCCACGGCTTTGCCTGCGTGGATATCGGAAAATATCCCATGGGAACGTCCTACTGGGAAATCCTTCCTTATTCCTTGTCTACATTATAAAGGGAACCTCTGCTTAAAATTACAGCTTTCTAAGTTCAAGGGTTTGGGCTGGGCGTTGATAAGTCAGTCAGTCAGTCAGGATGTCAGTCAGGATTTCTCTTTTTATTATTTATATAGATGTATGTTGCATAAATGACCGTATTTTTTTATAGCATTGACTTAGAAGCTTGATTTTATTAGAGGTCCAAGGGATCGTAGACCTATATAATTTGATATTAATTTCTACTTGATACCTCCGCTCGTTCCTGAGAAAAAGGGTCTTGACAGACTGACAGAAAGACCGACAGACAACGAAGTGTGCCCATAACGGTTACGTTTTTTTCCTATTGAGGTACGGAACCCTAAAAACGACTCCACAAAACTAAATGAATTTTCTTTATGTATGTATTAAAAAGAAGGCTGAACTTTAAAGAGAGGAACGTATTCGTGATGGCAGTCTCTAAGTGTAAAAATTTTAATTACACGGACCTAAATGAGGGTAGCGCTTTCATTAAACGTGGAATCTCAGAAACATAATTTCGGGAATGTTTTTAATATAATAGTTGTAAATTTTGCTATGTGAGGCGAGAGCTGTTTTGTCTCGATTGCTTAGGTTTCTTATGATTATGGGCTCGTGGCGTATATGATAACAGCCGCACGCTTCGATCAATGGTTAAGCTACGCTTGCCGCGGTCGGTTCGTGGATGGGCGACCATCCATTACATATCGACACTTCTCCGAGCCTAGGAAAGTACGTTAAACGGTTGGTTCCAGCTGCCATTTCATTAGATATATCTTCTTTGTTTGTTTATTTATGTGATGAGATGATTATATGATGTTCTTCAAAAAGTTCAGGTGTGTATATAGTAATCAAACCGGCGGCACTACCGGCGGACGTGCGTGTATAACCAGATGTATGAACGTAAACGAGGCAACAGTAGTATGTAAGGATTGTAGCAGGTGGCGTTCTGTAGTTTCTGCCTACCCCCATGGGTAGAAGACGTGAGTTTATGTGTGTTTGAATGTATGACGAGATAGATTTTTGACAGTCATTACTAAGAGTTATCGTATTAGGTACGTATTGGGTTGTGGAGGTCCGATAGGCAGTCGATCCATGTAAATATTAGTATTCAGCTTCAGTCCGGTTATACTGGTAGCCAACCTCAACACAGTTGGGAAAAGGTCAGGCAAATGATGATTATGCTTAGGTTGCTTATGTGAACAAACCATTAGTTGTATTGTTTGGTTCCCGAGGAAATTATGGGTTAGTTTTCTTCAATAACTAAGCTATAGACCGATTTTAACAGAAGAATAATCTCGTCTACCTAAAATGTCAATAATAGGCCGGTAGCATTTGGGTTCAACTCAGCCTATCGCAGTCCACTGCTGGACATAGGCTTCTACCAGGCTGCGCCACGGCACCCTGTCCACTGACTTCCGCATCCAATCTGTCCCAACCACCTTTTTCAGGTCGTCATCGGTCCATCTAGCTGGGGGCGTCCCACACTACGCTTTCCGATACGCGGTCTCCACGCGTCTGCTCCACCGGCCATAGATCCTTCGACAAACATGGCCAGCCCATTGCCATTTCAGCTATGCTGCCAAGCTATGAATGTCTGTATTTGTGTTACCTTAAAATACTATTTTATATATTTTGTGCAAGTTTTAGGTACTTGTTGATAATTAAACGGGCATTAAAATCCATGAAAATTAGAACTGGCTAGCGATGTCATTGCCATGGCTTCAATTTCCACCCGCTACAAATCGAGGTGACTTATTGTATTTTTAGTTCAGACATGGAAAGGTATATGGGGAAGAAGACATAATCAATTTGCCTAGCCTTTTTCCAACTATGCTTGGGTCGGCTTCCAGTCTAACCGGATGCAGTATTTTACATGGAGTGGCTGGTTATCTGACCTTCACAACCCAGTTCCTGGGTAACACAATACACATTGGTAAGACTGAAATAAAAAAAAAAGCAAAAGATACACTAAATGGAATACCAACATAACTTTTAGTACTAAACATTATGAACATTTTAATACAAAATACTTTAGTTTGCCAACATTTTCAGTTCTAGCGTCAACTATTATACTGTTATTGAATATTAACGCCCCATTTAAACACAAAGCACTTAAATTTTATGACACATTTGTGGGAAATGATAATGAGTGTGTAGCGTGTATTAATACCAATGTGTGGATAGAAACAACCAAAATAAAACATTTGATGACAAGGTAATGTCAAAAAAAAGGTTTTGGTAACCAAATAAAAGGCTAAAATATTAATTATTTCATTCTTATGCTGATTTGTTATGTAGACATAAATATTATTTTCAAAATGTATTCGTCTGTATAGAGTACTCGCTATAAAGTTGCGAAGAGGTATTTTTTTCCATTGATGATTGTAAAAATAATTGCATATTTTCAGTCGGTATGTTTCGAATATATTAAATTCGGGCACTATAAAAAGGATAGAAAAGATTTTATTTATATTAAGAATCATCAAAAAAAGTAAAACAACAAAGTATTTAAGAAAAAAAAACTACAGATCGATTTGATTGGTCAGATTCTGAAAACAAATGAATGCAAACATTATTCCGTTGCTAAGTAAATAAAGATAATAAAGGGTCCCTCTCAAGGGCATTGCCGGAATTAGGAGGAAAATGTAGCACAGTCCTAGTGGTGTTAGATTGATGATCATGTTTGGTAGCCCAATGTTTTATACATTCAGTGGGAATAAGGAAATAGATGGTGGACATTAGTACAAAGTTGTTTTTGTTGATTAGTTTATGGTTTATGGAAAGGTCTTCTTGCGGAACAAGACAGAAACCTGTGAATTTGGCTACCTTTTAGCCACTGTAGTTCCTACAGCGAAGACAATCGCAGACCGCAATTGCTTCATTAGCTGCAATGTCGCCGTCTACCTACTGAAGCGTTTTCATAGAGTAACATACAAACCAGTAGTATCGCTGCGGTCTGTCATTTTAATTGGGCGGATTTGCTACTGCAGTTTGCATTCCAGTCACCTTCGGTCATACCTTTAACATGGTGTTTGTTCCATTGTTAAAAACAAGTACGATGACTCATGGCTTTTTGGGATCTTTTAATTTTTACCCGACTGCTCCAGAAGGAGGGTAATGTTTTTTGAGAGTATGTATGTATTTCTATTTCTTTGGCACGCTCTGTTGCCTAAACGGCTTGATGGATTTTAACATTATGAAGTGTCGTTAAATTTGTCTTAATTGAGAGTGACATAGACTATAATAATATTTATATATTATATCTGGAAATACAAAAAAAGGGAGGGAAAGGTATGTTTTTAATGAAATAAAAAAATATTTAAAAAAAAATCTCTACTGTAAAAACACATAACTGAAAAGAGAAAAACAAGCATTATAATCTATAGAATTTTGGTACTGCAGGGACAAACAAAAGTTACACCATATTTCAGGTTATTGGTTTGTCCTGGCTCCAATACCAAAATTCTATAGAGTGCAATGCTTGTTAAACTAGATTTCTTCTTTCAAGCATGTCGATAGATTTAATCTGTTCATCAATTCCTGTAGCGTGCAGGCATCAGGGCAAGCAGGTCCCGCTATCAGCTTTACCGACACTGGTTAGCAAGAAAGTAATAGAAAAGCCATGTAATATACTTTTCAATACACTTCCTCGAAAACTGGTTCATATCGCACTACGATTAGGTTCACAATGCAATGTATTTCACACGCGTGCGATTTTTTATTTTCCAACACGTGTGCGGGAATAAAAATTGCCACAGAAACTTATACCTATACTACTTAGTCCAAATTGGTTCAATGCCTGCATTCACACCGTCTCGGACGGTGACGGTCCTCTATTCGGAGGTGAATGTTTTTTTCAATCTCGGCAAAGAGATATGCGTCTTTACGGCGTTAATATTTTTTGAATATAATGTTTATAATTAGAATAATATCATCAAAAACCATGATTATTACAATAAAAAAAAAACGTTTATGAATAAATAAAATTAACATTTATTTGTTTTAATATTTTTTTTTAAATTTTCTATTTTTCATATTAGGCTGTTTATCGGCTTTATACTTTTGCTTCTCCTGGCGAAAGCAAAGCGCGGAAAATATTTCCTAATAATTGACGACAAAAATATTTTTCGTTATTTTATTTCTTCAAAAGTGTATTGAAAAACGTCGTATGATATACGTGGACATTTGTTATTGCAGTTCTCGGCTCAAAAACAAACTCGCCTACGGCTCGGGTGTTAATTTCGCCTCGAATGCAATAACAAAACTTCTCCACTTGTATCAAAATGTACTATTCTACTTTTAGCACACCAATATCGTTCATTTCTTTTAATACCTCGCAAACAAAATATACGCTGCCCTTGAACCGCCACCCAAATGAGTCGGTAAACAAATCTACGGAACAACACATGTTGGGTTCTTACGTGTCAGTGCCCCATTACCGTTCACCCGTCACAAGGCATCAGTATTACGATCTGCTTGGAAGACAATTTGTTGGAAGAGAAAATTGGAATGTCTTAGGTAAAACAATGATTCAGTGGATCCTTAGATTGTTTTGTTTTTGAATTTAGAATAAAAGCTAGACATAACACAACATGAAAATGTACCTGTGTATGTACACCCACATTTCACTAGTTATATTGAAGTCCTAAGTAATAATCATTGCGTTTTTCCATTGATCTTTGCACTAAGTTTTTGCAAGACTTGGTTTGAATATTGTCTACCAATTTGCTGTCAATATAACAAAACGTGGAATCACTGTGGAACGTTGATGTTCCGACTGGCTGGCTCTCTGAAAAGAAGATCATTGAATCTTTAACACAGGCTCTTACACTATGTAGTATAGTAGATATATATAGGTACCTAGCTATATGTAAAATAAAGTAGTATTACTTAGGCATAGCTAAAGAATTCGAACAAAATAAATTTTAATGAAAATACTCGTATTTAAGTGGGGAACCTCTTAAATATTTTAGATTCATTATTTAAATTCACTTGTAAGAAAGAAATTAGCAACTCATTAGTCTAACCTAAAATTAAAAACCCATATTGTATAACCACATAATATTTTTAAATAACCACTCAAAAGGATTTGCATAAAAAGTAAACTAAGTTTCCTCATATCCCACTCTTAAATGAAAGAGAAAATTTATGTTAAGAGCATTCGTTCCCGTGTCTTTAATAGCTTTAAGTGCTGAAATAAAACACACTAGGTATTTAGAATTTAAATAAAAATACAATTTAGTTAAAAGCATTTTCTAGGCTCTTGTAAAGCAGTTTGTTTTATCTTCTTCAGGTACACATCAATGTCGCAGACTTTTTTTTCCAAGACACTGCAATTTAACTAACATTTTACGGTGATCTAAGTTTATTGTTACTAAAGCTTAACAGTCCGTTGTACCTACAATTATTTAATTGACTGTGTAGTTGGATTTTGTGATGTCATTAATTAAGTTTTTCATCATATAGAATTGTTTTTTTTGGAGATATACATAAGGTGGTCTCACGTTGAACACAGTTTTGTAATACTACATTTTGCGCTATTAAAATAACACCATTGAGCTTGCTATCACGCTGATTAATGATAATATTCCGCCACACGACCACACAATAAATATATTATCAAGTAGATAGTTTGAAATACTACATTAATAACTCTACAAACAAAATAACAGTTGGGTAATTACAACAATCTGCATAAAGCAACTCCGGGCAATACTGTACATATTTATCTTTCCTATTCGTCGATTCCGCCATTAAAATGAACGCGACAATTATCGAAAACACAAAACCATTAACCCAGATAAAGGCCTGGCTATTGATTCCGTATACCGGCCGCAAACCAGAAAACCAGAGAACCCACCACTATAATTTCTCCAACCGAAATTTTAACCTCTACTTCACTATACACTGCTCTTGTTGTCAAACAAGATCCATTAAAAATGCACCTACGACTACACAAACAGCAATGGAATTCAAATAAAAAAATGCAAACTTATCGTTTCGTCATCGCTTGATACCCCCCTGGGTATCGTTAATTCTTATTGAATACCTCGTATTGTTCGCTAATTGAATGGAATCAATCAATTTCAGCGTACATCAACTTTTACGATATAAATGACATTCGCAGAACTGAATAAAATATAATGCATCAGTTTTAAGAGTTGAACCGGGAAATGGGTCACAGTGATGAATGCAACAGTAGACCAAATATGTGGTGCTATCAAAATATAACGGTACAATATTTGAAGCATTATGAAAAATAATATACGTAGTGTAGAATGATAGAATTTGAAAAGCAAATACTTAAAAAAAGGTGTGTTGGTCGTCCAAAATTTTAATCAGGTGTGGGGCACCCTGTTTTGAAAGCAGATGAAGTGAATGACAGAAAGAATGGTAACAGGACTGGATGAACACATATTCAATCAACTCAGCTAATCGCAGTCCACTGCTGGACATAGGCCTCTCCAAGGTTGCGCCACAGCACCCTGTCCTCCGCCTTCCGCATCCAGTCTGTTCCAGCCACTTTCTTCAGGTTGTCGGTCCATCTAGCGGGGGGGCGTCCCACACTACGCTTACCGATACGCGGTCTCCACCCCAGAACCCGTCTGCTCCACCGGCCATCGGTCCTTCGACAAACATGGCCAGCCCACAACCACTTCAGTTTGCTTTCTTTGAAAGCTATGTCGGTTACTCCGGTTCGTTTCCGGATAACTTCATTCCTGATTTTATCCTTCAAAGAAACTCCGAGCATAGCCCGCTCCATAGCACGCTGAGCGACCTTGAATTTATGCACCAGCCCGACCGCCAGTGTCCACGTTGTCATAACGGGCATGAATTTAGACAAGACGAAAGTCATGTACAATTCACACGTCTTGCCAATTCCAGTTCACATTGAAGGGTCGCTTCTTGAAGTTGTGAAGGAGTATGTCTACCTAGAGCAAGTCATCCAGCTCAGAACACATAGTAGAAGCAATTATTCATTCTACCGCTTTGTACGCACAGTGTAGAATTCGTAGTATAATGTAAGTTTTTGGGAAAGGATGGAGCAAAACCAGAAAATAGTATGAAAGGCAGAAAATATCTTAAATACCTATTTCTAACCTTAGCAAGCCTAAAAATGATAACTGTAGTACAAATATCTCTTTAATAACTATGTAAACAGTATCTTATTCACACAAGTAGAGAGGTAGCTGCTGTCACTAATATCATCTGTCAGTCGCCATGAACGGCGGCGGCGGGAAAAGGTTGAAAGTGAGGTGGCCCTGCATGAGAGGCTTGTTGTGGTAATGAGCCAGGTGTAGTAATATACCTATTCTTCGTCAGTTTTAAGGTAAACAAAAAAACCGCGTGTCTGGTTAACCGACTAAATGTAATACCTATCACTTCAGTCGTCAAGCTACGACACAGTTGTACTCTTCACTTTAGCATCGAATTATAAAGTTTGGAGTATAATCAACTTAAATACGGGATCAACAGGATTCTACAATAATAAACATGGTCAAGGAATTTCATTGTACATACCGATGCCTAAGGGGCTCGTGGCTAAATAATAGCCGCACGGGTCGATCGATCACGTTAAGCTACGCTTGCCGCGGTGAGTCCGTGGATGAGTGACTATCTTTACATACCAATATCCCTCCGTGTCTCGGAAAGCACGTTAAGCCGTTGGTCCCGGCTGTCAATCGTAGATCTTTCATAGTCGTTACGTGTTGTCAGATACCCGAAAGTCTGACACCCAATATTAACAAGGGGTATCGTATTATCCAGTAACTGGGTTGTGGAGATAGTAATGGCCGTGACTTACGAGTTGTAGGTCGTAGGTTTGGATCCTGTCCTGGTTTGGCTTTACTTTGTGTAAATTATTTAATCACCAGTGCTCGCAAAACGGTGAAGGAAAACATCGTGAGGAAACCGCGCGGTATGTCCTAGAACCATAAATTCGAAGACATGTTACATCTTACCAACCCGCACTGTGCCCTCGTGGTGGATTACGGCCCACTCACTCTACCGAGAGGAGGCTGTGTCCCAGCAGTGGGAACATTATAGGCTGATTGTGTGATGTTATGCTAGGCAGATACCTATACCTACATTGGCAAATACACAGTTCTATGCAATTTAACCAAGTAAATACCGACAACTGAGCGTACCCAAAAGTTTTATAATCACTGCGTAGTAGTTACAAGTTTATATCCCGGCCCATGATAAATAGATCGTTTCAATGATAAATAGCCTGGACCGATACCCGATTGATGGACGCGTGGCGCTTCCAAACGTCAAATGTGATATAATTTGTTAAATGTTGCGTACAATGTTCCATGAATCAATAGTAAAGTTGCGTTGTGAGACAGGGCGTTAACTTTATAAACATACAGTTACTGTCCTGCATCCCATTTGCGTATACTCTATCCAAATATTAATTTTACTTTTGACATAAGCACGACTATGACGTTCCTTAATTATTGACAGGCAAACATAGACGAGAAAATGCAATACTTCATGGACGCTACGAACTTCCTTATTTATCTAAGGGAAACAGAGACGAAAAAATGTAATACTTTAATGATGCTATGAAGTTCCTTATTCATTGGCAAGTAAACAGACGAAAAAATGCAATACTTCAAGGACTCTATGAAGTTCCTTATTTATCGATAGGCAACCTCCCTATACGAAAAATTAAATATTTCAAGGACGCTAGTGTAAAATAAATCGTTGGAAAGATTATACACTGTCCTTCACTATTCGAAGGCTTTTGAAAGAAATTTCTAATCCATTGCTTCATTTGTTCGAAAAATTCGTCTGCTCGACGACGTAAATACCGCAATGCATGTTGCCGAATTGTCAAAATGTAAGGCATTGCAATTATTAATTTTTATTTTTTTTATTTTTATTTATTTATTTCATAATCAACAGGTTTTACAAATACATTATTATTAATGCAACTGTATCTTAATAAACTTTGCTGGTTAAAACCGAGATCATAACTTTTCTTCACGTTTAGTATTTACGTAGACTGTTCTGTAATAGAATAAAAACTCCCGCATACAGACGCAATTCGAGTCTAGTATAATAAATAAGAAATTGTTCTACCAGAATCGCGTCGCACCCTTGCGTCGCGCCTGTCTGCGGGAGCCTTAACACTCACATACAGTCATATTTTGAATATGTATGTCTCCCGTTAGAAATCGGATATTCTGCTTTCGGTAAATATTGGAAAATTAATCGGGGAAAAAGTTTTTTTCGTATTTTAAAGATAAACTCAAACTCAAACTCAAAGCATTTATTTCAAATAAACCAATTACAGGCACTTTTGAATTGTCAATGTGTCGGTCAGTCAGAAAGATGAAGCTAGTTGCCCATTCCAAAGCGTAGTAGATCCCTATGGACAAGAACGGGCAAGAAACTCCACGGACACTCTTTTAAATCATAATATTTTTACAAAATATTGGTTACATCGTTCAAGTTGAAAATATACATGTGAGAACAATGTAGAAAGACGTGCACGTTAAAAAGCGTCCGTAATAAAAAGATAATAACTAAAACAACTAAATTAAATATTAAAATTAAAAATAAGCCATGGCAGCTAAGAGACGACCAGTCCCAACTGACGGCGCCCGTTCACGAACATGACGCATGGATCAGCACCATTTAGCTCAACCATTTTGAAGGGAACTTAATGATCCAACACACACGCCACCATCAGCGAGACATTTGAGTGAGCATGACATACTCTCAACCGCCAGGGCACACTCAAGTCAGTGAAAGACGTACCCAGTAAAAGGTAGCTTAATAGTAGCTACATAGTGCTCACACGTGCTTTGCAATTATATAATACTAAGAGATTGAATCTAAACAATGCAAAGAAAGTTTTCTCTCATCTTAATCTTCAGCAGGTCCAACAATATATCCGAATGCTAATCAATTAATTAATGCGTCCTTGTGGAGCAGGACAAGCATTCAGCCAAGCATTTTTGTCAGCGATGTAATCCCCTAACTTATAATATGCCTGGCTGCATAGTGTGCGTTTTATACAAGATTTCAATTTCCTTTCATTCAGCTGGAGTATGTGGGGAGGTATTTTATTATAACATTTTAAACAGTACCCCATGAAGGATGAATCTACTTTAGCCAGTCTGAAACCTGGTTGAACTAATTGGTCCCTATTTCTAGTCCTATAATTGTGTCCTTCACCTCTTTTACCGAAAAGATTTAGATTTTTCCTTACGTACATGATGTTTTCGTAGATATATTGACAAGGTACCGTCATGATGTTAATATCTTTAAACAGTTCCCTTAGAGAATCGCGCCTGCGGAGGCCATTTATATTGCTCTGATGGCTCTTTTCTGCAGAATAAAAATAGACTCTATGTCTGCAGCCCGTCCCCATAGTAAAATACCGTAAGACATAATACTATGAAAGTAACTGAAATAGACCAGCCTTGCGGTGTCTACATCAGTGAATTGACGGATTTTTCTCACCGCATATGCTGCTGAACTTAGCCGTCCTGCAAGAGATGTTAAATGCGGACCCCATTGCAGCCTTGAGTCGAGCGTGATCCCCAGGAAAACAGTTTTATCGACGAATTCTAGTTTCTCTTTATTCAATACTATGTCACAATCAGTACTTTTAACATTTGGTAAAGCAAATCTTATACATTTAGTCTTTTTCCCATTTAATACTAAATTATTAGCAGTGAACCAATTATGGATCTGCAGTAGGGCGTTATTTACGTCGTCAAGATTTGATGCACGTCTATTTATCTTAAAAATTAAGGATGTATCGTCAAATAACACCATTTGTGGTTGGTTTTTTAATAAATGGGGTAGATCATTAATATATACTAAAAAGAGGAAAGGACCCAATATCGAGCCCTGTGGAACACCCATTTGTACTTTTAGACCGAGTAAATTGACACCATTTATTTGAACTTGTTGCTGTCTATCATTTAAATAAGATTTTACTAAACTGAGCGCAAGAGTACCTAGTCCGTAATGCTCAAGTTTCAAGAGTAAGGTTTCGTGATTTAAGCAGTCAAATGCCTTGGAGAGGTCACAAAAGATTCCAATGGCATCTTGGGCCTCATCCCACGCTGATAATATGTGTTTTAATAAAGTGGCACCCGCGTCAGTCGTGCAACGTCCTTTGGTGAAACCAAATTGCTGATCGTGCAAGATTTGGTTGGTGTTAAAATGATTAAGCATTTGATCGAGCATTACCTTTTCGAATACCTTGCTGAATACCGGCAACACGGATACTGGTCTATAATTGTTGGTGTCTTTACTGTCCCCAGATTTAAAAAGTGGTATAACCTTAATAAATTTCATTAAATCCGGGAAGACTCCTTCATCCACACACAAATTAAATATTAATGCTAAGTATGGTGCTATAGTCTCAATTATGGATGTACAAACTTTGATAGACATTCTCCATAGATCTTCGGTCAATTTGATTTTAATGTGCCGAAAAGCTTTTATAACTACCATAGGGTTTATATGTTTAAATTGAAATTCAACCGGGCAGCTTGGAACGTTCGCTCTTAATAAATCAATTGAGACATCGGGTGAGGAATTTAAAGCTTCCGTCGTTTTAGATGGTATATTTGTAAAGAAGTGTACAAATTCTTGAGCTACTTCTAAGTTAGAGCTTATATCACCATGAGAAGTCTCCAATGTAAAATCCGTGTTTCGTATTTTTTTCCTATTAGTTTCATTATTTATAACTTTCCACACTGCTTTTACTTTATTTTCTGCTGATTTGATCTTGTTACTAATATACAGGGCTTTAGCTATTTTGCAAGTATTTCTAAAAATTTTGGAATATGTAGCAACATACTTGTTGAACGTCACAGTGTTAATGTAAGGCTTAAGGCCATACAATTCGAATAATCTTTCCCTACTTATCCTAATACCTCTAGTTGCCCAGTCACTAAATAAAAAGTTAGGGAAAATATTTTTTGTTTTCTTTTCAAAAGTTTTATTGAATTCAGTGAGCACTACTGAAAAGAAATCCTCATTTAGTTTATTTGCTCCGTCCATATTATGGCCCAGAACATTTAACCTATTACCTAGGGCACTATTGAATCTATTTAATTTGCCAGCTGTTATTGGTCTAAATTGTATTTGCACTTTTTGCAAAGTTGTTTTAGACTTAAAAGTTACTGTTTGCCCACTGTGATCAGATGATAAATAATTTACGATGGCTTTATCTAAATAATCACAATCGCAGAAAACATTATCAATACAAATAGCAGAAGTGAGAGTTACTCTAGTCGGTTCTGTAAAAATATTAGATAAATTGAATGATTTAAAAAGGCTTAATAATCTACTGCTATTTGAATTATTTTCCAGAATATTAATATTAAAATCACCACAAAAAACTGCAGCTTTATTACCGGATGCAAGTTTCGCTAGTACATCTTCCATTATTGACTCAAATAAAGAAAAGTTCTGACAATTAGGGGGTCTGTACACGCACACTACAACATGCTTATCCAGCTCAACACAGGATAGTTCGACGCAATGTTCCACTGATAAACCAACTATATCATTACGTTGCTTAGATTTTAAACAATTTTTTATCAAAATTAGAGAACCTCCACGCAGCATAGATCTACGGCTAAAACAACTGCCCACACTATAGTTCTCATAATTAATTAGCATTTGGTAATCCTTTAACCAATGTTCAGTAAAACAAACAATGTCAAACTTTGTTTTTTCTAAAAACATTTCAATTTCTAATAATTTGGAAGAAATACCTTGAATATTTTGATGGAATAATTTCAAGGCATTCTGCTGAACTCCTTTTCGACAATTATTTATTTTAGAGCAAGAAGACACCTTGTTGTTGTTAGGTATAAGAATATTCTTACTCGTACCTTCTGTTGTCTTACAAACTAGTTTAAATTACTATCCGGAGTTAACCCCAATACTTCAATATCATCACCAGGCAATGAGCTTCTAGTGAGTGTGGGACATCGAACCTCCTTCGTACAATTTGTGTAAATATTTATAGCATTTGAGCTACATTTATTCAGGCTCACCACCTTATTATTAGTATTATTACTAACCATTGTGATGTTAATAATACAAGACTTCGACATACTATTTATGTCTGAGTTTATACAAAAAGCTAATAGCCTTGCTATTATGTGTCTAAAACTAACAGGCAGATACACAGTATCCCTAGTCGATTTTAAAGTTTCCAAAAAATTATTGGTGTCAAAAAACACAAGCTTGTCACTATAATGACTAACTAAGAATTGCATATGCTTATTAAGCATATGAATATAATTATTTTGTCTACTTGTCAATTTTTCAAAATATGGGAAAGCACACAATATTATTTTTCTACAATTTAACTTTAACAACTCAGTTACACAGTCAGTGATTTCATTTTTCCTGACCCGACTACTATTACCTACAAATACAGTAATGTTGGTTTTAGGATTATACACCTTACCCGTTACTAATGCCATTATTTGTTTGAAGGTTGACCCTGGCATACAATAATTTTGATTAGAATAACCCAGGTTGTTACTAATTAATTTTCCTAAACCTCTTCCTATACTATCTGAGAACATAACTGAATGATAAGAATCATGACTACTGAAAGATGGACAACTAACATTCTCAGACTATACCATTTGAGATCGATCTTGTACTATATCAGATATATCTTGGTTGAGGGTACAGTCTTGAGACAAACTTTCAGTCTGGGACGGGTCCTCCGTTGCCTCAGGCTGGACAGCATCACGGTTTGAAACCTTCTGACAATTACACTGACACAAAACTAACTCATTTGCCGCAAGAATATGTTCTTTAATTTGGTTCTGAGAGCCCACATATTTCATGTAAAGGGAACTAAGTCTGCTCTCAAGTACCTGCATGTCAGACTGTAAGCGCTGTGTATCAATCTCATAGATTTTTTTGCTGTCTTCTAATTTGATTTGACAATTAGTTAACTTCTTGATTAGATCAACACGTTCTTTTCTCCGTGGAATATTTTTGGAAAAGTCTTTTTGTCGTTTTCTAATTTGATTACACTTTTTAATAATTCTATTCAGTTTTGCATATTGTTTCATTTTCTTATGACTAGATGTATAACTCTGTCTATAATTCTGTTTTAGCATGGAATCTTCAGTAAGGTCAATAGTTATTATGGAATGTGGATTACAATTAGTATTTAATAATAATATTAATTTATAGTAAAATCTCTTTGGCTGTACTGTTTGTATCTGGCTGGTTTTGATACCATTAAATAGTTGACATTTTAAAAAGAAAAGTAAAAACGATTTACCGTCATGTTTCAATTGTTTTTCTGTACGCCAAAATGAGTGAATCTAACGCAGAAATTCGATACATTTTGAAGTTTTATTACAAAAAAGGGAAAATGCAACACAAGCCACGAAAAGCAATTGTGACATTTATGGACTTAACGCAGTGTTAGTAAGTATCACAAAGTTGGTAAAAGCTTTTTCAGTCCGGCAATTTCGATGTCAAAGATGCAGCTCGCTCTGGTCACCTCTAGTCGCCCTGTTATAGATAAAGTCGATGCCATTTTTGAGCAAATGGAGCAAGAGCATATTTAGTATTTACGACATAGAGTTAGGGGTTGACCACAAAACTGTTTTGACCCATTTAGCATTTAATAAATGTAAATAAACTATGAAAAAATGTCTTGAATTTGTATGTAAAACACGAAGAAACTTTTTCCTCGGCCTAATATATAAAATTTTATATACTTATTCAAATCGCTAGGTACGGTCAGCAACATAAGTCGATTAACACTGCTACTTTTTTACACATTATGTAAATTAATAAAAAAATATTTGATTATCTCCTTTTTTCCTAAAATACCTAAGAGTCTAGTAGATCATTAAATTTTTCTTCTGTTGATTAATTAATATCTTGCTCAGTAATTAAGATTTAAAAAACTGAAGTGTTAAACGACTTTTGTTGCCGACTGTACTTTCATTTTGGAAAAGTTTTAAACCAAGTAGTCATTATTCCTGTGTCCACAGTCCATAGCATTTGGCGGCCTTTATTATTTGCAAAAAGTTGCAGAATAACTCATGGAGCTTAACAAAATTAGGCTCCACTGATCTGAATCTGTACGTGGAAAAGTAAGACTCATGTTAAGGTGCTTGGCATCTCAGTTCTGCATAGCATCCCACGTCTACTTATCGCAAGTGTAGGGGGAGTTAATTGCATGTGCTTTCCTGCAACGCCCTATTTTCAAGCACATAACGAATTCTCTTTAGCTTCCGACGTGTGGTTCTGGCTACGAGTATTTAGCTAGTTTCGAGCAAAAGCGACTGAAGAGCTTTGGTGCTCTGCTATATAGCAGTGGACAAATAAAGGATTCGTCAGGCCACCGTCTGGCTAGGTTCTGGAATAAATTGTTAGTTTTTTTAAGAATCACTATCAGAACAACAATAAAATTGTGGACTTACAATAAGATGTGGCGGCATCTACATCGCCACATGCAAAATCCTGCATCGCGCAATCAGAGTTTACCGCGTGACTAGCATAATACAACGTCCCGACATCAATCGTTGGGCAGTTGCCCACCAGACACAACACCCGTTTGGTCGGAGGATTCTCCATTTTCTATGGAGGATCAGTGAACTTTTCTTTTTAAGACAACACTCGGTTTCGGTTAGTTCATGCTGTTATACAATAGATATAAAATAAATAAATAACCAAAATTGTTAACATAATGCTTCAGATTATATTACATCATAGATATTTCCCTGAAGGTAAAGAGTATGTTAACAGTATAAAATCCTTTTTAAGTCACCAAGACCACAACATACTAAAATGGCCATCCATAAACGAATAGAACTTTCCACTACACAACTAACTTTATCAGAGTGATTGCATAGAGCTGCAATATTGTTGGAACAGAACATTTCCAATTCCCAATGTATCTGAGTGCCATTCGCGTAACGTTTCGTGCCGTGTCCCTCTACAAGCATTAATTGGTGCATCCATTTACGTTTGTGGGTCACACTCGATGCATTAACATTGGCCTCAGTATGTATTGAATGGAGATTCTTAGGTTTCAGTCTTGGTAATTATTGGGAGGTCGCTAATCACTCGGATGGTTGCGGCTTTTTAGGCCAATGTATGACTTTTGTGAGCCGAAAGCGCTTTAACTATTCCGGCCTCTGGAATTCCAGTTGTATGTCGGCCAATGGTTCATCATTGATGCATGGGACTTTAAACTGTTGTAAAATTTGAACGTGCCACTGTAGTTACAGTGAAACCGTTTATAACGACTTTGAAGGGACCGTCGGTTTACATTTGTTATACAACATCAGTTTTTGTATATGCGAAACTCGAAACACGTGTCTGGTATTTTTATGTAAAGGATCTATGTACAAAATTTCAAAACTGTATCATGAAAAATCACAAAGTTATAAGCTTGTTATGTTACCTGGTTGTCCGTACAAAAACATGGTCACCACGCGGCGCCCGCTGTGCGGTCGTGCCTAGTACCGCTATGACCTGCAGTGACTTGTGTTCGTCGCGCGTTCTCTATATTGTAACCTTTTTTAAAGATTTTTGGGGCAAAATATAACACGGTATAATAATTATTGGAATCGATTCTGTTATTTATTCTGAACAAACTATATTCAGGTTTCGCATATACTAAAAATAATGTTGTATATTATAGCCGATAGTCGTTATATCCAAAAACTATGTTAAGTAAAGAGAAATGCTGGGACTCAGGGACCTAACGCGGTTACGTAAAGGTTGAACTGTACCGATACCTTTATAAATAAAGGTTGGGCTATACCGTTATTTATCCTTTATACTCGTATACTATACATATATCTATTACTCGTATACTCGGCGCGGGTGCGCGGAGTCGATGCGGGGGAGTCGAGCACGTCAGAACTTGTGTATTTTGTTTGTTACAAAATTTCGCTACTGAAAAAAAAGGTATCGAAATATTTCGGTAACCCTTATTTAACGGTATGACGTCATACTAAAATTGAAAGGTACCTTATTTTTTGGGTTATTCAGTCCCTGGGCTGGGACTAACCGGTACATCGTCGTTTTAAGAGCGTTGGCTCCGTACGGCATTTCATACAAACTTTCAAGTCCTTTTTTATGGAAATGAATGAACCTATTTTAATTAAACTTCATACGCATAAGCAGGATACATAGATCTAAAATGTTAGTTAAGAACATTTCCGAAAAATAGTGTTGCAGCTAAATTCGACCGATTTTAAATATTCCATAGAAATTGAGATTTCCAATTATCTTTTTTTAAATAAGACATTTCAAAAATGTTCTTAATTACCTTTTTAGACCTATGTATCCTGCTTATGTATATGAAGTTTCATTAAAATCGGTTAATTAATTTCGATAAAAAAGAACTTGAAAGTTTGTATGTAATGCCATAAGGAGCCAACGCTCTTAAGCGATGTCGTTATTATTATTTACAATGACTTTCAAAAGTTGGCTGGCATAGACTAGATGCGGAAGGTGGAGGCCAGAGTATTGTGGCGCGGTCTTATAGAGGCCTATGTCCAGCAGTGGACTGCGATAGGCTAAGTTGATCGACTGGTAGTCAGAGTTAGGGACTGTTTTAGAGTTTTCTCGTATAGTGGGCACGATAGTTATGTTTGGTGATGGCTAACTACATCTGCAAATTCCTTGTTATCGTCCGTTTTGAATTTGTAGTACAATATGTATAAAACGGAATTTGACGTACAATAGTAATAATGACAATTTCCTACTCGGAACTCCTATCCTTTTGTAAAAAATGACCAAATAATAAAAATAAGTAATAACCTTTCAGATCAGATCATAGAGATCCATACAGTGTTAGTAAAAAAAACCTAAAACTAATGTTAGTATCTTAATTATAATCTTATGCTAAAGTCAAACTATCCACTTATATGTTCAGACAACAAAAGAGATATCTAGGCAGGACACACTAACATATTTGTTCAATTTCGTGACAATTTTGTGTTGGCGCGTTACAATGTAGGAGTATTGCAAAAACAAAATAATATATATAAAATTGAACATGAAGCAATACATGTGTATTGCTTCATGTTCAATTTAACACAAAACGCAAAATAAAACACAAAATTGTATATTGTCCCGAAATTTAACATGAAGCAATACACATACAAATATACCCTGCAAAGATATCTCTTTTGTTGCCTGTATATACTTGTAGTCGTATGAAGTCCAATCCAGTGACGCAGCATCGGACAATCCCACCTACCGCACAACGTGCTCAGGATGCTGTGAGAGCTGGCACGCATTCTGCGAAGGATCGAGGCACATCGGTTCCGGATGATGGCATGAAAGCCATCAATCCTCGCCGCAGCAAACATCCCCGAAATACAGTATAATGAAATACTTTTTATTAAAAGAAAACCGGTCAAGAGCGAGTCGGATTCGCGCACCGAGGGTTCCGTACCATTTATATTTAATTTTGTTGATGATTTCTGAAAAAGTGTGCTATTTAGATACATCGTTTTATTTTTCCTGTAATCTTTACATAAACTTCTATCACATAGAATAATTTCAGATTTTTCTCTATGCAAACTTCGGAGAAAAGGGGAGGGGAACTGTATTTTCTTTTTAACATTTTTCATCAAAAGTCGAAAATTATGCGGCCTAAAAAAAAAAATGTTTGAGAATGTGCACACAGCGCTCTTTCATATGATACCCCACATACCCACTTCGAATTTTTAAGACTCCCATTCAGTTCCTGTTGCAAAAAAACATATATATTTTTATTTATTTCTTATTTGCAAAATAGGTAAACGTCGCCTAAAACTGTTAAAAATTTCAAGTTGATAGCATTATTAGTTTTTTTTTTTTTTTTTTTTTTTTTTTTTTTCTTTTTTCTTTATTACACAAAGTAATTTTTATTCAACAAACTTATCAAACAATAGAAATATTTTTTAACGTAAATGACTAACTAACTAACTATACAAATAAATACAAAACAAAAGGACACTTAGGCGTCGAAGTATTCGTCCGCATCGATGTCATCCGGAAACGTGCCCAGAAGACTGGCAGCATTGCCACGTTGAATGGCAATGCTAATTCTTTGGCCAAAGAACGAGCCAGCCCTCTGGTCACGTGAAGCCTCGACCAGTCGGCGAGAAATTTCCTTAAAAAGTAGACGCGCACTCGGGCCCCATGACCCGAGCGTTTCGACCCCAAACGGCTCAAAACTGTAGTTACCTATAAGGTTACAGTATTTGCGCCGCTTGAGGGTCTCAGCAGCCGCAGCAGCGGCGCCAGCACAGCACGTCGTGCTTGGAACATGAGATGGCGCAAGGGTGTCGACACAAGTTGCGTCCCACACCAGAGGCCTACCCATCTTCCAAGGCAACAACGTCATGCCATCTGGTCTCTTCCCATCGTCACGTACCAAGCCGTTTGGTTCTAATACCGCTGGTACGCCGGCGGTAACAAGAGCTCGACGAATAATGTCGTTGATGCTGATGTGCCGTGCTATGCGACCTGCGCTCCTGTAGCAGGACAAGCCATGGTGCCCCAGACTGTCGACAGCGTCACCGCAGTGACACCGATGCGGAGCAACACAAGGTGCGCCCAAGCGGAGACACGTAGCGAGCCGAAACGATGAGTCATCCATCATAGTACCTATGGTGGATGACGGGAGCGCCTGAAGCCACAAGCCTGACTCCCATTCTCCCACAGCCAGCAGACGGGCACGCTCAACAGTATTAAAAGACGTGTTTAATAGGGTATTCCGTATAATACTGCAGAGCGGCACGTCCCACAGTTTCTGGGAGGACGGGTTGTCAGGCAAATCCGTATTGGGACAAGCCATTTTCCAAGCGTTCAACGCATCGGTCAAAAACGGTACCTCAAAATCGACCAGTGAGGAAGATAAAATTTTCCTGGTTAATTTATCGGTACTGTGGACCGAGGAGAGGAACGCCGGTAAACTAATACTTGAAATTTTGCGGACGCCGAGACCACCCAGGCGGATGGGAAGAGTAGCTTGCTGCCACGCTCGGTCGTCCAGGGCCACATTTAGGATAGAAGTTAGTGTGTTTCTAATAATTTGGTCTACTTTTTCTAAAAGTTGTGGATGCTTCCAAAGATGGGAGGAGCGAAGGCTATATGTGAATTTTGGTCCAAAGCAACAGTATCGAATGAGTGTGAAGGCCGAATGAATATTAATTTTGTAAAGTCGTTCCGAGACATCATGAAAATTTTGTATTTTCTCCTCAATAAACGTTGGAAAGGATTCGTCAAAAATTGGGGATCCCAGGAGGTGAAGAGAGTTTCTTTCAATAATTTTGATATTTGGTGCTATTGTATTAAATTTTGATATGGTAGTCTGTCTGTCAGTGGTTTGGGGAAGATAAATTTCACATTTTGAGAGGTTAAGGTCTAGGCCAATGGAACTGAATTTTTCTTTTAAAAAAACTAAATCTTTTAAGACTGTGTCTACATCACCTCCTAGGGTTCCGTCATCCAAATACCAAACGTTGAATTTAGAATTTAATTGACGAATAATTGGATTTATTGCCAAACTAAAAATGACTGGCCCAAGAGGGTCACCCTGTTGACATCCAACGGCTGATTTCAAAAGGTTGTCTTTATAAAGTAATTTAGAGGGGTGCCTATAACATTGATAAAGAAAACTGTAAATTTTGGGTATTTCTTTTTGAACTTCTGTCAACAAGGTGTCCCTGTTTACGGAATTGAAAGCGTTCTTAATGTCAACCTTAAGGATGACCTCACCTTTACCGCTATTGATGTAAGTGGATAATGCATGTACCGCAGCCTCACAGCCCCCTTTAGACCCGAAGCCCAGCTGTAGGGGCTGGAATTTGCTGGCCAGTGTTTCGCTGTAGAAAGCACAGCAAATTTTGGCTGCGATACGACGATAAGTGAGCCCTACGGCAATGGGACGAATGCCGCCATCCTTCTTGCGCAGGGCACATAGATTTGCCCCATACAAGATATCAATGACGGCTTCGTTCACATTGCCGGAGAGCATGAGATTAATGAGGGCCGTTAGCTCCTCCAAAAGGGACTCACCAGCCTCACCGGCGCCTGAACACATTAAGTCCTTCAGGTGTTGAGGTGTCAGGCCGTCGAGGCCGCCGGCGGAGCCACTTCGAAAGGAGCACACGGCCGCATACACTTGTTGTGCTGTAATTACAAGTGAGTTGGATTCCAGATCGGGTGGGTCAGGAAAGGAGAGATCATCTGCCGGGGTAGGGTGTTTGCTCTCCAGAGCTGTAAGTGTCTCTGGAGAGTACGGCGCAACCACATCGCTACTAAAGATGATCCTAGCTGCACCTCTGATATCACCCTCGCCTAGTTTAGACTCCACATAGTGCAATAAACCTCTTTGGGGAAGGTGTGCTGTTAATTTAGGGTCGAAACTTTGAGCCGAAATGTTGCAATTATCCTTGATTTGTGATGTTAAAGTTTTTTTATTTGCCAAATTCTTTTGCACATGTAGAATCCTAAACGGGAAGGTTAGTAATTGCTCCCAAGCACTCTGAGAGTTCTCTCTGGCGGCGAGGCGGATACAACGCGCTAAACTTAAAGCTACGGATGGTCTCGCGCCACGAGGAACTCTCTTTAAGACTGGAGTTGAAGTTTTCAATTTTGCAAGCGTTTTCCAAAAGGGTTGAGAGGGGGAAACAGGTGTTAGGGAAGTGGGTATGGTAGGGCATGATGAAGGCACATTGTGGGATTTGTGTTTCTTACCAAAATGTACCTTCAAGCCTCGTTCACCCTTAAAAAAGCGTGCTTGGGGACAATGAGGGCATCTCACTAGGACATCCAGCGACGTGGCAGGTTGACTGGCGCTTCGTACAGCGTCGCTACCGTCGTCATTGTTTAACATAGAAAAAATTGTAAAAACTTACACGATTTTTCCTTAAAAATAGCACATAATATAAATAGAAACTAAAATAAAATAACAACAACAAAAAGACACATAAAAAAGAATTGACAGTTTGTCCGATGACAGCGGCGCAGTCGCGCTGGGGGCCTGGGGCGCCGCGCCGCCGTATGTCAAGTTGGCGCAGCCCAGGTAACCGTTGCCGTGAGACAGCGTCGTCGAATAAATATGGTCGATTTTAGTATTATTAAGTATTAATTTTCCATGGTTAGTCAATCTTTGAATCTTAAAAAGTCCACTTGGATCAGCAATCGCCAGAAATGCTAGTATGACTGAAATCCTTAGCTTGATATTAGCTTTTCAGAAGCCGGACGTAAGTTTCTTCAGCCAACTCACAAAAAAAAAAAATCGCAATATAAATTGTAGTATGGCGTTATTGACGTCGACAGACCAAATTATTATTATTTATTTATTTACTTAAGAAAGTTTTCAATTTACTAAATTCAATTGTCACTTTTGGCATCCATCATAACACTCACACCACAATATTATTAGTTATTGAGATATCCAGCTGTGACAGACAGGCAGACTGAGTCACCATAAGGGTTTCTTTTTACCATTTTGATACGGAACTCTAAAAAGTGATGTAATTAATGAATATACAGAAACCTAAACGATACAACAGATTTAAATATGCACAACCCCAAAACAAAATAATTTGATTCTTATATTTTTATACTCTTAAACACACGAGCTTAGTTTCCGCTAACCAAATAATAAATAAAAGATGAAAGAAAAAAGCCCTATGTACACAAGCCGATTATGTTGAATCCATTCTAACGAAAACATGGCAACCTGTCTTGAAATGTTTCATGAATATTAAACTACCAAATGTATTGGCAATCGTCACGGAAGTAAAAGAAAGAAAGAAAATGTTCCTTTATTTCGGCAATAGAGGTAATCCTATAAGTCTCAAGGGCTATGCTGTGGAGTATTAGAGTGCCATTGTTTTGGGTGAAGAAAGAGATGACATTAATACTTTGTATAATTTTGTCCTTGTTTCGCAAAGGAATCGTGATGGTTATGGCACTTACATAGCGTTCTCAGACATAATAATAGGAAAATGAATGTAAGAAAATTAACTAATAGGGGTATGCAGTACATTTTGTCCGGTTGTATAGCCATCCAAAGTGGTAAGAATACCTATAATATATTTCAGGGTAATAAATGTTCCTGCAAGACCTTTTACTACTTACATTGAATCTTGTCTTGTGAGATGGAGGAAAAACATTTTCTATAAAAATCATTGTTCAATAACAATAATTGTACCTAAGACATATGCACGCCATGAGAAATGACAGACATGTCGTGACCCACTCTTATTTTAAGATCCTTCACGCATGTATTATTTTAATTCTGTATGTATACACATGTTCGAGCAAATAAAATTTCTTTTTTTCTTTCTTATACTTCCAAAGATTAATAACGTCATCAAATGCCAATTCATTTTAGGCTAATAAAAAAGATTTTCAAGAGCAGTGGGGGCACAGTGGTAACGACCGCGACTTACGAGCGATCGTAGGTTCGAACCCAGGCAGACGTTTTACTTTATGTAAATTATTACATCACCACTGCTCTCAAAACTGTGAAGGAAAACAACGTGAGGAAACCGGCATGTTCTAGAACTTTAAATTCGAAGAAATGTGACATCTACCAACTCACACTGGGCCGGCGTGATGGATTACGGCCCACTTCCTCACTGAGAGGAAGCCTGTATCTCAGCAGTGGGAACATTATAGGCTGATTATACTATAAAAAAATTACTTTAAAAAAAAGTAAAAATCGACTTCAAAAGTAAAAAGTAAAAACGAATAAAATAACTTTCATAAAACACTTAACAGCTTCTGAAGTCGGTGTCAAGCTAATAAAGTGCATTGAAGAATTGAAAACACCGACTTCAGAAGCTGTTAAGTGTTTTATGAAAGTTTTTCATTCGTTTTTGGTTTTTACTTTTGAAGTAGATTTTTACTTTTTTTTAAAGTAAATTTATTTTTCCATTTTTAGTTGAATATACAATTATAAGACGAACGAAAAGAAGAATCATCAAAGTCTGCTTAGAAATGCCGGAGATTCATTACATTTATGCATATAACTTCGTACATAAGAATAATTACATAATGTATATAGTATATACCTTTCTGAAAGTACGTAGATCACGATAGTGAAAGAATCATCAAAATTGGTTCGTTAGTTTTTGAGATGTGATGCGGAGGAGTGAGGAAAATGTCGTGAGGAAAGTTTTGAGTATGAATGTCGATGGCTATAAGAGTAGGGGAAGACCAAAGAAACGATGGTTGGATTGTGTGAAAGGTGACATGGCTAGAAGGGGGTGACTACCGAGATGACGAATAATAGAGAAGTATGGAAAAAAAGGACATGTTGCGCCGACCCCAAATAGATTGGGATAAGGGCAGGAGAATGATGATGAGTTTTTGAGAAAATCGCGGACAAACAATCATACATACGTGTCGAATACAGAACCTCCTTTTTTTAAGTCGGTTAAAACGTTCTTAATTTCACCGACATTTCACAAGACTATCCACAAGACAAGTAAGACAGTAAGTTTGTTCAGGATAAAATTACTGCGGGTCATTTTAAAATAGCTTTTCGAATGCCTCAAAAACATACCACCAAAACAACAGGCATATCAAATCCCAAATCGAATAGGTACCTTATCTACAGATGCGTTACCACCGTCAGCATATCGGACGTCCAATCAAATTCTGCTTACGACCTAGGCCGCAAATCACATCGGCTCGGTCTTGTGCTGAGTCGGCCTATATAAATCCAGCACTGGCGAAGGATTACTGGTGTTAGAAATCAAATGTTGGGGAATTAGTTTGGGTTAGTTAGAATGAGCTTATAAGGTGTGGTTTTAAAAAACTTTTTTACAAAAAAATACAACCGACTTCCAAAAACAACACTACAAAGTGAAAAATAACTTTACTTTCGGAAGTCGGTGTCTAGTTAAATGTATTTTCGTTTTTTGCCACCGACTTCCGAAATTAAAGTTATTTTCACTTTGTAGTGTCGTTGTTTGTAATATAGACAATAGTCTATAGCATAGACAAGTGAGGTTGGACCGTCGGGCGTCAAGCGTGAGTCGATCTTTACACCTTATTGACGGTTTTTGTTTTTTTCTTTTCAAGTATTCTAGTATTTGTATTTTATTTTATTTGATTTTATTCCCCTTGCTATTTTTAATTGATATCCGTGGGTATGTCCGTGGCATCACACAGGCCCTATCAGAATACCAGCGTTGCGGTATTTATTTTTTAAATATCGCAGCTTTATGCTGAGATGGGAGCCTTTTTGGCCTCGCACAGGTCTCTTTTTTTTATTCTGATTTCTTTTTTTTGTTTTTTTTGCTTTTTAATGTTTATTTTGTTACTTTTATATGCTCTTTTTTAACTGTATTTCCTGTGCGTGTCCCAAATAAAATATTTTTCTTTCTTTCTTTCTTTCTTTTTGTTTTTGGAAGTCGGTTGTATTTTTTTGTAAAAAAGTTTTTATTTTTCACTTTTTAGTTGTGTACCTACCCCACACAAATTCTAATACCACTACCTGCAAAACAAACTAGAACATTGTCCATATAAAAGTGGGGAAAAAATACGTATTATTGAAGCTAACTCAAAAACTACCCAAGCAAAGTTAATCAATTTTATATGGGACCAACTGTGATGTATACCCTCTCGAATAAAACAAAAAAATCCAAATCGGTCCAGCCATCTTCGAGTAATCGGGGAACATACATAAAAAAAAAAATTAAAAAAAAAAAAAGGTTCCGACGAATTGAGAACCTCCTCCTTTTTGAAGTCGGTCAAAAAAAAAGTAACGTAACATCAAGCAATTTAATAAAGTTATAATCCGAGGTGTATTTCGCTAGTTATCTATAATCCCATGTAAGCAATGTTATTATAAAGAAAGAAGAAAGAAGAAAGAAAGAAAGAAAATACGTTTATTTGCGGTAAACATGACGCAAAGGACAACAAAATAAAATAAACAAAGTAAAAAGCAAGTTTTGGGGAAAATATGCGTCACATCTACGCAAAAATAAAGGAAAGATATACGCTACGTTCATACTGAGCGGCGTTCGGATATTGTTGCGTTGTTATTACAAATGTACTTTCATATTATAGGTAGTAGTTTTCAACTACAATTGCGATAGGTAATTAGGAACGTATGATACAGAAAGAAATAGCTTGGCATTTTAGATATATTGCCACGCCACGGACATGCTTTGTTTCGCTCGCTGCTATCAGCCGATTATATTAAATTACAACAATTGTCTGAATTTGTCAGCAACAATTTGTGCGCGCTAGTGCCATATCTACCTCGTCATTACATAATACGAGAAAGGGTGAACTAACAATCACAAGGTACTCAGCCACAAATCTAGACAATCGGGAAATGACAATTTTATAAAAAGCTTTAGATATATAATAGTTCTCTTGATTTTCATAAAATAATACTACTATTAGAATAATAATATATAAATAATACCAGCCTATTACTGTCTGTATACACAGAAGGCACGAGGATTGAATTCTATGAAAATTTTCTACTTATAATAATTACTAGCTTTTGCCCGCGGCTTCGCCCGCGTAGATGTCGGAAAATATCCCACGGGAACGTGCTACCGGGATATCCTTCCTTATTCCTTGTCTACCTATAGTAAAGGAAACCTATGTGCAAAATGTCAGCTTTCTAGGTTCAAGGGCTGGGCGTTGATGAGTCAGTCAGACTTCTCTTTCTTTATAGCTAAATAGTTTATTAATTATTAAATTATTACCTACTATAATTACTTACCTACGTAAGCAGCTCTAACGAATAAAAATCCATTTAAAAGCTTAATTTAGTAAATTTTCAGGGCACCAGTGGATATCAAACATAGCTTAGTTGACGTAACGAGACTCGATACTAGAATTAAGTGCAAATGTTTGGATCTTGCCGAGACTGTAAATGAGATTTGGATGCAAGGAACTTGTGTAAAATAGGACAAAGCGAAACCACATTAATTTATATCCTGACTAGCTTTTACCCGCGGCTTCCCCCGCATGAATTTCGGAAATTATCCCTCGGGAACGTACTACCGGGATAAAAAGGTATAATATGTTCTAACCCAGGTCATGTAGAGGCCTGTGTGCCACATCAAAATCCGTTCAGCCGCTTAGGCGTGGAAACAAACAAACAGAGTTGTGTCCGCATTTATAATATTAGTACTTATAGAATTATAGATGGATAGTAAGTATGGATTTTTTTATTATAATTGTACACCAGAAAATTTATAACAAAAAACCTGCCAAGTGCGTGTAGGACCACGCACAATGAAGGGTTCCGTAGTTGAGATGAATTTATCTCAACAACAAACTTAACATTGTAGTTGAATAACATGTTCTCCATTCATTCCAACTGTAAATGTAAGTTTTTACTCACAATATTGAGAGATTTATCATGTTATTTTAAGACCACAGACTTCTTATAGGTTTTCCTGTAATCTGCAAATAAAGAACAATTTTCTGTATTTTTTTCAAAATTTTAGGCTCAGTAGATTCGGAGATAAGGGGGGAATGGTCATTTTCCGTCTATTTTCTAAAATAACTTTAAAACTAATAATTTTTAAATTATAAAAAAAAAAAAACTATTTAAGACCCTCACTATGCCAAGGCATTCGACAGCATAGACCATCAGTCAGTTATTAATGCCTTGGAGTCCCAAAACGTTACGCACACTTATATTGACCTCATTGACACCATCTATCGAAGTAGCTCTGTGAACATCAAGTTACATATTTCCGGTCCAAATTTCAACATAGAAAAAGGTGTTAAACAAGGAGATCCACTCTCACCTAAGCTATTCACAAGTGCACTGCAGGAGGTTTATAACAAGTTGCCTGATTTGTGGCAGTCACGAGGTATAAATGTTAGCGGCCACCAGCTAACAAACCTCCGTTTTGCTGATGATATTGTACTCCACATCACCTTCAGAACTTGAAGAAATGCTCCAAGATCTGAACACAGCAAGTCTTGAGGTTGGACTTTCAATGAACAGATCCAAAACACAGGTCATGACCAACAGCATAAAACGTAGGGTCGAAGTGGACGGACATGTGTTGCAATATGTCGATGAGTACACATACTTGGGCCAGATAGTGTCTTTCAACAATAGACAAGACCAGGAAGTCGAAAGACGAGTCCAAAATGCTTGGAAGACCTACTGGGCCCTTAAAAAACACATGAAAGGTAGTCTTCCTATAACACTTAAAAGGAAATTCATCAACATGTGCATCCTGCCCGTTCTAACCTATGGTGCACAAAGTTGGTCACTTACTGAACAACAAAAGTCCAAACTCAAGATTTGCCAACGGGCAATGGAGCGCGGCATAATGGGCGTCAAGCGTACAGACCGAGTTAGAAACACCATCCTGCGCTCCATAACTCAAGTAGCAAATGTCGGAGAAAAAACATCCAGACTGAAGTGGGAGTGGGCCGGACACGTCGCGCGAATGCACCCGGAGAGATGGGCAAAGATTGTCACCCACTGGACGCCTGAGGGAGGACATCGCCGTCGAGGCAGGCCACGGCGAAGGTGGTGTGACGATCTGATAAGGTTTGTTGGCCCTGCAAACCAGTTGCCAGTTGACCAGAAATTGCACAAGACAGGGAGGTGTGGAAGGAAAAAGGGGAGGCCTTTGCCCAGCAGTGGGACACAATGTAGGCTAATAAAAAAAAATAAAAAACAGACCCTCACAGTAAGCCCTTTTATTTGATATATCACACAATATAGTTTGCAAAACTTTTTTTTTATTTTCTTATTTGCCCCCCAAAAATGACCTTCATGTGTTTGTGTCACAGAAATTCATATGTGTACCAATTTCAACTTAATCGGTCCAATAGGTTCGGAGCAAATTGGCTATGATAGACGGACAGACAGACACACGAGTGATCGTATAAGGGTTCCGATTTTTCCTTTTGAGGTACGGAACCCTAAAAATAAATTTAACACTACAAAATATACAATGAGTGGCCTGTTCACTTTCTGCAATCTCTTCCAAGCAACCTTGGTGAGGACAGGGGCTGGATTGTTAGCGAATAACAATTCATTATAATATTTTCTGGTAAGTATTGCTAACAAGACTAGACTAGACTTTTAGTGCATTTAATAACTGAAAATCTACTTAGCTTCCCCCTATAATTATAAACATGAACGTAGCTAGCTAGCATAAACAAGAATATGATGTTGATGTAAAAACTTGACCTTACCTCGCATTAAACGTCGAACAAAACGTATCCAGTCTTACAATCAAAACAGAGACATAAACATGCAAATAGCATACTAGCAATAACGAAACGAAACGCCAAATCGCACGGCATGTGTAATTGAATCTGAAGGGAAATTGCATTCCGCACGTGAAGTTCCGATCACAGAGTCGTGTGTGCAAAGATAAGGACACTTTTACTAAAATTTTTACTAGACCAGAATTTATTGGGAGAGATAGTGTCGGATATGAAATAAGTGTTCTGTGAGGTACTTGTATGTAAGTTTTGTAATATCGTATATCATTCGTTGAACTTGAGTGCTGAATTGTTATTGTATTCTGGAGTGTTTTTGTGATTTAGGGTACTTTGTTTTGTCGCAATTTGTTTTCTGCCCACGCAGCGATATTTACTTATGTATTTTTTTTTTTTCTAGCAATAGCTAGAGACTACATAATTATCACCACCAATACTCTGTATTTACTTAAGTTTTTATTGTCTTCCAATAGGCAGACACGGTTACATCCATCAGATCTGGAAGTTACGCAACTATCTTACTTTAATTTATTAATTGTAATATTTTTTACACTCCAAAATCTTCATATAAAACACAGTCTCACAAGCCTATTTCACTTGAGTTTTATTTCCCTACAAAACACCGTAGGAAGAATGCGCTGTGGTAGCCCGCGAAATTCAAATTTTCTTGCGTTTTATGCAATTTGCATGTCCGTGTCAGGTTGTATCTTTTAATAAAAATCATCAATACATCTCTCTTAGTTAGATTTCGTGCAGAGTCGTTAGTTTTCGTTCTTTCGACGAATCTGCACGAAATATAACTTAGAAGATGTATTGATGATTTTCATGGTTAAAATTATATAAATACATATGTTTTATTACTGCGTATCATATTTTGATCAAGATACAACCTGACACGGTCCTGCGAATTGCAAAAAACCCAAAAAGAAATTGAATTTCGCGGGCTACCACAGCGCATTCAGCGCTTAAGGCATGAAATTAAAATTAAAAAACTTTTTTACAAAAAAATACAACCGACTTCCAAAAACAACACTACAAAGTGAAAAATAACTTTAATTTCGGAAGTCGGTGTCTAGTTAAATGTATTTTCATTTTTTGCCACCGACTTCCGAAATTAAAGTTATTTTTCACTTTGTAGTGTTGTTTTTGGAAGTCGGTTGTATTTTTTTGTAAAAAAGTTTTTATTTTTCACTTTTAAGTTGTGTACCTACCCCACACAAATTATAATACCACTATCTGCAAAACAAACCAGAACATCATCCATATAAAAGTGGGGAAAAAATACGTATTATTGAAGCGAACTCAAAAAGCAAAAAGCAAAGCAAAGTTAATCAATTTTATATGGGACCAACTGTGATGTATACCCTCTCGAATAAAATAAAAAAAAACCAAATCGGTCCAGCCATCTTCGAGTAATCAGGGAACATACATAAAAAAAAATAAAAAAAAAAAAAAAGGTTCCGACGAATTGGGAACCTCCTCCTTTTTGAAGTCGGTTAAAAAACTCAATACCACAGCTCACTAAAAAAAGCAAAGTCAATTTCAAACAAAAGAGTAATTAAATTTGAAAAAACTTAACGCAATCACGCAAGCTCTCATGAAACAACATTCTTACTAACTAGGTACTGAAAAAAAAAAAAACAAGCACACTACTCCCGCGAGGAATGTGAAAAGAAATTTACTTGCAATGTCAACAACTAGAGTGGGAAACATTAATTTTACGTAAATTGTAGTGTAGCGTATTTGTTTCCAACTGGGTATTGTTACTTACAATTTTATTTCCTCTTACATATAAGGGAAATTATTCTGTTCCCCTCAGTTGATACGAATAAGGAAAATAGTTGTTACAGGTATGCGTTATTGCTAACCTTCATTTCTTACATGACAAGTTATTTGTTTCTGTTTTGTGGTCCGTTTGTGTACGGGAATGATAAGTGAACTCATTTTTAAGATAACAAAATGAAATAAAGAAATAAATATCAGGATTTTATTAATCCCGCCTCATGAGTCGACTGGGGATTACATTCATATTCCTAGCCTGTGGTTACAGTGCGTGCAACTAGCACTGGCTAATTCAAACTAAAAGATAATTCTGAAGTTAACATAGAAAATAATAATTATTTGCAAGTTTTCTTTGACAAAACGCTTACTTTTGCTGCCTACATGTATCACGTTCTCCAAAGTCCACGTCAAAAAAGGCACATGAACGGAAGGGGTCGTTACGACGCGAGCTCGTGACGTCACGTATCCGCCCCGTTGATCAACTGTGGATTACGTCCATACTCCTAGGCTGTGGTTTTAGTGTGGACTGGGTTAAGTTTTGATAAAACCGTCTGAGGGTGTAGAGGTGGATGTTAAACTGATGAATGATGATGGAAATAATAATGCATCCTTTTTTTTTTTTGTGGATGGGTAATCATCAAATGACTTCTCCCGCTCTGGGCAGAGCGGGAGGGCGTGTCACACTTTTACTGACTAAAACCCACCCGTGTTCCTTCAGTTGCCCGTGCCAGGGCTACGGTATCTCTTTCGAACTACCCGCGACCCCGGCGGCATCGACCTAATTGACCCCGTCACTGCTGACATCTCTTTGAGGCGCGCGTGGAACACAACGCGCCGTCGACCCGGACCTGGTCCTTACCGGGCGGTGAGCTGCCCATTACTCGTCGTCCGCAAGCCCGCGCCTACGGTGGCCGGGAATCGGCGATCGATTCCCGCCGCCCAAGGCGTCTCCTACAGCGGCTAGGGGCGCGAGGGCGCGGCTGTTGCCTCTCCCTCACGCGTTCCGCTTCCTCCTTCGCGAGCATTACTGCTTCGCAAAAGGAGGTGACGGCCTCCCATGCACTTTCGCTCCGCACCATGACCTGGACCAGGTTTGGACGCGAGAGATCGCCTCCGCGAGAACACGGCGGTGCTCCGCCCAAGCCGGGCAGACCTCCACTGTATGCTCCACCGTGTCCTCCGGGCGATCCACACAATGGTGACACCCGGGCGTTTCCTCCCGCCTTATCCGAAACAGGAATGCATCCTGGAATAATATATCTGCGTTATTGTGGGGTATTGTTACTAATCCTATTCTTCTTCTTCGCTTCGCTCTTGACAGAGCGGTCGTGGTCACGATGAGCTGTGTCCAATCGCAGGTGTAGCCGTTGCCCGCTTCACGATCTCTCTCCATCTGGTTCTGTTAGAACACAGTCTGGCGCATTCATTGACAGGGCCTTCAATCGCGGATTTTACTTGATCAGTCCACCTCATCAATGACCGCCCGCGTGGCATATTACCTTTTACTTTGCCTTGCACCACAAGACGCTCTATGGAGTCATTGTTCCGCCTGGAGACATGCCCAAATAACTTAAGTATTCGAGACTGTACTAGTATTGATAGACGCTGTTTGATGCCGAGTTCTTGAAGTATGGAGACGTTTGTGCGGAATTCAGTCCATTATACCCAAGCATTCTAATCCTATTAGGATGCGAAATATCTGAAATATCTTCCTGCACGCGTAGCATGTTGACGTTTTTTCCACGGAAGAATAAACAAAATTACATTACCATGCTTAGACGCGTAGAGTGAGTAGAAATATTTCTACAATTTGTCATTTTGTCTATTCTTCTGTCGACAAAAACAAAAGGTTTTTGTGTGTGGTGGTCAAGCTACGCGTGCTATGTCACGTTTGACGTTGATTGTTTTCATTTTGCCATTTTGTTTCGTTATGTAACAAATACATTGAACGTTTAGCTGGGGAATTGACACTCATTACTCAACGTGATTTGCTCATACACTGGATTTTTGTTTCACTTCCTTTTGGACTATTCTCTTTTATTAAATCCACTTATGAACAAGAGGTGTGACAACACAGAACTTATCATGCACCGTAAAATATCTTTACAATCTACTTAAGGCCGGTTCCTCCTCAGATAAAAAGTCAAATAACTGTTAAAACTAATAATTATTAATTAATAATTATTATTAATTATTATAATATTACTAATTTACTTAGATAAATTTTCTTGCTAAGTTTCAATATTAACTCAAGGAATAAGATTTTTTATACAAACTTTGGACTCCCGTTTCAATCCCTTAGAGGGTGAATTTTGTAAAATCCTTTCTTATTGCACCCTTAGACTTCATAAGGAGCCTACGTGCGAAATTTGAAATTTCTAGACCCAGCGGTTTGGGCTGTGCGTTGATATGTCAGTCAGTCAGTCAGTTTCTTCTTTTATGTAACGAACATAGAGGAGCACTAAAGAAGGATTCCCGATTCATTAAAAAGGAAAAACTTGTGTGAAAGTTTGTAATTTTTGCCGATCCCATCGAAATCTCATCGGGTAAACGGCTTGTTTATAAATAACCCACTATTTCCAAAAACCCCAAAACTAAAAAAACAAAACACTACCTCACTGAAAACACATGTCTTCTCCTACTTAACATCCAAATCGCTGTCCGCTCCATTCCGTACACATGCTAACCGTCTTCGCGCACGTGCAAATAACGACAACAGTTCGGAGGCTCGGCCTTGTACATAATCATTAATTTAATGGACGGGCCAGGCTGGAAGCCGGGAAGGGCTGGCCAGTGGATAGTGGCGGTCACTCCAGATCGTGACTGGCTTAACTTGCCGCTTGGGTTATTGAATAGCTTTGTGGGTATCGGTTAGTTTTGTAGACTGTGGTAGTGTAGCCATACTTCACAAGCTTAGAAATTATATTTGAAGATAACTTTGGCATTGGGAGAAATAAAAAGCGTTCATTAGTTTTAAATTTCGAACAAAAATTAAAGCTCAGTCAAAAACACAAAGACTCATCACCATCATTTGAGCTGAAAGATGTCCACTGCTAGACATGGCCTCCCGTAACCGTCACCACATCGACCGGCTCTGTGCTTCTCGCATCCAGCCACACGAATAGTAAACTAGAACAAGTTTTGCTCTACATTGAACCGCACGACACAGCATAGAAATAAATCAATCAGGAAGAGCACCTTTTAAAAAAATAATTTGATGTCAACAGTTAATTCGGCGTAACAACGGTTTACGCTGAGTACGCAGCCGCCAATCTACGTATTAGAAGTGCAACCAAGCAATTAGATCAATTACGTAATTAATCCATAATTATCATTGTTTGTGAATTTAGTTTTTGATCAGCCTTGAGCTTATGTAATTAAAATAATTGTAATAAAAAAAGTTTTTTTTTTTTAACAAAATTCCCGATCGCGAAAACATAACTCACTGTCGATTCATTTCACAATAGATGATCTTTTTCACTAAGTTAAGTAAGTACTGCATTGCATTGTATAGCATAGTTTTTGCTTTTCAATAACTGGTGAAAAAGCAATCTATAACACTGTTTTTTGAACAATAAAATTTATTATTTATTTATTCATAGCAGTACAACACGTGCGCTGGATATCTGTTCCTCAAAGAACATTTTAATAACAGTGACATTCAAATTCCAGTTAATTAGGACGTGAATAAGCCAAATCAAAATCATTGCAAGTGCCACGCAAAAATAACTTTTATGGCAGGCGTACCGCTTCTTTTATAATACCCAATTTACTAAATCAAATACCTGTAGACATTAGAGACTCGGTGAATAGTAAAAACATAATGCGTAAGCTGAATGAACATTACATCAACTCGATTATAACTTAACTGTAGTGCGTTGATCAAATCTCAGGCCATGGCATGGCATGGCAGGGCAGCTCGCCGTCCGGTAAGACCCAGTAGTGCTATTCTGTAAACATCTCACCGTGATAACTCAGGTGAAGTGAGCGTGAAGTGAGCCGTCATGCCACCTGATGCTAGGGGTTGACCACTATTGACAGCTCACTTTAAGATCACTTCACTCATGTTTTCATGGTGAGATATTTACAGAATAGCACTACAGGCCCGGGTCGACGGCGCGTTGTGTTCCACGCGCGCCTCAAAGAGATGTCAGCAGTGACGGGGTCAATTGGGCCGATGCCGCCGGGGTCGCGGGTAGTTCGAAAGAGATACCATGGCTCTGGCACGGGCAACTGAAGGAACACGGGTGGGTTTTAGTCAGTAAAAGTCTGACACACCCTCCCGCTCTGCCTGGAGTGGGAGAAGTCGTTTGATGATTTCCCATCCACAAAAAAAAAAAAGGCCATGGCATGGCATGCTTAGACAGACCCCAGAGGCCTAACTGTGTGCTTTGTTAAACTTATGTAAGGAACTTGTAATTTATAAACTAAAATAAATAAATAAAAAAAAAAACTGATGTAGGTACGGTCAGCAACAGAAGTCGATTAACTCTGCTACTTTTCGTCATGATCGAAATTAACACAAAATTTTTCGTTTATCTGTTAAGAGTTAACGTTCTTAAAATTAAGTACTTCTGTTCCGATTTAAATTAAATATTTCGCTTGATAATTAAGATTAAAAAAACTGCAAGTGTTAATCGACTTTTGTTGCTGACTGTACCTAGCTAAATAAACCATATGGTTTCCTCTACCAACAGTGAACCTCTAACTAATGCATACCAACTAAAACCTGAGAGTACCTACTTCAGAAACTTTTAGCCCTCAGCTCGTCTTGTCCTAAGTAAAAACAAATTGTTATGGTTATTCGCACTTTGGACAAACTTTCAATATATTCTCATAGGCATGTCAAGGAGCGAAACTTTTTAGATAAATTGTAACTTTAGTGAAGCTGAAGTGGTAGAAAAAAAAAAGAAAATATGTAGCTACAGTTTTGCGCTCACGTTCTAATAAATATATTTGCTCTTGAAAATAAAAGTTTTGTGAAGTATGTACAGCTACCTTAAGCGCATTTTTAGGGTTCCCGTACCTCAAAAGGAAAACATTGAACCTTTACAGGATCACTTCTGTCTGTTTGTCTGTCTGTCAGTCTGTCAAGACCCTTTTTCTCAGGAACACGTGGAGGTATCAAGTTTAAATTAATATCAAATAGGTACGTACTTCAAAAAAAATCAAGCTTCTAAGTCAACGCAATAAAAAATACAACCATTTATGCGACATATTTTGATACTCGCAAGTAAAACAAAACCTATCGGGTACTCCCCGTTGACCTAGTACAAAAAATTGACCGTGACGTATATGGGAGAACATGTTTTGTTGAACATGGAATGTTAAGTTTGTTTATGTAATGCTTTATTCAGAATTAAAATAAAATTTGCGTAAATAATAACTTATACCTAGTGAATTAATAAAAATAACAAAGTTATATCCTAACTTAATTAAACTATTCACAAACTAAAATATGGCGTCGCAAAATTCATCCCCATTGCTGTCGACTGGTAATGCACCCAAGAGACTGGCGGCATTGCCACGTTGTATGCCAAGGTCAGTTTGTTTTTGAGATAAACTCTTTTCAACTACGGAACCCTTAATTGTGCGTGGTCCGACACGCACTTGGCCGGTTTTTTAATCTCAATAACTAAATTAACAAGTGCAAATGTCAAACTGGCTTACATTATATTATCACTAGCTGCGCCCCGCGGTTTCACCCGCGTAGACCGGGATAAAAAGTAGCGGTATGAAAAATAGATGTTAGCCGATTCTCAGACCTACTCAATATGCTCACAAAATTTCATGAGAATCGATCAAGCCGTTTCGGAGGAGTACGGGAACGAACATTGTGACACGAGAATTTTATATATAAGATAAAGGTCATTTTAACATTTTCGCTTGTCAATTTAGTCTCCGAGATAAAAAACAGACCATAAGTGAATTTGGTTTCGCAGATTATTACAAGTATTTAGAATATTAGAATAAAATTGTATTAGTAGCTATTTTTTACTACGGTGATCAAACAGATAATATAGTTTCGAAGAACTGCTTCAGAAATTCGGTTTGTAAAAAAAAACACGGATTTATTTGTTGTGTGAAATTTGAAAATATTGAAAACGTTAAAACTAGCTAAACTTCTGGATAACAAAATATTTTTGGTCCATTTCCCAGATCCTGAATAGAGAATATTTGATATACAGTATGTTACCCCATTTTTACGCCAATTTGCCCTGTATTCACCAATTCACAATTCAACGCATACACAACAAATGTGTGAGCTGTCCGTGACTGTACTTTGTTACTTCCCGTTTTGTACTCAATATTTTTACGCTTTTTACACACCATTATGAATTCTGCTTCCCTGTTATAAGGTTAAGATTCCGTTGTGGGTTACTGTTCTTGAATACGCAGGAAAGGAAGAAAATAATATGGAAATTAGTTTTTATTGTTTTTTTATAAATGACATTTTCCTGATATGAATTAATAAATAGCAGTATATTTTTTCATGTTTCAGATGTAATGTACTAGCAGACAATTTTCGTCGTTTGAATAATTTGGTTATGTGTGTGGTACCATCTTCTCACATAATTTTCTAGTGAGTATCATAATACTATGGACACCTCTTCCATAAAAGAGTCCTTTCCCAACTATGTTGGAGTCGGCTTCCAGTGTAACCGGATGCAGCTGAATACCAGTATTTTACATGGAGCAACTGCCTACCTGACCTGCACAACCCAGTTACTGAGAAATACGATACCCCTTGGTAAGGCTGGTTGTCAGACTTTCGGGCTTCTGACGACCCGTAACGACTGTCAAAGATCCACGAATGACAGTGGGGATCAACGGCTTAACGTGCTTTCCGAGGCACGGAGGAGTCTCGGTATGTAAAGATGGTCACCTATCCACGGACCGACCGTGGCAAGTGTAGCTTAACTTGATTAATCGACCCATGCGGTAAGTAATTTATTAAATGTATATAACCACAGCATTTCCTTTGCAATTATTTTAAACTAGCTTTTTGCCAACGGCTTCGCCCGCGTGGATGTCGGAAAATATCCCACGGGAACGTTCTACCGAGAATTCTTTCCTTATTCTTTCCTTGTCTATATTGAAGGGAACCTCTGCCCAAAATTTCAGCTTTCTAGGTGCAAGGGTTTGGGCTGGGCGTTGATGAGTCAGTCAATCAGTCAGTTCGTCAGTCAGGACTTCTCTTTTTATTTATATAAATAGATTGCTTAGTGGGTTTTCATCTCCAAAAAACTTATATAATCGTTAGTATAGCAATTAATGCAATAAGCTGTATAAATACCTTATATCAAAGATATTATAAATCAAAGTTAAATATTCAAGCTTTTGAATCAAGTGACAGACTCCGATTTAGAAGGGTTTCTAACACATAGCCTCACTTCAAAATCAAATCCATTTCATCAAGTGGGTTATCCCTGGTTATCTCATTCTAGAATTAAACGAATATATCCCAAAAGGGCTGTTAAAAAATAAATCACCGAGACGTTCAAGCCCTTGATCTCCATTATTTTCTTAGTCAAAAAGTGTAATAGAACAAGAATGTATAAAAGTGAAACTCCTTAACTAGTTAAAACATCTACATTTTCAGGCTACTTATGAAAATCAATCAGAACAGACGAACGAGGACGAGGTGTCAGATCGGTCTGACCCCGTATACAATGCAATCTCATTAGAAAAACAATATGGGATTTATATTATATATAACCGTTGATTAAAGGTTAGTAATTTTTAACATCTGCATTACAATACATTTTTTGACGTTTAAACGTCTCTTATCTTTATGCAACGTTTGAATGAATGAAATTCACCGATTAATCGAATGAACCCAAAGGTAAACACCCAGGAGCCTCATGTTTCATGGGGCTACAGAAACCATTGCAAAACAAGGAGTAGACCGGGGGGCGCAATTCTTAACTTTAAGCAATGTTTAAAAATAAATCATTTAATTATTTGTTTAATACTTAAGCGCACAGGTCTATAAGGACGGATTTCATAAAATGTGCATTTCATTTTCTACGAGTCACCTTTGGGTGCTGAGACAATTAAATTCAGGGAGTGAACGCACCAGTCACACACAAATGCGGGTTTTAATTAAGATCAGACAGATCTAAAGATGAACTAGGTAAGCATGTATTTTTTACGCGTTTCCACTCGGTAATCAAAAGATTACGGCAATACATTGAATTAAAATGTGGCATGAGGTCGCGTCTTGCTAGATTTTTACACTGAATTGTGACGTACTTGTAGCGAGCCCCCACTTCTCAACTTTAATGCGTTTTATCAAGGTCATTTTTTATTAATATGATGTAGCAAAAAATACGTGTATATTTTTTTTTTTTTTTGTCTGATTGACGGACTTAATATACGTAGAATGATTTTTTTTACCCAGGTTTTATTCCTATTAAAATTGCAGAAGTTTCACATCTACACGAAATTCTTATTCTATGACAGCGTTTTCACATCGACCTCCATCATTCGGGACAGGCGAGAACGTCTTCATTGTACTTCGGAGTATAATTGAAAACTCAACGAGTTTTTATACATTGCACGTTGGTTGACACTGAGCCTGGTTCTCAACGAAATACGGTTTTAATTAAATTTTAGTTTAATTTTTGAGACCTATTGATTAAGTTTTGTTTTATATAATATGGTGCGTAGCGAATTGTTTCTTCAGGTATACGGCAAAAGTTATCTAATGTCCAATTAAATTATTTTAGGGTTCCGTACGCAAAGGGTTGGCTCCCTCAGGACCTCTTTTACTAAATTTCTGTTGTCCGTCCGTCCGTCTGTCACAGAGCTATATCTTTTAAACCATAGAGTATGACTGCTTTGGCCGCAATACCAACAAATACTTAAAATAAAATAAAGTTGAAAATTAAAGGAGGACAAGAAGTAGGTATTGTGCAATGGTACGGAACCCTTCATGTATGAGTCCGACTCGCACTTGACCGCTTTTTTTTAAACATTCGCTGGTATCTATTACATTTTCTATTTCAGTTATATATAAGAATAGCTAATCGTCATCTGCCTAGCCTATTCCCAACTATGTTGTGGTAGGCTTCCAGTCTAACCGGATGCAGCTGAATACCAGTATTTTACATGGAGTGACTGCCTATCTAACCTCTACGACCCAGTTACTGGGTAATATTATACCCCTTAGTAAGGTTGTCAAACTTTCGGGCTTCTGACGACATGTCAATGATCCACGAATGACAGCCGGGACCAATGGCTAGTGCTTTTGAAGGCACGGAGGGGTCTTGGTATGTAAAGATGGTCACCCACATGTACCAACCGGGGCAAGCGTAGCTAAGTAGTAACCGCCGAACGGGTCGATGGTCAGGTCAGATCGATCGACCCGTGCGGCTGTTATTACTTAGCCACAAGCCCCTCTATGTGAGAATAGCTAATATCGTGGTAACAAGATTTAGCCGGGCTGCGGGGTGATTGCGCGGCTGACAGCTCAGGATGCACTGGACTAATTGTCGATTCTCGTGGATCTTTTGACCACAAATCCGGACTGCGAGCTGCAGTTACTGAGATTTTTTCAATGGAAAAAAGCTAGGACTACTGTGGTCCAACAGGACTCCACTCTCAAAAGTTGCGCGTGTGACCATTGTCGAATCTACTTAAGGTGGATCCGCAGTGATAGCCCGCAAAATTCTACTTAAATCTTGATCAAAATATGATTCGCGACAGTAACAAATATGGATTAACGTACAGTCAACAAAAGAGATATCTAGGGTATACTAACATATTTGTATGTGAATTGCTTCATGTTCAATTTCGTAACAATATACAATTTTGTGTTGGTGTGTTTCAATGTAGGAGAATTGTAAAAACAAAGTAATATATATAAAATTGAACATGAAGCAATTCCCATACATGTTAGTATTCCCTGCCTAGAAGCCTCTTTTGTTGACTGTACATAATTACAACCATTAAAGATCTTCAATACACCTCTCTAAGTTAGATTTGCCGTGTTTCGATCAGTAGAACTATTCTGTAAAAATGTCACGGTGAAAACTTAGGTGAAGTGAGCTGTCAATAGTGTCAATCCCTAGCATCAGGTGGAATCACAGGTTACTTCAAGCTCTCTTCACGTAAGTTTTCACCGTGATATTTTTACAGAATACACTACACTACACTACACTACTACTAGTGTGCTACTTGTACAACCAGACACAGACATGCAAATTACAAAAAACGCAAGAAAATTTGAATTTCGCGGATAGCCACTGCGCATTCAACATAATCAGCCTATAATGTTCCCACTGCTGGTACATACGCCTTCTCTCTGTGAGAGAGAGCGGGCTGTAGTCCACCATGCGGGCCCAGTGCGGGTTGGTAGATGTCAGATGTCTTTGAATTTTTGGTTCTAGGACATGCCGGTTCCCTCACGATGTTTTCGTTCACCGTTTTGAGAGCAGTGGTGATGAAATAATTTACACAAAGTAAAGCGCCTATCAAGGTCCAAACCTACGACCTACAACTCGTAAGTCGCGGCCTTTACCATTGGACCATACAATGCTGCGTATTCACCTTAATAAAAAAAAAATCACTGACAGACTACGCCCAAACTACTGCAACCGCTGGGTCTAAAAGACGCATTAAATTATGCACATGAGTTCCTTCTAAACCTAGCAAAATGAAGCACTAAGCAAGGATTTTTAAAAATGTATCCCCTAAAAAGGTTAAATAGGGGATGACAATTTGTATGGCAGTCGATGGGTAAACCCATCGGTCAAGCCTTGTGGCTTAACCCTTTATAAAAACCCTCGGTCAGAGACAAAGTAAACCACACATGATAATTACATGTCTAAAACAAACCACATACATCCAGAATGAGTGGACCAACACAAGTGAACTGACATACATAATTTAAGAACACCTCACTTCCGTGACCCGAATGCCCTTCATCTGTTGTGAAATGAATTGTTCACGAGAAATTAATGAACGACAATTTTTATTTTATTTTCTGTCTGGGCTGTTTGGTGCTTGGTGAAAAGAAATGTTTGTGTGTGAATTATTGTTTTAAAATATTATTTATTTAATTCATAATAACATAACATAAAATCACGACTGTATTGCAGGGGTTAGGCAGAAATGTATGTACGAGTATAGTACACCCACATTTTGCTAGTTATGTTTAAGTCCCATTTATCTGTAATATTCATAATAATAATAATAATATATTTAATAATAATAATAATAACCCCACCGCCGTATCTCTACGTTGACGTCGTGGTGGGGCTTGCGCGCTCCGAACTCTGGGTCTGTGCCGATGGAGTTTACTTTGCCGAAACAGGTCTAGGGTGAGGAGCCAGACCAAGAGAGATACGTGAACCCGCAGGGCAGCTTGTGGCGAGCTGTTGGGCAGTAGCGACCCCACGGACCCTATTTCCCGGGAGAAGTCTTGTTCTTCACCTCTGGCTTGCCTTTATTGACCGGCTGGAGTGAATACTGACGGGAACAGAGCTCCCACCTCATTCTTGCCTTTATTGGCCGGCTTGAGTGGAGATTCGCAAGAGCAAACGTGCTCGGAGGAAGGAAGTATTCTAGTAAGTGCTTGTAGGGATCTTGACCATCTTCCGGGCTCTGGGATTGTTCTGAGAGCCGTGGAATACCTCTCCACTCCTCAAGCACCTCAGGACATGTTGCCCCTTGTCGCTACGTCACTATGTGCTAGCGACCATTTCCGGGGGCCCATTATTGAGTGTGCAAGTCACCCCCTGCCAATTTATCTGTGTATATTATATAACATTGGTCAGGCAGGGGACATAGTTCTTCCATAGTTCAAGGTACCCAATCCACTATAGCCACCCAAACCCATAGACCCAATGTGTTTTGTTTCCATGTTCTGCAATAGTTCTGCACCAACCGGGGGTTGTCCTTGGGTGCAATTGCATAGTGCATACAGGGATAATCGTCGGTTGGTGCCTTCTTTTCATTTAAAATTGTCTAAGAGGCCTCTGCGAGTTGGCTTCGGCTCCTCGTACGCCTTCCAAAGGTCCGGGACCCCAGGGTCCCGAGATATGTCAAAGACAATAATAATAATATATTTAATAATAATAATATATATATTTTAATTCATAATAACATAACATAAAATCACGACTGTATTGCAGGGGTTAGGCAGAAATGTATGTACGAGTATAGTACACCCACATTTTGCTAGTTATGTTTAAGTCCCATTTATCTGTAATATTCATAATAATAATAATAAAAAAATAATAGTAATATTAATAATAAAGTTGTAGTGCGAGCAAGCTACGCGATGCGACGGGGTGGGTCGGAGGAACAAGAAATTTCATGCGGGTAGAAGCTAGCGTATTATATCTATGTATATAACAAATATCGGATTATTTACACCATTTATAACTCAAGAACAGCTGGAGCGATTTTTACGATATTTGATTTGTTACATTTGTCTATCCGCCCCGAATAGCAGAATAACTATTAAAACGTAGGAAAAATTCACGAAAAAATAATATGACGAAAATTCATTTTCTCATAAGTACCTACATGAAATTTGGACTGGGCAACGTCTGTCAGGTCAACTAGTTTTACATATTCCATTCCTACTAACCACCATGCACACACCACCACCACCACCTACGCAGCCACTCAACCAATGAGTAAATACTTAACTGCTTAATACTTTACTTAATAATTAAATTAATTTGAAGCACATCAAACAAAAAAAAACTATCTATTTAATAAATAAATAAATAATAAATAACAATGAGTCAGTTTACATTTTAATCAATATTTTCTTACTTAGAAATGTTTCGCTTGGTCTGTACTGACCCTTATACTTTCTTCAGTCTCTTTTAACTTTGCCCACGATCAAATGGTAAAATCAAACAATTTGAAAATATCATACCTCTAATAACATATTTCCATCATATCTGCTCTAAAAACGGAAAATAAAAACAGTATGATGCAACCTGTGATGTGAAATGGTCTATAATAAAAAATCGAAGACTTTTTTGACATCCGCCACTGAGCCCCGTTTGGTGGCTCCACTCCCTTTCATGGAGAGAACGACTACGACTGTGTCCCAGCAGTCGTAAAAGCAGCAGCAGCAGGCAGCAGTGGTGGCAGTGGTAGTATGGTGGTGGTGGTGGCTGTTTATGTTATGCAGCTTGTGGCAACGTGGCTAAGAAACAGCCGCATGGGTCGATCGATGACCTCATCGAAGCTGTTAAAAAAAAATCTGCTGTTCCCTACATTTTGACGAGTTATGCGAGCATGCATGTAGGGAGAAGCTGATTTTGTTTTCGCGATTTCAGTTTTGGTCCCATAGTAAAAGTTGTTTGTTATCATGAGTACAATCACATGTTTAAGTATCGGTCACTAATTGCCAGTCACACTTATATTGTATATACTAATCATCGTTTGGATATCTCTATGTTCTTGATAAGCTCGGAAACTACTGGACCGATTTTGGTGTTGTTTTCACTAACATTTTGCTTTAAGTATTAAATGTTCACCCTGCTGAGGTGAAAAGTTGTATGTGTTACACGAGACCAAAGTTGTTTGCATCTCGTGTCTTTGAATTTCTCGTTGCGCTCAGGATTCTAACTTAGAATTACTCGCTGACGCTCGTGATTTAATAAAACTATAGAATCCTTCGCTTACTCGGGATTCAAAATCAACACTCGCAGCAAAAAACAACTTTGCTCTCTTGTTGCACAAATAACTATTTCTCTTAGAAGTAAACCTAAATGTGCCATTAAAAAGCCCAAGGGAATCTCTCAGGGATTTAATTAAACGCATAAAGACGTATTTTTTTGACGGTGACCGGAGCTACTGAAGGTGACATGAGAACGGCCATAGGTTATTTGCTTAGAAGCTCGCTCGTAGTGCATTTGACCGAAATCTTTGAGCATTTTAAAATACTTCATGTTTGGTTTGTGTAGCTTGGTTAAAAGGAATTTTGGGGTTAGGATTGAGCGTATTTAGTGTATTTTATTTATACTTCTGCCGTTTGCTTTTTTTTGAAATCCATCACTAAAATATATTTCAATTATGGATGTCTTACTGGAAGTTTTGATAATGATCGCATTCTCTAATAACACTCTGAAAAACAATTCTTTAATCACTCGGTGCGTACGAGTAACTTTCCTAAATAAATGAAGAATTTACATGGTCTAACTTATACTTTCCATCGATTCAAAGAACAGCGTAGTAACTCAATGTCTTCAAAATTGATCCACGTTGATTATTCATCGTGAAATTAAAATCGAATCTTAAAATTTAATAAAAACTTGACTAAAGCGCAGGCCACACTGGGAACGAAACTAAGTTCGTTTAGCTTTATTCCGCGTCTTTTTACCCGCGACAGCCACGGACACGGTATATGCGTTTGGGGTTTGTGTGTCTGTTACCATTTTTCTCGGAAACGGCTAGGCCGACTAGAAACGGTTTTTTGCTTTGTTCTTAGCTAAAAAAAATCAATTTTAATTTTAAAAAGCCACAAATAAAACATAAATAAATTTAAATTTTAAATCCCACGACACGAAAATTGTGACATGAAAAAAGCTTCAAATAAATAATTTTAAAAGCCCACGACATGAGATAGAATATTATTAGTAGCCGTCATGCGTAACCTTTATTGTAGACTGTAAATATTGAGTAGTATTATGTGCCAGTAGCTTTATTGTTAAATGTGCATTCTACAACACAGGTTACGCACGACGGCTATTTATAATATTCTATCTCATGTCGTGGGTTTTTGAAATTATTTATTTGAAGTTTTTTCATGTCAAAATTTTTCGTCGTGGGTTTTTAAAATTTTTAATTTATGTTTTTATACTTCGGTTCACACCTCGTACTAAGCGTAACGAAAACGGAAATATGAAAAGACGCTTAGGAAAGCTAAATGAACGTATACTAGAAAGGTGATATACTGAAAAAAATGTGCTTTTTCTTTATCGTGTACCTTATTAGGTTTATGAAATAGGGATTCAATATTATGGTGTATGTTATTTGACTATAAGACCTAGTATCCTAGAAAAGGAATACACGATACAACGAAATTTTCTCGATACAAAAATAATGCAAAGTTCTATCTGCTTTTATGTTTTTTTGAGTACCAAATCGTAACGCTTATGAATTATTCAATGGAGTTTTCTTTAAAACGTAGAGAGTAGTCGTATCAAGATTAAATAATACTTACAACCTAAATTTATTTTTATTTATTTATTTTTCTTAATTTTTTTTTTTACTTAAATTTATTAATGTATGTTTATGTTGTATATATATATATGGTACACCACGGACTATCTACAGAATTGTCCCTCCTTGTCCGCATACTCCATCCAAAGGTTGTCTGTAAAAGATCGCTTTTAGCGATAAGACCGCCCATTGTGTCACTCTATGTAAAATTTCAACATTGTAACATTGTAACCTGTAATTTAAATGGTGTGCATAATAAAGAGTATTCTGTTCTACTTTTTATTTTAAAAAGACGGCAATTAAATTTGGCACATACGTTGTTTTATTCCGAGCACACACACATTATTGCCATCCCTTCTTTTGCCTATCAAAAGTAATGACGACCGACCGACCACGGAAGATGGAACTGCCACTCGGGGCGTGCGGGGAAAATAAGCCACGCCCATCAAGCTACTATTTATTTTCAAGGTAGGGCCTTAACTATAGGTAAACAATCTTGATGTCTTTTATCATTTTTAATTTAAAACCTCCGTATAAAAATAAAATGCAACTAAAAACCAATATAAATACAACAATAATGATTACTAAATCAATTGAACCATTAGTTTAAGCAGTAGTTCATTTGTTTAATAAATGTTTGTGTAAAAAGTCACATCAAGACTGTTTACCTTTATTTAACTACATAAACCTTTCTAGTATAGGTATATTTCGCTTCGTTCCCAGTGTGTCCAGCGCTTTATCCGGTCGGATGCCAGTGCCCGAAAAAACTTTGCTTGTTAAGGGTCTTCATTAGCAAGCCTTCGAGGGTTTTGGATAGGCCCTTCGGATATCGACTTAATTACAAGTATCTTGTAGATACTCAGGCTTAGACACATTTGCCTTTGAAACTTGAAACAGATAGAGGTACTGAAGTGATTGATTTTAGGCAAATTAGAAACTTGTAGGTTGTGATTCATCACGAGATAATTTTCAGGGGTGTTAATTAGGTTTCTGGACACTTCTGTTGGCTTATTTGGGTAATGAATGGAAGTGACTACCCAAAACCTCGTGAAGGTCGCGGGAATTTGCTGGTTGTGGCCTTATTGTGGTGATACTTGGGCGAGGCCTATGTAGGTACTCGTACATTGTCCAGCAGTGAAGGTGAACCACACTGACTATATAATATCTAAATAGGCAGTTGTCAGTGTTATTTTTATTTAACTAGCTGATGCTCGCGACTCCATGTAAAATACTGGTATTCAGCTGCACCCGGTTAGACTGGAAGCCGACCCCAACATAGTTGGGAAAAGGCTAAGCAGATGATAATGATGATGCTCGCGACTCCGTTTGCAATCCAGGATGAAAAGTAGCCTTTTCCAGGTCATATTCTACCCATGTGTTCAGCCATTTTAACGTGAAAGCGTAACAAACAATCAAACTCACTTTCGCATTTATAATATTAAGGCGAGTGGTGCGATTAACGCCACCAATGAGCAAAAAATCAGAAGACTGGAGATATGCTCACATTTTTAGTCACATGAGGTAGAATTTTTTGACCTCATCTGATTAAAAATGTGAGTATAGGAAGTTTCAAAATGTTCCATATCATACTCTACCATAAGTTAGGATTGGGATAGGATTACAACGCTAGTAGATAATCTAGCGTTGTAATCCTAGACCAGTGTCTGTCCCAGTGGTAAGGCTTCCAAAATTAAAGGTAAAATAGTCTACAAAGAGAATTATTACGAATTCAAGGAATGTAACTGGTTACTAAAATTTGACCCTTCTTCATCTGAAATACGAATATTACTTTTGCATTAATAATTTAGGTATCTACAAGGTGTATCAGAAAGGTGTGGTCAAATTTAAAGGTGTGGTATAGACCATCAATCTGAGCAACTTTCTCCATGGAACCAACATCGTAATCGAGAAGAAATAATCAGCTGTTCCACACATTTGGGTCGAGTAAGTATTGAAGTCTTGTATGGGACAGGTGATAACTTTTTCTCGAAAACGATGTCGGTCCCATGGAGAAAGTTGTTCAGTTTGATGGTCTGTACCACATCTTTAAATTTGACCACACCTTTCTGATACAGCCTGTATAATATATTAATTTACTATGTTTTAGGTGCTCAGTAATAAATTAAATCTTAAAACAACATCATATTCTGAAACACAAACAAAATAATAAATCCAAAATGCAAAGCCAAACAAAATAAATTTCAACGAACATAAAATAACTTTGTGAATATGCAAAATGATCTTAGTACACAAATAAAATGAAAGGCGATAATATGATATGCATAATAAAATGTTAATATATACAATATATACAAGCTTTGTATATGCAACACAGATTTTACAGCGGATTGGAGGAACGGTAAATTTTACGGGTTAGACGGATTTTATTGTTAGTACTCACTCTTAGATGGTTTGGAACTGGATAAGTACCTATGGATGCTGCAATAATTCGTCACTAACTTTAAACTTGTTTTAAATGCTGATCTTATGGATACCTACGTATTTATTAAAACTGTTCCTCTTCAGATTCGACAAAAAAAAACTGTCTAGCCTTTTCCCAACTATGTTGGGGTTGGTTTCCAGTCTAACTGGATTCAGCTGAATAGCAGTATTTTATATGGAGCTATTGCCTATCTGACCTCCATAACCCAGTAACTGAGTAACCAAAAAAGGTGCATTCAAAAACTATTGGTAATTTCTGTATGCGATGATTTGACTAATATTTCTAAGTAGAGTTGAATGTAAGAATCCATACACCACTTCACAAACACACACACACCCCCACATACATACACCCACCCACATTACACACTTTGATAGGCTTGCTTAGATGGTTCTAGCATGTCATCCTGTTGTTTCTGATGCATGTAATAAGTGTTGATATAAATTGTAAATCCGTAATTGGCTGTAAGATTGGTTTTTATCTATTTAAGTAAAATTGTTAAAGAGCTGTGGATTTTGTCATAAATAAATAAATACGATACCTCAGACATTCCGGCTTCTGACGACCCGTAACGACTGTCAAAGATCCACGAATGACAGCTGGGACTTTAACGTTAACGTACTTTCCAAGGCACGGATGAGTCTCGGTATGTAAAGATGGTTACCCATCCACTGACCAACCTCGGCGAGCGTAGCTTAACCTGATAGATCGACCCCTGCGACTGTTATAATCTAGCCACGAGCTCCTAAGATTCGACAAAAAATTAAACCGAATATTATGTTCAAGAAGAAACCTATCGATTTATCACCTATAATTTCCAGTAAATTACATAAAACAGTTGTCTGCCAGTACCTTCTTTAAGATTTTGTACAACTGTAACGGAATTCAAAAAAGTACTGCTACAATGTTAAGGTTTTCGTATCCAGCGCTTTACAAATTCAAGCTAAGTTATACACGGAGATGAATCTCGGGAATTGGATGCGTCTATCTCGCACGGGTGTTTAGCTGGATCGTAGTTAGAATCCATCCGCGTTTATGACTTAAAAATCCCATCCATTTGGAGATTTAGTTGGTTCTAATCTACTGTATATTGTGGGGATATCAGTAAGTATATAATATAGGAGAAGTTTAAACAAGAGGGTTTGCTTGAAAGTACATAGAGTATTTATCATACTGTATTACTGTCCGTAGTCAACGCCAATGGAAGGCGATAATCTGCATGGTCCTCACATGAGCTGACCAAGATTATGTAAGGACTTTAATGTTTCAGTGTTTCTTTTCAGAGAAGTCAGATAGGGAAACACTGACCTCATCAAGTTTTAAAAAAAAAAAAATAAAACTTGTTTTGTACAAACCTACTTACAGAAATAAATATCATGCTAATTATGATAAATGCGAAATAACAGCCGCACGAGTCGATCCATCAGGTACGCTTGCCGGAGTCGGTCCGTGGATGGGTGACCATCTTTACATACCGAGACTCCGCCGTGCCTCGGAAAGCACGTTAAGCCGTTGGTCCCGGCTGTCATTCGTGGATCTTTGATAGTCGTTACGGGTCGTCAGAAGCCCGAAAGTCCTATAACCAGTCTTACCCAGTTAATGGGTTGTGGAGGTCAGATAGGCAGTTGCTCCATGTAAAATACTGGTATTCAGCTGCATCCGGTTAGACTGGAAGCCTACCTCAACATATTTGGGAAAAGGCTAGGCAGATTGATTATTACAAATGCGAAAGTAAGTATGTTTGTTACGCTTTCACGCTCAAACGGCTGAATTGAACCTGGAGTAGGACATAGTATACTTTTATCCCGATAATACGTTCCTGTGGGATAATATCCGACATGCACGCGGGCTAAGCCGTTTTTTCCACTATAAAAATCACAAAGGAACAACGCAACAAGCTTTCTTTCTAGATAGAAGCAACTCTCTCCGTAGAAACCATATAAGACGACCTATATAAAATAATGACTTCAAAGGTAAATAATTAATAAGGAATTAATTAACCGGGCTCAAAGATCGCGGGTGTGTACAAAAACTGACAGGTTATTAACTCATCGCCAATAAGCCTCCCAGTATTTACTTTCTTCTGATGAATCTATAATTACCTTTACGAGAGATTCGCATCGAATTCTCAGTTATTGGAAAAAAATTTTTTTTTTTTGTCATCATAGTGTTAAGAATTTATATTATTTACTAGATAGTATTAAATGTGTGTTGATATTGTGTTCATTCATATCGAGCTAAGTTAGTCGATTACTAAATTAATAATATTTCTTGTAAAATGTCAGTAAGGTTGGCAACACTGATTGATTGGAGATATACGAGTTTGATCGATGAGCATTGATGTTTGGGTAAAGAAAAATAATATAAGTGTTTTGCGGGAGAACCGCTTGATTCAATACAGTGCGTTTTATTTTAAAAGTTCAGAAGCCAGGATTAATTGATGAACCCATTTGCATTTTCGGCCGTAAGGTAAAACAGTAACTATCGAAGAGAATTGCAATCAGTTCTTTCCTTTAATAATCGTGTCGATACCTTTGACAAAGAAAAATGAATCCTAATGCACCAGAACTTACGAGAGAGTCTATGACACCTGAAGGCACTCCTCCTTATCGAGTATCACGTGATCGTAAACGTCACGTCGTACCGTCCGAATCGCCAAGGCGCCGGTGTCGCGATAAAAGGCGGGGTCATAGGGTTAGGCGTCAGTTGCGATCCAGTAGATCATCATCGAATAATTCAATGTCGCGTGTCAGGTATTATTCACGACGCCGTAAGCGGGACTCTAGTCGCAGTTCCTCAGATAACTCGCAACGAAATATATCTAAGTGGGACAGAATTAATAAGCAGGCTTCACGAAACCAACGTTTTTCCGATTCCGACTCTTCTGTGTCGTTCAATAATTACCGTCGTGCGAAGAAGCGACGCGGTCTAGGTGCTGCTACCCACACGAAATCGGCACCGACTGTTGAGGCAAGACTGCTGGAAAAATTAGTTGACGTTCTGAAAGATCGAAATTCGGGTGCTTCAGGGCCAGTGATGCATGGTGCTCAGAATGTGATACCAGATTTCGATCCCCAGGCTAAGTCCCAGACGATGAAGGATTGGTTATCCAAAATAAATGAGTCTTCACATGTTTACGGATGGTCAGAACGCCAGACCATACTTTACGCTTTACCAAAATTAAAAGGGCTGGCTAAGCGTTGGTATGACGACTTAACGAGTGTAAGATTCTCTTGGGAGGAATGGCAACTAAAATTGAAAACGGCTTTTCCATGCGAGCAAAATTATGGTGACCTCCTCTCGGAGATGTTATTTAGGAAAACTCGACGGAATGAGCCTCTAGAGGAGTATTATTATGATAAAATAATGCTTATTAATAGGTGCGGAATCCAAGGTAAAAAGGCCGTAGACTGCCTCACACACGGCATTTTTGACTGGAATATAAAAATGAATGTGCAGGGTGCAAATATGCAGGAACCTGAGGATGTACTAAAATATTTTAGGAATATTTCTAATAGCAAAAATACTGAAACCTCAAAAAAATTCAATTTAACTTCTCGTGACAATAATAATTCAAAAAGACCAATTGATTTAAATAGTACTATAAAACCAGGCCAACCACTTACCTGCTATAATTGTGGTGAGACAGGCCATACTGTCCCAAAATGTCCTAAAGAGGTCATTAAATGTAGTAAGTGTAGGCTTTGAGATTACACGAGATGGCGTGAGGCCAGGAATGAGAAAGATTGAAGCCGTTGCAAACTTTAAGACACCACAGAATGTACACGAAGTTCGACAATTTGTTGGGCTCTCTAGTTTCTTTCGACGATTCGTCTCTGGTTTCGCGACAATCGCGAAACCATTAACTTCGCTCACAAAATCCAACGTTAAGTGGTCTTGGGGTAGTGAACAAGTTAATGCTTTTGCGGAGCTTAAAAGAATATTAACGACTCGACCCGTACTGGCTATTTATAATCCGACGTACGAAACAGAATTACATACGGATGCAAGTTCTATGGGACTTGGTGGCGTACTGCTTCAAAGACTAAGTTCAGCGACTGCTTTTCAGCCTGTCGCTTATTTCAGCCGGCAAACGTCGGTTGAGGAACAAAAATTTCACTCCTACGAACTTGAAACCTTAGCAGTCGTAGCATCATTGGAACGATTCAGAGTTTACTTGCTTGGAATAGATTTTAAAGTCGTAACAGACTGCAACGCGTTACGAACTACCCTAACTAAAAGGGATTTAATACCAAGAATAGCTCGTTGGTGGCTCTTGGTCCAAGAATTTACATTTACTATCGAATATCGTCCTGGACCGCAGTTAGCTCATGCGGATGCATTAAGTAGAAACTCCATCCCTATCGGGGATTTGAGCTGCAACAACTCAGCGGTGGACTTGACTGTATTGCAACTAGAAGAAGTACACTGGTTGCAGTCGGTCCAAATGAGTGATCCAAGGCTTTGTCATATAAAAGCTGTACTGGATAACAACGGACAGGAAGCTAAGGATATACGCAATAACTACGTCCTTAAGGACGGTAAAATTTACCGAAAAATAAACGGGGAGTTGCGATGGGCGGTTCCCAAAGAAGCAAGTTGGAAAATTTGTCAGCAATGCCACGACAATGCCGGTCATTTCTCGTTCGAAAAGACATTAGAAAAAATGAAACGAGATTACTGGTTCCCTCGATTGACGCAATTCGTAAAGAAATATGTCCGGGCTTGCATTCCATGTGCCCAGATAATCTGTTTACCTTCTGGAGGAGGCCGATGCACCTAGTGTGTGCAAGCGGTGCCCAGATAATCTGTTTACCTTCTGGAGGAGGCCGATGCACCTAGTGTGTGCAAGCGGTGCCCAGATAATCTACTTACCTTCTGGAGGAGACCGATGCACCTAGTGTGTGCAAGCGGTGCCCAGATAATCTACTTACCTTCTGGAGGAGGCCGATGCACCTAGTGTGTGCAAGCGGTGCCCAGATAATCTACTTACCTTCTGGAGGAGACCGATGCACCTAGTGTGTGCAAACGGTGCCCAGATAATCTAATTACCTACCGTCTGGAGGAGGCCGATGCACCTAGTGTGTGCAAGCGGTGCCCAGACAATCTCCTTACCTCTTGGGAAGGCCGATGCACCTAGTGCGTGCAAGCGGTACCCAGATAATCTCCTTACCTGTTGGGAAAGTCGATGCACCTAGTGTGTGCAAGCGATACCCAGATGGTCTACTTACCTATTGGATGAGGCGATTCACCTGGTCTGTTGAAGCGATACCCAGATGGACTACTTACCTGCTGGACGAGGCGATTCACCTGGTCTGTTGAAGCGATACCCAGATAGTCTACTTACCAGCTGCACGAGGCAATTCACCTGATGTTTTTAAGCGATATCCAGATTTTGTTTTTTTTTATTATTAATATTTTTTATTATTATTATTTTAATTTCAATATACAGAATGAGGACATTCTTAGGTCAGGATGGCCGCAGTGTTAAGAAATTGTTATTCCGCCTCAATTCATAGTTAAACTTAATAACACTCGAGAATAAATGTAACATATTGTCAAGACTGTCTGTCTCAAACGAGTATCTGAATGTCAAATAAATCAATAAGAGTTAATTTTATATACTATTTAATTAGAATTTCTTTTAAATGTTACTTAATAGGAGTTAATTTTGCATAACTATATATATATTGAGTATTGAGTAACTTGTAAAGACTGTTTGCCTCTATTAGTACGAGTATATTGTAATGTTATATAAAATGGGATTGTTCTTATCTAAGAAATGTTGAATCTTATTTTTTTTTTTGTTTGTTGTGTTTTGCATTGTTTATGTACCTATCTACTTAATTATTTTGTTAAATTGAGATAAGTCAGCTAAGTTACCTTTAGATTTTGTCAGCTTTAGTATCAGTTTTGTATTTAACTTGCACAGATTGCGAGGTAGGAACACACTACATGTTGTTATGTTATTTGTACGAAAAGGACAGGTACAGTCAGCAATACTGGATCACGAGTCATGATGGCGGGTGATACGAGTAAATAGTTTTCCCAGTTAATGTGTCTGGGACAGACACTGATTCAGGATGGCCGACTGTTAAGAATTTATATTATTTACTAGATAGTATTAAATGTGTGTTGATATTGTGTTCATTCATATCGAGCTAAGTTAGTCGATTACTAAATTAATAATATTTCTTGTAAAATGTCAGTAAGGTTGGCAACACTGATTGATTGGAGATATACGAGTTTGATCGATGAGCATTGATGTTTGGGTAAAGAAAAATAATATAAGTGTTTTGCGGGAGAACCGCTTGATTCAATACAGTGCGTTTTATTTTAAAAATAGTATGTCACTGGCGATAAAGAATGAAAAGAGTTAAAAAAAAATATATGAGTTTACAACCAACGTGGTCTTGGATAAACTGCCCTGACATAAACCAATAGAAAATATTAAAAAATATTTTGATTTTCTCTTTTTGTTTATATTATTTTAATGTCAAAAACGAGTCTTTTGGATACTATGAATTACTTTATGTTGTTTTATAATGTGAGTCTGTTTTGTGCAGATTAAACTATTTTCTCTCCTTAGTATTAAAAAAAAAACCGGCCAAGTGCGTGTCGGACCACACACAATGAAGGGTTCCGTAGTTGAGATGAATTTATCCCAAGAACAAACTTAACATTATAGTTGAAAAACATGTCCTCTCATACATTGATTATTTAAATGTAAGTTTGTATGCACAATATTGAGACATTTAGCATGTTATTTTAAGAATATAGACTTCTTATAGGTTTTCCTGTAATCTATAGGTATGGAACTATTTACTGTATTTTTTTCAAAGTTTTAGGCTCAGTAGTTTTGGAGATTAGGGGGGGGAAAGGTAATTTTTTGTCTATTTTCTTAAATAACTTTAAAACTTATAACTTTAAAATTATAAAAAACAATCTATTTAAAATCCTTGCAGTAAGTTCTTTAATTTGATATACCACACGATACAGTTTGCAAAACTTTTTTTTTTTTTAATTTTCTCATGTTCCCACCAAAAGTGACCCCCATATTAAAAAAAATCATTTATTTACGTTACACGTCCGTGTTTGGGTCACAGAAGTTAATATGTGTACCAAATTTCAACTTAATCGCTCCATTAGATTCGGAGCAAATTGGCTGTGACAGACGGACAGACAGACACGAATGATCCTATAAGGGTTCCGTTTTTTTCTTTTGAGGTACGGAACTCTAAAAAAGAATACCAATATAATGTATAATAGACGTTCATTTCCAATAAATATAACCCTAAATCCTGATACACTTCTATTCTAGCAATAAAAGCTGAACACTTGGAAAAATTCTTCAACAAGTCGAATGAAAATCATAATGAACGCAAAAACAACACCATAACACAACGGTTGTTGTACAAATAGATTGAACAACACGTTGGGTTGTAGATGATTTATTTTGGCAATAAGTGTCGTGTTAAGCTACGCCATTATCGGGGCCGTTCGACGGTGGACGGACCTTTGAACGGCGTACGTGGGAGACTTAAGCGGATTGGATTTATTTAGTCCAAATTCTTACAAGTTTATCTACTAAATAAAAAATCTTACATACATTAATTCGCTGACAGACAACGCAGTGCCTAAACCGCTGGGTCTAGAATCAAGCAAATTTTGCAAAAAAGTTTCTTATATATAAAACTAATGTGATTTTTGGAAATTTTAAGATTGGATTTTTTTGTGATTTTTGGGAATTTTATTTTATTGTTAAGAATAACTAGTACTACTAGTACTAGTACTAATAGTACTAGTGGTACTTATTAGTTATTGAAATAACTAATAAGGTTTTGTAAAACTACCTCAACTTCCCGTAAGGAGTTTAGGGGGTGTTAAAGTTTGTTAAGAAGATTTTTAACGTGCGGTCCAATTAATTTTAAACTTAGTATTGATAAAAAAATAAGATTAAGGCGAATATAGCTGCTAACTGGCAGCACCACAGTTGAAAAATTAATAAGTCTGGAGATATGAAACGTTTTGAAATTTCTTATGCTCACAGTTTTGAACAGATTAGGTAAAAACTGCTATAACTTCGAACCTAGGAGGTTTAGTGTTGATTTTATTAATACACTTCTGGACACATCTATTGGCCCACCTTAGAGTTTAGGTTTCGATGGCCCCTACCGAAATATGATTGCTAGATTGAACAAAAACTGTTGATGCAGTTTTAAACCTGATACATTTTACCATCTTTTTCGATCGTATTGTTTTAAATTTGAATTCAGAATACCATACGACATGGAGCTACGCCTAACAAGTCGGATATGCGCCTTGTTAAAGGCAATTGATTTTTTAATAAAACACATGTTTTATCAAATAAAGGATTAATTTAATAACGCGTGTTGCCTCCATGGGCATCTACCACAGCTCTCATACGGTTAGGCATAGAGTTTATCAACCGCTCTATGAAATTTTGAGGGATCATCTCCCATTCCTCTTCTATGGCAGTTTTCAACTCCTGCATCGTCTGGGCAACTGGCTGACGAGCCCTAACACGTCTTTTTAGCTCGTCCCACATGTGCTCAATGGGGTTCATGTCTGGGCTTCTGGCTGGCCAGTCCATAACTGTGATGTTCACATCCCGAAGATATTCCCTGACGATGCCGGCCGCATGGGCTCTTGCATTATCATGCATAAAAAGGAAATTTGGGCCCACATAGTCCGCGTATGGTATCACGTGAGGTTCTAAGCACTCACGAATGTACCTTTCAGCATTTAATGTTGGCAGCCGTGGTCCTGTAACAACCTCAAGTTGAGTTTTGCCGCTCGCGGATATACCGCCCCAGACAGTCCATGAGCCACCGCCATAAGCAACCCTCTCTTCAAAGCAGCATTGTGCGAAACGCTCTCCCTTACGTCGGTAGACCTTCTTCCTTCCATCATTGCCATGTAACACAATTTTAGACTCATCAGAAAAGAGTACACGGCTCCAATCTTGCTGTGTCCAATTTAAATGACTGCGTGCGAAATGAAGGCGCGCTGTTCGGTGGGCTCGCGTTAGTTTGGGGCCATTAGCTGGCTTGTGTGGTACCATATCGCGTTCTTTTAACCTTCTCCGAACAGTTCGAGCGCTCACAAATACTCCGTGGAAGTCGCGAAGTTGGTTTTGTATCTCAATGGAGGTAAGGTGACGATTTCTCAAGCTGGTCGTCACGATGAATCGATCCTGCCTTTCAGTTGTGACCCGAGATCGTGGCCTTCCTTGGCGACGAACAAAGCCGCCAGTCTCTAGGTACCTCCGATAAACATTTCGGACCGCAGATCGACTTAAATTAAGTTGAGCACTCACGTTTCTTTGGCTGTGTCCGGCCTGAATAAGTGCCGCAGCTTGGGCGGCGACTTCAGGTGAAGTATCCATAGATTATTGATAGAACCTCACCTTAATGTTAAGAATAAGTAATGTTTGTTGCAAAACCAAAGATATCAATCACTTTTTCAAGAATTAAATCCAAGTAAACCAATAAAACCAAGTTTTCTTAGTATTCGATTGTTTGATATCAACAAACAGGCTCCAAATTGTCTTTTGTTTCTTTAAATTCTGTGTTCGAAATTCAAAAAAAGACTATTGAATGAAATTGTGAATGTGCCAGGTTCAAAACTGCATAAAAACTTTTTGCTCGACCTAATATAAAATTTTAGCTAGGACCAAACGAAACTGAAAATACAAGGTGGGCCAAAAGATGTGTCCAGAAGTGTACAAAAATTGTACCTCATCTGACTAAAAATGTATACATAGAAATTTTTAAAATTTTCCATATCGTCCCCTCCCCCTCCGACTTTCCCTGTTTTCCCTTGACTTATATTCTTTTTTTTACTCAATGGTGGCACTGTGGGCAGCTATACTCGCCTTAACATACCTATCTTTTAGATTTGGTTTGGTTTTTTTTTTAAATCAAACTCGATTTAGGTGAAAAGGAATAATCCATTTTTTTAGGGGAGGATATTATTGCTTGCTACGATAAAACTATAACTGCTAACTGATACTTAATCTGTCATCGTTCTGGAACAGGTAGGTAAGTACAAAATATCTGATGTTTTAAAGTAAACCACCCCTTCTTCTCATAACTTAATCCACACACCAAATGGAAGTCAAGAAAAACAATGTTTATAGCATTTATTAAACAAGCAGCCATGATTGACGTCTGTTTAATAAAAACCAAAAAGATGTCGTGGTTTTCAAACTTGTTTTTGTTTACGCCAATCCCTTGGGGAGGAGTGGTTTGATGTTTTTATTTATCTGATCCTAAAACAACTAGCGATACTTCTTTATTGGATATTGTAAGTAGTTATTGAAAGTTTTTCGTATTGGAGGAAAATGGATTGGTAGTAAAGGACCTTTTGATGGAATCTTATTGGTAGATTAAGAAAATAAGGATGTTCAGTTTGTGGAAATGGAAAAACTGGTTTTAGCATTTATATAACAAAAGACGCCACTGCTGCGAATGAGGTCCTGAGCACACGCCAGGTAGCCTATCATCTGTGTCGGTACTTCTGGGTGATCCCGCGAGATTACGGCGCGTCTGATTAAAACGACGATAACTCTAAACTTGCGATAGGTAGCTCCCTTTTTTTTTTTTTTTTTTTTTTTTGTGGATGGGAAATCATCAAATGACTTCTCCCGCTCTGGGCAGAGGCGGGAGGGCATGTCAGACTTTTACTGACTAAAACCCACCCATGTTCCTTCAGCTGCCCGTGCCAGGGCCACGGTATCTCTTTCGAACTACCCGCGACCCCGGCGGCATCGGCCCAATTGACCCCGTCACTGCTGACATCTCTTTGAGGCGCGCGTGAAACACAACGCGCCGTCGACCCGGGCCTGGTCCTTACCGGACGGCGAGCTGCCCATTACTCGTCGTCCGCAAGCCCGCGCCTACGGTGGCCGGGAATCGGCAATCGATTCCCGCCGCCCAGGGCGTCTCCTACGGCGGCTAGGAGCGCGAGGGCGCGGCTGTTGCCTCTCCCTCACGCGTTCCGCTTCCTCCTTCGCGAGCATTACTGCTTCGCAGAAGGAGGTGACGGCTTCCCATGCACTCTCGCTCCGCACCATGGCCTGGACCAGGTTTGGACGCGAGAGATCGCCGCCGCCGATCGCCTCCGTGAGAACACGGCGGTGCTCCGCCCAAGCCGGGCAGACCTCCACTGTATGCTCCACCGTGTCCTCCGGGCGATCCACACAATGGTGACACCCGGGCGTTTCCTCCCGCCTTATCCGAAACAGGAACCTCCCGAAACAACCGTGTCCGGTGAGGACCTGCGTCAGGCGGAAGGTGAGGACGCCGTGGCGCCTCTCCAACCACTCCTCAAAGAGGGGACTTATCGCCGCAATTGTGGCGTGCCCAATAGGTAGCTCCCTACAAGTTATGTCGTTGGAATCGTTATTAAATCAGCTAACAGATTATGTATGGATTAGTGTAGTTTTGACTTATAATGTATTAATAATTGTAATGTATGTTCAGACAGTGACAATCGAGCCGCTCCGGATTTTACACAGATTAAGGTATATTTCACGCGCGCCGCTCGGGTTAGCGCCACAGACGAAGGGGTAGGTTACTATGTTATTGGGTTTTCCCATTAGGAATTTTTTAGTGGCAGCCGAGTCTGGATTTGTTCGCACTTGATGGCAATAGGCTCGCTTCCTATTACATGGGACTTAAAAATAACCGGTGGATACCTATCCGCCACACACCGCGCTACTATAGGTACACCCCTGCGCAACCTTACGCGGAATACAAGCGTGATGATATATTATGTTAGTTTCAAGGACACTAGTGCTAATCCATGCGCTAGGTTCGTGACCGGGCGCTGTCAGTGGTGGCTGGTCATATCTAAGCTAACACGGCTTATTTTAATTTAATTTAAATTTTGAATTGTTTTTTTTTTAATATTTTTATTACGGACGCTTTCAACGTTTGCATCATTCTCACATGTATAATTTCAACGTGAATGATGTAACCATATTTTGATTTAAAATATTGTTCGTGGAGTTTCTTGCCCGTTCTTCTCCATTGGTAACTACTACGCTTTGGAATGGGCGATTAGCTTCATCTTTCTGACTGACGGACCCCTTGAAAATTCAAAGTGCCTGTAATTGGTTTATTTGAAATAAACGCTTTGAGTTTGAGTTTGAATATACGGCTACAGCTGGCATAACAATAAAACTTATATTATATCTCGTTTACCGTGCGTGAACCTGTAAAGCTATTGAATAACAAAATAATTTTATAAGTGAACATGCAAAGGTTTTATCACACTTAACTCTTAAGATAAATTTTCTCAAATCCGTCGGTTTCATAAAGTCGAAAAGCAATTAAAATCATTATTAAACATTGTCTGCCTATTTATTTAGACTTAGAAATTAATTAATTGTTCAGATTTCCTTAGTGATGAGTGTTTGCGGTAGAAACCAATGGATTTATAAACAACAACTGTTAATGAATATCCCTTCAAAACAACCACCGTGATAATCTAATCCGTTCTTGTGCTTATTGGATCAGTGAACTTAATTAATTATTTAATCTTGCGTTAAAATAAAGTACAGTCTGCCTAAAAAGTTATATTTGCCACAATTTTGTAAATTAAAATAAAATGAGTGTATATATATTTGACCTAGTAATTGCTTTATCACCCTAAGGTAAAATGTCACTTGCACGTCCTAAATATATTTCTTTATGTCATCTGCCTAGCCTTTTCCCACCGATGTTGGGGTCGGCTTCCAGTCAAACCGGATGCAGCTGAATACAATACAACAACAATACAACCCAGTCTCTGAGTAATACCCCTTGGTAAGACTGGTTGTCAGACTTTCGGGCTTCTAACGACCAATAAAGACTGTCAAAGATCTACGAATAACAACCGGGACCAATGGCTTATAAGGTGAGCGTCCACTGGGCTGCAACACACGCTCGGCACGCAACGTATTGAACGGATTTGCCGATGGCATGCGTCCACTGTGTCCGGATTTTTTATTTAGTCTGAGTATTTTAGTTAATAATAATAATAATAATTATAATAAGCTGGCAACACCAAAGTCAACAAGTCACATCATTTGTTTTCATATCTGCACATTTTCAATTTTAATAATAATCGTAGTTTTTTTTTATTTTATGAGAATCAACCTGAAACCATCCTGAAACCCAAACCTACAAGACAAAATTAAAATAGCAAAATGAACCAGAATCATAAAGATTTTCATCAAAAACTACCGAATCGGAGGTGACATCTGTCATCTCCGACAAAACAAACATGAAAATTAAATTAAAATGTTGACAAGATCAGCTGCAAGACGAGCACGCCCACCATCTCCGGACTCGCCGCTCAGCTCCGCCCCGCCGCCGCCGGTATCCAGCCCCACTATGAGCGCTGTGACGACACCGGCCGCGGCAGTTGCGTCGAGCTCGAGCGACGAGTATTTTTCCCCGCCGACGTCGCCAACACCTGTACGTCGGCAGGGGAGAGGCCGGCCACCGAGGAGCTTGGGACTTAGGGGCCATCCGGCCCCGAGCCGGGTCCCCGCTGCCGGTGGTTGTGTGCAGCGCATGAGATGGACTCAGTCAATGAACGAGAACGTCATGCGCGCATATTACGGGTCTACAGAGGGAGGAACTAATCTCACTGCGTATCGTGTTAGGATGCTGACTCTGTTCCAGGAACTAGAACCAACCGTCAACACCTCGGCCCAACGACTGTCGGATCAGGTGCGGGTCATCCAACGCAATCACAGGTTGGACGATACCGCACTTGATAGGCTGCGCTCAGAGGTACTGAGCAGCCGTATCGTCTCGACCCCAGCACAAACCGCGGTACAAGCGTCAACTATAGATGCAATCTCACCGCGGTTCAATCATGTTGAAGAGGAGGATGATAGGGTTGACACAGTAAGTAGCCAGTGCAATACCCGGTTGAGGAGCGCACTGGAGGATGCGTTTCGCGAGTATAGGTCCACTCCGACCGAACTTAGACCCCGTTTACCACGCCTACCTATGCACAAAAAAAATAGGGCGCTGGTGAGTGCCTTGGACTCGCAGCTTAAGAATTTTTTCGAAAGCAGCGAGGACCTCGTTGATACACACTCGATTCTGTATTGCGCGGCTGTTGCGGTATGTCGTTTAGCTAACGTCAATTTTCCTAGCTGTGACGGAGCTACTCGACCAAAACCAGCTGTACCAGCCTGGCAATGCAGGATCGAGCGTCGTATCGATGGGGCCAGGGTACTCATCGGCAAACTATACTGCTTCAGGGAGGGCAATACACGACCACGAGTAATGCGCTTTGTGAGGCAGGCATTCTCGGGGACTGGAATCAGCCCTCGAGAATACATGTCCAGTGTCACAGAGCGCATCGACTTCCTGAAGCAGAAAGTTTGTGCATGGGCGAGCCGTATTCGGCGGTATAAGCGGCGGGTTGATCGTTACACGCAGAATCGCATGTTCCAGAGCGATGAGAGGTGGGTATATAGAACTTGGGAGCGACCTGAACAAAATGTGACAGACGTATGCCGCCCGGATGATGCCGCTACGAGTGAATTTTGGCGCAGCATATGGTCGGTACCCGTCTGTCACTCTGAGGCTGACTGGATGCAGGATGTCGAGCGAGTGTGTGAAACTATACCAGAAATGGGAAAAATCGCAATTACGCCATTAGACGTAGCCAGAGCAGTCCGTCCGTTACCGAATTGGAAATCACCGGGACCGGACGGACTGCACAATTTTTGGTTGAAATGGCTAAGTAGTTCACACACTTGCCTGGCATCTCAGTTCCAATCATCCTTAGAGTCTGGGTCGCTACCACCGTTTCTAACAACAGGCGTTACCCACCTGCTCCATAAGTCAGGTAGTCCCGTGGAACCCAAGAATTATAGACCGATCACGTGTTTGTCGACGGTCTATAAACTTCTTACATCCATTTTGAGAGCGAAAATTAATACGCACATTGATAGTAACACGATTATGTCTACCTCTCAAAATGGATGTAGGAACGGGTCTCGCGGTACTAAGGAGCTACTCCTCATCGACATGGCCATTAGCCAACAGGTTCGTCGATCCCGCAAGGATCTGTCGACATGCTGGATAGATTATAAGAAGGCCTATGACTCGGTGCCACATACATGGCTCATAAAGGTGTTGGAGTTGTACAAGATTGATGCGACTCTACGCACCTTCCTTGAGTCGTGTATGGGGCAATGGAGGACGGTCCTTCGCTATCCTGGATGTCGACAGATCCAAGGGAATGATGATCCTGTATGGATTAAACGGGGAATATTTCAGGGCGACAGTTTGAGTCCACTTTGGTTCTGCTTAGCCCTGAATCCTCTAAGCACACTGTTGGAGGATTCAGGTCTAGGCTATCGGTTGAAGAGAGGTGGTCAGGTGATATCTCACCTCCTCTACATGGATGATTTGAAACTCTTTGCCCACAACAAATTGCGGCTGATGGAGCTACTTAAGGTTACTGAAACTTTCAGTAGCGCCATCAGGATGGAATTTGGTGTGGACAAATGTGCAATCATGCATGTAAAACGAGGTGAGGTTATGAAATCCGATGGAATTCAACTTTCGGATTCCATACATCTTAGATCCCTCTCCTCATCCGAAAGCTATAAGTATTTGGGTATGTCGGAAGCGTTAGGCATCAACGTTGCTGACATGAAGCAATCGTTGAAGGAGCGCTTCTTTGGTCGCCTGAAGAAGGTATTAACCAGTCTTCTTTCAGGCGGAAACAAGGTGCGCGCTTTCAACGGTTGGGTCATGCCGGTTTTGATGTACTCTTTCGGCATACTCAGATGGACTCAGACTGAACTCGACGCCCTGGATAGGAGGGTCCGTACACTGCTGACTGCAAACCGGATGCATCACCCACGATCATCGGTGATGAGACTGTACATCCCGCGGAAGTGCGGGGGTCGAGGCTTTTTAAATGCGAAGACCCTCCACAACCGCGAGGTGTGCAGCCTCAGAGAATATTTTTTAAAAGTCGAAGTGGGTATGCACCGTGATGTCGTTGCAGTGGACAAGGGGCTCACCCCGCTGTCCATGGCTAAAGAGAACTGGCGCAAACTTGTAGTACTTACTACCGATGACCGCAAGAAGGTATGGCAAAGCAAAGAGCTCCACGGGCGCTTCTATCGGGCTCTTCACGAGCCCGGTGTAGATTTCTTAGCGTCCGTATCCTGGCTACGTTTCGGTGACCTTTTCGGGGAAACTGAAGGTTTCGTCTGTGCAATTATGGACGAAGTTATCTTGACGAATAACTATCGGAAATATATTATGAAGGACGGGACGGTTGACGTGTGTCGGGCATGCCACCGTCCGGGTGAGTCCATCAGACATATTATCTCCGGTTGTTCTCGTCTGGCTAACGGCGAGTACTTGCACAGGCATAACCAAGTAGCTAGGATTATCCACCAGCAACTTGCTTTGAAATATAAACTAGTCGATTCTGAGGTACCATACTACAAGTATGTGCCCGACCCAGTTCTCGAAAATGACCATGTCACTTTGTACTGGGATCGGTCTATCATTACTGACAGGACTATTGTCGCCAATAAGCCTGATATAGTAGTGATAGATCGGTTAGTGCGCCACGCAATGATAGTCGATGTTACCATTCCACATGACGAGAACCTCGTGAAAGCTGAGAAAGAGAAACAAATAAAATATCTCGACTTAGCTCACGAGGTTGTTGATATGTGGAATGTGAGCTCGGCTGTCATTGTGCCGATTGTCGTAACGGCCAATGGCCTGATGGCCGAAAGCCTCGAACAACATCTCTCGAGGCTATCATTAGGCGGTTGGATCAAGGGCCTGATTCAGAAGGCAGTACTCCTTGATACGGCTCGTATTGTGAGAAGGTTCCTGTCTCTGCAGCCCTAACCACCGGTAGCTTGGACCCTCCTCCCGACACCGGCGGACCTCTATTTTTTTATATTTTTAAATGTTTTTTTATATCCTTTTTTTAAGAAATATTTAAAAATGTAAATAGATAAGAAATAAAATAAATAAATGACATAATAATAATCATTTTATATTTTTAAATGTTTTTTTTTTTTAATTTTATGTTTTTATAAAAATATTTAAAAATATAATTCATATGTATGTAAATAAAATAAAGGAAATAATAATAATAACTTTATTAGCAACTCAACTTACAATTTACAAAAATAACAGTGAAACCACACTAGGCAGAGCCTGAATCGTGGCTATCAAACAAAACGATTTCTCTAATAATAGTTAAATAAATTAAATCTGCATATCGCTCTCATGAAGTTAAAGTAAAAAAAAAAAAAAAAAAAAAAAAAAAAAAAAAGTTTATTGCATATTAAAAAACGTACACGGAAATGAGCTCTTGACTTCCAAACTAAGTAGGACTTGTATTATGGAAGTCAAGGCACTCTCTCATTATATATGCTTAATGAATACAATAAAAGTAAGGGATGCATGCAGCAAACAAAAAAAAAAAAATATTAAAATGCCAAAAGAAAAATAACCAAAAAATAAAAAAGTAGGTAGGTACGAGTATAACAAAATTAAGTTCTACAACTACCTGCGGAGTGTAGTATTGTCAAAATGTGAGTCAGTGTGATGAATGATAAGTGAGATTAGTGTTATGTGGTGTTACGAGTGGTGTGTTCGTGTGCTATGTGATATGTAGTTAATAAGTGTTAAGTATGTTCTGTACGCGGCGAGTTTCGTGGGGTGTGTCATAATATGAGGCGTTTTGTACAGATGAGTATGCGTGAGAGTCTGTGGTTTGGAATGTGTATGTGTATGTACAATAGTCAAGGTGGCTTAAGTAATTTTTCAACTTCTTCATAATTTAAGCTCATTAACCATTCGGTCATACATGTCTTGACATTAGATTTAGTAAGTTGGAAGATTTGGAGCATTTTATGACTAACATTGTACAAAAGAATGGATGTGACATTATAATGTCTCCGCGCTAATGCAGTGTTGTGCTTATGAGAACGAAGAATGTTTGTTACATGACGTCTATTGGAGATGAGTTCATCGTACTTAGATGAGTGCTTACGCAGCACCGCATGCAGGAAATAGAGTTTTCTAACTGACAGTAGCTCACAATCGGCGTATAACTTTTTAGTAGGATAGCGGATAGGCTTAGCTGTCATGACCTTTAATACGGCTCTCTGCGCTCTCTCCAGCCCAATCATAAGAGTTTTACAACAACTACCCCACACGCATATACAGTAAGTTATTAAGGACTGGCACAGTGCAAAGTATACTAGCTTAAGGGTTTTTAGATCGGCAGATTTCCTAAGTTTTTTAAAAATATAAATAAGTTTTCTGACTCGGGCTGTGAGAGAGGTAACGTGAGGAGTCCAGGTAAGAGTGTTGTCGATCAAAACGCCGAGATACTTAACACAGCCAGTTCTACTTAGCATCAAGCACGAGCAGTCAGATATCTTGTCATCGCAGTTGTGAGCTTTCAGTATTAAAGATTGGGATTGTGGCAGTTGGTTGCTTCTAAGGGCAAATGGAAAATACACAGACTTTGAGACATTTAATGTAAGTGCGAGTGTGTTGTATGTATATGAGTGTGAAATGTGTAAATAAGTGTTTGAGAGAGTATTATGTGTGATGTGTGTTATGTGTGTCGTGTGTGATAAAATTTAGTGAGAGTGTTTAGCTTAGTCTTTAGGTAACTGTACGTAGCAGTTGTCGGTATACTCCATTTGCAATAAGATTAGACATTTAAAACAAACCTTTTTTACATTCCATTCAACCGATTTTGACTTCTATTCCATAACTACTTTATTGCCTTTAATGCCATCCTTGAGGGATGGCATTAAAGGCAATAAAGTAGTTATAATACCAACTGGAATATGTTTTTAATAGCAGTTGCTTTTCGGCAAAAGAGGGTATGTTAAAAACTGTTCGACACAAATGTAAATTTGTTGAAGAATAAATAAATAAAAGAAAACAAAAAAAGAAGAAAAACGTAAAACTAAACGTAGAATGTGGGTTCATGAAATAAACTTGAAGAGACCAATGTTTAGATAATATCATTTACAACATAAATGCAGTCAAAAACTCAATTTTTTTTTTATTTTTTTATTTTTTATCTAGACTGCTCCTTATACATATTTAAGGACCAGTCTAGATTAAAAAAAAATGTAAATGTTGTTTGGTCAATCCCTAGCATCAGTGGGATGACACTGACAACTTACTTCACGCTCACAGTTTTCACGGTGACGCGGTAAATCCAAAAATGCGTTGCGTGCCGGTGACGACACAAGGTATTATTCCTTGTGACGTTTTTTGTTTATCCACCGGTCCGCGCCGGTCACAACGCACGCACGGCACGCAATGGATTTCGGTTTGCTTTGTATGAATTCATATAGCACTGCGTCCACTACCGGTACCGTCCGCATTTTCATTTATTTATACAGACAAACCAAAATCCGTTGCGTGCCGTGCGTGATTTGCGGATGGCGCGACCCAATGGAAGCTACAGCTGAGCGCTTTAGCGTGCTTTCCGAGGCACGGAGTCTTGGTATGTAAAGATGGTCACCCTTTTACGGACCGACGCGGCAAGCGTATCCTAAAACCTGATCGACCAACCCGTGTGAATAGTGCAGAGTAGATACCTCCTTGTATTCAGGCAGGATAACGTTATAATTGAAATTAGATAATATCTATGTAACTGAGCATTGTAATAAAAGCTACTCAGCTACTCTATGGATGGATCTTTTATGGATTTTGGAGGCCAAACAAAAGTTGTTTTGTGTAAAATTAACTGGAAATCTACCGAATTTTGTAAGTGACTGATGCCCGCAACTTTGTTCGTAAATAAACTTTAAAATTCCACTTATACCCTCTCATGGGTTTCTCAGGTTGTCAGACTAAATGTACACAAATTGGCAATAGAGTAGCTTTCTAACATTAAAAGAATTTTTGTGATCGGGTAAGTACTTCCTGTTATTACCTCTTACAAAGCAACAAACAATTTTACTTTTTTATAATATTAGTTTAGACAACATGTTCCATGTTTAAAGTTGTGAGTTATCTGTTCGTAAGTGACTTTGCTATTTATAATAAATGATAAAGTTACAACAACAATACAAGTATAGTAATTTATTTCTCTCAAAAAGGTACAATTTTGGTTCTTAGTACAAAATATAGTATAGTTGTAGTGTTGTGTGTATTGTTGTGTTGTCGTTGTGTTTTTGCTGTGTTGTTGTTGTGTTGTTGTTGTTAGTATAGTTGTTGTAGTAGTATAGTATAGTATAGTTTTAATTCAAAATCAATTTAAAAGTCCGTCGACGTTGAAGCAGACCCAGAAGAAGATGGCGAGACGAGCTTGACGCTTACAGACAGGATTGGTCGACACTAGCTCAAGACAGAGAGATGTGGAAAGGAGAAAGACAAGCCTTTGCCCTGCAGTGGGACAACACAGGCTAAAAAGAATAATAATAAATAAATCATTATTATAATTATGATAGATAAAGAGTTACCCGACACATAGTCAGACCTTTTTTTTTTGTGGATGGGAAATCATCAAATGACTTCTCCAGACTTTTACTGACTAAAACCCACCCATGTTCCTTCAGTTGCCCGTGCCAGGGCCACGGTATCTCTTTCGAACTACCCGCGACCCCGGCGGCATCGGTCCAATTGACCCCGTCACTGCTGAAATCTCTTTGAGGCGCGCGTGGAACACAACGCGCCTTCGACCCGGGCCTGGTCCTTACCGGACGGCGAGCTGCCCATTACTCGTCATCCGCAAGCCCGCGCCTACGGTGGCCGGGAATCGGCGATCGATTCCCGCCGCCCAGGGCGTCTCCTACGGCGGCTAGGGGCGCGAGGGCGCGGCTGTTGCCTCTCCCTCACGCGTTCCGCTTCCACCTTCGCGAGCATTACTGCTTCGCAGAAGGAGATGACGGCTTCCCATGCACTCTCGCTCCGCAACATAGCCTGGACCAGGTTTGGACGCGAGAGATCGCCGGCGCCGATCGCCTCCGTGAGAACACGGCGGTGCTCCGCCCAAGCCGGGCAGACCTCCACTGTATGCTCCACCGTGTCCTCCGGGCGATCCACACAATGGTGACACCCGTGCGTTTCCTCCCGCCTTATCCGAAACAGGAACCTCCCGAAACAACCGTGTCCGGTGAGGACCTGCGTCAGGCGGAAGGTGAGGACGCCGTGGCGCCTCTCCAACCACTCCTCAAAGAAGGGACTTATCGCCGCAATTGTGGCGTGCCCATCGCTGGGAAGCGATAATCGCACTCTCCATGTCGCCATGAGATGCCGCCGGAGCTCTGTCCGCTGTACCGTCATTTCTCGCGGCAGCGGACTTACGCCCCGGCGTTTCACCTCCTCGCGCCACTCCCACACGTGCGCGAGGACTTTTGCCTCCAGATCCCATGGCGGTAATCCGGCAAGGAGACTCGCCGCCTCACAGGAGACCGTGCGGTATCCCTCTGGGATGCCTTCAACCGGCGGGCCGGTCGCAGCCTCAGGGAACGCGCCCACCTCGGTGCTCCGTAAAGGGCCATGGACCGCACAACCCCCGCGTAAAGCCTTCGGCAGGAGGCGCTTGGACCCCACAGATTGGGCAGGAGCCGCTTCAAGGCAGCCCCGGACCGCTCCTGTCTGTGAGCCAAACGTCGGAAATGCTCGACGAAGTTCCACCGGCTGTCCAGGACGAGTCCCAGGTACTTTATCGTCGACTCGACTCCGATGTGAACCCCTCCTACCGTTATTTGGGAACCCGACGGTGGCACGTTCCGAGGACCATGAAAACACATGACCTCGGACTTGTGAAGGGCCACCTCGAGTCCCAACTGCCGGATCCTCTCTACTATTGTCGCAACCTCGCGTGTCGCTAGTTCGGCCGCCGCCTTGTGCACATAGTCAGACCTGAGTCGATTTTCAAAGAAATTGCCTCAAAAACTGCTAATCCATTGCTTCATATGTTTGAAAATTCGTCTTCTCGACGGCGTAAACCGCGCAATGGACGTTGTTGAATTGTGAAAATTAAAAGCATTTCCATTTGAAGTGTTATTACGCAATTAACCCACTGGAACAAGATCTATCTTCAGGTCACTCGAAATAATCAAATAAACAACCAATTATTATTTAAGCTTGTGGCTATATGCCAATTATTATAGACGACACAGCGCATTGGACAGGTATTCCGTAATTAAGCCAATTACGTCACAGTGCAATGGTCATGAATCAAGTGACCTGTGTCCAGGGGGATTATTGTGAATTAATGTTTAAGTACTTACTTACTGTGGTAACGGGGCTTATGTTAGCAGCTGTTTAAATTGGTTATACATTCCTGTATTCATTGGTTACCAAAAAGCATAACGGTAAAATTTACAGAAGTATTTGCGGAAGGTGGAGATATTGGTGCAATCACTCTGCCTAGCCTTTTCCCAATCATATTGGTGAGCGCTCAGCCTAACTGGATGCAGCTGGATACCAGTATTTTATATGTCCACAACCCAGTTACTGGGCAATACGATATCCTTTGGCAAGGCTGGTTGTCAGAATTTCGGGCTTCTGACTACCCGTAACGACTGTCAAAGATCTATGAATGATAGCCTACCAACTGCTTAACGTGCTTTCCGAGCCACGGAGCGGTCTCGGTATGTTATGGATGATCACCCATCAACAGACCGACTTCGGCAAGCATTGCTTAACCTTGACCATCGACCCCCGCGATCTTTGCAGTGAATTGTGATAGGCAGAGTTGTTAGACTAAATGCATTGACATAACTTAAAAATTGACCTATTATAAACAAATCTATAAAGCTACATTTACACGGTGCAAGTTTCTGGAACGTTCAAGAGCAATAATCCCTTGCCATATAGCACGTTCAATTTTATTGCCCTTAAAGAATTTCATGCAAGTGTTTACACGTGTGCGGTTTTCATAAAATAGCATACAATAATGGAATGCAAATTTTGCTATACAATAAAATCGCGTGCGAGTTACACCAAGGCGATAAATTGCGAGCCGATTATTGCATGCAAGTTTAACCTTTTTTTTTTTTTTTTTGTGGATGGGAAATCATCAAATGACTTCTCCCGCTCCGGGCAGAGCGGGAGGGCGTGTCAGACTTTTACTGACTAAAACCCACCCGTGTTCCTTCAGTTGCCCGTGCCAGGGCCACGGTATCTCTTTCGAACTACACGCGACCCCAGCGGCATCGGCCCAATTGACCCCGTCACTGCTGACATCTCTTTGAGGCGCGCGTGGAACACAACGCGCCGTCGACCCGGGCCTGGTCCTTACCGGACGGCGAGCTGCCCATTACTCGTCGTCCGCAAGCCCGCGCCTACGGTGGCCGGGAATCGGCGATAGATTCTCGCCGCCCAGGGCGTCTCCTGCGGCGGCTAGGGGCGCGAGGGCGCGGCTGTTGCCTCTCCCTCACGCGTTCCGCCTCCTCCTTTGCGAGCATTACTGCTTCGCAGAAGGAGGTGACGGCCTCCCATGCACTCTCGCTCCGCACCATGATGCAAGTTTAGCCTCAACTAAACACAGTTGCACGTCCTTGTACAATTGATTCAAGTAGTACCCGTATTTGCGCTGCCATAAATTTAATTAAATTTGATTGAATGTATTGTGTCGGTCGCTCGTATTTGAATGATAGCAAATTTTCATGCCAGGATTGAATGCGATTTTACTGTACATGCTATTCTATTGTATGTGCTGTTTACAGCTATACCCAATTTGAATGGCAAAAACTTGCCCTTATTGTGGAACAATATTGTACTTGTTGTTTAGACAGTGCCAGTTAATTGCCTTTCAAGCCACATGCAATAAACTTGTACCATGTAAATGGAGCTTAACGTATTATACACATGTGGTCACATTCTCTGCCTACATTTAAAAAAACAAAGGAAAGTCGCTGCTTACCAAAATGAAATTACGTAGTTCTGGTTTCCGAATAACTCACAGATCTAAAGGATTTTACCTCAGCAGACAATAAAATCCGAATCGAAGAGCAATGAGAAATAGCGTCGTTTTATCAACAATGTGCTAATGTGCGTAAAGCACATAGCGTAGTTCCACTGATTACACTTCGCACTCCATTGACGCGCCAAGCTTCATTTGCCACCACCTACAATTTTAAGAAGACCCCTCATTGCCCTATGGAAATCACACTTTGTTCCGTATTCAATACCCCCGCGGGGAGCAGGGAAGTTCAAGTTACACTAGCCCCTCATCTGAGCCTTTTCGAATTAATTCGATGTCCTACTTTTTTGATGCTGAGTCATGAATCGAGTTTGGAACGAATTTGGGGAATTTTCTGAACATATAATTAGAATTTCCGATGTTCGCGTCTTTTGCCAATCGATATGACGCCTTATGACATGTGTCAAAAACCTTTTGATGTGGAGTAATTGGCTGGCAATTGTTATGGTTGCTTGTCGTAGGTCAAATAAAAATATTTATTTTTCTTTTGAATGGCTTGTCTAAATAAACTTTCTTGTTCTGTAACGATCGAACGGTCTTCCTTCCAAGAATTTGTCATCCGGAGTCCGGACTACCCAAATATTTGCTGGAAAAATATGTTTTGTTTTCTTCATAAAAATAAGAATAAAACTATCTACCTACTTAGGGTGAATTCGATCAAATTTTATAACCAGTATTTTTTTTTGACAATTATTTCCATAAAAAAAAACTGTCAATTTTATTACATGGATAAAAGATATCCGACTTTGGTCAAATTACCCCTTAGTTATTTATGATTTTGTTCATTTATTCGTCGATCACGCCACTATTTGGCATTTTCATTATTCGTTTATTTTTTTAGTAATTTTGGATTCCCATTTATTTCCAGTGAAGGACAACAATGTGAGTAAATCTGAAATTACTTACTTCTTTTCGTTGAATAAAAAAGAACTCTACTCTGAAGAGGGCTTGTTACAGGTTGGTACTTCTTCAAGAGATTTAGGTACCAACCTAAATCACATAACATAGCTATACTCCATTTATTACAATCAATCTGCCTAGCCTTTTCCCAACTATGTTGGGGTCGGCTTCCAGTCTAACCGGATACAGCTGAATACCAGTATTTTACATGGAGCGACAGCCTATCTGACCTCCACAACCCAGTAGGTAACTGGGTAATACGATACCCTTTGGCAAGACTGGTTGTCAGACTTTTGGGGCTTCTGACGACCCGTGATGACTGTCAAAGATCCACGAATGACAGCCGGGACCAACGGCTTAACGTGCTTTTCGAGGCAACTAAAAAGTGAAAAATAAAAACTTTTTTACAAAAAAATACAACCGACTTCCAAAAACAACACTACAAAGTGAAAAATAACTTTAATTTCGGAAGTCGGTGTCTAGTTAAATGTATTTTCGTTTTTTGCCACCGACTTCCGAAATTAAAGTTATTTTTCACTTTGTAGTGTTGTTTTTGGAAGTCGGTTGTATTTTTTTGTAAAAAAGTTTTTATTTTTCACTTTTTAGTTGTGTACCTACCCCACACAAATTCTAATACCACTATCTGCAAAACAAACTAGAACATCATCCATATAAAAGTCATGGAAAAAATACGTATTATTGAAGCTAACTCAAAAACTACCAAAGCAAAGTTAATCAATTTTATACGGGACCAACTGCGATGTATACCCTCTCGAATAAAACAAAAAAAATCTAAATCGGTCCAGCCATCTTCGAGTAATCGGGGAACATACATAAAAAAAAAATAAAAAAAAAATAAAAAAGGTTCCGACGAATTGAGAACCCCCTCCTTTTTGAAGTCGGTTAAAAATGGTCGGTCACCCATTCACGGACCAACCCCGGCAAGCGTAGCTTAACCTGATAGATCGACACGTGCGGCTGTTATTACTTAGCCACGAGCTACATTATTAAAATATGAAAAATAACGGTTATCAGTCTTTCGTTATTTCAAATATAAACGTATAATAAACTCCGTTATTTTACGATAAATACAAGGCAATGTAATCTATTTACCATTTATATTAAAAAAATAACTCGAAATTGCAGTAATTTCAACAATGTTCCACAACAACTGTCGTTATTTTGCCGTTATTTTTCTAATGGAGTTAACCCGATTATTCAAAACTAACTTCTGCCCGCGACTTAGTCCGCGTGGAAGCCAAGAAAACAAAAACAATAAACTTATAGCACTCAGCAATTTTTCTCTCAGTGAAAGAATTTTTGAAATCGGTTTATTACTTCCAGAGTTTACCTTTTAGGTAATACGGGCTGGTGTTCGCTACTCCACGTCTGCGTCAATGCGCGTATTTTGCGTAATGCGTAGGAAATCCGATTATTCGATCCATCCCAGCTCTTCAAGGAACGCCAGCAACACCTTGGTACTACTGACAATCTCACGGAGGGTACCCGGGTTACCGAAGTACTTTGCCCCGTATGTGACGACCACCGGGCAGTTTAAAAGCACAGTAGCTGCTGTGTCGTCGTCCTCCATGACGGCCCTGCACAGCGGACTTTCTGTGACTCCTATGACAAAGAGGTGTTTATTCAATGACCCGTGGCCAGTTATAGCTGTTGTAACTGTCGTCAGTTGGAGAAACCGTTTCGTGAGGCGGCTATCAATTTGTAGAGATTGCCTCTACAAACAAACTAATGATTTTTCTTCTAGATTTTGCTCGCGGCTTCGACCCGTGGATGTTGGAAAATATCCCACGGGAACGTACTACCGGGATTAAATGTACCCTATGTCTTGATTCAGGTTATCTGTGAAACTATATGTGTGCTAAATTCCATCTACATCCGTTTAGCTGTTTTGCACCAAGCCGGAGCATGCATCCAGATATACAGACAAATGGACGTAAATTCTAAAAACTATATATTTGTCGTCAGACCAATGGGTCTGACGACAAATATATGACGAGGTATGGGAATGCCCGTACCTCGTGGCAAATACTTTTTCAAAAATATTCAACGTACAGTTTTGACTTTGTTACTATTTTATTATATGTATGGATGTAGATTATGGAGAAGTTACACCACATCATTTTTACGGTTCCGTAGTCAACAAGGAACCCTTATAGTTTCGCTATGTCCGTCCGTCTGTCCGTCCGACCGCAGCTTAGCTCAGAGACTCTTAGTACTAGAAAGCTATAATTTGGCATGGATATACATATTCCACACGCCGAGAAAGTGGTAAAATAAAATCAAGAAAATGAAATTTTTTAGGGTACCTTCTGTACACGTAAAGTTGGGATGTTTTTTTTTCTCATCTACTTCACGGTGTGGGGTGTTGTTGGATGGGTCTTTCAAAAATATTGCGGGTTTGTGAAAACAATTTTTCGATTTAGGGTTAAGTTTCTGAAATATTACCCCCCCCCCCCCCCCCCCCCCAGCCAGCTAAACGCTTAGTTTTGGATGGGTGAAAAAATTCACCGTAGTAGTATATATATAATATAACGAAATTAAAAGGAAAACTATCACAACTAAGTAGGCTTTTCATGTTTACGAGTAATAGTCAACCAACTTGTAAAATGTACTTGGAACAGTAAAAACTTCGTACAAATTCCATTAAAAATAAATTACTTATATAACGCTGTTAGCTGTGTAAAACAGGTAGTAAATAAAAGACATTCCTATTAAAAATGATTTCTAAATTAATAATATTTACGCTCGAATAACGACAGGCTGCGGCGTGCACTACGGAACCCTATTACTACGCGTGTGCCGACACGCACTTGGCCAGTTTTATTATTACTGTTATAATTCATGCCAATAAATGGATATTATTTCATTATTACCGTAGGACTGCATCATGGCAATTCAGTTCCAACCATCACAGTAAACATTTTCATTTCTGATATACCCATTTATATGCAGCCGGATTCAAACGAAAGGAAATGGGATAAATTTTGTACTTTCAGAATGCAGTTTATTTTCAAAATTTTGAAATATTTTTCGATGCTGGATTATTTATTTTGTGGAATGTGGAACGTTGTTGTCCGTTTTTTTATTTGAAATGCTTGTAAGTACAATAATTATCCTATCCGCCTGCTCTGTGTTGTAAATGGCAATGAAATGGTAAGGATTGCAAGGGGATAAGCAGTAGAGTCATCTTTTCTTTTAATACTATTTTACCATCAAATGATTGTCTAGTTTATCAACACGGACTAGAAAAAAAGGAAGGACTCCGCGCCACACATATCGCAAGTGAAGCCAAAGTGCCAAAGAAGCCAAACATGCGCCTCACGCACACATTTACATCATAGCATGCCGACCGGCCAGGCGGCCGCCATTACGTGACATAACGGCGTCTTTGTCAAATCACGCACACATAGATAGGTAAGGTGCTTCACTTTCGATTTTTTTTGTAGTCCGTGTTGATTAATTATACTTATTGTTATGTTTCTCGGTGGGTGGAAGCATTTTATTGTGCTTCAAATAAAAAAATGTTCTTCCAAAAAAAAATTCTTGCTAACATTATTATAAACTCTATAATAATGTAATTATAGAGTTTATAATAATGTTAGCAAGAATTTTTTTTTTATTAAAATAGCTTAGTCTATAATACTAAGTTAACTTTATTACACAACAAAAAAAACTTACAATCAACCTCGTAAATGAAGGGCGGTAAGTGCTCCCCTTGTGATAAAAATAGTAAATTATATTTAAATAGCGTGGATGATATAATAATGTTGCCAATGTCAATGTGACCTTTAGACTAAGGACTGGCGGCATCTACAACTTACGCCACATGCGAACTACGCATCAAAGACCTGCTGTCACACGAATCCTTCATCGCGCAAGCAGAGTTTACCGCGAGACTGGCATAAACTATACAACATAAACAATTGTTGGTAAATCTAGTAAAAAAAAAAAAAGAAAAAAAAAACATCCCGGCATCAAACATCGGGCAGTAGCCCACCAGACGCGACACCCGTCTGGTCGGAGGATCCTCCCTTTTCTATGGAGGATGAGTGAATTTTACACCCTGTTCCTCATGCCTCTATAGATTCAAGCATCTTTACTTGCATTTTTTTAGAATTTCTTTCCCGCGAAAAACTTAACCAAACCTCTCTAAAATAGCTAACGAGTTCTTTACTTTCCAAGCGTTTGGCTAGAAATTCTGCAGATAAACAGCGCATTCAAGTTTCAATTAGGCAAGCTATCAGACGATCGTATGTAGCGGGAGTCAACCGGAGATTGCTGCTCTAATTATGCAAGATGTTTCGAAGTAGGAACAGAGTAATTTGTCTCTGCGATAACGTTGGAGTGACGGGCTAATCGGGAAAGAACGTATTTACAAGGTAATTGCATGCTTGGCCGTTGATTTTTGGATTGGGAGATAAGGAATTGATTAGCGGTTGTCTGTCTTCAGTTAATTCTGTATTTAGCCACCTGTGAAATATACTAGCTTCTGGTGAACAAAACTAAGGTGGAGGGCACACTAATAAGAAAACAGTTTTGTCTATATAATGGTTTGTAGGTTTCATATTGTTGAATGAATGGTGCTGATCCATGCGTCATGTTTGTGAACGGGCACCGTCGGCAGGGACTGGTCATCTCTTAGCTGCCAAGGCTTATTTTAATTTAGTTTAATTTTTCAATTGTTTTTAGTTTTTATTACGGACGCTTTGAACGTGCACGTCTTTCTGCATTGTTCTCAGCCAATAATGTAACCAATATTTTGATTTAAAAGAGTGTCCATGGAATTTCTTGCCCGTTCATCTCCATAGGAACCTACTACGCCTTGGAATGGGCAACTAGCTTCATCTTTCTGACTGGCCGACCCCTTGACAATTCAAAAGTGCCTGTAATTGTTTTATTTGAGATAAATGCTTTGAGTTTGAGTTTGACAAAACAGATTTTTCAGTATATTTTAAAACTTTGATTGTGGGATTGTTTGTATTTGTGTGTCAAATCTTTTGCTCGTCTTATATTTGGCGGTGCGACGACGGTTGCCATGAAAAAATACGAAATAGTACGCGACGAAGTAGATAAATAACGGTGAGACTGCTCGAGAATTTTGAGGCAGCTGTCCTACTGCCGACGAAGATTCAACTAGATATCCACTATTATCTCGCTCAAGAAATGTACAATACAACTATTTTTATGACCGGCTTGAATGGAGATTCTCAAAAGAAAACGTGCTCGGAGGAAGGAAGTATTTTAATTATCTGAAACAGAATATTATTGTTAATTGTTAAAAAACATAAAACTAAATAATGTATACAGAGAAAACCAGTATAATCTGGCCTCTTATTCTAAAGAAAGTACGTACTACGCTAGGCTAGCTCAAGGTGAAAGTGTCACCAATGACGTGTGGCATATATACTTATCACTAAGTGCGGATTTCACCAATGAAACTGCCGGTCTATTCTGTAAAAATCTCACCGTGAAAACTTAGGTGAAGTGAGCTATCAATGAAATCAATTCTTAGCATCAGTGGAAAGGCAGTTCACTTACTCACTTCACCTAAATTTTCACAGAATAGATTGTCTGAACGCGATCAGTACTTCTAGACTGCGTTCAAACGAAGAATACCATCATATAAATTGAATAAATTACATACAATGTAACAGTCACAAGGCTCGTATAGCGAAATATAAATTAATTATTCATTGCTGCAAATAAACTTGAGACCGTATCTCTGATAATATACAAAGTAGCAATGGAAAACGTCTTACTCTTTGTGGTATCAAGCTCGTCTCTCCAATAGTCTTTCTTAATAGCTACCGTTTTTATTCCCTTTTTGTATTGTAGTGCAGCAGAATTAAACTTTGTAAGTCATATTATATTTTAATGAAACTGTTTCATTAAAGGGATAGACTGCTAGATTATTTATGAGTTTAATTATGTTTAGTTATTAAGTTTTATATTCATGATCGTGGTATGTAAAGAGTTAGGTACAGGCAGGGGATTTAGAAGTCTGGGTTTCTGTATAAATACTTCTTAATGCAAAAGATAAATAACACAAAGATTGTTCACAATTTCTCATAAAAAAAACAAATGAAATTAGAAATGGTAGGTACTATTTGATAATCCACCAGTTCATAAACTCCATGCCATAGCTCCAAGCCGTAATCTTCTTGTTTAGAAGAACAGTAGCAAGAGACAGTATGGTGTAATTTATCTACCAATGGGCATCCCCCACGTGTCTTTATGCCAGGTAAGTGCTCTTGAAGCAGAAACGGTGATCACCATTTACGATGACCACGGGAGTAAGGAGGATGGTCACGGTCAGCGGATCCTAGCAGGAACGTAACGTACATTCGAACGATTAAAAATTTAAAATACTCGTTTCAGACATAATATTTATTTAATTTTAAGACTTTATTCAAATCTATGGGTGAAACTAAATTGTTTTGCTGTATTTTGACCAAAATGTTATAGGATACTCGTAGTACATTTTTAGGGTTCCGTACCAGAAGGGAGCCAAACGGAACCCTATTACTTAGCCGTCTGTCCTTCTGTATGTCAGCGGGCTGTATCTCATGAACCGTATTATGCAGCCAGTTGACATTTTTATAGAATGCGTATATGTGTGTATTTCTATTGCCGCTAAAACAACCATTATTAACCACTGAAACGACCATTGCACGAAAGTGAGCCCGAACGAAAACCCAGGATTGTCCGAGTGCACGAAAGTGAGCCTGAACGAACAATGACAGCGCGTGCGTTACTTTTTTATTGTTTGTAATTTTTTGTGTGGACCCACCCTTTGCGTTCTAGGTTCTTTGGAAAGGTGGTTAGGTACGGTATATTTTTTCCAAAAACCGTGAGGTTGTATCGGCATTACGAACAAAGTTGTCTGTGGTTGAAAATCAGTTTGCGGAATGAGAGACGCGTGCGGGGGGCATTTGTTTACCGAGATTATTGTTCGTATTTCAAAACTTTGGAAGAACAAAGGTAAATAGTATGATGCCATTTGATTATTTGACACAGGGGCAATATTTTAGGACACGTGAGTGGTAAAAGAAAAAAAAAGTTAAAAATTAAAAAAACACGTTTCTTGTCACCCATACAAGAAACGTGTTTTTTTACTAAAGTATAAAATTATAATGGTGGTATGGAATCCATCGTATGCGAGTCCGCCACGCATACTTCACTCATTATTTTTAATTAAAAAATCATTCGAAATTACGTAACGTTTACTTCGCACGTTCGTGCCAGGACACAATGCTACGACCTCTGGTCTTTATTGAGGAAAATCAGTTAGTTTTGCTACTACTGTTCTCCCTACGTGAAATGACAAGTCATATATAAATGGTAACGTATAAATGTTTTTTTTTTCTCATAGCCATTTGCAAAAATGTGGGAATGCATTTTTCGTGCCAATTTGTTTTCTCCAAAAAGAAAAGCAACGTCAAATTACTTTCGTTTTATTAAGACCTAAAAGTTTTCTTAGGTAAATACTAAGAAAATATATTGCAAGAGTATTTCAATACAAAACGATGTGTTGCAATATACGAGTAGAACCAATGTTGCAATAAATACATCTCTAATCTCTTTGCATCATAATAATTTACAAAGAACACAAAATAACAATGTATTCATATTTATTTGCAAAATAACGCATGAAGTACTTGCATTAGGCAAGTTAATCAAACTAGGTACTTAAAAGTCAAAAAATATATAAATACGGACATGCAAATAAATCTACAGGAAATATTTAAAGACATACAATAATTACTTCAACTTATTATCTCGAGTGTTGCATAGGTTCATAAGATCATAAAAAAAAAGCGAAAAAGTCAACAGATGTAAAAGAAATAATTTAAATAAACGTAATATACACTCACACATACCTACAGTAATTGTGAACCTATGAGGTTCAGTTGACATTCGAGTACACATTGACATAAACCTATGCGGTATCAAGCGACACTCAAGGAGTAGGAGGAGGTACTGCAAAATGTCCGCACAGAAGAATGCTAATTAAAAGTAATGCAGCATATAACCTACCGATCGTTTTAATACAAAACATACGAGAAAATAATTATGACTGTTCCAAAAGGTATCTGATGGAAGTGTAAACAAACCCTATTTAAGTTAAATTCAGCAATCACTCACGAAAGGGAATTAGTATCAAGGATTCAACTCACCATTTTTTCCAAAAATTACAACTCCATTATTAAAATATAATTGAAGATTCATCGATGAAAATTAAGGTTGTATAACCTTGTCAAATGAAAAACATCTTTCGAGTAATTTTAAATTAAAATTTCAGATATTCAAATGGTCAAATCAAAGCATAAAAGGATAAAGAATAAAATAAAATCAAAGCATTCGATTTTTAAATGACACTACAAATTTGTATTCACAGGCACGTTTTCTGATTCATTTGTTTATGTTTTTGGAACATACAATACTCGAGTTCTTGACCGCAACAAGATCCTCACATTAAGAAAATTAAGTAAATATATAAAAAAGTCCACATCCGAGTGGTATCAAATAGAGCTGAAAGAATGCCAAGAAAGCGAACAAGTAAGTGGTCTCTGAGTAGCTTGCTCCCTTTGTGGCTTTGCGTTTCACTACTTGAATGGCCTTCTTAATAGCTGTAGGTTTGTGCCCAGTATGGTGTGCCCTGTTTTAGTTTGACGTAAGCTTGAATGTATGTAATTTTTTTTGCTGGTTTTTGTTCTGGAAGGGAATGGCTGTGTGGCCTAATTTGTAATTTACTTACTTCATTCTTCATTCTACCAAAGATCATCCGTACCAAATGTAAATGCCCATTATTGTAATAACAAAATAGATAAAGTGAACACAACCAAATTTCTTGATGTAACCATTGACAGCAAATTAGATTGGAAAGCACATACGGAAGAATTAAGCAAAAAAATTAGTAATGCCACATATGCCCTATATAAATTGGCCCCCATCTTAAATGTTGATGCACTTCTAACTGCTTATCATGGCTTGGTGTCCTCTAACTTGAGATATGGACTAATTTTTTGGAGAAATTCAACAAATAAAGATGTGATATTTAAAACACAGAAGAGGTGCCTGAGGGCTATGTCTGGTCTCCATGTTACAGAGAGTTGCAAACCGTTATTTGAAAAATATAAACTATTAACCCTTCCGTCAATGTACATTTTAGAGATCGTCATGTTTGTCAAATCGAATCCACACCTATTCCCCTTAGTGTCAGATAAAGTAGTAAGAAATAGACGCGACAATAGTAAGCTATGTATTCCGAGATCCAGAACAGCTCTAATGCGTAAAAGTGTATTCTGTATGGCGCCAACTCTTTATAATAAGCTGCCAAAACATTGGAGGGAATTACCCACTGAAAAATTAAGAAATAGATTAAAAAACCTTCTGTTAGAGAAAATCTATGACAGCACTGACGAATTCCTAACCGACAAATTAATTTGACTTTTATATTGACATCCTTTTATTAACAGTTGCTTTGACATGTGTATTGAATTTATTTTAAATGAGTATTGCTTAAATGATTGTACTTTAGTATTCTACCATTTAGTTTTTAGTATGGTCTAAATTGGATTGTTAATTGCCATTTAATGAACGATTTTAAAATTGATTGATGCTGTCTAGAGTTCGATGTCTCATATTTGTACGCCGTTCTGGCAAAACATGACTGAAGTCACAGAATTAAATTTGTCATCTTGCATGCTATGTGTGTGTATACTCATGTTTTGAACAAATAAAAATTATCTTATCTTATCTTCAAGTTGTTTTTAAAAGTGCTAATTTTGTAAAATTGTAGGAATTAGTTAAACCAAAATGTTTTCCCCTTTACTATCTCATTAGTTATTTAATTTTTCTAAGAACCTCGTTTCTGGGATATGTGTTCCGTTAGCTATAACTACTAGGGTACTTATAAGGATATGTTTGCGATCATAGAACGTATTATCGGTTTTCGTATTTTTATATGGCAACATCCCAAAATTGTCTCGTATTGCTCATCTCACAAAACTCCATTCACGCCGAATATACAACCCAGCATTGGCAAATCAGCCTTAACATATGTAATACAGCCATCAGATACGAAAATCACCGAGCTATTCCGAAAAAAAACGAAACAGAATATTCGCTTTTATAGGAAAATTGTATTGCGTGTAGTTTCTGTGGCGAGGCAAGATAGCAACACAAAGAAGATAGGTACAGAAGGTTGACTCACGCACGCACACATAGACATGCTTCACGTACAGCGAGTGCAAGCGCACTTGCGACTGGCATTCGTTTGAGATCGCCGCCGTACGTACGCGTCTATGAGTGCGTGTGCCTGTTTTCGCCCGTTGCACGGTGCCGGCCTTCTGAACCTGTCTATTTTGTGATATCAGCTTATCTGATTTTGCTGGCCGGACCATATTGAATGGACGCCCGGCTGTCTCTCAAATGAACGTACGACTCTGTTGCTATAAAATATTACGAAATAGGTTTCATGTAAACCTCGAGTGATGGAATGGTAATAGAAATGGCTGTTGCATTTAGAAAATGTAGTTTGGAGATTTGTATCTGGGAATTAATTTTAGCTTGGATATATCGTGAAAAATTTCAGTTTTGGACCATAGATAGTTTCAGTTATTTTTTCTTTATGAATTTCTATTTTTTCAGATTTCTCGTCTATAACCGTTTTAAGTTGAAAAATCGTTTTTAAAACGACAATAACTCAAACTTAGTTCCAAGGTCCTATACTCCACCGGTTTAGGTAATTAAATAAAGGTAAATAAAAAAAAAAACACGTGTCTGGTTAACAAAAAAAAATCATGTGTCTGGTTAAAAAATTTAGCAACGTTATACAACGAATTATAAAGTTGCTAAAATGTACAACTGTGTCGTAGCATGACAACTGAAGTGACAGGTATTACTGACTAGTAATAACCAGACAAGTGGTTTTTTTTGTTTACCTTCATTTAATTATCTAAACCGATGGAGTATAGAGCACTGGCTACATCGCCTGGCTTCAATAGTTGTTACATTCATTGTACAGTCAGCAACAGAAGTCGTAGAACATAATTTGTTTCCAATATTTCCTAAACATTATTATTTAGCATAAGTTATTGACTAAAGTAAATTATAAAACAACGTGTCATAATTAAACTACAAAAGTCGCTGAACTCAGTTAAACCATTAATTGCTATACATTTCTACCGACAAAATTGTATGATCTGTAATAAATACAAAAAGTCGCTTAGCATAGCTAATTTCCAACATTACGTGTTCGTTAAACCCGTTTGCTCCAAGGCACTATCTAGCGAAGCGCAGCGCATCGCATTTTTCAAAACATTGCCGAATAAACAGAGCTACTAGTTCAGATATAATTTAAATAATAATAATAATATTGTCCTAATTTTTAATTTCAAAAACAAGGACAATAATCATTTATTTCTAGTATAAAACAAATATCAATAATGCCAACCCATAATTGATAATTGTTTTATACTAGAAATACTACATACATAATAAAATAAAGCAGAGATAAGTTGGTACTGTGAGGCCTCGAACCTCACAATAGGAGATTTACTGAACTACTAAATAATACGAGAGGGACTCTGGTTATATGGGGCTAATGCCCTCAGTATTTTAAGCTTCAGATCAAATATATAAAAAGACGCTCCTACTAAATTAGTTCTGTGCCGAGCCTTCGCCAGATTCTATATGTCATCCTATTATTTTTAGGACACAATCTATATTTGAATGATTGTATGTCAGCCAGTATAATATTGTCAAGGCTTGATCAAAGCATCAAACCTCCACAGTACCAACTCATCTCTGCTCCCATGTCAGGCAACATCTGAACATTTTCAAAACAATGCCTATTTATATTACAGCCACTTACCTATTCATATAATTTTACGGGATTGCCACATTTGCCAAACAGGAATAGCCCGAGAAAACAAGGAAAACTTTCCAAAAACGCCTCCCATACAGATAAGAAATATTGAAATTGGTAACCATATCCGAATAACAGCCGCACACAACATCTTACAAACTAACCCACTTTCATACACAAAGAACTTGAAACGCGTGGTAATACCATCCGCGATAGTATAAACCTTTACAATTGTGCCGATGCAATTTCTCTCATGTTTTACTTTTCTAGGATAAGACTGGATTCGACTCACTTATCTGTTTTCGTGGAGTGCATTACGGCCCGTTGCCTCCGTCTCGATTCTCGCTCCGCCCATTGGATTACCTTCAATTTCATTACTACAGGTTTACATCGACAAATCTGTGAGTGGTAAATTGGAAATACTTTTTATTTGCACCCGTGTTTGGAATTTATTTTTGGTGTGAAACCTGTTTGGATTTGTTTGAAAGCGTTTGATGATATTCAAGTAGGTTAAATGGTCTAAGTATTCAAGATAAGATTATAAACGTAGATCTGAATGAGTTAGCAAAAAGGGAAGACTTGGGAAAGTAAAGTGCAGAGGAAAAATTAAATGGTAAATAATGTGTGAATCAAAAAGAAAGAAGATAATAATAACAGCCAATATTACTTATTATTTGTTGTGGAGGTCAGGTAGGCTGTCGCTCCATGTTAAATACTGCATCCGGTTAGACTGGAAGCCGTTCCCAACATAGTTGGGAAAAAGTCAAGATTGATTTCGTGTCGTTGACAAAACAAAACAACTTTATCTTAACAAAATTGCAGCATAAAAGAACATACCTCATACTCAAGTAAAAGCTTTTTTTTTTAATATGATAAAATACCAAAAATATGTACTAACATAAAACTAAAACTATTCACAAACTAAAACAAGGCGTCGAAAAATCCATCCGCATCGCTGTCGACTGGTAATGTACCCAAGAGACTGGCGGCATTGCCACGTTGTATGGCAATGCTTAGCCTCTGGCCAAGGTAAAAGCCAGCCCTTGGATCACGGGAAGTGTCAACCAGATGTTTCGATATATCCTTAAAGAGACCATGGGCAAAGAAATATGATAAATTAATAAAAATAAATAAGAGCAGTAAAAGCTTGAGTATGAGGTATGTAATATTCTTGAACCATTGCCAACCACCATTCCATCACCCATAGTAGGGGGAATTCAGGTTAAGTTTAAACCACTTGTTTTATCGTCCAAGTCTTGGCGTCACGAAGCTTTCAAAGAATTAGCTCGGTTTAATTGTGGAGGAGTTGATGTCCACACCATATCGCCTCTCCATCCAATGTGCACTCAGTGGTTTGATTGTTTTCTTAATGGTTACGTCACTTTGTTCTTCTGCTGAAGAGTTTTCTGGTATATGGTGTGCTGCTGAAAGATATTGTTGTCTTTACAATATTCTAGTGGGCTCGTCTCATGGTATTGAACTAAGATGATTGTTATTTTCATGAATGAAAGCAGAAAGTTATTAAAAAGAAGGTTTTCATGAAAATTCACGCCACCAGGTGGCGCTTCTTGGATAAGAGATCTTCTATTTCGACAACGAATATAAAATACATGATGACGTTTATCATTCGTTTCATACATTCGTTCGTCATTAAGTTACGACTAAAGAAAAAATAAGCGTTTTGACAGGTGCCCGGACCTGACGGCTCAGTGCTGCCACCTAGTAAACTTCATTTCAGAAAATCCTCATTCGTGAAGAGATTCATGATCTTTTGACACGGCAATATTTTATAACCACGAAAGTTTGTAAGGAAGTATGGATGAATGGATGGATGTTTGTTACTCTTTCACGCAGAACTATTGCACGGATTTTTATGACATATAAACAGATAGTTTATAACCCGGATAAAGGATACTTTTTATCCGGATATTCGGACAGGTTCGAAAATTACGCGGATGAAACCATGGGGCACTGCTAGTACCTAGTGCTATAATTCTATTTCTGTTAACAATAATGCATTTTCATCTTTATTTAAAACGAAATCTATTCTTTCCTCGTCAATAGAATCATGAATCCCTGATTTATTTCTGAGAATTAATTTTATTTTCAAATCCATGACCTCATTTATGCAAATAATGAGGAACAAGGGGAAATGGCAGTAAATATTTATTCAGATTCTTTTTCCTTTCTAATATGAACTGAACTTCGAGTAGAGAGCACGTAGAGCAATAACGTGCCAGATTTAGGGATCACTGAGCACAAGTAATGATAGATTTTCAAACTAATACCTACTCGCGTCGCGTCGCCTTGGAGTAGGAACTGTGTGTAACTTGTTTCAATCGATTGAGTATACTTTAGTTGTTCGTCTACGTTTAATTTAGACTTTGTGCACATAGTTACTTTGTTGTAGAATTATTATGACGAACTGATCGTGAGTTTTGATATCACTCGTTGTACTATTTAGATGAACTCAATAAGGGAAAAGAAGGTTCAAGGGAAGTTGTTGTGAACCACAAACTATGTGTAATCCACAATGCAATTTTTAGACCCGCGGTTTCACCCGCGTAGACCCGGATAAAAAGTAGCCTATGTGTTAATCCCTTAAGCTATCTACATACGAAATTTTATCCAAATCGGTCTAGGTGTTTGAGCGTGAAGAAGTAACAAACATGCACACACACACAAACTCACAAACTTTCGCCTCGCTTTCGCCAGATTATACATTACAAAAAATAAATTATGGAATACAAAATGGGCGTCTTATCGCTTACAGCGATCTCTTCCAGGCAGCCTTGGAATGGATGGGTATTAAATGTTTTCTTATTAATTTACCTCCATTTTTAGGTTCCCAAACCAACCCACAAAAGAAAAAAAAAAAAACGGAACACTATAGGATCATTTCGTTGTCCGTCTGTCTATATGTCTATCTGTCTGTCCGTCTGCCAAGATCCTTTTTTTCAAGAACGCGTGGAGGTATCAAGCTGAAATTAATATCAAATACGTAGATTTATAGTCCCTTGGAGCTCTAAAAAATCACGCTTATAAGTCAACCCAAAACAAAATACACGGCTATTTATGCGACATATTGACACTCGCGAGTAAATCAAAACCAAATAAAAAAATTCTAAAATGTAGTGCTTCCCGTTGACCTAATCATGAAATTTGACAAGAAGCAAGGTTGCACCGCACAAGTAAAGGAAAAAGTCTGAAAATTGTTAATTTGTTATTTTATCACAATTTCCTCCGCCACCACTTATAGTGTTAATACCGTTTAACGCTACGTTTATTAACAATTTCTAAATTACTGTAGTCTATTGTAACAAGTTTTCAGTCAGTAGTTAATTAACGCCAGCCACAAACCCTCTGTGTTGTCTAGTTTAGGGTTTTGGAGCGAAATTATAAGCGGCAGCGGTATTTGTGAGGTGACTGAATGAGCTCTCTCGGTTTCTGTGAAGTACTTACTTTATTCTTTACTTTTAGTAGGTACTTTGTTTATACTTTATAGCTTTCTCGAATAAAGTACATGGAACCTTGAGATATATTTATTTATTTATACTTTTCGCACTAAAAAATGTACAAAGGCGGACTTGCCTTAGGCGTTCTCTACCAGTCAACCAAGGGTGGTGAAGAGATTGATGGCAGGTGCTCAGTTTGAGAGGAATAATTATAAAAAGAACACTAAAAATATATCTTAAGCAATTATAAATAGAATATGCATACAAGTACATAATATATCATTATCGTATTTAAAATCCAACGACCAAGGGCGTGTCGGACCACGTACAATGAAGGTTTCCGTAGTTGAAATGAATTTATCTTAAAAACCAACTTAACATTGTAGTTGAAATGCTAGAAATCCCAAAAAAAAATTTTGTTCACGATAAAATTACAAATTAACGATTTTCGGATTTATTACTTTACTTGTGCTGTGAGACCTTGCTTTATGCCAAATTTCGTGATACTAGGTCAATGGGAAGTACCCTATAGGTTTTGATTTACTTGCGAGTATTTTATTTAATATCAAAATATGATATTATTATCAAAATATGTCGCATAAATAGCCGTATTGTTTTACTACGTGGCCTTAGACGCTTGATTTTTTAGAGCTCCAAAGGACCATAGGCCTACGTCCACGTTCCGTTTTTTTCCTTTTGAGGTACTTCCGTACCTCAAAAGGAAAAAAACTCTTAAAATAGCTAGAAGATTTCATCATTTAATTTGCTTCAAGGCAACTAAAACGATATGAATGCAACGTATTAATTGGTTCCCAAGCCTTTTATTTCTACGAATAAAATCACACCCATTAGAAGGCTGAAAGTCACCCAAAGGGCAATGGAGAGGGCTATGCTTGGAATTTCCCTACTTGATTGAACCAGAAATGAAGAGATCCGCGGGAGAACCAAGGTAACGACATAGCCCGAAGAATTGCCAAACTTATGTGGCAGTGGGCAGGGTAGGTTCATTGCTCGCAGAACAGATGGCGGATGGGGCCGAAAGGTACTCGAGTAGCGACTGCGTATCGGAAGACGTAGCGTTGGAAGGCCTCCTACAAGGTGGACCGATGACCTGGTGAAGACCGCAGGAACCCACGCACATGGAAAAATAAATGAACTTTATCTTTATCTTGTACTTGGAAATTCTAAGCTCTTTCTTGGTTAGTATTTTATTTAATAATTATAAGACACTTATCTGCAGATGGCCGATGGAGCCCTAAAGTTTTGGAGTGGCAACCAGAATACCTAGCAGGAAGGCCTCCCACAAGGTAGACCAATGACCTTGTGAAGGTCACACAAATCTGCTACACCAGTCGAAATGGCAATGCTATGGGGAGGCCTATGTCCAGCAGTGGACGTCTTTATGCTGAAATGATGATGACGATGAATAAAATCATCCACATTTCCGTATATTACGTAACCTCCCTTGACATCGCTCCTCTCATAAATTACGCCAAGCAAAAGCAATGAGCATTCGCGTGGGAGAGCACTACGACTCACAAACAACTCGCCAAGCAAAGGGTACCTACATCTCATTGTTTGCATACATTACCTCCTCTATAACAATCAACATAAGACCTAAAATCCATTAACTCGAAACCCCATAGCATTGTGATAATAATGACTCGAATATGTCGAGATCGAGTGATAACCTCGTGGTGAACTTGAAAATTGTGTTTATGTTCAACTAAGATTTATTATTTAGCTTTCCTCTGTTTGTTTAGTATACGGCATCCTAAATTATCAATTTGGCTGTTGTTCGCTGTTATTTCCTGATTAATGTTCGCTGGGGTAAACAAGAATTGCCTTTTAGTGCGAGAATGTGTCTGGATGGAAAGGAAATTTTTTGAGACACAGCTTTCCCGGTATTATGTATGTATATTTTATTAACTTTTATTTTCTTGCAGGTTCACCGAAAATGACAAAATTGATAAAAAAAAAATTGAGAAGATCTGAAGGAAATAGTCTGACAGCATACCTATACTTCGAGAACGAAGTGAAGTTAATATAACCAATTAATTTTCCTTGTTTAATTTTACACAAACCTCATGCTTCCTAACACTAAATTCATTATTATTATCAAACACCATATAAACCGCACTAGCACGAAATTCAGTGTTGCGGTTTTCATTCGTGCTGAATACACTGCGTTTGACTGAAACCACTAAAGCCTTGTTGACTAGCTACTCGTATGACTGTCAACCCGAAGCAGCCAAGCACCACAGTTTTAACTCCGTTTGAACCCCATAGCGATCAAAACCTCTTGAAGGCAGAACACTTCTCAGTAGTTGAGGGTAAGGAATTCGTGCGAGTAGAATTCAGCTGATACAGATGTTTCATTCAAGTTATTAATTCAACAGAAAATTAAATGAAGCATCGCCGATTCTGGTAATTGGGACAAATTAAATCAAAAATAGAATGATAAGGACGAAGGACGATGGCGAATGGCAATTCTAAGAATATGAATTGTGAATTTTAGATTGTTTTGGTACAAAAATATAAATTACCTTGGTATATTATTAAAACAGAAAAAAATTGTAGACGCGGTTCAAGTTCGCGCCGTATGATTTCGTGAAAAACAAAGAATATTAATAAAATTTTAATTATTTTTTTAAATGATTTATTTTATGCATTTTAGTGGCAATTCAGACATTCGCAGTCTTACTAAAGCCTGATTAAATCGTTTGCAACCAAAGATGAAATGTTTGTTTTGCATGAACACTCCCTATTATGTAAAATGTATGCCAATAAATTAAATAGCTTTTTTGGAATGTGCTCATCAAGGCCTTCCATTTGATACCCATATTGTAATAATTGAAGATTTTTTTTTCACAGTTGAAAATGGAGTTATACTGCCGCCATTTTTTTTTTTTAAATATAGCCAGTGTCACTCGGGATGACATAGATTCTAACGATACCCGATACATCGAAATCTGTCCAAGCATTCAAAAGTTATGGTGGAATAAAGAAACTCACAAACATACATGAACCCTGAAAACATTACACTCCTTTTTGGGGCAGCCGTGTAAAAACAGATTGAAATTTTACTACGGTTTCCGATATTGCCGGAGCCATTGTATTTGCTCGACACTGGTCAATCAATTTGCCTAGTCTTTTCCCAACTATATTAGGGTCGGCTTCCAGTCTAACCGGATGCAGCTGAATACCAGTATTTTACATGGAGCGACTGTCTATCTGACCTCCACAACCCAGTAATTGGGTAATACGATACCCCCTGGTAAGACTGATTGTCAGACTTTCGGGCTTCAGACAACTGTCAAAGATCCACGAATGACAGCCGGGACCAACAGCTTAACGTGCTTTCCGAGGCACGGAGGAGTCTTGGTATGTAAAGATGGTCACCCATCCACTGACCAACCCCGGCAAGCGTAGCTTAACCTGGTGGATCGACCCGTGCGGCTGTTATTACTTAGCCACGAGCTCCTCTTGCTTGACACTGGTATGTGGGCTGATTGCATTCTTTATAAAGTAAACTCACCGATTATGATATTTTTTAGTTCTGAGCAGATTTACTACTGCTATGAGGCGACATCGTAAAGTTTTTTGTTATTTCAACAGATTTTCTTACGGTTTCTGGCACTGTCATAGCTATTGTTTTTGCTCGATACTGGATTTTTTAGGTTCAATACATTCCTTTTGATGCAAGCTTTCTTCAATTGAGGTTTTTTTCATTATACGGCCGATATGAGACGACATTTGACATTATTTTGCTATTGTCAACCCCATATTAATGTTTAATGCTATTTTCGACAATATTTCTTTTTTTTCTCTTTAGCTCCTGGTAGTGCTTTGTCAACTCTTGACAAAAACACCAGAATAACGTAATACAACCAATCAAGCACATGCTTGATTGATTGTATTACATGATCCTGTTGAAAACCACAGAAATCTTCATAGATTTCTGTGGCTTCAGCATAAAAGAGTATATGAAACTATCCATATGTGAAACACACGTCTTAAAATACTAAAGAAGAAAAATAAAGGAACTACACCTTACACCACATTATTAGAAAGCTTATTATTTTACCCCGCTAAGTAATCAGCTGCTTTTATCTGAACCTACATAAATTACGGGGGCCTAATGAGGTAGGTATGAGGATGTATGAAGTGGAAGTTTTAAATATTTATAAGCACACAAGTGCACGTCTGAATGCGGGTAATAGCGTTGATGGAATCTCAAGGTTGAATCAGCACTTTCTATGATAACTTCACTGTAGTAATTATTGCATTAAGATTATTTTTTGTAGTATCGTTTTCCACCTTTTTTGCTTATTGTCAAAATAATTACGTTTGCGAGTTCCATACGTTTATGAAACGAAGAACACTAGCTACTTTATGTTAAGCCCTATGTTGGTCATAAATTCATCATCGTATCCCTAATTGTCCTGACACTAAGTGCTCATACACACGAGCGGCACGAGTCGACATCGTTCCGCTCGTGTATTTGAGCACCGTACTCAAATACACGAGTGGCACGTAGTCGACGGCAACGCCGACGCGTTGACGGTTACAGTTGCCTCTGGCACTAACTGGGCCTGGTGTAAAGTCAAATAAAGGCACTGGATTACAAAAGTCGAACGCGAACAAAAACTCAGTACATTCTAAGGTCGCACTTTTTCAAATACAAACCCAATTACCTCAGGCAACAACAATTTACGTACAAGGTATATTGCGGCACTAAACCAAACTTTATTCATAGTTACTTTCTACACTACTTATGCCATAAAACTATTACGTACCAAACTTTATTACGAAGAAATCCAGCGGCACGACATTAGTTTATTCCCAGGCGAGGTTTCCCACGTATACCGCAGTTTGTAACTAGGTCACGGTAGACAAATCGTTTGACAATTAGCTAACCGGCTAACTGAGGTGATAAAATCTCGTGTTACATACATGAGATTTTATCACCTCAAATTCTGGTATTATAAAGTTGTTTGGACTGGTCACGCATGTTTTTTTGAGTGAGGAATTGTAATGTTCTATGTGATTGTTCTGAAAAATGGTGAATGTTTTCATGTGATTTACAATGTTTGATATTTTATTTTTACCATTGTAAGTATATAATTATATATTATTCCTGTTCGATTGATCATGTAGTCTTTCACATCAATATGCATTGAGGTGATCTCTAGTTTTTGTACATTGTTTTCCGAGGCTGTGACGAGGTGGGCTTTGGCTTAGTGGCAAACCATTTCTGAAGACACGTGACGATCAATAATAGATAGAGGATCAACCATCCACCTGCCAGGCTGTACTGGCTTATTGTAGTTCTAAGTCCTGAACAATATTAAAACAAGCCATTCCAATAAAATATTACTAAAAACAACAAAATGACCAGGGCCCTGTTTAATAAAGCTGACAATTCGACATATAATTATGTCAAAAAATTACAAAATTTTAGAATTGTCGCGCTTAAGATGTTTAATAAAAGTGACAAATATGTCAAAAATCGACAGGTGAAATCTTGACATATTTATCATGTAAAAACGCATTTAATAAAACTCGACATATTACGAGTATGTCAAAAAATCACAGTCAAAATATTTCTGGCAATTGTCGGTGACAATTAACTGTCGGATTGTCGTGACAATTATGTCGACTTTTGACGTATTTGCAAATAATTTTGTTATATGAAAAATTTTTCTTTAAAGCAGAAATCGGTAAATGAGAAGGAGAAATTGATTCTGCTTTTAAATGATCGTCGTTGCCTCCTCGTTTATATTTGATCCACGTACTCAAAATCACTACTCTCACTGCTCGATGTAAGTAGGTACCATTTTTTAATTACCAAGTAATTAATTACAAAGTAATAAACCTTTTAAAAACACTTTCTTACGCCATAAAATTCAAAATATGATATCGCGACAGAGGGTAACGCTCTTGTCAGAATTGTCGGACAATTCTACAAATATGTCAATATGCCATGACAATTTTCTGTTTAATAAAGCAGTTTTAACAAGTTTTTCACGACAAATTGTCATTTGCCACCTGTCGCTTCAAAAGTTGTATTAAACAGAAAAATGTCGGATTGTCGTGACAATCCGACATATTTGTGAATTTGCCACCATGACAATTTTCTCGCCTGTAAGTTTTATTAAACAGAAAAATTGTCGTATTGTCACTTTTTGACATATGTCGGACTTGCCGGATTGTCAGCTTTATTAAACAGGGCCTTGGTATAGTTAACAGCTATAAAATGTAATATACGTAAACGTATACATATGCATTATATTGTAATATTTTGCTCCACCGGCATAATGCGTTAACCCTATTACACGGTCCTCTGTCAAACAATCCTTGCTTCGGTGCTACCGAACTTAAATCATTACTGCTGACTTCAACATTTACTGAAGACATTTCTTTTACGTAAACCTTATTTTCTGTACTCAAATAGAAATGTGGTAATATATTTACGTAGGTATACTGCTAGGCCTCAGTAAATAGTTGCTGAAAGAGTATAAAAAGAGCTTATACAAAACGTCACGCGTTACAACACAAAGGAAAAGGTTCCAATAAGCATCTACATATACGGGGACTCGATACGAAAAGGGTTTTTAAGGTACAATTCCAATAAAGTAGCGCGAATGGTTAGTGAATAAGCGGAATACGTTTTCGAGTTGCCCCACGGCTTTCTAGACGAATTTACGTAAATTTATATTTTGTGACACGAACAAATTGGTATGGACCTTTGATACATTGAGGGCTCCCGTCGTAATGGCACATCGTATGAGTGTAACGTAGAATTTTATGGTTTTAAGTTACTTTATTATATTAAAATTATTGCCCAAAAATATTGGTGGCACGTGCAAAGGTATATTTCAAAGGGGAAAGCTGTAGGCCGCTTTTCACGTAGATAATTGTTTCTTTCTCGGAAACTGTCTAAACGCGAGAACCTACTTAGGCTGTGTATTTTCTTATGAAAGTTGCTCATTTCACAATCTCAAAGGAAAATATTCATCTTTTTGAAAAATACACCTTCAATAATTAATGGAAATAATCATTTTGCTTTCCAATACGTCTGTATCGAAATATACCTAGCTCTTGTCATATAAAGTCAAAGCTGTTACTTCAATTAGACCTTTGAAATGACAAGAAGTTAGTCGTTTAGTTAGTAAGAAAGTTAGTTCCTTCTCTCCTAGTTCCAAAGTGTAGTTGCCTATGGAGCAGAAAAGGGCAAAATTAGTCTTGACATTTGAACTTCTCTTTATTTTAACAAATAAATAGCCTTTTCCCAACTATGTTGAAATCGGCCTCCAGTCTAACCGGATGCAGCTGAATACCATTATTTTACATGGAGCGACTGCCTATCTGACCTCTACAACCCAATAACTGGGTAATACGATACCCCTTGGTAACACTGGTTGTCAGACTTTCGGGCTTCTGACGACCCGTAACGACTGTCAAAGATCCACGAATGACAGCCGGGACCAACGGCTTAACGTGCTTTCCGAGGCACGGAGGAGTCTCGGTATGTAAAGATGCTCACCTATGGTACTTTAACAAATAATATTCGGGACAAAAAAAAAATACGGATGACGCCGAAAGTCAATTGTTCTCCCCGTTATCATCATTGTGATCTTTTTTTCTTATACTAGACCATACTACCTACTGGTTACGGAGATAATAAAGGTCAAAATTTCAACTTTAAAAAAAAAACTAATTCACGAAACCAAGTTTTAAATGTCTTAACTTTAAAAAATAACTTAACTTTAAATACATAAAATTATTTTTCACACCAAAAATATAAGTTATTTTCCAGTAAAAATTTTGCTCAATGTACATAATACGTAGCTTAGTTTGATGTACAAAATGTGTGGATAACAGCTGAGTGGTGAGTTTTTTAAACCTGGTATACAGACGCGGTCGGGAATTTTGTACTTTGTTATGTTGTACTCAAACAACATTGCTAGTTAGGATTGCACCTGATCCGTCCGGGATAACATGGATGATGGATGAAGGTCATGACCTTACCTTTTCCCAACCTCGTTGGCTTTGGCTGTAATTTTGGGGATCCGCAGTAGAGAAAAATACACTTTCATAAAAAAAAAACTAAAACAGATGTTTTTGTTTCATACCTAAACTAGCTTCGTTTTATTTTTCTCTTTAGCGTCGATGTCCAAAATTCTGCCAATACGGAATTGAATCCGCAGAAATGGAAATGGAATTGGATTCGGGATTCGGGATTGACAGGCGGGTCTGTCAATGTCATTCGATGTTGGTAAACATTTATGAAATTGTCACAGAAATTAGTAAAACATGTTACGAGTTTGGCCATGTGCCAAATTAACCTTGTAGCGTTGTATCTTCACATCATCATCATCATTCTCCTGCCCTTATCTCAATTTATTTGAGGTCATGCAACATGTATTTTTCTTCCATACTTTTATGTTAGTCGTCATCTCGGTAGACACTCCCTTTCTAGCCATATCATCTTTCACACAATCCATCCATCGTTTTTTTGGTCTTCCCCTACTCGTATAGCCCTCCACATCGATAATTGCGTTGTACCTTCACATGCCGATTTTTAGAACTGACGTATACATATGAATCACAGAGCTCAAAATCCTTTTTTGGTTTTCAGCACCTCACTTGACGTCATCACACATCATTAAAAAAAACTTTAAATAACACAGAAATTGTTTCCACTTATGCATCTACGTCATATGAGTTCAAATACTCCATATTAAACTTTAAGAACACGCAAAAGGTAAGTAACGAACTAAAATTAAAGTTTATTGACAGTTGAACTTTCGTTTTTTGATTTCAAGTTTTATACCTAACTAGCTGACCCGACTTGTCCTACCCAGATGTCAATAGTTCACGAAAAAAAATCCCGTAGACAAAAAAGATGTTCAGTTTTTCCCTAATTTGAATGTTTTCCGGAAAATTTTCCAATTTTTCTTTCCCTAAAAACCTAATTCGGAATATTACAAACATGGAGAAAGTAGCAAAAGGTTAAAGCACACAGCATGTATCTAAAAAGTGTAGTCTAATTTAAGGGTTTACCTTGAAATTAGACGACACCTTTTATACGAGTACATGCTGTGTGCATGATAACTAGAGCAAGTAGGTGTGAAAAAAAAAATATTTTACCTACCACAACTGCTGAAACGACCAGAGTTATTTATATTTTTAACAAACATTGCAAAACTAGGTTTGGTTTTTAGTTACTAACTATGGCAGTTCTAGAAAGTTCCATGATAATATTAGAGAACAGCCTTTTATCTACTTAATAGAAAACTAGAACAATATTTACCACGTAGAAATATCATTTTAACAGGATATGTATTTTACGTTTAATTAAATACGATTTTTAAAGAGGGATCCGCTGAGTGGTGAAGTGATCACCACTTCACCACTCAGCGGATACCATTTAACAGGAAACGACTACGTGGCAGGTCCAGAAAGAAACGGCTGGACCCCTTCTTAAAGGCACCGCAGTTGTAGTAGACCGGGAAAAATGGAAAGAGGGAAGGGAGTTTTTTCCCTGCAGTGGGATAACACGGACTTAAAATCAAAAAGCAAATAAATAAGTGATAATCACTTGCAGTAGTCATAAAAAAAAACAAATAAAATTAATGACTAACCCCAAATTCATAAAAAAGTAAAAAAGCTCTACAAACCTATTTTAAATAAAATAGTGTTTTGTCTTCTTCTTTCAAACTCAAATCATGTTTCGAAAGAAATTGACAAAACACTATTTCAACTAAAGTAGGTTTATAGAGCGTTTTAGTTTTTTATGAATAAGGGGGTTGGAGCCTAATTTAAAACGTTCCAATCATAACGTAATACATTAACGTTTATTTTGTTAATTTTTGGTCAAGTAAAGTAGTACGAGACGAGGTATAAAAACAATATTAAAATTTATGAGGTATACAAAAATCAAAGACACTTGATATAAGCAATATGTTTTGCCAATATTCTGTTACGTACCAACGCTTGCTCATTGGGACGGAAACAGTTGGGACATTATTCAAATATTTTGTGCTATATTTACAGCAGCAATCACATGTGGCGGTTCCTATAAATTTGTAAGGCACTTAAGACGATATATTGACGTCTCGAATTCTAAGGTTTCACGTAACGGCCTACAAATTGCTCGTAGTTCACTGTTACTTACGTGATCCGGTTTTTAAATGAATATCGAGGAGCAAATCGATGAAATCCGTTAGAAAGTTAAGCGATAGGTTACATAGATTTCTGGTCCTTTTCAACTAAGTGAAATGATCCTTATCATTCTGGGAAAATGCCTGAAAATACATTGAACGAATGACAATGTATTGGTAGGTATTTTTCTGGTTACTAAATGAATCAATGATGTCAGATACAGAAAACTGGCATTATGAAACAATGATTGTAGTTTTTAGTACCTTGTTAGAAATGTTGTTTAACTTTGTTTCTTGACCCACGTAGTTAAAATGGTAATTTACCTATGTTTAACACGCTTTTATTAGCTTCACCTGTATGTATGTGTGTATGTTTGTATGTAACGGAATCTTTGAACTCGATTTTTACCCACTTTAAATGGTCAGATTAATTCAAAATTTTGCACACTTATCAGGGCCCGAAGACAATACAACAATTTAAACATTTTGTCCCATTATCTTGATCAGGATCATCAGAATTAACGATTTATCTCTAAAATATCGAAAAAAAGTTTTTTTTCGAAAGCTAGTTTTTGTAAAAAACATGCTTTAATACCATTAACCTGAAATAAAATATAAAAAATAAATTTTTCAATATAAGAATAAAGGGATTAACGAGAAACTTAATGTCATTGTAAAGAAAAGCGTGGGGTGCTTTCGAATTACAGAGTTAGTGTAAGAATGTCGTACAGAGCACCCCACGCTTTTTTTACAATGACATTAAATTTCTCGTTAATCACTTTATTCTTATAGTGAAAAAAATATTTTGTACTTTTTAGTTATTATATTATTACTAAGCATATTACTTCCCACCTTAACCTATGGTGCCAGACTTGGTCTTTGACTAACATTCAGAACTCCAAACTCAAGGTCTGCCAACGAGCAATGGAGCGCAATATACGGTGATAAATTAACGGATCGCGTTCGAAACACAACACTGCGGCCCAAAATAAAGATAGCTGATGTAGCTCAAAAGGCTGCTCAACTTAAATGGGACTGCGCAGGATATGTCTGCCGCATGACGGACAAACTGTGAGGCATCGTTTGTGATGTGGCTCCACAGTCGCACTATTTTCATTAAACATTTACTTTTCAATTACTCTCTTACCTTGACGTTTCTGAAGTTTAACTTTCTCTTGAAGTTTAACTGGAGTTACCATATAGAACGTGTTTGCGATAAACTTCGGCAATTTCTCGCTATTATGACCATACTAAAAAATCGCCTGCCCTTCAAAGTGAAGATAATGCTTTATTACGCAATGGCTGAATCCTACATCCAGTATGGCCTTAGTAGTTATGGTCGTACGGTCAGCAACAGAAGTCGGTTAACACTGAAACTTTTTGACATCATCTAAATTAACACAAAATGATTCGATAAACTGCTTTGTTCTCGTTACACTGTTAAGAGTCCTTGTGTTCTTAAAATTTTAAGTACTTTTGTTCCGATTTGAATTCAATATTTCGCTTAATATTAAGATTAAAAAACTGCAAGTGTTAATCGACTTTTGCTGCTGACTGCTATAAAACCTACCTTAATAGTATTTTTAAAATCCAACTTCGAATTTTAAAAACAATCGTATCTCCCAAAATTAGAAATCAATTTTACGACGATATAAATGGCCTCTTTAAACACTGTAATGTCTTATCAGTTCATTTACATATATATATTTTTTTTTATTAAAAGAACAATTTTTCAATAATTCTTTAAGACATAAAATCGAACATCCTGTATGCACCCGGGCAGTTTCTAAGAATAGGCTTCGTACGCAGCGCGCCAACAATGCGTATAGCGAACGAACTACCGGCTATATTGTACCGAGACTTATTAATAATCTACTCCCAGAATTAAACAAATGTATTACACTTAAAAATATCAAATGTAAACTTAAGCAATATTACATAAGTAGTATGTAGGAATGATTATAACTATATAAAGATTTTATTAATTGTATCGACAATAACGCATACATGCAAAATGCATCATTGTATAGTTCGATTTTGAGATAGACTCATGATAGCACAAGTTTAAACCTGAGTGGTTTTTGGTTGCTATATAATTTAATCCTGTATTCTTTTGTATAAACGTTAAATAAAAAAAAAAAAAGAAAAACCAGCTAATCAATTAATTTTCGTTTCCATTGAAGTCTGTTTCTCACTCCTATTCACCTTTATTCCAAGAAGTAACGTTTCGTGACTACTTTCTATACAGCGAACAATCTGGAACTTTCTTTTAAGAAATAGGTATAAGAAAAACTGTTTGGCTGTATAAATGCTACAGAATCTTTCAATAATGCGAGTTCGACACGCACTTGGTCAATTTTTATTTCTTTATGTTTGGTACAATGAACTAAAATGAGAATATTATGTTTGGTGCTTCAAATATTTTTTCAAGTGCCTTGAAATGAAGTGTATTTTATTCTTGTTATATCAACAACTGTGTAAAATCTGCTTCTAATCTGTGTGTGTTTATCTAGGCAATAAGAACATTAGTTATTTATCTACATCTAAAATAAGGGACGTATTTTGGTTGGATAAAACGGTGGGACCGATTTTGATGGGACTTTCACTGGCAGATAGCTGATGTTATATGAGTAACTTAGGCTACTTTTATTTAAAAAAAAAAAAAAATATTGGGTTCCGCGCCGAAAAAAATAAAACCCGTGAAAGTGTGAACAAAATCCGATTCCAATTGGGAAGTGGTGATACCCACGCGGGCGAAGCCGCGGGCAACAGCTACTAATAATATAATTTCAGCATACATCAACCCGCACTGGGCCCGCGTGGTAAATTATAGCCCACACGTTCTCGATGAGAGAAGGCCTGTGTCCCAGCAGTGGGAAAATACACGAAACTCAAACTTTCGGATGGATTGTTTAGTCATATCTTAGACCCAAACATGCTACGACCAAAACCTAATAAACACATGGAAACGGTTCGCAATAAAAACTTAAGTTTATTCAGAAACTTTCACAGTTTCCCTCTGTTAAGGACCCCAAAAAATCTCGAGTCAAACTCCAAGAAACAGCGGAATGATATTTTATAGGATTGTAAAATTTCTTGAGTTGAATTTTATGTGTCGTCAAAAGTACACGCGTTGCGGAGTTTTTAGAAATGTTTATTTAAGGTTGACGCTTTTGTCGGTTGAAATATTAGCAACAAAAGTATTTTAAAGGGTGGAGTGTACCGTTGTTGACTTAATTTTATTAACACATTTTTTTCTAGATATTCTTTTATTGTATTATGTACTTACTACTTTGATATCAGCCTGCAGGGTAATTAGTAGATGGGTGACTACCTTTACATACCAAGATCTCTCCGTGCCTCGAAAAGCACGTTAAGCCGTTGGTCCCGACTGTAATTCGTGGATCTTTGACAGTCGCTACGGGTCGTCAGAAGCCCGAAAGTCTAACAACCAGTCTTACCAAGTCTTATTTAGTCAGTACCAAGGGGTATCGTATTACCCAGTAACTGTGTTGTGGAGGTCAGCTGTGAAGAACAGTTAAGTAATAACTAAGAGGAGCTCGTGGCTAAGCAATAACAGCCGCACGGGTCGATCCATCAGGTTAAGCTACGCTTGCCGGGGTTGGTCAGTGGATGGGTGACCATCTTTACATACCGAGACTCCTCCGTGCCTCGGAAAGCACGTTAAGCCGTTGGTCCCGGCTGTCATTCGTGGATCTTTGACAGTCGTTACGGGTCGTCAGAGCCCGAAAGTCTGATAACCAGTCTTGCCAAGGGGTCTCGTATTACCCAGTTACTGGGTTGTGGAGGTCAGATAGGCAGTCGCTCCATGTAAAATACTGGTATTCAGGTGCATCCGGTTAGGCTGGAAGCCGACCCCAACATGGTTGGGAATAGGCTAGACAGATGATGACTTAGAATGACTTCCATTTTGTCAGTTCAATAACATTCGTCGTCATTATTGTTGAACAGATGAATTCTTCAAACATTTGAAGCAATTGATCCGCAATTTCCTTCAGAATCCTTCGGACTGTAATTAAAAGTGAGTTATGCAATTAGAGTGCAGCTGTATCAACACTTTCGGCCATCATCAAATGTACCATAATTATTTTAGAAGCCCTTTTAAAATTACAGACCCTGGTATTCTTCTGGTTTATAATGTCTAAATGTGTTCTGCAAAACTTTTTAGCTTGCATTTGTTTGCTGGTGTGTTTGAACGCGCGAATCTCTAGAACTACCAGGCGGATTTGAAAAATTGTTTTTGTATTTTCAACTATTTAAATACTTAACGTTACTTTATTCTATTTCGTACTTAGTTTTGTAATCTAATTTTTTATTGTGATTTTGTATGACAATTCCATACAAAATCACAATAAAATATTAGATGATCCCATGCAATGTGACGAAATGTATAAATTTTTATGTTATTTTATTTTATAATCTAATTTTATTTGGGATTTTTTTTATAAGTATCAAATATTTATTATTAACATTGAAATGATTTAAAATTAATTGAAAAGTTGCTCACCATAAAATTATGATGAATGCTGTGCATGCCTATAAGTGATGTATTTACACAGTTCTGAAGACTGAATTACCAATAATAAATAATAATAATAAATCTTTATTTTATTTCTCTCATCACAAAGGTAGTTTTATTTTATAAATAGAGACAAGAATAATAAGTTTGTTACAAAACCTAAAATATGATCCTTTGTGAGAGACTGGCGTCCATACTAGGATACCCTGTGTGACCAATTGTTATTACCATTGTAAATATGTCATTGGTGTGCCTTGCTCAATAAATAAATATATAAATAAAAAATAAATAACTATTGAGAAGGGCTAGGTCTTACGCTAGGACACTCAGAAGCCGAGCTAAAAAAAAAGAAGGAATACTAAGTGAAAACGAAATAATAGCGTGAGTAGGCAATATGATGCGATGGAATGAGTCGGGGGTACAAGAAATTTCACGCGGATGAAGTCGTGGACAGAAGCTAGTGTTTTCATAAAGTAAAAAGCCCCAACCATTTAGAAATAATTTTAGTCTGAAAGTAACCACAACCGGTATTATCAACCTTGTTTAAAAAAGATTCCGTCGCAAGACAATGCTAGCCTTTTTAGAGTTTTTTTACGATAACGTCATTATATCTTTACTATAGGTGCTTTTGTAAAGAGTAATGGGAAGGTATAAAAATCTTTTTGTATGACGAGGATATTATCATGAGCTTTTATTTATTTTGCCTTGATATGTTAAGTTCTATGTTTATAAAGCTATGTCAACCAGTCATTTATTTTATAGTACTAGTCTGACCTGTTTTATATGATTTTATATTATGACAGTTTTTTAGTTCAAGGCACGGTCTTGCTCTTGTATTTTTTACTTCACAATGAGTTAATAATAAGTGAAGTTAACTTGGGGAGGCATATGTTCAGCAGTGGATGTCTTTCGGCTGAAATGGTGATGATGATGATGAAGCTAACAGTCACCATAAATTATTAAAAGCAGATATAAATACATCAAGTTGACTTGCTATAAGTGTTACGAAGAATCGTCTGGTGTTCATAACACTAGCATGACATAATGTGTGTTCTAATTTTTTCTTATACCTAATTGTGTGTTTATATTAGGAGCTTGTGGCTAAGTAATAATAGCCGCACGGGTTGGTCCGTGGATGGGTGACCATCTTTACATATTGAGACTCCTCCGTGCCTCGGAAAGCACGTTAAGGCGTTGGTGCCGGCTGTCATTCATGGATCTTTGACAGTAGTTACGGGTCGTCAGAAGCCCGAAAGTCTGACAACCAGTCTTACCAAGGGGTATCGTATTACCCAGTTACTGGGTTGTGGAGGTCAGATAGGCAGTCGCTCCATGTAAAATACTGGTATTCAGCTGCATCCGGTTAGACTGGAAGCCGACTTCAACATATTTGGGATAAGACTAGGCATATTGATACGAATCTATGTTTTTTTGTTGCTTCATCAATAAATTACACAAATAATTTTAAGCGTAGGTACCTATTGTCTAAACTTTAGACTCTTTAGGTCTAATCACGCAAAAGTCTTTATTGAAATATTTCAAAGCTATAATGATTAAAAACTTTATCCATGTCCTGAGAAAATATTCGCTTATTACAAAGAAATTAAGGCTTCTATGCAGACTAGGGAGTGATTTAAAAATGTAATAACATTTTCCTCGAATAATGCAAGCTAAAAAATGCAATGTGCATCCTAAATACAGTTTTGCGTGACTCCAAATTGCTTGTACTTTTATTAGAGTTGCAATGGCATTTGCAGAATTATAAGGATACGAAATTATTATGTAATTTTATTTTGAATTATACAGTGTGTCTGTATTCGGACTGGCGAAAATTAAGGGGGTGGTACAGACGATCAAACTGAACAACTTTCTCCCGGGGACCAACATCGTAATCGTGAAAAAAAAATCAGTCATCCCATACAAAACTTCAATACCTACTCGGCCAAATGTATGGGACGACTGAAAATGTTTTCGCGATTATGATGTTGGTCCCCGGGAGAAAGTTGTTCAGTTTGATCGTCTGTACCACCCCCTTAATTTTCGCCAGTCCGAATACAGACACACTGTATATTATGAAATGGGAAATCAGGTTTGAGGTATGAAATACAAATGTTTCTGAGAATGAATTGTATTTTTCGGAATGAATCTATGTTTAAAAGTAAACTAAACTGGTCATGTACTCTTTTTAAATCAAAACTTTTTTACAAAAAAATACAACCGACTTCCAAAAACAACACTACAAAGTGAAAAATATCTTTAATTTCGGAAGTCGGTGTCTAGTTAAATGTATTTTCGTTTTTTGCCACCGACTTCCGAAATTAAAGTTATTTTTCACTTTGTAGTGTTGTTTTTGGAAGTCGGTTGTATTTTTTTGTAAAAAAGTTTTTATTTTTCACTTTTTAGTTGTGTACCTACCCCACACAAATTCTGATACCACTATCTGCAAAACAAACTAGAACATCATCCATATAAAAGTGGGGTAAAAATATGTATTATTGAAGCTAACTCAAAAACTACCCAAGCAAAGTTAATCAATTTTATATGGGACCAACTGTGATGTATACCCTCTCAAATAAAACAAAAAAAAAATCCAAATCGGTCCAGCCATCTTCGAATAATCGGGGAACATACATAAAAAAAAAAAAAAAGGTTCCGACGAATTGAGAACCTCCTCCTTTTTGAAGTCGGTTAAAAATAGGATTTGTCGTTGTTTAATAAGAGATCAGTCTCGGATAAAAAAGTATTTGATTTTTTTATAGTATGAAACGCTGATCAACGTCCAATTCGATAAATTTTTTTTTGATTTCGAAGGTGGCTATGTTGTGTTGTAACACAACATAGCCGCTTTCGAAATCTGATAAAGTAACTGATTTCATTTCAAAAAAATATTCGACGCAAGCGAAGAAACGTTTAAGGAAAGAATAATATGGGAAAGGAACCGAAAAAACACGAGACTTAATATTACACAACGTAATTTGAAAGTCAGAGTTACAGTTTGTTTGCTGGCCGAATTCCCATTGACCATGCGTACGAGCACGCAAAGCATCGCTTAAGATTTCTTCAACATTCGTTTCGTTCGGCAAAATATGTGGCTTTGAAAACAGCTTTATCTATACCGCAGTGTACTGTAAATACCGCGTTTTGATCTTAAAATACCAAATAAAAATACGACTTAAAGAATGCTATATTCCTGGAATTCGAGTCCTTCGAAAAATTTTGCATCGGTAAAGTCCAGAACATTTTTAATAACACGCAGTAGTGCTATTGCGGTCGCTCACTTTGTGGCCACCACCTAAAAAACTGTATTTTCACCGCACATTTTATGGAATTCCTTTGACATGGCATCCGACCATTACTTTGTAGTTGATTGCTACGAATTCGTAGAGGGGCTACGGCGTAGCGCTACGTGCGTAAACGTTGCCTTTTGTTTTTTATAGGAAATAGATTAAGTTTGGTTTGTCAAGAATATTAGTTAGGTGATTCTTTGATTTCTTAGAAGTTTTAAAGGATAATGGTGTTGTTTAAGCTCTGCCCACACTGAGGCGAACCCCGCAAGATGCAGGACGAGACTGTGGAAATCGATTGTTTGAATAATGAGGAAGTCTCACAAATATTCGTCACAGTTAGAACACCTCCATGGAAGTAAGATCTTTCTAATCATTTATTTTACTTTAGCTTCCTTGAAGCATTGCATTTTTCGTCTATGGTTGCCTGTCAATAGAATGAACTTTATAGACGTGCTTATGTCAAAATTAAAATAAATGGTTGGAAAGAGTATTTATAGGTGACACAAACGTCGCGATCGAATTTCGTCCCGCATCCCGCGCGGCAATCGCTTCAGTTTAACCAGACCTTTCAAGTGACAATACAGTATTATTTTCTTCAAAAATGGGGCTCATTATATGGTTCTTTTGACCACACTGCTCTTTTAATTTTATTTTATTTGCTTTGCTTTGTATATCTAACATCGTTATAGTTTTTTCCATGAAATCCGATTAATAAATATTACATTATTCTAATCCAGTTCTTACTATGTTCGTTATACATAATATTCTTGATTGTTATCCCTCGTATCAACTTTCACATTCTGCCAAGGCTTTTTGGCATGCGTTCAGGTTGTATATTTGAACCCAAGCATGGGTTAACTGGCTGATTTTATATCTAACTTTAAACTAAAAACACAATGTTGTGCTTGAAAGTTTCTCATATTGGGTTTATTTATTATTATTTTATTTTCTTACATCATTTATTTGATAATGCACCAAGTCATGGAATTAACTTACTCTGATCTTCTATTACTGAATATAAAACTCTAAAATCTGTTATTTAAATTCTTATTACTACTAATCTAAACTATTATCTAAAGAGATAAGATAAGTATGGAGAAAAAACCGGCCAAGTGCGTGTCAAACAATGAAGGGTTCCGTAGTTGGGATGAATTATCCCAAGAACAAACTTAACATTGTAGTTGGAAAACATGTTGTCCCATATATTCTACCTGCAAATGTTAGTTTGTACGCACAATATTAAGAGATTTGCCATGTTATTTTAAGACCACAGACTTCTTATAAATTTTTCTGTAATCTATAACTAAAGAATTATTTTCTGTATTTTTTTCAAAATACTAATAGTGGCTTCTGATTCTGATTCTTAGGAGTTTCGTAGATAAAAGGGGCCTGAATCATACGCAGTTTTTTGGCGCAATACCGTTTTATTTTTGGTATAAAATCGTTACAAAAATCACCGATGAAAATGCCAGAAAGGAGCGTGCGGCTTACGTGGGGCTCGAATTTGTACTAGTATGTTCCACTAACTATCGTGGAATACTTCACCTAAGCTGCGTCCCGCGCCGCGCGCCCCTTCCTCGCTCACACATTCACACACTTAAAAACAAAACAACACACATAAATATTGCGCCGTTTACAGGGCCAATGGTCAATTTTCGTCTATTTTCTTAAATAATAAAATTATAAAAAAAATATATATTTGAGCCCACATAGTAAATTTTACATTTGATATTATGTCACACGGTACAGTTTGCAAAACTTTTTTTTTAAATATTCTTATTTGTCCCCAAAAGTGACCCTCTCAAAATTAATTTATTTACATTACATATATAATTTATAATTGTACCAAATTTAAACTAAATCGGTCCATTAGATTCAGAGAAAATTTAGCTGTGATAGACGGATAGACCCGAAGTGGGATCCGTTTTTCCTTTAGAGATACGGAACCCTCAAAAGACATGTTTCGCCTACCCCAAATAAATTGGGCTAAGGGCAGGAAAATGTTGACTAATATTTAAAGAGAGGTAAAATTTGGGAGTTTGTATATAGGGGGTAATCTCCGGAACTACTGATCCATTTTACTATTGGGAAGCTACAATATTACCGGGTGTCATAGATAGGATATTTTATATTAAAATAAGAAATTTCACGCGGACGAAGTGTCGGGTTGAATCTCATGTTTTAAAAAACCTTGCCCCAAGTCCTAACTTTGGTTAGAACACGGCCTTAGTTGCAGTTCCTAAAGAAACGAACCATGCCGGCTATACAAATTGCTAATATACAGGGTTACTTGTAATTCGACATATTCCTTGCAGGATCTCCTAGTAGGGTTAAAATGCAATAAATTAAGCTACCAAATGTTCTACCGAAATTCAGTATTTTTTTTTGTAATTTTTATCTAAAAAAATAGAAATTACGAAAAATAAAATGTCTAATTAGTGATCTTTGCCAAATTCTTAGGCATTTTACAACTTTTAATTCTTAACAAAGATCATCTACGGCACTAGCTATGCTAATAACTTATTCCAGTAAAGTCGCGCCGTAAATAGTTTTTGAATTTTTCATAAAAAAAAAAACTAAAACTCTAACTAACTCAAAAACTATTGAATTTCGGTAGAACATTTGGTGGCTTAATTTGTTGCATTTTAACCTTACTATGACGTCCTGCCAGGAATACGTCGAATTACAAGTAAGTCTGTATACAAGACTCATAGCCAGTTACATCAACTCTAACGTAATAATTTCTGTCAGATATTACCGAGACTCCAGGCTGCTACTGAGAAATTCCAGATGGCAAAACACTTTACTCGACTGGAATCGAATTTAGGACCTCATGCTCAGCAATAGTACTTATGAATACTAGACTAACAAGGCAGTCGACCAACGAGTCTGGTTTCTTGCCAGGATTTATTTATTTTATTTTATTTATTTGGGACAAAAAACAGTTATACATTACAGCATTAACAAAGTAGTTAATAAACAATCGAAATAACGTATAACTCACACTATTGTCCACGAAATAACATCGAAGTATGACAACGAACGCTCACTAAATAAGAAAATAATAAAAAAAAAACACTATAATTATACCGACGAATCGAAGAAAGCGGATGACATAAGCAACCGTCTTATTGGCGACTTGCAAGAGATTGTGAAACCAGTCTTTTAAATTTAGATTGCGGCAGCGCGAAAATATCAAAACCAATGAATTGTGAGTTATAGGTTTCTAAAAGTCGGCGGACAGGGGCTCGCACTCCAGCCTTCGTTCTACATCGCGCAGTGTAGAATAGTTGAGGTACGCGCACCTCTCGCCAAATAACAGTTCTAGGTACTACGTAACACAATCCATTTGTGAACTCAGTACAATTAAATAGGTTGATGGCAATACGCTCGCCCTGTTACATGGTAGTGGCATCGCAGTCGCGTAAAAACATATTTTCTCGAGTTCCAAATTATCGACATCTTAACGCTTTCAAGGACACTAAACGGCCATAGCAGTCATAACAATAAAACTTCTACTGTATCTCGTTCAGTGTCCTTGAAAGCGTAAATCACCTGTAACAAAGTTTTTTCATTTTGTATACAACATCTGTTTGTAGAGAACCCTACGCCATAATAATAATAGGTCGCCATGCTAATTCAGCCGTAGATTGAGTATCATCAGCTTCCACAATCGCCTTTAATTCGTCATTGTCGACCAAAGTCTTTGGACGACCGCGAGGTTCATTTTTCAGGTCGAAATTTCCAGAACGGAAGCGAGCAGACCAATAACAAGTGGTGCGTTGTTTTGTAGTGTTAGCTCCGTAAACGTCGCTGATGTTGCGTGCCGCTTGTGCCGCGTTGCTGCCACGACGGTACTCATATTCCATAATTACTCGAATTTTTAACGTATCCATGATGACGAAAAAGATTGAAATGCGATGAAAATGTAACACTAATCAATAAACAAATGACTACTTTTGGAAAAAAAATCCATGTTTTTAAAATAAAATTAATTTGGAATTAGAATTCTTAGCCAAACAAAAATTATTTTGATTTGAAATGGCCAGTACTGCAGAACGGCAATTTCATAGGTAAAGACCTAAAAAAACCTACAAAATAAATACGAGTAAATTCCACCACCCCACATTGTGGTATAATCTCATTACCTCACTTTGTGTGTTCTAAAGTAACAAAAGTGTATTGTTATGTAACAAAGGAGGATTATCGGCATTCAATCGTTCAAACGATTGATCTCTTCAATTAGCTACTGAATGGGAGAGTGATTATGTCGTTGATAGTAATAGAATATTTAAAAAATATTGAAAATGAGGGAGAAAATATGAGTTTTAGCAAACGTTTATGTGCTATTTGTGACAAAAGTAAGGTTGGTTGGGAATTGAAGTAGATAGCTTTAGTTTATGAATGCAATATTATTGTTTAATTTAATGTAGATCCTATTTTTAACCGACTTCAAAATTCGTCGCGTTTGTATACAAAACTAAAAAAGCAAGCTAAAAATGGGTAATTATTATACGTGCAAATTTTAATGTGCAAACAGTATTTTTGATGTACGTATTCTGTTGGGAAAAGTTGGTAATTTTTGATGTGCGTTTAAATCAATCAATCTGCCTAGCCTTTTCCCAACTATGTTGGGGTCGGCTTCCAGTCTAACCGGATGCAGCTGAATACCATTATTTTACATGGAGCGACTGCCTATCTGACCTCCACAACCCATTAACTGGGTAATACGATACCCCTTGGTAAGACTGATTGTCAGATTTTGGGGCTTCTGACGACCCGTAACGACTGTCAAAGATCCCCGAATGACAGCCGGGACCAACGGCTTAACGTGCTTTCCGAGTCACGGAGGAGTTTCGGTATGTAAAGATGGTCACCCATCCACGGACCGACCCCGGCAAGCGTAGCTTATCCTGATGGATCGACCCGTGCGGCTGTTATTACTTAGCCACGAGCTCCTGCGTTTAAATACTACCTATTTAATATTTTTCTGATGTGCGATTAATAATTTCCCCTAAAATCATCATCGAAAAATTCATCCCGCATAGCTGTTGACTGGTTATATATTATATATAGAGACTGGCGGCATTGCCACGTTATGTGGCAATGGCTTTGGACCCGGCTGTCAATCGTGGATCTCTGACAGCCGTTACGGGTCGTCAGAAGCCTGAAAGTCTGAGAACCAGTATTACCAAGGGGTATCGTATTACCCAGTCACTGGTACCTGCCCTCCACAGGTCAGATAGGCAGTCGCTCCATGTAAAATACTGGTTTTCAGCTGCATCCGGTTAGACTGGAAGCCGACCCCAACATAGTTGGGAAAAGGATAGGAGGATAGATTGATTACATTTTGGCAAGGTTTTAAAAGATACAATAATTTTAATCGTCAACATCAGCAGATAACCGATACTATCTCCACGGAAACAAAAAAAAAATTGCCCTGAATTGTTATTTATTGCTATAATTATCCACGTCAGAATATTATAGGTCGTTGACCTGCTGTATACGCACGCAATCACCCGCTGTAATGGCTCAAGGGAAAATATTCAGCTGTGTTGTTTATTTGACTGCCTCATTGGTGTTGTGGTCGCAAGCGCTACTGCTGAGCATGTTCTGGGTTCGATTCCTGGGTCGGTCAAAGTTTTATAGGGTTTTTCCATGTGGAAGTTCTTAGTATCAACCCGGTGTCTGGATTTGTACCCGGTTGATGGCAACAGGCTCGCCCCCTATTACATAACTTGGGACTTAAACATAACTGATGACATATAGAAATACTCCGAGGAATACTGGCGCGATATTCATCATCATCTGCCTAGCCTTTTCCCAACTATGTTGTGGTCAGCTTCCAGTCTAACCGGATGCAGTTGATTATCAGTATTTTACATAGAGCGACTGCCTATCTGACCTCCACAACCCAGTAACTGGGTAATACGATACCCCTTGGTAAGACTGGTCGTCAGACTTTCGGGCTTCTGACGACCCGTAACGACTGTCAAAGATCCACAAATGATAGCTGGAACTAACGGCTTAGCGTGCTTTTCTATGCACGGAGGTGTCTCGATAAGTAAAGATGGACCCATCCACGGACCAACCCCGGCAAGCGTAGCTTAACCTGGTCGATCGACCCGTGCGGCTGTTATTACTCAGCCACGAGCTCCTCCTGGCGTCATATTATATTATGTTTTTATTTGGTGCCCAATGGTATGGTGTTCGTTAGCCATTTTGAATTTGTTTTGTTCTTAAATTCTTGTAACATTATTTACGTTTCAATTGTTTTGGTTGCCATCATCATTATTTATATTTCTGGGTTCTCGTTTTGGGAGTGTTATTCAATACTAAATGATTGATTTTCACTTATGTATGTATGAGGTAGCTAGGTAGCTTGAATGTTGCAAAGGTCATGTTTGACATGAATTAGAACACCTATGTTATTTTTATATCTTGCATAAAGGTCATTTTCATTAGCTTTGGAAAGCTAACGACCGCAGCGCCAGTATTCGTGTATAAAAAAGCAGCTTCTCATAAATGCAGACAAATCCAAATACATAAAAAAAAAAGTTTTTTGAAGAAAAGCCAATGTAGGTAGTATCTAAAACAATGTTATATTTATAACTAGGTAGTTATGCTATGCACAATACATTGAAACCCACATACACAAACATGACATAGTTAGTTATGGCAAAAATATTACCCTCTTTCTGGGTCAGTCGGGTAAAAATAAGAAATGAAGTTACACAACCCATCTTACTCTCATCCAATAATAAGCTGAGATAAACAAATTCCTAGTAAAATCTACCACAAAAGTTCCTATGTTTCCAGGAACTAGTACTTAGTTTGGCTTCCATAAACTCAAAATTCTGTTACCGGCCACTTCTCGAACTTTGCACTACCACGCTTTTCGCTGTAGATATAACATGCAGTACACAGTTTTAACAGGGGTAAACGACTAATTAGTGTACAGAAAAGCTGCATATATTTATATGCTATATAAATTCAGGATGGCAGAAACATCGATGATCAAACTGTAACCATGAATAGAGATGATGCCTGGGTAAAAAAAAAGAAATTCTATTTAGTCCATCAGTCAGAGAATAAAAAAATATTAAACACGTATTTTTTGCCTTATAATATTAATGAAAAAGCGGCCAAGTGCGAGTCGGACTCGCCCATGAAGGGTTCCGTAGCAGCAAGTAACATAATATAAAAGTTCTCGTAGTTCGTTGTAACTTTGATCGATGTTTTAATAATACGAGTAGTGTATTTTTTTTTTAAATTAAGTTATTGATAAGTAAACATTATAATTAGGTACCCAAATGATGGGATTAAAGTAAATTGCGGTTTACGATTTATGACGTATTAAAAAAAACTACTTACTAGATCTCGTTCAAACCAATTTTCGGTGGAAGTTTACACGATAATGTACATCGTATATTTTTTTTAGTTTTATCATTCCTTTATTTTAGATGTTACAAGGGGGGGACACATTTTACCACTTTGGAAGTGTCTCTCGCGCAAACTGTTCAGTTTTGAAAAAAAATTATATTAAAAACCTCAATATCATTTTTAAAAACCTATTCATAGATATCCCACACGTATAGGTTTGATGAAAAAAAAAAATTGAGTTTCAGTTCTAAGTATGGGGAACCCCCAAAATTTATTGTTTTTTTTTCTATTTTGTGTGAAAATCTTAATGCGGTTCACAGAATACATCTACTTACCAAGTTGCAACAGAAAATAGTTCTTATAGTTTAGAACAAAAGTGGCTGTGACATACGGACGGACAGACAGACAGACATGACGAATCCATAAATAAGGGTTCCGTTTTTTGCCATTTGGCTACGGAATCCTAAAAATGACTTAGATAACAGGCATTAAAGTTAGGGAGTGGGCGCTCGCTACGTCACTTCTACGTATAAAATCTAGCTAGGCGTGACGTCATGCCATATTTTAACTCAATATATCGCCGTAATCTTTTGATTACGTAAAAAAAGAAAAAATACGTGTCCAATATTTTTTTAAATTCTAAGTGACGGACTAAATATTTTGTTTGTCAACATCCCTATTCAGCACATGATTCTAGATAGCGTAAAATTTTTTATTTGGTTATAAAAAAAAATCTGCTGTTTCATGTGTGCTGTGACTATGAATGACAGGCTGAGGAATTATGTGATAAGGCAACGGTTAGGTGTATAAAAAAGAAGAATGAAACACGACTAACAAAAGGTATTTAAAAGGCAGATGTAAAGTGGAAACTGCCGGGAGGGGACGCCCTAAGAAGATATTAGTGACCTATAATATTATCGCACAATCTCAGATCAACAAAATTTATTGATCTGAGCGCATAATAAAATGGCGCAATCTGGGCATAGCTGAAACAAGGTAGGATTTCCGCAATCACTAAAATCATCATGATTTTGACATCACTAAAATATCATGAATGTGAGTGGCTTACGACCGGGGAAAGCATTGGAATATTGAAGGCTGATATGATAATGATTACCTACATAATGAACAATCATCATTCCTCACTCAAAACACTCCTAATGTTGTGTCAGGGGATACAGTAACAACACCTTCTCGCATAATGTAAACAAGCCCTTATATCTACTAAGCGTTAAAACACAATTTTAAGTAACTACATAGATTTCCCGATTGGGCATTAGTACACAGACCGAGTGGGCTTTGACGTAATAAAAGATCAAATCGAACACACTTCAAAGTACAGATAAATAGAATCGAAAACATCTTGAACTGTCAATCGATAAAGATTTATAAAGGATGTATGTTTACAGTGTTCTGAGTCTTATTTCTTTCGTAATAAGGTTGTAAGCGCTGGGTGATTTGCGGTAGGTTTTGTTAGGGTTGCTATACGAGAACGGCAAGTTGTTGCAAGTTATTTTGATGGTAATGTCGTCTTATTGGAACGTTTTGGGGGTAAACATACCTACTGTTTAGCGTAGTGTGGGACGCCCACCAGTTAGATGGACCGACGACCTTATAAAAGGTGGCTGGGACAGACTAGATGCAGCAGGAGGAGGACAGGGTGTTGTAGCCCAGCCTGGGAGAAGCTTATGTTCAGCAGTGACCTCGATAGGCTGAGTTGATTCACCTACTATGGAGATTGTATGCATGTTCTGAGACAGTGACACGCCGGCTTGCGCTGAAAACCAGCGCCGTTGATTCGTGCCTTCGTGCACGGGCCACGGCATTATGCTGAGCATTGGCCGTTTCGCGCGGATGTGACGCAAATTTTCGTTTTATTTTAGTTTTAAGCCTAGTTATAAAATAACTCTATGTAATGTGCGTCACCTTTATGTGAATAAACAGTTTTTCTTTCTTTCAAACTACTGAATTTACCCAGTATTTTTTAAACTGGTTTGCCGAGTTTTTTTTTGTGTTTTTTTTATCTAGCGGCTAGCCTTTTGTTTACTACGTCGAAGTAACCAATTTTCTAACTTCCCATATGACTGATTAGTTACAAACATGCTCTATCAATGTCACTACAACGAAATTAGAAACAAATCATTTCTCGCTACTAACAAAACTTTTTCAAGGTTTTCATAATAATATTTTTTATCCTTATAACTTAAGAAAACATGACTATTTTACAGTTATAGATAGTAATGAAATTGCAATAGTTAATTATTAACTTTAATGTGCAACCAATTATGAATTGTGTTATTAGCAATAATAACCATTAGTTAACATCGTAATTGATTAAATAAATTAATCAAAGTAATCAGTTACTTCCGTAAAGTAACTATAAATGGTTTATGATTGGAAATTGACATTATATGAAACAAGACACCAAGAAAAACTCAACCTTCATCACCATTCTTTTGCCCTTATCCCATCCCGATTTAGGTATTTGTCGTCGCTCAGCGCAAAATACATTTTTCTTCCATACATCTCTATTAGTCGCCATCTCGGTAGTCACCTCCTTTCTAGCCAACTAATCTTCCTACTAAAAACTAAAAAAACCAAACTACCAAAAAAATCACCCGTCTGCAGTGATCCTTAATCAAATTATTCAAATAGAAGATTCCGCTCGCCTCCGAGGCGCCCCCGGAGCATTCAACAAATAAGAACATTTTACCCGATGAGGACTCAGTTAAGCACTGCAATCTGTTGTTTATGTTTACCCCGCTTCTTTAGATTTCGTATAAGACTTCACGAGGGAATTAGATGTGAAGACGAAGTTATCTGTGTGTGATAAGGGCTGATGATTAGCTATCGGTAATAATAGCACATAATGAAAGTCAAGTGAAAGCAATTAGGTATATCACAGGAACTTTTGAATTGTCATAGAGTCGGTCACTAATCAGGAAGTTGAAGTTTGATAGCATACTAAATACAAATATGTATAATTACTGCTAAACATACAGTGTTACTGGTAACTCGACATATTCCTTGCAGAATGTCATAGTAGGGTTAAAATGCAAGAAATGAAGCCAGCAAATATTCTACTGTAGTTCAGTAGTTTTTGAGTTAGTTAGATTTTTAGTTTTATTTATTAAAAATCCCAGATTGAAATATTTCAAGCCAATATAAAAATGATTTACGGTGTGACTATAGTTGAATTTAAGTTGTAATGATAGCTGATGCCATAGCAGATCTTGGCAAAAATCACTAATTAAACATTTTATTTTTCGTAATTTTTGTCATTACTTCATAAAAAAATGTTCTACTCTAACTCAAAAACTTCGTAGAACATTTGGTGACTTAATTTGTTGCATTTTAACCCTACGTTGACTTCCTGCAAGGAATACTTACCAGCAACCCTATATAATATAGGAATCAGGATTTATATTCAAGAGTTAACAAAATAAGGGTTCCATAATTACGACTTCAGTATCAATCGATACATATTATTTCTGTTCCAGACCGCTACGTGTGGAGGCGGCGGCGCCCGCCACTGCTGGCTGTGCCAGCTGCCAGAACAAACCTGCTGGCCAAAGCACCTCTCACGCGAGCAATTCGTACTGTTAACGAAGTTCAGAATAGGTTGGACATTTTTTCGTGTAACTTCAGTGAACTTGCAAGAGTATGTTTATATATAATATGTTACGAGAGCAACAATTAGTGTAATTTTAAGTTTATTGTTTCTTTTATTGTTTAATTATTATTTTTTTAAGTAAAACATAGATAGTTATGTCAATTTTCTGTGAAGATTACATTGTTATAATTATAAGGTTGTATTGTTTTAGTTATAAGTAATTTGGTGTTGATGTATTGTGTAGTTATTTGTAATTGTTAGTAATAGGGTTATTTAAAATAGTTAATATTATAAGTAGGCTTAGCTATCGCATTAGGTTTCTAAACCTGTAATGATAGTTTAAGAGTTTTAAATAAATAAATAAATAAATAAATAAAAAATAAATAAATAAATAAATTATTAAATAAAGTCACTTTTTGAGTCTGTCTATGTGACCGCGTTGTTTTCCTAACTATGGGACGAATTTTGATGCGGTTTTCACGAAGCTTATCTATACTTATAAATCCATTTATTAAGAATTCTGTTTGCCAAGAGACAGCCATCAGCTATTTATGTTCTGTGTTCATAAGTATAAGAATGTGTTTTGTTTTTATGTTCTTTATTTGACTTATTTTATCTTTTGTATGCACGTGTTTCTTTAACAAATTTTGACCTTTAGTGAAATCAAATTTTCGTAGAATTGTTCTTAGTTTACAGTTTGCTTTGTAACATGGTTTCTGTATTTATTTGTATACCTACTTCTGTAGAACTCATCACCATCTCTTCTTGTCATTATATTTGCACAGCTTGTTCTGTAGTTTCTAATTTAAAAAAAAATACAAAATACAAACATTATTTATTGACATAAAACAATCTTTCAGACTTTCGGGCTTCTGACTACCCGTAACGACTGTCAAACATCCACGAATGACAGCCAGGACCAACGGCTTAACGTGCTTTCCGAGGTACTGAGGAGTCTCGGTATATAAAGATGGTCATCTGTTTAAGAATAATCTAAACATTATATTTGCATTAGCAACATTTGTATTTTTCACTAGTATTTTATACACTGGTAACATTGTATCGAGTAGAATCTTCTCGGTGCCATGGACTTTTGCTCTTGTTGTAAAGTTAAAGTAATTATTTTGGAAATACAGTTTTACTGCTAAAAATCAACAAGCATTTTATTATACATGCTGGCTGTGGTCCTTCGTAACCTGTGAAAAGTTGTGCAGTGTGTAAATCGCGTATTCAAGTTACTATGTTCGTGAATCGGCGCGGACGCCACGCGACGCCATAGTTCGTCGTCTTCGTCGGGCGAGCTTTTGCGAGAAATCTATAATTTCTCTGCAAATATACAAGAAGAATCGCGAGGATTTCTGCATTTTTCACAGAAATAAGTTCATTTTGTTGTGGATTGCAAATCGATAATTTTGCAGCTCATTGAGAACTTGAGTTATTGTTCGTGGTCGCCGGGCAAGATTTTGCGGGAAATCTATAATTTTTCTGCAAAATACTAGAAGATTCGTCAAGATTTCTGCTTATTTCACAGGAATACATTCAATTCAATATTATTTCAATTGTGTTAAATTGCAAATCTATAATTTTGCATCTCATTCACTTCTACCTTCAAATATCATTCATAATCGTGGAGCGGGAAACGGTCGGTTCGTCAAGTTACTGCGTCACGTCTCAATAGTCTGTGGTCGTCATCGTCGTGCAATACTGTTGGCAGCATTGCGGAACTGTCATCGAGATTATCTTTTGATTGTAAACATCAACATAACCTGCAAAGAAGTTCGTCCGGTGTTTACGGTTTAAAAAGTGTGCGGATACGTAAAGCGAAGTGTTTTTGTGAGTATTTAAGTGTACGTTAGTGCGTAAATTAACGTGTTTACCATGTCGACGGCGGAGGAAGTGCTTAAAAAGTTGCGTCTCGCCCGAGCACAACAAAAAGGTACTGTTACACGCATCGAGAACTTTATTAGTGATCCAATCAATCTTGCGTCTGCGTCTATCGAAATGATACAAGCTCGTATTGACAAGCTGAATACAACTTTCAAAGACTATGAGAGAACACAATTAGATATTTTATCTTGTGATGAAAAAGACAAGGAAAATGTTGCTATTTTAGAGGATAAATATTTTGACATTATCTCAAAGTTAAATTCAGCTTTAAAAAACTTAAATACATCTGAGGTAAAACAATGCTCGAATGTTTCGACTTCAAAATTACCTAACATTGATATCCCGATATTTGATGGGAAGGATTTTACAAAATATACTCCGTTCATTGATTTATTTATGGCTGTTATTGACGGAAACAGGGCACTCTCAGATGTGCAAAAGTTATTTTATTTGCGCAAATTTTTGTCCGACGAAGCATTGGCTGTTATTGTTAACCTACCACTTGTGAATGAATCTTATAAAGAAGCCATTGAGCTTTTGAAAAAACGCTTTGATAATAAGTCACGATTAATATTTAATCACATAAATATATTATTGCAATTGCCTGTGATGCAGAAAAGTACAGCGGCCTCTATAAGGTCTTTTATATCACAAGTGCAACAACAATTGTATGCACTTAAAAACTTGCAGCAGCCTGTTAAGCAATGGGACATGCTTTTAATTTCAATATTATTTAAAAAATTAGATTTGTATACCAATCGTGCTTATCAGCTAGATAGAAATATAGATACACTTCCAACGATGGAAGAGTTCCTTTCATTTTTAGAGAAACGTGCTATAGCGTTTGAAGATAGCTGTAATTCTGACAATAAGAAGAATACAGTACAAAAAGTGAGCAATGTTGTCACTAAAAATTCTAGTTCTTGTTCTTTTTGTAAAGGTATTGCACATTTGTTGCATTCATGCCCTAAATTTAAAATGGCTTCAATAGAAGACCGTATAAAATTCATAGATGACAAAAAGTTGTGTACTATGTGTTTAAAGTCTCACACTGGTAAGTGTAAGTTTTCATTTTCTTGTAAAATTTGCAAGCAAGGGCACAATACCCTCCTGCATAAAGACAGTGATCCTAGCCCTCAGGCTTCTATATCATTGCATTCTGTTAATTCATCTATGAATACTTTATTGCCCACCATAAAGGTTAAGTTGATCGACTATCAGGGATCCGAACTTTATGTCAGAGCATTACTTGATTCAGGAAGTCAAGTTTCACTTATTACCTCAAATCTTGTGGAAAAATTGCAGCTAAAGCTTAAGAGCCAAAATGCCAATATTATTGGCATAGGGAACAATTGTAATAAAATCAACAAATATGTTGACATTACCATCAATTCTCCAGTGAAAAATGTACAATTAAAAATAAAATGCCATGTTGTAAACTGTATTACAGCAGATTTGCCTCAGTATCATTTTGATATTTCAGGGTTAAATATTCCCAAAGACATCCAGTTATCAGATGATGAATTTAATGTACCAACAGAAATATCTATGCTTTTAGGTGCTGATATTTATTTTAATATTTTAATGGATGGTCAAGTTAAAATTCATAATGGCTTGTTATTGCAGAATACTTTGTTTGGTTATACTATTGGTGGAAAGCAATTTGTTGATGATTATAAAAATAATTTAGTTACAAACTTGGCTATTTGTGATACTAACAAATTAGAACTTGTAATGGAACAGTTTTGGCTCACTGAGACGATTCCTCAGTCTACAACAAAAGGCTGTAATGAATTTGATAAATCAGAAAAATGTTTCCAACAATCTGTTAAACTTGAAAATGGTAAGTTTTGTGTTGATATGCCCTTAGCTTCCAAAATGGAAGAGTTGCAGCTCGGGGATTCGTTTTCGGTGGCTCTTCAAAGATTCCTATCACTGGAGAAACGATTTAAAATCAACCCTGTATATTTAGAAAAATATAAGAGCTTTATTGAGGAGTACATAGCATTGGGGCATGCTAAAACGGTGGATGTAGGCAGCTATGATGTCCAAAATGGCACTGTTTATTTTTTAGCTCACCATGCTGTATTAAATGAGGCAAGTCTAACCACAAAATTACGTGTAGTATTTGATGGTAGTATGAAGTCTAGAGCTGGGGTGTCACTGAACGATGTAATGTTGAATGGTCCGGTTGTTCAGAGCGAACTCTTTGATATTCTCCTTCTTTGGAGAACATACTTCTACACGCTCACCTGTGACATTCAAAAGATGTTTCGTGGAATTCTTATAAACCCAAGTCAAACTTGTCTTCAAAATATTTTATGGCGGGATGATCCATGCAAACCCATAAGCTGTTTGCAGCTTCAAACTGTCACATATGGTTTAAAGTCTTCCACCTTTTTGGCTACTCGTTGTCTGATAGAGTTGGCTCGTAGATATCAAGCTGAATTCCCGCTTGCTGCTCAAGCCATGTTGTTGAACACTTATTGCGATGATGTCATTTGTGGTTCTGATAGTACTCAAGAGCTTCATCAACTTAAATGTGAACTTATTGCTCTTTTGGAAAAAGGCAGCTTCACGCTTCATAAGTGGTGTTCAAACTATCCCGAGGCTATTAATGCTCTCCCCAATGAGCACAAATGTTTTAAAAAATTAGACATCAATAAAAACAATATTGTCAAGACATTAGGTTTAAAATGCGACATTTTAAATGATACATTTACTTTTAACTGTCCAATGATTAACAATGATGATATGATGACCAAACGGTCTATTCTGAGTTTCATTGGTAAAATGTTTGACCCGCTAGGCCTCATAGGTCCTATTATAGTTGTGGCAAAAATTTTCATGCAAACTTTATGGTCTATGAATTTAGACTGGGATAAAATATTGCCCCAAGAGCAACTCAATGTTTGGGATAAATTTATAAAAAACTTAGTTTTGATGAATACAATTACTGTGCCAAGATATGTAAGTTCATGTGATGTGGATATCATAGAGTTGGTGGGATATGCTGATGCGTCTATGAAAGCATTTGGATGTTGTCTTTACCTAAGAACGGTTAAACCGGATGGTTCAGTTTTTGTTAATTTATTGTGCTCTAAGTCCCGTGTTGCCCCATTAAAGAAAAATTTAACAATCCCAAGACTGGAATTAAATAGTGCTTTGCTTCTTTCACAAATTGTGAATAGGGTATACAATATTTTAAAATGCAGATTCCCTAGTCTCACAGTTCACTTATACAGTGATTCCCAGATAGCACTAGCATGGATTAAATCTAAAAACATAAAATCAAATCCTTATGTGGCTAATAGGGTAAACCAAATAAAAATATTAACTTCAAACTTTCAGTGGTCGTATGTCAGCACGGCTAGTAATCCTGCTGATTTATTATCAAGAGGTTGTGACCCATACAAATTAAAGTCCAATTTGCTTTGGTGGCATGGTCCTAAGGAATTGTTAAGTAAGGACTTTGAACACTCTGTTAATAATGTCGAGTTCCCACTTCCTTATTTAGCTGAAACAGATAATATAGTAAATAATATATGTGAAGTCAATGAACCTTCTAAAAAAGATGAGCGAATTTTTAATGATTTAATTGAAAAAATATCAGATTTTAATCGACTTCAGCGAATTGTTGCCTATATATTGCGATTTATCAAAAATTGTTCCAAAAACATTGATAAATTGTATGGTTCTTTGACACTGCAAGAGCTTCGTAGTGCTTTGTTGGCGATTATTCGTAGTGTTCAAAGAAAACACTTTCCTAAAGAAATAGAGTGTCTTAAAAATAATTTACCTATCAAATCTGGATTATCAAGTTTACATCCTTTTCTGGATCAGGCTGGTGTGCTTAGAGTTGGTGGCCGTCTTCAGTGTGCCATCGACATGGCATATGATAAAAAGCATCCTGCTATACTTCCTAAATCATGTAATTTCACAGATATCCTAATTCGTAATGAGCATCTTCGCTTGTTGCATGCAGGGGCTAAATTAGTGTTGGGCTCACTTTCACAACAATTTTGGCTTATCAGTGGTGTCCGTGAAGTCAAGAAGGTGGTAAACAAGTGTGTCAAATGTTTCCGTCTAAAGGCTGCAGCTGCGAAGCAGCTTATGGGTTCTCTCCCGCAAGATAGGATTACAGCTGTTAGGCCATTCAATGTAGTTGGCGTGGACTTCTGTGGACCTTTTAATGTTAAAACTTCTAGAATCAGGAGACCATTAATCACAAAAGGCTATGTGGCACTTTACGTGTGCTTTGCTACAAAGGCAATCCACATGGAGCTAGTCAGTGACCTCACAACTGAAGCCTTTTTAGCATGCCTCAAACGTTTCATTTCTCGAAGAGGAATGCCACAGAAAATATTCTGTGACAATGCAAAAACATTTAAAGGTGCTGCCAATGAGTTAAATAAACTGTATGAATTGTTTATATCAAAAACTCATGTAGATTCTGTGAATAATTATTGTACTCCTAACTTTATTAAGTTTAAGTTTATCCCTAGTTACTCTCCGGAGTTTGGAGGCTTATGGGAGGCAGGGGTTAAAAGTTTTAAATACCATTTTAAGAGAATTGTTGGAACTGTTGTCTTGACTTTTGAAGGTTTGTATACTGTTATCACGGAAATTGAAGCTGTGTTAAATTCAAGACCTCTCCTTCCCATGAGCTCAGATATTTCCAATTTTGGGTATTTAACGCCTGGCCACTTCCTCATAGGTACCTCTATGATGAGTTATCCCGAAGCTGACTTAGCTAATTATTCTATTAATAACCTAAAATTTTGGAATGTTTTATGTAAAATTAAACAAGACTTTTGGAAAGTCTGGTCTGGGGATTATCTTACACAGCTTCAAAGCAGGCCAAAATGGCACCATGTCAATCCTAATTTAAAAGAAGGAGACCTAGTTATTCTTCGTAGTGATAATACTGCTCCAATGACATGGCCCATGGCAAGAATTGTGAAGACAATACCTGGACCAGATGGTATGGTCAGAGTGGCAGAAATTAAACTGTCAAATAATAAAACCTATGTTAGATCTCTCAGAAAATTATGTCCATTACCGATAAATTAGATTGAACACAATTTAAATTTAACTTTTCTTACTTTTATCCATTTCTTATGTTTCTATTATGTAGTTACAACTTTTTTTTGTCATTGCATGGCCCCGGCCCAACTATGTTTAAGAATAATCTAAACATTATATTTGCATTAGCAACATTTGTATTTTTCACTAGTATTTTATACACTGGTAACATTGTATCGAGTAGAATCTTCTCGGTGCCATGGACTTTTGCTCTTGTTGTAAAGTTAAAGTAATTATTTTGGAAATACAGTTTTACTGCTAAAAATCAACAAGCATTTTATTATACACATCCATCTACGGACCGACCCCGGCAAGCGTAGCTTAACCTGATGGATCGACCCGTGCGGCTGTTATTACTTCGCCACGAGCTCCTCTTTATGACATAAAAAAATATTGACATAAAACAATAGGTAAAATAAACTATCGAATTCTCTGTCACCTGCGCTAGATAAAACTGTGTTGCAGGAGCCAGTGTCCTGCCTTAATAAAAAAACACTTTTTTTTTAAACACAAAGAAAAAAAAATATGTGAGTTTGCATACTTGAATTGCTTGTTTGTTATGTAGAGCTAAATCAGGGCTGATCCTGTCCCATCACAAAAACTATGAAACGACAATGAGTTTTGCTAATGAGAATGAGTAATGAATGTGTAATGATTTAATATTGTAGTTCCTGGGGTAAGCGAAAAATGCAATAGCTGACCCCAGGTCAAAAGCCGCAACAGTGTCCTAAAGCAAAGCTTACCAATAAAAAGGTAACGGTAACTGTTTGGTGGTTTCAGCATGGTGTTATTCACTATAGCTTTCTCCGATCTGGTCAAGCAATAACGGCAGATGTCTACTGTGCCGAACTCCGAACAATGATAGCAAAACTAGTAGCAGTGAAACAGCCCCGACTCATGAATCGATCTTCACCATTATTGCTCCATGATATATTTCCGTATTTGCCAGACCTTGCTCCAACGGACTACCATTTTTTTCGTGATTCGGACAATTTTCTACGTGATAAAAAGTTTTCTTCCCAGGAGGCAGTACAAAATGCTTTCACACAGTTTGTCGAATCTAGATCACGAGAGTTCTATCGCAAAGGCTTATATGACCTTCCTATTAGATGGCAGCAATGTAATAATAATGGTAATTATTTTTATTAAATTTTGTCAAATTAAAAAAAAAAACGAATATCAATTTTTCAGTACAAATCGGCAATTTCATACTTTAACCCCTAAACAAAATTTTATAAAAGGGAAGAGTTCATTGGGCATCAAAAATTCATCCCCATCGCTGTCAATGGGTTTTTGGTTTAAATTATGTACATCGAAATAAAAATACTTAAAAATTATTTTATACCAATCTCGCCAATCATCTCCAATAAACCAAGGATTGATCAAAGAAACCGTATTTAGCCATCAATTTGATGCCAAAAAGTTGAATTCTTCGACGTGGAAATGTAATCTTGTTCGATAATAAGCCTTCAAGCCTTCAAACTGACAGGCTTACTTAATTAAAAATTAAATTTAGGAGCTCATCACGTTGATAAACATCTTATAACGATTTGACGGAGAATCGAACGTTCTAATGTCTTTCCGACACGCGAGGTATATTGACTAAGGGACGAACGTTGTCGGTAGAATAATATTTCAAGAATTTAATGTTAGTATGTCAAATTGAGATTACAACCCGCATTTTGAGTTAAATACTAGTTACTTTCAGAGCATCAGTGATGAATGACCACTTATTGCTTATTAGTCAAAAGGAAGATGGCCCTCCTTTTAATCCTGTGGCGTGAGGACCTTATGCCTGCGTCAGCAAATGGTGTTAGTGTTACTGAGTTCTGGGCCAAACAGGAAATTTAAATTATATATGCCATCGACACTCTGAGAAGAAGATCCTGCGGTTGTCATTTATGTCACCAATGTGATTAGAAAAAGGTTATATTTACCATAAACATTGCAAGCAATAAGCTCGTAATAAGCTAAGTGTAGATTAGCAACAAAACTTGCGGAAGTTTTTCTGCAAGCAATTCTTACCGCGTGCGAAAAATCGCGACAAGCTCACTTTCGCAAGTTATCTTAACTCAAACTCAAAGCATGAGGCACTTTCTAATATTGTCAAGTCAGTCAGTCAGTCAGAAAAATGAAGCTAGTGGTCCACTCCAAAGCGTGGTAGGTTCCTATGGAGCAGAACGGGCAAGAAACTTCACGGACTCTCTTTCCTTTTTCTACTTCTGCAAGATTTGTTGCTAATCTAACATCGATATGGGTACAGATACATTTATCTGTTCTCTAGGTACAGATAGGTACTGTAGAGGTTTGACGCTTTGATCAAGCCTAGATAATGTTATACTGGCTGAAATTCAATCATTTAAATATGGAATGTATTCTAAAAAGACTAGGTTGACAGATATAAACTGGTGAGGGCTCCGCGTAGAAAGCTTAAAATACAGAGGATATCAGCCCCATATAATTAGAGTCCCTCTCGTTTTATTAGTAGGTAATTCGAGCCCTCACAGTACCTAAACTACTTACCTATTTTTACGATAAAGATAGATAAGTATGCATGTAGTTTTCATGCACATTGTGACATTGACTAATTAATAATAGCCGCATCCAGACCAATCGAGCAGGCTGCCTCGCGATCCGTACTCGGTCAGTGTGGACACAGTTCATACAAGCTATACTCGCACGCTCTTAAGCATATGTATTTGCGGTTATCATACTCCCAAGATACACCTACCAAGAACAGAGTAGGCAACAAAGTCCCAATACTTTTAATAACCATAAATTTTAATGGTTATATACAACAAAGAGCTCATGAAACATTTTTATTAGATGATATAAAACATACTCAAGTTAATGGAACGTCGGTGTTTCAAATGGATTTGTTCAATTCGTGTCAAAGCCGCCATTTGTTATTTCTAGAATTATGATGTGTACAAGTGTTGTAAAATACTTTATATTTGTTTTGTCATTAGCGTTTTTTTTTTTTCTGTGAGGTAATTTTTTTCGCCTATGATTAATGTTGCTAGGTTATAGTCTTTTTTCTTGATTATATTTATTTTCTTTTCTAAGTTGGTATAGTTCAATCTAGCTGTTAATACATTAGGTAAGTTTATTGCTTTATATTTTTTACATCGCTTTAATCTCAAATCATTGAACTACATTCATATTAGTAATGTTCCGTTTGTCTTTGGCTATTTAAGTTAGCTAGGCAATTTAAGTTACTTATTGTGAGTACTGTGAGGGCTCAAACCTCAGAGTAGGATATTAACTATAATAAATAAAGAAACGAGAGGGTCTCTGGTGGAATGGGGTTTATGCCCGCTATATTTATAAGCTTCGGATAAGTTATAATTCACACTCCTTAATTAAATGATTCTACCCGGAGCCCTAGCTATGATCTATATGTCACTCTTGAAGAAAAACGAGCTTCACTTTTCTTCAAGATTAATTCGATGTTTGAATGATCGAAATGTCAGCCAGTAATATGCTAAGGTTTGACTATATCATAAACCTCTACAGTAATTTAGAATCATTAAATCCCAATCTAAAATATTACAATATCGATATTGGTCGCCCACACTAAACTCTGACGTCACAACACCCAGTTAACTAACTTAGATCCTACGCATCTAACTTCAATGCTTCTAATGACTCGATACCATTAACAGAGGGGCTCATTACATTTTACGTGGCTTAAGCCAGCCCACTCGTTTCGACAGACTCAGCAAGCGATTCTAGTCTTTATGCAAATGTAATTATGAGTGTCGGGTGACTATTGTCAGGGAGCGAGCAGAGGTAATCAGGTTACCCTTTTCGAGTGAAAAAATTCTGAGAGAACAGTTTCGTGCCTCGGTTTTGGACGGGGAAATGAGTTTGCCGGACGTATGGGGATGTGTGATTACGATGGATAAGAGAATGATAGATTCGCAGTCATTTGTTTCATTTGTTACAGCTTGATAATAAATTTTGACGATAAACTTACTTATATAAAAGCGAATTGCTGGCCGTTCGTAAGCGCGTCACATAAGAACAGTTGAACCGATTTGCCACTTATTTGTTTGAAAATATATGCAATAGTCCGAATTAGGTTTTTAGGGAAAAAAAAATTGCTAAAATTTTCCGTAAAATTTTCAAATTCTTTAAAAACTGAACGTCTTTTTTCTGGATTTTTGTATGAATTATTGAAATTTTGACAGGACAACGTCTTTCAGGTCAGGTAGTATTTGACATAACTTGAATAGAATTAAAAATAAATGTGATGTGGCACAAATCGTACATAACTTTACGAATGATCGAGCAATTTAAAACAAAATGCTGTCAATTGTTAATCACGGCTACATTCATATTAGTTTTGTAGATTCAAAACTTTGACAAAAAAAAAAAAAACAACCTACTCCCAAAAACAGCACTACAAAGTGACAAATAACTTTAATTTTAGAAGTCGGTGTCTTTGGTTTTTTTTAGTCTCATTGTTTGTCACCGACTTCCGAAATTAAACTTATTTTTCACTTTTTAGTGGTGCCTACCCCACACAAATTCGAATAACACTGCAAAATAAATTAGAGCCTCATTCACATAGGCTATACAATATGGGAAAAATACGTATTATATTATTGAAGCTAACTCAAAAGCCACTCATCAGAACTTGAAGATATTTATATGCGACCATCTCAAATATAAACTTTGCAAAAAGGCAAATATACGTCGCGCTAAGCCGTGTCGGAAGTTTGGAAGGCGTAGTTTTATGTTGACGGAGATAACGAGGCTACTAAATCTGACTTCTGACAATCAAGACCACACATAACATACAACTCACGTAGCGCAATTTGAAGCGGCATATAATTATCATTAAAATCATTTATAGCCAGAGACAATGACAATTCCAATAAGCCCAAACACGGCTAGAATATATTGTTTTAATACTGAGTTCCGGTGCCTACCTTCCGGCTTCTTCATCAGATCGGTACGATGGTACCATTTTCGTCAGAACCATTTATTTAAAGCTTCGTCCTATCTTATTCGAGCTATCTTACCGCCACCCGTGAAATACTTACTATCGTTGAGAAGTTCCCGTGGCCATCAGGTGGTCTTCTTCATGAGTTCCACTTCACCAGATGCTACTTTCTGAATGCAAATGCTTGATTTGTTTATGAAAATATGAATATCGCTATATGTATGCCTATAATTTTTGAGGAGTTCCCGCAATTCCTTATGGATCCCATCATCAAAACTAGATTTTGATAAAAATGGGACCAATCTGTAAGTATATCCTTTCAAATAAAAAAAGAATTTTCCAAATCGGTTTATAAATGACGGAGTTCTGAGGTAACAAACATAAAAAAAAATACATCCGAATTGAGAACCTCCTCCTTTTTTTGGAGTCGGTTAAAATGTCCTTTGGAATGCTTTGAAATAATTTGCAAGCTTCACTTTTTACCTACAAAGAAAAATCAAAACCGTGTATCCACAACGTATAAAAATACTCCCATTCAATTTTCCATTCCGTAAAATTAAATAGTCACAAACTAACAAGGACAACCGAGCATGTTATTTCAATATCCAGTAATAATAATTTGAAACCAACCCTATTGTTACCGAAATACTTTCTACAAAGCTAAGCTATTTATTTCTGTGAATAAATAATAACCGATCGATTGGCCGACTAAAATATGCAATGATCAATTATTATTGTTGGAAATAAACAATTTGAATTGGGAACATTCAAAGGCTAAAAACAGTTGACGATCAAATGAACAATATTGACTACAACACAAATAGAATCAATCGAAATTGATGTTGAATTTTCAAGAGGTGTTAAATTAGAATTTTATTGTACTACAAGTCGTGCGCCTGATGGCATTTCCCATCGGCAAAAAATAATATTTTTTAAACAAACTTTCATCCCCCATTTCACCGATTTGGGGGAGGAATTTTTGCACCTACGTTATAAAAGGAATTCTCATGCAAAGTGTCAAGCTTCTAGATCTAGATCCAGCGGTTTATGGGTTTATGTGTCGTCTGTCAGTGAATAATAAAGTAATAATTTAAGATTTTTTAAAATAGATCATACATAATCAGCCTAAAATGTTCCTACTGCTGGAACACAGGCCTCCTCTCTATGAGAGGCAGTGGGCCGTAATCCACCACGTGGACCCAATGCGGGTTAGTAGATGTCGCATGTCTTCGAATTTTCGGTTCTTGGACATGCCGGTTTCCTCAAGATGTTTTCCTTCACCGTTTTGAGAGCAATCAATTTGCCTAGCCTTTCCCCAATTATGTTGGGGTCGGCTTCCAGTCTAACCGGATGCAGCTAAATACCAGTATATTACATATCATATCAGTATTTTATCTGACCTCCACAACCCATTGACCGTTTTGAGAGCAGTGGTGATGAAATAAATTACACAAAGTAACTGGGCCACCACCGCTCTCATTAAATAGGTCATCTTTCTGATATCATCTAATGATTTTGATTAAAAGAAAACTATGCAGTAATCTGTTTAAGTACTAAAGTTAAATACAATAAGTATATGCCAATGCTTACTTCCCTCCGGAAATTATTCTGAAATTGGGGCCTTGAGAGTTTTTTAGATAAGATACCTAGCTCTTGTGATACTATCCTGATTGCCAAGTCTCTAGTGCCTAGTCTAAGGATTTTCCAATCTACTTTTTGAAAGGTAATACTATTTATTATAAGGGGCAAGTTTCGTTTATATTAGGTACGTTGCTAAGCAAAAATTACAGAATACTTTTTTGTAAGCATTTCTATTGAAAAAGAACTTATTATTGGTTTCAAGTGTTTTTTTTTTTTATTTGGTGGTGGTTTTTTTTTAGTGGTTTTGTTTTACCAATAAACAATATTTTTTTAAGCACATGTTGTTATGCGGTTTTGGACTGCCGCGTTGTACTGGTAGCGACTGCTTAGTGTGGGGTCCTGGGTTCGATTCACGGGTCGGGAAAAATTGTTAATGGGCTTTTCCGGTAGGAATTTCTTAGTAACAACCCGGAGTTTGAAACCGCCGAGCCCTGCCTCGGAAAGCACGTTAAGCCTTTGGTTCTGCGCCAGATCGCTCTCCGGTCGTATCGGATTGCCGTCCCATTGAGACTGTGAGAATGAGGGAAGAGAGAGTGCACATGAGTGTCTACGTGCACACATTTTGTTCACTATAATATCTCTCACACCGATGGCTGATCTCCGCTGAGATTGGTAGCCTAGCCATGGCCCAAATTCGGTCTGGAGGACTATTATTATGTGGAGAAATTAAAGGCAATGTGGAACACAAACGTTAATTTTATTGCCAAAGGAACTGTGTGCACGGTGAATTATTTGTGCAAAACATTTTTACATTTATATTGAAAAACACCTGTAATCACATATGTTCACAAAATAAATAAATAAATGAAAATGAAATGAACCTATGGCTACCAATTAGCAAACGCAAAGAAAAACCAATACTGCTAAACAGTTTTCTTATAAGTACCAAAAGAAAAATAAAACGTAAAAAAATAACATCCCAATCCCATTAGAAACAACATCAATTCTTTCAAAAGATTGCAATAAATATTTAATAGCTACTCTTGAAAAATCACAAACCAGCTGAATCACCAGCGAATTTTTCCATTCGCTACTTTGTGAGAGAATTCAAATTATATGTAAATACGGTACTCCCTATGTAGAGACATCAGTTGGTATTATGTTAATGTTGTAACGAGTCAACTCCGAGCGGTTAATCAAGCCATATTCGTATTGAGACGGTACAAAGTACCCCTTTGCATTCTGATACTAATATGTGTGGATGGGTTTATTTGGCGAGCGAAAAACGCGCCGTGTTTGGTTATCGAAACGTCGAAGGGAATTATTGTTGCGTTCCGCTCGCGGTGGAGGGTTAAATTCGGCGCAGTTTTAGATAAACCAGGCCGCAGTGACAATATTTTGGTAATGTTATGTGGGGCAAAATTATATAATATCAGTGCGGTTTTAGTATGCAGTTATAGTGTGAGATGCTGTAAAGAACCACAATAGAAATACTTTATTTAGCAAGACTTTCTGATATGGTTCTTTTTGATAATAGTTTGGAATTCATTGCTGATGACAACCGACTCTAGCCACCAACAGCTGTAAAATGATTGATTGAAAAGCTTATGATTATCAGCATCTATAACTATGTAACATACAATATTACCACATAAACGAAGGCTTATTTACAGGAAATCATAAATAATAATAAGAATGTATGAGTCATTGTTAATATTCCATTAAAGCATGACAGTGCACACAAGACTTGACCCAAAAAAACAACAACACCCACGTACAGGCGACAATTCTAAGAAATCACTTAAATATTTCATTATTCCATGTCTTGAGCCTAATTAAAGAAGAAAAAAAGAAGCATAAACAATATAAAGGCCTTGTTCCCTAGGTGCGGCCTGAACGTGCCCGGAATAAAGATAAAGATAAAAATAAAAGTAAATAATACAAAAACCCTTGTACATTTGTCCATTATGGGGTTTAGGGTCATGGGGCCAGGGCTTGTGCCTTTTATGGTGGTAATTTATTAATGACCTCTATTGGCAATATTCCCATTATCTGATATTATGAGGATATTACATGCAAGACAGCCTTTGATATAGTGAAATGAAAGTACCTACCTATATGTATAATTTTGTGAGTGGCAAAGTTCTATTAGCACATAGATTGTAGTAAGTACATTCGTGCATTCTTGTATGAAAGAATGGAGACTAAAGAATTAGGATTATACATACACATAAACTTACGTCTTTTTCCCATGGCAGAAACGACATGGGGGTAAGCAGAAACTACAGAACGCCATCTGCTATCCGTCGGTATCCTTAAATATATACTTACATCATTAGGATTTTGTTTATAAATAATAGTAAATTATGTTTAATAGTATATTTAAGTATTGTAATAACTGCATAGTTTCGTAAGAATATTTAAATCTGTGTAGAGATGAACCATTCTAAAAACGAACGCCCCTCCACAAAACGTGATTATTTCAATGTGTAAGAGGAAATACTTATTGCAACACGTTACTTGTGTGTGTGCGGCGACTTTACTGTCAATATGGACTCGTCACCGCACTTGGAGGTCAATTTATTAATCGTGCGATTAGTCCAGATAACAACATTGTACGGCGGGGAGCATGCGCTTTGTATGGAACGACATGTTCGCTCTGTCGCGCGTTCGTGTCATTTATACACTAATTGGCCGACAAATCCGGCTGTTTGACGTTTGGGCAAGTCGGGTAGGTACCGTTTGCATAAAAGAAAACCAGTGTCATTGTGTATATTTTGATGTATGTTAGTCTGTAAGGTATTTATTTAGTCTAGTTGTTAACCGTACTCGCCGGTGACTGAGCAACCAATCAAAAAGACCAATTATGTTTATTGCGTCTATACACTTCTTTGCATGTGACCGTAACCTCTGTGGAGGGGCGTTCATTTTTAGAATGGTTTATCTGTACCTATGAAATTAATGTGACTTAAATACGAAGTTAATTTCAATACAAAAATACCACCACAAATTCTAGTTTCAGTTAACGTTTTATATGACTTTGAATTCTGATGATCAAACGAAGAAAAATAGCACGTAGATAAATAAGTTATAGCTTCATCGTATCTTACGAGAAAACTAACCTTCTTTCGAAATTAAACTGTCGATTTATTTGCTCTGGCAGATGGATTGCTTGTCGGTAAGGCAATTGTCTAGCTTAACTTGACCCACCTCCTTGGTTGAACGTTCCCTTCTTATTACGAGTTTCTTAGAGGGTAAGAGGTGCAGGGGGTACCAAGTTACACTGGTGAAGATACAGCACGTCAGTTTTGGCGAATCGTAGTCGGAAGTCCGAGGTCACGTGGCGCTCGCGGCGTATATCCGGTTACGAGTAGGGAGCGATTCCGTAAAGGGTGGGAATCATTTGAAATTGCTTGAAATTTCGATATTTCGGGTAATGTTATGTTTTTGTGGTTTCTTGTAGTATAATGTTATATGGTTAGGGAGAAAAGGGTTGTTGATAAAGTCCACTCATTTACATGGTCAAATTAAATTAGCTAGCGAAACTCCGCAAACGTGATGGGTATTAAAAACATAAGTCTCTTTCCTATGATGCTGGCATACTGAAAAAAAGAAGGAAAGATATGAAAATATGATAATATTAAATATCCCTAGGACAAGGACTTTGCTTGCCAGTAGGCAGTTCAGTAAAAGATCTGCTGCGTTATATAATACAATTAATAAATACATTTACATTTATCCCAAAAACTACTATGATAGTAAAAAACATATTGAATGGATACAAACGCTTACCTATAATGATACCGAAACACTTCTGGGACCTTGACACATACACACCCTCACACTCATGTACTCTCAATCACAACTACAGGCTACACTTTCACTCACATAAATACTCACACACATACCCACCCTCACACACATTTGATTTATTTTAAATTAATGTTACTTTATGTAGTTTTAGCATAAAAATTATACGTTTTGGTTTCTATATTAACACGTCTTGTTATGGAAGAGCGGACTCTCCTAATACAGGCACTATCTGCCTAAAAGGAGGATCCAATCAAAAATGTTGTTTATATCTAAATTTGTTTTACCAATAAACTATTTTTATTTTTTTTTTATTCAGATCTAAACATGATGAAACAAAAGCAAATTAATTTGCTGATTTTTTTTTTATGGGACCGGCCGCAATTACTGTAGTCACTTGAAATATCAGTTTAAAAAATCCTTATTTTTGTGTAAACTTCACACACGTGGTGGGTCTCGATATCTAAACACAATAAAACAGATTTTTTCAAATCATACTTCTAGTAACAACACTACAAGTGGTCGTTGACCCCCCAAAAAAACATGAAATCTTTTTTGTTTTTTAACCGACGAAAAAAAAGGAGGAGGTTCTCAATTCGACACGTATGTTTTTGTTTTATCGTGTTTAGATATCAATACTCATCACGTCTGCAGAGTTTCGCTAGCTAATTTAATTTGACCCTGTGTATTATGAATAATTTATTAACCAACAAGTTAAAAGTTATTGTTATTCTCAGCATAGAGGCCAGCACATTAAGCTACCAAAATCTGACAAATTTCTTTGATAGATTTTCAACTTTATAATAAAGGAATAAAGTTCATATTCAATTGGGGAAATTTGACAGACTGGGGTAGCTTGATGTGCTAGCCTCTGTACATCTTAAAAGCGTTTATTAGGTACGGAAATAATCCGTGCCAACGTCGCTTGTAAGCTCGAAGTTACTAAGACTAAGACATTATTCTTGGAAAATCATCCGAGTAAGCTTAGAAAATCTGGTAATACTGTTAATGGTCTTGAATATTAATTTGTAATAGAATAACAAGAGCATCAACAACAACAAATTAAAACATTTTTATCGTGACTTTTTTTCCGTCGTAAAAGCGTTACTCGACAAATGAAAAAATATGACAGCCTGTATACGTATATTTGCGCCCTAACCCCAAACTGAAACGTATACGGCTCTATCAACGCTGACGTAAGTACAGTTTGTTTTCCCCTAAACGCATAGACACTATCGTTTCATACGACAGGAACAGGTATGATAAGTTTTTATAGCCTGGTTCTAACAAACAACTTAGAATATTTATAGTTAGTTTTTTTTTTCTTTTAAATCTCAGGCATCGATTAAGTGGCTATTTTTGTTACGTCTAGATTAGATTAGATTATAATCTGTGTCTAGTTGTCATAACATTTAAACCTGTTTTTAGGGTTCCGTACCTCAAAAGAAGAAAAAACGGAACCTTTTTGGGATCACTCGTGTGTCCGTCTGTCCGTCTGTCACAGCCAATTTGCTCCGAATCTAACAGGCCGATTAAGTTGAAATTTAGTAGGTACACATATGAACTTTTGTAATCCAAACATGGACGAGTAAAGTAAACATTGAATTTTGAATATGGGGGTCACTTTTGAGGGGCAAATAAGAAAATTTAAAAAAAAAAGTTTTGCAAACTATACCGAGTGACATTCAAATGTAAGGGCTTACTATAAAAGTCTCAAATGTATATTTTTATTAATGATATTTAAGATAATAGACGAAAATTTACCACTCCCCCCCTTTTTTTTTTTTTTTTTTTTGTGGATGGGAAATCATCAAATGACCTCCCGCTCCGGGCAGAGCGGGAGGGCGTGTCAGACTTTTACTGACTAAAACCCACCCGTGTTCCTTCAGTTGCCCGTGCCAGGGCCACGGTATCTCTTTCGAACTACCCGCGACCCCGGCGGCTTCGGCCCTATTGGACCCCGTCACTGCTGACATCTCTTTGAGGCGCGCGTGGAACACAACGCGCCGTCGACCCGGGCCTGGTCCTTACCGGACGGCGAGCTGCCCATTACTCATCGTCCGCAAGCCCGCGCCTACGGTGGCCGGAAATCGGCGATAGATTCCCGCCGCCCAGGGCGTCTCCTGCGGCGGCTAGGGGCGCGAGGGCGCGGCTGTTGCCTCTCCCTCACGCGTTCTGCCTCCTCCTCTGCGAGCATTACTGCTTCGCAGAAGGAAGTGACGGCCTCCCATGCACTCTCGCTCCGCACCATGGCCTGGACCAAGTTTGGACGCGAGAGATCGCCGCCACCGATCGCCTCCGTGAGAACACGGCGGTGCTCCGCCCAAGCCGGGCAGACCTCCACTGTATGCTCCACCGTGTCCTCCGGGCGATCTACACATTGGTGACACCCGGGCGTTTCCTCCCGCCTTATCCGAAACAGGAACCTCCCGAAACAACCGTGTCCGGTGAGGACCTACGTCAGGCGGAAGGTGAGGACGCCGTGGCGCCAGGAAAACCTATAAGAAGTCTGTGCTCTTAAAACAACATGGTAAATCTCTCAATATTGTGAGTACTAACATATATTTACAGTTGGAATATATGGGAGAACATGTTTTTCAACTACAATGATAAGTTTGTTCTTAGGATAAATTCATCCCAACTACGAAACTCTTCATTGTGCGTGGTCCCACACGCACTTGATCGGTTTTTTGTAACTATTTAACCAGCTTTTCCGGATTTAACAAAGTGCCTAGTGGTTAGCTTGCCGTGGAAACGGCTTTGCAACCTATATGCTACATTTTCTAGCAAAACAGATACATAATCATCTTATAATGTTTCCACTGCAAGGACACAGGCCTCCCCTCGGTGAGAGGGAGCGGGCCATAATCCACCAAGCGGGGCCAGTGTGGGTCACATGTCTGACCACCGCTCTTAACATAGATACAAATTGTAAAACTATTACAGGTGTTTACACTTTTTCATCGCGGTCAATATTGATGCTCTGTCTCTGTCTTACAACTCTACTCCCAGAAATTTTCTGTATATTATTTAAAAGTCGAACAAGAGGAGCCTATGGCTAACAACAGCCACACGGGTCGATCAAAAAGGTTAAACTACGCTTGCCGCGGTTGGTCCATGGATGGATGGCCATCTTTACATACCAAGAACCCTCCGTGCCTCGGAAAACACACTAAGCCCTTGGTCCCGGCTGTCATTCGTGGATCTTTGACACTCGTTACGGGTTGTCAGAAGCTCGAAACTCTGACAACCAGTCTTACTAAGGGGTCAGTAAAATAATGGTATTCAGCAGCATCTGGTTAGACTGGAAGCCAACCCCAACGTTGGGAAAAAGCTACTTGACAATTTAAAATTCGAAGAAAATCTCAATAAAACTATAAGCATTTCTACCATTACCTTAGACCCGTGATCTTATCAAAAATCAAAGAGAACCTAACCCTCAATTTACATCCTAAAAACAATAAAACCAGTACGTGAGACAAAAAGTCACCGTAAATGTTAGTGCTAATAAAATGGACGACTCTCTATCGCCTCTAACTATAAACTTTTGGCTCAAAATCAAATCTTAGATTATGTCCTGATGCCTCCTCGTAAAATAACGAAGGGTCGACGAATCAGAAGAATTGTTATTGTTGAAGATATGCAATATGACTAGTGACGATCCTCGTTCACAAAAATAGGGTGTTTGCGAAACGACTATGAATATGATTGCTATTTTGTAGTAAGTAAATACGTATTTCCGCAGCACTGTCATTGTGGCATTGAGGAGCTCTTGGCTAAGTGACGAGCTCGTGGCTAAGTGAGGAGCTCGTGGCTAAGTAATAACAGCCGCACGGGTCGATCCATCAGGTTAAGCTACGCTTGCCGGGGTTGGTCCGTGGATGGGTGACCATCTTTACATACCGAGACTCCTCCGTGCCTCGAAAAACACGTTAAGCCGTTGGTCCCGGCTGTCATTTGTGGATCTTTGACAGTCGTTACGGGTCGTCAGAAGCCCGAAAGTCTGACAACCAGTCTTACCAAGGGGTATCGTATTACCCAGTAACTGGGTTGTGGCGGTCATATTGCTATCTGACTGCCACAACCCAGTTACTATCTGACCGCCACAACCCAGGAAATGACAATCAATCTGCCTAGCCTTTTCCCGACTACGTTGGGATTGGCTTTCAGTCTAACCGGATGCAGCTGAGTACCAGTATTTTACATGGAGCGTCGTTACGGGTCGTCAGAAGCCCGAAAGTCTGACAACCAGTCTTACCAAGGGGTATCGTATTACCCAGTAACTGGGTTGTGGCGGTCATATAGCTATCTGACCGCCACAACCCAGTTACTATCTGACCGCCACAACCCAGTTACTGGGTAATACGATACCCCTTGGTAAGACTGGTTGTCAGACTTTCGGGCTTCTGACGACCCGTAACGACGCTCCATGTAAAATACTGGTACTCAGCTGCATCCGGTTAGACTGAAAGCCAATCCCAACGTAGTCGGGAAAAGGCTAGGCAGATTGATTGTCATTTCAGTGTTTCACTCGCCTTAAGCTAGCTAACAGCGCCACCATTGAGAAAAAAATTTACAAGTCATGAGATATGGAACATTTAGAAATTTCCTATGCACACATTTTTAATCAGATGAGGTAGAATTTCCTAATTTCCTATTTATTTGCTAACAGCGCCACCATTAAGAAAAAATTTACAAGTCATGAGATATGGAACATTTAGAAATTTCCTATGCACACATTTTTAGTCAGATGAGGTAGAATTTTTTGTATTAAAAAAATTAAAACTATACCTTCCAAGGTTCGAAGGCGTTAATTGCTATAACTTCGAACCTAAGATACAAAAAAATTTATCTCATGTGACTAAAAACATGTGCATAGAAAATTTCTAAATGTTCCATATCTTCTGAATTATTAATTTTTCAATGGTGGCGTACACGTCAAACTTTAATCGGCTCTGAAGTGTGCTACTCGCTACGCAGTACCTCACCCCTTACCCCTACTGGCGCAAGAATTGGTTACTGCACAGCAACTTGCCTCATATTCCGACCCGCCATGAAGTTTGCATCGGGCTGTAGTATAGTAGGGCGCGTCATTTCAGCTTAGACGAGCTCTACTTTAAAAATATATTTCTCTCTCTCTCTCACCTTGTCACTGATTTTAGTCTACATGATTTGGGATTCACTTTTGTCGGCAACTTGTACTTTTATAGCGTATCACAAAAAAATAAATAGGTAGATAGTCTAAGTAGGTAGGTATTAGGTTAGTTATTGGAGGTTGCATATAATGTATGCACTGGCTTGTGTGAATAATCATATTTACACAATGTCTGCCCCCAATTTAAATTAAACATAGTTACGGCTTTGTTTATATTGTGTACATGCCACTTGCGTGTCAAATATTGACCACGAATGGATATAGTACTATCGGACCACTACTGCTCTTGTTTAACCACCAATTTTCCAATAGATAATGGACCTGCAACACAAACTATTACATTTATGGCGGGTATAGCAGCTAACCGGAAGCGCTACCATTGAAAAATTAAAAAGTCTGGAGTATATGGAATATTTTGAAATTTCAAAATGTTCCGTATCTCCTGCCTATTATTTTTTTTTTCTCAATGGTGGCGCTGTTAGCAGCTCTACGCGCCTTAAAGAGTTAGTATCTACTAACTCTTTAGATTATCTAATCTGCAGGCCTACTAACTATATAACATAGGAATACTGCTTGGCGCAGAGTACCTACTAGCGATTTCACGAACAAGCCATTTCGCAAAGAGTTTTTAATTTCTATTACTATTATGAAAAGCCACATAAAGAATATCCTGTAATATGTGTGTTTAATTTTAGGGTTCATAAAAAGTTATTCAAATAATGTGTAACATCCTCGCCGCGCCAGTACGAATACATTCGGCCTCCGATTTAATTCACGAATGTTTAAAACAAAATGTATTGTTTTTATGTTAATTGGATTAGGAATTAGTGGAGCGTGTAATAGGGTGGCTACAGTACCGAATGGTACGGAATCGGCACGGTGTTACACCTGACCCTTTTTTGTAGGAAAAACTGTGTTTTGTTATTGAACCTTTGAATTAATAGTGTTGCGACAGGTGATGTTGTGTTGTGAAGGGGTCAAAGATAGTAATTACAAATTATTATTAGAATATAATATATTTTTTGTTTAAATGTAAACTTAGGTAGGAACCGTTTTTTGGTATAGTAACAATTGATTCAATGTGAATTGGTTTACTTTTCTACCTACCTGTTTATCGATAAGAGTTTGCATAATCTGTTTTTTACACAATAGGAAATATTAAAAAAAAAACATGTCGCAGTAAAAATAATCCAACTCAAAGCCATTTTCTTCCTTCTCCTCTCTATAATGTTTGTCAATCCCGTGACAGTAGCTTTGGATAAATAAACAATTTATATTTATTATGCTGCTGAACCGCGGACGAAAAATTGCATTTCATTTGTAACATCCAACGGGGAGAAATGGATAACCATGGTGTTTGCAGAACATTGTAAGGCGTAGCTATAGATTTAGTAACAAATTAAATAAGTACCTGTTGCATACATAACCGTATTGTTGTCACATTATTTATTTTAGAAATCGGGTGGCTATTAAGATGGCTCATCAGGCTGCATGTTGCCTGATGATTTTTTGTATTTTAAAATTTAATTTTCAATTATTTATTTGTATTATAAATGACCTAATGCATTAATTGATAGCGTCATGCATGACTAAACATAGTTTTAAGACAATTAATGTAATACTAACAAAGTATGAACAAAAATTTGTCAGAATTGAATGAATTTTATTTTATTTATTTTATCAATACTTTATACATAGGGGAGAGACGGTAGGCCGCACGTCAGTGGCAACAAAACGAGTACAAAAATCTCTGATTCTATTGAAACTCCATACTACGCTAGTCCAGCTCAAGGTCAGGGTATTTATTACCAATGACGCGGCCGTCTGTACATATATTTCTTATGTATATATTATATCACCGTATAATTATGAACTTCGTTAGTTTATAATCTGACTTGTCAGATTGTAAAGTGTCGATATATTGTGACTGTGTGAATTGTGACAATGTAACGTATTAATTTGTTTAATCGTTGTTTAGTTTTACTATTAAATGTAAGTCTATTACTACTTTTAGTTATTTTCATCACGAAAACTATTAAAAACCACAAAAACTGTTGCCGCTGCCGCTGTGCTGTTGCTGTTGTCTGTTTGTTTGTATTCGGCGTCAAACGAATGAATGACAGTGAATGACAGATGACAGCCAAAGATTGCGGCGCGGGGCATATGACGTTCAACCAATCAGTGCTCAAGGTGCGCTCCGTTGCATTCATTTGTATGATGCCAGTTCACAATTTGACGGTTTGACATGGACAGATTATAAACTATTGAAAATTAATACGTTATATTGTAAGCAGTATGGTAGTCATAATGTATCGGCAGTTTACAATCTCACGAGTTAGATTATAAACTAACGAAATTCATAATTATACGGTGACATATACAGTGACAGCAGTGCAAAGCGTAATGTAGGACGCCCCCCAGCTAGACGGACTGATGACCTTAAAAAGGGACAGACTGGATGCGGAAGGCGGAGGACAGGGTGTTGTGGCCCAGCCTGAAAGAGGCCTATGTCCAGTAGTGGACTGCAATATTCTGTGTTGATTGATCAATTAAAGTGAGTCAAGCAAGGCATATACCTATAGGTACTTACCCACTTCCATACGTCATTGTCAAAGAATTTACCAATACCTACCTACAATTTGACATGTTCAAGGTTATTTTAATCGAATGCGGAATGTGGGAAGCCCAGCACGATTGTAATATTCCAATTTTTATTTTCACCTTCACTCACAATATCGCGTTGGCTACAAAAAATGTTCGTACCTACACGTATTTTATTACGCAATATTTTTTTGTAGGGGTGGAAATGAAATTTATATCAGCGTAGGGAATCTCAAATATATATTATATTGTAACGCTGTCATAAAACAATAAATGCGACTTCAATTATGTAAATCGGTTGTACGAGCAAAGTTCAACAAATAAAAATAAACTTTCTCCCCCTAAATATGAAATTGCAGTATAAGAGTAAGAGGGGATACTTCTTTATTATGAACTTATTCCCTCCATGGTGTTTTTCATACCATAATCTCCCCTCCCCTGGTTTTCTCTTTTGTGTTAAAAGATTGCAAGGATTTGATTGTGTTTTCTGACGGCCGCCGAAGTGCAAAGAAAGGGGGACGAGATAGGAAATTGATCGTTACTGTTTGGGGATATTTTAACAGTAATACATCTTTGTACACTGATTTTGAAGGAAGGGTCAACGCCCTTTAGTGAATGTTCGCAGCTACTGCTGCCTAGGTTGACAATATTTTATAATTAAAACACTAAAGTATTTTTTTTATTCAGAGCCTTTTGAGATAAAGAATATTTTTTGCGTATGGCCTACGTTAGTCAAAATGTGATTTAAATTGACTCCAATTTATTAGCACTGAGTGGACATTGGAAATATGAACATGAAGGTTATTCACAAAATAAGAAGATTTTGAAAACATTGGTTTTTTAAAAATTATGTTGAATCTCTAATTAGAAAAGATTTTTATCTTAATTCCTACACAGTACTAAACATTTCTTGTTTCATTTTAAACCGACTTCAAAAAGGAGGAGGTTCTCAATTCGTCGGAACCTTTTTGTTCCCCGATTACTCGAAGATGGCTGGACCGATTTGGATTTTTTTTGTTTTATTCGAGAGGGATCACATCACAGTTGGTCCCATATAAAATTGATTATCTTTGCTTTGGTAATTTTTGAGTTAGCTTCAATAATACGTACTTTTTCCCCACTTTTATATGGATGATGTTGTAGTTTGTTTTGCAGGTAGTGGTATTAGATTTGTTCGGGGTAGGTACACAACTAAGAAGTGAAAAATAAAAACTTTTTTACAAAAAAATACAACCGACTTCCAAAAACAACACTACAAAGTGAAAAATAACTTTAACTTCGGAAGTCGGTGGCAAAAAACGAAAATACATTTAACTAGACACCGACTTCCGAAATTAAAGTTATTTTTCACTTTGTAGTGTTGTTTTTTAAAAAAAGTTTTTTTAATGTAGGAGATAATAATATTTTTAGTCTAGTCCCTTCTCGATTGGTACCACTGTCCAATCTCAGGCCACCTCATCATTCTGGGCGAGCACTTGCTACACACAACCTAACACACACACCTTCACCTAATGAACACACGACCTTCCTTTGAGAAAAGCATACTTTGACAAGACAGCTCTAAAAAGACAATATCATTGCAATTTCAGTCTCAAACGTTAACACCTGAATGCACCTACACACACATACTATACACACTTGATTCTAATATTTATTATTTAGTCATTGTAAAGTAAAGTTATATCACCAAGTTCACCAAGAGGATTGTACTGATTTTTTCTTAACTGGCAGATCTAATTTAGAATTGTAATTTTTTGGCACCTTGACTTGTCTGGTTAATATGCATTCTCCAGAGCAAGACAACAAAGCCCCTTGGAAGCAGAAACTGATATAGTTGTTACTGTAGTTCTTCCCCGAACCCGAAATTTTGCACAAAGGCTGATAACCTATTGACATGGCTGGCCTGGCTTGACTTACCTTTTAGTCAAGTTATGTACCAACGACAAACACTAGGCCTTTTCAATTTTGAAACAATTTTGCTTGCAAGCTGCAATTGTGTTTATGACAAAGTAAAACACAAGACCATAGGGTATTGCATGCATTCAGGGTATTGTTGTGACTGCCGCGCTTCTGCAGTGCTTCGGTAATGTTTGTAGAAGCACGCACTGACGGCTTTGATGCACTGTGGCGTAAGAAATCTGCTTCGCTACTTCGCAGGCGGCTGCGTGACAGTCCCAACACTATCCTTCAATCGATAGCCGCTCGGGCAGATAGCCCGCTAGTGTGGGCGCTTGCAATTTGCACCCGATCTGTTTTAGTTATTAAGTACTAACATAGGCTAAGCTATTTTGTTATAACAATGTAGACCACATCGTAGTTTGAATTAATCAAGATTAAATTAAATAAGGCAGGGTTTTTTTTAATGAATCAGTGAATACAAAAAGCAACTTTAAGGTGTAAAGACGTCCGTTTTGTCGATAGTACAACCAACAGGCACAGCGGGTTCCATTTTACTTCCCGGTACCCAAATAATAATCAAACCCAATTCCACGACAATAACACACTCTAATCAAGATAAAACCCTAACAATGACACCTCAACTTAAAAGGGCTCAAAACTTGAGGCAATCAATGTGGGCTTAATGCTCAGTTGTTAGAAATTGCCTGATAGAAAGTTGGTGTAATCTCTTGTGGATCAACCGGCAGTACGTGAGGGTTAGATTGGGCTAAGGGATGGTGTTCTGCGCGATTTAGTTAATCACTGTGCGGTAATCAAACGTGGGGAAATGTAGATGTTTTGATAGTAAGAGTTATTGCGTTTGTATTGTGTATACCATGCACCGTAGTGATGATCAATAAAATGAATGACCGGCAACTTATTTAGATTGTAAATACCAGCCAATCTATTCTGTAAAAACCTAAAGTGAGTTTGTAGTAAGCTGTCCATCCTAAGAGTCAGGTGAGATGACAGTCTGTTCACATCAAGCTCACGTCGATATTTTTACAGAATAGCCTCGCAGTTCTTCATCTACCGTATTAGTACGAATTATGTATATGAAAATAAATTGCTCATGTTGTCTTACACAAACCTTTCGCAATAAAATAAGGGTTTTTCCCAAACAAACAAACAAAAACAAGTAAGAAAGACCGTGACACGCATAATTGTTCTTGTTCTAAATTTCCTTTATCCCCAGTAGATTAATTTGCCACAAAACGTGAGGGGTGATTGGCCTAAGGGTTGTGTCTATGGGATTTAGTTAATCGTCACGGTTATCAAAGGTAGAATCGATTACTATCGCAACAATCGAATTAAATGTTTTCCGGGATCGAATTGAGGAGAAGTGTTGTTTGGGTAAGATTATATTAGCGTTTGGCTGTAGGTAATTGTTTTGTGTAATAGGCTAGCTTAAGTCAAAATAGCATTTAAAAACACAGATAATAAAAAAACGTTATTAAAAAAACTAAAAATCCCGACTGCGGTAAAAAACTGCTTTTTATTTCCAGCTTTTTAGTTTACAAATGTGAAAGATTTCGCAGACGATTTAGTTCTTGCAAGGAGTTTTGGTCGTGAGAGTATTTTTTTTGGATCAAGTGCACAAAAATAGCCAAGCCTTTCTTTTTCCGTGTTTTTACGATTTGTCACTTTGAATTACTTTTAACCATATAAGTTGCATATATTTTTGTAATCACCTTTTATAACCCTTCATTTTGATATCCCACTCTATGGTATTACAAGAAAAAAAAAATTCGATCTCCACAATATGGCACCCCAAATCCGCCATTTTACTTTGTTTGTAGCCAGTGACACTCGCGCTACCAAGACAAATCTAAAGACGTATAATTTATCCAAATCCGTACATTCGTTGTGGAGTTGCGAGGGAACAAAGAAACGGACATATACACATACATACATACTTACATACATACAGGTCAAACACATAACCCTCCTTTTGGGCTTCGCCGCAGTCGGGTAAAAAAGTAACCTATGTAATGTACAGACGCCAGCAGGTCAAGTCAACCCGAAACTGTAAAATTTTCCCAATCAACCTTGAACCTAATACTTTAGCGATAAAGATAATATCGTGTGCCAAATTAATCATTTTTTAACCGACTTCAAAAAAAGGAGGAGGTTCTCAATTCGGTTGTATTTTTTTATTTTCTTTAATGTTTGTTACCTCAGAACTCCGTCATTTATAAACCGATTTGGAAAATTCTTTTTTTATTTGTAAGGATATACTTCCAGATTGATCCGATTTTTATCAAAATCTAGTTATGATGATGGGATTCATAAGGAATTGAGGGAACTCCTCAAAAATTATAGGCATACATATAGCGATTTTGGTATTTTCATAAACAAATCAAGCATTTGCATTCAGAAAATATCATCTGGTGAAGTGGAACTGATGAAAAAGACCACAGATGGCCACGGGAACTTCTCAACGATAATAAGTATTTCACGGGTGGCGATATCTCGATTAAGATAGTTAAGCGACTATGACGAAGCTTTAGATAAATGGTTCTGATTAAAATGGTACCATCGAACCGATCTGATGAAGAAGCCGGAAGGTAGGCACCGGAACTCAGTAATAAAACAATGTATTCTAGCCGTGTTTGGGCTTATTGGAATTGTCATGAGATGTACTCTGGCTATAAATGATTTTAATGGTAATTATATGCCGCTTCAAATTGCGCTACTTGAGTTGTATGTTATGTGTGGCCTTGATTGTCAGAAGTCAGATTTAGTAGCCTCGTTATCTCCGTCAACATAAAACTACGCCTTCCAAACTTCTGACGCGGCTGAGCGCCACGTATAATTACCTTATTAAATTAAATTAAATTAAATATTTGTTTATTAATGGCAACTAGGCCCAATTATTAGTAACATTTTTCTTAAAAACTATTGTTAGTAAACACACATAAACAAAAACAAAAGTTCGTATTGTAAAGTTTTAATTTGAAATGGTATTCTCCTGAGATGGTCGCCTAAAAATATCTTCAAGTTCTTATGAGTGGCTTTTGAGTTAGCTTCAATAATGGAATACGTATTTTTCCCACATAGTCCACATGTGAGTGATGCTCTAATTTATTTTGCAGAGTGGTATTGGAATTTGTGTGGATTAGGCACCACTAAAAAGTGAAAAATAAAAACTTTTTACAAAAAAAAAAAAACAACCGACTCCCAAAAAAAAACACTACAAAGTGAAAAATAACTTTGATTTCGGAAGTCGGTGGCAAAAAAACGAAACTAAAAAACCAAAGACACCGACTTCAAGTTATTTTTCGCTTTGTAGTGTTTTTTTTGGGAGTCGGTTGTTTTTTTATTTTTGTAAAATGTTTTTTTGTTACTGTAGTAAAAATCATCACAAAAAATTAAATATCATAATTAAAGTACAGCTTCGACTACATGGTATCTTGAAATTCATATTTTGATAATCAATTCAAAATTGCAACCAAATATGAAAACGATGATAAAGTTACGAAAGCACGGATTAAATTAAAATTATACCATCGAGTTAAAATAATAATAAAAAATAAACTCTCTTTTGTTAAACCTTATTAATTTTCATGTAAATTTTCCTTGAAACTTTGTAAAGTATGCCTATTTTGTCATACTGTCGGGTAAAACTCTCATAATTATCATTTATACAATATGCGCAATGGGACTTTGGTTTTAAACTAATTGTTGTTCACCCACCCCTGTGACGGTTACAATTTCATGCTCTTTTAATTATGGAACCCTATTTTTGTTGTACACTGTACGTACAGATTGGGGTCAAATCACGGTTTCCATTTTGTAATTAAGTTTTGTTAGGTTGGTATTATGATCATTCAGTTGATCTATTATGCTAAATTAAATTCTCTTTAAAATAGCTATGTAAAATTAAAATTTAGTGTAATTAAAATTTACCTTGCTCGTCTCTTTTTCAAATAAGTGCAATTTCAAAGCAATTAATTAAGTAACTTAGTAGAATTTGACTTCTGCTTAAAGAGAGAAAACATCGTCAGTGCCGAATTAACCACATACTATCGACATAATAGGTAGCCTCCATTCTAATCCAAACAAATCCTAATACTTCCCATATGTTTACATCCACTCACAAATATTTGCATGATTTATACCAAGCCACTCCACCTAATTTATCAGCGCATGACGTCACAGAAAGCAAAAAGATGCCGCCATCCTACGTAAAGGAAAAAGTTTTGCTCACCTACTCTTCGGCTAGATAATTAAATTCTTCGAACATTAATCTTAGTTAGGCCTTTTTACACGTAAAACTTTTGCGATGATGTATTTTTGTTGGCCTAAAGTACTTAGTGTTGGAATGGGATCCGAAACGTGTTTAGATTTCGTTTAGGGAAAGTTGGAATTGTAATCCTAATGAAATTTAGATTTACAGAATGTACGATTTACTGAAATATAGGTCGGACGTGGCACCTATGTGCTAAAAATTTTTGTCAAATGGTGAAATGTTCGATAGGTACCTACAAGCTGCAGGCGTTTGTCAATGATTTATTTTTTTCTTTAACCAGAACGACATCAAGCCAATTAATTCTAATCAGGCAGATTACAAACTAGCTGACCCGGCAGACGATGCGTTGTCCTGTCAAAATTTCAATTTCTTTTTTTTTTTTTTTTTTCTTTAATACGAGTACACCCCAGTATAGAGGAGAATAAAAAAAAAATTCAAATCGATCAAGCCGTTCTCAATTTATGGCGTGACTAAGGTAAATAGGGGTTAATTTTCATATAAAAAAAAATATATAAAAAAAAATATAGTATAATAAATTAGGTCTCAAAATATTGATATAATATAGGTTTGTTATCCCCAGATAACTGATTAACGATTTTGCATGGTACAAAGCTGCTGCCTCAAAAGTGGTGTGACAGGCAATAGTAGTGCCACGAGCCGGCACCGTAGTGCTATTCTGTAAATACATCACCGTGAAAACATAAGTGAAGTGATCTTAAAGTGAGCTGTCAATAGTGTCAACCCCTAGCATTATGTGGAATGACGGCTCACTTCACGCTCACTTCACCCGAGTTATCACGGTGACATGTTTACAGAATAGCACTACCGGAGCGGACTGAAATAAATGCCATCGCAGGAGCGGTGACTGACGAATTCAACACTGGACGGAACGCCACTACGGCATTGTCCAAGGCCGCGTTCACAGCTGGATCGAAGTATATTTTATTTCAGTCGCACCGCTCCGTGCGTCTGGTCACTAAGTAACAACAGAAGTCGGTTAACACTGCTACTTTTTGACATCATTTAAATTAACACAAAATTATTGATAAACTGTTTTTTTTTTCGTTTCACTGTGAGGAGTTAATGTTCTTAAAATTTTAAGTTGTTTAAGTTCTTGATAATTAAGATTAAAAAAACTGCAAGTTTTAATCGACTTTTTTTGCCGACTGTACAGTGAGCAAAAAAGTCGATTGTACCTGCGTCGACTGTACCTGCGTCTCCACAGTCCTTAGCAGGACTGTGGAGACGCAGGTACAAAAAAAGTCGATTAAAACTTGCAGTTTTTTAATCTTAATTATCAAGAACTTAAACATTTTAAAATTTTAAGAACATTAACTCTTCACAGTGAAACGAAAAAAAAACAGTTGATCAATAATTTTGTGTTAATTTAGATGATGTCAAAAAGTAGCAGTGTTAACCGACTTCTGTTGTTACTTAGTGGCCAGACGCACGGAGCGGTGTCCTATGACATAGGAGGCAAAGAAAGTTGTTATAAATAATACTAGACGGAAAAGAAAACTTGTCAGTATCACAGCTTATCAAAAAAAAAAAATTACACACTTGAAAAAAAACATAAAGTCCGCGTCTAAGCATACAACTTTGGACAAGAATTCTTTTATTTTTAAAGGGTTTAAATAGGGGATGGCAGATTATATGGAAGTTTGTTAATTATGTCAATGAGCAATCCTATCGGGTGCACAGTTTGGCAATTTGTATCTAATAATATTCGTTTATTTGAATTACATTGACATTTTATTTTATTTATAATTTTGTGAGCTTTTCAATTTGTACCTACTCATTTTTTTTTTTTTTTTGATAGCTATTATTTATTATCCATGAATATTTACATAATTTAAATTCTAACAATGTTAAAAAAATATATGTACAAGTATATAAAAAGGAGGGGAAATAATCATAGGTAATCAAAAAATTTGTCCGCATCGCTGTCGACAGGAAAAGTGCCCAAAAGGCTGGCAGCATTGTCACGTTGTATGGCAAAGCTAATTCTTTGGCCAAAAAATAGGCCAGCCTTTTGGTCACGTGTAGAGTCGACCAACCGCTTGGTGATGTCCCGAAAAACTAAAAGGGCATTCGAACCCCATGGCCCTAGTGTTTCAACCCCAAACGGCTCAAACATATAAGTCCCAATAAGATTAGAGTATTTGCGCCGTTTGAGGTTTTCCGTACCTGCAGCAGCCGCCCCAGCACAGCTCATCGTACTAAGAAGGTGGGATAGCGCAAGGGTGTCAACACACGTTGCATCCCACACCAAAGGCCTACCTACCTTCCAAGACATTATGGTTATTCCGTCTGGTCTCTTCCCATCGTCGCGTGACAAGCCAATGGGTTCTAAAACAGCTGGCACCCCGGCGGAGACAAGAGCACGACGGATGATGTCATTAATGCTGGCGTGCCGTGCTATCCGGCCTGCGCTCTTACTGCAGGATAGGCCATGATGTCCAAGGCAGTCGACACCTACGCCGCCGCATCGGCAGCGATGCGGAGCTACGCAAGGAGCGCCCAGACGTAGACAGGTAGCGAGCCGGAAGGTAGTGTCACCCAGCATAGTTCCTATGTTGGGTGACGGTAGTGCCTGAAGCCAGAGGCCCGACTCCCACTCACCCACAGCCAGCAGGCGGGTACGCTCAGCAGTATTGGTGGACGTATACGTGGACCTACTCATTCGTTTATGTTAATTGTATTGCCATTTTATTCTGATCTATTCTTTATTTTATATGACATACCCATGTCATAAATTAAATAAATTTTATTTATTTATTTATTATAAACCGCTAAAAAACTCTAGTCTTGTCTAATTTCTCAGAGTGATGGACCAAGAATTTTAAAAAGAAGTTGTTTTGGCTGTCTCTCTATTGCGTCAGTAATTTTTTGGAATCGCTTGTAAAATTCCTTACAATTGAGTCTTTGTTTTTGTTGACTCAAACATTGCTTAGTGTTGAAATCGTGTTTTGTAATGTTTCTATTGTACAAATGTTATCTTATTCGCAAATGTAGTTTGAGATCGGTTTTAGATCTCAGTGCTTGATAAGTGGTAGAATTAGGTTTTGCAGAGTAAGCGAGTTTAGTGTACTTATCTTTGGCAATTAAATATTAGGAAAACTCGAAGTTATGTAATAATATCTATTTAATTACCTACCTACTATTTCTATTTTACACTAGCTGTTGCCCGCGGCTTCGCCCGCGTGGATGTCAATACTTCCCTATTTGAATCGGATTTGGTTCACAATTTCATAGGTTTTAATTTTTTTTGGCGGAAATCTATTTTTTTTCTGAAAATATACTAGCCTAAGTTACTCCTTATAACATCAGCTATCTGCCATTGAAAGTCCTGTAAAATCCGGTCCAGCCGTTTTGGAGATTAACCGGAACAAACAGACAGACAGACAAAATAATTAAAAATTGTTTTTTTGTTGTAAATACCTGCCGTATAAAATTTCGTATGCATTTAGTTAAAACTGGCCAGGGCGTGTCGGACCACGCACAATGAACGATTCCGTAATTGAAAAGAATTTATCCCAAAAACAAACGTAACGTTGAAGTAAGTTTGTAAACCCAAAAAAAAAATGTTTATGTGATAAAATTACAAATTAACTATTTTCAGACTTTTTCCTTTACCTGTGCAGTGAGACCTTACTTCCATGATTCTAGGTCAACGATAAGTAGGTACGCTATAGGTTTTGATTTACTTGCGAGTGTCAAAATATGTTGCATAAATGAGCGTATTTTTTTCTCCGTTTACTTAGAAGCTTGATATTTCTAGAGCTTTAAGGGACTATAGACCGACGAATATGATATTAATTTCAATTTGATACCTTCACGCGTTCCTGAGAAAAACTATCTACAAAGGATCCGTTTTTTCTTCTTTTGCGGTACGGATCCGTAAAAACTAAACTTAATTCAACGAAACAAGTAAAATCTTGTACAAAAATATTCGGTAAAAAATGGAATGTTTTAAAAAGCATGAAAAATCGTCGCTATACCTATAACCGAGCCGATCAGAGGCCCTAGCACGAACGCGCGAAGTAAACGTTATGTAAATATGAGCAATTTTTGAATTGCAAATACAACTATCATATAGAATTTTAGGTTAAAATGCAGCAAGCACAATTAGTATCACTAGAATAAAGTCATAAAACGAAATAAACATTATTTTCTAAATGACACATCATCTTCCTGCCCTTGTCTCATTTTACTTGGGGTCGGCGCAACACGTTTTTTTTCTTTCCATTCACATCAACCGTCACGCTATCATTCACTCCCTTCTCTATCATTCCTCACAAAATCCATCCTTTTTTTTTTGGTCTTCCTCTCCCTCTCCACCCATCAACATTTATAATATTCATCACTCTTTGTACCCGACTACCGAAGCAAAAAGGTGGGTTATGATTTTGACCGGTATGTATGTGTGTGTATGTTCGTCTGTTCTCTCATAACTTCTAAACTATCAATCATAATTTCACAAATGAGGTATCGTTGGAAGCGTCTTGATCATTCGCTGGTTATAGGCTATGTGACGTCACATTAAATTGAACATTGCCCCCTCAAGAGGACTTTAAGCCATGACCTAAATATAAGTTTTTATAAATGATGCCGTGTTGCATATCAAATGAAAGGGCTTAATTAGCACATTTCAAAAATACATAATTATGTTGAGCTATTGCTCGCGGTTTTGCTTGCCCCGATAGTTGGGAATCATTTCTAAAATCACGCCTCAGAAGTGAGCCAAACATATTTTCTCTTCAAACCTACCCAAAATACTTAAAATTATAATAATTATTTTTCTTCAAATATGTAAAGTAGCTCTGCAAATACTTTATCACGGAATTTTAGTCTCCAAAATAATTTAAATAAAAAGTAAGTTTAAATACTAAAACCCGACTAGTGACTGAAAAATCACGCTCTAAAAAGTATGAAACAAGAAAATATTTTCATCTGAAATTAGAATAAAAACTTTTTTACAAAAAAATACAACCGACTTCCAAAAACAACACTACAAAGTAAAAATAAATTTAATTTCGGAAGCCGGTGTCTGGTTAAATGTATTTTCGTTTTTTGCCACCGACTTCTGAAATTAAATTTATTTTTCACTTTGTAATGTTGTTTTTGGAAGTCGGTTGTATTACTTTGTAAAACAGTTTTTATTTTTCACTTTTTAGTTGTGGTACCTACCCCACACAAATTCTAATACCACTACCTGCAAAATAAACTAGAACATCATCCACATAAAAGTGGGGAAAAAATACGTATTATTGAAGCTAACTCAAAAACTACCCAACCAAAGTTAATCAATTTTATATGGGACCAACTTTGAGGTATACCCTATATACCCTCGAATAAGACAAACATTTTTGAAATCGGACGACTCCGTAAAAAATTATGCGTGGTCACACATAAAAAAAAACATAATTGAGAACCTCCACTTTTTATTTTGTCGGTTAAAAAGAGACACAAATGAAAAATACAGAGCCACACGCCATGTTAGGGTGAAAAATTGATCAGAGTACGTGTGACTCCGGATATGTAATTGGACTGTCTTTTTCTAACTTCATATGAGAATATTTTCTTGTTTCATACGTGATTTTTCAGTAGTCGGGTTTTAATTTTCAGTCATATGCGTTTCGTCCCTCCTCATTACATGCATACTAAGCCAAACGATTTCCTTTCAACTTTTCTTTCACTGACGCCAATTTTAAACCTGCTTTTATAGAATTTTTTTACTTTATCCATTTTCGTCACTCCACACATGAATCACAACATTCTCACCTCCGCTGCGTGCATTCTTTTTTTGCCCAAATAGACTGTTTTCAATTTTAAAATCGTTTGTATTTGTCTTACGTTTACTCCGCACATTTGTGTTAGGCCCACAGAGAATTTTAAAAACTAACAACTTACCGACATTGGATGCTATCGGTTCACGTTATTACTTTGACCTCGAATCGTTTGCTTACTGTTTAGGCACAACGGGAGGCTATTTGTGCGGAAACAATATTAAATGGGCAAGAAAGTTAGGGGTTTGGGTAAACGCAATGAAAAATTTTATAAATGAATTTTAAGAGGCTCAAAAATAGTTGAATTCAAGTCGTGTAAACATGGAATAGGTAAATTACGGTCAAGGAGCGATAATCAATCTGCCTAGCCTTTTTCCAATTATGTTGGGGTCGGCTTCCAGTCTAACCGAATGCAGCTGAATACCAGTATTTTACGTGGAGCGACTGCCTATCTGACCTCCACAACCCATTAACTAGGTAATACGATACACCTTGGTAAGGCTGGTTGTCAGACTTTTGGGCGTCTGACGATCCGTAACGACTGTCAAAGATCCACGAATGACAGCCGGGATCCAAGGCTTAACGCGCTTTCCGAGGCACGGAGGAGTTTCGGTATGTAGAGATGGTCACTTATCTACGGACCACCCCCGGCAAGCTGATGAATCGACGCGTGCAGCTGTTATTAGCGACGAGCTTCTCAAGAAGCGATGATGTCAAATTAATTATGTAGTTAGCTGGTAGGCTCATGTCACCTTTTCGAATTATTTTCATTCAAAATGGTGACAATGACGTTGTCGGAGATATAACAACGAGCAAGTAAAAATTTACTTTAAGGTGCAGGTCCTTGATTGTCGGTGGCAGCGATCTCTCGCGTCCGAACCTGGTCCAGGCCATGGTACAGAGCGAGAGTGCGTGGGAGGCTGTCACCTCCTTCTGCGAAGCAGTAATGCTCGCGAAGGAGGAGGCGGAACGCCTGAGGGAGAGCCAACCTTTGTGCCCTCACGCCTCTAGTCGCTGCAGGAGACGCCCTGGGTGGCAGGAATCGATTACCGATTCCTGCCATCCAGAGCGGACGGGGAGCAATGGGTAGCGCGCCGTCCGGTAAGGACCAGACTCGGGTCAACGGCACGTTGTGTTCCAAGCGCGACTCAAAGAGATGTCAGCAGTGACGGGGTCCGATACGGCCGATGCTGCCGGGGTCGCGGGATGTTCGAAAGAGATACCGTGGCTCTGGCAAAGGCAACTGAAGGAACACGTGTGGATTTTAGTCAGTAAAAGTTTGACACGCCCTCCTACTGCTCCCAGAGCAGGAGAAGTCATAGATGAGATCCCATCCACAGAAAAAAAGTCCTTGATTGTACCTACATATAGAATTTCAACAAGTTTATTATAATTTACAATTATTTTGATGTTCCTAATACATACATACTAACGAATGCCTAGACTTACCCGATAAAATAGCGTCATCCTTGATTCTACACTATGCAACCAAACCATTCAATCAGTACATTACGTAGCGCCTAGATATTACCCTCAGGCTTCAAATTACATCAAACTCCATACATACCTACTTAATGATTTATGGAGTCTAGCCTAATTTTTAAGACTACAAACAGTAACATTTACCCTAAAAATACAATGAATCCTAGTACCCAGTGTGCCTCAACGCGAAAGCCTACTATAGCAAGTCACGCGGTCCAATTTTGTGAAACGCCGATACTGGGACTAAAGAATCAGGGCAAAATAACCAGTAGGCGGCCGTTATTTCAGCTGTACTCAAAATTTCACGCACATAATAAAATTGTATGAGAGCGTTTAAGATGAAAACATAAACGGTTTAAGAATGGTCGTGGGAAACTGTTTATTAAATGACGTCTTAACGTTTTTGAAGACGTTTTTATTTTTGATGTCTTGTAGGATTTGCATACTGATTTCAGTGAAGCGATAAAGTATACTGTAATTTGATTTTCTAAGTTCAGAGCAAAAGATTGATGAGGAATTTAATGCTTACTTTCATAGTAGTGTAGTGTGTGTGTGTGTGTGTGTGTGTGTATGTGTTTGTGTGTGTGGTGTAGTGTAGTGTATTAGTGTTTCCAGGTTGATTTGCAGGCGCAAATAACGGGTAGCCTAGGTCATCAGCAGAAAATTCTGCTGAGAAAATACTTAGTTTCAATCGTCCTGGCATATTACTTACCTACAATTACCTTATTTAAAATAGGCTTATATGTTAATAAGGGAGGTAATAAAGTTTTTTTAATAGCCCGGAGTGTGGATCTGTGCCCGGTTGATGGCAATAGGCTAACCCCTATTACAAAGAACTTAAACATAATTGGCGAAATGCAGGTGTACTATAGATACAACTCTGTTTAACCCTTCGGGGATTACAGGCGTGATGTTATGTTATATTGTGTAGTTACTCATACCTAATTTTGCTTATTTCGGTAATAGACACCTTACTTTACCTCACATAGTTCAGATTTGTAACCGATTAACCTGTTTAGATTAACCGTTTCTTAATCTCACCAATTTTATTCAAGCTTATTTATCCAAATTACAGTTTATCCACTGATGCGTCCCGCTCCCCGCGCGACCTTGCCGGGATTATCCTCGATCATTTTTTGTCGGCGCTTGGCGGGGCGCCTAGCCACTTACTTATACACGGCTTGTACACAAAATATTTCTATGAACTGATAGTAAATTAATTACTGTTCCCTATAGTGGATAGACCAGGCTAGATTACACATTTTGTTTAAAAACTCTAAGGGCAAATTTTTCAATAGTCAGATGTGATGATGATGATGATGTTTGTTGTTTGCACAACAACACAGCTTTAACAGCTTTGGTATAGAAAATATGTCAAACTGTCTTATTTATTCTTCAGGTAAGAGTTATCTGACTACTAGCAGTTGCCCGCGGCTTCGCCCGCGTGGATGTCTGAAATTATCCCACGGGAACCTACTACCGGGATAAAAGTATCCTTTATGTTAATCCAGGTTATGAACTATCTGTGTGCTAAATTTTGTCTAAATCCGTTCAGCCGTTTTTGCGTCATTTATCTTCACAAACTTTCATATTTATAGGATTAAAAAATCAACCCTTAATTACTTACTTTTCTATAGTTCTAAAACAAAATGTGTAATCTTGTTTCATTTCGAAGTGCGAAATACAGGAAACATTTAGACAATACCTTTCCGAGAAAATAGTAATATCTATAATCGATGTTCAAAGGAAATTAATAGTGCTTACTCAAAGGTGGGAGCGTCGCCAACTAGAGGCTAAATGCTTCTGTACGAGCTCCGTTCGAGTTTCAAACGTTGTTACAGGTTACCAATTACGTACTACGACAATTCAACTCGATTATCGACACTCTTCATCGATAAATGGTATGAATTTATTCGCTGTTCTATTATGTTACTTTTCAATCGATGTGGAGTGTTTGTCCAATTAAACTTCTAGTGATGCTTAAGTACATACTTTCATACATTTTTGACATTCTCATTTCAATTGCGAAGTTCAATAAGAATATAGCGTTCTTTAAGAGCAGTGGTGGCCCAGTGGTAACGGTCCCGACTTACGAGTTGTAGGTCGTGGGTTCAAACCCAGGCAGGCGCTTTACTTTGTGTGAATTATTTCTTCACCACTGCTCTCAAAACGGTGAAGGAAAACATTGTGAGGAAACCGGCATGTCCTAGAACCAAAAATTCGAAGACATGTGACATCTGCCAACCCGCACTGGGCCCGCGTGGCGGATTACGGCCCACTCAGCGTCCCAGCAGTGGAAACATTATAGACTGGTTATATTGTTATGTCATAACGTTCTTGCAATTGGACTGCAATTACATAAATGCGTTGGATTAAATTATTAAGCCAAATTAATTGTCATAGAAGTGGAAGAGAAAACAAGATTTTTTTTAATGCTGTACGTGTTAGGTAAGTGGCTAAGTGATAACAACCACACGGGTCGATCGATCAGGTTAAGCTACGCTTGCCGCGGTCAGTCCGTAGATGGGTGACCATCTTTACATACCTCCCCTACGTGCTTCTTAAAACACGATAGTAAACGAGACAATAGAAGTTTTATTGTTATTACTGCTATGGCCGTAGTGTCCTTCAGAGCAGTAAGCCGTCATTCTTAGATCTTTCACAGTCGTTACGGGTCGTCAGAATCCTAAAGTCTGACAACCACTCTTGCCAAGGAGTATCGTATTTCTCAGTAACTGGGTTGTGGAGGTCAGAATTGGCAGTCGATTCATGTAAAATAACGATATTCAGTTGCATCTGGTTAGACTTGAAGCCGACTCCGACATAGTTGGGAAAGGACTCTTTCATGTAAGAGGTGTCCATAGTGTTATGATACTCACTATAATCACAGTATAAAAACATACAGTAGGACGACGCTTTTGATCTCGTGGTAAATGCCGACAACGTCTAGACATTGTCGCAACAGCAAGGGTTGTCCCAAGTAAACGATATTAATTAATTAATTTGTTTATTTGAGATCAACATCGTCATCAACATTATTATTATTATAAACGACATTTGAGTGCCTGCTTATTTCTTAAGTTTTTTTTTCTATTTATTTTATTATTTTTCTCTTTAGTTTATTTTTTTGACATGGATGTCATTCTCATGGTTTTTGACGTCGCTGATAACGATAACAGGGTTAAAATCAAAATTCGAGATGGCGGCTGCGAAAATTTTTAAATTTTTCGTGATGGATATCGTTTCCAAGGTTTTCGAGGACGGTAAAGCCGATAGTGAGGTCAAAATCAAAATCCGAGATGGCGACTGCGAAACATTCAATTTTTTTTGTCAAAACTCATTTTGATCTTGAGGTCATCGGCATTAGCGTCCTCAAAAGCAATGGAAACGACACCCATGACGAAAAATTTGAAAATTTTCGCAGCCGCCATCTTGGATTTTCATTTTAGTCCCACTATCGTTTTCAGCAACCTCAAATACCATGAAAATGACACCTATGTCGGAAAAAAATAAAAATAAACTAAAATAAAAAAAATAATAAGATAATTAGAAAAAAAAAATTAATAAATTAAGTAGGCGATCAAATGTATTTTTCTGTATATATAAATAAGAAAAAAAAATGTACTGTACATCACTGGCCAACCCTTTCAATACAGGTGTGATGTTTTGAAGAAATCTCATTTCCGCGACTTTTTCGCGCAACTGTCCTGACACGCAAGTGGATTCGCGCAAGTGTCTTTCGCGCAAGTGTCTTGCGCGCAAACGTCCAAAAGTCCATTCGCGGAAATGTCTTTTGCGTAAGTGTCCTGCTACCCTTAAATGTTACTATCTCGTGTTATTTTTCCGTGTACATCAATTATATAATAATTTTAAATTAAAACTGTTGGTATTTAGTAGATTTGAATGTGCAAAAATTAGTCGATTCTTACTTTTTAGTAATGGCAACACTGTCACTAAATGATTAATATAAAACCAACCACTGCCCTCAGTTCGTTCCCTTTTTCGATATAGCGAAAGCGTTTGACAAAGTCTGGCACAACGGCTTAATTTATAAGCTGTACAAACTCGGAGTGCCTGACCGTCTCGTGCTCATCCTACGAGACTTTTTGTCGAACCGTACGTTTTGTTACCGTATTGAAGGGGCACTTTCTGCCCCCCACCCGATTCGCGCGGGGGTCCCACAGGGCTCCGTAATTTCTCCTCTTATTTTCACACTATTTACTAGCGACATCCCGAAAAGTAAAAAGGCTCAGTTGGCTCTGTTTGCAGACGATACAGCCATATACTGTTCGGGACGTGACCAAAACGTGATAGCTCGTAATCTCCAAACAGCAGTCGATACCCTCGGCTGCTGGTTCCGTCGGTGGAGAATCGAGGTCAATCCTGACAAGAGTCAAGCGGTTCTCTTTTTGAAACCGTATTTCTCACGTTCCATTCCCCGACCAATCACCATGTTTGGTAAGCCGATCCCTTGGGAGAAGCGAGCCAAATATCTGGGGGTGACTCTCGATCAACGCCTCTCCTTTGCGGAGCACATTAAGCTGGTACGTTCACGGGCCGCTTTTGCCCTCGGTAGATTACATTACGTTTTAAATGCACGCAGCAAACTATCTCTTAAGTGCAAATTGCGCATTTACACTGCGTGCATTCGTCCTATCATGACGTATGCGGGTTCGGTATTTGCACACGCCAAACCCCGCTATCTGCATCGGATGCAGACATTACAAAACCGTTTCCTCCGAAGGATAACGGGCGCCCCTTGGTTCGTTCGGAACGCGGACCTCCACCTTGACCTCAGGATCCCCACGATCCATCAATTTTTGAAGCGCGGCTCGAAGCGTTTCTTTGATGCCGCCGCGAAGCATCGCAACCCTTTGGTTGTCGAGGCCGCGCGTTATACCCCCTCTCAAATTAGTAAGACTCGCCGTCCGCGTCATATTCTCACCGACCCTGATGACCCCATAACCCTCCTTCAGGAGAGTAGCAAGGCCACCAGTACGGTTTATAAACGTAGACCACCCCGGAATACATTCCACTACACACTACGCTAGTAAAGCACTTCACTATTTTTGATGATTTAATTACGGAATTGCTGGCGGCAGGAGCGAAACTAGAAGAAACCGACAAGGTTTCCCACTTACTTCTCACGTTACCAACCTCATACGATGGTGTCATAACTGCAATAGAGACATTATCTGAAGATAATTTGACCTTGGCCTTCGTCAAAACAAGATTATTGGACCACGAGGTCAAATTAAGAAACGAGGGTAGTGATAACGTTAGTAAGATTCTACACGTCGAAAACACTGTTCATAGCAATCAAACAAAACCAGAGTTTAAGAAGTCTAAAAATAACCAGCAAAAGTTTAAGGCTAAGAAGAGGTCTTTCGTCAAGTGCCACCATTGTGGACGTAAAGGTCATGTCAAAAATGATTGTTTCTATTTCAAACGAATGATTCAACGTAAATCTGCAGAAAAATCGCGAACTGTTCAAGCGGTGGAGCTTACTGAAGAAGCAAGATTTTCCAGTGAAGCTTCCGGGTTTGCATTCATGCTTGGTAATTACCCAGGTGTCACAAAGGGTAACCAAATAACTTTCCTGCTGGATTCGGGAGCATCAGATCACATAATTAACAGGGAAGACCTTTTCAGTACCTTCACAAATTTAAATGCTCCTTTAAAAATTTCAGTTGCTAAGCACGGTGCTTTCATTTCAGCTACCAAAAAAGGTACATTGCAAGTCATCAGCAACACAGGCATTCATGGTACGCTGGAGGACGTCTTATTTTGCCCCGATGTACCCTACAACCTCCTATCAGTAACGCGGATGCAACAGGCCGGTATGACAATCACCTTCAATCAACAAGGGACCAATATAAGCAAGGATGGTAAAATCATAATGCAAGGTATGGCTGTGAACAATTTAATTTCTATTAATTTTGTTGTGAAGATTAATCGATCTGTTTCTCAAATATGCAAAAGTCCTGATAATAATTACGATTTGTGGCATCAACGGTTGGGTCATATTAGTAAGCAAAAATTTATTGACTTGAAAAATAACTCTATGGTTGATGACGTAGGCTTAATTAAATCAGTATTGCCTGACAACAAATTATGTGAAGCTTGCATAAACGGGAAACAGACACGATTGCCATTTAATTCCTCTAAAGATAAAAGTTACATCAAACGACCGTTATTTGTTGTGCATACTGATGTGTGTGGGCCCGTCACTCCTTCTACAATCGATAATAAAAGTTACTTTGTTTTGTTTGTTGATCAATTTACTCACTACTGTGTGGCATACTTAATAACATATAAATCAGATGTTTTCTCGGCTTTTAAAGATTTCGTAGCAAAAAGTGAGGCTAAATTTAATTTAAAATTGGTTAATTTGTATTGTGACAATGGAAGAGAATACCTGTCTAATGAAATGAAAGAATACTGTGTTTCTAAAGGAATTTAATATCACTTTACTATTCCAAGAACACCACAACAAAATGGCGTTTCAGAGCGTATGGTTAGGACAATAACAGAAAAAGCCCGCGCTATAATTAACGGTGCTAAATTACCTAAGTGTTTTTGGGGTGAGGCAGTGTTAACTGCAGTATATTTAATAAATATTACACCTACCCGGGCTTTGAAACAAACTGAAACACCATTTGAGTTGTGGCACGATAAAAAACCTGAAATTAAATATTTAAAGGTTTTCGGTTCTACCGTGTATGTGCATAATAAAACCACTAAAACCAAATTTGATGAAAAGTCCTGGAAGGGTATTCTGGTAGGGTATGTACCAAATGGCTATAAAGTATGGAACGTAAAAAGTGAAAAATATGAAACGGTCAGGGATGTCATAGTAGATGAAGTGAGTTTTCTGCAGTCAAGACCTGCGTTACAATTTGAAGGAAATGAAATTAAACATTCCCATAACAAAACTGATAATATTGACGTGACGTCAAAATCAGTGCCAAATAGTTCTCAAAGCTTTGACAGTCCTAAATCTGATACTTCCAAAACCGATGGAACTAAATCCAATGATTCAAAATTGGATGGTTCAAAATCAGTGGAATTAAAATCAGATAGTTCAGCATACGATTACAAATCAGATAATTCAAAATCTGATGAATTGGTTCGTTGTAGTAAAATTCGCAAGTTAAATGACTCAAATAACATACTAAAGCCCAATGTTGATAGTAAACAAAGTTCTGTCTCTGATAAAAATATCGATAATTCTTGTCAGTTAAGAAGGAGTGATAGGCTCAAAGGTCGTCCCCCTATATCCTATAAAGAAATGGCAGATGTTTTATTATGTGCTGAATCAATTAATTGCAAAATACCTACTTCATTTCATGAAATTAAAAATCGGGATGATAGAATTTATTGGGAAGATGCGATTAAGGTTGAATTAGATTCACTTTTAGCTAATGATACTTGGACATTAGTACCTAAACCTTATAACAAAAATATAGTTGATTGCAAATGGATTTTTAGTATTAAAAATGATGAATTTGGTAATCCATTAAGATATAAAGCACGACTTGTTGCTCGGGGCTTTAGTCAAGAGTACTTAGCCGATTACAATGAAACTTTTGCCCCAGTTGCTCGTATAGCTAGTTTTAGATTTATGATTAGTTTTGCGAATCAATATAAATTATTAGTTCATCACATGGATGTTAAAACCGCATTTTTAAATGGATTTTTAAAGGAAGACATTTACATGCAAATTCCAGAGGGTGTATTTAGTAAAGACGGTTATGTTTGTAAACTAAATAAAGCTTTATATGGGCTAAAGCAAGCTGCTCGATGTTGGTTTGAATTGTTTGATCAATGTCTCAAAGAAAAGGGGTTTGTAAATTCCTCAGTTGATAGATGTATTTATATTTTAGATAAGGGTGATATTAGTAAAAATATTTATATTTTACTCTATGTTGATGACCTTGTTTTGATTTGTTCTGACCAGCATGTAATGAACAGCCTAAAGATTTACCTAATGAGTAAATTTAAAATGGTAGATTTAAATGAGGTTAAATTATTTCTTGGCATTAGAATTACTAGAGATCAAAATAAAGTAACTTTAGATCAAAGTGCATATATAAAGACCATTTTAGACAAATTTGGTATGTCTGATTGCAATCCTATAAGTACCCCTTTAGAAATGAAACCTAATTACGAGGCTCTAAACATAGACAGTGAATATAATGCACCTTGTCGCAATCTTATTGGTTGTTTAATGTATGTTATGTTGTGTACTCGTCCAGATTTAAGTGCAAGTGTTAATATTTTGAGCAGATACACAAACAATAACAGTAAAGAGTTGTGGCAATGTCTCAAAAGAGTACTTAGATATTTGAAAGGTACAATAGAATTAAAACTAACATACAAGAGGTGTAATAATTTTGATAATATCTTGTGTGGGTATGTAGATTCAGATTGGGGTGGTAATGATGTCAATAATAGAAAAAGTACAACGGGTTATTTATTTAAATTATTTAATAGTTGTACAATAACCTGGAATACAAAGAGGCAAATGTCAGTAGCGGCTTCTTCGACTGAGGCTGAGTACATGGCATTATTCGAAGCTGTAAAAGAAACATTATGGCTGAAGTCTCTTGCAATTAGTGTTAAACTTAATATTGTCAGTCCAATTGCTGTTTATGAAGACAATAATGGTTGTATTAGTATAGCAAATAACCCGACTAGTCACAAACGGTCCAAACACATTGACATCAAATACCACTTTTCAAGAGAACAAGTTGAAAACAATGTAATAAAATTGTATTATGTACCCACAGGTAAACAAATAGCGGATGTGCTGACGAAACCGCTACCCGCTGTCACGTTCAACCAGCATAGAGATGAAATTGGTTTATGTAAACAATGATTTTATTTTTATTGTCGTTGTGTTAATAATTGTCAATTGCATTAATTTATTGATTTTCATGAAATGGTCTGATTAGGTTTTCCTGGTTTTCCTAATCCTAGCAACAAATGTTGGGCCATAATATATTGTTATTCTCCCAGGAATCACTTGGAAGGCTTTTGTGTTCTGATTATTTAGGTTACTTTATATATATTGTAACAAGTTAGCTTATGTTTTACTTGTGATTATAATTAATTTTTGAGGGGGCGTGTTGGTATTTAGTAGATTTGAATGTGCAAAAATTAGTCGATTCTTACTTTTTAGTAATGGCAACACTGTCACTAAATGATTAATATAAAACCAACCACTGCCCTCAGTTCGTTCCTTTTTCTATTCGCTGTGCTAGGAGACAGACATAAAACCTTCCCTGTGAAAAGTTCATGTAAAATATATTTTTATATTATTTAAAATCAAAGTGCTGCTTTTTACTTCACGTCCGTAACCTGATTTCCTATAAAAACAATAATAAAATCAACACGATAGCCCTGTAAATTATGTACCGAGCTACTAACACGGTGGAAGTATGCAGCTCGGTCTTGCGCTTCCCGCGTCTCGCCCCTCACACCCCGCACGATTGCCCTGTCTAGACGGCTTCGTCGGACGACTGTATATTGTATAGACTGTGCTATAACATTATGTGAGAACGTGATACTACACACATAACCAAATTATTCAAATGACGAAAATCGGCAGTATATTTTTACTTGCTTCAGATGTAATGTACTAATTACATCTGAAGCAAGTAAAAATATACTGCTATTCATTTTCATATCAGGAAAATGTCATTTTTATAAAACAACAAAACTAATTACCCGACTACGACAAAGCCAAAAAGAAGGGTTACGATTTTAGCAGTCTACACAGACTGCTAAAATCATAACATATGTAAGTATGTATGTATATAAGTATGTATTTACGTGTGTTCCACCGTAGCGCCTAAATTACTGAACCGATTTTATTGAATCAGGTATCAATAGATTCGTAATAATAGTCCGGGTGACATAGGGTATATAAATTCTCCCTAAATTTAATATGGTGGACTTTACACGTAAATTTCTGACCACGAAAAAAAATAAACTGAGATAAGAATGACATGTTTGGTATCAAAAGAAAGGTCTTGACTAGCATTACAAATATGTATATATGTTATATTGTTTATGTAAATAAATATGTTAAAATTGTTAAAAATAAGTAAAAGTGGAGGTAAATAATATTAATTTAATTGGTTACAGACCGACCGCGGCGAACGTGATTTTTCAGTAGTCGGGTTTTAGTTTTTGAACTTACTTTTTATTTTCATATTATTTTCTTCCTTTCCTGCGTATTGAAGCACAGTGACCCACAGCACACAAAAACGACTAAAAGGATCCCATGGCACATAAAAACGACTAAAAGGATCCCATGGTACACAAAAACGACTAAAAGGATCCCATTTCAGCTCAAACTTAACTTTAAGTTGCACATTGCATGCGAAACCGTAAAGTAGGTCTTTATTAAATTTTGAAGCTTCGGCCACACCTGAGCGATCAAAGCGACTGCGAAGCGGGAAGTCGGTCGCGTGGCGGACGCTGCCCGTGTTGTCTTATGGCACTTGCACACCTGCGCGACTGCGACGCGAGAAGACCGCGTTTGCAAAGCGGGACGCAGGACGCACGCGTCTTGTGGTCAGACGTGTGTAAACTTTATCTACTCTGTTCATCTGTTAGTCTATTAATTTAATGAATAGTGAGTATCATTTGTACCATTTATGATGTTGATTGTGCTTTACAATGTCAACCCTCAAATATCACACGCACGAATGACGTTTGTTTTCGTCATTCGTGTGTCGGGCCTACGGTCCTTTCGTCAGGTGACTTTCTATTGTTTGGAGCCATAAACTCATAAGTCATTTAATTCAATATACATTGTGTAGAAAGTGTAAAATAGAAACAAAACCAATCTTATAAATTAACTGTCAAAAACAAAATATCAAATAAAAAAATAAATAATAATCCAAATTCCATTTTAAAAACATTACAGTCAAAAATAAAAACATATATTAGGAAAACAATTTAGGTGTTAAACTAAGCTATAGACGTGCGGCTCCAGTGACTATTCAGTAAAAATGAGGTTCGAGGATCGTGCTGTAATAGCAAAGGTGTGCTTGTAAAAGTTTCGTGTTGCAGACGCTCCGGGTTCGCGTCCCGCTACTAGACGCTCAGATCTGGCCGTAGCAAAAGAACGCGTCCATTACGGCCATCGTAGATAATCTATCATTTGTCAATTACATGTTGAACATTTTAATTAGCCATTACCAATCTATGAATATTTTTTGTTGATGTGCCCCTTCTTTTCCTGTGCCTTTAATTTATTAGCCATTAACTCAGTTTTTTTTTTGTTGATGATCCCCACGGATTAGAAAAAAAGAAGGACTCCGCGCCACGCATATCGAAAGTGAAGCACAGTAAGTATGGGCGGACCGTTTGTACAAACACGTCTCACGCACACATTTACATCATAGTATGCGGACCGGCTGCCATTACGTGACACGACGGCGTCTTTGTCAAATCACACATAGATCGGTACGGTTCATTAACGATACGCGTGGCGCGGAGTCCTTTTTTTTTCTAGTCCGTGATGAGCCCCTTCTTTTCCTGTGCCCTTCAGTTGCAAATCCTACAAAAGAAAAAACAAGAACACAACATCCCAAGATGCAACCACAGCAATAAATCAGAAGTTAAACTCGTATACACAAGGGGCTTTCGTTTTTTATTTCAGTGTTGTAGAACTGAACGGGGAACAGTTATTAAGTTGTGGTACAACGAACAGACACGTCACTACCCGTGGGTATCGTTACACTGTAGTTTACAAACTAGGGGAGTAGGGAGTGATAACTCATGGTGGATCGGAACGGCTTTCATCGTGTTTTAGAATATGTATTACATAGTTCAAAATTATGATAATTAAAATAAGAAGTAAGAATTTACGAGTATTTCATCAATTTGTTTGAGACGGCTGTCTATAAAATAAAAAAACTATTGAATCTTTACTTACGGTTTTTTTAGTTTGTTTTTTAGAGATTACGTACTTAATTCGATTTTTTTTGTAGATTTGTTTCAATTGGTAGGTATGTCTACGCCATTCTTTTCTTGAATCAACAATTAAACAACTTTAACAGATGCTCGGATATCAAAAATAATATATCAAAATATTTCGATTTACAGACGCCAGCACATCAAGCTTAGCTTTAGTAGATTTTCATCTTTATCGCATTAGGTTCAAGGTTGATTGGGAAAATTTGACAGTTTTGGGTGGCTTTACCTGCTGGCGTCTGGACACACACAGCTTACTTACAATAGTTATCAGTTTATCACTATGTAGTCTTTACTAAGTTGATATGAAAAAATATTATCAAAGTAGGGGAAGAGTGTCCTCGTTGTCTCAAGTACTAGTTGTCACAAGTTCGATTTTTAATAAAGTAAAAGGATCTAAGGAACGCGACTATTGACAAACTGGAACGCGCACCAGTACTACCAACATTAGAAAGTGTCATGGCCGCTAGTCTCCTGCATCGCCGTGTGTTTTGCAATATATAAAAATACGTTTGGTGAGTAAACTTTACTCTATACTTTGAACTTAGTTATTGACTATGTATAGTTATGTATTATGTTGTTTCTCATATATTTTGAGTAAAGATATAGTCAATTTTAATGTAACTGCGAAAAGTGTTTTCATTTGTAAACATTTAGAGGTTATTATTAGTGTGTTTATATTTTTTTATCTCTGGTACATGTTGTCTCAATATTTTTGGGGCTAGTTGTCACTGTGACAACAAACCCCAGTACACATTTAGATATTCTAACAAGTATTATATTTTTTGTTTCATGTAGCAAACATGCCTAGAAATCGCAAAAGACTCACTGATCGCGCCCAGACGAGTGCAGAAGTCATGATGCAAGCGGTGAGTGCTGTGGGCCCAGGCAATTCTATAAGAAGTGTTGCCAATAATTTTAACATCAACTATAGGACACTCGCAAGATACTATAAAAAATATAAAGATACTGAAAATGCTCCTCCGTTATCTGTAGGGTATGTAAAAGTGAGGCAAGTTTTCAAAGATGATGATGAAAAAAACTTGTCAAAATATTTACAAAGAGCCGCAGATATATATTTTGGACTGACTCCGATTGAAGTTCGTAAATTAGCCTATCAATATGCTGTCGCTTTAGATCGTAAATTTCCTGAAACTTGGGTAAATAATGCCATGGCTGGCGAAGAATGGTTGAAAGGTTTCATGCGGCGTCATCAAGAACTAAGCGTTCGAAAACCTGAGGCGACTAGCCTTGCCAGAGCAACTAGCTTCAATTCACATAACGTAAATTTGTTTTTCGATAACCTAGGAAAAGTTTTAGAAAAGTACAAGTTTGATGGCCAAGACATATGGAATGTGGATGAGACAGGAATTACTACTGTCCAAAAGCCCCAAAAAATTGTTGCTCGAAGAGGTATGAAACAGATTGGCGCCCTGACTTCTGCCGAGCGAGGTACTTTAGTAACATTAGCTGTTGCAGTGTCTGCTGCAGGGAATAGCATACCACCCTTTTTCGTGTTTCCTCGAAAACATTTCAAAGACCATTTTGTCAACAGTGGACCAACAGGATCGACTGGCAGTGCCAATCCATCCGGATGGATGAACGAAGACTGTTTTTACATATTTATTCAACAATTTGTGCGATACACTCGCTGCAGTCCTGAACGCCCACTGCTACTGTTGTTGGATAACCACGATTCTCATCTATCTGTTAAAACATTGGATTATTGCAAGGAACACGGAGTTGTGGTGTTGTCATTCCCGCCTCATTGTTCTCATAAACTGCAACCGTTAGACCGTAGTGTTTATGGACCCTTGAAGAGGTACGTCAATGTTGCTTGTGATGACTGGATCAAGAATCATCCTGGCAAAACAATGACGATTTATGATATTCCTGCTATCGTCAAAATTAGTTTACCACCAGCCATAACTCCCCAGAACATAATGTCTGGCTTTTCAGTGAGTGGCATATGGCCCTATAATCGTAATATCTTCACTGACATAGACTTTGCACCATCTTATGTAACCGATAGACCTGAAGTTGACCAGGAAATCGATCAGGCTACAGAAAGTGAAGACTGTGTTGCTCCGAACGCAGAACATACCCCAGCTTCTTGTAGAACACCCTCCCCAACTCCTGGAACCAGTGCAGCTACTCCTCCAACATTAAATTTACCAACGCCTGAAATTTTACGGCCATTTCCGAAAGCTCCAGCTAAGAAAACGACTTCCAATCGAAGAAAAAGGACTACTGCAATTTTGACTGATACCCCGGTTAAGAATGCGTTAGCAGAGCAACAAAAAATGAGAAAAACCAAGGCAAAGGTACCTACGAAGAAAACTAAGAAACAAAAGCAAGTGAGTAGCGAAGAAGAAGACGATGTTGAAGATACTTCATGTTTGATTTGTTATGAAACCTGGTCAAGCAGCAAGCCCAATGAAGAATGGGTTCAATGCACAAAATGCAAAATGTGGGTGCATGAAAAATGTGGTGGGAACAATGATTTATTTTATTGCTGCCCAAATTGTGCCTCTGACGATGACAGCGATGTCAGTAGTGACCTGTGACAACGAGGACCTTCATCTGAGACAACCTACCCCAAGTCGGGGGTAATTTGTCACACTCGACTTTATTTTTTTATCTCCAAATTATTCGTACAAATTAGTTATTTTCTTAAGATATAAGAGCAGTAAATGAAGGCTGAAATACCAAATATATGATTAATAATGAATAATTGGTAGTTTTATTTCAGTTAACTCAATTAAAAATGTTTATTTAAATTTTGAGACAACTAGGAACCAGCTCCCCTACTCGTAACAAACAACTAAAGTAGACCAGGAAACCGAGTGCCAGCGCAAACTGTGCGGCTTGTCGCTGCGTCTACTTACAAGACACAGAGTTTTTGTTTGTATCTGCGTCTTGTCGCTGCGACTAGACGCAGCGCTGTTGTTTGCATCTGCAACTAGTCGTTACGATGTATCGTGCAGGAAGCGATCGTTTTCTTTGAATATTTGAGAGAGACGATCCTGTTGTACATCCTGCGAGTGAATATATGGAGACTCTAGTTGCACTTGCCTTGGTGCTTATCACACGAAGGCAAAGCGTATCCTGCTGTAGTCTGGTTTGTGCGTGCACCGTGCGTCTAGTCGCTACGACAAGAAGCTAATGCGTGCGATTCCCATAGTCTGTCGTTGCGACTTTGCAACTCGACGCCAAGAACGCGAATCTTCAAACAAAATTATGAAAAACTTTTTTACAAAAAAATACAACCGACTTCCAAAAACAACACTACAAAGTAAAAAATAACTTTAATTTCGGAAGTCGGTGTCTGGTTAAATGTGTTTTCGTTTTTGCCACTAACTTCCGAAATTAAAGTTATTTTTCACTTTGTAGTGTTGTTTTTGGAAGTCGGTTGTATATTTTTGTAAAAAAGTTTTTATTTTTCACTTTTTAGTTGTGGTACATACCCCATACAAATTCGAATACGAGAGTATTCGATATTTCGAGAGTAGAGAGATCTATATTTCTACCTGCAAAATAAAGTAGAACATCATCCATATAAAAATGGGGAAAAAATACGTATTATTGAAGCTAACTCAAAAACTGCCAAAGCAAAGTTAATCAATTTTATATGGGAGTAACTTTGATGTATACCCTCTCGAATAAAACGAAAAAAAAAATCAAATCGGACGACTTTGTAAAAAGTTATGCGTGATTATACATAAAAAAAAAAACAAAAAAAAAGCATACACGTGTCGAATTGAGAATCTCCTCCTTTTTTTTTCGTCGGTTAAAAATTGTCGGCCGCAGTCTATCTTTTCGTCTAGTCGCCGAGCTGTTCCAGTCGCATGTCGCATAGTATGCGCCATGTCTAAAAACAAGGATGTTTTAAAGCCTCAACCTTAACTTAAAACAGATTACTTAGTTCGCAAAACTAAAAGTAGTTATTTACATAGTTAGTATGTATAAATGTCTATTTAATAGTGTCTACACTATTTATTACGGGTTCTAAGTTTAATGGCGAATTCATGACGGTAGCAAATCACCTGCCTGTTCGAAGGATAATAATTTTGTGTTGTGTTTCAAGTTACTTCGCTATTTTGCTTGTATACCTGGTAAAGGTCGGTTTTGTTGTACACACGGCTACAGATCAAGCTATACATTTCCAGTATAAGTTGATCTCGCATTGTATAGGATTTCCTTACAATGAGAGGTCAGTGTAAACTAGATTTTTTTTTTTTTTTTTTAAAGAAGCGCTTCTCTGCTTGCTCGTCTTCGTGGCAGTACCAACACTAACTTGAGTTTATTCACAGGTAGATGGGAGTCTCCAATGCTGCGTCATTAGATGAAACTCCACACTCAATCATTTGTAAGTTCTACTAACCAATTAAGACCATTTGGACCATTTTTTTTTTTTTTTTTTTGTTTTATATTTAAGACCATTGTTACTAACACTATGGGCATAGCCTGAAATAAATAAATATAATATAATATATAGCTTGATGTGTACACAGCGATCGTTTGAGAGCCTATATTTTTTTTGGTTCTGACATTTTTGAAATGTCAAACATTGCTTCAATAATGTAGTATCAAACAAAATCCCACGCTGATAAAATTGGTGCCATTGCATTTGGCATTGGTTGCGTCGCGTTGACGTCACGTAGATGCTGCATTAGCATCATTTAAGATACGGTTTTCTAGTAGAGCGGTGGCCGCCACATAACGGCCGCAGTGACGGCTGTCATGAAAATGATGGCACCGGGGTTTGAAACACACCAACTTACTTGTACTTTCATAAATAACGTTTTAGTGACGTCATTCGATGGTAAATTGCGGACGCTATGTGGCGGCTACCAGTCTTCTAGGAAACCGTCGTTTAAGACGAGATTGTACTGAATCCAACTCTAAGCTGACGTGGCGTTAACGCAGTGTATACGTTCAACAAACGTGGACGCTAGGTGCGAATGATGTTATCCCTCTCGCTCCCACGGGGCCATATTTTTAAGAATGCTAAATAAAAGATGCTTTTTTGAAAAATGGAATCAATTGACGAACTAATAAATAACATTAATTTCATAGGTACCTAATTAATAGGTTGGGGAAAAAGTTTCTTCGCATTTTTTAAGAAAATTCAAAACATTTTTTAATATACATTATTTACATTTATCTAAAGTATGTAGGTACCATTTTGTTCGGTAACTTTCTGCCATCTTGTAGGTAGGGACATGATCCCATTGCTATAGAAATTTTGGGACTTCTGATCAAAATACCGCGACAAGTGGTTTTGGCAGTCCTCTCGTGATGTTAACCTGACACTGCCTAAAGAATCTGAAGAGACCGAAACAGGTGGAAATCTGAAGGTGCAAGGTCAAGACTATACTGCGGATGCATCAACACCTCCCAGCCAAACTCTCTTAATTTTTGCTGAGTGGCTAAAGATGTGTGAGGTCTAGCGTTATCATGATGAAAAACCACACCCCTTCTGTTGATTAATTCCGGCAGCTTTCTCTCAACTTCTTGCTTTAATCTCATCAGTTGTTCGCAGTAGAGTTCAGAATCGATGGTCCTGCCTGGTGGTAACAGCTCATAATCAATAATGCCTTTCCAATCCCACCACACACACAGCATCACCTTGTTGCGAGTGAACCCGGGTTTCGCCACAGTCTGTGAAGCCTGAACGGCCTTTGACCACGACCTTTTTCGCAAGTTCTTGTCGTACGTGATCCACTTTTCATCTCCAGTTAGTAGCTTCTTCAAAAATGGTTCGGTTTCATTACGTCGTAATAAAGAATCACAAATGAGTACACGGTTCATTAGGTTTCTTTCAGTGAGCTCGTGAGGTACCCAAATATGGAGCTTTTTTGTGTACCTAGTTTTTTTCAAATGAGCCAAAACTGTTTTGTGGTCAATTCCCAGTCCTTCAGCTACGTTGTAACTACTGATATGCCGATCTTGCTCCACTTTTTCAAAAATGGCATCCATTTTATCCGTGATAGGGCGACCAGAGCGTCGTGCATCTTTGGCATCAAAATTTCCGGATTGAAAACGCTTAAAACAAATTTGTGCTACTCTCACAGACACTGCACTGGGTCCATAAACATCACAATTTTTTTTCGCGGCTTGCGTTGCATTTTTACCTTTTTTGTAGTAAACTTTTAAAACGTATCGAATTTCTTCATTAGATTCACTCATCTTAACAGTACGAAAAACAAATGAAAATCACACATTTTCCTAATTTGAATTTGGAATTATGTTCTTTAAAATTTAAACTTTCAATGTTACCAAAACCAGCCAGATACAAATAGTATAACCAAAGATATTTTATTTTAAGTTCATCATACATACTATAATGCGTAAAGACTTTTTCCCCAACCTAATATTAAAGACAAATTTCTATTGTGTTATCTAATAAACTCAGCTCAGTAAGTATTGTGATCTGTATTTGAGGTGAAATGTGTTTTTTAATAATTACATATTACATTAATTACTATTTATTAGTTCGCCTATTAATTACATTTTTCAAAAAAGCCCTTTTTTCATTTAACATTCGTAAAAATTTGGTCCCGTTTGAGTGAAAGAGGTGACAAAAAACGACAGCCCGCTTAAGCAATTACAATTTCTAAGGATTCAATGCAATTCTAATTACGAAATCCACCTCAAGGCAGACTGCAATTATCCAATCACAAAGCTTGATTTTCTAAGCCGCCATCAATATAATGAACCTCTCTTAAGAGTACGTTAAGGGGTATTGAGTATCGAGGACTTATTGTTGCTAATAAAAAGAAAAATAGCAATTGTGCTTGTATTGATAAAGATTAAGACTGTAAACCAATCACTCTACCTAGGCTTTTCCCAACTATGTTGGGGTCAGCTTTCAGTCTAACCGGATGCTGCTGAATACCAGTATTTTACATCGTGCGGCTGCCTATCTGAGCTCCATAATCCAATTACTGGATAACCCGATACCCCTTAGTAAGACTGGTTGGCAGACTTTTGGTCTTCTGACTACCCGTAACGACTGTCAAAGATCTATGAATGACAGCCGGGACCAACGGCTTAACAACGGTCACGGAGGGGTCTCGATATAATGGATGGTCACCTATGCATGAATCGACCGCGCCAAGCGGAGCTTAGCCAAGCAGTAAGGCTGCAAAACATTGAGATTTTTTTACGTACAGCAGGTATATGAAGTAAAATTACTGAAATGTTCGCTGGTCTTATTGTTTGTTTGTCCTTTCTTGTCTTCAAGATCTTGAGCTGTAGGTACATAACACAAAACTATTGTCTGGACTACCTCATTAGTATAGTGGTAGTAAGCGCTATTACTGAGCATGAGGTCCCGGGTTCATTTCCCTGGCCGGGCAAGGGTTTTTCTGTGAGGAATGTTTCAGTAGCAACCCGGAGTCTAGATTTATGCCCGATTGATGGCAATAGGCTCGCCCCCTATAACTGGCGAAATGTGGGTGTACACATGAATGTATACCTCTGCTTAGTTCTTTAGGGAATTACAGGCGTGATGTTATGTTATGTTACTAGCTTATGTCCGCGACTTCGCCCGCGTTTGAAATTATCCCATGAAAAATTATCCTATGCCCTAAGCAAGGTCATGGTCTACCTGTCTACCAAATGTCATCCAAATGTATTCAGCGGTTTTATCGTAAAAGCGTAACAAATAAATTCACTTTCGAATTTATAATATCCTAGTGAGGATTGCCTCTTAAAAAACAAAACTGCTTTGTTTTTAATGTGACGTCTTACGCGGCAAACAAACCCGGCCCTTATTTTTGATAGACGCTTCTCTTACCCTACGTCGAGCCGTTCAGTAATTTCTGTATTCGTATACATCGTGCGTGCTGATGTTACCAATCGATAAACATTCTACTAGTTTACAAAAGGCTACATATCAGCGCAGTAATATATATATTTTTTGCTATAGGAATAATATCTCAATTTGTTACTACAGTATACAAAAAGAATGTGTATTCTTTTAGATGTTAAAGAATTGTTACGCATAACGATAGAGAAAAAGTAAGTTACTATTATGATAAAATAAAAAAATGCTTTGTATAAATTTCACTGTATTGTATGATTTCGATGTAATTTATTAAAGGCCTTTTAGGGTTCCGTAGTCAACAAGGAACCCTTATAGTTTCGCTATGTAAGTACGTCCGTCTGTCCGTCCGCAGCTTAGCTCAGAGACTCTTAGTACTAGATACTAGAAAGCTATAATTTGGCATGGATATACATATTCATCACGCCGACAAAGTGGTAAAATAAATTCATAAAAAAAAAAATCTGTACACGTAAAGTGGGGATGTGTTTTTTTCTCGTCCACCCCATGGTATTGGGTGTTGTTGGATGGGTCTTTCAAAAATATTGTGGATTTTGTACAACAATCTTTCGATTTAGGGATCCATTTCTGAAATATTAAGGTTTAAAGAGCTCATTTTTGTTAGAGTCATGCTGTCCCCTGCCAGCTAAACGGTTAGTTTTGGATGGGTGAAAAATTCACGGTAGTAGTTTTTTTTACGAAGTTTAAAGGAAAACTATCACAGCTTTCAAGCTTACGAGTCAACCAACTTACATTTGCAGTTGGAATCTATGGGAGATCATGTTTTTCAACTACAATGTTAAGTTTGTTCTTGGGATAAATTCATCCCAACTACGGAACCCTTCATTGTGCGTGGTCCGACACGCACTTGGCCGGTTTTTTTTTAGTAAAGATGATCGAAAATACAAGTTTAAAAATACACCAGTTATTGCAATTTGAATGAGTCCTGGATGTTAAATTAGAACTGGACTAGTACGAGTACCTATCGATAACCGAGAAATACTACCTTTTTTACGATTTTTTTTTAATACATATTATTATTTTTTATTTCGGCGTTCAGTCACGTTCTATGAAAAGTCTCAGGACACATCCTACGTGAATTTACGGCTTACCTGATGACCATCGAACTCGTGACCATCGAATTAGAAATATCATTATTTTAAAATGGTTTACTTCATCTTTTATTGTCCTTTAAAAATTGATTAACTTTTCCTTTTAAATTATTTACACTGGCCTTAAAAACTTAATACCACACTTTTAAAATTGCATTTTCTGCTAAACTAGTTCCAAGAAAGCCATGATTCTTGCACATTCTTCAGGTGAAAGAGGCATGATAAGTAAAGTTTACGTGCTAAACACCTTGATTTTTGAATCAAAATTCATCGATCAAGAAATAAACGTTAAAACAAAAAAAGAAACAAAAGTCAAAAATTAAGACAACAATTTGAAAAGGAGTGTTTTTGTTTATCGTTACAAATGTATCGAACCCAGGACCTCACGCTCAGCAGTCGCGCTTGAGACCACTTGACCAACGGGGCACACATAAACCTTTTGCTATAATTATGTATGGAAAATCTATTGTGTATTTTACAAGATCTAAGCGATCACAGAGGCAAACACGAAAAACGACTTTGTTTTATATGTACATATTATGTAAACGATAAATATTAGGCCTTTACACGCCATCGCTCTCGCAACCACGCCGTATACGACAAAACAAATGTCCAAACTTTATCTGTGTGTCCCAACCCTTATGATTGACTGTCGAATTACAGGGGTGGACTGACGAATCGATCATTCAACACAAATTCATTCTTTATCATTTCTTTACTGTCGTTATCGTAAATGGAAGGTATTTTGAAAAATGAAAGCTAGAATTATATGGATAGATTGTATTTTTTATTGTAGTTTAGCGTCGCTTAAAATTAAGTAATGATTAACGTCTCCTTAAATGTCAGACGCATACATGGGCTGCGGAAAGAAAAACCAAAAGGAACCCGTTATATAATATGTATATAAACCATATCATATAAACATATCAGTATCATATAAACGTAAAATACCATCAACCGATGGCGACCGCGGGCTTACAGTAGTTGTGAACCTAGGGGTTCATAAGGATTATACATTGCTACATGTGACGGGTTAAGACATTCATCGCCATGTGTATTCTTTTGTCACACATTATCTGGACATTGTGACATAGTGACAGCAGGACACTGACTCCTAAGACGCAGGATCTCCTAGTTTGGGAGTCAGGGTTTACTTTTTTCACTGAAATTCATGCGACCTAGTTTTTAAGCATTGTTGAAGGCTTTTGTACAAAATAAAGATTTTTATTTATTTATTTTTTATGTATCCAAAAGTATACACATCTTTCTGCTTGGTAAAAGCGCTATGTATCTTTTAAACACACGTTTTCTATAATTATATTTATTAGGCAAAAAATTAAAGCCCTGTAGAATTTTTTCGGTATAAATCACAAAACAAGTCTAGGAATCGGTTCTGTTGCTGAGGTTGTGAAGCATATTTTTTTTACTGTCGGCCGCCATGGCTATCATGGCGCCCGCCGTTGGCTATTCCAGCCAGCCCACCACCCTGCAGTAGTTGATCAAGTCTCCTGGTCTGTTTATAACATCTGTGAAAGATCTGGGTACCCCGAGGGATTCTGTTCTAATCCAGGTGACGCCTGTGCATTCAAAGAGTACATGCAATGGTTTCCTCAGACTCCATGCAAGCTGCGGGAATCAATAGCCGATTCCCGGCCACCGTAGGCGCGGCTTGCGGATGGCGAGTAATGGGCAGCTCGCCGTCCGGTAAGACCCGGCCCGGGTCGATGGCGTGTCGTGTTTCACGTGCGCCTCAAAGATATATCAGCAATGATGGGGTCCGATAGGGATAGGGCCGATGCCGCCGGGGTTGCGGGTTGTTCGAAAGAGATACCATGGCCTTGGCATAGACAACTGAAGGAACACGGGTGGGTTTTAGTCAGTAAAAGCCTGACACGCCCTCCCGCTCCACCCAGAGCGGGAGAAATCATTTGAGGATTTCCTATCCACAAAAAAAAAAAAAAAAAAAGCCTCCATGCAAGCTCTTTAATATTTTAAATAATGATTTGTATCTCATTTTCAGTTCTTTCAGGTTTATCATGTGTCAGGTTAGACAACTTGTCAGGTTTTGTCTACTTGCATTTTTTTTGAAGTACCTCTTTGTTTGTGTAGATGGACTTCAAGGCCGTGCCATTCACATAAGTCAGTTTCTAAACACTTAACTTGAATAGAGCAGTCATTGATGTTACACAAAAATTTTATATTTACTTCAAATTAGCTGCTGCTCACGGTTTTGCCCGCATCCTAGAGGAATCACGTCTATGTATAACTAAATAATAAGTTATTAGCCCTAGCTCACTATCCTTACTAGTCGGGGGTTAAGAATATCCTTCATATTAATACAAATTTCCAAACAAGCCTTAAAAAAAACATCCAAATTCACATTCCTGGCAGACATCCAAAGTTACTTTTCTAGTATAAATAAAATAGAATAAAATATCTTTATTTTGCATAAAATATGGTACCTGTAAGAGGTCATAAATAAAACAGCAGTTCTATACATTTTCGTTGAGTTTGAAAAAACCAACATTACTTTAACGGAGACTAAATTCATGACATTTGTATCAAAAAGAAAGTGACAGCATCAATTTAAAGTCTCCGTTAACCGAGGGGCAATTCCCGCATTTTTAACAACGTTCGCAATCTCATCTCAGTCTCAATCTGTCAAAAATTGTATAGCGTTTACCTACATTTTTGACATTTGATTGTCGCTGGCATGAGATTGCGATTTGAATTTGAACGTTTTTAGGTCCGAGAATTGGCCTTCTGATGTTGGTTTCGTGCAACTCACCGTTTACTTACTTATTTCAGCATTAAAATAATACTTCAATAACAACACACACATAACACAACACCATACAACACAAACACACATACGTACACCACAATAACACTTCAATAATTATCATGTAATCATCATGTTATTGTGATCTAGTGATAGATAGATCTTCCAAAATCATCTGAATCTCATTTAGAATCAAAATTTTAAACAAACACGATCGGTGTTAGATTAAAATTCTTCTAAAATAACAACTACAAGCTGAATTGTTTTCGTGATTAAATTGAAACAAACAATTTATACCGACGATAACTAAGCGGTTAGTCTGTGGACTCCCAAACCAATATGGAGGACTTTACCCAAATATATTTAGATTCGTTTAGAAGCAATCCTATATTGCCTCTCCTATTATGTTAACTTGTTTTCATTCGGTACCTACAAGATTCTTGAAAAACTATATACGTACTTATAAATTTTATTTAAATATATCTGTAGTAGGAACATAAACTGTTTTAGTCATCATTTCTGATTAAAAAAATACTTATTATATTGAAACTAGCTTCTGCCCGCGACTTCGTCCGCGTGAAATTTCTTATTCCCCGACCCACCCTCTCGCATTATCAGTTTTTGCTTAGCGTAAGTAATAACAGCCGCACGGGTCGATCCATCAGGTTAAGCTACGCTTGCCGGGGTTGTCCGTGGATAGGTGACCATCTTTACATACCGAGACTCCTCCGTGCCTCGGAAAGCACGTTAAGCCGTTGGTCCTGGCTGTCATTCGTGGATCTTTGACAGTCGTTACGGGTCGTCAGAAGCCCGAAAGTCTGACAACCAGTCTTAACCAAAGGGGTATCGTATTACCCAGTTACTGGGTTGTGGAGGTCAGATAGGCAGTCGCTCCATGTAAAATACTGGTATTCAGCTGCATCCGGTTAGACTGGAAGCCGACCCCAACATAGTTGGGAAAAGGCTAGGCAGATTGCTTAGCGTTCTTTCAGACTTTTTTGTCCTCAGGGCCCTAGCGTACGATTTTAAAAAACCTATAGCCATCCTTAAGAATTGTGCTATCAAACGCAAAAAGATTTTTTCATACCTATCTGGTAGTTCCAGAGATTAGCGTGTTGAAATATACAAACAAAAAAAAAACATTTTTTTCAGCTTTATTATTAGTATTATTAGTATATAGATCGATTATAATTACGTACCTACCTACGCTGAATGCGTACATGTTTTATCACTTGTTTCAACACAATTTTCTAATATTCATTGTAGATTTACTGCAAAAGAATGTACAAAGTAAACGCGACTAATCCACCGTAATGAACAAAGCTCTTTGTTGTAACTACTTTTAAAAATTCTCAGTGAAAATGAGTCACTGTTGCAAAATGAAACGAAAATTTCCAATTCTCGGGGCTCTTCGGAAAATACGGGCGATGTAGCATGTAAATAAGTCTTTACGAATTAGGGAAGACATCTTTCATCTCTGTTCAGACCGATTAGATATTCATAAGATCACTCGCTCGTCCCTTGTTTTCCCCGACTCCAAAACATTTTTTACCCATGATTTATTTTTGTATATAAACAAAAAAGTTTTACTGCTCAGAAGTAATATGAATCTATAATGCCCAGCTTCCAAGGTTTTCCTTTCAAAAATTACTTTGTATGTTTTAGGATTATGGGAACTTTAACAGGAAAAGTTGATAATCATCTTACAGGGTCGTGTTATAATGTTTCTCGTAAGTAAGTTATGAAACTTATCGATCAAAGATTTTCTGGTAAATTGTGATAGGAAAATACTCGTAGATTTTACCATAACTATAGAGCATGTTGTCATAAGTCAATGTTGCACTGCTACATTTCTAATACGCAGTAACATAATGACGTATGAATTTGTGTCATTAGCTAACAGTATAAATACATTGTACCTAATGCATTAGACATTATTTTGGCCCACGATCCATCAATTTTTGAAACGCAACTCGAAGCGTTCCTTTGATGCCGCCGCGAAGCATCGCAGCCCTTTGGTTGTCGAGGCCGCGCGCTGCGCCCCCTCTAAAATCAGTAAGACTCGCCGTCCGAGACATGTTCTCACCGACCCTGATGACCCCATAACCCTCCTTCAGGAGAGTAGTAAGGCCACCTAGAAATACATTCCGACCTCGCCACCGAGGTCGCAATCGTAACAGCTGAGCCTGTAGCACTTAACCCCCCCATCATGATCCAGCCTGCCCCGTCTGGCTGTCCTCTTATTAGCGACGCACAGTCGCCTAATATTTTACCTTAGTTTTTAAGCCCTGGCCGGAGGATTTAAGTTCGCTTAAGGCTCCCACAGGAAACGCTCGGTTAAGCAGTCTCGACCGCCAGTGGTCAACTGCAAGATGCCACTCACAAAAACGAAAAAAAAAAACGATACATTATTTTGGCTTTACTATGGAGACTACCGAAATGTAAACTTATTGAACACTTCACGCTGAGTTTCTCTTGTCTTCGAGAGCTCCTTTATCGACCTATTACACTAAGACACATGGATGACTAAAGAAACGATGGATGGCCTGTGTGAAAGAATGGCTAGAAAGGGGGTGACTACCGAGATGACGACTAAGGGTGCGTTTCCACTGACGCGGAGCTGGGCGGAGCGGTGCGGAGTGGAGTGAAGCAGTAAAAAGTGTCAAGTGTTGCCATTAAAGCGGAGCGAAGTGGAGTGGAGTAGAGCTGAGTGGAGCGGAGCTGAGCGGACTGGAGCTGCATTGAGCCGTGTTCCGATCAGTAAAATTCAATCTCTTGGAGAGATCATACGTCATGTTGTCTGAAAAAAAGCAATATTGATGACGTGTGAAGCTTATGACATACGCGTAATATCGTAAACTAAAATGCAGCGCGCGAGTCCTGTCCTGACAAGTCTACCCTTCACCGCCGCGCCGCATCGCCTTGCTACCCTCCGCTTTGCTTCAGTCCCCTCGACACCACCGCCGGTCTGCTCGACTCCTTCTGTCTAGCTCGGGGTCGCGTGTTCATAATTATATTTTATTTGAAAGTCCGCTCAGCTCTGCTCCGCTCCACGAGCACTGTGATTGGTCAATTCACGGTCTGCTCCTCTCCACTCCACCCAGCTCCGCGTCAATGTAAACGCAACCTAATAGAGAAGTATGGAAGAAAAGGACATGTGGCACCAACCTTGTATAAATTGGAATAAGAGCAGGAGAATAATGATGATGGATACCTACCTATGTATATTCTTCTTCTATCTTATCTATAAATTACTTCTGGGTGTTAAGTGATGTAAGAGCACGACATGATGTGAGATGGACATTTTTATGCGGTACATTAATGGAATCTTTTATTGAGGGTTTTTCTTTACTCCCTTCTTTGTTTTTTCTCATCATTATCTTGAGTTCTTATCGTCACTTGGCTAGATTCCCTGGAACTTGTATCATTGTATGTAAAAGAGTAACAGTGGAGTTTCTTGCCCATTCTTCTCCATACGAAACTACCATTTGGAAGGGGCGACTAGAATCAAAAGCAAAAAAAGATTTTTTTGTAAATTTTGATGTTCAACAGTGGCTTGCATGTGCCAATTGAAATAAATTATTTGACTTTAATCCTTTCCGATAAGGTAAAATACCAAATTACATTATGGCAGCAACCGGTCAAAACATTATCATAAAGTAGGTATAAATATTTCACTCTTCTAAAGTATTGTGTCATAATTATTGTAAGTGTGATGATTTTTTTTTTTTGCATTCAACATAACAATAATTCTCAAAATTTTAACATTTGTAAATTATTGGTAAAAGTCAACTACTAGATCCTGTCCCCTTGCAATAAAGCTGATAAAAATGCTGGACCTACCCGTTCACCACATCTTTGGGGATAGGTATTTAAGATACTATTGTCTATTTATAGATAGATAGACATTAAGCGGTTGGTAAATTCCACTATTTTTCGGTAAAGAAAAATCTATTATTTTTTTAAAACTTTATTGTTTCATTATAATGTTTATTACACATGTAATTATATAATGCGGAGCACCGCACCGTCAGGTATCATAATACATACAACAAGTTTTATTTAATACTATTGTTACCTGTATACAATAATAAACTTTTGACATAATAATAACTGGTTATAATTATCGAGATCTGTCAATATCCTAATTCAAGAAAAAACACTTCAATGATTTTTTTTTTTCGTTATTTTACATCGAGATTCAGCGGAGTTAAACTGGACAGCTTTTATGTACAGTTGTGGAAATGAAAAATATTTTAACGACAGTATCTGTCAAGAAAGCACTTCGATACTTTCCATAGTAAGTAACGATTCTTAAAAAATAAGGGGACGGGGTCAAGACTACTTAGGTTTTTATACAATTTCCACAAAAGAAAATAAGTAATACTTTAATTAATAGGCAACGAAACTTACACAAGTCGAAGAATGTTACGTATTTTATTTCGTTAATATTTATAGAAATATATCGGTCACAGGAAGAATATTAAAGTACACAAACAATTTTCGATTTCAAATCAGAATTGTTTTCTAACTATGTAAAATATTTTCTCCTAGTTTACGCTTACATCTATCTACTCTATTATTTTATAGCGTATTTATTATACAATATTTTACCTTTTTCAAATGGGTCTTATTATAAGTGTGGTAAAATCCAAAATCTCTTGATTCGGTATGCAATTTTGAATTCTTATTCATCATTATGATAAATAAGTTCTATAATATGGTGTGTATGATTCGTCAAAATTTAATTTCAGTAGTATCAATTTCATTCTGCAGTTGGTGACATACCTTTGATTCAATTTTATTTTTACTTTAGTAAGACCCCTTTGCAAAAGCTCTCTTACAGATACTATTTACAACATCGTTTAGATTCACAAAATTTACTAAAAACTTACTTACAATTTACATCACTTAATACAGATATTATTAAAGGCTAGATAGAGTGATTCGTATAACCTCAACTATTTACATTTTCAATTCTAAACATTTTGTGTTTTTAAACGTAGTATTGTCAGCTGTTTATACATTCCTGTGTCCACTATTTTTATGTCCTTTCAATGGATTAATATTTTCATCATCATTTTTCTAATACACATCTATCATAAACAAGAATATTACGTTTGAATCTTATTTGCCAATTAAGGTAATACAAATTATTCGTTAAATTTCTGATACAAGTAACATTTTACCTGAAAGTATAATCATAGAGTGGCAAGGGTTCTTAATATGTTGGAAATCAAGACTAATTATCATTACAAATAAACTAATACGATTAACACGCTTTATATTACACTATATACAACACTATACCGAACAAGCATGTTCTACTTGCTCTTGGATTTACTTTATATTGTACATAACACAACCCACACTATAAAATAGCAAATGTTTCAGTCGGGTGTATTGACAATGTGATCATAGTTATTATCTTCATTATGTTTGAATTGTCAATATAAACGGCTGATTTTGATAAAATTCTTGTATTTACATTTAGTTAAAGAATCGTATGTGTCAAGAGAGAGTCAGGAAGAGGCAAGCAGCCAACACCAGGCAGTGCGTAGGCGACGTCGGTGCAAAAGCTTGCCCCCCTCGCTGCATCGCCGCAGGGTATTCACCTGATAAAGGAAAAATCGAATTTGCTTCTTTGGCAAAAATTAAAACTGTTCTCAACAATATTGGTAGCAACAAAACAAATATAGAAGAGAATCAGGTTATATGTATGGAAACATGGATAGAAAAGTTTGTTGCCAGTTAGAAAGAAATGATAAAAAATACGGGACATTTTACTTTTGACATCATTTTATCATTCCAAATTCGTAAACCTATGCCTTAGTCATTCGCTGTGCAATGGGTAATATACCATTAATTTTTACAGAATATATGATTCTTAGAGTACTTCACCAAAAACCTACTTAATTTAAGTAAACGAAACCTGAATTAAATTATAGTGTTCCAAATAATAAACCAGGATTTGAATCACTAATCGTAGATTAAGATGCGGAACAATAGATGGAACAGAATTTAAGGGATGAAGAATGGCGCAATAAAACCAGTCATTATAATAATGGGGATATTAATAAAGGTTACGAGAGTAGTATATTAATTTCTGGGAAAGACAATTTGAATCACAATTTTTGAGAGAGAACAGAAATCAGAGAACAAAAAAATAGTCTCGTTAGGACGAAATCCTAAAATTATTTTATATTTATGTGGTTCGGAGGTCGAAACAAATATTTGTAATGAAAATCACAAATTTAGATCCACAACATAAGTGCAAGTAATATTCACGTTTCTTCGCGATAGTTCTTTCTCGACTCAAGCCGGTGATAAATGGTATGTAATATAAAAACACCTTATTTTAAACATCACAGTTTTACCCATTGTTTCTAGCCATGAAACTAACATAAAAAAGAAACATGAAATTTTGTTGATTCATTGCTTTAATGATAATAGTCTTTCACCTTATTTTTTTATTCCAGGTTTTAAAATATATTTTCTTTCCTTTAACTTACGGAGGTCATTTATCAAGGAGATTGGGATGCTCTTTACGAATCGCCGTCAAGATTTGGGATTTTATAAATGTATTATTTGAATTTGTATTAAACAGATTTTTTTAAGGAATCATTAATAACGACATCTCGTAAAGTACTTATGGCTTTGTAAAATTATATCAGTGTAATTAGGCTTGACATTAATGACGATGTTAAATATTCTGTTTTCTGCTTTGATAAAAGCTTTCGCTAACTTTATATTTAGATAGGAAATAAAATTACATTAAATGAAGAGAACATTAAAAATTAATAAATTACTGTCATGTTAAGGGTAGGACCACCTAAGTAGGCGTAGAAACCAAGAGAAGAAGAGAAAAAAGAAAATTAAAAAGAATCAAGAGAATTGTTAATCACAATCAAACTCCTAAAATGCTACAAAAATTAAGAAAACAAAATTACAAGCCACCAGGTCCAGTCTAACGTGCAACTTACCATTGAGCACATGAACCACGATGCTCTTCGACTGCGCGTTGCTCGGGTTACACTGATACGTCCCGGAGTCTGATGGTCTGGCCTGCTGGATTAGCAGGAACGAGGTCGTCGTCTCCCCCTTCTCCGTCACCACCGACACGCCCCCTCTCGGGGAGTCGTAGCTTATTATCTGTACACATTTTATTCACTTCATGTTTTATGGTAATAGGATTGATGCTATTTTCTAGATTGGATACATTTTCCTGTTTTTCATGTTATATAACTGTTGGATTGGATATATTATTATGGTAATTCGGATTATGTTGTCTGACAAGTTGAATTACATCTGGGTAGTTAAATTTCACAGTTGCGTTGGAAGTGTTGGGCTATAAATAAATTGCAGTATCGTTGAATTGTAAAATTAATTACTTATCAAAGAACTGGATTCCATTGACTTACTAACGATTCTAGTACCTTTACTGATTATTTCTACACAGCTGATAGCAATTTGAAAGGTCTTACCGCATCATTATGATTCCAAAATATGTATGCGGGTGGTTCTGGTGAGTATAGAACCACGCATGTGAGGTTGATGGTGCTGCCTCGGTCAATGTAAAGGTCAGGCCCTCCAATTATCTCTGTTGTTGGTTCTGTAACAATAAAAACATTATCATAAATTGTACGTTCACCTACCTAAATGTGAAGTATGAGTATGTGAGCTTATCCGTTCATTAGCACTACTTGAAAGTTTTGCACTTTAGGTTCGGATTCAAGATATTAAAAGAAATACTGGACTATTATTTTTACATTTGCCAATACTTAGAAGGTTCTGTGGCATCGATTAAAAATTGTCTCGTAAATAAAATATTCATATTCAAAATACCATAGCTTCCTCCCTAATGGGCAAAACCATCAAATATAACATTTCTTAATAATGAAAGGTCGTCAGTGTTTTGTTTTTCTTAGCCCCCATAAGTTGCGTGCGTGCCCATAATACGTCGCACTTAATTAACAGACTTGGCCAAACATGACTAACATAAACATTTTGTACTAAGTTCACTAACTTTCTGACGCAAACGCTTGAGTCACAAACACACAGCTATGATAAACGGCAAATGAAAAGTTGATACTGGTGTTTACTTAGGTTTGGTACTGGTATTTGAAGCCATTACCAGTCCTTGGCCTCAATGTTTGGGAATAAGTGACGTAAAAGTTCACTACACATTTCCCGTCTTTATCTTTTGAAGCTCATTTCAAACAATCTTGGTACAATTTGACCTTTCATTGGCCTTGGCTCTAAGTGGTCTCGTATAGATACTTGCTCTAAAAGTTGTAAATAATGTATACGCTCTCATTTTGCTTTCATGTAGGCCTACTTTTGTGACGTAATAATCGTTTGCGCTCTAAGCCTCATAGACCTTTAGGTGGCCTTAATTTTTAAAGGCATACTCGTATATTCTCACATTCAATATTTCTACCAAAACAAACTCAATATTGCGTTACAGTATATGAATTCACGTGTTTTCATTAATGTATTATTCTGTGTAACTAAAGTTTGTACCAATTATTTACTGAAATTGAAATTACGGTACAGATAATAACATTGTTTCTTCAATAAATATTCCGTCGCTCAACATTAATTTAGGGTTTGTTTCGACTATGTTTATTGACGTAACAGTAGTTAACAATCATTAAATACGGGTAGTCAACACTAGAGTCATGACACAGCTTATTACGTTCAAATTAGAAGGGGCAAGCTCAAAGGTTTGTTTCGTAGAACACATTGAACTAATTACAGATTTTACGAGCGAAATATAAACTAAACTCCTGTTTCGAAAATGAGAAACGCAGAACTTATCGACATTTTACATTCGGATTTGAATTTCAGAATTAATTTTGAGGTTTAGGGAGTTGTATTAATTGAAAAAGTTCACTGATACCGACTTTACGATCGCTTGTAATTTCGTTGTGGCCTGGTCTTGATACTCAAAGGGAGGCTTGCTATTATCTGATCAAAAGATGGTGCGGCTTACATAAGATTTTATTAATTATATCTAATGAAACCTAGAAAACTCCGAAATTCTGCGAAGCAAGAAAAAAACATCATTTTGGGAGTAATTCGAAAACATGAATACATATAATAAATTAGGTTCGAAGAAAAGACTCTTAATATGATATAGACTCAAGTGCCTTCGTCAGCAGTAGTCAATAAGCTTCTAATAGCAAACTCCAGGGCAACAGATAAATCCAATAAATATCGACTTACCAACAACATTGAGATGTATAAAATGACTCATGTGAGGAGTCGTAGATATTTGACACTCGTATATCCCAGAATCCCGATGCTGTGGATATTTGATCTGTAACAAGAATAAAATATTAAGCTGAAGTTCAGGCCATAATATATAAAACTAGCTTCGCCCGCGTGGAGTAGGAAATCATTCCACGGGAACGTAATACCGAGATAAAAAGTATCCTATGTCTTAACCCAGGTTGCAGTCTATTCGTGTGCTAAGTTTCATCGAAATCTATTCAGGCATTAATGCGTGAAAAAGTAAGACAGACAGACTAACAGACTGAGTTACTTTCAACATTATAGTATGGGTATAATACAGCTTCATCCATTTAGTGCATTTTGTCAGCTTCCAGTCATCCATTTAGACTGGAAGCTGACCCCAAAATATTGGAAGAAAGCGTAGGCAGATCTCATACCATCGTTTAATATAACCAACGGGGTAGAAAAAAATAATGCAATGACGTGAATTAGACAATTTTCTGGTCTGGTGAGAGGTGTAAGAAAAATATTAGCACCTATTTGTAGAATTTTGAATTGCTTATTTTAAAGTTTTTCAAATCAAAAGTTTATTTGCTAGAGATATTTTTTTTTGGTACCTTATAACCTATGTGTCTTTGTATAAGTTTTACATACATTTTTATTCTATTACTATAATTAACATTATATACCCTATTACCATGCATTTAATCACAATTTAATTTTTAATTTATATTGAATATTCTTATAATTGTAGGTACTAATGTTCAATTTTTATGTTCCCTACTATAAAAACAACACTTTAAAAGCCATTCTTTCAATTTTGTCTTGAACACATCACATAAGTTATTTTAAACTAAAACACACAAATTAAACATTTTTTTCTAATATATGACAGATTTTTCTTATGACAGGTACCTACATTATTTAGGTAATATTATTTTCAAATAATATTGTTGATTTTATTTTTATTTTTTTTTATTTATTTAATGAAATTACAATACAGCGGTGTTTCTTAAATCTAAACTCGTCAAACTTTTACGTTTGATGGCGAGACGCGCTCTTTTACATTAAAAAAAAACAATGAACCACCTTACGTACACACAGCAGCAGGTCAAGCTACTACAAACTCTCAAACTTTCTCATTCGACTTTGAATTTAACTATCAACATTTTAAGGTTTAAAATCAGTTGGAGAAATTTGACAGCTCGGCACAACCCGATGTGCCGCTGTCTGTACATACCTACTACTTATATAATTATCCTGTTATAGTTTATTCTATACAATGTTTTAGTTCTGTTTACTATCCTGTATAATGTTTTTTAATTTTGTTTTAAGTGATCCTTTACTAATTTTTACTTTTTCTCTTAATAAATCTATTTTGTTAAACACTTTGTACCTACATCCGGTAAATTTAATAGAGTTAAGAGCATGTCTTGACATAATTTCAATAAAAATAAACGTACATGGGCCCCATTTTAACTTTAAATTAATTCTGTATTTCGAAACCATCACAGAAAATACCGGAGTAATTAAATAACGACCATGTCATAATGCGGATTTACTGCAACATTTTACGGGACAAAACATTTGAACCCTCTAACACAACAGTTTAATGTTCAGCACAATATTCTAGAACTCTCAGAGATAAAGGACTTCTTATTACAGCAACATTATCCTCTAGAACAAACGTTCCAGTGATTTCAAGTACAATTAATATAATTTGAAGTCGGGGTTTATTTGAATTGTAATGTTATTACGTCTTAGGTAAATGTTACTTGAATATTTACATAGATCCCCTTTCACAAATGTCTCTATTTAACTTAGTGTGAATTATAAATTCAAACATTATCTAGTGGTATTGTATTATAATTATAATAATGTGTTGTTTGTTTTGTTTTATTATAATTAGAGGGCCTAGACAAAGTAACATTCGATTAGCGATGACGCTAGCAGAAAAGTCATTAAAATTATGGAGCTATCGAAATGTCACGTGATCATGTCAATGTCACTTTCAAGCTGTAGCAATTGTAGAAATAGAATTGCTCTGAAGCGAATGCCATTTGTCTAAGCCCTTTTTTTTTGTGGATGGGAAATCATCAATTGACTTCTCCCACTCCAGGCAGAGCGGGAGGGCGTGTCAGACTTTTACTGACTAAAACCCATCCGTGTTCCTTCAGTTGCCCGTGCAAGGGCCACGGTATCTCTTTCGAACTACCCGCGACCCCGGCGGTATCGGCCCTATTGGACCCCGTCACTGCTGACATCTCTTTGAGGCGCGCGTGGAACACAACGCGCCATCGACCCGGGCCTGGTCCTGGTCTAAGCCCTCAGGTTATGATAAAGTATAACATCGGTGTGGTGATGTCCGAACACCAACTTTTAATTATCCTGAGTAGGGGCAATTATTTGCAGAAAAAGATTGTGGATATAAGATAGGTTTTTTACTGGTACTGAACTAACTCTTTCATTAAAACTGAAAATAGAAAAATAATACAGTATTTCAATTTGGTTGAATCAACCAAATTCAATTAAGTAATTTCTACTGAAACAATGTTTCAGTCAAACTTAAACAATTTTGTTAAACCGTATTGCATTATAATATCCATTAAAACATTTTAGGTTTAATTTTTATCCTGGCCATTGTCATCTTAGGGCTGATTGTTCAATAGTCAGATAATTTATATTTGAGGAATAAATATGGCGGTTTGACAGCTTTTGTATTGAAAATATGTCAAACTGTCACATTTATTCTTCAGGTAAAAGTTATCTGCCTATTGAACAATCAGCCCTTAATGAAGTAGAAGGGCAGAACTTAATCATACTTCTAAGCGAGCTTTCCGAGGCACGGGTGAGTCTCGGTATGTAAAGATGGTCACTCATCCACGGACCAACCCCGGCAAGCGTAGCTTAACCTGATGGATCAACCCGTGCGGCTGTTATTACTTAGCCACGAGCTCCTCGTAGTAGCTAAGTACATATATCGCAAAAAAATATTTGGCCTAGTATCATTAACCAGGGGAAAATCAGAGGAATACGTTAGTATGGAATGAATGGCAACGACCACGTGACCGCGTTTCCTCTTATAAACACGTGTTTAGAGTTGCATTTATCTCCATTAAAACTTTTAACATTTCTCCTTATTTTGTTGTACGGTTTGAAGAAAAGGCTATCGGATAGCTTGCTTTTTATCTCGTGGCAAGTAGCCAAAACATAGATTAAGATCTAAAGTGGATACTTGAACATGTAGCGAAGTTTATCCCTAAAGCATGAAGGCTTAGGCCGGGTTCCCACTGCGCCGGACCGGTGGTTTTGCAAGATTCCGTTACCGAGATCTAGGTGTTTCTGTTCACATTATACCGGACCAAGTCATGCGTCTGACCTACAGAATGCCAACGCCAAAAAGACGGGAAGAGCGCGGGCGAGGTGAGCGGGGGCATCGATATTAGCGAGAACTTGTTCACATTACACCGCCGCCGCCGCGCCGGTCCGGGCGTTTTGTCGGAGTTCCGCAGTAACAAAACGCCCGACAAAAATATCGAGCTCGGAATTTTTGCCGGATCCGGTTAAATGTGAACAGCTTCACATACTTTGTACAGCCACTCGACCTTCCAGCAGTTTTACCGGCGCGGCAATACTTCCGGTCCTACGTAGTGGGAACCTGGCCTTAGATCTTATTATTTGAGCGATTGTATGTCGTTTGACTTGCCAAAACACTCTTTACATAGCTACCTACTGTGTTTATCAACATAGCTCTTTTTTTTTTTTTTTTGTAAAATTTTGTCGTATATTACGTGTAATTGAAATCATTGCATGCCTAATAATATGCACAGAATATAGAAAAAGTGCTTCGAATATTTACTAAGATTAATGACAAAAAAATAGATATTTTATAATATTTACCTGCAAAGTCCAGTCCTCAGAATGTGGCAAGTGAATAGCTCTAAACCTCTGATCACTCGTGTACGTGTACCGACCAACTGTCAGCAGATGGATGTCTCTGTGTCGTACCCAGGATACTTGCATGTTTAACTGTAACAAAATAATTATAATACAATAACATTACGCGAAGCTTATCTCCCTATATTCCGACACGCGTCAGCCTTCAAAACAGTGAACAGGTACCTTCTGGGCACTCTCGATCCATCGTTGACCTCATCCATTGCTTTCCATCAGGTGAGATCGAGGTCAAGAGCAGGCCAATCAGGCAATAAAAATTGTGGAGCTGTACCTATTTACTTGTATGTAGTAAACTTGCCAGACTGACGGACGAAGCAACCTCATTTATACCCATAGGTATAAAGTATTCTATTTATTTTTCATTTTTAATTAAAACTTCAAAGGCAGTTTCACTTTCTTAATAAGGGAAAAAAGTTATTATTTATTCGGGAGAAAAAAACGTATGCAAGGAGCCCAAAATTAATGCAGTCTTTTGGGATTATCTCCAAAATATTCTTGGCAACCGGATACTCGACTGGCCTTTAGTATTGCAAAGGAAAATGAGGTAGTTAGCGAAAACTCATTTTGGTTTGAGGAGAAAAAATAAAACTAGAAAAATTACATTAGCGATAGCTTATAACCGAGCAGGGAAATTGGAACCTTAATGGTATAACATCGTAAGTTGTACTGTCATTATGTGGGTTCCAAAGCTTTGTTTTCATTCCACTGGAGCTATCATTATAGTTGTTAATGAAGGTGGATTTTGTTTTTTGTTTAGCTAGTTGGATATTCTTGCAGACAATATCCATTAGTGCTTTTTTTGTCTTTTAAGATTTATATTCGGGATAGACAAAGTCTTTTAATATTAAACCTTTTAAAACAAATAGAATGTTTTTTTTTTTCAAAAAGATGTTTTCTTTAGAAAGGTCAGGTGCGTAGTACTCGAAACCGGCGTGCATGTAAGACCGATGTATGTACACAAACGAAGTAAAAGGAGTATGTAAGGATCGAAGCAGGTTCTATAGTTTTTGACTACCCCTATGTGAAAACTGGATGAGTTGGTGAATATGGGTAAACGGCGATGTATAATAGAAAAATGTTATAATGTTTAATGACCTCAAGCTATGTGATTTAGTTTTATCGCGTAATTGAATGGTGAGGCCCTGGCCTGAAATATAACCGAGTGGTTATACAAGGACTTTTGCTGTAATTATCGTTACAATGCAAACCGTGTACACAAGAACAATCATGCATAGCCTTATTATATTTATTCTGATGTTTAATTGAGATCTAGCATTCTTTCTTTCATTATACCTAGGTACTTACCGCTTGGAAAAGTTATTGCAGGTTGGAAAGTGATTAACAAAACCTTTTCTCCTACTTTATTACTTTATTTATGGAAAAAAAATCAAGTCTAGTTTAAGATGGATCCGCAGTGGTAGTTGGCGAAATTTATTTTTTCTTGCGTTTTTTGCAATTTGCAGGTCAGTGTTAGGTTGTATTTGATAAAAATATGATTTGCGACTATAACAAACATGTATTTAGGTACAGTCAGCAGCAAAAGTCGATTAACACTTGAGTTTTCTAAATCTTAATTTTTGAGAAAAATACTTAATTAAAATCGGAACAGATGTAAATTTTAAAGTAAATTAACTTTTAATTGATAAATGAAATACTAAAAAGCAGGTTATCGTACCATTTTGTGTTAATTTAGATGATGTCAAAAAGTAGCAGTGTTAACCGACTTCTGTTGCTGACCGTACAGTCAATAAAAGAGATATCTAGGCAGGGTAGAGTAACATATTTGTATGTGAATTGCTTCATGTTCAATTTTATATATATTACTTTGTTTTTGCAATACTTCTACATTGTAACACACCAACACAAAATTGTATTATATATTGTTACGAAATTGAACATGAAGCAATTCACATACAAATATGTTAGTATACCCTGCCTAGATATCTCTTTTGTTGACTGTACTTAATTATAATCATAGTTAGATTTGTTCTCTTTAATCAGATTTCGGAAATCAGATCAAAAGAGAGAACAAATCTAACTAAGAGAGATGTATTGATGGTTCTTATGATTATAATTATGTAAATACATATTTGTTATAGTCGCGAATCAAATTTTTATCAAGATACAACCTAACACTGACCAGAAAATTGCAAAACGCAAGCAAATTTGAATTTTGCGGGCTACCACTGCGGATCCACCATAATACTTATTTTTATATTTAATCGATAATAGATATTATAAATCCGTGCCTCGGAAAGCACGTTAAGCCGTTGGTCCCGGCTGTCATTCGTGGATCTTTGACAGTCGTTACGGGTCGTCAGAAGTCCGAAAGTCTGACAACCAGTCTTACCAAGGGGTATCGTATTACCCAGTTACTGGGTTGTGGAGGACAGATAGGCAGTCGCTCCATGTAAAATACTGGTATTCAGCTGCATCCGGTTAGACTAGAAGCCGACCCTAACATAGTTGGGAAAAGGGTAGACAGATTGAATAGATATTATAAAATTTTTCAATAAGTATTTCTGAATTTCACGTCATATATTGTAGCTAGCAAATGTTTTGTAAAGTTTATTCTAAATTAACTAACAAACCATTAAAATTAAAATATAGTATCCTAATGAATTTATCAACACCATATTTTAGTTTGTTAATAGTTTTAGTCTGATAAGGATATTATATTTTTATTTTTATTGTTTGTTAGTTCATTTAGAATAAAATATAAAAAAAATACTTTTGGTCATTGAGGTGAATAGATAGTTCAGAACAACCCCAACATAGTTGGGAAAAGGCTAGGCAGGTTTAGTGGTATGTATGTATGTAGGTATGTTCATCTGTTCCCTCATACCAGGCACACACATAGCGTACCACGACGCCATCACTTTGTGTGCAGTAGTTTTTAAGTTTGTTAATGTTTTTAGCAGTGATAACAGTAATTAATATCGTGTCTTGCGTGTCCTGTCAGCTGCAAGTTAGAGGAACTGATAGACGTTAATAATGGCGCCAAACACGTAGCCGAATTCTGGGCCGAGACCATTTATATATTAAGATTGAAAACCATCAATCTGCCCAGCCTTTTCCCAACTATGTTGGGGTCGGCTTCCAGTCTAACCGGATGCAGCTGAATACCAGTATTTTACATGGAGCAACTGCCTATCTGACCTCCACAACCCCGTAACTGGGTAATACGATACCCCTTGGTAAGACTGATTGTCAGACTTTCGGGCTTCTGACGACCCGTAACGACTATCAAAGGTCCACGAATGACAGCCGGGACCAACGGCCTAACGTGCTTTCCGAGGCACGGAGGAGTCTCGGTATGTAAAGATCACCCATCCACGGAACAACCCCGGCAAGCGTAGCTTAACCTGATGGATCGACCCGTGCAGCTGATCTTCTATCTTAATAGAGGAGCTCGTGGCTGAGTAATATTACTTAGCCACGAGTTCCTCTATTAAGATAGAAGATCATATTACCTAATATCCACAAACGCAAAAAGGTCCAAATCCAACACTTATAGTTATAAATCCCCTGAACTAAAAAAGATACAAGATCCAGTCACCAGTAAAGTTATTAAAAACACGGAAACCGTTTACCTGAAACCAATTACCATCCAGCAATAAATTCAGAAACGTTGATGATAGCGTTCGCATTAAAACGCCCCGTGTGAAAGAGAGAGAGATCTCGTTAGGCCGACTTATATTTATGTGGGATGTGGCGACTTCGCCTAATGAGACTTTTATTTATAAAGTTGAGCACAATACCGACTTTAAAGTTTCATTGTGCTATTGTTACTTTTCATTTTAAGCGAGGAGTTTGTGGTACACCGCTATGTAAATTGGACGTTGCCTGTTGAAATAAGGGTAACTCGTTAGTACGGTGGTGTGTACTCGAGGTAACTCGCACGCGTCTGTATTGTTACCAGTACGAGTGCTTGCCGTACAAATAAGTGCTGTGTATGAGTATGTGCGTCAGCGCGGCAGTAATGTTTTGAAGTAATTTGAATTTCTGTGAGTTTGAGACGGTAATTTTATGGTTCAGATCATTACAGTGGTTTTTGAGAGTTTCATTAGTTAGTAGGTATTAGTGGTTTAATTCAATCGAGCTGCGCCCCGCGGTTTCACCTGCGTAAACCGGGACAAAACGTAGCCTATGTGTTAAGCCAGGGTGTCAGCTAATTTTATCAAAATTGGTGCAGCCGTTTAAGCGTGAAGAAGTAACAAACATACAAACACACACACACACATCCTCACATTCTTTCGCTTTAATAATATTAGCGGTAATGGCTGATCTTTGCTTTATGCTCGTGAACGGGTGCTGCTTCTGGTAACTGGTCGTGTCGTACTGACCACGGTTTTGTTTTTATTATTATTTTACTTCAATGGTCTTGGTTTATCATTTGTGACTTCGAATTACAGCTATATATAGCTATAGCAAGTGAGCAATCAATCCGCCTTGCCCTTTCCCAACTATATTGGATGCAGCTGAATACCAGTATTTTACATGAAGCGACTGCTTATCTGACCTCCTCAACCCAGTTACTGGGCAACTCGATACCCCTTGGTAAGACTGGTGTCAGACTTTCAGGCTTCTGACGACCCGTAGCGACTGTCAAAGATCCTATAGAAAGACAGCCGGGACCAACGGCTTAACGTGATTTCCGAGGCACGGAGGGGTCTCGATATGTAAAGATGGTCACCCATCTACGGACCGACCGCGGCAAGCGTAGCTTAACGTGATCGATCGACATGTGCGGGGTTTCATGCATAGCCTCTCTTTGATTGATTGATTTAGTAAGCGGGCACGCCCTTGAATACTTGGAGGCTTTTATTTAGGTGTAAAGTTCTGTTTACGTTTTTATTTCTGCTTGAGAACCTAAAGTTTTTGATGTTTTTTGTTGGTATAATGGGTAAATTATTTGCCATATGTCAGCTAGCACACTAGCTGACATATGGCAAATAATTTAATTTAATGTTTTGTGTTCCAAATCATTTGGCGTACTACCCGTATAGAATCAAGTTTTTCTAACTGAACAGACAGCCGTGCTGCTGGGGAGTTTCGTGGTGAAAGGCGGGCGTTTTGGGGGAACGTCTTATGTAATTTTGACCTTCAAAAAGTGCTGATTGTCAGCCTAGTTTGAATATAATGACTTTTGATTTTGATAATTATTTTTTTGTTTCAGGAGCCATTTTATCCTAAGATAGTTGAAAGAACATAGTTCATAGATCGCCTACTAATACCACAGTTATTGCGATACGAGATGCAGCTGGTAGGATTTCATTGAAATGCTTTTCCCGATTATTAGGAATTATCAATAAGAATAATTTATTTCCTTAAGTTGGACAGGTTAACAAAGCTATTGTCTGCCATTAAGGATTGACATAATAAATTGATTCGACTTAATACCAACCGCAAAGCACTTCAGTCAAAGTAATAGCAATATATCACAAATGCACCAACATTAGCTGGCCAACTTTGGACGCAAACATTGGCCGTATAACCCAACGTATTATGACAAGGAGAATCCCCAAAAGATAGAACATTATCCATTGCCACAGACATAAATCTAACTAGGCACGTGCAAAGCGACGAGATATGTTATCCCGGCCTTTTATCTTTAGCGTCATTTCACGTGAGACATAAACTTAAGAAGGAATCTTGGGACGGACGTGGTAGCACCGCTATTGTCTATGTTTTGTTGCTCGGGAAATTTCGGAGTCGGCAATTGTTGGGTTATGATTTTGTATGAGACTTTCGTAAGAATATGAATCATATATTTACAAAATATAGGTTATTTTGTCTACTTAAATAATAAGATAATAATTTTGCAATAAAGCCATCTTTTCCAGTAAATCTTAAAGGCACTCCCTCACCGGAGCATTCGCCTGTAATGTAATGTATCCAAGATTCGATTTTGAGCATTACATTATAATAAAGCCTCCCTGACTGACGAGAATTCGCCTGTAATGTTACATCCAAGATTCGATAAGATTCGCATTCATATTACAAATTGTATCATGGGTACTCCCATTCACTAAAGGACAATGAACATTACAGAGAAATGGTCCGCTGAATGTAATGTTACAAATTGTATCATTACAGGTTGCGCGCTGTAATGCTCGGTTCTCCTCACTCACTAATGTAACGTTCGAATCTGAACTGTTACATTACAGGCAAATGCAGTCAGGGATCACCGTTAGGTAACTTTTTGTTAAAAACTTAAAGATTTGAAAGCTCTAGCTTTGGAATTCTGTCCTCTTTTCAGCTTAATGTTTTTCACAACTGGTTGTTTTGTGTATGATTTTACGTAAACGCCACAAAGCTACCGTTAGGTATATGACGTAGGTACGACGCGTTTTTAGCTACAGTTTTTTTTTCTACTATTAGGATATAGGCTGGTACGTTCAGCAACAGAATTCGGTTAACACTGCTCCTTTTTGACATCATCTAAATTAACACAAAATGATACGACAACCTGCTTTTTAACATTTCATTTATTACATAAGAGTTAGTTTTCTTTAAAATACATCGGTACCGATTTTAATGAAGTATTTTTCTCAATTATTAAGATTTAGAAAACTCAAATCTTAATCGACTCTTGTTGCCGACTGTACTGACCACTATCTCAACTGATGGTAAAAAATGATAAGGTAAGATATCCAAAACATTTTATATTACGTATGTAAATATCTTGTTTCAAAATAAATAACCCCTTTACCGAGATAATAAAATAAAAAATGTTCACTTACCAATAAAAAAATCAAACATACCGTTTTATTCCCTAAATTCTTGACCCGGCAATTCAAGTACGCTGTCTTTCCCAGCAGTGCTGTCACGTTCTTAGATGCCATCAGGTCGAAATACGGCCCAGTGCGGGGTGTGGGCCTTGGACCATCCAGGGCGGCTCCGGACCGGATCGCATTGTCCACGGAACCGGATGGTGACGCCGTGGCAGAGGCGTTTGTAGGCGAACCCTTGCCAAGTTCGCGCTGCGCTGATGATACTGCGGAAGAGAAGGTTAATTTTAGTTTTGATGATGTGTTGTTTTGTGAATATGGATTATTTTTGGTAAATATTTGGAGGATGAAACCCTTAAACACAATATAAATATAAATAATCTTGAATTTTTGTAACGAGAAAAAACAAGAATTTTGACGACCAAAAAGTAAATAATAAAATAAAATTCCCGATATGACTGTTTTTCCTATCTATCCTACCTATATAAATAAAAAGAGAAGTCCTGATTGACTGACTCACCAACGCCCAGCCCAAACCCTTGAACTTAGAAAGCTGAAATTTTGCACAGAGGTTCCCTTTATAATGTAGACAAGGAATAAGGAAGATTTCCCAATAGTTCCCGTGGGATATTTTCCGACATCCACTAGGGCAAACCCGCGAGAAAAAGCTAGTACCGAATAAATCATCGGCAAAATCTTCAAAGCCCATTTCATACCTAATCCCATTAAAATCTAAAAGGAAATTTCGTCACGAATCCAAACCTTCACCTTTAGAATAAATTTCAGTAATTGACTCCAACTCGAAGTTACTTTTCGTTTTCCCCCATTTTAACCCTTGTAAATATAGTGCGGTAGGACAGGAATAGATTAACGCCGACAACTTTATTATCCGTGACTGTTCTAGTGGAAACTTCGTAAAACCGATCACGTGTGTGAACATCACTTGAGTGAGTGACGTCACGCTGGGCATTCACGCCATGCGCCATTTTTACTGGGAATGTAGCGCGCTGTGCAAGATATTTTTTTTTTTTGTGCAAGGGAAATTTTATTGGACGGAGGATTGAAGTGAGGAATGTTGCAAGTATTTTCTTAGTACCTAAATTATTGTTATTTGTATTTTTGTTTTTTGTCTAACTAATCTGCATTTGTCACCTGGTTAGAAAAAGTTGGATCAACTAAATGTCATATCAAGATTCACACAATCAAGATTTTTGAGAAAGATTTTAGATGGAATTAGTTGGCTCAAATTTTTATTAACAAATCAACCTTGAAACTAAAGATCAAAATATTTTTAACCGACTTAAAAAAAGAAGGTTCTGTATTCGACCCGTATGTATGTATGTATTTTATGTACGTATGTATGTATGTTTCTTTGTTTTTCCGCGATTTTCTCAAAAACTAATGAACCAATTTTGATGATTCTTTCACTAACGTGATCTACATACTTTCAGGAAGGTTTTAATATATAACAAATTATGTAATTATTCCTATGTACGAAGTTATATGCACAAATGCACTGTATCTCCGGCATTCTCCGGATTTTGATGATTCTTCTTTTGGTTCGACTTGGGCTTACCTAGGTACTTATGTAATTGTATATTCAACTAAAAATGGAAAAAAATAAATTTACTTTAAAAAAAGTTAAAACTGACTTCAAAACCAAAAAGGAATAAAATAACTTTCATAAAACACTTAACAGCTTCTGAAGTCGGTATCATCAATTTTTCAATGCACTTTAGCTTGACACCGACTTCAGAAGCTGTTAAGTGTTTTATGAAAGTTATTTTATTCGTTTTTGGTTTTAAAGTCTGTTTTTACTTTTTTTAAAGTAAATTTTATCAAAAGGATTTGAATCATTATTATAGCTTTACCCAAATTCCGCTATATGATTATCTTTTCGACTGGTATCACCGAAAAGAATATGGAAGCTAAACAAAAGAAAATAAAACGCCTCCAAATACGGGTGTACAATAAAGGAACAGTGTGAAAATAAATACTCGCTACTGCTGTCAATTATGGAACACCATACGATGACGATCACGTTACAGAAAAGGGAAAGCCAACATTTTACTACTACTCAAACTTGCTAATATTTGTACGTGAAGCGAGCTTCAAAATGCTTTCAGGGACTTTGTAAGAAACATGAGCACGCTAATGTTATTTTAATATGTGAGTAGGTACTGTTTTACTCATGAGACATAATTTTCAGACCTAACTAGTCTAATCTAAGATCGCAACCATCTAGCACAAATAATTTGTCTAGTGGTGTCACACATACTGGACCAATGAGAGGCTAAATGGAATGAGGAATATATGTATTTAGTCCATCATCTTTTCTTTTTTCTAGATTTCTAATGAGTTTTTCTTATTTTTAGCGTTTAATGTATGTTTTTATTTATGTTTGCCATTACGATACACTCTTTTTTAAGGTTCCGTACCCAAAGGGTAAAACGGGACCCTATTACTAAGACTCCGCTGTCCGTCCGTCTGTCTGTCCGTCTGTCACCAGGCTGTAGTTAAACAGTTGAAATTTTCACAGATGATGTATTTCTGTTGCCGCTTAAACAACAAATACTAAAATAAAAACTTTTTTACAAAAAAAACAACCGACTTCCAAAAACAACACCACAAAGTGAAAAATAACTTTAATTTCGGAAGTCGGTGTCTAGTTAAATGTATTTTCGTTTTTTGCCACCGACTTCCGAAATTAAAGTTATTTTTCACTTTGTAGTGTTGTTTTTGGAAGTCGGTTGTATTTTTTTGTAAAAACAGTTTTTATTTTTCACTTTTTAGTTGTGTACCTACCCCACACAAATTCTAATACCACTACCTGCAAAACAAACTAGAACATCATCCATATAAAAGTGTGGAAAAAATACGTATTATTGAAGCTAACTCAAAAACTACCAAAGCAAAGTTAATCAATTTTATATGGGACCAACTGTGATGTATACCCTCTCGAATAAAACAAAAAAAAAATCAAAGCGGTCTAGCCATCTTTAAGTAATCGGGGAACATACATAAAAAGAAATAAAAAAAAAAAGGTTCCAACGAATTGAGAACCTCCTCCTTTTTGAAGTCGGTTAAAAAACAGAATATAATAAATATTTAAGGAAGCTCCCATATAACAAACGTGATTTTTTTGCTCGTTTTTGCTCGATATTGATAACGGCAACAGATAGACACTTGAAATATTTAGTTATATATTCAATGTAAAAATAAATAATTAAATTAAAATAAAACAAATATTGAAGGGGGGCTCCCAAACAACAAACGTGTTTTTTTGCCATTTTTATAGATAATTGTACGGAACTCTTCGTGCGCGAGTCCGACTCGCACTTGGCCGGTTTTTTTAAATACTTTTTAAATACAATCTTCTTTAAGTACAATGTTCTCAAAATGTACTTTGATTTTTTAATTTAGTAGTATTATATCTTGTCCAATCTAAAATGACGCGCCCCACTACTTAAATTTGTATACGAACACTACGGTATATGCGGTAGAGGGGCGCGTCATTTCAGAGTGGACAAGCTATACCTACACTTCCAAAAATTTTATTCACTTTTCTAGGCACTAACAAATCGATGTACAAGGCGAAACAGTCATCATCTGCCTAGCCTTTTCCCAACTATGTTGGGGTCGGCTTCCAGTCTATCCGGATGCAGCTGAATATCAGTATTTTGTATGGAGCGACTGCCTATCTGACCTCCACAACCCAGTGACTGGGTAATATGATACCCCTTGGTAAGACTGGTTGTCAGACTTTCGGGCTTCTGACGACCCGTAACGACTGTCAAAGATCCACGAATGACAGCCGGGACCAACGGCCTAATATGCTTTCCGAGACACGGAGGAGACCCGACCCATTATGTAAAGATGGTCACCCATCCACGGACCAATCCCGACAAGCGTAGCTCATGCTCAAGCTCATGGATCGACCCATGCGGCTGTTATTACTTAGCCACAAGCTCCTCTCATTATCTCTCATATTTGTGTTTTCTCATAATCTTATCTTAAATCAATACTAAACAATGGGGTTCCATTGTTTGTCAAGGGGTATAAAATTAAAAAGCGTTACCACGTCTACCTGGCCTTGAAAGCCACAATTTGAATGAAAAGCTTTGTAGTCTTTTATCAGTTATTATCCTGTCATTTAGAGTGGCACCTGCTCCCTTCAGAGTTGCTTGGTTTCCATTCTTCGTTTCATCATCATTGTTGGTAGGCGACGAGGCACGAGAATTCTGTGCTTTGTTTATTGTGCCCTTTAAAGAGAATTATTAAGACAGCAGATGTTTATTCATGTCATTATTTTCGTGTTCAAGAGTGTTATCTCTTAATGTTAATATTGTATACAATTTGGTGAAGTCTAGGTGAAGGTAGTTTTTGATAAAATAAGTAGATTGATTTTTTATTTTGATGTAAGCTTACGAGCTTATTTTGATGTAGGCTATGACGTTAAAAAACAAAATTACGTCTCCAATGCAAAAAACATAGTATTATTAATTTTTATAAATTGCAAATGACGTCTCTAAAAGCAATGTAGCAAAAGTACAATGAGACGTCATTACACAAATAGGTTTTGAAAAACTTACAGCGCGTTATGTTTAGAGAGCTCCACTAATTTAAGAAGACATAAAACTTACAGATATAAAATATCTTGGAGAAAATCTAGACAAAAACATTTCACTACTGAAATTAAATTTATGTTTTAAAGTAATACGTGTTTTTTAGAGATTCCATAAATTTTGAGGCTCTCGTTAAAAAAGAGAAAGGTAACTGGGTAATACAACAAAAAAAAAAACCGACCGTTGCAAAAAAATATACCTAAAGAGTCTTTTCTCAAACAATTTATTGGTCAACATTTTCGCTACAGCAACAGAACATTGAACTACTCGTAATTGTGAAACGGAGCTTGGAACATCTCAGACCCAAAAACTTTTCCAAAGAAAAGTTCAAACAATAAAAAGTTGAGAAAACAAGCCCAAAGAACCATACAAACCAAAATTCTAATGACGACACAAGTTATTTTAATGACACGTCCAAATTTCCGCAAGCAAATATTTAGTCACAAATATATTGAGCACAGTAGAAGTTCCCCAATTGTCCCCACTTTCCGTAGGCCCAATGCTAATAACATACAAGATAATAAACTAGAAGGCAACGCTATTGTTATTGTTGGAGGTATTGAATATCACAAAATGGCCGCGTACAAGGGATCGGAACAAAACACGAACACCGAACAAGAAGGGTTTGTTGGTAATTTTATAGCAGAAGCCCTAACATACTTTTACAGGGCTGCGTAGGGAAATGTCAAAACTTTTGTGTAATGTTTTGGTTATAATATTAATTTAATGTGCTATTCTTCATTTCCGATTAGATTTTTCTTACTTTACACTCCACGTCCCGAACGTTTAATAATTGCTAATAATTATGACGCATGATCCTAATGTGTTAATAAAATATGTTGTTTCGGTTATTATTTTACCTGGGTTATATTTTGTAACTTTTGCTTATAGGAATAATATTTACAGAAAATTGTCCCTGCAGACTTTATTAACTTTTAATTCTGCGTTCTAAACTAAAATATAGTCTCAAACAGTTCCAGTATTAATTTAGACTCAAAGCATCACCAGCTTAGCGCTATATGTATATTTTAGAAGCTAGAGCAGACTATCATATGCAAAAGAGGATTCAACCTAACGAGTTTAGAGTCTAACTAAACTTAATTGCCAAATGTAACAGCACGCTTGAGTGTCTCAAGCTATATTTTAGTTACATTTGATACAGAGATAAACATATAAAGTTACTTTATAAGCATATGTTTAAAGCTAAAGTAATACGCATTGCAGATGCCGCCGGCAAGGGAATGGCTTCTGGCTGTCCAGTTTCTGCAGTGCCCGGAATTATGTCGTGGCTAAGGTTTGTTTAAAATAAAGCAGGTTTTTCGTTGTATAAAGAGCTTAAATGTTTGTCTAGGAACGGACGAAAAACTTGGATTACTTATGCGGTGGTTTCCAGTGCAATTTGTAAGGATTCGGTCCGTAAATGAAGATGTAGCGTTAAACTCGCTCGCAATCTTTGTATTGTGTGGAGTCTTAGTGGAACGTTAATGTGTCCGGGTATAGCACGTTGATTTATTTTCAGTTTCTTGTTTATCTCTTTTTGTTTTGGTTTATTTGTTCGTGAAAATTGTGATTTTTAAAATATGTATGTGAAAACCAAAAGGAAACAAGTGAGAGACTGGAAGTGATGGAAGTGTTAAGAAATATTTGATGTCATTCTTTGATAATAACTGACTTTATTTAAGTGTTTTTAATTAGCAGAAACATAAACGAAAACAGATAGAAATCAAATATTGAAAATAGAAGTTGAGAAGAAAGAGAAAAACTTAGTTAGTTAGAAATGAATCCAAGAAATTAAAACTGCGAAACTCCAGTCGTCAACATTCGTTAATATCTCATAACTTAGAACAGCCGATAATCCTAATACCAAAGAAATAAAACAAGCCGAATGGATAGCAGTAATAAAACCGACCATTACCGAAGTAAACAATATTAGAGAAAGAGTCGTGGTTATAAATCTTGGTAGAAATGCCCAGACAGCGATAGCCGACCAAATTGTGGCGAAAGAAGGCACAATATACGTAAAACATAAGTTAGATTACGTTGTGTCTTGTTGTACGAAGATTTTCCTTTGGATAGAAGAATAGGGTTCGTTTTTGGAAAGAAGGTTTTTTGCAAGGTTAAGTGAATGATTGAGAGGGGTGGTTCAAGCTGTGCATAGTTTAGAACGTTTTCTTTTTCAATACAAATGAAGAAATTATAGCCTGAACTCAGACTCGAACTCAAAGCATTTATTTCAAATACACCAACTACAGGCACTTTTAAATTGTCAAGGGGTCGGTCAGTCAGAAATATGGAACTAGTTGACCATTCTAAAGTGTAGTAGGTTCCTATATAGGTAGGTAAACTCTTGTAGAGCTATGAGGATGCTTGCACGATACAGGATTTTGCGTGACGTCAGATATTTTTCGTAGTATAAAATTATTTAAATTACATTTTAATAGTGTTTATTTTTTTATTTCAGTTCGTTAGTTCTATTCGATATTCAGCTGCATCCGGTTAGACTGGAAGCCGACCCTAACACAGTTGGGAAAAGGCAGACAGATTGATTGTGTGTACTCTTAACATAATGGTACCTATTAACATGAACAGATAATTGACCAGCTCCAATTGAGAAGTAGGATCAACGATACAATCAATCTGCCTAGCCTTTTCCCAACTATGTTGGGGTCGGCTTCCAGTCTAACCGGATGCAGCTGACTAACAGTATCTTATATGGAGCGACAGGCTATCTGACCTCCACAACCCAATTACTGGGTAATACGATACCCATTGGTAAGACTGGTTGTCAGACTTTCGGACTTCTGACGACCCGTAACGACTGTCAAAGATCCACGAATGACAGCCGTGACCAACGGCTTAACGTGCTTTCCGAGGCACGGAGAGGTCTTGGTATGTAATGATGGTCACCCATCCACGGACCAACCCCGGCAAGCGTAGCTTAACCTGATGGATCTACCCGTACGGCTGTTATTACTTAGCCGCAAGCTCCACTCTCTTCTACCATACCATGAAACCTACCTAATAAAAAAATAATAAAAACTCGTCGCTGATTTTTATTTTCACGATTTGATTACTCCACAATACGGAAACGCAAATAGCAATCAAACTCTAGGAAGGAGAATACCATTCTAATTGAGTACAATTTATTTTCGATGTCCGTTCCATAAATAGGAATAATTGGGTAAATGAAACATAAATAATCTTTCTAACTGGGTAAACAACCAGTCCACAAAGCAATTACAAATTAAAAACTAATCCCACCTCTAATAGGATTGTTGTAAACAAAAACGTATAGAATTACTTTGTTGATGCTATCGTTCGTTTATTTTGAACCAATCTGTGTCATCTGTTGGTAAAAGGAAAAGCAGATTCGTCCTTGGACTCAATGAAATTGATGTTCTTTTGTTTATCTTCTTTTTTTGAGATGATAGAAAAAGCACAGTATAACAAAGTAAGCAGTATTACATCTCCATAAAAAACGGCTGAAACAACGCGCTTCGAAATCTCAGTATATACTAGTAAACAACAGTTCGAGTGCACGGCAATTACGCACGGACGGACGCGTATTTATTTACTTTATCTTTTTTTACCTGTAACACACAGGTACAGGCTCCAGTCTCCAATCAATGTATTTTTGTATACACAAATTATGTGGTGGAGAAAATAAAAGTTTTTTTTTTATCTACCGAGCAGCCGTAGGTAATTAATTTAAGGTCCTTGCCCACATAAACTACTGTAGATTTATTATTCTGTGGTAAAAGTCAAGGCACTCAGTTACACGTGGCTAGTTTTTCAAGCTAGGACAGCAAAACAGTACCTATGGTACTTGTCACTCCGCCAGAGATTAACGAGAAGAGTAGAGCTACAAACTAAAAACAAGTTGGCGAGGAACGAGCAGCGATTGCGCGAGGCGACGAGCGTTTACTCGCTGGTACGCGCAAGTATGTATAAAGCGTGGGTCTCTCAGCAAGTGTTCTGCCCGCCAAATGAGTGCCATTGAGCGAGTATTCTCTCTGATACCTCTTGTCGCTGCGACAAGCGAGTACTCGCCGGCGGTCTGAACCTTCAGCGATCAAGTATTTATGTATCTCTCTTAGTTGCAACGAGACCTAAAACCTTTTAAACGTTTCCTGAGCGAGAAAATCGTTTATAGCTAGTCGTTTTTTCGTCAGGCGTGGCGGTGGGACAAATGCTAAAGAAAGAGAAAGAGAAAAATGAGAAATGATGATGATGATGATGATTTTTATGAGAAAGTTCTGTATACACGAAGCCAGATTTACCGGAATAATACTAATTTACTGGCAGTACTTTGCTATCCTATATTGAAAAAAACTGGCCAAGAGCGAGTCGGCTCCTTTACTGGCGATCTGTGTTTGCTCCAAGACTTAAACATGATACCAAAAATGAAATACAATATTAACTAGCACTAGATCAAATAGCACCAAAGCAACTAGCACTAGATCAAGTACGCATGCTGTGTCTATCGGTTATTATTGTGCACTTGGCTTGTATTATGACTTGTATTAATTGGTTGAACAGTGTAACGATTGTAGATAGACCAATAAATAAAATAAATAAATAAAAAAACCGGCCAAGTGCGTGTCGGACCACGCACAATGAAGGGTTCCGTAGTTGTGATGAATAAACTAAGAACTAACTTAACATTATAGTTGAAAAACATGTTCTCCCATACATTCCAACTGTAAATGTAAGTTTGTACTCATAATATTGATAGATTTACCATGTTATTTTAAGATCACAGACTTATTATAGGTTTTCCTGTCTCAAAGTTCTATTTTCTGTATTTTTTTCAAAATTTTAGGCTCAGTACTTTCGGAGATAAGGGGGGGAAATGGTCAATTTTCGTTTATTTTCTTAAATAACTTTAAAACAATTTATTTTAAAATTATAAAAAATATATATTTGAGCCCTTCATAGTTTTCATTTGACATGCCACATGGTGAAGTTTGCAAAACTTTTTTTTTTAATTTTCTTATTTGCCCCCCAAAAGTGACCTCTATATTCAAAATTCATTTATTTACTTTACCCGTCCGTGTATCAAATTTCAACTTAATCGGTCCGTTAGATTCGGAGCAAATTGGCTGTGACAGACGGACAGACAGACAGACACACGAGTGATCCTATAAGGGTTCCGTTTTTTCCTTTTGAGGTACGGAACCCTAAAAGTAGCACTAGATGAACTAGCACTAAATCAAGTAGCACTAGATGAACTAGCACTAGATCAAGTAGCACTAGATTTACTAGCGCGAGATCAAACAGCACTACACTAACTAGCACTAGATTAACTAGTACTAGATCAAGTAGCACTAGATCAATTAGCACTTAGATCAACTAGCACTAGATCAACTAGCACTAGATCAACTAGCACTAGATCAACTAGCACTAGATCAACTAGCACTAGATCAACTAGCACCAAAGCAACTAGCACTAGATGAACTAGCACTTAATCAAGTAGCACTAGATGAACTAGCACTAGATCAAGTAGCACTAGATTTACGAGCGCGAGATCAAACAGCACTAGACTAACTAGAACTAGATTAACTAGTACTACATCAAGTAGCACTAGATCAATTAGCACTTAGATCAACTAGCACTAGATCAACTAGCACTTAGATCAACTAGCACTAGATCAACTAGCACTTAGATCAACTAGCACTAGATCAATCTTTTGTCTCGTTTCTCCTCGTTTAAACGGATATATTACTTATATCATTTGTTTTTATTGTAATTCTATTAGTCAACCATCAACTTCTTTCTGAGCCACAAATTGGCATTTGATAATGATTATTCTGAGGAGTATGTAAGTAGTAGGTGGAATTCTGTAGTTTCTGCCCACCCCCAAGGGAAGAAGGCGTGAGTCTATGTATGGATGACTATGAAAGTTGTCTGTTTATGCCTTTCTCTTATTTTCTTTTTTTTTCTTCTCTTTTTCTTTTCATCAATAAATTTTTTGTTGTTAAAATTCCTATAAAACCAAATGTATATGGTTAAATCATTTTAATTTTCTAATGTGTTATTTAACTAGGTATATTGTCTACTGCTGTACTAAAACCGAAACATGATTAGGTACTCGAAATTTTTTCGATAGAAAAACATTTTAAATTCCGTCTACACATATTTTCTGTTTTATACGATTATTATACGCAATCATTTACTTTAAATCGAAGGTATTTAAATATTTTAAGAACTTACTAAGCTAAATATTGATTTAAGTATATCATTTTGTCATCACTTTTAAATGAAGCGCGTTTAGTTCCGGTGGCGGTGCGCGTGAGAGTCTTCTATCTGGCGCGTCAAACTAGACAGCTATGACGCCATTTCACTGACACACCGAGCTTAAGCCACGCTTCGATGTATCCTCTTTATAACATCTTTGATATTACTTTCTTACTAGCTAAAAACAAAATTACTCTCTCATTACGACCAGTATAAAAGTTACAGTATCTTCGCGAAATTAATTTCTGTATTCCGTTTGGTTGCGTAACTCATCTTTTGAGGGATACTTTTAACCTCAATTTGCAAAGACGGCATTCAACTAAAGATTTATGACGTTTAACGTTTTCAACGAGATTTAATTATGTGAAAATTTTGCTTTAATTAATCACGGAGCGGAGTTTCGGTATTGATCGTGTGGAATGTCGATTCTATATTTGCAAAGTCATGCGGTGGGAATGGTACAAAACATTTTATGTTTTCTTTTTTTTTTTGGTAAATTCTCTGAAGACTTGTGATCATTATTAAGTAGATATGCTTTTGCACAAGTAAAGAAATTATCGTAGCCATAGGTAAATGATCTAGATCTTTATAAAATATAATTATATTCGGGTCAGCTGGTACAATACAAGTAGGTATTCAAGCGATTAACAATAGCGACAATAGGCACTTAATTTTTTTATGGATCTAAGAAAATAATGTGTACCTATCAGCAAAGAATATACATGAAAGTCTATAGTTAAAATGTTTTTGTGTGTATTGTATATATCACACTTAGAGTAAAAGTGGGGCAGTTGCCCTAGGAGGATACACGTTCCATAATTGAAATTGTGCCTTGTAAACATACTATAATTGCAGATAATCTTATATATAAAATTCTCGTGTCACAATGTTCGTTCCCGTACTCCTCCGAAACGGCTTGACCGATTCTCATGAAATTTTGTGAGCATGTTGAGTAGGTCTGAGAATCGGCTAACATCTATTTTTCATACCGCTACTTTTTATCCCGGTCTACGTGGGTGAAACCGCGGGGCGCAGCTAGTCTTATATATAAAATTCTCGTGTCACAATGTTCGTTCCCGTACTCCCCCGAAACGGCTTGACCGATTCTCATGAAATTTTGTGAGCATATTGAGTAGGTCTGAGAATCGGCTAACATCTATTTTTCATACCGCTACTTTTTATCCCGATCTACGCGGGTGAAACCGCGGGGCGCAGCTAGTATTCAATAATAATACTTAGCACAGAACACGCCCCACCCTTAGCTGCGATGACAGTACGTTTACAAGTCACAATTTGAATTACGGAACGCCTATCTTCCTAGGGCAACTATCTCATTTGAATCCTATTACTTCCATGTATCAAGGTGATTTTTTTTTTGAGTTCATTCATTCGTAATTTGATTAAAATATTTTCACTTTCCAACAAATAAACGATTTTCTTTACATGACAACCTCCTTTAATTACCAAAAAATTGTCGACAAAGTTCTATATAATTGAACTTAATTTGTTCATTTAAGTAGAACGTTATAATTGGGGTGCTTCCATCTATTGTGGCACGTCTTTTCAACACATTGACGGTAAACAATGAGCTGTCAGCACATTTTCGAAGTGGCATTGTTGATTATTAATTATTATCGTGTATGTTGGACGTCGGGTTCAGAGATTCTTAATGAATTACGAAAAAAAAAATTTTTTTTTGTGGGTAAAGTGTTGTGCATTTATGTTCGGAAAGAAAAATAAAATGTACATGGATTATTTTGTTTTTTTTTTTTATGTAGTTATAGCTTCAATTTGAATGCCTTCAATTTCATTGCCGTATCGCTGTAATTGTAGTAATTAAGTTTATCTAACTCACAGCGAAGAGAAACTACTAGGGTTGGTACAACATTTGGATTTGTTATACTTTTACTAATCACGCTAATAAAATTATAGAGATGCATACTTAAGTAAAAAATAATAAATATTCTAATTAGGGCTGATTGTTCAATAGTCAGATAATTTTTATCAGAGGAATAAATATGGCGGTTTGACAGCTTTTGTATGGAAAATATGTCAAACTGTCACATTTATTCATCACATAAAAGTTAACAACCTATTGAACAATCAGCCCTTAAAAATACGTAAACAACAAATTCTCCCAAAATCAACATTTAAATTAAACTCTTACTAACATTATCTGAACATGTAAAAGACGTCTTTTCTAAAAGCATGGATGTTACAAACTATGGTTAAGTATACACACGTAAATAATAAACAGCAGGCAGGTAGGTAGGTAGGTACCTATATTTTACCTCAAGGCCCATTATTAAAAACCTTTGCCCTCGACTACAGCTATTTCTGTTTTTGATATACTATTATCGTCTGTATTTTATGATCTTTGTATGAACTACGAAGATACCTTTATAAAATATGTTTTTGTGGCTTAGAAGCTGTAAAAAGCTCTTGGGAAAATTGGCCTGAAATGTTTTTGCTGTCTTCAACGCACAGTTTCAACTATAATTAGACATTCGCAGTTTTCAAATAAGTACATAATCTGCTTGAAACTTCATAGTTTAATTTGTTGTATTAGAACGTTACTCCTAAGTACCTATACCAAAGAAATAAAACACGTATTTACCTACTACCTCGTTGGTCTAGTGGTCGCAAGCGCTACTGCTGAGCATGAGGTCCTGGGTTCGATTTCCAGGTCGGGCAAAGTGTTATTCGGTTTTTCCGTCAGGGATTTCTCAGTTGCAACCCGGAGTCTGAATTTGTGCCCAGTTGACGGCTACCACAGTAAAAATCGATGTCAGGTGGCGCCACTGACACGACAGTTAAAGAGAAATATCAAATGACCGAAAACCTATGGCTTTTTGTTAGCTATTTGTGTTTTTATTGAAATAAACTACTACGACTACTTTTGGAACGAAGTTCCTTATCGCGCGTTGTGAAAGGGGGCTAGACGGAAAAAATTCTCACGAAAAGTTGTAACGACACTTTTTGCTATAGTAAGCTATTGTAAGCTGTGCGACGTGCGCATGTTTCTCTGTCTGTCTCTCTCTCTCTCTCTTATAGAAAGCAAGCCAGATATTTTCATTTATCCGGGTATCCCTTGACACCTCTCAACTTTTTTTTTTAACTTTATTATGGACTATTCAAGGTACGGTGCAATGAAAGTTATGAATTAAGATTAGAACTTAAAAAAAGAGGGACTAATACCAGTGAAACCACAGAACAGATATGAGTGGAATATAAAAAAAAAACTTATCCAAAGGTTTGAAAACCAGTTGTAAGGAAACTTATAAATATGTGTTTTGAATTGCAGGCTTCAAGATTATGCCAGAAACAATAATGTAATCTAAAGAACTTCTATGTAATCTAACCTACAAACTTTTGTTTGATGTTTGACCACGGACTAGAAAAAAAAGGACGCCGCGCAACGCATATCGAAAGTGAAGCACAGTAAGTAAGCCGGGACCGTTTGTACAAACACGCCTCACGCACACATTTACATCATTACACACGGACTAGAAAAAAAAAGAAGAACTCCGCGCCACACGTATCGAAAGTGGAGCACCGTAACGATCTATGTGTGCATGATTTGACAAAAACGTCGTCGTGTCACGTAATGGCGGCCGGTCGGCATACTACATTTACATCATAGTATGCCGACCGGCCGCCATTACGTGACACTAGTCACGACGACGTTTTTGTCAAATCATGCACACATAGATCGTTACGGTGCTCCACTTTCGATACGCGTGGCGCGGAGTCCTTCTTTTTTTCTAGTCCGTGTGTTTGACAGATACCTTCCGTACTGGTGGCGCTAGCTGTTGGCCCTTATAAAATAAGACCCCATAGGCTCGACCCCCTAATACATGAGACTTAAACCAATTTAGCGACATATGGGTGTTATCATTCAGCGTCAAAAATATCGGGACGAACAGACTGTTCAAAATGATCTCAACAACTGAGAAAATTAAACTTTATCTCAAACGGATAAAGTTTTTATTAGAATGACAGTTGTCGTGTATTGTCTTAATTCTGAAACATTCCTTATGTTATTGAGTTAATATTTCATTTTCATAGTTATTTAGATCATTTTGAACACTCTGTTCGTCCCGATATTATTGACGCTGACTCTGCCTAACCCTTCGGAATTACAGGCGTGATAATATGTTTTGTAAAACATTATACCTTCTGAGTAACAAAAAATAGCTACTAGACCTAAACATAATCGAGTCATTTAAATAAAATAACACACAAAATTAAATAAACCCACCAAAACTAAGTGGTTTCTATATTGCAAAAATAAAAAAGATCTTTCTTAACATCGAGGTCTTCTTTCATTGCAAAAAAGGTTGCTTTTTATTGCAAAAAGAGATCTAAAAGATCGCCCCGAAGCAGAAGTCTGCGTAAGTTTATGGCTCAAATGTAAGATCAGCCCTATTTTATCTGTCCTTATAACTTTGGCTATGAACAATTTAGTTCAGTAGGTAATAATTTCCAATATTAATCATTTCTCATTGAACTGGATGCGAAGTGGAACGAAAATTAATTTGTAATTTGCCGGATGCTTGCGTAAGGTTATATATATTATATTATAACGACTATAAAATGTATTGATTATTGCCGCTACGTAGTTACGAAGGTATATTTGACATCACTATGTAGTAGTAACTGTGGTAGTAGGGCTCTTTCTAAAGGAGTTAAGAGTCCGTCTCGAAACGATCAATTGCAATAATTGTAATTGTCATTTTTTACGTGCTTAATACGCATTGGTGCGCGCACATTGATCGTCTACCAGATGCGATTGACAATGTTACTACAATAGAAATTGTTGGTAATTGAACAATTGCAATTGATCGTTTCGGGAACTCCTTAGACCGGGAAAGTAGGTGCGCACTATACTAATGTTGCTGCTACTAATGCTGTCAAAAGCTATTATCGAAAATTAAGGGATAAAAAAAGATTAGAGGTACAAATACCATAAGGTAAAACGGCACTATTAAATAAAAGTATTTTATGCATGACATCATTAATCTATAAGAAATTGCCTGATGACATTAAACAATTACCAATGCTCCAGTTTAAAAAGAAACTACATTCATTATTAATAGAAAAATGTTACTATGATGTCAAAGATTACTTGTGTGACAAAAATATTGTATTCTAATGACAAAAAAGGAAAAATAACTATCATTTTTTCCCACATAATATGTATATTGTGAATTGTATTTGAATACCATTTAAATTGCTTGTCTTTCCTCTTTTTTTTTAATTTTTGAATATTTATGTAAGAATATAATTTGCAATATTGTAATAAGGAATTATGACTTATATGTCTTGGAATTGAATTTGTATGTATAAATAATTTGGAATATTTTAATAATGTATCGAGACTAATTTGACTAATTGTGTTTTAAATTCTGATTTATATTTTATTATTGTATGCCTCAACGGCGGGACATAGCTAAACTTATTTTATATATTTAAGACCTGCATTTATGTGTATACCTATAGTCCACAATAACGATTATTTGATTTGATTTGATTTGATTTGACTACTATAAAAATTCTATGTTTTGGTTGTCATTTCTCAATTACAAGCATAAATGCAGTAGCCATGGTAACAACGCATCGTAGTTTAACTTTCAAAGTTCCATTTTTGAAAAAACATCAATAAAATAACGTAGCTGTCAAAATACGCCGCCATCACAGGAGCCATGACAGTTTGCACAGATAACAGAAAATCGCACAATAATAAAAATAAATCACACACCACACGTTCGGATAAACGTTAATCTAACTTCTTCAAGTTAATATAACTTTGCCTGTTTCCTATACGCATAAACATATTTTGAGAAAGTCATGAATAATAATTTTATGGTAATACGAAATGCTTTTATCATTACATACTGTTTGAGTGCAAAGTTGGTGTTTTAATCTCGTGTGGTTTTATGGTAAATAAAAACGAGTGGATAGGGTTGATGATGGTTGTAGGTGTATTGGTTGCTAACTCGTAATAATTATAAGTAGGCATGCAGTTTTTATGAGGTGGAGATGGGCGGCCCATTTCAGAAGATGACAGGTGAACGCTTAGAACAACCACTTGGTAAGGCCCACACGGAAAGTGAAGAAGAGGCAGACTAGCAGAGCGTTGGCACGACGAGATAGTTGGCAGTTGATAGTTTTGGCATTGGTTGGCAAATCATGGCTTGAGAAAACAGAAAAAACTGAAAATTACTTGAGGAGGCCTATACCCTCCGGGGGTTTCAAAATTAATTATTATTAGGTACTTAAGGTAATTTTTTTTTTTTTTTTTTTTGTAAAAAAGGAATAATAAAGGCTTTTAATTTTTTTTAATTTTATTTATATAGGCAGTTTTTCAACCTTGAGTATAAACATAGTTTTAACATACATAAACTCACGCTTCCTTCCAATCTGGATAAGCAGAAACTACAGAACGCTACCTGGTACGATTTATTTTTATTAAAAGACGTATGCTTTTTACTTTCAGAAATTTATCCGCGTCTCACCGCTCACATACCTCAGGAGGTGACTAGTACTTGCGCGCTCTATAAACAAATGTAGCAAGAAGTATCCATAATCGTAGCAGGTGGCATTCTGAAGTTTCTGCCTACCACCATTGGAAAAAGGCGTGTGTGTATATATGTCTATGTTTCGTTCATACTAATTGCTGACTATACAGCATAAATAATATGATTTCTAATTATTTTACTATGTATAATATGATTACAAAGGAAACAAATCTGTTTAATGATAGGTATTATCATAGGCATGTATGTAACATTCAAAAACAATCGTAATCCCTTTGTAAATCTCTGAACAATTTCACTGTTTATGCTAAATAGGTAATTATTAATCGTATATAATAAATGTTTTATGTTATTTGTGTAATAACATTTTGTTCTACATACATTTTTCCTAGATTACCAACAAAGCATACACTGAAAAAGATTTATAGAGATAAAGAAACTGGCATTTGTGACGTATACATAAATGTAGGGAACAGCCGATTTGTATTCGAGATTTCAGGTTTGGTCCTCTAATAAAAGTTGTTCATAATGATGAGTACAATGAGTTTGCGCGTTATTTGACGCTTTCACGAATACTATACGGCTATAGCCGTCTTATCAATAAAACTTTTACACCTTGTAGAGGTACTTTTATGCCGAACACAATATGTATACAAAGCTAAAAAATAAACATCAATCAAATAGAGAAACCTACAAAACAAAATTAGAATAGGTACTTTCATTAACTTGCTAACCACCTAGTAATCCATTCAAGTCCTTTAAGTTTAAGACTTAGGTAATAAAATAAGCAATTGTGGTTCACAATACAAGGGCACTGCAGCTTAATTTTGCAAGTTTCAAGTTAAAACAGTGGTAACTCAGAGAAAATTGTTGCAGCGGACAACTACTTGACAAGAATTTATGAGTATCCATCTCATTGTTTGGTTTAAATTGTTTCTTCTTTCTGTTTGAGTTATTAAGGGAACGTATATAGAGGAGATCCGTACAAAATGTATATCAGGGTAAAACCGTAGATATGTCATGGTAATTCTTGTCAATATGGCAATAAATGATATGATAAATGTTTTTCTTTTTTGTAAATTGGTCAAAAATAATAATTCAAGTATCCCGCGAGCAGGCCACTCAGTAGCGTTGAGCATCATTTTCATCATTCTCCTAACGTTATCCCAATCTATTTGAGGTCGGCGCAACATGCCCCTTTTTCCATACTTCTCTATTAGTCGTCATCTCAGTAGTCACCCCCTTTCGAGTCATATCATCTTTCACACAGTCCATCCATCGTTTCTTTGGTCTTCCCCTACACGTACAGCCATCCACATTCATACTTAAAACTTTCCTCACAACTTTTTCCTCATTCCTACGCATCACATGCCCATACCATGACAACCGATCACCAATAGGACCTATTCATTTGTTTTGCTATCACAGTTCGTGTGTTTTAGAGTATGAAGTACTGTTTAATCGATATGATTTCCTCTCTAGAAAATTCTACTCGGTTAATCCTTTAATAAAAGCCCTTGTTTTTGTCTCAGAAATGAATATAATGCTTTCATGTACATCTTGGAATTGTTGTTTCTTGTCGTTGCTAGAGAAACAAAGGGTTTCTTGTAAATCATTATTATTTACTTTGTATAGCGTTCAATTTGCTTCCATAGATGCTTGTACCAATATAATTACATTATTTTTTTATCTATACTCTAATATAATAATAGGTCTTTACCTATGAAATTGCCGTTTTGTATGAAAAAATTTAAACGAATTTTTTTAATGCATTTTTTATTTGTATTAATCGAAGTAATCACCCATGCAATCAATGCATCTTTGCCAACGCAGTGGCAGTTTATTAATGCCCTTCTTAAAGAAATCAGCTGGACGGGAGGCAACAAATTCTTCAAAGGCATTTTGTACTGCCTCTCGGGTATTGAATTTTTTTCCCGCCAAGAAGTCATCCAAATTCTGGAAAAAGTAGTAGTCTGTAGGCGCAAGGTCTGGTGAGTAGGGCGGATGACGGAGAGCTTCCAACCCCAGTTCTTGCAACTTGGAGACCGTCTGCTGTGCAGTATGAGGTCGCGCGTTGTCGTGCAGGAGCAGCGGAGACGAGCGATTGACCAATGCTGGTTGGAGATGTGCCAGCTTCTCCATCATTGTGTTCAGTTCTTCACAGTACACATCTGAAGTAATGCTCACCCCGTTTGGTAAGAAGCTGTGATGAATCACACCGGCGCTATACCACCAAACAGTGACAATCACTTTTCTAGGGGTAAGTTTTCGTTTAGGGCATCGTTTAGGTGCTGAACCAGGATCCAACCAACTTGCTGAGCGCTTGCGGTTATCAAACAGAATCCATTCAACAATGCGGTTCAAAATTCCTTCATTTGTGTGTCTGTTGAGCAGTGCAAGGCACGTCTCGACGCGTACTTCGCGCTGGCGATCATTGAGTTCGTGGGGCACTCATTTGTCATGCTTTTTTACCTTGCCAATTTGACGCAAATGGACCAATATTGTTTCGACGCTAACGTCGAAAGCTGCTGCTAATTCAGCCGTAGATTGTGTATCATCAGCTTCCACAATCGCCTTTAATTCGTCATTGTCGACCAAAGTCTTCGGACGACCGCGAGGTTCATTTTTCAGGTCGAAATTTCCAGAACGGAAGCGAGCAAACCAATAACAAGTGGTGCGTTGGTTTGTAGTGTTAGCTCCGTAAACGTCGTTGATGTTGCGTGCCGCTTGTGCCGCGTTGCTGCCACGACGGTACTCATATTCCATAATTACTCGAATTTTTAACGTATCCATGATGACGAAAAAGATTGAAATGCGATGAAAATGTAACACTAATCAATAAACAAATGACTACTTTTGGAAAAAAAAATCCATGTTTTTAAAATAAAATTAATTTGAAATTAGAATTCTTAGCCAAACAAAAATTATTTTGATTTGAAATGGCCAGTACTGCAGAACGGCAATTTCATAGGTAAAGGTATTACTAGCTCTTGCGAGCGGGTTCGCCGGCGTGGATGTCTACAATTATCCGAAAGTACTAGCTACCGTGGTAAAAAAAAGTATTCTTTGTGCTATTTCAGACTATAATCTATCTCTGTGCCAATTTTCATCCAGATCCGTTCAGCCGTTATGGCGTGATTGGGTAACAAACATCCATCCATTCAAACTTTTGTATTTATAATATTAGTAGGAAGTAGGATAAGAGGTATGGTTTGATAGTTAGTATGTAGGAGGTTCTCTTCAAAACTGCTCATCCGATTTCAACAATTGTTTGTCTGATAGAAAGCTGAAGATGTTGATAGAGTGCCAACGGATATTACGTTTTAAAACACGCAGACTAAGTCGTGGGTAGAAGCTATAAAATGTCCTTACAAATTGACTGTCAAAAGATTACTAATTAACTTGCATTTGTATAATTCGTAATTAGACATATAAAATATATAAATAAAAGGCACAACATAACAATTATGCTAACCACAAATGACTGTTGGAATAAAACTTTTGTTTGTCGCGATTTAATCCCGCATAATTTTAGCTTTCAAGTATAATTTATGGCACGCAGTGGTATACATGCAATAAATTCAGCCTCTACAATTATGTCAATTTAAATGATAAATAACTTTAATAATTCATTCTATTCCATTTCAGTTATTTCATGCCTCGTTTACATAATGTACAATGTACATAACATAATCAGCCTGTAAAGTTCCCACTGATGGGACACAGGCCTCCTCTCTGTGAGAGCGAGAAGTTACACACCACGCGGGTCCACTGCGGTTTGTTACAAGTCTACAACATTTTTGGTTTTACGAAGCTTCGTTTGCATTGAGAAATTTAATGAAAACAAAAAAGTATGTTTACTACTTCTGATAAATGAATGTTCTACGAATAACTTAACATCCTTAAAACAATATTTATATTATATTTTTCGACTTTAACTTTCAATATTAAAAAAGTTCTTTCCTCATAATGTACTCCTATAAGGAAGAAAAGATATCCGAATTACAGTGTACATTATGGCTTCCCAAAGTTTTCGCTCACCCCTTGAAAGATGGCAAAGTATGTAAGAGCGAATACATTTTTTTCTAAGTTATTTACTCTACATACATAAAAAAAAACCGGCCAAGTGCGTGTCGAACCACGCACAATGAAGGGTTCCGTAGTGGAAAATAATTTATTCCAAAAACAAACTTAACATTGTAATCCCAAAAAAAATGTTTTATGTGATTAAATTAAAAATTGACAATTTTTGAACTTTTTCCTTTACTTGTGCTGTGAAACCCAGCTTCTTGCCAAATTTCATTATTGTTGATCAACGGGAAGTACCCTATAAGCTTTGATTTACTTGCGAGTACCAAAATATGTCGCATAAATGGCCGTATTTTTTTTGCATTGACTTAGAAGCTTCATTTTTTTAGCGCTCTAAGGGACCATAAACCTACGTATTTTATATTAATTTCAACTTGAAACCTCTACGCCTTTCTGAGAAAACGGGTCTTGATAGACTGACAGACTTGAAAATATTTTTTTATGTGATTGGATTACAAATTAACAATTTTCGACCTTTTTCCTTTACTTGTGCTATGAGACCTTGCTTCTTGCCAAATTTCATTATTCTAGGTCAAAGGGAAGTACCCTATAGGTTTTGATTTACTTGAGAGTATCAAAATATGTCACATAAATGGCCGTATTTTTTTATTGCTTTGACTTAGAGACTAGATTTTCTTAGAGCTCCAAGGAACCATAGACCTACGCATTTGATATTATGATATTAATTTTAACTTGATACCTCTCCAACGACTGACGAAACACGAAATTTGCCAAGGGGCATTAAGAAAATAGTTGTTCTGTACAACCATTAGTAAGTCACTGCAATGTAATTCTTATCTGGATAAGTTAAAGCATAAAGACTAGAATGATTGCTGAGTATAAAAAGATACGGCAATTATTCTAATTTATAATTTATAACCATGAGATAAGAGTTACATTGAAATGTCTTAGGTACTAATGGTTTTACGTTATTCATATTTGATTGTGAATGTGCTAATTTAGGTGCCTCTGCCAGATCTTTACAATGAGCAATGAAAGTTAAATTACTTTTAACGTGAACTATAATGTACTTACCCACTTCTCATCAACTATTAGGTAATTGAACTTAATCCCTCGCAAATTCTTGACAAACCAAAGGCAAACATCAACTTGCATCCTGTGGGTGCGTGAGCCTCTATTATTAAGAGAGCTAAGTAGGTAGAGTGGCGCAGTGCTGAACTGTTCCCTACAATTTGGTTAATCGCCTCACACGAATATGAGGTTGGGGGTGAAGAGGGGGAAGGGAGAACCCTGCGTGACTTCGTGCTAACTTTGGTCAGGCGTAGGGGAGGCGCGGAAGCGTGAAAAATACCAACGTAGTAAGAATCGTTTTTTTTTTGTCGGGTTTTTGGTTGGATGTTTATGGCTCGGTTGTTACGGGCTGGTTTTGCTGTGCTTTGGAATAGTGACGCGTTTTACACACTAAGATCTTCTTTCCTTGCTTTAACAGCCCTAAATGACAATTACTATTCTGGCTATCATAAGAATGCCATTGCATTAGAGGCAGTTGAGAAAGTGAAAGAAACTCATTTCACTAACCCCATATTCCATACCTACATAGAAACTGAGTTAGCTAAAGGCGTTACCTACTTGGAATTCGATACATAGAACATTTTATTGGGTTTTCTATCTGGAATTTCTCAGTAGCAGTCTGGGTCTGTGTCCCTAAGCTGTGTCCCTATTACACGGGTCTTAAACATAACTGAGGGTCTAGACAAAGTATTTGATTAGCGAGGACGCTAGTAAAAAAGCCTAAAAACAAAAAATGTATGGGACTGACATAGGCTATCGAAATGCCACGTGATCATGACAATGTCACTTTGAAACTGTAGTGATTTTAGAAATAGAATTGCTCCAAAGCGAATGCCATTTGCTTAGGCCCTCTTGCTCATCGCGTGAATACGCGACCGTCGCGCTCATATGTCACTTTTGTTCGGAAACCCGGAAAATGCCCTCTGTCGGCGCGACCATACGTCCAGGTTCACGACGGTAGCTTTTAAATGGGACGCGGGGTAACTCTTCGGCGAAACAAGGCACGATGGTAAAGCTCCGCTGGTTTATATGTAACCCAATCGCCGCCACAACCGTCAAGCTCTATTGGGTTACATGTAACCCACCCGATTCATGCGGCTTGGACCTCTATTATTGTAAAAAAATAACCTTAAATATCGTTTGGAAACTTAAAAAAAAAGTAGAAAAATAATGACGTTTCGGGAATTCGTGAAACGGAATGGAAAAGGTCGTCGGAGTTCGGGAAACGTCACCGATGCTTGACCAGTAATTGTGGAAATGCATCTTCCTAGTCACTTAAAATGAAAACCATGAGGTTACCAGGCAAAAATACGGTTTTACTACGACACAGAAGGAAAAAAAAGAAAGCGTCTCGCTACCGCTCTTCCATTACCCCAAGGACTATTTGACTGTACAACAGTGTATACGAACCGGTGAGGTCGCTACTGGCTTAGGTGTAAATAATTTGTGAACCACTTAAAAATTTGTGTTTGTAGGCACGAAAAAGCGTTGCTACGTACTTCATGTCGTCTGTAAGATTAGGAAGTAAAAACACTCAAGTTCTGCCTGAGTAGGTAATAGGGATGTTTCCTGGGTAAAAAAAAAGATGCTTTCATATTTTAATAAAAAATTACTGAGATAAAAACGCATTAAAGTTGGGAGTGGGGGCTCGTTACGTCACAGCTATAACAAACTACGTATAAAATCTGGCAAGGAGTGACGTCATGCCACATTATCGCCGTAATCTTTTGATTATGTAAAAAAAGTAAAAATACGTGTCCAATATTTATAAATAACCAAGGTACTCTTATATGACTGAAAAAAAAAATTGTCAACATCCCTATTCGGGGTTGTTCTTAATCTCATTTTTACCTAACACAAAACATGTAACTTGTTTTCCCCGAAGTATACCTATATCTAGTTGTGTATCTCATTCTTATTCAGGCTTAAGTCGTTTTTAAAATTCAAATTTATTTATTTCAGGTCATTGACCCGTATTAAATACTAAAACAATACACAATACACAATTTTGCCATCTTATAAGTGTCACAATACAAAAACAATACACAATTTGAAGTAATATTAATTATAAGTAATAATTAATTGATTGATTAATAATTAAATGTCGTAAAATATACATAACAAATGAAAGTCAGATCAAATTGGTTAATGTCAAAAGCACAAAGCAAAATAACAATTAATTAAATATTACAATATTAAAGTAAAATATATAATAAAATAATAATTATTATTATATATAGTTATTATTTAATATTTTTGTTGTACCTTATTCATTTTGGTATAATAAAACATTTTAGTCACTTGTATTCTCCGAATGTGGGCAGTGTTTCGAAAACCCATGTTTCGACATTTTAAATATTAGGTCTTTACCTATGAAATTGCCGTTCTGCAGTACTGGCCATTTCAAATCAAAATAATTTTTGTTTGGCTAAGAATTCTAATTTCAAATTAATTTTATTTTAAAAACATGGATTTTTTTTCCAAAAGTAGTCATTTGTTTATTGATAAGTGTTACATTTTCATCGCATTTCAATCTTTTTCGTCATCATGGATACGTTAAAAATTCGAGTAATTATGGAATATGAGTACCGTCGTGGCAGCAACGCGGCACAAGCGGCACGCAACATCAACGACGTTTACGGAGCTAACACTACAAACCAACGCACCACTTGTTATTGGTTTGCTCGCTTCCGTTCTGGAAATTTCGACCTGAAAAATGAACCTCGCGGTCGTCCGAAGACTGGTCGACAATGACGAATTAAAGGCGATTGTGGAAGCTGATGATACACAATCTACGGCTGAATTAGCAGCAGCTTTCGACGTTAGCGTCAAAACAATATTGGTCCATTTGCGTCAAATTGGCAAGGTAAAAAAGCTTGACAAATGGGTGCCCCACGAACTCAATGATCGCCAGCGCGAAGTACGCGTCGAGACGTGCCTTGCACTGCTCAACAGACACACAAATGAAGGAATTTTGAACCGCATTGTTATCTGTGATGAAAAATGGATTCTGTTTGATAACCGCAAGCGCTCAGCAAGTTGGTTGGATCCTGGTTCAGCACCTAAACAATGCCCTAAACGAAAACTTACCCCTAGAAAAGTGATGGTCACTGGTTGGTGGTTTAGCGCCGGTGTGATTCATCACAGCTTCTTACCAAACGGGGTGAGCATTACTTCAGATGTGTACTGTGAAGAACTGAACACAATGATGGAGAAGCTGGCACATCTCCAACCAGCATTGGTCAATCGCTCGTCTCCGCTGCTCCTGCACGACAACGTGCGACCTCATACTGCACAGCAGACGGTCTCCAAGTTGCAAGAACTGGGGTTGGAAGCTCTCCGTCATCCGCCCTACTCACCAGACCTTGCGCCTACAGACTACTACTTTTTCCAGAATTTGGATAACTTCTTGGCGGGAAAAAAATTCAATACCCGAGAGGCAGTACAAAATGCCTTTGAAGAATTTGTTGGCTCCCGTCCAGCTGATTTCTTTAAGAAGGGCATCAATAAACTGCTACTGCGTTGGCAAAGATGCATTGATTGCATGGGTGATTACTTCGATTAATACAAATAAAAAATGCATGAAAAAAATTCGTTTAAATTTTTTCATACAAAACGGCAATTTCATAGGTAAAGACCTATTATTTTGTGAAACAAAAGAAGCTCATAATGCAATAGAAGCGCTTCTATTATAGCACAACATATACTCGTACCTACATCCTAACTAATATTATAAATGCAAAAGTGAGTTTGTTTGTGTTTGGATTTGGAGGAAATTTGGCACACGGATAGACCATGACCTGGAAAAGGACATAGGCTACTTTTCATCGACATACCACCTAGTATCTTTATATTATAACGTATGGACAGAATTTGTTTCACGCATATTTCTTTCTAACAAAATCTTTGACAATAAAACTGTAAAAACTTCAACATTTACTTCATAACTTTACCAATTTCAACTAGATATTAAACCTTAATACGTAGATTTTCATAATGCGCAATTACCTCTTTTCATATAAAGGCCAATAGCTCGTTAGAGTGAAAATAGCTTTGAACCGGTTACACCCCGCCTTGCCCGCGACCTACTTAAGCTCGATACACACTATCGCACAGTTCACACATTCTCGCCCCAATCAAATCTCGCACCTTTGATTGGAATGGAAAGGTGAAATAAAGATTTGATTCAAATGACATTTGGCACAATGGGTATGAGGATGGCTACCTAATTATGAATACATTTGGTGTATGTGTATCTATAGAGATAAACTATTCGTCATTGTTTATTCAAACTTCTTATTATGGTCACTTAATTCAGAGAAAGAACGAATGTTCAAATCAATAGTTGATATTTGTGCAGTACGTTCTTTTTTTTTAAAATGTGTTACATACTGTACATTATTGTATTTATTGCATTCTGAAAACAAATGTGTACTAATTAGGTAACATCTCAAAACAAAACTTAAAGCCAAAACATTATGAAACTAGTTGCGCAAACTTGTTTATTCATTGATAGTTTCACTTGTAAATAATTACCTATTTACACGTGAGCTAAGCTAAGCTAAGTTTGATCAACTAGTTTTGTAATGTAAATTTGGCTTTAGGCAGTATGAACATTGAACACCAAATTCCTCGTCGATAAGCCACAAGCAGCAATAACGTACCGTTACCAACCAGCGTACTACAGCACCTACATTATCACTAAATTAATATTTGCCTTTCGCGAGAACCGCACGATATTCTAAACTACGCCTAACTATCGTGTCGTTGGCAACTAAACCTGCTTTCGTGTTATTATTTAAGAATTAGTTTCCCTAGCAGTATTCCTTAATGGTATAGGAAAGAAAGTATACTACGTAGTTTGGTACAATTTCAAATGGTAATTAGTCAAGAAGTTGGCTTGTGTTTTGTTTCGTTCGACTGCCTATTTTCTTTATGAAAATATAATGTACCAGTGGGTATCGTGTTACTCAGTAACTGGGTAGTGCAGGTTAGCACAAAAACCAAATGAAAGAATCACTCCATGTGAAATACTGGTATGTGAAAGACATCGTATCTTAGGTACTGGGATATATATATTTTTTGTATTTTTTTTAGAACGGCCATATAAGGCCAATTATATACTGCTTCAAGATTATCCACCCGGTATATATATAAATAAATAACCGTGCATTATTCTCGCAAAAGCTCGAAAATGGCTCTACCAAAGGTGATAAAACTTTGGTAAGTTGTTGTGTGCGTACCGAAGAAGGTTCCTAACAAATAAAAAAATAAAAAAGTTATTGCAAAGCATGGCCGGCATCAGCTTTTAGATTATATTTTTGAAACTTATAGCTTTCACGACGTTGTAGGCTAACAAGATCATCCAATATCGTAATTTACTTTCTTGGTTCCTTTTTTATCAGAAAAACCAGTTGGAGACGCTTTGGTTACCATAAAATAATTTAACAATGAAAAATTTGATGGCCTAAATAATAAAGGTACTCCGCCATTAACCATATTTCTTCCTTCTGTCTACCCTTGGGACAAGATTTTGTTAGAAGTTTTGGTGTAATTCATGAAGGAGGATTATTAGAGGTTAGTTTATCTAACCTCTTAAAGCAACGAGATATCCTAGTAACACTATTCTTTAAACAAAAAAAAAAAAACAAAAAAAAAAAAAGGCTAGGCAGATGATGACATCTGCCTAGCCTTTTTCCCAACTACGTTGGGGTCGGCTTTCAGTTTAACCGGAAGCAGCTGAATACTAGCATTTTACATGGAGCGACTGCCAGCTATCCTGACCTCCACAACCCATTTACTGGGTAATACGATAGCCTTTGGTAAGACTAGTTGCAAGACTTCCGGGCTTCTGATGAACCATAACGATTATCAAAGATCCACGAATTACAGCCGGGACCAACGGCTTAACGTGCTCTCTGAAGCATGGAGGAGTCTTAGTAAGTAAAGATGGTCACCCATTCACAAACCAACCGCGGCAAGCGTAGCTTAACCTGATGTGCAGCTTTTACTTAGCCACAAATATTGCTTTTTACTTAAGTAATCATTTAGTGGTGACATGACAAAGATTTGTGGTTTTGATTGGTAATTCGTGATGTTTTGGCAAAAGAAACATTGGACTGGCATGAATGTTGAAACATACTTTGACATATCTACAATAATGGCAGTAGCCTCGCGTAACTGGTGAGGGTTAAGTACACCTCTCGTGGAATACAGCGTGAGTTTCCCTTCAGAAAAGCTAAAAAAAGTACACACAATTAAACAAACCGGACTATAGCGAAACAAAAAGAACAAATCGAGTCGATATGTTTGATTGTATGAACAAAATGTTTACAGAATTAATCCGCGAGAGATTTAAAATTGCGTTGACTCTTGCGTTACACCGTTCGTTTCTGAGTTTGTTAGGATAGCTTTGGTGCCATTTTATTAAATTATTAGGCAGGGAGAGAGGGGAGATATTTCGTTTAATTTAGATTACTTTGACCTGTTTTTCCGTGTCAGGATTTTTTAAATATTTTTTATGCAGTGAGTTTTTACTTGAATCTTACAGTATTGATTTAGGTTTTAATTTTTTTTTGTGTATGGGAGATCATCCAATGACTTCTCCCGCTCTGGGCGGAGCGGAAGGGCGTGTTAGACTTTTGCTGACTAAAACCCACCCGTGTTCCTTCAGTTGCCTGTGCCAGGGCCACGTTATCTCTTTCGTAAAAACCCGCGACCCCGGCGGCATCGACCCTATTGGACCCCGTCACTGCTGAAATATCTTTGAACCGCGCGTGAAACACAACGCGCCGTCGACCCGAGTCTGGTCCTTACCGGACGGCGAGCTACCCATTACTCGTCGTCCGCAAGACGGTGGCCGGGAATCGGCAATAGATTCCCGCCGCCCCGGGCGTCTTCTGTGGCGGCTAGGGTCGCGAGGGCGCGGCTGTTGCCTCTCCCTCACGCGTTGCGCCTCCTCCTTCGCGAGCATTACTACTTTGCAGAAGGAGGTGACGGCCTCCCATGCACTCTCGCTCCGCACCATGGCCTGCACCAGGTTTGGACGCGAGAGTTCGCCGCCGCCGATGTTTTAGGTTACCGATTGTTACGTCTGTAAATAACTTTTCAGCTAGCTATTGGATACATTCCTTTATAGTTTTTTATATCAATCAAGTATTAAAGTAATCAACGAATTTTATTGATGATGATGATGATGATTTTAAAAAAGAAGGTGTATCTTCAAATATATATTATACAGGGTGACTGGATCTGGATCCGCCATAGCAAATTCGCATATATAGGTCTTTTGCTAATTATTAGACCTTACTTAGCCTAGCTAAAATTTTATAGTTTAGGAGATATGTCAATTTTTTTAAATACAAATTTAGTACCGTTGAAAAGGTGACGAACTAGAAAACTAACAGATTAAAATTAATTATTGAAACTTCTTATTTTTTTTTTTTTTCAGGTTGTATTTGATCGTTAAGATTTTTTTTTAAATAGCGTACTATCTTATTTTTTAACCCTAGTTTGAGGTAAGTTCCGAAGTATTTTAATCACCACTGACTATCACTAAACAATAAAAAAACTACTAAAAAAATGCAAAAAAAAAACTTATGAATGCTTGAAGGTCAAATTTTGGAAAAATCTCAATAAGGTATAAAAATTTACATATCTCGCAAACTACTACTACTAACTACTAACTACTACTTTAGCTAGGAAAATAAGGTTAAATAATTAGTAAATGACCTCCCCTATATGCGAATTTGCTACGGTGGGTCCAGATCCAGTTACCCTGTTTATTTGAAGGTACACCTTCTTTTTTTCTTTAAATTAACTTGACTTCAATTTCAACTCAAAACATAACTAAAATGAAAAAAAAAATACAAAACGGTCAAGCCATCTTCTAGTAATCGGGGAACATACATAAAAAAAAAAATAAAAAAAAAGGTTCCGACGAATCGAGAACCTCCTCCTTTTTGAAGTCGGTTAAAAAGGCGTTTAATAGTGACATCTCATTACACAAAGTTTTACTTCTGCCAAACTGCACAGCGGTTTGTTGGCAGATGTAGCTCAATAGTAATTTGACAGATTATAGTAGTTTGATGTGCTGGCGTCTGTACTTTTCCGTCAGTAGCAAATATTACATTTACCTATAACACACATTTTACAGCAGCACAAAGGCTGCCGAATAAAACCTTCCGACATCAAATATTACACAACACGTTTAATTTATTATTAAATCTCGTCTCACTCCTCCAGCAATTTGATAAAATCTACTAACTTAGAGCAAATTAGTTTTTGCTCACAAATTACAGTTACATTCGCCTGCTTGATAACATATTCAAACAACTTGAGGCCAAAACTCAATTACCTCTTATAATCCGACCCATCTCAGTTACAATAACAACTATTTTAGGGCCTAGTGTGCCTATTTCTGTAATTGTGTCTGTAAACTTAAATGCTTTATTTAACTTGGAAAATTTATTTTTCTACTGTGTGAAATGAAGCAAATTCAATGTTGTATTTCATCGCTATTTCAAACCAGAAAGACAGTCGAGGCACTGGTCTCTTCGCCTAAGCGCCATATTCTGCGCTGTCTCACTTCTAAGCTAAGCCACTCCTAACATTTTTCTAGCAAGTCCAATAATATTCGAAACAAAATTAATCCTGTTCTTAGAAATTTAAACAAGCCAACTCACTCACTGCAAACTTTCCGTTTAATTAAAAACAAGTCAATACAAACACTAACAAACTAATCTATGTTGACTCAACTCAAGTACCGGCAAATACTAATAAGAAAAACTTCATAAACGGTTTAAAGATATTGACAGTCCGAACCCAATCAAGTCACCTGTGCAATATGTATAGGTATTTGTTAGGCGGCGCCATAACGTACAGTCAACCAAACAGATAGCACCTAAACAAATTCAGCTGGTTACGGGTCCTTTTACCCTATACAATGTGTAAAAAAAACCCTGTTCGATCCGATAAGAGGTCATTGTACTCATCATTATGAACAACTTTTACTATGACATCAGACTTGAAATCGCGAATCTATTAGGTATTTATGTTCGCATAACTCGTCAAAATGTAGGGAACAGCAGTTTTTTTTTTGCGATTTCAGGTTTGGTCCCATAGTAAAAGTGGTTCATAATGATGAGTACAATTACCCCTTGTCGGATCGAACAGGGTTTTTTTACACATTGTATACACTACGGCACCCACTAATTTTCTGAGGTTTTTATACAAAGTTTATTCATTCGACAGTGATTATTGCTTCGATAACCTGTTTCTGAACACTTCGTTAAGGAAGAATTTAGCTTATAAATCGAGTGAATTATTATCGAGGGTTTATCTGAGGACTTCAAAAAACGAGCTTAGGGAAGGAATTCGCTTAAATAGATAATATTGTCGAATCAAAATAATTCAGAAACCGGGCATTACTAGGAAACTATGCTTGTGCTTTATAAATTACCTACCTTGCCAAGTAATCTAGTCATATTTGAACAGTAAATATATTACATATTATATATTTTTCATGTGCTGAGTACATGAAAGTATGTGTTTCTCATATGTTTAAAGATTAAGTACACAAAAAAATTGTTTGCAGATTTTGCAGACACAATTTGTCGAAGTGGGGGATTACTAACCCACCCAACACCCAGTGTGAAAGCGGTGCTTCTGATCAAACCATGCCCAACTTGATGGAGTGTCCTAGGCGCCCGTTCACCTGCACCTCGTATGGCCCAAAGAATGCTACTGATTCCACGATTATTGTGGCCACTTACTGGGCTCAATCAATATAAAAACATCGAAGGTACTATCTACACGAAAAGAAGAAGATACAAAAATATTATATTTCTTTGATTTGGTACATTTTATTACTTTCTATTTAGTTATAATTACTAAATAGGAAGTCTGTAACAGAACATTCTTAAAAAGTTAGTTGCCCATTCGAAAATATGGATTTCAATAAAGAAGAAGGGACAAGAAACTCTAAGATTACTCGCTCGCATGACTATTATTGCCTGCGTAGTGCAAAATTATTCCTAGAATGTATACCAATCTATTTTGTCGACTGTACGTTTAAGTACGACTATTTTGCAAATAAAGGTTCAAGTAAACTGTGCAAGTTGAACCATTTTGTCGGGGACTAATAGGGTTTGCCTTTACTATTGTGACCGCCCGTTTGAGATTTAACGGACTTTTCTCCAAAAAGCAGATGGGGTTATATAATCTGATGATACAAGGTAAAATTATTTATTTATTTTTGGCATAATTTTAAGTTGCCCATGCATTATCATAAGCATGATCAGCCTATAATGTTCTCACTGCTGGGACACAGGCCTCCTATTTGTGAGTGGGAGGTGACTGTAATCCACCACTAGGAGCCAATGCAGTAAATGTCACATGCCTTCGAATTTTTGTTTCTAAGTCATGCTGGTTTCCTCACGATGTTTTCCTTCACCGTTTTGAGAGCAGTGGTGATGAAATTAATTACACAAAGTAAAGTGTCTTCCTGGGTACCTACGACCTACAATTCTACGTCGGGACTTTTACCACTGGGCCACCACTGATACGCGTTAATGTTTTAAACAAACCCATATCACTGCATTAATGGGCTGTAGGCTCCATAGGCACACAATCATTAGTAATAGGCTAGGGACCTGTATTGTATATCACGCGTGAATTTTTTGTTTGTTACATCTTTTTAACCGACTTCAAAAAGGAGGAGGTTCTCAATTCGTCGGAACATATTTTTTTTATTTTTTTTTTTATGTATGTTCCCCGATTACTCGAAGAAGGCTGGACCGATTTGGATTTTTTTTTGTTTTATTCGAGAGGGTATACATCACAGTTGGTTCCATATAAAATTGATTAACTTTGCTTTGGTAGTTTTTGAGTTAGCTTCAATAATACGTATTTTTTCCCCACTTTTATATGGATGATGTTCTAGTTTGTTTTGCAGATAGTGATATTAGAATTTGTGTGGGGTAGGTACACAACTAAAAAGTGAAAAATAAAAACTTTTTTTACAAAAAAATACAACCGACTTCCAAAAACAACACTACAAAGTGAAAAATAACTTTAATTTCGGAAGTCGGTGGCAAAAAACGAAAATACATTTAACACCGACACCGACTTCCGAAATTAAAGTTATTTTTCACTTTGTAGTGTTGTTTTTGGAAGTCGGTTGTATTTTTTTGTAAAAAAGTTTTTTAGAACTTCTTTTTCATTAAGGTAGCCCTGCTACAGTTAACGTTTGCTAATAGCTTATTTTTATTATATATATATATATATATATATATATATATTTAGTATACTACTGTTTGTTTTACCAAATGAAATAAATAAATAAATAATCATCATCAAAGCATTTGAATACTAAAGTCATTAAATAAATTCTATAAAACAACTTCTCTCTTATCTTTCTTCAGTCCTCAATGATGGCACCCCTTACCCGGCCTAGTTCCTGTGTTTATCTTCAATAAATGAACGTAGCTACGAGTATATACGAGTTTGCTTTCGATCGCTGAACGATTTTTTTTATTAGAATTTTTAATGTTTGCTCGCCATACCGTTATCGGTAACGTAAACTAATTTAATTGGTCTGATGGCTTTATTTTTGTAATGTTGGCAGACTGGGAATGTTTTCATTTCTGATTCGTTTTCAGGGAATGTTTGTGTTGCTTGACATGCAACATGTTTTGAATGAATATTAGAATGTTCCACGAAAAGGTTTGATGGTTAAGCTTCGATAAACGAGTTGCAAGTTTGTGTTTGTTAAATGTAAAATGTAAGAAGTCACAGAAAACTAAGCAAATATATAAACACAACTCGTTAGTTGTATTGGATAAAAAGTGAGTTTTGGATAAAAAGTATTTATTTAATAATAAAAAATAAAACTTACAGCTAGTACCATAAACTGGGGTTACTTTAATCAATATTGAACTTTGAAGGTCCATATATTTTAAACTTGTAGGTTTAAAAAAATACAAAAAATGTGTAGTAATCCGTTTTTTTACTACTCTCGATTCCTGTACTAATAAGTAAAAAAAAATAAGCCTGATTTAAAAAAAAAAATAATAACTGTCTGATCAAAGTTAAACGACGAATGGGGTTACATTGATACCCCCCTTTTTAATTGCGTCGTTACAAAGTAACACCAATTATAATGCCAATACAATTTAAAAAATCAAAACCTCCCAACGGCAACAAATAGATATTGTAATTGTTGTCGTATGGGGTAACTTTGATCTAGTAAAAGTCATCAAATAATGAACATTTCTTTATTAAAAATGTTAGTAACAAAATTTAAGCTTAAAATCTATAATGTAATGGGATCTCCAGTCAGAACATTTTGCGGCCGATTTTCAACATAATCTTTTTTTCGGTCTCGGAGAAAACTGTCTGTGCTCCAGGTTTTATGACATGTGTCACTTTGTATTTATTATCATAGGGTATATTATATCTTTCAGAGGCACCTCTAATGCTTGTGCATCTTTAATAAGCAGTTGACATTACCTACTGTGGTTTTTGTTTAGTTTTGGATCTTATAGAAATAAAGAAAAAAAATAAAGAATAACGTTTATTTGGACACAGTTCGTGAAACACAAAATACAAATAACACAATAAAAAATTGGAAATTAGTTTTATAACAACAATAATAGTGTGTGCAAAAAAAGGAGAAAATATAATCGAGAGGTACACAGTTCATGGGATTTTGAGTGTTTCTATTATTATTTTTGTAACAAATACTTTTATTTTAAATATAATTGTTCACTGTTATATTTGTTCATTGTTATAGCACAATATTTTTCTACTTATTTAAAATATACCTATTCGGTCTGAATTGGTTGGAAGAAAACTTGGCGTATGAAAAAAAAAAAAATGATTCAGGAACAGTTCAGAAAAAAAAACACGGTACAACACGGTATTTTACTAATATATATAAGAATCTTAACAAATAGGGACACAGACATTGGATTTTTATATGGATTTTATTAAAATAATCATGAAATTTTGTATGTTTAGATGTTTGGATGTTTGTTACTCAATCACACAAAAACAGCTGAACGGATTTGGATGAAATTTGGCACACAGTTAATTTATGACCTGCATTAACATATAGGATACTTTTTATCCCAGTGGTAGGTTCCCGTGGGATAATTTCCGACATGCACGCGGGCGAAGCCGCGGGCAAAAGCTAGTCGGCTATAAATCCATTTAAAATAAAGTGCGAGTCGGATTCACACACGAAAGATTTCATACCACCGTACAATATTTATCACTACATTTTTTACTTCAGAAAAACAAACACGTTTCTTGTATGGGGACCCCCTATAATTTTAAACTTAATTTTATTTTTATTATTTGGTATTAATAATAATAAAATAATAATAATAAACCATGTATTATACTATTTTTATTTTTTTTTTACCATTTTTTTTTTATTATTTGGTATTACAACGGCAATAGAAGTACACTATTTGTTAAAATTTTAACTGTCTAGTTATTACGGTTCATGAGATAAAGCCCGCTGACAGACAGCCGAACGGACAGCGGAGGCCTAGTAGGGTTCCATTTGGCACCCTTCGGGTATGGAAGGTAGGTAGTTACCTACCTACCCACATTTATGCAAAATGAAGTTTTCTGAGAATACTGAAAGCGTTCGACGTCGTTAAACAATCGCATGTGCATTACCGCCTTCTGCTTTACATGATTAGCTAATTAAATGGTAATTAGCACACCGTGGATTTATACGATTTTAATCTGCACTTATCCTTAGGTTACAAGCAAGAAATCAATACTTTTCCTTTCATTGGTATTGAAATCGGCATCCTAGAGAGTTTATTTCCACGATATTTTTTTTTAGAGTTTGATATTTGTTGCACTTCACTTCATAAATTGAAGCGCCAAGTCCAACAATATAGTTAACCATTACTACAACGTGTCGTTTTGCATCCTCGCCAAATTTAAGGGTGTTGCATAGACCATCAAACCGAACAACTTTCTCCATGGCACCAACATCGTAATCGCGAAAAAATAATCAGTCGTCCCATACATTTGCGTCGAGTAGTTATTGAAGTTTTCTATGGGACAGTTGAAATTTTTTTCGCGAATACGATGTTGGTCCCATGGAGAAAGTTGTTCGGTTTGATGTTCTGTACCACACCCTGAAATTTGCGACGAGGATGCAAAACGACACGTTGTATAATTTAATTATGTAAAGCACAAGTTCCCAACTATTCGTGTTAAAATTGTGTAATAATTTATGAGTCATTTCTGTTTTTATTTTTTGGGTTTTTTTTTTTTTTTTGTATAAATATAATATTGTTTTTGCATGCTGTGTCTATCGCTTAATATTGTGCATTTGGCTTGTAAGTTGGTTTGTGTTAATTGATTGAACAGTGTAACGATTGTAGATAGACCAATAAATAATTAATTTGATTAGGAATTGCTCAGTAGCAGCCTGGAGTCTGGATTTGTACCCAGTTAATGCAAACTAGCTCGCGCCCTCACCGGCGACGTGTGGGTGTAGGTACTGTAAGGGCTCGAACCTCACAGTAGGATATTAACTATAGTAAATAATGAAACGAGAGGGACTCTGGTGGAATGGGGCTTATGCCCGCTATATTTATAAGCTTCGGATAAGTTATAATTCACACTCCTTTACTAAATGGTTCTACGCGGAGCCCTAGCTACGATCTATATGTCACTCTTGAAGAAAAACGAGCTTTACTTTTCTTCAAGAGTAATTCGATGTTTGAATGATCGAAATGTCAGCCAGTATCTATGCTAAGGTTTGATTAAATCGTAAACCTCTGCAGTACCTACACTTCTGCTAATCCCTGCGAGTATCTATTAAAGGCATAATGTTATGCTATCTTAAGAATTACGAAAATGGAATCCTTATCTCAGATCGTGAACATTCAGCTGGTCTACCAATTAGTTTACTAAATTTCTTAGACCATTCTAGACGAATCTACGTATGCCAGGTAGTGGTCTACTTTCATGAAGTCGTATTTTTGGACAAAAGTGGTACTTAAACTCATACATTTCCACAATCACGTAATCGCGGAATTGCGTGTGGTTATTGGGTCATATTTTGGTACGACCTTAATTATATTTATTGAAGTACACATGCTGTGTATAGCCGGGAAAGTTATGCTGTTTATTGTTTTTGGTTTAAAAATAAGTAATTTCAACGCGTGAAATTCGAGAGAAATTCGGTAAGCTCTTAGTGAGCGCGAGGTCGTGAATTTTGATCCCCACCCGGTTGGAGAAGTATCATGAATTTGCTCCTAGTATAAGCTTCGTCGGTAGCGGGAACTAGCAAGTTATGTGGTACCCATATTCCTAGAAAAGTATATCTAATAAAGTTTACTAGGAATATGGGTAGCAAATAAATGTTCCAAAACCAGCTCTGCGATCCTGCTAGTTCATGATCATGAGTTATTCGTTTTTGAAAACGCGTTTTGGGTCCAGTGCTATGTTCCATTTTTCGAAAAACAGCAAGATTTCTTGGGTCGCTCTTTTAAAGCATCAAGTTACGGATTAAACGACCACCTTCCAAACTGCCCTAGTCAGGAAGATGAAGATGGTGGTTTAATCCGTAAATTCGTGTTTTATAGATTACAACATACAAATCCCGTAAATAATGGATCAAACGTAACGGGTAGGTAACTCACCTGATTTCCAACAAATAATTTTAATATTTTAAATTTTTTTTTCAATATTGGTCTTTTATCGTAGAAAAAAACTTTTCAATTGAAGATTTTTTTTCTGAGGTAATTAAAATTTTATTTACAAACATGATATAATGGTATCTTAATGTAAAAATATTTTGAATATGCTTGGTTCTGTGACTAATGACTAAAATCGGTTGTAAATTGTACTCAAATCGTACCTCGTTGGCAAATATTTGACCTTTTCTACCACACTACTGAAATTGGGTCAACCCCCTAAAAAGCTAAAGAGATCAGTCTCACGGGATAATGCCCTAATCAAGCCATGGCAGGGGGATTAGTGATCATGCAATGATATAATGAGTTCACGTGTGGATGCTTCTGTATATCCCTTGGGATATTCTTCTTATAGCGTTTGCGATAAAAATGGTATTGATAGGGCATAATCTATGGTAACGACTGCACAGATTTAAAGTCAGGGAAATAAATTGTTTAGCAAATTAACTACCAAGTTAAATATTGTCCGTATAATCGAACCATACCTGTCATTATTTGACAGTTGTATGAAATAGCACGGCATATTGACGTATTGTGTCAATTTGTATAACAATTAGGTAATTCCCCTGGCCGCCGTACCTACCTAAAAATGGACAATGTGCATTTTTTATGACTTACGAGTAGTTATGAGTTACAGTTCAAATAATTGTTTTTAAGGTTAACATGAAATTGAATAGAAATACTCGTACTTCTCCATAAACTCTCTCGCGTCAGGCGTGAGTCGATAATTCCACGGTTTTTGTTTTTTATTTCTTTATTTTCTAGATTATAGGTCGGTATTCTATTATTTGTATTTAATTTTTTTTATTTGTGAAGAATACCAGCACTTCGGTATTTATTTTTTTAAATATTGCAGCTTTATGTTGAGATAGGAGTCTATCCGCACTCACACCGGTCTTTTTTAAAAAAAATCTTCTATGTATTTTTTTTTTTAATGTTAATTTGTTATTTTTATATGCTCCGTTTTTACTGTTTGTATTTTCTGTGCGTGTCCCAAATATAAAATATTTTTCTTTCTTTCTTCTCTCTTCGAACAAGCCCGTTTGAAAGATGATTTGTTTTTAATTTTATTTATTTATCTAGTAAGGTCTTTGCGACCAGCACCCTAATTGCGTAACAAATTATCAATCGGAGTTGGTTTTATTTTGACAGTTCAATAACATTCATTGCGTTTTTTACGTTGTCGAGCAGACAAATTTTTCGAACATATGAAGCCATGGATTTATTTATTTATTTATTGGACAACCAACAAAGCATACACTAAAAAAAATACATGTTAAAATAGTCATGTTATTATCACATATTATAGTGTAGCCTTAATTAAAGGCTGCCATGGCATGCATAAAATATAGGAGTAAAAAAAAAAGCAGTTACAAAAAATATTCTACTTATCTAGATGACCTATATATCTTAAAGACAACAGAAACTACAATATTAATTTTAGTTTTTCACCTTTATGACAATGCCCTATGCAAGACAGACTTAACTTTATGTAAAGATTGGATTAGCAATTTGTTTCAAAATGATCCCGATCCGATCGATAATATGTTACGCAATTAGGGTGCTGTTCGTCCTAAGATAAGCCTGCTCTTGTAAGAGTAATACTTCACATTATTAATTTTATTCCTGACATTAGGTACCTGTTCTTACTGGCATATAGGTAGGAAAAGTCTGAATATTCGTATGTTATGTTATGAATAAAACTCTTATTTGAAAACAGACGATCGTCCTATATAGATACGTTGATCCTTTCAAGGGTACGCGTAGGTCATGTAAAGGTTTCATACGATGGGCAACCGTAAGTAATTCTAGCTGACATTCGATTATTCAAGCAAGTATCGAACTATATTTAAATATGAGGAATTAGCGTTTTATTTAGAAGAAAAGTCATTCGGGATACGATAAGGGTAGGCAGAGCATGTTTACTTTAAGTTAAAGCTGATAATCGAAAAATATATGCTTTAATAGGTCCATTTTTTTCATGTGTAGCTCTGTCGTAATGTTGCTACGTCCCTGTAGAGACTCAACGTTCATAAAGATTACATCGTTTTCATTACAGTTTAAAATTAGGTACTCTTGACTTCAAAAACAGGCGTATACGTTCTATGGACTAGATAATTATATTTAAACATGAAAGCTTTTCTGGAGCCGAAAACATACCTTCCTTACTAAACAACGTGTTGTTTTGCATCCTCGTCAAATTTCAGGATGTGATACAGAACATCAAACCGAACAACTTTCTCCATGGGACCAACATGGATAAAGTTGTTGTCGCGAAAAAATTTTCAACTGTCCCATAGAAAACTTCAATGCCTACTCGACGCAAATGTATGGGACAGCTGATTATTTTTTCGCGATTACGATGTTGGTGCCATGGAGAAAGTTGTTCGGTTTGATGGTCTATACCACACCCTTAAACGTGTAAGGACGTCATTTATTTTCGGTTATCCTGTTTCTTCCTACATTACTGGTATAATTTGTGAGTCACCTGTAACAATACATACGGGAAAACATGGCTTGCTTATTTATACACGTCATAATAAGGAAATTCCCCATTAATTTATCTTATATATACCTCCCACATACACTTAGGTCCGTATTACAGAACGTCACTCAATACTCAAGCATTACTTAAAACTAGATTCAAGCCATTTGATTGGTTGAAACTAGTTTTAAGTAATGCTTACGGGACTTAGAGCGGGTTGTTTCACAACCGCTTAATGCACGCATCATCATCTGCCTAGACTTTTACCAACTATGTTAGGGTCGGCTTCCAGTCTAACCGGATGCAGCTGAATACCAGTCCAAAAACCAGTTACTGGGTAATACGATATCCCTTGGTAAGAATGGTTGTCAGACTTTCGGGCTTCTGATGACCCATAACCACTGTCAAAAATCCACGAATGACAGCCGGGACCAACGGCTTAACGTGCTTTCCGAGGCAGGGAGGGGTCTTGGTAAGTAAAGATAATCACTCATCCACGGACCAACCGCGGCAAGCGTAGCTTCTGATCGATCGACCCATGCGGCTGTTATTACTTAGCCACAAGTCCCTTAACGCACGCGTATATGTCAAAAATGGCGCTAATTATCGTCAAACCAAAAAATGCGCTGTCTCACTTGCAATCGGTTTTTTAAGCAGTGAAACAACGCTTTATATTTAACGAACGTCAAACATCTTACTTCGTCATTGTTTGATGTACGTATGTTACGTTAACCAACCGTTTAAAACAACCGGCTCTTAAGTAGGTTTAAAAGCAAATCGAATGTACAGTCAGCGTCAAAAATATCGGGACGAACAAACTGTTCAAAATGATCTCAACAACTAAGAAAATTATACATTATCTCAATTGGACTGACTGTACTGTCGTGTACTGTCTTCATTTTGAAACATTCCTTGTGCCATTGAGTTAATATTTCATTTTCATAGTTGTTTAGATCATTTTAAACAGTCTATTCGTCCCAATATTATTGACGCTGACTGTAATAGCTCTCAGTTCTCAAGATAGTGCTCAACTCGTAGATTGATTGTCGAATCCACTGTTTTATATAACCGCTAGCTATTTTACAAAACAGCTCCGTTATGTAAAACAGCGGAACAATTGCGCAACGACAATTCAGCTGAACGTTGTTAACAAAATGATACCTACGTTAGATGTTTAGATGGAATGCAGAGTGGCTTATCTGCAGTCACAATAAGCGTTTGATATGGTTTCTAATGCAGAATCGGTCGCAGTAACTAAGCTAGGCACCCTGACCAATCGGTTTAGGTTAGGTTAGAAGTGTGACAAACCACGCACGAGCCGACCGAGTGAAGCGAGCGGTGCCGTGGCAGAGGTCATCGAGCGCTACTTCCAAGTTGGCCGCAGGTTATTTAGTATTTTTAGGAATGACTTTCATAAAACTCTTAAAATTTATGTTAAAATTGTCGTTACTGTTTTCACCTAAGTTAGGGTCGTTTTCACTTGTTTTAGTTTTTTCTGTTTCTGACACTATTATTCTTGTTATGACACACAGAGCCACGAACGATAAAATTTAGAACTAAAATCTACAATCTGACGTTTGATTTCACGCTGTTTTACATACCTCTAGTAGTTGACCTGCTGCATTGATAAATGCAAAACGTTTATGCAATTCTGCGCGTTAAAGTTCAGTAATTATGGAAAATCGCTAAACGTCGTTCAGCTGTTTTACATAAAAAAAAACCTTTATTTCAGACCTGGAGTCCATAAGTTGTTACTGGTTAGTAACAGATTGTGCTTAAATGCTATATTAGTGTTATTAGTACCTATTTACTTTAATTTAGTTATGAACTTATAACCTATAACCTATCCTAATCTATCTTTACCCAGTGGCTTTGGATTGGGCACTCCGCTCTGCCAGCAATTATATTCAGGATGCTGTTACGAGTGTTACGCAAACAAAAATAATATAAAGGAGCTGTTTTGTAAAACCACTACCGGTTATGTAAAACAGCGGATGCAACAATCCATTTGCGACACATTCACTGGGAACAGAATTATAGTTTTGTCTTTTATTGGTAGAACAATTTTGACTTGTGTCATTGAAAGGGTTTTTCAGTATATGTATTGACAGTGTGCACACCGTCATTGTTTTTAAGGAGTGAGTCTGTCTACCAGACAGCCTTGACAAAGTCTGCGCCTTATACATATTCAAAATAGCTGAAAACTCGACCATTTAAAAATACGTATCCATTTTTATCAAATCGTTTGCTAAAGCAATATAATTCTAAAGCAATTTAAAGCATTAAAGTTAAAACAAACGCGGACAATAATTTTGAATTATTATTTCGTAATTTGAAAAGTTTTGGAGCTCATTAAGGGAGATGGTTTCTGTATTAGTTTTGAACGTTTTGTATTGGTTTTATAAATTAGTTTGAGTTATGTAGTTTTGTTAATGTTTGTTGTGTTTTGTTCGATAATTTACCAGGTGTTTATTGTCCATTAATAGTCAGTAAAAGAGCTATATAGATATTTAGACAGATTATACAATGTAGAACAAAATATATGGACCGTGATTTGCTACTTACTACTAATAATAGGTCTTTACCTATGAAATTGCCGTTTTGTATGAAAAAATTTAAACGAATTTTTTTCATGCATTTTTTATTTGTATTAATCGAAGTAATCACCCATGCAAACAATGCATCTTTGCCAACGCAGTGGCAGTTTATTGATGCCCTTCTTAAAGAAATCAGCTGGACGGGAGGCAACAAATTCTTCAAAGGCATTTTGTACTGCTTCTCGGGTATTGAATTTTTTTCCCGCTAAGAAGTTATCCAAATTCTGGAAAAAGTAGTAGTCTGTAGGCGCAAGGTCTGGTGAGTAGGGCGGATGACGGAGAGCTTCCAACCCCAGTTCTTGCAACTTGGAGACCGTCTGCTGTGCAGTATTAGGTCGCGCGTTGTCGTGCAGGAGCAGCGGAGACGAGCGATTGACCAATGCTGGTTGGAGATGTGCCAGCTTCTCCATCATTGTGTTCAGTTCTTAACAGTACACATCTGAAGTAATGCTCACCCCGTTTGGTAAGAAGCTGTGATGAATCACACCGGCGCTAGACCACCAAACAGTAACCATCACTTTTCTAGGGGTAAGTTTTCGTTTAGGGCATTGTTTAGGTGCTGAACCAGGATCCAACCAACTTGCTGAGCGCTTGCCGTTATCAAACAGAATCCATTTTTCATCGCAGGTAACAATGCGGTTCAAAATTCCTTCATTTGTGTGTCTGTTGAGCTGTGCAAGGCACGTCTCGACGCGTACTTCGCGCTGGCGATTATTGAGTTCGTGGGGCACCCATTTGTCAAGCTTTTTTACCTTGGCAATTTGACGCAAATGGACCAATATTGTTTTGAAGATAACGTCGAAAGCTGCTGCTAATTCAGCCGTAGATTGTGTATCATCAGCTTCCACAATCGCCTTTAATTCGTCATTGTCGACCAAAGTCTTCGGATGACCGCGAGGTTCATTTTTCAGGTCGAAATTTCCAGAACGGAAGCGAGCAAACCAATAACAAGTGGTGCGTTGGTTTGTAGTGTTAGCTCCGTAAACGTCGTTGATGTTGCGTGCCGCTTGTGCCGCGTTGCTGCCACGACGGTACTCATATTCCATAATTACTCGAATTTTTAACGTATCCATGATGACGAAAAAGATTGAAATGCGATGAAAATGTAACACTAATCAATAAACAAATGACTACTTTTGGAAAAAAAAATCCATGTTTTTAAAATAAAATTAATTTGAAATTAGAATTCTTAGCCAAACAAAAATTATTTTGATTTGAAATGACCAGTACTGCAGAACGGCAATTTCATAGGTAAAGACCTAATATTTCGCTAATTACGCGACCAAGTTTATCTCAGGGTACCCCACCAATGACGAACTATATTTTAAATTCTTTCATTTGTTTGTCGTGGTTATGGTACAGTCCGCGAGGCCTAAGCTGAGCTTTGCATTTGTGTGCGTGCACATAGATAGTGTAGGTGTGACGTCCGGCCTAGAGCGCGACGCGTCCTTTGCTTAAACCGGTTTATACTGCTTTTTAGCAATCGGCCTGAGGTGCGGTGCGTCCCTCGTGCGACGCAACTCCGCTTCTTTGGTGATCACTCACACAAATGCAATGCTCAGCTTAGGCGTCGCAGACTGTACCAACCTATCCAGTTGGTTACGATTATTTCCATCCACATTCTTAGCATTATCACATTTATCACTTATCCATTTTAGTCTGGATATAAGAAGACAAACTCATACCTATGATAAACTACCAGAATCGTTTAAACTTTTAAAACACTAAGCCGTGATTAGCCATCATGCGGGCCCATAATTTACCACTTCGCTCCCAAATTTCAAAGACTATTACGTCTTATGACTAGAACGTCTCCCTAGAGACAAAATTGGGTGTACTGAGCTTAAACATAATCTGTCTCAAAGGGCTAACGTAATTATTATACCTACATCGCCCTTCAAGGGCAGCCCAATTACTTTTCCACTAACCAGCCAATCGTTGATGTTTTATTAAATTTTAATGGATGTTGTTAAGCAATTTTAAAGTTAATTTTGTTAGCAGTAGATATCATTTTAGCACGCATGTTTTATCATAAAGTAAAATTTGCGACAGTTGACTATATCTAGACGTCATGTAAAGATTATACAAAGTTTTTTTGGGAAAACTTCATGATTATTCAGAAAACTTAACAGACTAGTATTACATATTTGGGATTTGCCCAAATATAGATTACCGTTTCGCTAATGAATCACATGAACTCGTAGAAGTCCGCTCTGATTAGGGCCGCTATAAGCCGCTACAATTCGATCAGATTATATGCCCATATATATTCTATTCTATTCTATTATATTATATTGACCACGGACACCACAAACCAATTTCCTTATTCTGTGGTTAATAGCTTATCTTAGAAAGATCGATTTGTCGACTACAGAATTGGCTGCGGTACAATTTACTTGATTTATTAGGACATTCGTCTTTAACAGAATATTTCTGTTGACACAATTCTCGATATCCTAGCACATCTGTGAGACCAGATGGGTTTCAGGGTTTAAAAGCCTTGAAATGGAATGGTCATTTACAAACTATGGTCGGACCAAGGTGAGTGTAAGCAGGCTAAGGAAGCACTCCCTACAATTATTGACCACCTCACGAAACAGGTTCTCCGTCTAAATAAACAACAGCTGCGTACAGTTACAGCTGCTTTAACTGGCCACGGGTCATTTAATAAACACCTCTTTGTCATAGGAGTCACAGACAGTCCGCTGTGCAGGGCCTGCATGGAGGACGACGAGACAGCAGCTCATGTGCTTCTAAACTGCCCGGTGGTCGCCGCATATAGGGCAAAGTACTTCGGGAACCCACACTCCGTGAGGTTGTCAGTAACATCAAGGCACTGTTGGCTTTCTTTGAGGAACTGGGATCGAAATATCGATTTTCCCACCCATACGCAAAATACGCGCATTGTCGTGGAGTTGCGGATACCAGCCCGTATTACCTATTACCTATAGAATGGTCATATTTCTGTCCTCTGCCAGTCACAATATTGTGTTTTGTAAAACTGAGTTATCCCTCTGCAAAGATTTTATCCCCGTAATAATAACTGTGTACCAATTAATTATTGAGCTATTCGGGTCTGCCATGTTTTTTACTCACAATAAAACAAAGTGACCGGTGAAACAGTTACCTACTCAAACGAACTATTGTATCTCACACAACAAACATAATATTGTATCGTATCGACAAAATCACACACAAAACTCCCCTCTATTTCATGAGCTCCCTGAACAATTCTTTGAACAAAATTCCCTCAGAATATAACAAAGATATACGTAGTTTTCTTTTAATTTTTCAGACAGAGCTTACGAAGTGATCCCGGACGCTTTGAGAGCAATGCACGTGCTCGCTCCGACGAATGGGCAACTCTCACAGGGATCCATAATCCCACCTATATACTGGGTTAAAGAAGGAAATTTTATACCCGAAAGAATTTCCGAGTTCGGATTTTGGTTCCTAATAACGCCTTCGTGAAGTCTCGAGTCGATTGAAGAACTACATTTTGGAGAACTTTTGGCGATCAGTTCCCACTGAGACTAAGGTATTTGAGGAATCGATTTATCGTTTGGGCTGTAAGTTTTGCTCGTAAATCAAGCTTAGGGCTGGTGCCAAGTAATACTCATGTTTTTATTCATTACGGTTTGGAAATGCTGGTAGTTGTCACACATTCTAGACAGGTATGATCAAACTGGGCCATTTTATGGCCCCAATTGAAATTTATCGATTGTTTTTTTTTTTTTAACTACTGATAGACTTGCGTTTGACTACTATCTCACCTAAACAAAACAAATAAACAGTGATGAGGTCGACGATTGAACACGCTAACCTAGAAGTAACCATTTGCTCTCCACTTGAAGACACCCAGGTTATATATTCTATTAGGAAACATTCCGGCAGGGAATTCCACTCCTAAGATGTACGAACAATGAAAGGTGTTAATAATAACCATAATATAGGAACAGTGCTCCCACCTCTATCTTGCCTTTATTGGGTGGCGTGAGTGGAGATTCGCAAGACCAAAAGTGCTCGGAGGAAGGAAGTATTCCAGTAAGATGCTGGTAGGGATCTTGACCATACTTCCGGGATTGTCTTGATAGCCGTGGAATGCCTCTCCACTCCTCAAGCACCTCAGCACATGTTGCCCTCTTGTTGCTACGTCACTATGTGCTAGCGACCATTTCCGGAGGCCCATTATTGAGTGTGCAAGTCTGCCAATTTGTATTTGTATAACATTGGTCAGGCAGGGGACATAGTTCTTCCATAGTTCAAGTTACCCAATCCACTATAGCCACCCAAACCCATAGGCCCAATATGTTTTGCTTCCATGTTCTGCAATAGTCCTGCACCAACCGGGGCTTTTTCTTGGGTGCACTTGCATAGTGCATACAGGGATAATCGTCGGCTAATGCCTCCTCGTCATTTAAAAGAGTCTAAGTGGCTTCTGCGAGTTGGCTTCGGCCCCTCGTACGCCTTCTAAAGGTCCAGGGTCCCGAGATATGTCAAACGTAATATAAAAAGAAAATTAATTAACAACATAATTAAGCCCGCTTATACATGTTTATCCAATTCTGCTGATTCATCTAGTTCTAAAGTCCAGTTATTACCACTAAAATAATTTAGTCATGTAACAGGGATGCTTCCTGAGTAAAAAAAAAAAGAAATTCTATTTAGTCTGTCAGTCAGAAAATATTAAAAAATATTCGACACGGGCGTGCGCGTGCGCGTATTCGTGTGCTCTATCATATTAATAAAAATTACTTAGGTAAAACGCATTAAAGTTGGGGAGTGGGGGCTCGCTACGTCATAACTATAACAAATTACGTATAAAATCTAGCAAGGAGTGACGTCATGCCACATTTTATCTCAGCGTATCGCCGTAATCTTTTGATTAGGTACGTAAAAAAAGAAAAAAATAGTGTCCAATATTTTTTACAAATTTATGACAACAAACTTATGGGCAAAAAACATATATAACCAGCATCCCCATTGTCGTATTGAAAAAGAGTAATGAACCATAACAAGATCCAGCAAGTCCAGCAAGATACTCGGGTGTATCATAATAATACTCTTTTCTTTTAGTGTACTTTTGAAACTTACTATGGACTTGGAAAAGACTAGAATAAAATAGCATTTCGAGATAAAACTTAAAAGTGGATTTTTTATTTTAACATAGCGTTAGAATAAACACGGAATTTAGCTGTGATGCAAGTGACGCTATGGAATTCCGCACTGGTTAATCTGGCGTCCGTTTTATATATTCAGATAAAATAGAATAGAATAGAATAGAATAGAATACTCTTTATTATGCACACCATTTAAATTGCTGGTTACAATTTTACAATGTTGAAATTTTACATACGAGTGACACAATGGGGAAATTGAGGTATAAGCGAATAACTAACTGGAAACTAATTTTGATCAGTAGGTAACCACATTTTTATTTCAAATTACACCACGTTTCAGTTTTCACGTTAGTGACTGATTCATTGGTCTAGTATATGACACATGGCATTAGTATTACATAATATTGGAACATTTCCATGATTACCGCAATCTACATTATTTGTCTTACGGAAGGTATAATTTCAACTTGGTAGTTCATTGTTTGGGGTACTTATTTTGTAAATAACCATGAAAAATTATTACTAGTGTTGTAGCTACGGTTTAGTTTGGATAAGTCCTATCTTATCCTATATCCTATCTTTCTTTTTTAGGGTTCCGTACCTTAAAAGGTAAAAACGGAACCCTTATAGGATCACTCGTTCTAATTTAATTTTAAAAAAACAAAACCATTACTTTACACTAATTTTATAAAGGCGAAATTTCGTGTGTTTGTATTTGTTTGTTATTTGTTTGTACGTCTTCACGCTCAAACGGCTGGACCGATTTGGATGAAATTTGGTATATAAATAGCTTAAACCCTGGATTAACACATAGGCTACTATCTGGGTCTACGCGGATGAAAACGCGGGGCGCAGCTAATTTTGTTTACATTTTTACCCGATAGTCATATTTTGTAACAAAACCGGGATAAAAGTAACCTACGTGTTAATCCAGGGCTTAAGCTATCTACATAACAAATTTCATCCAAATCGGTCCAGTTGTTTGAGCGTGAAGAAGAAACAAATATACAAACACACACACACTCACAAACTGTTGCCTTTATAATATTAGTGTGATAATTTACTAATTTACATTTCAGATAACTTGATCTATCTAAAGCTTAACTATGTAAGCATAATAATTATAAATCAATATGGGAAGATTGGCGTGTCAATAATCTAATTATAAACTGTGTACCTACTGAACATCGACACAGGCATAAAAAGCGTGTGTGAGTGGGGGATAGAATCGATAAAAGTTAAAATTGGCTACACCGTCCCGACCTGTTACGTCGACAATTTTAGCATAAGTCTTGTTATTTTGTGGTTAGACTTGACCTATATAGACGGATTACTGTAAAAGATTGCAACATTGCCCCGAACAAAATTCCGTCTTTAATAATATCAAGAGCTTTAGAGGATTTTTGAGTAAATAAATTTTTGTTACGGGGGATTTGTGCGTGAAATATTGGCTGCCACTCTGAGCTGGCTGTGAATTAAAATTACCTACCTAAATGGTGTGAGAGGGACTGTATTATTGTGTTTTCTTTGATCATGGAGTTTAAATCTCTCTCCCTCAAAAGTTTGTTGTTTGAAATTGAAATTTTTCGTTATGATCGCATTTACATTTAATTCATACTAATATTATAAATTCGAAAGTAACTCTATCTGTCTGTGTATTTTTTACGCCTAATTCATTGAACGGATTTCGATAAAAATTGGCAAGGCGATGGAATGATGACAATCCTGGTGAAGGACATAGGCTACTTTGTACATATATCTCAAAAGTAATCATACAGGGGGTGAACGTTTTGAAAATTCAAATTTATGATTTTAGTAGAAAATAAAGAACTATGTGGTTCAGCGTTTTTGAAAAATCGTCCCTCAAGGGGGTAAAATAGGGATTGATTTTGAAATTCACAAATAATATTGTGTAAGTACCTCTTTTTAAGAGATTTAAGGGATTGGAAATCTATCAGTCATTGTAATCATAGTTTGAATCTTGAGGTAACATTTAGTCCTTATAATTAATTGAAATCGGTCCACTTGTCAAAGGTTATTTGATAATAGAGCATAATTTTAACTAAACAAACCGCCGCGTCTGTCTGTCGGAACACGATTAACTCAAAAACTACCAAATAGATTTGATACGGTTTTCACCAATAGACGGAGTGATTCATGAGGAAGGTTTAAGTGTATAATTAATTAAGGTTTTGTGTAAATTGGCTGAAATATGACAATGGTTGTTGAAAATGTCAGATAGGGTAGCTAGTTTTAATCCCGGTAGTACGTTCCCGTGGGACGTTTTCCGACATCCACGCGGGCGAAGCCACGGTCAAAAGCTAGTATGATATAATAATGATCTAATTACCTATGGTACAAACAAAACAGAGATCTAAGTGCCTGCCTATTTCATACCTAAATTGAATACGACGTACTTACTGAATTTAAGTCGGGTTCTTCAATATAACAAGCGTAAAATGGTATGTCTATACTATTACCCTTACGATACCCGTGTATATGTTTGCAGGCAAAGCCTACAAATTCCGAAGGTACCTACTCATGTAATCCTTGAACTGATATCGAGTATCGCTGACTGTCGGCGAACTAAAGGTCAATTTACCAATTAGACACAATTCAAAGTCACGAGACATCTTTTGAAGACACACAAAACCTCTCGAATATATTCATTAATTGTTGAAGTGTCAGCGAAGTCTCGTCTTTATGTACATTTTTTGTAAGCCTTAAGCCTTTACTAAGTAAGAAAGCATGTCGGTTCTGTTTTTATCGTAAAACAATAGAACTAGAATATCGTTGGTTTCTGAAAGTTACCCTTGAAATAATATTACTCTAAAACTTTGTGTAGCTACAGATATTAATGGGAAATTGCCTTCGTAAATTATCTAATTGGAGTGAAGATACATTGAAAATTGTGCCGTAAAAATTACTTTATTTCTAACATAGAAATCAACTTTGTAAAACTCTTTTGTGAGCCAGTATACTCGTACCTATACTTCATCGGCTTAGGTAATTTAATAAAGGTAAACAAAAAAAAAAACACGTGTCTGGTTAACCGACTAAACGTAATACCTGTCACTTTAGTTGTCATGCTACGAAACAGTTGTACTCTTAAATTTAGCAACTTTATAATTTGTTGTATAACGTTGCTAAATTGAAGAGTACAACTGTGTCGCAGCATGACGGTTGAAGTATTACATTTAGTCGGTTAACCAGACACGTGTTTTTTTTTTGTTTACCTTTATTTAGTTACCTTAACCAATGGAATAGAGTTACAATCTGCATTTTAAAGAAAAATACTTGTTACTTCTACGTTTACAAAGCATGCGTAGTAAAGGACTATTTCTCTCTCCTAAGCTCATTTCTAAATCCTGTCCAGGCAAAAGTTCTTATAGTACGTTCATTAGTAGCGCCCGGCTAATCATGTAACTTGTGGCGAGTTCCAGGATTTCAACACAACGGATCATGTTTAATCACAGAGCTAAACTCAGTTTCTAGTTACGTATGTTTTCCTTCTATCAGGATTTAAACAAAGCAACCGAACAATAGTCCAATTACCAAGGAGTCGGTAACCAACACGGTACCTCCCAAAATGAATATTTAAGAACTAAAATGTGACATTCCGTTTGTTACCCGACCGCAGAACTAAAGCTTCTAGCTACTTAATTGTACTAAAACAATTACACTCTTTGTTTTGTTATACTCAACATATGAAAACAGTTTACCCAGAGTGAGGGTAACGTTACAAAATGGACGCTCTAGGTCTGAATATGTAATTATATAAACAATTTTATACAAAGCCTGAAAAACTAATTTGTGTTACGGTTGTTATGTTTTTGAGTATTGTTCTCGCTTATTCCGTATGTAAAAGATATGGTCGTTGTTCAAACTTTGGGCTAGCTTTCGGGGAATTCTCGCGTTTATTAAGTTCTTCATATATTGGCGTAATGGCAAGATTTTCGCGAATATACATTACATAACAGCGGCTTTCTAATTTTATGAAGGAATTTCCTGTAAACAAACTCCATAAGTAATACGTGTCTGTGTGTGTGTTAGGAGCTTTAAAAGTGATCTGCTAAACATGAGAGGTATGTATTTTCTTTTAAGTATATAGTATTTTTAACTCACGAAGCGACGCACTTTTCTTTTGGTTTCCAAGTGTACAAATACGCTGTGAATGTGTGTGTAAGCGCAGGAGCTCTGCTGCCGCGAGAAATCACGGTACAGCGGACAGAGCTCCGGCGGGATCTCATGGCGACATGGAGAGTGCTTTTGTCGCAACCCAGCGCTGGGCACGCCACAATTTCGGCGATAAGTCCCCTCTTTGAGGAGTGGTTGGAGAGGTGCCACGGCGTCCTCACCTTTTGCCTGACGCAAGTCCTCACCGGACACGGTTGTTTAAGGAGGTTCCTGTTTTGGATAAGGCGGGAGGAAACGCCCGGGTGTCACCATTGTGTGGATCGCCCGGAAGACACGGTGGAGCATACAGTGGAGGTCTGCCCGGCTTGGGCGGAGCACCGCCGTTTTCTCACGGAGGCGATCAGCAGCGGCGATCTCTCGCGTCCAAACCTAGTCCAGACCATGGTGCGGAGCGAGAGTGCATGGGAGGCCGTCACCTCCTTCTGCGAAGCAGTAATGCTCGCGAAGGAGGAAGCGGAACGCGTGAGGGAGAGGCAACAGCCGCGCCCTCGCGCCCCTAGCCGCCGCAGAAGACGCCCTGGGCGGCGGGAATCTATCGCCGATTCCCGGCCACCGTAGGCGCGGGCTTGCGGACGACGAGTAATGGGCAGCTCGCCGTCCGGTAAGAACCACGCCCGGGTCGACGGTGCGTTGTGTTCCACGCGCGCCTCAAAGAGATGTCAGCAGTGACGGGGTCAATTGGGCCGATGTCGCCGGGGTCGCGGGTAGTTAGAAAGAGATACCGTGGCCCTGGCACGGGCAACTGAAGGAACACGGGTGGGTTTTAGTCAGTAAAAGTCTAACACGCCCTCCCACTCTGCCCAGAGCGGGAGAAGTCATTTGATGATTTCCCATCCACAAAAAAAAAAAAAAAAAGCGCAGGAGCTCTCGGTACCATCCGAGACAATGAGGAAGTCGTAAGTGTGTGTGTTGTGCGTGTTTGGGTTATATGCTGACGCTACTCGTCTTCACGCACACATTCACAGCGTGTTCGTACACTTTGTTAGAGATGAACCATTCTAAAAATGAACGCCCCTCCACAAAACGTGATTATTTCAATGTGTGAGAGGAATTAATACTTATTGAAACACATTACTTATGTGTGTGTGGCGACTTTACTGTCAAAATGGACTCGTCGCCGTACTTAGAGGTCAACTAATCGTACTATTGTACGGCAGGGAGCATGCGCTTTGTATGGAACGACACTCGCTCTGTCGCGCGTTCGTGTCATTTATACACTAGTTGGCCGAGTAATCCAACTGTTTGACGTTTGGGCAAGTCGGGTAGATACCGTTTGCATAAAAAAACAGTGTTAGCCGACGTTCGCATGGACGTGAAAATATCGTGGCAATTTTTTTTCGCGCACTGGATTTTCAACACACTGCTTAGCGCCGAAGTTGAAAATCCAACAGTGTGTTTTTACGACGCGCTAGAATGCACTCTTTTGTTGTATTTTCAATGCTCGGCTCCACACCGAGAGGTGAAAATCCAGTGCGCGATAAAATCCCGCCGTGATAGTTTACGTCCGTGCTTATTGTGTATATTTTTATGTATGTTAGTCTGTAAAAGGTATTTATTTAGTTTAGTTATTGACCGTACTCGCCGGTGACTGAGCAACCAATGACAAAGACCAATTATGTGTATTGCGTCTTGCATGTGAGCGTAACCTCTGTGGAGGGGCGTTCATTTTTAGAATGGTTTATCTGTACGACAAGTAAAGCGCACTTCACTTCGTGAAAAAATACTGTAGTAATTATATGAATACAACCCATTGTAATTCTTGTACTTACTTATTTAGTCTCCCATGACTTGGTACAATAGAGCAATATTTTTCATAATGTCAAAAGGGTTGGTTACAGTCACAATTTAACATTCCCAGCGCAGCGTTAAGTTCTTAACTGGATTGTGGCAATTAGCAGATACCTGATAGGTAGGTGGTGGGTAGACCTGGTAGGTTGGAGATATTGGATAGCTAATTAATCTTCTTAGAGACTTTAACTTGTCTACTTTTAATACACATCGTCTGCCTAGCCTTTTTCCAACTATGCTGGGGTCGGCTTCCAGCCTAACCGGATGCAGCTGAATACTAGTATTTTACATGGAGCAACTGCCTGACCTCCACAGCCCAGTTACTGGATAATACGATACCCTTTGGTAAGACTGTTTGTCAGACTGTCGGGCTTCTGACGACCCGTAACGACCGTCAAAGATCCACGAATGACAGCCGGTACCAACGGCTTAACGTGCTTACCGTGGCACGCAGGAGTCTCGTTATGTAAAGATGGTCACCCATCCAAGGCCCAACCCCGGCAAGCGTAGCTTAACCTGATGGATCGACCCGTGTGGCTATTATTACTTAGCCACGAGCTCCTCCTCTACTTTTAATACACGTTGAATAAATATTTTAGACAGGTATTTTCATTTTAACCTGTCCTTCTAAACATTGCATCTGATACAGCTCCCAAAGCTCAATATATTAAACAAATATGAACGTATACCTCATAAATATTACCTAGGTATACTTGGACACGGGTCAAACCCACGTAGGTACTTCCATAACGTGCTGGTTTTATTAAAGGCAATCGTGCATAATTAGTGACAGCTTGTTAGACCGACCGCTACCCGGCTCCAATAACTTGTCTCTACTTAGGTTGATAACATCGAGATGGTATCGGAGTAAACAGTTTTACAATAAGGGCCAAGAAACTAGGGAACATAATGACAAGATTTACGTAAATCACACTAATATTATAAAGGCGAAAGTTTGTATGTGAGGGTGTGTTTGTACGTTTGTTACTTCTTCACGCTCAAACGGCTGGACCGATTTGGACGAAATTTTGTATGTCAAAGTAAACAGTTTTATAATAAGGGCCAAGAAACTAGGGAACATAAAGACAAGATTTACGTAAATCACACTATTATTATAAAGGCGAAAGTTTGTATGTGAGGGTGTGTTTGTACGTTTGTTACTTCTTCACGCTCAAACGGCTGGACCGATTTGGACGAAATTTTGTATGTCAAAGTAAACAGTTTTATAATAAGGGCCAAGAAACTAGGGAACATAAAGACAAGATTTACGTAAATCACACTATTATTATAAAGGCGAAAGTTTGTATGTGAGGGTGTGTTTGTACGTTTGTTACTTCTTCACGCTCAAACGGCTGGACCGATTTGGACGAAATTTTGTATGTAGATAGCTTATATCCTTGATTACCACATAGGCTACTTTTTATTGCGGTTTACGCGGGTAAAACCGCGGGGTGCAGCTAGTAAAGAAATATATTTAGCCAGGACATAATAGTTTCTGTCTAGTTTCTACTTAAAATCATTTCTTTTAAAATAAAGAAAAAAAACTTGTTTAAATAAAACGCACATTAGAAAAAAAAAAAAAATACAAAATACATTCAAAAGCAATGTGAGACTTTTCAACTTAGATTTGCTTAACTCTTAAAATGTCGATTGTACACCATGTGTACAGATAACAATAGAATTTCAATTGTGTCTGCTAATTGGCGCGCGACGGGTTAATTATGTCTTTATAGCATTTTCTGTTTGCGTAGCATGTGAATCATTCTTTTAAAATTCATATATCTCATACTAGCAGCCCCCGCGGTTTTACCCGCGTAAGTCTCAAACCCGATAATTTTATCGCGCACTGGATTTTCAACTATCGTTGTTGAGCCGAGCGCTGAGAATCCAACTTAACAATAATAGCGCGTCGAAAAAACACACTGTTGGATTTTCAACTCAGGGCACTAAGCAGAGCTTTGAAAATCCAGTGCGCGAAAATAAATCGCCGCGATATTTTTACGTCCGTGTGAACGTCGTCGACTAACAGTATTTGGATAAAATGTAGCCTATGTGTAAAGGTAGCTGACACCCTAGTGTCAGCTACCTCCATACCAAATTTCACTCAAATCGGAGCGTGTAAAGTAACAAACATACAAACACACACTCACAAACTTTCGCCATTATAATATTAGTGTGATTGCACACCTTCAAACGGTAGCAATGATAACAGAGTTCCAATAAGACTTATTCAAATGTTTTTTTTTATTTTTATCAGACAAAAGTCAGTGCTGTTTACTCTCATTACTCCAATTCTATCAAGATTCCTAAAGTGATATAATAACTTGATCCTATTTAAAGAGTACCTAAGTATTTGTGTTTGATACAAAAATCTTTTCCTTCAGAAAGTCTTTTAATAAAAACTTTATGAATATTTTTTCGGCACTGATTACGTCATAAAATAACAAAGCCTTTTCTAAATATAGAAACGAGACAATTTTTCAAGTCTAGACAGTTTAATAAGTTAAGAGGCCGTAATGGGTTTTAAATTAAAAAAAAAAAAAACACCAAGGACTAAAACTTTCTTTTAAAACATTTTATTCTTGGATCTTACGCTGGTCTATAATTGAGAGATAATACAGAGAGTAACTAAGTACCTACATAAGTTTGAGTAATGATAAATATTACTTCATGGAATGAGTAACTACACAATTAAATGCCATTTTGACTAGTTCTGGTCTATTGATCACAATCGCTACTGCTGAGCGGAGGCTTTGGGTTCGATTCCCGAAACGTGTGGGTTGAAACGTGGGTTTTTCCATCTGGGATTTCACAGTAGCATCCCGGTGTCTGGATTAGTGCCCGGTTGCCAGCAAAAGGCTCACCACCTATTTATTCCATGGGAATTAAACATAATTAGCGAAATGAGGGTATACTATAGGTACAACTCTGCCTTTCCCTTCGGTGAAACTGGCCCGATAATATATTATGAGGTTATGTGAATGCTTCTCGTTTTTTGGAACGAAGTTCTTTATCGCGGCTTGTGGTAGGGGTAAACTGGCAGAAAGTGTGACGTAACGGAAAAGCATTATGCCGTCATTATAATATGACATTTGAAACTTGAGAGCATAATCTAAGGCTCTGTACATAATATACAGCGAATGGTGTCCCACAACACCTCCCGACTTTTTTAAGGTTCCGTACCCAAAGGGTAAAACGGGACCCTATTACTAAGACTCCGCTGTCCGTCCGTCTGTCTGTCCGTCTGGCACTAGGCTGTATCTCATGGGCCGTGATAGTTAGACAGTTGAAATATTCACAGATGATGTATTTCTGTTGCCGCTACAACAACAAATAATAAAAAGTTGAATATAAAATAAATATTTAACGGGGCTCCCGTACAACAAACGTGATTTTTTTGCTCGTTTTTGCTCAATATTGATAATGGCAACAGGTACACACTTGAAATATTCACAGAATATTTAGTTATATATTCACTTAAAAATAAAAAATAAAAAAAAATAAAACAAATATTTAAGGGAAGTTCCCATGCAATAATCGTGATTTTTTTGCCGTTTTTATAGATAATGGTACGGAAACCTTCGTGAACGAGTCCAACTCGCACTTGGCCGGTTTTTATCCTAGGCGGATATCAGAGAAAATAATTTTTTACTTTCAGCATACTGAATATGCATCCACGCGAGACACAATGGCTTTTTATATGTGTCTGTAATTACGGCATTCGACTCGTTAAAAGCGAAATACAGGTGGATTTTGTTCCTCATTTCTAATCCCTTAATCGACTACGAGAAACCAGTTACAAAATTCAAAGCAAGATATTTTGCTACAGTTTCTGTACTGAGGCCTTAGTGCGAGTTTTTATACTTACTCGATCGTGTTAACGTAAACTTCAATTTGTACTGAAACTGAATAAGCGCCGTCTGGTGACTATAATGGGAAACACAATTATTCCATACAAATTGACGTAAGGTAACGTGAACGTAAACGCGATCGAGTAAGTATAAAAACTCGCACTAAGCCCTCAAGCTCACATATATTATGCAAAACGTAAAAACTTTATATTCATGAAAAAAAAAGTTTATGGTGCTGTTACCAAACATTCTTTATTTATAAGTTAATATGTCAACTGCACCCGCGCCAACCCTCCGAATGCGATGCGGTCAAATAATGTAATATTTTATTCACGACTTTATTTCTGTTCTGTCGTCGTTTCGCGAACTTCGCGCCTCGAGAAAACATACAAATGTCGGTGGGTATTTCCAGATACTTTTGTTACTTTACGGTTACAGCAAAGAAGGAATAACATTCAATATTTTCCTTTGAATTTACTTGTAATTTGTTTTGTGCTAACTTTGACATTGTTTCTAGTGATAAGTGTGGCTTTGAGGTGCCATTTTTAGCTCTAAACATCATTTTGAATTATTTTATACCAGAACGCAAATGGGTTTGTGTTTTCAATCTTTAATAAATACCTACTTTTTATTTTCTTTAGTTAATGCTTGCGAAATTACTCATTAAGTCTAATGCCATAATACAATTAATAAAATGTTGTGATTCAGTTTTTAATTGACTTAGATTTCAATTAAAAACTGAGTCACAAAATTTTACTCAATAAAATATTATAGTCACGCAAATGAACTAAAAAAACTTAATTTCAAGCACCTATTAAAGTAGGTAATATTATAATTGTGCCATCCGTCTTGATTTTAACAGTTCGTGTTGTTTTTCTTGAATAATTTTAAAGCTAACAGAATATTTTGAGCGAAAGAAGTTTTTATATGAAAGTTTGACAAATTACTTTAGACTTTCAACCCTTGTTTTTCATGCTAAATGCCAAAAAATATTTGGAGAAATAACGATCTTTTATTATGAATTCTACTTTGAACAATGACATTAAATTACTCTTTAAACAAATAGATCATTTGAGACACTTTAATTTTAGTTACTTAGTGCATGCTCCAAAAGCTCCGTAACTTCAGCAATTATGATTGTTACCTGAATCTAAGTCTATTGTCTTAGACTTAATTTCAAGAGAACTCTAAATGTATGTACGTGTTCACAATCTCTAACTGCACTTAAATGTCTATGAATTTTGGTTATTTTGTACTACAGAAGCGTACAACGGGTTAATATTTCGTAACAAAATTATATGAAGAGAGTTTAATATAAATATTTATTTCCATTCCACTTTAATTATTGTCCGAAAGCAACTCGTGTTGAATAACTAATAAATCTTTATGGTTGCATCTTTCAAGAGATTTTGAACCTTAGTGCTTACGATTTAAGATCTTTTATTTTTTAAATTAAGAAATTTTCTGCAATATAAGCTCTGCTTGCAGTTACAAACTCGTTTCCCGTTTTCTCACGTGACTCAATTATGAATAACTACGTTTTTGTAGACGATTACGTTTTTTGAGAACGTAATTAAATTAATTTCATTATAGGGCGTTGTAATGTTGGTCTAGGCACGAAAGAATGATGTAGTGCTTGAGCCGATTCGAATTAAAACCAAATTGGCGCACACTTCAAGGTTAAAATACACTCATAGGTCCATTAAGGCAAAATGGTATCATAACGGGATTTGGAGTAAATATACCAGAGCTTATAGAATTTTAAAAAGATAGACGGAATTTTATTGAAATTGCTTTAATTTAATTATAATCGAATACTCGTTAAACTGTTTCTTCTCATAAAAAATGCTAATTTTGAGGAAACTGCGATTATTTTGTATCGAGCCAAATTAAACGTCAATCGTATTTTGCTCCTCATAATTTACTAAAAAATAAGAAATTTATGAAAAATAATAGGGCAAAGTAGTTTTTTAAAGACAAAAATTGATTTTGTGTGCAGCCAACATGCGTAAAAATGTCTTCTCTGGACCCATTTCGCATTAAACTGAGGAGAATGAAAATATTCAAATGTGGCCAGACACTGTCAGTGTGGCCGCGTCGTTCTTCTAAACTACGTAACGGATTTTGATGCGGTTTTCAACATCATTTAGATAATTTATTCAGGGAGGTTTATGTGAATAATACATTAATATTAAACTAACATAAAAAAAAGAAAAAAAAAAAAAAAAATCTCGGTGTTTTATCTAGTCGTAAAAGCCGTGCGAAGCAAAGGGTTGCTAGTATTTACTAAGGCATTACCTTCACGCCTTTTACGATATATCATATTTAACTTATGTCATAAAAAATATGTCAGCTGCTAACCGCAAGTTGTAAAATTCGATGTAAGACGGCTTAGACACGAATATCTATCGATAATAATAAAAAAACTGGCCAAGTGCATGTCGGACCACGCACAATGAAGGGTTCCGTAGTTGGGATGAATATATCCCCAGAACAAACTTCACATTGTAATTAAAAAATATGTTCTCCCATACATTCCAACTGCAAATGTAAGTTTGGTCGACGTTTACTCGTTTACTTGTAAAGCCTACTTAGCTGTGATATTTTTCCTTTTAACTTCATTTTATGTATATGCTACTGCTGTGAATTTTTCACATATCTAAAAGCCACCTAAGAAAAATTAGTACTTTAAAGCTTAATATTACGCAAACGGATCTCTGAATCGAAAAATAGTTTTCACAGACTCCCAATAATTTTACACAACTCGCAACGATACCCCACACCATGAGATAGACGAGAAAAATCATATCATCCCCACTACGTGAAAGGGAGAGATCCCTTCCACGTAACTGAATTTTTTGCTTCACGATTACGATGTTGGGAGAAAGTTGTTCAGTTTGATATTCTGTACCCACAGCCTTAATCTTCCGACACCATATTTCGAACACCCTGTATCCGTACCAACCATACTAAACAAGATTGGGCTGGTCGAATAATAATGCTTTAAATAAAATGTGATGTATAATCGTATATTTTTCTATTTCGTGAACATCTTTTATGGAACATAATTATATTTTTATTTGCTTCATTTACCTTGACAGCACCCAGCTGAATTTGAGAGCTAGGTTCAATGTGCTTACAAAGAGAAAAATAAACTTCTGTCTAATCAAGGTCTCATATTTCTACTCATGTAGGTGTTTTACATACCTAAATAATATTTACGTAATTCTGCCGAAAACTAAGCAATTATAATTTTCAGAATAATTTTCACGAAAATTATTTGTTACTAACTGACTCGTCGATGTTGGCCTGTCACATTCTTCTTTTGTTTCATATTTTTGAAGGGCCTATCCAACGACATCCCACACGACGACGACGACAGACGTGGGATAGATGACAAAAAAATCATCCTTATTTTAAGGGTAGGGTAGGGGGGGTACCCTTAAAAAATCATGATTTTTGTTTACCACTTTGTCGGCGTGATTAATATGTAGACCCATGCCAAATTACAGCTTTCTAGTTTTAAGAGTCTCTGAGCTAAGCCTCGGAAAGACAGACGTACGGGCATGGTGAAACTATAAGGGGTTCCTTGCCTTTATAGTTTCGTCAGTCATGGTCCATCCATCTGTCTTTCCGTGGCTTAGCTCAGAGCCTACGGAGTTGACTACGGAATTTTTTTGTTAGAGTGACACTGTCATACCTACAGTTATGTGTTCACAATAATACTTAGGCCAAAGGCTCAATCATCAGGCGTCAAATACTTAATTATGTCATTAATTTCTAAATGCTATTTTCACCAGTTTAGTATTTCTTTCCATTCAATGTTCTAAACTACAAAACTACTTCCACTAGAACGAACTTAAGAATAGTACATTTTGATACAAATGTAGAATGTTTGTTATTGCATTCGAGGCGGAATTAACATCCGAGTGTATCAATCGACGTTTTTCAATACACTTTTGAAGAAATAAAATAAAATAACAAAAATATTTTTGTCATGAATTATTAGGAAACTATGATTTAATTTTTTTCTTTTTTACGCCTTTGCTTTCGCCAGGTTAAATGAGAAGCAAAGGTATAAAGCCAATAAACAGTCTAATATGAAAAATAGAAAATTCAAATATTTTTGAGTTTAGAACACAAATAAATGTTAATTTGTTCATAAACGTTTTTTTTATTGTAATAATCATGGTTTTTGATGATATTCTATTTATAAACATTATTTAAATATTCAAAAAATATTGACGCCGTAAAGACGCATAGCTCTTTGCCGAGATTAAAAAAAAACATTCACCTCCGAATAGAGGGACCGTCTCGCGGCAAGTACTAAAATGAAACTGGCGCGAGACGGTGTGAATAGAGGCATTGAACCAATTTGGACTAAGTATAGGTATAAGTTATCTGTGGCAATTTTTATTCCCGCACACGTTTTGGAAAATGAAAAATCGCACGCGTGTGAAATACATTACACTGTGAACCGTAGTGCGATATGAACCAGTTTTCGAGGAAGTGTATTAAAAAATCCATTTTTTCAGTGTTGCCACCCGAATTGAATATCATAACTACGGGTATTTATTTACCCAATAACGGCATACCTGTTAGAGATAGTTTCGAAACGTTTGCCACCAGCATTCGTAGAAAACTAGGTATTGCCTGGGTTAGGTAAATTTGTTAGTAAAACTTGGAAACTTGATGTGGCCTCGCCGAATTTCGGGCTCAAACCACGATAATTGGGTTCGGCAACAATTTTGCAATGGCGGTTTTAGTTCGTGGGTGTGGGAAAGCGAGGTCTCATGTTCGCAGCTTTAGGCTGCTCTTCCACCAGAGATGCGCTATGCTACGTTGCTATGGATGTGTTTGATATCCACCAATCATGTTGATGGATCCACATAACATAGCACTTCTGGAAACGGGATCAATTAAGATATGTTTCTTATATAGAAGGATGCGTGCTATGAATGCGCGAGTGGTGTAGCTGCCACTCCCCGTGCCTTCCCTATTATCGATGCATCGCATAGCTCGAGCTGCGCATCTTCATACTATCTTACTCGCTCCGTTACACAGCTTAGCATTCGTGGAAACGGTCACATAGTTTCATAGCTTAGCTTTCACATTCTCGCAGCATAGCTGCTTAGAGAAAAAGCAGAGCTCTAGAGGAAAAGCATCCTTATTGTTTTGCTTTCTACATCGACATACGTCACGGTCAATTCTTCAACTGCAAAATAAAAAGTAATCGCAAAAAAAAATATGCGATAAAATTACAAATTAATAATTTTTCGGACTTTTTCCTTTACTTGTGCTGTAAGATCTTGCTTCTTGCCAACTTCCATGATTCTAGGTCAACGAGAACTACTCGTACCTTAAAGGTTTTGATTTACTTGCGACCTTGCGAGTTCCAAAATATGTCGCACAAATGGTCGTATTTTTTTTTTTTTTGTGTTGACATAGATATTGATTTTTTTAGACCTACTTATGTATTTGATATTAATTTCAACTTGATACCTCCAGGCGTTCCTGAGGCAAAGAGTCTTGACATACTGATAGACAGACAGACAGACCGACGGACAACGAAGTGATCCTATAAGGGTTCCGTTTTTTCCTTTCGAGGTCCGAAACCCTAAGAAACTGCCTAAGTAGTTTTTTCCAGTCTAATCGAATACATTTTACTGTGAGTGACTGTCTATTTGTCCTATACAACGCAGTAACTGGGTAACACGATACCCCTTGTTAAAGCTAGCTATCAGAATATCGGGCTACCGACTACCCGTAACTCATAACGTCTGTCAAAGATCAACGAATGACAGCCGGGACCGACGGCTTAGCGTTGCGGAGCGGTAGCATAGCGTGCTTTTAAGTTTAGTAAATACATGAATAATTAAGCGGTGTTGGTTAATGGTTCGGTAACACGTAAATGGTAGAAAACTAAAATATGAGAACGGTGACGTAGCAAAGTATTTCGTAAACACATTTTTGATCATTACGCTAAGTTATTTTTGGACAGGTCAGTCTAATATTTAGCAATAATTATACACCACTAATTTTAAATTAGTACAAATACTTAAAGGGCTAATTAGAGTAGGTAGGTCTTGTTATTATAATAGGGGTTAAAGTATGAAATTGCCGTTTATTGTATTAGAAACTTCGAATTGACATAGAACCTTCATGGTTTCAGATTTTTGAGTGAAACTTTTTTTACATGGTACCTACCTATGAAGTTCTTCTTTTAAATATTGTGCAACATTCGATTATCGACTTTCAGTTGTTTTTTTTTAATTCAGCTTAGACAAGAAAGATGGATACTTCGAAAATTCGAGTTATTTTTGAATACGAGTTCAGACGCGGAACTAACGCGGCAGAAACTGCTCGCAATATCAATGTTGCGTTTGGAGAGGGGACTGCTAATGAACGCACCATGCGATTTTGGTTGAAACGCTTTCGTGATGGAAACTTTGATTTGAAGAACGAACCACGCGGAAGACCGCCCACACAGGTGAATAACAATGAATTGAAAGAGATGGTGGAAGCCGATCCGAGCCAAACTACCCAGGAATTAGCGGCATGAGTTAACGTTACCTTACCAATAATATTGACTCATTTGCGTCAAATCAATAAAATAAAAAAATATGAGAAATGGGTGCCCCATGATTTGACTGATCTGCAGAAAGAAACGCGTGTTGAAACTTGTGTTGCCTTGTTGAATCGATACAGAAATGAAGGAATATTCGACCGAATTGTGACATGTGATGATAAGTGGATTATTTACGATAACCGTAAGCGAAAAATGCAATGGCTGACCCCACGTCAAACGCCGCAACGGTGTCCTAAAGCAAAGCTTACCAATAAAAAGGTAATGGTAACTGTTTGGTGGTCTCAGCATGGTGTTATTCACTATAGCTTTCTCCGATCTGGTCAAGCAATAACGGCAGATGTCTACTGTGCCGAAGTCCGACAATGATAGCAAAACTAGCAGTGAAACAGCCCCGACTCATGAATCGATCTTCACCATTATTGCTCCATGATAACGCGAGACCTCATACAGCACGAGAAACCATTTTAACTCTACAGGAACTGCAATTAGAAACCATTCGTCACCTTCCGTATTCGCCAGACCTTGCTCCAACGGACTACCATTTTTTTCATGATTTGGACAATTTTCTACCTGATAAAAAGTTTTCTTCTCAGGAGGCAGTACAAAATGCTTTCACACAGTTTGTCGAATCTAGATCACGAGAGTTCTATCGTAAAGGCTTATATGACCTTCCTATTAGGTGTCAGCAATGTATAGATAATAATGGTAATTATTTTGATTAAATAAATATGTTAAATTTAAAAAAAAAACGAATTTCAATTTTTCAGTACAAATCGGCAATTTCATACTTTAACCCCTAAATGTAATGGGATGAATCGGATCATTGATTTAATTATGAATTTACCAATTAAGACAAACTTTCGTCGAGAATTTTGTAATTTATGTTTTTTTACTTTTGACTACATAAATATGATCAGTGACGGGTACGGATACACCCATTTTTTTTTGTAATAATTAAAAAATAGTAGTGTATGTAATGGATTTTGCAAGCACATGCGTAGCTTCTTATAGTTTGTTAGCCAATGTTAGAAAAATAGGTACATACATACCTACTATACTAATAAAAAATATGGCCAAATACAACGTGTCGTTTTGTATCCTCGTCAAATTTCAGGGTGTGGTACAGAACATCAAACTCACAGAACAACAAACAAAAGGAGGAGCTCGTGGCTAAGTAATAACAGCCGCACGGGTCGATCCATCAGGTTAAGCTACGCTTGCCGGGGTTGGTCAGTGGATGGGTGACCGTCTTTACATACCGAGACTCCTCCGTGCCTCGGAAAGCACGTTAAACCGTTGGTCCCGGCTGTCATTCGTGGATCTTTGACAGTTGTTACGGGTCGTCAGAAGACCGAAAGTCTGACAACCAGTCTTACCAAGGGATATCGTATTACCCAGTTACTGGATTGTGGAGGTCAGATAGGCAGTCGTTCCATGTATAATACTGGTATTCAGCTGCATCCGGTTAGACTGGAAGCCGACCCCAACATAGTTGGGAAAAGGCTAGGCAGATTGATTGGTACAGAACATCAAACCGAATAACTTTCTCCATGGGACCAACATCGTATTCGCGAAAAAAATTTCAACGGTCATATAGAAAAATTCAATATCTACTCGACGCAAATGTATGGGACGGCTGATTATTTTTTCGCGATAACGATGTTGTTGCCATAGAAAAAGTTATTCGGTTTGATGGTCTTACCACACCCTTAAATTTGTCGAGGATGCAAAACAACACGTTGTATCGTGATACCAAATTGTACAGGTAGGTACTTGCGCGCATAGTTGCGAATCAGTAATTTGACTATTCATATAAACCTAAAGAGCATTGGTGGCCCTGTGGTAACGGCCGCGACTTACGAGTTGTAGGTCGTAGGTTCGAACCCAGACATACGCTTTACTTTGTGTAAATTATTTGATCACCACTGCTCTCAAAACGGTGAGGAAACTGGCTTGTCCTAGAACCAAAAATTCGAAGACATGTGATATCTACCAACCCGCACTGGGCCCATGTAGTGGATCACGGTTCACTACCTCTCACCGAGAGGAGGCCTGTGTCCCAGAAGTGGGAACATAGTAGGCTGATTATGCATATAGGTATAATTATAAGAATGTTATAATATTATCATAACGTTGATAGATAGAATAAATACCTCCTATTTTAATTGGTTATTATTTGTACGATAGGATTTATCGTACAAATACTAAGTTATCAAAATAGGCATTACCAGTTTACACTGACCTCTCACTATAAAGAAATCCTATACAATGCGAGATCAGCTTATACTGGAAATGTATAGCTTGATCTGTAGCCGTGCGTACTTATTCTAAAGTTCTAACAAAATTACAAATCAGCGTTTGCTCAACTGAAGCTCGTTAGGTACCGTTTCCAATATTATCAGATATGTGAAGTCAAGTAACTGTAATTCAGTGGAATTAATATTATAATGGTTTCACTCCCTTAGTTTCAATCGTAAAATGTCCTGGCTTTATTGCAACCCAGTGTAATTAATTTTCCATTAACCGTTTCCTATTAATCTTTAATAAGGTTTGGTATTTCGGTGTAGGTACACAATAAACATTAATTTAACATTAACGTTAATTTGAATACTTTGCACAGCTTTGTTACCTTATACCTATTAAAAAGTGACTTTTATCAATGACAGATTTTTTCTATACAAAAAGAGACACATTGGTATGTCAATTTGATGCAAATATTAAGTCTTTACCTATGAAATTGCCGTTCTGCAGTACTGGCCATTTCAAATCAAAATAATTTTTGTTTGGCTAAGAATTCTAATTTCAAATTAATTTTATTTTAAAAACATGGATTTTTTTTTCCAAAAGTAGTCATTTGTTTATTGATTAGTGTTACATTTTCATCGCATTTCAATCTTTTTCGTCATCATGGATACGTTAAAAATTCGAGTAATTATGGAATATGAGTACCGTCGTGGCAGCAACGCGGCACAAGCGGCACGCAACATCAACGACGTTTACTTAGCTAACACTACAAACCAACGCACCACTTGTTATTGGTTTGCTCGCTTCCTTATTAGATTATTATTAGAATAAAAAATAAAATCAAAATATTTTTTTCAACTTCAGTTGTACACTGACGCTTATCTTAATACTATGCAACGTTACAACAATAGAAGAGAGTGTTTTCGATGAACTCTGGCACCCAAAGTAAGATTTAAATTGTGTCTAGGGTGCCAGCGTCCTCGCCTAAGATTTGAACCTAAAGTAATAGTTTAATGCAGCTATGATGTGGCCTATTTCTGTACCTATGTATGAGTGTGAGGGAGAGATAAATATAATGAAAACTTGTGTATATGTAACTATAAACATATACAGGGTGTCCAGTAAATAGCACGACATACTGCAGGAGGTGATAGCTTGGGTCAATACCTATCAAAACAACACAATATATGTTCAGCAAAATCTTATGGATTTTTTTTCACCACTGTAGGTTAAAGTTATGCGAAAAGAAAATCGTTATGTGAAAATTTAAACAAAAAATACTATTTCTTGAAAACATTCTTGTTTTTGATAGAAAAAAGACTTATCAATGAGTAAAGTAACTATTCACGAATAATTTGATGTAAAAAAATTAATAGAAAAGGAATGTTTCATTACGAGATGCTTAAAAATCTGTTTCAAGGTAGAGATTTTTCGATATTTCGGAAAATTTTGTAAAACTGTAAATCCGTAAGATTTTGCTGAACATATATTGTGTTGTTTTGGTAGGTACTGACCCAAGCTATCACCCCCTGCAGTATGTCGTGCTATTTACTGGACACCCTGTATAACTATAAACATATAGAAATAAAGCACCAAGTACAAAAATAATTAAAAAAATGTTCACTAAAAATAATATTGTATCTGGAATTTATGAGTAGCAGCCTGGAGTCTGGATTTATGCCCGGTTGATTGCTCGCCCACTATTACATGAGAATTAAACATAGCTTTCGCAATGTGGGTGTACTAGGTACGCTTCTGCACAACCCTTCGGGGGAAATAAAAAATAAAAACGCGTGATGCTTTTTTTATATCTTATATAATACTTATTGCGCCCCGCCTATGTATTAAACCAGGGTATAAGCTATCTACACACTAAATTTCATCCACATCAGTCCAGCCGTTTGAAGTTACAAACATACAAACACACACAAACTTTCGCCTTTATAATTTTAGTGTGATTGCCTCTACTATTCGCACATAAAACGTTGAGTTCACATCAAAATTGCACCTCCAATCGTAAACACATTTAACCGCAGTTTCAATAGAATTAGACGCTTTGCTTATCGCGATGTATAAAAGATACAACGTTGTATATTTACAAAGAACATGTCATTGTTTTGTTGTGATTTAGGAAAAAAACGAAACTTTTCATTTCCAATAAAAATACTAGATTACATCTAGTCTTTTTATAGATTTTTTGTGATGTGCCTTTATTCCACAGTATCCTATCATAAGATATTTAGCAATCATATAATTTTAAATCATCATAATCAGCCTCTAATATACAGTCAACAAAAGAGATATCTAGGCAGGGTATACTAACATATTTGTATGTGAATTGCTTCATGTTCAATTTCGTGACAATATACAATTTTGTGTTGGTGTGTTACACCAATTTTGTGTAGGAGTATTGCAAAAACAAAGTAATATACTATATAAAATTGAACATGAAGCAATTCACATACAAATATGTTAGTATACCCTGCCTAGATATCTCTTTTGTTGACTGTACCTACTGCCGAGACATAGGCCTCTTCTCTGTGAGAGGGTGTGGGCCGTAATCAACCACGTGATCCCGGTGCGCGTTAGTGTATGTCACAATGTCACATGTCTTCGAATTTTTGGTACTAGGACATGCGGGTTTCCTCACGATGTTGTCCTTCACCGTTTTTCGGGCAAAAAAGAAAGAGAAAAAATATTAGCACAATACTTCGGTAGAATTTACATCAAAATTTTACCTCCAATCGTAGAAAAACATTTAACCGCAGCATCAAAAGAAATAAACGCTCTGCATACCACAAAGGATCAAAGATATAAATAATGACATCTTTGGCTAGAACATGACATTGCTTTTGTTCAGATTTCAATATATTTCCGATATAATGATTATTTTTTTACTGTGCAATCTTCGTAATCGGTAGTTTTTACAGACATTCATTATTGTGTACAGTCAACAAAAGAGATATCCAGGCAGGGCACACCAACACATTTGTATGTGAATTGCTTCATATTCAATTTTATATATTCCTACATTGTAACACACCAACACAAAATTGTAGACGTATATTTTCACGAAATTGAACATGAAGCAATTCACACACAAATATGTTAGTACACCCTGCCCTATATTTTCCTACAACAAGTTATTTAGAAAACATCTCAGTTTCATTAGGGTAACCCTTTTTAAAAACTTTCACAATAATGTAGGTATACTTAAGAGCGAAAAAAATCGAGTATAAATAATAGGTACACATTTGCATCACTCTCGTTGGATTCACATCAAAATTGCACTTCCAGTCGTAAAAACCTTTAACCGCAACTTCAAAAGAATTAGACGCTTTGCTTACCTCGAATGATAAAAGATACAAAGTAGGTAGGTACATGTTTGGCTAGAACATGACATTGCTTTTGTTCGGCATGACAACGGTCTGACGTCTGCGGGCGGATCCGGAAATAAAGAACCATGTCCGTCTTATTACAAAACAAGGTTCATCTTCAAACCCAGGTTGAAACCATGGACCCTTTTTTGAATTTCGAACTTTATTCTGACACCATAAGATGTCAGTTTTACAAAACTGACAACTTAGTACCGGACTAAGTTGTCAGTTTTGTATAAAGAACTGTATTTCTATCACAGCTAGATTCATATTACAAAAACTGGCTCGATGGTTTAAACCATGACGAAGAAAAACCTCGTTTTGTAATAAGACCCCATGGGTTTAATACTCTTATTCCGTGTTTTGATATTTAGTTCACATTCAAAGACTTTTGACGAATACCTTCAGAGGATAAAGATTCATTTTGATTTCTGTAAGCTTTCCGGAATCTGCAGTTGTGTTATTTTATTAAGGATTTTTGGTTTACAAAAGATTTTTTTGAGGAAATCAGGCGGTAAAGAAGGTTCTTTGAAATGTGGCAAAACATACTGTTATCTTCTTAATAAAAAGAGAAGTCCTGACTGACTGACTCATCAACGCCTCGCCCAAAGCATTGGACATAGAAAGCTGAAATTTTGCACAGAGGTTCCCTTTATAATGTAAACAAGGGAAGGATTTCTCGATAGTACGTTCCCGTGGGATATTTTCCGACATCCACGCGGGCGACGCCGCGGGCAAAAGCTAGTTTTGTTATAATTTTGGGAAAAATACTTTCAGGGATAGAACTGAGATTCATAACCAAAAAAGCCTGGATACAAACTATTTGAGAGGTATATTTCAAACCTGTTGTACCTACACGATCAAAATAAAAATACCTTGCAAAGCGCTTCACGTAACAATTCAAAACAAAAACTATTCAAATTAATACACTCGATCGGTAAAAAATGCGCGTAGTAAAATCCGCTCTGAAATTTTCAAACAAAGTTTAGCAAAACTAGGAGCTAGACTCACCATATTCCGGACATATGATGCAAAAAGCCACAGCCAGGAAAAAGCCGATCACTTCGCCACAGAATCCTTTGAAGGCCATTTTTCTCCTTTTTGTTTAACCAACGCTGGCTTTTACCGACATCTTCACTCTTTCTATTTTTCACAATTTCTCACTAAAAACCCTTCGGCACACTCATCGTCCTTTGTAAAACATCTGACTTTTTAATCGACATCGTTCTTTCTAAGGAGAATTATATCTTCTGATGTTTTTTTCGACTGGATAGCGTTGCGGTTACATCTGTAAAAGAAAGAGGTTTTTGTTAAAAATTAATTTTAAGTATAATTTTATACAGAACCAATATTATCGGTACATGTTTCAATTTTTATTCTGTATTTTTTTTTTAATAGTTGTCAAATACAAGTCTATTTTGTTCAGAACAGCATTTTCGTGAAATAATAATATTTTTTTTTTCCCGAGAATTAATTGATTGATTCATTTCAATTATTAACCGACTTCAAAAAGTAGGAGGTTCTCAATTCGTCGGAACCTATGTATGTTCCCCGATTACTCGAAGATGGCTGGACCGATTTGTATTTTTTTTTGTTTTATTCGAGAGGGTATACATTACAGTTGGTTTTATATAAAATTGATTAACTTTGCTTCGGTAGTTTTTGAGTTAGCTTCAATAATACGTATTTTTTCCCCACTTTTATATGGATGATGTTCTAGTTTGTTTTGCAGATAGTGGTATTAGAATTTGTGTGGGGTAGGTACACAACTAAAAAGTGAAAAATAAAAACTTTTTTACAAAAAAATACAACCGACTTCCAAAAATAACTTTAATTTCGGAAGTCGGTGGCAAAAAACGAAAATACATTTAACTAGACACCGACTTCCGAAACTAAAGTTATTTTTCACTTTGTAGTTTTGTTTTTGGAAGTCGGTTGTATTTTTTTGTAAAAAAGTTTTTTTTTAATCCTTTTAGTTTTCCATGAACCCAATTTTTCTGTTGATGATATTGGTTACAAATTTTATTTATTTACTGTTCAAAATAAAATTACCTAATTGTTTTAATCGAAATACTTCGGCAGCTAAAATGCCTGCTTCCATAGAACATAATGATTACGAAACTACGGGCACTCACATAAAATTTCTTGGAAGCTAATTACATTACAGTACAGAAACCCATTTCCGAGGGAATGTGTAAGACTTCATAAGCAAGGGTTTGCTAAGTTATTCTAAGACGTGATTCTAATAACAGTTTCTGCCCAGGATGCGGGTCTCAAGTTATGTTCTAAGGTTTACTTTAGTATTAGCGGGCCCTATCAGAATACCAGCGCTGCGACACTTATTTTAAATGTCGCAGCATCATGCTGAGATATGAGCCTTTTGGCCTCGTACAGGACTTTCAGTTTTTTTTATTTATTTTAGTTTTTTTGTTTTCAAACTTTTATTATTGTGTTTTAGTTTAGTTGGTGATCTTCCTGTGCGAGTCACATTAAATACTTTTTATTTATTTCTTTCTTTCCTATTATATTTTCCAAGTTAGGCTACCGCATCGATTTTTGAAGTACAAACTTCTTTAGGCGCATTCAACGATTTTTTGTAGAGGGAAATCTTACGGGTTCACGTTACCACGTCACCGCGTCACCGCGACACGCTATGCATTGTTTTATGTTTAAGTTTTCACTTCTGTCGGCAGTTCCCATGACTGCCCATTTTTTAAAAATCCTGGATTATGAAATCCTGATCATTTATTTAATTTTGAAGATGGCGATGATGAATTAAGAAACTGTATCTGAATGTAAGGCCACAATTAAATTATGTTTTAAAATCCCGAAATATATCCCGATTTTTTTTCACTATACTACACTAAGTACAAACTATTTTTAAGTCAAAACTTCTTTAGGTGCGTTGAGCGATTTTGTAGGGCGAAATCTTACCGCTTCACGTCACCGCGTCACCGCGACACCGCAACGCCGTGTTTAAGTTTTCAATTCTATTGGCAGTTGCCATGACTGCTTATGTTTTTTTTATACAGGTACAGCTCACATTTTGAAAAATAATGTTAAATGTTTTTTTTTTATGTTTAAAAACAGGTGAAAATACGAAAAAAACAAACGTAGGTAATACAAAGTTGCGCATCATAAAATATATTTATGTTTCAGTTTTCATGGCACAGTTTTGGGTCGATAGAAAAAAGGCGCGGGCAACATTGTTTTTCCGCTATTTTTGTGAGACTCATTTCACTTTATTGCTATGTATATTGTAGCTGCATGTCGCCTTACCCACATAAAAAATTACAATGAAATAAAAACAATGTGATGAATATGAAAACCATGTTCGAAGCTTTTAGTCTCGAAACCATACATCAAAATGATTTGAGCTGAAACCCCCAATTGAAAAACTTGAAATAAAACTATTTGTTTAAATCAACGTGCGTTCCTATTTACAATAATCTACTCTTCTTACTATAAAATAAAGTCGCTTTTCGTGTCTGTCTATGTGACCACGTTGTTCTTCTAAACTCCGCAACCGATTTTGATGCGGTTTTCACTATCATTTAGAGAATTTATTCCGGAAGGTTTATTTGACTTAGCTATAATATAGAAACCTTCATGTTTTGTCAAGTCGTAAAAACCGTGCAAAGCAGGGCCGGGATGCTAGTGTATAAATAATATACCCAAACTTGCTGCAATCATAATAATGCACGTACCAACAAAGATCAAAAAAAAAAATGTTATTACTAATTCCAACATTCAATAAACTCGTTTACCGGACCGCGTTACACAAACGTTTTTTCACACAATACACGAAGCATAATTATTTGTTGAACATGTTACGACTGGAAGTGACCTGAAAAGGACGACGTGTATTGTTGGAGGCGTCCGAGGCAGAAATTGTATTGTGTTCCAGCTCTTTATGTACCACAGAAACGGCGCTACCTATGTCTCTTCTATCTGTTCTTTGTCGCTGTCACATATACAAGGTTTCTTACGTTCCGCTTGCACAGTTTCAGTTGTTGTTAATGAAGTGGAAACGTACTGGAATGGGTACTTGCGGGAGTGCACCTGTGTTTTAAGAGTTGAGTGATTTTGTTTTTCGTTGCGCTTTGAGATTCTATGTGCTTTGTCGTTAAAGTATTCTATAAGTTCGTTTTGTTGAGATCTCGATTCATAATATTGTTTGTCTGGGTGATTATTTAAAAGTTTCAGTTGTGACGGCTTCTTTTAAGAGGGCTGTCACATTTTGTGCAATTGAAATTATGTTTTTTTTTTTAAATGTAATCAATTAGCGAACTAGTAAATAATTTTTAGTTAATATATTAGGTAATTATTAAAAACACATTTTTATTCTGGCATTTATTTAACTCATCTCAAAAACAATTAATACTTTTTGAGCTGAGTTTATTAGATAACACAACAGAAATGTGTTTTAAATAATTAATTACCTATTAAATTAATATTATTTACTAGTTTTCTAATTGATTGCATTTTTCAAAAATGCCATCTTTTCGTTTAAAAATCTTAAAAATTTGGTCACGTGTGAGCGAGAGAGGAGACAAAATGCAACAGCCCTCTTAACTAAACCCCAAGAAAGGTAAAATCACGTTTCAGAAACTATACAAAAAAATATAAATATTGGTAAGTATCATAGTTTTAAAGCAGTAGATATTAAAACATCCAATATAACATCGAACTGTTAACTTAAAAGTGAGTTTGTTATTTAACTAATCTTAATGAAGTAATAAAAATAATTCTGGAAAAGGAAATAAAAGAGAGCTCGTGATTACTCAAAGAGACAGCCAAATCCTATCATTTCTTCGGCCTACAATCTTTTTTCCAATTTGTCTTAATGTTAATGCTGACGAAACAAGATTTCCTTCACTTCGGGCCCTGCCTTACTTAATGCCGGTTCTAATGTAGGTAAATATATAAAAATATCAAAGAAAATGGGTAAAGAAAACTGAATTATGTTGACACATCGTAATCAAAGCCAAACATATAAAATGTTCTTTGTGAAAAATATATTATGCGTGCCGTTGATAAAAACGGTAACGAGATTCAAAAACAGAACAATGTATTTTTGAATTATTTTATCTGCAGCCAATTATGAATAAGTAGACTGCGTCCAGACTAAATATCATTGAACAAATATAGTAGAAAAAAAAAACAATACTAGATCTAGATATCACACGTTAGCAAATAGTAAATTGTTTAGAAGATTTTCAATATAATCTGCCATCTAACTCATGAAAATGAAAATTAAAACACCTAGACACATATTTTTTTTCTGAAATTTACTGTATTGTGCTTTGATAAGTTTTGACTCAATTTTAAATGTCAATTTAATTTAATGTTCACTAACTCAACAGAAAACTAACAACATTGTGTTTTGCAGTGCCCTGACAGGTCTATGAACAAAAACTGACAATTATTAATTTATTGTAATTAGTGTATGTGCATGAGAGCAAATAAATAAATATTAGGTACCTTACCTAAGAAATTGTCTATTTTTAGGATTCCGTACCTCAAAAGGATAAAACGGAACCCTTATAGGATCACTCGTGTGTCTGTCTGTCTATCTGGCTGTCTGTCTGTCTGTCTGTCCGTCTGTCACAGCCAATTTGCTCCGAATCTAATGGACCAATTAAGCTGAAATTCGGTACACATATGAATTTCTGTGACCCAAACACGGACAGGTAAAGTAAGTAAATGAATTTTGAATATGAGGGTCACTTTTGGGGGGCAAATAAGAAAATCAAAAAAAAAAGTTTTGAAAACTATACCGTGTTACATATTAAATAAAAGGACTTATTAAAATAAATTGTTTTAAAGTTATTTAAGGAAATAGACGAAAATTGACCATCCCCCCCCCCTTATCTCCGAAACTACTGAGCCTAAAACTTAAAAAAAAATACAGAAAATAGATCTTTATCTATAGATTACAGGAAAACCTATAAGAAGTTTTTGGTCTTAAAATAACATGGTAAATCTCTCAATATTGTGAGTACAAATTTACATTTACAGTTGGAATGTACGGAAGAACATGTTTTTCACTACAATGTTAAGTTTGTTCTTGGAATAATTCATCTCAACTACGGAACCCTTCATTGTGCGTGGTCCGACACGCACTTGGCCGGTTTTTTGATACTGGCTAGTGAGAAGATCAATATCTTTCAAACTATTTAGAAATCCAAATTCAAATCAATTTTGTAATACCTATATTATAAAATTATTTTGAATTTCGTATTCAAATCAGTTGTTCATTTGTTTTCCCGCCGTTTCAGTTTTATTTGCTGTCGATTTTTCTGTAACCATGCAAAAATCGAAATTGCGCGCTATTTTCGAATACGAGTTCTGTCGTGACACCAACGCAGCACAGACAGCACGCAACATTAATTATGTGTATGGACAAGGTACCGCAAGAGAACACGCGGTGCGTTTTTGTGCTGATCGCTTCCATTCTGGAAATTTTGATCTCAACAATGAGCCCTGGGGAAAAATTTCAAATCCAACGAGCCGGAGAAAAACGCCTTTAAAAATTTCATCGATTCCCGTCCCCAGGATATAGGAATATTAGAGGCATCAACGAACTTCCATTAAATGGGCAAAAGTGCATCGACAATATATCTCTTTAAATAAAAATGTTTATTTTTTCCACGTAAAACGGCAATTTCAAAGACCTGATCATTAAAATAATAATCATCAAGTTAGGTAGGATAACAGAAAACAAGTCCACTTAGTTATAACGTATTCGATACAAGGCTGAAATTGGTGGTAAACCTTTGCCGTCAAACTAACACCCAGCTGACAGCCGTCCTTTCATGCTCGATGTGAATACCAAGTACAATTTAAAAATTAAAATAATGAATTTATTTATTTTTATATCAATCAGCAGTAGTTGTTATAAAAATAGCAAATAGAAAATCAAAGAATAAAAAACCCATTGATTTAAATCAGTTGGTGTTTCCGAATGGCACAAGTGTTATAAAACCGGCCAAGAGCGTGGCGGACTTTGCACATTCAGAGTTCCGTCCCAAATCTGATTTATCAATATACTGGTATTTGTTAGTAAAATATACGTAATAATAAACATTATCACCAAATTTCAAGTTCATTGGTCAATGAGAAGTTAAAAAATTCTTCGGAACAAAATTTTGTAAAATAAAGCTGACTTTGGTGGCTTCTCATGCCTTTGTTTTCCAATATTTTTTAAAACAAAACATACAATATTTATCTACTCAACAAGTCCGAAACAACAATACCCACTCAATGGGGTAAGTAAATTTTTTTTTGGCACCCCCTTTGTTGTATACCTTAAAAATATTTAAAAATATTTTTTGACAATTTGTTTGGCTTTCGGTCAATAAGATGCAACTGTGAAAATTTAAAGACTAGCTCCAACCGTTTGGCTGTAAAAGCTGTGTGACAGACGACGGATAGACGGACACGTGAGTGACAGCAATAGGGCTCCGTTTGGTCCTTTCGGGTACGGAACCCTTAAAAGGAAAATACCTCAATAATAATATCCATAATATAATATTTTACAATAAATATAAAATCGCGAACATCCTTCCATAAACCTATCCATTCTTCACTCGGGCTCATATAAACAGACTATAAAAATGACTCTTGTATTGACAATAAAAACGATTTTATGTTATAGGTACGCACGGCTACAGATCAAGCTATACATTTCCAGTATAAGCTAATCTCGCATTGTATAGGATTTCCTTACAATGAGAGGTCAGTGTAAACTGGAAATGTATAGCTTGATGTGTAGCCGTGTGTACTTCAAAACGTTTCCCAACGAATGTAATGCGATTCATGTGATTATTCGATGAAGGTAAAACAGGGGTTACTTTGATGGCTTCATACAAATGGAATAGATTAACAGAGCATTCGTTTTGTAAATAGAACATCTAATGGTATTGATCTGAGGTAATAGAGCAAGATCTTGGACTACAAAATGAACGTTCATAACAGCTCACTAAAACAAAACACGATTGCCTTTAAAATTATATTCAATCAATCAATCTGCGTAGCCGTTTCACAACTATGTTGGGGTTAGCTTCCAATCTAATCGGATGCAGCTCAATACAAGAATTTTACATGGAGCGACAGCCTATCTGATCTCTACAGGGTTGTGGAGGTCATATATGCAGTTACTGGGGAACATATTAATTGATACCCCTTGGTAAGTCTGGTTGTCAGACTTTTGGGCTTCTGACCACCCGTAGCGACTGTAAAAGATCTACGAATGACAATTGGAATAACAACGGTTTTAAATAACATTCAAAGATCATTTTCAAGTGGAACATTTAGTACAAGGAAACACATTAGGCTATTCAAAACAAAGTACACACAACAACATGAAAATATTCCTCATGCAATGAAATTCTAAAATTATACTTTTGATTTATATTTTGAACATTCCATGTCAAGAGTAAGACACGGTGCATAAACACTGACTCGGCTTATACAACTTGAGATGCGAACAACACTAAGAATGCATGAGACCGGACAAAGTAGAAAAGTTTGCGTCATAAAGCAAATCCTTGCACCGGAATAATTCTCAAAAGTTGTTTGTGACGTGGCACGTTCAAGTTTATTCTCCACGGTTAAACTGGGACAATTTAGAGAGCATTAAAATAAGTAAGGCCTGAAGGAGCTTTTAAAGTTAACAACACTATTGAAGATAATGGGACTGGTCATGCATTTAATAGTTAATCGGCAATAGGTAAAGTGAATTTTGGCGATCAATTTAATGAACATAGTTATAATGAGCAGCTATTAAAGGTTTTATGATTGAAGGTTTCATTCATTTCAAGAAAGATCAAAAAGACACCAACAATATTTTTTGCTATAGTAACGTTTCACTTCGAATGTGACAAGGATGAATGAGAGATTCGAGTTTCTGTAACATTATTTCCGAAATATCTACTGCTTCAAGTGTTAATATCCTGGTAGTGATTGATAGTTTTGTTACTGGGTAACTTTATGAACCCAAAGACTTCGTATAATACCTATCTGAGTATAACGCTGTAGATACTTTTATATTCAAAACAGCTAACAATTTTCAGAATAAATCTGACTCTAAATGTATCCAATTTTAAAGGCTTACCTAATCCCACAATCTTATAATGCGAAACCGAAATTTCACAAACAACTTCGATCGTTTTGCGAAATTTTTCTGCCAAAACTTCGAGATTTAGATTTGAACTGTCTTGTTTACCAATATTTATGAGTCTAACCACACATTATTTACAAGTTTCTCCTGATCGTGATCAACTAAGATTAAACTTGTCACGTTCCCTGCGAAAATTGCGCAGATTTAGGGACAGAAGAGTTAGAGAACTCATTTACATTATAACACCGTAAGTTGTGGGCGATGTAAAAAGTTTACTCTGTTCTACCAACTAAGTGAATTTATGGTGGGCAATATCTTTAGTTGGGTAAGGCTTGTTAAGTGCATTGATTTGGTTCGGTCGTAGTTCGGTTTTCAAATCTAGGAGGGGCTTATTGTTATGCGTAATTGATTCATGACTTGCGGCAGGGTCTCTTATTTTCTTTGAAATTTTGTTGTGAATCTTATCTCACTTTTTGTTTTTTTTTCTATTAATTGAAACTCTACCGTTTTTACTTCTATATGTAGTTCATTTTTACTGACGTTTGTTCAGTTTCTGAACATAATATTCGTCCACAAAGGAAGGTTCTAGGTATTGGCTACTTTGTATCTTATTTTCCTCAACTTTTATACAAAAGTTTTTATCATGGACGTTTTGTTCCGTCTGATCTAAACATCATAAAACTAGACCGGGGCCTGCCCAAACTTTTGGACACAAGAAACTTAAATGTAGAAGCGAAACATGAATATAATGCACAAGGCTGTTTGTTGATGCCGTATACAGCATTTAGCTTCATACTTACAGAGGAAAGTATGAAGCTAAATGATCGCAGATGAATCAGACAGTGTTTTATCTTTTTATATGTAGAGACATATAAAAAAAAGCCATCACTGTCTGACTCATCAACGCCCAGCCCAAACCCTCGGACTTAGCAAAGCTGGATTTTTCTAAATTTTAGGGAATATAAATCGAATCTTTGTGCACTTACTTGTAAGGTCTACGTTGTTAATGCTGCTCATACCTATTTTGTATTTTTGGAAAAATAAATTATTTATTTATTTTCCATGGTAGACATGTGTATACCTGTGAGTGTGGTGTATGTGTGTGTGTGTGGTGTGTGTGTGTGTGTGTGTACCTTTGAAATATCTTTACCTATATGACCAAGGCCAAGAGGAAGGCAGTCGTGGTTTACTGCAAGTAAGTCGACACGTACAAAGGTAGCATGTTTCTTCAGTTCCAAATCTATTAATATCTTTGCATGAAATAGAAGTCAGTAAAAATTGAGCAGTCTAAGTTAAAAGCAAAATTTCCCAAAATAGTAAGACATTTACAAACTCATGGCCAAAGAATCAAGCTCCAGACACACTACTGAATAAATAAATAGTAGGAGATATTTTTGGGAAACTCCAGCCTTCCTACTTCAATATTCATTCAGTGCTAATTAAGGACTGACTTCCGCAATTCTGCATCTCACTCACGTTTACTCTAATAAGATAAACGACACTGACTATGTATGAATGAACAGCAGACATTTTTATTTACGTTTTATTCATACTTTAGATGTATACACGGATTTACTTTTTCTTGATAATTATAAACTTTGAAAACTGTGACTCAGAAAAAAAAATACTCGTCAACATGTGAACCCCTCTTTTTTTTCGTCGGTAAGGCCTTTATAAGTGGCACTAGCGCGTGTGACCATTATTTCAAATTTCAATTTCAACATAATTTTGATTGGATGCTACTAAAGAAATAATTTTAAATCTCAGGATACAAAATTTTCAAATAATAGCAGCAGAAAACAAAACTATTTAAAACTTATTTTCAGTCAAAATAAAGGCAATTTAAGTTAAAAATGTAATATACCAGCACCAACATTCCCTGTCATATCATAACAAATTTTATTACCAACAAAGACTGCAGTAATTCTGCAGAATTCACTTCATATTACAAAGTAATATTTCGAAAGGAAGAAAAGTCACGAAAACTTACACAAACAAATAAGAACATTGTAACTCATTATAACTTTGCCTATAGGCAAACATGAACCTGGTGTATGTTTGGCGTAAACTTTGGCTCTTCTTCAAAGGACGAACTTGCCTTTATTACTTCAAAACGTCTATTAAAATAACGAGACAGCACCTTATTAAGCGTTAACACTAAACTTATGTTTTTTTTTACCGCAGTTGGGTTTTTTAATGTTTTTAATTACTTTTTTTATGTCTGATCTAACATTTTAATGTTTCATATTCTAATTTCCACGTGTGTCAGCAATGTGTACGTATAATGCACACAAAATGACTTACCACGCTACGCCCACATCACAAGTGTGAATCCAGCTAAATTTAGAAAAAGAGAAAAGCGTCAGATTATTTCTCTGATATTTATTTGAAGAGCGGTTTAACCATAAGTGAAAAACTCCGAAATTCCTGTTCCCTGTTCTATATTTCCCTTTATTCATCCACACATGTTGGGTATGGCAAGCATTAAGCCGGCACATGCTAGTATAAACAGACCGCACTACTTGTGGGAAGTGTCTGTCGTTCTCACTCAGAATGAAAAAAAAAGCGCGTGAGCCATGCATACAGAGAAGCCATCATTTATCATGTGAAGATACATTCCTTTTCAAGCATGTAGAGTGTGTTGCGAGGCTTAGAAGTATTAGAATATGGAATGGAAAAAAACGTTAGAAAGAACGATGAGATGAGGTGTCATGATAATGTAATCGTATGTAGATTTTAGATTGAAACAAAACGAATTAAAAGTGGAAAATGCAAATGCATTCGATAGATTGCCATGACTGACTGAAATAAAGACTGATAAAAATTGAAAATTTCTTGCAAAACTAAGAAATTTAAGTTTTTAAAACATTGTCCAAGAGATAACTAGAGAGTGTTACGTAAAGGGTAACAAAATAAGTCTAGCGCATAAAAACAGTCACAATACACATGAAATTGGCAAGGAAAAGTACATTTAAACAGGAAGCGTGTGAAGACGTGTCCCGTAGCTGCTCAAGACGTGACAAGCCAATGCTCATTCGGAATCAGGGCAGGATACATACTTGGAATATCAAACGGTATTGTACTCCCAGTGAATATTCCCATACTATTGATATGAGTTATATCTAAAAAGGAAATGTATAGTATTCGAGAGAAATTCGAAAGATATCCAATCTACATCGAATATGTCGAATGCTTATACAGTACCTACGAGTATATTTCGTTAAATAACATGGTTGCGGTGTTTGTGTGTCGTGTTTATAAAATAGGAAGTTTTTGGGAATGTTCCATAACATGGTGGTTATTTCCGGATTTTTATACCTGTGGTCCTATAAACAGAAATATGCACCTACAGTGTTTATAATAATAAATTATTATTGACAACTAAAAATGGTCGAGGAGCTCGTGGCTAAGTAATAACAGCCGTACGGGTCGATCCATCAGGTTAAGCTACGCTTGCCAGGGTTGGTCAGTGAATGGGTGACCATGTTTACATACCGAGACTCCTCCGTGCCTCGGAAAGCAAGTTAAGCCGTTGGTCCCGGCTGTCCTTCGTGGATCTTTGACAGTCGTTACGGGTCGTCAAAAGCCCGAAAGTCTGACAACCAGTCTTACCAAGGGGTATCGTATTACCCAGTTACTGGGTTATGGAGGTCAAATAGGCAGTCGCTCCATGTAAAATAACGGTATTCAGCTGCATCCGGTTAGACTAGAAGCCGACCCCAACATAGTAGGGAAAAGGCTAGGCAGATTGTTTTTTTTTTTTGACCAGTCAAAATAGCAGGTTAATGGCTGAGGGCCCCGATCCCAGAGGTACACGTCTGGAGGGCCACATTTCTAATTACCTCGATAAAGTCGATTAAAAGTCAATCTTGCTTAAAAGTACCATCAGCAGGAAAAAACTAAAACCGAATTTTTTGTGTACTTTTTACGCCCGATTAGTGCCAGGATTTCAAATATTATTGTTGTTCTCTTAAATCATACAAACGCAGTTTTGAAAATATGATTTTGTAATATTGTTAAATTAAATTTTATAGCTACGTACATTTTGCTGAAACTATAATTATTGAAATTGTGATTTTATGTTTTACAAAATTTTGAAATCAAATAACTTTCATCCCTAAGTCCACGTACTTATTTTCCATATTTGGAACCACTTGTAGCCAGCAGAAACCCAACAAACACATTATCATACCTTGAAGCACTTTTTATATCGACGGTACAGTTGAAGACAATAGAAAAAATAAGAAAGAAAAATTGTATCGAAATCATGGCTCTCCGGGACGTGTATCTGTGGGATTGGGACCCTTAGCCACTAACCCAAAATAGTTACCATATAATAGGTTGGGGAAAAAGTTTCTTCGCATTTTTTAAGAAAATTTAAAACAGTTTTTAGTATACATTATTTACATTTATCTAAAGTATGTAGGTACCATTTTGTTCGGAAATTTTTTGCCATCTTGTAGGTAGGGACATGATCCCATTGCTATAAAAATTTTGGGACTTCTGATCAAAATACCGCGACAGTTTTGGCAGTCCTCTCGTGATGTTAACCTGACACTGCCTAAAGAATTCTGAAGAGACTGAAACAGGTAGAAATTGGAAGGTGCAAGGTCAGGACTATACGGCGGATAAATTAACACCTCCCAGCCAAACTCTCTTAATTTTTGCTGAGTGGCTAAAGATGTGTGAGGTCTAGCGTTATCATGATGAAAAGTCACACCCCTTCTGTTGATTAATTCCGGCCGCTTTCTCTCAACTTCTTGCTTTAATCTCATCAGTTGTTCGCAGTAGAGTTCAGAATCGATGGTCCTGCCTGGTGGTAACAGCTCATAATGAATAATGCCCTTCCAATGCCACCACACACACAGCATCACCTTGTTGCGAGTTAACCCGGGTTTCGCCACAGTCTGTGAAGCCTGACCGGCCTTTGACCACGACCTTTTTCGCACGTTCTTGTCGTACGTGATCCACTTTTCATCACCCGTTATCAGCTTCCTCAAAAATGGTTCAGTTTCATTACGCTGTAATAAAGAATCACAAATGAGTACACGGTTCATTAGGTTTCTTTCAGTGAGCTCGTGAGGTATCCAAATATCGAGCTTTTTTGTGTACCCAGTTTTTTTCAAATGCGCCAAAACTGATTTGTGGTCAATTCCCAGTTCTTCAGCTACGTCGTAACTACTGATATGCCGATCTTGCTCCACTTTTTCAAAAATGGCATCCATTTTATCCGTAATAGGGCGACCAGAGCGACGTGCATCTTTGACATCAAAATTTCCGGATTGAAAACGCTTAAACCAAATTTGTTCTACTCTCACAGACACTGCACAGGGTCCATAAACATCGTAAGTTTTTTTCGCGGCTTGCGTTGCATTTTTACCTTTTTTGTAGTAAAATTTTGAAATGTATCGAAATTCTTCATTAGATTCACTCATCTTAACAGTACGAAAAACAAATGAAAATCACACATTTTCCCAAATTGAATTTGGAATTATGTTCTTTAAAATTTAAACTTTCAATGATACCAAAACCAGCCAGATACAAATAGTATAGCCAAAGAGATTTTATTTTGAGTTCATACATACTATAATACGAAAAGACTTTTTCCCCAACCTATACTACTAGAGTAGCTTTTGCCTGCGGCTTTGCCCGCGTGGATATTGGAAAATATCCCACGGGAACGTACTATCGGGAAATCCTTCCTTATTCCTTATTACATTATAAAGGGAATCACTGTGCAAAATTTCAGCTTTCTAAGTTCAAGCGTTTGGGCTGGGCGTTGAGGAGTCAGTCAGAACTTTCATTTTTATTTACACAGATTACCAATCACAAGACTAAATACCAATTTCCATGGTCTTAACAACAAAAATGACGATTTTCCATACAAACTTTCATCCCCTATTTTACTCTCTCAGGGGTTGAATTTCGAAAAATCCTTACATAATCCTTGTCTATATTATAAAGAAAACCACTGTGCAAAATTTCAGCTTTCTAAGTTTAAGGGTTTGGGCTGGGCTTTGATGAGTTAGTCAGTAAGGACTTCTCTTTTTTTTATTTTATTTTATTCATTAGGTAACAGACAACAGATTAATAAAAAACAAAGAATGAGCCTTAACAATAAACAGTGAGTGAACCTGAAGTCTATACATTTAAAAGAGTATCCATGGAGTTTTTTGTTCGTTCTTCTCCATATATGAACCTACAACGCTTTGGAATGGGCAAATAGATTTATCGTTCTGACTGACCGAGTCGTTGACAGTTGCAATAAGCTTGTAAATGTTTGAGTTGAGTATTTAATTCTTGAAACCAAAGATCGATTTGGATATGTAATTTATTGTTTGTACCGACAGAAATTATAGTATCTATAGTATTTAAGTTACAAAGGAGTAATGGTCAATGTAAATCTACCACCAGCCTTTCATGACACCGTTAGAAATTTTTACTAGAGTCACGTTAGTCGTGTACTGCTACATCAACTGAGGTATCGATTGATGACCTAAATGTCGCCATGGCAGTGACTGGTCCCGGTGCCTTGAGTTCGTCAGTTTGATTAACGCATCTTGTGAGATGTTTGATGTCTTTAGTTAGAATGGAAGCTGGGAAAGTTTTTTAAGCGTCTGTGTTTTAAGGGCGAATTTCGAGAAAGGGGGAATTGGAGAAAAGCTTTTCAGATTTGCGTTGGGAATTTGGGTTGGGTTGAATTTTTATACAAGGTGTATTTTCGTCTATTTTAGTTCAAGTATTATTTTGATCGACTGATGACCTAAATGTCACCACGGGCCACGGCAGTGAATGGTTCCGAGGGTTTGATTAACACACTTGTAGGGTGTTTGATGTCTTCAGTTAGAATGGAAGCTGGCAAACTTTTGGGGGCTGTATTTTACGATTAAATTTGAGAAAGTGTGAATTGGATTGAATCTGTTGTAAATTTGATGTAGGTAGATGGGTTATAATGAAAGCAGGCATATTTATACCTGACTGTATTTTCGAAGTATTGTTTGTGATTAAAGACAATGATTTCTGTGGGGAGCAAAACCAGACTGGCCTTTTTACATCGGTAAATATACTTAACCCTTCTCTAAATAAACATAGAAATGTATTTGTAAGTTTAAGAACATTTTCTAAAACGGATTATTTTTCCAAAAACAACAGAAGCAACAAGATACAAGATCAAAGTGGCATCTCAGTGTCAGTGTTTGTCGTGACAAGGCTTGATATGACATTGTTTGTGCTCATATTACCCCGACACGTGACACGACACGACTGACGGAGATACGGAATAATTATAATGTTTCACTCCTAAGAGTAATGTTTTAAGGAATTATTTGTGTACGTGAAGAGGCTGGTATATTTCTAGAAAATTGGATTAACTTTGGTAAAATTCGGGTGCTTTATTTTGGGCAACGGGTCTCATTAAAATCATCGCAGAATTATGATGAGATAGGAGCTTATTGGCCTCGTACAGGACTTTCTGATTTTTTTTTACTTTCTTTTTATATAATACTAGCTGTGCCCCGCGGTTTTACCCGCGTAGACCGGGATAAAAAAGTAGCCTATGTGTTAATCCAGGGTATAAGCTATCTAAATACCAAATTTCATCTAAATCGGCATAGCCATTTAAGCGTGAAGAAGTAACAAACATACAAACACACACACACACACACTCAAATTTTCGCCTTAATATTTGTGTGATTGTTTTTTTATATTTTATGTTTAGTTTAGTTGGTGATCTTCCTGTGTGAGTCTCAATAAATACTTCTTCTTTCTATAATAAGTTGTGTGTTCTATTTTTGTAAAATATTACGTAATTGTTACCTGCCGTCAAGAGTGGAAGTTTTGCGTTGCTTTTGGTATTTATATGTCTCATAGTAAAACCAGACACAAGCTATTGAGATAGGCGGGAAATCTGCCCCACCATGGCATTGCTGACTGGCTAACTTTCACATGAGCTATTCTCATATAGTTTGTGCCGATAAGACAAGAAAGAAAGAAAGAAAGAAATACGTTCGTACGTTCGGAAGACTTCCTCCTCATATTAATGCCTCTAAAACAAAATAAACTAAAGAAGACGAATCGTCCTACTTAATTAGAAATTTTAATAAACCTTAAACTAATATTTGTCTCCAAATCCGTACTCTGATCCCCAATTCTCATGCAAAATAACAGTGATACGCATCAAGTTGAACTAATTCCGTCACAAGCCTCACAAACTGTCTCATTATACTGAAATATTCCTATGTTTATTCTACTCGTTAATACTAACGCAATAACTTGAAGATTACGCCCGTTGGGTGGCGTCGAGGCGTCTACAAAATGACTGTGATTATTCAAAAAGACTCACATTTTTTTGGGTCCCGTACGCAGATTACGAGTTTTGTATAATTCGTCGATTTCGTCAGACGGTGCTGTGTTTCGCGGTGTTCGTTTATTTTTGGAAAATAAAAGCATGGAAAGGAAAGTCCATTTTTGTTTTTTTTTTTTTTTGTAATCAACTAAATGCGTGTCAAGTTTCTGAAAATTCTGTTTCTACTCTGTATTTTCTATACGTAGTCACAAATGATGACGTAGGTAAAACAAAAAAAAAATCTGCATATATTCGAAAACAAAATTCTTGCTATCCAATCAAAAATAAATCCAAAGATATTGCTTTCATAGTATCTGCCACACTTTGACGCATCAACTAATATGACAAATGGTTCTCAATATCTGCTTCATGAAAAATAGCTTTACCTTTTGAAATAGGTAAAAGTTATGTTAATTATCATATAGATGTGAATTTTATCATTTATTGAGTTTGATGTTAAATCATGCAAATCAAAACAATAAAAAAATATTTACGGAACCCGGACGAATAAATTCCGCCACATTAAACTTTAAGCGTAAATTTTTCGCATTTCGCAATGTTTTGAAATTTTATCCGAGATTTAACTGGATTTTTAAGGTTTTCAGGAAATCTAATGCGGCGTAAGCCACTCAACCTTTTTAATTAAAGGGATCCTCTCAAAAAAACAGTTAAAAGGACTTTAACTAGGATGGGTATAAAGCAAAATTGAGTTGCTTCACATTTTTGATGCACTGCGAAAGTAGGAATCTGTTGTTGAAGAGTAAAGCTATTTTCATATTTTGTTGTATTTAAAGGGGTGCTTTCAAATGGGATTAAATTTTCTTTAAGGAATGTAAAGGGTTGAGCTTGTTTTGAAATAATGTTGTTGGTGATGAGGGTTGTCATTTTAAAACTCATAAAATAGCATTCACTCGTAATCTAGGAATTTAGTATTAAGTGACATAGCAAGCAGTTCCACTGCAAGTAGAGATTATCCCCTTTATTCAAAAACTTTAAGTTAAGTAAGTAACGTTTAGCCATACTTTTTGAAGTTTAAATGCGTTTAGGTTCTACAAGCCCCTTAAGAGACTTTAAGGGGCCTGCAAGACCTAAACACAAGTTTTATAATGTCTAAGATCCACTGCAGTAAATATATAATCAGAAAAGTATGTGATATTCTTCAGGATATATGCTAGTTAGTCTGTTGAAAACATAATACAACTAATTTTATAAGATAGTAAATAAGAGTTCCGTTTTTTACTTTTGAGGTACGGAACCCTAAAAATCACGAAGATTCCTCTAAAAATTTCTTTTAACGATTAAAATTATTTATTAACGTTTTTTAATTTTTTAACCAATTCGATAGTTTTATATAAACAGATAATTTGTTTTATATATTTTACAATCAATTACCAGAGTTGTGTCATCACGCTTCTCTTTCTTTTCTATTGTTGTCAGTCTCGTAACTGTAAGCAACGTTTATATAAACCCCTAAAAGTCTTTCCTTTACTCTCTACCTTTAATCTCTACTTTTTCAATGGAAATAATCCAAGAAAATATGCATATTATGCAAATCAAATCAAATCAAAATATTTATTTGCTAGAATACGGTACATAAGGTTTTAATTTGTTTAGTGCAGCGTATCCTGCCATAACATGGCGTGCAAATGTATTTAAAAATCATGCGATGTCAAGATTAGTCTAAGTTACAAATTACAGAGTCTATTGACTTGTCTTCTAAATAGTCCTTATTGGTGTAATATCGTTTAAATAGTAAAAATTTGAAAAGCATTTTTTTAAACATTGCACAACCTATTCTAGCAAAGCGATCGACTGTTAGCTTTCCCTGCTCATGTTAGGAGGATAGATTTCCACATCCCAGTCAATAGGGTAAACAGAATTGCTAGCCACAATGCACGAACCAAATGGCCAATAAATGTTTGCTCAGTATCTCAATGTTTGTGCTTGTGATTTATATGTGTAATGTTAACTGATAACACAGGAAACACGGGTCGAAGAGTTAAAGGCATTGCAGTAGAGGGTTGGTTACAGTTCGGCTATCCTCTTGGGGTGCATTCTGTCTGCGGTGGTAGCCACTTTCCTTAAGGTGAACCAAACGACAAACAGACTGACGCCTAATAACTCGCAATCCTGTTTCATGCTGCATACAGCTACATGACCGGTACAAGGGCGAGTTATCTTTGAAACAAACTACAGTACATTACACTTGTCAGTGTCATACAAACGAATATGTGTTTTGCGAATTTGAACCTTATAGTTACTAGAAATTGTGCAACTGACGGCTGTCAGGAACGCATTTTCTCGACGGCCGGACTCACAACCAACGTACTTAAATGAAAGACAATTTTTTTTTTCAATACAACGGTACGATTTGCGTCCTCGTCAAATTTAAGGGTGGGGACCATCAAACCGAACAACTTTTTCCATGGCACCAACATCGTAATCCCGAAAAAATAATCGGCCATCCCATACATTTGTGTCGAGTAGGTATTGAAGTTTTCTATGGGACAGTTGAAAATTTTTTCACGATTACGATGTTGGTCCCATGGAGAAAGTTGTTCGGTTTAATGTTCTGTATCACATCCTGAAATTTAATGAGGATGCAAAACGACACGTTGTTGAAGTGAAATCATACTGGACTTCAAGGTAGAAGGTACGCTATGACGAATTACTTAATTGAGAATATTCATCATCACGATGTGCGGAGCTCGTGGTTAAGTAATAACAGCCGCACGGGTCAATCCATCAGGTTAGGCTACTCTTACCGGGTTTGGTCCGTGGATCATCTTTACGTATCAAGATTCTCTGTACCTTGGAGAGCACGTTATGCCGTTGGTCCCGGCTGTCATTCGTGGATCTTTGACAGTCGTTACGGTTTGTCAGAACCCCGAAAGTCTGACAGCCTGTCTTACAAGGGGTATCGTAATTACCATGTTACTGGGTTGTGGAGGTCAGATAGGCAGTCGCTCCATTTGAAATAGTGGAATTCAGCTGCATCCGGTTAGACTGGAAACCGACCCCGACATAGTTGGGAAAAGCAGAAGCAAATTTATTGATTGTTCATCACCGCGATGTACGGAACTTCGAAAGCTATCTAAAACTATTATCTCATAATTTTTGAAACAAACCTCTTTGACAAACGATTTCTGAAGTAGGTTCCAGCATCCTTTTGAAGTTCAGACGCTTAAAACCATTATTACTCACTCACTGAACAAAAACCCAATCTCGTAGCACACTAAACCAAAAGAGCAATAAACATGATAATACATAATAACAGTGAAAACATAACAATCTGTTATGATCTAGTGTTGTCTAGTTAGCAACTCGATCGGTCCCAAACGGCACCTCGAGCCAAAACTTACATAAATCTAAAGCTATTAATATAAATTACTTACGATTTACAATCCCTTTGGGGTGTTAAATTACAGTTATTTCCCTTCTATATAAAGGCTTTATCATAACAGACCGGACTCCTAACGTGTCGGCATCAATTTTAATTATTTATTATTGTGAGCTATTAATGAGATGACCTTTGCTTAATGGGTTCGGTTTAATTAGCGAACGATTTGGGGCGAGTTGTTTTAAAATGTTCAAGTAATGAGGTTTGATGTTAATTGAATATGGATTTTTGGGAGTAGCTGGTGCTTATATTTCATGTAACTGAAGAGAAAATTAATTAAGTGGATGATTCTAATTGGACTGATCATCAGCCATTGGTCCATGAAAAATATGAGTCTTTACACAACGTGTCGTTTTGCATTCCCGTCAAATTTAAGGGTGTGGTGAAGACCATCAAAGCGAACAACTTTTTCCATGGCAACAACATTGTAATCGCAAAAAAATTATCAGGCGTCCCATACATTTGTGCCGAGTAGGTATTGAAGTTTTCTTTGGGACAGTTGAACATTTTTTCGTGTTTACGATGTTGGTCCCATAGAGAAAGTTGTTCGGTTTGATATTCTGTATCACACCCTGAAATTTAACAAGGATGCAAAACGACACGTTGTATAACCTCAAAAAAAAAATGGTGCCAATAATTACCCATTGCAGACAGCAGACATAATATTGATCGTCTGTGAGATCGTTGGTGTCGTTACCGAAGTTTATTACTTATGCCATTAAAAAACTACAATCGCGACGTTCTATATTGTTCCTCTCAATGACATCACAAGGAAATGGCGGTAATCATCACCCATGGCAGACTGAGTATCCATTTGTATAGTTAACGATATTTAATATAACTTAAAAAACTGTTCAACCGCGGCGAAAAATACTTTGTTATTTCCTGTCATATAAAAAGAGTATTTCCCTACAATTTCAATTTCTATAACTATTCAACAAACCTTTACAAAACTGTCACTCACATAATTTTCCTATTCGCTTTCATAAACCCCTATTTTCGTTCATTTTTCTTTTGACAGTTGAAAAGGACCTATGGGAAGGACAAAGCGATTTTACGGTATACTTTTCTTGTCAGTCAGAATCCTGTATGACGAACCTTTGTCAAAAAGATTCTTGGTATTTTTTCAAGCGGCAAGTTTTCTAGAATTCTCCTTTGAATTTTTTGTGAGCTTTTGAAAGACAGGGTAAAAAGATTTGATGCCTTCGGAATTGAGCTTTGACACTCTTAGCTGTTTATAATTATTATATTTTTTATGACAGAAAAAGTCTTTCAAATCTTGTGCATATGTCGCAGGCGGATTGTATGATTCGTCACTATACTTAATATACGGCGTCGTCCATTCGCTCGAATTGCTCGCAGCTATGAAATATGCCGAAGGCAAATTGGAAACTCGTTCAATTTTTATATTATATATAATTTCGACATTGATTGTTATTAGTTGGAACGGTGATCAACCACGCGCGAGGCGAATTGGTCGCAGTAACTAATCCAGGGTACCCCGACCAAATGGTTTAAGTTAGGTTAGAACTGTGGTCAAACACGCACGAGCCAAGCGAGCGAAGCCGCGACAGTGGCCAACGAGCGCCTTAAGAATTAGAGCCTATCACTTAAATTTACCGTGGCATTTTGTAAACGGCGATTGAATTATCCATCAAATCAAATGTTGTGGCATATTAAATAGTGACAACGCAATTTAAATTTTGCCTTCGGCATATGTATTTCATTTTAAATGAACGGTGGCCGTTTAATTGCCTGCGACATATTATATTTTTTTCGAAAGTCTGTCAGACTTAACTTCCTATAGAATATCTACCAAATCTCAGTCTTAATATAATAGTCTTTAAATCCTCTATTTTATATTTTTTTTCAAAGTAGTACCCACGTTGGACTTAAAATTCTAGACAAGTTTTTCAAAACTACAAGAGAAATACCATTATTTAACACCAAAAAAGAAAGCAAAACATAGAAGTATTCGCCGCAAGTAGAAAGAGTTAATCAGGATCGCGTGTACTTAATAGGTAGGTAAGTGTTAATTATAGTAATAACTGCTTGGTACTCGATGCAGAGAATTGAATGCGGTAAAATAACCTCGAAACTATTTGAAACCTAAGTAAACCTAATTCAGTAGGTAAAACTGTTTAAAACCTCTGGAAACCTAGAATAATAGGGATGATGACTAAACATTTATTGTTTATCCGTTATTATTATTATTATTTAGTTAACTCGAACACATGATTCATATTGTTGTTAGTAACACTTATAAAACTATGTTAGTAAACTTCCTCATTACAATAAAATAAAACTGAACTAAAACTAATTTCAAAACCTATAACTATGTCCGCTTCCCGCGGCACCAGACCTGCAGCAGTGTATACGGGTCGCGGGCTTGCGGACGACGAGTAATGGGCAGCTCGCCGTCCGGTAAGGACCAGGCCCGGGTCGACGGCGCGTTGTGTTCCACGCGCGCCTCAAAGAGATGTCAGCAGTGACGGGGTCAATTGGGCCGATGCCGCCGGGGTCGCGGGTAGTTCGAAAGAGATACCGTGGCCCTGGCACGGGCAGCTGAAGGAACATGGGTGGGTTTTAGTCAGTAAAAGTCTGACACGCCCTCCTGCCTCTGCCCAGAGCGGGAGAAGTCATTTGATGATTTCCCATCCACAAAAAAAAAAAAAAAAAAAAAAAAAAAAAAAAGCAGTGTATACGGGTCCAGTGCCCCAGGAACGGGAAATCAGGCTTATTCACTATTACCTTTAAAATGCTCTTGGTGCTCCCCCGAATCTTTCGCATTATAGCTTGAAAGCTATGAGTATCTGCTATTGCGTTATGTAGATTATTAAAATATATTGCACACGTATTTTTTATTTTTTTACGTAATTAAAAGATTATTTTTATTTTATTTTATTTTATTTATTAAGGGATAATAAACAACTACAACATATACATAGCACGTAAGGTTAACAAAACTTTAAGTAGCAATGCTGCAGTCCACTGCATTATCCGCAGATAAACATAATTATGGATCAGTGATTGCCACTAGACGGGTATTACCAAAATTAACAAACATTTTGACATAATTAGGTATAAAATAGGTTACTGTAGTGCTAGCTATAGCTACAAAGCCAAAACAGATTAAAAACAACAACAATTTCATTTACTTAAAATATGCAGTAAATAAATAATAATAATAGGATTTAACAATTAAGATAAGAATTTTATAATATTAGATTTAAATTTATTTTTCGAGCATGCAAATATATCTACATCAATGAAATTTGAATTATAGGATTCCAACATTCTATGGATAGGGCAACGTAAGCCAGAGTTTGTACGACAAGGATTTAACGCGAACAGAGTACGTGCACGAACCTGACGCACATGAACAGTACGGGGGACAGAATAACACAGCCTGCTCGTCAGATCAATGGCATCAAAATGATTATGAACGATACCATGAAGCACGTTGGCCTCTAGGTATTTGCGCTGGTTCTCCAAGCTAATAAGCTTGTACTTCTCAAGAAGTTGGGAGTATGACAGATAAGTCTTAGTCCCATTACATCTAAAGTACATAGCACGGAGGTACTTGCGCTGGACCTTTTCTATTCCAACTACGTACTTTTGGTAGAAGGGGTTCCAAATAGGGACCGCATATTCCAATTGAGAGCGAATGAGCGTCTTATACAAACAGAGATAGGTTGAGGTTCGCTTAAATTCTGTGGAAGATCTCATCACAAACCCATACATTTTAAAAGCACTATTGACTATGGCTTCAACATGCTGGTTTAAGGACAGTTTGCCGTCAAAGAGAACACCTAGATCTTTCACTATAGAAATATTATTTAAGGGGATACAGTTAAGGTTGTAATTGAAATTTATGATGAAATTATTCTTAGTAAAGTGTATATAGTTACATTTGGGGATACTAAGATGCAGCTTATTATCACTACAGTAGGTAGTTAGTCTGTCTAGGTCCTCTTGAAATGACTGGCAGTCGTCCATAGTACGTATCGCTTTAAACGCCTTCAAGTCATCAGCGTACATCAAGAATTTGGAGTTTTTAAAACATTTCTTAATATCATTGATATAAATAATGAATAATAGCGGTCCCAGAATAGACCCCTGTGGAACTCCAGAAGTAATATTGACAGAGACAGACCGGTGACCATTAACCACAACCTTTTCTGACCGGTTTTCGAGGTACGACACAAACCACCGTAACAAATCTCCACGTATTCCATTGAAGGCAATTTTATTCAGCAGAATTTCATGATCGACCTTGTCAAAAGCTTTTTTGAAATCAGTGTAGACTGCATCTATTTGTAATCGCCTATCAACATTTTCAAAAAGGTAATTAGCAAATATTAAAAGGTTAGATGTCGTAGATCGGCGCTTAACAAACCCATGTTGTTCAGGAATGATAATATTATGCAGAAGTGGATAAATCTCGTTGTGAACAAGTCTCTCAAAAAGCTTTGACAAGGTCGGCAGAATCGAGATGGGTCTATATTGTTCGACGTCATGCCTCGAGCCACCCTTATACACTGGGGTAATGTTAGCTTGTTTCCACACCACTGGGAACACACCCTCACGCAGACATCTATTAAAAAGGATATAGATCGGCACACAAATACTATCAGCCGTAGCCCTAAAAAAGGATTACTGCGACACATTGAGTTAAAATATGGTGTGACGTCACGCCTAGCTAGATTTTATACGTAGAAGTGACGTAGCGAGCCCCCACTTTAATGCGTGACCTTAAATGCGTGTTATCTTAGTAAATTTTTATTAATATGATAAAGAAAAAAATACGTGTCTAATATTTATTTATTACCTGAAAGACGGACTAAATAGAATTTCTTTTTTTTTTACTCAGGCATCATCCCTATTATTAAAGGGAAATATTTTAAAACGTACTGACTTTCTAACTATGCACACTTTTTAATAATGGAGCCTCTTTTTAAATTTCTGGCCGCTTCTCGTAGTAACTAAGCTAGGACACCCCGATCAAACTGGTTAGGTTAGGTTAGAACTGTTACAAACCCCGAGCGAAGCGATGCCGCGGCTAGTGCTACATTCAAGCTGGTCGCAGTTACTATTTACGATTCTAGGACTCCAAAATGGGAAAGATTAGAGGTTCACAAAAAGAAGCGTATTCATTATACACTTCTGGACACATCTATTGGCCCACCTTAGAGTTTAGGTTTCGATGGCCCCTACCGAAATATGATTGCTAGATTGAACAAAAACTGTTGATGCAGTTTTAAACCTGATACATTTTACCATCTTCTTCGATCGTATTGTTTTAAATTTGAATTCAGAATACCATACGACATGGAGCTACGCCTAACAAGTCGGATATGCGCCTTGTTAAAGGCAATTGATTTTTGAATAAAAAACATGTTTTATCAAATAAAGGTTTAATTTAATAACGCGTGTTGCCTCCATGGGCATCTACCACAGCTCTCATACGATTAGGCATAGAGTTTATCAACCGCTCTATGAAATTTTGAGGGATCATCTCCCATTTCTCTTCTATGGCAGTTTTCAACTCCTGCATCGTCTGGGCAACCGGCTGACGAGCTCTAACACATCTTTTTAGCTCGTCCCACATGTGCTCAATGGGGTTCATGTCTGGGCTTCTGGCTGGCCAGTCCATAACTGTGATGTTCACATTCCGAAGATATTCCCTGACGATGCCGGCCGCATGAGCTCTTGCATTATCATGCATAAAAAGGAAATTTGGGCCCACATAGTCCGCGTATGGTATCACGTGAGGTTCTAAGCACTCACGAATGTACCTTTCAGCATTTAATGTTGGCAGCCGTGGTCCTGTAACAACCTCAAGTTGAGTTGTGCCGCTCGCGGATATACCGCCCCAGACAGTCCATGAGCCACCGCCATAAGCAACCCTCTCTTCAAAGCAGCATTGTGCGAAACGCTCTCCCTTACGTCGGTAGACCTTCTTCCTTCCATCATTGCCATGTAACACAATTTTAGACTCATCAGAAAAGAGTACACGGCTCCAATCTTGCTGTGTCCAATTTAAATGACTGCGTGCGAAATGAAGGCGCGCTGTTCGGTGGGCTCGCGTTAGTTTGGGGCCATTAGCTGGCTTGTGTGGTACCATATCGCGTTCTTTTAACCTTCTCCGAACAGTTCGAGCGCTCACAGATACTCCGTGGAAGTCGCAAAGTTGGTTTTGTATCTCAATGCAGGTAAGGTGACGATTTCTCAAGCTGGTCGTCACGATGAATCGATCCTGCCTTTCAGTTGTGACCCGAGATCGTGGCCTTCCTTGGCGACGAACAAAGCCGCCAGTCTCTAGGTACCTCCGATAAACATTTCGGACCGCAGATCGACTTAAATTAAGTTGAGCACTCACGTTTCTTTGGCTGTGTCCGGCCTGAATAAGTGCCACAGCTTGGGCGGCGACTTCAGGTGAAGTATCCATAGATTATTGATAGAACCTCACCTTAATGTTAAGAATAAGTAATGTTTGTTGCAAAACCAAAGATATCAATCACTTTTTCAAGAATTAAATCCAAGTAAACCAATAAAACCAAGTTTTCTTAGTATTCGATTGTTTGATATCAACAAACAGGCTCCAAATTGTCTTTTGTTTCTTTAAATTCTGTGTTCGAAATTCAAAAAAAGACTATTGAATGAAATTGTGAATGTGCCAGGTTCAAAACTGCATAAAAACTTTTTGCTCGACCTAATATAAAATTTTAGCTAGGACCAAACGAAACTGAAAATACAAGGTGGGCCAAAAGATGTGTCCAGAAGTGTATTAAAAATAAAAAATTTAAGGTTCAACTACACAAGGCATAATTAAACAGTCTGAAAATCTGATATAAATCAGGTTTCTCCCGTAGACAGTGTATGCTAGGTACGTATGTACCTACTATAAATTGTAAGTACTTCTGCTAGTCTAGACCGCAAACCGCAGCGAATTTTGGGTAAAGTCCAACTAACGTAAATAAATTAGTCATGTGTGGTTTAAATGAAAGAAACCAACTTCTTTTATTCAGAACTAGCTTCAGTCCGCGTCATCGTCGGCGTGAAATTTAATGTTTTAATATAAAATATATCCTATGTTATAAAATATTCTATAATAATAAAAAGGTTATTTTAAATAAAAAACGTGTCAATAATAATTTTAGATATAAATAAAATAAATAAATAAAATAAATAAATAAATAAATATGTTTGGACATATCACACAACGCCATCTAGCCCCAAGCTAAGCAACCTAATGCTTGTGTTATGGTAACGAGATGGCTGATAAACTACTTATATACATTTTTTTTTTTTGTAAATACATACATATTATAGATAGAAAAACACCCAGACTCGGAACAAATACTTGTAGGTCGTACAAATATTTGTTCCGTGCGGGAATCGAACCCGCGACATGCTGCGCAGCAGTCAATCGCTCAACCACTGCGCCAACCGTGTCGTCAAGATATATTAGTAACCTTCACCTTTTGCGATAACTTAAGATATTGAAGCTAGGGTGAAACACAATGCCGCATTATATTTCCTTTAACTTTGTACTAAATTTATGTTATTTTGTACTTCCGCTTTCATCATAAATATTATTCAAAATTGAGAAAGAAAAACCCACGGGTCATTCTATTACTTACATAATTAAATGGTTGTTAGTAGGTCACGGATGTAAGAATAAAATCATTGTTAAAAATTGAACATTCGATAAAATAATAAAATTCAGCGGTAAAAGTTCTTAGTACCTTCAATTTATTTTTAATTAGAAAATACTCTCTAATTGGAAATGCCTCTGTAATTTTAGAGTTGTAACATCAATTATTTTCAAGTAGAACATTCCAAAGAAAATGTCAAGAATCATCATTAAAACTTTTAACAAATTCGAGTGTTACGGTTACTTAACTACCCTTTCAATACAAGAGGTCATTGCCCTGATGACCTAACATTGCTGTACTGGGCGAGGAGCCAAAGATACAGAGATTTAGATTCATCCCAAATGGGTACCCTCTGAAATATGGAGCCCAGCCGTTGCCCAAATCGCGTCTATTTTTAGTAACTACACAGTAGTCACAGAAAACGAACGTGTAAAATAAAAGTTTTGTCGTCGATCTGAATGCAAAATAGTGAGCCGATAGTTGTAAATCATTCGACGGGAAAACCTTTTAAGGTGGGTGAAGTGGACCGAGAAATATCACCGACCCTTATTTCGGTTATGAGTTAGCAAGAGCACTTTGCATAACGTGATTTGTAAATTCCACAAAATCTGTACCTGCAGATAAAATAAGATTAAATTTTTGGAAGCATTGTAAATCATATTTATTAAAGTTTTAGACTTCATTTCCATCATAATGTCTTAGATTAGCATGGAAATCAAGTCTAGATATTAAAGAAAAAGATAAACTATGCCAACCGCTTACTGACGACAGTTGGTAAAATAATATTTCAAAGCCAGACTGAATTTTAAATAAGTTTGACAAGACTGCTCTTAATAAATAAATATTTTATGAAATAAAGTACGACGGATACAAATATCTTGCAACTTCCTCATATACCATTTTCTTTGAGCGTGTTTCCCTTTAAAGTTGAAACATTTTAACAGAAAGCTGTAACATGAATTTGAAAATTTATGAAACACATTTTCAGTTTGCACTAACGAGAACAGTTTTCTGTCCGATAACGATGTTCAGACAAAACGAACTTATTTACAGTAGTTGTGTTTACCAGAATGTGTTGGATTTCCTTAAAAAATACGATTTTGAAAATGAAAAGTTGATTAGTACCGAAGCAGCGTCGATTTGGCAATAAATCATGATGTATCTATATTGAAAAATCTATATTTTAACACCAAAATTTTACTACTATAATTATGGCATTTCTAATATCCAAACTCATACTTCAGCATATATGTTATAGTGTTCCAAGAAGTGTCAAACCTAAGCGTCAATACAACTTGGACTATTGCCCACTAAGTGCGACGCCACACATGTCATGCAGATATTGAACCAACTCTCAGACCATAAAATAATTTTGCATTGCATAACTCATATACAAAAAGCAATAACAGCTTATTGAGAAGAAAGAGACAAAATAAAACAATATTAGAAGCAATAAAACTCTAAACGTTTCAAACAATAATGTTTTATAACATGTCATTAATAATGTTACTGAAGAAAAACAAAATCAACACAAATAAAACAAAAGAAGAAAGAAAAGACGTTATTATAACATTATTACAATACGAGAGAAGCCTCATAATATTTTACAGAAGTTAATCGAAGCAGCAAAAAATGTCTTGCAACTTAACCTCGGCTTTAAGCACTGCACGTTCTCCTTGTGTTACTTCATAGTTACTGAGTTGAGATACGTTACCTAGTTCCTTACTTTCTTGTCTAGCTTGGTACCGTTCCGTTTTGTGTTCCTAAAAAATTCTGTCTGTACCAAGATTGTGTTTAGTTTACAAAAAAGGAGGTGTCGGTTGGAACAAAGTTCCTTTCGGTGTACATTATGTATTAATACAGAGCTATCTAGTATGGTCTCTAGTTTTTAGCTTGCTAAAAACTTATAATAGATGGCTCTGTATTAAAAAACAAAAACTTTTGACACTTGAAACTGAGTTTTTCGGGCATAACGTTTTTCGTTACGTGACGATTTCTACCAGCTCACTTCTACTGCAAGCAGTGTTAAAGAACTTATTCCAAAACTTTATTTTTGACAGATTTATTGGACCTAATAAGATTACTTGAGCTTGACTCAATGAATCCTTAAAGTATATATTGGAACTATATGCGATTTTTATTGAGTGAATACCTACATAATAATATTTGTGTGGCCTTATATAAAAAAAACCGGCCAAGTGCGTGTCGGACCACGCACAATGAAGGGTTCTGTAGTTGGGATGAATTTATCTTAAAAACAAACTTAACATTGTAGTTGAAAAACATGTTTTCCCATACATTCCAACTGTAAATGTAAGTTTGTACTCACAATATTGATAGATATACCATGTTATTTTAAGACCACAGACTTCCTATAAGTTTTCCTGTAATCTACAGGTAAAGATCTATTTTCTGTATTTTTTTCTCAGTAGTTTCGGAGATAAGAGGGGGGAATGGTCAATTTTCGTCTATTTTCTTAAATAACTTTAAAACAATTTATTTTAAAATTATAAAAAAAATATATTTGAGACCCTCATAGTAAGCCCTTTTATTTGATATGCCACATGGTGTAGTTTGCAAAACTTTTTTTTTTAATTTTCTTATTTGCCCCCTAAAAGTGACCTCTATATTCAAATTTAATTTATTTACTTTACCCGTCCGTGTTTGGGTCACAGAAATTCATATGTGTACTAAATTTCAACTTAATTGGTCCATTAGATTCGGAGCAAACTGGCTGTGACACACTGACAGACAGACAGACAGACACACGAGTGATCCTATAAGGGTTCCGTTTTTTCCTTTTGAGTTAGGGAACCGTAAAAAAACAAGTGACGTAGTTTTTTCATGAGAAAAATAACTACTTTGGTAGATTAGGTTTCTGTTACACTCACAGTAAGAAATTCAATAAATGCCTACAAATCACATTTGGCCAATCAAATATTTTATGTATAGAGGTCAGTCTGTCCGCCGTCTCTGTAATTAACACTACGTAGCGAATGGTCCCTTAAATATGTATACGAGTATGGACAGCAATAATATCATTTACGATAGTCATAAATAGCTCATCTATATGTTATGGTTTACGTCTACGATAACTTTCTGCTATTTCTGATCTTAGGCCCTATCACATTAATATTTTAGAGGTGAAAGTTTGTGAATGTGTGTTTGTATGTTCGTTACTTCTTCACGCTCAAACGGCTGAATCGGTTTGGATGAAATTTGGTATGTAGATAGCCTATATCCTGGATTAACAGATAGACTACTTTTAATTCCGATCTACGCTGGTGAAACTGCGGGTGCAGCTAGTTTTGTCTATAAATGTTATCCAAGATTCTGCCAACATGGTAAAGCTCTTGGAACTTTTATATTCTGTGCAAATATGAAACTGTTTCCCTACTATTTAGCCATTCAGGGTCTATAAATTTTAGTATTATAGTGCAAATATTTTAGCTTGGAATTAATACATTCTTGGAATTCCTAACCACCATTCATTTGACCCGACTGACCCAGAAGGAGTGTAATGTTTTTCGCGCGGATGTATGTATGTTTGTACATCCGTTACATTGTGACCTCCTGTTGCCTAAACGGCTAGACCGATATTGAAATGTGATAATGTCATTAGATTCGTCTTTATTGCGCAAGTATCACTGGGTACATTCAAATTACAAAAAATCTAAATGGCGTATTTTTGGCGCCCAAACGTATGTTTTCAAAAAAAATCTCGTACCTAAACCAACAAAAAAATAAAAGAAAAAAAATTAAGGGTTTAAAAGGTGATTACAAAAATATATGCAAATTATATGTATGTAAATGTAGTACGGGATGAGAAATACAACAACTTTTGAAGTGAGTGAGTAAGAGGACATTATCATCCGTTATAAGTGTATAAAAGTGAACTTCAAAAAAGATTGAAACAATATGAGCTATTTTGTCTCCAAACAATCTCAAGCAGTTGGAGGCATCTTCTTAAATTTAACAATAATGACTGCATGAGATTATTTAGAGACAAAATCTTGTTTCAATATTTTTGAAGTTCACTTTTTACACAGTCGGGTTTTTCATTTTTTAAATTTACTTGTTTTTTGAACTCACTATTTGCGGTCTCAATCAGACGATCGGTATCATGCATAGGTGATATTCATTTATGCCCTCTGAGTTTAAGAATTGGAAGCTAAATTCAGACTGAATCTAGTAAAAGTATTTCCTGTGTCATTGTAATCACTAAATCTTCAACAAACCTGTATTTCCTATAAATATTACAAAAAATTATTTATTTTCCGAAAGTGGGTCCATCCATACTTTTCCTAGTTGGCTGTGTACGAGCCTACTGTGTCAACTCATCACACAGCAAATATTTGCTCGACAGTGTAAGAAGATGCCCTAGTTGAACAGTTTGTAAAGGCTTCTACCCTTTCAACACAAATCCACTTTGGAGGCGTCTTTGATACCCGTCTTTGAAATTATTTTCTCCTTCTAGTATAAAGCTTTGATCGCAATATTGATAACGGGCTTATTTCAATAAATCCTTTTTGACAATACTGTGTTTTTGGACTTCTTTGAATTCTTGTTTATTTAAATCTTCTGGAATCTCAAATGTATCTTGAAATGTGGGTTTTGTGATGAGTGATGACTGATGCCTCAGAAAGTTTATAACGACATGTAATTTGAAATTAGGTGTTGCTTTTGTTCTGAGATTCTATTTTATTATGAAAAGTTTAGTAGGTACGTATACACTCCTGGACACCTGAATCGAGCCACCCTGCAAATTTTTGTTAAAAGGTAGGTATTTATCTTTTTATATATAAACACGACAAAGAAAAAAGAAGGTTTTGAAGCGAGTGACTCACTATCATTTCCGTTTGTCATAGTTCTTAATTTGAAATTGGAATAGGTACTAAAAAATAACAGTTTAATTGAAAAAAGTCGTCTTTTCGCGTTTCTCAATGGAAAAATTAGAGAACTTGTGTTACCTCTAAGAGCGTTTACGACGGCCCTCATGCGGTTTGGCATGAACTTTATTAATGCCAATAAGTCGTGCTGTGGAAGGTTCTCCGATACTTCTAAAATGGTTTTCAGCTCCTGCAAAGTTACTGGAGCTGGTTGGTTAGTATGAACACGCCTCTTCAGCTCATCCCTTAGGTGAACTAGTGGATTCATATCAGTGCTTCTTGACATTCCATTCGTACGATACTAACGTCATTCTGGTATTCTCTCTTGCAGTGTGCGCCCTTACACTAGCATGCATAAACACATGCATAGCATGCATCCACATGAGCCTACAAATATGTCGGTAGCTATTTGGTGATAGCAACAGTGGTCCCGTCACAACCTTAAGGCCAGTTTTTACTTCGGTAGAAATTCCGCCCCGGACTGTTCATATCCCACCGCCATAACTCACTTTCTCTTCAATGCAACATTGCTGAAAACGCTCTCCCTGTCTGAGTTAAACTTTCCTACATCCATCTTGCCCTACAGCATAATCTTGGTTTCATCCGTAAAAAGAACCTGGCTCGCCCATGCTAATGTTCTCGTGGTTCTGTAGGCGTACCATTCTGTGTGCTCGTGTCAATTTGAGACCATTGGCTGGCCAGGCTGGCCTATAAGGTTTCAGGCCAAATTCTTAGAGTCTCGTTCGAATTCGAGCGCAAACAGTCAGTTTAAGTGAAAGCCGAGGTATATTCTTCAACAGCCATTTATTCTCATAAGCTCTAATTTCAGCATCATTTAATGTGGAAGTGATTCCTCTGAAGCTCATACCTTCTGTGTCTGAATTTCATGCGAACCATACCATCGAGTGTTGAACTTTGATATGTATGTTTTTGTCAAATGTAATTATTACATGTCAATTACCTATTTCTTCTGTGTAATTCCTCTCGACCTGTTCTTGGACCTGTTCTGAGGTCAGGTGACGATTACGCAAGCTGGTGGTAAAGATTAACCAATATTGTCGTGTTGTTAGTAATGACTCGGTTTCGTGGTCCTCCTGGATGGCGCACGAAACCGCCAGTCTCCAGGTATCGATGGTAAACGTTTCACTGACTAAGCCCAGACTGAAGAAGTTCCACTGGCTTGCGCAGCTACTTAAGGTGCAGTATTCATAATTTGAACGTTAGAATGGACTAAAAAATGAGGTAAAACAACATTGATGCTCTTTTTATGCAAAAAAAAAACAAATAATGAAATAACTTTTGACTTTGACATGTTCTAATCAATGATTGTTGCTTCTTTAAGAGATTTATCACGAAATTGCGTTTTGACAGTTCTGATGTATGTGACGCATCACATTATGTAGAAATTTGGCAGTTGTAATTATGTTTGTTTCGAGTCTTATAATTATTTTTTTGTTTAAATATTAATTTCTTATGAACTGACGTTAATAGATAAGAAAAAATTGCGAAAACCGAGGCCGCTATGTACTATACCAATAAATAGTCTTCACAACTCAATAAGTCACCAGTTGTCGAAGTCTTTCAGTTTCTCAGAATAAGAACACCGAAATTGGCCATTTAACACAAAAAATAAAAATCGAAATGTAATAGCGCCCTCAAGAGCAACCAAACTCCAATTTTCTTCTCTATTTGTCATGAATTCAAAATTGGAAAAATGGTGATACCGAAATGATGGCCAATACGTCAGCTTCAAAACTGCATGACACTTTTTCTCCGACTTATCATTATTTTGATGTTATAATCTTACAAACATAAAAATGCACGGCGCGGCGGTGGCTCGTTTTAGGAGTCCGGGAGTGTATTTATGACGAAACAAAATATTTTAATAAACTTGATTTTGTGTATGTATTTTTAGGATTCCGTACCTCAAAAGGAAAAAACTGAACCCTTATAGGATCATTTCGTTGTCCGTCTGTCTGTCAGTCTGTCAAGAACCTTTTTCTCAGGAACGCGTGGAGGTTTTTTTTTTTGTGGATGGGAAATCATCAAATGACTTCTCCCGCTCTGAGCGGAGCGGGAGGGCGTGTCAGACTTTTACGGACTAAAACGCACCCGTGTTCCTTCAGCTGCCTGTGCCAGGGCCACGGTATCTCTTTTGAACAACCCGCGATCCCGACGGCAAGCGTAGAGGTATCAAGTTGAAATTAATATCAAATACGTAGGTCTATAGTCGCTTAGAGCTCTAAAAAAATCAAGCTTCTAAGTCAACGCGGTCAAAAAATAAAGCCATTTATATGACATATTTTGATGCTCGCAAGTAAATCAAAACCTATAGGGTAGGTATTTTCCGTTGACCTAGAATCATGAAATTTGACAAGAAGCAAGGTATCACCTCAAAGTAAACGAAAAAGTCGGAAAATCGTTAATTTGTAATTTTATCGCATATTTTTTTTTTGTGATTTCTAGTTTTTCAACTACAATGTTAAGTTTGTTTTTGGGATAGATTATTTTCAACTACAGAACCCTACATTGTGCGTAGACCGACACGCGCTTGGCCCGTGTTTTTAATTTTGTTAATACATCATTTTTGTTGTGAAAATCTTAAATAAGGTTTTGATCCATCTCCTTACATAAATAACTGAGTTACTGGGAAAGAAAGTTAACGAACCGTTCTTGATCTTGGTGCGGGATTCCATCAAATCAGCTACATGGACAAAGTTTCATATTTATGGTTTAACTTACAGCCGCGTTACTCAGTACGCCCTGAAATATAAGTCAACGTTTTTTTTATTTTATACGAACTTGAGAATATTTTTTGTGTCAGTCTAAATCAAATAGTTTTTTATCCAAAAGTATGTACTTATGTAGAAATACCTAGATTTTTATAATTTTTATTTGGTTGTTATACCTATAACGTGTCCCGGAATTAACCTAAACCACCAAACACCCCAATTAGAATATTATCTTATAGTCATAATAAATACACTGAATTTTTACTCAATCTGCCTAGACTTTTCCCAATTATGTTGGGGTCGGCTTCCAGTCTAACCGGATGCAGCTGAACATCAGTATTTTACATGAAGCGACTGCCTATCTGACCTCCACAACCCAGTAACTGGGTAATACGATACCCCTTGGTAAAACTGATTGTCAGACTTTCGGGTTTCTGACGACCCGTAACGACTGTCAAAGATCCACGAATGACAGCCGGGATCAACGGCTTAACGTGCTTTCCGAGGCACGAAGGAGTCTCGGTATGTAAAGATGGTCACCCGTCCACTGACCAACCCCGGCAAGCGTAGCTTAACTTGATGGATCGACCCGTGTGGCTGTTATTACTTAGCCACGAGCTCCTGAATTTTTACCATTATGTATAAAACAATGTTTATTTATTAAATTAGTTATACTGGTTGTGGGAGAAAATTGTGGCCACATTACAAACCTACGCATGCGCACAGTAGCAGTCGTATACGGGTCTAACGCAGTAGGTACTTAGTTCGTCCATTTTAGTTTGTTTGACTGTACAGCGAAAGTGTTACTGTAATTCACGTAGTTTTAATTATTTTTAGGATAAATAATTATCCGATTAGTACACATTCTATAATATACATTGACCAGGCCAGGCGCACTCCGCATTTCAGGTAAAAAGCTGCAAGTACGCGGCGAGCTCGACTTGTCAACACAATTCAGTGTGGGCTGCCGCGCACCGGCCGGCTCGCACGTTAGTTCGATACTCGCTCACACACCGCGTCGTAAAAGAAGACAACCCTAATGAGTCAGAAGGTATAAGAGCTACGCGATAGAAAGAGAGACCAATTCTAGACGAATATAACTGTAGGTAATTAACGTTGTGCGATCTGAATTGCACTTTATTGTGTCGTAGCAAGAGTCGCTATTGATTTAAATGTCTTCTTCTGTACTTGTACTGTTATGTATTCTGTGGTTGAACTGAAATTACAAAAGTAATAAACGTAAGTATTGGAGGTATTACAGAAAAAAACAGAACCACACTATTATTACCCCGTCTTTATAGTATACAGTAACTATCCAGAATCAATGTCAAAGCTAACTAGTTTGTATTACTTCCCAGTTATTTAGAAAAATAAAACCAACCATTATGAAACCCTGTAGTCTATTCTTAACTGTCACAACCCTATGATTACTTTGTACAATTTGCATGTAAGCTTCAAAGAGCGGACACACACTGGACATTTTTTACTCGTAGCTTCCAATTTCACCAAAATATTCCATTACCAGTGATTAGTAATCAGAGTAAATGGATGCCGTGAGCCCTACGCTTTATGTCATGTCATGTGCGAGTAATTACGTAAGACAATATTGTATTCAAACAAGAGTGCTAACCTATTATGGATTTTTATTATTTTAAATTTAATTATGATGTAAATTGCAATTTGAAATAGGGTGCTTGTAAAAGTGTTCGTGAATTTACGTCAGTAATAGGAAATGGAACAAAAAACACTATCGTAATTGATTTGACTCAGCTATCCTCTCTTTCAGTAACTAGCTCAATCAATCAATCAACTGAGCCAAATATATACCCATCCCAAGTCAAGGATAGCTTAATATTTGTCTTTGATTCCTACATCCTTATAATTAATTTTCCAGAATCGTCTTTGTAATATCATTTTGAAATAGAAACTTTAATTCATTTTTTAATCCCAGTTAGTAATTTGACAGGAGCAAATGTCGAACTATGAAAAAAATTATACATGGAACATTTGAAATGTCAAATAAACTGGGATTAAAAAACAAATTTTATCCCAGTTAGTAATTTGACAGGTGCAAAAGCCAATCTATGAAATTTAAAAAATGACAAATGGAACATTTGAAATGTCAAATTAATATTATATCTGGGATTGAATAACGAACTTATATTTAGCAGTCTAGCACAGTTTATGTACTTCAAAACGTAAAAACATTTACGTGAAATTCAGCATCCAATTACCCTAGACAAACAATCACTCCGTACGGGTTCTAAAAATCCTCCTACACAAAAACCATTTTTCTTTTTTTACCTTAAAAACATTTTCGTCATCACTCTCGTGCTGGCGCTATCAAAGCTATAAGCTATCAAATTTTCCCCTCTGAACGCCTTCAAGGGTTCCTACGAGTAGCAATTTCCTTAAGCTGAATTTCATGAGCAATATACATACTTCATATAACACATTGTTTCTGCTAACGGTTGAACGTGTTAGCTCATTTTCTTTTTAGGGTGCTCATCGATTATATGGCTGAGTACACTCCGTATTTACGACATATATTGTTTCGCTGTCTACGACTTTACCTGTCTTTTGATTTCTAGCTATCGATTCTTTAGTAACAGTTAAATTATTCACATCAGTAATAGCATGTCTTATAAAGGTTTTTACTTTGTCTCTCAAAGTCTTTATCTATGAAATTGCCGATTTTTGATACCGGCTAGTGTGAAGGTCTATCTTTCATTCTATTTAGAATTCCAAATTGAAAATAAATTTTAGAATATAGCATGATATTTAAAAAAAATCTGGTGTTCATTTGTTTTCCCGCCGTTCGATTTTTCTTTGATATCGATGTTTCTGTAACCATGGAAAAATCGAAATAGTGCGCTATTATCGAATACGAGTTCCGTTGTGGCACCAACGCAGCATAGACAGCACACAATGTTAACGACGCGTATGGAAAAGATACCGCAAGTGAATGCACAGTGCGTTTTTGGTTTGATCGCTTCCGTTCTGGAAATTTTGATCTCTACAAAAAAAAAATCTTACTCAACCAGAAGGTGAAAAATGCCTTTAAAGAATTCGTCGATTCCCGTCCCCAGGATTTCTATTGCAGAGGCATCAACGAACTTCCATTAAAATGGCAAAAGTGCACCGACAATCTGTTTCATTTTTCTATGTGAAACACAATTTCATAGGTAAAGAGCTAATATGTCAGTAGTTAAAGTTTTAATTAGTAATAATTTGTACCACTTTGTGAAGTCTACCGTAAAAGTAGAGTGCTTCTAAAATTATAACAATGTTCGTCCTAAACAATATTTCGCGAGTAAATTGAGAGGTAGATAACTTTAAACTTTTGCGTTTGCTTCAAAACGACCTCAAACGTTTCAAAGCTAAATATCTACTTCAGTAAGTACTTATCAAAATGTAAAAGTTGTCATGTTTAAATATTAACTTTCAAGGCGTTTAGTAAAATATTCGAGGCCCGTACCAGCTTATGGAACGGCCTTATAGAGTATGCGCATTGCGATAGATGGCGCTTTCTCATCCAGGCACTAATGAATTCACACGATCTAACACGAGTCTAAGCCCAAACATCGGTAAACCGTGTCATTACTGCCCTGGAACATGAACATGGTTCAGGCGACGTTGAATCCACTTTAGCTCTATGCATATTTCGCGCATTATTACTTACGACTTCTATGTCGAATTCGCCTTGAGCTGTAACTGCCACTTAAACAAAATGTGTCACATTACGTCCCACTTACTATTGCAAAGCTGCTATGTTCCAGTGAATACTTTATGAGTTATTTAGTCATATTTTATGCGGCATTATACTAGATTGCGCTGAATTGATAATTTATGGTTCGATTGCACCCATTTGTGTGTTGTCGTTAAGTTTTATTAGAATGTTCTTGATATTGTGCACATTATTGCAAAAATAAATGTTCTTACATTTACTTTTCTTAGGAGAAAGTGAAGCAATTTGCTGACTTTATGTTAATTTCTCCTAATTAAACGTTGTGTTGGAATTACTTATCATGCAGATACAAGAATATACATAACTGTATTCATAATCATTACACTACTCAATTTAAGTGTCAATAAACACGTCATCATAATTCATGAACCGAATCATTAATCACTCGACCTACATGTTTCCATTTTCAATTTAAACTCGAGTCTTCGAATTCGTCAATAATTTTCAACCAATACAAAACGGCGTAATCCTCATTTACTGGCAGTAGCACGTAATTAATACATTCAACCCACATCAAATGTGAGCAATGGACCGAAAAATGCCATGGCAGATTATACTCCGTTAAACATCCCGACATAACATGCCTCGACATGAACGGCCAAATAATCCTAAAATGCCCCACCCTTTAGAGGGGGATAGACAAATAACAGCGCAGAGAATCTTTCGCTCAATATAATTGTCTACAGGAAAATATTTTCCTAAAGGCTGGTATGACTTTCCCAAATAAATTGTTCTTTTGATTAATGCCATAATTATGGCTGTATAGAGTGCCATCCATTTTTGTAATAGCTAACGTTTTATTAAGTCTGGGGGACTATTAATTTGATGAGACTTTGTGTAATAGAATTATATTATTATTTAGTGTTGTTCTTTATTTACTGAAAAGGGTAGTATTATATTTGGGCTCCTGCTTTTTGTCCGACTTTCTTGGTACTTGGTACATAACTAAATTAATTTGGCACAGGGTTGAAGTTCTAAGTATTAACGTTCACCTAAAAATATGCTGATGGTTTCCTACCTTTAATTTGGTGTAGACATAAACCAATGTAAACAACAAATTAATTTCTCACTACAAGTCATAAAAGCGAAGGTTAATTATCTCAATCACACTAAACGACAACCCTAGTACCTTATTCAGGGAGCGACCATCTTACATGAACGAAGATGTGTACGAAGGTAAGTAATTGGTTACCCGAAATAAGTTCAAAGGAGTTTCACATCTGTAATTATGGCAATAAAGATCACGTTTTAACGATTACTACATATTAGAAAGTTACATGTCGTTCCCCTGTGGTAATCTAATCAACGTTGTGTGCTGTGTGCACTGAACTGAAACGTTGTGAGAGAAGCGTAATTTCCTTCAGAAGGAAATATTCGAGGAATTTATCAACTCCGCCGTTTTATAGGCTCGACTTATTAACATATTTTTAATGTTATATAATTTTGCTCGTGTTTGGAAACTCGAAGTTGTTGGTCTTTATAATTATGAAGTTAATTAGTCCTGAAGTTTTGTATAACGGAAAGTTACTAGAAAACGCTTTTAATTAAATAACACGTCCTTAAAAGTTACGCAATGTTATCTAACACTTTCAGTTGAAAGTTAATTGTTTTGTAGCACAAATTCAAAGTCGGCATTCAATTTATTCTTTATTTGAAGTGCGAAGAAAAATCACTGATTCTACAATACTTTACATTATAGAACATTGTGGACTAATATTCTTCTTTCTACTTTAGTCAAAAACCCCAAATAGTATTTATTTCAATAACTTTACATGCCTTACTGTTCGGGTCAATCACCGAACAATAATTTCATGTCAGCGTAATTGTGACACCGCGCCCCATGCCTTGAATATTATGTATTACTTAGTAAAAGTAATCAGTACGCTTTCGGATAGCATATTGGGCGCGACTCAATCTCATTCACCTCATAAGTTTTAATCGTTATACCATTTGTTATACTGAAATATAGCTATCTTTATAATCTTTAATCTTAGTTTATCTTTAAACTCACCCCAACGTCGAATACTTTCCGTTTATTATTACGTAGGTAAGTGTGTGTGTGTTTGTCAACAAACAATATTGTGACCTATGGATGTGTGAATCTATACTTTACGTAACCCTTACTGAATTTCAGGGGAAACAGTCCCATAATGTGTAAAAATGAATGAATGGAACGTAGACTGAGTAGTTACATATAAGTGAACTTAATTTCGTTTTATTAGTGTTTGTAGTAGTTTGAAAACTGTACTTAATTATTTGTTTCTTTGTTCTTTGTTTTTGTTTTTTAATTATTTTATTTTTTTTTATTTTTTGTAGTCTTTTAGCACTCCCCTTGGTTTGTATACCAATAATATGTATTGCACTAAGTTACCTATATGTGTGGACTTGTAATTAGCTAAATAGTTACCTAAATTGTAATTATTTTTATTATTTGTCTGTAAGTCCTCCTAAAAGAAATAAATAAATAATTAAATTTAAAGCTATACGGCACCTAACCCGTCCTCTGTTGAACTTACCTAGTGCTCAGTTTAATTGCCAACGCGAGTGCGGTTATGTAAAAACCAAGTTGCTGCAGAAAGATGACTCTGCGTTTTGCCAGTTCGCTTTCATTCGTTTTACGCAGTGAAAACGCTGCGTCACAGTAGCGTTATCGAACCGTGCGGTGTAGTAACTTCACTAAAATATTAGCGAAGTTAGAGTAATAGGTGGAAGCTTTGTTAGGGTTCCGTACCTCAAAAGGAAAAAATGGAACCCTTATAGGATCACTCTGTCTGTCCGTCTGTCTGTCTGTCAGTCTGTCAAGACCCTTTTTCACAGGAACGCGTGGAAATATTAAGTTGAAATTAATATCAAATACGTAAGTTTATGGTTTCTTAGTGTTCTAAAAAAATCAAGCTTCTAAGTCAACGCAATAGAAAATACGGCCATTTATGCGATATATTTTGATACTCGCAAGTAAATCAAAACCTATATTCCCGTTGACCTAGAATCACAGCACAAGTAAAGGAAAAACTCCAAAAATTGTTAATTAATAATTTTATCATTTCAAAAATTTTTTTTTTGGGATTATAATGTTAAATTTGTTTTTGGGATAAATTCTTTTCAACCACGGAACCTTTCATTGTACGTGGTCCGACACGCACTTGGCCGGTTTCTTTTTTTGTGTAACATCGTTTGAAATGTTTTCTTGTTTTGACAATTAGGACCTATTTCACCACCCACGATTAAGTTCCTATTAACTTACTTAGCAGATCATTTCATACAAATTCTGTTCCATTTTTGAATTTATTCGGTAAATAGTGGCTATTCGGACATCGTGAAATAGGCCCTTATATACTCGTGTCATAGATTCGTCTTTTGTTTGGCATGAGTGTTCCTGTTTGTGAGTTCATTGTTATTATTGTTTTTAACGACAAAAGGCTCTAGTTTTACCATTAGGTATCTCAACTGATTGTAAGCTGTAATGCAGTCGACAATGCAGGTTTTTAGTTATTTTACTAATTATTAATATTATAATAGGTACGTACTCCTAGTGTATCACACTGTGCTATTAAAAAAGTAGCTGAATCAATATTCCCCAAGTTATTCTAACATAAAACTTAATATAAGTAGCACCAGCAACGACTAGATGTCGAATTAATACAAAATGAAAATTTATTGCACGTTTAAAATATTTTTCATTTTAGTTGTTTAAAAGTGTTTACGAAACGAATCGTGTTGCTGATTAGAATGGGTGAACTGTTTATTATTCTCTCTTTCTAAAGGTCACTTTTATTTGACTCAAATGCAACTTAGGTACCAGGGAACAAGCATCGTCAAGGTGGTTTAAAAGAAACGAGGTTTCATGTCTTGTATTGTCCTCGTATGTGCATTTTATTTGGACTTATTGCCATGTCATAAAACGTATTGGTTCTGTCAAAAAAACTGTGTTTGAATATGAACTGTATTTTTATTTTTATGTTGTATATATATGGTGTGTCTTGGAAAGCACGTCATAAAGTCCCAGCTGTCATTTCTAGATCTTTGTCAGTCGTTACGGGTAATCAGAGCCCGAAAGTCTGACAATCAGTCTTAACAAGGAGTATCGTGTTATCATGGTAACTGGGTTGTGGAGGTCAGATAGGCAGTCGCTCCATGTAAATACTGGTATTGTGATGTGGTCCGACAGGAAGCCGACCCCAACACAGTTGCTAGGCTAGGCAGATTGATTGTATTGTGTAAAAATACATTATTTACATACTTTAGCATAAAAATATACTCAGAGACAGCCATTCTTTAGTTGATCTAACTCGGAAAACCTTTTTTAAATTTGTTGAAAGTTGCTGGCGTTTTTCATAATCATTTGTGTCCAAGGCAAACCCTGTTCCAAGATTCATTTTCCTAAATATTTCAAGCAAGAAAAACTATAAAAAGCGAAGAATATTTTTAATATCCGTAACTCAAGTCCGCAAAAATGTTCGTCAGCAAGAACTTTATCAAGTTATTTTTATATTATGTTCTTAAAATCTCGTAGAATCCTGAGCAACTGATTTACTGCCAGAAAGTTTAATTATGTTAATTTTATTTGTTCAAGCTCAGTTACTTGAAGATTAACTTGTAGAAATCTCGCCGAAATAAAAGCAGTGTCTTTATAACATTGCTTCGTTTTCTTAGAAAATGTTTACACGGTCAATTTTATAGCAGTAAAATATTCTGTAAATTTACCTTTTTCAAGGTTCGACAAGTTTGCATCAAAAATGTAACTTTCTAAAGGTGTTATAAACAGCAGCGAAGGGATTTTCTTGATTATAAAAAAAAATATTACGTCTAGCTTGGCTTGCTTTTAATAACGAAACTTGTCAGTCAATCTACCTAGCCCTTTCCCAACTATGTTGGGGGCGGCTAGATGCAGCTGAATCATTTAATTCTCCTGCCCTTATCCCGATCCATACTTCTCTATTAGTCGTCGTCTCGGTAGTCGCCCCCTCTCTAGCCATGTCATCTTTCACACAGTCCATCCATCGTTTCTTTGGTCTTCCCGCATCGTTTCTTTGGTCTCTTATAGCAATCGACATTCATACTCAAACCTTTCCTCACGACCTTTTCCTTGTTCCTCCGCATCACATGCCCATACCATGACAATCGAATTTCGCACAACTTTTCAGTAACCGGTACTACTTTCAAACTTCTTCTTATGTACCTACTCATTTCTTATTCTATCCCTTCGTGTAGCACCACACATCCCTCTTAGCATTCTCATCTCAGCTGCATGCAATTGCTTTTCATTCATCCCTTTTGTGGCCCAAAGTTCTGATCCATAATACAAGACAGCAGGTCACCAGTATTTTACGTGGAGCGACTGCCTATCTGACATCCACAACCCAGTAACTGGGTAATACGATACCCCTTGGCAAGACTGGCTGTCAAACTTTCGGGCTTCTGACGTTCCGTAACGACTGTCAAAGATCCACGAATGACAGCCGAGACCAACGTGTTTTCCGAAGCACGGAGGAGTCTCGGTATGTAATCCACGGAATAACCCCGGCAAGCGTAGCTTAACCTAATGGATCGATCCGTGTGGCTGTTATTAGTTAGCCACGAGCTCCAATACACGCTAGTTTTTTATTGGCTAGGAAGCTGCCACGATAGTGTTGAACTCATCATTAAGAATAACTTTTACTATGGGACTTAACCTGAAATCGTGAAAAAAAAAATCTGCTATTCCCTACATTTATGTTCGCCTAACTCGTTGAAATGTAGGGAACAGTTGATTTTTTTTTTCGCGATTTCAGGTTCTTCCCATAGTAAAAGTTGTTCATATATAGCTCGCCTCCGCAGCCTTAGCTTTTTGGTCGCAAAGGCGACCAGCCTCGGCCGGTATGGCTCGCATGGTGCGCGTGCCTAATTACGCAAGGGCGAAGAGGCTGCACTTCCCCTAGCGCTGGAAAAGATGCAATTCTCAACTTGCTGGCAACCTTAAGAGAATCGCAAATTTTTTTACTAGGCGCCTGTGGTTTTGCGTACTTTGGGGTTTTCAAATATACACTAAAAAGGGTCTCAACTCAAAAAAATAGTTACTATAAAAAAGCGTCGGTTTACCAACTGCAGTGGAGCCGTAAAATTAGATCATAATGAAAAGTACAACACTATCTTGGCAGCTCCCTAGCCAATAAAAAAGCAGCATGTATAGTAACGAAACTTCTTGTAATACAATAAATAAATATATTTTATTTCTCTCTCCTATTGAAACCCTCCACCTCCAGGTAGCAGCTGGTATATTTTTTTAATACGGCAAGGGCTATTCTTGTTTGGCTCGTGCTGAGAATACAGAAGAAAGATAAACATTGTAAGCAGAAATTTCTACAGAAAACATTTGTATTTTCAATACTTGTTCATACAAAATTGAGTGTAGACAGCAGTTTTGTTTGTATGTTTATTCTTCAGTTCACTTCAGCAGGCTTTGTAAAAACACACAATATCCAAATAGAGAATAGCTAAATCAAAATTATGCAAATATATAGATATTTGTTCCCAGTTCATCATCATCATCATCATTTCAGCCGAAAGACCAAGCACCGCCACTTCGTCCGGTTCCGTGCGTTCCGCATCCAGTGGATTTCCGCGGCTTTTAAAAGGTCATCGGTCCACCTTGTGGGAGGCCTTCCAATGCTACGTCTTGCAGTACGCGGTCGTCACTCCAGAACCTTGCGGCCCCATTAGCCATCTGCTCTGTGAGTAATGTGCCTTGCCCACTGCCACATAAGTTTGGCAATTCTTCGGGCTATATCGATTCTCCCGCGGATCTCTTCATTTCTGATTCGATCACGTAGGGAAATTCCTAGCATAGCCCTTTACATTGCCCTTTGGGCGACTTTTAGCCTTCTAATAAAGCCCTTGTGAGCGACTACGTTTCAGAGCCGTAGGTCATCACTGGCAACACGCACTGGTCAAAGATTTTCGACTTGAGTTGACTTTCGTATATCCCAGTTACGACAACAAAACATTATCTCTTAATCTCTAAAGATTCAACAATCACTTAAGGGGGATGCGCTGTGTGAGCCCGCGAAATTCGTAGATTTCGTTCGTTCGACGAATCTGCACGAAATCTAACTTACAGAGATGTATTGATGATCTTCATGGATAAAATTATGTAAATACATGTTTTATTGCCGCGTATCATATTTTGATCAAGATACAACCTGACATGGACCTGCAAATTGCATAATACGCAAGAAAATTTAAATTTCACGGGCTACCACAGCGCATCCTCCTTAACAAAACGATCAAAACACACAAGACAGAAATAAGCCAAAGACCAATTTCCTGAAAGTCTGAAACAATTTCCCGTAAACAAGAGCAGAATAATTAAGAAAGCTCGCGTTACACACCGCACAATGACGCAGCGTAAACGCTCACCCCTATAGCGCGTAAACGCACACGCATGGGCGTGTGAATGACGCAAACTAATTTATTCATCAAGATGGTATCTGCGTTGGTAATGTTAGTTGATAACTATTACGTAATTACGTTGTGGGATGCGGGAGTAGGATGAATCATTATCGTGGGGGGTGATTCGTTTTATGTTGCAGAGTAGTGAGGTGGATTGACAATATCGAGGTTACAATAAGTTTTCTCGTATGTGTAGGTTACTCAGTTTTAATATTCATGAAAAGATTTTGCTGAGGCTTCTTGAAAATCTATTTTATAATCCTCAGAGCATTGGTAGCCCAGTGGCAACGGTCCCGAATTCCGAGTTGCACGTCGTGGTTTTGATCCCAGGCAGGCGCTTTACTTCGTGTAATTTATTTCATCACCATTGCTCTCAAAACGGTGAAGGAAAACATCATGAGGAAACCGGCATGTCCTTGAACCAACAATTCGAAGACCTAAATGTGACATCTTTTTTTTTTTGTGGATGGGAAATCATCAAATGAATTTTCCCGCTCTGGGCGGAGCGGGAGGGCGTGTCAGACTTTTACTAACTAAATCCCTCCCGTTTTCCTTTAGTTGCCTGTGCCAGGGCCACGGTATCTCTTTCAAACAACCCGCGACCCCGGCGGTATCGGCCCTATCGGACCCCATCACTACTGACATCTCTTTGAGGCGCGCGTGGAACACAACGCGCCGTCGACCCGGGCCTGGTCCTTACCGGATAGCGAGCTACCCAATGCTGGCCGTCCGCAAGCCGCGCCTATGATGGCCGGGAATCGGCTATTGATTCCCGCCGCCAAGGGTGTCTCCTGCAGCGACCAGGGGCGTGAGGGCACGAAAGTTGCCTCTCCCTCACGCGTTCCGCCTTCTCCTTCGCGAGCATTACTGCTTCGCAGAAGGAGGTGATAAATGTGAAGCAGTGGGAACGTTATAGGCTGACTATGCTTTTTTATGCTTATTAATTACTTTATTATACTTTGGTGTACACGACGATGTACATTCGGGAATAGGGTGTTGGTCGAAATAGGGCAAATTAGGAAAATGACGTAGGTTTAGAAACCTACCCCGACGCAACCACACTGCGCACCCAAATTTGATTAAATAATCGCCACAAAACACCAAAACAACCGTGTGTTAAAACTTTATGGCTAGCATTTATTCCAGAACATGGAATAATTCCAGGTTTCCTTGATACAAAAACATTTTCATTCCTTTTTGAACCCCTGTCATTCTTCACTATCCCTTTATCAAAAAGGTCAGTCGGCAAGTCAATCATATCATTAACCCTAGGCATTGATTTTCAATAGAGTCACATAATGTTATCACATCGCGTGACTACCCTCCAATTTCATTGAATCCCACATCCATATGATACGAACACGCAAACAAAGGTGATTTAATGTGTAAGATCTTTTTTTTTTGCGTGTATGGAAAACGTTTGTAGAGTAAAGTTTATGAGGTTTTTTAGGATTCCGTACCTCAAAAGTAAAAAACGGAAACCTTATAGGATTAGTCGTGCGTCCGTCTGTCCGTCTGTCACAGTCAATTTGCTCCGAATCTAATGGACCGATTAAGTTGTGGTACACATATGAATTTCTGTGACTCAAACACGATTGGATAAAGTAAATAAATGAACTTTGAATATGGTCACTTTTGGGGAGCAAACAAGAAAATAAAAAATAAAAGTTTTGCAAACACGTGTGACATATCAAATGAAAAGGCCTATGAGAGTCACAAATATATTTTTTATAATGTTAAAATAAATTGTTTTAAAGTTATTTAACAAAATAGACGAAAATTGACCATTGAGAAAATAGACCAAATTTTAGTCTCAGTAGTTTCGGAGATAAGGGCTTATCTCCGAAACTACTGAGACTGAAGTTTTGAAAAAATACAGAAAATAGATCTTTAGCTGTAGGTTACAGGAACACCTATAAGAAGTCTGTGGTCTTAAAATAACATGGTAAATCTCTCAATATTGTGAGTGAATGAATGAATGGGAGAACATGTTTAACAACTACAATATTAAGTTAGTTTTGGGATAAATTCATCTCAACTACGGAATCCTTCATTGTGCGTGGTCCGGCACTTGCCCGATTTTTTTTTTTTTTTTGTTTCGCATTTATAGATATTGGTGATAGTTTTAACCAAACATGTTGATAAATGCAAAACAATAACTTAGCTCAGCTTAGTTTAAACAGCCTACCACACATATTACCACAGCTAAGACAGAGGCTTACGTTCTGTGAGAGAGAACGAGCCGTCACCCACCTTGTGGGCCCAGTGTAGTCTTTGAATGTTTGATTCACCTAGAATCAAAAATTTAAAGACAGATTCTAGGTTTCCTCACGATGTCTTTCTTCACCATTTTTAGAGCAGTGGAGAAGATAACTCTCTTGCTACTTTAATGTAGCATAGAAAACAGAAAAAGCTTTTCCTTACTCTTTGAAATTGATGTTATTGTGATAATTTTTTACACAGTCAAAGTCTATAATCACACAATTATTTCACAAAACATCACGCAATCTATTTGATTGCCTCGTGTTCAATAGTTGCCTCGTGTCTTTGAATTATTAAATAGCCCCAATTAATATTATTACCGTGAGCAATTTGATATTCCAAAGGAAGATTTCTTGAAACTTTCACACTAATGAACGCAGAATTCTCTTGTCTTTGTTATATAAATAACTTGTTTTAATCATTTCGTAATTGTATTTGTTAGTTCTTTAAATCACGTCATCCTGTTTAGGGACTCAATTGGAACTCCTTATGTTTGTTGATTACCTTTTTTAGTGGCAAAAAACGAAAATACAAAATCAAAGACACCTGCTCCAAAATTAAAGATATTTTTCGCTTTGTAGTGTTTTTTTTTTTGGAAGTCAGTTATTTTTTTTATTTTGTAAAAAAGTTTTTTACTTAATAAAATTATATTAACGGACGAACTATGACACAGCCTAAACTACTCTTCTGACGTGTCGCTGCACCCCATGTGTGCATAAGGAAAAATCATTTATATAATAAGTATGTCGGGTCCGGTCAATAGTACGGACGCGTAACGAATCGCAAGCGCGCCACAGGCGACATCACGTGAGGTGCCCACGTCTACAGCGCGCTTCTACAGAGTCGTGATGTTCTAACCTCATGGCGAGCAGAACAGTCTAGTGTCGGATCGCATCGAGGCAACATCGGGGTTGGTACGCCACGGAACTGTATTCGATTCGTTGTGCTTAGTGATTGTGTTAGATTGTGATTTTAAACACCGTGTATCGCACCCAGTGTGTTTTCATTGCACGAAACCCATCTTCTGCCCACATGTCTATCTCAATCTAACTGAGTAAATTATGACGTTCCGACAAGTATATGAACGTAAAAAACATCATCCGATGGAAAAAAATCATCATCAGTAGTTGTGAAGCTATGGGGTTTGCAACTAACTCCCCCCCCCCACCCCGCCCCAAAACCCCAGGGGCCCTGCCCCTGGGGTTTTGGGTTCATAAATTAGTACATAAAGACGTTTGAGGGGTTGGACAGCAATATAGAATTATTTGAGTGTCTTTCTTATGCTCGTTTCACTAATACTAGGTGACACCTAAATAGAAAAGCGCGCTGTTGGATTTTCAAGTTTCGACGCTGAGCCGAGCATTTAAAATCCAACAGCAAGCTGTTTTGTAGCAGTACACTAAGTAGGTAGGTAATTCTTTAATGGTACTCAACCCCTGAAAGGGACTGGAGTTTGAAAATCGAATAAACCTCAGGCAACAGACAGACGAGAACAGTAACAAGAGAGATGAATTATTCTTTATTCTATACTGAAGAGGTACTAGTACAGGAACATCGTTTTCTTATAATGGTAACATAATAGCATCACGTCTAGAATAGATTTGTACCTATAGTACACCCACATTTGACCAATTATGTTTAAGTCCCTTGTAATAGCGGGCGTGGGCAATGGTGGCCCAATCCCGACTTATGAATAGTCTAGGCGCATTACTTTGTGTAATTTATTTCATCACATTATAAACAAAATTGAGAACGGGTCTTCGCGGGGGGTTTTCGGGTCGGGTTATTTCATCACCTCTGCTCTCAAAACTGGGTGAATGAAAAATTGTGAGGAAACCAGCATGTCCTAGAACCAAAAATTCGAAGACATGTGACCTCTACCAACCCGCACTGGGTCCGCTTGGTGGATTATAATTCATTCCCTCTCATAGAGAGGAGGCCTGTGTCCCAGCAGTGGGAATATTATAGGATTATTATGCTTATATATAGGGGGTGAACCTATTTGCAATCAACTGGGTACAAATCCAGACTCCGGGCTGCTACTGAGAAATTTCTGATGTAAAAACCCAACAACACTACGCCCAACATGAGAATGGAACCCAGGACTCATGCTCAGCAGTAGCGCTTGCGACCTAGATCAACGAGGCAGTCAATCGTTTGAAGGTGTTATTCCAGAAAGTTCTCACCGTTCTAATGGCTGTTCGTGTTCTACGAGTACAAGGTGTAAGGGACAGCCCTCAGCAGACTGATGGGGTGAATTCAGTATATAATACTAAGATGATCGGTACATGAAATTATTTCAGGAACGCTAAGGGAATCCAATAAACCTGATTTGTGTTATTACCTCACACGTAATGTATCATTACCGTGGCAAAAAGCACGTAAAGAACGGCAGCGCAGCACGTTTTTATTCTAGCTGTTTTATTTACATAAATTAAATGGTGTGCTGCGTACAGATAATGTAATTTTACACTGAAATAAATTAATAGTAACTGAAAACAAAACTGGCCAAGTGCGTGCAGGACCACGCACAATGAAGGTTTCCGTAGTAGAAAAGAATTTATCCCAAAAACAAACTTATCATAATAATCCCAAAAAATTTTTTTTTATGTGATAAAATTACAAATTAACAATTTTCGGACATTTTCCTTTACTTGTGCTGCGAGGTCTTACTTCTTGCCAAATTTCATGATTCTAGGTCAACGGGGTACCTTCGTATAGGTTTTGATTTACTTGCGAGTATCAAAATATGTCGCATAAATGGCCGTATTTTTTTATTGTGTCGACTTGAATTTTTTAGAGCTCTAAATTACCACCTACGTATTTGAAATTCATTTCAACTTGATACCTACACGCGTTCCGGAGAAAATGGGCCTTGATAGACAGACGGACAACCAAGTGATGCTATAAGGGTTCCGTTTTTTCCTTTTGAGATACGGAACCCTATAGATGATTTAAAAATTAAAATTTTCCTGAGAAATTTTCCTGTGGAATATGATTCAAAATAAGGAGCTGAATGCACCCTGTCAGTTTGCGGAGGGCTGTCCCTTACACCCTGTATGTTCGTTCAATTTAAAACAACCTTAGTTTGTAGCACTATACTTTACTTCAGTACCGGGGTTTCAAATTATCTAAATTGACCTGTAAAGCTCACATAAAGCACTGTTTTACGGCACTAACATTCCTTCTAACAATATCTCTGAAGCTTGCTGTAAAATGTCAGGGTTAGCTTGGTAAGGTAATTTGAGTGATGGAGCTCGATTTACTATTTTCAGCTTAGGTTTAACATTTATTACACTTTTACTTTTATCGTGGGCTCATGGCTAAATAATAACAACCACACGGGTTGCTCGAAGGTTAAGCTACACTTGCCGGAGTTAGTTCGTGGATGGGTGACCATCCATTACATACCGAGACCCCCCCGTGCCTCGGAAAGCACTTTAAGCCGTTGGTCCCGGCTGTCGTACGTAGATCTTTGACAGTCATTATGGGTAGTCGGAAGTCCCAAAGTCTGACAACTTGTCTTACCAAGGGGTATTGTGTTACCTAGCAACTGAGTTGTTGAGGTCAGATAGGTAATCGCTCCATCCGGTGAAACTGGAAGTCAAGCCCAATATAGTTGGGAATAGGCTAGGCAGACGTGATGCACTTTTACTTTTATCCACCAACCCGCAGTGGGTACGGGTAGCGGATTACGGTCCACTCCCTCGCAGAGAGAGGAGGCCTGAGTCCCAGCAGAGAAAAAATTATAGACCGATTGTACAACCCTCTCCCTTTCATAGAAAGGAGGTTTGTCCTAATAGGAATATTAGATTGTGTAGAGCACCTTGAAAACTTGATGTCTGACTTTTGGCTGAGCTTTTTATCATGATGAAATTTGATGAGATTTTTTCGATCTAAGTCGTGCTGATACGGTGAAACAATAAGACCCTAGAGTATCTTTTTTATCAGTTAAAAGAGCTCAAGCACAATTCTTCAGCTGAAAATACTGAAATAGTGATGATGTTTAAGTACCAAAATGAAATCTCATGAATAAAAAATAAAACATCGAAATATAAGGAAGTATTAACTGTTGTCAAGTTACATTCAGTTAATTAATTCTGTTTTTGTTATTTTATTGTAACAATAAGCCTCACTGTTAGATAAGGTAAAGGTAAATTAAATATCGTTGGAGAAGATTCAATCATTGTGAAAACGTAGACGGATAGTATAAGCTCTCACAAAGTTCACCTTTAAGTAGCAGAACGATGAAAGGTTTGTTTAGAGCCAGTCAGATCTATAAAGGAATTCTCTTTAATTTTAAATGCTGATTGAAGACATTAGAATTACTCGTAGCAAAAAGAAAATAATAAATTAGTGAGAAAATATAGCTTAAAATAGCTTCGTTTCTAACTGTAAAGTAAATTATATTCTATATAATAAATACGGTATTTTATGAGGCATTTTCTTGTTGCCTTACTGACTTAAATATGAATAATTTTAAGATTCTAATACTAGTGCACTAAAGTACCCATGACTACTCCTGAAATTGGAGAAACGAGAAGAACTAAGCTATTCTACGTTCTCATTGTTTTACATTTTGGCATAAAAATGTTAAAAAGTATTTAGACGAGTTTCCAACGACCCCTTTTATGGCATTTTTTAAGTACCTGAATGTTAAATGTTTCGTTAAATAAAAAAGCACAGACAAAAGCGCAGAAGTATTTAGCCAGTGTACCAGGATCGCAGTCGGAGCAGGAAGTCGTAAATACGGTTTTATTTGAAATGTGCTGGAACGCATGAATGTAACGGTACCCAGGGGTCATGTAACTCGCACAACTATAGAACATTTTATTCGTGACCGGACTGGGCTGTTTAGTACTCATATACGCTCTTTATTACATCTTCTATATTTGAAATTTTATTGTTCGAACATGCGTTAGTCAAAATTCCCAAGTTCATGATCTACACTATTTAGATGCGTGTTTATTTGAATCCCAACGAGATAAACGAGAGCATTTGCCTGAAAATAATTAAAACAGTGGTAGTTTTCAGGAAATACCTACATAATAATTTGCAAACATTATTTAAAAACAAAAAACAAATTACAATAAAACAAACGATAAGAATCTAGGTCAACTATTTTGTTCGTATACATACAACCATTTAATTCGGTAGAACTTTACTAGCCGCACGAAACCTTCGCACAATAGAGACCCGGCTAACTTAATACATGCGCAGTTTGAGCAAAAGTTTGGGCAAAAACTGCACAGTGGGCCCTAAAGTTTTAAAGCGACTTGCATGCGTGAACAGTCTGTGCAAAGACCATTATGTGACTTTCACAAGATATCAAACCGTTTGTGCTTAATACAGTGATGACGTTTTAAATTAAGTGTGTGAACGTGTTTGATCGAAAAAACTTTTTTACAAAAAAATACAACCGACTTCCAAAAACAACACTACAAAGTGAAAAATAACTTTAATTTCGGAAGTCGGTGTCTAGTTAAATGTATTTTCGTTTTTTGCCACCGACTTCCGAAATTAAAGTTATTTTTCACTTTGTAGTGTTGTTTTTGGAAGTCGGTTGTATTTTTTTGTAAAAAAGTTTTTATTTTTCACTTTTTAGTTGTGTACCTACCCCACACAAATTCAAATACCACTACCTGCAAAACAAACTAGAACATTATCCATATAAAAGTGGGGAAAAAATACGTATTATTGAAGCTAACTCAAAAACTACTGAAGCAAAGTTAATCAATTTTATATGGGACCAACTGTGATGTATACACTCTCGAACAAAACAAAAAAAAATTAAATCGGTCCAGCCATCTTTGAGTAATCGGGGAACATACATAAAAAAAAAAAAAAAAGGTTCCGACGAATTGAGAACCTCCTCCTTTATGAAGTCGGTTAATAAACGCTACTTCAAACAGGCGCAATATAATCGCGCGCGACACAAAGGCACTGCGTGTCGCGCGACGTTCGGTGCCTTTGTGTGATAATATCGCGTGTCGCGCCTGTTTGTGGTTGTGCAAAATTTTTTCACGGTACATTATTTTGCGATCTTAACGTTACATGTTTTCTTGTGCTAATATTCGTACTACAAGTAAGATGGATCATGTAGCCGGGTCATACACATTCTAAACCTTTAGCCAATTAGCCCAGTAATTATAGAGTTTCTTTTCACGAAACTTGATTAATTCTCTTGTACGATAATCTTTCCAATTATGGCTTCGAAATACATAATTGTTGGTAGAGTTTAGGCGAAAATCTTCCCCGAATTCTTGAAAGAAAGGGAATTTTATACTAAAAATACAATACAGGTTATTTATTTATTTATTTATTTATTTATTTATTTATTTTAAGGAGAACCAACAGCTTTAACAGATAGATAACAATTGAAAATAAAACATAAAGCCAATTACAGGTTCTCACGGGTAAAAACAGAAAAAGTAGTACAAATCTTAAGATCACTAACAAGCACGATAGAAAGAAAAAAAAAAACCACAAAAACAATATTACATACCTACAAACATAAAATATAAAAGGTACAAAAAATCTATGCAGTTTTGAAGAAGTCAGCGTTCAGCCGACTGCGTGCAGTATAGGTTTTGGTGGTAAATGGATCAAATGAGAACTCTTTACAAAGAACATTAAAATCCTTACTCGCCCGCACCATATATGAGTTTTGCCTGTAGTTGGAAGAGGTAAAGGGAATGAAGATAGGCGGATTAAATCTAACTGATCTCTGGGGGACATTAAAACGCAATTTATGCAGGAGATCCGGACAGTCAATCTCGTTAGATAAAATTTTTAAGAGAAAAGTGCAATCAGCCAGTCGACGACGATTTATTAGTGGCTGAAGGTGAAATTTCTTGCAGAGACTTATATAATTATCAGAATGGTATGGTATACGAAGCCGAAAACAAAGAAAACGAACAAATCTTTTTTGAATATTTTCAATACGGTCAATATATTTGCCATAACACGGGTTCCAGATTTGTGACGCATATTCAAGATGACTTCTCACAAAAGAGCAATAAAGAATCTTAAGGGTTTTGGCCTTCTTGAAACACCCTGCGAGTCTCATAACAAAACCCAGAGACTTCGAAGCTTTGGCAACTATTTGCTCAATGTGCACACTAAATAAAAGTTTGGAATCATGAAAAACGCCAAGGTCACGAACACCGTCACATCTCTGTAATGGCTGCCCTTTAAGTTTGTAGGTTGTAGGGAGAGGGACACGTTTTCTGCTAAAGGTGATTACTGAACATTTAACAGGGTTCAAATCAAGCCTATTGATCAAGCAATAATCATCCAATCGCACCAGGTCAGATTGCAGAGCATTCATGTCATCATTTGACGAAATTGCAGAAAATATCTTCATATCATCGGCAAAACAAAGCAAATTTGAGTTGCGAAAACAGGAGTCGATATCGTTCACATAAATTATAAAAAGTAACGGGCCCATCAAGGAACCCTGAGGAACACCACTAGGTGCTGAAACCCAGCTTGACATGTAGTTACTGATAACGACAGCCTGAGATCTGTTTTCTAGGTATGAAGTAAACCAACGAAGTAGATCTCCTCTAATACCAATGTTAAAAAGCTTGGTTATCAGAATATTGTGGTCAATTCTATCAAATGCCTTACTATAATCCGTGTAAATGACATCCACCTGTGCCCCACTATCCATTTTGTCAGTTAGAAAGTCATTGACCAAAGCCAGGTTAGACACAGTTGAACGACCCCTAAGAAAACCGTGCTGAGAAGGGCTAAAACACTGACTGAGTGCTGCGTAAACCACTCTCTCAAAAACTTTTGCTAATATGCACAGTTTGGAAATAGGCCTGTAGTTAACTATTTCGTTTTTGTGCCCTTTTTTATGCACCGGAGTTATAAAGGCAGATTTCCAGATTTGGGGAACAGAACATGAAGAGAGCGATTTTTTAAACAAAAGAGATACTGATAAGGCAATGGTTTTAGCACACCCAATCAGAAACTTAGGTGATAAGTGGTCCGGACCAGCAGATTTAAATGGATCAATTTTACTAATTAGCTCGGCTACAACATTTAGGTTAATCTCAATTGAGTGAATATCCGAGGGTATATTGGAATTTATGGCCGTTTGGGGAGAACAATAATTAGCAGGCACATCATTGGTACGATCAAGAAAAGTTGAATGAAAGTGGGAAGAAAATGCATTACAAATAGACTCAGGGGAAGAAATCGTCACATCACCATACTTAAGGAAACTGGGTATTGCATTGGATTTAGATCGTTGTTTCACAAAGCTCCAAAATCGTTTAGGATTCCTTTCGATGGAGGCTTCTGTATCAGCTAAATAGTTGGTGTAACAATCTGCTTCAAGTTTATTAACCCGCTCACGTAAATATTTAAAGGTCGCCTCGTCTGAAAGTCTGCCATAGATCTTAAATTTGCGGAGATATTTAGCCTTCTCTTTAATCAAGCGTTTAAGTGCCGGGGAGTACCAAATAGGGTATGAGCTGTGAAAGACTTTCATAGCAGGAACAAACTTCTTTTGAATTTTCGCTATAGTAGTATAAAAGTAATTTACGGCATCATTAAGCGACATGTCGTTTCGTGCGGCTAGTAAAGTTCTACCGAATTAAATGGTTGTATGTATACGAACAAAATAGTTGACCTAGATTCTTATCGTTTGTTTTATTGTAATTTGTTTTGAATCTAAATGAAATAGTTATGAAAGGAATGCTGGTAGCTGGATATTTTTTAGACTAAGGTACCTAATAATTTTCTGTAGGTACATGTTTTTTCGGTGCTAGCTCGAGGGAATAACAAACGAATTTTTTCTAGGTACCTACTGCTATATTCTTGTAGCCTAAAGCTGAGCGTCCACAGGTCCGCGCCGGCAGCAACACACGCACGGCACGCAACGGATTTTGGTTTGTTTGTATAAAGAAATAAGAATGCGGGCGGTACCGGTACTGGACGCAGTGCTATAAGAATTCATACAAAGCAAACCGAAATCCGTTGCGTGCAGTGCGTACGGATCACTGGACGCTCACCTTTAACGACAATCATTTTATTTTCTTTGGCAAGCCGCGTATTACCAATGTCCACTTGTGCAGAAGTGGCCAGTGATGTGTTATACAATGACGACGTTATATGAAGAATAGAGATAGATATAACTATTCGCAATTATTTCATTGGTATCACATATTTAAAATATTACCATAAATTTAAACATAGTAAATTCACACAGTTAAACAATTATTACAACACATTTTATTTCATGAGACAGAAATACGAAGCTCTTTAACCGCTCTGTTGGAAATTACAGTAATTAAAAATGTATCTAATTACGCGCAAATAATACCACGCTTACATTCTAACATGGGTTATGTAGGTATAGATTTAATTGAAAATAACCCAAAACGACATGAGTACAAAACCAGTTTGGGATATCCCAACAATTAAAATAAAAATCATAACTAAAATAAATTGATTTATTTCAGGGCTCTCCAGATAAACCTACCAGCGCAGTATCGGTTAGTTTTCATTTTATTTTCAACGCTGCAGAATTGTAAATTATTTCGAAATTAATTCCAGAGTAACTTAAAATGAAAACATACACCAAGTCGCGGGTAGTTCGAAAGAGATACCGTGGCCCTGGCACGGGCAACTGACGGAACACGGGTGGGTTTTAGTCAGTAAAAGTCTGACACACCCTCCCGCTCTGCCCGGAGCGGGAGAAGTCATTTGATGATTTCCCATCCACAAAAAAAAAAAAAAAAAAAAAAAAAAAAAAGTCAAACGTTTTAAACATGAGCTTTTAATTATAACTGATAAAAGCACCGATTAATCGCAAAAGTTTAAAAATGGCAAAACAAATTAACATCGCTTTAAAAAGTAACAACGTTCCAAAAAAATAAACGGATGGGTCGTTATCGCGTCCATTATGAGAATATAATTTGCATTTTTGTATTAATTCAAATTGTCTCGCTGTAAATTCATTTTACGTTCTTTTGATAATTTGCGAAATGTTCCTTTTGCATAGTGAACATTTTATAAATCTGTATTTTTAGGGTTCCGTACCTCAAAAGGAAAAACGGAACCCTTATAGGATCACTCGTGTGTCTGTCTGTCTGTCTGTCCGTCTGTCACAGCCAATTTGCCCCGAATCTAATGGACCGATTAAGTTGAAATCGGGTACACATATGAATTTCTGTGACCCGAACACGGACGGGTATAGTAAATAAATGAATTCTGAATATAGAGGTCACTTTTGGGGGGCAAATAAAAAAATTAAAAAAAAAAGTTTTGCAAACTACACCATGTGGCATGTCAAAATAAAAGGGCTTACTATGAGGGTCTCAAAAATATTTTTTTTATAATTTTGAAATCTCTTTTATCCGAAACTACTGAGCCTAAATAGATCTTTACCTGTAGATTACAGGAAAACCTATAAGAAATCTGTGGTCTTAAAATCACATGGTAAATCTATCAATATTGTGAGTACAAACATACATTTACAGTTGGAATGTATGGGAGAACATGTTTTTCAACTACAATGTTAAGTTTGTTCTTAACATAAATTCATCCCAACTACGGAACCCTTCATTGTGCGTGGTCCGACACGCACTTGGCCGGTTTTTTGTTACATAATATTGTTTTCAATATTATTTGGTACAACCGACTTCACGGTGAAAAACGTTTGCAGGAAAAAGTGTCGATTAAATATTTAATACTGTGTGTAGGTACCTACACATTTGATCTGCAAATGGTGAATTAAATTCATCATTTTACTCAACACAACTCGATCAAAACATGGGCTAGATTTTAGTTAGTTAAAAAACTTTTTACAAGAAAATACAACCGACTTCCAAAAACAACCGAAGTGAAAAATAACTTTAATTTCGGAAGTCGGTGTCTGGTTAAATGTATTTCCGAAATTAAAGTTATTTTCGCTTTATATTGTTGTTTTTGGAAGTCGGTTGTACTTTTTTGTAAAAAGTTTTTATTTTTCACTTTATAGTTGTGGTACCTACCCCACACAAATTCTTATACCACTACCTGCAAAAGAAACTAGAACATCATCCATAAAAAAGTGGGGGAAAAATACGTATTATTGAAGTTAACTCAAAAACTACCCAAGCAAAGTTAATCAATTTAATATGGAACCAACTTTGAGGCAGCCTCTCGAATAAAACAACAAAAATCGGACGACTCTGTAAAAAGTTATGCGTGATCATAAATAAAAAAAAACATACATGTCGAATAGAGAACCTCCTTTTTTTCGTCGGTTAAAAATAGAACAACATCGCTTTTGAATTTTGACTATTGAATAAAAAATCACGAGCGCACTTTCACCACCATCACGTGTATCAAAAACTGTTGTTTTATATAAAAGGTGATTTTAATTAAATGATTACATCACTTGCTAGCCACCACTTCACACACTTGAGTAGGTATATCACAAAAAAGGCAACGCCCTTAACAATCATCTGTATGTAGGAAGGTACCTATATTATTATTATTTTTTACTTTTTTTGAAGGTATTTTATTTGACTTCCCATACCAATATGTACTGTGGAAGCGTGCTGGGCCTTAACCTATGAGAACTTAAATGGATTTAAATGATGCATTAAAGAATTGAAGACACCGACTTCAGAAGCTGTTAAGTTTTTTATGAAAGTTATTTTATTCATTTTAGGTTTTGAAGTCGGTTTTTACTTTTTTTAATGTTTTATTTTTCCATTTTTAGTTGAATATACAATTACATAATATGACGAACGAAAAGAATAATCATCAAAATCAGCTTAGAAATGCCGGAGATACAGTACATTTATGAATATAACTTCGTACATAAGAATAATTACATAGTGTATTATGTATTAGAACCTTCTCGAAAGTATGTAAATCACGTTAGTTGAAGAATCATCAAAATTGGTTCATTCTTTTTTGAGAAAATCGCGGACAAACAAACATAAATACATACATACGGGTCGAATACAGAACCTCCTTTTTTGAAGTCGGTTATAAAAGGTGCCAACTTCCAACTAGCATCTGTACTTCCCTCATGTATTTGACTTCCCATACCAACAAGAGCCATATAGCCACATAGCCCTGCTAGGTGGCAAAGTAAGTGCCTTATTACAAATATTATCATTGCACGAGGTCGCCATCCGTGCACCCGTGTTATTACGGGCTGTCTTCCACAAACAACGCTCTCCAATAAAGTCCCATGTTTGTACGGCACAATGTTATTTTATCACTCACGTATAATTTTATTGTAGTGTTTTTATTAACTGAGTGAAGTTAGTGCAATATAATGCAGTTCTGCTGATTTGCTGACGATTGGAGCTTTTTATGGGGTCGTGATTCAGAATGGTTTCGAATGAATTTCAATTTTAGATTTGCGAATGTAGATAAATTATGAAAACCTATTTATAGAAATAAAAACTTTTGGTAAATAGCTCATAAAAAAATAAAAATAATCGGCATATAAAGAAAAATAAATTGTATAATCTGCACAAATTACTTCGAAATAGAACCACGTTTCAGTTTCTTCTCAATTTCAAACACTAGACGACGATGTTTTTGTGCAATATGCCACTTGTACTAACAACCAATTAAAAACCTGTCCGATTGACGAAAAAAAAAATCCCTAGGTACAATATACATAGTTGTAGATATTACTACCAATAGATGGCAGCACCTGCATGTCGTGTATGAAAACAAGCTCCACATGAATATGTCAAGTTGCCAATCAGCAGTCAAGTTGTCTGACACTCAAGTTCAATTCATTTCAGTACATGAATGTAGCTTGCAACTGTCTGAAACTAGAGGAGTGGAGTATGAAAAACCGGCCAAGTGCGTGTCGGACCACGCACATTGAAGGGTTCCGTAATTGAAAAGAATTTATCCCAAAAACAAACTTAACTTATTTACCCAAAAAAAAAAAATGTGATAAAATTACAAATTAACAATTTTTGGACTTTTTCTTTTACCTTGCTTCTAGCCAAATTTTAAGATTCTAGGTCAACGGGAAGTACCCTATAGGTTTTGATTTACTTGCTAGTATGAAATATATTATGTCGCTTAAATGGCCGTATTTTTTTTACTGCGTTCACTTAGAAGCTTAAATTTTTTAGAGCTCCTAGGGACCATAGACGTATTTGATATCAATTTCAACTTGATACCTCCACGCGTTCCTGAGAAAAAGGGTCTTGACAGACTGACAGACAGACAGACAGACAGGCAAGGTACTTCCCGTTGACCTAGAATCTTAAAATTTGGCTTGAAGCAAGATCTCACCTCACAAGTAAAGGGGAAGTCCGAAAATCGTTAATTTGTAATTTTATCGCATAATTTTTTTTTGGGATTTCTAGTTTTTCAACTAAAATGTTAAGTTTGTTTTTGTGATGGTTTAAAATGGGTTTCCAAGGCACGGAGGAATAGAATAGAATAGCACACCATTTAAAATACAGGTATGAATGTTGAATTTTTTTTTTGTTTTTTTTTGCATCTCGTTATATAATGGATAGTCACGCATCCACGGCCTGTAGCTTACCTTCGCGCTGTAATTATTTAGCCACAAGGCCCTCTATTCACCTTAAACATTAAAAATACTGCTATGTATTGTACTCATTTATTTATACGAAGGCAGGGAACGCACTTTTCCACGACGTCACAAGGGACCAACACAGCTAAGAGGATTACTTGAAATAATAATTAATTCTTCTTACTCATCTTCCTAATTTCGCATTAATTTACAGGTTTGACTAAACCCTAATTAGTATAAAAGTCAGGTGTTTCTTATACTTAACATTCCATAAATTTATTTTATTATTTTAACTAGCCAACGACTTCGTTTATGATCCAGAATGAAAAGTAGCCTAAGTTCTTTTCCAGGTAATGGTCTACCCATGTGCCAAATTTCATCCAAATACGTTCAGCTGTTTTAGCGTAAAAGCGTAACAAATAAACTCACTTTCGCATTTGTAATATTAGTTAGGATAGGATTAGTAACACTAATTCAGAACACTCTTCTCTCAAACAGTGCGGTTTATAAAAAAAATATTTATCTAGGGATAAATCTTTTTTATAAAATATCAAAGGCAACTTTTCTACGTTCAAAATTACATGCACTTTACATCAGAAAAAAACATTAGATACCAATTCCAAACATTTCCATTAAATTTTCTAGTCAATATTTTACGAACTCCAACTGTACGTAGGTATTTCTGTCATGAAATGAGACCCTGCAAAGGAGCAAAGTATCTCCAAATAATAGTTTTCAATTTCATTTAACAAGCACTACAATCCCCAACTAAAATAATAATTGAATACAAATAAATAGAGACCGCAAATTATTTCAATCAACAATAACAGAATTGCAGACAAAACAAGAAACAAAAAAAAACACAATCGCCTAACTAAATGAACTGATTTATATTCATGCTGAATTAAATAACCAATGTGCCTGTTATTTTTACATAGAATCAATACTCCCGGACCAACCAGAAACCTGTAAATTATTCAAATATTCAATTTTGGAACTGATCGATTCTTGTTCGTCGACTGGTTCTGATGAGAATCAACTGGTTTCAATCAAAAGGGATTAACAGTAACTTGCCGACCGACGATGAATTAAAGTATGTCCGGGTCTTGTCGCATTTAATTAGTTCTTTTTTTACTTATATCTGCAAAGTATTGGCAATTAGAAATAAGGTAGAACAGTAATCTACAAAACAAAAAATATTTAGCTGAAACAGTTAAAAATATGTGTAAACGGTGAAAAAAGATTCTCAAAATCAGAGTCATCATCTGCCTAGTCTTTTTCCAAAGATATTGTAGTCGGCTACCAGTCTAAGCAGATGCAGCTGAATACCAGTATTTTATATGGAACGACTGCCTATCTGACCTCCACAACCCAGTTACTGGGTAATACGATACTCCTTGGTAAGACTGGTTGTCAGATTTTCGGGCTTCTGACGACACGTAACGACTCTCAAAGATCCACGAATGACAAAATCAGAGTACCTAGCTTCATTTGTAACTGTGTAAACTAAGTTATCAATCAATACTTTTTTGCTGGTGAGAAACATCATGTGCAAAACAATAATTTATTTAATCATGACATTCTTGTAGAAATCTAATAACCTGAGGGTCTAGACTAGAGGGATTTTTAGTTTCCTACAAATTAAAAAAAAAAAAAACAAAAAAATCTGCTGAATATACAGCACATCATTATCATTGACGATGTTTTATCGAAACCAATAACAATTTATCTCCTCGGAGCAATAAAACTGCCTCACGAAAACGTCGTTAGCTAAAACGCTCCCAAACCTACAAAGATTCAGGTCCAGGCAAAATGTAACTATGAAAAGAAATGTGAAAATGAGAGAAGTGAGGGTAACTTCGCCACTGTGGCCTTTGGCAATGAGTACTCTTTTCATATCCTGTTCCCAAAGGACATCGATTTGCATATAAAAGTTTGCTAGTATTATTTTTAGTTCTATTGAACTGATCATCGAAACTATGTTTTTGAACCACTATTTCACACGGTAATCTGCATGTTCCTCATATGATCTGACTAAGACAATGTCTAGACTTTAATAAGCCTTTCTTATCAGAGTAGTCAGATAGAAAACGCTGACTTGTTTCAGTTAAAAAAAAATTGACGTTTATACCTAAGTGTTTGTACAAACCTACTTACAGAACTAAACATCATTTATCATTTAAAGTAATTTTCAGAACGTAACAGTTTACGTTTCCGTTTTCGTTAAGTATCCAATTTAGAGGCAAATATATATTTGATGTGTGACTTTAAAGCTTCGTCCGCAATACGGCACGAGGTTCAGTATATGATGCCGATATGTGCCGAGCACACATATCTGAAAAATAAATGTATCGGCACAAGGCCTTGGCACAACATTCAATATTCGACGTTACGAATGAAACAAAAATTTTTTGGATGGCTAAAATACTGTAGCAATATGTTTTTAATTGGTTTAAGCGTGCGCTTTCCACGAGGAAAGATAAGTTGCTTAGTGTAATATAAACATGTCTAACCCAGGATCGATATTGCGGAATTAATAATGAAGGCTCGTATGCTTGATAAGATACATTAGTTTATTCATCTAATAAATAAATAGTAGTCTAAAACAATAACCGATAGTTGTTGTACAGCAACCAGCCGTAAGAATAGCACAACAGTTTAGAAAAAAAAATCGGTTTTGTAAAGCGTAGACACTCACTGAATTCTGTATGATACTCTCTAAGGCCCAAAAATATTATAATAATGACACACACCTGTAATTTAATACAATCAATCTGCCTAGCCTTTTCCCAACTATGTTGGGGTCGGCTTCCAGTCTAACCGGATGCAGCTGAATACCAGTATTTTACATGGAGCGACTGCCTATCTGACCTCCACAACCCATTAACTGGGTAATACTATACCTCTTGGTAAGACTGGTTGTCAGACTTTTGGGCTTCTGACGACCCGTAACGACTGTCAAAGATCCACGAATGACAGCCGGGACCAACGGCTTAACGTGCTTTCCAAGGCACGGAGGAGTCTCGATATGTAAAGATGGTCACCCATCCACGGACAACCCCAGCAAGCGTAGCTTAACCTGATGGATCGACCCGTGCGGCTGTTATTACTTAGCCACGAGCTCCTCCTCCTCCTTAAATTACACCTGTAATTTAATACAGCTATGTTTTATGGCTGCATAGTATGCAGTAGTATTAATAGCCCACCACCTCGAGTATTAAATATTTGTGGTGTCTATTAAAACCTTTTTAAGTAAAACCCCGGGAAGTGCTAAAATAACTTTCATTCAACCGAATACAGTTAACGAACGAATGAAATCTCTGTTATAAATATGTCAAAGTAAATCCCTAGCTCCCTACACGCCTAGTAATTTATGTCCATCCACGAGGACATAATTTACTGAAAGCATGACCATTTGCAGACTTAATTACAACTAGCTAAAGTGATTAAAATTTGGGATTTTTACAACCCGTTAACCGGAGTCTAGTATGCATGATGTAATATGGGGTACTAATTCGGTACTAAGCGTCTTAGTGCGATCCTCCTTTAATAAATAGTTCATTACTATAATAAACACTGTAAATAAAAGACTAGGCACGATTTTTCTTTATGTATTTGAAGTTAACTAAACTAAACTAAAGAATATTCAGGCCGATTTTTCTCATCATATGTTGTCATCATCATCATCATCTGCCTAGTCTTTTCCCAACTATGTTGGGGTCGGCTTCCAGTCTAACTGGATGCAGCTGAATACCAGTATTTTACATGGAGCGACTGCCTATCTGACCTCCACAACCCAGTAACTGGGAAAAACGATACCCCTTGGTAAGTGGTTGTTAGACTTTCGGGCTTCTGACGACCCGTAACGACTGTCAAAGATCCACGAATGACAGCCAGTATCATTTATGTTATAATTAGTTAAATTATTTTCAATCTTAGCATTGATTTGGTTGCTCACTCTTCAAAATGTACATTAAAGCTTAATAACAGCTATTTCTATATTACTAAAAAAAATTGCTAGCTAAAGGAATGAAGGAAGGAGGGCTAATTGATGTTGTTAATCAAATCCAATAAAACTGCATTCTAGAGAAAACCTGAGCTGGAAATGATCAGAGACCCATGGTCGCCAGCAACAAACATTTCCAAAGTTATGCAGTTTACATAAAGTGTGCTAACGGTGTTTAATTGCATGAACATGACATAAATTATAAGGATCTACAAGAGGACCTTTCCGTCGGCCCTTAGGTCTGCCTACCCAACAATGAAATGTTAAAGATCAACAATAAAACAGGTTATGGGAATTCCGTAGGAAGACCTTTTCTTAATGAACGTTTTGTTATAAAAACACGAAACATGAAAATTCCGTTCCTTGCTCCATTGCACAGTTTCTATGACGTCATTAGCAATATTACCGAAACGAATTGTGCATAATTAGTCTTTATTCGATAGCTGGGTCTCTATCAATTTTGTGTAACCTTTTGTAACGGAAATTGTGAATGGCCATAGAAATATATTTTTTTTAATACTTTGACCCGGTGCTCGTGGAGGAGCTCGTGGCTAAGTAATAACAGCCGCACGGGTCGATCCATCAGGTTAAGCTACGCTTGCCGGGGTTGGTCCGTGGATGGGTGTCCATCTTTACATACCGAGACTCCTCCGTGCCTCGGAAAATGTTAAGCCGTTGGTCCCGTCTGTCATTCGTGGATCTTTGATAGTTGTTACGGGTCGTCAGAAGCCCGAAAGTCTGACAATCAGTCTTACCAAGGGGTATCGTATTACCCAGTTAATGGGTTGTGGAGGTCAGATAGACAGTCGCTCCATGTAAAATAATGGTATTCAGCTGCATCCGGTTAGACTGGAAGCCGACCCCAACATAGTTGGGAAAAGGCTAGGCAGATTGACTTTGACCCGGTGCGGCAAACGGTGTCGAAAGACCAAAAAAAGTAGAACTAAGGCACTACATTTTTACCAAAATAACGTGGGATAACTACTTAGGTTGCTGACCAATCGTCATCATCATCTTCCTGTCCTTGTCTTATGTTACTAGCTGACCGATATGCGAAGAAAATATTTATTATAATGTAAAAGTTCCATGTTAAATACTGGTATTCAGCTGCATCCGGTTAGACTGGAAGCTGACCCCAACATAGTTTGGAAAAGGCTAGGCAGATGATGCGAAGAACATATTTACTCCAAATGTTCCAAGCTTCAGTCCATGTGCAGATGCAAATTGATTTAATTAACCATCCATTATTGCTGCATTTGCAAATTGCAACTGTAAATGCTGCAGCCCACATTTTCCCGGATGACGGCATTTTCCATGAAACGGGACAAACTTGCCACTCCCATATCGCAGTAGTACCTATATTAGAACTGTTCATTGAATTATTATTACTAAAAGCCCACAGTTATCAAGCTTTCCGGTCGTATTCATGATTTATTTGAATCGAAACACTGCATTTTGTATGCAAAGGTCAAAGTTCGTCAGGCGGAATTCAATTCTGGAAAAGAGCGTGGTCAGTTTTTCGATTTTTCTGTAAGATAGATACATGTTATCTAAACGCGAAGACTTGTAACTGGGTTTCTGTTGTACTATTGTTTCCTTTTTTGCTGTTAAGTTTTTTTAGCTGTAAGTTTTCCATGCTGAAATAAAGAATGAAATGTTTGGGGTCGCTTTTGAGGCTTATTTATGCATAATAAACGCGGCAACGAGTATTTGTGCACAATCAAATTAAAAGCTAATAATGTTTCCACATCAATCAATCTGCCTAGCCTTTTCCCAACCATGTTGGGGTCGGCTTCCAGTCTAACCGGATGGAGCTGAATACCATTATTTTACATGGAGCGACTGCCTATCTGACCTCCACAACCCAGTAACTGGGTAATACGATACCCCTTGCTAAGACTGGTTGTCAGACTTTCGGGCTTCTGACGACCCGTAACGACTGTCAAAGATCCACGAATGACAGCCGGGACCAACGGCTTAACGTGCTTTCCGAGGTACGGAGGAGTCTCGGTATGTAAAGATGGTCACCCATCCACTGACCAACCCCGGCAAGCGTACCTTAACCTGATGGATCGACCCGTGCGGCTGTTTTTACTTAGCCACGAGCTCCTTAATAATGTTTCCACATGATATTTCTTATTTGTTGCACCTTTTCCCACATGATCCGAATACCGTAGTAATAAGACAGGGTCTAAAGTAGAAAGCTATGTATATTGTCTAGGGGAAGTATGTTATTTGAAGACACGACAGTGTATTATAAATATATATACATATTAAAGTAAAGAAGTCTATTGCTGCTTCACAGTCTGCAGAGCTCCGCACTTTTACTGTGAAGAAACTTCATGTATATTAAATGATTTTGTATATTATTTCGTTCATAACTATTGCCGACCGACTGTTCTCGTAAAGTACATTATAAATATTTTAAAGGGTTATCTACATTATTTATTCATAAAGGTCAGAATATTGATATGAAGCACTGTAATTTAGTTTAATACGGTAATGAATAACCATAAAAATATGGTTTTTAAATATTTAATTGCTGAAAAGTTATATTATAAAGGCATTTATGACTTTACGTAAATGAACTTACTATTTATTTTATTATTTGGAAGTATGCTGTTAATTCTCCAAGCACTCAATACCGCCTTAATGTGTGATTTAAATTCATTTTTTATACTATAATGTTTAATACGTACAGCCCGTCTTTAATAAATTAATACAGCAACATAAAATTTTAATCTACATACTTTCGGTTTTAATACAAAATTAAACTGTTTGATCGCAAATTACTATTCATAACGCACGATCGGCACTGCTACTACTCCATGCATGTCGAAATTAACAACACGGCTCAATCAGAATCCATCGAATGTAACCCGAACGATTCGCCCGCACATAACGTGACCGTCGTCCTTTAAAAAAGACATTAATTTATCACTCACGTGTGCTGCTCCGAATAAAAATGATTAATTAAAGAGCAATCGGTAATACGGACTGAGCATGTGGCTCAATCCTACCAATTCTGGTACTATGCTAATTTTATTGAGAAAACACCACTACTTACCGGCGGTACCTATGCAACGCAACCACACGAACTCGCACCCAACTCACTTACTTAGTCGCACGCAAGCACTTAATCACAAGTCACAAACATTTGGTCACAATCATCGATATGGTCATTTCCACGCATGTGCTGACACTGAAACACGTCACAGACACTATATAGGGTCACCAGTTCTGTTTTGGGGGGTGCGACGCGAACAGGCGCTCCCTCGGTCGTCGCAGCCTCTACTGGCTGGGGCGACGCTACCGCGCGTGCCTAGCCCCGCAACCCTCACCCCTCCCCGTTTACCTCGCAGTACAGGCAAATAGAAATAAAGTATGCGCTGTAAGGACAGAACGTGGAGGAAAAAATGGACCTAGATGCCTGAAGGCGAGTTAGTTATATCGGAACGTTTCAAAGACTCGATGGAGCTCCTCTGATTTGCTATTTGCAAGCTTGTTATCGTTGTACGGGCTGGATATTCAAATTAACAGTGATTTTGTTTATGATATTTCTCGTTTTATATTTTTTTCGGACTGCGTGGCATTTGTTTATTAAAAATTTATAAACACGTAACTGGACTTTTGGGACGTATGTTTCGACAAGTGACGTGGGTAAATTTGGTATGGTTAGCATTTCTGCTGATAATATTAAATACTTTCGTACCTAATAATTTTTGTCGCTATTTTTTTTTCACATTTTTCTATATATAATGTTATTTATTGTATTTGATGATGAAATATTATCACGATATTTTTTTTGTTATGTGATAAGAATGAAGAAAAATTTAAGGTTCATGGAATTGATTAGCTACTTGAGGTCTTTCCTTCTCTAAACTATAACAGTTTATGTAAATATTGATTCAACAAACTCGTACAAACGTTCGGTAATAAACATGTAATAATAGGTGTAAGAGACTCCACGCAATAGTTTATTTTCACAACCCTTAAATTATAAATCTTTAAACCTCCCACGTAAAAGTGCGCCATCCAAAACATCATAAAAATAAAACTGAATCACAAATCATTCCAAACTTGTATCTGTCAACATGCCTACCCTTTCAGGATAAGAATGTCAGTAACAAATTCTCATCATTCTAAAACACACAACCGCATTTTTCGTATACATGTACTCTGCAGAAAATGTATAGGTAAGTACTATAAAAAAATATACAGGTACATTTTCGCCGTTTTGAGTTGACACCTGCGTTCGAAGTAAGACATATTGGAATTCATAAAGGACCATTCTCTCTCGCCCGCGCGATTTTCTTTGTAAAATGATGTATCTGTATTGTTGCTACATAATTTAACTTTTTCTTGAGCACATGTGGAATTTCCAAGTACTTTGGATACCTACTTATTATATTTTTTGTTGGTGGAACGCCTACACTTTTCAATTGTGAAGTGAAAAGAAGAAGGTTGATTTTTATTTTTAATGATGGTGGCGAAAATGACGGCTATGAAAGAGTTCGGTTTTCTTTACAGAAATTCATAAAATCAATAAATCAGTAGGTAAGTAAGGTAGATAAGGTAACACGTCATTATTAAGCACAGTTGCGTATTGGACATCTCTAAAATATTAGAACATTCTGATTCCATTTATCATGATCTTACCGTCATTAGTCAATAGTGAGGAAGTATTATACTTCACTTTATTGATGATGTTCTTCAGAAAGGTCAAGTGTATGCCCAGATGTATGAATGTAAATGAAGAAAAACGAGTACGTAAGGATCGTAGCAGATGGTGTTCTGAAGTTTCTGGCTACCCCCATGGGAAGATGGGGTGAATTTACGTATGTATGTATTGTACTTCAGAAAATATTCTTATCAGGCCAGAAGAGTATCCACTTTAAACTTTCATTAATAATCACACTGAAAAAATACCGTCATTAATTTGATACTTCCGCAGAAGGCTATCTCTGTGACATGCTCTATCTTTTTCTTTCGCACCGAGGAAAGCGCTTCAAGGATATGAGTATTCGCTCACACACGTGTTCATTGTTTGATGCTAAGCAGGTTGCAGCTGATTAGCGATGTTAAGTGCTTAGAGAACAATGATTAATGAAGTAAAGTGATCTTGTGTTCGCAGAATTGCCTATTGTTTCCCCTTATGTAAATAAGCAGAAAAACGTCTTGCATATATTTTCTATGCCTGCACTTGAAGAAAATTCTATGATTTATTTATTTTATTTATTCATTTATCTACTTAAATGTACCATGACAGGACAACCCAATGCGGTACATGCGCTTATCCTAAACTTAATCTAAGCTAACATCTACAACTACTATTATAAATAATGCATTCCTTGTGAATTCACTCAGAGAGCAACAGAATAAATCCGTCTCACTCGCTATGAGGTTGAGCATGCGGAGTGCACGCGTCAGGGACGCCTCCCTTAAAAGGTTGGTCCGAGCGCGCGGTTCCACTAGCAGAGGCGGCTGCCATCTGATGGCATGATGTTTTTTAACTAAAGTCATTGATGACCGATGATGTATACATTATTATGTATTGTGCACTAATTACTTTGGAAGGCAGGTTTGCTTTATACCAAATCATTAGAATTCTTAGGCAATAACTTTGCACAATATGATTGTAACTACTGTTGTCTTGATCAATTTAAAAAAATACAATTAATACAATGAGGACCGGCCGTAAGATGGTCTAGAAGGACATATAATGACCTCATTGGTGATGTTCTTTAGGCCAGGTATATTGTACTTTGCAACAGGCGCGCGTGCGTGTATGAGTGCGTGTGTGAGCGTAAACGAAGCAAAGAGTATGAAAGGATCACAGTAGGTGGTGATCTGTAAATTCTGCCTACCCCCATTGTATGAAGGCGTGAGTTTTTGTATGTGTAAGGCCATTTGTCCACCGCTACGTCAACGGGACGTCAATGAGTACATATATGTACATAAAACCGCACCGCCGCCGCCGCGTGTTCACCGCACGCCGTCACAGGGACGTCACGTTTGGTTCGAATAATCTCGTTTCTCGTTGATGTCCCGACGACGTTGTGCGGTGGACAGTGTATGTGTGTAATAAAATGTGAAAAACTGTCAATGTCATGAATTTTCAATTATTCACATAAGTTCTCGTGCCTTAAAACATCTTCTATCGAAAACGCGTCCAAGTTTGAAATAGGTTTACTATACCTATTACTAAAGTTACAGAACTTGAGTCTTACTTAGCGTAATGTTAGCTAGTATCGACCTCCTTCTACAGCGATTTCACCTAAACTTGTTTTGTAACCTTTCATTTTAACATTGACCTCGAAACGCTAGTGAATGCTTACGCAGGTTGATTCTAAGCGCCGCGTTTGTTGGGGTAGAGACGGGATATTTTTTGGCTACAGAATACAATTTAATAGTTGGTCTGTGTTGATGTCATTGATGTGTTGGTTTAAGAATGATTTACTAAAGAAAAAATCTGGAAACATTTTGGCAATTGAGTTACAAATCTATTTATTTAGATTTGTTTTCTGAAGAAAAACAGGATGAACGTTTGTCTTGGAACATATTGTCTATCTCTTCACCGAGTTAATACCCACATTAGGAAATATTAAGTAGGTAAATAAAATGTTTTTAACTACTATTTTACTACTCGTACTAACACAAGTTCCATAAGTTTTACTGTACTAACATTCTATAAATAAAAACATTTTAATTCAGACTTTGAAAGTTTTAAAAACAAAAACATAATTTAAAGTTTTAATTTTGGTTTATTTTTATTTATTTTTTTTTTGCCTATATCTGGAAATGGACTGCAATGACCGTATGCCTACAATCCACATTCGTATCTCAGGTTTAATATGCATATTGAAACTCACTAATAAACCATCGATTTTTTACGACGATACACTACGTACCTATTGAAAGTCGCTCGAACAAAAGCAATTCTAAATTTGTATCGCCGTCTACATTTAAAAAAGTAAAATTGGATACAAAAGTGTAACACGTCTGTGTTGAATTTATTTGATTATGAACAATTTGCTAGCCTTAAAAGGATTAATTTCATGTTACCGTGGGTTAGAATACTTAATTCGGAAACTAAGGATTTGCGGAGTTTACTCTATATTATTCCATCTATTTGCAAATACAACAGACTATATTATTGTTGTAGAGAACAATATTCAATTTATTATACAATTAAATAGTAGTTTCTCAAACGGTTGTAAGTTAAAATTTTTTTAAGAAAGGGACCTGCACCCTAATTGCGTAACATCAATCAGAGTTAGTTTCATTTTGACAGTTCAACAACATTCATTGCGTTATTTACGTTGTCCAGCAGACAAATTTTTCGAATATATGAAGCAATGGATTAGCAATTTGTTCCAAAATGAAACCAACTTCGATTGTTAATGTGTTACGCAATTAGGGACCTGCCCTGAATTTCGAAGCTAGCTATAATTTTACGACTCCTACTTTCCATATTTATTACCTCAGTTGTTAGCGAACAAATTCACTGTATATTTTTAATGCTTAACTTAGTTCTGCTCGAGCAGAGAAAACAGCTTGCCAATAATAATTTACGTTCAGATCAGAGACTTAAACCGTGTCAAATAATAATATTGTTAGCTTACTCTGAATACAGAATATTGGACTGCCTCCAGCGAGCAATTTATACGTATTACGTACTAAACTGACATGACAAAGGATATTTGAAATGTAGAATACTAAATAACCTTTTCTTGGATACATCTAGGTAGTAATTCAAAGCTACATAATGCTACGAACAATTGCTTAGTTAACGTCTACGAGGCGTAGCACATTTGCTACGCGGCTACGCGGCTACGAATCCTCGTAGGCGTATAAGTAATTGCGTGGAGCGAATGAATTTCTTGGAAATCAATATAGAACAGGTTTGCTTTTAATTGATTATTTATGACAATTTTATGTAATAACTCTATTTTTATACGAATGATTAAACTTGTTTTCTCAAAAAAATAATTAATTTCAGTGGAAACGGTGAAGAAGTGGAATGTGTGTGAAAACTTGAAAAAAAAAATCCGTAACCATTTTATTGAGATATACAACATATTGGTTGGTTGGTTGGTTTGGTTGGTTTTGGTTGGTTGATTGGTTTTTCTCTGTAGTCAATGCCGGGCAGCAAAATCGAATATATTTATGTAGATATTTGTTCGCGAAAAAGCTGCTCGGCTTAGCTTGAATCGTGCCGAACCCACCCGAACATGAATTTTCAGCGAGGGTAGACGGAATTTATTGATTAGCAAGAGTCGAAAGAAACCTGGACATGTGTAGTAATTGCTTCGGTTCGGCTTTGTTGTTCAACAAATACTGCCGAATCGTATGTGCCGACCCGAACAACTGTGTAGCATCCCTCAGACAAAATAAGAAGTTTAGTTTTTATTTTAAACTAGCTTTTGCCAGCGGTTTTGCCCACGTGGATGAAGGAAAATATCCCCACAGAAACGTATTATCCGGAATTCCTTCCTTATTCATTGTTTACATTATAAAGGGAACCTCTATGCAAAATGTAAGCTTTCTAGGTCTAAAGGTTTGGACTGGGCGTTGACGAGTCAGTCAGTCAGTCAGGACTTCTCTCTTTGTTTATTTATATAGATATATAGACTAGCTGACCCGACAGACATTGTCCTGTCCAAATTTAACTGTCAAAGTCAAACTGTATATCGTAGAAAGAGAAAAAGTCAAATCTACGGATGCATTCAAGTAGTTTATAATAACATCAGAAGGCCAATTCTCGTACTTAAACACGATCAAATTTAAGTCATGCCAGCGACAATCAAATGTCAAAAATTTAGGTACCTAATTGCTATACAATTTTTACAGATTGAGACTGAGATGAGATTGCGAACGTTGTAAAAATACGGAAATTGCCCCTGAGATTTGCCATCGCTAGAATTGACAGCTAGGAACATTTTGTATGGGAAAAAGAAAAATGTGGTTTTTACGTTTTTCCGTGCAATTTTCCTAATTTATCTCTTCATAAGAACCTTCGTCAGACTGGACGGAAGAAACATATTTGAAAAAAAAAAAATTGCCGAATTGGTCCAGTCGTTCTCGAGTTTTGCGCTAAGCTCATTTAGCTATTCATTTTTATTTATATAGATAAATGACAACAGTCTTATAAGTTACATTGAACTCCCACTTGACGTATTTATTCTAACGTGCAACAGTGGTGGCGTTTTACTCTGTGTAAATTATTTCATCACCACTGCTCTCAAAACGGTGAAGGAAATCATCGTGAGGAAACCGGCATGTCCTAGAACCAAAAATTCGAAGACATCTACCAACCCGCACTGGGCCCAAGTGGTGGATTACAGCGCACTCCCTCTCACGAGACGAGTCATATGTCCCAGCAGTGGGAAAATTATTGGCTGATTATGCTTTATGCCAACTTGATAGTCATATCATCTGAAACTCACATTCACATAAATATGTAACACATCAAAAAACTTCAACACCCACATAATTTCATCACTTAAATTCAGGGGAATCCACATATTTACCCATCCTTTAACCAAAAGAAAACGGTTCTTTTATCCCTCAAAGATATCCGGGAGACTCGAATAAGCTTTGAAAATAAATGTATAAGCATATATTTCTGTCTCATACCGTGCTAATGTGATTACGTGGGGGCACGAAACGTATCTCACTTTTTCCCCGAAAGTGTTAACGAGCCCCTTAAGGAGGGCTGTAAATTAACTAAAGGGATATCTTTCACCCGACCATAGTTTGCTATGAGTAAAAATTGTTGTTGTTTTTCGCCACAGTGGAATGATCTACATAATTGCATTTCCTTATGTAAGTTTGCTACCTTTTTGTAATTTAGAACATACAATATTGTCAGTAACAGGCCAGTTTTTGTTATAACTGATACAATAAATTGTCAGTTTGTCAAGATGTTTTATAATAGTCTTCCGATTTTGGTAATTTGGCACTCAGATAGACCATGTTCAGCACCCTAATTGCGTAATATACCTACATTTTGACAGTTCAACAACATTTATTGCGTTATTTACGGTATTGAGAAGACACATTTTTCGAACATATGAAGTTATAGATAAGCAACTTGCTTCAAAATGATTCAAATTCCGATGGATAGTGTGTTACGCAATTAGGGTGCTGGATACGTAGTGTGTCAATTTGAAAAACAATTAACTTCTCTGACTGTATTATTATTATCTATTATTATATAGTATTATCTCTGTATGTATTAACTTCCTCAGGATGGGAATGAAATTACGGATGACATGTATGCATAATAATTGACAATCGCCATGATGTGGCAGGCAGACATGCAATCGCACTTTCTAACTCTTCAAGTGCAGTTATATACTAATTTATAAACCCAAAAACCCCAGGGGGACGTAGGATGATTTTTTTTCCATCGGATGATGTTTTTTTACGTTTATATATATAATATATAAGCTTATATACCTATTATCTAAAGGGGTTTTTCCTTATGCACACATAGGGTGCAGAAAGCCTTTGAGGGGCTAATCATCAGCAACTGTAGTCAGCAATACAATATTTATGGTCCTACACAATGATATTAGAAAAGACGTAGATAGATTACCTACCCAACATTCGATGTTCTTACTAGGAGAACTCCTCAACAATAAATAACGTCCCTGCATCGGGAAAAGCAATATTTTGTAAAAGGTGATGAGCAGTTGACATTAGGCTATTGTAACTTAGATAAATTACAAACTGACCCACTAAAACCTGCCTATCGTTTTCCCAACTATGTTGGGGTCAGCTTCCAGTCTAACCGGATGCAGCTGAATACCAATACAAACTGACCCACTAAAAAGAGAAAATAAAAACTAGTTTAAAAAAAAACTACTACTAAGTAATAAATAAATTTAATTTCGGAAGTAGGCGGCATAAAAACTAAAATACATATCCAAAGACACTGACTTCCCAAATTAAAGTTATTTATCAATTTGTAGTGTTTTTTATTTGGAAATCGGTTGATTTTTTTTTTTTTTTTTGAGTTAACTTTTTATAGTAATGACTAGTCTACTAATTTTAACGGTAGCGGCAACTATTGTGCACTTTTACAATTCCCAACGTGACGATATTATCGCAGACGTCCAAGTACACGTCACGGCATCACGATAACACAGAGAAGTAAAATGTATTGAAATACATAACAAAGACGCTTTTAAGTTTCCGTTCAACATAACTTTATAATTTGCACGTATTTCCATATATTATATGGACGTGGACGTCCACAATATATTATACATTAGAAAATATAAAAGCGCACATTGGATATAAAAATAATACCCAATGTAAATTAGTTTAATAGATTTTTTATTATACGGGTACATCAGTCTGCCGAACTTAATGTTTTTGCTAAACCCTAGACAGCCTACTAAGTATAGGGTCGCGTTATTATTATAGGCAATAAAAAAGAAATTAAAGGCCATTATGTCACTAATTTATTTTATGGCAATGAGGGCAATATTTAAGTTTATTTATAGAATAAAAATTTATTGATGGTGATGCTTTGTTTTTTATTCATTGGTGTGTCTGTTTTGTTTTCTTCGAGAAAATATTCTGTTGATAACATGAAAAGTAAAATGTAAAACTTAAATTTGATAATAAAATAATTTCTCTGGTAGTATATCTAAGTAGATGAGTAAAATTAAATAAAATCGATGTTTAGTAGGTGCTATGGCTCATAGATCACTAGGAACTCCCCAACATTGAGGACAAAACTCTGAGGTACAGTCAGCAACAAAAGTCGATTAACACTTGTAGTTTTTAATCTTAATTATTAAGTGAAATATTTAATTCAAATCGGAACAGAAGCACTTAAAATTTTAAGAACATTAACTCTTAACAGTTAATCGAAAAAAATAGCAGTTTATCGAATCATTTTGTGTTAATTTATATGATGTCAAAAAGTAGCAGTGCTAACCGACGTCTGTTGCTGACCGTACATGCAAAAGAGATCTGAAAATACACATTTATATTGCTCGAAATGAACGTTGCCAAAAATATATCATGTTATCATCATACTGTCATCAGTTTAAGGCGCTTCCCCGAGCGAACGACCTTGAGTGTTCGGTCCTTCTCTGTCCCGCTCCCTCCGCACGCCCCTTTGTCATAGAATTCACAAAATTTTTGGAATTATGTATTTTAATAAAAAAGAAAATCGATCTTTAGAAATAAAATAAAACGTGAATTGAAGACCGCTTAATATTTTTACCAAAGCATAAGTTGTTCTCATAACAGCTCTTGAAGATACGAGAATGCAAGAATTGTCAGTTTTTATAGTTCCCCAGCTTATACAAAGACACTTGTATTATTTGTTTCGAAAACAATCGAAAGCTACAAACAGCGAGCCACGTCTAGCAAATTGGTTGAAACTGTAACTCGCTTCATTGTCATCTTACTCAGATCTCCGTTTAATAAGCTCTGTGACGCTCCGTCTTGCTGAAACGTAGATATTCCGCCTGAATACCTACAGTTTGGCTCGAATTACGCTCCGTTTGAGTATAATTTTCGTGTTATTGGATAGGAAAATGTTATTAAGTTCTGCCTTGGGTTGAAGTTGGTTTGGTAAAGAAAGTGTTCCTTGAGGTTTGTACGTTGGTAGTATACTAGAACTTGTACCTAGTGGCACAGTTATCAAGACTTGATTAACTAAGATAAAAACTTTGTCTGTCAGTGGCTGATTAAACATACCTAGTGGTGAAAACTTTACGAATCGTATGAAAAATATAACATGCAACAGAATAATTGCAGGTAGCTTCATATTTTTAGGGTTCCGTATCAAAATGGTAAAAGCAACCCTTATGGTGCGACTCAGTCTGTCTGTCCGTCTGTGTCATTTGGAATGGTTTTAGATGACGCTTGTTCAACTATTTTGCAAATAAGAAAGATTTTTTTTTTTTGCAACAGGGACTGAAAGGGGGTTTTAAAAATTCGAAATAGGGCTACCAGGGCATGTGGGGTAATAATACCCCATATGCGGCGTAAAAAAAGAAAAAAAAAAATGAATTTTGATGAAAAAAGTAAAAAAAAATACCGTTCTCCCGAAGTTTATGCAAAGATTAGAGGATAAATAAAACGATGTCTCTAAATAGCACACTTTTTCAGAAATCGGAACGGATCACCTGGCGCGCGAGTCCGACTCGCTCTTGACCGGTTTGTTTATCCTATGTAGATTTGAAATGTGAAGCGGTTTTGTGTATTCTAAACTTTGCACTGAAAATAATTATGAAAAATGCTGGCTCGTTGTTTTGTGGGTTTCGTTTGGAGAACTATAATATTTTTTTCAATTATCTTGAAATACTAGACAGGCAGAATAGCAAACATTGCTTAAAAATAATTATGCTGTATTTTTCATGGTTTTGAATGCGACGTGTTAAATGCCATTGCATGCTCGTGGCAGCTCAGTGTTTCTTTTCTTTGAGTATGTTTGTGTTTTAGAAGCTTTTACATTTTACCAGTTTTTACTACCCAACAAAAGGAGGACGATCTCGCGGCTAAGTAATAACAGCCGCATGGGTCGATCCATCAGGTTAAGCTACGCTTGCCGCGGTCGACCCGTGGATGGGTGACCAGCTTTACATACCGAGACTCCTCCTTGCCTCGGAAAGCACGTTAAGTCGTTGGTCCCGGCTGTCATTCGTGGATCTTTTACAGTCGTTACGGGTCGTTAGAAGCCCGAAAGTCTGATAACCATTATTACCAAGGGGTGTCGTATTACCCAGTTACTGTGTTGTGCAGGTCAGATAGTCAGTCGCGCCATGTAAAATACTGGTATTTAGCTGCATCCGATTAGACTGGAAGCCAACTCCAACATAATTGGAAAAAGGCTAGGCAGATTGATATATTACCCAACAAAAATGAGTTAAATTATTGTATATAATAATAAAAAAAAAACGCTTTGTGGCAAGATTCGTTTTGTGAGGCTCCATCTCCTTTACTGCTTACCTCATCAAGTACATAACGGTTATAAAGAGATACCATTATCATTGCCTTTCACCATAATGCCCATGCCAGAAAAACGTACTGCTAACCTTTTTTTTTTTAAAGAGGATGGTTGGATCAAATCAAATATCCAAACATTTTCGTAATTCAACTTTTCAGCTCTGTTTTTCTTTCATTCCCAAAATACGATCAAAACATTACAAATTACGTAAATATTCAGAATTAATTAAAATCTCTCGCAAACCGCTAACACTGTTTCAAACAGGGTATTGCCCGCGAATTTTTATTGACTTTGCAAGAGAACCTTGTTTGATCCGAACCCAAGCTTGCAAATCAACAGTTAATTAATTTTATTTATATTGCGTAATATGTTTAAAATTATAAATCTCGCATTGGATGTCTGATCCTATTTTTTTTTTCTAATGGGGGGTATAAGTCTAAGTATTAGTCGCGTTATAATAACCATAGAAAACTATTTTCAGAGTGGATTTTTTCATGTTTTTAGGGTTCCGTATCTCAAAAGGAAAAAACGGAACCCTTATAGGATCACTCGTGTGTCTGTCTGTCTGTCTGTCTGTCTGTCCGTCCGTCTGTCACAGCCAGTTTGCTCCGAATCTAATGGACCGATTAAGTTTAAATTTGGTACACATATGAGTTTCTGTGACCCAAACACGGACAGGTAAAATAAATAAATGAATTTTGAATATGGGGGTCACTTTTGGGGGGCAAATAAGAAAATTAAAAAAAAAAAGTTTTGCAAATTACACCATGTGGGATGTCAAATAAAAGGGCTTACTATGTGGGTCTCAAATATATTATTTTTATAATTTTAAAATAAATTGTTTTAAAGTTATTTAAGAAAATAGACGAAAATTGACCATCCCCCCCCCTTATCTCCGAAACTACTGAGCCTAAAATTTTGAAAAAATTACAGAAAATAGATCTTTACCTGTAGATTTACAGGAAAATCTATAAAAAGTCTGTGGTCTTAAAATAACATGGTAAATAATAATAATAAAATGTATTTATTTTCTCCCACAAATGTTAAAATGGACACAGTATAAAATTACAAAATTTGAATATGGAAGACAGGAGCCCATACTAAGTATAACCTGTGCTACGGGTCTCCTGGTCTCCTTATCTCGAACACAGAATTGAGAGCCAAACTAAGGACATAAATTGACAGCAGCAGGGAGCTCTAAAAAAAAAAATCTATCAATATTGTGAGTACAAACTTACATTTACAGTTGGAATGTATGGAAGAACATGTTTTTGAACTACAATGTTAAGTTTGTTCTTAAGTTAAATTCATCCCAACTACGGAACCCTTCATTGTGCGCGGTCCGACACGCACTTGGCCGGTTTTTTATGGGGTATAACCAAGGTCAAATAAAGAAAAGAAAAAAAATCTCAAATAAATTTTTCCTTTCGTTTTAATTACGTCATTTTAATCGATTAGATTTTTAAGAATCCGATTTAGGCAAAGCGTAACTCCTAATCTAATCGAGTCAACCAAGTCCAACCAGCACTATCAAACCATGAATTTCATTACCAACTGTCCGTCCAACCAAAAATCGAACGTCCGACAGAGTCTTAGTCCCACAAGCTCAGTTCAGCTCCAGGGAATTGGACGCAATAGTCAAACGGAATCGGATTTGAGTGTACAACCATTCGATCAGTAGCCATCGCTAGCTATGCGTCTGTGGGGTATTCCCTTCCGCGCATTGTCATTCCCGAATGATATAGTGGGTATTGAGGATATTGAGATCATATTTAAATAGGTTTGTTGTATTTGTTCTTCAGAGAGATAATTCCCGTATTTTTAACAACGTTTGCAATCTCATCTCAGTCTCAATCTGTCAAAAAATGTATAGCATTTACCTACATTTTTGACACTTGATTGTCGCTGGCATGAGATTGCCACTTGAATTTGAACGTTTTTAGGTACGACAATTGGCCTTCAGATTGGTTTGAAGACTAAGGTTGGACGTTTAATTAGCTGCAGTAAACTGACACTTCTTATCTGTCATTTCGAAAAAGTTCTCATTTTGTAGCAAAATGACAGTAGAAATGATAGAAGAAGAGTCGTTTTACTGCAACTAATTAAAAGTCCAACTGTAGGTATGCTTTGAAGGCTAATGTTATGACTCTATGTATAAAATCAACAAAGTTCCGGGATGAATAGCATTATTTTTCTAACCTATATTTGCTATGTAAATAAAAATCAGTAAGTCGACGTACGCACGGACGTAAAAAATCGCGGCGATTTTTTTACGCGCACTGAATTTTCAACGCTCTGCTTATCGCCGAGAGTTCAAAATCCAACAGTCTGTTTTTGCGACGCGCTAGAATGCACTCTGTCTGTTAAGTTGTATTCTCAACGCTCGACTCAATAGCAAGAGTTGAAAATCCAGTGCGCGATAAAATCCCACCGAGATATTTTTACGTCCGCGCGAACGTCGGCTATTAGTTTAGGAAAACAACTACACCGTACAAAATAATCTACTTTCAGATGATGCAAAAATGAGACACGCAAACTGGATGACTGACTTTTTCCCAAACAAAATTATTGAACAGTGACGAATAGGGAATGCAATGTCGATCGAAAAACGGCTCTCAATCTCGGATTTCGAGCCATTTTTCGGGATTCGATTTCGTGGCAAGACAGATTACGAACGAAATTTCTATAATGAGGTTCTGAGAAACAGCACACTATGTTTCTTGACAATTCAATAACATTTAATGAATTAAAAGTGGGCGTGATGCATGTGTGCTGAATTGTTTTTCATGTTTCTAGATTCTAAACAACAACAACAACAAGAACAACAACAGCAACAATAAACAACAATAATTATTAGTCTATTCTATTGTATTGATTTGATTTTTGTAAAAATGTCACATGATATGTTTTATGTAATGTTTATTCATATTGTTTTGTTATGCAGTGTTTGTTTTGTTAGGGTGCATGTTTGATACTTCTTTATCTTATTTCAACCTCTGTACAACATCTTTGCAATAAACTGATTTGATTTGATTTTATTAACATATTGACTGCAAGACAACAAATATAACAGAAAATCTATTGTTTGCGGTTACCGTGTGTCCGCAGTGGCAGTCAATGACTTAATGTCGTTTTATTTACAAAATATAACTCCAAAATCCTAACTAGGTTGAGCTTTACTAGGTGGACGTAGTTTTCATTATCATTCAGTTTAAACACTTTTTATTAAAAAACTACGCATTATTTTAAAAAGAAGGTGAAGTCTCGATCTTAGAATTCACAAAATCTCGAATGGCTAATCTCAACCCTAGCGCGAGATTTTGAGTTGCCAATCTCTACTCGAGATTGTATTCAATCTCTATTGGCGACACCACAAAAAGCGGTGTGCGCTTAAAAACACACTAAAGTTTAAATTTCTTTATTTTTCCCATAAACAAAAGATAGTTTCAGTTTTTACATAAACCTTCAAAATCGACGCCATTAAGGGTAAAACCTGCCGGTAGCAACAACAAACTGTTAGGGGTGCTACATACGGGGGTACATTCGATACAACAGTATTATTTTATTAACAAAGCCAACCCAAAGCATTGACTACTTTCGTTCGGTTCGTGCACATCGAGAAACTTTGCCCGGTCGCTTAATTATGTTCGGGTCGGTTCGACACAATTCAGACTAAGACAAGCGGCTTTTCCCGAACATTATATCTATACTAGCTTCTGCTCGCGACTTCATCCGCTTGTAATTTCTTGTTCGCCTGACCCACCACGTCGCATTGCATTGCCCACCCGCACTATTACTTCGTTTTCGCTTAGAGTTCTGACTTTTTCGTAGCGTGATGTTAAGTAGCCTATAACCTTCCTCAAGAATTGGGCTATAAAATTTAAAAATAACTTTTCAAATCCGACTGGTTGTTCCAGAGATTAGCGTGTTCAAACAAACAAACTCTTCAGCTTTTATTATTACTAGTACAGTAGGATGTATGAAATTATACCACGGGAACGTACTAACTAGTTAAAAAAATCATATGTCCTAATCCAGGCCACGGTCTACCATGTGCTAAATTTCATCAAAATCATTTCAGCCGTTTTAGCGTGAAAGCGTAACAAACAAACAAACTCACATTCGCAGTTATAATATTTAACTAATATTATAAATGCGAAAGTGAGTTTGTTAGTTTGGACTATAAAAAAAATAAAAATTGATAAATTTGATAATTTTGATAAATGATTTTGCCACCCTTCTGTGCCGAATCTTGCCGACAAGTAGATAGGACGCTTTACTGAAGGGGTATTCTTACCAATTGCTATCAGAAGATCACACGCCACGAAACAAAGTCAAGGTGAAACTCATTACCGTGGCTGGTTCACAACAGTAACGTATAAGGTATAATTTCATAGCTCTAATCTGTAATTTCAGTATGCCCTTGAAGGTAGATCGATAAAATTAAGTTTGAGGTACGTTATGTTGTTAAGTTTCTTGCGAGAAGTCAAAGAGTTACTGGTGTTAAAGGTATCTAAGATAAAACTTGTAAGTTTCAAAGTATCGTTGTCACTTTTCGCTATTTTTTGCAGTAGGAGTAAAATGGTAGAAATTGCCACGTGACGAAAAATCTTTATGCCCAAAAAAGTCTATTTCAAGTGTCAATAGTTTGTTTTTATTTTTTTTTAATACAGAGTCAGAGTTTTTTAATACATAATATACAGCAAATGGAACTTCGTTCCAACTGGGTGTTCCACGACACCTCCAGACTTTTTTATTTATTCCTTTTTTTTTACCGTGACGTCGCAGCAAGTGGCGCCATCTAGTTTTGTTACGATGTTACTGGAATAACGAAGAGGTTAATATGAGTGACACTGGCTGATGATATCACAGCCATCGATGCGACGCTCTGCAACAGTCTAGCAGAGCGTCGCATCGATGGTTGGTGGCGGCAGTCTTCTGATGACACAAATGAGGTCAGAAGAGCCATTGACGTACCGTTTCTACGACAAACTGCTATATTCTGGCGTAATCCTGATGAATTTGAAGCTTCACTTCTGTTAAAGGCTATCTTGCGCCATTAACCAGATACTTACACTTGATAGGCTCGTTTTTGTCCACTAATTCACCATAATATAGTGTTCTATATACAGGGTGTTTGGCAGAACGTTGAACATACGAAAATGGTGGATAGGTGGGGTCATCTGCTACTTACTCAGCCCTAATTTATTTGGCCCTGGCCCTCTGGATATTTTAAATTTTATTTTTTTTGCTTTTTTCTAGTTTCACCACTTTCTTAACTTTAAAGTGTAATTTTTATAAAAAATGGGTAAAACAGGCAATACTTTGTTTTTTTTATTTAATCTTTAATGTTGGCAGATTCTTATAAAATTATTGTTTTATTCAGATGTTAGCTAGAAAAAAAGTTATGAGTCCTCAAACTTACAGAAAGATGTAAAAAATTACTTAAATCTTAATTTCAACTTGCATTTAAAAAAAAACAAAAAATGATTGAGGAGTTCCAATTCTAGCAAAACATCCCTAGTGTGTGACCTTTCTAATGGTATGTAATTTGCTTTTATAAAAAAAAAACTTTAAGAGTTATTTCACAATTTTATCAAGTAGGAAATTTTTGACGAAACTCTACCTTCACGGAAAGTGAAATGTTTTGCGAAATTTAACACTGCAAGGTTCGTAAAATTTAAATGATCGATTAAAATTATGTAAGTTCTTGAATTAAGTACAAAGAAAATAGCTGTACCAGTTAGGAGCGAATAATGAAACAATTAAATAATTTTAAATAATTTATTTAATTAATAAATTACAGATGTTCGAATTGACGCCCTTCATTTACAATACAGGCGCGGCATCTACGTCTGATTTCTACAGTTGTTGTACGCAGCAGCATCTCCTGTCGCATAACTTCGAAAGCAGCATTAATTCGATTTATCAAATCTTCTCGACTTTCTACTTCTGTAGTGTAAACTAGTTCCTTTGCTCTTCCCCACACGTAAAAATCGAGCGGAGTGAGGTCGGGCGATCGCGGAGGCCAGGGAATTGGTCCTCCCTGCCAATCCACGAATTTGGGAAACAATTATCCAAATGTTCACGTACAATCAGACTCCAGTGAGCTGGGCAGCCATCGTGTTGAAAGACCCGCAAACGTCTGATGACTGGGTACTCGGCGGTTGGGATAACGCTCTTGATAAATCCTTCGTGCTTCACACGAATTAGCATTAGCATTAGGTAAAAGCAGCCATTTCTTTACCAATAACAACAGGTAACAATAATAACAAAAAACTTAACTAACAGGTTACAAAACTAGTGATAACAGTTTACCAGTGAGGAATACGCGGACATGTTGTTAGCGTATGGAAGCGCTAATGCTAATTCGCGTGAAGCACGAAGGATTTATCAAGAGCGTTATTCCAACCGCCGAGTACCCAGTCATCAGACGTTTGCGGGTCTTTCAACACGATGGCTGCCCAGCTCACTGGAGTCTGATTGTACGTGAACATTTGGATAATTGTTTCCCAAATTCGTGGATAGGCAGGGAGGACCAATTCCCTGGCCTCCGCGATCGCCCGACCTCACTCCGCTCGATTTTTACGTGTGGGGAAGAGCAAAGGAACTAGTTTACACTACAGAAGTAGAAAGTCGAGAAGATTTGATAAATCGAATTAATGCTGCTTTCGAAGTTATGCGACAGGAGATGCTGCTGCGTACAACAACTGTAGAAATCAGACGTAGATGCCGCGCCTGTATTGTAAATGAAGGGCGTCAATTCGAACATCTGTTATTTATTAATTAAATAAATTATTTAAAATTATTTAATTGTTTCATTATTCGCTCCTAACTGGTACAGCTATTTTCTTTGTACTTAATTCAAGAACTTACATAATTTTAATCGATCATTTAAATTTTACGAACCTTGCAGTGTTAAATTTCGCAAAACATTTCACTTTCCGTAAAGGTAGAGTTTCGTCAAAAATTTCCTACTTGATAAAATTATGAATAACTCTTAAAGTTTTTTTTTATAAGAGCAAATTACATACCATTAGAAAGGTCACACACTAGGGATGTTTTGCTAGAATTGGAACTCCTCAATCATTTTTGTTTTTTTTTAAATGCAAGTTGAAATTAAGATTTAAGTAATTTTTTACATCTTTCTGTAAGTTTGAGGACTCATAACTTTTTTTCTAGCTAACATCTGAATAAAACAATAATTTTATAAGAATCTGCCAACATTAAAGATTAAATAAAAAAAACAAAGTATTGCCTGTTTTACCCATTTTTAATAAAAATTACACTTTAAAGTTAAGAAAGTGGTGAAACTAGAAAAAAGCAAAAAAAATAAAATTTAAAATATCCAGAGGGCCAGGGCCAAATAAATTAGGGCTGAGTAAGTAGCAGATGACCCCACCTATCCACCATTTTCGTATGTTCAACGTTCTGCCAAACACCCTGTATATAGCCCATGATTGGACTAATTTAACAGTGAATGTCTGGGTACGCTCGCTAAGTCTGTGACACATCATGGCCATAAACCGAAGAGCGCTCTATCTACAAGAACCTTTGCATGCGCGCAGAACTTTTTAGTCTGTCACCGTCATTAGCCCAATAAACTATCTATTTTTTGACTCCGTGCGTTGAATTTGTTATTTGACTAGGCGAACTAGCAGAAACTACGTTCGGGCAGGATAACCTATTTTCAATCTACAACCAGCGTAATCTTACAGTCCACTCCTCTATTCCACATAATAATGGTAAGCATAATCAGACTATAATGTTCCCACTGCTGGGGCACAGGACTCCTCTCTTCGAGAGGAATGGGCTGTAATCTACCACGCCGGCCTTGTGCGGATTGGTAGATGTCACATGTCTTCGAATTTTTGATTCTAGGACATGCCGGTTTCAGAGAGCAGTGGTGATGAAATTATTTACACAAAGTCTGCCTGAGTTCGAACCCACGACCTACAATTCGTAAGTCAGAGCTATTACCACTGGGCCACCACTGCTCTCCATGGTAAGCGATGATGCAATCGACGGTAAGTTGATTTTACCTATAGTCCACTCATAGTTGTTAGTCAAGATCGAGAAAATAGATATATGCAGAATTTATTACAATGCACCACACCCAACAAAGATCACTAAACCCAAATGTACAGACGCCAGCAGGTCAAGCCACTCGAAACTGTCAAATTTTCTCAATCAACCTTGAACCTAATGTTTAAGCGATAAAGATGAAAATCTATTAAAGAAATTTGACAGATTGTAGTAGCTTGATGTGCTGGCGTCTGTACAACATTGTTTTAGATCCAGGTATTATAATCTGTTGATGCTCCTCTCAACTTGTTTCTCTTCTAACGAAACTCCATGTTCTAATAATAATTACTACAAACTCCGGTCATCTTTCGGGAAATAACTCAACGAACGTGATTCAAAGCCTGACGTTCGTATAAAGGCATGAATACACGCTTTGACGTTCAATTACGAACAAGACTCTTGAATAATGTGGTCCTACCTTTAACTACCGATATAAGTTACTACAAGGTTACATGGCTAGACTAGTTAGCTTACATTTCACTCATGTTACTGCATGACACAACTTAGATGTTGCATAGATTTGAATATTTGCATTCAGTCATTTCAATTTTACGAATGTATTTGGTTATATAACTTTACAGGTTATTGCGTATGCGTCAAGATCATTTTCGCCTAAAGCAGTAATAAAGATTGGTGATGTTGAAGGCGCACTCAGTTTGGATCGAATTAGGATTAGTATACATCTGAGATAAGTAAGTAACAATATAAATTTACGATCTGATATCCTAGCTAGGTTACTTAGTAGCCTGTATTAAGGACAATCAGCGCTCATATCCAGAAAATAAGACAAAAGTATTCATTAGACTGTTACAGTATTATCAAAATTTAGAACAAATTAACAAAAATCCAATACAAGAATGTTTGGTGCGCACGCGTGTGTGTGTTTGTGTGTGTGTGTGTGCGCGCGTGAGAGTGGCTGCGTGAGCGTTGATTATGTATTATGAGTTACTTCATTGATGTAAGAAGGGATTCGGTATCATCATAATTTTTGGTAGAAAGAAATTCAGTAATCCGCCATTCGATCGTGATCGGTTTTATGAACTTTGCCGATGCTACATCTAAGTTGTGTCGTACTGCGCAAGTAATTTGATTTGTCGCGTGTTACTGTGAAATAAAGTTATGATGTTCTATCACATTAAGTTTCGTCAGCGTTTTGTAAGCATTGAATAGAAATATGGAGTATTTGCCAAAATATGTAGGACGTCCATGAGTATTTGGGTTTGTGGCATAATTTGAGGTGTCCTACAATTTTGATTACACATTTTTAAACACTCGTTATTAAAGAACATCGCTTTGAATGGGTAGGTAAATAATTACTATGAATACTAAAAGGGTGTCTGTAATTATTTTCATGACTGGGTTTCAGCCTGTTAACAAATTCGTTACTTAAATTATGTTTTTTTTTTTTGTCTGATTTATTGTTACTCATTATTTTTTGTTTTCTTAAAAATTGAATGCTTGTACGGAGTGTTAAACCAATAATAAAAAGTATAATTATGTACGTAATTAGGCCTTTGTTTGCTATGCTTTAAGTTCTTGATATAATTACTGGACATTTATTTATTTCTTGAAACCCAACTCATTCCTTATCATCAAATGTGAAAAGTAATATATTTTGACGTAGCATGTTTGGCAAAAATTAAGACACCATATTTCTCTGCCACAAAATTGTGTGGTTACAAATTATTTTATATTAATTCTAGACATTCTAACCTTGTTAGGGTTCCGTACCTCAAAAGGAAAAAACGAGACCCTTGTAGGATCACTTCGTTGTCCGTCTTTTTGCCCGTCAGTCTGTCAAGACCTTTGTATCAGGAACCCTAGGAGGTATCAAGTTGAAATTAATATCAAATACATAAGTCTATGGTCCCATGGAGCTTTAAAAAAATCAAGCTTCTAAGTCGACGCAATAAAAAAATACGGCCATTTGTACGACATATTTTGACTAGATGTATGAACGTAAACGAGGCAAAAGAAGTTTGTAAGGATCGTAGCAGGTGGCGTTCTGTAGTTTCTGCCTACACCCATGGGAAGAAGGCGTGAGTTTATGTATGTATTTTGATACTCACAAATAAATCAAAACCTGTAGGTGTACTTCCCGCTGACCTGGAATCATGAAATTTGGCAAAAAGCGAGATCTCGCAGCACAGGTAAAGGTAAAAATCCGAAAATTGTTAATTTGTAGTAATAACGCATAATTTCTTTTTTTTTTTGCAATTACAAACTTACATTTGCAGTAAGAGAACTGACCGTGATATCGATGTATGGGAGAACATATTTTTCAACTACAATATTAAGTCCATTTTTGTAATAAATTCATCCTAACTACGGGACCCTTCATTGTGCGTGGCCGAAACGCATTTGGCCGGTTTTTTTATAATACGTGTGTTTTTTTTATTTTATTAATGACTAGCTTTTGCCCGCGATCACCCGCGTGGATGTCGGAAAATATCCCACGGGAACGCACTACCGGGAAATCCTTCCTTATTCCTTGTCTACATTACAAAGTTAACCTCTGTGCGAAATTTCAGCTTTCTAGGTTCAAGGGTTTGGGCTGGGCGTTGATGAGTTAGTCAGTCAGCGTGTCAGTCAGGACTTCTCTTTTTATATACAGGGTGACTGGATCTGGTACCCGCCATAGCAAATTCGCATAGAGAAGAGGTCATTTGCTAATTATTAGACCTTACTTTCCATACCTAAAGTTTTATAGTAATTTAGTAAGTAAATATAGTAATTTGATCGTAAAGAATTTTTTAATATTTTTTTTTAAAAAAGCTTGCTATCTCATTTTTTAACCCTAGCTTGAGGGAAGTTCTGAAGTATTTGATCACCAATGTTTATGACTACCAAAAAAGAATTTAAAAATTCTAAAATAATTCACAAAAAAAAGTTATGAGTGCTTGAAGGTCAAATTTTGGAAAAATCTCAATAAAGTATAAAAATTGACATATCTCCCAACCTATAAAACTTTGGCTAGGGAAAGTACTCGTAAGGTTCAATAATTAGTAAATGACCACTTCTCTATGTGAATTTGCTATGGCGGGTCCAGATCCAGTCACCCTGTATATAGATTTTCATAAAACCCTATAGAACTTAACACCAGGACCTCATGCTCAGCAGTAGCGCTTGCGACCAATTGACAAGAGGCAATCTTTAAAAAAAAAATTTTTTAATCATCTTGGGACCTCACATCGATAGAGGACCATGACTCATAGTTGTATGGAATTAGAGGCTCGTCTAATAAGCAAATCAATAAATCTAAGAGATGAACCCCGCTTGCATAGTGCATTAAGCAATATCCCCTGGGACAATACCTCACCTTCAACAAACAAACACTGATACGAATATCATTCTGACCTTTGCCGACCAATTAAAGCAAAATAAACGGCAAACATCAACACTATTTGCATTTCATCCCAGCTTTGCTAACCCATGTATAATGTATTATACGGAGTTATTTGGGATAATTAATTGCATGCACAATGAAATTATTGGAAGCAATATTAAAGCCGGACTTAATAATAGGTCTTTACCTATGAAATTGGCGTTTTGTATGAAAAAATTTAAACGAATTTTTTTCATGCATTTTTTATTTGTATTAATCGAAGTAATCACCCATGCAATCATTGCATCTTTGCCAACGCAGTGGCAGTTTATTGATGCCCTTCTTAAAGAAATCAGCTGGACGGGAGGCAACAAATTCTTCAAAGGCATTTTGTACTGCCTCTCGGGTATTGATTTTTTTTCCCGCCAAGAAATTATCCAAATTCTGGAAAAGGTAGTAGTCTGTAGGCGCAAGGTCTGGTGAGTAGGGCGGATGACGAAAAGCTTCCAACCCCAGTTCTTGCAACTTGGAGACCGTCTGCTGTGCAGTATGAGGTCGCGCGTTGTCGTGCAGGAGCAGCGGAGACGAGCGATTGACCAATGCTGGTTGGAGATGTGCCAGCTTCTCCATCATTGTGTTCAGTTCTTCACAGTACACATCTAAAGTAATGCTCACCCCGTTTGGTAAGAAGCCGTGATGAATCACACCGGCGCTAGACCACCAAACAGTGACCATCACTTTTCTAGGGGTAAGTTTTCGTTTAGGGCATTGTTTAGGTGCTGAACCAGGATCCAACCAACTTGCTGAGCGCTTGCGGTTATCAAACAGAATCCATTTTTCATCGCAGGTAACAATGCGGTTCAAAATTCCTTCATTTGTGTGTCTGTTGAGCAGTGCAAGGCACGTCTCGACGCGTACTTCGCGCTGGCGATCATTGAGTTCGTGGGGCACCCATTTGTCAAGCTTTTTTACCTTGCCAATTTGACGCAAATGGACCAATATTGTTTTGACGCTAACGTCGAAAGCTGCTGCTAATTCAGCCGTAGATTGTGTATCATCAGCTTCCACAATCGCCTTTAATTCGTCATTGTCGACCAAAGACTTCGGACGACCGCGAGGTTCATTTTTCAGGTCGAAATTTCCAGAACGGAAGCGAGCAAATCAATAACAAGTGGTGCGTTGGTTTGTAGTGTTAGCTCCGTAAACGTCGTTGATGTTGCGTGCCGCTTGTGCCGCGTTGCTGCCACGACGGTACTCATATTCCATAATTACTCGAATTTTTAACGTATCCATGATGACGAAAAAGATTGAAATGCGATGAAAATGTAACACTAATCAATAAACAAATGACTACTTTTGGAAAAAAAAATCCATGTTTTTAAAATAAAATTAATTTGAAATTAGAATTCTTAGCCAAACAAAAATTATTTTGATTTGAAATGGCCAGTACTGCAGAACGGCAATTTCATAGGTAAAGACCTAATATAATACACACCAGATCATTTAATGGTACCTATAGATCACAGTTGTGAAGCCTATTCAATAATTTTATATCAACATAGTGCATTTTGATACATGATATTCGTATACATCACTAAAATAATTGATGTCACTCGGAAAACTGCCACGCTTAAATGGAATTGCGCTGGACATGACTGCCGCATGTTAAACGGTCAATGCCAAACTTATGTCCCAGTGGGTCCTGCATAATGGCAAACGACATCGCGGCAGGCCCAGACGGAGATGGTGGGATGAGCTGGACTCCTTTAATAAAGATTGGTCCTTGGCAACTCTGGACAGAGAGAGGTGGAAATACAGTAGACAGGCCTTTGCCCAGCAGTGGGACAATTATGACTACTAAAAACAAACAAAATAGTGTAACTATTTAATCGTTGAGGGTCTCGTGGCTAAATGATAATAGCCGCACGGGTCGATCGCTCGGAAAGCATGTTTAGCTTTTGGTCCCGGCTGTCTTTCGTAGATCTTTGACAGTCGTTACGGGTCGAGTTTGACAACCAGTCTTACCAAGGGGTATCGTGTTATCCAGTAACTAGATTGTGGAGGTCGGGTAGGCAATCGCTCCACGAAAAACACTGGCATCCAGCTGCATCCGGTTAGATTGGAAGCTGACCCCAACATAGTGGGGAAAAGATTAGGCAGATTGATATATAATGCATTCATCATTCATGAATCATCATTTGATGTTTTTCTACAATTGTCTAATCGGTTTTGCATGTGTATTCCAGGCTTCAAGGTCCCATGCAAATTGCATCCGGCCTAACAAATTGTTTATCGTACCGAATAAGATAAATACAAAATGGGTGTAAACTGGGCGTAAAGCAAGATTGATGTTTCCACAAAGGGATTTTAAACTTCTTGATCGCAATATTTCGTAGAGATTGGCGCAAGTTACCGGGTGATAAATTGGCATTTTATGCAAAAAAAAAAATAAAGACTGTTCTGTTATTCTCTTAGTGACGGATCTAATACCTAAAGGCAGGTGAACTCTGAAGAGAAAAGGGCTAGTAATAAAATTTTGTAATAGAAATAGTAATTTATTTCCAAAACCTCAGGAAGCCTTACATCAATGTGATATCCTAGCATCCTTTATGACAGCAGTCGAGGTTTCTCTCGTTACAAAGATCAGCATAATTAGGCTTAGGCTTATACTAAATATAATTTACAGTGATTTTGAAAGTTTATACCATTGTGGAAAAAAACATATATGACCTAAGTTTACACAATATCAGCAATAAAATGCCAAATGTTCCAACAAACCCTTAATGCATTTGTTTTTCACCTTACAATTGAATTTCGAACGTTCGATCGTCAGTCACCGACGTTCGTCGCCGCCATATTTGACGTTTACGTCATCGTAAAACTAAAATGACTCACCCTCTACTGCTGCTAAAGTCACTAAAGTTTACAACTTGTACAGTCCCCCAATAGTCTTGTCCCCGCAGAAACAGTCAGGTAGGAAATAAAAGTTGAAAAGAAGACGGACGTCGACTTTGAAAGCGGATTTAGTGGAACGATAGAAATATTTGATTTGGCTACTGTTATGATTTTCTTGTTCTCGTTTTGTCTAGAAGTTATTTATTACTTACTCCTAGATCTGATTTAGAATAGGGTAGGTATTCTGAGTATGTAACCTAAAGATCAAGGCGTTTAATAAGATAATCCCTGAAATATTCACTGCTTACAAATGTTAAAGTAATAATTATTTTAGTATGTTCGTCGTTTATTTATCAGGTCATAACGCTCCACTATCGAACACTGATCATTCCGTGTTGTGCCACACTTTGGCAAATGTCTTCCTCCAATGGGGTAATAAGGGGCGCCACTAGCACGAAAAGTCCATAGATATCAATCAATCTGCCTAGCCTTTTCCCAACTATGTTGGGGTCGGCTTCCAATCTAACCGGATGCAGCTGAATACCGTTATTTTACATGGAGCGACTGCCTATCTGACCTCCACAACCCATTAACTGGGTAATACGATACCCCTTGGTAAGACTGATTGTCAGACTTTCGGGCTTCTGACGATCCGTAACGACTGTCAAAGATCCACGAATGACAGCCGGGACCAACGGCTTAACGTGCTTTCCGAGGGTTGCATATTAGAAAATCAAAAATTTCTCGAACAAATTTCAAAAGAACAATAAACGAAATAACAAAATTTAAATGACCAAATGTTTTATTTAGAAAAATTTTAAAATCCCAATGTATGTGACATTAAATGAACGACGGATAAAAAGTTGCTAGATGTAATTTTAAAATATCAATACATTTCGAACCTAACTCCCCGTGATGTCGACCGTCTACGGTTAGGGTTTCCGTCAGCAGGTCGACGGAGCCCCGCTGCGCGGGGTTCCTATATCTGTCTGCAGGGTTTAAAGGAACCTAACCAACCGAACCTCGGGCTGCCCCTGACGTCGACCGTCCAGGGTTAGGGTTTAATTTATCCAGTAATCCATTTCGACCTTTAAACGATTTGGTCAATAGTGTAATAAATAATTTAAACATTGATATTCCAGACTTTGGTCAGCTGAACTTTTGATCAAATGACCTTCGTTATTTTAAACTTTGTTGATTTGTACGTTGTTCTTTTGAAATTTGCTCAGGAAAGTTTTGATTTTTTAATATGCAACCTTTCCGAGGCACGGAGGAGTCTCGGTATGTAAAGATGGTCACCCATCCACGGACCAACCCCTGCAAGCGTAGCTTAACCTGATGGATCGAACCGTGCGGCTGTTATTACTTAGCCACGAGCTCCTCAAAGTCCATAGATACAAGAATTATATTTCTATGTATCTGTCAAACATAAGTTTGTAGGTTAGGTTACATAAAAGTTCAATGTTTTTGTGTTGCAATCTTGAAGCAATTCAAAGAACATATTTTTATGCTTCCTTATAAATGGTTTTCAAATATTTTTTGTTTGTGAGTTATCCTACCTTTGGACAAGGTATTCTTTTGATCCACTGGTTTCATCTCCTCTTTCTTTAAGTTCTAATCTTAATACTGCACCGTACCTTGAATCGTCCATAATAAAGTTAAAACAATGACTTTATTTCGACAAAACACAACGACCGCAAAACCTATGGCAAGTTATAGGTTTTGCGGTCGTTTGACATTTCTCTATACTTGTCGTGTCAGTAGCGCCACCTGACGTCGATTTTTACTGTGGTAGCCCTCATTTCCGCATTTCTCGCAAGAATTCCAAAATAGAGAAGTAGCATAAATATAATTATTAGTGCTGACAACCACACCAGTTCAACAAACAAATCATTTAGTTCGGCGAATTACTCGAGGTTCACAAAACGTTTAATTATTTTCTTCTCGGAATTCAATGCTGTTCCTCTCATATTTCTATGCTGAATGAAGCCGCATTCTTTTTAATTACGAAGTTAATTGTATGAGTTTTATGTTTTCTGTGAAAAATATGATTTCTAGTTATTTTCACAGTAATAAATTACAAAAAAATATATTGTATTTTACATTAAATAAGACAGAATAAACAAATAAACTTCCACGATTTATGCCAGTATAATACGCTTTTGGAAGTCGCTGTATTTAGGTACCAATTTTTACTAAATATAATAATCTTGATACGTATAATAATATATATTATCAACTTAGGCACGATCGGAGGCGATCGGCGGCGGCGATCTCTCGCGTCCAAACCTGGTCCAGGCCATGGTGCGGAGCGAGAGTGCATGGGAAGCCGTCACCTCCTTCTGCGAAGCAGTAATGCTCGCGAAGAAAGAAGCGGAACGCGTGAGGGAGAGGCAACAGCCGCGCCCTCGCGCCCCTAGCCGCCGTAGGAGACGCCCTGGGCGGCGGGAATCGATTGCCGATTCCCGGCCACCGTAGGCGCGGGCTTGCGGACGACGAGTAATGGGCAGCTCGCCGTCCGGTAAGGACCAGGCCCGGGTCGACGGTGCGTTGTGTTCCACGCGCGCCTCAAAGAGATGTCAGCAGTGACGGGGTCAATTGGGCCGATGCCGCCGGGGTCGCGGGTAGTTCGAAAGAGATACCGTGGCCCTGGCACGGGCAACTGAAGGATCATGGGCGGGTTTTAGTCAGTAAAAGTCTGACACGCCCTCCCGCTCTGCCCAGAGCGGGAGAAGTCATTTGATGATTTCCCATCCACAAAAAAAAAAAAAAAAGGCACGATATTTTTTTTAAGAGAAACTCTGTCATGAGAAATCTGAACAAAAATATTTGAAAATAAATAAAAATATGTGAGTTACTGCTCATATAAAAAAATACATATACTCGTACGACCGTCACTCATGATAAAATCGAAAAACAATAAAAAAAGAACTTGTAGAATAACTAATAACACACAAACAGAACGTCAAATCTAAAACGGGAACACTAATGGAACCAGGTAAATATTGAAACAGGCGGAAAAATGGTAGGAAACGATATTAATGGCTGGAATCGAGTATCGATTGATTTAAACGGCGGATGAATCGAGTTTATTCGATATCGAATCGAGATATTCAAGATGAATCGTGATTGCTCTAGACTAGATTGACAATTTGTGTTCTTTTTATCGCCGCTCTATGGTTTTTCTTGTTCTTTTGTTTGATTCCTCGATAAGTTTCAGATTACATGTTTTTGATTGAGACTATGAATCTTTTTTATTGGTTCTAAAGATAGAAAAAGTGGAAATGAGTTTTATAGAAGACATCGTAAGAAATTTGGAGGCTAGCGAATAGTGACGTATTGAAATGTTAAAGAATTTTGACTTATCTTACTTACGGCAAAATTCAAATCAGAGCGGTATTTGGAATCTGAAGAATGTAATAAGATAATATAACAATCTTTTGGTTATCTGAAATCCATTTTTCAAATATGAAGAACAATCCAATTGTGGTCGAGTCAGTTTTATATTACCTGGTAAAGTGGGGCCAGCTGGACGGAACGACAGCTGGGTGTGAATGTGTAGCTGAGTCGCAAACTATGCTCCACCTCCTATCCAGCCCTATGTGACCCCAAAACATGCAGTCAAATTGATCTCTGCGCTGCCACAGACGACGCTGTAGAATTATTATTAACACAAACGGGATATTTACCATGTTTACTGTAAGCACGTCGCTCACTGGTAAGTCGAGGCGAGGGTGCAGCATCGCGGCACGCTCTAGTATGAGCGCACTGCCATTTATTCCCAAAGAAAAGGTAGATGGCGCGCCGCCGCTTGTGCGCCCGCGCATTGACGCCGCCTCGACTCTTAACTCGTGTGAGCGACGCGTCTTAAATTCTGTTGCACGGATAAACGTTTATCCGTGATCATGGTGACGAAATATCGGGAACTCGAATTTAACAGTAAAAATGATAAATATCCCGTTTGGGTTAATAATAATGTTAGTTACCATGATAGTTTAAAAACTTATGACGCTGTGGAAGTGGTGAAGTTTTGGGCCAACAAGACTTGAAATACTATTTATTAGATAGTATTTAAAATCTTAAGAGATCTTAAGAAGAAGTATTCTGTTGACTCATTCATTGTAGTCTCTATTTCTTTGTAGTACTAACTTACCATGATTTGCCAACCACGCCAACCACTTATCTAAGATATTTCTTCCTAATTAAATACAATACTCGTTACAAATAAAATAAATCCAAGTCTACAATTTTCATTAATTTCAATATTAATTCTTCCTTCATTCTATAAATTCCTTTCACAATTATGATCTTGTTGTTTGCGAGTTTGTAATAAATCGTTATAATATATTTTGTGTTTATTAAACAAGGGTAGAGATACTCGTATAAGGTCTGACGTACCGTGATACTGTCAGACTTAAATGTGTGGGTTTAGGTAAGAATAAGGCTGATTAAACACACGGATATTTTTAGATAATTTTGTAGTACTGAGATAAATATAAATATGTATAAGATGGATGGCCTAAATCACATCCCATAAGATGGATGACGGGCTAAATCACACTGTGTAAAATAGACCTGATCATTTAGGCTGGAAATATATAATGTAAGTGGCTGATTGCAATCAATCAACTCGGCCTATCGCAGTCCAATGCTGGACATAGGCCTCTCCCAGGCTATGCCTCAATCCTTGCCAGATTACCGCCATGGGATCTGGAGGCAAAAGTCCTCGCGCACGTGTGGGAGTGGCGTGAGGAGGCGAAACGCCGGGGCGTAACTCCGCTGCCGCGAGAAATCACGGTACAGCGGACAGAGCTCCGGCGGGATCTCATGGCGACATGGAGAGTGCGATTGTCGCAACCCAGCGCTGGGCACGCCACAATTGCGGCGATAAGTCCCCTCTTTGAGGAGTGGTTGGAGAGGCGCCACGGCGCCCTCACCTTCCGCCTGACGCAGGTCCTCACCGGACACGGTTGTTTCGGAAGGTTCCTGTTTCGGATAAGGCGGGAGGAAACGCCCGGGTGTCACCATTGTGTGGATCGCCCGGAGGACACGGTGGAGCATACATCAGTGGGGGTCTGGCCGGCTTGGGCGAAGTATCGCAGTGTTCTCACGGAGGCGATCGGCGGCGGCGATCTCTCGCGTCCAAACCTGGTCCAGGCCATGGTGCGGAGCGAGAGTGCATGGGAGGCCGTCACCTCCTTCTGCGAAGCAGTAATGCTCGCGAAGGAGGCAACAGCCGCGCCCTCGCGTCCCTAGCCGCCGTAGGAGACGCCCTGGGCGGCGGGAATCTATCGCTGATTCCCGGCCACCGTAGGCGCGGGCTTGCGGACGACGAGTAATGGGCAGCTCGCCGTCCGGTAAGGACCAGGCCCGGGTGGACGGCGCGTTGTGTTCCACGCGCCCCTCAAAGAGATGTCAGCAGTGACGGGGTCAATTGGGCCTATGCCGCCGGGGTCGCGGGTAGTTCGCATTTTGATTCTAGGACATGCCGGTTTCCTCACGATGTTTTCCTTCGCCGTTTTGAGAGCAGTGGTGGTCAAATAAACAACACAAAGTAATGTGCCTGTCTGGGTTTGAAAACACGACCTACGATACGTAAGTTGGTCGTTACCACTGAGCCACCACTGCTCCACCTTTGACAATATGCATTACGTTATTTACGTTGTCGAGTAGACGAATTTTTCAAACAAATGAAGCCAATATTAGGAATTTCCTTCAAAATTCTTCGGATTCTGAAAGAAAGTTTGTTACGCAAGTGGGGCACTGGTTTATGGAAAAAGCTTGCCTTTCATAACATGGTACTTAAATCAATTTATGAAATACCTACTAGCTTTTGCCCGCGTTGATGTTAGAAAATATCCCACGGTATTACTGGGACAAAACCTTCTCGCACTGCATATAAGGGTTCTGTACCTATTAAACTTTTAACTACAAAAATTACTATTTTCCATACAAACTTTCATCCCCTATTTTACTCCCTTAGGTGTTGAATTACGAAAAATCCTTCCTTATTCCTTGTTTACATTTTAAAGGGAACCTCTGTGCAAAATTTCAGCTTTCTAGGTCCAAGGGTTTGGGCTGGGCATTGATGAGTCAGTCAGTCAGGACGTCTCTTTTTATTTATGTAGAAGAAGATAGATGAGTATAGTGTAGCTTTACCTTTCACTACCTTCGGGGAATTCAGAGACGTGATGTTATGTTAGAGTTTCTCTAAAAAAAAGTCTATATTTTGAACAGAGAAGCCCGGAGTATTTTATTTTATTAGCGATATTCACTTAGGCCTATAATAAGTCACCTAAAATCATAAGAAGGAATGCTGATACACGTGTCATGACTGTCTGGGATGAATCCTTTCGGGGAATGAGCTCAAAAGGCCCGTAGGGTTTAAATAACTTAAAGAAAACATCAAGTTTCCAAGTACTCGAAATAATAAATGCTAGTTCTAAAAAATATTTTGTATGAAATGTGACATTAGTTTCACTTTGATAGTCACCAATTACTAGGGTCCAGTTCCAAATTCAATTGAATTCATTTTTAACCGACTTCAAAAAAGGAGGTTCTGTATTCGACCCGTATGTATGTTTGTTTGTCCACGATTTTCTCAAAAAGTAATGAACCAATGTTGATGATTCTTTCACTGCCGTATTCTGCATACTTTCAGGAAGGTTTTAGTATATAGAACATTAGGATATCAACCGACTTTCAAAAAGTAAGTTCTGTGTTCGACCCGTAGTATGTATGTATGTATATATGTATGAATGTTTGTTTATCCGCGATTTTCTCAAAATCTAATCAACCAATTTTGATGATTCTATCACTTACGTTAAAGAAGGAATTTCAGGAAGGTTGTATTATAATACATTATGTAATTATTCTTTTATACAAAGTTATATGCATAAATGCACTGTATCTCCGGCATTTCTAAGCGGATTTTGATGATTCTTCTTTTCGTTCGACTTGGGCTTACCTTCTTATTTAATTGTATATTCAAATAAAATTGGAAAAATAAATTTATTTAAAAAAAAAAAAAAACGACTTCAGAACCAAAAACGAACGAAATAACTTTCATAAAACACTTACCAGCTCCTGAAGTCGGTGTCAAGGTAAAGTGCATTGAAGAATTGAAGACACCGACTCCAGAAGCTGTTAAGTGTTTTATGAAGGTTATTTTATTAGTTTTTGGTTCTGAAGTCGGTATTTTTTTTTTTAAAGTATATTTTTCATTCTTGTGACTACACCATTACTTCTGTACAAGAATCTTTTGGCGCGTGGCTAAAATTGGAACTAACTCCACCATCTTGTTTTTTCAATACATTTCACAAAACAATTGCACAATTGTTTACCAACAGCGCCTCCCTGTTAACGTCAATCAAACGCCAAAATGATCCTTGTAGCATTGTACAGTATGACAGCGTTCAAAGGTTCCATCGATTATTTTCGGATAGACCGAACTTTTCCGAATTAAATGTGACTGGTCCAATAAGAGAGTGACGGAATTACAGCCGAACCCAATAATCTACTGTCAGTAAAAGACAGTCCTTACGTTTTGTTCGTTCGTGTTCTTTTGTTTTATCTGTCTTACATTATTGGGACGTTAAAACCATACATAGATAGGTTTTTCTATATCCAGTATGCCAAAACTGTTGACAGATAGGTTATTGGGTTTGGCCGTTAGAGTGCATTTTATCAAATAGTTCCTCTTCCGTAATGTTGGCTCCTCTGTTAAACTATAACAATAGACTTATTAGGTCCATGCTTTAACAACGGTAGCATATGATTATCGTATTTGTACTGAGTATTCGTCCTACAACAGTGGAGCCAACATAACGGCAGAAAAACTATTTAATGAAACGCACTCTAGTGCGTCAATATAATACTCAAAACAAAATAAGGGCCACTTGTTATTTTTACATTTCAGTGTTATTTAAAGAACATTAACTAATTGCTAAGTATCAAAATATTGATGTTACGAACTCTTCGAAATTTAACCTCTTTGATGTTATGCTTGAGATCAAATGAGAGCAGGGCAATAATTAAATAAACAAAAAATTCATGTAATCTTGTTTCGATTTTTCTTTAAGTTTTGTTTCGATTAATGACTTGGTATTCTGAAAATTATCATAGTTTTGTTTAGATATCTTGTCACAACATCATCTTGCGTTTTTATGCCGCAAATACGAAGACAATGGACACAATTACTACAACCAGAGCCGTTACAATGATCCAAGAAGGAAATTCACAGCGGTATGTGGGTTTGCAACCTGGTTTTTCTCGAAGATCTATCCAAACTGCTTGGAATCGCTTCCAAGAGACTGACGGTGTTGCAAAAAGACCAGGTTCGGGTAGAGTTTGCATTAAAACTGTTTACGAGGATCGATACATCCAGCTAAGTGCACGCCGAGAACGCGCAGTGACAGCTCGTAAGTTACAAAATCGCCTACGTTGACAAGGAGTACTCGTGTCAGTTACCAAACTTTCCAGAATCGATTGCACGAAGACCAGCAAACTTCAAAACGCAAGTTGTTCGAATTCCTTTGTCCAGGGCTCAACGTGCCAATCGTTTAAGTGTCTCTCGTCAATACTTGGACTGGGGCATAAATCAATGGGTCATAGTCTTTTCACCGACGAGTACAAAGTAAGATTTTTTATTGACGATCGACGCATTAGGTTGTGGAGACGATGCGGCGAGTGATTTCCGGAAACCTGCATACATGAAATTGACCGTTTCGGTGGCCCCAACGTAATTATTTGGGGTGGGATTAGCTTACACGGCAAAACTGAGCTCGCTATTTTAAATGACGGTTCCGTAACTGCTCAGTATTACATTGAGGAAGTCATCAGGCCTCATGTGATCCTATTTGCTGTACAAATGGATCCTGGGTTTGTCTTGATGCAGGACAATTCCAGTGATGCAGATGCAGTGTGTGATGAAGACTCTCAATTTAAGTTTTACCGTGGCCAGCAAACATCCAACATCTGTGAATCCAATCGAGCACATATGGGACCAATTGAAACATAGGGTTAGAGAGAGAGTGAGCAAGAGGTCTGCAACCGGCAGCAACTGAATGACGCTTTGAAAATAATTGCCTGGGAAGAGATTCCAGCTGAAAACGTGACGCATTTGGTCGCATTTGCATTTGGCTTCAGGAGTGCATAGCTAAAAGAGCATACGCGTTATTAAAAAACCAGATAAAAGTAAAGATTTTTTTAGTTTCCAGTGACTTTCCGTTGTTTGTGTTTTTTTTTTATCTTAAATTGTAATTTTGTACTTAAAGTTAAATAAACATGTTTATTGATAATTTATTTAAACAGCTACTAGTCTAAACGGTAAACAATAACATTGTTTTATATTATTAAAACTAAACAGTTAATTAATTTAATAATTTTCTGTGGTATGTACCCTTATATACCTAGTGGCCCTTATTTTCTTTTCACTAGTACATAATCATTTAGGTGGGAATATAAATCAATTTCTATTAGTTGATAGTCACATTTTATTGGATAGATTTCGGTTTTTCTAAAGATAAACTGTTTAACCTACCAATAAACAGAACCCATAAACTTTTCACACTTCTGCAATCTCAGAAAACCTCTTCACTGATCATCCGTTAATAATAAACTCCGTTCAATAGACTTCCAAACTTCGGACTGAGTAAGCTTCAATAATAGCGTCAGCAACTGGATGCACCATAAGATCCGTACATACCTAGAATTACATGTGATCCGAAACATCTGTGTCATTTCCTCAATATCCAACCAGTGCGGCCTATGAACGTTAGATAAGGCCCTTGGTTTAGGGCATGTGAGGAGCTGGTAGCGATTTAAAAGCTATGATAGAAAGTTTTAAAAGAAAAAAATGATTGGTATGTTTTTTAAAGAAACTTAATGATTGTTAAAGTTCTAACTTATGAATATAGATTTTTTTTGGACGTTCTCAAAAATGGCTTGCAATATTAAATTCAAAACGTTATTTTTCTTGATTTTATATTACACACTAGTAATATTAACAATGCGTTGCTCTTTTCCTACAGATTATAAAAATAATACAAAACAAAATAAATGTTATTAGTAGAACGAGAAACATTTTAGCCTCACGAGCCATCTTTTGGAGTTAAAACTGCTAACCGTTTATTTATTCAGTGTGGATCGTTAACTCAGTCGGTTACTGTGGCACATTACTTTGAGTGAAGCCAATGCATTTAGTATTGATACCTTAAATACTTGATGCAACAGCATCGCTACTCAAAGCGCACGAGGTCTATGAACATCGCGAGGAATAAGGAAGTAAGAATGGAATTAAATCAACACCAACTGCATTTCCGCGCAAAGTCAGAAAAGTTTATATTTTATTGGGATCCTGCAATTGTGGCTTTAAATGAGATCCCGCAATAGACAGGTAAAATAATCAATGTAGTTTTGTACTTTCGAGCCGTACAGTACGACAACATTCAAAAGGTCCATCGTTTATCTTCGAAATGAGCGAATAAAATGTGACTATCGACCAATAAAAAATTATTTTGCAATCTACCAATCTGCCTAGCCTTTTCCCAACAATGTTGGGGTCGGCTTCCAGTCTAACTGGATATAGCTGAACACCAGATTTTACATGGAGCGACTGCCTATCTGACCTCCGCAACCCAGTTACTGGGTAATACGATACCCCTTGGTAAGACTGGTTGTCAGACTTTCGGGCTTCTGACGACTCGTAACGATTATCAAATTAACGTGCTTTCCGAGGCACGGACTCCTCTCCGTGCCTCGGAAAGCACGTTAATTTTTTCCGAGGCACGGAGGAGTCTCGGTATGTAAGGATGGTCACCCATCCACGGACCAACCCCGACAAGCGTAGCTTAACCTGATGGATCGACCCGTACGGCTGTTATTACTTAGCCACAAGCTCCTTAATAAAATTTTATTTATATACATCTAAATTATACTATAGATTGACGCACTTATTCCGTCACTCCGTTATTGAACCAGTCATATTTAATTCGGCAAAGTTCGGTTTTTCCGAAATTAAGCGATGGAACCTTTGAAAGTTGTCGTACTGTACTATGGGCCAAAGTTCCGCATGATCACCTCAAAGGCGATAATCGCATTGCACGGCTCACGACTCGATCGCACAATGTTCGTTTGTCACTAGCTGCGCTCTCACAGGAATATTTTCTTAAGTGAGCATGCTTATGTTTTGTCCATAGTACCTACAGCCAATATCTACATAATGTTGATATTTCTAGGTCTGTTCATTTAAAACGCGATAGCAAACCGGAGACCCAGCCGAAATGGTTTGTTAAAAATAAATTAAAAGTATAAAACTCAATATTTCATAACTCGCTCTGCCCAACGTAACCGCAACCTAATAAATGTTATGTAACAGGTCGCAAACTGCTGGGAAGGCGTAATAATACCGCCGACGCCACGCTCAGCCGATACAAGCAAGCGGAAATTAACAGCTTGTACCGTGAGCAAGCGGAGCGGAGCGGTACGGAACTAAGAACGGATTTATCACCGCTGTTTGTGCTGTTATCGCAGTGTATTCGTGGTTAATCTCACATGCGGGATGACCAAGACCTTTGGAATATCATACTGGAAGCCAGACTGAATATCCGACTTGGGAGTTGATGGGGAGTACTGATTTGAATTTGAGCAAGGTTGCCGGTTGTCTAATGTAGAAATTAAATGATGACCAAATACCAGCCAATGATATTATACACAAGATATATGTTACGTTCATAGTAACCTACGTTTTAAATGTGCTTGTGACTCGTGGCTATACAGCGTTTTGTTTTGATGCGGCGACTAAACATAAAACGTCCCGATGAGGACGTTTTGGAGGCCTCACGACGCATGCGCTAGAAAAATATCTACCTCTTTTTAGGGTTTCGTACTAGAAGGGTCCAAACGGAGCCCTATTGCTGTCATTCATGTTTCCGTCTGTACGTCGTCAGTCACACAGGTTTTACAGCCAAAAGTTTGGAGCTACAGTCTTCAAATTTTCACAGTTTATGTAAGCATCTGGTTGACCCAAAGCCTTACAAATTGTCAAAAAATATTTTAAAATGTTTTTTCCTATACAGATAAAGGGGGGCGCGAAAAAAAAATTTGACCTACCCCATTGAATAGAATATCGTTATTTGGAACTCGTTGAGTAAATAGATATACTATTTATTGTTTTAAGAAATATTGGAAAACAAAGGAATGAGAAGCCATCAAAGTTTTTAATTCAGAACTTAAGTTTGTTTTAATTCTCTAAATTATGTGGTCAATGATTTTGGTGCACGGTAAAACTCAAATGAGTTTATCAAAAGTTATGTAAATTTGCACTAACTTATGGGTATGTATGGGTAAAAAATAAAATAAAGAAAGAAAAATATTTTATCACACACACAGGAAATACAGTAAAGAAGAGCATATAAAACTAACAAAATAAACATAAAAAAAAAACAAAAAACCTATAGTGCGCCCATTGCTGGGACTGAGCAGTAATCCACCACGCAGGCTCAGTACGGGTTGATCACATGTTTTTCGAATCATTGGTAAGAGCAGTGGTGATGAAATAATAAAATTTATACTATGTAAAGTTGCCAAACCGTCGACATAGAACTCAAATCCGATCGTTCTCACTGGGCAGCCACTGCTAAGGGTTTCATAAACCTCTTGGATTTGTCAGCTCCTACTGAACTGATTATACTGCATTTATGTTTACTTTCTTCATTTTATTCTCACTACTTATCAGCAAACACGTCAGTTTGATAAGGCATGCTTAATTTGAGGCAATCTCTCATATAACTTATGTTATATTATTAGACAAAACAATCATTCTCAAAAAAAATCATCAAAAAAACATTGACTTGATAAACCACTCGAGCGTATTACAAATTTGGCAACCTACCCACAAATTACCTTACCACACACACGAAGTATCAAAACTCAAAACAATGTACACTAAAATTAATTAACAATGAAGTCAACATAATTGCATATCATAAATTTATAGAAAGTAACCAAGTTGAAAGAGAACCTTTATTAAATGAAAGTAGAGAAGTGACAGGAACACCTGCTCGAGTGAACTTAATGCCGCCTATAATTTTAGTGCTGACCAAATAGTCGAGTAATCGAATTTTCGGAATCAAGTGCATTGATAGTTAGTCGATTTAATGAGATTGCAACGGTTTGTTGCGGATTTATGAGCGGTATTTAAGCTTCGAATGGAGTTTAAAGCATTTTAAACATAATTTAGTTCTGGATACGATTTACGGTTATTGAGTAAACGAGTAAAATATTATACTTATTTTATATGAAAACAAATAGGAAATTATAATATTGGCTACATTTACCGTTTCGTTGAAAATTTTATAATTATCTGTTGTGAGGACGTTATTTTATGTATCTATTAATAAAAATCTCTCAGGTTAGGTTATTTAGGTACTTTACCAAGATGATTTAAAATATTCTTACTAATTACAACATTTCATATTTTTACCGTCAATACAAATAACATTGTCTCATAAGTACACAGTACGATTTTTATTTATACTAAGCGAAACCTTAAACTTATCTAAAAATCGTTCAGCTATAATCGATGCAGTTAGTCGATTCAGTTAGTCGATTCCCATCACTACGCTTCGTCGCTACAACTTCATTATCGCGAGCCAATTACAGGAACGTGTAATATACGTTAACACTTGACCGGATTCCGAGCGAGGAATCAATTCATATCTCGAGTTCTCGAGTTTACTGTTGCATACCTTACTGAGAATGTGGATATGCGTATAGGTTTGTTGTGATGACTTTAATGGAAATGTTATTTGAGAAATATTTTTATCTTACAGGTGACAAAATGTAATGTTGACGAAATTCAGACTGATTGGAACTAAAAGGGAGAGTTTATATGTTTGTACACTTTGCGATCTAGATTTCCACTGTGCGGTTTTTTGATTTTAACTAAAAGAACAAATTAGCCGACGTTCACGCCAACGTAAAAATATCGCAGCGATTTTTTTTCGCGCACTGGATTTTCAACACTTTGCTTAGCGCCGAGAGCTAAAAATCCAACAGTGTGTTTTTTCGACGCGCTAGAATGCACTCTGTTGTTGTTAAGTTGGATTCTCAACGCTAGGCTAGGCTAGAGAGTTGAAAACCCAGTGCGCGATAAAATTCCGCCGCGATATTCTTACGTCCGTGCGAACGTGGGCTAAGTATATTACACAGTGGGTCTAGGATGCTATGCAAGTTAGCATCAACACACAATTACGCTGTTGGTGATTATGGGTTCTTGCATCTTCTTCATAACGTATCGATGGTAAAAATAACACGAAATATATATAAAGTTTTTTTAAAATTATTTGGCCCAAAATTGAACAACGTGAATACAGTTCGCTGATGCAGCCATTAGATCCTCACGTGTGCAGGTGACCAGGCATGCGATGCAAGATGGGAGGTGAACCATTGTCTGTAGAGACTTGCCGCATACACACCGCTGGTCCGAGTCGTCCATGAACCCCCACTTATGGAGGATGACCTTGCTGCAGATTATTTGGGTACGAAGTATATTTAAGGGAGGCTCTCTGATTGTTCAATAAAAAAACTCAGGAGGTTTAAGCAGTTCATGCCATCACAACTTTCTGTGGAGGGGTGGCCAGCGGCTGGGACTGGACTGGGCTGGAGATAGGGCTGTTCATTGGGTGGCGTAGGTCATCATGTAGCTTCGCAAAGATAGGTACAGGTTTTTCGGTCCCAATTTGGCGGTATAGGTCGGTACTGATATATTATGTACAGATCAACCCACTAGTGTACGGTATGAAAAAGTGTAGTCTGTACCAACAAGTTTCAATCAGTTTCTTTATGTGCGAGCGCATACAGAAATTATGTGTAACGAAGCAGGAGTTTGGCCTATATACTAATACTTTTAACACAACCGGTATATTATTGAAGAGAGTCACGTTCTTAGCAAAGTGTATTCCAAATTATGTTCTTTCACAATTTTAGTCAAAGTACAATCAAGTAATTTTTATTGGAAGTTGTATATAACAGGAGAAATTAGTGCTATTGGAGGTATTAGGAGAAATTAGTGCTATTGTAGCGAGCATGGATGTAGAAAGTATTTTTATGTTGGGTGACTTTAACGCACATCCACACGAACTATTTTACAATGAACTAATGAATTTTTGCAATGATCAGGATTGGATCTGTGCAGATATAGAAAAGATAGGATTAAATTGTAATTGTCATACTTTTGTATGTGATGCTCATGGGTGTAGGAGGTGGTTGGACCACTGTGTGGTCTCCCTATCTGCTTGGCAAACGATTGTCAATGTAGGTGTATATGAAGATGTGTTTGTTTCGGATCACGTGCCACTTTATATGACTTGTGACTTGGGTGCGGTTAAGCAGAAGCTGCAATTGGAAAACAAAACGCGGAGTCAAGTTATCTGGGGTGTGAGAAACGAAACGCAAATAAATAAGTATCATGAAATTTGCAACGACAAGTTACGTGAAATAGATTTTCCAATGGAGTTTTCGAATTGCAGCTTTGGTTCCTGTAGCATGGTTGAGCATAGACATGTACTGGACAAGTTATATTGTAGAATTATTGAGAGTTTGACTTATGCTGCCACGCAGTCGTGTGAGTCAGTGAGTCATAGTGTTGTGAATCGTAAAAGATTGTGCGGGTGGAACAGGCACGTTAAAGACGCTCACAGTGAGGCAAAGCTTCAATTTCTAAATTGGATATTTCATAATAAACCGAGTTCTGGTAACGTTTATGAAAGAATGCGAGATGCACGTAAGATTTTTAAGAGTCGTCTAAAGTGGTGCCAGGATAATCAAACGCAGGTTAAAATGGACATAATATCGCAACAAAGAGCTTCAAAAAACTTTGCTAAATTCTGGAAGTCCACAGGAAAGTTGGAAGCGAAGCCTAGCCTCCCTATGAGTGTGGATGGAAAAAGCAACCCTGGGGACATCGCGAATATGTTCATGGAACATTTTAGAGTAAAGTCACCGCTTGGCATTTCTGTGTCCTTGACGGAGAAAGAGTCCACGTGTCGGGGAGAAGAGTCACAAATATGTTTGTCAGCCAAAAAAGTAAAAGAGACTATTATACACATGAGCAGAGGCAAATCTCCCGGACACGATGGTCTCAGTATTGAACATTTTAAGTTTGCGGGGTGTCACCTGCCGAGGGTACTGGCCATGTTTTATACACTGTGTATTAGGCATTCATATTTACCATCTGATATGATGAAAACAATCGTAGTACCTATAATTAAGAACAAGACGGGAGACATCGCGGACAGGGGAAACTACCGACCTATATCTCTGGCGACCACGGCTGCGAAGGTGTTGGACAGTGTACTCGATACTTACTTGGAGAGTTGTATTACCCTGTGCGATTCACAATTCGGTTTCCAACGCAGATTGTCAACAGAGAGTGCCATCCTCAGTCTTAAGTACACTGTTCAATATTACACAGATAGGAAAACGCCGGTTTACGCCTGTTTCCTTGACCTCTCCAAAGCATTTGACCTTGTGTCGTATGATATGCTTTGGAGAAAGCTGAGGGACAGGAACGTACCGACGGAAGTGGTAGACATCCTGAAGTACTGGTATGCTAACCAATTAAACCATGTCAAATGGTCCAATACACTCTCAAACTCATACGGGTTGGAGTGCGGAGTGAGACAGGGGGGGTTGACATCCCCACGGCTCTTCAACCTGTATGTTAATGACTTACTAGTGGAGCTCAGCAGCATGCATGTCGGATGCTGGGTGGGCGGTGTTAGTGTAAATAACATAAGCTATGCAGACGATATGGTGCTGTTGGGCCCTACTGTACGGTCTATAGGAGAGCTACTGAAGCGCTGTGAGATTTATGCGCTTAGACACGGACTGTTATATAATGTGATGAAATGTAAATACATGGTCTTTAGGGCCGGCGGTAAATGCCCTGAAATTATACCTGACATTATGTTCAGTGGCTCGAAATTAAATAAGGTAAATTCTTTCAAGTACCTCGGGCACTTTCTCACCGCCGACCTTGAGGACAATGTAGACATTGAAAGGGAGCGCAGGGCGCTATCGGTCCGAGGTAATATGCTGGCACGCAGGTTCTCCCGATGTAGTGTAGATGTCAAAATCACCCTTTTTAAGGCATACTGCCAAAGTTTCTACACGGGAAGCCTGTGGGTCGCGTATGCCAAAAGAGCGATGGACGCGCTGCGCGTCCAGTATAATAATATTTTTAGGATGATGTTGCGAAGGCCTCGCTTTTGTAGTGCTTCAGAGATGTTTTGTCAATTGTCATCTCACACTGTGTATAATCAATATCGCCGGCTTGCAATGCAATTATTTCGAGACTCCCAGTACATTTAATTTCATTGCATCGATACACACAGCAACTGTGGCGCCTTTGAGCTCAGATAGAATTAACTGGGTACGAATTACGAAATCAATGTTATCTACCTACTATTTATTTATACGTGTATGAATATTTTTATTCAGTTTAAAGTGTGTTGCTTGTCTTTTTTTGGACAACAGTACGAAGACTGTATAAAATACTAGCTTTTGCCCGCGGCTTCGCTTGCTTTAATTTAGAGTTTGACAATCAATTCAGGTTGTCCTCTGCTTATAATAATATAATTCAATCATAATTCGAAGACACGTGGCGCCATCATAAGAACGCTATTTTTATTTTCCTCGGGAACAGTACTTTTTTTTTGGTATGAAAGGTACCCACCCTATGTCCGTTTTTGTACACCAACGTATATACAAAATTTCAGGATGATCGGATCTATGATTAAGGCGTGGAAAGGTAACAAACAAACTTACTTTTGCCTTTATAATATTATAAGTTAGGATGTTATACCTAATAAGAAAAAAAAAAATATAAAACAATAGAAAAATAAAAGTCAATCAATCTGCCTAGCCTTTTCCCAACTTTGTTGGGGTCGGTTTCCAGTCTAACCGGATGCAGCTGAATACCAGTATTTTATATGGAGCGACTGCCTATCTGACCTCCACAACCCAGTGACTGGGTAATACGATACCCCTTGGTAAGACTGGTTGTCAGACTTTCGGGCTTCTGACGACCCGTAACGACGGTCAAAGATCCACGAATTTCAGCCGGGACCAACGGCTTAACGTGCTCCACCCATTCACGGACCAACCCCGGCAAGCGTAGCTTAACCTGATGGATCGACCCGTGCACCTGTTATTACTTAGCCACGAGCTCCTCCTACCAAAAAATAAAAGTATGAAACTAAATACACGAACCATTCCTCTTACTCCAATGATAAAAGACGAAGAAAAGTGAATGCAAATCCCATGCACTTAAAACCAAGACACCAAAAAAAAAACGAAACCACCACTAAAATCCAAAACCAGGGTACCAAATTTGAAATTTCAAACAATAAAGACTGTAATATGTAAATTCGTCTGCTTTATTATGATACAAGTACGATCTAGCTTCACAGTAACCGTAAAATCGTTGAAGATTTACCGTGAGTCTAAAACAAGCTCAACTGTACAATGAAACTTAAGCCAGTCCAATCCGGTGCCAGTCTTGCATAATAGTTTCGTTTACACCGAAGCGAACAATGAATGGATTACAATACATAAGATATTTTAAATTAGAAAACCAATGAGTAAAAGTAAAAATCCTATGTTGAATATTGATTAATTTTTGCCAATAATTTTATATTGAGGAGCTCGTGGCTGACTAATAACAGCCGCTCGGGTCGATCCATCAGGTTAAGCTACGCTTGTCGGGGTTGGTCCGTGGATGAGTGACCATCTTTACATATCGAAACTCCTCCGTGCCTCGGAAAGCACGTTAAGCCGTTTGTCCCGGCTGTCATTCGAGGATCTTTGACAGTCGTTACGGGTCGTCAGAAGCCCAAAGTCTGACACCCAGTTTTACCAAGGGGTATCGTATTACCCAGTTACTGGGTTGCGGAGATCCGATAGGCAGTCACTCCATGTAATACTGGTATTCAGCTGCATCCGGTTAGACTGGAAGCCGACCCCAACATAGTTGGGAAAAGGCTAGGCAGATTGCAGATTGAATTTTATATAGAATTTTTTTGGGTGTACCTACTACAGGTACACCTCTGCCTAATTCTTCGGGGAAACAAGGCGAGTTTTGCCGATAAAATGATAATGATACTTAACTGAGTGCTATAATTTCAAAAAATTTCCTTGTTTACTTAATAATTTCCAAATGTGTCGCTTAGACGATGCAGCAATTTTTACACAGATAGCTGAAAACGACAGTGTCATCATGGTTCATTATTGTCTGAAAATAGCTCATCCTAGCTCATCACTTATCTACTTATCATTGTGTGAGATTTCGTTAATCCTACAATTGCTCCTACTCGGAACATGAAAATAATTATTCTTAATTATTATTATTGTTTTTCTTCCTTTATTGCCAGTACGTATGGACTCTTACAACACTACCTATTATTTTAATCTTACCTCAGTATGGGAAAAAGATGGATGTGATGGATGGGTGGATGGATGGATGGATGGATGGGATACGTAACGTAAGCAAAGAAATATATTTTAACAATAATTTATTTACGTTTCGTGTTCCGGATAGGAATGATAACTTATGGTCTATACAATATCGCTTTTAGCGATAAGACCCATTGTGTCACCCTTCGTAAAATTTCTTCATTTTTAATTGGAATTTTTAAGATGTACATAATAAAGAGCTATCTATCTATCTATTATATAGGATTATGTAAATCTTGCTTTTAGGCCCTTGATTTTTCGTACCGGCGCGGCGCCGAGAAATCATTGTAGGTACAAAATGCATTTCAAGTCGACTGTGGTGTAAATGCAGCCGGCACCCATAAAGATGATACTAACGCTTCCTCAAGCGTTATTCAATTTGGTTCACAGTCGGAGGTTGGTGAAGCACTGTGTACCGAAAGGCGAGCGCCCGGCGGTGCGGACAAATGAAGATTTAACGCCTTATTTAAGAATTCTAGGATTAATTTGAGCTCTAGCGGAAAAATGCTTGTGATGTTAGTACTTGACTATGTATGTTAATGAAGATGCAGTTTTACAAGCACCCTGAAAACGTTGAAGTTGTTTTCTATCCAATTGTTATTTTTCTGTTAAATGTTGTTGTTTGGAATTAAGTCGACTATTAATAACTCAATTCTTAGATTAGAGTTGCAGATAGTCGCCATTTCCTTTCCACTATCGAAAATATTTTTTGGGTATCCACCCAGGTAGGTAATGTAGTAACATTTTAGTAAATTATCTGCACAAACCACATCCTTTTCAATTGATACAAATTTTATAATAATAATTCCTTTTTTATCAGGCAACTAAGGCCCATAAATAAAATACACAAATGATTGTTACAAAATTATAAAAACATTAACAAACTTAAAAACTACTGCACACGAAGTGACGGCGTCGTATTATTTATTTATTTATTTATTAAAACTTTATGCACAAGTAAAAAAATACCGTACAAAGGCGGACTTAATGCCTGAGGCATTTTATTTTTTATTATGCTGCAAGGTGTCACGAAGCTGGCCGCGGAAACGCCGATACAGCACACCTTTCGGCCAAAACTCTTCCTTGAGGAAGGACAGCAAATGGTGAGTTGGAACGCGCACCACGAATGAATTGAAATTGGTGTTATGGCGCACCTCCAACTTCTCCACCCTCAAGGTCCAGTTGATCTTCACCCGTATGTACTCTACGATGTCATCAGGCTTCGTAGAGTGGTACAACCGGGACATATACAGCTGCGTCGTTGGTACCGCAAGACGTAGCAACATATTAGACCATAGATATATGAAAGAATATATTTCTATGTATTAGACCCAGCCACTTACCTATGGATACATCGGTAGGCAGGTGAGTATTGTGGTAGTCGATGTTCCGTTATTTTATATTCATCAGAAATCAAGAACGCAAACTACATATAGTTTAACCCCGCCAAACTAACTAACCCCGCCTTATTCATAAAAAACTAAAACGCTTTAAAAACCTGTTTCAGTTAAAATAGTGTTTTGTCTTCTTCTTTCAAACTCAAGTTATAATTCGAAAGAAATTGACAAAACAGATAGGTTTGTAAAGCGTTTAAGTTTTTTTTTTTAAATAAGGGGGTAAAGGTTTATTCCAATTTATAGAGTGGACAGTCACCCCACATCATATTAGGTAGTTTCTATTCTATTAGATACTTGGAAAACAGTATAAGTTTAGAACCGCAAACGAAAACTCTACTTTTACGCTCTCACGAGTAAAATACCGTGTAATAATTTAATACAAGTAAAATATTTTTATAACAAAGAAATGTATGTTTAAAATCGTATGTGAAAGAATTCATTTTTCTTTGACGCGCACTCATCTCATCACTTTCTGTCGAGAGCCTTTGTATGCGGCTCTTCGCGCTAAGTACATTATGTAAATGTAATACCGGAGGCAGAACTGCTTGGTCCTCGTACATTACAGATAACCACACCCATATTATTTTACACAGACTAAGAAAGCATGAACAATGTTTTCAAGAAAAATAGCAGTGGGTTTAGTTGGTCTTTTGGTACGGATGCAGGCTGTGGAGCTGACTTATTTTACTAGACACAAGTGTGCAGATACGAAGCGCAGCGGGCAGCCCTGTCGTGTAAACGTACGCCAATTTTTTCAAGATATTTTGCTGTAATATAAGTAGGTATAACATCTCTGCACATGTGTTTCGTAGTTTTAATATTTTTTGCGGCATGACTCCACTGGGGACTGTTATTGAACCAGCTTAACGAAACAGAAAAAGTAATGTAATTATGGTGGTATGCCATGTTTGTAAATCGTTGCGAGCTTGAATAGCCAACCGAGCATTTTTTTTTTTGGGGAAGTGACTTTTGAATGTTTAACTGTAGACAAAGACTGTAGAAGGAGTAACTGTAACTGCAGAAGGAGCTCGTGGCTAAGTAATAACAGCCGCACGGATCGATCCATCAGGTTAAGCTACGCTTGCCGGGATCGATCCGTGGATGGGTGACCATCTTTACATACCGAGACTCCTCCGAGCCTCGGAAAGCACGTTAAGCCGTTGATCCCGGCTGTCATTCGTGGATCTTTGACAGTCGTTACGGGTCGTCAGAAGCCCGAAAGTCTGACAACCAGTCTTACCAAGGGGTGTATTACCCAGTTAATGGGTTGTGAAGGTCAGATAGGCAATCGCTCCATGTAAAATACTGGTATTCAGATGCATCCGGTTAGACTGGAAGCCGACTTCAACATAGTTGGGAAAAGGCTAGGCAGATTGATTGAACTGTAGAAAAATACTGTTTATACAGTAATACATTAAAAATATTTTTTCAAAAAAAATGGTCGGTTGGCCATTCAAGCACTAGGGTGTCAAAATGTAGTTTTATTTTGACTACTTCGTTGGGCTAGTGGTCGCGAGCGCTACTACTGAGCATGAGGTCCTGGATTCGACTTCTGGGTCGGCGAGTGTTATTGGGTTTTACCATCTAGAATTTCAGTAGCAGCCCGGAGTCTGGGTTTGTGCCTGGTTGATGGCAACACATCAGCATAACAGGCGAAATTTGGGTGCAAAACAACGTGTCGTTTTGCATCCTCGTCAAATTTCAGGAGGCTTTTATGAAAAACATACATATTCAAATAAAATTAAGATACTTGCTCAATAATTATTACATACTTGTTTTAGGTTTAAAGAATTTTATTCTCATAAGAACTTAAATAACAGTTCACTTAAAATGAGATACAAAGTGCTTACATCTTTCTTTTTTTAAGTTATTTAAGTTCGACAGTATTTCAGAATACACCACTTTCAAAGAACAGAATCGCCCCGTTGCGTATGCGGTAGGCAGTGTCGAACGACTATGTCGCTGTGTGCGTGCGTGTTGACGACCGGTGGGTCTCGCCCACCTAACAGCGGCGCGTGTGGCAATAGCCTAGTTAAATTATCTATTGGTTCGTGTCGAGAATCATTAGCAAACACCTTGTATAAATACACCTCTACCTATATCGCTTCGAGGAACACAATCGTGACGATATATTATAATTATTTTTATTTGTTTTAAGTAAAAAAATTGTGTAAATACGTGATTTTTAAGCACAAAATACCATACAATAGCCACAATAAAGAATAAACTCTTAAGTTTTCGAACAATGACTCATCAGTCCCAAGTTAACAATTCGAAAACCCCGTCAAACATAAAACACCACATAAATCCTAAACAACAAACAATAACAAATTCCCTATTCATAATAAATTAAATTACTTTGTCAACAATATCAGTGAGTCTTCATTGCCATTCCTTGCAAAAACGTCAAAGCCAGACATACCTCAAATTGTTTTGAACAAAATCTCAACAAATCCGCAATGTGACGTGTCCAAGGTAGGTTTAATTTAAAAGGACTTAGAGGGCGATCACCGTCGCTTCTCGGATTAAAACTTGCAGCAAAACTATTGATACGGTTCAATATTTTAATGCTACAGATTACAAACCTTTAGAAATGGGGATTCGGAATAAAATTCTTTTGGTAGTCTTTCGATACGGAATGAAATTCAGTCTGGCCAGGGCATTTAGTCTCGCCAGGGTATTTGATTATTTCTGTCTTAATCTCATTTCCTTTGCCCGTCTTTTGCCTTTTAATTCTCTATCTTATTATTTTCTAAGTTGTAATGAAATAACGCTTAGTAAGTAGGGTAGGATTGGGGGACCTGGATCAAGGATCCAGGTCCCCCAATCCTCTTTTCAAACTGGGTGTTGTATTCAAAAATCCTCTATTCAAAATGAAGATTGGATTCAGAATCCTCTATTCAAACTGAGTGTTATATTCATAATGAAGGTTGCATTCAGAATCCTCCATTCAAAATTAAGGTTATATTCAGAATCCCCCATTCAAAATGAAGGTTGTAATCACAATCCTCTATTCAAAATAAAGATTGCATTCACAATCATCTATTGTTTATATAACTTACTGGGTTGTGTAATAGTTTAGGTATACCTAAAATATAATGAATATACAGGTTCATGCTGAATTACGGAACTAAAGTTATAATGTAGGTACGTATGTTATATTACGATCATGTACAATGCACACTAAATCGATGTGATATGGTGTGTAAAAAAAAACAATAAATATTGTAAAACATAATTTATTACAGGATATTTACATTGTTTTTGATATACTACTTTCACTAAGTTTTGATGAACTTGCATTATATTTTTCACAATCAGTCTGTATGTCGCTAACTCGAACCAATGTATGAGCATCCTTACGATGGCCATTCTTGACTATAAGATAATGAGGGTATTCAAACTTAGATTTCACTGAATCTTGCATCTTTAGGTGAAATAAATCTTTTGTCTGGCTTGTATTATATCCTTGTGTTTCAATGAACTTTCATTCGGTATTTTCGGATCAGTTTGCATATCTTCAGTAAATATAATTTCACCGTTAGGATTCTTGAAAATAATTTTACGAATGCCTTTTAAATCACATATTACTGAATTAGACATGATAGTTAAAAATTACTTTTAGTAAGATGAAACAGATACAATAAAATTGTACCTTCACACTGAATTGATGAGAGTCAAATGTTGTGATGCAGTGCGCTTTAATATTATGTAGGCGTAAGTTGACTCACTTTGAAGTATGATCCGATGACGTATATTCTAATATACCTAACTGTTGCAGACATTTATTAATATAATATTTTCCTTTCACAGCGATCAAATAATAACACTGAGGAAAATGTATAGCATGTTGCATCCAAGGATCGTCGTAAATCTCCCAATCTTCTATCATACCTCCACACGAAAAACATGCTGCTTTGTCATTTACACTATTTCCACAGTAAAAAAATCCGGCGTCAGCCATTTCCCTCACCAATCTTCTCCTAGAATCAACCGTGGCCCAATAATGACTAAACGATAATTCACGCATTTTATAAGTATTATACGTGTCATATCGAGGATTGTATTTATTTATTTTCTGACTGCTCTGCATATTATTATCTCAAATAAATATAATCTTACTGGTTTATTACTCATAAAAATGACTACAAAATTAAGCGATATAATTTTTTCGCAATGAACCTTCACGCTACAATTGTAAGAATGAAATGTCGTGCAAACTAATTGTAAGCAATTTATAAGTTACTCGGGCTCTAACGATGATAGCATTTAATTTTATTGTATTTATGTAATTAGTAGCGTTAAATGTGCTGTTCATACAAGAATTAGCATACTTTTCTATATGTTATGAGAGCTAATGATGTTGTGTTATATTAAAAGACATTATAAATTAACGAAGATAGGAGTAAAAATAAAACTAAATTGTTAGTTTACTTGTATATTTACATTACTGTTTATGAATTAAGAACATTATTTTCGACACACCACTTATTTAAACAAAATACATTTTTTAAGGCACAAATATTGGTGTGATTGATGCAACTTACAATATCAGATGATTTTGAATATTTTTATACAATGCTACTATACTAGGACACTGCTTACTTTCTAAATTATATACATTATCAATTCCAAATATATCTTTTAACCATAACACTTTTTCGCTACCTTTTGTAAATACATTTTTATTTGTAAAAAAGTTACTCCAATTAGCTTTATAGTTAAAATAAGGTACGGTGCCTTCATTCCAGAATATTCCTCTGTTTCTTTCAATCCAGGCTACTTGTATCCGTTCTTTTTTCGTTAAGTCATGAAATGCTCGTGGTGGTTTTAACAACAGTATTTGTATACGTCCTTCATACATCATCGCAATTTCTTTCGGAATAAATTCGTTTTTTTCACCCTTAAACCCTTGTACATCTACGATAACATTCATGATAATTTTCTCACAATATTACTCAAAGGTTTGTATTCAAAAAGTCGATCGTTTATTATTAAACAATAGGCAGACGTATTATCAGGAATATCTTCAGAACATTCAATTTCTAATCGCACATCGACTGGTCCAGTTTTGAGCGATTCGTTTTGTCTTGAGCAATCAATCACAAAAAGCGGAGCAATTTCTTTTAATTGATTTAAGCTAAGCAACGGATCTATGTCAAAGTTGTAATATGACTGACGGAAATTAGAATACATTTCGTATAATATACTGTATTTATTTTCATCAAATTTCAGATTAAGTGAGTCATATGGATAATATTGCGAATTTAAAAATAATTTAATATTGGATACATTGCAATGATCGAACATGGAAGAACTTCTAGTTTTATTAGTTTTTCGGTTAGTTTGCAAACCAAATATAACGAACCTTGGCTTCTCTAATTGTGAAGTTGTCTTCACCGACCATGAATGTTTTGTTGTTCTTGGTAACAATGGATATTCATACAAATCCCAGTTTCTAAATGCTAACTGAATAGAACGATCTCTCTCCAAACTCTTAAGCAATGATAATTTGTTACGATCAGAAACTTTAATGTGTGGTACTCGCCATTGTATTTTTTGTATATCAAATTCTAGGCTATCATTTTTCTCCATAAGCACACAGTTTAATGCAGAGCTGTTTCGTTGTAAAATAAGTTCATGTTTACAATTAATTATTATTTTTTTATAATCTTCTGCAAATCCTAGTAATCTATTCAATGGCACTATAACGCTAAAGTGTCCATTATCTATTTTCCTACCATTTAAGTTCCATCCCCAAATTGCCGCAGCTTTACTTTCACCTTCATTCTTGGAGACGAACGATTTTAAAGTTGTTGTGATACCGGCATTTTTAATGCGATCGATTTCAACACCATTTATTTCGTACCTAATATCTTGAAACAAATATAAGATTGGGTTGTTTATGAAATTAACTTCTTTTTGTATTATTTTTCCTGCTGAATCTTTAGTAGATACACTTGCATACCCTTCTATAAAAATGGAACTGTTGCATGGCAAATCTTGATGATGTATTGGTATTCTGATTTCATCATTTTCTTTGAAACTAGTATTATACGGATTGTAGCTATGAATCTCATAACTTTCAATAGAGTTGTCATGTTGAGGTAAATCTGTTATTTGAAGCATATTGTTATAATTTTAATTTTAGTCCAATATCTCTGAGAAATCTTTTATTTTCTTCAGTAATTTTAATTTTTCTTTTAATGTTTATTGCATTGACACGTCTGCTTGCTTTGGAAACAGGAAGTGTAATATAACATTTTCTTTTCACGATAGGCGTTTTATTAAAAACTAACATGTTGTTTCATGTATAAACAAAATCGTATTACTATTATCAAATTTAGCTCAATTATTCTTTACAATGCGAGTAGTTATTATCATCACAGACAATCTAACAATGGGTGTAGAATATCAAGATATGATCTTTTATAACTGGCTAACTAACTTTTTTTATTTACGTTTCAATGACATTCATTTGTATTCAAAGAAAAACATATATGATATGTTATGTTACTTTATTGTCTTTCCAAAATGACTTAAGAAATTTTAAACACAAGTGTCCACAATTATACAAATGATCACGCTGTAAGTTTTCATAATTATACTGAATATTATTTCCTACATATTGCATAAATTCTTTAGGAGGTTTTAAGTTACCATAACTATCAAAATATTCAATGTATTCATTTATTTTGCCATAGGCTACCCAATGAGTACCAGAGTTTTCAGAAGAGTCTAGATTGATCACTCCACATTCTATCGGCAGTACTTTATCTGGTAATTTATCTCTCATATACACACCTCGGAAGAATGGAATATTATTCGAGTGTTTCATTATATCAATATTGGATAAAGCTCTATTGGGCAGCCGAGATTTCAGTTTTTTTTCTCTGTTATGTAAATGCCTAAACCATCCTTGTAATGCTTGAGATGTAATCCTTTTCCAATGAATAACGCCTCCATTTCCTTGTTGTGTCGTTCTGCTTCACGCAATTGCTTCTTAGCTGTTTTGTATGCGTTGATTGCTTTTGCAATACCAGCAGCACCTCCTGCTAAACTGCCAGCAGCAGATAATCCAGCAAATATTGGTACTAAAGGAAGAAATCCTCCAGTTTTTGGTACTGGTATAATCCTAGGTAATTTTATTGGTGTATCTGATGCAAATTCTTTAGCTGCCGCGTATGCTAATTCCATCAATGCTTTCTTACATGTTGGTTTTAATTTTGTAATGTGCTTTTTAGTATGCCTAACAATTTTTTTAAGTGTTTTCTTAAAACCAGTTCCTTTTTTTACTTTAATGGTGTTTTTGTTGAATGCTGGTGAAACTGTTTTTTTGCTGCCTGAAATACCTTGTGTTGTTTTCATTGCTATTTCTTTATTTCTTTCTAAAGTAATGGAAACGTATTTAATAGGTACAAATACAAGTCTTTTTTGCTTTAAGAACAAATAGATAATGAATAGGAAACATATATGTATTTGCTTAAATACATATTAGAACAAATTTTTGATTGGTTCTCTTAAAATACATTTGTTTTATCTATCCAACTGTTTTCGCTAGTAGGAAGTCCGAGCCACTTCACATATACTTGATTCCCTTTTCTTTTCAAAACTTTTTCAACTAAATACAAATCAGGATGGCTGGTTTTTTGAAGTTCTTGAGCATAAAATGCTCCTAGTATGGGTCGACATCTTGTATCTTCTATCAAGTAAGTTAACGGATTAGTTTCTTGTATTGTTTTTATCTTAAATATTTCTGTTGACCAATTAGGATAATAACCTTTATCAAAACATCCTTTGTATTTACTTATTCTTACAAAACCACCCACACTAAACTTTCTACACTTAGTGTTTTTCTTACATTCAGAAATACGAATATATCTTTGCATTATGTCTGTTTTATTGGCATGAGTTACAGATGCTGGAGGTTGTCCCACGGTCCTATGAGTAGTATTATTGTATTCATAAGTAATTTTGCTAAGTGGTCCATTTATCCATTTGTAATTCCCGTTAAGACTGAATTCTTTGTATAATTTATTTTTTAATGTTCTTATTAATCTTTCAACAATTGAGGCTTTTTTAGTAGAATACGTTGAATAATGATTAATATTGTACTTTGTAGCAATATTTTTGAATTTATTATTATAAAACTCTTTTCCCAAATCAGTTTGCAAATTTCTCGGAACACGTCCTTTATGCAATAGACTTTCGAATGCTTTTGACACCTCTTGTTTATTCTTTTGTTTCAGAGGAACTGTCCAAGCATATTTTGAAAAAGTATCTATGATTGTTAGTACATATTTGTAACCACCATTCACTTTTGATATTGCTTGCATATCCATTAAATCTGCTTGCCAGAGATCATCGATATCTTTAAGTATGACCTCTTCTTGGAAAGTTAACTCTAGCACATTTATGAATTTCATTTATGACATCTGCTTTGCTCATAATGCTTATTTAATTTTCCTGAAATTTCTTTTAACTCAATATTTTTTTCAAGATTTCTTACTTTATCGTTTAAAATTGAAATTAGTTTATTCAGTTGTTCTATTTGCACGCAAATATTAATTTCAAGTTTTTTGATTGCCTCTCCAGTAATATTGTTATGCGATTCAGTTTCTTTTATTGTGTTTTTAATCTCAACATGCTCCACATTTATACTATTTTTAGTTATGACTGATGTTTCATTTGTACGAACACAATTAACATTTTTATGTTCATTCATGTTGCATACAACTTTGATAACTGAGAAAATTCCAAAGCTTTTTACTCTTTTATAATATCAGCTTCTTTTAACTCTTCTATAATTGATAGAATTTCATTGTCATGATTAGTATTACCGGCATTTTTTGATGCAATTAGAAGTTTTAATCTTTCAATTAGTTCATTAGGGTCATCCCAGTAGACATAATCGGTATTACTTTTATATTTTTTTAATTTAGGTAAAAAACCACCGCTTGTTGTTTTAATTATCTGCCCTTCATCTTGAACATAACTATTTTGCGAAAAAAGAGGTTTAATAATTTGACGATATTTTAAACTTTTATCACCTTTTATTTGACCATTAGGATGAAAGTCTCGTTTGTGCGCATGTGTATTAAGAAGCATATCTTTATAATCAATTTTATCTTGTTCTGTGACCAAATTAAGGTCAGGTTTACTGCGTACCAAAAGTTCCTTTAGGCCTGGTGTTAATTTATAAGACCTTTTATCAATAGTGACTATATTTGTTTTTGGTAAGTTACTGGTCTTATTTGTAAGAGAAAACGTAACTTGGCTATTCCCCATCATCAGTTGTTTATTTTCACTACGTATCCCAAATGGCACATTCATATTATCATAGATTTCCATCATATCTTCCTTATTTAGTGAAATAAGTGTATCATTAGAATCTTTAAAAGGATTTTTTGAGAGAGTGTCTTTGTAACACTCAGAATCTTCATTTGAATCTGTTTTTATACATTCTTCAAAACTTTCATAATCTGGAGCATAATCAGTTGATGAGCTAAATCTTTCAAGCGTGCCACTTTCGTCTCTTGAAATGTCAAATATCGGTTTAATTTTATCATTCGCTTTAATTAATGTTTCTAGTGGATCTGTTATTGGTTTGAAGACCTTTTTAAATTTTAAATGAGCTGTATCTTCTGCATTTTGCATTCTATTAATTTTATTTTTAATACTATCAACTGACTTTATCAATTGTTCTTTAATATTAACCTGCATAATGTTTTTTATTTTTACTGACCCATCCGTTATTTACAGTTATCAGAATTCAATTGATATATTTTCTGTACTGAGTTGGTATATATGTACTTTCTAAAAGTATATAAATATGTCGAAGCCTTGTCTGTATCGACCTTCATTTATAGGACAATCTTTATTAATTAATAAAAAGTCAAAGCGGTCTTTCCAAATAGCAGAGCAAAGTTTTTTAAATTGAAACCATTCGATATCTGTATTCACGTGCTCATTGTATATATGTTTTAAGTTTATCTCGTCTTGCTTGAAGATTATCAAAAGATTCACATTATCTCGTATAAGTTGTTTAGGTATTTTGGAATAGGTTTGTGATAAGTAAAAACAATCTATTTGTTTATGTCTCCCCATTGCAAAGTAATTGCGAATATTGATTTGATTTTCGCATGCTACATCATCAAAAATCATTATTGCATTAGTTAATGCATCATTAGGATGTATGATTTCTTTATTATCATTGAAGACAAAGAAGTTAGCACCTGGTATGTAGCTCATAACTTGTTTTAAAAAACAATATTTTGGTTGGAAAGCTGTCTTCGAGTATAAGTAAATATGTTTAAATTTGAGACCATTTTCATGTAATATTAAATTAAGCATTAAATTAGTTTTACCACAGTTAGATGGACCGCATATTATACATCTAATAGTATTTGGCAAGAGTGAACTATGTTTCACTTCACATGATTGATTTTCTAATTTTATATTATTAACTTCTAAAGTCTGTGATTGCTTGATGAACTTCATTGTGAAATGCGAGATAAACGTAAATGACGTGCGTATATATATAAGAATCCATAAATGAAACAAAGGTCAATGTCATTACTATTATTATTTATTATTACATATACGTTTATTAACAAATTTAATAATACCTGCTTACACTCATACACATTACTTAATGCTGTAAAATTAATATATTATTATAATAAAGCTAAAAACTAAAATACAACGTTATAGTGACCCCAAGGCAATGTCTTGATCTGATTTGGTAGTATGTATCTTTTATCGTCGTTTCTATTCATTACCAGTTTATTTACTTGTTGTGAATATAATACATGTTTGATTGACTTAATCATATTCATCTTACACGATCTACTTTTATCATCAAATAATGATTTATTGTAATGCGATATCTCGAGCTTTTTAGTAACAGAGTTTGAAATACCTTTTGCTTTTTTTATGTCAGTTTTAGAAGCCGATAAGCAGTAAAGTTTTGCTCTTAAACCAGTAAATTCACTGATCACGTCTCCACCTAGCTCGTCTTTAAATAGACCAGGTACTTTTGCATTTACCTGAGGTATTAAATATGGGTTATCTACATCAAAATTACTTGTATCAAATTCCTTTATATTATTTTTTATATCACGGTAAATATCTTCTGTGTAAAATAAATAAAGCAGACTATCCGTGTCCGTATAACATAGCCTTACATTATTCATATATTTCTTTTTTATATTATAATGATACTGATAAAGATGTAACTTAGCATACTCTAAAACAGTAAAACCTATGTAAATCGGTCTGTCTAAAAAAATCTTCTCAGGTTTTAGTTGCACTGCTACAAAGTTTTCGGAAAATACAGAAACACATTTTAAATTAGGTTTACAAATTAATTTTTCAGCACAGAGTTGCTTATTTGTCACATTTTCTGTGTCCATCCATTTTGTAGCTAGTTTAATATCTACCTGTTTACGTTTGTTTTCTATCGTTTTACCAAAAATAGAATTATTCAAAAGCTTGAAAAAGTCTTTCTCAAATGCAGTTACGGATGCTTGACGCAGTGTAGTATTTAAATCAATATATTTTTTTAAATATTCTTCTTGCCTGAAAGTAAGAATTCGATGGATTTTTCTTAGAACCAACCCGTATTTCAAACACTCCTTTAAGTGTATATAATGAATTACATAGTTAAATTTATCATATAAATTAGCTATTAGTTTAGCCGTCTTTCCTCCAGGGGGTATGAATTTCTCTGGAGCAAAAGGCAAATCACTATGAAAATCATGTACTGATTCAGGATATTCGAGATCTACCTCTAGAATGAAGCCATATTCGCTATTATCAGATACACTCATTACATCGAAACAGTTAATTTCCTTCTGATTTAAAAGTCTAAATTCTGAAATGGGGATCTTTTTTGTCATTGCATATCCGTACAAATTGTTACAATCGAGATAAATCAAATAGCTAGACGGTTCTAGATCGCTGTATTCTGATAAGTAGGGATTATTTGCTTTTGCATGACGTAGTGAGCACTGAGCCAGACCACCACGTATGCCCTTTTCTAACATTTGATATATTTCTAAGTCATCAATTAAGTCCATCTCAACACGTGTATAAAGCAACATAGCATCCCAGCTTAAACTAGGTGCCGTTACATAGTACGTAGGGTCCAACTTATAATATTTTAAGCATATATTACGAAAATTTTCAAATATATCACACAGCAATAAAACATCGCATTTTAAATACAAATCGGTATATTCGCCAATCGTATTAATATGGAATGCATTCCACACAGTTTTTGCATGTTCATAATCGTTATCACTAATGTGTTCCATTTTCAAAGAGTTATAGAAATATTTTTTTTGAGGGAGTGCTGTTTCTTCGTACTTGTCCCAAGTATTAATATAATCATAAGGATAAATACCTTTCTTTTTTAACAAGTATATATTTTCATTATTGAATTCTGCTGTTAAGTGAATAAAGTCATGATCTGATAAGCTTTTACTTAGTGCATCTAAACTAGAGCTTAAAAATTGGAACGAATCTATGAATTTTATTTGAATAGGACGGTCTCCATTCTCATTATCTAAATATTTGGTAATAGTTAAATACTTTTCTTTAGTTTTAGGTATAATTTTAATATAACCTTCATGTCTCACTAATTCTTGTATAAACAGATGAGAGTCGTAATTCGATAAATTATGAAAAAATACTGGTATGAATGGACATACTCTAAACATCAAGTTACATTGTACATGTGCAGCTCCTCTATACTTTCCTGTCACATGATCGTGGTCACGTACCTTATCATGAAATAATAACTGATCACAAATATGGCAAATACTAGCATTGTTAAAACTGATTTGTTCTTTTTGTGTTAAAGGTATCATAGATTTTTTTATCGATAATATTTCATATATTTTCTTCACATCTTTTATTAATCTCGTAATAAATACTTCGACACAGTCAAGACCTCTATAAGTAACATATTTATTTTGGCTTGGATCATGTGAACAACATATATAGTATCCAAAACATGACGGCTGGTGTTTTTTGAAATTGTATGTTTTTTCAGATTTTTTTTCAGAACAACTTAGCAAAAGGCTTTCAAAGTCTGCATAGATGACATAATTAATTTTTTGTTTTCTTTCAAAATTCTTAAATCCGAGTTTACTATTCTTTTCAGGCAAAATTGATAAAACTTTTGAACAGTTATGAGATTTATACTTATTTTCACTGCTATAGAATTGTAAACATGATTCACACAGCAATAAGTTGCCTTTATGACACGTCACTTGATGTCTTACTAATCGTATCAAATTTTTAATAAGACAGTAATGACTTTTTCGTTTTCTTTCTAAATATAACAAATTAACATGTACAGATTTTCTGTTATTTGTTAAATACAGAGGTCCAGTTACGTGTTCGCTTTTATTATCTAATCCATATATATTAATACTTATGTTATTGTTTATTTCAAATAATTTTATATCATGATATGAGACAGGAAAAGACATTCCATCAATATTTAATACAGAACTGTAGTGTGGGTAGGACTTAGACCTGCATACGTTCATCTTAGCAGGATATAAAGCAGCTACCACACTCCATAAAAAGCAATGATTGTCATTATTTTGTACATTAATGCAACTTTTAGAATTCTTAATTTTTGTAGGCAAATCTAAATAAGTGCCACCTCTCATTGGACAATATTTATTCACATTGATTTCAAGATGACTTACTGAATGATAAGACCATCCAGAGTCTTTGTGTTCGAATTCTGACATTTTACATTTTAAAAGTTCAGTTACTTTCGAAAACATGTTATAAATATCTGTGTTATTACAAATAACTTCATATCTTGTATTGAATGACTTAAGTTGTTGCTCACTCGTTTTGGGTAAGACAAAGTGAGCAAACAATTCGAAATTGATCTTGAGACAAGTATTTTTCAATAGAGATGTATGTATAAGTTTCAGTATATCATTTTTATTCTGACACAGGAATGCCTCTGGTGTGAGGTATTCAACATCTTGTGCAGGATTTAAACGATATGTTATGATTCTGTTTTTGAAAGCACTTGCAATTATGTAAATATTTTCAAATTCGCTTTGTAATAAACTATTAGACTTGTGAATATTGGTTCTCAAATGATATTTGAATTCATTAATCGGTAATTCAATAAGACATTTTTTACATTCAATAAATTCTGGATTTTGCATTCGTTGAGTAGACGGGGTTTGTACTGTAAATAAAACAAAAAGATAATATGGTTACATTTCTGTGTTATATAATTACGATTTGTCATCCTTATGAATATTCTAGTTATACAAAATCCGAAATCTATAGCTAAAGTATATAAGTAAATGATATAATAATATAATGATTAACAACATAGAGTAATTGAGAAAGTAATATATTAGTATTGAGAGATAGCAGTTATTTTTAGTAAATATACCTATCTACTAAAAATAACTGCTGACATAATCTATGGGGCAATGCTTGAACTCTTTATGAGTTTCTTTTAAAAACTCTTTTATATGTTTCCAAGCAGGCGCCCCATCATCTGTTCGATTTTTTACACTAACAATGGCATGCCTCCATCTATTTATAGGCGCTACACGCTGTATCTCGCTGTGTTCATATATCTTTAATTCTATAAAAAATCTACCTTTTTTCCCTTCATAGCTCTGTTTACTTATACCGTTGGCTACTCTACGGGTATAATAGGAATGTATTGGCGGATTTTTTTTACCTAAGGTACTTGCAGTGATCTCCTCCTGACCATCGTCGTCGCTGTCGGTCCCGAATAAATCATGCGATGTGGGTCTCATGCTGGCGTTGACAGGATTGATCGTAGTTTTCTTCTTTTTATTCTTCTTAATCTCGGTATGCAATGATTCCCCCTCCGCTGACCTCTTAGCACTCGGTGATGAAGATGACGCTTTGTAGTCCTGCGTTTTTTTCAGCTGCTGCTGATGTCCGGTTTCATCGTCGGAAGAGAAAATTTGGCTAGCTGTTTGTTTCGACCTGCAACAATAAGTATATATTTATATAACAATAGATAACAACGAAAAACATTGTCCAAGGCACAGTTCATTGAATTGAGTAGGTTAAATTATAAGAAAAGGTAGATTAATTAGTACTTGACTGTATAGATTATTCGATGGATTTGATAATTTGAGAGATCCTGAATAAAATAAATTATTACCTAAATACTTAGATGCAAATAGAACCTTAATAAGTGAATACATAGTAAAATGATTAAATTAATAAATAACTGAAATGATTCAACAGAAGAATAGATAAAATGAGTGAAAAGTTAATGATTGATTGAAAAGATAATAAACAAATAAATTACTTACATCTTAAAGCCTGTCGCGGTTTGCTTGTTGTGCTTAGAAGTCAGCGATGAAGATGACGCTTTGTAGTCCTGCGGTTTTTTCATCAGCTGCTGATGTCCGGCTTCATCGTCGGAAGAGAAAATTTGGCTAGCTGTTTGTTTCGACCTGCAACAATATATATTTATTTAGTAGATAACAAAGAAAAACACTGCCAGTGCATGCACGGATTAAATTGCTTTAAATAAGTGAATAGATTAAATGAACAGAAAAGGTGCACTAATTATTTGACTGAAATAAATTAATCGATTGAAAAGATAATTTGAGAGATGATGAATAAAATAAATTAGTACCTAAATACTCAGTTAAAAAATGGACATTCAACGAGTGAATACATTATATCATTGAATCGAAGAATAGACAAAATTAATGAATAGTTGACGAGTGATTGAAAAGATAATAAATAAATAAATTACTTACATTTTAAAGCCTGCTTAGTTTTGCTTGCTGTACTTGTCTTGATGCAGAAATTCAGGACCACCGAGTACTTCCAGTGGTGTTTTGGTGGTGAACTTTTGTCTTGACACCTTTATATAGGCGTAAAAACGCGTCACACATCTCCTAATTTGTAAAATTGCATTTATGCGAAAATAAGTTCATCACCCGGATTGCAAGCGCAGCATTTTTAAATCGATAATAAAATCTCTATACGAGCGTCATAACCGCAGCGTTTTAAACGCTTAATTCATTGAATGTCAGCGCGGGTCCACAGGTGCCATTAATGGCACACAATGAAACACAATGAGACACAATTGATAATCTATTGTTAACAATAGATTATCAATTGTGTCTCATTAGCAACCCTTGAGAGGTTAAAATAAAAACATATATAATTTATGTATAGTGTGATTATTGAATCGAATGACTTAGGGGAACATCCGCTGCGATTAAACGCTGCGGTTATAACGCTCGTCTGTAGATCACAATGCGTCTTTGCATACGTGTCACAAATTCCTAGCCACCCATGGAGACAACAGGAGCCGTAAGTTTCGGATGCACAAAAACACACATGCACACAAACAACTTACATAAAAACGAAATTAAATTGAACCTTAGCGACAAAAAAAAATGGATCAGAACCTATATAAACCAATCCAAGATGACAAAAAAAAAACATTGAAGTTGTGTTATCTGCTCAACGATGTCGGTAAGTAAATATTTTATCAAAAAGTGTTTAAAATTATTATTAATAAAATAATGTTTACCTATTATAATAATTAGCTATGTAATTGTCACAGGGATCTATTCTAGTATAGTTCTTTACAACGTAAAGTCGTAAACGCTCGTCTTCGCAACCTTCTAATTTTAGTCTTATATAATTAATTAGTTTCTACTTCTTTGTTTCAGATGTCCAGCGATATTTTCCCAACTAATTCTTCATACTCGCCAATTCCTGCTGAACAAACCCTACCTCAAAATGGGGTCAACTATTTAGAGAGACAAAGACCATTTCAACCATTCCAATTTGAGGATACACCGCCTTGCAGCAATATGAGCACTAGCAACAATAATAAAAGACGAAGAAATGAAGATGTTGTTTACTCATATATACAGAAACCATCAACGGGTCATCGCAGTAAAATAATACGAATTCAAGTTTTTGACGCCGAAGATTTCACAAATTCACCATGTGAGTGTAGTGCTAATATATGTGCTCAACATGTTGTGCGGAACGTATTTAATGATGATATTTATAAATGTGTTAAGGACATGTTAAGCAAATTGCGTCAAAAAATATGAATAAACTAGTAGTTACAATTCAGTTGTTTTATTTCTATCACTCTGTTAAAAAACGAGTCATGAGCAGGTGACACCTAGTCCTACACACTGAACACATAGTTACATTTAGTAAATAAAACAATCTCATATTAGGCATGTGTTCATAAACACTATTAATACATATTACATGCTGATTTTTGATGTAAATTAATAATTAAAACTTTATAGCCGTGAGGCACACGATGGGTAGAAGAGAATGCGATCTGTTTCCTTAACGGGAATGGAAATGTGATTGTTATGTAAACAATCACTCTGTTGTGCTTAGCAACAGATTATGAATCTCTTCGGTATAATATTATAGATGATTCTGAATACAGCAGTCATTCTGAATACCTATAACCTATATTTTGAATAGAGGATTGTGATTACAACCTTCATTTTGAATGGGGGTTCTGAATATAACCTTCATTGTAAATGGAGGATTCTGAATGCAACCTTCATTATGAATATAACACTCAGTTTGAATAGAGGATTCTGAATCCAATCTTCATTTTGAATAGAGGATTTTGAATACAACACCCAGTTTGAATAGAGGATTGGGGGACCTGGATCCTTGATCCAGGTCCCCCAATCCTACCCTACTTTAGTAGCAATGGCCTTGCTGTGTGAGGTATAATGCAATTTCAATTTGAATTTATTGAACACATTTTTTTATTGAAATGTCGAAAAATCACATTTCGATTCATTCAATAATAACAGCAGAAAAAACCTGCCACGTGCTACGCATCTGCCACTAAAAATAAAATTAATAAATCTTAGATGCCTGCATAATATTTAATATTTTCGCAGACTTCATAAAATATTAAATTTATTTTTAATATCACATCGTGAAATTTTGTATTTATGGACTTTTTCTTTGTAACGAATGAATAATGAAGACATCTTATTCTATTCTTCTAACGCAATTACATCCACGAATATTTGTTCTGACAAATGACTTTATTTTTCCTGAAAGTAGAACGTCAAAGAAAATTCGTACCTCAGCTATACCTACAAATAAATAAACATTGAATCCTTCCCACGCGACGCTTGATGACGGAAATTAAAAATAAACTCGTGAATTGAGGCCCAAGTTTGACTTGGCGACTTCTTTATTTGCTTTTCCTCCTTTGATCTTGATATTCAGGTAGCTGAAGGCGATACATCCCGGTGAACAACTTTTAATCCTGCCGCCGTCAGCAATCGAGCGGTAAGTCGTTTTAAATTAAAACTTGTCGTCGATCCCTGATCCTAAGGATTTATGGCGAAGTTAGAGAGAACCTATCGATCCCTAGTTGTCCTCATACAAACATAATTGCAGACGAGTCGAAAAAAGTTGTACTACTGAAATTCATTATGGTTTTTACGCAGTACACCTCTTTGATCTTTAGCTTGAAAAATTTTAGGTCGGTCAAAAAACGCAAAGGATGATGAATTCAGATTTTGTGATTTCAATTTATTTCGGTAACTTGTCTCTGCAGTTTTTCATGTTTGGTGGTTCTTGTTAATTTTTCCAGTCAGATTGAAAAATGTTTCTTTGGAAAGGGCCTTTAGTGAATTTCAACAAGTCAATGCCTACTGTAATAAAGGACTCGATAAATTTTGATGATGTGGAATGAAATAAATATTTGAGTAAGCAGAGTTATTAATTATACGCTTCTGAGGAGTTATTAATATTGATGGGCACTCATCACGAAGAGTAATAGGTATGACCTTGACCTCCAAAATTAATTTGAAATTCCGATTGATGTTATTTACATATTGAGCAAGGCACACCAACGACATATTTATAAGTGACATAACAATAGGTAATTCAGTCTTTAATGTGTAAATATATCACCTAAAGGGGTGCACATCATTCATAATAGTTTAAAAGTGAACAACTATTCAATATACACATCATTTACATTTTAACTGTAAACATTACCTAAAAATAACAAAATTATATACTAACATAACTAAAACTATTAAAAAACTAAAATATGGCGTCGAAAAATTCGTGCGCATCGCTGTCGACTGGTAAAGAACCCAAGAGACTGGCGGCATTGCCACGTTGTATGGCAATGCTAAGCCGCTGGCCAAAGTAAAAGCCAGCCCTTGGGTCACGGGAAGTGTCAACCAACTATTCAATTAATTATGGATTAAAAATGACACATTAGATAAGTGATGACATCAAACATTGCAAAGTGCATGGGTTCTTAACGTTAGAGTTAAAAATGAATTCTCGTTGCATAGTGTGTAAAATATATTACAAATAAATTTACTTTAAAAAAAGTAAAAACCGACTTCAAAACCAAAAACGAATTAACATAACTTTCATAAAACACTTAACAGCTTCTGAAGTAGGTGTCAAGCTAAAGTACATTGAAGAATTGAAGACACCGACTTCAGAAGCTGTTAAGTGTTTTATGAACGTTATTTTATTCGTTTTCGTTTTGAAGTCAGTGTATTCTTTTTTTAAAGTAAATTTATTTTCCATTTTTAGTTGAATATACAATTACATAAGTAATATAGTACGAAAAGAAGAATCATCAAAATCCGCTTAGAAATGCCGGAGATACACTGCATTTATGCATATAACTTCGTACATAAGAATGATTACATAATGTATTATATATTATATTAAAACCTTTCTGAAAGTATGTACGAGTAGATCACGTTAGTGAGAGAATCATCAAAATTGGTTAATTAGTTTTTGAGAAAATCGCGGAAAAACAAACATACATACGGGTGGAAAAAAGAACCTCCTTTTTTGAAATCGGTTAATAATAATATTACCTTGTTATGGTACTATTCACTTATCGACATCATCGATTTATCTTTTCTCGTCTATTAGGAAAATAGCTAACAAATAAGCTAAATCTTGGAAAAATCCGAGTACATAAAAAACTTGAAGGTACACATAAAAAAGTTTATCACACCGTAACTAGCTTTACGAGTAGTTCCGTGCAATGAACATTGTAATTACATCACCAGCGTCACTCAGAGAATTTCTAATTAGATTTATGTGTACAACTCCACACTGTGTCGCGTAGAATTTATTTTTTTGCTCAAACATTATTTTATTACAGATAACCTAATGTGAGTGGGTTTCTAAATAATACTGGTTCCATTATAATAATTAAATGTGACTTTAAAAAACCAGCCAAGTGCGTGTCAGACCACGAAAAATTAGGGTTCCGTAGTTGAAAACAATTTATCCCAAAACCAACATAATCCAAAATTATAATTTTTTTTGAATTGATAAATTTACAATTTTTTTTTACTTTTTTCCTTTACTTGTGCTGTGCCGCTTCTTGCCTAATTTCATGTCAACGGGAAGTACCCAGGGTTTTGATTTGCTGGCAAGTATCAAAATATATCGCATAAATGGCCGAATTTTTTTTTTGCTTTAACTTAGTAGCTTGATTGTTTTATAACTTCAAGGGACTTCCGCTTTTGATATTAATTTTAACTTGATACCTCCACGCGTTTCTGAGAAAAAGAGTAGTGACTGACAGGCAGACGACAGATAGGCAGACTGACGGACAACAAAGTGAGGGATCCGATTTTTCCTTTTGAGGTACGGTACTTCAAAAACGGTCTTCTTTTTCTTGTCATATAAGCTGTTTTTCAGTCGTACATAACAGTGTTATGTTATTCAGACGATGTCTTCACATCGACAAATCTTAACTCCTCGAAAAAATCATTGCAAGTTTACCGTACTTATTCAAAATTGTTTAGGAATGAGTCGTAGGCATCATCTTCTCCAATGAACCTACCTAGTAGGTACAGACTCGTTTAGAAGTAAATCTTGTCATTAAGATTAATAATATTTTTATGTGTTAGGGCTAATTTTTCAATCGTCAAATAACTTATAATTATGGAATAAATATGGCGGTTTGACAGCTTTTATAAAGACAATATGTCAAACTTTCATATTTATTATTTCGATAAAAGTTATCTGACTATTGAAAAATCAGCCCTTACTTGAACAAAGATCGTGTGTCCTCGTCAGTCACATAAATAATACTTATCTCTTTGTTTCAAAACGAATACCTTTTACGAAATTGGCCATTACGACCATTTAATTCAGTTATGTTGGTAATTTGGTGCATATCTTATCAGTCACACTAATCGCTTTCTGCGGGCCAGACAGCCTGATTGCTCTTATTGTTGTCTTATCTATCACAAATGTCTTCGGTAGGTACTATCATGTGTCTAGAGGTCTAACTCCTAGTAAAGTTAGGCGAAATACAATGTTGCTTGCTTACTTTGATACATTGTATTAGTGAGTTTTGAGGATTTTGAGTTTGGTCCTTCGCTCCAAAAGTTTTATATATTTTTATTTTCTTTACTTAGGTAACAATTAGCGATACATATAGTTTGTTTTTGAATATATTATGTATTACAGTATTGGTTTCCTTGTTTAACTATACTCTATTTGGAATAAGATTAACATTTAAACAAACCTTTTTTACAGTCCGTTCAACCGATTTTGACTTCTATTGCGTTGGTGGCGTGACAAATGGCAGCTACAGAAAACAGTTGGAATAGCAACCACTTTTTTTGCCTTTAATGCCATCCTTAAGCCAACGGAATAGAAATCAAAATCGGTTGAACGGACTGTAAAAAAAAGGTTTGTTTGAATGTCTAATCTTATTGCAAATGGAGTATAGGATATTTAATAAACATGCGAACGGACAACTAAAACTACGAAACATTTTAATTCAAAAAAAGCATTATAATATTACTTATACTCGTAGTTAAGTTAAAATTTTTGAAAAACAAAAAAGTTAAATAAGAGAGAATAGTTGCTCGTCATTTGCTTTATCGAGCAAATTCATGGCATGGTTGTTTTAGCTGGTAGTGAATATAATATTATTATATAACATAGCAGTCATAATTTTATTAATTTTAGTGAAAGCATTAAGTTTAGATCTATAAGAACCCTATTTATTGTAAAAAAAAAATTGTCTTCGCAAATCCCACTAATATTGTAAACGCGAAAGTTTGTGAGGATGAATGTTTGTAACTCTTTTACGCAAAAACTGCTGATTTTGATGAAATTTTGTACACCGATAGTTTAGATATAAATAGTAAACTTTTTATTCTGATATTCTTACGGGGTAGAACAGTATTTTATAAAATCGTATATTATATTTTATGTACAGCTAATACTAACAAAACAGTCCTTGTATGTAATTTTAGAATTGCAATTGGCAATAAGTAATACAGTAGACTTCTTAGCTTTATATCTAAGGTGACCGCGACAACCTTTGTAGAAAGTTTTGTATGCAGATGAAACTCTTACATAATAACGTATTCATGTATGGTTTTATTGTATTGATACTGTTACTCAGAACTTTGTTATTGTTTTCTTTTATTAAGTTTCGAAAACTTATTATAGTGATTTCGTATGATGAGTTGTTTTTGTTTTTAATGCAGCTGTAACATTTTGTGTCTAAAAGGTAGTAAGTGAAGTAAAATGTGAAATGCTTTATGTAGGCTCTTAACAGCGTTGGCTCCGTACGGCATTTCAAGTCGAAATGAATGAACCGATTTTAATGAAACTTCATACGCATAAGCAGGATACATACGTCTATAAAGTTAATTAAGAACATTTTCGAAATGTCTTATTTAAAAAAAGATAATTGGAAATCTCTGTTTCTATGGAATATTTAAAATCGGTCGAATTTAGTTGCAACACTATTTTTAGAAAATTTTCTTAACGAACTTTTTAGACCTATATGTATCCTGCTTATGCATATGAAGTTTCATTAAAATTGGTTCCTTCATTTCGATAAAAAAGGACTTGAAAGTTTGTATGAAATGCCGTACGGAGCCAACGGTCTTAAGGCGAGCATAGTCGTGAAATGATCGTTTTTGAGAGTCTAATGCTTCTTTTTAAATGAGCCTACACAAAATTCCAGAAAAAATGTGTATGAAACTTTAATATGTGTACTTCAACCTGAGCATGTGAAAATTTTAAGCAACATAAATACCATGCAAAAAAAATTAAATGTTCTATTGCTATTGCTTCCAATTGGCTATACTACTGGTTACTGGCTTAGCGACGATAATATTGGTCATCACTTAGCTTACAACCGTGCATTTTTTATTTTTAAATAATAATTATTTTTTACAAAACGCAACATAACAGCGGAAATTTAGAAATACTAGCTAGCGGGTCCGTGCGACAACTGTATGGGACTACGGGTCAACGACTATACTTACCTTAAGGACGAATTTGTATCAAGTCAGTCAGTTACCGAAACCTGTTTATCATAAGGTCCAACATTTTTTATTCAACGTATTAGCTGCGGCTCAATTCTGGTCGCAACTTAGTAAACTACATCATTTATGCAACAGGGCCCGAATTATATAATACAATAACATCATATTGCTGGTAATATACAAAATGCTTGCTTCAAGCCTTTACAAACAAATTCTTAATTAGTTCAAATTAGTACATTCCCAAATCCTGCCTACAGAATCTTATACATAAGGTAGTCTCTTTAACGAAGTCTTGGTAAACGTGTTATAGATAATGATGCCGATTCTGTTGTGCACAAACTAAACTTAATTTAGGCTATTGCTAACTTTTTCTCTCTGTTATGACAAGAAAAGGACGGAAGTAAATTAGAGCTGTCAAATTAGTTAGAAGTAATTTTTCCATAGACATTTAGACGACACGTAAAAACATGTCGACTAAAAAACACGGTGAAGCGCAAGGCGTGAACTAGTTTGACATCTCCAACTTAGTTCATAGCTATAGCCGTCCTTTTCTCGCGCTGCCTGTTAGTAAAAGATAGCGATTCTCTAATTTTAGTTTAGTGCGTTCACAAGAGAATCGGCACCATTATTAATTTAACTTACCTAATTAAGGTACAAGTGAGGAACATTTAGTTGACGATCAAATACCTTTGCTTAGTACTGCATAATTATGTATAAATTGTTTTCATTGAGATGGTAAAACTGTTAATTGGATAGTTCATTGACACCAAAATTTTCAGAGAAAGGGGAAAACTCATTCCTGTGGAATCTGGTGTGTCAGCGGAAGTTTTCGTAACGTTGTTATGCTCCGGTTCTCTCTCTATCAAGGGTAGAGTTAGAGTAAAAGGAAAAAAGCGGCCAAGAGCGAATCGCACTCGCCTATGAAGGGTTCCGTAGCAGCATGTAACATAATATAAAAATTCTTGTAGTTCGTTGTAACTTTGATCGATGTTTTAATAATAGACCGATTTATGACGTATTAAAAAAAAAAAAATACTTACTAGATCTCGTTCAAACCAATTTATGGTGGAAGTTTACATATATATTATATATTTTTTTAATTTTATCATTCTCTTAATTTAGAAGTTACAGTTTTAGAAGTTACACACATTTTTACCACTTTGGAAGTGTCTCTCGCGCAAACTATTCAGTTTAGAAAAAAATGATATTAGAAACCTCAATATCATTTTTGAAGACTATCCATAGTATTAACACGTACATAGTACTAACACGTATGGGTTTGATGAAAAAAAATTTTGAGTTTCAGTTCTAAGTACCCCCAAAATTTATTGTTTTTTTCTATTTTTGCGTGAAAATCTTAATGTGGTTCACAGAGTACATCTACTTACCAAGTTTCAACAGTAGGTATAGTTCTTATATAAGTTTCGGAAAAAAGTGGCTGTGACATACGGACGGACAGACAGACAGACTGACAGACATGACGAATCCATAAGGGTTCCGTTTTTTGCCATTGGGCTACGGAACTAAAAAACCGGCCACGCGCGTGTTGGACCACGCACATTGAAGTGTTCCGTAGTTGAAAAGAATTTATCCCAAACACAAACTTAACATAGTAATCCCAAAAAAAATTTTTTTATGTGATAAAATTACAAATTAACAATTTTCGGACATTTTCCTTCATTTTGTGCTGTGAGACCTTACTTCTTGCCAAATTTCATGATTCTAGGACAACGGGAAGTACCTACCCTATAGGTTTAAATTTACTTGCGAATATCAAAATATGTCGCAGAAATGGCCGTCGCGTTCCTGAGAAAAAGGGTCTTGACAGACTGACAGACAGGCGGACAACGAAGTGATCCTATAAAGGTTCCGTTTTTATCTAAAAATGGATCTTTTTGGTTACAGATCACTGCATTTAAGAATGCCTTATTGGTCCTGAAAATACCCTGAGAATTTAATACTTGTAAAAAGATTAATATTTATCTTTGGGATAAGTGATAACCTAACCACATCCTTGCATCCAACAACCATATCGAAAACTCCTCTGACACAAACACTTCTCTTTAAGAAACTTCTAACGCTATTTCCCGACGTTTTCATACGAATTAAGACTCCGCATTAAGATAACGTATGCGCCCACAATGCCCCGGGAGACGTTATCGTTTAGTCTGTGGTACTAGCCGTACGTTTTCAGCACAACTTGTTTTAACCCCAGTGAAAAATAAGAAGAAAAGGTTTACCTTTTCTCGTATTTTTCAGAGAGGTACAGGTTTTTCTTCCTGTAGTTTTGGTGTTGGGTTTTGCAGGGGATTCAGGTGATATCGACACCCTGGTCAAGAAGGTTAATTTATTATTATTTGGTAAGACACATTTTCAGCTAATTAGTTGATGTCTGTGTTTGAAACAGCTTGGGGACATTTAATCTGTCCAGTTGGTTCTTGAAACTGTTCAATGTGGGAGATTTCACAACATTTTTCATTATAATTAATAATTTTATATACCATGGTCATGGCTTACTTTTCAATTCTATTCCATTATAGGAATGCACGCTTTGAAATGGGAACAGCTTCAACTTTCTGTTTAACTTAGCAATGTCAATTCAAACGCGTTCAGAAAACTGTTGGGGTTGCCATGGCGTTGTAGTGCGTCAGGGATGTTTGCGGCGGCGCGTGTAGATTGTTTTTACGCAATAATGCGCAAGCGCGCAGCATCCATGGTAGCTCGAGTCATGGCTAGCCCTAACAGGGTTCTGAAAATGATTGCTGACAGAGTGGACTGTCCGTATATAATCCACTGCTGTCAGTTACATGTGCCATCGTTTCGTGTTGTTTACTAACACTTAGTTTTAAGGAACAATGTTACTAACCCTATATGATGTCTTTGCTCGAAATATTTTTTTTTTTTTGAATTTGAAATGGTTGAATTGAAATTATGATGGGTGACCATCTTTACATACCAAGACCCCTCCGTGCCTCGAAAAGCACGTTTCGCCGTAGGTCCCGGCTGTCATTCGTGGATCTTTGACAGTTGTTATGGTTCGTCAGAAGCCTGAAAGGTCTGACAAGCAGTTTTACCAAGGGGTATCGGATTATCCAGTAACTGGGTTGTGGAGTTCAGATAGGCAGATGCTCCATGTAAATACTGGTATTCAGCTGCATCCGGTTAGACTGGAAGCCGACCCCAACGTAGTTGGGAAAAGGCTAGGCAGATGATGATGGTTAAATTGAAATCATATGTTTTATTTGAGCTTTTTGTTTGAACAACAGTCAAGTGGCGATGAAACCAGTTTTAAGAGTAACGAGTACACACACACGCTGTCACATTTCAGTAGATATTATGTTCTTTAGTTCGCTGCAAGATTTATCCGGTGCACTTGTACGAATTGTGAGATATGGGTTAAATGGGGCTCATGTGTCTAATACAAGTTGCACAGTCAGCGTCAATAATATCGGGACGAACAGACTGTTCAAAATGATCTAAACAACTATGAAAATGAAATATTAACTTAATGAATGTTTCAGAATGACGACAGTACACGACAAACTGTCATTCTGACAAGAACTTTATCCAATTGAGATAAAGTTTATTTTTCTTAGTGGTCTTGAGATCTATTTTGAATAGTCTATTCGTCCCGATATTTTAACTAAAATTAAATCATATAGAAACCAACCCATTCATTTTTCTTGGCATTCCATATTCAAACACTATCCCTTACACTATCAAACTCGTACAAATATCAAACACAGAAGCACAGAATAACTGAACATATTTCTAACTACAGTTCTGTTTTACAGCAAACGATTCACAAAATACTGTGCATACAAATCCCAAGAGGTTCGTACATGAGGTGCATCAATATCACTAGTTTATGTACGTGTTTCTCGGGAAGGTGTATAAAAGTACATTTTTTGAATAGTGTAGTGTAATGGGAGTTGTTATTTACGTAAACACATTTCAGTTTTCGCCTATTAAAAACTAAGATGTATTCCCTATGGCTAGATAATTTGAGTAGTTCTAAATTTAACAGGTCTACATTTACAACAGTGCGGGATAAATTGCGAGAGTAGTAATCCGATCAAATATGAATGAACGGAAATTGTATACCCATCTCTTTTATTACATTACGATACGTAATAATAATTTTTGAATTTTAAAACCTGACATTTCATTTTAATCTTATTGATTGGCGATAATTTGTGTAGTTCTAAATTTGACAGGTCGACATCTACAAGCGGAATAAATTGCGAGAATTATTGCCATTAGGATTTCACCCATTATACGAAAAGTCAGTTAACAAAATTATGTTATAATTTATTCTTAAGTTGAGAACAAGTTAATATTTTATTTTACGTTTACCAATCTCGGGATCTGGATCCTGGATCTTTGGAAGGACTGGGTTTTTTTTAAGCCTACTCTTTCACACTCCTGGGCCAGGGCCTCCTTCTTCCACTCCTCTCATTTTTCGCGAGCCCGTGCGTCGTCCTTCCAGTTTTGTCGTAACTTATCCAGTTCGTCCCATCCGAATGATTAAATAATCATTATTATTATTAACTTATGGGTCAAATGAATGTTATTCTAAATTATTAGTTATATTAGAGAGAAAATAACAAAGGGAAATTCGTAAAACATTTTACGGAGAAAAGAAGAACTGCGTTTGAAAAGAATCCGAAAGTAAATTAATTACTTATAATTATGTATTTAACTTATAACACACGTTACAATTACTTATCAACCGTTATTTTGCAGCAGAGAGGTCTGTTTTATTCAAAAATAGCTAATGCTTTGGCATGCGTTGCAATGCCTTTTTAATATTTGGATTCCGTATCTCAAAAGGAAAAAACGGAACCCTTATCACTTCGTTGTCCGTCTGTCTATCTGTCAGTTAGTCTGTCAAACCCCTTTTTCTCAGGAACACGTGGAGGTATCAAGGTGAAATTAATATCAAAAACGTATTAATACGGCCCCTTCGGTTGAAAGAAAAATCAAGCTTGTAAGTCAACGGAATAAAAAAATACGGCCATTTATGCGACATATTTTGTAACTCGCAAATAAATCAAACCCTGAGGTACCCCGGGGTACTTCCCGTTGACCTAGAATCATGAAATTTGGCAGGAAGCAAGGTCTCACAGCACATTAAAGAAAAAACTCAGAAAATCGCTAATTTGCAGTTTTATCATATTTTTTTTTTGTGCGATTACAAGCTTACATTTGCAGTTGGAGAATTTCAACAACAAAGTTAAGTTTGTTTTTGGGATAACTTCATCCTAATTACGGAACCCTTCATTATTAGACACGCATTTGGCCGGTTTGTTTTGTTAGGAACCTTGTCCGGCGTGCACACAACAACTTACCAAAGTTTCATCTTAATCGGTCGAGCTATTTTCGAGTTTTTGCGAGGATAGCGCACTGCGATTTTCATTTAAATAGTAGATAATATATAATTATAGATACATGAATCTCAATGAATTAATATCAAAGGCCTTTGTAAACCTTTTTAACCTTTGTAAATGAAAACTAGTTCCAGTAATTACATTTTAATGTTTAAGAACAGTGTTTGAAAACAAATATTCTAACGTTATAATTTACGTTACAACTAGAATATTATTATGTTACTCGTAATTTAAATAAATAGCACTTTCATCAAGAGAATTGTTATGGACTCGGTAACTTTGGTATAATTAGATAGAAAATGAATTATTACAAAAATAGAAAACCAATTATGTGTTTCATCATCATTTTTTTGAGTGCTGTCTTTATTCAATGTTTTTTTAGCTTACCAGTTACTTGCTAACATACAATAAACGCAAACTCAAACCAAACCTACTACCTACCTACCTAACCTACTTACCTAAACTCAAATAAAAATTCGTCACATATAAAACGATTCGAGAAAAACAACAATTTATCCATGTGGAAAATACGCTGTATTATGATTGGCTGTGTTGAATTTCTAGATATGATTTTGTTTTATTTTCAACGCTTCATTTGTTTATATTCTCATAACCAGACATCCAATTCCAGAAAACAATTAGCCATAAAAAAATAATAAACTTAACCTAATCACGCTGGGAACACCGAAAATTACCCGTTCAACACACGAAATTTATTATTTAAATTAAGGTATTCAAACAAAGGACCTGTTTAAACGGCTATGGTATAATGCAGCCCTAATAAAACAACGGGGTTTTTCTGAAAGAGTAGATAATGAAGAAATGGAGTGTTCATACACATTTTTCTCTAAATTATACCGCTTACGAGTAGGTACACTACCTGTTTCTCAAAATACGTTCTAATGTGTTTTTTTTTTTGCCAGTGAGCTACGGAACTTTGATGTCGATCATTACCGTAAATTTTTGATTATGGGTTTTTATCAAACTTATTTCAAATAGAATCCTAAATCGTTTCAAGAACGTTGAAACCACGCGGTCGTAGCACATTGTGTGCTACGCCGTAGCACAGCGCGTAGCACAGAATGCTTTTTAATAGCAACGTAACAACTTGCCTCAACTTTCAGTAAAAATCTTCAAATTATTTAGCGATCTCGATATCCTGCTATCCAGTTGCTTTTAGTAAAATAATCCCGAAATAAATCAGCTGTTAAGATCGTCCACATTTATTTATGTAAATAATATTTAAGAAACACTTTATTTCTCAGTATTTTGTTCGTTTTAATTCATGCTGATGTCAAACATCACTCAAGTCACACGTTATCATTCCATTCGTTTTCTATTCTGTGGTTGGTCTAAAGTAAACAGTTTACTGGCCGTCTTCACAACCTGTAGGCAACAGCAACGTAAACACTGAACTAATTATAAGACGCTGGATGCCCAACGTAAATATTTTGCTGTATCTTACCGTAATGTTGGTAACGAACTTGCCTGTTTTTATTTTATAGGGAAAGTTTGCCGGCTGCCTTTGAAATATGTTGATTAATTTAATTAGTTTTGTGGTTGATATTTCATTACTTATTTAATCTTTGTTTTTGGTTTGTTTTGAGAATGAATTATTAACATTAGTTCCATATTTAAAACAGAAGGGGCTTATAATTAAATTGCGTAATGTGAAGTCGTGCTTCACATTGCGCTATAATGCATAAGTATATTACACACTTAAGTTCTTATACATTACACAACTAATATGGCTCACAGTTTAGAATACTAGTATCAAAGAACACCAAAAGCAAAAATAAATCGCATTTATGGACCGCCGTCGCCTCTACAATGTTAAACAATGGTCAAACAAGACGATACCTTACATGATAGATACTAGCACAACCAAGGCCATATTACCATAATACTAAAGCTGCAGAAGAATTTAAAATGAACCTCCTTATGTCCTCAAGAACTCTGCTTGCCAATACAAAGGACAACACCAAAAACATTTCCTTTCCACGCATAACTCCTTTCACCTATATCCGTTTTTTACGAGACCAACGTTACGTAAGAGGAGTGGCTCGTGGCTCGTGGCTCAGATATCAGACTATCGTCTGCACCATTCTCATTTTATAGGCATAGTCATATAAATTCAACCGACTCGTTCTTAGCTTTCCGAGCGAATTTCAACATATCGCCCGCTGTACGCTACTGTATTCACGACGGATCTTGTACCTTCTAGTAATGTTATTTGAGTTGGAGTTTCGGCTGTATTATAAGAACGTTATTTTGAATGTTAGTATAATGTGAATGTGTGTGTTTTCTCACTTTTTAGCGGAATTATCGGCGGGAAGCGGCTGTAATATGAAGTGGCTTAATTTTGTCGAGATACGTGAATGTGTCTGAGACTTTTTTACAAGCAACGATTTTAGAATTTCCTTTGGTATTTCAATGTTTCAAGGGTAACAAAATTGCATTAACATTCTTATACCATTTTCCAATAACTTAACCTAATATACGCCAGTTTAAAAACCTTAAAACTTACAAGGCAAAGACGTGACGGTTTCACAATTTAAAACAATTTCACCCCAAGTTAACTATAAGCTCCGTCAAACAGTAGACAAATCCATTCACAGCTGGGTTTCAACCTGCATTTTATAGCAAGACATTACACCCTGCACTTTTAGCTCTTAACTTCAGACTTTGCATTATAAATTCAGTTTTAAAAAAGGAATAAAACAGTAGCGACAGTTTTTAACCGTTGAAAATTGTAAAGTACCGTCTGAGCTTCGTAGCGGAGATATTTCGGAGATTGTGGCTAGGTGGAAGTGACACCTAAGTGTCACTTCCACCTAGCCCATACCTAAGTATGGGATTTTGGTTTAGTGTCAAGTGAAGAAAACACCTTGTATAATGATCGAAATGTTTTTTTAAAGCTCTTTTCATTCACGTGCCATGTGGCAAGAAAGGTAACTACATCCGTGGCAAATATAGTAAAAATGTTAGATATATAGTCTATTCTATTGCAAGTGAGGGTTTTTCAGGCATCGAGCTGACTGGTCTCTGGATCCGTGTCGGTCAGAGCATGCTCCGAAACATTGAAGACCCAGGCCCCCAGGCCAATATAAACAAATGTACCTAATACTTAACATTAAATAATAAAATAAAAATAAAATTTGTTTATTTAGCTTACACAAAGTTATTTTTTTTATTATTTTTTTATTGTTTATTAATGAAACAAAACAAAATATAAACAAACATCACAAAAACCTGAATAGGTTTGTCCAGATGTTGAAACACTTTAAGCAATCTAAATACATATTAACAAAATCATTATTTACGGTTAAAACATAGTTTGATACTAAAAATAAAGAAACATTGTGCACATATACAAGCAGCATAGTATGAATTCTCACTAATACACTTCTGGACACATCTTTTGGCCCACCTTGTATTTTCAGTTTCATTTGGTCCTAGCTAAAATTTTATATTAGGTCGAGCAAAAAGTTTTTATGCAGTTTTGAACCTGGCACATTCACAATTTCATTCAATAGTCTTTTTTTGAATTTCGAACACAGAATTTAAAGAAACAAAAGACAATTTGGGGCCTGTTTGTTGATATCAAACAATCGAATACTACGAAAACTTGGTTTTATTGATTTACTTGGATTTAATTCTTGAAAAAGTGATTGATATCTTTGGTTTTGCAACAAACATTACTTATTCTTAACATTAAGGTGAGGTTCTATCAATAATCTATGGATACTTCACCTGAAGTCGCCGCCCAAGCTGTGGCACTTATTCAGGCCGGACACAGCCAAAGAAACGTGAGTGCTCAACTTAATTTAAGTCGATCTGCGGTCCGAAATGTTTATCGGAGGTACCTAGAGACTGGCGGCTTTGTTCGTCGCCAAGGAAGGCCACGATCTCGGGTCACAACTGAAAGGCAGGATCGATTCATCGTGACGACCAGCTTGAGAAATCGTCACCTTACCTCCATTGAGATACAAAACCAACTTCGCAACTTCCACGGAGTATCTGTGAGCGCTCGAACTGTTCGGAGAAGGTTAAAAGAACGCGATATGGTACCACACAAGCCCGCTAATGGCCCCAAACTAACGCGAGCCCACCGAACAGCGCGCCTTCATTTCGCACGCAGTCATTTAAATTGGACACAGCAAGATTGGAGCCGTGTACTCTTTTCTGATGAGTCTAAAATTGTGTTACATGGCAATGATGGAAGGAAGATGGTCTACCGACGTAAGGGAGAGCGTTTCGCACAATGCTGCTAGGAAGAGAGGGTTGCTTATGGCGGTGGCTCATGGACTGTCTGGGGCGGTATATCCGCGAGCGGCAAAACTCAACTTGAGGTTGTTACAGGACCACGGCTGCCAACATTAAATGCTGAAAGGTACTTTCGTGAATGCTTAGAACCTCACGTGATACCATACGCGGACTATGTGGGCCCAAATTTCCTTTTTATGCATGATAATGCAAGAGCCCATGCGGCCGGCATCGTCAGGGAATATCTTCGGGATGTGAACATCACAGTTATGGACTGGCCAGCCAGAAGCCCAGACATGAACCCCATTGAGCACATGTGGGACGAGCTAAAAAGACGTGTTAGGGCTCGTCAGCCAGTTGCCCAGACGATGCAGGAGTTGAAAACTGCCATAGAAGAGGAATGGGAGATGATCCCTCAAAATTTCATAGAGCGGTTGATAAACTCTATGCCTAATCGTATGAGAGCTGTGGTAGATGCCCATGGAGGCAACACGCGTTATTAAATTAAACCTTTATTTGATAAAACATGTTTTTTATTCAAAAATCAATTGCCTTTAACAAGGCGCATATCCGACTTGTTAGGCGTAGCTCCATGTCGTATGGTATTCTGAATTCAAATTTAAAACAATACGATCGAAAAAGATGGTAAAATGTATCAGGTTTAAAACTGCATCAACAGTTTTTGTTCAATCTAGCAATCATATTTCGGTAGGGGCCATCGAAACCTAAACTCTAAGGTGGGCCAATAGATGTGTCCAGAAGTGTATAAGACTGCCACAGAATAAACAGCGGGTCCCAAACTAGGCACAGCCTGTATCTTGGTGACCCAAACACTACACGAAGTTTATACTCGTAATTTGAATGTGTTCTGATAGCGCAAGATTGTTATTAATAGGTCTTTGCCTATGAAATTGCCGTTTTGTATGAAAAAATTTAAACGAATTTTTTTCATGCATTTTTTATTTGTATTAATCGAAGTAATTACCCATGCAATCAATGCATCTTTGCCAACGCAGTGGCAGTTTATTGATGCCCTTCTTAAAGAAATCAGCTGGACGGGAGGCAACAAATTCTTCAAAGGCATTTTGTACTGCCTCTCGGGTATTGAATTTTTTTCCCGCCAAGAAGTTATCCAAATTCTGGAAAAAGTAGTAGTCTGTAGGCGCAAGGTCTGGTAAGTAGGGCGGATGACGGAGAGCTTCCAACCCCAGTTCTTGCAACTTGGAGACCGTCTGCTGTGCAGTATGAGGTCGCGCGTTGTCGTGCAGGAGCAGCGGAGAAGAGCGATTGACCAATGCTGGTTGGAGATGTGCCAGCTTCTCCATCATTGTGTTCAGTTCTTCACAGTACACATCTGAAGTAATGCTCACCCCGTTTGGTAAGAAGCTATGATGAATCACACCGGCGCTAGACCACCAAACAGTGACCATCACTTTTCTAGGGGTAAGTTTTCGTTTAGGGCATTGTTTAGGTGCTGAACCAGGATCCAACCAACTTGCTGAGCGCTTGCGATTATCAAACAGAATCCATTTTTCATCGCAGGTAACAATGCGGTTCAAAATTCCTTCATTTGTGTGTCTGTTAAGCAGTGCAAGGCATGTCTCGACGCGTACTTCGCGCTGGCGATCATTGAGTTCGTGGGGCACCCATTTGTCAAGAAATAATGCTGTATGAGTGTTTGATTATTCAGGAGACCTTGTGGGAATTATGTTTTTTAATTCCCACAAGGTCTCCTGAATAATCAAACACTCATACAGCATTATTTCTCACTAACTCAACGTTAACAGCTCTACCTATAAAGATGAAGAAAATTGTACCACATCAGTGGAATAAATAGGGTTCAAAATTGGTTGTATTTGTGAGTGGAATCGTACAAACAAAAATCTTGAGGTAAAGAATCGAATGGTGATTATAGAAAATGGCCAATATCGGAATCTAATAAACATAATTGAGAATGCAAACATTTATTGTCTTTTAGTATATTAGAATCAAAAGTTTGCTCCTATTGAGTTTATATAAATTGCATTTTAATCTATAATCAACTATGAATTGTGACACCAATACCTTGACATCTTGTAAACACATGCGACAGGCAATAAAGATGTGAATTTGAACAAGTACTCACAGAATAATGAATCATCACAAAGCATTAAACATATCTTCCTAATATGTACAGTACGACACAATTTAGATGTAGAATAAATTTGAAAATTTGCCCTCATTCGTTTCAATTTTACGAATGTAGGTATTTGGTTATATGACTTTACAAGTAATTGCGTTTGCGCAAAGATAATTTTCGTCTAAAGCAGTAATAAATACTACACAACTACTATATAATACTAATGATTTTGAAGGCGCACTCAGTTCTGATGGTGATCGGTTTTACGAATTTTGCCGATGCTACATCTAAGTTGTGTCGTATGGTACGTATTTATAGTTTTAAACAAATACATTGAAAACATTGTTCTAAAATCGACCCAAACTATCAGACTGCAGATCTCCACAGACATTCATTAAACCATAAAACGACACACATTCCAATTCAAAACTAATGACTCCCGAACCACTAGAATTCAAACAATGAACACATTATAACGGTACAACTAATATTAAATGAAAAGTTCTAACGGAAAGCAGGTACAATTCAAGACCTCAATTCGTTCTCAAATACAATCGACGAACTTCAAGGCACGCCATTTAAACTTGGCAAAATAGCTTTTCAGTTAATCGCAGTCATTTTGTTGAGTTTCATCGTTGAGTTTGATCTGATGATATTTTAGCAAAGTTGCTGACTACGGTTGGTTGTTATAGGAACCTAGTTTTGATATTGTGCCGATGGTTTCTTTGACTACCTTGGACAATCTGAATTAAATTACTGTCTCTCTGCTTCTATTTTACATGTAGAATCATATTTGTTTGCAATATTTCTGAAAATACAGCTATTTTTATAACGCCACTGAGGCTTAATAAAGCGAATTACGCGTAACATATCTTTTTTGCAGTGGTTCTAGTATTATATTATTACTAGTTCACGAGTAGTTACGATATGCACTGGGTTCATTAAAAATCATCCGACTTCCCCTACCATCAATCAGCTCCAGCAACTCCTTTTACAAACATGGTACATAAGTGGTCAGGTTTTGATCACGGTTTGAGCTATTTTCAAAACGGAACGAGAGTAGATATTATGTATCATTATAATGCTTTAGAAATAAACTACGATAACATGGCGTACCCCTCCAAAAGTCTAAACGAGTGAAAGCATTTACAAAGCGCCACCAAGACCACAGAATAAATAATAGTACTGCCAAGACTCACAACGCATGTGTGCGTTGTTTGATACTGAAGACGAATAACAACTACATATAAACTCTTTCGTAAAGTTGTGACTACACACATTGAAACAGTAATTTGTAGAGGTGCGCCATGTTATCGTAGTTTATCTCTACCAAAGGATGTAGGTGTAATTATAACAATGAATACCCGGTTATAGGCATATATTCAAGCAATGAAACCGCACGCAACCGCTAAGAAAGTAAACACAAATCATACAAGTACCAACTGTAGTGCCCAACATTTCACAGACCGCGTTTATCTTGTAATAAAAGGAAAACATATTTGTAACACGATGTTAGAATGTAAGCCGTAATAAAATAAATCGATTTAATCGACTTAGGCCAGTTTACTGTTCCGTAGAAAAGAATAACTTCATTCATAATTTCGTCTTTTTTGAATTTTCAAACATATTGGGCTTTATAAAAGCTTACAGTAGTTACATATTTGATACTGATCAACTATACAACATTGCACAAAACTTTGACAAACAGTGTCAATCGTGCGCATTCTAATTCTATCCGGTTGGTATTCTATAGACTGTAACTTAGGAGAGTGTGCGCAGGAGCTCCACGACCTAATCCCACCATCTCCCTTTCACTACCAGACTACCAGACGTACTGCAGGGTAATACCGACACTTGGTGGATATACCGACTAGTCGTACCAAGCGCTTATCCTCCACAATTTATTGTGCGCACGGCCAAAGTGTGGAACTTTCTGCTAGCGTCTGTGTTCCCTTCCACATATAACCCATCATCAGCCTTCAGAGCAAGAGTGATCAGGCATTTTCTGGTCTTGCTTGTTTCATCACAGACCTCATCCATTGCTTTCCACCAGGCGAGATCGAGGTCAAAAGCAGGCCCATTTGGCAATAAGAAAAACAGAAAAAAACACAAAAAAAAGTAGAAAAAGAAAAAAAGAAGAAGAAGAATATGAAAAAAAAAGAAGAAAGAAAAAGAAAATAAAAGAAGAAGAAGAACAAGGAAAGAAGAAGAGAGAAAAGAAAAAAAAGAAGAAGATTAAGTAAAATATGTTTGCCGTTCATCTGATATCATATAGTTATTTTTAACCAATTATTGTTTTGATTACAAGTTACATAAAATTATTTGATTAAACTTCCAAAAGAAGCCGTGGGTTGTAAAAGTTAGGAGGTACGGCACTATCAGCGTAGTCTTTTCAACCTTAAGAGGATTTGACTCCTAATCTGACCACCAGCTGAATATAAAAGATGAACAAAATCTTGAAATTCATTATTTACAGAGACACAATAATGTCACGTTCACATACCTAATTCAAAAATGACAAACATTATAATTACACATATCACATAAATAGAAACAAAACAACCCTTACACAAAGCGACAGTTGCCGCGGGGTGAGACTACCTCGCGATAATTCTCTCATGGCGAGTTCAGAAACAAAGGAGAGACGATATGTCGCTCCTATATGTACAAAATAGACTCAGTTAATGAAAATTAATAGTTACAGGTACGGTGTGAGAAGCAGATTTTTTTGAAGATAAAATGAAAGAAAATATATTTTACTGTTACAGAACTTGTGCAATAAAAAAAAGTTTGTTATGTCGCCACTTGCGAAACCCTGAATTCCTAAGACAATGACTAAGACCACCCAGCGCTCGTACTGTGGAATTCGCCTTCTCAGCAATCCGATGGCGCGGGAACGAACACAGTGCTATAGCAGTGAATGTTGATTTAGTGTATTTGTGAATCACTCTTGTTTCTGATATCGATCAATTGTCACGCATCTTAATTTTACCGATTTAATTGTAATTTTACATTAATTAAATTGATAAGTAAATTATATCTCGGTTTTCTTTGCATCCTCGATTGCCGCCGAACGTAATTAGTTATCTCGAATACGATGCTTAGTAAAAAAAAAACAAAAGCTATTAAAGCACGGAACAAAAAGATGAACGTAGTTTAGACGAAGATGGAAATGGCTTATCAATTTTCATCTTTCATAAAGTTATTGTTGGTTGATCATAGTCTATTTTTGAGATAAATTGATTTTATTCTTTCTTTCTTTTTTTTTTATTTTTTTTTTCTTTGTTATTTTATTTTGTTGTCCTTTGCGTCATGTTTACTGCAAATAAACGTATTTTCTTTCTTTCTTTATTTTGACATAGTTCTGTACATAATTAGTTACCTATGTGCTACGGCTCCAAGCGATTTTTAGGGTTCCGCACCCAAAGAATGCCGACGGGACCCTATTACTAGGCTCTGCTGTCCACTTTTGAACCGTAATAGGTAGACACTTGAAATTTTCACAGTGTGAACTACTACAGCCGCTAAAACCAAAAAAAAGTTAAAAATAAAAGGCGTTCCCCATACAAGAACCGTGATTTTTTCGACGTTTTATTTAAAAATATTTATTTTAATTTTTATGTAGGTAGTGTTTATTGTATGGTGGTACGGAAACCTACGTACGAGTCTGACTCATCAAATTAGAAATTCACTTCAGCGTATGCCCACTAGGTATAGTTACATGGATAATAATCATTTCATTTCATATCATAGAAGTCGAACACTATCAAAACGCAAAAAGCACTACTTTTTGCACAATATTTATTGAAATCGGACACAAATACCTATAAACAGCATTATAGTATCAACACCAATTCACCGTGACGTCATGTCTTTCTTCTACGCTCCACGCCCCACACATTTGACTTCGTATCTCGTTACTCGTAACTCTGTACAATTCGACCTTTTTGTTACAACCGAGGTGTATTCGCTTGCCTTTGTTTTCTCTCTGACAAAAGACGCACCTTTCAAAGGAAATCCAGCGTGTTATGTAAATTAGAAACAGTAAGACTGGTTTAAGGTAATGTGTGATATCGGTTGTGCGTGTACTTGCTCGTATAATAATGATTAATTAAGTTTTTTTAGCAACACTCTCGACTGCCTCGTTTGGTCTAGTGCTCGCAAGAGCTACTGCTGAGCATGTGGTCTTTAGGTTCGATTCCCAGGTCGTGCAAAGTGTTATTGGGTATTCCTTCAGGAATTTCTTAGTAGCAACCGGTAGGCCAGATTTGTGCCCGGTTATGGCAATAGGCGCGCCCCATATTACATGGGATTTAAACATAACTGACGAAATTAATGTGGGTGTTACTATAGGTACACTTCTGCCTTACCCTTTGGGGATTACAGGCGTGGTGTTATATTATGCATGTTTTTTTAGACGAGTGAATCTTGATTTCGGTGCATTTTGTTATAATTTTTAGGGTTCCGTACCTCTAAAGGAAAAAATGGAACCCTTATTAAAATAGGATCACTTCGTTGTCCATTTATCTGTCTGTCTGTCTGTCAGTCTGTCAAGACCCTTTTTCTCAGGAACGCGTGGAGCTCGTCTATGCTCTCTTGGAGTTCTAAAAAAATCAAGTTTCTAAGTCAACGTAATAAAAAATACGGTCATTTATGCGACATATTTTGACACTAGCAAGTAAATCAAAACCTCTAGGGTACTTCACGTTGAACTACGAGTAGAATAATGAAAAGCACAATTAAAGGAAAAAGTTCGAAAATAGTTAATTTGTAATTTTACCAGAAAAAAATAATTTGGGATTACAATGTTAAGTTTCTTTTTAGGATACCTAAATTCTTTTCAACTACGGAACCCTTAATTGTGCGTGGTCGAACACGCAGTTGGCTGGTTCTTCTTATCTCATAATAGCACAAACTTCATAGCATATGAACAGCTCATTCCTTCGTAAAAAATATAACAGTAAACAGTAGTCAATCCACGAGCTCGAAAAAATGCAGTTGCGTATTTTATGAAGAACTTGCTTTGGAATTTTGGCTTTTTTATTAGTATATACGAGGGGGGATCAAAAAGTAGTGAGAATGAGATAGATTATAATGACTATTGATAACTTAATAATTTATTTTTCTACATAGTCTCCGAGTCTCTCTACACACCGAGTCCAGCGCTTTTCCAACACTTCAATCCCTTTAAAAAAAAAGTTTTGTCTTGGTCCTGCAAAAAGCTCTCCACGGCATCCATCACCTCGTTATCGTCTTCGTACCTGTTTCCCCTTAAGTATTCTTTCAATTTGGGGAACAGATAAAAATCGCTAGGCGCCAGATCTAGTGAATAAGGGGGGTGGTCAACCAATTTGAAGCCAGTTTGCTGAATGGCAGCCATCGCAACTGCCGACCTGTGCGCGGGTGCGTTGTCGTGATGAAACAGCACGCCCCTTCGAAGTTTCCCTCTCCTTTACTCTTTGATGGCATTCCTCAACTTAGGAATTAAAGCTGCATAATATTGGCCTGTAATAGTGGTTCCACGCTCCAGGTAATCAATCAACAATATCCCTTCTGAGTCCCAAAATATTGAGGCCATAACCTTGCCAGCCGATGCCACGACACGAAACTTCTTCGGGGTCGGTGATGATGGCCGTTTCCATTGCGAAGATTGCTGTTTTGTCTCGGGATCAAAATGATGGACCCATGCTTCGCCCATTGTTACGAAACGAGACAAAAATTTTCAGAATCTTCTTGAAACTTGTCCAACAATATATATCTTCGAAATGTCAAGTCGATTTTGTTTCTGACTATCGGTTAACATTCTCGGCACCCATCTTGCGGAGACTTTTCTCATATTCAAAGATTGTTTCAATATGGATTGAATACTTCCATATGAAATGCCCGTTTCTTGAATTAAGTATCGGATCGTAACTCTTCGATCGCTCAATACAATTTTCTCGACGTTCGCAACATTTTCTTGGGTGACTGACGTCGATGGACGGCCGCAACAATGTTCGTCTTCCGTGCTCGTTCTCCCTACTCGAAATTGAGAAGCCCACCTTGCGACAGTGGAATAAGGCGGAGCAGACTCTCCCAATGTTGCCTCCAAATCGCAATGAATCTCTTGCGTCGTTAACTTTTTTAAACAGAGGTATTTATAACGGCTCGCACTTCGTTTTTCTCCATTTTCGAGAACACGTTCCGACACGAAGCAAACAAATGACTACATTCAGAAAAAAACAAAAGAGAATCGAAGATTTTTTTTCTTTATTAATATTACAAATATGTATCTGAGCTATGCCTGCCAGTATTTATTTTTTTTCTTACCAAGGAGTATGTCGTTCTCACTACTTTTTGATCCCCTCTCGTAGATATGAAAAAACCGTGAAAAGCGAGGCCGCTATGAACTATACTAATAACAATTCTTCACCACTTAATAAGTCAAAGTCTTTCAGTTTCTCAGAATAAGAACGCCAAAGTTGGCCAATTTACGCAAAAACCTTGGTCGAAATTTAATAAGCTTAACGCTAGCCCAACTGCCTATTAACTAAGCGTAAATTTACTAACCTTAAAAATGTTTTCATTACCTATCTTAAAACTTTGAAGACTTCCTTAATAACTCTAAACAACTTACTTCTACAGATGATTTTAAAGTTTTGCTACCGTTTGCGCATGACAAAATTAATAATTTCTCTGAATATAGATCGCTATTTGTTAGCGAACACGTTTCAGCATTATAATATATAAATTGGTATGATGTACCTAATTTATGAAAAGGTCCGACCGGATCGTAAATCCGTGAGTTTATCTACAATTGCTGCGTCAGTCCCTAGGGCGTCAATCATCAGCTCTTCTTTGTACGTCCTAAAAAATAAATTAAATATCGTAAAAGGCAAAGGTGATAAAAATATCATAACTCAGAAATTAGTAGCGTCATTCTGATTTTAGTATGTCTTCGCAGACGGTTGGCAACGTGCCTCTGCTTTTCTGAGGTAAAAACATGTTTAATATTTTTAAGTTGAAAACCTGACTCAGTGACCACAAAAAATATGAGAGCAAACTCATTTGTAAGTGTACTCTTCGAAACCACTCAAATTTCTTAGAAATATTGAGGGAATACACTACTGAATAAAAGAATTCGGCTAGATTCAACCAAAATTAATCACATCACCTTTGATAGATCGCCAAAACGAAACTCCATAATCCCAATACATTTTCAAAACAATAACTTGAAAACATCGCTTGTTCTACAAAAAAATGATGGATGTGTTAAGAAAATATAGGAAAGATAAAGTCGAAGGCTTACCGCTAATGCTTAGGTAACCCTCCTCGCCCCGTTACAGATCATAAATACCGTAGAATCCTGATAAGCTCTGGTAAAAGAAAGGCAAGTACCTACCCACGCGAAAGAGGAAAGTTACGGCACCTTTAGGGTTGACAGATCAGGGAGTGAAAAATGCTAAGATAATGGGTAGAAAATGCCAGGGAATGGGAGGATGTGAGACTAAGATGCAGTGATAACCCTGTGTTTTGTTGCCTAGGTAGGTAACACATAGTGGGGTCTTGTGCATTTGGGCAAATCAACGACCGCGGGTAGTTCTAAAGAGATACCGTGGCCCTGGCACGGGCAACTGAAGGAACATGGGTGGGTTTTAGTCAGTAAAAGTCTGACACGCCCTCTTGCTCTGCCCAGAGCGGGAGAAGTCATTTGATGATTTCCCATCCACACAAAAAAAAAGGGGAATGTTTCAGAAATAAAGCAATACAAGGATGTTAGAGAGACCTATCCAGCTGAGTAGCAGTTTGATAGAAACAATTAAGCGTACAAAATTAACTCCAAATTCAGAAGCCTGTTTTGCAACCTGTACATGACCAGTAACAACAACCGGGCGAAATTCAGTACAATCATAATTTACATACATAGACTTTTTGCTTGTAAAATGTTCAACCTCTAGCCTAACCTCTATGGTACGGTCAGCAACAGAAGTCGGTTAACACTGCTACTTTTTGACATCATCAATCAATCATCAATCTGCTTTTTGAATTAAATATTTCGCTTAATAATTAAGATTAAAAAACTGCAAGTGTTAATCGACTTTTGTTGCTAACTGTACTATTTTCTTTTTTTTTTCTATGCTATTTAAAGAAAATTCATATTATTTAGATAAAAATTTGGCTGCTGGTGACCCTGGGTCCTCTCGAATTCGATGTTGGCTTTGTTTGAAAGTTGATCGGTCCCTAATTTTCTTTGTCTGAAAGATAAACAACTAAGTTGCCTACATTTTAGACGGGCAGTGTCGTCTCTCATTTATTTTAAACCAAGTTGGTTTGGGACGCGTCGCTGCTTATTTAAAATTTTGTTTTTCAAATTGAAATATGTAATTAATGTTATACGTTTTTTGAATGATTTACTTGCCTACCTTGAGACTGTAACAGATGTTTATTAAGTTACAAAAACCCGTATCATTACTTTCAGCTCATTAATTTCACCTGAAGAATTCTCTCTTATCAAAATTCACCCCGGAATGTGTCTCATCATTTATCCAATAATAAAAAAAAATCAACGCAAACGAAAGACGTATCGAAATTTTACCGCACGACAGTCCTTGTCTATTAACTTATTTCGTAAAAATATTTTTCTCACCGCCTTGGGTATATAAAAATGTAGGCAGGTTTTGTATGTAATTCAGATGGAGTACGAAAAATGTTCTTCAAATAATCTCTACAAAAAATATGGCGCTCAACATCGTGTGTAATTTTTCATACGTTACGCTTCTGTGATCGTGTTTGAAAGTGAGAAATTTAATATCGAGGTTTGTGTATGTACTTTAGTCGTTTAAATAAACGCTCCGTTTAGCAATGTTATTATTTACTTACGTTTTTACGAGTATACATTCTGTAATAATTACGGGTAAATATTTCAGAATTTTATCTATTTATAGAGGAGCTCGTGGCTAAGTAATAACAGCCGCACGGGTCGATCAGGCTAAGCTACGCTTCCCGGGGTTGGTTGATTAAGATTAGAGAAAACTTTGTTTGCATTGTTTAAATTCTATCTCTTAGTATTATATAATTGCATAGCACATGTGTGAGCACTATGTAGCTACCTTTTACTGGATACGTCTTTCACTGACTTGAGTGTGCCCTGGCGGTTGAGAGTATGTCATGCTCACTCAAATGTCTCGCTGGTGGTGGCGTGTGTGTTGGATCATTAAGTTCCCTTCAAAATGGTTGAGCTAATTGGGGCTGATCCATGCGTCATGTTCGTGAACGGGTGCCGTCATTTAGGACTGCTCGTCTCTTAGCTGCCATGGCTTATTTTTAATTTTAATATTTAATTTAGTTGTTTTAGTTTTTATCTTTTTATTACGGACGCTTTTTAACGTGCACGTCTTTCTACATTGTTCTCACATGTATATTTTCAACATGAACGATGTAACCAATATTTTGTAAAAATATTTTATTATGATTTAAAAGAATGTCCGTGGAGTTTCTTGCCCGTTCTTCTCCATAGGGATCTACTACGCTTTGGAATAGGCAACTAGCTTCATCTTTCTGACTGACCGACCCATTGACAATTCAAAAGTGCCTGTAATTGGTTTATTTGAAATAAATGCTTTGAGTTTGAGTTTGAGTTTTGAGTTTGGTCCGTGGATGGGTGACCATCTTTACATACCGAGACCCCTCCGTGCCTCGGAAAGCACGTTAAGCTGTTGGTCGCGGCTGTCATTCGTGTATCTACGGACAGTCGTTACGGGTCGTCAGAAACCCGAAAGTCTGACAGCCAGCCTTACCAAGGGGTATCGTACTACCCAGTTAATGGGTTGAAGAGGTCAGATAGGTAGTCGCTCCATGTAAAATACTGGTATTCAGCTGCATCTGGTTAGACTGGAAGGCGAACCCAACATAATTGGGAAAAGGCTAAGCAGATTGATTTCAGAATTTTATCGGGATGTTTTCAAAATGTGTTTTTTTTTTGGTATATAGAGATAAAAGTAATCAGCATTGGTCGGTTATCCGTCAGATGGACAATGTGACAAATATCATTTCTTTTCTTGGCATCAAAAACATGGACAAAAATCGTGACGAAATTCAAAAAAGCTGCCTCAAATCAAAGGTTTAGTTAATCTGCCTTCAACAGCTTATCCATAAAAACCGTAAGCAAGGAAATCTTTGAATAACGTTGTAAAAAATAACTTGAAACGCTTTGTAAATAAATAAATAAATAAGCACGACATGTCAGAATCTTGTCGTAATTGACGTTGGATAAAAATAATACTTTTATATTATTATAGTTTAATCTTTCATAGCTTAGCATTTATTACAAAACTCAGCATATTAAAAAACGAGAGGTGTTGTGGGACTCTGATTGGAACGAAGTTGCTTTCGCTGTATATTATATATTACCAACAGGCACCAAGAAATAAATTAAACGTTGGAGAGTAACTAAATGAAAAAAAATCGACCAAGTGCGTGTCGGACCACGCACAACGAAGGGTTCCGTAATCGCAACTTGTAGTTGAAAAACATATTCTCCCATATATCGATACTTATACGTCACGGTCAATTCTCCAACTGCAAATGTAAGTTTGAAATCGCCAAAATATATTTTTTTAAGTGATAAAACTTCAAATTAACAATTTTCAGACTTTTTTTTACTTGTGATGCGAGACCTTGCTTCTTGCAAAATTTCATGATTTTAGGTCAACGGGAAGTATAATAGAGGTATTGATTTATTTGCGAGTCGTATTCTTTTAGTAGGCTGACATAAAAGCCTTCAAGGGATCCTAGACCTACGTAGTTGATATTAATTTCAACTTGATATCTCCTTGCGTTCCTGAGAAAAAGGGTCTTGACAGACTGACAGACAGACGGACAATCATGTAATCCTTTAAGTGTTCCGTTTTTTTTCTTTTTGAGGTACGGAACCCTAAAAAATACATAACACACATAGCAAAAGTGTCGTGACAGTCAAAATGTTACGTCATAACATTTAAAAAAATTCAAGCTTTTATGTCTTGTTCGTGAACAAGCGTTGTCAGTGAAGGCTGGTCATACCTTAGCGGCCACGGCTTATTTTAATTTAATTTAAATTGTTGAATTGTTTTTTTTTTAAGGACGCTTTTAAGGTTCTGCATCGTTCTCACATGTAAAATTTCAACATGAATGATGTAACCATTATTTTGTAACCATATCTTGATTTAAAAGAGTGTCCGTGGAGTATCTTGCCCGTTCTTCTCCATAGGTACCTACTATGCTTTGGAATGGGCGCCTAGCTTCATCTTTTTGACTGACCGATCCCTTGACAATTCAAAAGTGCCTGTAATTGGTTTAATTGAAATAAATGCTTTGAGTTTGAGTTTGAGTTCAACGCAATAAAAAAATAAGACCATTTATGCGACATATTTTGATACTCGTAAGTAAATCAAAACGTATAGGGTACTTCCCGTTGACCTAGAATCATAAAATTTGGTAAAAAGCAAGGGCTCACAGCACAAGTAAAGGAAAAAGTCCGAAAATTGTTAATTTCTAATTTTATCACATATAAATATTTTTTTTGAGATTTCAATGTTAAATTTGATTTTGGGATAAATTCTTTTCAACTACAAAACCCTTCATTGTTCGCGGTCCAACGTGCACAAGGCCTGTTTTTGTTCGGACTAGCTCTCATTCGCCAAGTTTCCAGGGTACAACGTGCGATAAAGAACTTCGTTCCAAAATGTTTGTATATAAAATTGCCGAGTCTTATGGAGGACCAATTTTCCATGTATGCACCTAATCATAAGAAGCAACACCCTTCCTAAGTACAACGTAAATTAAGAAATCAGATTTTTTATCGCTCAATTATTTTTAAACTCAAACATTAAAACACTAACAATGATCAGTGCATTGTGCCCAGTAAAATAATGCTTAGTTTATAGGAGGCAAATACCTGTTTTACCACAATGCACATCACGAACACTAACCAAACTGGACACATACTAAACCAACTCAATAAACATAATTGAACCACGCATTAGATTCGCAAACAATTGCCTGTTTATTAATACCCATTGCCCTTAATCAAATGGCTGTCAAACGCTTTAACCCAGGGATAACAAACCTACGGTACATTTGCTGCCGACAGAACGTCACCGCAAATTCTGAGCATGTACTCGTAAAGCAAAACTGACGTTGGGCTAATGGTCGCAAGCACTACAGCTGAACATGAGGTCCAGGTTAAGATTCCCGGATCGGGCGAAGTGTTACTGGGTTTTTCCATCCGGAATTTGTCAGTTACAGCCCGGAGTTTACATTTATGCCCGATTGATAAGAAGGCTGGGCTCGCTGCCTATCACAATAGCGACGTATCTTGGCAAGTCTGAACTTCGCGCAGAAGACATTTTTTAAGAACCAAACAAAGAGTAGAGGTCGTGGGCCCTTTACTTTGTGTAAATAATTTCATCACCACTGCTCTCAAAACGGTGAAGGAAACATCATGAGGAAACCGGCATGTCCTAGAACCAAAAATTCGAAGACGTGTGACATGTATCAAGCCACACTGGGCCCGCGTGGTAGATTACAGCCCATTTCCTCTCGAACAGAGGAGGCCTGTGTCCCAGCAGTGGGAACATTATAGGCTGGATTATGTATGTTATGTAAATGGTGACATGAAGTGTGATTGAGTGTGAAAGTTCGGAGAATCTGATTTTCAGATTCGCCAAGATACGTCGGCCGTAATGCACGTGGACTTAAACACAACTGGCGAAATGTGGATGCACCTCTGCTTAAACCTCCGGGTAATACAGGCGTGATGTTATGAAAATCAAAAATTACATAATTGTTTTCATTGTATTGTTTGTTTGTATTGTATTGTTGTGATAATAGAGATCTAGAATACCCCTTTTACATTAATTGTATTTATAACTGTGTTATGAACTTATGAAGCACACTTGAAAATGGATTTTTGTGTAAATGGTTTTTGCTTTAATTTTGCCTACTTTTGCCAGAATTAGGTAACACGTCACGGTCAAATTAAAATAACACATAATTACGTAGACGTAAAAGGTTACCCATCCCTGTTTTAACCCGTCCGCTACGAAAATATGACCGGCACTCCGAACGTTTTGTGGCACGTCAATATATCTGTGTAACAAACGACATAGTAATATCGACCCTTCTCAATATGTGGCAGACCAAAGGATTGGACGGAATATACATACATAAGTACGTGAAGCATTTTGGTGTTGGCATTTCTTAAAGGTTTTGGGTTTGAAGGAATGGAGGGGTTATTATTAGAAGGCTGCCTCATATTTGGCTAAATGAAGGACGATAATGTATTTATTTATTTATATATACTTTATTGTACACTACAAAAATACATAACAAAAAAACACATAACCAAACAATACAAAATAAACAATGGGCGGCCTTATCGCTTTCTGCAATCTCTTCCAGGCAACCTTAGAATGGACAGTGATTTGCCTGGATATGAAATGGGGCTGTCTTTGGTGCAAACAATAAGTGCCTACTTACAATATTATACTAAAAGAGACTAACATAACTAGCATGACATAACTGAGAACAGTTAGGTAGGTACATTCAACTAAGAGATATCTAGGCAGGGTATACTAATATAGTTGTGTGGATTGCTTCATGTTCAATTTCGTGAAAATATACAATTTTGTGTTGGTGTGTTACAATGTGAACATGAAGCAATTTATATACAAATATTTTAGTATAACCTGCCTAGATATCTGTTTTTAAGCGACTTCAAAAAGGAGGAGGTTCTCAATTCGTCAGTTTTTTTTTTATGTATGTTCCCCGATTACTCGAAGATGGCTAGACCGATTTGGATTTTTTTTTGTTTTGTTCGAGAGGGTATACATCACAGTTGGTCCCATATAAAATTGATTAACTTTGCTATAATGGTAGTTTTTGAGTTAGCTTCAATAATACGTATTTTTTCCCCACTTTTATATGGATGATGTTCTAGTTTGTTTTGCAGGTAGTGGTATTAGAATTTGTGTGGGGTAGGTACCACAACTAAAAAGTGAAAATAAAAACTTTTTTACAAATAACCTCCTCCTTTTTGAAATCGGTTAAAAAATACAACCGACTTCCAAAAACAATACTACAAAGTGAAAAATAACTTTAATTTCGGAAGTCGGTGGCAAAAAACGAAAATACATTTAACCAGATAGCGACTTCCAAAATTAAATTTATTTTTCACTTTGTAGCCTTATCTTCTTCTTCTTATTTTCTTTTTTCTTTTAGTTTTTGGAAGTCGGATGTATTTTTTTGTAAAAAAGTTTTATATGGATGATGTTTTAGTTTGTTTTGCAGGTAGTGGTATTTGAATTTGTGTGGGGTAAGTACACAACTAAAAAGTGAAAAATAAAAACTTTTTTACAAAAAAATACAACCGACTTCCAAAAACAACACTACAAAGTGAAAAATAACTTTAATTTCGAAAGTCGGTGTCTAGTTAAATGTATTTTCGTTTTTTGCCACCGACTTCCGAAATTAAAGTTATTTTTCACTTTGTAGTGTTGTTTTTGGAAGTCCGTTGTATTTTTTTGTAAAAAAGTTTTTGTTAACTGTACATTATCGTCCTTCATTCATCAAATAATTGATTGCTTGTGAGAAGAGGCACTGACACAGATAATTTATGTAACTAATACTATGTTTAATTTTTCATCTCTACATTTACACTATTTATATTGTAAAGGATCCTGCAGACAATATTTTGTCTGATATTGATGATGAGTATTTTTCGGGAGATGATAGGGATGATGATTATGTGCCAGGCACCAAAATAAATGTATCGTCATCTTACTCGCCACCTCGTACCCGGAGTAAGACTTAACCATTTGTAAACGTATTTTTATAACGTACAACTAATGATTTATTTTAAGTTTGTTTATATGTATAAACAAAATTAACAAAATTATATCCTAACATAACTAAAACTATTAAAAAACTAAAATATGGCATCGAAAATTTCCTCCGCATCGCTGTCGACTGGCAAAGTACCCAAGAGACTGGCGGCATTGCCACGTCGTATGGCAATGCTAAGCCGGCCAAGGTAAAAGCCAGCCCTTGGGTCACGGGAAGTGTCAATAAACAAAATTGAGAACGGGTCTTCTCGCGATATTCCTTTTTACGAGGTAAACAGGTACCTTCTTGTTTCCCGACGCTCCCAATCCCAGACCAGACCCGTTCTCAATTTTGTTTATAATGTGCACAAATCGCGAAAGTTTCAAAAGTTTGTTTATTATTGTTATTTTATCTTATTTATGTGGAATTAATGGATTTAAGTTTAGTTTTTATTATTATTTTATCTTATTTAAGGGGAAGGTGTTGTGAATTGTCTATGTTTGATTATGATTAAAACATTTGTCATCCAGACTTATCTTTCATTACACTACATGGTGATGTGTTTGATCTCGATGTAGTAACAGTCGCACGGGTCGATCCATCAGGTTAAACTACGCTTGCCGGGATTGGTCCATGGATAGGGGAACATCTTTACATACCGAGCCTCCTCCGTGCCTCAGAAAGCACGTTAAGTCGTTGGTTTCGGCTGTCATTCGTGGATCTTTGACAAAACCCTAAGTAAACCACGAAAAACCTTGATTGCATAATTTTAAACCCTACTTTGAACCAGGAATAATAACGATGTCCGTTGCCAAAATGTATTAGCATATTTGAGCAAAAGTCAAAAACCCGAGCCGCTCAGAAAATCTGAACAAACATTTTTTCAAACAAAAGGCTGGACCGAAGAAAAACATCTTATTTTTACACAAATTATAATCGCAGGATTATTTGGGATTAGCGCTCAATTTTGACGGAAGCGTCAATCCCAAGAGCCTTTTTTTCTCGTCTGAACCTATTTGTAATTCTTTTTTTCTTTTAGAGGTTTTGTTTTTGGCCGGCTTTGGGCTGACGTTTTCTTTATTTGGTGAGAGGGTTTTGGAAAATTATTAAATAGAAAACATAGATTATTTGACATTAAATCATGATAGGAATGAAATAGGTAAGGTGATAAATAAATCATCTTTATAAGGGTCGAAAGCAAACAGGTTTCAACACAGTAAGATTTTTGATACAAACTCCTAAAAGAAAAATAAACTGGACAGTGTGACTTCTACCTCGATCTTCTCCAATCTTTACTTTTACTAACCTCATCAAATGAGGAATGTGGTCATTCCAACTATATGGGACATTGGTGAGTAGGTTCACGAAAAAAAGGAAATTGTTTAATTCTCCGGAGGTTTTCCTGCAAATAAAGATTTGTTGGGGGAAAACAATTTCGCTTGAACTAGTTTTCGCCTACGGTGCTTCCCATGTGTAAGAAAAATCACCTATTGTTTACTACAGTCCAGCCGTCGAGAAAATGTGTTCCTGACATCTGTCAGTTGGACAATTTCTAGTAGTAATAAAGATCAAATTCGCGAAACACATATTCGTTAGTATGAAACGGACAGGATGTCAAGGACGCATTCTTTCGACGACCAGACTGTATGTATTAATATCATGGAAGGACTGTTTTTTTTTTAAATCAATGTCTTTTGTCCGTCGTTTATAGAAAAGTTTGTGTTGTGTTGTGTCCAAACAGATATTTTCAGTAGATTCTAATAATTTTTTACAATGAGTCTGTTTTGTTTGCAAGTGTGCGCGCTGCCATTATTATTTCACTGAGCGATACATAATATTAAACTTACACCATTTTCCGATAGGGATAGTCCAAAATTACAAAATGCCACCTGCGGCTAAAGTCATAAGATTACAAAAAAAAAAAAAAAAAAAAGTTGTCTAGCAAACTGTGCCCGCTGAAGATATAATATTTTAACAGCTTATTGCAACTGTTTAACCTAAATGAGCTCAGCTTTCAAACCTTAACATAATGCACTTATAACAAAGTATTAAGTTTTATTTCTGTACTAATTTCCAAATTAATTTTGTTAAACCATCATTTAAACTCCATATTGTTAACTTCAGCCCAACAATGGCTTTGTTATAATTTTCACGCACGACCCACTGAACCAGTTCTCTATTATCTCGAAATTTTAACTCGAGAGTACGGCAAAGTAGATGGTACAGAAGGTCGGTTCCATAGGACGAACAAAAACGCACGAATACGCGACAGATAGATACGCGTCTACATACAGCGAGTGCAAGCGCACTCGTGACTGGCATCTAGACACGAGGCAGCGTCTCAAGCCAAGTTCAAGAAAAAAGAACTCCTTTTTGAGCCACTTTTGACCCCTCAATAACTCAAAATCTATTTAACATAAACACATACAATTTAGTTTATGTATTACTAGCGTAGACTGGGATAAAAAGTAACCTATGAGTTAATTCAGGGCGTCAGCTACATCCATACCAAATTTTATCATAATTATTCCAGTCGTTTGAGCGTGAAGAAGTAACAAATATAAAACACACACACATACTCACAAACTTTCGCCTTTATAAAATTAGTGTGATAATATTATATTTTAACGTAAAAACCCGTTAGATTAACTAGAAATCCGAATTTCATAAATACAGCATAAACAGTTATTGAGATATTAACATCTAAAAACACCGGCCAAGTGCATGTCGAACCACGCACAACGAAAAGCTCCGTAGTTGAGAATAATTTATTGCAAAAATAAACTTATCATTGTAGTTGAAAAACATGTTCTACCAAACATTGATATACGTCACGGTCAATTCTCCAACTGCAAATTTAAGTTTGTAATCCCAAAAAAAATGTATGTGATAAAATTACAAATAACACACGCATAATACACCCAAGACTGGCTTCAGACGAGGAAACTCCTCAACAGTCAATAGTGCAGATACGAAATTTTATGTTAGCTTTATTTAGCAATAGAAATGGTTCAGAAAAAATTTCTTCGTGCCATGCACTACAAGTGCTTCCATACAAGGATTCCCTATGCAGATTTGCTAAAGCACTATAAGATATTAAACTTGGATTCCAGACGTTCATTGATCATGGTTATGATGCTGTACGGTATATGCAATAACAAATTTAATTGTACTGAGCTCACAAATGGATTGTGTTACGTAGTACCTAGAACTGTTATTCGGCGAGAGGTGCGCGTACCTCAACTATTCTACACTGCGCGATGTAGAACGAAGGCTGGGGTGCGAGCCCCTGTCCGCCGACTTTTAGAAACCTATAACTCACAATTCATTGGTTTTGATATTTTCGCGTTGCCGCAATCTAAATTTAAAAGACTGGTTTCACAATCTCTTGCAAGTCGCCAATAAGACGGTTGCTTATGTCATCCGCTTTCTTCGATTCGTCGGTATAATTATAGTGTTTTTTCTTATAAATATGTACTTTTTATTATTTTCTTATTTAACATGCGTTCGCTGTCATACTTCAATGTTATTTCGTGGACAATAGTGTGGGTTATACGTTTTTTTCGATTGTATAATTTAACTACTTTGGTAATGCTGTAATGTATAACTGTTTTTTGTCCCAAATAAATAAAATAAAATAAAATAAAAATAAATAAAATTTATGACAGTCCGTTTTAAAGTCCACCATGACCTGAATGCTGCACTTCAGGATTGGCTCCAGATAAGATAATTCCTCAACGGTACACAGTACAGACACGAAATTTTATAAATTATGATAGTCCGTTCTAAAATCCGCCATGACCTGTCTGCTGCACCCAGGATCAGTTCCAGACGAGGGAACTCCTCAACGGTCAACAGCACAAACACAAAATTTTGTATTCGCATTAAATTATAAAAGCCCGTTCTAAATTCCATCATGGCCTGGCTGCTGCACCCAGGGATGGCTCTAGACGAATCACATACAATATTTGGCTAATCAACTTATCTTCTTTATGTTATACGCAAGTTACTGTTTTTATATTATTATAATACACTTCTAAGGAGGAGCTCGTGGCTTAGTAATAACAGCCGCACGGGTCGATCCATCAGGTTAAGTTTCGCTTGCCGGGGTTGGTCCGTGGATTGGTGACCATCTCTACATACCGAGACTCCTCCGTGCCTCGGAAAGCACGTTAAGTCTTTGGTCCCGGCTGTCATTCGTGGATCTTTGACAGTCGTTACGGGTCGTCAGAAGCCCGAAAGTCTGACAATCAGTCTTACCCAGGGGTATCGTATTACCCAGTTATTGGATTGTGGAGGTCAGATAGGCAGTCGCTCCATGTAAAATACTGGTACTCAGCTGCATCCGGTTAGACTGGAAGCCGACCCCAACATAGCTGGGAAAAAGGCTAGGCAGATTGATTGATTGTATGTTCTTATAAATACATTTCAGGATTATCTACAGAATTTGGCACCCACTTAAATCTCAATTCTTGTGTCGGCAAAGTCGACCACCATTCATATTCTTATTTATTTATTTATTTAAACTTTTCGTACTAAAAATGTACAAAATTTAATACCTTAGGCATTCTCTACCAGTCAGCCAAGGGTGGTGAATAGATTGATGGCATGTGCTCAGTATGAGAGGAAATTATAAAAGGAACACCAAAAATATATCTTAAATAATTATAAATAGACTGTATACAAGGACATAAATAGGTTATAAACTAATAATACACATACATACCTACTTACTATAAAATATAAGTACCTATACTATATAATTTCTTAACATTGAACTTGGCTCCCATTTTCACATTTATGTTTTTGATGGGTTTGTTTTACTGAACAATAACCAAACTTTAAGCTCGATCTCAAACTCGAACCAACCACAATCAAATGGCTTCAAAAAATAAACAACGCTTGAACGTACACTCAAGGCGAGATTTGTCCAATAAATTATTCGATACTCAGGTAAGTATCATACATAATTTATTGGCTATAGTTTGCGATCGCCATAGGGTATACGCGTCTACGTATGCGATCGTTTCCTCCTTCGATCCTGTTTTCGATCGTTTTGATCGTGTAACAAATCTATTAATCTAATGAAATAAAATGGAAATAGACTCGTAAACAAAATATAATTTAAAATAAAAAATAAAAAAATACAGAATATATTTAAAAAACACCTCCCTACCTATCACACTCTCAGACTAATAATGAAAAGGAAACGTGATTTGACACCAGGCCAGGCCAGATGTCAGGCCTCTTCAGCTCCGAGGCCTGATAATCCCAAGAAGCACGGGTCACTCCAACAGTTATTAAGTTATGTTGATATATGCACAGACACCGTCTGAATCAATAAAAGTATGATATATAAATATATTAATGAATGTAAAGTGTAAGTATATGATGTAAAATGTCTGTAGTAGGTTCGTAGATACTATAATCGTTCGTGTTCGTGTTGATCATTTTTTTAAATAGGTTAGAGAAGGCCCGGCTCCAAACTGTAACAAATCTACTATCCTAATTAAATAAAAAGGGAAAAATAGACTTGGATTAGATGAGTTTGATTATTGTATCTAATCGGAATGTCAATTGAGCCAAGGGATTTACTTTTATGATTACTGGCAGTAGTAATCGTCATTGAAAATAACTCTCACCTAGAAATTTTAAAATTAGGCTTCACGTTATCCAAGTCATATTCAATGACGATTACTACTGCCAGTAATCATAAAAGTAAATCCCTTGGCTCAATTGACATTCCCATTAGATACAATAATGAAACTCATCTAATCCAAGTCTATTTTTCCCTTTTAAATCATTGGGATAGTAGATTTGTTACAGTTTGGAGCCGGGCCTTCTGTAACCTATTTATTTTGTGATAGTACATCGTATATCAGATAAGAAAGTTTTCTGTCCAACATTACCAAAATTGCGCTGTCTGACAAAGATTGATTGAGATTTATGATCGCCCGCATTCCCCTAATTAACTTTTACCTGCATTTTGAAAATAACAGTTTTTATGCAAGAATTGAGTTACGAGGTTTATAAATCACCTATCTAGTTTTATAGTTTAGCCTTTTAATATGGATTCGTTTAGTGCGTTAATAGTGTTTGCGTTTGATGTTTTCGTAATAAATCTATTTTCATAGCTGTAAATATTTGCGTTGCGTTTATTGTGCGAATATTAATTTTAAAGTTACCAGCAGGTGGTACACTAATAATATTTTTGTGCAGCGATATTTGATTTTGGTTTTATGACTTATTTTTATAGAAAATAGTATTCTGTTGCTAGGTTCTTTTGCAGATATGATTTTGTTTTTTTCTGCCATCAAAATATAAAATTCTTTTTGTATTTTGTAGCAATAGTTGGTTTCGTTTTTGAAGCTTTTCAACACAGTTCTGTTTAAAAAAGACATCCATGACTACAGTTTTTCAAGCACGCCTTGAGCAGAAATTCTTTTAGTATACTTCTTCTTTTAGTATAATTGCTTAACACATGTGTTGAAGACCACAGAGCCATCTACTGGCAACAAATAATAACAATCGAACGGGACGAAGGCGTCGTAGGGGGAAGCAAGCACGTCAGCGCGACGCTAGCGACGCGCTGCGGATTTTCACTGTCATAGTGACACGCCATCATCGGTCGCACGCAAATTATCATCACTGTAATTAGTTTATTGTGAAGAATAATGCAAACTGTAAAAAAACGATATTATATTTTATCACACGAAGCCTGGTGTATGATTCATCCAACGACGCTGACACAACGATGACCTTTTTTTTTTTTTGTGGATGGGAAATCATCAAATGACTTCTCCCGCTCTGTGTAGAGCGGGAGGGCGTGTCAGACTTTTACTGACTAAAACCCACCCGTGTTCCTTCAGTTGCCCGTGCCAGGGCCACTCTTTCGAACTACCCGTGACCCCGGAGGCATCGGCCCAATTGACCCAGTCACTGCTGACATCTCTTTGAGGCGCGCGTGGAACACAACGCGCCGTCGGCCCGGGCCTCGTCCTTACCGGACGGCGAGCTGCCCATTACTCGTCGTCCGCACGCCCGCGCCTACGGTGGCCGGGAATCGGCGATAGATTCCCGCCGCCCAGGGCGTCTTCTACGGCGGCTAGGGGCGCGAGGGCGCGGCTGTTGCCTCTCCCTCACGCGTTCCGCTTCCTCCTTCGCGAGCATTACTGCTTCGCAGAAGGAGGTGACGGCCTCCCATGCACTCTCGCTCCGCACCATGGCCTGGACAAGGTATGGACGCGAGAGATCGCCGCCGCCGATCGCCTCCATGAGAACACGGCGGTGCTCCGCCCAAGCCGGGCAGACCTCCATTGTATGCTCCACCGTGTCCTCCAGGCGATCCACACAATGGTGACACCCAGGCGTTTCCTCCCGCCTTATCCGAAACAGGAACCTCCCGAAACAACCGTGTCCGGTGAGGACCTGCGTCAGGCAGAAGGTGAGGACACCGTGGCGCCTCTCCAACCACTCCTCAAAGAGGGGACTTATCGCCGCAATTGTGGTGTGCCCAGCGCTGGGTTGCGACAATCGCACTCTTCATGTCGCCATGAGATCCTGCCGAAGCTCTGTCCGCTGTACCGTGATTTCTCGCGGCAGTGGAGTTACGCCCCGGCGTTTCGCCTCCTCGCGCCACTCCCACACGTGCGCGAGGACTTTTGGCTCCAAATCCCATGGCGGTAATCCGGCAAGGAGGCTCGCCACCTCACAGGAGACCGTGTGGTATCCCCGGACTAGCCAGATGGCCATGACCCTCTGCGACGCGTTCAACCCTGACGCAGAAACCCCAACAACATGTGTGAGCACTATTTTAGCTACCTACTATAAAGCTGGCTACGCTATTATTTACTGGGTACGTCTTAATTGCCTTGAATGTGCCTGGCGGCTTAGAGTACGTCATGCTTACTCAAATGTCTCGCTGGTGGTGGCGTGTGTGATGTTGAGCTGTATGGTGCTGATCCATGCGTCATGTTCGTTCAGTAGGGACTGGTCATCGCTTAGTTGCCACTGCTTGTTTAATTTTTCAATTGTTTTAGTTTTTATCGTTTTATTACGACGCTTTTAAAGTGCACGTCTTTTTACATTGTTCTCACATGTATATTTTCAAGAAGAATGATGTAACCAATATTTTGTAACAATATTTTGATTTAAAAGAGTGTCCGTGAAATTTCTTGCCCGTTCTTCTCCAGCAAAACCTACTACGCTTTGAAATGGGCAACTAGCTTCATCTTTCTGACTGACCGACCCCTTGACTATCCAAAAGTGCCTGTAATTGGTCTATTTGAAATAATTGCTTTGAGTTTGAGTTTGAGAAATACTTTCAACGTTTTTGACTGGCTATACATATAACTACGATAAAAGATTTTTATCGCATGATACCTAAATCACGTGACTCAAAAGCTATAGAGTAAAACAATACCAACAATCTACATACTAATACTTATGTATTATGTTTGTAGGTATAAAGTGTTAGTAGATTTCCTTGCTACAGATTGCACCTCTTCAATACTTTTAAGAAGTTTAATAGAAAACCAAGTTTAACTAAGTTATTTTTTGTTTAAATTATACATTGTTAAAAAATTAATCCATCAAAATAAGAGGTCAACAAACACAACTTGGTACTTAAAATTGTGCTGCAAAAACGGCTACGCACATCCAGGCTGGGAATGAAAAATGAAAGAGTGCGATGTTACGCATACTCGTAAGTCTGTACTCTCGACCGCTAATTTATTTATATGCGCCCGGTACTGGCGGTGGCAATATCTCAACGCCTACCAGTGTTGCTATCCACTACACAATGTTGCCAAGTGTAAAAACGCCTAATATTTCAAAATGTAGCGGTTGTTGAGAGCACTTGAATTGCGACATACAGGACACTCTTATTTAGAGCAGTGACCATGTTTACAAAATATTCATTTGTGATTGTGTCGTGTTAACTTAAGTTATCTTTTTTATTGTAACTTTGTGAAGTTCTATTTTAAAATATATACGCTGCTTGCGTTTTTAATCTTTCCTGCCGTCTATCCTATCTTAGTTAATTCTTGTTCTATTACTACAAATTACTATAATAATATCCACTTCAATTGAAATAAAGCTTTAATCAGTGATTATAATTATTAAATTAACATAGGTATTTTTGTAGCTATTTTAGCTCCAAATCAATAAAAAATCCCCTTAAAGAAACATGATAAAAATAAAAAGCTTTCTACATTGGCAACATTGGTTTTGTATTTTCCTACGCCAACCTCACCTCCTCACACTTCCCATGGATAAGGAATCTGAGCTTTGCCGGATGTTAACATATTATCAAGATCAAGGACCTGACAACTGAGAACATTTTATTTATGTAACCATTCACCCTCCTGCATTTTGTTTGCTTCTTTGGTGATTTTTCGTCTACAATTTCAAGAAAAAATACCTGTCAGTCTACAATGTTCGCTTATTGAAAGTATTTTCATAATAGATGGTCAGTCGGTAGACATGGAGAATGGATGGTCTCTTATGAAACGAGGGAGATGAAATGCTAACAGTCTACGAGCTGATCGTGTCTGTCCAAACAGGTGAGCATAATAAAGAGTATGCTAGTATACAGGGTGTCCGGTGAAGAATGGACAACCTTGAAACAGTATATTTATTTATTTCGGGAAAACAAACAGTTACACAAATATCATAACAAAGAAGTAGTGAGAAAAAAAGAGATTACATATGTGTAGCTCACGGCGTTATCCACATCTTAAATACTACTTTATTTTATTTTTTATGTATGTTCCCCGATTACTCGAAGATGGCTGGACCGATTTGGATTTTTTTTGTTTTATTCGAGAGTGTATACATCACAGTTGGCCCCATATAAAATTGATTAACTTTACTTCGGTAGTTTTTGAGTTAGCTTCTATTAATACGTATTTTTTCCCCACTTTTATATGGATGATGTTCTAGTTTGTTTTGCAGGTAGTGGTATTTGAATTTGCGTGGGGTAAGTACACAACTAAAAAGTGTAAAATAAAAACTTTTTACAAAAAAATACAATCGACTTCCAAAAACAACACTACAAAGTGAAAAAAAACTTTAATTTCGGAAGTCGGTGGCAAAAAACGAAAATACATTTAACTAGACACCGACTTCCGAAATTAAAGTTATTTTTCACTTTGTAGTGTTGTTTTTTGGAAGTCGGATGTATTTTTTTGTAAAAAAGTTTTTTTATAACGGTCTAATAAATGCTATTTCAAGGTTACCCTGTATCCCCTCACACGAGTGCGGTGTGAATCGGGTCCGTGAGTCATTTTACCTAATATTGTACGTGGTATGAGTTCTATACCAAGAAAATATTTTTTTATTATTAACGTTGTTCCATCACTATTAAGTAATAATAAAAAAATATTTTCTTGGTATAGAACTCATACCACGTACAATTTTAGGTAAAATGAGATTCACACCGCGCTCGTGTGAGGGGGTATATGAGATCTTGAAAGAAGATCCCCCACCTCTGACAAAGGCATCAGCCTATAAAGATATTTCACAGGGAATGCTATTAAACAGTGTTGATTGATTGATAAAACGTAGACATTTTAAAATATCAGTCTACTAGCGAATCTCTAAATTGAAGTATCGGAACCCTCACAAAACGCCTAAAATACTTCCAGACCAAGTACCGGTAAAGCTGTCAAAATCATTATCAGACACTCATCTTCAACTAGGCCACGCAGAAACGAGGGTGAATAAGTTCAGGGAAGCCATTTCCAAATGAACTGGTACCATAAATCAAAACGGTATCTATAAAAATAGGATCGTCCTTTATAAGGAATATGAGAATGAAGGTCAAGTATGTACTTTAGCATTTAGTCCCGCTTCATATTAATTTAATGACGCTGTATCTAAAGTACCTAAGTACTTGTTTGACTTCGATTCCTAGGTCAGGCAAAGTGGTCTCCATCAGGGATTTCTCAGTAACAGCCCGGTGGCCTGGATTTGTAAACTGTAAATGGGTACCATACTATACCTGGAGGTAAAGATATAGTAGTATACCCAAAACACACAAACACAGGTGTGAAGCCTGATTTTCTGTTATTTTCAGATGAAAACAACTCTTTAAATTTTCCTGATCATCTAATTCTAGTTTTCCAACTACGATTGGAATTATAATAGACTAGCTGCGCCCCGCGGTTTCAACCGCGTAAACCGGGATAAAAAGAAGCCTATGTGCTAATCCAGGGTATAAGCTACCTACATACCAAATTTCATCCAAATCGGTCCAGCCGTTTGAGCGTGAAGAAGTAACAAACACACGACTCACAAAATTTGCCTTTATACTCGTAATATTAGTGTGATGACTAGCTGACCCGACAAACGTTGTCCTGTCAAAATTTCAATAATTCTTACAAAATTCCCATAGAAAATGCACTTTCAGTTTTTCTGAATTTACCTATTTTCCCGGCAACTTTTCAAACATTTTCTTTCATACAAACCTTGTCCTGACAATAGGGTATTACACCCTTTTTTGAAAAATGTCTCAATTATATTCTATAGTGCTAATAAGCCACTGAAAAAAGCACAAAATTTTTACTTAATCGATAAGTGCCATAAAAATGCATTTAAATTTTACATAGTTTCGCGCGAAAACGCTGGACGCAGTGGACGCCATATTGCTCTGTGGTTATTACGTCAGTTGGCTGTGCTAACAAATACCTACTTTTTATAGTCCTACCAACTTATCTGTGAACTGAAAGAGGACGCCATTGTCGATGCGTCGACACAATCGAATGACATGCGTCGGCACAATCGAAGACATTTCAACAGGGCGGTCGTAGTTTCAATTTTCGCCAATTCACAGATAAGTTGCTAGGAGTGTACACGCTGATCAGTTGACAGTTACTGTTGACATTGCCACTTTTTAATTTACACATCCGTATGACGTAATAACATGGCGGCTACTTTTATGGTGTTAGAAAACAGATTAAAAAAAATTGAAAACTGAATTGAATTTTAAAATTTATATTGTTATTTTATGAACTAAAACTAACATTTTCCAACTGCGTTTTGCATAAGCTATCTAAATAATATATTTTTATTATTTTTTACCGTATGATAAACACAACAAAAAAAGTATAAGCCAAATTACGTAAGTGCAACCGTTTTGAAGTGATGCGCGTACGTACATACATTCGGCAATTGATTTTTAGGGTTCCGTAGCCAAATGGCAAAACACGGAACCCTTATGGATTCGTCATGTCTGTCTGTCTGTCCGTCCGTATGTCACAGCCGGGTGCCTGCCGTTTTGCCAAAAAGATTTTGACAAAATTTCATTACCCAAACAAATTTTAGCAACCTTTTTTTATACCATTGCAATATTTCGAACGATTTTAGTACGCATATTTTCATTTGGTCAAATTTTTACTTGGCAAAATATTACTAAGTTATAATGTCATTATGGAATTTGGTCTACCCTTTGAACGTCGCATGAACACCTGGGTGTGCATAAGGAAAAATCCTTTATATAATAGGTATATAAGCTTATATCATATATATGTAAACGTAAAAAAACATCATGCGATGGAATAAAATCATCATCAGTAGTTGTGAACCTATGGGGTTCGCAACTAACCCCCCCCCCCCCCCTCCCCTGGGGTTTTGGGTTCATACATTAGTACATTGTTTACAGTCAAAGGGTCAAATGATTTATTACAGCAAACAATCTTCAGACAATAAACGTTTGGTGAAATGAGTTGTTAAGACAAAAAATATTAAGGCAATAATAAGATTTTTAGACATTTGATTTGCTGGTTTTTGATGTCTTTTGCGTACTTCTTTGTAAGTTTTTGTGCTTGAATTTGTCTGAAACTAGTCAAATTATGGTTACTTGATATTAGTTTATTTATGGAAGTAGTAAGAGTAGGTTAATTATTTAAAAAAAAAAAATTATTTAAAACTGTGACCTCCTACGCACGAGCCGAGCGAGCGAAGCGAGCGGTGCCGCGGCAGCGGCCGGCGAGTGCCAGACACGACTTGCATTAATAGAAAAAAATATATTGTTTTTAGTAGGTTATCCGGAACTCAACAATTTAGATTAGGTTAATTTCTTCTTTAAAAAAAATGGGTAGGTTAGGTTAGGTTGAAACTGCGACCTTCTACGCACGAGCCGAGCGAGCGAAGCGAGCGGTGCCGCGGCAGCGGCCGGCGAGTGCCAGAAACGACTTGCATTAATAGAAAAAAGAGATTGTTTTTAGTAGGTTACCCGGAACTGAATTATTGAGATTAGATAATTACTTATTTTAAAAATAATGGTTTGGTTAGGTTAGGTTAAAACTGTGACCTACTACCTACTGTGCCAGGAACGACTATATTATATAGAAAAAGAAGAGCACACATTGAGCGCCATTTATGATTTACCACCTACCCACTTAGTAGTTCACATTTTTGTCATTGAAGTTTGACTGAATAGGAAAGGGTGAATTGAAAACTGACGATACTAAATAAGTATTTGGCTTATTTGATTTTGCATAAAAACTGTTATTCCAAATGAAATATTTGACTAAATAAAAAATGTTAGAAGTACTAGTTGGTAAACAAGTTATAGTTTAAACGTTCATTTGCCAAACATTAGGTTTGCGTTACAACTTTTTGTGAATAGATTTTTTGCTAAGTAATAATTTGGCAAATGAAATTATGCGAAAAATTTATTGGGAAGTGAAAATTTGTCAAATTCCTTTTGGTCAAACAAGGGAGACCCGTCACAGCCACTTTTTTTCGAAACTATAAGAACTATACTGTTGAAACTTGGTAAGTGGATGTGTTCTGTGAACCGCATTAAGATTTTCACACAAAAATAGAAGAAAAACAATAAATTTTGGGGGTTCCCCATACTTAGAACTGAAACTCAAAATTTTTTTTTTAATCAAACCCATACATACGTGTTGGGTATCTTTGGATAGGTCTTTAAAAATTATATTGAGGTTTCTTATATAATTTTTTTCTAAACTGAATAGTTTGCGCGAGAGACACTTCCAAAGTGGTAAAATGTGTGTCCCTCCCCTGTAACTTCTAAACTATGAAAAAGATAAAACTGAAAAAATTATATGATGTACATTACCATGTAAACTTCCATCGAAAATTGGTTTGAACGAGATCTAGTAAGTAGTTTTTTTTAAATAAAACATCGATCAAAGTTACAACGAACTACAAGAACTTTCATATTATGTTACTTGCTGCTACGGAACCCCTCATGGGCGAGTCCGACTCGCACTTGGCCGCTTTTTTATTTTTATAGAAGGTTATTACTAAACATGCGTTGTAATAAGGGTGTAATAAAGGTGTTATAAATGCGGCCATTTTAACAGTATAAAATTAATTGGGTTTCAATAATAGTGTCATTTGTATTCGCGATTCGAATTGAAAGATGAGTCGCTTCTTTGTTCGAATGCCATTTGCCGTTCACGACAAAACCATGAGATGAATTGAATGATTCATGTTACGCTATATCTAGAAAAATAATTTTATTCAATTTGACTTTAGAAACGGTTTCGAAATCCGTTTTACGAACAATTTACTCTATATCTCAATTTCCTAAGTAAAACCATGAAATGGTTATCAAAACATTTACCTATCTCACATATGACTGGCTTTGTTATACAAAACAAATCACCAATAACAATTTTCTTAGTAAAAAGCCTTTCTCAAATTCACGATCAATCATTTCTTGAGAGCTTTCATCAGTCAAATTTTGTACGTATCTAGTCGTACGCACACAAGCTTGAAAATATTCATTTCATATTGTAATCGCCTAAATTATCTTGGGATGCAAATGTGGTTTATGACCGTGAGCCCTGAGATCAGTTACAAGGTCGATTAGATTTGAAGAAACGTCACCAGTCAGGTCAGCATAATCAGCCTATAATGTTTCCATAGCTGGAACACAGGCCTCCTCTCTGTGAGAGGGAGTGGACCGTCATTCACCACGCGTGCTCATGCAGTGCAGAATGGTGCATGTCATGTCTTCGAATTTTTGGTCCTAAACATGTCGTACTTTGTCAGGTCGTATTACTACAAAAATATAGGTGTCGACTTGAGAACCCCCTCCTTTTTAACCGACTTCAAAAAAGGAGGTTATCAACTCGACACGTGTGTATGTAATATTATTGGCACTGCAATATATTCACATAATTATGATAATCTATTAGGGCTTCCAAGCAATAATAAAAAAAATAATAGGTGGATAATTATGTATGTATGTATGTTTGTCAACGCATTTCTCCGAAACTATTAACGACTATTTTTATTGTATAGGCTTACACTTATTTCAACTTAGGGAACAGTGCAAGTTTCATCTAAATCGATTTAGCAGTTTTCAAGATATGGAGCAATACGTGTGTGACGGCCTGGGCTTATTGATACGAGCTACGGGTGTGGTGTCAAAGGGAAAACTTCTCAAAACTATGGTCAAATTCTAGTGCAATATTTAAAACAAATCTATTAGCTACATATTACAAACAAATATTCCAGTTTTTACTTAAACCTAAAAATTACGAAATAAAAAGTAATTAAAAAACAATTTTACCGACTTCAAAAAGAAATGAACTCAAAATTATGAAATAACTTTAATTTCGGAAGTCGGTGTCTTGGGATCTTTATTTTAGTTTTTTGCCGCCGACTTCCAAAATTACAGTTATTTCATAATTTTGAGTTCATTTCTTTTTGAAGTCGGTTTAATTTTTATTACATAACTTTTTATTTTTCTTCGGATATTGAGTTAATTTTATCGCCATAACTCGTGAAATGAGCGGTGAAGGGAAAAAATTATAGGAAAACATATGCGAATAAACGGTGACACGCTTGATTTAAATAACTATAGAAAACGTTTATTTTCTCCACCACATAATGAAAAATTAGTACAATATATAATTTGTGTACACGAAAATACATTGATGTTGTGGAGACTGGAGCCTCTGTTACAGATTGTTTGTATGGAGATTGTTGACAATGCCGCCTCTAGCAGCAGCCGCCAAGGTGTTTCCGTGCTCTGTGGTTGCTCTCTTTTTTATTAACCGACGAAAAAAAGGAGGAGGTTCTCAAGTCGATGCGTATTTTTTTTTATGTAGGACCACGCATAACTTTTAACTCTTAAAATGTCGATTGTACACCATGTGTACAGATAACAATAGAATTTCAATTGTGTCTGCTAATTGGCGCGCGACGGGTTAACAGAACAGTCCGATTTGAACGATTATTATTTTATTCGGGAGGGTATACTTCGAGTTGATCCCGTCTAAAATTTAAAACTAAAATGTACCCCTAAGGCTCAGACCAAATAAAAAACCAAGGCATACCGAACAGTACAGTGAATCATGCGCAAAACCACCTCGCTCTGTACATACACGCTCACACGCATACATACATTACACAAAACTATATTTAAACTACACCTTACTAAGTGCACACATGTTTACGAAACCAACCTCACTTCACTGTTGGCAGCGCTATGTCTTGATTTTTATTTGGTCTGTGCCCTAAGGGTAGAAAAATTGGGGTTGATTGATTTTTCACCTACTGAATGTTCAACTGTGAACTGATTCTGTTGAAATTTCGCGCGCATTATGTAGTTATGATGACACACCAACATAATATAGACCTAGAGTTGATCTGATGATGGAGATGGAAGACAGTCGCGAGAGTCCCTCAGCAGTTTACAGCAGCTACATCGTATTTGGGTTTATTTCATTCACTTTGATAAGAACTTTAGACTTAACTGGGGTATGACTGTCATCAAGGGTCTGACAATGGAGACGGAAGGCTATCGAGGGAATTCTTTGTTTGAGAACCATAAACCGACGAAAAAGGTAACTGAAAAGCGAATAATAAAAAACTTTTTTTACAAAAAATTAACCGATGAAAAAAAACTGAAAAGCGAAAAATAAAAAAGCTCTTAAATTAATTCAAGTAACATCATTTTTCAGTTTTTTTTCGTTCGTTTATTTTTATGTAAAAGAAGTTTTTTTTATTTCTCGTCTTTGTCACCAATAGATAAACATACCCTTTCAACATACTTTTGCCAACCCCGTTACAAACATAGACGTGACGTGAGTTCAATACAAACAAGGATGAATCTAATTCAGTAGCATCTCATTCTTCAGTGCTCGTTGCCCGCCCCCCTCTAATTAATAAACCTAATCTTTCCTCTATAAAACTTTTATACGGCTATAAAAACCGCATCTAAATCCTTCCGATGAATCTTGAAATTAACCCAAATAAACAAGCTTTTATACTTGGCAAGTAAATGTTTGATGAGAAGAAGATGAATGCTGCATTCGTGATGATTGAGCGGTATCATTTGTTCTAGTAGTTTAATAATATTAATTTCCGAGATAGTCTTTGATAGTAACCAAAGACAACGCACCGCGACAGCCATTTTGTAATGTGTGGCCAGAAAAAAAGTTTGCATACGCGAAATATAGATAAATCATAATTCTGTCTCGTTTACTATTACTGCTGATTCTAATAAGCGTGTCTTGCTCTCATTATTGTTAATATTTAGTGACTTGGGTATTACTCATAATCTTCTACATCGAGAGGAGAAGGCTCGCGGTGACATGAGAGATTGTAGAGGTACAAGCAATGTAAGAGTAGCACAATATGCCGTAGTTCAAATGTTAGCCAGTTAACACGGTTGTACTTGTAACAGGACCCAATTATAGAGTACTACCTACGTCTGACGTACATTTAAGTATAATGGAGGCTATTTGAATGTTACCCCTAAAATAATAATAATAGCAAAGACTAAATATTATGATTACTGTTCTATTTTAGTCTTATCAAAGAAACCATGCAAAGACTTATGACTAACACCAACTTAGAATGTTGATATTGCTACATAAAAAACCTTTTAATTCAGTACCTACCTACTACTCTAGGCTTTCCTAGAGCAGTCAGTTTTTCTACCAAGAGAGAAGATGTTTCATCAATTTTCATCACCTAATATAACTGTCCCACCACTCAACCGTCACACAATAATATTGACCAAAAACGAGCCCATTTGTCTCCATCGACAATCCGTAAAAACTGATAGCCCAATAATAAAATTCAATTTCATACCGATGCAGGCCATTACACATTGACGTAACGAAGCGCAATTTTGGAAAATAAGTAAAAAGGTGCGCCAGTTGAATTGGATTCTCTCTTCAAGTTATGAGGGTCGCGAGAACCATGCGTCACAATCATTCTCTGTCTAAGAACTGCGCCCCATCTCTAAATATTGTTTTTAGACTGTTAGGCGGGCAAAATATTTACCTTCTCCATGCAAATTTCAACTCTCCGTTAATGGAGTATGGTTCAGATTTGTGAGAAGGAAGGACCTTAATATGTGTCCTCGAAATTGGTACAGCAAGTTTCTTTCGGTATTTGACATTCCCTTAATATAAGTAAGTAGTATAGGTACTGTTTAGGTGTATGGAACGTGGAAAAAATGTTTTGATCTTGTTATAGAATTATTATGAACTGACATTGAACAACTTTTCATGTTATTGTCATGGGGTTAAGCGTACTTATGTTCGAAAGAAGGTAAAGTACATCCACGACTTCGGATGGATAGTTAATGTAAACAGATGTAACTTAGGTGGTGATGTTTTGCCTTTGCGACCCACGGATGCCCCTCAAGTTAAAGGGGAAAATTTACATGTCCGTGATAAAGCCTGTCGTACTTACTTTATGGATAGGAATGTTGGGCAGTGAAGCAGAAGACGGATGAAAAAAGATTGCATGCAGCGGAGATGAGAATGTTGAGATGGATGTGTGGAGTGACGAGAATGGATTAAGTAAGAAATGAGTATATAAGAGGAAGTTTGAAAGTGGCGCCAGTGACACAAAAGTTGAAAGGAAATCGTTTGGCTTGGTATGGGCATGTGATGAGGAGGGACGAAACGCATGTGACTAAAAGTGTGATACATGTTGATGGATGGAGAGGGACAGGAAGGCCAAAGAAAAGATGGATGGATTGTGTGAGGAATGATATGAAAGTGATAGGAGTGAATGTTAGCGTGACGGTTGACAGGGGAGCACGGAAGAAGAAAACGTGTTGCGCCGACCCCACGTAACATGGGATAAGGGCAGGAAGATGATGGTCAAGTTTTGCCTTATTAAGTTCTCAGAAAATTTCGTTTTAGCGAAAAAAAAAATACATTACACACTTACCCCCTTACTCATATAAAGCTAAAACGCTCTATAAACTTATTTTAGTTCTAGAAGTGTTTTGTCAATTTCTTTCGAATTATGATTTGAGTTTGTTTGCCTAATAATGCTAAAAAGTGTTTACTTGAACTATAACTTAATTTTTAAAACATCAACGGTTCCCTTTCAATGGCGAGACATTCACGTAGTACCGATTCCTAAAACTAGCGGCGGTTCCGATAGCAAGCTTCGTCCTTTCGCATTGATATCTTGTTTGTGTAAAAAAAAAAAAAACAATGAAAATTCTTTATTGTGCGTTTGTCCGTAGCCACCTGGAATATGCTTCTCATGTTTGGAATCCAAATTATAATGTATACATTAATCGACTTGAAGGTATACAAAGGCGATTTTTGAGGTACACTCAATATCGCTCAAACATCTATCTCCCGAATTATATAAGTCGGTGTAAAAGATTTCATATTCTGCCTCTACACGAGCGAAGAAAAATTGCGCATCTTGCTTTCTTGTTTAGTGTTATGAACGGATCTACTGACGTCCCTGAGTTGGTAGGCAAGATCGGACTTCGTGTACCGAGTGCATTTCTTAGGAGACCACGTCATGTGCCTCAGGTTAGAACTGTATACAGACCGAACTCGTACGTGATAAGAGCTTGCCGTACTTTTAATATGGTGTGTCAGGATGTTGAGTTAGATTTATTTACTAGTAGCATTAAGGAAGTAAAGAAAACTTTTAATAATTGTTTCTTCGATGTATAACCATTTTTTTTTTTTAACTTTTTTATTGTATTTTTTGAGCGTGAAATTTTAGTTATTTCTTACGTCGCTGTTTTCGCGTATTTATTAATGTTGCTCACTTTAATCGTTGGTGGAAGCTTGTAATTGGCCATCTTTTACACATTGTACTTAATATGGAAATGTATTAGCTGTAAGCTTTCCTAAAAGTAATAAAATAAAATAAAATAAATAAAATATTTCACTCCATGATCCTGAAGCGACTGGAGTGGTTTATAGAATACAATAAAATACTATCTCATTGCACAACCGGTTTTAGAAAAGATCATTCATGTCAGGATAGTTTGGCCCGCCTAGTTACCACAATACAAATAGGGTTTACCAAAAATACTCCAACTTTAGGTGTTTTTTTGGATGTGGAACGAGCATATAATAACGTTCTAATTGATCGGGTTATATATATTATAAATGATCCAAAAGTTGGGAAATATGTTTGTTCTTATATTTGGGAATTTTTAAAGGAAAGATATCTCATTATAAAAGCTGACGAAAATAACAGACATTTTGTAAGATGGACTGGTAAGGGAATTGCTCAGGGTGATCCTTTATCCCCCCTTCTTTTTAATATAATTACGGCCCATATTTGTCAAAACAATAATAACGTTTGTATCAGTCAATACGCTGACGATTTCGTTCTATATTGTAATAATAATCAATTGCAAGATAGTGTTGTTAATATGAAGCGAGCTTTAGATTTTTTTGTTTCCGCTATGGACATGTTGGGATTGGAATTATCGAGTAATAAATCAAAATTATGTATATTTACCAGAGGTCGTAGAAGACTTTCAGTTGATATTAAAGTAAACATCAATGCTTTAGAAACTGTCGACTACATTAAATATTTAAGAATGTGGCTAGACAAATGTATAAGATGGGGGAAGCATATTAACGAAGTGTATGAGGGTTCACAAAAAAAAAAATTCAATTGCTCAAAGTTCTGGTAGGATCGTCATGGGGTATTCATCCTACATACATGCGTAGACTTTATATGGCTGTTATTAGGAGTAGAATTGATTACGGATGTTTTTTGTACGATAACTCTGCAATTAGTCACACTTATAAATTGGACAAGTTACAAAATCTAGCTCTAAGAATAATTGGGGGTTTTATTAAAACGACACCGATACATGTCATGGAAAGTGAGTTGAGTATACCTCCTTTACAAATAAGAAGACAATTTATTTCTTTAAAATTTTGTTTAAAGCTGCAATCCAGGACTAATGATGGTTCTATAAGTTTGGTTTCAGAACTGAGTAGCATGATTCAGAATAGGTACTGGAATGGGAAAAGGAAACCTTACTAGTTGCATAGTATGGTGGGAGCTGAAGATATTTCGTCTTCGTATCCAGTCTCAGTGTTCACTTTGGAGACATGGGTGTCTAAAATAGATATTGAGGATATTGAGGATTAATAGATGTAATTTAGTTAGTGTCACTGCTCCAAAATCACATTGTGACATTATTATCACATTATATATAATACCCTCAAAGAACTACGGGAAAGATACACTGGATGGCATGTCATATACACAGATGGGTCCAAAACATCAGATGGAGTGGGCGCAGCATATTGTGATTTGGCAAATAAGTATCATGGAACTTATAAAATGAGTAATCATATTTCCATTATGACAGCTGAACTATTTGCCATTTCTGAGTCCTTAAGATATGTGGTAGAGTTAAATGAGAATAAAGTGGTGATATGTACCGACAGTAAGAGTGCTTTACAACATATTTCTAAATGTGTTCATAACAGTTCAAAGGGTTTAGCTATAGCATACACAATTTTGAAACAAATCCAGTGTTTTAACCAAACAGGTAAAAATTTAGTTATCCAGTGGGTGCCGTCTCACGTTGGACTTTCAGGTAATGAGGAGGCTGACAGGTTAGCCAAAGAAGCAATTCTTTTAGGTGTACAAACACGGGGTGTATTACCAAGTTATTCGGAAATTTTAAGTAAATATCGAAAAATAAACAATTTATTTTGGAAGGAACACTTTAATGAGAGATCTAAAGCTAAATGAATCTGGTATAAAAGTATACAAAGTGAGCCTCCTCATATACCTTGGTTCTCCGGGTCACAAATGAGTCGCTGTCAAATTGTTGCTGCGCATCGTTAGAGGTCAGGACATATTCCGCTAAACAACTTTGCTTTTCTCATGCAAAAATCGGACTCTCCTAACTGTGAGGTGTGTGGTAAAAAGAAGATGTACAGCATGTGTTGGTGGAATGTGTCCGATTATACAAACAAAATAATTACACTTCTTAACTCTTTGAAACTGTCGGTAATGGATGTTGGAATGTTCCATGGTATTTTAGCTAAGCCTACTTCTGAAGCGGCAATAATATTATATATTTTTTTATTAAATAAATAATAAATTCGATAAAGTTAAGTTTTGTGAGACTAAGATTAGTTTATTTAATTTAAGAGTAAGTTGTAATTTGTAAAAGCACGATGGGATTGACATCGTCGCATATGTGTACAAAAATCCCTTAAATAAATAAAGATAAAAAAAAAAAATGATTTGAATTTGAAAGAAGAAGACAAAACACTTCTACAACTAAAATAGGTTTCTAAAGCGTTTTAGTTTTTTTATGAATAAGGGCGTAATTCTTTAAACTTTATCATGAACAGAAATTAAGTAATATATTTCTACGTCGACACAACATTCTTCTTTGACAAATAAAACTTGCTAAAATAAAAACAGTAACAGTTGCAAGTCCACAAGCAATTCACTTTCCTGCAATTACAAAACCCAATTCCTAAAGTACACAATTTAGCATATGCATACATATGCATAAAAAGCAAATTTTATTGCAAGCAACGGTCGCAACGTACCTATGCACAAGTTTGGAATAAGTTGGCGAGTGCGCTCTATTTACTTAGCTCTCGAACCGCGACTAGCGTTCAAACTGCTCTGGTCATAGATTATGTTTAGAGGAGAGATACGACTGTAGTTTGGCTAGAGGACTTGGATTGCAGGTGGATTAGTTTCAGAGAAGACGATGTCTTAAGAGAAGGTTTTGTTTGTCTATGAAAATATAAAACAGCAGCAAAAAAAAAGTTATTAATGACAACATTACAGTTTCACTAAGTGATCGCTAAGAGGCTAAGAGCTATATAGGCTAAACAAAGTAGTATTCTATCTGTTTCATAGACCAACACCTACTTTTTGTGCGTGATGATGTGTAAGTCTTTTGGAAAGCCAAAAAAAAATCAATTGCCGAATGTACAGTACACATGGCTACACATCAAGCTATACATTTCCAGTTTACACTGACCTCTCATTGTAAGGAAATTCTATACAATGCGAGATCAGCTTAGAAATGTATAGCTTAATATGTAGCTGTGTGTAAAATCAAAAAGAACACACATGTGACACATACAGTATGTAAATACCATTGCATGCATCTTGCACTCTACTTGTTATATAGTTTAAGAACTTTATTATTCCTCATTAAGAATTAACAATAATTGACTTACTAAGAAACTATGTTTACATAAAAAAAAAACGAGCGTACAAAAATGACATTAAGAGTAAATTTATAATAATAGATAGGAAGGTAGTGATAGAAAAAAAGTACTTAACAATCAACTAAGGACCAACCGAGCCCGCAGGAGACGCCCTGGGCGGCGGGAATCTATCGCCGATTCCCGGCCACCGTAGGCGCGGGCTTGCGGACGACGAGTAATGGGCAGCTCGCCATCCGGTAAGGACCAGGCCCGGGTCGACGGCGCGTTGTGTTCCACGCGCGCCTCAAAGAGATGTCAGCAGTGACGGGGTCCAATAGGGCCGAAGCCGCCGGGGTCGCGGGTAGTTCGAAAGAGATACCGTGGCCCTGGCACGGGCAACTGAAGAAACACGGGTGGGTTTTAGGCAGTAAAAGTCTGACACGCCCTCCCGCTCTGCCCGGAGCGGGAGAAGTCATTTGATGATTTCCCATCCACAAAAAAAAAAAAAAAAGGACCAACCGAGCAAACATGGATCTAAAGTAAAAGTAATGTATTACTAAATGTGGCATACATGGCAGCGTAGGTACTCACTAATCTTTTCTTTTTGACTTGTCCTATCTATTTCCCCTATTTATTTTTACTCTTTGACTAAAACGATTTCTTTTACAAGAAACCGCTCGAAAGCTGCGAATATGAAATTGGCTCATCCTTGCAACAGACATGCCTTCTTTATTTATGCTATCAGAAAAGTGCCGTTTTCAGAACATGCCATGGTAAGTTGCGCAAGTATTTTATTTATACTATTTCTATACAAAGTTTCATTGTGTAAAGGAGACAAACTTCTTTGATTAATGTTGAGTTGTGAGCTGAATTAGGATAAGGTTTGATTGGGTAGACAATAACATCGTTAGCGGTGTTTATTAAAAGTATTAGTAAATCTCACTAAATAATATTTTAGGTGTATTGACTCTGATTCCTAGACATTCATTCCGAAGAGCTTACTCCGTTGGCTTTTGTTGTGTTTGTTATTGTGAATATCAGTTTTGTCAATATTTCGAAACATCTTTAAATAAATACATACTACGTTCTTGGACTGGGCTAATCAGTTATATTTTATATGATGATAACTAAGGTAGGTACTTATCTATATATAAGGTGTGTTCATACACGAAACCTCTTAAGGGGTCATTGTACTCATCATTATGAACAAATTTTACTATGGGACCTAAACAAAAAAATCAACTGCTCCCTACATTTTGACGAGTTTTTTTTTCGCAATTTCAGGTTTGGTCCCATAGTAAAATTTGTTCATAATGATGAGTACAATGACCCCTTAAGAGATTTCGTGTATGATAGATACACCTTATATACAGGATAAGTTTTTAAGCAGTGCGCGGGTGTTCTACTCATGAATATGAACTTTTACTATGGGATTTGGCGACAGATAAATCTGCTGTTCAGAGATTTAGTGAAAGTCGTTCATATTCATGGGTAGAACATGCTGTGAAAATTTTCGCACTACTTAAAAAATTATCCTCTTTATAAAAATAAATTACTTACCGTGCATTAGTCTCGCAAAAACTCAAAAATGGCTCGACCGATTTGAATACAATTTTTTTTTTTGGAACGAAGTTCCTTATCGCGCATTGTGAAAGGGGGCTAGACGGAAAAAATCTCACGAAAAGTTGTAACGACACTTTTTGCTATAGTAAGCTATTGTAAGCTGTGCGACGTACGTATGTTTCTCTGTCTGTCTCTCTCTCTCTCTCTCTTATAGAAAGCAAGCCAGATATTTTCATTTCTATTTCGCATTGAACAGTGTGGTGTCGCGACGATTATTTTTGTTGAGTGTATACAGGTTTTTTGTACATAATAAATAATAAAAAAATAATAAGAATAATGAATCCTGACAGTGTTTCTGCACAAGTTCCGGATATTGCTGATGGAGTTAGGTAAGTAGAGATTTTATACAGACAATAATAAATGCTTTTGAATTTTTAGCAAGTACGCATTATAACCTCTCTTTATTATTGTGCTAACCAAGTCATACGCATTATAATCTCTCCATTGTGTGTTTAGCAAGTGTACGCGTCACAATTTTAATAAATTCAAAATCAAATCATAATTTAATATTACAATATCAGAACGTATGTATTTAGCAAGCCGTACGTGTTCTAACCTATACGCTGTTGTGTTTACGAAGTCGAGAGAGTATAGGTACTCGTATATATATTTTTATATAAAAAAAATAAAATTTTATTACAATTCCTTCACTAATTAATCGAAAGGAATTTCGTTCCATCCGGGTGTCCCTTGACACCTCTCAACTTTTTGTTTGGTTCACGTCAACACTGGGATGGTTTAGGAAAAAGAAAATTAGGAAAAATCCCATACAAAGTTCATGCAAGTGCATGGGATTGTTCTTAATTTTCTTTTTTCGAGAATCGAATTTTTTTATGGGAATTGCCCACGTGGTACGAAGTTCACCGGGTCATCTAGTTTAAAAATATAAACCAACTTTCAGGCTGCCTTCCCACCAGGGATATGCGAGGATGCGTAGCGAGGGATGTGTTTGTTAAGAACCAATAAAATCACTTCATTTACCTAGCCTCGCTCGGTGCAGGTCTAGTGGAAACGGCTCGGCGGAGTGGGGTTTTTGTATGATCAAAACAAGGAAGGAAGGGAAGGATGATTGTGTGCTAGGGATGTGTTGTGAGGGAAGTGTGCGAGGGATGTGCGCACACCGTTCACCGCTAGCACATTTCTGGTGGAAATACTCACACCGTTTCACAGCCTCGCTACGCATTCTTGCACCACCCAGCTACCTCGCACACCTCTGGTGGAAAACCAGCCTTAACATTAAAACTCTCGTAAGCAAAAAAGCAAAGCCACCGCGTACTTCATTGCTTCTAAAAATGTTATAAAACCACGGTCGTTTAAAACCTCGAGAGCAAAGTACTCCTGAAAGAAACAGAAAGTTAATCTTAACTAAATTATAACGATATACCATTTACTGCGGAACAAAAATAAAGAAATCGCCGAAGAAAACTTTGGTCAATATTAAAATAATTTTCCTTGAAAAGGCAAAGGTCCGGAGTGGCTCTCATTTACAAACTTTGTACGAAGAAGTTTTATTTACGAAAAAGTGTACAAAACTGGTTTGTGTTTCATTCGCGAGTTCTGTAATCTTCAATGAATGCTGCTAACAATTTGACAGTTTTCCGAAAAAGAAGAAAGAAAAACGTTTATTTGGACACAGTTCGTGAAACAAAAAACACAAAAAACGAAAGAATAAAAACCAATCGATACATTTTCTTACAGCATTTATCACAAATGTGTGGACGTATTTATGGGTGTGGTACAGACTATCAAACTGAACAGTCACAATTTTCTCTATGAGACCAACATCGTAATCGCGAGGAAATAATCAGCTATCGTATAATACCAGATCCAGTAGGTATTGAAATTTTGTATGGGACAGCTGATAATTTTTTCGCGTTTACGGAGTTGGTCCCATGGAAAAAAATGTTCAGCTTGATGGTCTGTACCAAACCCTTAAGGCGCGGTATTAGCTCAATATTAAAAAAAAAATGGTTTCTTGGATTGTCGAGTATGACGTAATGCAATGAAACTACCTGACGAAAAAAATACAGTGGATAATGAAAAATTTTAACTGAATAGAATAGTAAAAAATAGTTTGATATTCCCAATAAAAAATTTGGAAGTTGCTCCACAAAAATAAACTTTGGCGTCGAACATCTCTGTATTTTCAGCGATAACGACGTTCTTTTTATTAAGAATTGGCATTTTTTTAATTAAAACTTTAACCGGACAATTATTTCATTTATTGTATTTATTCCGAATAATCTAAAGATAACCCGGAAAATAAATGTACAGTCGCAGCTTAGTCACATCTCGGCAACACAAATATTATTTTCAATTTTCAACCTTATTTCAAGCCAGCTAATGGTGACAATAGATTACGCGGTTGTGTGCCATTTAAAATCGTTGTCAGTCCGCGCCTTAAATATAACCACACATTTCTGAGGCAGTCTGTTTTTCTGGAAGATCTTATCTATTATCAACATTTTTGTGTTGGTTATTTTCTTTCATTTGACAAGTGATAATTATTGTAGATAGCATAGGGTCATATTCATGTTTAATTTGTAGTAAATCAGTTTCACCTACGTATTTTCACACGATATTTTAAATGATTTTTGCTAAAAATATGTAAGCTTTTGACCACATTTTGACGAAATGACATCATTATAGACATATAATAAACAATCCGAAAACAAATATTAGGAGTTAAAGTATGAAATTGCCGATTTGTACTGAAAAATTTAAATACGTTTTTTTTTTAATTTGACATATTTATTTAATTAAAATAATTACTATTATTATCTATACATTGCTGCCATCTAATAGGAAGGTCATATAAGCCTTTGCGATAGAACTCTCGTGATCTAGATTCGACAAACTATGTGAAAGCATTTTATACTGCTTCCTGAGGAGAAAACTTTTTATCACGTAGAAAATTGTCCAAATCACGAAAAAAATGGTAGTCCGTTGGAGTAAGGTCTGGCGAATATGGAGGGTGACGAATGGATTCTAATTGCAGTTCCTGTAGAGTTAAAACGGTTTCTCGTGCTGTATGAGGTCTCGCGTTATCATGGAGCAATGATGGTGAAGATCGATTCATGAGTCGGAGCTGTTTCATTGCTAGTTTTGCTATCATTGTTCGGAGTTCGGCACAGTAGACATCTGCCGTTATTGCATGACCAGATCGGAGAAAGCTATAGTGAATAACACCATGCTGAGACCACCAAACAGTTACCATTACATTTTTATTGGTAAGCTTTGCTTTAGGACACTGTTGCGGCGTTTGACCTGGGGTCAGCCATTGCATTTTTCGCTTACGGTTATCGTAAAGAATCCACTTTTCATCACATGTCAGAATTCGATATTATATTATATATTAAATTGGAATATTCCTTCATTTCTGTATCGATTCAACAAGGCAACACAAGTTTCAACACGCGTTTCTTTCTGCAGATCAGTCAAATCATGAGGCACCCATTTCTCATATTTTTTTTATTTTATTGATTTGTTGCAAATGAGACAATATTGCTGTTAAGGTAACGTTAAACCATGCCGCTAATTCCTGGGTAGTTTGGCTCGGATCGGCTTCCACCATCTCTTTCAATTCATTGTTATTCACCTGTGTGGGCGGTCTTCCACGTGGTTCGTTCTTCAAATCAAAGTTTCCATCACGAAAGCGTTTAAACCAAAATCGCACAGTGCGTTCATTAGCAGTTCCCTCTCCAAACGCAACATTGATATTGCGAGCTGTTTCTGCCGCGTTAGTTCTGCGTCGGAACTCGTATTCAAAAATAACTCGAATTTTCGAAGTATCCATCTTTCTTGTCTAAGCTGAATAAAAAAAAAACAACTGACAGTCGATAATCGATCGTTGCACATTTTTAAAAGAAGAACTTCATAGGTACCATGTGAAAAAAGTTTCACTCAAAAATCTCAAACCATGAAGGTTCTATGTCAATTCGAAGTTTCTAATACAGTAAACGGCAATTTCATACTTTAACCCCTATTAAATTATGATCTATTTCAAATTAGCTGTTTAGCTTTAAAATATTGATTTCCCTAATATTAATGGAACCGTTTTCATTTCGTAAACCATTATCCATAAAATCACAACTTCCATCGGAATAGTGAAATTCCGCGGAAAATGTTGCGACCGCAGTCGTAAATCGTAGCAAAACAATTAAAGCCGAATAGAGTTGTAAGTAATTTATTGGATAGAAATTAGATAAGGGTATCCATCAGAGTCTGTTGCTGCGGTCGGTGACGTAATGCTTTTACAGGCTGGAAGAAAACTCAACTTGCTGACGTAATCACTAGTTGCAAACAATTTATGTTTATTGATGATTTTGGTTTATGAATGGATTGAGTTTTCTTTAACACTTTTTGACTTTCGCCCAAATGTAGAGATCGTTCTTAATAATTTTACTCAAAGTTTATCTAAATAATAATTATGTTTAGCACTATTATGATTCACTTCTAGATACTTACATATGTGTAGCATTCAAATGGGGAAGAAAACTGACAACTTTTTCCGCGGGTGTCGCTGGTATCGCTTGACTCACAGAAAATCACATTAGCTGTCAAATTTGTTTACAAAAAACTTTAGATGGCATCTGAAAAAAAAATGCTGCGTTTGTGCGTAATCTGTTGTAATAACAATGGAAATCATTAACTTCCTAAAGACTTACGATAAAAAATATTGGGAAATGGCGACTAAGATATGCAATTTTACAGCTTCCAAAAATTCGAGGATATGTTCTTATTCATCTTGGTAGCAGCAGTTTCATGCTGCTGAGGTATCTCACAGTTTAAATTACGTTCAAATGATTCGATTCTGTAACAGATTTAATTAAAATTGAGATTTAATTTCGAGGTTATGTTCGTAGCTCATGAAACATCGAATAATTACTACGATAATTAATGAACGACATGTTGTTATTTATAAAATTGGGTTATTTTCTTCAATTATTAACAAGATAATAGGCTGTTAATACCTGCTGACCAGATCCGTTTATCGGCCTCTTAGTGAAGCTCCTCGGTTCTTCAGTTCAGCTTTTAACTGAGGTACTGTCCACGTTGAATACATTGTTCGTTGTATTAACAAAAAAAAAACACGCTAACACGTTATAATTATTTAAAATCCGAAAATCATTGAGAGATAAAAATGAAAGTGTGATGTTATGAGTCCAGCGATAGCAGCGCCACCTGTTCATAGCTTTGCGATTTCTTCCCCATTGGTGTGTCGTAATTGTATCTAGGCATCGAACACTATTGTAACTTCACCGGGTATCCATAATCTAATGTTGATATCCTCATGACCTTGTTGATCTCAACCACGTGACAATATAACGTTACGGTTAATGTGATTAATTGAAAATGATTAATAATGATCCATCATTATTAATAATTACCTCATGATTTGGTTATGTGAATATAAAATTGAAATTCATCACTTTTAGCAGTTGTTATTAATTATTAATTAATTCACTACTCTCGTCAGTTAAAGTAATAAAATAAAATAAGACTCGGAAGTTATTTGTCTAATACCACAGTATAAATTGCAAATACATAACTAAAAGAAACTTAGGTACATGAAAAATTGTTTATTCTTTGGTTTTGTATTAGATTATCTGTGGTTTTGCTTAAAAATATAAGTACAATCAATAGACTCCGTAAAATCAACATTAAAAATTAAAATCATTCTTCTATTTCTTTGTTCAATTTGTTTGTTGTTTTTTTGTTGTTTTTGTGTTTGTTTGTTATTGATAATACCTACCACAATACTTAAAGGTACCTACTTACTGAACAAAAATACTAAATAAACTTTGAAAATTATTACATTTATCGGTATAAGGTTACATTATTAATAATCACCGGTAAATGTGATTAATTTCTTACTTTTACCTCGAATTTCGGTAATTATTAATAATGATAGACAATTGTTAATAATTTTTAATTAATCAAACTTACCGTAATATATATACCTACTGCGCACATACAATTAGAAACAATAATCAAGCACGCTAAGCTGATTATTTCCATCAATTCAAAAGCGAGTGATTAATTGGTTGAATTTTAGTGTTATTAGTGTTAATGCTATGTAATGACATTGCATTAACATAGAATAAGGCTTAATTAAAATATGATTTTCACACTAGAATGACAATCATGTTAATATTAGTATGATTGTCCCTCTTCAATTTTGGTTTTTAGTACTAAATGGATTTTATGTATGAATTTTGTTAATTGAACGTAATGTAAATGATAAGTAAGTTGTTATAATATAACTGTTTATCTTCAATTTTGCATTTTAGTTCTAAATGGACACAATTTATTAATTCCGTTTGTTCATCAACATAATTACTTCAACTGAATTCCATATTTTCAGTTATATGGTAATAATTCGATATATTTGATAACGACATGGACGTTTCAAATAACATTTTGAAGTAACAATGTGAACTAAATTCAACGGTACGTAAAATTCATATTGAAAAACTTACCGCTTACAAATATTCAAATTGAGTGAGACACACCACAGTGCGCTTTTGAATTTCATTCGGTTTTCAGCGGCCTTAGTTTCAGTTCCATATTAGGGTACGGTCACGAAGGGTTTATTGCCGAAAATTTATAAAATACCTTGGTGTTTTTTAACAGATACTAATTTGAATTGATAAAAATTGATTTCTCTGCTGTTTATACAATAAAAATATGCCCCATAATAACACTGACGATTTAGTAAAAGTTAAAATCAACGTTACGTTGTCCACGTCCAAACGTAGGCAAGTTATTGTTTAGAACAACTTAATAATGTATTTTTGAAAATCACAGTCATCGTGGAAACACTACCCTTGAAATGAATATTGCGTTTTTTTTTTCATTATTTTCTTGTATTGTCTTTTTTCATTCGCGACTTTGATCAAACAGAAAGCTTCTTGGTACGGAATATGGAGTTACCAATGGCATTTTGACCAATGATTGTATTTCAGTCTCCATTCCCTGAAGGCATACGAACGTTAAACATTTCATTCCTAACTTGCCAAAAATATCCCGCCCCCGCTCCGCCTACTCCATAACCCCTGGTTAACTTAATCAGGGCTGTCGAAACAAATTGTAAGCGGATTATTATAGCGGATTACATTAACTGGATAATGTATATGTTATTGCCTATTTATTTACGCTTACATGAGTCAAATTATATTGGGGGAGGATACTGAATCTATTAGCTTTTTCCTTATTCGATTACCGAAAAGTATTGTTTTCTTTGCTGTTTTAGCAATATTATAAAACAAGTGTCTTTTATGGCTGTAGCTGTGTTTGGTGTTTTCGTGGGATAGTTTTTAGTAATATTGAAAATGCCTAAATAAATCATTTATAAAAACCAGGTCTTATAGACAACTAACAAAAAAGTAAATAGGTACCTGTTACCGATCAGGGCTGCTAACCCTGGAAAATGTCCCAGAAAAGGGTCACGTCTCCACACCCATTACTAATTTATCCTTGTACAAAACCAACACATCCCACTAAAAAGAACACGATTTTTACACCGAAACATTATCCGAACTCAATTAATGGCCTTTAACCAACAAAAAGATAGGTAAATGCCGCAAACCGAAAACGGCGATCGTAAATTCTATACCTGTGAAATCGGCACTGGCCAGTTAACGGTTTATTGCAAGCTTGTGGTCACATCCTTAGAAGTCCATGTTACGATTCAGTACCGACCGGCGCGAGTTTTATGGCGAGGGTTTCTTTGAATAATGTAGCAGCCGGCGCGTGAAGAGACGAGCTACAGAGCTGGTGGTATAGGATGCAAGTTATGAGCGGGTTATAAGAGCCTCTAGTCGGGTGGTTAGGATGCCTCACACTTGTTCGCGTCAGCACATTCAATACGGCAGTATTTGTTGAACAACAAAGCCGACTCGAAGCAATTACTACGCTTATTCGGCTTTCATTCGGCTCCTCGCTGAATTATATTCGGGTCGGCTAGGCACAATCCGAGCTAAGCCGAGCGGCTTTCTCACGAATATACTTGTATATAATCCGCGCGTGATCAGAACGGAATGGAACCTTGTCAAAGTAAATCGAAAATGACAGTGCTCGACCGAAGTAGCGTTAGCAAACAAGTAAAAAATACATACATGCTTACATAGACATAATCTGCTAAAATCATAACCCTTTTGGCTCTACCAGAACTTTTTTTCTAACGCTACTTCTTTACTAACGGTTAAGAAAACCTAAAGGTTACGAATGGTCATTCATAGGAAATATTCTAGATAGCAAAACTGCTGTAGTTATATAGTTGTTATATAGTCAGAACTAGACTAAATAGGCATATCATCATCATTTCAGCAGAAACATATACTGTAGACATAGGCCGCCCCCAAGCACTACCACTTCGACCGGTTCTGTGGTTCTCACATCCAGCGGATTCCTGCGGCCTTCACCAGGTCATCGGTCCACCTTGTGGGAGATCTTCCAACGCTACGTTTCTCGGTACGCCGTCGCCACTCCAGAACCTTTAGGCCCCATCGGGTATCTGTTCTGCGAACAATGTGCTCTACCCACTGCCACTTAAATTTGCCAATTCTTCAGGCTATGTCGATTACCTTGGTTCTTCTAAATATTAGTTTAATTTCAAACCAAAATCAAATCAAATCGTTTATTTATCAAAACAGCATTGTAGTATATGGTCATTTAAAGGAGACTAATTAATGTACTATAAAAAAAACTACACCTGAAATGGTGGTGAGGTGCTGCATTCCCAGCTAGGTTATAGAATAACCTGTATAAGGGAGTACAGTGTCAGTCCCTATTGGGTATTATAATTAAATTGTTCACAGTATGTGGCTTAACACTAGTCTTCTATTACAATTTTATTATTGTTGGATTTATTTCTGAAATCGCTTTCAGCATTTAACCTGACCCAGTTGCAAAACTGTCAGCATACGATTTAATGCAAAGTGTTGGAGAATTTAAAATGGCCGAATCATCCATTACTATATTATTTTATATGGTCTATTAGCCCACGTGCAGTGTAATTACAAAGTAAGATGTATAGTTGTATATTTGAAAAGGTTAAAGTCAGTATGGCATTTAACTTGTAGAATTATAATATAATAATAATAATAATAAATGTGCGGTCATGCATGTAAAGCGAGGAGAGATTGTGGAATCCGTGGGAACCCAACTCTCGGATTCCATAAACCTTAGAGCCCTCTCCGCACCCGAAACCTATAAGTATTTGGGTATGTCGGAAGCGTTGGGCATCAATGTTACTGACATGAAGCAATCGTTGAAGGAGCGCTTCTTTGGCCGCCTGAAGAAAGTATTTAATAGTCTTCTATCAGGCGGAAACAAGGTGCGTGCCTTCAATGATTGGGTCATGCCGGTTTTGATGTACTCTTTCGGCGTACTCAAATGGACTCAGACGGAACTCGACGCCCTGGATCGGAGGGTCCGTACGCTGTTGACTGCATATCGAATGCATCACCCACGGTCATCGGTAATGAGACTGTATATCCCGCGAAAGTGTGGAGGCCGAGGCTTTTTAAACCCTAAGACTCTCCACAACCGCGAGATATACAGTCTCAGGGAATATTTCCTAGAAGCCGATGTGGGGATGCATCGAGATGTGGTCGCGGTGGACAAGGGCCTCACTCCGCTCTCCTTGGCTAAAGAGAACTGGCGCAAACCTGTAGTGCTTGACACTAACGATCGCAGGGAGGTATGGCAGAGTCCTTACTCTGCCATACCTCCCTGACTTCTTCACGAGCTTCACGGACGCTTTTTCCGGGCCCTACATGGACCCGACGTAGATTTGTTAGCGTCCGTAGCCTGGCTGCGTTCCGGTGACCTCTTTGGGGAAACCAAAGGTTTTGTCTGTGCAATTATGGACGAAGTTATGATGACGAAAAACTACCGGAAATATATTGTGAAAGACGGCACGGTTGACATCTGTCGGGCATGCCACCATCCGGGAGAATCAATCCGACACATTATCTCCGGGTGTTCTCGTCTTGCTAACGAAGAGTACTTGCATAGACACAACCTTGTAGCCAGGATTATCCATCAGCAACTTGCACTGAAATACAACCTTGCGGAATCGGAAGTGCCGTACTATACGTATGTGCCCGACCCAATTCTCGAAAATGGAAATATCACATTGTACTGGGATCGATCCATCATCACTGACAGGACTATTGTTGCCAATAAGCCTGATATAGTGGTGGTGGATCGAACAGAGCGGCGCACAATGATTATTGACATAACAGTCCCGCACGACGGGAACCTCGTGAAAGCCGAGAAAGATAAACAAATCAAGTATCTTGACTTGGCTCGCGAGGTTGTCGACATGTGGGATGTGGACTCAGCGATCATTGTGCCGATAGTCGTATCAGCCAATGGCTTAATCGCCAAGAGCCTCGACCAACATCTAAGGTTCCTCTCTCTGGAGCCCTGACCGCCGGTAGCTTGGACCCTGTTCCCGATACCGGTGGGCTACTATGTTTTATATTTTTAAATGTTTTTTTTTTTATTTCATGTTTTTATAAAAAAAATATTTAAAAATGTGAAATATATGTATATAAATGGAATAAAGGAAATAATAATAACTTTATTTCGGACAAAAAAAAAACATCCATAATTGTGTTAGTGAGTACTTAAAATCTATGTTAGTATAACACAAAATAAAAACACATTAAAATTATATACACATTTTAGACACATGGAGTCCGACCCAGTGTCTATGAAAAGGACCGTCTAACCGGTCCGCTATTGTTTTCAGAATGCTGTTTGAGCTTGCTCGGATACGGTGCAATATGGAGGCCGCTCTCTTTCTCATGATGGCATGAAAGCCATCAATATGAGCCTCCATAAACATGCCAGATGCACTACAGCATCTCGGCAGCCCCAACAATATCCTGAAAGCATTATTATACTGCACACGAAGGGTATCGAGTGTCCGTTTAGTACAGCTGACCCAAAGGGTGCACGAATAAAATTATTGGCAGTATGCCCTGAACATTGTGCACTTTACCTCATTGTGGCACCGTGGTAATATGAGACCCTGAAAACAGTTTAACATGAAAAACTCACTTTGTCTACAGAGTACTTTTTTTATTTACAAAAGATTTAAATGATAACGAAAAGTCACGATTGACCTAATAAATTAATCTGAAATATTGTTATTTTAATTTTTAAGTTATCCAAATAAACATTACCATTCTACTGCATTTCGGGTTGTGAATTTTAGTTTTATGTTAGTCAAATAAAATGTGCTATTTTTTTAGTACAAAGAATATAATAACAGTGTTGCCTGAGCTGATATTATTGCTCTACGTGGGTTGCTAACTCATCGCCTCTTTATTAGTAGGTATAGCAGTGTGACCCTTTCCTTCAGTCAACTTTTACGACACACCCGGGTGATAATCAGCTGATTCATTCCGTTTTTCCTTACTCCCGCCTTTTCACTCATGAACTCGGTAGTACCTACATAGATCACAAGTGAAAATAAAGCTCTATTTGTTATTGAGACAGATTTTGTGAGAACGTCTGAATTGGGAAGTAAAGTAGCAGTAACATTGTAAAATCAGCGAAATTAATTAATGAGCAAATTGACTAATTGCCCATTTATCACAACTGTCATTCTTTAACAGTTTTATGAAATGGGTGTTTTTAAATTGCATAACAATTAATTGCCCTGAATACCTTAAGGTTTCATAATTACAGCCATCCAATAATTTTCAATCAAAAGCCAGCAATATAAATCCTTTTTTTTTTTTTTTTTTGTGGATGGGAAATCATCAAATGACTTCTCCCGCTCTGGGCAGAGCGGGAGGGCGTGTCAGACTTTTACTGACTAAAACCCACCCATGTTCCTTCAGCTGCCCGTGCCAGGGCCACGGTATCTCTTTCGAACTACCCGCGACCCCTGTGAATATGTTCCGAATAGTTACATGCATTGTTTTACAATAGAATCTGGCAACCAGCGTATTCCTACGCTGGAAACAATAATGAAAACAATAAAACAATAATGAAAATAGTGTACCTGCCTTCCGGCAGGTAGACTATTTTCATTATTGTTTTAATTTGAAAGTTTTGGAACCTTTACATAATAGATAGGTACATAGTATATAGTTTGTTACTACCTGAACAAATTGATTAAATACAATAGTAGATTTCAAATATTTAATGTATAACGGAATGAAACTGAAGTGAAATTTGAACTGACTAAAACAATCTTATTTGTGCTCAAACTGCTTTGGTAATAGGACTTAAGGCAATTTATAGATTAAGTCCTAAGTAACAAAAGTATACCTATCCCCTCCACAAATATAACTTAATACTGAGAAATAATTAACAGACTACGAGTACCTGAGACATCACACTGAACCACATACTTAGAAGTTAACTTGGTGATTTATTTTATTTACCAATAAATTAACTGGAAATAACCAAAATAACCCGAATAAATCCATAATGAGGTAAGTACTGATGTTGTATTTTTTTTTTTTTTTTGGTTAGGAAATCATCAAATGACTTCTCCCGCTCTGGGCAGAGTGGGAGGGCGTGTCAGACTTTTACTGACTAAAACCCACCCGTGTTCCTTCAGTTGCCTGTGCCAGGGCCACGGTATCTCTTTCGAACAACCCGCAACCCCAACGGCATGTAGTATGAACTTGAATACATAGGTCAGTAAACGAGCCGCCGGGGTCGCGGGTAGTTCGAAAGAGATACCGTGGCCCTGGCACGGGCAACTGAAGGAACACGGGTGGCTTTTAGTCAGTAAAAGTCTGACACGCCCTCCCGCCCAGAGCGGGAGAAGTCATTTGATGATTTGTCATCCACAAAAAACTGCAAAACAATTCTAGTAGAGTCACGAGCATTAATATGTATACACTTAGCATAATTCAAAAGCGATTTTCTCGTGTAATAGCGACTGGAACTTTGAGATGAGACCTATTTCATGATACTATGGGTTCCAAAATATTATTGTCGGTAACAACATAAAATTACAATCAACACAGTAGGAGAAAATCACTTTTAAATATTGCTTAGTGCTCGTGACAGTACTCGCTTAAATCATTTCAACCATTAATTTAACATTTGACTATCCACGTTTGAATATAAATTGCTACGAAATGAGTAAGAAAACTGAACTATGTTTAAGTTATCTATGTAATTAAGTTATGTATGTAATTTTTATTAGTTCTCAATTAAATTGGAATACAATATTTATTGGCCGATCTACAGTCAGCGTGCGAATTGGATGACTGTGAATTTATTAAACTGTGTATGGCCAGCGATTGGGAATATTTCGTAAATGGAAGTTTGGGGTTGAAATATTTTGCTAATAAGTGCTTTGAGCACACCTCATGAACTTTAAAATACTTTGTAACGTATCTGAACTCAGAAATATTTGATACATTACTGTAATGATAAAAATGCTTCAGTCATAGGATCTTGCGTCATAAAGTTCAGTATGAACAACAATTACTGAAATGATCAAAATAATGCCTATTTTGAATTAAATACAGTTCGGTGAATTATCCTATTATTCTTGTTTGTAGGTAATCTATCTCCTGTGTTTAATATAAATTCTAGAACGCTATCGTCCTTTTCCTGAGGTGGGCGTTAATTCCTACGACACAGTACTTTACTAATGTAGGTATTATCGCAGTAAATGTTATACTATGTCATACTATGTTTTTTGTTCAATAAAGAGTTTTATTATTTATTATTAATTCAAAGTGAGCTGAGCTGTCATCAGTCCTCCCGTGACCACAATCGCTGTAAGACGATCGAAACGTCGAGAAACAAGTAGGTACCTGCTGTTTACCTCGTAAAAAAGGAATATCGCGAGAAGACCTGTTCTCAATTTGTTTATAATGTGAATTCAAAGTGATCAAACACAGCTTTCAAATATAGATGACAACAATGTGAACTTCAAGCACACAAAGCCAAACCACAGTATCTCAAATATAAACATTCTCACCAACAGTGACATTGCCAAAAAACTCCAATCCATCAACAGCATCCATCCCATCATCCATCGCCGTCCTTCTGGCCACAACGTTACGCAGATCGAGTTAATTACAGTTACTTCAGAGAGAATCAGAAATGCAATTAGTTTCGTGCGTGCGCTCCGGTAAGCCGGGCTTTTTACTGCCCCTACGAACGCGTTCGTCCCGTCCCTAACAAATGTCATCTCGTTGTCGTTACGGGTCAGTGTCGTATAAGTTTTTTTACGATCCTCGCATTTGTTTGCTGAGTCTGAAATTGGAGTCTATTACGTCGAAATTTTTTGATTTGTTGTGAAATTCTTGGCTTGTTTTTCTGTTACTAGTTTGGATAATTATGTTATTGGCTTTGTTACAACCATCAGTTTTATGTTGGTCATTTTGTTTATTGTTGAAACTAAGTGTATTAGCTTCAATTTGCGCCAGGTGTAGTAATGTGTCTCAACAATTTTTTCAATAAATCTCAATTCACTTTAATAAAGTTGTAATATTCCTTCGCTCTCGAAAAATTATTCTAGAACATTTCAAGTCTTATTGTGAATTTATTTTATTTCATTACTTTATCAAACTCCAATGATAACTGAGTTATAATAATTATCTAAGCTAGCATATTGAACCTAAGCATTTTCCTTAACCACTCGCCCAAAAGTTGTCTTTGCTCATTCAATTTTCTTGTTGACATTTGAGACAACTATGAAAGTGTTTTTAGCATTGAAATTTCCATTCAAACACAAAGGGCCTTCCATAAAGTTTAATTACAAAATATTTAACGCAACTATACCGCCAAACTTCCTTTGTAATGGCGATCCTAAGTCCAAGTGTTGGAAATTTTCAAACATATTTCGTTGTGTAACGAGGTCAAACGACAGAAAAGGGAGTTTGCACAACAACTGTTTACATAGAAAGGACAAAGGAATTATTAATCCAAACATTTTTTTCTCTGAAATAAAGGAGAGTGACCTATTCTGTGTAATGGCTGACGTAATTCTTCTCAATCATGATAGGGTTGGCTCCCTGTGAGGATAGAAGCTTTCCGTTGCGTATTCATTAGGGAATCGTTGCGACAAATGTTCCGGAATTATGTTTCCGGGATTATTCGCTTACTCAAGAAAACAAGATGTGACACTCCTTATCCGTTGGAGGAAAACATGTCGTCGTGCTCCGCCGTGATTGTTGATTTCATTATCGTTGATCCGTAGCGTTTTGTCACTTGCGTGTGTTTCACATTTTGCCTTCGTCTTGTCCTTTTTATTGGATAAATTATCAATCTTTGAAGTTATTATTGTGATTGGATACAATTTATATCTTAGGACTCCAATCTATAATATTGTCATATTGGTTTGGTTGGCAGCCATATAGCACGACATCGTCCGTCAGAAATATTTTGGTTTGTTTTTTTTTTTCACTCAAAATGCTTTCATCTGGGAATAAACATGCACTAATTAACTCTTAGTAACTCAAGATTTACTTTCCAATGAACAATTTAAACCTGAAGTATCGAACAGTAAATAAAAACTTTTATTTATATCCAAAAATATCATAAATGGTACGATACCTTCCACAAAGCCATAAATCTATTTAACATTTGCGAGCATGTGTGGTAACGGAGCGCCTTCAAACTAGTGTTGAATTTTTTAATCCTAATTATGAGGTAGGTACTGCACTTTCAATAACAGCATTATTTCATAGTTCCTCAACTATACATACAGTGCCTCGCAATATCATTTTGAGCAGTTTTTAATTTGTTAAACGTGTGGATTGAAGCAAAAAAAAAATTAATTTATCACAAACTAAGGACTAATGTCTTACTACTGAGAGCCTACACAAAGTAACATTCGATTAGCGATGACGCTCGTAAAAAAGCTAAAAATTGGGGTTTGCCTATGCTATCGAAATGTCACGTGATCATACATATGTCAACGAATTGACAGCGTCCAACGATAACTTCCATAGAGATGATTGTGTCAATAGCGATTGTAGAGATATAATGTTCCGAAGCGAATGCCATTTATTTGGGTCTTCTGATGTGGTTATAATTATGTCAAAACATGGAGATTTCTCTATTACCTATATTTACTTAATTAAAATATCATAAACCTTCCGAATGATCCTTTAAATGATGGGTAATTCCAAATCATTTATTGCCTAGTTAAGAACTAAGCGCATACACAAACAGAAACGAACAGTGAATTTATTTCATATTTTTTGTAGATGACAAAACATACTGTGGCAGTCAGTTTTCCATGCTTGGTGATTATAGCAATGGCTCTTACATAATCAGCCTATAACGTTCCCACTGCTGGGACACAGGCCTCCTCTCGGTAGAAGGAGTGGGCCGTAATCCACCACGCGGGCCCAGTGTGGGTTGGTAGATACCACATGTCTTCGAATTTTTAGTTCTAGGACATGCCGGTTTTCTCACGATTGTTTTCCTTCATCGTTTTGAGAGCAGTGGTGATGAAATAATTTACACTAAGTAAAGCGCCTGTCAGGGTTCAAACCTACGGAACGCGTGAGGGAGAGGCAACAGTCGCGCCCTCGCGCCCCTAGCCGCCGTAGGAGACGCCCTGGGCGGCGGGAATCGATTGCCGATTCCCGGCCACCGTAGGCGCGGGCTTGCGGACGACGAGTAATGGTCAGCTCGCCGTCCGGTAAGGACCAGGCCCGGGTCGACGGCGCGTTGTGTTCCACGCGTGCCTCAAAGAGATGTCAGCAGTGACGGGGTCAATTGGGCCGATGCCGCCGGGGTCGCGGGTAGTTCGAAAGAGATACCGTGGCCCTGGCACGGGCAGCTGAAGGAACATGGGTGGGTTTTAGTCAGTAAAAGTCTGACACGCCCTCCCGCTCTGCCCAGAGCGGGAGAAGTCATTTGATGATTTCCCATCCACAAAAAAAAAAAAAAAAGGGTTCAAACCTACGACGTACAACACTTAAGTCGCGGCCTTTACCACTGGGCCACCATTGCTCTTGATTACAATAATTCTGATCTTGCATTACAACGAAACTATTAACACGAAGAGGTCTACCGTTATCAGTTGACATTTACTGGACAGTTAATGGCTTACATAGCAAAGGACTATAATCAGCATTGCGGTAACCTTCACCCTGACCTTTCCATTAACCATTCATCTATTCCAGCTCTTCATTCACCAAATCAGCACAAATGTCTCCATATCTACCCTTAGACTATGTACAATCAATACCAACTTAACGAGTCAATTAAATCGATTCCACTGAACCTTTTCACCCGGCTACCTTTTTAGGGTTCCGTAGGTTCATTATTAAGCGTAACCTGAATAATTCTGGCCGTTCGGTCGGTAGATAACCCTAATTTCATGCGTGACTTACTAAGCCTGGCAGGTTTTTTCTACAGTAACGTGCCGCAAAATTGTCTCCTAATCCTGTTGTTCACTATGCATGGTTATTGAGCTGTTTATAAGGTTCATGGTAGAGGAAATAGAGTATATTTTGGCGTGTTGAAGAATCGCTGATATTTCAGGCTCTGGTACTACGTAAGATTAATTAAATACAATGAACAGTGATGGGTTGATTGATACGATAATACAATAACAGACGACACGCATTGACTGGCACATGGCACGATACCGTTGACTTAAAAGCAAGCTGTGTAAAAAAAGTATCGAACAAAAAGTTTTTTTTTTCTTTTTTTTTTTTTTGTACATTATCTTGCAGGTATTTTCTTAATCTTCATCTAATTTGTTATTATTTAATCGTGCTTCTTATGTTGTGCACCAAATTAATTATTTTCTACCTGTTGCAGTCAAAGCTACCAGACAAACCACCAGCAAACCAGCCACCAGTGGAAAGCACTTTTAACTAGCAAAATCAGACAAAAGTTCTTTTTTTACTGTAAGGTCTCGTAACTAGTACTTTTGACTGAAATTATAGTCAAAAGTAATTTTGCCCAATGGAGCTCGTTAAAAGTAGTTTTGACTGGCTCTATCAGTCAAAACTCTTAAAAAGGTAAGTAGGTATAATGCCGTATATGTTGCAATCTATAAATAAAGCAAATCATGAAAATACATTTCTAATTTACGAAGTTTTCACTGTAATAACGAATGGAGTGTGGCATTATTACTTCAATCAAAGTTCGATAATAGTGTTTAAAAAATAATTACGTAATTGCGATTATTGTATTCTATTTCTTTATATGTACTTCTTACATCTTCTTTGTATTAACTATCTAAAGTTTAGATAGTTAGTACAAAGAACATATAAACCTTAGATTCTCAACCTAAATCTTCGTAACAAATGAATTTACAACATATAAAATCTTTTATACCACTAATAATACTTTTTTTTTGACTAGTTTAAAGTGATTCTGACTGATGTTCTAATGGCTAAAAGTAGTTTTGACTAAGAGCGTTACTCAAAATCACTATTAACCACATATTGTCAGTTAAAATTTTCAGACAAAACTACTTTTGACCAACAACGTGTTCAGTCAAAATTACTTTTCCCTTATTTTTTCAGTTAAAACTACTTTTGACCGATTAAGACTTTGACTGTAACATATCTATCTGTACTGCAAAAAATACCATAGGATTCAAGCCAATGCAATTTTGAATTATGTTACAAATTTTAACAAAACATTCAAAACCTGCACAAAATATTCAAATTCAAACATTCTCAAACTGCTGACGCACACAAATATGATAAATTAACTTACCTAATGCGTTTCTTAAAAGTCAACTGAACACGATTCCCACAAATATTTGATGTTTGAAAAGTTTTGATGAATCGCTCTATTATGAATGCACTGCAATACCTTGCGTTTGTTTACATAATATGTCAAAAACATAGCCTTCAATATTCTACCAAAACAAATCTTAGGATATGCCGTGTTTTTGTTTCTCTTTTACCCCTATCATTTTATTTTTCCTCTTCTCAATAAAAAATAATAAATAAATAAAAATGTTTATTGCATTTAAACAATTTGTTAACACATATGAGTTGGAGATCACCTTATAAGCAAGGAAATGCTTGTGTTAGGTGACTCCGCAAAGGTACAGAACTGTTAAGTGTTGTCCCTTTATCTAACAAAGGATAAGTTGGCTTACCAAATCTAAAGGTTTGCATACAATGGAAAAAATTTAGAATAAAATTATAAGGCAAATACATCATAATCATATTTAAACATTATCCAACTACCTAACTTATAATTTCGTTAGTACTGAAATGAAAAAGAGGGGCTTAAGGCTAAGTAATAACAGCCGCACGGCTCGATCGATCATATTAAGCTACGCTTGCCGTGGTTGGTACATGGATGGGTGACCATCTTTACATACCAAAACCCCTCCGACCCCTCGGTGTCTCGGAAAGCACTTTAAGCCGTTGGTCCCGGCTGTCATTCAAGGATCTCCGAAAGTCGTTACAGGTCGTCAGAAGCCCGAAAGTCGGTCAACCAGTCTTACCAAGGATTATCGTATTACCCAGTAACTGGGTTGTGGAAGTCAGATAGACAGTCGCTCCATGTAAAATACTGGTATTCAGCTGCAACCAGTTAGACTGTAAGCCGACTCCAACATTAGGCACGCCACAATTGCGGCGATAAGTCTCTTTGAGGAGTGCCACGGCCTCCTCACCTTCCGCCTGACGCAGGTCCTCACCGGACACGGTTGTTTCGGGACATTCCTGTTTCGGATAAGGCGAAAGGAAACGCCCGGGTGTCACCATTGTGTGGATCGCCCGGAGGACACGGTAGAGCATACTGTGGAGGTCTGCCCGGCTTGGGCAGAGCACCGCCGTGTTCTCGCGGAGGCGATCGGCGGCGGCGATCTCTCGCGTCCAAACCTGGTCCAGGCTATGGTGCGGAGCGAGAATGCATGGGACGCCGTCACCTCCTTCTGTGAAGCAGTAATGCTCGCGAAGGCGGAGGCGGAACGCGTGAGGGAGAGGCACCAGTCGCACCCTCGCGTCCCTAGCCGCCGCAGGAGACGCCCTGGGCGGCGGGAATCTATTGCCGATTCCCGGCCACCGTAGGCGCGGGCTTGTGGACGACGAGTAATGGGCAGCTCGCCGTCCGGTAAGGACCAGGCCCGGGTCGACGGCGCGTTGTGTTCCACGCGCGCCTCAAAGAGATGTCAGCAGTGACGGGGTCCAATAGGGCCGATGCCGCTGGGGTCGCGGGTAGTTCGAAAGAGATACCGTGGCCCTGGCACGGGCAACTGAAGGAACACGGGTGGGTTTTAGTCAGTAAAAGTCCGACACGCCTTCCCGTTCCGCCCAGAGCGGGAGAAGACATTTGATGATTTCCCATCCACAAAAAAAAAAAAGAAAAAAAAAGCCGACTACAACATAATTGGGAAAAGACAGATGTTGATGATGTCGTTAATACTGAAATGCATTCTAATTTTATTGAATAACAACTGCCGTTTGATATTGTACAGGGTGTAAAAAGACTCTTCAAACAACCGTCATCTAAGCATTCTGTACATTAAACTAAGTATCTTTGTGCAATTCTATTTTTGTTGTGAAAATACGATGTTTAAGGTATTACGCAATGTAACGCATGCAAAATATTGTGCTTATGGATGCATGTAACAGTACAGAGATCATGGGAGTATTCAAAGTTATGTTATATCGTTTAAATCTTGTTTTCATAAAAAAAACGTCAAAAAAAGTTGAAACAAACTTCAATTATGTCCGTAACCAAAAGGTACAAAAAAAGTATCTAAAATGACCCAGAAAAACAGAAGAAACAAACCCAAACCAGAAGTACTAAAAACTTATAATATTGATGAGAAGAACAAGTGACATAATCATCATAATCATAATCATAAAGTCATTAATAAAAAGAAACGTTCTACCATTCACAAAAAAATACAGATGTCATTTTTTTCAATTTTTTTTTATTAAATGTTTATCGTTTAAAAATTCGTCTATTGTATTGCATTTGTCATTTTCAAAAATTATCCTTAATAAAAATAAATATTCTATTATTCATTAAAAATCTGTATTATTCATTAAAAAAGTTACTCTCGGCTCGTTAAGGATATTTTTACACCTCTTATTACTACTCTCCAGTAATAATAAGTAATTGACTAAATTTCATTCGCAGTCTCAAAGTCTTGAGTCCCCATTCAATATGCTTATATTACGACTCAACTTTCATCCTATAAACAAAACCTCATACAATACTAGTTTTCTCCAAAGCGTTTAACCCCTTTGTGTTTGGCAACGAAACTATTTATCGTGGGGCGGTCTCGATCGCCCCCAATATATTTGAACTCTAACTACTGCCCAAATATTTCCTGTTCTGCAATTTATAGCTAAGCATTCGTATCAATTTGTTTGAGGTTATTGCGTAATCGGTGTTCTAGATCAAATTAATCATCATTATCGATCCTTTGCTGTCTTAGATATCAATTTAACACGATTGATTTCTATTCGAAATGTGATTAATATTTTTGTTTTAACTTAAGTGGTCGCACTGCTGGACAAAGGCCTCCATATTTTTCCAGTGGCCCTAACACAAGTTTATTCTTCCGTGTCGTCTTTAACAGCGCTCGGGTCATAGTCGCCCCTAGTCATGTCCCTAGTCGCCGCAGGAAACGCCCTGGGCGGCGGGAATCACAGGCTTGCGGACGGCGAGCAATGGGTAGCACCGTCCGGTAAGGACCAGACGACCAGACCCGGGTCGACGGCACGTTATGTTCCACGCGCGCCTCAAAGGAAGGAACACAGGTGGGTTTTGGTCAGTAAAAGCCTGACACGCCCTTCCGCTTCGCTCAGAGCGGGAGAAGTCATTGATGATTCCCCATCCACAAAAAAAGGGCCGTAGTGAACGTAGTATGCAGTAAATGAAGGTGGTAGCTGCACTAAAATAAGGTGTTCCACCTCTTGAAAGCGGCTTTCGAACATCACGGAAACTTTTTTGATTTCCGTAGGTACCCGAAGGGTGACAACGAAACCACAGTCTTATACATCATACAGTCGTCCGACGAGAGCCCGAACTGCATACATAGTTCGCCGAACTTCGTATGCAGCTCGGGCTTCGTCGGACGACTGTATGATGTATAGAATGTGACGAAACTATGTAACTAGCCCCCTATTAAGTCTTTATATCACACGGCTTTTATTTTATACAGGTTGTAAGTGTAAACACCGTTATCCTTTTAAGGGGTCATTGCACTCATCATTATGAATAACTTTTACTATGGCACCAAAACTGAAATCGAGAAAAATAAATCTGCTGTTCCCTACATTTTGACGAGTTGTGCGATCATAAATGTACGGAACAGCCGATTTTTTTTTCGCGATTTCAGCTTTGGTCCCATAGTAAAAATTGTTCATAATTATGAGTACAATGACCCTTTAAAAGGATGACGGTGTTTACACTTACACCCTGTATAGTAGGCAGCCAGTTGAAATTTAGTAACACGTAAATTCACAGAACTCGTGTGTGTTGCTTATATAAACAACACACACGATTTGAATGGATTTTCTAGAGGTAAACTAAGCCAGTTTTTCGTTAAAACATATTTTCTAATGTTGTACAGACTTTTTGTCCTCTGCTTGAAAAAAATATATTATCAAAGTTCATAAGCACACACAGATTACTGACGTTGCTCAAAAAGATGTAAAGTTGAAAGTGGGACTGGATTAGCCACGCCTGCCGCATGCCCAATGAGCTGCAATGAGCTGTGGGCCCTGAGACAGCTAGAAGGCATCGTGGCAGACCCCATTGAAGATGGCGAGACGAGCTGGACAAAACAAACCAGTGCAGTGGTCCACAGTTACACTGAATCGCAAGAGCCGGACGTCATGGGCATTTGCTCAGCAGTGGGATGATACAGGTTAACAGTAAAAGAAAAAACTTTTTTACAAAAAAAATACAACCGACTTCCAAAAACAACACTACAAAGTGAAAAATAACTTTAATTTCGGAAGTTGGTGTCTAGTTAAATGTATTTTCGTTTTTTGCCACCGACTTCCGAAATTAAAGTTATTTTTCACTTTGTAGTGTTGTTTTTATTTTTCACTTTTTAGTTGTGTACCTACCCCACACAAATTCTAATACCACTACCTGCAAAACAAACTAGAACATCATCCATATAAAAGTGGGGAAAAAATACGTATTATTGAAGCTCAAAAACTCAAAAACTACCGAAGCAAAGTTAATCAATTTTAACTGTGATGTATATCCTCTCGAATAAAACAAAAAAATCCAAATCGGTCCAGCCATCTTCGAGTAATCGGGAAACATACATAAAAAAAAAACGAATTGAGAACCTCCTCCTTTTTGAAGTCGGTTAAGAAAGAGAAATGAAAGTTAAAATGAATACGAACCAACTTTAAAGTGTTAAATTTTCTTCCTTTTTCGATAGATGGCGTTGTGCCATTTTTGAATCGCGCTATGGTTTCGTTACATGCGGTTAAAAGCATCTTGTCTGCATTCCCTCTACAAATTAGTCAAAAACAAGAAACAAAATAAACTTATTTTTTGAGATTGAATTATTCGAGAAGCTCGCGGCTAAGTAATAACAGCCGCACGGTTCGATCCATCAGGTTAAGCTATGCTTGCCGGATGGGTGCTCATCTTTAAATACCGAGACTTCTCCGTGCCTCGGAAAGCACGTTAAGCCGTTGGTCCCGGCTGTCATTCGTGAATCCTTGACAGTCGTTACGGGTCGTCAGAAATCCAAAGTCTGACACTGACAACCAGTCTTACCGAGGGGTATCGTATTACCCTATTACTGGGTTCTGGAGGTTAGATAGGCAGTCGCTCCATGTAAAATACTGGTATTCAGCTGCATCTGATTAGACTAGAAGCCTACCCCAACATAGTTGGGAAACGGCTAGGCAGATTGATTGAATTATTCAGAGAAGATTCTTTAAATATTTCAAATATCGACGCTTGATAATTATATAAAATCGCGCGCCCCTCCTCTGCGTGCCCCTCATTTCATTATTGTTTGCACAGAATTTGTAGAGTTTCGCGCACTTTTAAATTAGACCATTAGTTGGTTGGTGGATGTCACACGTCTTCGATTTTTAACCGACGGAAAAAAAAGGAGGTTTTCAATTCGAATCGTATGTTTTTTTTATTTTTATTTTTTTTTTATGTATGACCACGTATAACTTTTTACAGAGTCGTCCGATTTGAAAAAAAATTGTTTTATTCGAGAGAGTATACATCATAGTTGGTTCTATATAAAACTGATTAACTTTGTTGGGGTAGTTTTTGAGTTAGCTTCAATAATACGTATTTTTTCCCCACTTTTATATGGATGATTTTCTAGTATGTTTTGCAGGTAGTGGTATTAGAATTTGTGTGGGGTAGCTACCACAACTACAAAGTGAAAAATAACTTTAATTTTGGAAGTCGGTGGCAAAAAACGAAAATACATTTAACCAGACACCGACTTCCGAAAATTAAAGTTATTTTTCACTTTGTTGTATTGTTTTTGGAAGTCGGTTGTATTTTTTTGTAAAAAAGTTTGTATTTGGTTCTAGGACGTGCCGGTATCCTCACGATAACAGTACAGTTCTACTACATAATAAAATTAATACGGTCTAATCCAATTGTATTAAAAGAAAAAGGTAAGTAGATTAAACGCGCTCCGCTAGTGATACGTTAAAACTTGGCTAGTTAGCAAACCTGAACTTGGTGTCGCGCGTCAAGGGAAATGTGCACTACAGTATTGTTATTTTTGTCTTCATTACTGTGCCGTTTTTAACCGACGAAAAAAAAGGAGGAGGTTCTCAATTCGACACGTATGTTTTTTTTTATGTATGACCACGCATAACTTTTTACAGTCGTCCGATTTGAAAAAAAAAATATTTTATTCGAGAGGGTATACTTCAAAGTTGGTCCCATATAACTTTACTTGGGTAGTTTTTGAGTTAGCTTCAATAATACGTATTTTTTCCCCACTTTTATATGGTTGATGTTCTAGTTTCTTTTGCAGGTAGTGGTATTAGAATTTGTTTGGGGTAAGTACCACAACTAAAAAGTAAAAAATAAAACTTTTTTACAAAAAAATACAACCGTCTTCCGAAAACAACACTACAAAGTGAAAAATAACTTTAATTTCGGAAGTCGGTGGCAAAAAATTAAAATACATTTAACCAGACAACTTTGTAGTGTTGTTTTCGGAAATCGGTTTTATTTTTTTGTAAAAAAGTTTTTTAAAGATCACTTGTAACCTATCAAACTCTTTTTCTTTTTGGATGGGAAATCATCAATGACTTCTCCCGCTCTGGGTGGAGCAGGAGTGCGTGTCAGACTTTTACTGACTAAATTCCACCCGTGTTCCTTCAGTTACCTGTGCCAGGGCCACGGTATCTCTTCACCACATACCTAGCGGTAGTACAGCGCCGTAGGTACTATGGACAAAACTTAAGCATGCTCACTTAAGAAAATATTCCTGTGAGAGCGCAGCTAGTGACAAACGAACATTGTGCGATCGAGACGTGAACCGTGCTATGCAATTATCGCCGTTGAGGTGATCATGCGGAACTTTGGCCCATAGTACGTCTAGTTACCCAAGGTCGATGATGGAAATAGCTTAGGAATTTCATTATGCAATTCCAGCGCGCACTCTCATTAATGAATTCGATTACCTACCTTTTCCGTTTTCCTAGCGACAGAAATCGTAGCTCTAAGTTCTTGTTTTTGTACTGTTATCTAATTTGGTCAAGAATTGAACAATATTTATTAATGCATGCAGCAATATGACATGTAAAAACACATTAATTCTACAGAACATGTCAGAACGTCAAATAAAACTAAACAAGATGTAAGACGAAATATCATTGCTAATGCATATTCAGGCAAAACATCGTTCTACCGACATTCGATACCGGCTGTCATTTGTTACAGCCATTATAAAGGGAAATTCAAAAGTTCTACTTAATCTTTTATTCTATATAAATAAAAAATAATAGCTAAATGTGTTGTTAAGCGCAAAACTCGAGAACGGCTTGACCAATTCGACAATTTTTTTTTTTTCTATTTTCGTTGAAGACTGGGCCTCTGACCAAAAATGTGAGCACAGGAAATTTCAAAATGTTCCACTTATAATTTTTTTTTCTAATCTCAATGGTGGCGCTGTTGGCAGCTATACTCGCCTTAAGTCTGATACACTTTGTATAGTTTTTAATCAGCTTAGTTGCACTATGCCAAGTTAAAATATTGTGTGGTAATATGTTAACAATTATCTTTTCAAAAACAGTTATTTTTTATTGTAGGTACCTACTTGTTATTTTTTCAGGTTGATTGACCGGTCCGTTTATAATTGGTGGCAATAAAATGCGTTCCTATGCTGATTCGAGTAGCCTTGGACCTGAGCTGTTCGACACAATACATGTTGCGTTGTCCGAGAATTTCATCATGGTTTGTTTAGGCAATTTAACAAATGTAACATGGTCATCGCAGTCACCACAGGTCGCAGAGAAAAGGCAAGTCCAGACAACATGAGTTATGCCTTTCTAGTTTTTATACTGCGTTCGCGATTTACCTTCCAAACATGTAAATAAATATGTGTTAGTTGGAAAAACTATATTAAAACCCACGCATAAAGTTTATTTGCGCTACAACTTCAAACGTTTTAATGTTTTTTTTTTTTTTTTTATAGTAAATCAAAACATATAGTATTCAATGAAGTACTTTGCCAACTTTTTTTTCTTAATTTTTTTTCTAGCTTAAAATTGGTATTCACTTAAGTGCAAATAACATCAACAAAATTGGAAACAAAGTTTTGAATAGATTTTACGCATGATTCGATCAGCGTTGGTGCCTGACTTTCGTTTGCTTTAGGACAAATTATGTAGGTATGGTGAAAATTCACAACGTGCTTGCGATGTCTGATCTTGCCTGTACATTGTTATTTTACTTTAGGTAATCTAGCCTAGACTATGTGTATTGCATACATAGGAATAGATTATTAATCATACCATACGAGACATATCAATTTACGTTAATTTGTAACAAATAATCTCTGTGTCAAGCGATATTTCAATTAGTGCTGCGTCAATTGTTGTCGTAACTAATTAACAAATGCGACATAATGAGGTTATGATATGAGGATATCAGATTAACTAAAATCCTGTTGTTCTAGTTACAGGGTATGGTTTCCGCACTTAGTCCTTCATGTGGACCATTGTGCGTGGGCCATAGCGGCCGACGGGGGGGGGGGGGGGGGGGGGGGTTATTCCAACCAGCCCTCCTCATTCCAGAAGTCGATCAAGTCTCCAAGTCTATTCAAAACTTCTGTGAAAGATCTGGGTGTTCCAAGAGTTCCTGTTCTAATCTGGGTGACGCCTGTACATTTAAAAAAGAGCAAGAGCAAGAGCAAGAGCTCCCCGTGGTGTTATAAAATTCACAAGTCACTTTAATGTTTCTTCTAAACCTACTCTTTCCAACCTTTTATTATTCTTTTGACATAAGCATGTCGGGTTGGGCAGCATTTGAAAAACTTCGTCAAATCTTTTCGTCACCTATCCCGCAATGTTTGAAGACCAGTTCAACCAGTTCGGCCTGCCCGTTATGACATACGGTGCTGAAACGTGGACACTGACAGTTGGACTGGCCCACAAATTCAAGGTCGCTCAGCGCGCTAAGGAGCGGGCTAAGCTCGGAGTTTCTATGAAGGATAAAATCAGGAATGAAGTTATCTGGAAAAGAACCGGAGTAATCGACAGAGCTTGCAGAGTAAGCAAACTGAAGTGGCAGTGGACTGGCTATGTTTGTCAAGGGACCGATGGCCGCTGGAGTAGATGAGTCCTGGAGTGGAGGCCGCGTATCGGCAAGCGTAGTGTGGGACGCCCCCCAGCTAGACCTGACGACCTGATGAAGGTGGCTGGGAGAGACTGGATGCGGAAGGCTGAAGATTGGGTGTTGTGGCGCAGCCTGGGAGAGGCTTATGTCCAGCAGTGGACTACGATGGGCTGAATTGATTGATAAGCACGCCTATGAAGTTCCTTATTTATTGCCGGGCAATCCAAACATGGACGAAAAAATGCAATAATTCATGGCCGCTGTATTTTCTTTACATGTTTCTCTATAGTAAAATATATTTGTTAAATCGATTATAATTTCTTCACACATAAAGTGGATTGTTATAAGAAATTGAATCTGTAACGCATTAGGACATCACTAAATAATTAGTACTCGAGCTGTTAAAAGTAAAATAAATAACTGAAAAGATTATAATTACACTAGCTTTTGCCCGAGGCTTCACCCGTGTAGATGTCGGAAAATATACCACGGGAACTTATTACCGCGCAATCCTTCCTCATTCTTTGTCTTCATTTAAAAGGAAGCTATGTGCAAAATTTCAGCTTTATAGGTCCAAGGGTTTGGGCTGGGCGTTGATGAGTCAGTCAGTCAGGACTTCTCTTTTTAGGGTTTCGTAATCATCAAGGAACCCTTATAGTTTCGCTATGTCCGTCTGTCCGTCCGCACCTTAGATTAGAGACTCTTAGTACTAGAAAGCTATAATTTGGCATGGATATACATATTCATCACACCGATAAAGTGGTAAAATAAAATCATGAAAAAAAAATTTTTTTAGGGTACCCTCTGTACATGCACGTAAAGTGGGGATGTTTGTTTTTTTTTCGTCATATATATACCATGGTGTGGGATGTTGTCGGATGGGTCTTCCAAAAATATTGCGGGATTGTGAAAACAATTTTTCGATTTAGGGATCCGTTTCTGAAATATTAAGCTTTAAAGTGCTAATTTTTGTTAGAGTCAAGTGTCCCCCCTGCCAGCTAAATGGTTAGTTTTGGATGCGTGAAAAAATTCACGGTAGTAGTATGTATTTATTTATTTATTTATTTAGGATCTCCAACAAAGGATGTAAACAAACACAAGAAATAAGTATTAACGACAAAAGTATAGCGTAGGTGTACTCCTTCACTTACTGGAGACTACAGCATGCATAACAGAAGTTATAACTAAGCTAACAAAGTTGTAGTAGCATTTAAAATATTAAAATAATAATCAAAACTCATCATAAAATTGAAAAAATAGAATTAAACAAAATTAAATTAATAGTAAAAATCAAAAGATTAAAATTAAAATCAAAACACATTTGGTAATAAAATTGGAAAATAACGTTAAAATAAGATTAAAATTAAAATTAAAATAACTTACAACAATTACAATAAATTTTTGATATAACGAAGTTAAAAGGAAAATTATCACAGCTAAGTAGGCTTTTCAATTTAACGAGTAGTTAACCAACTACGGATCCCTTCATTGTGCGTGGTCCGACACGCACTTGGCCGGTTTTTATTTGTATAGATGTCAATGTCATCAAGCATCAAAATAATAATTATTCAAAACTCAATTCACGCTAACGTAAATCCCTCTTAATCTCAATACGAAAATCACTGAAACAAAATATCCCAGTATCCAACTCAAACAGTACCTATATTGCGAACTTTTGATATTGCGTCAGTCAGCCAAGTTGAATCCTACAATGAAGACTTACTGCCTCCGTTGTTCCCAACACTTTCTTATAAGAATATATTGCTTATGTCCCGAAGTAGCTTGGCAACTTTGAAATGTTACCAGTGATACAATTTCGCGAACTTTGTAATAGCTTGGAGATATTTTGTGAAAATTCTGCGCGTTTGGATGTCTTCTTTCGATTGTGTTATTGCGTATTGGATACTTGTATTTTGAGTAATGGTTTTGTTTGATATTTTATTTCAGATAAAAATAAAAATAAATAAAATACAAGGTAGGTACAGTCAAACCATGCTTACTCTTTTCTTCTTATGCTGGCTGAAGACTGCAGTGGATTGATTGAATACCCTAATCCTAACTTAATATTCTAAATGCGAAAGTGAGTTTGTTGTTTGTTACGCTTTCATGCTAAAACGGCTAAACGGATTTAGATGAAATTTGGCACATGGGTAGATCATGGCCTGGATTAGGACATAGGGTACTTTTTATCCCGGTAGACGTTCCCGTGGCATAATTTCCGACCACCGCGCGGGCGAAACCGCGGACAAAAGCTAGTTTACAATAATTACCTAGTGTTACAATAAATATAATGACTTTCAAATGGATAGGTACACCATTTTCAACTTTTATCTGTCTATCTGTGTTTGTAACGACGGGTGGCGGCGTGCACTACGGAACCCTATTACTGCGCGTGGCCCAACACGCACTTGGACGGTTATTTATGAGTACATACGGAGTGAGAGGACTGCTTGCCGGCGGACTGTGAATGTGATAAAAAAAAAATGTTTATTTGTAATGTTTGTTTGTGATGAACCTTAAGATACGCATTCTAGAAAAAAACTTTTTTACAAAAAAATACAACCGACTTCCAAAAACAACACTACCAATTGAAAAATAACTTTAATTTCGGAAGTCGGTGTCTGATTAAATGTATTTTCGTTTTTGCCACCGACTTCCGAAATTAAAGTTATTTTTCACTTTGTAGTGTTGTTTTTGGAAGTCGGTTGTATTTTTTTGTAAAAAAGTTTTTATTTTTCACTTTTTAGTTGTGTACCTACCCCACACAAATTCTTATACCACTATCTGCAAAACAAACTAGAACATCATCCATATAAAAGTCGGGAAAAAATACGTATTATTGAAAAAAAAAAAAAAATGTTTCCGACGAATTGAGAACCTCCTCCTTTTTGAAGTCGGTTAAAAAAGAACCATGCCGCCGCCCGTCGTTATTCGAGCGTTAATAATAACAATGTTATGATTTTATTTAGGTTGGGGAAAAAGTCTTTTCGCATTATAGTATGTATGAACTTAAAATAAAATCACTTTGGCTATATTATTTGTATCTGGCTGGTTTTGGTATCATTGAAAGTTTAAATTTTAAAGAACATAATTCCAAATTCAAATTAGGAAAATGTGTGATTTTCATTTGTTTTTCGTACTGTCAAGATGAGTGAATCTAATGAAGAAATTCGATACATTTTAAAATTTTACTACAAAAAAGGTAAAAATGCAACGCAAGCCGCGAAAAAAAATTGCGATGTTTATGGACTCAGTGCAGTGTCTGTGAGAGTAGCACAAATTTGATTTAAGCGTTTTCAATCCGGAAATTTTGATGTCAAAGATGCACGTCGCTCTGGTCGCCCTATTACGGATAAAATGGATGCCATTTTTGAAAAAGTGGAGCAAGATCGGCATATCAGTAGTTACGACGTAGCTGAAGAACTAGGAATTGACCACAAAACAGTTTTGGCGCATTTGAAAAAAACTGGGTACACAAAAAAGCTCGATATTTGGGTACCTCACGAGCTCACTGAAAGAAACCTAATGAACCGTGTACTCATTTGTAATTCTTTATTACGACGTAATGAAACCGAACCATTTTTGAAGAAGCTGATAACTGGTGATGAAAAGTGGATCACGTACGACAAGAACGTGCGAAAAAGGTCGTGGTCAAAGGCCGGTCAAGCTTCACAGACTGTGGCGAAACCCGGGTTAACTCGCAACAAGGTGATACTGTGTGTGTGGTGGGATTAGAAGAGCTTTATTCATTATGAGCTGTTACCACCAGGCAGGACCATGGATTCTGAACTCTACTGCAAACAACTGATGAGATTAAAGCAAGAAGTTGAGAGAAAGCGGCCGGAATTAATCAACAGAAGGGGTGTGGTTTTTCATCATGATAACGCTAGACCTCACACATCTTTAGCCACTCAGCAAAAATTAAGAGAGTTTGGCTGGGAGGTGTTAATGCATCCGCCGTACAGTCCTGACCTTGCATCTTCAGATTTCCACCTGTTTCGGTCTCTTCAGAATTCTTTAGGCAGTGTCAGGTTAACATCACGAGAGGACTGCCAAAACCACTTGTCGCGGTATTTTGATCAGAAGTCCGAAAATTTCTATAGCAATGGGATCATGTCCCTACCTACAAGATGGCAAAAAGTTATCGAACAAAATGGTACCTACATACTTTAAATAAATGTAAATAATGTATATTAAAAAATGTTTTGAATTTTCTTAAAAAATGCGAAGATACTTTTTCCCCAACCTATTATAATAGGTCTTTACCTATGAAATTGCCGTTTTGTATGAAAAAATTTAAACGAATTTTTTTCATGCATTTTTTATTTGTATTAATCGAAGTAATCACCCATGCAATCAATGCATCTTTGCCAACGCAGTGGCAGTTTATTGATGCCCTTCTTAAAGAAATCAGCTGGACGGGAGGCAACAAATTCTTCAAAGGCATTTTGTACTGCCTCTCGGGTATTGAATTTTTTTCCCGCCAAGAAGTTATCCAAATTCTGGAAAAAGTAGTAGTCTGTAGGCGCAAGGTCTGGTGAGTAGGGCGGATGACGGAGAGCTTCCAACCCCAGTTCTTGCAACTTGGAGACCGTCTGCTGTGCAGTATGAGGTCGCGCGTTGTCGTGCAGGAGCAGCGGAGTCGAGCGATTGACCAATGCTGGTTGGAGATGTGCCAGCTTCTTCATCATTGCTAATGCTCACCCCGTTTGGTAAGAAGCTGTGATGAATCACACCGGCGCTAGACCACCAAACAGTGACCATCACTTTTCTAGGGGTAAGTTTTCGTTTAGGGCATTGTTTAGGTGCTGAACCAGGATCCAACCAACTTGCTGAGCGCTTGCGGTTATCAAACAGAATCCATTTTTCATCGCAGGTAACAATGCGGTTCAAAATTCCTTCATTTGTGGGTCTGTTGAGCAGTGCAAGGCACGTCTCGACGCGTACTTCGCGCTGGCGATCATTGAGTTCGTGGGGCACCCATTTGTCAAGCTTTTTTACCTTGCCAATTTGACGCAAATGGACCAATATTGTTTTGACGCTAACGTCGAAAGCTGCTGCTAATTCAGCCGTAGATTGTGTATCATCAGCTTCCACAATCGCCTTTAATTCGTCATTGTCGACCAAAGTCTTCGGACGACCGCGAGGTTCATTTTTCAGATCGAAATTTCCAGAACGGAAGCGAGCAAACCAATAACAAGTGGTGCGTTGGTTTGTAGTGTTAGCTCCGTAAACGTCGTTGATGTTGCGTGCCGCTTGTGCCGCGTTGCTGCCACGACGGTACTCATATTCCATAATTACTCGAATTTTTAACGTATCCATGATGACGAAAAAGATTGAAATGCGATGAAAATGTAACACTAATTAATAAACAAATGACTACTTTTGGAAAAAAAAATCAATGTTTTTAAAATAAAATTAATTTGAAATTAGAATTCTTAGCCAAACAAAAAATATTTTGATTTGAAATGGCCAGTACTGCAGAACGGCAATTTCATAGGTAAAGACCTAATATTTTTACATGGTTCATAAAATTATATTTTTTTACCAGTTTTACACAACTAACAGCGTTATATAAGTATTTTTTAATGGTATATGTACGAAATTTTTACTGTTCCAAGTACATTTTATATGTTGGTTGACTATTACTCGCAAACTTGAACAGCCTACTTAGCTGTGATAGTTCTCCTTTTATTTTCGTTACACTACTACCGTGAATTTTTTTCACCCATCCAAAATTAACCGTTTAGCTGGCAGGAGGGGGGGGGACACTTGACTCTAACAAAAATTAGCACTTTAAAGCTTAATATTTCAGAAACGGATCCCTAAATCGAAAAATTGTTTTTACAAACCCGCAATATTTTTGAAAGACCTATCCAACAACACCCCACACCATGGGGTAGATGAGAAAAAAAAAACACCCCCACTTTACGTGTACAGAAAGTACCCTAATTTTTTTTTTTCATGATTTTATTTTTCCTCTTTGTCGGCGTGATGTATATTCATGCCAAATTATAGCTTTCTAGTACTAAGAGTCTCTGAGTTAAGCTGCGGACGGACGGACATAGCGAAACTATAAGGGTTCCTTGTTGACTACGGAACCCTAAAAATGGACCGCCAGTTTTTATAAGTGGACCGCTTGCCGGCGGACTGTGTAATGTGCCCTTATCAAGAAGAGGCTCCTACAAACAGGTGCGACACGTAACGCAAATTGCACGCAACACAAAGCCACCGCGTGTCGCGCAACGAGTAGTGCAAATTGTGTTGCGTGTCGCGCAACGAGTAGTGCAAATTGTGTCGCGTGTCGCGCCTGTTTGTAGGAGCCTAAATTGCAAAAGGTAGGTAGTTATTAAGGCAGCAGTCTACCGTATAGAATTGAAACGAAATAATACCTTATGTTTATTTATTCAAGAGTCAGTTTTACATATGGTTACCACCCAAATATTATTAAGTATGTTATATTTTTTCAGAAATAAAATAATATTGAATAATAGGTAAGCTATTACTACGTTTATATTCGCTTTTTCTCCTAATCAGATACCTCCAAGCCTAGATGTCTTGGAATACCTTAAAGTGACGTATTGTAACAAATTGGGTTCAAATTTAATGTTGTATGAACAGTAACAGGTTGCTAACCCATAAGTAACAGCCTAAAGTAACCCATTCTTCATAATAATCAAAGCATATATCACAATCCTTGCCACTAAGGTTTATTTAGGAGGAAGGCCTAAACCAACATAGCATCCATAATCCACTTAATCAAAATTTTGTTCCCACAAAATTATGTTACATGAAAATATCAGCGACAAATTGACAAGCCTAATTGGCAGACAAAAAACTCCCCTTCAATTTCGTTCCAAAAAACGTGGATCCAATTTACGAAAGTCGTCGTGTTTGTAACCATTTTTATTGGCATGTTGGCCCAATTATTGACCCACATTTTGCGCATGCAAAATGTGGGTCAATAATGGGTCTTCAGTTGTGTTTTCACGCAATTTTCAACACGCTACTGTCATTACGTGCGCATTTGTCTATTCTTAGCAAGTGAGATCCAAATTCGATTTTAATAAGACACTTCCGCAACTTTCTAGAAAGAAAAGCAATCTTTTGAAAGATTGTTTGTTTTCCATTTATCATTAAATCAACTTATAAAAGCACAAGGATAGGTACTGAATAATATCTACCGCGTTTAATAACTCCTATGTGCGTAGAACAAAACTCAAGTTTGTCCCCCGAGGCCCGAAACAGAATTAGTTTTTAGCTTTGCAATATCATCGATAAAATATGCATCCCTTGTGAAAGTCAGCCAATGGATAACCAATGAAACACTTAAAGGATTAATTACATTAGCATATTTTAACCCTCAAACTATCTACATTGCTGAGACATTCTATTTAAACGATTCCATCCCAAATGCACTCGAAAAACAAAATGAAAATGAGGCGATAAAAGCGCCAAGCTTGTAAAATAATGTTAATAGAAACAGAAATACAGAATTCGAAATCTGTTGAAACAAACATGATGTAGGAAAGTTTCTTGAGGATTCCAGGTAAATACAAGCCAATGGAGATTTAATAAAACGTTTGGAATGTAATGAAGTGTAAAATAGAGTTCCTTCCAGAGATTAGTCCCTTTTGTCGTGCGGCGACGCGACGTCGCCGTCCAGGAAATCACTAGGAAATTGCCCCGTACCCTTCTCTGGTGCCCGAAGACTCGCTGATATGAACAGTTATAATATCCTGGGAGCACATTCGTGGACATTGGACGTTTTTGCAGCCTGTGACATACTAACTTGTTTGCTAAACCCTCGAACTATTGAAATTTCGGCTCTAAGGTGTTTAAACTTACAGGGGTAAAAAAAACCTTGAAAAAAAACCTATGCGCGTTTTTTTGTTATACAGAATAGAATTACGAACAAAATAAACAAATTAAAATGGATAATAATCAATCATTTTCAACAACTACAAACTTGGAACCATAACTAAAATGCACACACAAGACAATCCATAACGCGGCCAATAAATAAATCCTACTTTTGAACAATGACATCTACAAAAATGCTGCCATTTTTAATCAAAGAAAGTGCTGCAAATAATGCTTCGTACTACATCTTATAGCACGTCGTATCAGTTTTATCTTTCACGAAGATTTTTCTCATGAATACCCTTTGCTTGACCGCGTGCCTTCCAAATTAAGATGTACAAAGTGGGGCGAGTTTACAGAATAATACAGAAGGTCGAATCCATACAGTGAGTGAACACAGGAGTACGCACAGTGCACACAAACTATGTAGACGCGTACGTACGCCGAGCTCGGTCGAATGCCAGACACGAGTGTGCTTACACTCGAAGTACGTGAAGCGGGTCTATGTCATTATGTGTGTGCGTTTTCATTCGTTATTATGGATCTGATCTTCTGTACTACTCTGTAGCGAGTTTCCTCAGAGCCTCTTAAATACTCTTGGCTCAAAGATCCTGTAAGAAGCGCGCAGATCAAAAGCGAATGCACCGCTTTACTATGCAAAGTAAGATGGCGGATTAAAATTATTATGTCAAGACAAAAATGTGTTTGTCTTGTTTATTACTTTTAGTGTTAATGCGTGTTAAACAATTGTTGGTGAACCAATAAAAATAAATAAAATCAAAACGCTTATAAGTCTCCAGCCGATGGGTATTTTTTTTCTGAGGAGTGTTTTTTGCTCACTCGTATCAGCAGAGTTGTGTTAGGTACTGTGAGGGCTCAAACCTCACAATTAGGAGATTATTATATTAATAATGAAACGAGAGGGACTTTAGTTGAATGTCCACTAATGTTCACACTCCTTAACTAAAAATGGTTCTACGCGGAGCCCTACCAGAATCTATCTGTCATCCTACAAAGAAAAACGAGGTTTTTTTTTTTCGAGGTTCGTTTTTCTTTCTAGAACACCATACACTATTTGAATTATTGAATATCAGCCAGTATAACATTGTCGAGGCTTGACCAAAGCATCAAACCTCTACAGTACCTACTTATTAGGCAAAAAAGTATAATTATAATAATTTTATCTACCCTATTATAATCAAAGATTGAGGTTATTTTTATTTTACCAATCTATTGGAATCTACAAAATCTATCATTATTTTCACGCGTTTAGATTTGGTAGGTTCCATCGCGAACATTTGCGGTGAACCACTTTTCGATCTTATTACTCTGGTAATAAGGTTCAAAAGTGGTTCATGTGGCAAATGTCCGTGATGGTACCTAAAATACCCACATATAACCACCTAGGTAACAGAAAATATAATTCTGAACCACAGTGAAAGTTCCCCAGAGTATCACTTGCAAAATTCACAGCTACCCGCTTGCTTACTTCAATTAAATCTTCAATTTACTAAGGATGACAATAAGTAGAGAACTACTGGTCCTCGTAGATGAACAACTTGGTTCCACTGTTGTACCAATTAAGTTTGCTCAATATTTTGTAGGTTGAATTGTGAAAATTATTAAACTAAGTAGTAGGTATGAAACGATTTCTTATGCCTCTCTAACCTTTTAAGAATCTTTTTAATCAATTGTTTTTTTTATTTTAAAATTGTTTTGTAACAAAAATAATTCAAGTGTGACGGAAAAATTTGGAGCATCTAAATATAAATTCTAGATGACGTGCAGAACACGATAAACTATTGCCACCTTACCCTCAACAATCGTTGATAAAGAAATCAAAATTCATCAATATTGACAGTCCAAATTCTACCAAGTGTCAATCCACTTTTTCAAGCCATACATAATCAGACTATAATGTTCCCACTGCTGGGACACAAGCCTCCTCTCGGTGAGGGGGAGCGGGCCGTAACCTACCACGCGGGCCCCGTGCGGGTTGGTTGATGTCGCATGTCTTCGAATTTTTGGTTCTAGAACATGCCGGTTTCTTCACAATGTTTTCCTTCGCCGTTTTGGTGGTGAAATAATTTATACAAAGTAAAGCGCTTGCCGGGTTTTGAACCTACGACCTGCAACTCGTAAGTCGCGGCCGTTACCACTGGGCCACCACTGCTCCTTAAGGGCGCTATTACATTTTGACCGTGATTTTTTCATAAATTGAAATTGCACACTATAAACAAAAAAATAATTATTATATGACTCAAAATAAACGTAATCACAACTGCTAAATTGCTACATAATGCGATGCGTCGGCGTCTAAAGCTAAAGACCGCGTGTCCCGAGATTTACATTGATTTTTAGCACTGCATACAATAATTAATTAAACATATTATTTTACTTTTAAATGGACTAATTTTTTTTATCAAGCAAGGTAACATAGTAACCTTATTTATTAAATACATTTTGTATGAATTTGGATTATACATTCGTAGATAAAAAATATAATTTCAGACGAAAAATTGTCAGTAACTCTCTGGTTTACGGAATTATTTTTGGTGTATTACTGTATGAAACATAAAAAACTGAATTGAGCACTCCAAAGTTGAAGATACAATTGTTCCAAGGACATTTTTTTAAATGATTAAATTATTATATCTTCGATGTAACAGAGCATCAAAACATGTCCAAAAGTAAAATTTTATGAAACATTCTTTGCAGAGACAAGGTTTTTACTGATTTTTGTAAACAAATTGAAATATTTATTTAGAACACTCCCAAGAGAAATAATCAAGCTTTCTTGGGCATATGTTTTTTTTATTTTTGTGGCTCTAACAAAACCACAATCACATATCAAAACTCGAGTCAAACGCTCAAATACAAGAGAAATTGTGATAGCGCTCTTAAGGAGGACGCGCTAAGGTAGCCCACGAAATTCATATTTTCTTACGTTTTTTGCAATTTGCAGGTCAGTGTCAGGTTGTGTGTTGATTAAAACATGAGACGCGGCCGTAGCTAATATGGCTTTACAGAATTATAATCATTAGAATCAGCAATACAACTCCATAAGTTAGAATTGACCTCAAATCTAGCGATTTTATGAAATCATGAGGTTTGAGGTCAATTCTAACTTATGGAGTGGTATTGATGATTCTAATGACTAAAATTCTGTAAAGCCATATAAGTTACGGCCGCGTCTCATATTTTAATCAACATACAACCTGACACTGACCTGCAAAAAGCATACGTACATACCGGTCAAAATCATAACCCGCCTTTTTGCTTCGCCGTAGTCAGGTAATAATATTTATTTTCTGTACTTTACGTCCAAAAGTGGACTCTTAAGAGTATACGTCGAAGCGTGGTTTAGCTCGGTGTGTAAGTGAAATAGCGTTATAGCTGACTAGTTTCAGTCATGCGACCGAAACTAAACGCGCTTCGTTTAAATGTAGATTTATGACAAAATGCAATTTATAGCTTAGTTAGGTCTTTACATATTTAAATATCTTCGACTTGAAGCAAAGTTTACTGCACAATGAGGAACCGTTTCTGTATTATCGTATATAACAGAAAATAGACGGTGCTACTTAGGAATCTTTTTCCATGGAAAAATTTTCATACATAAATAAGACATATGAAAAATCCAAATGATTTAACCTTAAGCATTTTTTTATAGGAATTTTGAAAACACTAAATTTTTCGATGTATCCCCTTAAAAAGCAGATCCGTATAACCGATAATGGACCTTTAACCAAGCATCAAAAGACCTTTAACCAAGCATCAAAATAAGATCTACTCATTGTATCCAGCAAAACAACATGAAAATAAACCATCACTAAATCATGGAACCAATTTAAATCTGTTACGTAACGATTAAAGTTGGGAACAGCGATACGAAGCACACTGGCTGGCAATCCATGCGCTCATACATAAATACTTTGGACCATACAATACTGCTTTTACGAAAACTCACCGCCAGTCTGGCCGAGCCATTAAAACTTGGAGGAAACCAACTTTCATTCGATGTCATCCAATTTTAGTTGTAAAAATTTCATCGTCATACATAATAATTATTTTTGTGTATTGAAATTTTTGATATGTTTCTAAGGTACAACGCACACTAGAGTCCCTAGCACGAACGCGCGACGTAAACGTAACGTAAATTAGAATGATTTTTTAACTGAAAATACAACTATCCTTTTATCAGTAATTAAAAGTATGCTTAGATGGTTTGGTCATGTTTAGAGGATGAATAAAAGGCGACTAAAAAAAGATATTTACAAGGCAGTTGTGAGTGGAAATGCCGGGAGGGTACGCCCTAGGAGGACATCCTTATTGGTGATGCCTTTCAGAAAGGTCAGGTGCGTAGTACTCGTAACCAGCGTGCGTGTATGACCAGACGACATGATTATGTCTATGGTCAGGATCGTAGGAGGTGGCGTTCTGTAGTTTCTGCCTACCCTCATGGGAAGAACGTGTGAGTTTATGTATGAGGATTTTGTGTATGTATGTAATTTTGGTTTAAAAAATGTGCAGTCTCAATTAGTATCATCCATAAATATAGTGCGAAGACTAAGGGCTGATTGTTCAATAGGCAGATAACTTTTACCTGAAGAATAAATGTGACAGTTTGACATATTTTCAATAGAAAAGCTGTCAAACCGCCATATTTATTCCTCAAATAAAAATTATCTGACTATTGAACAATCAGCCCATAAACGAACAAAACCTTTTGATTTAGTGTAGTGTAAAAAATCTAGAAATAATAGTGACAATGACACCATAATATAATAACACATAAATAAAGTGTTTATATTATCATTATTATATCAGACTATAAGAAAGTTTAACGGACTTGTACAATCAACACTATTCTGAGTTTTAAAATAATTATCACGTAAAAAATTAAGTTAGAATAAAAATGCTTAGTAGTATTGTAGGCTAGATTGTAATGAATTATTAAGAACCTGGTTCTTTTTAAAGAATAAAAAAATCCATAAATACTAATGAAGCCTTAAAACTAAATAAATATTATGTGTCATTCCTCAGTAGTCTAGATGGATGTGTCAATGTGTAAGAAATCCGTTGAAGAACTCCTTTCTTACGTTTTACGAGTATGCAATTTGAAGGTCAGTGTAAGGTTGTATCTTGATCAAAATATGCGACCGTAACAAGGGTTACCCTTGTTTCATCGAAAAGAAATTGACAAATTATCACTTCCCAAACCATTTTCCGCATAATTTCATTTGCCAAATTATTACTTAGCAAAAATCTCTTCACAAATAATTGTAACGCAAACCTAATGTTTGGCAAGTGAACGTTGAAACAATAACTTGTTTACCAACTAGTACTTTTACCAATTTTTATGTAGTCAGTTTCAGTTGGAATAACACATTTTACGCAAAATAAAATAAGCCAAATATTTAGTATCGTCAGTTTTCAATTTACCATTTCTATTAACTTTTAGTCAATTGCATTATCAATGACAAAAAAAAACTGGATCTTTTTTTTTAAATAATCTCTTTTTTCCATATTTTTTTTCGATATAATCTAGTCGTTTCTGGCACTCGCCGGCCGCTACCGCGTCACCGCTCGCTTCGCTCGCTCGGCTCGTGCGTAGGTCACGATTTTAACCTAACCTAACCTAACCATTTTTTTTAAATAATTAACCTCGTTTAACTAGTTCGGTTCTTGATAGCCTGTTAAAAATAATCACTTTATTGCATTTTTTTTTTTTCTATAAAATCTAGTCGGTTCTGGCACTCGCCGGCCGCTACCGCGGCACCGCTCGCTTCGCTCACTCGGCTTGTGCGTAGGAGGTCACAGTTTTAACCTAACCTAACCTATATATTTTTTGTCATAACAAATCATTTGACCAAACGTTTATTATCTAAAGATTGTTTGCTGTAATAAATCATTTGATTAAAGACCAAATGACTTAATGACATTATCCTTGGTAATATTCTGCCAAGTAAAAATTTGACCAAATGAAAATGTGCGTACTAAAATCATTCCAAATATTGCATTGGGATAAAAAAAGGTTGCTAAAATTTGTTTGGAAAGTGAAATTTTGTCAAAATCTTTTCGGCGAAACGGCAGGATCCCCAAATATGTATTTACAAAAATAAAATCATTAGAATCAGTAATAGAACTTCATGTTGGTAATTTTCAAATGGCAAAATTTCATGAAATAGTTATTCGTTAGGATTACCTGGTCTTTAACAGTTGTGTTGAGGACTTTAATAATTACAATTCTGTAATAAATACTTGTTACAGTTGCGAAACATAGTTTGATCAACATACAACCTGACTTGCAAATTGCAAAAAACATAAGAAAATTTTCATTTTGCGGGCTACCCTGGCGCTTTCGCCTTAGCGCTCCTGCACACGATGCCGCCACCGCGCCGTCGCCGCGCCGACGCCGCACAACTACACTGTACATACGAGTCGCGCGAAGACCGCCACCGCGCCGCCGCCGTGCCGCCACCGCGCGCGGTCCCAGTTATTTCATTATCCTGATTCATTCCATTGCCGGCCGCGTATGAACATGCACGTGATAACTTTTTAAGAAATTATCATGGAAAGTTTTGTTTTGGACCGCGCGCGGTGGCGGCGCGGCGGCGGCGCGGTGGCGGTCTTCGCGCGACTCGTATGTACAGTGTAGTTGTGCGGCGTCGGCGCGGCGACGGCGCGGTGGCGGCATCGTGTGCAGGAGCGCTTAACCGAGTGTTATCTTTGAAAGATTGGTAGCCTGGGACCTAGAGATGACAAAGGCTACTTTTCATCGTGAATATTTGTAGTATACGGCTAGTACACACGGCTACACATCAAGCTATAACTTTCCAGTTTACACTGACCTCTCATTGTAAGGAAATCCTATACAATGCGAGATCAGCTTATACTGGAAAATTATAGCTTGATCTGTAGCCGTGCGGACCTATCGATATAATACTGTAAGATTTCACCATCAAACGAAATACTATATATATCTACTGCTGAACATAAGACTAAGGTACGTGTTGCGCTTCCCACATCCTATTGGTTGTAGATTTAACTTAAATAAAAAATAAAATAAACCTTTATTGCTGGTTCTGCGATATTTTCTAAATTATTTATATATTGTATCAACCAATTTTTTTCTTAAATATCGACTATCGACCTCTTCTTTAAACCGCTTGTCCTTCGACAATGGCCTTCTATAAATATTTCCATCTGTCTCTCTATTTCTAGAGAGAGAGAATTAACTCACATTCAGTTCTAAATCAAGATTCATAACTCAGTATCAATCTATAATGCAGTCCAAATTGTTTAAACACACATATCAGCTGTTTGCTCTATCAACATCGTCTTGCCTCATCGCCTTCGATAACTGGTTGCTAGGCAACGCATTAACGAGACGTTACTGATAATAGAGATAATAATATTACTGTTCGTTGTTGATAGAAACTTCATAATTATAAATCTAGACGCTACTGGAAATGACTTGAGTTGATTCGAGACGATAATGTGTGTCTCAAGGCTCCCGCAGATAGGCGCGACGCGACTCTTGTAGAACAATTTCTAGGAAAACTTAATGGAAAATAATAATATTCTACCAGAATACAAATTCATATTCAAATTCAAATCTCGGTATTGCATTCATGTGTAGGTACATTAAGTTGTTACTATTGATTTATTTAATTATGTATTTAATTTATTTTATTTAATTTAATTTTGTATGATATCGTACAAACGTGGCAATGTCGCCAGTCTCTTGGTTACATTACTAGTCGACAGCTCCGTCGCACCGTCGCGTCGAGTCTCGCCTGTTTGTGAGAGCCTTTAACCTTTGAGGTGAAGGTTTTTCTATTACGGCTTTAATTTTGTGAATCGTAGTTGAAGTTTTGTTTTAAAGGTACACATGTTTTGTTATAAGGTAAGACAAAACTTAGATAGAGCTTCGGCAAAATTCGTAAAACCGATCACGATCCGAACTGAGTGCGCCTTCAACATCACCAATCTTTATTACTGCTTTAGGCGGAAATGATCTTGTAAAGTCATATAACTTAATACATTCGTAAAATTGAAATGAATGAATGCAAATTTTCAACACAACATCTAAGTTGGGGCATACTGTAAGGGTCTAATTCACGATGTCCGAATAGCCACTACTTACTGGATAAATTATCTGCCAAGAAAGTTAATAGGAACTCAATCATAGGTGGTGAAACAGGCCCTAAGTGTTACTAACTTTACATTGTTAGATGTAGGTACTGAAATAAATATTTCTACTTTTACAAAAAGGCACGTCCGTAAATAAGTTTGCATAATACATATGTTGGTTTTCAGTTTTGTTCCTGACTCTGTAACTCATACTTTATTTTCTGTTTTCTGGTTTTTCAGGCTATTGCATAGAATCAGGTTCTGATGATGATCAGGTTCTGGTTACTTTACTAGGGAGTGGGGAGAAGTGGCGAAGGGCGGGTGTTTTAAGGACCACATCTTATGCAGTTTTGACGTTCAAAAGTGCTGATTCTCAGCTTAATTTAAACAATTTGTGAGTTTTTTGATTCCACCTTTAGAATCAACCGTGAAACATAAATAACTTAACGTTAAGTGCTTAGTCATTAAATAAACATAAAACCGCCATTTTATAAAAAAAAAACTATACTATATAGGTACTTTTATACACTTAATAGGACTAGAAAGAAACAATGAACAAAACTTAACATTTAAAAACCGAGAAAGTCTTTAATTTCGTATTAAAATATTTTAATTTCAATTGAAATTCATAGCTAGTTAATGGAACTCAGCCGTTAAATAAAATCGAATACCTTCGCGTTTTACTAGTGGAAATTTTAACTCCTTTTTTAACGCGTTTCTGAGCTTTTAAGAGTACCTACTATGAGGTGAGATGAGATGTCTCTTGTTGTATTGAAGTGAAAAGTAGTTGCAAATTCGATAAAGAAATAGATAACCAGAGGCTCTAGCAAGAATAGAATACAATAGAATAGAATACTCTTTATTATGCACACCGTTAAAATTACAGATATCAATGTTGAAATTTTACATAGGCTGATGCAATGGGCGGTCTTCTACAGACAACCGTTGGATGGATTAAGGGAACAAGAAGAGACAATTCTGTTGGTAGTCAGTGATATACCATATACATATACAACATATACATTCAATACAATAATAATAATGTATATACAATAATAAACATGAAACAAGAGCAAGGTAATTTAATGACTAATGACCGATGTTTAAAGAGAGAGGAAGTGATTTTATACCAAAACTTTAAAAGTGGACAAAGTTTGAGCATGCCTTATCGACACAGGGAAGGCATTCCATAATCATACTGATTGAACTGTGAAAGATTTGGCATAAAAGCTGATGGAATGCATCACTAGTCTCAAGTTTTCCAATGACCTCAGATATGTATTATGTATGTCATGAAGGAACTTGCGAAGTAAGGGTCCGGTCTTCAAGTGTCCATTACAATGACGCCTGCTTTCCTAGATTTTATGTTGAAGTTCCTATTGCCGTCAGCCCGGAACAAGACTCCAGACTCCAAGACTCCAAGACTCAAGACTGATGACAAAAACAGAAACTTTTCTGCGATTCTTCGCTCATGTCAATTAATTTTATTTCGTCCTTTATTACGTTACCAGTTGATGAAAAATATTTTGTTGCGTTTTCAATGGATTTCTGGTCTGTAATAATATTTATTTACTATTTTATCCTGTATCGAGTTAGCAATATTTTCTAATTTTTTGTTGGATTTTTTTATAATTAGTTCTTTATCAAAAACAATAACAGCAGTCTTCACTTCGTGATTGTTTATCAGTTCTCTACGTAATGTCTTGTCATCTCTTGCGGAAAAATTTAGAATGTATTCCAAATCTAACATTATACAGTCACTGTTATTTAAATAATTTGTGAGTTTACAGACGGTAAGTGCTTTGTTATTTGTAACGATAACAATTCCAGAAGGCAGGTCATCAAACTTGATTGAATTCACAGCATCTTCTTTGAAAGTGTAATTGTTATTCTTATCCTTTGCATAATATTTATAACGCTGATCAACGGCTGTCTTGCCGTATGTTTTACAGCATTTTTAACCGACTTCAAAAAAGGAGGTTCTGTATTCGACCCGTTTGTATGTATGTATGTACCTATGTTTGTTTGTCCGCGATTTTCTCAAAAACTAATAACCAATTTTGATGATTTTTCACTAACGTGATCTACATACTTTCAGGAAGGTTTTAATATATAATACATTATGTAATTATTCTTATGTACGACGTTATATGCATAAATGCACTGTATCTCCGGCATTTCTAAGCGGATTTTGATGATTCTTCTGTTCGTCTAATTTGGGCTTACCTACTTATGTAATTGTATATTCAACTAAAAATGGCAAAAGTATATAAAGTACCTATACTTTATAAAAAAGTAAAAACCGACTTCGAAACAAAAAAAGAATGAAATAATTTTCATAAAACACATAGGTAACAGCTTCTGAAGTCGGTGTCTTCAATTCTTCAATGCACTTTAGCTTGACACCAACTTCAGAAACTTTTTTTTACTCGTTTTTGCTTTTGAAGTCGGTTTTTAATTTTTTTTAAAGTAAATTTATTATATAAACTACCTTCTTTTTCAAGATACTTTCCTATTCCCACTTCAGATGACATCTTCTTCAACCAAAACACAATAACACCCGACGGATGTTGCCCGACCTGGAAATCAAACAGTAGCTCTTCAGCAAAGCTAAAGTAGTTATCGAGAAAAACTACGATATTTTATCAAACCTTTCTATGACTTGAGAACCTCTATATTTTTACGTCATGACGTCACTCGATTTATAGGTAAGGTCCGGTCTTCAAGTGTCCATTACGCAGGCAATCCCATTAAAAAAGAATGTGACATTAAAAACGTATCAGATTGTCCGGAGCTCGCCCCATTGATGGGATTACCTCTATTTTCTCTGATAAAAGGAAAATGTCATAATGATAAGGTATCAGGGTCTGCTGAGGTTTTTTTTTTTTTTACGACGAGCTAGCTAGAGAGCTGGGATGTAGAGTTTATTGGGAACTATTTAATAATCCACCACACCACACCATCATCCACCACAGACTCTCACGCATACTCATCTGTACAAACAATACTACACTCCACAGGTAGTTGTAGAACTTAATTTTGTTATACCTACCTACTTTTTTATTTTTTTGATTATTATTTTTTTTTTTTTTTTGGTATTTTAATACTTATTTTTTTTGTTTGCTGCATGCATCCCTTACTTTTATTGTATTAATTAAGCATATATAATGAGAGCCTTGACTTCCATAATACAAGTCCTACTTAGTTTGGAAGTCAAGAGCTCATTTCCGTGTACGTTTTTTAATATGCAATAAACTTTTTCTTTTTTTTTTTTTTAATCAAGTAATTTCCTGGTACTTACGCTTGGACGAAGTAAAAAGAGTACCTACAGAGCATCCTAGCACAAGGTTAACATATTTTCTGCCTACTCATAAGGGAAAAAGGTGTGATATTACGTAGGTCCCTGTCAAGGAAAATAAAATTGAAATAGACCAACACCAAAAACAATCATAACTATATGGAACTCACTGGAAAGCTCTAGAGCCAGCTCAAGTTTTCACAGTCGGAGATCTCATTCAAAGAATGATTTTTTTATCTGTTATCCAATCCCTTGGCATAATCAATTTATAACACTAGTTAAACCCAATAAACAACAATATTGATTTCTTTACACTAACGACCTGAGCATTGCTATGTTTTATTAGCTATTGCCTGCGGCTTCGCCGGCGTGGAGGTCGGGAACTTTCCCACAGGAACGTACCGGGATTAAAAGTATCATAGGACCTAATCCAGATCTTGGGTCAACACATGTGCCAAATTAAGTTCAAATCCGTTCAGCCGTTTTAGCGTGAAAGCGTAATAAACAAACTCACTTTCGCATTTATAGTATTAGTAAGAATTAATTTCAGATGTCACGTTCGTTAACACGGTATAGAATTGAGTTAGTAGAAATAAACATTTTAGTGTCAATATTGAGACCAATATGTTTTTGTCAGATGTCTTACAAGAAGGTCTGACAGTTGTCTTAAAATCATCATTGGTTACTAAAGCCTCCACTACACTACTCGCGAAGTTGCTTCGACGAAGTACTGGTCGAAGTTGACCGAAGTCCGTAGTACGTGACTACACACTCGTGCAACTTCGTGAGGAGCTCAGTCGCCCGATAGCATCCGCGCGCTTTGCACCACATACTAAGTAGTATTCTTTGCACCATGGATAATGTTGAAGTGGCAGCTTCCGTTGCAATGTGCACTCTCGCATATTATAACTACGTGCGAATTTATCACGCGACAAAAATAAAGTGAGTCGAGTAGTGTAGTCAGACGCTTCGTCGGGGCACTTCGGCCCCTTTGACTCGGGCGCAAAAACCGACAACGATCAGAAGTCGCGCGAGGCGAGCCGAGGTTGCACGAAGCGAAACGAAGTAGCCGTCCACACTATTAGTAGTTTAGAAGAGGCTTTATATGTGATTTCTATAGGTACTGAAAATGCGTACATTACTCGTAGCTATATTCTGGGTCAACGCTTGGTTACCTAGGAGAGCGGTGGCTGCCACATAACGGTAGAAGTGACGGCTATCATGAAAATTAAGGCACCGACTTTACAGTGACAAAAAACGCTCTCTAGGGAAACACTAACTTACTTTCATAAATAACGTTTCTGTGACGTCAATCGACGGTAAATTGCGGATGTTATGTGGCGGCCACCACATTCTTAGGAAACCCTCGCTTTACAGTCCTTTCTATTATTTTACCTTATTTTGCATCACTGTCAAAATCACGGTGATCTTCATTGTCGTTAAGATAAGGTTGCTGCCACTGACAAGTCTGTCAAAATGCACTCATCTAGTCCACTGGTTATGTCGATAAAAATGTACAACAAACTTCCCGGTGTACTCAGAAATGAGAAATAAATTGCTACTTTTACAAAATAATTAAAAAAAATATTACTAAATAAATGTTATTATAGTACCTATAAATGAATATTTAATTGACAAATCCATAGAACTAACATAATAATATAATTGAATAATAAAATTTTTAGATTAAATTAATAATTAGTAAAATGTTACCATAGCTTAAATAAGTCCTCTTCCTTCAAACTTTTCTTTTGCTGTGCCCGACAGGGTCCACGATTGTTACAACAAATGTCTACTTACCACCTAAGAATTTACATTGTGGATTACAATAAATTATTGAGTATTGAAAATCACAGTGATATATATTCTCGTCACGATTACGTTACGTTTGCTGTTGGGTTGCAATACAAATACAAATACAAATAGTTTATTTTCTTTAACATGGTATGTACTACATAGCTAGTGATAGAAATGTCCTTTTAAGCAAATAAATGCCTGTATTAGGACACTCCGCTCTTCCGCAACTTAAATTTACGTACTGTACATTCACAAACAAAATTAAGCCAATGTTTACTATTTATACAATTTTGAAAAACTAAAGTAAAATAAAGTAAATTAAAATTATTCCAAACAAAGAATTGTAGAAGACTAAATTTTTATATCAGCTTATTACGAAATAATTGTTATAGTTATATGAGTTGGGAATGTATGATATATGTGTGTAGGGTGTGTGTGTGTGTGGGCTGTATGTGTGTGTGGTGTGTGTGTGTGAGGGATGTATGTGTGTATGAGGGGTGTATGTGTATGTGTGGTGTGTACGTCAACATTTTGAACATATGAGTAAGTGTGGTTGCTGCTGTCAGAAGTAAAATAACTGTGAAAGTAAGCAAGAGTCTTACTCTTGCTTGTACACACTTACTTGCTTATATTATATGCCCCATAACATAGAGTACGGACAGTACTCTATGCTTCATACTCTTGCTATGTTGACATTAAAAAATCCAATATAAAAATAAAAATCGGGAAAAAGCGAACAGTAATAAAATTATCACATTTATTTCCATGTTGTTGTTTTGTGCGTTATTTTTAAAGAGCATACCTGTAACATCATCGTTACCATATTTATCCAGCAAACAGTGTGTTAATTAAATATGTCACTACAGTCAATTTTAATAGCCCAAAGTACACAAACAGAGCACAAACAAGTTATATTTTATACCAAATCGTTCACCACAAAATAAAATGTTTCGTGGAACATTTTTATTTGCAGAGGCCCGTCAGATTCTCTTCAAAGTAAGCAGGGTGATAAAAAATAGTGAATGTTATAAAAATATTTTATTAACGTTTTTAACAGTTCCCTAGGCACCGGATTCACGCAAAATATCACGTTTTAACAAGTTTTTTAAAATTATAAAATAACATTAATTTTGCATATATTACTGCGTTTTCTTTTCTTCGGATTCGTCATCGCTGTATTTGTTTGGTGTTTCACCTGGTTTCAGGAGACGGCCCACAATGTCGTACTTCTCTGTAAAATGATTTTTCTACTATTAGTTTCATTCAATATTTTTAATATTTGTTATTCTGAAGTATTTTCATCTAAATTCCATATCATTCAAATTTAAAAATATCTTTGTGATAATTCATATCTCTGCACGAGATGTTTCGTAATGTCTTTTGAGAATTGATTTAGAATTTTTATTACTTCAAATATTTCATATGATTGTCTGTCGTTGTTGAATATATTTTACTAATACAAAATACCAGAAAATATCTATTAGACTAGACTTCAAGAGGTAATAAGTATTTATTTATTTATTTATATATACTTTATTGTACACCACAAAAATACATAACAAAAAAAGACATAATCAAACACTACAAAATATACAATGGGCGGCCTTATCGCTTTCTGCAATCTCAAAATAAGACCAAGTAAGAAAGAAGTGAAAGAAGAGAGAGAGTGGAAGTGTAAGTATCATCTTGATATTAAAATATCATTAGTAGGTACAGTGTCTACTTCGGTTTTAACATTTACTTTATAGCTTGTAGTGCATTCCAGGTAACGGAGTGACTTTAACTTGCTCTCACACTTCTATTGTTTTTCCTTTAATTAATGTTCTATTGTTCAGTTTTTATTTCTATTTTTACTTATTATAAGTATAATTAATTTAACATTATTTACTTGGAATAAGATCAGTTAGTACTTTATTTTTATCAAGGTGTATTGACGTGCATGTTTCATGATTGCTTGTTTTTGTCTTGAAATTGCACCCTTATTGCGTAACACACGATATCGATCGGAATCTGAATAATTTTGCAGCAAACTGCTAATCCATTACTACATATCTTCGAAAAATTTGTCTTCTCAACTCCGTAAATAACGCAATGAATGTTGTTGAACTGTCAAAATGAAACCGATGCCGATTGATAGTGTGTTACCCAATTACGGTGCGGCTTTTGTTTTAAAACTTTAATTGGCGTCCAAAACTAGTATAGCAATCCCTGAATTATGCACTTGAATAGAACTTTAAACAAAAATGAACTTTATTGTTTTATTTTTAAACTTATTACCTTTGAATTGTTCTTCCCATTCCTTGGCTGATGCAGCTTCATCAGGAGTCAGATCACTGACGTCATCGTATTCCTTGTCTGAGGCTGCTACCTGACCGGTGGCAAGTCCTCGTGTCGCGTCCTTACCCGCGAAGGCTGAGTATGGGCCACCTGGAAATTAACAAAACAGGTTTTAGTAAACAGTCAGAGTAATTAGGAGAATTTGGATTACCTTGAGTTGAAATCCTTTAGATTTAAAGGAATTTTTGGGCTGATTTTACAAGTTTTGCTGAGACGAAGTATAGTTTATTTGGCAAAGAGCGTCCTGGCAAAATGCCAGAAATAATTATGTTAACATGACGAAACACAAAATACATTTTCTAATTTGAACCAATCAGCTGTCACAAAAAAAAAACAGTTACAAAACAAACAACATTAAATTTGACTCCACACAAGTAGCAGAAATCCAAACTCCTATATATTATAATATTTATTCAGAAACATTCAGAAAACTTCAACAGATTTCCTAAGTGTATGGTTTCAAGAAGATTACAGGAAACTATTTCGTTCTGGCCAGAAAATAATATGTTGCGCACACGGGAGGAATACTAATGGCGTTCTTGTTGAGGTGACCGGCCTGGACACAGATGTGAATGATAAAAATGTTGCATTTACATAAATTTAGAAATGTGTTTAATCCAAAGATGTAGTTTTGTTCGAAGAAATAGATGAGATATTTGATTACTATGCTGAAAACATCCTCTCAATACTGTTAAGCATAACACGCTCAAATACCGTAATGGAAGGTTTTAGCAAATAAGATGAACTGTGATTATGTTTGATCTTATTTTCTAAAAAAATGAAAGAATCTTCAATCTTAGTAACCAAATTGGTAAATATATCATTTGTTCAGTAATTATTATTTACAATAATTATTTGTGCCAATTATTTCAAGTAAACAACAATCTAATGAGTTGATATAACATATTAATATTATAATTTATGAAATAGATATGATGGATTCAACGTACGCTTGTCGTGGTATTTGGTGTTTTTAATACATATAGCAAGATAATAATTACGCACTGTGATTTTTTAATAATTTTGGAACCGAAGACTGCTTTTATCAATAATTTTAACAGTTACTATAAATAAAGAAAGAAAAGAGACTTTACGCACACAGATAATGTAAGTAGACAAAAAGAGCACTGATTTAGATAAGCACTCCCTAAATTTCCATCCACACAAATGTTAAAAGAAAGAGACACACTTTTATGGGGCCAGATTCCATTAAAAGGATTTTAATTCACCGCTCCATGCATTCATTTAAATAATTGCACGTTTTTCTTCTATTTTTACATTGGAGGGCCTCGGCCCCTCACGAACTTAAAGCGTTTACGTTTTAAAAATTAGTTCCGAAACCGTGTTTGCTTCAAGCACGTCTAAATTATTGCTTCCTTGCTTATAAACAGTAGCCGCGTACTTACTGTCGTGTTTTTATATTTTAGTTTTTAACTAAACTTTGTTTTTGTGATAAACATCTACCTTTTGAGTTTGTGGTTTTGTATTTACAACCAAATAGTGGTTTTAGATTTCTTGTTTGGAAAAATGTTTGCTAGGAATTTCTGTTTGATAAATAACAATTGGATTGTTATTGAGTATTATTGCTACAATTTATGTTGGTCTGTAATTCAATTTCGATACTAAGGGCTTGTTTCACCACCTACGATTAATTTCTTAGTAACTTACTTGGCAGATAATTTCATACAAATTCTGTTCCATTTTTGAATTTATTCGGTAAGTAGTGGCTATTCGGACATCGTGAAATAGGTAGGCCCTAATTCTACAACTAGCAACATTGTTTGTTCGTTCACACAAATTTGTTGTAAGGATTCAGAGAAAACATCACATAAGTTTTCTCTTTGCTGTCATAATTATCATGTGCTTGTAACCCCTCAAACACGATGACGTCATTGAAAATGTAAAATCATTATATTATAAAAACAACGTCGACTTTTACCGAGGTCGAATCACTTGAATCGCGACTGTCTGTTTATAAAATCAGGGACTATGTATAATTACCGTGACACATTGAATTTTGAAACTTAACACTGTAGCTGTATGGTGCATTTTTGCAAAGAAAGATATTGTAGCGTAACGTTGATAAATGCAGCGTCCTCGTTGGTAGTTACTGGGGGCATAGGTGGTTACAAAATAAAACGTACCTACGACCTCTATTTTAAATAAAAAATATTTAGGAATTGAAAACAAAATGTTTAAAGAAACCGTTAAAGATGATAATATTTTTGAAGAAATAATAAGTATTTACTGTTTGTTACAAGTACCTACTTAGGTTTTCATGAAATTATTATCTAATAATTATAGATTAGTATGTTTTGTTACTCGATCTCTGAACCTCTCTTAATAAGTGGCTAAGCTACTTATGATCCTATGATGAAAACCATTTCATATAACTGTATTTTTAACTAAACACAGTCTTTTCTTAACAATAACGAAATACCTCTTGAACTACGTCAGACAATCCGGTAATTAATTTAACGATTTCTTAATTCATGCTCAGATAATGTGATTCTAATTTTAGAAACTAGTAATCTTAATGATGAAGCAATTAACGACCAAAAATATATGTAGACATGTTATGATAATAGGTTGTCAAAAATAAATTTAAGTAACTATACACAATGAAAAATCACATTTTTATAATCACTCGCAATTTATAAAGTAGGTTCAAATAAGAGAGAAATGGAGACAAAGACAAAGAAGTTTATTCGTCGGATATGGTAGCAACAAAGTTGGTATATAAAATAATTGTGTTCAGGACACATCCGCCGCTAAAAGCGGCATACGAATATTTACAATAGTATGTGCACATGGGCATAAAGCCTAACTTATAAACTACATACCTATACTCTATATAACAATATAGAACACTTAAAACTTAGACATAGAAACACATTAATTATTATTCTCGGGTACCTATAACCTACAATATAAAATAAACAATAAAAACACAACAATAACTTTAACAAACAACCTAACAACAACCTAATTATAAATCTAAAAAGAGATCTTTTTTTTTAAATGGGTTTAAAAAAAATACTTTAACACGTTAATTTTACTAAAAATAAGAAGAAGATGGAAGAACTAGTCAGAGTCAAAAATATTGTTATAGGTATATTTGGAAATATTGTTATAGGTTTATAGGGATGTTTGGAAATATTGTTATAGGTTTATAGGGATGTTTGGAAATATTGTTATAGGTTTATAGGGATGTTTGGAAGCTGGGAACAAAGCCTTAAGGTTAGACCTAGAGGTTTAGGTACCTTTTAGAGCATTGAGAGCTATACATGTCTAAGACGAAGTAGGGTTTTTATGTGTAACAAATATTTTTAGAATTGTTTAAACAACCCAATTTCTGACAGTTAATTGCCAACAATGACCCAATTAAAGTAGGTATGTTATTTTCTTTTCCTTTTTTGATTTGTCCGATATGTACCTACCTAATGTAAAATAGCAAATTCCAAACATCTGTGATATTGAAAAAAAATCTAGAAAATAAACTAAAAGTTTGCAGTTAAAAATAAAAATACTCTAAAGTCTAAGATATATTACGTCATACGTATGTATGGCTCAAAATGCTCTAAATGGTTATAACTATCACCCCTTTAAGGCTTTGCACCCAGCTTCCAAACACCCTGTATATTATGTTGGTAAAGTTAATTCCTTATCTGATAGTACTAAGATTGTTAAAATCTTTCGCTACGAAATAGTTACGCTCAAGTATAGTATTTTCTAGAAGTATACAATGAAAAACACACTTGGTGAAATCACAAAACTCTTGTCACTATCTGATAAAACACAAGATCCAAAGTGGAAGATAAAGTACAACATTCGAATTGTGTAACATAGCTCATCAATAAGACAACTGCGCTGATTGATAATTTTGTCGATAGGATAATGATTGAAAATACTGGTTAATGGACAATGGATAGACATCATCAAAATGATTGAGGATGTAACAAAATTTATTGGCATCCACATCTAGAACCATATTCTTTATAAAACTATAGCGTAGTTACTAAGCCGTAAATGACAGTAACTATTCTGAAAGGTTATAAATATACCTATGTGTTATCTCCTGTTATCAGTTTCAGAAAATTCAGTATTGATGGATCGTAAACGATAACATATGCGTCAGGAAACTTACTATCATAAACTGTTCATGATGTCGTTAAAACTCTGATAAATTATTTAACTTTCTTGTGAAACAAGTTTTGACGTTTTACTAGTTTAGTTCTTTAATGCCTGATTCTGAAGTTTAATTATGGTCATGATACAGATTAAGATTCTAATGCTTAAGGCTATGCGAAAAAATAGACGAACTAGCTCTATGAAAACGATAATGGCGCAAACACTTACATCAAAGCAGTCTCACAGCCTAAGTTTTCAATACATTACAATACTGAAAAACCGGTTTTGTTACCGAGCAAAACTGCTATGTCTATGAATTCTATGATAGACAAGACTGTTTTGTTTTTAGTGTACGTAGGTACGTACTCTAGCAGTATTATATCAACGTTCTATATTCAAATCACAAATTTCTGAGCTGAACCTACGTCTGAGCTGCCGGATATTTTATACATCCTATAGTAAGCATTGGAATTGTGGAAAGACGGGTGATATACAACGTGTCGTTTTGCAACCTCGTCAAATTTCAGGGTGTGATATATACAGAACATCAAACCGAACAACTTTCTCCATGGGATCAACATCGTATTCGGGAAAAAAATTTCAACTGTCCCATAGAAAACGTCTATAACTACTCGAAGCAAATGTATGGGACGGCTGCTTATTTTTTCGCGATTACCATGTTGGTGCCATGGAGAAAGTTGTTCGGGTTGGTCTATACCACACCCTTAAATTTGACGAGGATGCAAAACGACACGTTGTTTATGGATGGGCTCTTTTAACATAAATAAATACAATGAAGAACTGTCTGGATATTAAATTATTATTGATAGCGCGAACGCACTGGATAATGTTAAATTTTAAAGTCATAAAAACCTACCTAGCAGAGAGGTAGCACTACGCTACTCGTATTAAAGTTTTCCTGCTTTGAATAAATGCCTAGTGCGTTCGTGTTATCAATAATATTTGTATACGGTATACAGACAGTTCTTCGTTGTATTTATTTTGAAAGTGATAAGGGTGTTATCGTGCGTGTACTGAGCTGCTATCTGCCCCTCGTCATGGAAGAATACTTTTGGCCGCAGGACGTGGTGTTCCGTCGCTTCCACGGACAAGTTCGACAGGACAGCACAAAGTCAAGCTGGTGCAAAGTGAAGTGCTTCTAACATAGCCTTAAGCCTTATTTATTAACAGTAGATTTTGATTACAAAAATATAAATGTTTACGTTAAGGTTTTTTTCTATGGGCCTATGTCGCCTGAAATAAATGGTATTTTTTTTTTATTCAGACAGTTCTTCATTTACTGCAACTGTAACATGTTACATGTGTGAAGCTATATGACATACTCGTGCGCCGATAAATGCGATGTTGTAGGTATCGAGTGTTTTTTCCAAGTAGGTACTCACCGAGTACTTGTTCGAAAGGACTTGATTTGTTTTACTTTAGTTATAGGTATGGAAAATCTATGCTATTGCTTCTTCAAGGTTTAATCACAAACTACGTCTTTGTTATGGTAAAAACATTTTTCTGTAGGCTGATAAAGTGATTGAAGGTAAGTTCCACACCACAATAATACATGGTATTAACGTTAATCACAGACAAGATAGGTATTTATGTTTGCCAAGTCATTCTGACAATCAATCTACCTAGCCTTTTCCCAACTGTGTTGGGGTCGGCTTCCAGTCTAACCAGATGCAGATGAATACTAGTATTTTATATGGAGCGACTGCCTATCTGACCTCCACAACCCAGTAACTGGGTAATACGATACCCCTTGGTAAGACTGACTCAGACTTTCGTCCTTATGATGACCCGTAACGACTGTCAAAGATCTACTAACGACAGCCGGGACCAACGGCTTAACGTGCTTTCCGAGGGCACGGAGGAGTTTCGGTATGAAAAGATGGTCACCCATCCACGGACCAGCCCCGGCAAGCGTAGCGTAACTTGATGGATCGACCCATGCGGCTGTTATAACTTAGCCACGAGCTCCTCTCCGATAATGATTTACAAATGGCGTCGCCCAAAGACTCGCTGCGATAACCCAATACTGTTTTGGGACACTGGATTTTTATTCAGAAGGTTTAAAAGGTTAGCAATTAGGTATCTGACAATAATTATTGTTTGTCTGTTTATGTTGGTGCACCGTGCTTGTTTCATGAACTGTATCCAAACAAATGATTTTCTTTCTTTCTTTCTTTTTAACCGACTTCAAAACAGAGGAGGTTCTCAATTCGTCGGAACCTTTTTTTTTATTTTTTTTTATGTATGTTCCCCGATTACTCGAAGATGGCTGGACCGATTTGGTTTTTTGTTGTTTTGTTCGAGACTGTCATCACAGTTGGTCCCATATAAAATTGATTAACTTTGATTGGGTAGTTTTTGAGTTAGCTTCAATAATACGTATTTTTTCCCCACTTTTATATGGATGATGTTCTAGTTTGTTTTGCAGGTAGTGGTATATGAATTTGCGTGGGGTAGGTACACAACTAAAAAGTGAAAAATAAAAACTTTTTTACAAAAAAATATAACCGACTTCCAAAAACAACACTACAAAGTGAAAAATAACTTTAATTTCGGAAGTCGGTGGCAAAAAACGAAAATACATTTAACTAGACACCGACTTCCGAAATTAAAGTTATTTTTCACTTTGTACCTAGTGTTATTTTTGGAAGTCGGTTGTATTTTTTTGTAAAAAAGTTTTTTTAGTCACGTTAGTTACTTTCCGTCCATTTTTTCTAGAAGTCCTGCTCCTCCTTGTAAGCCAATAAAATTAATGGTTCTGCCATTATCAGACTTGGATGATGGCAATACTGATGTTGGCATGACACACAAAGAAGTAAGTAAGTACTTCGAGAAAAGGCTCCCTGGATTAGTGATCCTATATTATTAGGGTGAAAGAGAATACCAAACCCTGCCTAACGTAGGTATCGTTTCAATACCAGCACCCTAATTGCGTAAAACATTATCAATCGGAGTTTGAATCATTTTGAAACAAATTGCTAAACTATTGCTTCATTATGTTCGAAAAATTTGTCTGCTCGGCAATGTAATAACGCAATGAATGTTGTTGAACTGTCAAAATGAAACCAACTCCGAATGATAGTGTGTTACGCAATTAGGATACTGGTCATTGTAATTGTAGTCTTTGCTAGCCACTGGCCCCAATTTAATACATTGTTTATAATCATATTCACGTGTAAATGTTCGTTGTTAGCATTAAAGAATACATTATTTTACATAACAGTGTTGTTTATAGGGTACCGTAACTCAAAAGGAAAAACGGAATCCTTATAGGATCACTTTGTTGTTCGTCTGTCTGTCTTTCTGTCTGTCAAGACCCTTTTTCTTAGGAACGTATGGAGGTGTCAAGTTGAAATTAATATCAAATACGTAGGTCTATAGTCCCTTAGAGTTCTAAAAAACCAAGCTTCTAAGTTAACGCAATAAAAAAATATGGCTATTTATATGACATACTTTGATACTCGCAAGTAAATCAAAACCTATAGGGTACCTACTTCACGTTGTCCTAGAATCATGAAATTAGGCAAGAAGTAAGGTCTCACAGCACAAGTAAAGAAAAAAGTCCGAAAATTCTACATTTGTAATTTAATCACATACATTTTTTTTTGTGATTACAATGTTAAGTCTGTTTTTGGGCTAAATTCTTTTGAACTACGGAACCCTTCATTGTGCGTGGTCTGACACGCACTTGACCGTTTTTTTATACTACCAGTATACAACTGGTATTCTAAAAAAACGGCCAAGCGGACAGAGAAATATAAAAAAAAACTGAATACGGTAATATTTACGTTTGGCTTCTCGCTCTAACATAAGCAAGGGAAAGAGATAGCTGAACCCCAACACCAAACTATCTTGCTTGTGTGCTTCTATTAGACAAGTCAGATTTCCTTCCAAACCAAAATAATAATAATATGGTGGAGGGGTAAAACAACAGTGTCTCGGTTCAGAATAGACTCACATTTTTTTTTTGTATGTTTTATGTTAAATGTTTAATAAACTCAGCTGAGTAATATTATTTGTGTTAGCGCTGGTTATATTCTACTTAGTGTCAAGGTTTACCTTGAATCGTTTTTTTACGCCGACACTCTTAACTTCGACACATCTAAATTATATTTAATTCAGTGCTACATCGTACAAATCAGTTTGTATTGAAAGAGCCTGTTTCACAATGTCCTAATATATAAGTTCCTATTACCTTACTTGGCAGACAATTTCATACAAACTCTGTTCCATTTTTGAATTTATTCGGTGAGTAGTGGCTACTCGGACATCGTAAAATAGGCGCTTAGACTGTTAGCTAGATTGATTTCTCTATTTGTATTAGGATACCAAACTAGCTCACTAAATAACAAAGCAGTTCCTACATAGTTTACTACGAGCGAAATCGTAAAACTAGGCACATTTTATTGCGCACGATCATAACCTTAACACGGCAGCCGGTATAACCCTACCAAATAGAGAAGACACTTACCGGGACCGTAAAATCTCTTGCCCTTGGTTACATCGAAAATGATTCCGTTCACAGCGAGTAACACTCTGCCGTCGGCCTGTGTTCCATCGTAATTCTTAATCTCAGCTACTGTTAGATCCTTCCTTAGCTTTGGTAGTCTTGGAGGAGGTGGAGCCACAGTCACTTCTGATTCAAAGTTCGACTTGATAATCTTATACACAAGGTACACAATAATAGCTATCAACACAAGGTTTAGTGGGCTCATAAGTTCGTCCCATAATGTAGGAGAAGCTGTTACAGTTTCTTCTGACATTTTGATACGTGCGCTTGCGCCGGCCGCGGTTACAAAACTGCTCTATCGTCACGTTATCAAGCCACTATAAAGTCAACGAGTGTAAGGCCGTCACTAGACGTGTATGTTTTAAAATTCGACGGGATATTTACTGATTTTTGTAATGTGAGACCGTTGCTGTTATGACAATCTTGTTTATTTAACAGCGCTGCATGTGCATTGTTAGCCGCAGTTAACGTTCCGTTTAGTGATTTCAAAGCGATTTAGCGCTGCAAATGCGTTAACTGCATTCGCGTTTTTGTTGCAATTTTGCTAATGATGTTACTTAATAAGCGGATATTAGTCTGGAATATGCTTTTTGAATAGAATAATACTTAGAACATTCTTAACTGGTCAACAGAAAACAATTAACTTGATATTAATAATATTGTTGTTTATTATATACCTATTTATCTGTAGGTTTATAAATATGTTATTGAATTGTCCTAAATATATCTATTTCAGTACAAAAAATCAAAGTCATGCTTCTAAAATATTGCGATTCATCGTGATATTGGCGTAATTGATGAACCTTAAACAATATCATGACATGACAATACTGCTGGTTCAGAAACTACTAAGTATTCAAAATCAAAACACCTTTCAAAAAAACCTCTCTTTATCTTTTTATTCAGTAGGTAGTACATAATATTTCAAAACACAATTTCCATTTTCCCCGAAAATATCTTTATGGCAACAAAATATTTCATTTTTTTCCAGCGGGCTTCATAATCTGACAGGCAATGGACTCAGCGCATTTTATGAATGGCGACCGAACTAGGAAATCGTTGGCTTGAATAATAACCAGTTTTTAATTATCATATCGTACGAGGAACGTGTTTATGTACATACTTGATGGACTTTGCACGAAGGAGTGAAGAATATAAAATATAATCTGTGTCAGCGCTATTGTGTGTTATTAGCCATTTACGTTGTATTTTAAGATTCCAAGGAACGTGTTGTTGGTGAAGTAGGTAATTTCACAAAAAAATGGCTCACTTAAAGCAGTCAAAAAGCAACAACAAGATCAGTAGTTTAGAGTCTAGTGCGCTGAGTTAAAACCGGCGCTCACTAGGGCGGTACGACGCGGCATGGCACGGCAGTCTCCATGGCATACCGCAGCTTCCCGTCCGTGGTATGCTCAAGTCCCCTTGTGACAATATCAACGAAATCTGAGTATAAAAATTATATTCAAAACATTTCTCTTTACGAATTTTTTTTGCCATGTCATATCGCATCGTGCCGCTTGGTGAGCCTTTTATCTCCATTGCTCCATAAGCTTTATCATGGACCATGTTCTTTGGAGTTCAGTTCTGATTATGAACCTAACAACTGCACTTTATGACCAATCGTAAAGTTATCGTGACGATAACGTAACCTACCTACAATCGTTCACACCGTATTTACGTTTTGACGATCTATCCATATTGACACGGTTAACGATGAACATATTATATACGTTACCATATTGACACCAGTAATCACCACGACAAGTCTAGAAGCAGACGCATCAGCCCTTTTTCTAGGCGATATGGAATTATCTACTCTTCATCGTCAGGTAGGTACTACATACTGCATATTTGCTATAGAAATATCGACCTCGCCTGCTTTGTGTACGGTGAAACTAGTGCCGTTGACCGATTTGTTCATATGACCGTTTGAAGGTTTGACATCCATTCTATGGTGATTTATAGACCAATAGCCAATATTTACACTTAATGCAACAAATAGTAGAAGATACCATATCACTATGAAATTTCAATATCAAATGATAAATGAGCAATACAAAAAATTGGAACACGATGATTTAAAATTTAACACAATCCATTTCCGATTAATTATTATGCAATTAATGTTCAAGATAACAGAACATGCAATGAATGTGAAATCACATTTATGACTCGACTCTTAATGTAATGCTCTCTGCTCTCGTGTTTGTATGAATTTGGAGCATGCCATCATGACTTGAATATATTTTGGTATGTAGCTATAATCCAGCAAGATTTGATCAGGACAGTGATAAAAATAATGATGTAACAAAACAGTAAATGAAATCACTTGCTGTGTAATACATTGACGTTTACGGCATTTTGTATGGCTTGAGCTGTCAAACTAATTTCAGTGCAATCACTTCATGTACAGTCCTACCAACTTATCTGTGAACTGAAAGAGGACGGCACCGTCGATGCGTCGACACAATCGAATGACATGCGTCGGCACAATCGAATGAAATTTCAACATGACGGCCGCAGTTCCAATTTTCGCCATTTGACAGATATGTTGGTAGGAGTGTAAGTTTTGTGTTGTTACGATTAATGCGAGTTCATCATCAGCCTAGAGCATGCCACGGCTGAACATAGGTCTCTCCAATTGCACGCAAATCAGCTCGATTCTTGCCAACTCTCATCCAGCTGCTACTAGCCACCCTGCGAAGATCGTGGCTCCACCAAGCCTGATAGCGTCTTACATTAAGGTTCCTCGAAATGATCAATTGCAATTGTCAATTTTTACGTGATTGATACATATTGATGCGCAAATTGATCATCTGCCGAATGCAATTGAAGCGATTGTTACAGTTATAGCGATTACTACAATAGAAATTGGTGGCTATTGATCGTTTCGGGGACCCCCACTCAAGACGAACACGTCTAACCCAACTGTCATCGATTCTACGGCTAATAGATAAGGCCGGCCCATTGCTTCTTCCGCTTGCTTATTCTGTGAAATAAGTCAGTACGTTAACGACTGCGAGTTAGTGTGAATCTATTCTTGTTTCAGTTCTCATAGTATAACAACAGTTTTTTGTATGACGTGATTGACACATGTGTTCAGCACAGTTGTCAACATATACGAGTAATTATGCACAATATGTTTTAGTATAAAAAAAAACATAAACACCCTCATACATGTTTTTAAGCTGTTATCATGGATTAGGTTTATGCATATTTTAATACTAACTTTTGCCCGCGATATCCGAAAATATTCCACGGAAAGATACTACCGTGGGAAATCCTTCCTTCTTCCTTAAAGGCAACCTCTGTGCAAAATTACAGCTTTCTAGATTCAAGGGATTGGGATGGGCGTTGATGAGTCAGTTAGTTAATCAGTAAGCACTATTTCTCTATATTTATACTGATAGAAGTAAGTCTATAAATTAACAAACACAACAACAACACAACACAACACAACATTTTTCATACGATTTCAAGATTACAATGGCTTTAGCGATGATTATATTTTTTATGATGATTAAAAATTACGCATAATGTTGACAACATGCGTGTTGCTATCACACAAGCTTCAGGCGCTCTTCTCTTTGGAGTAAGTACCTGCTTATGTATCGAGAATCAAAATTATCACGTCATCCTCGGAAAGCCAATGAAAGGTCCTCAAGGGATGTCATCGAAGAAGTACCAATAGGAGCAGTTTACGAAGACTTCCGAATGCTTCTTTGAGGAACGAGGAAGATGCATAACGCATGAACAATATCTCACTAATTTTAATATGCATACAATTTTACCTAACTATGTTGGGGTCGGTTTCCAGTCTAACTTGATGCAGCTGAATACCAGTATTTTACATAGAGCGACTGCCTATCTGACCTCCACAAACCAGTTACTGGGTAAGACCATAACCCTTGGTAAGACTGGTTGTCAGACTTTCGGGCTTCTGACGACCTGTAACGATATAACTAGGCATGAATAACATAGGCACACTCCACACTACATTTTAGCAATAATTTGGATCACAAAAGAATTTAATTCAATTAAATTGAACTCAAGTCTCAATTGAATTCATTCCGTTCGTAATTTAAGTTACTCCCAACAAGCCGATTAAAAGTTTATAAATTTTTGTATCGCTCATTTTTGAAATTCGCACTGTATTGTTTCGAATTGCCGATTATTGTACTCAATTTAATTGGATCCCTGACAGTTCAATTAACTTCAGCATTTTGTGATCTTTTCCCCGTGGCTTATATGAGTGGTTTATTGTTCTTTGGCTTAATTCACTGATTGTACTCAAATAGCTTTTATACTGTTTAATTATCTTAATTACGAACTGAAATCTGATTGATGTTGGACGTTGGAACGTAATTATTTTGCTTCAATTTCCAGGTATTCCTACATAATTTCAGCGATTTTTTTTTACTTAATTAATTAATACAAACAAGTTGACTTATCAACACGGTCGGCAGAACTTGAAGTAATGCATTAGCATGAGAACTGATGAGTTAAACCCAGTTTAAGTTATGCATGAGAACTTCTACATTTCTGAGATTTTAATTAAAGTTTGCTTTCCAGCACAAAGTGCAAATCACACATTCCTACCTTGGTCCTCTCGTAAGCTGCAAACTATCTTGAAACCCTTACTTCTTCTGGTTTCATGAATAATAATGTGTACCAACAGTAAAAACTGGTCAAGTGCGTGTCGCACCACGCATAATGAAGGGTTCCGTAGTTGAAAAGAATTTATCCCATAAACAAACTTAATATTGTAATCACAAAAAAAAATTTTTTTGTGTGATAAAATTACAAATTAACAATTTTCGGACTTTTTTCTTTTTTTTGTGCTGCAAGACCTTGCTTTTTGCCAAATTTCATGATTCTAGGACAACGGGAAGTACTTAGGTTTTGATTTACTTGCGAGTATCAAAATATGTCGCATAAATGGTCATTTTTTTTTATTGCGTGGACATAGAAATTTGATTTTTTTAGAACTCCAAGGGAGTATAGACTTACGTATTTGATATTAATTTGAACTTGATACCTCCACGTGTTCCTGAGAAAAAGGGTCTTGACAGACTGACAGACAGACAGACCGACAGACAGACAGACGGACAACGAAGTGATCCTATAAGGCTTCCGTTTTTTCCTTTTGAGGTACGGAACCCTAAAAAAAAGCAGCATATTGATCAAAAAAAGGAGGGTAAAGAATAATTACATAATCTTTGCAAATTTATCTAGCAGCTTTAGCATAATGAACTTTTTAATCTTCTCAATACACTTTGAAAACTGCATAAAACCAATCAAAAGTTTGTTTCAAAAAACGCCAAATAAAACAGGCTGTATTTGCAATATTGTTTCGGTTTAAAGAAATTTATTCCTCAAAATTAATACACAATAGTTCACTTAAATAATTATGAGAAACTTAACTAATACCTACCAATCAATCTGCCTAGCCTTTTCCCAACTATATTGGGGTCGGCTTCCAGTCTAAACGGATGCAGCTGAATACCAGTATTTTACATGGAGCGACTGCCTATCTGACCTCCACAACCCAGTAACTGGGTAATACGATACCCCTTGGTAAGACTAGCTGGTTGTCAGACTTTTTGGGCTTATGACGACTCGTAACGACTGTCAAAGATCCACGAATGACAGCCGGGACCAACGGCTTAAGCCCATCTTTACTTAACGAGACTCCTCCGCCGAGGAGTCTCGTTAAGTAAAGATGGTCACCCATCCACTGACCAACCCCGGCAAACGTAGCTTAACCTGATGAATCAACCCGTGCGGCTGTTATTACTTAGCCACGAGCTCCTCCTTAACTAATACCTACCATATTAATAAATACCTAAACATAATTGTCATTTAATCTATCGAGTACATGCAGTAATGACACAGAATAATAAGGTTTACTGTAACCTTATTATTCTGTGTCATTACTGCATGTACATCGTCATAGAAAACGGCCGAAACGATGCGCTTCAAAATCTCAGTATATAATATATACCAGTATTATGTAGGAAGTTACGCACGGACGGATGCGTATTTATCTACCGAGCGGCCGTAGGTAATTAATTCTAGGTCACTGCCCTTTATTATTCTTTGGTATAGATTTATTATTGTTGCACATGTGTGAACACTATGTAGCTACTATTAAGCTACCTTTTACTGGGTACGTCTTTCACTGATTTGAACCCTGGCGGTTGAGAGTATGTCATGCTCACTCAAATGTCTCGCTGGTGGTGACGTGTGTGTTGGATTATTAAGTTCCCTTCAAAATGGTTGAGCTAATTGGTGCTGATCCATACGTCATGTTCGTGAACGGGAGCCGTCAGTTGGGACTGGTCGTCTCTTAACTGCCATGGCTTATTTTTAATTTTTAATTTAGTTGTTTTAGTTTCATCTTTTTATTACGGACGCTTTTTAACGTGCACGTCTTTCTACATTGTTCTCACATGTATATTTTCAACATGAACGATGTAACCAATATTTTGTTAAAATATTTTCATTGAAAAGAGTGTCCGTGGAGTTTCTTGCCCGTTTTTCTCCACAGGGATCTACTACGCTTTGGAATGGGCAACTAGCTTCATCTTTCTGACTAACCTACCCATTGACAATTCAAAAGTGCCTGTAATTGGTTTATTTGAAATAAATGCTTTGAGTTTGAGTTGAGTATCCGAAAAATGCAACTATAACCTATTTTTTAAAATGTTCACTGATGAAGAATCTCTTGTTTCCATGTCAAATTACACGTTTTAGTACATAATGCTGCAAAATGAGAAATTCATCCACAACTTTCCAGGGGCATATAAAGTAGCTGCATCAATATTAATATCTGTGTGGAGTTCAATACCATTGGATTACCATAACCGTTCGCTCTGACGTCTCTCTCTTAAATTTAAATATCTTGAAATTCATGAATACGGGGTGAAAAATTACAAATTACAATTCATTACGAAAAACTTCTATGTGGAACATTTTGTAACCAATTTTTGTGTCTAATTGCCTCGTTGTTTCGATGGATGGATCGTGTGTAAGATGATTTCTGAGATAACGGTCGAATGAGAAATATGGAGGATGAAGTAATTGCATCGAATCGACCTCAAAGAAGTTGGCTTAGAGACAGGAGTTTATCAATATTATATTCTGCTCAACATAACAACATAATATCACACCTGTAATCCCCAAAGGGTAAGACAGAGGTGTAGGTACTAGATATGAGCGCCGCACCGGCGCGCCGCCGTCGCCGTGAGTTCATGTCGACGCGTCACCGCCGAGTTCAGCACGCGGCGCGCCGTCGCGGCTACTCACAACTTGCTTTCTCGCTCGCACGCGCGGCCCGACCGCGTTAGTTCGCCTAGTCGTTTCGGCACACTCGTCGCTTACGCAGTCGAGTTCAATATTTTACCGAGTAAACGTGTATTATTGTGTTGTGTTAACGATGGCAGCAACTTCGAGATGAGATGAGAGAGAAATGATTATTTTTCAGTAAACGTGATCTCCAATTATTATTTAGAAGACTGTAAAATTGTAATTATAAATACGTTCCTTTATAAAGCTTTTTTTGGTAATAACAATATGGTTTTCTTTATGTTATTTTTAAGAAAACTCTCCCTGAAAAAAAAAATAACTCAGGCCCACGACCGGCCACGCCACGCCGCGGCGTGGCGTGGCCGGTCGTGGCGCGGCGCGCCGCCGCGATGCCGCCGCCGCTCTGGAAATTAACAGGCCACGCCGCCGCCGTGGAATTGGCCATCGGCGCTCATATCTAGTAGGTACCTGCCTATAGTACCTATACACATTTCGCCAGTTGTAAATATTAAATTTTTTAAAAATAGCAGTCATGGGGACTGCCGATAGAAGATTGTGTTTATTTTTTTTTTAATTTAATTAATTACCTATTATGACTAAGTAAAGAGTATTTTCTATTTTGTTAATTACCTGGTAATTGTTGAAAGGCCTACATTGTCCTCCCATACCTATTAACACTGTTATTTGAAAATATTGTAAAAGCCAATTATTTTTAAAAGAGTAGCCATGGAGTTTCTTGTCGGCTCTTCTCCATAGGAAACGACCAATTTTGAACCGTGCACTTAGCTTCCGACGTTTCATAAGTGCCCATGTAGGTTTATGTGAAATAAAATATTTTGGTTTTGAAAATGAAAAAAAAAATAAACTCGTTTATGTAAATAGAAATTATTATATTTTTTTTACTCTTATTTTCACATATATTGGGCACTTCGAGCAATAAATATACATTACTACGCGAGAGCGGTAAGGACGCGTGCACTGGCGACATGAACATGTAGATACAGATGCGAACATCGCTGTCAGTACAGTCATAATACTCGTATTAACCGACAGCTTTTAGAAGGTTTATTTATGCTATGCAACATTAAAATTATTTTCAGTATGCTTAAAATATAAAATTGTTATAAAATCTCATATAAATGAAAAAGGATTTCATTTTGTCAATCAATAGGTATATTAAAGTATCGAATTTTAAAAACTGTTTTAAATTTCAACACATTTGTCTCTCTCTTTGAACATTTGAAGCGGCAAGCACCCGCTTTTAATCATCGCGTAAATTTAAGCCATAATTAATATAAGTATACCACAGTTCGTCTTCATTCTGCTCATAAAAATAATCCTGAAATAAAAAAAAAACTCTTATAAAGACAGAAAAGAAATAAATTAAATATTTTCGAATGTGTTTAATTGTTATAATTATGAATAAATTTGTTTTCCTTTTTATCGTTATTAATTTTTTACCTACCTGCGAAATATCCGCTTTGTCTAAGAAAATCATAATCTTTGCCTCGACAAAACAAATGAAGCGCAATCATTCAAAAGCTAGCAGTCACTTTTATTTACGTATTTATTCTATCTTTTGTACTATTAGTATAACTTGTCAATATGTGTCATTAGTGCACAATATACAAAAACGCTCGACCATAATACATATATATACAAATACACGTATATACAAAAATGTCTTTATTGATTTTGACATGTAAAATATTAGGTTGGGGAAAAAGTCTTTTCGCATTATAGTATGTATGAACTTAAAATAAAATATCTTTGGCTATACTATTTGTATCTGGCTGGTTTTGGTATCATTGAAAGTTTAAATTTTAAAGAAAATAATTCCAAATTCAAATTAGGAAAATGTGTGATTTTCATTTGTTTTTCGTAGTGTCAAGATGAGTGAATCTAATGAAGAAATTCGATACATTTTCAAATTTTACTACAAAAAAGGGTAAAAATGCAACGCAAGCCGCGAAAAAAATTTGCGATGTTTATGGACCCAGTGCAGTGTGTGTGAGAGTAGCACAAATTTGGTTTAAGCGTTTTCAATCCGGAAAGTTTGATGTGAAAGATGCACGTCGCTCTGGTCGCCCTATTACGGATAAAATGGATGCCATTTTTGAAAAAGTGGAGCAAGATCGGCATATCAGTAGTTACGACGTAGCTGAAGAACTGGGAATTGACCACAAAACAGTTTTGGCGCATTTGAAAAAAACTGGGCACACAAAAAAGCTCGATATTTGGGTACCTCACGAGTTCACTGAAAGAAACCTAATGAACCGTGTACTCATTTGTGATTTTTTATTACGACGTAATGAAACCGAACCATTTTTGAAGAAGCTGATAACTGGTGATGAAAAGTGGATCACGTACGACAAGAACGTGCGAAAAAGGTCGTGGTCAAAGGCCGGTCAGGCTTCACAGACTGTGGCGAAACCCGGGTTAACTCGCAACAAGGTGATGTAGTGTGTGTGGTGGGATTGGAAGGACATTATTCATTATGAGCTGTTACCACCAGGCAGGACCATCGATTCTGAACTCTACTGCGAACAACTGATGAGATTGAAGCAAGAAGTTGAGAGAAAGCGACCGGAAATAATCAACAGAAGGGGTGTGGTTTTTCATCATGATAACGCTAGACCTCACACATCTTTAGCCACTCAGCAAAAATTAAGAGAGTTTGGCTGGGAGGTTTTAATGCATCCGCCTTATAGTCCTGACCTTGCACCTTTAGATTTCCACCTGTTTCGTTCTCTTCAGAATTCTTTAGGCAGTGTCAGGTTAACATCACGAGAGGACTGCCAAAACCACTTGTCGCGGTATTTTGATCAGAAGTCCCAAAATTTCTATAGCAATAGGATCATGTCCCTACCTACAAGATGGCAAAGAGTTATCGAACAAAATGGTACCTACATACTTTAGATAAATGTAAATAATGTATATTAAAAAATGTTTTGAATTTTCTTAAAAATTGCGAAGAAACTTTTTCCCCAACCTATTAATAACAACTTTCATGAGTAAACATAAGACTTAATTTTTAACAACACTAAATAAGCTTTTCTGCAAAGTTGCATTTATAATTTTTAAAACTATGCATATCATGCAATGTGTCGTGGTGTCGTAAGATTTCCCCCCACCAAAAATTGCTCAACGTGCCTACGTTAAACTAAGCATAGCTTCGATCAATAATTGATCGAAGATGCATAGTATGCGCGGTGTCGCGGTGTCGTGGTGACACGAACCCGTAAGATTTCCTCCTACCAAAAATTTCTCAACGCACCTAGGTTAAACTAAGCATAGCTTCGATCAATAATTGATCGAAGATGCTTAGCATGCGCAGTGTCGCGGTGTCGCGGTGACGCGAACCCATAAGATTTCCCCCTAACAAAAATCACTCAACGCGCCTAAAGAAGCTTTCAGTTCAAAAATGTTCAAATCATGAATAAAATTAATCTTAAAATAAAAAGCCAAACCAATTATTTTCCTTCTCTCGCACGATAATCCTCCACACACTTAGGGAACCCATTCAAATAAAACAAGCATTTCATTTGTCACATATTCCATTTTATTTTGCGTAGTCAGTTGCAATGAATACTTTTGCAGAGGTTTTAATATCGGAATCCGTGGGTGGAGGTTATTTCTTTATTAATTGAGCAAGTGGAGTGCTCTTCAGTTTCCGACTGTTATAAAATCTACATGGCGCTGGAGGTTTAGAATGTAGTGAGCTGGATAGTCAGTGCAATGCAAAATTTGGCAATTAGATTTTATTTTCAGCAGAATTTTAGAAGATCGTGCAACTTTGCAAGCCTTAGATTATAAGAAGTAGGAAAGTATAATCTACTTCGTTTTTATGTTCTTGTACGTACTGTTTTCTTCAAAATTCTATTCTTATAACATAAGCATAGTACACTCCTACTTCTGAGGTTGTAGACGCACATCGAGCAAATGTTGCTGTCAGAAAAAAATCAGGCGCACCATTCTCTATCGAACCGAGCTTGATAATTTAACTATTAAGTATAACAAAAGTTTGGAGCTATGTACTGTAACAAATCTATTATCCTAATTAAATAAAAGGGAAAATAGACTCGAAAACAAAATATAATTTAAAAGATAAAATACAGAATATATTTAAAAAAACACCTCCCTACCTATTACACTCTCAGATTAAGAAACAAGAAACTTGAAAAACGGCACCATGCCAGGCCAGATGTCAGGCCTCATCAGCTCCGAGGCCTGATAATCCCAAGAAGCACGGGTCACTCCAGCAAAGATTGAGTTATCCAAGTAGTAAGCACAGGCCCCGTCTCAATAAATAGGTAAGGAATTGACTTGACTTGACGCAGAGATGTTTCCCTCTTAGAAACCAGATTCGAAAAGCCAGGGAATCAGTCAGTCATGGCTTTTATAGTGTCGTCTCCACGTTTTTCACCACGTCTGTTGTTTTCTCTCTCCGTTCTTTTTCAGAGTTTGAAGTTTTGTTCATCAAAAAATGCGACTTGTCAGTAATCGAAACGGCTAGAAATACAAGTATTCATTCAAAAACCTCTTCGATGAATTTTGAGAGCGTGTCAATTATTTTTATAAATCTATGTTAGGATACAGTTATTCAATAAACAATCATAATTATCTATAAAATACAATATTTGAGCCAACACATTGATAAAAATTATATAAATCAAAAACAACCTTCATAGACTAAGCTAATAAGAAACTCTATGAGAGAAAATTAGGAGAAAAGGTAATGACAGATTGACAGCCTGACATAAGTGTCATAACATTGTAAATTAAGAAAATTAAAGAAAACAAATCGTTTTAGACCGATTCGCAAAACACTAACGCAAAATCAATAAAGGCGTATGATATACACAACTACTGTGCAGTTTAGCAGAAGTAAAACTTTGTATAATGAGATGTCACTATTAAACGCATTATTTTTTTTTTTAACATATTAATTAATGTAAAGTGTAAGTATATGATGTAAAATGTCTGTAGTACGTAGATACTATCGCACTTATCCTGACACCACGTAAACCACCTTATGTAAATCATGTTGTGGTGCGCTTGCGCATACACTTTGCAACACTATGAGGTAACGTGCATTATTGCAGAAATGATAACCACACTATGTACTTTCACATAATAAAATTTAACGTTATTGGTGAAACCCTGAAAAACTTACCAAAAAACCTACTGCATTTAGAAAGAGTTAAGAATAGATAAATTATGTTTTAGGGTTATCCATTATGACAAGACGACAATAGGGATTTGTGGAATAACCCAAGTTTTAAAGCTTTCCCTCTCCTACTACTTTGCAGTGCCCGACAGAGTGCTTAATGATGTTAATAAATTTTAAGTTAAGTACACATAGTCAAATGCAATAAATGGGTGAGTAACCATTGGCCAATGGCTTCGATTCTATTCCACAATTTTAAATTCCGTAACACGCAGCTTTTATCGAGCGGCACTCGGTGTCGAGACCGGCCGGCCTCAAATCGTCCATGTTGTTTTATTGATAGAACCTACACGGGCCCACTTGACCGGTCCGAGTATGTTTCTATGCGCATACTAATTCATGATTAATCGCTAGTACTCGTATTGTTTCTGGAGATTTAGGATAGACTGGGCGATGAGCGAGATTCGAGAGAGAGACAAAAATGCTTTACTAACTTCTGTATTTTTTTTTATGTTAGGTGTTAGTACCTATGCTTATGCTATCAGCCCGTTACGTCCATAATTGAGCCGCTATACAAATCTACATCTATGGCAATAGGCTCGCCTCCCTATTAAGTACGTGGGCAAATTTTTTGATGTAAACGAAAAAATTTCAATCAGTCAATCCAATCCATCCAATTATTTTTTTTTTTACTCCTCGAACGGTAGGCAGACAGAGATGTACCTTAAGCGGTTAGTAGGAAGGTACCTACACCTCTGCCTAATCCTTCGAAAAGTACAGGTGTAACCATAGATTATATATACATAACCACAGAGTAATTTGCATGTGATAATAGACAAGCGTACGGGTGGAGTAATCGCGTGACACACTTAGCTGCTCCTAGCTGCAATGGCTTTTTTGACAGTTAAACAAACATATTTTTCGAATACTCGTATAGGTATGAAGCAATAGATTAGCAATATCCTTCAAAATCATTCAGGCAATTGTGATTCAGGGCCTTAATTTAATTTAATTTATTGAATTACTTCGGACAACAATATAGTCCATTTTGTTAGTAAAACATCTTATAACTAGTGTTAGTAGTAAACAAACAAGGAGAAGAACTGGGTGACTGGGGCAGGATGTGCAGAGAACGATAAAGCAGGGAATAAGCTACCGGACCATTCTCCCCAAATAGTGCTTCAGAAAAGGACTAAGGACTCTCCACTAAGGAAGGAAGAGCAAGGACTCTCCACCACTGTTTTCAGGAGGTTATTGTCACTGACCCGCGTTCTACGCATCAGTGATGCGACTTTTTTGCGAATCACTGCATGGAAACAGTCAGTTCGATTCTGAGCAAACATCTCCGATGCGCTACAGAAACGGTACACCTCCGCCGCAAAACCGCATGATGTTCCGCTACTCGAGTAGCGGCACATCATGAGAGTCAGTTGTTGAATTGAACTACTGCGGTTTCGCTGCTATGATTTCACGGCGGAGGTGTTTTAAGACCCTAACAGTGTGTTACGCAATTAGGGTGCTGGTCAACACGGAAGCAATCAATCTGCTTAGCCTTTTCCCAACTATGTTGGGGTCGGCTTCCAGTCTAACCGGATGCAGCTGAATACCAGTATTTTTACATGAAGCAACTGCCTATGTGACGTCCACAACCACAACCCAGTACTGGTTAATACCATACCCCTTGGTAAGAGTTGTTGTCAGATTTCGGGCTTCTGACGACCCGTAACATCTGTCAAAGATCTACGAATGACAGCTGGGACCAACGGCTTACCGTGCTTTTCGAGGCACGGAGGAGTCTCGGTATGTAAATATGGTCATCCATCCACTGACCAACCCCGGCAAGCGTACCTTAACCCGATGGATCTACCTGTGCGGCTGTTATTACTTAGCCACGAGCTCCTGAAGCAGTCAACATGGAAGTGATTCTATAAAAGTTTTTTTTCGTTTCGTTTCGTCTCTAAACAAAATGGAACAACATGACTATTGAAATTACTACGCAAAACTACGCAAAATATTTTAGTTCAGAATATTTAAAAATGTAAAAATCCAAAACACTTCATCCATTTTAAGCGTTTCAAGTGATCCATCGTATCAAACGAGTCTTTTATATGAAATAGGAATTGTTTGTAACAAACGTTGAACATTGCAATACCCTGCAGGTTCGCGATAGCTTTAGTAAAATAGAAAAAAAAATGTTGTAGGGGATCTCATACTCGTTCTACAGCTGTTGGTCGTTGTGACAGGGATAACCACTTTATAATCCAAGATCCCAGAGCAGCCAGACTTTACCTATTTTCTGATTAACAAAATATATGGGATAGAGTAGTGTTAGTATGTACTTTGAACGTACCTACCCATACCGATGTTTGATGATGTTTTTTTTTTCTGTTTGCCGATGAATGGAGAGAGATAAAGCGAGTGTGTCTAAAGTTTTGCGAGAGAAAGTATGAGAGAATTTCCACTGTTATTTATTAAGTATGTAGTAGATATTACAATATTAGTATTGTGTTTCTAGGTTAATTATTGTAATTGGTGTATAACCGTTTTAATTAACTATAAATAAATAAATAAATAAATACCTGCTAGCTTGGGCCGACAGCCAATTTTCAGGTATTAGGTACTAAAGTTACGTAAAAATATTACTCACTTTTATTTTCTTAACTGACTGCTGATTTTTATGCATGTTTTACAGAATATTGTAAATAATTCATTATCATTACTGCCAGACACTTCCCGTCGGAGGTTTTTTCCGCCAGACGCTATAAAGCTCGCAAAAAAATTATGTCTTCTTATATGTAGAGTCTCAATTTTTTTATAATGATACTCAATACTATTTGTAATCAGCCAGACCAGTCGTAGCTGCAAAACATCCCAAGGCCGCTGTTAGTGTGACTGTTGAGCGCGAGCGTGATAATTAGATGGTTTGTGTCTGGGGGATTTTGGCAGCTACAATTGGTCTGGCTGCTTACAAATAGTATTGGAATAGTTCTCGAGTATCATTATTTAAAAATTAGGACTCAAACCGTAAATAAGATGACATCACTTTTTGAGAGATTTAAAGCGTCTGGCGGAAAAAACCGCCGACGGGATCTTTAGCGGCAGAATAAAATAAATAGAGACATCTATCTCAGAATGGAACAGACAATGCTCAGTAATGGTAAAAAGTTACGACGATGGAAGAGTAAATGTCCAGTCAGCCTCAAAAACATAGGTATGTGTCGCAGATGGATTGTAGAATCCGCTGTTTTACAAAACCGCTAGTTGTTTTAAAAAAACAACGCCGTTATGTAATAATGGATTGTCAGTGCGCTACGTTTTACAATACTGCTTCCCACGTTTAGACGTATTGTAAAATGGCTTATCTGCAGTCACAATAAGCGTTTGGTGAGAATCAACAAGAATTTATTTGATTTTCTGCAATTTGTGTTCCACCAATCTGCAATTAAGAACCTATTGGGTAGGTTCTTAATAATATTGCACATTGGGTCTTGATTGTATCATTACCTATGTTTTGTGGCTACACAACATATTGACATCATATTGTAGAACAAACGTTGTAGAAAATTAAATTAATTCTTGTTGATGTATAAATATTTTTAAAGCCACGGTATTTACCGTTTTCCTTGTTAGGCACCTGTCCCACCGCCCGCCGACGAGGATGCGACTAGATATCAATGGTTATCTCGCTCAAGAAACGTACAAGAGATTGTAGGTCCTATGTAAGTAAAAGAGACAATGCCGCCCATTGTCATGTGCTCGCCCGTATTTTTCTGAATATTCATGAAAAATTTACTTTAAAAGGGGGAATCTATCTTTTTTATGTTACCTATTAAAGTTTTTATTTTTTGTGTAGCGTTTGTGACCTTAAAACCTTGCTTGCAAAAAATGTAAAGCAAGGTCACAAACGCTACTCAAAAAATTGAAAATTGAATAACATGAAAAATATTAAATATATACCTCCTTTTAAAGTTACGAGTAATTTTCGATAATTTTTCATGAATAATCTGAAAAAATGGGCGGTCATATGCCCATGGCCGGCATTGTACATATTATGTCATTAGTTGATCGCTGACTGTTCACACCTGCCGCCGCCGGCGAGTACTCATTTGTCGCAATGACAAGAGCTAACAACGAGAGTACTCGCTCAGCGACGCTCGCTTGGCGGGCAGAACACTCACTGAGAAACTCGCGCTTGGTAGGTACATACGCATACCAACGAGTAACTCGTCGCCGTCGCTCATTCGCTGCTCGCTGCTCGCCAACTCGTTTTTAATTGCTAGCTCTGCTCGCTTCTCATTAATCACCAGTGGTGGGACAGGTGTCTCACACAGAAGGCGATAAATGCCGTGGTCATTGCAATATTTGCGAAAAAAACGCTATTATGGATGCAAAGTTCTGTCAAATTATTCATTAAGTTGTTATTAATATTTTAAATATTTTGAAGTTGACAGGCATACAGTTAGAAAAATCAGGTTAAAAAAAAATAATAAAGTTATTTCAGAAAAAAAACACATTTACGGTTCACAAAAACAATTTTCCAAGTAAAAATAGAATATTCCAGAAAGAAGTGTATCGTTGGTGTATGTACTCGTACTAAGGAAAAAAATCATTGTATCACAAACACCAGCGCCTTCGAAACTAGGTTACATTAAAAACAAAAACTGTCAAACGTGCTACATGGTTAATTTGTTAAATACACTTCTGGACACATCTTTTGGCCCACCTTGTATTTTCAGTTTCGTTTGGTCCTAGCTAAAATTTTATATTAGGTCGAGCAAAAAGTTTTTATGCAGTTTTGAACCTGGCACATTCACAATTTCATTCAATAGTCTTTTTTTGAATTTCGAACACAGAATTTAAAGAAACAAAAGACAATTTGGAGCCTGTTTGTTGATATCAAACAATCGAATACTAAGAAAACTTGGTTTTATTGGTTTACTTGGATTTAATTCTTAAAAAAGTGATTGATATCTTTGGTTTTGTAACAAACATTACTTATTCTTAACATTAAGGTGAGGTTCTATCAATAATCTATGGATACTTCACCTGAAGTCGCCGCCCAAGCTGTGGCACTTATTCAGGCCGGACACAGCCAAAGAAACGTGAGTGCTTAACTTAATTTAAGTCGATCTGCGGTCCGAAATGTTTATCGGAGGTACCTAGAGACTGGCGGCTTTGTTCGTCGCCAAGGAAGGCCACGATCTCGGGTCACAACTGAAAGGCAGGATCGATTCATCGTGACGACCAGCTTGAGAAATCGTCACCTTACCTCCATTGAGATACAAAACCAACTTTTGCGACTTCCACGGAGTATCTTTGAGCGCTCGAACTGTTCGGAGAAGGTTAAAAGAACGCGATATGGTACCACACAAGCCAGCTAATGGCCCCAAACTAACGCGAGCACACCGAACAGCGCGCCTTCATTTCGCACGCAGTCATTTAAATTGGACACAGCAAGATTGGAGCCGTGTACTCTTTTCTGATGAGTCTAAAATTGTGTTACATGGCAATGATGGAAGGAAGAAGGTCTACCGACGTAAGGGAGAGCGTTTCGCACAATGCTGCTTTGAAGAGAGGGTTGCTTATGGCGGTGGCTCATGGACTGTCTGGGGCGGTATATCCGCGAGCGGCAAAACTCAACTTAAGGTTGTTACAGGACCACGGCTGCCAACATTAAATGCTGAAAGGTACATTCGTGAGTGCTTAGAACCTCACGTGATACCATACGCGGACTATGTGGGCCCAAATTTCCTTTTTATGCATGATAATGCAAGAGCCCATGCAGCCGGCATCGTCAGGGAATATCTTCGGGATGTGAACATTACAGTTATGGACTGGCCAGCCAGAAGCCCAGACATGAACCCCATTGAGCACATGTGGGACGAGCTAAAAAGACATGTTAGGGCTCGTCAGCCAGTTGCCCAGACGATGCAGGAGTTGAAAACTGCCATAGAAGAGGAATGGGAGATGATCCCTCAAAATTTCATAGAGCGGTTGATAAACTCTATGCCTAATCGTATGAGAGCTGTGGTAGATGCCCATGGAGGCAACACGCGTTATTAAATTAAACCTTTATTTGATAAAACATGTTTTTTATTCAAAAATCAATTGCCTTTAACAAGGCGCATATCCGACTTGTTTGGCGTAGCTCCATGTCGTATGGTATTCTGAATTCAAATTTAAAACAATACGATCGAAAAAGATGGTAAAATGTATGAGGTTTAAAACTGCATCGACAGTTTTTGTTCAATCTAGCAATCATATTTCGGTAGGGGCCATCGAAACCTAAACTCTAAGGTGGGCCAATAGATGTGTCTCTTGATGTGTATCTTTTGGCCCACCTTGTATTTTCAGTTTCGTTTGGTCCTAGCTAAAATTTTATATTAGGTCGAGCAAAAAGTTTTTATGCAGTTTTGAACCTGGCACATTCAAAATTTCATTCAATAGTCTTTTTTTGAATTTCGAACACAGAATTTAAAGAAACAAAAGACAATTTGGAGCCTGTTTGTTGATATCAAACAATCGAATACTAAGAAAACTTGGTTTTATTGGTTTACTTGGATTTAATTCTTGAAAAAGTGATTGATATCTTTGGTTTTGCAACAAACATTACTTATTCTTAACATTAAGGTAAGGTTCTATCAATAATCTATGGATACTTCACCTGAAGTCGCCGCCCAAGCTGTGGCACTTATTCAGGCCGGACACAGCCAAAGAAACGTGAGTGCTCAACTTAATTTAAGTCGATCTGCGGTCCGAAATGTTTATCGGAGGTACCTAGAGACTGGCGGCTTTGTTCGTTGCCAAGGAAGGCCACGATCTCGGGTCACAACTGAAAGGCAGGATCGATTCATCGTGACGACCAGCTTGAGAAATCGTCACCTTACCTCCATTGAGATACAAAACCAACTTCGCGACTTCCACGGAGTATCTGTGAGCGCTCGAACTGTTCGGAGAAGGTTAAAAGAACGTGATATGGTACCACACAAGCCAGCTAATGGCCCCAAACTAACGCGAGCCCACCGAACAGCGCGCCTTCATTTCGCACGCAGTCATTTAAATTGGACACAGCAAGATTGGAGCCGTGTACTCTTTTCTGATGAGTCTAAAATTGTGTTACATGGCAATGATGGAAGGGAGAAGGTCTACCGACGTCAGGGAGAGCGTTTCGCACAATGCTGCTTTGAAGAGAGGGTTGCTTATGGCGATGGCTCATGGACTGTCTGGGGCGGTATATCCGCGAGCGGCAAAACTCAACTTGAGGTTGTTACAGGACCACGGTTGCCAACATTAAATGCTGAAAGGTACATTCGTGAGTGCTTAGAACCTCACGTGATACCATACGCGGACTATGTGGGCCCAAATTTCCTTTTTATGCATGATAATGCAAGAGCCCATGCGGCCGGCATCGTCAGGGAATATCTTCGGGATGTGAACATCACAGTTATGGACTGGCCAGCCAGAAGCCCAGACATGAACCCCATTGAGCACATGTGGGACGAGCTAAAAAGACGTGTTAGGGCTCGTCAGCCAGTTGCCCAGACGATGCAGGAGTTGAAAACTGCCATAGAAGAGGAATGGGAGATGATCCCTCAAAATTTCATAGAGCAGTTGATAAACTCTATGCCTAATCGTATGAGAGCTGTGGTAGATGCCCATGGAGGCAACACGCGTTATTAAATTAAACCTTTATTTGATAAAACATGTTTTTTATTCAAAAATCAATTGCCTTTAACAAGGCGCATATCCGACTTGTTAGGCGTAGCTCCATGTCGTATGGTATTCTGAATTCAAATTTAAAACAATACGATCGAAAAAGATGGTAAAATGTATCAGGTTTAAAACTGCATCAACAGTTTTTGTTCAATCTAGCAATCATATTTCGGTAGGGGCCATCGAAACCTAAACTCTAAGGTGGGCCAATAGATGTGTCCAGAAGTGTATATATATATATATATATACGGACTTAATTACTTCTTTTTATATATATATATATACTACTACTACTACTACTACTACTACTACTACTGGTACTGTGAGTACCGGATCTGAACCTTAGCACAGAAGACGGATTTGAATCTCGATGCTACATAAATCATTTTCTACTTGACTGCTCACTCAGATGCAGGATGTTATTGCATTATAAGCTTTAGGCCTCTGACCTACGATAAATATTGGAGATATATACAGAATGACACATCAAAATATAATGCGCCAATAACTCGGCTACGTTATCTCTTAAATCTGCATGTCATGTCACCAAAGTTATTTACAAGCTGCGCCACCATGAAATGCAAAAATAAATAATAACATTATGCCATAGTAACAGGGGCTTGTGGCTAAGTAATAACAGCCGCACGGGTCAATCGATCAGGTTAAACTTCGGTTGCCGCAGTTGGTTGGTGGATGGTGACCATCTTTACATACCGAGAACCCTAATCCGTCTCGAAAAATACGTTAGTACCGGCTGTATGACTGTATGACTATGGCATTGTCATCATCTCCCTAGTCTTTTTTCAACTATCTTGGGGTCGGCTTCCAGTCTAACCGGATGCAGCTGAATACCAGTATTTTATATGGAGCGACTGCCTATCTGACCTCCACAAACCAGTTACTGGGTAATACGATACTCCTTGGTAAGACTGGTTGTCAGATTTTCGGGCTTCTGACGACCCGTAACGACTGTCAAAGGTCCACGAATGATAGCCGGGACCAGCGGCTTAGCGAATTTAAAAATCAATGCATAGTGCGTAGTTGTTAAAATGAAAAAAACCGGCCAAGTGCGTGTCGGACCACGCACAGCAAAGGGTTCCGTAGATGGGATGAATTTATCTCAAGAACAAACTTTAACATTGTAGTTGTAAACCATGTTCCCATAAATTCTAACTGTAAATGTAAGTTATGTTTGTACTCACAATATTAAGAGATTTACCATGTTATTTTAACTCCACAGATTTCTTATAGGTTTTTTTTTTTGTAATTTACAGTTAAAAACTATTTTCTATATTTTCTTCAAAAATTTTGGCTCCGTAGTTTCGGAGATAAGGGGGCGGAATGGTCAATTTTCGTCTATTTTCTTAAATAACTTTGACATTTTTTTTTTTATTATAAAAAAAAATATATTAAACCCTATAGTTAAGCCCTTTCATTTGATATGTCACACGGTACAGTTTGCAATTTTTTTTTTCTTATTTTCACCCCAAAAGTGACCTCCATATTCAAAATTCATTTGTTTACTTTACCCATCCGTTTTTGGGTCGTAGACATTCATATGTGTACCAAATTTCAATTTAATCGGTCCATAAGATTCGGAGCAAATTGACTGTGACAGACGGACAGACAGACAGACAGACACGAGGGATCCTATAGAATAGAATAGAAAACCTATATTTATTGTAAAACATGAGTGTATATCATAATAATATGTTCAAGGTTTTAACAAGTAGATCTGCATGTTTCGCCTTCTTTCCTATAAGGGTTCAGTTTTATCCTTTTGGGGTACGGAACCCTAACAATAATTTGAAATAGGTAGGGGAGCAAAAGAAATCATAGAAGTGAGTATGAAAGTAACTCTCCCCCTTCCTTAATTCTTAATCCAAAGTCCAAAGTTTATTCAAGTCATTTAGCAGTGCCATGTTTGCGCAGATCCTCCGCATTTAATGAAAGCTACCAATAACTGCAGTGAACGTAGATTGAACAAGAATTGCGAAGTTTCTCTAAGTTCCAAATCCGTAATGTTTTAATGCACTCCGTCTGGGTTTGTCGGTTAAATAAGCATGAGGTTCCAATGCTTCACGTCACGATTTTATGGTTTATAGCGCATGCAATGTATCAGGGCCGTAGATATTGTTATGTAGGGAATTAGATTACCATTATCACGAGAAGTTCTCAACATAGATAACATAACATCACCAGTATGTGTAAGTCCCATGCAATAGGGGGACCACAATGCAACCGGACACAAATCTGGACTCCGTGCTGCTACTGAGAAAGTTCTGATGGAAAAACCCAATAACACTTTACCCGACCTTTTTTTTTTTTTTCTTCATGAAATGGCTTCTCCCGCTCTGGGCGGAGCGGGAGGGCGTGTCAGACTTTTACTGACTAAAACCCACCCGTGTTCCTTCAGTTGCTTGAGCCAGGGCTACGGTATCTCTTTCGAACTACCCGCGACCCCGGCGGCATCGGCCCTATTGGACTCCGTCACTACTGACATCTCTTTGAGGCGCGCGTGGAACACAATGCGCCGTCGACCCGGGCCAGGTCCTTATCGGACGGCGAGCTGCCCATTACTCGTCGTCCGCAAGCCCGCGCCTACGGTGGCCGGGAATCGGCAATAGATTCCCGTCGTCCAGGGCGTCTCCTGCGGCGGCTGGGAATCGAATAGACCTCATGCTTAGCACGAGAGTTCAATACCTCAATAATGGCTAGTTACTGTTTGCGTAGTGTTCCTCGTGCAGTCGTGCCTGTAGAAATTCGTTACGTATTGCTTCAAAATCTGCAATAAAAACGCGTTGCAATAATAACTGCATGTTTTATCCGTCTTCATTTTAACGTTTCTACGTAACACAGCTAGATTATGCAAAACATTTTGAACTACTCTTCAGTACAGATCTGGAAGTATCGAGGAACGAGATATTCAGGCTGTCCCACATAGGGTGTTGCTTGAAACTTTGAAAACACTACACTTTAAATGATTTATTATTATTATTAAGCATTTTATTTCTGATCCTTACAATATCCATAAATTGTTAGTAATGACTTAAAACTATGTTAGTAAAACTTATCTAATATTAAAAATTGTTGGAACCCGTATGCACACTGATCCAGTACCGCACAAGAGGGCAATCAACCCTATCTATAATGGTGTTTAAGATACTGCTGGCACTGTCCCGCACTCAAACAATCAGTTCTAGTCTCTGCAAACATTCATTTATAATTATTATACTCCTACTTTTTTTTTTATTTCTTTTTGTCACGCGAACGAAAATTGTAGTTGGTTTTTAAACAAAGGCCAACAGCGAGATCTAATGTAAAATGAAAACTTATGTTATTTTCTAACGTAATACAATGGAAACAAATCCGCGTAGTATAAATAGTGTTGCCATAATGGCGCGCCGGGAGTTCCACAACTGTTTGCATACGAGATAGCGCGAGGTGTTGTCTGCGGCATGTGGGATGATGACGACTAATACTAGTTGTTTAGAACAAATAAACTAACAATTTATGGAACCATAATAGAGGAAAGTTAAATAAAAGCTAACAGCTCACAACATTTACCTTGAAACTGTAAAACACGTACAATAAGACACATTTTGGTCATTCAGAAGATACCTGATCTGGATTACGATGTTGGTCTCATGGTAAAGTTTGATGTCTCAGTTTGATGGTCTGTACTTCGTATAGACGTATAAAAAAGGCGGACAGATTCTCACTAGCAAAAAACTGTGTCTATCGGAGTCAGCCAGCTCGCTGTACCTACAGGCCGGACGCACACATTTCACAAGACATGCTGTATTTATAAGGTAAACAACATTATTTTTAGTATATGCGAAACCTGAATATAGTTTGTGCAGAATAAATAACTGAATCGATTCCAATAACTTTTGTACCGTGTTATACTTTGCCCCAAAAGTCTTTAAAAAAGGTTATATTATGGACACCGCGCGACGAACACAAGTCACTGCAGGTCGTAGCGGCACTAGGCACGGGTGCGCAGCGGGTGCCGCGTGGTGATCATGTTTTTGTACGGACAAGCTTATAACTTTGTGATTTTTCATGATACAGTTTTGAAATTTTGTACATAGATTCTTTACAGAAAAATACCAGACACGTGTTTCGGGTTTCACATATACTAAAACTGATGTTGTATATAGGCCTTACCATATTACGAATGGATGACTGATGTGTGAATGTGTGCGTGCCGGCCAGCCTGTAGGTATAGCCAGCTGGCTGACTCCGATAGACACAGTTTTTTGGTTAGCGAGAATCTGTCCGCCTTTTTTTAAACATCTATGACCACGCCCTTAAATTTGATCACACCTTTCTGATAAACTTTAGTTAAAAATGTATCGAGAATGGATGATTTGTTTATGGTTCCAAATTCTTTTTTTGTGTTGTTAGATTGGCAGAACTGTTTTCCATTTTGGCGCCGAATTTGAATTGCATCTGTTATTTAGATTAAATACAGTGCTGTTTTTTATCCGACTTCAAAAAGGAGGAGGTTCTCAATTCGTCGGAACCGTTTTTTATGTATGTTCCCCGATTACTCGAAGACGGCTAGACCGATTTGAATTTTTTTTTGTTTTATTCGAGACATCACAATTGGTCCCATATAAATTTGATTAACTTTGCTTAGGTAGTTTTTGAGTTAGCTTCAATAATACGTATTTTTTCCCCACTTTTATATGGATGATGTTCTAGTTTGTTTTGCAGGTAGTGGTATTAGAATTTGTGTGGGGTAGGTACCACAACTAAAAAGTGAAAAATAAAAACTTTTTTACAAAAAAATACAACCGACTTCCAAAAACAACACTACAAAGTGAATAATAACTTTAATTTCGGAAGTCGGTGGCAAAAAACGAAACTACATTTAACTACACACCGACTTCCGAAATTAAAGTTATTTTTCACTTTGTAGTGTTGTTTTTGGAAGTCGGTTGTATTTTTTTGTAAAAAAGTTTTTAGTTAGATCATATCAAGTATGTATTGCGAATTTCATATGAACAAAAACATCGAACAAAGAGTTTGTCTTAAATTTTGCATCGCCAATGGAATTTCGTGTTCGGAGTCCCTGAAAATGTTACACAAGCTTGGTGAATGGACTTTATCAAAAAGACGTGCTTATGAGTGGTACAAAACGTTCAAAAGCGGCCGAGATGTGTTGGAAGATTTACCTCGCTCTGGTAGGCCATCAACGTCTTCAACTGAAGTTAACATCACAAAAGTGAAGAAAATAGTGACTAAAAATCTTCATTCAAGGTTGAGTGAGATAGCCGCTGAACTTTCTGGGTCTCACGAGTCGATCGTACTATTTTAAATTACCACTTGAGTATGAAACATGTTGCCGCTCGGCTAGTCTGAAAAGACCTGCAGGCTTAGCCATGTTGACAATCTACAATCGATAACGCTAATAGAAAACTAATCAAATGTATAGGAATGACATCATCTCAACGTTTTGTCACGTGGTCAGAACAAACGAATAGAAAATTCGTAGCCAAGTTTACAACTTAACCGATCGTTCAAAATGATAGAATGAAATGTAATCGTTTCTACAACGTTGATCGCTACATCCCATAGAAATGGTAGCCAAGTTACAGTTTTGACAAGCGCTAACGAAACGATGTCGAAGTTTTTGAACGATAGCTAAGCGATCACCGAGACCCAAGAGTAAACATTAAAAAAATGGCGTCTATTATGATACAGCTGTGAAGTGTTTTGTTTATTTACCATAATTTTGGACTGTTAGTTACCATTTAACATTTAAAATGCATACTTTAAATATGTTGTGGTGCGCTCATAATGAAGAAGTGTGGCTTAGGCGCCAAAAAAGAGACTTAGATCGTCAGTGCATGGAGACAATACGCGAAATGCCTTTACATTTACGTTAGATGGTCTTAAACGCGGTGGGCCTCGGCGGCGAGGCCGGAATGTAGATTTGTGTTTGTGTTTATGGACGGTGCTAGTTTCCCTACTACTTTCCTGGAGGAGGGTGATAGGGTCATCGGGTTCAAATTTTAACAATAGTGTGTAACAATAAAAGGCTATAATAGTATTACAAATAAGTTTATTATTGTTTTTATTAAAACACTGACATTCATAATAATTTGGGAAGTTGGTAAGAAGGAAGGATTTTTCAAGCTATCTATGAATAAACAAATAATACCTAAAATGTAGGTATTGAGTGGATTACAATTCACTCTAATACCTACATTTTAGGTATTATTTGTTACTTTACATAAAAACCAATTACCTACAGTAACTGTAAGTACATAAATATTGATTTCATTCTTACATTTCAAGTCTAAATTAAAATAGGTTGTTTTAATACTACAAAAAGATCAATCATCATACTATTAAGGGGGATGCGCTGTGGTAGCCTGCGAAATTCAATTTTTTTTGGGATTTTTGCAATTTGAAACCATGAAAATCATAAATACATCTCTCCAAGTTATATTTCGCGACGCCGCCGGCGACAGGCTAGCCCGATGCCGACGCCGCTGCGGAGCCCCCCGTGACGTGGACGTGGTAGGCGACGTCGCTGACGGCACTGGCGCGGACGCAGTGCCGGGCACTGGTGGTGGAGGATGGCATGGAAGTTCTCCAGAGGGAGTAGTAGGTGGCAATAAAGAACGGGTGGTAGATGCTGGTGTTGCTGAGAATAAATAATTACAGTCATACATAAAAATGTGCTCAAATTAATTATTATTTAGCCAAAATATTGTACCTTTAAAAAAATAAAATAAAAGCTACCTTGTATATCAGAAGGAATAAAATCCAACATAATTTCATCTGCAGCAGAAATTTGGGACGGTTGGGATGGACAGACAATATGCACAGAATCTCTGGTTGGTGGTGGTAGAGAGTTTTGCTCTGATGATGGTGGGGCCTGGAAAATATGAAGAATTTAAATTAGAAAAATTACACTTGTTTATAAAAGAAAATATAGTAATAAGCAAAAACCACAAGCAAAAAAACTAACATCAAAGCCTCTCTCCTGAATTCCAGCTTGACCAATGACAGCAGTCAAACCCAAAATGCCCAACACTCTCTCTTCTGAAGCAGTGAGAGTTTGTCTGCTGCTTGGACCACCACCAGTACCAGAAGCCTCAACATATTCCCAATGCTTTTTTCTTTGTTTTTGTTTTCCAGTCTGCCCACACCTAAACATATTTGTCTGTTAATTTTTGTCATGCATGGTTTCATCAATCATTTTCTAGTCTATGAAGCAAGCTGATTGTTATATGTACTTCATCTTTTAAAATAAGTACTAAATGTTAATAATAGGAAACCAAAAAATATTTTACAGTGGTTTGTGTGAGAATCTTACTTTTTTCCATTTGTCCAATGGCTTTATTACTCCTCCACCAAGGGAGTTAAGTAACTCTCCCAGTTCCTGCCACAGTCGGTCAGCTTTTATTCGGCCTTGGGGACCTTGCTGGGGCCTTGTTAAATCGCCATGACTAAAAACAGAAACAAAGGGTTGTTACTATAGTTGGTCAGTGGGTCGTCTTAGGGTTAAGTAGAGTCAAACACAGTTTATTTTGTTTTTTTTACGTATTAGTTCATGTCGCGTATCACATCATTGTTTATGTTTCACACTCAAGTGCCCGAGTTTGATAGATTTTCAAATAACAAAGGAAGATATTTACGAAATAACTATTAATTTACGTACCTTTCCATGAATTCCAATAATGCTGCGGACTGTTCTGGGCTTGCTCGAGATCTAGATTCCATCCTATAAAAGTTATCACTTCATTTATGGTACCTTTCATTAATATACAGAATCATATCACATTTCGAGACACAGTAATGTCTAAAATTACATTCCACACTGTGATAAACCAATTATAAGAAGAGCTTTACCTTATTTCGCTTCCTTTGAAAACACTTAAAAAACAATTATTTGCCCGCGCCTTTACAACTTTGACGTTAGTTTGACGTTTATATGAACGCTCACCATAGACTAAAGTATAGGTTTTTTCTAAAGACGTTGAAGAATGAGCGATCGACTCAGTCGTGTCAACTTGGCTACCAACTTATCGTTTTCTAAAATCGCTTACGCTGAGGCGTTAACGTTTGTAGAAAGAGATTAGATATGAAACGTTAGTAACTTGGCTAGGCCTGCTGAATTTTCTCCAAAAACTCAATCGCATAAGAGTCGCTGAGGACATGCTGGGACGAGTCAATGTCGACCCAACATTCATGAAACGCATTGTTACTGGTGACGAGACGTGGGATTACGAGTTTGACATGCTAACTAGTCAACAAGCTTCGGAGTGGCGCCTTCCAACTGGAACGAAACCGAAAAAACCACGCCAAAGGAGAATTCGCAGCGAAAACTGAACTCAATTCCGGAAAAAGCGTTTAAAAAATGTTTTGATGATTGGATTATTCGTTGGCGTAAGTGTATCGTTTCTAAAGGAGCATACTTTGAAGGCAATAAAATAACTTTGGATGTATGCATTTGGATGCATTTTGTGTATTATTGATCGTTTCCCGGTACTTTCTTGACAGAGTAGTATAACTATACTAATAAGCGCAAATATGCTCAAAGAAGCAGTTTCTGTTTTCTAAGCTTTATTAGGACAAATAATCAATAAATCTGCCTTGCCTTTCCCCAACTATGTTGGGGTCGGCTTCCAGTCTAACCGGATACAGCTGAATACCAGTATTTTACATGGAGCGACTGCCTATCTGACCTCCACAACCCAGTAACTGGGTAATACGATACCCCTTGGCAAGACTGGTTTTCAGACTTTCGGGCTTCTGAGAAAGATCCACGAATGACAGCCGGGACCAACGGCATAACGTGCTTTCTGAGACACGGAGGAGTCTCGGTATGTAAAGAATGGTCACACATCCACTGACCAACCCCGGCAAGCGTAGCTTAACCTGTGGATCGACCCGTGCGGCTGTTATTACTTAGCCACGAGCTCATTAAGACAAAGAATGTAAATCATTATCTCGAAACATACTTTAAGATAGCAAAGGTATGTCTACTTCTTGATTACCAGACCTCGTTATGTTGCCCAAGTGAATATTCAACATTTGCTCTTTCATTCAATCCTAAAATATCATTTCTTCTCCACACCTTTTGAGACACCTCAAATTCTTTAAATGAACACCCAAGATTAATTTCTGGGGAGGTTAAGCTGGCGTGAAAACGGGGGTATAATTAGTCGTGCCTACATTAAAAACCTTGGAACACAGAATAGATAAATACAGAAGTTCCATTTATGCAACGGGCGAAAACGCACGCACACGTACACGTCACGTACGGTCAACAACAGAAGTCGGTTAACACTGCTACTTTTGACATCATCTAAATTAACACAAAATGATTCGTTAAACTGCTTTTTTTTTCGTTTATCTGTTAAGAGTTAAAATGTTCTTAAAATTTTAAGATCTTCTGTTCTAATTTGAATGAAATATTTCGCTTAGTAATTAAGATTAAAAAACTGCAAGTGTTAATCGACCTTTGTTGCTGACTATACAGCGAGTGCAAGTGCACTCGCGACTGGCATTCGTTTCAGATACAATCCGGCCGTTGGCGTCGAGAGAATGTGTTCTTGACACCTGTCAGTTTCATACTAAGAAACATAGGTTTTGCGAATTGGATCCTTATTACTACTAGAAATTGTCCAACTGAACTATGCGTTCCTATCATATTGTTTGCGATCGTCGTACGTACGCATCTATATGCCTGCGTCTGTTTTCGCCCGTCGTATGTAGTCAACCTTCTGTACCTATCTATTTTGCATGTGCTTTAAAGGAGCTATGTAGTCCCGAAGTACATTCAATGGAAGTAATTAAGTGTATTACGACAGAGGAAGCGAAATGAAATACATTGTCACGTGGAGCGACTAATTTGGGACAAATGGAGTAATAAAGACTTTTGTTTCGATTTGATATGCTGATTTTATGGTGTGGAGCGGTTTTTAAAAGTGTTTATTGGCAGTAAAAACTGGAAGTCGAGACCGTGTTTATTCTTTTTTCTATCGTTGGTTTTTTTTTTTTTAATAATAATTTGCTGTTAAGGTTGTTGGAATAAAGTCAGTGGTATAAATAGCTGACAATGTTATACAAACGGCGTCAGATGACGGAGATCTAAATTGTCAGGATGAACTCCCCTAAGTTTGTTTCGAATCCATTTTATATAACGGAAAAGAAAATATGTAAGTAGGAAAAAGCCCTGCAGCTAATGTAGTACACGTCGTCGCCGCGTAGGTTCCACATTCATTCAACGAAGCAAAAAAAACTGCAACTAAAACTTCAAACAAATGTAAAACAATGATCGATGGAAGAACTGACCGTGGTTTCACCCTATCATTCCCTTAAGGCGTGGTATAAGCTCAATATTCACAAAAATAAAATTTTATCCGAATAGAATAGTAAAAAACAGTTTGATATTCCCAATAAAAAATTTGGAATTTAAAAGAATTTGCATTTTTTTTTTTACTTTAACCGGACAATTATTTAATTTATTGTGTATATTCTGAATAATCTAAAGAAAACCCGGAAAATAAATGCACATTTCGCAGCTTAGTCACATCTCGGCAACACAAATATTATTTTCAATTTTCAACCTTGCCAACCACCTCTTTTTTTTTTTTTTTTTTTTTTTGACGCTGAGAAATGCTTTATGCATCCCCGCTCGTGGGGGACGAGACAGGGTATGTGGGACTCCTGTCGGAATGACAATATACCCACTAAAACTCAGCAGTGTTCCCACATCGCCGTGATGGGAGGGCCATGGGAAACCGGCTCAGCCTTTACGTCCACAACCCTCCCGGCGCATGCCCGCCTAGCTGGCGGGCCCCGCATGCCCCCCGGGATGGGGGGCTACGGGAATGACCGGGAACACCTGGCCATTCCCGTCCGACACTGGTGGGGGCCTGTGCAATACAGGCAAGGATGCCCCCACACCCGTTGCCTGCTGGCCCCCACCTGGGAGGAGTCGTCTGCTCCGACCCCTCCTCCGCCTACGGAGCGGCGCCGCGTGAGGGTCGTCCTCCCGCGCGCGCTCCGCCGCCATTTCGGCCGCAGGGGATAGGGAGAGCGGCCGACGTCATACCGACACTCCTCTTCTCCTCTTCATCTTTGTCATAAATATAGACAATAGTCTATAGCATAGACTAGTGAGGTTGGACCGTCGGGCGTCAAGCGTGAGTCGAACTTTACACCTTATTGACGGTTTTTGTTTTTTTTTTTTCTTTTCAAGTATTCTAAGTATTTGTATTTTATTTTATTTGATTTTATTCCCCTTGCTATTTTTAATTGATATCCGTGGGTATGTCCGTGGCATCACACAGGCCCTATCAGAATACCAGCGTTGCGGTATTTATTTTTTAAATATCGCAGCTTTATGCTGAGATGGGAGCCTTTTTGGCCTCGCACAGGTCTCTTTTTTTTGTTTTTTTTAGTCTGATTTCTTTTTTTTTTTTTGTTTTTTAATGTTTATTTTGTTACTTTTATATGCTCTTTTTTTAACTGTATTTCCTGTGCGTGTCCCAAATAAAATATTTTTCTTTCTTTCTTTCTTCCCCTGCGGCCCCACCGCGTCCGCCATCAAACGGTGGCGGCCCCGTCAAGGCCGCGGAAGGTAGGGAGAGCGGCGCACCGCAATACCGGCACTCCTCTCCCGCCGCGGCCTCCAATCCTCAGCCGCGATACCTCCCATAAGACACCGCGGCCCGCCTCAGTTGCGGTGTCGCCCATACGGCCACCGCAACCTACCCGCTGGCCGCTACGTCGTCGGCTTATCGGCAAAAGCCCTGACGAGCGGCCCCCGCATGGGTTCCTCTTCGCTTCACCGTGGGTGACCAAGCCACGGCTACTGAGCCCCCCCGCCTCGACAATGCGGGAACCCTCCGGGGGGGACCTTGCCAACCACCTCAACCCAACCTCTCCAACCTCTTTTCAACCTCAACCCAACCTCTTTTTTTTTTGTTGACGCTGGGAAAAATGCATTACGCATGCCCACCCGTCGGGGGACGGGTGGGGTATGTGGGACTCCCCGGTAAATCCGGTATACCCACTAAACGACCCAGCGGCGCTCCCGCATCGCCGTGACGGGAGGGTCATGGGAAACTGGCTCAGCCTTTACATCCACAACCCTCCCGGCGCATGCCCGCCTAGCTGGCGGGCCCCGCTTGCCCCCCAGCAGGTTGAGGGGCTACGGGAATGGCCGGGAGCACCTGACCATTCCCGTCCGGCACTGGTGGAGGTCCGTGCGATACAGGCAAGGGTGCCCCCGCACCCGTTGCCTGCTGGCCTCCACCTGGGAGGAGTCGGAGATGAGTATCAAACTCACGTCTTCTTCGACCCCTCCTCCGCCTTCGGAGCGGCGCCGCGTGAGGATCATCCTCCCGCGCCCACTCCGCCGCCTCCTTCTGGGACATGACGTGTTCGCAGAAGGAGGCGACCGCCGCCCAGGACCTCTCATCCACCAGCATGGCGTTAACCACGCCGGGGAGCGAGAGGTCCGGTCCTATCACCGCGACCAGATCGCGGCGCGTCTCGGACCACGACGGGCACGACCCGAGGGTGTACTGCGCCGTGTCCTCCGCCGCGCCGCAACCGTGGCACGACGGCGTCTCCTCCCGTCCGATTCGGTGCAGGTACGACCCGAAACAGCCGTGTCCGGACAGCACCTGCGTCAGACGGAAGGAGAGGAACCCGTGCGACCGCTCGAGCCAGTCTCGCAGCACTGGCCCGAGCGCATCGAGGGTCCGGCGGCCAAAGACTGCAGTGGCGAGTTCTCCCGTCCAGTGGACGACGATGGCGTCTCGCGACTCCCGTCGGAGGGCCTCGCGCTCTTCCGGGGCCGGGTGTTCTCCTCTCGCCCTCCGCCCCGCCGTCCACTCGTATACTCTGGCGAGCACCCACGCCTCGAGTTCCCAAGGGGGGGTGCCGGCCAGAGCACAGGCCGCCGCAAAACCCACCGTCCGGTAGGCCCGCGCGACCCGCTGGGCTATGGCCCTCTGAGGCGCCCGCAATGCGGCGGCGTTCTCCCTCCTTCGGAGGGAGTCTTCCCAGATGGGGGCACCGTAGAGGGCCATGCTCCTCAAGATGCCGGCGTAGAGCTGCCGGCATCGCGCGCTGGGCCCGCCCGAGTTGGGCAGCAGCCACGAGAGCGCCCCTGCAGTCTTCAGCAGGCGCGACGACAGCCCGCTAAAATGCGGGCCGAAGCGCCACCTGCTGTCGAGTACGAGGCCCAGATATTTCATCTGGGCCTTTACCTCGATTCTGACGCCCTCCACGAAGATGTGGGCGTCAGATGGGGGGCGCTGCCGAGGTCCGTGGAAAAACGGTCTTGTGCAGCGCCGCCGTCAAACCCAGGCGGCGGATCCTCCCTGCCACCAAGGATCCGCCCGCCGAGGCCAAGTTGGCCGCCTCCCGGAAACTCCCTCCCGGGCGGTGAGGAGAGTGTCGTCCGCGTAACAGACGACACTCGTGCCTCGGAGGAGAGTTCCCCTCAAGAGCCAGTCGTAGCCGACGTTCCACAGGAGAGGTCCCACGACCGAGCCCTGCGGAACTCGGCCCCGACGGCGTATCGCCGGACTTGGCCAGTCCTGTCCACCAGGACGATCGCCCGGTCGTCCAGGTAGCTGGCCAGCAGACGCCGCATGTACCGAGGCACTCCGTGGAATCGGAGCGCCTCCAGGATCGTGGAGTGGGGAACAGAGTTGAAGGCGTTGGCTAACCTCAACCCAACCTCAACCCAACCTCTTCAACCTCTTTTCAACCTTTTCTTTTTTTCAAGCCAGCTAATGGTGGTAATAGATTACGCGGTTGTGTGCCGTTTAAAACAAGACAAGAGCGCGGTCTAGTTCAAATGGCATCCTAGGTATGTTCATTGACCCCCCCGGAGGGTTCCCGCATTGTCGAGGCGGGGGGGCTCAGTAGCCGTGGCTTGGTCACCCACGGTGAAGCGAACAGGAACCCGCGGGGGCCGCTCGTCAGGGCTTTTGCCGATAAGCCGACGACGTAGCGGCCAGCGGGTAGGTTGCGGTGGCCGTATGGGCGACACCGCAACTGAGGCGGGCCGCGGTGTCTTATGGGAGGCATCGCGGCTGAGGATTGGAGGCCGCGGCGGGAGAGGAGTGCCGGTATTGCGGTGCGCCGCTCTCCCTACCTTCCGCGGCCTTGACGGGGCCGCCACCGTTTGATGGCGGACGCGGTGGGGCCGCAGGGGAAGAGGAGTGTCGGTATGATGTCGGCCGCTCTCCCTATCCTCTGCGGCCGAAATGGCGGCGGAGCGCGCGCGGGAGGACGACCCTCACGCGGCGCCGCTCCGAAGGTGGAGGAGGGGTCGGAGCAGACGACTCCTCCCAGGTGGGGTCCAGCAGGCAACGGGTGTGGGGGCATCCTTGCCTGTATTGCACAGGCCCCCACCAGTGTTGGACGGGAATGGCCAGGTGTTCCCGGTCATTCCCGTAGCCCCCCATTCCGGGGGGCATGCGGGGCCCGCCAGCCAGGCGGGCATGCGCCGGGAGGGTTGTGGACGTAAAGGCTGAGCCGGTTTCCCATGGCTCTCCCATCACGGCGATGTGGGAACACTGCTGAGTTTTAGTGCGTATACTGTCATTCCGACAGGAGTCCCACATACCCTGTCTCGTCCCCCACGAGCGGAGATGCATAAAGCATTTCTCAGCGTCAAAAAAAAAAAAAAAAGGTATGTTCATTGAAAAGTGCGACGCACCTTGGTTGTCGCACGCAGTGGAGATGCTGGTCAGAAGTCCCCGCAGCTAACCCTACAGTTTTTTCTTTTTGTTTTTGTTTATGTGTGTTACTAACAATAGTTTTTAAGAACAATGTTACTAACAATTGGGCCTAGTTGCCATTAATAAACAAATATTTAATTTAATTTTAATTTTATTTTAAAATCATAGTCAGTCCGCGCCTTAAGCCGGATTTACATTACGAAACTTAGATTCATTGATAGTTTCACGTGTATAAATAACGAAGGCTCAAAATAAAACCATAGGTACAAAACCCTTAAAAAAAGAAGAGGGTACGTAAATTCGTAGGTAGGTATGTAAAGACAGATTGCTCATTGCCTACAAGCACCGAAATGACGCATTTCCGTCACAGTACCGCACAAAGGGAAATATATTTTGGTGCTCTTTATAAGAAAAAATGTGGAGCTATTTTTCATATGTTTCCATTTCCCAAATAGGGTAATTGCGCAACTCAAAATGACGCAATAAAACGTAAGCAAATGTATCCACCGTTGCTACAGAAGCTGTTGGGTTCGCTGAGATTTGGTGTTGCCAAGCTGTACTTTGATTTTCAGAACATAGGTACTTATATTTTCATAGTGACATTTTTAGAGTTGTAATTCAGACTATAATGATAATTATTTTAGTCAATAGAGGAGCTCGTGGCTATGTAATAATAACAGCCGCACGGGTCGATCCATCAGATTAAGCTACGCTTGCCGGGGTTGGTCAGTGGATGGTTGACCATCTTTACATACCGAGACTCCTCCGTGCCTCGGAAAGCACGTTAAGCCGTTGGTCCCGGCTGTCATTCGTGGATCTTTGACAGTCGTTACGGGTCGTCAGAAGCCCGAAAGCCAGTAATTGCCAGTAGCTGGGCAATACCATATCCCTTGGGATATGGTATTGCCCAGTTACTGGGTTGTGGAGGTCACATAGGCAGTCGCTCCATGTAAAATAATAGTATTCAGCTGCATCCGGTTAGACTGGAAGCCAACCCCAACATATTTATTTATTTATTTATTTATATATACTTTATTGTACACCACAAAAATACATAACAAAAAAAAAAAAGACACAAACTACAAAATATACAATGGGCGGCCTTATCGCTTTCTGCAATCTCTTCCAGGCAACCATAGAATGGACAGTGATTTGCCTGGATATGAAATGGGGCTGTCTTTGGTGCAAATAATAAGTGCCTACTTACAATATTATACTAAAATAGATACATACATAACCTAAATAATAGATACATAAATACATACATACTAAATATAAGCAACGAAAACAAATGAAGACTAAAGATATTTACAGTTACGTGAACACGATCACAACGACAAATAATGTTCCTTTACGAGCCTTTTAAACATAGGTAACGACTGCGCGCGTTTTATTTGAACTGGCAATGCATTCCACAAACGAGCAGCCTGGACAGTAAAGGATTTATCGAGGAAAGTTGTGGAATGCATAGGCATTTTGAGCTTTAAATTATCAGATGACCTTAAAAATTTCGTGTGGGAGTCGCAAAGAAACTGGAAACGTTTCTTGAGATAGAGAGGGGTGGTAGGGGAAAAGAGCACATTATACAAAAGGGAAAGGATATGAGCATTCCGGCGATGGCGAATTGGTAACCACTTGAGCTTCACACGAAATTCAGAAACATGGTCATATTTGCGCAAACCGAATATGAACCTTATACAAACATTTTGAAGCCGCTCAAGTTTATCGAGTTGGTCTTGGGTAAGGTCAAGATAGCTGGCATCAGCATAGTCAAGGATGGGAAGAAGAAGCGATTGTGCAAGCGCAATCTTGGTGGCAGTCGGTAGAAAATTACGTAATCTCTTCAAAGATGCAGCAGATGCAAATAGCCTGCGGCTAACTTCCCGCAGCTGCGCAGTCCAAGAGAAATTCTTATCTATGAATATCCCCAAGTTTTTAACTTTCTCACTGAACGGAATAACTGAATTGTCAAAAGAAACCTGGGGAAGAGTCATCCAGTCGATCCTTGAGACCGTCCTAGAACTGCCTACCACCACAACCTGCGTCTTTATGGGGTTGACCATAAGTCCATACCTCTTGCTCCACTCGCATATACGGGCCAGATCACTATTAATCATTAAGATAGCCTCAGACAGATTTCCAAGAGGGGCTCGCGAGTAAATTTGTAAATCATCTGCATAAAGATGGTAGGAAGAAATAATTTCGTCGGAAATTGAGTTAATGAAAACTGCGAAAAGTAAAGGGGATAGAACGCCACCCTGAGGTACACCGGCAGAAATATTACACCAGGAAGACAAGATCTCTCCAATGCAAATACGTTGCCGGCGACCGAACAGGTAAGTACGAAACCAGTCAATTACCGATGGAGATATGTTAAGAGAGCATAAAATGCCAAGCAAGACATCAAAATCAACAGTATTAAAGGCATTACTGAAATCTAGCAAAGCTAGGACCGTAAGATTACCTTGTTCCATGGCTGACCTTATATCATCCGTAATGTTCAGAAGCGCAGTGGTGGTGCTATGACCAGGACGGAAGCCAGACTGGAAGGGGTTGAGGAGATTATTTTTAGAGAGGAAAGTGCTTATTTGATCGTGAATTAACCGTTCAAGGACTTTGGATAGGAACGGCAAGACGGATATAGGACGGTATTCAGAAAATGATGTGGGATTAGAATTTTTAGGTAAAGGAATATAGTTGGGAAAAGGCTAGGCAGATTGATTGAATTACCATGGCATGGGACTATCACATATAATAATAATATTATGTCAACTCAACACCTTGGAGAGCCGATTTTAACCAGGTTTTTGTGTTACCTTACCAAGCCGATACGTCATCATTATAATACTCAGTCACGCAAAACAACAAAGTGCATACATTTAGGTAGGTATGTCTATTACTGCCGAATCTTACCAATAATTATTTGACTAACTTGCCTAGCTCCAAGCATTAACACTGGCCAAAACAGGCTTTACTTTTCTTTTAAAAATCCTCAACCACACCATCATCGTCATTGGCCACACCATACCCACCATTAAATTCACAGCAAATAAAAAGCCACTCAACTTATCAAATGAAATACTCAACTTCGCACATCTATGTAAAAGAAGAGCTCCAAATAATTTAGCCACCGGCTTCCAACTGCTCCACGAATACTCAATTACCACTTTTTTGTCTCAGTAGTACACTTTGTTTCTTGTTTTTATTTTACTTTCCGCCCCAATGGAGACGGAGGGAATACGTATTAACGTCAAAGACGGCAACGTTCTGTTGTAGTTTTTAAACTTTTGTTCTGGAATTCGAATTTGAAAATGCGGCTAGAGAACGGTGTTAAGCTTGATTCCTGATTTGAAATCTGAGTTGAATCAGTTTTAAATCGAGTTTTATACTTCATAATGGGCCTTTCATATCGATAGTTATTTTTTTGTTATAAATCAACGTATTCATTTGGTATTAGATAAATTACAATGTGAAGAACGGCCGGTTTCAGATCAACATAGATAACAATTCAACTTTCTAGCCCATCTCAAACATTGGTTTATTATAAAATTTATGATTTTGTAATAATATTATAAAGCACTAGAATTTATTACTACTTAAGTAACATTACGATGCTTACAATAAAATAATAATGAGACAAAGACTTGATTTTAGAGAGGTATTCACATCGAAATCTAATTGCTATTAATAATAGATAGAAAAAACTTACTTCATCTACCTACTTCATACTGAAAACGAATAGAAAACAAAACTATGTACCATGTCGAAAATTTGCGGTGAACTACTTTTTGACCTTATTACTAACGCAATAAGGTCGAAAAATGGTTCAACAGAAATTTTCGCGATGGTACATTAATAACTAGTTGTAAAAGTAAAACATTTAACATCTTCAAAGTAATTTTACTTCAGAGGACGTACAAAATGTTTACAACCTCTTTTATCAGTAAAAAAAATATAGGTAAGGTAGAATTTAAAAAAAAATCATAAGTAACTAATATGGTTTTTATAAATAAGCCCGCCATTTTATGAAAGCCGCTATGACTAGGCAAGGAGTGGTTAGCATCTGGCAAAGTGAGATTTTCAGAGAATTTACACTAAACGTGTACTAAAAATGTTTTTAGGGCTTCAGAGATCTAGTTTGTTACCTCTAACCTTCACTATACATGTCTACATTTTTATAACATATGCATTATAAGTTTTATAAGCACGTGTGAAAATTATCCATAAACATTTTTACTGCTCATGTAGGTATGTAATTATTAGAGGCTCCCTCAGATAAAAATCCAGAGACAGTAAAACTTCTTTAAAAGTATTTTAAGTGTCATCGTTTTACTTTTATACATCAACGCTCTCTTAAATTTCCTTTGAAAGCAGACTTAGGATATTATTCCCCACCATTTTTAAAGACGGTCTCTTATTTGCACAATGCAAATGTGACTAGAGAAAGTGAATATAAAAAGTGGAACTGCAAACCGTTTCTTTCATTTATTTCTTTGATAAAGACGGAGTGGGTTGGAATTTTGCAGCTGAGGCCAATTGTTACTTTACTCGGTCGGATTTGCATGTTGGTAATGCATTTCTCTTTCTTAGGAAGAAGGATGAACTGATGTTATGTCAGTATGAATAAAGAGCAGATTTTTCTTTAGTTCGTGAAGCTTTGGCATTAATGTTGAATGTGTAATTGGTTATTTTGTGAGTCTTTGTGTTCGTTTGTTATTCAGCATTTAAGTTTCTTTGGTATGATTGTGTTCTGACATCTTAGAATGAAAAAATAGTGTGAAAGAGTATTTTGAAATCAAAGTCAGCTTCAATGTTTAATCCTCTTTTAGGAATTGAAACTCGGTCCTGTTGTATTACATTAGTATTTGTACCACAGCACAGTATCCAAACGACGACCGTAACATTATCTATATACACAAACACAGGATAAGAATCTAATTGAATAATCACACGGAGATCATTATAATACTTTACATTCAGATTAGTCACTTGTTTTCTGTCGTGAAACATAGACAAACCCTCTAGACTAGACCAACTAGTGTTGTCAGTGAACTAATAGTGGGAACCATAGATATTAGTTTGGTTCGCCACACTGATCTTACATAGGTCAGTTAGTATCTGGGCGACCGAGCTTTGCTCGGGTGAAAATAGAGAAAACGAATTTTCCCAGAAATAAGACATATGTAAGTAGATCTATTTTGTATAAGGTACCTACTTAAAAAAAAAAATATATATCAGCGAAGCTAAATAACTGTTTTTTACTGCATAAACTCATAAATTATCGAACAAAAAGAGTTTAACTGTTAGTTGTTGTAAATACGTTAACATATTTGTTGGCGCCAAAAACTTTGGTTCGGTTCATGTCAATGGAGAGGCAAAAGAACGATGCCCAAACAGCCTTGTCGGATTTGTAAAACTATTTATGTTTGTCATCAGTTTTAATTTCTCACCAAACCACCAAATGTACAATTTATATCTTACCTTACCGAGATAAGAGTTACATTGCAATGACTACTGGTTTTACGTCGACCGTGGATGTCCTACCAAGAACTATGGTGCACCTTTACTCGCCAACTTTAGTTGCCAACGACCCTCTGGTGATTTCAGAATGTCCCATCCACACTCAGATTTATACAACCGATTTATCGCTAACAATGTCAAAATCTGTTTGGACGCGAGATTTTGTCATTTTTACCTAGCACTTGTTAAATACCTAAATGAAATTGTATTCGAATTGTATTCCATGTGCTTCCCACAAATCTGACGACAGATCTGAAACTCGCAAATATCGTCAAAATAATTAACATTCAAACAAATCTTGCTAACGCGACGTGGTAATTTAATATTATGAAATAGTTGCGTAATTATTCTTTATTATTTTTAATCATTCAAAATGTGGCTATACACGCTTACATTTTGATCGTTTTAATCCATAGATATATGAAAGAAGGAGATATGCCCGGTAGTTGAAAATGTATCAGAACCCGATGTCGCTAGGTTGGCCCCACCACCGCGCCACTACTACACATGTAGTTCACTGAAAGCAATAGATACAAAGTTGCGCACACACTTGCAATTCATAAATCAGAACATACTACACAATCAATTATAAACCTTAACTCGTCACACACAGCGTGCATTTACCATGCACCGTACAACTTACTCACACAAAAACATCTGTCGCTATTATTGTGTTGTGCAAAAAGCAATTTATTTTACATATACGCTAGTGATTGACTAAAACGGAAAGTTATCGATACTTCCATTTATTACTGTACAAGAAAAATTTGGGGTCCTGAAAATAAAATAAAAAATGATATGTCCAGAAAGTATTATACATTTTAAATAAAAAAAAAATGTATATTAAAAAAAAAACACGAATCAATAAATTAAAACAATCCGGTTAAGTTGGTTTAGGCTGTGAAACCATAGGAATTGTTGAACCCTGTTATGATGTGTTTACTCACTGACCTGTAAAGTGGAGGTATTTGTTCAGTACTTGACGTACTCTTAATTTTGGGATTGCCCATTCAAAAAGCCTGCGAGTTTTCTTTAGAGGCTGGAACATTTCTGCCTTAAAGTGAATTGAGTATATGGTGCTATATTTTGTTGGGAAACAGTTAGGTGGCCTTACTGTGGCATCAATCCATTCTTATTTTGTATTTGTATCTTTTGGGAAGCTAAAAAGGTACTATAAGAACTTATTTATCATTTACATAATAAGTATCTTAAGCTATAGTCTATAGTCTAGGAACTAGTTGGCCGCTGAGACAGGGGTGAGGCGGCGGTTCGCAACGCACGTACTGAGTAATGCGCCCCTGCTCCTCCATCCCACCGCTCACATACCTAAGGCGTGGTCTATACTTCTTAACCTCACGATGAGTAAGCAGGTAGCAGGCAACAGGCGAATAGGCTTTTGTTGTTAAAAAAAAAACCCTTAGTTAAGAAATAGTTAAATATATGAAAACAAACACATACCATACTCATGCATAACAAATAAATAGCATGAATATGTTGACTTATTTTAAGCTAAAATCACTGATATTTTATCTGAACCATACCGATTACTACAACGCATTTGAATCTTGTGGTGCATAGTTAAAGACTTTAGCGGAAGTAAAATACCAAAACCAAAAAAACGTAAAGAAATAGCACGAAGATGCGATAATTTAAACCCAAAAACACTCTACCTAAACATTAATAAACTTACTTTACGACCGTTGGTTATGCATTTCTCTACTAGGTACGCTGTAAAATAATCAAAAACAATAAAAAAGATTATTTTACATTCTCAAAGGTTTCCCAACCGTACTTAAACGTCATCTTTTCAAGTGTTCCAACCGGGCTAAAACGGTTGACAAATTGAAAAATAAACTGTAATAGCAATATAATATTCGTTGGGCAATCGATATTATTATCGATAGCCTACTTTAGTGGATCTTAACCTCATCACTATCTCGCCGCAAGACACAGCGGCTGTACTATGCGACGCTCCGCGTAAATAAAGTATCGTTTTGTTATTTTTACATTGCTTGTCCAGTCGCTTAGCGACATACTTAAGGTAGTGGTTAAGGAGAAATGTATTTGCTGCAAAAATAGTACAGCCGCTGCGATATTTGAAAACAAAAATAACGTAGTAAAAGCAAGAAATATTTTACGATTTGTTGTTTTTTATGATTTTAAAGATAAATACAGTAAAATACTTTTACTTACATATGGTAAGTGATCCCGTGAGATACGAAGTTTTTAATATCACTTCGGTTTTTGCAGGAAACCACTGAACAACACGGCATTTTTATAATTTATCGTGACCACGGTCGAAAGCGTACTAGTTCGCGGAGACGGCCATTTGGCGAGTAAAGGCACAGCGTGCGCATAACGCGTGGACACAGGCACGCCCCCATGCCACTTCTCCTGTTTTTTATATTTCTATGTTTTAATCCCTTGGACGGGTGGTTTAACTTACAAAATAGTATTCATCAAAAGCTTGCACAGCATCGTATCTCTCAAAATAAAAAAAAAGGAAGTGATAACGTAATACTCGCAAAATGCATGAAATCGGTAGTAGTGCCACGAGTTGTTACCTGCGCGTACGCCGCGTCGTCGTCGGTGCTTATCTAACTACCTACACTCCGCCCGATCAACTTTAGGTTATTGACTCGCTCAGCTGATCATGTCCACGTAAACAAATGTTAACAAATTAAATGATTCCAAATTTTCCTTCATACTTTTACGGGCTTTGGACCGTCATAATTGCTTTGTGCCTAGGTTTCGGGACATAGCTAATAAAATAAAAATAAAAAATGCGGTACATGTAAAAATTAGTCTTTACAGGTCTGCTATTTATGGCGTAGGTATTTAAAAATGTGGAATCAAAATTATTTACAATGATTTTAAAAATAAAAAAGTACAATTACACGATTAAAACAGTTCTGATACATATCTAAATCTCCTTTGTTTTATTTAACTTTTAAGGACACTTCGCGATACGAAATAATTGTTCATAAAAAATTTTTCATTCATTCATTCTCCTGCCCTTATCCCAATCTATTTGGGGTCGGCGCAACATGTCCTTTTTTTCCATACTTCTCTATTATTCGTCATCTCGGTAGTGACCCCCTTTCTAGCCATGTCATCTTTCACACAATCCATCCATCGTTTCTTTGGTCTTCCCCTATCCTATAGCCATCGACATTCATACCCAAAACTTTCCTTACGACATTTTCCTCACTCCTCCGCATCACATGCCCATACCATGACAGCCGATTTCCGCACAGCTTTTCAGTCACCGGTGCCACTTTTAGACTTCCTCTTATGTACTCATTTCTTATTTTATCCATTCGTGTAACGCCACACATCCCTCTTAGCATTCTCATCTCAGCTGCATGCAACTGCTTTTCATTTATCCCTTTTGTGGCCCAACATTCTGATCCATACAAGACAGCAGGTCTAACCATTGTTTTATATATCTTCCCCTTAAGTTTAAGGGGAATGCGGGAGTCGCAGATTGTCCCCGTGACCTGCCGCCATTTCATCCATCCAGTGTTAATCCTATGCTTAACCGTCCGATCTACTTCGCCATCGCTTTGCACGAGTGAACCGAGATACCGAAAGTCGGAGCAGACTGGGAGAAGCGCGCCATCAAGCGCTATGCCTCCAGAACTGGAGATACCGCCGAAATCGCAGAACATATATTCAGTTTTGGTTCTGCTGATTTTCAAGCCAACATTCTCCAGTTTCTGTTGCCATTTCTCCAATCTGCTCCGAATCTCAGGTAAATCTTCACCGACAAGAACAATGTCATCGGCAAACAGCATGCACCAGGGTGCCTCTTCCTGTAGATTCGACGTCAGAGCATCCATAATCAACAGGAAGAGGTAAGGACTTAAAGCCGACCCTTGGTGCAAGCCAACAGGCACATTGAACTCGTTGGTATTCCCTGCAGCCGACCGGACGTAGGTACGAGATTGACTGTACATAGCACGAATTAACTCTACATACTTCCCGGGCAAACCTTTCTCTTTCAAGGCCCACCACAACACATCCCGAGGTACCCTATCATACGCTTTCTCCAGATCAATGAACACCATGTGCAAGTTCTTGTGTGCACGTCTGTACTTCTCGCACAATTGGCGGAGTGCAAAAGTGGCGTCCGTTGTTCCTCGACCTGGCATAAACCCAAATTGTTCATAAAAAATGTGTCATCAAAATTATTTACCACGATTTAAAAAATGAGTTCTGTTGCAAATTAATAATTAATCAATTCTGAATCATCACTAAAGGACTAAACTTCACGATAACGTAATAATTGTTCAAAGTGCAAACCATTCCTCTCTCCTCTCCTCTCGGGATCTCGTTCGAAGTACTCGAGTATTTGTTCGTCTAACTCAGGTGTGTAGACTGGTTGGCGACCGCGGCCCTGAGCATGTGTAGGTGTACGGAATTGTCCGTGATCTAACAAACGCTGCGTAGCCGCCACAATTGTCTGACCAGACGGAATTTGCGGGTTAGGTATACCACGCAGTCGCAAAGATTGCAAGTGATTTGGTTCGCTGTATAGACGACGAGCCGCTTGCGCATCAAAACCCTCAAAAACATCAAAAAAAAATAGAATTTCACCATGGCAACAAACTCCAGGTTGGAGTACGCGTAATTACGAGACGCCATTACGTTCGCGCGACAAGGATATTTTTTAACAACACTGACACTTAACACACCGATGACGTCTTAGAGAAACTGATTTAAACTGATTTTTTTTTACACGACGTGGTCCTGCGCTGTGTACGTTACCCCAGCAAGAAAGTGTCTCGTAGAGTTATATGAGTAGAACGTATAATTGGTGCCTTATCTGCTGTAAATGTGCCCCCACATAAAAAATGTGTGCCCCCCGTCGTTTTGGAAAAAAACGGAAAAAACGATTCTTGCTGGGGTAACGTTTTTCTAGCAGGAAAATTCTAAACGAATGATCGCAGAGAGAAAAATTGTGCATGGCCAGAGAGCTTATATGTGTGCCAAAATGTGCCCCCAAAAATAAAATCTGTGTCCCTTCAGGTTTTCGAGATATTGCATTTCCTGCTGGAGTAACGTTTTGATGAATCGTATATCTCTAAAACCATTGCATGTGCCCCTGTAGAATAAACATACACGAGTAGCTCTTAACGTGTGCCCCTTAGTGCCCCAATTAGATTTAAGAAATTATTTATAGTTTTCAAGTTATCGCGGTTTTATGAAAACCCGAAAAAACATCGCAGCGCTTAAATGAGACAAGGTATAAGTTCGCTGAAAACTCTATTCGGTCCTTCTTGACGCTAATAATAACCATACAAAGTTTCAAAACTATTCATGCATGCGTTTTTGAATAATCTTGCTAAAAGTCAAAACGATGGTGTCATAACTTTGACGGCAAAATACAAGGAACCGGCTCAATCCCAGATGTGTAGGTGTAAACCAAAATCATGTGCCTTTAGTCAAAAATATATGGTGAAAATATTCAGCTTGGAATGTTTCGCATTAAGTAAATATAAACAAAAAACCAAAATATGTAAACAACGGCTGGTTATCCGACCAAATTCCAATGACTACTAAAAAGCGACTGATTCATACATATCGATGACCTTCTTTATTGGACGTATTATATCTAAGCTGTTGTCCGTACAGTTGCGTTCAAAAGTTTTGACATGATATATAATCCCTTTTATTATTAATTATGTCATCAACCTAGCACAAGAAGAGAATTAAATACGTATTAAACAAAAAAGAAAACAAATTACTGTATCGATTTTGATGAAATTTCTATTGGACCAATCGGAATGTATGTATATGCTTTCAGATGAAAACAAAACAAACATGATTTAGAACATGTTTTGTAAAAAATAAATAAATAGGTAAAGTAATGAAAAAAATCCAAGTACTTGATAAGTGTACAAGTATTTTTAAATAAGTCAAAACAATGCCATTAAATACTTACCACCGCAGATCGTGCCATAAAATTCACCACCCCTACAACCACATAATTGTTATAAAATGCTTAATACGCCACTTTTAACTAACTTAAAAATAAGTAAACAGTATCAGTGCAACCGCGTGACTCAACGTAACAGTGTCCTTGGCGTCATAACATAACTGCAACTGTTTACCAATACCAAGTGGCATGAAAAAATCCAAACTCACTTCTTAGTCAATAAACACTTCGTACCTATTATTCATAATAGAGCGACGTTACACGTAACTGTCTCTGTCACACTAACACCGTACGCGTACTAGCTGTCTCACTTTCTCCAAGCTAGACAAAGCGACTCCTTGCGACACGACGTCAGCGGATGCCGTGGGGCCAAAGATATATGCAGCGGTGTGGGGAGGCGAAAAAAGGGAATCTTCTATTAAGGTGAACGCTCCAACCAACCCGCGAAATTCAAATTTTCTTACGTTTCTTGCAATTTGCAGGCCAGTGCTAGGTTGTATGTTGATTAAAATATTATTCGCGGCTGTAAGACATATGTAGTTACAGAATTATAATCATCAAAATCATCAATACAACGCTCTAAGTTCATAAAGCTGTAGGAATTACATTTTCTGTTTTTTTTTTTTGTTCCTACGCCTTTATGAACTTGAAGGGTTGTATCGGTGATTTTGATGATTATAATTCTGTAACTACATACGTCTTACAGCCGCGAATAATATTTTAATCAACATACAGCCCAGCACTGGCCTGCAAATTGCAAAAAACGCAAGAAATTTTGAATTTCGCGGGCTGGTTGGAGCATTCCCCTTAATGATGAAAAACATGGTGTTAATTTATCTAACCTACGGATTATTAATATATATATATGACGGCGTCAGCGATGGCTGAGCAATAGAACCGTCATCATTTGGGTTCGGTGGTATCGGGTTCATTACGTAGAATAATAAAATCCAAGGCACTTATAACCTTACTTTGTTTTACCGTGATCACAAAACTCAATTTATAAGGGTAAACCGACAGTTTCGTTATGGACGAGTGTCTTGGTTGGTGTCCCGAGTCAAAGTGAGCTCAGTCCAGTCCCCACTCTCCAACACGACTCTGTCCACGTGCCGCCATTACAATGATAACTGACGTCACGGCGTTTACCACTACCTCAGTACTACAGTATTCAAATCAACAACTTATTATTTAATGATATCGTATTCCACGACATATATATATATATATATATATTTATTTGTATTAATCGAAGTAATCACCCATGCAATCAATGCATCTTTGCCAACGCAGTGGCAGTTTATTGATGCCCTTCTTAAAGAAATCAGCTGGACGGGAGGCAACAAATTCTTCAAAGGCATTTTGTACTGCCTCTCGGGTATTGAATTTTTTTCCCGCCAAGAAGTTATCCAAATTCTGGAAAAAGTAGTAGTCTGTAGGCGCAAGGTCTGGTGAGTAGGGCGGATGACGGAGAGCTTCCAACACCAGTTCTTGCAACTTGGAGACCGTCTGCTGTGCAGTATGAGGTCGCGCGTTGCCGTGCAGGAGCAGCGGAGACGAGCGATTGACCAATGCTGGTTGGAGATGTGCCAGCTTCTCCATCATTGTGTTCAGTTCTACACAGTACACATCTGAAGTAATGCTCACCCCGTTTGGTAAGAACCTGTGATGAATCACACCGGCGCTAGACCACCAAACAGTGACCAACACTTTTCTAGGGGTAAGTTTTCGTTTAGGGCATTGTTTAGGTGCTGAACCAGGATCCAACCAACTTGCTGAGCGCTTGCGGTTATCAAACAGAATCCATTTTTCATCGCAGGTAACAATGCGGTTCAAAATTCCTTCATTTGTGTGTCTGTTGAGCAGTGCAAGGCACGTCTCGACGCGTACTTCGCGCTGGCGATCACTGACTTCGTGGGGCACCCATTTGTCAAGCTTTTTTACCTTGCCAATTTGACGCAAATGGACCAATATTGTTTTGACGCTAATGTCGAAAGCTGCTGCTAATTCAGCCGTAGATTGTGTATCATCAGCTTCCACAATCGCCTTTAATTCGTCATTGTCGACTAAAGTCTTCGGACGACCGCGAGGTTCATTTTTCAGGTCGAAATTTCCAGAACGGAAGCGAGCAAACCAATAACAAGTGGTGCGTTGGTTTGTAGTATTAGCTCCGTAAACGTCGTTGATGTTGCGTGCCGCTTGTGCTGCGTTGCTGCCACGACGGTACTCATATTCCATAATTAGTCGAATTTTTAACGTATCCATGATGACGAAAAAGATTGAAATGCGATGAAAATGTAACACTAATCAATAAACAAATGACTACTTTTGGAAAAAAAAATCCATGTTTTTAAAATAAAATTAATTTGAAATTAGAATTCTTAGCCAAACAAAAATTATTTTTATTTTTTTTATTTTTATTTTGATTTTTTATTTGATTTGAACGGCAATTTCATAGGTAAATACCTAATATACAAAAAAGAGCTACCTCTTTTTAGTAGTAGGTATTCATCACACATTTCATGAACTATATTTTTTTTAAACATCGGGACCAATCAAATTTTGGGTCAAAGACCTGGCAAATGGCAAATATCAGGATATTAACCATTTGCCATATCTTTCGTTCACACATAAATTACTGGATGTATTTTTATGAAATTTAGAATGGAGAAGATAACTTACCTTGAAATAGCACTTAGGCTACTATTTATAATGTACTTAATCATGTGTAAGGTCATAGAAACAGCTAGTAGAATATAATCCAATAACAATTTTATTTTATTACTTATTACTTTTCTACTTCAGTGTACTCGGGCACAACACGTGTGAACCGGTTAGTGAGTAAAGTAAAGAAGGTCATCGATATGTATGAATCCGTCGCTTTTTAGTAGTCATTCAAATTTGGTCGGATAACCAGCCGTTGCTTACATATTTTGGTTTTTTGTTAATATTTACTTAATGCGAAACATTCCAAGCTGAATATTTTCACCATATATTTTTGATTAAAGGCACATGATTTTGGTTTACCCCTACACATCTGGGATTGAGCCGGTTCCTTGTATTTTGCCGTCAAAGTTATGACACCATCGTTTTGCCTTTTAGCAAGATTATACAAAAACGCTTGCATGAACAGTTTTGAAACTTTGTATGGTTATTATTAGCATCAAGAAGGACCGAATAGAGTTTTCAGCGAACTTATACCTTGTCTCATTTAAGCGCTGCGATGTTTTTTCGGGTTTTCATAAAACCGCGATAACTTGAAAACTATAAATAATTTCTTAAATCTAATTGGGGCACTAAGGGGCACACATTAAGAGCTACTCGTGTATGTTTATTCTACAGGGGCACATGCAATGGTTTTAGAGATATACGATTCATCAAAACGTTACTCCAGCAGGAAATGCAATATCTCGAAAACCTGAAGGGGCACAGATTTTATTTTTGGGGGCACATTTTGGCACACATATAAGCTCTCTGGCCATGCACAATTTTTCTCTCTGCGATCATTCGTTTAGAATTTTCTTGCTAGAAAAACGTTACCCCAGCAAGAATCGTTTTTTCCGTTTTTTTCCAAAACGACGGGGGGCACACATTTTTTATGTGGGGGCACATTTACAGCAGATAAGGCACCAATTATACGTTCTACTCATATAACTCTACGAGACACTTTCTTGCTGGGGTAACGTACACTCCTGCGCTGCCCTTGGCGCGCGGGGTGCGCGGGGCGCGCGCCTTTTGCATTGCCAATCAAATAGGGTTTGGGGGCGGGGTTTGGTCTAGGATTGGCTATTTTTTGTGAATCCACGTTGACTGCGCTTACGCGTCATTATTGTTAGTACTTGTTAGTATCGAATGGTGCCGACTAATGGTTCGCATTGTTTTATCACTCATGCGAGAAATAATTCGAGTTTAAAAAAAAGTACTTTATTTTTTAATTTTATCTTTACAAATCGATAGTGTTTCATGCACCGGATCGACCCTCCACGGGATTAAAACGATCAAAATGTAAGCGTGTATAAACGTCAATACAAAACAGTAATAAATTACAATATTAGTTTAAATTAGCGAATACAATAGTTATTTTTTTAAACAGAATCCGATTAAAAGTTTAATAATTTATGTTCTGAAATTAATTTTTTTCTGCCAAAATGATAAATGCACATGCCTACTCAAAAATAAAAAATAAACATTAAACATAGCAGACTATAATATTATCGACATTCGGAAGGAATGTAAAAATAATACGGCGCACCTTTTAGCAAATATTTTAGTAATAAAAACCAGGACAATAATTTTAACTGGTCTTTCGAGCCATCTGAGAAGGTTCCACCTAAGTTCGTTTTATGCAAACTATATTTCTTTGACGAGCTGGTACGTATTACGTATGCAACTACTTATTTAAAGTCACTTCTCTGGCTTGGTATATTTCTTGAAACCACAATAAAATGAATAGCGCTCGATCGCTTTACTAACATGAGATTTTTAAACCTATGTTATAATGAAAAGCTGACCATAAAATGAATCGACTTATTGTTAGCATAATGGATCTATGATCCATGTTATTGGGTTTGGTTTTCACAATTAGTCCTTCAAGTGGACGTACGTGAGCCATGGCGGCCGACACTGGTTATTCCAACCAGCCCACCTCCCTCCAGAAGTTAAGCACGTCTCCTGGTATGTTCAAAACATCTGTGATATATCTGGGTACCCCAAGGGTTTCTGTTCTAATCTGGGTAATGCCAGTGCATTCAAAGAGCACATGCGCTACGGTTTCCTCAGCCTCCATGCAAGCCCTGCACAGTGGACTGTCCGTTATGCCTATGGCGTGGAAGTGTTTGTTTAGTGAGTAGTGTCCTGTGATGGCCTCCGTCACCAGACGCAGGCCGTTCCTGTCCAGGCGTAATAATCGCCGCGTCAGCCTACCCTCTAAGGACACGGTGGAGCATACAGTGAAGGTCTGCCCGGCTTGGGCGGAGCACCGCCGTGTTCTCACGGAGGCGATCGGCGGCAGCGATCTCTCGCGTCCAAACCTAGTCCAGGCCATGGTGCGGAGCGAGAATGCATGGAAGGCCGTCACCTCCTTCTGCGAAGCAGTAATGCTTGCGAAGGAGGAGGCGGAACGCATGAGGAAGAGGCAACAGCCGCGCCCTCGCACCCCTAGCCGCCACAGGAGACGCCCTGGGCGGCGGGAATCTATCGCCGATTCCCGGCCACCGTAGGCGCGAGCTTGCGGACGACGAGTAATGGGCACCTCGCCATCCGGTAAGGACCAGGCCCGGGTCGACGGCGCGTTGTGTTCCACGCGTGCCTCAAAGAGATGTCAGCAGTGACGGGGTCCAATAGGGCCCATGCCGCCGGGGTCGCGGGTTGTTCGAAAGAGATACCGTGGCCCTGGCACGGGCAACTGAAGGAACACGGGTGGGTTTTAGTCAGTAAAAGTCTGACACGCCCTCCCGCTCCGCCCAGAGCAGGAGAAGTCATGTGATGATTTCCCATACACAAAAAAAAAAAACCTACCATCTAGGGAAGCCATAGCCTGGGCTGCCTGCAGCCCGGTGTCGAGAACCACCAGCTCTACGTTTATGTGTGGGTGAACTCTTGTAGCCACCTGCGTAGCTGGTTGAAGGGGATGGGTACGATTGATTCGGATCCACAGACTGACGTGCTGGATGCTCTCCTAGCTAGTTCATCAGCTGCATCGTTACCTAGTGATCCACTGTGTCCATTTATCAACTTTCTTTTGTTGTTTTTGTAGGGTTCACTGATAGTTGGTGTTTATTGCACTAGTCCTCCACTATTTGGGATCTCTCTTGAGATGCTCCGGGTACGGGATCGACCTTGACAGTCCCGCAGTTGGAGTTGGACTATCCGCAACCTGCCCACTCGCTCGGTTGCAAGAGAACAAATGCCTGGCAGTCTGGGTGGCCGCACCACGGAAGTATGATAAAACGAGTAATCTTTGCTGTTCGAATAAATACATTTTTTTAAATTTATATTTGATTTTATTATGGGAAAATAAAGTCGGAATAAAGCTGTCCAGATTGCTATCAATACGAAGAAGACAATAAAGTGAAGTAATAAATAAATCATAGTATCGTAAATTTACAAAGTGCGGTAGGAACGGGTATTAGCAAAAACATATAAAATCCAAAAAAATGTTGGTACTTACGCAATCATCCTAATGAAGAACAATCATCAATAAATCAACAAAGCTTTATGGGGCTATCAATCACGCTTATAAGCCGTTTCTATCGAAATAATGAGTCCAATATTTTTGACTCAATCCGTTGGGGCATCATAACAAAACATTAAAATTTATTATAACCTCCTGAGTCCGAGGGTACGATATTGTGGTATATTGCCTCGATTTTCGCAAAATTATATATTTTCAGATGCAAGGAAAAATAAAATATAATTTTAACACATCAGAAACCGACTTTTTGCAATGTCCTGTGTTTAGGATTAGGATATTTGTTTTTTTTTATTTTTCTGGTAGTTCTAAATTTTAGAACTTCAGTACGCAGGTGGTTAATAATAGAACGTATTGCCAGCCTTAATTAGGTTTGTTCAAGTTATATTGAAAGTGTATTGGCATGAACTTCAATTTTGTTTGTATGCTTGCTGTGATCGAGAGATGATTGAGTGTTGGTATACGATGCAATCGATTTTATGCTGTGTGCTTATAATACAAATCAATTAGCTTCAGACGCAAAATTCCTTAAAATGTTTAACGTTTCTAGCGAATACTGAAATCGGATTTACGCCCACTGAGGTTATTTTTGAGAAAGTATTTATCGAAGCATTTCTCGGAAATGAAGCTACCATGATATTTCGAGAATAGTCTAATTGAACAATACTCAAATATCTTCTAAAACATTAAAGTCCAAGTACAATGAATACCGAGAACGCTACAAAGACTTCTCGAAACTAACTGACAATATCGTTTTCATACTGCTTTTGTCAAGAACTGTAAAATAACCATAAAATACATTTCTACTGAGGAGCTGCGATAAAAAATCCGAGCGAAACTCGAAAACATTTAACTTCACAACTTTTTCCGGACTTACACTTCTCGTTTTTTTCGTACTTTTCACTCAGTTCCCATTGACCATAATAAAGTCGAGGTTTCTAAAAGTTCCGCCGTTGCCTAACTTCAAAGTTACGAAGTATTTTAACTATATATGGTAGTTGGAACGTCTTTAAGTAGTGCAAAAAAGGCAGAAAATATATATCTTCCTTGAATGTAGACGCAATAGAATATTGATGAGGCTTACGACTCGAGGCGGTCGCAGTGCTGGGCTACTGTTTCGTTCAAATGTACATATTTAGGTATTTTCTGCAATACCTAATGGGGTTGATGCAGATGGTAAGGTTGGAAGCAGGATTGTTACATGATTGAGAGATGGCAATGCCACAATGCAAAGTCTTTAAGAGATACCGATGGATGTTAAAACATACAGCAATATATACACTGAAAACAATCCTCTGCATCCGAGGAAAATATTTCCTCAGAAATGTCATACGACGCTCCAGGAAAATACAGATGTATTATAATTGGCTGAAGAACATCCCTCATTGAGAACAAACACTCTCAGTCCGAGATTGTATTTGATTTCACAAGAATAGATCGTCGTTCGATTCAACTGGATTCAGACGGTAACGTATGAGCACGCTCGTTTGAAGGAACCACATTGCTTGAATAGAGCAGTGCTACAATCTGAGTAGCCAATAAGCTAACTTGAGTAAGTTAGTTGCGTCGTGTCAACGCGGCTTCATGCGGGTTAGATTTTAGTTCTAAATTTTTCTCTTCAACTACATAGGAACTGCTCAAGCTAATCGTATAATCAGCAAGGTAGGTAGCGGGGCTCACTTAAATCAGGTGTACCATCGTGGACATTTGCGGTGAACTACTTTTCAACCTTATAACCATAGTAATAAGGTCGAAAAGTGGTTCGCCACAGTTAATGTCCGCGATGGTATATTGACGTATCACCTCTCGTGAAGGCCACGGAGCATTGACGAGTAAATCCCGCGCTTCCATCGTATGATGAGAGGTTTTTAGTAGGCAGGAGTCCGTAAGAGGTTTTTAGTAGGCAGGATACCCTCGCATCCTCTCCAGGCGGAAGGAATCTATTAGGATTCTGTAGAAAATTTTAATGCACCCTAGCCCGCAGTAGGCGCGACTGGCACGCAGTCATATCCCGGTATGGGCGATAAACTGCCGCATCGTTCACCTGTTCAGCACGACAAGAATCCAGTATATCGCACTACTTTAGCAAACAATTGAGTCCATGACGTTGTATGAATAAGTTATTAAAGTTTTTATTCGAACAGTGGTAACTCCGAACAAAGTAAGCTGCAACATAAGCTAACAAACTGTCACAGATAAAAATTTGTGGCCTATTGAATCGATACGACACAACTCATTGCATTGTTTTGTTACTCGGTCATTGCTGCCGCGGTAAAAACTAAAATAAACAACATCAAACTCAAACAACAAATTTTTTACCGACAGAAAAAAGGAAGAGGTTCTCAAGTCGACACGTATTTAATAATAAGTTTTTTTTTTAAGTATTGCCTCCCTTAACTTTTTACTGAGTAGACCAATTTTATTTTTTTTTCGTTTTATTCGAGAGGGTATACCTCAAAGTTGGTCTCATATATTTATTATCATTGCTTGGGTAGTTTTTGAGTTAGCTTCAATAATACTTATTTTTTCCCCACTTTTTATGTGGATGATATTCTAATTTCTTTTGCAGGTAGTGGTATAAGAATCAGTGTGGGGTAGGTACCACAACTAAAAAATTTAAAATAAAAACTTTTTTTACAAAAAAATACAACCGACTTCCAAAAACAACACTACAAAGTGAAAAATAATTTTAATTTCGGAAGTCAGTGTCTGGTTAAATGTGTTTTTGTTTTTTGCCACTGACTTCCGAAATTAAAGTTATTTTTCACTTTGCAGTGTTGTTTTTGGAAGTCGGTTGTATTTTCAGGTTTTCAGGTAAGTTTCAGGTAAGCCCTCATTCATTTCACTGCGGCGATAAACGCGACACGTTGCCCTTACATAAAGTGGTAAGTTTCCACTCTGCTGAACATTCTTCCTAAAATTAATTTAAATGATACGGAGAACAATGATATTTCACTTAGGCTCTTGATGTCACGATGAGTGACAAAGGTACGGGACGATTTAGGTTAGCACAGTGACGCTGGGTGCGCTTCGATGAACACGTTTCAAACAATCTTTAATTATGAAAAAAAAAAAAACTCCATAAACTTCGTAAGGATTCAAGTAATAAGTAGGTACTTTGCTTTTGTCAGTTTCTGAAGGCAATGCCAAAAATAAAGTAAAGATTAAATAATTTGATTTATTATGGTTCCGTACCTCAAAAGGAAAAAACGGAACCCTATAGGATCACTTCGTTGTCCGTCTGTCTGTCAGTCTGTCAAGACACTTTTTCTCAGGAACGCGTGAAGTTACCAAGTTGAAATTAATATCAAATACGTAGGTCTATAGTCCCTTGGAATTCTAAAAAAATCAAGCTTCTAAGTCAACACATTAAAAAAATACGGCCATTTATGCAACATATTTTGATACTTGCAAGTAAATCAATACCTATACGGGTATACTTACCGTTGACCTAGAATTATAAAATTTTGTAAGAAGCACATATTTAACAAATAAAAAAATTGTTTTGGAATTACAAACATAAAGCCATTGCAGAATTGACCGTGACGTATATATCAATGTATAGGAGAACATGTTATTCAACTGTAACGTTAACTTTGTTTTAGGGATAAATTCTTTTCAACTACAGAACCCGTGGTCCGACACGCACTAGGTCGATTTTTTAAATATAAAAACCAGTCAATCCGTTTCATAGTATTGTTGACAACACAGAGTTTTTGGCATCGTAAATTTGTAAACTCTACCAAATTGTACGCCTCATTTAAAGCCTTCAAAAGTCAAACACTCTCCAAAAAACTGCTAGTAAACAATAAAAACCATCTAGATAACAACGTTCACAGTTCTGTTCGCCCCAAAAACGAAACGAAGCGTAAAGATAAGCTATTACCCAATGTAATCAAGAATCCATTCAATTTAAAAACAAAAGAGCGAATCATTTGTTACTTCCATTAACAGGAATACTGAAATGTCGATACGGTGGACAACTGGGAAGTCGGATCCTATTAAATTTCATTCTGTTTTACACACAATTTCACTGTTGCTGTGAACGAAAATCAATCAGCTGTTTGGATAGTATTGCGTGTCCACTCTGAAATGTTACTTAAATTTGTATACGTACTATGGACAAAACTTAAGCATGCTCACTTATGAAAATATTCCTGTGAGAGCGCAGCTAGTGACAAACGAACATTGTGCGATCGAGTCGTGAGCCGTGCATGCGATTATCGCCTTTGAGGTGATCATGCGGAACTTTGGCCCATAGTTCACTACGATAAATGCAGTATTGGGCCGCATCATTTCAGAGTTGACAAGCTATAACGGACATTCGTTGATCAACAAATACGACATGAAGCGATTCTAGTGGATTCAATCCTTTGCAAGGAGGAGTGTGGTATTTTGGTACGGTGAAGTGGACATGAAGTGGTCCTTTGAGAGATTTAATAAAAAAGTAATTAAAAAAACTAAAACACCCGACTGCGGTTAAAAACTGAAAAGTTAAAAACAAGCCAATTTTAAATTAAATAAAAGTTGGAAGCAGGCGGGACCCATTTGAGTTAGAAAATATAAAAATGGAATGGGTCCCGCCTGCTTCCAACTTTTATTTAATTTAAAATGGGCTTGTTTTTAACTTTTCAGTTTTTTAACGCAGTCAGGTGTTTTAGTTTTTTTAATTACTTTTTTTTATTTCCAGCTCTTTAGTTTACAAATGTGAAAGATTTCGCAAACGATTTAGTTCTTGCAAGGAGTTTTAGTTGTGAGAGAAATAGTGTTTTTTTACGATTTGTCACTTTGAATTACTTTTAGCCATGTAAGTTGCATATATTTTTGGAATCAACTTTCGAAACCCTTCATTTTGATATCCCACTCGATGGTATTAGAAGAAAAAAAAAATTCAAACTCCACAATATGGCACCCCAAATCCGCCATTTTACTTTGTATTTGATTTTAATGTAGCCAGTGACACTCGCGCTACCAAGACAAATCTAAAGACGTTTAATTTATCCAAATCCGTTCATTCGTTTAGGAGTTACGAGGGAACAAAGAAACGGACATACATACATACATACATACATACTTACATACATACAGGTCAAATACATAACCCTCCTTTTGGGCTTCGCCGCAGTCGGGTAAAAATGAGTGCGGACTGACAGAGAATGTGTTCTCTCTGTGCTTTATGAAATGGCTTCGAACCGTTTCCGCAAGGTGCTTGGAAGCTAAAACGGTAAAGTAATTTGAAGAATGTTTCTTATGTTAGAGAAAAAGTATTAAATTATAACTGTATCGACATTGTGAAAAAGTAGACAGCAATATACCGTTTACCCTATAACCTGCTGGCAAGACAGTATTATTATCAAAACTAACAAAGCTACGCATTGTTCCCAAAATAATAGGACAATAACCGATAGCTTGTAAAGGGCCAATTAAATGTTAGAATATACGTGTAACATTACTACAGTTGTTAGACCAAAAACGTTGGCAATGTACCTACACAGTTTTGAGGATTACTTGGGTAATTTATTACCAAGACAAGAAGAAAGCTTAGACTTGAAATCTCAAAAGGATTTTGTAGTCTGACTGAGTTGTTGTTGTTGTTTGACTGAGACTGGTTGTAATTTTGTTAAGAGTTTAAAAAAAAAAAAATAATTTCTGGTGCTGTACACAGACTGAGTCGAGACTGTCTATTAGATGTAAAGAAAATGTGTTTCTTATTATTTAATCGCGTTCCGTGTATCCGCACTAACTGTCGTATAGAAACTCTAGAAAAAGGTCTCTATGTTAAGATGACATGAAAAATTACAATATTAATTTTAGTTGTTTTTTTTTTTTTTTTTGGCACGCGACGATGGGAAGAGACCAGACGGAATGACCATAATGCCTTGGAAGGTAGGTAGGCGTTTGGTGTGGGATGCAACGTGTATTGACACCCTTGCGCCATCCCATCTTCCTAGCACGGTGGGCTGTGCTGGGGCGGCTGCTGCGGGTGCGGAAAACCTCAAACGGCGCAAATACTCTAATCTTATTGGGACTTATATGTTTGAGCCGTTTGGGGTTGAAACACTAGGGCCATAGGGTCCGAGTGCCCTTTTAGTTTTTCGGGACATCGCCAAGCGGTTGGTCGACTCTACACGTGACCAAAGGGCTGGCCTATTTTTTGGCCAAAGAATTAGCATTGCCATACAACGTGGCCATGCTGCCAGCCTTTTGGACACTTTTCCTGTCGACGGCGATGCGGACGAATTTTTTGATGCCCTATGATTATTTCCCCTCCTTTTTTATATACTTGTACATATTTTTTGTTTATAAGATTGTTAGATTTTAAATTTTGTAAATATTCATGGATAATAAAAATTTTAGTTGTTAAATATTTTATTATATAAATTTTACAAAGAGAATCGTCACCTTAGGTGCAATAAAATATTTTAAATGTCGTTTCTATAATTTCAAGTACGGTTTAGTATATTTCCTTCACCATTTTGCAAGCAGTGATGATAAATAATTTACACTAAGTAAAGCGCCTGCCGAGGTTCGAACCTATGACCTAAAACTCGTAAGTCACGGCCGTTACCACTGGGCCACCACTGCTGCTAGTTCAAGTGCGCACTGTCTAAACGTTAAATTAAATATTTGCAGAAATATACCTACAGATGTTGTTCTAAACACAATAAAATCAGAAGATTCATAAACAGCTACTATAAAGTATTATTTCTGATTGAAACACCGTGAGATATGCAGCCTCCTCCCGGACTGATTTCGAAATAATCTTAAATATTCATTGCATCTGTCGCAAACACTCAACTTGCACAGACCAGTTGGAAAATTCCTCAAGCGCTTAGCGCTCTTGTCGCAGCGCTGCAAAAGTACATTTATTTCATTCCCACTTTTTGTATCAAGCGTGTTGTTACGTAAAGGGTGATTTACGAATGCACAATTCACTATAAAAGCGACAGTGAAAAATGTACTAGGTACTTACATTATACAGGGTGTAAGCGTAATCAGTGGTAATATTTTAAGGGGTCATTGTACTCATCATTATGAACAACTTTTACTATGGGACCAAACCAGAAATCGCGAAAAAAAAATACAGCTGTTCCCTACATTTTGACGAATTATGCGAACATAAATGTACTGAATAGCACATTTTTTTCACGATTTCAGGTTTGGTCCCATAGTAAAAGTTGTTCATAATGATGAGTACAATGACCCCTTAAAATATTGCCACAGTTTACACTTACACTCTGTATTGGCTTCAGCAAACGATTGTTTTAAAACTAATGCTTTCATCCAAGTAGTGTCCGCCCACTCCTTGGTTCTCACCAGAAATGAAAATTTAGTGGTTAGTTTAGTTCTAGCTGAGTTTTGTGGCTCTTATCTTTATTTTTGGGAACAAAGGAAGCTGTTCACCGCAAGAACGTTGAATTTCCTGAACAAACGTTAAATAGGTACTACTCGTCTATGCTTGATATTTTAACGTAGACTTGGAAAAACAAGGAAAATGTGTGTTAGATTCGAGATCTTATCCTCTCGATCAATTGATTATATTGAGGAAAGTTGGTTATTTATTGAAGGTACTTACATGAACGACCTACGTACTCAGAGATACACATTTAATGGCCCTTTAACTGATGATTATGGTGGTCAAACTTAGCCTCTATTTGAAAAAGAAAGAAGTTAAGTCACTGTTTGCTATTCGATTTCATATTTAATAACTGGCATTAACGGGGGGTTATCCGAATTTTCCTGTTTTCAGAATCAATTTTAAATGGTCAAATTAGTGTATTAAGGTCCTGAAAAAAATATATGCCATAGATACATCCTTGCTTGAGGGAAATTAACGGTTCAAAACACGATAAGTTGCACTTTCCTCGATGAAAACAAAATCCGAAACATGGTCGATTTCAAAACCATTTTCCGTTTCATTTCCTAATTACAGCATAAAATTATATGAAAATTGCATGTATCATGAGGTAATCGTATTTCGGAGGGAATTTAACGGTTGGATTTTTGAGTTTAATAGATTTTTTTTAAATAAACTCAAAATTAGTCAATTTGGCTAAATCCGCTCGCGATCATAGTCCTGCGGGACGTCATGGAGGTTGGACCTGTGTCAAAATTTTTAAAAATTCGCTCTCTCTGCAGTTGTTCAAAAAATTCAAATAAAAGAGGAACACATTAGATATGAAATTGCGACAGTTCAGAAAAAATATCTCGTAATTATATTATAGTTTTAATTCATAATATCGTTTTCGAAAATGTGATTATTTATATGTGGTATGATGACGTTTAATTGTCATCTTACGATAGTGTTAAGACACATTGCAAATTATTATCGATAAAATTATAGTCAAGCGCGAGTAGTTTATAATTTTTTAAGAAGAAGAAAAAGAAGTTTTAAAACACATTTTTCTAAGATTTTTTCATCAGATTCATCCATATTACTATTTCACTCTCCATCGAACTGTCTTCGCTACTACCATATCCTACATTAATTACACATAATATGTATAAATACAATGTATCCGGTTGTCGGTTGGATACTAATATAATCAACTTTCACTCTGGCAACAACAATGAAAATTAGAAAAAAATAAAAATGTGCGGTCGGGGACCACCGTCAGGAATGAAGTTCCTTCTAACGTATGATTTAAAACACAAACACAAAATTTTCACAGCCGCCATCTTTAATTTTCAATTTAACTTCACTACCGGCTTTGGCTCCCTCGAAAACCATGAAAACGACACCCATGAAGTAAAATTCGAAAATTTTCCCCCTCTCCGTCCTCGTCTGTCGTCGTTTTGTCCTCTCTCTCTTTGTCTCTTTCAAGATATAATAAAAAGAGACAAAGAGACAAAGTCGCATGTAGGGGGCATTTAAACGTTTTTTCGTTACGTGACGATTTTCTGCCAGAGAATTTCGTCGAGCTGTTTCAAACAAAAGTGCTATACTAACATGACCTAATGCATAAACACGATAAAAATTGTCGATCGAAAAGATTATTTTCTTGTATCGTTTTAGCTGTGTGAACAAACTTTCAGTTTTGAGTACAAAAAGTCACTGTATACGATAAAATATCGTATTCTATACACTTGAAAAATAGCGCCGTGTGAACGTAGCCTGGTTAGGCGGTAACCGTACCTATCACTCGGTGTCCATGTTCCAAAGCAAGTTAGTCGATGACGTACCTATCGTATGTTTGTTGGTTTGTAACTTTTAACATATTGATACTTGCAATTTTTTTTTAGGGTAATTGTCCTAAGGGATGGCAATACGACATGAGCGGGGCCGGTTAAAAAATATACTAAATTAATTTTGATGTCTTAGAATAGTAGATTCGATAAATTATAGCTGTAGCAGTAGGTACGTCCCTTGACAATAAAGTACGGCAATTGTTCCTTCATATGTAGTTGTCAATATTTACTTATCTTTATGAGCAGTGGTCGACATCAAAAACAAAAGAATATGGTTACAGCAGAAGCAAAGCAGTACGACAATTTTTAGCATGTACTTAATAAAAATCTTATTGTTTTTTCATTCAGTCACTAAAAGGGTTAAATAGGGGATGAAAATTCACCATTTATGTCGATGTGAAATACTATCGGGCACACGGCTTGCCTACTTGATAAAATTCTTATATTCACTGACAGACAATCCACAGCCTAAATCGCTGGGCTAGAAGCATGAAATTTTGCAAAAGAGATCTTTTTTTAACGAAAAAATTAAATTTCTATTAACATTAACTTTTGCGTGACTTTTTGATACCCAGTAGAACCATTGCAATTTGAAACTTTCACCTTACTACCTCAAAATCATGTTTATCTCTAACTAGCTTCCGCCCGCGACTTCACAATATACTAAAACAACAGCCATATTTTATAAAACTTCTCTGTACAGTACGTTTGTAGTTGTGGCCTCAGCAGCCAAAATATACAGAGAGTCGTCCGTTTGAGAAGCAGCTCGTCCTAAGGTCGAAACCCGCAGCCTTCAGTAGCAATTTCCCATTGCTTGCAAAGTTTTTCGTTTTTAGTGAATAAATACTCGTAAACGCCTGTTCGTGCCGTTCCTGCATTTAATACATAATGGCACAACACTGATACACTGAGTGATTCTTACAGATTATTCCTGACGAACCCGGCTATCGCTAAAAAATATAACAGTAGATTGTACACACGGGATTTCTCATTAATACTGTCAGCTAACCATTGATATTTATTTTTATTATAACCGTAGATGATTATAAAAGGAATAAACTTCATGGATTCTGTGTACGTTCTACGAACTATCAAATAACATTATAACAAAATGTAAAAAAAGAAACGAAAAAAATATCAACAGTTGAGAATCGAACTTTTAACCACAGGTTTGCAAAGAAGTCGTCGAACCACTAAGCTATTTGCTTGGATGAATGTTGACTAAAATAGCCGTTCTTATGTTATTATTATATCACGATTGACATCCTTCCATCCGCTAAGCCTTAACTCCTTAATGATTTAGCGCGATGATAATCATATAAAGGTTAAATCTGAAACTATCTGCTATATTCGTTTCCTGCTCCGCCCATTGAAGTAATGGAATAATTCGCTTTTACATTGTGTTTTATTGTCACCTATATCGTCGTAGTCAACGACAGACACCGGTCATCTACATTCTCCTGCTCTTATCCCATTTTTTTTCGGGTCGATACAACTTGTTTTTATCTTCCACACTTCTCTATTACTTAGTTGTCATCACGGTAGTCACTCCCTTTCTAGCCATATCATCTTTCACACAGATCATCCATCGTTTCTTTGGTTTTCCCTTACTCGTATAGCCATCCAGATTCATAATCAAAACATTCCAGACGACATTTTCTTCATTCTCCGCATCACATGCCCATAACATTGTAAGCGATTTCCACATACACCGACACCGATATCGGCACGATATCTACCGGCGAAGACAGTGCGGGGTGAGAATAGCGGGCATTCTTTCACTTGGGCAAAATTTTTCGCACTTCCGGTTTCGAGACGTCGATACTTAGTAGTGTGCTTGTTTGTCGAGTCGCGATGGTCATCGATATTCAACATTATCATGGGGCCGGTAATAATTGAACCTATCGCTATCGAATCGTGTTGGTATCGTTATTTGATAATGTGAAAACAAGTTCACGACATTTTATGTAATCATCTTAGTTCACTCCACCGTAGACACCATAAAATGTAAACCTAAGGAAAAAAAAAAAAAAAAAAAAAAAAAAAAAAAAAAATAAATAAATAAATAATAATAATATAATATATATTATTATAATATATAATAATAATATATAATAAATATTGACCTAAGAAAAACTAATTAAGTTGATCAACTGCAAATATTTTACACTGTGGCATGGATTTTCTGCGAAATCGTCGGCGGCGCGTCGTAAATAAACACGTCGCGCTGCATTTGGGGGAGGCGGAGGTAGCGTTTCAAAGGCCTACAGGCCCGAACAACCTGACCTTAAGCATATAAATAACTTCTGCCCGCGACTTCGTCCGCGTGAAATTTCGGCGCGTCGCGTCACGTCTCCCGCCCGCGCTATTACTTCGTTTTCGCATACCGTTCTTTCTAACTTTTTCACTTTGCTCGGCTCCTAAGGCTTGTAGCATGTTGTAAAATAGCCTTATTCTTCAAGAATTGGGCTACCAATTGCAAAAAGAAAAAGAATTTTTCAAATCCGACTTACCAGTCGGAAACAAACAAACAAACTCTTCAGCTTTATTAGTAGTACAGATAGCTTGCTTTTGAAGCTGACACAAATAAGCAGAAATTACCAGTAACAAACATTGATAGCCACTTTATCTTTCCAGTGAAACAGACTGGACTTGACCGAACACAATACCAAACCACTACCCGAACGCTAAATCAAAATAGGCACACTATGAAATTCCGGTTGCACTATTGCAAATGCAGCCTGCACGAAATTGATCGATGCCGCACGGTAACCGCGGCTGCTGATTCATTTGTGCACCTGAGCCCAAGGAGTAGATATACGACAGAGACCAAACTTTATTATGAACGCGATACGATAAACAACTAAAAGGCACGGCTATGTGCGAGACGTTGATGAAAAATTATACACTGGCTGTGCTCTAGCAAGGGGTGGGTACAGCTCAATAAAAAAAACCGCCCAAGTGCATGTCGGACCACGCACAATGAAGGGTTCCGTAGTTGGGAATGGGATGAATTATTCCAAGAACAAACTTAACATTGTAGTTGAAAAACATGTTCTTCCATTCCAGCTGTAAATGTAAGTTTTTACTTACAATATTGAGATATTTACCATGTTATTTTAACACCACAGACTTCTTATAGGTTTTCCTGTAATTTACAGATAAATATCTATTTTCTGTATTTTTTTCAAAATTTTAGGCCCAGTAGTTTCGGAGAGAAGGGGGGGGGGATGGTCAAGTTTCGTCTATTTTCTCAAATAACTTTAAAACAATTTATTTTAAAATTATAAAACAAATATATTTGAAACTTTCATAGTAAGTCATTTGATATGTAACACGGTATAGTTTGCAAAACTTTATTTTTTATTTTCTTATTTACCCCCCAAAAGTGACCCCAATATTCAAAATTCATTTATTTACTTTACCTGTCCGTGTTTGGGTCACAGAAATTCATATGTGTACCAAATTTCAACTTAATCGGTCCATTAGATTCGGTGCAAATTGCAGACAAAAAACAGACAGACAGACAGACAGACAGAGAGACAGACAGACAGACAGACAGACAGACAGACAGACAGACACACGAGTGACCCTATAAGGGTTCCGTTTTTTCCTTTTGAGGTACGGAACCCTAAAAAGTACTTATTTCTCTAGCTACTTTCATTTACTTGACAAGACACTAAACTTGTTTAGTTCCAAAGTAATGTTGCATTTTAATTAAAATTAAATGTTCGTAAAATTATAGTCACGTTCATCTCGCTAGCCATTTTCATTTATTTTACTAGAGTAGGTATTTATTTAATTCCAATTAGATGTTGCAGTTTTTATTTTTAGTACCTGGGTGATGGAGCTCTGCTCGGGTGAAAATAGAAAAAACTAATTTTCCCAGATAGCTAGATCGATTTTTCGCCCCCGTAAGGGGTTTACGGAGGCGAAAAATCGATCTAGCTTTATTGCTACTTTCATCGAAATCGTTAGTGCCGTTTTCGAGATTGTGTTGTTTTTATTGTATTGTATGGATGCAATTTAATTTTTGTTTTTTTTATTAGCATGTAAATCTTTATAATAGCGTACATTGTCTTTTTTGTGTTGTTTTTTCTGTTTTTTTTTTTGTGTTACTCGGTAATGTATAATCTGTGGTTACCTGTAATTGAGTATGCATGTTAAGATAACGTATTTATTAGGTCTTTACCTATGAAATTGCCGTTCTGCAGTACTGGCCATTTCAAATCAAAATAATTTTTGTTTGGCTAAGAATTCTAATTTCAAATGAATTTTATTTTATAAACATGGATTTTTTTTCCAAAAGTAGTCATTTGTTTATTGATTAGTGTTACATTTTCATCGCATTTCAATCTTTTTCGTCATCATGGATACGTTAAAAATTCGAGTAATTATGGAATATGAGTACCGACACAACACAGAGTAGAGGCAATATAGAGTTCATAGTTATTTTACTGTTTTAAATTGTTGTCTTTGGTCTGAGATCGTAGACAACTTGGATACGAGGCTTTTGCTTACTTTGCATAACGTGTGTACTTTGTTATTTTTAGTTTTTAATGTGCGTTTTATTTGTGCAAAATAAACGATTTTTCTTTCTTTCTTTTCCGTCGTGGCAGCAACGCGGCACAAGCGGCACGCAACATCAACGACGTTTACGGAGCTAACACTACAAACCAACGCACCACTTGTTATTGGTTTGCTCGCTTCCGTTCTGGAAATTTCGACCTGAAAAATGAACCTCGCGGTCGTCCGAAGACTTTGGTTGACAATGACGAATTAACTCTTAAAATGTCGATTGTACACCATGTGTACAGATAACAATAGAATTTCAATTGTGTCTGCTAATTGGCGCGCGACGGGTTAAAGGCGATTGTGGAAGCTGATGATACAAAATCTACGGCTGAATTAGCAGCAGCTTTCGACGTTAGCGTCAAAACAATATTGGTCCATTTGCGTCAAATTGGCAAGGTAAAAAAGCTTGACAAATGGGTGCCCCACGAACTCAATGATCGCCAGCGCGAAGTACGCGTCGAGACGTGCCTTGCACTGCTCAACAGACACACAAATGAAGGAATTTTGAACCGCATTGTTACCTGCGATGAAAAATGGATTCTGTTTGATAACCGCAAGCGCTCAGCAAGTTGGTTGGATCCTGGTTCAGCACCTAAACAATGCCCTAAACGAAAACTTACCCCTAGAAAAGTGATGGTCACTGTTTGGTGGTCTAGCGCCGGTGTGATTCATCACAGCTTCTTACCAAACGAGGTGAGCATTACTTCAGATGTGTACTGTGAAGAACTGAACACAATGATGGAGAAGCTGGCACATCTCCAACCAGCATTGGTCAATCGCTCGTCTCCGCTGCTCCTGCAGGACAACGTGCGACCTCATACTGCACAGCAGACGGTCTCCAAGTTGCAAGAACTGGGGTTGGAAGCTCTCCGTCATCCGCCCTACTCACCAGACCTTGCGCCTACAGACTACTACTTTTTCCAGAATTTGGATAACTTCTTGGCGGGAAAAAAATTCAATACCCGAGAGGCAGTACAAAATGCCTTTGAAGAATTTGTTGCCTCCCGTACAGCTGATTTCTTTAAGAAGGGCATCAATAAACTGCCACTGCGTTGGCAAAGATGCATTTATTGCATGGGTGATTACTTCGATTAATACAAATAAAAAATGCATGAAAAAAATTCGTTTAAATTTTTTCATACAAAACGGCAATTCCATAGGTAAAGACCTATTATTACACAAGTTTTATTACTGTAGACGATAATTGTAATTTATCTCGTTGCTTATCCTTAAATTAAAAAAAAAAAAAAACCGACCAAGTGCATGTCGGACCACGTGCAATGAAGGGTTCCGTAGTTGAGATGAATTTATCCCTAGAACAAACTTAACATTTTAGTTGAAGAACATGTTCTCCCATTCATTCCAACTGTATGTGTAAGTTTGTACTCACAATATTGAGAGATTTACTGGTGGTATTGTATTTGTATTTGTTGGTGGTACTGAAGGTGGCCTGTTCTCTTCCATACATGTATCCTACTGTTGATCTTTACAAAAACTTCAAAGTCTTGTCAGTGAGGCAACTATTTGTTCTTTACACTGTTGTCAAGAAGCACTCCTCCTTAATATTTGATCCCCTCTCTATCTTGGGAAAACGCAGAAAATACTGTGTTTGCAGTACAGCTAAGGGTCTAAGAACGAGCTTCTCTCATAGATTCTATGCATTCCTAGGTTCCCACTTATATAATAAAATTAATCGCATTACTACGATTTATCACCTTACAAAAAAGGCCTGTAAGAGTACTTTAGTTGAATTGCTCCATAACTTAGATTACATAGCAACTGAGGAATTACTTGCTCATCCAAAGTAGTCTGTTCCGCTAATTTCCCCACAAATAATAATTTCACAAACTTTTCCGCGTTATTGTTTTGTTTTTTCTATTTTACTTTGATTTGGTTTTTATCTTTTATCTATAAGTATATGATATTATTGTGCTCAACTCGTTCACATTTACGATATAAAATTATGTTAACATTCCGTGTGGTGGGACCCTGGTGATCTGCTATACAGGTATTCCTAGTGCAGACACCAGTCTTTCACAAACTTTGTCATAATAATTTTTAAGCATGTTTTAATTTATTCATCATTTCATTTGTTTGTGAAGAGAAAATAAATTATTTTTTTTGAATTTACCATGTTAGTTTAAGACCACAGACTTCTAACCGGTTTTTTTTTTTGTAATCTACAGGTAAAGAACTATTTTCTGTATTTTTATCCAAAAGTTTAGGCTCAGTATTTTCGGAGATAAGGGGGGGGGGGGGGGAATGGTAATTTTTCGTCTATTTTTTATGTAACTTTAAAAGTAATAATTTTAAAATTATAAAAACAATATATTTAAGACTCCCACAAGAAGCCTTTTTATTTGATATAATTATATTATCACACGATATAGCTTGCAAAACTTTTTTTTTTAATTTTTTTATCTGTCCCCCAAAAATGACCCTCATATTCAAAATTAATTTATTTAAGTTACACGTCCGTGTTTGGGTCACAGAAATTCATATTGTAACAAATTTCAACTTAATCGGTCATTGGTCCGATTCGGAGCAAATTGACTGTGACAGACGGACAGACAGACACGAGTGACCCTTTAAGGGTTCCATTTTTCTTTTTGAGGTACGGAACCCTAAAAAAATATATATATACAAATATTTCTCTTTTACTAGTCTATAATTGAAATAAATACGGTTGCTCTATTTTTCTTTCATGTTCTTTGCACTGTTGGATCCTTTCAGTATACTTTGCACACACACAATCGCGGTTTTAAATGTTACCTATCGCATCGTGATTATTCATACGTCGGCCTCTGTATCAAAACTACTCTTACCCCTGTACTGATACATAGGTGAGTGTATTACCAACCACGGTTCTACCTATGTACGTCCTATATGATCGGTGGCCGTTTCAGGACGTTGAACCGCAAGAGCTAATTTGTCTTTGTGTGTGAGCTGCACTTGTCAATTTTGGATACCAGGTCGTTGAACGGTTGTACTGTATAGTAGGTTTTGATGGAACAAGGACCTACTTAGTACGAGTACTTGTTTTTCGTACGTATTTTCCATATTTTCGAATTTGGTTGTTTTGGGTCACAAACTTTTTGATTGCAGTTTATTGTACACCAGTTGGAGAAGTCACTGTGATTTTTAGTTACTGTGTGTATAATTTTATTTTTTGTATAAAGATAATACAGTAATGTAGGAGACAATATTTATGAGGTAATTAACGCTTTTATCAGTAATAGACGATTTTGCTATCATCCAGATAGTGTGAAAAGTTTGTTTGACAACCAGTCTTACCGACCCAGTAACTGGGTTGTGGAGGTCAGATAGGTAGTCGTTCCATGTAAAATACTGGTATTCAGCTGCATCCGGTTAGACTGGAAGCCGACCCCAACATAGTTGGGGAAAGGCTAGGCAGATGATGAGTGCGAAAAGTTGCGTTCGTCGCATATTCGCGTAGCAGTTTGTAGCAGCTTAGTACAGCTTCGTAGGTATATACAAGGTCTCATTAAAATAGATGGACATATTTAAACAGGGTGTTCTACTCATTAATATGAACAACTTTTACAATGGGACCAAACATGAAATTTCGAAAAAAAAAAAAAAACTGCTGCTCCCTACATTTTGACGAGTTTGATTCAACAAAATGTATTGAACAGCTGATTTTTTTTCGCAATTTTAGGTTTGGTTCCATAGTAAAAGTAGTTCATAATGATGAATACAATGACCCCTTAAGAGTTTGTTGGTGTTTTACCAATAACCCTGCAGATTAGAAACCTCCAGTCACATCTAGTCAAAATCTAGTTTACATACATAAACATGATGCCTCCCAAAGTACTATAACAGTAATCGATTAGTAACCACCGAAGTTTGTCTAACATCATGTATTGAGTATATTACACATGAGCGGATCAAATCAAAATCAAATGAATCTAGAGCCAGTATTAAGTGTAGACAAAACAACAGCAAGACAATCAAATCCTTAGGATTTCTACTTAATATTAACGTTCATTTACCTTTTGAGAAGGGTCGCCGATGACCCCCACGAAGATTTGAATTTTTTATTGAATTTTCTCGAATACCCAAATCAAGATCAGATACGTCTCATTGTTGATTGTGGTGGCTTATTAATGATCCACAAATGGTGATTCGTTTGAGAATGCAGACTTGGGGAGAGAAATTAAAGAAAGGTGAAACGTAAGAAGTCGCGGGCAGAAGTATTAGCTTCTGCCCGCGACTTCTTACTTTCTTCTTTTTGAATTATTAAAATCTATATAAATTTTGAACTAGCTTCTGCCCGTGACTTAGTTCAAGTGAAATTTCTTGTTTTATTAACTATCAATCTGCGTAGCCTTTTCCCAACTATGTTGGGGTCGGCTTCCAGTCTAACCGGATGCAGCTGAATACCAGTATTTTAAATGGAACGACTGCCTATCTGACCTCCACAACCCATTAACTAGGTAATACGATACCCCTTGGTAAGACTTTTCCGAGGCACGGAAGAAGTCTCGGTATGTAAAGATGGTCACCCATCCACGGATCGACCCCGGCAAGCGTAGCTTAACCTGATGGATCAACCCGTGCGGCTGTTATTACTTAGCCACGAGCTCCTCCGTGTTTTATTAACATAAAATAATATCTTATGGTACTTGACAATACTGTTGCTTCTCACCACTGAAAGAGTTTTCGGAATCAGATCAGTAGTTCCGAAGATTACTCTCACACACAAATTCACGAATTTTACGTCACTTTATTAGTACCTATAGATGTCACTAGTAGCTACCTATTGTAGCAAAAATGGTAGGTAATCCTGCTTTCAGAGTGCCTCCTTACCTACAGTGCATCATCGGGGCCTACCTTCGCGACCGGCACATTCGCTATGTGGGTCGGGATGGTAGCGTTCATCGCAGGGAGATTACGTGTGGGGTTCCGCAGGGGTCAGTTTTAGGTCCTTTCCTGTGGAATCTCGCTTACGATGTGGTCCTGCGTGTCGACCTCCCCGTTGGTGTTAATGTAGTTTGTTACGCAGATGACACCCTAGTGTTGGCCGGCGGGAACACCTTCGAAGAGACCATCCAGCTTGCCGAGCTTGGAGTGGCAAAAGTCGTGGCGTCGATCCGCGGGCTTGGCTTAGAGATAGCGCCTCATAAAACTGAGGCGCTTTGGTTCCACAAACTACCGAGAAGCAGAGAGCCACCCAGCTCGTTGGTCAGAGTTGGAAATGCGCAAGTCCAGGTGGGTCGATACATCAAGTATCTCGGACTAATCTTGGACGGTCGGTGGGGCTTCGAAGAGCACTTCGAGCGTTTGGTTCCCCGCGTTGGGAAAGCAGTGGGTGCTTTGCACAGACTATTGCCCAATCTCGGGGGACCTCGAGAAGAAGTTCGCCGCCTCTACACGGGTGTCGTGCGATCGATGGTCCTATATGGGGCACCTGTTTGGTCTAATAGGCTATCAGGCGTCCGACGCTGCAGGACTAAAATAAATAGCCTGCAGCGGAAAATGGCTATTCGCATCGCACGAGGATACAGAACTGTTTCCTTTGAGGCAGCAACTCTCCTGGCACGCTTCCCACCGCTGGACATCTTGGCGGATATGGACGCAAAGGTCTATAACCGAATCCGTGTCATCCGCCAAAGCGGAAATGACGTGCCAGGAATCGCTGTTGTACGGCTGAGGCGGCAGGAACGGCGACACGCGCTCGAGCGGTGGCGCGAGCGGCTGCAACAGCCGCAATATTCGCGTAAGCGCGTTGTCGAAGCCATCCTGCCGCACTTCGAAGCCTGGCTGAAAAGAGGAGAACGCATTTCCTATAGGCTCACTCAGGTGCTCACCGGGCACGATTGCTTCGGTGAGTATCTGAACAAGATTGGGCGAGAGGCCACTGCAAATTGCCACCATTGCGGAGGTGGCTTGGATTCCGCACAGCACACGCTCGAGGAATGCCCTGCGTGGGCTTCTGAAAGACGAGTCCTAGTCAGCAGGATCGGGCGAGATTTATCTCTGCCAGCAGTAGTTGGGGCAATGCTGGCGGAGTCGGTGAACTGGAGGGAAATGGCCTCTTTCTGTGAGACCGTGATGGTTCAGAAGGAGGTTGCCGAGCGGGATCGTGAGAGGGCTGATCCCGCTCGAAGGAGAAGGCGTCGGGGAGGCAACCGCCTCGACGCCTAACACGCCGAAACCCCACCTGCATCCTTTAAGGCAGACGGGAATTTGGGGTCACGGGCGCTCAGAGTGGGGACTCTGTCCGTCCACTGAGTGACCTCAGGGAAGACGGCGCACAGTGGTCACGTGCTGTCTTGCTCATTTGCATAGTCAGGTTTCGGGGAGATCCCTTTACAGTCTCCCCAGAGATGTGCCCTAACAGGCGTTGCACAGAGGGGGTTCCGGATTGGTCTTTTGAGAGGTAACGGTGCCCCTTCCATGTGCAGATGATGACCACCGGGGTGGTTTTAGTGAGGTAAAAATCCCACACTCCCCGGTCTTTTCCCCAAAGCCCGGGCGCCTTTTGAAGGTTTCCCCCCGAAAACAAAAAAAAAAAAAAAGGTAATCCTGCTTCAGATTGCTTGGACAATCATTGATGTTAAAAAACTTTAAAAAAAAATACAACCGACTTCCAAAAACAACACTACAAAGTGAAAAATAACTTTAATTTCGGAAGTCGGTGTCTGGTTAAATGTATTTTCGTTTTTTGCCACCGACTTCCGAAATTAAAGTTATTTTTCACAGTGTAGTGTTGTGTTTGGAAGTCGGTTGTATTTTTTTGTAAAAAAGTTTTTATTTTTCACTTTTTAGTTGTGGTACGGTACCACAACTAAAAATAGAAAAATAAAAACCCACACAAATTCTAATACCACTACCTGCAAAACAAACTAGAACATCATCCATATAAAAGTGGGGAAAAAATACGTATTATTGAAGCTAACTCAAAAATTACCCAAGCAAAGTTAATCAATTTCATAAGGGACCAACTTTGATGACCCTCTAGAATAAAACAAAAAAAAATCCAAATTGGTCCAGCCATCTTCGAGTAATCGGGGAACATACATAAAAAAAAAAATAAAAAGGTTCCGACAAATAGAGAACTTCCTCCTTTTTGAAGTCGTTTAAAAATTGGAGCTTAGCGGCGGGTTCACGGATGAGTGCTGTCGCGTGCCCGTGTTCCCGCCGTAAGCGGCAGAGGAGGACACCGTGGAGTTTTAGTGGGTTAGAGCCCCACATAACAGCACTGTCTCCCCGATAATTCGGCAGCTTTGTATTTCTGACGGTACCTTCCAGGAACTACAAGAGGGGCCACGGGTAAGGAATGCTATAATGTGTGTTTATTAGAAGACAGAAGGACACTGCCTCCTCTTGACATATATTTTGTTCGTAGTCGTCTTTTACGATAACCATGAGCATAATGTGTAGTTATGTAGAACTAGCTTTTGCCAGCGGCTTCGCCCGCGTGGATGTCGGAAAATATCCTACGGGAACGTACTACCGGGAATTCCTTCCTTATTCCTTATCTAAATTATAAAGGGAACCTCTGTGCAAAATTTCAGCTTTCTAGGTCCAAGGGTTTGGGCTGGGCGTTGATGAGTCAGTCAATCAGTTAGTCCGGACTTCGCTTTTTATTTATATAGATAGATTGTAGATACTTACCCGCTCATACGGTTTCGGTGTGAATCGGGTCCGTGAGATTTTAAATATTTTTTTATTATTAACGTTGTTCCATCACTATTAAGTAATTTTTTTACTATTACTTAATAGTGATGGAACAACGTTAATAATAAAAAAATATTTTCCCGGTATAGAACCCATACCACGCACAATATTAGGCAAATTACTCACGGACGAACCGTATGAGGGGTTATATACATTATTATATTATCTAAGGGCCTGTTTCACTACCTATGGTTAAGTTCCTATTAACTTACTTGGCAGATATCACACAAATTCATCAAGACATCGTGAAATAGGGTGTGTAACGTTTGATATAATAACAAAAGTTCTAATGATCATATGACCTAATTTCAGTTTAATATATATTTTTTAATATATAACGATCAAATGATATAATGAATTATTGATATAATTTCATTTAAATCTAATTTCATATGGTATAATGAACAGTTTATATAATGCACATTTGAAATAATATTCAATTTAATATAATATTCAAAATCTATAAGTCACGTTTAATATAATTTGGAAATGTCTACTTTCATTTTTGCAAAAACTGATTAGATTTTAAACGCCTGCAATAATTAAAAAAAATCTACGATATGGCGACAACATAATTATATACCGGTTTGTAACTACAAGCCGGTACACACCCCGTAAAATAGGTCCTATGACTTTATTTTTAAAGGCAACTGGCAAAGTACTCGTAAAGCTGAAGAGTATATTTAATATAAGTGCCCAAGTAGCACCCAACAGATGCATCCCATGCCATACAAAAACACATATACTTACATTCATTTTCATACACAATAACATAATAATAATATGATGATGGATCGTAGCGGAAATGAGAAAAAGGCAACAATGTTATGTAATTATGTGCGAACATGTTTATTGTACATATTTTCTTTCTTTTTATAAAGAGAGTGTATTAGAACTTTATTTGTTTTTTTGAGTACGAAATGAAACTGACATTTTATGCCATAATATGGCTACATCTACATCGATGGCATCGACCTACTTTGAGCCTTACGTAAATACATTAAAATGCAAAGTTCAAAACACATAATAGTACTTTAGTGTGATTTCTCCTCGACACCTATTAAGTTTGATATTATTATCTGCTTTATTTCATTAATTTCTATTTTCGAGAACTGGGTCGGGCACCTGTAGTACGGCACTTCTGATTCAGCAAAGCTGTATTTCAGCGCAAGTTGCTGATGGATAATACTGGCTACAAGGTTGTGTCTATGCAAGTTCTCGTCGTTAGCTAGACTAGAACACCCGGAGATAATGTGTCAGATTGATTCTCCTGGACGGTGACATGCATGCCCGACAAATGTCAACCGTGTCGTACTTTGTGAAGTAAATAGAAATATTACATTGTACTGAGATCGATCCAGCATCACTGACAGGACTATTGTGGCCAAGCAGCCTGATATAGTGGTAGTGGATTGAATAGAGCGGCGCGCAATGATAATTGACATAAAGGTCCCGCATGACGGGAACCTCGTGAAAGCCGAGAAAGATAAACAAATCGAGTATCTATAGACGCTTTAGATATCGATATATAGAGTAGCTATAGACGCGTTCTATGGATGGTCGCGAGTAGTGTAGTTTCCCTATTGTCGATACGTCGCATAGCTCGAGGGCATCTTCCTCACACAGCTATCTCGCGGCGGCGCATTTTCATAGCACATCTTACTCGCTCCGCTACACAGCATCAGTGGAAACGATCACATAGTTTCATAGCTTAACTTTTACATTCTCGCAGCATAGCTGAATACCACATTTCTGGTAGAAATGCACCCTTAATCTCCAGTGATTGTTCGTCATGATAACTTCGTCCTAATATTATGTCGTTTATTTATTTTATTTCTTATCTATTTACATTTTTAAATATTTCTTAAAAATAGGTTATAAAAAAAACATTTAAAAATATAAAAAAATAGAGGTCCGCCGGTGTCGGGAGCAGGGTCCAAGCTACCGGTGGTTAGGGCTGCAGAGACAGGAACCTTCTCACAATACGAGCCGTATCAAGGAGTACTGCCTTCTGAATTAGGCCCTTGATCCAACCGCCTAATGATAGCCTCGAGAGATGTTGGTCGAGGCTTTCGGCCATCAGGCCCACTGGCCTGATGGCCGAAAGCGCACAATCGGCACAATGACAGCCGAGCTCACATTCCACATGTCAACAACCTCGTGAGCTAAGTCGAGATATTTTATTTGTTTCTCTTTCTCAGCTTTCACGAGGTTCTCGTCATGTGGAATGGTAACATCGACTATCATTGCGTGGCACGCTAACCGATCTATCACCACTATATCAGGCTTATTGGCGACAATAGTCCTGTCAGTAATGATAGACCGATCCCAATACAAAGTGACATGGTCATTTTCGAGAACTGGGTCGGGCACATACTTGTAGTACGGTACCTCAGAGTCGATTTCAAAGCAAGTTGCTGGTGGATAATCCTAGCTACTTGGTTATGCCTGTGCAAGTACTCGCCGTTAGCCGAGCTCGATATTATTATCATTATTACCTTACAACAGCTTGACGAAAGAATTAACGATGACGATCGACGGTATAGTGTTTCTGTGGTAGTATTACTCATTTATTTCATGAAATCTTTTGCAAGAAGCTTCACTATAATATAATTATGAATTCAAGCTTTATTGTAGAAGTTAAAATTAAAATATAGTTTTGTGGACTCATTCTCGTCGCTACGCCATTAGAGTCGACAGATTTAATCGTTAGTGTAATGTAATAGTACACTTTATACAATTTCACCGACTACTCTGGAACAGCTAGAACTAGTCACCCAGTAACAAAAGTACTCATTAAGTAAAGTGTTACAAACCGAGCTGGTTACTCCGAAACGGAACGCGAACGGTTTCATTTCGATTTCATTACGTTGCGCCATTTCCAAGCCGCGGTTTTATGAAATTATTGAAATGAGCTCCGGTATAAAAGCTGCATTGTAATGTGAAAATGTATTTTTTTTTTTTGTTTTCTTATTAGAAAGGAGAATGGTAATGGACTCAATCAGCTATGTATGGTAGATTTGCTAAGTGAAAATGTAGGTAGTGAAAATCTATAAGTATGTATGTAGATTTTCTTAGGTTAATTTCTTTATTTCTATAATCAGTGCACGTAGGGAACAAAATTAGACTTTTTTTGTTGCATGGAATTTTATAGCCGACAGGATTTTTGTCGGGATCCAGTTTAATTAATTATTTGTGCTGATTTATGTGCATTACTTTGTATTGTAAAACTGTAATATCTGCAATCGCGTCAACCTGAACTGAACAGTGGCGAGCTATAGGTCGAACTTTGATAAAAACAAAAACTACATTATTTGAAGTCGGAGCTGGAAATAAACAACGAGGAGCGGTCCGATCGCGTCCTGGACATTCTGCTGCTGACAATTCATCAGAACGAAGAAGAAAAGAGTCGAGAAGGCAGATTACCCGTAATACAGCATAGCACCGACATAAAAAGAGTCGAAAACGCAGTTTAACCGCCAAAAGATACACCGGGGAAGCTGGACTTGAAGCAACATGGCAGCAACGTCTTAAAAAAAGCCTATCCAAATTATATCACACGTCTCTCCACTATTTCAATGCTTATTTTACGGTTCATACTGGATAGGCTCTTTATCCCCTCCATATCCTAAGGGCATATCTTCCCTACCATTACCGCGCCCCCCGGTCTACTCCTTGATATGCAATGGTCTCTGTTGCACCGTGTAACATGAGGCAACAGGGGCTAGTGTGAATCTTTGGGTTCATTCGAGTAATCGAGTCTGGTTAAACCACGCTGGGATCGGTGCATTTCATTCATTCATTCATTCATGTTGTTTACTAATTCGAGGTCGCTGATTTAAAATCTACCCTTAATTTATCTCTAACAGTTCTAGGTTTTGAGATACAGCAGCATCAATGTACACTTCCTCCACAGCCATTTGGACCGTTTCCCTAAAAATCTTGGTGATCTGAGTGAAGAACAAGGGGAATGGTTTCATCAAGATATTCGAACTATGGAAGACCAGTACCAGGGTCACTGGAATGTCATACGGTCACATGTTGACGGACTAATCTTGGAACACTAAAAACAGAAAACTGATACAAAAAACCTGACTTCAGATTTAAAAACAGCACCCCGAAAATGACAAACACTAAAATGACAAACTAAAAAGCTTGGAATAAAACAACTTATTAAAATAAAAAAAACAAAAAACCCGCCTGCAAAAATAAATAACTGAAAAGAGAAAATCAAGCATGAAAATCCATAGAACCAATAACCTGAAATATGGTGTAACTTTTGTTTGTCTGCAATACCAAAATTCTGGTATGCAGGCGGGTTTTTTGTTTTTTTTTTTTTTAATAATTTGTTTTATTTCAAGCTTTTTAGTTTTATTCATATGTAATAGGTATTTGGACAGGACCCATTTCTTGCTTTTATTTGATAACCAACATTGTTGTAATTTGTTTGTGCTTTTTACGATTTGTCATTTCAAATTACCTTTAACCATATAAGTTGCTTATATTTTTGTAATCACTTTTTAAAACCCTTCATTTTGATATCCCACTCGATGGTATTAGAAGAAAAAAAAATTCGATCTCCACAACATGGCACCCCAAATCCGCCATTTTACTTTGTTTTTAATTTTAATGTAGCCAGTGACACTCGCGCTACCAAGACAAATCTAAAGACGTATAATTTATCCAAATCCGTTCAAACGCTTAGGAGTTACGAGGGAACAAAGAAACGGACATACACACATACATACATACCTACAGGTCAAACACATAACCCTCCTTTTGGGCTTCACCGTAGTCAGTTAAAAACACATAACCCTTCTTTTGGGCTTCGCTGCAGTCGGGTAACAAACACATAACCCTCCTTTTGGGCTTCGCCGCAGTCGGGTAAAAAGAGAAGTCCTGACTGACTGACTGATTGACTGACTCATCAACGCCCAGCCCAAAACCTTTTTTTTTTATGGATGGGAAATCATCAAATGACTTCTCCCGCTTTGGGCAGAGCGGGAGGGCGTGCCAGACTTTTACTGACTAAAACCCACCCGTGTTCTTTCAGTTGCCCGTGCCAGAGCCACGGTATCTCTTTCGAACTACCCGCTACCCCGGCGGCATCGGCCCTATTGGACCCCGTCCCAAACACTTGGACCTAGAAAGCTGAAATTTTGCACACACATGTCTCCTTTATAATGTAGACAAGGAAAAAAGAAGGAATTCCCGGTCATCCACGCGGGTGAAGCCGCTGGCAAAAGCTAGTGTATAATATTAGTCATAACATTTCATACAACAAAAATGCTGTTCTCTTGTGGTAATAGTTTACTTAAGAAACTACAAGTCAAAGGAAAGGTTAATTGGCTCAGTATTCCATGAACAAAACATTACCATACCTACCTAATACTTTTGTCGATAACACTGAGAATGAAAACCATGACAGAATGATTTTCACTCTAATATTTTCTACATAACAAACTCATTTGCTGAGACTTCCATCTAGTACCTACATGATTATGCGTAGATATGTATAACCTCAATCCAATTCATCAACATAATAATTTACTGCTCACGTTTCACTAACTACAGTCTACATTCTATAACTAGGCGCTGACCGACCAGTCTGTCTGGCAAGCAAGGCACACAGCCAGCCGCTTGCGGTTTGAGTCCCCGACAAACTGAGCTCACCCCGACGCCATTTGCTTTCGATCCGAATGAACAGTGATATAATAGGTCTTTACCTATGAAATTGCCGTTTTGTATGAAAAAATTTAAACGAATTTTTTTCATGCATTTTTTATTTGTATTAATCGAAGTAATCACCCATGCAATCAATGCATCATGCATGCCAACGCAGTGGCAGTTTATTGATGCCCTTCTTAAAGAAATCAGCTGGACGGGAGGCAACAAATTCTTCAAAGGCATTTTGTACTGCCTCTCGGGTATTGAATTTTTTTCCCGCCAAGAAGTTATCCAAATTCTGGAAAAAGTAGTAGTCTGTAGGCGCAAGGTCTGCTGAGTAGGGCGGATGACGGAGAACTTCCAACCCCAGTTCTTGCAACTTGGAGACCGTCTGCTGTGCATTATGAGGTCGCGCGTTGTCGTGCAGGAGCAGCGGAGACGAGCGATTGACCAATGCTGGTTGGAGATGTGCCAGCTTCTCCATCATTGTGTTCAGTTCTTCACAGTACACATCTGAAGTAATGCTCACCCCGTTTGGTAAGAAGCTGTGTTGAATCACACCGGCGCTAGACCACCAAACAGTGACCATCACTTTTCTAGGGGTAAGTTTTCGTTTAGGGCATTGTTTAGGTGCTGAACCAGGATCCAACCAACTTGCTGAGCGCTTGCGGTTATCAAACAGAATTCATTTTTCATCGCAGGTAACAATGCGGTTCAAAATTCCTTCATTTGTGTGTCTGTTGAGCAGTGCAAGGCACGTCTCGACGCGTACTTCGCGCTGGCGATCATTGAGTTCGTGGGGCACCCATTTGTCAAGTTTTTTTACCTTGCCAATTTGACGCAAATGGATCAATATTGTTTTGACGCTAACGTCGAAAGCTGCTGCTAATTCAGCCGTAGATTGTGTATCATCAGCTTCCACAATCGCCTTTAATTCGTCATTGTCGACCAAAGTCTTCGGACGACCGCGAGGTTCATTTTTCAGGTCGAAATTTCCAGAACGGAAGCGAGCAAACCAATAACAAGTGGTGCGTTAGTTTGTAGTGTTAGCTCCGTAAACGTCGTTGATGTTGCGTGCCGCTTGTGCCGACGGTACTCATATTCCATAATTACTCGAATTTTTAACGTATCCATGATGACGAAGAAGATTGAAATGCGATGAAAATGTAACACTTATCAATAAACAAATGACTACTTTTGGAAAAAAAAAACCATGTTTTTAAAATAAAATTAATTTGAAATTAGAATTCTTAGCCAAACAAAAATTATTTTGATTTGAAATGGCCAGTACTGCAGAACGGCAATTTCATAGGTAAACACCTAATATTAAAATATACTGATTGGTTGATTTTTAAAGGTCTTTATTTATAGAAAGGTAAACACAAGTTAACAAAAAGATCTTATTCTAAATGTAAGCTGACATAATCCGAGCGATGTTAAGAACGTTATCGCGCGCGGGCTGGCAACGTCGCATTTCTAGAGATTTTTCGTGATTATTTCATTAAATTTAAATCAAAGGACAGTTTATTCTAATAAATTCTTACATCATTGGTATTTATAAGTATAGTATGCAAGTTTTGGACAGTCATTTTGGTATTTACTCTTAAAATATGACATATTGTCAATTATTTTCTATTTTCTAAGAGTAATTACCAAAATAATTGAGTGAGGTTTTGAGTGTATTTTGTAATTTTTTATTTTATTTTTCTAATGTGCGTTATATTTGTGCAGAATAAACAAGTTTTATTCTTATTTTTTTTAATCGCAAAAACCTCTAGAAATGCAACGTTGCCAGCCCACACGCTTTCAACGGTCGTAATGGGCTAAAACACCTCTTTTAACATACAATATGTATAATTGTTAGTGTGACCAATAATTAACTATTGTAGAATAATGGTAAACAAACAAAATAATAGCATGTATTTAGGAATTTATATGTAACGTAACGTACATAATTAGTGAGCTAGGTGACAGCAATCACGCTGGGCTGGACAGGTGATATATTTTACATTAATCTGTGTATTGTTATTACATTTGTAGCAAGTAAACAATCTTTCTCGAATACGGGAAAGATTGATATAAACTGTATAGAAATAGTCTGTGGTATAAAAACTTTTTTACAAAAAAATACAACCGACTTCCAAAACCAACACTACAAAGTGAAAAATAACTTTAATTTCAGAAGTCGGTGTCTGGTTAAATGTATTTTCGTTCTTGACACCGACTTCCGAAATTAAAATTATTTGTCACTTTGTAGTGTTGGTATTGGAAGTCGGTTGTATTTTTTTGTAAAAAAGTTTTTATTTTTCACTTTTTAGTTGTGGTACCTACCCCACACAAACTATAATACCACTACCTGCAAAACAAACTAGAACATCATCCATATAAAAGTGGGGAAAAAATACGTATTATTGAAGCTAACTCAAAAACTAACCCAGCAAAGTTAATAAATTTAATATGGGACTAACTTTGATGTATACCCTCTCGAATAAAACATTTTTTTTTCAAATCGGACGACTGTAAAATGTTATGCGTGGTCATACATAAAAAAAAACATACGTGTCGAATTGAGAACCTCCTCCTTTTTTTTCGTCGGTTAAAAAATAATAGCCAGTTAGCAAGGTTTTAGCTAGTGACCGACTGAAAGTTCGGTTTGGCCAGTTTCGGCCAACAAATCAAGTTTCGGTCGGAGTTTCGGTTTTGACCAATAAGTGGCCGAATCTTCGGCTCTACCGAAACTGGTGGATGGCGTTCGTGAGCTGTTGGTTTTAATTGAATACGAACGACTGACAGATAGACAGACATGCTGCTTTTAGTATCAGCGAGTAGGTATTTTTTCGGTTTTTGGAATATAACTCTAAACGCAACAGCAACGTGCGGTCACAATAGCAAAATCACACGTTTCAGCGATTACTTCGACGCTGCACGGCTTTTGACGACTCGTTTCTTTTGGGTAAGGTTTAAAAATTTTGGTTTTTAACGATGCTGAATTATTTGGTGGAGATGTAAAGCTATATAAATCGAGCTTCCAAAAAAAAATTTATTTATGAACTCATCATCACTTTCATTACAGGATATTCCTAATTTAATAGTGTGGCCATAATTACAGTTTTATTATTTACCATAACATAAATTCTATATATTGTAAATTAAATTGCTAATGCAAAAATTATGCAATGTTATGAGTTGAGCCGAGTATCTGAAAAATTACTTAATCGCTAATCGCAAAAGCTAACAGTAGCATACTGCTTATTAAATAATAAGGCCCTTATTTAAGTTAGGCCTCAATTTTCAAGCGTTATTTTGAAATTTTTACAGTTTTTCACTAATAAGATGGGATTGGCGTATCCGTGTGGATAAAAACCTCTTTTAATAACAAAGAATTAAAAAAAAAAACAATTTTTCACAGAAATTCTGGCAAAAATACATTTTTTTCATTGGATAAAAGAAATCTGATAATTACAAAATCAGCCCGTAATCAAATTATTTCTACCAAATACGAAAAACGATGGGTTTCAGAAAATAATGTCATTAAACTTGTCGCGCGCCAATTAGCAGACACAATAGAAATTTTATTGTTATCCGCGCACATGGTGTGCAATCGACATTTTAAGATTATTAACTAACTTCTTATAAGTTAAAATTTCGGTTTCGACCAAAATTAGATTAGCAGCCGAATGTTCAGTTACGGTTTCGGTTTCGGCTGAAAATCGTGTTTCAGTCGGATCTAACTACCCAGGGTGCGCCAGACACTATGCCCAACGTGTAAGATATTTTAACGCACATCAAACTTTGAATGTGTTCTTTTTCAACTCATCAGCCAGCCATGGTCTACTTTTACATTAGCAACCTTCGCAGCTGACTAAGCATTCTTCAGTGCACCCTGGGTAGTCAGCGTGATTATTATCCTACAGCTGATGTGGACACTAAAGAAGAAGCAGAATAATAATACAATTTGTTCAAAACCTGCACGAATACTGTAATTGGGTATAACTTTTTTTTTTTTTATTATAATTCACAAAACTGATGAACAAAAATATAACACAATAGGTCAAATTGACATCTAGCATGCTTAATTTATGCTAAACACTTACTATTGAATTAAAATTAACTTGTGTGCAACAAGCATTAAGTTAAAAGTAAACAGACTATTTTAAGATAACTTGTGGCTGCGTTGGCATCATCACATCAGACATGTATCATATACCACCTTCACTAAACTTAGAAATCACAAGGCTTTTCTACTCTAATAATTACCGACATTTTGCGACTATACTTTACTCTATACAGGGTGTCCCGTAATTAATAGATAACCTCTTAAGGAGTCATTGTACTCATCATTATGAACATCTTTTACTATAGGACCAAACATGAAATAGCGAAAAAAAAATCAACTGTTCCCTACATTTATTTTCGCATAACTCGTCAAAATGTAGGGAACTGCTGATTTTTTTTTCGTAATTTCAGGTTTGGTCCCATAGTAAAAGTTGTTCATAATGATGAGTACAATGACCCCGTAAGAGGTTATCCATTAATTACGGGACACCCTGTATATACGTACAAGCTGCGTAAGAGTTTATTTTAAACATTTCTTCACGTCACCTACCATCTGCCAGTCTCGGTACACCAATAAAGAATTTAATATTAACATTTGGGTTTCCCCGCAATACGCAAGTGTTACTTAACTAACACTTAAATAATAGTCACTGAATATGGAATGGGAACATGCTTCGTCAGTCAGATGGAGTCAAAATATATGTAGACGATTTTTTGCAGTCATGGCCCCGACATTGCATTGTACTGAAACAAACTGAAAGAGAACTGAAAGAAAACGAAACGAAAACTGAAAGAAAACGGAACTAGCTGACTTAAGTCAGCTAGTTCCGTTTTCAGTTTACGAGTCTGCCTAGCCTTTTCCTTACTATGTTGAGGTCGGCTGCCAGTCTAACCGGATGCAGCTGAATACCAGTATTTTACATGAAGCGACTGCCTATCTGACCTCCACAACCCTGTAACTGGGTAATTCTTGGTCTTCCTTGGTAAGACTGGTTGTCAGACATTCGTGCTTCTGACGACCCGTAACGACTGTCAAAGATCCACGAATGACAGCTGGGACCAACGTCTTAACGTGCTTTCCGAGGCACGGAAGAGTTTCGGTATGTAAAGATGGTCACCCATCCATTGACCAACCCCGGCAAGCGTAGCTTAACCTGATGGGTCAGCCCGTGCGGCTGTTATTACTTAGCCACGAGCTCCTTTACGAGTATCAAATCAATATTATAACTCTTTATATTATTCTCGTGCAATTATAACTTCTCTTAATTGTGTAAATTGTTGAAACTATAGGTAATAGTCGTACAAACCTAAAAAATCCTGACAAAGGATTAAAAGTAAGGATTTTAATGTTCTTTGTAAAGAGTTCTCATTTGATCCATTTACCACCAAAACCTATACTGCACGCAGTCGGCTGAACGCTGACTTCTTCAAAACTGCATAGATTTTTTATACCTTTTATATATTATGTATGTAGGTATATAATATTGTTTTTGTGTTTTTTTTTTCTTTCTATCGTGCTTGTTAGTGATCTTAAGATTTGTACTACTTTTTCTGTTTTTACCCGTGAGAACCTGTAATTGGCTTTATGTTTTATTTTCAATTGTTATCTATCTGTTAAAGCTGTTGGTTCTCCTTAAAATAAATAAATTATTTTAAAACAGGACAATAATTTCTGACTTAGTTAATAAACAACATACTCGTAATATGAAATTTACAGGCTCAATTCACCACATAGATAAAGCAAACAACTCGACAAATGAAGGTTTTTAATAATAAATCTTTAATACCACGTAATTATAGAGCAAAGGACTTAAAACATGATATTTACGGAACACAATTCGCAAACAAGCCTACAGTTCATGAAAGCGATTGTTATAATTGCCACAGGCAAATTACGTCATTACGCCAAAATCATTTTACAGTTGGAAAACTGGGAAAAACAAAATTAAACTCCTGTTTAGAGGGCGGAAAGTTTAAATCTGGATGGTCGAGTTTTCGGGAGTGTTAACGTAAATTTGTAATTTAGCACGGATTGTTCACAAGTATGGCGCGGTTCGTATGTGTGACGTTCCTCAATGCTTAACATTTGCTCGCCACAAAGCCTTATCTTTTGTTACATTATATGATATTAAGCCTGTTTAATTTATGCGAGTTCAAATTCGCGTTTATGAAATCAATGTTGTAGTAAATTCAATTGGTAATATTAATTAGAAATCTGTTTTGCGTGTATGTGGAGAAAATTCACATGTACCAGGATACAATAAGATAGAGGAAGTAAAACACAGTCATAACAATGCTTATCAGTTGACAAAGGCCGACAATAAAAGATATGATTCCGAAACATCAATAAAGATGGAAGTCTGTCGAGGTGAAGTCGACGTGACTTGGTATGGCGCGCTACGAATAATGGTGACTTTCAAATTAGATTGCGTAGCACACCCAGGATTGTCAAGGTGGTGCCAAGTATTTGCGTTTCAGGCTGTCTCGCATTTCGTTGGCGGAATTTTTATTTTATCGAAAGGGGTTCTATCCGGAACTTTCAGAATAGGTCGAGATATTTTCTTATTGATCTGCTACCTATAAGTTTCTTATTTATTATAAGTTACCTACGTAAAATGTGTGATGATGTGAGTAATTGAGTATAACAAAGCACTGGTTGGTTATAACTAGGATGTAGAAGAAGAAGAATAAGAAGACAATATTTTAGGGAATAAAAACATCTACAGAATTGCCTTTTACAGTCATGTGTGGTCTATTTTAACCCATTTTTTTTGTTCTCTGACTGGTTTGTTTTGTTAGGGATGACGGCATCTAGTATCGAGTACATCAAAGCTAGGTTATACACATAAAAAACAGCTATTCGGAATCAAACATCTTTCAAATAAATATATTTCTCAAAACTCAAAGCTCCAATAACTAACGTCCAATATAACTCACATACCGATTCCTATTTCGAATTGTCGTCCAAATAAAAGCCAAGCAACAAATAAATGTGAACGTACGTCAAAATCGCAATAAGCACTGGCCAGAAAGAGAAATATGGAACCATATTAACTCGTCGACTCGATTGCACAAACTCTTGCACAAACTTTTGCGCCACGGGCCACGATTAATGACCCCACAGCGAAATGGGAATGTCTTCAGGGTGATAAGTGATCAGCGTAACGCGGCCTGAAGAAAGCCCAGATGCGAATGCATTTTAAAATTTCCATTTTAAATGTTTTCACCATATTTTAAATCTTTCTCTAATTTAAAACCTTTCAGAAGTTTCCATTATTCATGACCAGAATATGTGAATAGAAAATAATAAGTTATAAAATATTCTTTTCATGTAGCGAAGTTTTTGTAATCCTGTGTACACCTGTTTGATGAATACACATCCAAATAAATATTTATTTGATAGATTTTTATCGAAAATACAAAATCACATACTAGTTTTTGGATCACTTCTGTATTATGATTGTTGGTAAAGCAAAATCGTGTCTCTACTTTGTGTGTAAGAAGTTTGGTTACGACTTTTCTATAGAAAACTATTCAAAGAGTTTTTTTGTTCTTGGCACGATTTTCTGGCATTCAAAAGTGAAATTAAAGCTAAAGATTTTAAGTACATTACTCATGACCAAAGCACCTAAATGAAATTTTGAGCTACCCAGCTCACAGAAATGGACCTTTACAGAAAAGTAAATGGACAGTGAATCTCATCTTTATTTTAGTAACAGTTAATTATCTTTTATGACCAAATCTCTGTTTCAGAGATCGGTGACTGTTACAATGCATAACTGTAGTTAAAGATTCCCATTTAACTTATTAAAAAAATATATTATGTTCGTTAGAGATTACCAAAATTCCATGCTGTAGGCATCAACCAACAGAAAATGGTTTTTCAATTAGGTTAGAGAATTTATAAATAAGGGATTATATACTGTCATGTATGTGGCGTTTTTTTAGGGTTCCGTATGTTCGAATGAAAAAACGGAACCCCTATACTTTATAGGATCACTCGTCGTGTATCTGTCTGTCACAACCAATTTGCTCCGAATGTAATGGACCGATTAAGTTGAAAGTTTCTTTGATTCAAACACGGACGGAAGTGTTACTTAAATAAATAAATTTTGAATATGGGGGTCACTTTTGAAGGAATTGAGCCTTAAGGCGAATAGTGCTGCCAACTGGCGCCGCCATTGAGAAAAAAATCATAAGTCTGGAGATACGGAAAAATTTGAAATTTCCTAAGCTCACATTTTTAGTCAGATAAGGTAGACTTTTTTGACCTAATCTGACCTACCTCATCAGACCAAAAATGTGAGCATAGTAAATCAAAATGTTCTATATCTCCAGACTTATGATTTTTTCTCAATGGCAGCGCTAGTTGGCAGCACTACTCGCTTCTTTAAGGCACCTTGCCATGCCGTCTGGTGAGCATTTTATGCTCACCAGGCGGCATGGCAAGGCAAAGGATTTTAGTAAGCGGAAATGACTTTAAATCGGGATGTTGTCGACATCGCAAATAGCTGTAAAATATTTCGGTTTTAATTAAATTGTCAATATTATTAAATTAAATTATGAAAGATCGCTCGTAGTGGACCAAAATATTGATTATGAATTGCAATAATTAATATTGGACTTCTAAAGAAAAGGATTTGACTAGGTAAGGGTCGATATATCAGGTTAAGCTACGCTTGCCGGGGTTTCTCCGGGGATGGGTGACCATCATTTACACACCGAGACTCCTCGGTGACTCGGAAAGCACTTTAAGTCGTTGGTCCCGACTGTCATTCGTGGATCTTTGACAATCGTTACGGGTCGTCAGAAGCCCGAAAGTCTGATAACCAGTCTTACCAAGGAGTATAATATTACCCAGTTACTGGTTTTGGAGGTCAGATAGGCAGTCGCTCCATGGTAAAATACTGGTATTCAGTTGCATCCGATTAGACTGGAAGCCGAACCCAACAATGTTGGGAAAAAGCGAGGCAGATTGATTGGGGTCACTTTTGGGAGACAATTATAAAAATAAAAAACAGTTCAGCACACTGTACCGTGTGACATATCAAATGAAAGGGCTTACTTTGAGGATCTCAAATATATTTTTTTATAATTTTAAAATGACTTGTTTCAAAGTTATTTAAGAAAATAGATGAAAATTGATCATTCCCCTAATTTCCACCCTAATCTCCTAAACTACTGAGCGTAAAATTGTGAAAAAAAAAATCAAGTTCTAGTTCTTTAGTTATAGGTTACAGGAAAATCAATGTGAAGTCTATGCTCTTAAAATAACATGGCAAATCTCCCAATATTGAGCGTACAACCTTACATTATTTTTTAACCAACGAAAAAAAAGAAGGAGGTTCTCAATTCGACACGTATGTTTTTTTTTTATGTATGACCACGCATAACTTTTTGCAGTCGCCCGATTAAAAAAAAATGGTTAAATCGAGAGGGTATACCTCAAAGTTGGTCCCATATAAAATTGAATAACTTTGCTTGGGTAGTTTTTGAGTTAGCTTCAAAAATACGTATTTTTTCCCCACTTTTATATGGATGATGTTCTAGTTTCTTTTGCAGCTGTAGTTTTTCAACTACAATGTTAAATTTGTTCTTGTGATAAATTCATCCCAACTACGGAACCCTTTATTGTGCGTTCCGACATGCATTTGGCCGATTTTTAATTATTTTTTTTAAATTTTGATCGCTTTGCTGCGGTCATTGAGAGATCCTTGAGCACCCGTGATGGTGATGTGATCAATGAGGATATAATGTCTTCCCCACAAACATCACATTATGTAATCCTTCACTAGACTCCTTTTAACAACAATAAGCCTACATGATGATGTTCCAGTAGTATTATATCTATCTAACTAGCTTATACTCTCCCACTGCAGGTCAAAGGCCACTTCTCCCTTTTCCACACAATTCTTTCTTTTGCTAGTGTCGGCCAGTCCTTTCGGTAGGAGTCAAGCTCGTCCTACCATCTTCATCTCAGCCTACCGCGATGTCGTCGTGCGTATAGTGGGACCCAGTCGTTGGTTCTCTTAGCCCATTTAGTATCTGATATGCGGCAGACATGTCCGGCCTAATCCCACTTGAGCTTAGCGGCTTTCTGGGTAACGTCCGTAATTTTGGTTGTGGCGTGTTGTGTTCCTTATACGGTCCAAAATTCGAACCCCCAGGATACTGCGCTCCATGACTCACTGACAAACCTCGAGCTTGGACTTCTACTGAAGTGTCAAAGACCAGGTTTGAGCACCATATGACAGTGAGAATAGGGAGAATACACATGTACATAATTCTCCGTTTGAGACATAGTGGTAGATCTCATTTTAGAAGATATTTCATTGACCAATAGCTCCTCCAGGCGCTCTCGGAATGCCGAGCAATTTCCATGTCTTGTCGGGCCTGGAAAGAGACTATTTGGCTCATTTAAATGTAGTCTTCGACATATGCAAGCACCCGCAATGTATAGTCTCCTTTTAATGCTGTTTGTCATGAGTTTGGTCTTTGACAGGTTGAGAATTTGTTGATGGAGATTTTATTTTTATAATTTAATTTTTTGTATGTTCTATTTCTTTTTTATTTTAGGTACATAGTTTTTAATTTGTGGAAGCTTTTAACTCTTAAAATGTCGATTGCACACCATGTGTACAGATAACAATAGAATTTCAATTGTGTCTGCTAATTAGCGCGCGACGGGTTAAATGACAATTGTAAGCGATATTGTACATAACTTACCTTTATAAATATTAGACTGTAAGCCATTCGAAGAATAAAAAAAAAATCTGTCCACTTTTCAATAACGTGGTATCATGCAGGTGTATTGCAGACTATAAATTTTTAACGGCCGATCAAACTGTCGAACTGTAAATCGATGGAGTTCAAAACGTTTCCATTCCAACACTGTCGCTGACATTTAGTTTTACAATAAATGATGTATTGTGGTTAACACCCCTGAATGTACCGTTAAAAATTATGAGGAAGTTTAATATGTCTTTTACGGCCATTAGGAAGAGAGAAATTGAATGATTTCACAATTTCAACCGTCTTCTCATAGAGGTAGGCAGAAACTACAGAACGTCCCTGCTACGATCTTTACATACTCATTTGGTTTACGTTCATACATCTAATCATACACGCACGCCGATTGCACGTACTACGCACCTGACCTTTCTGAAGAAAATCACCAATAAGGTCACTATATCTCTTCCGGCGTCCCTTCCCGGCTTTTGCACTTACATCTGCCTTGTAAATACCTTTTGTTAGTCGCTTTTCATTCATCCTCTCAACATGATTAAACCATCGAAGCATACTATTCACAATTTCAAGTTTGAAGAAAGAAGTTGAACTAGGGAAAAGGTTAGAAAATCTATCACAGATACGATAGATGATAGAAAGATCAGTAGGCAAATAATACAGTTCTAATGCAATATTAAGTCAATTATAAAAGGCTGATGAAGCCAACAACTGTGACATTAGTCAACATAAACTTAAAATCGGCATTTATAAACATTTAACAACGTCTACCGACTACAAGGGTTGTAAACGGCTCGAAATGTCTCGAGAATAAACTTCGGCCAATAAACACGAAATAATCCTTCTAGTTTATTTTATTTCGAGGGATTAAAAATATTAAGTAGAAACAAGTAAAATGGTGGAAGATTGTACCAGCTGCTACATTGCAATTTAGTTTTACAATTGGATGGTATCGCTAGTGGTTGCAAGCACGCTTTCTTAGTTCGCAGTTATCTTGCAGTTTTTTCAACAGGGATGTCTTGGTTTTGGAAACGAGCTTCACAAATGGCACTGGGTAATTATGAGTATTCTCTCAATTTCTGTTTCCTTAATAATAATTATGTTCCGCAAAGGAGGAGCTCGTGGCTAAGTAATAAGAACCGCACGGGTGGATCCATCAAATTAAACTACGCTTGCCGGGGTCGGTCCGTGGATGGGTGACCATCTTTACGGTATTCAGCTGCATCTGGTTAGACTGGAAGCTGACCCCAATGTAGTTGGGAAATGGCTAGCCAGATTGTTTGATTTGATTTAATTGGGAAAAGGCTAGGCAGATTGATTTTTTGTTCAGTAAAGCAATCCATTAATTGGAATAGTTATTTGCTTAAAAATATCCATTTCTTTCTTAAGTCAAGTGTGTCCTACCTCCAGCTCTTTCTAGTCGAATAATCGAAGCAAATCTAATTTCCTTTTCAACATTATCCCCATAAATTCAGGTGGGAACCAGAAGTTAAGCAACACGTGATTGGCATTCGCATCAATCTAGTGCAGATCCTAGAAATATAGCTCTTATGCCAGTGTTATAAAGTACAGTGTCGCTTTATGAAAAAATGTCTAGATACTTTTAGTACAAAACCGAGTTGCAGGGTGAAACTAATCACTATAATTGAATTTTCTGCTCCGCGTTCGCCTCGTGTCTCGAATTTAGCTAATTATATTTGCCGTTTTAGTTGCTAACTAACGCCTTTATTTTCCCCATGAGTAAAACTGCTATCCAGTTTACTGTGATTTGAGTCTGAATAATTTTAGTGTTTTGATATTTTGTATGTAAATGTTGCGATTCGCAAAATTTAAATTTACATGATAAAAGGTTGTTAGTAATATTGAATACGTCAGTTATGAATATTCACCGATAATATGCGCTTACATTAATTAAGCGTCACACAAATTAGTGGCCAGCTATAAAGATATGGGGGCCAATAAATTGGGAATTACACCGCATAGCGTGACTAATTTTAATATTGATATATCAACATAGTCGTCCGAAATATAATAGGATAATAGGCTGTAGATTCATTAGTACAAAATAACTGCACTCATTAATATTTCCAGGCTTATTTATATAAAAACTGTTGATTGAATTACTGTAGGTCATCTTCATCTGCCTAGCCTTTTCCCAACTAATATATGTTGGGGTCGGCTTCCAGTCTAACCGAATGCAGCTGAATACCAGTCTTTTACATGGAGCGACTGCCTATCTGACCTCTACAACTCAGTTACGGGATACGATACCCCTTGGTAAGACTAGTTGTCAGACTAGGGCTTCTGACAACCCGAAACCAATGTCAAACATTCACGAATGACAGCCGGGACCTGGCTTAACGTACTTCCCGAGGCATGGAGGAGTTTTGGTATGTAAAGATGATCAGGATCACCCATCCACAGACCAACCGCAGCAAGCGTAGCTCAACCTGAATTACTGTGCCGCCGGGGTCGCGGGTAGTTCGAAAGAGATACCGTGGCCCTGGCACGGGCAACTGAAGGAACACGGGTGGGTTTTAGTCAGTAAAAGTCTGACACGCCCTCCCGCTCTGCCCGGAGCGGGAGGAGAAGTCATTTGATGATTTCCCATCCACAAAAAAAAAAAAACCTGAATTAGTGTAGGTAAAATAAAGATTTTCGCCAAAGGTTCCATTTGTGAGTTCTGCAAACCCTGAATAGTTTCATGAGTCATGTTAGAGAAGGAATGAATGCGGTAGCATCATTTTATTCCAAGTGGGGTTTGATGTTTGACATGATTTGATTATCCTTTGAAAACCGTTGCCACCTTTTATTACCATTTAATTTACGTCCAAGTGAATTATTTCCTCAAATTCAACTTTCATCATACATACCCTCTCTCACACACACACACACACACCCCCACACCAATACACCCTGCTAATGCTGTTTAATTAATTATTTGTTATTCCTTATTCCTTGTCTTAAATTGTGTTTATCTCAACATTTTCATGAATAATTTGTATAACTGTGACTTGTTCGTGTAGTTTGGAGGCCTGGAGGCCTGTAACACAGGTATTCCTAGTACAGGCTCCAGTCTCCACAACATCAATGTATTTTTGTATACACAAATTATGTATTTTGTAGTAAGTTTTCATTATGTGGTGGAGAAAATAAACGTTTTTATTATTATTATTTTATTATTTATACATAAACTCACACCTTTTTCGCATGGGTGTAGGCAGAAACTACAGAACGTCATCTGCTATGACCTGCTTACATCTGGTCATACACGCACACCGGTTGCTATTTTCATCATCTTTCTATTACCTAAAGCATTCATTTTTGTTTTATAATCTCTTTCCCTAGTATTTTTATGTATCCTTAACCTCGCCTTTAATAAACCCTAGGCAGCCTTACCTCCTTTGAAATGGTAAGCGAAATTAATTTTGCGAAAATATTTCAGTGGAACGAAAGGCTTAATAAACCTAAACCACATAATGAAGGAAAAAAAATATCAAGATGTTAAAAGTAAGGGTTTCAGTTCCTTAGTCCTCTAACAGTTTTGATTAAATTTTTTGTCAAAATTATTACGGTAATTTTGTTGTTTGATGGTAGCCAATCTTTTTATTCAAAATTCAAAAATTCAAAATTCAAAATATCTTTATTGTGGGCATATGTTAGTTAAGGTCTTAACAGTAAATTAAAGTTTCAATATGTCCTGCCTAATAGGCATACAATAATTAAGTATTGGCATTAAATTTAAAATTATTTTACATGTCAAATTTAGTTATTATAAATATCAAAATACAATTAAATTAATACATGGTCAACAATAAAATCAATAATTTAAGAAATCCTGGATCGTGTAGTATGCTTTATCAATTAAAAAGTTTCGTAATTTATTTTTAAATACTGGAAGTTCCTTAATGCTGAGAATGTCAATAGGTATTTTGTTGTATATTTTTGATGCAATGCCAAAGAAGCTTTTGTTAAATAGAGCCGTTTTATGTGGTACATTAGAAAGTTTTAACGTGTGTCTTTTCGACTTAAGTTTATCAAATAGATTCTCATTTGTTTTTATAAATACGGCTACTTCATAAATGTAAATTGCAGGAAAGGTCAATATTTTAAATTCTTTGAAGTATGGTTCACATGAGTCAGGGACACGGATACCAGCAATCGCACGTACACATCTTTTTTGCGCTTTAAACACTAAATCCCTATTAGTGGCATTGCCCCAATATATGACTGCATATCTCAGTGTCGACGAAACGTAAGCATGGTATGCGGTCAAAAGAACTGATTGATCAACAGTTTTGGATAATTTATACAAAGCATATGAGTACTGATTAAGTTTATTGCATATTGTGTCAATGTGTGTTTGCCAAGTCAAATCGTAATCTATCCAAAGCCCTAGAAATTTAACGCAGCTGACTTGTTCAATTTTCGTCCCATTGTAATGAATATTAATGTTGTTATTTTTATGGTTACGCCCGAAATTGACTAATTTAGTTTTTTCTAAATTGATAATTAAGTTATTATCCGTCAGCCAGTTAATTATATTGCAAAGAGTATAATTTATATCATATTCAAAAGTATCAGTATTTTTAACTGTAAATATGGCTGTGCTGTCATCAGCAAAAAGGACCATGGGATATTGTGAAACTTTAGGCAGATCATTTATGTAGATGAGAAATAGCGGTGGACCTAACACACTACCTTGTGGCACTCCATATAGTACTTTTTTGGGCATGGATGTATGGTTTTGTTCGGTATTATTTAAAAGATTAATATTATTTATTTCTACTACCTGATATCTATCATTTATATAAGATTCTAGAAGTTTATGAACGTTACCCCTTATTCCATAACTGTACAATTTATTTAAAAGTGTTCCATGGTGCACATAGTCGAACGCTTTTGTCATATCCATAAACATTGCAGAGACAGGAACATGTTTATCAATATTAGTATAAACTGTTTTTAAAAGGTCATAAATTGCTAAATTAATTGACTTATTTTTTCTAAAACCTTTTTGTTCTTTAGCAAATAGATTTAACTTCTCGAAGTGAGTATTTATTGCATTATATATAATTTTTTCAAATATTTTAGAAAAAATAGGGATAAGTGCTATTGGTCTGTAACATGCCATATCTTCCTTGTTTTTTTTCTTAAAATGTGGCTTCACTATGGATTTTTTAAGTTTAGTCGGAAACACACCATGTTCAATACATAAGTTAAATATATGACTGAGTACTGGGCTGATAACGGGAGCAACTTCCTTTATTGAGGATGTTGTAATGTCATCATATCCAGCACTTCTAGTATTTTTAAGTGATTTAATTATAATATTGATGTCATAAGGTATTACAGGGTTTAAAAACAAAGATTTATATGAGTTATTGGGTAATGTCATTTTGTTATTGAAAGATGTCAAATTTAAATTAGGATTATTATTATTAAAATTGTCCGGAACTGATGAATTATTGTTATAGAGTGAATTTATTGGTTTTATTAAATTAATATAGTAATTATTAAATTCTTCAGCAATTGTTTGTGGGTCAGATATTGTATCATTGTTTACTTTTATTTTATTAATATTTTCTTTTGGAAGTTGGCTTTTGTTTGAGTTTATAATTTTCCATGTGGCTTTCGATTTGTTCTCTGCATTGGATATTAGGTAATTATTTTGAGATTTTTGGGTAAGTTTAACAATTTTTTTGAGACTATATTGTTTGAGAGCAATTTTCTTGTCTTCACTAGGATTTAGTCTATACTTCCACAGTTGTTTTCTTTTTTGCCGACAACACTGGCTTATTCCCTTAGATATCCATTTAGGTTTTTTAATAATAGTGTTTTTAATTTTTATAATTGGAAAGCAAAGGTCGTAAAAAAGTTTATAATGGTCGAAAAATATGTTGTATGCCACTTCTGGATCACTAGTTGAGTAAACATCATGAAAACTTAAGCTCATTAAACATTCTTTAAATTTAGTTAGGTTCTCTTTACTAAAGTCTCGCCTTTTTGTATACCAGAAGTTGACACTACAAGTTTTTTTAACAGGAAATTTTAAAAATTGTGCCGTATGATCTGACATACCTAAGTCAATGACGTCACATTTGCTACCTCTAATATTATGGAAAATATTGTCAATACAAGAGTTACTCTTTGGCCTTGTTGGATTGTGTGTACCAATTTTCATATTAAAGCTGGAAATAATATGTGTAAGTTTCAGAGAAATGGAGGTTCTTTTTAACAAATCAATGTTAAAATCACCGCAAATAATAGTTTTAGTTGATTTTCGATTGCGTAATTTGTAGTGGATTGTTTGGAATATGTTAAAAAATGTATTAAGTTCGTGTTGTGTAGATTTTGGATGTCGGTATATACATATAATCACCACATTATGACCCAGAAGTTCAATGGCGGAACATTCCGCTACATTAGGAACACTAATGCTAACAAAATCTTGAAGAACTTTATATTTATGGATACTTTTTACAAGTATACACGATCCACCATTTCTGTTATGCCTATTACAACTTGCTGCTAAAGTGAAATTCGGTATGGTTAGGTACATAAGGTCTGAGTCAGTCATATTATGTTCTGTAATACATAAAATATCAACTTCTTTCTCTGATTTTTTTAGGTATTCAATATTTACACACAATACGTCCGATTTGCTTATCAATCCGTTGAGATTCTGATGCATAACAGTTAGATTATTATATATGAAAAAAATGTTTGTTACTGGCCTGGTTTTCGACATTAAAACTATGACTATCACTGTCATTCGTGGACAGAACAGACTTGGACTGCGACAGAGAAACATTATTAAACATATTTATCTCAGTGATGAGCTCCAGAGCATCATTTAATATTGTGATAATACCATTGTTATTAATTGCCCCTGACCACTTATTAAATGAGGTATAATCATAGTTTTGATTTAAGTTAGAGTCGAGTACATATGCATACTCATGCGACATTACATCTAGGCAAAGTAAGTTATTAAAAATTTCAATTCTACCATTAAACATATTTGTGTAGTAATTAAATTTAAACGTTGGTAGACACAAAATAATATTTGTGTTATTTATGTCTTTGAGGGTGTTTCTTATAAAAGCTATCAATTCAAAGTAATCTTTCGTCCTTTCAAAATCTTCAGGGCTAATCAATATGACGCAGTAGTCATTCATAGTGTATTGTTGTAATTTAGACTTTAGACCTGTTAACAACATTTCAACTCCGCATGTAGGCTTTAAATAATGACATATATCGTAATAATTCAAGAATACATCCATGGCTGTTGTTAAGATCTTATTATTCTTATTACCACTTATAATGCAAAGTTTATTCTTTCGCTTAATTTCCTGTACATTTTGTTTTTTCTCTATCACCAAATATAACAGAACATAATTTACGATCAGAAATAAAAAAAAAAAAAAAAATAAATAGAAATAATGGTATTTAAACAATTTTTCGATGTGGAGTCAGTTTCGGTAAACCAAATTGTCTGAGTTTGTTTGGTTTTTGTAAGCTTTTTTATAATATTTTTGGGTGTCGTTACTTTTACTTTCGCTGGACTATTGGCTATTTTTTTATATATCTCGTTCTTCTTAGTAAATTCTTCGTTTTGTTTCTTCAGATTGCAATTTTCTAGTGACAATGATTCAATCTCCTTGTGTGCGCTATTTAGTTGAGAAGTTAAAATGTCTATCTTTTCCTTTAATAATTTTATTTCATTACTATCTTCGTCTTCCGATACTTCTGGTAAACTATTTGTCGTATGATCTAAACTTTGTGAGACAATATCACTATCATCATTGTTCGGTTCTGACTGCGTGCGAGTGCGCCTGAATGTTATGTTATTCAGATAATTCATTTTTTTTTTATCTTTATTTATTTTATTTTTAAAATAAAAAATAAATACTCATAGGATTCGAACGCGTAGCCTCGTGCATAGAGAGCAAGTCCTCAAACCGTTGCTCAAATCACTCAGGTACAGATTAGACAAAGACTGCGTTTCTATTGTGATTTCAATGACGTCAGTAACTAATCCAACATATGTCACTTTTTTCGTTATTTTTTCATTGTAATGAAGTTATTAGTCTTGGCATATTGTATGCAGCTAAGTTTTATATAGCAAGGTGGATTATTACGAGTGTTAGTCTGGGTGCTATAGAGGAGCTCGTGGCTAAGTAATAACAGCCGCACGGGTCTATCCATCAGGTTAAGCTACGCTTGCCGGGGTCGGTCCGCGGATGGGTGACCATATTTACATACCGAGACTCCTCCGTGCCTCGGAAAGCACGTTAAGCCGTTGGTCCCGGCTGTCATTCGTGGATCTGTGACAGTTCCTACGGGTCGTCAGAAGCCTTAAAGTTTGACAACCAGTCTTCAAAGGGTATCGTATTACCCAGTAACTGGGTTGTGGAGGTCAGATAGGCAGTCGCTCCATGTAAAAGACTGGTATTCAGCTGCATCCGGTTAGACTGGAAGCTGACCCCAACATAGTTGGGAAAAGGTTAGGCTGATTGAGTCTGGGTGCTATAGGATTTTATGCAACTCTGTGTGTGGCTGCTATTCGTCTTACATGCTCTTGTAGAGCACTAAACCTGTACTTTTTTATTTATTTAAACATTTCTGCACACACATATAAACAGAGAAGAAGAAAAGAACAGAAAAATACTAACAAAGGTGATGCTAATTTCTAAAGAAATCTCTTCCAGGATAGGAAAAAAGAGATGTACCTAGACAACGTGTGTAAGAGAAGAGAAAACAGATTTACGTAAAATAAAAAATAAAAACAATACACTGATTTAAATATAAACATACAATATGAGAATATACTTACCTAAATAGATGCTTCTAAAATAAATATCAGTAATTTATTATAATGTAACTTAAAATAATTAGTTCTGCGAACAGTAGCTTTCGCGAGCACAAACCTTTTTGCAACAATTAATAATAAGTATACCATTAAAGTTATTTAAAACGGGATATTTACCATGTTTTTTGTTTAAAAAAAAAACCGACTGCGGCTATCCAATAACCTATCTGTCACCAGTTTTGGCATACTAGAGATAGAAAAACCTGTCTGTCTATGGTTTTATTTAACGTCCCAATAATCTAAGACACACAAAACAAAAGAAAACGAACGAACGAAAGAAACGATAAAATAAAATTATATTGTCTATCATCAGTAGCGATCTGTCTTTTACTGACAGTAGGTTATTGGGTTCGGCCGTTAAAAGCATAAAAAGTCAGTAGCGCCATCTAGTGACCTTATTGTAAAACTAACATTAGTCTTGGTTTTACTATAAAAACCTCTCGCTCTTGGGTCTTGGTTTTTTTGGTTTTGGATTATTTACTTATAGCATACTGTGTATCTAGATAAAATATACAATATACGATTGTCTGTTTTCCCAAATAAAATAAAATAAACCTCGTTTTAGGGAATTCTGATAATTGTTTCGAGAATTATCTAGTTTTGTGATGAGAAGGTGGTCCCAGGTGCTCCATCAATACCTACCTAGTAATTAAAGGGCGGATGCCACTGGTAGAAATCTAAAAGTGAGCAATTTACTGAAATTTGAGGAGCCATTCTGCTCATCATGTCGAAGATCCTCATCAGATCTTCACAAAATTTTTACGAGACCAAATAAAAGTTACTACCTTTTAAATAAAGAAAGAACCATGGAAATCAGATCTCACAAGGCGGCCCCCTTTTTGGAGGAAGTCTCTGTCCCTTCAATCAAAAATCTCCGATGGCAAAAAACTTATATAAAGTCGTGAAACCTGTGTAACAAGATTCTTTCAGATCGGTTGTAAAATATGACCTGTAGAGGAGTACGAACAACGACACTCCTGAAGAGGAGTACACACGAAAGCAGAGACGCTTCGCTCGCTCGGTCGATAAGTAATTTTTATTTTTATTTTGCCGTTAATTAATTATTACTTTAATAATATTCAGCAATTAACTGCTGTTACGGCATACTTTAATTACCATGTAGCTTACAAACAAGTCGACCTGTACGACCCAGTCAAACACCATTGCTTTTCCCAAGGTGAAGATAAAAAAGTCATCTAATTATAGGTACAGTTAACAAAAGAGATATCTAGGCAGGGCACACCAACACATTTGTATGTGAATTACTTCATGTCCAATTATATATATATTACTTTGTTTTTGCAATACTCCTACATTGTAACACACCAACACAAGATTGTATATTTTCACAAAATTGAACATGAAGCAATTCATACACAAATATCGCAATATACACCCTGCCCAGATACCTCTTTTGTTGACTGTACAACCAACAACGCTGGGTAGACTAAAGAGCCAGAACAGCTTTCTTCGTTGTGCTCAAGTCATCCAAGACAACCCCTAAAGGTAAGAATAGAGTTGTGTGAAAAACAGCTCTAACCAACTTCTTCCAGCTCCAGGAGTATCTGCAGTATATGGAAAGCAATCAATCGATTCTGAACCCTGGTAGGCCACCACAAGCACAATCTAGCGAAAATGGGGGATTATTGACCCAACCGACACCCAGTGTGAATACAGTGCTCCTGACCAAACCACGTCATGTTTCATATGTTGAAGTGCACAAAGTGGGCATACAACTGCACTTCTGGGGCCGTACTATGACGTGAAAAAGATCATGGATCCATCATGGATCCGTTGAGAAAAACGAATGGTGCTTTAGGTCGTGTATAGCTCCGTCTCTCTCTCACACTGGAACCGTTCAACTTCTGCCCTGCTATAAGAGCTCATAGTAAGCCCCCAGCTCTTCTAAACTTCTCTTCTACTTTTCTTCTCACCTAAAGAACACCACTGATGCCGCGATTGGCGTGACCACCATCTGGGTCCAGCTCATCAAACCAAATATTTTTTTTAACTTAGCCATCGTCTCGAAAAGAAGAAGAAGATCGGCACATTTTATAACTAGACTGTTTTTCCATCCCCCCTTTATCATTTTCAAGATAAAAGAGCTATTAAAAAACTAGCCCTCTCACTAATACCTTCAATAAATAGCGAGCAAATCGAAAATGTGACTGGACTTAGATAAATGACAGAGCACCAGCAGAATACTAATGTGATAGTGGCACACTATGTGCTAATGAGAATTGATTTTATATAGTGAAGTGTGGATATACGGTTGATTTACTCGAGTGTAGTGGCTGAGGGTTAAATGGAGTGATCGATGTATCATTTTAAATTCAGTCTGGCTTTAAAATAAAGAATGGGACATTGTTTTGATAGGATGAACCTTTTCATGACTAAAATAGTGTGTCGACTCTTTGTTCATACTGGCGTCATGAAATGTGGTGAAGATTCTTTAAAGTCACACACGTGAATTTATTGTCATTAGGAAGATAATTCCATTTTCTATTCTCTTAAAATCACATATCTGGTAAAATTATCATATTTATGGTTGTTACCGGAGGCAAGCCTGATAGTGGATCGCGTAAAAACTAAGTGTTAGCAATATTATTGTGTTTGTGGTTCTCCAACTTAACAGTTTTTATTTTGTGCTTGGGACGTCAGTTCAAGTAATTGTTATAGTTATCGTTAACGTCTACCTGCTTACTTTGTCTTAATTTCACCTCAAAACTACTTATATTTCATTTGATCGATAATTTGCTATTGTTTGTGTTAGGGCTGATTTTTCAATAGTCAGTTAACTCTTATCTGAAGAATAAATATGACACTGACATATTTTTAATACAATTTCTATTCATTCTTCAGTGAGTTATGTGACTATTGAAAAATTAGCCCTTAGTAAAATAATTGTGTTTTGTCATTAGTTGTCACCTGTCAATCTTGAATATTTTCCTAAATTTTGACGTCCCATTTTTCTTGATCCACGTTTGTGTTGTGTGTTTAAAATACATACATGCGCAATTTTTACTGATAAGAAAAAAGCCTTTGATTGTGTCCATTACGTCATCGTCCTGAATAAGCTCAATGTCTATGGAATCAGAGGTAACATCCTGAACCTCATAAAATCATACCTTAGTGACCGGAAACAATACACCGAAACACTGTCTTCAGTGTTCTCATCGTCCTTTTTCCTATGATCTTCAATTGTATACAGCTGCGCGGGTAGAAGGTTTATTGGATGCTACAGCAGATGTAAACCGAGACTTAGATGCTATCAAAAGTGGTCTGATAATTTTGGGGTGTCATTAAATCCCTCAAAGTGTCAGGCCAATGTAATTGGAAGCTCACGCATGATGGGTAGGGTGACGCTTAGCTTTCTTCCTCCTCATAATTTTAATGGTACCAGCATAACCATTATCGCTACTGTGAAAGATCTCGGCTTGTATCTTGACTCAACACTTAACTAGCAATGTCAGGTCTCTAGTGTTAGTCAAAGGTTTAACGGTACTCTGCGGTCCCTGTATCGTCTGAGAAACTTTTTGCCCGCTAAGACAAAAACTATGCTTCTGCAGGCTTTGATTTTCCCTATCACCGATTATGGTGACGTGTGCTACTTTGACTTGAATGCGGTTTTGCTCGATAAGCTAAACAGACTGTTCAACAATTGTATTCGGTTCATATTCAACCTCGGGAAATATGACCTTGTGTCGAGCTATAGGTCTCAGCTCAAATGGATGTCCATTCGCCAAAGAAGAAGTTTACGCGCCCTGACCTCGCTTTTCTCCCTTCTCAACTCTCCCAGTCTTCCTTCTTATCTTGTGTCCCACTTCCAATATCTATGTTCTTCACACGCTAAGAGTCTACGTTCTTCTAACAATCTTCTCCTACTCTGGTCCTTCTCATACTAACTTCTGACTTTGTTCATTCTTCCTTTCATATTCAGTCCATAGTTCTTTGGAATGTGTTTCCTCTTGATATCAGGACGGCCACCAGTCGGTATGCATTTAAGCGGAAATTGCAGAGTTATTTTATAAATAAATAACGTAGAGCAATTTCAACACCCCTCTCTCTTGAATTTGTATATAGTATGTACATATAAATTATAGGTAATAATCAATCTGCCTAGCCTTTTCCCAACTACGTTGGGGTCGGCTTCCAGTCTAACCGGATGCAGCTGAATACCATTATTTTACATGGAGCGACTGCCTATCTGACCTCCACAACCCATTAACTGGGTAATACGATACCCCTTGGTAAGACTGATTGTCAGACTTTCGGGCTTCTGACGACCCGTAACGACTGTCAAAGATCCACGAATGACAGCCGGGACCAACGGCTTAACGTGCTTTCCGAGGCACGGAGGAGTCTCGGTATGTAAAGATGGTCACCCATACACTGACCAACCCCGGCAAGCGTAGCTTAACCTGATGGATAGACCCGTGCGGCTGTTATTACTTAGCCACGAGCTTCTCTATAAAGTATTACTATAAAGTATAGGTAATATTAAAGTAAATATGTATGTATGTATGTGTTTTATAAGTAAATAACCTATTTATGTACCGTACCAATTCTATTTATAATTAAAATATATTTTTAGTGTTATTTTTATAATTATTCCTCTCAAACAGAGCACCTGCCATCTAATCTCTTCAACACCCTTGCTTTACTGGTCGAGAATAGCTTTAGTCCGCCTTTGTACCTTTTTTCAGTGTGAAAAGTATAAATAAATTAATAAATTATGCATACAATAAAACTAATATTTTCTAATTATGATAAATATAATATTAAGTTGTTTAATCAATTTTAATTATATGGTCAATTTAAAAAACGCGATTTAAATTACGTGATGAAATTACTTCAGTTGTTTGTGTTATCAACGATCCATATAACGTTTTTCTTAGCAGTTATTGCTCTCAAGAACAAAATAAATACATGTCATAGTCGCAGGTCTTTAAATACGATTTTCAAAAGAAAATTCCTAAACCGTCAGATTAATCCAAAGTCTATATTTTTTTGTATTTATTTTGTTTTTTTTTTCCTTGTTTTAATGTCTTGCTGAATTGACGCAGAACGAGATTTTTGCGTAACTGAAGATAATCATTATGGAGTTCGTACAGACTTTTAGTTGTGTGATTCTACTGGTACGAGTAATATATAAATATGCTTTGAATGAAGAACTAGATTTGGTACGTATTTTTTTAATAATATAATTATGTCAAGGTTAACCGTTAAGGGGAAGATATATAAAACAATGGTTAGACCTGCTGTCTTGTATGGATTAGAATGTTGGGCCACAAAAGGGATAAATGAAAAGCAGTTGCATGCAGCTGAGATGAGAATGCTAAGAGGGATGTGTGGTGTTACACGAATGGATAGAATAAGAAATGAGTACATAAGAGGAAGTCTAAAAGTGGCACCGGTGACTGAAAAGTTGTGCGGAAATCGGCTGTCATGGTATGGGCATGTGATGCGGAGGAGTGAGGAAAATGTCGTGAGGAAAGTTTTGAGTATGAATGTCGATGGCTATAAGAGTAGGGGAAGACCAAAGAAACGATGGATGGATTGTGTGAAAGATGACATGGCTAGAAAGGGGGTGACTACCGAGATGACGAATAATAGAGAAGTATGGAAAAAAAGGACATGTTGCGCCGACCCCAAATATATTGGGATAAGGGCAGGAGAATGATGTCAAGGTTATCGGTTAGACTGGTACCGGGAGCTACCTTTCCCAGACGTATTTTGCAGTACAATGATGCTGGGATCGCCAGCTGCCACGCGGCAAAGTATTGGAATGAAAGTAAAATAAATTTAATTCTTATTGCTTCAGTATCTTATATCATAACGATTACATTCTAATTGTATGCATTTAGTCGACAGTAAAAAATATTTTATTACTGTCAGTTGTGACAGTTCTGTTCGTGGAGTAAAACGTAAAACGTTAACTGTTTTTATTGTAATTTTGTGATTTCTACAGGAAAACCGGGTAAAAACTATTTGTGTGGTAAAAAATATTAGACAATAAGAATTAGTTCAGGATTTAAGTCGGCCTCTCTTTTCATGTGCCACCAGAATTTTTTGTTTTTGGGCGTGGCTACTTCATTTGGGGTGATTTGTGTACTTATTGTCAATCGAATACGTGATTGTTTTATTATTACTAGTAATATATAAAATTTCTATTAAGATTATTTTTAATTAATCGACTAAGTATTTTTTTAAACATGAATTTGAAAGTGATCATGACACTCAAAAATCACTTTCATTAATCATATCATGTGAAACGGATTTTTGTGTATTCGTAAAGGGAGTGAAACAATAACCATACTTTTTTACTTAAAATTAAATTCTCAGTTCAAAAATAAAATCCCCAACGTAATGTCGTAAAAAAATTTGAAAATTGAGGTAAATGGAAGTAATGTGGTCTTGATGCGTGAGACTTTATGGTTCCACTTTTGGTGGTCATTCTCCTTTGACCACGCCTTTCTCATACACGCTGTATGTGGCACCTTTTTGTTTAAACATAAACTGAATAAACAATAAACGTTTTCAGGTCGGAATGCCACGATATATAACCAGACGGTGACTGCCTACAACTTCGGGGTCATCGTAGGAATAATCAATCCCGAAAAATATTCACTCGAATCTTTTGAACAAGACCGGGCTGATCCTGTTCAAAAGATTCGAGTGGATATTTTGCACAATTTTGAGCTACTATACCCAAAAAAACAAGTGCACGCAGAAAAAGCGTTTTAAGAAACGTTTTATGCGTACTGTGAATAAAGAGGACATTTTAATCTCATGAAAAAGCCATGGTGAGTTGACTGGGCACGCGGCCATTATGATTACTGATTACTGGGTCTTAGAGATGGCTGGTGGCAGAGGATGGAAGAAAGGGATTAAAGAAAACAACAGACAATTTTCCAAGGGTGATTGGTGTGATGAGTACCATCATTATCCACAGCCTATCTTCACCCCTGTGCTCCACCCACAGCTGAGCAAAGGTCTCTCTTTTCATGTACCATACAAATGGTATAGACCATCAAACTGAACCACTTTCTTCACGGAACCAACATCGCAATGAGTAAAAATTATCAGCCGGTCCCATAGACTTGGTCAGGTATTGAAGTTCTGTATAAATGATGAATGATTTTATTTCTGTAAAAACGTTTGAAAAAACACAGTTACACGTCAATCATATTTTTAAAAATTTACTGTTAAAAAAGTAATAAAAAAGTAAAAACCGAATTCAAAAACCTATTTTAAAACGACTAAAATAACAGTCATAAAACACTTAACAGCTTCTGAAGTCGGTGCCAAGCTAAGGTGCATTGGAAAATGGAAGACACCGACTTCAGAAGCTGTTAAGTTCAGCTGGCTGTTCAGTTGGCTTCAGTTGCTGTTGTTGCTGTTGCTGTTATATTAATCAAAATAAATATTGTTTGATTCCTTACTACATTCTGTCAGCGCGCTTGGAATGCATAATTTACAAAATGAAAATGTAAAGGGTTGGGATCCTGGTGTCCTGAAACACAGACCACGAGCCCTAGCTTAGGCACCAGTCTCCCACAATATTGTATACCTACTTATTTGAATTGTGTATTCAGTGTCGAATCTAATCAATGTACTGTTATATATATACAAATTGTGGTGAGAAATAAAGTTGATTGATTGATTGATTGATTGATTGTTAAGTTTTTTTATACTTACTTTAGTCGTTGTATGTAGATTTTTGATGTGCATACAAGAAAACATGTGCACGCACATATAGACGCGTACGTAAGGCGATCTCGAACTATCTCAAACGAATGCCAGTCGCGAGTGCGGTGACACTTGCTTTCTTTGACGCGTGTAAGTGCGTGGATTTCTTCTCGTTGCATGAAGTGTACCTTCTGCACATATATATTTTGTGGTATCAGATGGGGTTGGATGAATTCGACGACACTTAATCGAGTGTCAGTCAACGTAGTACGTCTGGCGTTTGATGTACTCAACTCGACAAGTAGGTACCTACTATCGCGGTTCTCAGGTAAATATGTATACATGTTTCTCTTTGATGGGAATGACATCGTTTTACTGTAACTTTGAGAAATAAGGAAGACGTTGAACGCAAACATGTGTCATATTGATGACACGGTTGGCGCAGTGGTTGAGCGATTGACTGCTGCGCAGCATGTCGCGGGTTCGATTCCCGCACGGAACAAATATTTGTACGACCTACAAGTATTTGTTCCGAGTCTGGGTGTTTTTCTATCTATAATATGTATGTATTTACAAAAAAAAAAAAAAATGTATATAAGTAGTTTATCAGCCATCTCGTTCCATAACACAAGCATTAGGTTGCTTAGCTTGGGGCTAGATGGCGTTGTGTGATATGTCCAAACATATTATATTATTATTATATTATTATTATTATTATATTGCTTTTGATTTTGAAAGTAGTTGAAGCATAACATGAAAATATGTTATTTATGATTTTTCTTTTTCATTTCCCATTAAGTAAAGATAGTAAGACATAAGATACACTGGTGCCGATTCTGTTGTACACCGAACTAAACTAACTAAACTATCACTAAAATTCCTTACTTTTTGCTATGAGAATCTTAGAGCTATTCTGACAAAAAAAACCTCTAAATTTAATAACAATTTTGACACAACTAAAATCGAGTTTGACAATCGTGACTCCGCGTGGTATAGTGCCTGTAGTATATTTGACCCGGTGGCTTTAATTGGAACTAACGAAATCACTATGAAGTGACAGGCTTGTCATATTTTGTTCACCGACATCGCTGTCGTTACCGGGTCAAATATCTTTTAGAGCTGGAGGGGCAAAAAAAAAAATACACTACTGTTTTTGCATCCGAAGTCAAGGTCTCGGTATGAATTTAAGTTCATATCAACTAATTTTATTCCACACCTTTTTAATCGCGATTAAACATAGTCTGATTTAGTTTGACAATTAAAATTTTAGGTGAAAACCATGTGAAAACAGTCAAATTCAGAATAGCAAAATTGCCATTTTCACTAAACTAATAACTCCGTACAATCTTAGTCCTGTCAAACTAAAAATAGTTAAGTTGTGTCACTTTAGTCAATTTCAGAATGGGAAATCGTCGTTTGACAGGAATAAACTAAATTTTAGTGATTTTTAGTCTAGTTTAGTGGCATTTGTGACAAGAGAATCGGCACCACTGTCATACAAAAAGAGTGAGACTATGGGATTGTATCAGTATGTTTCAAGGTTACTTTGAGTGAAAAGGGTTTCGGTTGTCACTGTAGATCTATTGAAGCATTCCCGTTGGAGCACCTATTTTTTGAGCACCAAAGGTATTCCCATCTGAGCACCAATCAATATTTTAACGTGGTGCTCAAAAGGGAACAATCAAAAATATTTATATACCAGTTTTCAGTTAAGAACAAAAAAAATTGCTATGTCTTGAGTTTATTTCTTTATTTTTCTTCTGGGTTTAACACAGAAATGGTCCGTTGGATTTAAAAAAAAAAAGTAACATGTATGTATATAGGTAGTTTACAATAGATATTCAGAATCTTTAAAAAAATCACTCTGTTTCTTTCAGAAGCTGCTTGTAAAAATTTTAGAGTTTTGAGTAACATAAAATCCATTAATAAGTATACAACACATACCACATCCAACATTATAAGCTCGCTGCGATGAAACATCTATAAATCCGACAACGACGGAGTAAGACATCCAATTTTCTCTAAAGCCAGAGTCCACTCGAGAACTCAGCAGTGATGAATAGAACGCTCAGGAAACAAATCTCTTCTGTGAGTTATTTTACACTGACTAAAGATGACCCTTTCAATGTTATTTCCTTAAATGGAAGCAGCTACTTTGTAATTTTTTTTTTTTTTTGTTTTTATTATGTGGATTTTTAGTGCCTCAGATTTAGCCAAGCCGTACACCCGATGGGATTTCACATCGGCAAAAATGACGATCTCCCAGATAATTATCACCACCCTATGGATTATTAATAAGATTAATAACCAGCGATGTGTAGCAATATTTTATTTTAAGCTACGCTTCATGGCACATAATTTTGTATCGATTTATGTTTTCACTTTAAGTGAATTTGTAATACTTTTGAGAAAATAAATATCTTTAACCGTAAGGAATTTAAAAAATTCAATGATCAATTTTCAGAAATCCTTCCTTGCTTGCATTTCTTACATGTATTGGAACTCTTGTGCAATATTTCATTCTGCAAGACCCAGCAGTTCAGGCTGTGCGTTGTCTGTCATTGAATTAATGAATTTAAGATCTTTATTATGAGCTGATCTTATTTAAAAAAACATAATACTAGCAATGATGTAACTAAGTTCAGTAACATTAGAACACTCTACTAGGCACTGATTTGGACGTCAGCTACCAATAAGGACATTCCAATGACAGCTCCGATAAACGTTCAAAGAGGAAATGCCTTATCGCTGTTCATAAGTTGTTATTATTGACAGACTTGAGTACAATTTCTACTTATCCTTCTGACTTCACTTACATGATTTTTCAAGCATTTTTTTTTTCTAAGCAGTCGTGACCTAAAATTACAAAAGTAATTATGATTTTAATAAATCATAATTACTTTTGTAAAATTGATTTTAACAAACATTTTTACACGTAAACATTTTTAAAACTAAATGCGGTTGGCCAAATGGTGTAAGAAAAACAATTAACAAATAGTTTTTACTATTTAGCTAGATAAAGGTTTGTAATTGACCTTTTAACATTTAGATATTTTTTTTATTTTAATCAATACGTTGTGAAAATTTTTTAAAATAAAATTTTGGACAGTGTCTGTTGAATTAACATTTGGTAGAGCGAGAGAAAAATATGAATGTGGTGCCAAAGAGGTAAGACTCTAATGGACACGTAGTTTTAAATGCATTTTAAAAGCATGGATTAATTTTTATCGAAGCATTTTTAAGTCTCGTAATCTATTTACATTGCACATCACAAAATTAAAAACACTTAGCTAATTAAATACTCTCATCTCTAGGATATTATTAACGAGGATAGCCCAAGGGATTGAATGAGCCATATCATTCCATCGAAGTAAATCGAAATACTCATAATATTGAAAAATTGCTACTTTCCCAAAGGAATACTTAGTCAAACGGAAGGCAATGCACAAATCTTACTTTTGTAAAAAAAACAATAAGTACAGCATTGTTTGATACATAGGAGTACTTTAGCGATTGGGGTCTCTGTTCAAATTCAAAATTCAAATTCATTTATTTGCTTTAAAACATGGTATTACAGGTGTTACATTAAAATTAGTGCTTACATGTTTAGTTTTTTTACTAAATATACATAGCATGCAAACTTATCGGTATGCGTTCTAACACATAATATTAAGCTATTGTTAGAGCATATTTAGTCTCTATGAATAAATTTAACAGAATAAAAAAAAAATGTATTCAGCCATTTAAATAATTTGTGCCTAAATGCTCTAAAAGTCAATGTTTTAAATTTCTTGGTATATGATTATAAATACATACACACATTGCTAAACAGCTCTTATTATATTTTTTGGATCTAGGAATGTCATTTGTAGATCTGGGAATGTCATGTTCAACTGGGACCGCGATCCCAGTGAGTACCTACTCATAGGCGGTCAAAGAATCTAAAACTAAGTATAACACTTAAAGAAAGGGTATCGGTAGAAGACGAAACGAAAGTATGATATAAACGAATATTTGACTATAAGGTGTCAACAACCATCCTTAGCTGAATTTACATAATCGTCGCAAACCCGCGATCGGAGAATTTAATGATAAAAGTAATAAAACAGTTATGGCACCAGATAAGGGATTTTACGAGCTTCTTACGAATTAATTAACTAGCTGTTTCAGATTTGACTGGCAGAATTTTATATTTTTTTACCTACCTATTTAATTTTTATTATAATCTACTAATGGAGATAATTAAATATTCAATTAATGTAAAAGGCGAAAGCCATTTTTAAAATATTACGGCGTTGTATAACATTTTTATGTGAATGAAATAAAAATGCAGTATTTATAGTAATTATTTATTAAACCTTTTTTATATTTCCTTCAATTTAATAGACTGTAAAGATAAAATTGTCGGTATAATTTCCGATTATACTCACCATTTATTACCTTTTAAAAATACTACTCAATCTGCCTAGCCTTTTCCCAACTATGTTGGGGTCGGCTTCCAGTCTAACCGGATGCAGCTGAATACCAGTATTTTACAAGGAACGACTGCCTATCTGAGCTCCACAGCCCAGTAACTGGGTAATACGATACCGCTTGGTAAGACTGGTTGTCAGACTTTCGGGCTGCTGACGACCCGTAACGACTGTCAAAGATCCACGAATGACAGCCGGGACCAACGGCTTAACGTGCTTTCCGAGGCACGGAGGAGTCTCGATAAGTTAAGTTGGTCACCTATTCACTGACCAACCGCGACAAGCGTAGCTTAACCTGATGGATTGACCCGTGCGGCTGTTATTACTTAGCCAGGAACTCCTGACTTTAAAATCACTTGTGTGGAATGAAAATAAAAACTTTAATCTATAAAAAAAACACTGATCAACTCTACATCAGCACTTCAATTAACTCAAACTAAATACCAAACCCTCTTTGTAGACCATCCAACTCTTAGACACTTTCCACCAAAATAATAACACTAACATCATTGGCATCGGGCGCGCAACGGAAATAGCGCCCAGACCTGAAGGGCCACGCACCCATTCATCATGGCTGGGGACTGTCTCCGGTCGCATGACCTCACCTGTGATCTCAAGCGCACACACACACGCACATCACCGATATCACATGCTCCTGTAACTAATTAAATTGGATTTAATATAGGTATGTTTGAGACTACTGTGAAGCAAATATGTGAATATGTGATGTATGAAGTGTAATGGTTAATCTGGGAAGATTTGTATTGACATACATACATATTCACATATTTAATTGGTGTGTAGAGTTTACTTTATTATGTACTGAAGTTTTTTTTTTTCATCAATCCTTCAAGTTTAATTTTGGTCCTTTAACCCGCTAAATGGATTATATGTATAAAAAAAATAAGTCACTACTGATACCTAATATCAGTAATATGTTTGCTGAACTGAGAGACTACAGAATGTGGTCTCCCAGTCTCCCTTTATAACTTCAAAATGAAATTGCTTACAAGGAAAAATATTTAAAACGATAGAATTTATTTTTCACTAGCTGCGCCCCGCGGTTTCACCCGCGTAGACTGGGATAAAAAGTAGCCTATGTGTTAATCCAGGGTATAAGCTATAAACATACCAAATTTCATCCAAATCGGTGCAGCCGATTGAGCGTGAAGAAGTAACAAACATAGAAAAACACACACCACACACTTTCGCCTTTATAATATCAGTGTGATTTTCAAGTACTGAATAAATAACATAGATAGGTACTTCAGACATAACCATAGCGCCTAGACACCGCATACACTGTCAGAACGAAATTCACCGCGTAAATGCCGTATGAGCACCTCTATAAAAGTTAAAAGCTTTGTCGAAAAAAGTGCTGGAAATAAAATAAAAGTGGATGCAGTTCCTAAAAGCGGGGTACCAAATGCAGGGCCATGTACGAACATTGAACAGTTGTCGCGTCCCACGGGACTTTTGACCGGAGAAATATTTTCCAGAGTGGATACTTTTTGTGAGCATAATGTGGATAGCTTTTTTTGCGAGGATTTCTCGCGGTAGCTGTCAATTTTTATGCATGTTAGTATCTACCAAAAGAAGTTTCTTGAAAGGTTGCAGTTTTCCGTGGATTTTATGTAAAAACCTGGTGTTGGGTTTTGAGTTAATTTTAAATAATATATTTTTCTTTTAACGTAATACTAAATTCCCTGTTGACTCGCCGCACCTGGTATGTATAACTCCTTATAGGGCAGTATAATCACCACCCAGAATCAGTCAGTAAACATCTGAAGCAGTTATTGTACTGCCACCACTCTAAGCCTTAAAACAACAGCATACTAACAAGAAAACTTAGCAATCCTTCAAAATCAAAAATCTAAATATTTTATTTCACATAAACCTACATGGGCACTTATGAAACGTCAGGAGCTAGTTGCACGGTGCCAAATTGGTCGTTTCGTATGGAGAAGAGCTGGCAAGAAACTCCATGGTTACTCTTTTAAAAATAATGGGCTTTTACAATATTTTCAAATAATAATGTTAATAGGTATGGGGGACAATGTAGGCCTTTCAACAACTACCCGGTACTTAACAAAATAGAAAATAGTGAAAAATGTAAAGTCTACTAGGCCTACAACGGTCTCACATTCACAAAATAGAAGATAATCTATTTAGAAGATTAATAAAAGAATAAAAATAAAAATCTATGACATGACACGAATGACATGCTTGTCATTACAACTACAGTAACAAATCTGAATAAATGTCATGTTCACAAATATAAATCTGAATAAAATCATGTTAAAATAGGAATTGTAGTTACATAATGTCTGATGTCTGAATAATGTCTGAATCTAATGATATGATTAATAATAATCTATTACATCTTTATTATTATTAAACCGGTTCCTAAAACTAACCTCTAACGAACAATCCTAGGAACTCGGCAGTATAAACAGTTGGCCTAATTTAATGTATTCATTGCTCATCTCAGTTCTTAAGTAATACTTAACAATGGCTATGTGTGTCTAGTTATGTCGGGGCCACACCAACGGGATATGCTGTTGATTATCGCGATGATGGATGTGGGCTGTAGGTGTAGCCACAACTTATCGCGATAATTTGACAACGGCATTCATATTGTCGATTGATGTGGCGATAACTCGGGCGGCGGCGTTCAAGTATGGCCACTCAATTTATCGCGTTAATTATCGGAATAATTACCGCGATGTTTATAGCGATGATGGGCATTGACGTTGACGTTGGTGTGTCCTTGTGACCGGTCCAATATGCGCCTGGTACTGTGACAGGTAAATTATTACCTACGGCTCGTCTATGCACAATCTCGGCGTTGAAATTAAGAGGACGGAGGGAGTCTTGTGGTCTAAATGAAGTCGTTAGCGTATTCATATACACATCTATACAAATAAATACAACTAAAGTATCAGTTTGTAATATCAAAATAACAGCGTTTTACTAATCGCATAATATGAAAGTTCACAGCACGGGCTGTGAACGTATCAGGCACCGAAAGAAACATAAGACGAACTACTATGCCCACTAGAACGTATCAACAGCGTATCATACCGGTGCATAACGGTTTTAGTGACCGTAGCATCCGCGTGTCATATCAGTACGGTTCCCGTTCTCTCGGATATTGTAGTTCACCTGTGTGTTTTCGCCCCTATGCCCGTATTTAACCCGTATGCTCACCGTTTCTCCGCCTGCGCGTACCAGTCTGGCAACGTTGCGTCGTGTGCTATGCATGGAGCGTATCGGCGCCGGCAAAATATTCTCGCCGACAATTGTTGACGCTCCGTGCATGGCACGCAACGGTATTGGTCGGTGATGGAACAGTCTAGTGGGCCTAGGCCTCATACTTTTTAATACAAAGATGATTTTTTTTTTGCCTGACACTTTCCTAGCACGGCGTAGTGGGCAGGCTCCTTAGGTTGACTGGTAGAAAATGCCTTAGGCATTAAGTACGCCTTTGTACAGTTTTTTTTTTACTTGTGCATAATGTTTTAGAAAATGAAATAGTACTTAGTACTTAAATAATCATGTTTGCCTTCACTGTCGCTTTTCAGATAACGGTAAAACAAAGAAAACAGTAGTTCTTTGTGAAAAGGACATTTTGTAAAGTACAAGTACAAAACATGGGTGCCGGTCAAATTATGGTATATGAGATTTATCAAATATTGACGACGTTAATAACTGTCAATCTAGTCAGCTATTGCCTATCGAACCTTCGGATCCGCTCATACATTTTTGGTCCTTCGTTCCGTTTCCCAAAATACTTGTATTTTACTTATTACATTTAATCCTATGGTAGGTTTGCTTACCGCATCAGCCTACTATGCTCCCATACTACACTCACCACTATACCTAACTATCACTCTGCCTAACTTTCCCCTACTTTGTTGGGGTCGGCTTCCAGTCTTACCAGATGCAGCTGAATACCAGTATTACATGGAGCGACTGCCTCCACAACCAACATTTACACATCATCATTCTCCTGCCCTTATCCCAATCTATTTGGGGTCGGCGCAACATGTCCTTTTTTTCCATACTTCTCTATTATTCGTCATCTCGGTAGTGACCCCCTTTCTAGCCATGTCATCTTTCACACAATCCATCCATCGTTTCTTTGGTCTTCCCCTACCCTTATAGCCATCGACATTCATACCCAAAACTTTCCTTACGACATTTTCCTCACTCCTCCGCATCACATGCCCATACCATGACAGCCGATTTCCGCACAGCTTTTCAGTCACCGGTGCCACTTTTAGACTTCCTCTTATGTACTCATTTCTTATTCTATCCATTCGTGTAACACCACACATCCCTCTTAGCAACCAATTCTACCAAACCAATTCTACAACCAAAAAAAACCAACCAACATTTACACAATAAACATTTTTATATTTTATTATTTTTATTTTAACACGATACCATGCTTCTGTACAACACACAACTGATCTTTCAAACATTCACGTCACAGATGTACGGGTTGTAGTAGTTAACTCCGTACACCGATTTGACGTGAAGGTTCGACGGTTCAGTTGTATGTTGTATAGAGAAACAGGTTCCACTAAAATGCAGTAAGTAGTTAAGTTTATTTAAGTTAAGAAAAAGTAACGGTACTAGAGTGGTAGGCGATTTCTCTCAGTTGTTGATAGCTACACAGTTATAAGTTCACCATAATTAAATACGTCAGTCATGTTATTTTATAATGCTAAATTTTATGACGCGCATCGTTGGCCTAAAGTAGGTTACAGAGTAAGCAGAAAAATGTACGGCGATGAGACCGTACAATAAGAAACAGAAAAGAATTATTTGCAAAACATGAATACTGTGGATGACTTACTCTTGGGATGGTTGTGCCTTTTACCTATAAGTACAACATTCCGTAAGTAAGATCCTTCTGATGATTTCTCAGAACAAGCTTAAAACTCCCGAAGATATGCTTCAACACAGCATTTAATTAATAACACATAACCAAAAATATACTCAACCAAACAATGTGAGTTGCACAACACCCGTCAATGCCATTGATGGGCAAAGCACAGAATAAAAACGTCACAAGTGATTACGTTGAACAAAAGCAGATTTGTTCGCACGATATTCAGTTAATCCATGATTAATCCGACCACAGATGCGTGTGATGAGGGTCGGCGGTGTGACAGCGCGATAATTGTGATATTATGATAGCCGCCGTTCTGATATACGCTTTGTCCTAGGGTTTAGAGAGAGCGTTAAGACCAAAGGAAAATATTTGAGATTAAATAAATGCGTGTTATGTGGGTGGTAATATCGGTTTTATGTGTAAAAAGTTATAATAACTATAATTTGTCGTGCTCGTGGCTAAGCAAAACAGCCGCACGGGTCGATCGATCACATTAAGCTACGCTTACCGCGGTTGGTCCATGGATGGGTGACCATCTTTACATACCAAGACTCCTCCATGCCTTGAAAAGCACGTTAAGCCGTTGCTGTCCACTGTCATTCGTCGATCTTTGACAGTCGTTACGGATCGTCAGAGGCCCGAAAGTCTGACAAACAGTCTTACCAAGGGGTAACGTATTATCCAACTAACTGGGTTGTGGAGGTCAGATAGGCAGTCGCTCCATGTAAAATACTGGTATTCAGCTGCATCCGGTTAGACTGGAAGCCGACCCCAACATAGTTGGGAAAAGGCTAGGCAGATGATGATGATTTCTTAATATTTATTGACTTAGCCTAGTATAAAATAAATTAATAAATAAACTGAAAGAAGACTGTTTGCGAAATCGTCATGAAGGTACAAACTGGTTTATTATTCAAGCGAAATTCAACCAATTAATCAAGTCAGTCTGTATTCACTATTCCTATAGTTGCAAGATAAGCCATTTAATTACCGATTAACGAATAACTTTAACCTAAATTGTAACCCCGTTCTTAAAAAACTAAAACGCCCTTTAAACCTATTTTAGTCATAGAAGTGTTTTGTCTTCTTCTTTCAAACTCAAATCATAATTCGAAAGAAATTGACAAAACACTTCTGTAACTAAAATAGGTTTATAGAGTGTTTTAGTTTTTTTATGAATAAGGGGTTTATTCTTTAACGACATAAAAACTCCTTTACTTATACTTAGTTCAGTCAAAAAATGTATCTTTAAGCAATCAATCAATCTGCCTAGCCTTTTCCCAACTATGTTGGAGTCGGCTTCCAATCTAACCGGATGCAGCTGAATACCAGTATTTTACATGGAGCGACTGCCTATCTGACCTCCACAACCCAGTAACTGGGTAACACGATACCCCTTGGTAAGACTGGTTGTCAGACTTTCGGGCTTCTGACGACCCGTAACGACTGTCAAAGATATACGAATGACAGCCGGGCTTAACGTGCTTTCCGAGGCACGGAGGAGTCTCGTTATGTAAAGATGGTCACCCATCCACGGACCAACCCCGGCAAGCGTAGCTTAAGCTGGTCAATCGACCTATGCGGCTGTTATTACTTAGCCACGAGCTCCTCTAAGCAATCGCTAATCATTATTTAATTTTAAGTGTAATGAACTAAAGCGGTAAAGATTTTGTTAGGATCGATTCTCGACAGCTAACGCAAAACGAAAAGAACAATTAAACAAAAGCAACAAACGCCACGGTCGTTGCTGTTGAAATGTAAATGTGCTTCTATCGAACGGAGAGGGGCTTACGTGGTATTGCAGAAGTTATCGCTAATTATTGAACCACCGGCAATAAACTAGCAGCTGAAGCGTCGAACTGGCGAACGAGAGAGGTACCTTCCTAATGCGTACGAATCCCACCCGTTTCAGTATTACCGTGAATCCACTATTAGCCGACGCTCGCACGGACAAAAAAATATCGCGGCGGGATTTTATCGCGCACTGGATTTTTAACTCTCGGTTTTGAGCCGAGCTTCGAGAGTCCAACCTAACAATAACAGAGTGCATCCCAGCGCGACAAAAAACACAATGTTGGATTTTTAACTCTCGGCGCTAAGCAGGGCGTTGAAAATCCAGTGCGCAAAAAAAAATCACCGCGATATTTTCATATTTTTGTAGAACACATAGCTAGCAAGATAAAACATTCATAACATCACGCCTGCTCTCCCCGAAGGGTTAGCCAGAGGTGTACCCCAAGTAGCAAACAAATGTCCTAAAAAGGTGTTGTAGATATCTCAAGTATACGAATTCCAGCTGTTGTCTTGGCTAAAACTAGTATATGTCCCTCAAGATATCTCCTAGATACACTCCAAGGGCATAAATAAAAGTGGGCACAGCATTTAAGAACATGTTAAGAAACCGTTAATTCTACTAGAAAAACATTAACCCTATTTAAGAAAGTCATTTTGCAGAACTCTAACCAAGATAACTACAATACCTAATAAAAACTATCATTATTAAATTGCAGATATTCGATCATAACTTAGTGAAGTAAAATTAAAAACTTATTTTGCTTTATTTTGGAAAATATGGCGAACTTTTAAATTAATACAAAAACTTTATTCCAAAAAAAAAAGTTAATTTAAAAAATCAAAAAACCCGAATGCGTTAAAAGTGAACTTTAAAAAATATGGAAACAAGATGACCTATTTTGTCTTCAAACAATCTCAGGCAGTTGGATGCAATAGATCGTTATAGATAAATTTAAGAAGATGCCTCCCACTGCATGAGTTCGTTTGTCAACAAAATAGATAATCTTGTTAACACAGTCGGGTTTTTTGATTTTATAAAGTAACTTTATTTTATTTTACACTTTTTAGCGTACAGTACCCACTTATAATCGGGTGATAACAGCCACTGAGTCACTCTAAAAGTTCGGGATTGTTTTTTTTTATCATTTCTCATACCAAATTACATTTAAACATAATTTGTATATTTTTGCAATCACCTTTTAAAACCCTTAATTTTGATAACCCGCTTGATAGGTTTGGGAGATTTTTTTTATGACTTAGTACATTTTGACGCCAATTGAAAAATAACTTTAATTTCGGAAGTCGGTGGCAAAAACTATGACAAAGATCCAAAGAAGACTTCCGAAATTAAAGCTATTTTTCACTTTGGAGTATTTTTTTTTTTTTTTGGGAGTCGGTTGTTTTTTTTTGGAAAAAAGTTTTTTGGTCTTGATCCGTGAGACTTTTTGCACCACTTTTGGTCATTCTCGTTTGACCACACCTTTCTCATACACGCTGTATGTATCACCTTTTTGTTTGAACAATAAACTGAATAAACAATAAACGTTTTCAGGTCGGAATGCCACGATAAATAGCCAGACGGTGGATGCCTACAACTTCGGGGTCATCAAGGGAATAATCGATCCCGAAAAATATCCATTAGAATCTTTTGAACAGGACCAGCTTATCTTCCAAGATTCGTACAAGGAATTCGTTTCATGGGTGGAAACTGAGCCATTTACTTACCTGGAATGGCTCGTACTGAACAACTATGGTCTATTAGCTGATACTCAAGTCTATATTAAAAAAAAAACCAAGTGCACGCAGCAAAACGCATTCTAAGAAACGTTTAACGCGTTTTGTGAATAAATAAATAATAATAAATAAAATCATTTTATTTCGGACTAACTTTTGCCCGCGGCTTCGCCCGCGTGGATGTCGGAAAATATCCCACGGGAACGAAAATCCTTCCTTATTCCTTGTCTACATTATAAAGGGAACCTCTGTGCAAAATTTCAGCTTTCTAGGTCCAAGGGCGTTGATGAATCAGTCAGTCAGTCAGGACTTCTCTTTTTATTTATATAGATAACTAAAGATTCATAAATTGTTAGTAACTACTAGAACTAGAATAAAGAGGTCATTTTAATCTCAAGAAGAAGTCATGGTGGTTACTATCTTAGAGAGAGCTGATGGTGGCACAAGATGGAAGAAAGAGATTAGCGACAATAACAGACAAATAAATATCCAAGGGTGTAGGGGGGTAGGAGGGATAGGGTAGGAGGTAGGGTGGGGTAGTGTAGGGGTAGGGATAGGGGGGATTGGTATGATGAGTACCATCATCATCCACAGCATCATACACTGCTGAGCAAAGGCCTCTCTTTTCTGTGTCGTCAAAAATTAATTCTTTTATATTTTCTTCAGTTTGGGTGATCTGTGTACTTGTCAATCAAAATGGTACAGACCATCAAATTAAACAACTTTCTCCATGGAACCAACGTAGGTATTGAAGTTTTGTATTGGTTGATATTTTTTTCTCGATTACAATGTTGGTTCCATGGAAAAAGTTGTTCAGTTTGATGGTCTGTACCAAATAATTAAATTGACCACACCTTTCTGATACACGCTGTATGTGTCTTCTTTTTGTTTCAACAATAAACTGAATAAACTATAAATGTTTTCAGGTCAGAATGCCACCATAAACCACGACTTCACGGGAAATATAAATCCCGAAAAATATTCACTTATTTCTTTTGAAAAGGACCAGCCTATCTTCCAAGTTTCGTACGCGATCTTCATTTCACAGATGGAAACTGTAGTGCTATTCAGTAAACATCTCACCGTGATAACTTAGGTGAAGTGAGCGTGAAGTGAGTCGTCATTCTACCTGATGCTAGGGATTGACACTATTGACAGCTCACTTTAAGATCACTTCACCTAAGTTTTCACGGTGAGATATTTACGGAATAGCACTACTGAGCCGATTACTTACGAGGGATGGCTCGTAATGAACAACTATGGTCTACTAGTTGATACTCAAGAGTCTATATTAAAAAAAAGAACAAGTGCACGCTGCAAACAGGATTCTAAGATACTTTTTATGCGTACTGTGAATAATAGGGATATTTTAATCTCAAGCAAAAGCCATAGTGGGTTGATTGGGCACGCGGCCATTATCCAGGGTCTTAGAGATGGCTGGTGGCAGAAATGGAAGAAAGGAGTTAAGGACAATAACAGACGAATGTCCTTAGGTGATTGGTACGATGAGAACTGTTCAGAAACGACGATGGTGTACCGTTGTCGTGACAGTAATAAGGCCGAAGAAGCTGCATTATGGGCATAGCAAAATTACTATGGCGTCTCGGAGAAGCCTATACACGTTACTTATAAGATAACTTCAGACTTAAAATCGAGGGACCCAAGTTACAGCTCTAAGCTGGTGCTTCAGGCTTACTACTACGGCACGAGAGGTGTGATAAAACATGAGCCTGATCTACGACCACCGATTGGCCCGACCGGTATTCCATCGTACTCGTATTTCATGTCACCTTATGATTTGTATAGAGTTGCAATATTGTAGTTGTATGGGAATGTGGATGTTGTTTTGTTTTGGAGCATTTAGTGTTTTGACTGGTAGTGTTTTCACAAAATGCGAATGCATCAGGGGTATGAAGTTTCAGAACGTTTGTTTTATGAAAATTGGTACCTTATTAAACAAAATTAGTATCGTATCTCAAATAAACTATTGTTAATAAAATATGTAATTAGTTTGGATTTTAATTTGAATACAACTTTCTTCCTCCGCTTAGCGTTTGACAATCTGCCCCTCAAATATACATAATTTACCTACGTATGTAATTCGACGTTCGCAGGGACGTAAAAATATCGCGGCGATTTTATTTCGCGCACTGGATTTTCAACACTCTGCTTAGCGCCGAGAGTTGTAAATCCAACAATGTGTTTTTTCGACGCACTAGAATGTACTCTGTTGTTGTTAAGTTGGATTCTCAACGCTCGGCTCAACAACGAGAGTTGAAAATCCAGTGCGCGATAAAATCCCGCCGCGATATTTTTACGTCCGTGCGAACGTCAGCTAAGTCTCAAAAAGTGACCAAAGGCACACTGACACAGTATCAGCACAAAATAGAAAAGTACTACATAAGGTCGGCTCTATATAACGAGCGAAAACATGTGCACGCACATAATAGACGCGTACGTAAGGCGATCTCGAACTATCTCAAACGAATGCCAGTAGCGAGTGCACTTGCTTTTTTTGACGCGTGTCTATCATGTGTGCGTACCTAACTTCTCGTTGGGATGGAGTGCATCTTCTGCGTATGTATATTTTGTGGTATCAGATGGGGTTGGACTAATTAGATGATACTTAATCGACTGTCAGTCAACGTAGTACGTCTGGCGTTCGATGTACTCCATTCGACGCGTACCTACTATCGCGGTTCTCAGGGAAATATGTACACGTTTCACATTGATGGTAATGACATCGTTTTACTGAAGGTTACTTTGAGAAATAAGGAAGACATTGAACGCAGACATGTGTCATTTGCTTTTGATTTTGAAAGTAGGTGAAGCAAAACATGAAAACATGTTATTTCAGATTTTTCTATTTCAATCCCCATGAAAATAAAGAACGGTATGGTAGTAAGAAATAAGACACAATGCCATACATATGAGTGAGAGAGAGAGAGTCTGTGAGTTCATACAGATACTGTTTATAACACTAGTGGTTATATAATTGTAATACGTTATTATTGTATACGCATGGTGTTGTTTGTAAATGTTTGATTGTTCAACCATTTTTGTTCACTAAATCTTTATTTTTTATATAGTGTGAGGCTATAGGATTGTATCAGTATGTTTTAAAGGTTACTTTGAGTTGAAAAGCCTTTCGGTGACACTCTAGATCCACGGAGCACAAGACTAGTTTTAAGTTAAGAACAAAACAATTGCTATATCTATTGTACTTACTTAGTGCTGAGTTTATTTCTACATTTTTAACCGACGAACAAAAAGGAGGAGGTTCTCAATTCGATACGTATATTTTTTTCTTCTGGGTATAACGCCAAACAGACCATCTGTTAGATTTAAAACAAAAAAAAATACATGTATATTTACACAAAACAACAAAGACAACAAAGACAACAAACAATAAACACACAAATTTATTTCTGTCAAATTTATTTATTGTTTTTTTTTTTATTTCAGTTTTTTACAATAAAGATATTCAGAAACCCTTCAAAAAAAATCACATGGTTTCTTTCACGTTTTTAAAACTAGATGAGGTTGGTTAAATGTGTAGGAAAAAACAATTAACAAATAGTTCTCGAATAAAGTATTTACTATTTAGGTAAATAACGGTTTGTAATCGACCTTTTAAGGAGGATGCGCTAAGATAGCCCGCGAAATTCAAATTTTGAATTGACATTACAGAATTATAATCATTAGAATCAGCAATACAACTCCATAAGTTATAATTGACCTCGATTTCATGAAATCATGAGGTTTGAGGTTAATTCTAATTTATGGAGTTGTATTGCTGATTCTAATGATTATAATTCTGTAAAGCCATATTAGCTACGGCCGCGTCTCATATTTTAATCAACATACAACCTAACACTGACCTGCTAATTGCAAAAAACGTAAGAAAATTTGAATTTCGCGGGCTACCTTGGCGCATCCCCCTTAACATTTAGGTTTTTGTTATATTAAACAATACTTTGTGAAAAATGAGTAAAATAAAATTCTGGACAATATCCGTTGATATGAATGTGGTGCCAAAGAGGTAAGACTATAATGGACATGTAGGATTAGATATGTGCGTTTTAAAAGCATGATCAGCTCATGCTTGCTCATGCTTTAGCGTAGCTTTTTCTAAGTCTCGTAGTCTGTTTATATTGCACATTACAAAAATATAAACACTTAGCTAATTAAATACTCTCATCTCTAGGATATTACAAGGGTAGCCCAAGAGCTTGAATGAGCCATAACGTTCAATCGAAGTACTTAAATCGAAATTTAGTCAAACGGAAGGTAATACACAAATGTTATTTAGATAAACAAAATAATAGTTATATCATTGTTTGATACTTATGTTTACTTAGGCGACTGGGGCCTCTGTTACACTGAGACCGCGGTCCAGTAGTCTGAGTACTCATAGGCCGTCAAAGAATGTAAAACTAGGTATAAAACTTTAAAAAAACCAGCCAAGTGCGTGTCGGACCACACACAATGAAGGGTTCCGTAGTTGGGTTGAATTATCCCAAAAACAAACTTAACATTGTAGTTGAAAAACATGTTCTTCCGTACATTCAACTGTAAATGTAAGTTTGTACTCACAATATTGAGAGATTTTCCATGTTATTTTAAAACCACCGACTTCTCATAGGTTTTTAAAGATCTACTTTCTGTATTTTTTTCAGTGTTAGGCTCAGTAGTTTCGGAGATAAGGGGCGGTGAATTGTCAATTTTCGTCTACATTCTTAAATAACTTTAAAACTATTTATTTAAACATTATAAAAAAAATAAATTTGAGACCCTCCTTTTATTTGATATGTAACACGGTACCTATAGTTTGCAAAACTTTTTTCTTTTTAATTTTCTTATTTGCCCCCCAAAAGTGACCCCCATATTCAAAATTCATTTATTTAAAGTAAATAAATGAATTTTGAATATGGGGGTTTCCTTTCCGTGTTTGGGTCACAGAAATTCATATGTTTACCAAATTTCAACTTAATGGGTCCATTAGATTCGGAGCAAATTGGCTGTGGCAGACGGACAGACAGACAGACACACGAGTGATCCTATAAGGGTTCCGTTTTATCCTTTTGAGGAACGGAACCCTAAAAAGGCTATCAATAAAAGACACAACGATAGAGTGATATATAAACGAATATTTAACAAAAGGGTGTCAAATAGCCATCTTTAGCCGAATTTACTACGTTAAGAAGTAGACGTAATCCACACAAACCGGCGATCGGATGGACGCAAACGTTGAATTTAATGACAAAAGTAATAAAACAGTTATGGCACCAGATAAGGTATATTACGAGCTTCTTACGAATTAATTTTCTAGCTGTTGTAGATTTGATTGGCAGAATTTTATATTTTATCTACCTATTAAATTTTTATTATAATCTACTGATGGAGGTAACTAAATATTCAATTAACGTAAAACGGGAAAGCCGTTGTTTAAGATGTTACGGCGTTGTATAACATTTTTATGTGAATGAAATAAAAATGCAGTATTTACAGTACCTAGATTATTTTCAAAACTCTTTTTTATGTTTCGATACAATAAATAGACTGTAAACGTAAATTATCGTCATAATTTTTATGATATCCGTCATTTATTACCTTTTAAAATCTCTAATTGTGGAATGAAAATACAAACTTCACGTGCAAAGTAAAAAAAAAACACTAATCAACTCAACATCAGCACTTCAATTATACACTTCTGGACACATCTTTTGGCCCACCTTGTATTTTCAGTTTCGTTTGGTCCTAGCTAAAATTTTATATTAGGTCGAGCAAAAAGTTTTTATGCAGTTTTGAACCTGGCACATTCACAATTTCATTCAATAGTCTTTTTTTGAATTTCGAACACAGAATTTAAAGAAACAAAAGACAATTTGGAGCCTGTTTGTTGATATCAAACAATCGAATACTAAGAAAACTTGGTTTTATTGGTTTACTTGGATTTAATTCTTGAAAAAGTGATTGATATCTTTGGTTTTGCAACAAACATTACTTATTCTTAACATTAAGGTGAGGTTCTATCAATAATCTATGGATACTTCACCTGAAGTCGCCGCCCAAGCTGTGGCACTTATTCAGGCCGGACACAGCCAAAGAAACGTGAGTGCTCAACTTAATTTAAGTCGATCTGCGGTCCGAAATGTTTATCGGAGGTACCTAGAGACTGGCGGCTTTATTCGTCGCCAAGGAAGGCCACGATCTCGGGTCACAACTGAAAGGCAGGATCGATTCATCGTGACGACCAGCTTGAGAAATCGTCACCTTACCTCCATTGAGATACAAAACCAACTTCGCGACTTCCACGGAGTATCTGTGAGCGCTCGAACTGTTCGGAGAAGGTTAAAAGAACGCGATATGGTACCACACAAGCCAGCTAATGGCCCCAAACTAACGCGAGCCCACCGAACAGCGCGCCTTCATTTCGCACGCAGTCATTTAAATTGGACACAGCAAGATTGGAGCCGTGTACTCTTTTCTGATGAGTCTAAAATTGTGTTACATGGCAATGATGGAAGGAAGAAGGTCTACCGACGTAAGGGAGAGCGTTTCGCACAATGCTGCTTTGAAGAGAGGGTTGCTTATGGCGGTGGCTCATGGACTGTCTGGGGCGGTATATCCGCGAGCGGCAAAACTCAACTTGAGGTTGTTACAGGACCACGGCTGCCAACATTAAATGCTGAAAGGTACATTCGTGAGTGCTTAGAACCTCACGTGATACCATACGCGGACTATGTGGGCCCAAATTTCCTTTTTATGCATGATAATGCAAGAGCCCATGCGGCCGGCATCGTCAGGGAATATCTTCGGGATGTGAACATCACAATTATGGACTGGCCAGCCAGAAGCCCAGACATGAACCCCATTGAGCACATGTGGGACGAGCTAAAAAGACGTGTTAGGGCTCGTCAGCCAGTTGCCCAGACGATGCAGGAGTTAAAACTGCCATAGAAGAGGAATGGGAGATGATCCCTCAAAATTTCATAGAGCGGTTGATAAACTCTATGCCTAATCGTATGAGAGCTGTGGTAGATGCCCATGGAGGCAACACGCGTTATTAAATTAAACCTTTATTTGATAAAACATGTTTTTTATTCAAAAATCAATTGCCTTTAACAAGGCGCATATCCGACTTGTTAGGCGTAGCTCCATGTCGTATGGTATTCTGAATTCAAATTTAAAACAATACGATCGAAAAAGATGGTAAAATATAGGTATCAGGTTTAAAACTGCATCAACAGTTTTTGTTCAATCTAGCAATCATATTTCGGTAGGGGCCATCGAAACCTAAACTCTAAGGTGGGCCAATAGATGTGTCCAGAAGTGTATATTTGTAACTCAAACTGAATACCAAATCCCCTTTGTGAGCCATCCGCATACTCAAATACACTTTCCGCCAAAATAACAACACCACCTAAACACATCATTGGCATCGGGCGTGCAACGGAAATGGCGCCCAGACCTGAAGGGCCACGCACCCATTCATCATGGCTGGGGACTGTCTCCGGTCGCATGACCTCACCTGTGATCTCAAGCGTGTATCACATGCTCCAGTAACTAATTAAATTGGATATACTATAAGTACGTCCGTGAGAGGACTGTGAAGCAATTATCATGTGAATATGTGATGGTGAATCTGGGAAGATTGGTATCGACTATGATTGGTGTGTAGTGTTTATTTTATTATGTACTGACCGCTAAATTAATTATTAAAGACTTTTTAAGCTTACGAGAAAAAATATTTATAATGAAATGGTAAAATGTCAAGTACCTACTGGATAAATATCATAATTATGGAGGTCGGTACTCAAGCCACAACCATCGCGCTTAGACACCAAACCAGCAATGTCAGAACGATATTCACCGCGTAAATGCAGAATGAGCACCTCTATAAAAGTTAAAAGCTTTTGTCGAAAAAAGTGCTGGGAATAAAATAAAAGTGGATGCAGTTCCTAAAAGCGGGGTACCGAATGCAGCGCCATGTACGAACATTGAACAGTTGTCGCGTCCCACGGGACTTTTGACCGGAGAAATATTTTCCAGGGTGGATACTTTTTGTGAGCATAATGTGGATAGCTTTTTTTTGCGAGGATTTCTCGCGGTAGCTGTCAATTTTTCTGCACTTTAGTGTTTACCGAAGGAAGTTTCTTGAAAGGTTGCAGTTAACCGTGAATTTTACACAAAAACCTGGTTTTGGTGTTCATTTTTAAATATTTTTCTTTTGACGTAATACTACTAAGTATCAAAATTCCCTGTGAAATCTTTATAAGGCAGTAGTCACTACCCAGAATTAGTTAGTGAAAATCGGGAGCAATCATTAGACTGCCTGTACTCTAAGCCTTAAAACAACAGAACACTAACAAGAAAACTTAATAATTACTTCTGTCTTCCTTACATCGTCATTATTATTAAACCGGTTCCTAAAACTAACCTCTAACGAACAATTCTAGGAACTCGGCAGTATAAACAGTTCGCCTAATATAATGTATATTCATAGGTCATCTCAGTTCACAAGTAATAACAATGGCTATGTGTATCTAGTTAGACGGTATTGTGTCCTTGTGAGCGATTCAATATACGCCTAGTACTATAACAGGTAATTATTACCTACGGCTCGTATATGCACAATTTCGGCGTTGAGATTGAGAGGAGGGAGGTGTCTTGTGGTCTTAATGACGTTGTTGGTGTATTAGATGCAATGCAAATGTTAATTAAATTTTGTGGTGGTTGATCTTGTTGTAGACTTGTAGAGATTATTAAAGCTTAGTATAATGTCGGTTTTCAGCCAAAGGTAAAACCATAGAAATTGAGTTTCATTTGAAAGTGCTTGTCTGCGGGATACTAATCCCAACTGCGGGATACATACTAATGTGGTGTCACGTATTGTGCATTTGTAAATGCACCCTAGAATACGTGGCGTCGTCTGTTTATGTTTAGGCGATAAGTATATATAAGTTGTTAGGAACGCACCCTGACGTAGCAACACTAAGCCATGATCCAGGCGTTTACCATAGGTCCCTTAGCGTTGGTCGGACTTGACAACCGTCGCGAGACTAGACTTATAAAACAACTGGAAACTAAACTTTTAATAACTTTTTTACTTTTTTTAACTTTTTATAAAATAACTTTTAAAAGATCTTACCGTATTACATTCTGTCAACGCGCTTAGTACATTATTAGCTGGTCCTGAAACACAGGCCACGAGCCTATCTTAGGCACCAGTCTCCCACAATATTTACTTACCGGAATTATGTATCACTGTCGAATCTGACCAATGTAAAATAATTTATGTATATTGTGGTGAGAAAAATAAAGTTGATTGATTGACTGATTGATTGATTTATATCCTTGTTTATGTAATTAGTTTATTTTGTCTCAATTAGTGTAATGTACCAAACAGTGTAACTTACGTGTATAATAAATATAAAAATGACAACAAATTACGTAAAAATATAACTCACTGTTATTATTATTTGTATAGTTAGTTAGTTAGTCATTTACATTAAATTTTATATTATAATTTTGATTAAATAAAAGTCTCCTAACTCACTGTTCTTAAAGTCTGATTGCTGATTTTTATTAATGTTTTACAGAACATTGTTAATAATTATTAATTAATTCTGACACTTTCCGTCAGCGGATTTTTCCGCCGCTTTAGAGCTCGCAAAAAATGACGTCGTCGTACTTAAACTTTGATTCCTCATTTTTCTATAATGATACTCGGGGAACTATTTCAAGCAAGAAGCCAGACAAAATTATCTGTTTGGGGTGATTATATAAATATTTTCACTTATTTTAATATACTTAAATAAAATAAGTGCGAGGTAAGTGCAGGTTGGTAATATCGTTTTTATGTTTAAAAAGTTATAATAACTATAAAATTTCATGCTCGTGGCTAAGTAATAACAGCCGCATGCGGTCGATCGAGCAGGCTAAGATACATTTGCCGCGGCCATCTTTACATACCGAGACCCCTCCGTACCTCAGAAAGCACGTTAAGCCGTTGGTCTCCGCTATCGTTTGTGGATCATTAATCAGGTATCAGTAGAAGCACGAATATCTGACAATCAGTCTTTCCAAAGGGGGTATTACCCAGTAACTGGGTTGTGGAGGTCAGATAAGCAGTCGCTCCACGTATAATACTGGTATTCAGCTGCATCCGGTTAGACTGGAAGCCGACCTCAACATGGGAAAAGACTAAGCAGATGATGATGATTTCGTGATGTTTATTGACTTAGCCTAGTATAAACTGAAAGAAGACAGTACCTATGCGAAATCGTCATAAAAGTACAAACTGATTTAATTTTCACCCGAAATTCAATCAATTAATCATGTCAGACTGACTAGATTCATCGATTGAATTTAGAAGCAATTCTTATAGTAGTAGTAGTAGTTTATTTCCACAAAACGGCACGGGAGTGCACACTTCGAACAAACATCGGAGGAATCTGTGCGCCATTTCCGACGAAGACACCATGGCTTGCCTGCGTGAAGCGGCGCAACTCGGTGCCACTAGCAAATCTTCGTACAGCAGGAAATTCTGTTCCCTATAAGCAAGATAAGCCTTTTAAATTCTAAGTAGACCTGAAATATACGTTGGAAGTGAATGCTTTGATGCCGTGAACAATAATCTCCTGTTTTATATAACATCATGCTTTATTTCCCCGAAGGGTTGGGCAGAGATGTAACTATAGTACACCCACGTTTCGCCAGTTATGTTTAAGTCTTATGTAATAGGGGCTGAGCCTATTGCCATCAATCGTGCACAAATCCAGACTCTGGGCTGCTACTGAGACATTCCAGATAGAAAAACCCAACAACACTTTGGCGGACCTGGAAATCAGACCCAGGACCCCGATGAGATCGACGATAAAGTACCTGGGACTCGTCCTCGACAGCCGGTGGAACTTCGTGGGGCACTTCCGACGTTTGACTCCCAGACTGGAGCGGGCCGCGGCTGCGACCAGCCCGCCGGTTGAACGCATCCCAGAGGGTCATGGCCATCCGGCTAGTCCGGGGATACCGCACGGTCTCCTGTGAGGCGGCGTGCCTCCTTGCCGGATTACCGCCATAGGATCTGGAGGCAAAAGTCCTCGCGCACGTGTGGGAGTGGCGCGAGGAGGTGAAACGCCGGGGCGTAACTCCGCTGCCGCGAGAAATCACGGTACAGCGGACAGAGCTCCGGCGGGATCTCATGACGACATGGAGAGTGCGATTGTCGCAACCCAGCGCTGGGCACGCCACAATTGCGGCGATAAGTCCCCTCTTTGAGGAGTGGTTGGAGAGGCGCCACGGCGTCCTCACCTTCCGCCTGACGCAGGTCCTCACCGGACACGGTTGTTTCGAGAGGTTCCTGTTTCGGATAAGGCGGGAGGAAACGCCCGGGTGTCACCATTGTGTGGATCGCTCGGAGGACACGGTGGAGCATACAGTGGAGGTCTGCCCGGCTTGGGCGGAGCACCGCCGTGTTCTCACAGAGGCGATCGGCGGCGGCGATCTCTCGCGTCCAAACCTGGTCCAGGCCATGGTGCGGAACGAGAGTGCATGGGAAGCCGTCACCTCCTTCTGCGAAGCAGTAATGCTCGCGAAGGAGGAAGCGGAACGCGTGAGGGAGAGGCAACAGCCGCGCCCTTGCGCCCCTAGCCGCCGTAGGAGACGCCCTGGGCGGCGGGAATCGATTGCCGATTCCCGGCCACCGTAGGCGCGGGCTTGCGGACGACGAGTAATGGGCAGCTCGCCGTCCGGTAAGGACCAGGCCCGGGTCGACGACGCGTTGTGTTCCACGCGCGCCTCAATGAGATGTCAGCAGTGACGGGGTCAATTGGGCCGATGCCGCCGGGGTCGCGGGTAGTTCGAAAGAGATACCGTGGCCCTGGCACGGGCAGCTGAAGGAACATGGGTGGGTTTTAGTCAGTAAAAGTCTGACACGCCCTCCCGCTCTGCCCAGAGCAGGAGAAGTCATTTGATGATTTCCCATCCACCAAAAAAAAAAAAAAAAATGGACCCCGATGAGATAGCGTACTAGCCAATTACTCTTGTTCAAAACCCAATTGTAAGTATAGACCTGAAATATACGTTGCAAGTCCTTTGATGTCATCTGCTTATAACCTGTTTTCTCCGAAGGGATAGTGGCTTGCATGTGTTACCACGAAAGGCAGGCACGTAAGCTTCTGCGTAGAAAATGAATGATGCAATCATTCCACACACAGCTTTCTATCTGTTTTTACTTTCACACCCCAATCCACTCCCGAACACTCCCGACCACTCCAGTGTAAAAAAAATCTGAAGTCCTTCCATAAAGACTAGGTACACAGAGGACCTTACTCCGAGAGTTCGTGTTCTGTAATAATTTCCACTTCAAATGTAGGCACAGTGGGCCAGTACACTCGCTTAGTTGAATAATTCAAAAATTCACGTCGGCCACTTGCGAAAACAAGGAGAGTAAACGCTAACTGTGCAGTTCGCGAAAAAATACAACCGGACGAGTGCAAAGTGTTGCCAGTTCATTATTCTGTTTGAATGTACCCCGTTCTTTTGGGGAATTAGGGTGCCCGTTATGATTTGAGTGGTGGACTTGGAGACTGTCTTGTTACTTTTGTTTCAGCTGTTGATTGTTGTGGCAAGATAATGATGCTGAATATTTTTTGTGTAACATGGTGACTCTGGCAAAAAATGTGTGAACCCCATAAGGCAGAAACGTAGTTGACTAGTCTTACATTAAGGTCGATTTTATCAATAACAAGTCGACCTTAAAGTTAGAATAGTTGGGTCCAATGAAGAAAGCCAAAGTTACATCTATTTAAAGTTTTCCAAAAATAACTCAAGTTACATCCAAAAACTACAAAATTACTTCTTTCTCCTATCCTTCTTCTATCTTTTAGATTCTTCTTTTATATTATAATTATATACCACTGTTAAGGAATACTAGGTATAGCTGTTTTTAAATAGAAGCATGTAAAATCGAAATTATTCCTGAAAGTCATGATTTATTGCAGCAAAACGCCAAATACTCAGGCTTATAAAAATATAAAATAAATGGCTTAAATATAAATGAATACATTCATTAGCTAGGTCCATACCGGGCGTTCCAAATTTTGGTCAGCGCTCCACGAACTATGATCATGGAGAACCGATCGTGGATCGGATATTCTTTCGCACGATCCGTAGTAGAAAACCCGCGATCCTGCCGCACACCCCAGTGCCGATCCACGTTTTAGTTATATTAAGATCAGTTGAACACACGCTCGAAACGGAACCGCACTCATAGCAGCGTCGTCAGACTGCATGGCAGCTGTAACTTATATTCTGCTTTATTAATGGATATTAAACGGTGACTGCGCATTATCCATATTGCCCGATCGCTCGATCTACACACAATAATCTAAACCGAGCACGACAATCAACTAAGGCGCCTTTGTTTGAGCATTGTTAAAAAACCGATAGCGCTTGGATCAGCCATCGGCCGCTCCACACAGCGCCCTGCGTGTGCTCGGATCGCGCGTGGTCCGTCCACACCGACCGCGCATTTGGATCGCGCTCCTGCCGCGCCCGATCGAAGTGCACTGGATCGTCCGGTGTGGTGTGGACCCAGCTATCCACAAAAACCTAGACAAAACATTAGAACAATCTCAGACCGTAATCACAATCAGTTTTCTGGCTCACAACACAATCAGCCTTACGTACCAAAGTACTAAAGATAAAGGGAGAGTAATGAAATCTCGGGTAAGTGGATAATTAAACAACAGAACAAGTTTTGACATAACTCCCAGCGGCCTCATAAGGTAATGAGTTTGGAAGAGAAACCTCAGTTTGAAGTCTGAAGACTGCCTATTTTATCAACTACCATTATGAATTACGCTGCTTTATTTGTAGGATGAGTAGGACTTTTAGTCATATCGTTTCATGAGCACTCATCGACGTCTAGTTTAGGTACTCAGTTAACTGCCTATTTACTAGTTGTAGATAATAACTGTTCAAATAAGATAAGGAATATGGCGTTACTTTGCGGAAATCCATGACAGTAAAATGTTATTTAAAAATATTTCATTTTTATTTACATTTACATACATCATGCCTTCTACCAATGGGCGTCGGCAGAAACTACAGAACGCTACCTGCTACGATCCTTACTTAGTTTTAATGACTGTTTATCATACTCCTTTGTCCCAATTTATTTCGTATATAATATATCTTCCGTACATCTCTGCTAGCCGCCATCTTGCCATTTTTCACACAAACCATACCTACTGTAATCAGAATTCTACGTAGTGCCTACCATTAGACCCAGATCAGGGGCCCTACTATAACGTGAAAAAAGACATGATTTCGTTGAGAAAAAAGGATGGAGCTATACGTCATATTAGCTCCGGCTCTCTCTCTCTCTCTCGCTGGAACCATGATGGATCCATGATCTTTTTTCACTTTATAGTACGGCCCCAGTTATTTGAGATACATTCATGCATGCATTATCAGATAATGTTCCCACTGCTGGGGCTTAAGCCTTTTCTCGTTGAGACGGAGTGCGCAGTAATCCACCATGCGAGCCCATTGTGGGTTGGTAGATGTCACATGTCTTGGAATTTTTTGGTTCTAAGACATGCCGGTTGCTCACGATGTTTTCCTTCACTGTTTTGAGAGCAATGGTGATGACATAATTTACACAAAGTAAAGCGCTCGTCAGGGTTCGATAACCTACGACCTACCTAAGTCGTGGCCGATGCTCACTGTATGTCCTCAATCAGGAACCAAATTTATGGATACCAAATGAATCAGCAGCAACTATAACCCTAGAAATTGTTTTTGATTTTATGTCACTCTATTGCTCGAATAAATTGGAAATTACTTTCTACTATAGTAAGACCACGATTCCATTAGCAAACGTGATGGTTATCTTACAATTCTATTACCAACAGTTCTTTGCAAGCTTTCTGGTAAAAGCTCAACTATAAAACGGTTACGAGCTCCTGCATAATTTGTGGCGCGTGCACGAACTGCATCCTGAAATTGATACGTTATTAAATAATACATAGGAGAAAGATATAAATGCAGATATCGTTGCAACATACTGCCTCGGTCTTTTTCTTGTTTATATCAATCATAATATGGCTTTCAAAAGGTCAGTACACAATGAACAATAACAGAACGTAAACTCCATTTACAATAAGATTAGACATTTAAACAAACCATTTATACAGTCCGTTCAACCGATTTTGACTTCTATTCCGTAGGCTTAAGGATGGTATTAGAGGCAAAAAAGTGGTTACAATCGAACTGTTTACTGCAGCTGTCATGCCACCAACGCAATTGAATTCAAAATTCGTTGAACGGACTGTAAAAAAGGTTTGTTTAAATATCTAATCTTGTTGTAATCATGCGTTTCGAGATGTGACAGGGTTGTATTCATAGAAGAAGTATACAAAACAACAATTATAATAGGTAATCTAAAAGGGTAGTATTTAAACGCACACCAAAAATTACCAATATTTCCCAACAGAATACGTACATCAAAAATACTGTTTGCGCATCAAAAGTTCCATGTCTAAATAAATTAAACTTAACTTCAGGTCGACGGAACCCCTCTGCGCGGGGCTCCTATTTCTATCTGCAGGGTTTAAAGAAACGTAACCAAACCGAACCTCGGGATGCCCAATAATTATAATTTGTACAAGTTTTGATATTCAATTAGTTAACTAGTAGTGCAATAATATAAGATTACTAGCTTTTGCCCGCGTCTTCGCTCGCGTGGATGTCGTGAAGGTACAAACTGCTTTAATATTTAAGCTTTAATATTCAACCAATAATTAATCCAGTTGGTCTGTATTTCCAAAGGAATAGTCCTATAGATGCAAGATAAGCCATTTAATTACCGATTAACGATTATCCTAAACTAGCTTTTGCCCGCGGCTTCCCCCGCGTGGATGTCGGAAAATATACAACGGGAACAAAAATCCTTCCTTATTCCTTGTTTAGATTATAACGGAACCTACTGTGCAAAAATTCAGCTTCATAGGTTGCAGAGTTTGGGCTGATGAGTCAGTTAGTCAGTCAGGACTTTTCTTTTTAAATATTGAGATAAAGAAAGAAAGAAAAATATTTTATTTGGGACACGCACAGGAAATACAGTTAAAAAAGAGCATATAAGAGATAGCTTCTGCCCGCCACTTCGTCCGCATGAAATTTCTTGATCCCTCGACCCACTCCGTCGAATCGCATTGCCTGCCCGCGCTAATACTTCGTCTTCGCTTAGCGTTGTTTCTGACTATTTTTCTTTTTGGTCGGCACGTAAGAGTCCTAGAGAGATGCAAAATATGCCTATATCCTTCTTTAAGAATTGGGCTATCAAATGCAAAAATAATTACTAAAGTCTGCCTGGTAGTTACAGAGCTTAGCGCGTTCAAATAAAAAAAAAAGCTCCGATGCATGACTGGAGTTTACTCCTGTTTTTTTGTGCCATCCCGAGTTCCCAACTTCTTATTTTTCGGTAATTTCTGTCGTGCTGAGTTTCTTCAATGCATGATAAACAAAAAGCAATTTTAAGGCATTCGTCAGTGTAAAGGCACTCGTCGCCGCCCCCCCTCACCCCACCCCTCTTTCTCTAATCCTCTCACCCCCTCCCCTTGCCACCCCTCTCTCCTTCCACTATTATCCCCCTCATCGTCACCTCTCACCCCCTCCCCATCCTCCTCTCCCTCTCACCCCCTCATCACATCCTTTTCCCGCTAGCCACCCCTTACCCTTTCACCCCCTCTCACACCCTCTTCATCGCTTTCCCCTCCCACACTATCCTCGCCAACTCTTCCCCTCCCTCTCACTCCCGTCTCCATACCCTCCCCACTCACTACACCCTCCTATCCCTTTGTACTTCTCGGGGCTCTCGAATCAATCAGTCAAAAGTCTCAAGTCAATCTCTCTTCAATGAATCAGTGCTATAATAAAAGCAATTTTAAGATGTAAAAGCACTTGTATACCCCCCAATCATACCCTTCTCACCCCTTCCCTCTCCCTCTAACCCCCCTTTCACCCCTCCTCTCCCACCCTCTCTCCTTCCCAACCCCTCCCACCCCTCTCATTCCCCACATCACCCCCTCACCCTCCCCATCCCCCACTCATCACATCCCCTTCCCGCTAACCTCCCCCTCTCCCTCTCACTTACCCCCTTCACCGGTTTCCCCTCCCCCTCTACCCTCACCAACTTCTCCCGTCCCCCACTCCCCCTCTTCACCTCCATCCCTTCTCCAACCTATCCCTTCTCCTTTCTTACCCTTTCCCTCCTCAATACCCCCACCCCTTCCCGCCTCGCCCTCTAACCTTCCCTCTGGAGGAAAAACTATTAGTGACAAACTTTATTACATCCTTAGGTAAGTTTCTGTGCCAAGTTTCAAGTTGATTAACCAAATTAATAAGATTTTTCATATAAACTATATTCTATGTTTTCACCACAGAGGTGGAATTTAAAAAACTCGTTTAGGATATATCCGTAACTTGACTGAAAGATTATTTACACCAATTTTCGAAATAATCTTGCCCCGCAGAAAAACCTGCCCTTTAAAATTGACTACCCCTCTTCACCCCCTTAGCGGTTGACTTTCGAAAAACCCTCATACACGTTATTTTTCTTTTTTGGTCTCAAGTATAAATACAGAATTTGGAGTTAGTAGGACCGCGCTTTAAAATTACTCCATACAAACTTTGACACCTTCCAATCCCTCTTTAGGGGGTAGTTTAGGAAAACTAAAAATAAAAAACTTTATAATTTACTTAGATAAATATTCGTGCCAAGTTTCAACTCTATTAACTCAAGGAATAAGATTTTTCATATAAACTTTGGACCCCGTTTCAACCCCTTAGAGGGTGAATTTTGTAAAATCCTTTCTTTGTGCACCCTTAGACTTCATAAGGAGCCTACGTGCCAAATTTGGAATCTTTAGACCCAGCGGTTTGGGCTGTGCGTTGATATGTCAGTCAGTCAGTCAGTCAGTCAGTCGCAGTCAGTCAGTCAGTCAATCAGTCAGTTTCTTCCTTTATATATTTAGATTAGATGCGCGTTTGTTATTTTTGATGAACAGTTGGTATTGCTGATATAAAATTAACATTTTTGTTGTGACTTTGGACAAAAAATTATGTATAAATAATGATTATTGTTTGTACAAGTTTTGATACTCAATTAGTTAATTAGTAGTACAATCATTGATTTGGTGTACAGTGGGCTGCATCAATTGGGTACCCCAGTTGTATTAAAATTTTAATACTGTACATGGTATTTGATGTAAAAATATTTTTCTGGTATGCGATTAATAATTTCCCAATCAAAACAGTGCAAGGGTAACAAAGATGGGTGTTATAATATGTTGGCAACAAAACTACGGAAAGTGTCGTGTGATACGGTAGTCTTCCTCAACCATGTCAGAAACTCGGAAGCATGCCTTGACTTAGCTCTCTAGAGGTGCATTGTGTTACTAAAAACATATAGAATTTATTTTTAATGCTAGTTCATATTCTTCCTACGTATTAAAGTTCTACAAAATATACTGGCACGATCAGAGCCACCTTTACAGTTTCTAAAGTATCTTTAGAGTATTTTTGCAAATTATGCTTTAATTTGGGCTGGTAATTATTTTAATACTTACATATTTTATATTTTGTTACTTATTTTTGAAATTTTATAGCTACTTGCTCCTCTCATGGCAAAAATAATTGTCGTACCAGGCTTTAAATACGAAAATAGATTGTGTGTAGCAGTAGTTAAAAAAAAAAAAAAAAAATGCCGTTTTACAAAGTATCTAACAATTTTTTTTTTTTTTAATATTTTCGATGTACTTTTTCCATTGTAATGGAAGTTCGTTGATGCCTCTGCTATAGAAATCCTGGGGACGGGAATCGATGAATTCTTTAAAGGCGTTTTTCGCCACCTTATTGAATTTTAAATTTTTCCCCGGGGCTCATTGTTGAGATCAAAATTTCCAGAACGGAAGCGATCAAACCCTAAAACGTACCGTGTGTTCACTTGCGGTACCTTGTAGTAAGTCGTTCATATTACTCGTACATGCTGTCTGTGCTGCGTTGGCGCCACGACGGAACTCGTATGCGAAAATAGCGCTTTATTTCGATTGTTCCATGGTTACAGAAACATCGATATCAAATAAAAATCGATCAGCGGGAAAACAAATGAACAATTTTTTTTTTTTAAATATCATGGCATAATATAAAATTAATTTGAATTTGGAAATAGAATGAAAGTTATTGATCTTCACACTAGTCGGTATCAAAAATCGGTCAATTTCATAGGTAAAGACCTATTATTTATTTGTGGAAGCTTTTAAATGGCATTTGTAAACGATATTGTACATAACTTACCCTTATAGATATTAGACTGTAAGCTTTCTGAAGAATAAATAAATTAATTAATAAATTTAGGTATACAACTGAGCCATTTCAAATACTTTGAACATTTTTAAATACTTTGCCAAAAATTTAAATGACATGTTTTAAATACGAATTTTAATGAGCTATATTAACAAAAAATCCCTGGGTCTTTCATTTTAATAACTCGCATTTCCAGTCAAAAAAAAGAATACGAAAACATGATGAAAAAAATGCAGGATTACCTTTCACGAAATGGTAAATTAAAACAATAATGTCTTTCTCATCCAAGCACATAGCAAATTCCGCAAAATCAACATTAATTTGTAACGCATAAAGTACATTTTACAAAGCTTGTTTTAAACGAGATACGCTGGAAACTGGAATGACAATATTTATTTTGAGAATATAACATTTCTTCAGTTAAAAAGTGCTCAATGGAAACTTTTTTATTAGCTTATTTATTTGAGACTGAAACGTAGAACGAGCTTCTACAATTTGTCGAGGTTTCTTGGCAATACTTTTTATTCTTATTGTCCTTTGATTGTAGAGACAAGGCAAAATGAAAGAAAAAGATATAATGTGGAGCCATCGATATGCTCAAGATTTGCTTAAAGAAATATTTTAGATATTAATTCTTGTTTTTTAGGGTTCCGGACCTCAAAAGGAAAAACGAAACCCTTATAGGATCCCTTCGCTGTCTGTCTGTTAGTCTGTTAAGACCCTTTTTCTCAGGAAAGCGTGGAGGTATTATACTTTATAGTTAATTTAAAATTTTATCGCATAATTTTTTTTTTTTTTTGGGATTTCTAATTTTTCAACTACCTACAATGTTAAGTTTGTTTTTGGGATAAATTATTTTTCAACTATGGAACCCTTCATCGTGCGTAATCCGACACGCACTTGGGCGGTTTTTTGTGTATTTACAGACAGGTCTTTTTGTGTATTCACGCTGCAAAATATAAAGAGCGAAAATCGTAGCCACTTTTCTGAGTGGCCTGAAGGGCTACGCTTTCGTAGCAACGATCTCGTAGCAATCCCTGCTACAGTATCCGTCAGTTCATTATCTTGATATAGAAAAAGTTATGTTTAGGTATTACAATAGTGAGCCAGTTAAGCTAAGCTACTCGCTCCATTCTTGGGAAAAATAATTGTTCATACCGGGCATTGAATGCGAAAGTAGATTGTGTTTACCTATCTTATATAGAAGACTAGCTTTTGCCCGCAGCTTCGCCAACGCCAAAAATATCCCACGGGAACCTACTATCGGGATGAAAAGTACCCTTATAAACTATCTGTGTGCCAAATTTTATCCAAATCCATTAAGCCGTTCTTCCGCCAATTCGGAACATAGATCCAGAATTCCAGACAAACAAAGAAACGGACAAAAAATCTAAAAACTATATATTTTCGGATTCAGGCTCGTTTCCACGAGTCGTAGCAATTACTTTTTTTCATAAATTATCAATGTACAGTTTTGACTTCGTCATTGTCCTATGTTTTATACATTATGTAGGTATACTCGTAGACGTAGATTCTTCGAGTCATTTACAGTATCTTATGGAATGCCAGTTATTGCCAAAGACATTCAAAACATTTTGCAGCGTGAACTGCAAACTTTAACACTCGTCAACAGAATTCATTATTTACAATAATATAGGGACATTCATTGTGACACACTCGTAATCTCTATGCACATTTTGATCATATCGATGTGCCAATTCCCACTATCCCTTACAACATCATCCTTCCTTTTCTTAATCTACAACCTGTCCCTTTCTAAACATTGTTACGTAGACTGTGTAATGGGAAGCGCGAATGAAATGGAGATTCTGTTGAAGAGCTAAAGTTTTAAAGTTTATAGTCGTGAATCGTTTATTTAGGAAAGGTAGTTGCAGTACAGTTCATTTGTTTTCCCTTTTTCTGCAGTTGAATTTTGTTTCTTAGTATTTCCACTGGTAAAGGTACAGCAGGTGTACTATTTAATTAACTGAATGGAAATTACACTACATATAAATAAAAGAAGGTTTTTCTTGTGAGATAAAGCGTGTAGCTATGCTTTTACTCACAAGAGAAATCTTCTTTTGAAGGTCACACAATAACCTCAATTGCCTTTATAAATAATATAGATCAAAATAGTCGCTATTTTAAAGCCAATGATTAATTTAGCATCAATACCTATATTTTATATTATTTATTTATTCTTCGTAGAGCTTAAAGTCTAATACTTATTTATAAAGGTAAGTTATGGTACAGATGCCAGCAGGTCAAGCCACCCGAAACTGTCAAATTTTCCCAATCAACCTTGAACCTAATGCTGTAGCGATAAAGATGAAAATCTATTAAAGAAATTTGACAGACTGTAGTAGCTTGATGTGCTGGCGTCTGTACAATATCGCTTACAATTGCCCTTTAAAAGCTTCCACAAATAAAGTTAATAGTTAACATTCAATCAACGCAGCCTATCGCAGTCCACTGCTGGACATAATTAAATGAAATGAAATGAAATTTTAATTGCAAGAATTGTAGTACATTACAGACGGTCGGGTTTTTAAAAGTTACTAGCATGCGTACTTTAAACAAATGAAGCTAATAAAATTAAAACATAAATCATATTTATTAAATTAAGATAATAATGTCAATCATTTATCAAATTATAAAAAAAGAAATTAATTAATTATTAAAATGTCAGTGTCACTCTTTAAAATTTAGGTACTCATTCACAGAATGGAATGATTGTTCTACAAGCCATTTAAATTACGTTGTTTTCAAGCGATTGATTGGCAGTTCCCTATACGATTTTGGTAATTTATTATATACCCTTATAACCATTGGAAAGCCACTTTTGTGATATAATTGTCTTTTCATTGGAGGAATAATTAGTCTATCAGGATATCTTGCATCAAACGTAACAGTGTCTCCAAGACGTTGAAATAGTTCGGAGTGCATTTTAAAAAAAAATTACAGCATTCAAATATGTACATACCGGGTACAGTTAATATTTTTAAATCTTTAATAAGAGGTTTCATGATGTCAATGGTGGCACGTCACAAAGAGCACGGATACATTGTTTTTGGGCTATAAATATCCATACATAATACATAGGCTTCTTCCAGGCTGCGCCACAACACCCTATCCTCCGCCTTCCGCATCCAGTCTGTCCCAGTCACTTTCTTCAGATCGTCGCTCGGTCCATATAGCTGGGGGAATCCCACATTACGCTTACCGAAACGCGGTCCCTACTCCAGGAAGGAAGGAAGGAAGGAAGGAAGGAAGGAAGGAGGAGGCGGAACGCCTGAGGGAGAGGCAACAGTCGCGCCCTCGCGCCCCTAGCCGCCGCAGGAGACGCCCTTTTTTTTTTTGTGGATGGGAAATCATCAAATGACTTCTCCCGCTCAAGGCAGAGCGGGAGGGCGTATCAGACTTTTACTGACCCACCCATGTTCCTTCAGTTGCCCGTGCCAGGGCCACGGTATCTCTTTCGAACTACCCGCGACCCCAGCGGCATAGGCCCAATTGATCCCGTCACTGCTGACATCTCTTTGAGGCGCGCGTGGAACACAACGCGCCGTCGACCCGGGCCTGGTCCTTACCGAACGTCGAGCTGCCCATTACTCGTCAACCGCAAGCCCGCGCCTACGGTGGCCGGGAATCGGCGATCGATTCCCGCCACCCAGGGCGTCTCCTACGGCGGCTAGGGGCGCGAGGGCGCGGCTATTGCCTCTCCCTTACGCGTTCCGCTTCCTCCTTCGCGAGCATTACTGCTTCGCAGAAGGAGGAGACGGCCTCCCATGCACTCTCGCTCCGCACCATGGCCTGAACCAGGTTCGGAAGCGAGAGATCGCCGCCGCCGATCGCCTCCGTGAGAACACGGTGGTGCTCCGCCCAAGCCGGGCAGACCTCCACTGTATGCTCCACCGTGTCCTCCGGGAGATCCACACAATAGTGACACCCGGGCGTTTTCTCCCGCTTTATCCGAAACAGGAACCTCCCGAAACAACCGTGTCCGGTGAGGACCTGCGTCAGGCGGAAGGTGAGGACGCCGTGGCGCCTCTCCTCCAACCACTCCTCAAAGAGGGGTCTTATCGCCGCAATTGTGACGTGCCCAGCGCTGGGTTGTGACAATCGTACACTCCATGCCGCCATAAGATCCCGCCGGAGCTCTGTCCGCTGTACCGTGATTTCTCGCGGCAGCGGAGTTACGCCCCGGCGTTTCGCCTCCTCGCGCCACTCCCACACGTGCGCGAGGACTTTTGACTCCAGATCCCATGGCAGTAATCCGGCAAGGAGGCTCGCCGCCTCACAGGAGACCATGCGGTACCCCGGACTAGCCGGATGGCCATGACCCTCTGGGGCGCGTTCAACCGGCGGCGGGTCGCAGCCTCAGGGAACGCGCCCATACTAGTGCTCCGTGAAGGGCCATGGACCGCACGACCCCTGCGTAAAGCCTTCGGCAGGAGGCGTTTGGACCCCCCAGATTGGGCAGGAACCGCTTCAAGGCAGCCCCGGCCCGCTGCAGTCTGGGAGCCAAACGTCGGAAATGCTCCACGAAGTTCCACGCAAGAGACGCCCTGGGCGGCGGGAATCTATTGCCGACTCCCGGCCACCGTAGGCGTGGGCATGCGGACGACGAGTAATGGGCAGCTCTCCGTCCGGTAAGGACCAGGCCCGGGTCGACGGCGCGTTGTGTTCCACGCGCGCCTCAAAGAGATGTCAGCAGTGACGGGGTCAATTAGGCCGATGCCGCCGGGGTCGCGGGTAGTTCAAAAGAGATACCGTGGCCCTGGCATGGGCAACTGAAGGAACATGGGTGGGTATTAGTCAGTAAAAGTCTTACACGCCCTCCCGCTCTGCCCAGAGCGGGAGAAGTCATTTGATGATTTCCCATCCACAAAAAAAAAAAAAAAGAAAGGACTCGTCTGCTCCACCAGCCATCGGTCCTTCGACAAACATGGCTAGCCCAATGCCACTTCAGTTTCCTTACTCTGCAAGTTACGTTGGTTACTCCGGTTTTATTTGATAGTTAATATTAAATTAAATCAATATCACATGCATTTTCGGGTTGGTACGCGGTACGGCGCGCAGCCGCAGGGTTAATTAGGCATTGACCGAGCGCCGCGCATGCGCACTGCCCGGGCGTCGCCTGCGGCGTCCCTCGCGCGCCCGCTCCGACAAGCGCACGTAACGTATTTTCATTCGTCCACGCTCCACGGCTCTCGTTCGCTCCCGCCAAAGATTGTATTAAAAGTTGGTAATTGTTGTCAAATAGTTATGCCATATTAAACTGTTTATCGTGTCATCAATCGTGTTTTTAGTAGATACTAACCTCACGCCATTATACAAGTTAATTAATATTCCAATAGATGCATTACTTACCTATGCTGATTGACCTGATAAACAAATACAAGATGGATTCTTAAGCGTGACTGCCTTCAGCTCTCTAGTCTAGTTCTAGTTAGAGGGTATGGTTTCCGCATTTAGTCCTTCATGTGGACCATTGTGCGTGGCCCATAGCGGCCGTCGGGGGGTTATTCCAACCAGCCCACCTCATTCCAGAAGTTGATCAAGTCTTCAAGTCTGTTCAGAACATCTGTGAAAGATCTGGGTGTTCCAAGAGTTCCTATTCTAATCTGGGTTACGCCTTTGCATTCAAAGAGCACATGCGTCACGGTTTCCTCAGCCTCCAGGCAGGCCCTGCACAGAAGACTGTCCGTTATTCCCATTGTGTGGAAGTGTTTGTTTAGTGAGCAGTGTCGTGTGATAGTCCCCGTCACCAGGCGCAAACTATGCCTGCCCAGGCGTAACAGACGTCTGGTTAGCTTGCCATATATAGATGGCATAGCCTCTCTAGACTGCCTGCATCCCGGTGTCGAGGACCACCAACTCTCCGCCTGTGTACGAGTGGACTCCTGTAGCCACCTGCGTAACTGGTTGAAGGGGAATCCGCCTTCAGCTATTGTTTATATATTATCAAGTACCTAGCTATACATACAATATATTTATGTTTTTGTTCTTGTTGTTTTTTTTTGTTGTTGTATACGTGTAAGTGCGTCAGAGAGTTTGCGAAACCTCCCACTAGCAAGCAACAATATTAGTCTTTAAATATAGTCTTAATTAACACTCAAGAAGTGATCTTAATTACCTCTTTGCACATTTGTTTACAAGTAATATTTTCTTAGGCGTTATCATTATTTTCTTATACAATATTCAAACAACTTAATTTGAAAGAGCATTCACGCTTAGTTATTACAGTAATGAAGAGCTAAAATGTAACAGAAAGGTTATTAACCCCTTGTTACTAACAGCATTTTCAGCGTAATAATCTTTAATTATTAATTAAGAGACGAAAGTTTAACCACGGAGTTTAAAATCTATGCGGCAATACTTGCATGTAGATTGTTATGTGTAGAGTTCATCGTACCTCGGGTAAACACTAGACTGTTCTGAAATGATCGTGCAAAAGTGTTTAGAACATTCAATTATAATTAGTACCTTACTTTAATAATAATTATAATCCACACTGAAATGACACGTCATTATCTCGAAATACGGTATTTAGGGTGAAAGATACGGCGTGTCGTTTAGCACCTTAACGCTAACTGAATTGAGATCATAATTGCTCAGTAAAGCTACGGTTTCCTCGAAGAGACGGCCGCCATAAAATGACCGGACTGGATTGGACTTTACGGTCTCAAAAAACGCTTTCTAGTGAAACACCAACTCAACTTACTTTCTTGTACTTTTCAGTGACGTCATTCGACGATAAATTGCGGACGATATGAGGCGGCCACCACAGTCTTAGGAAGCTTATGCGAATTAATAAATACAGTTCCTAACTTAATTATATACTACCTACTCAAATCTTATAGGTAGACTAGCGACCCGAGCCTGCTTCGCACTTTTTTACGACTTGACAAAACAAGAAGGTTTCTGTATTATACATAAGACAGTGCGGGGTGAGAGTAGCGGGCATTCTTACACTTAGCAAACTTTTTCGCACTGCCGGCTTCGAGACATCGATACTTAGTAGTGTGCTTGTTTGTCGAGTCGCGATGGTCATCGATATTCACCAATATCATGGGGCCGGTAATAATTATACCTATCGCTATCGAATCGTGTTGGTATCGTTATCTGATAATGTGAAAACAAAACGACATTTTATGTAATAATCTTAGTTCATAGACTCCACCGTAGACACCATAAAATATAAACCTAAGGGAAAAAAAAAAAAAAACGACCTAAGAAAAACTAATTAAGTTGATCAACTGCAAATATTTTACACTGTGGCATGGATTTTCTGCGAAATCGTCGGCGGCGCGTCGTAAATAAACACGTCGCGCTGCATTTGGGGGAGGCGGAGGTAGCGTTTCAAAGGCTTACAAGCCCGAATAACCTGACCTTAAATATTAATGATAAACCTTCGGAAATAAATAGTAGTAGTTTAGAAGAACAACGCAGCTACACAGACAGAACCAAAAGCGATTTTATTTTATAATAAGTATAGATATAGATAAGTATAGATACAATACTAGTATCTTGCTGTGTGTTTGTTGTGTGTGCCGCTATTCCATCGAAGCAGCTGTACGTATCACATTTACATCACTCCACGAAGGTAGAGGAGGTCGTGGAGTACATCAGGATGAATACCAATATCACCTTGAGAGTTGAGAAGTTTGAATCGCGCTATAAGATTAACTTCAAATCTTTTGTGGTGCGGATTCCGACTCATCACCTGTAAACTTTCATGAAGGAGGAATTTTGGCCAACGGGTTTCATGTCTTGTATCGGCGTTTTCGCGGAAAGCTGCGTGACACCACGACTCAGCGTAAATACGTCGCCGACCCAACGTAGTACTTAATTAGATTTTAAATAAATTTTGCAGTGATGTTTTTACTATGTATTAGTTTATTTTTTTGTAAGATTATTTTGTGTATTATATCTATGGGCCTTAGTTGCCTGAAAATAAAGCAATTATTATTATTATTTAGAAGTCTTTGACAGATCTCGGTACCCTGGGGTCGTACGAGGAGCCGAACAACTCGCAAAGGCCCCTTAGACAATATTAAGTGTTGAGGCAATTATTATTTGTCCGTTACAAGTCCTTCAGTTTTTAGATAGATACACTACCCTTGTTAAACGTAGCCTAATAAGGTACCACTAAAAGTGACAGGGTCGTTCTATTACCAGACACGACCATTTCAACAGAAAAAAACACGTGCATTTTATTGTAAAGAAGTGTTTTTTCACATTGTCAGTGTAATTTTCTCTACGGCCTTGCAATGTTGTACATGCAAGACTGAAGCTAAATCTATCCGCAGTAACTGCATGTCGGCGTAAGTTGTCGGTGTATGCCTGTATAGTGTCGGTGTTCAGTGTCGGCCAAGTAGCCATGTAGTTAGCTTAATTAATCGCTAATTACACATTGTATGTGTTCTTGCTGCGCAGTTAATCGTCCTTAAAAGTAGTATTTCTGCATGCAACATTTTATTTTGCGATGCTTTAGGATTCCTCAGTTTGATTTTTATTGTGTCGTAGTAAAGGCGAAAAGAGATATTTTGCATAAACATATTACTTATACATTACGTTAATGGGTTTGGGTCATTTTTTTTAAATCATTATAATTATTCCCGAATATACCTACTACTTTAATGTACTTGGAACTGTTCTACTTTTACATGTTACACAAATCATCATCATTCTCCTGCCCTTATCCCAATCTATTTGGGGTCGGCGCAACATGTCCTTTTTTTCCATACTTCTCTATTATTCGTCATCTCGGTAGTCACCCCCTTTCTAGCCATGTCATCTTTCACACAATGCATCCATCGTTTCTTTGGTCTTATATCGATACATGTTACACAAATGAGACTTGCAAATGTTAATTGTGGGGGCAGTTTTTGTTTAGGTACCCGTGCTCTAGCAAAGCAAAGATATTAAGTGTTGAGCACCCGTGCTCTAGCAAAGCAAAGATATTACTTGTATTATTTTATACGAGTATTCCAATAAAAAACTTGAGGAGCTCGTGGCTAAGTAATAACAGCCGCACGGGTCGATCCATCAGGTTAAGCTACGCTTGTCGGGGTTGGTCAGTGGATGGGTGACCATCTTTATATTCCGAGACTCCTCTGTGCTTCGGAAAGCACGTTCAGCCGTTAGTCCCGGCTGTCATTCGTGGATCTTTGACAGTCATTACGGGTCGTCAAAAGCCCGAAAGTCTGACAACCAGTCTTACCAAGGGGTATCGTATTACCCAGTTACTGGGTTGTGGAGGTCAGATAGGCAGTCGCTCTATGTAAAATACTGGTATTCAGCTGCATTCGGTTTGACTGTAAGCCGACCCTAACATAGTTGGGAAAAGGCTAGGCAGATTGATTCCAATAAAAAACCTCTGTGTAAACAATCACAGTACAGTGATGCAACGAAAAAAGTGATAAATGACAGACATTATTTGTACAGGATATGCGTTTGTAAGGAACGCTGTCTTGTAGGAAGTAGCATTTATTTTGTTTTAAGAATATTTACGGCAACATACAGTCAGCCTCAAACGTAGATAATATGGTAAATGAACCCTTGTCGTTGTATATGTTACGGTAAGTGTGAAATTGTGAATAATTGAAAATTATTAATAATTATCCATCATTATTAATAATTACCTCATGATTTGGTAAATGTAAATATAAAATTGAAGTTCATCGTTCTTTTAGCAGTTGTTATTAACAATTCACTACTTCCTGAAGTCCTAGAAAGCTGAAATTTGGTATGTAAGCTAGTATTAGTACAAAAACAACAAAAAAATTCTAAAACTTGGAACTTTCCCCCCCCAACTCCTTAAACTAGGGGATGGAAGCGAGCCGTCTTGGCAACAGTTTACATGAAAATGTTTTTGGTGGAATTTCTTTGTTCAATAGGTATTTATTGATAATACTTAGAGGTACTTACTAAACTAAAATACTAAATAAACTTTGAAAATTATTACATTTTTCGGTACTCATCATTCTCCTGCCCTTATCCCAATCTACACTTCTGGACACATCTATTGGCCCACCTTAGAGTTTAGGTTTCGATGGCCCCTACCGAAATATGATTGCTAGATTGAACAAAAACTGTTGATGCAGTTTTAAACCTGATACATTTTACCATCTTTTTCGATCGTATTGTTTTAAATTTGAATTCAGAATACCATACGACATGGAGCTACGCCTAACAAGTCGGATATGCGCCTTGTTAAAGGCAATTGATTTTTGAATAAAAAACATGTTATATCAAATAAAGGTTTAATTTAATAACGCGTGTTGCCTCTATGGGCATCTACCACAGCTCTCATACGATTAGGCATAGAGTTTATCAACCGCTCTATGAAATTTTGAGGGATCATCTCTCATTCCTCTTCTATGGCAGTTTTCAACTCCTGCATCGTCTGGGCAACTGGCTGACGAGCCCTAACACGTCTTTTTAGCTCGTCCCACATGTGCTCAATGGGGTTCATGTCTGGGCTTCTGGCTGGCCAGTCCATAACTGTGATGTTCACATCCCGCAGATATTCCCTGACGATGCCGGCCGCATGGGCTCTTGCATTATCATGCATAAAAAGGAAATTTGGGCCCACATAGTCCGCGTATGGTATCACGTGAGGTTCTAAGCACTCACGAATGTACCTTTCAGCATTTAATGTTGGCAGCCGTGGTCCTGTAACAACCTCAAGTTGAGTTTTGCCGCTCGCGGATATACCGCCCCAGACAGTCCATGAGCCACCGCCATAAGCAACCCTCTCTTCAAAGCAGCATTGTGCGAAACGCTCTCCCTTACGTCGGTAGACCTTCTTCCTTCCATCATTGCCATGTAACACAATTTTAGACTCATCAGAAAAGAGTACACGGCTCCAATCTTGCTGTGTCCAATTTAAATGACTGCGTGCGAAATGAAGGCGCGCTGTTCGGTGGGCTCGCGTTAGTTTGGGGCCATTAGCTGGCTTGTGTGGTACCATATCGCGTTCTTTTAACCTTCTCCGAACAGTTCGAGCGCTCACAGATACTCCGTGGAAGTCGCGAAGTTGGTTTTGTATCTCAATGGAGGTAAGGTGACGATTTCTCAAGCTGGTCGTCACGATGAATCGATCCTGCCTTTCAGTTGTGACCCGAGATCGTGGCCTTCCTTGGCGACGAACAAAGCCGCCAGTCTCTAGGTACCTCCGATAAACATTTCGGACCGCAGATCGACTTAAATTAAGTTGAGCACTCACGTTTCTTTGGCTGTGTCCGGCCTGAATAAGTGCCACAGCTTGGGCGGCGACTTCAGGTGAAGTATCCATAGATTATTGATAGAACCTCACCTTAATGTTAAGAATAAGTAATGTTTGTTGCAAAACCAAAGATATCAATCACTTTTTCAAGAATTAAATCCAAGTAAACCAATAAAACCAAGTTTTCTTAGTATTCGATTGTTTGATATCAACAAACAGGCTCCAAATTGTCTTTTGTTTCTTTAAATTCTGTGTTCGAAATTCAAAAAAAGACTATTGAATAAAATTGTGAATGTACCAGGTTCAAAACTGCATAAAAACTTTTTGCTCGACCTAATATAAAATTTTAGCTAGGACCAAACGAAACTGAAAATACAAGGTGGGCCAAAAGATGTGTCCAGAAGTGTATTTGGGGTCGGCGCAATTTGTCCTTTTTTCCATACTTCTCTATTATTCGTCATTTTTACATTTTTTTCGCACATTTTTCGGTACTAAGGTTACATTATTAATAATCACCGGTAAATGTGATTAACTTCTTAATTTTACCTCGAATTTCGGTAATTATTAATAATGATAGACAATTATTAATAATTTTCAATTAATCACACTTACCGTAACATATACATATTTTTGAGGCTGACTGTAGGTACACGTCACCGTAGCTAAAGATATTATCGTTTGCATAAACAATTTCTCAGTTCATTAGACCCTAATAATTACGTCGCCACAATACGAGTATAATCAAAACAAAACAGAATCGGACTCGTATTGTTTGGAACTTTTAATTCGTTCACTCTATTTTTGTAACAACGATACATAAAGTTGGGAATTCAACGTTATGTCACAGTCTAGCCAATCCATGCAGTTGTTCAATGCGATATCTCGGCGCGCCGAGATATCGTTCCTTTTTTTTCCATTTTTCCGTTTTCCTTTTTTCCGTATCTTTTTTTTTTATAAAATGTCATGAAATATATGATGTTCAAATCGATACATCCAAGTGATATTAATACCAAAAATGAAAAAAAAAAATAGTTTTGACCAGCTTTTTGGGTCAAATAAGTACGTGCGGCGGTGAGCCGTGCAGAGGTTCTGAGCAACCTGGATCATCTTAAACTTACAGGCGTTTTTTCGGTGGTAGTCTAGTATTAGCAGATAGCTAAATTAAATTAGGTACCTACTTACTAGCCAAATAAAAAAAAAAAAATAAAAAAAAAATTGCCAAAATATTAGCCTAAATCGCATTGGTAGTTTATTGCTATAAACACTGCCTCCTAGTTTTAGCCTAAAGCTTATTTTATTGGACTGCACGCTATCCTGTTTAGTACTGCAGCTTCCTTCACATTATTTCAACCATAGACATAGAGAATGGACTGAGCGTTCCGTATTCAGTTGTGTACAGATTGAAAATTTCGAAAGAGACAAAGCGAATTTGTGGCCAGTAGTAGTCTCTTTAGTAGTATTACAGGTATTGGCCACAAATTCACTTTGTCTTTTTCTAGAAATTGGTTACTTTTGTGAGGCTAACGCCAGCCTGTCCAGGCGGAGGGGCTCAGTAGCCGTGGCTTGGTCATCCGCGGTGAAGCGAAGAGAAACCCAAGGAGGGGCCGGTCATCTGGGCTTTTGTAGGTAAGCCGTCGACGTAGCGGCCAACAAGTAGGTTGCGTTGCCGCTTGGGTGACATCGCAACTGACTGCGAACCGCGATGTCGTAGGACGCCGCGGCGGGAGAGGAGTGCCGGTATTGCAGTGCGCCGCTCTCCATACCTTCCGCGGCCTTGACGGGGTCGCGTCACCACCGTCTGATGGTGGACACGGTGGGGCCGCAGGGGAGGAGGAGTGTCGGTATGGCGTTGACCGCTCTCCTTATCCTCTGCGGCCGAAAAGTGGTAGGCAGCGGGGCCCACCCCCGGGGTAGGGACTAAGGGTGCCCAGGGTGTCGTCTGGCGATCATGTGCTGGTTTGGTCCCTGGGGTGTTCACGGCTGCAATGTGTTCTGGTGCGCCGGTGATGGGGGGGTACTCCTCAGAGGAGGGTCCGGTGACGGACAGCCGCGGCGGGTTCGCGGTTGAGTGCTAACGCGTGCCCGTGTTCCCGCCATTATCGGCAGAGGAGTACACCGTGGAGTTTTAGTAGGGTGGAGTCCCAATTAACTGCACTGTCTCCCCGTGGTAGTGCAGTATGCGTGAGCATATCTCCACGGAAATAAAAATTGGGAAGTGTGGGGACTGCGTACAGAAGTGAAAACTTAAAACTTTTGAATAACCACGTTACTTTTTTTGAATTTTAAAATTAATTATAATATGAATAAGTCATATTTCATAATTTGTTAATTGAAAAAAAAAATCAAACAAACCAAAAAATAAGCAAAAATAAGAACACTGCAAACTCTCGACTCATTCATAAAGCTATTTGTTCTATGCCAGCTGGGTGAAAGGCCGTTGACCAACACCTTTTTTTTTGTTCATCGTCTGTCTATTGTTCTACACAAAAACGCACGATCATTTATAAAAATGTCTTTATTGATTTTCACATGTAAAATAATAACAACGTTCATGAGTTGTAATAAGACTTAATTTTGAATAATCGGCAAAGGTGCATTGATATTTTTTATAACTATGCATAGCATGCGCGGTGTTGTGACGACAACCTGTAAGATTTCCCCCTATCAAAAATCGTTTTAAAAAGTTTTATCTTAAAGTCTCTTAACGCGCCTAAAGAAGTTTTCACTTCAAAAAAAAGGCTAACGCTCAGTCCGATTCTCTGTCTATGAAATCAACGAATGGGTATATTACTGTAAAAATAAGGCCTCGTTTACGTACACGCCGGGCGTCGCGCGGCGCGGCCCGCACTAAACTCGAACATAGGGCGTTCTATGAGAGCATTTACGGAGACGCGATTTTACACGCGTTTGTTCGAATTGTAGCGTCGTCGCATGTGGCGGGTGAAGCGACGGGCGACGCCGCGGCGGACGCGGCGGGTGACGCAGCGGGAGACGCGGCGGGTTTCTTCGGTTTAACTTCTTTATAACATACTTAATGACACCGCGAGCGCTGCCGCTTAAGACGCCGCGCCGCCGCGTGCGTGCCATAAACGGAGAAAACGCTTGACGCCCCGCAGCTCACCCCGCGCGACGCGCCGCCTGACGCCCCGCGTTCCATAAACGAGGCCTCACGCTGCATACGGAAACAGTCAATGTCAAAATGCTTGAACAATTGTATAAAGTACTACGTATGTATAAAGTTACACTGTGGCAAAGTTATGAATTCATTCATTCGCACGCGTTTAAATTAAAAATGTCCGCTATAAATTCACGGATTACAAACTTTGTTGGTTGTTAAAATTTCGGACAAATAGTACGTCTATATTTTGTATGTTATGGTTGAGGAACCGGAATTTTATGGATAATGTAGCTGAAAACTAAATGGTGGGTTATATTTTACGACGGCGGAACTGTAAATAATATATACACACAGAGTGTATCAGAAATGTGTGGTCAAAAAGGGTGTGGTACAGACCATCAAACTGAACAACTTTCTCCATGAGACCAACATCGTGGTCGAGAAAAAATTATCAGCCGTCCATTTGGGTTGACTAGGTTTTGAACTTTTGTACGGGACGGCTGATATTTTTTTCTCGATTACGATGTTTGTTCCAAGGAGAAAGTTGTTCTATTTGATGGTCTATACCACACCCTTAAATTTGACTACCTACACCTTTCTGATACACCCTGTAAACATAGGTAGGTACTGTTTGTATCGTCATCCTTTGTACCTAAGCAAAAAGGTTTACAACAAAAAAAGTTTGTCTATTTTCGGACTTTCTATTTTTCGGTCAATTCTGTCGGGTAGGGTTTCTTCATGAATCAGTGCTATACAAAAAGCAACTTTGAGGTGTATAGGCACTCGTCCTCCCTCTCTCACCCACTTCCCCCTCCCCCTCCACCTGTCAATCCCCTTACTGCACCCCCTTCCCTATAAAAAGGATTTTTTTTCCAAAATACGGTTGTTCGTCATTTTGTGAATGATTGGTGTAGTTATATTTATATACGTGACTTAATATTAGTAGAAATTGAGAATTAAATTAAAAAAAATCCTTTATGTACAAAAGTAACTCGTAAAAAGCACAGTTGACTCTTTCTACTTTGTTGCCATCTTACTGTCTACACGGAAAGGTCATTTTTGTATATTCTTCCGTCGACAAAACCCCTTTCTATGGTGGTGATGCTACTAGATAGAGCATGCGGAAGAGAAACTGTCAGGCCCTAAAATGACAGTGTGGTCAAGGATATGTAATCCTTCAAATTGACGTACGTTCTTAATGTAATACAAATAAAGTTAAAAAAAATAATACATTTTCTCAACAACTGTCAACTGATGGTCACACCATGTGGTCACACTTTAATGTTCTACACGTTCAATGTCCTACACCTTTACAACAAAACCTTTACACTTTAAACAAATTCGAAACAAAGACAAAAACAAAAAAACAAAACCTTTACACTTTAAACAAATTCGTGTAATTTCCTGAAGCACTCTTAAATATTCACAATGCTCTATTAAGCCTCCCCTTAAATATCATCACAATACGGGAGGCCTAGCTCATCCACGGATCAATCCTAATTCTTGAGTCCATTGACCTTTAGGCCTGAACTAATCCTTCGCAAATATCCCGAGCGATTGATCGATAAAAGTCCACATATACGATGAACGTCATACAGAAATAAATTATAACACGTTTATTTTCGTCATACCTTGCGTCTAGCACAAACACGCGGAGTAAACGAAACCTAAATTCGAAAGATTTTAAAATTTCAAATACTCGTTTCGCACATAATATTTATTTAGCTTTAAAGACTTTATTCATATCAAAAAATCAAATCATGTTTTAATTTACAGATCTTAAAATCCAATTTGTTAGTGATTATTTTAAATACACATCTTAAACACTAACATACATATACAAGGGGGTGTTAACATACAAGTGGCAAAAAAATAATGTCAAAAACACTAATAATAATGTCAAAAAACTTTTTTACAAACCAAAAAACAACCAACTTCCAAAAAAGATATTACAAAGTGAAAAATAACTATAATTTCGAAAATCGGCGTCTTTGTATCCGTATTTTAGTTTTTTTGCCACCGACTTCCGAAATTAAAGTTATTTTTCAAGTTGTACCTAGTATAATTTTTAAGTCTGTTGTTTTGTTTTAAGTTTTTTTTTCTTTTTTTAGTGGGTCAGTTTGTAATTTATCTAATTTACAATAACTTAATGTCAACCGCTCATTATTTTTTTCAAAATATTGCTTTTCCCGATCCAGGGACGTTACTTGTTGAAGAGTTCTCCTAGAAAGAAACAGGAGAACTGTAGCTGATGGTAAACTTAGCTCCACTTCACCATATGCATTGTGACGAGCATAAATTTCTTAGCAACCTTAAAGTTATCGAATCGCCCGTGAAATACTTATTATTGAGCAGTTCAGTTAAAATTTTGAGCCCGCCTTACGGGAGAGTAACTATATTTCTTAATCTATACATAGCCCTTAAACTCGGAGCTCGTGGCTAAGTTATATTATAACAGCCGCACGGGTCGATTCATAAGGTTAAGCTACGCTTGCCGGGATTGGTTCGTGGGTGGATCTTTACATACCGTGACTCCTCCGTACCTCGCAAAGCACGTTAAGCCGTTGGTCCCGGCTGTCATTCGTGGATCTTTGACAGTCGTTACAGGTCGTTAGAAACCAGAATGTCTGAAAACCAGTTTTACCAAGGGGTATCGTATTACCCAGTTACTGGGTTGTGAAGGTCAGATAGGCAGTCGCTCCATGTGAAATACAGGTATTCAGCTGCATCCGGTTAGACTGGAAGCCGACTCCAACAAAGTCCTTAAACTTTCCCAAATTCTATGACGTCACGCACCCTACAGCCTCTAGACTAGAGTATAGTCATTCGTTTTCAAGGTTCTCTTTGATACCGTCCGATTTCCTAACATACACCTGAACCAAATACAGCGTACATTTTTATAAGGTGCCGAGATATATTAGGGGTGCCACACACTCGTCCGCTTCGATAGTTTTTCTTGAAAAATAAAGCCGACCTGAATCAATGACTATAATTACGATTATTTGGCTTTCAGAATATAATAAAATATAATATATAATAAAATAAATGACGCTTTGGAAATATACCCGCTAAATAAAAAAATATGTAAAAGTAAAATCTTTAATTTTGTTAGTAAACATACATATGAAGAGACAGAAAACTTATTAAAGGTAGTTAAATAGAATAACTCTTTTATACTCATCCTCTCACACTCTTTCCCTCACTTTCACACACTACACACCGAGAGGTTTACACTCCACACACCGTTTTTGTTTATTTTGTTTTAAACTTTTAGTCTCTTTTTTTCTGTGTATTGATATATCTCCCATTAGTAATATGTCTAATTATGTTAGTAATGCAATGGTCATCATAAGGAAGAGCGCTGAGTCTGAGATACAGATATTTTTATCTAGTTCAGACACAGATGCCTTCAATATAAAATTAACAAAATTTGAATGTGTCCTGTATATCTCAGCAAGTGTTACATAATGTTTTGTGTCAAATAAATATATTATTATTATTATTTAAATTGTCTTTGACATATCTCGGGACCCTGGGGTCCCGGACTTTTGGAAGGCGTACGAGGAGCCGAAGCCAACTCGCAGAGGCCCCTTAGACAATTTTAAGTGAAAAGATGGCACCAGCCGACGATTATCCCTGTATGCACTATGCAATTTCACCCAAGGACAACCCCCGGTTGGTGCAGAACTATTGCAGAACATGGAAACAAAACACATTGGGCCTATGGGTTTGGGTGGCTATAGTGGATTGGGTACCTTGAACTATGGAAGAACTATATCCCCTGCCTGACCAATGTTATATAATATACACAGATAAATTGGCAGGGGGTGACTTGCACACTCAATAATGGGCCCCCAGAAACGGTCGCTAGCACATAGTGACGTAGCGACAAGGGGCAACATGTCCTGAGGTGCTTGAGGAGTGGAGAGGTATTCCACGGCTCTCAGAACAATCCCAGAGCCCGGAAGATGGTCAAGATCCCTACAAGCACTTACTGGAATACTTCCTTCCTCCGAGCACGTTTGCTCTTGCGAATCTCCACTCAAGCCGGCCAATAAAGGCAAGAATGAGGTGGGAGCTCTGTTCCCATCAGTGTTCACTCCAGCCGGCCAATAAAGGCAAGCCAGAGGTGAAGAACAAGACTTCTCCCGGGAAATAGGGTCCGTGGGGTCGCTACTGCCCAACAGCTCGCCACATGCTGCCCTGCGGGTTCACGTATCTCTCTTGGTCTGGCTCCTCACCCTAGACCTGTTTCGGCAAAGTAAACTCCACCGGCACAGACCCAGAGTTCGGAGCGCGCAAGCCCCACCACGACGTCAACGTAGAGATACGGCGGTGGGGTTATTATTATTATTATTATTCGGCTCGTGCCAGCCGGCAAACTCCGTTCGGTATATTTTTTTTTTTTTTTTTGTGGGTGGGAAATCATCAGATGACTTCTCCCGCTCTGGGCGGAGCGGGAGGGCGCGTCAGACTTTTACTGACTAAAACCCACCCGTGTTCCTACAGTTGCCTGTGCCAGGGCTACGGTATCTCCGCGAGAACACGGCGGTGCTCCACCCAAGCTGGGCAGACCTCCACTGTATGTTCCACAGTGTCCGGGCGATCCACACAATAGTGACACCCAGGCGTTTTCTCCCGTCTTATCTGAAACAGGAACCTCTCGAAACAACCGTGTCCGGTGAGGACCTGCGTCAGGCGGAAGGTGAGGACGCCATGGCACCTCTCCAACCACTCCTCAAAGAGAGGACTTATCGCCGCAATTGTGGCATGCCCAGCGTTGGGTTGCAACAGTCACACTCTCCATATTGCCATGAAATCCCGCCGGAGCTCTGTCCGCTGTACCGTGATTTCTCGCGGCAGCGAAGATACACCCCGGCGTTTCGCCTCCTCGCGCCACTCCCACACGTGCGCGAGGACTTTTGCCTCCAGATCCCATGGCGGCAATCCGCCAAGGAGGCTCGCCGCTTCACCGGAGACCGCGCGGTATCCCCGGTTCGGTATCAAACCTTGCTGATTAATTTCTAGGTCCGCTCGGCACAATTCGAGCTGAGCCGAGCAACTTTTTCCCGAACATAGGTATATATCTCTACATAATATACACGGTGTGAGGGTTACCAATCAACTATTCCATTCATTTTGACCGTGTAGTTTATGCACTTTTGTATGGATTATCAGTTTTTTTTTATAACAGATGAAAAAAAACTTCTGCGTTGGGGTGTCTACAATCATGTACTGAATTCATGGTCACAGTTTGCCCGAGGGTCATGTGGCTAAGTAATAATAGCCGTACGGGTCGATCGATTAGGTTAAGCTACGCTTGCCGCGGTTGTTCCGTGGATGGGTGATCATCTTAATATACCAAGACCCCTCTGTGCCTCAGAAAGCACGTTGGTCCCGGCTGTCATTCGTGGATCTTTGACAGTCGTTACGGGTCTCAGAAGCCCGAAAGTCTGACAACCAGCCTTACCAAGGGGTATCGTATTACCCAGTTAATGGGTTGTGGAGGTCAGATAGGCAGTCGCTCCATATAAAATACTGGTATTCAGCTGCGTCCGGTTAGATTGGAATCTGACCCCAACATACTTAGCTGGAAAAAGGCTAGGCCGATGTTGAGTTCTCGCGTTGATGTCCGTTACATCCTGTATATTTGATTTTGCCAAATCACGCCGATTCGAACAAGTGTATCCATCACGTAGATTTAAATTTACTATAACCCTCTAGAATACCATTCTGTCACTTTAAAATGTTAAAAATCTAGTTTGAGGCGAGCGTCCACTGGACCGCGCCGGCCACAACGCACGTACAGCACGCAACGGATTTCGGTTTGCTTTGCATGAATTTATATAGCACTGCGTCCACTACCGGTACCCCTCGAATTATCATTTCTTCATACAATCAATCTGCCTAGCCTTTTTCCAACTATGTTGGGGTCGGCTTCTAGTCTAACCGGATGCAGCTGAATACTAGTATTGTACATGTACCGACTGTCTATCTGACCTCAACAACCCAGTAACTGGGTAATACGACACCCCTTGGTAAGACTGGTTGTCAGACTTTCGGGCTTCTGACGAAACGTTACGACTGTCAAAGATCCACGAATGACAGCCAACGGCTTAACGTGCTTTCTGAGGCACGGAGGAGTCTTGGTATGTAAAGATGGTCAGCCATCCACGGACAACCCCGGCAAGCGTAGCATAACCTGATTCGAACAAGTGTATATCACACCTTAAAGGGAGTGGGAGCGACGTGAAATATTCAAGGATCAATGGTAGTCCCGTGAAAGAAGATTTTCTCTGTAGATGATTTATTGGGTTGGCTCCGAGGTCACGGTTGTTCGTAGAACGATGTTCGAAACAATAAGGGTATTTGCTTTGAAGTCTGAAATATTGGTCTTGTTTCAACAGGTTGTATTATTAAATTCGAGATTTGATTTTAGGTTGGAAATAATTGTTGTCGTTTCATTGTTTTGTGCAGATCTTGTAGTTTACATACAATTGTAAGTAGAACGCTAGAAAACAAGTTTTGATCTGATTATCTCAATGTCAAAATTGTAAAGCTGAGCGTCTACTGGTCCGCGTCGGCCGCAACGCACGCGCGGCACGCAACGGATATTGGTTTGTTTGTATGCAAAAATGAAGACAGAGGATAAGGAGCTCGTGGTTAAGATATAACAGCCGCACGGGTCGATCCATTAGTTTAAGCTACTCTACCCGGGGTCGGTCCGTGGATGGGTGACCATCTTTACATACCGAGAGTCCTCCTTGCCTCGGAAAGCACGTTAAGCCGTTGGTCCCGGCTGTCATTCATGGATCTTTGACAGTCGTTACGGGTCGTCAGAAACCCGAAAGTCTGACAACCAGCCTTACCAAGGGGTATCGTATTACCCAGTTAACCCGTCGCGCGCTAATTAGCAGACACAATTGAAATTCTATTGTTATCTGTACACATGGTGTACAATCGACATTTTAAGAGTTAATGGGTTGTGGAGGTCAGATAGACAGTCGCTACATGTACAATACTAGTATTCAGCTGCATTCGGTTAGACTGGAAGCTGACCCCAACATAATTGGGAAAAGGCTAGGCAGATTGATTGTATGAAGAAATGATAATTCGAGCGGTACCGGTAGTGGACGCAGTGCTATATAAATTAATGCAAAGCAAACCGAAATCCGTTGCGTGACGTACGTGCGTTGTGGCCGGCGCGGTCCAGTGGACGCTCACCTCAAACTAGATTTTTAACATTTTAATGTGACAGAATGGTATTCTAGAGGGTTATAGTAAATTAAAATCTACGTGAAGGATATCTCCCTATTTAATTAATTTCATGTTTTCAGTAGAATATAACAAAATTATATACTAACATAACTAAAAGTATTAAAAAAAAACTAAAATAATATAGCGTCGAAAAATTCTCCCGCACCAAAAATCCTCGTGAAGAAAGGTTATCACTTTAGAGGCATGAGGAACAGAGTGTAAAGTTCACTTATCCTCTATTGAAAAGGGAGGATCCTCCGAACAGACGGGTGTCGTGTCTGGTGGGCAACTGCCCGACGGTTGATGTCGGGACGTTGTATATATGCTAATCGCGGGGGAAACTCTGATTGCGCGATGCAGGATTGCACGACGTCAGTGTGACGCGTAGTTCGTATGTACTGATGTAGAATCCGCCACATCACTCCCCTCTGGAGACCGGAGGTCGATAGTGGGCTGAGTCGTGTATCTTGCGATGTTTGCCAGTGCCAGTTGTGGCTCCAGTGAGTCGGAACCGGGTGCCGCATAGTTCACGGTGAGTCGGAACTGTCTGCGGTGATACCCCAGTGAGTCGGGGTGGCGCTGCGTTATGCTCCAGTGAGTCGGAGTGTACAGCGCTGTGGTGAGGTTGAGGCTGAAGGTGATGACCAGGAATGCGCGTCCGCTGCATGTTGGTTGTCAAGATACCCGTTGAAGCCGTGGATGCTGGCTGGCTGTGTGACTCGCCGCTCGAAAGCTTGAGGAAGTGATGCTGATGACGTCACGCTGAAGGAGTTGCACGAAGGCTGCGCTGACGTTCATACTCGGGGTCACCAGTTTAGAGGCATGAGGAACAGGGTGTAAAGTTCACTCATCCTCTATTGAAGGGTCCTCCGACCAGACGGGTGTTGTGTCTGGTGGGCAACTGCCCAACGGTTGTTGTCGGGACGTTGTACATATGCTAATCGCGTGGTAAACTCTGATTGCGCGATGCAGGATTGCGTGACGTCAGTGTGACGCGTAGTTCATATGTAGCGATATAGAATCCGCCACAATCACTGTAGATCAATCTCAGCTAGCCACTCAATAAATAAGCTAAGAAATCCTGACATAAATTATGAATAAGTACCTACTACAGAAATAGCATTTTATTTGCTGAATTGTAGAGAAGACCTGACCTTTCGTTTAATTTTGAAAGCAACAGTATGGAGGCAGTCTGTAACTACCTAATTAGAATGCGGAACTTATGAATTTATATGAAAAACTGTCTTGGCACTACGAAATGTTAGTTTTAACACATAGTCCGTTTCCGTAAATGTCCAAACCTGTACGGCCTAGTACTAACACGCGGAGTACCTAAACGTATCGTTTCGTTTCGAATGATTTTAAAACTAAAAATACTAGTTTCGCACATAGTACTTACTTAGTTGTAACTTTATTGTTTTCTATGGGTGGTACTAATTGAGTTTGTCGCAAACATTTAGGTAAACCAAAATGCTACCGGGTAGTTGTATTGTCGTTTGAATTTAAGTTTCGTTTACGTCGTGCGTTTGTGCTAGGGTCTGACCGTAATTCTGACATCCGTTAAGTATTGCTATCAATATAAGAAATATCTAGAAGATCAATCAATCTGACTAGCCATTTCCCAACTAGGTATGTTGGATCGGCTTCCATTCTAACCGGATGCAGCTGAATACCAATATTTTACATGGAGCGACTGCATATCTGACCTCCACAACCCAATAACTGGGTAATACGATGGATAAGACTGGTTGTCAGTCTTTCGGGCTTCTGACAATCCGTAACGACTGTAAAAGGTCCATGAATGACAGCCGGGACCAACGGCTTAACGTGCTTTCCGAGGGACGGAGGAGCCTTTTTTTTTTTTTGTGGATGGGAAATCATCAAATGACTTCTCCCGCTCTGGGCAGAGCGGGAGGGCGTGTCAGACTTCTACCGACTAAAACCCACCCATGTTCCTTCAGCTGCCCGTGCCAGGGCCACGGTATCTCTTTCGAACTACCCGCGACCCCGGCGGCATCGGCCCAATTGACCCCGTCACTGCTGACATCTCTTTGAGGCGCGTGTTAGATTAGATATAATATATAATTATAATCGTATATATAGCTACTACGCAAATAGCAAACCTTAAATGTCAGAATGGTCATTGGTTATTTATTGTGTATGAAAATATTATGAATATGGTGTGTAAGGGAAGGATTTCATAAAGAAAAGCACAGAAAGACAAGACTAGTTATTTATTATTTCAATTAGACTTGTCAATAATTATTCATCTTTAATGATAAAGCTATTGTCCGTTCGCAAAACTAGGTCTTCATGGAGAAGAAGGACAAGAAACTCCATGGAAACAGTATTATAGTATTCTATCAACACATTTCTTATATTTCCACAATTTATAGTTATCTCAAACAGCTAATTCTATCACTCAGAATAATAGCAACATAATAACAATATTTAAGGTATAATATGAAATTACATAACTTACATGACACCTGGTAGATATATTTCACATCACAACGGCACTAGCACTAGCCACTTCAACATCCACTGAGCAACTGCCTCGAGAATGTCATTACAATCCTTTTTATATCCTACCACCCCTTCCATTTATCCCTTCCTATCAAACATCAACTGACAGTATTGTATCAATCGTTTCAAACAACCTATTATATTAAAATAGCAATATTAATTCTAAGATATACTACAGTCACTATCAAATATTATTTAATTATTTATAGTAATAACATCTGTACGATTTTGACAAGTTAAGAGTGGTATATTTCGTAAACACAATAACCAATCAAATTAGATACTTCTACATTGGTCTCAAGCTTCGTAAATGTGACAGATGTCGATATCCAACAAACAGTTATTCTAATAATCTAAAGGTTGTTTTACAATGATTCGATGATTTTAATCACAACCGAACTAACTTCCGGAATCAAGACAATCTCAAGTATTTACTTTTAAATATTAGACACATAATAATTACATTTATCTAACACGCGCGTGGAACACAACGCGCCGTCGACCCGGGCCTGGTCCTTACCGGACGGCGAGCTGCCCATTACTCGTCGTCCGCAAGCCCGCGCCTACGGTGGCCGGAAATCAGCAATCGATTCCCGCCGCCCAGGGCGTCTCCTACGGCGGCTAGGGGCGCGAGGGTGCGGCTGTTGCCTCTCCCTCACGAGTTCCGCTTCCTCCTTCGCGAGCATTACTGCTTCGCAGAAGGAGGTGACGGCTTCCCATGCACTCTCGCTCCGCACCATGGCCTGGACCAGGTTTGGACGCGAGAGATCGCCGCCGCCGATCGCCTCCGTGAGAACACGGCGGTGCTCCGCCCAAGCCGTGCAGACCTCCACTGTATGCTCCACCGTGTCCTCCGGGCGATCCACACAATGGTGACACCTGGGCGTTTCCTCCCGCCTTATCCGAAACAGGAACCTCCCGAAACAACCATGTCCGGTGAGGACCTGCGTCAGGCGGAAGGTGAGGACGCCGTGGCACCTCTCCAACCACTCCTCAAAGAGGGGACTTATCGCCGCAATTGTGGCGTGCCCAGCGCTGGGTTGCGACAATCGCACTCTCCATGTCGCCATGAGATCCCGCCGGAGCTCTGTCCGCTGTACCGTGATTTCTCGCGGCAGCGGAGTTACGCCCCGGCGTTTCACCTCCTTGCGCCACTCCCACACGTGCGCGTGGTCTTTTGCCTCCAGATCCCATGGCGGTGGACGGAGGAGTCTCGGTGTGTAAAGATGACCATTTTTACACACCGAGACTCCTCCGTCCGGGTCCTCCGAAACACATTTTCTGAATAACCCCGGCAAGCGTAGCTTTACCTGATGGATCGACCCGTGCGGCTGTTATTACTTAGCCACGAGCTCCTCAGCATCTTAACTGTCTATAATCTATCTGTAACTGGGTAACATGATGCCCCTTGGGCATGGGACTTTTGGGATTCTGACTACCCGTAACGACTGTCAAAGATCTACGAATGAAGTAGGGACCAATAGCTTAACCTTCTATCGACCCTTGCGGCTGTTATTATTAAGCCAAGAGCCTCTCTAACACGAACCTTTCTATTCTGCAAAATTCCCATTACAGCAAAACTTCACAAGCCTCAAAACACCGTGAAAAATAAAATCGATTCATATCTAATAATAAAGTGTTGCTGTGTCAATAATTCACGAAGTTCGTGACATTTTCATGAACATTATGAGTCGAGGCACGTAAAGCTCGGAGCAAGTCTCTCGGCCTATCGGTACTGTTAGCTTTAAGTTAAAGTCCACGGAGCCAATGGTGCGGAACGAAAAATGTTTTAGAAGAATTTTAAGGGCGGTTGTGACACCTTATATTTTAATGAAAACTGAGTTTGTTGGTCACAGTATTGGAGGACTGATTCATCATCTACCTAGCCTTTTCCCAACTAAGTTGGGGTCGGCTTCCAGTCTAACCGGATACAGCTGAATACCAGTATTTTACATGGAGCGACTGCCTATCTGACCTCCACAACCCAATAACTGGGTAATACGATTAGTAAAACTGGTTGTCAGTCTTTCGGGCTTCTGACAATCCGTAACGACTGTCAAAGGTCCATCAATGACAGCCGGGACCAACGGCTTAACGTGCTTTCCGAGGGACGGAGGAGTCTCGGTGTGTAAAGATGACCATTTTTACACACCGAGACTCCTCCGTCCGGGTCCTCCGAAACACATCCTCTGACTAACCCTGGCAAGCGTAGCTTAACCTGATGGATCGACCCGTGCGGCTGTTATTACTTAGCCACGAGCTCCTCAGCATCTTAACTATCTATAATGGGTTCAATTAAATTAACGAAACATCGCAGATGTGATGGGTATTGACATTTTAATGACAACTAAACTTACAGCAGCCGTTTACCTTGTACTCAGTACGACACAACTTAGATGTAGCATCGGCAAAATTCGTGAAACCGATCACCTTTCGAACTAAGTGCGCCTGCAAAACCACCAATTTTTATTTCTGCTGTAGGCGAAAATGATATTTACGCAAACGCAATAACTTGTAAAGTCATATAACCAAACACATTCGTAAAATTGAAATGAGTGAATGCAAATTTTCAAATGTATGCTAAATCAAGTTATATCGTACTTTACACCTTATTGACGGTTTTTGTTTTTTTTTTTTCTTTTCAAGTATTCTAGTATTTGTATTTTATTTTATTTGATTTTATTCCCCTTGCTATTTTTAATTGATATCCGTGGGTATGTCCGTGGCATCACACAGGCCCTATCAGAATACCAGCGTTGCGGTATTTATTTTGTAAATATCGCAGCTTTATGCTGAGATGGGAGCCTTTTTGGCCTCGCACAGGTCTCTTTTTTTTTAGTCTGATTTCTTTTTTTTTTTTTGTTTTTTAATGTTTATTTTGTTACTTTTATATGCTCTTTTTTAACTGTATTTCCTGTGCGTGTCCCAAATAAAATGTTTTTCTTTCTTTCTTTTACTGTATGTAGTTACTTGAAATTAAGAATTCAGTTTTTTTTTCGTTTTAACGTCAATCTCATTAAGTATCGATACCCATGAGGCCTGCGGAGTTTCACTAATTAATTTAATTTGACCCTGTATATGTAGTAAAATGCTATACAGTAAGTTCAATCTGCTACAAAGCGCACATACACCCCGATGTGCTCCGTTGCGTTCTTATAATAACATTATTATTTATTATTATTATTTATAATAACATTATTATATGAGCATTTTCATTATTTACAAGCTTTTTTTCTTTTTAAACTTTCGCGATTTGTACACATTATAAACAAATTGAGAACGGGTCTTCTCGCGATATTCTTTTTTACGAGGTAAACAGATACCTACTTGTTTCGTGACGTTGCAAGGCGGTTGAAACGTCAGGAAACAAGTAGGTACCTGTTTACCTCGTAAAAAATAATATCGCAAGAAGACCCGTTCTCAATTTGTTTATACAGCATTTTTTTCATCTTGGTTACAAGCTAAAATGATGAGATGGCCGATGGGGCCGAAAGGTTTTGGAGTGGCGACCGCGTACCGGAAGACGTAACGTTGGAAAACCTCCCACAAGGTCGACCGATGACCTTGTGATGGCCGCAGGAATCCGCTGGATGCGGGAAGCACAGACTGGACCAAGTGGCGGTGCTTGGGGGAGGCCTATGTACAGCAGTGGACGTTTTTTGGCTAAAATGATGAATGATGACAAGCTAAAAATATTTTCTAGTAAAGTAACATGAAATAACATTTCCAGAATTGTGTCTCACTCGTTTTTATCTACTCACACTACTACTACAGCTTAACCAGCTAAAATCCACTGTAAAGCTGCTTTCAAAAATGTAACAATAACTCTCCAATGGCTAGAAATATCGGAAAACGAATAGAATCATTCCGAGTGTAATAATCCTAGATTTAAAGTATTTTAAGCCCTCTAATGCTTTGTTCATCTTTTTACTACAGGCCAGACTGAAAGGAATATTTTTTCAAAATGTGTTTTCAAATGTTATTTCAGACAAAGGTTTTATAATATTATCTGTTATTAAAACTGCATAGAGTTTAATGATTAGCTACTCTAGAGGAGAAAATGCATAAACATTTGGCAAGGAATCACACTAATATTATAAAGGCGAAAGATTGTGTGTGTGTGTATGATTGTTACTTCTTCACGCTTAAACGGCTGGAGAGATTTGGATAAAAATTTCAATATAGATAGTTTATATCCTGGATTAACCCATATGCTACTTTTTATCTCGGTATACGTTGGTGGAACCGCGAAGTGCAGCTAGTATAAATAAAAAGTAGAAATATAGAAATACTAGCTGCGCCCCGCGGTTTTACCCGCGTAGACCGGGATAAAAAGTAGCCTATGTGTTAATCTAGGGTTTAAGCTATCTCCATATTAAATTTCATCCAAATCGGTCTAGCCGTTTGAGCGTGAAGAAGTAACAAACATACACACACACACACACTCACAAACTTTCGCCTTTATAATATTAGTGTGAAGTGTGATAGTGTGATTAGTGTGATATATTAGTGTGATATATTAGTGTGATATAGTGTGATAGTGTGATTAGTGTGATAGTGTGATTAGTGTGATAAGTGTGATATTTATTTTATTAGGTACTTAAACAGGATTAATAACATTCTTGCAGTTAAAATTAATTAAAGACAAAAATTATTATCTACAGCTATTTTATTTACACAATTTTTACTAGATAGACCCAAACTAGGCAGTTAGTCTGTATCTTGGTGCTCAGAATAAACTAATGAATAAAGTGTAACCTAAATGATAACAAAAATATACATATTATGTAACTCTTCCTGATGCTACCTCTGACACCACTGTCTGAGGAACCATCAGGAAGAGTTGGACAGTCCCTGCTACAAGTACCAACGCTGACTAAGTTATATTTTGCTAAAGCATGAGCTATTTTTAAAAGTGAGAGAGAAGACAGATTCCATCTTCTTTGTTAGCAACCTAGTTAAGTGGCGTTAGCAAAACACATGGTCCGCATTTTTAATGACACAAAGTTAATAGTTCCCAACACATTGTCTAAGAAAAAACGCGGGAAGCAAAAGGGACGACGAAGTAACTTAGCACTCAGTATTGTTTTCTACTTAAAAAGCTTTCGAGGATTACTTAAAAAGTTAAAGAAAGGAATTGAGTTGAATTAATTATTAATACTTTGTTATGGGTTGCCCTTGTTTGTTTTTATATACTTAGTAGGTTTTTTTTTTTTTTGTAGAGGATTTGTTCTAGACTTAAGAATTGCCAGATGTTTTTAGGATGACTGCAAAATCTTTCCATTAACCATTGAGTTCAAGAAACTTAAAGAACCAATTATTTATCCTTCAAAATGTTTCACAAGAAAAACTGCAATCATTGGTATTATTCCTTTGGGCATAACTCGTTAAAAACAATTTTATAATAAAATAATAATCTCATTATAAATTGGTTATACTACCTACTTAATCTCTCTTAATCTCGTTAATCTGCCTAGTCTTTTCCCAACTATGTTGGGGTCGGCTTCCAGTCTAATCGGATGCAGCTGAATACCAGTATTTTACATGGAGCGACTGCTTATCTGATCTCCACAACCCAGTAACTGGGTAATACGATACCCCTTGGTAAGACTGGTTGTCAGACTTTCAGGCTTCTGACGACCCGTAATGACTGTCAAAGATCCACGGATGGCAGCCGGGACCAATGGTTTAACGTGCTTTTCGAGGCACGGAGGAGCCTCGGTAAGTAAAGATGGTCACCCATGTACGGACCAACCCCCGCAAGCGCAGTATAACCTGACGGATCGACCCGTGCGGCTATTATTATTTAGCCACTAGCTCCTATACCACTACTTACCAAACCAAATTAAAAATACACTTCAGCAAATGCCCACTACACCTTAAATCCGTTAACTGCCTTGAACTTATTAACTAATCAAACTATGATGTTGAAGTTCATTCCCTTAACAAACACATTCTTTCACAAACTGTATTGCATCCAAACCTCATCATGACATGACAAGTTAATTTATAAATATAGCCTAACAACACCTGAAAAATCGCCCTTTAAAGCCTCTACTTACGAAAGGTGAAACAAAAAACCGGCCAAGTGCGTGTCAGACCACGCACGATGAAGAGTTCCGTAGTTGAAAAGAATTTATCCCAAAAACAAACAACATTGTAATCCAAAATAAATTTTTTTAGGCGATACAATTACAAATTAACAATTTTCGGACTGTGATACCTTGCTTCTTGCCAAATTTCATGATTCTAGGACAACGGGAATTACCCTATAGGTTTTGATATACTAGCGAGTACCAAAATATGTCCGATTTATGGCCGTATTTTTTATTGCGTTGATTTAGAAGCTTCATTTTTATAGAGCAATAAGAGACCGTAGACCTATCTATGTATTTGGTATTAATTTCAACTTGATACCTCCACGCGTTCCTGAAAAAAAGGGTCTTGACAGACTAACAGACAGACAAGCGGACAACGAAGTGATCCTATAAGGGTTCCGTTTTTTGTTTTCGAAATACGGTACCCTAAAAGTAGCTATCTAAAAATAAATAGTGACGCAACACTTTTAATTATAAAGGAGTAGACAGCGTTGTTACCGATTGTCACAGCTTTCATTACAGTTAGTGTTACAAAGAAAATACTCGGAGCGGGCGGCCTGTTTTAAGTAGTAGGGTAAACGGCCCTGTTAGCTGCGCTCTGATTTGAGTGGCGAATTTTTTTTTTTTGTTTTCGTTTCACGTATACTGGCTGGTTTTTTTAATGAATACAATTTTATGTAGTTTGCTATGAATTTGTTGGAAGATTTTTATGCATTGTTTCAAAGGGTTTTTCAGCATTTGTAGTTCTAAAAGTAACTTGTTTTCAACTTATGAATAGTGTGCTTACAATAATGCATTCAATTTATTTTATCTTATATATGAAATTCTCGTGTCACAATGTTCGTTCCCGTACTCCTCCGAAACGGCTTGACCGATTCTCATAAAATTTTGTGAGCATATTGAGTAGGTCTGAGAATCGGCTAACATCTATTTTTCATACCGCTACTTTTTATCCCGGTCTACGCGGGTGAAACCGCGGGGCGCAGCTAGTTATACTTATATTTTTTCTTCCGATTAAAACCACAACCGTTTTTTGTTAGCTGTCGGTTTATTTTTCCCAATGTCACTTCTTGTCGCTACATCTAAGCAACAAACGCCCACTCTCTGTAATTTCACACTTATCGCGACTAAACTCCCACACAAAACACATTATAACTCCATAATTCAAGATATGTAGTTTGATCTTACGCCAAACGGACACATGAAGATAGCCACATACAGTTAAACATTATGTTGCGACTAACATACGTCTGGCAGGGAATCAAATGGGAAACATTAACTTAGTGACGTCACATGCCTACGTTTGTACAATATGCTTTATTGTTGTAGAACTTGCGATTGAGGGTTGGGACTTAAGGCCACGATTACCAACATTTAATGATTTGAAAAAAAATATACAGGGTTACTGGTAACTCGACGTATTCCTTGCAGGACGTCATAGTAGGGTTAAAATGCAACAAATTAAACCACCAAAAATGTTCTACCGAAATTTAGTTTTTTTTCTTAATTTTTGTTCTTGACAGACAAAAATTACGAAAAATTAAATATTTAATTAGTGATATTTGCCAATGTTTTAGGCGTTTTTTAACTTTTAATTATTGAGAAACATCTGATAAGGCATCAGCTATGATAATAACTTAAATTCTAGTGTAGTTGCGCCGTAAATCATTTTTAAATTGAATTTTTCATAAAAAAACTAAAAATCGAACTAACTCAAAAACTACTAAATTTCGGTAGAACATTTGGTGGCTTAATTGGTTGCATTATAACCCTACTATGACGTCCTGCAAGGAATACGTCGATTTACCAGTAACCCTGTATGTTAAGCTGGAGCATCTTCTTAATAACTTAATATGTAAATATTTTAGATTATATTTAAGTATATTACATGGTGTAATTAATTTTTAAATTTATGTCTAAGCGTATAAAAACTAAGGATCACGCAAAAACTATAAAGCTTATTTAATTAATTATCTTTTATTATACTTGTTTTAATATAATAGCTTTTGTTTTATCTATCTATCTATACGAGTATAAAAAAAGAGAAGTCCTGACTGACTGACTGACTGACTGACTCATCAACGCCCAGCCTTTTTTTTTTTTTTTTTTTTTTTTTGTGGATGGGAAATCATCAAATGACTTCTCCCGCTTTGGGCAGAGCGGGAGGGCGTGTCAGACTTTTACTGACTAAAACCCACCCATGTTCCTTCAGCTGCCCGTGCCAGGGCCACGGTATCTCTTTCGAACTACCCGCGACCCCGGCGGCATCGGCCCAATTGACCCCGTCACTGCTGACATCTCTTTGAGGCGCGCGTGGAACACAACGCGCCGTCGACCCGGGCCTGGTCCTTACCGGACGGCGAGCTGCCCATTACTCGTCGTCCGCAAGCCCGCGCCTACGGTGGCCGGGAATCGGCAATCGATTCCCGCCGCCCAGGGCGTCTCCTACGGCGGCTAGGGGCGCGAGGGCGCGGCTGTTGCCTCTCCCTCACGCGTTCCGCTTCCTCCTTCGCGAGCATTACTGCTTCGCAGAAGGAGGTGACGGCTTCCCATGCACTCTCGCTCCGCACCATGGCCTGGACCAGGTTTGGACGCGAGAGATCGCCGCCGCCGATCGCCTCCGTGAGAACACGGCGGTGCTCCGCCCAAGCCGGGCAGACCTCCACTGTATGCGCCACCGTGTCCTCCGGGCGATCCACACAATGGTGACACCCGGGCGTTTCCTCCCGCCTTATCCGAAACAGGAACCTCCCGAAACAACCGTGTCCGGTGAGGACCTGCGTCAGGCGGAAGGTGAGGACGCCGTGGCGCCTCTCCAACCACTCCTCAAAGAGGGGACTTATCGCCGCAATTGAGCCTAAACCTTTGAACCGAGAAAGCTGAAATTATGCACGGAGGTTCCTTTTATAATGTAGACAAGGAATAAGGAAGGAATTCCCGGTAGTATGTTCCCGTGGGATATTTTCCTACATCCACGCGGGCGAAGCCGCTGGCAAAGGCTAGCATATAATAAATAAATAGTGTATCTAATTTGGGACAGCGCTCCTTGATGGGCGAGTCCTGTTACTGGCTGGATGTACGACGTGTTGCGTGAGCTCAGCACAGAACACGCAAGCTAACCATTGGTATACAGGGTGAAATTTTAATCGTTTTAATCCTCTAAAGGGGTCATTGTACTCATCATTATGAACAACTTTTACTATGGGACCAAACCTGAAATCGCAAATAAAAAATCAGCTGCTCCCTACATATTGAAGAGTTAAATGTAGATAAATGTACTGAACAGCAGATTTTTTTTTTTGCGATTTCAGGTTTGGTCCCATAGTAAAAGTTGTTCATAATGATGAGTACAATGACCCCTTAAGAGGATTAAAACGAGTAAAATTTCACCCTGTATATCTGCGTCTTAAGTTGTGTGTGGATAGGTGTCGTGTTATCTGAGGGAGTTTGGTTGTCTTAGTTGTCCTTTAACTTAAGCTTTATTTGTGTAGTCAGCTATTCTAACAATGTGCTCATCATGTTGATTGTAAACTTAGGTTTTGTGCGTACTCTACAATGTTCTTCATTAGTTTTCATTTATTTATTTACAATCTTTACAAAACCATCTTATTTACTACACGTTTACCTTCTTAGAAAACCATACTTTAGTTTGCCTTAATTCATATTTTTTTATAATTCCCAAGATATCTTTGGTATGGTTCATTAAACAACATTTCTGTTTGATTCTTCAGATTGAGGATATTTGACTAACTTCATACTGAAAATTAATATCGTTTCCATTATAGGTTTAAGAATAAATCGTTGAACAATACGAACATAATATATTATATACATATATTATATAATATAACGTTAAAAAAGGACGTACATATACACAATTGGCCCTGAACTCGTAACAAATATCTGAGCAAACTTTAACTTTTAACTTTATAATAACAAATTCCTTTTTCTCAAGGACGCGTGGAGATATCAAGTTGAAATTAATATCGAATACGTAAGTCTATGGTCCCTTAGAGTTCATAAAAAATCAAGCTTCTGACCAAACTAAGCAGCAACAATTACTTTCACCCCAAAAAGTACGACTCATCCATATATGTCGTGAGTAGGTACTAATTTAAACATTGCCTCCCCAAGAGTACAGAAAAAGTACCGCCCGCTGGAGCCACACGAATACTGAGCATTTTCCCTTAATTTGAAGAACTGCTTGTTATTTTCACTTACTTTATCTCTGACAACGTGAGCTGAAATTGAAATGGTTTCAATCAACATCTCTTGCAGCAATCAATTGTTGGCATCAAATATCGGCGTCGTTATTAAATAGCCCTGGGGTTCTTTTTGTTTTTCTAGTAATTTTAAATGCCAGGAGCGTTCTGCTTTGATGAGCCGGTAACTTTATAAAAAATAAAAACAAAAGAAATAAATCTTAGCAAACATTTTCTTTACAACCAAAATAAACGAAAACAACAGCCATCCATTGTCTCTTTCACCTTACAATATTGAACTCTTTGACACAAGATGCAAGTGGAGTGGCTACTAATTAAACGTCGTTGACATCGACCGTCTAGCTACTAATGAACCTTGATGTCTCTGATTATTACCAGAAATGGAGCTCTGCTTCACAGAATTATCACATAATAAATTGATACAGAATGTATAGACACCACAACTATGCAAGATTCAACAGCGATTTTCTCCTAAAGTATCCATACTTTTATGAAATACTAGCTTCCACCTGCGGCTTCGCCCGCGTGGTATGTCAATAAAAAGTAGCCTATGTCCTTCCTCAAGGTTCAAATTATCCCTATTTTAAATTTCATCAAAATCAGTCCAGAAGTTTATCCGTGAAATCGAAACAAACAAACAAACTCACTTTCGCATATTTTATAACATTAGTTAGGACGTCCTTTGTCAAAGTTGCAATCGTTATTTCGCAAGAAAATTGCTTTTGAATTTTGCGTAAGTGGGTCGTGGCTCGCGGGGTGCTCGTGGCTAAATGACAACCGCCGCACGCCGCTGCACTGTTACTAAGTGGTTGTGGAGGTCACATATGCAGTCGCTCCATGCAAATTCGATCCCAACATAGTTAGAAAAAGGCTGCTGACTGTACATACGATGATCTCAAACTACATATGTCAAACCAAAGATCCGCCCATTCCCATGTTATTGTGATCAAAATGAAGTCGTTGTGGCACAATGGCAAGCAATACTATACTTGCCAAGGTACTCTTGTGCAAGTGTATGTAGTATATTCCTGGCTTCAAACGAATGCCAGTCGCGTACAACACTCACTGTATCGCAAACGCGTGATATTTTGTCTATGTAAGCGAGCATTTTTGCTTGTTATAATTATGAACCTTCTGTACCTGTCTATTTTGTAATACTACACACAGTGTTATAATTATAGTATACATAAGTAACAAATAATAGTCTTTATAGATGACAGCAGAAATGTAGTGATTTATCTTAAGAGCTTGCTGATGACATATATAACTACAATAACATTTTGTTTAATTTCCTTAAACTGATCGGATTGTCTACACTAATATTATAAAGAGGTAATAAAAAAAGAAGAAGAAGAAGATTCTTTCACTGACAGAAAGCTACACTATTGCTGAGCGCCTGGTATTTTTAACCGACTTCAAAAAAGGAGATTCTGTATTCGACCCTTATGTATGTATGTATATGTACTAGCACTTCCCACGTGGCTTCGCCCACATGGATGTCGCAAAATATTAGTGTCTACATTATAAAGGGAATTTAAAAAAATCTCTTGGGATATTTCCGTAACATGACTGAAAGATTATTACCCCAATTTTCGAGTTAATCAAGCCCCACAGAAAAACTTCCCCTGTAAAATTGACTACCCCACTTCACCCCCTCAGCACCCCCGTGCACCACCACCACGTGCGGCGTGGAGCACCGCCGTGTTCTCACGGAGGCGATCGGCGGCGGCGATCTCTCGCGTCCAAACTTGGTCCAGGCCATGGTGCGGAGCGAGAGTGCATGGGAAGCCGTCACCTCCTTCTGCGAAGCAGTAATGCTCGCAAAGGAGGAGGCGGGACGCGAGAGGGAGAGGCAACAGCCGCGCCCTCGCGCCCCTAGCCGCCGCAGGAGACGCCCTGGGCGGCGGGAATCTATCGCCGATTCCCGGCCACCGTAGGCGCGGGCTTGCGGACGACGAGTAATGGGCAGCTCGCCGTCCGGTAAGGACCAGGCCCGGGTCGACGGCGCGTTGTGTTCCACGCGCGCCTCAAAGAGATGTCAGCAGTGACGGGGTCCAATAGGGCCGAAGCCGCCGGGGTCGCGGGTAGTTCGAAAGAGATACCGTGGCCCTGGCACGGGCAACTGAAGGAACACGGGTGGGTTTTAGTCAGTAAAAGTCTGACACACCCTCCCGCTCTGCCCGGAGCGGGAGAAGTCATTTGATGATTTCGATTTCCCATCCACAAAAAAAAAAAAAAAAAAATGGGTAGATTTCCGAAAAACCCTGATACACGTTATTCTTAATTTTTGATCTCAAGTATAAATACTGAATTTCGAGTTAATCGGATCACGCGTTAAAATTACTCCATACAAACTTTGACACCCCTTATATCCCTTTTTAGGGAGTATTTAGGAAAACTAAAAATTACAAACTTTATAATTTACTTAGATAAATATTCAAACCAAGTTTCAAGACTATTAACTCAAGGAATAAGATTTTTCATACAAACTTTGGACCCCCGTTTCACCCCTTTAGAGGGTGAATTTTGAAAAATCCTTTCTTAGTGCACCCTAAGACCTCATAAGAAACCTAGGTGCCAAATTTGGAATCTCTAGACTCAGCGGTTAGGGCTGTGCGTTGGTATGTCAGTCAGTCAGTCAGTCAATTTGTCATCAGTTTCTTCTTCTATATTTTTAGATTAAATTAAACCACACGACGATTTAAAATATTTTAAGTGTATCAAAATAATATTACAATATGATATTAATTTATACAAGGCGCAGTTACTAATTTTAATAAATCCTAACATGATTATTAATTGTAAAATGATCAAAATGCGCCTTGGGGTTTACAAAAATTTGATTAACATGCTTTAATTTACTTTGTTCAACTAATAAACTAACAGGATTGTGTAATATAAATTAGTTACATTTATTTTCATATAACCCTCTATTTAAATGTAAATACTTTGTGAAGCCGTAATTTCGGGACCGAAAAACTAAACAGAATTTAAATGCTCGTCGACTACATAATAATATTGTTTTCGTAGGTCGTGACTAAAGGAGGAGTTCGTGGCTAAGTAATAACAGCCGCACGGGTCGATCCGTCAGGGTAAGCTACGCTTGCCGGGGTTGGTCCGTGGATGGGTGACCATCTTTACATACCGAGGCACCTCCGTGCCTCGGAAAGCACGTTAAGCCGTTGGTCCCGGCTGTCATCCGTGGATCTTTGACAGTCGTTACGGGTCGTCAGAAACCCGTAAGTATGACAACCAGTCTTACCAAGGGGTTACTGAGTTGTGGAGGTCAGATAGGCAGTCGCTCCATGTAATATACTGGAATTCAGCTGCATCCGGTTAGACTGGAAGCCGACCCTAACATAGTTGGGAAAAGCCTAGGCAGATTGATTGGGTATACCTAAAGAAGTACGACAAGAACGAAATAATTTTGAATGTGGGCACTGGCTTTAATTGAATATACTACATTATGTATTACAGTTGCTTCACTAAACTAGATTGACTACGAACATAATAAAAAAAAAGTAAAAACCGACGTCAAAAACATAAAACGAATAAAATAACTTTCTTACAAAACTTAACAGCTTCTGAAGTCGGTGCCAAGCTAAAGTGCATTGAAGAATTGAAGACACCGACTTTAGAAGCTGTAAAGTCTATTATGAAAGTTATTTTATTCGTTTTACGTTTTTGAGGTCGGTTTTTACTTTTTTTAAGTAAATTTATTTTTCCATTTTTAGTTATACAGGGTGTTTGGTAGATGGGTGCAAAGCCTGAACGGGGTGATATCTTAGACCATTTAGAACTTATTAAGCTAAACTTGTCTTAGACGAAGTCTGTTCCTTGTATTTTTTTTTGAAACTCTAAGGTTTTTAACAATAATACCCATTTTTTTTCAATAAATGGTTAATAGTGTCCAGTTAAAGCTGTTATGTTATTATTTTTTATTTATGTAATGTGTGATTACTCAAACAAAATTATTCCCAAGCATCTGTGTCATCAGAGAAACATTCTACGTAATATTCAAGTTTAAGAAACTTTTAAAAATCAAGAAAATGTTTTGTTTACGGCATAATAAAAAAATAAAAAAAATATCCTGAGTTGTTCAAATCTTTTTAAAAACATGCTTGGTTATTGCCCTTTCTTTTGAGGTACTATTTACGCAGATGTCTCATCAACTCTTGGAATTAGGATGTACAAAGCAAATTGAGGTCGAATATTTAATTTTTAAACAGACCAAAATAATGCAACATTTTTGCTAATGCACTATTGTTTTTTGTTAGAACTGATCTTCTGGGAACTCGCATAACAAAAGCCGCCGCGCGACGATAGCAAACATGCCCTTCTTTCGACTCTCGGTTAGCGTCTACTGAACTGCTATTATTCAATAGAAAAATCAGCTTAGTTGCTGAGGATGTAAAGTCGTTATTTATTTACACTAATACTAGTACCCGAATAGTCGGGTGGACTCGTCACATCTTCGGACCATCAGTTAGTCAAGTAACGACTGCCCTTGTGACTAGACATTTTAATTGCAAATTCGTGTTTACACAATTCACCGCATGAAGTTGTGCGCTCCTTCACGTGTTGATTTTGGAGGTGTTTAAGGTATCGAGCCTAGCCCTAGCTGTGAGCTCCTTCACTGATTTTGGACTTTTATTTGTGTGATCAATCGACTATAGCTACTTTTTCGAATGAAGAATATGCGGATATCGTCTTCATGTATGGCAGAGCTGACGATAATGGATCTTTGGCGCGACGGATGTACCAAGAGAGATATCCGAATCGCAGATTACCTAATGTCAGAGTGTTTTACAACACATTTCGTCGGCTTTCTGATGTTGGAATCCATCACGCGGAATCTGGACTCAACCCGGGAAGACATCACGCAAGTATCGAGGAAGACATTATTGCAGCTTTTGATGCAGATCCTACTACGAGCGTCAGAGTAGTAGCTCGAAACCTCAACATTTCGGTATGGAAGGTGTGGAATACGATGCATCGAGAAAACAAATATCCTTTCCACGGCACGGGTGTACAAGGTTTGGATAATGAAGATCCCCCACGAAGGATTCAGTTCTGTCGCTTTTTGTTAAATAGTGACATTGAAGATGCATGGTTTTTAAAATCCATATTGTGGACCGATGAATCAAAATTTTCGAAAGAAGGAATTACCAATTTTCATAATCTTCATCGATGGACCGACAAGAAGAGCAATCCACACTGGAAGAAGCAAGTGTCGTTCCAAAGGAAATTTTCAGTTAACGTGTGGGCAGGAGTAATCGGCCGAACGTTGATTGGTCCCCACTTCCTACCAGATAATTTAAATGGAGAAAATTACCTGGAATTCCTCCAAAACTATCTCCCAGAGCTTCTGGACGAGACCGAAATACCAATATTGGCAATGAGAAGACCACTGATTTTTCAACAAGATGGTTGTCCAGCACATTGGACCCTAAACGGGAGAGAACATTTAAATAATTGTTTTCCAGAGAGCTGGATTGGCAGAGACGGGCCCATCCCTTGGCCACCTCGATCACCCGATTTAACTCCTGTGGATTTTTTCGTTTGGGGACGGGCCAAGGAGCTCGTCTACACGCACGTTGAAATTTCAACTAGAGAAGAATTAATAGAAAGAATCCAAATGGCTTTTCAAGTCATGAAGCAGGAGATGAAATTAAAAATCACGACTACAGAAGTGAGAAGACGGGCACGTGCTTGTATAAGAAACCGCGGTCAACATTTTGAACATGAACAATAAATTATTTTAACAAAAATGTTGTTTTATTGATCTGTTCGAAAATAACAATTTTCATACTCAATTTGCTTTGTACATCCTAATTCCAAGAGTTGATGAGACATCTGCGTAAATAGTACCTCAAAAGAAAGGGCACTAACCAAGCATGTTTTCAAAAAGGTTTGAGCAACTGAGGCTATTTTTTTAATTTTTTTATTATGCCGTAAACAAAACATTTTCTTGATTTTTAAAAGTTTCTTAAACTTGAATATTACGTAGAATGTTTCTCTGATGACACAGATGCTTGGGAATAATTTTGTTTGAGTAATCACACATTACATAAATAAAAAATAAATAAAAAATAATAACATAACAGCTTTTACTGGACACTATTAACGATTAATTGAAAAAAAATGGGTATTATTGTTAAAAACCTTAGAATTTAAAAAAAAAAATACAAGGAACAGACTTCGTCTAAGACAAGTTTAGCTTAATAAGTTCTAAATGGTCTAAGATATCACCACCTTCAGGCTTTGCACCCATCTACCAAACACCCTGTATAACATGCCAAAACCCAACACGAACGAAATCATCAAAATCCGCTTAGAAATACCGGAGATACATATAACTTCCTACATAAGAATTATTACCTAATGTATTATATAGTACTAAAACTTTCCTGAAACTATGTAGAACACGTTAGTTAAAGAATCATCAAAATTGGTTCATTAGTTTTTGAGAAAATCGCGGACATACAAAAAAACATGCATACATACGGGTCGAATACAGAACCCCCTTTTTTTGAAGTGGGTTAAAATTTACTTTGCTTATCAATCTGTACGCGATTTCAGTTTTAGCTGTCGATACTTACCTATAAAGTAAGCCTTAGATAGATTGACGGGGTCGTTTTGGTTGACTTTTTAACCGACTTCAAAAAGGAGGAGGTTCTCAATTCGTCGGAACATTTTTTTTTTTAATTTTTTTTTTATGCATACGTACAAACAAAACAAAAAAAAATCCAAATCGGTCCAGCCATCTTCTAGTAATCGGGGAATATGTTCCCCGATTACTAGAAGATGGCTGGACCGATTTGGATATTTTTTGTTTTATTCGAGAGGGTATATATACATCACAGTTGGTCCCATATAAAATTGATTATCTTTGCTTGGGTCGTTTTTGAGTTAGCATCAATAATATGTATTTCTTCCCCACTTTTATATGGATGATGATCTAGTTTGTTTTGCAGATAGTGGTATTAGAATTTGTGTGGGGTAGGTACACAACTAAAAAGTGAAAAATAAAAACTTTTTTACAAAAAAATACAACCGACTTCCAAAAACAACACTACAAAGTGAAAAATAACTTTAATTTCGGAAGTCGGTGGCAAAAAACGAAAATACATTTAACTAGACACCGACTTCCGAAATTAAAGTTATTTTTTACTTTGTAGTGTTGTTCTTGGAAGTCGGTTGTATTTTTTTGTAAAAAAGTTTTTTAGTATAACATGATCTACTGCCATGCCATCTCTATACTATTCTACGATATTATTATAACTACTTCCTGTCAGTGTTTGTGAGTTTTATGTTGAAAGGTATACAGCATATTGTGCAGATGACAGACTCGGAGATGTGTAGATCTTCAACTAGTCAAGAGATTACGTACCTACTACAAAAACATTGTGCTGTTTTGCTAAGTGTCTTTGCTTGAATTGTTTTGCTGCATGAGTACTCTACTTGGCCTGTCGTACTCTTCCAACTACAAGCTACTACTTAAGAGCCCATACTACCTCAACTTTTTATCTCGCACGCACGATACTGTAGTGCTATTCTGTAAACATCTCACCGTGATAACTCAGGTGAAGTGAGAGTGAAGTGAGCCGTCATTGCACCTGATGCTAGGGGTTGACACTATTGACAGCTCACTTTAAGATCATTTCACTGCTCGCGGACTGAGTGAGAGCGAGACTGTCACACTTTAGTTTATGAACTGAGTGTGGTGCTGGGTGCCGATGGTTTAGTTAATTGCTTTTAGCGATGAATATAATGGTTATTAAAAAAAAAAATAAAAAAAACAAGACCTGCTTTATAGACAGTTCAGTTAGTAATCAATGATTAGTATGCAAATATCCGTGATCTAATTTGAAGTATTTTTTGAATACCAGCGATTTATTGTTCGGTTTGGAGGTAACTTTGGATTTTTTTTCTATCGATAAATTTTATGAAATCGTATTTTCGTCAAACATTACTTAACGTTAATCCTCAACTTTACCATATATTTATTTCAAAATTAATGCTGCAGTATTTTCGACATAACGGAGAATCATGCTAAGCCATTTGAGGTAGTATAGGCTCCTAATGTTTTGACTTATTTAGTGCGTATTTGCGTAAAAATACCAACAATACAAAATGCAGCGAAAACAAAATAGTAGCGAGCATGTAAATTCAGTGCTAAATAAAGAGGTGCTCGTTGGAACACGCTAGGAATGTCTGTTCAGCCGGAATGTTTAATAAATCAGTACTTTACTTGTTTTTCCGTCGGCCAGACGGTCGCCTCAAGATTGTGTTTAGGTATAAAGATATTCGCTACGTTTGTTTGCTACGTTACAATGTTGTTTTTCTTGAGATTCTTTTGTTTCGGGTGGGCTTTTTAATTGACTGCCGTTGAAAGTGAGTGTCTTACTTCGTTAAGAGGGCTGTCGTATTTCAGCTCGCCGTCCGGTAAGGACCAGGCCCGGGTCGACGGCGCGTTGTGTTCCACGCGCGCCTCAAAGAGATGTCAGCAGTGACGGGGTCCAATAGGGCCGAAGCCGCCGGGGTCGCGGGTAGTTCGAAAGAGATACCGTGGCCCTGGCACGGGCAACTGAAGGAACACGGGTGGGTTTTAGTCAGTAAAAGTCTGACACGCCCTCCCGCTCTGCCCGGAGCGGGAGAAGTCATTTGATGATTTCCCATCCACAAAAAAAAAAAAAAGGGTTGTCGTATTTTATCATCTCTCTGGCTCACACTGTGCCAAATTTTCAAGAATATTAAATGAAAAAATGCTTTTTTGAAAAATGTAATCATTTAGCAAACTAGTAAATAATATTAATTAAGGTAATAGGTAATTATTAAAAACACATTTTATTGTGGCATTTATTTAACTCATCTCAAAAACAGATAACACAATAGAAATGGGGTTTTAAAATGAGGTACCTAGTTAAGTACCAGTTCGCTAATTGATCACATTTATCAAAAAAGCCAATCCAATGTGCCAATCTGCCTAGCCTTTTCCCAACTATGTTGGAGTCAGCTTCCAGTCTAACCTGATGCAGCTGAGTATTTTTAACCGACTTCAAAAAGGAGGAGGTTCTCAATTGGTCGGAATGTTCCCCGATTACTCGAAGATGGCTGGACCGATTTGGTTTTTTTTTTTTTTTTTTTATTCGAGAGGGTATACATCACAGTTGGTCCCATATAAAATTGATTAACTTTGCTTCGGTACTTTTTGAGTTAGCTTCAATAATACGTATTTTTTCCCGACTTTTATATGGATGATGTTCTAGTTTGTTTTGCAGATAGTGGTATAAGAATTTGTGTGGGGTAGGTACACAACTAAAAAGTGAAAAATAAAAACTTTTTTACAAAAAAATACAACCGTCTTCCAAAAACAGCACTACAAAGTGAAAAATAACTTTAATTTCGGAAGTCGGTGGCAAAAACCGAAAATACATTTAACTAGACACCGACTTCCGAAATTAAAGTTATTTTTCACTTTGTAGTACTGTTTTTGGAAGTCGGTTGTATTATTTTGTAAAAAAGTTTTACATGGAGCGACTTCCTATCCGACCTCCACAACCCATTAACTGGGTAATACGATACCCTTGGTAAGACTGGTTGTCAGACTTTCGTGCTTATAACGACCCGTAACGACTGTCAAAGATCCACGAATGACAGCCGAAACCAAGGGCTTAACGTACTTATGAGGCACGGAGGAGTCTCGGTATGTAAAGATGGTCACCCATCCACGGACCAACCACGGCATGCGTAGCTTAACCTGATGGATCGACCCGTGCGGCTGTTATTACTTAGCCACGAGCTACTCTTTTTTTTTCAAAAAAGCATCTTTTCATTTAACATTCTTAAAAATTTGGTATTGTATGAACGGGAGAGGTGATAAAAGGCGACAGCCGTCTTAAGTTGCTGATATGGTGCAGATTTGATTATCACTCTTGCAATACACAACTGAATTGAAAACTTTGGGAGCGGGTGACAGAAATAATTGTTCACATAATTTCGGACGCTAACTACCTTTACTGGATTCTGGTGAAATAACAGACACACAAAGCTTTTAAATTTTTTGTCTGTGTACTTAACAAGATTTACATTATTATCATAATCTTGGGGTTTGTGGCTAAGTAATAACAGCCGCACGGGTCGATCCATTAGGTTAAGCTGCACTTGCCGCTGTTGCTCCGTGGATGGGTGAACATCTTTACATACCATGACCCCTTCGTGCCTCGAAAAGCACGTTAAGCCGTTGATCCCGGCTGTCATTCTTGGATCTTTGACAGTCGTTACGGATCGTCAGAAGCCTGAAAGTCTGACAGCCAGTCTTACCCAGGGGTATCGTATTACTCAGTACTGGGTTGTGGAGGACAGACAGGCAGTCACTCCATGTAAAATACTGGTATTCAGCTGCATCCGGTTAGATTGGAAGCCGACCCCAACGTAGTTGGGAAAAGGCTAGGCAGATGAGGTAAATGATCATAATCAAAATAACCTCTATTCGTGGCATAATTTGTTATAACGTTGTTCAGAGTCGTACAATGTATGTGCAGCTTTATGTAGGTACCGAACATAGTATCCAACACAACGTCATGTAGGTACATAATGTTATTATTTGTAGGTATATGAAAAGCCCTAATCTCGGCAAGTCGGGCTCAGATGCGGGCACTATTGTTGCACCAACAAACTATTAACGTCTTCAGGCTAGGCACAACTCTAACTTAATCTAGCTTCACAAACTGCTAGACTAGTTTGATAAGGAGAATATATAATTATACAAAAGTTGTCGGGAAAAGTCTCGTTACGAATTTGTAAACAGTTTAGTACTTAGAGCATTCTAAGAAAGATTAGGCTCATAATATTAGGCTTAGGCGAAGTTAGTGAAACTAAACTTTTGAAAGAGTTTTGGTTTTAGTCTGATTTAGCAACTTAGCTCGTGAGAGAGGAGCTCGTGGCTAAGTAATAACAGCCGCACGGGTCGATCCATCAGCTTAAGCTACGCTTGTCGGGGTTGGTCCGTGGATGGGTGACCAACTTTACATACCGAGGCTCCTCCGTGCCTCGGAAATCACGTTAAGCCGTTGGTTTCGGCTGTCTTCCGTGGATCTTTGACAGCCGTTAGAAGCCCGAAAGTCTGACAACCAGTCTTATCAAGGGGTATCGTATTACCCAGTTATTGGGTTGTGGAGGTCAGATAGGGTATTACATAGTTGGGAAAAGGCTAGGTAGATTGATTAGCAACTTATCTATGGATGCTTGAATTTTATGCGGAAGTTTTTTCTCAGTTGACAAATGCCAAAGGGCAACAAAGAAAGGCCCTATACAGCCTAATTTAGTATGTATGTACTTTAGAATTATAGTGTCAAGATCCTAATCAATCTGCCGAGCCATTTCCCAACTATGTTGGGGTCGGCTCCCACTCTAACCGGATGCAGCTGAATACCAGCATTTTACATGGAGCGACTGCCTATCTGACCTCCACAACCCATTATCTGGGCAATACGATACCCCTTAATACACTGTTTCTCAGACTTTCGGTCTTCTGACGACCCGTAACGACTGTCAAAGATCCACGAATGACAGCCGGGACAACGGCTTAACGTGCTTTCCGAGGCACGGAGGAGTCTCGGTATGTAAAGATGGTCACTCATCCACGGACCGACCCCGTAAAGCGTAGCTTAACCTGATGGATCGACCCGCACGGCTGTTATTACTTAGCTCCTCAAGTCTGCACAAGTCATGATCCTAATATGTTGTACGAAAGAATATGGTATGTCCAGAGACCCTAAAGCGAAACGTGTTTAACCAAATTTAAAATCTTTAAAATTTAGGTAAACCAAAGGTTAGGTAGGGGGTTAGGTTTAGGTTAAGTTTAGGTTTTTGGGTTTACGTAGGTGGGTTTTACCTAAATTCTAACGATTACGATTACGATTAGGTACGATTTAGGTTTACTCCTTGCGGTCGTGCTAGGTACAACAGATCAAATCAAATTGTTTATTTGTGATGCATGGGTTACATACAGGTGTTCCTTACATACCTAATTATATGCTTAATAATGTTCATTCCATGATCAGACACTTGGATTAATGAGAAATTTAATTAATTAATTATTAATGAGAATATGATTATAACATTCCAATGAATAGATATAAATTCTATTATTACCATTAGTTACAATAAACACAAGACAACAACAATAAATTTTCGTAAAGATACATGAAACGTATAAAAAATTCTAGTCGATAAGATAAAAATTCAGTAACAGTACCTAATAACAATTTTCTAAAAGAAATTGGACCAATTTATTTTTAAAGACATGGATATTGCCACATTATTTTATGTCATTAGGAATCTTAGTGTAGATCAAAGTAGAAATCAATAAAGCAATCATTTAAGTTTATTTTATTTATCTTTTACAAACAATATACAAGTTAACACTATTTACACTAGGTACTAAATTAAATGACTAACTAACTAACTGTACAAATAAATACAAAAACAAAAGTACACTAGGCGTCGAAGTACTCGTCCGCATCGATGTCATCCGGAAACGTGCCCAGAAGACTGGCAGCATTACCACGTTGAATGGCAATGCTAATTCTTTGGCTAAAGAACGAGCCAGCCCTCTGGTCACGTGAAGTCTCGACCAGTCGGCGAGAAATTTCCTTAAAAAATAGACGCGCACACGGGTCCCATGACCCGAGCGTTTCGACCCCAAACGGCTCAAAACTGTAGTTACCTATAAGGTAACAGTATTTGCGTTTATAGCAATAGATAGACACCACGTAACAAACCTACTTGACTAGGAACTTAACAAGTCCTAGTTCATTAGCAAGAGCAAGAGCTACTTTTACTTACATAATGATGCAGAATTTCAAGTTAAAGCAAAGTACCCACCGCTTCAACTAAAACGGTTTGCGCAACTTTCGATAAAACCAAATTTTCTTGAAGGATTTTTCTATATCTACTTATTCTGTACTTAATAAATTATATAGTATTTTTTTTATTTATTTATTTAGCTTAGCCAACAATTGTTTACACTAAATATTTAAAAAATTTTAACAGCTAACAGTACTTACGTTTATAAGTGCAACAATTACTTAAAGGCTAACACAAAAGCGAAAATGGATACAAATTACAATTATTAAAGCTATTAATATTTTTCGGTAATTAATGCTAAACAATAATAAAAACAAACATTACACACAACAGTATGTAATTGTTGCCTCTAATAGCTGATATAAAATGCATCACTTGAGTGAATGATTTACTTTTATCAGTTCAGTGGGTTCATCCAAGTGAATGATCTCACTCCAAGTTCACGTAACATTGACAAAATTATGTACTCTATGAATGAACGTTCAATTTCAATCATTCGGTAGGCGAGTGAAGGATGCCGAATGAAATGCAAAAATTAGCAAAAAGTGAAGTGACGATGGGAAAATAAAACAAATGATTGTCGTGGGAATAGCTTAGTGGTGAAATGATTTGTCGCTCAGTTAGGTTGTAGCGGGTTGACTACCTCCCCCTAGGGACAGCAGTAGTAAACACTATGAAAGGTTAATATGATAAAAAAAAAACTATTAAACCTGCAGTAGGCAGGTCTCTAGAATATCACGTTAAAAGAGCATTTCTTCTTATAGATTACTACGCCCCTTAAAGTACGTTATTAAGTTGCTAAATTCCTAAAACTACACCATATTTGAATTCTCACTTAATAACGAACTAAAACATTATAAAAAATATATCAACACAGCTGTTAACCCACCCACATTTTAACTCACAAAAAATTTAAAGCATAACATATACGGAGGTGAAAGCTGGCAACGTGTTAAAACTTCACATTGTACTATTTGTAGTCTGTTCTTCAGTCCCACGGGTGTCGAGCTCACACTGAAAGCCTGAAAGGTCCTTCGCTAGACCTCGTTTACACCGAGTTTCGTTCAGTGACGTCATAGACCAGGGGAATAACAAAACCAGTTTTCTAACGAATACGTCAGTTTTGACGCTTGTTATGTATTTTAAACTTGGGTTTCGTTTTTAAAATGTGTGTAATTTTTGGTTGAAATGGGTGTAAAGTCATTTGGTTTAAAGAACCGGTGAACAAAAGGGGAAAAAAAATCAAGAATAGGATGGGAAAGGCTTGAAAAAAAACCGGTCAAGTGCGTGTCGGACCACGCACAATGAAGGGTTCCGTAGTGGAATTTATCCCAAAAACAAACTACATTGTAATCCAAAAAAAATGTTATGTACCTATTAAAATTACAAATTAACAATTTTCAGACTTTTTATTTTACTTGTGCTGTGAGCCCTTGCTTCATGCCAAATTTCATGATTCTAGGTTAACGGAAAGTACCATGATTTTGGTTAACGGGAAGTATCTAGAATCATGAAATTTGGTGATGAAGTACCAAACTTCATCATTCTAGGTTAAGTATAGGTTTTGATATACTTGCGAGTATCAAAATATGTCGCATAAATGCCCGTATTTTTTTATTGCGTTGACTTAAAAGCTTGCCTTTTTAAGGGCTCCAAGGGACCATAGATCTACGTATTTGATATTAATTTCAACATGATACCTCTTCACGTTGCTGAGAAAAAGGGTCTTGACAGACTGACAGACAGACAGACAGACGGACAACGAAGTGATCCTAAAAGAGTTCCGTTTTTTCCTTTTGAGGTACGGGACCCTAAAAAGCCCCAAAAAGGTAGTATATATTATGATCGTAGGGTAAAAAGTAATACTAAAAATAGATGCTTCATGTTGATCACAACCAAATTTATCTTTACACGAAAAATTATTACTAAGTGCAATATCCTAGAAAACACACATCTGCTAACATCACTCCCACACAAACGAACAACAAATCCACGAAAATTCACGAATCAACACGCGCAGCTTAATCTGTTTTCCATCTACTCACGCAAGTATATAAACGAGTAAATTTTATTACACACATCACACACGGTGTTCGTATTATTCCTCTGAACAATACAATCTCTCCGAAATTACAGCGGAACACGGAAAGTGGCGCGGGATATACGAACGTAGCTCGCGACAATGCAAAGTATTCGCAAGTTCAAGGGAGATAAAGCTATCTAGTGCGACCCACTTCCCTGGGTACCAGGGGTGGCAGGGGATTAGTTGATCTTCCTGTGGTCAAGATTGTGTTTTGTTTTGGTTGGGTACTGTGACGGCAGGGGACATGTACTGTAGGAGAATTTAACAGCATTTTTTTGTCTTTTTAACCGACTTCAAAATATGAGGTTCTGTATTCGACCCGTATGTATGTATGTATGTATGTATGTATGTATGTATGTATGTATGTATGTATGTTTGTCCACGATTTTATCAAAAACTTATAAACCAATTTTGATGATTCTTTCACTACCGTAATCTACATACTTTCAGGAAGGTTTTAGCATATAATACATTATGTAATTATTCTTATGTACGAAGTTATATGCATAAATGTTCTGAATCTCCGGCATTTCTAAGCCGATTTTGATGATTTTTTTCGTTCGTCTTGGGCCTACATATATGTAATTGTATATTCAACTAAAAATGGAACAATAAATTTACTTTAAAAAAAGTAAAAACCGACTTCAAAACCAAAAATGAATAAAATAACTTTCATAAAACACTTAACAGCTTCTGAAGTCGGTGTCTTCAATCCTTCAATGCACTTTAGCTTGACACCGACTTCACCGGTTTTGAAGTCGGTTTTTACTTTTTTTTAAAGTAAATTTTATGCCTTACAGATTGGGCGCACTGACCTTTTACCTTAGTCACTGTCATTTTCTTTACGTGTGAAGAGTAAAGAAAATAACCACACTTTTGTACTTTTTCAATGTTTCTCGTTGTTGTTTTTATCATAATTATTGCTCTTAACTAAAACACCTCCAGTCATCTTTCAACTTTATTTTAGTAAATTAATCATAATATCAAACTACTTATTTAAATAGAAAATTACTCGAAAAGAGGTAACGTTGTGAATTTATTCTATCGGTACAACTTTATAAAATCGTGTTTCCATCGTGTATAATTACTGCCTAGTATATATATACTAGGCAGTAATCTAATCTAGTAACAGTAATCTAGGAAAATATATTAGTAGTACTGGGGATATCCCCAGTACTACTAATATATTTTCCTAGATTTTAATTTAATTGTTGACTACTTGAAACATGGATTATAAAAACGTGTTTGTGTGTATAAAAAGCTCGGTGCGCCGTTAACAACGATTCTCATTGCTAGAGCAGTGTCCAAATCTCACTTTTCTCTGTTACAGACAAAGATTTCAGTTCTGAATGTTAAAATCAAGAAGTGACGGAAAGATTTATCATTTAGTGAGTCACCTGAAAATTGAAATAACAATTATTTCGGAATATTAGAGAAATAAAATATTAATAGTATAGTATTATTAAATATAATAAACATAAAATAATAATAATATAATAAATATTCCTAGAAACCGACGTGACGAGATCTAGTCGCGGTGGACCAGGGCCTCACTTCGCTCTCCATGGCTAAAGAGAACTGGCGCAAGCCTGTAGTGCTTGACACTAACGATCGCAGGGAGGTATGGCAGAGTAAGGAGCTCCACGGACGCTTTTTCCGGGCCCTACATGGACCCGATGTAGATTTGTTAGCGTCCGGAGCCTGGCTGCGTTCCGGTGACCTCTTTGGGGAAACCGTAGGTTATGTCTGTGCAATTATGGACGAAGTTATCATGACGAACAATTACCAGAGATTTATTGTGAAGGACGGCAGGGTTGACATTTGTCGGGCATGCCACCGTCCAGGAGAATCAATCCAACACATTATCTCCGGGTGTTCTCGTCTAGCTAACGAAGAGTACTTGCATAGACACAACCTTGTAGCCAGGATTATCCATCAGCAACTTGCGCTGAAATACAGCCTTGCGGAAAGTGCCATACTAAAGGTATGTATGTGCCCGACCCAGTTCTCTAAAATGGAAATATCACATTGTACTGGGATCGATCCATCATCACTGACAGGACTATTGTTGCCAATAAGCCTGATATAGTGGGGGTGGATCGAATAGAGCGGGGCACAATGATTATTGACATAACGGTCCCACATGACGGTAACCTCGTGAAAGCTGAGAAAGATAATCAAATCAAGTATCTTGACTTGGCTCGCGAGGTTGTCGACATGTAGGATGTGGACTCAGCAATCATTGTGCCGATAGTCGTATCAGCCAATGGCTTAATTGCCAAGAGCCTCGACCAACACCTAAGGAGGCTCTCGTTGGGCAGCTGGATTAGGAGCCTGATTTAGAAAGCGGTACTACTAAACATGGCGCGCATTGTTAGGAGGTTCCTCTCTCTGGAGCTCTGGCCGTCGGTAGCTTGTATCCTGTTCCCGATACCGGTGGGCTACTATGTTTTATATTTTTAAATGTTTTTACATTCTTTTTATAAAGTAGCACACATGAAGCGGATGAAACTGGATTACTCAGAACGCGGCGAGGTCGGGGCAAGGTTGGTAGCGCACGTCCGTTCAGTTCGGTGTCTAATCACGAAGTCTTCGTACAGGAACCTTGAATGCCAGCCGTCATCTGTCACTGTTATTTTCCCCCGCAAACTCAAAATGACATTGACAGCTCGCACAGAGATGCCAACCCCATTTCCGAACACACCCAAGTCGGTACAACTTGACGTTCTGTTCAGAATCCACGACATATATATGGTGACTGGTAATTATTAGTGACCGATACTTAAACACATGATTGTGTTCATGATAACAAACAACTTTTACTATGGGACCAAACCTGAAATCGTGAAAAAAAAATCAGCTGCTCCCTACATTTTGACGAGTTTTGCGTACATGAATGTATGAGGCAGCTGATTTTTATTTCGCGATTTCAGACTTGGTCCCATAGTAAAAGTTGTTTGTTATCATGAGTATAATCATCTGTTTAAGTATCGGTCACTAATTACCAGTCACCCTATATATAATTCAGAGAAAAAGATCATATTGACAACTCTGCTGGTACCTTTACTATCTAATATAAAATTATTAAGGAGTAATTTTCCCATCGCCAGATACTTTAGCCGAAGAATAATTTTGATTTTTGGCAGTTTCTGCATACAAAAACTGTCAGCCACTGTCAATTATTTTTATTGCACGGATCAAAAACGAGTCTGACATTAAAAAATTAGCCCTAATTCTTGCAAATGTGACGTTACGAAAACTCATAGAACTAAATGATATGAACAAAAATCACAGATACAAAATCGTAGCCCTAACCCCGCAAGTGTCTGCATAGAGTCGTCTTTTATCTTGAAAAGATAAAGAGGCAGAACACATAGTATCTTTTTGTTATTTAGATTTTATATATTTTTGCCCGATATGGGTAACAAGAAGAACTGTTATGATTCTGTCAACCTCCGTATTGTAGAAACGTTGTCTATTATTGTGTGGTTTATAGCCTTGTTAAGATTCAGATATATGATTTTAGTGATTTTTAGGGTTCCTTACCTCAAAAAGAAAATAAGGAACCCTTATAGGATCACTGCGTTGTCCGTCTGTCTGTTTGTCAGTCTGTCAAGACACTTTTTCTCAGGAACGCGTGGAGGTATCAAGTTGGAATTAATAAATGTAAGTCTATGGTCTCTTAGACATCTAAAACAATTAAGTTTCTAAGTCAACACAATAAAAAAATACAGCCATTTATGTGACGTATTTTGATACTTGCAAGTAAATCAAAACCTATAGGGTACTTCCCGTTGACCTAGAATCATGAAATTTGGCAAGAAGCAAGCTCTCACAGCATAAGTAAAGGAAAAAGTACGAAAATTGTTAATTTGTAATTATATCACATAAAAAGATGTTCTTTGGAATGTTAAGTTTGTTTTTGGGGGAAATTCTTTTCAACTACGGAACCCTTCATTGTGAGTGGTCCGACACGCACTTGGCTTGTTTTTAAATCTGATATTACGCCTTCAAAAAACGCAAATAATTTATGCAAAAAATGCGTACAGATCAATTCTATATGTGAATATTTATATATTGTAGTAAAATTCTTTATACGAAATAAATTCAGGAAATAATGTCTACCCAAAACATAAAAACGATATTACTTTCAAACCACTTAAGATATTTTCATGGTTTTTTTTTTTTTTTTTTGTATGCGGACTATTTTACTATTTTGTTATCTATATTATACCTGTATTTTTTTTTTTTTCAAATATTCATATTTTTATTACGGCGGTTTTGTTGCGGCGAATACGCACCCAGCCGCACCAGGTCATCGCAGCACATTGTCACCAACATCTAGGCATACAAAGTTGTATTTTTAACCGACGATAAAAAGGATATCTCAATTCGATATATTTATATTTTTGTTTTTTTTTTATGTATGACCACGTATAACTTCTAAGTCACCAGATTTGAAAAAAAAAAAATCGAGAGGGTATACCTCAAAGTTGGTCCCATATAATTATTAACTTTGCATGGGTAGTTTTTGAGTTAGCTTCAATGATACGTATTACGTATACGTATACGCCGGAATAATAAGCTGCGGTTTAATGTCTCCAAGTGCAGCGTCATGTCTTTTACGCGGGCTGCGGTGCCGCTACAATATAAATACCAGATGGAAGGGGTTGCCATTCCGCGGGTTGATTCTGTGCGTGACTTAGGGGTTAAATTTACTAAGGACCTGACTTTCCGTAGGCATATTGAGCAAGTGTGTAGGGAGGCATTTAGGAGTTTAGGCTTTATAATGCGGGAAACGCGGGACTATAATAACACGGAAGCTGTAAAATCTTTATATAATGCGTTGGTTAGGAGTAGGTTGGAAAGCAGTGCTATTATCTGGAACCCCCGTGAGGCTAAATATAGTCTCATGGTGGAAAAAATGCAGAACAAATTTACCCGGTATTTGTACTTTAGACAATATGGTGTTTACCCTTATTATCCGCTTATGTATCCAACCCTCTTTGTTATAGGGATGGTTGGATACTATAAGTTGGAGGTAAGGCGTAACTTAGCGTTAGCCAAATATATATTTGAAGTGTTTCATGGTAGATTAAATAACCCTAATATATTAGACTCGTTGAGGCTGCTTGTTCCAAACACCAGGTTGCGGCAGGCGCCGAGGGCACGGCTTTTCGACGTCCCGGTGGCTCGCACTAACGTAGGCAAATTCGCACCGGTTGCAAGAGCCATGCGGTTAATAAACAGCGTCTCACAAAGGATTGATATCTTTAACTGTACATTGGCGGAATTCGTGAGGGTAACTCTCGATTTATTAAGTAATAAGTGATAATCTGTAATCACATTATCGCATTGGGTGTGGACCTGTTAAGATAATGTAAGATTGGATAAATAAATAAATAAATAAGTATTTTTTCCCCACTTTTTATGTGGATGATGTTCTAGTTTCTTTTGCAGGTAGTGGTATTAGAATTTGTGTGGGGTAGGTACAGTCAGCAACAAAAGTCGATTAACACTTGCAGTTTTTTAATCTTAATTATTAAGCGAAATATTTAATTCAAATCGGAACAGAAATACTTAAAATTTTAAAAACCTTAACTTTTAACAGTTAAACGAAAAAAAAGCAGTCATTTTGTGTTAATTTAGATGATGTCAAAAAGTAGTATTTCTGTTGCTGACCGTACCCACAACTAAAAAGTGAAAAATAAAAACCTTTTTTACAAAAAAATACAACTGGGTACTTAGTAGGTACCTATTTGTGTGAGTTATGGTCCCTAAATGAAAACAATACTAAAATAAAAACTTTTTTACAAAAAATTACTACCGACTTCCAAAAACAACACTACAAAGTGAAAAATAAGTTTAATTTCGGAAGTCGGTGTCTGGTTAACGTATTTTATTGCCACCGACTTCCGAAATTAAAAATATTTTTCATTTTGTAGTGTTGTTTTTAGTAGTCAGCTGTATTTTTTTGTAAAAAAAAGTGTTTATCACTTCTATACTTATTATAAAATAAAGTCGCTTTTCGTGTCTGTCTGTGTGCACGCGTTGTTCTTCTAAACTACGCAACGGATTTTGATGCGGTTTTCACTATAATTTAGAGAATTTATTCCGGAAGTTTTTTTAGGTATAAGTTGGTGGTGGTTTGGTTGGTTGGTTGTTGGTTGGTTGGTGATTGATTGTTGGTTTGTGTGTTTGTGTGGTTGTGTGTGGTTTGTGTGTATGTGTGTGTTGTGTGTGGGTGTTTGTGTGTGTTTGTATGCATAAGTATTTAACTTAGATATAATATATACTTATAACTTTCATGTTTTGTTAATTCGTAAAAACCGTGCGAAGCAGGGCCGGTTCGCTAGTTAGTTACTAAATCATAATGTTGGGGGCGAAATTGATGGCTACAGCTTAGTATTATTTAGTACGTAAGTGTAAGTACATACCTTCATAAACTCACCCCTTTTTCTTTGAGGGGTGGGCAGGAACTACAGAAGGTCACGTGCACACTTACATACAACTTCTTTTGTTTCGTCCACTTTTGTACTTTTAAACAGATACCACCGCATTCCAGCAGTGGAACATACCGCAAAAAACAACCGAATCCTTTTCTTCTCCACGACTGACTTTTTCAACTTCACTTCTTTTCTCAAGCAACCGATTTGATAAATTATACCAAAAAAAGGGATAACACTAATCCACAATGTAAACGGAACTTCCTAATCACCACGGCAGAGGGTTAAAGGCCTAGTGCTTAAGCCACTATTACTAACAAGCCACCCTAAATAATAGATTAAAGATAACGTTTCACTACGAACCTCATTTCTGTGGGTCATCGCCCATAGACAAGACCTCAGCTTTAAGGGATGAAGGTTGCTCTCTAGAGTATGTACGTTGGTTAATATTAGCAGATAAAATTATCTGGGTGTTTCATTTGCATCAAGATCGGTTTTAGTAGCGTTTGTTTAGGAACAATTTGATGTACAGTATTGCTAAAGAGGGTTCTGAATTTATTTCTGTGTTTCTCCCTGATGGGTACTGTCCACGTGCCGTCGTCTCGGGCTCTAGGGTACTGGAACACTGTTTATTCACAGACTTGTAGGTAAATTATAGAATCTACGACTATTGCCATAGACACTAATAGCTATTAGGTTATCTTTGACCACTATCTGCCCTGTTGGTAAGTGACCTTGAAATCTCTCCGGTTATTGCTATCGAGAAACCCAGAATCTAGCACAAAATTCCACGGTTAAGGGAGAATTTCGCCAATGAAACTGAACGCGGTGAGCACATTTAAATGCGTCCAATAGCTGTCAGTGTCATCACTGTTGTGGAATATTGACACTGATAGCTCTTGAATTCGCTTAAGATGGGCGAACGGGTTTAGTTTTATTGGAGAAATTGGCCCATAATTTAACGGACGTTTTGAGAGTATAAATGGAATGTCTAAGTACTATAGTTAAAGCAAAAACTTCACCACATCACGTATATACTCTCGCATACAAAACTTTATCTGCAATACTTAATCTCATTAACCAATCGATCTGCAATCGACGCTTTCAATGAACAGCCGACGATTATTTTTAATCAAATTATCAGTAAATCCGTACAAATTAAACGAATCAGTATAAACCGTAGGCCACTACAAAGCTGAGCCGTAACCATTAAGCCGCATGGCACGCAATGCATTCGTGAACATATTCATATTCATTACGGAAAATGAAGTTGGGACGATTCACCTGCTTGACGCAAAGCCTGCATCATTTATAGCGGAGTAGTGTATTGTGGTAGCAGTAGATATTATTTTTGTCATATGGAAATATCACTCAAAATAAAATACTTTAAATTATGCCCCGTTGGTGGCAATAAGCTTGCCCCTATTACAGAATGGTCCTTAAACATAAGTTGCGAAATGTGGTTGTACTTTAGGTACACCTCTGTCCAACCCTTCGGGGAATACAGGCGTAATGTTATGTTATATGTTATGTTTATAATATTCGATTTATTTCGTGTTTTTCATGTGTTTTGTTTGTTTTCTGAATTCAAAATCACCAAATAAAAGTGACTAAGTAAGAGCTATGTTATTGTGGTAGGATTAAACTGGCAGAAATGGTGACGTAATGAAAAAGCATTATGACGTCAGTTTCACTTGAGTTCGTACTAGATGGCTCTATATTAATATACGAGTAATACATAAAATACAGCGAAAGGAACTGTGTTTCAACCGAGTGTCCCACGACACCGCCCAACTTTTTTCATCCAAAAGAAATCCCAGGAGAACATTTTAACCCAGCATTGATTAGAACACACACTTAGGACAGGAACAGGTACCAAGTAAAACACTGACGCATTCGATTTTGCGATAGACAATAGGTCACTGGTAGGACAATGGTCGCAGGGGAAATCTCAAGTGATATTACCAACCCTAAGTTGTTCGATTTGACTACGCAGGTAATAGCACTGTTTTTGTAGATAAAAGTAATAGTTGATTCTTTAGTTCCGCCTGATAAAGGTCCCAAGTTGACCCTTACGCCGCCCACAGGAAGATTGATTGGATAGCAAAGTTTTAGGCAAACCCTACAAAGTTAATCAATCTATCTGTCCTCCATAAATCGGTAGGAAATAGGTTAATGTTGGTTTGACTACACTTATTGTCTTATGCGGATTTAGGTAGTATTTTTTGTCAACAATTTTTGCCACCAAATGTAACATTTGCTGAAATTTTAAAGTTGTGTAGTATTTCCAATCAAACAAAGATTTATGTTTTTGTCTAGATGTATCGTTAAAGGTTACATACGTGCAGAATTTATTAAAACTACTTAGACAATTAGAATTACGTATTATAATAAAATGAAATTGTTTAGTTTGTAAATAGGACATCGGAATCACTTTTACACGTCATATTAAAAAAATATCTAAAAACAAGCTATAAAGATGGAGTCGACATTTCCTATCTGACAACCCCTGAGGAGAAATGGCGAAACATACTCAGGGGTTAATAAGTATCTGAAAGCCAAACTACAAAAGACAGGCATGTCCTAGCACCACTATTAATGTAAATATGCAACAGCGTCAACATCTTCTTATACACTATTAACACCACACAACGAATACTCAGATTTCCAAGCATGAAAGTAATGTCAAATATATATCATATTTACCGACATTTTTCACTGGCTGAATTAATTTCTGAGAATACGCCCCCTCAGGTGTGATTCGACGAAATGGACGCCAGATATTCACGAGCATTTCTCACTAATTGCTCTGAGCCGCTCAATATGCTATGGCACGCAAAAAGAGACAAATTAATAAAAGAATGAATATTGATGTTTAGGTATCCACCGTAAGTAATTCTGATGGCGTCTTTTCATTTAAAATACGGAAGTTTGGTTGCTTGAATACTGGAAAACGTCTTTTTTTCTATATAAATAACGTTTGTTTTAATAAAACTTCGGTTACCTCTCCTTTTACGTTTTCCGGTTTCGTATTCGAAACAATTGATTAAATGGAATGAGCTGGTACCAAAAGATGTTGGTTTTATTATTCTTCAGTAAATTGTGAGTGTTTATTTAAATGTAATATAAACATAACTTAAACATAACTAAATTATTTCCTAACATAACTAAAACTATTCACAAACTAAAACATGGTGTCCAAAAATTTATGCGCATCGCTGTCGACTGGTAATGTACCTAAGAGACAAGTTGTATGGCAATGCTTAGCCTCTGGCCAAGGTAAAAGTCAGCCCTTGGGTCACGGGAAGTATCAACCAGCCGTTTCGAGATATCCTTTGAGGTTTGGGGTTTCAACCCCAAACGGCTCGAAAATATAGTTGCCAATAAGGTACGCGGTAGGTAGGTAGGTATATGTACGCCGCTTGAGGTTTTCTGCAATCGCAGCAGCGGAGCCAGCAAGGCACGCCGTGCCAGGAAGATGGGATGGCGCAAGAGTATCGACACACGTTGCATCCCACACTAAAGGCCTACCCACTTTCCATGGAAATAAAGACATGCCGTCCGGTCTCTTGCCACCGTCGCGTGCCAAGCCAGCAGCTCGTCGGATGATGTCATTAAAATTCGCGTGCCGCACTAAGTGACCCCCACTTCGGCTGCAAGACAGGCCGTGGTGTCCGAGGCTGTTGACAACTTTGCCACAGTGACAGCGATGAGAAGAACAACATGGAGCTCCAAGTCGCAGGGAAGCAGCGAGGCGGAAAGTAGTGTCGTCGAACAAAGTGCCTATTCGACGACGGTAATGCATAAAGACATAGACCCGACTCCCACTTACCCACAGTCAGCAGGCACGCACGCTCTGCAGGAGTAGCAGAAGTGTTAAGTAAATTGTTCTGTACTACTCTGCACAGCGGCTCATCCCACCGTCTCTGGAAGGTTGGGTTATCGGGTAAATCTGAGTTCAGGCAAGCGAGTCTCCAGGCATAGCCTCGGTGAAGCACGGCAACTCAAAATTAATCACTGTGGAGGCTAGGATTTTCCTGATTAATTTATCTGTACCGTGGACTGAGGAAATGAATGCCGGTAAACTAATTAGTAATTTTGCGGACACCGAGGCCTCCCATAAAATTGGGAAGAGTAGCTTATGTCCAAGCTCGGTCGTCCATGACCACATTTAAAATCGAAACTAATGTGTGCCGGATAATTTGGTCCATTTTGTCTAAAAGGTGAGTGTGTTTCTTATAAATGGAAAGCGCGAAGGAAATATGTTAATTTAGGGCCGAAACAGCAGTAACGAATTAAGGTGATGGCCGAATGTATATTAATTTGGAAGAATCTCTCCGAAATGTCGTTGAAATTTTGTATTTTTTCCTCAATAAAAGAGGGAAAGGAATTCTCGAAGATTGGAGACCCAAGGAGACGAAGAGTACTTTTTGCAATAATTTTGATTTCTGGAGCTATTCCGTTAAATTTGAGAAGTGCCAGATGTCTGTCAGTACTGTCCGCTAAGTATAGCTCACATTTCGAAAGGTTGAGATCAAGGCCAATGGAATGAAGCTCATTTTTTAAAAATTGCAGGTCATTTAAAATAGTTTCTACATCACCTCCCAAGGTTCCATCATCAAGATGCCAAACATTATATCAGCGAATTGATAAATGAGTTGGTAAATTAAGTCTGAGATATTCCATTTTATTCGTAACCTTAACTTAATTTTTCGATTTGTCATTTTCCAGATGGTAAATTGGGTTGATTTTTGAAATAGAAAAATATAACCCTTTTTTTAAACCATACCTCAACTTATTACAATCTGGCCCAGAAATCCCCGTCTCCTTTGTATCGATTGTCACAATAAAATGCGAGCTGGAGCTAGGTAGACATCTACACAGTAATACTGTGCCTTCTATGCCAAATTTCAGATGACATATAGATAACAGGGGTAACAAAATGGCAACCGAAAATGTGCGATCAACGCGCTCTGCGATGACAATGGGCCGAAGACATTACAAAAAAAAAGCGGGAAATAATGGAGAAGAATAGCGCAAGAGACAGAACAATAATAGCGCGATTATGGGAAAATCAAAGAAATGGATAATCGGCATAAAAAGACAAAGCGCTAAATAACTTTTGAATTGCGTTGCATATTAGCGCATATTAGCGTTGCATATTAGCGCGTAACCCGAATCACCTAGTTCGAAATCATCTACAGTTTTCATAGCTTTTCGAACAGGTTACACCACAGGGTTACACTAATCAATTATGTATCCTTTATGTTGCATGGCATGGCGATGGCATGTTTTTTCTCTGCATCACCCTATGATTTTGCTGTTTACTTAGTAACTGGGTGTGAATGTCCTTAGAATTTAGGTTCTTTTTTTTCTGTTTTTTAAAAGTGGAGACCTGTAATTTGCTTTCTGATTAATGTACTATCCTTGATCTGTTTGGTTTAGCTGTAAGTCTCCCATATTATTTAAATAAATAAAAAAAAAATATTGACTAAAATGCCTCAGGCATAGTACTTTTTTACTTGTGTAAAAAGTTTTAATAAATAAATAAACAAAACAATCGTCAAAACTGAAAACCTCTAAACATTGTTTAACGCTTCCAAAATCCTATAATAATAATAAAAATTAAAAATATTTTTTATTTATTACACACACAAGCTTCATGACAGGTACACAAGAGCAGATGTACAAAACAACAAAACACGGATATCTACATAAATCAACACAGATCATGTAACCCTGTCTCCTAAACTAGGTAGTCCTGCATCTTAGGAATAATAATATATATAATGATAATAATAATCATTAGGCGGTTGGATCAAGGGCCTGATTCAGAAGGCAGTACTCCTTGATACGGCTCGCATTGTGAGAAGGTTCCTGTCTCTGCAGCCCTAACCACCGGTGGCTTGGACCCTGCTCCCGACACCGGCGGACCTCTATTTTTTTATATTTTTAAATGTTTTTTTTATATCCTTTTTTTAAGAAATATTTAAAAATGTAAATAGATAAGAAATAAAATAAATAAACGACATAATAATAATATAGTCCTGTATAATACGACGACAAAGACTGCCTAGTCTTCACTTCACATCGAAACAAAACACAATCATCAACAAAATCCCATGTTATCCACGGATAAACGAATTGTCAACAAAATGTGACAGTTATCGTTGCGTGACACATTTTCTTTATTTTTCACTTTGAACGGGTCATCTCAGGGGACGGCGGTGACAGTGCCGACTTATATCGTTACTAATCTAATTTGTTACTGTGTAGATAGCAGCCGTTTTTGTAGTTTTAGGGTTCCGTACCTCAAAAGGAAAAAATGGAACACTTATAGGATCACTTTGTTGTCCGTCTGCCTGTCTGTCTGTGTGTCAGTCTTTCAATACCCTTTTTCTCAGGAACGCGTGGAGGCATCAAGTTGATATTAATACCAAATACGTAGGTCTATGGTCCCTTAGAGCTCTAAAAAATTCAACCTTCTAAGTCAACGCAATAAAAAGATACGGCCATTTATGCGACATATTTTGATACTTGTGAGTAAATCAAAACCATTTTAGAGTACTTCCTGTTCTTCTTGTTGTTGAATGAAATTTGGCAAGAAGCAAGGTCTCACAGCATAAGGAAAGGAAAAGTCCAAAAATGATTAAATTGTAATTTTATCACATAAAAATCTTTTTTCGGTTTACAAACTTAAATTTACAGTTAGAGTATTGACCGTGACTTATATCAATGTATGGAAAAACATGTTTTTCAACTACAATGTTAAGTTTGTTTTTGGGATACATTTTTTTCAACTACCTACGGAACCCTTCATTGTGCGTGACCGACACGCACTTGGCTGGTTTTTTATTTACAGTATATGGTTAGGATTACTACGATTACTGGCTTCATTGGATCTATGATTTTCTGAATTCTTGAATCATTTATTATTTGTGATGAGATTATCTGAGAACTGAAGACGTTTAACGATTAAAGATGTGAAAATTACCATTAAGTGCGGATTTCACCAATGAAGAGTTCAAGAGCTGTCAGTGTCCATATTCCCTAACAATTTTGACACTGACAGCTCTTGAACGCGGTTTAGATGTGCTGAACGCGTTCAGTTTCATTGGTGACATCCGCCCGTAACCTACACGTGCTTGCAAAATTTAAACTCATTCGAATTACAGGATGTGGGTGAAAATCGAACACAGTCACACGGGTATGAAAATTAATAAAATCTTTAAATATATTAATTTGATAACTATAAATAACGTACTATAAAATGATATCACACGTTCGAAAATTAAAAAAACACACACACCACCTAGTTACCTAACCTATTAACTCGATGTTAGAAGTACCACCAAGCACGCTCGATTAGCCCGATTCTCGACTTACTCGACTTTCGCGACCGCTACCCTCCTCGCTGTTCGTCCGCAATTCATTTTACCGAAGCACTACGCGATAAGTACGTAAGAACGTGACTCGACTACAAGATCTAAGTTTACCTTTTCTGCTGAGAACATTAGGCGATTTTTTCTGTCTTAGAAATGAACGCTATCATATTATTGCTTGGTGTTTTATTTTTATTTGTCTACTTTGTGTATCGCTGGAAAGTGTTAAGTAAGAAGGGTTTAGTTTATGGAGTCGTCTATCTATATCTCTACAATGAACGATTTTCAAGGGTTCCTATACTTACCTATAGAAAGTGCAATCCACGAAGATGCGCCCCACTATTCCTCCTAACCGTTTATAGTATATGTGTGCAAGCTTCCGCCAATATTTGAGTGTTATCGGTACACACTATAGTTAGTATACGGTAATAAGTGTGTACCGATAACACTCAAACATTGGCGGAAGCTTGCACACATATACTATATACGGTTAGGAGGAATAGTGGGGCGCGTCTTCGTGGATTGCAGTTTCTATAGGTAAGTATATGTGTGCAAGCTTCCGCCAATATTTGAGTGTCATCGGTACACACTATAGTTAGTATACGGTTATTAGTGTGTACCGATAACACTCCAACATTTGCGGAAGCTTGCACACATATACTATAAACGGTTAGGAGGAATAGTGGGGCGCGTCTTCGTGGATTGCACTTTCTATAGGTAAGTATATGTGTGCAAGCTTCCGCCAATATTTGAGTGTTATCGGTACACACTATAGTTAGTATACGGTAATTAGTGTGTACGGATAACACTCAAACATTGGCGGAAGCTTGCACACATATACTTAAACGGTTAGGAGGAATAGTGGGGCGCGTCTTCGTGGATTGCACTATCTGTACTGCCTATAATAACCGTATCTCATCATCTTCGTCATTGGAAAGGCTGCCTGGTTCTACTTCTATCCACTGAAAGTTTAGACCTTTTGTGCCATTCTTGAGCGAGTATCATCCATGTCTTTAAAGTTCCCTGTCTTTTTAATGTTAATAATATTTATTTCTACTAATGTTCTAAGTGACTTAACTAAAAAAAAAAAACAGAAAGAAAATAAAGCTAGGGTATCATAGCCACTCGCGCGTCCAGGCGACTAGAGCCGCCCAAAACGTTAACGTCCAGGGGACTAGAGCAGCTTGTTATGTCATGTTCACTTTAAAACGTGTTACCTTGTTTACTAAATAACAAAAAAATTAAACGAGATGACCCCCCGAGTGGCTAAAACAGGGTCACTGCCACATGACTGCCGCAGTGATGGCTGCCATGAAAATAATACCACGGCAGTTTGACTTTACATTGTCAAAAAGCGCTCTCTAGGGAAACTCACCAACTTACCTTTATGAATTACGTTTCAGTGACGTCATTCGACGGTATATTGCGGACGCGACGTGGCGGCCACCGCAGTTATAGGGAACGCAAAATTTAGACTAAAAACTCGCCAGGTGACTTAACTTCCCTGTAGTAAAAGTAACTAAATTGTACTCTGTTTTTTTAACAAACGAGTACCGAAAATTTTGACTGCGTTGACATTGGTCCACGTAATCAACAAAAAGTCCGTTTCACACTAACCAAACGCTGTAGTTACATATACATTCAGTTGAGTCATCGACTACCTGCACGTCGCACGTGTTTTAGTGAGTGAACCAGACGATATTGTTTGTGCGTGAGTCATGGCGGACATGTCTCCTCTACAGTAAATTTTAGAAGTATTCAATATGAACGGGCCTGAACAATTTCAAAACAAGAACAAAGACGTTGGCGCCACCCCGACCAATGACCCATCTCACTCTGTCAATATCGGAAATGTGCGAGAGACATAACTCAGTACCTAGTCGTTTGTTAAAAAAAACAGAGTATTTTATCAAGGATTTTTCTTAAACTACCCGACAAGGTTATTCCTTGAAGTCTTAAAAGATGTCGGGTGGTGTCTTCTAAAAGCTTGTTAACTTTAATATTTAGGGATCTTAATGGTTCTTCATTAGCCACTAAAATTCATATTAGCGTAAAATGGGATCATTTAAAATTTATGTTATAGCCGGCACCGCTTTAATCTCCGGGTTTAGGGAGAAATGAGACCAAAGTTTGTTATTAGTATTAGAACATCATGATTTGAGCCTAATTCACGAAGTCCGAATAGCCACTACTTACCGAATAAATTCAAAAATGGAACAGAATTTGTATGAAATTATCTGCCATGTAAGTTAATAGGAACCTAATCGCAGGTGGTGATACAGGCTCTCTATGACTTTATTTACATGCAACATACAAATTCATGAAGTCCGGGTATCCCACTTGTTTTTTTAATCTTCTTGACTTATTATTTTTTGACCATGGTTATAATACCGCGCTCGAGGAGCTCTAAGGAGCTCGTGGCTAAGTAATAACAGCCGCACGGGTCGATCCATCAGGTTAAGCTACGCTTGCCGGGGTTGTCCGTGGATGGGTGACCATCTTTACATATCGAGACTCCTCCGTGCCTCGGAAAGCACGTTAAGCCGTTGGTCCCGGCTGTCATTCGTGGATCTTTGACAGTCGTTACGGGTCGTCAGAAGCCCGAAAGTCTGACAACCAGTCTTACCAAGAGGTATCGTATTACCCAGTTAATGGGTTGTGGAGGTCAGATAGGTAGTCGCTCCATGTAAAATACTGGTATTCAGCTGCATCCGGTTAGACTGGAAGCCGACCCCAACATAGTTGGGAAAAGGCTAGGCAGATTGATTGGTTATAATACCGCGCATTGGTGTTCATGCATACTGCTTTTGTAAGGAGAATACTTTTAAATAGTCTTGCAGCCAATACTAAATTAAAACATCGTTCCATTTCTGTCAATCATTTGAAGAGGGGCGCGTGCCTAAGTAATAACAGCCGCACGGGTCGATCGATCAGGTTAAACTACGCTTGCCGCGGTTGGTCCATGGATGGGTGACCATCTTTACATACCAAGACCCCTCCGGGCGTCAGAAAGTATGTTAAGCCGTTGGTCCCTGCTGTCATTCGTAGATCTTTGATAGTCGTTACGGGTCGTCAGAAGCCCAAAAGTCTGACAACCAGTTTTACCAAGGGTATCGTGTTACCCAGTAACTGGGTTGTGGAGGTCAGATAGGCAGTCGCTCCATGAAAAATACTGGTATTCAGCTGCATCTGGTTAAACTGGAAGCCGACCCCAATATAGTTGGGAAATGGCTAGCCAGATTGATTGATTTGAAGGTCAAAGATAACATAAGACCCTGAGACCCTGACCCCTTGAGACTCTGGGATAAGGTTCTGACTAACTTTATTATAAACTAGCTGGCCCGTCAGATGTAGTCCTGTTATAATTATTACCTTTATTTTTTATTTTATAGCACCCCCTATACAAACAAAAACAAAAAAAGTCAATTCGGTCAAGCCGTTTTTAAATTTTAGCGAGACTAAACCCCCGTTCGCACGGGCGTAATAAAATCGCGGCGGGATTTTATAGCGCACTGGATTTTCAACTCTCGTTGTTGAGCCGAGCATTGAGAATCCAACTTAACAATAACAGAGTACATTCTATTGCGTCGATAAAAACACACTGTTGGATTTTGCACTCTCGGCGCTAAGCAGAGCGTTGAAAATCCAGTGCGCTATAAAATCCCGCCGCAATTTTATTACGCCCGTGCGTACGGGGGCTTACGAACAGCGATTGATTTTTATAAAAGACTAGCTTTTGCCCTGCGGTTTCACCCGCGTAGACTGGGATAAAAAGTAGCCTACATGTTAATCCAGGGTGTCAGCTACCTCCATACCAAATTTTATCAAAATTGATGCCGCCGTTTGAGTGTGAATAAGTAACAAACATACAGACACACACACTCGGAAACTTTCGCCTTTATAATATTAGTGTGATATCCCCCTTCCAATGTTCAGCAACGAACGCATTACCGCTGATTGTTGCATTTCCTCTACAAAGTACCTTAGAAGAAACATTATTCCCAACAAATACCTTTCCTATCTCCTTTTACCTGGAAACTGTCCATAATAAAAACAATATAAACATTTTTCAACGCGAAGTAATTTCTCAAGCTAAAGATATCGGGTTCTCAAGATTGCTGTGTGATCTTTGAAGTCTGCTGGAGGGTTCTGATTTACTGGTCCCTCGAGAATAGCCGGGAACACGAAGCCGAGATAAGTAATAACACCCCTATCATATTTTTATAGCACTTTTTGTATTACTGTTTTAAGTAAAAACGAAGATTTATAAAGTATCGCAAGGTTTATGGTTGGTTAGGTTTCTAGTTTTATTAGAAGAAAAAAGTAACCAAGTGATCTGGAAGTCAATTACTCATTTTTTAGCCACAACATCAGGACACAAGAGTTGCTGTGTTATTAAGAACATATTAAACCATCCAAAAAAAGTTGAGAGGTGTCAAGGGACACCCGGATCGAACGAAGTTCCTTTCGATTAATTAGTGAAGGAATCGTAATTTTTTTTTTTCTGTTATAATAATATTTTTTTTATTATTAACAAATATAATGTAATTTAAACTTAATCTTTCTATAAGAGAGAGAGAGAGACAGACAGAGAAACATGCGCACGTCGCACAGCTTACAATAGCTTACTAAAGCAAAAAGTGTCGTTACAACTTTTCGTGAGAATTTTTTCCGTTTAGCCCCCTTTCACAACGCGCGATAAGGAACTTCGTTCCAAAACTTCGTTCCAAAAAACACACCAATTAAATAAGATTCTTCTCGCACACGCAATGTTACAAATGTATGAGTTTCTGCCAGCGACTTCGTACGCGTGAAATTTCGGCCCCCGACCCATCGAGTTGCATCGAATCGTCCAGGTTGTCGCTTAGCTCTTTCTGACTTTTTTTCTTTTTGCTCGGCTCCTAAAGGTTATAGCGTGACGTTAAATAGTGTATAACCTTCCTCAAAAATTATTGCAAAAATAATTTTTCAAATCCAACTGGTAGTTCCAGAGATTAGCGCTTTCAAACAAACAAACAAGCTATTTAGCTTTATTATTAGTATAGATACCTAAAAAGCTTACCTCAGCTTATAAGCAAACCTGTTTGTCAGCATGACTGTAACATTTGCTAACAAACTGCTGAAACGATTGAATGAAACTTGTCATACGTTTCTAGTGAAAAAAGCCGCGAATACTGCCACTAAACTACTGATTGTTTATTGTTAACTACGAGTAGCTTCACCCACATGATATTTCGATAAAAAGTCCTTGTCCCAAAAAACCCATGTCCTTTTCCCGGTCATGATCTACCCGTGTGCCAAAATTCATTCAAATCCGTTTCGCCGTATGAGCGTCAAGAAGTAACAAACATAGAAACACACACACTCAAAAACTTTCGCCATTATAATATTAGTGTGAGGATTAGTGTGATAGTGTGATTAAAACGGTAACACCAATTACATAGAGATTGAAACAGGTATAGAAAACAAAAATATTTCTAATACTAACAAATTATAATAGAGGACACTAGTATACTTTCTCTCACAAAACATCAGACATACACTCATAATTCTACTTCATTCATCAGCAAACATAGCACATTCAGGATTGGTGGTCAGGAGGGCGTTAAGCATCAGTACGACACACTGGGGACTCGGCTCTGGCGATAGTTTTAGATGACGGCGGCGCAAACAGATTGCGTCGACGGCTTTGGCGATGTCCGATATATTTGTCGGGAACAAATAGCCGACAGAAAAGATCGTGGAGTTCGGGTCTGTCGATGCGTCCTCTAAGAGTTTTGCAGGCTACTGTGAGGTGTAGAAAGCCTCGTCTAACCTACAACGACTTGAAGCCCAAAACTCCTGAGGTAACCATAACTCCTCAGCAGCTTTCGTCTTCTTAACAGTCATATACTGGAGTTATTATAAATTCTGCAATATAAGACATTGTAACTCAACAAACAATACAAACAACAACAATGACTCCTCAAACAACACAATAGTCAATTCCAATCTTATTGCAGCTCATGATGTTGAAACTTGTGCAGTTAAGAACAGTACCTACGTTTGAACGATGTATAAAGCAACCTCCCATAATATGATGCTGGAGAAAAACCCGTGGGAATGGTGGAATTAAATGTACACCGAGCCACCCCACAAAGCTTGGACTTATTGGGGCCATTAATATGCAGTGGGGAACGTGAATTATTATAATGGGAAGTGTTGAATGTATATTTCTGTTGGCTTGTTTCTTTTATTTTTATAGAAGTGATTTTAAAGTGTAGTCTGCTTTAGTTCATTTATTTTACTCAGTGTAGCCTATTTTTGGAACAGTTCTTTAAAGCGGTTTGTGGTAGGAGTTGTCTGGTAGAAATTTCATAGATTCAAGCGCGTTCATAGATTTAAGTGATTTTTATTAAAAAATTATTAAATTATTTATTACGCCTTCAAATAATGCAAATTACACGCCAATCCTAGATGATACCTATTAATACTGTTATTTGTTATTTGATTTGTTATTTGTTTTTGTTATTTGATTTTGTTAAAAATCAAAATATTATTTAATTTGTTACGAAGCCAACTTGCAAGCTTAGCACATTCTACCGACAAAGGGACTGAATGCATGACGACACCGCGCTTCCGATATCACTGACTATTGTCATCGCCTTTTCTTTACCTAACTTCGGTGGGAACGGACACTGCTACATTAAACCTAACTAATAAGAAATCTACGAGTATTTTATAATTTTTATGTGAAGTTTGTGAACTTTAAAATATATTTCGTAACCTAAAAAGGACTTATTCATTGAAGAGTTTCCCGACACACGCCCCCACACATATCTAATTATATTTAATTAAAAAAATATAATAAATAATAATGAAATATATTTTATTTTTTTTTTATTTTTTTTTTATATTATTTTTTTTTTTTTTTTCATCAAAGTTGGTTCCATATAAAATTGATAAACTTAACTTGGGTAGTTTTTGAGTTAGCTTCAAATAATACGTAGTTTTTCCCCACTTCTATATGGATGATGTTCTAGTTTGTTTTGCAGGTAGTGGTATTAGAATTTGTGTGGGGTAGGTACCACAACTAAAAAGTGAAAAATAAAAACTGTAATACAAAAAAATACAACCGACTTCCAAAAACAACACTACAAAGTGAAAAATAACTTTAATTTCGGAAGTCGGTGGCAAAAAACGAAAATACATTTAACCAGACACCGACTTCCGAAATTAAAGTTATTTTTCACTTTGTAGTGTTGTTTATGGAATTCGGTTGTATTTTTTTGTAAAAAAGTTTTTTGATTTAGAATGTTTAAGTGTAAGTTACTATGAGAAATAAATTCAGGAACCCAAAACATAAAAACGTTCTAACTTTCAAAGTAATTAACTTTTAAGATATATATATTTAAGCTTTCTAGGTCCAAGGGTTTGGGCTGGGCGTCGATGAGTCAATCAATCAGTCGTCAGGACTTCTCTTTTTACCCGACTGTTAAGGAAGGGTTATGTTTTTTAATTATATAGATTGTTTTGGTATGAACAGACTATTTTTATTATCTATAATTTTATCTGCGATTTTTTTCAAATATTAATATTTTCGTTATTAAAAACAAATATTTATGAAGCCGAACGGAACGGCATGCTGCGCTCTGCTTGGGCGACGGGCGGCAGTGTATCGCTGACTACTGTCATGGGTAACCACTGACACTGTTTTTTCAATAATATGGGTAGAACTAGCGTTGTGGGATTTGAGGGCGCAGCTTGCTTAATTACCTGTTTTTGCTTAGCGAGAAAAACAATTCAACTCAAACTCAAACTCAAACTCAAAGCATTTATTTCAATTAAACCAATTACAGGCACTTTTGAATTGTCAAGGGGTCGGTCAGTCAAAAAGATGAAGCTAGGCGCCCATTCCAAAGCATAGTAGGTACCTATGGAGAAGAACGGGCAAGAAACTCCACGGACACTCTTTTAAATCAAGATATGGTTACAAAATAATGGTTACATCATTCATGTTGAAATTTCACATGTGAGAACGATGCAGAACGTTAAAAGCGTCCTTAAAGAAAAACAATTCAAATATTTAAATTAAATTAAAATAAGCCGTGGCCGCTAAGGTATGACCAGCCTTCACTGACAGCGCTTGTTCACGAACCTGACGCATGGATTAGCTAAATGATCCAACACGCGCCACCATCAGCGACACATTAGAGTGAGCGTCACATACTCTCAGCCGCCAGGGCACATTCAAGTCAAACAAAGACGTACCCAGTAAATGGTAGCTTTAGAGTATGTACATAGTACTCACACATGTGCTATGCAATTATATAATACAAAGGAGATTGAGTCTATACAATGCAATGATAGTCTTACAATCTTCAGCAGCTCCAACAGTATCTTCAAATGTTAATTAATTAGTTGTGGTTGTGGAGCAGGACCAGCATTGAGCCAAGCATTTTTATCAGTTATGTAATCCCCAAACTTATAATATGCCTGCCTGCATAGTGTGCGTTTTATACAAGTTTTGAATTTAGTCTCATTGAGTTGAAGTATGTGTGGAGGTATTTTATTGTAACATTTTAAACAGTACCCCAATAGCGCATCTGTGCCATTATGATCCTTTTAACTATTTCTTTTAGTTATCCGGCTTTATTTTGCAATAACTTGTGTATATTCAGATAAGTGACAATCTCTAGTGGCAACATAATAATCTAGAATACATACAATTGCACACGTAGAATAAATCTAACTTACCCGCGGTTTCCATGGCCCAACAGTTACAGCCGTCATTATGTTTACGCACAATTTAAAGCGGAGCCACCTAGTAATGAATATCGCAGTAGAGATAAATGGATTTGGTGCCAATAGAACCGCTAGTCATTACCGACACTTTTATACAGCTTTTACGTAACTCTCTTATAATGTAACGTGGTTTTCATTCGTTTTTATGTTTATAGAGCTTTTTTGTGATCTAGGTTGTTTGAAAGTGGTTAGCAGATTTAATGGTGTACGTGATCACCGGTCTAAATGCGATGAGGTCATTGAACTTGAGGGATCTTGCATAATAATAGCTAACATTTTGAACAAATGGATTGTTGATCAAGCCAGTCTTCTCAAATATAGTTGATTTTAGAATTGGTATTTTTATAAGCCATAGTCTGAAAGTGACACCGGTCACTGAAAAGTTGTGTGGGCATGTGATGCGGAGGAATGAGGAAAATGTCGTCAAGAAAATTTGAGTATGAATGTGGATGGCTATACGCGTAGGGGAAGACCAAAGAAACGATGGATGTATGAAAGATGATATGGCCAGAAAGAGAGTGACTACCGAGATGACGTTGAATAGAGAAGTATGGAAGGTGAGATAACGACTAAAAGACATGTTGCACAGATCCCAAATAAACTGGAAAAGTGCAGAAGAGTTATGATATTTTTATAAGCCACAGAAGCGTACTTAGAATCAAGTTTTTCTAACTGAGCAGACAGCCGTGCTTCTGGGGAGTTTGTTGCGCCACTTCTTCTTCCCAGTTAAAGCATTAGGAAGTGGTGAAGGGCGGGCGTTTTGTGGGACTATCTTATGTAATTTTGACGTTTAAAAAGTGCTGATTCTCAGCCTAGTTTGATTATATGACCTTTAATTTTGATTTTTCTGGCCAAACTGTAACGAATTCCAGCGCGAGATGTGTGACAAAATGCGCTCGCGCCGATTGTGTCAACTAACTTGTATGGAGATGTTTATACTGGCGCGAATAGTCGCGGTACGGTAAAAAACGACGCGCTCAGTCGCGTCCCGCGCGGGATTCGCCTTCGAGTTGCCAGAGTCAGGTGTAACCTAAAAATAACGCACAACCTCTTAAGGGGTCATTGTACTCATCATTATGAATAACTTTTCTATGGTACAAAACCAGAAAACGCGAAAAAAAATTCAGGTGTCACCTACATTTTAACAAGTTATGCGAAATAAGTGTAGGGAACAGCAGATTTTTTTGGTGATTTCAGGTTTGTTTCCTTATTAAAAGATGTATGAATTCAATTTCACCCTGTTTATGTCAATTGTTGTTATTTTGATTGTGTAGTCTCGTTTGCAGCTCAATTTAGGTGCCGATATACCAAGTAACCTTTATCATTATTTTAATTAGTACAAGTACGTATTTAACAGAAATATTATGGCCAAAAAATCTACGCTTGAAGAAAAAAATACATGATGTATATTTATAATACAGCACTTCTACATCTCGTGACGTGTTCACCCTCACCACAGGGGCAAATTAATTACTCTGTAGCCTTTCTTCTGTTACCGATCTCGTGTCCGAATATAGGTGCCTACCTGTGGCCGAAAATAACTCCTGTTAATGTTTTCTTAGTAAAATTAACGTATGGAGCATGTCCCGAGAGCCTTATTTATGGTTGGTTATTATTAACTAAGTCTCGTTATAGTTTGAGAGCGGGTTAGTATTTTGGGTACCTATACGCCACCTACGTCATTGAGGTTTGCTAATTATTTTCACTATGAAAGGTCTTGATTTGAGAATTGTGATTTAGTAGCAGATTTACCTAACATATTACCTATTTTCCCTAACTGGTGGGATATCGTTTTCTAAGAAGAGAAATTATCTCTCTGTTACAAGTTACAACATCCTAAAGCTGATTTCAGACTACGCTATACTATTGTGCTATAAAGTATAGCAAAGAAGGGCCTAATGCTATACTATATAGCATGACGTTCACATACGCGATATTATCGCAAGTTCAGTCGATCGCGATCTTTGAAGAGTGTGCACAGTTGCACAGCACACATCACGATCGACACAATGGATGAAATGGATGAAAAGATGGCGGCGCGCGATATAGCATAGCACGAACTCTGCGCTTCGCACCAATTTATAGCGTATAGCAAGCCAATAATATATAGTACAGTACAATGTGAACGTGTCCATAACAATATATGGAGCGCGATATTGTTGTGCTGTGAGCTATATACTATATGCTATTATATTATAGCGTAGTCTGAAATCAGCTTAATGAGGACTTGTGCTATCCACGGCTCAAAATACTACCTACATTAAAAGACTTTAGTGATGGCCTGGCTAGTAAGACCTTATTACACACAAGGTCAACTGCTACAAAAAAAAACTGCTCTCCACTTAAAACTACTCTCATACAAGCTGCTTAAATGTCCACTAGCTCCTAGACTATTAGTATTAGGGTACATACACCCACTTCGTATTTGCCAAATGATTTTTTTATAAATGTGTCGGTGCCGAGCCGCTCGTGCCCCGCCTACGCTGAGCAAACAATATAAAATTATATTTATATCAAGGCGCGAGTAAATTCTACGAGTTTTGTATTTTTAAAGGCCGCACAGTGAATAAATGTATTGCAGATAAAAAATGGCTGCCCTCTGGTAATACCAAGGGATCTTTATATTTAGATAAGTAAAGGTATTCTGTTGGGATTATCAAGTTATATACACTTTAGCATAAATAAACAAAGAATTTGGAAAGGAGTAAAGAGAGAATTAAGTATATTATTTTAAAGATCACTGACTAGCGTTGAAGAAGAACAGCGCGAGGAAGTGTCACCAGAGAATACGATTATCATATAAGTAATTATTTCTATTTATATACATACCGCCCCCGACACCGCTCTTAAGCCTGGCCGCAGACTACAGAATTTCTATCGGCCGATAATTTGGAAATTGAATGCAAGTGCGCACATTATAACGATCTTACTTGTCATCTTCATACTGAAACTCTTGAAACGTCGAGTGCACACCCAGGTGTGCAGATAACAATAAAAAATCTATTGTGTCTGCTAATTGGCGTGAAAGCCGACCAATCTATCGGCCGATAGAAAGTCTGTAGTCTGCGGGATGTCTTAACCACTGAGTCTAGAAGCATAAAATTTTGCACCTTGCACGACTTCCTTATTCAACGAAAATGAGCACTAAAAAACATCGTAAAGGGGATTCCTTAAATAGGGGATGAAAGTTTGGATGGTTCGTAATTTTTTTCCGAAGAGAAATCCCCAAACGCAACGCAATGCGTTTGCGTTGGCTCCTAAAAGATAAAAACGTTTCTTGGTCCGTCCAACAGCCAGATAGCTATCTAAAACCTTTTTTTTTTTTTCATAATTTACATAAGTCTTTACCGAAATACTACATGTATCGTACTCATTTAATATACCTACACCTCTAAATCATTCCCATAATAATAAACTAAAACACAAAACTTTACAATATAACACCGTAAATCCTGCAAGTAGGAATTCATAGTAAAATGAACAACTGATGCTCCGTACTCCGTAGAAGTTGGGCGTTTTCAACTTTCTTATTAAAAATTCGGTTTGAAAACTTTTAGCGGTTAATAGAATTTTAACCGCTGCAATGATTAACTTACGGTTTGCAGTCCGTAGGTACTTGCGGTCTCGTCTTTTAGTTTCTGAATAGTTTCGGTCGGAATTCATTATAAGAAGTAGGTACGTTTGGAATGATGAATGGAAGATAATTATGTTCGTTGAAAGAAGGTGGCTTGAAATATTCTTTGGAGTTTCTGTGTTTTGATTAGAGGGTTTGTGAGTTATAGAAGACGGTTCAATGTTTGTTGTGGCGAGTTTCTGGTAGTTTTGTTCTGTCATTTGGTAACTTTATCAGTGTGAAAATGACAACTGGATGCTTTATTTTTACAGTAAGTGACTATGGTTGCAAATATGTAAGTAGGTGAGTTCAAATTTTGCTTTAGACCCGCGTTTTTCCATCGAATCAAATGACGATTTTACGGCCATATTTTTTTTAGGAATCTACTAATTTGCGGTCCTAATTTAGATCTCTACCTACCCATAGAATATGGAGTAATAAACACACAAGTCATTCACATAAAACTCTTCACAGTTATCACTTCAATTATATTTTTGTATGTACGTATTTCTTTGACAAATAAACCTATTTTTCTTTATTTATTACTAGCTGACCCGACAGACGTTGCCTTGACCAAAAAATTTCATGTAAGTATGAGAAAATTAATTTTCTTCATATTTTTTTTTTGTGAATTTTTTCTGGTTTTTTTTTCGGCTTTGCGCTGCTTTTCGGATTCGGGGCGGAGACAAATCCAACAAATCAAACATCCGTTCTTGAGTTATAAATGGTGTAAATAGGCCGACATTGTTTTATATATATAGATTTTCTTTACTATGATGATCCAATAACAAAACAAAATTACAATCAATCTATCTATCTATATATATATAAATAAAAAGCGAAGTCCTGACTGACTGACTGACTGATTGACTGACTCATCAACGCCCAGCCTAAACCTTTGAACCGAGAAAGCTGAAATTATGCACGGAGGTTCCTTTTATAATGTAGACAAGGAATAAGCAAGGATTTCCCGGTAGCACGTTCCCGTGGGATATTTTACGACATCCACGCGGGCGAAGCCGCGCGAGAAATGCTAGTTGTTAATAAACTTAAAGAGGAAGCAGAATAAAGTCCTTACGCGAAACAGAAGAAAAACTGTGACTGTCCAGTGAAAAATGTTAATTGATGCAATCTTAATGGGCACAGAACATTTGCCATTTCCTACACGCTTACCTTCGCTGCTAATTCGATATATCTACTAATAAATCTTGGCAAACATTCTTTAGAGCATATGGGGCTAATTAGAGCACCGTCTTGCCTTTTTTAATTAGCATGCAACGTGAGTAATGTACAGTTGGCAAAAGAGTTTAGTGTGCATGTGAAACACAAGCAATAATAATTTCGCAATTTTATTTTTATTGTTATTGCTTAACACATAGCATCAGGCCTGTACTCCCCGAAGGGTTAAGCAGAAGTGTTTTTTAGATATGAACCTACGCCCACATTTCAATTATGTTTAAGTTCCAAAGAGCAAAGCAGAAGGCAAATTTATTTTCACTGATCAGGCACTAAGGGCTACTGCTGAGCATTATTTAGCAATGATTGCTGGATAACTTTTGAAATAAAACAGAAAATACACTCTCAGACAAGAAATTAAAAAAAACAGTAGAAGTATTAAGTCAAAAACTTGCATACCAATCTCTTTTGCTAGCTGTACATGAAGGATAGTTAGTGACGCAAAAAGGTTGTTCCTGTGCGGTAGGATTTATGAAGGATAATTATTATGAGGGAATTAATTAGAAATATGTAATTAGCTTGCTAGACTGGATTCTGAGAAATGTGCTCTTGCGTAACGTTGTAGGTATTAAGGCGCTACCCTAAGCGGGACACTGTAAAACTTCCGCTTTTTCGTCAAAAAAAATACAGTGTCTAATGAAGTGAAAAAAAAAAAGACTTGTACAAAGATATCTTATAGAAACGCTCTAGCATCTTGGAAAAACAAATCGCAAAAAAGGAGACGAAAAATCTTGTTCTTCTCGAAATGCTCAATATTTTGAGCGACTACTATTAATTTTTTTGTAAGTGTAACTAGAGAAGTATGTAAAAAAATGTTAACCTATTGGTGTATTTTTTTTAGTAAATTAAAACTGCGAAATAACCTTCATTTTGGCGGACACGAGATTCAACTAAAATCAAACGCATCGCCATTTTCAACCGTATTTGTATACCTTTACGGTTTACTACCTAACCTTGAAGATTTGCGTCTTACCGCACCTTAAGGCCTATTCAGATAGGCCGCTATCGCGCTCGGTACCGATACTAGTCTAAAATCTATCGATATTATCCAAAGTGTGAACGGACAACGCTTGGATTTTGTCCCCAGGGGCTGCAGTTCTCGGTCCAGGGGGGTCCACGGGGGTACGGAGCGAGAGTGCATGGGAAGCCGTCACTTGCTTCTGCGAAGCAGTAATGCTCGCGAAGGAAGAACCAGAGATTTCGTATGTATAATGTTGAGAATGTTCCGAACCTATCCTTAAAAGCTTACACACAGAGCACAGATGCACAGGTGATGCAGATGCAGAGGTACAGAGTAACAGATGCAGAGATTCACCTTCGAGCCCGTTCCTCATAATTTTTATTTCTATTGAGTTATAAACTAAAAAATATTAATTATATTCGTACACATTACGAAAATCGAAAAGTTTCGGTAAAATATCGATGGTAAATCAATAAGTTTGAGTGTCGAAATAGTTACATCCATCCGGATGTTAGGACTTTGCGACAAACACGTGATTTTTGTGGTGGGTCGTAGTCAATTATTTTGACGAAACGAAAACTAATCGTCAAAACAGTCCTCGGCGCAACTGGTTTGATACTGAAAATTATTTTTTTGTGCTTGTCAAGCAATTTTGACCATCTAGGGACCCTATTAGGACTTAGTGACCGATTTCAGTTGCAAAGCAATCACTACGAATGTCGACACTGCAGGCCCAGTATCGCTCCCGAGTGCGACAGCGATATCGCTTATATCTGAATAGGCAATACGTATCGTATTACCCAGTAACTGGGTTGTGGAGGTCAGATAGGCAGTCGCTCCATGTAAAATACTGGTATTCAGCTGCATCCGGTTAGACTGGAAGCCGACCCGAACATAGTTGGGAAAAGGCTAAGCAGATGATGATGATGATGACGCGGGCCAAGCAGCTGGCAAAAGCTAGTAGTATTATACAGGGTGTAGTAGGGGCTAGTAGTAGTATACCAGAAAGGTGTAGTCAAATTTAAGGGTGTGGTAGGTACAGACCATCAAACTGAACAACTTTCGCCATGGGACCAACATCATAATCGAAAAAAAAAACCATACCTACATTTGGGTCGATTAGATATTGAATCTTTGTACGGGACGGCTGATAATTTTTTCTTGATTACAATGTTGGTCCCAAGGAGAAAGTTGTTCAGTTTGATGATCTGTACCACACCCTTAAATTTGACTACACCTTTCTGATACACCCTACTGTATATCATTTACAGAAAATTAACACAAATCGACTGCTCTCTGTCCTACATTATGAAGAGTGACGAATTCCTGCACCATGCTGTCATACTTCAAACACCTATACTCTACTCCAATATACAACAATATCCAGCAAACTATCCACAAACTAAAACAAATGAAACAAAACAAAAGAAAAACAATAACTCAGCAAGTCAGCAAACAACTCTTCTCTAATCTGATAAAGGGCCAAGATTCGATGACGTCACCCTTTTGAAAGGCCAAACAACATGTTGGTATAACAAAACAACACATCACGCCCCATTTACTCTCATTATACGTGTAATTAAACACGAAAGACAAATAAGATTGTGTTGCTCTTAAAAGATTCGCCAAATAAAATAAAAGATCTTGAGAAAATAGTCGTCTTGTGAAGTTTCGCTAAATGTTTTTGTTGTTGATAAAGGCGGATAGTGGAGATCTAAATGTATTTAGAGTAAGTAGCTTTGAGATGTTGTCAAAATAAGGTGCTTTAAGTTACTTGTTGGGATACATTTTAAAGGGGGATTACACTGAAATGATGACTAAAAGATGAATGAGTAATTAATATCTGTAATTTATAAATGGTGTACAGTCAACAAAAGAGATATCTAGGCAGGGTATAGTAACATATTTGTATGTGAATTGCTTCATGTTCAATTTCGTGATAATATACAATTTTGTGTTGGTGTGTACATTAAAGAGTATATTAAAGAGGTTGTGTATATTAAAGAGTATTCTATTCTGGAGGAGCTTGTGGCTAAGTAATAACAGCCGCACGGGTCGATCCATCAGGTTAAGCTACGCTTGCCGGGGTTGGTCCGTGGATGGGTGACCATCTTTACATACCGAGACTCCTCCGTGCCTCGGAAAGCACGTTAAGCCGTTGGTCCCGGCTGTCATTCGTGGATCTTTGACAGTCGTTACGGGTCGTCAGAAGCCCGAAAGTCTGACAACCAGTCTTACCAAGGGGTATCGTATTACCCAATTACTGGGTTGTGGAGGTCAGATAGGCAGTCGCTCCATGTAAAATACTGGTATTCAGCTGCATCCGGTTAGACTGGAAGCCGACCCCAACATAGTTGGGAAAAGGCTGGGCAGATTGATTCTATTCTATGGAAAAGAATGCTGCGCCAATTCAAAGTAAATTCGAATTAAAACAGAAGGATGATAAGGCTAGGTGTAAACTAGCGACCGGCCACAGCCACCGGTAGCCCAGCGACAAGCAGTTCACATGCTTTTTCATACGTTTTGTATGGATTCATTGCACACGTGTGGCCGGTGGTGGCCACCCGCTACAGCAGTATTCAAAACCGCAGCAAGAGGCGACAGCCACCGGTGGTTGTGGCTCGTGTGCGCTTGCCCTAATCTAAAAAAGGTTTTGCTTGCTGGTCACTTGTCGAGTAATGACGACACCATGGTTGCAGTAAATTCAAGATATTAGGTTTTAAACATTTAATTTCAATTTAGTTTATAACCACGGCTGATACCTCTGGGAGGTATAATAAACTTGAAAAAAAAAATAGAAAAGGTTCTTCTAAGCATTTACAGAAAAACACGATAATGCAGAACCTAAAATACTGAAAGAACCATGCAATTTCTCTGCATTTTAACGCTTTAACCCCTAAACTCTTTTTTAACTTTTCACTTTCCAATTCACCTTCAACACCTCACTTCACCCTAAAGAACATCCAGTCTTAAACCAAGCATAAAATATCAGAAATTCATTATACATTACACGTCCCGTTAACAAAGTTGCCAGAAGAAAAAAACCTTTCTGCACTGCACTGCAGAACTTTCATAATGCAGGCTAAAGTGTTCAAAGTTTAAGCTCGCTCACCTATCGGTATGCAAAGTGAATATTTAAGGGCCTTCGAGGGTCTGCAGCTGCATGCCGTGATAAAACTGAACAAGATGCTCGTAATTCTGATACTTAAGTGCTTGCTTGGTAAAGAATAAGAATTGGTTAGTTTAAGGAGGTTAAGGCTAGTGTACAGTGGTTGTGTTTTGGCTTGAGCGTAAGAGAGACGGAGTCGAAAACTCGGTGGTCGGATTTAAGTTTTATCAAGTAACAGCAAAAGCTGTGGCTTCGCTCGGGTGGAGTTCGGAAATTATCCCACGGGAACGTACTACCGAGATAAAAAGTATCCTATACCCTAATCCAGGTCATCATCTACCAATGTGCCAAATTTCATCCAAATCCGTTCAGCCGTTTTAGCGTGAAAGTGTCAACAAAAAATTCACTTTCGCATTTATAATGTTATTAAGATAGGAAGTTAGGATGCACTGGGTGTAAGCTGAAGTAATATGATAACAAAACTTATTAATTTCTGTCAATAGGTTTGCTTAATTTAATACGCCTTAACATAATGTATTTTGCATTTTTTTATAACAGTGTTAGGCTCAGATTATAGAAGAAAGGAAGATAGACCGCGCGGAACACTGAGAGTGAAGCCAAAAAAGCAAATACAAATTCAAAAACGAATTCAATCACGAGTCAAATGTACTTATGTTTATTTGTTCTGAGACAATAAATTATTTTTTGACAGATTTTTGATAGAAAAATGCAGTGAACAGTTTTTGAATTTGTATTTGCTTTTTTGACCTCACTCCGCACGGTATTGCCTTTCTTCTATAATCTGAGGTTTTATCTTCTTTTTTAGGTGTAAGTAGCTCAAGAACGTATCTATAAGTATTTTTTTTAGTCTAATACGTATTAGTTACAATCTAATAGGAAAAAAAAACTTTACTCTGTATAAGTTGGCCAACAATAAAATCATAATCGATTTTATCTGCGACTTACATGTTTTTCCAAAGTTACTAATTTAATTCCGTAACAATCCCATAATATGTCAACCTTGTCATACACACAATGCACAGATGTAAACAGACCTTTATGTCTGTTACAACTTCTCAAGGATAACGGCTGGATCCTTGGGAGTTTCACATGTTTTGTCAACAACATCACATTATTATTAAATGCAAAGTGATTTTATTGATCAACGCTATATAGAATAAATAGACCGTGGTGAACGTGTAGAATACATTGAAAGACGTTTATACTTATTAGAACTTTTAACTAGATCATTCGTTTTGACTCAGTGACTTTATGTCTTAGTGACTCAGTGTACCTACTCTTCTTCTTATCGTGTCGATGGCAAAATGACATAATAGAATACTTATACAGGGTGTTAAAGAAATTGCGTGCCATAGCTTAGGGGTAGGTTCAGTATCGATACAGGAACTCAGGAAAAATTAAAAAAAAAACAAAAAAATTAAAAAAAAAACAAAAAAATTAAAAAAAAATCAAAATAAAAACAAAAAAAAAACATATTGCAAGATCAACCTAATTTAGTACCTACTAACTTAAAATAGCAATCGCCTAGAATTAAAATTATATTATTTGTTTAAATGCTTTAATTACTTACCTACTATCGTACACGTTGTCATTTTGTCCTTCACATCTCGCGTCCGAATTAAAGCATATAAACAAATAAAACAATTTTAATTCTAAACGATTGCTATTTTAAGTTAGTTAGTACTAAATTAGGTTGATCTTGCAATAATTTTTTTATGTTTTTATTTTCAATTTCTTTTTTTCTGGGTTCCTTTATCGATACTGAACATACCCCAAAGCTATGGCACGCAATTTCTTTAACACCCTGTATATTTTTTTCAATTTGTTTTGCGCCGTTTGAGTCTGGGACACTGGGTTGTAGTTGTGCATTGGGTGGCGTGGGTCATCCTGTAGCTTCGCCCTCTCGATGTGGCTAGCTATTATTGTCCTAAGAATTTCTAAAGGCGCAATGCCAGTTAGTGGATACAGCATTCTCACCGGGGTCGGTTTTAAACAACCAGTAATGTCCGGGCTACATCAACGGGAAACGCCATTGATTATCGCGATGATGGACGCAGGCCGTAGGTATAGCCACAACTTATCGCGATGATTTTACAACGGCATTCACATTGCCGATTCACGTACCGATAACTCGATGGCGGCGTTCAAGTGTATTCGCCACTCAATTTGTCGCGATAATTCTCTGCTTAATTACCGCGATGTTTATGGCGATGATGGGCATTGGCGTTGACGTTGGTGTGGCCCCAACATATTAACGTTTCATTTTCAGCAAGTTTAATTAAGTGCTGTATCTACTAATTTAACATGGGCTGATCGGCTCCATACTGGACAGGCATATTCACCAGCGGAGAAACAAAGTGCCAGTTCAGTGTTACTCCAGTGTACACTGATTGGAAAATTTTGATTCGAGGATTCACTTTGTCGTCATCATCATCAGCCTATAATAATCTTCTGTTGGACTAGTAATATTCTGATGATTCTTTAGTTATGTATGCTTCTCGAAACGCATGCCATTTAACTTGATCCTCCTACTATAATTATCTTGCTGCTGCCAGCCACCCCGCGATGATCTATTTTTTTTTTTTTTTTTTTTTTTGTGGATGGGAAATCATCAAATGACTTCTCCCGCTCTGGGCAGAGCGGGAGGGCGTGTCAGACTTTTACTGACTAAAACCCACCCATGATCCTTCAGTTGCCCGTGCCACGGCCACGGTAACTCTTTCGAACTACCCGCGACCCCGGCGGCATCGGCCCAATTGACCCCGTCACTGCTGACATCTCTTTGAGGCGCGCGTGGAACACAACGCGCCGTCGACCCGGGCCTGGTCCTTACTGGACGGCGAGCTGCCCATTAGTCGTCGTCCGCAAGCCCGCGCCTACGGTGGCCGGAAATCGGCAATCGATTCCCGCCGCCCAGGGCGTCTCCTACGGCGGCTAGGGGCGCGAGGGCGCGGCTGTTGCCTCTCCCTCACGCGTTCCGCTTCCTCCTTCGTGAGCATTACTGCTTCGCAGAAGGAGGTGACGGCTTCGCATGCACTCTCGCTCCGCACCATGGCCTGGACCAGGTTTGGACGCGAGAGATCGCCGCCGCCGATCGCGTCCGTGAGAACACGGCGGTGCTCCGCCCAAGCCGGGCAGACCTCCACTGTATGCTCCACCGTGTCCTCCGGGTGATCCACACAATGGTGACACCTGGACGTTTCCTCCCGCCTTATCCGAAAAAGGAACCTCCCGAAACAACCGTGTCCGGTGAGGACCTGCGTCAGGCGGAAGGTGAGGACGCCATGGCGCCTCTCCAACCACTCCTCAAAGAGGGGACTTATCGCCGCAATTGTGGCGTGCCCAGCGCTGGGTTGTGACAATCGCACTCTCCATGTCGCCGTGAGATCCCGCCGGAGCTCTGTCCGCTGTACCGTGATTTCTCGCGGCAGCGGAGTTACGCCCCGGCGTTTCGCCTCATCTATCACCTGGCCTGAGGACGTCCTATCCTACGCTTGCCAATTCCTGGTCACGACTGGTCTTTGGTCGTAACGCTCTTTGTCTTACTAATGTAACACATACATATAAAATATGTATACTTCGATCCAAACTTAATGGCGGCTCGGAAGTTGGCTTCGATTGCAGGTATTAGTACGATTCAAACTTAAAAGAACTAAATCTTAAAAAATCTTAAATGTTAAATAATATAAAACTTAATCGAGCTTAACAAAATGGAGCCAAAATTATTGTCGACTTGACTGTACTTGCACGTTTTGCACTCGCAGCTAACTTCCGAGCCCCCATTAAGTTTGAATCGAACTATACATACCCTATATAAGTAGAAGCAACAAGAATAATGTACCCAGGATTTTGTAATCCAGGAGTGTGTCCTTATAATTTCTTGTCCGTTCTTATCCATAGAGATCTACGTTTGGAATGAGCAACTAGCTTCAACTTTCTAAGTAACTGATCGACTGTTTGACAATTCAAAAGTGTCTGTAATTGGTTTAATTAAAATAAATGCTTTGAGTTTGTTGTTCAAGTTTTTCTTCAACGGCACGTGCAATGACTTCTTATTAATTCTTAGAATATACTTTAGGTTAATTGAAAAAAGATTACGACCTTGATGTAATTCAATAAGTATCAATTTTGAAGTCCTCATTGAATATCAAATATGTTGATTTAATTTACAACCTTCTTTTGGACTGTTATTTCTATTGCTTCAAAGTTTTAATTTGCAGAAGTAGGTTCTCAGAAAGCCAGAAAAGTAAAACATTTTATTTTTACAAATAATTTAATTAAAAATCTTGAATAGATTTCAATTAGAATGAACCCTTACAGTCTGAGACATCTCTTATAAGAAAATGTAGAACCATTTTAAAATAAAACGTAAGGTAGAAATCTACATTTAAGTCAATTGAGTGAATGAAAAGCCTGAAAATGTACATTGAAATCAAGTTTGAATATGCGCTCTGAGATATATGTAGATAAATATAACGACGCCGGATAGTGTTTACCAGAAGTGGTAATTGAATAAGTGGTACAGCAGCTTCAATATTATCAGGATTGTTCCGGAATGTAGCAGTTCGTCGTGGACGTGGTACGGCAGCGGCTCTCCTGATATCATCTCTGTCAGCTGCTACGCAACAATCGGTGCGACGCACTGCTAATCAGTCAGCGGCACTCTTATCAAACCTCATTGGTGGTCCTTATTAGCTTCGTAACAAAACTAGAGGCCGCCACGTGCTGCGCCGTCACTTAGAGCATTGCGACGGTGAAAATAACTCAGGATTTTAATATCTTTCGACCATTTCTAATTGTTGGTACCCTTTAAGGACATACACAAAAATCTAATCACGAGGTTTGGTTTAAAAAGAAATGATAGATAGACTGTGTGAAAGATGATATGGCTAGAAATGGAGTGACTACCGAGATGACGACTAATAGAGAAGTGTGGAAGGAGACATGTTGCGCCGATGCCAAATAAATTAGGATAAGGGCAGGAGAATGATGCGATGATGGCTTAGATGAGTTGAGGTCAAGGGCAGACCTGTTTGTGCGTGTCCAACTAAACTGATACAACCCGAGATATTAAAAGGCCTCCAACATTATCCTCTTGTATAAATCTTCTCTGTGCCTTACAGTTGAAGCTTCAGAAAATATTGACTGCATACTATTAAACCGAGCTGTCTCACCCCCTTACTTCCCCTTTGTTGAACTTGCTTATATCCTGACAACATTATTTTAAGACAAGCTTACCGTCCCTAGGCCTTTCTCAACAATGATTTATCGAGCTCCGGGACGTATTTACTTCATACTTTATAAACTTCCCCTTATCCGTAATATCTTATTGGAGAATGTTCACTGTGCATATTTGTGGAGTAGTGAGGCCGATGTTTTGGCCTTATCTTTTGTGTTACGCCAGAAGGATTAGGTTTTCTTATTTTATAGACGTAAACAGCGTTGAACAATTTATGGTGTGTGTGTATTGGTGGTGTTGGTGGTGTTATTTGTGGTGTGGTGTATTTGTGGTGTTAATGGTGTGTTTTTTGTGTTTTTGTGTGTGGTGGTGGTGTGTATGGTGTGTGTTGGTGGTTTGTTGGTGTGTGGTTTGTGGTGTTTTTTGGTAGTGTGTGTGTGTGTGTTTTTTTTTGTAGTGATGTGTATTTGTGGTGTTTTGTGGTGTATTCAGATTTGGGTTTTGGCCAAAATTTATCTTTTTCGATAAAAACCTAGATCTAATTGAAGTTTGTTGTCTTTACACTGTGAGATATTCGTTCCATAAATGTTTACATGAAACTGAGATTCCAATGTCTAAAATGCTATTTGCTGCTGTAGCAAAGCACTATAGATGTGCATTTGTTTTTGTAGCAGCAGCGGTGAGGTTTGGTGAAAACTTCGGTGTATTATAGGTCGTGTAGTGGATTTTTAAATAAAATACGATGCGTTAGTTGACGAGCAAAATATGTGTCTAATCTCCATCTTACATGATTCAAGGAGAGGGGAGTGGGAACAATATTTAAAATTAAAACCAATCACAGTCGAGAGATACTATGACGTAGATTTTGATCTATACTGTCTTGCCCCGAGATGTCGCCATCAGTAGCAGTTCACAACATGCCCCCGGCCTTGGAAGCAGTGGCTTTCAATGGTCTTCAGTCACTGCATCAGTGTCGATCACATCCTGTAGTAGAGGACAAATCTTGGTAAGTGCGCGCCTCACCACACCCGATGACGTCTGTATATCAGCCACCCGGGATATACCATCCTTTCCTGGGATAGTGCAAAGGACACGTCCCATATGCCACTTCAACGGTGGAAGGTTATTGTCCTTAATGACAACTAAGGAGTTTGGTTTGAGCTCGTCCTTATTCGCCGTCCATTTTGTCCGCACCTGCAGCTCGGAGATGTATTCCTTCGCCCATCGGTTCCAGAAGTGTTGGCGAAGTTGTTCTACCCTCTGGTATCGCTGGAGACGACTAGCAGGAACATCGCGTAGGTCATCGCCGGCTGGCGCAGTCAGTGGTCGGCCAATAAGGAAGTGACCGGGAGTGAGCGGGGAAAAGTCATGAGGATCAGGGGAAAGAGGAGACAGAGGCCGGGAATTTAGTACGGCTTCTATTTGAGCCAATACTGTGCTGTACTCTTCGAACGTGAGGTGCGCGTTGCCTATCACACGACGAAGATGGCATTTACTCGACTTTACTCCTGCCTCCCACAGACCACCAAAATGCGGGGAGTAAGGGGGAATAAAATGGAATTTGATATTTTGACTAGATGCGAATTCTAAAATATCATTACTACAATTACTTAGAAATTTTGAAAAATCGTTCATTACACCTACAAAATTACGACCATTATCAGAGTAGATATCTGCAGGCTTACCACGGCGTGAAATAAATCTTTTTAAAGTACATAAATACGCTTCACTAGAGAGGTCACTGACTAACTCCAGGTGCATAGCACGTGTCACGAAACAAACAAATAGGCAAATGTAGCCTTTGATAAGCCTAGCACCCCTACCTTTGCGGTTCAGAATGAGCACTGGTCCAGCGTAATCCACCCCACACCGAACAAATGGAAGGCTAGGTGTAACTCGCTCCTTGGGTAAGTTACCCATCAAAGGACTAAGCGTCTTTCCTCTAATGCGAGTACAGGTAACACAACTATGCACTACCTGACGAGCTAAACTCCTACCTCCGACCGGCCACCATGATTCACGTAAATTAAAAAGTAATGCCTGCGGAGCAGCGTGGAGAAACTGAATGTGCTCATGACGAAATAATAATGTGGTAAAATAATGTTTACTATGAACTAAAATTGGATGTTTTTTACCGTAAATGAATTCATTAGAATTAACTAAGCGACCACCTACGCGCATTATTTTATGATCATCTAAAAACAAATTTAATTTAGACAAACAACCTTTATTTTTAATAATCTCATTATTAGATAATGCCTTATATTCAACTGGAAAAGATTCCATTTGACAAAACCGAGCTAACGTTTTATCTGCATGGTCTAACTCGTCTACACTAAGGCCGCCTGTACGCTTATTGTTTTTGCATCGGCTGTTATTAATAAAACGTAACATAAAGGCAGCCGCACGCCTCATGCGTTTAAATTGAGAAAACCGATGGAAGGGAAACAAAGATAATTCACAACAATCCTGAGCTACAACGGCAGTGACGCATGACTTGACCTCAGGTAACTCGCGATATTTGAACGAGTCTGAACTTTTGTGGTCGTCTATTGAAAAAGTAGGGTCACGAAGAAATTCAGGACCCTCCCACCACAAGGTAGACAAAGAAAGTTCTTCCAATCGAGCACCGCGTGACGCTAGATCGGCGGGATTATCTCCACTGCTTACGTGACGCCACTGGACGTCTAGTGTAAGGTCATGAATTTCCGCGATCCTATTCTGAACGAATGTCTTAAGCTGGTTAGGCTTCATGTGTAGCCAGCCTAAGACAATAGTAGAATCTGTCCAAAATACTATGCTATTAAATTTACAACGTAATGAGTTGCGTACCTTGTCATACAGACGAGCACCTAATAAAGCCCCACAAAGTTCGAGACGTGGGACACTAATAGGTTTTAAAGGCGCCACCTTTGTTTTTGAAAACAATAATCTAACCGATACTGTTAAATCATTGTTAACTGTGCGAACATAAATACACGCGCCGTACGCCGTCTGAGATGCGTCGCTAAAAATGTGTAACTCAATATACATAGGCTGTGTACCTATAGCGTGGCGAGGTATACGTACAGTGTTTAGCGCTTGCAATGAAATAACAAATCAGTTCCACACGCGCGCCGTCTCGTCAGGAACGTTATCATCCCAACCTATTTTTAATAGCCATAATTGTTGTAAAAGAACTTTGACAACGATTATGACAGGACTTAACAAGCCGAGAGGGTCAAAAATTTGCGAAACGTTTGATAAAATAGACCTCTTTGTAATAGGCTTGGTATTTTCAATATTAACTTGAGAATTAAAATAAAAGTTATCGTTTGCGTTATGCCAGCCTATTCCTAAGGTTTTAGAACTAATATTTTCATCTAAACTTAAAGGTTTAAACTGACTAGACGAATGACGGTCATCATCGTGTTTAAAATTAAATATCCACTTCCTAAGTGGAAAACAGCCCGACTGCAGCGTCTTCTGAGTTTTGTCGCATAGATCTAATAATTTTATTTTATCATCTAAGCCCGTGATATAATCGTCAACATAAAAATCCTCTTTTATGGCTCGTGCGACATCAGGATCAGGAGATTCAGAGGCTAATTGTTTCAGGCACCTAACACTTAGAAAAGGCGCGGAGGCGGTTCCGTACGTCACGGTGTTTAATTTAAATATACGTAACGGCTTTGAGGGATGGTCACGCCACAGAATCATTTGCAAGCTGCGCTGACCCTCATCTACCAGGCACTGCCGGTACATCTTCTCCACATCGGCGCACACGACGTACTTGTGCTGGCGAAAGCGGAGAAGAATGGCAATAAGATCACCCTGTATAGGAGGGCCAACTAGTTGCAAATCATTCAGTGACTTACCAGAGCTGGATGGTGCGCTTGCGTCAAACACCACGCGCAACTTGGTGGTGGTGCTGAGCTCGCGGAACACGCCATGATGCGGCATGAAATAACACGGGGATTCATAGGAATCTACCTGTGTCATATGGCCTAAACTAACATACTCCTGCAAAAAGTTGGAATAAAGAATTTTATATTCAGGCGAACGCTGCAGACGTTTTTCTAATGCAAGAAACCGACGTTCCGCTTGTGTATAAGAATCGCCCAAGGTATCAGGTGACTGATGGAGTGGAATGTGCACGCAGAATCTCCCCTCGCTATTGCGAGTAGTAGTGTGAACAAAGTGATCTTCGCATGCATGTTCTTCCTCAGTCTGTGCGTCTCTGACCTTAGACGGTTCCTCAATCTCCCAGAACAATCGTAGTTGCGTATCTAAAGAATTAATACGAGTAATATTGCAATGAATTGGCGCATTTTTGCGCGTATAATTAACTATTGGTCCGGAAATAATCCAGCCTAGTTTGGTGTTCTGTAGAAACGGACCACTAGACAAACGAATCTTACCGTCTTCTAACAGATCCCAAAACCTATCTGCGCCAATCAAAATGTCAATATTTTTGTAATCTAGAAAATGCGGATCAGCCAACCGTATGTTGTCTGGAATACAGACTTGCGCGCTTAATTTACATACGGCAGGCATTGACGCCGTAATCCTAGACAGCACATAACAATTAATGCGCGTAGTAAATGAATTATCGACGCAGGATTTGATAACGATGTTACAAGTTTGCGAACAATGTACTACCGAATCACCCACGCCTCGAACTTCGTTTGTGGACTGTATTAATGGTACGTTTAAGAGTTGACACAGTGATTTAGAAACGAAACAGCGCTGGCTTCCATTATCAAGGAGCGCCCGCGCTTTATGATACCTACCGTGTACATCTGCTATTTCAACGATAGCTGTTGACAATAACACGGATTGCACACCTATAGACTTAATCGATTGCGTTTGCATGTGTGCCTTGTTTACTTGAATAGGGACTGCGGAGTCCGAGGTGGCTGGTGCGGCAGCGGGGAGGTGCGCAGACGCGTCCCTCGTATTAGCATGCGCCACCTCAGTGTTCGTTGTGGAATGCAAAGCAACAGAACTATTAGCGTTAACATTGTGCAATAATGAGTTATGTTTTTGATTGCAATGTCTACAAGGCCCAAACCTACAATCATTTATTGAGTGTCTCGAATGTAAACAATTCTCACATAAGTTGTGCTCGCGTACAAGTTTAAGCTTTGTGTCTAAGTCGCAATCGATAAACTCTTTACAAGTATACAGTGGATGATTCGCGTCACATTTCGCGCATGTCAACTTACCGCGTTGTTTATTTGATTTACTCGGCCCGCTGGAAACATTGCAGTGTGAAATATTAGAACGTTTTGAGTGTTGTTTTTTGCTGTCAGTGCTTTGAGCTTCTTTACTATGTGAACGCTGCAATGCCTCCAGCATGTCGGCTTTGTTGCGCAAAAAGTTAATCAAAACATCCACCGATAAACGTTTAGAATTGTTTTCGTTTGGGTTCGGGAACAATGTGCATTTATGAGACCCCCATTCTCTTTCAGTAATTTTATCTAACTTTGACACCATGATATTAATAATTAAGCTATCCCAGTAGTTTGTAGGCTCACCTAGAACTGCAAGTGCGCGTAAATTTTTTAAAATAGTGTCTATTAATGTTCTAATCGAAGAAGGCGACTCTTTAGTTAACGCAGACATATTTAACAAAGCTTTGATATGGTGATCAATTAAAAGTCCGCAATTATTATATCGGTTGAGCAACAAGTCCCATGCAACCTGATAATTATCAGAAGAAAATTCTATGGAATGTATAACTAGTTCTGCCCTGTCTTTTAGAGACGATTTGAGATAGTGAAACTTTTGTATATTGGAAATATCTTTAGAATTATGAACAAGTGAGGTAAATGTGTCTCTGAATTCCAACCAGTGCTCATAGGAACCGTCAAATGTAGGCATGGAGATAGTGGGTAATTTCACGGAATGTATTTGATTGTTATTATGACTATGGCATGTCCTGGAGCAGTCAGCAACTTCATCAGTGTTCAGCATAAATTCAGCAAGTGATATTAAATTGTAGTAACTATCTTCAAATTGTTTTCTTTGATTTAATTGTTCGCCTAATTCACTATCAGAAACTTTTTCTTCTATTTTAGTTTGAATGTCGTTAAATTCAGAAAATAAAGTAGTACATCCTTGAATCCTTAACTTTAAATCAATGCGTTTTTGATTAGAAAAGTCAAGATCACAATCTTTTAAAGAGTCTAAATAATTATTAAATTTGGTAAGCCTGCCTTTAATTATACCACGCTTCCGAACTAAATCGCGAACTAACTCACTACTTTCTACACTTAGAAAATTAGGAGATTTGTCACGGGGTTTAGCAGAGTCGATAGGCATTTTGGTGGTCAGTGAAAAGAGTACTCACGGTTTATAATCGTCAGCTCAATCACACGCGGCACTGATGCTAGCAACGTCACCAGGCTAGTAATTGACTGGAATTCCGATATTCCGAGAATACAATGCGGCAATTTCACTGAAATAAGAGCACAGACACAATGTAGCACCAAATAGAACTCAGGAGATGATGGAAAGGAGTAAGGATTGGCCCCACCGATTGCGTTTTCTTCTCAATCCGCCACGTGCAAGGGTTCCCCATCCAAAGGTCGCTCGGCGATCTTGTACTTATCCGGCTCGAAGGACCAAATGTAGCAGCAGCGGTGAGGTTTGGTGAAAACTTCGGTGTATTATAGGTCGTGTAGTGGATTTTTAAATAAAATACGATGCGTTAGTTGACGAGCAAAATATGTGTCTAATCTCCATCTTACATGATTCAAGGAGAGGGGAGTGGGAACAATATTTAAAATTAAAACCAATCACAGTCGAGAGATACTATGACGTAGATTTTGATCTATACTGTCTTGCCCCGAGATGTCGCCATCAGTAGCAGTTCACAACAGTTTTATTTTACAAGCTTCAGTTTCATACAAAAAAACTTTTACAATATAAAAACAACCGACTTCAAAAAAAAAGTGGTGAAGAAAAAAAAGAGAAGACTATGAAGTGAAAAGTAACTTTAATTTCGGAAGTCGATGTCTTTGGATCTGTATTTTAGTTTTTTTGCCACCAACTTCCGAAATTAATGTAATTTTTCACTTTACTTATAGTTTATTTTTTGGAAGTCAATTTTTTTTTTATTTTTTTGTAAAAAAGTTTTTTATTTTTCACTTTTTAGTGGGTCAGTTTGTTATTTATTTTAAGTTACAATAGCCTAATGTCAACTGCTCATCACCTTTTACAAAATATTGCTTTTCCCGATGCAGGGACGTTAATTGTTGAGGAGTTCTCCTAGTAAGAACCAGGAGAACTGGAGCTAACGGTGAAGTCATCATCAACTCCACTTCACCATATGCATTGTGACGACATAAATTGGTAATCGAATCTCTGTGAAATATTGAGTAGTATTATTAGTAGTAGTTATTAAGTAGTTCCGATGGCCATATGTGGTCTTCATAATCTGTTCCACTACACCAAATGGTGCTTTCCAAGAGCAAATGCACGAGATACTATAAAAAATACCCAAATCTATAGAGATGTGCCTATAAAATTCGAGGGTTTCTATGGATATCCATGGGATCCCCTCATCAGATTCTGACTTGGTGACAATGGGACCACCCCGAGAGCATACCCTTTCAAATAAAAAAAGATTTTTTTAAATCGGTCCACAATTGACGGAGAAATCGGTGTACTTTATTTAAAAATATATTATATATACGCGACGAATTGACAACCCCTTCCTTTTTTTGAAGTTGATTAAAAATAAGCGATGTGTGCAAGTTCTTGTTATATATCTAGTGCATCTAGTGCCATGTTAAATGAAATATAAAATAAAATAGTAGGTAGGTATATACGTAACAATTTACCCAACTTTACCATTTCCTATTCTCTCTCATTCTATCCCTTATTCCTATCACGCCACAACCAGGCGATGATTTATATCAACCTTGGCATACATTACCGCTAAACTAAGGAAACTAAAACAGTGATAAATAGTCTTTCCAAACTTGCCTTTGACAATGTCAAAGCGTCTTGAAGGTTAGCGCTAAGACGAGTAACGCCGGTTCCACAAGTTGGCCACAAAGTTGGCCCCAACACCACCTGTCCAACAACGCGACGGTGGGCGCTATGTGGATTGAAAAAAAATTATTGGCTTCAACGGCAGCCAATGCTATTTAGTCCAAACTTTGGATGAATGGCGTTTGGGCCAAAGTTGGGACCAACGTGTGGAGCAACGTAAGACCTATTTGCGTCTAAGTTATAGACATTGAGTTTACTTAGTAAAACTGGGTTAACGATATTGTTCCACCTGTATTTTGGAAGTCTGCGATGTCCTTAGAAGTTTTAATTGTAATATTTCTTGGTAAGCTGTTTTCCAAGGTCTCGCTCCTGTGACAAAAAGTTACTTTTCTTTTTACTTAGGAAATAAGGTGAGCACCTAAGTTGTAGGTAATTTTTTACCTCTCGAAATATTGTCCAGAAAATGTCGGATTTTTAACTAAATATTTCAAATAAGAAATTTTCGGAAACGTTGCAAAATACAAACAAATAAACAATTAACATACCGTTTTCAAAAATTACCCTCCTTTTAGGCATTACCGCAGTCGGGTAAAAATACGTTTCCAACACCCAACTTTTTTAATCTCACTATCAAATCAACTCTACAACCACCACACGAAAAATAAAACACTAGCGTATGAATACCTCGGACAAAAACGTCCATTACTTATTTCCCTCATTCTCTTAATGACGTCATTATCTCCAGAGGCTCCGTACGCGGTCACGTCCCCCCTTAATTCTGACTGTGACATCGTCTGAGTGACGTAGCTATGATAAATGACCTGAAAACCGTGACATTTTTATACGACCGCGGAAATAAAGATGTTGGGGTGTTTTCGACCGCGTATTAATTTTTAGGGTTGGAGAGGTGGGTGATGACAGGGTTAATTAGTTGATTTTTGAGTTTGTTCGATAATAGGTACATTGTTTTGAACGTAATAATTTGTCTGTTGTATTGATTGAGGCCTATTTAAGCGTGAGTCACTTCGATGAACATAAAAACCGTTGACTGTCAGATTTGAATAATAAAAAATAAAATAAAAATGTTTATTGCATCAACTTAAATTACTTATTCTATTACAATATGGAGAATCCTTTTAAGCAAATAGTTTACATGTGTTAGGATGCTCCACCCTTCCCCAGGTTATATTTGATGTTAAGTTAATGCGATATGCATACATACAAACAAAAAAAATAAAAACAAAATAACAAAACAAAACAAAAGACAAAAACAAAACAAAAGAACAAAAACAAAATTATTATTATTATTAAATAAATCTGTTTTTTTTCGTGCCAACTTCACTAGAAAAAATGTAATTTCCCATCAGATCACGCTTGGTGAGTTACCCTAGCTTGCTCAAAATGAATAGTTGAACCTTCCCAAGTAGATACTAAAAATACATACATTAATTTACGCTTGTTCCCATGGGGGTATACAGAAACTGCGGAACACCACCTGCTACGATCCTTACATATTTTATGTACTCCTTTTTTCTTCGTTTACGTTCATACATCTGGTTTTACACGTACGCCGGTTGCGAGTACTACGCACCTGACCTTTCTGAAGAACATCACTAATAAGGCACTGATGTCCTTCTAGGGCGTTGGGGTCCTTTTTTTTTTTTTTTTTTTTTTTTGTGGATGGGAAATCATCAAATGACTTCTCCCGCTCTGGGCAGAGCGGGAGGGCGTGTCAGACTTTTACTGACTAAAACCCACCCATGTTCCTTCAGTTGCCCGTGCCAGGGCCACGGTATCTCTTTCGAACTACCCGCGACCCCGGCGGCATAGGCCCAATTGACCCCGTCACTGCTGACATCTCTTTGAGGCGCGCGTGGAACACAACGCGCCGTCGACCCGGGCCTGGTCCTTACCGAACGGCGAGCTGCCCATTACTCGTCGTCCGCAAGCCCGCGCCTACGGTGGCCGGGAATCGGCTATCGATTCCCGCCGCCCAGGGCGTCTCCTACGGCGGCTAGGGGCGCGAGGGCGCGGCTGTTGCCTCTCCCTCACGCGTTCCGCTTCCTCCTTCGCGAGCATTACTGCTTCGCAGAAGGAGGTGACAGCCTCCCATGCACTCTCGCTCCGCACCATGGCCTGGACCAGGTTTGGACGCGAGAGATCGCCGCCGCCGATCGCCTCCGTGAGAACACGGCGGTGCTCCGCCCAAGCCGGGCAGACCTCCACTGTATGCTCCACCGTGTCCTCCGGGCGATCCACACAATGGTGACACCCAGGCGTTTCCTCCCGCCTTATCCGAAACAGGAACCTCCCGAAACAACCGTGTCCGGTGAGGACCTGCGTCAGGCGGAAGGTGAGGACGCCGTGGCGCCTCTCCAACCACTCCTCAAAGAGGGGACTTATCGCCGCAATTGTGGCGTGCTCAGCGCTGGGTTGCGACAATCGCACTCTCCATGCCGCCATGAGATCCCGCCGGAGCTCTGTCCGATGTACCGTGATTTCTCGCGGCAGCGGAGTTACGCCCCGGCGTTTCGTCTCCTCGCGCCACTCCCACACGTGCGCGAGGACTTTTGCCTCCAGGTCCCATGGCGGTAATCCGGCAAGGAGGCTCGCCGCCTCACAGGAGACAGTGCGGTATCCCCGGACTAGCCGGATGGCCATGACCCTCTGGGACGCGTTCAACCGGCGGGCCGGTCGCAGCCTCAGGGAACGCGCCCACACCGGCGCTCCGTAAAGGGCCATGGACCGCACGACCCCCGTGTAAAGCCTCCGGCAGGAGGCGTTTGGACCCCCCAGATTGGGCAGGAGCCGCTTCAAGGCAGCCCCAGCCCGCTCCAGTCTGGGAGCCAAACGTCGGAAGTGCTCCACGAAGTTCCACCGGCTGTCGAGGACGAGTCCCAGGTACTTCATCGTCGACTCAACCCCGATGTGAACCAATCCTACCGTTATTTGGGAACCCGACGGTGGCACGTTCCGAGGACCATGAAAACACATGACCTCGGACTTGTGCAGGGCCACCTCGAGTCCCAACTGCCGGATCCTCTCTACTATTGTCGCAACCCCGCGTGTCGCTAGTTCAGCCGCCGCCTGGTGCGACCTCCCTTGCGCCAGGACCAGCGTGTCGTCAGCGTAACATACAACGCTGACGCCGCTAGGGAGGTCGGCGCGCAGCACCCAGTCGTACCCGATGTCCCACAGATGTGGCCCCAGGACAGATCCCTGTGGGATACCGCACGACATCTCTCGCCGGTTCCACTCTCCTTGATGACCGGGGTAGATGACGGCCCTGTCCGTCAAATAGGCCTCGACCACTCGACGGAGGTAGGTAGGCACCCGGTGATACCGGAGTGCCTCCCTGATGCAACTCCAGGGCAGGGTATTAAAGGCATTGGCGATGTCTAGAGACACCGCCAAGACGACCCCACCCCGGGCCACAGCATCCCCCGTCGTGAGGGCTCGCATGCGCATGATGGCGTCCACCGTAGAGCGCCCCCTGCGGAAACCAAACTGGCTCTCCGCCAAATCCGGCCCCTCCTGCACCAGCCACCCGACGAGGCGGTCTGCAATGACTCTTTCAAAGAGCTTGCCTACCTCGTCGAGCAGCACAATGGGGCGGTAAGCGGACGGAGAGTCCACAGGGCGCCCCGGCTTCTTAATGAGGACCAGTTTCCCTGTCTTCCAACGAAGTGGGAACTGGCCCCTCTCCAAGCATGCGCTTAGGAGCCCCCCTAGTCGAGGCCCGAGAGCCCCACAGGCCAGAACCCAGGCTTTTCCTGGCACGCCGTCGGGTCCTGGGGCGGTATTTTTGGCACTCAGCCTACGTACCGCCGCTCTCAGCTCTACCTCAGTCACTTCCGGAGAATCGTCGTCGTCGTCGGTGATGTGGTCCGCATCGGGCACCGCAGGAGGCGGAGCCATGGGCGGGGGAGTATGTTCCCCTCGCGAAGGGAACAGAGCGCTCACCACGTCCTCCACGAGCTGCGGCCGGAGACTCTGCGTCAGCGGGGGAGCCCATGGGCGGAGTTTATCCCGCACCATTTTGTAGGGGCGTCCCCACGGGTCTCTGTTCAGAGTCCCCAGCGACTCCTCGCGAGCCAGACCCCTGGCCCGCGAGATCTCCGCTCGGAGGGCAGTCTTCGCCGCTCTGTACCCCTCGTACAGCTCCGCCTGAATGGCTTCTGTATCCGGTGAGCGGATACGGAGCCTGCGGTGCCTGGCGTACCGGTGCCGCGCAGCAACGCACGCCTCGCGCAGAGCCGTCAGCTCCGGCGACCACCAGTACACCTGGCGCCAAGCGCGTCCGGGCTGGACCCGGGGCATTGCCACGTCACATATTTCGGACATGGCCTCCCGGAACCACTCCGCCTCGTCGTTGATGTCAGCAGGCCTGTCCGGTGGTGACACCCAGGCCTGCACGATCGAGGCTTCCAGGAGGAGCTCCCGGTCCAGCTGCTTCAGCGCCCACCGCGGACCACTCGGGGCCTGTCGGACCGGCGCGCTCGAGGTCTGGGCGGAGACATCAAACCGGATGTACCGGTGATCGGAATAGGTCTCCACCCCCTCCATGACGCGCCAGTCAACAACATGCGGCAACAGAGCGGGGCTGGCAAACGAGATGTCCACCACTGATTCGCCCCGCATCCGCACACATGTGGGGACAGAACCCCGGTTTAGGACGACCAGGCCTGTCTCCAGAGCCCAGTCCTCCACCATCCTGCCCCGTGTGTCCGTATACCGGGAACCCCAAGCCACATTCTTGGCGTTGAAGTCCCCGAGGACGAGCACGGGAAGGGAACGGAACCCGACGACGACGGTTTTCAACTCCGCAAGGGAGTTGTGGAACTCGGCGAGTGTTCGGTTCGGGGAGAAGTATACCCCTACGACGACAATCTCCCCGAACCGTGCTGCAACGCAACCCTGTCCTCTCTTAACAGCTTCGAGGGACAGGGTACCGGCGGCGGCTGACGAAATGAGGGTCACTGAGCCGCTCAGGTCCTCCACCCAGTAATCACTGGGCGGGACAAAGTACGGCTCAGCGACCACGGCGATGTTAATCGACCACTGCGCCATGCTCTGGAGCAACAGATCCTGAGCTGGGGCGCAGTGGTGGTTGGTGGTGGTCCTGGCATTTCCACTTTATCTGCCTTATAAATACTTTTTGTTGGTGGCTATCATCTATCTTCTCAACATGACCAAACCAACTAAGCATACTCTTTCCAGTTAAAAAATAAAAGTAAAAATCTTAGGAAAAACAAAATTAAGTGAAATAATTGCAAGAAATACATTTCTTCATTTCATTTCATTTCTTGAATATAGAGGAAAGATGTGCTATACGTGACCCAATAACCTCACATTGATGTAACATCAATATATTTACACGAGCCATTAAAGGTAATTAACCTAATTTCTACAAACATATTCCGTAGCTTTTACAAGTAAATATAAGGTCTTTACCTATGAAATTGCCGTTCTGCAGTACTGGCCATTTCAAATCAAAATAATTTTTGTTTGGCTAAGAATTCTAATTTCAAATTAATTTTATTTTAAAAACATGGATTTTTTTTCCAAAAGTAGTCGTTTGTTTATTGATTAGTGTTACATTTTCATCGCATTTCAATCTTTTTCGTCATCATGGATACGTTAAAAATTCGAGTAATTATGGAATATGAGTACCGTCGTGGCAGCAACGCGGCACAAGCGGCACGCAACATCAACGACGTTTACGGAGCTAAAACTACAAACCAACGCACCACTTGTTATTGGTTTGCTCGCTTCCGTTCTGGAAATTTCGACCTGAAAAATGAACCTCGCGGTCGTCCGAAGACTTTGGTCGACAATGACAAATTAAAGGCGATTGTGGAAGCTGATGATACACAATCTACGGCTGAATTAGCAGCAGCTTTCGACGTTAGCGTCAAAACAATATTGGTCCATTTGCGTCAAATTGGCAAGGTAAAAAAGCTTGACAAATGGGTGCCCCACGAACTCAATGATCGCCAGCGCGAAGTACGCGTCGAGACGTGCCTTGCACTGCTCAACAGACACACAAATGAAGGAATTTTGAACCGCATTGTTACCTGCGATGAAAAATGGATTCAGTTTGATAACCGCAAGCGCTCAGCAAGTTTGTTGGATCCTGGTTCAGCACCTAAACAATGCCCTAAACGAAAACTTACCCCTAGAAAAGTGATGGTCACTGTTTGGTGGTCTAGCGCCGGTGTGATTCATCACAGCTTCTTACCAAACGGGGTGAGCATTACTTCAGATGTGTACTGTGAAGAACTGAACACAATGATGGAAAAGCTGGCACATCTCCAACCAGCATTGGTCAATCGCTCGTCTCCGCTGTTCCTGCACGACAACGCGCGACCTCATACTGCACAGCAGACGGTCTCCAAGTTGCAAGAACTGGGGTTGGAAGCTCTCCGTCATCCGCCCTACTCACCAGACCTTGCGCCTACAGACTACTACTTTTTCCAGAATTTGGATAACTTCTTGGCAGGAAAAAAATTCAATACCCGAGAGGCAGTACAAAATGCCTTTGAAGAATTTGTTGCCTCCCGTCCAGCTGATTTCTTTAAGAAGGGCATCAATAAACTGCCACTGCGTTGGCAAAGATGCATTGATTGCATGGGTGATTACTTCGATTAATACAAATAAAAAATGCATGAAAAAAATTCGTTTAAATTTTTTCATACAAAACGGCAATTTCATAGGTAAAGACCTATTATTATGTAATTAATCAGATTTTCTGTTCCTTGGAAGTGCTTCTAACCTTTGGAGGAACGTTTCAATCTCATCATCATCTGCCTAGCCATTTCCCAACTATGTTGGAGTCGGCTTCCAGTCTAACTGGATGCAGCTGAATACCAGTATTTTACATGGAGCGACTGCCTAGCTGACCTCCACAACCCAGTGACTAGGTAATACGATACCCCTTGATAAGACTCGTTGTCAGTCTTTCGGGGTTCTGACTATCTGCAACGACTGTAAAAAATGACAGCCGGGACCAACGGCTGTTTGTTTAAAAGGAAAGTTTTGAACTTTAAGACTTAGAAATTATTAAAGTTAACATTGAGGGCAGTTCATAGGCCGTGTCACACCAGTCTTCCCTAAGGCTGTGGGCAGACTGTCTATAAAGCATGATTTATATGATGCAAGTCTCTTGCCTTTGGCATACAATAAAATTTATGGCGAAATGGTATCGTTACTGCATATCTCGCGGTTGTGGAGAGTCTTAGCGTTTAAAAAGCCTCGGCCTCCACACTTTCGCGGGATATACAGTCTCATTACCGATGACCGTGTGTGATGCATTTGATATGCAGTCAACAGCGTACGGACCCTCCGATCCAGGGCGTCGAGTTCAGTCTGAGTCCATTTGAGTACGCCGAAAGAGTACATCAAAACCGGCATGACCCAACCGTTGAAGGCGCGCACCTTGTTTCCGCCTGTTAGATGACTATTAAATACTTTCTTCAGGCGGCCAAAGAAGCGCTCCTTCAACGATTGCTTCATGTCAGTAACATTGATGCCCAACGCTTCCGACATACCCAAATACTTATAGGTTTCGGATGCAGAGAGGGCTCTAAGGTTTATGGATTCCGAGAGTTCGGTTCCCACGGATTCCACAATCTCCCCTCCGGCAATGGCACCGAGTCATAGGCCTTCTAATAGTCTATCCAACATGTCGACAGATCCTTTCGGGAACGACGAACCTGTTGGCTAATGGCCATATCAATGAGGAGTAGCTCCTTAGTACCATGGGACCCATTCCTACATCCATTTTGAGAGGCAGACATGATGGAGTTGGTGTCTATATGTTCGTTAATTTTAGCTCTCAAAATAGATGTAAGAACTTTATAGACCGTCGGTAGACAAGTAATCGGTCTATAATTTTTGGGCTCCGCAGTACTACCTGATTTATGGAGCAGGTGGGTTATTCCTGTCGTTAGGGACTGGGGTAGCGACCCTGACTGTAAGCCTGACTGGAACTGGGATGCCAAGCGGGCGTGCGACCTTTGGAACCACTTTATCCGAAAGTTGTGCAGTCCATTCGGTCCTGGAGATTTCCAGTTAGGTAACGGACGGACTGCACGAGCTACATCTTGGGGGCTGATGGTAATTGCCCCCATTTGTGGTATTTGATCGCACGTTCGCTCGATCTTCCCAGTCCAATCACCTTCGGTGTGATTGACAGCCACCGACCAGATTCTTCGCCCGAACGAGCACATAGCATCATCATCCGGCAGGGGCGTGTCAGCCACACCTTGGTCCGGTCGCTCCCAAGCCCTATAGACCCACCTTTCATCACTCTGGAAGGTGCGATTCTGAGTGTATCGGTCTACTTGCGGCCGACGTCTTCCCCGTCGACGAGCAGGCGGTGGCGACGTGGGCGGGGCAAAATATTCGTCGCTCGAGCTCGACGCAACTGCCACGGCCGGTGTCACAGCACTCTCGATAGGGCTGGGTACCGGCGGCGGCGGGGCGGAGCTGAGCGACGAGTCCGGAGGTAATAGGCGTGCGCGGCGAGCTGCTGATCTTGTCAACATTTGTTTTCATATCATCTTTAATGTTTCTAGCATGATTGTAGGCATTGTGTAGGTCAAACTTGACAACCGTCATTCTTGTTATTTTGATAATTTTGTGGTTTTCTCATTTTGCTGTTGTATATTATATTCTTAATTTATTCCTAAAGGTTTTGTTGCTTATTTTTGGTAGTTTCTGAGTTTATATGTGACTAAGAAATAAATAAATGCGGAAAATATGAGATATGAAAAATCGGACGTTTGTTGACTTGTCAGTAAGTAAGTAATATTATTATTATCTTTTATTTCATTTACATGCATTTTATTTAACATTTTTAAATAATAGGTCTTTACCTATGAAATTGCCGTTTTGTATGAAAAAAATTAAACGAATTTTTTTAATGCATTTTTTATTTGTATTAATCGAAGTAATCACCCATGCAATCAATGCATCTTTGCCAACGCAGTGGCAGTTTATTGATGCCCTTCTTAAAGAAATCAGCTGGACGGGAGGCAACAAATTCTTCAAAGGCATTTTGTACTGCCTCTCGGGTATTGAATTTTATTCCCGCCAAGAAGTTATCCAAATTCTGGAAAAAGTAGTAGTGTGTAGGCGCAAGGTCTGGTGAGTAACCAACCCCAGTTCTTGCAACTTGGAGACCGTCTGCTGTGCACTATGAGGTCGCGCGCTGTCGTGCAGGAGCAGCGGAGATGAGCGATTGACCAATGCTGGTTGGAGATGTGCCAGCTTCTCCATCATTGTGTTCAGTTCTTCACAGTACACATCTAAAGTAATGCTCACCCCGTTTGGTAAGAAGCTGTGATGAATCACACCGGCGCTAGACCACCAAACAGTGACCATCACTTTTCTAGGGGTAAGTTTTCGTTTAGGGCATTGTTTAGGTGCTCAACCAGGATCCAACCAACTTGCTGAGCGCTTGCGGTTATCCAACAGAATCCATTTTTCATCGCAGGTAACAATGCGGTTCAAAATTCCTTCATTTGTGTGTCTGTTGAGCAGTGCAAGGCACGTCTCGACGCGTACTTCGCGCTGGCGATCATTGAGTTCGTGGGGCACCCATTTGTCAAGCTTTTTTACCTTGCCAATTTGACGCAAATGGACCAATATTGTTTTGACGCTAACGTCGAAAGCTGCTGCTAATTCAGCCGTAGATTGTGTATCATCAGCTTCCACAATCGCCTGTAATTCGTTATTGTCGACCAAAGTCTTCGGACGACCGCGAGGTTCATTTTTCAGGTCGAAATTTCCAGAACGGAAGCGAACAAACCAATAACAAGTGGTGCGTTGGTTTGTAGTGTTAGCTCCGTAAACGTCGTTGATGTTGCGTGCCGCTTGTGCCGCGTTGCTGCCACGACGGTACTCATATTCCATAATTACTCGAATTTTTAACGTATCCATGATGACGAAAAAGATTGAAATGCGATGAAAATGTAACACTAATCAATAAACAAATGACTACTTTTGGAAAAAAAAATCCATGTTTTTAAAATAAAATTAATTTGAAATTAGAATTCTTAGCCAAACAAAAATTATTTTGATTTGAAATGGCCAGTACTGCAGAACGGCAATTTCATAGGTAAAGACCTAATATTTGCATAAAATAAAAATAAAAACATTTAAAAATATAAAAAATAGTAGCCCACTGGTATCTGGAATAAGGTCTAAGGTGGTCAGGGCTCTGGAAAGAGGAACCTCCTCACTATGCGTGCCGTGTCAAGGAGTACTGATTTCTGAATCAAGCCCTTGACCCCTTCCGATAATTATTCGTCATGATAACTTCATCCATAATTGCAGAGACAAAACATTCGGTTTCTCCGAAGAGGTTGCTGAAACGCAGCCAGGATACCTCAAAAAGTATACATCAGGCCCATGGAGAGCCCGGAAAAAGCGTCAGTGAAGCTCTTTGCCTTGCCATAATTCCTTAAGTTCGTGAGTATCAAGCACTGCAGGTTTGCGCTAGTTCCCTTTCGCCATGGAGAGCGGGGTGAGACCCTTGTTCTCTGCTACCACATCTCGGTACATCCCCACGTCAGTTTGAAGGAAATATTCCCTGAGACTGCAAATCTTACAGTTGTGGAGGGTTTTAGCATTTAAGATACCTCGACCCCCACACTTCCGCGGAATGTACAGTCTCATCACTAATGACCGTAAGTGATGCATCCGATATGCCGTCAGCAATGTACGAACCTTCCTATCCAGAGCATCAAGTTCGGTCTGAGTCCATTTGAATATGCCGAAAGAGTACATCAAAACCGGTATGAGCTAACCGTTAAAGGCGCGCACACTGTTTTCGCCTGCTAGAATTAGATTAATACTTTGTTCAGGCGGCCAAAGAAGCGCTCCTTCAATGATTGCTTCATGTCAGTAACATTTAAACATGTGGGCATCAATGTTACTGACATGAAGCAAGAAGAAAGCATGAAGGATGAAGCGTTGGGAAGCTTCCGACATACCCAAATACGAGTAAAAGATCATAAGAAGGTAATAAGATCTAAGGTGTATGGAATCCGAGAGTGGGGTTCCCACGGATTCCGTAATCTCCCCTCGCTTTACATGTGTGACTGCTCGTTTTCCAAACCAAATTCCATCCTGATGCGCTATTGAACGTTCCTTTTACCTTCAGTAGCTCCATCACGTGCAAATTGTTGGGGGCAAAGAGTTTCAAGTCATCCATGTAAAGGAGGCAAAACTAAAGAGGACTCGAGCTATCTCCCTGAAATATTCCCCGCTCAATCCTGATCGTTTCATCGACCCCCGGATCTGTCATCATCCTGGATAGAGAAGGATCGTCCTCCACTGCCCCATACACGACATCGAGAAGGTGCGTAGAGTTTGCGTCTATTTGGTAACTCCAGCACCCTAATGAGCCATGTATGTGTCAACGAGTCATAGGCCTTCTTATGATTATCCAACATGTCGACAAATCCTAAGTAATATTATTATAGTTAGTAAGTAATATTATTAGTTTAGGCCCTAATAACTTACAAAAAAAATCTTAAATTTTTATAATCATGAAAAAGAATAAGACTTTGTAGTTTTTCAGGACAAAAATTGATACTGAATGCAGCCGAAATGCATCAAATATCTTCTTTGGGACCCATTTCGCCTTAAATAACATATGACTTGCACCGTCTCTCTAAACTGTTTATGAGGTTATCAACGTGGGCGATAATGCCTCGTGTGGGCGATCGAGACTTTCAGAGCTGTAGAAGACCCAGAGAAAATTAGGGGGCGTTGAGATGGGAGGGCCTGTGGGCAGGTTAAAAACATATTTAAAAAAAAATAGAATTGAATAAAAAAAATTCAAAACTTCCGATTTTACGTGAAATAATATGTCTCTGTATCACAAAATAGCAAAAAAAATAGTTTGTAGCAAAGTTATTACAAGTTTTTTGTTAAATAACGCGATTTTTGCGCTGGCTGTCAAAACGCATACTGACTCGATTTTACAATCTGTTTGGGTCTGTGATAGAGTCCCTAGGAAACAAATACAGAGTTGCGCGACAACCTCATCTCATCAAAGAACGTTATTGCGTATGTCAATCTCCAACTTCAAGGCGCCGACTTAAAATAGATTAATACAAAAAATAGCTTTGCTGCTTTTGTATCCAACTGCTATTATACAAAAAAATATAGGCAAACGTGAATTCAATAACTTCCCGAACTTATCAGCAGTATCATTCAATAACGAAGACGTGTTTGTTTACTGGCTGATATTTTTTTCTTGATTAAGATGTTGGTCCCATGGATAAAGTTGTTCAGTTTGATGGTCTGCACCACACTCTCAAATTTTTGATACACCCAATATAATTTAGTGGTGTCGTTTGAAGCGTCGGATATCTACCTAGCAATAACATGTTTCTTCGAAGAGCAAGAGATTGCAGGAGAAAGGCAGCGGAGATTATACCCCAAACTACAATACTGCAGTCACTAGACATAATTTAAATACAATATTACTATACCAGAGGGCTGGCTCTTTCTTTGGCCAAAGAATTAGTATTGCCATTCAACGTGGCGATGCTGCAAGTCTTCTGGGCACGTTTCCGGATGACATCGATGGGGACGAGTACTTCGACGTCTTTTGTTTTTGTATTTATTTGTATAGTTAGTTAGTTAGTCATTTACTTTAATACCTAGTTTAAATAGTGTTCATTTGTATATTGTTTATAAACCACAAAAATATTTTTTTTTTTTTACTGATAAAAAAAAGTACTTTGTCATTTTACCATCATTCCCACTCTGTCCCTGTTCATTGTCCCTGAACATCGGACTAACATTGTTCCTTCAGCAGGAATCAAGAACAATGTAGGTGTGGTACAATATAACTGGAGCAAGTAAGTTTAATATAAAGTTTCCTGACCTTTAAGGTAAGCGGTACCCTGCAGCATCAATCAATTATGTATAATTGTGTGGGTGGCTGGCTTTCTACCCACTTGGGGCAACGAGTAGGCGCTGACAGTTTTTAGCGTGGTTGAAAACAACTTTGCAAAACATTTAGTAGTAATAGAGATTTCTTGGAAGAATTCGAAGAAGAACTAGATTTGTGAACGGACGACTAGCTTTCTGATTAATTACTGGCAAGCCTAATTGACATATTGTCAGCCATAAGTAAATGATTTCATTATTGTTTCTTTACATTTTGTAAAGAAGAGATGTGATGTTTAATATACAAGTTATGCGTGCTGTGGTAGGGGGTTGCGCTGTGGGGGAATTATGAACGGTGGAACGGGTGGTCGCTATGGCAGCACGCCTAATGAGTGATAGTGCAAACTGTGTTTCATTTGATAAACCTAAAACCTAACCTAAACCAACACACCACAATCATCATCACTCTCCTGAACTTACCCCAATTTATATGGGGTCGGCGCAGCATGTCTTTCTTTCTTGGAAGAAGTTTAATTTCTAATAATGCCCGATCAATTACACAAAGGCAAACACGCCAAAATTTGTCTAAATCTTATAAAAAAAATCATACTAACGAGGTACGTATCTCATAATAAATCCAATTAAAAAACAGAAGCGACACCAATACACACAACAATAAAACATTATGAAGCTCATAATCATATTTCTCCGCAAAAAAATCACGAGTACGCCATAAAACTCCTTTCCCTCCTTTATTTAAGGATTGCTTTCGCATCATAAATTCGTTAAACATTGAAGCACTTTCAGTACCATTTAGTTCTTAGCTCAGGACGAGTCCAATTTTCTGCCTCGTTATGCGTTAAAATTGCCATGCGATGGCCGCTTGGTGTGTTCTTGAGTTATAGTAGTGATGTATAAGATGTTTTGGGTTGGTTATCGGTTATCTTGGTCGTATGTTAATGGAGGTGAGCTGAGATTGATGCTTTTGGTCTGGTGAGAAATATTAGGACTTGATAGCTGACAAGTTGTAGGAAAATCACTGGAGATGATAAATGCAAAATTTTCAAGTAACCATAATGTTTCAGTTTTTTCATGTTTTCTCACTGTAAAAAATGTCATAGGCAATGCGGAGGAATTTTCCAACACTATAATATTTTAGTTTATTAATAATCTTATTTAGGGCTGATTGTTCAATAGTCAGATAATTTTTATTTGTGGAATAAATATGACAGTTTGACATATTTTCAATACAAAAACTGTCAAACCGCCATATTTATTCCTCAAATAAAAATTATCTGACTATTGAACAATCAGCCCTTAAGCTAATAGTGTTTAATAAATGGTTACTACTAACGACTGGTTTATAGAAGACGTCAATCAATCTGCCTAGCCTTTTCCCAACTATGTTGGGGTCCAGTCTAGCTGGATGCAGCTGCATTCCAGTATTTTACATGGAGCGACTGCCTGTCTGACCTGCACAACCCGTGCGGCTGGTTTAAGGACGAATAAAATATTCTTTCTATCATAGGAGCTTTGGTAGGTAAGGAAATAAATAGCTATTTTGTTTCTACGTCTATAATAAGGCAAAATAGAAAAAGCGCCATAGTGCATTAAACACTTGTCTTTATCTCAACAAAAAGATACTACAACGTCGAATGAAAAGCTAAACCTACCTGCAACCAAGATCAAAAAAGCACGCGACGCTTGAGAAAACCCTCCAAGCAATCTCAAAAGAAGGATCCTAGCCAACTTACGCAAAACTGTAATGTTTACCTCAACACTGCCTGTTAACTGGAACATTTCCTTTTACCCAAGAGAAAACGGTGTGAAAATACCAACGTATTATACAAACTTATATCCTGTTACTCAAAGCAAAGAGCGCCTTGCAACTAAGGCATGTAATTTTAATGATTAACTTGACGCCTACGCACCTGAGAGTGTTCCTCTTAGTATCTACTTGTCTTGTTTTATATTGCAAATCCCTGCTGGCTTCAAGATGGATTGGTCAGGTATTTTAGAATATTGTGTTGTTGACTTGGAGCGTGTTGGGTTTTTTTGGAGAACGAAGGTGGAGCAGTTTGGGGTTTTCAAAAGTTTTTTTTTTATATTTATTTTACACAACATAACATCACGCTTGAGAATCACGTATCAGAAAAGATATAATTAGGTCACTAAAAAAAAAATTCTAACTAATTTTATAAATGCGAAAGTGAGTTTGTTTGTTATGCTCTCATGCTAAAACGGCTGAATGGATTTGAATAAAATTTATCACATGGGTAGACCATGACCTGGATGAGGACATAGAATACTTTTTATCCCTGTAGTACGTTCGCGTGGGATAATTTCCTACCTCCACGAAGGCGAAGCCGCGGGCAAAAAATTTTATACATAAATTACCTTTGTTGCATGGTAGCAAATGTTGTAAAACTGCAAGGAAAAGTGACAAATAATAGAAACTAGGACTTAATTAGTTATTTATAACATCACGCCTGTACTCCCTGAAGGGTTAGGCAGAGGTGTACTACACCAACATTTCGCCAATTGGCTCCGTACGGCATTTCATACAAACTTTCAAATTCTTTTTTATCAAAATGAAAGAACCGATTTTAATGAAACTTCAGGATACGTAGGTCTTTAAAGTTAATTAAGAACATTTTTGAAATGTCTTATTTAGAAAAAGATAATTGGAAATCTCTGTTTCTATGGAAAATTTAAAATCGGTCGAATTTAGCTGCATCACTATTTTTCGAAATGTTCTTAACTAATTTTTTAGACATATGTATCCTGCTTATGCGTATGAAGTTTCATTAAAATTGGTTTATTCATTTCGATAAAAAAAAGACTTGAAAGTTTGTATTAAATGCCTGCCGTACGGAGCCAACGCTCTTAAGTCCCATGTAATAGGGGGCGAGTATATTTATTTTCTTGGCTTTACAAGTCCTTAATAACTAGAATAGTAGTCATCTGTTCTTCATCAGTTAGATTTAGAAATGTCTTCGGTTTATCCAGGCCATAGATACATAATAAACTGCACTATCTCGATCAACGTTTCCAAAGCAAAATCCAGGGTTATTATTATCTAAAAGTTGAAGATTAATAAAAAAGACTTACGCAGTTTGTAAAGGTGGTTGACCTTTACGAAAAAATTGGATTACCAGTTAACTCATTGGAATTATGAAAAAAAATGGTATGAGCAAAGGTAAGCCATTTTGGGTCTTGTAGCAGTGGCATAGACTCAAAATCTCCAATAAGCGAGAGAATACGAGCAATAAACAATTTTATCTACGTGAGAAGAATAAAGTTTGATTATCTCAAGCATTAGGTACATGTGTAAGGTTATTATTATTATGATCGTGTGGGTTTATTCGTTGTATTTCTCTTCGCCTTATGAATTTGATAAATTGGAGCATTTTGTAGAGGTCTTATTTTTATATGTATTGCGAGAGTAATTTTTGATGGTCAGAAGAACAGTTAAGATGAATGGAATAACAACATAATTGACTAGTGCTCTCATATCGTTCATACCATTATCATCTGCAAACCTTAACTTTGTTAGTACGCCGACTCAGCGTGCTGCGAAAACTAACTAAGATGTAGTTACATAGTGAAATCGCAGCAGTACCTAAAGTCAATGTGCTAACAATGTCAAATAACAAAATTGTTTTAGTTTAGAACGCTCAAAACATGGCAAACGTGCCTAAACATGACTTACGTTTTTCCCTTATACATCATCAAACTGAACAACTTTCTCTATGAGACCAACATTGAAAATGGAAAAAAGAATCCACTGTCACATATAAAACATCAAAATTCGACCCAAATGTATGGGATGGCAGTTTTTTTTTTTTTGAGATTTTATGTTGGTCCCATGGAGAAAGATGTTCGTTTGGTCTGTACCATACCCTTAAATATGACCACACACTTGTATGTATATATTATACAGGGTGTCTCAAATGTAGTGGTCCAAAGGCAAATGGCTTACCTAAAACTGAGGCCTGTCATTTAAAATTTTAAAGTTGGTACATTTTCAACATTTTTTTTTTAATCTGGGCTGGAAAGTAACGTTTAAGTTTAATAAAAAGTTAGAAAAGGAAAGTAAAATATCTGTACCATCTTCAGAGATTATTAAAAAGTTGTGCCATTTAATTACGGTCCTCCACGAATAACTCTAATTCATTAGCGATTAATAATATTATAAACTAATACTGTTTTCTAAGCCAAATAATGTAAAAGGGTACGATGGGGCTGACATATCTTTGATAAAAGCACCTAAACAAAATTAGATAAAAAAAAAAAAAAAAAAAGGAAAATAAAAATAAAATCTGAAGCGTTGCAAAGCCACACTGAACGTAAATAGGAACAGAAACTTGTACCTACACTATGTATACAGGCATCTTCCAGCCAGATTTGACCTGACTACGTCGATTTCTTGAAAATTATTAAATAAGCGATATTTTCTGAACTGTTGAGAATATCCCAATTTTAATTTTTTTTAAATGATTGGTGACCACCTTCTCTTTACCACATTTGCTTTAGACCACTACGTTTGAGACACCCTGTCTAGATTCATGTTGTATAATTATGTGGAAGAGGCCTTTAAGTAATAACAGCTGCTTGGGTCGATCCACCAGGTTAAGCTACGCTTACCGGTGTTGGTCTGTGGATGGATGACCATCTTTACATACCGAGACTCCTCCGTGCCTCGGAAAGTGCGTTAAGCCTTTGGTCCCAGCTGTCATTCGTGGATCTTTGACAGTCGTTACGGGTAGTCATAAACCCGAAAGTCTGACAACCAGTCTTACCAAGGGGTATCGTATTACCCAGTCACTGGGTTATGGAGGTCAGATAGATAGGCAGTCGCTTCATGTAAAATACTGGTATTCAGCTGCATCCGGTTAGACTGGAAGCCGACCCCAACATAGTTGGGAAAAGGCTAGGCAGATTGATTGAGGTCTTTGCTTTGCAATACTTAAAATAATTAGGAACAGGAGGCTTACTATGAGCTCTTATACCGGGGCAGAAGTTGAACGTTTCCAGTGAGAGAGAGAGAGACGGAGCTATATACGACCTATAGCACTGTCTCTCTCTCTCTCTCACAGGAAACGTTCAACTGCTGCCCTGCTTTAAGAGATCTGTGGCAGCATCTACATCGCCACATACGAACTACGCATCATAAATGACATGACGTCACGCAAGTCCTGCATCGCGCAATGAGAGTTTAGCGCGCGACTAGCATATATGCAACGTCCCGACATCAACCGTCGGGCATTTGCCCACCAGACACAACACCCGCCGGGTCGGAGGATCCTCCCTTTTCAATGGAGGATGGGTGAACTTTACACCCTGTTCCTCATACCTCTAAAGCTCATAGCAAGCCTCCAGGACCTACAGCCCACTACTATTACTCTACGTCAGACTATTTTCAACAGAATTTCACAAATCTATTTTCAAATATCAATCAAGCCCATTACTTACTCCCAATTTTATTTAACAAGTACCTATTAAGAATAGAACAAAGTCAAAGCAAATAACAAGACGTTTCGACAGCTTAAATATCAGATTTAATTACTATGGTACGAAACGACTGCACTGTAATTATTGTAGAACGGCCTCTCATATTCACTCTTTTGTTTCTTTGTAATTAATTAAAATTGAAGTTGAAGTGCTTTTTAGGTACCTTTTGGGAGGTTATATGAAACCTGGCAGTTGTTTTTCAAACTTTTAAAGATTGGCATTCAGTGGCTAATTACAGGCAGGTCGAGAGCTGCTCAAGATTTTTTTTAAATAATATTAGACAGAAAAATCGGGAGGTGTCGTAGGGAACCCGGTTGGAACGAAGTTGCTTTGGCTATACATTAAATTAATATTAATGTCTCATGTTTCAAAAATGTACTTATACTATATGGCTCTATATTACAAAAAAATTTGAAACCTGAAACTGACTTTTTAGGGCATAACTCTTTTCGTTACGTGACGATTTCTACCAGTTTACTTCTACCGCAAGAACTTCGTTCCAAAAAGGAAAATACGTTTATTGGACACAGACTAACACCCACTTGCACAACAAGTCACTAAATGTAATGCATTCAAAACATCATTCTGTCTCTGTCATCTTCAAACTATTGACAGAATTGGAACTATAGACTAAGAGCCCACACTACCTCAGCTTTTTATCTCGCTCACACGATACTGCTCGCGGACTGAGTGAGAACGAGACTGAGTGACAGTGGACACTCCGCAGTTTAGGTATGAAGCTACAAGTACGCAGCGGGCACATCTCACTGGGTCAATTCAGTGTGGGCTGCCGCGCACCGGCCGGCTCGCACGTTAGTTCGATACTCACTCACGCACCGCGTCGTAAAAGAAGACAACTCTAACGAGTTAGAAGGGATAAGAGTTTCGCGATAGAAAGAGAGACAACTTATAGGTGAATATAACTGTAGGTAATGAAGCGCTGTGTGACCTGATTTGCACTGTATATTATATTGTGTCGTAGCATGTAGCTTTTTATTTAAATGATTTTTCAGAGTGTCCCATCTGTATTAATCTGTGGCTGGGCGCTGATAGTATAGGTAATTGCTTTTACGGTGAAAATATTGTAACTTAAAAAAAAAATAAAAACTTAAGACCTGCTCTGTAGTAGTTCAGTTAGTATGCAAAGTTTCATGATCTAATTTGAAGTATTTTTTTAAATAACAGCGGTTTATTTTTCGGGTTTGGTTTTCATAACGGAGGATCATGCTAAGCCATTTGAGGTAGTATAGGCTCTTAAAGACATAATAAAAAAAAATCTCTAACAATAAAATGACAGACCACTTCCAGTACTACCTAAAATAGAGAAAACTGACTATTCCCAAAGAGTGGAACACATAAAGGCTATTGTTACCATCACTTTAGGGACACCTTGAATTCAGTAAAAATATCTATGTTACATTAACCAAATCAGAAAACTCATTTCATGTCACTTTTTAGGGTTTCGTACCAAAAGGGTTAAAAGGAACCCTGGTGCGACTCAGTCTGTCTGTGTGTCCGTCTGTCACAGCAGGATATCGCAAGAACTACTAATGCTATCAACTTGAAATTTGGAACAGTTTTAGATGACGTTTGTCCAACTATTTTGCAAATAAGAATGAAATAAAAATATATGTATTATTTTTTGCAACAGGGACTGAAAAGGGGTCTTAAGAAGTCGAAGTGGGGCTATTAGAACATGTGGGGTATCATAAGAAAGAACGCTGTTTGCACATTCTCAAACATTATTTAATTTTTTTAGGCCGCATAGTTTTCGACTTTTGTTGAAAAATGTAAAACACATACCGTTCCCGCTTATCTCCGCTTATCTCCGAAGTTTGCATAGAGAAAAATATGAAATTAGTATATGTAATAGAAGTTATAGTTAGAAGTTATTTATGTAAAGATTACAGGAAAAATAAAACGATGTCTCTAAATAGCACACTTTCAGAAATCGGAACGGAATCCTCGGTGACCCAGTCCGACTCGCTCTTGACCGGTTTTTTCCACATTATGAAGCTTTCGGGGTTTAACGTCCTATTAATGGCATGCAAACCACAACACAATCTCGATACTAAATGTGATTAAAATAAATAGAATTTTCACCACCACGTAGCTAGCTGATAATCAAATTATTTTTCCATCAGTCTCTTTAGCTGGCAATTAATTGTTCGGCGACAAAATATTTTCGCCCTCTAATGATTTTTTGACGAGGGTACCCGAATTTGTTTCACGAAACAACACTGATTTTACTGCTTTCGTTCAATAGACGATTTAATTTTGGGTACCTCTAGTAATTAGTGTTTTAGGTTTTGTTTATGTTCTGAAATTCAATTAATTTGAAGAGGTTTTCTAGATAAGATAAGTGCCTATTGTTGTTTTGGAATGTCACTAGCAAAATTTTTGAGAATTTCCAATCTCTGAGTCATTTGAACTTGTTTTTATCAGTTTTAATTTGTAAGGGACATCGACACGCAAACTGTTTTTTTTTTTAACCACAACGGTGAAGTCTTGGCCTTTATCTCACCTGAAGGTAAGTGATGATAATGACGAAGGTGGAAGCGAGCTTCACGCGGAATATCAATGTAAAGTTCTGTTACCATGAGTTCAGCACATGATTCTATTTCAGCTGATTTATTTTCCTAGAAAACCATTTTTCGGGTCTTGAATCATATACAAAATCCATCCATGGTAACAGAACTTCACATTCATATTCCGCATGAAGCTAGCTTTTCCGTCAGCATGATCATCACTTATCTTCAGGTGAGATAAAGGCCAAGAGCTTCACCGTTGTGGTTAAAAAAAAAAACAGCTTGCGTGTTGATATGTGTTTAGTCAATTGATTTGTCAATTTGTCAATTGATGACCCCGCCACCTTGTATTGTTCAGAATTCAGTTACTTTGTACCAATTACCTAAACAATGATACTGTATTTGACTACGAACCACCGATCCATGACTTGATACATCTCTTCTTCAAAAATCAATCAATCTGCCTAGCCTTTTCCCAACTAAGTTGGGGTCGGCTTCTAGTTTAACCAGATGCAGCTGAATACCAGTATTTTACATGGAGCGACTGCCTATCTGACCTCCACAACCCAGTAACTGGGTAATACGATACCCCTTAGTAAGACTGGTTTCAGACTTTTGGGTTTCTGACCCGTAAAGACTGTCAAAGATCCACGAATGAAAGCCGGGACCAACGGCTTAACGTGCTTTCCGAGGCACGGAGGAGTCTCGGTATGTAATCCACGGACCAACCCCGACAAGCGTAGCTTAACCTGATGGATCGACACTAGCCGCGAGCTCCTCATCTCTTCAAAAATAACACAATATATAATTTAAAAAAACCTTGTACCTAATTGCTTTTAGAATCCTGGCATAAAAACAAAGTGTTCTAAATAAGTAAACCCAAGTTAACCCACTAAATAACTCAACCTAATTAGTGTAAAACAATACTGAGGGTCGTTTACTTGGGCTCTCTGCGTAGAAATAGATTCTATCAACATGAGCAAAAAGTACTAGAACAGTGGCTTGGCTACAGTTAATTAATCTGGATTGTGGTTCCAAGGATACACTTTTGTGCTTAGAAAAATCGTAGTTCTCTTATAGGATAAATTAGTTATGTTCTTGATAGTTTTTAAGGCTCCGTACCTTTTTTTTTTCTTTTTTTTTTTTGTGGATGGGAAATCATCAAATGACTTCTCCCGCTCCGGGCAGAGCGGGAGGGCGTGTCAGACTTTTACTGACTAAAACCCACCCGTGTTCCTTCAGTTGCCCGTGCCAGGGCCACGGTATCTCTTTCGATCTACCCGCGACCCCGGCGGCAAACATATATCTACCTGATACTTTTGTCGATAACCACCGGGAAATTCACTTAATACTACAGCGATACGTATTCTTCACGCTTTTTATGTGTTTTAATGTTTTATGTGTTGACATTGGTATGTGGGAGGCTTGGAAATGGTTTCGGGTGATTTTTTTGTATTTTTAGGCTTCCGTACCTCAAAAGGAAAAAACGAAACCCTTATAGGATCACTTCGTTGTCCGTCTGTCTGTCTGTCAGTCTGTGAAGAAGATCCTTTTTTTCAGGAACGCGTGGAGGTATCAAGTTGAAATTAATATCAAATTCAATTGTCCCTTGGAGCTCTAAAAAAATCAAGCTTCTAAGTTAACGTAATAAAAAAATACGGCCATTTACGCGACATATTTTGATACACGCAAGTAAATCAAAAGCCCCCCAAAAAAAAAGTTCCCGTTGACCTAGAATCATGAAATTTTGCTAGAAGCAAGGACTCGCAGCACAAATAAAGGGAAAAGTCCGAAAATTTTTAATTTGTACTTTTCTCACATAAAAAAATATTGTTCTGTGATTACAAACTTAAATCTTCAGTTGGAGAATTGACCGTGACGTATGTCAATGTATGGGAGAACATGTTTTTCAACGACAATTTTAATTTTATTTTTGGGATAAATTCTTTTCATCTACGGAACCCTTCACTGTGCGAGGTCCAACACGCACTTGGCCGGTTTTTCGATATAATACATCAGGTTTATAATCTTTACGGCCTGAATAACCTATTATTATTTGACCCAACTTTTGTGGAAGATTCGTGAGGAGCTCGTGACTAAGTAATAACAGCCATACGGGTCGATCCATCAGGTTGAGCTACGCTTACCGCAGTCGGTCCATGGATGGATGACCATATTTACATACCGAGACTCCTCCGTGCCTCGGAAAGCACGTTAAGCCGGTGGTCCCGTCTGTCATTCGTGGATCTTTGACAGTCGTTACGGGTCGTCAGAAACCCGAAAGTCTGATAACCAGTCTTACCAAAGGGTATCGTACCCAATTAATGGGTTGTGGAGGTCAAATAGGCAGTCGCTCCATGTAAAATACTGGTATTCAGCTGCATCCGGTTAGACTGGAAGCCGACCCCAACCATAATTGGGAAAAGGCTAGGCAGATTGTTTTTTTTTTTTTTGTGGAGGGTCGAAATGTGTCAGAATTCTACTTGCCTCGAGGTCACTTGCACCAGCAGTGGAGCAGTTTTGTATTTGTGGCAGAATAGAATGCACCATCTGTAACTTGTGGAACCGTTCGGTAGCAATTTTAGTGACGTATTTCCCAGATTATATACCCAGAAAGCTGTTTTTAAGGCCATGCAGTTTTAGGAAATTTTGGAGCCTATAATTTTAACTTTAAAACATAGGTCTTCAGAATACACGTTAGATTCTCATTCTAAATTCAAGAGCACTAGAAGATTGTGTCTGCTAAAGTATATTTACTGGTGTAAAAAGTATCGCATATGAATTCCAGACACCCTCGGAACATAACTTGAAACTGCAATAAATACAAACCCAAGAAATATTGCAATCTTACTTTTAAAGTTCTGACAAATGTATGATTTCAGCGAAACCAACTTTCATGTCAATGGACTTTTTACTACTGAAACTTGCACCTACCTACACCCAGATTTGTTGATTTCATTTTCAAAGTGCAAAAGCCCTTTAAAGTTTTCCAATCTAATCGGGAGGCGCATAAAATAAAATTAAACTTAGCCTTAAGTAGTAAAGTAGCGTTTAACACTTTAGTTTTATGTTGGGTATAAAAATCTTTTATATTTATAGAAAGTGGTAGTTGATGTTTTATAGATTTAGATTTTATGTTCATTGGTTCTCCTTGGAACTGCCATAGCAAAAGATATGAAATAAGGCATTTTCAGAAGGCGTGCTTATATGTAATACTCGTATCGAGGAAACTTAAATCTATACATCGTAAGGACTTTTCTTGCCTGCAGCGCTCGGCCGATATAGTAACACTTGCTAACAGATGTGGTCATCGAGCGCACGGGATTTTGTTCTCAAATTGGTCAGGTTCGGATTTCCTCGATAGTACTCGTACTTATTGGTACTGCTAAGTAGCGTAATAGGCACCATTCAATTACCTACATCCTTATAGACTGCCTCGTTGGTCTAGAGGTCGCAAGCTGAGCATGAGGTTCCTGAGTTCAATTCCCAGGTAGGGCAAAAAAGTGTTGTTAGGTTTTTAAATCTGGAAATTCTCAGTAGCAGCCCGGAGTCTGAATCTGTGCCCGGTTGATGGCAATAGGCTCACCCCCTATTACATGGGACTAACAGAACTGGTGAAATGTGGGTGTACTATAGGTACACCTCTGGCCAACCCTTCGGGGAAACAAGGCGTGATGTTATGTTTATGTTTACATCCATACATGATAACGAAATGCAATGTTACCTAGGGTACACTCGATGCCATGAGTCCGTGACTTATAACGGTTTTCGCCAATTGCCCGCTTAGAAATGTTTATTACATTTTTAACCGACTTCAAAAAGGAGGAGGTTATCTATTCGTCGGAACCTTTTTTTAAAATTTTTTTTTTATGTATGTTCCCCGATTACTCGAAGATGGCTGGACCGATTTGGATTGTATTTTTTTTATTCGAGAGAGTATACATCACAGTTGGTCCCATATAAAATTGATTAACTTTGCTTTGGTAGTTTTTGAGTTAGCTTCAATAATACGTATTTTTTCCCCACTTTTATATGGATGATGTTCTAGTTTGTTTTGCAGCTAGTGGTATTAGAATTTGTGTGGGGTAGGTTCCACAACTAAAAAGTGAAAAATAAAAACTTGTTTACAAAAAAATACAACCGACTTCCAAAAACAACTACAAAGTGAAAAATAACTTTAATTTCGGAAGTCGGTGCCAAAAGACGAAAATACATTTAACTAGACACCGACTTCCGAAATTAAAGTTATTTTTCACTTTGTAGTTGTTTTTGGAAGTCGGTTGTATTTTTTTTGTAAAAAAGTTTTTTTAAGTGAGCAATTGGCGGAAAAATATGTAAGACTCGAAACTCGAAACTCTGTGAGTCGAATAATGTCGAACTTAACGAAATTGAGAAAATCAATGGCAACTGTTGTAAACCTTACAATAAAGGTCCTATCGATAAACGCCAGGACTTTCCAATTTCAAAACAATTTTGCTTGCAAGTTGCAATTGTAGGACAAACAAAGAACCATAGGGGCAGGGTGAATCAGTGTGTACAAAAAGCAACTTTAAGGTGTAAAGGCATCCGTTTTGTCGATAGTACATAACTCAACAACATGTTTATATTTGATCAGGCCCATACTCATCGCAGACAAAATAATCTGGGCTTAGTCCGACTAATCGCAACATAAATACGCAAAGACTGAACGTTGACACAATAATTATCCCAGTGACACTGGCCAGGCATAATGTTAGTTTACTACCTGTGGTTGTACTCGTACTGTCCGTGGTAAACAGTTTCTGTAGGTACATTTGTGTACATATAGTGTGAAGTACGAAGTCGGTTTAGTGAATGTTTAAACGGGAACACCAGCGAAACTAAGGCTGTACCGAAACTTGAATAGGCGTCTATACAACATGGGAAATTGTCATTGCAATCAGTCCAACGCGGTTTCATTAACAAAGAGGGAACTCATTTTCACGAATACGGGCAATTAGCCCCACTATCAACTTAGAGGAGTGGCTATAGGAATACAGGGTCAAATTAAACTAGCTAGTGAAACTTCACAGACGAGATGGGAATCGATAAATAAACATGATTAAAAACAAAACAAAAACAATTTTTTTTGGGGTCATCAACCATCAAACTCTCAAACAAAAAATCATTGTTATATAATACATCCGAGTGCTCATATGGTCACTTTAAGGATATCTCGAAACGGCTGGTTGACACTTCCCGTGACCCAAGGGCTGGCTTTTACCTTGGCCAGAGGCTAAGCATTGCCATACAACGTGGCAATGCCGCCAGTCTCTTGGGTACATTACCAGTCGACAGCGATGCGGATGAATTTTTCGACGAATTTAGTTTGTGAATAGTTTTAGTTATAATTTTGTTATTTTTAGGTTATGTTTATATTACATTTTAATAAAAGTAAAAAAAATACATTACATATATTATTATAATACATATTTTTATATCAATAGTTATTAATAAAATGAAATACCGGTAGATATTTTTCTTTTTATTGCAGGTAGAATTATTGGGATTTTATTACGGGTTGAATTATTGATTAGCTAGGCTGACTTTTACTGACGGCTTCGCCAGCGTGGATGTCGAAAAATATCCCAAGGGCACGTACTACCGCGACTAAAAGTACCCTAGTGGTATATGTTAATCCAGGTTATAAAATATATATGTGCATCCAAATCCATTCAGCCGTTTTTGCGCCAATCCGGAACATACATCCAGACAAACGGAAAAAAATCTAAAAACCATAGTTTCGTCTTCAGACTCGTTCCCACACCTCGTAGCAATTACTTTTCTTCAAAAACATTCAATGTAAATACAGTTTTAACTTCGTTACTATTTTATTATTTATAGGTATAAATATAGACTAAATTTTATTGTTTACACTTCTATTTAAACCTTGAACTGAACTTAATGCAAGGAGTTTCAGAATAACAGTGCTACGAATGGGGGTCAAACTCACACCTTTTTTTTTTTTTTTTTTTGTGGATGGGAAATCATCAAATGACTTCTCCCGCTCTGGGCAGAGCGTGAGGGCGTGTCAGACTTTTACTGACTAAAACCCACCCATGTTCCTTCAGTTGCCCGTGCCAGGGCCACGGTATCTCTTTCGAACTACCCGCGACCCCGGCGGCATCGGCCCAATTGACCCCGTCACTGCTGACATCTTTTTGAGGCGCACGTGGAATACAACGCGCCGTCAACCCGGGCCTGGTCCTTACCGAACGGCGAGCTGCCCATTACTCGTCGTCCGCAAGCCCGCGCCTACGGTGGCCGGGAATCGGCAATCGATTCCCGCCGCCCAAGGCGTTTCCTACGGTGGCTAGGGGCGCGAGGGCGCGGCTGTTGCCTCTCCCTCACGCGTTCCGCTTCCTCCTTCGCGAGGTCAAACTCACACCTGAGACGTTGTTCCATTGTGGCTAGTGTAGAAACCTGCGATTCCTGCGATGACCACGATAAGCAACAATGTGTCGCCTCCACCCGTTCGAACAATGTAGTTGATAGTCCATTCAGTTTACGCATTCATTGGACGTGTGTATTTGATCGGAAGACGTGCATCCTAGTTTACTGAGTTTGAATTCATGTGTTGTGTTGTACAACGAGCGTTTCTTACGGTCTCAAACGTAAAAAAAATACAATACGCCGGTCGGGTTAATCTAGATCAATTGCTAAGAACAGGGCTTGCTGAGACAGTTCTTGTTGTTTTTGTAGTCTATTTACTATATTTCATATACATTAAAATGCTTATATGATATATAAACTATCTAACTATCTAGCTAGATCAAGTACAAAATTATTATTTTTATTTTTTATTTCTTTTTTTGGAACTATATTTTGATTACAAGTTTATTTATTTATAAGTATATAAATTATCAATTAGGTATGTTGAAACTGTTTGTACTCCCCGTCACTTGTCCCTACAGGTTCATTAGAAAACCAGCGTCAGGCAGCATCTGTCTGACATTAATGCTGAAATGAACCTTTTTGGCGCAGCCGTGAGGCACACACTATTGTTTTAAAACATTATTTTCATTTTTTTTTCTTTTGTTTTTGTGTTTCACGAAGTGTGTCCGAATAAACGTTTTTCTTTCTTTCTTTCTTTATAGATTTGAGGGAAAAAGTAAATCATAAAGTAAGAGATTAAGGGCCTATTTCACGATGTCTGAAAGCCACTACTCACCGAATAAATTCAAAAATGGAATAGAATTTGTATGAAATTATCTGCCAAGTAAGTTAATAGGAACTTAATTGTAGGTGGTGAAACAGGCCTTTAGACGTATTTCACCAATGGAACTGAACACGATCAGCGCGTTTAAGAGCGCTGTCAGTGTCAATATTGCACATGAACGATAACACTGACAGCTCTTGAATCAATGATTCGTACTGATTTGGACTTATCTCGCCTTGACCTCGCTATCACTTGCCGCGTCAATTCACTGAAGACAACACAACCACGTTTTAACCTAATTATTACATCTGCAGTCAAATCTTTGACAAGACAACCACTTTTGTCTGCTTGCGTTTTATACCTAAGTAGTTCTAAAACAAATGCTATTAATATAAGCTTATCTAAAGTCGTGTTAGTTACACCAATTATAACTCGAGAACGGCTGGACCAATTTTTATAATTTTTGTGTTTTTTGATTTGTCTTCGTCCAAAATAAGATAAATAAGTATTAAAACATAGGAAAATTCACAAAAAAAAAATATATGAAGAAAATTAATTTTCTCATACATGAAATTTGGACAGAGTAACGTCTGTCGGGTCAGCTAGTAATAAAAAAAAATATTACATTACTTGCTGTTAGTGAATGTACTTATATTTCCTTCTTGCATGCTTACCATACTTACTATTTTTAACCCCCGACGGAAACAGAGCGTTGTTATAAGTTTAACCTGTGTATCTGTGTATCTGTCTGTGGCAACGTAGCTCCCAAATGACTGAACCGATTTAGATCTTTTTGTTTTGTTCGAAAGATGTCTTGATCGAGAGTGTTCTAAGCTATGATTCAAGAAAATCTATTCAGCCGTTTGAAGATTATCAGCTCTTATCAGATGTGAGCATCTTCCACAGGTATGATAGAGTCGTTTGGTAATCTGTTATTTTAATGATATTATAATAACGTAGGAACCTTGTGCTGATGCTGCTGCATTACTTGGAATTTACGGATACCCAACTTCCTCGCCAACTTACAGCAGAGGTATAATAGTGTTTGGGCTCATTGAAACGGTCTCTATGAATAGGTTACAGATAGATGGCAATCAGGGTCTGATGATGGAGTAGCAAAACAAATGAGGGTATATAAATTTTAAATTTATCTTTATACTTCATCTTATATTTGATCCTTTCCACAAATCTAGATGTTCAGAACTTGGTCCTGTAATTTCCTGTAAATGTACTCCTACTTCATTTGCCATTATAAACTGTGTACTGTCTAGATTGTCCTACTGCTATTGGAAGTCTAATCGCTTAACCTGATGGATTAGTGGTCCCGTACACATCCGTCTGACGTCGGCTTCTTGTTTGCATCAGCCATCTGTTGGCTTTGAGTTTCGGGACTCAGTAATGGGTTCATGTACGGCGTTTGTGCATATATCAAGGATTAGAATGGTCGAAATTGAGGACAATCGGCAATATTTCACATGGGTATTCACCGAAATGATATCCAGCTATATTGCCCCGAACTGACCATTTGAATGCTTCGCTATATCACGGTATAAAGATGACCAGTAGTTTAATTCCTAATTATCTTTTTTTGTAAACCACACGTTTTGTAATGAGGCGAACAAAACAAAAAAATAATCAAGTGGGTCGAGCCATTTTCGAGTTTTGTTACAATTGATTTTAATATAAGCTTTGGCTTATGTCTGAACAAAAAATGCTGGTAAAAGAGCACTTGATTGCTAATTTAAGAAAGTACACATAAAGTGCTTGCTAAGCACCATCTTCATCACACTAAATTAGGCAATAAAACAATTATGTGATTTACATTATTTTTCCACTTTCACATGAAGGCTCATGAACTTTTTGCTATTGTGTGTGCGGTCAGCAACAGAAGTCGGTTAACACTGCTACTTTTTGACATCATCTAAATTAACACAAAATTATTCGATAAACTGCTTTTTTTCGTTTATCTGTTAAGAGTTAATGTTCTTAAAATGTTAAGTACTTCTGTTCCGATGTGAATTAGATATTTTGGTTAATAATTAAGAAATAAAAATTGCAAGTGTTAATCGATTTTTGTTGCTGACTGTACCTACTTCACCCAGTGCCGATTTTCCTGCATACTCTTTTCCTAGATATACCTACTCTTCTATTTTTAAGGAGTTTTCAAATGAGTTTATACAGTTTCCTTATTCATTTGTCTATCAGTAACTCATTAAAACTTCATTCATGCAAATTCACAGATATTTCGCTGAACATGGTTAGTTAAAATTTTGTAAACTAGAAGTTCGGTCATTAATAAAACCAAGTGTAAGCGAAATATAAATTATTTCAATAATAAAGTTGAATGTTTAATTAAATTAATTTCAAGCTGTTATTTCAAGTAAGAACTTATTCGTCATATCAATCTGCCTAGCCTTTTCCCAACTATGTTGGGGTCGGCTTCCAATCTAACCGGATGCAGCTGAATACCAGTATTTTACATGGAGCGACTGCCTATATAACCTCCACAACCCAGTATCTGGGCATTAAAATACCCTTTGGTAAGACTGGTTGTCAGACTTTCGGGCTTCTGACGACCCGTAACGACTGTCAAATATCCACGAATGACAGCCGGGACCAACGGCTTAACGTGCTTTCCGAGGCACGAAGGTGTTTCAGTATGTAAAGATGTTCATCCATTATTACTTAGCCACGATCTCCTCTTCTTCTACTTCGCATATGACGAATAATAAGAACTTATTCATCATATGCGAAGTCTTGTACCATTATTGGTTTGTAACGGGAGTATAGGACTAAAGATTTTTACTTTTGTATGGAAATATTTTTCTATCATGTGTTCAACACTTTAGGAATAAACTTCATTAGAAAGACAGACTTGAACTGAGTTATTACTTAAATAGGTAATTATGACTAAATTATTATTTTTTCTTAATAGCCTGAAAGTAAAACCCAATCAAAGCAAAACAATACTGTTATTCAAATCAGACTTCTAAACATTGTTAATTTTGTTATTGAGTACAGAAATACAATCGCGACTGAATACTCTCAAATTTAATGTCGGTGTAATGAAGCCGTTAATACAAACGATAAATATAACAAAATGGCGGTTTGTTAAAATACTATCAGCTATCTCTTACGCTCTGACGCGGGCGTTCAACTTGAACGTGGAATTAATTGTAATAAATTTGAAATAACATGCGCTGAGTATTAAGTATTTAACTGTTTTAAAGAGGCATTATTATGATTTAAAGGAGTTAGTTCATATTACTAATTATTTTAATGTATTTTTGAATAAAATCCACCAAGTCTGAATTTTACCCTCTTTTAAGTCCTGCCATGTGTAAAAGGTCCCAGAGCCGGATTGTTACCAGGCACAAAGCTAGACTTGCTTCTGAAATTTTCTTTATCAACATCTGCTGAGTCTTTCCCCAACTATGTTGGGGTCGGCTTCCAGTTAAACCAGATGCACCTGAATACCAGTATTTTACATGGAGCGACTGCCTATCTAACCTCCACAACCCAGTAACTGAATAATACGATACCCCTTGGTAAGACTGGTTGTCAGACTTTCTGGTTCTGACGAATAACGACTTAAATTTTCCTTATGAAAGACCCAATTATACTGCTCGACTCGGGATCGAACCTAGAATGTTTCGCTCGCAGCCATGCTTGCGATCGCTAACGAAGCAGTAATCACACTAATATTATAAAGGTGAAAGTTTGTGAGTGTGTGTGTATGTTTGTTACTTCCTCACACTCAAACGGCTACACCAATTTGGATGAAATTCGGTATGTAGATAGTTTATACCCTGGATTAACACATAGCTTACCTTTTATGCCAGTCGACGCGGGTGAAACCGCGGGGCGCAGCTAGTTTACAATAATTGATACTACAATTCAAAACATAACATGCCCATGATATTTGATATCACCAATCAGAACTTGTTTTGGCATAATGGCATGCAAGCGACTTGCATCTTGCATACTTTTGTGCAAGTTACTGGTATTAATATATTATGGCACTACAGTATAATCCCGTGCCACATTTTACATCCGTTATTTCAGAACAAAGAGTATTTAACCAGTGGTTTAATAGTCTTTGTTTCAGAAGGACATACAGTAGGTACACATACATACATATATTACAGTATTAGACGTAATGTGCAGTGAACAATATTTCAGGGGTCGCACAAATTTTGTCAGCAGTTTGTTCCACACGCTCGAGTCTGCGGCTATTCTAATACTGCTGGCTACTGCATGCGAAGCAAACAATTTGGAAATCGAAGCTGTTTTTCGTTTTAAGAAAAGATTCCTAAATTTAGAACTTTCTAATGATTGTGCCATAGTTATTGGGTAATTATATTGCTCAATTCATGTATTTTGCATGTTTCTCATTGCAATAAAGTAGTGTGCATGATGCATTTTTGTATCGGCTCATTATACCTACACATATTCTTGCAAATTTGTAATTTTCAAGGCGAAAGAAAGTTTGTTTGTTTGTTTGTTACCTTTTCACGTCTAAACCACTGAACCGATCATCCTGAAATTTTGCTTATACGTTGTCAGGTATACAGAAACGGATATAGGGTACCTTTCATCCCGTAAAAAAGTGCTGTTCCTGAGGAAAACAACAATAACTTTCTTATGATAATAGATGGCGCCACGTGTCTTTCGAATCATGATTGAATTGTATTATTATTACAAGCCGAATTGACTGTCAAATTCTAAACTAACGCGAGCGAAACCGCGGGCAATAGCTAGTAAATTATGAATCCAAAATACTGTTTGTTTGTGACTTCTTGATGCCTCTACTCCTGCGATGTCTACGAAATTGGGACACAGAGCCTTAACATGACTCGGAGAATGTCATAAGACTTTTTTTACTGGAAAATTGCCTATTTTAAGGAGAGCTAACAAGGTTAAGAACACGATTCCCAAAACGCAAAACCACAAGCGGAATCTAATTGTACAAAAAGACACTATCATTACATAATGTAATTATGATGTGTGAGTAATTTTCTTTTTAATATCCAGCCAAATTCTCTGGCTGCCAACATCGGGGTGGCCGCAACGCGGTGCGGCTCGCTCGGTATGGCCCACCGTTCCGAGGCAATGGCCCACGCGTTCAATATCACCGGAAAATTCACTTTATACTAAAGCAATACGTATTCTTCACGCTTTTTATGTGTTTTAATTTTTTATGTGTTGACATTGGTATGTGGGAGGCTTGGAAATGGTTTCGGGTGATTTTTTTGTATTTTTAGGATTCCGTACTTCAAAAGGAAAAAACGGAACACTTATAGGATTACTTCGTGGTCTGTCAGTCTGTCAAGACCCTTTTTCTCAGGAACGCGTGGAGGTATCAAGTTGAAATAATCTCAAACACGTAGGTCTATAGACCCTTAGAGTTCAAAAAATCAAGCTCCTAAGTCAATGCAAAAAAAAAATACGGCCATTTATGCGACTTATTTTGATACTCGCAAGTAAATCAAAACCTTTAGGGTACTTTCCGTTGACCTAGAATCATGAAATTTATCAGGAAGCAAGGTAAAGCACAAGTAAAGGAATAAGTCCGAAAATTTCTAATTGGTAATGTTATCACATATTTTTAGGGTTCCGTATCTCAAAAGGATAAAACGGAACCCTTATAGGATCACTCGTGTGTCTGTCTGTCCGTCTGTCTGTCTGTCTGTCTGTCTGTCTGTCTGTCTATCTGTCCGTCTGTCACAGCCAATTTACTCCGAATCTAATGGACCGATTAAGTTGAAATTTGGTACACATATGAATTTCTGTGACCCAAACACGGACGGGTAAAGTAAATAAATGAATTTTTAATAAGATAATTTAAAAAAAATGTTTTGCAAACTACACCATGTGGCATGTCAAATGAGGCTTACTATGAGGGTCTTAAATATGTTTTTTTTTTTATAAATTTAATATAAATTGTTTTGAAGTTATTTAAGAAAATAGACGAAAATTGACCATTCCCCCCCCCCTTATCTCCGAAACTACTGAGCCAAAAAAAAGTCTGTGGTCTTAAAATAACACAGTAAATCTATCAATATTGTGAGTACAAACTTACATTTACAGTTGGAATGTATGGGAGAACATGTTTTTCAACTACAATGTTAAGTTTGTTCTTAAGATAAATTCATCCCAACTACGGAACCCTTCATTGTGCGTGGTTAGACACGCACTTGGCCGGTTTTTTTTTTTGTGATTACTATTGTATGTTTGGTTTTGGGATAAATTATTTTCAACTACGGAACCCTTCATTGTGCGTGGCCCGACACGCACTTGGCCAATTTTTTTTATTTTAGATTAGATGTGTTGTGCGAGCCAGTAACCAGTGTTCATACTTATGTCAAATAACCACCAAAGTTGTCAGGCCAAAGTTGACCAGACCTATGTTTTGGAATATGAATTAGATCTTATAAGCTACACTCATAACATAACACATAACATTACTCCTGTTATCCACGAAGAGTTAAGCAGAGGTGTATCCATAGTCAATCTGCTTAGCCTTTTCCCAACTATGTTGGGGTCAGCTTCCAGTCTAACGGATGCAGCTGAATACTACACGGAGCGACTGCCTATCTGACCTCCCAGTTACTGGGTTACACGATACCCCGTGGTAAGTCTGTCTGTCAGACTTTCTGGCTTCAGACGACCCATAACGACTTCAAAGATCCAAAAATGACAGCCGGGACCGACGACTTAACGTGCTTTCCGAGGCACGGAGGGGTCTTGGTATGTAAAGCTGGTTACTCATCCACGGACTAACCGCGGACACCCACACCCACATTTACCCAGTTATGTTTAAGATCTTTGTTACAGAGGCCGAGCTAACATGACATGCCCTGGCGGTTGAGAGTATGTCATGCTCACTCAAATTTTTCGCTGGTGGTGGCGTGTGAAATGATTGAGCTAATTGGTGCTGATCAATGCGTCATGTTCGTGAACGGGCGCCGTCAGTTGGAACTGGTCGTCTCTTAGCTGCCACGGCTTATTTTTAATTTAGTTGTTTTTAGTTTTTATCTTTTTATTACGGACGCTTTTAACGTGCACATCTTTCTACATTGTTCTCACATGTATATTTTCAACATGAACGATGTAACCAATATTTTGTAAAAATATTTTGATTTTAAAGAGTGTCCGTGGAGTTTCCTGCCGGTTCTTCTCCATAGGAACCTACTACGCTTTGGAACGGGCAACTAGCTTCATCTTTCTGACTGACCGACCTCTTGAAAATTCAAAAGTGCCTGTAATTGGTTTATCTGAAATAAATGCTTTGAATTTTGAGTTTGAGTCAGGACATGTTTTTTTTAAGCAAGTTCAAATCCAAGAGCACAATAAATCACAGTTGCTTCCCTGGAGCAAATCTCTCAATATTCACCATTCGAACTTTCACAACACTAAAGAATCTGAGCATTAACAGGAACACGATTTAAATACAGTTCACGATAAAAATACCCCACCCGATCGTACAGCAGCGGACGAAGCAAAAAAGGTTTTTCATTAAATATTTTCACGTAGCGGACTCGCCCGTATCATGATAAATGGGTTTGACTCTTAACAATGTTAGTTCATCCAAAATGTATTGAGTAAAACGTAGCCGTTCTAACTGAACTGTGAATGAACGTAGGTTTTCAGTGGCTTTTCTTCTGGGGTAAGCAGTAACAAGGCTTAGTATTGATATACCTACATACGACTATCTATTATTATGGCTATTGGGTTTTCCTGATGGAATTCTGCAGTGGCAGCACGGAGTCAGTCCCTGGTTGACGGTAACCTTAACATTACTAGTCTTTAAGTGCAACTTTGCTTACCCCGTTAGGGAGAGCAGGCGTAGAGTTAAGTTTTGCTATCAAAAAGTAGGTATTACGGGCACGGGTGCTCTACAAAAACAATGTCAACTAATAACAAGCGTATTTATTAGTAAAGATGAACCATTCTAAAAATGAACGCCCTTCCACAAAATGTGATTATTTAAATGTGTGAGAGGAAATACTTATTGCAACACTTTACTTGTGTGTGTGCGGCGACTTTACTGTCAATATGGACACGTCGCCGCACTTAGAGGTCAACTTATCGTGCGATCAGTCCAGGTAACAACATTGTACGGTGGGGAGCATATATATATATATTTATATATTATATATATTTAACGTTTCTGTTACAAATCTGTACAAAAAAAACTAGTACTCTACCTCTTAAGCTAGGTTATACCTGTATTTTAAGAGGTAGTTTGTGGTCTAGGTTGTAGTGTTTAACAAAAACTTATCTTAAGTGAACTGTGTCATTCTACTGTATGGTATAAAAATTAGAAAGAATAAAATAAAATTGTATGTAGGAGTGTGTTTGCGTGTGTGAGTGGTGTGTGTGTAGGGGTGTGTGGGTGGGTGTATTACACAAGATAGGAAAGTAAAGCCTCCGTGTAAGAGTAGTCCTTCAGGAGCAGCCACTCTGTTAATTTAGATTTAAGTGCATGTGAGTTTAAATTTATAATGTTGAGGTGTTTGTTAATGTTTTTATAAATATGAGTACTTAGAATATAAAATTGATGTTTAGCGAAGGAAGTCTTGTGTTGGATACTTGGTGGAAGATACGTGCGTTTATTTGTAATAGGAGCATGCGCTTTGTATGGAACAACACGCTCGCTCTGTCGAGCGTTCGTGTCATTTATACACTAGTTGGCCTACAAATCCGACTGTTTGACGTTTGGGCAAGTCGTATAGGTACTGTTTGCATAAAAAAGAATCTGTGTTATTGTGTATATTTCTATGTACCTACTTATATTAGTCTGTAAGGTATTTATTTAGTTTAGTTGTTTGTGTATTGCGTCTAAACACATCTTGGCATGTGAGCGTAACCACTGTGGAGGAGCGTTTATTATAGAATGGTTTATCTCTACGCAGTTCCGTTGTTCCCTCTAAAAATATTATTTCATAACTTTCACTTAGAAAACAATTAGGCTACTTATTTATTACTTAGAGACAGAATAATGAACCTTAATAATACACACACATACAATAATACATACAATACACACAGAATAACAACATACATACAAAGAACACAGAACAACACACACATACAGAACACTACTTAATCTAATTAATAATAATTTATATAATATCATTTTTCTAAGGCGCATTATACTCTGACACGTGTAAGCATTGTAATGTTGCCATGTAATTGTGACCAACTAACCCAGACCAGGCATTGTGCTGATTTGAGCATCAAAATCATAACATACCTACCTATATTTACACCTAAATATCCATCACTCTTTTGAGTTTTTTTTGTTGGAAGTTTTTCAGTAGAAGCACGGAGTCTGGATTAAGCCCTGGTTGATGGCAATAGACTTGCCACCTATTTTAAGGGACTTAACATAACTGGTGTATACACCTTTGCGAATCCCGTTGGGAAGAGCAGGCGTAAAGTTATTTTATATTATCAAAAAGTAGGTAATACGGGCATGGGTGCTCTAATACGTTGTCAACAAATAACGAGCGTATTTATTTCTACAGTTTCATTGTTCCTTAGAAATATTATTTAATAACTTTTTCCTAGAAAAATAATTAGGCTACATTATTGTTACCTAGAGGCGTAATAATGTGCCTTAAATAGAATAATATACTTTTATCTAAACAATATCACGAAGACTTTTCTAGGGCGCATTTTTCTCCGACACGTGTAGGTAAGCATTGTATTGTTGTCAAGTGGTTTGAGGATCATAATCTTAACTTGCCCATATTACCCCGCGTTTACACCAAGGCAAATTACACCAAACCATGTATTCTAAGGGCTGATTCCACCAATGAAACTGAACGCGATTAGTCTAAATTGCGTTTAAGAACTGTCAGTGTCAGTATTCCCCAACAATGATGACACTGACAGCTCTTGATCGCGGTTTAGATGTGCTGACCGCGTTTGGTTTCATTGGTGAAATTTGCCCTTAATGTTGTGACACGTACTAGTTTCGTATATCGGTTACAACTAAGTACCTACTAAAACTCGAAGATACTACTTGTATAGAAATCTTGTCAAAAAGGTGAAGAAAAAGTTAATAATTATTTGTCTGACGTCAGTACATGTATAATACATGTTTTATGACTTATGTTTTTGACAAGTTGAAAACAAGTATCACGACTTGCATAAAAAATCAGCTGTCCTATACATTCTGTCGATTTAATAAAACTTAAATGTATGGAAAAGCCGTTTTTTTTGCGCAATTTCATGGTTGGTCCTGATTCATGGCATAAGTTCAAAAATAAATTAAATTACACATTGTATGCGAAGGCTGACCAGAAAAGTAGCCATCTTTTAGAAAAGCTTCACTTCGTCACATGGTTCAGTTTAGTCCGGAGTACCGCATGCAGGTGACATTGACATAATATGTGACGTAACATGAGTATCCAATATACGTGATCGCGGCAAAACGGCTAATGGAAATGAGCCTTTATAAATTACGTTGGTGACATCCTCCTTCATATTTCATTTTTCAAACATAAAAATGTTGTTACTTTCTCGAAAGTTGTGTCAAACCATTTCATTCCGTGACTACGTGTTTAAAAACGTCCAATATTTCCAGATAAAAACATACCACTCGGAAAATTACAAATAAACATTGAAGAAAAAAAAAGCGGCCAAGTGCGAGTCAGACTCGCCCATGAAGGGTTCCGTAGCAGCAAGTAACATAATATAAAATTTCTTGTAGTTCGTTGTAACTTTGATCAATGTTTTAATAATAGACCGATTTATGATGTATTAAAAAAAACTACTTACTAGATCTCGTTCAAACCAATTTTCGGTGGAAGTTTACATGGTGATGTACTTCATATATTTTTTTTAGTTTTATCATTCCCTTATTTTAGAAGTTACAGGGGACACACACACATTTTACCACTTTGGAAGTGTCTCTCGCGCAAACTATTCAGTTTAGAAAAAATTATATTAGAAACCTCAATATCATTTTTGAAGACTGTCCATAGATACCCCACACGTATGGGTTTGATGAAAAATAAAAAACTCGAGTTTCAGTTCTAAGTACCCCAAAAATGTATTGTTTTTTTCTATTTTTGTGTGAAAATCTTCATGCGGTTCACAGAATACATCTACTTACCAAGTTTCAACAGTATAGTTCTTATAGTTTCGGAAAAAAGTGGCTGTGACATACGGACGGACAGACAGACAGACATGACGAATCCATAAGGGTTCCGTTTTTTGCCAGTTGACTAAGGAACCCTAAAAAGGCTACCAAGAAATGTAACAGTATTAGTAGAACATATCCTACAAATGTAAAGGTAAACTGTTCCCACTCTACACATTAGCTAGGCAAACACCAAATAACCTCTAAATGGATACACTTAGGGCGTACTTAGTTGGTATACTCCATAAGAATACTCGTACATAAAGATCTTTTTCCTGCCGGTAGGTATATTCTGTAAAATTTCGTAGTGAAAACTTAGGTGAAGTGAAGAAGTGAGCTGTCATTCCATCTGACACCTATAGGGATTTACACTTTTGACAGCTCACTTCACCTTAATTTTCACTGTGAGATTTTTACAGAATACATCGGCTGGGAGCTCGCTCCCAGAAAAAGGTCGTTACTAGAGGACATCATAAGATATCCATCATATGTTTGTTAGAATCTCTGCTTATCAATTCAGGGCAAACAGGTGAGAAGTTAGAAAAAAAACCCAAATTCTTTAACATTGTAGTTGAAAAACATGTTCTCCCATACATTGATATACGTCACGGTCAATTCTCCAACTGCAAATTTAAGTTTGTAATCCCAAAAAAATATATTTTTATTTGATAAAAAACAAATTGTCGATTTTCGGATTTTTCCCTTTACTTGTGCTATGAGACCTTGCTTCTTGCCAAATTTCAAGATTCTAGGTCAACGGGAAGTACCCTATAGGTTTTGATTTACTTACGAGTATCAAAATATGTCGCATAGATGGCCATATTTATGTACTGCGTTGACGTATAAGCTTGATATTTTTGTAACGCCAAGGGACTCTAGATCTACTTACGTGATATTAGTTTCAACTTAATACCTCCACGCGTTCCTGAGAAAAAGGGTCTTGACTGACTGACAGACAGACGGACAACGAAGTGGTCCTGTAAGGGTTCCATTTTTTTCCTTTTGGAATACGGATATAGATTTACTTGATTTTTTCTTGAGACTCATTCTTATCGTGTATGTGTTCTGTCTTTGCATATAGAAAGAAAGAAAGAAAAAAGTTTATTTGGACACACAAATATATATATGTCGGATCCGGTCAATAGTACGGACGCGTAACGAATCGCAAGCGCGCCACTGGCGACATCACGTGAGGTGCCCACGCCTACAGCGCGCTTCTACAGAGTCATGGTGTTCTAACCTGATGGCGAGCAGAACAGTCTAGGGTTGGATCGCATCGGGGCAACATCGGGGTTACTGCGCCACGGAACTGTATTCGATTCGTTGTGCTTAGTGATTGTGTTAGATTGTTATTTTAAACACCGTGTATCGCACCCAGTGTGTTTTCATTGCACGAAACCCATCTTCTGCCCACATGTCTGTCCAAATCTAACTGAGTAAATCCTGACGTCCCGACATATAGAACACAAACATGAAAAGAACAAGTTGGGGTAAAATATACGTCACATCCACGCAAAACGGCCATCGCAAGCAAACGCAAGCAAGTGCAAGCGGGCATTGCAAGTTATGTAATGTGTGTTACTTAGAATAACTTATGTATAAGTACCTACACAAACTGAACCTGCAAAACAGTCAGCAGCCTAGCTACTCACTGTTTTGCTGTGTTGTTTTCGCTGCAAGCCCGACAAATATCGCCACGGAATTTTGCAAGCAGCAATCGGGGATTTGAACTACTAATAGGTACGGTCAGCAACAGAAGTCTGTTAACACTGCTACTTTTTGACATCATCTAAATTAACACAAAATGAATTTCAATAAACTGCTTTTTTTTCGTTTAAGGGTTAAGAGTTATTCTTACAATTTTAAGTACTTCTGTTCCAATTTAAATTAAATGTTTCGCTTAATAATTAAGATTAAAAAACTACAAGTGTTAATCGACTTTTGTTGCTGACTGTACTAAGTAGATAGATAGATAAAATATTTATTTGGTGTACACAAAAGACATAGCACAACACAGAAACGTACAATTAAGTAAATTAATATATGTATAAACAAGTTGCCAATAACGGAAAAAAAGAGAAGAAAAACGTACATAATACAAAAAAAATTGACACTATGACGTAAGTACTTAAAATTTACTTTAAAAAAAAAGTAAAAACCGACTTCAAAACCAAAAATTAATAAAATAACTTTCATAAAACACTTAACAGCTTCTGAATTCGGTGTCAAGCTAAAGTGCATTGAAGAATTGAAGACACCGACTTCGGAAGCTGTTAAGTGTTTTATGAAAGTTATTTTATTCATTTTTGATTTTGAAGTCGGTTTTTACTTTTTTTAAAGTAAATTTATTTTTCCATTTTTAGTTGAATATACAATTACATAGAAGTATAATATGTAAGCCCAAGACGAACGAAAAGAAGAATCATCAAAATCGGCTTAGAAATGCCGGAGGTACAGTACATTTATGCATATAACTTCGTAAATAAGAATAATTACATAATGTATTATATACTAAAACCTGAAAGTATGTAGATTACGTTAGTGAAAGGATCATCAAAATTGGTTCATAAGTTTTTGAGAAAATCGCGGACAAACAAACATACATACATACATACATACTTACCTATATACATACATACATACATACGGGTCGAATACAGAACCTCCTTTTTTGAAGTGGGTTAAAAACAAATTTACATCAATTATACACAGTACGGTGTGCGTCTCAAGGCTGCACCAAATGGGAGTCCAGCTCAGCACTAACTACTAATACTAACTGTAGGTAGGTACTTATTACTAACTACTGTCTATACTAACTTGGTACTATCTGCAGGTACACAAAATTATAAAATACAACGATGTATGTTTTTATTCAAGCTTTTATCAAGTTTTTTGTTTTATTTAGCTTCACAATTTTTTTTTCAAGAGTTCTACGGTTATATTTTAGTAAAAATGTAGTCGCCGTGGGCATAGCAACTTAGTAATGAAACATTTATTAACTCCGATAGTAACACACTCTTTCTAATAGCAGCAATAAAAAAACTTGCAAAATATTTTATATTTCAATGACAAACAGTGGAGGGTTTCTGAGCTCATCCTTGAAAAATCTCAACGATTTTTTCGTCGAATTTCTGAGTGGAAATCACGATGTCTCGGCCAAAGATGTCGATGGCCACTTAATATGATTAATTGTCCCCAAGTTTCTTGGCGGGGACACTTTATAACATCCTTTGTTGGGGATGAGCCCCGACGCAACTCCTCAGAACTCCACAATGTTTGAGACAGGAGAAATTATTCTATTAAGAACTTTTTGATGGGAGAGATTTTCTATCATATTTTACGGAGACAGACGTCTTTTGTAGTGGGAGGTTTATGTTCTGTAATGCTATAGAAGTGATAGTTGAAGAAAGGTTGCAATCTAAGGGAAAGCCCTTGCTGGAGTAAGTATGTGCTCGCGAAATTGGGAATGTATTCGATCGCATTGTTTCGATATATGATTCGGGACACTTAGACAAAAAAAAAATAAACAGGAATAACTGCAGATACATTTGGCATTGCACGTTCATTTTCGTGCTCCATACAATCCGAAATAACAAGACCTTTTTATTACATTGTCTAGTCACAGACCGTCACTAAGATGTATTATACCTTGACACACTGCCAACCAGTTGGTAAATAGGGTACAGTACGACACAACTTAGATGTAGCATAGATTTGAAAATTTGCATTCATTCATTTCAATTTTGCGAATGTATTTGGTTGTATGACTGTACAAGTTATTGCGTATGCGTAAACATCATTTCCGCCTAAAGCTGTAATAAAGATTGGTGATGTTGAAGGCGCACTCAGTTCGGATCGTGATCGGTTTTACGAATTTTGCCGAAGCTACATCTAAGTTGCGTCGTACTGTAATACGTTTTCAGCATATTTACATGAGGACATAGCCTAAAGCCAGTTGAAATATTACCATTTCGGCTTACCACGGTTTTAGTCGCACGTGTGGTTTGTAAGAGTTTATCAGAACTTAGTCACGTGACAGACAAAATAAGGGGTAAACGTGAGACTGGTGTTGTTTTGCCAATATCTAAGTCAGGTCGCTCATAATATGAGGCGAATTTATAGATTGCTAGCGTTGTGATTTCCAGAGATCAATGCTGCAATGGAAGGTATTTTTTCTTTGACCTGTTTAGGATTCTATTCGGTTCAAACTTTACGTCATTGGTCATCTCTACGACTAGCCAGATGACGTTCCCAACTCCCCTTAAGGTTTATTGCTCTGTTACAGGCATCGTAGGTATGGGCAACATACAACATTAAATGCAAATCAAAGCCACTAGAGTATCACAACTTTTAATGACAACAACTCACATCTACAACCATCTAACCACAAACGCTAATCCACGCATACCTATAGACTTTGCTGACTTCAGTTCAGTTCATCTAGTGATTCCACAACAAGCCCGGTATCTCCCCGCAGGAAACGTACTGTATCGACTAGACGGCTATGTCGTTAACACAAGTCCTTATCTACAAGTGTCTTACATAAGGGCTTACAGTTCGCGTTCACCTAATCTGTCATCGGCCGAACTATGCTTGTACAGTCGATCGTACACACGGCTACACATCAAGCATCATCACATCTTCATTTCCAGTTTACACTGACCTGTCATTGTAAGGAAATCCTATACAATGCAAGATCAGCTTATATTGGAACTGTATAGCTTGATCTGTAGCTGTGCGTACGTCAGTAGTAACACGTTGACCTTGAGCTGTCCTGGTGTAGTAGGGAGTTTCAATAAAATAAGGGGAAAGCTTTACTGGTTGACATTACCAATGACAAGCGGTCGACCGCACGCCGTCGGCCGAACTCGGCTGATTATTTGTATTTATTTATGTGAAAGAAAATGAGTGCGTACTTTACTACAACCGGCATCACCCGATGACGCCCGATAAGTAGGTGTACACACTTACTTTCTTTTTAACCGACTTCAAAAAGGAGGAGGTTCTCAATTCGCCGGAACCTTTTTTTTTTTATATATATATATATGTGTGTTCCCCGATTACTCGAAGATGGCTGGACCGATTTGGATTTTTGTTTTATTCGACAGGATATACATCAAAGTTGGTCCCTTATGAAATTGATTAACTTTGCTTGGGTAGTTTTTGAGTTAGCTTCAATAATACGTATTTTTTCTCCACTTTTCTATGATGATTCTATCATGTTCTAGTTTGTTTTGCAGGTATTAGAATTTGTGTGGGGTAGGTACCACAACTAAAAAGTGAAAAATAAAAACTTTTTTACAAAAAAATACAACCGACTTCCAAAAACAACACTACAAAGTGAAAAATAACTTTAATTTCGGAAGTCGGTGGCAAAAAACGAAAATACATTTAACCAGACACCGACTTCCGAAATTAAAGTTATTTTTCACTTTGTAGTGTTGTTTTTGGAAGTCTGTTGTATTTTTTTGTAAAAAAAGTTTTTTACCCATAAATGTCTGCTTCGTGTGGCGTACGTCGTCAGCCCAGTTCGGCTGCGACGGTCGAGTATAGTTCAGCCGATGACGGATTAGGTGTACGCCTCGCGTTACCCGCTGTCTAATGACTTGATTTTCTGAGTCGTAAAAGCCGTATCACTGAAGATGTTCGTTTGAATTCTGTATTTTACTTACATGGAGTCCTGATACACTTAGGTCATTATAGCACTTGTTTAGTTTAAGTGCTCTTGATGTGTATTGCCTTGGAATTATTGCTCTTTATGTGTTTTTTGGTGTATTATTAACTTCTTACGGTACTTTAAGTTAAGCTTTTTATGCTATCATGAATTATTTTTTAAGTATCGCCTACTTGAATATTTGTAACATTTTTCTGAAAATTTTAAGAACGAATTACGTTGCATTGCAAAATAATTGGACCAAGGGCTCTCTCTAACTTACTCGTATTTGAAAAGATTAAACTCAATTTATCTGACATAATCCAGTCATTTGGACCTTCAGCGCATTGACGCCACTTCAAAACGCTCACATTAAAATACAGCAAAAATATTGTGTATTTTTCTCACACTTTCTGTACTCAAAACCAATTTATGTACAAACACTTTGTAAAGAAATCTTAAATCCATTATGTAGGTACACACACTCGTCTCCATTCGTTATCATGTCATTTTGAAAGCCCTTGTGAACGCGATGAGACTCAGTTTCGTCAAAATTCAACGTAAACTAGACCGCGTCTCTTATGTTAATCTAGTACTTCGGCTAAAGCAGAACATTTCTTATTTATTCTCGCGTTTCTCAAGCCACAAAAAATACTAAGTTGATTTAAAATGTATTTACGTCTTGGAATTTTCGCGTTTCGTCTCTGGAACGGTTTACGAGAGCAGTATTAGAACACTTTTTGCCGTAAGAGCATTAGGTTTTAATGTGTTTTTTTTTAACAGTTCTTGGAACTCAATAAAATGTGTACCTACGTACCTACCATACATATCACAATATATCAAACTCAAAAAAACAAAAATGCTGCAACATTATTTTGGTTTTATGAAAGTAACTGATTAAAAGTTATAACGTTTCATTTTTTCAAATAATTTGGGATAAGGGCAGCGGAATGAGTACATTATGAGCCGTCCATGCAGTGCAACATGAAATGTTACACAACAAATAGGCAAATTTGTTTGAACGTGTACATTTCATGTTATACTTCACCAATCTGTAAGAACTATCACTCAATTAGCTTCATTTGCGTCATTAGCATAATGACGAATTTAGTCTATACATAATGGATTATTTTCGCGTAAGTAATTATGAAAATATCAGTTAGGCATTGTTTGTTCTATTTATTTACTTATTTATTTATTCTTACAGAAAGCTTACAGACTAATATCATAGTTAACAATCATTCATAGGCAGGACAATTTGCTAATGATAAGCTTTATATACTTCTAGAAAAATATTTCAGTTGACTGTGTTTGTTAACAGCGATTTGCAAACAAAAATAAAAAGTTTATAAATGTAATAAATGCTAATAAGTCGAATCGTGCAACATCAAAATAGTATAGTAGTTACTCATGACTATCTCATGAATCATTATCAACAAGCTCATAATTTAATGGACATTAGAACATTTATAAACTTAATACAAATAGTTTACCGATGTCTTTAATTGATACCTGTCAATAGAAGATGGTTTAATTTAATTTCAGTACAATGCAAGTTTTGAGTAGGAAATTAGTTATATGTTGATAATCCAGTATAGTTAGAGCTCATACCTCAGTACGGGAATACCCCAGATCCCGTATCTAATGAGAGTTTTCATGAAAAACCTCGCCACTGTTTGGCGTCACTTTGACAAGAGATCTTCCATTTCGACAGTGAATATAAAAATTATGATGACGTTCATCATTCGTTCCATTAATTCGTTCATCATTCAGTCACGACTAAAGAAAATAAAGGCGCTTTGACAATTTTGACAGTTTTGTGCCCGGACCTGACGTCTCAGTGCTGCCACCTAGTGAAAGTAATTTCATAAAACCTTCATTAAAACATACTTAAACTTTGATTTTCTCAGCAATATCTACTGCCTGTCTGTGTACAAAAGACTGGAAACGTATGATAAATGTGGATGATATTTTTTTTTTTTGTTTATACAAACGTAACGTCGTGATGGCATAGTGGTTAAGGCCTCGCCTCACGTGCACGTGGTTGTGGGTTCAAATCCGGACAAGTACCAATGTGACTTTTTCAATTCATATGTACTTTCTTAGTTTATTTTATTTTATTTTATTTTATTTTATTTATTAAGGGATAATAAACAACTACAACATATACATAGCACGTAAGGTTAACAAAACTTTAAGTAGCAATGCTGCAGTCCACTGCATTATCCGCAGATAAACATAATTATGGATCAGTGATTGCCACTAGACGGGTATTACCAAAATTAACAAACATTTTGACATAATTAGGTATAAAATAGGTTACTGTAGTGCTAGCTATAGCTACAAAGCCAAAACAGATTAAAAACAACAACAATTTCATTTACTTAAAATATGCAGTAAATAAATAATAATAATAGGATTTAACAATTAAGATAAGAATTTTATAATATTAGATTTAAATTTATTTTTCGAGCATGCAAATATATCTACATCAATGAAATTTGAATTATAGGATTCCAACATTCTATGGATAGGGCAACGTAAGCCAGAGTTTGTACGACAAGGATTTAACGCGAACAGAGTACGTGCACGAACCTGACGCATGGACATTACTGACCTCGGTGAAGGAAAACATCGTGAGGAAACGAACGTGGTGATCAATGCTCGTGCCTTCTCTGTATGAGAAGAGACCTTAAGACTTTAGACTTTAATAGGCTGGTATTTATTTATTTATTTTAAACAAACACTTTTACGCGTCAACACTATTTTAAAAACAAGATGAGGTCGGTGGTTGCTATCCGACTGCTTTGAGAAGAACACCGAAATAAACTCAGAGGCCACAGTTACTTTTGAGTTGAGTTGAGTTATTATGAGTAGTGTCGGAAATGGTCTTTTGAGAAAAGAACCACAGTTTTGAGTGGACTAGTCGAGTAAATCAATTATTAAGTAATTAAGTATTCCTCACCAATACACGTTAGTAACTTACAACTGAAGTCCATTTCTTGGAACACCGACAAAGTTTTTGTCCAAATCCACTTCAAGAGATCCTTTGTGCTAATTTTCTCACCTAATTCCACTCAATACTGTCACAGATTAGGCCTAACAAATTGAGTGGTTGGCCTCGGAGACCATTACAAAAGTCGATTAGACTCGTAATGAATTAAATCGCCTCACGAGATAAAGACTAGAACTTTAAGTAGGCTTTTGTGGCTAAGCGGCCATAATTTGTCAATGACGGAGATATTTTTGAAAAGTGGGTAGGTACGGTTTTAGTAAGTTTAGTCAATTTTGTGGTTTGTGGCAGAGATGAGGGTACTGTGAATTTATGTGTAGATGTTAATTTGGTAGCTACCTGTATTTGTGCACATTTGTATTAAAAAGTCAGAGGAAGTCGTGGCTAAGTAATAACAGCCGCACGGGTGAATCTATCAGGTTAAGCTAGGCTTGCCGGGGTCGGTCCGTGGATGGGTGACCATCTTTACATACCGAAACTCCTCCATGCCTCGGAAAGCACGTCCTGGCTGTCATTCGTGGATCTTTGACAGTCGTTACGGGCCGTCAGAAGCCCGAAAGTCTGACAACCAGTCTTACCAAGGGGTATCGTATTACCCAGTTAATGTTAGTTGTGGAGGTCAGATAGGCAGTCGCTCCATGTAAAGTACTGGTATTCAGCTGCATTTGGTTAGACTGGAAGCCGACCCCAACATAATTGGGAAAAGGCTAGGCAGATTGATTGTATTAAAAAGTCTGACAACCAGTCTTACCAAGGGGTATTGTATTATCTACTGACTGGTTTGTGGAGGTCAGATAAGCAGTTGCTCCATGTAAAATACTGGTATTCAGCTGCATCCGATTAGACTGGAAGCCGACCCCAACAAAGTTGGGAAAAGGCTAGGCAGATGATGTACAATAATCATCATTATCTTGTTATCCCATGTTACTTGGGGTCGATACAACACGATTTTTTCAAATACCTATGTAATACACAAAAAAAGAAGGACTCCATGCCACGCGTATCGAAAGTGAAGCACCTTACCGATCTATGTGTGCGTGATATGACAAAGACGCCGTCATGTCACATAATGGCGGTCGGCATACTATGATGTAAATGTGTGCGTGAGGCGCATGTTTATACAAACGGTCCCGGATGCTTACTGTGCTTCACTTTCGATATGCGTGGCGCGGAGTCCTTCTTTTTTTACTAATCCCTGGTTATACAATAATAATATTTTTTTAATAATTTTGACTTTATACATTATGCAAAGATGTAAACGCGTTAGTTTTCACCATTTGGAGAAGGCTCCATTTTTTTTATTAACATTCTCCGCCAATTTACTCTTTTGACGAATAATAATTATTTACAGTTCTCCTCCAATTTACTCTTTTGACGAATAATAATTATAGGTACTTGTCAAACTGGCCATTACGTTTTCTATTAACCGCTCACGCGAACTGGGATGGGAGTCATCCCAATGAGCGGTTAAACAGCAGATAAAGAAATTAAACATAAAGAACAGCGTAAGCACATTGCCAGCAACCCTAGAAACAATTACTCTTCCCCCATTTAGAACTTGAACAACAAAGGATCCCCACAAACGAAGTAACTACGTAATAAAACTTAAATAGTATATAGTAAACTATTTATAGTTGTAGATAAGGCGACATCTCTTGTTTATCGTGTGCAGGAAGTCTTTAGCGTTGACGGGTGGGCTGCGGGGGGAGGCTGGCCGGCGAATTACGTCGTTATGCGAAGCTTTAGCATTTTATACATAGTGCTGAGGAATTGAGCAAGCGAGTAAATAATGTATTTTTGACAACTTTTAAAAAAATCCACGAAAAATTATATTGAAAGATGACTAGTAGGATCTACGGTTGAAATAATTTTGGTTGTATTTTTTAATTCAAAATTGAAGTTTTTCTACAATTTAGAAATTTAACAAATATAGAGAAGTAATATGTTACAAACATTTATAGCGCTACACGAGGAGGCATTTTCATGCAACTTCGAAAAACTTTCATACCTACTTATCTTATATCTTATCTTACTACTCTTAAAAATGCAAAAGTTTGGATGAATGGACGGATATTTGTTACTCAATCACGCCAAAACAGTTGAACGGGATTTTGGCACAGAGATAGATTATAATCTGGAATAGCACATAGGCTACTTTTTAACCCAGAAAAATGTTCCCGTGGGATAACTTCTGACATCCACGCGGGCGAAGCCGCTGGCAAAAGCTAGTTATCTTATTTATTTTTTTATCCTCCCACTGGAACGCCATACCGGAGCAAAAAATTACTTTATGTGCTGCTTTCCATCCATCCTGTGCGTGATGGACATCGAACGGGCGGCCATGGGTCACCCACGCTTACGCTGTCACGCAGCATCATGTCTTCTCCATATTTCCTTATGGAAATATGGAGAAGACATGATGCTGCGTGCGCAATTTCGGATGGAGTTATCTCCATCCGAAATTGCGCACATTCTTTGCGATATCATTGTGACTCAATGAATTTTTCAAAATAAATACATTTAAATTTAAAAAAAAAAACTAAAAATTTTGACGTGTCGTCCTGCCTGACAGATGACAGAAAAAATGTTTGACGATAATACGGTAAAGATAACAAAAGAAATAAAAATCCGACTTTTCAGCGGTGACACCATGCCGTTATTCTAGCCAGAGTATACTACCGTCTGCGTGAACTTTCCTTACATAACATAACATCAAACCCAAGTGTTAGGCAGAGCCACACACACACACATTTCGCCAGTTAAATCCCATGTAATAGGGGGCGAGCCTTCTGCCATCAACCAGGCACAAATCCACACTCCGGGCTGCTACCGAGAAATTTCAGTTGGAAAAACCCAATGACACTTTGCCCCACCCGGGAATTGAACCTAGGACCTCATGCTCAGCAGTAGCACTTGCGACCAACGAGGCAGTCCCTTACATGATAGTCACAAACCACAAAATCCGCCACATCACCACCCCGTGTGTATCGAAACAGTAAACCACTAACGTCCAAGGATGTACCGATAACGGAGTCTTATTGGCCACTCGATAAGCTTTGTTTACAAGCAACATATTAACATGTATACTGTCAAACTAATAGCGATCAGCTCGTTAACGCCTTCAAGTTCATTAACAACTTTGATGTACCGAATAATGGTGATAGGGCCATAGTGATAGACGAAGCTTGAGAAAATCACCTCTGTTAGTATTAATAGCAGCTAGTCATAAATATTATAAGTCCCATTTAAATGCAGCAAGGATCTCTAAAGATATGTAGAGGTATGTATTTTTGCCACGATAGACGGCTGCGTATTTCTTGCCCAAAAATAAAATTTGATAGTACAGATGAAATGGAAAAGTTAGTTCTAGTTAAGTTTTATTTTTATAGTTGCATGCCATGTTTCGAACAAAAGCTCAACGTTTAAAAATCATTTTCATGAAATCATAAAACATAGCCTATAATACACCTTTCACCACTTCCTAGAACGTCCAAAATTCCGATTTAATACCACAGATTGCATACAAATATTATCAAACCAGATTCATTACTGAGCATCTTTCTGAAATCTGGGCCTCAGTTCCTTGGAATATTGCCACTAAGTACTACATTTTTCATTTATTTTCACGTGTAGCTTTTACATGCAGGTCTCGCAAAGCTCTTCATCCAGGTAAATAACTTATAAACACCAAACGTATGTGCAGGAGTAGTTGAGGGATGAATAACGTTCCGCTTTGCAAATGCGAAGTGTTTGCGAACCCACGATCCGTGTTGGTAGCGTTAGCCCGAAGGAATACTTGCCATTAACTGGATCGGGCTGTATGAATGTAGCTCTGTGTCTGTTTGTTGGAGATGTTTTTGGTACTTTTGGGTAAGGATTAGTGAAGTTTCCTCTCGAGTGCTGATAGTGTTTAAATTAACAGTTTTCATTTCAAGGTACATACATAACATCATGCCTGTGATCCCCGACGAAAGGTTAAGCAGTGTTGTAACTATAGTACACCCATTTTTCTCAATTTTATTTCCTTACATTTTTAAAACCAAATCACATTCAAGAATAATCAGCTCATAATAGTCCTATCTACTGTAAGACACAGGCCACCTCTGTGAGAGTGAGTGGGCCGTGGTCCACCATGCGCGGGCCCAGTGCGGGTTGGCGGATCTCACATGTCTTCAAATTTTTAGTTCTAGGACATACCAATTCCCTCAAGGGGGCCCAATGATAACCGGCCGTGGCTTACAAGTTATAGGCCGTCGGTTTGACAGGCGCTTTACATTATTATTTCACCACCATTGCTCTCAAAATGGTGAAAGAACACAACGTAAGGAAGTCACGTTCAAGAACGTAGGTTAATTTACTTACCAAACTGGCAGGCCACCAACCATAATAAATGCGACCAAAACCGCGGGTGAAAGCTAGGCGTAGACGACTGCAACATAGTATAGTAATACCTTTTAAGCACAAAGCTTAGGTTAGTACGAGCTAGAATACTGACGGAAAGTGGGTATTCCGGTGAAGGATTTAAAGAAGAGAAAACGTGAACTACTCGTATTCTCAAAGGGTTCATGACCTACTGAACTTTATTGTGTGGCTAATTTTATTGATGAGTGGATTTCGGAAGAAAGAAAGATTGAGCGAAATTGGACTGTGAATAATGGCTAGTTTACATGGTGCAAGCTAGCGTGCGAGTCGGCCTACCGAATAGCTGCAGTGCAGCAACTCGCACTGTGTGGGCTTATTATACGAGTTACTCGCACTTGCGAGTTGAACAGTAGCTCGCAGCCGAGTAACTTCAACATTTTTTGTTTTCACTCGCCTGCATGCGTCGCTTGCCATGCGAGTGAAACTCGCGCATCACTCGCATAGTTTGGACGCTTTCAGCTGTAGCTCGCCAGTCAGGCGCAAGAGGATTCTGTAAAATCTTTCCAACCACACAACTCGCAAGAGACTAGGCAGCTACTCTCATACTGAACACAGCCAAGGCAAGCCGAGCTACTGACATGCGAGGTTACAGTGCGAGCAGCTCTCTACTGTCTAGTTAGTCAGCAGATCGCACTGTGTAAACCAGCCATAAGATTCGAGAAAATTCAATAATGAATCGTATGTCAACTGTTTATTTCGTCTAGGTATAGAAAATGTTTGTTTCCAGCAAAATAAATACAAAAATCAACCCACAGGCATAACAATGTAATGTAGCCGACAGCCGTTTTACCACTTATAAAGTCACAAGAGAACTTCAAACATTATCTTCACACTTTTTATCACCTAAGGGAACAATAAACCACACAGCAAAATCATCTACCCATTCCATTCTCATTACCTGCCAATTAACTAACAAAATCCCAACACTAAAAAGTAAATAATAAATCTACAAACTGTGCTAACATAGCACTTAAAAACACCCGCGTCTTAGCGTCTGCACTACTAACAAACTAGTGCAACTTTCCGCATGCAAAATGGATTTGCGCAGTTGAAATTATGACCATGAGTGCACCGCTTTAGATAATTGCAGCTAAACTTGTCTCCTAATGAGAGAACGTTCCTGTACTAGTGGCTCGTGTGATTTCGTTTATGCTGTATGTGTTATGTGTGGAGTTGCTGTTTTGGAGCTACTGCTTGATGAGTTTTAATATATTTTTTCTTGCAGCCGAAGTGCGGGTCGCTTAGCACGGCACGCGAACATCAATGACATCATCTGACGGGCCCTTGTCACCGTCGGCGTTCCAGCTCTATTAGAACCCAATGGCTTGGCACGCGACGATGGCAAGAGACCGGACGGCATGTCTTTATTTCCATGGAAGTTGGGAAGGCCTTTAGTGTGGGACGCAACGTGTGTCGATACTCTTGCGCCATCCCATCTTCCTGGCTCTGCGTGCTGTGCTGGCACTGCTGTTGCCGCTGCGGAAAACCTCAAGCGGCCAAAGTATAATAACCATATCGGTAATTATATTTACGAGCCGTTTGGGGTTGAAACCCTTGGGCCGTGGGGTCCGAGTGCTCATAGTTTGTTCAACGAAATCTCCAAACGGCTGGTTGACACTTCCCGTGACCCAAGAGCTGGCATTAACCTTGGCCAGAGACTTAGCATTGCCATACAACGTGGCAATGCCGCCAGTCTCTTGGGTACTTTACCAGTCGACAGCGATGCGGAGGAATTTTTCAACGCCATATTTTAGTTTTTTAATAGTTTTAGTTATGTTAGTATATAATTTTGTTATTTTTAGGTTATGTTTAAAAAAAAAATTAAAGACAGTACCTATCTTCTTCTTTTTAACCGACTTCAAAAAGGAGGAGGTTCTCAAATCGTCGGAACCTTCCCCGATTACTCGAAGAATCCAAATAGGTCCAGCCCGATTTGGATTTTTTTTGTTTTGTTCGAGAGGGTAGACATCACAGTTGGTCCCATATAAAATTGATTAACTTTGCTTAGGTAGTATTTGAGTTAGCTTCAATAATACGTATTTTTTCCCCACTTTTATATGGATGATGTTCTAGTTTGTTTTGCAGGTAGTGGTATTTGAATTTGTGTGGGATAGGTACACAACTAAAAAGTGAAAAATAAAAACTTTTTTACAAAAAAATACAACCGTCTTCCAAAAACAACACTACAAAGTGAAAAATAACTTTAATTTCGGAAGTCGGTGGCAAAAAACGAAAATACTTTTAACTATATAGACACCGACTTTCGAAATTAAAGTTATTTTTCACTTTGTAGTGTTGTTTTTGGAAGTCGATTGTATTTTTTTGTAAAAAAGTGTTTCTGTTGACGGTACACCTATGTAGTGTTTAGGCGAAATTTAGGGCGTCATAAAAATATACTCTGCACCCAGCCGCAGGTTATAGTGTATCTATACCTTAATACCTTAAACCCAAAGAGATAAGGCAATAGGCTTTTGTTTTCTATACAATTGGACCCTTGATTGTGTGCACCGCTTTAGATAATTGCAGATAAACTTGTCTCCTAATCCTCGAACGTTCTTGTACTAGTGGCTGGTGTGATTTCGTTTATGCTAGTTTGTGTTATGTGTGGGGTTGATGTTTTGGAGCTACTGCTTGGCTTGCTTGCATTGAGATCATTACAAGAAAAGCCTACATGCTAATACTTTTTAAATGCCTGTATAGTGAACTGCAGATAAAAAACTTTTTTACAAAAATATACAACCGATTTCCAAAAAGAACACTACAAAGTGAAAAACAACTTTAATTTCGGAAATCGGTGTCTGGTTAAATGTATTTTCGTTTTTTGCCACCAACTTCCGAAATTAAAGTTATTTTTCACTTTGTAGTGTTCTTTTTGGAAGTCGGTTGTATTTTTTTGTAAAAAAGTTTTTATTTTTCACTTTTTAGTTGTGGTACCTACCCCACACAAAATCTAATACCACTACCTGTAAAACAAACTAGCACATCACCCATATAAAAGTGGGGAAAAAATACGTATCATTGAAGCTAACTCAAAAATTACCCAAGCAATGTTAATCAATTTTATATGGGACCAACTTTGATGGATACTCTCTCGATTAAAATAAAAAAATTCCAAATCGGTCTTCGAGTAATCTGGGAACATACATAAAAAATAATAAAAAAAAAAGATTCCGACGAATTGAGAACCTCCTCCTTTTTGAAGTCGGTTGAAAATAGATCATTATGATTGCTTGTAAACCTTGTATAAATCAACTCAGCACTGTCTATTGCTCGATATGGGCGTCTCCCAAGCTGCGCCACAATCCCAGTCCTCCGCCACAATCCCAGTCCTCCGCCTTCCTCATCCAGTATGTCAACCAAAGAGACAAGGTGATAGGCTTTTATTTTCCATGATTGACTTATGACCATGAGTGAACTGCTTTAGATAATTGCAGCGAAACTTGTCTCCTAAAAAGAGAACGTTCCAGTACTAGTAGTGGCTCGTGTGATTCGTTGATATGCTAGTTTGAATTGCTTCATGTTCAATTTCGTGACAATATACAATTTTGTGTTGGTGTATTACAATGTAGGAGTATTTCAAAAACAAAGTAATATATATAAAATTGAACATGAAGCAATTCACATACAAATATGTTAGTATACCCTGCCTAGATATCTCTTTTGTTGACTGTACATCTGCACATTAAAAGGCCGAAGAGGTCTTGGTATGTAAAGATGGTTACCCATCCACGGACCAACCGTGGCAAGCGTAACCGCGCGCGCGTTAATCTAATGGATCGACCCATGCGGCTGTTATTATTTAGCCACGAGCCCCGTAAGGTTTACAAGTTTATATATCTGAACATCACGAGGACTTTTAATACTAACAGTTGAAACTACTTTTCTGTGGGTTGGGATCCAGTTACTGTATATTTCAATTCGACAAAACGGTTTCCGTAAATCAATAGGGCTGACAAAACAATATTTTTAATGGCTCACTATTCGAGCACATTTTACAATTCAAGTCAGGTTGTGGTTAAAATTTTCGAAATTTTCAGCGTTCTGCCCTGTTTGCGGTCAAAACTGTAACTGAAAAGTAATTCAGAGAACACTGAAAACGTTAAGCCACAAAACAACATTTGAAAAGTTTCGTTTCATTCAAAAACCGCTGAACATTTCTGTAACATAATTCGTGATTTCGCCGACCAACAAATTTCGTAGGTTTTTATGTACTTATATAACTGACTTGTAAAAAATTCATGGGATTTGAGAAAACCCAATTTTTATGTACATATTAATACACAAAAATTTGATTGTAAAAGCATAACCTAAAAATAACAAAAATATATCCTAACATAAAACTAAAACTATTCGATAAAAATTGGATTTTCTCGAATCCCATGAACTTTTGCCTAGGCTTTATGGGGTGTTAATTGTTGCAAATGGGTCTGACTACAATGTCTTGGAAAGAATAGGTCCGTCAAATTACAAGTCATCCTGTATAAGACAAGTATGTACATTTGATCCCAAACAAGCTTGACCGTTTGTTTTCTTGGGCCTAAAATAATAAAAAGGATATCATAATCGAGCCGCCTGACCCTACTTACATTTCATCCTGTAGACGTCACTGCTAAACACGGATAAACACCCCAAGGTTTTTATGCGTCTATCATCATGCTAGCGAACTTATAAAGGGTCGGTTAGTATAGTTGATCTCGTAATTGTTTTACCACCCTAATGTTGAATGTCACTTGTATATCGTAAAAACGACAATGTCTAATTCATTATTTTGTTTATGTGCCAGTTAGATAATTTGAACCTCAGTAAAGTTTCAATTTACTAGGATTTTTGTCATTGGTAAAGTAATTACGAGGTCGATTATATCACAAAGTATCACATTCTTACAGCACAGCATTCAGCAGCATTCTTGTTCCCACTGCTGGGACACATGCCTCCTGTCATCGAGAGGGAGTGAGCTGGTAATCTACCTCGCGGTAGATGTCACAAGTCTTCGAGTTTTTGATTCTAGGACATGCAGGTTTCCTCGCGATGTTTTCATTCACCGTTTTGAGAACAGTGGTGATGAAATTAAACAGGGTGTTAGGTTAAACGAGGGACATAATTTAACGGAGTGTAGTACTCATGAAAATGAATAACTTTTAGCTTGGAACTAACCCTGAAATATGAAAAAGAAATCTGCTGTCTCGTACATTTTGATCGCGTTGGTTTTGAACTTTGTAGAGAACAGCTTTTTCTTTTTTCTTTTTCATATTTCAGAGTTAGTTCCATGGTAAAAGTTGTTCATTTTCATGAGTACTACACTCCGTTAAAGTATGCCCCTCGTTTAACCTAGCAGCCCTGTATAAACAAAGTAAAGCGCCTGCCTGGGTTCGAACCCACGACCCGACTTATGAGTCGGGGCCGTTATCACTGGGCCACCCATAGATATATGAAAGAAGGAGATATGCCCGGTAGTTGAAAATGTATCAGAACCCGATGTCGCTAGGTTGGCCCCACCACCGCGCCACTACTACACATGTAGTTCAATAAAAGCAATAGATACAAAGTCGCGCACACACTTGCAATTCATAAATCAGAACATACTACACAATCAATTATAAACCTTAACTCGTCACACACAGCGTGCATTTACCATGCACCGTACAACTTACTCACACAAAAACATCTGGCGCTATTATTGTGTTGTGCAAAAAGCAATTTATTTTACATATACGCTAGTGATTGACTAAATCGGAAAGTTATCGATACTTCCATTTATTACTGTACAAGAAAAATTTGGGGTCCTGAAAATAAAATAAAAAATGATATGTCCAGAAAGTATTATATATTTTAAATTAAAAAAAAATGTATATTAAAAAAAAAAACACGAATCAATAAATTAAAACAATCCGGTTAAGTTGGTTTAGGCTGTGAAACCATAGGAATTGTTGAACCCTGTTATGATGTGTTTACTCACTGACCTGTAAAGTGGAGGTATTTGTTCAGTACTTGACGTACTCTTAATTTTGGGATTGCCCATTCAAAAAGCTTGCGAGTTTTCTTTAGAGGCTGGAACATTTCTGCCTTAAAGTGAATTGAGCATATGGTGCTACATTTTGTTGGGAACCAGTTAGGTGGCCTTCCTGTGGCATCAATCCATTATTTTTTTGTATTTGTATCTTTTGGGAAGCTAAAAAGGTACTTTATGAACTTATTTATCATTTACATAATAAGTATCTTAAGCTATAGTCTATAGTCTAGGAACTAGTTGGCCGCTGAGACAGGGGTGAGGCGGCGGTTCGCAACGCACGTACTGAGTAATGCGCCCCCGCTCCTCCATCCCACCGCTCACATACCTAAGGCGCGATCAACTAGTTCCGCGCGGTCTATACTTCTAAACCTCACGATGAGTAAGCAGGTAGCAGGCAACAGGCGAATAGGCTTTTGTTATTAAAAAAAAACCCTTAGTTAAGAAATAGTTAAATATATGAAAACAAACACATGCCATACTCATGCATAACAAATAAATAGCATGAATATGTTGACTTATTTTAAGCAAAAATCACTAATATTTTATCTGAACCATACCGATTACTACAACGCATTCGAATCTTGTGGTGCATAGTTAAAGACTTTAGCGGAAGTAAAATACCAAAACCAAAAAAAAGTAAGGAAATAGCACGAAGATGCGATAATTTAAACCCTAAAACACTCCACCTAAACATTAATAAACTTACTTTACGACCGTTGGTTATGCATTTCTCAACTAGGTAAAATAATCAAAAACAGTAAAAAAGATTATTTTACATTCTCAAAGGTTTTCCAACCGTACTTAAACGTCATCTTTTCAAGTGTTCCAACCGGGCTAAAACGGTTGACAAATTGAAAAATAAACTATAATAGCAATATAATATTCGCTGGGCAATCGACATTATTATCGATAGCCTACTTTAGTGGATCTTAACCTCATCACTATCTCGCCGCAAGACACAGCGGCTGTACTATGCGACGCTCCGCGTAAATAAAGTATCGTTTTGTTATTTTTACATTGCTTGTCCAGTCGCTTAGCGACATACTTAAGGTAGTGGTTAAGGAGCAATGTATTTGCTGCAAAAATAGTACAGCCGCTGCGATATTTGAAAACAAAAATAACGTAGTAAAAGCAAGAAATATTTTACGATTTGTTGTTTTTTATGATTTTAAAGATAAATACAGTAAAATACTTTTAATTACATATGGTAAGTGATTCCGTGAGATACGAAGTTTTTAATATCACTTCGGTTTTTGCAGGAAACCACTGAAGAACACGGCATTTTTATAATTTATCGTGACCACGGTCGAAAGCGTACTAGTTCGCGGAGACGGCCATTTGGCGAGTAAAGGCACAGCGTGCGCATAACGCGTGGACACAAACACGCCCCCATGCCACTTCTCCTGTTTTTTATATTTCTATGGGGCCACCACTGCTCCTTCTTACAGTCTTTCTCATAGTCCTTCTTAGAATCTTACTCCACAGTAATTTTGATAGATGCAGGTATAACTTTTAACCTAGTTACAATGGAGGAACCTTACTCCTATCAAAATGCGGCTATTTTAAAAATATCTAAAAGTACTTTTGCACTTACAGCTGGCTGAATTTCAAAATACACCGTTTTTTAAATCCAGTTGCGGTATTAAATTAATATTCGTATCGATATTTCAGTTATATCGTGTTTATTGTAACGCGTGAATGGCTGCTGAACTGAATTAACTATTATTGAGTGCCATCGAGCGTAATGACGATTGTACAAAAGACAAAATGACTTCTATTCAATCAATTGAGTCGGTTGCCTCAAATATTGATGCGATATTGTTTTTGTTTACATATTGTACGTAATTGGGAATTGAGACGTCAATAGTATTGGCAGTGGTTTCGTTTTTTATCCTTTATTTCATTTACAAACATATCATTTACATTTTTAAATATTTTTATTTAAAATTTTTCAAATATTATTTAATGACAATCAGGTTGTACAAGAACAGATTGGACGGTGACCCCCAAACTAGACATATGCCTGTATCTTGGGGGTCGGGATTGCGACATTTTCAGAGCCCCGCTTCTCCTCGAGAAGCTGGAGGGGTTTGGAGTGAGAGGCACGCAACTTGCATTATTTTCTGATTATCTCACAAATCGCAAGCAGAGAGTACGGATTGGTGATATATGCAGTGATGATCTTGACATCACGTATGGGGTACCACAGGGCAGTATACTTGGTCCTACTTTATTTTTGACGTATATCAACGACCTTTGTAACCTCAAATTACCAGGTGGCAGGATCATCACCTTTGCGGACGACACAGCTCTACTGTTTCATGCGGACTCATGGGAAGAAGTCTATTCAAATGCTCAGCTCGGTTTTGATATGGTTGCAGGGTGGTTAAATAATAACAAACTCACTCTTAACGTGTCCAAATCTATGTACATTCCCTTTTCCATAACAAATCATGCAATCCCATCTTATACAAATCTTTCAATAACATCACACACATGCTCTTTTCCGCAAAACAATCCTTGCGCATGTCCTTCTCTTAAAAGAACGGCTGTTATCAAATATTTGGGTGTTCACATTGACAGTCGTCTTAGTTTTCAGCCGCACGTAGACGCACTTTCAGCGAGAACGCGAAAATTGATATTTGTTTTCAAGAATTTGCGCCGTGTGGCGGAAACTGCAATGGTCCCAGTTTCCGCCACACGGCGCAAATTCAAATTACACTGTGTACTTTGCACTTGTTCAGTCAATCTTATCATATTGCATAACGGCATGGGGTGGAGCTCCAAAGACATCTTTGCTGAAGTTGGAGAGAGCTCAGAGAGCTGTTCTTAAAGTTAGTCGTAAGCTTTCTTTTCTTTTCCCAACAAAAGAACTTTACCAGCAGTGCAAAGTACTGACAGTTCGCCAGTTATTCATCTTCAGCACTATAATTCGTAGGCACACTCAACTTCCATATGATGCTGTTGAAATCCTGAACAAAAGACGCAAACACACAGTCTGTAAATCAAGGTCCTTCAAAACCAGCTTCAGTCGTAGATTCTTTTGTTTCCTAGGAGATTACCTTTACAACAAAGTCAATAAAGCCATTTCCATCTACTCCTTATCCTTATTCAATTGTAAAAATAAAGTCCGAAATTGGCTTCAATCCCACGATTATGAAGCCACAGAGAGACTCTTAGAAGTCATCTCATAAAATGCAGTTCGACATGTCTTACATTTTACTATTTTAGGAGACCGGTTTTAAATATCCCATACTCACTACACACCCACATACCCTCACATGCATCCACACACACCCTCTCTCACACACACACACACCCCCACACCAATACACCCTGCTAATGCTGTTTAATTAATTATTTGTTATTCCTTATCTTAAATTGTGTTTATCTCAACATACTCTCTACTTGTCTGTGTAGTTTGGAGGCCTGGAGACCTGTAACACAGGTATTCCTAGTACAGGCTCCAGTCTCCACAACATCAATGTATTTTTGTATACACAAATCATGTATTTTGTATTAAGTTTCATTATGTGGTGGAGAAAATAAACGTTTTTATTATTATTATTATTATAGAGTTAAGGGTAGTACTTACATGATTATTGCATTACATGTGAATATAAACTAAATTGAACTAATCTAAAATCAGTGAAAATAAAATAATAAATCAAAATAAAACACTAAAGTATACATTAAAGTAACAAAAACATAAAATAAAAAACATTTAAAAATAGTAGCCCACCGGTATCGGGAACAGAGTCCAAGCTACCGGTGGTCAGGGCTCTAGAGAGAGGAACCTCCTCACTATGCGTGCCGTGTTTTAATTATTATTATTATTTATTCATCATCAAGTAACAATAGGCTCATTATTTACACAATTACAATAAAGAATACACAAAAAAAATGCAGAAAAATAAATTAAATCAAAGAAAAATATATCAAAATAAAATTAAATCACATTCCTGGTCATAACACTATAATTATAATTATCTAACCCGAATCGGAACAGCAACATGCCAGCCGCAGCCCTGTCGTGCATAACGACTGACCGTAGATCATTTTTAACTCTGCTTGTAATATTGACGTGGTTAACCTGAAGTGAACTTTCTTGTTCTAACAAATAAAGAGTATTCCGCTGAATTCACGTTTTCTGTTATTTGGATAAAAGGAGGCATCATAAAAGGATTGTGCTTGTAAAAAGAGCGTATCTGTGACGTACGTAGGATATTTTTAGACATCCCAAGTAAGCACTGCTGACGATAAAGATCCAGCAATATCAAAACGCCGCCAAAATTGCTGAATCGCAAAAGACTTCTGTTGGTAAATTGAGCGTTTTTTTGACGTCTCGTAAACTAATAATATCCATATCCATATTAATATTAAAGCTGAAGAGTTTGTTTTTTTTTTGTGTTTGAACTCGCTAATCTCTGGAACTACCAGTCGGATTTGAAAAAAATATTTTTGCATTTGAGAGCCCAATTCTTAAAGAAGGCTATTTGTCATCAAGCTAGGACCCTTAAGAGCCGAGTAAAAAGAAAAAAAATCAGAAAGAACGCTAAGCGAAAACGAAGTAGCGCGGGAAGACGATGCGATGCGTCGGGGTTGATCGGGGGAACGAGAACACGCGAACGAAGTCGCGGGCAGAAACTAGTATATTTAGATAGCCCTAATAGTAAATAACAGCTGACGATAAAGATTCAGCAAGACCTAAACGCCACCCAAATTGCTGAATAGCAGACAGAGAACGACCTTTCATTGTTTCCACCAACCATGACTAAACAAACTAATTAAGAAAATTCCTTTTCTAATTAATCACCCAACATTTCTCCAATAACTCAACGGTAGAACAAAAACAAAATAAGTGGACGAACAAACAAACTAAGGGTGTATAAGCGCTGTCTATCTTTTCACGGAAACGGTAAAAGGTAATTGAGGGTACCGCGTTATTTAATGGTGGAGGAGATGGGTTGCCCCGTGGCAGCAATCTTATTTAATGCATTATTGCTCTGAAGTTAATACGATGGTGGGATAATGTTGATATTGTGGTTATAATGGTGTAGGCGGGCAAAGCTTAACGCATAAATGCTCACGCAGACAGGCTAGTCATGACCCTGGTGAAACCAATTCTATGAAAACTTCATGGCAATTGTTTTACTGGAACCGCTTCGCACAGTCGCGACGCGCGTGTTTGCGGGTGCCTTAAGGCAGATATCGGGATTGCGGAACGACAAGAGATGATAGTTCGTTAGTTCAAATCCAGGCCATTCCACTCGTGTTGTAAACCGACGGGGTAATCGCGTGACTCAATTGCAATTCCTTTCATTTTAACAAATCATCAACATTCATTGCGTTGTAGAGCAGTGACCTGTTCAACAGTTAACCACCTAAATTTCTAATCACCATAGCGCGTAATTTTTTGTACATAGTTTACTTTTATCGGCAATTATGAAGAGGTAGATTATTTGGCTATGTATTTGTATTTAAACAATGTTTGATTTACTAATAGATTTTAAAGAAACGAACTTTTTTAAAAAAATGAGATTTGGCTAACTGTGCCCACCCCATGGTACACTATTAACCAGGGGGTGGTGCTACAGTTAACCATAGTGTACACATAACTCCAATTGTTAGAAATCAGTCTTCTAGTTAATAATGAAGTAAACTTATATCAAACAGAACAAAATATTGTTTTTCCTTATGGTTTTTACACATAAAATAAACAAAAGCAGAGCATAACACATCACAACCTTTAATTTGTACTTATATTTCTTATGAAAATAAGATAGCAGCTTTTTTAATAATAACTAAAACACAAAATAATTATAAAACATTAAAGTAGTTGGTAGGAACATAATATGTACCTACTTCACAAACATAACAATACAGTACAGGTAGCCGTGCCGTGGGTGGTCATGGTTAACTGTTGGACAACGTGTTTTGGTTAACTGTAGACCACCCATCTCCCGCAAGTTTTCGGTTAATATAACTTTTCACTAGAGAATACTACACACGCAATACATATGTCTAAAAAAGCTCATTAAGTATACATAGAGAGTCAACATAATACGATTCTTGTAATATTGAACAAAAAGATGTAAAACGAAAAAGTACTTATATTTTTTTTTATGTTTTGCCACGTGTTTTCACACAATCACCTCTCACTCGACGGTCATGAGCGCGAGCTCGCCACCAACTGAGGAGCGGGGCGGGTATCCGCTTTGCAGTCTATGTCGCTTGGTAGCACGAATTAGCAACGTCGCATTTATCAATTATGGTCATGGCTAACTGTGTACGAGTGGTTAACTGTTGGACATGTGACCCACATATTTTTTCAAACATTATGAAGCAATCTATCTGTTTACCCTTTTTTTTCTTCCTTTATTTCAGGCAGCTGTGGCCCATACAAAATACAAAAAATTATAACATAACAAAAATTATATACTAATACATAAAAACATAACATCTATATGTGTATATGTGTATATAAAAATGAATCCCTCTTGGTCATCGCATCACGCGTGAACGGATGGAACAATTTCGCTAATTCTTTTTTTGTTGTGTTTATGATTGTCAGGAGAAGGTTCTTATGAAAAAAAAATTAAGAAAATTTCGCAGAAAATTGGAAAATTTCAGAAAAAACATTTTAACTTCACGCGTTTACATTAGAATATTCATAGCCAAGACAGGACAACGTCTGTCGGGTCAGCTAGTATAAAATAAACTAAGACACACGAAGTGACGGCGTCGTGTTACGCTACGTGCTGCTGTGCTGTGTTGGTCCCATGGAGAAAGTTGTTCGGTTTGATGTTCTGTACCACACCCTGAAATATAAACGACACGTTGTATATTATATAGATACATTTAACAGATTTTCTGGAATGTTAGTCCTAGCCAAAGATAAGTAGGTACAAAATTGAAACGTCAACTATGAATTTGGCGGGCTACATTTGCGCATCCACCCTAAAGCTAGATGAGTGAGGGGTACTGTTGCTTAGCAGGTAGAGCAAGCAACCGCTATTGTCGTCTTTATTATTCTTGGCCAAGGTCTTGCTTTGATTCCACAACGCTTAAAGATCTTTTGTACTAGCGAATTTACTAACTAATAAATAAACTTATTCATCATCTGCTTAGCCTTTTCCCAACTATGTTGGGGTCGGCTTCCAGTCTAACCGGATGCAGCTGAATACCAGTATTTTACATGGAGCGACTGCCTATCTGACCTCCACAACCCAGTTACTGGGTAATACGATACCCCTTGGTAAGACTGGTTGTCAGACTTTCGGGCTTCTGACGACCCGTAACGACTGTCAAAGATCCACGAATGACAGCCGGGACCAACGGCTTAACGTGCTTTCCGAAGCACGGAGGAGTTTCGGTATGTAAAGAATGGTCACCCATCCACTGACCAACCCCGGCAAGCGTAGCTTAACCTGATGGATCTAAATAAATAAACTTTTTATTACTACTAATTAATTACTAACTTAAATAACTACTAACTTATTACTATTGTTGAATTTATTAACTTTTTATTTTGTATTTTATTTTTTGTATTTACGACTTGACAACACAGAGATTTGTTTACTACATGTAAATTTAATATTAATAACAACGTTGACCGCGTTGTTATTACCCAGACAGACAAAAAGCGACTTCGACGTAAAGATGATCTAGATTTGTCTCAATGGACAATGGCCTTAATGATCGTATAACATAAACGAGATTTTACAACGTCACTTAAAAATCCCAGTCAGGCTTAAAAAAAGCTGTGCCTAATTCCACCAAGTAATCAGTTATTCCAGTATTCCTGAACTTCAGAGGCTTATTGCGACTGAGTTATTAAAGTCAGGAAAATGGCTAGCGCTGGCAACGTGCCCATCTTTCACCGCTGTGTACGCTGTAAAAAGATATGCTTTAATAGGAAACAGGCGAAGGTACTCGAGATATTTAGTGACCGTTGGTTTAAAAGCAAGAGCTATTTAATTTCGTTTTGTTTGGTTTGTCATCGTAAAAGTAGACTAGAAATGCTCACTGCTGAGGTGCTATTCTGTAAAGTTCACTTCAAACTTCACTTAAGTTACCGCACACAATTCGAAAACGAACTCATTTGTTTTTTTAAGTTATTTTTCGATAACGTTCGAATTTTGAAGTAAAGCTTAACCCGCGATGACACCAAGGTGTGCTCCAAAGTATAAAACATGTATTTTACATGTTGTTAAGATTCTGGTACTTGTTGACAGGCCTACTCTGTCTTCCCATACCGTCCTATTAACACTGCAATTTAGAAATCTTGTAGCCAATTATTTTTCAAGGAGTAACCGTGGGAGTTCCTGGAGGCCTTTGCCCAGCAGTGGAACAGTAATGGCTAAGAAAAAAAAAATATCGTGGAGTTTCTTGCTCTTCTTTTCGCCATAGGAAACGACCAATTGAACCGTGAAACACCTAGCTTCTGACGTTTCATAAGTGCCCATGTAGGTGTCTGTGAAATAAACAAATTTGATTTTTGATTTTGTGTGGAGGAGCTCGTGGCTAAGTAAAAACAGCCGCACGGGTCGATCCATTAGGTTAAGCTGCGTTTGCCGGGGTTGGTTCGTTGATGGGTGACCATTTTTACATACCGAGACTCCTCCGTGCCTCAGAAAGTACGTTAAGCCATTGGTCCCGGCTGTCATTCGTGGATCTTTGACAGTCGTTACGGGTCGTTAGAAGCCCGTAAGTCTGACAACCAGTCTTACCAAGGGGTATCGTATTACCCAGTTACTGGGTTGTGGAGGTCAGGTAGACAGTCGCTCCATGTAAAATACTGGTATTCAGCTGCATCCGGTTAGAATGTAAGCCGACCCCAACATAGTTGGGAAAAGGCTAGGCTGATTGATTGATTTTTGATTTTGTGTCTAATATTTTTGTTAGAAAACAAATTGTATCCAAAACATGTCAGAGATAGCTAACAAAACATATCTGAAGCAACGTCAATACATGCAGCATATTTTATACATGACTTAATGTTACAAGACTTGTTCAAAACAAGTATCTCAACATGTTTAGGAGTATAAACGCGGGATTAGAATGCCTTGAAGTTCACAATGAACAATCTAAAAGAAGGTTCGCCTATCTATTTGACGTAATTTCTTAATTTCCTTTTACGACATCCACAAAAGAAAGAAGAGCTTATGCTTCCGGGAATCCAAAATGTTGTTTAGAGGAGCATAGTTTCCCCATAAAAACTAATTGTAATAAACACAATATTTTAGTAGTCCAAGTAAGAATAAAAGCTTCGCCCGTATATTTGAACACCAACTTTATAGCGTGACCAATAAAATGTGTCCCAAATCTTGCTAACTCATGCTATAAAATTTTTGGTGCATGTTCGGTAAAACCAAAACACTGGGTAACTGTGTCATCTCGGTATGTAATTACCGGAAAGCGGACCTTTTGGCAAAATAAAATATTTACTATAATTTTGTTGAAAACTTACCTTTAAGAGAAAATTTATTTAAACCAATTACTTTTAATATAAACATAACCTAAACATAACAAAATTATATCCTAACATAACTAAAACTATTAAAAAACTAAAATATGGCATCGAAAAATTCCTCCGCATCGTTGTCGACTGGTAAAGTACCCAAGAGACTGGCGGCATTGCCACGTTGTATGGCAATGCTAAGCCTCTGGCCAAGGTAAAAGCCAGCCCTTGGGTCATGGGAAGTGTCAACCAGCCGCTTGGAGATTTCGTTGAATAAACCATGAGCACTCGGACCCCACGGCCCAAGGGTTTCAACCCCAAACTAAAAAAGAGAAAGAGATTATTAGAAGACCTTTGGAAGGCGTACGAGGAGCCGAAGCCAACTCGCAGAAAGAGAAAATTATTTTTCTTCTCAGAAATAAGAAGGACTTGTTAGGTTTAGGTTTATATAATATTTTTATGACTGTTATACTTTTTTCATTCATTAATTATTTTCTAAGCTTTTATATACCAAACTGGATAATTTTGACTTAAATTCTTATATAAGATCTATCTGTTCATAAACGAAATCTCTTAAAGGGTCATTGTACTCATCACTATGAACAACTTTTACTATGGGAGCAAACCTGTAATAGCGATAAAAACAGCTGTTCTGTACATTTACGAGTATGTTCGCATAACTCGTCAAAATATAGGGTACAGCAGATTTTTTTCACGATTTCAGGTTTGGTCCAATAGTAAAAGTTGTTCATAATGATGAGTACAATGACCTCTTAAGAGAATTCGTGTATGAATTGAATAAATAGACCTAATAAATTAGAAAGTTCGTAATTTCAGTATTTACTTTTAAAAAATCAACTGTTATCTTATCTCTATATTCATCATCATCCACAGCCCGACTTCACTCACTGCTAAGCACTCATCCTCACTCACTCACTTTTCTTGTGCCAATCCCCACGCTTCTGTTCCAACCTCATCCAAGTTCTACAACGATTGTAATAGGTGCCGATAGTTAAAACCCCGCGTAGAAATCTCGTAGACCCTATATGTCTCTACGAGATCTCGTAGACGCCTCTACGTCTATACGTGTTCTCGTAGACACAGCGCGCCACGACGCAGGACCGCGTAGACCTAACTCAGAGTTAGTTCGACAGATCTAATTATTTAAAACCATTTTATTTTTAAAATCCCTTAATCTTGATGTACTCCTGGTGTATACTATAGCTGTGTAAAACCAACTTCAATTTACTTTTTCGCTAACTTTTTCTACAATCCCGAGATCAGTACGGAAAATTAAATTAAATTTGCTTGAATAAAATATATACGGGCAATAAAACATGATTAGACAATTGTAGACGAGAAAAATATACGAGGATAGTAATGAAAACCATATCTCTTGCTGCAAACAATTTTATAGGAGATTGCATGAAGAATTTTTATTATCTGACTTTCGTCGCTATATACAGATTTAGTACGATATACGTACGTACTCGTACGTGTTCCTCTAAATTAAACAGCGTTTTATATTAAATCGAAAATTGTTTAATAAGCTATTTTTTGTTTAGGAGTCGTGACCCGTCTTAGCTTTTGTTTCATTCTTTTTCTTTTTTTGAATCTCTTGGAATGAAATGTTTGTAAACTCTAGGTGTTTTTATACAGTACAAGCTTCCGGCCGCGACTTCATTCGCGTGAAATTTCTTGTTCCCCCAGCCAACGTCTTTTAGGTAATACATTTGCGTAAAATTTCTTGTTCCCCCTGCCCACGTCGTTTAGGTAATACTGGCTGGTATCCGCAACTCCACGACAATGCGCGTATTTTGTGTATGGGTGGGAAAATCGATTATTCGAGCCACTCCAGCTCCTCAAAGAAGGCCAACAGCGCCTTGATGTTACTGACAACCTCCCAGAGGGTACCTGGGTTACCAAAGTACTTTGCCCTGTATGCGGCGACCACCGGGCAGTTTAGAAGCACATGAGCTGCTGTCTCGTCGTTCTCCATGACGGCTCTGCACAACGGACTGTCTGTGACTCCTATGACAAAGAGGTGTTTATTAAATGACCCATGGCTTGTTAAAGCAGCTGTAACTGTACGCAGCTGTTGTTCAGTTCCCACGTCATTTTCAATTATCGTCCTTTCTGATTTTTTCTTTTTGCTCGACTCCTAAGGGTCGTAGTGTGATGTTAAATATGTAGCTATTAGCGTAATGTTAATTGGGCTGTCAAATGTAAAAATATTTTTTTCAAATCCGACTAGCAGTTCCAGAGATTAGCGTTCAAAGAAAAAAACTAATTCTTGAGCTTTTTTATTCTCTAATTACTATCTATAGTATCTCCTGGGCCGATTTTTAATAATCAGACAACTTTTATCTGTGGAATATGTTTGACGTTTTGACAGCTTTTGTATAAAAAATATGTTAAACCGCCATATTTATTCCTCAAATATAAGTTATCTGAAGGTTGAAAAATCGGCCCTAAATGTGTTTGACATTGCTATACGATGTTGGTTACAAATATAACTACACTACCACCTCTGTTTACTTACGCAGGTAACAAAACAACAAAAGGACACGAACCAACATTCGTCAATACGGTGTGCCCTGATTAACTTGATAAACAAAACAAATGCCGACAGCAATAAATTAGGTACACTATTTTACTACCTACATAAACAAACGATAAAGATTATAGGCTCCTGCAAACAGGCGCGACACGCGGTGCCTTTGTGTCGCGTCGCGTGTCGCGCCTATTTGTTGGAGCCTTAAGACATTGCACATACCAGAGACAAAACCATTTTGTATATCATAGACAAAAGGACTTTGACTATGAGACTAGTTTTCTTGAGACTGTCGGCTATGTATGGTATGGTTTTCCGTCAGAGTATAGCAATAGACAAGTCGCTAAATAATAATAATAATGAGACAAGGACGAACTTATTAGGTGCAGGAGTAATAGTAAACAGACAGAAATAAATTCTCCCTATATCCTTCGTGTGTGTAACAAAATGGCTGTCACGACTCAAAGTACTATTTCTTTGGAAAGTTTTACTGTACGACAACGTTCAAATGTTCCATAATTTATCTCCAGAAAAACCGAAATATCACACTAATATTATAAAAGCGAAAGTTTGTGACTGTGTGTGTGCGTGTGTGTGTATGTTTGTTACTTCTTCATGCTCAAACGGCTGGACCGATTTGGATGAAATTTAGTGTGTAGATAGCTTATACCCTGGATTAACATATAGGCTACTTTTATCCCGGTCTACGCGGGTGAAACCATGGGGCGCAGCTAGTAGTGAATAAAATGCGACTATCTACCAATAGAAATTGATTATATTACTACCACCTAAATTATTACAGATTGACGCACTAATTCCGTCACTCCCTTATTGGACCAGTCACATTTAATTCGGCAAAACTCGGTTTTTCCGAAGTTATACGATGGAAACTTTGAACATTGTCGTACTGTACCAGACTACATTAGATAGGATCAGTTCACAAGTGACTGTCAAAGTCTATCGCTATCTCTAACATAAGGTATATAATACGATGACAGCTATTCTATACAATACTCTATCTACGTTGTATTGTAAAATCTACGTACTGAGGGACTCTTGGCTAAGTAATAACAGCCCCACGGGTCGATAGAAGGTTCAACTACGCTTACCTACATACCGACACCCCTCCACGCCTCGGGAAGCACGTTAATCTATTAATTCTGGCTATCATTCATAGATCTTTGACAGTCGTTACGGGTAGTCAGAAGCCCAACAGTCTGACAACCAGTTTTACCAAGGAGTATCGTGTTACCCAGTAACTGGGTTGTTGAGATGAGATAGGCAGTCGCCCCATGTAAAATACTGGTATAATTTTGCTGCTGGATGTAGCTTATCAGACTGAAGACCATCCCCAGCATAGTTGGGAAAAGGCTAGGTAGCTTGATTGAGTATACTTAGGTACCTACGTTGTTTTCATAGATTATTATTAAACGACTTCAAAAAAGGAGGTTCTATATTCGACCCGTCTGTATGTATGTATGTTTATTTGTTTGTCCGTGATTTTCTCAAAAACTAATGAACCAATTTTGATGATTCTTTCACTAACGTGAAGGAAGGTTTTAGTATATAATAATAATGTAATGTACTTATAACGAACGAACGAATTTCTTATGTACGAAGTTATATGCATAAATGCACTGTATCTCCATTATTTATAAGCGGATTTTGATTATTCTTCTTTTGGTTCGACATGGGCTTACCTACTTATGTATGTATGTTTTGTGTTTATATTCAACTAAAAATGGAAAAATAAATTTACTTTAAAAAAAGGAAAACCGACTTCAAAACCAAAAACGAATAAAATAACTTTCATAAAACACTTAACAGCTTCTGAAGTCGGTGTCTTCAATTCTTCAATGCACTTTAGCTTGTCACCGACTTCAGAAGCTGTTAAGTGTTTTATGAAAGTTATTTTATTCGTTTTTGGTTTTGAAGTCGGTTTTTCATTTTTTTAAAGTAAATTTATTTTGTCTTAAATTGATGGTCTTGACTCAGTCTGCCCACAGCCTTAGGTAGATATATGCATACATACAGACAACACACAAGTCTTAGTGTATGTAATAAACCGTATATTCATAAAGCCGTACTACCCGAGACGATAAAAAGCATATTCTTAGCTTTAATTTGAATGTATGTTATTATTTTTATTGCGTTTTCTTTTCTGAGATTAATCGTGTTACTTCGTCTTTACGCTGCCGCTGCAAAATTATTCACAACTCTTTTGAGTTTTATTCTGATAAATTAATGGATCCAAAGGATGGATTTGAATTTGGCTGATATTTTATTGTTAGGGGTAGTGTCATAGAAGACAGACATTGTAAAGAGGTAAAATTTGTGAGTGTGTATGTCGGTTCTAAACCGATCCATCATCTGCTTAGCCTTTTCCCAACTATGTTGGGGTCGGCTTCCAGTCTAACCGGATGCAGGTGAATACCAGTATTTTACATGGAGTGACATGGATCTGACCTCCACAACCCAGTTATTGGGTAATACGATACCCCTTGGTAAGACTAGTTGTCAGTCTTTCGGGCTTCTGACGACCCGTAACGACTGTCAAAGATCCACGAATGACAGCCGGGACCAAAGGCTTAACGTGCTTTCCGAGGCACGGAGAGTCTCGGTATGTAAAGATCACCCATCCACGGTCCAACCCCGGCAAGCGTAGCTTAACCTGATGGATCGACCCGTGCGGTTGTTATTACTTAGCCACGAGCTCCTAAACCGATCCGATTCCAAAACTTCTTCCACCAATAAGAAGCTGCAGTATTGCTGAATGTCATCTTTAGCTATACTTACTATAAAATAAACTCGCTTTTCGTGTCTGTCTGTATGGCTTTTTTTTTTTTTTTTTTTTTTTTTTTGTGGATGGGAAATCATCAAATGACTTCTCCCGCTCTGGGCAGAGGCGGGAGGGCGTGTCAGACTTTTACTGACTAAAACCCACCCATGTTCCTTCAGCTGCCCGTGCCAGGGCCACGGTATCTCTTTCGAACAACCCGCGACCCCGGCGGCATCGGCCCAATTGACCCCGTCACTGCTGACATCTCTTTGAGGCGCGCGTGGAACACAACGCGCCGTCGACCCGGGCCTGGTCCTTACCGGACGGCGAGCTGCCCATTACTCGTCATCCGCAAGCCCGCGCCTACGGTGGCCGGGAATCGGCAATCGATTCCCGCCGCCCAGGGCGTCTCCTACGGCGGCTAGGGGCGCGAGGGCGCGGCTGTTGCCTCTCCCTCACGCGTTCCGCTTCCTCCTTCGCGAGCATTACTGCTTCGCAGAAGGAGGTGACGGCTTCCCATGCACTCTCGCTCCGCACCATGGCCTGGACCAGGTTTGGACGCGAGAGATCGCCGCCGCCGATCGCCTCCGTGAGAACACGGCGGTGCTCCGCCCAAGCCGGGCAGACCTCCACTGTATGCTCCACCGTGTCCTCCGGGCGATCCACACAATGGTGACACCCGGGCGTTTCCTCCCGCCTTATCCGAAACAGGAACCTCCCGAAACAACCGTGTCCGGTGAGGACCTGCGTCAGGCGGAAGGTGAGGACGCCGTGGCGCCTCTCCAACCACTTTAGCTATACTTACTATAAAATAAACTCGCTTTTCGTGTCTGTCTGTATGGCTGCGTTGTACTTCTAAACTACGCAACTGATTTTGATGCAGTTTTCACTGTCATTTAGAGAATTTATTCGAGAAGGTTTATATTTATAATACATTATTATTTAACTAATATATAATATAATATAGAAACCTTCATGTTTTGTCAAGTCGTAAAAACCGTGAGAAGCAGGGCCGGGTCGCTAGTATTAATTAATAAACATTGAAGTCGCTAAATAAAAATCGTTTGCCGAATAAGCGCATCACTTCAGAACGGTTGCACCTATTTGACCAATTGTTTTTTTGTTGTGTTTGTAATTATCAGGACAAGGTTTGTATGACAGATTTTTCTGGATAATCCACCGAAAAAGTCAGAAATTTAGATGGTAGGTACTATTGTATGAAATCAGTGAACACACAACCTAAATCATTGGAGATAGAGACATGAAATTCACCCGGGCGACGCCGGGCACGAACAGCTAATAGAGTATATTTTATGTTAAAACAATAAACACGCGGTCGAAGGTGCTGGCAGAAGCTAGAAGAAAATAATAAGTATGCTCACAAGAGAACAAAATCAGGCTGAGAACATCAATCTCATGAACCTAGAAGATCAATGTATGTATAATACTTATCTAAAGTAGAATCATACTTGCATTGGATTCGACAAATTATAATAATATTAGACTTTTCAAAGAAAATAATAATATAATTTTGACTTGAATTTCATTTAAAGCTAGTGAAAACGTAATTTTTAACTCGTTAAAATGTAAATACTTTTCCTTTGATCCTCCAAACCCATCAGAAAATTATTATTTTCCATAAAATCATTTAATTAGTGATTGATTGATTAACGTTCATCAGACAGGCTTTTTGGTCGATATCTATACAAAAGCTGTCAAAGTTTGTTACCAGTACTTCAGTCAAACACCCTTCACCAAACGCTAAAGTACACGCTATAATAACTCTTATAACTATGAGCACAAGATATAAATTTCTGTATTCTGTCTGGCAGATGTTATCGTTTTCCGTATGACAGATTGCCTGAAAGTTTTCATCAATTTTAAGTTACTTTCATCTGTTTATTCGCTCAATACTCCACAGCTATAGAAAGTAAAATGTTTTTATTAGCTTGAATGGGTGGACCTATAAGAGGAGGGGCTCGTGGCTAAGTAATAACAGCCGCATGGGTTTATCAATCAAGTTAAGCTACGCTTGCCGCGGTTAGTCCGTGTGTGGGTGACCATCTTTACATACCGACACCCCTCCGTGCCTCGAAAAGCACGTTAAGCCGTTGGTCCCGGCTGTCATTCGTGGATCTTTAACAGGCGTTACGGGTCGTCAGAAGCCTGAAAGTCTGACGACCAGACTTACCAAGGGGTATCGCATTACCCAGTAACTGGGTTGCGGAGGCTGACCTCCACATCCCAGTAAATGTATCATGGGTAATACGTTGTGGAGGTCAGATAAGCAGTCACTCCATGTAAAATACTGGTGTTCAGCTGCATCCGGTTAGACGAAGCCGACCCCAACATAGTTGGGAAAAGGCTAGGCAGATGATGATGGGTGGACCTATAAAATTATTAAGATAATCTAGGTAGATACAGTAATTTTGATGCCTATTGATTTAATGGTTCCGTAAGTACTTTACCTTATTCGTAAAATACGCTCTATAAACCTATATTTTAGTTAAAAAGTGTTTTGTCTTCTTCTTTCAAACTCAAATCATAATTCGAAAGAAATTGACAAAACACTTCTTTAGCTAGAATAGGTTTTTAGAGCGTTTTAGTTTTTTACGTGAATAAGAAAGAGCTTTTGAGGATTTTAGTGTTGATCTTTAAAATTGATGGTGACGACTTTTCTTTCGGAGACCGGCACAAAATATATCGTGCTTGTTCTTCTTTAGTTTTTTTTGTTTAAATTCCTATTGCCACGTGATTCATAAGCTCATATAACAAAACAGCAATACCTATATGAAGTATTTTTTAATGTATTAAGATTATTTTAAGTAGAAAGGCGTGTATGTGTGCCATTTTATTGTATTATTTTGTTTTGTATGAACTTATTTTTTAATAAAGTTTTTTATTTATTTATTTATTTATCAAGGGCCGGATCACGCACCACTCCAAATTGCAGCGACAAAATAAGGGCAAGCAGTGCTGGTTACGCGTGAATAGTGTCACTACAGCATTTTGTAGTAACCACAACGCAAATGCTTGTTGCATTTGCGTTGTAAACTAACTAACTACAAAATCAAATCAATTGGCCGACGCAATGTTGTGTTTGCGATGTGGCTGGCTGCTAGTGCGCGGTGGTTGCGTTGTGGCTGTGACGTGGCCTTGATGTGGTCGTTATCGCCCACACCGTTGATTTTGACGGCCAAATGTGGTAACTATTAATTTTCATACGAATTACCACCTGACCACGTATTATCGGTGTGGTTGTAGTACGTGAGATCGAGCCCTTACACAGACACACTCACATGAAACTAGTTACTTGTTAATTGATGAAGCATTCTTTATCACTAGTGTTTTGCTAAGCTTTACTAAGCTTCTGAGCATGGTCAAGATTTTCATAAGCCGACTGTACCTGTAGTTCAATTCCAATCGTTTCCAAACCCTTAACGTCATCAATTATGTACAACCCAGAAATCGCCATAACCGCTGTTTTTAGGGTTACGTCCCTCAAAAGGAATAAACGGAACCTTTATTATAACATCACTTCGTTGTCCGTCTGTCTGTCAGTCAATCTAGTCAAACGCGGGTAAGGAACGCGTAGAGGTATCAAGCTGAAATTAATATCAAATACGTAGGTCTATGGTCCCTTGGAGCTTTAAAAAAATCAAGCTTCTAAGTTAACGCAATAAAAAATACGGGCATTTATGCGAGTATATTACTACTACTACTACTACTACTTCCCATAACCTAAAATCATGAAATTTGGCAAGAAGCAAGGTCTCGCAGCACAAGTAAAGGAAAAAGTCCGAAAAATTTTAACTTGTAGTATAAAATTTGCGAATACAAACTTACATTTGCAGTTGGAGAATTCACCGTGAAGTATGGGAGAGCATGTTTTTAACTACAATGTTAAGTTTGTTTTGGGATAAATTCATCTCAACTGCGGAACCATTCATTGTGCGTGGTCCGACACACACTTTTGCCGGTTTTTTGTAATAATAATATGACAAGTAATATGACAATAAAATATTCATATTTATATTTGCAGCTCAGCATATACGGAACCCACGCATGTTTAGGAACATAAAAGATATTTTGTTTGTTTATTTGAATCTTGCCGATGTCGGTACTTACACTCACCATGGCACAGAATAGTACAGAAGGCTGGCTCCAACAACAAGCGAGAACGCACGCACATATAGACAGCTTCACGTACAGCTTCAGTGCAAGCGCACTCGTGACTGGAATCCGGTTGAAATCGGTTTAGATTAAGGATGTTTCCTGTTTTTTTATATTTCTATGGATGTTACATATATTTGCATACACATTCGCATCATTTTAAACATTTCCATCACCATTCGCATTCGCATCGAGCGATGCAAATGTTTTCCGAATGCGAATGTGTGCAGGTCGTGACTTGCCTCGTCCGGCGGCCACGCACGCAGACAGGCAGCACGTGTTTCATTCGACCAATAGAACGCTTTTTTTTCTCGCTAATTTCTGTAATTGCTTGGTTAATTTGGCTTGTTTTGTTTTAGTTGTCAGTCAGTTGTAGCTAATCATTACATAAATACATAAGTAGTTTGCGAGTGTAGAATTGTGTTGAGCTATTTTGATAGTTTTTCCCATAGCACCGAGAAAGAAAAATGAATTATGGCGATTTTTCACGCATAGAGATCGAGACCACGCGAAATGCAATGTTTCTGTGAAAAGTTATTCCATAATTAGGTGCGTTTGCAACGCAAAGTTGGTGCGCCTAATTATGAAATAACTTTTCTCGGAAACATTGCATTCCGTGTGGTCTCGATCTATAGGCGCAAAAAATCGCCATAATTCACTTTTCTTTCTCACCTTTGATTTCAAAACCGTTCCAATAATTCCAAAGAATACGAATGTTATTCTTAAATATTCGCATTCGCACATTCGCATTCCGAAAATTCGCATACGCGAAAGTGAAAAAAATTACATTCGTAACATCCCTAGTTGAGATCGCCGTACCGATTAGATGCGTGCGTGCTCCGCGTCTATGTGCGCCTGTTTTCGTCTGTGTGTCGTTTCTATGGACCTTCTGACTATTCTGTGCTTACTTACCCCATGGTTTAAGCATATTTATTGCGCCTTGTATGTTCCCTAGCTTCGTTTATGGAGGTGAAGAGGTAATAAATCCGAAACACGTGAATATGTTTGAATGTATTGTTCAGGCCTGGAACTGGATGACATGCAACTGAAAGCTGAATGTATAGAATGAAGTCCGTTTGTCTTAACTGATAGATGAATTGCTGGGAAATTTGTTGCGCCACTTCTTCTTCTCAGCGGAAATACAGGACTGTCTGGTGTAATTTTGATGTTCAAAAAGTGCTGATCTAATTGAATAAATGTTTTTTTGATTTGATTTTGAATTGACGACTTTAGGAATTAGTGTTGGTTTGGTAATTGGTCCTTTGATCTAAATAATCTTTCTCTTCTTTTTCTTCTCTTCTCTCTTCTTCTTTCTCTTTCCCCCCTTCCTTCCTTCCTTCTTCTTTTTCATTTTTTGCTTTTTTTTTCTTTTCTTTGATCTAATTTTGATGAAAAAAGGTCTTTTGGTGTAAAGAACAGTGAGTTTGGCCTTAACAATGCTGATTTCAGCAATATTGAAAAAAATTGTGATCAAAATCTGCTGATGGACAGAGAAGATTCATAGATGATTCCACCCTGGAGTGTACAAATGTGTTGGTTGCGTCCTGCGTGTCCTGTTGTCTGCACGATACAGAAATCGATGGACGCTACTGATGTTGCCAAACTTGTACCCGAATTTTTTGCCGACTCCATTTAAGTCAGCATGATGAGAAGACCAGATAAAAAAAACAATACACTATCGAACAGCCAATACCGGGACCATTTCCTCCTCTAATCTCCAAGTCTCTGAATCTAAACATAATCTATGTTCCCAAGGGGATCGAGACTCTTCATGAGTGTCAACCCTCGTCGAAGTACGCCTTAGTCGTGACGTCACGAGGTATGGCCGAGCGTTTACACCTTTTACCCTTGATATATGTGCCAATATCTGATATGTCAATGGATCAAATATTATTTTACTATAAGAAGTTATGTTAGGGACGTTTTTGGCTGATAAGATCTGTGTTGGTAGGAACAATGCAAAATAAAATTAGATGGATAAAGTAGATGAGCAACGCAAAAACTTTTATACGGTGCAACTTTTATTGTTGCTTCAACTCATGGTAACTATGCTACAGGCAATTAAATCGCACAGTATAAACCAGGTCTAAGCCTGATTCTACTAAAAAAAACCGGCCGGCGTGTCGGACCACACACAATGAATTAAGGGTTCTGTAGTTGAAAAGAATTTATCCCAAAAACAAACTTAACATTGTAGTTGAAAAACGTGTTCTCCCATACATTGATATACGTCACGGTCTATTCTCCAACTGCAAATTTAAGCTCGTATTCCCAAAAAACTATTTTTAAACATAATATCACGCCTTGTTTGCCCGAAAGGTTCGGCAAAAGTGTACCAATTAGTACACCCACATTTTGCCTGAAAAAAAATTGAAAAACTATATTTTTATGCGATAAAACTACAAATTAACAAATTTCGAACTTTTTCCTTTACTTGTGCTGTGAGACCTTGCTTCTTGCCAAATTTCATGATTCTAGGTCAACGGGAAGTACCCTATAGCTTTGATTTAAGTACTTGCGAGTATCAAAATATGTCACATAAATGGCCGTATTTTTTTATTGCGTTGATTTAGAAGCTTGATTTTTTAAGAGCGCCAAGGGACTATATATCTACGTATTTGATATTAATTTCAACTCGACACCTCCATGCATTCCAGGAGGAGGAGCTCGTGGCTAAGTAATAAACAGCCGCACGGGTCGATCGACCAGGTTAAGCTACGTATGCCGTGGTTGGTCTATGGATGGGTGACCATCTTTACCTAGCGAGACTCCTCCGTGCCTCGGAAAACACGTTAAGACGTTGGTCCCGGCTGTCATTCGTGGATCTTTGACAGGTGGTACGGGTCGTCAGAAGCCTGAAAGTCTGACATCCAGTCTTACCAAGGGGTATCGTATTACCCAGTTACTGGGTTGTATAGGTCAGATAGGCAGTTGCTCCTTGTAAAATACTGGTATTCAGCTGCATACGGTTGGACTGGAAGCCGACCCCAACGTAGTTGGGAAAAGGCTAGGCAGATGATGACCTCCATGCGTTCCTGAGAATAAGGGTCTTGACAGACTGACAGACAGACAGACGGACAACGAAGTGATCCTATAAGGGTTCTGTTTTTACTTTTTGAGGGACGGAACCTTAAACACACATGTTTTATATTTGTTTGGTGTTAATTGAATGATGTATTTTTTGTTTGCTAAGAACACGCCACAATTCAATTTTAAACTTATCCTAAGACATTTCGCAAAGATTTATCTATTATTCTCAGTTATGTTCTAACACATTTATTACATCAATATCTATGGCCTAACCTACGTGATCTCGATTCGTTCAGGTCAAAAACTCGATAACAATTTCCAACTTGAAGAATGATGCATTTTAAAAAGAATCGATTCAAAAAACACGAGGCACGCGATTATTCTTATATTCTACGCACATCTGTGATCGTAAGGGTAAATTTCCTTTACACATATTTTAGAATCTACCACACGTAGTAAGCAAACCTTGGAATATATTGCCGCGATTCGATGCGATTTATTGCGGTTGAGAAAAAAGGAGTGTATTTGAAATCTTAGCTGTGTAGAGTGCGAGACTAGATATCTTTACGGGCCTCGTGTGGAGTGGGATTTATATTTATTTTCATGATGCTCATATTGCTGGGTTTTTCTTTTTTACTGGTATTGCTTTGACGTGTCTTGCTTTATTTTCATCGGTGGTTTCTATTTGTGTGAAAAGAAACTTGAAAACGCTGTACTATACTATACTTATAATATATTTGTAAAATACTAGAGTTCACATTTTGACGGTTTGACATGGATAGATTATAAACTACGAAAATTAATAAATTATATAACCAGTATGGTACAGTCACAATTTATCGTCAGATTACAATCTCACGAGTTAGATTATAAACTAACGAAATTCATAATTATACGGTGACATAATATATACACTTATAAAAATTTAAAAGCGATTTTCTCGTGTAGTAGCGATTGCAGCTTTGAGATTTGACCTAACTATTTGATATTAGTATGGGTTCCAAAATACTATGTTTGTAGCAATATAACATTACAACGGAATACAGTGGGAGAAAATCACTTTTGGTCAATGTGAACACATAGTGCACGTGACTGTATCTTTTCTCATAGTATTAGTTCGTATGGATACCTTATTATAATCTAAACATATTTATGTATTAACATGCCTTAGCATCTGCTGTTCTCTCCTTAGCCCGGCTCCTACATAATCAATGTTTGTCCCAGTTCCAGTTAGGAACTTTAAAATATTACCGCGCTATGCTAAAACTTTTCTATTTGACGACACCACTATATTATAAGTTTGGCCTGCATATACGAGTATTTTCTAATGTTTTAAGAATGAATTTCTTGATTTATTTTTATCCTTATCGTTGTGTGTAACCTGATTTATGTTTTAACTGTTTTCAGCATCATGTTATGGTAAACGACTCGTTTTTTTTTTTACCTTTTTCACAACCTAGAAAAAAATTAAGTCACAAAAAAAAATGTTTAAATATCTCGCTTAAAAGTCTATGTTGGACACAGACAGCACTATTAGTATCTGAACAGGAATCCTACAGTCATTTCGCGCCATTCAGCATAATTATAGTCTTGCGTAACAAAGATGTTCTAATTTCAAAAGCGTGTAACTTCATCATTTATTGAACGATTTTTTTTCGTAATTCTTCTTTTATATACTTATCTTTAAAATAAGTATTAATTCATGTAAACTTTTGATAGCAGTCAAATACCTTATTTCATTTTCATTCACAGTGTGAAGATGTAAGGGTTCCTATTATCTACATAATTTTATAACAGGATCGTGTGATGTTGGTGTATATGTCACAGCTAACTAGCTTAAGAGGAGCCTCCCTAAATTGTATATTAATTTGCATTAATATTCTGAAACAGTCACTCACACAATCAAAATGGAACTTTAGTAGTATATGATTTATTGGATCTTGTTCTTTCCATGTACAAGACAATTTTGCTCGACTCATCCTAATCTTTGGAAGTAGTGCTCGCCGGCTGCTGCCGCGGCACAGCTCACCTCGCTCGCTCGGCTCGCACGCAGTTAGTCACAGTTCTAACCTAACTTTGGTCGTGGTGCCCTGGCTTAGTTACTGCGACCAATTCGGTTCACAGTTCCAACCTAACCTATAACTGATATCATTCAGGTCGCTAGTTGAACGGGGCAAATTAAGCTAGTTGGCTGAAGGTGAAACTAGTATAGATAAAATAGTTTGTATTATTCTTATTTAATAATAGGATAGTATGAATATGGATTATAAAACTGTAATCTGTTGTTGTGACGCAACTTGGGCAAGGCTACGACTAAAGGCCACAGGTCCAGCAATGCACTGTGACAGCAGAGATGATTGAACTATACAGAGAGGTTACTACCGACCCATATTTCCAACTTCCAGCCCAGAGCGGCAATTCCCGTATTTTTAACAACGTTCGCAATCTCATCTCAGTCTCAATCTGTCAAAAATTGTATAGCGTTTACTTACGTTTTTGACATTTGGTTGTCGCTGGCAAAAGAATGCGACTTGAATTTGAACGTTTTTAGGTACGAGAATTGGCCTTCTGATCAAATCTTTATAGAACTCATATAAAAGACGACATCTAACAATTTTCATCAAAAACCCAGGAGTAACAAATTCATTTTTGCTGCAGCAAATAAAATATTCTAATTCAGAGCTCTTCCACGCTATTGTATCGATGACACGCGCCAATAAAGTAAAAATAGGTCAGCGGACTGCGAAGCGATATGTGCATGAAAGTTCTGTGTTCCGAGTACGGAATCCGTTTTCCAATTATCTGTTATTTTGTCCGAGCCGAGCGTTTTCGGAAGAGGAATCGTTGGCACCGTGCCACTTTTAAACACGGTGTCCTATTGTGTCGGCTGTTAAAGATAAAGGTGTTCCTGTCGAAAGGTTTTAAGCGAATTAAAAATTGTTTGGAAAAGGAGGTTTTATTTTGTTTGTCGGCATCATCAGCCTGGTAGTAATTTAGTGAATAGAGGATTCGGTTGTTATGTAAATCAAGGTTTTATGAAACTTTGGCTTTACTATGAAAGTTAAAAATCTTACTTAAACCATGAGCGGCTGAGAAACCGTTGTGCATATGCTCTTTGAATGCACAGGGGTCACCCAGATTAGAACAGAACTCTCGGAATACCCCGATCTTTCACAGATGTTCTTAACAGACCCAGAGATTTGATTAACTTCTGAGGGAGGGAGGTGATGATCCACATGAAGCACTAAGTGCGGAAACCAAATCCTTAACATAGAACATAGAACCCTGGGCGTAAACGAGAGCTGTGCTGCACACCTTCAGGGAGTGCAGTAGGTACGGCTCTTAGACGGCACGACCTTAAAGTGTCAGTAGAAAGCCCTCAAGTTTTCTAAAAAGATGCTTAAAATTCCTACACAATAATAAACTGATTTTGACCAGTCAATTCCAAAGTTGCTTGGTTTAAGTGAAAACTCACAATAAACATTGTAAATTCATAATATATTACATAGCACTCACTAACTTATGTATTAACATACAGACACTCTTTTGCAACACCAACATAACTGAATCAAATCACTCCGCCATGCCACACTTTTTTCCCCTATTTCAAGTTTTAGAAAAGTGTTTTACACTACCAAAAAATGCGAAATACCTGCCAGAATGGATAAATGCTCACCAAAATTAAAACCATTTTATTGTGAAATTATAAGTTTAGAAAACTGACAGCAGGTCGACGGAGCTCCGCTTTGCGGGGCTCTTATTTCTGTCTGCAGGGTTTAAAGGAACCTAACCAACCAAACCTCGGGGTGCCCCTGACGTCGACCGTCTAGGGTTACGGTTATCGTCAGCAGGACGACGCAGATTTGGTGAGCATTTAATTTGTTTGGTAGTCAGTATATTTAATCCCTTTTAAAAAGTGCCTCTTTATGTGAAAAATTATTAATGGATTGAAGGAACCGGGATCTCACAACACAGGGAATCCTAATGATCTAGACAGTCAATCCACTTGAATTGAATGTAATCTTAGTGAAACAAAACAATCCTAGCTTCATCTTTCTGACTGCCGACCTCTTGACAATTCAAAAATGCCTGTAATTGGTTTATTTGAAATAAATGCTTTGAGTTTGAGTTTGAATCATCATCTGCCTAGCCTTTTCCCAACTATGTTGGGGTCGGCTTCCAGTCTAACCGGATACAGCTGAATACCAGTATTTTACATGGAGCGACTGCCTATCTGACCTCCACAACCCAGTGACTGGGTAATACGATAAGACTGGTTAAGACTGGTTGTCAGACTTTCGGGCTTTTGACGACCCGTCAACGTTGAACCACTGTCAAAGATCCACGAATGCCGAGACCAACGGCATAACGTACTTTACGAAGCCTGGAAGGGTAATGTAAAGATGGCCACCCATCCCAGACCAACCGCGGCAAGCGTAGCGTTATAACTTAGACACAAGCCAATATTATTAAATAAATATTATTTTAATCTGCAGAGCTTGGTGATTATTTGTCAATTTTCATTGCTTCTTATGCTTGCGGTTTTTAGAACATTCCTACAACATTTACAGATTGATAAAATAATCAACTTACCATGACTGCAATTCATCGTCATGAATCTCTCTAACTCTATTCACACCCCGTAAGCGCTAACGAGCGCAATAATAAACACATATCATCAGAGTATTCACACCCGATTTCACGGAGTTCTGTAATGTATGTATTTACATAATCTAACTACCTTGATTAAGCGGTTAACGTCCACAGATTTCGCACATAACGTCTAATTACGAGACAGCCATTGTTATTATGTAAGGAAATTAACTATTAGTGGTACATCTCTGCAATAATAGGATTCAATTTTGCAAATTGTCTGCTAAACAATTGACAATCATGATGAATTGTGGACAGATGGCTCAAGCTGGGATTAATAATAATATTAGAAAGGAGAAGCCAATAAATTGAATCTAACCTAGCCTAGAATGTATTTTCAAGCATGTCGTCAGTTATCTATTTTTGTTCAGAATTGTTCCAGTCTAACCAGATGCGGCTAGATATTAGTTTTATTTCACAGAATAAAGCTCCATTTACACGGTGCATTGCCTTTGACATACCATAAATTGAAGGCAATTAACTGGAATCGTCTAAACAACACGTACAATATTATTGATACGGGCAAGTTAATTGCCGTTCAAAACCACACACAATAAAATTACACGTACAATAAAATACATTCAATTCTGGCATAAAAATTTTCTATCATTCAATTCATTTATTCATGAGCGAACGAAACAAGACGTTCAATAAAATTTAGTTAAGGCAGCGCAAATACGGTTAATACTTTAATCAATTGTGCAAGGACGTGCAACTTTAACTCGTAGCAGTGGAGGCCCAGTGGTAACGGTCCCGACTTACTAGTTGTAGGTCGTGTGTTCGGACCCAGGCAGGCGCATTACTTTGTGTAATTTATTTCATCGCCGCTGCTCTCAAAACGGTGAAGGAACACATCGTGTCCTAGAACCAAAAAAAAATCGAAGACATGTGACATCTACCAATCCACACTGGGCCCGCGTGGTGGATTACGGCCCACACCCACTTACAGAGAGGAGGCCTGTGTCCCAGCAGTAAGAACATTAAAGGCTGATTATGGATATGGATTGTGTTGCAACTCTGGTTTAGACGAGGCAAAACCTACATGCAATAATTGCCTTGGTGTAAGTCGCATGCAATTTTATTGAATGCCAAATCTTGTAAGATTGTACGCAATTTTAAGGAAATCGCACGCTTGTTAACACTTTCATGAAATTCTTGAATGACAATAAAATTGAACGTGCTTTATGACATGCGATTATTGCTCTTGAACGTGCCAGAAACTTGCACCGTGTAAATGGAGTTCAACTGCCATCGAAGCTCGAATATTTAAGACAAATAAAAGCAGGGAAATTATAATAATTTAATAAAAACTCAAGGTTCGATCTTGCAACTAATAAAAATACTACCTAATTGTTTTATATAACGAAAAGGGATGCTAAGTATACCTACTAGTATGTCGTTTCCAGATAATGATGCAATAAAAGGATAACCAGATGATCTAACTAAACGGAAGCTAAAAGACTTCCTGATTAAAAAGGCATACTCTGTAAAAGAATTCCTTGAAGATAAATAATTATTTAATATTAAAATGATTGCTGATTACTTAATAATAATGTGATATAAATTGTAAGAATAGTCTGATAAAAAAAAAACATAAAAAAAAAACAAATAAAAACTGTATTACTGTAATATTGAGTATTAATATTTTTAATTTTATATTTTATAACCATTTAAATTGCAATGCCTTATCATCAGGCAACTAAGTTCTAAGAACCTATCTATTGTTAACATCTTCAAAATTCTACACGTTCGTTCGCAATAAAGAATTTGAATTGCATATGCCTAGCCTTTTCCCAACTACGTTGGAGTCGTCTTCCAGTCTAACCAGATGCAGCTGAATCCCAGTATTTTACATGGAGTGACTGTCAATCTGACCTCCAAAACCCAACTACTGGGTAATACGATACCTCTTGGTAAGACTGGGTGTCAAACTTTCGGGCTTCTGACGACCCGTAACAACTTCATAGATCTACGAATGACAGCCGGGACCAATGGCTTAACGTGCTTTTCGAAGCACGGGTCTCGGTATGTAAAGATGGTCACCCATCCACGGACCAATCGTGGCAAGCGTAGCTTAACCAGATTGATCGACTCGTGCGGCTGTTATTACTTATAAGTAGCGTTGTACAATTTATAATCAGCCTACTTCTGGGACCATTTCGAAGGTAAAACCAAAATTTGCACAATTTCCCTTAGAGAATATTAAAGTTTTATATATTTATATTATATTCTGGACGAACTGATTGCTTCCGTGTTCCTTTGCACAGAAATGAGAATTTATTCCCGTAGTATTGTTTACTTACATTAAGGGCGCACCGAGCTTTTTCCTTCGTCTCTGTCTTTTTCTTTACGTGTACGAGTAAAGAAAATAACCACACTTTTGCACTTTTTCAATGTTTTTCGTTGTCATTTTCATCATAATGCTCTTAAATAAAAAAAACTATCGTGTATAAACGCTCCAGTCATCTATGAGCTTTATTTTAGTAAATTAGTCATAATAAAAAAGTACTTATTTATATAAAAAAGTAGGGAAATAGAGGAAAACATTACTCGAAAAGAAAAAAAAAAAATGCAAATTGCAAATTTATTCTATCGAGCCAACTTTATCAAATCGTGTTTCCATCGTGTATACTGTCCAGTATATATCCATAATAATACCAATATATTTCCCTAGATTTTAATTGAATTATTTACTACATCAAACAACGGTTATAAAAAAGTGTTTGTGTGTATAAAAAGCTCGGTGCCCCGTTAAATCTGAATCCGCTGTGGATTTCTTAAGTAATAGTATTATGAAGCAATGTGTCTTGATTTCATTCTGCGCTACGAGTGTATGTTTATGTATGAGATTATGATAGATGGTAATAAATTATTCACATCATTTTTCTGTATATAAACACATCAGTCATTCAAAACTAATTAAATTATTTATAAGGATTTTTCACGAATCAACACCTGAAAATATATATGTTCGCGTGGAAGTCCAGTCAGATAGTAAAATAACAGCCACATTTTTATAAAACTCTCTTGGCCTCCGACCCACCACCACGTCGTATCGCATCGCCCGCCCGCGCTATTACTTCGTTTTCGTTTAGCGTTCTTTCTGATTTTTTTATATTTTCTTGGCTCTTAAGGATTGTAGCGTGATGTTGCCAGTAACCTTCCTCAAGAATTGGGCTATTAAATGCAAAAAGACTTTCTAAAATCCAACTGGTAGTTCCAGAGATTAGTGCGATCAAACAAAAAAACAAACTCTTTTTTTGATTGAACGCACTAATCTCTGGAACTACCAGTCGGATTTTAGAAAGTCTTTATTACAATAATGCAGATGTTGTGAATCTACCTACTTCATAAGAAAATTGTTCAAAATTATGACATGGTAATGAAACATCCTTTTTCGGAGTCTAAACTTGTGTCCAGCTTATGGGTGCTTGCATAGAGAGGTATAGTAAAGACAAGTCGCGACCGATCGGAGTGGGTAAAATATCATGCGCTCACACAATATAAAGAAAAAGGGAGGTAACGGTTTCTTCCCGTAGTCATCCCGCAGCTATCTATACAGGGTGGTCAAAAATCGTGGATCAAACGAAATAAGGAGATAAAGGAGGTCATTTCCAACAAAAAATCTTTCTACAGCATGGCCATAATTCAATTGCCCTAAAAATTAATTGCTCTTGCCATTTAATGCAATTTATTATTTTATCATTTTTATAATACCAATTTTATCAGTTTTATTTTTATTATATTGAATTATTATTGTCTTGTGTTCATAATTTTAATAAAACCACATCAAAATACTTTTGGTAGTTTATAAAGTGTAATGCAGTCTCATGATTTTGCTATGTAGGTGATATTTATTAGATATAGTTTTATTATTATTTTATTATTTTAATGTGGTAATATTGATATTGGGTATTTATTTTTAGTGTTTTAATTAATCACAATACAACACACGCATGCATGCGTGTGCATGCATGTCATATCATTTCATTTTAATTAATTCTCTTAAATCTTGTGTTAATTATTTAGATTATTCTAACCTTAGATTCTAGCGTATGGCACTCGTGGGTTGCAGCTGAAAATCAGCGTCAGGTGGTACACCTTGTGTTGTCATCTGACAATATGCTGAGCTGAGGCCCTTTTGGCATTACAATCTTTGTTTTATGTTTTTTTATAATTTTAAGGTGTATTTATGTTTTTTATAATTTTAAGGTGTATTTATTTATTTTTTTTGCTGTAATGCCAATTAAACGCATTTTTCTTTCTTTCTTTCTTTCTTTCTTGAAATTTGGTACCCAGAGCCGCAATAGAACTTTTGTAGTACTGATACATTATCTAGTAATAATACAACACCGTTTGTTTTATTGTTTTATATCACATTTTTTTTTTAAATTAGTCTAATTGTGGCTCTGGGTAACAAATTTCAGGAGCAATTAACTTTTAGGGCAATTGAATTATGGCCATGCTGTAGAAAGATTTTTTGTTGGAAATGACCTCCTTTATCTCCCTATTTCGTTTGATCCACGATTTTTTCACCAGCCTGTATAAGAAAACCCGCTGCTATGCAAGTACCCTATGGCAACAAGCTTGCCGCCTATTACCTTCTTCCATGGGATTTAAACATAGGGATCTGACGGAATACAGGTGCAACTACTCAACATCTCTGCACACCCCTTCGATAAATAAATAAAAAAAAATGCGGCCAAGTGCGTGTCGGGCCACGCGCAGTAATAGGGTTCCGTAATTGCACAATAATGCGGACTAAGAAGAGAGCTTTTTGTTGTTTCATGAATATTTGACTATTACTCGTAAACCCGCATTATTTTTGAAAGATCCATCCAACAACACCCCACGCCATGGGGTAGACGAGAAAAAAAAAATATCCCCACTTTACGTACACAGAAGGTACCCTAATTTTTTTTATTTATTTTACCACTTTGTCGGCGTGATGAATATGTACATCCATGCCAAATTATAGCTTTCTAGTACTAAGTCTCTGAGCTAAGGTGCGGACGGAAAGACGGACGGACATAGCGAAACTATAAGGGTTCCTTGTTGACTACTGAACCCTAAAAACTCACAACACCAAATCCTACCTTCCCCACGCATAATACATTAACACATAAAACATCCATTCGTATTATAACGTTGAGAGCCCAGCAACAATTCCTGGGAGACTAATCTGTGGCCGGATTACGCTTTATTGTCGACTGGTGCGATTAAGTCCTGCACTATTCCAACGTTTGTTAGCTCCCATTCAAAGTCCGTAGCTGTCCGCAGTACTCAGGACTGACAGGTTTATGCTTTGAGGATACCATGAATGTTCCACAGCAGTAATAACAGCTTACAAATCAGGGGTTTTGACTGTTTCTTTGTCTGTATGTTCGTGCTTAGTTTGCGTAGCACGAACAAAGGGACAGAACAAGCGAGACTTGAGTTTTCTTACTGTCAGACATCGCACAGGCACTGAAAATAAAAATAAAATAGAGAGATATTATTTGTACGTCGTTACGGGTCGTCAGAAGCCCGAAAGTCTGACAACCAGTCTTACCAAGGGGTATCGTTTTACCCAGTTAATGGGTTGTGGAGGTCAGATAGGCAGTCGCTCCATGTAAAATACTGGTATTCAGCTGCATCCAGTTAGACTGGAACCCGATCCCAACATAGTTGGTAAAAGGCTAGGCAGATTGATTGATTGACATTGAAATAATTGCGTTCATTTTTACAATAGCTGGTTGGTACTTCAAAAAAAAAAGGATTTTTATTGTGCAAGGCGTTTGCATTGCAAGGCACTCCTATTTCCAACAAAAAGTTAAAAACATTTTCACCACACCTTTCAATCAGAGACTGTTGAAATAAAGCGCTTTTCACACTACACCGCGATTTGTGTGAAAAATGTCCGCTTGTTAGCGAGGCGAGGTTATTTATAGAGGCACTAACAAGATAACCGCGGTAATGAGAAACGAAGCATCCCTTCGCACTACGCTGCAAGTTTTTTTTATATTTTTCAATATCTCGCATAGAATTCTCGGGTTAATGGCTGCGGATAGAGTAGTAGTGTTGGGAATTAAAAGTCTGCCATTTGGTTTAAAAAAGGTTCTAACTTTAGGTGCATTTAAACAGCTATACCCAGGGCAGTCTGTACGAATTTCATGTCTGCATTATCAGTTCAGTGCGATGCGCGCTCGAATACGGACGTGTTGTCACAGTTGTACGCATAGTGCGCGGCGTTAGCTGCTGCCTGATATTTCGCAATGAGTTCGCAGCAACTTATCGCAAACGAGCTGTTGGCATTCATACAGAATGCCATCGATACTATGGACGAGGTGAGCATCGTGCAGATCTACAAATCGAGCTTCAAAGAGGACGAGATAAGCAAAGGCAAGATGTTACTCTTCCAGACGACTGGGAAGCTCGATCAAATGCCATCTCGGAGGAGAGATGGTACAGAGAAGAGCGTGCAAGACATCATCACCTTTCTAAAGGTGATCGACCCTGACGACGTGCCGACTTTCGTAGCGAAGGAGCTACATAAGTTACCGCCCGTCACTTTCGATCACGTAGATGTCACCAGGCTGCTAAAAGATATTACATCTCTAAAATCAAGCCTGGCCGACGTGCAGTGCAAGTTGGAAAAGTCAGAAAATACCATCCATGAACTACGTGCCGAGATAGTGTTGCTACGTAGTGCTGTTTTGGAAAGTAGGACAAACGACGAAGCCAACGTAAACACGCGTCGTGGGGCGCAAAATGCATCAGTCAGCAGTTTTGCATCGGCACTATTGGATTCGTCGTCGATTGCAAACATCGAGGGCGATGCACCGTACCCCGCCGTCCCCTGCCCCTCTGCTCCGGAAGAGAATACGACACGCGTAGCTACGGCGACCCCCGAACAAGCTTACGCCGCAATTGCCGCCGCAAACAAACCAGCTGCGTCACGAACTAAGCAGCAGAAAGGGGGAAAGCAGAACCGTCGCTGTGAAACCCTTCCGAGGGAACCGATACAGCACTGTCCTGCAAAGCAAGAGTGTGATGAGGATGGCTTCACCAAAGTTCAGAAGAAGAAGAAGAAGCCTACTTGTCGCAATCAATGCGGAACTGGACTGATAGGACCAAATATGCTGCTACGTCCAGCGATACCTACGACGTTGCTGTATGTGTCCCGACTGCATCACTCCAGAAGGTTGAGGAGATCGTGGAGTACATGAAGGTGAAGACCAACTGGACCTTGAGGGTCGAGAAGTTGGAGCCCCGTCACAACACCAACTTCAAGTCGTTTGTGGTGCGGGTTCCGACACACCATCTCGACACGTTCCTAAAGGAAGAGTTTTGGCCGAAGGGTGTAGTCTACCGACGTTTTCGCGGCAGGCTATGCGACACTGCGCAGCGTAACACGACGCCGTCACCTCGTGTGTCTTAGTTTATTTTATAAGTTGTATTTTATATGTATTAGTATATCATTTTTGTTATGTTGTAATATTTTTTGTTTGTATTTGTGTATTGTATTTTGTATGGGCCACAGCTGCCTGAAATAAAGGAAATTAAATTAAATTAAATTAAATTAAAATTATCTTCCGCGGCTTTGCTTGAGTACACGTCAGAAACTATCCCACGGAAACGTACTACCAGGATAAAAAAAGTATCCTATGTTATAATCCATGTCATGGTCTACCCATGTGCCAAATTTTATCCAAATCCGTTCGGCCGTTTTAGCGTGAAAGCGTAACAAACAAACAAACTCACTTTCGTATTTATAAGATTAGTTAGGATTCTCATATGGCTCGTGCCCACTGGAGAGAAGAAGGAGCTTGGAGAAAAGACACAGAAGAATAAACAAGATACTTGTAATAGTGAATCTACAGAAGATCACCAAAACAGCAGTGTTATTCTGTAAAAATACTCGGTGAAAACTTATGTAGGCGGGTGAAGTTGTCTTAAGTGATGCAGCTTACATCATTTTTGGCAGTGGCCATGAAGGTAAAAATAGAGTAACGCCCATCGTACATGATGCTACTGAAAAATAAACGACTTTCTGGCTACTCATTGGTGATTTCATTTGGTAACTTGTTACTTTTGAGAATCTAGCATCATTGACGACGGGGCTAAGAGTGCAGTGATGTGAGTGCGGATTTAGTTTACATTAGGGGTGCATCCGATACCAATACCGATACCGATGCCGATATATCGGCTTCAGCGATATTTTTATTGCCGGTACAACGATACTTTTCAAATTTCACGCTTCAAAAAAGTAATGTAAGCGCGCGTGCTGTTTCGTCTATCTATTTCATTGCAAACGAGGCACGAACAGTGACGTCTTATACCCAAACTTGTAAAAAATGGTGCAGAAATACTTTAGTTACCAAATGAGTTCTATCGCATCTGAGACTAATTTACACTAACCCAACTTGTGTTTTTTTTATATTTTACCTTCATTTAAATTCAGTAAGTGCATCGGCAACGGTATCGGTATCGCCGATATATATAAGAGTATCTATCGGTATCGGTATCGTATCAGCAAAAAGGCGTATTGCTGCATCTCTAGTTTAGAATAGCAAGACTACAAAAGCCAGTAAGTAACATCAAAACAAACAATAAATATTTGATAAAAACTAAAAAGTACAAAACAAGAAAGTGCGCTCAGCTATTTGTTGTACCAGGGCAACATGCATAAAAGAAGGCTTGCGTTACACAACGCAGCGCACAGCAAATGAAACCACATTACTGTGGTGACATTCGCTTTTTATTCCCTATTTTCTTCAGTATTATTTTCTGCATAAAGCTACACGTGTTTTCTATACATATTTACTTTAAAGCCTTGTTGTTTCTATGTCGGCTTTGTCTTTGTTACTTTTGTGAAGTGAATTCCAGTTGGATGAAGGTAAATACAGGATGTTTCTTCTGTGTTTCTGAATCAACAGATGACATTCATACGGTCGAGTATGTACGGTATTGTTACAAAATAGGTATCTAATATATTTTTATTTTACACTAGCTTTCACCCGCGTGGATATAGGACAATATCCCACGGGAACGTACTACCGGAAAATCCTTCCATAATCCTTGTTTATATTATAAAGGGAACCTCTGTGCAAAATTTCAGCTATCTAGGTCCAAGGGTATGGGCTGGGCGTTGATGAGTCAGTCAGTCAGTCGTCAGTTAGGACTTCTCTTTTTATTTATATAGATAGATGATGTTATGCAATAAAATTCCGCCATGAGAATTAATGAATCCTTACTGGAGGAACTCAAAGTCACCAAGCGGCTATCTACAGTTTATGCCAGGAACGTGCCGTCAGCTTTTTCGGACATATTATGCGGTTACCGAAGAATGGTCTGGAAAGGCTTGTGATACTGGGTCTGGTGGAAGGAAAACGCGCTCATACTCAAACTCAAAGCATTTATTTCAATAAAACCAATTACAGGCACTTTTGAATTGTCAAAGAGTTGGTCAGTTAGTCAGAAAGTTAAAGCTAGATGCCCAAGGCAGAGCAGCGGCAAGATCGTCACACGCTATCAAGAAGGCTACTGAAGGCAGCATCCGAGCGATCCACACACGGTCAGACACTGTCTGCAGAAGACCGCATAACTTTGCGACGAATCGTATCTAGCATTGAGGGCGGACGAAGAAGAAGCAATAAAATTGATAAAATCTATCTCTGATATTTTGTTTACTTGCAAGCCAAGAATATTTGACTAGATACGGTCTAAAATTGAGATTTTGTTTATGAACTGATCACGCAGTGCATGTTCTGTAATAATATAATATACTACTAATATTAAAAAAGAAAAAATCGGCCAAGTGCGAGTCGGACTCGTGCACGAAGAGTTCCGTACCATTATCTATAAAAACGGCAAAAAAATGACGTTTGTTGTATGGGAGCCCCTTAAATATTTATTATATTATGTTTTTTAGTATTTGTTGTTATAGCGGCAACAGAAATACATCATCTGTGAAAATTTCAACTTTCTAACTATCACGGTTCATGAGATACAGCCTGGTGACAGACGGACAGACAGACGGACGGACTTCGGAGTCTTAGTAATAGGGGGACCCTATTACTAAGACTCCTATTACTAAGTTTCACTTTTTGGGTATGGAACCCTAAAAAGCAATTCATAAAAGTAATCCACTTTCTAGGAACCTACAAAACAAACATTAACCGTCAAGCAAACGGCTATTTAGCTCACAAAGCAACATTTTAACACATGTAAACTTTACGCGACCGTAAAATTACTTTTTATCGTCCCAAAGGCATAAAGTTGAAATTCCAATAAAATAGATTTCCAGCGATATTATGACGACGTGTATTCGTTTAATTTTGCCATTTTTGTGGAGTTTACCCACCACGAGAGGCATTACAGGGGCCATACCCGCGTTTTATATGAAAAAATCAGCCATTCCTATTTCAAATTGCCACTTGTGAACGTCGCAAGCACTTGAAATCGGGGAGAAAGTTTAATAAATACAAACAAGAGGTATCTAGTGGGCATAGGTAGGTACAGTCCGCGAGGCCTAAGCTGAGCTTTGCATTTGTGTGAGTGCATATAGATAGTGTAGGTTTGACGTCCGGCCCAGAGCGCGACGCGTCCTTTGCTTGGTTTAAAATCGGTTTATACTGGTTTTTGGCAATCGGCCTGAGGCGCGGTGCGTCACACTCTGACTCACACAAATGCATAGCTCAGCTTAGGCCTCGCGGACTGTATAGAGATAAATACGTTTTGTTCAGCCAACTTTGTTTTCGTTAAAAGATTCATTCTTTCGATAAATATAACCGAATGGAAAGTTAATTTTCATTGAACTTTTGTGCTCATTGTTATTTTGGATACGGTTTGGTGGCACGGATTACAGGGAACCCACATTAGGTTAGATAGCGTGACCCTCAGAAACTGCCGGGAAATTCGGAAAGAACATAATTTATTTATAATCCCTACATTTTCTTTTACCAGTGGTCTTTTATAATAATAGTAGACCACTCAGTGAGACCTTGACCCTTGTTGAGATCTTAAGGAATCTTCTTTTCACTACATACTTACATTGACTACTGGAGCTAACTGTACTTCTAGATATTGCGTAGACACTAGACACATTAAACACACAAGACATAACAACCTTTTTGTGCGTCGGTGACTAAGACAGTATTAATTACGAAAGTCAGAAGACTCATATTAATCGGTAGGTACAAACTTAGGATAGTGGTGTTGTCGGATAGTTGAATTGTGTTTGATAGTAGGTACATATTTGCTTCATATTATATTTTGGTCGCCAAGGTAACCGAAATTGCCCGAAGAATTGCCAAACAGTGTTTTTTTTAATCTCGGAGACTGAATTGACAAGTACAATGAAAACTGGCTTGCATACTTACATTTTCACTTATCAATTTAGTCTCCGAGATTTGAAAAGGGGCCAAGTGCGAGTCGGACTCGCCCATGAAGGGTTCCGTAACAGCAAGTAACATAATATTATATAAAAGTTCTTGTAGTTCGTTGTAACTTTGATCGATGTTTTAATAATAGACCGATTTTTGACGTATTAAAAAAAAACTACGTACTAGATCTCGTTCAAACCAATTTTCGGTGGAAGTTTACATGGTTACATCATATATTTTTTTTAGTTTTATCATTCTCTTATTTTAGAAGTTACAGGGGGGGGGGACACATTTTACCACTTTGGAAGTGTCTCTCACGCAAACTATTCAGTTTAGAAAAAAATTATATTAGAAACCTCAATATCATTTTTGAAGACCTATCCATAGATACCCCACACTACGGGTTTGATGAAAAAAAAATTTTGAGTTTCAGTGCTAAGTATGGGGAACCCCCAAAATTTATTGTTTTTGTTATATTTTTGTGTGAAAATCTTAATGCGGTTCACCGAATACATCTACTTACCAAGTTTCAACAGTATAGTTCTTATAGTTTCGGAAAAAAGTGGCTGTGACATACGGACGGACAGACAGACAGACATGACGAATCCATAAGGGTTCCGTTTTTTGCCATTTTGCTACGGAACCCTAAAAAACAGAGAAGTGGCAGTGGGCAGGGCGCATTGATCGTAGAACAGATGGTCAATGGGGCCGAAAGGCTCTGGAGTGGCAACCGCGTACTGAAACACATAGCGTTGGAAGGGCTCCCACAAGCTAGACCGTAAACCTTGTAAAAGCCTCAGGATTTGCTGGTTGCGGGAAGCACAGAACCGGTCGAAGTGGCGGTGCTTGGGGGAGGCCTATGTCCAGCAGTGGACGTCTATCGGCTGAAATAATGTTAATGATGATTTTGGTCGCAGTTCCAAAATGTCCAACATAAGTTAAAAACCACCTTTAACCAGTTAATTCATTTAAAAACCGGCAAAATGCGTGTCGGACTTCGCACATTTAGGGCTCCGTACCAAATCTGATTTATCATATTGGTATTTGTTAGTAAAATGTACGTAATAATAAACATTATCACCAAATTTCAAGTTCCTAGGTCAAGGGGAAGTTAAAAAATTCTTCGGAACAAAATTTCATAAAAAAAAAAAAGCTGATTTTGGTGACTTCCCATTCCTTTGTTTTCCAATATTTTTAAAACAAAAAATACAGTATTTATTTACTCATCCGGCTCTAAACAACGATACCCCACTCAATGGGGTAGGTGAACATGTTTTTTTGCGCCCCCCTTTAGCTGTATGGGAGCTCCTCTTAAAAACATTTAAAAATATTTTTTGACAATTTATATGGCTCAACAAAATACTTATACTGTGAAAATTTAAAGACTAGCTTTAATCGTTTGGATGTGAAACCTGTGTGACAGACGGACAGATGGACACGTGAGTGACAGCAATAGGGCTCCGTTTAGACCTTCGCATACGGAACGCTAAAAAGTGAAAAGAAACCTACCTATATACCAACCTTATATTTTTATTTCAATGACACGCAAAGCAGGCTTGTTGTGCCAAAGTACAGATTAGTTTATCCCGGGAAGGTTGATGTATGAAAAATTCAAGTTGATCTTTGCTTAAGCACAAAGCCCACTCACCGGCACGCTGTACGAACGCAGTGTTAAGTTAGGATGGGCACACACAGTGTCATCGAATTTAAAAAAATCCCAGGTTTTCCAACCTCCAGATTTGAATTTCTTAGTACCAGCAGTGATGCTCGGATTTGCGCCTGGCTGATTGCCTTAGGCTTAGCCGCCATTACATAAAACTTAACTATAACTGGCTGGATATGTGTCTGTATGGTTATGTCTACCCTTCTTGAGCACTGGCGTGATGTTATATCATGAGTGTTGATTTAATTCTTATCCTACCTTTGTCGTCAACACCTTAGAACTTCTTCCATTCAGACTATTGAATCAATCATCATCATCTGCCTAGACTGCCCCCAACTATTTTAGGGTTGGCTTCCAGTCTTACCGGATGCGGCTAAACACCAGTATTTTACATGGAAAGACTGCCTATCTGACCTCCACAACCCGATACTGGGTTATTACGATACTGGTTGTCAGACTTTCGGGTTTCTGACGACCCGTAACGATCACTGTCAAAGATCCACGAATTACATTCGGGAACCACGGCTTAACGTGCTGCCCGAGGCATGGAGATGGTATGATTCCCACTTAAATTAACCACACTAATATTATAAAGGCGATAGTTTGCGAGTGTGTGTGTGTTTGTTTGTTTGTTACTTCTTCACGCTCAAACGGCTTGACCAATTTGGATGAAATTTGGTATGTAGCTACCCCTATAGCTAGCTAGCTAAGCTGGGTAGCTTATACCCTGGATTAACACATAGATAATAAATTAACAGTACTTATTCCGTTTTTGTTTCGATATTTTTTTCAGCCTTTGTGCTTGAGTGTTTCCTTTACCGACGAATCATAGGAATCCCAGTGAAAACTAAAAAAACAATTGATTTAAATTAAATACCGCAAAAACAAAAAAAGCCACGGTGAACCATCAGCTTAAAATGTAGCCCAACATAAGCGGTCGACAACAGGTGTTATGTGATAATGACTAAACAGCCTTTGAATTTGTAATGAACGCAGTGAGTACGGGGTGGTGGGCGCCATGGGCCTTTGTGACGTCACAGGCTCGTAGCACAAAATACATAGATACAGAAGGTCAGCTCCATAAGCACGAGCGAAGACGCCCGCACACTAGACACGTTTCTCGAACAGCGGGTGCGTCGCGACTAGCACCCGACTAAGATACTTTAGAGATACTTTACATTTGCGCTCAGTTACGGTATGAAACAAGTGTAAACGTAGTCAGCAAGTTTACCTCCTAAAAAGTTAGGTATCTAAATAGAATGAACGTATCGCAACCTTTCTCTTAGCAGAAGAAAGTTCGTGTGTGATTCGTCCGTCTCTCTCGCACTTTAAGCTGCAGTATAGATTCAGTAACTATTTCAGTGTATTTAGTGTGTACAGGAGCTATCTAAATAGGCCCTTCCTTCCTAAAAATACGACTAAATTCAGACGATTAATTTCAGCCAAGTGGAATAGAATAGCCCATTTAGACCAAAATCTCCTACGCGTCTACATGTGCATGCGCCTATTTTCGATCGTTGTATGGAGTAGACCTTCTGTACCTATATTTTTGTGTTCACAGCCTACTATGAAAGCACAACAGTAATTTAATTCATCATCATCTACTTAGCCTTTTCCCAACTATGTTGGGATCAGCTTCCAGTCTAACCAGATTCAGCTGAATACCAGTATTCACTTGGAACGACTGCCTATCTGACTCCCACAACCCAGGTACTGGGTAATATGATACCCCTTGGTAAGACTGGTTGTCAGACTTTCGGGCTTCTGATAACCCGTAACGACTGTTAAAGATCCACGAATAACAGCCGGGACCAACGCAACGGCTTAACGTGCTTTCCGAGGCACGAGGAAGACCCATCGTCATAGTATGCAAGGATAGACACCCATCCACGGACCAACCGCGGCAAGCGTAGATCAATCAACCCGTGCGGCACAAAAGTAAGTTAATTAATTGTGTGTAGGTATTGTACTTCGGACACACAGCTTTTTTTGCTGGAGGTACGCACGGCTACAGATCAAGATACATTTCCAGTTTAAGCTGATCTCGCATTGTATAGGATTTCCTTACAATGAGAGGTCAGCGTAAACTGGAAATGTATAGCTTGATCTGTAGCCGTGTGTACAAAGGTTTATCGATTAAATGTTGAAAATTGTATGAAAGGAAGATGGTGAAGGGGGGTTTTATTGTCACCTGAAATAGAGCATGAAATTGGATGAGCAAAGGGGGATCTAAGTAAATACCACCTTCTGTGTCATCTTTTTCAGAAGGGTTTTGGTATACTGTTAAATGTATGTGGATATATATCTAGGTAATGGCGCAATACCTCAACCAATCTGCCTAGCCTTTTCCCAACCATGTTGGGGTCGACTTCCAGTCTAACCGGATGCAGCTGAATACCCGTATTTTACATGGAGCGACTGCCTATCTGACCTCCACAACCCATTAACTGGGTAATACGATACCCCTTGGTAAGACCGGTTGCACTTAGTACCTACCTACCTTAAATTCAGTTTGTGAGATGTCATTATAGTTTAGGAACATAGGGTTCTCGTAAATCATATTTTTCATGCGATGATTAAAATACATTATTATCTACTACTAGCTTTTGCCCGCGGCTTCGCTCGCGTGTAACTCGGGAATTATCCCCGGGGAACGTACTGCCGGAATAAAAATTATCCTATGCTCGTACCCAGGTCACGGCCTATCCGTTAAGGTGCGAAAAGGTAACAAATAGACAGACAGACAAATAATAAATTCAAATAATCTTTTTATACATAAAACAGGTTTGTATGATTCCAAGGCCTGCTTGCACCAAAAACCATAAATATAGTTAGCGCTGAACGTTTTTAAAACATCATTCCATCCCTGACAACTTCAAAATTAACAGAAATAGAATAGTGTTTTCAATTAGTTTAGCGCTCAACGTATTTTGTGATTTGTGGTGCTAGTGGGCCTAAATGTTTAACATAAGAATAATACTTATTCATTTTAATATGATCACCATTAATTTTTGTGATTGACTACCACTGACACCGTAGCCCGTAAGTGAATGACACATTCAACACACGTACAACGTGTTAACAAAGTTTTTTTGTGACTATAAATTGTAATAACTTTTAAAAATAAAAAAAATTAATATGACTATAACTGTATTTATAACTTTTAAATCTCTTAAAAATAAGTACACAAAAATATCAATATTACATGTGAATTTTAAAATCATTCCCTTTTTTACCCTTGAAAAAACGCTGAAAAGCGTAATTCTTTATTCCTAACTTAACCCAAAAGAAAAACCCAAATGCTAGGTTTCCCTTATAAACTATCATCCCCTATATCATTCCCTCTAGGATTATTTTTAAAACAACAAGTAGCCTATGTCTTTTCCTAGGATGCCATCTATCTTTTTGGCAAATTTTATTGAAATCCGCTCAATGGTTTAGGCGTGAAAAGGTAACATACAGACAGAGTTACTTTCGAATTTATAATATTAATAGGATTTATAATGAATTTTATTCTGTAAACAGGATAGCGGAATCACTTTTGAACGTCATAAGAAGAAAAAATAAGCTAGATGGAGTCGATATAATTCCTATCTGACTACCCCTGAGAAGAAATGGCAAAACAAACTCAGGGTTCCAAGTCTCTTTTCGAAGTCACGGCATAATCTTAGTCAGATCATGTGAGGACCATATAGGTTAGCGTCTGAAATGGTCTTTTGAGAAAAGAATCACACAGATTTGAGTAGACCGGTCCAGTCAGTGCAAGCATTTGTCAGACTCAGTAATCGTATAGCTCAACTCAATACCTAAAGAGCTCAATGACTTGACGAATAATATCACAGAAAGGACATTTGGGTAGGCCGCATAAAGTACTCAAACTGCCAGACTATATTAGTACCGAGTTTCAAGTTAATCCAACAGCGCGTTAAAAATTTTCCTTGCTAACTTTGACACCCCCTAAAATATTCTCTGTGAGGGGTTGTTTTAAGAAACTAAAAGTTCAATCTATATTATTTACTGAGGCAAATATTGCCAAGTTTCAAGTTTATTAACCAAAGGAATAAGATTTTTCATTTAAACTGTATCCCCTCTTTTCAACCCTCATAGGGATGGAATTTTGAAAATTCGTTTGGAGTGCTTTCATTATTTGACTCAAAGATTATTTATACAATTTTTTTTTTAAATAATGGAAGCACTCCAAATGAATTTTCAAAATTCCATCCCTATGAGGGTCCTATGGGGATCCCAATTTTTTTATTACCCCTTGTTACCGCTATAGGGATCGATTTTTAAAAAACTAAAATTTTATTTATTTTACTTTTATGTCAAAAATATAAATAGTGAGTTTCGAGGTCATTGGACTGAGCTTTAAAATTCTTCCATACAAACTTTAACATCCCTAAACCCCCCTTTGAGGGGCAGTTTTAAAACTGATGATGACAAATTAGGCAAGTATTTGTGCCAAGTTTCAAGTTAATTAACCAAATGTATAAGATTTTTCATTTAAATTGTATTTCCTGTTTTCACCCCCACAGGGGTGGAAATTTATAAAATCGTTTGACATTTTTCCATAGCTTGACTTAAGGATTATTTACACAAATTTTCGAGTTAATCAAGCCACGCAGTAAAATCCTCCCCTGTATAATTGACTACCCCTTTTCACCCCGTCAGAGGTACATTTTGAAAAACCCTGATGCACATTATTCTTTATTTTTGGTTCAAAGTATAAATACTGAGTTTTGAATTAATCGTGACACCCCTGAATTCCCCTTTAGAGGGTAGTTTAGAAAAATCATAACTTACTTAGATAAATATTAGTGCCAAGTCAGTCAGTCAGTCAGTCAGTCAGTCAGTCAGTCAGTCAGTCAGTCAGTCAGTCAGTCAGTCAGTCAGTCAGTCAGTCAGTCAGTCAGTCAGTCAGTCAGTCAGTCAGTCAGTCAGTCAGTCAGTCAGTCAGTCAGTCAGTCAGTCAGTCAGTCAGTCAGTCAGTCAGTCAGTCAGTCAGTCAGTCAGTCAGTCAGTCAGTCAGTCAGTCAGTCAGTCAGTCAGTCAGTCAGTCAGTCAGTCAGTCAGTCAGTCAGTCAGTCAGTCAGTCAGTCAGTCAGTCAGTCAGTCAGTCAGTCAGTCAGTCAGTCAGTCAGTCAGTCAGTCAGTCAGTCAGTCAGTCAGTCAGTCAGTCAGTCAGTCAGTCAGTCAGTCAGTCAGTCAGTCAGTCAGTCAGTCAGTCAGTCAGTCAGTCAGTCAGTCAGTCAGTCAGTCAGTCAGTCAGTCAGTCAGTCAGTCAGTCAGTCAGTCAGTCAGTCAGTCAGTCAGTCAGTCAGTCACAGCCAATTTGCTCCGAATCTAATGGACCGATTAAGTTGAAATTTGGTACATATATGAATTTCTGTGACCTAAACACGGACGGGTAAAGTAAATAAATGAATTTTGAATATAGAGGTCACTTTTGGGGGGCAAATAAAAAAATTAAAAAAAAAGTTTTGCTGGATTCACCATGTGACATGTCAAATGAAAAGTTACCATTATGAGGGTCTCAAATATATTTTTTTTTATAATTTTAAAATACATTGTTTTAAAGTTATTTAAGAAAATAGACGAAAATTGACCATCCCCCCCCCCTTATCTCCGAAACTACTGAGCCTAAAATTTTGAAAAAAATACAGAAAATAGATCTTTATCTGTACATTACAGGAAAACCTATAAGAAGTCTGTGGTTTTAAAATAACATGGTAAATCTATCAATATTTTGAGTACAAACTTACATTTACAGTTGGGATGTATGGGAGAAAATGCTTTTCAACTACAATGTTAAGTTTGTTCTTAAGATAAACTCATCCCAACTACGGAACCCTTCATTGTGCGTGGTCCGACACGCACTTGGCCGGTTTTTTTTATATCAGGAGTACTTAGTAGTATTCAGGAGTAATTATGTTGCGAATAACTCTATAAATTATTGACAAACATGATGTTCTATCTCCATGGTATTTTAAGTACGTATTTGCGTTTCGCGACTCATGTTATAATCCTAAACATAAAGATAATGCGTGTTACATCATTTACAATTTACATTATGATTATAACGTGTTAACGACGGTGTTGTTCTCATAATGATTACACGACGTGTTGCTTATTTATCAAATGTATTCACACTTTGTTACTTTAAGTACTTAATCTTCAAGCAGAGGTGGCCCAGTGGTAGGTAACGGCCGCGACTTACGAGTTGTGGGTCGTAGGTTCGAACCCTTTTTTTTTTTTTTTTTTTTTTTTTTGTGGATGGGAAATCATCATCTCCCGCTCCGGGCAGAGCGGGAGGGCGTGTCAGACTTTTACTGACTAAAACCCACCCGTGTTCCTTCAGTTGCCCGTGCCAGGGCCACGGTATCTCTTTCGAACTACCCGCGACCCCGGCGGCATCGGCCCAATTGACCCCGTCACTGCTGACATCTCTTTGAGGCGCGCGTGGAACACAACGCGCCGTCGACCCAGGCCTGTTCCTTACCGGACGGCGAGCTGCCCATTACTCGTCGTCCGCAAGCCCGCGCCTACGGTGGCCGGGAATCGGCAATCGATTCCCGCCGCCCAGGGCGTCTCCTACGGCGGCTAGGGGCGCGAGGGCGCGGCTGTTGCCTCTCCCTCACGCGTTCCGCTTCCTCCTTCGCGAGCATTACTACTTCGCAGAAGGAGGTGACGGCCTCCCATACACTCACGCTCCGCACCATGGCCTGGACCAGGTTTGGACGCGAGAGATCGCCGCCGCCGATCGCCTCCGTGTAGGTTCGAACCCTGACAGGCGCTTTACTATGTGTAAATTATTTCATCACCACTGCTTTCAAACCGGCCATGTCCTAGAACCAAAAATTCTAAGATATGTGACATCTACCAACCCGAACTGGGCCCGCGTGGTGGATTAGAGGAGGCATATGTCCCAGCAGTAGGAACTTTATAGGTTGATTATGAAGTAATTAATCTGTAATATTTGTTGCTTCTGTATTTAAATAGTAGTTGGTCGTCTTTCAGTTGTTCCGTATAAAATAGGTATTCAACTTTATCCGTTGAGACTGGAAGACGACCCAAACATAGTTGGGAAAAGGCAGGCAGATGACTAGGAATACTTTGGTTTCAGGTTAGTGATGATAATAGTATCCGCGATCATCTAATGCAAATTGTATCACGTAGGTACTTAGCACTTTGTGTAGTCACAAAGAAAAAAAATTCGAAAGAAGGTTGTTTTCTCGATAAAATTTAAGTAGGTACGGTCAGCAACAGAAGTTGGTTAACACTGCTACTTTTTGACATCATCTAAATTAACACAAATGATACGATAACCTTCTTTTTAGCTTTTCATTTATTAGATAAAAGTTAATTTTCTTCAAAATTTACATCTGTTCAGATTTTAATGAAGTATTTTTGTCAATAATTAAGATTTAGAAAACGCAAGCGTTAATCGACTTTTGTTGCTGACTGTACGTAGAATATTTTATAATCCAAAAAAAAATTAGTAACTCCACTAAAAGAAAATATTGTATTTTATGGAAAAAGTGAAAAAAAAAACGTATCACAATCATTACTAACAGAAGCTTAATTTTGTTTCTTTTTGCACTTAGCTACTATCTAATAATGTGCTTGTAATAGTCGCACATGAAACGAATTTGGGTAAGATCTGACGAATCTGAAGGTAGTATGATTGGCAACCCTATTTGTGACCCCGTACTGCCGTGAACTTTTAAACTTAAAAAATTAGAAAAAGACAGACAAAATTAAAAATCCGGAGTCACACGTATTCTGTTTGATTTATGGCCCTTTACATAACGTATGACTCCGGATTTTTAATTTGTCTGTCTTTTTCTAATTTCAGATGAGAATATGTTCTTGTTTCATACTTTTTAGAGCGTTTTTTTTCAGTGGTCGGGTTTTAGTTTTTAAACTTAGTTTTTATTTAAATTATTTTGGGGTTATAATCACTAAATAGAATAGAACAAAGTCGCTTCCCGCTGTCTGTCTGTCCCTATGTATTGTTAGATCTTTAAAACTACGCAACGGATTTTTATGCGGTTTTTTTTAATAGATAGAGTGATTCAAGAGGAAGGTTTATATGTATAATAAACGTGGGCGAAGCCGCGGGCAAAAGCTAGTTTCGTGATAAAGTATTTGCAGAACCAATTTACATTTTTAAAGACGCATAATTATTATACGTGTATTTTGGGTAGGTTTGGAGAGAAAATATGTTTGGCTCACGTCTGAGGCGTGATTTTAGAAATTATTACCAATTATCGGATGCATGCAAGCAAAGCCGCGAGCAATAGCTAACAATATATATATATATTTTTGAAATATGCTAAATAAGCCTTTTCATTTGATAACCAACAGGGCATCATTAAAAAAAGTTTTTTTTTAGTTCATGACTTACTCCTGTCCTATATAGGGCGCCATATTCAATTTAATGTGACGTCACATTGCCTATAACTAGCGCACAATAGATGCTTCTAAAGATACCTCATTTGTCAAATTATATGTAGTTTAGAAGTTATGAGGGAACAGATAACATACATACATAGCGATCAAAATCATAACCCTCCTTTTTGAATCGCCGTAGTCGGGTAAAAAGGAAAAAACGTTATTTTTAAGAAAATCTTATTCAACGCTATAAGTTGATTTTGTAAAGCAATCTATTTACGTCATGACTAAATCAATCTGAATCATCAAAGCTCAAAGCAAAAAAAAAAAACGCAAATTCTATTCGTCAGCACCAAAATGATTAAGTTATAATAGAAAAAAGCGCAGGTACACAGCAAAATGAAAACATTTCAAAGTTGACGGTTCGCATATTTTAATTTACATATTTTATTATGTTGATGCGACCCAGGTCGTATGTAAATGGATTTACATAACCCCCATATTGAGAAAAATTAACCATAACTCATAGTGGGACAAGTTTTTCCATTTCCCCTAATAGCACACATCAGCATACCTACACCTTGCCTACACCTCAAGCATACCCGTCGGAATTCAATAGTTAACAGGGCCGGACTAGTTCGTACGAAAGGTGCAGTTTCAGAAAGGGGTACTTTTGAAATTGGCGCAACTTTTCGTAGGGTTACAAAAGCAACAAAAATTATTAATACCTACAGATCTAGCTCTACAATTGTGTGAGGAATGATATGAAAGAGAAGGGAGTGAATGATAGCGTGACGGTCGACAGGGGAGAATGGAAGAAGAAAACGTGTTGCGCCGACCCCAAGTAATACCTATGGGATAAGGGCAGGAAGATGATGATGACTCTACAATTTGCTGTCGCACAAGCTAAAGAAGATTTAACTACATTACTAAGATGTTATGATGTGTAGGTAGTTGTGAATTCATCCCTTATTTTGTTCTGTATATCTATTTGGTTATGTAAAATACTGGCATTCAGCTATATCCGATTACCTAGGTTGGAAGCGGACTCTGACATAGTGAACGATAATATTTAGTTATGGCTTCCACACGGAAAGCCAATCATTCGGAACGTGAGAGGTAGACAGTCGTGCTCACACCGTTATCCAAAAATTTGGAAATATTTTTTGCCTTAGCCAGACACTTTTTAGTATCCATTGCAGCTATTCCTTACTTTGCACCCCAACTAAGCCACCAAATCCGACCCTGTATATTACTAGCTAGATGTTCTCGCCAAGGGAACAAAAACTATTTCTCGTAATATCGAATGTGCCATAAAACGCGATAGGAAAGCTATTGCTTATCTCAAAGCGTCCCGTGGGCGATTCACAGGGCAATGTCACCCGACCTTGATGCCCCCAAATTATACACAGAATTCTCTGTGTCAAGACACTGTGACGGGTTGCTTGTGATCCTAGGTAGAAAAGCTAGGGTGATCGATCATACATTGTGTCTGTTTTCATAAAAAAAATGGAAACATGAAAGGTCTTTCCTTAACTTTAAAGTAAACGATGGCATTTAAATTCGTAAAATCGGTTTAATTCCTTTATCTATTTTTGTTTTTCTTTTATATATTTTAAGTACCATCTTTACAATCCTCTTTCCAAAAAATTAGGGCAAAATCATTTGATTTTCAAGGAGAAAATAATCGAATGATCCTTCTTGCAACGAAGGTCGCGGAGGATGAGACTTCACCCAACTGAAAATCCATCGACGGCCGTCTTGACAAAATTATGCGGAAGGGTTCCATCCAAGTTCTCCTTTGAAACGCACCGGTGAGCATCTAAATTGTCGCTTCCGATACCCTTACTTTACTTAAAAAAGTACGTGACTAAACATTACACCTTCCTCCTCTCGTTTAAAAATAGGTTAGTAAAACAAGTTTTATGCCCCGGCCACACTAACGTCAACCCATTATCGCCATAAACATCGCGGTAGTTAAATTCGGCCAAGATTCGGTCAAACAATCGCGGTAAATGGTGGCAACAGCTACGGCCAACATCCTTCATCGCGATAATCAACGGCATATCCCGTTTATGTGGCCGCGACATTATACTAAGCCAATGTTTGCATCAGTAATAGACTAATAAATCCTGAAAGTACAAATATTTAAAGTTACGGGGAAACAAGCAAAACAAAATGGATGATACATAATGTCCCTTGTAAAGAAGATAAATTTACGAAACAAGAAGTAGGTGTCAAAATATTTATAAGGGCAAACGGTAGAATTACAATTGTTAGTCTTCAAATGGTCAACTTTATTGTCAGGACAAAACACAGGGATTTGCGAATAATCACGCTGGTAACACCGCCTCACTAGACCTTTATTTTTTGTGTTGGTAACGTTACTGGCATGTCGTTTCATGCTGTTTATAAATCTAGAGACAAAGTTCAGTGTCGTCGTAACTTAATTCTTTCGGTAGACTTATTTTTATTCACTTACATTATTCATGATAAACTTTATGATTATCCTAACTAAACCTAACTTCCTAAAATATTAGTATAAAAATGCCAAAATGAGTTTGTTTGTTACCTTTTTACGCCTAAACCACTGAACCTATCATCCTGAAATTTTGCATAATACGTTCTCAGGTGTACCGAAAGTCTGACAACTAGTCTTACCAAGGGGAATTGAATTACCCAGTTACTGGGTTGTGGAGGTCGGATAGGCAGTCGCTCCATGTAAAATACTCGTATTCAGCTGCATCCGGTTAGACTGGAAGCCGACCCCAACAGATTGATTGACGTTCTTAGGTGTACAGAAACGGACAAAGGTACCTTTCATCCCGAAAAAAAGTACTGTCTCCGAGGAAACTAACAATAAAGTTCTTATGATAATAGATGGCGCTACGTGACTATTGAATCATGATTTAATAATATTATTACAAGCAGAGTACAATATAATAATTTAATAAGGTCACTATATGTCTTTCTAGGGTGTTTCCACTCACATCTGCCTTGTAAATACCTTTTGTTAGTCGCGTTTCATTAATTCTCTCAACATGACCAAACCATCTAAGCATATTGTTTTAAATTGTCACTACATCTTCTTTTAAACCACACCGTTGCCTTATCACATCGTTAGTAAAAACTATAAGATTATTTTTACTACACTTCTCATCAAAACTGACACTTCAAATAAAAATATAATAGTTAGTTTATCTATAAGAAAAGTCAACAGCAAGCCTTGAAAAGCTCACGTCGTCGTATTACGGAGTATTCGCTAGGTGTGGGCAAGTCCTTGTTGCCAATTTATTTTATTTTACGAGAGCAACTTGTGATAAGTGGTGCGGCACGTGATCCGACTGATCTATAGCGGTCCTCATCGACCGGTGACGGGACTTCATAATTCTGAGATACATGAGAATTGGGCTTAGAACAGCGCCATCTAGTTTTAAAATGTTGACGTGAAAAAGTGTTTTAAAAGATCTACGTACTACTAAGATCTGTCTACAGAAATAAACATTTCATTTCAATTCAGAGGTTGAAAAAAAATACAAACGACTTAAAAATAAAACCCGGCCAAGGGCGTGTCGGACCACGCACAATGAAGAGTTTTGTAATTGAAAAGATTTTTTCCAAAAAACAAACCTATCATTGTAAAACATCCCAAAATATTTTTTTTTTTATGTGATAAAATTACGAATTAACAATTTTCGGACGTTTTCCTTTACTTGTGCTATATGACCTTACTTCTTGCCAAATTTCAGAATTCTGGGACAACGGGAAGTTAATACCCTTTCCGTCTTATTACAAAAAAATGCTTAAGTACTGGTTTAAACCAAGACTAAAAGGTCTAGGATTGTTACGGTATTAAAGTTAGTACCAGGATCAAAATGTGTTCCGATTACAAAACGAAGACCATCCGAGGATCAGTTAGTACCATGGTTATAGCAATGAAGGTCCATGCTTTTAAAATAACCATAGATAAGAAACAAAAATGACATTCTTTCATTCGTTCGTACCAAGATCGTATAGTATTTATTTGAAGCAACGTTCCGTTTCTCTAAATATTGATATAATAGTATCACTTGAAATGCTTAAATAATTATTTATCAATACAAAAATAGGTCAAACATTGTTCTTTGTATAAGTTACAATATATTGAACAAGCACAACTTATACTTTTGACGTGCATTTTGTAAACAAGTTGTCATATTTTTTAACACCTCTAGCGTGAAGTGGAGTGATTTAAATACTGCGGGCGGCGCGCGTAATTTGAGAGTTGAGACGAATGTTTTTGTTGCGTCCTATACTTACCTACTAATAAATACCTGAATGCACTTCTTATTAATTGTTTTTAGTATTACTGTTACTGTTATGAAGTTGGTACTTAAAACATGGATTTTAAATTATTATTAGGTAAGCAATGCTATGTATCATCTTATTTCGACTACTTAACGCGATGTTCTTATAATTATAGGATATATTACGTCAACTTATTGCTCAATCAGCACATATTATAAGTCCACGAAAACATCAGTAAACATGTAGAAAACTAAAGAGTGGAAGAATATACGGATTTGTGAACCTTTAATTGTATCTAAAATCTTCGTCACTCAATTCAAAAGGATTCACGCGATAACGTTGTCTGTAAGATCGCCGAGACGTCTCCAGCATATCCAAATCTTCCAAATCCATCAAATCAATCCTATTAATATCCATTTTTAACAATTTGTAAGTAAAACGACACACAACAACGACAACTGACAACGACGCTAACCTCAAATAAATTAGTACTGCAGTTAGTCCAATAGATAAACTAGGGGTCTCTGTGGTTTAACTTTAGTACCATGGATAGTTCATGAACTAGTGATAAACTTCATTTTATAATAACGTTTTATTTAGTCATGGTTTAAACCTAGTAAGAATCCTAGTACTAAATTTAGATCGCGTTTTGTAATAAGACGGTTTAAGTTTTGATTTACTTGCAAGTATCAATATATCTCGCATAAATGGTCGTATTTTTGATTGCGTTGACTTAGAAGCTTGATTTTTTTAGAACTCCAAGAGACCATAGACGACGTATTTGATATAATTATAATTATGTTTAAGCTGTGTACTTCTGTAAGTGACGAATTCACCATAATAATATGTATACTTATAAGTTCATTTATGTAATATGTATTAGTGAACAAGTCGTTGGAGTACCTTTAAATAAATAAATAAATAAATATTAATTTCAACTTGATACCTCCACGCGTTCATGAGCAAAAGGGTCTTGACGGACAGATAGACAGACAGTCAGACAGACGGACAACGAAGTGATCATAATAAGGGTTCCGTTTTTTTCCTTTAGAGGTACGGAACCTTAAAAACAAAAAAAAATCGCGATCGATCGCTTTACTACCGAATTCGGTCGCAAAGTCCTAAGAGAGTCCCTAGACGGTGAAAATTGCTTGAAAATCACGTGCTTGTCAAGCAATTTCGAGTATTTTTTTTATCGTTTGGTTTCAAGTAGGTATAACTTATTGAACAAAACCACATTATAAAAGATTGGACATTTTGGGAATTAGACATTTTGAGAATGGGACATTTTGAGAAATGGATTTTTTGAGAATGGGACATTTTGATAAATGGACGTGTTGAAACTGTTGGACATTTTGAGAATTGGATGTTCTGAGCCTCAACCTTTATTTTGCGTGCTTATTATGTAAAATGTAATTACAATATTAGAATGAGTTTCTATACAAAATTGAATGAAACTGCGCTGAGGTCCCAAGCGTTTATTTTGAAGCGCGAATTCACGATCCCGCATTGCGTCATGCGGATCGTCCACTAGGTTTATTACTACAATGTACAGTATGAACACATTTTGGCCTCATTGTCCTCCAAACTTCAAACTTCTGGACTTAGATATGTGCCTGGTTAATTAATGACAATAGGCTGTGCCCTTATTATAAATGTAAATAAAAGCCCGTCACAGACGTAGCTATAATATATATTAACATACTGTGAATTTCTTAGTGTAATATACACCACTAATTTTTAATTAGTACAAAAATTTGTTTGTTTGTTTGTTTGTACCAAATAGGCTCCGAAACTACTGGACCGATTGTAACCATTTTTTCACCAGTAGAAAGTTAATTTATCAGAAAGTAACATACTATAATAATTTATTTTCAAAAAATTTAGAATTCCTTAAGAAAATTGTAATAATGTAACCCAAAGTAGCAAAATTTGGCCTATACATTTCATTATTTGGCGTGCGCTGAGAAAACTATTGATGATAAATAAAAAGTATGTACTGCATAATTAAAGTACTCATTATTACCTTCAAATAAGTCCGCGAGGCAATATATCTAGCTATCATAGTTAAGTCACAATAGCAGCTTTTGTGTTCTAAAATTTAATTAGATCGCCGGTAGAAACAAAAGTGGGTTATATTGGTATCGTAGTATTAAATCTTATTCAAATAAATAGTTTTATTATCAAGGGTATTTATGTAGCAGTAAAATACTTTTTAGTTCATTCGAATCAGAAATTTAATTTTGAAATTATCACGATTATAAAAATGCCATACGCGTTCCGTTCGACGACGCGCTCCCGCGTCAGTATTTTCATTCTTGAGACCAATAAAAACCTTTTACCAAAAAAAAAAACAACCTACTCCCAAAAAAAAACACTACAAAGTGAAAAATAACTTTAATTTCGGAAGTCGGTGTCTTTGGTTTTTGTTAGTTTCATTTTTTGCCACCGACTTCCGAAATTAAAGTTATTTTTCACTTTGTAGTGTTTTTTTTTTGGGGGTCGGTTATTTTTTTTTTTCTGTAAAAGGTTTTTATTTTTTACTTTTTAGTGGTGCCTATACCCCACACATCGAATACCACTCCGCAAAATACGTATTAAATTATTGAAGCTAACTCAAAACCCACTCATCAGAACTTGAAGATAATATGTGACCATCTCAAATAAAAACTTTGCAAAAAGGCATATATAGGACGACTGGTAATTAGTGACCGATACTTAAACACATGATTGTGCTCATGATAACTAACTACTTTTATTATGGGACCAAACCTGAAATCGCGAAAAGAAACGTTTCGTTTAGATATTTTTGCAGTATCCTGTATCCAGAGTCAGCCTAACTTACTTCTTCTTTCTTCTTAGACGGAATTCCCCAGCTTATCCCGTAGGTAGATGATTGTTATTCACTAACGATAAATATAACTGCTTGAACTCAATTCCTGTGACAGAGGTGGCCTTAAAATCCACCACGCGGGCCTAGTGCGGGATGGTGGATGTCCCTTGTCTTTGAATGTTTCAATTTCCTCATAAAGTTTTCCTTCACATGTTTAAGATAGCCGCGTTCGATCGCGGCGGGATTTTATCGCGCACTGGATTTTCAACTCTCGGTGTTGAGCCGAGCTTCGAGAATCCAATCTAACAACAACAGAGTGCATCCCATAGCGTCAAAAAAACACACTGTTGGATTTTCAACTCTCGGCGCTAAGTAGTAGTGTTGAAAATCCAGTGCGCGAAAAAAAATCGCCGCGATATTTTTACGTCCGTGCGAACGTCGGTTTAAACATGCAAGACATTGATTTAAATTATTAAAAATATTGCTACACCAAGAAATTGCATTTACTAAGTTCAGATCCTGTAGTCACGAGTTTAGTACTGAGATCGCTAAATCTGATAGGTTTAATGGATACGAGCTGCAATTATAGTTTTATAGCGACTGTAAAAGATAATATTGTGGGAATGAAGAGTAAATTGTTTAGTGATAATACACATTTACGGTGTACCCACAATAACAGCCGTACGAGTCGATCCATCAGGTTAAGCTACGCTTGCCGAGGTTGGTCCGTAGATGGGTGACCATCTCTACATACCGTGACTCCTCCGTGCCTCAGAAAGCACGTTAAGCCGTTGGTCACGGCTGTCATTCATCTTTGACAGTCGATACCGCCCGAAAGTCTGACAACCAGTCATACCAAGGGGTATCGTATTACCCAGTTACTGGGTTGTGGGGGTCGGATAGGCAGTCGCTCCATATAAAATACTGGTATTCAGCTGCATCCGGTTAGAATGGAAGCCGACCCCAACATAGTTGGGAAAAGGCTAGGCAGATTGACACATTTACGGTGTATGCTTACTATATATGCTTAGGTAGATTTCCATGACTATTTTCTGAGGCACATAATATCATGTAAAATTATAAAGAAAACTAAAACCTTTGTCTCGTAGTACCTACTTGAATGGTTGTTTGATCTGTTTTCAGTAACACGTCTTACACAGGTAAGACGTGTGACAGATATAATATAAAAAAATCTCAAATTAGTCTATTCATCATATGCCTTTTCCCAACTTTGCTGGGGTCGGCTTCCAGTCTAACCGGATGCTGCTAAATACTAGTATTTTACATGGAGCGACTGCCTATCTGACCTCCACAACCCAGGTACTGGGTAATACGATACGCCTTGGTATGATTGGTTGTCAGACTTTCGGGAATCTGACGACCCATAACGACTGTCAGAGATCCACAAATGACTGCCGGGACCAACAGCTTATAGTGCTTTCCGAGGCACGGAGTGATCTTGGTATGTAAAGATGGTCACCCATCCACGGACTAACCGCGGCAAGCGTAGCTTTACTTAATTGATGGACCCTTGTGGCTGTTATTACTTAGCCACACCTCACTTAGCCAAAAGAGTGTATTATTTAAGTTATTCAATTTTTAAATGTCATAAATCAGTTTTAGTTGAAGGAACTTAGGAGGGGTTTTACGTGTATTAGTCTGTAAGCTTTCCTAATATTGTAAAAATAAAATAAAACTGAGCATTATATGCTTTTTACTTCACCAGGCTTAATTCAATTTCGGCATGACTCTTGTGCTCTTGACTAACTTCAACTCGATCCATTATTGGTCGAACTAAAAGTTCGGCGTTCACACAAACGGGCTGAACGCACCTACCCACCTAATTTAAAATTCTTATTGGCTCTCACATTTGTGAATTAGATTGTGTTCAAAGATTAGTAATTCGGAGAATAATGCTGACATTTTCTCTTGGGAGACTTTTTTATTTTGAGATAAGCGTTTTTGGTTCGAATTACTCTGTATTCTATTGCAAAGTAGTCCTTTGCTCAATATGCTTTTCTAATCTGCATATATTTTATATTATGATTGTGAAAAAGATTTATTCTGAGCTCTAAGGAGTTAATCTACTATAGATTACGGTTGACATCAGTCTACAGATCAATAATAACTAGTGGTTCTGCGAACAGTTGACCTCGCAAGCACAACATTTTTTGCAACAATTAATATACCAATAAAGTCGTTTATTTTAGAAAATTCTGATAATTACTTTCAGAATTCTTTAGTTTTGTGATGAGAAGGTGGTCCCAGGTGCTCCATCAATCCCTATTTAGTAGTTAAAGGACCGATTCCACTGGTAGAAATCTAAGTGAGTGATCAATTTATTGCATTTTGAGGAGATATTCTGCTCTAGCATTCAAATAAAAAAGGAACCATTAAAATCGGATCTCATAAGACAGAGAAATCCAGTAGCCTCCTTTTTGTCCCTTTTTGGAGGAAGCAACCCTCCAATAAAAAATCCCCGGCATCAAAAAATGTTATAAAGTCGTAAAACCTATAAACCGAGTACCAACAAACTTTGCCAAGCAATTTTGCCAGGCTTGAAGCAGAGACGCTTTGCTCGCTCGGTCAATAATATCATCATTGACATTTAAAAGCCCTGTACTGATTACTGTACCCAACTAGTGTACCTACTTGCTTCAGTGCTTCAGGACTTTCAATATTTTTCCTCCTACGGTATTTTGAAAAGATAAGGTCGCGAACCAAACTTCTCAGTACATAGGTACCAAAATTCAGGTGAACGATAACACCTATACAGGGCGAAATTGAATTCATGAGCAATATTTCAAGGGGTCTTGTACTCACCATTATGAACAACTTTTACTATGGGAGCAAACCTGAAATCGCGAAAAAAAAAATCTGCTGTTCCATACGTTATGCTCGCATAACTCACAAGAAGAACGTGAACTTAGAGAGAACACTAGAAGAAAAGTTATAAAAAATAAAATTGCACCTAAACTTAATATTGCGAAACAAGCAGTAGAATTATTTAATAGGTTAATTGCCTACTGACTCAAGATCATTGATTTATAGAGGTACTCTTTTCAAAGGTAAACTTAAAGCTTTCCTGTTATAGAAATGTTTATATTCCTTAACTGAATTGTGACAGATGATGGTGAATTTATATTTAGTACTTTACCTTCTTGTCTTGTCTTGTGTTTGTTGTCTTGTTGTTGTCTTTGTCTTTGTCTTCTTGTCTTTTGCCATTTACTTATGACATTTAAAATATATTCAACACACTATTAGACATTTATAATAATTTGACATAATAATATTTACAATCTATAGACATAATATTTGTCATAATTATGTTATTAATTATTTTTTAGCGAAATTTACCGTTTGAAATACATATTTTAATATTTTTAGCTGTAATTAATTAATGTACTATTTCAAACACAATGCGAATTGTTATATGAATAAATAAATAAACTCGTCAAAATGTAAGGGACAGCTGGTTTTTTTTCGCGATTTCAGGTTTTTTCCCATAGTAAAAGTTGTTCATAATGATGAGTACAATGATCCCTTAAAATATTGCCCATGAATTCAATTTCACCCTGTATACTGTGTCGTTATTCAAAACACCTTGCCATGTCCTAGTGATCAGAACTTTCTGGACTAATTAAGTGTCTGGCTGGATTAGTCAGTCTTTTAAAGTAGGCGGCGGGTGCGACAAAGCGATTGATCACGTCATCACGTGCCCAGCCCTTCTGTTGAGACTTGAGAGTGCTCAGTCGAACAATTAGAACACGCTCGGTAACGGGATTCCTTAAAATTCATCGTGAATATTAATTTTGCACGTTCAGACGAGAGTAGGGCTCTTAGGTTTATTTCTAATTTTAGAATTTAGAAGAACTATTTTTTTTTTTTTTTTTTTTGTAAAATGGGAGGTCAAAGTGTCAAGGCAAGGGCTAGGTCAAAACAATTAATTGGATTTAGGTGATTCTGCCAAAAAATATGAGTAGCGGGTGCTTAAGCCTCTGGGTATGGATGAATGTGACATGCAATTTGAGAGATTGTATCTGTGCACTAACGGCCGATAAATACAATACAAATACAAATAGTTTATTTTCTTTAACATGGTATGTACTACATAGCTAGTGATAGAAATGTCCTTTTAAGCAAATAAATGCCTGTATTAGGACACTCCGCTCTTCCGCAACTTAAATTTACGTACTGTACATTCACAAACAAAATTAAGCCAATGTTTACTATTTATACAATTTTGAAAAACTAAAGTAAAATAAAGTAAATTAAAATTATTCCGGACAAAGAATTGTAGCAGACTAAATTTTTATATCAGCTTATTACGAAATAATTGTTATAGTTATATGAGTTGGGAATGTATGATATATGTGTGAAGGGTGTGTGTGTGTGGGCTGTATGTGTGTGTGGTGTGTGTGTGTGAGGGATGTATGTGTGTATGAGGGGTGTATGTGTATGTGGTGTGTAAGTCAACATTTTGAACATATGAGCTACGCTTGAATGAGTGTGTTATGATGTGTGTTGCAGGAGGGCCTCCGTGTCCTCATAATCAAGTGATTTTATCCATTTAGTTACAAGAATTTTACATTCATAATATTGTTTGGTGTATACATATATTTCCCTATTTATTTTATTGTAGAGTTGAGATGACCGTTTCTCGTATTGCCCACTACAAAACCTAGTTTTTGTTTGTGGAATTGGTGCTATAATGTCTTTCCTTCTTTTTGATAAAGATAGTCAGAAAGGCAATTGCTATCAATGAAGATCTCAATCACAGTTAAACTTTATCGAAAACTGTTCCAAGCATTAGTAAATTGATAAGTTCAAAATTAAAAGCGTACGGTCCCTTGAGAGGTCATAATTCCACAGTGCCCGCAAGCAGTCATTAATTTCCCAAAAGATCGAGTAGCTAATTATAAAGGTTTATTCCTAACTGCCCCGCAAGGGACTCTATTGAATCGGCGGGTTCATTTTCTTACAATATTTTCTTTTTCATTTATGTTACAAATGTAATAAATCGTTCGTCTAAACGTTTGTTGGAATTAATTGAATTTAGTAGCATTATTTATTGTGTATTGTGTGGTGTTTTAAAATCGAACATCCTCCGTTTTGAATGTTTTTAGGGTTCCGTACCTCAAAAGGAAAAACTGAACCCTTATAGGATCACTCGTGTGTCTGTTTGTCTGTCCGTCTGTCACAGCCAGTTTGCTCCGAATTTAATGGACCGATTAAGTTTAAATTTAATAAACATTATGAATTTCGGTGACCCAAACACGGTAGTAAAGTAAATAAATGGATTTTGAATATGGGGGTCACTTTTGGGGGGCAAATAAGAAAATTTAAAAAAGTTTTGCAAAGTATACCGTGTGACATATCAAATAAAAGGGCTTGCTATGAGGGTCTCAAATATATTTTTTTTATAATTTTGAAATAAATTGTTTTAAAGTTTTTTAAGAAAATAAACGAAAATTGTCCATTGCCCTCCCTTTTTTCCGAAAGTACTGAGCCAAAAATTTTGAATAAAAATACAGAAAATAGATCTTTACCTGTAGATTACAGGAAAACCTATAAGAAATCTGTGGTCTTAAAATAACATGGTAAATCTCTCAATATTGTGAGTACAAACTTACATTGACAGTTGGAATGTATGGGAGAACATGTTTTTCAACTACAATGTTAAGTTTGATAAATTCATCCCAACTACGGAACCCTTCATTGTGCGTGGTCCGACACGCACTTGAACGGTTTTTCTTAAAATTACATCAAAGTGACATCTGCTGATCTCTGCCATCTGCAAGACGTAGATAATTGTAAGTACGCACGGCTACAGATCAAGCTATACACATCCAGTATAAGCTGATCTCGCATTGTATAGGATTTCCTTACAATGACAGGTCAGTGTAAACTGGCAACTTTAAGCTTGATGTGTAGCCGTGTGTACCTACACAATTTGCCACTAAGATCCATAAGATCCTTATGGATGAAAATCCATAAGGATGTTATGGATCTTAGTGGAAATATACTTAGCAAGATACGAGCGACAGCGACTGCGATAGTAGTTAAGGAAAATTTTATTATAAAGTAGATACAATGTTACATAACATTTAAAAACCAGCCAAGTGCGTGTCGTACCATGCTCAATGAAGGGTTCCGATGTTAAAAAAAATATTCTAAAAACAAACCTAACATTGTAGTAGAGAAACATGTTCCATAAATGTATGGGAGAACATGTTTTCATGTTTTGATCTACGTCACGGTCAATTCTCAACTACAAATTTAATTTTGAAATCGCAAAGAAAAAATTTATGTGATAAAACTACTGTGGCGAAATCTACATCGCCACATACGAAATACGCGTCACACTGACGTCACGCAATCCTGCATCGCGCAATCAGAGTTTACCGCGCGACTAGCATACATCATCCCGACATCAACCGTTCGGGCAGTTGCCCACCAGACACGACACCCGTCTGGTCGGAGGATCCTCCCTTTTCAATAGATGATGATGAGTGAACTTTATACCCTGTTCCTCATGCTCACAAATTACCGATTTTCGGACTTTTTCCTTTACTTGTGCTGTGAAACCTTTCTTCTTGCCATATTAAGGAAGTACCATACTGATAGGTTTTCATCTATTTGCGAGTATCAAAATATTTCGCAAAAATGGCCGGATTTTAGATTTTTTTATTACAATTACTTAGAATCTTGATTTTTTTAGAGCTCCAAGGAACCTTAGACCTACATATTTGATATTAATTTCAACTTGATATCTCTACGCGTTTGAAAAAAAGGCTCTTGACAGACTGACAGACAGATAGACAGACGGACAACGAAGTGATCCAAAAAGGGTTCCGTTTTTTTCCTTTTGAGGTACGGAACCCTAATTGACACACACATTAATACATATTCGTAGCTAATACTGAGAACGAAAACAGACAGCTTTGTATATCTTGCAGTACAAATTACGACATACACTGAAGACAATGAGTGTTGCTATGTCTATGACATGTGAGCATTTATCACTGTGACTGACAACCAATTAAGTAGCTCGGCTTATGTCACAAATTATACTGGATATATGAGTGAACACGAGCAGCAATTACAGAAAGTTTTAATAAGTAAATATTTAACTTCTTTACTGCAGGAGCTCGTGGCTAAGTATTACCAGCCGTACGGGTCGATCCATCAGGTTATGCTACCATCTTTAGCTACCGAGACTCCTCCGTGCCTCGGAAAGCCGTTAATCCGTTGGTCCCGGCTGTCATTCGTGGATCTTTGACAGTCGTGACGGGTCGTCAGAAGCCCGAAAGTCTGACAACCAGTCTTACCAAGGGGTATCGTCTTACCCAGTAATTGGGTTGTGGAGTTCAGATAGGCAGTCGCTCCATATAAAATACTGGTATTCAGCTGCATCCGGTTAGACTGGATGCCGACCCCAACATAGTTGGGTGAAACCTTCACTTCTTCTTATTTCAAGAAAACTCTTCTCAGAATGGTCGTGGTTATTGCGTTGCCATTCGGCTGTATTAGGTACAATAGGCCGCACGGCAGTGGTAACAAATCAAGTATAAGCCGGTCTCTAGGCCAGCACAAGGTAAAAGTGTTACCACTGACTTACGGTCGACTGTTTTAGCTTTACCAGAACATTTAACCATGGTTGGGGCGCTTGATAAGTTCTGCCCAGTACGTTACAGAGAAACCACGGGGTCTTCCCTTCCAACCTGCCCCTAAATGTGTCCATGTCCATTCACATTACATAAATATTTAATTAACCAATTTAACAAACGAAATTCATCTTAAAATAATACAAAATGAATGAGAAATGACTCGCCGAACCGCGCCCTGTATAAGGAAAAACTCATTTTAGTGTCAATGACACCCACACATACATACATACGACCGACGGCCAGTATTGACTGTCTGTGTTTGTTAGGTACTCCCCCTTATCCGCGACGGTTTATCAGACATACTTACACTATTTGTATTTCTTGAATTTTCCTTGTTCAAAGTCAAGAACGGTTAAAATCTGTTTCTAAACAAGTTAAATTTACGGTGAAGTATGTTACACAAATACCTAGACAGATGTACTTTTATGTATGAAGTTATTTTTGAGGAAAAATGCTTGTATTTGTATCGTAATATCGTATAGGTCAAACATGTACGAGTACCTATCTTTAACATTTTCCTTGTAACTGTAGCTGTAGCGCAGTGTGTGTTGGACATTTCGGCAGAAACAAAACAGTTCGTAAAGATTGTATGCGATTTATTCGTGAAATAAAGCTCCATTTTTATTGCCTGTGGCATACCATAAAATTGAAGGGTAATTAACTACTACTACTTAATTAATTAATTAAGGGTCTTCTAAACAACACGTACCTACCATATTGTTGCACGATACGGGCAAGTTAGTTGCCCGTCAAAACTGGTATATTATAATGTGTAAACAGCACGAAAAGCAAGCAAGCAAGCAAAAAAAAGCAATAAAAAGCGTAACGCATGTGCATGGGCAAAGCGTATGTGTAAGCAGCAATAAAATCGTACGTACCATACGAGTAATTTTACTCGTATGCTTTCAATTCTGGCATGAAAATTTTCTATCATTCAATCAAGAGCGAACGAAACAAAACGATCAATGAAATTAAATGAAATATTTGGCAGCGCTAATACGGATAATACTTGAATCAGTTGTACAAGGACGTGCAACTGTATTTAGACGAGGCAAAACTTGCACGCAATAATCGCCTTGCAATTTTTTTGCCTTGGTGTACCTAAGTCTCATGTGATTTTATGGAACGGCAAAACTTGCATTCAATGATCGTATGCCATTTTATGGAATCGCATGCGTGTGAACACCTGCATGCAATTCTTGAATGCCAATAAAATTGTACGTGCTTTATGGCATGCGTTTATTGCTCTTGAGCGTTTCAGAAACTTGCACCGTGTAAACAGAGCTTTAGAGTAGGTCGGAAATTCAAACCTAAAATCGTACAAGCCCAGAACAAAAGACAGAAGCCATAGGTTATGTCAAAATAAAAATGACAGATGTCTTGTCTTGTGTGTTTCTTTTCTAATTATCAATCTGAAAACAGTTAATTAAAATAAGTCCAATATAAATTAGTTACATGATGACAGTTTCACTATCTCCTGACCAGTTTTAGTTAACTTATCTAGCGAATTGCTTATGGTCTATTATTCTATTTTTAAATTTTAATTACGGATTATAATAAATTCATCATTCATTTTTTCATTTATAATAAATTTAATCATTTTTGTTGCTAAATGTACTTTTTTTTTTTGTAAACTGGAGTAAGGGTTAAAGCTGAAAACCAGCGCTTAACAACCCGCTAGACCTAAGCATAATGCTGACGCTTAAACCTTTTGCTTCCGGTAATATAGTTTTGTGTATGTACCACTTCTACTAGCTGAAATACTGGAGACAATGAAGGTTTTTTCTACATATTCTATTCACCATAAGAAAGTAATCAGGTGTATATAATTATGTAAGCTACATCTCTAAAAAACCGAACGTACCGAGACACGGAAGAGTTACGTTCTCTGAAGAACTCAGGTTTCTCTGCCTTTATCAAATTCCCGAGATCCATTACCGTGTGAGGGGGCTCCTACATACTGGGGGTGTCCTACATCTGCCTACAGTTAGGTCGCATTACTGGGATGAATTTATTTGGAGAAAACATGGCCGTAGCTAAGTAATAATAATAGTAATATAATAAGTCATGTTTACCGCAAATAAACGTTTTTTCTTTCTTTCTTTCTTTCTTTCTAATAACAGCCGCACGGGTCGGTTAAGCTACGCTTGCTAGGGTTGTTCCGTCGATGGGTCACCATCTTTACATACCGAGACTCTTACAGTCGCTCCATTGTATTCAGCTGCATCTGGATAGACTGGAAGCCGACCCCAAAAAAAAAAAAAAAAAGAAAAATCAAAAAAAAGAAAATCAGAAAAGTCTAGGTAGATGATGATTTGGAGAAAACATGGCAATGACAAAACTCTTATTGCTTTCCTAAAAAAACCGGCCAAGTGCGAGTCGGACCACGCACAATGAAGGGTTCCGTAGTTGGGATGAATTTATCCCAAGAACAAACTTAACATTGTAATTGAAAAACATGTTCTTCCATACATTTAAACTGCAAATGTATCTTAAGACTATAGACTTCTTACAGGTTTTCCTGTAATTATAGATTACAGAAAAACCTGTAAGAAGTCAATTATATTTAATTAGTTCCAGTGTTTTCTGTATTTTTTATTTTTATTTTAGGCTCATTAGTTTTGGAGATAAGAGCCCCTTGAATGGACCCCTTGGCCCTTCCATCAGGATCTATCCATCAGGTTAAGCTACGCTTGCCGGGGTTGTCCGTGGATGGATGACCATCTTTACATACCGAGACTCCTCCGTGCCTCGAAAGCACGTTAAGCCGTTGGTCCCGGCTGTCATTCGTGGATCTTCGACAGTCGTTACGGGTCGTCAGAAGCCTGAAAGTCTAACAACCAGACTTACCAAGGGGTATCGTATTACCCAGTTACTAAATTGTGGAGGTCAGATAGGCAGTCGCTCCATGTAAAATACTGGTATTCAGCTGCATTCGGTTAGACTGGAAGCTGACCCCAACATAGTTGGGAAAAGGCTAGGCAGATGATGAAGTCTGATTACAAGTCAAAGAAAAAGACCATTATGTCACAGCATTGTGGTGAGGTAGTATGGATCCTACCCCACCACAATGCTCGTGTACCTACAATTAGTACCTACTCAATTATAAATTGTAGCCCTGTTGATATTTATTTTGTGTTTGTTCCTTTTAATCTGTGCCCAAGTGTGTTCTTTCACCTACTAGGTGCAACTTTACCAAAAAAAATATTCGACTAGACACCACACATACATACACACACACACACACACACGACACGACACGACATAGTAGACCATACATCAAACACTTGTAAAAAACCAGGCCCGACTGAAACTCACAGAAACTGCGGTGAGTTATCTACGGATGTATTTGAAGACATTCGCGCTTATTGTTTCCTTGACAAAAGGGCGGTGGTGTCAGTGGCAATTGATCACGTAGGTTCCCTTCCCTACGTCCGCTCCGATAATATTGGGCACCGTACACATTCGACGTGGAAAAGGTTTGGGAAAAGATTGAAACGTTTCAGAATATTTTTACGTATGTAACTACATAAACATCAAAGGTTTATGTTATGTATCTCACAAACTATGTGATGTCTTTATATGAACAGTACCTGGGCAACCGAGCCTTGCTCGGCTTAAAATATAGAATACGAATCAGATATGAGACATAGCTAGGTCGATTTTTCGAACCCCTATATTGCAAGTTTCATTGAAATCGTTATATTGCTCATTTAATAGTATAGGATTACTTCGATTATTAACATTCAAATCCTATTCGAACACCGCTTTTTCAAGGATGACAAATGATAAACTGCAGTTTCAGGCCTTATAGTTTAGCTAAAGTGACTCAGACTCATATATTATCTCAAGTCACCAGTAAACGGTCACTACTCCAAACAAAATAAAAGAAGAGCTGAAAACGTAAAAACAGAATAACAAAAAAGATTTTCCCCTATAAAGGGCCACAAAAGATCCTAACATTGAACGTTACGCTGCATTTTATTACAGCCAGTGTACACGGTCCGCTCTCCCGAACCGTTACGGCGCGTCAATTATCCGGAGTCGTTGTGACGGCTCGGATACGGATTGAATTAACGTCGAGAAAAAACGCTCCACCGCGTTATATTAAACCCAGCCAGTTGAGATCAAGCTAACCGATATTAAATGGTGGCTCAGGCTGTTTAATTAAAGATGTGGTTGAAGTTTTGCTTGGTGTGCTGAAAAAATACTGTAGGGCTGGTAATACTACGATAGAGAGTTAGTAATTGTATTTCTATTAAGCGTGATATTATGTGTAATATAAATGATAGTATGTATCTATATCTCATACGTGATATTAGCATAATCAGCCTATAATATTCCCACTGCTGGGACACAGGCCTCCTCTTTACAAGAGGGAGTGGGCTGTAATCCACCACGCGGGCCCAGTGCGGGTTGATAGATATCACGTTATCAATTTTTGGTTCTAGGACATGTCAGTTTCCTCACGATGTTTTCCTTCACCTGATGATGGGTTCGAAGAATAGAAATTTTTAATTTTATTTTAAACTAGCTGCGCCCCGGGGTGTTACCCGCGGTTTATGTGATACACTAAAACGTGTATTATTTAGTCGGTGAGAAAAGTATTCACAAAAAAATTGCTCATCCCACGGGAGCACTACATTTTTTCAGGATGTAATGTAGTCTATGTGTGCTATTTGTATACAGGGTGTCTGCTACTTCCACACCAAACTTCATCAAAATCGGTCGAGCCATTTGAGTTTGTATGAGTAGCAAATATAATATTTGGATTGCTTACTCATCCCACGGGAACATTACATTTTTCGGGAAATAAAGTAGCCTATGTGTTAATCCTGGGTGTCAGGAACTTCCACACCAAATTTCATCAAAATCTCTCCAGCCGTTTGGGCGTGAAGAAGTAACAAACATACACACACACACACACAAACTTTTTTTACTTTTAATATTAGTGTGATTATTGTGTTTTTGGTTTTGTTGGTGATCTTTCTGTGCGAGTCACAACTTTTTCTTTCTTTCTTTTTTCGGGATAAAAATTAGCCTATGTGTTAATCCAAAGTGTTAACTACTGCCACACCATATTTCATCAAAATCTGTCTAGCCGTTTGCGTTTGAAAGAGTAGCAAGTAGGTATATTTGAATTCCTTGCTCATCCCACGGGAACACTACAGTTTTTCGGGATATAAAGTGACCTATGTGTTAATCCAGAGTGTCAGCTACTTCCACAACAAATTTCATCAAAATCAGTCGAGCCATTTGAGTTTGAAAGAGTAGCAAATAAATTTGAATTCCTTGCTCATGCCACGGGAGCACTACATTTTTGGGATAAAAAGTAGCCTTTGTGCTAATCCAGAGTATCAGCTGTCTACATACCAAATTTTATCCAAATCGGTCCGGTCGTTTGAGCGTGAAGAAGTAACAAACATACACACACTCACAAACTTTCGCCTTAATGTTAAGTTTCTCTATACATAACATTAACTTATCCTGATGCCACCATCTTACTGTAAATATAATTAAATACTGGTTTAAAAAACGGATCCAAACTAAATATCTGCTATTTTTTTTTTCAAGAGTGTACTAGTGTGCTGGATATCCTGGCTGCAACATCAGACCAAGGATTACATAATCTTGCATAGTTATAGCATAATTATATCGGAAAATATCCCACGGGAAATCCTTCCTTATTCCTTGTCTACATTTTAAAGGGAACCTCTGTGCAAAATTTCAGCATTCTAGGTTCAAGGGTTAGGGGCTGGGCGTTGATGAGTCAGTCAGTCAGGACTTCTTATAGATAAATGGGTGTTTAAAATTTTAGGTCACACATATGTTTGAAAGTAAAGTCAATACCCATTATGCGTCTGAGATTCCTACCGCAAGAGCGGGTGACCTTGAAACGGCTGAACCGATTTTTATAAAACATGTCTAAGAACCACTGCTAGAAAACCTGCTTTCAAATAAAAAACCGCATCCAAATCGGTTCACTAGTTTAAGAGCTACGGTGCCACAGATAGACACACACACACACACATATGTAGCGGTCAAACTTATAACACCCATCTTTTTGCGTTGGGGATTAAAAATTACTTTACATAGCACGTTGCATTGCTGGAATTTGAATTGGGATACGATAATACAAAATCAGAAACTTACAAGATTTCTGAACCCGCAACCGACCAAGAAATTGTATGTTTTCAGACCACAAGTTCACGCCGCCGTCACCCGAACTTTCATTTCCTGAAGGCAAGGCAAACATTTGTGGGTTAAGGCGAATACGTTTAAGAAGCCCGCGAAATTCAAAATTTCTTTAGGGTTTGCAATTTGCAGCTTAGTTTCAGGTTACAGGTAGGTACCAAAGTTACGCGACAGTAATGAGCATAATATGTATTTTTATTAGAATCATCAATACATCTCTCAAGTTAAAATTGGTCTGAAACGACATTTTCATGAAATTCTCATGTTTTCGAAAATTATCGTAAGATAATTTCATGGACTACCTACCTTAGCGCATCCCCCTTAACTTTGAAGTAACGTGGTAACCATCCTTTCTTACAAACAGGACTCCGTTCTTATAGTCTCGGTCTCGACTCGAAACGACTGTTTCCAAACTGATTATATCAGTTTTACGAGTACCAAGGTTTTACCATTGTCTTCTCCTTATTAAGATAGTTTTTGGGTTTATTAAATTTGTTAATTTGTTGTAAGTACTTCATTTGGTCTTTATTGTCTTATCATTGGGTTTCATTGTCTCGTCGGTTTCATGGTATATCTAGCTATATAAATAAAAAGAGAAGTCCTGACTGACTGACTCATCAACGCCCAGCCCAAACCCTTGGACGTAGAAAGCTGAAATATTGCACAGAGATTCCCTTTATAATGTAGACAAGGAATAAGAAAGAAATTTCCGGTAGTACGTTTCCGTATTTTCCGACATCCACGCGGGCGAAGCCGCGCGGGAAGTGCTAGTATTACTATTTAGACAACATAACATCACGCCTGTAATCCCCGGAGGGCTAGGCAGAGGTGTAGCCTTCTTTCTTATATCTATGGGTGTACTTATAGTACACCCAAATTGCGCCAGTCCCGTGTAAAGACGAACCTATTATTACAGAATCTAATAATATTATAAGAAAACCAATACTCCATATTCCCCCTTTGTTTGTTATTGATAATATAATATTTGTGGGCTATTTTATAATTTAAAGTAGGTTAGTTAAGCTATGTTATTTCTGAACTGTATCTGATGATTTAAATTTCGAAACGAAACGTAGAGGCATAGACGAAGGGAAGAAAAACAAAAGGCGGTAGAAAAGATGAAAAGTGTAGAAAAATAAAAGCTAATTTATTATTTAGAAAAGGTGTTTATTTCTGCTAAAACAACCAATTCTTCCGTCCTACATATTTATATTCACTTTCGCCTTAACTTTGGAGGCTGATGTTATATCAAAAGAAGGGAATAAACAGTATCAAGAACAACCAGTACATTTAATAAATATCTTTGATAAAGTCAAAGTAAGTAAGTAAGTTTCTAAGTATATAATATTATGTTTCATCATAATCATCATTGATACGAGTATATCAATGTATTTCATCACAAACTTACGTATGCATAGCCGCCATGCGAAGGCGAAAGGGTTATCCCTTCAATATGGATAACCCATTGAATGGGTTCTATACTTGAAACCTAGTGAAAGAGTTATCCCTTAATTAAGATAGCCTATATACTATAAGTGTTTTGTTCGGGTTCGCTATATTAGCAATTTGCAACTTAAGCCCATCTTCGAGAGATCATAATTACATTGCTCCGAGTCGCAATTTTTTTACGCTGTTAGCGTTTTTATAAGAGTTGAAGAGTGAAACCCTTTTGAACGGCTTAAATTAAGCCGTTCAAAAGGGTTACCCACATCGTATGGATTTTTGTTTAACTGCTTAGAAAAACCCTATCTAAAAACCCTATCGAAAACCCTTTCAATGGGTAACCAAAATGGTCCCTTAAAGCCATTCATAAGAGTTAACTACATCATATGGGTTTTTGATAAAATGCTTAGAAAAACCCTATCTAAAAACCCTATCGAAAACCCTTTCAATGGGTAACCAAAATGGTCACTTAAAGCCATTCAAAAGAGTTACCTACATCATATGGGTTTTTGATAAAATGCTTAAAAAAACCCTATCGAAAAACCCTATCGAAAACCCTTTCAATGGGTAACCAAAATGGTCCCTTAAAGCCATTCAAAAGAGTTACCTACATCATATGGGTTTTTGATAAAATGCTTAGAAAAACCCTATCTAAAAACCCTATCGAAAACCCTTTCAATGGGTAACCAAAATGGTCCCTTAAAGCCATTCAAAAGAGTTACCTACATCATATGGGTTTTTGATAAAATGCTTAAAAAAACCCTATCGAAAACCCTTTCAATGGGTAACCAAAATGGTCCCTTAAAGCCATTCAAAAGAGTTACCTACATCATATGGGTTTTTGATAAAATGCTTAAAAAACCCCTATCGAAAAACCCTATCGAAAACCCTTTCAATGGGTAACCAAAATGGTCCCTTAAAGCCATTCAAAAGAGTTAAATACATCATATGGGTTTTTGATAAAATGCTTAGAAAAACCCTATCTAAAAACCCTATCGAAAACCCTTTCAATGGGTAACCAAAATGGTCCCTTAAAGCCATTCAAAAGAGTTACCTACATCATATGGGTTTTTGATAAAATGCTTAGAAAAACCCTATCGAAAAACCCTATCGAAAACCCTTTCAATGGGTAACCAAAATTTACTCTGGTTCAAACACGCTGTGAATATGTACGTGAAGTCGAGTAGCGTCAGCACAAAACACACACACGCGCTCACTTACACAAACACTCTTCCGACTTCGTCATTGCCGCGGACGGTACCGAAAGCTACTGCGCTTACACACACATTCTGAGCGTGTTTGAACACTTGGTAACCACTAGTAAAGCGCGTGTTGCTTCGTGAGTTATAAATACTGTACCTAAGTCGACGTTCGCACGGACGTAAAAATATCGACACGTTGTATATGAATACCTAAAAGATACATATCAGCTTCAACAATATGATTCAGCTCTATTTTCCAACTAGTCTTTCTTGAACTTTCACAATTAACCGACACTACCACTTTGAAATCTACCCCAGATCCAATCGGATCGAATGTCTAGGAATCATTTAATGGTTGAATAGAAAAGTCGAATATAAAATTGAATGAAGTGCAGTTCCATGTTCCTTGCTCCCGTTCGCGGCGAAGCCTCCAAGACACTTGATAATTGATTTTGTAACAGTTTCAATAGAATGATTTTATTAGTATTCGGCAGTTGAATGAAGGAAAGGCGAGCTTAAATTTCATTTGTCATTCCAATTCGAAGGCTCTTTCAAGACACGAATGGATGAACGTTATAAAGAGCATATCGCTTTCAGATAACTAAATTATTTTTGATACAAATTCACTTGAATAAATAATATTGTGATTCAAATATGTAAATGGAAACTTGAATAATGTCTGTCTGTAAATGCTAATAAATTTGTTTTGTTATTCTTTGTCTTCCAGTATTTTAGTAAGTCAGTATTGGGTAGAGACTGACTGTACTTCATATTTAAATTCTTGCCCTTGACATTATCTTTGTAAATATAGGCCTTGTATAATTCATTATCTACATCTCGTTATCAACTAGGAAACAATATTTAACTATGTAGGTCCTTTTCTTTGCATCATTTCATAACCAACATAATTATATAGTTATATATTTATTAATAATAAAGTATTGTTTGCATTGTATTGTATTCAAGCCTTCAATACATACACATACAACACAACAACAATACAAACATTACAATATAATGCAACAATCGATCAATATAATTTATTTTATCTATTTTTGCGTTTACTCTGGGGACCAACTAAATAAAAATAATGGTATTCAGCTGCATCCGGTTAGACTGGAAGCCGACCCCAAAATAGTTGGGAAAAGGCTAGGCAGATTAACTCTGGGGACCAACTCTCACCAATTTGGAATATAAGTCGACGTTCGCACGGACGTAAAAATATCGCGGCGATTTTTTTTCAACGCTCTGCTTAGCGCCGAGAGTTGAAAATTCAACAGTGTGTTTTTTCGTCGCGCTGGGATTCACTCTGTTGTTGTTAGGTTGGATTCTCGAAGCTCGGCTCAACACCGAGAGTTGAAAATCCAGTGCGCGATAAAATACCGCCGCGATATTTTTACGTCCATGCGAACGCCGGCTAAGAGTCTCATGCAATGCAACGCTTCCCAAAAAGTACAGTCTTCTTTATTTCTGTACCCAAATAAAACTTTTTTTCATGTCGATGTCATGATGGCCCTGTGGTTTAGGCCTTGCCTCTCGTGCACGAGGTTGTGGGTTCAAATCCGGGCAAGTACCAATGTGACTTTCTCAATTCATATGTACTTTCTAAGATTATCTTGGACATTACTGGCACCGGTAAAGGAAAACATCGTTAGTAAACCTGGACTTATAAATCTATATAAATAAAAATCAATAGCCGAATTTATGTATGCGCATCACTTCAGAACGGTTGCATCTATTTGGATTATCCTATTTTTGTCGTGTTTGTAATTGTCAGGACAAGATTTTTATGAAAGAAAATGTTTGGAAAGTTGCCGGGAAAATTGAAAAATTCGGAAAAACTGAAAGAGCATTTTCTATGGGAATTTTGTATGAATTATTGACATTTTGACAGGAGAACGTTTGTCGGGTCAGCTAGCAGTTACTTAATATTAGGTCTTTACCTATGAAATTGCCGTTCTGCAGTACTGGCTACTTCAAATCAAAATAATTTTTGTTTGGCTATGAATTCTAATTTCAAATTAATTTTATTTTAAAAACATGGATTTTTTTTTCCAAAAGTAGTCATTTGTTTATTGATTAGTGTTACATTTTCATCGCATTTCAATCTTTTTCGTCATCACGGATACGTTAAAAATTCGAGTAATTATGGAATATGAGTACCGTCGTGGCAGCAACGCGGCACAAGCGGCACGCAACATCAACGACGTTTACGGAGCTAACACTACAAACCAACGCACCACTTGTTATTGGTTTGCTCGCTTCCGTTCTGGAAATTTCGACCTGAAAAATGAACCTCGCGGTCGTCCGAAGACTTTGGTCGACAATGACGAATTAAAGGCGATTGTGGAAGCTAATGATACACAATCTACGGCTGAATTAGCAGCAGCTTTCGACGTTAGCGTCAAAACAATATTGGTCCATTTGCGTCAAATTGGCAAGGTAAAAAAGCTTGACAAAAGGGTGCCCCACGAACTCAATGATCGCCAGCGCGAAGTGCGCGTCGAGACGTGCCTTGCACTGCTCAACTGACACACAAATGAAGGAATTTTGAACCGCATTGTTACCTGCGATGAAAAATGGATTCTGTTTGATAATCACAAGCGCTCAGCAAGTTGGTTGGATCCTGGTTCAGCACCTAAACAATGCCCTAAACGAAAACTTACCCCTAGAAAAGTGATGGTCACTGTTTGGTGGTCTAGCGCCGGTGTGATTCATCACAGGTTCTTACCAAACGGGGTGAGCATTACTTCAGATGTGTACTGTGAAGAACTGAACACAATGATGGAGAAGCTGGCACATCTCCAACCAGCATTGGTCAATCGCTCGTCTCCGCTGCTCCTGCACGACAACGCGCGACCTCATACTGCACAGCAGACGGTCTCCAAGTTGCAAGAACTGGGGTTGGAAGCTCTCCGTCATCCGCCCAGACACTCACCAGACCTTGCGCCTACAGACTACTACTTTTTCCAGAATTTGGATAACTTCTTGGCGGGAAAAAAATTCAATACCCGAGAGGCAGTACAAAATGCCTTTGAAGAATTTGTTGCCTCCCGTCCAGCTGATTTCTTTAAGAAGGGCATCAATAAACTGCCACTGCGTTGGCAAAGATGCATTGATTGCATGGGTGATTACTTCGATTAATACAAATAAAAAATGCATGAAAAAAATTCGTTTCAATTTTTTCATACAAAACGGCAATTTCATAGGTTATTTCATAGGTTCAAGACCTATTATAAGCTTGAAATCGGCAACCCGTCTTGAGCAAGCTGGTGATCAATGTGCAATTGCTCATGATTTCTCTGTGTGAGAAGAGGCCTTTGCCCTGCAGTGGGAACTGTCCCACTGAACAAGCTGGTGTTATTTAACTTACTTTTCAACACAACACTATCAAGCATCAAACTCATCATCAGACTCTCTTCACTTCTAGGTCAGTCATTAAGTACAATTTACACTAGCAAACGTGACACTAAGGCCGTTCTATCTCGGATCGCGTGAATGCGGCTTGAGTGGGTGCCACGTTTCATTAATCAGGCCAAGGGCTGATCCCATCCCGACTAATTGACGCGCTACTGATAGTCCAATAATGACTGCTTCGCCCCTACATCGAATCCCGTATAATCTACTGGCCAATACATTATGTATTAAACCAGTGAAAATCGACGTTTAGTGATGTGGAAATGGCGTGGACTGTTTGAATAAAATGATTTTGCAATTTTAATTTCTGCTATTTTAACATCGATATGGGTTAGATACTTGCTCTATTTCCTTTAGGTACAGAACTGTAATAAATTAATGTTAGCTATATTATAGTTAGGTATATTAACCTAGGTGTCGCCCCATCGGGTCATTTATAGAATAGGGACGTACCTAAAGGTTTTCTGAAAAAATCACAAACAATTTTAAAATTATAATAATTACGTATAAAAACCGGCCAAGTGCGTGTCGGACCACGCACAATGAAGGGTTCCGTAGTTGGGGTGAATTTATTCCAAGAACGAACTTAACATTGTAGTTGAAAAACATGTTCTTCCACACATTCCAACTGTAAATGTAAGTTTGTACTCACAATATTGAGAGATTTACCATTTGATTTTAAGATCACAGACTTCTAATAGGTTTTCCTGTAATGTACAGGTAAAGAACTATATTATGTAATTTTTTTCGGAGATAAGGTGTAAGAATGGTCAATTTTCGTCTATTTTCTTAAATAACTTTAAAACAATTAAAAATTATACAAAAATATATTTGAGACCCTCATAGTAATTCCTTTCATTTAATATGTCACACGGTACAGTTTGCAAAACTTTTTTTTAAATGTTCTTATTAAGAATAATCTTGGAAACAATCCAAAAGTGACCTCCATATTCAAAATGCATTTATTTACTTTACACGTCCGTGTTTGGGTCAAAGAAACTCATATGTGTCCCAAATTTCAACTTAATCGGTCTATTAGATTCGGAGCACATTAGCTATGACAGACAGACAGGCAGACACACGAGTGATCCTATAAGGGTTCCATTTTTATTTTTTAGGTACGGAACCCTAAAAATCGGAAAATCGGTTGTCATGGGCATGTGATGCGGAGGAATGAGGAAAATGTCATGCGAAAAATTTTAAGTATGAATGTCGATGATATAAGAATACGGGAAGATCAAAGAAACGATGGATGGACTGTGTGAAAGATGATATGGCTAGAAAGGGGGTGACTACCGAGATGACGACTAATAGAGAGTATGGAAAAATGGGACATGTTGTTGCGCCGACTCCAAATAGATTGGGATAAGGGCAGGAGGATGTTGAATAATAACGTGAAAAAAAAACTCAGATGTAAATTTTTTTTCGTTACATTGGCTACGATACAACCTGTAGATTTTCCTCTTAAAATATTTCGTGTATGAATAGATAGACCTTTATGCAAGACTCTCTACACTCTTTTGAACTCGATGCAAACCCTCTGTTTTCTTCAAGTACAAAAAACAGGTGCCCACGAGCAGGTTTAAAAATAAAATGATAGATTGTTAGTGACAGCATTGTTTACTACTGAAACGAGGTTTAAACGACGACCAGAAAATAAACATTTTGACCAAAAACTACAATATTTCAACAGCATGTAAAAATAAAATATATTATCTTTCTTTTCTTTCTTTCTAACACAAAAGGAAAAATAAAGAGAAAAACACTTCATTAAAAGCCACGGAAACTATATTTCATGTATGACATTTTCTATTAATTTTAACTCAAAACCATAAACATAAATGTCCGTAGAAGTAGGTAAAGGATGATATGCCTTCAAATGTATGAGTTAATCCAAACTCCTTTGATATAAAACATTGATCTAAACATTGCAGATAAAGTATTATGCTCCTTATTTAAACTATTGACAGTTTCTTCAGGCTTACATTTCTTAAAATGATAAGATTTCGATTTGTATCCCTTTTAGGCATAACTTAGAAAAAGCTTCACTCAAACATAGTTTTTAGGGTTCCGTAGTATACAAGGAACCCTTATAGTTTCGCTATGTCCGTCCGTCTGTCCGTCCGCAGCTTAGCTCAGAGAATCTTAGTACTACAAAGCTATAATTTGGCATGAATATACATATTAATTACGCCGACAAAGTGGTCAAATAAATTCAATAATTTTTAGGGTACCTTCTGTACACGTAAAGTGGAGATGTTTTTCTCGTCTATTCCATGGTGTCGGCTGTTGTTGGATGGGTGGATGGGTATTTAAAAAATATTGTGGGTTTGTGAAAACAATTTTTCGATTTAGGGATCCGTTTCTGAAATATTAAGCTTTAAAGTGCTAATTTTTGTTAGAGTCAAGTGTTGTGAGTCCATGCCACGAATTATGTATTTTAAAATTGACTTTTATACCGTTTTGGAAAGCTTACAGAATAGGCAAGTTGTTTTAGTTATTTGTACGATTAATGTCATAGTAATTTTTGTGACGAGACAACATTTATGAAGCGTAAAATGAAAATATTAATAAGATATTATTCTTAAATCGCTCATTATTTTAATTATTTTGTTAAATTAAGTAGTTTTAATTAAGTCAATAGCTTAATTAAAGTGCCAGCTACAACATCATTTTTAATGGCACCCATTCAAATATGTATTTTTTTTTTAATTTGGAATTAAATGTCAAATTTTGGGTAAATATCGAAAATCTCTTAAAATTCTAATATCTTGAAAACTATTGAATTTCGGCCATACATATGGGGGGTTCAATTTGTTGCATTTTGGCCCCCTTATCAACCCCTGACGGATATACGTCAAATTACCAGTAACCCTGTATATAACGAAGTTAAAAGGAAAACTATCACAATTAAGTAGGCTTTTCAAGTTTACGAGTAACCAACTAACTTACATTTGCATTTGGAATGTATGGGAGACCATGTTTTTCAACTACAGTGTTAAGTTTGTTCTTGGGATAAATTCATCCCAACTACGGAACCCTTCATTGTGCGTGGTCCGACACGCACTTGGCCCGTTTTTAAGACTCAGATGCTTTGTTAGAATATCATGGAAACATGCACTGCCAGTAATTTTATCACAGTGCCAAGTGGTTTCCATAAGCATTATGAAAGTTGAATAAAAAGGCAGATAAGAAGGCCACCCTTACAGGGAACACATTTGATACGTTTAACCTTATGCCAACCTCCGTACAACATGTTTGCAATAAACTGATTTGATTTCATTTTGGTGAAATTCGCCCTTTTTTTTTTTTTTTTTTTTAATCTTTATTTATTTAGAGGCTTTTACCTTACAAAGGTACGTCAGCCTCATCATATCCTAATCTAACTAATTATTACCCGTAATTATAATATTATAAGTACAAATATATTATTGCGTTAGCGAAGGAGATAGTGATGCAGCAACCATTTCGTAAATCAGTTTCGCTTCTTCCGAATTAGGTGTAGATAATATTCTAATGAAAGCCCCAACATCATACATATTAACTTTTAACTCCCGCATCACTATCTTATTCGCCCTTAGAAGAGAGAAAATATGAAACACTTCCAGCATCTAAAATTTATACAGAGACATCTTCGTCGAAGCATTGTGAATATTTGTCGCGTGGGTGTTCTCAGAATAGTGAATGGAGAAGCTTGATTAATGTTCCCAAACGACAAGGAAATTCGGCCTAAATCAATTCACAACAATTTATAACTCCCTCGATTCCATTAAATTATAAATTGTTGTTTTACATTGTTGAGATCGGAATAAGTTTGCCAAACGTCTTGTTTTTAATTGCTTATGAATAATTTATAATTGTGCACGTTGGTTCCTTAATGTTATTGATTGGTACTTAAACATGTTTTCGGTTTTGGTCTGAATTTAGTTTTGTAATGGTGTCTTCTTAGTTGACAGAATTGATTATGGCTATCGTATTCTGATATGTTTTTTCCAACTATTCAGTCTTTTTATAGCATTCAATCAGTCCCAAAACCTTAATGATTTTTTTCTTCTTTGATGTGGATAGTTTTTGTTTCATATAAGTTTAATGTAATATCTCATGCAAAAAATCTCATGTAAAATTTAATAATTTCTTCCACTCCTCCATGTTGGCGTTTAAAAGCTGCTCCCTTTCGTTTGCTTCCTCCTCCAACCTTTTCCGTTGTTCGAAACACTTTAAAACATTTGCAACAAGCACTTTTTGCATCATAGGCACACACATTCACACACGCTCACTCGCACACACTTGCACACTCTTGTTCTAAAATATCCATGGCTTTTGCAATGCCCTCAACGTCCATGGACCCTACTTGTGTGAAGTCCGATATTTGTTTCAATTCGGACAGCATGGATAATATTGGTACTCCATGATTTGTAGCGGTCTTTGGGCTAGTTACGGCTAAATTTTCTTCAGCTTCTGTTGGGTCCATAAACATCTTGTCCCCAACTATGGCAATGGAACACAATTGTTGCCAACAGCACATAACATATCTGCTGAAGCAGTTCATATATTCGTAGCCTTAGTATGGACAACAAAATTCTTATGCTTTTAAGTATCACCATGAAGTTCATCGATAACTTGCTTATAAAACATTGGTTTAACTAACCCACAAGCCATAACATCCAAGTAAAAACCATAAAACTTAACTATAAACTATGTAATGATAGCTTTTTAACCGTATTAAGGCTTTACGATCTACTTCACTTCAGACCTTCTCATTGTATTCATACAATTTCCATTAACACTTTAATAAAATATTAGGCTAAGCCCGTATTAAAAATTGATGTGGCGTTTCAACGTGACTGTTTTACGTTCAAATATGAATATGTAAGTTTTTGTGTTATCTACTTGCTTGGTAACAGCGTTTACGATACATTAAAAATATTCAAGTTTGAGTGTTTCGTTAGCATTAATCGTATTTATGTGTTAAAAAGACTTGTGAATGACCTTTATCGGCCCACGCACAATGGTCCACATGAAGGACTAAGTGCGGAAACCAAATCTTCTAGATGACCTTTATCACGAATACGTCTTTCTATAAAAAGTTTTCTCCAAACTGTTCCGGCGAATATTCTTTTAAAGACTCATTGAAATATATTCATCGGAAAAATGGATAAATGTTAAAAATGTGTCAAGTAAGAAGAAAGAAAGAAAGTTAAGAAAGAAAAATATTTTATTTGGGACACGCACAGGAGCATATAAAAGTAACAAAATAAACATTAAAAACAAAAAAAAAATTAAATTAAATTAAAATTCAAACTAGTAAAAAAATTAATTTAAAAAATTAAAAAACCCGACTGCGGTGAAAAACTTAAGTTAAAAAAAACTGAAAAGCTAAAAACAAGCCCATTTTAAATTAAATAAATGTTGGAAGCAGGTGGGACCCATTTAAAAATATAATAAAAATGGTATGGGTCCCTCCTGCTTCCAACATTTATTTAATTTAAAATTGGCTTGTTTTTAGATTTTCGATATTTAAAAAATAAGTACCTACTACATAAAAAATATTTTTGTGATTGCATTCTGTTTTCTGACTGACAAACTGACGTGAGCACACATAATTACTGTGATTTCCTGGCTTCATTCCGCACACATTTTTAAGATTACATAACCTACTAACCCAACCCGTTAGCTATGTAAACCGAACATAATCTCCTTATTATGCAGAAAGAGAATTCGGATAAAAACGACATCGTTACTGAGTTGATAACAAATGCTATCGCCGAGAAATATTACGCCAATATTACAGGAACCATTACCTGGGACGGGAAGCAGGAGAGCAGACAAAACGAATCGTGTGAAATGTTGGTTCCACGCCTATAACTGCTGATGTAATAGAAAATAGACTCAAAGAGGAAGGTTATAGAGTTGGAAGTTGCTTGTTAGATGTGGTGATTCGACGGTATTTAACGCGTATCACGCATTTGGATTGCTGCCTCTGCCCAGGTGGAAGCAGCGTGATCGATTGCCTCTTTGTCGTCTAAGGCTGTTATTACGGGAAACATTTCTTCTGAATTGTCTTCGCTCTTTGCCTTCCCACTGTGGTGTTTATATTGATGAATTGCAGCCGCAATAAACTGACATGGTAGACTGTTATAGTTGTGATTACATTTTTAACTGGTACGTGGAACTGTAAGGTTGTTTATAACGGACCTTTTTTACATAGGTAACTTTGCTATATTGATGGATATCTTTTCTCCTAAAAGTACCGGTGTTTTTTTTTTGGCCTTTCCTAAAGCAAAAACAAGTAGTCTATTTTATTCCTACGACTTAATTAAAAAGTTTCATAGAAATCTGCTATATGCTTCTTTATTCGGCAGCCTTCGTGAAGTCGAAGACTGCTATGTAATTCGACACGTTGAATATCTTCAATCAACTCAGCCAATCGCAGTCCACTGCTGAACATAGGCCTGTCCAAGTTTGCGCCACAACACCCTGTCCTCCGCCTTCCGCATCCAGTCTGCCTCAGCCACTTTCTTCAGGTCATCGGTCCATCTAGCTGGGGGGCGTCCCACACTACGCTTACCGATACGCGGTCTCCACTCTAGGACTCGTCTGCTTCACCGGCCATCGGTCCTTCGACAAACATGGCCAGCCCACTGCCACTTCAGTTTGCTTACTTTGAAAGCTATGTCGGTTACTCCGGTTCGTTGTATTCAACGAACCGGAGTAACCGGAGTTCAGTTTTATCGCCATTTTACTTACCTAGTACCTACATGCTCAACGTTCAGACGATAACATGCAATTCAATCCACGGCATTCGTCACATATTGAACGTAATCAGTCAACTACGCGATCGTAAACCTCATTTTATTGCAGTTAATCGTTAATTTAATCAGACTGTTATCATAACGAGCCAAGTTTTGTTCCAATTGTTGTTTTATGGCACGTTTTATTTAGCTATTTTATTTACCAGATTTCCATTATCACAAATATTTCAAGGGTGAATTAATGTACACACAGCAGCAGGTCCAGTTACTACAACTGTCAAGTTTTCTCATTCGATCTTGAAATTAACAATCAACATTTTAAGGTTTCAAATCATTTGGATAAATTTGACAGTTTGGTATAACCTGATGTGTCTTCTATTCAACCCTTAATAAATTATTCGCAGGTAAAGGTACAGAAGTTTCTTTATTACAAACAATTATCAATCCAACTAACTTCACTAAATGCAACAGGTATTACCTATTAAATAGGTCATCAGGTATTTTTTATTTTTTTTTTATTTCATAGAGTTTATCAATCCCTGTTCCAAATAAAAACATTTTTCCCCAATCCAAAGAATTAGCGGTGCGAGGTAACCCCAGAAAGCTGAACACATTACGCACAGACCCTCACTCGTTTGTAGGAAGGATACCGTGATGAGGTCGTCAGAACTGGTTCACAACTTCCCCGCGCCCCTCTCCGCAAGCAGTGTGGCCGTTTCCTCAGCCCCAACTTTAATGGACATCATTTGGTAAATCACTGGCGTTCCCTTTAATTACGCATTCCAATCTTTCTTTTAAACTTCGCTCGTATTTTTGCCATTCAACCTGTAAAGTATTCTAGTCCGGAAAGTTTGGTATCACGATTTGTGTAAGCCAAACTCGGAAGTAGGTACTTTATTTTTAAAATGCGACACATTTAGTTACTTACTCCTTCTTTAGAGATAAATCTTCCAAGTCAAACTTCGGAACAATAATATAAATTAAGGAACAAAATATTGATATGTCTAGGATTTGAGAGATGGGTTTTCGCAAAGAACCTAGCGCCTGATTCAACTAACTTGGGCTCTCAGCTATCGAACCAAACTGTACTCTCCTATATAAATAAGTTGTGCCTCGGAGCACTGCCACTGAAACCGGCTGTTGACGAACTTAAATTGTGTTTCCGAACCGACTGGGTGTTTGCTTTCGAAATGAGACCCGAAATAGAACAGATATTTTCAAAAATATTTGTGAAAATAAATTTTGTTTGGAGAGAATTATTCACGTTTGTCCAGGAACCGTTTCTAATTGGTTTCTTTGAAAATGTGTTGTTTCGGAACTAAATCATGAAGAAAAATATAGGTCTGCTTCGTGTCTCCATATCCTAACAATTTGTACCTTGTATTTATGTTTGATTCGACAAAAATCGTCCTATACCTTCATACGGACCCTAAAAAACATTCCAGTAAAGCGCCTTATAAATTCCGTCGGTACACTGAACTAGTTTACAACATGAATGTAAGGATTACACCTGAAATAAACACGAGGAAAGTGGAATAACGTGACGTGAAATGAAGGACGTAAAAACTGAAAAGCGTCCACCCATTGTTTCGGAGCTGACCGTGTTACACGTTGTTATTATTTAGGCAAGCTACGCCGCATTAAACATCAGAAAGTTACCCGTTATAACCTTTCGCTGAGTGTTCCGAAAATAAAGAATGTCAACGCTTCGGCCCGGGTCTCTTGAATATGTTAGGTGAAACGTAAAATGAAATTATTTAGATTCTTCCACACCTCACCTTCAGATTCTTTGGGACTTATCTCAGGGCTTTTGTACGGGGGTTTACCCGTTTTGCGTTTTGTAAATTAACTTCGAGAAATTTTGTGGACGCTATAAATCTGGACAGGTATTTTCGGTCCGGTATGAAGCATTTTAGGCAAATAATTCGTGCCATTTAAAGCAGGTAGCTTTACAGCTAAAAGATACTAATAATACACTGAGTTTATTCATGATCCAATTTCATTTTTGGAAGTTACTCCTTAAGTATCGATTTTACGCAACGCACGCAAACGCATTAGAAACCTACTTAAAAGAAAAAAAAATCAGCTAACGAAAGTACACATAAAATGTTGGTTATCCAATTCATAAGCACATCCATGCCTTTGTTATCTCATAAATCTGATTCTACAAATGTGCAGGCGCACGTGACCACGTCACCGCCCGCGCCCGCCGCGTTTTTTTTATTAGTTTGCTTGGATATCTTTGGTTAGACGTACTACGCTGTGTTAAAATTTATCTTATGTAATAAATAAATAAATGTCCAAATCTTTAAGCTTGAAATTAAGCCAAGTACAAAACCACAAAAGGAAAAGCAAAAAGATTTAATACAGTAGCACTTGCATACAATTTCGTTATACGCAGTAAGCGGGGCAATATAAGGAGACATCTCACCACTAAACTATTGCTCAGTGCCCAGCAGTAAGGCAGTAACAAGCTGTTGATAAATTAAGTTGTCGACTCGACAACAGGGCGGGACTCGAAAATGCTCGATGCGGTCCTTGAGAGAGACTGCGTTTTTTACGGCTTATTTTATGTCGCTTCGTCGCTTTTGTTGAGTATTTTTGGTGCTAGAGTTGTAATAGCACGCAAAGTTAAGTAGTTGAGCCGTCTTCAAAGTGGCACTTTGCTCATTGCAATGCCAAAGAGAGAGTTAAAATAGCCTTTTTTAATTGCTTAATCGCCTTTATTTATCTTATTTCTAACTAGCTTTTGCCCGCGGCTTCGCCCGCGTGGATGTCGGAAAATATCTCACGGGAACGTACTACTCGTACCAGGATTAATAGTAAGTACCCTATTATAAAATACAAGAATCTAACAGTGTATGGCCGAAAAAAAATGTTACTTTTATCTAGAGGTTTTACGTGATTATTTTATTAAATTTAAATTAAATTAAAAAAAATTTCGGTCATGGTTTGGTGGTAGATCGTTGTATTTTATAATTATTTTTAACATTTACTTTACAGTAAATAATAGAAAATAATTGACAATCATTTCAATTTTTGTGAGTTACCAAAATAACTGTCAAAAAATTGCATAGGTTCTTACAAATACCAACGATCTAGTGCCCATAAAAAACAGAGCTATGATTTAATTTTTTTTAAATAATTACGAAAATCCTTTAGAAATGCGACGTTGCCAGCCCACGTGGGATGAACGCTCTTCAGGTTATAGGTGGTCCATTCCCTGCGCTGTTATACGAGTTTTAAAATACTATTTTCAGTAGTATGTAGGTATTAGTTAAAAGAATAATACTTAGTAAAAAAAACTGAAATAAATAGAGAATTATTCTTTCGGAAAATATCTTTTTTTATTTGGCACTTTCACATTTACTCCAAAAATTTATGGACGGTGAACGATCTCCTTTCATCCAAATCAATTCTGCCATTTTTCCGCCAATCCGGAACAAACATCTTGTGTGTGTGTGTTGTGTGTTTAGTATGTGATCTACCTGTGCGAATCGCAATAAATGTTCTTTATTTCTTTATTATAAACAAACAGACAACTGGACAAAAAAATCTAAAAACTATATTTTCAATACACTTCCTCGAAATCTGGTTCATATCGCTCTACGATTAGGTTCACAATGCAATATATTTCTCACGCGTGCGATTTTTCATTTTCCAACACGTGTGCGGGAATAAAAATTGCCACAGATAACTTATATCTATACTTAGTCCAAATTGGTTCAATGCCTCTATTCACACCGTCTCTATTGGGAGGTGAATGTTTTTTTTTTTAAATCTCAGCAACGAGTTAAGCGTCTTTACGGCGTTAATATTTTTTGAATATTTAAATAATGTTTATAAATAGAATCATCAAACACCATGATTATTGCAATAAAAAAAACGTTAATGGACAAATTAACATTTATTTGTGTACTATATTCAAAAATATTTGAATTTTCTATTTTTCATATTAGTCTGTTCATCGGCTTTATACCTTTGCTTCTCCTTCAACCTGGCGAAAGCAAAGCGCGAAAAAAAATTAAATCATAGTTTTCTAATAAATCATGACAAAAATATTTTTCGTTATTTTATTTTATTTCTTCATAAGTGTATTGAAAAACGTCGTTTGATATACGTGGACATTTGTTATTGCAGTTCTCGGCTCAAAAACAACCTTGCCTACGGCTCGGGTGTTAATTCCGCCTCGAAAGCAATAACAAAAATTCTCCACTTGTATCAAAATGTACTATTTCGGCATCAGTCTCGTGCCCATACCTCGTAGCAATTACTTTTTCTAAAATATTAAATGTACAGTTTTGACCTCGTTACTATTTTATTATTATGTAGGTATACATATATGGATATAGATGACATAGCTGGAGTTGCATAAAGGCTCCCGCAGACAGGCGTAACGCGATGGTGCGACGAGATTCTGGTAGAACAATTCCATGAAGTTTTCATTGAACATTGTTCTATTAGTGTTTATTTATTATTTATTTATTTATTTATCCAATCTTACATTACCATCATCATCATTTATTATCTTGTGCTGTCGCGTCGCCCTTGTCTACAGGACGAGATTTTTATACCGTGTCGTTTGGTTATTTTAGCACACATTGCCTATCTAGCATAGCATTAACTACTTAACTTCATAATAATACTAAGAACAATTATTTTCAAACATCTTGTGGCAAACACAACAACTAGGACTGCCTTATCTTAACTATGAGACGTGGTAACCGCCAAGCGTCGAAGATTTTAAATGAGAAAAACACAGCTAATGCGCTCCTCGCCATAATGTTTACCCCATTTCCCTAACTCCGGCCCAGTATTCTATGTCCCCAGTTATCCGCGATGCGAATATTGTTTTTCTACTGGCGAGCACTTAGAAAAATTACAATTACTCCAATGAAAAGAAGATTTGATATTGCCTCAGCCTTTATTGTTGTTTACCCTTGCTCCTTTCATAAATGATATTGTATTTTCTTGTTGTCTGTAGTACTTTAGTTATGTACAGAACCGTTGAGTATGATGTGGATCAGGTATAGAGATATGAAAAATCATCTTGATAGTAAACCACTCCACGTGTTATTTACGAATATATTGCTTATCACGCTAGTAAAAAAAAGCGGCCAAGTGCGAGTCGAACTCGCCCATGAAGGATTCCGTAGCAGCAAGTAACATAATATAAAAGTTCTTGTAGTTCGTTGTAACTTTGATCGATGTTTTAATAATAGACCGATTTATGACGTATTAAAAAAAAAACTACTTACTAGATCTCGTTCAAACCAATTTTCGGTGATTACATGGTAGTGTACATCATATATTTTTTTTAGTTTTATCATTCTCTTATTTTAGAAGTTACAGGGGGAGACACATTTTACCACTTTGGAAGTGTCTCTCGCGCAAACTATTCAGTTTAGAAAAAAAATATATGAAAAACCTCAATATCGTTTTTGAAGACCTATCCATAGATACCCCACACGTACGGGTTTGATGAAAAAAAAATTTTGAGTTTCAGTTCTAAGTATGGGGAAACCCCAAAATTTATTGTTTTTTTTTTCTATTTTTGTGTGAAAATCTTAATACGGATCACAGTTCCTCGGTCCACGGCACAGAGAAATTAATCAGGAAAATCCTAGCCTCCACACTGGTTAATTGTGATGTGCCTTGTTTCACCGAGTCTATGGATGCCTGGAGACTCGCTTGCCCGAATTCAGATCCACCCGACAATCCATCTTCCCAGAGAGGATAGGATGAGCCGCTCTGCAGAGTAGTACAGAACAATTTACTTGATACGTCTGCTACTACTGCGGAGCGTGCGCGCCTGCTGGCTGTGGGTAAGTGGGAGTCGGGTCTGTGGCTTCATGCACTACCGTCGTCGAACATAGGCGCTTTGTTCGACGACACTACTTTCCGCCTCGCTGCTTTACTGCGACTAGGAGCTCCTTCTTGTTCTCCTCATTGCTGTCACTGTGGTGAAGGTCAACAGCCTCGGACACCACGGCCTGTCTTGCAGACGATCAATGACATCATCCGACGAGCCCTTTTCACCGTCGGCGTTCCAGCTGTATTAGAACCCAATGGCTTGGCACGCGACGATGGCAAGAGACCGGACGGCATGTCTTTATTTCCGTGGAAGGTGGGAAGGCCTTTAGTGTGGGACGCAACGCGCGTCGATACTCTTGCGCCATCCCATCTTCCTGGCTCGGCATGCTGTGCTGGCACTGCTGCTTCGGCTGCGGAAAACCTCAAGCGGCGAAAGTATAATAAATTTATCGGTAATTATATTTTAGAGCCGTTTGGGGTTGAAACCCTTGGGCCGTGGGGTCCGAGTGCTCATGGTTTATTCAATAAAACCTGCAAGCGGCTGGTTGACACTTCCCATAACCCAAGAGCTGGCTTTTACCTTGGCCAGAGGCTTAGCATTGCCATACAACGTGGCAATGCCGCCAGTCTCTTGGGTACTTTACCGACAACGATGTGGAGGAATTTTTCGATGCCATATTTTAGTTTTTTAATAGTTTTAGTTATGTTAGGATATAATTTTGTTCACAGAATACATCTACTTACCAAGTTTCAACAGTATAGTTCTTCTTAAAGTTTCGGAAAAAAGTGGCTGTGACATACGGACGGACAGACAGACAGACATGACGAATCCATAAGGGTTCCGTTTTTTGCCATTTGGCTACGGAACCCAAAAAAGTAATGTGAGAGCACCCTTGAGTGCCTTAACGCCCTTAGCACACATCTGCCGTGAAACCGCGACACCGCATGATGTTTCACTGATGTTCCGAAACTCCAGTAAGTAGCGAAAGATCATGCGTGTCAGTTGAATTGAACTACTGAGGTTTCGCTGCAATGGTTTCACGGCGGAGGTGTGTTATCCGCTTGCGCGAGCGAAGCGCTCGGCCGCGTCGAAATAGAACCCGTCCACTGAACGGGCCGCTGACGGCATCCGACTGGCCCTGAATTTTAACAACTTTTATATACGCACACACACACACACATTTAATTAGTTAGTCTTTTATTTTATTTTGTACCTTGCTGTGAAAGAGCGGAGTCTCCTAATACAGGCATTGTTTGCTTACAAGGAGGCTCCAATCACTAATTGTGTTTTTTATTTATTATGGTTACGAAATAAATATTTTTTTTTTTTTATTATTTTTATAGGGCAACGCAAAGTTCCTAATTCGACCCGTACCAAGGATAAGATAAGATAAGATAATGGTTTATCTCTCACCACAATGTAAATCTACATTTTCAAAATATGATCAAGAACACATAATAATATTTTAAATTATACTGTGGGAGACTGGTGCCTAAGCTAGGCGTAAGGCCTGTATTTCAGGACACCAGGTCTCCACCCCTTCGGAGGACATTTAAATAGAATAACCAAAGGACCAAAAGAAAACCAAATATGGGAGCTTCAGTTCTCCGAACCGGCCAAGTGAGTGTTCCGACACGCACAACGAAGGGTGCTTGCTATAGTTAAAAATAATTTATCCCAAAAACAAACTTAACATTGTAGGTTGATAAACAGTTCTCCCATTCATTGATATACGTCACGGTTAAAAGTTGCTGATAAACAAATGCAACCATAACGTACCCAGATTCACATGTGCTTACACTCCCAAACTACTAGACGAATCGACAATAATACTAATCAGCTACTATAATTTCTTAGTAAATAAAGTCTTTAGAAAAAAAACTTCATGATTAACTTCAGCATTATTATAAATTAAAAATTCTCTAACGCAAAAAAATATTTTCATCCGAGTAGAAAGTTACAAATAAATCTTGCTTTGTAGAATGGCATATTTTATAATTAAGTACAAGGGAGTTTATTCTGAGCCCGAGGCGTTTGGCCGTATTTCCTTTAATACTGTCTGTTGCAGAAAAACTCACTGTTAAACATAGTAAACTGAATAATGATAGTATAAGATAGGTAATGATAAAATGTTTTTAGATGCTTTGTGACGTAGGTAAGCTTGTTTTATCAAAGAGAATTTTATGTTTTTTTTTTCTGTTATTTACACACAAATACTAGATTCTGCCCGCGACTTCGTCCGCGTAAAATTTCTTGTCCACCGACCCACCCCGTCGCATCGCATTGTCCTCCCGCGGTAATACCTGCAGGTATACCTACAGGTGCCGCCGGGGTCGCGGGTAGTTCGAAAGAGATACCGTGGCCCTGGCACGGGCAGCTGAAGGAGCATGGGTGGGTTTTAGTCAGTAAAAGTCTGACACGCCCTCCCGCTCTGCCCAGAGCGGGAGAAATCATTTGATGATTTCCCATGCACAAAAAAAAAAAGAAAAAAAAAAGGTATACCTACAGGTGCTTATTAGCCTACTTCGATTTCGCTTAGCGTTCTTTCTGACTTTTTTTTCTTTTTGCTCGGCTCTTAATGGTATTAGCGTGATGTTGAATAGCATATAGACTTCGTCAAGAACTGGGCTAGCAAATGCAAATAGAATTTTTCAAATCCAACGGATAGTTCTAGAGATTAGCGCGTTCATACAAACAAACAAAAAAAGCAAACTCTTCAGCTTTATTATCAGTACGAGTATATAGATATAGATAGATGATGATACGTTAATTGGTATAATCACATCGTATAGTCTGTTCCAAAATTATCGATTCGTCGAACGAACGTAATCTAACGAAGCTGCACGAAATCTAACTTATAAAGATGTAATGATGATTTATACGGTTAAAATTATGTAAATGCATATGTTTTATTCCCGCGTATCATATTTTGATCAAGATACAACTTGACACGGACCTGCAAATTGCAAAAAACCTAAAAAAAAAATGAATTTCGCGGGCTACAACGGCACATCCTTTTGGTGATTTAAAATTACCTAGAGTTTCGGGCTTAGGTGTTCAAATGATCACATCAAAGTACTCAACTAGTGAATGTCACTAAAAATGGCGTCCACAGGTACGTTTTATAATCCCTTTGTTTACATTTTCATCAGATACTTTTATAACAGACCATACGAACATTGTTTAGGCCTACACAGGCGAAAAACTTTTTGTTCAATACGATTGATTCTGCGCGGTCTGCGCCGCACAAAATGTTTTGCTCGTATCGTCTGTGTAATTAAATAAGTTCATTTACCTCTTTTTACTGGCAAAAAGTTTACCGATAACGGTCCGCTGTTTATAATTATAATGTCTTACTTTAACAAAAAAATTGGGTAAATAATTATATTAAGCTGTACGTCAAAGTCTTCACTATATGGCAAAAATACATAAAAATTAATTAAGAACATTAATGTTTTAAAAGAATTTAGTTTAACGTTTTGTGTTGCGTAGTGTTAATTATTTTGCATACCTACTATTGTATAGAATTATGTTTTTCTAACTGAACAGACAGCTGTGCTCCTGGAGTGTGTTGCGCCACTTCTTCCCAGCTAACGCACTAGGAAGTGGTAAAGGCGTTTTGGGGGACTGTCATAAGTAACTTTGACGTTCGAAAAGTGCTGATTCTCAGGCCTCAGCCTAAAGTTTGGTCAATCTAAGAAGTCCGATTTGACATTAGGGTGTCCCTCTTTGTCCCACTATGTTTGTCTCTCTTTGGCATATGAAACGATATGGCCTGTCAAAAGGGACCTATTATTTTGTAGCGAGTTTAGTTTGAACAAATGACTTTTGATCTTGATTTTATGCTGCGCGATTGGTTTAGGCACAGTTTTCAAGCGTGAGATCAATTTAATCAGGCAAAGCGTATCTATATACTTGATTGCTTTATGTGCTAGAATAATATGTGTCCAACTGCTGGATGCAGAGATCTGCCGTCTATTCTGTAAAAATGTATCTTGATGCTAGGGATTGACACTATTGACAGCCTCACTTCACCTAAGTTTTCACTCTCAGATTTTTATAGAATAGATCGACAGCACGCGTAGCACGACGACGTTTTGTCGACGGAAAAATAGACAAAATAACACATTGCCATGCTTATTAGACGCATAGAATACGTAGAAATATTTCTACACTCGATAATTTTTTCTATTCTTCCGTCGACAAAACCCGTTTCTATGGCGGTCATGCTAAGCGTGTTGGCCTTAACAAACCTCTCGCTTTTGTACGATTTTTGATTATTTCTATTGGGGTAGCATAACTCCAAGACGTTAGTTTCCGATATCCAATGTACAGTTTTCACTTCGCTACGATTTTATGAAATGTATACAGGGTTACTGGTAATCCGACGTATATCCATCAGGGGCTGATAAAGGGGCCAAAATGCAACAAATTGAACCCCCTATATGTATGGCCGAAATTCAATAGTTTTCGAGATATTTGAATTTTAAGAGTTTTTCGATATTTACCCAAAATTTGACATTAAATTCCAAATAAAAAAAAAATACATATTTGAATGGGTACCATTAAAAATGATGTTATAGCTGACACTTCAATTAAGCTATGGACATAATTAAAACTACTTAATTTAACAAAATAATTAAAATAATGAGCGATATAAGAATAATATCTTACCAATATTTTCATTTTACGCTTCAAAAATGTTGTCTCGTCACAAAAATTTCTATGACATTAATAGTACAAATAACTAAAACAACTTGCCTATTCTGTAAGCTTTCCAAAAAGGTATAAAAATCAATTTTAAAATACATAATTCGTGGCATGGCATATGTTTGAATCGGCGCGGGGAGAGAAAGGGTCATTTGTATTTGTATGAAATAAAATGCATTAAAACAATTACGTCAAATTTTATAAAAAAATTTACACATCTTGGTCAAAATGAGCCCCTCGATTACGAATGCAGGTTCGAATTCTCTTCCTAACTTCGGTTTTCTTCACTCTTGATGTGAACGTTGTTCTCATCTGTTGCGCCGCGTTTATTATTCGCTGTCGAAGTTCTTCGACTGAATTTATTGGGGTCACATAAACTAAATCCTTCATATGACCCCAAACGTAAAAATCAAGTGGTGTGATATCAGAGCTTCGTGCTGGCCACGGAATTAGCCCTCCCCTCCCAATCCATCGGTTTGGATATCTCTCGTCTAGCCAATGTCGGACAGTAATCCGGTAATGTACTGGGCAACCATCATGTTGAAACATGAGGTTGTTTTTTATTTCTTCGGGAACATCCGCCAACAAATCATCTAGGTTGTTTCTTAAAAACTCCTCGTAATTTTCGCCGTTCAAATTTTGGGGCAAGAAATGAGGGCCCAGCAAATAATTATCAAGGACACCCATCCATACGTTCAGGGAAAATCTCATTTGCGACGCAGTTTCTTTTAGTTTTTTTGGATTCCTGCCTACTTTAGGTGCCCAAAAATGTAAGTTATGGTAATTCGTTATACCATCCCGGTCAAACTTTGACTCGTCAGTCCACAAAATATTTCTTAGGAAATGTTCCTGGTCAGCGTCAGCGTTTAACATAAACCGAGAAAATTCGAGTCGCCTGGCAGGATCTCCCTGGTGCAATGTTTGGACAGGTTGATAATGGTATGGGTGTCTACCTGATAGATGTACTACCGACCACACTTTCCACTGGGACATACCGAGCTGTCTTGCAACAATGTTCGTTGAAATGTTTGGGTCATCAATAAAATACTGAAGAATAGTGTCCTCTTCGTCAGCCGTGTACCGTCGAGGTCTGCCAGCGTTGACTTGTGCTCTCTGAACACTGCCAGTTTCAGACAATCGTCGATAGGTGCTCCCGAAAACAGTAACGTGGGGAAGTCGACGATCGGGAAAGCGGCGTTGGTATTCTCGCCGAGCCGCAGCCGCGGTTCCGTCGGCAAAACCATAACAAAACATTATGTCTGCGTATTCGTTATTAGAATACGAAGCCATGTTATCCGAAATAACAATGATAACAAAATGAATAACAAGAGAAACAAGAATTAACAATAATGATCCAAGCTGCCCGGTTGAATTTCAATTTAAACATATAAACCCCATGGTAGTTAAAAAAGCTTTTCGGCACATTAAAATCAAATTGACCGAAGATCTATGGGGAATGTCTATCAAAGTTTGTACATCCATAATCGAGACTATAGCACCATACTTAGCATTAATATTTAATTTGTGTGTGGATGAAGGAGTCTTCCCGGATTTAATGAAATTTAGTAAGGTTATACCACTTTTTAAATCTGGGGACAGTAAACACACCAACAATTATAGACCAGTATCCGTGTTGCCGGTATTCAGCAAGGTATTCGAAAAGGTAATGCTCGATCAAATGCTTAATCATTTTAACACCAACCAAATCTTGCACGATCAGCAATTTGGTTTCACCAAAGGACGTTGCACGACTGACGCGGGTGCCACTTTATTAAAACACATATTTTCAGCGTGGGAGGAGGCCCAAGATGCCATAGGAATCTTTTGTGACCTCTCCAAGGCATTTGACTGCGTAAATCACGAAACCTTACTCTTGAAACTTGAGCATTACGGACTAGGTAAACTTGCGCTCAGTTTAGTAAAATCTTATTTAAATGATAGACAGCAACAAGTTCAAATAAATGGTGTCAATTCACTCGGTCTAAAAGTACAAATGGGTGTTCCACAGGGTTCGATATTGGGTCCTTTCCTCTTTTTAGTATATATTAATGATCTACCCCATTTATTAAAAAACCAACCACAAATGGTGTTATTTGCTGACGACACATCCTTAATTTTTAAGATAAATAGACGTGCATCAAATCTTGACGACGTAAATAACGCCCTACTGCAGATCCATAATTGGTTCACTGCTAATAATTTAGTATTAAATGGGAAAAAGACTAAATGTGTAAGATTTGCTTTACCAAATGTTAAAAGTACTGATTGTGACATAGTATTGAATAAAGAGAAACTAGAATTCGTCGATAAAACTGTTTTCCTGGGGATCACGCTCGACTCAAGGCTGCAATGGGGTCCGCATTTAACATCTCTTGCAGGACGGCTAAGTTCAGCAGCATATGCGGTGAGAAAAATCCGTCAATTCACTGATGTAGACACCGCAAGGATGGTCTATTTCAGTTACTTTCATAGTATTATGTCTTACGGTATTTTACTATGGGGACGGGCTGCAGACATAGAGTCTATTTTTATTCTGCAGAAAAGAGCCATCAGAGCAATATATGGCCTCCGCAGGCGCGATTCTCTAAGGGAACTGTTTAAAGATATTAACATCATGACGGTACCTTGTCAATATATCTACGAAAACATCATGTACGTAAGGAAAAATCTAAATCTTTTCGGTAAAAGAGGTGAAGGACACAATTATAGGACTAGAAATAGGGACCAATTAGTTCAACCAGGTTTCAGACTGGCTAAAGTAGACTCATCCTTCATGGGGTACTGTTTAAAATGTTATAATAAAATACCTCCCCACATACTCCAGCTGAATGAAAGGAAATTTAAATCTTGTATAAAACGCACACTATGCAGCCGGGCATATTATAAGTTGGGGGATTACATCGCTGACAAAAATGCTTGGCTGAATGCTTGTCCTGCTCCACAAGGACGCATTAATTAATTGATTAGCATTCGGATATATTGTTGGACCTGCTGAAGATTAAGATGAGAGAAAACTTTCTTTGCATTGTTTAGATTCAATCTCTTAGTATTATATAATTGCATAGCACGTGTGAGCACTATGTAGCTACTATTAAGCTACCTTTTACTGGGTACGTCTTTCACTGACTTGAGTGTGCCCTGGCGGTTGAGAGTATGTCATGCTCACTCAAATGTCTCGCTGATGGTGGCGTGTGTGTTGGATCATTAAGTTCCCTTCAAAATGGTTGAGCTAAATGGTGCTGATCCATGCGTCATGTTCGTGAACGGGCGCCGTCAGTTGGGACTGGTCGTCTCTTAGCTGCCATGGCTTATTTTTAATTTTAATATTTAATTTAGTTGTTTTAGTTATTATCTTTTTATTACGGACGCTTTTTAACGTGCACGTCTTTCTACATTGTTCTCACATGTATATTTTCAACTTGAACAATGTAACCAATATTTTGTAAAAATATTATGATTTAAAAGAGTGTCCGTGGAGTTTCTTGCCCGTTCTTCTCCATAGGGATCTACTACGCTTTGGAATGGGCAACTAGCTTCATCTTTCTGACTGACCGACCCATTGACAATTCAAAAGTGCCTGTAATTGGTTTATTTGAAATAAATGCTTTGAGTTTGAGTTTGAGTTTGATCGATAACAAATTAACGCGGTGAGAGATTGGTTAATAGCAAGATAACAACACACGTGCTTGCGCGGCGTAGAGTCGAAACTTACTAAGGAAGGCGACGCGAGCGCAGCAGACGCCGTGTACTCCCCCGCCCGCACACCCCGCCCCATCACGAACAATTTCGCCAGTAAAATTGGTTGTTTTAGCGAGGATCATAAACTAAAACACAGATGATTTCTCTCCCCGCACCGCGCGCCGCCGCGCCTGTTCAAACACATGCCATGCCACGAATTATGTATTTTAAAATTGACTTTTATACCTTTTTGGAAATCTTACAGAATAGGCAAGTTGTTTTAGTTATTTGTACGATTAATGTCATAGTAATTTTGTGACGAGACAACATTTTTGAAGCGTAAAATGAAAATTGAATAAGATATTATTCTTAAATCGCTCATTATTTTAATTATTTTGTTAAATTAAGTAGTTTTAATTATGTCAATAGCTTAATTAAAGTGCCAGCTACAACATCATTTTTAATGGTACCCATTCAAATATGTATTTTTTTTTATTTGGAATTAAATGTCAATCATCATCTTCCTGCCCTTATCCCATATTACTTGGGGTCGGCGCAACACGTTTTCTTCTTCCATTCTCCCCTGTCAACCGTCACGCTATCATTCACTCCCTTCTCTTTCATATCATTCCTCACACAATCCATCCATCTTTTCTTTGGCCTTCCTCTGCCTCTCCATCCATCAACATCTATATTCATCACTCTTTTAGTCACATGCGTTTTCATTGCGTCAAATTTTGGCTAAATATCGAAAAACTCTTAAAATTCAAATATCTCTAAAACTATTGAATTTCGGCCATTCATATGGGGGGTACAATTTGTTGCATTTTGGCCCCCTTATCAGCCCCTGACGGATATACGTCGAATTACCAGTAACCCTGTATATTATACATTAATAAAATCGTAGCGAAGTCAATTTAATTGAAGTTACGTGAGGACTTGTGCTGTGTAATTGTAGCTTTGATTGTGGTGTAGTGTGGATATTGTCTAACAAATTTACAGATTTCTAGAATATAAATTGATGTCAAACTTAGAATTTCTAGTTTCTTAGTTCTGCCCCTTGTTGAGTTAATAACGAAGTTCTGTTAAATTTGCAATGTTTAGACTACTAGCACAAGTACATAACGAGCTCGACCTACTTCAACTACCTCAACATATTCATATAGGAGATAACAATTCCTGAAATCTGCTACATAACTCACTACAAACAAACAACGTTGCAATGTACTTATAACAAAATTAAACAGGAAAGTAAATTACAAAACACTGCAAGCTTAATATTTACCTGTATACCAGATAACAAGAACAATACTATGATAACTGACGTTCGCAATATCAAATAAACATCACCCTGTTCATTCAAATAAAGAATAATCAGCTTAATCTCCTTCTAATACAGTAGTAAATGGAATGACGAATAAGAGATATATCACTTGCAATTCTATGCCGGAGAAATTGACTCAGGGTATTCCCTCCACATACAATATTAATGTGCTAGCATATAGTGCGAAGCGACTGATTGCACGAGACAGTTTCTGCGGTATCCATTTCCGTCTGAACACGATTGCAAGTACGTTTCGGGAATGGTTTTCCGTCAATGGATGTGTTGGCGAAATCTAATTGGATTTGGTCGTGCTATGTATTGATCTGGTGGTATAGTTTGGGAGAAGTTATATACGCGGGTTGGAGTTAGTATAAATAAGGTGAAGCTTACAAAGTTCCGCACACTCTGAAAGGTTCCAGCCATGAAGACTTGCTTGGTGGTTGCGCTGATCCTCGTGGCTTTCGCGGTCGTGACCTCGGCTGCTGACATAGGACACGCTGGTTGGTTTAATTCTTTATTTAGATTTTTAAAAGAAGCACGTTCTTTGTTTTTCGTAACTGTGTCATTCTCGTGTTTAGCACCACGATAGTATTTGCAGAATATCATGCTGTAAGGGCCCGTTCACACGTACCACAACCACACCACATGACATCGCAGCGACAAAATGAGGGCAAGCAGGTGGTTGCGCATGAATAGTGTCGCTGCAACTTTTTGCAGTTGCGTTGCGATTGCGATGTGGTTATTTGTGGCTAGTGTTTGCAGACATCTCGTTGTGGCTGCGACGTCGCCTTGATGTGATCGGTATCGCCCACAGGTTGATTTTGACGGCTAAATATGATCCGTGTGAATAGACTATACTCCAGTTTAGGTTATTAAATAAAGGTAAACAAAAAAAACACGTGTCTGGTTAACCGACTAAATGTAATACCTTTCACTTCAGTCGTCATGCTACGACACATTTCTACTCTTCAATTTAGCAACGTTATACAACGAATTATAAAATTGCTAAATCAAAGAGTACAACTATGTCGTAGCATGACAACTGAAGTGACAGGTATAACGTTTAGTTGGTTAACTAGACACGTGGTTTTATTTGTTTACCTTTATTTAATTACCTAAACCGATGGAGTATAGGTATTAATTTTCATTTTCATACAAATTAGCGTCCGACCACGTGGTGTCGTTGTGGTGTGGTTGTGGAACGTGTGTTCAGGTCCTAAAATAAAAACATAAATCTATGTAAAGTAAAACGGCCAAACATAAGTACCTAAAATATGTTTGTTATTTTCACAGAGTCATCCCACATAATGCTAAAAAGAGAAACGATACAAGGGCCTCCGTTCCCGAACCGCTGCGTGTTTTACGAGTGCACTGGCAGCTGCAGGCGCAGAGGATACAAGTCTGGCGGATACTGCACCATCAATGGATGCCAATGTCTGCGATAGTCACGTGTAATAAACATTCGATACTATATCGATAGAATATTTTTTAAGAAATCTATCCTACTGCCCGTATAAAATACGTCTGCTAAAGTCTTGTTTCTTTTTCTGAAATCAAAGGAAACTTCTAAACCAACAGAACTACGGATTCTGATGTAAATTTTTTTTAACCCTATTTTTATAAAAAGATGGCAAAAGATGGCTAACAAAATATGCAATTAAAGTCTTCCAACTCTCACCAACTCATCCTTACCAATTGGTGAGAGTTGGAAGACTAATTGATGGTGTCTCCTATTTTTTTTTTTTTGCGGATGGGATATCATCAAATGACTTCGCTCTGGACTTTTATTAACTAAAACCCACCCGTGTTCCTTCAGTTGCCCGTGCCAGGGCCACGGTATCTCTTTCGAACTACCCGCGACTGATGGTGTCTCTTTAGACATCAAATATGTTGGTATAACGGATGGACGGATCACCGGTGTAAGCATTGCCCAAAAGCTTACCACACTCGAGCCGTAGTTAAACCCTTAAGCACCAGCAATAGCATCTACTGCTGTTAATCGACTAAAAGACTGGGGATGTTATATAAACGACATGAATGGTCTTCCTTGGGCTACCTTGAGGTTTATAGTAATTGTGTTCAGCCCAATGAGCAGCTTGATTTGCTACCGAACGGTCAGTTCTATTTTTAAATAAAAACGACTGAGTAAATATTTATGTACCTGTCCTATCCTATATATATCACGTTCTCGAAAACAGCTTTAACGATTTCGAAGAAAGGTGCAATAAAGGGTTTGCGGGGGCGAAAAATCGATCTAGTTAGGTCTCATATCGGGGATTATTCGTTTACTCTATTTTCACCCGAGCAGAGCTCGGTCGACCAGGTACTATAATTTTACTTGATATGTAGTTATTCAGATATGATCACACGGAAGTGACCTCAACACAGGAGATTTAGTTTTACAGGGTGGTCTAACTTGAGGCACTACTAGGTATATAAAAAAATATAAAAACAAATAAACTTGAATGTCTGATCTATCGTCGTGAAACACAGTTTCTTGGGATATTGACTTCACATGTTTTTTTAAGCGATAACTGAAAAGAAAAACTTTAACCGTTATCAATATCACTAACCAAATACAATTAAAGAATGAGCTTACACCTAAAAATAAACCAGTTGAAATTACATCACGTAAACCAAAAGTGTTGATTCGTTTTCCTTCCTTAATCTGCCGGTAGTCCCCTGCTAATAATAGATTTGTAATTCACCATGAACCAGGAATCGCCAGAAGCGAATTAAAATTTGCAATTGACTGAATAGAATAGATATTTACTGGTAAGGCGAGTAGTGCTGCCAACTAGCACCTCCATTGAGAAAAAAATCATAAGTCTGGCGATATGAAACATTTTGAAATTTTCTATGCTCACATTTTTAGTCAGATGAGTTCGAATTTTTTTGACCTCACCTGCCTACCTACCTAATCTGACTAAAATTGGGAGCATAGAAAATCTCAAAATGTTTCATATCGCTAGACGTATGATTTTTTCCTCAATAGTGGCGCTAGTTGGCGGCGCACAGATCAAAATCAAAATCAAAATATTTTATTTCACATAAACCTACATGGTCACTTATGAAACGTCAGAAGCTAGGTGCACGGTTCTAAATTGGCCGTCTCCTATGCAGAAGAGCCGGCAAGAAACTACATGGTTACTCTTTAAAAAATAATTGGCTTTTACAATATTTTCAAATAACAGTTTAATAGGTTGATGGGTTGATCGATCTGGTTAAACTACGCTTGCCACGGTCGGTCTGTGAATAGGTGACCATCTTTACATATCAAGACCCCTTCGTGTCTCGGAAAACACGTTAAGCCGTTGGTCCCGGCTGTCATTCTTGGATCTTTGACAGTCGTTACGGGTCCTCAGAAGCCTGAGAGTCTGACAACCAGTCCTACCAAGGGGTATCGTGTTACACAGTAACTGGATTGTAGAGGTCAGATAGGCAGTCGCTCCATCATTCCTGGTATTCAACTGCATCCGGTTAGACTGGAAGTGGACCTCAACATAGTTCGGAAAAGGTTAGGCAGATAGATAGATGTTGCGTTTACACACGGTCATAGGACAATTCTCCAGGTCCACCAGTCACAAGAACTAACACAATGTACAGAGTAGGCCACACGTCAGTGATAACAAAACCAGTATAAGCTGACCACTTATTCTAATGAATGTCCGTACAACGCCAGGCCAGCTCAAGGTCAAAATGTTACCATCGACGTACCGTCGACTGTACCAAACCACGAACCCGGTATGACGTCAGTAATGCAATAAAATGTCATTGCTATCCATAACCCTTATTTGACTCACAACAATTTCCCTTCGATTTTATATACCCACTTATTCAAACTAAGTCGTAAAAAGCGGCTGACAGTAGTGATGTACAAAATAATGATTCTGGTTTACCAACGTAGCGCCAAAATAACGAATAACGCTGTGAGAACAAGCCCTCGAGTGGCGCGAGGAGGCGAAACGCCGGGGCGTAACTCCGCTGCCGCGAGAAATCACGGTACAGCGGACAGAGCTCCGGCGGGATCTCATGGCGACATGGAAAGTGCGATTGTCGCAACCCAGCGCTGGGCACGCCACAATTGCGGAGATAAGTCCCCTCTTTGAGGAGTGGTTGGAGAGGCGCCACGGCGTCCTCACATTCCGCCTAACGCAGGTCCTCACCGGACACGGTTGTTTCGGGAGGTTCCTGTTTCGGATAAGGCGGGAGGAAACGCCCGGGTGTCACCATTGTGTAGATCGCCCGGAGGACACGGTGGAGCATACAGTGGAGGTCTGCCCGGCTTGGGCGGAGCACCGCCGTGTTCTCACGCAGGCGATCGGCGGCGGCGATCTCTCGCGTCCAAACCTGGTCCAGGCCATGGTGCGGAGCGAGAGTGCATGGGAGGCCGTCACCTCCTTCTGCGAAGCAGTAATGCTCGCAAAGGAGGAGGCGGAACGCGAGAGGGAGAGGCAACAGCCGCGCCCTCGCGCCCCTAGCCGCCGTAGGAGACGCCCTGGGCGGCGGGAATCGATTGCCGATTCCCGGCCACCGTAGGCGCGGGCTTGCGGACGACGAGTAATGGGCAGCTCGCCGTCCGGTAAGGACCAGGCCCGGGTCGACGGCGCGTTGTGTTCCACGCGCGCCTCAAAGAGATGTCAGCAGTGACGGGGTCCAATAGGGCCGAAGCCGCCGGGGTCGCGGGTAGTTCGAAAGAGATACCGTGGCCCTGGCACGGGCAACTGAAGGAACACGGGTGGGTTTTAGTCAGTAAAAGTCTGACACGCCCTCCCGCTCTGCCCGGAGCGGGAGAAGTCATTTGATGATTTCCCATCCACAAAAAAAAAAAAAAAAAAAGAACAAGCCCTCGAGCGTAACTATGAAAGGCCGGTGATTAAAATGGAGTTGTCTTATTTTAATTGGATTTAACATTGATTGATTTATTTATACTTTACACATCGTTATTAGAAAAATATTAGCTTGCCAAAGGCAAACAACAAACACAACAATACTTTTGCACCTCTTGCAGCGTAAATGGTGAAGTTTGACAAGTCAAACGTTTCAGTTTTAGTATCAATCGAGCGGGTATCCCATCAGTTTCAGATACAGTTCTAGTGCCATCGTTGCACATCACTAGCTGACAGTGTCAATGCAGTCCCAGCTAAAATCACTACTTGGCGGTCGTTTTGGGTAATTTAGGACCCTTCAGATGCGCTAATAACTATAACAGTAAGAAAATGGCAAATTTAGGGATTACGTCAGAGGCGTGGAAGGATATATTATAGTAACGGTCTGTTCCCATTTCTAATTTACTACGTCACAAAATCTAGTTACCTACATATTTGCAAGCAGCAACTCAAGATGGTAGGGAGAATGGTTAGACATAGGCCTCTGCAATTGCACGCCATTCAGCTCGATTCTCGACAAGTCTCATCCAGCTGTTACCAGCCACCCTGCGAAGATCATCGCTCCACCTAGCCTGAGGGCGTCTTACCTTACGTTTGCCGATTCGTGGTCTCCTCTCAAGAACACGTCGACCCCAACGGTTATCGGTTCTACTGCTAATATGGCCGGCCCATGATAGATGTACAGAACAGTTAGATACATTTCAGATTTCAATAAAAACTGTTACCTCTACACGTTTTCTCTCTCGATTGTATTTACTTCGCACTCACACAAATTCCTTTTGAGCGTCATTGCAAATTGGTTTCAAAGTCAAATAATTTATTTAAAATAGGCACATTTGAACGTCATTAAATTAGCAACCAGTTTGACTTCGTCTCGACTCTAGATTGTCTTATGGAGCAGGACCAGCATGTTTCCAAGCATTCTTATCTTGGACATAATCCTCTAATTTGTAACATGCTTGTATACAAAGTGTACTTTTAATATGAGTTTTGAATTTTTTTTTTGGTTTTTGTTGCAACATTTAACACAGTACCCCATAAAAGATTACTTTAGATAATCTGAAAAATGGTTGATCTATATTATCTTTATTTCTACTATTAAAATTATGTCTATCACTTATTTTATTAAAAAGATGTAGATGTCATAATATTAATCCATAATAGATCCCTGAGAGATTCGCGGCGACGTAGATTATAAATTGCTTTGACAGCTCTCTTTTGCAAAATAAAGATGGATTCAATGTCAGCAGCCCGACCCCACAGTAAAATGCCATATGACATAATACTTTGGAAGTAGCTAAAATATAATAGAACAAACGCGCAGTTTCTAAATCTGTTAACTGTCTTACCTTTCTAACACAAGCAACAACCTTTCTAGCATAAGCAGCCGAGCAGCAAGAGATGTTATGATCCCCATTGTAATTTCTCGTCTAGCGTGATTCCTAGTAAAACCGTTTGATTAATAAATTCCAGTTTTTCTCCATTCAATATGATGTCACATTCGCTACTTCTAACACTAAGTAATTTAAATCTAATGCATTTGGTTTTTTTTTTGTCAGTTAGTACCAAATTATTTACCGTAAACCAATCTTGGACCTGAAGAGTACGTTTATAAACGTCGTCAAGGTTTTGTGACCGTTGGTTTATTGATCAACTAGCTTTCACCAGCGGCTTCTCCCGCGTGGATGTCGGAAAATATCTCACGGGAACATACTACCGGGAATTCCTTCCTTATTCATCGTCTACATAATAAAGGGTACCTCTGTGCAAAATTTCAGCGTTCTAGATTCAAGGGTTTGGGCTGGACGTTGATGAGTCAGTCAATCAGTCAGGACTTCTCTTTTTAGAGATAGATAGATGATGTGTTTGCAGATAACACCATCGTCGGTTGATTTTGAAGTAATCATTCATGTAAACTAAAAAGAGGAATGGACTCAATATCAAACCTTTCCTTCAGTAATTCGGTTTTCATGGTCCAACACTGATAAATTAGTATGCATGCCTAAGGACCCCAAAACAGATCCTCAATAACACTTGAGATACTTATGTATACCCAAAATATCTTCCGTTAATTTGTTTAAACAAATTAATTGAATTCTGAAGACTCTCAATCATCAAGTAGTTGGGATTGTGGAAGATATGTATTTGCATTTCACGAACCGCTAAGCCTATTGCCTTGTCTAACTGTGTTTCAAATGTCACACTTATTTCTTACACGAGTAATTTTCAGAAAATAAATTTGATTTACAGCCAAATGTGACAAAAAGAATTAAAACTATTACTTTAGCAAAAAACACAGCAGATAAAATAATAAGAATTAAATTATAAATGTTAATGCAACAAGAACTTTCTTTAAGAATAGAATTTAGTATTTTCCTTTATTCACCAAAGTATAAGGTGACAAGAAATAAGATGGTATTGTTGTCGGAATGATTAACGTATTTTTCGGATTTCTGATAACTGCCTTTGAGCCGGTACCGTAGTAGAAAGCCTGAAGCACGAGCTTGGAACAGTAGCTAGGGTTTCTTGACGTGAAGTCCGTTGGAAATAACTTATAAGTTACATGTATGGTCTTCTTAGCACCACCGCTCGGGCTGTAGTACTTGTGGTCAGCCCACCTCGCAGCTTCTTGAGCCACCGAATTGTCACGATTACGGTACACCGTCGTCCAATCAGAAGCGTGGTCATCGAACCACTTGTCTTTGGAAATTTGTCTGTTATTATCCTTAATACCTTCCCTATAACCACTGCCACCAGGCATCTCCAACACCCAGTAGTCAGTGGTCATAATCGCCGCGTGACCAAGTAGCCCCCCAATACCTCGACCTGTGATCAGGATGTCCCCTTTCTTCACAGTTTTTACAAAACGTCTCTTATTATCGGCTGTGCTGCGCTTGCTAATTTTTCTTTGAAACAAAGACTCTTGAGTATCGCTTAGTATCCCGTAGTTGTTCATTATGAGCCACTCTTGGTAACTAATCGGCTGACTGTCGTTCAATGAAATGTATTCCTGGTACTGATCTTTGAAGATGTTTCTCTCGTCCCGTTCGAACGATATTAGTGAATATTTTTCGGGATTGATTATTCCCATGTGGACTCCGACGCTGTATGCGGTCGCCGTCTGGTTCGATACCGCGTCATTCCAGCCTGAAAACAATAAATTGTGGACCGCCATTTTATTGTTCGTTCAGTTCCATTTTTGAAACAAAAAGGTAACGTATAAAGCGAATCGTTGCGATACATCATTTTGCTTGACAAGTATGCAGATGCGGCATACTCTGACTTCAGTGACTAAAATATTTATATTACCTATGTTTGGTGCGATCACTTGACCACAACAAACAAAAAACTTTTTTACAAAAAAATACAACCGACTTCCAAAAACAACACTACAAAGTGAAAAATAACTTTAATTTCGGAAGTCGGTGTCTAGTTAAATGTATTTTCGTTTTTTGCCACCGACTTCCGAAATTAAAGTTATTTTTCACTTTGTAGTGTTGTTTTTGGAAGTCGGTTGTATTTTTTTGTAAAAAAGTTTTTATTTTTCACTTTTTAGTTGTGTACCTACCCCACACAAATTCAAATACCACTACCTGCAAAACAAACTAGAACATCATCTATATAAAAGTGGGGAAAGAATACGTATTATTGAAGCTAACTCAAAAACTACCGAAGCAAAGTTAATCAATTTTATATGGGACCAACTGTGATGTATACACTCTCGAACAAAACAAAAAAAATCCAAATCGGTCCAGCCATCTTCGAGTAATCGGGGAACATACATAAAAAAAAAAGGTTCCGACGAATTAAGAACCTCCTCCTTTTTGAAGTCGGTTAAAAATAGATCATTATGATGGCTTGGTAAACTTGGTGAATCCAAGCAACTCAAAAGTGAATAAAAAAAAAACATACCAAAATCTAGTTCTTCAGTTAAAGCATGTGATCCTACTAGCAACAGGACCACACAAGTACATATGTGTCGAAACTCCATGATGGCGTCTTCATTAATGTGATTAATTATATCACTCACATTTTATATAGCTAAGTACCTAATTGCGCAAGGTTTAAATGAACAATTACTGTGCTATGTAAGTACACAGTAAAGTATTCAAGATTAGGGGATGTCCTGCAGCCTACTGAAACACCGTTTCATAGAATCGTGACACATTATAGACAATGATTTCATTCGTAGGTATGTTAGTAGGAACAATATCTTTTTATTTCTTCATTTGGGTTTCTAAGAAGAGTTGTTATCATACATATATTGACCCCAATCAACAGACCATCCCAAAACAACAGAGAAGTAATCTTAAATAAATGTTAACGCCTTATTTTAGCTGTTTTTGTGTTTGGAAAGATTCTGGGTCAAATAATTGATTCAATTTATATGACGTCAGTTGTCATCCCAGATTAGGGACTTCACTGTTGCTAAGCTGTGAAAATCCTTGAATAAATAATAATAAGGAAGATTCTAAATGGATTTCCTCTCTTCAGATTATTCACTTAGGGACTTTTTTTGGACCCATTGTGCATTGTTTGTATTTTTAACCGACTTCAAAAAGGAGGAGGTTCTCAATTCGTCGGAACCTTTTTTTGTTTTTTTTTTTTTAATAATATCCAGCACCGAATCATGAGAAATAATAATGAATAATATTTTGAGAGATAGGTTCTTGAAATACTTTAAATTTCCACCGTCTTAAGGCTCCTTCAAAAAGGCGCGACACGCGATAAAATCGCGTGCGCACCGCGTGTCGCGCGACAAGCGGTGCCTTTGTGTCGCGCGCGACTTTATCGCGTGTCGCGCCTGTTTTTAGGAGCCTTAAGTAGCCTTTAACCTTATTATTATCGAAGCCAAGGATTTTATCTACACGGAATTTCGTTATCGAAATGCAATGCGTAAAACTTATTTATTTCACATTTTTATAAAGAGAATTTCAGGTGGTGTCAAATGTGTACATAATTATTTTTTTCTGTATGTGACTAGTTTAAATAAATGCTTCGTTTGTGTAGTTTTGTTAGTGCTAGGATTGACGTTTGAGGTCATTCATATTTTCAGACTACAGGCAAATAAGATAACAGTAGGGTTACCATCTCTAAAATCTGCTAACCAGGACAAGAAGTGTGAAAACCCTGGATTTTGGACATAAAAACGGTGTTTTTAGGGTTTCGTACCCGAAGAGTACCAAACGGAACCCTATTACTAAGCCTCCGCTGTCCGTCCGGCCGTCCGTCTGTGTCTCATGAACCGTAATAGGCAGATTGTTGAAATTTTCACAGATTGTGTATTTCTGTTACGGCTATAATAACAAATAATAAAAAAATAAAATAAAGTTAAAAATTAAAGGGGTCCCATACAATAAACTTTTCATTTTGAAAAAAAAAATTAACCTTTGCATGTGGGTTGTCATTATCTAGAACTCATCGAGTAGAATACAAATATATATTTTTTTTTTCTTCAAAAATGAAGAAATAGGGTTCGTAAAAGTTATCAATATTAGATCATTTTTGTACGAGCTCAATCGCAAAAATTAAACAAGTTAGGAATTTGAAACTTCTGAATATCATGTCCTACCATAATTACTGTATTTAATCACCAAATACTAAAAACTCCGATTCATAAGGTATTTTGTTTAAATATGGGCGATTTTCTGCAACTGCAAAAAATAACCTTGTAATTTACAGTACCATTATGACATACAAAGTTATCTTTCCGATTGTTAAACATTGGTACGGAACCCTTCGAGTGCGAGTCCGACTCGCACTTGGCCGGTTTTTTTAAAGTTACTCAGTGAAACGAAAAATTGTTTTAATTGTTATAAATCAACTTTTTATTTCGTTTCAAACAATTTTAGTCTTCTAAAGAAACTACACAGAATCTTCATAAAGTAACAAACAATTTAGCTTAGTTTCATTTCAGCCGCGTATCTTCGGTAGATGTGTCAACAGTCTAAAACCCGAACTCCAAACGAAACCGCCCGGACGCTCCTCGGACGCCCTCTAAACTAGGACAAATCCGGGGAAACCCGGACGGATGTCAGCCCTAGATAACAGTGATGTAGACATTGATATTTTAGTAGGTATAGCTTTTAAGAGCAACACCCGCCTTGGTTTGTTGACCAAACCAAATAAAGTACTGCCCTGCTATGCGTTTAAGTCCAATCAGCCAAATGTATTTATACAGGAAAGACAAAAACTTGTTTCGTCTTTCGTTGAATGCTGACTATTTGTTTTTCTAAAAGCCTAAAAATCCTAAACATGGCAAATAAGACCTTTACGCTTAGCAAGGCAGAATACCTATCCGCTTGACATTGGCATATTATTAGCTAAAGCTTTATTTTCCAATCCTTAGGTGTAAAGGCATAGAGATTGGTATTTATTTATACACACACCTGTTTATCTTTCAATCAATTTCCTTCCCTCAGACACAAAACCACAAACAAAGAAAACAACAGCACTAAAACCGTCGATACCTTGAAACAATTAAGCCCCATGAAGCAGATAGGTACGAGTATTTTTTATCCTTAGTATCAACGCCTTACGTGGGGAGTAAATAAATTAACACGAAGGATTGGCCAGACGAACGATTTGTGTCTAATAAATTGTCGACTAGAGTCGGCGACGGCGATTAGACGGGTGGTCGATTTTTCACGACTTGGGAAATGTATCCAGCTTTACTAGTATTTTCCTTTTAACCAATAGTTCAACGTGGAACGGATCATAATTGTGTAATTTGGTAATACCTGAAATGAAGGAAGTAGCTTCGCGCTATTTGAAGTAGGTACAAAAAAAACTTTATCTTCATCTTGGCGAAGTTTCATGACAGTCAACTGTTAAGAGTCAATAAGACATAAGGCAAGAGGAGCTCGTGGCTAAGTAATAACAGCCGCACGGGTCGATCAATCAGGTTAAGCTACGCTTGCCGGGGTTGGTCAGTGGATGGGTGTACAAATGGCAGCCGTTGGTCCCGGCTGTCATTCGTGGATCTTTGACAGTCGTTACGGGTCGTCAGAAGCTCGAAAGTCTGACAATCTGTCTTACCAAGGGGTAAGGGGTACCCAGTTACTGGGTTGTGGTGGTTAGAGACTGGTATTCAGCTGCATCCGGTTATTTTTCACTTTTTAGTGGTTCACATGTGCTTACCCCTTCACAGCGTACTGGCGTGATGTTATGTTATAAACTGGTGTAAACAACAAACAGACATGAGATTTCAGCAATCCCAGTCCATTTGCTATCATTTATTAAGGAGTTCCGTTGCCTATCTCAGAAGTTCTTCAACAGATCTTCACCAAATTGAAATGGGACCACTCCAAGAAAGTACTCTTCCAAAAACTATCCAAATCGCTTCAAGTGTGCCTATAAAATTGGAAGAGTTCTCTCTATTTCTCCAGGATCCCATCATCAGATCCTGACTTGATGATCATGGGACCACTTGGGAAGTATACCCTTTCAAACAAAAAAAAAAAATAATTCAAATCGGTCCAGCCATCTTCGAGTAATCGGGGAACATACATAAAAAAAAAAAAAAAAAGGTTCCGACGAATTGCGAACCTCCTCCTTTTGAAGTCGGTTAAAAAATGTAATATCAACTCATACGATAACCACCTTACGTACCATATTTTTATCTTCGTAGGTACCTACTCTTAAAAAAAACTTAGGTTTTTTTTCATCTCAGAAAAAAAAACCGTTTCTTTACAACTCTAATGCTGCTTGATAAGAAAGAGAGACCGAGAGCATAGGAATGAGCAGAGATCTCTTTTCTCACAGATTTCCACATCTCATTCTTTGTCATGACTTTCTCCATATTATTTTTGATCAGCCAGTCTTTCGTCTGCACGCCCGCAAGACGTATAAATATTCTCAGCGAAGAGCAGCCCAAAAGTTTATCTGCGTAAATGTAGGAAATGCTTCGTAACTGGCAAATTCCCGCCTTGGGCAGACCGCCCTCAAATTAGATACTGGCCTAGTTAGGCATTCAGTTAAGGTCTTTAGTATTCTTTGGGAGCTCTTCAACAATCGCTCATGGGCACTTGATTATTTCGATAAAACTTCTGTTTGAAAGTGAGTTAGTTTTTGCCTTTGATACTCATTTGTTTTGAGTTACAATCTTGGAAGAAAATGGAACTAATGAAAATTAATGATGAAAACACGTACTTAAATAGAATTTTAATAATAAAGGGATATTATTGTTTGAGAAGAAAAAAAGTGGAAGGAAAGCGGTTTTCAACATAGACGTATGAAAAAAGGCGGACAGATTCTCGCTAACAAAAAACTGTGTCTATCGGAGTCAGCCAGCTCGCTGTACCTACAGGCCAACACGCACACATTTCATAAGATATGCTGTATTTTTAACCGAGTTCAAAAAGGAGGAGGTTCTCAATTCGTCGGAACCTTTTTTTTTTATTTTTTTTTTTATGTATGTTTCCCGATTACTCGAAGATGGCTGGACCGATTTGGATTTTTTTTTGTTTTGTTCGAGAGTGTATACATCACAGTTGGTCCCATATAAAATTGATTAACTTTGCTTCGGTAGTTTTCAGTTAGCTTCAATAATAGGTATTTTTTCCCCACTTTTATATGGATGATGTTCTAGTTTGTTTTGCAGGTAGTGGTATTTGAATTTGTGTGGGGTAGGTACACAACTAAAAAGTGAAAAATAAAAACTTTTTTACAAAAAAATACAACCGACTTCCAAAAACAACACTACAAAGTGAAAAATAACTTTAATTTCGGAAGTCGGTGGCAAAAAACGAAAATACATTTAACTAGACACCGACTTCCGAAATTAAAGTTTTTTTTTACTTTGTAGTGTTGTTTTTGGAAGTCGGTTGTATTTTTTTGTAAAAAAGTTTTTACCTTATATACGAGGGGGGATCATAAAGTAGTGAGAATGAGATAGATTATAATGACTATTGATAACTTAATTAGTTATTTTTCTACATAGTCTCCGAGTCTCTCTACACACCGAGTCCAGCGCTTTTCCAAGACTTCAATCCCTTTCAAAAAAAAAGTTTTGTCTTTGTCCTGCAAAAAGCTCCACGGCATCCATCACCTCGTTATGGTCTTCGTACCGGTTTCCCCTTAAATATTCTTTCAATTTGGGAACAGATAAAAATCGCTAGGTGCCAGATCTGGTGAATAAGGGGGGGGGGGGGGGTCAACCAATTCGAAGCCAGCTTGCTGAATGTCAGCCATCGCAACTGCCGACCTGTGCGCGGGTGCGTTGTCGTGATGAAACAGCACGCCCCTTCGAAGGTTCCCTCTCCTTTTCTCTTTGATGGCATTCCTCAACTTAGGAATTAAAGCTGCATAATATTGGCCTGTAATAGTGGTTCCACGCTCCAGGTAATCAATCAACAATATCCCTTCTGAGTTCCAAAATATTGAGGCCATAACCTTGCCAGCCGATGCCACGGCACGAAACTTCTTCGGGGTCGGTGATGAGGACGTTTTCATTGCGAAGATTGCTGTTTTGTCTCGGGATCAAAATGATGGACCCATGTTTCGTCCATTGTTAGGCTCGCACTTCGTTTTTCTCCATTTTCGAGAAAACGTTCCGACACGAAGCAAACAAATGACTACATTCAGAAAAAAACAAAAGAGAATCGAAGATTTTTTTCTTTATTAATATTAAAAATATGTATCTGAGCTATGCCTGCCAGTATTTTTTTTTTTTTTCCTAACAAGGAGTATGTCGTTCTCAATACTTTTTGATCCCCCCTCGTATATACCTTACCATATTACGAATGGTTGACTGATGTGTGAATGTGTGCGTGCCGGCCGGCCTGTAGGTACAGCGAGCTGGCTGACTCCAATAGACACAATTTTTTGCTAGCGAGAATCTGTGAGCAACAGGCCGGCCGGCACGCACACATTCACATATCAGTCAACCATTCGTAATATGGTAACGTATTCGTAATATTGGTGAGGTATCTACATAAGGTAAAAATACAGCATGTCTTGTGAAATGTGTGCGTGTCGGCCTGCAGGTACAGCGAGCTGGCTGACTCCGATAGACACAGTTTTTGTTAGCGAGAATCTGTCCGCCTTTTTTTATACGTCTATGGTTTTCAAGTTGTACAGAGCAGTGGTGGCCAAATGGTAACGGCCGCGACTTACGAGTTGTAGGTCGTAGATTCGAAAAACAACATTGTAGGCTGATTATGCTAAGTTGTACTTACTGTTCCACTGCTGGAAAACTTGCTTTCTTTGCATTTCCAATAATTATCTTCAAGTGTATTAACTTTATTTACAACTAGCTTTTGCCAGCGGCTTTGCCCGTGTGGATTTCAGAAATTAACCCACGGAAACGTACACCGGGATAAAAAGTAGCCTATGCGCTAATCCAGACTACAATATATTTCTGTGCCAAATTTCATCTAGATCCATTCAGCCGTTCTGGCCTGATTTAGTAACAAACATCTATCTATCCAAACTTTCGCATTTATAATATTAATAGGATTAGTAGGATGATTTAAACGTTCAAAAAGACGCCGTCTCTTCAGGTCAAATACATGCAATCTCATTAACAGCTTATTATAATAACTCTCTAAGGATTATAGCGCCCATTAATTTAGCAGCAATAACAACACAGCAATAACCGGGTACAGGTGCAGGCAAGCACATCAAACACCGTGTGTACACGGCTGAAGCAGTAACGTTGTCGTATGCAAATTATTCACAGAAACTAAATGGAGGGTAATGGAGGGTATTAGTAACATGCTGCGACTGCCAGCCAATCAGAATGCGAGTAGCACCGACCAGCCAATCACGTACAAGATGGATGTTCGTAATTTAATATGGATGGTGGAACTAACGGATTATAATGTGCTTGTGGTGCACTGGGTCATTGGTATCTGGGGCTCAATTGTGATCCATATTGCCTGAGTTAGAATTCCGTAGCAGTTCAATTTGAAAGTGTAGCAATTTAAAAGGCAGTAAGCCCATATTTCAAAAATCATTTAACAATCAATACCGATACATTTGATATGACTATTCTTACAAGGATTTAAAGCTTGCTACAGACTTTAACCGTTCGAACGCAGATCTACGCGAGACCCAATGGCTTTATAATTGTTTCTGTAATTATACCTATACTCACCTGAGTGGTTTACCATTGTCAATGGTGCGCTTTCAATTTGCTCTTGAAGCATGCGTTGGGGACGCATTTGGTTGTAATGCAAGGTAATCCAATGCGCTCTCATGACCTGCGACTCTTTATATCCAATTATAGAGCAATTTATTTCAAATAATCCAACATAGGCACTTTTGATTGTCAAGGGGTCGGCCAGTCAGAAAGATGAAGCTAGTTGCCCATTCCAAAGCGTAGTAGGTTCGTATGGAGAAGAACGGGCAAGAAACTCCACGGACACTCATTTAAATCAAAATATTGTTACAAAATATTGGTTACATCATTCATGTTGAAAATATACATGTGAAACAACAATGTAGAAAGACGTGCACGTTAAAAGCGTCCTTAATAAAAAAATAAAAACAACTAAATTAAAAATAAGCCGTGGCAGCTAAGAGACGACCAGTCCAACTCCCAACTTAGGCCTCTGCCTCGAATTTCGCGGGCAGCAGGGCGGCGGCGGCGGCGGCGCGTCTCGCATTGTCCCGCCCCGCTACCGCGCCGCTGTTTTGGAGGTCCGGTCCATTTGTTTTTACGCATAAAATCCTGCCGCTCCCGCTCCGCCGCCGCTGCCGCCCCGCTGCCCGCAAAATTCGAGGCAGAGGCCTGACGGCGTCCGTTCACGCATGGGTCATAGATAGATTTACTATACGTTGAATTTAAGATATTAATAGTCAGTCTATGAAAATTTAAAATCACCAAGACTATCCTAATTAATATTATTAATGCGAAAATGAGTATGTTTGTTACCTTTTCACGCCTAAACCACGGAACCAATCATCCTGAAATTTTGCATATACTTTGTCAGGTGTACAGAAACGGACATAGGGTACCTTTCATCCCGAAAAAAGCACAGTTCCCGAGGAATACAACAATAACGTTCTTATGATAACAGATGGCGCCTCGTACCTTTCGAATTTTGAAAAATTTTAAATATTACAAGCAGAGTATAACCCGAATTGATTGTCAAATTCTAAATCAACGCGAGCGAAGCCGCGGGCAAAAGCTAGTAATCTAATAAACACAAATGAAACAACACCTTACAATTCAAAATTTTATTTCTCTACGTATAAAAATCATTTATGCTATCTTCAACTACGCTATTGGGTGAAGTACATCTGCATATGGACCCCGCACAGGTACCGTAGCTGCTGCCTCGTAGTTGGCATAGCTCGTCACAGTCGAGCTTGCATGTCCGCTTCTGTTTTATGGCTGCTTGTGACTCTGGAAAGAACAGAAAATAAAAACATAAATAACATAACACGCCATCACGCTTATGTTTTAGTCCCATGTAATAGGGGGCGCGCCTATTGCCATCAACCGGGCATAAATCCAGACTCCGGGCTGCTACTGAGAAATTCCAGATCGAAAAACCCAATAACACTGCCCGATCCGGGAATCGAACCCAGGACCTCATGCTCAGCTGTAGCGCTTGCGACCACTAGACCAACGAGGCAGTCAGAGATAAAATGTACACAATAAATGTACCGAAAATGGGTCGAAATTAGATTTAATTTGATTTAATAATAAATTAATTGAATTAATTAAGTTTAGATCTAAAAGCTTTTAATTGATGAAAGAATCCCCGCTAAGCAATTTAACTATGTAGTCTTAAATTTTTGCTAAAGTGAAAAATAAAACAATCTATACTTAGATTTAAAAAAAAAAATTAATTAATATTTTAATTTAATTGTAATCTTATTTTTTTTTGTTTTAGTTTTTTTTTATTTATCCTCAACGTTAGTTGTAATATATTACCCCTTATTACCTATTTTAGTTTAAATAGTATTTTGTTTTCTTCTTTCAAACTCAAATCATAATTCGAAAGAAATTGACAAAACACTATTTTAACTGAAATATGAAGAATATATATAGTTATTATGTATTATTATCATCATCACCACAATTTTATTATTAGCTTATTTGTAAATGTGTTACAAAACTTTTGAACTATCAATCAATGTGCCTAGCCTTTTCCCAACTATGTTGGGGTCGGCTTCCAGTCTAACCGGATGCAGCTGAATACCAGTATTTTACATGGAGCGACTGCCTATCTGACCTCCACAACCCGGTAACTGAGTAATACGATACAGACTGGTTGTCAGACTTTCGGGCTTCTGACGACCCGTAACGACTGTCAAAGATCCACGAATGACAGCCGGGACCAACGGCTTAACGTGCTTTCCGAGGCACGGAGGAGTCTCGGTATGTAAAGATGGTCACCAAACTCTTGAACATGGTTACAAAACTCTTGAACATTGTAATAATATTCATGAGTTAATTGTTGACTGATAATTCTCAGGACCCTGGGGTCCCGGACCTTTGGAAGGTGTACGATGGTTTTAAAATGAGGCACAATAATAAAAACTTTTTTACAAAAAAAATACAACCGACTTCCAAAAACAACACTAGAAAGTGAAAAATAACTTTAATTTCGGAAGTCGGTGTCTCGTTAAATGTATTTTCGTTTTTTGCCACCGACTTCCGAAATTAAAGTTATTTTTCACTTTGTAGTGTTGTTTTTGGAAGTCGGTTGTATTTTTTTGTAAAAAAGTTTTTATTTTTCACTTTTTAGTTGTGTACCTATCCCACACAAATTCAAATACCACTACCTGCAAAACAAACTAGAACATCATCCATATAAATGTGGGGAAAAAATACGTATTATTGAAGCTAACTCAAAAACTACCCAAGCAAAGTTAATGAATTTTATATGGGACCAACTGTGATGTATACTCTCTCGAACAAAACAAAAAAAATCCAAATCGGTCTAGCCATCTTCGAGTAATTGGGGAACATACATAAAAAAAAATAAAAAAAAAAAGGTTCCGACGAATTGAGAACCTCCTCCTTTTTGAAGTCGGTTAAAAATACACTTTGTAGATACGAAATGTATCAAGTGTTAAGGAATTAGGAAGAAGACTCGCCAATAATGTACTCTAGGCTGTCTATACCTACTACTTAATAAAAATACTCATTGTAGATTATAAATACATTAATTCTCTTGGAGAAGAATTGTATTACAATGCAAGCACATTTGAAGTTTAAACTTAACAACCATATAATTAACAATGCAATAAACCTAAATAATTGTCCAGATATAATCAACAGGATTTATTTACATTAGTTAGCGAATTTGAGAACAAAGGAATAGGTACCGTAAAATACAAAATGACCTCTTTTTAGTTTTCATCCTGCAGTGTGGCTACTGTATTTCAGCTCGATTGGTGGGAAATAAATAATAATGAAATCTCTGATGTAAAATTAACATCAGCGTGCAATAAATAGGTATTATTAATACCTATATAAGCTCGTGGCTAAGTAATAACAGCCGCAATTTCGATCCATCAGGTTAAACTACGATTGTCGAGGTTGGTCCGTGGATGGAAGGAGAAATCATTACATGCCAAGACTCCTCCATGCCTCGCAAAGCACGTTAAGCCGTTGGTCATGGCTGTCATTCGTGGATCTTTGACAGTCGTTACGGGTCGTCAGAAGCCCGAAAGTCTGTTAACCTGTCTTACCAAGGGGTATCGTATTACCCAGATACTGGGTTTTGGAGGTCAGATAGGCAGTCGCTCCATGTAAAATACTGGTATGCAGCTGCATCCGGTTAGACTGGAAGCCGACCCCAACATAGTTGGGAAAAGACTAGGCCAATTGATAATACCTATATAATGGAAGTTGATCTTAATTTTAATTAATGCTGATATTTAAGTGATACCTACTACTAGAAGAGGTCACCTTGCTTCGCGTTTATTTTTGACGATGGACAATTTGTCCGCGGACAACTTGGAATCTTATGGAAATCCTGGGAGCCTATTTGTCCTACGTGTGATTCATTGCACAGATTACCAATAAGTTCTATCGTCACGGACTCCACGGTCAAATTGTCTACCATCTGCTCAGCGCCTTCGGGTCGATTTTTTGTATCTTCTGTGTATCCTATAACTGAGGAATAAATATTGCAGTTAGCCTTTTCCCAACTATATTGGGGTCGGCTTCCAGTCTAACCGGATGCAGCTGAATACCAGTATTTTACATTAAGCAACTGCCTATCTGACCTCCACAATCCATTAACTGGGTAATACGATACCCCTTGGTAAGACTGGTTGTCAGACTTTCGGGCTTCTGACGACCCGTAACGACTGTCAAAATTCTACGAATGACAGACGGGACCAACGGCTTCACGTGCTTTGCGAGGCACGGAGGAGTCTCGGTATTTATAGATGGTCACCCATCCACGGACCAACCCCGGCAAGTATAGCTTAACCTGATGGATCGACCGGTGCGCCGGTATTACTTAGCCACGAGCTCCTCCGTCAAACCACCATATTTATTCTTCGGATAAAAGTTATCTGAATATTGAAAAGTCAGCCATTATCCATACCATACACTAGAATATACATATTATACATTAGAAAATGTATGATTGTAATGTTAGCATGCTTAGGTATGTTTATTTCCGTTAACTCTTGGGTTTATTTATCAGACTGGACATACTGGGATTAACATGTTTTCATAGCAGTTGTATGAGAGTGAGCAAAACCCCGGGATTCCCTATACAGTTTGAAACTTTAGCCGACGTTCGCACGGACGTAAAAATTCGCGCACTGGATTTTCAGCGCTCTGCAAAGTGCCAAGAGTTGAAAATCGAACAGTGTGTTTTTACGACGCACTGCAATGCACTCAATCGGATTCTCGAAGCTCGGCTCAACACCGAGAGTTAAAAATCCAGTGCACAATAAACTCCCGCCGCGATATTTTTACGTCCTTGCGAACGTTGGCTTATAGGATAAATATGCAGGTAAACATAGAATCAGATGTTGCGACTGCATGCACTGTCGAGGAATGCACTGGGTGATAAAATAAACAATTTAATTCATATATTTATTGCATCAAATATGGTTGGTACAGTCAACAAAAGAGATATCTAGGCAGCGTATACTAACATATTTGTATGTGAATTGCTTCATGCTTAAGTTCGTGACATTATAGAAGTATTACAAAAACAAAGTAATTTAAATAAAATTGAACATGAAGCAATTCACATACAAATATGTTAGTATAACCCTGCCTAGATATCTCTTTTGTTAACTGTACATGAAGTGCTTATTTAAAATATTTTTGAGTAACACACATTTGGCCAATATTTAGCATGCAATAAGTTTTTATATTAATAAATTACAGCTGATAAGAATGTGATATTATCAGGAAAACATCAGTGAGTAATTAATTACTGCAGCGTCAATGAAAGGCGAGGGTTAGCGACACACTGATTTATTGAACAAGTCCCACCACCATACAAATAACATACCCGCAACATCGGTACATTTCTCCCCTTTAAGCTAAAACATAAACTAAAATATAACAATTAACAAAGCATGTTATTTGGTGACTCCTGTTCGAGCCCGATTATAAGCCCGCAGAGCACGAGCAGACGCACCTGGCGGTGGTGGTGGTGTCCCCGGCTCGGATGCCGCTTCTGTACCACTGGTCTGTGACTTCTCACCAATGCCGTCAGACGCGTCCTCGAATGTGTCCTCAGCCTCCTCACGGACCGAAGGAATCTCTCGGTCTGGCGATAAATCTTTGCTCTCGGAATGTATGCTAGTCCGCGATAACGAGTGGCGGTTCTTGTTATGTACGGGCATAATTTGATCGACATGTCTACGCCAACCGACTCCACGTCCAACGTCTACTTTGTACGAGACCGGTCCAGTCTGGTCGACTATTGTTCCCGACAACCACTTGTCCCCCCTCGCGGTGTAGTCGCGGGCCAGCACCGCGTCGCCCGGCTCTAGTGCGCGCGTCGTGCCGCCCATAGATTATACAGTATAATAATGGTATAGATATGCCACTCTGCGTCCAAGGACGATACTAATTTCTCCCCACGTCCCAGAGATGGCGTTAAGGAGCATGCTAGCTTCCATACGAATCCGATAGATGGCACTCTTAAGTAGGCTATACTACTTTCGACACAACACAAATCGACACAACTAATAATTAACAAAATATCATAAATTTGTAGTATATTCATCACATTTATTATTTCTATTTGTAGAATTTAATTAGTATGTTACCTATGTTCTTCTACAGCTGCCATCTAGCGACTAATTTTGTAAATTTTGGGGGAAATTGACTTCCACCAGCACAAGAGGGCGCTTTTGTCAAGTTTTTTTGGAGTTCGAAATATGTATAGAAGTTTCATGCCTCTGGTGCCGCCCGCAGCGGCCACTTGCCGCTCTTGCGCCAAGCGCACTACCGTAGACACGTCAGGCCGAAGCGCATCGAGGCGCCCGCGGAGCCTACGCCCTTGCAACGCCACCGCAGGGGAGACACCAGTGGTTGCATGTTGACAATTACGATACTTGAATAAAAACTTACTAAGTGCCGTGGCGACGTCCTCGCCCTCGTACAAAGCACGTTTGATCGCTTTCTTGACGGTTTTTACCGCATTTTCTGCTGCACCGTTTCCCTGCGGTCTGTAAGGAGCTGTGGTCACGTGTTTTATACAATTTTTTTTACAAAATGTTTCAAAGTCTTGTGAGAAAAATGGTGGGCCGTTGTCAGTGACGAGTAATGACGGTAAGCCGAATCGGGCAAAAATTGTTCTCATTGCTGTGATAGTCGCCTGCGCGTCCGTCTTACTCATAGCAATAGCTTCTATCCATTTCGAGTTTGCGTCCACCATAATTAAATACCGTTTTCCCCCACAATCTCCGAAGTCTGCATGTACTCGCTGCCACGGATGCAGCGGGAACTCCCAAGGGTGCAGCGGCGCGTGCGGCGGCGCGTCGCGTACGGCGCGGCACGCCGTGCACGCGCGACATACCTCCTCTATGTCCCTATCTAGACTGGGCCAATACACATAATTCCTTGATAAATTCTTCATTTTATTCATTCCTAAGTGCCCATCGTGAATTTCATCTAAAATTTGTTTTTGTAATGCGTTCGGTATGACAATCCTGTATTTATAGATGAGGCAACCCAATTCTACAGCTAAATCCTGTTTTCTTGAGAAATATGGTTTCTCAGTATCCGACACTGTCAACGGCCAACCAAATGTGACATAACCTTTAACCTTGCATAACAATGTATCCTTCTCCGTTTCCTTAGCAATATCCTTAAAGCTAATTGGTATTGTTTCCTCTATTAAATTGATATAAGTGACTGCGTCCACCAAGCGACCCTCCTGTGGTAGCGGTAGCCTCGATAAAGCGTCGGCCGGCCCATTGTCAGCTGAGCGGACAAATTCTACAGTGAAGTCGTATGCGGCCAAGCGCGCCGCCCACCGCTGCAGCCGGCTGGCAGCGGTCTGTGGAATGCCACTTTAATAATCCCGTACTCGTCGCCAATGCAGCGTCAATGAAAGGCGAGGGTTAGCGACACACTGATTTATTGAACAAGTCCCACCACCATACAAATAACATACCCGCAACATCGGTACAATTACCTACAGACAATTCAAGGCCAGGTGATTAGCGTAGTGACACTAGTGTGTGTACATCGGTGCTAGTTATCTTCGACAGTATAGTTCAAGCCATAATAGTGTCCCACTGCAGGGTCAGGGCCGCTTCTTATAGAATAGAATAGAATAGAATAGAATACTCTTTATTGTGCACACCATTTAAATTAGAGGTATAAAAAAAAAACTAAAAAAAAAAAAATTAAAAAAAATAAAGAGAAGCTAGAAGACAAATAGAGAGAGGCTTATAAAGAGAAGGCACGAGCATTGATCAGCCAGTTACTAAGAAACATGGCTTTTTTACGTTTTTAGGGTTCCATACCTCAAAAGGAAAAAAACGGAACCCTTATAGGATCACTTCGTTGTCCGTCTGTCTGTCAAGAGTCTTGACAGACACCACCTCCTCCGACAGACCACCTCAGACCTCCACTCGTTCGTTCGTGCGAGTGGTGGTATCAAGTTGAAATTAATATCAAATACGGTTGGTCGGTAACTCGGTATGGTAGGTCTATGGTCTCTTAGAGATCTAAAAAAATCAAGCATCTAAGTCAACGCAATAAAAAAATACTGCTATGTATGCGACATATTTTGATACTCGCAAATAAATCAATACTTATAGGCCTAAACCTATCGTAACCTATATCTAAACCTAAACCTACCTTTACTTCCCCTTGACCTAGAAGCATGAAATTTTGCAAGAAGCAAGGTCTTACAGCACAAGTAAAAAAAAAGTCCGAATCACATAAAGATTTTTTTTTTTTGCGATTATAAACTTAAATTGACCGTGACGTATATCAATGGGAGAACATGTTTATCAACTACAATGTTAAGTTTGTTTTTTGGATAAATTCTTTTCAACTACGGAATCCTTTGGTGCGACACGCACTTGGCCGGTTTTTTTCTTTCCATTCATAACAGAATGGGCCTATGAGGCCCCTTCCACCATCCGCAGTGTGGATGGACCTTGAGCTGGCATTTGGAGCTACTATACACACAATGAAAAGTAGTTAAAGGGTTTTTTTTATTGTTGAATTAGCCTACCTGTAGCACAAAGTTATAAAAAAATAAATACTTTTTTTTCTTTTTATTACTTTTAATCAAATAAAGGAAAGTCGCAATGATAAAATTTTACCAACATCAAGGCATCTACCTGCGTCAGTTCAGTAGCCAAGTCACATAAGATCAGATGTGGTATTCCCAGCCGTTAGCCAACTTACTCATTCATATTCTAAAGGTTGATGACTTAATAATTGTGTATGTGTAGGACATTTAGCTTGTACCGTATTGATAAACCTTGGATTCGTCTGATAAAAAATAATAACAAACTAATACGAACTTGTTTAATGGATGACTTTTTTAAAGTCTTGGAAAAAATAGGCGAATGGAGTAGAAGTCTACCTAACATACCTAGTTTTTTTTTTTTCAAAAATTTAAAAGAATAATTCGAAATTCAAATCATGTGCTGCGTGCAGGATGAATATGATTTGAATTTCGATATTTTTTAACGATTTATTAATTTTTTTTTAAATTTCTCTTTATATTGTTATATTTATGAAAGTTTACTTCGAATTTGTAGCATTTATTGATACTTAAATCGGTTTCTGTCTAAGCTATTTTAAAAAACTAGGTATACCTACCATAGGCGTAATTTTCTTAATTTTTTTCAAGACGGGAAAAAAAATTCATTCCCACGCTATCAACTAGACTAGGTACCTATACTTGTCTAGTCTATTCATAACCGGTCTAACAAGTAACAAGAACCTACCTTTTAATTCAGTTTCGTTCAAATTCCTTTGATACATTTTATTAATCGGTTTTGACTTCTATGAACATTGCATGACTTCTCAACTGATCCTCCGCTTAGCCGACGTACGTACGGACGTAAAAATATCGCGGCGATTTTTTTTCGCGAGTGTGTGTGTGTTTTTTCGTCGCGCTAGAATGCATTCTGTTGTTGATAAGTTGGATTCGCAATGCTCGGCTCGATAACTAGAGTTCAAAATCCAGTGAGCGATGAAATCCCGCCGCGATATTTTTACGTCCGTGTGTACGTCGCCTGATAGAAAAGGATCGGTTGACGAATTGAGACCATTGTATAGACGTTTTTATTTTAAAATGCGGTTTAATAACCAGACTAACAAAGTTTTGATCAAGTTCTGTAACTGCTCGATTTTTGAAAATCACAAAACTTTGAAACTATATTTTATTAAATTGTTTAAAAACACCTTCAGGGGGATACGCTGTGGTAGCACGCGAAATTCAATTTATTTTTTTACGTTTTATGCAGTTTGCAGGTCCGTGTCAGGTTGTATCTTGATCAAAATATGATACGCGACATTAAAACATACATATTTACACAATTTCAACCATAAAAATTATCAATACATCTATAAAAGTTAGATTTCGTGCAGATTCGTTAGATTTCGTTCGTTCGACGAATCTGCACGAAATCTAACTTAGAGAGATGTATTGATAATTTTTATGGTTAAAATTATGTAAATACATATGTTTTATTGCCGCGTGTCATATGTAGTTTGATCAAGATACAACCTTACACGGACCTGTAAATTGCAAAAAACCCAAAAAAAATAAATTTCGCGGGCTACCACATTCTAGTCTTAAACACGAAACATAAATCTTATAAGAAGGACAATTTTATTGTTATCTCGCGTGAAAGAGTAGCCTCGGTTCGTGGCTTATGAGAAAACTGATAACGCTCGGTGCAGTCGTAATTTTCTTTTAATATTCTCGGTTAAAGTTCCTAGTACCTAAAGGTGGTCACCCATTACACCGTATCATAGAATGCATCGAACCGGATTGGCACATGTAAAACTTTATTGGGGAGGAAGTTATGGGTAAGACAAAATTATTGTGTGAGATGGTTCCTGTAAATAATATACAGGATTATTTTTAATTCTCTAGCTAAACTCCACAGACGCAATTATTTAAACAATAAAATAAAAATATTTTATGGTTTTTTGGGAGGTCAACGACTGCTTGTTATTACTTAAAGTATGAGTTGAGAAAAACTGTTTTTTTTTATGTTTTATCGTGTTTAATTATCAGTAACCAGTTCCGTGTGGTCCCGGATTAAGAATATGGCCACCCCATCTCATCCCGTGGGTGTCGTAGGAGGCGACTAAGGGAAATGGAGACCTAGTGCATACCACAGAAGCACCTTGGATCACCCGCACGGTGGCGGGCAAACCACCAACAAAAGCATTCCCAAGGAGGGTTGGTGTCAGGCTGGCGGCCGACTATAAAACTTTGCCAAAACCAACATGCAACATGAGTGAAAATAATATGATGCGCGATAGGGCTAGGGCGTACCCCACAGGCGACGCGCAGGGGCAGCACCCGGCTTCTGTGGGAAATGGACAAGGGTTGTCGCACCAGAACGGGCGGGTGCGACGTAAGACGCAAGCCCGAAGTGTGAGAGAATTTAGATTGAGGTGCGCTAGCTGGAATGTAGGTACGATGACTGGAAGAGGAAGGGAATTAGCAGGTGTTATAAAAAGACGACAACTGAACATAGTGTGTCTGCAAGAGACGAAGTGGAAGGGTGCGAAAGCTAGAGAGATAGGAGAAGGATATAAGTTTTATTACTGTGGAAGCGATGGCAAGCGAAATGGTGTTGGTATAGTGTTGGATAGTCAGTTGAAAGAATGTGTGGTGGACGTTAAAAGAGTGAGTGATAGAGTCATAGCGGTAAAAGTAATTGTGGAGAGTTTGGTGATTAATATAGTTAGTGTGTATGCACCCCAGTCAGGATGTGAGGATAGTGTAAAAGAGAAGTTTTGGAAGGATTTCGATTGTGTAATGATGGATGTGCCAGATAGTGAAGAAGTATATGTGGGGGGTGATTTTAACGGGCATGTAGGAAGACAGAAGGATGGGTATGAGAGAGTGTGTTAGATTTGATATAATATAATTATAAGCGTATATATACGCTACTACGCAAATAGCAAACCTTAAATGTCAGAATGGTTATTGGTTATTTATTGTGCATGAAAGTATTGTGAATATGGTGTGTAAGGGAAGGATTTCATAAAGAAAAGCACAGAAAGACAAGACTAGATATTTATTATTTCAATTAGACTTCTATTGTCCGTTCGCAAAACTAGGTCTTCATGGAGAAGAAGGACAAGAAACTCCATGGAAACAGTATTATAGTATTCTATCAACACATTTCTTATATTTCCACAAATTATAGTTATCTCAAACAGTTAATTCTACCACTCAGAATAATAGCAACATAATAACAATATTTAAGGTATAATATGAAATTACGTAACTTACATGACACCTGGTAGATATATTTCACATCACAACTGCACTAGCACTAGCCACTTGAACATCCACTGAGCAACTGCCTCGAGAATGTTATTACAATTCTTTTTATATCCTACCACCCCTTCCATTTATCCCTTCCCATCAAACATCAACTGTCGGTATTGTATCAATCGTTTCAAACAACCTGTTATATTAAAATAGCAATATAAATTCTAAGATATACTACAGTTACTATCAAATATTATTTAATTATTTATAGTAATAACATCTGTACGATTTTGACAAGTTAAGAGTGGTATATTTTGTAAACACAATAACTAATCAAATTAGATACTTCTACATTGGTCTCAAGCTTCGTAAATGTGACAGATGTCAATATCCAACAAACAGTTATTCTAATAATCTAAAGGTTGTTTTACAATGACTCGATGATTTTAATCACAACCGAACTAACTTCCGGAATCAAGGTAATCTCAAGTATTTATTTTTAAATATTAGACACAATAATTACATTTATCTAACACGGCCATACTGACAAGTACTTCGCTCTCGAAGTACATTAGATACCGTTTTTCTACAATTGTAATTTACTTTTCTTTTGTCATTGTCATCGTCATTTGTTTTGTTTTGCCAATTGCCTAGACATGTCAAGTCCCATCCACCCGCTGCCAGTGGGCTAGACTTGCACCAAGCAAATGACCGACCAGCGGAAACACTCACAGTCATAGTCACAGTCAGCTAATTACAATTATCTAATACGACCATACTAACATGTATTTCGATCTCGAAGTACAAGATAATCATCATTATACAAAAACAATAGTGTGAAACTTAATCACATCTTACTGTATGTGGCCAAACACCCGCCGTCGGTGAAGCTCAATCACCCGCAGTCAGTGAATGCCAGACAACAGTCAAGACAAGCTCTTTTTGTATTAATTAAATAAGTAATCAAAACAATATACCGCTCGGTCAACCTGACAATATCATTGCAAATTGTATTGATCATCCTTATTACATTTTCTATAAAATAATTGCAAATACTTAATATGGTCACTCTGTTGGTACCTTACTTTTTAGTAAAAGGTTATAATAATAAGCCAAATCAAAATTATCAAGAAACACAGATCAGTTCCGACAAACCTATAAGTTTATTTTAACAATACTATTAGTAAGCATTTTGAAAGTGAAAAATAATAAAATAAAGCTAATTATGAATAACCTTCAACCTTGTCATATTTGTTTATCAGCAAGTTATGTGATATTCGCTATTTCTTTCATAATATAAAAATACAATTATGCTTCATTTACTTTATGACATTACCAACTTCAATTTTGTAAAGTTTCCTCCAAAGCCATTTTTTAAATTAATTTGTGATCAATAGAACAATAATATTAACAATTTTAAATTAACTTTCCGTGAACACTTGCGTTATTTTTTTTCAACCATACAATTCTCAGCACGTTTTCATCGTTATGATGAGGGTTGAGTCAACGACCCGCCGTTACCAATGGTTTCCAGCAGAACACGATTGCTCCAACGTTGATCATGAAAATAGCAAAATAAAATTCATTAGAAATATGTTATGTGAGACTGAAGTCTATCCCACTTCTGATGTTAGATTTGATATAATATATAATTATAAGCGTATATATACGCTACTACGCAAATAGCAAACCTTAAATGTCAGAATGGTTATTGGTTATTTATTGTGCATGAAAGTATTGTGAATATGGTGTGTAAGGGAAGGATTTCATAAAGAAAAGCACAGAAAGACAAGACTAGATATTTATTATTTCAATTAGACTTCTATTGTCCGTTCGCAAAACTAGGTCTTCATGGAGAAGAAGGACAAGAAACTCCATGGAAACAGTATTATAGTATTCTATCAACACATTTCTTATATTTCCACAAATTATAGTTATCTCAAACAGTTAATTCTACCACTCAGAATAATAGCAACATAATAACAATATTTAAGGTATAATATGAAATTACGTAACTTACATGACACCTGGTAGATATATTTCACATCACAACTGCACTAGCACTAGCCACTTGAACATCCACTGAGCAACTGCCTCGAGAATGTTATTACAATTCTTTTTATATCCTACCACCCCTTCCATTTATCCCTTCCCATCAAACATCAACTGTCGGTATTGTATCAATCGTTTCAAACAACCTGTTATATTAAAATAGCAATATAAATTCTAAGATATACTACAGTTACTATCAAATATTATTTAATTATTTATAGTAATAACATCTGTACGATTTTGACAAGTTAAGAGTGGTATATTTTGTAAACACAATAACTAATCAAATTAGATACTTCTACATTGGTCTCAAGCTTCGTAAATGTGACAGATGTCAATATCCAACAAACAGTTATTCTAATAATCTAAAGGTTGTTTTACAATGACTCGATGATTTTAATCACAACCGAACTAACTTCCGGAATCAAGGTAATCTCAAGTATTTATTTTTAAATATTAGACACAATAATTACATTTATCTAACAAGTGCATGGCGGTTGGGGATACGGAGACCGTAACACTGACGGCGAGACACTGCTCCAAGCTGCTTCGGCCTTCGACCTGGCAATAACAAATACGTGGTTCGAAAAAAAAAATGAGCATCTTATAACATATAAAAGTGGCCGCCACGCGACACAAATTGACTACTTGCTGGTAAGACGGAACAGCCTTAAAAGTGTCAAAAACTGTAAAGTGCTCCCAGGTGAAGACTTAGTCTCACAACATAGACTTATTATAATGGAGGTAAAAGTCGGTGTCTCGTCCAGTAGGAACAAGGAACGGCCCCCACCCAAAACCAGATGGCGTATGATAGAAAAAGAGGAATTTGCAAGTATGTTTAAGAGTCAAGTGGTAGATAAAATGATAGAAATGAAGGATATGGAAGGAAAAACTGTGAATGAATGTTGGAAAGAGATGGCGGATTGCATAAGGAGAGTAGCAAAAGATGTGTTTGGAGAATCGAATGGGAAAGGTGTGATAAAAAAGGATACATGGTGGTGGAATGAAGACGTGCAAAAAATGCTAAAAGAAAAGAAAATTGCGTTTAAAGAATGGCAGGGTGTAGCAATTGGGAATGATAGTTTGAAAGATGATAAGAAGAACACTTATATAGAGTGCAAGAGAAAGGCAAAAAAAGCGGTAGCAGTTTCGAGGGCTAAGGCGCAGGAGAAGTTGTATGACTCACTGGACAGCCCTAGAGGCCAGAAAGAGCTCTACCGGATTACAAAAGCAAGAGAAAGGAGAACGAGAGATATTATTCACATTAAATGTATGAAAGACGACGCCGGTAAGGTTCTGTCCAAAGATGACGAAATAAAAGAACGATGGAAGATTTATTTTGAAAGGCTAATGAACGAAGAGAATGAATGGAATGGTGTGCTTAAAGAGGTACAAGTAAATATGGGTTTGGTAAGGGAAATTAGCATGGATGAAGTCAGAAAGGCAGTTCAAAGTATGAAAAATGGAAAGGCCTTGGGCCCAGATGATATACCAGTAGAAGTATGGAAGTGCTTAAAAGAAGATGGATGTATGTGGCTGACTTTATTCTTTAATAAGTTGTTGCATGAAGGAGGGATCCCGCAAGAATGGTGCAATAGTTCGCTAGTGCCCATCTTCAAGAATAAAGGTGATGTACAGGACTGCAACAACTATCGAGGAATAAAGCTCATGTCACATAGTATGAAGGTATGGGAGAAAGTAATAGAGAAAAGACTGCGAGAGGAGAGTGAAATTACCCCGAACCAGTTTGGGTTTATGCCAGGTCGAGGAACAACGGACGCCACTTTTGCACTCCGCCAATTGTGCGAGAAGTACAGACGTGCACACAAGAACTTGCACATGGTGTTCATTGATCTGGAGAAAGCGTATGATAGGGTACCTCGGGATGTGTTGTGGTGGGCCTTGAAAGAGAAAGGTTTGCCCGGGAAGTATGTAGAGTTAATTCGTGCTATGTACAGTCAATCTCGTACCTACGTCCGGTCGGCTGCAGGGAATACCAACGAGTTCAATGTGTGTGTGTGCGGAGGAGTGAGGAAAATGTCGTGAGGAAAGTTTTGGGTATGAATGTCGATGGCTATAAGGGTAGGGGAAGACCAAAGAAACGATGGATGGATTGTGTGAAAGATGACATGGCTAGAAAGGGGGTCACTACCGAGATGACGAATAATAGAGAAGTATGGAAAAAAAGGACATGTTGCGCCGACCCCAAATAGATTGGGATAAGGGCAGGAGAATGATGAATTATCAGTAACCATCATTAACCATTTGTGAAGTTTACACAAAAAAAAAACAAATTTTTAAACTGTTATTTCAAGTGATTAAATTAACTTTAGTCGATGACCCCACAAAATAAATACTTAATCAAACTAATTTATCGATTATCATCGATTTATCGATACTTATCGCATCTGCGGAATTTAGCTAGCGAATCTAAAATAGCTCTGTATGTCCGCGGTGCATCAGTCTTTTGGTTTTTTTTTAACCAACAAAACAAAAAGAGGTTACCAAGTCGACACGTATAATTTTTTTTTTATGTATGACCGCATACCTTTTTACAAAGTAGTCTGATTTGAAAATTTTTTATTTTATTCGAGAGGGTATACTTACCTGAAAGTTGGTCCCAAAAATGTATTAACATTGCTGGGGTAGTTTTTGAGTTAGCTTCAATAAAACGTATTTTTTCCCCGCTTTTTATATGGCAGATAATTTCATACAAATTCTGTTCCATTTTTGAATTTATTCGGTAAGTAGTGGCTATTCGGACATCGTGAAATAGGCCCTAATACTAACAAGTGAATATGGTGGTGACTTTTGTCGCCGATGAATGGTGTAATGAGTGAAAACCTTAAGCTGTACAAGTTAAATAGGCAAGAATATTTGAAGACATTAAAATGTTGCAGCTAATTATACTGTCGTTTTTTGCAGTACCATTGTGGTTCCTGGTGGCGAAGTTTTTATACTATTGCCATGAATTTCATACCTAATGACTTAATTACAAAAAGAAGTAGCAGAACCGGGGCAGCTCCTGCAGGAGCAGAACACCTCAAACGGCGCAAATATAACAACCTTTTTGGGAACTATATGTTTGAGCCGTTTGGGGTTGAAACACTAGGGCCTTGGGGTCCGAGTGCTCATCGAGTTTTTCGGGACATCGCCAAGCGGTTGGTCGACTCTACACGGGACCAGAGGGCTGGCCTATTTTTAGCCCAAAGAATTAGCATTGCCATCCAACGTGGCAATGCTGCCAGCCTTTTGGGCACTTTTCCCATTGACAGCGATGTGGACGAATTTTTGATGCCCTATGAGCTCTTCCCCTTTTTATTTTTTATTATATACTTGTACATAGTATATATATTTTAGTGTTAGCTTGTACATTGTAATTAAGATAAATAAATGATCTAATTGTAAATAAAAAAAAAAGAAAAGAAGTAGTGAAATGGTGATTTTACTTAACATTACTAAGAGAGAAGTAGTAGTACCTACGAGATCTGAAATATAATTACCCATCCGCCGCTAGCTAACAGACCCAAAGCTACAATAATTAGTCTACCTAATTCATTTATCCTTTCAGGAAAACCTCGTGAATGTAAGTGTGTAGAACTACTCTATATGGGGAACAGAGCTGTTTCTTTAAAACAAGGGACACATTGGGTTGTCAACACACAGAAGATACGGCGAAATATTGTACCTACCTACCTAATGAGGGGTTCCGTAGTTGAAAAGAATTTATCCCAAAAACTAACTTAACATTATAATCCCAAATTTTTTTTTTGCGAGTATCAAAATGTGTCGCAAAATGGCCGTATTTTTTTATTGCGTTGACTTAGAAGCTTGATTTTTTTTATAACTCTATGGGGACTTACGTATTTGATATTCATTTCAACTTGATATCTCCACGCGTCCTTGAGATAAAGGGTCTTAACAGACTTGACATTTTTTTTTATGTGATAGAATTACAAATTGTAATTTTTTAGACTTTTCCTTTATTTGTGCTATGAGACCTTGCTTCTTGCCAAATTTCATTATGCTAGGTCAACGGGAAGTACCCTATAGGTTTTGATTTACTTGCGACAGTTGCGAGTATCAAAATGTGTCGCAAAATGGCCGTATTTTTTTATTGCGTTGACTTAGAAGCTTGATTTTTTTTATAACTCTATGGGGACTTACGTATTTGATATTTATTTCAACTTGATATCTCCACGCGTCCTTGAGATAAAGGGTCTTAACAGACTTGACATTTTTTTTTATGTGATAGAATTACAAATTGTAATTTTTCAGACTTTTCCTTTATTTGTGCTATGAGACCTTGCTTCTTGCCAAATTTCATTATGCTAGGTCAACGGGAAGTACCCTATAGGTTTTAATTTACTTGCGACAGTTGCGAGTATCAAAATGTGTCGCAAAATGGCCGTATTTTTTTATTGCGTTGACTTAGAAGCTTGATTTTTTTTAGAACTCTATGGGGCCATAGACTTACGTATTTGATATTCATTTAAACTTGATATCTCCACGCGTCCTTGAGATAAAGGGTATTAACAGACTTAACATTTTTTTTTATGTGATAGAATTACAAATTGTCATTTTTCAGACTTTTCCTTTATTTGTGCTATGAGACCTTGCTTCTTGCCAAATTTCATTATGCTAGGTCAACGGGAAGTACCCTATAGGTTTTGATTTACTTGAGACAGTTGCGAGTATCAAAATGTGTCGCAAAATGGCCGTATCTCGGACTTTTTCCTGTATTTGTGCTGTGAGACCTTGCTTCTTGCCAAATTTCATGATTCTAGAACAACGGGAAGTACCTTATATAGGTTTTGAATTATTTGCGAGTATCAAAATATGTCGCATAAATGGCCGTATGTTTTTATTGCGTTGACTTACAAGCTTGAGTTTTTTAGGACTCTAAGAGACCATAGACTTACGTATTTGGTATCAATTTCAACTTGATACCTCCACACGTTCCTGAGAAAAAGGGCTTGTCTGACAGACTGACAGACAAACAGACAGACAGACAGACAGACGGACAACGAAGTGATCCTATAAGGGTTCCATTTTTCCTTTGAGGTACGGAACTCTAAAAATTATTTTATTTCTATAAGATCGCGATGTTATAAGTATGTGTAGGAAATACTACTAGCAAAGGTACTTGTTGTTATGTCGGGGCCACACCAACGTCAACGTCAATGCCCATCATCGTCATAAACATCGCGGTAATTATTCTGATGGTCATCGCGATAAATTGAGTGACCACACTTGAACGCCGCCACCGAGTTATCGCTATGTCAATCGGCAATGTGAATGTCGTAAAATTATCGCGATAAGTTGTGGCTACACCTACGGCATACGTCCATCATCGCGATAAGCAACGGCGTTGCCCGTTGGTGTAGCCCGGACATTAGAGATAAGTTCACAAGCCTCCTTTATGCATTCAGGCGCAATTCAACTAACAATAATTGACAGAAATTGATTACATAATAGGTTGGGGAAAAAGTTTCTTCGCATTTTTTAAGAATATTCAAAACATTTTTTAATATACATTATTTACATTTATCTAAAGTATGTAGGTACCATTTTGTTCGATAACTTTATGCCATCTTGTAGGTAGGGACATGATTCCATTGCTATAGAAATTTTGGGACTTCTGATCAAAATACCGCGACAAGTGCTTTTGGCAGTCCTGTCGTGATGTTAACCTGACACTGCCTAAAGAATTCTGAAGAGACCGAAACAGGTGGAAATCTGAAGGTGCAAGGTCAGGACTATACGGCGGATGCATTAACACCTCCGAGCCAAACTCTCTTAATTTTTGCTGAGTGGCTAAAGATGTGTGAGGTCTAGCGTTATCATGATGAAAAACCACACCCCTTCTGTTGATTAATTCCGGCCGCTTTCTCTCATCTTCTTGCTTTAATCTCATCAGTTGTTTGCAGTAGAGTTCAAAATCGATGGTCCTGCCTGGTGGTAACAGCTTCCCCCACAATAATGCCCTTCCAAGCCCACCACACACACAGCATCACCTTGTTGCGAGTTAACCCGGGTTTCGCCACAGTCTGTGAAGCCTGTCCGGCCTTTGACCACGACCTTTTTCGCACGTTCTGGTCGTACGTGATCCACTTTTCATCACCAGTTATCAGCTTCTTCAAAAATGGTTCGGTTTCATTACGTCGTAATAAAGAATCACAAATGAGTACACGGTTCATTAGGTTTCTTTCAGTGAGCTCGTGAGGTATCCAAATATCGAGCTTTTTTGTGTACCCAGTTTTTTTCAAATGCGTCAAAACTGTTTTGTGGTCAATTCCCAGTTCTTCATCTACGTCGTAACTACTGATATGCCGATCTTGCTCCACTTTTTCAAAAATGGCATCCATTTTATCCGTAATAGGGCGACCAGAGCGACGTGCATCTTTGACATCAAAATTTCCGGATTGAAAACGCTTAAACTAAATTTGTGTTACTCTCACAGACACTGCACTGGGTCCATAAACATCGCAAATTTTTTTCGCGGCTTGCGTTGCATTTTTACCTTTTTTGTAGTAAAATTTTAAAATGTATCGAATTTCTTCATTAGATTCACTCATCTTGACAGTACGAAAAACAAATGAATATCACATATTTTCCTAATTTGAATTTAGAATTATGTTCTTTAAAATTTAAACTTTCAATGATACCAAAACCAGCCAGATACAAATAGTATAGCCAAAGAGATTTTATTTTAAGTTCATACATACTATAATGCGAAAAGACTTTTTCCCCAACCTAATATTTATCCATATTTATAATTTAAGATATTCCAAAGAATGTTCATATTTTCCTGTAGAAGGTTTGATATTCTACGGATTAATAACAACCATTTGTAACAATACGTCATTCAACCATACTTAAATCTTTATACATAAGTACAGCAGAGAAGCACTTTCCTAATAGGAAGTATTGACAAAATTATTATCATTGAATCACGGCTCATGCCTAAGTAATAACAGCCGCATGGGTCGATCCACAGATCAGGATGAGGATCAGGGGGACCAGGTTAAGCTAGGCTCGCCGCGGTCAGTCCGTGGACGGCTGACAATCTTTACATACCGAAACTTCCCGTGCCTCGGTAAGAACGTTAAGCCGTTGGTCCCGGCTGTCATTCGTGGATCATTAACAGGCGTTACTGGTCGTCAGAAGCCCGAAAAGCCTGACCACCAGCCTTACCAAGGGTATCGTGTTACCTAGTAACTGGGTTGTGGAGATCAGATAGGCAATTGCTCCATGTAAAATACTGGTATTCAGCTGGATCCGGTTATAGGCTGGAAGCCGACCCCAACATAGGTAGTTGAGAAAAGGCTAGGCAGATGATGATGACTACATTATTCAATTATAATATATATGTTTATACCTACATCCAGCAGAGAACTAGTCATCATCATCATCATTTTCGTACCTTGATCCCAATTCATTTGGGGTCGGCGCAAAATGTCTTTTTCTTCCATACTTCTCTATTATTCGTCATCTCGGTAGTCACTCTCTTTTTAGCTATGTCATCTTTCACACAGTCCATCCATCGGTGTATTCCCGTTCGTCCTCTCGACTTCGTCCCCCTAGGAGGACGAACGGGAATTCGTTATTTTTTTTCCCGATCGTCCCCTGATTTTGTTGGTGGGGACGAACGGGAATAATTTATTATTTTTTTCGTTCGTCCCCACCAACAAAATCAGGGACCGATTGGGAAAAAAAATAACGAATTCCCGTTCGTCCTCCTAGGGGGACGAAGTCGAGAGGACGAACGGGAATACACCCATCCATCGCACATTCGTTCTCAAAACTTTCCTGACGACATTTTTCATTAGGAAGTATTGACAAAATACCGAAGGAACAAAAAAAATGTTTTTTTACTTATTCCAGTCATCTTTAGGTGCAACATTTTCTTCTAAATCTAACATTCAAAATATACGAGAGAATACGTCGAGCAGAATTTCATTTCTTCTTGTAACAAGATTCACCATCAGACCATCAGTCATCTTGACTGAGACGAATGTTTGCTGGGCAGTTGCTCGTGTCTAGCACATACGTGATGCTATAGCTTGTCCCAAAAGAATCTGATTAAAATGTAAACAAATGGATCAGAAAACGTACAAGTTGTTGTCAATTTGTAGTACCTACAATACGCGCAAAACCTTGTGAGCTCTAGGAAATATTCGGAAGTTGCACGCGAATGGCCTAAAAGTACATAGCTAGTTATTTTTGTGATGAACTAATCAATGCTATAGGTAAGCATATAGGTAGTATTAAAAATGTTTCACATCTTACAATAAGTACTCAACCATGCGCGGTTTCGTACTGGGGCCTACGTTCAGAGACCTCATAAATTTTTGCGAATAACATAACAGAACACCACTTCTCACCTTGTATAACCGAAGGGTTTTATGTAAAACTTTTTTTTCCAAACGTTGTTTTATGAGAAAACATGATTTTTTGTCAAATAATACTTTATCAAACAAAAGTTTATCTGGTAATTAGTTTGTTAAATGAATTATCTGCTAAACTTGTGGTATACTGATGAAATGACGAATTGTATTTATGCCAATCGTTGTTGTGAAAGGAGAATGGCCAAAAGTGGTACCAAAAAGTCTCACGCATCAAGACCAATCAGGGATTTGATATTTGAACAGGGAATTTAATTTTAAGTAAAATAGTATGGATTTTGTTTTACTCCCTATAAATGACATGACGTTCCGTTTCACATGCTATGATTAATATAACCTTGATTTTTGAAAATATCTATACTTTGCCGATTCTACATTAATTAAAAACAACTAGAATAGAATATAATTTGTATTTAAAGAATTATCATTTTTGTATCTATGGTTAATTGGCCGTTCACAGCGTGTCATAGAGTTGTAGAATACAATAGAATCGATTTTTGATGAATCGACTAACCAGTCATTTTTTTAACGTTACTTTTGTAGGAATACGGGTGGGTTTTAGACAATAAAAGTCTGACACGCCCTCCCGCTCCGCCCAGAGCGGGAGAAGTCATTTGATGATTTCCCATCCACAAAAAAAAAAGCGCTAGCGAATACGTCTGTCTGTCTTTTTGAGAGTTGAAATTAATTAAATTGTATTGTATTTGTGTGTTGAGAAGTTGCTTGTATTTTGTGAACTTATTTCTGTGTTTTATAGCAATAATGTTCGTGTATGACGTGTCTATACATAAAATACGTCATTGGTAGCGTCGAACAAAATAAACCTAGTTCATAGGTTATTTTCGATTTTATAAAATAATTATGAAACCCGGGATTTGTTTACAAAACTAAGTGTCGTAGAAGTTAATATGATAAGTTTAGTCTATAAAAAACAAAGTTTGATTTTGATGCAGCATGGTTCGGGGTTCCATACATCCATGAGCATAGTCCTTTGTAAAATAATTTTCGGTGAAATCATGAAATGACAGGATACCGTGGACAGTATTATTGATACTTTTACGATACTTCGACGTTTCCTCAATTTTGGAAAGACTTTTGGAGACTACTTTAATGCATTGGACGATGGGCTGTAAGTTGCTCTAATTAATAAACAAAAAAAAACTATTTTGACTACAATCAAATAATAGGATGCAATACACAAATAAGAGTTTTGTTTTGTTATTTTTTGTTTCTTTTGTTCTTTTAATGGATTTTGCCCTGACTACATTTAACGTTTGCCATCAGTTTGTAAACTTAAATGTTATTTCCGCTTATCCTACTATCCTATTATTATTATAAATGTGAAAATGTTTGGATGTTTGTTACTCAATCACGCAAAAACGGCTGAACGGATTTGGATGAAATTTGCCACACGGATAGTTTATAACCTGGCTAAACACATAGAATACTTTTTATCCTGGTAGTAGGTTCCCGTGGGATAATTTCCGACATCCACGCGGGCGAAGCCGCGGGCAACGGCTAGTTTTTAATTTATAACCGTTTCTTTTCCCATAGGAAATAAAATAAAATAAAAATAACGCTCCTCATAAGCATTATGCAACGTGAACACACGGCTAGATATCAAGCTTTACATTTCCAGTATAAGCTGATCTCTCATTGTACGGAAATCGAGATCAGCTTGTACTGGAAATGCTTAATATGTAGCCGTGTGTACTTATTTTAATCCAATTTTATAATAATGTTCTGTGTTGTAAGAGTTTATCAATTTAACTTCACAAATTACCTCTTATCCCTCTGCGATGAAGTAGTAGTTTTAACTGTCAGACCTGTCTACATATTGCCACAGATAATATACATATTGCTGACTATAATAAACTTAAATTCTAACAGATAAGTGCCTATGTGACTATGTTTTTAGTCCTGGATCATTTTAAAGAAGACATGAACAAATATGATAAATGATGCAACTTTGAAATAAATGTAAGTAAGCATGTTTATATTTCCTTTTTAACCGACTTTAAAAAAGGAGGAGATTCTCAATTCGTCGCGTGCATATTTTTTAATTAGGTTACCGATACCGGCCACATGGCTATTTCCACAAGGCAAACATTCTGAATGAATTTAATTGAATTTTGAAAAGTTTTTATTGACAAAACTGCTTATTAGAACGATGGTCTTATTATTTGGATACCTATAGCCAACGAGAGGCTCTCAACTCAAACTTCAAATCAACTGCATATATTATGCCTATCGAGTTACTTTACTCAAATGAGTTTACAAAATTATTTATACTTACACCGTGTTCTGATAGATATTTGTTATTTATTATGTACCTACCGGTTCAATATGCAGATATCTGAAGAGCTGCTTATTATTTTCCTCAAGAACCGGTTTTGTTTTAAGGCTTTTAAATAGTAATGTAGTCGTCGTTCAAAACAAAACAACTGCCGATCATAACCTAACACGACGTACGTACGCACAGCTACAGATCAAGCTATACATTTCCAGTATAAGCTGATCTCGCATTGTATAGGATTTCCTTACAATGAGAAGTCAGTGTAAACTGGAATAGTATAGCTTGATTTATAGCAGTGTGTACATAAGTCACGATACAACTTGCAGACTTAACAATAACTGAACTTAAACGCGATAAAAGTTCCTAAACAATATGAAACAAAAGAGACAATACTGAGCCAGAACAATATGAACCGTGAATCAGATAACAATTATGTCAGCAACACAAATTGTGAACGAACTAAAAAAAACATGTTTGGTACTAACCTTGTATACTTACACTTATTATCACAAGAACGATAAATATACTAAATAATTTTACTTTCATTGTCCTATATTGTTTTTTGAAACGAAACACGAGTTTATCACTGTATAGTTATTGCACATTATGCATTATAGGACTGTTTATATAATGTTTTTGATCACTGTGTACAGCTTCATCGAATCGAACTAATGAGACGATCGACTCGTGCGCCGAGTGATGCCAACTTCAGTGCGCTAAAAACCGCCGACTTGTGGCAAATGTGAGAAGGAAAGGATGTATTAAAATTGACGCATAGAAAAACTCGTTTTAAAAACCGGCCAAGTGCTAGTCGGACTCGCGCACGAAGGGTTCCGTACCATTATCTATAAAAACGGCAAAAAAATCACGTTTGTTGTATGGGAGCCCCCCTTAAATATTTGTTTTATTTTAATTTAATTATTTATTTTTAAAGTGACTATATAACTAAATATTCTGTGAATATTTGAAGCGTCTACCTGTTGCCGTTATCAATATCGAGCAAAAACGAGCAAAAAAATCACGATTGTTGTATGGGAGCCCCCTTAAATATTTATTTTATTCTGTTTTTTAGTATTTGCTGTTATAGCAGCAACAGAAATACATAATCTGTGAAAATTTCAACTGTCTAACTATCACGGATCATGATATACAGCCTAGTGCCAGACGGACAGACCGACGGACGGACAGCGGAGTCTTAGCAATAGGGTCCCGTTTTACCTTTTCGGTACGGTACCCTAAAAATCGAAAATGTAATAGTTACAAAGTGTATATCTAAATAACACTAAAATTAAAAATTCTTTGGAAAGCACAACCATGATGAAATCAATTAATACGAGTACGGAGGCACTAATACAGTTTGCATAAAAGAGTGTCTTCTATTTTTGTTCTAATAAAACTATGATAGCTGTAACAAAACAAAAACAAAAGAAAACCGTTTAAAATAATCTGGGTTTATTGGTTGGTAAGTCTGTAATGAATTGGCCACAATTGCCAATGAATTGGCCAATTGGCTTTTGCAGACCGCGGTAGTACATAATGTAAGTACTATAATTTAAACACTACTAACTATATAGTTAGTAGTGTTAAATATTGTGTATAAGTATTTTAATGTATATGAAAGAAATTAGAACATAGGCAAGTCACAAAGATGACCTGGACAGCCATGAAAAATAAGACATATTCGTAAAATAAACAAAGTAAATAGCGCAAGAGGTGACAGGACCCACCTTATGACAACGCCGCGCCCTGTTCTGTCCAACAGGTAGATACTGGGAAGTACTTCCTAAAGTTCTGTATACCGTCATTGGGCATTTATATATTTTATCAAGTATGTGTAGCATTGCTTTACTTGTTGATAGTATTATTATAATTTAACTCTTCTCCTACTCCCCTTGCTACTTGTTATACATAAGTTCTAACTTAGTGTAGTTGAACGTAAGTGAGTATGCCCTATACTATGTAAGTACTATGTAAATATGTATTACCGGTGTACTGAAACCTAAATTTATGGTCAATAAAACTTTATTATTATTATTATCCTTTGGCTTATCTCGGGACCCTGGGGTCCCGGACCTTTGGAAGGCGTACGAGGGGACGAAGCCAACTCGCAGAGGGCCCTTAGACAATTTTAAATAACGAGGAGGCACCAGCCGACGATTATCCCTGTATGCACTATGCAAGTGCACTCAAGGACAACCCCCGGTTGGTGCAGGACTATTGCAGAACATGGAAACAAAACACATTGGGCCTATGGGTTTCGGTGGCTACATGGATTGGGTACCTTGAACTATGGAAGAACTATGTCCCCTTATTATTATTATTATTCTGACAAATCAATGTTTACAATGTTTATGTTGCAATCCAATAATTACTTATCAGTTTAACTCTACCAACAAAGACCTACGGGACTGAACATACATTAATGACTCACAAAAGATCCTTTTCGCACTGGTGAAGTCCCGATGTTGCAACGCTCCCTATAAAAAGACTCCACAGGAAGCCACCTATATCATTAGCATATAGTGTTAATACCGAAGTAGTACAAGTTTTAAAAGATAGATATAATAGAAAGTCATGTTTTCTAAAATAATTTTCGTCCTTGCGACAGTGTGCATTGTCAACGCATCTGTGTTAACTGTGAATGTTTTTGATGGTAAATAATAACTATTAAATTTATCTTCTAAAATACAAAAAACTCCTGTAAAATTCGATGTAGAATATTTACAAAGAAAAGTTGCGAAGTAACTAAAGAAGCTGTATGTTATTATTATTAATGTTCTTTTATTAGATGATCCCGAAACCGAAGTTGCAAGCAATCCAAAAGACTGCAACGTCCAAGCGTGCGACCAACTGTGTCGCAGACTCAGGTTCCGCGGTGGCGTCTGTGTCAATGGACGCTGCAAGTGTGACAACTTCCTCAATGCAGAAGGTATTTATAATATTTCGGTATTGCATAGGGTGAACCCTCATTGTACTACTTTCAATACTTCAGTAGTCAGCAGTTCTCCTTTCAATCGTGCTTCCATCTTGTACTTATTTATTATTGTACTTACTTGTTTCAGTTGAAGTTTCTGAAAAAACTCTCTCTGACCTAGAAGACTCAGTTTTACAAACAGGTAAATATAATTTGTGTCTGTGCAACTACTTATTAGAACTTTTTAATTAATAACATCTTATTATTATAGATGATCCCGAGTCTGAAGTTCCAGCGAAGTCAATTAAATGTAACTTGCCAGCATGTGATCTGGTGTGCAGGTGGCTTAAAAAGACCAGTGGCTCCTGCGTCAATGATCGCTGCAAGTGTGCCAAGTCCCTCGTTGCAAAAGGTAAATATTATAAAATTCCTTCATTATTGAACTGGCACTAAACAATTTTAATTAGATACCATATCTGACAAAAATTCAGTCACGTGTTTCCAATTTCAAACTACACGCCGAACGGATCTATTATGTTCCACTTAAGATTTTTATATTTGTGCAGCTACGAAATAAATTCTAATTTTACGTTAACTTTAATCATAGATGAGGCTGAAGTTGCATCGAGCCCAAAGAAATGCACCTATAAAGCATGCTACTCGCAGTGTCGCAGCGGCAACTACATCAGTGGCACCTGTATCAAGGATCACTGCAAGTGTTACAACTCCACCAATAAAAAAGGTATACAAGATTACGTAATGATTGAACCGACAGTCAACTATTTACAAGCGAATTTAAGGTTGTTAATTTTGTTATATTTACACGTTTATAATTTCGAATCTTTCCCAGATGAGGTTCCCGAAAAATCTCTCTCCAACTTAGAAGACTCAGTTTTACAACAAGGTAAATATTATTTTTAAGTATGGGCCTAAAGAAGAACTGTTTAATTAATGACCTTTATTTTTCTTATAGATGATCCCGAAACCGAAATTGAAAACAAAACGAGTGCCTGCAACAACCAAGCGTGCGACCAGCTATGTCGCAGACTCAGGTTCCGCGGTGGCGTATGTGTCAATGGTCGCTGCAAGTGTGACAACTTCCTCAATGCAGAAGGTTTTACATAAAATCTTAATCAGTTACTTTCCTTTCAAACGTGTCCTAATAGGAATACGATTAAAAACTAATAGAAGAATTTTTATCTGATGCAGTTTTCGTAGAATCACTCTCCAACCCAGAAGACTCTGTATCACCAAGAGCTTGCAACAACCAGAAGTGCGACGACCTGTGCCGTAAAATCAAATTGCGTGGCGGTGCCTGCATTGACGGGAAATGCATCTGCAATAAATATCATTCTGAGCAAGAAGGTAAATTTCAGACAGTTAAATTATAACCGACAACTTTATTTTAATTCATTTATTTTCGTCCATATTTCATAACCTCCTTCATAATCCTTCATAATCATCATTCTCCTGCCCTTATGAATTTATTCGGCGCAACATGTCTTTTTCTTCCATACTTCTCTATTAGTCGTCATCTTTCACACAGTCTATCCATCTTTTCTTTCGTGACCTATATCTCACTTATATATGGATTCCTCCATATATAAGTATATATATACATAAGCCATTTGTAACACTGCAGAGTTTCTGTATTTTGCTTGCAGATGACATGACTGACCCTGCGGAATTTCTCTCACCAAGCAGTTGTAACTTCAGAGCCTGCGACCAACAATGTTTCAGATTCGGTCACTCTGGTGGCACTTGTATCAATGGGCGCTGCAAGTGTAACAATTTCCTTAACACAGAAGGTACCTATACAATGTAATATTTGTTATGAAAACTCCTTCTACAATTTCAAATCTAGCTTTGTAGCTTTGCTTCTAGCTCCACCGTTTAATAAGTCCTCATATAGTTTTATGTGAAATAAAATATTTTGAATTTGAAATCATTATTCAACGTTTAATCAGCAGGCTTTTCAAACATGTTTCCAACTTGCTTTCTATTTTTGTGTTAATGGAGGTGAACATTTTTTCCAAAATTGTTTAGTTTTCTCCGATGCAGTTTCTGAATCCAACATAGAAGACTCTGTTTCATCAAGAGCTTGCAACAACAAAAAGTGCAACGAACTATGTCGTAAGCAGAAGTTCCGTGGCGGCGCCTGTCTCGGAGCTAACTGTTACTGCAATAAATTTTATTCCCTGCTAGAAGGTAAGTAGTAAATTTATTACCATCAATTTATATTTTTTTTGTACACACAGTAAAATGTATAGAGAAACAACATAATTAAAATGTGGAGTACAAAGGTACTGCTTATTTATTAAGAAATTTCTTCCAGCAGACCTGCGAAAGGAAAAATTAAAAAGATTTGTAGGCAATAGTGTATGAGAATAAGAAGAGTAAAATACGAATATGCGAAGTTTTAAACTAAAATATTAAATATACCTACACGTATACCGCAAAACAAAAATTGACATATACTTAAATAAATACATAAAGCTAAAATATATAAACATACATTATACTAAGTATATATAAATACTCACATTTGAATGAAAAAGTAATGCTCTTTTACTCGATATTTGAAAAAAGAGTTTTTAAATCGCGAATGCTAGGCGGAAGCGAGCGTTCCACAAACGTACCGCACGGACAGAGAAGGAATAACAATAGTAGTTAGCTTTATGAGGATGAGATTATAGGACGGATCTAAGGTGTGATCTACACGGTGCGTCGCCTTAGTGATAATTAGTATAAAAGCCGCATGAATTTTTGTAAATTTTACGCGGACAAAGTCGTGGGACCTACATATAATTCTAGAAAGAAATAAATCTGATCTGCTGCTTATTTCATACTTGGTATGTCTTCCTTCTCTTCAATACGTATTTGTAGAAACTGGCCAAACCCTATATCCTTATAAAAATTAAATCTCTTCTTCTGTAATTTTTATTTTTTCTTGCAGATTCCATGACCGACTCTGCCGAATCACTTCCACTATCCTCTTGTAACTCCATAGCGTGCAACGATCAATGCCAGAGAAATGGCTGGCACAGTGGTGTCTGTATCAAAGGGCAGTGCAAGTGTGACTACTTCCTAAACACAGAAGGTATTTAATATTTGTTATTAAAAGTCATTCTACAGTTTTGAATAATTAGTCAGAACTTTATTGATCAGAAATAGCTTTTAATCCTGATCCTTCCTTGCACTTTGTTTATTGAAATCCTAAACACAGAAGGTATCTAATACTTGCTCAAAAGTCCTTCTACAGTTTTGAATAATTAGTCAGAACTTTATTGATCCTATAACCTTCCTTGCACTTCGTATATTGAAATGAAAATGTAATTACGATTTTTATCTCATTCAGTTTCTGATAACTCAATCTCCAACGTAGAAGATTCTGTTTCACCAAGAAAATGCAACCATCAGGAATACAACGCAATGTGCCGTAAACTCTTCTTTCGTGAAGGCGTCTGCATCGCCGGACGCTGCAGCTGTAATAACTATTTTCCCACCCCAAAAGGTTATATATCTGATTTTTTGTATAAAATTAAATGGTTTTTAACTAGCACGTAAAGATATTATGGAGTAATGCGTCATTGGTGGTAGGAAGTGTACAAGCTTTTTCGATTTTTCTTATAGTGTGTTCTTATTTACAGATACCATGAACGACATGGAAGAACCCATTGCACTAGACGATGACTTCCTTAGCACAGAAGGTAAAAAACATCATGCTCCTAAGAGCAAAACCAAAAAACCAACCAAACCATCCAAACCATTAATGAAAACAAAGTACAGTACAACTATTTTCTCAATTTCCCTTGGCAAACTTCGTGTTTCGTCAGTCGTCAGATTTCTATCAGTTGCCCTTTGCACTTGGTGCAGACCGGACGCTCTCAATCGACTTGGAAGTATATTGTAGTTTTTAATACTCTTTTAACTTAATGTAATTTATTTTTAAATTGGGAGGAAAGCTGCTAAAACTGACAATTAGTTTTGATTGCCGAGGGATATTAAGAAAATAGTTTTATTGTAACTAGCTCCAATTCAGTCATTAAAGCGGCGTTTGTTAAGTACAAGGGTCACTAAAGTTGCAGCAATGGTTAACTGCAACATTGTTCTACACGATGATTATGGCTGCCCGATATTTGTGCTATATATCTTTATCACACCATTCTTGTGAACGACTTTGAAACGCTGACGCTTCTTGAATATTCCATAACATTGCACGACTTTATCTGTTCAAGTTTTCTCTCGCCCTCTATTTACTAAGTAAAAGTTATTTTTTGATAGATGCTGTTGATGAATATTCGGAGTTTGCCCCGAGACGCTCCTGCAGGTTACCGAAATGCAATCGTAAGTGTACCCGACGTGGCTATGAAGGCGCCACCTGTGTCGATGGTCGCTGCAAGTGCTACAACAATCTACAAGAAAAAGGTTACTTTTCAATATTCATATAATTATACTTTGCTTTCAACGCTGTTCTCTTGTTTATTAAAAGTGCTTATTTCTATTCTGTTTAAAATGCAATGTGGTATGCCGTATATTATTATATGTACCTAGTACCTACTTGCCGTGTTGTTTCTGAACAACATCAAACTATACTTTATTCGTATATTGTGTTACTTTAAATAAATAAATTAGATGTTTACTCTATTTTTGTATGTATGTGAGCTACTCGTTACAGCTTCAGAACATAAATTAAACTATGATAACAATACCTTGTATTTTTAATAGATTCATCTCCACTAAACGATGTTATCAGCAATGAAAATGAAGAATCTAACGTCATTTTAAGGATTATTGAAGGTGAAATTTTAAATTATTTTTAACGGAGTATGAGTCACAGTATTCTTATAATTTCTGTTTTTGCATGACCAATCCGCATAATACGACAAAGCTTTTTTTGGCTCATAACATTGACTGTTTAAACAAATTGCCTCTACTTTTGTCTCCGATACCTATACCAAAAAACAAACAACTCTCTAACCTTTTTGAGTATGTCAAAAACAAAGACGTTTTATTCGTGGATATGGTAGGTACAAAGTTGGTTAGTATAGTTATGTTCCGCCTAAATAAATCTAATAATATTACTTACCCAATATTAAAAAAAATATTTTACTTTAAAAAAAATATTTTGAAGAAGCCAAGTTTAAGATTTTCATTTTTAAAATGAAATGGATCTCTAAAAATGAATCTGACTCTTTCAACAGATCTACTCTCTCCCACAACATTACTCTCTCCCATCACTTCTTTATTATAATATCGTGTTTTTCCATGCAGAGGAGCTGATTGTACCTCCGCTCAGCGCCTGCAACACAGTGACTTGCAACCAAATGTGTCACCGCCTCAACTACGCCGGAGGCTGGTGTCGCTTTGGTCAATGTCAATGCTACTAAAATTACACTACATGCTAATTATGTTACACTGTAAATAAGAAAGTAATGTTATGAGGTAGGAAGTTATTATTTTATCATAGAGTAGTAAATAACAAATTTAAATCGTCGGCTTACGACACGTGACCTAACTCTAGCATACGTAATGAAACTGGTTATATACTTTCACCCATGGCTGTATTTTTGTATGAATTTAGTTATTTATTATATTATCGCAGTTTAATCGTAAAATATATAATCGTATTATTTATTTAAATAAAAACATTAAATAAAACAAACAGTGCATTTTATTGCTAAATTTTTGGTTTTAAATTCCTACATTCGTACATCATCATTCCCTTATCCGTAAACCAATTTATTTAGAGTCGGCACACAGGTCTTTTTCTTGGCTTCCTAGAAATGCAGTTCCGTCAACGACCGTTATAAAAATCTGTCATTTTCCTCTGTATTTGACATTATGGTATCAAAAATGCTCTGTATTTGGAGGTTGGACAGTCGTTATGTGTAAGAAATTGGTTTCCTCTATCTTTACACTGGTGCCGATTCTGTTGTGCACAAACTAAACTTAATTTAGGCTATTGCTAACTTTTTCTCTCTAGGACGGAAGTAAATTAGAGCTGACAAATTAGTTAGAACTAATTTTTCCATAGACATTTAGACGACACGTAAAAACATGTCGACTAAAAAACACGGTGAAGCGCAAGGCGTGAACTAGTTTGACATCTCCAACTTAGTTCATAGCTATAGCCGTCCTTTTCTCGCGCTGCCTGTTAGTAAAAGATAGCGATTCTCTAATTTTAGTTTAGTGCGTTCGCAAGAGAATCGGCACCACTGTTTGTCTACCGCACCGAGAACGGGATGTCAACGAGAAAACAGATGACTGCGCCGATGTAGCGACGGTACATTTACTATGGCCGAGTAACCTCGTATCTCGTTGACGTCCCGTTCCCATTGCGGTGGACAGTCTTAGTCGTCATCTCGGTAATCACATCCTAGTCATTCTGCATTCTGACGATCAATGTAGTAAAAATTGCTTTTTAATTTTTATTGCGCTTATTGGTTCTTGTACAAGTTATTAAAAGTTAAACTACTATCAAAAACAAAAACAAATACTCTAAAACTGAAAGACTGTTAATTATTACTATTTTAAAGTTTATTTCAAACTTCTGATCAAATCGAAAACAAAAAAAAAGCAATAACAATTTTCCAAAACACATTGGGAATTTTCATTTCGTTTGATCACGCGCTGAACCGGAAAGCCAAACTTTTGGTTGAAAACTTTCCGTCAACTTAAACTAAACCATAAAAATAAAAGTTAGACATCCGAATGAAAAGAAATTCGTCTTCAAGCGTCAAAGAATAAGACGAAAGAGAGGCAGGCGTTGAGTACCTTCTTAGTACTGCCGACGCCGAACCACCGAACAGCCAAGCCTGCCCTTTGTATAAGTCCGTACAATTAACTTGAAGCACAACGTCTTCAGACTTGGTCGATTGTTATCTCTGAACTTTGGAGAAGTGGTTCGGTCGGAAGATCAAAGATTAAATAACAAATATGTGTAGGTACAGCCAGCAAACATTTCATTAGTTTTATTGCCGTCCTAAAGCTGAAATGTGGCTATGAATCAATCAAGACTTAAACACACTGAAATCACAAATATAAAAATACTAGCTCATCCGACAGACGTTGTACTGTCTTAGATATTCTAATGTAAACGCGTGAAGTTAAAATAGTTGTTAAGTTTTCTGAAATTTCCCTTTTTTCTGAGCAATTTTCTTAACTTTTCTTTCCGTAAGAACCTTCTACAAAGTATTAGAAAACTTTTTAAAAAAAGATGAATGTAATCGGTAAAGTAGTCCTCAAGTTATGATGTGACCAAGGGAAATAGGGATTCATTTATATAATATACTAGCTGACCCGACAGACGATATCCTGTCTTGGCTATGAATATTCTAATGTAAACGCGTGAAGTTAAAATGTTTTTTCTGAAATTTTCCAATTTTCTGCGCAATTTTCTTATTTTTTTTTTCATAAGAACCTTCTCCTGACAATCATAAACACAACAAAAAAAGAATTAGCTAAATTGTTCCATCCGTTCACGCGTGATGCGATGACCAAGGGAAATAGGGATTCATTTATATATATATATATATATAGATAGATATAAATATAGGTCAATTTTGTTAAATGACACTAATAAAGTTTAACTTGTCCCACATAGAATAATATCAAAATCACAAATATTTGTAAAATATCGTCCTTTTAATTGGGCGAATCATCACATCAGACATCCAATAATGACCCGGCACTTTGTACCATAAACAAAAACAAACATTTCTTAATAAATTGCCTTCCACAACAATAATCTAATTAACGGAACATCTTACGCAATTATCCCCTGTCTTACGAAACTAACTCATCACGTTGATGCTACGATATTGTCCCTAAATATACGCTGAAAGCGACCCCGGTCAGTCGGCTATAATTTTCTATTTACGGCCTATAAAGGCTTTCATTTCTAGGCACTTGTTATTGGAAAAGCGTTCTTGACGTCCCCTGTGTATTCTCTTGCTGGTCGAGTAAATAAAATACTGATTTATACCATCGCTTTGACGATGTAAAAATGTTGTTTGTGGATTCTGTGCTGTGTTTCACAATACATGCATCGGTTGATTAGTATACAAATAATAATGTTTATGACAGAATTTGAACCCTAATGGATTACCATTAGGGTTATAATGAGCATTAATGTAATGCTCATTATAGAAAAGGAAGAAAAAAAATGAGAAAAATAAGATAAGATAAAGATATATTTTTATTTGCTCAAATATGTGCACATATACAAGAATAAAATGCATGCAGAATAATAAAAAAAAAATGCATTAAAAAAAATCGTCGTGCAAATACATATTGTGATTGGTATAAATAATTAATTTCAATAGCATTAATGTATCGTCAATTCAGCAAACAATAATAAATAATAGAAATAATTAATTAGTATCCGTAGAGCAAGATGTGCAGGAATAGCAGAAAAAATCAACAATTTTTTTTTAAATAGACATTGTCGGTGCGCTTTTGCCATTTTAATGAAAGTTCGTTGATGCCTCTGCAATAGAAATCCTGGGGATGGGAATCGGTGAATTCTGTTGGATTTGAAATTTTTCCCTGGGGCTCATTGTTGAGATCAAAATTTCCAAAACGGAAGCGATCAAACCAAAAATGCATCGTGCGTTCTCTTGTGGGCAAGGTACCTTGCCCATACACGTCGTTCATTTTGCGTGCTGTCTATGCTGCGTTGATGCCACGACGGGACTCGTATTCGAAAATAGCGCGCTATTTCGATTTTTCCATGGTTACAGAAACATCGATATCAAAGAAAAACCGAACGGCGGGAAACAAATAAACAACTGTTTTTTTTTTAAATATCATGTATTATAAAATTAATTTGAATTTGGAATTCTAAATAGAATTTCAAACTCAAACTCAAACTCAAACTCAAAGCATTTATTTCAAATAAACCAATTACAGGCACTTTTGAATCGTCAATGGGTCGGTCAGTCAGAAAGATGAAGCTAGTTGCCCATTCCAAAGCGTAGTAGATCCCTATGGAGAAGAACGGGCAAGAAACTCCACGCACACTTTTTTAAATCAAAATATTTTTACAAAATATTGGTTACATCGTTCATGAGAAAAATGTAGAAAGACGTGCACGTTAAAAAGCATCCGTAATATATCTTCATAGTAGCCGGTATAAAAAACGGCAATTTCAGAGGTAAAGGCCTTTTATTATGAGAGACGTATTTTTAAACAACAGTCCACATCTACTGGCTGATAGGTACTTTTATTGAAAAACCTTCGTGTGATAAGAAATGAAACAGAACAGTAATTCGGAAAAGTGTATAAATGCCTAGAATTTTCAATTTGATAGTTACTATCTTCCCATCACGCTGAGTGTTCTGTGAAAACTTTATAATAAACATACTTTCAAGCGAACAAGCTAGATAAGTAACAAATTGAAGTAGCATTTCTTAAAAGACAATTGAAATTGTGGTACTTATCAATTTCCACGCATTTTTCAAGTTGATATCGATACTTGTACTAAATCCAAATAAATGACGCCATAAAATGTTTTAAACACTATTTAAAACTAATAAGAATTGCACTGAGTTGTTGACTTTATTTTGCTGCGGGTAACAGAAACTTGCAGGAAAATAATAATACCTTATTATTTTCCTGCATGTTTCTGTTACCTGCATTTTAAGTTCCGCACCACAAATCACTAAATACGTTTAGAGCTAAACAAATCTAAAACAGACTGCCTCGTTGGTCTAGTCTACGAGGTCTCAAGGGCTACTGCTGACCATGAGGTTCTGGGTTCGATTTCCAGGTTGGGCACAGTTCTATGGGGATTCCTTCAGGAATTTGTCAGTAGCAGCCCAGTCTGGATTTGTGCCAGGATGAGACTTGAACATAACTAGCAAAATGTAGTTGTACTATAGGCACACCTCTGCCTAACTCTTCGGGAATTACAGGTGTGGTGTTATGTTACTAGCTTTTGCCCGCGGCTTCGCCCACGTGGAGGTCGGAAATTATACCGCGGGAACGTACTACCGGGATATACAGTATCCTATTTCCTAATACAGGTCATGGTTTACCCATGTGCCAAATTTCATTCAAATTCGTTAAGCCATTTTAGCGTGAAAGCGTAACAAACAAACAAAGTCACTTTCGCATTTATAATATTAGTTAGGATTAAGTAGTTATGATAGGATGTGAAGTATTTAAAACCTAGTTCTGTTTCTGTCAATCATTTGACGATGACAAAGACAGTATGATGTTTTAAATATGTTTAGCGCTAAACGTATTAAATGATTTGCGGTGCAAGCTGGCCTTCATCATCATTGACAGCCTTGTACCACCCACTTCTGGGTATAGGCCTTCTCCCTTTTTTGTCAGCATGCTTCCCTGGTCTATGGGGGTCTTAGAATAAGGTCGGGATTACACATGCCTGTAGCTTGTATGAGTAGACATTCACCAATCAGAAGTTGTTAAGGCACACTGCATGCAAACTACTTTCATACTCTTGTGCAAGTTACAGGCATGTTTATTCCCCTTACTTTATTATTTTCCTACAAGTTCTTATTACCCGCTGCAAAATAAAGTCAACAACTCAGTGCAATTCTCATTAATATTCCGTGTTCATAATTCGTCTATCATTCTCACATTGTGTGTACCGAACAAGTTGTTCTGAACAAACTTAATTAACTCAGTTGCAATGTCTTCAGAATTTAGGCTCTTTCATTAAAACTTAAATTAATATGCGTCACGTATGGCTGTTTTGCGGTTGTTAAGAATACGCTGTTATTTTGAATTCTGTTTTGAAATGAGGTTTATTAACAGAGTGAGGGACTTGGGAATGAAAAGTGGTACAGTCAGGAGCATAGATATAATAGCATATAATTGCATAGTATATAATTACTATGGACAGGTCGGCAATACGAGTAATATCTGAGTTCATGAGTCTTCTCTGTCGTCACGAGTCACGACAATATGACGGAAAATATGTGATCATTTTTGTGGATGGCATATATAATGTGTAACATCGAAGGAACACCAAAACTATTTGACGAGACAAGCGACGCCAAAACATAGGATGCTGCATCGGGTTCTAAAAGATGTGTCACCTCTTAGAATGCAATTACCGGACATGTCTTGCGTTATGAAAATAATCACTATTAGTAGCCGTCATCTTGACGACAGATATTAATGGATGAATCATGAAATCAGATATTATTGCTAAGCTGTACATAGTAATCGATTTGTTTTCTGAGTATTTACATTGTGGGGGACACTATAACTTTTGTGTCGGTACAAACTATTTTGTGAAGATGTGAGATGTTTAATGTTTTAATACGATTGATCCTTTGTTTCATCATTAATAAGGAGAGATATTTCGAGATCTGACAAACCATACCTACTAACCTTATGTGACAGTAGCTTCGTTAGACGACCAAATGAAAAAAAAAAAAAATAGAGGTCCTTTTTTTATCTTACCCCATCTGTGAACCTACTTACCTAAGTACAATTACACAATCCTAAGTACATAGCTGCATATAAAACATAAAGAAAACTTTTGAAAATATGTGAAACACGGAGTTGTCGGCCCTCTCGAAATAGAAACGTCGCGGGCTCTCTCATGCATATTGATGCTCTGTAAAAACCTACTTTCCGTTGAAAGCTCTGGTGTCTACGTAGTCGTAGAACTGCCGATAAAGAGTGCAAAAGATACTATTGTTATGTTAAACATACACTTGCAAATGCAGCGAATAGTATCTGGCTTGGATGATAGTGTCATTTCCCGTGGGAGGGTGGTATGAAGGCAGTGCGGATAGGCAGGGAAACATACACAGTCATGAACTCATGAGTCATCTTCAACTTGAATGAATGAATGAATGAAATGCACCGACCCCAGCGTGGTTTCACCAGACTTGATTACTCGAATGAACCCTATATAAGATTCACACAAGCTGGAACCTCATGTTTTATGGGGCTATAGAGACCATTGCATATCTGGCTCCTGAGATACAAGTACCTTTTTACTTAGTCCAGGAGCCAGCTGTTCAACCTGATTTTGACTACCACTTGTACTACCATGTTTAGTGTATCTGTTAATGTGTATCTCCTTGTACAACAAACTTATTATTTCATTTTTTTATTTATTTTATTTATCTGCTATAAAGATATCGCACAGCATAAACTGCTGGATCTAGAAGCGTAAAATTTTGCACAAGAGTTCCTTAATATATAACGAAGATGAGCGCTCATCATCTGGCTAACCTTTCCCAACTATGTTGGGGTCCGCTTGCAGTCTAACCAAATGCAACTGAATACCTGTTTTTTTCATGGAGCGACTGCCTGTCTGACCACAACCCAGTTACTGGGTAATACGATAAATAACCCTTTGGTAAGATTGGTTGTCAGACTTTCGGGCTTCTGACGACCCTTAACAACTGTGAAGATCTACGAATGACACCCGGGACCAACGGTTTAGCGAGCTTTACGAGGCACGGAGTTCAAAATGAAGGCTCGTGAACATATTCGTATAAAGTTGGCAGAATCACTTCAGCGCTGATTCTTGCTGGATTCTTTTTCTCCTCTACCTATCGTTATTTCTCTTGACAAAGTTTATTCTGTTTATATGTATGTATATATGTATTTATTTATTAGTATTTATTCTTTTTCGAGTTATCTATCCCTTATGCTGCACCTGCCATGTTTTCTCTCTGCATCACCCTAAGGTTGACTGGTAGAAAATGCCTCAGGCATTAAGTCCGCCTTTGTACAGTATTTTTTTACTTGTGCATAAAGTTTTAATAAATAAATAAATAAATAATATAAAATGGTACCTTATAATTACCTGACCTTTCCACCCAAAATTTACACTGGGTTTGGACGCAAACCATTACCGCTCTCTCTTATCATTATACATAATATAATGTATGTATCCATCTAAGAATCATATACCTACGTTTTTATGTGAATTTATAGGACCTTCATCTGACGACTTAATGCAAAATCCTGATCAGGATCCCTCGAGTATTGATGCAATACATGCATGCTGTCATGTTGCTTCTGCTTATTTATATCTCAAAGAGATACAACATTTGTATACATTTGTATAGTCAAGAATAAAATATGAAACGTCGAATTTTCATGTATGTTCTGTTCCAATAGTATCTGATGAAAATGTAAACAAAAAATGGATCAAAAAATGTACTCGCGAATGCCAATTTATAATGCCTCTTCTAAATTGAGTGCTTTGATTTGATTATTTGAATTCCGAAGTTCTAATTTTTAACCGACTTCAAAAAGGAGGAGGTTATCAATTCGTCGGAACCTTTTTTTTTTTTTTTTTTTTTTTTTTTTTTTTTTTTTTTTTTTTTTTTTTTTTTATGTATGTTCCCCGATTACTCGAAGATGGCTGGACCGATTTGGATTGTTTTAATAATTTATTAACTTTGCTTTGGTAGTTTTTGAGTTAGCTTCAATGATATGTATCTTTTCCCCGCTTTTATATGGATGATGTTCTACGAGTACTTTGTTTTGCAGGTATTAGAATTTGTGTGGGGTAGGTTTCACAACTAAAAAGTGAAAAATAAAAACTTTTTACAAAAAAAATACAACCGACTTCCAAAAACAACTACAAAGTGAAAAATAACTTTAATTTCGGAAGTCGGTGGCAAAAAACGAAAATACATTTAACTAGACACCGATTTCCAAAATTAAAGTTATTTTTCACTTTGTAGTTGTTTTTGGAAGTCGGTTGTATTTTTTTTGTAAAAAGTTTTTATAAATCAACTTAAAGTTGTTTATTTCATCACCACTGCTCTCAAAATGGTGAAGAAAAACATCGTGAGGAAACCGGCATGTCCTAGAACCAAAAATTCGAAGACATGTGACATCTACCAACCCGCACTGGGCACGCGTGGTGAATTATGGCCCACACCCTCTCACAGAGAGGAGGCCTGTGTCCCAGCAGTGGGTTTGTGTTTTCTATTCGTCATGTTTGCCGCAAACACACGTATTTTCTTACTTTATAATTTGACAAATGAGGTTAGTTTTATAACCTCAATTTTAGTCAATGTTATTCAAACAATAATTGTTGGAAAAATAAAGATGAAACCTTCTAAATATAGATGAAAGTGTTACTAATTCGCTTTAGTGAGTGATTGAGTTAGAATGTATCCTGAACAGGGTTTGTTAACAATTTTATCAGTTACTTTTGGAACTGAGTATAGGTATACTTTTACCAACCCCTTTAGAGGATACTCTTCCAGATAGTAGACCTTAGTCCAAGCATTGGAAACATCATTGGCTGATTACGCATAACGACTGCACCTTTACAAAATCACAGTGCCGCTTCAGATTCAAAATACTTGACGAAAGACTGAGAATAATTTTGCACATCTTACAGTCCTTTTTTTTTTTTTTTTTTGAGGAGCTCGTGGCCAAGTAATAACAGCCGCACGGTCGATCCATCAGGTTATGCTAAGCTTTCCGGGGTTGGTCCGTGGATGATCTTTACATACCGAACTCATCCGTGCTTCGGAAAGCACATTAAGCCGTTGGTCCCGGCTGTCATTCGTGGATCTTTGACAGTCGTTATGGGTTGTCAGAAGCCCGAAAGTCTGCCAACCAGTCTTACCAAAGGATATCGTATTACCCAGTTACTGGGTTGTGGAGGTCAGATAGGCAGTCGCTCCATGTATTAATACTGCTATTCAGCTGAATCCGTTTAGACTGGAAGTCGACCCCAATATAGTTGGGAAAAGTCTAGGCAGATTGATAGAGATTGATTGAGTAAAGTCGGTAGGTACCATAATACCTATATACAGGTAACTACATACACTCTATGAAATCTTAGAGCGACAATACACGCGTCTGCGATGTTTACAACTAGTTCACACAGCCCGATTGTTTGCCTCGATTTGGGCTTGGCAAATGTAATCGATTTCCCCGCAAACCCACCCTTGTACCTGGACCCTTCGTAAGTGTCACAATAGGGAAACACACCGCATAACAACTCATGTTTTCGATTATAGAGAGAATTACAATCGATGTTTAAAGTGATACTACAAGAAACATTGATTTAAAATCGGTATCATCAGATGCGGCTGTATTTAACAGGGTGCGATTATAATTCATTAGGCTTCTGCTCATAGCAGATCTATATTAGCTGCCATTAATATCCACATTTGTATGTCAAGCAAGAATTAGGTACCTATATTTTTTGCAAATGTGCAATAAGATACTTAATTTTTTCCTAAAAATACCAATAAATACATACATTTTATGACTTAACCACAATATTCCGTACATACAACTATCGTACCTATGAATAATTTTACCTCAGTAAATTTAATTATAGGCAGCGTGCACCGCAGCAGGCAGCGGTTCATTTGTTAATGTCGTCGCAACGCGAGGCGCATTCCTAATTCACTGCCGCAAAAAATTCGATCCAGCTCGGATAAATTCTGTTGGGGAAACAATAAGTGGTTGGTTTTACCGGAGTGTAGCGATCCGTAGGGTTTTTAATGGAAAGTAGGTATTTTCATATTTGGGTTTCCCTGTAGTGATGGAATGTTGAACTATACGTACACCTCTGCCCAACTCTACTCGGAAACAAGGTGTGATGTTATGTTTTTATTATGATAAAATGTTTTGACTTTTAAAGCATGACAATTTATTAAACGATTCTGAAGTCAGTCTATCCTAAATCTGTTTATACGTAGAACTCATATTACAGAACTAATCCTAAATAAAGACAGTTTTAATCAGTGTTGCCGTTTTAGTCACTTTGTGGCTAGATCTAGCGGATTTTCAACGACTTTAGCCAAAAAATAATCCGTTTTAGCCACCAAAATGAATCTAGCTACTTCTGGCTACTTTTTAGATTATTACTACCTACCTACTTCTATTACTGTTTTGCCACCTGAAGGTTTAACCATACTCTTAAAAACGGTTAAACCACTAAAACCAACTGAAATACCATCCACATCGTCATCCATTAACAAAGAGATTCCAGAAGACATTGTAAACTTTCAAATTGTTTTTTAATTTGTTACTAAACAAACAATAATTTTAATGTTTTTTTTTTTTAACTTTACTCGTAAACTTGTAACCAGTTTCTAATATTTTTTTAACAACACTATTAAATCCACTTATACCCATCCCTATATATTAAAATTATATTATAGTAAGCCAAAAATACTTTAGCCATTTTTTGCGGAATTTCGAATGTAATTTATTTACAAAACTAGCAACTTTTTTCTTTGATGTAGCCACAAACTAGATGGTCCTAACGGCAACACTGGTTTTAATAACACAATACAGGCTACAACCTTTAAACCCTGCGCTTTCGTGATGACTACGCATCAACTAAGAACCGCACCACCACTGGCACAGAAAACATGGTAACAAATGAGACCAAACTCAAAGAACGAAACTGAAATACAGTACACCAGCATTCCACATGCGCAAATTGAACGGAACTCGAAGCAAACTTGTGAATTTGATAGCACAAACATGGCACAAACCGGGTGCACAAAGTTGTGCACACACCTTGCACAGGACACGTGAGGAACTAGCTGAATACCTAATTCACTTTCACATATTTGTGCAAAGTAAACTATCCGCAGGTTCTATTCGGTTGGTATCGGAAGTAAGTGAAGGAACCTCTGTTTGAGTCCGGCCAAACTCGGGAGCATTGTGATATGCTCCATAAACTTGCCTCGAGATCCTTTTGTGAAGATTCTCTTTGAGTTTTTGTTTGGGAATTCTGGATATTTTACTTTGGGAAATATGGTACCATTTTTGAATGAGTCTATCATTGCTTCGTATCCGATCACGATGTGGTATTATTCCGTTATAGCTTGGCTTGGTTTTCCTCAGTGAATCTACATCAAAATCAAAATCGATTGCATCATGTATGACGTTTTGGAAAAGAGTTGAGCAGTGGTATCCTAGTGAAAATGGCCGCGATATACTTTGGGGTCATAGGTTCGAACCCAGACAGGCACTTTACTGTGTGTTAATAATTTCATCACCACTGCTCTCAAAACGGTGAAGGAAAACATAGTGAGGAAACCGGCACGTTCTAGAACCAAAAATTCAAATACATGTGAGATCTACCAACCCGCACTGGGCCCGCGTGGTGGATTATGGCCCAGTCCCTCCCACAGAGAGGAGGCCTGTATCCCAGCAGTGGGAACACTAAAGACTGATTATGCTCATGCTATGGTTGTGTTAGATGAATTGCAAAATAGGTTGAGTGTAGAGTATTTACTTATTTATCGCTGCTTAGTATGTAGGTAGCTAGGTAGGTACCATCGCGTAACTTTCCGGTGAACCACTTTTCAACCTTATTGCGTTAGTAATACGTTGCTAAATAAATAACGAAATAGATAACGCATCAAATTAAATGCATAGAACTCGATATTAGTACTCATTATGGAATAATTTTGCTTAAAAGTCGACTGAATTACTATCTAGGGTTTATCTGAGGACCTGAGCATAAGGAAGGAATTCGCTTAAATAAATAATTTTGTTGAATCAATAGCTATTAAGAGCCTAAGGATCTCAGAAACCGGGCATGAACCAACAAATAAAGTCTTAGATGTGCCCGATGTCCTATCCTCAAAGGCAAATAGCAATCTGAGCGCAAATATTTCAATTCGCTCGAGCACCGACCGATAGCGCAGAGGTTATTTCCTTTGTCACTTTATCTACATATTGAGCCAACATTATCGTTTTATGATTCTTATCTGCGCTGTAAATGGGCTTAAACGATAAAACATAATGTTTTTTTAACCTCTGAACTGCACTGAATTCTCCACAATATAGTAACGATAAGGCCGCGTCCTAACCAAATCGTTAGTTGCGTTCATTTTGTTCGGCAAAAGGCGCGCTCAGACAGGCGCGATGTGACGACCCGACGCCATCGCCACTCTGGTAGAACTATTTCTATGAAAATTTCATTAAAATTGTTCTACCAGAGTTGCGTCGCACCGTCGCATTGCGCCTGTCTGCGGGAGTCTGAATCCGAACGCTTGGTCACGCCGAAGAAGAGCGGCTCTCACTTTTCTTATCAAATGCATGACATATTAGGGGTTAAAGTATGAAATTGCCGATTTGTACTGAAAAATTGAAATTTGTTTTTTTTTTTAATTTAACATATTTATTTAATCAAAATAATTACCATTATTATCTATACATTGCTTCCATCTAATAGGAAGGTCATATACGCCTTTGCGATATAACTCTCGTGATCTAGATTCGACAAACTGTGTGAAAGCATTTTGTACTGCCTCCTAAGAAGAAAACTTTTTATCACGTAGAAAATTGTCCAAATCACGAAAAAAATGGTAGTCCTTTGGAGCAAGGTCTGGCGAATACGGAGGGTGACGAATGGTTTTTAATTGCAGTTCTTGTAGAGTTAAAACGGTTTCTCGTGCTGTATGAGGTCTCGCGTTATCATGGAGAAGATCGATTCATGAGTCAGGGCTGTTTCACTGCTAGTTTTGCTATCATTGTTCAGAGTTCGGCACAGTAGACATCTGTCGTTATTCCTTGACCAGATCGGAGAAAGCTATAGTGAATAACACCATGCTGAGACCACCAAACAGTTACCATTACCTTTTTATTGGTAAGCTTTGCTTTAGGACACTGTTGCGGCGTTTGACCTGGGGTCAGCCATTGCATTTTTCGCTTACGGTTATCGTAAAGAATCCACTTTTCATCACATGTCACAATTCGATCCAATATTCCTTCATTTCTGTATCGATTCAACAAGGCAACACAAGTTTCAACACGCGTTTCTTTCTGCAGATCAGTCAAATCATGAGGCACCCATTTCTCATATTTTTTTATTTTATTGATTTGACGCAAATGAGTCAGTAATGTTGGTAAGGTAACGTTAAACCATGCCGCTAATTCCTGGGTAGTTTGGCTCGGATCGGCTTCCACCATCTCTTTCAATTCATTGTTATTAACCTGTGTGGGCGGTCTTCCACGTGGTTCGTTCTTCAAATCAAGGTTTCCATCACGAAAGCGTTTAAACCAAAATCGCACGGTGCGTTCATTAGCAGTCCCCTCTCCAAACGCAACATTGATATTGCGAGCTGTTTCTGCCGCGTTAGTTCCGCGTCGGAACTCGTATTCAAAAATAACTCGAATTTTCGAAGTATCCATCTTTCTTGTCTAAGCTGAATAAAAAAAACAACTGAAAGTCGATAATCGAATGTTGCACATTTTATGAAAGAAGAATTTCATAGGTACCATGTGAAAAAAGTTTCACTCAAAAATCTCAAACCATGAAGGTTCTATGTCAATTCGAAGTTCCTAATACAATAAACGGTAATTTCATACTTTAACCTTTACTTTTAAACGCGACAATCTCGTATTTGCGCGACCGATCGCTTTGTTTAGGACGCAGGGTAAGTGCCCTTGCAGCCGACCGGCTAATTGACAACACAATTCCCAATTCCCAATTCTTTAAAATAACCAACTTGTCAGTAGTGTGTCGGTAGTGTGTCAGTAGTGTCTCAATAGAATGAATAGTCATTAAAATTTTGGTATTCTACAAATTATTTATTTATATTGGTACGTATATTGAAACGCCATAGTAAGCCTATTGTAATAATAATTGGTAGGCTGGTCCACTATAATGTACCAATGACATCGTGATGGCCAAAGTTACAGAAGTCTGTAAATATTTTAAGTGTATTTGACAATTGTGTCTATCGTGTTTGATCACCTCTTTTCCCTATTGAATTGGTTGAATTTGTTTATTTTTTTATTTAAAATCAAGTGTCCGTGTGTGTGCATATTATGGGTAGCAGGACACTTGCGCGACAAAACATTTCCGCGAATGGACTTTTCCGCGAACGGACTTTTGCGCGAACGGACACTTGCGCGAAAGACACTTGGGCAAAAAGGCATTTCCGCGACTGGACTTTTGCGCGCATAGACATTTACGCGAAAGACACGCGAAAGACAGTTGCGCGAAGGACACATGCGCGAATCCACTTGCGCGAATTCACTTGCGCGAAAGGTCAGTTGCGCGGAAAAGTTGCGGAAATGAGATTTCTTCATAACATCACGCCTGTAGTCTTCCAAAGGGAAAGGCAGGAATGTAGTACATACATTTTTTTTCACCATATATATAATATATATACAAATACATTTGAGTTCCTACGTATATGTTAAGTTTTTTTTTTATAATTATTTCATTATTTTTCTTTTTAGTTTATTTTTTTTTTCGACATGGGTGTCATTTTCATGTTTTTTGAGGTCACTGACAACTATATTGGGGTCAAAATCAAAATTCAAGATGGCGACACCGAAAATTTTAAAATTTTTCGTCATGGGTGTCGTTTCCACAGATAATATTCGAGGAAGCTAAAGCCGATAGTGAAGTCATAGTATCTTATATTCAAGTACTAAAAATTGTCGTGATAATAGTCCTAGTTTTTAACCATAAACACATTAGTTTAGTGAAATTTGATGTTTTTGATAATAAAACGTTTTTATGTTATTAAAAAAACCCATAATATAAAGATTTAATTGATAAAAATAGGATTTCAGAAAGTGGTAGTTTTGGTGTACGGTCAGCAACAGAAGTTGGTTAGCACTGCTACTTTTTGACATCATCTAAATTAACACAAAATGATTTGATAAACTGCTTTTTTTTCGATTAACTGTTAAGAGTTAACGTTCTTAAAATTTTAAGTACTTCTGTTCCGATTTGAATTAAATATTTCGCTTAATAATTAAGATTAAAAAACTGCAAGTGTTAATCGACTTCACATCATGTCATATGGTAGATTTTTGTTAGCAACACTGAAAATTATTGTACTGCCGCACTATCGACACACTATTGAGACCACTGAAACGCCATTGAAGTTTTTGCAGAATACCAAATTTACAACAGGGCAAAATAATGTCTGTACTGTGTCGATAGGTAGGTTTGAGGAGCTCGTGGCTAAGTAATAACAGCCGCACGGGTCGATCCATCAGGTTAAGCTACGCTTGCCGGGGTTGGTCCATGGATGGGTGACCATCTTTACATACCTAGACTCTCCGTGCCTCGGAAAGCACGTTAAGCCGTTGGTCCCGGCTGTCATTCGTGGATCTTTGACAGTCGTTATGGGTCGTCAGAAGCCCGAAAGTCTGACAACCAGTCTTATCAAAGGGTATCGTATTACCCAGTAACTGGGTTGTGGAGGTCAGATAGGCAGTCGCTCCATGTATAATACTGGTATTCAGCTGCATCCGGTTAGACTGGAAGCCGAGCCCCACATAGTTGGGAAAAGGCTAAGCAGATGATGATGTGTCGATAGGTTTCAATGGCGTGTTGCTTAACTCAAAGTTACAGAACTGGGCCCCAGATTAGTCGTAGTTAAAAACTTCGGAATCTCATACAACGTCAATTTAAATACTGAATGATAAGCAACTAACCATTACAACATTCTGATGTATTGCAACCGAATATTCATCAAGCGTTTCTAATTGAATAATTAATTAGAAGTACATACAATGTATAATAATAATAATAATAACCCCACCGCCGTATCTCTACGTTGACGTCGTGGTGGGGCTTGCGCGCTCCGAACTTTGGGTCTGTGCCGGTGGAGTTTACTTTGCCGAAACAGGTCTAGGGTGAGGAGCCAGACCAAGAGAGATACGTGAACCCGCAGGGCAGCATGTGGCGAGCTGTTGGGCAGTAGCGACCCCACGGACCCTATTTCCCGGGAGAAGTCTTGTTCTTCACCTCTGGCTTGCCTTTATTGGCCGGCTGGAGTGAACACTGACGGGAACAGAGCTCCCACCTCATTCTTGCCTTTATTGGCCGGCTTGAGTGGAGATTCGCAAGAGCAAACGTGCTCGGAGGAAGGAAGTATTCCAGTAAGTGCTTGTAGGGATCTTGACCATCTTCCGGGCTCTGGGATTGTTCTGAGAGCCGTGGAATACCTCTCCACTCCTCAAGCACCTCAGGACATGTTGCCCCTTGTCGCTACGTCACTATGTGCTAGCGACCGTTTCCGGGGGCCCATTATTGAGTGTGCAAGTCACCCCCTGCCAATTTATCTGTGTATATTATATAACATTGGTCAGGCAGGGGACATAGTTCTTCCATAGTTCAAGGTACCCAATCCATGTAGCCACCCAAACCCATAGGCCCAATGTGTTTTGTTTCCATGTTCTGCAATAGTCCTGCACCAACCGGGGGTTGTCCTTGGGTGCACTTGCATAGAGCATACAGGGATAATCGTCGGCTGGTGCCTCCTCGTCATTTGAAATTGCCTAAGGGGCCTCTGCGAGTTGGCTTCGGCCCCTCGTACGCCTTCCAAAGGTCCGGGACCCCAAGGTCCCGAGATAAGCCAAAGGCAAAAAAGATAATAATAATAATAATAATTTTATTAATTTGCAAACATGGGTAAAAATATACATTGATGTTTTGTTTTTAAATGAATAATAAAGTTCTCCATGTTTAACCATCACATGGGTATGCAAATAATGAAAATAATTAATAGGATAAAAATTGACAGTCACAGTTATGAAATTATTGTACTAATATTAAAGTATCAAAATTAAATAAAGAAATCAATACAAAATTAAATGTCAAAAAAAAAAAAAATCAATAAAAAATTGAATGTCAAATTAAAATAAAATAATCAATAAAAAATTAAATGTCAAAATAAAATAAAAAAGTCCATAAAAAATTAAATGTCAAAGTAAAATAAAACTAATACAAATCAAATTGAAAATAATTAATTGATAATTCATAATCTTTATAATTATGAACTGATAAATGCTAACGATTTTTCCCTAATATAATAAATCGGATGTAGTAGGCCTAGCATCTTTCATTTAAATAATCATTAATATGATAGTAACATTTTGCAACTAAAAAATCGTGTAGTTTTTTTTTAAATTGATCCAAATTTTTAATTTCAATTATGTGTTCCGGTAGCTTATTATAGATTTTGGGTGCCATACCAAGAAAATTTTTATTAAAAATAGCTTTTTTATGTGGTATTGCGCATATTTTATTTTTGTGGCGTAAACTCTTTGGGTGATTGTATATGTGTATATTTGTCTTAACATAGGTTGCAACTTCGTATATGTAAAGACAGGGAAGTGTAAGTAGCTGGAGCTTTTGGAAATGTGGCTTACAGCTGTCTGTGCTTTGAATGCCACATATTGCCCTTATGCATTTCTTCTGTGCTTTAAACGCCATTTCTCTATCGGGTGAGTTCCCCCAAAATATAAGTCCGTATCGTAATGTAGATGATACATATCCGTGGTACGCCATTAATAATGTTGACTTATTTGAAATTTTCCTTAAGTTATAAAGGGCATATGACCACTGGCTAAGTTTTTTGCATACATTTTCAATATGTACTTTCCAGTTCATCTTTTTATCGATCCAGATACCTAAAAATTTTGTATTATCAGTCTCATGAATATACTTGTCCCCATATCGAACCTCTAATTTTTTATTCTTTGTTCTTTGTTCAAAGGAAATGTAAGTGGTTTTTTCAAGATTTATTTTGAGGTTATTTTTAGTGAGCCAGTTTATTACGTCATTTAGATTATTGTTTATGTCGTTTTCGAGGCTCTCATCAATTTCGCTTCTAAATAGTATTGTGCTATCGTCCGCAAATAAGATCATCGGATTAGAAATAATTGTAGGCATGTCATTAATATATACGATGAAAAATAATGGTTCTAGGACACCGCCCTGCGGTACCCCAAATAAGGATTTGCGATACTCTGATGTATATGTAATTTCTGTTTTAGTGTAGGGGCAGATTTTCTCTACAAAATAAAGTTAGTTACTCTGTTTTCGTATTGTTTTTTTTATTTTTGGAACTGAGTCGTTGAAACAAAGTCGCACAGAAAACAGTATTGTTTTTATGATACCGTTATCAACAACTTTATAATGAACATTTATAATTGGCTCATTAACAACTTTCATTGAGCAAGTTTCTTCTTTAGCGTCACTCACTTAATCACACTTTTAATATATAAACTTTACAAAGTGTTTGCAACAATTAACGTCTATTAAGAAACGAAGAAAAGAAAAACAAAAGAACATAATTAACATTTGATTTTTACTGCTCTTTTCTCAATAAATAAAGGTCATGTTCCACACCAGACACGGATTAGAACATAAGAAAAAAAAACATAAAGTCGAAAATATAACCTCTTCCTTTTGGAAGTCGGGTAAAAATAGAACGCTGTGAGTTTGTGGGAGGCACAATCACATTTTACAGATGGGTGGAACATCAGTATGAATATCTTGTATAATTTTCGTTACCAACAGCATACGCTGCGCTAGTATTAGGTATCTATAGTGTGCGCGCAAGTGCTAGTCACCGCCTGAGGTATGTTAGCGGTGAGACGGGGGAGGGCGCGATTGACAACATTGACAGACTGAGTTAGCTTGACGTTTGTCTACTCCCCCGTCTCACCGCTCACATACCTCAGGCGGTGACTATCACTTGCGCGCACACTATAATAAAACCTGTAGGTACTGATAGGTTTTTTTTTTCTCGTCGTTGCTGTCCCACTGCTGATCAAAGGCCACCCCCAAGTCCTACCAGGTACCTAGTCTTTTCCCGCTATAAGTAGTAGATATTAATATTAGAAAGAATAAAATATGAATTGCATAACTTACAGTTCGTTAAATTCATCTTTATTGGTGAACACTTAAAAAGTTCCCCGGATCCTTCACATCACGACAACAAAAAAATCAAGATACTTAATTCAAAAACTGTGAGCAGGCACAAGATTACGAAATAACTGTAAAGTGGCCTTAGTGCGAGTTTTTATACTTAATCGCGTTTACGTTAACGTATGCTTACGTCAAATTGTATGGAATAATTATGTTTCCCATTTTAGTCACCAGACGGCGCTTATTCTGTTTCAGTTCAAATTGACTTGATTGAATGACTTGATTACCTTAACGTGATTGAGTAAGTAGATACAAAAACTCGCACTAAGGCCTCTGATAATATAATATTATCACAGTTACTCATTTATTTGAGCCTTACCCAAAAGACTAACAAATAATATTTTAGAAACTAAGTTTGTTTTCACAGGCACATGGTCCAGTGGAGAATTCACGAGTGGATTTTAATTAATTTAGACAAGTTATTTTCAAACTCTTTCTCAAGGGACTTGGACAGTTTGACACATGTTACAACAAATTCATAATGATCGAACGATTTAATAACTTAATTTGTAATTAAATATTTAAGTATCAAGATTTGAAGTAAAAAGTTTATAAAGTCGTGAGGGGTCGTCAGCATTAAGAGCTGAATAGGGTTCAATCATAGAAATATAAAAATACAGGAGAAGTGGCATGGGTGAAGTGTCGTGTTGTCCGCGCGTCGTGATCAAAATCCTCATGTCATAATGCAAATGGCCGTCTCCACGAACTAGTGCGCTTTCGACCGCGATCGTGACAGTTTATTGCAAAAATCGAAGCCAAACGAAAAACTTAACAAAATAAATCATGAAACCACTTACCTACCTATCATAGGAATTATATTATAATAAACACAAGTATTTTACTACAATTATTTGCCTTGAAAATCGTGAAAAACAACAAATCGTAAAATATTTCTTGCTTCGTTCTTATATAGATACTATCTAAGGATTCAATATAGTAGATTCATCATTCAGTGATACAAGGATCTAATGGTGCCTGAATGAATTGACAGGGGAGACATCGTTGTTGGTAAATATTTGTAAAGTTTTCACAGAAATTGATATTGAATAACAAAATAGTTCCGATTTTAGGCACGCGCCAAAAGATCCTTGTACAACTAGTACCTGAAACGATTTTTTTATAAACATGGCTAATAGTCTCAGCTGCCTTTGTTGCTGACTGTACTGTTGTTTAAAAAATCTGTGCTTTTTAATGGAAATACGTTTTGCTTTTGCAAGATAAGAGTGGCAGACATTTTATGTACTTACTTACATCAATTCAGAAACCGATGACATACTCGTATAAATCAAGCGTTAACATAAGTACCACAAACAATGCATTAATTAAATGAATATCAGGATCGCAACCGAATTAATATTTGCATTGCAATTTGCAAACAGCTCATTTTACACTTTGCAGTGTGACAAAATATTTATTTCCGTTCGATAGTAATATCAAAACAGCAATGCAACTAACAGCAGTAGCAGTAGTGAAAACAGTAATGTTTTCATAGCTCTTTCATACTAACGTAGCAAAGAGTCCATACTTTTCTATAATGTGTTGTAATTCATAATACAGGGTGTACCAGAAGCCGCCAAAGTTGCGGGTTGTGCCGCCGGGGGTCCAATAGGGCCGATGCCGCCAGGGTCGCTGGTAGTTCGTAAGAGATACCGTGGCCCTGGCACGGGCAACTGAAGGAACACGGGTGGGTTTTAGTCAGTAAAAGTCTGACACGCCCTCCCGCTCTGCCTAGAGCGGGTGAAGTCATTTGATGATTTCCCATCCACAAAAAAAGGGTCGCGGGTTGTTCGAAAGTTTTCTACGGGGCAGTTCATGATATTTTCGCGATTACGATGTTGTTTCCATGGAGAAAGTTGTTCAGTTTGATGGTCTGTACCACACCCTTAAATAGTCTTTATTTCACCTTTCTGGTAACCCTGTATAATGTAAAAGTTTAATGCCTCTTTAACGCAAAATTAATATTACTGCTTAAGTAATAACTTCTGAAATAAAAGAGAGCACCCAGAAAAAAGGGGAACCTTTTCCCAAGGTGGGTACAATAAAGAGTTATACCTACTTAGCTGGTGCCTTATCCCTTTTGTGGATCGTACATAAATTAATCAAACACCTACATATGAATATGTAAACACCTACGCTGTCTAGGCATCTACTCAGCAGACACAAATTACATTTGTCATTTCATACAATATTGATGCATATCGTCTTACTCGGCCCAATTGTGCCTACATAGTTATCTATAATTCATACGCTTTTGTACATGTGACGACTTCATTTCGTCACACTAATTGATTGAGTTGTACATAATCATCGTATAATATGACATCTGGTATATTCTGAATGTTGTATTTATAACACTGAGTGAGTTGCACCAAGTAACTTTATATAACGATAATCAAAGCCTTGTCAGCCGTCTAATCTCCGCTTAAGTGAAATACGGGTTGCACCATTTTAGCAATAGTTAAAATGACGTCACAAATAACAATAACAATAACCGCTTAACTTCGGTCGGTTAAAAAAAGAAGAAGTCCGAATATAGCCTAGGTGTACATTAACGATTTTCGGACTTTTTCCTGTTCTTGTGCTGAGTCCTTCCTTTTTGCCAAAGGACATTGACCAAAATCAAAACCGCTTTCTATTGGCCTTAAAAATATACTCGTAAATTATAAAATATTTTTTTTTACTTTTCTTAGTTCACTTGATCAAAATCGTATGTGGGGGGGATAATATTTAGTATTTAATTGTTATTTATTCGATCTCAATGCATAAGGCATGTTTTATTTTTTTAAATATTTTTATTCATGACCATAGATACAAGTCTTTCAGTCGGATACATAGATAGATACATACATATTAGATATGTCTCCATTGTAATATGCGTTTGTATATTACAAGAGATATTTACAATGGCACGAGTTTCACTTCAGTAAATAATAATATCATATCAATCAGTTTTTACATCAATAGTTTTGTTCATATTAAGGCATGTTTTAGTGAAAGCAGTGTTGCCAATTTTAAGAACCACCCCCATAATCGGTCATAGAATAAGGGCACACGCTGAGTTTTAAAAATAATTTTTCCTCGTTATTAATATTTTTATTTTTAATTAAATAAAGAATGAGTATTTATTGTGACTTGCACAGGAAGATCAAACTAAAAACACAATGATAAAACTACAAAAAAATTAAATTATACATATAAAAAGAAAATAAAAAACAGAAAGTCCTGTACGAGACCAAAAGGCTCTCAGCATGAGCTGCGACATTTAAAATAAGTATTCTACTTCCTCTACAAACCTACATTTAGCATGACCTACCTATATACTATTATTTGTTTGGGGTCATTCATAAGTTTTTCTAAAAAAAGTGAGGGAGAAAAGCAGATTCTTATTACAAATGAAGCAGACATGCATGGCCTATATCAAACTGAATGACTAGTTGAGTATTTATTTATTTATTTATTAAAACTTTATGCACAAGTAAAAAAATACTGTACAAAGGCGGACTTAATGCCAGAGGCATTTTCTACCAGTCAACCTTAGGGTGATGCAGAGAAAAGACGTGGCAGGTGCAGCATAAGGGATAGTTAACTCGAAAAAGAATAAATACTAATAAATAAATACATACATACATACATATAAACAGAATAAACTTTGTTAGGAGAAATAACGATTTATAGACCTATTATCCTCCAAAACCGAGTGAGTGAGTTTTTTATTCTTAGATTTTGCATGCTCTGTATTCAAACAAAAGTTTCTGTCATTGTCCTTTTTACTGTCCACTTACTCACCACACATTCAAACACAACACTCAAACATTATTTTTCCTAAAACACATAACACTCCCATGCTCTTCATTGTGTGCCTTCAATGCAGCTTATTTTGCAGTTTTGAGGTTCTGGCAATTTGTCTTTGCTATACCATTGCTAATAGTTCTTTTCTTTTTTTACCTACAAAGAATATGGTTGATATACAAGTCTGTATAGTAAGTCGTAAGTAAGTAAGTAGTAAGTCGGTTGGTGTCGCAAAAGATATTGACGATGTTGTCAGTGTTAGCGATGCTATAGCTATTGACATGCCGGAACACTGCAAGGCTGCCTTTAACTCAGGTGCAAAAGCGTTTTCAGTTTAAAGGCAAAATATCAGAAGTCTAAACCGTAACTACGAAGGGCTTGCTGTTTTCCTTAAGAGACTATGCATCAATTACGATCTTATTATGCTTACAGAATCTTGGCTATCCGAAAATTCAATCATACCTGAAATGGTAAATTACACAGTACTAAAATCTACCTAAATCAAAATGACGGTATCGTACCGTCGGTGGTCGGTACTATACCTAAAAGATAGCATACATGCGAATGTTTATGAATCAAATGATTGTCGAGAAGTAAATTGATTTAGCTGTTGTATCATTGTACAGAGCTCCAGCATTCAAAATCTAGATCTCTTTTAAGTCTTTATTGTCTTTTGGTTTTTGGTCTTTTTTTTTCTTTTTGCCGGGGTTGGTCAGTGGATGGTTGACCATCTTTACATACCTAGACTCTCCGTGCCCCGGAAAGCACACGTTAAGCCGTTGGTCCCGGCTGTCATTCGTGGATCTTTGACAGTCGTTACGGGTCGTCAGAAGCCAGAAAGTCTGACAACCAGTCCTACCAAGGGGTATCGTATTACCCAGTTAATGGGTTGTGGAGGTCAGATAGGCAGTCGCTCCATGTTAAATACTGGTATTCAGCTGCATCCGGTTAGACTGGGAGCCGACCCCAACATAGTTGAGAAAAGGCTAGGCAGATTGATTGATACTAGACTACAACAACACTGAAAATCTAATGATAAATTTGTTTAAATAAGGCACAAATAATAAAGCACACATAACTGTACACATACAGAAACATACTTAAAACACAAAACATATACATATACCTATACCCAAACACAGAACAACACAGACTTCCAATCATGTAATTTAATTAAGGACGCTGTTACAAATGGGTAGTCAAATCATTACTTTTTTACACAAAAGCATGTTTATTAAATAAAATCAAAATTCAAATTATTCTTAAAATAAAAATGTGAGTGGACAAATTACACATTATGTGTTTACAAACAAGTAATCACAATGTACAAAGGTCAGCAGATCAAGCCATGAATGCCAAAATGCTTTACATTCTTAAAATGTTTTTTGGCCAAATTGTTGCATGGTACGATTCTGAACATTAAATATAGTTTTAGATAGGTTTTTATAGATAGGATTTTAGATAGTTTCTCAATAATTGTACCGGACTGAAAATTTTTACTTCGGTACATTTATTGAGAAACTGTACCTATTTAAAATTATATTTATGGTTCAGTATCGTACCATGCACATCTATCAATAATTTGGCCAAAAACATTTTAAGAATGCAATGCATTTTATTTAATAAACATAATTTTGTGTAAAAAAGTAATGATTTGACTACCCATTTGTAACAGCGTCCTTATAACATTACTAAAATAAGTAGGTAATCAATCTGCTTAAATAAAACCATGTTACCTGTAACTGGAACTTGTGGGAATCTGTTGTCTTTAGGGTTGAGGAAGACTATCCGCTCGTGATACAGTTTTTACTAGTACGAGGGGATAGGGCGAATCAGTCTAAGGACAACCAAACAATAATACCACTTCATATTCTCCAACCTAAAAAAAAATCTCCCTAAATCTCCCTAAATGTAAATAAATAAATATTAAACAAAATAAAGCATAAATAAAAACCTTTGGCCTAAATATTGCCAAAATACCTTTAAACGATTTTTGTCTATCTTGTTTATTATTAAGTTGCTGTATGGTTGTCTCATTTATGTAGTAAAGATAATTTTATTTTTTTATTCATTGGTTAGGTGTTGTAACTATTTTCTGTTGTCTTACGTGAATTCAAATCATATTGGACTGCTGTTTGTTTTTTTTTTGCGAGTATCAATATAATATGACGTATAAATGGCCGTATTATTTTATTGCGTTGACATCGAAACTTGATTTTTTACAGCTCCAAGGGACCGTAGTATTTTATATTAATTTCAACTTTATACCTCTAAGCATTCCTGAGATAAAGGGTCTTGACAGACAGATATTAAACAGACAAACGGACAACGTAGTGTTCCCATAAGGGTTCCGTTTTTTATTTTTATTTTTGAGGTATGGAACCCTAAAAAACGAATTCATAACAACGAAAATTTAGCAATGAACCACACAATATACTGTTTTACGAATAAGCAGAATTTGGCATGCTGTCTAACTAATATTGAACTAATGCCAGCGGGATTAAAAACCTTACACATCCAAATATCAGCCTGCAACAATACTATCAACAATTTACCTGTACAACAAATTCCACTGTACATTTTATCAACGCTTCATTTAATCGAGTTTGTCAGTTCAAAACAAAATGGGTGCAGCTGTAATTTGAAACAAACGTACAGTTTTTATTTTCACTGTTTTTTGTTTTATTCCATCAAAAATGAACCTACCTATTACAAAATGATGGAAATAACTACGTGTGAACTTCTATTTACGATGTTATTTTATTACTAGCTGTTTCCCGAGACTTCGTCTGCGTGTATTTTATATTTCATCTTCTATTACCTATCTAAGTACTTAGCCTTATCTAAATATGGCGAAATGTGTCATCGCACAAGAATATTTATTCACCAACCCCCATTGTATTAACGCAAATAAATGTCTTTGACTTTTGACGTATTAAAATAGTAACGAAGACACAACAGAGTACATTGAATTTTTTTTTTAAACAAAGGTCTTTTATAATATTGGTCCATTTGTTTGAAAGGCACACAGATAGTTTTATGACCTGGATTAACGCATACCTTTAATCTCGGTAGTAAGTTCCCGTGGGATGTTTTCCGACCACCACGCGGGCGGAACCGCGGGCAAAAGCTAGTTTTTAATACAGATATCTAGGATGAAAAGTAGACTAATTCCTTCCCCAGCTACCAGGCTACCTATCTCCATAACAATTGGCGCAGTGATTTAGGCGTAAAAAAGGTAGAGCAACTTTCGCATAATTTACAATTTACAATACTTATTAAATATGGTTAGAGAGCACACTCGCAACATAACGGTCTAACAGTCAAACGACCAATTGTATTGATAAGTCTGTTTAGACAAAACCAAACTCTTATAATTCATATTAAATTAGTATTAAATTCACTATAAAATGCTGGCTCTACAAAACAATGTTTCATAAACGTAGCGTAGGAACCAAGTTCAACGTTAATTTCTATAGATTTGGTCCCGCCCTTCGCAATTAACGCTCGCAAATAATTAATTTGCCGGCGCGACGCCGTGAAATGAGTTCCGACCGGCTAGACTTAGATTACAGCCAGAATACCTGTAGCGGACCTAGGTATGGGTTTTAATACGTAAACAGTGTTTTTATACAAGATTACTGGTAAAAATTATCACTACGTATAGTTCGCGTCATGTAAAATGCGTGCCACGAAAGATGAGAGTTGACAAACCACGTAGTTTGACTTGTGCAGTAGATTATAATTCTCTGATTCTGATTATTTTGATTTATAGGTCTCTTTAGCAGTATGAGGTCTGAGACGGGAAGGGGCCGGGCGTCATCGGGACGGCGGAAACACCGCGAGAGGCGCGATACATGCGCTCGTCAAATCTCATCTTTCGTCGTGGCACGCGTTTCTAGTTTTCCGCTCTGAAAAGGCTTTCCAATGCGCATGGCATGGCGCGTTGCTGTTTTAGTATAAATATTGACTACTGCGCAGCCATTTGTAGCCTACTTCAGAGTGGCAAACTTATATGACGCAAACTCTAAGCGTTAGTGTTTTGTCTAAGTAATGATAAAATCGTATTTGAGGAGTTATAGAAAGAGTTGCCCTTGTTGACCTTCTTTTCACCGTGGTTTGACAGTTTGAATTGGTGCTTCGACTTTTAAAATTAGTTGCAGTAAAATTACACTTCTTATAGGTCATTTCGTTAAAACGTTCCGTTTTACAACGAAATTACAGTAGAAATGACAATAGAAGTGTCATTTTATTTTTGTTTATGAAAAGCTCAACAAACAATTTTTTGACAGACTGTCAAACTTATGTTAAATAATTTTTAGGGTTCCGTACCTCAAAAGGAAAAACAGAACCCTTCCCAAGTAGCAAACAAAAAGGTATTGTAGATATCTTGAAGGCAAGTAGATGAATTCCAGCTGTTGTCTTGGTTAAAACCAATATGTCCCTCAAGATGTCTCCTAGATACACCCCAAGGGTCAGTTAAGTAAAAGTGAGCACAGTATTTAACGACATATTAAGAAAGAGTTAACACTAATGTTTAGATAAACTTTAACCCTATTTAAGAATGTGTTTTTGCAGAACTCTAAACACTGATTTCAAGATATCTTGTAGGTTGACTTCAGATCAAGAAATAGACTTAAAGATACCTGCAATACCTAATTAAAACTATCGATATTGAATTGCAGATATTCGATCTTATCTTAGTGAAGTAAAATTAAAAACTTATTTTACTTTAAAGTGCTTTAAATAACTTTATTTTAGAAAATATGGTGAACTTTCAAATTATTACAAAAACTGTCTTAAGATTTATGAAAATGGCGATTATACAACAAATTTTTATGTCTAGAAAAGGCTTTCATATGTCGTTGAATGCATTGGAAATTTAAAACGCATGATTATTTCTCGTGTGAAATCTGTAGATAGTGCTATAAAACACACGGGCTTTTAAAATACTAGAAAACAAACAATAAAATTTGGTATAATAATATTGCAAATGAAAAATTGTGTGCCATATAGTGCATAGTACTACATTTTCTATATATGTGCAAGTTATTAATGTAGTTAGAATTACTATAACATAAATATAGGTTCAATCTACTCTAGTTTTTGATGAAGTGTCGTCGGAAAATGTTTTATTATTTTTTCACTTAAAGTGCAAAATGGCGTTAAATCTTATTTTTCCTAAGGAAGTAAGATTTTATACAATACTGATTTTCTAAAGCTAGTTCAGATAAAGTAGAGACAAGTTACATTTCAAGTAGTGCACTCAAGCTTCTAAGTCAATGCATTAAAAAAATACGGCCATTTATGCGATATATTTTGATACTCGCAAGTAAATCAAAACAAATAGGGTACTTCCCGTTGACCTAGAATCATAAAATTTGGCAAGAAGCAAGCTCTTATAGCACAAATAATGGAAAACGTCCGAAAATTGTTAATTTGTAATTTTAACAAATACAAAAATATTTTCAAGTATGTCAGTCTGTCAAAACTCTTTTTCTCAGGATCACGTGGAGGTATCAAGTTGAAATCAATATCAAATACGTGAGTCTATGGACCCTTAGAGTTTAAAAAAAAATAAGCTTCTGAGTAAACGCAATAAAAAAATACGGTCATTTATGCGACATAAGTTGATACTCCCAAGTAAATCAAAACCTATAATAGGGTATTTCCCGTTGACCTAGAATAATGAAATTTGGCAAGAAGCAAGGTCTTCCAGCACAAATAAAGGAAAAAGTCCGAAAATTGTTAATTTGTAGTTTTATGACATAAAACAAATATTTTTTGTGATCCGTTATTAAGTTTGATTTTGGGATAAATTCTTTTCCACTACGGAACCCTTCATTCATTGTGCGAATTCCGACACGCACTTGGCCGGTTTTTTTTATTGGTTTGTACTCTTGGTTTTTCAGGTTTGCTTGGTTTGGCAATCGGTGAGCTATTTTTTGTAGTGATTGACATCACAAACCGGGTGTCAACTGATTTAAAAAAGCAAATGGTCAACGAGATAATTTATCTCACGCCTGTTTTCACCTCCCTCTTACGATTCCAAATGGCTCCACCAAATTAAAACTTCGAAACAAAACCTAGAGTCTAATAATAGCGCCTATCTCCAATAAGCGTCACTATTACGATAAGATTAGAGGGCAACGTTAAAAGAAATGATTAGCTATTACGAACAAACTGTTGGTTAGTTAATCTGCCACAGATGTTCAGCCACTTTGCTTATTTCCATGGTTCGAATAAGTCAAGTGGTTCAAAAAATATAACGTTCGATTTTTATTTGCTGTAGATTTTGAAACCAGTCATTTGTGTTGGATTATAAGGTGGAGCGACGATCTTCGTAGGGCGGCTGGTAGCAGCTAGATGAGATTTGTCGGGAACATGATTAAAAAAACAATAAAATAAAATCAAAAAATTCTCAAATATGTTAATGCAGTCTTCGTCGACATAGCTCACTTGTCCTGCCAAAGACACGTACTACAAATTTTTTAAAAAGAATATCACCTATGTAGAAGCACAATTTTATAATAATTTTCCATCTTGTATAAAAAATACACGCTGAAAGCAGCGGTTTTAAATCAAAACTAGCAAATTACATAATTTAAACCACTCACTAATAATGTTACTAGCAGCTAGTACTACGGTTATATTCGCAACCTATTAGGCTAGTTACTAGCCTGTAAACGTGTAGGACGTGTAAAACCAACCCAATCCAAAAACAAAATAATTTAATGCCAATTGTATTGAATCGGCAACCTTTACCTAGAATAAGTTTATTACATTATGTTATCGTATACTAGCTTTTGCCCACGGCTTCGCCCGCGTGGATATCCATGCTACCGGGATAAAAAGTATTCTATGTGTTAATCCAGGTTATAAACTATCTGTGTGTCAAATTTCATCCAAATCCGTTCACCCGTTTTTGCGTTATTGATTAACAAACATCCAACCATCTAAACATACAAACTTTCACGTTTATAATACCTATCAGTAGGATTCTCATGTAAGTGGCTCTATTGTGTGTTTGAGAATAAAGTAAAACCTAAACCTAATCGCATTTCGCAAACCAATTGGAGATTCCTATGTCCAGCAGTGCACTGCTGTAGGTTGATGATGATGATGAATACATGTTGTTTTTTCAAAAGGTTTGCTTTTAGAAGCTAAAGCGGGGTCCTAATGTTAAATGATAAATTAGAAATTATTCATCAGCTCCTTATTCTGCAGTTACGAAAGCCGTATTAGCAAATATTTGTAATGTTCAGACAGCTGCATTGAGGGGAGTTCCCCACACACTTTTCCGTAAAGTCTCAGGGACGAGAGAGGGCACTAACACTAACATGTGTGATGAAATCATGTTTGCAAACAACTGGCTATCGGGACTTTACGATACGCATATCCGAAGCAGACATCGCCTTGCCATGACCAAAATAGTCCAACAGATCTGTCCGTCAGACGTAAAATTACTAAGGCTTAAAACCTACAAAATTAACCAATTTTACAATTGTTTGTTTTTACATACATAATAAATTAATTCACGCCTTCTTCCCATGGGTGTAGGCAGAAACTACAGAACGTCACCTGCTACGATCCTTACATACTCCTTTTGCCTCGTTTACGTTCATACATCTGGTCATACCTGACCTTTCTGAAGAACATCATCAATCACCAATTATGTCTTGTTTATTTTTATCCAACTGTATAATCATTTTAAAACAAAACCTAATTTTGAGAAGATTACCTCGCCTGAAATTAACATCATAATTTTTACAGCAACTCAAGGAAGACCTAAATTCCGCTATAAGTTGCCAGTGTACAAAGATGGAGGTAGAAAAAGTGTTGTAATCATTCTTACTTTCTGAGACGAGATACCTGGCCCGGAGAGACGAGATCATTAATCTGCTGCGGAGGCAAGGTCGGCCCTTATGACGTCATGTCGTTATTACTACGTTTTTTCTTTCGAATAACTGTGGATATGGAAGAAATTGCTATGATTGTGGAGCCAATTATCCAGTGCCTTGTTAGTAGGTATGTTGTTAACAAAAAAAAACAAAAATATTGTTACAAAATTTTATTAAGTAGATACAAAACTTATTACATTTAGCACCGTAATCATTTACAATGCATCCCCTTAAACAAAAATTTATAAACACTTAAAAAACAAGTAAGTACCTACAATTTCAAATTCCAAAATTATAATGTTACAGCGACTGATATGAAAATACAACAAATCGGAAAAATACATATAAGGCGATTGCGTAGTGGTTGCCGGTGAAATTCAAATTTTCTTACGTGTTTTACAATTTGCAGGTCAGTGTCAAACTCAAACTCAAACTCAAAGCATTTATTTCAATTAAACCAATTACAGGCACTTTTGAATTGTCAAGGGGTCGGTCAGTCAGAAAGATGAAGCTAGGCGCCCATTCCAAAGCATAGTAGGTACCTATGGAGAAGAACGGGCAAGAAACTCCACGGACACTCTTTTAAATCAAGATATGGTTACAAAATAATGGTTACATCATTCATGTTGAAATTTCATATGTGAGAACGATGCAGAACGTTAACAGCGTCCTTAAAAAAAAACAATTCAAATATTTAAATTAAATTAAAATAAGCCCTGACCGCTAAGGTATGCCCAGCCTTCACTGACAGCGCTTATTCACGAACCTGACGCATGGATTGGCTAAATGATCCAACACGCGCCACCATCAGCGAGACATTAGTGTGAGCGTCACATACTCTCAGTCGCCAGGGCACATTCAAGTCAAACAAAGACGTACCCAGTAAATGGTAGCTTTAGAGTATGTACATAGTACTCACACATGTGCTATGCAATTATATAATACAAAGGAGATTGAGTCTATACAATGCAATGATAGTCTTACAATCTTCAGCAGCTCCAACAGTATCTTCAAATGTTAATTAATTAGTTGTGGTTGTGGAGCAGGACCAGCATTGAGCCAAGCATTTTTATCGGTTATGTAATCCCCAAACTTATAATATGCCTGCCTGCATAGTGTGCGTTTTATACAAGTTTTGAATTTAGTCTCATTGAGTTGAAGTATGTGTGGAGGTATTTTATTGTAACATTTTAAACAGTATCAGTGTCAGGTTGAATGTTGATCAAACTATGATTCGCGACTATAAAAAATATGTATTTACATAATTATAACCATAAAAATCATCAGTAAATCTCTCTAAGTTTGCTTTCGGAAATGATGACATTTTGGTAGTTGGTACAAAATCTAACGAAGGGCTAATTTTTCAACCATCAGATAACTTTTATTTATAAAATAAATATGGCGGTTTGACATCTCTTGTATAGAAATATGTCAAACTGTCATATTTATTCTTCAGATAAAAGTTATCTGACTATTTTTATTTTTGGGATAAATTCTTTTCAACTACGGAACCCTTCATTGTGCGTGGTCCGATACGCACTTGGCCGGTTTTTTTTTATCAAGATTGTGAAAAAAACATAGTTTTTGTTTTCAATTTACATGTCTAGTCGTGCCAGCGACACGAAGTAGAAGAAGAAGTCAAACTCAAACTCAAAGCATTTATTTCAATTAAACTAATTATAGGCACTTTTGAATTGTCAAAGAGCCGGTCAGTTAGTCAGAAAGTTGCAGCTAGGTAACCATTCCAAAACGTAGATCTCAATGGAGAAGAACGGGCAAGAAACTCTTTTAAATCAAGATAAGTAATACAACATCCTGGGTACATTATTTTTGTTGTTTTTTTTTACATGTGAGAACAATGAAAAAAAAATATACTTAAAAACAAGTCAAAATATAAAATTAAAAATAATAAAAAGTCGTCAACTGACCCCGTACACATAATTACCCGACTGACCAAGAAGGACGGTAAAGTTTTGAGTTTGATAGTTTCGCTATAACAGGTTATTAAGTAATTTAAGGACTGAATAGAGAGTGCCGCGGTTTCACCCCCAAGGAGATTCCCACAAGACTCACAATTTTTTTCTGGTTTATAAAACTATCTACTCTTTATCACTCGCGAATAGTTTAGCTTTCTATCAGTGAAAGTATTTTGTAATCAGATCTGTTTTCCAGAGATTTTGTTATACAATCAAACAATCTGCCTATTAGCCTTTTCCCAACTATGTCGGGGTCGACTTCCAGTCTAACCGGATGCTGCTGAGTATTTCACATGGAGCGACTGCCTATCTGACCTCCACAACAGTTACTGGGTAGCACGATAGCCCTTGGTAAGATTCGTTGTCAGACTTTTGGGCTTCTGACTACGTAACGACAGAGATTTTTGTATACGCACATACAAAACCACTTACAACAAACAATACTAAATACATTTTTATACGTCAACATTATTTATGGTGCAATAACTTGTACTTATCCCTAACTGAAGATTTTTTTTTATTTAACCTTCCTATACCCGCGCATTGGTCTGTGACACCGACAAAATAATCTTTCGTGGTTTTTTCTTAGATCATCAATACTGCCATTTTGTTCTTTCTGCTAGCTGCCTGATTCGTTGCTACATTCATTTTAGTGTGCAAAGTGCGTTCGTGCGAGTAGCACGTGTGGCTGTTTTTGGCGCCAATTGGTCCGTGGGACCGACGCGGGTATAGGATCAACTTTTCGAGTAAGTAATAACTTTTATTATTCTTATAATATTAGTTTGTTATTTATAGTTTTTTGTATCATACGGTATAGATTAAACCTTACTTATTATTTTTAGGTTATATTTTGTTTCAAGATGGATGAAAATCGAATTAGACTGATGCTGGAAGAAGAAAATTCGGATTCTAACTATGAAGATGAAAACGACAGCGAGGTAGAGGATTTTGTTGAAATACAAGAAGACAGATACAATAGTGAACAAGAAGGTAATTCTGAGCATGAGCAAGAAGGTCACTCCGCAGAGGAGAGTGATTCTCAAGTGGAGTCGGAAACTCATCAAACATCTAGGAATTATTACCTCGGAAAGGACCGTCAGACGAGATGGAACAAAATTCCTGCCACAAATCCAGTAAGGAGACGTGCTAGGAACATCGTAACTCAACTTCTAGGTGCTAAAGGTGAAGCTAAGTACTTGAAAGAACCCGGTGAGATATGGAGGTTGTTTTTCACGGAGGATGTTATTGGTCGGATTGCAAAGTACACTAACGAGCAAATCAAACGAATTTCATCTCAATTCACAAGAGAAAGAGACTGTACAGAAACAGATGAGACAGAAATTGAAGCACTACTAGGTCTCTTACTCTTTGCTGGCGTTAGAAGAAATAGTCGACTGAACGCTAAAGACTTATTCAAGACTGATGGCTCGTCACCAGAGATATTTCGATTGACTATGTCCTGGAACCGTTTTTATTTACTGTTACGGTGTCTTAGGTTTGACAACAAAGACACGCGAGCTGTACGTGCTTCTATGGATAAACTTGCACCCATCAGAGAGCTTTTTGAAAAAATTGTAGCTGGATTCAAAAAATATTACAGTTTGTCTCAGTTCGTCACAATCGACGAAAAATTAGAAGCATTCAGAGGTCGTTGTAGCTTTAGACAATACATTCCATCGAAACCCAATAAATACGGTATAAAAATCTACGCTCTGACGGATGCCAAAATGTTTTATACCCAAAATATGGAAGTTTATGTTGGGAAACAGCCTGCAGGTGCCTATAGACTCGATACCTCGTCAATGGCATTGGTTTTGCGACTCAGTGAAGGTATCTATAATACTGGCCGTAACATCACATGTGATAATTTCTTCACCAGTATTCCCTTGTTAGATAAACTTGAATCACACAAGTTGACCGTCATCGGCACGCTTCGCAAGAATAAAAGGGAACTGCCCAAACAGTTTACAGAGATAAGAGGCCGAGAAGAAAAATCCAGCTTATTTGGGCACCGAGGCAATTGTACTCTAGTATCTTATGTGCCCAAAAAGGGCAAAAATGTTTTACTTGTGTCCAGCATGCATGATGATGATAAAATAAACGAAGAAACTGGTAAACCTGAATTGATAATGGACTACAACTCTACAAAAGGCGGAGTTGATACTGTGGACAAAATGTGCGAAACTTATAACGTTGCACGAGGCACAAACAGGTGGCCCATGGTAATTTTCTACAGTTTGATGAATGTAGCGGGTATAAATTCGTATGTTGTATACCTGCAAAACAATCCCAATAAGAAAGTCAACCGTAGAACTTTTCTGGAAGCTTTGTCCTATGACCTCATAAACTCGCATCTCAGGAGACGGGCTGTCAACACTTCTTTGCCGAAAACATTAAAGTTACGGCTCATGGAAATATGTAAATTAGATGGTCCTGAGTCTGCAGCAACAGCCAATAACAATAAAATCGGCCGCTGTGCATTTTGCACATCAAAAAAGAACCGTAAGACGCGTTATAACTGCGCTAAATGTAAAATTTATTTTTGTATGGAGCATGCTAATATGGTATGCTCTAACTGCTATGGTGAGACTTCTGCCTAAGATTAGTTGTAAGCTTATTGTTCCTTATCTTGTTACCATTAAGATTTAAGTTTGTTTTTATTTGTTACAAGAAGAAAAAAATATTTTTGTTGACATTTAATTAGCTCTTAAGAAAAACTTAATATTTTCCAGAGACTGTAATAAAAGACTGTTAGTCAGTAAATAAATGGTATATTGTCGATAAATTGGGTTTATTTTATAACTTAACACTCCCTAGTTTTAAGAAAATATAACTTTACTATACATTTTTTTTGAAAAAAACCATGACATTGGGTTTCAAACTTTCGGTCTATGAGACCGTGCGCGGGTATAGGTGGCACAAAATTTGGCGCGGGTATAGAAAGGTTAAGAATCAAAAACCAAATTTTTACAATATTTAATACAGCTAACTGTCTACATCAGGTACTAAAGCAATAAACAACTAAGGTAGGTAAGGTACTAAATAACTAACTAAGTATAAAAATAAATACAAAAACAAAAGAACTCAAAGTACTCGTCCGAATCGCTGTCATTCGAAAACGTGCCCAGAAGACTGGCAGCATTGCCACGTTGAATGGCAATGCTAATTCTTTGGCCAAGAATGAGCCAGCCCTCTGGTCCTGTGAAGTGTTGACCGGTCGGCGAGAACTCGGGCCCCATGACTGGAGCTTATCGACCCCAAACGGCCCAAAACTGTAGTTACCCTTACAGACTTCATAAATTAAGATTCTTTACGGTGCTCTAAATATCTTCTATCTATCTATCTATATAAATAAAAAGGGAAGTCCTGACTGACTGACTGACTGATTGACTGTCTGATTGACTGACTCATCAACGCCCACCCTTAACCCTTGGACCTAGAAAGCTGAAATTTTGCACAGAAGTTCCTTTTGTAATGTAGACAAAGAATAAGGAAGGAATTCTCGGTAGTACGTTCCCGTGGGATATTTTCCGACATAAACGCGAGCGAAGCCGCTGGCAAAAGCTAATCTAATAATACAATGTAACATAACATCACGCCTGTATTCCCCGAAGGGCTAGGCAGCAGTGTTCCTATGGTACACCTACATTTCGCCATCTATCTATTTAAATTAAAATTAATGGTGTATAAGGTTACAGTATTTGCGCCGCTTGAGGGTCTCAGCAGCCGCCTAGTAAATACTCGTACAACATGACGCTGCAATGACTATATTAATTTGACACGCGTATACGGTTCCGCATTTTCATTTTATAAAGATAAGTATTTTAATTTTATTACACGTTATTATTTATTGATTTGTTTACTATTTTCAAAAATAGCATCTTGGAGCAACCTGTAGCACAGATATGAAATTAAAACGAACGGGGAAAAAAAGGCCACACCACTCGAGTTTGTTTCTGGAGGTTTTGCAAAAAATCCATTTATGAAGGTACTTACAGCTGGGTCAGAACAATACACAAACGATGAACAAAAAAAAAGGTGTTGGTCAACGACTTTTTATCAGCTGGCATAGAAAGTTAGCTTTAAGTTTCCTTTGCATAGAGTGATCCTATTTTTAGTTATTATTTAGTTTGTTTGAATTTTTTTTCCAATTTACGAATTATTTTATCTTATTATAGATTTTATTATGATTACTGGCTACGTGTCTTTAATTAATATCGCCATTGCGGCGGCACGTTGCATATAGTATCCCTAACTAGCATTACGTCTTCCAAGCGCGATTTGACCTGCGACTAGAGCACTCACAAACTTTTTGGGATTCACAACGACCCTTTGAGTAGTCAAGCACACCGCAAAGGTATAGACACGAAGTGTCGTTACAATACTTTATAACAAATGGGATTTTAATTAATTCAGGAGGCACGATTAGTTCTGGAACAACGAAAAATAAAGATTGGTTTAATATGTAGGAACATTACGAAAGGGAAGAGCATAAATAATACTTTTTCTACACTTAGAAACATTTTAATGGAAACACGAGTAATGAGTTTAGCTAAAACCCTTGTTTTGATTTAACATAACCTACGAAAACGTAAACAGCTGTTTGTCTTGACGCAGCCTTATGTCTGTCTCAACTACCTCATCTATAAAAAGTGGATACGACAATAAATGAAAATACGAGCAGAACTAATGAATAGTAGTTTATAGGAATTATCAAATAAATCCTAACATTCAAATTAAAAAAGTGACTTTTTCTAGCAAACTAAACAGCTTAAAAATGTAAACAAAATAGAACACCATTTTTAAATATTTTAACACGGCTGGCGACTGGGGCACTGACCGACCCAACACACCATTGTTTGTGACCATTTTTTGCAGGTTTGGGTTGCTATTGTTTCTGTGAGAAAGCGACGTAGAAATAAACGAACTTATAATCTACATACGTATCTCTTTCGCAAACTCAAAATTTTCGATTGACAAGAGAGAGTAGATGTTACTTCCGCATGCATTATTTTCTTATCTAATTCTGCTGACACGCTTTATGACTCTTATGCCTCTGATAAAAGGTACAACATGCATTAATTCCCACTGGCAACATGTGTGTGAAGAACATTGCAATGTCTTTAAGCTTTATTTTTTTAGTCGAGGCTGGTCTAGTAACCGTATTATCAGATACATCATGTTGAAAATCTTGAAAATGAAAAATGTTGTCCTGTGACTAAACTATTAGTTAAATTGAATTGAATTTTTGTACGCTTATTGGTTACGTGATTAGGAAGTTTAATTAATTGTTGTATTGTCGTATCCACTCCGTTATGAAATGTTTAATTAAATATAACAAAATATAACTAAATATAACTGCAACATTTAGAAGCCTTGTAAATATGGCAAATATTATTTATTTACTTAATTGTAAAAGCTATTATCCTAGTTGCTTTAATCGATATGACTTAAAAGTATAAAATAACCAAGTAGCTCTTGATTACTTTCACGTACAGTCAACAGCACGTCAACAGTAACAGTTTGAATTTGACAGCACCCTCATTTCGAAGCAGTTAGGTTTTCGTAGTTCAAGTGTTACCTATTACATATTAACGTACAGTTGACCTTAGGTACTATGTAAACTTAAAACTCAAAGCATTTATTTCAAATAAACCAATTACAGGCACTTTTGAACTGTCAAAGGGTCGGTCAGTCAGAAAGATGAAGCTAGTTGCCCAGTAGTCCCTATGGAGAAGAACGGGCAAGAAACTCCACGGACACTCTTTTAAATCAAAGTATTTTTACAAAATACTTGTTACATCGTTCAAGTAAAACGAAACGAACGAACGGAAGATTGTATAAACAAATAAATAAATAATAAGTCGAAAATATACATGTGAGAACAATGTAGAAAGACGTGCACGTTAAAAAGCGTCCATAATAAAAGATAAAAACTAAAACAACTAAATTAAAAATAAGCCATGGCAGCTAAGAGACCACCAGTCTCAACTGACGGCGCCCGTTCACGAACATGATGCATGGATCAGCTTCAATTAGCTCAACCATTTTGAAGGAAACATAATGATCCAACACATACTCGTACGCCACCACCAGCGAGACATTTGAGTGAGCATGACATACTCTCAACCGCCAGGGCACATTCAAATCAGTGAAAGACGTATCCAGAAAAAGGTAGCTTATTAGTAGCTACATAGTGCTCACATATGTGCATGTGCTGTGTAAAGTGTAAAGAATATCGTGGTTACTTACTGCGTGGAATATATGAGATTCCGTCTTCCATTTGTGGGGTGGTAATCCTTCGTCTTTTGGCTTTAGCGATTTTAGGCAGATACGTCATAGGAGGTTCTCTATATTCATCCACAAATGGGTTATTGTAGAAATAAAGAACAGGTTTCCTCGCATCCTCGTTACCAGATGAAATAAATTGACCGTTTAGTATGAGCACTAATGCACTAACGACAACCGCCAGAAGTTTCATTTTAATATACGACTTTATTTTAGCAGGACCAGATTCAGAATGAAGTCAGTTTTATGAACTTGAATTACTTGTGATGGATAAAATCCGTATTTATGTTAAGAAAAGGTAGACAATACGCATTCTATGAGTCTGGCGAGAATGGGTGAAAGAAGATCACAATTAAAATGCTTGTCATTTTTATTTACGCTTATACATGTTTACATTATAGATGTTTTTTCTGCAAGCATGTTGTTAAAATTATCTAAAAAAAATCCCATCACTGGAGATAGGCATTCAAAGTATTGTTTACAGTCAATCGTTTCACTTGCAATGGTCAGTCGCAGCAAACTGACAGAGAGCAGTGGTTGTCCAGTGGTAATGGCCGCGACTTCCGAGTTCTAGGTCGTAGATTCGAACCCCGGAAGGCGCTTTACTTTGTGTAAATTATTTCATCACCACTGCTCTCAAAACGGTGCAGGAAAACATCGTGAGGAAACCGGCATGTCCTAGAACCAAAAATTCGAAGACGTGACATCTAACAACCCGCACTGGGCCCGCGTGGTGGATTATGGACTGCTCCCTCTCATCGAGAAGAGGCCTATGTCCCAACAGTGGGAACATTATAGGCTGATTATACGAGTATATTATATCGACTGACTGATTGAGTAATTTTGCTTTGATTACACATAACTTGTACAGTGACAGTGTCTTGCGAAGACAGAACCGAGAGCACCTACTGACGCCACCTGCATGTTTACCGATCAATTATATAACAAATACCATAGGTACTTCTTTCAAGGGCGCCATACTTGGCCAGAAAAGACGAGGTCATTTATCTGCAGCTGCAGTGACAAGCCCTTATGTCGCCCTGATTTTGATATTCATTTGAACAACAACTTAGGGACAGCCCTCCGCAAACTAACAGAGAGCATTCAGCTCCTTATTTTGAATCATGTTCCACCGGCGAATTTGTCAGGAAAATTTTCGTTTTTTAATCGTTTTTAGGGTTCCGTATCTCAAAAAGAAAAAACGGAACCCTTATAGGATCACTTCGTTGTCCGTCTGTTTGTCTGTCAGTCTGTCAAGACCCTTTTTCTCAGGAATGCGTGGAGGTATCAAATTGAAATTAAGAGTCCTAAAAAAATCAAGCTTCTCAGTCAACGCAATAAAAAAATACGGCCATTTATGCGACATATTTTGATACTCTCAAGTAAATCAAAATCTACGGAGTACTTCCCGTTGACTTAGAATCATGAAATTTGGCAAGAAGCAAGGTCTTACAGCACAAGTAAAGGAAAGAGTCCAAAAATTGTTATTTGTAATTTCATCACATACAAAAATATTTTCAAATATGTCAGTCTATCAAGACCCTTTTCTCAGAAATGCGTGGAGGCATCAAGTTGAAATTAATAACTAATACGTACGTCTACGGCCCCTTTGCCTTTCGTTTTAAAAAAATCAAGCTTCTAAGTTAACGCAATAAAAAATACGGCCACTTATGCGACATATTTTGATACTCGCAAGTAAATCAAAACCCATGGGGTACTTCCCGTTGACCTAGAATCATGAAATTTGGCAAAAAGCACAAGCACACACAAGTAAAGCTCACAGCACAAGGAAAGGAAATTGTTAATTTGTAATTTTATCACATAACAAAAATTTCAAGTCTGTCAGTCTGTCTAGACCCTTTTTCTCAGGAACGCGTGGAGTTATCAAGTTGAAATTAATACCAAGTACGTAGGTCAATGGTCCTATAAAGTCCTAAAAAAATCAAGCTTCTAAGTCAACGCTATAAAAAATGAAGCCATTTATGCGACATATTTTGATACTCGCAAGTGAAATTTGGCAAGGTCTCACGAGCACAAGTAAAGGAAAAAGTACGAAAATTGTTAATTTGTAATTTTATCACATAACAAAATGTTTTTTCGGGATTTCACGTACGCAACACCCCATTTATCTAAATAAAACAGCTAAACTTTGAAAAAAAAGTCTGCCATCTATGTTGAAATACTCTAACGAACGACGCGTGAAATCAGCTGTTCACTTTCTGTTAGCTACAAAGTTCATAGAACTCACCGCATACCTAAAATAAAAAAAAAAATAAAAAAAATATTTATTGTCATAAAACAGATGTTACATCAGATATGGAATTCTCTGACTCCTGCACTAGTTAAAACTAACCTACCGCTCCTCTACCACTCGCAACCAGTAACAGACATGGGCGTACCCAGCTCTTGGCCCAGGGGGCGGCAAATCAGAAATTTCTTAAGCAAAATCTATGAGAGACTTATTTATAAGCGCCTCAAGATTATGCCGAGACAAAGGGCCTAATTCCTAACGAGCATTTTGGTTTTCGAACCCATATCTCTTGCGTACAACAGGTCCACCACATCAACGAATACATAAGCGTTGGTTTCCAACGTGGTTCCATGACGGGTGCTGTTTTCTTCGATATAGCGAAAGCGTTTGACAAAGACTGGCACAACGGTTTATTATATAAGTTTTAAAAATTCGGTATGCCAGATCGTCTCGTGCTCATCTTACGAAACTGTTTGACCTACCGCACTTTTCGCTCTCGTATCAAAGGAGCGCTATCCTCTCCCCACCCCATTCGCGCAGGTATCCCTCGGGGTCTGTGCTTTCTCCATCATTTCCACGTTATTTACAAGCGATATCCTGGAAAGTTAAAAGGCACAGCTGGCTCTGTTAGCAGACGATACGGCCATTTACTATTCCGGCCAACACCAAGACCCGATATCTCGCTCTCTCCAAACTGCAGTCTATAAACTCGGCGTGTGGTTTCGAAAGTCGAAGTCAATCCCGACAAAAGTCAAGCGGTTCTCTTTTTGAAACCGCGTCTCAATCGAGCTCCCCCACCGACCGATCACCATGTTTGGCAAGCCGATCCCTTGGGAAAAGTGAGCCAAATATCTAAGTGTGACCGTCGATGAGCACCTCTAAGCACATAAAGCAGTCTCGTTCTGAATGCACGTAGCAAATTTTCACTTAAGTGCAAGTTGCGCATCTATACAGCGTACATTCTCCCAATCATGACCTATGCGGGTTCAGTATTTGCACACGCAAGTCCCGACACATCCATAGGATGCAGACCTTACAAAATCATTTCCTCGGAATGGCTACGGGATCCCCTTGGTTCGTTCGGAATGAAATCCTCCACCTAGACCATAAAATCCCAACTATCCATCAATTCTTGAAACGCAATTCCAAGCGTTTCTTCGATACTCCCGCGAAACATCGCAACCCCTCTTGTTGTCGAATCCACTACTTATATCCCCTCTAAAATCAGAAAAGTCCGCCGTCCAAGGCATTTTCTCACCGACTCCGATGACCCCATAACCCTCCTCCAGGAGAAAAGTAGGGCCACCACTACAGTTTCCAAACACAAATCTACATTTCGACCTCGCCGCCGAGGTCCCTTGCGACGACGACCCCCATGTAATTCCCACCGACCCTTGATCGGTGAAGGAGTGCTAGCTGGTGGCGTAATTGAGCCTATAGTAGATAATAATTATCCAGATATGATCCAGCCTGTCCCTCCTTGCTGTACTCCCCCCAGCGGCGCCCTAAGCCGAGGTTCGTACACCACAGGGGGTGCCCTTAGCACCTTAGACTAATAGAGACAGGTTTAAGGCCGCGCAGCGCGATTTTTTCTAAAATTAATGCATAATACGAGTATATTGTACTTAATTGTAAAATAAGTCCTTCACGACGACGACGACGTGACGTGACTCTAACATAACTTTTTTCGACAACATTACTTAGGAATACAAAATCCAGGGGGGGCAGCTGCCCCCCCCCCCCCCCCCCTGGTACGCCCATGGTAACAGACGCTCTGATTTGTGCACAAACACAAATAAATGAAGTTTATTGGATTCCCATAACATTCCTGAAATAATTTCATGTACCGATCATCTTGCTATTATACTGAATTCACCCTATCAGTCTACGGAGTGCTGTCTCTTACACCCTATAGAGTCAACCTACCATTAAGCATTACATACACAGACAAATGTCTGATTACTGTCAGGCCGCCGCACTATGGGACAGAACCATGCGTACCTACTGTCTCAAAAATCTGTAACTTTTTTTTTATTGCAGTAAATAGCTGAAATTTGGTACGTAATATCTCCAGCGTATATACAATCCAATAATGACACATTTACTGTCAAATGTTTAATTTATAATAGGTACTTAAAAAAATAAAACAAAAATAAAAACGTATATTTTTAATATTAAACCATACGAGTAGTTTGTTTAACTTATTGAATTATAATTTTACAGTTTTATGATATTAAACCTATTTTATGTTATTTTTAATATTACATATAAATCTTATATTCTAGGTCTTTACCTATGAAATTGCCGTTCTGCAGTACTGGCCATTTCAAATCAAAATAATTTTTGTTTGGCTAAGAATTGTAATTTCAAATTAATTTTATTTTAAAAACATGGATTTTTTTTCCAAAAGTAGTCATTTGTTTATTGATTAGTGTTACATTTTCATCGCATTTCAATCTTTTTCGTCATCATGGATACGTTAAAAATTCGAGTAATTATGGAATATGAGTACCGTCGTGGCAGCAACGCGGCACAAGCGGCACGCAACATCAACGACGTTTACGGAGCTAACACTACAAACCAACGCACCACTTGTTATTGGTTTGCTCGCTTCCGTTCTGGAAATTTCGACCTGAAAAATGAACCTCGCGGTCGTCCGAAGACTTTGGTCGACAATGACGAATTAAAGGCGATTGTGGAAGCTGATGATACACAATCTACGGCTGAATTAGCAGCAGCTTTCGACGTTAGCGTCAAAACAATATTGGTCCATTTGCGTCAAATTGGCAAGGTAAAAAAGCTTGACAAATGGGTGCCCCACGAACTCAATGATCGCCAGCGCGAAGTACGCGTCGAGACGTGCCTTGCACTGCTCAACAGACACACAAATGAAGGAATTTTGAACCGCATTGTTACCTGCGATAAAAAATGGATTCTGTTTGATAACCGCAAGCGCTCAGCAAGTTGGTTGGATCCTGGTTCAGCACCTAAACAATGCCCTAAACGAAAACTTACCCCTAGAAAGGTGATGGTCACTGTTTGGTGGTCTAGCGCCGGTGTGATTCATCACAGCTTCTTACCAAACGGGGTGAGCATTACTTCAGATGTGTACTGTGAAGAACTGAACACAATGATGGAGAAGCTGGCACATCTCCAACCAGCATTGGTCAATCGCTCGTCTCCGCTGCTCCTGCACGACAACGCGTGACCTCATACTGCACAGCAGACGGTCTCCAAGTTGCAAGAACTGGGGTTGGAAGCTCTCCGTCATCCGCCCTACTCACCAGACCTTGCGCCTACAGACTACTACTTTTTCCAGAATTTGGATAACTTCTTGGCGGGAAAAAACTTCAATACCCGAGAGACAGTACAAAATGCCTTTGAAGAATCTGTTGCCTCCCGTCCAGCTGATTTCTTTAAGAAGGGCATCAATAAACTGCCACTGCGTTGGCAAAGATGCATTGATTGCATGGGTGATTACATCGATTAATACAAATAAAAAATGCATGAAAAAAATTCGTTTAAATTTTTTCATACAAAACGGCAATTTCATAGGTAAAGACCTATTATTTAAATAAATGACAAATATGATATAATAATCCACTCCAAAAATATATTTTACAATTAATGTACAGTAAGTGCGGGTTACTTTGACTCTAGGGCATAACTTTGGCCCAAATCGAGACAGATGTTTATTGTCAATAAATCCACACAAGGTTCCGCAAGTACGCGTCTATATCACCATCTAATAGTTACCAAAGGACATACGACGTTCGGTTGTGTGGTGGTGACACTTCGGACAGTTTATACAGTTGTCTTGATTTGGGCCAAAGTTATGCCCTAGAGTCAAAGTAACCCGACCTTACGGTACCTACGTAATTACTTCCATTTAAATATCTAAGAGGTTCTTAGCTTCGTCTAACAATTCCTTGGCAATAGTGACTGATGGTTTTCTGATACTTGATATATAAAAGTCTGACGTAAATAAAAGACCTTGAAATACGTCTTGAAGAAACTAAGGCGTTCTACATAGAAGTTAGAGATTCGATTCAGAGAGCAAGTTTGATCAAGCCAACCCTGTTCGGCCGTCAGCAGCCAGGTGCCTCGACAGAGGGCAGAACTACCCCGGTGAGTCCGATGCCAACTCCAGAGTATACTACTCGGGGAACCGATAGCAAGTTCGATGAAAAGTTGCGTAAACAAGGTAGCAACTTTAAAGCCTTTTCTCGCTTCGTGACTAACATAGATCTGTCAACCATAGAAGAAAAATGGGAGTTTGAGTTCTGGATTGATCGCAGCATGATGCAGTCTTCCACCCACACGCAGTATTCCCTCTACGTCTAGGAACGGACTCAAATTCATGATCTTGCTTGTCGTAGACACTTTGTTATTTTTCTTCAGGTCATGTATTTCTTGCTGAAACTTCGCACACTGAACTTCTTTGATTATTACGACCTTAGCCTTGCGTAGCTCCGCTAAGGTAACGTAGGGCTTTGATGTGTTTTCTGGTTTTCGGATTACCAAGCGCCGTAAACGTGCTAGTACGTGTAGAACCATTGTAAATGAGTTCAGTCTGCTGAGAAGTTTTATGATAAAGCTGTTTACTTGTGACGTTTCTTGTGTCACAATATGTACTTGCTTGTTAAGGGATTCTTCATCAGTGGAATAAGATCGGCTTGCTTGGACTTCTGGTGTGCAGTGAGGTAACCACGTGACCTACGTTTACATTCCACCACAGCTTGTTTTCCTTTAGTTTCAGACTTGTTAATCCCCTGCTGGCGCAATCTGCGGGGTTTTCCGCGGACTTCACATATCGCCAGCATTCAGATGGCATCTCCTTTGTTATTTGTCGCACCCTGTTGGCAACAAATACTTTCCAGCGATTGGGATCGCCTTTTATCCATCCCAGAACCGCCATGGAATCGGTCCATCCGTAAACTTTGATATCATGACCGATCAAACTTGACTTCACCTTGTCTTTTAGCGATAAGACCGCCCATTGTGTCACTCGTATGTAAAATTTCAACATTGTAAAATTGTAACCAGTAATTTAAATGGTGTGCATAATAAAGAGTATTCTATTCTATTCTATTCTATTCTATTCCATCAGTTTGGAAAGCAGATGAGCACCACTTAATTCCAATTTAGGCAAAGAGATATTCTTGTTGTATGGTACCAATCTTGATTTCGCAACCATTAAAGTTATTTTTGTTTGACCTAGATTTGTAATTTTGCAATAAACGACACATGCATACGCCTTCTGCGATGCATCGCAAAATCCGTGTAACTCGATATTGTTTCCGGCCGAGTCCGTACCTATCCAGCGAGGTAATTGACATCGATTTATGTTTTCTATGTCTTGCTTAATTTTTGTCCATTCTCGGTTAATTTGCTCGGGAATCTTGTCATCCCAATTCAAATTCTTATCTTTCCAGATGTCTTGAAACAGTATTTTCATCTGTGTAGAAACTGGAGTAAGCCAACCGAGAGGATCAAAGAGTTTGGATATCTCGGACAGCAACTTCCGCTTCGTGAGATGCGTGTCGGTAGTGGTTTCAATGCTGGATTGAAATGTGAAAATGTCTTGTTGAGGATTCCAGTGAAGGCCTAATGTTTTTGTCGATTCAGCTTGTTTGAATTCGTAACGCTCTTGTTCTCCGCCCTTGCTGGTGCTGTCTTGCAATTCTTGATAATTGGACCTCCATTTTCGTAAATTGAAACCACCCGTCTTGAGGATCGCCTTCAAATCTTGCTGTAATTGTTTTGCTGACGCTACAGAGTCTGAGCCGTGTACCAAATCATCCATGTAAAAACATTCTTCGACGACTTGGGCTGCATATGGGTAATTTGATCTCTCGTCATCAGCTAACTGCCTTAGAGTCATCATTGCTAAGAAGGGAGCGGCCTTGGTGCCATAGGTGACAGTAGTAAGTTGATACTCTTGTACGTGTTGATCAGAAGAATCTCGCCAAACGATTTTTTGGAGGTTTTGGTCGTCTTCATGTGCCCAAATTTGGCGAAACATTTTTTCAATGTCTGCGATAAAAGCTATGCGATGTTGTCTCCACTTCAGTATAATCGTCATAAGATCCTTTTGAAGATTGGGTCCAGTATGCATACAATCGTTTAAACTAGTCCCAGTAGAAGTTTTTGATGATGCATTGAATACTACACGGAGTGACGTAGTTGTTGACTCGTTACGTAGTACGCAATGATGCGGCAGGTAATAGTCCAGCTAAATATATATATATTACGTACGTTTACATTACACGTACGTGTACGTTTTACATTAGGTAAAAATGCTTATGCTAGCGTGCTAAATAAATGTGCGATGTAATCGTACACGTCTTGATTCGTTGCGGACCTAGAGCATTTTCAAGCGTGATGCAATCTGAATGGTTTGTAATCTTTATTACGAGATTCTTGGGCATCCTCAGATAAATTACCAATGACCACATATATTTTGTTACGTATAGTTGTGCGATTGCGCGTGTTAGAAAAATGTAATTATTATGTGTCTAATATTTAAAAATAAATACTTGAGATTACCTTGATTCCGGAAGTTAGTTCGGTTGTGATTAAAATCATCGAATCATTGTAAAACAACCTTTAGAATAACTGTTTGTTGGATATTGACATCTGTCACATTTACGAAGCTTGAGACCAATGTAGAAGTATCTAATTTGATTAGTTATTGTGTTTACGAAATATACCACTCTTAACTTGTCAAAATCGTACAGATGTTATTACTATAAATAATTAAATAATATTTGGTAGTAACTGTAGTATATCATAGAATTTATATTGCTATTTTAATATAATAGGTTGTTTGAAACAATTGATACAATACTGTCAGTTGATGTTTGATGGGAAGGGATAAATGGAAGGGGTGGTAGGATATAAAAACGATTGTAATGACATTCTCAAGGCAGTTGCTCAGTGGATGTTCAAGTGGCTAGTGCTAGTGCCGTTGTGATGTGAAATATATCTACCAGGTGTCATGTAAGTTACGTAATTTCATATTATACCTAAATATTGTTATTATGTTGCTATTATTCTGAGTAATAGAATTAACTGTTTGAGATAACTATAAATTGTGGAAATATAAGAAATGTGTTGATAGAATACTATAATACTGTTTCCATGGAGTTTCTTGTCCTTCTTCTCCATGAAGACCTAGTTTTGCGAACGGACAATAGCTTTCTCATTAAAGATGAATAATTATTGACAAGCCTAATTGAAATAATAAATATCTAGTCTTGTCTTTCTGTGCTTTTCTTTATGAAATCCTTCCCTTACACACCGTATTCATAATACTTTCATACACAATAAATAACCAATTACCATTCTGACATTTAAGGCTTGCTATTTGCGTAGTAGCTATATATACGCTTATAATTATATATTATATCAAATCTAACACGCGAGTATATTCACCATTTTTTTCTGGATTTACAGCAATACCGGATGCCACAGTTTGAAGAATAACATAGAACCTTTTAATAAGTTCCGCGTCAACTCCTGTAATTTCTGAAGCACAATAGTAGTTCTCAAAAAAACGCCGAGATGTATTGCCGTCATTGCTGTTTCCACTTTTCGGGGCTTATCAACGTGCAATCCCATTCGGCTTCGAAACAAACTTTGTACAAGCTTTTTCTTGTCTACTTTACTTTTTTTATCTTCCGGAGTTCACTCATTTTGTTTTTACTTCTAACTACTACTTTTTGTACCGAGGTTGCTGAAGACTATATTACGAGTATGTCAAAGCACACTAAAGTACTGGTAAATGACAACGTGAATTAATAACTTTTATACTGAAATTTCGTGTGAAAATATTATTGTGTAGTGTCATTATGACGTTCCTAAGCACTAAATATGAAGGTGGTTAGTAGTACTGATATAATGTACAATAACAACTTTAGCTACCATTGCCTCCCTTTGCTTTCACCGCGATAGAGAAATACATAAACTACATGAGAAACATGTAATTCACACAGTGACAAAAAAACATTAACCACTTCTGACCGAAAAATAAAAAAAATATACATTACCCAATACTCTCACCTTACCTAAAGATTAAGTAAATACATAATATTATTTAAGAAAAAAAGGTTAAAAGTAATCTAAATATCCAAAAATCTCATCAATCACAACTAAAATATTTTTTGATATATTTTGTATTTTCCCCCCATCAGGCATTTTTCGTTTCATTTCAAGATTCGGGCAATTTTTTTTTTTGCCCTGACTTTTCTATATTAGCTATGCGATGCTATCAAAATTACGACATGGGCAGACATTGCTAACTGTCAAAAGTCTATGTGAAGTTTCTACTAAGGATAGAATATTAGGTCCTGAAATAAAAATTCTATACCTCCCCAGTTTTATGGTCCACTTAAATTATTTTTAAATAGAGTATTTCATAACCATTCTAACCATATATCACACTTACAAATTTACTGAGAAAATAATGAAAAGATTTTTTTTTTTTTTTTTTTTTTTTTTTTGTGGATGGGAAATCATCAAATGACTTCTCCCGCTCTGGGGAGAGCGGGAGGGCGTGTCAGACTTTTACTGACTAAAACCCACCCATGTTCCTTCAGTTGCCCGTGCCAGGGCCACGGTATCTCTTTCGAACTACCCGCGACCCCGGCGGCATCGGCCCAATTGACCCCGTCGCTGCTGACATCTCTTTGAGGCGCGCGTGGAACACAACGCGCCGTCGACCCGGGCCTGGTCCTTACCGAACGGCGAGCTGCCCATTACTCGTCGTCCGCAAGCCCGCGCCTACGGTGGCCGGGAATCGGCTATCGATTCCCGCCGCCCAGGGCGTCTCCTACGGCGGCTAGGGGCGCGAGGGCGCGGCTGTTGCCTCTCCCTCACGCGTTCCGCTTCCTCCTTCGCGAGCATTACTGCTTCGCAGAAGGAGGTGACAGCCTCCCATGCACTCTCGCTCCGCACCATGGCCTGGACCAGGTTTGGACGCGAGAGATCGCCGCCGCCGATCGCCTCCGTGAGAACACGGCGGTGCTCCGCCCAAGCCGGGCAGACCTCCACTGTATGCTCCACCGTGTCCTCCGGGCGATCCACACAATGGTGACACCCGGGCGTTTCCTCCCGCCTTATCCGAAACAGGAACCTCCCGAAACAACCGTGTCCGGTGAGGACCTGCGTCAGGCGGAAGGTGAGGACGCCGTGGCGCCTCTCCAACCACTCCTCAAAGAGGGGACTTATCGCCGCAATTGTGGCGTGCCCAGCGCTGGGTTGCGACAATCGCACTCTCCATGCCGCCATGAGATCCCGCCGGAGCTCTGTCCGCTGTACCGTGATTTCTCGCGGCAGCGGAGTTACGCCCCGGCGTTTCGTCTCCTCGCGCCACTCCCACACGTGCGCGAGGACTTTTGCCTCCAGGTCCCATGGCGGTAATCCGGCAAGGAGGCTCGCCGCCTCACAGGAGACAGTGCGGTATCCCCGGACTAGCCGGATGGCCATGACCCTCTGGGACGCGTTCAACCGGCGGGCCGGTCGCAGCCTCAGGGAACGCGCCCACACCGGCGCTCCGTAAAGGGCCATGGACCGCACGACCCCCGTGTAAAGCCTCCGGCAGGAGGCGTTTGGACCCCCCAGATTGGGCAGGAGCCGCTTCAAGGCAGCCCCAGCCCGCTCCAGTCTGGGAGCCAAACGTCGGAAGTGCTCCACGAAGTTCCACCGGCTGTCGAGGACGAGTCCCAGGTACTTCATCGTCGACTCAACCCCGATGTGAACCCCTCCTACCGTTATTTGGGAACCCGACGGTGGCACGTTCCGAGGACCATGAAAACACATGACCTCGGACTTGTGCAGGGCCACCTCGAGTCCCAACTGCCGGATCCTCTCTACTATTGTCGCAACCCCGCGTGTCGCTAGTTCGGCCGCCGCCTGGTGCGACCTCCCTTGCGCCAGGACCAGCGTGTCGTCAGCGTAACATACAACGCTGACGCCGCTAGGGAGGTCGGCGCGCAGCACCCAGTCGTACCCGATGTCCCACAGATGTGGCCCCAGGACAGATCCCTGTGGGACACCGCACGACATCTCTCGCCGGTTCCACTCTCCTTGATGACCGGGGTAGATGACGGCCCTGTCCGTCAAATAGGCCTCGACCACTCGACGGAGGTAGGTAGGCACCCGGTGATACCGGAGTGCCTCCCTGATGCAACTCCAGGGCAGGGTATTAAAGGCATTGGCGATGTCTAGAGACACCGCCAAGACGACCCCACCCCGGGCCACAGCATCCCCCGTCGTGAGGGCTCGCACGCGCATGATGGCGTCCACCGTAGAGCGCCCCCTGCGGAAACCAAACTGGCTCTCCGCCAAATCCGGCCCCTCCTGCACCAGCCACCCGACGAGGCGGTCTGCAATGACTCTTTCAAAGAGCTTGCCTACCTCGTCGAGCAGCACAATGGGGCGGTAAGCGGACGGAGAGTCCACAGGGCGCCCCGGCTTCTTAATGAGGACCAGTTTCCCTGTCTTCCAACGAAGTGGGAACTGGCCCCTCTCCAAGCATGCGCTTAGGAGCCCCCCTAGTCGAGGCCCGAGAGCCCCACAGGCCAGAACCCAGGCTTTTCCTGGCACGCCGTCGGGTCCTGGGGCGGTATTTTTGGCACTCAGCCTACGTACCGCCGCTCTCAGCTCTACCTCAGTCACTTCCGGAGAATCGTCGTCGTCGTCGGTGATGTGGTCCGCATCGGGCACCGCAGGAGGCGGAGCCATGGGCGGGGGAGTATGTTCCCCTCGCGAAGGGAACAGAGCGCTCACCACGTCCTCCACGAGCTGCGGCCGGAGACTCTGCGTCAGCGAGGGAGCCCATGGGCGGAGTTTATCCCGCACCATTTTGTAGGGGCGTCCCCACGGGTCTCTGTTCAGAGTCCCCAGCGACTCCTCGCGAGCCAGACCCCTGGCCCGCGAGATCTCCGCTCGGAGGGCAGTCTTCGCCGCTCTGTACCCCTCGTACAGCTCCGCCTGAATGGCTTCTGTATCCGGTGGGCGGATACGGAGCCTGCGGTGCCTGGCGTACCGGTGCCGCGCAGCAACGCACGCCTCGCGCAGAGCCGTCAGCTCCGGCGACCACCAGTACACCTGGCGCCAAGCGCGTCCGGGCTGGACCCGGGGCATTGCCACGTCACATATTTCGGACATGGCCTCCCGGAACCACTCCGCCTCGTCGTTGATGTCAGCAGGCCTGTCCGGTGGTGACACCCAGGCCTGCACGATCGAGGCTTCCAGGAGGAGCTCCCGGTCCAGCTGCTTCAGCGCCCACCGCGGACCACTCGGGGCCTGTCGGACCGGCGCGCTCGAGGTCTGGGCGGAGACATCAAACCGGATGTACCGGTGATCGGAATAGGTCTCCACCCCCTCCATGACGCGCCAGTCAACAACATGCGGCAACAGAGCGGGGCTGGCAAACGAGATGTCCACCACTGATTCGCCCCGCATCCGCACACATGTGGGGACAGAACCCCGGTTCAGGACGACCAGGCCTGTCTCCAGAGCCCAGTCCTCCACCATCCTGCCCCGTGTGTCCGTATACCGGGAACCCCAAGCCACATTCTTGGCGTTGAAGTCCCCGAGGACGAGCACGGGAAGGGAACGGAACCCGACGACGACGGTTTTCAACTCCGCAAGGGAGTTGTGGAACTCGGCGAGTGTTCGGTTCGGGGAGAAGTATACCCCTACGACGACAATCTCCCCGAACCGTGCTGCAACACAACCCTGTCCTCTCTTAACAGCTTCGAGGGACAGGGTACCGGCGGCGGCTGACGAAATGAGGGTCACTGAGCCGCTCAGGTCCTCCAACTTCATAACCATTCTAACCATATATCACACTTACAAATTTACTGAGAAAATAATGAAAAGATGACCATGTAAACTGGTGGAATTGTGTTCTACATAATTGACATAATTTTGAGCGTCAACTTGCAAGCCTTAGTCTAATAGTAAAAATGAGAAATAGTATATTTTAACTGCTATATAATATGCAATGGACATTCAGTTAGACATGTGCATTAACAAAACATTCAATATCGAACATTACGAATACCTATTTTTGAGACGGTACGCACGGCTCTGGCCCATAATGCGCCGTCATGACACTTGTCAATTATAAACTAAAGAATAAATATGTGTTTTGCGAATTTGATCCTTTTTTTAACCGACTTCATTAACCGACTTCAATAAAAGGTTCTGTATTCGACCCGTATGTATGTATGTATGTTTGTTTGTCCGCGATTTTCTCAAAAACTAATGAACCAATTTTGATGATTCTTTCACTAACGTAATCTACATACTTTCAGGAAGGTTTTCGTATATAATACATTATGTAATTATTCTTATCCACAAAGTTATATGCATAAATGCACTGTGTCTCCGGCATTTCTAAGCGGATTTTGACGATTCTTCTTTTGGTTCGACTTTTACGGGTTACTTATGTAATTGTATATTCAACTAAAAATGGAAAAATAAATTTACTTTAAAAAAAGTAAAAACCGACTTCAAAACCAAAAACTACAAAATAACTGTCATAAAACACTTAACAGCTTCTGAAGTCGGTGTCTTCAATTCTTCAATGCACTTTAGCTTGACACCGACTTCAGAAGCTGTTAAGTGTTTAATGACAGTTATTTTATTCGTTTTTGGTTTTGAAGTCGGTTTTTACTTTTATTACAATATTTTTTTTATTATAAATTAAATTTTTTTTTAAATAAATTTTTTAATAATAATTTTTTTAATTCTCCCGACGGCCAGTCACTCATTATTAAAAGCAAAATGGATCTTTTGAAGGGAAAATAAAAATAAAAAATGTCCTGAAAAACTCTTTTATTACAATCACAACATTTATATTATCAAACAAGAAACATTCACATTGTAGTTATTCCAAAAACATAATTTATCCGTTAGTAAAATAATATTTTCCAACATTGTCCAAAATAGACGTCTTACAAAATAGGAGGGTTTAAAAGCAATTATTTTTTACAGTTTCCAATTCATGTAAAACCTTGAAGTATCAAAGATGTATGTTATTAGTTGTAACACCAACATGTGTCAAGGGATACACAGACGCCATATCTGTAGCCAAGACGATGGCAAACGTTGGCGCACGCCGCGTTAGTGCAGACCCTCGAATTAATTGGAATGTAAACGCCACTTTCAGGAGCCGGAGCGCGTTCTGAAACAAGAGATTAAAATAATTTCGTTTTTTTTTTGTATCTGATATAACCGTTGCAGGCCCCAAGTAAATGAGACACATTATATAGGAACAAAACCGGTCAAGTGCGTGTCAGACCACGCACAATGAAGGGTTCCGCAGTTGGGATGAATTCATCCCAAGAACAAACTAAACATTGTAGTTGGAAAACATGTTCTCCCATACATTCCAACTGCATATTCAAAATTCGTTTATTTACATTACACGTCCGTGATTGGTTCACAGAAATTCATATGTGTACCAAATTTTAACTAAATCGATCCATTCGATTCGGAGCAAATTAGCTGTGAAAGTCGGATAGATAGATAGACATACGAGTGATCCTATAAGGGTTCCGTTTTCCTTTTGTAGTACGGAACCTTAAAAAGAGATGATCATTTGACGCTGGGGTACACGAGGAAAACAGATTTTCTGACATCCTCCACCTCATTAAATTTCTCCTTTAGTTGCCTTCGCCTAATCTTTCTAGCTGTATCTCAGCCATAATTTAAATGATAATATAAAGCAATATAAAAAATATGATGAAACTAAGATCCTAGTAAAAAATCGTTTACCAACGTATTCCTATGATGTTCTATGTAAGAGGGTTTGGTTTCCGCATGTGGACCATTGTGCGTGTCGTATTCCTATAATATGTATTTAAATTATTTTTTCGTGACTTCACGGGTATGTTACTTATACAGTCAAGTACGACTGCTCCCGTAACCCAAACTTAAAAAGAAACAAGAAAGTCAGAACAGGAAAACAATTTAGTGGTGGTAACTTACCGGCTTCAGGCTCTTCTACTGCATAAGCCCCTTGTGGTTCTTGTGGAGAACTAACTCTCGGTTCTTCTTCAGCTCCAAATACGCGTACTGCTCGAGCTTCTTCGGCGAATACATCCTGGGGACCACCAGCCTCTTGTCCAGCATAACCAACAATTACTTCAGATTTAATTTCATAAACATTATCCTCTTCATCGGATGGAGTAACATTTCCGTGAGCTACCAGCACCAAAGCACTGACGAAAACGATCAGGAATTTCATTTTGAGACAGGTACGACTTTCTTTTACCGGAACGAATTACAATATGAACTATTGATTGTAATTATAAATCGTTTTAACTTAGTATTTATACTGAATGGTTGTGATGATAATGGTGGTAGTGGCGATGACACTCAAGATAAGGATTAAAACCCCCGATATTTCAAGTATTTACTTACCTAGTTGGTGCAAGATGATGGATCATGAGTTGCATATTAGAAGTCTGGCATTCAAGGATGGATGTTTAGAATCAAAATAGCTGTTCAGTAGACGTTTTCACAGAATATGTGGTACTATGATCGCTATTATGGTGAATAATAACAAAAGGAAAGTTCATTTTCAAGTGAGGTAGAATGGCTCTTACAAGATACCTCGAAACAAATAATTTATTCAACTTTTTTTTGTTACTGCTCTATCTTGTAAACGTTAATACTTGTAAGCGTGAATCTTCGTCGGAATGTAAATAGTGCATAGTTGCATACTGCTATCTATTTAAGGCGAGTAGTGCTGCCAACTAGCGCCACCATTGTGAAAAAAATCATAAGTCTGGAGATTGGAACATTTTGAAATTTCATATGCTCACATTTTTAGTCAGATGTGGATACTTTGTATCTAAACGCCAAAAACGGCCGTTTTTGGCGTTAACTGCTAAGGGCAAGGCGGTTTAGTGTTGATTTTTTTGATACAAAAAATTCTGCCTCATCTGACTAAAAATGTGAGCATAGGTTTCAAAATATTCCATATCTCCAGACTTATGATTTATTTTCTCAATGTGGCGGTAGTTGGCAGCACTACTTGCCTTACGCCGGATGCACACTAGAATGACGCGTCGTATCGTGATGCAGGATTGGGCAACAAAATGAATCTGTTCAGGAGATCATAGCATCACAAGGAGTTTTGATTGATAACACTGGGTCAGAATAAAAATATTTTATATACATGGCCACACAAAACCCATGCACCTTAATCGAATAATGTTTACGACATGCCCCTGTGGCGGCATCTACATCGCCACATGCGAACAACGCAATACACTGTCGTAACGCAAAATCCAGCATCGCGCAATCAGAGTTTACCGCGCGACTAGCATAATACAACGTCTCGTCATCAACCGTCGGGCAGTTTGCCAACCAGACACGACACCCGTCTGGTCGGAGGATCCTCCCTTTTCTATGGAGGATGAGTGACCTTTACACCCTGTTCCTCATACTTCTATCCTGGTGACCCCGAGTATGAACGAGCCAGTAACAACAGACATCAACCCTTATTTTGTTGCGCTGAAAAACATTTGGAATTAAAAAAAAAATACTAATGCTATTGTACATAGGTAAATAATTGTCATCGACATAGCAGTAAACAATTGAAGAAGAAACAGCAAGTTACATTTCAGACTCTATCTTCGAGTAATAGAGTCGATATTGCCACGTGCAATCCACGATGAATCATGCAACAAATTCTTCAAGAGTTTCAATCACAATCTCATGTGCACCATCACTATTGTTAAATAAATATTTAATAAACATACAACTCTTTTTGTTAAACGATTTATAATTGCAATCAATACACGTAATAGTTAATTTCATTATTAATTCTAATAAGAGAAAGTCGTAAAAAAAATGAAACTCCTGCTTGTTTTCGTAATGTCTTGGTGCTGGTAGCACAGAGCAAAGCTGCTCCATCCAAAGACGACGAAAGAGTCAACGAAGTTCAATCTGAAGGAGTTGCTGGTTATGTTGTTGCCGGGAAAGAGGCCGATGGTGTATGACCCCAGGGTGCATTCGCCGTAAAAGCTCTAGCAGTATATGAACCAATCGTTGTTAGTGCGGCGCCAGGACAACAGGCTTTTGCAGTTAAAAAAATTACGTACCATCATGATGAAGTAATTATAAGAGCGGATTGGTGATGAGATATTCATTGTTAAAAGGAATTCAAAAAATTGTTCACCTGTTATGAAACTATGTAAAGAAGAATGATACCTGAAGAAAAAGAAAGATAGATTGGAGACTGACAAAAGCCATCTGAAGCAGAAAGTTTTTTACCCGACTACGGCGAAGCAAAAAGGATGGTTATGATTTTGACCGATATGTATGTATGTTCATCTATTCCCTCATAACTTCTAAACTCCTTATCATAATTTAACAAATGAGGTATCGTTGGGAGCGTCTTCACCGTCCGCTGGTTAAAAGCTATATGACGTCACAATAAAGTGAATATGGCGCCCTCTAGAGGACATAAAGTTATGAACTAAAAAAAATACGGCGCCAGATGTGAGCCAAACATATTTTCTCTCCAAACCTACCCAGAATACATAATAATGTATAATAATTATTCTTCTTTAAACTTTATCACGAAATTATAACCCCAAGATAATTTAAGTAAAAAGTTTAAATAAAAATCCGGAGTCACACGTCATGTTTGTGTGGTGTGTCATGTCACGTTATGTCATGTATAAATCGAACTGATTACCTACGTGTGACTCCGGATTTTTAATTTGTCTGTCTTTTTCTAATTTCAGATGAGATTTTCTTTTTTCGTACTTTTTAGAACGTGATTTTTCAGTCGTCGGGTTTTAGTTTTTAAACTTACTTTTTTGTATTTATGCTCATGTTTGACTATCTTACTTGATGGTAGGTGATGATGCGGTTGACGATGGTGTATGCTTGTCTAGAAGTAGATAAACTAGTCACACGCCACTTCAAAATTATCACGTATATCAGGTATACCTGTAATAATCAGTTGTTGTTCAAATGAATATCAAAATCAGGGCGACATAAGGGCTTGCTACTGCAGCTGCAGATAAATGACCTCGACTCTTCGGGCCCAGTATTTCGCCCTGAAAGCGACCTATGATATTTGTTATGTGACTGACCGGCAACATTGAAGACAGTTATGTTCTAAGTCAAAGTATTACTAAGGTTGATGTCGGTTTAGTAGGCAGCAAGCATGCACCATGCAAGCAAGCACAAAGCACGCAAGCAAGCATGTAGCAAGCATGCAGCATGCAAGCGAGCATGCAGCAAGCATGCAGCTAGCATGCAACATGCAGCAGGCATGGTTTCTGTCACGACTCCGGCGCAGCGGTCCCACGCGTGCTAATCGTCGCAGACGGCTTTCGCCGACCACCGCAGGTTCGGCTGCCGGCCAGCCTCAGCCGCGGCAAGGCGCCTCGCTCGCAGCCTCCTGCTCCTCAGTCCGCGGGCCGCCTCGCCTCTACGCGCCTACGAGATTCTGAATTACACAACAACAACAAACAACAACAACACAAGAGACACAACAACAGACAAGACTGCGTGGAGTCGGATTTACAGCGATTCGTTTCTGTCACTAAAACTAATTTTATAGCAAATGTGTTATGGATAATGATTTTCGGACAAACAATTTTAGGAGAAGAAAGGGAGTACCCAAAAATTTGCCACTAAAAAAAAACTACGATTTTATTTCTTGGTCTCTATGGATTTTGCGCACTGGGGTTTTCAAAAATACACTAAAAAGGGTCTGTTCTACCCAAAATAAAATAGCTACTATATAAAAGCGACGGGTGTTAAAGTACACTGGTTCCGACCGTTGTTTGTTGTTGTTCCATACATACATACATGTATGGAACATTTTTTTTCCCATCCCTACTAGTTTGACCTAAGTCTGTTTCTGTCACTTTTATGCAATGCAGTATTGTGTGTCAAATGCAAAGCCAAGTTCAAAATATTGCAGACTATTTTGATTTATCGGCGTTTCGTGATTATTTTTCCCAAATAATATTAATATCTGGTTCAATAAAATAGGTATTAGGTACATTATTTGAGTTATGAATTATGAATTTATGATCCAACGGATTCATGATAAAACGGCGTGGACTACAAAACAAATTAATATTTCAAACGTGTGTTTACGTAGAGCCGGAGAAATTTTAATTACTTATACATCGGAATACGCCAATTTTCCTAAATTGTTTGTGGAAAGGAAAATTAGTAATTTTGAGTTTGGTATTTTCAATCCTACCTTGAATCCGGCATTACCTTTACTAATAATGTATAATACTATATAATTATATATAAAACTAGGTTGTACCTTGCCGTTACGTCACTGCCTATGTGCTAGCGACCGTTTTCGGGGCCCATTATTGAGTGTGCAAGTCACTCCCTGCCATTATACGAGTATCTGTGTATTACATAGTTCTAGGAAACCAATCCACAAGGTACCTATATCCACCCAAACCCATAGCCCAATATGTTTTGTTTCCATGTTCTGCAATTGTCCTGCACCAACCGGGAGTTGTTCTTCGGTGCACTTGCATGGAGAAAACAGGGATAGACGTCGGTTGGTGCCTCAACACTTAAAATTGTCTAAGAGGCCTCTGCGAGTTAGCTTTGGCCCCTCGTACGCCTTCCAAAGGTCCGGAATCCAGGGGCCCGAGATATTGCAAAGACTTTTAAATAATACTAGTAGTAATATATGTGTTAACGCTTTCATTATGGGATCGTGAATATTCGTAGAAACACAAGTCAAATAACGAACGGTATTTTGTAGGAATCGGGCAACAGTAATCCATTTCAATCAATTGCTTTCACCTACTTACCTACTCGACCCTAGTTTTGGAAATCGTTGACTAATCTCGTCAACCTCTTGATTGAAGGACAGGCTATCAGTTATCCCTAAAACGATACAAATACGTATCTACTGAAAGAAAACGCTTTCCCTAACGGATTAATTAGTGTACGACTTGTACGAGCAACCAACAATTGATGAAGTGGAATCCATTTTATTTTCAGCGCAGATCTCTATAGATTTAAAGGTTTATAATCAAATACGTACCTACGTGACTCAATATTCTTAATTAATTTTTATTTAAAGAAGTTTGTCTCTAGCATCATCCTATCACAGCTATTTTAGATGCTCAAACGAACTTACTTGTGTGAAGTTCGATCATTATTATACGAAGTGCTTCGTTCGAAGATATATGTTATTTTACCATGCAGCATTCTCGAGTCACTCGGCAACTACGCAATTTTCAGAGCTAAAACTAAACGTAAGTCATCTGGTGTGCGTTATCTGTGTCCTAGCGCGATCTGTCATTATTTTTAGATTCTTGAAAGGCTATCTCAATTTTACCCGGGATGGGATGGGTAGGGAACAGAAGCACTTCGTATAATAATGATCGAACTTCACACAGGTAAGTTCGTTTGATCATCTATTATACAGCGTGTTTCGTTCTCGATATATGTTATTTTACCATGCAGATATTTAGAGAGATGGTAAACTTGAGATAAGCCTAACTCATTAGTCATTGTCCTTTAAAATAAATATTTTTATGAAATCAACACTGATTTATTTCTAAACATCTTAAATTCTTCTGCATAATTAAACATAATTAACAATCAGTAATCTTATTAATAATTTATTAATCAGCCTTATTCGGTGCATAACCATCTGTTATTTATCAACTAATAATGGCACATTTTTGATCACAATATCCATAGTGACAATAGTGTAAGTACTAAAAACTAAAAATATATTATTCTGCATTAAGCACAGCATAGGCAAACTCTCCTGAATTGAGAATTGGTCTCCTATAAAATTTTGCAAATGTTAATGAATTATTTGTCCAACCAGCAGTTTGTCTGATTACATCTAATGAAATTCCTTTTGACTTAGCCTTGGATGTAGAGGCGTGTCGTGTGCTATGACCTGAGAAGACGCGTGTATCAATACCGCAGTCTGAAAGAGTATTTTTAATCCAGTGTTTAATAGTAGAATCCGAAACCGGTTTATGGGGTTTTTAAGTGACAAAAACAAGTAGTCATTATGACCTCTTATATCTTTAATCAATCTCATGTAATCACACAATGTTTTGGCTGGACAAATCTCAGTTTTTTCAAAAAAGGGTAGGAAAAGATTAGGCTGGGTTCGTCCAGCAGCCGAAGTTTTAATCAAATTACGGCAATATTAACACAACTTTCACTCAGTGTTATATTAGATATTTTTATTAATGATAAGGTTTGTACCCGTTGATCAGTGCTTAGTGCAAGTAAAACCACCAGTTTCTTTGAGATACGATCGAAGCTTAAGCTCATATTGGGAGTCCAGTTGTGTAGTACACTTAAAACTTTATTTGGATCCCATGTTGTTTGGTATTTTGCTAACGGTGGTTTTGACTTATAGAACCCTTTAAATAACCTCTTAATACGATCATTCTCCCCAATTTTAGAGCCTATTATCAAAGATAGAGCTGATTTATGAGAGTTTAGGGTCCCATAGGCAGCTCCAGAGTTAAATAATTTTGATAAGAAATACATTACAAATGGTATAAGATGGATTGAATGGGTTTATACCATGCTCCTGGCAAATGGTCCACCAAATTTTATATATGTAACATTATATTGTTTTAGTGTATTATGTGATAGGGATGCAAACATGACATGCATTGATGTTGGGGGAATAGCTCTTTTTAACCATGCTTGCCTGATAATATTCCTGCAATCAGAGTATGTTGATGGCGAAGAGGGTGATGATTATGCTCATGATAACAAACAACTTTTACTATGGGACCAAAACTGAAATCGCGAAAAAAAAATCCGCTGTCCCTTACATTCATGTTCTCATAACTCGTCAAAATGTAGGGAGCAGCTGATTTTTTTTGTCGCGATTTCAGGTTTGGTCTCATAGTAAACGTTGTTTGTTATCATGTGCACAATTATGTGTTTAGTTATCGGTCACTAATTACCAGTCACCCTATATATTCTCGTCTCTTTCAACATCTTTAATAACATTCAAAAACTTTTTATCAATTACAGGGAAAATCAAGTTTTTCCTTGATTTTGTTTGGACAAGATGTAAATCTGTCAAGATCCTTCCCGCATCACTAAGTAGTGAGATCAATTTCAATCGGTCCACTGTATCATTGTTTATCAACAATGATATTGCATTACTTACTATAAACAGCCCAATGCCTGTTGTTGGTTTTGTTCCAACTCTATCTTTTTGTCTCTGTTGACAATAATGTCGCTTACCGAAGAAGAAATCTCTGGGTTGAGCTAAAATATTTTTAAAAGCAAAAATCGTTTTTTTTTTTTGTTGGAAAAAAGTTTATTCATCCAGAAAAATCTACATTACCGCGAATGAAGCCGCGGGCAAAAGCTAGTAATCGATAAAGTCCCCACTCTAGCCTCGCCGACAAACAAGATAAACAAAATGAAGTAGCCCATCCTGCAGATCTACTGTAAATAATGGGTGATTCATTTGGAGTTACTTTTTCCAAAACTAAAAAAAATACGAATACAACAAATTTATCAGGTAATCTTTATTATAATACAAAAGAACCATTCCTTACATTTACTTTTTAAGGATTATTTCTTTCAAATGTTGTCCGTAATTATCGGTCACCATTGACAGACTGTCAATGGTGACCGTTATCGTACCATGATAACGGACTATTTGTTTCCTGAAATTGAAGCCCGTGATCTTCAGAACTTTTGGTACCAACAAGACGGCGCCACACAGCACGTGAAACCATGGCTTTGTTGCGAGAAAAATTTGGTGAACAGTTCATTTCGTGTTTCGGACCAGTCAGTTAGCCGCCTAGATCCTGTGATATCACACCCTTAGACTTTTTTCTGTGGGGTTATGTAAAGTCCAAAGTTTATATGGATAAGCCGCGTACGATTGATCAACTGGAAGCCAACATTACTAGCGTTATTTGCCAAATACCACTGGAAATGCTCGGTCGGGTCATCGAAAACTGGAACTCCAGAATGGACCACCTTAATCGCAGTTACGGACAACATTTGAAAGAAATAATCCTTAAAAAGTAAATGTAAGGAATGGTTCTTTTGTATTATAATAAAGATTACCTGATAAATTTGTTGTATTCGTATTTTTTTTAGTTTTGGAAAAAGTAACTCCAAATGAATCACCCATTATTTTATCTATCAAGCTAAGCAGATTTTTTCATTTAAAATTGATCGCCTGTAAATGTTTCTATTTAACTTCAATGTTGATTTTGTTAACTTCAGATTTGCACAAATACGATTTTAATGAAAGTTTTTATATGTAAACATTAAAGGGTCTTGCGCATTATAGTTTTGTTTGTTGGTTTATATTATGAAAGATTTGAATTTTCTAATAATGTTTGGGGATTGCAAACACTCAACTTAAAGCACCAAATTTATTTACTTTTGCTTGTTTTTGCTATAGATGGGATTGGCCGTAAATATCACTAATCGGTTCTCCCTCGCAAGGATTTCAAGATGTCTCAAGAACCAGATGCTGAAGTTAGACATGAGAAATTCATAAAATATTTCTGTGCCTACTTAAATGTAGCAATCAACAAACGTTCAAGTGTTCCTCGTAATGCACTGATAGCGCGGTTTACCATTTTCCTGTTTTTCAACCGACTTCAAAAAAAGGAGGAGGTTCTCAATTCGGTTTTATGTTTTTTTTTATGTCTGTTACCTCAGGACTCCGTCATTTATGAACCGATTTGGAAAATTCTTTTTTTATATGAAATAATATAGTTCCAGATTGGTCCCATTTTTATCACAATCCAGTTCTGATGATGGGATCCATGAGAAATTGAGGGAACTTCTCAAAAATTATAGGCATACATATAGCGATTTTGGTATTTTCATCAAGAAATCAAGCATTTGAATTCAGAAAGTAGCATCTGGTGAAGTGAAACTGATGAAAAAGACCACAGATGGCCACGGGCACTTCTCAATGATAATAAGTATAAGTATTTCACGGGTGGCGATAAGATATCTCGATTAAGATAGTTAAGCGACTATGACGAAGCTTTAAATAAATGGTTATGATGAAAATGATACTATCGAACCGATCTGATAAAGAAGCCGGAAGTTAGGCACCGGAACTAGGTAACAAAACAATGTATTCTAGCCGTGTTTGGGCTTATTGGAATTGTCATGAGGTGCACTTTGGCTATAAATGATTTTAATGGTAATTATATGCCGCTTCAAATTGCGCTACTTGAGTTGTACGAGTATGTTATGTGTAGCTTCGATTGTCAGAAGTCAGATTTCGTAGCCTCGTTATCTCCGTCAACATAAAACTACGCCTTCCAAACTTCTGACACGGCTTAGTGCGACGTATATTTGCCTTTTTGCAAAGTTTTTATTTGAGATGGTTGCATATAAATATCTTCAAGTTCTGATGAGTGGCTTTTAAGTTAGCTTTAGTCATTTAATACGTATTTTTTCCACATAGTCTGTGTGAATGCTGTTCTAATTTATTTTGCAGTGGTACTAAAAAGTGAAAAATAAAAACTTTTTACAAAAAAAATACAACCGACTCCCAAAAAAACACTATAAAGTGAAAAATAACTTTAATTTCGGAAGTCGGTGGCAAAAAATGAAACTGAAAAAAACCAAAGACACCGACTTCCGAAACTAAAGTTATTTTTCACTTTATATAGTTTTTTTTTTTGGGAGTTGGTTGTATTTTTTTTGTAAAAAGTTTTTCACTTTGTAGTGTTTTTTTGGAAGTCGGTTGTATTTTTTTGTAAAAAAAAAAGTTTTTATAATGCAGTATTTTTCTCAATAATTAAGATTTAGGAAACACAAGTGATTTTATTTAGATTATATGATTTTATTAAATTTAGAAAACACAATTACTGAAAAATTAAAATTCGTTTTTTTTTAATTTATCATATTTGTTTAATCAAAATAATTACCATTATTATCTATACATTGGTGCCATCTAATAGGAAGGTCATATAAGCCTTTGCGATAGAACTCTCGTGATCTAGATTCGCCAAACTGTGTGAAAGCATTTTGTACTGCCTCCTGAGAAGAAAACTTTTTATCACGTAGAAAATTGTCCAAATCACGAAAAAAATGGTAGTCCGTTGGAGCAAGGTCTGTCGAATACGGAGGGTGACGAATGGATTCTAGTTGCAGTTCCTGAAGAGTTAAAACGGTTTCTCGTTATCATGGATCGATTTATGATTCGGGCTGTTTCACTGCTAGTTTTGCTATCATTGTTCGGAGTTCGGCACAGTAGACATCTGCCGTTATTGCTTGACCAGATCGGAGAAAGCTATAGTGAATAACACCTTGCTGAGACCACCAAACAGTTACCATTACCTTTTTATTGGAAAGATTTGCTTTAGGACACTGTTGCGGCGTTTGACCTGGGGTCAGCCATTGCATCTTTCGCTTACGGTTATCATAAAGAATCAACTTTTCATCACATGTGTGTGTGTGTGTCATTCGATCCAATATTCCTTCATTTCTGTATCGTTTCAACAAGGCAACACAAGTTTCAACACGCGTTTCTTTCTGCAGATCAGTTAAATCATGAGGCATCCATATCTCATATTTTTTTATTTTATTGATTTGACGCAAATGAGTTATATTGTTGGTAAGGTAACGTTAAACCATGCCGCTAATTCCTGGGTAGTTTGGCTCGGATCGGCTTCCACCATCTCTTTCAATTGTTATTCACCTGTGTGGGCGGTCTTCCACGTAGTTCGTTCTTGAAATCAAAGTTTCCATCACGAAAGCGTTTAAACCAAAATTGCACGGTGCGTTCATTAGCAGTCCCCTCTCCAAACGCAACATTGATATTGCGAACAGCACCCTAATTGCGTATCACATTATCGATCGGAGTTGGCTTCATTTTGAAACAAATTGCTAATCCATTGCTTCATATGTTCGAAAAATGAGTCTGCTCGACAACGTAAATAACTCAATGAACGTTGTTGAACTGTCAAAATGAAACCAACTCCGATTGATAACGTGTTTCGTAATTAGGGTGCTGTGTCTGCCGCGTTAGTTCCGCGTCGGAACTCGTATTCAAAAATAACTCGAATTTTCGAAGTATCCATCTTTCTTGTCCAAGCTGAATAAAAAAAAACAACTGAAAGTCGATAATCGAATGTTGCACATTTTTTAAAAGAAAAACTTCATAGGTACCATGTGAATAAAGTTTCTGTCAAAAATCTCAAACCATGAAGGTTCTATGTCAATTCGAAGTTCCTAATACAATAAACGGCAATTTCATACTTTAACCCCTATTTTGTATGTATTGGTTGGACAGCAAAGGGTGAAGTCGGGCTGTGGATGATAATGATCATGTATTGGGTTTTATTAATTTATCGAAGTATAAATTATTGAGAGAGAATGGGCTGTAATCTACCACGCGGGTCCAGTTCGGCTTGATAGGTAGATATCACATGTCTTCGAATTTTTGGTTCTAGGACATGCCGCTTTCCTCACGATGTTTTCCTTCACAGTTTTGAGACTGCTATTGACTTGTTTATAATTATATTTAAATGCTTACCGTGGTGTGTACGTATGCTCTACTTACAACTGAATCTTCTGAGCCATCTTTGGCTGGCTTGGGTCCCTTCACTTTTGCTTCTTGGTCAGTTTCATATATTTCCTCAGAGTAGCTGAAGTTATCTATGAAAATAAAAAACAAACATAAATAAATGAAATTACCGATTTTCTTTTTATTATCTGTGTATCAGTATATGGCATCTATAGCTCCTAAATGACTGAAACGATTTAGATTTTTTTATTTTGTTTGAAAGGTGACTTGATCGAGAGTGTTTATGATTCAAGAACTTTATTCAGCCGTTTGAAGATTATCAGCTCATTTCTAGTTGATGAATTGATGTGAGCATCTTCCACAGTCGAGGTATTCTGTTACTTCAATGATATTTGAATAACATAGTTATGAACTGATGCTGCAGCATTACCTAGCATTTGCTCCTGCAAATGCTAGGTAATGATGCAGCATCCTTATCTACCCAACTCCCTCACCAACTTACAGCAGAGGTATCGTGTTTGGGCTCATTGGAATGGTGTAATAGGAGATAGATGATGGTGATGGAGTAGCAAAAAGAAATGAGGGTAAATGAGTAACTAGCTTTACTGTAGGAAAAATACGTACAGCTGCGCAGATTTAAGCGAGGCACGTGTTGATCGTAGCGTGTCTACTAGAAACACCTAAGTATACAGGGTGTAAGTCTACGTTCGCACGGACGTATAAATATCGTGGCGATTTTGTTTCGCGCACTGGATTTTCAACACTCTGCTTAGCGCCGAGAGTTGAAAATCCATCAGTGTGTTTTTCGACGCGCTAGAATGCACTCTGTTGTTGTTAGGTTGGATTCTCAATGCTCGGCTTAACAGCGAGAGTTGAAAATTCAGTGCGTGATAAAATCCCGCCGTATTGTTTTTACGTCCGTGCGAACGTCCGTCGGCTAACACCTAAGTATACAGGGTGTAGGCCATAGATATATGAAAGAAGGTGTAGGCAGACGGATAAACATACGAAAATGGCTGATCCGTGGGGCCGTCTGCTACGTGTTTAGGCCTATTGAAATCAAGAGGCTATTTGGATTGAACCATTTATTAACACCACAATGAATATATTACACAACGACTTTTTCTCCTTGACGGAATTTTGTAATATTCTACAATTATTCTAGACGAAAATTTAAAAAAAATGTTGCCAGTTTTGTTATCTCTACAATTATAATAAAATCGTAAATCCGCTGTGTACTAATGTGCCGTGACAAGGAAACCAGGATCTGATGATGGCATCCCAGAGAAATCGAGGGGAACCTTCAAATTTTATAGGCACACATAAAGCGATTTGGGTATTTTTTATAGTAGGTAACTCGTGCATTTGCTCCCGGAAAGTACCATTTGATGAAGTGGTACTGATGAGGAAGACCACATTATGGCCATCGGAACTACTCAATAATACGTATTTCACGGGTTGCGAATTGACTATTGCTAAGCAATTTATGCTCGTCCCAATACATATGTCGAAGAGGAGCTGATGGTGACTTCACCATCTACTCTCCTCCTCCTCAACAATTAACGTCCTTGTATCGGGAAAAGCAATATTTTGTAAAAAGTGATGAGCAGTTGACATTAGGCTATTTTAACTTAGATAAATTACAGACTGACCCACTAAAAAGTAAAAAAATAAAAAACTTTTTTACAAAAAAAAACAACCGACTTCCAAAAAAAATACGACAAAGTGAAAAATAACTTTAATTTCGGAAGTCGGTGGCAAAAAGCTAAAATACAGATCCAAAGTCACCGACTTCCGAAATTAAAATTATTTCTCACTTTGTCGTATTTTTTTGGAAGTCGGTTGTTTTTTTTTGGAAAAAAGTTTTACAATTTAGTGGCAATTTAGACATTCGCAGTCTTACTAAAGTCTGATTAAATCGTTTGCAACCAAAGATGAAATGTTTGTTTTGCATGTAAATTCTACTTATGTAAAATGTAGGTATGCCTATAAATTATATAGCTTTTTTTAGAATGTGCTCATCAAGGCCTTCCATTTGATACCCATATTGTAATAAGTAATTGAAGATTTTTTTTCACATTTGAAAATGTAGTCAGGTAGCTACTGCCGCCATAATGATTTTTTTCAAAACATATTATAGCCAGTGTCACTCGGTATGATGTGAGGATTCTAACGATATCCCTTACCTACATCGAAATCTGTTCAGGCATTCAAACGTTATAGTGGAATATAGAAACTCACAAACATACATGAACACTGAAAACATTGCACTCCTCTTTAGCAGTCGTGTAACAAGCGGACGAAGTCGCCGGCGAAGTTTTTAAATAAAATAAAAACTTTTTTACAAAAAAATACAACCGACTTCCAAAAACAACACTACTAAGTAAAAAATAACTTTAATTTCGGAAGTCGGTGTCTGGTTAAATGTATTTTCGTTTTTTGCCACCGACTTCCGAAATTAAAGTATTTTTTTACTTTGTAGTGTTGTTTTTGGAAGTCGGTTGTATTTTTTTGTAAAAAAGTTTTTATTAGTTTTGTAACACTTCAGTACATGCGTTGGATTCTATAATATGTATTTATAGGTACATATTTCTATCAATCAATCTGCCAGCCTTTTCCCAACTATGTTGAGGTCGGCTTCCAGTACTAAACGGATGCAGCTGAATACCAGTATTTTACAGGGAGCGACCCAGTAACTGGGTAATACGATACCCCTTGGTAAGACTAGTTGTCAGACTTTCGGGCTTCTGACGACCCGTAACGACTGTCAAAGATCCACGTATGATAGCCGGGACCAACCCCAGCAAGCGTAGCTTAACCTTATACCCTTACTTATATCTACAGGTGATCTAAGAACAATCGTGAACGCCAGGCCTGAAAACATAGAACAAAACAGGGAGTTTATTTCACGAGAGGTGCAAAAAAACAAATGTACATCACAAACTGCAATATTTGTAAAGTATGAACCCCGAAGACGTGAGAACACGACTGTCAACCCCGTCTAGTAATTAAAGGTGATATTAATACAGAACTATTGAGCGCATGCCGCGGCGGAGGTATTCCGATATTGCGAAGCCGTATTGGTGATCGCTCAAGTGATACGGAATATTCGACATAGCTCCGAGATCATTATATTCGTTTTCCTTGTTCATTATTATATGTCACGAATAAAAGGTCAGTTTTTATCTAAGTATGTATAAGGTGCTTGGGCTTATCTCGGGTGGCGTTCTTTTAATAAACAACTTTAATAAAAGTGCATACTTGCTTGGATAAGAGAGCGACAATGTATTGTGTTGTGTAAGCTCTTTTGTTTTCGTTTATGTCGTTAATTAAACTTATGTGTGGGCGCCATGAGTCGCAGCTTTGTTTGCCGATATCACACGCTTAATTTTTGATAATTTTTACCTTTCATTCGGTATATTTCACTAAACACAAAATTAATTAAAAGTGAAAAATGATTTTCATTAGTGACCCCGATGCATTGATGTTGGATTACGGCACTCGGCATCTTTCACTCGCCTACCAAATGACCGCAAAATTAAAACAATAAAGGAGCAGATGAACGTTCATTCCTCTAAGTACATATAATTTTGTCTGTGTCGTGTGAACGTGGAATGAAATAAAACAAACGAGCTTTCACTCGAGTGAACCGTCTGATATCAGCTTTAGACACAGCTTTCATAGAACCCTTATTCCCTTACATTGCAGTAACAGTTGTTTAGTCTACGCCACTGCGTACGTATCGAGTTCCAGTCTCATAATAATTATACAGGATGGCATACATCGACGCGTAAACTGTAACCATGAAATTCAGCACATGATTCTAAACCCCCTAGCGTAGCATTAAAAAACAGCTGTTTCATAGAAAAGCGTTACCTACGCATTCAAAATGTATGGAACAGCATTTTTTTTTTTTTATATTATAGAATCATGTACTAAATCTATGGTAACAGGTTGCGCGTTGATGTCGTCGTTAAACGCCACGCCGCGCCGCCGCCCACGCCGCCGCCAGTCACCGGTGGCCGTCGAACGACATTTTTAATTGTGTCTATTGTCTGGCAGCTAACGTGGTGTAGGTATACCACGGTTAAAATATTTTTTCAATACACTTCCTCGAAACCTGGTTCGGTCGCACTACGATTAGGTTCACAATGCAATATATTTCACACGCGTGCGATTTTTAACCGACTTCAAAAAGGAGGAGGTTCTCAATTCGTCGGAACCTTTTTTTTTATTTATTATTTTATGTATGTTCCGCGATTACTCGAAGATGGCTGGACCGATTTGGATTTTTTTTGTTTTATTCGAGAGGGTATACATCACAGTTGGCCCCATATAAAATTGATTAACTTTGCTTCGGCAGTTTTTGAGTTAGCTTCAATAATACGTATTTTTTCCCCACTTTTATATGGATGATGTTCTAGTTTGTTTTGCAGATAGTGGTATTAGAATTTGTGTGGGGTAGGTTCCACAACTAAAAGTGAAAAATAAAAACTTTTTTACAAAAAAATACAACCGACTTCCAAAAACAACTACAAAGTGAAAAATAACTTTAATTTCGGAAGTCGGTGGCAAAAAATGAAAATACATTTAACTAGACACCGACATCCGAAATTAAAGTTATTTTTCACTTTGTAGTTCTTTTTGGAAGTCGGTTGTATTTTTTTTTCATTTTTCAACACGTGTGCGGGAATAAAAATTGCCACAGATAACTTATACCTCTAGTTAGTCCAAATTGGTTCAATGCCTCTATTCACACCGTCTTTATTCGGAGGTGAATGTTTTTTTTTTAATCTCACCAAAGAGATATGCGTCTTTACGGCGTTAATATTTTTTGAATATTTAAATAATGTTTATAAATAGAATATCATCAAAAACCATGATTATTACAATAAATAAAAACGTTTATGAACAAATTAACATTTATTTGTGTTCGAAACTCAAAAATATTTGATTTTTTATTTTTCATATTAGGCTGTTTATCGGCTTTATACATTTGCTTCTCCTTCAACCTGGCGAAAGCAAAGCGCGGAAAAAAAAAGAAAATTTAAATCATAGTTTCCTAATAATTCATGACAAACACATTTTTCGTTATTTTTTTTTTTCATTTCTTCAAGTGTATTGAAAAACGTCGTTTGATACACGTGGACATTTGTTATTGCAGTTCTCGGCTCAAAAACAACCTCACCTACGGCTCGGGTGCGAATGCAATAACAAAAATTCTCCACTTGTATCAAAATGTACTATAACCATGCAGTCACAGTAAGTTGTTTAGTCTGTGGCACTGCGATCTGCGTATCGAGTTCCAGGCTCATAATCATAAGTAATTATCTAGCCAATAGTTATTTTAAATGCTAAAGTAAGTTTGTTTTTTTGTTTCACACATATTTTCACGCCTATACCACTGGAAACGATCATCCTGAAATTTTGCATGTAGTACGTTGTCAGGTGTACAGAAACGGACATAAAAGTACTGTTCCCGAGGAAAACAACAATAACGTTCTTATGATAATATGATGAACGGCTGAACGGATTTGGATGAAATTTGACACGTGGATAGACCATGACCTGGATTAGAACATAGGACACTTTTTAGCTCGGTAGTACATTCCTGTGGGATATACTCCGACTCCGAAAAGTTAGTACTAATTATGCTGACTGTGAATCATGCTGATGGTCGAATATTTTAATCATTTTAACCAACGGAAACAAGGCTCACCCCGGACATAGCTTAGCTGGTAATAACGATTCGAGTAATACAAAAATATGGACAATAACGTCACCTCATAAATAAAATAACGCGTGAGTTATGAACAAGTGGAAAATCCAGAGTTATGATATCCGAAAATTGAGATCTAGATTTATGTATGCAGTTGTTATTAGGGTCAGTTTCAACTATACTCTCGCTAACACTATTTCACACAAACGGGTTAATGCGTTTTCGGTACCCTTATTGCATTTGATATCACAATCGCTATGTGTTTTCGACTAAGTAAGTACTTGCTCTTATTATGACAGCAGAAAACAGCGGAAAAACTTTATAATACTCTTCGTTACTCATATGATATTTCGTAAGGAAATATTGCATAATTTACATCTTATATTTTTTATCAATCCCTCCATTTAAGTTAGTTATTTTATTACTACTATTATTATTATTTATTAAGTATATAAATTGTCTTTGACATATGTCGGGACCCTGGGTTTCCAGACCTTTGGAAGGCGTACGAGGGGCTGAAGCCAACTCGCAGAGGCCCCATAGACAATTTTAAATGATGAGGAGGCACCAGCCGACGATTATCCCTGTATGCACTATGCAATTGCACCCAAGGACATCCGTCGGTTGGTGCAGGACTATTCGAACATGGAAACAAAACATAGTGGGCTATGGATTTTTGGGTGGCTATAGTGGATTGGGTGCCTTGAACTATGGAAAAACTATGTCCCCTGTCTGACCAATGTTAAATAAAATACACAGATAAATGGCAGGGGGTGACTTGCACACTCAATAATGAGCCCCTGGAATTGGTCGCTAAACCCCCGTTCGCACGGGCGTAATAAAATCGCGGCGGGATTTTATAGCGCACTGGATTTTCAACTCTCGTTGTTGAGCCGAGCGTTGAGAATCCAACTTAACAATAACAGAGTACATTCTAGCGCGTCGAAAAAACACATTGTTGGATTTTGCACTCTCGGCGCTAAGCAGAGCGTTGAAAATCCAGTGCGCTATAAAATCCCGCCGCGATTTTATTACGCCCGTGGCAACGGGGGTTAATACATAGTGACGTAGTGACAAGAGCCTGTGTTGTCCCACTGTAGGGTAGAGGCCTCCCTTCCCACTTTCCATTTTGCCCGGTCTACGGCGATTGCGGGCCAATCCTTTAAGAAGGAGTCCAGCTCATCCCACCATCTCTTTCTGGGCCTGCCGTGTAGTCGTTTCCTGCTATTTGGGATCCACTGAGTGGTGATTTTTGCTCCGACATGTGACAGATGTGGCCGGCTCAGTTCCACTTTAGTCCAGCAGCTGTGCGGCCAGCGTCCGCTATTTGTGTGCTGGATAGGAATTCTTCGTAGTATTGAGTTCCCAATGCAATCTGTGAGTTGTTGAACCTACACCTAGTGTACTCGTACTTCGTCCAATTCCACAGTACATACTAATTCCTATTTCTATAGTTATATCATATACTTACTGTGAGGTTGCTGAAGAACTAAATCAGCGCTATTGTATATTATTTTTCGTGTTCCAAGTTTGAATTGCGTTTTCATGACCAAGGACAAAACGTAAAAACGAGGATAAAACGTGTTTAGGAATACGACAGTCATTTTTAAATGCAAAGCGTGTTCACTCGTCGCTAATTGTATTGAAATAATTATTTATTTATTTATTTATTTATATATACTTTATTGTACACCACAAAAATTAATAAATAATAAATTAGTAATAATTATTAAATTAGTAGCCATTGTGATGATAATTTAATTAGGGCGTTTTGTTTGAATTTATATACTTTGTTGAGCCATTATGAGTAGCTTTTTGTAATTAAAGAGGAATCTTTTCAGCGTCATTATTTACAGGACTGCCCAAAAAACGTGTGTTTTACTTAGTTGACATATGAATGTAATGTAGTACTTACCTATCTTTTAATTTGTGAATATTTTGTAATTTTTTCTTTAGATAGGTAGGTGTGTTTTCTGAAAGCAGTTCAAAAACTATGGAAGAACTTCGGTGGCTACTCTTTTTGCCCATTTCATCAATGTTCACCATATTTAGTAAGCTCGAGATACAGTATTCCGAATACACACTACACAGTACGCACACATGTATACTCCGCTGACAAACCTTCCAACTGCTGATCAAACACTCGAACACCATTTCGATCACCTACTCCCGCTATAAATAACATGAATGGGTTGGCAAATTTACGTGCCGGCTGCTAAAATAGGGATAGCGTAGACAGGAATTTCATAGGATGGCGGAGTAGGTATCTACCTACCCTACCACGTGTGTCTGTACCTGGGCAGTTTAATGACGTGCATGTCATTGATGTCAACCTGTCTAGACAAAGTGATTTTGTAAAATTGATATTGAATACTTATTTATTATCTATCGTTGTTTCGTCTTATGAGCCATCGTTAAATTCTCACCTATTTTACCAAGTCTGATGCTGAAATAAATATTAATATTTTATATTATAATAAGTATACTAAGTCCTTTTATAACAAAAACACACAGTCCATTGGAACATTAAGGCGCGTCTTATACAGCAATTCAGTTGCGATATGGAGATAGCAGTTCTACGCAAGCTTTACGCTTAATAAAACAGAAAATAACATTAATAATTGCAAAAATTGTGGTCCTACCACAGAAAAAACCCTAACATCTTCGTCTATAAGTCTTGCACAAAAACGAATAAATATCTCTCACATGAAGCTGACAGATAAACGGGTATCGAGGGCCGATAGTACCCTAATAAATAAAATACGAGAAAAATCGCTGGCAAGACGAGAACCCTTCCCGTGGGAGTGCAGTGGCTGAGGCATTTACATACATAATGATGACCTCTAGGGGCTGACTGCGACCCTAGTACCTACCTAGCCTACGAGACGACCGTTTACGACCAACCAATGTCACTTTTTAAACATTTTACGACCTTTCTATAGTTACGACCGCTGACGTTTTAGATTTTAAAATGTTCTTCCATGGGAGATAAAATTACTTTCTACAAAATATTATGATCTCAATGTAGCTATTTCAGTTAAGCAAGACTGGAAACCTGAAGTAAAGTCTGAAACAAGTTATTAGGATAGTATGTCGGTACATTTAAGTTTTAGATATTAAAGCTGCTGAAAACCAATACATCATAAGGTGATCTTATAAGGGGCTGAACAAACTGTGGGTGACTATGTGAACTAGTACCTACTTAAGAGTTTATGACTTACAAAATCGTAAACTCATAGGTAAGTACAGTACCCGGCGATAAATATTGCACATCGACCTTTTGAAAGAGACAATAGGCTAATTTCGGCTTCGTAGAGCGTTATCTCTGTCACACACTACCTATGTGACGTTTTGTGATAGAGTGCGGTCGCGTGCAGTTCAAAATATATACTTATTTAGAGTTGTTAACACCCAAATTTAAATAATTTAAAGTTGTACTATGGCATCTTTAGGAAAAAGAGGGAAACCTTTACGAGGTCAGTCACGCGAAATTATCTACAATGTTTATAAATATTTTGTAACCGAAGCTGACAGATTTAAAAAAATGAAGATGAAAATGTAAGCTGTTGTTATTTTAAGAAGGTTCAAGAGCGAGTTGCAAATGCCACTGGAATTTCAAGAAGAATATGACATCTACCAACCCGTACCTACTGGGCCCGCGGGGTGGATTATGGTCCACTCCTCCTTACCGAGAGGAGGCCTGTGTCCCAGCAGTGGGAACACTATAGGCTGATTATGTTATGTTATGTATGTTTAGTTATCGATACTATTCTATAATCATCACGTCTGCGGAGTTTCGCCAGCTAAATTAATTTGACCCTGTAGTTGCTACGACCAAAATTTTCCAGTAATGTATATGAATTTCATGTAGGTATCAGAGCGTAAGCCTAATGTTACCAGAGGAAAAACTCTACTGAAAATATCTTTATGGAAATTTCCGTACATCCGGGTCAGTCATATTAAAAATATAGTGTGTTAGAGCCAAGGTTTCTACACTCTATGTGGAAGAGCCCTAACAGTGATTTGAGCAAGGAAGTGCCCACACAGCCATCGGAAATTACATTTTTAATCCCCGCTAGCACGCGTTACCCCGATTGGGGTTTGAGGGAGGTACTCCACTATAGTGCTCTGAAAATAGTGAAGAGACTAGAAGCGTAAAAAGAAATCTTCTTTTTTTCAACTAAGCGAAATATCGGGCGGTAATTGTGGTACATCGAGGGGCTCGTAGCTGCGTGGCTAACCAACACAGGTCGATCGATCAGCGTAACAAACTATCAATCGGTCGGAACCTTAATCATTTTGAAGCAAATTGCTATCATTATGTTCGATAAAAACTTTTTTACAAAAAAATACAACTGACTTCCAAAACCAACACTACAAAGTGAAAAATAACTTTAATTTCACTTTAATTAACCGATTTCAAAAAGGAGGAGGTTCTCAATTCGTCGGAACCTTTTTTTTCCCCGATTACTCGAAGATGGCTGGACCGATTTGGATTAATTTTTTTTTGTTTGAAAGGGTATATATACTTCCCAGGTGGTCCCATGATCATCAAGTCAGGATCTGATGATGGGATCCTGGAGAAATAGAGAGAACTCTTCCAATTTTATAGGCACACTTGAAGCGATTTGGATAGTTTTTGGAAGAATACTTTCTTGGAGTGGTCCCATTTCAATTTGGTGAAGATCTGATGAAGAACTTCTGAGATAGGCAACGGAACTCCTCAATAAATGATAGCAAATGGACTGGGATTGCTGAAATCTCATGTCTGTTTGTTGTTTACACCAGTTCATAACATAACATCACGCCAGTACGCTGTGAAAGGGGTAAGCACATGTGAACCACTAAAAAGTGAAAAATAAAAACTTTTTTACAAAAAAATACAACCGACTTCCCAAAACAACACTACAAAGTGAAAAATAACTTTAATTTCGGAAGTCGGTGGCAAAAACGAAAATACATTTAATCAGACACCGACTTCCGAAATGAAAGTTATTTTTCACTTTGTAGTGTTGTTTTTGGAAGTCGGTTGTATTTTTTTGTAAAAAAGTTTTTTTAATAAAACGACACCGACTTCCGAAATTAAAGTTATTTATCACTTTGTAGTGTTGGTTTTGGAAGTCGGTTGTATTTTTTTGTAAAAATGTTTTTATTATTCACTTTTTAGTTGTGGTACCCCACACAAATTCTAATACCACTACCTGCAAAACAAACTAGAACATCATCCATATAAAAGTGGGGAAAAAATACGTATTATTGAAGCTAACTCAAAAACTACCCAAGCAAAGTTAATCAATTTTATATGGGACCAACTTTGAGGTATACCCTCTCGAATAAAACAATTTTTTTTCAAATCGGACGACGCTGTAAAAAGTTATGCGTGGTCATACATAAAAAAAATAATTTAAAAAAAAAAAACATGCCGTGTCGAATTGAGAACCTCCTTTTTTTTCGTCGATTAAAAAATTTGTCTACTCGACAAAGTAAATAACGAAATGAATGTTGTTGAACTGTCAAAATGAAACCGATTTCGTTTAACCGTGTGTGGGGCGCAATTGTCCCGCCGGTTAAGCTACTCTTGCCACCGTTGGTCCGTGGTGACCATCTTTAAGTATATCCGACCCGTGACTCGAAAAGCACGTTAAGCCGTTGGTCCCTGCTGTCATTCGTAGATCTTTGACAGTCGTTACGGGTCGTCGGAAGCCTGAAGGTCTGACAACCAGTCTAACCAAGGGGTATCGTATTACCTAATAACTGGGTTGTGGAGGTCAGATAGGCATTGCTCCATGTAAAATACTGGTATTCAGCTGCATCCGGTTAGGCTGGAAGCAGAGTCCAACATAGTTGGGAAAAGGCTAGGCAGATGATGACCGAGTTTAAGAAAAAGTTCGGCTTGCAAAGCCTCGTCTCTGACACTAAGTAACTCTAACACCCGGTTTCCGAATTGAGAATTTGAAGTTGAGTAGGTACTTGTCAAACTCAACTTTTGAATTAATTATGAATTTCGCGAGCTACTTTAAATGTATCACCAATGCGAAAGTAGAGTTTGACAAGTTCTCAAATTCAAATTCTCAATTCAGAAACTGAGGGCCAATTCTCGTAATTAAAAACGTTCAAATTCCAAGTCGCAATGTCAGCCAGCGACAATCAAATGTCAAAAATGTAGGCAAACTCTATACAATTTTGACAGATTGAGACTGAGATGAGATTGCGAACGTTGTTATAAAAATACGGGAATTGCCCCTTTGGTCTCTTAGTAACACCCTTTTTTAAAGCTCGATAAGTACCGTATATCTATAAGGTCAGAAACATGGGCTTATCTTTTATGTAGTCTGAGTTATGAACTTATGAGTTATCACATTGTTAGGGCCGGTTGTTTCAAACGGTTGGTTAACGTAACATACGTACGTCAAATAATGATGACGTAAGATGTTTAACGTTCGTTAAATACAAAGTGTTGTTCCACTGCAAAAAAACCGATTGTGTGTGAAACAACGCTTTTTTTGGTTTGAAAAGAAAGAAAGAAAAGAAAAGAAAAGAAAAACGTTTATTTGGACACACTTCGTGAAACACAAAATCAAAAGAAAAAAAAATTAAAATAATGTTTTAAAACAAAAGTGTGTGCCTCACGGCTGCGCCAAAAAGGTTCATTTCAGCATTAATGCCAGACAGATGCTGCCTGACGCTGGTTTTCTAATGAACCTGTAGAGACAAGTGACGGGGAGTACAAACAGTTTCAACATACCTAATTGATAATTTATATACTTATAAATAAATAAACTAGTAATCAAAATATAATTAAGTACAATAAAGATATAAAAAATAAAAATAATAATTTTGTACTGGATATAGATAGATGTTTTATATATTATATTATAAGCATTTTAATGTATATGAAATATAGTAAATAGGTTAAGACTACAAAAACAACAAGAACTGTCTCAGCAAACCCTGTTCTTAGCGATTGATATATTAGATTGACCCGACCCGATGCATTCATAAATCGCTACAGACCGCTGAGCGCTGAGCGCGACGGACAATACACCGAAAGTTATTAATTAATTTAATGATTGGGAATTATGTTTCAATCTAAGTACAGTAGGCATTTCATATAAGTGAAACATTTAGTGCGACCAGAGGGGCAATTCCCGTATTTTTATAACAACGTTCGCAATCTCATCTCAGTCTCAATCTGTCAAAATTGTATAGAGTTTGCCTACATTTTTGACATTTTGATTGTCGCTGGCTGACATTGTGACTTGAATTTGAACGTTTTTAATTACGAGAATTGGCCCTCATATCTAGCTTCTGTTGCGAATCTATCAGATACTGCCGTAAGCGTGTTCGGAACGTGTGGATACTGCCCAGTACCCTTATGGGTGGCGGGATATTATTCCACACCTTAGATGCAGCGTATCGGAAAGTGCCTCTAAAAGCTGCTGTCCTATGAGACTGTGTTGAAAATTGTTGTGCACACAGCCTGGGCGCGCAATCACGTCTACTAGCCATCCAACTAAGCTTGTCGTACAAGTACTTCGGTTTCTTAGACTTAATGACACCAAACAGCAGGCACGCCAGGTGTAATTTTCGTCTCGACTTCATCTTGAGAATGAAGTGTTTGTTAAGAAAGGGGGTGACATAGTTAACTAACGTTAACGTTTACGTTAGCGTTAACTATAGTTTGACTATAGTTAACGCCATTTTTGACGTATAACCTACGAGTGCGTTAAGTGGACGTGATACAACCCGCCCTTAGTCTCGGGAGGACCTCACTTAGATTAAAAGATCTGCGGTACTTACTTTGTTATCTACTTGCATAACTACCATAACCAGTGACTGAGTTGTGGCGGTAACATAAGCAGTAACTCCATGTAAAATACTGGTATTCAGCCAGCTGAGTCCAGTTAGACTGGAAGGCGACCGCAGATGATGATAACCGAACCGACTTCTACTGAATAAGTACTAGCTACAGTAAGTACAACTATTTTCTTATAGTCCCTCGGCAAACTTCATGTTTTATCAGTTGCCCTTTGCACTTGGTGCAGACCGGACCTACTCTATATACTTACAAGTCGATTGAGAGCGTCCGGTATGCACCAAGTGCAAAGGGCAACTGATAAAACATGAAATTTGCCGAGGGACATTAAGAAAATAGTTGTACTGTACCTTCAACTACTAACCACAGTAACCACACACAAATACCACAAATATGTATTTGCACTGCCTACATTAAAATTTGTGCAAACTAGGTACCTCTATAACTTCAGCTGAGTCCAGTTAGACTGGAAGGCGACCGCAGATGATGATAACCGAATCGATTTCTACTGAATTAGTACTAGGTACAGTAAGTACAACTATTTTCTTAATGTCCCTCGGCAAACTTCATGTTTTATCAGTTGCCCTTTGCACTTGGTGCAGACCGGACCTACTCTATATACTTACAAGTCGATTGAGAGCGTCCGGTATGCACCAAGTGCAAAGGGCAACTGATAGAAATCCGACGACTGACGCGAAACACGAAGTTTGCCGAGGCACATTAAGAAAATAGTTGTACTGTACCTTCAACTACTAACGACAGTAACCACCCACAAATAGGTATTTGCACTGCCTACATTAAAATTTGTGCAAACTAGGTACACACAGCAGCAGGTCAAGTTACTACAAACTGTCAAATTTTCTCATTCGATTTTGAACTTAACCATAAACATTTTAAGGTTTAAAATCATTTGGATAAATTTAACAGTTTGGTATAACCTGACCTGACCCGACCTGGTCTGTACCTCTATAACATAGACAGTGCTCGATTCCTAAGCAACTACGAAAACAAAAACACTAGAGCGAACAATAGTGGCTTTTGTTGGCTATTGGCGCTCTCTACCGGCGCGCGGTTGAACTAATGGCTCATTCATACATAAATAAAGGATCGAACAAAGGTCCTATGTCCTAGCTTTTTTGTGCCAGCCGAATGTTCGAGAAAATAATCTAACACCTGAATAAGTACCGATCTGTATTTACATTTACTGATTTTTTTTCACCGACTAAAAAAAAAGGAGGAGCAGTACTCAGTTCGTCTGAATCTTTTTTTTTTATATGTATGTTCCCCGATTACTCGAAAACGGCGAACCGATTTGGTAAATTATTTTTTTGTTTGAAAGGGTATACTTCCTCGGTGGTCTCATTGTTATCAGATCAGGATCTGATGATGGAATCCTGGAGGAATCCAGGAAACTCTTTAAATATAGGTCATAATATGTCAGGTCGGCGGAATTAATTATTATTTCCTTTATTTCATTTATGTACATATATTTCACATTTTTAAATATTTTTTATAAAAACATGAAATAAAAAAAAACATTTAAAAATATAAAACATAGTAGCCCACCGGTATCGGGAACAGGGTCCAAGCTACCGGCGGTCAGGGCTCCAGAGAGAGGAACCTCCTAACAATGCGCGCCGTGTCCAGAAGTACCGCTCTCTGAATCAGGCCCTTAATCCAGCTGCCCAACGAGAGCCTCCTTAGATGTTGGTCGAGGCTCTTGGCGATTAAGCCATTGGCTGATACAACTATCGGCACAATGATCGCTGAGTCCACATCCCACATGTCGACAACCTCGCGAGCCAAGTCAAGATACTTGATTTGTTTATCTTTCTCGGCTTTCACGAGGTTCCCGTCATGCGGGACCGTTATGTCAATAATCATTGTGCGCCGCTCTGTTCGATCCACCACCACTATATCAGGCTTATTGGCAACAATAGTCCTGTCAGTGATGATGGATCGATCCCAGTACAATGTGATATTTCCATTTTCGAGAACTGGGTCGGGCACATACCTATAGTACGGCACTTCCGATTCCGCAAGGTTGTATTTCAGTGCAAGTTGCTGATGGATAATCCTGGCTACAAGGTTGTGTCTATGCAAGTACTCTTCGTTAGCAAGACGAGAACACCCGGAGATAATGTGTCGGATTGATTCTCCCGGACGGTGGCATGCCCGACAGATGTCAACCGTGCCATCTTTCACAATATATTTCCGGTAGTTGTTCGTCATCATAACTTCGTCCATAATTGCACAGACAAAACCTTCGGTTTCCCCAAAGAGGTCACCGGAACGCAGCCAGGCTACGGACGCTAACAAATCTACGTCGGGTCCATGTAGGGCCCGGAAAAAGCGTCCGTGAAGCTCCTTACTCTGCCATACCTCCCTGCGATCGTTAGTGTCAAGCACTACAGGTTTGCGCCAGTTCTCTTTAGCCAAGGAGAGCGGAGTGAGGCCCTTGTCCACCGCGACCACATCTCGATGCATCCCCACATCGGCTTCTAGGAAATATTCCCTGAGACTGCATATCTCGCGGTTGTGGAGAGTCTTAGCGTTTAAAAAGCCTCGGCCTCCACACTTTCGCGGGATATACAGTCTCATTACCGATGACCGTGGGTGATGCATTCGATATGCAGTCAACAGCGTACGGACCCTCCGATCCAGGGCGTCGAGTTCCGTCTGAGTCCATTTGAGTACGCCGAAAGAGTACATCAAAACCGGCATGACCCAACCGTTGAAGGCACGCACCTTGTTTCCGCCTGATAGAAGACTATTAAATACTTTCTTCAGGCGGCCAAAGAAGCGCTCCTTCAACGATTGCTTCATGTCAGTAACATTGATGCCCAACGCTTCCGACATACCCAAATACTTATAGGTTTCGGGTGCGGAGAGGGCTCTAAGGTTTATGGAATCCGAGAGTTGGGTTCCCACGGATTCCACAATCTCTCCTCGCTTTACATGCATGACCGCACATTTGTCCACACCAAATTCCATCCTGATGGCGCTACTGAATGTTTCAGTTACTTTCAGTAGCTCCATCAGTTGCAAATTGTTGGGGGCAAAGAGTTTTAGGTCATCCATGTAGAGGAGGTGGGATATAACCTGACCACCTCTCCGCAGCCGATATCCTAGACCTGAATCCTCCAGCAGTGTGCTTAGAGGATTCAAGGCTAAGCAGAACCAAAGCGGACTCAAACTATCGCCCTGAAATATGCCCCGCTCGATCCTTATCGGCTCGCTGTTCCTCTGGATATTTCGACATCCTGGATAGCGAAGGACCGTCCTCCATTGCCCCATACACGACATCAGGAAGGTGCGCAGAGTTGCATCTACTTTATACAACTCCAGCACCCTCATGAGCCATGTATGTGGCACCGAGTCATAGGCCTTCTTATAGTCTATCCAACATGTCGACAGATCCTTTCGGAAACGACGAACCTGTTGGCTAATGGCCATATCAATGAGGAGTAGCTCCTTAGTACCACGGGACCCATTCCTACATCCATTTTGAGAGGCAGACATGATGGAGTTGGTGTCTATATGTTCGTTAATTTTAGCTCTCAAAATGGATGTAAGAACTTTATAGACCGTCGGTAGACAAGTGATCGGTCTATAATTTTTGGGCTCCGCAGTACTACCTGATTTATGGAGCAGGTGGGTTATTCCTGTCGTTAGGAACTGGGGCAGCGACCCTGAATGTAAGGCTGACTGGAACTGGGATGCCAAGCGGGCGTGCGACCTTTGTAACCACTTTATCCAAAAGTTGTGCAGTCCGTCCGGTCCTGGAGACTTCCAGTTAGGTAACGGACGGACTGCACGAGCTACATCTTGGGGACAGATGGTAATAGCCCCCATTTCTGGTATTGGATCGCAGGCTCGCTCGACCTCCCGAGCCCAATCACCTTCGGTGTGACTGACAGGCACCGACCAGATACTGCGCCAGAAAGAACACATGGCATCATCATCTGGCAGGCGCGTGTCAGTCACACCTTGATCCGGTCGCTCCCAACCCCTATAAACCCACCTTTCATCGCTCTGGAAGTTGCGATTCTGAGTGTATCTGTCCACTCGCCGCTTATACCTACGAATACGGTTTGCCCATGCATAGACTTTCTGCTTCAGGAAGTCGATGCGCTCTGTGACGCAGGACATATAGTCCTGAGGGCTGACATTAGTCCCTGAGAACGCCCGCCTCACAAAGCGCATCACTCTAGGACGAGTATTGCCCTCCCTGAAGCAGGTTAGTTTGCCGATGAGTGCTCTGGCCCCACCAATACGGCGCTCAATTCTGCACTGCCAAGCTGGTACGGATGGTTTCGGTCGTGTAGCTCTAGAATCATTAGCAAATTTGACGTGAGCTACACGACATGCCGCTACAGCCGCGCAGTACAGAATCGAATGAGTATCAGTGAGGTCTTCGCAGTCATCAAAATAGTTTGACAACTGCGAATCCAGAGCCGCCACAAGCGCCCTATTTTTGTTATGCATGGGCAAACGAGGTAAGCGTGGTCTAAGTTCGGGAGACAAGAAACGATATTCCCGAATCGCATCTTCCAAAGCACTCCTCAATTCTTCATTGCACTGGGTACTTACGTTTGTAGCCCTGTCATCACTTCCTTCGTCAACTTGGTTTGTGTCAGACTGTGGTGGTACTATATTAGTCTGCGACGGCGGGGGGGCAATGACATGGCTACTCTGCATTTCAATTCGCAGGCGATCTAGTACAGTGTCATCCAACATATGATTACGCTGGATGACCCGCACTTGATCCGACAGTCGTTGTGCCGAAACGTTGACAGCTGGCTCAAGCACCTGAAAAAGAGAGAGCATCCGAACACGGTACGCGGTCAGATTGTTTCCTCCCTCTGTAGCCCCATAGTATGAGCGCATGACGTTCTCATTAATGGATGGGGTCCATCTCATGCGCTGCACACTTCCGCCGGGAGCTGGGACCCTTTCAGAGGCCGGTGGGCCTCGAGATCCTAAGCCATCCGGCGGCCGGCGTCCTCCCCGTCGGCGAGCAGGTGGTGGCGTCGTGGGCGGGGAGAAATATTCGTCGCTCGAGCTCGACGCAGCTACCGCGGCCGGTGTCGTCACAGCGCTTACAATGGGGCTGGGTACCGGCGGCGGCGAGGCGGAGCTGAGCGACGAGTCCGGAGGTGGTGGGCGTGCTCTTCGTGCGGCTGATCTTGTCAACATTTATTTAGTTTCATCCTTAGTTTTCATTATCATCATTTCATTTTGTTTGTTGGAGGTGACATGACAGATGTCACCTCCGATTCGGCATTATTTTAGAATTATATTATGGTTTAAATAGGTTGATTGTTTGATAGGTTGATTGTTAATTATTATTATTATTATACATATTAATCTTAATATATAAAATTCTCGTGTCACAATGTTCGTTCCCGTACTCCTCCGAAACGGCTTGACCGATTCTCATGAAATTTTGTGAGCATATTGAGTAGGTCTGAGAATCGGCTAACATCTATTTTTCATACCGCTACTTTTTATCCCGGTCTACGCGGGTGAAACCGCGGGGCGCAGCTAGTCTTATATATAAAATTCTCGTGTCACAATGTTCGTTCCCGTATTCCTTCGAAACGGCTTGACCGATTCTCATGAAATTTTGTGAGCATATTGAGTAGGTCTGAGAATTGGCTAACATCTATTTTTCATACCGCTACTTTTTATCCCGGTCTACGCGGGTGAAACCGCGGGGCGCAGCTAGTCTTATATATAAAATTCTCGTGTCACAATGTTCGTTCCCGTACTCCTCCGAAACGGCTTGACCGATTCTCATGAAATTTTGTGAGCATATTGAGTAGGTCTGAGAATCGGCTAACATCTATTTTTCATACCGCTACTTTTTATCCCGGTCTACGCGGGTGAAACCGCGGGGCGCAGCTAGTCTTATATATAAAATTCTCGTGTCACAATGTTCGTTCCCGTACTCCTCCGAAACGGCTTGACCGATTCTCATGAAATTTTGTGAGCATATTGAGTAGGTCTGAGAATCGGCTAACATCTATTTTTCATACCGCTACTTTTTATCCCGGTCTACGCGGGTGAAACCGCGGGGCGCAGCTAGTTAATATTATAAAAATTATAAATTTTTTTCTGTGTACCAAAATTATTCATTTTAATTAATTCATCGGGATACTGAAGCACATAAGTGCACATGTCATGCATATGTTCACTTGTTCAGGCTTGAATCTATGTGGCGTCCTTTTTCAACCTCTTTATTCGCATGAATCTTGCGACGTTGACACACACTTATGTTGTTATGTTAAAAGGAACACTTATTGACGCTCTCGGACTTCATGGATACAGAACGGGACTTAATGTTATTAGGAACGTCAAGTGCATCGCGTTATCTCGATGTTTAACTCAAGGGTAGGTACTAAAATTATTTTTAATATGGCCATAGTGATTTGGGTATTTTTTTATAGTAACTCGTGCATTTCCTCTCGAAAAGCACCATTTGGTGAAGTGGAACTGATGATGAAACCACAGATGGTCACCGAAACTATCCTGCATCGGGAAAAACAATATTTTTAAAAGATGATGAACATTTCACATTAGGCTATTGTAACTTAGTCAAATTACAAGCCAACCCACACTTTAAAAAAAACCGGTCAAGTGCGTGTCGGACCACGCACAATGAAGGGTTCCGTAGTTGAAAAGAATTTATCCCAAATACGAACTTAACATTATAATCCCAAAAAGTTTGTATAAGTGATAAAATTACAAATTAACAATTTTCGGACTTATTCCTTTACTTGTGCTGTAAGACTTTGCTTCTTGCCATATTTCATGATTCTAGGTCAACGGGAAGTACCCCATAGGTTTTGATTTACTTGCGAGTATCAAAATAAGTCGCATATATGGCCGTATTTTTTATTGCGTTAGCTTAGAAGATGGATTTTTTTAGAACTCCAAGGGGATAGCCCCTTGGAGTTCTAAAAAAATCCTTCTACGAGGCCTTTCTTATTTGACATTAATTTCAACTTGATATCTCCACGCATTCCTGAGAAATAGAGTCGTGACAGACTGACATACTTAAAAATATTTTTTTATGTGATAAAATTTTCCTTTTGCCTTTAGAGCTTGCTTCTTGCCAAATTTTATGATTCTAGGTCAACAGGAAGTCCCCCATAGGTTTTGATTTATTTGCGAGTATCAAAATATGTCGCTTAAATGACCGTTTTTTTTTATTGCGTACACTTAGAAGCTTGATTTTTTTAGGACTCCATGGAGCCATAGACTTACATACTTATTTGATATTAATTTAAATTTGATTCCTCACGCGTTCCTGAGAAAAAGGGTCTTGACAGACTGACATACTTAAAAATATTTTTTTATGTGATAAAATTACAAATTAACAATTTTCGGACTTTTTTTTCGGTTTTGATTTACTTGCGAGTATCAAAATTAGTCGCATAAATGGCCGTATTTTTTATTGCGATTACTGGGAAGCTTGATTTTTAAAGTTATGTTTCACTTTGTGGTGTTTTTTTGGAAGTCGGTTGTTCTTTTTTTTTGTAAAAAAGGTTTTTTGTAAAAAGCGGTTATTTAATTGTTTGTTCCGCGCCACCTCATAATTAGTTACCTACTTACTTAGAGTTTAGTTAGACTAAAAGATTTATTTTTCGCTTTCAGTTTCTTTTTTCATCGCTTTAATTTTTGTTAAATAAAAAGATTTAATGATTCTACTATAGGATACCTACTTTTTAGTTTTTACGTGTTTCTTACAAAACTTTTTCTATACTTTTTGACAAATAGAGTCGGGGAAAAAAAAAAGTAAAGTAAGTGGAGCCTTACTTTATAACCCGTTGATTTATTATAGTAGTTATTTTTTTTGGTATAATATATCCTTTTTAGTGTAATTTAGGGATCCCTGAAATGCGGAAATGAAAAAAAACAAAAAAAAAACACCAAAAACCATCCCCTAATCAAGCCTTCGGGACCCGGTGGGATGTGGGAGTAATAGGGTGAGGAACACTATGGGACACCTCAAGGACATTAACCTTGACCTCAGGGTCATTGACCTTCGGGTCAAGGTCAAAATTCCTAAAGTCAAGATCCGCGATTCTCAGGAGCAGTAAGTAATAGGTAAGATCCGTGGTTCTCCTAAGGTTGGTGAATCATTTGGGTTAGTTTAGGTTAGAACAGTGACCATTAACGCGCGAAGACGAGCGAGCGAAGCGAGCGTGCCGCGTCAGCGGCCGCCGAGCGCCAGATCCCCTCTATTGTTGGTGAAACCTTGTTGGTGAAACCTTGTGGGTTAGATGAGGCGGTGAATGACTCGTATAATATTAGACGATGAAAAATTTACCTTGAGCTCGAAAAAAAAAAAGAAGAAAAATGTCGCTTTTTTACAGTATCAACTTTTTTTTAGACGCTTCATACCTCTGAGGTCAAGGACATTTTGAAAGTCAATGACCTTGAGGTCAAAATCAGCGATTTTTCTAAGGTCACTGACCTTTAGCTAAAGGAAGTCAAGGTCAATGACCCTGAGGTCAAGGTCAATGTCCTTGAGGGTGTTCCCCACCCTATTACTCCCACATCCCACTGGGTCCCGAAGGCTTGATTAGGCGATGGTTTTTGTTTTTTTTTTTTGTTTTTTCTCGATTTCTGTATTTCAAGGATACCAAAATTACACTAAAAAGGATATATTATACCAAAAAAAAAAATAACTACTATAATAAATCGACGGGTTATAAAGTACAGTGCTTCCGGCAGTAATGTCAAAAAGTCCTTATTAGTTGCCTGGCTCCACCCACTGCTGGGCATAATTTAAATATATTATCATGACCCTCAGTCGTAATTTAATAGTGCTGACAGGTGGCCCCATCTATCTAAGGCTGGCTGGGAGTCAAACGAAGCATAGCTAGGCCAGTATCAACTAGAGTAATATAAAACACGGTAATATAGGTTCTTTACCTATTAGTGGTAACAAAGAAAATACATATTAGGTGCATGCTAACCTTACTACAAACCACAGTAAACATTTATTATTAATAGCTTTAATTATTACGATATAACATGCTGACATGTTTAGCTTTATTTTAAAGCGTCATTAACCTTGTTAATTGCCAATAGGTTAAAATATTTTCCTTTAAATGCACAGTTAACAAATTACCTACTTACTTCTTTCCTGTCCGCTGAAAATAACATAAGTACTTAATTCAATCATTTAGTTACCTGCATCTTATTTTTATGTAGGTACAATCCATGCAAATAATTTTTACTATACTTTATTTCACTTATTTTGATTTGAACTTGACAGATACGTTAACTCACAAGGCGAAGCGCAATCTAGACACGCGGTAGCGTGACAAGCCAAGTTCAAGCCAAGAAAAAGGAACTGGCGATATGGCGATGGCGAGACGCAGCAGCCGTGTGTTATACACTGGCCGTCAAAAAAATCGAGCCACCTTATCATTTTCGTTTAGTGTCTAGCCACACTAACTCTGCCATGGAATAAATGGGCAATCCCATAAAGTTTTACATAAGGTAGTACCTAACTATACCAAAAGTTGACGTGTAAGTAGATCTAATGATTTTGATATTTTGCGTTTTGATTTTTGCATAATAGATTATTTATCTATGAACATTTTTTCGAATACTCGTACGCATTCATGTTGTTTTCAAGAAGATCGTGTCAAATTACAACATAATGATACAAAACAACAAACTTTGTGGTTATGCGGTAATCACTCGCTGTGAAACTACTACAGACAGTAAATTTATAACAAGTAGGTCTACTTTATTATTTGTAAATTCCGGTAGATTATAAAATCTACCGGAATTTACAAATAATAAAGTAAAACAACGAAAAAAGAAACGAACGAAGAATTAAAACGTCATAGGTATTCAAGTTGAATATAAACAAAACAACCAAACTGGGGCTTGTGACTAAGTAATGACCTGGTTGGTCGAGGCCGTGTAACAAATTCACGAGATGACCGCTTCATTTTCTTGTCGTCTTTGCGGAATCGGCATCTTTCTGCTGTTGACCTACAGCGTCACTGCGTCGTCTCCGAGAAAGTCGTGGATTGTCTATTAGTGACAGTATGGTAAGAAGAAGGCTTAGGGAGGAAAACTTGAAGACACATAAGCCGGCCACAGGCCCCAAACACACCGTAGCTTCAGGCTGCAATTCGCAAGACAGTATCTGAATTGGACTTTCACCGAATCTCACTGTTTCACGATTGCAACATTGAGCGCATCGCTCTCTGTCCCCACATTACGTTACGATGACCTTCTGAGCATATTAGTGTCATGCGGTAGAACAAAGTCGTTTCCCACTGCTCTAAAGTTCTATTCAGCTGTCCGACCAGATGTGATCATAGTTATAAAAAACAAACACCAGTTTTAAGTCATAGCATTGCATATTAAAAGATAAAAGTTATCTTAAATATGCAATGCTATAACTAAACGCAAATGATAAGGTGGTTCGATTTTTTTGACGGCGAGTGTATTACTATTACTGGATGAGTGTTGTCTTTGTGTGAGCGCGGTACTTCCCCGGCCGAACCCAGTTACTAAGTACCTACATAATGTATAGGTTCACCAGTTGCTAGCATGATAAGTTTAACCTCATAAAATACAATAGGTATATTTGATCTAGATTTGGAACAAGTAGGCACTGTTTGAGCTTATCAGTATGGCGGTTGGTATACAATATAAATAAACTTTCCATAATATTGTATTTAGTAAGTATTTAACAGTTTATGTAGACACTTACATACCTAAAGGGATAAGAAGAAAGGAACAGGAAAAATATCTATTTTAGATAATTATTTATTCTAAGCATTTATTTCACCTCGACTAGGTGGGTCTCACCTGTTTGGTAACGCTCCCGTTTGTCAACGCTACATACAACGTACAGCTGCAATTGCGACATTAATTCAACACGCGTATACGGTTCCGCTTTATCGTTTTATAAAGATATTTTTATTTCATTAAACGTTATTATTTATTGATTTATTTAGAATTTTCTAAAATAGCATCTTGGAGCAACCTGTAGCGCAGAGATGAAATTGAAACAATTGAGAAAAAAAAGGCCACTCAACTCCAGTTTTTTTTCATGAAGCGCGACTTAACAGCTGGGTCAGAACAATAGACAAACGATGAACAAAAATAAAGGTGTTGGGTCAACGACCTTCTCTGCGCTACGCTTCTCTGGTAAAAACCAGATGGCATTGAACAATAGCTTCATGAATGAGTCTTTTGCAGTGATCTTAATTTTGGTTATTATTTTTATTTTTTAGTTTGTTTGAAATATTTTTTTTTTCAATTTACGAATTATTTTATCTTATTATAAATTTTATGATTACTGGCCACTAGCCCTACCAGCGTTTTGAAGGAATATCGCGATTGCGGCAGCACGTTGTACACGAGTACTTACTTATATAGCGGTGTATCGCATGCACCAGGTACATTCAGTATGTTAAGTCGAATTTTTAAGGAATGTAAATATTTGTTTGAAATTCAATCTGCCTAGCCTTTTCCCAACTATGTTGGGGTCGGCTTCCAGTCTAACCGGATGCAGCTGAATACCAGTATTTTACATGGAGCGACTGCCTATCTGACCTCCACAACCCATTAACTGGGTTATTATCCCTTGGTAAGACTGGTTGTCAGAGTTTCGGGCTTCTGACGACCCGTAACGACTGTCAAAGATCCACGAATGACAGCCGGGACCAACGCCTTAACGTGCTTTCCGAGGCACGGAGGAGTCTCGGTATGTAAAGATGGTCACCCATCCACGGACCGACCCCGGCAAGCGTAGCTTAACCTGATGGATCGACCCGTGCGGCTGTTATTACTTAGCCACGAGCTCCTCTTTTTGTTTGAAATTAAATGAGTAATTTAAGATTTTTGTAGTATATATTTAATATCTTTAAGTATATAAAAATATATTTAATTATTTAAACTAAGGAAAGAAAAAACTTTTAAAGGAACTCCGAACCTTTTTGTAACTGCACTTCTTTCGTTAAAACGTTTTACCTGTGATTCTTAAAAATGTTGTTATTTAAGAAGGTTACATAAATTATATTCTATGCAGTACTTAGTCATTGATATGGTATACACTCTTTTGCAAAAAAAATCGGGCACCTAATAGGGAAATTTACGTTCTAAGGTCGATTTGAGTTAATTAAATGAAATTTAATTGTTTGACGTAGTCTGTATACTTATAATCTTGTAAATTAATACGCATGACGTGAATTCTGACACTTTTTTTTTTAATTTTCGATGAATTCTTTAAATCAAATATAATACCGATAAGAGTGAATGGTTGGTTTTTAAATCGGGTACTTTAACCTACCAACAGCTGCCTGAACTCTCACTCTCTGGGTCTCCTTTAGGTCGGGTTACGAAATTTAAGTATTTGGGCCATTGGGTCACTGAGGACTAAGATAATGTAGACATAGACAGGGAGCGCAGGTCGCTGGTTGTCCGTTGCAACATGTTGGCCCGTAGGTTCGCACGCTGTACAGATTCCGTAAAGATAACGCTTTTTAAGGCCTTCTGCCAGTCGTTTTACACGTGCAGCCTGTGGACCAAGTATTCCCAGCGGGCATACAGCGACCTGCGTGTACAGTACAATAACGCATTTAGGGTGCTTTTGGGGTTGCCGTGGCGATGTAGCGCGTCAGGGATGTTCGCGGAAGCGTGCGTTGACGGGTTCGCCGCGATCATACGAAAGCGATGCGCTTCCATGATGGCGCGCTTGCGCTCCTCCCCCAATGGCATCCTGAATGTATTTTCTGATCGGTGGGACTCTCCCCTCTTACGAAGGTGGGTAAGAGTTCAGACACACTTGTCCGGGTAGGCTGGTGCACTATTGAACTACTCGTTCAGTGGTGCATTGGTTTATTTGGTCAGGTGTGGATTAATTTTTTAGTATTTCAATTTAATACTAACATTAGGCTAAGTTATACTACTACTAACATTATATGGATTTATCTGAATTAAAATATTTGAATTTGAATTAAAACCGATGTACACGGCCGAACAATAAGAAGTGGTCAGCAATAAAGACAAGAACATTTTTTTACTATTTTAAATTAAATAAATTTACAAATGTAAAAACCTAATAACGAGTGTGACCTTCTCTTGCCAAAATCACAGCTTGAATCCTTCTGGGCATGTTTTCACGATGTTATTAATAACGTTTTAGCTCCCTGATGTTTTGTGGAGCAGGTTGCACTGATCTTATCCGTCTCTTTAGAACATCCCAGACATGCTCAATTGGATTGAGGTCAGGACTTCGAGCTGGAAAATCTAAACGACGGATCCCAACTTCTTGCATGTGCGCCTCCACGTCGCCAGAACGGTGCGGGCGAGCATTGTCGTCAATAAAAATGGAATCTTCCCCAATGCGGGTTGTGCATATGGAATTAGGACTTCCATTATGTACCGGTGTGCATTTAATCTTCCATTTTCTATGAAAACTAACTCCGTACGCTCCGTCGAATTAATTGCTGCCCAAAACATAACGGAGCCTCCGTCATAAGGAGTGATTTCTTCGAAACACACTTCTGTAGGTATAGCGTTCCCGTGGTCTTCGCAGCACTCGCCGGCGTCGGTCCTGTCCATACAAAGATATTCTAGCTTCATCAGAAAACAATACTTTATTCCAGTCCTCCAGAGTCCATGAAGCATAGTTTCGAGCAAACTGAAGTCGAGCAACACGGTACTTACGGAGTATTTTAGGGCCCCGAGCCGGGTGGTAACTCCTGATATTGGCAGCCAAAAGCCTCCTCCTGACCGTCCACAAGCTAACTTCTACTCCTCTTACTTCTTCAAGGCTCTTCTTCAGGTCCACTCTTGACGCGTTACAATTTCACAACGATCCAGTCACCAGCAAGCGGCCATCTCTTGGTTCTGTGCATCGATTTATTCCCGAACCGGGTTTTCTTTTGACCGAAGCGGTCTCTTGATACCGTTGCCGAGTCCTTTGGACAGTTGAACGACTCACATTTAGCCCCTGAGACACGTAAGTTTGCGAACAACCTTCTTCAAGTAGGGCTATAGTTTTACCGGCCCTTATCGCTTTATCACTCATATCAAAAAGTAGCATTTAATGTAAAAAGAAAGATTAAATTGTTTAATTTGCAGAAAATATCCAAAAATTTTTAAAATTTTAGTAATCAGTAAAAAAATCGTTTCAGCAATTCGCGCCATTTGTAAAGCAATTTTACAATAATCCACGATAATCATTATTTTCATTTTCTTAATTTCAAAATTTAAATTTGGGACATAAAGAATCATGCCAGAATGTTTCAAATAACATGTGAAATTCCACCTCTTTCTTATTCTTCTTCATTAAAGTAGAGAAAAAAATCTAAAGTGCCCGTTTTTTTTGCAAAAGAGTGTATTAAAATGTAGAAAATAAAATGATTATTAAATAAATTCGGCACACCAGAACTTTTTACTCTGACTGTGCTTTAAAGTGTGCTCAGATGCGTAATATCTACAAATATAACCAATGTATAATATGTAGCGTTGCCAAACGGGCGCGGGCGCGACCCGACTAGGCAGCATATAGCAACCATTTAAAAAGTACCTACATTATTAGAACGAAAAACGCTTTATGGTGATAATTTAATTTTTATTTAATTTAGAATTATCGCAACAATGTTTATTGAGCTTTAATCGGTAAAACTTAACTCCCTCTTATCAACTTAGTCATTATTTAAACTTGCAAATCATTTACAGCCCTATTTTAACGCAATAAAATACATTATTGTTTACTTTAATAACGCAGTTCCCGGCCCATTTGAGTAGAGAACTACGGGTATGTAGTGTAAGAGCTCGAGGTATAAATATACGGTCTCACTGTTCGTACAATTTGTCACTTTGTCACCAGTCTCGGGTTCGGGTCACTTGTTGTTTTGTAACCTTACAGGAAGCTCGAGAATTATTAATAAAATCACAATGAAATTCTTACTAGTACTGTTTGTGATTAGTGCAATGCTTATGGTAGCAAACGCAAAGATTTCATTCAGAGATTTACTTATAATGTACGACATGTCGCATAACAGCATGGGTGAGTGAAAATACGTATTTCATTAATACGTACTTAGTTTAATTTGCTTTTTAATAAGTGGTTTTCACAACTACTGAAAGTTCAAAATCGTCATACTTCTGTGGCTTGATGTGATTTTTGTTATTGGTAGAAGCCGTGAAGTGTCTTGGTTTTTAACCGACTTCAAAAAAGGAGGTTCTGTATTCGACCCGTATGTATGTATGTTTATCCGCTTTTCTCAAAACGAATGAACCAATTTTGATGATTCTTTCACTACCGTGATCTACATACTTTCAGGAAGGTTTTAGTAGGTATATAATAATGTAATTATTCTTATGTATGAAGTTATATGCATAAATCATCAATCAATCAATCATCTCCAGCATTTTTAAACGGATTTTGTGATGATTCTTCTTTTTGTTCGTCTTGGGCTCATGTAATTGTATATTCAAAAAACTTAACAGCTTCTGAAGTCGGTGTCTTCCATTCTTCAATGCACCTTGAACACCGACTTCAGAAGATGTTAAGTTTTTTATGAAAGTTATTTTATTGGTTTTAGATTTTGAAGTCGATTTTTACTTTTTTGATAGTAAATTTTTATTTAATTCTTGATTTTGAAATATTTTTAACGGCATTTTTATAGGATTTTCTAAACTACTCACGTGAAAGCTGACTAGTTTCTTGAATAGGTATAGATTTAACCATAATATGTGGCAATTATTTTCAATATTGATAGGAAGGCCGAAGGCTGCTAACGACGCGCGAAGGCCGAGGCTTCTCAATACCAAGGAGTTGAAGATGTAAATGCCATCCCTCCTTTTACGATCATCAACTAATTTTTTTTTATTATTTCAGCGGACTCCGTGGAAGTGGCAAAGCAGACTCTATTCATACCAATGTCTTTGAAACAGTGCACCAACGACGTTTGTGACCAAGTTTGTAAATATCTTGGTTTCCATCACGGCGTATGCGTCTCTTCTTCTGCATGTAATTGTTCATATTAGCTGTAGTCATTGATAACCATAACCATTTTGTCACTTTTATTAAATAATTTCAAAAAAAGGAAGTTATTTGTTTTTCTTTTTCTAGCTCCTGGTCTATCCATACAATCCATAGCCAAACAGGTTGTACATAAGCATTTTCACCACTGATAAGATGCTAATTATTTCATTTAAATAGGACACCTAGTGTAACATATCAACGCGATATGTGCTCGGTGAATGACGTTTTGTTCGTATCAGGATTTTTTTTTGTGCTATGTTCGTATTAGATTAATATGCTCATGTTTTTTAGAATATTGTAATACGTTTAATTAAAAGCGAATTTTATTTACTCTTTTAATCTGTAACTCTACCTGTCTTATATCAAAACGCTTCGAGGCAGTTTTTGTGATTTCTAGAACTATTCCGTCAGCGCTGTAGTTACAAAACTCATGTCGTCTCATAGGTTTAAATGACTGAACCCAAAATCTGTGCTAGACGAACCCAAATTCTGTGCTTAGAGTCTAGCACAGATTTTGGGTTCAGTCACTTAGACTTAGACTATAAACTAGATCATTTTGATAAGCTAATAATATTCCAGCCGGCTAATCATAACAGTTAACATGAGCTTGACAATCTGCTACATCATTTTTTTGTTGAAGAAAAAAAAAACACATTTTTGTAGTGCAAGTAGGTTGGTGTCAAGTTGGTGTCATAGATTGAAAGCCGTAACTCTTAAAATGTCGATTGTACACCATGTGTACAGATAACAATAGAATTTCAATTGTGTCTGCTAATTAGCGCGCGACGGGTTAATTGAAATGCAACTTGTTAGAACACAACATAAGATAACATCATGCCTGTTATCCCCAAAGGTTTAGGTAGAGGCGTATACAGGGTGTAAGTGTAATCATTAAATCAATCTAGATCAATTGCTAAGAACAGGGTTTGCTGAGACTGTTCTTGTTGTTTTTGTAGTCACACAACATACTTACTATATTTAATATACATTAAAATGCTTATATAATATATAAAACATCTAACGCGGCGTCCTAGGTGGGCTGTTCAAAGCGAACGCGATTATGAAGCGGTGACACGCGAATTCAATGCGATGCGGTGCGACGGACGCGGCGGCTATGTCGACGTGCACGCGAATCGTCTCGCACAGCCGCCACCGACGCCGCCGTTCAGTGGGCACCAAAGACTACTATAGTATACTGTGGGCACTGGGTATTTGTCATGGACGGACGGAAACAAATATTATTGGAAAATTAATTTCTTAAATATCAAATACTCAATAAGTATGTACGGCGAAGAAGTGGGACTAATATTGTGTACTTAGAAAGGCATATTTATGGGGAATTTCACAATTTGTATGAGGAATTACGGACTCAATCCTTGTTATTCAAGAAACATTGTCGAATGTCAATGTCAATAAAATTTCTATTTCCGACATTATAACCAAACAAAAACACGACGGCACCGCATCCAGTTCGCGCGAAAATATCAAGCCAACTGATCGCGTTCGCTTCATTTCGCGCCGCTCCGCATCGCACCCCACGTGGGTTTGGTCACGTAGGTCACTTCAATAGGTTTCGACTGTTTGTTGTTTTAGCGCCGCGCCGCCGCCGCGCCGCTTCGCGTTCGCGTCTAGATCGCTCACGCAGGACGCCGCGTTACTATCTAGATCAGGGATGCACAGACCGCGGCCCGCGGGCCGCATGCGGCCCCCTAGCGTTATGCCAGTGGCCCGCCAGCAAAAATGTTCCCTCGTACATTTGAAGGAAAAATATTGCTGAGGTTTTACAAAGAGTTGCGCACGAATGCCCTGAAATGCGCCAGCTTATTTGGTTATACTTATATAGGGTGACTGGTAATTAGTGACACATGATTGTGCTCATGATAACAAACAACTTTTACTATGGGACCAAACCTGAAATCGCGAAAAAAAATCAGCTGTCCCAAACATTCATGTTCGCATAACTCGTCAAAATGTAGGGAGCAGCTAACTTTTTTTTCGCAATTTCAGGTTTGGTCCCATAGTAAAAGTTGTTTGTTATCATGAGTACAACCATGTGTATAAGTATCGGTCACTAATTACCAGTCACCCTATTTAATATGTGAACAAACTTTTTCGGTATTGAATAATAATATAACAGTAAATCGAAACCGCCTTGCAAATGAAAGTTTGGAAGCAATTTTACGTGTACAAGTCAATTTGAGCCAAATGTTAAAAAGATTGTAAGCCCAATGCAGTGCAAACTAGTAAATTATTATTTAAATAAAATTTTTGGTTATTTTTATGTTTTTAATTTGTGCTGGTGGCCCGCCATTAGTTCATCATTTCCCAAGTGGCCCATGGTCTCATTAAGTCTGTGCATCCCTGATCTAGATCAAGTACAAAATTATTATTTTTATTTTTTTATTTCTTTTTTTGTAATTATATTTTGATTACTAGTTTATTTATTTATATGTATGTCGGATCCGGTCAATAGTACGGACGCGTAACGAATCGCAAGCGCGCCACAGGCGACATCACGTGAGGTACCCCACGCCTACAGCGCGCTTCTACATTGTCGTGATGTTTTAAACTCATGGCGAGGAGAACAGTCTAGTGGCCGATCGCATCGGGGTTACTACGCCACGGAACTGTATTCGATTCTTTGTGCTTAGTGATTGTGTAAGATTGTGATTTTAAACACCGTGTATCGCACCCAGTGTGTTTTCATTGCACGAAACCCATCTTCTGCCCACATGTCTGTCTAAATCTAACTGAGTAAATCCGTGATGTTTTAAACTCATGGCGAGGAGAACAGTCTAGTGGCGGATCGCATCGGGGTTACTACGCCACGGAACTGTATTCGATTCTTTGTGCTTAGTGATTGTGTAAGATTGTTATTTTAAACACCGTGTATCGCACCCAGTGTGTTTTCATTGCACGAAACCCATCTTCTGCCCACATATCTGTCTAAATCTAACGGAGTAAATCCTGACGTTCCGACATGTATATAAATTATCAATTAAGTATGTTGAAACTATTTGTACTCCCCGTCACTTGTCTCTACGGTTCATTAGAAAACCAGCGTCAGGCAGCATCTGTCTTGCATGCTGAAATGATCCTTTTTGGCGCAGCCGTGAGTCACACACTATTGTTTTAAAACATTATTTTCATTTTTTTTTCTTTTGTTTTTGTGTTTTGAAGTGTGTCCAAATAAACGTTTTTCTTTCTTTCTTTCATTATGAACAACTTTTATTATAGGACCAAACCTAAAATCGCGAAATAAAAAATCAGCTGTTCCCTACATTTTGACGCATCAATTATGCTAGCAACAGCTGTTCAGTACATTTAATGTAGGTACTGAACAGCTGACTTTTTTTTCGCGATTTCAGGTTTGGTCCCATAGTAAAAGTTGTTCATAATGATGAATACAATGACCCCTTAAAAGGTTGCCACTGTTTACTGTTTACACTTACAACCTGTACCTATATTAATAGACCCAAATTCTACACACACACACAAACACACCCCCACACACCCCCTCACACACACATACAACAACACGACTAATGTTGATAAATAAAAATTCATAAACTTTAACTTTTGTGTTGTTTTGTTAGTAGCATGTTACTAATTGCGAGTTAAGAAAGAGCGGCGCCTCCTGGCACAGGCATCTACATATATTCTGAAAAAGGAGACGCCTCCAGCTGTATAACTAATGTACAACGTGTAATAACGACATAAAACATTTTGATTTTTTGATTTTGACTAATCTAACTTTTCCGCCTCCACTGACTTTTATGACGATTAAACTTTTTAAACTTTCGCGATTTGTACACATTATAAACAAATTGAGAACGGGTCTTTTATGGTGGCTATGTTTCTTTTTATGACAATGGTTATGGTTATGGTGGTTATGGTTTTTTTTTCGACAGTGGTTATGGTTATGGTGGTTATGTTTTTTTTTACGACGGTGGTTATGGTTATGGTGGTTGTGGTTTTTTTTACGACAGTGGTTATGATTATGGTGGTTGTGGTTTTTTTATGATAGTGGTTATGGTTATGGTTTTTTATGACAATGGTTATGGTGGTTGTGGTTTTTTTACGACAATAGTTACAGTTATGGTAATTTTTTTTATGACAATAGTTATGGTAAGACAATAAGATAAGACAATGGTTATGTTTTTTTTTATGACAATTTTGGTTACGGTAATGGTTTTTTTTACGACAATGGTTATGGTTATGCGTTTTTTACTACAATGGTTATGGTAAGAAAATAACTTGAATTTGGAATATCATGCAGTCATAAAACTTCAAAATAAGAATTAGTCGGAAACATTTATTAAATAAAAAACTAAAACAAAGAGTCGATCAAATACATTTATTTTTAAAAAAAACACTAAAATAAAGAGCCGGTGTTTACTAAAAACTAAAACACATTATACCTTCGTAAGCTAGATTAGGCTGGGAGGCATTACGAGAAAATAACTTGAATTTGGAACACATTCATAAAACTTCAAAATAAAAATCGGTCAGAATCATTTTAAGTCAGAAAAAACACTAAAATAAAGAGCCGGTGCTAACTAAAACTTCAAACACATTAAGCTAGGTTTAACTTGAGAGGCATTACGAGAAAATAACTTGAATTTGGAGCACAGTCTAATTACTGCACTGACAATCTCCCGAAGAAAGGCACGTTCCATACTTGTAGCCGAGAAGTCTACACACAAAGGTACAGCCGCCGGGTGTGCAGGACCTCTTACTCATCGGTATGAATAGAACCTCATTCGCCACCTTCACCGATTTTCCACCTGAAAAAAAGAAAAAACAATATTAGTAAATACCTACTTGATTTTATACTTTCTACCGGCCGTCCACTGCTTTACATAGCCCCTGTTACCCTGTTAGTCAGCCAATGCATTGCTGCGTCACCGATCTTTCTACTTTTGAAAATAAGTTATCTTCAGCACAGTCATAGAGCAAAGGTTTATTCCATAACCCAGCCATAAAGTACACCGGTAGATAAAAAAAAACTGTGCTGCGCTGTACCTACCTATGTAGATACCGTCGCGGATACTGGCTGATAATAATTGTATTCGGGAAATAATCATTCGAATGACATTATTGTGAAAATGGAAAAGTTTTTATTATATATTTGGATTAGAAAAATGTTAAATGCAATCACTTTTTCAAGAAAGACTACAAAAGAATACCCTCGCCCTTCAAAGCTTCCTAATTATTTTCCGTCGTTTTTTCTTCCCAGCCGAGAACAAAGAACGTCGTTGCAGAATCCGTAATAAGAAGAATAAGACAAAAACACAAGTTGCCTAAAGTTACTAACACATATGCTTATTTTAAACAGTGCTTCCACTTACGTTTTTGGTTGTTCCCCAGTTTCTCTAAACTACGCTAAAAAATCTTAAAAATTCGTAGGTAATGGGAGCATTAATGATTTCAAATAGGGAATTTTGATGTAAGTAAGAATCATCATGAATCGAAAAAATCGAATCGAATCGAATTGAATCGTCATGAATTAATTTCATGATCATTAATTCATGATTTACTTAAGTTACTTACTTACATCAAAAATCGCTAAACCCCTGTCAAAATAACATATCCCTAAGCCACGCATACTATTGGTCGTTTTACCCTAAAAAAGGAGAAATTCCTAAAAGTGGAAACACTGGTTTGGCAGCATAACCCTTCGTATAACCCCGGAACGCAGATCTACGCGAGACACAATTACTTTTTAATTGTTTCTGTATTACGCAACTTTTGATATACAGGGTGTCCAAGAACCTGGCGTCCAACTGGATTCCCACGATGCCCCAAGTTCTAACAGTACTCAGAAAAATATTTTAAAAAATCCACCCCATGTACTTACAGAATTATACTGATTTCAAAAAAAAAGGGGAAATGAGCACCCTGTGACATACTTTTGAATGCTGTGACTGCTAATGCTGATAATTTCGATATTTCTTGGAGGTTTTGTAATCTAGGGTATTGCTGTGTCTAAATAGAATGTAAAAATAATGTACTTATTGTACCATTTTAAAATAAAATATTATTTTAACTAAAGGTGATATGGAAAACTATTGAATTTCGCAACTTTGACCGACTGTAGTGTAAAAAAAATGTACCAAAATAGTATGGCAAGTGACGTCAAATTTTGACGCGTTTATTCCTCTTTTTAAAAAGGTATAATACTTACACATTAATTTGAAAAAAAAAATTTTTGATAATATTTTTACTCAACAACCCAATTTTTACGATGTCTAACAGAATTCTTAGAAAGAAAAATTTACGACGAATTGAATCTAACCTCTAAAGAATTACTATTGTATGCTCATAAAAATAACAACAGGCCTCTCAAAAAACAGGTTAGACCGTAAGGGACGGTATGTGCATGCATCTCACCATAGTGATTCGTTATTACAACAGGAGGGAGCAAGACAGAAACTATCTTTGCGATTTGCTGGTTCTTCTTTATGGTACCCCATTATTCAGGTAAGAGTGAGGGAGAAAAAGGTTAGAGGTGCGAGTGAGATAGATAGTGACGCTATCTGGGATCGTGCTATTTAGGATAACAGTACGGTCAGTACGCGTCACTGCCTCCTGCCGTTACTACGCACCTCTCTCTTATTGTTACCATTGATCACGTACTACGATTTAAAGCTTTGTTTATTGGACTCGATTACTCTTTGTGCTCTGGACTTTGAAACGAACTCTTTACGACGACCTTTGCCTGTGTTTGGACAGTTTGTGTTTTGTGTGTGCTACCATGGCGACCTACACTCCGCAAGAATACGCAAATATGCACTACATTTATGGAGAATGTAGAGGTAATGGACGAGCTGCAGCGAGACTTTACAGAGAAAGGTATCCGAGGGCTACGCGATATCCCGACCATCGAGTTTTCATTAATGTGCACAGATCACTATGTGACGGGCGGTTCCCCAATCAAGTAGCTGGTGAAGGACGACCCGTAAATGACTTCATACGCGATGAAGTTTTAGAGGCGGTGTCGGCAAATCCAAGCATCTCTGTGCGAGGAATAGAAGCTGATACGGGGATACCGAAGAGCACAGCACACAGTATTCTCCAAAAAGAAGAATATCATCCGTACCACGTACAGCGAGTGCAAAGTCTTTTACCTCGAGACTATCCGAGCCGAGTCGCGTTTTGTGAAACAATCCTGCAAAAACATCGAGAAGACGAAAACTTTATCGACAAAATTTTGTGGTCAGATGAATCAACATTTAAGAAGGATGGCTACATGAACCTACACAACTTGCACGAGTGGCATGTGGAAAATCCGCACTTGATGCGAGAAGATAGATCCCAGTACCGGTTCAAAGTGAACATGTGGACCGGTATTCTCTGTGGGAATATTATTGGTCCATTTGAGATGCCCGAGAATTTGACTGGCGAATCATATTTAAATTTTCTTCAAAATGATTTGCCAAACTTACTAGAAGAGACCCCACCAGATATGTGGTTCCAACACGACGGCTGTCCAGCACATTTTCGCGTATCCGTTAGAGAGTTTTTGGACGAGCAATACCCGAACAGGTGGATTGGGCGATCAGGAACAATCCCGTGGCCAGCCCGCTCACCTGACTTAAATCCGCTGGATTTTTTTTTCTGGGGAACTATGAAGGAGCTCGTTTATGCGAAGCCCATTAATGACATCGCTGACCTTCGTGAGAAGATAACACAAGCAGTGCAGGTGATACGTCAAAAAAGTTACTCGCGAAACATAAAGCGGTCCTTTTTAAGGAGAGTGAGAGCTTGTATTGCCGCGGGTGGTCAACATTTTGAACATTTATTGTAATAAAATATCTTTAAACTAACATTCTTTGCTTTTATTCTACTGGGAACCCATCTACCTGTGTGTATTTCCTTCTTGCTCACTCTTGGAACCGAAGTAAATAATAGTAGTAACATAACAGTTTCTAAGATAAGAAAGGGTCCGACAGTTACCGTTAGTAGGTAGGCACTTCGTAAAAATTGGGTTGTTGAGTAAAAATATTATCAAATTTTTTTTTTTCAAATTAATGTGTAAGTATTATACCTTTTTAAAAAGAGGAATAAACGCGTCAAAATTAGACGTCACTTGCCATACTATTTTGGTACATTTTTTTTACACTACAGTCGGTCAAAGTTGCGAAATTCAATAGTTTTCCATATCACCTTTAGTTAAAATAATATTTTATTTTAAAATGGTACAATAAGTACTTTATTTTTACATTCTATTTAGACACAGCAATACCCTAGATTACAAAACCTCCAAGAAATATCGAAATTATCAGCATTAGCAGTCACAGCATTCAAAAGTATGTCACAGGGTGCTCATTTCCCCTTTTTTTTTGAAATCAGTATAATTCTGTAAGTACATGGGGTGGATTTTTTAAAATATTTTTCTGAGTACTGTTAGAACTTGGGGCATCGTGGGAATCCAGTTGGACGCCAGGTTCTTGGACACCCTGTATAGGTACTTACTTTCGTATTTCGTACATACAATACATACTAAATACGAAAATCTATAAGTATTATAATAAGAAAGGTTAAACACACTTAAAAAAACATTACTTAAGTACCTAAAAGTATTTACATTATTTTTCATGATGCCACTTACCATCACCAATTTCGTTGTTGGAAATATCATAAGCTCTTAGCAGATCGCCTAGTGAGATCACCTGAGCCTGAGACGATGCAACCAAGATCATGGCACAAATAACCACCAATACGAACTTCATCTTGATAGAATTGTATGACACGACTGACTTGCACGGGAGCAGACCACAAATTGACCATAATAATATTGACTTCGGAGAGTTTTTATACTTTGTAAGCAATAAACATGCATAGTAGGGTTGATGTGCCAATGTGGACCGTCAAGCTTTAGAGTTAGAGGCGGAATTGGAGATAGTTACACTCTCCGAACTCACCTAACCTCCCTTATCGCTGTGGCAGAGCCAAGCTCGACATGGATGGCGTGATGTGAAGGCCTAAAGGCGCCAGTGACCACCAGCTTAGTTGTAAGTTCTACGATGGTTCTACGTCATTAGGCTAGATAGATTATTTATATAGTCTAGCTTAAGTATATGAAACTGTAAGCTCGGGTCGTATTTCTAATTCCTAAGGTTTTATTTTTAGCCATCGCTCCGCTCCCAAAATCGAACTAAATTCAAAAATTGATTATTTATGTTCCTCCAATAGGTAGGTATAACCACATATTTAAGTGGTTAGTATTACTATCTGGGATTGAGTTTATTACCAACGTGCATTGTGGTATATTATTATTTTATTAAACGACGAAAAAAAAAGGAGGAGGTTATCAATTCGACAAATATGTTTTTTTTTTTATGTATGACCACGCATAACTTTTTACAGAGTCGTCCGATTTGAAAATTTTTGTTTTATTCGAGAGGGTACCTATACCTCAAAGTTGGTCCCATATACAATTTAATAACTTTGCCTGGGTAGTTTTTGAGTTAGCTTCAATAATACGTATTTTTTCCCCACTTTTATATGGATGATGTTCTAGTTTCTTTCGCAAGTAGTGGTATTAGAATTTGTGTGGGGTAGGTAGATACCACAACTAAAAAGTGAAAAATAAAAACTTTTTTACAAAAAAATACAACCGACTTCCAAAAACAACTACAAAGTGAAAAATAACTTTAATTTCGGAAGTCGGTGGCAAAAAATGAAAATACATAGAACCAGACACCGACTTCCGAAATCAAAGTTATTTTTCACTTTGTAGTGTTGTTTTTGGAAGTCGGGTTGTATTTTTTTCTAAAAAAGTTTTTATTTTAGTAGTGTTTTCGTTTAGGGACCATAACTCATACAAATAGGTACTAAGTACCCAATGATGATATGTATTTAGTATTCGGAAGCGAAGCAGATCTTTTGATTCATATCATAACATTATTATGATGAACATGTAGGTACCTCCTATTTCTTAGAACTTCTTGGTCATTATAGGTAGACTTCCTCCTTTCCTTCCTTTCTTATGGCCAACAGTTCTAAGAAAACTACCTTGTTGATAACAATTTTTTTAAATTCAGGAATAAATAGAGGTTTTAGCAAGAATGAGAACATTGAATCAAATTATACCTATATAACCTTTTGTTTGACAAGACAAATCGTGTCCAGCTCCAGCATCAGCATGTCAAGGTCTTTGTCATTTAGGCATGACACTTGCGAACAGCAAACAGATTTATTAGACACAGCAAACAGATTTATTATGTAGGTACCTACCTATTTGTGACTGTAGCGGTCAAAAGGTTGAATTATATCTAATATAGATGTAGATAGGTGTCTACCTACTACCTTAGTCATAACAAAGCAATCGTAAGATTACTATTCAAGGGGACTCCCCGGCCGCCCCGGCCGTAAACTCCGTCACACTAGTCACACACAGCCACACACAGTGACATTTAACCACAGATCATTGTGAGCATTGAACTTAGTGGGCGATTCTATAAAATTTAAATGAGTATAGAAATAATAGAATCTGTTGTTGATACTAGGTAGGTACCTATATCTCGCTACTAGTCACGCTATGTGACTTACTGACGTAGTCTTCAATAATTTTTTTTATTTATTTATTTATTTTATTACTGACATAGCCTTTAGCCAGAAATCATTATCTGCTGCTGAAACCAGACATTCATCCGCTGGCTGTAGCGTAGATGAACAAACTATAATAATATGTAGATACTTATGTAGGTATAACTTACTACACTCATTTCGGCTTGGGTCGGTTATGGTAATCTCATTATTAAAAGCTCTACATTTTTCATTAAATAAATGAATGAAATACGTTAATTGCGTAGATAGTCACACAAACTTAATAAACCTGATGAGTTCCAATGAATAGCCAATCAAATAATTAATTACATATCTATTCACAAAACATTTTTGCGAACGTAACGAAGTCCGCTCAAAGTTAAAACTCAATTTGTAAAACCACGAAATATACATTTTCTCGGTGAGGTTTCAATTTGAGATATTACTAGAAATAATTAATACTTTATACCAAAATAACTTACATTATAATTATAATATTATCAGTGTAACACAAAAACTTCTCTTCATATTCTACATAGGTAATAGGCAAAAAGTAACACTACAAAAAACGCTTTGATAAAATAAAGTTTTTTTTTAAACCAACTAACAAAATTAAAAAAACCGGCCAAGTGCGAGTCGGACGAAGGGTCGGTACCCTTCGAAACATATTTGTTTAACAATCGCAAAGGTATCTTTGTATTTCATAATGACACTGAGAATTACAAGGTTAATTTTTGCAGTTGCAGTAAATCGGTCGCATAAACAAAATACCTAAAGAATAGGCGTTTTTAGTATTTGTTGATTTAATACAGTATATGGTACATGATATACATAGAAGTTTCAAATTCGTAATTTGTTTAATTATTGCGATAGAGCTCGAACAAAAATCGTCTACAATTGACAACTTTTACAGCCCCCTATTTCTTCATTTTTGAAGATAAAAAAAAATATTTATATTTGTACACTACTCGATGAGTTCTAGACACTGACACCCCACATGCTAGGGATTTTTTTTTTCAAAATTAAATGTTTTTTGTATGGGGAACCCCCTTCAATTTTTAACTTTATTTTATTTTTATTATTTTTTGTTATAGCCGTAAAAGAAATACACAACAATCTGTGAAAATTTCAACTGTCTACCTACTTATACTTACGGTTCATGAGATACAGGACAGACAGACGGACGGACGGACGGACAGCCGCCCGGAGGCTTACTAATAGCACGGGTTCCGATACGGAACCCTAAAAAAAGTATCTATGTCGAGACTGCAGCCCCTGACTCCGATAACACAAAAGTATTTTTAGACGTCGCTCGCACTGATAAATACCTCAAAAACCGGAGAATGAACTATTTTGAATGCGAGAGTAGAACTCCCGGATCTTATATACGAGTACTTTAAAGCAGAGATAAGTATAATTTTTTTACTAGATTTTTTTGGATTTTCAGTAAACGCAAAATAAACAATGTAATGAAAATATTTGAACATTTGTTTTTAAAGTTTATTGACATTAGTGCCGCTGCAACGGCGACATTAATTTGATACTCGTGTAGGTACGGTTCCGCGTTTTCGTTTTTTAAAGATATTTTAATTTCATTAAATGTAATTTTTATTGATTTATTTACAATTCACTAAAATATAATCTTGGAGCAAGCTGTAGCGTAGAGATAAAATGAAAACGAACGAGAGAAAAAAAACGCCACACCCCTCGAGGTTTTTTAAAATGGACTACCGATGAACAAAAAAAACCGGCAAAGTGCGAGTCTAACCACGCACAATAAAGGGTTCCGTAAATGATAAGAATTTATCCCAAAAACGGACACTGATACTTTGCCATAGAACCATGGGCCAGGGTTGTGCCTGGGTTGTAAAAAGATGAAATTGGTGTCAATTGATAGCTACTATATTAGCAAACCATCACTGAACATTTTGCGGATTTTGGTGGTCTGAGAGCCGAGCTAAAAGAGATTTAGTAAAAGTGAGATTACGTAACAATTTTTATCTTACGTAACGTATTGTATTTAACGTATTTTTGAAGTTTGAAGCTCGACGACCAAGTAAACTATAGCCTCTAGTCACTTTGCCACAATTAACACACCGATCCATGGTGCCAAACCAATATGCAATCGGTAGGCCGGTCGTAGAATCCAAAATGACAAGTCTAACTCCAACGGGGGCGGGGTTCTCCGTACCGTGTCCGGTGTGGTACCAAGGGTCGTACAAGAAGCAAGATCAGAAGTCCGTAGAAAGAAAGCAGGAGTCGAGGAAAATATCAATAAAACTATGGGAAACACTCAAAACGCGCACGTATTAAACGTCAACGATAGAAACGATACGAAACGAGTGAGGCATAGATAATACACTATATAAAGGTGTGTCCAAATACAGAGCGGCATTTGAGCGCGGCTGCTGCGCGTGCCGGTGTTGAGCACGCGGCATTCGCAGTCAGCATTCGTTATTGTTCATGTCTGGAGTCTGGACGTAATCTTGAAATGGATAACGAACAATATCTTTGCTTATTGGAAATGTATGGAGCCTTTAAGGATTTGTGGGATTCTCGTCAAAATAATCCTCGAAACCTATTCTTCTGCAGCGAGGGGTGAGACAGGGAGACATTAAACTAAACAAAAGAACTTCCAGCTAGGTAGAGCCAATTTTGAGAAAGCGGTCAATCATCTCGTCTCACATACCAGTGATGACTTCTGGCACTGAAACGTGCTCGCTCACAACACAATGGGCCTCATTCATAATCAGCCTATAACGTTCCCACTGCTGGGACACAGGTCTCCTCTCGGTGAGAGGGAGTGGGCTGTAATCCACCACGAGGGCCTAGTGCAGGTTGGGAGATGTTACATGTCTTCGAATTTTTGTTGGTTTCCTCACGTTGTTTTCTTTCTGCGTTTTGAGAGCAGTGGTGGTGAAATTATTTACACAAAAGTGCCTGTCTGGGTTCGAACCCATGACCCACAACTCGTAAGTCGGGGATCGTTACCATTGCGCCACCATTACATTGCTCTCATGGGCCTCATTAGAAGGCTGAAAGTCACTCGGAAGGCCTCCTACATGATGGACCGATGTCCTTGTGAAGACTGCAGGAAGCCGCTGGATGCGAGAAGCACAGAACCGGTTGAAGTGGCGGTGCTTGGGGAACATCTATGTCCAGCAGTGGACGTCACTGCGTTGAAACGATGTGGATGATGAACCAAAATATAAGAGCAGGTCTCTGGGTCCCGCCGATTGAACGCGTCCCAGAGGGTCATGGCCATCCGGCTAGTCCGGGGATACCGTACGGTCTCCGGTGAGGCGGCGAGCCTCCTTGCCGGATAACCGCCATGGGATCTGGAGGCAAAAGTCCTCGTGCACATGTAGGAGTGGCGCGAGGAGGCGAAACGCCGGGGCGTAACTCCGCTGCCGCGAGAACTCACGGTACAGCGGACAGAGCTCCAGCGGGATCTCATGGCGGCATGGAGAGTGCGATTGTCGCAACCCAGCAACCCAGCGCTGAGCACGCCACAATTGCGGTGATAAGTCCCCTCTTTGAGGAGTGGTTGGAGAGGCGCCACGGCGTTCTCACCTTCCGCCTGACGCAGGTCCTCACCGGACACGGTTGTTTCGGGAGGTTCCTGTTTCGGATAAGGCGGGAGGAAACGCCCGGGTGTCACCATTGTGTGGATCGCCTGGAGGACACGGTGCAGCATACAGTGGAGGTCTGCCCGGCTTGGGCGGAGCACCGCTGTGTTCTCACGGAGGCGATCGGCAGCGGCGATCTCTCGCGTCCAAACCTGGTCCAGGCCATGGTGCGGAGCGAGAGTGCATGGGAGGCCGACACCTCCTTCTGCGAAGCAGTAATGCTCGCAAAGGAGGAGGCGGAACGCGTGAGGGAGAGGCAACAGCCGCGCCCTCGCGCCCCTAGCCGCCGCAGGAGACGCCCTGGGCGGCGGGAATCCATTGCCGATTCCCGGTCACCGTAGGCGGGGGCTTGCGGACGACGAGTAATGGGTAGCTCGCCATCCGGTAAGGACCAGGCCCGGGTCGACGGCGCGTTGTGTTCCACACGCGCCTCAAAGAGATGTCAGCGGTGTCGGGGTCCAATAGGGCCGATGCCGCCGAGGTCGCGGGTTGTTCGAAAGAGATACCGTAGCCCTGGCACAGGCAAATGAAGGAACACGGGTGGGTTTTAGTCAGTAAAAGTCTGACACACCCTCCCGCTCCGCCCAGAGCGGGAGAAGTCATTTGATGATTTCCCATCCACAAAAAAAAAGGTCTCTGGGACGAGATAGTCAATGCGCGGCATGTCCCGGTTTTGCCGTACAGCATTGCCGCGCGTACATTTGTCCATACGTCTAGACATAGTGCAGGAGAAATTGTGTCCTGCGAATGCCGCGAGCTGCTGCCGCGCACCTTCCGCGCTCTAATAAAAATCAAAATATTTTATTTCACATAAATCTACATGGGCACTTATAAAACGTCAGAAGCTAGGTGTACGGTTCCAAATTGGTCGTTTTCTATGGATAAGAGCCGGCAAGTAACTCCATGATTACTCTTTTAAAAATAATTGGCTTTTATAATATTTTCAAATAACAGTTTCTCTGTTTAGACACACCTATAGCTAATAGAGTGAAGGTCGAGAGCTGTCACTGTCAGGGTCATGTCACTTCAGCACAGATCATAGTTTTTAAAACAATATTATTATACCATGGCACAGGCTACAATAATCGAATTAAACGTGAATTGATTTTAAAATGTATCGTATTAAATATATATTTTATTTTTTTAAACTGTTAACACGTTAATTCTAATAGATTTAATTATGGTAATTTAATTATTCATCTGGTAAAAGTATTTTTTATAAATAGTTTGAACTCCACGTTATTCGATTATAATTTAAGTAATCGATATTCCATTTTATCGTAACCTAAACTTAATTTTAGGATTTCTCATTTTCCAGATGGTAAATTGGGTTAATTTTTTGCATATGGAAATAGAAAAATATAACCTTTTTTTAAACCATACCTCAACTTATTACAATTTGGCCTACGAATCCCCGTATCCTTTAACATAGTATATTAAATATAGTAGTATTAAAAAACATGTTCTCCCATACATTGATACATTCTCAGGGTCCAACTGCAAATTTAAGTTAGTAATCCCAAAAAAATTACAAATTATCAATTTTTGGACTTTTTCTTTTATCTACTTGTGCTGTGAGACGTTGCTTCTTGCCAAATTCTAGGACAATGGGAAGTACCCTATAGGCTTTGATTTACTTGCGAGTATCAAAATATGTCGCATAAATGGCGGTATTTTTTATTACGTTGACTTAGAAGCTTGATTTTTTAGAGCTTTATGGGACCATTGACCTACGTATTTGATATTAATTTCAACGTGATACATCCACGCGTTCCTGAGAAAAATGGTCTTGACAGACTGACAGACAGACAGACAGACAGACAACGAAGTGATCCTATAAGGTTTCCGTTTTTTTGAGGTAATGAACCCTAAAAAATGTGTTGGTCAACTTTGTTTTACCAGCTGGCATAGAATAATAGCTTCATGAATGAGTCCTTTGCAAAGAGTGATCCTAATTTTGGTTATTATTTAGTATGTTTGAATTATTCTTTTTTTTTCATTTTACGAATTATAATATCTTATTATAATTTGTATGGGTACTGGCCACACACAACACACACACACCCGCGTGTTGAATTAATGTCGCCATTGTGGCGGCACTTTGTACACACACGAACCAGAAAAGATTTCGCTATAATAGAAAAATAAATATGCCTGATTTTATCTTTACTCCTGTTGGCGATCGCCGCGCTCTCTCTCTCACTCCTTTTTACTGTTTCCCTCGGACATCTTTTGTAAGCACCAAGTAAGAACGTTCTTCATAGACCCTGTATAAATAAACATCTATGCTATGTATGACAGTCCCAATGTTAATAGGTAGCAGATAGTTTCCTATTGGAAACTAGAGATGTGTCAACATAATAATTAGCTTCACACATTACATCACATTAGTGTTCACATAACATCGCCACAATTACATTACCTATAGGTACATATTCTACCTATTCTAACAGGAAACGCGTTGGTTTAAATAATGAATACTTAAGTATGGTTAGTTAACATCGTCTATTGCAACTTGTAGGTACTAACTGTACCTACATAGTAAAATATTGATTGTTACCTACTTCCATATTATTATTACACTCTTTGGCTATTATGTACCTACCTATGTAATATACGTATGATAAAGCGTTGTATCTAAAGCTGGGCATTCACGGCACAGCTCACGGTCAGTCCATTTGGATTAAGGCGAGTAGTGCTGCCAACTAGCGCCACCATTGAGAAAAAATCATAAGTCTGGACTGGAGTTAATGAACTTTTGGCGTGCTAAGGCTTCGAACCAAGGAGGTTTAGTGTTAATTTTTTTGATGCAAAAAATTTTACCTCATCTGACTAAAAATGTGAGCATAATATGAAATTTCAATATGTTCCGTATCTTTATCCGTTTATAATCTATCTGGTGAGATTGTAAACTATCGATAAATTGTAACTGTACCATAATGCTTGCAACAATATAAATAACGTATTAATTTTCTTTAATTTATAATCTAATCTATGTCAACCTTTTAAAAATGTTGTACAACTTCTTTATTCTTTTACCCGTAAGTGATTGTTGCAGTGTTGCATATACATTTTTGCAAGTTTCCTTTAACATAAATCTTGTGTAAACAATTGTTGGTGAACCAATAAAAATAAATAAATAAACCGTCAAATTGTTAACCGACATCATACAAATGAATGCGACGGAACGCACTGATTGGTTGAACGTCATGTGCCCCGCGCCGCAATCTTTGGCTGTCATCTGTCATTCGTTCGTTTGTCTAAACAGATTTTGATGAAACTTTTATATCTTGTAAGCATCCGTTGTAATTATACGCTGGCATACCCAGCCTGTATCATGTAAGCAACAGCTGATATTTTCTTTCGCGATTTCAAAGTTGGTCTCAACTCCCATAGTAAAAATTATTCAGTTCGATTGTCTAAAGCACTTTAATTTTTTGGAGAGCTAGCCCGGATAATCTTTCATGTGCCATTGAGGCACACAGTGTGCCACGCGTTTGTGTGCCGCACACAACCAAGGTTTTACTATGGTAGAGTAGAAAACGATCTCTTCGCGGTAGCTACGCCCGACGGGATAGTCAACAGTACCTATTTGTAAGAAAGTTCTTAACCGACTTCAAAAAGGAGGAGGTATTCGTCGGAACTTTTTTTTTTTATTTGTTTTTTTTTTATGTATGTTCCCCGATTACTCGAAGATGGCTGGACTGATTTGGATTTTTTTTTGTTTTATTCGATAGGGTCACAGTTGGTCCCATATAAAATTGATCAACTTTGCTTCGGTAGTTTTTGAGTTAGCTTCAATAATACGTATTTTTTCCCCACTTTTACATGGATGATGTTCTAGTTTGTTTTGCAGATAGTGGTATTAGATTTTGTGTGGGGTAGGTACACAACTAAAAAGTGAAAAATAAAAACTTTTTTACAAAAAAATTCAACCGACTTCCAAAAACAACACTACAAAGTGAAAAATTTCTTTAATTTCGGAAGTCGGTGGCAAAAACGAAAATACATTTAACTAGACACCGACTTCCGAAATTAAAGTTATTTTTCACTTTGTAGTGCTGTTTTTGCAAGTTGGTTGTATTTTTTTGTAAAAAAGTTTTTATTATGTTAGGGTGCAAATCTCGCATGTTTCAACGAGATGAACTACCGACTCTGGTATGGCGGATTTTTTTCTGTTGTTCACTGTTCAAATTAATTGAAGTTTACAAGTAAGTTTATAAGGTCTCTGTAACTGAATAAGCGCCGTCTGGCGACTATAATGGGAAACACAATTATTCCATATTTCCATACAAATTGACGTAAGTTTAAGTTAACGTAAACGCGATCGAGTAAATATAAAAACCCGCACTAAGGCCACAGTTGAATTCACTATCGTTAATAAATGGCCGGTACATCTGGGCCACTTTTTCAATTTTTTGATATCGACATCCTAGTCTTCGACACTGACATTTGGTTTAGGTACCTAGTAAAACTCTAAACTGAAATATTAATTTTAATTGTTATTTTGTTGTCCTTGGCGTCATGTTTACCGCAAATAGACGTATTTTCTTTCTTTCTTTCAAAATACAAGTAAGTAGGTACTATAGTACTATAGTATACTTGTAAGTCGAGTACCTCTGGAGACGGTCATCATCTGCATAGCCTTTTCACAACTATGTTGGGGTCGGCTTCCAGTCTAACCGGATGCAGCTGAATACCAGTATTTTACATGGAGCGACTGCCTATCTGACCTCCACAACCCAGTTACTGAGAAATACGATACCCCTTGGTAAGACTGGTTGTCAGACTTTCGGGCTCCTGACGACCCGTAACGACTGTCAAAGATCCACGAATGACAGCCGGGACCAACGGCTTAACGTTACCTCTGGAGACAGTATCTGCTCTAAATCATTACTGAATCTAATTGGGGTAAATTGACCTTCAGAAGTACTCTTCTGCCTATTCTGCCTGATAGTTGGACCTATTTATTTGCCTTGGAACTGTACGTGGGGATTTTAATGTTACACCCAGCTGTTTTCCTTGCTCTACCACCTCTGAAAAATAATTGCTTGAATACAGGCGTCAAGGTACTTCCACGATTCCAATAACCGTTATACCTTCTTTAGTATCAAAGCTGAGTTCGGTAGCAAAGAAAATTTCACGCTACAAAAGTAAATATTTCTAGTTTTAAATTTCCAGGTGGCAGGTGGTAAAGTACTATGGGTGAAAGTATTAAATTAAAACAACAAGTTACTACTGTAGTAATCAATGTTTTATTTTCTTTCTGGATACACTGGCGACTGGTTCAGTCTCGTATTCTATTTCAACGCGAGCCTTCTTCTTCTGAGGTATCCTTACAGCCATGTCCTGCAAGTAAAATCGAGTTAGCAATATACCAACAAAGAGTGGCCGATGAGTGTGGTCGTATCTAGAGCACTACAAGGATCTTTTGCCGTCACGCGAACATAGTCAGGGGGCGTTGTTCGTGCAATGGGGTTGTTTCCCGGAAACTTAGCCGCAAGAGCGCTGTGTGTTTGTCACTTGCCAAAGTCATCTTGAAGATAAAGCGACCAATCTCAATCAAAAAAGAACTCGGTTAACAGCTGAATGAAAGTAACAAAAACTTAGCGCCACCTACGCGGAACTAATTTGACAGTTTTCGTCCTCATTTTCACAGAAATTGTATTGACTAAACAAGATGGCGGCGCTAGTTCCGATTTTGGGCAAGCGCCGGAAGAACCTCATAGCGTTGCAGCTCAGTGGCGTGCATTTTAGGACAAGTACGAAACTTGTATCATCAGGGATCGGCGATTTTGCAACTGCTCAATGCTGCATCGCGTTTCGGCGACTCACTTAAAAAATTGAGTAACCTTCCGAAAAGCGACCAAATCGCTAATCACCGATGCTAAAAGTATCGTGTCTACAATATGCCTTTTGAGACTCGTATCCAATTGTGGATTGTTGTAGGCTGATGATTTTGAAATTACCTCAATGTCCGATGTATCCGACTCGAAGTCGCTGCCAACATCCGCACTTTCTTTCTTTCCTGAGTCAGAGTCCTGAAATGTAAAAAAATTGAAAATAATCGAATATTTATTTATTATGAACGACATTAGAATATGATACTAAAATAATCTCAATTGAGTATAAACAACAACAGTTGCAAGATATGAACTTATGCTATAAAATAAAGGTAGTTTTAGGGTTCCGTACCAAAATGGCAAAAAGGAACCCTTATGGTGCGACTCAGTCTGTCTGTCACAGCTGGATATGTGAAGAACTACTAATGCTATCAACTTGAAAATTGGAACAGTTTTAAATGACGTTTGCAAATAAGAAAGAAATAAAAATATATATGTTGTTTTTTTTTTTTGTAACAGGGACTGACAGGGGGTCTTAAAAATTCGAAGTGGAGCTTCTAGGGCATGTGGGGTATTATATGAAAGAGCGCTGTTTGCACATTCTCAAACATTTAAGTTGCCAAGATACAAAAGCACCAAATTCTTAGGACTATGGATTGACAAAAATATGTCATGGAGAAAGCAAGTTGATACGGTGTGTAAAAAGCTAAATCAATTTTCCTACACTTTAAACAGACTATCTAAGATTGTAAATCAAGCAGCAATACTAACCGCCTATCATGCCTAATATGTAACGTCTACGCTTAGATATGGACTAATTTATTGGGGGAAAGCTACAGACAGGGAACTCGTTTTTAGGGCGCAAAAGAAATGTCTTAGAGCTGTTTGTGGCATACGTGCCCCAGATAGCTGTATGCCATATTTTAAAAGCTTAGGATTTTAACCTTTCCTGCCCTATACATCTATGAGGTCGCTACCGTTCGTAAAAACCAATAAGGAAAAGTTCGGTAACCTGCACTCCCGTCGACATGCCGACAAAATAGTAAACATGCCCTCAAAAACAGCCCTACTTTCTAAAAGTTTCTTCGAAATGTCTTCACGAATTTATAATAAGCTTCCTAAACAAATAAGAAAAATTGAAAACATTACAGTTTTTAAGAAAAAATTAAATGACTTCTTGTTAAATAGATCATATTATACAGTACATGAATTTTTGTCCGACAGATTCGTGATGAGTTAGTGCCAAACTGTTTTTTATGTTTTGATGCAAAATACGAGTAAAATTAATAAAATGTCTATTTTTGAATTAATTTAATATCACATAAACTTAGATATAAGATATCAAATTGTTTCAAACTATTGTATACCTAACATGGTGGAGCAGTGCAAACGCACACCGAAATAACCAACAACAACTCTCTGTAACCACTGTCTCACAATAAAGATATTTGACTTTGACTTTGAAAAGCCAACTCACCTCATCACTGTCCATATCGCTGTCAGCTTCAACAAACTCATCAGCCTGTTCCACTGTCCTTTCCAACTCCATTTCAAGCTCTGGTTCCATCTCCCTCTCTACTTCCTCTTCCTCGTCATCTTCTTTCTCACTCTCGCTGGATATTTCTTCTGCTTTGAGCGCTGAATCGAAAGCCATTTGTGGGAAGTTGTAGATGTCATTGTACTGGAAAGAAGGACATGAAATAACTATTAATATTGAATTATTTTTCAAAATGCAGGATATGCCTGTTATTTGCATGGTTACTAAATGCCATTTTTTATGTTATTTTATTTTGAATTGTAAGTGATCGTGCTGTTGGTGTGCTTATTATAAATAAATAAATATTACAGTTAAAAAAAACGGCCAAGTGCGAGTCGGACTCGCGCAGAAGGGTTCCGTACCATTATCTTTAAAAACGGCAAAAAAATCACGTTTGTTGCATGGGAGCCCCCTTAAATATTTATTTTATTCTGTTTTTTTTTTGTATCTGTTGTTATAGCGGCAACAGAAATACATCATCTGTGACAATTTCAACTGTTTAACTATCACGGTTCATGAGATGAAGCCTGGTGAAAGACGGCCAGACAGCGGAGTCTTAGTAATAGGGTCCCGTTTTACCCGTCGGGTACGGAACCCTAAAAACTTGAAAAAAGTGTGAAAAAGTTGAAAGTTCCAAGTTTTCTTCTTTTTTGAACGAAGTTTTTTAACGCGGCTTGGGGTAGGAGTAAACTCGTAGCTAAGTAATAACAGCCGCACGGGTCGATCCATCAGGTTAATCTACGCTTGCCGGGGTTGGTCCGTGGATGGGTGACCATCTTTACATACCGAGACTCCTTCGTGCCTCGGAAAGCACGTTAAGCCGTTGGTCCCGGCTGTCATTCGTGGATCTATGACAGTCGTTACGGGTAGTCAGAAGCCCAAAAGTCTGACAATCAGTCTTACCAAAGGGTATCGTATTACCCAGTTAACCCGTCGCGCGCTAATTAGCAGACACAATTGAAATTCTATTGTTATCTGTACACATGGTGTGCAATCGACATTTTAAGAGTTAATGGGTTGTGGAGGTCAGATAGGCAGTCGCTCCATGTAAAATACCGACCGACCCCAACATAGTTGGGAAAAGGCTAGGCAGATTGACCTTTCTCTGATGATAGAAGGACTTAAATATAAATATTTTGCAATTGTAATTAAACTTTATGTTTGATTGTTAAGGTTTATAATGAATTGAAGTTGTTAATATTATAAAACTTTTTTCTATATTTCGTAGTAACAAACGTAAATATTTATGTGTGTGTAAACGTGGCCACTACAGCGACTTATTTTTGTTCCTGATCCTGTATCTAGTGCTATTATTGATCGAAGGTTGTGGAGATCAGATAGGCAGTCGCTCCATGTAAAATAATGGTATTCAGCTGCATCCGGTTAGACTGGAAGCCGACCCCAACATAGTTGGGAAAAGGCTAGGCAGATTGGGGTAGGAGTAAACTGGCAGAGATCGTCCCGTAACAAAAAAGCGTAATGCCCAAAAACGTCAGTTTTGAGGTGTCAAACGTTTTGTTTTTCATACAGAGCCATCTAGTGGTAAGTTTTTAACTTCTAAAAACGTATACTAGATAACTCTGTATTAATACATAATCCTAACTAATATATTATTTACAAATGCGAAAGTGAGTTTGATTGTTTGTCTGTTTGTTTGTTACGCTTTCACGCTGTAAGGGCTGAACGGATTTGGATGAAATTTGGCACATCATGGGTAGACCATGACCTGGATTAGAACATAGGATACTTTTTATCCCAGTGGTACGTTCCTGTGGGATAATTACTGACCTCCACGCGGGCGAAGACGCGAGCAAAAGCTAGTAATAATATACAGCGAAAGGAAATTCGTTTCAACTGCGTGACCCATGACATCTCCCGACTTTTTATTTGTCTTGATTATTATTTTATCGCCACTATTAAATCTAATGACATTGCACTCACATTATACTTAGGTATCTCTTTCACAAGTGTGAATTTAAAGTGATCAATTTTTTTTATTTAACTTTTTTTTTACTTTACTTTTTATTTTTATTTTACTTGCAAGTATGCATAGGATTAACACTGGATGGATGAAATGGCGGCAGGTCACGGGAACAATCTGCGACTCCCGCATTCCCCTTAAACTTAAGGGGAAGATATATAAAACAATGGTTAGACCTGCTGTCTTGTATGGATCAGAATGTTGGGCCACAAAAGGGATGAATGAAAAGCAATTGTATGCAGCTGAGATGAGAATGCTAAGAGGGATGTGTGGTGTTACACGAATGGATAGAATAAGAAATGAGTACATAAGAGGAAGTTTGAAAGTGGCACTGGTGACTGAAAAGTTGTGCAGAAATCGGTTGTCATGGTATGGGCATGTGATGCGGAGGAGTGAGGAAAATGTCGTGAGGAAAGTTTTGAGTATGAATGTCGATGGCTATAAGAATAGGGGAAGACCAATGAAACGATGGATTGATTGTGTGAAAGATGACATGGCTAGAAAGGGTGTGACTACCGAGATGACGAATAATAGAGAAGTATGGAAAAAAGGACATGTTGCGCCGACCCCAAATAGATTGGGATAAGGGCAGGAGAATGATGACTTGCAAGTATTACTTGCAAGAAGCATCGTGTCAAACTTCAAAAAGAAATGTTCAAGATTGCTACCTTGAACATTTCTTTTTGAAGTTTTGTAAGGCTGTTTTCATGTGGAAAAGCAGCCTTAGAATAGAATAGAATACTCTTTATTATGCACACCATTAAAATATATATACCTACACTAACACATAAACATTTAACATTTAAATTGACTAACTTGACAAGGACTGTCCAGGTGTTTTTACCTGCTACTTAACTTTGTAGCTTATCAAACTTTATTACTTTAGATTGTGACATTATGATGATATGGTTATACTTACAGTGCCCTTCTTCAATCTCTCGAGCAGTTGTTTCTCTATGGCATTGTCTATTCTCGCTGCAACTAGGGCCTTCTCCTCCCTTCTCCTTTCACGTCTCTCTATCTTGCGCTGAATTGGGACTAATTCTTTCCTGTAATGGATAGAAAGTTTCAATAGTTTTTTTTTTATTTCAAGCAGCAAATAATTACCTCAAATCATATGACAAGGTGTGTATTTCAATAGGTACGTTGGGAGATGGCATGTGCCTGTATAACATAAAACAAAAAGGTGTTCCCTACTTGAAATCGAATGACGTGAGATCGAATAACACTTGCTCGAAAACGTTAACTCGATAGTACTATAAATCGACAAATTATGAGCGCGACAGTTCACTACCCCGATTCACCAAAATCGCGAATAACTAAGCTCGAATCATGGGCAATGTGCTATGGTCCAATAACGTGAAACATCGTTTCTCGAAAGACCATCTAATCGATTGAAAAGGGTACACTGGACTGAAAGAATTATAAACAACACTTTGCTTGCACATGTTTTCGTAAAATCTTTATTTTTTTTTTAGCAAATGCTTTCTGTGCTTCTTGACGATTTAAGTACGGCTCTCTGCACAGAATATGGTAGGTAGCGTATTTGTGTTTTGATGTGGGTTTTCTGATTCTCATTGCAGAAACTTTCTCACGAGTCTGCTTATGTTTAATATCGCTGCCTTCTGCAGCAGATGATAGGTATTTGGAGGTAAGTTAACGGAATTAAGGGACTGGTGAAGTTGTTTACTCCTTTTTTTTTTTTTTTTTTGTGGATGGGAAATCATCAAATGACTTCTCCCGCTCTGGGCAGAGCGGGAGGGCGTGTCAGACTTTTACTGACTAAAACCCACCCATGTTCCTTCAACTGCCCGTGCCAGGGCCACGGTATCTCTTTCGAACTACCCGCGACCCCGGCGGCATCGGCCCAATTGACCCCGTTACTGCTGACATCTCTTTGAGGCGCACGTGGAACACAACGCGCCGTCGACCCGGGCCTGGTCCTTACCGGACGGCGAGCTGCCCATTACTCGTCGTCCGCAAGCCCGCGCCTACGGTGGCCGGGAATCGGCAATCGATTCCCGCCGCCCAGGGCGTCTCCTACGGCGGCTAGGGGCGCGAGGGCGCGGCTGTTGCCTCTCCCTCACGCGTTCCGCTTCCTCCTTCGCGAGCATTACTGCTTCGCAGAAGGAGGTGACGGCTTCCCATGCACTCTCGCTCCGCACCATGGCCTGGACCAGGTTTGGACGCGAGAGATCGCCGCCGCCGATCGCCTCCGTGACAACACGGCGGTGCTCCGCCCAAGCCGGGCAGACCTCCACTGTATGCTCCACCGTGTCCTCCGGGCGATCCACACAATGGTGACACCCGGGCGTTTCCTCCCGCCTTATCCGAAACAGGAACCTCCCGAAACAACCGTGTCCGGTGAGGACCTGCGTCAGGCGGAAGGTGAGGACGCCGTGGCGCCTCTCCAACCACTCCTCAAAGAGGGGACTTATCGCCGCTCGGTATTACTCCTGTTGTAGCAAATACTATAGGTACTATTGCAACGAGGAGCTCGTGGCTAAGTAATAACAGCCGCACGGGTCGATCCATCAGGTTAAACTACGCTTGCCGGGGTTGGTCAGTGGATGGGTGACCATCTTTACATACCGAGACTCCTCCGTGCCTCGGAAAGCACGTTAAGCCGTTGGTCCCGGCTGTCATTCGTGGATCTTTGACAGTCGTTACGGGTCGTCAAAAGCCCGAAAGTATGACAACCAGTCTTACCAAGGGGTTTCGTATTACCCAGTTACTGGGTTGTAGAGGTCAGAAGGCCAATTCTCGTACCTAAAAACGTTCAAATTCAAGTCGCAATCTCATGCCAGCGACAATCAAATGTCAAAAATATAGGTAAATGCTATACAATTTTTGACAGATTGAGACTGAGATGAGATTGCGAACGTTATTAAAAATACGGGAATTGCCCCTCAGATAGGCAGTCGCTCCATGTAAAATAATGGTATTCAGCTGCATCCGGTTAGACTGGAAGCCGACCCCAACATAGTTGGGAAAAAGCTAGGCAGATTGACTATTGCAACTTTTTGCAGATGCCAAAAACAGGCTACTTCATATTTTAATCAAGCATATTTGCTCAGTTTCTCTGCTATTGTTGTCTGCAGGTTATGTGCATTTGGTATAGCAATATCTATTAAATGTCCAGTTATATTAGGTCTTTACCTATGAAATTGCCGTTCTGCAGTACTGGCCATTTCAAATCAAAATAATTTTTGTTTGGCTAAGAATTCTAATTTCAAATTAATTTTATTTTAAAAACATGGTTTTTTTTTTCCAAAAGTAGTCATTTGTTTATTGATTAGTGTTACATTTTCATCGCATTTCAATCTTTTTCGTCATCATGGATACGTTAAAAATTCGAGTAATTATGGAATATGAGTACCGTCGTGGCAGCAACGCGGCACAAGCGGCACGCAACATCAACGACGTTTACGGAGCTAACACTACAAACCAACGCACCACTTGTTATTGGTTTGCTCGCTTCCGTTCTGGAAATTTCGACCTGAAAAATTAACCTCGCGGTCGTCCGAAGACTTTGGCCGACAATGACGAATTAAAGGCGATTGTGGAAGCTGATGATACACAATCTACGGCTGAATTAGCAGCAGCTTTCGACGTTAGCGTCAAAACAATATTGGTCCATTTGCGTCAAATTGGCAAGGTAAAAAAGCTTGACAAATGGGTGCCCCACGAACTCAATGATCGCCAGCGCGAAGTACGCGTCGAGACGTGCCTTGCACTGCTCAACAGACACACAAATGAAGGAATTTTGAACCGCATTGTTACCTGCGATGAAAAATGGATTCTCTTTGATAACCGCAAGCACTCAGCAAGTTGGTTGGATCCTGGTTCAGCACCTAAACAATGCCCTAAACGAAAACTTACCCCTAGAAAAGTGATGGTCACTGTTTGGTGGTCTAGCGCCGGTGTGATTCATCACAGCTTCTTACCAAACGGGGTGAGCATTACTTCAGATGTGTACTGTGAAGAACTGAACACAATGATGGAGAAGCTGGCACCTCTCCAACCAGCATTGGTCAATCGCTCGTCTCCGCTGCTCCTGCACGACAACGCGCGACCTCATACTGCACAGCAGACGGTCTCCAAGTTGCAAGAACTGGGGTTGGAAGCTCTCCGTCATCCGCCCTACTCACCAGACCTTGCGCCTACAGACTACTACTTTTTCCAGAATTTGGATAACTTCTTGGCGGGAAAAAAATTCAATACCCGAGAGGCAGTATAAAATGCCTTTGAAGAATTTGTTGCCTCCCGTCCAGCTGATTTCTTTAAGAAGGGCATCAATAAACTGCCACTGCGTTGGCAAAGATGCATTGATTGCATGGGTGATTACTTCGATTAATACAAATAAAAAATGCATGAAAAAAATTTGTTTCAATTTTTTCATACAAAACGGCAATTTCATAGGTAAAGACCTATTATTTATCTTATTTATAAGTGTAATGTCTGGTCTATTGAAATGGATTATTCGATCGGTAAGAATGGCGCGATCAAAATATAATTTTCTTGAGGGGTTTCTCTAACACAGTTTCTGGATTGTATTTGTAGTATGGTGTAACGGAATCTATAAGTTTGTACTGGTGTGCTAATTTTTGGTGTATGATGTTGGGTACTTGATTGTGCCTGTTTGGGTTATTGACATGCACGCGCCTCTGATATGCTGAATCGTTTCTGGAGAACTATTGCATTTCCTACATGTGTCATTATTAAATTCTTTATGATAAACTTTCTGTAATTTTTGGTTTCAATTACCTAGTCCTGTATACCAAGCATGAACCCTTCAGTCTCAGGAAAAAGTTCGCCTCGATTTAACCACGCGTTCGATGCCTCTTTGTCGACATTTATGTGACACTAGCACTTCATGGGCGGCTTTGCCCGCGAGGATGTCGGAACATATCCCATGGGAAAGTACTACCTGGAATTCCTTCTTTATTCCTTGTCTACATTATAAAGGGAACCTCTGTGCAAAATTTCAGCTTTCTAGGTCCTAGAGTTTGGGCTGGGCGTTGATGAGTCAGTCAATCAGTCAGTCAGGAATTGTCTTTTTATTTATATAGATTGTTATTGACTGTGGCATTTTTCAATAGTGGTAGAGTTGCTGATGCAAACCTCCAAAGAGAAGCTGGAAGGAATTGTGTTATATGGTGCTTTTGCCACTGGTAGCTAGACATTTTAGTAAACCACGGAGCATTTGTTATGGTTTTTTTTTTTTTTTTAAATAACTATTACTTACACTCTTCTCAGCTTAAGTTTTCTCATCCGTATAAGATATTGTGTTATTTTGACAAATCTCTGCTTGCATTTTGCTTTGATAAAAGCAGGCCAGTATAATAGATTCTCATTGATTTGATATATTGCCTTCTCAAAGTTTCTTGACAGCTTTACTTTCTCCCATTGCTTTGCTGGAAACATTACTCTGAAAAAATAATAAGAATCATTTATAATATATCATTGCAGGAAATACTGGTAGTTACCAGTTGTAAAAGTTAATGGTTTAAAGCATGCTCTGTGGTTTAATGTACAGTCCACATTCTGTTTAGAGCATGCAAATAAATTTTATGTTAATACCTATAACAGGCACTTTTTTAATAAAATTTACAGAATATACACAAATACCTATGATCTAATAGAGTTTTCAAATTAAGATAAATTACACCAAAATTAAAGCCTTAAAACAAATGTTTTAAGGCTTTCATTTTGGTGTGTTTTTTTTACTTTAAAGAATTTATGTTACATAAAGATATTATCTTTATGTAACATAAATTCTTTAAAGTTAAAATAAATAAACATCACAAAAATGTAGGAAACTTAAAATAATTTATTTTCTTTATGTTGCTTATATTCTTGTAAAATTAAAATAATTTTCTATCAACCATGTTTTAATGTTTTGTTTCCTCCCACAATTTTTATTCTTTACTTTTAAAGCAGTTTACATTATTTAATTATTCATTATTTTATTATCATTACAAGGTGTGTCTCATAAATAAATATTTACCTACTGGAATGATATAAGTAACTATTTGCAATTTAAGAAAGAAATAATAATATATTTTTTGAAAATTGATTCTTTCTATAATATCATAATCATAAGAGTAACAAAAACTAATTATCCCACTGGCCAACTGGCCTATGCCAGCATCATAAAACAAATTACAATAATAAATTATACCAGGCATAGATGGCAGGACAAACTTGACAATTATAGGAGGGAGGGAGAGATTGGTTCATATTGGTTCAGGATCGAGTAGAGTGGATAAAGGAAAGGGAGGCCTTTGCCCTGCTGTGGTACAATACAGGCTAATTATTATTATTATATTAGGCTGGCATGGTCTTCTTTATACTTTCTACATTCTGACTATGCTTCTACTACGGCTACTACATATATAAATAATAAACAACTAATTTCAAGTAAACTATACCTTTCAGCAGTCTTCATGAATAAATAAATAATACCATTCTCCTCCCTAATTGTAGCATATTTACTGTTTGCAAGTGGGCAAGACGCCCTGCTGCATAGACCTGTTAGGTTGAACTCATTTCGGCAAAACTGCTGAGTTTTTGTCCTGGAATGTTAATTACAAACATTATTGGTAAATAACCTAACAAATGAACATGCCTTTATTAATTCTAGTAGTAAATACTTACGTTACTTTGTGTGAACAATGTGTTTTGTTGATAATGGCCCACACAACCTATAAACAATAGTTATCAAATCAATAAATAAACTTGCAGAAATTAAACAAATGTATCCAGTTATACAGATTACTTACGTCGTCGTGCTGCATTTTATCTTATATTTGTAACTTTACAAACTACTTTAAATAAATCACATGGGCACACACAACATAACCTCAAGCCCAATACAATAATGAAATGACAGTTTTTCGACAGTTTATGGTGACATTACAAATAGTGTTGCCAAGATTTCAAGCAAGAAAGCGCCAATCTACACGAATGGAAGATCCTCGGCATGATCATGGATCAACACCAATTGTTACCTATAATTTTAACGAGACAATAATAGTATTATCGTAGACGTCCACAGATTCACGAAAATAAAAGGAAATTAAAAGGGCTAAGACGTTATACGTGTAAAGTCCATTTCATGAAAGAAGTCCCACAGACGCAGCGCTGTATTCGCGCGACATAATGTTGCCAGGGTTAATTATGGGGAAATCAGGGGAAATAATTTATCGTTCATTTACTTTCATTTTATTAACTACTACGACTCGAATATTTAGATAAGAAAAAAATATATTTTTAATATACCTATATATGTACATATTTGATGACCATACTGCTAAGGTCAGATTAGTGAAAAACAAATCTTCCTGTAATTACTAAAATATAAAATGGAGATGTTCGACCAACTTTAAATTAGAAAAATAAAATAACATTTAAAAGTTTTATTCAAAGTTTTATTGAATAATTATGATCGGTCATACTATGATCACTGTCAGAAGAGTGAATAGAAACAGAATCAGATTCTGTTTCACTATCACTAGCCGTGGATATAATAAATCGATCCATTTCTTCATCCATAAGACCATCATTTTTTAAATATTCTTCCTCCAAATGCTGTACATGTTTACATTGAGCTGCCCAATCTTCCGCTTTAACAGTCTCAAAAGCCTCTTCTGTTAGGCGTGCAATTTCTTTTGGATCTTGGCCCACGTTTTTATCCGCTACCCGTCTCTTTACAAGGCTCCACATTTTTTCGATCGGATTTAGATCGCAGTGGTAAGGCGGCAATTTTAGCAATTCATGATTGTGAGATTTTAATAATGCATCCACGGCATATGTAGGTGGACCTTTGTTTTGTTTAATTAATTCAAATAATACAGCTTTTGTCCAAGTATCTTCAAAATATACTCCCTTTTCTCGCAGCCATTCCTGCATGTCACGTTTAATACTTGACATTGTAGGCGCTTTATTTATTTGAGTGCAGTGATACGGAGCGTTGTCCATTACCACAAGTGACCTTTCAGGTAGGTTAGGAATGACTTTTTCACTCATCCATTTCAAAAAATTAGTTGAGTTCATGTCATCGTGGTAATCTGAGGATTTGGATTGGGATTTAAACATTAACAATGCACCATTAATAAAACCATTTTCAGTTCCCGCATGAGCAATTATCCAACGACTCCCTGATGACTCTGACACGAACATCCCAGGCTCATCCTCACTTTGCCAGCAACTTTTGGCATGATAAGTGTTGTGTATATAGGTTTCGTCTAAATATACTACAGGTTTTTTCTCCACATTGCGATTTCTTCGGATTCTCTCCAAATATGTTGAACGCCATGCGGTAATATCATAACGTTCCATAAGTAATTTACGTTTCGATTGGCATCGCTTATACTTGAAACCGATACTTTGCAATATACGGTGCAATGTTGTCATGCTTCCTTGAAAATTTATGTCTTCTCTCAAAGCTGCACGTAATTTAGCCAATGTTGGTAATTCCTTCCTCACAACATAAAAACTGTGAATTTTTTGCCGTATAGCGCACAAATCAAATCCATCTAAGTCGAGTTTTTTGGCATGCGGGCGACTCTTCCCTGGGGTGACGATAACTTTAGAAGTACTCGCCGCTGTTGCGCCTTCTTTTGTAACTCTCGTTACAGTTTTCTCTGATACACCTGCAATAAAATTAACAAGTTTGAATGATTATTTTCGTATTTAATTACATTATTGTTGAAGTTATCACAATTTTTTGTTGCATTGTGTTAATTCCTTTTAAAAATTTCCATAATAAAAATCATGCATTAAAAAAACTTAATTCCAATCTGTAAGAAATCAATCGGGAAAAAATCTGTATATGGCAGCCCCAAAATTTACCTGTCATGGCGGCGACTCTCTTGCGAACATTGTTTATTGGTATTAAAACACCGTGATTCTTGTGTTCCGCTTCACAGAACTCCTTCACTTTTAATATCATTTCTCGACCTGCACTTTTTACAACTTTTGGCATCGTAAATAAACCTTATAACGCACTAATCCAATAATAAACTCACAAAATATCTACCACAACAAACGCACCTTGATAACATCGACGAACGACAACATGGCCGATTTCCCCATCTGTCAAAATTAGTTCCACAATTGTCCGCGGGACTTCTTTCGTGAAATGGACTTTACGTACCTATTACATTTTATGGACGTGGACGCCCACGATAATGTCACGTTAGAAATTATAAAGGCGCACATAACACAACACAGTAACACAGTTATTATTAGGTCTTTACCTATTAAATTGCCGTTCTGCAGTTTTGGCCATTTCAAATCAAAATAATTTTTGTTTGGCTAAGAATTCTAATTTCAAATTAATTTTATTTTAAAAACATGGATTTTTTTTTTCCAAAAGTAGTCATTTGTTTATTGATTAGTGTTACATTTTCATCGCATTTCTATCTTTTTCGTCATCATGGATACGTTAAAAATTCGAGTAATTATGGAATATGAGTACCGTCGTGGCAGCAACGCGGCACAAGCGGCACGCAACATCAACGACGTTTACGGAGCTAACACTACAAACCAACGCACCACTTATTGGTTTGCTCGCTTCCGTTCTGGAAATTTTGACCTGAAAAATGAACCTCGCGGTCGTCCGAAGACTGGTCGACAATGACGAATTAAAGGCGATTGTGGAAGCTGATGATACACAATCTACGGCTGAATTAGCAGCAGCTTTCGACGTTAGCGTCAAAACAATATTGGTCCATTTGCGTCAAATTGGCAAGGTAAAAAAGCTTGACAAATGGGTGCCCCACGAACTCAATGATCGCCAGCGCAAAGTACGCGTCGAGACGTGCCTTGCACTGCTCAACAGACACACAAATGAAGGAATTTTAAACCGCATTGTTACCTGCGATGAAAAATGGATTCTGTTTGATAACCGCAAGCGCTCAGCAAGTTGGTTGGATCCTGGTTCAGCACCTAAACAATGCCCTAAACGAAAACTTATCCCTAGAAAAGTGATGGTCACTGTTTGGTGGTCTAGCGCCGGTGTGATTCATCACAGCTTCTTACCAAACAGGGTGAGCATTACTTCAGATGTGTACTGTGAAGAACTGAACACAATGATGGAGAAGCTGGCACATCTCCAACCAGCATTGGTCAATCGCTCGTCTCCGCTGCTCCTGCACGACAGTGCGCGACCTCATACTGCACAGCAGACGGTCTCCAAGTTGCAAGAACTGGGGTTGGAAGCTCTCCGTCATCCGCCCTACTCACCAGACCTTGCGCCTACAGACTACTACTTTTTCCAGAATTTGGATAACTTCTTGGCGGGAAAAAAATTCAATACCCGAGAGGCAGTACAAAATGCCTTTGAAGAATTTGTTGCCTCCCGTCCAGCTGATTTCTTTAAGAAGGGCATCAATAAACTGCCACTGCGTTGGCAAAGATGCATTGATTGCATGGGTTATTACTTCGATTAATACAAATAAAAAATGCATGAAAAAAATTAGTTTAAATTTTTTCATACAAAACGGCAATTTCATAGGTAAAGACCTATTATTTAGTAAATAATCTGCAAAACAGTATTATGAAATAAATATGATTTTGCGGATGGGTTTTCAAAATGAGTCGTAATACTTTTCGATTGTGTACACATCAAGCTAATGTTCCAGTTTGCACTGACCTCTCATTGTAAGGATATCCTATACAATGCGAGATCAGCTTATACTGGAAATATATAGCATGATCTGTAGCCGTGCGTACACATAGCAGCAGGTAGTTACTTCAAACTGTCAAATTTTCTCATTCGATTTTGAACTCCATCATCAACATTTTAAGGTCTAAATCATTGGTATAACCCGATGTATACAAACCTGTACAAACTTACATTCTTCCTAAGAGGCTACCGAGCGCGCAGTGGCGCCCTCATCGTTTGTTTGATTATTTCTTTTATTTTAAAATGAAAATGCAACTTTTTTATTTTAAGTTTTGAATGAAAAAAATATTTTATCTGTATTTTACTTTCAACATGAATCGAATCGATTCGATGAATATTTCGATAATGACTTGTTGTAAATTGTAATCGTTATAGAACTAGCTGTACCCCGCGGTTTCACCCGCATAAGTCACGATCCCAAGGAAATATCGGGATATAAAAGAAGTATTCTTTGCGTTAATCCAGGTTATAAACAATCTGCCCGTTCAGCCGTTTTTTCATGGTTGAGTAACAAACATCCAAAAATATATACTAGCTGTTGCACGCGACTTCATCTGTGGTCCAGCTTGAAAAGTAGCCTGCATCCTTCTCCAGCTCCCAGGCTACCTATCTGTCAAATTTCATACGTTCAGCCGTTATAGCGTGAAAGAGTAACAAACAAACTCACTTTCGCCCGCGGCTTCGCTCACGTGGAGGTCGGAAATTATCCCACGGGAACATAAACACTACCGGGATAAAAAACATGCTATGTCCTAATCCAGATCATGGTCTACCCATTTGCCAAATTTCATTCAAATTCGTACAGCCGTTTTAACGTGCCTAAAAAATCACTTAACACACCTAAAGGTTTTCACAAAAAAAAAAAAAAAACGGCTGCAAATACTATTATATATTTATAATAGGCGGGCGATACCCGCGCCGTCGCATTAGCCTACACCCGCGGACGTTTAATAATAGGTCTTTACCTATGAAATTGCCGTTTTGTATGAAAAAATTTAAACGAATTTTTTTCATGCATTTTTTATTTGTATTAATCGAAGTAATCACCCATGCAATCAATGCATCTTTGCCAACGCAGTGGCAGTTTATTGATGCCCCTTCTTAAAGAAATCAGCTGGACGGGAGGCAACAAATTCTTCAAAGGCATTTTGTACTGCCTCTCGGGTATTGATTTTTTTTCCCGCCAAGAAGTTATCCAAATTCTGGAAAAAGTAGTAGTCTGTAGGCGCAAGGTCTGGTGAGTAGGGCGGATGACGGAGAGCTTCCAACCCCACCCCAGTTCTTGCAACTTGGAGACCGTCTGCTGTGCAGTATGAGGTCGCGCGTTGTCGTGCAGGAGCAGCGGAGACGAGCGATTGACCAATGCTGGTTGGAGATGTGCCAGCTTCTCCATCATTGTGTTCAGTTCTTCACAGTACACATCTGAAGTAATGCTCACCCCGTTTGGTAAGAAGCTGTGATGAATCACACCGGCGCTAGACCACCAAACAGTGACCATCACTTTTCTAGGGGTAAGTTTTCGTTTAGGGCATTGTTTAGGTGCTGAACCAGGATCCAACCAACTTGCTGAGCGCTTGCGGTTATCAAACAGAATCCATTTTTCATCGCAGGTAACAATGCGGTTCAAAATTCCTTCATTTGTGTGCCTGTTGAGCAGTGCAAGGCACGTCTCGACGCGTACTTCGCGCTGGCGATCATTGAGTTCGTGGGGCACCCATTTGTCAAGCTTTTTTACCTTGCCAATTTGACGCAAATGGACCAATATTGTTTTGACGCTAACGTCGAAAGCTGCTGCTAATTCAGCCGTAGATTGTGTATCATCAGCTTCCACAATCGCCTTTAATTCGTCATTGTCGACCAAAGTCTTCGGACGACCGCGAGGTTCATTTTTCAGGTCGAAATTTCCAGAACGGAAGCGAGCAAGCCAATAACAAGTGGTGCGTTGGTTTGTAGTGTTAGCTCCGTAAACGTCGTTGATGTTGCGTGCCGCTTGTGCCGCGTTGCTGCCACGACGGTACTCATATTCCATAATTACTCGAATTTTTAACGTATCCATGATGACGAAAAAGATTGAAATGCGATGAAAATGTAACACTAATCAATAAACAAATTACTACTTTTGGAAAAAAAAATCCATGTTTTTAAAATAAAATTAATTTGAAATTAGAATTCTTAGCCAAACAAAAATTATTTTGATTTGAAATGGCCAGTACTGCAGAACGGCAATTTCATAGGTAAAGACCTAAGATTTATACAGACTACAGCAACGTTGGGAGGCACCGCCGGCCCGATGGGCCCCAGCTCCGGCGCCTTCATGAAGAACTTCTCGAGCTTCGCGATTATGTGCTTAGCTCGAAATTATAACCTCAAAATAATTTTAATAAAAAGTAAGTTCGAAAACTAAAACCCAACTACTGAAAAATCTCGCTGTAAAAAGCATGAAACAAGAAAATATTCTTATCTGAAGAAGAAGATACAAATTAAAAATCCGGAGTCACACGTCATGGTAGGGCATAAAATTAAATCGAACAAATTACGCGTGACTCTGGATTTTTAATTTGTCTGTATTTACAAATTGTGGAGGAACAGCTCGTGGCTAAATAATAACAGCCGCACGGGTCAATCCAACAGGTTAAGCTACGCTTGCCGGGGTTGGTACTGACCCATCCACTGGGATGGGTGACATCTTTAAATACCGAGACTCCTCCGTGCCTCTGAAAGCACGTTATGCCGTTGGCCCCGGCTATCATTTGTGGATCTTTGACAGTCGTTACGGGTCGTCAGAAGCCTGAAAGTCGGACAACCAATCTTACCAAGGGAGATATCCCTACGCGAATACGATCATATTACCCAGTTACTGGGTTGTGGAGGTCCGATAGGCAGTCGCTCCGTGTAAAATTCCGGTATTCAGCTACATCCGGTTAGAATGGAAGCCGATCCCAACATAGTTCGAAAAAGGCTAGGCAGATTGATTGATTTGTCTTTTACAAATTTCAGATAAGAATATGAATATTTTCTTTTCCTTGTTTCATACTTTATAAAGCGTAATTTTTCAGTAGTCGGATATTTATTCATTACGATAATTTCAACTCATGAGCTAATAATAAGAAATGACATTTCACGTAACATAATTTTATTTACTGTATTTTCCTACGAAATCGATAACAATTCACAAATCGATTAAAATGTGCCAAGTGCATCACTATTTCTAATTCTGTGTTCTAATTCTATTTTTTCAGTTTGAAATCGTATGTCGGTTATTTTGGTGTTCTGCTTCTGTTCTGTTTACGTTTCTTTTCTAAAAGTAAAAATTGCTTAGGTCGTATATTATTAAAATGTCGATTGCGCTTGATTTTTATGCCTACTTTTGCTAATATTCATATCATATTAGGAAGACGTAGATAAATAATGATAGAAAATGAGTGACAATATAAAAGTAGTTGTCAAAGTTAGACCTTTAATTTCGCGTGAAATTGAAGACAAACTTTCGTACCAGTGGCGGGTTAAGAATAACACGCTTTATCAACTCGATCAAAATGGAAAAGATCACGGGCCATCTTTCACATTCGGTGAGTGTACCTTTAAATAACCCTTAAATTGTGTGCGAATCTTGAATCTATTGTGATTCAAATGAGTGCAGAGTAAATACGTCACAGAATCGAAGGCTAACGCATTATACGAATACTAATCGGGGAAAATGGTTTTTCAGATAGAGTTTATGACAAGGATACGAAGACTTCGGATGTATACGATGACATTGCGAAGCCGATCGTGCAAGCCGCTACTGCTGGCTTCAATGGCACTATATTTGCGTACGGACAGACGTCTTCTGGCAAGACGTATACTATGACCGGTACAGACAGTTCGCCTGGAATCATTCCACTGGCTATTATCAACTTATTTGAGATTATCAAAAACGTGCCTGACCGAGACTTCTTAGTGAGGTGACAACATTTTTCTATTTACCTGTATATTTTACCCTAATTCAATCTTAACATGATCATGATCATTGTCCATTGCCATAGATATAATGCATGGCAACTGTTTAAATATTGTGTCTACTTCGTGGACAGTTCACATGCTAGATGAAGCGCTGTCAGTGAAGGCTGGGCATACCTTAGCGGCCACGGCTTATTTTAATTTAATTTAAATATTTGAATTGTTTTTTTTTTTTTTAAGGATGCTTTTAACGTTCTGCATCGTTCTCACATGTAAAATTTCAACATGAATGATGTAATCATTATTTTGTAACCATATCTTGATTTAAAAGAGTGTCCGTGGAGTTTCTTGCCCGTTCTTCTCCATAGGTACCTACTATGCTTTGGAATGGGCGCCTAGCTTCATCTTTCTGACTGACCGACCCCTTGACAATTCATAAGTGCCTGTAATTGGTTTAATTGAAATAATGAGATGAGTTATATGCCACCGTAAGTTTGTGAGAACCTAGTTTATAAGCTATCATTATTATTTCCATTCGATTATATTGTAGAAAATTGTGAACTGGGTGAAATGGGTTAGACTAAGTTAGAATTGCAACATACTGCGTGTGAGCCTAGCAAACAGTGCCGGTGCAGCGGCCGGCAAGCACTACTTCCACGTTGCTCACAGGTAGGCAGGCTATTTAGTATTAGCGCAAGGTGTGTTACATCACTAGCAAGTTTGATACCAGTTCACAATATGTTTCCTATGGATAGATTATAACTATTGAAAAATAATGCATTAAATTGTAAATAGTTTATTGCAGTTCACAAATTTTCATCAGGTTATAAGCTAATGGAAGTAATACTGATATATTGTAAACTAGCAAAGTTCACAGTGACATATACATAGAATTCATAATTAGACATTATTGTATGATAGAATTGGCAAAATTTGTTGTTATTATCGTTATATGAGAACCAACAACCCATTCACATAAAGCATAATTCCTAAGTTAGTCATTGTTGTAGGTGGTCTAGCTTAAGAGACCTGTCACATTGTATCACACCTCTCTTGCTCACACAGGACACAACTTGGATTTTGAATGGAATGTTTTATTGACTGGATAAATTTGCATTAAATTGCTTAGTGCAAATTTGTTATAATATCAAATCTCCATGATTTAAATGAAATGTAAACACCATGATAAAAAAAAAAAAAACAAAGCAAGAAGGTAATACAAATAGAAACTTCAACTTGGCATTCATAATCAATTGATACGGGATATATTTAGCAAGACATTGGTGTTGTTATCAGACAGATATGATGATTACATGTAGAAATCACAGTAAAAGATTTCCAATTACTAAATTGCAGAAATTAAACAAAAATATGGAATTTTGGTCTACAAGATTTACTGGCTTAATAATTTGAGGCAAAATTCATTCATTGCATTCTTTTCATAAATTGGCTGGCAAGGCTCAATATTACATTGTATTCAATCAATACATGTAATAAATTCTAATTTTTATGCCAGCTTTGAATGTTTGACACCCTGTTTTCTGAAAGGCAGAACAAGTCCTGGAATAGTGCTTCTAACTGTTGTGATTAGTTGGCACAAAAAACAATAGCATGTCAAAGAGGTTTGATAACTTTAATAGCTTTTCAGAAACCAGGGCTGGTACTATGATGAGTGTAAGCCATCATTGTTCCAGTGTGAGAGAGAGATCTATCTCTGTGTGTGGGGTAGGTACACAACTAAAAAGTGAAATATAAAAACTTTTTTACAAAAAAATACAACCAACTTCCAAAAACAACACTACAAATTGAAAAATAACTTTAATTTCGGAAGTCGGTGGCAAAAAACGAAAATACATTTAACTAGACACCAACTTCCGAAATTATAGTTATTTTTCACTTTGTAGTGTTGTTTTTGGAAGTTGGTTGTATTTTTTTGTAAAAAAGTTTTTAATGAATAATAAATGATAAATTATTTTATTTCTGTCTAGTAGGTTTGTACAAATACTTTTACACATCAATTATATTGTAAAAAAAATTAAAATTAGATGAAGTTGGCTGTTCCTGTCTGACTACTCTGAAAAAAAAGACCAAAACAAACTCAAAGGTCACAGAAAGTCCAGACATAATCTAGGTCTTATTAGGACCATGTAGATTAGTGTCTGAATGGTCTTTTGAGTGTTTGATTTATGTGTTATTTTGAAATAAATCACTAGACTAGCTAGAGTAGGTATGTTCAGTGTTTAAGGCTAGTTACACCCCATTGCATACACAAAATAAAATTTTACTTGTAAAACCTCCTTTCAGAGTGTCTTACATAGAAATCTACAATGAGACAGTAAAAGATCTGCTAAATATGGACAAAGAAAACATAAAGGTTCAGGAAACGTTACAAGGAATCAAGGTGGATGCCACTGAGAAAGTCACATCTTCACCTGAAGAAGTTCTTGAAGTTATGAAAGAGGTATGACTTCACTTTTACTATTGTAATACAGAAATAAGACATGTCCAGCTATTTATGACTTTTTGCTTAAGAGATTTTTTAAGATAATAGTGAAAGTTGAATGAGTAGGTACTGAAAAAGAAAGATTAAAAGAAAAATGTCTGGACTTTTTTTGGCAAATGTTTTTCTTTTCAAATTTCGAAATGTTTGTTCATTGTTTATTGCTTGATAATACAGCCATTTGATGCAAGTGACTCGCTAAAGTCTTGTCAGATCCTGCTTTCTAATTAGTTTTTGAATTGTTGCTCACTTAGTAATAGCAGCAGTTCACACAAAATTAATAATTCTCTCATCAACAACTATAAAAAAGAATCTTGAGTACAGTCTTCTTCAACTAATAAAAGAAAATGTTTCTGAATACAGTCTTCGCCACACAAGTTGGCAAAAAATTGGGGATGCGCAGTACGGAATCCTGTTGCGTGCTTGGCCATGTCCATGACGCGATCCATCACGCAACAGGCTAGGCCAGGCTAGGTACTCATGAAGCGATCTTCCGCGGTGGCGATGGCGGGAAAGCTGTTTTATTTGTAAACTCACGAGACCGGTTGTTGTGCGGCTACGCAGCCGTCGCGGTTGCGATCATTGCCCGTAAACTTGGCGGGCGATGATCGCAAGACGTCCGGTTGTTTACTATGATAAGATTGTCCAGTTAAGTGCCAGACCGCCATGGACACACCAGAAACGAGCGTTGCGTTATACTTACTTCGCAGAAGAATTAAAAAAGGAAGGTCGAAAAGATTCTGGGTGACGTCGGATTTCCGTACAACGCGCCGCGGTTTTCCGCCGAACGACCGACGAAGAGCGCGCGGGCGAAGCCCGCCACGGTCGCGGATAAGCCCGCCACGGTCGCGCGTACCCGCTACACAAGCGATTCTACTAGTTGCCCGCCCCGATGCAGCGGGACAGCGTGGGTCACCGCGCAGCCACCGCGGGCGAGCGCGGGCAAAACTCGCTCCGTGAAAGCCTTACTGCATCCCCCCAACTTGTTTGGTGGCTACTGTAATTTAATAAACACTGTGTATAATTTCAGGGTGAAGCAAACAGGCAGAAGGGCGCCACAAATATGAATGAACAAAGTAGCAGGTCCCACTCAATATTCCAGATAGTGAGTATTTGTACCAAGCGTATGATTGTTGTATGTAATTGTGAGTCCATTGCTGCCTGTCTTCTAAAGCCAGGTTCTTCATGCAAACTAATTTTACTTATCCTAATAAGTGGCATACTGATGGCATTCCTACATCTCGTAGCAATAATCTCAATGCATTGCCCCTATAATGCAGGAACATATGACTGTATTTTATTTAAATTCACAGGCAAGCATACCACACCTGTATTGCAAATAGGTAAACATAAAAAATCTATTCAAACACCTATCCTATCGTGCCCATGTATATATTATTATTATCATCTGGTAATTTTATAATGATAATGAGCTGTTTATTTCAAGCTTAGCCTATCCATATTAAGTTAGTTTTTTTTTGTGCACTTGAGTAACTCTGTGTGGGACTTGAATTTGGCATTCAACCTTAATCATTATGCACTTCTTTTGGTCATAGTCTGATGTAATAAGATACACCTACATTCAAGCAATTTATTTACTTTAAAGAGTACAGAAATAGGTTTTGGAAGCATACTATTATTATGCTGTTATGTTACAACTACATACTATGTAGATGAGGAAAAAGAATCACTTTGACAATCAAAAATAATCAAAGCTTACTACCATACAAAAAAAAAACAGATTACTTATCTTTATCATTGGTATTGCTTTCCTCTAATTTTAATAATTCAGAATATTTTAGAACAGGGTCTTTTTCATAGAATTGGTATAAAATTAATTAATCAATTTATCTCACGGCCTTAATGACTCCCATGATGGTCAGTTCTACTAGTTTATAGGTGCTTGTATATTTTTTAACTAGAAATATAGATTTACTTATATGGGGAACCGCTGTCACGTGGTTGTTGGCGTTCATTCCATACTTACGAGGGGGGATCAAAAAGTAGTGAGAATGAGATAGATTATAATGACTATTGATAACTTAATAATTTATTTTTCTACATAGTCTCCGAGTCTCTCTACACACCGAGTCCAGCGCTTTTCCAAGACTTCAATCCCTTTAAAAAAAAAAGTTTTGTCTTGGTCCTGCAAAAAGCTCTCCATGGCATCCATCACCTCGTTATCGTCTTCGTACCTGTTTCCCCTTAAGTATTCTTTCAATTTGGGGAACAGATAAAAATCGCTAGGCGCCAGATCTGGTGAATAAGGGGGGTGGTCAACCAATTCGAAGTCAGCTTGCTGAATGGCAGCCATCGCAACTGCCGACCTGTGCGCGGGTGCGTTGTCGTGATGAAACAGCACGCCCCTTCGAAGTTTCCCTCTCCTTTTCTCTTTGATGGCATTCCTCAACTTAGGAATTAAAGCTGCATAATATTGGTCTGTAATAGTGGTTCCACGCTCCAGGTAATCAATCAACAATATCCCTTCTGAGTCCCAAAATATTGAGGCCATAACCTTGCCAGCCGATGCCACGGCACGAAACTTCTTCGGGGTCGGTGATGATGACCGTTTCCATTACGAAGATTGCTGTTTTGTCTCGGGATCAAAATGATGGACCCATGTTTCGTCCATTGTTACGAAATGAGACAAAAAGTTTTCAGAATCTTCTTGAAACTTGTCCAACAATATCTTCGAAATGTCAAGTCGATTTTGTTTGCGACTGTCTGTTAACATTCTCGGCACCCATCTTGCGGAGACTTTTCTCATATTCAAAGATAGTTTCAATATGGATTGAATACTTCCATATGAAATGCCCGTTTCTTGAATTAAGTATCGGATGGTAACTCTTCGATCGCTTAATACAATTTTCTCGACTTTCACAACTTTTTCTTGGGTGACTGACGTCGATGGACGGCCGCAACGATGTTCGTCTTCCGTGCTCGTTCTCCCTACTCGAAATTGAGAAGCCCACCTTGCGACAGTGGAATAAGGCGGAGCACTCTCCTAATGTTGCCTCCAAATCGCAATGAATCTCTTGCGTCGTTAACTTTTTTAAACAGAGGTATTTAATAACGGCTCGCACTTCGTTTTTCTCCATTTTCGAGAACACGTTCCGACACGAAGCAAACAAATGACTACATTCAGAAAAAAACAAAAGAGAATCGAAGATTTTTTTCTTTATTAATATTACAAATATGTATCTGAGTTACGCCTGCCAGTATTTATTTTTTTTCTTACCAAGGAGTATGTCGTTCTCAATACTTTTTGATCCCCCCTCGTACATATTACCACGTTTCCTCTTATTGCGATGCGATAATTCGCATTAGAGCAACCTGGAAAGATGGGTTTAAGCTGTTTTAGTAAATAAATTCTATTTAAAACGCATACCATGTGAGGCAAAAAAAACACATCTTTATTTATATGCCACATACAGTCTTCATCTACAAACTTACATACAAAAAAAAAAAAGAATTTTCAAAATCGGTGTACAATTGACGAAGATATTGATGAACATACATAAAAAAACATACATACAGACAAACATATTATAATGATAACCTGCTCCTTTTTGTGAAGTTGGATAAAAAGTCACGCTTTTTTCCCATGAGGGTAGGCAGAAACTACAACACACAAACACCCTACACACACATACAACCCACACACACACATACACCCTTTGCTTCGTTTGACGTTCATACATCACAGGGCCAAATCCCGTATTTTTTACAATTATCATCTCACGTCTCAATCTGCTAAAAATTGTACCAACATTTTTGACATTTTAATTGTCACTGGCATGAGACTGCGACTTGAATTTTGACGTTTTTAGGTACGAGAATTGGACTTCCGGTCATACACGTACGCCGGCTGCGAGTACTACACACCTGACCAACCTTAATCTTAACATAAAAATTCTCTTTGCAGATAATAGAATCTCGTGAACACATCGAAGGTGAGGAGGAACAGGGTTGCGTGAACGTGTCACAGCTGAACCTTGTTGACTTAGCTGGGTCAGAGCGCAGCGGTCAGACTGGCGCCACCGGCTTACGGTTCAAAGAAGGCACGCATATCAACAAGTCGCTGTCGGCGCTCGCTCTTGTTATCAAACAGCTTTCTGAAGATCCTAACAAGTATGTATCCTAGGAAACATTATATTATTACACCTGTTTTTCCCAAAGGGGTAGTCTGATACATAATAGTACTTACACAAAAATTTAGTACACACACCAGTTTAGTTCAAGTCTAACGACATTTACGATTTACAGAAAAATACGTGACGGAAGTTCGACATACTAGCGTAACTTGTATTGTATGACTTAGCGAGTTACTCTACGTAATTATGGCTTGATAAATGTTGCAGGTAATTGAAAAACATTGCATAGATGTTTCATCTAGACCTTAGTTTAGCCGTAGCAAAACATCTATGCAATGCTTTTTGGCATTTGAGGGGGCGAGCCTATTGCCATAAACCGGGCACAAATCTGTCCGTCCGGGAAAAATGCCTATTGGAAGTAGAGAGTAACTCATTATGATACTCGTATATCTTATGATTCCAGGTTTGCAAACTACCGTGACAGCAAACTGACACGTATATTACAAAACTCGCTCGGTGGCAACGCTAAGACGAGTATCATCTGCGCGGTCACGCCCGCGGCTGTCGAAGAAACTATATCTACTTTGCAGTAAGTTATTTGCTTTCTAACTTTATAATTTTGTTACGTAGACGTCATCTGTCATCGAGTAGCAGAACTACACGTTACGTCGATTTGGGACAGAATTTTCTAGATGGTTAAGTTTTGCAGCATTCTAAATCATTCCTGTCAGTACTAGAATGTTCTCGAATTTTGTCCTCGAACATTCGAGAACCTTTCACTTATCATATAAATAGAGGGTTGCCAGCGGTGTAAGGCAACCCCGCGACCAGCTCACGGACGAGTGACTCTACACCGGATTGGACTTTCGAGTGAGTCGCTCTCAGTTTACATGCGGCTCATTTGTGACAATAGACTCCACATAACATACATCTGTTGCGTGACGCGTGCTAGGATAATTTAGGCGTGTCACGTAGCAAACATCAGACATCCACCTCTAAACAGGCGCATAAATACACACGCGAAGGTGCAGCGTGGGCGTGCGATTCGCTTAGACACCGGGTGACGTCACATTGTACAATGACACTCACACACTCATGGCACGGTCTCCCTACCCCGCGCCAGGCTCGGCTAGCTCTGAAAGTGGGGCGGGCGGGGCCACTCACCCTTTCTGTAGGAACGTCGAGTCCGTATCCCTGTCGCTGGTCGCCTCCTGCTGGGCTTCTCTCATGTAGGTGAGAGTTCCACCTGGTAGGGGTTGACCGTCGGGATACGGTGAAGAAAGCGGCGCTGATTAGCAGCGTCGTTAAATCACTATTTAACTATAAAGGAGCAGCAGGTTCGCGGCACCGATCTAACTTCACCACTTGTGATCCACCTCGATCAACCACCATTACAAGAATGAATGCTCCACCCGGCGAACGGCAAGATGGCGCCTCGACCCCACTCTAGGTCTATCCTCTGCTCTGATTGGACGTTATTCAATGCAGTGACTTTTAATAAGTTTGTTAGATTTTACACAACATTAAAATGCAATAAATTAAATTAAGACTTAGCAAGTTATTTTTAATTAACAATGAATCATTTAATTAGCAATCAATCTTATCTATTCGTATGCGACCAGCAATCAACTTTCCGTTTACTTCCTCCGACATATATATATATATATTAAATAAATTCTTTGTATTATTGTGATAGATTCGCGAACCGAGCCAAAGCAATAAAGAACAAGCCGGAAGTGAATGCCATAGCCACAGCTGACTCCACCATGATCCAGCGCCTCACTAAACAGATGTGCAAGCTGCAAGCGCAGTTGGAGAGCAAGAAGAATATTGAGGTTTGTTATTATTATTTATTTATTTTATTTCTTGTATAATCTTACAGCTGGGATACAGATAGTTAAACATTCATGAAGGAAGGCCAATTACAAGTTTTCATTGTTAATATTATAGTAGAACAAGAGACAGTGAACGGGCAAAGGAAAGTAAAAAGTAAATGCCCTGTAGAGAATTTTGAATAGTCTACACAGGTTTCAGTGAACTTAACATAACATAACTTCACGCCTAGTACGTATTCCCTGAAAGCGACGACGACTGTTATCTTTAAGCCACATGTAGCTTTTATGTCACGGACATAAGGTTTAAATTGGTCCGTGGATGGGTGACCATCATTACGTACCGAGACTCCTCCGTGCCTCGGAAAGCACGTTAAGCCGTTGGTCCCGGTTGTCATTCGTGGATCTTTGACAGTCGTTACGGGTCGTCAGAAGCCCGAAAGTCTGACAATCAGTCTTACCAAGGGGTATTGTATTACCCAGTTAATGGGTTGTGGAGGTCAGATAGGCAGTCGCTCCATGTAAAATAATAGTATTCAGCTGCATCCGGTTAGACTGGAAGCCGACCCCAACATAGTTGGGAAAAGGCTGGGCAGATTGATAAGGTTTAAATTGCAATGATTGATGCGCGCTTGTGAAATGCATCAGCTATAGCGAATTTGATTGTCTTCCTCAAATACATAAGTACATATCTCCCTATATCCTCCTTATACATGTTCTGAGACAGTGTCACGCCGGCTTGCGCTGAAAACCAGCGCCGTTGATTCGTGCCTTCGTGCACGGGCCACGGCATTATGCTGAGCGTTGGCCGTTTCGCGCGGAAGTGACGCAAATTTCCGTTTTGTTTTAGTTTTAAGGCTAGTTATAAAATAACTCTATGTAATGTGCGTCACCTTCATGTGAATAAACAGTTTTTCTTTCTTTCTTTCATATTGTTTGTCGCTATAACTTAATAATGTTTTATTGTAGCAAGTCAACTCCAAATTAGAAAGCAAGATAAAGAACTTACAAAAGCTTATATTGAATGGGTTTGATCAAAGACACAGCGTGGATTTACTAAGTGGCACAAGACGAAAGCTTCATCCCTCGAGACGAATAACAATATCTACGTTACACACTATACCTGATGACGAGTCCATTGTCAGCATACCCAAGTTTTGTACACCTAGTTTGAAGTATAAGTAAGTGGATTATTTTTATTGTTTTTGTGGCAACAATTATCTGATAAATATTATGATATCAAGCTTTGGTGTAAACCCGGATTGTAAAACCGGGATTGTGATGTCTATGGTTATATATATTCAGCCAATGACCAGCTAGGAATGCTTTTTTATTAATTTTGAACTTCACGAGTGTTCAATACTTAAATGTATGTCTGGCTCCACTCAACTTCGCTTCAATTTGAGATGTTAGTGGATGTGAGTGGTGTGTGTGTGTGGTGGTGTACTTCACTTAGGGCCGGTTATTTCAAACGGTTGGTTAACATAGCATACGTATGTTAAATAGTGACGACGTAATATGTTTAACGTTCGTTAAATACAAAGCGTTGTTTCACTGCAAAAAAAAAACCGATTGTCTGTGAAACAGCGCTTTTTTTGGTTTGGCGATAGTTAGCGCCATTTTTGATGTACACGCGTGCTTTAAGTGGATGTGAAACCCGCCCTTAATCGTATTTTTTTTTAACCGACTTCAAAAAGGAGGAGGTTATCAATTCGTCGGAACCTTTTTTTTTTTTTTTTTTTTTTTTTTTATGTATGTTCCCCGATTACTCGAAGATGGCTGGACCGATTTGGATTGTTTTTGTTTTATTCGAGAGGGTATACATCACAGTTGGTCCCATATAAAATTTATTAACTTTGCTTTGGTAGTTTTTGAGTTAGCTTCAATAATACATATTTTTTCCCCACTTTTATATGGATGATCTTTTTCGAGTACTTTGTTTTGCAGGCAGTGGTATTAGAATTTGTGTGGGGTAGATTCCACAACTTAAAAGTGAAAAATAAAAACTTTTTTACAAAAAAAATACAACCGACTTCCAAAAACAACTACAAAGTGAAAAATAACTTTAATTTCGGAAGTCGGTGGCAAAAAACGATTATACATTTAACTAGACACCGACTTCCAAAATTAAAGTTATTTTTCACTTTGTAGTTGTTTTTGGAAGTCGGTTGTATTTTTTTTGTAAAAAAGTTTTTTTTAATTCTTTTCTGATCTTGCAATCAGTCCAGTGATTATGAGCAGATGTGTTGCCGGTATTGCGTAGGTCAGTAACAAGTGGAGTTAGTTGGTAATTTACGTCAAATCAGTGGCATTACCATATACCCATATTATGGACTATAAAGTCAACACTTTGACATAATCGTAACAAATATGTGCCCTCTTACAGTCCAAGTTCGGTAGTGAAACCCGACTTCGTGGCCATCCCTCCCGACACCAACAAGCTGGCCGCCGTGCCCGAGGAGCCCGCGCGCCTCGTCACGCCGCCGCCCGTGCGCACCGTCTTCTTCAGCAACGAGGTCATTGAACTTGGTTAGTAAAAAAAAACTTCATTTCAGACTTTGATCCATATTTATGCTGTTAGTAATACACACTACATAAAAGCTATGTTAGTAACAAATGTAGTAAAAAAAAAAAATCATGTATCTGTTGCACTCACCTGACGCACCGGGTACATATCTGTATGTACATGTACCCAATGCGTCACAATGGCGCAACACGCCTCCTCACTGATGACCTTCAGAACGCCGTTGACGTTCCCGCGTACTCTGCGTATCATGGACGCAATCCTTTTTCGCAGGATGGTATTGAAACCATCCGTTTGTGCTTCGGCAAACATTCCTGATGCACTGCAGTAACGTGGAAGCCCCAACAACATTCTGAAGGTATTACACTTCTGGACACATCTATTGGCCCACCTTAGAGTTCAGGTTTCGATGGCCCCTACCGAAATATGATTGCTAGATTGAACAAAAACTGTTGATGCAGTTTTAAACCTGATACATTTTACCATCTTTTTCGATCGTATTGTTTTAAATTTGAATTCAGAATACCATACGACATGGAGCTACGCCTAACAAGTCGGATATGCGCCTTGTTAAAGGCAATTGATTTTTGAATAAAAAACGTGTTTTATCAAATAAAGGTTTAATTTAATAACGCGTGTTGCCTCCATGGGCATCTACCACAGCTCTCATACGATTAGGCATAGAGTTTATCAACCGCTCTATGAAATTTTGAGGGATCATCTCCCATTCCTCTTCTATGGCAGTTTTCAACTCCTGCATCATCTGGGCAACTGGCTGACGAGCCCTAACACGTCTTTTTAGCTCGTCCCACATGTGCTCAATGGGGTTCATGTCTGGGCTTCTGGCTGGCCAGTCCACAACTGTGATGTTCACATCCCGAAGATATTCCCTGACGATACCGGCCGCACGGGCTCTTGCATTATCATCCATAAAAAGGAAATTTGGGCCCACATAGTCCGCGTATGGTATCACGTGAGGTTCTAAGCACTCACGAATGTACCTTTCAGCATTTAATGTTGGCAGCCGTGATCCTGTAACAACCTCAAGTTGAGTTTTGCCGCTCGCGGATATACCGCCCCAGACAGTCCATGAGCCACCGCCATAAGCAACCCTCTCTTCAAAGCAGCATTGTGCGAAACGCTCTCCCTTACGTCGGTAGACCTTCTTCCTTCCATCATTGCCATGTAACACAATTTTAGACTCATCAGAAAAGAGTACACGGCTCCAATCTTGCTGTGTCCAATTTAAATGACTGCGTGCGAAATGAAGGCGCGCTGTTCGGTGGGCTCGCGTTAGTTTGGGGCCATTAGCTGGCTTGTGTGGTACCATATCGCGTTCTTTTACCCTTCTCCGAACAGTTCGAGCGCTCACAGATACTCCGTGGAAGTCGCGAAGTTGGTTTTGTATCTCAATGGAGGTAAGGTGACGATTTCTCAAGCTGGTCGTCACGATGAATCGATCCTGCCTTTCAGTTGTGACCCGAGATCGTGGCCTTCCTTGGCGACGAACAAAGCCGCCAGTCTCTAGGTACCTTCGATAAACATTTCGGACCGCATATCGACTTAAATTAAGTTGAGCACTCACGTTTCTTTGGCTGTGTCCGGCCTGAATAAGTGCCACAGCTTGGGCGGCGACTTCAGGTGAAGTATCCATAGATTATTGATAGAACCTCACCTTAATGTTAAGAATAAGTAATGTTTGTTGCAAAACCAAAGATATCAATCGCTTTTTCAAGAATTAAATCCAAGTAAACCAATAAAACCAAGTTTTCTTAGTATTCGATTGTTTGATATTAACAAACAGGCTCCAAATTGTCTTTTGTTTCTTTAAATTCTGTGTTCGAAATTCAAAAAAAGACTATTGAATGAAATTGTGAATGTGCCAGGTTCAAAACTGCATAAAAACTTTTTGCTCGACCTAATATAAAATTTTAGCTAGGACCAAACGAAACTGAAAATACAAGGTGGGCCAAAAGATGTGTCCAGAAGTGTATTATATTGAACTCTGAGGATGTTGTATGCCTTTTTTATCCGACTTCAAAAAAGGAGGAGGGTCTCAATTAGGTTGTATTTTTTTTTAAATATTTTGTTGTTGTGGGCTTAGTACTAGGCTACTTTTAATAAAAAGAGAAGTCCTGTCTGCCCAGCCCAAACCCTTGAACCTAGAAAGCTGCAATTTTGCACAGAGGTTACCTTTATGTAGACAAGGAATAAGGAAGAATTTCCCGGTGGTACGTTCCCGTGGGATATTTTCCGATATCCACGCGGGTATACCGTCATAAATTACTTTCTTGCCTTTTAAAACTGTGGTCACCAAGGCGTGAAATAATTTTATTCATTAAATATTTCACAGACAGCGATGACGATGACTCGACGCGAGATGAAGCACAAACATGTTCGCCTGTTCATAAATGCTATGGTAATTACTCAAACTGCCATCGATTATTATAATATTTTAAGTAGTGTCCGACCGAAGATTCGGTTTATTTATTTAATTAATATAATACACACGCAAATGCACAGAGGGGGACAACCTTTGTGTGATGCAGAGACAGATAATGTAGGTGTAATTACGAAGCCGAAAGTGGAAAAGGAGCCGAATTTTCGGTTACGGTTTCGGCTGAAAATCGTGTTTCGGTCGGACACTAATTTTAAGTTTTATTATTATAATAACGACATAACGTTATTTTCAGGTGCAAGGAAAACGCCACCATGCATACTGAGGCGAAATGCAAAAGAAGCTGAGAGGAATCTGAAAGGTATTATTGAACTGACTGAAAGAGAGAAGATGTATTCGCCTAATGTGGTAAGTTACCAGTACTTATCAGTCACTACACAATACACATATTTAAAGCCTCGTATTCATGGGTAACCACTAGCCATGAATACAAGACTTACACGCGGGTTTTTTGATGCTAATGACGACGGGCAACGCTAGAATGGTCTCTAAGCATATTGTAAATTAAAGTCTCTTTTCGTGTCTGCCTGTGTGACCACGTTGTTCTTATATATTAGGTTGGGGAAAAAGTCTTTTCGCACTATAGTATGTATGAACATAAAATAAAATCTCGTTGGCTATACTATTTGTATCTGGCTGGTTTTGGTATCATTGAAAGTTTAAATTTTATAGAAAATAATTCCAAATTCAAATTAGGAAAATGTGTGATTTTCATTTGTTTTTCGTTCTGTCAAGATGAGTGAATCGAATGAAGAAATTCGATACATTTTAAAATTTTACTACAAAAAAGGAAAAACGCAACGCAAGCCGCGAAAAAAAATTGCGATGATTATGGACCCAGTGCAGTGTTTGTGAGAGTAGCACAAATTTGGTTTAAGCGTTTTCAATCCGGAAATTTTGATTTCAAAGATGCACGTCGCTCTGGTCGCCCTATTACGGATAAAATGGATGCCATTTTTGAAAAAGTGGAGCAAAATCGGCATATCAATAGTTACGACGTAGCTGAAGAACTGGGAATTGACCACATAACATTTTTGGCGCATTTGAAAAAAAATTGGGTACACAACAAAGCTCGATATTTGGGTACCTCACGAGCTCACTGAAAGAAACCTAATGAACCGTGTACTCATTTGTGATTCTTTATTACGACGTAATGAAACCGAACCATTTTTGAAGAAGCTGATAACTGGTGATGAAAAGTGGATCACGTACGACAAGAACGTGCGAAAAAGGTCGTGGTCAAAGGCCGGTCAGGCTTCACAGACTGTGGCGAAACCCGGGTTAACTCGCAACCAGGTGATGCTGTGTGTGTGGTGGGATTGGAAGGGCATTATTCATTATGAGCTGTTACCACCAGGCAAGACCATCGATTCTGAACTCTACTGCGAACAACTGATGAGATTAAAGCAAGAAGTTGAGAGATAGCGGCCGGAATTAATCAACAGAAGGGGTGTGGTTTTTCATCGTGATAACGCTAGATCTCACACATCTTTAGCCACTCAGCAAAAATTAAGATAGTTTGGCTGGGAGGTGTTAATGCATCCGCCGTATAGTCCTGACCTTGCACCTTCAGATTTCCACCTGTTACGGTCTCTTCAGAATTCTTTAGGCAGTGTCAGGTTAACATCACGAGAGGACTGCCAAAACCACTTGTCGCGGTATTTCGATCAGAAGTCCCAAAATTTCTATAGCAATGGGATCATGTCCCTACCTACAAGATGGCAAAAAGTTATCGAACAAAATGGTACCTACATACTTTAGATAAATGTAAATAATGTATAAGTATTAAAAAATGTTTTGAATTTTCTTAAAAAACGCGAAGAAACTTTTTCCCCAACCTATTATTATATATTACGCTACCGGTTTTTTTTTTCACCGACATTTATAGAATTTGTTCAGGAACTTTTTTATTTTTTTTTATTAATATTAAACTTACATAATAAAGGTGTCAAGTCGTAAAAACCGTGCGAAGCAGGGGCGGGTCGCTAGTGTATAATAATTCTTAAAATTTTCAGGTTGAATATATAGAAAAATTGGATCATAATATGACTGTGATAGCGAAATTGCACGACCAAATTGAACTTATGAGCAAACAGAGCAAAGACAAGGATTTAGAAGTGGAACATTTGAAAGTTAAAATTAAAGAGACTGAAGAAGCTATAAAAAGTTTAACCTCCAGTAAGGTAAGGCCATGTTGTTTTACTAGAAAAATGCAAAAAAAAACTGTAATTCATGTTGATTATACTTTATGACTGAAGCGGGTTCCATCGGCTACAGACCTTTATAGAGGGAAAGAATCATGGCCACGCTGCTAACATGCTTGGACTAGTGAAATTTAACAAAACGACCCTTGATGAAACATACGTTGTTTCATTTACCTTTAGAATGTAACTAAGTAAGTACGGCCCTTCAATATATTTTTAAAAGATGGGAGAGTCGAGTAATAAAGAAATATGTTTTTTGAGGTTAGGTGGTATGTTATTAATCTGTGGCTTTTTGAATTGAGAGGTTTCTCACCTGTTTTTTTACATAGGTTACAAATTATGTCGAATGCAAGCCAGATAAGTCTATGCGTGTCTATATGTGTCTATGCGTGTGTGTGATCACTAATCGTGGTCTTTTACTGACGGTGCATATTAGTTCATATATACATATTAGTACCAAGCAGCACCCTCGGTCGTGTCACAGCTGCAGACTCATCTGGCTCGCACTCTACATATCTGTTAAGGTTGAGTTATCTTCATTCATAAGTAGGTCCCATAAAAGACATGGACAGAAAAAAGAAAAAAAAAAAAATTGAACTTCGCGGGCTACACAGCGCAATCACCTTAAGCTGCTACTTTCTACTTAAAATATTATCCTTCGCTGTAGCTGCCAACCAACTATTTTTGCTACTGGATTTAATAATTTTTTAATCCCAAATTCTGATTAATTTCTCGCCGCGTTAAATACATGCCTAAAATGATTACTTTTAAACAGTTCACATTGCCTGGGATTTCATTTCGATTAAAAAATAAAATCGATTTAGATCTAAGTTGAAGTATGGACTTCTCTAGTTACGTTAATAATTATAAATGCGTTCAAAATCAATACTTTTTACTGCGTTCTGATAAAGCAAAGTTATAATTATAATGATGATTATTTAAATACCTCCCAATCTTTTAAAAATAAATTGATGATACTTAGGTATCATAAATAAAAAAAAAAAAAAAAATAACATGGTAATAATAATATGGTAAATTATTAGTAATTTCATTAATAATGTACTACATTTTGGTGATAGTCTCATCTTAGGTCGGAATTCTGTTTTTCCCTAGTCCAAAATGACCATGATTCTTTATCATATACTATAAAGGTCCCAGTGGCAAGGTATGAATTTTTGTAAGAGAGAAGCTGGTTTTAACTTACTTGTCAATAAAGTATATTATTATTAAAGTTGGGGAGTGGGGGCTCGCTACGTACCAACTGTAACAAACTACGTATAAAATCTAGCAAGGAGTGACGTCATGCCACATTTGACTCGATATCTAGCCATAATCATTTCATTACGTAAAAAAAGAATATGTCTCCAATATATTATGTTAATATTAATTTTGACCAACCCCACACATACATAGCTGTTCCTCACTTCCTTGAAAAAACTCACGCTGCACTCACTCCACAAAAGTCACCTTCACTCACACACTTCTCATCTGAATTACTCACATAATAGATTGGGGAAAAAGTTTCTTCGCATTTTTTAAGAAAATTCAAAACATTTTTTAATATACATTATTTACATTTATCTAAAGTATGTAGGTACCATTTTGTTCGATAACTTTTTGCCATCTTGTAGGTAGGGACATGATCCCATTGCTATAGAAATTTTGGGACTTCTGATCAAAATACCGCGACAAGTGGTTTTGGCAGTCCTCTCGTGATGTTAACCTGACACTGCCTAAAGAATTCTGAAGAGACCAAAACAGGTGGAAATCTGAAGGTGCAAGGTCAGGACTATACGGCGGATGCATTAACACCTCCCAGCCAAACTGTCTTAATTTTTGCTGAGTGGGTAAAGATGTGTGAGGTCTAGCGTTATCATAATGAAAAACCACACCCCTTCTGTTGATTAATTCCGGCCGCTTTCTCAACTTCTTGTTTTAATCTCATCAGTTGTTCGCAGTAGAGTTCAGAATCGATGGTCCTGCCTGGTGGTAACAGCTCATAATGAATAATGCCCTTCCAATCCCACCACACACACAGCATCACCTTGTTGCGAGTTAACCCGGGTTTCGCCACAGTCTGTGAAGCCTGACCGGCCTTTGACCACGACCTTTTTCGCACGTTCTTGTCGTACGTGATCCACTTTTCATCACCAGTTATCAGCTTGTTCAAAAATGGTTCGGTTTCATTTCGTCGTAATAAAGAATCACAAATGAGTACACGGTTCATTAGGTTTCTTTCAGTGAGCTCGTGAGGTACCCAAATATCGATCTTTGTGTACCCAGTTTTTTTCAAATGCGCCAAAACTGTTTTGTGGTCAATTGCCAGTTCTTCAGCTACGTCGTAACTACTGATATGCCGATCTTGCTCCACTTTTTCAAAAATGACATCCATTTTATCCGTAATAGGGCGACCAGAGCGACGTGCATCTTTGACATCAAAATTTCCGGATTGAAAACGCTTAAACCAAATTTGTGCTACTCTCACAGACACTGCACTGGGTCCATAAACATCGCAAATTTTTTTCGCGGCTTGCGTTGTACTTTTACCTCTTTTGTAGTAAAATTTTAAAATGTATCGAATTTCTTCATTAGATTCACTCATCTTGACAGTACGGAAAACAAATGAAAATCACACATTTTCCTAATTTGAATTTGGAATCATGTTCTTTAAAATTTAAACTTTCAATGATACCAAAACCAGCCAGATACAAATAGTATAGCCAAAGAGATTTTATTTTAAGTTCATACATACTATTATGCGAAAATACTTTTTCCTCAACCTAATACATCTCCTATTAGTCTAACACTCCACTACAATAAACACTCACTCACACATCGTCTCTCAACATGACTCAATAACTTCTGCAGAATTATAATTAGGTATTTCTTATTGTTATTACTTCTCTTCTTGCATATTGTTTAACGTTGACTCTTGCACGGTATCTCTGTAAAAGCTAATTCTAGCCGTGTAAGGGGGCCTGGTGACCTGTAACACAGGTTTATCCCAAAAACCTATATCAGGCACCAGTCTCACAAAGGTGGAATACAGCTGAGACATTTTTTGTACACACTAACTTTAAGTCAGCTTTGTGAACAGAGAATAAATAATATACTTACTTACTATTTTAATAATGACGAAATATGTATATACGACGTTGAAAATAAACATGACGGAAAAAAAAAAATTTTAGTCATCATCCCTATTGTGGCACATGTGACATTTCAGCTTTATCTCTGGTATCAAAACGCATCTGAAAATCTTCTGCAGAAGTCCTTAGGCCGTAGTGACGACTTAGGGTCAGTTTTAACAGTGGTGCAATCTTGACTAGTATAAAATTAGACGCAGACATCAAGAAACGCTTGGTATCTGGGTCGAATTTTATACTTAAAAGTCAATCAATATTGATACAGTTACTTATTCAGTGAAATTAAATGCATTCGCGAGGAGTTTTCGGTTATGTGGAAACTGACCCTTACAATCAGGTGGTCAGCCGGTTTGTTATCCAACAAAAATTATTAAAAAAAAACTATATTTAAAGTAATCTCACTTTCCAAAAAGGTCCATCCAAAGGTGGTCTTAAAACATTTAATATTAGGTCTTTACCTATGAAATTGCCGTTCTGCAGTACTGGCCATTTCAAATCAAAATAATTTTTGTTTGGCTAAGAATTCTAATTTCAAATTAATTTTATTCTAAAACATGGATTTTTTTTTTCCAAAAGTAGTCATTTGTTTATTGATTAGTGTTACATTTTCATCGCATTTCAATCTGTTTCGTCATCATGGATACGTTAAAAATTCGAGTAATTATGGAATATGAGTACCGTCGTGGCAGCAACGCGGCACAAGCGGCACGCAACATCAACGACGTTTACGGAGCTAACACTACAAACCAACGCACCACTTGTTATTGGTTTGCTCGCTTCCGTTCTGGAAATTTCGACCTGAAAATGAACCTCGCGGTCGTCCGAAGACTGGTCGACAATGACGAATTAAAGGCGATTGTGGAAGCTGATGATACACAATCTACGGCTGAATTAGCAGCAGCTTTCGACGTTAGCGTCAAAACAATATTGGTCCATTTGCGTCAAATTGGCAAGGTAAAAAAGCTTGACAAATGGGTGCCCCACGAACTCAATGATCGCCAGCGCGAAGTACGCGTCGAGACGTGCCTTGCACTGCTCAACAGACACACAAATGAAGGAATTTTGAACCGCATTGTTACCTGCGATGAAAAATGGATTCTGTTTGATAACCGCAAGCGCTCAGCAAGTTGGTTGGATCCTCGTTCAGCACCTAAACAATGCCCTAAACGAAAACTTACCCCTAGAAAAGTGATGGGGTCACTGTTTGGTGGTCTAGCGCCGGTGTGATTCATCACAGCTTCTTACCAAACGGGGTGAGCATTACTTCAGATGTGTACTGTGAAGAACTGAACACAATGATGGAGAAGCTGGCACATCTCCAACCAGCATTGGTCAATCGCTCGTCTCCGCTGCTCCTGCACGACAACGCGCGACCTCATACTGCACAGCAGACGGTCTCCAAGTTGCAAGAACTGGGGTTGGAAGCTCTCCGTCATCCGCTCTACTCACCAGACCTTGCGCCTACAGACTACTACTTTTTCCAGAATTTGGATAACTTCTTGGCGGGAAAAAAATTCAATACCCGAGAGGCAGTACAAAATGCCTTTGAAGAATTTGTTGCCTCCCGTCCAGCTGATTTCTTTAAGAAGGGCATCAATAAACTGCCACTGCGTTGTCAAAGATGCATTGATTGCATGGGTGATTACTTCGATTAATACAAATAAAAAATGCATGAAAAAAATTCGTTTAAATTTTTTCATACAAAACGGCAATTTCATAGGTAAAGACCTATTATTATGTAATTTATATGGTGTACATAACATAACCTAATCAGCCTATAATGTTCCCGCTGCTGGGTCTCAGGCCTCGTCTCGGTGAGCGGTAGGACGTAATCCGCCACACGGGGCTAGTGCGAGTTGGTAGATGTCACATGTCTTCGAATTTTTGGTTCCAGGATATGCCGTTTTTTGAAGATATTTTCTTTCAGCGTTTTTTTTTTTTTTATTTTTTATTTTTTTTTTTATTATTCAAAAACAGTTTACACACATTAGGTTACCTTAAACATACCACACAAACCATCGCGGGTTTAACAGCGGTATGGCCAGACACGGCAACTCGGTGCCAACTACATATTTATATTATTATTTAATAAATACGTATACTTGGCGTCAGGTAGCAGTGGTGATGAAATAATTTACACAAAGTAAAGTGCCTGCCTGGGATTTAACCCACGACCTGCACTGCTCTCTGTTGTACATAATAAAGAGTATTATAATCTACCTTCTGGTTTCACAGACCGAGCTACAATCCCAGTGTAACATCTACAACACTAAACTGACCGACGCAGAAGTTAGTTACGAGACTCTCAGGAACAAAGCGAAGCTCAGAGAGGAAGAACTGGTGTCTTTGCTGGAGGAACTAACGGCGAGAGATAAGAAATCTGAAGTTATTGGTCAGTTTAGAAGACTAAAACAGTATACTCTAATTCAGAATCTTAGATTTAAATTACTTTACTACTTAATCATCTATTTACTTTAGTGTAATGCAGTCTTAAGTTTTTTGAGTGATCCTAAATATGTTTTTCAATACACTTTCTCGAAAACTGGTTCATATCGCACTACGATTAGGTTCACAATGCAATATATTTCACACGCGTGCGATTTTTCATTTTCCAACACGTGTGCGGGAATAAAAATTGCTACTTATACCTATACTTAGCCCAAATTCGTTCAAAGCCTCTATTCACACCGTCTTGCGCCAGTTTCATTTTGGCAATTGCCGGTGCCAAGTGCCAAAATGACACTGACGCGAGACGGTCCCCTCTATTCGGAGATGAATGTTTTTTTTCAATCTCGGCAAAGAATTATGCATCTTTACGACGTTAATATTTTTTGAATATTTAAATAATGTTTATAAATAGAATATCATCAAAAACCATGATTATTACAATAAAAAAAACGTTTATGAACAAATTAACATTTATTTGTGTTATAAACTCAAACATATTTTAATTTTCTATTTTTCATATTAGGCTTTTTATTGGCTTTATATCTTTGCTTCTCCTTCAACCTGGCGAAAGCAAAGCGCGGGAAAAAAACTAAATTTAAATCATAGTTTCCTAATAATTCATGACAAAAATATTTTTCGTTATTTTATTTTATTTCTTCAAAAGTGTATTGAAAAACGTCGTTTGATACACGTGAACATTTGTTATTGCAGTTCTCGGCTCAAAAACAACCTTGCCTACGGCTCGGGTGTTAATTCCTCCTCGAATACAATAACAAATATTCTCCACTTGTATCAAAATGTACTATTGTGTGGAACTTTGTATTGTAAGACATTGAATTTTTAGTTCCAAAACATGATAATTAAGTATCTAAGATTTTAAATCAGCTTCCAAAGACTATTTTCAAATATTTGCTTTCTGAATTATTATTGTAAGTATTATTTTCTGTTATTTATAAACTTTTTTATTTTAATTAATAGGCAAAGTAATGTCCCGCACGTTAGACAAAGAGACGCACTTCATGGACATTTCTAAAGATCTTGTCAATAGTGATAATGAAAGCATAGTCAATACAAATGATGATGAATCTGATCATATGAACGAATTACTCGCTGTCACGCAATCAGAATTGAACTTAAAAAACCAAACCCTCATAGAGTTAGAGGCTAATATCTTTGCCCAGCAACAAAAGATATCCTCGTTAGAAGACCTTAACAAAAATCTCCAAGAAGAAGTAACAACTTTCAAAGAAAAACTCTCTTTAATGGACAGTGAGAATTCTCTCCTTAAATATACAATAGATACGCTAAATTTGACTATTAAAGACCAAAAAGAAAATTTTGAAACCGTGAAAAATGACATAGAGTCCTATAAAAGTCTTATACAAGAATTGGAAATAAAAATAACCCAAAAAGAAAAACTACCAATCATCAATATTGATGACAGCGCACTTGAAAATATGATTGCTAATGAAGAGAAATTTATTGCTAACAATGAAAACATGAAAAATATCATTTACTCTCTTAAAATCGCCCTTGATACGCGTAATAAAGAAATTGATGAATTAAGAACATCAGCGCAATTGAACAATGACTTAACACACGAAAATGTAACCCTAACGGAACAGCTTGAATCTAAAACAAAAGAGGTAGACAGCTTGAATAAAAAAATAAACGAAAATATAACAAGTATCAATAAACTAATATATGAAAAGGATATTCTTAAAACTGCCGAACAAGAACTTTCTAAAAAACTGGAAAATTATGAACATAAAACTAGAGAACTTGAAAAGATGAATAGAGAAATCGCTACTTCCGCTGAAAGACTGAAAGAAGACAATGACAAGCTTATATTTTCCATAGCAGAAAATGATCTTTCAGAAAAAGAAATATCTGAAATGAAGAATCAGTTGTTGGAACAAATAGACAATATGACAACCAAAATTGCTGAATTAGAAACAAAAATAAGCGAAAAAGATGATCTGATATCTTCTCTCGAGAAAGAAGATAAAGAATCAAAAGACTACTTTCTTAATGCTAAAGCCGCTGTCCTCAAATCACAACTGATACTCAACACTTTGTCCGGTAACATGCAAGAAGTGCCAGAAATGATTGACAACTTTGTAAATGTTTTTAACGTGTTAAGTAATAGTATGAATATTTTAGAAAATGTTGCCAGTAATGTAGTCAAACAAAAAGAAGAAACCTCAAAGAAAAACAATGATTTGAAAATTATGTTAGAAGAACTTACTTTAAAACATAACTCAGAAATAACTGCACTTCAGGAACAGTTAGATATCCTTAGAAGCCAAGAAAATGTATCATTAACTCGAACAATAAGTCAGTTGAACAATGAACTCGAAATAACCCGCAATGAGTTACATTCTAAAAATTCAGAAAATGAGAGTTTGGAAGCTTCTCTAAAACAAGCTACAGAAAATATGGAAACATGCAATATAAAAATAGCCGATTTACTTGATAGGAAAAATGTTCTTGAAGATCTAACGATGGGGCTAGAGGAAAAAGAACGCATACTACAAGAAAAGATTTCAGAGTTTATTGTCATTAAGGAACAAATTACCAATTCCATTCAAGAGCGAGATGAGTTATTAAATAACGTCTTAAGAAAAATAACTGAATTCACGATTCATTTTAACATCGAAAACGATATAAGGGGAGAAGTAGGTAATGACTGTACTAAAATTCACGAACGTATTCTTTTAACATTGGAGAAAATAGGAAGTCACATCACTTTTATCAGCTCGAAAAAAGATGATGATAATGATGATGATGATGAAAATATCAAAGTAAATGAAATATTATTAGAAGCCAAGCAAGAAATAGTTGAACTGACAGAACAGAATCTCAGTCTCATGGAACAGCTATCTCAGGTTGAAAGCAAGCACAATAAATTGTCAATTAAATTAACAAAAAATCAGGATGACAATGAACAACTAAATAAAGAATTATTAATGAGTCAACGAGTGCTAGAAAGCCTACAGGTAGAACTTAAAATGAAGGCTGGTGAACTAACAAGCATGGAAGACAAAGTTAAAGACTGGAAAGAACAATTTAAAAGTATAGATTGTGTACGGAAACAGCAGATGGATGAATTAAAATTAGAAAACGAACAACTTAAAGCTAGCATTGCAGGCGTTCCACATAAACCTGAATCGAACTCAGTAACAACTTACGAACACAAAGACTCTTATGATATTGATAGTAAAGATCTAGCTGATATAAAACGTATCCCTGATAACAGTACATATGGTGATCTATCGTCTCCTCCTAGCCTGGTAAAGATATGCTGTAACAAAATAGTGGATTCCATACAACCTAAGGAGACTGAATCTAACACTACATGTTCTAATGAATATTCAGATAATGTTGAACAAAATTATATAGTCAAATGCAAATGTAATGAACTCACCTCAGAACTGGAAGCCATTAGAAAAGAAAACTTTGAAATCACTGAGCTTTTAGAGCAATTGCAAGCTGTGAATCAATATCTTATTCAAGAACAAGAAGAAGCACGCAGTGAAATACAGCTTCTCGTTGCACCTGCGCATGATTTGCAAAAGAAACTTATTAATCATAAAACAAATCTGTCAATCTTAACTGCTACTACTACTGCTGAAAATAGAGCGTTAAAATCACAGGTTAAAGGATTACAACACCACCACAGTCGCTTTCACAACGTGTGCCAAAGAGATATACCTGATTTTAAGAAGCAATTGCGTGAACTAATGACTTTGTTGAGAGGGGATCCATCTATAGCCGATCAACAAAACGCCAATTTTAAACGATATTCATTACCAGATGTACTAGACAGTAGTACTGCTCTTCCTACCTTTAAAAACGAATCTACTTTAGATGGGGATCTTTTGATGCTCGATACAAATATTACCATAACTACAGCTGCGGATAACACTTTGACAGCTCATGATCAAAGTTGTTTAGATTTAACTCAGTTTTACAATGAAGCTTCTTGCCAAACGAACGAGTTGAATCAAATCGAAATTCTAAGTCATGACATGAACATGAATGAAAGATTAAATATCTTGAAAGATGAAAACGATAAACTACGCGAATTAGTAAATAAATACTCTGAAGTGAATCAATCTACGACAGACGCACAAATCAGCCCAATCAAGATAAATAATGTGATTAATGAGTGCGATAAATGTAAAAAGCAAGCAGAGTTACTACACGCACAGGAAGAACTACATGACAAATTAAAATCACTTTCTCAAGAATTGTTGGACGTGAAATCACAAAAAGCTGAGATAGAACAAAAATATAACAATCTGATGCTAGAAACACCTTCAACTGATCTTCTTATTAAGAAATTCAAAAATTTAGAAAAAGATTACAATATTAAAATTCACGAAATTACTAATGCTAAAAATACGCTTAGCATTAAGGCTGCAGAACTAAAAAGATTACAATACGAAAACGATTTGTTATCGACTCAATTAATGGATAACATATCCGAAGCCGATGACTTAAACAAAGAGATAAACAGTTTGAAAAAAATCAATACTGAACTATTACAGAAATGCAGCAATTCAGAACAATCAGTTAAGGAGTTGAATGATAAACAGCTTTCTGACAGCTGTTCCGAGTGCCTATCGAAAGACGAACTTATAAAGATGATGGAACTAAGACTAACAAAAACTCATACAAAACTAAACAGAAGTCTAAGCGACTCTGATACCTCGTCAAGGTATAACAAGATCTGCACGCTGCAAAGTGAATTAGATGCGGGTAGAAAAGATTGCAAGGAGATTACTGAAGATGTAGTCACTATTAAAAATCATTTAGACCGCAGCAATCTCTCAATGGATTTAGATGATAGTATGGGAGAATCCAACATGTACGCGTTCACTAAGGATTATGCAATTAACAGCCCTCAGTCGAACAAATGTACTATGCCTGATATTCCTGAGGAACACCCCATGGATATGTACAAAATGGAGAAAATAGACTGTTATAATTACTACGCAGAAAAAACAGGCGTAAGCAATGACAATATCAACCGTGATATGAAAATTATTGATCTCATGAAAACGTTTTATGAACACTTAATAACTAAACACGGTAACGAAGTAGAGAATTTAACAAATAAATTGAAAGATTACGATGAAATTAAGAGCCAGTTAGAAAATCAAATCAGCAACTTAAAAGAAACACATTCGCAAGTAACCGTAGAATTGCAACAGAAAGATCAAAATTATACCGCTGTTGTAAATGCTCTATCGCAAATTAAAAATAATATTAATACCTTAAACCAAGAGATTTTTAGTTTTACTGATATAGACGTAACAAAATTGGTAAATATGTACAAAGACTATTTCTTTAAAGTCTTAGACAGTAAATTAGGTTTGTCCAGTATGAAAATGATCGAAACTCTTTTCGATAACATTGTAAACAAGCATGAAACTGATTTGTCCGGAATTATGGAGCAATACACCAATTTACAAGCGCACATGGAGAGTGTTACTAAGGAATTAAGTTCTGTCAATGAAAACTTTGAGCACATGAAGTGCCAGTTGTCTGCCAAAGAAGAAGAATACAATTTGCTCCAGACACAGAAAGAGAGAATCCAAGAGATAAGCAATGCAGTTACGTTAGACATAGTCAAGAAAGATAAAGAATTAACTGAAACAATTAGCAATGTTTATAAAAAACTAATTGAACTAAATATAGTTAAAAATCAAGATATTGATTTAACATTGCCAGCTAACTCTAATATTGGCCTGCTATTTGAGCACGTCATTACTCAACACAAAACCAGCATTAGCTCCGACATAGAAAACGAGAAAGAAAATCTTGCCTTAGAAGTAAAGAATACAAAACAAATAATAGAAGAAACACAAAAAGAAATACAGGAACTTCAATCACAAAGTCAAAACTTACAACAAATTAATAATGCTGTTACCGTTGATTTAGAGCACAAAGAGAACAAACTACAAGCCCAAAGTGCAATGTATAAAGATTTGAGTGAAATATACGAAAGCAAAGTTAAAGAAAATAAAGCAAATATTGATCTCATAGAAAAGTTATCAGAAGAAGTAAAATTATTAAAGTGTTCTGTTGATGAGAAAGAAAAGACTATTGAAAAACTTGAACTGGAAATCGATACACAAAATAAATGCAAAGTAAAAGAATTTACTGAAATGATAGAAACAGTAAAACTAATGCAAGATGATATTGCAAACTTGAAAGCCATGAATGAAATAATAGTTAAAGAAAAGGACTCTTACGCTAATGAATTGCTAAAATCTGGTGAGACTATTAAACAGAATAACATAGAAATGGATAAGATGACTTCTGATATTTTAGTACTTAGAGAATCTGTACGAGAGAATGGTATTGTAATAGAAAATTTGAATGTAGAAGCGAAGAATTTGTTGAAACAGAATATGGAGCTCAAGGAAAAGTTTGAAGATAAATGTAGAGAATGCTCTAGACTGGAGACTAATATTAAAACACATGAGAAGACCGCTGAGATTCAGACGAGAATGATAATGAGGTGAGTTTTCTAATTTCTAATAATATTGTTATCTTTTGTTTTCTAGTTGCTTTCGAATTGATTTAGAACACTCAAAATCAAAAGCTATTTTTCAAACTAGGCTGAGAATCATTACAGTCCTACCAACTTATCTGTGAACTGAAAGAGGACGCCACCGTCGACGCGTCGACACATTCGAATGACATGCGTCGGCACAATCGAAGACATTTCAACATGACGGCCGTAGTTCCAATTTTCGCTATTTCACAGATAAGTTGGTAGGAGTGTACTTTTCGAACGTGAAAATTACAGATAGTCAAAACAAAAAACATACGTGTCGAATTGAGAACCTCCTCCTTTTTTTCGTCGGTTAAAAACACCCACCCTTCACCACTTCCCCGTGCTTGGGAAGAAGTGGCGTAACAAACTCCCCAGCAGCACTGCTATCTGTTCAGTTAGAAGAACTTGATTCTATACAATAGTACGCAAAATAATTGACATTACGCAACACTAAATTATTTTTCAAATAAAATTAATAATTATATGAACTCGTAAAGCCTGTCAATAGGTAAGCTAATTTATTTATTTATTTAAACTTTTCGCACTTAAAACGTACAAAGGCGGACTTAATGCCTTAGGCATTCTCTACCAGTCAACCAAGGGTGGTGAAGAGATTGATGGCAGGTGCTCAGTATGAGAGGAATACTTATAAAAAGAACACTAAAAATATATCTTAATTAACTATAAATAGACTTTATAAAAAAAAATAATAATAAATAAAAAAAAAAATTAATAAATAAATATTAATTATTAATTAATTCTGGAGAAAGAACATAAACATTGTCTTGAGATAATCACAGCGACCAACTATTCTTATTATTAAGTAATTGTTGATAGAATTCTATGCCTTTGAACAAAGGTTGGAATTTACTTCAGCTTCAAACGCATTAAAAGGCAAATCTAGGAAAGAAGAGGGTAGCTTGTTATAAAAGGTTATAAAGCCCAAGAAAATGAAATGAGTTATGAACCATATGAAGCCGCTGAAATGGAGCACGTAATTTGTCCTTATTTCTGGTGTTAACATTGTGAACATCACTGTTTTTAGTGTATAAATGTACCCTGACCCTGTGTTAATCCAAGACATGTCTCTCTGGATGCCGAATATCACCCAAAACCCTTCAGCCGTTTCGGCGTGATTGAACTTACTTATAATATTAGTAAAAACGAAAAGAAAAGTTTAAATTGTTAAAATTGTTTTGACACACGTGGCGTGCACAATTGCCTACCCGATTGTAGCATCAATCAAAGCCAGTTCCAAACAAAAATCATTTGACATTGCTTGTTTTTGTATATCATGGCAATATCTGTAAATAAACAGTTGCCATGGTAAGCAGTCTATAATATTGAAGCTTTCCTATGTCATCAGATAATCATACAAATAGAATCATATATTTTCGTCACAATTTCTTTTTAATTATAATCACATCATTTTTATTAAGAATCGGTATAGAAATGCCTCCGAATTTCGGGTTAGCATTACCCATTATTGCTTTTATTCGTTTATTAGTATAGTATGTAGATTTGCCATTGATTGGTCTGATTTCCGAAATCAGACCAAACGATGGCTGTTGACTGGAATTAATTAAGTTGCTACAGCAAGTGCTTTGGCTAACATATAATTATTATAGTCCCCTGTTTGTCTTGCACTTTTAACTTGTCAGTTACGCGAAAGTGACAAAGATACTGCTTAGTCAAAGCCATTTTAAATATACGAGTGGGGAAATGGCGCAAGATATTTTAATGTAGTGATGGTTGCAAGCGAAATTGCGTGCGGGGGGGCCCTCGGTTCAATGCCCAGGTCGGGCAAAAGTGCTATTGTGTTTATCAATTATTAGGAATGTTTAGGTAAGAGCCCAGTCTGGATTTGTGCGCTGTTGATAGCAATAGGCTGCCTCCCTTTATATGGGACTTAACGGGGTAAATGCAGATGTAAAGCTTGTCTACTCTGAAATGTTGCGCCCCACTACTGCATTAACCGTAATGTACTTATATAAATTTAAGTAGTGGGCGCATCATTTCAGGGTAGACAAGCTCCTATACATTGTACACCTCCAAACCCCTTAGAGAAATACATAAATGGTTATAAATGAATTTCAGGCTAGAGAAACAGAAGAACGAAGACGACAAGACTATTAGTGAGAAGACCAAACAGATAGAGTTGAAACACAAAGCCACCTTGCATTGTGACAGCAATGAATTCGAGCTGTTGAGGAAGGCTAAGGAAACTTTAGAGGTATGTTTAGTTTTGTTATCTATACCACATATTATAAATTGAAGTCGCTTTTCGTGTCAGTCCACGTGACCAGATGTTGATGCGGTTTTCACCTTCATTTTAGAATTTATTCCGGAAGGTATAAACCTTATACACATAAGTGTATAAACATAAATATCAAACTTACATACCGTTGTGTGATGAATGATGATAGTTTGGACGTCGATTGGCTGAATGATAATAGTTTTTCGGCGGCTATAGCACTGGATGTGCCCTATAATAATACAACACTTAAAAGTGTCTAAGGGGCCTCTGCGAGTTGGCTTCGGCCCCTCAAACGCCTTCCAAAACTCAAACTCAAAGCATTTATTTCAAATAAACCGATTATTGGCACTTTTGAATTATCAAGGGTTCGGTCAGTCAGAAAGATGAGGCTAGTTGCTCTATCCAAAGCGTAGTAGGTTATGCTCGCCTTTGTACACAAAATACAAGCTGTCCATAATATGTTAAAACATTGTTTTTGTAATTTATGTGTACAATAAAGTATAATAATATTTTGTTTTGCAGGCACGAGTGGCTGAGCTTGAAATACTAGTGGGTCAATCTCGCCCGTCCATAGACGCTCTTGCCGACTTGTCCCGACGAAGACGACAGAGTTTGCACGACTCTAAGCGCTTGTTCGGCGAAGATAAACATGAGTTTGGAGGTAAAGAATATCCTAAAAGCGACCTCTGACATACAAATTCTGTTTATTCATGTCTACGGTTTTTGTTGAAGGAATAATATAATTAAAGAACAATTTTAGAAGAATTGGAACAGCTTTATAAAAGAACAAAAATAGAAGTGACAAGTATAGTGTAAAGAGTACAAAACCATAACTTTTAGCCTATAGGTATACACCTAATAAGTATGAATATACAACATGCTCCCTCAAAAAGTTAATTGCATTGCACTCATAACACAAATCCATAAAAAACCAGTAGAGAAAACCACTATGAAAAACTAGGATATACCAATCTTTTCATTGATTTCAACATCAGTATCCTCCGCATCCATGAAAGAAGTATCTATGTTAGGAGCATCTACCTCACATCTTCCTGGTGAAGAGATGGGTAGTACTTTTTGTCTTAAAACTGCTGGCGATGGTGATTGTGAAAGCAAATTGACAATATCAGAGTTCACAGTACCTATAGGCTCAATATTTTCCTTCAGTCCAGTAAAGTTATTTTCAATAAATTTAACATCTCTTGACTTTAGTAACCGTCTAGGACTTGCCGCATTCCGGAAATAATAAGTTAGTATGAGGATCATCTGAATATCCTACAAAAATCTGTTCCTCAGCTTTCATGTCCAATTTACATCGCTGACTTGATGGAACATGAACAAGTGCTCTGCATCCAAAAACCTTCAGATGAGACAGATCGGGTTTTCTATTAAACCACCTTTCAAATGGTGTTTTACCGCTGAGCGCGCGATGTGGTGATCGATTTTTCAAGTAGACGCTTGTCTCCACTGCGTCTTGCCAAAAAGCTTTTGAGAGAAAACCATGTGACAATAGTGATCGAGCCTTCTCTACTATGCTACGATTACACCGTTCACTTACCCCATTTTGCTGAGGGCTGTAAGGTGCTGTCGTTTGCCAATCGATACCCAGTGACTGAACATAATCCATCAATTCCTTATTGATGAACTCAGTTCCATTATCTGATCGCAAGGTCTTTATTTTTCCACCTAACTGTCTCTCGACATGAGAATGAAAAGAACAAAACTTAGTTTTGACTTCAGTTTTAGAAGACATAAAATACACAAAAATAAAACGTGTATAATTAATCATCTATAAAAATAATAAAATATTTATTACCTGTAAACGAATTTGTAGAAAAAGGTCCACAAACATCGGTATGAATCAATTGAAGTGGCTATGTAGCCTGCCTGTATTTTAAGCTTTTGAAAGGCTTTCTAGACTGCTTACCCTCTATGCAGGGTATGCATGGTTCCTTGTCAACCTTCGTGTACCCCACGCCGATAGCCTGACCTTTTCTAAGTAGGCCCATGCCAATTCGACACAGATGTCCTAACCTCTTATGCCAGAGCTGGAAGTTGGAACAATCAGAGTGCACAAGATTAGCTGAAACATTATTGAACATTTTAATTGAACAATCGACAGTATACAGCCCATCACATAAAGAACCATACACTAAAACATTTTTATTGTCTACTACATCACACTTTGAGTCATAAATAGAGCAGTCTTCTTTATTGAAAACTGCACAGTAACCCTTCTCTACTACTTTACTTACTGAAAGTAAATTACAGTTCAAATCGGGAACATGAACTACATTCTCTATTCTGTTCGCCAAAGTATCCGTATCAATGGATACATCACCAATACCTACAGCCGCCACTTTTTGTCCATTAGCCACAGTAATCGTTCCACCTTGTACTGGCCGATAACTGCTGAGCCACTCGCGATGCGGAGTCATGTGAATGGTTGAACCGGAATCAATAATCCATTTCCCATAATTTGCAGCCGGCGAAGAAAGAGCCATTTCCTTCACAACAGCCTGTTCCACCTTTTCATTATGATGGCAATCTGTACCTTTAAAAACCTTTCCTGACACACTCATAGCCTTCTTGTCCTTCTTATTGGGACATTCGGGACTTTTGTGTCCTGGTTGTCTACACTTAAAGCAGATTATAGACTTCTTCTTTTTGCTCGTAGAACCTGTTGAATGTAGCGCAGCCACCTCGTTCTGGTGAGGGTCCTTAGAAAACTCGTTTAATAGTTTTGCCTTAACCAACTCACTGGTTACATCAACATTCGAATTCTCTAAAGCCATTATCAGCGGTTCGTACCGAGATGTCAATCCTCCGAGAATAATCGCAGTCAGAGATCCATCGTCGATCTTCTTACCAATATCTTCAAGATCTTGAGCAGTACTCATAACGGCGTTGATATACGATTCTATGTCTTGGAAATCGGTCAAGGTATATTTGTATAATCTACGCTCCAAAGAGAGCCTTCGACCCATACCTTTATCCTCGTATGCTTTTTGTAAAGCACTCCAAGCCTCCTTAGCGTTTTTCGCATTTCGCACATGCGAAATTGCACCTCCGTCTATCGTAAGGCATATTTTTGACAACGCCTTCTGGTATATATCCGTCTCGGTTTTTTAACATCTGAATACCTTGAAAATTCATACTATTCCCTGACATTATCTTCTTTTAAAGTAAGAGCTTCGTGCTGATAACGTGTTGAAGGAATAATATAATTAAAGAACAATTTTAGAAGAATTGGAACAGCTTTATAAAAGAACAAAAATAGAAGTGACAAGTATAGTGTAAAGAGTACAAAACCATAACTTTTAGCCTATAGGTATACACCTAATAAGTATGAATATACAACAGTTTTACATACAAAGTAAGCCACGATAAGATGCACCACATGATTGAATGATGAACCCATGATTAAAATCTTCGGTAGATTTCTTAGTTTTTCGGACAAACGCTTAATATATATATACGTAGACAGAAGTATGAAGATGTGTCAAGAAAGTTGGACTACAAAGTAGAGGAAAAATATTGATAACAAAGCAAATAAAATAAATGACAATATATAATAATAAATAATATAATAATAAATAATTAATAATAATATAAAATATATTAATATATATAATCAATATATGTGGCTTAAAAAACAGTGAACAGTTTGAAAGTAGTTTCTAATTTGTTTCAGATCACAACAGATTGGAAGCTATGTTTGCGTCTAGGCAGAAAACAGACGACATTTTCATGGACGTCGATGAAGACATATCCAACAGAAGCAGTCCGATTATGAGACATAGCAAAGGGTACATTCATATAAAAAAATAATTTATGATAACTTATGCTTTCTTCACTAAATAACTTCAATAAATGTGTTTGTATTGTTTCAGACATGACAGCTTGTCCCTTTCAAAGACTGACCAGGTAGGAATAATATTGTAGCAAAATATTGACAATTATAATTAAACGTCCATCAGTGCTTAAATTAAATTTCATGGCAGCAATATACTGTGATGACCACGGAACAGAAAAACAGTGGAAGTGCAATGCAACAAAATTACTTTAGGAACCGCTGTCGCCAAACTCACACAAATAAACCGAAAATCATATAATGCACTACAAACAAACAATTCGTTTTGATGTGTCGTTTTAATTTTAGTCAAAACTAGCATAAGTCACAGATTCTACATCTGGAAATAAACATTCATGATCTGGATAGGATTTATTTTGCTTTAGTGCAGAAAGTATTTACAACGTTTTGTATTTTAAAGTCAAACTAGATTCGATTAACGAGTTTTCCGCTACTAGATAGATGGCAGTATTCTCAGTGGTCGCAATTATAAATTTAATTGCGTTAGCCATAAGGTTGACATTCGCGCCATAGGTCGATATCTATTGCTACTCGACCAAGGCCATACCAGTGCAATAACACATTGAATTTTGAATTTCATTAGTGATGTCGATAGATACCAGATTTCTTGTTTAATTCGAAAAAATACGTCTTGTTGGGAGTTCAGTAAAACTGTAGGAACAATGACGTAGTATTATTCAGTAGACATCAGTTACTGAACAGTCGGACCCAGACAGTAATCGTCAGGCACTGCTGGACTGCTGCTTTTCTCTATGATCTTACGCATTGAAATGACCGGCTGGTCAATGCAATGCAACGTCTCAAACATTATAACAACTTGAATAATTACGTTATTATGTAAAAGTTTGATTATATTTTTGCTTTAAAGCATCTATGCAACCTAATACACCTCTTATAATAAATTTCGTGTATGAATGTTAGGCAACCTTATGTTTGTATTGTAATATAATAAATATTAAATTACTTATTTTCTTTTATCGATATCTATCAATAAAACCAACATCCGACCCGACTACATCACTAATTGAGTAGCGAAGTACTTTCGAGAATGAAATAGTGAATACAATCAATCCAAAATAAACTTTATTTTAATTGTACAAGGTTGATTTTAACTAGACGTTCTATTCTAAGATTTTATGAGAAAACAAATAAAATTGTACTTATCAATGATACGAAACACCTCTATTTTTAAGATTTTTCTCCTACTATCATTTCTGCACTCCAAAATGGAACGATAAAAAGCTACAGAAAAATAAATTTGTCACGAGACTAGCTACTCGACGCGACGCGATGTTAGAACACGACTATGACCAAGTAAGCGTAACACCAGGGAGTCTACTCCCTAAGTCTGTCCGTCCGTCTGACATAACGATCCATCAAAACAAGTGTAAAAGTTAAATTTTTCGGACGGGCAAAAACTCATCGGGAGTAGGGACAACTGTCAAATCGTGTTGTCATTCATACTTCATTTGGGCCCCGAACCAATCATCCATCCGTAGTTGATACGGAGTAGGAAACGCACGTAACGAAGGCCGAAACTACGGGCTTCGTGCTGTGGGAGTAGACCCCCTGGGCTTATTTGTGGCACGCGTGCCATGCCTACTTTGCACTTCCACTGTTCGCCTTAGGGCGGTTACAGTGCTTCACCAACCGTGGAGCGTAGCGTCGGTCCTGACGACACTCATTGACCGACCCTCAGTACCAGCATCACTGCAACGCGCTCATTATTTTCATAGCGCGTCCATCGACCGAATAACCGTTTAGGCTTTTAATCATACTTTCATTTGAGTAATAACAGAACGCACACAATGATATATGTTATGTTGAGAACAATCTAGATTTCTAGATAGCATGATAGGCAGCATATACAGCTACGGTTAGGTACACCTACCAATACCACAAATTTACCGGTTGGGAGTTCAGAGAAACAACGTTCGTTTTTACAAACTCCATTTCTTATTACCAAAGCTGCCAGTGTACAGCTGGTAGCTAGTACGGAGTAAACTGCAACTAACTAGTATATCTCAATCAAAGACCATCGTACGGCATGCGGACGCGCTCGACAGACGGTCCTCGTACGCAGTGCGGAGTATCGTACGCATGCGTACAGTATGAATTTCCATATAAGTGACGAACGTGACCAACGCGACGTACGCAGCGCGGTCGGTGAAGCACAGTAACCGTCCTTATTCTCATGTGTTATTAGGTTAGGTTAGGCTTGGTTGTGTTGTTTCAAGCATAAGTGTAAAGTATGTCATGTGACTGTGCTTTTTTAAATAAATAAGTACTTCAACAGCCCCCCTCCTATCATTAATTTGTTTCTGTATAAGGACGAGGAGCCACCATCTCGTCCTAGCAGCGTTGTAGCGACGCGTCGACGAAGGCAGAGCATTCACGATCTGCACAGAAGTGTGCTACGTCACACACCGTCACCCGGTAACGTAGCCAAACTTTTATACACATTTAAGTAGTGTGTAACAAGACCCATAGATATACATAGCCATTATCTATGCACTTCTGTACAACAAACTACTGTACATTGAGTAATTGTACTGTACATTAAAAATTGCGGGGGAAACTCATTATTGGTGTGAAAATCTTGTGTATATGGCACCGCACCGGTGCATATTGTGTTTATGGTATGGGTGCATGTAACGATGAGGGGCTCGTGGCTAAGTAAGAACAGCTGCACGGGTCGATCGATTAGGTCAAGCTACGCTTGCCGCGTTTGGTCCGTGGATAGGTGACCATATTTACATACCGAGAGGCACAGAGGGGGTGCCTCGGAAAGCACGTTAAGCCGTTGGTCCGGCTATCATTCTTGTATCTTTGACAGTCGTTACGGGCCGTCAGAAGCTCGAAAGTCTGATAACCTGTCTTACTAAGGGTATCGTGTTACCCAGTAACTTGGTTGTGCAGGTCAGATAGGCAGTCGCTCCGTAAAAATACTGGTATTCAGCTACATCCGGTTAGACGAAAGCCGACTCCAACATGGTTGGGAAAAGGCTAGGCGGATTGATTTTTTGAGTGCATGAAACGGCACGAGTAGTCGGGTATTTAAAATTAAGTTAAAACCTTGTTTACTTGTTTTTAGGGTTTCGTAACTCAAAAGGAAAAAACGGAACCCTTATAGGATCACTTCATTGTCCGTCTGTCTGTCTGTCTGTCAGTCTGTCAAGACCCTTTTTCTCAGGAACGCTTGGAGATATCAAGTTGAAATTAATATCAAATACGTATGTCATGGTCCCTTGGAGTTCTAAAAAAATCAAGCTTCTAAGTCAACGCAAAAAAATATATGGCCATTTTGATACTCGCAAGTAGGGTACTTCCCGTTGACCTAGAATCATGAAATTTGGCAAGTAGCAAGGTCTCACAGCAGAAGTAAAGGAAAAAGTCCAAAAGTTGTTAATTTGCAATTTTGTCACATATTTTTTTTTGGGATTACAGTGTTGTTTGTTTTTAAGATAAATTATTTTCATCTACAGAATCCTTCATTGTGCGTGGTCCGACACGCACTTGGCCGGTTTTTTATTTTATTTTGGGACTTTGACTTGCATAAGTAACCAGAAGGTTCCTAAGAATGGTCCAGTACAAAATTATGACCACAATGACGGGGACTATAAGTGACTCTCGGTTTCGTTATGCGTCTTTATGCTCCCGTTATGGTCCTCATTGACCGGAGACTTAATACCCGCGGGCTATTATGGCACAACGACGAGTCATAGGAAAGAGACTCAAGAAGGCATGTCTGACAGAGACGGTGCTCACAAAAGTCAATTATTTTCAAAAACTCTAATGTGCCTAGTGGATTGTTGTACAGTTTGACCGATACTGCTGTACCGCGGCTTAGGTATATGCGCGGCGAGGCGAGGGGCAGTGCAGGCCGCTCATTCGTCAACGCTCAGGGCGGCGGCGTCCCGTCCCCCGCGGTACAGCGGTATTGGTCAAATTTTAATCAAATAATTCCAGCACTAGTAAACATATTTATTTTGAAAGTATTTCAATATTGACTAAATGAGAAATTTAATTCTATTGTTTTTTTGTTGTCTTCTCTATATATGGTCTAAATTTATAACTTATATGATTGACTTTGAATGGGACGGCAAAGTATTAATCAGCAGCATATTTATTATAAATTTTACGCCCATTGAAGCTATATTGATCATTCAGATTTTACTCAAAATAAGTTGTCAAATTCTTTCTTCCAAAATGATTCGTCTGCATCCAGCAACTTCATGTATGTTTGATATGTTGAGTTTCACTTTCAGGTCTAGACCAATCGAACAGGATACTTGATGAATTCAACCATTCGAAGCCTTCTGACATTTCGGGTGATGCCTTCAGGTTCGTAATAAACCATTTTAATACAATTTACACCAAGTACCTATCAAATTTAAAAAAAACATCGAAATCCGATCACATAGGCGGGATATATCCAGTGCTCCAATCAAAAATCCCCGATGACAAAAAATAAGTTAGTAAAACCTGTATACCAAGTTTCGTCCAGATTGGTTGTAAAATACCGACCTGTATTTGAATTTTGCCAGACTTGAACAGAGACGCTTCGCTCGCTCAGTCAATGAACAAACGTCTACTTGTACGTGAAACAAAGCTTATTTATTGATACAGCCTCCACATTAACACTTTTTCACCATTTTGAACAAAAAAAATAAAAAATTTAAGTGAATGACATGCCACTAAACTGCATTTAGAACTTTTTAGATGCTGTCGGGTTTTTTTTATTTTTCCGCTTATGTATTTTTTGAATCAATTTGCTTGACAATGGCAATGGGCTCGAGGATGGAGGAGTCTTTATTTTGATACATGGTCAAGACATTGCTTATTTACGTCTAAAATCCGCCATTTTGCAATTATAATACAACATTTAGCCTATCCATCCTACCATCGCGCGGCCTGGATGTATCGATAGACACCTCATGAATTAAAATCCATCCAGCCGTTACGATGCTTCGAGGGAATAAAGAATCTCACATACAATGTGTGGTACAGACCATCAAACTGAACAAATTATAATATATTGGGCTGCAATATTGTTAATATTTTGTATTATCTTTTCTCTATTTCAACACATATTGTAGCTGTTTATTGTCCCTGGATAAAAAAAAAAAATAAATAAAAATAAAACTTTCTTCATGGGACGAACATCGTAATCGTGAAAAATTTATCAAGTGTCCCGTAGAAACACAGTTGATAAATTTTTCGCGAATAGGTATGTTGAACCCATGAAGAAAGTTCGTCAGTTTGATGGTCTGTACAAACCACAGCCTTAAATTTGACCACACCTGTCTGGTACCCCCCCCCCCCCCATGTAGATACGCGATAAAAACATGAACATGTATTTGCTGTCGCGCAGTCTGGTAATAAGTATTGCTGATGTTACAGTGAGGTGCCCCATCTACGAGAGCGTTTAGCCATCTGTCAGCAAGAGCTAGAAGATTTAAAAGAGAAGTACAGAGAGCTGGACGAGGAATGTGAGACGTGCGCCGAGTACTTGCGTGAGAGAGACGATCAGTGTTCGCGGCTGAGGAAAGAGAAGATGGCACTGCAGGTAAGAATGTACAAGGCCTTTGATTCGGCTCGGCTGTGCGGCAAAATCGAATATATTTTTTTCTGCTCGGCTGTGCAACCCGAACAAGACAAGTATGAAGCACGCCTTACAGTATCCATTAAGGGTCAGTTTCCACCAAACGGAAAAATCCTTGCGGATGCTCGAGCACTTTTTATATTTAGCAGAATAAGTAACTGTATCAATATTGACTTTCAACTATAAAATTCGACGCAGACATCAAGCGTTTATCAAGCTGATAGCTAGTTGATGTCTGCGTGGAAAAAAAAACTAGCTGTATATTTTGACGAGTTATCTATAAAAATAAATAAAAAGAGAAGTCCTTACTGACTGACTCATCAACGCCCAGCCTAAACCCTTGAACCTAGAAAGCTGAAATTTTGTACAGAGGTTCCGTTTATGATGCAGACAAGGAATAAGGAAGGATTTCCCGGTAGTAAGTTCCCGTGGGATATTTTCCGACATCCACGCTGGCGAAGCGGCGAGCAAAAGCTAATGCGAACATAAATGTAGGGAACAGCTGATTTTTTTTCGCGATTTCAGATTTGATCCCATAGTAAAAGTTGTTCACATTGATGAATACAATGACCCCATGAAAGGTTGTGCGTTATTTAAATTACACCTTGTATACAGTCCTTTCACAGTTATTTTACATCTGACAGCAATCATAAAGGAACGACAATAAGGATCACTGTGATGCAAAATCATAGGTAAAATAACTGAAAGGACTGCGAACGCTGAGTACAAAAGAATACGTGTTATACGAATTTTAACTTTATTAGTTCCTAATCGAGTCCAACTGACAGGTGTCAGGAATGCATTCCCAAATCATCCTAACTAATATTATAAATGCGAAAGTGAGTTTGTTTGTTTGTAACGCTGTCACGCTAAAACAGCTGAGCGGATTTAAACCCAGAAATCGAATTCGAGATCAAAAATGTAAACAAATAAATGCCAATATCAAAGTGACAGCTCAGGGGTAGCCAACATTTCCCTAGTCATTTTAATATTTGCTTTTGAAATCGGGTGACAGTACTATTACTTTCCTCAATGCCGCCAGGTTGGGACGCTCAACTTGAATCGATTATTAGGATAACGCAATATTATTTACGATTTTTTTAACGATTCGCTTATTTAGAAGGAAAAACATTTTATAAACAGAAAATAATTGATGAAAGTTAAATGTTTAGAGCTTCTGCCTTATTGCCAGTATTATAAAAATAATTGCACGATTTTATTTCAAACAGAAAATATTTTATTCTTGGATCGTAGTTTACATCAATGTAAAGCTGAAAACTGCGTGCAATATTATATTTTACCTGTTTAAGATATGCCTACAATTTTAGCACTATGTTATAGTACTTTTCGGCAAACTGCACAATTGAGGTTATTATTTAAAATTGGCAACACCTTTGTTTACATTTTTGATCTCGAATTCGATTTCTGAGATTATATGAAATTTGGCATGCGAATAGACCATGACCTGGAAAAGGACATAGGCTACTTTTTATCGACATACCACGCGGGCGAAACCGCGGGCGGAAGCTATTAAATCTATAAACTGATAATAAAGCTGAAGAGTTTTGTTTGTATGAACGCGCTACTCTTTGGACCTACCAATCGGATTTGAAAAAATCTTTTTGCATTTGATAGCCCTATTGAGGAGGCTATAGGTTATTAAAATTTAACATCACGCGAGGACTCTTATAAACCGAGCAAAAAGAAAAAAGTCATAAAGAACACTAACCAAAAACAGTAACATCGCGGGCAGGCAATGCGATGCAACGGGGTGGGTCGGAGGAGCAAGAAATTCCACGGGGTGAAGTCGCAGACAGAAGTTAGTGGTGTAATAAACTGATTGATTTAACTTTGAAAATCTACTTTATCCTTTACAGGCTACAGTGTCCGATCTCAAGGAGAAATTAGAGTCGTGCAATCCCAATCAAAGTCAACAGATTGTATCAAAACCGAGCGTCGCTCACGTCAGCGTTAATACTGACGAAGGTAAAGAGAATTGACATTAAATATATTTATTTTTTATATTCTTTAAATAGTTGGATAGTTGATCAATTATATAATACATAATTATTACAAATTAAAGTCGCTTTTCGTGTCTGTAAAATAATACAATTCTCCAAGAAACCCTATAGAATTGTATTGTTTTGCACAAGATAATAGGTCTTTACCTATGAAATTGCCGTTTTGTATGAAAAAATTTAAACGAATTTTTTTCATGCATTTTTTATTTGTATTAATCGAAGTAATCACCCATGCAATCAATGCATCTTTGCCAACGCAGTGGCAGTTTATTGATGCCCTTCTTAAAGAAATCAGCTGGACGGGAGGCAACAAATTCTTCAAAGGCATTTTGTACTGCCTCTCGGGTATTGAATTTTTTTCCCGCCAAGAAGTTGTCCAAATTCTGGAAAAAGTAGTAGTCTGTAGGCGCAAGGTCTGGTGAGTAGGGCGGATGACGGAGAGCTTCCAACCCCAGTTCTTGCAACTTGGAGACCGTCTGCTGTGCAGTATGAGGTCGCGCGTTGTCGTGCAGGAGCAGCGGAGACAAGCGATTGACCAATGCTGGTTGGAGATGTGCCAGCTTCTCCATCATTGTGTTCAGTTCTTCACAGTACACATCTGAAGTAATGCTCACCCCGTTTGGTAAGAAGCTGTGATGAATCACACCGGCGCTAGACCACCAAACAGTGACCATCACTTTTCTAGGGTTAAGTTTTCGTTTAGGGCATTGTTTAGGTGCTGAACCAGGATCCAACCAACTTTCTGAGCGCTTGCGGTTATCAAACAGAATCCATTTTTCATCGCAGGTAACAATGCGGTTCAAAATTCCTTTATTTCTGTGTCTGTTGAGCAGTACAAGGCACGTCTCGACGCGTACTTCGCGCTGGCGATCATTGAGTTCGTGGGGCACCCATTTGTCAAGCTTTTTTACCTTGCCAATTTGACGCAAACGGACCAATATTGTTTTGACGCTAACGTCGAAAGCTGCTGCTAATTCAGCCGTAGATTGTGTATCATCATAGCTTCCACAATCGCCTTTAATTCGTCATTGTCGACCAAAGTCTTCGGACGACCGCGAGGTTCATTTTTTAGGTCGAAATTTCCAGTACGGAACCGAGCAAACCAATAACAAGTGGTGCGTTGGTTTGTAGTGTTAGCTCCGTAAACGTCGTTGATGTTGCGTGCCGCTTGTGCCGCGTTGCTGCCACGACGGTACTCATATTCCATAATTACTCGAATTTTTAACGTATCCATGATGACGAGAAAGATTGAAATGCGATGAAAATGTAACACTAATCAATAAACAAATGACTACTTTTGGAAAAAAAAATCCATGTTTTTAAAATAAAATTAATTTGAAATTAGAATTCTTAGCCAAACAAAAATTATTTTGATTTGAAGTGGCCAGTACTGCAGAACGGCAATTTCATAGGTAAAGACCTAATATTAATTTAATTTTGATATCATGTATATATATTATATTATGCATATTATAGAATTATTTCTTTGAAATATGGTAAAATATTACCAGAAAGTATTATCAGAGTTCTTTGACCTGTTAGTAGGTACTCAATTTTAGTTTTATACCCATTTCAATCATTGTAAGGCCCACAGCGCAAACGAATTTAAAGCATCATTCTATTTCTATCAATCGTTTGAATATGGTTAAATGCATTATACTCTATTTTTAATTTGCTAGACTAAAATTACGTAACAAACCATGACTAAAATTGTCAAAATGACAAAAAAAGATCGATTGCAACTGTCATTTTGGTCCAGCAAATGAACAATCAGAGTCTATGTGATTTGTTGTGTAAGTTTGCGTAAATGTTTGTAATAAGCCGTGTCTCCTGCGCGTCTTTTTGCGAAACATAACACAAAAAACTTTACACTTAAACATTCATATTCATACACAAGCAGTCTCCTACGTATTCAAATGTTTTTAGTTACACACTTTGTGTAGATGTCAGTAGAATCAGTTTGACAACAGAATTGCGCGGTGCGCGCGATAGTTGAAAATGCAAAAAAAAAACCTTCCAGTCTTCCGCACGGGGAACGTTTTCCATGCATCTCGAAAAACAAAAACATCGTGTATGCATACACAAATGTGTATGGCCACGCGTCTTTGTTTCGATGTTTTTGTGTAATGTTTCGAAAAAACACGCGCAGGAGACACGGCTATAGGTAAACATATGTCAATGTCGGACCCAGAAAACTAAAATGTCAATAATGTTACCAGATTGGACCAACCTGCATTCAGTGGTAGTCGACCGCATGTCGTTTGACGCCGAAGTCGAGAAGAACAAGAAACTCACCAAGACCATTGAAGAGTTACGTTTCAAGAACCAAGACTTGAAGAATACACTCGCCAAGATGCATAAGGCTTTGGAGAAGAATAGTCACAGGTACATATACATACATAGCTGTTAAACACACTCGTGGCCTTGGAGCACTTCCTTGTGTATTGTACGTTGTAACTCCAGCATCCTTTCTGGAAATGACAATCCTTTACATGTTGACAGTCCAACAGGACTGTCAACATGTAAAGGATTGTCATTTATTTATTATTATTTATTTATTTTTTGTTTGTTTAGGATTGTCATTGTTATTCATTGCGGTTTTTAAGGATTATAGCAGATAGTGTTCTGTAGTTTCTGCCACCCCTGTGGGAAAAGACGTGTGTTTATGTACGTATGTTTATGTACGTATGTTATTAAGGTGTCTGTCGAGCAGACAAATCTTTCAAACATATGAAGTAATGGATTTTATTGCAGTGTTGAAATGAAAGTGATAGTCGTTCTGAATGTGTTGCACATGTGTGAGTACTATATACCTACTCTAAAGCTACCATTTACTGGGACGTCTTTATTTGACTTGGATGTGCCCTGGCGGCTGAGAGTATGTCATGCTCACTTTAATGTCTCGCTGATGGTAGCGCGTGCATTGGATCATTTAGCTAACCCATACGTCACGTTCGTGAACGGGCGCTGTCAGTGGAGGCTGGTCATATCTTAGCTGCCACGGCTTATTTTAATTTAATTTAAAACTTGAATTGGTTTTTATTTTTATTGCGGACGCTTTTAACGTTTTGCATCGTTCTCACATGTATAATTTCAACATGAATGATGTAACCAATTTTTTGTACCCATATTTTGATTTAATAAGAGTATCCGTGGAGTTTCTTGTCCGTTCTTCTCCAAAGGTACCTACTACGCTTTGGAATAGGCGACTAGCTTCATCTTTCTGACTGACCGACCCCTTGACAATTCAAAAGTGCCTGTAATTGGTTTATTTGAAATAAATGCTTTGAGTTCAGTTGAGTTGAGTTACGCAATAAGGATGCAGGGCATCACGAAGAGAGTTTCTTATCAGTTGGCTAAAATATGCATAAGGTCGCTAGGTTATTATCGCACTCACAAGCTTACATTGTACCTCAACCTATAATTTTATTTGTGTTATGACTTTTTGTAAACAGGGAACTAGAGTCAGCGCGCCACGAGCTTCAAGCGTGCAAACAAGAGCTGTTACAACTGAGAGAGAAGTACAAGGAACTGGACGACGAGTGCGAGACTTGCGCTCAGTACTTACGAGAGAGGGAGGAACAGTGTCGCAGGCTGAAGGAGGCTAAGACTGAGCTAGAGGTACGTAGTCTTCTATATATACAGGGTAGTAGGTCCCTACCGACGCGCAAACTGTAACCATGGATTCAGTACAGGATTCTGACCCAACGCGTTGAAATATTCAATGGTTTTTAAAAGAAACGCCTATCTCATAGAAAAGTGATATACCAGTTTAAAATTTATGGAACAGTAATTTTTTATTTAATCGACTAAATTTTTTTACGCTAGTCTAGGTCTAGAATCGTGTGGTGAATTCATAGTTTCAGTTTGCGCTTCAGGTCATAAATTCAGGTCGCTTTTCGTGTCTATGTTACCGCGTTGCTCTTCTAAACTGCGCAACAGATTTTTTTGCGATTTTTACCATCATTTAGAAATTTTTTCCGGAAGATTTATTTATGTCTTAAATTAATATTTAACGTGTAACCGGCTCACTAGTCAATAATAATACTACCTTCATTTTTATTTTCTTGTTCAGACTCAACTGCGAGAGTTCCAAGGAGCACACAACGTGAAGTCGCAGTCCACGCGCAAAAAACGTCAGTGTGTTCACGATGAGAACCGATCCGCTACTGTCGAATTCAAGGACGCCTGTACTGAGACTTGTGACGGTAAGCAACTATCTTTTTTTTATTTATTAAGTTCTTTGAAAGACTTACAGGTAACATGACATAAGGGCAAGAAAATGATGAAAGACTTACAGATAAACAAAACAGAATAAAATAGTAAGTGTAACTGTCAGCCAATTAAGTCTTCACCTGTAATTAACAGAACAGCGAACGACATCTTTGAAAGTATTGTCCCTGTTGCCACTTTCCCGATCTACTGCTATTTTGGGCCAATCTTTTATAACCGGCCAATTGCTTCCGTAGTTGGGATAAATATTTACGCATGCACAATATTGATTTTACCGGCCGCCAAAATATGTTTGTGTTTCATAGTATTTCTCGAAAATAAACTATGATAAACAGAGTTATTATAATGGTTGTAACTGAAAATATCCCATATCTCAAAAACTATTGATTTAAGGACGCTGTTACAAGTGTGGGTAGTCAAATCATTACTTTTTTACACAAAAGTATGTTTGTTAAATAAAATGCTTTGCATTTTTAAAATTTATTTTTATTTATTTATTTATTTATTTCCAATACACGTATTAATTATGTACAATTGGTTTTAGCCACACAACGAAAACCTCTCAGGGCTTATCTGTGTGCTGGCAAGCCGCTCATTTAAATTTACAATTTACAAAAAAGTTTATTACTGCAATGATACATAAAATATTTATATAATGATGATAACAATTTATTGGTGCATTAAGAGAAATTTTGTGTAAAAAAACGTTTGGATTTGTACTTATAACTTTTCGAACCCATCCTGTACAACATTTGCAAGTCCTCTGGAAGTTTATTAAGGAAAAATGGTACCAAATATTCTGCAATCCTCATGCCGTACACGTTATTGAACTTTGGTAGGATGTATTTACTTTTAATTGGTATCGTTCTCAAAAAGTCAGGTCTTGTTTTTTCGGTTAGCAGCTCAGGTCTATTGACTTCCGCAAGAGTAAAAAATTCAACTTTATTGAACACATTCATAAATAACATTACAATATTTATAGAGGTCGTCGTCACTGTTTTTGAATTTCTTGTTTATATGTTTTGGTGTAATTACTTTTAATATTCGTAGTTGTAGCTTATAGATATCTGTCAGGTATGCATGATAAGTTCTCCCATAACTGCTTAGTCCATAGTTGATAACCGATTCTGCTAGGGCCATATATAACATTCTAAGCGTTTTGTAAGGCAATTTATATTTAAGTATAATAAGCTTACCTAGAATGGACCTTAGTTTGTTGCAAACGTAATCTTTGTGCGGTCCCCAACAGAATCGGCTATCAACTATTAAACCAACATACATGTGCTTATCGACTACTTCTAATAGCGGACATTTGCAAGTCTTTGGCGAGTTATGGAGGCAAGTGTGTTCGTGTGCTATAATTTTAGGTACAGTGGAGCATTTGTTGTGTGATGAATGTATGTGAACAATTTTTGTTTTTGTTGCGTTTATTACTAATCCTACGTCATGAGCCCATTTACACATTTGGTCGAAGTTACGTTGGAGGGATGCCTCAGCGTCATGTATGTTTTGATTAGAGACCAATATACACGTGTCGTCTGCGAACTGGTATACAGAACCTGAATGAATAGTATTGTTCATATCATTAACATAAAGTAAATATTCTGTTGGGCCTATAATTGAACCCTGGGCCGTTCCTTGCGTGGATGGAAGCTTTGTACTGTACTCGTTTTGTATTTTAACCGTGTTATATCTGTTGGTGTGATAGTTTTTTAATAGTTCTAATAGTGGCCCCTGTATTCCACTTTGTGACAACTTGTCGAAAAGTGTGTCACAACGGAGCATGTCGAATGCTTTGCTAAAGTCTATAAAAAGTGTCAAGACATGTTTTTTATCATTTAAGTGTTTATTGACTTCATCCGTAAATTCTCGTAATAATTGTGTCGTACTCTTATTTTTCTGAAATCCATATTGTTTTTTGTTGATTATTCCGTTCGCTTGTAGGAAATAATTTATTTCATTACCTATGTAACGTTCTAGGATTTTATCTATACAAGACAAAATAGTGATAGGACGATAATTATTGACGTCATCACGTGAGCCCTTTTTGTGTATTGGACGTATCACCCCTATCTTTAAAAGGTCGGGATACGTACCAGTCTGTAAACAGCAATTAATTAAATGTGTAATAACTGGGATGAGTTTAGCTGAAGTATACTTAACATCTTTAGCACGTATTCCGTCATAACCCGGGCTTTTCCTGTCGTTTATTTGCTTGATGATTCGTTCAACCGTATCTTCTCGTGCAGGTTGCACTCTGATCGACCTATCAGGAATTATCTCGTACGTACATTTATCTAAAAGAGGTACATCGCAAGAATTGCTTAGGTTCTTGATATTAGAATTAAATTCAGTCATGAAAGTGTTAGCCAATGTTGATGGATCCTTTCGAAAAGCTTTAAGTAACACGTGTTCAATAGATTGCATAATTTTGCCGGTTAAACTATTCACAATGCTCCAAATCTTTTTACTATTTTTGAAATTTTGAGAAACTTCCGTCATTATTTGTTTATTTCTAATGTAATTTGTGTATTTGTTTGTTTTATTTCTATATCTATTGTATAACAATCTTTTTTGTGGGTTATTTTCATCTTTTAGCCAGATATTAAATAATAAATCTCTCTTTATACACATCTTTTTAAGTTTTTCATTGGCCCAAGGACATGTACTACGTTTACTGAAACTGCTTTTACGAAATGTGAATTTACATTTATCGTATACATTATTAAAGCTAGTATGTATGTACTTAACTATTTCATTAGGGCACCCGTATTGAAGGGGTATACTCCAGTCAATGTTATTTAGTTCACTCTGCACTCGGCGATTATCTATCTTAGTTATTAATTGACTAGAAGAGTGTGAGTCATTCTTATTTAGCGCACTCATTATCGCGCACCCGGTTATGCAGTGGTCGGCCGGTGAAGTGCTTACAACAGATGTATAAATGTTATAAGCACTAGCATTGCGAATAAAGACGTGATCTATACATGACTTTGAAATTCTGTCACCGTATTTTTCGATGCGTGTATAACAATTAACGCCACTAATAAATCCCAGGGTGCACAGTGAATATAAATATTGTTTGACCACGGGGTTACATACTTTTAGATCTATATTCATATCTCCCATTATTACATAATCCTGTTTTATAGGATAATTTACTAATAAGGACGACAATTCATTAATAAATCGCAGTTTAGATGTGTCGGGCGGTCTGTACACGGCACATAATCCGAATTTGAGACTATTTATACTTAACTCGCCGGCCACACATTCAAACTCCTGTGTACACAAGTTCCTATGTCTCATAAAAGATGCAGACTTATGAATATACAATAGAACACCCCCACCTCTTCTGTTAGTCCTTAATTCTGAATATAAGTTATAGTCGGGGAGTTCAAACATTTGTACCAATTCATTTTTAATGTTTACTTCAGTTAATAACAGAATGTGAATTGTATGTTTACTATTTAACAATATGTACTCAATTTGAGCAAAGTTTTTCGTGATAGATCGTATATTTACATGCAGAAAGTACAAACTATTTTCAGGCACCGGTATGTAGGAAGTAAAGTCATTCCATGTTCGACAATTGATTTCGACTACATTATGTTCTACTGTATCCAGCATTAGAAAATATTATGTTTATGTATATATAATGACCATAATTTATGTGAACTTACCTATTGTCGATCATGCGATGATTTTACCTTTTCGATGTCGGCAATCGAGCGTATTGTAATTATTTTTTTTTCTTGGACACTTTTACGCACTAATATATTCCCGTGTTTACACCATATAAAATTAAACAATCCTTTGAGTTCTTCTTTTGTTTTCCATAACAGATATGCCGTCGACGGCGTCAGACACTCCCGAAGGTAAACTTTGTCAGCACCGTCTTGTCCTATGCTGGCAGCAGATATTGTCGAGTTTTTGGCAGCATCTATCCATAGATCTCGGTTTCCCTCTCTAAGTATCACAGTGATCGGAGTCTGGTCTTTGTTTCTCGCCATATTTGAAGGGTTTCTTGTTTTCCTATATGCTTTTACGACGTCATCCGGGTTTTGGGTTAGGGTTACGGCAACCTTCTTGGCAATTTCTTCAGGATTGTCTTTCTCACATGGTTTGATGCCACATATTTCAAGTTGGTTACATAATTGTGATTGCTCCATTTGGTTTAATTTGTTTTCCAGTACTTCATATTTGATGTTTGTGTTTTTAGCATGATTTTGTAAATCAGTGCAACGGTTTTCCAATTCTTTCATTGATTTCTCGTATTTTTGTATCTTGGTGTCATACTCATCAATTTTATCAGAGTAGAATTGCAGGGTACGTTGTAGCTCTTCCTTAATAACTTGCCTCACTTCCCTGCGTAGGTCTCGTAATATTTGCTGCATCATGTTATCACCAGTGTGTGGCTGTGGTGTAGCAGACTCGGTATCTGTATTTTCGTCTCCGTCGATATCGGCGATGATACATGATAGTCTTTTAGGCTTACCCCCTCCGGAGCATGATTTGCATTTCCAGTCCACTGAATCAGTATTGTGCAATACACCAAGTTGGTCGGGTGTTATTGACACACAGGAAGCATGAAGCCACTTATTACATTTGCTACACTGCAATCCAGGAGACTTTTTGGTTATCAGTTTTACACATTTTGCGCATTTCACCATTATTATTTAGTATGGAAGGTAGATGAATAACAGTTAGCGATCGCTGCGTATGCGACTACTCTCGATTGACACGCGTGAGCGACTAACTAAACTAAAATAAAATGCTTCGATGTAAAATACTTTGGTACATTTATTGAGAAAATGTACCTATCTAAAATTATATTTATATTTCAGAATTGTACCATGCACATCTATCAACAATTCGGCCAAAAAACATTTTAAGAATGCAAAGCATTTTATTTAATAAACATACTTTTATGTAAAAAAGTAATGATTTGACTACCCATTTGTAACAGAGGGATGCGCAGTGGTAGCCCGCGAAATTCTGTACTGATGTCCTGTACTGAAAGAGCTTCGGCAGCTCTTCAACTCTGTCCTATTCTTTTGGAGAACACCGGAAGCGTGGCGAAGAGGCGTAGTCCTACTTTTCTTTTAAAAGGGAAATGAAAGGGTTATTTTTAAAGAATTACAGACCCATTTCGCTCCTTAGCCACGTATATAAACCATAGACCACATCCATACAGTGTGACAAATTATACAGAAATCTGAAGAGTATAATCCGCCCCTATGTCTTGCCTTTGTGGACTATGAGAAAGCTTTTGACTATCGAGACCTGGTTTGTTTTGGAATTTCTGCAGCGATGCCTAGTCGAGTCGAATGGCGATACATACAAGTGCTGAGATGTGTTTATGAAAACGCAACAATGGCCGTCCATACTCAGGACCAGCGTACTAAACATATCCCACTGCGTCGAGGAGTGAGACAAGGGGACGTAATTTCCCCGAAATTGTTCTAAAGCATTAGAAGATGTGTTTAATCGCTGAACTGGGGAGGACGCGGCATTAACATCAACGGCGGGTACATCTCACACTTGAGATTTATTTTATTTATTTATTTATTTTATTTAATTACTTTTAGGAAAGCTTAAGCTAATACATTTCCATATTAAGTACAATGTGTAAAAGATGGCCAATTACAAGCTTCCACCAACGATTAAAGTGAGCAACATTAACAAATACGCGAAAACAGAGACGTAAGAAATAAATAAAATTTCACGCTCAAAAAATACAATTGAAAGTTTTCTTTACTTCCTTAATGCTACTAGTAAATAAATCTAACTCAACATCCTGACACTCCATATTAAAAGTACGGCAAGCTCTTATCACGTATGTGATACGATGTCATCGTCATCCTGGCTGAATCGCTGAAGGACGGCCTAGTTGATTCTTCTGTACGCATTGGTCTCCGGATGAACTTGGATGAAACCCAGGTTATGTTCAACGAACTCGTTACCGCGGGACCGAATGCTGTCATGGCGGTGCTCTTTAAGGTTGTTCGAGAATACGTTTACCTCGGGTAAACTCTGCAGTTTGGTTAGAACCACTTTGAAAGGGGGGAGGCTAACAGAAGAATTCAGCTGGGCTGGGCAGCGTTTGGGAAGCTTCGTGGAGTCTTCTCGTCACGTATTCCACAGAGCCTAAAGACTAAGGTCTTCAACCAGTGCGTCCTGCCTGTTATGACTTGCGGAGTCGAAACTTGGACACTCATGTTAAGGCTGGTCTATAAATTCAAGGTCACTATGGAATGGGTTATGCTTTTTGGGATCGAATCTACAACGAGGTAAGCAAGCCGAAGTGGCAATGGGCCGGCCATATTAGCCGTAGAACCGATGACCGTTGGGGTAGACGAGTTTTTGAGTGGAGACCGCGAATCGGCAAACGTAAGGTAGGACGCCCTCAGGCTAGGTGGAGCGACGATCTTCTCAGGGTGGCTGGTAGCTACTGGATGAGAGTAGCCGGAAATTGAGTTGAATGGCGTGCAAAAGGAGAGGATTTCTAACTTAGATATATGTATTGATGATTCTTATGGTTATAATTATGTAAATACATATATGTTATAGTCGCGAATCATATTTTGCTCAACATACAACCTGACACTGACCTGCAAATTGCAAAAAACTTAAAATTTTAATTTCGCGGGCAACCCTAGCGCTTTCGCCTTAAATAAAGTCGCTTAGAAACATGTGCTAATAGTCTCCGAGTAACATGGCTGTGTGATTATGACGAAATTATAACCCTAACAAGACCCGACTCATACCACCATTTATCTGGGCCTGACGCGTTGCAGTTTTCTCCCAACTTAGTATTTACCTAGTGTTTTGATCATTGCTCCTAGTCCTATACCAGTGAGTTTTGATCATTGCTCCTTGTCCTATACCAGTGAGTTTTGATCATTGCTCGTAGTCCTATACCTAGTTAGTTTTGATCATTGCTCCTAGTCCTATACCTAGTGAGTGTTGGTCATTGCTCCTACATGCGCCATATATGACCAGCGTTTTATTTACCCCACCAAAATTGTAGCAACACCTATAATTATACAGGAGGTAATGAGACGTTGTTGAAGCCTTGCTCCTCCACCACATTAGATTTACCGATAAAATTCGTTACAATTAAGAGTAACGCTATAAACATGTAATTTGTAAGTGAATTCCACCTACTATTAGATAATAAAAATAGACTTGTTAGTGATATGTTTATACATTCACAGATCTCCTAAGTTACCAAGTGGAGCGCGATGGCAGTGCCCGTCCGATGTCGGAAGATAAGCAGGCGAAAGAAATAAAGTGTTTGAAATTGGTAAGTATTACTTTCGTCATTCATTTGTCTGTTAAAAAAAGGGAGGTTATATAAACCTTCGTTTTACGATAGTATTATTAAATTTGAATGAAAATAAACGTGAAAGTTAGTCTGGCTACGCTAACTCTGCCATGGAATAAATGGGCAACCCCAAAAAGTTTTACATATGGTATACTAAAAATTGACATGAAAGTAGATCTAAAAGAATTATCAATACAATTTCTCGGAGGGACCACGGGTTATAAACGGAAATTGCCTTTAATTTTTCCCTAAAATTGTTTTATTTTAACGGGAAGTCCTTGAATTAGAGATTTACCAATTTGTGTAGCGAGTAAAGTTAAAAGTATAAAGTACGAAAATTCTAGGTATCGCAATCGTAAAATATCAATAAATAATCGTATAATAATCGTAAAATCGTACTAAAACTACACAAGTATCTACTTAATCTTTTTCTGTATCCCTAGACTCGCTCGTACGGACATCAACAGAAGTCGGTTAACACTGCTACTTTTTGACATCATCTAAATTAACACAAAATGATTCGATAAACTGTTTTTTTTTTCATTTAACTGTTAAGAGTTAATGTTCTTAAAATTTTAAGTACTTCTGTTCTGATTTGAATTACTTAAATATTTCGCTTAATAAAATAAGATTAAAAAACTGCAAGTGTTAATCGACTTTTGTTGCTGACTGTACAGTCGTACGGTGTGCATGCTTTTAAAGCCTGCTTATCTCGTCCATTTTTTTTCAGTCCCGCAAATCCCGCGGATCCCGCATGTGTTATCAGTTATCACTCATAAACAGTGCGGGATCCCAATCGTCATGATGATTTCGTATTATCGCTACTCACTTTGGCTACCAGACAGACATCTTAATAGTTTTCAAAGGAAGTAGCCATAGTTTGTTTAGCAAATCTGATCAATAATTTAGAACATTTATAATCAGGCTGTTGAGAAGCTGTCACAACAGAAGACGTTCTTGGAACAGCAGCTGGTGAGCGTGTCGACCATGCACGCGCCGCCTCCCATGTACGTCGCGACCGGCAGCGCTATAGTACAGGTACGAAATAAACTATATAACAATACATTCATCAGGAGTATTTCTAGTTTACGCGAACTTAGTACTTGTTACGGATTGGCAGTTTCACTAATACTAAGCACTTTTCAGCAAGTTTGCACGCATGATACTGGTGTTAGAGACAAGTACTAATCATTAGTTAAAACTCGTATAAACTATTCAAAAAAAAATTTAAATGTTGAATCCTTTCAAAAGCTAAAGCGCCAGGATAGCTCGCGAAATTCTAATTGTCTTTCTTTTTTTCAATTTGTAAGTCAGTATTCGGTTGTATGTTGATCAAAATAAGATTCGAGAACGTAACAAGTAACATCATCATCATCATCATTTTGGCTGATAGACGTCCCAAGCACCGCCACTTCGACCGGTTCTGTGCTTCCCTCATCCAGCGGATTCCTGCGGCTTTTACAAGGTTATCGGTCCACCTTGTGGGAGGCCTTCCAACGTTACGTCTTCCGGTACGCGGCTGCCACTCCAAAACCTTCCGGCCCCATCGGCCATTATTCTGCAAGCAATGTGCCCTGCCCACTGCCACTTAAGTTTGGTAATTCTTCGGGCTATTTCGGTTACCTTGGTTCTCCTGCAGGTCTCTTCGTTTCTGATTCGATCACGCAGGGAAACTCCAAACATAGCCCTCTCCGTTGTCCTTTGGGTGACTTTTAGCCTTCTTATTAGAAGGCCTTCTAATAAGAAGCCTTCTAATAAGAAGGCTAAAAGTCACCCAAAGGACAACGGAGAGGGCTATGTTTGGAGTTTAAGGCCCATTGTGAGCGACCACGTTTCAGTGCCGTAGGTCATCACTGACAACACGCACTGATCAAAGACTTTCGTCTTGAGATACGGCGGTGTGTGAGACGAGAGATATTGCGAAGCTTCCCGAACGCTGCCCAGCCTAGTTGGTGCAGTGTTTCCGGTCTTCGTGAGAATGGGTGCTACATGGGTTTTCGTACACACACTTCACCACCTCAATGTACCGATAGTCGATCTGGCACCGTTGAAGAGACTGCAGTACAGCCCAAGTCTCGATCGAATCAGAGGCTATCTTGTAGTCTACAAACGCTAAGCAGAGGCAGGTACCGCAGCCGCAACCGCAGCGTATGTAGGGGGTCTATGGTGCCTTTACGGAGTCCGGCTTGTTCGGGAGGCTGGAAGTCATCAAACCTGTGCGCGAGACGATGACTCTTGAAAACAGCTTGTAGACATGGCTCAGAAGTGAGGCTGTAATTCTTAAGAAGGGCATTATCACCCTTCTTGAAAAAAAAAGTATCACCAAAAATCTGTTCCACGCCTTCGGCGTTTTGCCCTCGAGTATGACGGAATCAATTAACTTCTGGAGGGCGTTAAGAACGGGTTTTCCTCCGGCCGTAATTCCATCATCACCCGGCGCCTTGTTGTTTTTGAGCTGTTTCAGAGCCATCCTAAACTCGTACAAGCTGACGTTCGAGATGTCTTCGGTATAGTGTCGGGTCAATCTACCGCTAATTCGTGACGGGGTTACTTGTTGACGTGTATGACTGTCCATAGAACCTCTCGATCTCCCCCAACAGCTCAGGTTTGGCGTATACGATCCTGCCATTATCGGTCTTCAGTTTCGTAAGCTCTGAGACTAAGACTCTGCCCAATGGACAGATCTCTTGCAAAGACCTTGGATTCCTTGTTCCGCTCTATCGAGTCCTCAATGTGGCTAGTGTTAAAGCGGCGAAGGTCGCTTTTGAAGGACTTAAGAAATCCGTCTGTTGAGCTGCCGATACTTAAACGCATCGTCTGACGACTGCAGGATCATCTCACGCCTCTCCTCCATGAGCATGTAACAAGTATGTATTACAGAATTATAATCATTAAAATTATCAAAACAACTCTTTAAGACCCATTGAATGACTATTTCATGAAATCTTGACATTTAAGGATTATACTAACTTAAGGAGCTGTATTACTGATTCTAATGATTATGAATATGTAAATACATATTTGTTACGATCGCGAATTATACTTTAATCAACATACAACCTAATACTGACTTGCAAATTGCAAAAAAACGTAAGATAATTTTAATTGCGCGGGCGGGTTTGAAGGGGGATGCGCTAAGGTAGGTAGCCCGCGAAGTCAATTGCAATCAAAATTGTTCAATTTGCAGATCAGTGTCAGGTTGTAACTTTATCAAAATACGATTCGCGATAATAAGAAAAATGTATATAGGTACATAATTTTAACCATAAAAATCATCAATTCATTAAGTTACAATAAGTTAGGTTTTCTTCCGGATTCGTCTGAAAATTCGTCTTTCCGAAATCGGACCAATCCGGAGGAACCTTATCTGCAAATAGCAAAAAACGCAAGAAAATTTGAATTTCGCGGGCTACCACAGCGCAATCACCTTAAGAAATCATAAGTAATATTTATATGTATGACCCTTTTCAGAACCAACAACTAACCGACGTGATGAAAGAAAACCAAAAACTAAAGAAAATAAACGCAAAACTGGTCAACATTTGCAAGAAGAGAGGCAAAGACTCCAACATAGAAAACGAAGACCCTGCCGACCGGCGCTGAATTTTATTTACGTGATTTTTCATAATTCGAACAAGTAGTTAAATTTTCTTTGACCAATGCACAAATGAGACGGGTAATGTAATGTGAAATAATAATAGTAAGCTGGGCTTGTGTCACATAATACTCATGATATTGTGGTATTTTAGTAGTGTGGAAATTATAGTACATATATTTTTGGCATGTTTATTCAAATGTTATTCGCGTAAGTAAGCACGTAAATAGGTTCGGAAGCTTTACTTGTTTTTGTATCACCGTTTTCCCAATATTTGCGTAAGAATAACTTTAAAATGGAGATGCTATTAACGACTAAATGCTTGTCTGCCCTATTATGGCATTTGTTTGGGCACTAATCACGAGCTTAAATTGCGGTAACAGTAACAAAATAAAAACTCCAAGAGTCATGTGACCTAGAGTGGAGAGGCTGTTTTTAGTAGTTTTGTTATAAGAACAAATTCATTAAAGCCGTTATATGATCTAAATTAAGACTGAATGTTGCAACGACATTCCAAAAGCATTTAATAATGGAACAGCGCACGAGTTGCCTAACAGTTATGACAAAACTAGATTTAATCTATGGTTATCAAGTAGAATTTAATTTAATTTTTTTTTTTCAATTAAATGTTTCATTATAATTTTTTTAATTCATTTTATTCTTCACGACACACTTGTTGTGTTGATTCGAAGTTAGGCCACTTTGCGCTGACAACTCCGAAAGGGAATGATCAAAGTAAATTATTGTCTGATTCTAAAGCGAACGTTGTGAGTATGGTGCCATTGTAGATACTAATTAGCGAGTCCTAATTATTCTCATAGATATATTGAATGTGGTACAATCTAGTATTATTAGGGTGTACTTAAAATGTTTGTGCCTAAAAGTATTTACTTAGTGATATTAGTTGTGAGAATGCAGATAATATTTATTATAACATTTGTATCCGTCTGTAAATAATTTAGTTATACGCTCACGTGTTTTACTAAGAGATTGGCAGGAACATAATCTTCCTTTGAGTCCATCATGCGTCTCATGTGTTGTCAAGCGTTTATGAAGCACAATGAGTAGCAAGTATCACCATACGAAGGGTGAAGTCCACCAAGGATTTCATTCAGTTGGATCATCACTGGTCCGCCGTCTTTTGTTTTTGTCTGAGTAACAAAGCTATCGTCGTTTATGTTCCCCAATCGCACAAATAGCTAACTTCGAATGTAAGTGATTCGTCCATTAATAAAATAATAATGCACTATGAAATTATTCAAAGACAATTTATATTACTATTGAACCACTAATATTCTTTGAATATGATTTTAATGATATTTAATTCACTATTAATCTTCTGATGTTGATGGTACCAATACAAAATAAATGTTTGATTATTATAATTTGTGTTTTCATTGAAACATTATACTAGCTTTTGACGATGAGATAATTTTATCACATAAAATATCTGACCCGACAGACGTAAAGTCCAGTCAAAATTTTAATAATTTATACAAAAATCCCATAGAAGAAAAAGGACGTTCAGTAGTTCCCGAATTTGAAAATTGTACGTAAAACTTCCAATTTTTCTTTCCGTAAGAACCTAATTCGGACTATTACGAACATATTAAAACAAAAAATTGCCAAATCGGGGTAGCAGCCATTCGCTTACCATCGAACAGCATTTAATTTTTAATATACAAGTTGCAATTTAAATAACTTGTACTCATCATTATGAACAACTTACTTTGAGACCAAACCTGAAATCGCGAAAAAAAAATTACCTGTTCCCTACATTTTGACATAATGTAGAGCATGGAGCATAAATATAGGGAACAGCTGATTTTTTTTTCGTGATTTCAGGTTTGGTCTCATAGTAAAAGTTGTACATAATGAGTACCCCTTAAGAGGTTGTGCGTTATTTTAAGTTACATATTGTATGTTAGACATCAATGAGTTTACGATAAAATCTTTGATCTAGCTATTGGACTATACTTTGACATGTTGAGGGCCAAACTTTAGCGTGCAAATACGTTCGCAGGCCGCGTTTAAAAGTACTTAGTGCATTTTAAAGTAGTGATAATATTTCTTGCGATAGATATTAGACATGAAATAATACGACAATGCTATTATAGTACAATGTATTAAAATAACAAAATTAAATTTTAAAAAATGGTACATTGTAATTAAATCGTTAAATTTGCAATTATTACAAACTACGAAAGTTAAATACACCGAAATCAATGAGACACTTGAGCTTGAATTTGGGAAACTAATCCATCGATATTTGGATTAATTCCACTGATACAAAGACGTAAGTAAAGAATTTTCCAAATTATCGTCAGTCAGTCTTGTACGATGTGTTGATTTATTAACTTTCATCAATGAAAAGAACTGTTCGCATTTATAAGTACTGCTAAACGCACAAATCAATCTTCTTGCGAATTTTCTAAGCTGCGGAAAATTGTCTTCTTCTAGGTATTTTTTGTAGAAATCGCACAACTCTACGTCTTCAAATTTGGATTTTAGGAGTGTTTTCTTGAATCTCGATTAACTCCATTTGTAAGTGTATTGGAGCATTTTGTACATTACATTTTGTAGGAGTAGCAAAATAAACTGAAACAGTCCCATGTTTTTGAAATCGCTAAATCTGTTCGACAATAACTTGAGTTCTTCAGCATATTGAGCATAAGCAATATTTTCATACGCAGAGAGCGTGTTGAAATATAACCAGACAGCATCTGTGACTCCCACAAGCTTAGTTTCATCTGAAACGCTTTCAAATGGCTGTACAAATCATTTACTAACTGTCCTTGTTTTTGAAGTTTCAAATTTAAATCATTCAAATAACCTGTAAGATCGACCAGAAATGCTAAGTCACATAGGTACCCATTTTGGGTCACTTAATTCAGATAGTGGTTTATTTTTTATTCTCATAAAGTCTGCTATCTCATTTCTAAACTCGTAAAACCGTTTCAACATTTTTCCTTTGCTCAGCCATCTGACTTCACAATAATATGTTACGTCGTTATATTCAGCTGATATTTCATCCAAAAACGCCTTGAACTGACGATGGTTGAGCCCTCGGGATCGAATAAAGTTGATGGTTTTTACTACCACATTCATAACATTCTGGAGTCGAATGGACACAAGTTCTGTTGGTGGATAATGCAATGAAGGACTATCAAATCATCTTTTTGCACATTTAATTCTGTTGCTTTTTCATTCAAAATTCCGATGAAACCTTTACGTAAGCCGACCATAGAAGGTGCACCAACAGTGCATACTCCAATTAATTTTGACCATGGCAAGCCAAAATAAAAATATCCTGTCCTGTAGTGGTCCCTATAAGCGGCTGTAAAGCAAGCAATTCCTCAGTAACAGTGAACTCCTTATCAACACCTCGAATAAATATAGGCAGTTGAGCTGTGTCAGACAAATCGGTGCTCTCGTCTAATGCTATGGAAAATGATTCAAAACCAGCCATACGGTCAGTCAATGTTGTTTTTATATCATTAGCCGTCATTTCTATACGTCGAACAACAGTTCGTCTTGACAAACTAATTTTATCAAATTCATTTTTCTTTTCAGGACACAAAATACTGCAAACTTCTAACATACACTCCTTGATAAATTCTCCTTCGGCAAATGGTTTTAATGCCTTTGCCAATTTTGAGCTAACTATAAAACTAGCTTTCACAACATTATCAAGTTGTGTTCTTTGTTTATGAAACATTTGTTGCTGTTTTTCCAAATTTGCGATAAGCTTCTGGATTTTGTCTGTTCTTAATTGTCCTGTCAGTGAGTGCAGCGTAGCATGCTTAGTTGAGTAATGCCTCTTTATATTGAATTCTTTAATTAAAGAAATGCTGTATAATGAATCCATTTCAGTAATGACTGAAATGGATTCGCGTAATTTTCTACCGACTGCCACCAAGATTGCGCTTGCACAATCGCTTCTTCTTCCCATCCTTGACTATGCTGATGCCAGCTATCTTGACCTTACCCAAGACCAACTCGATAAACTTGAGCGGCTTCAAAATGTTTGTATAAGGTTCATATTCGGTTTGCGCAAATATGACCATGTTTCTGAATTTCGTGTGAAGCTCAAGTGGTTACCAATTCGCCATCGCCGGAATGCTCATATCCTTGCCCTTTTGTATAATGTGCTCTTTTCCCCTACCACCCCTCTCTATCTCAAGAAACGTTTCCAGTTTCTTTGCGACTCCCACACGAAATTTTTAAGGTCATCTGATAATTTAAAGCTCAAAATGCCTATGCATTCCACAACTTTCCTCGATAAATCCTTTACTGTCCAGGCTGCTCGTTTGTGGAATGCATTGCCAGTTCAAATAAAACGCGCGCAGTCGTTACCTATGTTTAAAAGGCTCGTAAAGGAACATTATTTGTCGTTGTGATCGTGTTCACGTAACTGTAAATATCTTTAGTCTTCATTTGTTTTCGTTGCTTATATTTAGTATGTATGTATTTATGTATCTATTATTTAGGTTATGTATGTATCTATTTTAGTATAATATTGTAAGTAGGCACTTATTATTTGCACCAAAGACAGCCCCATTTCATATCCAGGCAAATCACTGTCCATTCTATGGTTGCCTGGAAGAGATTGCAGAAAGCGATAAGGCCGCCCATTGTATATTTTGTAGTTTGTGTCTTTTTTTTTTTTTGTTATGTATTTTTGTGGTGTACAATAAAGTATATATAAATAAATAAATAATCCTTGGGGCTACTGCCGTACACCGCTGGCAACCCTCTATTTATATGTCGAGTGTAAGTTCTAGAAAGTTCGAGTACATAATTTGAGAACTTTCTAGTACTTACGGGAATGTTCTAGAAACATTGCGACGAATCGACGTTTCGTGTAGTTCTGCTACTCGATAACAGATGGCGTTAGCGTCTACGTAACAGTACCTAATGTAATATTTTTTAAATTAGGTTTTTTTAAATATCTTACAGCGGGCCGGTTCCGGCCCGCGGGCCGGTTGTTGCCCATACATGTTCTAAACTAAGACCCGACTAAATCTGTGACTTGGCGAAAACTTGCGACTAATTAAGAGACTAAATCTGGGAGAAAACAGATCTTTGCTAGGTGGCCTAGTTTTTGATATATAAATGTGGCCAAGCTGGGGCGACGCTCTCCAGATCGGCCGCCAATGAACCCTTATAGCTTTTGAACCAGTGACCGACAAATTTCGACTAATTAGCGACTAGTTTTTTGTGTTATCAATATTAAAATCTCTGATGGTGGCAATGCCAGTGTCAGCCACACGGAGCGACTGCCTATCTGACCTCCACAACCCAGTAACTGGGTAACACGATACGCCTTGGTAAGACTGGTTGTCAGACTTTTGGGCTTCTGACGTCCCGCAACGACTGTCAAAGATCAAGAATGACAGCCGGGATCATCGGCTTAGCGTGCTTTCCGAGGCACGGAGGGGTCTCGGTATGTAAAGATGGTCACCCAGGTTATTCGAGCCCAGTAAATTACAAAAGAAAATGTTGATGGCAAAATTTTATTTCAAAGTTTCTTTTACAGTATCAAGTGTTTATACACATACACAAATATAACACCACATACATATGGAAAAGGCCTGTGCCCAACAGAGATATTCAATTTGAGACACCGGTTGTGTGAAATCACTACGATGCTGTAGCACTAAAACTATACTAAAAGGGGGCCTTTTGAGTATTTCGCAAGAATCTCAAAAACTAGACGTCCTAGGTTTTATCTCCTTATGTTGCATCTGCCTCTTAACTTGTATGTCCCTCTTATGTTGCATCTCCCCCAGCATTCCCCAGAGATAGTTGTCTGCAGTTTAATGGGTCCACCTTTAATTAACTTTGGCCTATGTCAAAAATGAAAAAAATCAAATATGAAATTCAAAGAATCAAAAATGTTGACAGTCTGACTGCAGAACGGAAATCTTATTTATTTATTAAAATCTCCCTTACAACTATGATTACAGGTGTACATACACAATGCGACAAGATGTGGGAAGACGATTCTGTTAGAATAATGACCAAAATATTAAGAAGTCGTAAAAAACTAATGGTATTGAAAGTGAAGCACTTTTGCAAGCGTGAAAAACTTAACGAGGCCCCACTTATTCCATTGTGTTCAGGCTCGTGTTTGCGCCGTTACAAATTAGTGAAATAGGGTTACCAAAGGAATTCGCATTAAGTCCCCAAACCTCCACTGCTAAAATGTGAGACTAGTTTCAAATATATACTCGTATTTATAATTAATTATTTACCTTCTGTAGAATTATTCGTATTTATAATTCTATTTAGAAAAATTTAGGTGGATTTTTTAGATAGGTACTTCTACTTTATGATTAATACTTATGCATGAAATGCGACGTGAGATAGATTTCAAAGGGAGTCGCACAACTTTGTGGAGAATCGTCAAGGAGATGGGGTTTTATTTTAAAAGGTGCAGACAGCAGATCCTAAAGAATGATGGAGATTTGATATTGTCGCCTGGCGTTATCATATATCGGTATCAGGAAGAACTAAGAAAAAAGTTTTTTTTTAATGGTTTTTGTTTTGTATAACCATTCAAACTTTACAAAATGAAGGTTTTCAAGACGATTGTAAAAATGGCAAAACTAAGTAAAATTTATTATACTTACATAGATGTTGTGAAAATCTACTTTCACTATCATTGAAAACACCTCATTTAAAAATTTCCCTAATTTCAAGGAAACACATTTTGTGTAACACTGGTATACATTGCTGTCAACATAACGTCAAAGGAACTATTTGCTGAAACGCACTTTACAGACTGTAGTTCACACATCACATGAGTTGACGCAAATTGAACACGGTTTGGTGGGCAATGGGCACGCACTGTGCTACAAAAGCGTGGTAATTTCAAGCAACCGGTGTCTCGAATTGAACACGGAAAGGGTTACGACAGGCGGAAAAATAAAAAAGACTGAGATTCGACTAAAGTCGATAAAATACACATAAAAGTACTTATAAATTACTCGTTGGTTACAGTATCACCATTCATATTATCACTTTTCAAGTTTTCACCGTTTAACGTATCACTTTCCACATTAACGCTAGTTTTCTCCTTCATAATGAGTTCTATCTTCGAAGGAAGTTCTTTCAATAACTCTTCAGTCTTTTCTACTTGTGGTTTGGATAGATTAGCTTTCTTCTGTACTTGGTCAGCGAATGTGGTTCTACCGGCAACCTTTGCGACGTCTGCAGCGAGTCTGAGGTAATCTTGGCTGTGGGACTTTGCAAGTTCTTGCGCAGCTTCAGAAAGATTGCCCGAGGCCATGTGACTGGAACATAAAATAGAACAATTTAATGACAAAGGAATAGTACAGTGCTTTTATGTATTCAAGAGCCCACATTGTCTACATTTTGATCGCTATATCTCATGCAGTTAGCGTACATTTCTAAAGGCAACACAAAACGTTCTACTTTTGCAAATAGCTTGAAGTCCCATGTAGTTTACATTGGGGCACACTAACACTCGCCGCATCTGAGTCAGCTGACTTCAACATGGCAAGAGATCAAGTTAAAAAGTTTGAGCAGAATATTTTATTATATCTAGATCAATATGAATGTGGTTAAGAACTCTCATATCATATTAGTCTTAAGTCTTAACATATATTGTAACAAAGCATAAACGAATGAATACTTACAGCATAGCTGCCACGGCAATTTGACCGCCAATGGAGAGTTCAATAGCCCACTTCTTCAAAATTTCTTCAGCCACACTGTCCATGTACCTGTGAATATTTTAAATTATACACATAAGTAGGATATTATTGGGCATTCTAACCCACGCTTTCGTTCCTACGGCTCACTCCGTTCGCCTTCGTCACTCTCGGTGTGTTAGATTGCCCAAAAACATCCTACTATAACTAGCTCTACATATCAACCACTTATCCGTTCGCCTCGTCACTCTCGATGGATTAGAATACTCAATAATATCAATTAAATGTTACATAGTGCAGTAAAATACAGGTTCTTGAAGGACAGCCATGGTGTGGTTGTTCGTACAGTTGTTCGAGTTAGCGACAATGAGCTATAAATGTCAGTGTAATACATTAATTGACTCATTATTAATATAACCGTTTCAAACAGTCGTCATGAAATTTGTAAAACAACCACAATCGTTACATGTAAACAAACTTTGTATTAATTCTCAGGAGACTGGTTTTCGCCATGGAGAATTATTACCTAAATCGATACGATGCATCATTTGCGGACCGTCAAATTGTGGAAAGACGAATTTGTTAATTGGTCTTCTTATACACGAGAATGGTTTACGATTTCAAAATGTTTATGTTTATTCGAAAACCTTGCAACAACCCAAGTACGTTTTTTTAGAAAAAGTCTTGCAACGAGTACCAGGCATTTCATTTCAGAAATATCATGAAAACGAGCAAGTACTGAGTGTTCAGACCGCAAAACCGAATTCTGTAATTGTATTTGATGATGTTGCTTGTGAAAATCAAAGTAGTATGCGCGATTATTTTGCTATGGGGAGACACAAGTTCATCGATTGTTTTTATCTAAATCAGACGTATAGTAAAATCCCAAAGCAGTTAGTAAGAGACAACGCAAACCTAATCGTACTTTTTAAACAAGATGAAAGAAATATGAGACATGTTTATGAAGAACACGTTAACACTGACATGACATGGATTGAATTTCGTGAAATGTGTTCAAAAATATGGAGTACACCTTTCAATTATATTGTAATTAATAAAGATTGTTCCAAAAACAAAGGATGCTATAGAAATAAATTTGACACGTTTGTAGTCTTTGACTAAGAACACGAATACATATAAAGGGTCTTTCAACAAGGACGGGTCGATGTTAAAATTGAATAAAACAAGATGTGTGTGAGATATTATCGAAATTTATTTTTTATTTAAAAGGCCCATTTATGCCATTATGGATGGAATATGACATCGTTCAAATGTCCGCCGCGGCTTCGTATGGTGGCACGAATCCGAGAGGTCCAATTTTTAATGACTCTGCTGCATAGATCTGGCTGAATCCGAGCGATGGCCTGCGTTATGTTGGCTTTCAGGGCAACGGTCGAATGTGGTTTATTGGCATAGACCTGCGACTTCAGAAAACCCCACAAGAAAAAGTCTAGCGGAGTCAAATCACACGATCTTGGTGGCCAATTCACGTCACCTCTGCGAGAGATAACTCTACCCTCAAACCGTTCATGCAGAATGTCGATTGTGTCGTTCGCTGTGTGGCAAGTAGCGCCATCTTGCTGGAACCACATGTCGTTCACGTCCATATTGTTCAATTCAAGCCAAAAGAAATTGTTTATCATTGATCTGTAGCGCTCGCCGTTGACGGTGATGGCCTCGCCAACGTCGTTTTCAAAGAAGTACGGACCAATGACGCCGCCACACCAAAATCCGCACCAAACAGTAACTTTTTGTGGATGCATTGCCACCTGGTGAACCTCATGTGGGTTGTGGTCATCCCATATACGGCAATTTTGCTTATTAACAAAACCATTCATCCAAAAATGTGCCTCGTCGCTAAAGATTATTTTTCGGCCAAAATCGGGGTCCTCTTCCAAGCGTTCCGATGCCCATTCAGCGAACACACGGCGTTGTCTATGGTCATTAACTTTGAGCTCTTGGGTCAGTTGGATCTTGTACGGATGCAGACCCAAGTCCCGACGCAAAATTCTCCAAGTTGAGGTCTGCGAAAGGCCGAGTTCTTGAGCACGGCGAGAAATCGACTGCGTCGGAGTCTCCTGAACACTCTCACGTACAGCGGCGATGTTCTCGGCCGATCTGGCGTTCCTTTGACGTAAAGGTGTTGGTTGGTTGTTTACCGAACCGGTCGTCTCAAATTTAGTCACCAATCGTTGGAGAGTGGACTTTGAAGGGCCACCGCGTCTGCCGTAAAATGGGCGCAATGCGCGCAACGTTTGCACTAACGAACACTCATTTTGATAATAAAGTTTTATCATTTGCACATGCTGCTCAACCGTGTAACTTGCCATGGTGATTTGGCATCAGTGACTGAATAAGAAAAAACAGATTTGACAGTTGCCGCCAAAACAAAATGGCCGCCACAGATTATTAACATCGACCCGCTCTATTTGAAAGACCCTTTATAAGGCCATTACCTGCCTGACATTATTATTCGCCTTACGACGCTAAATCAATTCCGACCTATTTTACCAACAATATGGAAAAATTATTGAAACGACAAATTGTTGATGCGGCAGAAGCTGTAAAGATAAAAGTACGAAAAATGAGAGATGCTGAGATTAACAATAAACAAGCACTGGAATCTGTTTTCAAACCTGTAACAGAACCTCTCAACCTAATTGCTAATGCAAGTAAGCAAACTCCTCTCCTGCGTGCTAATGATGATTTTGCTGATGTTCCGTTTACTAAAGAAACTTATCAGAAAGAAGAAACTGGTAGCGCAGAAAGTAATGATAATAATGACGATGAAGACAAATATGAATCCGATATCAACAGTGATTCTTCATATGCATCAGTAGTTGAAACTGATGAAAGGAATCAAGATTGTGATACGTCATCCTGGTCAGTATCTTCAGAGGCGTTGGTAGATGTTCCATTTGGGGTTAGAGTAGAACGCGGGAAATTGATGTTAGGTTCGGCTTGCATAACGATCAATGATCAAAACATCATCGTGGCTGGACGTACATACCGATATACACCTGGATTAAAACAGTTGTTGTTTAAGAAAGATGTAGACTTAAGCTTTGTTACAGAAAGTGATCTGCAAAATTATAAGTCGATGCTACTTGTTACAAATGCACATCGTCGAGACTATGAGCCAAGTAAGCCAATAAAAAGTAATAAAGGACAAAAATATTTGCAAGTTATTAAACCTCTTTTTAAACTGAAGAATGCAGTTCAGGGAAAGGGTCTACCTTTAATGAAAAAGTGGAAAAAAAACGTAGATTTAGTGTATTGGGATAATCCTAATGAGTTAGTGGAAAGGTTAAAATTATTAATTGCGTCTAGAGATGCTGGCAACACAGGGTTAGATAATGAAATTATATCTATCATTGAAGAATTGCGTGAAAGTAAAGTTATAAATAAATAAATATTTGAGATTGTGTTTATTTTATTATCAGCCTCTCGATACAATACACCTTAAACATGAACGTAGACAAATTCGGACACTACATTCACAAAAGAATGCGTTTATCAGAGTTATTTGAGTTTAATGAGAATGCATTGTTAAAATCAGAAAACGGCGATTTTGATTTAAAAACATCAAGACTGAGAGGAATCAGATCTCCAGTAGAAGCAGATGATGCTGTAAACAAGGACTATGTAGATCGATTGAATGCTAATATGTTTAAAGAATTTAATAATCTGATTGGTGCATTGCGTTCTCAAATCATGAAAGATGCAAAGAGTACAGTTCAAGCTACTTTAAAAGCAAGAATACCTGAGGTTTCAACTCATTTGTACGATAAGTTTTATACTAAAGCAGAGGTGGATAAATTACTTCAAAAAACTCCGTAATGGTGAAACAGCAAATTGTAAATGAAATACATAAAGCGGCACGAAGAAATTTCCTTCGACGTTCTGTTATTCTAAAAGGAATCCACGACTTATGGCAAGCAGACTTGATGGACATGCAAAACCTGAAAAAGTATAACAAAGGTTACAATTTCATCTTAGTGGTGATTGACTGCTTTTCAAAGTATGCCTGGGCAGAACCGTTAAAATCAAAAAATAAATCGGAAGTCACTCGAGCATTTGAACGTATACTAACAAGCAGCAATAAAAATCCTGTTAACTTACAAACTGACATGGGTACAGAGTTTTATAACAACACATTCCAAACGCTCATGAAGAAGTACAACATTAACCATTACTCATCTTTCTCAATTAAAAAAGCTTCAATTGTAGAGCGACTAATTAAAACTGTTAAAAATAATTTATATAAATATTTTAGTCTCATTGGAAACTATAAGTGGTTAGGATCACCATTAGAAGATTTATTTAAGACTTATAACAACACAAAACATCGTACTATTAAAATTAACCCGATTGATGTGAATAAATATAATGAAGCAGTCATAAAAGAAAATATTAAAAAAATATGTAAACATGTATCCATCCAGCGGAAGCCTAAGTTTAAAAATGGTGACTGTGTTCGTATCAGTAAATACAAACACAATTTCGAGAAAGGTTATACTCCTAACTGGTCAACTGAACTCTTCACTATAAAAAAGATTAATAAAACTGTGCCAGTAACATATCACATAGAAGATCAAAGAAAGCAAGATATATTAGGAACTTTTTACGAGCAAGAACTTCAAAAATCTGACTATCCTGATGTTTATTTAGTAGAAAAAATACTTAAAAAGAAAGGAAAGAAACTATTCGTCAAATGGTTAGGTCTCAGTAATGAAGAAAACAGTTGGATTGATAAATCTGCATTAATAAATTGAGATATAAAAGAAGTATTTTGTAATATTTGTATCATTATACTTTAAGTAATGCAAGGTGGTGGACTAGTTAACAGTATAATTAATAACCTACCGTTCGAAGCTCATTTGCCTGGATACAATTATTGCGGACCAGGAACTAAACTTCATAAACGTTTGTTGCGAGGTGATCGAGGTGTGAATAAACTAGACGAAGCTTGTATGCACCACGATATAGCATATGCAAAACATACAGATTTACCTAATCGTCACGAAGCCGACTTACAGCTATTAAACATGGCTAAACGCAGACTTAAATCAAAAGATGCAGGAAAAGGTGAAAAATTAAGCTCATGGTTAGTAAGCAAAGTTATGAAAGCCAAATTGAAATCTGGTTCTGGTGCCAAAACATTTAAAAGTTTAGTATCAAAAATAAAATCGAAAATAAAAAAACTAAAACCCAATGATAGTAAGTCTTTAATAAACTTTGCTTATTTAGCTGCAAAAAAGTTATGTCCCAAATTACATCAAATTCGAGTGCCGAGAGTGATACCCATACCGAAAACTGGTGGGGTTCTACCTTTAATTCCAATTTTTGCTGGCTTATCAGCTTTAGGAGCTTTAGCTGGTGGTGCGGCTGGAATTGCAAAAACGGTGAATGATTACAAATCAGCTCAGCAAAACTTGCGAGAGACTGAACGACATAATAGAACTATGGAGGGTTTAGCAGTGGGCAAAGGTTTATACCTAAAGCCTTATAAAAACGGCAAAGGATTGTTCATAAAATCATCAAAAAACTGAACAAGAAGCTACCCAATCGCCCACTAACTAATGTAGACATCCAAAACTATGCAAGAGATATTCCATATTTCCGAGGAGTATATATGAAAGATCAACTACCAAGGACGCCGAAACGTATGGAATGTGGTATCGTTAACTTAGACGATTCTAAAAACGAAGGAACGCATTGGGTAGCTTATGTAAAAGTATATGACTATTGTGAATATTTTGATAGCTATGGAAATTTAAAACCTCCATTAGAACTGCTACGATATTTTAAGAATTGTAAAGTTTTATATAACTACACAAGATATCAAAAATTTAACACTGTAAACTGTGGTCATTTATGTTTAAAATATCTGAGGACTTTTTGGAATAAAAATGTATAAAATAAATGCTTTTACTTTATTTCAATCATTTGCAAGATGTCACTCACTTTGTCGATAACTGGAAACTCTTCAATTTTATCTACGTACTATCCTAATACGCTGCAACTAAATGGAGAATATGAGTGTGCTTTGTTACATTTTTCAACATTTAATTCTATACCAAATATTGATATAAGTAATAACAAGTTCTACTATGGTTCAAATGAAATTATTGAAATACCGGAAGGCACCTATGAATTGCAAGATATTTATGATTATTTAAAATCTGAAATAAAAGACGCCTCAATCAAATTACAGTGCAATAACAATACTTTAAAAACTAGCATATACTGCTCAAAAGACGTTAATTTTAAGAAAGAATACTCTTTCAATAAACTGTTAGGCTTTGATAAGCAGGTCTTGAAAGCAAATAAATGGCATGTGTCACAGTATCCAGTCAACATTTTACCGACGACAGTGGTAAGGATCGAATGTGACATTGTGAGCGGCTCGTATATAAACGGTGAACCAAGTCACATAATTCACGAATTCGCACTCAACGTACCACCAGGTTACAGAATCATAGAAATCCCGAAGAACGCAATATATTTTCCAATCAATCAAAATAACATAAGCTGCATACATATTCGACTACTAGATATAAACAATCGCTTAATTAATTTGCGTGGTGAAGAAGTGCAGCTGTATTTACATCTTAGAAGAAAAAATGATTGACTACAATAAATATGTGCCTCAACAAATTAAAAATACCAGTTCCACTCAAGCTACCTACCAAATAAGACGTCGTTCTAAGAGCAAAATAAAATTAACTAAAGACAATAAGATATTTCTCAAAGCGATCGGATTGTTAAAATGAATATCTTAGACGTTTTATCCACTCCGACTTACGACAACAGTATAGAAGGAATTGAATTTCATTCGTACAAACCTTATGTAACGAGTTTCAACAGGAACGATGAAATTCGCATACCTATCAACCAACAGGATCTATACATATTACCTTCAGCCAGCACTCTGTATTTGGAAGGAACCGTTATCGTTAGCAAAAAAGATTCAAAAGAGAGAGCTACTAGTGTCAATTTTACGAACAATGGACTACTCTTCTTGTTCCAAGATATTAGGTACGAACTAAATGGAGTGGAGATTGATAAAATAAAAAACGCAGGTATAACTACAACCATGAAATCATTAATATCAATGAATGAGAATGAATCAAAAATTGCTAGAGCTTGGGGTTGGAGTATCGATGGTGTAAAAAATATTAATGGAGGAAGTTTTTCTGCGTCTATACCACTTCGGAATATCCTTGGTTTCGCAGAAGATTTTAAAAAAGTTGTGATAAATAGTAGACATGAACTAATATTGTTACGAAGCAACACTAATTTGAATGCTGTAAAATTGAACACCGGTGAAATAGTGGAAGACATTCAAATCAATAAAATTATATGGCGCGTACCCCATGTTAAAGTATCAGACAAAGAAAAAATAAGTTTATTAAAACTGTTGGAAAAAGATCGACCACTTCAGATGATATTTAGAAACTGGGATCTATATGAATACCCTACTTTACCTAAAACTACAAAGCATACCTGGTCCATCAAAACTTCATCTCAAATAGAAAAACCAAGATATGTTATAATTGGACTACAAACAAGTAGAAAAAATAATGCAAGTTCTGACATGTCGCAGTTTGATCACTGCTATGTTCGTGATGTTCGAGTGTACCTTAATTCAACATATTTCCCGTATGAAAGCCTCAATGTGAACTTCGCTAATAACAGAATTGCTTTATTATATGAGCAATACATCAGATTTCAGCAGTCGTATTATGGACGTTGTCCGGAGTCTTTATTAAGCGAGAAACAATTTAAAGACTTAGCACCGTTGTTTGTTGTTGATTGCTCTAGACAGACCGATAATCTGAAGACTGGTCCTGTTGTAGATGTAAGGGTAGAAATCGAGAGTGATTCAGAAATACCAGATCAAACTTCAGCGTACTGCCTCATTCTTAACGATTGCATTGTTGAATACAAACCATTAAGCAACACAGTGAAGAAGTTATCATGAACGCAGATATTATCATTGTCGAACTCCAAGGATTTAAATATTTAGACAATAATTTTATTGTCAAAGAAGTGGCTATCGTAAGTAATGAGCACACACAGACGTTCTTAGTTAAACCACCACATTCGTTTTACTATTTAACTCAAGAAGAAAAGAAGCAGGTGCGATGGTTGGAAAGAAATCGTGGAATTTTCTGGAGTGAGGGCTTTATAGACTACAGAGAGTTTCAACACGTCATCATGCCGTATTTAGAAAATAGAAAAATTATTACAAAGGGTTTAGAAAAGATTAAGTGGATAAAAGAGTTATGTGCAAACTGTGAAGTGATTGACATAGGTGAGAAGGGATGCCCTAATTTTGCGACCTTAAAAAAAAAGTTTTGTAAAAATAAAACTGATTATAACTGTGTGGATCACAAATTGAACTGTGCATTAAATAATGCTGTGTGTATTAGAAAATGGTACATTGATAATAATATGTCTGTATTTAATTTATTTTAATTATTATTGTGTTGATCAGTTAATAAAAAATGTATATCTACTTATGAGTGTTTTATTTAATATAATCAGGGTAACCTACTTACGAAACTTTAAATTAGCTGCAGCAAAATGATATTTCTTATAAAATTTCATCCATGATTTTCAACGAATTATTCTAATAAAAAATACTGTTAGCAAATAAACACTATAATTATATCTTTAAACTAGAGCTAATTTAGAGTTCGAGTATAACTAAGTAATAGAAAATAAAACATAATTTAAATCATTAAAGAATACAGTTTTATTTACTTTTTTACATTATTTACAATTATTACAAACTAATTATAACTACCTACCCAATAATAGATGTCATCACATAGTTTATTTAATGTTTTCTATACGGACCTACATACTTGTGATGTATGTACATTGTTCCAACTAGATTAGACAAAGAAAATCTACATACCTACTTAATAGTATATGTATTTTTTTTTTGTTTTTGTTTTTTAGGACTATGTAGGTACAGGATAAATTACAAAAGTTATAGTTTATTTAATGTTTTCTATACATACCTACATACTTAACTTACAAACGTGTGATGTATGTACATTTTCCCAACTAGATTAGACAAAGAAAATCTACATACCTACTTAATAATATATATTTCTTTTTTGTTTTTTTTAAACTATGTACAGGATAAAATACAAAAGTTATAGTTTATTTAATGTTTTCTATACGTACCTACACACTTAACTTACAAACTTGTGATGTATGAACATTACCCTAACTACATTAAACAAAGAAATTAATATTATCTACATTATAATATTTTAAAGTTTTAGTTTCTAGACTATGTACAGGATAAAACACAAAAGTTAATGACAATAAAACTTACATAGTTGATATTTTAATAATTTATACATTCAAAACTTACACTACATAAAAACCTAAGATGTATAGAGAGTAAAGAATAAGAAAGCAAATAAATGTTATACATACCTAATGATATTACTACAAATCTTACACAATAACTTATGAAGTAGGTACTTACAAAATAATTATATCTGTTAATAGTAACAATTGTCCCCACAAAGTTTTTTTGATATTTTATTAATTAACGATTGTGTCTCCTCCATAATATGGTCCACCGATTCAGTCACTACATACTGTGCACTTAATATTACCACGTCTTGATTGTCACTTGCAGGTTCTTGTTGTTCACTGATATCCAGCACTTGCACCATGACCAGTCGTAAACCTTTTTTCTTCTCATTGTTTATAACGAATGATTGACATGTAGGTGGAGATGACTTCTGTTTTAGACACTCCCGTCTTGTTCTAGGCTTCTTGCTGGCAGGTCCGCAGTTTTGTCTTGCTCTAAACTCCTTGTTGTCAGGTCTTTGTTGTTCTGAGAATTCCGGGATATGCCAGCTTAAACTCGGTGTCGGAAAACCTTGAGCGTATTGTGAGAAGTCGATAATATCTGGAGAATCATCCATTATCAATAATCTGAAACAAACGGAATAATATTTAATTATAATTACATAAACAACATGATGAAATAATGTTATAAGTAGATGGGTACTTGTACAATACTTACAATTCGTTTTGTTTTATTTGAAGTGATATGGTCGCACCGGCTGACTGTCTAATAATGAATGTTCTACTCAATAATATTACTGTGGAACGTATGTAATTAGACTCTATAAGCATTGCGCCGTGATTAATTTTCATGTTTTAACGTGTTCGAGCTCTTGCACGAACACCTGCTCGGTGTCAAATTCTACACCGCGCGTGCGAACTTCGAGCTATGAGTGCTTTGTAATCAAAAATTGACAACATGTTTTATCAAGTTGGAGTCTGTATCGTCGTGTGCTTTGTCATAAATCAGGAATGAAAATGAAACAGATACAATTATGATTATAAAATAGTATTTATTATTTATTTATTTATTTCATACAAATAGGTACTTACTTAAAAGAAAACTTAGGAATCAGGTTTATGCGGCACAGCATTTCATTTTAAAGTCCGAAGTTTTGGAAATGAATAATATGACATAAAAAGTTAGTAGAGAATATTTTAGTATTTTTTATGAAATGCCGTGTCGCGTAAACGGTCTTAAAACTAATTAAGACTAAATAAGATTTTACGTTATTTGCTACAAGTAATAAGATAATAAGGTTACACTTTGATTCAGTAAACTTATTGTATTTGTTTCTTTATATAAAACAATTTCAAAAACTGTGTTAAAACACTTATAGCGGTTACAGTTTCAGTCCCTGCTTAGGTAATCTTTAACTAGGTACCTATTTATTTATTTTCAATTATAAACTAATATTACATAAATGTGGAGCACCCGATTACATAAAAATAGTTGCATTTCCCCAGGCCAAAGTAGATACCTTGTCAGGTAACAGCAACCGTTTATCATCATTGCTTGATAATGCTATTTTATTTACACTTTGTGTAAAAATGTTGTGTTTTATGGACCTAAACAGTACATTTTTTTTGCGAATGATATTGCAATTATTATACAAAATATTTTTATAATCTAACATTTTTAAATCTTTCATTACACATTTTTTTGTGCCTTTTGCTTTCTTTATGGTTTTATTTAATGTTTTAATACAATAAAGTTTTGAGCGCAATCCTACAAATTCTTTGATAATTTTACCACCCATTTCGTCCTTAAAGAGTCCTGGAACCTTCTTATTAATAATTGGCAAGTTAAATTCATTTGTACAATCGTAGTTGCTTGTATCAAAATATTTTAGAAAGTGGAGTTTAAAATCTTTATATACGTCACTAGTCTGTACATTATAAACTAGGCTGTCTGTGTCAGTATAACACAATTCAATTCGGTTACCGTAAAAAGGTTTTATGATGGAATAATGGAAATCGTACATGTGACCCTTAGATAATTCTAATACAGCAAAACCTATGTATATTGGTTTATTAAGAAGTACGCGCGAAGGTTTCATTTGAATTGCTACTAGATTTTCAGAAAATATAGAAGCACTATGAAAATATGGGCTGGCTATCAATTTTTCAGCACAATTGGTTTTTTTTGTTTTATTTTTCAAGTCACACCAGTTGTTTATTAGCTTAACATCTACCCGATGTTCATTATTTTCCAAGGTCTTACCAAAAATACTATTGTTCAGTAATTTAAAAAAATCTTGTTCAAACGTCGACTCTGCCTTTTGACGTAACTGTGTGTTAATATCGATATATTGTTTTAAAAAAGCACTTTGCTTGAATATAACACCGCGATGGATCCTATGCAATACTAAACCATGCTGTAAGCATTTTTTTAAATGAACGTAATGAATAACATAGTGATATTTATCATACAAATTTGGTATTAGTTTTTTATTTTTACCACCGGGTGGCAAGCATTTTTCGGGACAAAATGGAAAGTCATTGTGATCCATGTGTAAATTCTCAGGATATAATAAATCAACTTCAAGAATGTAACCGTTTTCCGCGGAATCACTGATATCTGTCAAGTTATTTCGCAAAAAATCAATTTCTTGTCTATCCATAAATCTAAAATCGGAATAAGGTAAGGACTGACACATGCTAAAACCGTATAAGTTGTTACAGTCTAAATAAATGATGAATGAACTGGGATGGGATGGGTCGTATGTATCTAAATATTTATGATTGGCTTTGACATGTCTTTTAGAACACATACAAACACCTCCTCGAATACCATTTTGTATCATCCTATAAATTTCAACATCGCTTATCAATTCTAACCGAACTCTGGTTTTTAAAAGCATAGCATCAAACGAAAGACTTGGAGCCGTGAGATAAAAGGCAGGGTCGAGATTATAATGTCGTTTGCAAGTTTTTCGAAAACTTTCAAATACATCTGTTAACAACAGAACATCTGTCTTGAGATATAAATCCGTGTACATACCCATATTTCTAATATTAAACGCTGACCAAACGGATTGCGCGTGTTCATAGTCTTCATCGGTAATTGACTCGTTAGTCAATGAGTTATAAAAGTTATTTTTAGTAGGCAAACACGTATGTTCATAATGTTCCCATGTAGACATATAGTCATAAGGATACACTCCCTTACGGGTGAGGAGCTCAAATTCTGTTTTGTTAGGAAAATAAGCTTTCAACTGTTTAAATTCTTGTTTTTTCATTGTACTAACCAATTTTTCTAAACTAGTTCCTAAAAACTTGAAAGAATCTACAAATCTAACCTGCATACTTTCCTCAGAGGAAATCGGAATAAATTTTGTAAATGAAATGTAATTTTCTTTTGTTTTAGGTATAAGTTTAATAGATCCAGGGGCTTCGCCCAATTCCTTAATAAAAAGATGACAATCATAACCAGATAAATTATGAAAAAATACAGGCAAAAATGTTGGTACTTTGTATTGTAGGTTACAATAACTATGAGCTGCACCCCGATATCTACCAGTTAAGTGGCAATGATCGCGGACTCTATCTCCGAATAAGAAGTTTTCACAAATATGACAGGTCATAGCGTTCTCAAAATCTCGAGCATTATCCTCTGTGTAAATCATGGGAACATTATTTTTTAAAATTTTGTAAATTTTTCGTGCATCTTTAAAGAGAGTCTTCACAAATTTGGAAACACAATCAGGACCACGATACGAAACGTAACGATTATAGCTATCATCCAGCGCACACGTAATATGATAGGCAAATGCTACAGGTACATGGCGCTGACGTGTAACAGTGCTGGCCTTAGTTGGGTCAGGGTCACAAAAGTCGTACCGTTCTAGCATTGTTTCAAAGTCTGCGTATATAACAAATGGTAGTATTTGTTTTCTATTATAATTCTCAAACTGTATGAACGAACCTTTTGGAGGTAGTTCAGTTGCAACTCCCCCACAACTATGTGAACTAAGATCATCGCGTGAATTGAAAAACATTAAGCAAACGTTACAAAAGTACAATTTACTGTGGTGTTTCGTTATTTGATTCTTAACAAGTCGTGGTAAATCTTTAATAAGACAATAATGTGACAAGTCATCCTTCTCCAAATAAAGTAAATGAATCACTTTCCCAGTCACAGTTTTTGGTTTGTAAAGCGGACCAATTATAGTATTCTTTTTTATGCCATAAATATAAATACAAACTCCTGGGTTATTTACTTCAAACCGTGCAATATCCGAGAAACTTAATGGAAATGTTAAGTCTTCTAAGTTCAACACAGTCCGAAAATCTGGGTAAGACGAAACCCTATCAGGATGACTTTTAGCGGGATATAAAGCAGCAACAACGGACCATAAGAAACAATACTCATCATTGTTACGAATATTGACACATGCTTTTTTCGCTTTAATTGCAGCCGGTAATTCGATAAAGCCTGAACCGCGCAATGGTTGGTATTTGTTAATATTGACTTCTAAATGCGAGCTACTCAAGAAAGTCCAACCACTGTCACGGTCTTGAAACTCCTCTAATTTTTTTACTAACGCATTTTTAACCTGAGTAATTAATGAATCATATTCATAATTCTGGTGAAGTGTATAATTTTTAGTACCAAATGATTTTATCTCCTGAGAATCATTTTTAACCATTAAAAACAGTGCAAAATATTCAAAATTAATTTTTAAACTTATATGTTCTTTAAGAGACTTATCTATTAATGTTTTGATTTTGTCTCGGATACTATTTAAAAACAATTCTAGAGAATAGTTCTCATATAGATCAACAATTCTATAAGAAGCTATACGATTGCGAAAGGCAGAATGAATTACTTCAACACCTTCGCAAAAATGTGAAATATTCCTGTTTTTATGGGTGGTACTGCGTAGGTGACCAGTCCAATGACTGCGCTCAATAGTCGCGTTACAAACAGTACAAAAAGGCATTTTAGATTACGATTACGTTAATTATTATCTTGCACACAAGGTTTATAGTGAAATGCAACTGAAATAATTAAGATTACAAGACATAAAATTAAAATATTCTGTGGGTGCTCCAAGTTAAAATCTTAAAAATACATTAATTATTACTTAAAACTAAATTGGTCACTGTAGAAGACAGGCTCTGAATCGTCGAACAATTCGTGAGCCCGCCTCATGAATGACTGCAAAGTGTCCCACTGAGGACTTTCTTTACTTAATTGCACTTTTAGTGCAACGGCCGCCTTCTTCCACCGATCCTCCCTTACAGTGGAGATAATGTCGGGCTTATGGTAAACCTTTACCTCCACATAAAAGTCACCGTTCAAGTGTGCTGTTCGCCGCACCTTGCCGTTTGCGACGCGGCTCAGAAGGGAAGATACCAGGTCCCCGCTGGATGTCGTTGGACGATCTGCGACTGCGGCGTCCTCTAACCCGAAGAGGTCTGTGTTCGGGCGTGTCTTACTGTAAAACAATAATAACATATTATTTATAGTAATTATTAACGATACTAGGGTAAAATAGATATTCGGAACTGCAATTCGGTAATATACGTAAATATTATCTCACTGACCACACTGTACGAAAAAAGGTAATGTATGTAAAATGAATTTCATTGCTCTCTACGTTACAGGTCTAAGTTTGAGACCGATATGCATTAGAAACTTCACTTCACTTCAACGACCGATGTGCACAAAAACATACTTAAAGAAAAATCAGTAATAGTAAATTACCTTGATTTTGGTTTCGAAGGCGTGGTGCACCTTTCAGATTTGCGCTTCGTCGTCGCCTTCTTCTTAGCAGACTGAGCCGCCTTCTTAATCTCGACAGCGTGATCGAGCCTTTGGGACTCGTATTCAACTTCGGAGTCAGACCTAAAATCGAACACATTAAAATTATTGAACTTTATGCTAAAACCATAATTTTCTAAAGAAGGTTACAACAATGAACAATAGAAACAAGGTCACTAAAATTAACTTAATATAATACTTACTTACATTTTTAGAAGTCGGTATAATATTATATTATTAGGAATATAATAATAATATAATGTCAACAGCGGCACTGGCACTGGGAAGCACTGGAGCGAATTTAATTTTTTTACCTAAATTATTGGTTTATATTCATAAAAAATACCATTTCAGCAATATTTACCTCATAACAAAATTAAACCTTAACTACATATCCTCACAGGTGTATGACTAATTTATGTTACTTACGTCTAATTAAACCCTAGTGATTGAAAACCCTTTCTGTCAAATTGCAATTTTGTCGTGAGAAATGAAATACAAAACCAGCTTCTTACCCTCGCCGACAAAGGTAAAGCCGCAGACAGTTACTTAGAATTAACACAATAGATATTATAATAAAGTATGTAAGCATGTTTGTTTAATACGTCTTGATATAAAACGTTCAATGACATCACACTCGTGAAATAAATAAAATTGCATTTTTGGAGCTCGTGGCTATGTAATAATAGTCGCACGGGTCGATCCATCAGGTTAAGCTACGGAAAGCACGTTAAGCCGTTGGTCCCGGCTGTCATTCATTTTCGTGTTTTGACAGTCGTTACGGGTCGTCAGAAGCCCGAAAGTGTGACAACCAGTCTTACCAAGGGGTATCGTATTACCTAGTTACTGGGTTGTGGAGGTCAGATAGGCCACAGAACAGTAGAGTAGGCAGTCGCTCCATGTAAAATACTGGTATTCAGCTGCATCCGGTTAGACTGGAAGCCGACCTCAACATAGTTGGGAAAGGCTAGGCAGATGATGATTTTTGAGAGTCAGAAATCAGAATGTATCTAAAGATGCAAAATCCTTACAAAACTTTTTGTGTGCAGAACAAACCACGTGAACAAATTCACGATAAAAACTTAGTTAATTTTATGTTGCAGTTAAACTCAAAGTGTAAAATCATGAAACTACTAAATCTAACAAACTTTATAAAACATTTCATGCAAAGAAGGTCGATTTCTAAATTCAGCAATGACATTAAAGGATCGCCTTTCAAACAATTCCTAGACTTACAAAAAAGTTATTACAAAAAATTAGTAGTTATTATGTTCAGGAAAGAATCATTCTTTTATAATCAGTTAACGGAATTGATATACACATAGTTCTTATTTAAGGATCACCCCCCAGTTTGATGAAGATGATTAGGAATAGGAAGAACGCTTAAACTCGAATTTTAATTACGGACTACAACATGTACAGCGATCGTCTTACAATACAATAAAGTTCGAATAAGCAAATTGATGCATGATACAATGTTGCTGACTTTGACATTTGTAAATGACTATGTACACACACGACGGCTGCCTGATACGTTTATTGTCAGGCGTTTCACGTATGAGTACGGCGCAGCGACTAACCGTTGAACGGCGCATGCTCCGTTTTGACGTTGATTATACGGGGCACACTAGACGGAAGGATGGTAAGTGTATAAGCATGCGAAACCAGAAGAAAACTCAATACATAACTTGTACGTTAACGTGTAAGGCAGTGTCGTCTGTTTGAATTAATTAAATTAAAATATGGATGTCCTTGGTGCTCAATCTGAGCCATAGAAATAGAATGTGTGTGTCTGTAGATGCATACTATTTCTTGCTCTGTGAAGTGACATGAGTCAATCTGTCCCAAATTTTAGTTTAATGTTATGAAAACCTAAGTTCAGATGTCCTTGGTGTCCCAATCTGGGGTCATAGAAATAGAATGTGTGTGTGTCTGTAGACGCATGCTATTTCTTGCTTTGTGGAGCGACATGAGACAATCTGTCCTGAATTTAGGCTAGTGGTTCAAGCAGCGAGCGCCCTTATTTGTTAACATGTAAGCTAGTGTCGGCTGTATGAGTTAATTACATTAAAATTTGGATGTCCTTGGTGCTCAATCTGAGCCATAGAAATAGAATGTGTGTGTGTCTGCATTTCATGCATGGTGCATGCTATTTCTTGCTCTGTGAAGGTGACATGAGACAAGCTGTCCCAAATTTTAGTTTAATGTTATAGTATGGTAAAGTTCAGATGTCCTTGGTGCTCAATCTGAGCCATAGAAATAGAATGTGTGTGTCTGTAGATGCATACTATTTCTTGCTCTGTGAAGTGATATGAGACAATCTGTCCTGAATTTTAGCTTACTATGATCGTATAGTTCGATTATTAAACGAAGTATGTGTGAAAGTGGTTGATACAAAAATTGTGAACTAAAGTAGTGATTTAGTGCTCAATCCAAGAATCTGCGGTACCTAGTTGATCGAGGTAAGCCATCGGTAATAATACTAATGCTCAGCCCTTTAACTTATATATTCATTAGTCACTACAAACAAATAGTTCCCTTTATTAAACTTTCAGACTTACACGTATTAACAGCTATTTAAAATGAATCCAAAAAATTACAGTCCTCGATATGAAATTTATAACAAACATCAAATTCGTTGTGAAAGGAAAAGAATATGTTGATAAGTTCCGTCCAATCCATCGGGTGGAATAGGCACCGAACCAGTATTTTACTGCACTATGTAACATTTAATTGATATTATTGAGTATTCTAATCCATCGAGAGTGACGAGGCGAACGGATAAGTGGTTGATATGTAGAGCTAGTTATAGTAGGATGTTTTTGGGCAATCTAACACACCGAGAGTGACGAAGGCGAACGGAGTGAGCCGTAGGAACGAAAGCGTGGGTTAGAATGCCCAATAATATCCTACTCACATACAGCATCAACTTAGTCAGTCTATAGCGGTTTGGACTTTTCAATAACAATAAAGTCCCTATCTGGATAACAAAATTTGTGCAACATTGTTGCTGTAAATTCAATTTGTATTGCTAGCAACGTGCTTCACGCAACATAAACTTGTTGCTGAAACTATGTTGTGCTATTTTTGTTGTCAGGAATATGTGGTTCAATATTCATAAAGTATTTGCAGTCTGTTCTAGATGTATCTGATGAAAATGTTAACAAATGAATCGGAAAACATACATGTGGATGCTAATTTGTAGTGCCACCTACAAATTGAGAAATTCTAATTTTAAATCACCCTATAGATGATTTTAATTTGACAATTATGGTTTTATAACCTCAGTTTTCGTGGACGACATTTCAATTAATTTTGTGTAGGTTTGGTCCGATTTCGGAAATCAGACCAAACCACGGCAAATCTAACTTAGAGAGATGTATTGATGATTCTTCTGGTTAATTATAACCAGAAGAATAATATTTTGATCAAGATACAACCTGACACTGACCTGCAAATTGCAAAAATCGCAAGAAAATTTGAATTTCACGGCCTACCACTGCGGATCCACCTTAATGTTAATCAAACAATATTTTTTGGAAAAAAACTTTTTTACAAAAAAAATACAACCGACTTCCAATAACAACACTACAAAGTGAAAAATAACTTTAATTTCGGAAGTCGGTGTCTGGTTAAATGTATTTTAATTTTTTGCCACCGACTTCCGAAATTAAAGTTATTTTTCACTTTGTAGTGTTGTTATTGGAAGTCGGTTGTATTTTTTTGTAAAAAAGTTTTTATTTTTCACTTTTTAGTTATGGTACCTACCCCACACAAATTCTAATACCACTACCTGCAAAACAAACTAGAACATCATCCATATAAAAGTGGGGAAAAAATACGTATTATTGAAGCCAACTCAAAAACTACCTAAGCAAAGTGAATCAATTTTATATGGGACCAACTTTGATGTATACCCTCTCGAATAAAACATTTTTTTTTCAAATCGGACGACTGTAAAAAGTTATAAATACGTGTTGAATTCAGAACCTCCTCTTTTTTTTTCCGTCGGTTAAAAAGTGGTGAGATTATAAGATGAAACCTACATGAATGAATGTGTTATTAATTCCCTTTAGTGAGTGATTGCGTAAGAATTTAATTAACCTAAACAGGGTTTGTTGACACTTCCATCAGATACTTCTGGAACTGTACGACATGTGTAATGAAGATACTCGTAGTATTTATAATCACCTTATCCGACATAAAATGTAAGCTTCTTTGAACAGTTTTCCTTCGCAAAGAGCTTCTACAGCGCCCACCACGTCGTGCATACTCAGCAAGATGGCAGCTTTGCGGTATTTCGGACCACCGTATTGTCTGTTTTCTTTACAAAAGAAGAATATTACATTACATAACTTAATATAAAAACCAATGATAAGTAAAAAAAAGGTAGATTAGGTTACCTACCTACCCAACATTCGATGTTCAAAAATGGCAACACGTAGAAGTAGGACGGCATGTCATAATTATCGGGAGCGAAAAAGAGACAAGACGACGAAAACGGGGCTAATTTTCCAGATTTTGACGTGCCACTTGCGGAGTGTATCTACCTCTTTTTACTTATAGTATCGTTGGTAAAAACAGTATTTCGCAAGATTTTGCCGCTTGTGAAATATCGCTTCGCAGATGTTCGCGGAAGCCCATGTTAACGATTTTCATGACATTATGAGGAAGAGAACAGCGTCAACAGTGGGTATGTTGCGTGGAAGCTCCAACAGCATCCTAAAGACATTATTACACAAAGTGGACAGTCCCTTCACGAGCCGACGTGTGCTGGGCCACGTCTTTTTTAGTTGTTTTAGTTTGTAAAAGTTTTCTAACATAATTTTTAAGTCATTGTTACTAATTAATACTATATGGATTGTGTGTGTAGTCTGAAATAAATTATATCATTATATTAATATGCACAGATCAAACAATTTTTTTCGTACCATAAAGCTTAGCTTCCTCATTTCTAGCCACCAGCCGATCTATTTGTGCTAAATAAAGTTGAGTCGCGTCTTTCCAATATCTGCAAGCAAATGGGTCCAATGTTAATTCACATGACATGTATTGCAGATTAATCAACTATTTTAGCGTTATAAAACTAATATTATAAAGAGGTAAAATTGTTTTTTATTTGTTTGTAAAAGGTAATCTCTGGTACAGTTTAACCGAGACCGCTGTACCGCGCCTTAGGTATGTGCGCGGCGAGACGGGGGGGCAGTGTAGGCCGCTCATTCGTCAACGCTCACGGCGCGTGGCGTCCCGCCGCACATTCGTCAACGCTGCCCCCCGCCTCGCCATGCATTCCTAAGGCGCGGTACAGCGGTCTCGGTCAAACTATAGTACTGAGGCGGTTACAAAAAATCTTTCAGCGACAGAAAGCTACTCTCTTGCGAAAATAGTTTCATAAACATAATGTTAGAAATTACGCGTGAAATAATAGCTTTTTATGTTTATTAAACCACGCGAGCAGAACTCGCGGGCAGAAGCTAGTGTAATTTAAATTAAGAATAATGGTGAATAATATTGAACTTACTTGAAAGACACGCACGGCGCCATACTAAGCAAGAAGGGGCACAGCATATCGCGTTCACTCGCGAACTGAATCATAGTGTCGATGTGTCCGCGGAAGATCGACAGCATTATGCACGCCTCCGGGTGGTAAGACCGATTTGTATGTCTATCCACTGCAAAAAAAAAAACATAAATTGGATTATTTTCAGAGATACATTGGTACGGTATTAAAATTGTCTAAAAATAAGAGAATTTGTACATTACCCGGGCAAACAAAATGTCTAACTTTTATATACACTATCTAATTCACAGGATATTTCATAAAGCACAAAACATTCATTAAAAAAATACTTACTCTCCAAATCCAAAAATTCGTTAACCTCCTTGATGCTACCAAAAACCTTTAGGAAATCTAATTCGATTTCTTGTTCACCTTCCGGTTTTTCAGCTTCGATATTTTGTGCCATTCCTACGGTACCAGGCTTGGTATCTACTATTTCTTGTGCACTAGTACTTTCGGTAACATCTTTTTCATCAACTTTAGAAATACTAGTAGGATGATCTCCTTTTTCTTTAATTATAGTACTATCCCCTTTATCATCTACTACAGTATCCGTTTTGGCAACAGTAACGTTGTGTGTACCATCTCCTTTCTCCACAGTAGGGCCAATCTTCTGTAAGAACATTTGCAGCATCTTCCTCGGCGCTTGCAACTTACACGAATCATTTATTTGTTTAAACATTATCGGCAATAAGAACTTTTTGGGCGTTTTTGATGTTTTGCTTTCCATTATTGCGACGTTTTCTTGTTCTTCGCCAGAGCAACTTTCGTCATTTACTGGTTCCTGGGTTTCCTTCTTTGTTACCTTCTTTGCTCCTTTCCTACGTGATTTCTTTTTCCCTATTTTATATGCCACTTCTGCGGGAAAAATTACGGTTATTTTATTAAAAAATGACGTCTATTATATTTGATAATGATATTCGGTAAAATTCCGATAATGAATAGGTCTGCTATACCTAATAATAAATATAAAAGTTCCATTCAGCGTTTCATGACTATAGATAGTACATATTGAAAACTAGAATACGTAATATCAACAATTCTGTCGGTACTATGGATAGCCCTATCGATATGGTAACTATTTCATCACATAAGTCACAATACTATGGATACTTTTATTATTGGCTTGCAACAGTTGTTTCACTACAAAAACAAATCCATTCGAGTGATTAACCATCTTTAGGCTAATACGAAGCTTATACATAAGCATAAGCATATACAAATAAATACTTTAAAATACAAATACATACCCGTATAATTCTCAGGCTTGTGTTGGTAGATATCCCACAGTCGTAGACAGTACTCTCCTCCGCCAGATAACACGTGGTGCGGTAACTGCGGCTGTGTGACCCAACACACGCCCAGCGACAGGTACGAGTGCCCGCCGAATACCGATATACATTCCCCTGTTGATATGTCCCATACCTGTGGCGAAACAGAACATCTTAGTGTTTTTATACACGACCGACACGCGTCAACGACAGAGACAACGGCGAAAATTGGTTGAAAATTATCTACACGTCAAAATTAAACGCAAGTGATGCGATAAGCTGTTGATGATTCATTCAATCAATCACAGCAGGTTACGCACTCGACATTTTTTTAGCAAATTTTTGTGTTGATTTTAGTTCCAGAATCCGGGCCTTCTACATTTAAGGATAATTGAAATAAAAAATACTAAATAAAAATATAAAATATAAAAGGAAATTTTTAATCATTTCACTAAACACTGACAACTTTTTTATATTATTTATTACTCACCCTAATAGCAGAGTCCTGTGACGAGGTTAGCAGTAGTCCATCGCGATGCGGATTCCAAGCCGTTTGTAACACCGGCCTTGTATGACCAGCCAGTGTCTTCCATGTAGTGAACTGATGCGTCCCATCTGATAACATTATGAAATTAAATGAACTGTGTAATATGGTGGTATGGTTCTCCAACTAACTACCCAACAGCTGCATACAGTTACAGCAGCCGTAACTGGCCGAAGGTCTTTTAACAAACACCTCTTTGTCATAGGACTCACAGACAGCCCACTGTACAGGGCCTGCATGGAGGACGACGAGACAGCAGCTTATAAGGTTCTAAACTGTCCGGTGGTACAGTATTTTTATATCACGAAGTGACGCGCGCTTTCCTAAATGTACAAACACGCTGTGAAGACGAGTAGCCTCAGCACCTAACACACACACACACACTTTGTCGTCATTGTCTCGGACGCTACCAAGAGCTCCTGCGCTTACACACATACACAGCGTGTTTGTACACTGGGTAACCACAATTAAATCGCGCTCGCTTCGTGAGATAAAATACTGTAGCCATATATAGGACAAAATACCTTGGAAACCCAGGTACTCTCCATGAGATAGTATCACCAAGGTGTTGCACTGGCCTTCCTTGAAGAGTAGACTTAAAAAAAATTAAATTTCAAAAAATGGGGAAAATCGTTTGTTCTATTCACCCATTTTTTTTTTATGTATGTCTATGTATTGATCAAAAGCAATAATTATAATCATACATTGTGTGACAGTGTCACATCAAAAAAAAAAAACTTAATTTACATAGTTAAATATCAATCTGCCTAGCCTTTTCCCAACTATGTTACGGTCGGTTTCCAGTCTAACCGGATGCAGCTGAATATCAGTATTTTATATGGTAAATCACAATATTTTAAGTACTAACGTAGGTTAAGACTATTTGTTACAAACCCAATGGATCTTTGTTGTCTAAATAAATTAATATAATAATAATAATATTGATTGTGGAATCAACTTGTGAATAATGCCACCTTTCTTATTTCTTTCCTGAACAGGGTAGTCTGATCTACATATCAGACTACCCTGTTCAGGAAAGAAATAAGAAAGGATCTACAGATACAAGTACCTTTTTCATTGGTCCCATACTCCAATATGTAAATAATGGAATCCTTATCCAAAGCGGTGACTACAATGAGGTTCTTGTATGGCGACTCTTCACTTGAATTTGACGTCTGCTGGGGATGCCACTCCATTGAGTGTATCATTTTACTGCGAAACAAAAAAAAAAACAAACAATAAATAAACTATAATATAACTATATTTTGAGTTATGGCATAATTATATGTGGTAATTCTGTAAAATTTTAACAGTTTCAAGCTCAAAAGAAATGCATTCGCTCAATATGTGGAGCGCACCCAATAGACAGCTGTGTTCCATTATAGTGCGTGCAGAAGGCGTCGCGCGTCGGTTACAAAGCTGTAAATTACGTTTGCGAAAGAATTCGCAAAATTCGGGAAAATCTCAAGATTATTCAATGGAAATCAGACTTTTTCTCCAGACTTTTAAATTTTCTATCTGGTAACCCTACTTCCAGCACTATATATTTTTGGGATTTGTATTTTTGTGTACCAATATAAGCATAAATCTCAGCTGCATACCGATGTTGTATCCAGACCTAAAGTTCACATGATTCGTGTACCTAGACGAAATAATAAACTCAAATTGCAAATTGTGAAAAATAAATATTTAATTTATTTGAATTTGCAATTTGAATGCTAATTTATTTAATTCAATTTTATATCTACTTAGCAAACTAACCAAAACCAATAAAATGTATACGACGGCAAAATATTATGAACTTTTTAAAGTATGAAACAACTATTTAACAATATTCTGACAAATAAATGGACTATAAACTTTGCTGTCATGGTTTTTAAATGCAAACAAGAACGCACGAGGACGATCGAAGAGCCGTTTGATGTCTACGTAGGATGCAAGAGAAACATTGTCCATTTTGGACCAACCACGAATTGGACATTTTTTTGAACATTGGACCAATCGCGCCTAAAGGGTTTGTACCAATGCAAAACAGTTAGTGATTTGTGGTAGGTAAGTACTGGTATAGTAATTAGTTCCATATATTTCGTAAAACACTTCATAAAATCATGAACATCTAACAACAAAAAATATGATTTTATTTACAGCCCCACAAATCCTGCGGATCCGCGGGTTGATGACCTCTATCACGCAGGCATGCGGGATTGGATTCCCTAGTCATATAGAGGGCCAGGGCCATGCCTGGAAGGACTTTTTGAAGAAAGATCCTCTGCCGCTTTGATCGTTGCTGTTGCTGTTCCGCTGACTGAAACTAACTAACCTTCTCCCAACTATGTTGGGGTCCTGTCCCGGATGCAGCTGAATACCAGTATTTTTTACATGGAGCGGCTGCCTGTCCAACCTTCACAACCCAGTTACTGGGTAACACGATACCCCTTAGTAAGGTGTTGCTATCGCTGTTATTGTTGTCTTATTTCGGAGTGAGATGGTAGACTCACCTGAACACAAAAGCAGCAGCGATAAGAGTATGCGGCTTTCGGGGCGTCAGTAAAGCGACGGCGCCGTTGTTGGAGCCGACCAGCATTCCGCGAGGCGTCCAGCTCACTGCACATATACTCCAAGACTGGCCTTCTAGAGTTATGTCTATTTGCTCAGGATCTGCAGGATAAGGACAGTTTGTTAGAATCTTGATGTACCTGTGTTACTTCTTCTTGCGAACAGTACAGGGTCAAATTAAATTAGGTAGCGAAACTTCACAGACTTGATGGCTATTGATATTCGACGACACGGTTGGCGCAGTGGTTGAGCGATTGACTGCTGCGCAGCATGTCGCGGGTTCGATTCCCGCACGGAACAAATATTTGTACGACCTACAAGTATTTGTTCCGAGTCTGGGTGTTTTTCTATCTATAATATGTATGTATTTACAAAAAAAAAATGTATATAAGTAGTTTATCAGCCATCTCGTTACCATAACACAAGCATTAGGTTGCTTAGCTTGGGGCTAGATGGCGTTGTGTGATATGTCCAAACATATTTATTATTATTTATTTATTATTATTATTTATTATATCTGTAGCAACAAAAAAGTACTTATTTTCTAAACTCATACATCAAGTACACTTCCTGATAAAGCTAAATAAATGTATATTTATTTTGTAAAAAAAATCGTTTGTTCGTTTGTTGACCCCAAAAAAATCAAAATACTTATTTGGGTTCCGTAACTCAAAAGGAAAAAACGGAACCCTTATAGGATCACTCGTGTGTCTGTCTGTCTCTGTCTGTCTGTCACAACCAATTTGCTCCGAATCTAATGGATCGATTAAGTTGAAATTTGGTACACGGACGGGTAAAGTAAATAAATGAATTTTGAACATAGAGTCACTTTTATTTATTTTTTATATTTGGGACAAAAAAAAAATTGGCAAATTTGGCAGTGGCAAATAAGAAAATAAAAAAAAAAGTTTTGCAAACTACACCATGTGGTATGTCAAATGAAAGGGCTTACTATGAGGGTCTCAAAAATATTTTTTTTATAATTTTAAAATAAATTGTTTTAAAGTTATTTAAGAAAATAGACGAAAATTGACCATTCCCACCCCCCCCCCCCCGTTGTCTCCGAAACTACTGAGCCTAAAATTTTGAAAAAAAATACAGAAAATACAGGTAAACCTATAAGAAGTCTGTGGTCTTAAAATAACATGGTAAATCTATCAATATTGTGAGTACAAACTTACATTTACAGTTGGAATGTATGGGAGAACATGTTTTTAAACTACAATGGTTAAGTTTGTTCTTAACATAAATTCATCCCAACTACGGAACCCTTCATTGTGCGTGGTCCGACACGCACTTGGCCGGTTTTTTTTGTTTTATCATGATTAGATACCCACCACCTCGGAGGAGTTTCGCTAGCTAATTTAATTTGGCACTGTATTTAATTTATAGTGCAACAAAATATTAAATGAATTCATTCAAATTAGGTTGAAAGTCAGGCAGTCAGCATTTTTAAACGTCAAAGTTACAAGCCACCCTCGAAACGCCTGCCCTTCACCACTTCCTAGTATTTTAGCTGGGAAGTAGCGCAAGAAGCTACCGAGCACAACACGCCGTATAGAACTAACGTCAGACTATTAACTAGCTGCAGTAAAATTACACTTCTTACTGTCATTTACGGTGAAGGAAAACATCGTGAGGAAACCGGCATGTCCTATAGACTTGATAGATTTTGACTGCATTGCTATTGGTCCACGTAATCAACATAAAGTCTGTTCCACACAAACCAAACACTGAAGTTACATGTACATTCAGTTGAGTCATCGACTACCTGCGCGTCGCACGTGTTTTAGTGAGTGAACCAGACGATATTGCTTGTGCGTGAGTCATGGCGGACATTTCTCCTGTACAGTAAATTTTAGAACGATACCTACAATATGAACGGGCCTTAACAATTTCAAAACAAAACAAAGGCGTTGGTTGGCCCCACCCCGACCAATGACCCATCTCACTCTGTCAATATCGGAAATGTGCGAGAGACATAACTCAGTAAGACAAGTGACATCTACCAACCCGCACTGGGCCTGCGTGGTGGTTTACGGCCCGCTCCCTCTCACAGAGAGGCACTGTGTTCCAGCAGTGGGAACATTGTAGGCTGATTATGGACGAAATATATTCTGGCAAGTGTAGCTTTCTATCAGAGAATGAATTTAAAAAAAAAGCAATTCCGCCTCTAGGTATATAATATTAGTTTAGAAAGTAATGCATACAAATTACCTTCATTAATAGTATTAGCGCGATACACGACTAGCTTGTTGCCGCCACTGGCATACAAATCCATGCCTTCTCCCCAAGAAAGGGAGTAGACTCCTTGACTCAGCGCGGGATTCAGCACGCGAGCCGGCAGCTCCTGTTTGCCGCCAGTTTCTAACAGACCTACCTGTAAGACAACCACGTTTATTATTGTATATTATTCAGTAAGGAGCTCGTGGCTAAGTAATAACAGCCGCACGGGACGATCCATCGGGGTTGGTCAGTGGATGGGTGACCATCTTTACATACCGAGACTACCCGTGCCTCGGAAAGCACGTTAAGCCGTTGGTCCCGGCTGTCATTCGTGGATCTTTGACAGTCGTTACGGGTCGTCAGAAGCCCGAAAGTCTGACAACCAGTCTTACCAAGGGGTATCGTATTACCCAGTAACTGGGTTGTGGTGATCAGACCACGCATACCGCGTGGTGTGTCCTGGCTAACATAGCCAGCCTACCTTCGCCCAGAAGCACAGAAGCTTCCTGCGGGCTACACAGGCCTCGCATTCTAGGATGACTTGGGCGGCTATTTCCTCGGCGCTAAAGCAGCCTCTACTCAACAAAACAATGATACTTACTCTAGATTCCCCAGTACCGTAGGCCAGTAGGTTCTCTCTAGTGGGATGCCAGGCTACGGTTAGCACTTTGCCCTGCACATTCTGCCAGTAGGAAGTCACGCGGGATCGTGTTAGCTTTGTCTCGTCTTCAGCTAATGTGCTGCTTTCTAGAACACGGATCGCGCCGTCGCCAACGCTTACTGCGACTCTGTGAAAGATAATTTTGTCCACAAAATGTTTTCACAGAAAAACTTATTATTCACTTTAGAGAAGCTATATCATCAGTTCATCGCATAGCATTATCGGCGCGAACTATTAAATATTAGCTCAAATGGCGTCGTGGAGGCTATTTTACTTATAGTAATTCCCCAAGCAGTAGTCTATTAGCACGATTATGAACACTTTCACGATTATGACTGTCGGAGCGTATAATGTCAAGGTCAACCAGTCTGATTGCACAATGTACAAGACTAGCACAAGCATCATAAACTCTGAAGCTGTCGAATAATAATGCGATTCTGAACACGTTTGGAACACACATTCAACCGGTCAGGATCCTACCCGGCACAATGCCAATTGCCTACATGTATCTATCTGCTTCTTATTCATTCAACTTTAAACTGCGAGCACTAATCAAATAGAACTACTACTAAAGGGGCTTGTGGCTAAGTACAGCCACACGGGTCGATCGATCAGGTTAAGCTACGCTTGCCGCCGTTGGTCTGTGTGACCATCTTTACATACCAAGACCCCTCCGTGCCTCGGAAAGCACGTTAAGCCGTTGGTCCCGGCTGTCATTCATGGATCTTTGACAGTCGTTACGGGTCATCAGAAGCCCGAAAGTCGGACAACCACTCTTACCAAGGGGTATCGTATTACCCAGTAACTGGGTTGTGGTGATCAGATACGCAGTCGCTCCATGTAAAATACTGGTATTCAGCTGCATCCTGTTAGACTGGAAGCCGACCCCAACATAGCTGGGAAAAGGTTAGACAGATGAACTACTAATCAATTTAAAAGCACACTTACTTCCCAGCATCATACGGACAAGGTGCCACCGTATACACAGACCCTCCACAAGTCGCATGGACACCAAGCACCTTCTTAGTCCTCACACAGTATCGTATAATGTTGCGGTCCTGCCCAACTGAGTATACTGACCAATCTTCTGAAGGTACCGTTGACTCATTTTGTATGCGAGGTGCATTCGTTTTGACACAGTACAAACCACGTTTGTGTTTTTGGTGGAGCATCTCCCATTGTAGCTTGTTTTTACTGTGAAAGAAGTTTGTACTGATATTTAAGTAAAAAAAATTAAAGCAAGATTTAAGATGAAAGGAAATTGTGATATTATGTGAATACATATTGAAACAAGTTTGAAAGAGAAAGAGTGATTATGAAGGCTGCTTATCGAGGAAATTTTTTTTAATACAAAACAATGAAGTATTGTTTTTAAAATGTAAGTATAACAACATACCTGTCAACATTCTGTGGGTTTATCTCCAGTAGTTGACTCCTACCATCACAAACAATAATTGAATCAGGTTTGTACCAAAGTACTGAAGTCACAAATAACCCTTTGGTGGTTTTTGGAGGAATGGGTATGGCACATGATCCCACTAGCTTACCAGTTTCAGACCATATTCGAACTCCTCTGAAAATATTAAGTTTTTTATTAAGGACGCTGTTACAAATGGGTAGTCAAATCATTACTTTTTTACACAAAAGTATGTTTATTAAATAAAATGCTTTGCATTCTTAAAATGTATTATGGTCGAATTGTTGATAGATGTGTGGGGTACGATTCTGAACTATAAATATAATTTTAGATAGGTACAGTTTCTCAATAAAGGTACTGAAGTATAAATTTTCATTTCAGTACCTTTTTTGAGAAACTGTACCTATCTAAAATTAGATTTATAGTTCAGAATCGGACCATGCATCAACAATTCGGCCAAAAAACATGTTAAGAATGCAAAGCATTTTATTTAATAAACATACTTTTGTGTAAAAAAGTAATGATTTGACTACCCATTTGTAACAGCGTCAATAAATTATTGCTTTATTTTTATGCCAATATTCTTGAAACTAAATAATGTAGTTTTTATATTACCAAACCATAATTAGTATGCTTTAATAGGAAGCCGACCCCAACATAGTTGGGAAAAGGCTAGGCAGATTTGAATTAGTATGCTTTAATAATATTCAGCTTAGTTAGCTTATTTTATTCTGTTTGTACTCTGATTCCTGTTATTATTTACAACTTATAAATAAACATACCCAAATTTTCCAACTGAAGCAAGGAGGAGTTTATGACTAGATTTGTCAGCATTTGTATCTATTTTAACACACTTTACTGAACTTGCTGCAATTGCCTGGGTGCTTTCAGGCTGGGATTCTGCACTTTCCGGCCGGAATTGAGAACTTTCAGGCTGGGATGGACCACTTTCTACCTCAGTCACAGCAGACTGGGCATCAGCACCAACTTCAACATGAGTTTTATCCAAAGCGTCAACCAATGACTCAATACTTGGCTCAGTTTCATTCTTCCTTCTCAATATCTCTGCTTTCAATTTCAGGCAGTCAGCCAAATAGTCAGTATCATCAGCATTCCCCTTTTTCACTTTCACCAGTATATCTTCTGGTTCATACTTTTTGTGACCAAATTCATCAGGTTCATGGTCTTTGTAAATATCAAACATGTCTTCCTCCTGCACTATAGACTCATCAAAACTGTCTTCTGGAAGGGTTGTAGCAATTCCAGATTGTTCTAGAGCATTTGTTTCTATTTCACCTTCACTCCTTATTGCTGCTAGCCTTTTTTCAAGGAACGATTTGTTTTCTTTGGATGATTTCTTGACACTCATTTCATATTGTGGGCACCAGCTTATATTCATTACTATTTCATCTTGGCCTCTAACTTTGTATACTATTCTTCCTTTACCTGTGAACAGTTCAGGGTGTCACGTATCTTAAGTTCAATATTTATTAAGTACTTGACAAATGCAAAATAACACATTACCATTCAAATCCACAAGGAGGACCACACCCTGTTTGGTACCCACAGCAACTTGCAGTGGTGTATGTTGAGAGCAAGCCATACAGGTGGGTTTGAATCCCTTCAGAAAAATGGAGTATACCTTGGTAACATTAGAGATTAAGTCCCATTTTACTATGTTACTTGTCCCAACTGATATAGCAATTGTTTCATTACTGTAACCAATACCAACGAGTTCCTGAAATTAAATTGATTGCAAGTTTAGTTGACTGATGGAAGCAGCAGTAATAAAGAAATTATTTCTTGAAAGTACATTTTCATTAATTTTGTATTCAGTTTTTTTGTTTATTGTTATTTATGATTGACCCAACCTAAGTTATTTCACTGTGACAATTAGCGTTGCCAGATGTCCCGTATTTCCCGGAAAGTCCCGTATTTTAGACATAATTTTGAACGTCCCGCCGGGACATACTCTGTCCCGTACTTAAACTTAGTATTAAGAAATCTATCGTTAAGCACTGCAATGTCGATATAATGAAAAGGATGTTTCTTTCTGAGAACTCGTATCGTGATGTCAAAATGTTCTACTAATGTTTTGTAGAACTGTCGAAAATCATTTTCGATAGATTCTTTTGCATAAGACCTTTACATAAAACCTGCAGACAGAACTTAAAAGTTCCTTAAAAGGATAGATCAATTTAACATCGAATCGTTATGTGAAGAATTTCAAATGATTAAAAAAAGCCTAGAAATTGCAACATCTTTTAATGACAAAAGTATGAGTGCGATTGAGAAGTGGAAAAAAATAATGGAAGGGTTTTCCATGAATGAAAACCCCAACATTTTACTAATTATATTTATCTTCAGTATCCCTCGTTGAAAACCAAACAAAGATATATTGAAACTTACACGATCTTTTTTTAAATAAAAATAAGAGCGTAAAATACATGTTTTTCATTTGTCCTGGGGAAAAATTTGAAATCCCGTTTTTTTTTTAACCTAATTGAATATACGTCCCTTACAAGATCAAAAAAAATCTGGCAACCCTAGTGACAATCTATATCTATATTAATAATAAAGCTGAAAAGTTTATTTTTTTTGTTTGTTTGAACACTAATCTTTTGAAAAAAATCTTTAGTATTTGATAGCCCAATTCTTGAGAAAAGCTGTAGGCTATTTAACGGTTTACTAATGTTTGCCATAATTTAAAATGCAATAATTTTATATGCCATACTTTCATTTGCCATAATTTCATTAGACATAACGCTTCAGTTGCCATAATCATGAAATGACATAAAATCATTTTCACTAATTTCATTGGTCATAATCGATCAAGTGTCATAATAATTTTAATCCATAAATTTATTTGCTATATTTTCCATTTTCAATAATCTCGTTTTCCATAACATTTATTCACCATAATATTAATTTGCCCATACTAGCACAACAATGCTAGTCCAGTACAAGCGCCTGCAATTTTGATGTTATGATTATGTTAACCAACCCAAATGATTAACCAGCAATAGAGGTGATGGTCAGTGTTCTAACCTAACCCAAATGATTCACCAACAATAGAGGGGATCTGGCGCTCGGCGGCCGCTGCCGTGGCACTCTCGCCTTCGCGCGTTAATGGTCACTGTTCTAACCTAACCTAACCCAAATGATTAAGCAGCAATAGAGGTAATGGTCACTGTTCTAACCTAACCCAAATGATTCACCAACAATAGAGGGGATCTGGCGCTCGGCGGCCGCTGCCGCGGCACGCTCGCCTTCGCGCGTTAATGGTCACTGTTCTAACCTAACCTAACCCAAATGATTAAGCAGCAATAGAGGTAATGGTCACTGTTCTAACCTAACCCAAATGATTCACCAACAATAAAGGGGATCTGGCGCTCGGCGGCCGCTGCCGCGGCACGCTCGCTCGCCTTCGCGCGTTAATGGTCACTGTTCTAACCTAACCTAACCCAAATAATTAACCAGCAATAGAGGTAATGGTCACTGGTCTAATCTAAACCAAATGATTCACCAACAATAAACTTAAAAACATCGGGTGTTAATGTACAGTGGGGCCACTTTATTTCATGCAAAATTAGGGGTTAGGAATTAGGGGTTGAGGGGTGAGGGATTACGAGGGGGGTTAGGGTTTTTAATTATATTAAATGTTGCTTAGGTCAAGTATCGATTATGTAATGTGTTACTTATCGAAACTAATGATTATAACACATGTTATTATGGCAACTTATTTTATGGCAAATAAAAGTTATGACTAATAAGTTGATATGACGGGGGACGATTATGGAATACAATAATAGTACAAATGATTTTATGGAAAACAACACAATACCCTATTTAACATCACGCTAGGACCCTTAGGAACCGAGCAAAAAGAAAAAAAATGAGAAAGAACGCTAAGTGAAAAAGAAGTAATAGCGTGGTGGGTAGGCGACCGTACTGCGACGGGGTGGGTCGGGGGAACAAGAAATTTCACGCGGACGAAGTCGCGGGCAGAAGCTAGTAAAGCTATATATATATACATAGTGACCGATACTCAAACATGTGATTGTACTAATGATAACAAACAACTTTTACTATGGGACCAAAACTGAAATCGTGAAAAAAAAATCAGCTCTTCCCTACATTCATGTTAACATAACTCGTCAAAATGTAGAAAGTATTTTTTTCGCGATTTCAGTTTTGGTCCCATAGCAAAAGTTGTTTGTTACCATGAGTACAATCATGTGTTTGAGTATCGGTCACTAATTACCAGTCACCCTGTATTATAACAATAATAACCAATAACATAAATTCCAATTAATTTTAATCCATCTAATTTTTATTTTTATTGACTCAATTAATTAAAATCTTTTAATGAATATTAACAATAAATGATTTTAGTTCTTTAAGTAGGTTTGTACAGACGCCAGCACAACAAGCTACTACAATCTGTCAAATTTCTTTAATCGATTTTCATCTTTATCGCTTTAGCATTAGGTTTAAGGTTGATTGGGAAAATTTGACAGTTTCGGGTGGATTGACCTGCTGGCGTCTGTACAAACAATGGATGAGGTCGGTGTTTCCGCTACTCTGAGAAAAAAGGCCGAAACAAAGTCAGAGATCAGTCTCAAGTCCAGACATAATCTTGGTCAGATCATGTAGATTGGTGTCTGAAATGGTCTTTTGAGGAAAGAACGACACAGACTGAGTGGACCTGTCCAGTCAGTGCGCGCACAGAACAGATCATTTATCTGTTCTGTGAGTGTACTCATTTGTCAGTAATTGTGCAGCTCAACTCAGAACTTAAGGTGAAACATGTAGACCTTTTCGTAATGTATGTACCATGCTTCTGACTAATAAATTACGTTTACTTAAGAGTAATTGGCTTCTGTGCAAATGATATGAATAACCATTGTAAAAATGATTGAATGATTACAGTCGACAGAGAAATAAATAAAAACTTTATTTAGTTCAGAAAAAAAAACAACATGGTACTTACAATATTAAAAAAAAAAACTAGTAAGTAACAGATTACATGCGGAGGAATTTTTCGATACCATATTTAAGTTTGTTAATATTTTTAGTTAAGTTAGCGGATATTATATTTTTTGAAAAAAAGTGTAGTGTAGCCATATGCCGTTTTGGGGCACTATGGAGCGACTGCTTTTCGTTTTTTTTTTCGGAATTTTACCAATTTGATTGCAGTATGGGGTTGACCTTGACCATAGGAACCCTTTAGGTTCTGAGAAGCATGGCCCTACGACGCACCGTTTCCGAGTTAGGAGCTTTTTCATTTTTTTTATAAAAAGCTCTATATTTCCAAAATGATAGCTCTGATGAAATTTTTTTCTGGAATTGAATGAGCAATTGTTGCTCTAGTCCAGGGGTCGGCAACCTTTTCAGACGGAAGAGCCAAAAGTTACAATTTACAATATTTTCCAGTTTTTAAAGAACCACTAAAATTTTTAGTTTCAATATAATAGTATTTGCATATACAAGGTGGAATTTTTTAACCACACCTGGAGGAAAGTACTCTAAATACTGGAGATAGCAAATTTAATCAAAGGAAACATTCCTTTATATTTAAAAAGAAACAAATCTGCATTCAAAGATTTACGAAAATTTGCTTGCCATACTCGGGAATCAAACTGGTTAAAATCCGGAAATATAACATCCTGTACTTTTATGGCATCAATCAAATGGGTCAATCATAAGGATCAAATCTGTAACAAACACGATAAATTAAATGAAAGGAAAACCATGAAATCTAAACTTATTTAGTAAATGTAAAGTAAACTAATTAACTAGTTAGGTACTCGAAATTAGCTCCATTTTGTTGGATATACAAATTATTCTTCTAAGGAATTCATTTTCAATAACTTTTATTAGCGAGTTGTGATGAACATTGAAAATCGTAGTGTGAACCTCAGTTCTTAACTCGTTTATAGTTGCATAGGATTTTTGGTAAATGTTATTTTTAACATAAATCTAAAGAGGTGAGGTCGGGTGATCTCGCAGGACATCTGATGGTGCCGTTTGTACCAATCCAGGTATTGACATGGTAATTAACAAAGGCAGTGGTCGTCATTTTAATAAGTAAATTATGTCAAAGATAATTGTTAGTTCATTAGGTACTAACATAAGTAATCTGATGGACCTTTGAATAAAAGTGCTTTATCTTGTCTCATTGAATTTATAAGTTTCGATTTCATGGTTTTCTTTCATTTAATTTGTCATGTTTGTTAGAGAGATTTGAGCCTTATGATTGTCCCTATCGATTGATGCCATAAAAGTTCAGGAGGTTATTTTTTCGGATTTTAGCCGGTTCGATTCCTGTGTGAGGCAAGCGAATTTTCGAAAATCTTTGAATGCAGATTTGTTCCTTTTTAAAAATAAAGGAATGTTTCCTTGCTATCTCCAGTATTTAGACTACCTTCCCTCCAGGTGTGGTTAAAAAATTCCATCCTGTATATACATAGTTGATTCACAATAAATGACTTTAAATCGAAATAATATTTATTCATAAATAAATGTTTTTAGCATAAAACTTAAGAATAATAGATAGTTACATCAATTATATTTTTATTTTTCATAATTTTTTAGCATTAGCTTTGCATGCCCTTTGAAAGTTTGGCTAAATCTGGCTCACAACTTGTTGTTTTAAGTTTCAAGCACAATTTTTATTTGTTACTTGGCTCCTTAATTTACTTTCTACTATATTCATGCAAGAGAATGTTTCTACCACAAACATCTTCACGGGTCTTCCAGAATGCTCCAGTTAGATGAAGAAGTTGTTTTTCACCTCACTGTAGCATTCTGGAAGACTATTCCATGCGCCGAATACAAGTGCCTCAACTCGCGGGTTTTGATAATAAAATAATTAATTTTGGCGTATGGAACTGGAGACCCGCAACTTTACATCGAAAGAGCCGCATGCGGCTCGCGAGCCGTAGGTTGCCCATCCCTGCTCTAGTCGAAAACCATGAGCAGTAAGAAAAAACCAGCCAAGCGTGTCGGACGACGCACAATGAAGGATTCCGTAGTTGGGATGAATTAATCCCAAGAACAATCAACATTAAAGTTAAAAAACATGTTCTCCCATACATTCCAACTGTAAATGTAAGTTTGTATTCACAATATTGAGAGATTCACCATGTTATTTTAAGACCACAGACTTCTTATAGGTTTTCCTGTAATCTTCAGGTAAAGAACTATTTTCCGTATTTTTTTCAAAATTCTAGGCTTAGCAGTTTCGGATATAAGGAGGAGGAATGGTAAATTTTCGTCTATTTTTTTAAATAACTTTAAAACAATTTATTCTAAAATTACAAAAAAATATATATTTGAGACCCTCATTGTAAACCCTTTCAATTGATATGTCACACGGTACAGTTTGCAAAACTTTTTTTTTAATTTTCTTATTTGCCCCCCAAAAGTGACCCCCATATTCAAAATTCATTTATTTACTTTACCCATCCTTTTTGAGTCACAGAAGTTCACATATTTACCAAATTTCAACTTAATTGGTCCATTTGATTCAGAACAAATTGGCTGTGACAGACGGACAGACAGACACAAGTGATCCTATAAATGTTCCGTTTTTTCCTTTTGAGGTATGGAACCCTAAAAAAGGTACTGTTTTTAGACCTCAAGTCAGTGTTGGTAGTGTCAGAGCACTCCATTTACAGGGGACATTCCCAAGGTCGCTTGACCTTGATCTCAAGGTCCTTGCACAGTGGACATTGACCTTCACCTCATAGTGATGTACCTTGGACATTGACCTGATCCTGAGGTCAAGATCGGTGACCTAAGGAGTGCACCATAGACATTGACCTTAACCTCAAGTTCTCTATCACTGAGGTCAAGGTTAGTGACCTTAGGAGAATTGTGGATATTGACATTTGGATCATTGACCTTGACCTCAATGTCCTGGAGGCCCAAGGACCTGAGGTCAAGGTCAATGCCCCTGAGGTGTCTTGTGGTGTTCCCGCACCCTACTACTCTCACATCCCACTGCATCCCCAAGGCTTGATTAGGCGATGGTTTTGATGAAATTTTTCTATGTCCTCGCTCCATAACGCCCCTAAGGCACACTAAGAAAATAATAATTGTTTGACACTTCACTAACTTGATGAAAGGGTAGTCTTTTTCTTTGGATCAACGATTAGCATTGTCATTAATTAACGTGGGAATGCTGCCATCTTCGACTTTGTTGATTAAATATGGTTGTTTTATTTTTAATTATTGTCAGCTTGTCGTAAGTTATGTATTAATACACTGGTCATCAAAAATATTGATCCACCCACTTTTTGTTTAAAATTGAAATGATTCCAAAACAGTGTTAAAATTATTATTTTTAATTTTGTTAAAATTGGTGTAAATAAACAGGTCAAATTAAACTTAATTAAACCATTTTGTTTTACTGAAGAAAAAACATGATTTGCAGTAAAACTGCAGATGGGCCATTATTTTTAATGACCAGTAGGTATGTACAGACGCCAGCACATCAAGCTACTACAATCTGTCAAATTTCTATAATAGATTTTCATCTTTATCGCCTAAGCATTAGGTTCAAGGTTGATTGGGAAATTTTGACAGTTTCGGGTGGCTTGACCTGCTGGCATCTGTACATTAGTAAAAGTTTGTCATGATCATAATTATTTAATATTAGTTAAAACAATACTTACTTCATGTTCGGTTTTGTGAACATCATGACAGTTTATTTCTTTGATTTTAACCCTATTGTTAACAGTTTCTAGAACCCATTGTTTGACAATACCATCTGAACTACCAGTGAGAAAGAACCTTTTTTCTAACCATTCCGGCGAAATGTCCACTGCAATAATCCTGAATGAGAAAAAAAATTGCATTCAAGTAGGTACATGAAAAGTCAAGTTTTTTTTGGTAACCAGCAGTCAGCACCTTATTATTACAATATGTACTTACTTATCGGAATTTCCACAGAAAAGCACATGAGCCTGATATTTTTCATTTGTTGCTATTATACCAACATCAGGTCTAAGGGGCTCCAAAACACAAAGAGTTTTAGTTGGTCCTCCGTAAATGAGCCAGCCATCACTACTTACAGCCATAATAGACGGAAGGAACCAATTAGGTGACGGCAATAGTATTGTTTCGTCCATGGTTAAAATAAATCAAACGTAACGTTTCGAGAAAATTAACACAGCTCGCCGCCCGGCAAATTAAAATATTTTACACCCGCGCTGGCTAAATTTCACTTTTTGACAGTTGATTTGAAGTTTTGAAGAAGCAGAAGGCATCATAGACTACATACTAGTGTGGAGTACATTAGGTCGTCCTTAGACGATCAATCTGGCATACCCCATATGCCGTGTTCAGATCGAGGCGGTGGTGATGGTGGTCATGATGATGGAAAAATGTAATCCATATAGGTGTGAATAGCTCAATATCGAACAAAGACTTCCAAAAAAACACTACTGAGTGAAAAACAACTTTATTAATGGAGATTAGTGTCTTTGGATCTGTATTTTAGTTTTTTGCCACTGACTTCCGAAAGTAGTAATAGTGTTTTATTGACAGTCGGTTGTATTTTTGTGAATTTTTTTTTAATAATTTGTTTTTGTTTTAACTCACCGACTCCAAAATGAGTAATCGAGGCGCTGTTTTGCCAATATCATGTACGGTCATTCCTATTCTTAGTTGAATCGCATTGTTATTAAGATTAATCAATCAATCTGCCTAGCCTTTTCCCAACTATGTTGGGATCGGCTTCCTATTGTTATTAAGATTAAATTACATCAAATAAGTTGAACAGCCCAAGTTCCCGTTCTTAAAATAAGAAAACATTACTGTCATAATAATTGTTTGACATCTGTCATATTTCTGTTGAAGTTTCTGGCACAGGACAGGCAGGCAGGCAGGTACAAATAGTACATTTTTGTATAGTTTCTGGGAAGTGGCTGGTGTTTGTTTATCTTTGTTTGGTGGAGTTACTGCATTTTACTGCCTTGAGTTTTTGTTATTATTATTATTATTAAATATTCAACGAAAATTTCTGCAAATTGCTAAAAACAACTTTGATCACCACATAGCTAAATCCCAATCATGGCTCATTATAAGGGAGCAGCGTCTGAGGCTGGCAGAGCCATGCACCTCATGAAGAAAAGGGAAAAAGCTCAGCAAGAAATAGAATTACGCAAAAAGAAAATAGAAGAAGATTTAAAGATGGTAAACATTGAGAATAAGTTTGCTACACATTATGATGCCGTAGAGCAACAACTGAAAAGTTCCACAATTGGTCTGGTGACCCTTGATGAAATGAAGGCAAAACAAGAACACATAGTTAGGGAGAGAGAGAAAAAGTTGGCACAGAAAAAAGCTGAGAAAGAAAAAGAGAGGCAGAAGGAGATTGAAGCTAAACAAGCCCAGAAAAACAAACAGAAGAGACAGGTTAGTTATGTTTCGTAATATTTATTGCTTTCGTTGCAATAATTAGACTTCTATTAAATCACTGGTTCCTGTAGATGTTTCCATAGGAAACAGGTACATGCATTGAAATACCATGCACAAATTAATGAATGTCAAGATGACGGGACCCCGCCAGATTATTTGAATATCATGTAAATAGGATTTAATACAATATTTATACTATTTCATACTTTCATAGTTAAATTCTACACTCATAAAATTTCAAAATATTTTACAAAGTGGTCCCGCTATTTTGATATCAAAATGATGGGACCACTATTCAGTTAATGAAAAACACATAGCATGATCTTAAACTGAACACCAAATTTTAATATGATTTAGTACAACTATGTGTGAATCGTTATTATACTTATAGAACCATACGCAAAGTACGCACATTGTCGTGGAGTTGCGGATACCAGCCCGTATTACCTATTACCTATACTTATAGAACTGTAATTTCAATAAAAAAAGTGTTTTATTATATTTACATCAGAAAAGCACCTGAACAACAAGTATCATTTTAAGCCAAGCATCATTTTGTGGCTCTTACAATTTATTTAGGCGTTTAGTTTGTTGCAGTTTTACATTGGCATTCTCAAGAGTGCATTTATTTTAGTTTATATTTTCCTAAAAATTAAAAGTGATTGGAATACAAAACCAAAATGTTGAAAAAAATAATAATATCAAAAAATGTTTGTTTAATGTTGAAAATTATTGTAAATTTAATTACTTAATTTATTTATAACAATTTATTTAGGTTACAATTTTGTCTGTCGGGAAAAGTATACGTATTTCTATATTGGCATAACATTCTCTACAGCTACCACAACACTTTATGGATTAATTAGGTTTTATGGCAACTGTTCTAAAGCGCCAAGTGCGTGGATACCTTGTAACCTTCCACAATTCTTGCCGTAATAATCAGCCCATGTATGTTTTGGTAAACACCATTTTTTATTATACTTACTCAATGGTTTATTAGGATCATTTCTTTTTACACAGTTATGTAAGAGAAGTAGTCTTTGTAAATTAAATTGTAAGTATAAAATATTTCTGAAGACAAATTCTATGCGGCCCAAACGTTAACGCCTAAACAAATTTTAAGAGCCATACAATTATGCTTGGCTTAAAATGATGATACTTTTTCTTCAGGCGCTTTTCTGATGTAAATATAATAAACACTTTTTTTTTTATTGAAATTAAAGTTTTACAAGTATAATAATGATTCAAACGTAGTTGTACTAAATCGTATTAAAAGGAGAATGGGTAAGGCCGTACCCAGACACAAGGTAATTGTAGCATTATGAACTATGTCGGTCATTGTTGTCCTCATCGAAAAGTTTAATTAATCCTACAACAGCATGTTTGAATTCAATGGGAGAAAAAACATGTGTGAAGAAAATGAGTTGATTTAACAAATAGAATAAAATAATGAAATAAATGAATAGGAAAGTTCTTTAATTACATACATACATAAATCACGTCTTCTCCCTATAGGGGTAGGCAGAAACTACAGAACGCCACCTTCTACGATCCATAAATACATCTTTTGCCTTGTTTCCATTTGACCTTTCTGAAGAACATCACTATGATAAATGTCCCCTCCCGGCGCGCCGGAGGGGACATTTATTATAGTGATGTTCTACAACGCACAGGCAACAGGCAGGCAGGCAAACGCCGCGGCGTTTCCGCTCACATCTTTCTTGTAAATTGCGCACCCGTTGCCTTATCACATCATTCACATCTGCCTAGCCTTTTCTCAACTATGTTGGGGTCGGCTTTTATTTTAACCAGATGGAGCTGAATACCAGTGTTTTACATGGAGCGACTGCCTACCGGACCTCCACAACCCAGCTACTGGGTAACACGATACCCCTTGGTAATGTTGGTTGTCAGACTTGGGCTTCTGACTACCCGTAACGACTGTCAAAGATCTACGAACGACAGCCGGGACTCATCAATCTTTGTTCTAAACAGTCAATCATCTCTTGTAAACAGTCTCCCCAAATATACAAACTCATTTGCTCGCTCTACATACGTTATCGTTTATTTTCACATCACATCCACACACACATCCTCTTCTCTTACAAACACCATAACCTTCGTCTTATTCACATTTATATTCATCCCTTTCATCATATATGCTTTATCCACTACAGTCACCATGACTTGCAACTATTCTGCTGAAGATGCCAGTAGAACTTGATCATCTGCGTAGAGAAGGCATTTGACAGGCAACTTCTATACACAAGTTGAACAGCCACGGTGACGATACAAACCCAGTACAACACCCCTTAAGATGCAAAACCAGTCCTTGTCTTTTCTATCCTAACAAAAGCACTGGGATCCTTGTCTATAGATTTCAGTTTACGTTTTAAAATATTTTCAGAAAAACATAAAATAAAAACATTTAAAACTACAAAAAATTGTAGCTCACTGATATCGGGAATAAAAACCAAGCTATTGGTGGTCAGGGCTCTAGAGAGAGGAACCTCCCCACTATGCGTGCCATGTCCAGGAGTACCGCTTTCTGAATCAAACTTTTGACCTAGTCACGCAATGAGAGCCTTCTGAGGTATTGGTCGAGGTTCTCCGCTATCAGGCCATTTTAACCGTAACGATTATCAGTACAATGATTGCAGAGACCACGTCCCACATGTCAACAACCTCGTGTGCTAAGGCAAGATACTTGATTTTTTTAACTTTCTCAGCTTTCACGATATTCTCGTCATGATGGACAGCGATATCAACAATTTTACGGCGCTCTCGTCAGTTTATCACTACAATATTAGGCTTATTGGTTACAAGAGTCTTGTCAGTGATGATAGATCGATCACAGTACAATTTGGCGTGACCATTCTCGAAAACTGGGTTAGGCACATACCTGTAATATGGTACTCCGGACTCTACAAGGTTGTACTGCAAGGCAAGTTGCTGGTGGATAATCCTAGCCACTAGATTGTGTCTGTGCAAGTAGTCGCTGTTAGCAAGGCGAGAACAACCGGAAACAATATGTCGGATTGATTCACCGGGACAGTGGCAAGCCCGAAAGATGGTAACCGTACCGTCCTTGACAATGTATTTCCGATAATTATTCGTCATGATAACTTCATCATAATCGCTCAGATAAAAGCTTCGGTTTCCCCAACAACCAGAAACGCAGCCAGGATACAGACGCCAAAATTCTACATCAGGCTCATGGAGGGTCCCGGAAAAAGCGTCCGTAAATCTCTTTGCCTCGCCGTACTTCCTTACGATCGAGTGCTGCAGGTTTGCGCCAGTTCTCTTTCGCCAAGCAGAGCGGGGTGAGGACCTTGTCCACCGCGACCACATCTCGATGCATCCCCACAGCTTCTAGGAAATATTCTCTGAGACTGCATATCTCGTGTTTCGTGTTTCGCGGTCTTAGCGTTTAAAAATGCTCGATCTCTACACTTTCGCGGAATATACAATCTCATTACCGATGACCGTCGATGATGCATTTGATACGCAGTCAGAAGCCTATGGACCACCCTATCCAGGGCGTCGAGTTTGGTGTGAATCCATTTTAGTATGTCGTAAGAGAGCATGTACATCAAAACCATTATTATAATTAATATACATTATAATTTAATTATTAGGTGTTATTTAATAATTACATTAAATTATTATACTTAATTATTGCCCTAAATAAAAAAAAAAAAAAAAATAATAAAAAAATATTGCCCACGCAATGGCTGGACCAACGAAAGGTTTGTTATTTCATCAACTTAACTTCTTCATATATCTTTTTTCTCCGAGTGAATTCAGACATGCTGTCTTAGGATTAATTAAAACTACTCCATGGGGACATAAAAGACAGCCATAGTTCATAATGCTACAGTCAAATTTATTTTTGGGTACGGGGCCCATACAAGATTACCCATTGTCCATTGGTGTGTTCAATTTAAGATCACGCCATGTGTTTTTCATTAACTGAATAGTGGTCCCGTCATTTTGATATCAAAATAGCGGGACCACTTTCTTTGTAGAATATTTTTAAATTATTTGAGTGTAGAATTTTACTGTGAAAGTATGAAATAGTAGAAATATTGTATTAAATGCTATTCACGTGATATTGTAAAAACCTGGCGGGGTCCCGTCATCTTGACGTTCATGCAAATTATTGTAATTTTTATTTTATTTCATATGGGAAAACAAACAGCAGTATGTTAATAAAAATAAACAGAAATAACAACAAATATACTACCCATTACATTTTCGTTATCCACGTAAATAGAAACTTAGTTCTGTATGTAGGTACTCATAAATTTAATTTCAAAGCTAAACCGCTAAGTTATAAAAAATAGATTTTTTCTATTATAACATTGAAATCAAAACTGAGTAGTTATAAAATTAGTGTGTTAGTGTTAGTTGTGTTGTTGTTGATATTCTGAGCAGTTTTTAGAAAACAGGATCTGTATGACCCTTCAAACTTTACATATACAGATACACACTTTGTTAAGGCATGTATTTGATTTTTTTAGATTCAAGCATTGTCTTTTGACATGAATGATGAAAATGAAGAAGAAGAAGAAGAAGAAGAACAGGAAGAAGAGAATTCATCAGAAGAAGAAGAAGCTGCTGAGGAATCTTCTGCAGATGAGAAACCCCCCATAGATGATAAGAGCTGGAGGGACAAAGAAGAACCGGTATGCCACAGAGTTATTTTTGTTAGAGTACTAATATTATACAATAAAATACTTTTGACACATTACAGACTACCATTAAAAAATAGTATCAAGGTTAAATCTACAAGGTGGCTTGTAATTTGACGTATTCCTTCCAGGATGTGGTGGTGTGACCCATTAGCAACAATAAAACCTAAGTGAAAATTAATGGGATTTGAGAAAACCCAATTTTTAAGTATTTCTGTACCAGTTCATCACTAAATATCACTTCTCTCTAAACTCTTAAATTGATTGGCGTTTTTTTTTTTCTTTTTTTTTGTGGATGGGAAATCATCAAATGACTTCTCCCGCTCCGGGCAGAGCGGGAGGGCGTGTCAGACTTTTACTGACTAAAACCCACCCGTGTTCCTTCACTTGCCCGTTACCCGCGACCCCGGCGGCATTGATTGGCCTTCATTGCTATTCCATTGGGTACCCAATACTTTAAGAAACCTTTTGGTGTAAAAAAAAAACATCAAAGTTAAAAGTTTAAGGAAGAAGATACCATTTTTTAAAATCATCCAAGTACATGAACTTAGACATCAGTTATCTCAAAATTTTACTTTGACACAAAGCATACAAATTACGGGGAAGACATCTTGAACAAATATTTAGAGGTGCCGATGAAACAGTTGATAATGCTGGCATTGGTTGAATAGAAAATTGTAGAAATATTTAAAAACTAGCTGCGCCCCGCGGTGTTACCCGCGGTTTATGAGATACACTAAAACGTGTATTATTTAATCGGTGAGAAAAGTATTCACACTACATTTTTTCAAGATGTAAAGTAGCCTATGTGTGCTATGTGTATACAGGATGTCTGCTACTTCCACACCAAATTATATCAAAATCGGTCGAGCCGATTGAGTTTGAAAGAGTAGCAAATATATTTGAATTCCTTGCTCATCCCACGGGAGCACTACATTTTTTCGGGATAAAGTGTAGCCTACACACACTCACAAACTTTCGCCTTTATAATATTAGTGTGATAGTGTGATTATTTATTTTTGTTTTTTTGTTTTCAAACTTTTATTATTGTGATTTTAGTTTAGTTGGTGATCTTCCTGTGCTAGTCACAATAAATACTTTTACTTTCTTTCTCTATTTTTTCGGGATAAAAAGTAGCCTTTGTGTTTATCCAGAGTGTCAGCTACTTCCACACCAAATTTCATCAAAATCGGTCGAGCCGTTTGAGTTTGAAAGAGTAGCAAATATATTTGAATTCCTTGCTCATCCCACGGGAGCACTACATTTTTCGGGATAAAAAGTAGCCTATGTGTTAATCCAGGGTATAAGCTGTCTACATACCGAATTTCATCCAAATCAGTCTAGCCTTTTGAGCGTGAAGAAGTAACAAACATACACACACACACACACACACACAAACTTTCGCCTTTATAATATTAGTGTGATTGTGTGATTATAGAATTAATTAGTTGGTTTATGCCATCCTAGTAGGTACTTTCTAACCTCTCAGCAATCCATCACACATTAGGCACCCAGGTTGTCATGACTGGTCACAAGTTGCCGAGTGGCTTTTGAGTTTTTAACATGACATACGGTGGTTGACACTGGTGCCTTCAGGAGCTAGACCACCACCTCTTAAAGCAGTATTATTTTAATCTTACATGAGTGTGGGAAAGAGATTTATTTATTTATTTATTTATTTATTTATGTTAATACGGTTTGTGGACCAATTACATTAACACATACAGTAAATATAACATAATCATAATAAAGACAACAAAAAAAAAAATAGAACAAAGATATTATAAACAAAACACAAGTTTTAAATTTATGTGCTCTCACAAAAGTGAAGACAAGCGCACAAAACAGTTTTGAGATCATCTGCAAATAGGTCACAGTTCGGGTTGGCTTCCATGACGTTATTAAGCGCAGTCAGGGCGCGAGGAACAGGGGATGAGGCGCGGGCCACTGTTCGAGTTGTGGGCACGGCTAGTAGACGGTGTTTTCTACCACGGAGATAGCTGCTTGGAACGTAAAGGCGAATCAGCTCATTATGGAGATCAGGAGCATCTGTTATCCCACGACATATTTTAAGCATGATGTACAACTGATCATAGGCTCTCCTAGTTTGTAACATATGAAATCCTAGAGATCCTACGAGAAATTTTGTTGGATATAAAAATGGATAAAATCCGTAACGGAATTTATAGAGAAATCTCAGAAATGCTTTTTGAACCTTCTCTAATAAAAGTGCATAACTAGCCTCGTGCGGGTTCCAGACACAAGAGCTCGCCTCCAACTTGCTTCTGACAAGCGTACTGTATAACAGCTGTACAACATGCGCATTTTGAAATTCTCGTGCGTTTCTAAGAACAAACCCTAGTCGTTTGAATGACTCCTTAGCAACCGTTGAAATGTGGTCATGGAATGTCAACTTCTGGTCGAATACGACACCCAAGTCTTTTACTTTGTTCGATCTTGTAACAACAGATGATGGAGCTAGACGTCCTGTATAGCTCCATCTCTTTCTCACACTGAAGTAACATTAAAATAATACTGCTTTAAGAAGTGGTGGTTGACCCCCAGTAGAAGTATGATATGCTGGGTGCCTCACTGCACTGACTACTGTAACGCGTTACAAAAACTCAATACATTACAAACAAACGTTACAAAGCAGTCTCCGCCTTATAAGAAAGTGTGAATTTGGTTGAAGTGAAAATTCAAGATGGCGGCTGCGAAATAAAATTTTTCATGTGGGTGTCGTTTTGGGAGATGCGCTAAGGTATCCCGCGAAATTAAATTAAACGTGAGAAGGAACTTCGTTCCTGACGGGGGAATCCACGGGCTGCATACGTTTTTATTTTTTTTTTTTTACATTTTGTAATACTAAGTGATAGTTCGTAGAATGAATATACAACATGTCCCAGAATTGAATGCACAACCGCTTAAGTGGTCATTGTACTCATCATTATGAACAACTTTTACTATGGGATCAAACCTGAAATCGCGAAAACAAAATCTGCCTACTTGCGTTATCTAGGTATATATCTGTGATACTGTACATTATATTGCAGCTATTCAAGAAAATAAAAAAAAATCCAGATGTAGACACGTCGTTCTTGCCGGACAGAGAAAGAGAGGAGGCTGACCTTAAATTAAGAGAAGAACTGCGGCTAGAATGGGTGATGACACAAGCAAGCCTTAAAGATGAACCTATCGCAGTTACCTTCAGTTACTGGGACGGATCAGGTCATCGAAGAAATGTTACCTTGAAAAAAGGTATGGATTATTACGAAACTCATGCGTCAAAAAACTCATAAAAGAACATGCATAACTACTTTTGCGCAACTCATCATGTTATGTTTTTTAGTTGCATTTTTTTTTTCAATCTTTGTTGTCCCTCTGCTGGGCAAAGGTCATCTAAAACCTTTGTCCAGTTTCATTATACTTAACCTATGTAATATAATATTGTTTTCAGGTAATTCCATATATCAATTCCTTCAAAGATGTTTAGACACACTGCGGCCAGAATTCAGTGAACTAAAAACAGTATCCGCCGACCAGCTTATGTACGTGAAAGAAGATCTCATACTACCTCATCATTACACATTCTATGATTTTATAGTTACTAAGGTAAGTTACACGGAAGGAAAGGTTTCAAAACTATGCGTAGATCAAAAAGGAACGCAGAGCAGAAGATTCTGTTAACATGGAAATATACACTTTACCGGCAGTGTTATAAAGTGCAAAATTGTACAACGATTTTTGTTACACAGCATCTTTTACCCTTTACGACATTGACAACAACGTTTATTAAACTCTCGATAAATTGTGACTTTTTTGTCTTCGCTGGAGGATGCACTTGACCTGACTTAAACCTCACAAACTATCTGCTTATAGTGGAAAACTGATTGCAGATTAGCTCAAAGTTAAAAAAAAAAATGTGACTACCATACGTGTATACTGCTTACAATATAACGTGTTAATTTTCGACAGTTTAAAATCTATCCTTGTCAAACAATTAAAACTTGCTGGTATCATACTTGAATGCGACGGAACGCACCTTGCGCGCTGATAGGTTGAACCTTGAACGTCATTTGTCCCGCAATTTCATTGAGAAATAACCACTTTTCGTTTTAATAATTTTTATTTGTGAAGCTTTATGTATCCAATTTACTACCATGTCGGATATTGAAAATGGTCATCTACAAAACACTGAAATACCAGTTATTGTTGATCAATAACAATTCACCATAGAATGACAAAAGTATTACAGGGGGCGAAATAAAAACAATAAAAAGTTAATGGACAGATAGTGAACCCTGTCGGTAAGTACAGGGTACGTTCACTATTTTACTGTTTGACGTGGATACATTATAAACTATCGAAAATTAATACGTTCTAATGTAAGCGGTATGGTACAGTCACAATTTATCGACAGTTTACAATTTCACAAGTTACATTACTTATAAACTATCGAAGTTCGTAATTATACGGTGACATATTCGATGTAAAAAAAAATAACATAGCTTTAAGGACGCTGTTACAAATGGGTAATTTTAGATAGGTACAGTTTCTCAGTAAATGTACCGAAGTGAAAATTTTTGCTCCGGTACATTTATTGAGAAAATGTACCTATCTAAAATTATACATATACTTCAGAATCGTACCATGCACATCTATCAACAATTTGGCCAAAAACATTATAAAAATGCAAAGCATTATATTTAATAAACATACTTTTGTGTAAAAAAGTAATGATTTGACTACCCATTTGTAACAGCGTCCTTAACTCCTATTTTTTCCTGAGTTCAGACATACATAATAATAAATTATTTTATTTCCAGGCAAGGGGAAAAAGTGGACCGTTATTCCAGTTTGATGCTTCTGATGACGTCAGACTCGTGAACGACGCTACCCAAGAAAAACAAGACTCGCATGCGGGCAAAGTATTATTAAGGTACTTATGCCGATTTTTGTTCTTGTAGTACTCGTAGAGGTAGATGTTAGATAAAATTGTACGAGTCCTTCAAAGGTTATTTGTGTTTGACCTTAGCACCAATCAGAATTACTAACAATGCTGCTTTGATTAACTTTGACTATTACCAAAAATCTAGTTTGAAAAAGAAGAATAAGTACTTACTTAAAAATGAAAATTTGCTGTACATGATTGATTAGGGGATAAATTAACCCCTTTTAATCTGTTTTTAGTGTTTATATTAATTTGTAGATTGTCCATGGAGTTTCTTGCCCATTCTTCTCCATAGATATCTGTTTTTGCATGGGCAACTTGCTCCAATTTTCTGTTTAAGAAGACTGTCGCATTTTGTCACCTCTCTCGCTCACACGGGACCAAATTTTTATGAATGTTAAATGAAAAGATGCTTTTTTGAAAAATGTTATCAATTAGTGATCTAGTAAATAATATTAATTTAATAGGTAATTATTAAAAACATTTTTATTGTGTCATCTATGTAACTCATCTCAAAAACAGATAATACTTTTTGAGCTGAGTTTATTAGATAACACAAAGAAATGTGTTTTTATAATTAGGTACCTATTAATTAATATTAATTACTAGTTTGATAATTGATTACACTTTTTAAAAAAGCATCTTTTTATTTAACAATCTTAAAAATTTGGTCCCGTGTGAGCTTGAGGAGACAAAATGCGACAGCCCTCATAACATTCAAAAGTGCCTATAATGTAAATGGTTTAATTAAAATAAATGCGGGATTTTTATCACGCTTTTTCATTAGTTTTTGGTTGAAAACACGGTCTTGGCACCCAATCTAAATATTTTTTATATTTTTTAAAAGGTAAAAATTTCTTTATTTAAAAAAAAAAAAAATATTTTTCCAGATCCTGGTATGAAAGAAACAAACATATCTTCCCCGCATCAAGATGGGAACCTTATGACCCAACAAAGACTTACTCCAAATACACAATCAAGGGAAAATGAAGCAGGAGCTACAAAATAACTTCCTCCTTTTTAGAAGTCTGTTAATAATGATAATTAATTTATGAAGCAATCTTTTAGACAATGTTGTAAATGCAATAATACCAACGAATGAAATAAAATACGTGTATTTGTAGTAAAGCAAAAAAAATACGTTTTAATAACCAGTCAATTATTGTATGCTGGTACTACTCCTGGCGTATGTATACTAATTTTGGCAAAATTAACTTAATTCAAATGGAAGTAGGCTGTCATTTTGTATTGTCCAAATAAAGCGAATATTCGGACAGAAACGCCAGGTGAAGTGCCAGATATACAGGGTGGCCAGAAGAGTGACGTCTCAGGCACGGACTCCTAGAAGAGATGTTTTTCAGCTAGGGTGTATCCACCGGAGCTGTGCGGAGATGCGTACTGGCTAGACTGGAGCGGAGATGAGTGCTGCCTAGGCGCAGCTGGCGGGTTATGCGACGCGGGAGGAACTAGAGTGGCGCTGTTCACATAATCTTCTCGTCTCCGCTCCGCGTCATTGCCAGCTTGCGAAGCACAGCTCACATCTCGGCTTTTTACCGCCCGCCGGCGCCGCCCAGCTCAATCTCAGCGAGGCACAGCTGACATTTCCGCTTTGATCGCGCCATACAAATAATTATAATACATCTCCGCTCATCCACTGAAGTTGAGTGGAGACGAGATGTGTGAAGAACGAAATTCTATTAGTTGTTTAAAACACATCTCCTCTCCTCTCGTCTCGTCTCCACTTTAGTGGAGTCCGGGCCTATTATCTATTCACTAGGTGATTCACTTTTTGACACCTGGCAGTTGGACAATCTCTAGTAGTAATAAGGATCAAATTCGCAAAAAAACCGTTTATAACGACTTTGAAGAGACTGTCGGTTTACGGTTGTTCAAAAACTATGTTAAGTAAACCGAAATGCTGGGACCTCAACATTTCGTCGAAATAACCGGTAGGTACGTCGTTTTAAGCGATGTCGATAAACGGTTTTGACTGTATCCGTTAGTATGAACAGAGAATAAAGGTAAAATTTAGATGTCTTTTATTACGGGGCATTCGAATCACCCTCATATAGAGACACAGCACAACAGGTTATACCAAACTGTAAAATTTCTCCAAATGATTTTAAACCTTAAAATAGTGAAGGTTAAGTTCAAAATCGAATGAGAAAATTTGACAGTTTGTGGTAACTGGACCTGCTGCTCTGTGTTCCGCGATTATTAGTAGATTATTTTTTATGATTTTTAGGGTTCCGTACCTCAAAAAGAAAAAACGTAAGCCTTATAGGATCACTTCGTTGTCCGTCTGTCTGTCAGTCTGTCAACACCCTTTTTAGGAACACGTGGAGGTATCACGGAACACGTGGAGGTATCAAGTTGAAATTAATATCAAATAAGTCTATGGTCCCTTAGACTTCTAAAAAAATCAAGCTTCTAACTCAACGCAATAAAAAAATACGGTCATTTTGCGATAAATTTTGATACTCGCAATTGTCGCAAGTAAATCAAAACCTACAGGGTACTTCCCGTTGACCTAGAATAATGAAATTGGCAAGAAGCAAGGTCTCCCAGCACAAGTAAAGGAAAAAGTCTGAAAAATGTTAATTTGTAGTTTTATGACATAATTTTTTTTTTGGGATCCATTGTTATATTTGTTTTTAATCGACTTCAAACAAAAAAGGAGGTTCTGTATTCAACCCATGTATGTATGTTTGTTTGTCCGCGATTTTCTCAAAAACGAATGAACCAATTTTGATGATTATTTCACTGACGTGATCTACATGCTTTCAGCAAGGATTTTTAGTCTTATGTATGAAGTTATATGCATAAATATACTGTATCTCCGACATTTCTAAGCCGATTTTGACGATTCTTGTGTTTACAGTTCAGAATCAATAATAATAATATAATATTATATTATATGTCAGTTCTGTAATTGAATATTCAACTAAAAATGGAAAAATAAATTTACTTTAAAAAAAGTAAAAACCAAAAATGAATAAAATAACTTTCTTTTTTTAAGAAAGTAATTTTATTCATTTTTTGTTTTTGAAGTTGGTTTTTACTGTTTTTATTGGGATAAATTCTTTTCAACTACGGAACCCTTCATTGTGCGTGTTCCGACACGCACTTGGCCCGTTTTTCTTTTCATTATTTTCACTTTACATCGGTTTAGATTTTTTCTCTTTCTATTGGACGTATGTGGATGATTTTATTCCTGATAATTCATCACCATAATGTCAAGTACCACCTTAAAAACTAGTTTACCTGGGCCTTGTGGAACATGACTGTAATTTAGTAGAAAGTTTAAAATTACAGCTCAAGCATAATAGCCACGAAAGTTCGTCTCATGAAAAAAAAAAATGGTATGCTGCTATGGACCTTCATTAACAAAAAAACATTGTTATAGCAGTAATATTTTAAAACTTGAGGGGACCAGATAGTGACGCTGTCTGTACATAATAGGTCTTAGCAATCATAACAATGGATCTAAAATGCTAATATTTCAAAAATTAGATTCAAGTACCATCCACACAAAATTACATTTTGAACTAACTTACCCTAAGAACAATAATTATGACCGTCACGCCTGCATTAAGTCTTAAGCAACGAAGCCTAAATAATTTGATAAATAAACCACAGAAACAAAAGAATATAAGGATAAGGACAAGAATAAAAAACAAATAAATAAATAACAAGTATACATGTATTTCTAATTTTAAGATTTTTAAGACTACTCCTAACAACAAAATAGAAGTATACAATAATAACAACAACATTATGAACAACTAACTATTTTCTCTATTTGTTGCCATCTCTGGCTTTCCAGTTTATCCAGAAACTGTTGTTTTGTATCACTGACACTTATTGCCTGTTTGGGAGGCGGTGCATTTCTTTGGAAGTGTATTATAGCGGCCAAAAGATTCCAGATCGTAAATTCTGGCCATAGTGCATCTGTGAAGTATAAGACAGTGTTGGAAACCTGCAAGAAGGAAGAAGAAAATTGTACGTTCAGTCGGACTAGCTACACTACGGCCGAAATATCTTGGCGAGTCTGAACAAAGGCACTACGACGAACTTTTGCGCATGTTCTCTCACTCACACTCGCCTCATGTCACCATTTAGTTCATAAAAAATGTTACTGCGCAGCCTTCTGCGCGAAGTTCGGACTCGGCAAGATATTTCGGCCGTAGTGTGTTTGCATACAGACAAAATTATTCATCTTTCTACTGCACGGCCACTACTAATTTTTAGGGTGCCAAACGGAACCCTATTACTACGCCTCTACTGTCCATCCGTCCGCGTCTGTCTGTCAGCAGGCTGTATCTCATAAACCGTAATAGGTAGACGGTTGAAATTTTCACTGATGAAACTATTGCTGATGCTGTGACTGACACGAATGGTTTTGCGCCACGAAAATTGTAGGTACTTTTAAAGTCAGACACTCAATTATTTTGTTCAATGTTTCAATTATTTTCAAGCGTTCTCACAATCACATAAGAAATTGAGAAAAGAGGTTTTTTTTTCGTTCACGGACTTATATGAGTAATTTAAAAGGATTGAAGACGTATTATTTCAAATTATTTTTCCAGTAACCAAACAAGGTTGTTTTTTTACCATAAAAAATCGAGGAAACGCAGGAGGGAACGTTGCGTGAGTGAAACGCTAAGAATATTGTTGATGTCCTTCAGAAAGGTCAGGTACATCAAGCTACCCCAATCTGTCAAATTTTCCCAATTGAATATGAACCTTATTCCTTTGCAGTAAAGTTGAAAATCTATCAAAGAAATTTGACAGATTGGGGTAGCTTGATGTGCTGGCCTCTGTACATGTACCAGATGAAGAAAGAAGAGAAGTATTTAAAGATAATAACAGGTGGCGTTCTGTAGTTTCTGCCTACTCCCATGGGAAGAAGGCGTGAGTTTATGTACGTAAATTCCCTTGGATTTCTTACCTGCCATAACATAAAGTCTGACAGTCTCACTTCCCCTGATGTCCTCACAAGGAGCTCGGCTTCCCCAAGTTCTAATGTTTTTGATACAAGCTCATCATCAATGTCTTGTGACGCTATTTCATTGTTCCTTACTCCATCTACTATGTGAGAGGCTGCTCGGCTGATTTCATCTCTTCCTAAAAACATTACATAACACATTGTAAACTCTTTATACTTAAGGGGGGGGGGGGGGGGGGGATGCGCTAAGGTAGCCCGCGAAATTAAAATTTTCTTACGTTTTTTACAATTTGCAGCTTTTGCTTAACGTCTTTCGATATAACGTATAACTTCCTATAACGCAGAAATTAGTTCAATTTGGTTGGTTTACCTTAAAACGACCCTTATCATTGATACACTCTTTCTATCACAACAGTCATTCTCTATGTTAAGAAATACGTTCATATTTGGACGTTAGACGTCAGTAAATATATTGTAACATTAAGCATTACTGTTTATGTTACCAGCTTACAGTTACCGGCTTGAGGTGCCGTGTCTAAGAAAGACACCCGAGGTCGTAAACCTTCCTTTTTAACCGACTTCAAAAAGGAGGAGGTTCTCAATTCGTCCCCGATTACTCGGAGATGGCTGGACCGATTTGGATTTTTTTTTGTTTTATTCGAGAGGGTATACATCACAGTTGGTCCCATATAAAATTGATTAACTTTGCTTTGGTAGTTTTTGAGTTAGCTTCAATAATACGTATTTTTTCCCCACTTTTATATGGATGATGTTCTAGTTTGTTTTGCAGATAGTGGTATTAGAATTTGTGTGGGGTAGGTACACAACTAAAAAATTAAAAATAAAAACTTTTTTACAATAAAATACAACCGACTTCCAAAAACAACACTACAAAGTGAAAAATAACTTTAATTTCGGAAGTCGGTGGCAAAAAACGAAAATACATTTAACACCGACACCGACACCGACTTCCGAAATTAAAGTTATTTTTCACTTTGTAGTGTTGTTTTTGGAAGTCGGTTGTATTTTTTTGTAAAAAAGTTTTTTGTTATTGTTAATTGCCCAGTACACGTGTGACATTACTCTTGGATTGCATTGTCTTTAGGAATGTTGGCCCCAGTTACTAAACGGTACAGACAACACCACATCAGATTATACCAAACTGTCAAATTTCTCCAAATGATTTTAAACCTTAAAATGTTAATGGTTAAGTTCAAAATCGAATGAGAAAATTTGATAGTTTGTAGTAACTTGACCTGCTGATGTGTGTACACTGACCTCTCATTGTAAGGAAATCCTATACAATGCGATATCAGCTCATACTGGAAATGTCTAGCTTGTTCTGTAGCCGTGTACCTCTCGTATCAGTCGTAAACCAATATATAAATAGTAAAAATATTTAAAAGTATTGTGATTAGTTACTATTTGGTTGTTTTCTCTTTCTGTGAAGAAAAAGAAAACAACCAAATAGTAACTAATCACAATACTTTTAAATATGTTAACCGAGTATTTTTTCGTTATAGTCTTAAGGAGTGATCCTTAAAACTATAACGAAAAAATACTCGGTTTTACACTGTACTTGAAATTGAATAAATAAGTGTTCCTGCAATGACGAAATTAATTTTACACGCGTATAGGTTCCTCGTTTCCGTTTTATAAAGATACTAGCTGCGCCCCGCGATGTTACCCGCGGTTTATGAGATACACTAAAACGTGTATTATTTAATCGGTGAGAAAAGTATTCACACTACATTTTTTCAAGATGTAAAGTAGCCTATGTGTGCTATGTGTATACAGGATGTCTGCTATTTCCACTACACCAAATTATATCAAAATCAGTCGAGCCGATTGAGTTTGAAAGAGTAGCAAATATATTTGAATTCCTTGCTCATCCCACGGGAGCACTACATTTTTTCGGGATAAAATGTAGCCTATGTGTAAATCCAGGGTATAAGCTGTCTACATACCGAATTTCATCCAAATCGGTCTAGCCGTTTGAGCGTGAAGAAGTAACAAACATACATACACACACACACACACAAACTTTCGCCTTTATAATATTAGTGTGATAGTGTGATTATTTATTTTTGTTTTTTTTTGTTTTCAAACTTTTACTATTGTGATTTTAGTTTAGTTGGTGATCTTCCTGTGCTAGTCACAATAAATACATTTTCTTTCTTTCTCTATTTTTTCGGGATAAAAAGTGGCCTATGTGTTTATCCAGAGTGTCAGCTACTTCCACACCAAATTTCATCAAAATCGGTGGCGCCGTTTGAGTTTTACTTTCTTTCTCTATTTTTTCGGGATAAAAAGTAGCCTTTGTGTTTATCCAGAGTGTCAGCTACTTCCACACCAAATTTCATCAAAATCGGTCGAGCCGTTTGAGTTTGAAAGAGTAGCAAATATATTTGAATTTCTTGCTCATCCCACGGGAGCACTACATTTTTCGGGATAAAAAGTAGCCATGTGTTAATCCAGGGTATAAGCTGTCTACATACCGAATTTCATCCAAATCAGTCTAGCCGTTTGAGCGTGAAGAAGTAACAAACATACACACACACACACAAACTTTCGCCTTTATAATATTAGTGTGAAGTGTGATTTTAATTTTATTAAACGTTATTTTTTATTGATTTATTTACAATTTTCTAAAATAGCATCTTGGAGCAACATGTAACGCAGAGATGAAATAAAAACGAACGAGAAAAAAAGGTAACACCACTCGTTGTTTCCTGGGGGTTTTGCAAAAAAAAACATTCATGAAGCTACTCACAGCTGTGTCAGAACAATAGACAAACGATGAACATAAAAAAGGTATAGGTCAACAACCTTTTACCAGCTGACAGAACAAAAGCTTCATGAATGAGTCCTTTGCATAGAGTGATCCTAATTTTGGTTATTATTTTATGTTTGATTTTTTTTTTAATTTATTAACTATGTTATTATAATTTTTAAGATTACTGGCCACTAGCCTACCTGTCTTTAATTAATGTCGCTACAGCAGCGGCACGTTGTATATCCTACCAATATTATAAACGCGAAAGTATGTGAAGATGTTTGTTACTCAATCACGCAAAAACGGCTGAACGGATTTGGATGTAATTTGGCACACAGATAGTTTATAACCTGGATTAACGCATAGGATACTTTTTATCCCGGTTCCCATAGAATAATTTCCGATATCTACGCGGGCGAAGCCGCGGGCAACGGCTAGTTGAAAATATTTTACTTACAATACCTCAAATTGTAATTTTAATTATGCAATCAATAATGTTAAAATAACCTAACCTAATTATAATAATTAATTAATGTTAAATTTTTTCGGGGTCACCACAGTCAACACTTTGACATTATAATAGTTATGACATTATCAATTATTATTACAATTTGCAATTATTTATTCTGACACTGACAAAGTAAAAACTTTATTGAACTTGGACATCAATTAATCAATTTGTTCCATAATAATACTAATGCATGAGCTCTTATTTGTTGTTGCTGTCTTTTTAAATTAAATTAATATAGTATGTTGTAATAATTAATATATATTATATTATTTAATATATATTAATTATAATATATTATTATTCTGCAGAACAAACATATTTGCACACCATAATTTAATGGTAGAATGTAAAGGGGCCATTATAGTTTTAAGATCTACATACATTGTAAACCTACATTCTAGGCAAATAAATGAATCAATCTGCCTAGCCTTTGACATGACACACCACACATAAACATGACGTGTGACTCCCGATTTTTATTTAAACTTTTTACTTAAATTATCTTGGGGTTATAATTTCGTGATAAAGTTTAAAGAAGAATAATTCAGTCTGCCTAGCCTTTTCCCAACTATGTTGGGGACGGCTTCCAGTCTGACCGGATGCAGCTGAATACCATTATTTTACATGGAGCGACTGCCTATCTGACCTCCACAACCCATTAACTGGGTAATACGATACCCCTTGGTATGACTGATTGTCAGACTTTCGGGCTTCTGACGACCCGTAACGACTGCCAAAGATCCACGAATGACAGCCGGGACCAACGGCTTAACGTGCTTTCCGAGGCACGGAGGAGTCTCGGTATGTAAAGATGGTCACCCATCCACTGACCAACCCCGGCAAGCGTAGCTTAACCTGATGGATCGACCCGTGCGGCTGTTATTACTTAGCCACGAGCTCCTCAATGAATGTGAATAACAAAAAAAAAATAAGTTGTAACAATAAAATAGGCGATTCCTGTACATCCATGAATGCAGCATACATATTATTTTCAACATCATACATGATAATGAATGGCTAAATGTGTTGCTAAGCGCAAAACTCGAGAATCGCTGGACCAATCCGTATATTTTTTTTTTTTTAAATATTTGTTGAAGTGTATGGAAGGTTCTTATGAAGAGAAAATATTACCGGGAAAACTGAAAATGCAATTTCTATGGGAATTTTGTATGAATTATTGAAATTTGAACAGGACAATGTCTGTTGGGTCAGCTAATAAATAATATAATTTATGTAGATACCTGTATATGCATAAGCAATATTGAGCCGAAGTTTATTGTTATGTCTGGTTGCTAGCATAGCTTTTGAGACCTGTCCTCTTAAATCTTCCGGTAACAGGGAAAGTCTGCCAGCAACATGAATTCTTACACCCCACTCGTTGATTTGATCACTAATATGAAAACGAAAGTGTTATATAGGTTGTACAATGTATTTTGTTCTTGAGTAAACCCAGTTTTTGGATCAAAGTTCCTTATTGCATGTTTTACTCTGGACACTTGGCAAATGAGAGCTAAACCAAAAAAAGTGTAACAGTTTGACCATCACAACACTTGTTGTAAGGATTCATTGCAACTGAATGTCTCATGACACCTTTCATCCATTTTTTTATTTGCTAAGTGCTTAATAATACAAAAGGATGGAAAAGTATTTTTTCCATTTCAAAACAAATGAAACATAATGAACCATTACTGGAATGCACATATAATTATTAATAAGTACTATAAATAATAAGAGCAAATAAATTAAAATTGTACCTACAATATATAAAATGAAAACATACATTTCCTCTATCAATCTCTGAAACTTGTCTCTAGCCAAATCCATAAGGCCATCAACTTCTTCTTTACTTCTTTTAAAGTTTTCTATACTGAATGCATAGACTGTTACTTCAGGTATTCCTAGATCTAGACACCACTGAAATCAAGAAAGAATACTAAAATTACTTTCTCATTATCTAGAGGAATCAAAATGTTTTAGCTTCAAATCATTTATTTAATTTATTTCAAATAGGTACATAAAGGCACTTGGCATTCATTGCCAAGAAATAATAGAAATATTTTGATGGAGAGTAAATAAAATGGAACACTTCATTTGTAACGTTGAAAGAGGAGGCCAAAGGCTTTTGCAGGGCACATGGGTGGACGATGATAGATTAACATAATCTGTTGCTCTTTACAGCAACAGATTGTGTTTATAAACTTCTATAAAGATTTTACAAACCTTGCCAAGTACAATAAAATCTACCCAAACATAATAATATTCACCACAACTCACCTTTAAAGTTTCAGATAACTTGTCAAAACCTTTATAATGACCAGCACTACTGCCTACGCTGTTCTTCTTCGCATAACGACGATTCCCATCCATAATAAACGATATATGCTGCGGAACACGACCGACCTTCACGACTTTAATGCAAAATAGTTGAAAGAAAGACACACAGTTTTCTTTAACCCAAGACATGGTTATTCTTCAGTGATATTTATATTCTAACTACGTACACCAATTATTCAGTGTACTTATTTGGTAATATTTAAGAGGAACAAACGACTAAAACCACGTCAGAACTGCACACTTGCACAGTGATATTCCTTATCTGCTATTGTACAATGTAAGTAGGTAATATTGATGTTTATTTTTTTAAATATGAAAGGGAAATATCAATGCTAATTACAACGTATCGTGTTTAATTTACATGTAAATACATTCATTTGAATGCATAATTAATTTGTTTCTGTATTTACTCCCGATGATGCAGTACCAAAGGCAAGTGCGAAAGCCGAACGGCCGAACGAAATGTTGATGATGATGATAGATTTGTCAGTGTCTGACTGTCAAGCAAGTCACGACTTTCGCGTAATGTTTTCGAACGTGTGACGTCAGATCATGATTGACATTGACAGAACTGCAGCGCTACCAACTGAAAATACTGAAATAAGTGCATAAGTTTTACCATGCACCAGACAGACGACAATAATTAGTGCAGACACTAGACAAAGACTAGCATTTTCCGAAAACTAATTTTATTAGACTGTGACTATTTTTGCTGGCAAGTGGCAACATTTTGCGAAGGAAAATTGACAGCACATTGACAGATTGTTTCGTGTTTGTGGTTCTCAAAATCCAAGTCGCCGGAATCAGAATCACAGGTTACCTATTTTGGGTTGTTTGAAACTCACGCCAATAAAACCGAACAAACTATTATGAGTAACATATTTAAGCTTAAACTAACTGCTCTAGGCCATCCTAATCCAGGAGATTTCAACTGTGAAGGTAAATATCAAGTTATAAGCATTGTTTCCATTTCGCATCCTACGCGTCGGTCTATTTTACATTCTATCCTATTTTACAGATGAAAAGGAATACAGGAGTGTAATTCTGTGGCTTGAGGATCAGAAGATCAGGCATTACAAAATAGAAGAGCGAGATGGTCTAAGAAATATAGAGAAGGACAGTTGGAAGGAAGCTTTTAACACTTACCAACGAGATTTGGTTAGCCCTGTTGCCGAGGGCACTCCTAACGAACAATTAAACTGGATACTATCATATGCTGTAAGACTAGAGTATGCAGATAATGGTATGTGATGTGATTAATATTTTTTTTATTATTGTTCTGTGCAATTGCAAAACAAGTTTATGATCCAATATTGTCACATATTATGTAGCCTAATGCAGTGGTTGTATTACACTATGATTGTAATTGGTTTCCATTCCCTGCATGCTGGCCCAGATTATACATAAATGTGAAGAACTTACATAGTTAATTTGATTGATGACTCATGTCTTGCACAATTCTGTTTTCAGTTGATAAATATAAGAATGCAAAAGTGGAAAAAACAAAACAGGCTACACCCAATGTTGTGTCTTCCAATCCTCTGGATAACCTTGATTGTATGTATAGAAATTATTTCACATTTAATTTGTTTTGCAAAGATTTATTTATTATACCCCCCCTTTTTTTTACAGTTTCAAGTCCAGCATTCAAGGCAGGTGTAGAAAGAGTGTCCACATTAGCTGGGGTTGGGCCACACCCAGACCCTAAGTTTCGGTTGTCAGCTTTAGCCAAAATACTTAAAACTACACCACACCCTGATCCTCCTGCAACTGAGGTGAACCTCATTCAGCAACCCTCTGATGTCCTGAAGCTACTGTTTGTGCAAGACCTGCGAGACTTACAGACCAAGATCAATGAGTCTTTGGTTGCAGTCCAAACTGTTACTGCTGATCCACGAACTGACACTACCCTTGGAAGGGTTGGGAGATAAATAATTGTTAAGATCATCAATAGGGCATCTCATATAGATAACAATCTAGTCTTACATTGACTAAATAAAAGTTGAAATAATTTATAACATTATTTTTTTCTTGTAACTACATTACTGAAGATGCCCAGGTAATGTTGTAACATTATTGTCCATCACTGCATTTACTTACTGTAAATTAAGTTTTCTGTGAATTTGACAAGATCTTTTCAGATAAATCTTTGATAATACACACAAAACTATTTTGAAACTTTCAAGTGTATTTTTTTTTTCTGAAGTGCAGTGAGAAGTATAGAGACAACTCCAAGTGAACTGATTTGTAAACTATTTATATCTATACAATTAAATAAAATTTGATGTGTCTGTGTGTAATGTCAAAATAACAGCTTTTTACTAAATGCATAATTTATTATGAAAGTATGTGTGGTACATAACAAATAAACCATTCTTATTTTTTCTGGGAACTGTCTGTCCGTTTGTTCTCTCTAATCTCTGGATGGCTGGACCAGTTTTGATGGGTCTCACTGGCAGATAGCTGATGATAGCAGTAACTACTTACTTTTATTTTTGAAAAGAATTGGGGTTCCCCACAAAATTAAAACCTGAGAAATTGTGAGTACAATCCAAAACAAATAGGGAAGTAAACATCCACATGGGCAAAGCCATGAGCTAGCTAATCAATAAATAAAACAATAACTTTAATACCTTAGTTTAATTCTGTCATTAAATTAACAATTTGTTTAGGTACTCATAAATGTACATTTTTGGTACAGTTAACAACAGCACGGCCACTAGCTACTAAGATAAACAAAAATGCACATATTCAAAAAACTTGAACCTAAAATTGCACAATGCTTGCATAGATTAACTGTGCTACAGTTTATAACAAATATATTACTATAAAGATTCAATGCATTCCACCTCCTTTCTCAAGCATTTGCGCGAACCTATTGGTGATGAGTAGTGACACATCTATAAACCTCTCGACACAGTTTGTAATGCAGGTTTCTGTGCGAGAGTCCAGTTTCGCTCCAGGTTTGTCCACACATTTGTCCCAGCAAAAGTCATTGAATTCATGGATCTGGAATTAAGAGGTAGATAAACGCTGATGTACAATGTTTATAAAATAGTAAAACGGTCGCAGCCTAAGGGATGCATTTAGGACAGTAATTAACAGAAGAAACGAAACGTAGAAAAAGGTGTAGTTACCGCTGCACCTTTTATCTTTTCAAATATTTGAAAGCAATAAATAGATATTTAAGTTTATTGAATGAGACGAATAATGATGCAATGGTACAAAATGTATTTACCTGTGCATGGAACTGAGCCTTTTGTTTTTCTGCAACGAGAAAGTCTTGCAGTTCAGAGTCTGCACCCTTTGGACTTGGATAGTCTGATGATAAGTCGCTCATTGTAGATTTAAAATGTTCGGACTTATTTTCTCCAAGTAACTAAATTAACTTCACCTTGGTTTGAGGTTAGGATGCTTTTTTCGCTGTCTTGCGTTTAGATCACAGGTTTCGATTGAAGTAACTCAATGACAAGGTGACATTATGGAAAACTTGAAAAAATTAAACGCACCATTTTTTTTTAATTGGCTTAGAAACAAGGGCTTTCGAGTACTTCAGGTTTATCTATCAAGTTTAGGAAGCTCGCCGGTGCTACTGAGGCTTCAATCAGGCTACATATAAATACGAATAGTACTACTTCTTAAGACTACGAAGTGTCATGGGTTAAAAAAAGCTGCTTTCAGCGTTGGAGTTGGAGAATGTAGAATGCAATAGCGAGCTCAAAATTGTTAGCACACCGCCACTGAATTATTAGGTTATCTTAGCCAAAAATGTCTGCGCTCTACGTTTATATTTTGAATACGTAGGGGGCCTCACAACTACAAACTGCCTTTTACCTGAACATATTATTTTAGCCTTGTTTAGGATCTTATTAAAAAGTGCATCCCGAAATTTAGGGGAACCCCTGGGCTGGGAGGCCGTGGCGGACCACTCCCGCCCCCACCCCCGTCTGCACTGGCTGCTTTGTTGACCCAATTTCATAAAACGAATGTGAGGTGTGAGTCCAAATCATGTCCAAATAAAACGAATACATTGTAAGTTGTACAACAGCCTGTATTGTCATAAATATTTTTAACATTAATATTTCACAAGGAATGTTTTCCAATAAAATTAAGTAGTTTATCGTTGAGCGTTTTACGAGCGTTATCAGCAAACACATATTGACACGCATTCAGGGCTAATCTTGCAGTTTGTGATGAAGTTAGAGAAAATGTGTTGACACATATTTGGTATTCTCGTGATAGAGACGTTGCGAAAACACCTTTGTCGTCCGTCTGTGGAAATAAAAACACATTAGTAGGTAAACTAAATATGCATTTATAGTATAATAGGTACGCCTCACCAAAAGGTTCATCTATTTAATATACCTACCTAATAAAAGATCCTGATTTTTATTATACTACTAGCATAAATTAATGTATTAAGTATACATTTAAACTTCCGGAATAAATTCTCTAAATAATAGTGAAAACCGCATCAATATCCGTTGCGTAATTTAGAAGAACAACGCGTGCACACAGACAGACACGAAAAGCGACTTTATTTTATAATTAGTATAGTGTATGTTAGTACAACTCGCATAGCCCAAACTGCTACAGGTAAAATTTTGGACAGTACATAGGCAGTGTTGCCAACTGCTTTCCAGAAAATGCGCTAAGATTCAAAGTACAATTCTAATTTTATAGTAGGTGGCTCCATCGTTTTACCGATGATTCTGCCAAGTCTTCATTACAATCGGATTCAGACAGAATCTTCATCGCAGTCTTGAGTTTACAAAAGATTGTGAAGTGGATGGATGAGCCTGGTGTTGATTGATGACTTTTTTAAAATGTCTCTATGTCCTTATAAACCACATTTTTTATAACTTCCTTCGGAATTTCGTAAATAACTGAAGCAAGTTTTATTAGTCGCTTTTAGGCTAGTTCGAATATAGATACAACACTGAATTAAGTGAATGAAGGCTCATTCTATTTCGTTGTTCGTATAAACCACGTTCATTTGGCAATGAAAGATTAGTTGCAATTTGAAAGTAAGAAATAATTTACCAATAAATAAGTAGGTACCAACGTGTTTTTGGACTTAGTGAAAAGGGGTAATCAAGTTTTAGGGGAAGATTTTACTACTTGTTTCCAGCGTCGGTCTGGGACCCAAAAAACTACCGGAATTTTTTTTTAACTGCGGCCCACTTTTTTTTTTTATCCGGCTACTCCGGATAAAAAAAAAACCGGCCATGTGAGTGTCGGACCACGCATAATGAAGAGTTCCGTAGTTGAAAAGAATTTATCCCAAAAACAAATTTAACATTGTTACGTCACGATCAATTCGCCAACTGCAAATTTAAGTTTGTAATCCCAAAAAAAAGGCTTTTTTATGTGATAATTTCAGACTAAATAAAAAACCAAGACAGCACTGTCAACAGTGATGTGAGGCCGAAAATTTCGGGTTTCGTAACCTCATTACGTGCGTGTGCACGTAATGAGATTACGAAACCGGAAATTTGCCGACACATAGCCTGGGAGAGGGAATTTAATGCATGAGCTGGTTCCGAAAAATACCACCAAAAATTACCACGAAAATATCCTCGCACTAATGTGCGAGGATATTTTCGTGCGCAAGTATTTTCTCAAATACTCCTACCAAAATTATTTTAATACTTACACATATTATAACGGGTACTTCTGCATCATAAAGAAGTTTGAAGTGGTGAGAATCATAATCTGGTGTTGACTTGGTATTAACATTACTTGTGAGGCACACCTCTGGAAAAAAGCATAAAGGCAATGATAAAAATATGAACGAAAAATAGTACATGCCATGCCGTCCCAGTGATTAACTCATAATAAAATTATGAAATAAATATAAAGAGCATGAGATTGGTTTCAATCAAATTTGGTTTAAGTACTACTTACCAACAGGTATTCTTAGTTTACAGAGGGTTGACCATGTTTCTTCAGTTCCACCGTATTTGGGATGAATACAAGTGCCATGTCCAAGCCTATCTGGTTTGAATTTTAGCATTTCAAGTATTTCTTCCGGGTTGCAAACTTCACCACAATGTAGTGTTACCTGAAATAAAATAACACAGAAAGTTTAAAACTACCTTCCTTCCAGTCCTACAATTAAGTACATAACATACCTAATTTAGGTAAATGCAAAAGTTTGTTGTTATTTGTCTTCCTTATTCAGAGGATCGTCGTGACTTTATGTTTTATGCATAGAGATTGTTTATAGGCCGGAGATTGAGGCAAGTTATTATCTTAGAAAAATGCACAGATCCTGTGGGATAGACCATGGGAGCAATTTAAAGCATCACTCAGAGTAAAGCTAGTTGTATATACAGGGTCAAATTAAATTAGCTAGCGAAACTCCTCAGACACGATAGGTATCGATATCTCAACATGATAAAACAAGAAACAATGAAGGGTTCCGTAGTTGGGATGAATTAATTCCAAGAACAAACTTAACATTGTAGTTGAAAAACATGTTCTCTCATACATTCCAACTGTAGGTAAATGTTTGTTGGTTGACTCGGTCAACTTGAAAAGCCTACTTAGCTGTGATAGTTTTCCTTTTAACTTCGTTATCTATCATTACCGCCAATCGCTACCGCTACCGTGAATTTTTTTACCCATCCAAAACTAACCGTTTAGCTAGCAGGGGGGGCACTTGACTCTAATAAAAATTCGCACTTTCAAGCTTAATATTTCAGAAATGGATTCCTAAATCGAAAAACTGTTTTCACAAACCCACAATATTTTTGAAAGAGCCATCAAAACAACACCCCACACCATGGAGTAGACGAGAAAAAAAAACATCCCCACTTTACGTGTACAGAAGGTACTTAAAAAAAATTTTTTTCATGATTTTATTTTACCACTGTTGGCGTGATGATTATGTGTATCCATGCCAAATTATAGCTTTCTAGTACTAAGAGTCTCTGAGCTAAGCTGCGGACGGACATAGCAAAGTATAAGGGTTTCTTGTTGACTACGGAACCCTAAAAAAGAAATGAATTTAGTAATGTTTTTTTTTTGGGTCATAAACCGCCGGTTGTTCACTTAAAATATTAGTTTAAAAATCATTTTGTTTTGTATAAAATTCACAGACGTGATTGGGATTGATATCTCAACATGATGAAACAGGTTTTATCAACTTACACTTCAAGTAACAACACTACCAGCGGTCATTGACCCTAAAAATCATCAAATCTGTTTTATTTTGTTGTGTTTAGATATTGATACCCATCACATCTGTGGAGTTTCGCTAGCAATTTAATTTGACCTTGTACAATAATGCTTACTTTAAGACCTGCTTCTTTTGCCAGCAGCAGTGCCGGTACAAAACTCTTGAACATCCCTGTCATCGGATCACCACTTAATTCAATACCCACAACCACATCTGGATATTTTTTGTAGCACTCAATAGCTAACTTAGCTATTTGTTCTGCCTCAGAAACTGGAGATTTTCTATTAATTGAAATGATGAGGCAAGTCATCATTGAGAGATGTAGAGAAGATTTCCTGGAAACGAAATTTGTTTCTCATATTTTCAATTACAATAGAATAATGATTGATAAGTTCTTTGACATTAAAATATTGTCCATGATGACGTCATTCTCACACAATTGCCATGAACAATTTATGATTTATATAACTAGATGCAACTTATATAACTAGATGCAACTTATATAACTAGATGCAACTTATATAACTAGATTTTACTCACTGTATAGCCTGAACAATAGTTTCAATATACTGCAGTTTGTTCATGTATGGGGTGTCCCGTGGTGTACTTCTGAGTTCAAGGTAACAACAGCCATCATCTTGAAACTCTTGAAGAGTCAGACTGGTGGCCAGCTCTAATGCTTTAGGAGAACTTGTTAGGGAATGTGCAATGTTGAACACTTGGAAACAACTGTGAATAAAATTACTTAGTTGTAAAAATTACTCATAATATTAATAATATGTATAAAAAGTTATAATATCGGGTTTTATGTTGGTTCCTTATTTTGGCTCCACTGTACTTTATGACACGCATGTGTGTGTGTTTAAGCTTAAAACTTTTTGTAGAGTGCTTCCCTTATTTCCCATAGGGGTTCCATTTCCTCATGCCAAAATATGTAAGTAAATATACTTCAGACAGAAAACTGCTCTATCTGTGATTAATAATAACAACATTGAAATAAAGTGTGTTATAATTCATATTTAAATCAATAAGATGCTGTAGGGTACCTACATTTACATGCACAACATAATTTATGGATGATTCATATATATTTTTAGATTACATAGACATTTGTAATGCTAAGACTAGAGGAAATATACGGAACTAACTGCGCTAACCTTATCTAATCAGAGACGCACATTATGATAAATCAAATGGTACTTAATAAATACTTACCTGATTTTATAGGCGCCGCGTAGTATGTCCAATACGCAGATAACTATGCGGTTAAAATATCTCAGCCTTATGCTGTACATTACATTGTGAATGGTACCGAATATTAAATTACACTTACTCCGACAGGTTTCTCGAGTCCCCGGCGCCGATTTGAAATTCGTCAAAGAAAGCATTAGTTTTGTCTTCGAGACCAGAATCAGCGTGATATCTCTTTAGTTCTAGCATTGTAGCTGGGCTCAAAGAACCGTTTAGATGAGCATGCAACTCCTAAAATGCAAAAATAATAAGATTTTATTTACCTTATTATTTTAAAAAGAAAACATTTTTTTTTTTCTGAACTACACCGTTGGTATACTTACAACTTTTGGCAATTCTACAAAGAAAGTATCGGAGTTCATTGTTAGTTTTTATTTTTAAATAAAATAACGAACGATGCCTTCCAAAACTTTCCGAACTGCAAATATTTTCAAGTAAATATATCTTCAAAAGAAGGAAAACTGTCAGTGAAGAATAAGATCATAGTTATCTTTGGAAATAATATATTAACCAATCATGAGTCAGTTCCTTATCAATACAGTGTGCTATTGGTTAAGGTTTTTATTTGTTTATGTCACCTTTGACCAATAAATTGTAAATCATTTCGTGAAAAAAAAAAGAAAAGGATCTATGCGCAAACACGAATGGTGAGCGAACAGCGAATGAGCGAAGCAGTTAGTTCTACAACACAGACGAAGTTCTACAAAGACACTTACTCGAATCTTGAATTTTAAAACCAAACCAGCAAAACTGTCAATGTCAACTGATAACGAGTGTTTAGTGTTATCGCGTATTCAATTCATTCTGTTGATTTGAAGTGGTGTTGGTTACTTTTGAACTGCGTGATAACTATTAAAGTGATGTTTAAATTATTAATTATACTATTATATCCAGGTTTTAATTATTATTTAGTTGAGAGTGAACCGAATGTTCCTATAGTAATTACGACGTGGTGGTTCGCAAATTCTACCGTAAAAGGTAAACAAACTTTAATAATTTATTATGTACCTAATTATATCATCTACGAGGTTTAAATAGGAGGAAAATGATTCTTCATGTTTCGTACAGTTTTTCCCCGTAAAAAGTTTTTTGGTTTTACTCCATCACCCTCTCAACATATTTGGATTATATTGCAGTACCTACATATTTCAGAGAATATTATTTACTATATTTGTTGCAGCCTGGGAGGTGCTTAAAGAAGGAGGTACAGCATTAGATGCTATAGAACAAGGTGCATCAGTATGTGAAGTTCAGCAATGTGATGGGACGGTAGGGTATGGAGGAAGTCCTGATGAGAACAGTGAGACAACACTGGACGCCCTTATTATGGATGGGTAATAACTTTTCCACATACATTAACTCATTCTTTTTAACTTACAGTTAAATCTATAGTACCTATTCATTTTTCTAAAATAATCATAAATAAGTCACCAAATTGACAACACAATAGCTACACACAGTCTTATTAAATAACAAAATGTGCAAAGAATGTCTCATAATAATTAACTCGTAAATCTATTTTGTTAGGTATTCATCAAACACGAGAATTTAAATAGGTACATAAATTATTGTCGTCTTCTTCTTTCCTGCTATGGTAACTCTGATAAATTCCTTACTACTATTATTAATTTTTTAGGAAAACTATGAATGTGGGTGCTGTAGGAGCCCTCCGAAGGATAAAAAGCGCAATATCAGTAGCACGCCATGTTCTAGAGCACACAAAACATTCGTTCCTCGCTGGTGAACTGGCAACACAGTTTGCTGTCCAGATGGGCTTCCATGAGGAGTCTCTTTCTACTACTGAATCTAAACAACTTTGGTTGAAATGGCACAATCAGAACCACTGCCAACCTAACTTTTGGATGGTAAGGTATAAAATATTATGGTAAGTATACAGATAGTCCAATAGATAGATAGATAGTCCAATTTCAAAAATAAAAATACAACTATTTGGCTAAAATCATTTGATTTTAGCCAAATAGTTGTATTTTTATTTTTGAAATTGGATGAGTAGTGTTGGAGATTACATCCTACATCCAAGATTACAAACTTTATCTCTTTATAATATTAGTGTAGATTATTTGATTGTTGGAATAATGATGACCTATTTTCATAGTTTCATTGATTTTCAAGTACTTGTCCACTTAGATAATCATAACAACATTCTATTTATCTAATCTCAGGGTGTCAAGCCAGATCCTAAAGAATACTGTGGTCCTTATCATCAAATAAAGAAGAACAAAGATATACAGCCTGAAGTACAGATGATGGTAGACAAATATAATCATGATACAATTGGAATGGTTGCTGTGGACAGCAACAGCGACGTAGCAGCCGGCACTTCGACCAATGGCGCTAAATACAAAATACCAGGGTATAAAAAAAACAGTAGATATTTTTTTTTAAATAATTTATCAAACAGTTTTAGATCGACTAATTTAAAATTGCGCGCCAAACCATTTTTTCTATACAAGTACTGGGATAAGTAGAAGGACGCGCAACTTTAAATTGATGATATATATTATGTACAGAGGCCAGCACATCAAGCTACCCCAATCTGTCAAATTTTCTCAATTTAATATGAACCTTATTTCTTTGGTATAAAGTGGAAAATCCATCAAAGAAATTTGACAGATTGATGTGCTGCCCTCTACCTAAACTAAACTTGTTCTCAGAAAAGTTTAAGTTATACTTTGCACAAGAATACCTAACTCTTTCAGGGAAGAACAACTTTTGGTTTATCAATTTTATATTATTACTAGCAACGCTCCGCGGTTTTACCTGCGTAAGTCTTGAACCCGTAGGAATATCGGGATAAAAAGTACCTATCATATGTGTTAATTCAGGTTCTAGACTATCAGTGTGCCAAATTTCATTAAAATTCCGTTGTGAAGTTTTTGCGTGAAAGAGTAACAAACATCCATCCATCTATCCTCACAAACTTTCGTGTTTATAATAATAGGTCTTTACCTATGAAATTGCCGTTTTGTATGAAAAAATTTAAACGATTTTTTTTCATGCATTTTTTATTTGTATTAATCGAAGTAATCACCCATGCAATCAATGCATCTTTGCCAACGCAGTGGCAGCTTATTGATGCCCTTCTTAAAGAAATCAGCTGGACGGGAGGCAACAAATTCTTCAAAGGCATTTTGTACTGCCTCTCGGGTATTGAATTTTTTTCCCGCCAAGAAGTTATCCAAATTCTGGAAAAAGTAGTAGTCTGTAGGCGCAAGGTCTGGTGAGTAGGGCGGATGACGGAGAGCTTCCAACCCCAGTTTTTGCAACTTGGAGACCGTCTGCTGTGCAGTATGAGGTCGCGCGTTGTGCAGGAGCAGCGGAGACGAGCGATTGACCAATGCTGGTTGGAGATGTGCCAGCTTCTCCATCATTGTGTTCAGTTCTTCACAGTACACATCTGAAGTAATGCTCACCCCGTTTGGTAAGAAGCTGTGATGAATCACACCGGCGCTAGACCACCAAACAGTGACGCATCACTTTTCTAGGGGTAAGTTTTCGTTTAGGGCATTGTTTAGGTGCTGAACCAGGATCCAACCAACTTGCTGAGCGCTTGCGGTTATCAAACAGAATCCATTTTTCATCGCAGGTAACAATGCGGTTCAAAATTCCTTCATTTGTGTGTCTGTTGAGCAGTGCAAGGCACGTCTCGACGCGTACTTCGCGCTGGCGATCATTGAGTTCGTGGGGCACCCATTTGTCAAGCTTTTTTACCTTGCCAATTTGACGCAAATGGACCAATATTGTTTTGACGCTAACGTCGAAAGCTGCTGCTTATTCAGCCGTAGCTTCCACAATCGCCTTGAATTCGTCATTGTCGACCAAAGTCTTCGGACGATCGCGAGGTTCATTTTTCAGGTCGAAATTTCCAAAACGGAAGCGAGCAAACCAATAATAAGTGGTGCGTTGGTTTGTAGTGTTAGCTCCGTAAACGTCGTTGATGTTGCGTGCCGCTTGTGCCGCGTTGCTGCCACGACGGTACTCATATTCCATAATTACTCGAATTTTTAACGTATCCATGATGACGAAAAAGATTGAAATGCGATGAAAATGTAACACTAATCAATAAACAAATGACTACTTTTGGAAAAAAAAATCCATGTTTTTAAAATAAAATTAATTTGAAATTAGAATTCTTAGCCAAACAAAAATTATTTTGATTTGAAATGGCCAGTACTGCAGAACGGCAATTTCATAGGTAAAGACCTAATATTTGTAGGATTATAAGTATAGCAACACACTTTTTAGTTATTTCATTTTTACAGGAGAGTTGGCGACTCTCCGATTCCCGGGGCAGGCGCATACGCAGACAATGAAGTAGGAGGCGCCGCGGCTACAGGCGATGGTGACATCATGCTGCGGTTTTTGCCAAGGTAAGTGACTATTTGAAAAAGGAAGATGGGGAGCCGAGTGAAGGTTTTTCAGTGTCCAACAGGGTTGCCTGGAAAATGCCTATTTGATTAGAAAAAAAGTTATCCCTATTTACCTTTGTTGTCCCACTGCAGGGCAAAGGTCTCCCTTTATTTTTTGATGTGATACATATAATGCCCACAATAAAGGCCAACATAGCAACATCTAAACGTACAGTAAAACTATTTCCTTAATGTTCCTCGGCAAACTTCGTGTTTCGTCAGACTTTAGCAGCTTTCCTCCGATTTTTAAAATAAATTACATTAAGTTAAAAGAGTATTAACAACTCTATATACTTCTAAGTCGATTGAGAGCGTCCGGTTTGCACCAAGTGCAAAGGGTGCATGCAAATTTATGCAAAGGGTAATTTATTGAAATCCGATGACTGACGAAACACGAAGTTTGCCGAGGGACATTGTTGTATTTTTAACCGACGAAACAAAAGGGGGAGGTTCTCAATTCGACACGTATATACCTACTTTTTTAATTTTCTTATTTATGACCACACATAACTTTTTACAGAGTCGTCCGATTTGAAAAAAAAATGTTATATTCGAGAGGGTTGAGGGTTGGTTCATCAAAGTTGATTAACGTTGCTTCGGTAGTTTTTGAGTTAGCTTCAATAATACGTATTTTTTTCTACTTTTATATGGATGATGTTCTAGTTTGTTTTGCAGGTAGTGGTAATAGAATTTGTGTGGGGTACCTAGGTACCACAACTAAAAAGTGAAAAATAAACATATTTTTACAAAAAAAATACAACCGATTTCCAAAAACAACACTACAAAGTGAAAAATAACTTTAATTTCGGAAGTCGGTGGCAAAAAACGAAAATACATTTAACCAGACACCGACTTCCGAAATTAAAGTTATTTTACACTTTGTAGTGTTGTTTTTGGAAGTCGGTTGTATTTTTTTGTAAAAAAGTTTTTATAATTAGGAGATTTATTTTTCTTTTAAAAAGTCTATACCACGGTCTATAGATAGGCACCTATATTTTGTTGCCATATTTGACTACCTTTAAAAACCCACCCTTTCATGCACATTTTCTATACAAAATAGTTTCCCTGTTTCACATCTGCAAATAGGCGTCAAGCTTGACCCTTAAGATTATAATACCTAATAATTATGTGTTTACTTATTCAGTTTTTTAGCAGTTGAAGAAATGCGTCGAGGAGCTTCCCCTACCGATGCTGCGCAAACAGCAATCAATAGAATAGCAGCACATTACCCTGAGTTCATGGGAGCTGTAATAGCCTTAACAAAAACAGGGCAATATGGAGCTGCATGTCATGGAATCCCAGCATTTCCATTTGTCGTACAAGATAAAACCCGAGAAGTGTTTAATGTTGTTACTATTAAATGTTGACTTTAATTATTATCTGTGTTATCAATAATTGTAATAGACACCCTATTACAGCGGGTCAAAATCCCGAAAGTTCATAATACCCATGATTGAAATACCGACGTCCATAACACCGAAATTCAAAATACCGAAAGTTTTAAATGTCGATAGTCGTTATATCGAAACACAAAATACCGATGTTGAAATGCCTGAAAGGACGAAATCCCGAATGGATGAAATCCCAAAGAGCGGCGACGTAGTTCCCGCGATTACTCATAGATGGGTACCCCGAGGTTAGGTTTGGTTAGGTTACTGTAAACCCTTTATACAGAGCCCCGCGAAGCGGGGCTTCGTCAACATAGGAGACAAGAGCGAGCGAAGGGCACCCCGAGGTTAGATTTGGTAAGGTTACTTTAAACCCTTTACACAGAATTTCAACAATTTGACAATTCAATTTTTTGACAATTTCGGGATTTTAAACTTTCGGGCAAATGAACTTTCGGGATTTTAAACTTTCGACCAAACATCCATTCGGCGTTTCAATTTTCGGGATTTCGTCCATTGGTATTTTAAAATTCGGGATTTTGATACGTACCCAAAACTACTTATCTAAAAGTTCTACCTCAAGTTATTACAAGAAAAATCCTGGGATCACTCACATCTGCCTTGTAAATATTTTTTATTGTTAGTCGCCTTTCATTCATCCTCTCAATATGACCAAACCATCTAAGCATACCCTTTTAAATTTTTGTCACTACATCTTTTAAACCGCAAGGCAACGGGCCTTATCACATTATTCATAGTCACACCACACATGCTTCGCAAGGAACGCCTTACCATTGTACCATCGAACCGATCTGATGAAGAAGCCGGAAGGTAGGCACCGGAACTCAGTAATAAAACAATGTATTCTAACCGTGTTTGGGCTTATTGGAATTGTCATGAGGTGCACTCTGGCTATAAATGAGTTTAATGGTAATTATATGCCACATGAAATTGTTTTCGAGTTGTATGATATGTGTGGCCTTGATTGTCAGAAGTCAGGTTAGGCTGTCTAACCCACACAATTTTATTTCAAAAGGTTTTATTTTTCACTTTTTAGTGGTACCACTAAAAATTTAAATTTAAAATTAGGATCACTAAAAAGTGAAAAATAAAAACTTTTTACAAAAAAAAACAACCGACTCCCAAAAAAAAAACTACAAAGCGAAAAATAACTTTAATTTCAGAAGTCGGTGTCTTTGGTTTTATAGTTTCGTTTTTTGCCACCGACTTCCAAAATTAAAGTTATTTTTCGCTTTGTAGTGTTTTTTTTGGGAGTCGGTTGTTTTTTTTTGAAAAAAATTTTATTGGACATCAACTTGTTGGTCACAATCGAAATAGCTACCAATCACTTTATTTCCTGCATTTACCTACTCTCCTTTCCACATCTTCATCAATTTTTCCGTCCTTTGTAAACAGACTCCCCAAATATACAAACTCACTTGCTCCACACTTATCATTTATTTTCACATCACACACCGATACTTCTCTTTCCGATACGATTCTTCTCTTTCAAACATGAGCTTCTTCTTATTCACATTTATATTCATCCCTTTCACCTTATCTTATAAGCATGAACGAATTAACCACTTATATGCTTCATCCATCACAGTCACCATGTCTTGCAACTGTTCTGCTGACAATGCAAGTAGAACTTGATCATCTGCGTACAGAAAGCATTTGACAGGCAACTCATTCATATTCAATCCTCACTCATACTCATTCAAAATTTTCAGACAACTATCCATGTACAAGTTGTACAGCCACGGTGACGCTACCCAAGCGTTTAACACCCCTCGAGATGCAGAACAAGTTCGTGTGTGCCCCATTTATCCTAACGCAAGCACTGGAATCGTTGTAAACCTATCTAAAGATTTCAGTGCCTGTACCAAGCGCCAGTCCACACCGTATATGGATACCTATATAGTGTCGACTACAGTTCTTCCCTCCATACACCAGGCATAGGCCTTCTCAAAGTTAACGAAAGCACAGTATATAGACTTTCTTGTGCTTTGCCAAATGTTTTTCGGCTAAGCATCTTATGAAGAAGATCTGATCTATACATCCGATTCCCTCTCTAAATCCTGCCTGCATATCCCATATTTTCTCATCTGTCACCCTTATCACTATTTATCAAAACCTTCGCATACAGTTTGCCGACAACACTGTTGTAGTTTTTACACTCCTGCTGAGAGCCTTTTCCCTTATATAAACCTAAAAAGATCGGGTACAACAGACTTGCTACCACCCCGTGTCACCGCCCTTCAGCATTTCAGAAGACACTCTGTCGAACTCTGCAGCTTTCCCAACTTTCATCCATTTCAGCACTCTTACATTCTTATCTATTTTTATTTCATTCTCTTCAGCTACATCTGAGCTTGTGTCTTCAAAACTGGCGTCTGCCCATGCCCAGTTACCCCAGTTACCCACTCCTTGCACACTACCCTGACAATTAAATAAACTTTCAAAGTATCTCTTCCATCCAGCGTTCCAAGACCTTACATTATACGCTTATACGTAGTAAACATCCATCTTCTGCTCTCATAACATTCATAGGTAGGTACTCGATGTTCCTTCACTCCGAAAGCCAATCTTACCTGTTTCCAGAACGGCTTTGCACTGGCCCCACAGAGTACCAAGTTATTTGGGATGGCGTTCCTTCGGAATAACGTGATTCGGGATAGCGTTCATTCGGAATTACGTGATTCGGGATAGCGTTCTTTCGGAATTACGTGATCCGGGATAGCGGTCATTCGGAATAGCGTGATTCGCGATAGCATTCATTCGGGATAGCGTTCTGTCGGTATAAAGTGATTTGGGATTTCGAGTTTCGGCCTAACGTATAAGAGTCATTCATATTATTATAGGGCAATTAGCCCTGAAGTTATCAGAGAACTTCCTGTTATACTTTTCTTCCTTTTCATACTTCTTCTAACACATTAAGTCAGGCCTCTTTCTTCTTGCTCATAACCTCTTTTACCTACATACTACTTTTGTGGCCACTTGCACCATACTATTTCTTCCCATAGGTACTTCTTCTACTTAGACTGGAATCATTCGATGATCAAATATTTTATCAGTCTTCACTTTTACTTCCCTCCTATATTATCCTCTTTTACTTTCAATACTACTTAGCAGTCTTTCTATTGTTACGAGCTGGGGTTCGAGACAAATTATGCCAATTTACACCAAAAATACACTATATTTAAATAATCACAAATACAGTACCTAATCAGAAACTTGAAGCAGAATCTCTTGTAGCTCACTGTTAGTTCACTGTTGCGCACTGGCGCTGCTTCGCATTCCTAGCTGAACTGCTTTACACCTTTTTTTTTATATATGTTTTTTTGTGAATGGCATCTCGCAGTTGACTATTGGAGGTCGAGATTGCTTAACCGAATTATCCTGTGGGTGCTTTAAGCGAACTTAAAGCCTCCGGCCAGGGTTTACAATCTAATTATAGATTCATGTAGGTTGTTACGGCCCCGGCATTATCACCTGACGCCCGCGGGACTTTCGTGTGCCGTGGGCCCCAAGCGCGCGGAACTTCGTGTTGCCATACAAGCCCGAGTCCCTGCGCCGCGCCGCACGACTGCCTCGTGTGGTGGGGCGCTCGTGCGGCGCGGCGCAGGGACTCGGGCTTGTATGGCAACACGAAGTTCCGCGCGCTTGGGGCCCACGGCAAGGTACTTACGCCAAGGGGACCTGGAGAACAGCCAGAAGGGGCAGGCTGGATCATGACGATAGGAGAAGAAGAAGAATTATATAGGGGGGTTTACGGCTACAGGTTCAGCTGCGCCACCAGCTGGCACATCAGCTTCACCGAGTAAAGGGCGGGGAAGGGGGGGGGGGGCAATTACGATTACGACCTCGGCGGCGAGGTCGGAATGTAGATCTAAGATTGTGTTTGCAGACTGTACTGGTGGCCCTATTATCTCCTGAAGGAGGGTTATAGGGTCATCAGGGTCTGAGAGACTGCTTTACACCGCTGGCAATCCTCTATTTAAGTATATGACAAATGTAAATTTCTCGAAACTTCGTGGACATACCTAATTCGAGAATATTCTAGTACTAACAGATAAAAAAAGTACTCTGTGACTAACAGGAATGATCTAGAATGCTGCAAAACGACACTTAACCATCTTGAAAATTCTGGAAGGGTTTAGAAATGTTCTATAAAAATCTGTCATGAATCGATAATCGATAACAGATGGCGTTAGCGTCTACGTAACACTATTATTCTTTTTATAGCAGTCATAGGAACTCGAACTCGGCGAAGACAATGCCTAAACAGACCATCCACCCGACCTGAGCACCCGACACATAACCAGATAAAGAAAAAGAAAGATCAATACCAAAATGAACACCCCAATCTTTCACCAAGTCGATCAACTTCTTCAAGAGCCTTTCCCACGTATAATATAAAAAGTACTCTGTGCACGTATACCTGCGAATCTTTTTATGAATAAAATAGACAAATTATTCTTTACACATATTTTTAGTAAATTCATCCCATTCTCATCTACATATGTATTAGTAATCTGTGATTCTCATTCAATCTATCATCCCCAAATGCACCTAGCCAGTGGCGTAACACAGTGTAACAGGGTGGCAAGTCGTCAAAATACCACGGGCCCCCAGCCGGAAGGGGCCCCCGCGCCCAAATTGCATAACACTTTATCAATCATGAATCATTTTGAAACAAATTGCTAATCCATTGCGTCTTAAGTTCGTATTTGTCTGCTCGACAACGTAAATAACGCAATGAGTGTTGTTGAGCTGTCAAAATGAAACCTTTTCCGATTGATAATGAGTAAAGAGTGCATCCACACTGCCGGCCTAGCGCGGTGGCAACGACGGGCGCGAAATATCAAACATATGATTCCGCCGTTTGCGTCCATAGTGTAGACTAAGGCGGGCACCTAGCGCGACGGGCCCGAGCGAGATAGAACGCGTAGTTTTCAAACGTTCCTGTCCGCGCGTTATAACCACACTACGGGCCTAGTCAGCAAGCGAGCTAATGCGCGGGTGGCGGGTGGCGGGTGGGCGCAACTTAGTGTTTTCGGTAGTACTAGATCTGTTGCATTTTCTGTTAACTCAGTGCTTAAAAATATATTACATTTAATAAGGAACTTGAGCGTACAGGTATGGCTTTAGTATTCCAGTAACATGTATTTCAATAACATTTTGTATTGTTGTAAGTAAGTTTATACGTTTTTTTTGTAAGTTTGTAACTTCTATGGTGATTTTAGGTGACATTTTATTCAGGATATAGGAAGTCAAACGTTGATACGGGTTGTTGATAGTAAATATATTTTTTTTACTAGATAGCCCTTAGTAGTATCTACTTAGTAGTTTGCAACACCTGAAATAAGTCATAATCGCTACAACAGCTCGCTCGTCACTGTGGCCACCGCACGCCCCCGCTGTCGCGCCCGCCTTAGACCCTAGTCACCGTGCATTCACTGTGGACGCACACTTACGCAATTAGGGTGCCGGTCAGAGGAGAATCCCAACTCCCAAAATTTATTATTAGACATTTAGTAAAAAAAATAGTTTTGTCTTTAATTTATTTAAATTACCTACATTAAGTATCATAAAATAAAAAATACTATTATTGCTGGTTCAGCTTCTTTATATTGGGGGAGGAGGGGGTCCGATGAATTTGCCACGGGCCTCGAACGGTATAGTTACGCAACTGCCTAATACTTTGTCATACCAATCCTCTTCACTCCAACCTAACCATTAGTATCCAAGCATAGAAATCTTATCGTTTGACCTACATCCATTCACTAAATCCCTTATACTGCCTTAAAATTCTCCTCTCCAAAGGTGAGCTTCACAAAGAGGGTGCGTACGCACGGCTACAGATCCAGCTACACTTCTCCAGTATAAGCTGATCTCGCATTGTATAGGATTTCCTTACAATGAGAGGTCAGTGTAAACTGGCAAATTGTAGCCGTGTGTACCTCAATGCACCCACCTTCGTTCTTACCCATAGAATCTTGGGACTCAAACACATAATCTTTCACACATTTCATCTTCCGCTCGGAGAGGACAACCCTCACACCCTGGCAGGCCATAAGTGTGATAAGTGTCTCTGGAACACCGGACTGATAGCGGTCAGAGAACCGTGTTTGGATATGTCCACGCTCTTTCTTTTCGTCCCATTCACGCAATAACATGTCTATTCTTTTATCCTTCACCATATCACACACCTCATCCATCTTCTTATCTCTTTACCTCCCTGCATATGTAGCGTAGCTAAGCGTCATTCCGCCGCTCGCTTTTCACTCCATGGAAACAACTGTCGTGGTGTGTGGCGTCCATCACCGCCGCCTCGGAGTTGATTAAATATTTGAATAAATCATTTAGTTCCCACGAAAAGCATGGGGAAAAATCTGTCGACACTGCGGAACCCCGCTTGTGAGGCTTGTTAGTGATCGACGATCCTAGACAACAGGCACGCTCGCGACTAGGCTCCCCTGTAACCATGCAGTTCTCGCACAGAGTACTTTTTTAGGGTTCCGTACCTCAAAAGGAAAAAACGGAACCCTTATAGGATCACTTCCTTGTCCGTCTGTCTATCTGTCAGTCTGTCAAGACCCTTTTTCTCAGGAACGCGTGGAGATATCAAGTTGAAATTAATATCAAATACCCCCCCATCTCTATCTGTCTATGGTCCCTTAGAGTTCTAAAAAATCAAGCTTCTAAGTCAACGCAATAAAAAAATACGGCCATTTTGCGACACGTTTTGATACTCGCAACTGTCGCAAGTAAATCAAAACCTAAAGGGTACTTCCCATTGACCTAGAATAATGAAATTTGCCAAGAAGCAAGGTCTCCCAGCACAAGTAATGGAAAAAGTCTAAAAATTGTTAATTTGTAGTTTTATGACATTTTTTTTTTCGGAATCCATTGTTAAGTTTGTTTTTGGGATAAATTCTTTTCAACTACGGAACCCTTCATTGTGCGTGTTCCATCACGCACTTGGCCGGTTTTTTAGATAGCTCTCGGTCGGCACGGCAACCTAGCTTGGGTGTGTGTTGTTCGTACCTATGGACCTAAATAACAATATAATCCTCCAGCTGTATTCTTAATCACCTTTCATGACACCCACTGGATGGAATGGATTGGTTCTATTCTATTAAGTATACCCGTCCGGCAACCACATCGGGTTCAGTTACACATGATAAAAAAAATATTATAGCAAAAATACCAGGTGTTAATTAAAAAAAAAGACACCATAGACAACCAACGCTGGCCGGGCCCGGAACGATACAAAAGTCAAAAACGCTAATTCTTCGGCCATTTTGTGTTTGACTGTCTCACTACGCTCACAGTTCAACGTAAGTTTAATTTTAATACTTTTTGAGTGCTAATTTGTTCAGTTAAGTTTTATTTTGTTTCATAATAAGAAATCCATTACAATACAATATAATATTTCAACAATAATTTCGGTTTTGATTTTGCGTGGTGTTCTATGTGCGATGTCCCCACGTGGTTTTAGATTTTCAATTTTTTCCATGATGAGACCTAAACCTTATTTCATTCGTGGTATCTACCATAGTGTTTACACGGTGATGGCCTTAACGCGTCTGATTATCACAGAAAAAAGGCTTGTTTTGTGTTGAATATAGACCACGCGACTAATATTATAACCTTACCTACAGAATGGCGGACGCTGCTCCAGCCGGTGGACGTGGCGGTTTTCGCGGCGGCTTTGGGTCTCGTGGTGGCGATAGAGGCCGTGGTGGTCCTCGTGGCCGTGGACGCGGTCGTGGCCGCGGCCGTGGACGCGGCAAGGAAGACCAAAAGGAGTGGGTGCCCGTAACCAAGCTGGGTCGTCTAGTACGCGAGGGAAAGATCGACAAACTCGAGAGCATCTACCTGTTCTCTCTGCCCATCAAAGAGTTCGAGATCATCGACTTCTTCCTCGGCCCGTCTCTCAACGATGAGGTCCTCAAGATCATGCCTGTACAGAAGCAGACCCGTGCCGGTCAGCGTACGCGTTTCAAGGCCTTCGTGGCTATCGGAGACAACAACGGACATATTGGTCTGGGTGTGAAGTGCAGCAAGGAAGTCGCCACCGCTATCCGTGGTGCCATCATCCTTGCCAAGCTGTCTGTCCTGCCAGTCCGCAGAGGTTACTGGGGTAACAAGATCGGCAAGCCCCACACTGTTCCTTGCAAGGTAATTAGTAATTCTAACAAGTTTCAATCGGCTTACCTATTGATTTAATTTTAATGATGATACTGATAATCATTTCATTCGTGGTATCCCCTGAGGTTTTCCAGTGAAGTTTGTTAACGCGTCTGATTTATGCTACTCAAAACCATTTGAGAATAATATTATGACTTGGGATTCAAATGTTTTTATCTCTACTTTCAGGTCACTGGAAAGTGTGGTTCCGTCACTGTGAGGTTGATCCCTGCTCCTCGTGGTACCGGTATTGTGTCGGCTCCAGTCCCCAAGAAGCTACTTCAGATGGCTGGTGTCCAGGACTGCTACACTTCAGCTCGTGGCTCCACTGGCACCCTTGGAAACTTTGCTAAGGCCACTTATGCGGCTATTGCCAAGACCTATGCCTACCTTACTCCTGACTTGTGGAGGGACATCCCACTGACCAAGTCGCCTTACTCTGAGTTCAAAGCCTAAAGACAGTGTTGTTAAGCTGAAATAAATATGACTTTACCATCTTATTTCTGTTTTTATTTTTACGAAGATTGTTTTACTGTCTTACCATTCTGTCTTAAAATTAAAATCTGCCACTAAAATGACCCACTGACCAATAAAGCATCATCAAGATTGCCATACACTTCTTCATGCTTCTCATTTCTCAACAAATTTATTAGTACTAGTAGAGTAGAAGGATCTTGCCCTCGCCCTTAACTAGCTGAGTAGTGGCACCACAAACTCCACAGAAGCACAGCTGCCTGAACTTGATTCTTTTCAAAACAATGTGGACTAAATTATTTGCTTTGTCAGCTAGCACGTGTGACTAACATTGGCATGGCCACCGTCAGGGATTTTAATTTTGATAATATAAAAAATTTGTCTATCACTGGTTCAGAAGTTATAAGGGTACATAGGTGGCCAATCTGGAAAGCGTCTCCCGCTCCCCAGCTTGGCCACATTTAGGTATGTCTCAAACTAGGCCACCTAGCGAAGATTGTTTTCCCTGTCTCAATTTTATGCCATGTCACAGATTTAGTTGGGGTCTTAGTTTATTTAGAAGATATAATATAGAGTTCAATTTTTAAGTACAGCCCAAGAGCTAGATCAATGATTTTATCGCATAAGCTCTTCGATCTAGCTCTTGATTTTATAAAGATTTTATCATAAATTCTTCGATCTAGCTCTTGGACTATACTTGAACTCGGTATCTTCTAAAATAAGACCCCGACTAAATCTGTGACTGCGAAAAATTGCGACTAAATTTGGGAGAAAATCGATCCTCGCTAGGTGGCCTAGTTTTTGAGATATGAATGTGGCCAAACTGGGGAGACGCTCTCCAAATTGGCCACCTATGAACCCTTATAACTTTTGAACCAGTGACCGACAAATTCTGATATTTGGCAACAAATTTTTTGTTATCAAAATTAAAATCTTTACTGGTGGCCATGCCAGTGTCAATTAAACTAATAATAATTAGTTTTTTTTTTCTATTATTAGGGTTGTTATTATTAGGGCCCGATCACATGTATCACAACCACACCACAGCAACAAAATGTGGGCAAGCAGTAATTACGTGTGAATGGTGTTGCTGAAGCTTCTTGCAGTTGTGGTAACTACAAAATCAAATCAAATGGTCGCATTTGGATGGATTTTTGGCTGGGATGTGGCACGTTTTGTGTTAGCTATCGCACACGGTTGAATTTGATGGTCAAATGTGGTGTCTGTCTGTGTGAATAAACAATTTCATACAAATTTGTGGTCGTCCACATATTCCGTGTGATATATTACACACCCCAATGGATGAGTAGTAAAGATTTCACACATGCTTAGGACAGGGAACGAGGATTTTTATTGTTGGTACTAAGTACACATTTACTTAATCATGTGATGTGTAAAGGGAAATATAAAACAATATTTACATTTTGCTAAAATCTTTTATTTCTTTTTCAAATAAATCTATTGTGTGATCACACACTTTTTCTAAGTCTTTCAAACCTCTTTTCAGTATTTCTAGGGCTGGTGTTTCTATTGATTGTATCCTGAAGTGCATTTTTGATTCAGCTGGATGTGGTACTGTGTAGCCGCAGAAATCTACATCTTCACTGCAGACAAAGTCACATGAATTAGTTAATTTTATACAGAATAATATCGCACAGTCTAAAGTTTGATTGTTTGAGCCTTTAAATCCACCCCACAGTTTCAAAGAAATACAAGAGGGATATTTTAGAGCAAATTAAAATATAGTAAACTGCTGAAAATAGGATAGTACAACATGGGTTCATAAAAAATACTTACTATCTATTGATAATACATTTTAAGGCATTTCCTAATGTGTGACTCTCATTTTGAAATACATAGGTTCTGCATGTTGGGCCCGAGTCCTCATCCCCTGCAAGCTGAAATAAGAATAAGTTTTAAAAAATCGGTGAATATTAAGAGGCAAACACTTTCTTGACAGATACACATAACTCTTGAAAGCTTTGTATGATAAAACGTAACAAAGTTTTAAAATAAAATAAAATAATAAATTGTACTTATTGTAAGTAGAGGTTATGTTGTCATGTGGAAGTTTTTATATAATGATGTTTTTTTGTCTTTGAACTTCAGTAATTATAACAAATTGCGAAGAAAGTATAAAAAAAAGACAATTTACCTCTGATATCTTCATTATTTAGGCTTTTACTTTTAAGTACACAAAATTTCCTGAAAGAATTTTACTGTCAATTGGCTGCCTAAATGAAAAGTAGCAGTAAAGTAACAGTAGCTACAGAATTAATTAATGAATACATTCAATAACACAGATCCATAGCTCTCGACTTCTTGATGAATTAAATAAATCACAAAATAAAAAATATTCTTTTCATGCTGAATGTTTACATTTACAATTTTTTTTTTTTTTTTTTTTTTTTTCTTTTTTTTTTTTTTTTTTCTCTATGGCAATGGTGCCGATGTCGACAATTCTGCCAATGTCAGATGTGATATTTACAATTTTAATTTGACGCTAGACAGAGTTGTCAGTTGACACTTGACAATCCTCATCAGTTTTTTTTTTTTTTTTTTTTTAATTTACCCCGAAGGGAAGGCTTTCGACCATATTGCCTAGTCTTACGTCCAAGTATTTTCTTTCGTGATAAGTTTTAACAATAATGTCTTTCGTATTTTTCATATTTATTTATTTAGTTTTCATAATCTGTTTATAGTAAGTCCATGAAAAATTCGTCATATCCATTTTTGTCAAATCCAAGGTAACTAAACGTCATTTTAGATTTCTTTTAGAAGTCAAGTCAAACGACTTGAACATACAATACATCCTAAATGTCAAATTGAAACTAGCTTCTCCTCAAAAACATAACCTACAAAATACTATGAACAACTATTTTAATAAAGGTTAAATTTAAATTAAATGTATTATACAATTAATATACATTAAAAAACACGAAATGTAACCTAAATATCATTTACAGTCTCTGTTAAAAATTTGTACAAATATATATAAGTTGAGGCATTCATAAGTAGCTCCTGAATGCATTGCGGGACCCTATCAGGTTTTTTATAAATTTTTAGAAGCTCATCAGACAACACAAGGCGCTGAATGTTGAAAGACGAACACTCAAAGAAGATGTGATGCAAAGATTGAACTTTTTGTGATTGACAATACTCACAATATGGAGAGTTAACCATTTTAAGACGATGAAGATGATAATTTAAACGACAGTGACCAAAACGCATACGACAAATAAATGAATAAAACTTTCTATTTATAAAACTGCTATTTCTGCAAAACCAAGGTGTGGAGTTTATTTGTTTATCTAGAAATGCATACCAAGTGCCTTTATTTTCAATCTGTGTGGACTGGTATGAATGTCTCCCCCACGATTGACACATACGCTGTCTTAAAAGACTAACAGCGTCTGTATGCGGTATGGAAACATTCATATCAGCATCAGCATTTGGAATTAGTTCACCTAGATCAACAATCTTTTTGGCCAGATAATCAGCCTTTTCATTTCCTGCAACGCCAATGTGTGAAGGCACCCAAACAAAACTAACTTCAATATTGAATTGAGACAGTTTGATCCATAGTTCTTTTATTAGATAGATTAAGTAGTTTGTGTTAGCATGTAATTTATTATTCGCTAGATTTTTCAGAACACTCATGCTGTCACTTACTACAACCCACTTGCTATGACCTGAATTGCAATTTTTTATATGTTTCAAAGCACTCAAAATAGCAACAGCTTCAGCTGTAAAAATACTGGCATTTTTATCAATTTTTCGACCAAGACCTATATTTGAGGTTGGCTCAAAAATAGCGAAAGACACTGCACTATCATTTTTGGAACCATCACTATACACAAATTTATGATCTGACCACTCTGACAACAGTGCATTAACTTCCTCTTTTGAGGACAGGTCCTTTTTATTTTTCATAATTATATTTATGTCTGGAAATTTTGCATTATAAGTTCCTTGATAACAAGGCAGAATATAAGATGATTGATAAATGTTTATATTTTTAATGAAATTTATGAAACTATGAATATCCTGTAACATATAAAATGGCTTTACACCTAATCTAGAATTGGAATGCAACAAATTGTCCAAGAGACTATTATTAGTTACACTAAAAAGTTTTAGTATAAATCTTTCTTTTAAATAATCAAATCGGATTCTTAATGGTGGAACATTACATTCAATCTGCATTGCATTTATAGGAGTACTTCTGAATGCCCCAGTGATAACACGCAAGCATTTATTTTGCAGGACATCTAGACTATATACAATTTTGGTATCTACAGCAAAACAGTAAAAACCATATTCAAAGTGACTACGAACTAAAGATTTGTACAACAATAGCAAACTTTTTGGGTCTGCACCCCAGTATGTACCAGATAATGATTTCAATATATTAAAACCTTTATTTGCTTTATTAATTATATGTTTGGTATAATTATTCCAGGTTAAATTATATGAAAAAAGGACCCCTAAAAATTTGACTTCATGTGAATTGGGCAATGCACAATTGTTATATTGTACGGGAGGCATATTATGACACTGTTTACCAAACACAACCACTTTGGACTTTGATGGATTGACATTCAGATCAAGGTAAGAGAAATATTTACACAGATTTGACAAGGCATCATTGACTATATGAACAACCTGTGATATATTGGTTCCAGAAGCATAAACAACTAAATCATCTGCAAATTGTAAATTTTTAACTTGAGACCCTAAAATTAAATTTAATCTACGTATATACAATATAAATAATAAAGGAGATAGTATACCTCCTTGACAAACTCCCTTCGAAGCAAGTCTAGGACCATAAAGATGTCTATTAAATTTAACGAATACTTTTCTGTTGCTCAGAAAATTTCTGATCCATATTATAATTTTTTCAGGAATCCCTATTTGTAGTTCATGGCATAAAATGTCTATATTTACACTATTAAAAGCCCCAGCCACATCGAAGAATACTCCAACCAAATTATTATTGGCCACTAAAGAGTTATGTATATCCAGCTGCAATTGACAGACACTTTCCCTAGCAGACCGATTTCTACGAAAACCAAATTGATTAGAAGGTAGAATATGATTTTTTTCAACATAAAACTCTAACCGCTGCTTCAACAGTTGCTCAAATAATTTACCAACACAAGAAGTAAGTGCTATGGGGCGGTAAGAATCGGGACATAATTTGGGTTTTTCTGGTTTTAAAATTGGTACAAGACAATCCACTTTCCACTCTTGAGGTATAATATTATGTTCCCATAAAATATTCAGGACTTCTAAGAATATTTTTACACCAGAAGTGCTAAGTTTTTTAAATAATATGTATGGCATTCCATCAAGACCATAAGTAGTGTCTCTTCGGGAGGAGATGGCAGATATTAATTCACTGATTGTAAAAGGATTAAGTAAAAAACTATGGCTGGAGTTAGTACTGTCATCAAACGAAGAACTTGGGGTATGTGACACGAAATCTGGAGTGTATTTCTTCAAAAAATCAAAAATCCATGTGTCATTTTCATGATTGTTAAAATTATATGTTTTGTTATATTTGCGCATGAATTTCCATATGATAGATATTGGCGTGCATCTGTTGAAAGTTTCGCATAGAGACATCCAACTTTTTTGACGTTCTGTTTTTATAATTAATTTTTTAAGTGCTCGTAGTCTTTTAAATTGAATATAAGTTTCTTCTGATGGATTATTTTTAAAATTTATGTAAGCCATTTTGAAATTTGACACGGCCTCTGTACACTTTTGATTCCACCAAGGAAGGGCAGTTCTACTAATCCTTTTTGTAGGACATGAGTGATTGCTGGTATTTTTATTGACCTTACAATTTGGAATGGAATTAGCAGCAGCTGTATGTAAAATTGTACAAAAATGATGATATGAATCGAGAGGACATATATTAACTGTTTTGAAATCAAGTAATAATTCATCCACATTATTACTATACATTTGCCAATCCACCATTTTGTAATTTGGATAGGTCGGCAAATGTTCAGTGCTTGAACAATCTCCACAGGAATCATTATTTTGACTATTACTAATCACTACTTTTATAATTACAGGGATGTGATAACTACTACCAAGAGGACTATCATGTACTTGCCATTCACAATTAAGTGCCAATGATGAAGAAACCAAAGACAAATCCAGTGCATTAGGACGCCATGTTAGAGAGCCAACAGTTGTTGCCTGACCATTATTAAGCAAAATTAAATTATTTTCGTCAATGACTTCTAAGACATTTCGACCACGTGGAGAGTCAGAACCACATCCCCAAGATGTGTGATGAGCATTAAAGTCCCCAGCAAATATAAAAGGACCAGGAATAGACTTCACCAATGAATCAAAGTTATCCTTACTGAAAGCTGGATTAGAATTTAAGGGACTATAGAAACTGACTATACTCATCTCCTTATTATTAACTGTGATTTTTACACAAATATTTTGTAAAGAATTGTCGTAATAAGTGTTAATTTTATTATAAACAATACTTTTATGAATTATTAGGGCAACTCCGTTGTGTTTGTTACCACAATCATTCCTTTCAATATTGTAATTTTTTATTTTAAAATTTTGATTCGATTTAAACCATGTTTCACTAATTATTGCAATGTGAATATTGTGTGTGTAGAGGAAATTGGTAAATAAATGTTTGTTGCTATTAAGACTTTGTGCATTCCATTGCATTATGTTTAAATTTGATATACCCATTATGGAGGTGAAGGAATTTTATTACTTAAAGTTTTTTTTAAAACCTCTTTAATTGATGATGTGTTTATAGGGACATCTTTATTACTAACTATTTTGGTAATTGTCTCTACTAATATATTTATAAATTTATCGGATTTCATTAAGTTATTAATTTGTACATCTATATTTTTTGCTGTTAAAGCTGGAAAAGTATTAATATTAAAAAGATCAGAGTATGTGGCACTTTTTGACTTTATTTTATTTTCTTCAATTTTTTGTTTTTTTATAGGACAAGATGAGGAGATAGCTATGTGATCGCCCTTGCAATTTGCACACTTAGCATCTTTTGGGTTGACGAGACAATTCTTAAAACTATGATTTAATGTACAAATTGAACAAACCTCGCTATTGCGACAAAATTTGGCAATATGTCCATACCGAAGGCACTTTAAACATTGCTTTACCGGTGGGACATATTTGCTTACCTCGTGGCGCCATGAGTCTAGATACACATAAGGAGGAAGAATGGTGGAAGCGAAGGTAACAGCAACTGCCTGTGTTGGAATAAATTCAACGCCGCCAAAACCCTTTACCCTGCGCATGAAGCGCCTGACCTGTATTACATTTTTCGAGCTACCAATTAATGAAAAAATTTCCTTATTGCCCATGTCGACAGGGACTGAAGTGAGTACCCCAGTTACCTCTGTGTCTGCGGCAGGGATGGATGCTCTTAATGTTAACTGTTCCAATAATTTTTTATTTTTTATGAACATATTTGCATTGTTCGGCAAATCAAATGTGATGCCGACTTTGTATTTATTGATGGAGCGCAAATGCATGACACCTGAGACTCCATGCTCACGTATTCCTTTAGATAAAGCCATACGATCTCTATCGCTAAATGGTTTGTTTTCTTCCAAGTGGTTTAAGAATACAACCAACTCTTTTTGACTGGTATCTTCTGGGTAGTAGCGAGTGTATCCCTTTACTTTAAAAATTTTATATTTTTCCTTCGGGTCCTTGTCAGCAATAGAATCCTTATAAGATAAGCAAGTTACCGCCGATTCCGCTGAGTCAGAATCGGTGGCTACTACCTGCTGGGGATCCGGAGGCGGTTCCCCCTCCTTTCTTTTTCTCTTCTTAACCATTCTAATTCATAAACTAACACTTAACACTAACTATTAATAAATAATTACAGAGATATTATGCAGTGTACAAATAAAATATTTTGAAATAAAAAAAAGCGCGCCTTAACCCTATCACGTTTTCCCGCCTTTTTTCATCCAATCCTCATCAGTCCTTTGATGCTGTCAATGTCATTCTGACAGACACAACTTTTTAATTATACTGAACAGACTCTTTTGAGTTTAAAGTTTACCATTCAAAGCCCGACATTTGAAATCATGAAACCACAGAGTACTTTATAATATTAGGTTGGGGAAAAAGTTTCTTCGCATTTTTAAAGAAAATTCAAAACATTTTTTTATATACATTATTTACATTTATCTAAAGTATGTAGGTACCATTTTGTTCGTTAACTTTTTGCTATCTTGTAGGTAGGGACATGATCCCATTGCTATAGAAATTTTGGGACTTCTGATCAAAATACCGCGACAAGTGGTTTTGGCAGTCCTCTTGTGATGTTAACCTGACCCTGCCTAAAGAATTCTGAAGAGACCGAAACAGGTGGAAATCTGAAGGTGCAAGGTCAGGACTATACGGCGGATGCATTAACACCTCCCAGCCAAACTCTCTTAATTTTTGCTGAGTGGCTAAAGATGTGTGAGGTCTAGCGTTATTATGATTAAAAACTACACCCCTTCTGTTGATTAATTCCGGCCGTTTTCTCTCAACTTCTTGCTTTAATCTCATCAGTTGTTCGCAGTAGAGTTCAGAATCGATGGTCCTGCCTGGTGGTAACAGCTCATAATTAATAATGCCCTTCCAATCCCACCACACACACAGCATCACCTTGTTGCGAGTTAACTCGGGTTTCGCCACAGTCTGTGAAGCCTGACCGGCCTTTGACTACGACCTGTTTCGCACGTTCTTGTCGTACGTGATCCATTTTTCATCACCAGTTATCAGCTTCTTCAAAAATGGTTCGGTTTCATTACGTCGTAATAAAGAATCACAAATGAGTACACGGTTCATTAGGTTTTTTTTTCAGTGAGCTCGTGAGGTACCCAAATATCGAGCTTTTTTGTGTACCCAGTTTTTTCAATTGCGCCAAAACTGTTTTGTGGTCAATTCCCAGTTCGTCAGCTACGTCGTAACTACTGATATGCCGATCTTGCTCCACTTTTTAAAAAATGACATCCATTTTATCCGTAATAGGGCGACCAGAGCGACGTGCATCTTTGATATCAAAATTTCCGGATTGAAAACGCTTAAATCAAATTTGTGCTACTCTCACAGACACTGCACTGGGACCATAAACATCGCAAATTTTTTTCGCGGCTTGCGTTGCATTTTAACTTTTTTGTAGTAAAATTTTAAAATGTATTTCTTCATTAGATTCACTCATCTTGACAGTACGAAAAACTAATGAAAATCACACATTTTCCTAATTTGAATTTGGAATTATGTTCTTTAATATTTCTTGACTTTTCCCCAACCTAATAGTATGTATAAACTTAAAATATTGGCTATATATTAGGTTGGGGAAAAAGTCTTTTCGCATTATAGTATGTATGAACATAAAATAAGATATCTTTGGCTATACTATTTGTATCTGGCTGATTTTGGTATCATTGAATGTTTAAATTTTAAAGAACATAATTCTAAATTCACATTAGAAAAATGTGTGATTTTCATTTGTTTTTCGTACTGTCAAGATGAGTGAATGTAATGAAGAAATTCGATACATTTTAAAGTTTTACTACAAAAAAGGTAAAAACGCAACGCAAGCCGCGAAAAAAATTTGCGATGTTTATGGACCCAGTGCAGTGTCTGTGAGAGTAGCACAAATGACATGGCCCGTTTCTGCCTAGTTACTCAGTGGCATGTACATTATTAGACACCTAATTATAAGTAAATAAAAATAGAAATAAAAATTACAAAACTAATTACATTTTCTTACAAGTCCAGAATAAATATTTAAACATAAATAGTTGTTTTGCGTTTCGGTCGTATCAAGATAGCGGGCCATTTTGGATAAACGTTTCATTCCCTGTACCTAAACCTAAAATATAAATGTTCCATCAGAGTTATATTAAAAATGATTCGGACTGTAAAATGATAATAAAAAACATAATAATCAGAATCATAATAAAAAACATTTTGTAAATTACTTGAATGCTATGAAATATTATTGTTTTAGATAACTTTTTTTTTTGTAACAACGAAACGAAACGACATGACAGGTTCGACAATCGCAGAGTGTTGCCATCCGTACCATGTTTCTCGTACATGTACGAGATTCAGAGGACTTGGTACGAGGTACGAGTTTACATCCATCTTCGTATGATTTTGTACGAAATTCGTTGTTACAAATCATATTTTGTGTACCTGAATGTAAATATAAATAAATATAAATATAAATATGTTTTGGACATATCACACAACGCCATCTAGCCCCAAGCTAAGCAACCTAATGCTTGTGTTATGGTAACGAGATGGCTGATAAACTACTTATATACATTTTTTTTTTGTAAATACATACATATTATAGATAGAAAAACACCCAGACTCGGAACAAATACTTGTAGGTCGTACAAATATTTGTTCCGTGCGGGAATCGAACCCGCGACATGCTGCGCAGCAGTCAATCGCTCAACCACTGCGCCAACCGTGTCGTCAAAGTAAAATGTGTAAAATAAATTATGAAAGATTTCATTTGGCTTGTGTTTAAACGCCTACCAGAAAAGTACCTATTTTACTACCAAAAAATTCGAAATACCTGCCAGAATGGATAAATGCTCACCAAAATTAAAACTATTTCATTGTGAAATTATGACTTTAGAAAACTGACAGCAGGTCGACGGATGGACACTCCGCAGTTTAGGTATGAAGCTACAAGTACGCGGCGGCGGCGGGACCCGTCCACGGTAGCCCCGTATTATTATATATTCAGTAGGTCAGAAGGTATAAGAGTTACGCGATAGAAAAAGAGGCAACTTGTAGTTGAATATAACTGTAGGTCATAAGCGTTGTGCGACCTGAATTGCACTTTATTGTGTCGTAAGAGTCGCTTTTTATTTAAATGATTTTGCGCAGTGTCCCATCCGTATTAATCTGTGACTATACTTCTATTTCTTACTGTGATTGTCAGATGGGACGGCAATCTGACACGACCTGAGAGTATTACATACAGGGCTGACGGCTTTACATGCACTCCGAGAAAGGGTCTCGATAAGAAAATGGTCACCCATCCATTGATACAACAACACCACACACACACACACACATTGCACATTGGTACAAGCGTAGCTTATACCCCACGCAGAATAATCTGGCTACTACCTAGTTATGAGCCCGAGTAGGTTCATGATCAAAACATGTTTTTGTTAATTTCTAAGAAATCCGAAGTTATTGGATTATGTAACTTTTACAGTTAATTTTAGAGCATACTAAATTCAAAATAAAGCAAAACTCGTTAATGTACATGAATTTTTCGATACTAGGCAGAGTGCCCTAAGTAAATTGGCCATCTCCTTTGGTTTAAGCGTTTTCAATCCGGAAATTTTGATGTCAAAGATGCACGTCGCTCTGGTCGCCCTATTACGGATAAAATGGATGCCATTTTTGAAAAAGTGGAGCAAGATCGGCATATCTGTAGTTAAGACATAGCTGAAGAACTGGGAATTGACCACAAAACAGTTTTGGGGCATTTGAAAAAAACTGGGTACTGGAAAGCCGCCGGAATTAATGAACAGAAGGGGTGTGGTTTTTCATCATGATAACGCTAGACCTCACACATCTTTAGCCACTCAGCAAAAATTAAGAGAGTTTGTCTGGGAGGTGTTAATGCATCCGCCGTATAGTCCTGACCTTGCACCTTCAGATTTTACCTGTTTCGGTCTCTTCAGAATTCTTTAGGCAGTGTCAGGTTAACATCACGAGAGGACTGCCAAAACCACTTGTCGCGGTATTTTGATCAGAAGTCCCAAAATTTCTATAGCAATGGGATCATGTCCCTACCTACAAGATGGCAAAAAGTTATCGAACAAAATGGTACCTACATACTTTAGATAAATGTAAATAATGTATATTAAAAAATATTTTGAATTTTCTTAAAAAATGCGAAGAAACTTTTTCCCCAACCTATTATATACCTATATATACCCCTTCATTCATTATGGTAACCTATATAATATGTATGGGTTTTGTACGGGTAACCATATTAGCAATTTACAACGTATGCCCATCATCGAGAGATCATGTTACATTGTTCCGAGTCGGAATGTTACGCTGTTATCGTTTTAAAAAGGTTTGAAGCTTAACACTTTTGAACGGCTTAATTTAAGCCGTTCAAAAGGGTTACCCACATCGTATAGGTTTTTAATTAACTGCTTAGAAAAACCCTATCGAAAACCCTTTCAATGGGTAACCAAAATGGTCCCTGGTTTTAACACTATTATTCCGCTTATAATTCAACTACCTTCTGCCTTAAATTTCTAATTCCCCCAACCCACCCCGTCGCATTGCATAACCTGCCCACGCTTTTACTTCGTTTTCGCTCAGCGATCTTTCTGACTTTTTCTCTTTTTGCTCTGCTCATGAAGGTCATAGCATGATGTTAAATAGCCTATAGCCTTCCTCAAGAACTGGGCTATCAAATGCAAAAAGATTTTTTCAAATCCGACTGGTGGTTCCAGAGATTAGCTCGTTCAAACAAACAAACTCTGTATGTGTACATAAAGCCTTGTCTCCTGCGCGCCGTGTTTTTTTGAAACAAAACACATAAACATCGATACGGCTTAAATATTTGAATACGCAGGAGGCAAACCTAAACATATTTTATTTTCATACACAAGCGTGTATGAAAACAAATGTTTATGCTGGTATGATCACTTTATCATATTACAAATTAGGTGTCTTATTTTAGGTTATTAGTGTTCGCGGTGTGGTATTATGTTATCTAATAATTCCACGCCTATTATCTTTTTATCTTTACATACTTAGTAGAAAATGAAGTCGCTTCCGCTGTCTGTGCGCTTAGCTCTTTTAAACTATTCAACGGATTTTAATGCAGTTTTCAGCAATAGATAGAGTGATTCAAGAGGAAGCTTTATATTGTAAAATAACACATGGGAAGTAACAAAACCCACGCGGGCGAAGCCGCGGGCAACAGCTAGTTGATAATAAAAATGGATGTTACGATTAGTTTCTGTAACAGAAGAATAGTAATGTTCGTCCAAGAAGCTGAACTTATAAAAAATATTAAGAAAAGTATCGAGAACCTGCAATAGAAAAGAGGCATGTTGTACACACGGCTACACATCAAGCTATACATTTCCAGTTTACACTGACCTCTCATTGTAAAGAAATCCTGTAAAATGCGAGATCAGCCGTGCATACCCTCCTGCCTAACTTTCACTTACATACTAACTTACACAAATTCCATTTATTAGAAAAGTAGCTCTAGGTACATTTAACAGCTCATAACAGTGTCAAAGTTTTGTTCAAATTATTAGTACCTAAGGGCGGAGATGCCGCTGCGTTAGTCCCAACCTAACGTTACGAGTAATGAAGTGCTTATAACATCCGAAGTAATTTCCCTTTATAACCTTTGTCTCAGAGTTTAAATTTATCTCATCATTGCGTTTCGCGAGTGATCTTTCTCGGGTAAATTAAACTTTGCGGGCGGCTTGGCCCATTATGCTGGTGGCGTGTGCCGTCATAGCAATGTGCCAACATTGTCTCAGAAACATGGAATACTGAAACAAGGGAGATTTTGAACATATAATTTTGTATTGGGTGTCGTCATGTCCCTTTTTGTGCCTTTGTAAATCCTCATGCATTTCCTCCGCCCTGTGTCGGGCGGAGGGGTCTGTCTGAATTTTTAGACTAAAACCACTCGTTGTTTCTCAACTACCTTTGACCGGAGCGTTGGAAGACTTGCGCAGTTTATCAGGCTCCTCCGGCAGGTAGGTATAGGTCCGCATGACTTCCATGTAGCAGTTGATATTTCCTCTTGTTGTGGGTTGTGCACTGCAGGCTGACTGATCACTGCACTGAATGCGACAGAGAACCAACGGACTCGAAATAAAAGTTACGAATTGTCTGAGTTACGAGTATGATTGATTGTCAAAAGTAATACATATAACTAAATACCTACTGCAAAAAATATATGTTTACCTTATTATAATGGCGTGTGGACACGACGACATGACATTGTGTAGGTGCATTTTGAACATATTGAAGCGACAAGTACCGACCATATTGGTTGTACCTACCTTAGTACTCACTCTGTTTGACAATACCTTCATATGGTATGGTATTCAAGCCGGTATCACTCTCATCAACGTATACTTTATCTGAGAACAGAGAGCAGCTTTATTAAATAATAATGCCGTGCAAGAGTTTGTCTCCTACCCATACATTACACGCACCTTTTAGCTAGCTAGGTCCAATTAAGGTTGGTTAAACGGCTTTACGGCTTGTCATAATTATCTACTCACTATCTTGTGCTCACTATACAGGGTGGTCCAAATAGTGACGTCAAAAAGAAAAATCTGAATTCCTCATACCCAGGGGTATCTTTTGACGTCACTATTTGGACCATATAATAGGTCGTTACCTATGAAATTGCCGTTTTGTATGAAAAAATTTAAACGAATTTTTTTCATGCATTTTTTATTTCTATTAATCGAAGTAAACACCCATGCAATCAATGCATCTTTGCCAACGCAGTGGCAGTTTATTGATGCCCTTCTTAAAGAAATCAGCTGGACGGGAGGCAACAAATTCTTCAAAGGCATTTTGTACTGCCTCTCGGGTATTGAATTTTTTCCCCGCCAAGAAGTTATCCAAATTATGGAAAAAGTAGTAGTCTGTAGGCGCAAGGTCTGGTGAGTAGGGCGGATGACGGAGAGCTTCCAACCCCAGTTCTTGCAACTTGGAGACCGTCTGCTGTGCAGTATGAGGTCGCGCGTTGTCGTGCAGGAGCAGCGGAGACGAGCGATTGACCAATGCTGGTTGGAGATGTGCCAGCTTCTCCATCATTGTGTTCAGTTCTTCACAGTACACATCTGAAGTAATGCTCACCCCGTTTGGTAAGAAGCTGTGATGAATCACACCGGCGCTAGACCACCAAACAGTGACCATCACTTTTCTAGGGGTAAGTTTTCGTTTAGGGCATTGTTTAGGTGCTGAACCAGGATCCAACCAACTTGCTGAGCGCTTGCGGTTATCGAACAGAATCTATTTTTCATCGCAGGTAACAATGCGGTTCAAAATTCCTTCATTTGTGTGTCTGTTGAGCAGTGCAAGGCACGTCTCGACGCGTACTTCGCGCTGGCGATCATTGAGTTCGTGGGGCACCCATTTGTCAAGCTTTTTTACCTTGCCAATTTGACGCAAATGGACCAATATTGTTTTGACGCTAACGTCGAAAGCTGCTGCTAATTCAGCCGTAGATTGTGTATCATCAGCTTCCACAATCGCCTTTAATTCGTCATTGTCGACCAAAGTCTTCGGACGACCGCGAGGTTCATTTTTCAGGTCGAAATTTCCAGAACGGAAGCGAGCAAACCAATAACAAGTGGTGCGTTGGTTTGTAGTGTTAGCTCCGTAAACGTCGTTGATGTTGCGTGGCGCTTGTGCCGCGTTGCTGCCACGACGGTACTCATATTCCATAATTACTCGAATTTTTAATGTATACATGATGATGAAAAAGATTGAAATGCGATGAAAATGTAACACTAATCAATTAACAAATTGACTACTTTTGGAAAAAAAAATCCATGTTTTTAAAATAAAATTAATTTGAAATTAGAATTCTTAGCCAAACAAAAATTATTTTGACCTATTATTATTAAAGACCTAATATTATATACCTACCTAGATTACGTAGACTTAGGTATCGCATGGAACTATTTCTCAGATACATCCAATAAACACAGGAATCCAAACGTAGGTATCCAGAAGGACTTAAAAGATTAGGTACCTGAGTAGTAAGTACGTATACAAACTAAAACAAAGAACAAGATGAATAACGATCACCTCTATTTCTTGCAAGCCGATCTCATTGCATTTTCTTAGTGAAACTGCCATTGGTTTGTAGAGACTATTGGAGCTTCGAAATAAAAGAGTTCTTTTTTCAATCTCTGTTTATGACAGCGGTTGTGTCCTGTAGGATTAGCTCCTTCCAGGCTCCATTCCCTTCCTCCTTTCTCTCTTTTGTAAAACTTTACGTTGTTACCTGCAGGTCGAATAGGTACCTCTATAACTAGGAGTAGGGATAATGGGATTTTAAAATATGTTTGAGTGTTCTTGAGCTGTTGTTGTTGTGTAGGTAGGTAAGTTTTTGAGCAAAATATTGATAGGTATTATTGATTGATTGGAGGAGCTCGTGGCTAAGTAATAACAGCTGCACGGATCGATCCATCAGGTTAAGCTACGCTTCCCAGGGTCGGTCCGTGGATGGGTGACCATCTTTACATACCGAGACTTCTCCGTGCCTCAGTAAGCACGTTAAGCTGTTGGTCCCGGCTGTCATTCGTGGATCTTTGACAGTCGTTACGGGTCGTCAGAAGCCCGAAAGTCTGACAACCAGCCTTACCAAGGGGTATCGTATTACCCAGTTAATGGGTTGTGGAGGTCAGATAGGCAGTCGGTCCATGTAAAATACTGGTATTCAGCTGCATCCGGTTAGACTGGAAGCCGTCCCCAACATAGTTGGGAAAAGGCTAGGCAGATTGATTGATTTTTATTTTCAGCTAAAACAAAGCATTCGCAACGTCATTTCGTTTCAAGTTTTCAGTATAATAGGTTGGGGAAAAAGTTTCCCCAACATAATTGCGAAAAGGCTGGGCACATTGATTATTGATTGATTGGTTTTGTTAAACATTTAAACAATACTAAACTTTTGGTTTAGACTAGCTCACTAGCCAATTTAATTATAGGTATAGGACGCCAGTGCCACTGTGGATTTTGATTGATTTTCAATAAATTCGATCCGATTTGTACGAGTAAGTTAATGGGCCGGTAATGTCTACAGTTGCAGATATTCCCGTAGCTTGGACTTTTAACAAAAAACCTTTTATTTTATCAGACATAATAAAATGAAATAGTGTTTAAAAAGTCCCGAGTTTTCTCCCAAAGTTGTAAGATAATTATTTATGGAAGTCGTAAAGAGGTTAAGAAAATGCAGGAGTTTAAAGTAATGCTTCAAAACTGTTCTGAGAAATTAGAAAAGTACCGACCGGTGTTCTTTATTCAAAGTAGTCAACTGTCCCTGAGTTTCCCGCTAAAACGGAGCGTGGAGTAGTCTAATTAGTAGGAGTAACCACTAGAGGGAGTAAAACGTTACAGATTTTACGCCATTTTTACACAGCGACCACAGAGTATCATAAATAATGTAGGGACGGTAATACATTGTGAACAGCTCAACGCATTTCTGGTTGTGGTGGTTTTCATAGTTTTTTTTAGTAAGTCGACCAAAAGCCACTTATTACAACGAATAAGCGATTCTGCTGTTTCCTGGTTCGGCTTTCTTCATCAAAACTGTGCTCTCACTGGATTCTGATTTAAAAAAAAATTGAGGCTGAAATTTTCTGGAAACAGTGTCGATAACTTTGATTTTCGACAAGCTACATTTAGGTAGGCAGGCACCTCTTGCTGCTCTTACAACACCGAGAACCTACGACCATACTTATTAGGGTTCCGTACCTTAAAAGGAAAAAACGGAACCCTTCGTTGTCCGTCTGTCAGTTTGTCAAACCCTTTTTCTCAGGAACGCGTGGAGTTATAAAGTTGAAATTAATATCAAATACGTGGTCTACGGTCCCTTGGAGCTCTAAAAAAACGAAGCTTCTAAGTCAACTCACTAAAAAAATACGACCATCTAAGCGACATTTTAATATTCGCAAATAAATCAAAACCTATAGGGTACTTCCCGTTGTCCTAGAATCATGAAATTTGGCAAGAAGCAAGCTCTCAAAGTCCGAAAATTGTTAAAATGTAATTCTATCATACAAAAAAAACTTTCAATCCTGTCAGTCTGCCATGACCCTTTTTCTCAGGGACGCGTGGAGGTATCAAGTTGAAATTAATATCGAATACGTAAGTCTATGGTCCCTTAGAGTTGTAAAAAATCAAGCTTCTAAGTCAAAACAATAAAAAAATACGGCCATTTTGCGACACATTTTGATACTCGCAACTGTCGCAAGTAAATCAAAACCTATAGGGTACTTACCGTTGACCTAGAATAATGAAATTTTGCATGAAACAAGGTCTCACAACACAAGTAAAGGAAAAAGTCTGAAAAATGTTAATTTGTAATTCTATCACATGGAAAAAATTTCAAGTCTGTCAGTCTGTCATGACCCTTTTTCTCAGGGATACGTGGAGATATCAAGTTGAAATTAATATCGAATACGTAAGTCTATGGTCCCTTAGAGTTGTAAAAAATCAAGCTTCTAAGTCAACACAATAAAAAAATACGGCCATTTTGCGACACATTTTGATACTCGCAACTGTCGCAAGTAAATCAAAACCTATAGGGTACTTCCCGTTGACCTAGAATAATAAAATTTTGCATGAAACAAGGTCTCACAGCATAAGTAAAGGAAAAAGTCTGAAAAATGTTAATTTGTAATTCTATCACATAAAAAAATTTCAACTCTGTCAGTCTGTCCTGACCCTTTTTCTCAGGGACGCGTGGAGATATCAAGTTGAAATTAATATCGAATACGTAAGTCTATGGTCCCTTAGAGTTGTAAAAAAAAAACACGGCCAAAAAATACGGCCATTTTGCGACACATTTTGATACTCGCAACTGTCGCAAGTAAATCAAAAACTTTAAGGTACTTCCCGTTGACCTATAATAATGAAAGTTGGCAAGAAGCAAGGTCTCCCAGCACAAGTAAAGGAAAAAGTTCGAAAATTGTTCATTTGTAGTTTTATGACAAAAAAAAATTTTTTTTGGTATCCATTGTTAAGTTCGTTTTTGGGATAAATTCTTTTTAACTACGGAACCCTTCATTGTGCGTGTTCCGACACGTACTTGGCCGGTTTTTTTTTATATCAACTTGCGATTCTACTTTAACGAGATGTCTGATAGATATGGTTGATAGGTATGCGCTATTGCGCACAGAATATTCCTCCCATTTTGTTTGTTATATCTTCGCATACAAAATTCGCAAGTCACATCATTCAATTAACTCGACATCGTAAAACTTAAGGGCTGACTCATAAACGTGGTTATGGGTTATAGGCGACATTATTAACTGAGACGCCTTGAGTGTGGGTTTCGTCTAAACATGGCTAAATAACTTGAATTCCAAGTTGTCTAAGGCTAGCGCGTTGCGGTGTGGTAAAATGCGGTGCGTTATATCTGCCGTACGCGTACCTACGGTATAATAAACGCAGTCACGGGTCCACACACTGGCGGTGAAAAAGACGCACGTTTTTCGTACCCATACAGTTTTAAGAGCATCCCTTGACAGCCCTACTTTTTCGTAAGCTAAAAAGATTTAGGGGCGTATACAAAAAACAAAAAAATATTATCTACTGCTTTGGTGTCTCGGTGCGTTTTTTCACTGCAGTGCGCGGTACTTCATGTAAGTAGGTATCTCTGTGCGATACAAAATACGTGCGGTGCGCTCACCGCATTTGCAGCGAGAGGCCCCACTGTGAATTAACTGCATGCGTTTTTTTCATCGCAATGCGCGCACTTCTATGATATTCCATACTTCACAGATTGTGCGGTAAAAACGCATGGCAGTGCGGGCTAGGCCTTATAGAGGTGGTTTAAACTCTCCCGCAGACAGGCGCGACGCGACTCTAATAGAACAATTTGTATGAAAACTTCATGGAAATTGTTCCACCAGAGTTGCAACCGCGACTGGTGCCTTAACTCTCACGTTTGCATAAATTGAAATAAGTAGGTAGGTATGGTCCATAAAGTGTTTTGTTACGAGATTAAAACATCTAAGTCTGATACATTCAAAGTAATAAAGTGCTTTATAGGTATCGTCATTAAACTTTAAAGTTCAACTTCAAATGTTAATGTTTCTTTTGTAATAAAATCTTCATTAACATAGTTTATTGTAGTGAATTATCTACTGTTATATTATAATTTGTAATAAAAACAGGCATCCTAAATGATTAAATGCAGGTAAATAAGTATTTTCAAAGTTATTAGCATCGCGGCTGATACCTGGTACATACCTAACAACATTATGAAAAGGATGGCACTACTTGTTAGTTTAATTAACTTGCTAAAACATTCAACAAAAATAAGATAATTATACGTAGATATGAGTGCAATGTGCAACATCCCGACGAATATTCTGAAGGTGAATTACGGTGACCGTCTTTACATACTTACCTTTGCCTCGGAAGTGGTCCCGGGTGTCATTTGTTGATCTTTGACAGTAGTTACGGGTCGTCAGAAGCCCGAAATCCTGACAAGCAGTCTTACCAAGGGTGTTACTCTGTAACTGGGTTGTGAAGGTCAGATAGGCAGTCGCTCCATGTAAAATACTGGTATTCAGCTGCAACCGATAAGACTGGAAGCCGACTCCAACATAGTTGGGAAAGGCTAGGCAGTTGAGGAACACGGATGATTTTTATTATTTTTGTAGGCCTGTATCACAATAAATATATTGACAGTAATGAAACTACGTACAAACGGTCGAAGCGGCACACTCACACAGGCGCGCGCACTGACGAGGCCCCAAGCGACAGTCGCGGTGCTCTCAGTATGTTTATTGTGGCTTAAGGCGAAAGCGCCAGGGTAGCCCGCGAAATTCAAAATTTCTTACGTTTTTTTGCAATTTGCAAGTCAGTATTAGGTTTTATGTTGATCAAAATTTAATTCGCGACCGTAATAAGTATGTATTTACAGAATTATAATCATTAAAGTCACCAATACAACTCTTTAAGACAAGGTACTCGTAATCCTGTTGAATGACTATTTCATGAAATCTTGACATTTGTGGATTGTACTAACTTAAGGAGTTGTATTACTGATTCTAATGATTATAATTCTGTAAATACATATTTGTTACGGTAGCGAATCATACTTTAATCAACATACAACCTACGACTGACTTACAAATTGCAAAAAACGTAAGAAAATTTGAATTTCGCGGGCTGTCCTGGCGCTTCCCCCTTAAGGGTCTCGTCGATGCGCGCGTCTGTTTGTATGTGTATAATTAAATGCTAATCATACTTAATGCAATTTTTGAAAGACAATCATTTATTAGTGTCATACAGCTTAATTAGACAGGCCCCGGTGAGCGTGTGCCAACAAAATACGGTGTAAGTTGGCGCAATGAGGCGCTTAATAAACAAGTAACGTGCAAACTACATGTTAGGAATACCTGACTTAGTTAAGTTACTTTACTATGCAGCGAGTTACTTTGGCAGGACAGTCATAAAGTACTAAGATATGGGTGGAGGAAAATTAACGAAACACGAGTTTAGTAAATAATTCGGGTACTAACTAGGAATAAAAAAAACTCAAGAGGTGTCGTTGGACCAGGTGTCCAACGACACCTCTTGAGTTTTTTTTTTGGAACGAAGTTCCTTTCGCTTTTGCACACTTGGACAAAAGTGTTGTGACGGTCAAAATGTTACATTTTTCTCGGTTGTAGCCGACATTCGCACGGACGTAAAAATATCGCGGTGATTTTTTCTGCGCACTGGATTTTCGACACTTTGCTTAGCGTCGAGAGTTGAAAATCCAATAGTGTTTTTTCGACGCGCTGGGATGCACTCTGTTGTTGTTAGGTTGGATTCTCGAAGCTTGGCTCAACACCGAGAGTTGAAAATCCAGTGCGCGATAAAATCCCGCCGCGATATTTTTACGTCCGTGCCAACGTCGGCTTCCTCTCGTTCGACAAAGTGTGCAGTCTTTTTCAAAAATACGCAGCGGTTATTTATTACCTATCTGTATCTAATTAGCATAACATAAATTCATCTTTCTTTAGGACGTTTCAACTTTAAATCTCACCACTTTTTCCAACAGTTAATGTTTGAATAACATTACCTATTAAATTATTATTAAAAATCTGAGGTTAGCTAGAGAACTACTAGGCTAGGCTAGGTATTGAACACTGAGGTTATTAAAGCAACCTTTATTGTCAAATGAAAGGTGATTTCAAATTAGAATTTCGGGTTTAACACATAAATACAAATTGACGCCTTCTTCCCATGGGGGTAGGCAGAAACTACAGAACGCCACCTGCTACGATCCTTACATACTACTTTTGCCTCGTTTACGTTCATACATCTGCGGGGCAGTTGCGAAACACACTATCAATTGGAATCGGTTTCATTTTGACAGTTCAACAACATTCATTGCGTTATTTACGTTGTCGAGGTGACACATTTTTCGAAGATATGAAGCAATGGATCAGCGATTTGCTTTCGGTTGATAGTGTGTTACGCAATTAGGGTGCTGGTCACAGTGCTGGGTACACGCCGCACCTGACCTTTCTGAAGAACATTTTATTTTTTATTTGACAATTGCATCTCGTAGTGTGACCATGAGAGGTCTCGACTGCTTAACCGGACTTTCCTGTGGGTGCCTTAAGCAAACTTAAAGCCTCCAGCCAAGGCATAGTAACTAACTTATAAACTAAGCGACTGCACGCTAAGAGCACCCTCTGTGGGGTACGATCCTCGGCTTAGGGCGTCGCTGGGGAGAGGACAGCAAGGAGGGACAGGCTAGATCATGTCAGGGAGAAGAACATCAGCAATAAGGTCGCTATATATGTCTTCCTAGGGCGTCCCCTCCCGGCGTTTCCACTCACGTCTGCCTTGTAAAGGTTAGTCGCTTTTCATTCATCCTCTCAACATGACCAAACCATCTAAGCATAGTCTTAACAATTTTTGTCACTACATCTTCTTTTAAACTACAACGTTGCCTTAACACTTAACATTCGTTTTTTTTTCAGGTTTAATTATTCAAATAATCAAATCAAAGCACTCTTTAATTGTAAGTGGCATGGCATTGCAAATTTGTTTACATTTTTATCAGATGATTTAGAGTAGACTATAGGTATGTGTAGATATTTACATATTTACAGGAGAGCTCTTTATGCTATAAATACCTACTCAAATACTGGTAAAATGTACTATCATGATGATAATATTTTATTCAGTCCATTGATGACGTCAGAATGATTCGTAAGTAGGTACCTACTTGGGGTTCAATAGTGCCCCATGCATAGGCAATTATTATTTTGGTCTTTCTTTTATTCATAATGACCACTGTCTGTGATTGAAATCCATGAAGTTTTTTTTCTCCATGGCTTAGCTCATCTTAGCCATATGGAGAAATATAAACTATAACTATAATTATATACTAACATAGGTAGGTATAGAATTATAGGTAGATATACATCTACATACAACATTGTAGGTATAATTTATGATTTTAATTGATCTAGGTAAGACATTGCAATAATTATAGATTTGTTTAAGAAACAGTAGCACGCAACCTATTGTCTCCGAGATACACATTATCTGATTTTTTTTAGAAAATGTTTTTTAGATACATTTAGACGTTGATACTTTGGTAGACGAACACACGATATTTTTACATTATAAAGAAACCCACATCGTTCTAGTTCCATTCATGCTAGATTCTTATATAGATTTGTAACTGCTAGCCAGTTTTAATAATAAATTCCTAACGTACGTTCTGCGGCGACAGCACTGGTTTGCGACACCTGCCCCATTTGATTGTGTAACCCACCACACAGCGGCTGCCAACATTTCTATGCATCACAATGAAGTTGCTAGATTTCTGAAGGATACTGGAAATAGTGCTACCTATCTATCTTCTTCTTCTTACATATAATAAACAAATTGCTGTCCGTTAGTCTCCCTAAAACTCAAAAACGGCTTGTACTGATTTGAATATTTTTTTACTGTGGTTTTGTTTACTCTAATACAGGGGTGGTTTAAAAGAAAAAAAAAAAAGTAGGAAAAAAAGAAATTTAAATTTTGATCGGAAAAAATGTGGACGGGACAGCTAGTTTTATATATTTATTTATTTATTTATTAAAACTTTATGCACAAGTAAAAAAATACTGTACAAAGGCGGACTTAATGCCTGAGGCATTTTCTACCAGTCAACCTTAGGGTGATGCAGAGAGAAAACATGGCAGGTGCAGCATAAGGGATAGATAATTCGAAAAAGAATAAATACTAATAAATAAATACATATATACATACATATATATATTGCTGTCTGTTAGTCTCGTTGAAACTCAAAAACGGCTTGACCCATTTGAATTTTTTTTTGTTTTATTCTCCTCTTTAGTGGGGTCGTTTAAAAGAAAAAAAAAAATAGGAAAAAAAGAAATTGAAATTTTGACAGGACAACATCCGGACGGGACAGCTAGTTTTTAACCGACTTCTAAAAAAGGAGGAGGTTCTCAATTCGGATGTTTGTATTTTTTTTTTTATGTTTGTTCGCGCATAACTCCGTCGCTTGATAACCGATTTGAAAAAATATTTTTTTGTTGGAAAGGGTATACTTCCCAAATGGTCCCATTTTTATCAAAATCCAGTTCTGATGATGGGATCCTGGAGAAATCGAAGGAACTCTTCAAATATTATAGGCACACCTATAGCGGTTTGGGATTTTTTTATAGTAGCTCGTGCATTTGCTCTCGGAAAGCACCACTTGGTGAAGTGGAACTGATGATGAAGACCACAGATGGCTACCGGAACTACTCAATGATAAATATTTCACGGGTTGCGATTCGATTACTTTAATATGGTTGCTAAGCAATTTCCGCTCGTCACACAATGCGTGTGGTGAGTGGTTGTTGAGGAGTTCTGGTTCTTACCAGCAGAACTCCTCAACAATTAACGGCCCATTTTGTAACACGTGATGAGCAATTGACATTAGACTATTGTAACTTATACAAATTATAAACAGACCCACTAAAAAGTGAAAAATAAAAACTTTTTTACAAAAAAATACAACCGACTTCCAAAAACAACACTACAAAGTGAAAAATAACTTTAATTTCGGAAGTCGGTGGCAAAAACGAAAATACTTTTAATCAGACACCGACTTCCGAAATTAAAGTTATTTTTCACTTTGTAGTGTTGTTTTTGGAAGTCGGTTGTATTTTTTTGTAAAAAAGTTTATTATATAATATAATAAAAATCAATTGCTGTCCGCGTTAGTCTCGCTAAAACTCAAAAACGGCTTGATCGATTGGAATATTTTGTTTGTTTTATTCTCCTCTTTATTGGGGTGGTTTAAAAGAAAAAAAAAATAGGAAAAAAAAGAAATTGAAATTTTGACAGGACAACATCTGGACGGGACAGCTAGTTTTATATAATAAAAATCAATTGCTGTCCGTTAGTCTTGCTAAAACTAAAAAACGGCTTGACCGATTTGAATATTTGTTTTTGTTTTATTCCCCTCTTTATTGGGGTGGTTTAAAAGAAAAAAAAAAAATAAGTGAGTAATTGAAATTTTGACAGGATGCTTTGATATTTACTACCAGCCCGCCAGAGGCGGGCTGGTAGTAAATATCAAAGCATCTCCTTCAATTCATGAAATGGAAAAAAGGACTTTATTATATTATACAGAAACTATACGCCATTCCCTATTTATTTGACTGTTTACGCACACACATAGATATAGGTGGGTGACTGGTAATTAGTGACCGATACTTGAACACATGATTGTACTCATGATAACAAACAACTTTTACTATGGGACCAACACTAAAATCGCGAAAAAAATCAGCTGTTCCCTACATTTATGCTCGCATCAGAACTTGTCAAAATGTAGGGAACAGCTGATTTTGTTTTCGCGATTTCGTGTTTGGTCCCATAGTAGAAGTTGTTTATTATGATGAGTATAATCATGTGTTTAAGTATCGGTCACTAATTACCAGTCACCCTATATAAACAGACAAGTAGATATCAACTTATTACGTGCAAAGGTGATGTTTATTTCTAAAGAATATCTTCCGTATACTTAATCTCTTCCAGAATCTTTGCAATAGGAGAATAGATAGAAAGAGATGTAGACACCGTGTGTAAGAGTAGAAAAGAAAATAAAACAAGTAAAACGTAATTAAATAAATCATACAAAATATCTACTTACATACATACTCGTAATATAATATACAAATAAAATAAATGTCACTAAAATCCTAACTAATATTATATAATGCGATACTGAGTTTGTTTCTTACGCTAAAACGGCTGAACGGGTTTGCATTAAATTTGGCACATGATGGGTAGACCGTGACCTGGAGAATGACATAATAAGCTACTTTTTATCCTGGATCGCAGACGAAGTCGCAGGCAACAGCTAGTACAAATATGAATGTTATTTTGTAAGGGTTATGGGTAAAATGTTGGTATCAACAACGTGTCGTTTTGCATCCTCGTCAAATTTCAGGGAGTGATACAGAACATCAAACCGAACAACTTTCTCCATGGGACCAACATCGTAATCGCGAAAAAAAAATTCAACTGTCCCATAGAAAACTTCAACACCTACTCGACGGAAATGTATGGGACGGCTGATTAGTTTTTCGCGATTACGATGTTGGTGCCATGGAAAAAGTTATTCGGTTTGATGGTCAATAACACACCCTTAAATTTGGCGAGGATGCAAAATGACACGTTATACATCTCAGAAAATGGACGCATTATCTTAGGACCTCAGATATCAAACTTACAACAAAAATGTCGTTATTTTCGTTGTTTTTTCGGCGTGCCTCACCCAGCTTAAGAATAAATCTTACTAACAAATATGAAACTGATTCTGCAATAATTTTTTATTTATTTATTTTATTTTACTTTAGAATAATAATTATTATACAGAAACCGTGTGGCAAAAACCTTGTCGATCAGTGTAATTATCAATTAGATTGATTAGTTGGATAAAACAAATTGGAACAAAGGTCACAATAACATGTCCATCCTAATTGAGATAAAAATATTGACAATGCTTGTTGCCGCCAAGACCGGTGAAGTGACATCATATTAGAATTATCGCCTTTGTACCTTTTTTGAGTGTGAAATGTTTAAATAAATAAATCTAGATGATCACACTATCATACTAAACTTATTATAAAGGCGAACGTTTGTGAGTGTGTGCATGTTTGTTACTTCTTCACGCTCAAATGGCTGGCGATTTCTATGAAATTTGGTATGTAGATAGTTTATACCCTGGATAATAACACATAGGCTTTACTTTTAATCCCAGTCTACGCGGGTGAAACCGCGGGGCGCAGCTAGTAAATAAATACTTTTAAAAGTTAGCACCCATTTCCAAAAAAATATGCTGAAAATATCAGCGCGTTGCATCACTGCGCCTCCGCACCGGAACTTAACGGATTGGGTACGCTCTTTACCGTTGGTTGAAGGTTTGATGCAAGGACTTTTTGACTCAATTATCAAACACTCACGCTGAGTGATATTTTTTTTGTATTTTATTTTATTTTAATTATTTATTTAGGATCTCCAACAAAAGATGTACACAATACATGAAACATAAATAAAGGGAACATCAGGTATTAAGTAGGTGTACTCCTTCACTTATAGGAGACCACAGCATGCACAAAAATGTTAACAACTAAGCTAACAAAGTTAAAATATTAATAATATGTAAAATTTGAAAAAAAATTAATACATTTTTAAAAGACAAAAAACAAGAAATTAAAATATAACATTTAGAGACACCTAAATTATATCTTGAGAAAGGAGTAAAAAACAATTAAAAGAATTAATAAGTTTCACAACAACATGACATCACGCCATCCAACGAGGGAGCGCCGAGTCATGGGACGCGGTGGTATCCTTCTGCGAAACAGTTATCTCACAGAAGGAACCTGCAGAAAGGGAAAGGGAGATCACGAGTGCTCTCCCGTCCCGCAGCAGGTGCACTGGGCGTCGGTGGAGGTCAGATAATGACCCCTTCCAGTCCCCCTAAATGGGTCCAGGGAGACAAACTCGGGGATCGAGATAGTAGCACATTGTGGCATGGTGTATCACGCGCGCCTCTCTAAGACGTAACGGGGAGTTCAACACCTCACTCCCCCTATGGGACGTAGGTGTACGAGGGAGCACCGGAGTGGTTTTAGTACTCTGACAGATCTCTTTGACCACCCCAGGGTGGAGGACATCCATGAGGATTTCGCCCCGAAAAAAAAAAGGTTAGAACAGTGACCAACCGCGCGCGAGCCGAGCGAGCGCTACTAACTGCCCGTAAAGCCATTTTATTTTAATTGCCCATTGAAATATTTGTAACGACTAATCATTATTTAGTTTACTGCTCAGTTTTTATTAGCGAACTTGTTATTCTAATAAACATGCATTTTGAATTTTTTAACTTACCAAAACTACAATAAACAACTGCCGCTTGAAATTAGCTCTTCAAAACTATTTTTACAGGGGCTTTTATCATTTTTCTGTCTATTAGTGATGTTCATTCTACCGGACGACGTCATTGATTCTACGCAATATTAATCGATTCTGGAGAATCGATTTTGGAAACAGAGGAATGATTTTGTATTTTATACTTACTAAGTAGACAATTTTAATAAATTATCTTAACATATATATAGGTACCTAATGAAGAACATGGTCAGATCGTCACACCATCTTCCGCCAGGTGGTGTGGCGATCTGACCTTGTTTGCAGGGCCAAAATGGTCAGAGATCGCACAAGACAGAGAGGTTTGGAAGTATAAAGGGGAGGCCCAGCAGTTGGACACAATAGAGATTAGCAAAAAAAAAAAAAAAAAACTTAGGCTAGGCTAGCTATCACGAAGACAGCCAGCAGTAGCATCCATTATTGAGGGATATAGAGCCTCTGTCGTAAATTATCGTCATGCGATGTTTTTATGTGGCAATATTCTATATGTTTTCATTTTGCATTGTACTCAAACAAAAATGAGCAAAGTCGCCTCTATCCTATAGAAAAAGTCCTTTGAAACAAAACCGATTCTATACAAAACATTGGATGCAAAAGCGCCATTGTCGAGGCTCGACCAATGACAGCTTAGAGATGCAATGCAATGCAGATGAATCAATGACAGCTTGTTGAGAAATCCAATGGCGTCCCGGTATTGTTTTCGTAAACTGCGTTCAAAAGCGCTTCTATCAAGGACACTGAGGGACAGAAGCGCCTCTATCCATGAATTAATTTCAAAACTGCCTCTATCCAATTTTCGAACTTGAATAAATAGCATTACGTTCCACGTGTTGTAAAATACTGCAAAATTTTATTTATAAACAAACAACATTATTCAGTTGATATGATTGTGCATTATGCATTTGTATTAGGAAGCGCGTTTCGGTCTCTAGCTCAAAATCGCAAAAACTGAACAGAGGCGGTTTTGCATCTTACCCCTCAATTATATTGTCTATCATCAGTAGCGATCTGTCTTTTACTGGAAGTAGGTTATTGGGTTCGGCCGTTAATCGATATATCAAGTGATAAGTGATAACAGAAGCCCATGCGGTCGTATAATTTAACGAACAGTTTACAGTAATAAACGTAGGTAAATCAACAATCATTGTCGAAGAGTGTAATTAATTTATTTTATTATACGATTAGCGATGCTTTGAAACGACACCGTCTGACATGAGTTTGTATTATTCAAACAATGCATGCTATTCCATATTTAAAACTGTTACGCATTATGGCATTGACCGCGCGAGTACAACTTTTTTTTTTTAGTTGCCTTATATCTTGCCAGCCTGCAATGTCCTGTTGTGTTGTAGTCCCGCATTTTGATTACAAACCTCATCGAATGTGGCTGAGTATTGAGTAGCACGTGCTAGTGTTGATTAAAAAATGATTTTGTTACTAATATCTGTAGTTCTAGTGTTAGCGTTGTTAATATCGTGGATAACTATGGTTAAGGAAAGTCATCGGTTTAACGTGGAAGGGCCTACACCTTTGCCTCTGGTGGGAAATGCTCATTTGTTTGTTGTTAAATCTACAGGTATGTTTCTTTTTTTTTATTTGCTTTTATTTTATTTATTTATTTTTAAGTGTTTTTATTCACAATTATGTGGCATTAATGTCATCACAACATAATTATTTTTGTCAACATTATGCCAATACCTAATAAGTTTCTTTTTTAAAATTTTTAACTATAAATTAATACATCAAATATCATCAATGTTATTGATTGAATTTCATATAATACCTACCTACTTATGAATATAACAAAACAAATAATTGTTGCCTTTTTCACATAAATCCATTATTCAGTATCTAGTGTGCATCAAATGTACAAAAATACCTCATGCCAGAGGCTATTTTATTTATAAAACACAATAAAAATGAAAATCGTTTATTACACTCATTATTGAGAAGTTCAATAAACTTATTTCAATAAGAAGGATATCTTGCTAAAAAATAAGAATAAAAACATTGAAGTTCGTCATAGGTGTAACAGGTAATCTATAAAACCTGATTCCTAAATTCGCGAGTCTAAGGAACCTGTGTGACCGCTTGCGTACCTATACCTATATTTATAGCTGCTATAAATCATTCAACATACACTGTAATGCCCGATGTCATTGACTCACCCACTGGTGGACTAAGGTGTGGTCCGCACCTGGCCCCCGATCTTGGGGGCCACCCCAAGGTCTCGAGTTAAGGCCCAAACAAGGCCAAAATATGTTCAGTAAGTAAAAAACAGTTTGTAGTTGGGGCCCCTACGTATGCTAAACATAAAAATAGGGTGCTAAAATTTTTGAGCTCGCTCTTGCATCCTACATTCTCTTTTTCTCACACTTTTCTACGTAAGTCGACAAAGTAATTCCAATTTGTGTATGCTACCTTACCTATCCGCAGCGGGATGCTAGGATTTTTGAGCTCGCTCCGCTTGCTATTGCATTCTGCATTCTCAAACAAAGTGTTTACTATTATTTCTGTACAAATATTAGAAAATTTAACCTATATTCGTCTAATCCTCTTACTTTTCAGTATAAGTCGACAAAGTATTTCCTATTTCTGTATGCATAGTCAAAAGAAAAAACAACCATTTCGAGACAGTGTGCTTAAAATTTCGAGCTCGCTCTTATATACTCGTTCTACTTCTCAACCTTTTCTGCATAAATGGGCATCAGGGGCCATTTAGTTATGCCGCCCCAGATCCCCAACAAGCTTATTCCGCCATTGAACTCACCAACTATTTATTCAAAGCAAATATTATTGTATCTTTGATTTGCTTCCTTCTTAGCTTAGTAGACACCCTTTCACTAAAAACCCTGAGCAGTGTAGTTATCTCACAAAACTTACTTACGAAATTTTTAAAGGGCAAGTCACCTAGCTATTACCTACCTAGATACCAAATAGTTACGGTATGAGATGATATATGCTTCGTAACTTATAGGAACCAGACGGGCAATTGCGTAACACAATTTCAATCGGAATCGGTTTCATTTTGACAGTTCAACAACTTTCATTGCGTTATTTACGTTGTCGAGCAGACAAATTTTTCGAACATAATAGGTTGGGGAAAAAGTTTCTTCGCATTTTTTAAGAAAATTCAAAACATTTTTTAATATACATTATTTACATTTATCTAAAGTATGTAGGTACCATTTTGTTCGATAACTTTTTGCCATCTTGTGGGTAGGGACATGATCCCATTGCTATAGAAATTTTGGGACTTCTGATCAAAATACCGCGACAAGTGGTTTTGGCAGTCCTCTCGTGATGTTAACCTGACACTGCCTAAAGAATTCTGAAGAGACCGAAACAGGTGGAAATCTCAAAGTGCAAGGTCAGGACTATACGGCGGATGCATTAACACCTCCCAGCCAAACTCTCTTAATTTTTGCTGAGTGGCTAAAGATGTGTGAGGTCTAGCGTTATTAGGATGAAAAACCACACCCCTTCTGTTGATTAATTCCGGCCGCTTTCTCTCAACTTCTTGCTTTAATCTCATCAGTTGTTCGCAGTAGAGTTCAGAATCGATGGTCCTGCCTGGTGGTAACAGCTCATAATGAATAATGCCCTTCCAATCCCACCACACAAACAGCATCACCTTATTGCGAGTTAACCCGGGTTTCGCCACAGTCTGTGAAGCCTGACCGGCCTTTGACCACGACCTTTTTCGCACGTTCTTGTCGTACGTGATCCACTTTTCACCACCAGTTATCAGCTTCTTCAAAAATGGTTTGGTTTCATTACGTCGTAATAAAGAATCACAAATGAGTACACGGTTCATTAGGTTTCTTTCAGTGAGCTCGTGAGGTACCCAAATATCGAGCTTTTTTGTGTACCTAGTTTATTTCAAATGCGCCAAAACTGTTTTGTGGTCAATCCCCATTTCTTCAGCTACGTCGTAACTACTGATATGCCGATCTTGCTCCACTTTTTCAAAAATGGCATTCATTTTATCCGTAAAAGGGCGACCAGAGCGACGTGCATCTTTGACATCAAAATTTCCGGATTGAAAACGCTTAAACCAAATTTGTGCTACTCTCACAGACACTGCACTGGGTCCATAAGCATCGCAAATTTTTTTCACGGCTTGCGTTGCATTTTTACCTTTTTTGTAGTAAAATTTTAAAATGTATCGAATTTCTTCATTAGATTCACTCATCTTGACAGTACGAAAAACAAATGAAAATCACACATTTTCCTAATTTGAATTTGGAATTATGTTCTTTAAAATTTAAACTTTCAATGATACCAAAATCAGCCAGATACAAATAGTATAGCCAAAGAGATTTTATTTCAAGTTCATACATACTATAATGCGAAAAGACTTTTTCCCCAACCTAATATGTAGCAATGGATTGCAATTTGCTTCACAATGATTCAGATTTCGAAGTGTGTTAACATTATACGCAATTAGACTGCAGGTTTATATAAGTATGACAAAAATGTACCTACGATTTGATTGTTCCTGCAAGTAAAGTATGTCATTTCCGTGATGAGATGTTAATTACCTACCTCACCTACTAGGTACTCAAAATCCACTTAAATAATAATTGTACCTTGTTGTAAATCTGTAAACTGCCTCTAACAGCCCGTAATTATTGAACTATAATTATATAAATTGGATTGACAATTTTGTAATCTGCTTTTTAAAAATTCATGCATCTTGTGTGCTTGTTTATAAACTTATTGTTACATCTATACTTTATAAAAATATGCTTAGTACCTTATATATTTTTCTTCTCAATTAATCTGCCGTTACTTGTATAGAGGTAGGTATGTACATCACTATATTATCTGGGTTCATTCGTAATCATTAGCCTTTATCTCGGTTTATTTGGGGTCGACGAACAGCGTCTCCATCTTCTCTATCAGCCGTCATCTCAGTATTCAAACCCTTTCTAGCCATGTCATCATCGTTTCTAGTATTCTTCATTACCTAATTATATATGTCGTAGGGAAATGAGATACCAGGAATTTTACGAAATCCCTAGGGATACCACGAAATCATGGTAGATGTCGAATATTCTTGTTTATTACGTCTTCTCACTAAAAATGTTTAGTGATTTGACAAAATGCTAATATAATGTCAGTGATATGTCGTGTCACTAAACTAAATCTAGTAAAATATTTAAAAAGCGGACACTGGAGAATAATATTTGAACTATGCTCTTTATCAGACAGAAAAAACATGTTGCAAAAAAAAAAAGAATTCAGGTGTTTACTTAAATATTAATACAATAGTGAAATATGATAAAAATGCAAAAACCATGACGTCCTATGTATTTTTTTATTTTTTTTTATGGCTTACTGGGCCTGCTCTTGACCTCGATCACGTCTGAAGGAAAGCGATGGTTGAGGTCTATGTCTATAAATATTTAAATGACTAAATCTCGTGTCATAATCACGATAAGAACATGCGTAAGTTTTAATCTTGTTGTCAGTCACATGACCGTGACACAAATATTAACTAATTTGCCAAATACGATTATGTGACCCTCATAAGATAGTGGGTAGGTACAGTCAACAAAAGAGATATCTAGTCAGGGTATACTAACATATTTGTATATGAATTGCTTCATATTCAATTTCGTGACAATATACAATTTTGTGTTCGTATGTTACAATGTATAATACTCCTGAATTGCAAAAACAAAGTATTAGGTCTTTACCTATGAAATTGCCGTTCTGCAGTACTGGCCATTTCAAATCAAAATAATTTTTGTTTGGCTAAGAATTCTAATTTCAAATTAATTTTATTTTAAAAACATGAAATTTTTTTTTCCAAAAGTAGTCATTTGTTTATTGATTAGTGTTACATTTTCATCGCATTTCAATCTTTTTCGTCATCATGGATACGTTAAAAATTCGAGTAATTATGGAATATGAGTACCGTCGTGGCAGCAACGCGGCACAAGCGGCACGCAACATCAACGACGTTTACGGAGCTAACACTACAAACCAACGCACCACTTGTTATTGGTTTGCTCGCTTCCGTTCTGGAAATTTCGACCTGAAAAATGAACCTCGCGGTCGTCCGAAGACTTTGGCCGACAATGACGAATTAAAGGCGATTGTGGAAGCTGATGATACACAATCTACGGCTGAATTAGCAGCAGCTTTCGAAGTTAGCGTCAAAACAATATTGGTCCATTTGCGTCAAATTGGCAAGGTAAAAAAGCTTGACAAATGGGTGCCCCACGAACTCAATGATCGCCAAAACGAAGTACGCGTCGAGACGTGCCTTACACTGCTCAACAGACACACAAATGAAGGAATTTTGAACCGCATTGTTACCTGCTGTGAAAAATGGATTCTGTTTGATAACCGCAAGCGCTCAGCAAGTTGGTTGGATCCTGGTTCAGCACCTAAACAATGCCCTAAACGAAAACTTACCCCTAGAAAAGTGATGGTCACTGTTTGGTGGTCTAGCGCCGGTGTGATTCATCACAGCTTCTTACCAAACGGGGTGAGCATTACTTCAGATGTGTACTGTGAAGAACTGAACACAATGATGGAGAAGCTGGCACATCTCCAACCAGCATTGGTCAATCGCTCGTCTCCGCTGCTCCTGCACGACAACGCGCGACCTCATACTGCACAGCAGACGGTCTCCAAGTTGCAAGAACTGGGGTTGGAAGCTCTCCGTCATCCGCCCTACTCACCAGACCTTGCGCCTACAGACTACTACTTTTTCTAGAATTTGGATAACTTCTTGGCGGGAAAAAAATTCAATACCCGAGAGGCAGTACAAAATGCCTTTGAAGAATTTGTTGCCTCCCGTCCAGCTGATTTCTTTAAGAAGGGCATCAATAAACTGTCACTGCGTTGGCAAAGATGCATTGATTGCATGGGTGATTACTTCGATTAATACAAATAAAAAATGCATGAAAAAAATTCGTTTAAATTTTTTCATACAAAACGGCAATTTCATAGGTAAAGACCTATTAATATTAGGTCTTTACCTATGAAATTGCCGTTCTGCAGTACTGGCCATTTCAAATCAAAATAATTTTTGTTTGGCTAAGAATTCTAATTTCAAATTAATTTTATTTTAAAAACATGGATTTTTTTTCCAAAAGTAGTCATTTATTTATTGATTAGTGTTACATTTTCATCGCATTTCAATCTTTTTCGTCATCATGGATACGTTAAAAATTCGAGTAATTATGGAATATGAGTACCGTCGTGGCAGCAACGCGGCACAAGCGGCACGCAACATCAACGACGTTTACGGAGCTAACACTACAAACCACGCACCACTTGTTATTGGTTTGCTCGCTTCCGTTCTGGAAATTTCGACCTGAAAAATGAACCTCGCGGTCGTCCGAAGACTTTGGTCGACAATGACGAATTAAAGGCGATTGTGGAAGCTGATGATACACAATCTACGGCTGAATTAGCAGCAGCTTTCGAAGTTAGCGTCAAAACAATATTGGTCCATTTGCGTCAAATTGGCAAGGTAAAAAAGCTTGACAAATGGGTGCCCCACGAACTCAATGATCGCCAGCGCGAAGTACGCGTCGAGACGTGCCTTGCACTGCTCAACAGACACACAAATGAAGGAATTTTGAACCGCATTGTTACCTGCGATGAAAAATGGATTTTATTTGATAACCGCAAGCGCTCAGCAAGTTGGTTGGATCCTGGTTCAGCACCTAAACAATGCCCTAAACGAAAACTTACCCCTAGAAAAGTGATGGTCACTGTTTGGTGGTCTAGCGCCGGTGTGATTCATCACAGCTTCTTACCAAACGGGGTGAGCATTACTTCAGATATGTACTGTGAAGAACTGAACACAGTGATGGAGAAGCTGGCACATCTCCAACCAGCATTGGTCAATCGCCCATCTCCGCTGCTCCTGCACGACAACGCGCGACCTCATACTGCACAGCAGACGGTCTCCAAGTTGCAAGAACTGGGGTTGGAAGCTCTCCGTCATCCGCCCTACTCACCAGACCTTGCGCCTACAGACTACTACTTTTTCCAGAATTTGGATAACTTCTTGGCGGGAAAAAAATTCAATACCCGAGAGGCAGTACAAAATGCCTTTGAAGAATTTGTTGCCTCCCGTCCAGCTGATTTCTTTAAGAAGGGCATCAATAAACTGCCACTGCGTTGGCAAAGATGCATTGATTGCATGGGTGATTACTTCGATTAATACAAATAAAAAATGCATGAAAAAAATTCGTTTAAATTTTTTATACAAAACGGCAATTTCATAGGTAAAGACCTATTATATATAAAATTGAACATGAAGCAATTCACATACAAATATGTTAGTATACCCTGCCTAGATATCTCTTTTGTTGACTGTACACACTTAGATAAAATTGCATAGTTTGGTTGCTTCCATGATATCGGATTTAGCTGATTGTGCTCAAGGCTTTGCAGGATTAAGTACCTACCTACCTATTTGTTTAGAAATAAATAGAAATATCATTTACTAAATCCAAAATACTTAGACCCTGACCTCGATACTGTTAGCTGTGATCTACGATCTATACAGGGTGTTAGGTTAAACGAGGGACATACTTTAACGGAGTGTAGTACTCATGAAAATGAACAACTTTTACCATGGAACTACCCCTGAAATATGAAAAAGAAAATCAGCTGTTCTCTATAAAGTGCAAAACCTACGCGATCACAATGTCGTACATTTTGATCGCGTAGGTTTTGCATTTTTTTTTTTATATTTTAGGGTTAGTTCCATGGTAAAAGTTGTTAATTTTCACGAGTACTACACTCCGTTAAAGTATGTCCCTCGTTTAACTCGCCAAGAGAAGTCCTGACTGACTGACTGACTCATCAACGCCCAGCTCAAACCCTTGAACCTAGAGAGCTGAAATTTTGCGCAGTTCCCTTTATAATGTAGACAAGGAATAAGGAAGGATTTCCTGGTAGTATGTTCCAGTGGGATATTTTCCGACATCCACGCAGGCGAAGGCGCGGGCAAAACCTAATGAAAAATAAGAGTTGTTTAAATTAGAACTCTTTGGATTTGAAGATTTGAACATAGAGATCCATGCTCGAACAAATACGCTTTTACTTAAATAGGTAGCAATAAATGGATTTAGTTACACTTTAGGTCTAACAGAATATCTAATAACCCCAACATAGTTATTTGGGGGTTATTACTCTGTTAGAAAAAAAGATGAATTCACTTGTCCCTTATCTCTATTTTGATAGACCGATGACCTATCACTGCCCTTATCCAGCTGTAGTCCTGAACTCCCGACACGTTATCATTTTGCTTGCTTTTTTTAACACTTTGTTGTGACTTCTATTAATATTATGTCTATGTACCTACTCGTACAAAGTTTTCACGATGGAAAGATCCACAGGTTTACTGAATACTGCATTAAAATTTATAATTACGAGTGTTAGGTCACCTGTATTTATTTAAGAAATTTTGCATCTTCCAACCAACTTGGTCTTGGTCTAACCATCAATCAAGCGGATAAATACCTAACCTAGAATTGGATCATTGATAAATGATTTTTATTTCTGTAAGTAGGTTTCCTTTGGGCACATTATGTCCAATTCGCTAAATGTCCAATTGTCCAATTCTCATTGTACTTTTTTCTACGTCGAAAATAAATTATTATTCTTTATTATTTATTTATATATACTTTATTGTACACCACAAAAATACATAACAAAAAAAGACATAATCAAACACTACAAAATAAAATATATATATTATGTTTTATTTTTTTTGTTTTATATATATATTATGTTTTTAAACTAGATGAGTTCGGTGTTTCCTATCTGACAACTCTGAGAAGAGACCGAAATAAACTCAGAGGTCACAGCATTGCATATCGACTACCTGTACTCGGCGCGGCGTCAAAATAAAAACATAAATCCTCATAGTGCTTAGGATAACGGTATTTACCTATATAAAAACTAGTAAACTAACTAGTGAGCGCTGGTTATAATTTTTTTGGACTTTTGGCTGCTCATAATGACGAAATTGTTATAAATAGCTTTTTCTATTTGTGATTATGTGTGATTTGTTGGATGGGTAACCATCCTCCATCCAGACTCCTCCGTGCCTCGGAAAACACGTTAAGCCGTTGGTCCCGGTTGTCATTCGTGGATCTTTGATAGTCGTTACGGGTCGTCAGAAGCCCGAAAGTCTGACAGCCAGTCTTACCAAGGGTTAACGTATTACCCAGTCGCTCTATCCTCCTCCAGTCCTTTTTTTTTTTTTTTTTGAGGAGCTCGTGGCCAAGTAATAACAGCCGCACGGTCGATCCATCAGGTTATGCTAAGCTTTCCGGGGTTGGTCCGTGGATGATCTTTACATACCGAACTCATCCGTGCTTCGGAAAGCACATTAAGCCGTTGGTCCCGGCTGTCATTCGTGGATCTTTGACAGTCGTTATGGGTTGTCAGAAGCCCGAAAGTCTGCCAACCAGTCTTACCAAAGGATATCGTATTACCCAGTTACTGGGTTGTGGAGGTCAGACAGGCAGTCGCTCTATGAAAAATACTGGTATTCAGCTGCATCCGGTTAGACTGGAAGCCGACTCCAATATAGTTGGGAAAAGGCTAGGCAGATTGATTGATTATGTGTGATTTGATTACCTTGTAGGTAACTCACGGAAGGCATATTATATGGCAGGCATTGCTTCTTTAGTTCCGGAAACATTAAATAAAATGTCAAGGCGCATTTCAAATATTTACATTGGTTTGAAAATTAAAATGAAACGTATAAGCTTCGTGTATTATTAATAAATATTCCTTTTTGTTACAGAGTTCTTGAACTTGATTCAAAGACTATCTGTGAAGTATGGGCTGGCGTTCCGGGTACATTTTTTCTCCACTCCATACGTGGTGATCTGCCATTCAAAATATGCTGAGGTGAGTTGCACAAACATAATACACGCTTATTGTTTTTATATAGATAACTACGTATTATATCATATAAGTTTTAAAAAAAACCAGAATAAGTATTCATATTATCTATGCATATAATATGTACTTTATCTAGGTATCCTTTAGCCAATGTGGGAAAAAATATGTTCAGATAATAAATAAAATTTGTGAAAACTGAATATGTTCTGCGATTTAGGCGGTCTCTTCAGTTCTGGAGCCCTAGCACTTAATGGCGCGTTTCTCCCAGTCTGTCAGTCAGTCACTTTCGGTATCTCGGTTCACTCGTGCAATGCGATGGCGAAGTAGTTCGACGGTTAAGAACAGAATTAATACGGGGTGGATGAAATGGCGGCAGGTCACGGGAACAATATGCGACTCGTGCATTCCCCTTAAAAGGGGAAGATTTATAAAACAATAGCCATGCATGCATGTCTGCTGTCATGTATGAATCAGAATGTTGGGCCACAAAAAGGATGAGTGAAAGGCAACTGCAAGCAGCTGAGATGAGAATACTATACTAAGAGGGATGTGTGGTGTTACACGAATGGATAGAATAAGAAATGAGTACATATGAGGAAGTCTGAAAGTACTGGCACCAGTGACTGAAAAGTTTTGCAGAAATCGGTTGTTAGTATGGGCATGAGGAGCGGAGGAATGACGAAAAAATCGCGAGGAAAGTTTTGAGTATGAGTGAGAGTAGGGGAAGACCAAAGAAACAATGAATGGACTGTGTGAAAAATTATATGACTAGAAAGGGGGGTGACTACCGAGATGACGATTTAGAGAAGTATGGAAGAAAAGGATGTTGCGCCGACTACAAATAAATTGGGATAAGGACAGGAGAATGATGATTCAAATGTGTTTACAATTTATTTAGAAATAAGTCTTACTCATCAGAATTAAAAAAAAACACGTTTATTTAATCGAAAGAACTATGCTAAAACCGGTTATAAGAAACGATTATAAAACACTTCGGTGATTCGTAAAATTTTTTTTTGGCAGATTTGTAATTTTGGAAATGAATTATAGAATAGAATAGAATACTCTTTATTATGTACACCATATTACATGTAGGTATATACCTACATGTAGAAATTTTACAAAAGGTGACACATTGGGCGGTCTCATCACTAATGCACGGGATGCACGGGATGCACGAGGCTAGTTTTTGAAGCAAGGATAGTAAGCTAGCAAGCTAGTAACTTAGGCTTCGTGTATACAGAACTAGCATCATTTCTAGGCTAGTAAGCTAGTGAGAAACCTAGTTAGATAGCGTCTCAAAATAGGATAGATTGTGGCGGCATCTACAACGCCACATGCGAACTTCACATCAAAGACCTGACGTCAAACAAATCCTGCATCGCGTAAGCAAAGTTTACAGCGCGGCTGGTATATATACATTCCGAAATCAACCATCAAGCAGTTGCCCACCAGACACAACCCGTCTGGTCGGAGGATCCTCCCTTTTCTACGAAGGATGAGTGAACTTTACACCCTGTTCCTCATGCCTCTATATGTTTAGGATGGGTTCTATTTTTGAGCTATTAGGGCCACCTCACCACGGATTTTACTATCCTGGCTGGCTTGTGTACCTACTAGCCTCGTGTGGTCGGCGAAGATAAATACCCAATTGGATAAGTCACCGCAATACTATTGGCTTAAAATTTACTAGCATGGTGTCATGTCAGCCTTACTTGCTTGCTATCCTAGCTTAAAAAACTAGCATTGTGTAAGCCGGGCATTAAGGAGAAGGTTTACGTCATATATGTGTAATTAACAGTCTCATCTCATTTTACAAGAATATCTTGATTTAAATACCGGAAACCATCGACGGGAAGAAAATATTTACCTGAAAACAAACAATAAAAGTTGAACGACATTGTGACGTAAATAAACCACAAGGTGACCTTTCAATAACGGAAAATTAAAAAAAAAAATAATGTTTAACGCGCTTGCGCGGAGTGTGGTAACCATAGAAACATCACGGGGATCGGTGTTGATGTCTAACGCGCTTGCGTGGGGTGGCCAAGTGACCACTCCACGCGATTCTGGTAACCATGGAAACATCACGGTGAACGGTGTTGAGGTCTAACGCGCTTGCGCTGAGTGACCACTCCACGCGATTCTGGTAACCATAGAAACATCACGGTGAGCGGAGTTGATGCCTAACGCGCTTGCGCGAAGTGACCACTCCACGCGATTCTGGTAACCATAGAAACATCACGGTGATCGGTGTGGTGGAATTTAGTAATAATTTGACTCTTGTTAATGGCAACGACTAGTTAAGTAGGTGGTGGGCATTGCATTTTCTTAATAATGTACCTACGTAATGCATACGTGATAACGTGACTCGTTACCAATTAAATAAGTAACTAGTAAGTAAGTAAAAAAGAACTTGTTAGTGATTGTATAGCGCGCATGCGTGGCGTGATGTGAGCACGAAGGGGATTTATGTGCCCGCCGTGCCTGGTGGCCAGTGTGCGCGCAGTTGGGTGAGTAATTGTTAGTCGAACTGTTGAATTTGGTCATTTGTAATAGTATGACGATGGTTTGATGAATATTCTTTTATTATTGGCTACGACTAGTTAAGCTGGTATCACATTTTCACGTTCTTAGTGCGCACGTATACGTAGGTACGTGACGCGTTACAAGTTAAGTACTTGTGTAGGTAAGTAAAAAAATTACTCAATGTGGTAGGTAATGAGAGTGCTTAGCGTGATCTTATCACTTCACCCAAATTCAAGTGTGCATACCTATAAGTACATAATTATGATTTTTTATTATTGGCAACGCGTACCTACCTAGATAGGTGTACCTAGGTACCTACATATCTACAATGAAATATTAGGTAAGTAAGTAGGTACTTATAATCCGTACGTCTTTTTTTCGTGGGGTTAAAATCTGTTGCCCATCAGCCAGGCTCACTTGACACACTCGGTGTTATATTATATTGAATAGATTTCGGTATATTGAACAACGTCTCACAGTCTTTACTTGACTCAATCTACTATCGCTTCTTCAAAACACATCGCGACACAGGAAATCCTATACTTACAATGTGAGATCAGCTTATAAATACTGGAAATGTGTAGCTTGATCTGTAGCCGTGCGTACCTAGCTAGCTTAAACATGTAGTAGGTACGCACGGCTACAGATCTAGCTATGCTTTCCAGTATAAGTTGATCTTGCATTGTATAGGATTTCCATACAAAGAGAGGTCAGTCTAAACTGGAAATGCCACCAGACCAGTCCGAAAGGGCGAGGGTTCGGATCCCACCGCTGTCACCATGTAGTAAATGAAAGACGGGTTGACCAAGACTGACATTTATTACTTACCCACAACCTTACTATTATTACATGACAAGCCACTTATAACCTACCTACATAATATACGACAGGTAGCTTGATGTGTAGCCGTGTGTACTTGGGCGACCGAGCTAAAATAGAGAAAACGAATTTTCCCAGATATGAGACCTAGCTAGATCAATTTTGCGCCGCCGCCGCCGCGCCGTAAACCTCCCGTTGCAACTTTCATGGAAATTGTCACAGCCGTTTTCGAGAACGTGATTGCTCATTTATTATTAAAGGATGTTTTATTTTATTTATTGTTCGTGCGTGACGCGCGCGTCTTGGAAAAAAAAACGAAATTGAGTTATTGACTGAATTTCTGTTTTGCAATTTCATTTAAAAACCCCCTAAATAGTAATGTTTAGACACTTAAATACTAGCTTTAAATAATATAAAATATTATTAAAATCTCGATTATGATTGTAAAAATGTGTTTGGTCCATCCCTAGCATCAGGTGGAATGACACTGACAGCTCACTCCACGCTCACTTCACATAAGTTTTCACGGTGAGATGGTTACAGAATTGCACTGCTGATCACCTATATCTTTGTACGCACGGCTATAGATCAAGTTATACATTCCAGTATAAGCTGATCTTTCATTGTATAGGATTTCATTACAATGAGAGGTCAGTGTAAACTGGAAATTTATAGCTTGATGTGTAGCCGTGTGTACGAGTATGTTTGGGAGATCTTATTACTTACTTAAACATGCAAGATTTCAAGCAGATTGACGAAAAGTAAGCTTAATAAAATATAATATTAAAATGGCAAGAAAGAATTATAAAATTCAGCTAAAATTGACTCATTGACTTTTATTACGAACTAGCTGCGCCCCGCGGTGTCACCCGCGGTTTATGAGATACACTAAAACGTGTATTATTTAATCGGTGAGAAAAGTATTCACAAAAAAATTGCTCATCCCACGGGAACACTACATTTTTTCAGGATGTAAAGTAGCCTATGTGTGCTATGTGTATACAGGATGTCTGCTACTTCCACACCAAATTTCATCAAAATCGGTCGAGCCCTTTGAGTTTGAAGGAGTAACAAATATATTTGAATTCCTTGCTCATCCCACAGGGGCACTACATTTTTTTCGAGATAAAAAGTAGCCTATGTGTTAATCCAGGTTATAAGCTGTCTACATACCGAATTTCATCGAAATCGGTCCGGCCGATTGAGCGTGAAGAAGTAACAAACATACACACACACACACACACACACTCACAAACTTTCGCCTTTATAATATTAGTGTGAAGTGTGATCATTTATTTTTGTTTTTTTGTTTTCAAACTTTTATTATTGTTTTTTGTTTAGTTGGTGATCTTCCTGTGCTAGTCACAATAAATACTTTTTCTTTCTTTCTCTATTTTTCGGGATAAAAAGTAGCCTATGTGTTTATCCAGAGTGTCAGCTACTTCCACACCAAATTCATCAAAATCGGTCGAGGCGTTTGAGTTTGAAAGAGTAGCAAATATATTTGATCTTCTTGCTCATCCCACGGGAGCACTACATTTTTCCGGAATAAAAAGTAGCCTATGTGTTAATCTAGGTTATAAGCTGTGAACATACCGAATTTCATCTAAATCGGTCCAGCCGTTTGAGCGTGAAGAAGTAACAAACATACACACACACACACACACTCACAAACTTTTGCCTTTATAATATTATCACACTAATATTATAAAGGCGAAAGTTTGTGAGTGAACTTACAAAGTATAACTGCCAGGGTAAGGTATTTTTTTAACTGTCTCATAGGTACTTATTTAATTGGTCGGAAACGGAACTTAAAACACAAGAGTACGAGGTCGCGGTAGGTAATGTCCAATTTTGTGTGGTGTGGTGACGTTCCGCACTGCTTAATTTTAAAAGGTCACATCCAAATGTCAGTATTTTTTTACAATTACGTTTGAATGGTGTTCACAATTATTTTATTTTTACTGTTATCGTCGGTTTGAAATACATACCTACTTATATAGTTTTTATCTTTGGTTAAAATTAAGTATGCAAATAAGTAAGAAATGAGTAACTATTTTAACATGCAAGATTTTTTCTGCACTATGTACACTAAACCAATAAAACAATGATAGTTTTAAACCTATTACGTTCATGAATGTTAATTTCTAAGATATATTGGGTATAAACTCATAAAAATCGTGTAAAAAATTCTGTATTCTGCAGTGAATGCATCGCGGACATTAGCGGAGAACCACTTTTCGACCTTATTACTGAGCTAATAAGGTTGAAAAGTGGTTCGATATCCGCGAATTGTACACTCATACACACATTTTGCTCTCTTGTATAATTTTGTGAACCTACCTGACAAATACCTGTTAATTTTATTTCGTCTATCTCGCTTCTACATCATATTCCCTGTAAATTGATAGGTCTGGCGCTTGTGATGCAGGAACTCCTAGTACAAGAGTCAGGGCTACACAGATGGTTGTGACTATTGAAGTAAAAAAAGAAAAAATAAAAGAAAAGAAAAAAAAAAAAGAATTAAATGAAAGAATTAAATTAATTAAATAAACTCAATACAAAGTTATCTTTGTACATTCACGCGGACGAATTGGCGAGCACAGCTAGGTTAGAATAAATACTGCTTCTAAAATTGTCATTCATAGAAAAGGACTGACCGGGCAATAACAGAAAACTTTCTGTTACAGCCCGGTCAGTCCTTTTCTGTACTAATGGGAGTGATGATAATACAGGCCAGGTAAACAATGAAAAATGATCATTGGAAACTAGAGTGCTACAAGGATCTTTTAGCGCTCGAATAACGTTGACGTTGTGAAATGATCTGGAAAAAAAAATATGGAAAAGATCCTTGTTTTGCTATTTATAGTAATGCATCCAATTTGTTTCAGCCGCTAGTGTCAAGCACGGAGCACATAACAAAAGGCAGGTCATACAGCTTCCTGACATGTTGGCTCGGTCAAGGTCTACTCACTGCCGCGGGTAAGAATTAATTTACTTCTAGATCTCACGACTAAATAAATAACCAAGACATAGCACTGCGTACAAAATACAGTGAGTCATGCGCAGCAGAACTACACCTCGCTCTGTGCATACACGCACGCAAGCTACAACTAAACTACACCTCACTAAGTGCTCACTAAGACCGGCCTCACGTCACTGTTGACAGAGCTACGTCTTGATTTTTTATTTAGTCAGAGTTCTAGCTATGCTAAATAACTACAGGCAGCTAAAAGTATCTTAAATTGTATTACGTTCCATCTTTAGAATTATTACTTAGATAAAATAGCGGAATGAAAAAGTTCACGACACATGATTTTTTAGACCATTGCTACTACTGCTTCTACTACTTTGTGTTCAATATGCGGAGCAGACTTGGAAATTGCTTTTTTAACCTTTTCGCTTCGCGAATAATAAGAAAATATTATTATTTATTACTCGCTAAACCAAAAAGTAAAGAGCAATTTTTAATAAATGACTTATTTATTTATCTAAATAAACAAAACCTTTATACGCATAGAACATGATAAGTATACAATGGTGTTAATATAATTAGAATGACACAAAATGATCAGTTTAGTAAGATGTTACAGGGTGTGCGGAACCGTACATTATTTTACAGACTTATGCGCCGTGCATTCTGCACACACAGTATTTGTACCTATTATTGCAAATAATATGTAAAAATATATGTCGGAACGTCAGGATTTACTCAGTTAGATTTAGACAGACACGTGGGCAGAAGATGGGTTTCGTGCAATGAAAACACACTGGGTGCCATACACGGTGTTTAAAATCACAATCTAACACAATCACTAAGCACAACGAATCGAATACAGTTCCGTGGCGTAGTAACCCCGATGTTGCTCCGATGCGATCCGACACTAGACTGTTCTTCTCGCCATCAGGTTAAAACATGACGACTCTCGCGCTGTAGGCGTGGGCACCTCACGTGATGTCACCAGTGGCGCGCTTGCGATTCGTTACGCGTCCGTACTATTGACCGGATCCGACATATATATAATTAAATCAGTGTTTATCGAACATTTGAAGCGGTCGGTTTTATTTCATCATTCCAACAGAATCGCCCCCATATTATATCACTTCGTGTAGGAATCCCTTACATTTATTGTTATGAGAACTGGGTGATTATATCAAATCATTAATACTAAACATTTTTATCCATATATTCTATTAAATATAGTAATTACACTTATTTGACCACCTAAACAATTTAATCTTAAATAACCTTGAATTTAATATTTTAAAATGGCTTGGAAACTTGATTCATGATTATAAATTCACACTTTTTGTTGTATTTGCTAAGTCTTGACTTTTTTAAGGTAATAATGAGTACTTTAATCATGTAGTACATACTTTTTATGTATCATCAATAGTTTTCTCAGCGCACGCCAAATAATGAATTTTATAGGCAAAATTTTGGTACTTTAGGTTACATTATTGCAATTTTCTTAAGGATCTCTAAATTTTTTGAAAATAAATTATAGCCTATGTTACTTCCTAATAAATTAGCTTTCTATTGGTGAAAAAATGGTTACAATCGGTCCAGTAGTTTCGGAGCCTATTCGGTACAAACAAACAAACAAACAAACAAACAAAAAAATCTTTCCATTTTATAATATTAGTATAGATTAGTAGAGACAATTACCACACACACTTCATAAATGTACAGGGATGGCAATGGTAACAAACCCAGTCTTTCAATTATTAGTTGACATGAGTCAACAGGTTGAATCCACACTTGAGCGAGAAAAAAAACATAACAACATAACATTCATATCGGTACTGTTTCCACACAAGTAATGCTTCTACATACGCGTCGTAACGAGTTAAAAATGTTATTAACATAAAAACAGCTATTATTATCATAATTATAGCTGTTTTTATGTTAGTTATATTTTTCACTTATTTCAGTGCGTATACAAAATTAATTCTAGTGATAACGTTATCTACGTGTTCTTTTCAGTTGATAGCTTTATCTATTACTAGCTGACCCAACAAATGTTGTCTTGTCAAAATTCCCACTTTTAGTTTTCCCGAATTTTACAATTTTACCGGCAACTTTTCAAACATTTTCTTTCATACAAACCTTGTCAACACAGCTATGAACACAACAAAAAATGAATTAACCAAATAGGTACAACCACTCTGAAGTGATGCGCGTACGGCAATTGATTTTTATTTATATAGATTACGCCTAAAAACCTTATATGAGTTATCTCTTTGATTTTGTTTATGTTAATTTAATGTTGTTTTTACTGTTATTGGATTGACTAAATTTAATGTAAACGGATTTTACTAAATTTATTATCAAATGGTAGATATGTTATCAACTAAACACATACATAGCATTAATCTTTGATATAGATCTCGTATGTATCTGAATTATAGGAAAGCACTTCATATATTAATTAGCGTACTTGTTCATTACACAATTTTTTTTAAAAATAAAAATCTAATAATAAACAATAATATTTTTTTTTATTACATATAGCGTAGATTTGCTGTTTTTTTTTAATAATAACGCTACTGTAGGTACTTTTGATTAGACATTTTTTTTTAAATACCCAATTTAACACCAAAAACATCAAGGTTACCTCGTATTCTGTATATTTTTCTTTTATCAGATGTCACTGTAATAGATATTATATCGTCTGTAAATAATATACATTTATGCTTGGTTATTTTTATGATGTCTTTTATAAACAAGGTGTAATGGGTCATTGTACTCGAACAATTTTACTTATGTTGGGCCTAGCACGCTGCCTTTGGGAACGCCATATTTATTATGTTTATATTCCTATATACGTGTATATTTTTACTTTTGGTAATTTTATTGATAATGCACGTTGTTGTCTATTACTCAAACAGGACGATATCCACGGAAGTGCAGCTCCCCTAATCCTGATAGTCTCTAATTGTCTAGCAATATATCGTGTGACACCAGATCGAAGGCTTTCGATAAATTAAAGAAAAGACCAGTACGCAGATGATTGTTGTTAACATTTGTAAGCATTTCTTTCATAAGAAAGAAAAGAGCGTACTGGGTAAACCCCTGTTTTATCAAAGAAAAACGATTAGAGTAAATTTGCCCATTCCTACATATTACAATAAAAATCAGTAAAAGTTCGAGATGTGTACGATAGTATGTTAACATAACTTGAACCACTAGACTACAGACTAGAGAGACTAGACAAAGTCTAAAGAGCTCATAGAAGGTAATCGGCGATAGCGTTGATGGATGACCAAAGTGACCAAAGTGCGGGTGTACAGTCCAAGGCATATTGGATTGACACAATATGTTACCGAAAAAAGTCATTGTAGAAATACGAAACGCTTTGAAAATGATAGGCACTTGTCTAGGCCCTACGATTCCTACAGCGTTATTTAATAATTCATTTGTTTTAGGTCAAAGATGGAAGACTCACCGCAAATTCCTGACTCCCGCCTTCCACTTCAATATTCTTCAGAACTTCCTGCCAGTATTCTGCAAGAACCAGCGGATTCTGACGGAGAAACTACGAGGAATGGCCGACGGCCGCCCGATTGACATGTTCCCTATTATAGCTTTAGCGGCCCTTGATAATGTTACAGGTAATTTTCACGACAAAAATAGGAATTCCAAGTACTAGAAAACTACATCAATCCTTTTGAGTTATATTTGATTAAAATAAAAAATGTCTGCCTAGCCTTTTCCCAACTGTGTTGGTGTCGGCTTCTGGTCTAACCGGATGCAGCTGAATACCGATTAGAATAAAAAACGCGCTCTTAAAATCGTGAACCACAAGAACAATTGGCATTTCATTGTTATTTTTTTATTAAACAAAGCATACAAGCAAAAGCTTTGTATAAGTGCACACTTCAAAAAGCATTTTTTTTTTCTAGAATCCATTATGGGCGTATGCATGAATGCCCAGAAACACAGCGAGTCTGAATATGTGAAATCCATCGAAGAGTAAGTGTCCTATTTTTAATAATTTTTGCAGCATCCAAGAAAAATAAAATACATACTTAATTAAAAAAATATATAAACGAGAGTGCCTAGACCTACTAACAGATAACACAAAACTCAATAAGAATTATTATAATCGCCTGGTTCCATAAACGATAACAATTATTTTTAATTATAGATTGTCCGCAATTGTGACGATGAGGATGCAAATACCATTCTTTGGAGAAGACGCCATTTTTAATTTGTTGCCTTACAAGACGAAGCAAGACAAGGCATTGAAGGTTTTACACGGACAGACTAACAAAGTGATCGATGCAAGACGAGAAGAATTGAAGAAGGCTAATATAACTTCTCTTAATGACAACAGTGACATTGGTAAGTTTCCAAATGATGATGATAAAAGCAAATTTAAAGAATCAATAACCATAGAAGTTAAAAGACTCTAAACTATCAATTGAAGGCTGTCCTTTGAATTAAAATCAATCATGGAAGGTAGAATATTTTATCTCCTGGGGGTTGTAGAGGTTATAGAGAAGTGAATTCTTCTTTACAAAATATTGCTGCAACACTAATAGACTAGAACTATACTCTAACATTGTATAATAAATGTCATAACTCGCAACGACGTCACAAAAACTGCTTCAGTACTGGCTCCGCTTTCTGTATGAAGTTTTTAATGTGTAGGCGTACTTCGTTTCATAGTATCGCGAAGCTCATTTACTCTTGAGCTAAAGCAGAATGATAAACTGTGTCAGTGTTTTAATAATTTTGATTTATTTGATAACCAGGTGCTTCGCAACGAGATATTAGCATTTTAATGGGGCTTCTGGGATAATGTCTTTTCAGAGACATTTTGAATTTAAACCAAGATGAGATACTTACTTCTTCGTTAACATCAACAATTTTTTTTTTATATTGATCCATTTTTCTCGTTGTGGCGAATTTGTTATTCAGTGTTTAAATAGGACAATTTCATTTTGCTGCTCTTTGGTTTCTTACAATAAATTTCCTTTCGTTGTTAGGTTTATTGATATAATACTAACAATTTTTCATAAATATTTTTTCTGGAAGGTATTAAGAACAAGCACGCGTTCTTGGACCTGTTGCTGCTGGCTGAAATCGACGGCAAAAAAATTGATGACGAAAGTGTGAGGGAGGAGGTCGACACGTTCATGTTTGAGGTGACTTACTTTCATACACACTAGTCTTATTACCTACTTCATTAGCTTAGTCAACGTCAGATTCTTGTGGGAAATATTGTGTGTTGCCACCATTGCCAAACAATAATAACTATTACTATGCTGTGCGGTCCCCCTAGATTTCGGTAAAGCAATGTATGATGATGCGTTTCAATAAGTCAGTAAACCGAGACATAGTTTTGTACAAATTTATTTCATTTTTAACCGACGAGCTTATAGATCTTCACATTGTGACTGATTAATATGACCGAATTAACTTAGGGACCACTACCTTTTATAAATAATGCATTATTATAATAAAAGTAGCTTTTGCCCGCGGCTTCGCCCACGTAGAGGGCGAAAATTATCCCACAAGTACCGGGTTAATAGTATCCTATGTCCCAATCGATCATAGTCTACCCGTGTGCTAAATTTCATCCAAATCCGTTCAGCCGTTTTAGCGTGAAAGCGTAACAAACAAACAAAAAAACACATTTTCGCATTTATAATATCAGTTAGGATGACGATCATGATCAAAACCAGACATGAAATTGATCAGAAGTTAGAATATTTCGAATATAGCATTCATTGGACTACTGGCTGCGTAATTGCGTATGTGTCAGGGACACAACTTGTAGACTACCAAAACCCTTATCCGAAGGACCTTTTAGGTCATGTAATACTTACCACAATTTAGTTCGAACTATTTTACTAGTTAATCAAGAATTTGAATATGGAGTTTAGAAGCGAGTTAACACCCTTCTCTACGCTTGAACTACGACCGATTCCCATAGTTTGGAAACCCTGATCAGTTATTACTTGTTAGAAAGATTCAGTATCAAGTTAGAAATAATTTGAAACATCATTATTATCGTCTACTCCAAACCAACAAAATAAACAGTGTCTCTCCTTACGATTCACCGTAGGTATTGTCAACAAAAGAGATCAGGGTATACTAACATATTTAAATTATCATTTTGCTTGCTTATAGTAACACTTTGTTGTGACTTCTATTAATATTATGTCTAGGTACAGAAAACAAAAAGATATCTAGGCGGGCTATACTAACATATTTGCATGTGAATTGCTTCAAGTACAATTAAATAAAAATATACAATTTTGTGTTGGTGTGTTACAATGTGCAAAAACAAAGTAATATATATATATAAAATTGAACATGAAGCAATGCACATACAAATATGTTAGTATACCCTTTTTTTTTTTTTTCTTGATGGGTAATCATCAAATGACCTCCCGCTCTGGGCAGAGGCGGGAGGGCGTGTCAGACTTTTACTGACTAAAACCCACCCATGTTCCTTCAGCTGCCCGTGCTTGGGCCACGGTATCTCTTTCGAACTACCCGCGACCCCGGCGGCATGTTAGTATACCCTGCCTAGATATCTCTTTTGTTGACTGTACCTAACAAATAGGTATTACTATAATATACTATCTTTCAGACTTTTCCTGACCAATATGTCAGGTGAGCGATGATTTCCAACGTCTTAGATTCTTTTCCAGTCCATTATGAAGGCACCTAACTGACGTCAGCACTCGGGCTTTCGGGGTCCTCACTTTCCCATCAGCCATCTTACAAGTCAGGGAAATTCTTCAGGAAATTGACGTGTGATTAGTCATTTCTTACAACTGTCAAAGAATGATAGCTGTGATTTGATGATACAAGGTGTAATTTAAATAACGCACAACCCCTTGAGGGATCATCGTTGTCATCATTATGAACAACTTTTATTATGGGACCGAACTAAAATCGTGAAAAAAAAAACAGCTGTTCCCCACATGTTCGTATAACTCGTAAAATTTAGGGAACAGCTGATTTTTTTTACGCGATTTCACATAGTGAAACCCCCCTTTAGCCTATTCCCACTGCTGTGACACAGGCCTCCTCTCGGTAAGGGAGTAAGAGTGGGCTGTAATCCACCACGCGGGCCCAGTGCGGGTTGGTAGATGTCACATGTCTTTGAATTTTTGATTCTAGGACATACCGGTTTCCTCACGATATTTTCCTTCACCGTTTTGAGAGCAGTGTAATTTACACAAAGTAAACCGCCTGTCAGGGTTCGAACCTACGACCTTCAACTTGTAAGTCGCGGCTGTTACCACTGCTCTCAGAGTAGTAGGTTTTGAGTTATAAATTCCACCTTGTAATGTATATGAACAATTTAAGTTGGTAGTCAATTTGCTTAACAATTAACTTCCTTGATTCTACTATGAAACTGTTTCTATAGGGTCACGACACCACGACTTCGGGCATCGTGTACACTCTCTACTGTCTATCAAAACGCAGAGATGTCCAAGAGAAAATCTACGAGGAACTTAAAACTATCTTCGGCAGTGAAATGAGCAGAGACCCGACTTATCAGTGAGTTTAATTAATTTATTCTTTTCTCTCTTTTATTTAGCCTAGTTTTAACAAAGACGTAAAAGAAAACGTACCAGGTGGGTTCATAGTTATTTTTGGTAAGGATGGACAGACTGGTCTGTTACTACATTTTGTCTTATTAAAATGATGCTATGCTACCGAAACTGTCAGGTAACTAAGGTTTATGGAATGGTAGAAAGTACAGTCTCTATAATTTATTTATTTATGTATTAGGCTCTTCAACAATGATTATACTACACAAATGGTTATAGGTACTTATCTTTCTTATCTGCCTAGTTTTTTCCCAATTATAGTTGGGGTCGGCTTCCAGTCGAACCAGCAGCATCTAAATACCAGTATTCACATGGAGCGACTGCCTATCTGACCTCCACAACCCAGTTACTGGGTAATACGATACCCCATGGTAAGACTGGTTGTCAGACTTTCGGGCTTCTGACGACCCGTAACGACTGATAGTGATTCATACGAGTAGTGTAGTATGAACCGAAAAATATAATGTCACCCGTTTAGTATTTTATGGCGAATTGCCGGTCAGACATGAAAAGGCAATACTTCCGATTTATTTTCCTCTAAGCTAAGAGTAGTCGTATAAATCAGATGTTATTGCTATCAAGCATGTGTCGAGATATTAATTACCTCATTATGTAACAGTAGGTAGTTGGCAATGAAATGACGCTTAGGTTACAAGATAATCAACCACAATGACTAGCTAGCTGACATGCTAGATCCACTCGTATATTTAATCAACATGTCTTTATCCTTGGTTTTTTATAAACTATTATCATAAATTAATACTAATATTTTGTATTCTCATGATTTATTTATTTAAAACAGAATAGGTACGCCAACAGCATTATACATTGCACATTAAAGTAAAAGTTAATAGGTGGTTCTTATGTATATGTTACTGTAAAAGCCCGAAAATGAACGAAAAAAAAGTGACTAAAATGAACGAAAAAAAAGTGACTAAAATGAACGAAAAAAAAGTGACTAAAACGAACGAAAAAAAAGTGACTAAAATGAACGATAAAAAAATGAATGTAAAAAAACTTTTTTACAAAAAAATACAACCGACTTCCAAAAACAACACTACAAAGGGAAAAATAACTTTAATTTCGGAAGTCGGTGTCTGGTTAAATGTATTTTCGTTTTTTGCCACCGACTTCCGAAGTTAAAGTTATTTTTCACTTTGTAGTGTTGTTTTTGGAAGTCGGTAATATTATTTTGTAAAAAAGTTTTTATTTTTCACTTTTTAGTTGTGGTACCTACCCCACACAAATTCTAATACCACTACCTACAAAACAAACTAGAACATCATCCATATAAAAGAGGGGAAAAAATACGTATTATTGAAGCTAACTCAAAAACTACCGAAGCAAAGTTAATCAATTTTATATGGGACCAACTTTGATGTATACCCTCTCGAATAAAACAATTTTTTTCAAATCAGACGACTCTGTAAAAAGTTATGCGTGGTCATACATAAAAAAAAACATACGTGTCGAATTGAGAACCTCCTCCTTTTTTTTTCGTCGATTAAAACATGGGTAATAATGTTATCACCATCATCTGCCTAGCCTTTTCCCATCTATGTTGCGATCGGTTTCCAGTCTAACCGGATGCAGCTGAATACCAGTATTTTACATGGAGCGACTAATAATGTAATGTAATGGTTTTTTTATAGATATACGAGATACCTATTTGTATTGCAAATCTTATTACCGTCAACATTATTGTGGGGTGCTCAAACAGTAAGAAGCAAATAATTGTCGACACATTATGTGTAACTACGACAAATCTTATTTATCTTATTTATTAGAATTATTTTATTATTATTAAGTAGTTTTGTGAGAGCCAAGGGGCATTCAAAGTGATTTATTTATTTAACATAAAACGACACTGTGACAATAATAATAAGTTATAGATATCTAAATCTTTAGTACTTGTTTAATTATTTGCAAGAGTAGATACATGGCAGAACATACTGTAGCACATTTAAATGTAGGCACACACAGCCTTGTTTATTAAAATTACAAATTCATTCTATTTCTGATTAGTGTTCAAAGTGGTTGAACAAGTATTCATGCCAAGATCACTCAGGGTCAAGTCAACGATTGATTCTAAATTTATTTTGAACAGAGAATTGGATAAAAAATATGGTATGTTGTAAACTGTGGTTGTAAAGCATAATTATGCAAAACAAAAGTATGCAACGTCAGACACCGAAGTAGCGTAGCCAGTTAAGAAAAATACATTCAATCTGCCTAGTCTTTTCCCAACTATGTTAGGGTCGGCTTCCAGTCTAACCGGATGCAACTGAATACCAATAGTTTACACACAACAGCACAGCAGCAGCAGTTTGCATGGAACGACTGCCTATCTGACCTCCACAACCCAATACCTGGGTAATACGATACCCCTTGGTAAGACTGGTTGCCAGACTTTCGGGCTTTTGACGACCCGTAACGACTGTCAAAGATCCACGAATGACAGCCGGAACCAACGGCTTAATGTGCTTTCCGAGGCACGGAGGAATTTTGGTGTCTAAAGATGGTCACCCATCCACGGATCAACCCCGGCAAGCATAGCTTGTCCTGATGGATCGACCCGTGCGGCTGTTATTACTTAGCCACGAGTTCCTCCTCGAAGTTAAGAAAAATACAATCTTTTATTAGATTTAAAACATGTATTTATTATTATTTTGTATCTCATTGCATGCTGCACCGGTTGACGTCATCACGTCAACGCCGGCTGTAGCTGAAAAACAGCGCTGGGGCTGTTTCACATAGGGTTACATCATTATGCTGAGCGATGGCCGTTTGGCGTGGACGTGACGCATATTTCTCCCCAACTTTTTTTTTGTGTTTGCGTTTTGTCTTTGCGTCATAATTACCGCAAATAAAAGTATTTTCTTCTTGTATCACATCCAAACATACCTGCATGCCGACGACTGCTTTTTGTATAATCTTAAATCAGTTCTACCTATACCAACTTAACTAGTCACCACTGGGTGACTGTTGGGGCACTGAGGCCGAGAAGCTCATTGGTGAGATAGGGCATAAGCTTTGTGAGAAAACGGGTGACTCCCGCTCCGGCTCGTTCTTGGTGCAAAGGTTAGCCATTGCCATACAACGTGGCAACGCTGCAAGTGTTATGGGCACCTTTGCGCCAGGAACAGTTAGGGGCCGGTTATTTGACGTGCTGTTATAATATTTTTTTTTTTTCACATATCTGAATTTTATAATCTTCTAGCTTTTGCCAGAGGCTTCGCCCGTGTGGCACGGGAACCGTCACCACTTCCATACAAAATTGATAGTATCTATACAGTTGTGCATATACATACTTCAAAACTGCACCAGATTTACATAAACCCAGAGCTATTGCAGATAGAAGTTTCCATTCATAATAGCCACCTAGAGATTTAGAATCAAACAACTAGCATTATGGCGAAATTTGGCAAAGCTCTGTAAGACACTTTAAACTTGCCCGGTAAAGTTGTGTGCAGGCGACAGTACTGAGCGCACCGAACACCTAGAAACTACGAACTTGCTCTTCATTCCTGCACTGGTGTGTTAAACTCAGTTAAACTAACAATCTGCTATGCAAATGGTTCTATTTTGAGATAGAATTAAGGTAATTAAAGGGCACTTTGTTAGATAAATACATTCAAAGATCGTTAATCTTCGGAAAAACCGAAATATAGCGAATGAAATGTGCCTATCCATGAATAGAAATTGATTTATTTATGTTCCCACATAAATTGTTATAGATTGATACACTAATTCCGTCACCCTTATTGGACCAGTTACATTGTAAGTGGTCCAATAAGCGAGTGACGGAATTAGTGTATTATTATAATTTAATTCGGCAAAGTTCGGGTTTTCCGAAAATAATCAAATAATAGAGCAGTGGAGGCCCAGTGGTAACGGCCGCGACTTACGAGTTGGGTCGTGGGTTAGATCCCAAGCAGGTGCTTTACTCTGTGTAAATTATTTCTTCACCACTGCTCTCAAAACGGTGAAAGAAAACGTCGTGAGGAAACCGTCATGTCCTAGAACCAAAAATTCGAAGACATGTGACATCACCAACCGGCACTGGGCCCGCGTGGTGGATTACGGCCCACTCCCTCTCACCGAGAGGAGGCCTGTGTGACTGTGTCCCAGCAGTGGAAACATTATAGGCTGATTATGTTAAGTAATCAAATAATCAATGGAACCTTTGAACGTTGTCGTACTGATTCTGCTATTGGTTGGTCTCTTTTTATGTTTCTGTGTGGGTGCCGTTGAAGGGATCTATTACATCCGTTTCTGTAATATTGTATTGTAATACGCAATAGCATTTTAATGGAAGTAGGTATAATCAAATCCCATGTACCTAGTGATTGGAAAACTTTGTGGCGGCATCTACATCGCCACATGCGAACTACGCATCACACTGACGTCACGCAAACTGCATCGCGCAATCAGAGTTTACTGCGCGACTGGCATTTATACAACGTCCCAACATCAATCATTGGGCAGTTGCCCACTAGATACAATACCCGTCTGGTCGGAGGATCCTCCTTTTTCTATGGAGGATGAATGAACTTTACACCCTGTTCCTCATGCCTCTATAACTTTTTCTATGGAGGATGAATGAACTTTACACCCTGTTCCTCATGCCTCTATAACTTTTTCTATGGAGGATGAATGAACTTTACACCCTGTTCCTCATGCCTCTATAACTTTACACCCTGTTCCTCATGCCTCTATAACTTTACACCCTGTTCCTCATGCCTCTATAACTTTTTCACTTTATGATGTCTATTATGGACACCTATCATCAAGTTTTCTGGTTCGTAGGACAAGTTTACAATACTTTCAAGGTTTTTTAAAATAGTTTCTATACTAAACGTCATAGAAGTTCTTTTGCATAAGTTCCTTGCAAGGACCGCACATTTTTCGGTGAAAACCAATGTTAGCTGTATTCGGGGCAAAAAAAAAAAACATGAACAAGATTCAAAATAACGGGCCGAAAGAAGACTATAAAAAATAACATGAAAAAAGAGAAAGATTCATTCCACAGCGTAGTATGATGTTTTTTTTACAAAATCGCTGCTCAAACGGAGCGAAGTAGGCAAGACTTGAATTGCCTCTAGCCTTACAGACTCTGAACATTGTACTTATTTTTATTACTTAGTACTTTTTAATGATAATTTTTAATTAGTGACAGTACATTTTTAATAATGTGCTACTAAAAAAAGTTTATTCAAGACAAGACGTACTTGGAGAAGTAAAGCCTGCTCAAGTTCTTACTTTTATTTAAAATCTTTGTTTTGTTGTTTAGTGAGTTACATCAAATGAAGTATTTGGAGCTGGTCATCAAGGAGTCGATGAGACTGTTCCCACCAGTGCCACTAATCGAAAGAAGAATCATGAAGGACTGCGGTAAGTAGCTGCACGCTACGTATACCTAACTTCTTTACTCATCATGTGCCTATAAAAAAAAAATAGGCAGTCGTGTCGTGGTGACGCGGTGTCACGAATCAGTAAGATTTACCCCTACTAAAAATCGCTCAACACGCATACAAAAGTTTTCACTTCAAAAAAATAGTTTAATTTGCTCCCATGCTAAGATAATTTAATATCATGTAATTAAAGGTATTCGCGCCCACACCTCGATTATCATTATAGCCTAGCCTAGCTTGTAGAATAATTCAAAACGAATAAGAAAAACATCTTGCATCAACAAAATAAGCGATCAGTGATGTATAAATTATGTATTTTAATTACAGGAATTATGTTGAAATATCTAAATGAGTTTAAGTTATAATAAGTTGCATTTCAGATATAACAGTATATAATATATATATCTATAGCAGTCCATTGCTTATTGTAATCGCATCAAAAAAAAAACCAAAAAAAATTCTATGATTGTAATGTAAACCAGTTTGACATTTGCACTTGTCAACTTAATCTCGGAGATTAAAAATGCACCATAATTATGTGACTAAACTACAGCATATAAAAAAAAATCAGACACTTGTTCCTTTATATCTTTGTTAGTAAAAGTAAACATATTTGTAAATTTTTATATGCAGACTGGGAACGTCATTGATATACCTAGGTTAATTTATTGTCATCTCCAACTTATATAGTTTCCTGCAACATTGTTCAACGGCAAAACATAATCATCGCTAACCTTATAATCCGGTATTGAGACAATAATAATATAAACATCATTGTTACGTAACCTCTAACCCGCCCATTAGTTACAATGTAGTCTTGAGTGATGTTGACCTAAGGCAACATAGTAATATTCCTAAGTCCACAGGGCCATTTTACATTGGCTAGCTAAACTCCGCAGACGCGGTGGGTTCTACAACATCAGTTTTAGTATATGCGAAACCTGAAACACGTGTCTAGTATTTTATGTAAAGAATCTATGTACAAAATTTCAAAACTGTGTCATGAAAAATCACAAAGTTATAAGCTTGTTATGTTACCTGGTTGTCCGTACAAAAACATGGTCACCACGCGGCGCCCGCTGTGCGCCCGTGCTTAGTGCCGCTATGACCTGCAATGACTTGTGTTCGTCGCGCGGTGTCCATATTGTAACCTTTTTTAAAGATTTTTGGGGCAAAATATAACACGGTATAAAAATTATTGGAATCGATTCAGTTATTTATTCTGAACAAACTATATTCAGGTTTCGCATATACTAAAAATAATGTTGTATATTTAAACATGATAAAACAAAAAAAAAAATAATTTGATATTTTATTTTGTGGGGTCATCGACCGCAGTTATTGTAGTCACTTGAAATATTCGTTTAAAAAAATCAGTTTTTTTTTTGTGTAAACTTCACAGACACAGAACAGGTAAAAGAGGTTTTATTGTTCTATGTTCACAGACGTGACTGTTTTATTATTTTTTATCGTGTTTAGGTATTGAAACTCATCGTTCGCTAGTTAGATGTTGTTGCATGCTGTTTAGATGTGCATAACTCCAGCTTCCTATATAGGTGATAGAATAATTCTACCTATGCCAACATTTAGGCATAAAACATCAATCACAGTTCCCAGTCATGGAAAAAAATGGAACCCTTATAGGATCACTTTGTCGTCTGACTTCCTTTTTCTCAATAACGCGTAGAGATATCAAGACGAAATTAATATCAAATAAGTAGGTTTATAGTCCCTTGCAGCTCTAAAAAAATCAAGCTTCTAAGTCAATACAATAAAAAATACGGCCATTTATGCGACATATTTTGATACTCGCAAGTAGATCAAAACCTTTAGGGTACTTACCGATGAGCTAGAATCATGAAATATGACAAGAAGTAAGGTCTCATAGCAAAAGTAAAGGAAAACTTCAGATAATCGTTAATTTGTAATCTTATCTCATAAAAAAATATTTTCAAGTCTGTCAGTCTGTCAAGACCCTTTTTCTCAGAAACGCGTAGAGTATCAATCTGAAATTAATATCAAATACGTGGGTCTATTCTATGGTCCCTTAGAGTTCTAAAAAAATCAAGCTTTAAGTCAACGCAATAAAAAATACGGCCATTTATGCGACACAATTTTGATACTCGCAAGTAAATAAACCCGGGTACTTCCCGTTGACCTAGAATCATGAAATTTGGCAAGAAGCAAGGTCTCACAGTAGAATTAAAGAAAAAAGTCCGTAACCCTTCAAACGCGGACTGCGCGCGCGTGGTCTGTTAGCTTATAAATCAATCTGCATAACCTTTTCCCAACTATGTTGGGGTCGGCTTTCAGTCTAACCGGATGCAGCTGAATACCAGTATTTTACATGGAGCGACTGTTAGCTTATAAATATTATCTTGTTTGGAAATAAAAAAATATTTCTAATTTATTCAGGGCAATGGCCTTACCCAAACCAAACTTTGATTTGTTGTCATATAAAAAGACTAGAAGGAGGTACTGTAGAGGCTTGATGCTGATGCCCTCTGTATTTTAAACTTCAGATAAATTATAATTCACACTCCTTAACTAAATTGGTTCTACGCGGAGCCCTCACCATCTGTCATCCTATGAAGAAAACGAGAATCGTTTTCTTAATAAAATACATTCCATATTTGAATGATTGAATGTCAGCCAGTATAATATTGTCGAGGCTACCTATCTATTCAATTCAGTCTTTAATTCCTTTTGATTCTATCGCATTGGTTAAAGGGTCAGGTATTTTAAGCCTTTTATTAATAAACAAATTCATCCAATCCCAAATCTAGGTGCAAAGTTTAATAATATTGGCCCTCCTAACTATGTTGTTTACTTTATTATGTACATTTGCGACCCTTCCAAACTCTATCCAGATCCCTAGAAGTAATCAAATTGAACAATCTAAATTCCAAACATGAGTATTGACATTCCGCGCGGTTGCATTCTCAAATCTTCAAAGCTCTCGATTGCTTTCAAAGGCAATTCGAAACAGTCATGATAAATGCCGTTGAAACAAATTGAACGATGAATGGAACAGAAACCACCTTCACCTTTACACATACTGATCCTATTGTCTAACCTAAGGTTACAACAGGTTCATATTCAACCTGAAAATCAAAGCGAGTATTTGCACATAGTGTTTTAGAAAGAGGCACAGGTATCTTGAGTGACAGAGAGGGCAACCCATAAAAAAAGGCGAACTTTTTCTAAACCTCGATGTGGCATATCAACGACTACCCGGTCTATTCTGTAAAATATCACTATGAAAACTTACGTGGAGCGACCTTGAAGTGAGCCACCTGATGCTAAGGATTGACACTGCTGACATCTCATTTCAAGCTCACTCCGCCTAAGTATTCACAGTGAGATTTTACAGAATAGACTTGTTGTTACCGTAGCTAGACTAACGATTTTTGTTCATTCCAGAGGTAGGAGGACTGAAGCTAGTAAAAGGCACATCAGTCGTAATGAACATCTACCAGATCCAACGCCAGCCAGACTTATATGATGATCCCTTGGAGTTCCGTCCGGAAAGGTTCGAGGCACCGCTGAAGAATCCCTTCAGTTGGCTCGCATTCAGTGCTGGACCTAGGAACTGTATTGGTAAGTCACTAACATCCCAACCTAAAAAAAAAGAAAGAAACGTTTACGTTATTGTTTGTTGTATAGAGGCATGAGGAACAGGGTGTAAAGTTCACGCATCCTCCATAGAAAAGGGAGGATCCTTCGACTCGGCGGGTGTTGTGTCTGGTGGGCAACTGCCCGACGGTTGATGTCGGGCTGTTGTTTATATGTATGCCAGTCGCACGGTAAACTCTGCTTGTGCGGTATAGGATTTTTGTGACGTCAGGTCTTTGATGCGTAGTTCGCATATGGTGTTGTAGATGCCGCGACAATTGTATAAGCTTCCAACAAGGAGATTATCCTTAGATATACCTATATCTACTGCAGAGCAGCGTTGTTGAGTTCCGATTTATAGGGTATCATATGGGTATAGAATATACAGGGTGTAAGGGACACCTCTTGGCAGACTGATGGGGTAAATTCAGTATATTATACTACGATGACTATAGATATCCGTGACGATGACCGGTACATGAAATTATTTCAGGAATGTTATGGGAATCCAATAAACCTGATTTGTTTGTGTTTTTGTGCACAAATCGGAGCGTCTGTTACTGGTTGGGAGGGGTAGGTAACATGGTATGCGGTGAGTTCGATGAACTCTGTAGCTAGGCAGAAAGTAAACAGCGTTCGTTAGAGTATTTCAACATCCATCGCTGATTTTTTTTGCTGTGTTTTACATAAATGGAGTGCAGCGTATAGACAATGTAATTTTACATTGAAATAAAGGAATAGTAACTGAAAAAACGACAAAAAAAAATCTGAGAAATTTTCCGGTGGAATAAGATTCAAAATAAGGAGCTGAATGCACCCTGTTGGTTTGCGTAGGACTGTCCCTTTCACCCTGTATGGTAGGTCTGATCAGGGTCATGATATATTTTAGTTTTGTGTCTGTATTGGAAACGAATATCCTATGTCCCTGGAATTGTAGATGTCCATATCGGCCATCAAATAACATAAACAAACCTGATGCTCATTATCAGGTGTTTATTGCAAGCGGCTACTATCAGATCTCGTTAGATGGGTCATTCACTATCAGTCATATTTGGTTTCACAATAGATTGGAATACACACAATATAACAATAGAACATGGACCGTTATAATTGATGCATTATTTTTTGGCCTGGGCAATCCATTCAATTCGACTCTTCCAAATGGGTAAAATTGGAACGTGTTTGCCACTAGTGCAATTTTTTTTTCAATCAATATCTTCTTAAAATACAATTTTTTATAATAATATACAATTCTTAATATAAAATGTCTTGACTGACTGACTGATTCATCAACGCCCAGCCCAAACAAACCATTGGACCTAGAAAGTCTGACCTAGAAAATTTGCACATAGATTCCCTTTATAATGTAGACAAGGAATAAGGGAGGTTTTCGTTCCCGTGAGATATTTATCGACATCCACGTGGGCGAAGCCGCGCGGGAAGTGCTAGTATATGATAAATACCACACATAATACAAGTTTTTCAAGTCATACATAGTCCATGTGCAAACTTTTCAGCTTGAAATAAAAATATTTCAAAGTAACATTACTTCTTTTCTTCCTCAGGTCAAAAGTTTGCGATGATGGAACTCAAAATCACAATCTCGGAGATTGTCAAGAACTTCTTCATATTGCCAGCAGCTCAAGAGCCTGAACTAAGTGCAGACCTCGTGTTGAGATCCAAGAACGGAGTTAATGTAAAGTTTTCGCCAAGAAAATAATGTGATATATTGATGACACTGGAAATACCGGATGACATTGTAAATTAGTTTTAGAATAAGATATAGTTACAATTTATTTTTGTACTTATGAATCAAGTCAGTAAATATATTCTTGGGAAGGAACAATAAGTTATAAGTTTAAACACATATATGACACTGGAAGTACCGGATGACATTGTGAATTAGGTTTAGAATAGGATATACAATGTATTTTTGTATATATGAATCAAGTCAGTAACACAGGTGGTTTTGGCTCCTGTAACAGGTGTTGTTACTGTGAGAGCCCAAGCTACTCAGGCCCTCATAGGGGGTATGTAACTACTAAATAAGAAGAGCAAAGCCGGAAGACGAAAGGATTATGCCGTATATATTATAATAAAAAACTCTGTCACAAGATTAAAGTAACTCACTACCTAGGAAGCCCTAATACTCGTAGAATCTGACTCATCCTTCATAGAAAAATGAGCTTCGTTTTTCTTTTAGAGTAATTCGATGTTTGAATAATTGAATGTCAGCCAGCATATCATGCTAAGGTTTGACGAAAGCATGAAAACTCTACATTACCTAGCGCGGGAGTCAGGGCTTCACTTTACTTGTGCACATTTTTTTATGCCAATAAAGAATTTTTATTATTTATTATGATATGTTTTTGGGAAGGAATAAAATGTTAAGGTGCCCCGGGGCTAAAGCAACTACGGGGCAATTGTAACTAAATTAAATATCTCCGTTATGATAGGATTTTTAAATACACCGCCATCTATAAATTACGGAGCATAACATATTGTTACATGAAAAAAATAGATGGAAGCACTGCAGCTAAAAATGATGGTAAAACAGGTTGATCTGTCAAACTGCCGTTTTGAAGCAATTTTGTACGAACGCACGTGGTGAAAAAAATCTACAAAAAATATGTTTTAAAGTGTTTTATTGCTGGTGTTTCAAGTGGAGTGCATAGTTGACAACCGTAAATAGCTATAATTATTTTTTGCTTAAGGATTGGTTAAAGCTACAACAAGATATGTGTATGGTTACATTTTCCCTGATAATAACGTAACATGGGGTAATTGTAATTTTGAGGTTAGTTGCATTCGCCCCGTGTCGGTTTGTATGAAACCATGAATCAATAGTGTTGTGCCATGTCGATGTTTTAATTCTGTATTTTTTTATTGATATTGTGTAGGTACATTACTGGATTAGATATTGATATGATATAGACTAGATATGTGTACTTACAGTACAGTACTACATTGAACATAATCCATCTTCAGTATTTAAAGGTGTATTTTTTTCTGTATGTTAAAGTACGCTTTCACAACTTTTTTGCACCGATCCTTGTGAAATTTGGCATGAAGATAAAATAAAATTAATCTTTTGTTATAGATGGTTCGGAATTATAAACGGAGAACAGAAATAGAATATTCCCAAGACAATTTGTTAAAAGCATTGGAAGCTGTTAGGACCAATGAATTGAACACCTATCAAGCGGTTGACGTTTACGGAATTCCCAGGTCTACTTTGGTCCACCGATTACGCGGATCACGAGGAGTGAAAAAATCATATCGTGGTAGGCCTACTGTTTTCACCAAAGATTCTGAAACAAAAATAGCCGGCTATATTCACGTACTAGAAAAAACTGGTTTTCCTTTAACGGTACAAGAAGTTAGTTTTTTTTTTGTACTTAGTAAAATAAAATGTAACATAATGTTCCTTAGGAACAATAAATTCCTATATTTGTTTGATTTTTTACTGTGATTGACGAATGTTACTTCTCTTATAGACTGACTCGTAAGTAGTGTTTTTGTGTTCTTAGGAAAAAGAAATTTTTATGTTTGTATTATTTTTTTTATATTTTTACTGTGTTTGTTAAATATTTCTTCTCTTAGAGACTGAAGTTTATTTCTTAGGAACAAGAAATTCCTATGTTTGTTTGATTTTTTAATTGTTACTCTGATTGTTTAATGTTACTTCTCATTAAGACTGACAACTCGTAAGTTTCTTTTCTTTCTTATTAAAACACTGTGTCATATATCCTGCTTTTATTTGTATTTTCCTCTTAACAAACATTCAATAAAATTCGATTATCGACAAACGTGAAAAGTAAATTCACTACACTAACTATTAGCGAAATAGTTGCAATTGCCCCTGAAGTTAAGAAATATTTATATTACTCCAAACTGAGCTTAGATACGTGAACTTACGTTTCAAATTCGCCTACGATAACACATTGCGTTGAAAACCTCTATTTATAATAATTTTAAGACCAACAGATACACTAAGATTGTCATTAGTTGCATTTGCCCCTTATCGGGGGTAAATGCAACTTTCTCTACCTCTAGTAGAAAACCGTTTTATTATTTCAATTCCTTACGGACTTTCTTTTCAGAACTAGGTTATTTAGGATATTAATGAAATTGTTAATCAAGTAGAATTATCAAATAAAGAAAACTTACAATAAAAAAGAAACTGCACGAAATCAAAGTTGGAACCATATTTTTTCTAGTTGCAATTGCCCCGGGGCACCTTATAAGTTTAAATATATTTTGTAGCCATTTCAATCCTCATCACTCCTGAAAATGACTATACGGGGTGTCCCAAATCAACGTCAAGGCGGAAACGGGTGATAGTCGTGACAGTTATCAGAAAAATATAAAAAAAATCTAGGTCATTGTACTTTTCAAATTACATATCAAAAAATAAATCGGAAAAACTGTCACCCTGTGATGATCTATCAAGTTCTGTGACTACAAAATACTGTAAATTACTCATTAAAATTACAACATAACTGCCTCAGTTATAGACATTGAATTCAAAATAATTACATCACCCAACTTTAACCGACTGTATTGTAAAAAAATATACTACGCTATTTTGGCAAGTAACTTTAAAAGATGGCGCTTTTAGTCGGGATACCAAGATTGTATGATACTTGCTAGATTACTTCTCAACTGAGGATTTTTTTTTGTCGAAACCGTATTTTATGCCAATGTTGCGTAGATATTTTTAAGTTCACAACTTACAAGTGCACGCCATTTCAACAATGTGAAATAACTCTTCAGCTTTAATTTTCTAAGGAGTTCAGTAAAACAAGTTGGGACCAAAATTCTATCCGTAAAGACTGCCTTCTGAATTACTTCGATTGTACACAAAACAAAACCAAACAGGTATTGCATATTTACTGGTTTCTCCAATAGAGGAAGTGCCCACCGCGGGAGGAATAACAATTCTCAGTGATTGCATGCGGATTGTAACATTTTAGGGTGTTGGGTACTTCGGAACTGTTACGAAACTGTTATGCCATGGTACTCAATTTCCTAGTCGGAAAGGTTTAGTACGTACTTGAATTGGGAAGGCACGTGTATTGTAAGTGAAATCGTGATGAGTTTGCTGTCAGGAAAATTGGAGACGTGACCCTTAGTGGGTAGGTATACTTTCTTGAGAATATCAACAGTAGTTGGGCTTCACAATAACAAAGAAGAATTAGAAGAAAAATTTGCACAATGCTTTGTGCAAATTTTTCTTCTAATTCTTCTTTGATGATTTAATCTAAAATGTTATCCCAGTAAGTGCCACACTATGTGTAGGATTAATCCTAACTAATTAAATTATAAACTAATGTGAAAGTGAGTTTGATTGTTTGTTACGCTTTCACGCTAAATGAAATTTGGCATATGGGTAAACCATGACCTGGGTTTATGGGACATAGGATACTTTTAATCCCGGATATACATTTCCGTGGGATAATTCCCGACCACAAAGCGGGCGAAGCCGTGGACAAAAGCTAGAATACGTATTTTTTTATATTACTGCTAAATATAATATACCCACAGTACAAAGTCTAAGGATAAGCGAAACAGGTAGAGTAAATTACAGAGGTAAACATGTTTCAAAAGCAGTTTACCTATCGAAAGAAACGGAGCATTTCCGTAATTTGCTGCAAGCTATGTTTATATTATATACTAGCTGCGCCCCGCGGTTTCACCCGCGTAGACCGGGATAAAAAGTAGCTTATGTGTTAATCCTAGGGTATAAGCTATCTGCATACCAAATTTCATCCAAATCGGTCCAGCCGATAGAGCGTGATGTAACAAACGACAAACACACACACACTCGCAAACTTTCGTCTTTATAATATTAGTGCGATAAACGCTATCCTTGCTATTTATTATCTTCGTTGTGTGTTTGTCAATGGATTCGCGCGGACGTAAAATTATCGCGGCGGGATTTTATCGCGCACTGGATTTTCAACTCTCGTTGTTGAGCCGAGCATTAAGAATCCAACTTAACATCAACAGAGTGCATTCTAGCGCGTCGAAAAAATACTGTTGGATTTTCAACTCTCGGCGCTAAGCAGAGCCTTGAAAATCTAGTACGCGAAACAAAATCGCTGCGATATTTTTACGCCCGGGCGAACGTCGACTTAGTCAAAGTATAGGTTGTCATTTGTTAGTCACTAACAAATGACAACCTATACTTTGTTTGGTACGTAGTTCTGTTGTATGATCTCTGAACATATAATTACAGACTCAAATTGGACCTAATAGGACTGTTCAGTACAAGTCATGCTGTAATGCTGACACACAGGTTACATAAACCATTTAGATAGACCGTTTAGTAACGTGCTTAAAGATTTTCCTATTTCTTCTCCGTTAGAATACCTACCATAGGAATAAAAAAAATATGTAAGTGTTTGAAACCAGCAACACTGAGTAGGCAGGCAGACAAGGATGTAGTGATAAATGATAATCGATACAAATTAAAAAGACAAACATGTGTAGGTAATGTAAGCTAAGATTTGGTATAAAAACCTCGGTAATTTAATTTATCGACATTCTATATATGTACAAAGTTTTTTTTTGAGTGACCTTTGTACCATAACATGTTGGTATATAGTTATGTTTATCTAAATATATATATAAAAGAAGAAACTGACTGACTGACTGACATATCAACGCACAGCCCAAACCGCTGGGTCTAGAGATTCCAAATTTGGCATGTAGGTTTCTTATGAGGTCTAGGGGTGCACTAAGAAAGGATTTTTCAAAATTAACCCTCTAAAGTCCAAAGTTTGTATGAAAAATCTTATCCCTTGAGTTAATAGACTTGAAACTTGGCTCGAATATTTAACTAATTAAATTATAAAGTTTGTCATTTTTAGTTTTCATAAACTACCCCCTAAAAAGGGATGGGGGGTGTCAAAGTTTGTATGGAGTAATTTTTACGCGCGGTTCGATTAACTCGAAATTTAGTATTTATACTTGAGATCAAAAATTAAGAATAACGTGTATCAGGGTTTTTCGAAAATCTACCCCTAAGGGGGTGAAGAGAGGTAGTCAATTTTACAGGGCAAGTTTTACTGTGGGGTTTGATTAACTCGAAAATTTTGGAGCTTGATTAACTCAAATCTTGACGACGTAAATAACGCCCTACTGCAGATCCATAATTGGTTCACTGCTAATAATTTAGTATTAAATGGGAAAAAGACTAAATGTATAAGATTTGCTTTACCAAATGTTAAAAGTACTGATTGTGACATAGTATTGAATAAAGAGAAACTAGAATTCGTCGATAAAACTGTTTTCCTGGGGATCACGCTCGACTCAAGGCTGCAATGGGGTCCGCATTTAACATCTCTTGCAGGACGGCTAAATTCAGCAGCTTATGCGGTGAGAAAAATCCGTCAATTCACTGATGTAGACACCGCAAGGCTGGTATATTTCAGTTACTTTCATAGTATTATGTCTTACGGTATTTTACTATGGGGACGGGCTGCAGACATAGAGTCTATTTTTATTCTGCAGAAAAGAGCCATCAGAGCAATATATGGCCTCCGCAGGCGCGATTCTCTAAGGGAACTGTTTAAAGATATTAACATCATGACGGTACCTTGTCAATATATCTACGAAAACATCATGTACGTAAGGAAAAATCTAAATCTTTTCGGTAAAAGAGGTGAAGGACACAATTATAGGACTAGAAATAGGGACCAATTAGTTCAACCAGGTTTCAGACTGGCTAAAGTAGACTCATCCTTCATGGGGTACTGTTTAAAATGTTATAATAAAATACCTCTCCACATACTCCAGCTGAATGGAACGAAATTTAAATCTTGTATAAAACGCACACTATGCAGCCAGGCATATTATAAGTTGGGGGATTACATCGCTGACAAAAATGCTTGGCTGAATGCTTGTCCTGCTCCACAAGGACGCATTAATTAATTGATTAGCATTCGGATATATTGTTGGAGCTGCTGAAGATTAAGATGACAGAAAACTTTCTTTGCATTGTTTAGATTCAATCTCTTAGTATTATATAATTGCATAGCACATGTGTGAGCACTATGTAGCTACTAATAAGCTACGAGTACCTTTTACTGGGTACGTCTTTCACTGACTTGAGTGTGCCCTGGCGGTTGAGAGTATGTCATGCTCACTCAAATGTCTCGCTGGTGGTGGCGTGTGTGTTGGATCATTAAGTTCCCTTCAAAATGGTTGAGCTAATTGGTGCTGATCCATGCGTCATGTTCGTGAACGGGCGCCGTCAGTTGGGACTGGTCGTCTCTTAGCTGCCATGGCTTATTTTTAATTTTAATATTTAATTTAGTTGTTTTAGTTTTTATCTTTTTATTACGGACGCTTTTTAACGTGCACGTCTTTCTACATTGTTCTCACATGTATATTTTCAACATGAACGATGTAACCAATATTTTGTAAGAATATTATGATTTAAAAGAGTGTCCGTGGAGTTTCTTGCCCGTTCTTCTCCATAGGGATCTACTACGCTTTGGAATGGGCAACTAGCTTCATCTTTCTGACTGACCGACCCATTGACAATTCAAAAGTGCCTGTAATTGGTTTATTTGAAATAAATGCTTTGAGTTTGAGTTTGAAATTGATGGTAATAATCTTTCAGTCAAGTTCGGAAATATCCCAAGCGGTTTTTTTAAATTCCACCCTTGTGGGAGGTGAAAACAGGGAATATGGTTTATATGAAATATCTTATTCATTTAGTTAATTAACTTGAAACTTGGTACAAATACTTGCATAAGCAAGTAATAAAGTTTGTCTGTCATTTATAGTTTATCCTCCAGAGGGAAGGGTAGAGGGGGAGGGGAGCAGGGGAGGGGGTGGTGAGGAGGGAAAGGGGGAAGGAGGTGGAGATGGGGAAGACGGGGAGAAGAGGAGTTGTTGAGGGTAGAGGGAGAGGGGAAACCGGTGAAGGGGGAGGTTAGCGGGAAAGGGATGTGGTGATAGGGGTAAGAGGGAGAGGGGATGGGGATGGTGAGACGGGGCGGTGAGGGGATAGAAAGGGGTGAGAGGGGGTGGTGAGAGGTGGTAAGGAGAGGGGTGAGAGGGGGGTTAGAGGGAGAGGAGGAAGGGTGAGAGGGGGGTTAGAGGGAGAGGGGTAGGTGTGAGAGGGAGGGAGCGACGAGTGCCTTTACACCTTAAAGTTGCTTTTTGTATAGCAATGATTCATTGAAGAGAGATTGAGTTGACTTTTGACTGATTGCTTGGAGAGCAGGAAAAGGTGGAGAGGGATTGGAGGTTGTAGTAAGGGGGGAGGGTGTAGTGAGTAGGGAGGGTATAGAGAGGGGGTTAGGGGGTGGGAAGGAAATGGCGAGAGTAGAGGGGGAGGGAAAAGTGGTGAAGAGGGTGTGAGAGGGGGTAAAAGGGGGAGGGGGAGGTTAGCAGGAAAGGTATGTGGTGAGGGGGTGAGAGGGAGAGGGGATGGGGAGGGTGAGGGGTGAGAGGGGTCTTAGACGAGAGGGATGACGAGTGCCTTTATATCTAAAACTTGCTTTTTATAAGCATTGATGCATTGATGAAACCCTGCCCGACTGAAATTACCGAAAAATAGAAAGTCGGCACAAAAAACAGAAGTACACTCCTGTCTGCGTCGGAGCTGACACACACACTTTTCTTGTTTGTTTGAAGTTTGAACGGGCTAATCTCTGGAACTACCAGGCGGCCTTTAATAATTATTTTTGCGTTTGTTAGGCCAATTTTTAAGGAAGGCTGTAGGCACATAACATCACTCTAGGACTCTTAGGTGCCGATCAAAAAGAAAAAAGTCAGAAAGAACGCTAAGCAAAAACAAAATAATAGCGTGGGCAAGCAATGCGATGCGAAGGGGTAGGTCGGGAGAACAAGAAATTTCAGCAGCAAGGATTTTCAGAATTTTGGCAGAAGCTCTATATAAATAAAAAGAAGTCCTGACTGGCTGACTGATTGACTGACTCATCAACGCCCAGCCCCTAACCCTTAGACCTAGAACGCTGACATTTTGCACAGAGGTGCCTTTATAATGTAGACAAGGAATAAGGAAGGACTTCCCGTGGGATATTTACCGACATCCACGTGGGCGAAGCCGCGGGCAAATGCTATTGTAAATATATATACAGGGTTACTGGTAATTCGACGTATATCCGTCAGGGGCTGATAAGGGGGCCAAACTGCAACAAATTGAACCCCCCATATGTATGGCCGAAATTCAATAGTTTTCGAGATATTTGAATTTTAAGAGTTTTTCGATATTTACCCAAAATTTGACATTTAATTCCAAATAAAAAAAAAAAAAAAAACATATTTGAATGGGTACCATTAAAAATGATGTTGTAGCTGGCACTATAATTAAGCTATTGACATAATTAAAACTACTTAACTTAACAAAATAATTAAAATAATGAGCGATTTAAGAATAATATCTTATTAATATTTTCATTTTACGCTTCAAAAATGTTGTCTCGTCACAAAAATTACAATGACATTAATCGTAAAAATGACTAAAACAACTTGCCTATTCTGTAAGCTTTCCAAAAAGGTATAAAAGTCAATTTTAAAATACATAATTCATGGCATGGCATGTGTTTGAACCGGCGCGGCGGCGCGCGGTGCGGGGAGAGAAATCAACTGTGTTTTTAGTTTATGATCCTCGCTAAAACAATCGATTTTACTGGCGAAATTCTTCGTGATGGGGCGGGGTGTGCGGGCGGGGCAGTACACGGCGTCTTCGTGCCTTCCTTAGTAAGTTTCGATTCTACGCCGCGCAAGCACGTGTGGTTGTTATCTTGCTATTAACCAATCTCTCATCGCGTTAATTTGTTTTCGATCATTATTGTTAATTCTTGTTTCTCTTGTTATCATTGTTATTTCGGATAACATGGCTTCGTATTCTAATAACGAATACGCAGACATAATGTTTTGTTATGGTTTTGCTGATGGAAACGCGGCTGCGGCTCGGCGAGAATACCAACGCCGCTTTCCCGATCGTCGACTTCCCCACGTTACTGTTTTCGAAAGCACCTATCGACGATTGTCTGAAACTGGCAGTGTTCAGAAAGCACAAGTCAACGCTGGTAGACCTCGACGGTACACGGCTGACGAAGAGGACACCATTCTTCAGTGTTTTATTGATGACCCAAACATCTCTACGAACATTGTTGCAAGACAGCTCGGTATGTCCCAGTGGAAAGTGTGGTCGGTAGTACATCTATCAGGTAGACACCCATACCATTATCAACCTGTCCAAACATTGCACGAGGGAGATCCTGCCAGGCGACTCGAATTTTCTCGGTTTATGTTAAACGCTGACGCTGACCAGGAACATTTCCTAAGAAATATTTTGTGGACTGACGAGTCAAAGTTTGACCGGGATGGTATAACGAATTACCATAACTTACATTTTTGGGCACCTAAAGTAGGCAGGAATCCAAAAAAACTAAAAGAAACTGCGTCGCAAATGAGATTTTCCCTGAACGTATGGATGGGTGTCCTTGATAATTATTTGCTGGGCCCTCATTTCTTGCCCCAAAATTTGAACGGCGAAAATTACGAGGAGTTTTTAAGAAACAACATAGACGATTTGTTGGCGGAAGTTCCCGAAGAAATAAAAAACAACCTCATGTTTCAACATGATGGTTACCCAGCACATTACCGGATTACTTTCCGACAGTGGCTAGACGAGAGATATCCAAACCGATGGATTGGGAGGGGAGGGCCAATTCCGTGGCCAGCACGAAGCCCTGCCTGACATCACACCACTTGATTTTTATGTTTGGGGTCATATGAAGGAATTAGTTTATGTGACTCCAATAAATTCAGTCGAAGAACTTCGACAGCGAATAAAAAACGCGGTGCAACAGATGAGAACAACGTTCACATCAAGAGTGACGAAAACCGAAGTTAGGAAGAGAATTCGAACCTGCATTCGTAATCGAGGGGCTCATTTTGAACAAGATGTGTAAAATTTTTAAAAAAATTTGACATAAATTTTTTAATGCATTTTATTTCATACAAATACAAATGACCCTTTCTCTCCCCGCGCCGATTCAAACACATGCCATGCCACGAATTATGTATTTTAAAATTGACTTTTATACCTTTTTAAAAAGCTTACAGAATAGGCAAGTTGTTTTAGTTATTTGTACGATTAATGTCATAGAAATTTCTGTGACGAGACAACATTTTTGAAGCGTAAAATGAAAATATTGGTAAGATATTTTTCTTATATCGCTCATTATTTTAATTATTTTGTTAAATTAAGTAGTTTTAATTATGTCCATAGCTTAATTGAAGTGCCAGCTACAACATAATTTTTAATGGTACCCATTCAAATATGTATTTTTTTTTATTTGGAATTAAATGTCAAATTTTGGGTAAATATCGAAAAAATCTTAAAATTCAAATATCTCTAAAACTATTGAATTTCGGCCATACATATGGGGGGGTTCAATTTGTTGCATTTTGGCCCCCTTATCAGCCCCTGACGGATATACGTCGAATTACCAGTAACCCTGTATATTAGTGGACTTGAGAGCAGTTTGTAAATGGCAGCATAGTCTTCTAGACTATTGCCAACGAACATGCAACTAGGTGTATTCGATGCTATGAATAGGATGGAAAGTCTTATGTTAGCATATTTAACCCCATTCATCAGACTCAACAGCACTTTAATTAGGTAGGTACTTCACAACTTTCAACATCTACTCCACCCGTTTTAAATCACCTAGTTATCGAAGTTTCACCTGTAGAGCTACGTCAAGACACCTGTAATCTGTAACCATCAAAGTTGAGGCTTTATCAAACAATGGCACTTCGCAAACTAATTTCGATTTAGTTTGCAAAGGATCAATCCGAGGGTGGACGCTTTTCGAGGAAAACAATATCGTGTTTGGGTTTAGGAAGACATTTTGGGTCGCTCTTAGTTGAGACCCTTGTTATGTTATTAATATAATAATAGGTCTTTAGTTTACAACAACAGACACTGTTAAAAACAAGCAGTTGTACCAATGATAATAGGTCTTTACCTATGAAATTGCCGTTTTGTATGAAAAAATTTAAACGAATTTTTTTCATGCATTTTTTATTTGTATTAATCGAAGTAATCACCCATGCAATCAATGCATCTTTGCCAACGCAGTGGCAGTTTATTGATGCCCTTCTTAAAGAAATCAGCTGGACGGGAGGCAACAAATTCTTCAAAGGCATTTTGTACTGCCTCTCGGGTATTGAATTTTTTTCCCGCCAAGAAGTTATCCAAATTCTGGAAAAAGTAGTAGTCTGTAGGCGCAAGGTCTGGTGAGTAGGGCGGATGACGGAGAGCTTCCAACCCCAGTTCTTGCAACTTGGAGACCGTCTGCTGTGCAGTATGAGGTCGCGCGTTGTCGTGCAGGAGCAGCGGAGACGAGCGATTGACAATGCTGGTTGGAGATGTGCCAGCTTCTCCATCATTGTGATCAGTTCTTCACAGTACACATCTGAAGTAATGCTCACCCCGTTTGGTAAGAAGCTGTGATGAATCACACCGGCGCTAGACCACCAAACAATGACCATCACTTTTCTAAGGGTAAGTTTTCGTTTAGGGCATTGTTTAGATGCTGAACCAGGATCCAACCAACTTGCTGAGCGCTTGCGGTTATCAAACAGAATCCATTTTTCATCGCAGGTAACAATGCGGTTCAAAATTCCTTCATTTGTGTGTCTGTTGAGCAGTGCAAGGCACGTCTCGACGCGTACTTCGCGCTGGCGATCATTGAGTTCGTGGGGCACCCATTTGTCAAGCTTTTTTACCTTGCCAATTTGACGCAAATGGACCAATATTGTTTTGACGCTAACGTCGAAAGCTGCTGCTAATTCAGCCGTAGATTGTGTATCATCAGCTTCCACAATCGCCTTTAATTCTTCATTGTCGACCAAAGTCTTCGGACGACCGCGAGGTTCATTTTTCAGGTCGTTTCCAGAACGGAAGCGAGCAAACCAATAACAAGTGGTGCGTTGGTTTGTAGTGTTAGCTCCGTAAACGTCGTTGATGTTGCGTGCCGCTTGTGCCGCATTGCTGCCACGACGGTACTCATATTCCATAATTACTTGAATTTTTAACGTATCCATGATGACGAAAAAGATTGAAATGCGATGAAAATGTAACACTAATCAATAAACAAATGACTACTTTTGGAAAAAAAAACCATGTTTTTAAAATAAAATTAATTTGAAATTTCTTAGCCAAACAAAAATTATTTTGATTTGAAATGGCCAGTACTGCAGAACGGCAATTTCATAGGTAAAGACCTAATATAATATATAATAAGGTTTTTTCACAAGATAAAAAAATACAGAAACACATTTAAAATGTAGGTACATTACAGTTCATAAAATTGCAAAATCTGTATAAAAAGTATTAAACCCTGTCTCTTAAACTAGGATAGCCTGTATTCTAAAAGACAGTGATTGGCCAAATAATTATTTTTAAACAATTCAATACAAGAAATTAACGGTGTTGATGCTATTAAGCTTCTGTAATTTTGCTATGTGTAATGAAAAGAAAAGTTATGTATGTATAGTGTGTGTATTACTCAATGACTATAATATGTATTCGCGTCTTGTAGCAAATGCTGTATTTGCGAGTATCTATGATTCTACAACTCAAATCAGAACTCAAAGCATTTATTTCAAATTAACCAATTACAGGCAATTTGAATTGTCAAGGGGTCAGTCAGTCATAAAGATGAAGCTAGTTGCCCATTCCAAAGCGTAGTTCGTTCCTATGGAGAAGAACAGGCAAGAAACTCCACGGACACTCTTTTAAAATAAAATGTTGTTACATAACATTGGTAACATCATTCATGTTGAAAATATACATGTTAGAACTATGTAGAAAGACGTGCGAACAGTTGAAAAATTAAACTAATGCCTATGGCTGACATCTCAAAAAGTCTGATAACAGAGTCCTTAGTGCGAGTTTTTATACTTACTCGATCACGTTAACGTAAACGTCAATTTGTACTGAAACTGAATAAGCGCCGTCTGGTGACTAATAATGGGAATCACAATTATTTCATACAAGTTGACGTAAGGTAACGTTAACGTAAACGCGATCGAGTAAGTATAAAAACTCGCACTAAGGCCACTGAAGAATAAATATGACAGTTTGACATATTTTCTATACAAAAGCTGTCAAACCAACATATTTATTCCATAAATAAAAGTTATCTGACGATTGAAAAATTAATTAAAATAAGCCATGGCAGCAAAGCATAGAAAAATAAATTATTTCTTATATCTATGCAGCAAAGAGATGATCAGTCCCTACTGTCGGCGCCAGTTCACGAACATGACGTATGGAGCAGCACCATTCTGCTCAACCATTTTGATGAGAATTTAATAAATAAAATCTATTTTCCTTGTGATTCGTGCCAATTTATATACATACTCTGCTTTTATGTACAGCATTTGACAACATTTTATACTGTGCTATACTATAAACATACATATTATACAGGGTGTTTGGCAGAACGTTGAACATACGAAAATGGTGGATAGGTGGGGTCACCTGCTACTTACTCAGCCCTAATTTATTTGGCCCTGGCCCTCTGGATATTTTAAATTTTATTTTTTTTTGCTTTTTTCTAGTTTCACCACTTTCTTAACTTTAAAGTGTAATTTTTATTAAAAATGGGTAGAACAGGCAATACTTTGTTTTTTTTTTTTAAATCTTTAATGTTGGCAGATTCTTATAAAATTATTGTTTTATTCAGATGTTAGCTAGAAAAAAAGTTATGAGTCCTCAAACTTACAGAAAGGTGTAAAAAATTACTTAAATCTTAATTTCAACTTGCATTTAAAAAAAAACAAAAAATGATTGAGGAGTTCCAATTCTAGCAAAACATCCCTAGTGTGTGACCTTTCTAATGGTATGTAATTTGCTTTTATAAAAAAAAAAACTTTAAGAGTTATTTCATAATTTTATCAAGTAGGAAATTTTTGACGAAACTCTACCTTTACGGAAAGTGAAATGTTTTGCGAAATTTAACACTGCAAGGTTCGTAAAATTTAAATGATTTACCACCGTTAGTGGAAGAAGTGTTCCAAGTAGACATAAACAGGCCTATGGTCTTTCAACACGATGGCTGTCCAGCTCACTGGAGTCTGATTGTACGTGAACATTTGGATAATTGTTTCCCAAATTCGTGGATTGGCAGGGGAGGACCAATTCCCTGGCCTCCGCGATCGCCCGACCTCACTCCGCTCGATTTTTACGTGTGGGGAAGAGCAAAGGAACTAGTTTACACTACAGAAGTAGAAAGTCGAGAAGATTTGATAAATCGAATTAATGCTGCTTTCGAAGTTATGCGACGGGAGATGCTGCTGCGCACAACAACTGTAGAAATCAGACGTAGATGCCGCGCCTGTATTGTAAATGAAGGGCGTCAATTCGAACATCTGTAATTTACTAATTAAATAAATTATTTAAAATTATTTAATTGTTTTATTAACGCTCCTAACTGGTAAAAAAAAAAACAAAGATTTGCCTGTTTTACCCATTTTTAATAAAAATTACACTTTAAAGTTAAGAAAGTGGTGAAACTAGAAAAAAACAAAAAAAATAAAATTTAAAATATCCAGAGGGCCAGGGCCAAATAAATTAGGGCTGAGTAAGTAGCAGATGATCCCACCTATCCACCATTTTCGTATGTTCAACGTTCTGCCAAACACCCTGTATATACCTACCTGCTGTGCTGTTTGTGAGTTGACTTGTCCTTATTGTTGCAATTAGCGATTATAAATACCGAAGACATGAATACAATTTAATACTGTATGATAGCGAGCAACTCAACAATAGATCTCCAGTATAATACAGTTGGTATCCACATTGATAAATTCACGTGCACAGTAAAACAACGTAATGTAGAAATTTGTATTCCGCGCGCGACGCGCTGGCTACGAGACGACGACGTGCGGACACGACCACGAATATGTTATTATATCACATTATATCACCAGTTTTAAACTGATATTTTTGTTCCTTTCGGGATTTTGAACGTGAATTGTTTGAAAGCTGGTGCTTTATGAAAGTTTTTCCGAATTCTCTCTGGCTGCAGTTTTCGAAGCAATTTAGCATGAATGCGTTCAACGAAAGTTACATGGTCTCAGAGTTGGATTGTTGTTTCAAAAGTCCTACGATTTTCTCAACCAGCTTACCCTACCTAGTGGTTGTAAGAGGTAACAGAACCATGAGCTCATGGGCGTACCCAGCTTTTGGGCCAAAGGGGGGGGGGGGGCCAATCAGAAATTTCTTAAGCCGGGCCCTCATTTTTTTTTTCGCCTCATCAGTCTGCTCAATGTCCTCGGCAAAATCTTTGAGAGAGTTATTTATAAGCGCCTCAGAGACTATGCCGAGACAAAGATCCTAATTCCTAACGAGCAGTTTGGTTTTCGAACCCAACACACTTACGTACAACAGGTCCAGCACATCAACGACCACATAAGCGTTGGTTACCAACGTGGTTCGATGACGTGTGCTGTTTTCTTCGATATAGTGAAAGCGTTTGACAAAGTCTGGCACAACAGTTTATTATAAAGCTTTATAAACTCGGTGTGCCAGACCGTCTCGTGCTCATCTTACGAGACTTTTTGTCCTACCGCACTTTTCACTATCGTATCGAAGGAGCGCTTTCCTCTCCCCACCCCATTCGCGCAGGTGTCCCTCAGGGCTCTGTGCTTTCTCCACTCTTTTCCACGTTATTTACCAGCGATATCCCGAAAAGTAAAAAAGCACACTTGGCTCTGTTCGCAGACGTTACGGCCATTTACTATTCCGGTTAATGCCAAGACCCAATATCTCGCACTCTGCAAACCGCAGTTGATAAACCCGGCGCGTGGTTTCGAAAGTGGAGAAACGAAGTCAATCCCGACAAAAGTCAAGTGGTTCTCTTTTTGAAACCGCGTCTCAATCGATCTCCTCCCACCGACCGATCACCATGTTTGGCAAGCATTGGCTTGCCCTTGGGAGAAGCGAGCCTAATATCTAGGTGTGACCCTCGATGAGCACCTCTGAGCACATAAAGCAGTCTCGTTCTGAATGCACGTAGCAAATTGTCACTTCAGTGCAAATTGCCCATCTATACAACATGCATTCTCCTAATCATCATCTATGCGGGTTCAGTATTTGCACACGCAAAGTCCCGACACATCCATAGGACATTACAAAATTGTTTCCTCCGAACGGCTACGTGATTCCCTTGGTTCGTTCGTAATGAAATCCTCCACCTAGACCTTTAAATCTCAACTATCCATCAATTCTTGAAACGCAATTCCATGCGTTTCTTCGATACCCCCGCGAAACATCGCAACCCGGTTGTCGAATCCGTTTGTTATTATCTCCCCTCTAAAATCAGAAAATTCCGCCATCCAAGGCATGTTCTCACCGACCCCGATGACCCCATAACCCTCCTCCAGGAGAAAAGTAGAGCCACAGTACAGTTTAAAAACACAAATCTACATTTCGACCTCGCCGTCGAAGTCCCTTGAGACGACGACCCCCACATAATTCCCCCGGACCCTTGATCGGTGAAGGAGTGCCAGCTGGTGGCGTAGCTGAGCCTGTATCAGATAACAATTATCCAGATTGATCCAGCCTTTCCCTCCTTGTTGTATTCCAGCGACACCCTAAGCCGAGCCTAAATAACAGGGGGAGCCCTTAGCATGCAGTCGCAGTTCATAGACTAATAAAGACAGGTTTATGGCCGGTTTTTTTTTTAAATTAATGCATAATAATATATTGTACTTAATTGTAAAGTAAGTACACGACGACGACAACGACACCGTGACGTGGCTCTAACACAACTTTTTTCGACAACATTACTTAGGCATACAAAATCCAGGGGGGGGGCAGCTGCCCCCCCTGCCCCCCCCTTGGGTACGCCCATGCATGAGCTGCTCGACTGATTTTATAGGTACCGAATGAATGTGCGGAAACCAAATCCTACCAATATTTATGTTTGCAACATTCCTAATGAGTGATTTTCGTTGGGCTGTACTACTTACAAGTTTTTCTGATTAGTCTTCTTAAATAAAACGTGTCTGTCTGTGTGAAGTTCTTCTAAACTATATTTGGTAGATTTTGATGCGGTTTTTACCATTATTTAGAGAATTTATTTCGACAGGTATTCATACTTATATTATGTCGCAGTAAGATGGTTGTAGCCGTGTTATAGCTATATCCCTGGGGATATACCTTTCTACCTATCTAGTAATAATATATCATTTTATGCAAACTGTCGGAGTGCCCTAATTTTGTTACTGCGACCAATTTCGACGTAGCGCTCGCCGACCGCTGCCGCAGCACCACTTGCTTCGCTTGCTCGGTTCCCGCGTATATGGTCACAGTTCTAACCTAACCTATTTGGTCGGAGTGTCCTAATACACACACAGGTGCTGAGGTGCTATATTACTAGATCATGCTCGTATTATAGTTACATTCCTAGTATGGTAGTTATGAACCGCTTTCATATCCGCTTGCGCGATTGTGGTGTGGGTGTTTCCCGAGAGTCAATTTTCCGTAATTGTACGTGGTATAAGTTCTATACCAAGCAAATATTTTTTTTCTTTTAACCTTGTTCCACCACTATTAAGTAGTACTATCCAATTTCATGTATTTACTATGATAGATTATCTGTGTCCGAACCTTTTGAGATACGACAACACTCACTGAACTAGTCTATGACATTAAAAAAATATTATTTTCGCTGTCATTAAATCTAAAGTAAACAATAACAAGTTTTTGTCTCAACTTCGGAAGCTTGTAAATAATTAATATTGTACTGTGGTAAGTGGTTTTATTTATGATTCTCGTTAAGAACTAAGCATGCATTTTAAACCATAAAACATTGCATTGCATTGGTCATTGCTTGTTTTTTTTTCTAGAAAATCTAGAATCTAAAATCTGAAACTGCGTTTGCTCTTTAAATAACTATTTTTGTGAATTTTATGCGATCATACATTCAAACGAAACGCAAACTAAAATATAGCTCTGATTACTGGCATGTTAGAAAATACGGTACTTAGCTATATCTCATATACGGCTACAACCATCTTACTGCGACATATATAATACATACCTACATATTAAACTTAAATTCATAAAGAAATCTCTGTTTTGTGAAGTGCAAAGCAGGGGCGCGTCGCTAGTTAAGTACACTTATACAGAGCTATGAAAGTAAAGAAGACAGGGTAAGTTTGCAGAATATGAGTAGTTTCAAGCTACATACCCGCATGGAAGCTAGCGCCAAGATAACGTGTAGGATTGTTCATCTTGACAAACTGGCAGCATGCAAACTTAAATTTGTCGTAGCAGAGTGTGACACCGACTTTTTAAGGCAGGCAGTCGTGTGCAAAATTGTTGTAATCATAACACAGTATGAAACCACAGAATAATAATGTTACAGTAGTACATCTTCATAGAAAACGGTCGAAACGACGCGCTTCGAAAACACAGTATATACCAGTAGGCAACAGTACGAGTGCGCGAAATTAATTCAAGATCACAGTCCAGAGGAGCTCGTGGTTAAGTAATAACAGCTGCACGGGTCGATCTATCAGGTTAAGCTGCGCTTGCCGGGGTTGGTCCGTGGATGGATGACCATTTTTACATACCGAGACTACTCCGTGCCTCGGAAAGCACGTTAAGCCCATAAAAGTCTTAGCAAGGGGTATCGTATTATCCAGTTACTGGGTTGTACTTAACTGACCTCAGTTAAGCAGTCGCTCCATGTAAAATACTGGTATTCAGCTACAACCGGTAAGACTGGAAGCCGACCCAAACATAGTTGGGAAAAGGCTGGGCAGATTGATTGCTTAAATAAACTACTGTAGCTTTATTATTCTGTGATGAAATTGGAACAACAGGTTGCATGCATGATCGCGTGTCTTGATGTTATCAGCTGTCTTTCAACTAATTGACGTTCCCAGTATAATGGAAAAAAATGGCCACGGCTACATTCCAAAATTCAAAATGTGGTTTAGCGTTTTATTTATAAATCTTTGAGTAGGACAGACCTACATGATTTTAGACGACGAAGGTCACAATACGTCATCGATTTGTTCAACAAATCAATCTGCCTAGCCTTTTCCCAACTATGTTGGGGTCGGCTTCCAGTGTAACCGGATGCAGCTGAATACCAGTATTTTACATGGAGCGACTGCCTATCTGACCATAACCCAGTAACTGGGTAATATGGACACTCAAATCTTACCCAGTACCCAGCACAGGACCACTTTCGCTCGGCACCAATTTTACATTCTTGGTTCCTATCTGTACAAAAAAATCAATAAAATAATGGATCTAAACTAACCTGAAAAACAAATTGACTGAATGGCTACAACAAAAAAAACTACGCATTCACGGAGTCTTTACTTACATTCATAGAATAATCCCTATTATCATTACACTACCCGACTCACACTCAATAATTGATCACTCATTTATCTATCAAGTCTTATCCCTGCATACACATTCACTCTCACTCGCACACTTAGAGGTACACACACACCCCCATATTCACCAATCATACACTTACACATACTTGTTCTCTCTCACACACACACATTACACACCGGCACATAAATGTATGACTTAACCTCCCTCGCGCTAAACACTGTGGCTGCAGTTCAGCTACATGATAAACTGCCCTGTGTGGCCTAACACTGTCTCCTAAGATACAGGACTACCTAGTTTAGGAGACAGGATTACATGATCTGTATAGATTTATGTAGATATCCGTGTTTTGTTGTTTTGTACATCTGCTCTTGTGTACATGAATCTTGTGTCTGTAATAAATATTATTCTTATTCTTAATATGATACCCCTTGGTAAGACTGGTTGTCAGACTTTCGGGCTTCTGACGACCCGTAACGACTGTCAAAGATCCATGGATGACAGCCGGGACCAACGGCTTAACGTGCTTTCCGAGGCACGGAGGAGCCTCGGTATCTAAAGATGGTCACCCATCCACGAACCAACCCCGGCAAGCGTAGCTTAACCTGACGGATCGACCCGTGCGGCTGTTATTACTTAGCCACGAGCTCCTCTATTTGTTCTCTGCCCCTCGATTTGTTCAAAAAAACTACACGCAATAAGAATGAGGAAGCTTGCTGTAACTGGTACTTGAACTTCTGTAGTGTTCAATTTTGAACCTCACTCAAGTGATCGCCCACAATTTGTGTGATGCGACGAATGACGCAGAGAATAATACGAAACGACTTGACTCTTGACAGTACGAAAAACAAATGAAAATCACACATTTTCCTAATTTGAATTTGGAATTATGTTCTTTAAAATTTAAACTTTCAGTGATACCAAAACCAGCCAGATACAAATAGTATAGCCAAAGAGATTTTATTTTAAGTTCATACATACTATAATGCGAAAAGACTTTTTCCCCAACCTAATACAAGTGTAAAAGGTTCAAGTACTTTTTTTTATCCCGTATAGTAATCAAAGTAAAATTTAACTCCTAGCGAAACTTTAACAATATGAAATGTTAATGCCACTCACATGTTTATTTTACTTGTTAAAACCAAACAGTTCTCACCATAAAGCCGTTCCCAAAAGTTTGGCATGGCTGTTATGGAATCCGAGGGAATATTTACCTAGTGCAGAGTATTCTCTCTAGCGAAACATGAGTTTTATGAAGGTCGAACTTGGAAGGGTTTCATACAGCTGTACAATTTTAATATGTATCTATGTATAAGGTCCATCTATTCATACATGAAATCTCTTAAGGGGTCATTGTACTCATCATTATGAACAACTCAAGCTGTATTTAAGAGTGAAATTATGACTATTTTAAGAGATCATAGCCCTAATATATAGTTAATAAATAATATAAGTGCTTTTTTAACTTGCTCTGCTAACAGCTAGCTATTCTGTATGGTAATCTGTGGATAACGTCTTGAGTAGTGTATTTGTTACTTTTATTGCAAGTTATATATTGTATGCCTACTGTGTAATATACTGCTGTTTGTTATTCCTATCAAATAAAATAAAATAAAATAAACTTATTACTATGGGACCAAACCTGATATCGCGAAAAAAAATCAGCTGTATTTATGTTCGCTTAACTCGTCAAAATGTAGGGAATAGCTGATTTTTTTTCGCGATTTCAGGTTCGGTCTCAAACCTAGTGAATGTTGTTCATGATGAATACAATGAATGATGATGTGTAACGAGTAATTTCCAAACAAGTTACTTTTTAGATGGTCTCGCTAAGTGCCTTGAAGATAAAACAATGAAAGCAAAACTCGGTTGTTCTTGTACTACATAGTTGGACCCAGGACCTATCGACCTTAGTCGTAAAAACTGTACGTTAATATTTTACGCGAAACGACACAGATAGGTGATAAAATTATTCGTTCTTTTTTATTTTCTCAAAGTCATTTAAAATTTGAATTTCCGAATGAATACGGACGATAATTATTAAAAACTTGAATTTTTATTATCACGGAGTTGAAATCTGCATAAAATCCTTAATACAATTGTTATAGGTACCTAAGAGTATTTTTGCTGATTTAAATAGTGAGTTTGCGTGTATAATTAGTCTTGCAGGTACCAAATTAATCACAAGTCTTTTGTGAACAACATTTTTTTTACCCGATTACATGGTTCCTGTGAAAATGTGAAATAATAGGTTGGGGAAAAAGTTTCTTCGCATTTTTTAAGAAAATTCAAAACATTTTTTAATATACATTATTTAAATTTATCTAAAGTATGTAGGTACCATTTTGTTCGATAACTTTTTGCCATCTTGTAGGTAGGGACATGATCCCATTGCTATAGAAATTTTGGGACTTCTGATCAAAATACCGCGACAAGTGGTTTTGGCAGTCCTCTCGTGATGTTAACCTGACACTGCCTAAAGAATTCTGAAGAGACCGAAACAGGTGGAAATCTGAAGGTGCAAGGTCAGGACTATACGGCGGATGCATTAACACCTCCCAGCCAAACTCTCTTAATTTTTGCTGAGTGGCTAAAGATGTGTGAGGTCTAGCGTTATCATGATGAAAAAGCACACCCCTTCTGTTGATTAATTGCGGCCGCTTTCTTGCAACTTTTTGCCTTAATCTCATCAGTTGTTTGCAGTAGAGTTCAGAATCGATGGTCCTGCCTGGTGGTAACAGCTCATAATGAATAATGCCCTTCCAATCCCACCACTCACTCAGCATCACCTTGTTGCGAGTGAACCCGGGTTTCGCCACAGTCTGTGAAGCCTGACCGGCCTTTGACCACGACCTTTTTCGCACGTTCTTGTCGTACGTGATCCACTTTTCATCACCAGTTATCAGCTTCTTCAAAAATGGTTCGGTTTCATTACGTCGTAATAAAGAATCACAAATGAGTACACGGTTCATTAGGTTTCTTTCAGTGAGCTCGTGAGGTACCCAAATATCGAGCTTTTTTGTGAACCCAGTTTTTTTCAAATGCGCCAAAACTGTTTTGTGGTCAATTCCCAGTTCTTCAGCTACGTCGTAACTACTGATATGCCGATCTTGCTCCACTTTTTCAAAAATTGCATCCATTTTATCCGTAATAGGGCGATCAGAGCGACGTGCATCTTTGACATCAAAATTTCCGGACTGAAAACGCCTAAACCAAATTTGTGCTACTCTCACAGACACTGCACTGGGTCCATAAACATCGCAAATTTTTTCCGCGGCTTGCGTAGCATTTTTACCTTTTTTGTAGTAAATTTTTAAAATGTACCGAATTTCTTCATTAGATTCACTCATGTTGACAGTACGAAAAACAAATGAAAATCACACATTTTCCTAATTTGAATTTGGAATTATGTTCTTTAAAATTTAAACTTTCAATGATACCAAAACCAGCCAGATACAAATAGTACAGCCAAAGAGATTTTATTTTAAGTTCATACATACTATAATGCGAAAAGACTTTTTCCCCAACCTAATATAATGAATACCAGGATGTCATTAATCTGCAGATTGTAATATGACGTCATTAATTTGATATTTGAAAATGTAGTAATTTGTCATCTTTTTTAAAATCTTTTATGAATAATTATTGAGCGGCGATCTACCGGCTTATAATTAAGCTTCCAAAACGTCGATTCATCATAGAAATAATGTGAATTGCGTTGCAATATTCATAATTAATTAAGGCGTAGGTGTAGAGTTCTTTATAGAAACAGAGATTTACATATACCTAAGATATTAACTGGGTTTTTACGATTGAAACTAACTAGAACCAAGTATACTTGTCGACACCGAAAATTCAGACACAGTTAAAGTTATTTGCCAGAAACACGATACAAAGGATATACATACATTTAAAGGCGGGTCCTGCGCACTCGCACGAACAGTGCGATTCGTGTGCATCTTAGGAACATAGTATGGAACCTTTTTTTTTTTTTTTGTGGATGGGAAATGATCACATGACTACTCCCGCTCTGGGCGGAGCGGGAGGGCGTGTCAGACTTTTACTGACTAAAACCCACCCGTGTTTCTTCAGTTGTCCGTGCCAGGGCCACGGTATCTCTTTCGAACTACCCGCGAACCCGGCGGCATCGGCCCTATTGGACCCTGTCACTGCTGACATCTCTTTGGGGCGCGCGTGGAACACAACGCGCCGTCAACGGTCCTTACCGGACGGCGAGCTGCCCATTACTCGTCGTCCGCAAGCCCGCGCCTACGGTGGCCGGGAATCGGCGATAGATTCCCGCCGCCCAGGGCGTCTCCTGCGGCGGCTAGGGGCGCGAGGGCGCGGCTGTTGCCTCTCCCTCACGCGTTCCGCCTCCTCCTTCGCGAGCATTACTGCTTCGCAGAAGGACGTGACGTCCTCCCATGCACTCTCACTCCGCACCATGGCCTGGACCAGGTTTGGACGCGAGATATCGCCGCCGCCGATCGCCTCCGTGAGAACACGGCGGTGCTTCGCCCAAGCCGGGCAGACCTCCACTGAAGGCTCCACCGTGTCCTCCGGGCGATCCACACAATGGTGACACCCGGGCGTTTCCTCCCGCCTTATCCGAAACAGGAACCTCCCGAAACAACCGTGTCCGGTGAGGACCTGCGTCAGGCGGATGTGAGGACGCCGTGGCGCCTTTCCAACCACTCCTCAAAGAGGGGACTTATCGCCGCAATTGTGGCGTGCCCAGCGCTGGGTTGCGAAAATCGCACTCTTCATGTCACTATGAGATCCCGCCGGAGTTCTGTCTGCTATACCGTGATTTCTCGCGGCAGCGGAGTTACGCCCCGGCGTTCTGCCTCCTTGCGCCACTCCCACACGTGCGCGAGGACTTTTGCCTCCAGATCCCATGACGGTAATCCGGCAAGGAGGCTCGCCGCCTCACAGGAGACCGTGCGGTATCCCCGGACTAGCCGGATGGCAATGACTCTCTGGGACGCGTCCAACCGGCGGGCCGGTCGCAGCCTCAGGGAACGCGCCCACACCGGTGCCCCGTAAAGGGCCATGGACCGCACGACCCCCGCGTAAAGCCTCCGGTAGGAGGCGTTTGGACCCCCCAGATTGAGCAGGAGCCGCTTCAAGGCAGCCCCGGCCCGCTCCAGTCTGGGAGCTAAACGTCAGAAGTGCTCTACGAAGTTCCACGGGCTGTCGAGGACGAGTCCCAAGTACTTCACCGTCAACTCGACTCCGATGTGAACCCCTCCTACCGTTATTTGGGAACCCGACGGTGGCGCGTTCCGAGGACCATGAAAACACATGACCTCGGACTTGTGCAGGGCCACCTCGAGTCCCAACTGCCGGATCCTCTCTACGATTGTCGCAACCCCGCGTGTCGCTAGTTCGGCCGCCGCCTGGTGCGACCTCCCCTGCGCCAGGACCAGCGTGTCGTCAGCGTAACATACCACGCTGACGCCGCTAGGGAGGTCGGCGCGCAGCACCCAGTCGTAACCGATGTCCTACAGATGTGGCCCCAGGACAGATCCCTGTGGGACACCGCACGACATCTCTCGCCGGTTCCATCCAACAGCATTTTGGTTAAAATTTTTGCTACAAGCACAATTAGTATCACCCATGTACGAGTATATGAATAATGTTTTAAAACTAAGTAAATATTTTGATGCAAAACGAGAATTTTCAGTTTTGAAATCGATTGCACTACGTTACGTTTACCCCCAAGCTCGTGCTAACCCCACAGTTCCTAGCATCTGGTGTAACAGAGTAAAATCAGTATTTCAGCGTAATTTTCCATCTGATCCGATCCAGCCTATACCTTGCTGCCTCAGCGTGTAGTTGCTTAGTTTTAAACAAGTGTTATGTCTTGGCTGGAGGTCTTAATCTATTAAGGAACCCACAGGTTAGCCCGATTACGCGGCCGACAACCTCACCCATTAACAAAAAAAAACAAATTTTCCATTCTCTTGACAAAAGCCAGCCAGAGAACTTCTATTGATATTCTCAGCTATTATCACGTCTCATAGAATCTGAAAGATATTATTTTAAGTGTCCGAAGACCGTAAAACCGTAAGGACAATTTTATGACAACGATCTTGCTTAGGTTTAACATCGCTACTGTAATGTGCTTCGAGAAACGCTTACATTTTATAGGTGCTAATAAAAATATGATGATATTTCTTAAATAGCTTAGATATTTCTTAAGTACTGTTATTATTTTACATAGATTTTATTTAATGTTCTTAAAGCAATGTTATTATATAAATAAAGAGGTAGATATCGCACTAGTGCGCGCAAATTGTTGCAGACAAATTCAGACAATTGTTGTAATTTGATTTAGTCGGCTAATAGCAGCGAGCGAAAGAAATCGTATCAGTGGCGTGACAATGATATATCTAAAATGCAAAGCTATCTCTTTCTGTATCATTAAGTTCCGTATTATCCGTGCCGCTCAGTATGAACGTAGCGTATCTTGACTTGGAGATGGTTCAAGTTGATGCTAATTAATCAGAATCACGTCGTAGAATAATGCAGAAAAGTGGGATGGTCACTGAGAGCACTTCATTGTAATTTTTGTAAGAACTATTGTTTTTTTGAATGGTTTTATATTATTATTTTTGTTTTGTTTCTTATTAATTTTGTTTTATTTATGATTCAATTTGCCTTTTCCTTCATAATAGTTTCATCTAACGAACATTATTAAAACAAATAATAAATAACAGAGAGACAATTGGTACGGTTTAAAGTTTCTCTTCAGTAGACGATAAAAATAATTGTAGAATGTTATATTAAAAAACAAACAAAAGCGGATTTGACGTTCAAAATAATTGTAGAATGTTATATTAAACAAACAAAGAGCGGATTTGAGGTGAAACGTTGGATTCCCAAATTAAAGGGTCTCCGATGCAAAATGTGAGATTAATGACCTCTCTATATTAACGTTCAGAGGGGGAAAATGGTCGTTGTAGACAATATTCATTTATCTTGCTTGCCTGAATTTTACATCGTCCATTTGCTGTTCAGAATATGTTTGAGATCGTACTTACTTATCTTGGTTGAATTGAAGAATTGTAAACATTTGAAGAAGGTATTCTTAGAACTTAAATCGTTTATTGTTTACTCAGGAATTTCTCAAGAAATGTAAATGACAACGAGTAGGTCATTGCCCTTTACATTTATTGAGAATTTCCAAGAAATAAAACACCTTTATTTACTTGAAACTAAACGTTCTTACTAATAATTAAACAATTTTTAAACTAGGTAAGCAGTCTCCACCTTGGTACTTTTTACAACACCAAATATTTTCCAATTATTACGAACATGAATTCATATTTTCATCGGGTTTAGCCTTTTGTTTAGTCTTCGACAAATGCAAGATCCGTCTGCGAATTCTTTTCATCGTGTGAATTTAGTACCTACAACATTTTCATTCTTTTTAAGCAATCACGTTTGTTAGCATAATTAAATATCAAGCCGTGGTCCACGGCCCGATAAGCCGACGTACGCACGGAGGTAAAAATATCGCGGCGATTTTTTTTCGCGCACTGGATTTTCAACGCTCTGCTTAGCGCCGAGAGTTGAAAATCCAACAGTGTGTTGTTTCGTCGCGCTGGGATGCACTCTGTTGTTGTTAGGTTGGATTCTCGAAGCTCGGCTCAACACCGAGAGTTGATAATCCAGTGCACGATAAAATCCCGCCGCGATATTTTTACGTCCGTGCGAACGTCGGCTAACTGACGGCCGCGCCAGGCGTTAGCACGCCCGTCGAGGCCTGTCGCGGCCTGTGCGCATAGAAGCAAAGTCCACTAACTGAGTTTTGAATGTGGCTTCTGATTGGTCGTTAAACTCCCATAGTAGCCTTTGTCTACAAAATCCACCAATTGAGTTTGAAACAACCAATCAGCGCGCTCGATAGCACAGGTGATGGATTTTGCCTAATCGAACAGCTGCGTTAGTGGAACTTGCATTATTTAGTTGTTTTTAAATATCAGACACAACGACTGCACCTAAAAATGTATTTAAATCTCCGGAGTTTCTGCGAGTCCTGAGAACCAGCAGCGAACTCCAAAATGAGTTTTGTCGCAAAAAGGCAAAATTAAACAGTTTTTTGCTCAGCAGTGTAGGCTAATAAAAAAAAATGATACGAGCATGATCGAGTAATATAAGTATTAGGGCACTCTAATCAAATAGGTTAGGTTAGGTTAGAACTGTGACCGGGCAGCGAGCGCTACGTCGAAATTGGTTGCAGTAACAAAATTAGAGCACCCCGACAGTTTTCATATAACTATATTACTGGATATAGCTATATCCCTACCAGCACAGTTATCATTTCTTGGCAAAATCTACCACGATTCGCGCGGATACAAATTCCACATTCAGAGTTGCAATTTTCGTGCAAAATCCACAATGAGAGGTTGTTTCAAACTCAATTGGTGAATTTTATAGGCAAAGGTTACTATGGGAGTTTAGCGACTAATGAGAATCCACATTCAAAACTCAGTTGTGGACTTTGTTTATATGCGGCCCGTGCCGAGCATTCCCACGGATCATGCCATTAGGACGCTCGACAACAGGCCACCGCAGGCCTCATCGGATGCGAATTTTCCCATGGCCTGACGGCCTGGCCTGGCGATCTAGCCTGTGAGAAAGCGGGTCGTGGGACCGCAGCGTTAAACGCATTTTAATTTCGCCTAGCTTTCTGCTGTAGCAAATTGTTAACTTACAACAACAAGTTTTAGTTGTGTGCTTTTATACATTTTACAATAGCTTTAATTATTTCTTTGCAGTGAAAAAAATAAAAGTTTTAAAGATGATTTCCTTTTTATTATTTATTTGGTATTCAGATCTATCCTCTTCAAAAACACTGTGAACATGTAATACAAATCTCTCTTCTTGTAATTCTTCAAGCGATCCTTCAATTTGTTATTTTATCAGAACCTAATTCTGAGAAGTAGTAGGTATTCTTCTAACCAGCACTCCAATTAGTCTATAATTTTCTCCTCAATTAATTTTCAAATCGGTCAAAAGCGGACCGAAGGACCTAAAAAGGTTTGTCCTTGAATTTCAAGCACTTGTTAAGTGAGCAATGTTCCTCCTGCGACCCTTATCAAGTGCAGACGGCTTGTGTAATATATTTAAGACAAATGTACCAAACATTTGTCTTAAATACATCACCGGGTTTTAATTTAATTATTCGTGTTTTGCTGCTCAAAGTCTGGTTGTTTTAATTACATTGTTACACAACATGGGGTCCTGAAAACGTCCAACGGCATCGCGGAAGACCCACGCGTAGATGGCGGGACGAACTCAACGCTTATAGGAGGGATTGGTCCATATTGGCTCAGGATAAAGGCCTTTGTCCTTCAGTGGAACAATACAGGCTGATAATTACTATTTTATACAACGAACAATATTTACATATTTTTACTTGGAATTGAGACCGATTAATTTAACCCACATTTAGCAACACTTCTATCAATCCGTGTGAAGTGAAGAGGACTCCCAGACCTATCCCAAGCAAGGATGTCGTAAAAGTGGTCGAGGGATTATGAGAAATTATGGTATTTCACGAAGAAAAAATCACCACATTTGGCATTATTTGGCAAAAGCATTGGTGAGCACACAGGTATTTTAAAGTAGAAAGCTCTACAATCGCTTGTAGCACTTTCTTCTCCGTACCTAGGGAAGCACGTTAAGACGTTGGTCTCGGCTGTCATTCGTAGATCTTTGACAGTCGCTACGTGTAGTCAGAAGTCCAAAAGTCTGACAACCAGTATTACCAACGGAATATCGTATTAAGCATACGAGTAGTAACTGGGTTTTAGGCAGTCGCTCCATGTAAAATACTGTTATTCAGCTGCATCCGGTTAGACTGGAAGCCGACCCCAACATAATTGGGAAAGGCTAGGCGGATTGATTGATTCTTGACTATAGGCCACTTCATAAGTAGGTATATTATTAACTCTTTTTAAAGCTTACTGCCAGGTATACTACACGTGCAGCCTGTAGACTAATTATACCCAGCGGGCCATCAGCGCCCTGCGAGTGCAATATAATAATGGTTTCAGGATGCTGTTGGGGCTGCCCCGTTTCTGCAGTGCATCTGCTATGTTCGCGCAGAGTCACGTTGATGGCTTCCATGCCATCATTAGACAGAAATCTGCCTCATAGCTCTGCAGAGTGCGAGCCAGCCCCAACTCCATCCTGAAAATCATAGCTGGGAGATATGACTTCGATAATGCATAGCATTATTAAGAGATGTATCTCTCAGAATAATATTGTTGCTAAATAGATATTTAATATTAAGCTTTACTAACATAGTCATAAGATTTCTGTGTACTAACCCACTATGGATGTTACTTGTCCGAATTAAAGGTTATTTTATTTTATTTTTATTTTATATACTTACCTCCGTACCCCTTAGTTATCTTGCACGTCTCCTACACGTTGAGGCAGAATTTAATATTAATGACATGGCTTGGAATCACTATTCCACAGTTAATTAACAACAATACCCCACGTTACCTTACCATTGCCACAGGTAATTTCACAGTAATCAAATCAAATCATCGATCTATACCGTGCACGTGTAGACACGTCACTAATTGAGAATCCTATAATTGCTTAATAAGTTAATAAGACGCCTGATAGGATGAGGAGTCTCATATGTCATGTACGTGTAACTAGATTATTGAGGAAGTGAATGTTATGCTGCTATTAATGTTCGAATATTATTTTGTGTAACCGGAAGATTTGGACCAGGTTCTGTACCAACAAGGTTCTTGAGTTCAAAACCTTTTAAGTGAAAAATAACTAACTTTTTGTAAAGTAAACGCTTTACTTTACAAAAAGTTTAACTACTTTTATAAAGGCAAAAGTAACTTTGACTGTGTATGGCGATGACGGCGGCGGACGTAGTGTGTCTGTCTGTGTAGGCGGGGGAAGGGTTACCTTTTTCCATCAATATACTCAATGGAATTTGGCACAAAGGTAGACCATGGCCTGGGTTAGCATAATCAGCCTATAATGTTCCCACTGCTGGGAAACAGGCCACCTCTCTGAGAGAGGGAGTGGGCCGTAATCCACCACGCGGGCCCAGTGCAGGTCTTCGATTTTTTAAATGACGAAAAAAGGAGGAGGTTCTCTTGTCGACACGCATATTATTTTTTTTCATGTATGACCACGCTTAACTTTTTACAGTCCGATTTTAAACATTCTTATTTAAATCGAGTGGGTATAACTCGAAGTTGGTTGGTTGGTTGGTGCTTGGTTGGTTGGTTGGTTGGTTGGTTGGTTGGTTGGTTGGTTGGAAACTTATTAACTTTGCTTGCGTAGCTTTTGAGTTAGCTTCAATAATACGTATTTTTCCATTTTTTATGATTATGTTTTAATTTATTTTGCAGGTAGTGGTATTCTTTGTGTGGGGTAGGTAGGTACCACAACTAAAAAGTGAAAAAATTTTTTTTTACAAAAAAAAACAACCGATTTCAAAAAAAAAAAAAAAATTAATTTCAGACAAAAACAAAAAACAAAAATATAAAACCAAAGACACCGACTTCCGAAATTAAAGTTATTTTTCACTTTGTAGTGTTTTTTTTGGAAGTCGGTTGTTTTTTTAATAAAAAAAGATTTTATTGGTTTTAGGACATATGCCGATTTCCTCACAATATATTCCTTCACCTTTTTGGGAGCAGTGGTGATGAAAATAACTTTTACGGAAAGTAAGTGCTTGGGATTGAAACCACGACCGTAAGTCGCGACCATTATCACTGGGCCAACACTGCTCCGACCTGCGTTAGGGCATAGGATAATTTTTACCCCAGTACTTAGTACGTTCCAGTTGATTATAACTTCCTATATCTATAAAGCTAGTGTATATTACCTATAGTCTTTTGAAGACATAAACAAAAGCTACCTGGGTCCTTATGCAAATTAATTGATTAAAGAAAACTGGCGCGCGGAACTAAGGACCACTTTACAGAAATGCATAACATTACGTAGACTTTACCCACCCAAGGAAAGTTAAGGTAGAGAAAGATATTACATTATCCGTGGCAGGATTTCATGCAAATGGGATGCCGGCTTACCCAGTAGTTCGGAAGTTGGTGACGTTAAAACCATACATCAGTGTCGCAGGTAAACGCGGGAAACTAAAATTCGGGTAGCAACTTTTACTTCATAGAATTTCCTGAAAAAGTATTTTTGCAAAGACATTTTAAAAAGTTAGTGGTCCATTAATTTCAGAATTCTCTTACTTAGATTAAGTATTCTTTTTGTACCTATTATAATCTTCTTGTATTTTTGTTGGCAGCCCATGTTCCGTTTGCGTCCTCGACGGGCCTGATTAGGCATTGTAGCTGAAGGTTTGTAAACTGCACGGATCAAAGCTTTGTGGCCTATACAAGGTGTAACTTTAAATAACGCACAACCTCTTAAGGGGTCATTGTACCCAGTCATCATTATGAACCAGTTTTGCTATGAGAATAAAACTGAAATCGGGAAAAAAAATCAGCTGTTCCGTCCATTTATGTTCGCATAGCTCGTCAAAATGCAGGGAGCAGCTGATTTTTTATCATTTGAAATCACATTTTTTTTTTAATGTGATAAAATTACAAATTAACTATTTTCAGATTTATTCCTTTACTTGTGCTGTGCGAACATGCTTCTTGCGAAATTTCATGACTGCAGGTCAATATGTCGCATAATATCCGAATTTTTTTATTGCGTTGACTTAGAAGCTTGAGTATTTTTCAACTTGATACCTCTACGCGTTGCTGAGAAAAAGGGTCTTGACAAACATACAGACGGACAAGGAAGTGATCCTATAAGAGTTCCATTTTTTCCTTTTGAGGTACGGAACCCTAAAAAGTAGTTGAGGTCAGTGTTTCTTATCCGACTACTCTGAGAAGAAATAGCGAAACAAACTCAGAGTTATTAACACAAAGGTATTATGTTATGTAGGTAGGTACTCGTAGTACCTATATCTAGATACAGTAAACGTTTGATTTACCGTTTATTTTTGTTCAAAGCTCGAGGATTGTTTATGGTACAGCCATTATCTGTAATCCCTATGCGTATCCGTTTATGATCTATTGAGCCCGTTTTTATTCTGTTACGACTAAATTAATTATTCAGATATCCACATAAAGATCATTTGAAATCATTCTTTTATATTGTTTTCTCTAATAGTAGTCCTCCAGATCGGATTTCGGCTATCTCAACAGAGACTAGCCATCGACGCGGGAGATAATATAGTGCCCAAGTGTGTGCGCAGACGCAGGTGCACTCTCTCTTCCCTCACTCTCATTGTCCCATAAGTATGACACGACCGGAGAGAGATTAGGCGCATTCAATTTTTCTCATATAATTTTTATGTAGCGGGAAAGGTATTCGTCTTAAAAGCTCATAATTATACTATTTAAAGTAAGGGAAATTGATCGTTAAGCAAATTGAGTAGCTACCAACTTAAATTGCCTGTATATTCAAATCACAACTGTCATCCTTTGACAGTTGTACGAAATGGCTGTGCCAATTTGCTTAACAGTTATTTTACCTGACTGTAGGTATATATTTGTTGTAGCAATTGGACCTCCTTACCTCCTCCTCCTCCTCCTCTTCTCCCACAAGGAAGCAGAAAACCAGTCGAAGTGGCGGTGCTCGGGGGGCCTCCCCAAGCACCGCCACTTCGCCCGGTGATGTCCAGCAATGGACGTCTTTCGGCAGAAATGATGATTATGACATATACTTTTAAACATCTTCGCATGGCCAACAGCCTTATAATGACCTACAAAAGTTAATGACAGTATGATACATACTAAATTTATAAAAAACAAAGGCAGTTTTCGTGTTTGACCGCTTAGATCTTCTAAACTGCACAAAGGATTTTAATGTGGATTTCACTATCATTTAGAGAATTTATTCCGGAAGGTATTTATGTAAATACATTAATATTAAACTAACAAATAATAAAGAAATCTCGATGTTTTGTCATGTCATTAAAACCGCGCGAAGCAGGGGCGGATCGCTAGTTAAAAAAAATGTCAAAATGACTTTAATGGATTCAATATAAGAAGTAGCTGATGCACCTTATTTCAGCATCATCACGATGTTATTGAAAGTTGAATAAGTATTACTTTCATTTTCTTGACATGAAGAAGATTTATTACAACGTATTAGTGCTACGTCAGCAGATGTATTAATCGTCTTTCTAATAAAATCTATATCAAATCTCGAGTAAAAATAAAATTTTACTAAAGTGACTTTCAAACTTAGATTAGGCTTAAATAAACCGACTTGCTAAAAAAAAGTTGGGAGGTGTCGTGGGACACCCGCTTGGAACGAAGTTCCTTTGGCTGTATATTATGTGTTAATACAGAGCCAACTAGTATGGTCTCAAGGAGGTCTCAAGTTTCAAGTGTTAAAAGATTTTGTTTTTTTATTAAAAAACATGGGGGTCAACAGCCGCATAACGCTTTCATTTTCTACTAGTTTAGTAGTTTACTCCTACTACAAGCCGCGTTAAAGAACTTCGTTCCAAAATCTATTTATTTTATTAGTCCCTAAGTAAAATAATAAAAATAAATAATAAGTCAAAATATTTATACAGTACTAGTGGACCAGCCAGACGTTGTCCTGTCAAAATTTCAATTTATTTTTGTTTCCTATTTTTTTTTCTTTTAAACCACCCCAGTGAAAAGGAGAATAAAACAAAAAAAAAATTCAAATCGGTCCAGCCGTTCTCGAGTTTTAACGAGACAAACGAACAGCTATTGATTTTTATATATATATAGATTATAGGTAAAATATAATCATAAAATCTTAGAAATCAAAAAAAGTATTAAAAAATGGTTAAACAAAGGTATTATATGATAGATGCCTGTACCCTAGTACCGCCTGTGATACAGGTTTATGCTAATAGCTTATTCTTTATGGTAATTGTAGGACTATAAAATTCTTAACCATATTTAACATTAGAAGTCTTGAAGATGACAAATTAATTCATAATTTTATACTTAACTAGTTTACTTAATACTATTTATCAAATAAAAATAACAAAAAGATACAATTTCTTATTTAGTTTGGGAAGTAAAAATGTATTGTAGCAAATCGGTTTCTTATAATAATAAATAAGTTTTTCTGGTATAGGTTTGTCAGTAGCTGCCTGGAGTCTAGAGATTTTGTTCCTGGTTACTGGCAATAGACTCGCCCCTTGTACAGTGGGCCGCATCAATTCAGTACCCCAGTTGTTTTAAAATTTTAATACAACTAGGGTACCCAATTGATGCAGCTCACTGTACATACCCCGTGTAACCGTGTAACAAACTGGCGAAATTTGGGTATACACCTTTGCCTACCCCGTCGGCTCATAAAGGCGTGATGTTATGTTTTATTATTTTTAAAATAAATAAGTCGGACTTACTTTAGTTTACAACAACAGACACTGTTAAAAACAAGCAGTTGTACCAATGATATTATATAAATAAAGAGATATGGCACTAGTGCGCGCAAATTGTTGCAGACAAATTCAGACAATTGTTGTAATTTGATTTAGTCGGCTAATTGCAGCGAGCGAAACAAAGCGTGTCCGTGGCGTAACAATACTCGTATATTGAAAATGCCAAGAGCTATCTCTTTCTGTATCATACGTTCCGTATTACCTATCGCAGTCGTAGTTGAAAACTACTATACACCTATAATATACCTATAATATAAATAAATAAATAAATATGTAAGTACATTTGTAATAACAACTCGACAATTTTCGAACGCCGCTCAGTATGAACGTAGTGTATCTGTCCTTTATAATATCATTCAGTTGTACTCGGACAAAGGACATTATCTAATTGTGGACGACCGACACGACAACACAATTATGTAAGTTACAGAATTTAAACCAGGTTGTCGGGCGGAAAAACACGAAAAACTGGCTCTCCACTTGTCGGGAAACATTAGTTAAGTTAGTTTGTTAGTGTTATTTGTGACTACTACGTCATCGATTATCTTGTGTATCTTCATTCTATATTTTTATTATTTTTTAATGCCTCTTTATTCTTTTTTTTTCTTCGTGTATGTGTCTCTTTACAATTATGCATTTCTCAATTTGCGGATCGGCTGGAAACCCAATTTCGAATGTCCTTTTAAGCTGATTAGCTATACTGCCGAAGTACTTAATGACTAGTGAAAAAGGTTGCGAATTATCTGAATTATGATAAAGCAACTTTGGGATGCCTATCTTCAGGTACTACGGTACTGCCATATAGGTTACGGGAATGCAAACACAACACTATATATAGGGTGACTGGTAAACAGTGACCATAAAAAAAAAATCAGCTTCTCTCTAAATTTTGACGAGTAATGCCAACATAAATGTAGGGAACAGCAGGTTTTTTTTCGAATTTCAGGTTTGGTCCCATAGTAAAAGTTGTTTGTTATCATGAGTATAATCATGTGTTTTATTATCGATCACTAATTACCAGTCACCCTATATACAACCCTAACATAGGTCGCAGCGCAGGCGCCATCACGCTACGATTCATATTAATTGTTAGCTCGTTGTTAGCTTGTTATCAACAAAACAATAGAAAATAGGTCTGAATAAACTCTCATTGTTTCATCCGTGCTTATAAAAACCGGTGCTTTTCCATTGACTGCGCTATTGCAAGGGATCGCAGTAAATTCCTGCTGAATAATGCACAGTTCACCATTGTTAGTTTGTAATTTTATTTTTTCTACCGTAATAAAGGTGGCTAGCTCGGGGTGGTAGTTTATTTTTTTTAAGACTGCGCAGAAGAGTAATTGCTCAAGATAAGTTATTTGTTTTTTTTTATTATGTGGCGGCTTTCAATTAAGGGCTAATTTTTCAATCATCAGATAACTTTTGTTTATGGAATAAATTATGGTAGTTTGACAGCTTTTGTATAGAAAATATTATGTCAAACTGTCTTATTTATTCTTCAGATAAAAGTTATCTGACTATTGAAAAATCAGCCCTAAGTTATATAAGTTTAATGTTATAATAACGCCTTTCCCACGAAGGCGGTTGATAAACATCATAATTTATGGTTGAAAATCAAGGTGCATATCTCGGTGGGATTGCAATGAAGCGAGAGAGGATCATACCTAAGATAAAAAGTAAACATTGTTTAATTCCGCGCATGGATACTTCCTGCCGACCACAAAAACCACTTCAATGAAAAACAGCTTTATTTAACTTCACGTTTGTTGATTACTTCTCGTACATCTAAAGCCGTTTGACTGTGCCAGCGCTCCCAGTAGAATTTCGGAACAATTTAAACTCGTGAAGGATTGTTATTATTCCGGGCAAAATTTGTACAGCCGAGCTTATCTTTTGACGAGCCATGTGTGAATACCGCTAGAAGAAACATATTTCATGAGGCATTTCCATAAACGAGCTAAATTTATTCCTACAAAACGCTGTGTCTCTCGAATATAATAAGCCATAAATTCAAGTAGAATTATTTCGCTCGAATAACAATAAATTTTGGGTCTTCTACATCTAAAAAGTACGTAATTAGATGATTTGCGTCGGCTGCAAAAGGTACAAGTTTGGGATTTCTCGTCCGTTGTTTCGTGAATTGCGAACAATTCTCATAATGGAGGCCGGATATCCTTTTGTTCAATTAACCAAATTCCAAACACTGCTTCTTAATTAGTATTGGCGGCATTGTCCCTAATTGTTTCTATTGGTCCTTGGGTTCGATTGTGTAGCCTTGTAATATTGGCCTTTTCAACTATTTAAAGCCGAAACCTTATTAAAGTTCTACAAAGCAAAAATAATGAAATCACCTTCCTTTCCACAATTAGGCCTCTGCCTCGAATTTCGCGGGCAGCGGGGCGGCGGCGGCGGCGGCGCGTCTCGCATTGTCCCGCCCCGCTTCCGCGCCGCTGTTTTCGAGATCCGGTCCATTTGTTTTTATGCATAAAATCCTGCCGCTCCCGCGCCACTGCCGCTGCCGCCCCGCTGCCCGCGAAATTCGAGGCAGAGGCCTAACTTATTTATTAGGGACCTATTAGTAAGCAATTTAACAAAATAAAAATATAAATTTGTAAAACCTTCACGTTTGAATGCTCTTTAATTAGTTCAAGAGTTTTTGGGCTTGAAAGTTGAAGGTGGCCATTGGATTAAAAAAAAACCTTTTTTAAATTGGCTTAGTAAAAACGGTCCATACACCTTTGATGTACTTCGTCAAGGCTCCCACACACAAGTGCGACACGACGACGGTGCGACGCGACTCTGGTAGAACAATTTCCACGAAGTTTTCATAGAAATTGTTCTACAGAGTTGCGTCGCGCTGTCTGCGGGAGCCTTTAAAAGCTTTTGTGATTGGCCAACCTTAGTCTATTAATTAAGATTTAAACCCAAAATTCTCAGAAAATTGTAAAGGCTAAAGGCACAATGAAGAACCCTACTACAAGACAGGGCTTGTTAACCCTTAGTTAGCGTCAGTAACAGTAATTATGCTGAAAATTTCAGCTGAACTGACCATCTGTACGATCCAAAGTGGTTTTAACGTCAGATTCAGTTTAGGATCTTCAAATACAGTGTTTAGTGAAACTTTAATTAATTCAACTGGACCCTAATAATTTCCAAGTGGTTGGATACGTTTTGGACGGACTTGTTAACGTTCTGAAGTACCTACCTTTGTAGTAAGGGTCGAAGTTTGTCGAATAGTTCAGAAACTGATTAGTCAAAACTGAACTGAACTGTTTAGTTAGTGTTTTTCTTTTCTTTTCTTTGATACTTTTGGGCCACATACATTTAACATGAATTTAGAAATACAAAAACTTTTTTACAAAAAAATACAACTGACTTTCAAAAACAACACTACAAAGTGAAAAATGACTTTAATTTCGGAAGTCGGTGTCTAGTTAAATGTATTTTCGTTTTTTGCCACCGACTGCCGAAATTAAAGTTATTTTTCACTTTGTAGTGTTGTTTTTGGAAGTCGGTTGTATTTTTTTGTAAAAAAGTTTTTATTTTTCGCTTTTTAGTTGTGTACCTACCCCACACAAATTCAAATACCACTACCTGCAAAACGAACTAGAACATCATCCATATAAAAGTGGGGAAAAAATAAGTATTATTGAAGCTAACTCAAAAACTACCCCCAAGCAAAGTTAATCAATTTTAAATGGGACCAACTGTGATGATACCCTCTCGAACAAAAGAAAAAAAATCCAAATCGGTCCAGCCATCTTCGAGTAATCGGGGAACATACATAAAAAAAAAAAAAAAAAAAAAAAGGTTCCGACGAATTGAGAACCTCCTCCTTTTTGAAGTCGGTTAAAAACGACGTAGAAGTGCCAAACTTCGATCTGAAATTTTTCGAGAATTCACTTTTTTATCGGTTTGAATCGATCACAGAACCGATGATGCCGATGATGTCGATGTGCCGTGGCGGTGCTTGGGAGAGGTCTAAGTGCAAAAGTGGACGTTTTCGGCAGAAAAAATCGTTAAAAATTTAAAGGTAAAATTCGCATGATCTAGTAAAACCTCTAACTACATTTTTAATTGCAACTATTGCAACATAATACGAGTAAATACATCAAAATGTAGAAATACTTTCTAACTAAACCAGCGTGTCTATGGCGTTACCTCCTAACTTCCATCGGACACGTATGGACTTCGACGGTTGTGTTCACTACGATTAATCAATTTAAATTGTTGTTGTTTTTCTTCTCTTAGTGTGAATTGTCGATTTCGGCAGTTAGAAGTCACTGCTCCATCGAAAAGTAGATTACCTAATAGGATTTTATTTAGGCCCCACTCCTAGTACTTATTTAATCTATTTTTGTATTTCTTGCCATAAGGGGAAGCGTTAAGGTAGCCCGCGAAATTCAAATATTCTTACGAATTTTGCAATTTGCTGCTCATTAAATTACGATTCATTTAAAGTACGATTCACGATCGTAACTAATATGCATTTTCATAATTAAAGTCTTTAAAATCCAACTACAACTATTTAAGTTAGAATTAGCCTCAAATGTCATGATTTCATGAAATAAGTAGTCATTCAATAGGGTAATAAATAATTTATTTATTTATTTATTTATTAAAACTTTATGCACAAGTAAAAAAATACTGTACAAAGGCGGACTTAATGCCTGAGGCATTTTCTACCAGTCAACCTTAGGGTGATGCAGAGAGAAAACATGGCAGGTGCAGCATAAGGGATAGATAACTCGAAAAAGAATAAATACTAATAAATAAATACATATATACATACATATAAACAGAATAAACTTTGTCAAGAGAAATAACAATAGGTAGAGGAGAAAAAGAATCCAGCAAGAATCAGCGCTGAAGTGATTCTGCCAACTTTATACGAATATGTTCACGAGCCTTCATTTTGAACGATAGCTGACTGGTTGCCATCCTGATGTTCAGAGGGAGCGCATTCCAAAGAAATACCGCCTGGACAAAGAAAGAAGAATGAATAAAACCAGAGCGGTGAGAAGGACATCGTAGAAGACGATTGTTGGTTGAACGAAGATTTCTACTATGGGCAGAGCACAAGTATTGAACATGGGAAGTCAGATAAGAAGGAGAAGTAGGTTTATTTAGTATGGAATACAACATAGAGAGAGCCCTCAGCTCTCTGCGCTGACGTATGGGTAACCATTTTAAAAGCAATCGGTGCGCAGACACATGATCATACTTACGAAGATTGAAGACGAATCGAATGCAGTTATTTAGAAGGCGATCAAGTTTATTGAGGAGATCTGCATTCAGGTCATAATAACACACATCACCATAGTCTATTATGGGAAAGATTAGGGACTGTACAAGCATGGCCTTTATGTGTGATGGAAGAAGGTTTTTCAACCGATAGAGCGACCTCAACGTTCCGGTGACTTTCTTACTTACAGTCGTGACCTGCTTTCGCCAGTCAAGACAAGTGTCGACATGCAGACCCAGATCCTTAACATTGGAGCTAAACGGGATGACTGCGTTGTCAAACATTACAGGTGGCACAGTTAAGTCATTAAGCTTTCTCATACTGTGGGGGCTCCCTACAATGATAGCCTGACACTTGATAGGATTAACCGCCACTCCAAATCGATCAGACCAGCCTTTAACCACACTTAGATCCCGGTTCAGCTCGTCAATCGCATCGGATATGTTGTCAACACTTGCCTGGCAGTAAAGCTGCAAATCGTCAGCATAAAGATGATACGCAGCCCGAAGCTCGGTGGTAATGAGATTAATAAAAATGGAAAACAAAAGAGGAGATAATATACCGCCTTGAGGGACGCCAGCTGCAAGATCATGCCAACTCGACGAAGAGTCTCCAGCACGAACAGACTGCTGACGCCCCTGAAGATAAGAGGCAAACCATTCCAATACCAAGGAGAGACCATAAGATAGGAAAGGATGGATAAAAGGATTTCGTGACTGACGGTAATAAAAGCATTGGAGAAGTCTACTAACACCAAAACTGTAGCTTTAGTGTCTTCCATTCCCCGCCTAATGTCGTCAGTCACTTTAAGGAGAGCTGAAACGGTACTGTGCCCGGGCCTGAAACCGGATTGAAATGCACTGATAAGGGAGTTGCGGTGAATAAAGTGGGAGAATTGTTTATGAACACTGGCCTCGAGCACTTTAGACAGAAAGGGAAGGATGGAAATTGGACGAAAGTGACTAGGAAGAGAGGGATTGGGTATCTTAGGCAGTGGCCGAACAAGGGCTTTACGCCACAGGGAAGGGAAAACACCAGTGTAAAGGGAGAAGTTTATGATGTGGGATATTGCAGGGAGAAGATGATCAAGAGCCGCTACAATCATATGACGGCTGATATCATCACAGCCCACTGCTTTGGATTTAATGGATAGGATAATCTTTTTGATCTCTCCCGGGTCGACTGGGGTGAAGACAAAGGGGTTAATGTTTGGACGCGACAGACCCGCAAGGTAGTTAAGGGTTTGATATTTGGTTAGACTATCTAGAGTGGGAACAGTAGAGAAATGCCGATTTAGATCGTCCAAACCAATTGTGCTAGGAAGGTCCAAATGTCGCGATTTACCGATGCCCAATGTTCCAAGGAACTTCCAAATATCAGCAGGAGAAGAAGAAGTGATATTATTCAGGATGTGGCGGCGTTTAGCGTTGCGTATCATCTGATTACACCGATTCCTAGCAGCCTTAAAGAAGGCCCAATTGTCCTCCGAGCGATCCTTTCTGAATTTCCGAAATGCGCGGTCCCTCCGTCGCATTGCCATCCGAACTCCCCTGTTCATCCAAGGCGCAGGTGGACGCTTCAACTTGATTTTCTTGTAAGGGGCATGGGTGTCGTATAGCTTGACCACAGCATCGTTGAACAATCTGACTTTTTCGTCAACTGAAGCAGCTGCTTCCAAGGGTGACCAGTCAATATTGGACGCATCTTGTTGAAGCCTCTCGCTATTCATACGCGCAAAGGCACGCCTGTACTGGAACGTAATAATGAACTTACACCCAGTTTCTGAATTGAGAATTTGAAGTTGAGAACGTCCTAATCTGTACTTAAGTATAACTTAAACATTTTTTCGTTTCTGAATTAAGTTTTTTTAAACTCTAATCAAGATTTGAGTAATATAACAACATTTACTCAAATTTGAAAGAAAGCATGCTTAACTCATGCTTAAAGCCGTCAGTTGCGTTTCTGAACTAAGAAAAATGTGTTTGACAATACTCAAAGCCTAATCAACGTCAGGTTGAGCAGTTGAAAGTTGACACACCAATTTCGGCTATTCAAACTGTAATCAGCTATATAATAATAATAATAATAATAATAATCTGTGGCCCGACTGTCAAGCTGACGGTTGAAAAATATTTTCTCCGTGCATTTTATAATTTTATTTTGGATTTTTAAACTGTTTATGCAACAATGTTATATTATAAACAATAAGTGTTTCTACAATGGCTTTTACAACATTCGTACCAACCCGATTTTGGCATAAAAACCTAAAAGTAATATACAACAATAAGAAGAAGAAAACTATGACACGGAGAATTTAATACTACAATGCTGACGAGAAGTCGGACGCGACAGCTGCTACATAACACACACCCAACATCTTCGGGTTCGTCGCTCAGCTCCGCCTCGCAGTTGCCGGAACTTGATCCAGATGTGAGTCAAGTGATACCGATCGCTGCAGTTGCGTCGAGCTCGAGCGACGAATACTTCTCACCACCGACGACACCACCACCAGTACGTCGGCGTGGAAGAGGCCGACCACCGGCCAGTTTAGGACCTCGAGGCCCACCGGCCTCTGATAGGGTCCCCGCTCCCGGTGGAAGTGTGCAGCGCATGAGGTGGACACAAACTGTCAACGAAAATGTCATGCGCGCATACTTTGGGGCTACAGAGGGGAGAAGTAACTTGACTGCGTACCGTGGTAGGATGCTCTCTCTGTTTCAGGTGCTTGAGCCAGCTATCAACGTGTCGGCGCAACGACTATCGGATCAGGTGCGGGTCATCCAGCGTAACCATATGCTGGATGACGTCGTACTTGATCGACTACGTCTCGAATCACGGAATAACCATGTTACACCTGTTTCGCCACTGGTCACGGTGCAACTGCAAAATTCACCAAGCGCTTCACCGCGACCCGACCACGTTGGTGAAGAGCATGATAGCGAGGCTATATCCGTGAGTTCCCAATGCAATGTACAATTGAGGAGCGCTTTGGAAGATGCTTTCCGGGAGTTCCGTTCCACTTCACCTGGACTTAGACCACGTTTACCTCGTTTGCCCATGCACAAGAAAAATAAGGCGTTGGTGTGTGCTCTAGACTCGCAGCTGTCAAATTGTTTTGATGGCAGCAAAGACCTCGCCGATACCCACTCGATCTTGTACTGTGCAGCTGTAGCGGCATGTCGTGTAGCTCATGTTAAATTTCCTAACAGTGACAGAGTTCCACGACCAAAACCAGCTGTACCAGCTTGGCAGTGCAGGATTGAGCGTCGTATAGGTGAGGCTAGAGCACTCATCGGCAAGCTAATCTGTTTCAGGCAGGGCAATAATCGCCCTAGAGTGATGCGCTTTGTGAGGCGGGCGTTCTTGGGGACGGCAATTAGTTCTCAAGATTATTTGACCTGCGTCACAGAGCGTATCGACTTCCTGAAACAGAAGATCTGTGCATGGGCAAACCGTATTCGTCGGTACAGGCGGAGAGTGGAGCGGTACACTCAGAATCGCACATTCCAGAGCGATGAAAGGCGGGTCTATAGGGCTTGGCAGCGACCGGACCAAGGTGTGGCTGACACGCACCCACCGGATGATGACGCCATGTGTTCATTCTGGCGAAACATGTGGTCGGTGCCTGTCAATCACACCGAAGGTGATTGGACTAGGGAGGTCGAGCGTACGTGCGATCGAATACCACAAATGGGGGCACTTACCATCAGCCCCCAAGATGTAGCTCGTGCAGTCCGTCCGTTACCTAACTGGAAATCTCCAGGGCCGGACGGGCTGCACAACTTTTGGATAAAATGGTTCCAAAGGTCACATGCCCGCTTGGCATCCCAGTTCCAGTCAGCCTTACAGTCAGGGTCGCTGCCCCAGTTCCTAACGACAGGAATAACCCACCTGCTCCATAAATCAGGTAGTACTGCGGAACCCAAAAATTATAGACCGATCACTTGTCTACCGACGGTCTATAAAGTTCTTACATCCATTTTGAGAGCTAAAATTAACGAACATATAGACACCAACTCCATCATGTCTGCCTCTCAAAATGGATGTAGGAATGGGTCCCGTGGTACTAAGGAGCTACTCCTCATTGATATGGCCATTAGCCAACAGGTTCGGCGTTCCCGAAAGGATCTGTCGACATGTTGGATAGACTATAAGAAGGCCTATGACTCGGTGCCACATACATGGCTCATGAGGGTGCTGGAGTTGTATAAAGTAGATGCAACTCTGCGCACCTTCCTGATGTCGTGTATGGGGCAATGGAGGACGGTCCTTCGCTATCCAGGATGTCGAAATATCCAGAGGAACAGCGAACCGATAAGGATCGAGCGAGGCATATTTCAGGGCGATAGTTTGAGTCCGCTTTGGTTCTGCTTAGCCTTGAATCCTCTAAGCACACTGCTGGAGGATTCAGGTCTAGGATATCGGCTGCGGAGAGGTGGTCAGGTTATATCCCACCTCCTCTACATGGATGACCTAAAACTCTTTGCCCCCAACAATTTGCAACTGATGGAGCTACTGAAAGTAACTGAAACATTCAGTAGCGCCATCAGGATGGAATTTGGTGTGGACAAATGTGCGATCATGCATGTAAAGCGAGGAGAGATTGTGGAATCCGTGGGAACCCAACTCTCGGATTCCATAAACCTTAGAGCCCTCTCCGCACCCGAAACCTATAAGTATTTGGGTATGTCGGAAGCGTTGGGCATCAATGTTACTGACATGAAGCAATCGTTGAAGGAGCGCTTCTTTGGCCGCCTGAAGAAAGTATTTAATAGTCTTCTATCAGGCGGAAACAAAGTGCGTGCCTTCAACGGTTGGGTCATGCCGGTTTTGATGTACTCTTTCGGCGTACTCAAATGGACTCAGACGGAACTCGACGCCCTGGATCGGAGGGTCCGTACGCTGTTGACTGCATATCGAATGCATCACCCACGGTCATCGGTAATGAGACTGTATATCCCGCGAAAGTGTGGAGGCCGAGGCTTTTTAAACGCTAAGACTCTCCACAACCGCGAGATATGCAGTCTCAGGGAATATTTCCTAGAAGCCGACGTGGGGATGCACCGAGATGTGGTCTCAGTAGACAAGGGCCTCACCCCGCTCTCCTTAGCTAACGAGAACTGGCGCAAACCTATGGTATTAGATACTAATGACCGCAGGGAGGTATGGCAGAGCAAAGAGCTTCACGGGCGTTTTTACCGAGTCCTACATGGGCCTGATGTAGACCTCTTAGCGTCCGTATCCTGGTTGCGATTCGGTGATCTCTTTGGGGAAACCGAAGGTTTTGTCTTTGCGATTATGGATGAAGTTATGATGACGAACAACTACCGGAAATATATTGTGAAAGATGGCACGGTTGACATCTGTCGGGCATGCCACCGTCCGGGGGAATCAATCCGTCACATTATTTCTGGCTGTTCTCGTCTGGCTAACGGAGACTACTTGCATAGGCACAACCTTGTAGCCAGGATTATCCACCAACAACTTGCTCTGAAATACAGTCTTGTGGAATCGGAAGTACCGTACTATAGGTATGTGCCCGACCCAGTTCTCGAAAATGGCAATATCACGTTGTATTGGGATCGATCTATCATCACTGACAGGACTATTGTTGCCAATAAGCCAGATATAGTGGTGATAGATCGATTAGAGCGTCGCACAATGATTATTGATATAGCGGTCCCACATGACGAGAACCTCGTGAAAGCTGAAAAAGATAAGCAGATCAAGTATCTTGACCTGGCTCACGAAGTTGTCGACATGTGGGATGTGGATACAGCAATCATTGTGCCGATAGTCGTGACGGCCAATGGCATAATAGCTAAGAGCCTCGATCAACACCTGAGGAGGCTCTCGTTAGGCAGCTGGATCAAGGGCTTGATTCAGAAAGCGGTACTTCTGGACACGGCGCGTATCGTTAGGAGGTTCCTCTCTCAGCAGCCCTGACCACCGGTAGCTTGGACCCTGTTCCCGATATCGGTGGGCTACTATTTTTTATATTTTTAAATGTTTTTATATTTTTTATATTCTAATATTTAAAAATATAATTTATATGTTTATAATACTTAAATAAAGGAAATAATAATAATAAATTTATTTCAGAATTGCTTCCATACTTTGTTAGTTACAATGTCCTTAACCTAGTGTTAGTGAAACATTTATAAATTTAAAAATGACAACAATAACGTGTCAGGCGCTTGCTTTCGCGTGTAGACCTATCCAATGCCTCATCAGTAATGAGTCCCACCGGCTGTAATAACTAGTGATTTTGATCATAATGAGTGACGACGATACTTCCTTGTCGTCTGTGGAGATGCCTCAACGCAGACAACCGCGCAGAAGAATAGCAGGACATCGGCCTAATAAGAAAATTTAAAAAAAAAGTTTTGCAAACTACACTATGAGGCATGTCAAATGAAAGGGCTTACTCAAAAATATTTTTTTTATAATTTTAAAATAAATTGTTTTAAAGTTATTTAAGAAAATAGACGAAAATTGACCATTCCCTCCCCCTTATCTCCGAAACTACTGAGCCTAAAACTTTGAAAAAAATACAGAAAATAGATCTTTACCTGTAGAATACAGGAAAACCGATAATAAGTCTGTGGTCTTAAAATAACATGGTAATTCTATCAATATTGTGAGTACAAACTTACATTTACAGTTGGAATGTATGGGAGAACATGTTTTGAAACTACAACGTTAAGTTTGTTCTTAACATAAATTCATCCCAACTACGGAACCCTTCATTGTGCGTGGTCTGACACGCACTTGGCCGGTTTTTTTTATTAAAAAACATGGGGTTAACAGTCGCATAACGCTTTCATTTTCTACCAGTTTAGTAGTTTACTCCTACTACAAGCCGCGTTAAAGAACTTCGTGCCAAAATCTATTTATTTTATTAGTCCCTAAGTAAAATAATAATAAGTCAAAATATTTATACAGTACTAGTGGACCCGCCAGACGTTGTCCTGTCAAAATTTCAATTTATTTTTCTTTCCTATTTTTTTTTCTTTTAAACCACCCCAGTAAAAAGGCGAATAAAACCAAAAAAAAAAAAATTCAAATCGGTACAGCCGTTCTCGAGTTTTAGCGAGACAAATGAACAGCATTTGATTTTTATATATATAGATTATAGGTAAAATATTATCATAAAATCTTAGAAATAATTTAAAAATTATATTATGGGTATTATATGTTAGATGCCTGTACCGCCTGCCTGTGATACAGGTTTATCCTAATAAACCTGTATCACAGGCGGCATGAGCTTATACTTTATGGTAATATAAAATTCTTAACCATATTTAACATTAGAAGTCTTGAAGATGACAAATTAATTCATAATTTTATACTTACCTAGTTTACTTAATACTATTTATCAAATAAAAATAACAAAAAGATACAATTTCTTATTTAGTTTGGGAAGTAAAAATGTATTGTAGCAAATCGGTTTCTTATAATAATAAATAAGTTTTTCTGGTATAGGTTTATCAGTAGCTGCCTGGAGTCTGGAGATTTTGTTCCTGGTTACTGGCAATAGACTCGCCCCTTGTACAGAGGGCCGCATCAATTCAGTACCCCAGTTGTATTAAAATTTTAATACAAATAGGGTACCCAATTGATGCAGCCCACTGTACATACCCCGTGTATCCGTGTAACAAACTGGCGAAATTTGGGTATACACCTTTGCCTACCCCGTCGGCTCATAAAGGCGTGATGTTATGTTTTATTATTTTTAAAATAAATAAGTCGGACTTACTTTAGTTTACAACAACAGACACTGTTAAAAACAAGCAGTTGTACCAATGATATTATATAAATAAAGAGATATGGCACTAGTGCGCGCAAATTGTTGCAGACAAATTCAGACAATTGTTGTAATTTGATTTAGTCGGCTAATTGCAGCGAGCGAAACAAAGCGTGTCCGTGGCGTAACAATACTCGTATATTGAAAATGCCAAGAGCTATCTCTTTCTGTATCATTCCGTTCCGTATTACCTATCGCAGTCGTAGTTGAAAACTACTATACACCTATAATATACCTATAATATAAATAAATAAATAAATATGTAAGTACATTTGTAATCACAAGTCAACAATTTCCGAATGCCGCTCAGTATGAACGTAGTGTATCTGTCCTTTATAATATCATTCAGTTGTACTCGGACAAAGGACATTATCTAATTGTGGACGACCGACACGACAACACAATTATGTAAGTTACAGAATTTAAACCAGGTTGTCGGGCGGAAAAACACGAAAAACTGGCTCTGCACTTGTCGGGAAACATTAGTTAAGTTAGTTTGTTAGTGTTATTTGTGACTACTACGTCATCGATTATCTTGTGTATCTTCATTCTATATTTTTATTATTTTTTTAATGCCTCTTTATTCTTTTTTTTTTCTTCGTGTATGTGTCTCTTTACAATTATGCATTTCTCAATTTGCGGATCGGCTGGAAACCCAATTTCGAATGTCCTTTTAAGCTGATTAGCTATACTGCCGAAGTACTTAATGACTAGTGAAAAAGGTTGCGAATTATCTGAATTATGATAAAGCAACTTTGGGATGCCTATCTTCAGGTACTACGGTACTGCCATGTAGGTTACGGGAATGCAAACACAACACTATATATAGGGTGACTGGTAAACAGTGACCATAAAAAAAAAATCAGCTTCTCTCTAAATTTTGACGAGTAATGCCAACATAAATGTAGGGAACAGCAGGTTTTTTTTTCGAATTTCAGGTTTGGTCCCATAGTTAAAGTTGTTTGTTATCATGAGTATAATCATGTGTTTTATTATCGATCACTAATTACCAGTCACCCTATATACAACCCTAACATAGGTCGCAGCGCAGGCGCCATCACGCTACGATTCATATTAATTGTTAGCTCGTTGTTAGCTTGTTATCAACAAAACAATAGAAAATAGGTCTGAATAAACTCTCATTGTTTCATCCGTGCTTATAAAAACCGGTGCTTTTCCATTGACTGCGCTATTGCAAGGGATCGCAGTAAATCCCTGCTGAATAATGCACAGTTCACCATTGTTAGTTTGTAATTTTATTTTTTCTACCGTAATAAAGGTGGCTAGCTCGGGGTGGTAGTTTATTTTTTTTAAGACTGCGCAGAAGAGTAATTGCTCAAGATAAGTTATTTGTTTTTTTTTTATTATGTGGCGGCTTTCAATTAAGGGCTAATTTTTCAATCATCAGATAACTTTTGTTTATGGAATAAATTATGGTAGTTTGACAGCTTTTGTATAGAAAATATTATGTCAAACTGTCTTATTTATTCTTCAGATAAAAGTTATCTGACTATTGAAAAATCAGCCCTAAGTTATATAAGTTTAATGTTATAATAACGCCTTTCCCACGAAGGCGGTTGATAAACATCATAATTTATGGTTGAAAATCAAGGTGCATATCTCGGTGGGATTGCAATGAAGCGAGAGAGGATCATACCTAAGATAAAAAGTAAACATTGTTTAATTCCGCGCATGGATACTTCCTGCCGACCACAAAAACCACTTCAATGAAAAACAGCTTTATTTAACTTCACGTTTGTTGATTACTTCTCGTACATCTAAAGCCGTTTGACTGTGCCAGCGCTCCCAGTAGAATTTCGGAACAATTTAAACTCGTGAAGGATTGTTATTATTCCGGGCAAAATTTGTACAGCCGAGCTTATCTTTTGACGAGCCATGTGTGAATACCGCTAGAAGAAACATATTTCATGAGGCATTTCCATAAACGAGCTAAATTTATTCCTACAAAACGCTGTGTCTCTCGAATATAATAAGCCATAAATTCAAGTAGAATTATTTCGCTCGAATAACAATAAATTTTGGGACTTCTACATCTAAAAAGTACGTAATTAGATGATTTGCGTCGGCTGCAAAAGGTACAAGTTTGGGATTTCTCGTCCGTTGTTTCGTGAATTGCGAACAATTCTCATAATGGAGGCCGGATATCCTTTTGTTCAATTAACCAAATTCCAAACACTGCTTCTTAATTAGTATTGGCGGCATTGTCCCTAATTGTTTCTATTGGTCCTTGGGTTCGATTGTGTAGCCTTGTAATATTGGCCTTTTCAACTATTTAAAGCCGAAACCTTATTAAAGTTCTACAAAGCGAAAATAATGAAATCACCTTCCTTTCCACAATTAGGCCTCTGCCTCGAATTTCGCGGGCAGCGGGGCGGCGGCGGCGGCGGCGCGTCTCGCATTGTCCCGCCCCGCTTCCGCGCCGCTGTTTTCGAGATCCGGTCCATTTGTTTTTATGCATAAAATCCTGCCGCTCCCGCGCCGCTGCCGCTGCCGCCCCGCTGCCCGCGAAATTCGAGGCAGAGGCCTAACTTATTTATTAGGGACCTATTAGTAAGCAATTTAACAAAATAAAAATATAAATTTGTAAAACCTTCACGTTTGAATGCTCTTTAATTAGTTCAAGAGTTTTTGGGCTTGAAAGTTGAAGGTGGCCATTGGATTAAAAAAAAACCTTTTTTAAATTGGCTTAGTAAAAACGGTCCATACACCTTTGATGTACTTCGTCAAGGCTCCCACACACAAGTGCGACACGACGACGGTGCGACGCGACTCTGGTAGAACAATTTCCACGAAGTTTTCATAGAAATTGTTCTACAGGGTTGCGTCGCGCTGTCTGCGGGAGCCTTTAAAAGCTTTTGTGATTGGCCAACCTTAGTCTATTAATTAAGATTTAAACCCAAAATTCTCAGAAAATTGTAAAGGCTAAAGGCACAATGAAGAACCCTACTACAAGACAGGGCTTGTTAACCCTTAGTTAGCGTCAGTAACAGTAATTATGCTGAAAATTTCAGCTGAACTGACCATCTGTACGATCCAAAGTGGTTTTAACGTCAGATTCAGTTTAGGATCTTCAAATACAGTGTTTAGTGAAACTTTAATTAATTCAACTGGACCCTAATAATTTCCAAGTGGTTGGATACGTTTTGGACGGACTTGTTAACGTTCTGAAGTACCTACCTTTGTAGTAAGGGTCGAAGTTTGTCGAATAGTTCAGAAACTGATTAGTCAAAACTGAACTGAACTGTTTAGTTAGTGTTTTTCTTTTCTTTTCTTTGATACTTTTGGGCCACATACATTTAACATGAATTTAGAAATACAAAAACTTTTTTACAAAAAAATACAACTGACTTTCAAAAACAACACTACAAAGTGAAAAATGACTTTAATTTCGGAAGTCGGTGTCTAGTTAAATGTATTTTCGTTTTTTGCCACCGACTGCCGAAATTAAAGTTATTTTTCACTTTGTAGTGTTGTTTTTGGAAGTCGGTTGTATTTTTTTGTAAAAAAGTTTTTATTTTTCGCTTTTTAGTTGTGTACCTACCCCACACAAATTCAAATACCACTACCTGCAAAACGAACTAGAACATCATCCATATAAAAGTGGGGAAAAAATAAGTATTATTGAAGCTAACTCAAAAACTACCCCCAAGCAAAGTTAATCAATTTTAAATGGGACCAACTGTGATGATACCCTCTCGAACAAAAGAAAAAAAATCCAAATCGGTCCAGCCATCTTCGAGTAATCGGGGAACATACATAAAAAAAAAAAAAAAAAAAAAAAGGTTCCGACGAATTGAGAACCTCCTCCTTTTTGAAGTCGGTTAAAAACGACGTAGAAGTGCCAAACTTCGATCTGAAATTTTTCGAGAATTCACTTTTTTATCGGTTTGAATCGATCACAGAACCGATGATGCCGATGATGTCGATGTGCCGTGGCGGTGCTTGGGAGAGGTCTAAGTGCAAAAGTGGACGTTTTCGGCAGAAAAAATCGTTAAAAATTTAAAGGTAAAATTCGCATGATCTAGTAAAACCTCTAACTACATTTTTAATTGCAACTATTGCAACATAATACGAGTAAATACATCAAAATGTAGAAATACTTTCTAACTAAACCAGCGTGTCTATGGCGTTACCTCCTAACTTCCATCGGACACGTATGGACTTCGACGGTTGTGTTCACTACGATTAATCAATTTAAATTGTTGTTGTTTTTCTTCTCTTAGTGTGAATTGTCGATTTCGGCAGTTAGAAGTCACTGCTCCATCGAAAAGTAGATACCTAATAGGATTTTATTTAGGCCCCACTCCTAGTACTTATTTAATCTATTTTTGTATTTCTTGCCATAAGGGGAAGCGTTAAGGTAGCCCGCGAAATTCAAATATTCTTACGAATTTTGCAATTTGCTGCTCATTAAATTACGATTCATTTAAAGTACGATTCACGATCGTAACTAATATGCATTTTCATAATTAAAGTCTTTAAAATCCAACTACAACTATTTAAGTTAGAATTAGCCTCAAATGTCATGATTTCATGAAATAAGTAGTCATTCAATAGGGTAATAAATAATGAACTTACACCCAGTTTCTGAATTGAGAATTTGAAGTTGAGAACGTCCTAATCTGTACTTAAGTATAACTTAAACATTTTTTCGTTTCTGAATTAAGTTTTTTTAAACTCTAATCAAGATTTGAGTAATATAACAACATTTACTCAAATTTGAAAGAAAGCATGCTTAACTCATGCTTAAAGCCGTCAGTTGCGTTTCTGAACTAAGAAAAATGTGTTTGACAATACTCAAAGCCTAATCAACGTCAGGTTGAGCAGTTGAAAGTTGACACACCAATTTCGGCTATTCAAACTGTAATCAGCTATATAATAATAATAATATAATAATAATAATAAATTTATTTCAGAATTGCTTCCATACTTTGTTAGTTACAATGTCCTTAACCTAGTGTTAGTGAAACATTTATAAATTTAAAAATGACAACAATAACGTGTCAGGCGCTTGCTTTCGCGTGTAGACCTATCCAATGCCTCATCAGTAATGAGTCCCACCGGCTGTAATAACTAGTGATTTTGATCATAATGAGTGACGACGATACTTCCTTGTCGTCTGTGGAGATGCCTCAACGCAGACAACCGCGCAGAAGAATAGCAGGACATCGGCCTAACTTGTTCATCACGCTAAGCGATGAACAATTTAAGAGTCGGTTCCACTTTACGAAGGAGTTGGTTCGGTTTATTTTTAACAAAATAAAGCCTAAACTGCGGCAGGACTGTATTTCTCCCATATTACAGCTACTAGCTCTTAGGTTTTATGCGATGGTAGCTTTCAAGCTGTTGTGGGGGACACCGTGAATGTGAGCAAGGCGACGGTATGCCGCGTGGTAGAGAAGATGACTAGTGCCATAGCATTGTTGAGACGGCAATATGTTCGTATGCCCACTGCGCAGGAGAGACCATCAGTGGCGACACGATTTTTTAACATAGCTGGATTTCCTAGAGTCATAGGTGCTGTAGACTGCACTCATGTAAAAATAAATTCACCAGGAGGGAGCAGAGCTGAGCTGTATAGGAACAAAAAAAGGTTTTTTTCTATAAACGTTCAAGCCATCTGTGATGCCAATTTACAAATAACTAGTGTCATTGCACGTTGGCCAGGCTCCGCACACGACACTACTATTTGGAACGACTCACCACTTGCAGCTCAGTTTGAAGCTGGCAGATTTGGGTCATCCCTTATTCTCGGAGATAGTGGTTACCCATGCCTTAGGTATCTCATGACACCCTTCTTGAACCCTACCTTTCCATCCCAAGAAGCCTATAACAGATCCCAGATAGCATCACGAAACACAATTTAAAGGTGTATTGGTGTTCTTAAAAGAAGATTTCCATGCCTACATGCAGGAATGCAGTTAAAACTTCCAAAAGTATTGAAGATGATTGTGGCGTGTGTTGTTCTTCATAATATGACTGTTCATCTTGATAACTACATCATGGAATATGATGAACATGTACAAGAAGAAAGTGATGAACCATTACCAATCAAGTGTCAAATACACAAAATTTTGCTACCAGAACATCCATAGTACAAAATTATTTCACCCAATAAAAGTTTAAATATTACAATAGTATTACAATAAAAAAAAAATGTAGGTATTGTAATATTTTTAATTATTCCTAATTTAATCAGTTACATAAAAATTAAAAAATACAGCTTTGCTCTAAAATACAGCCTTGTAGAATCGGAAGTACACTACTATAGGTATGAGCCCGACCCAGTTCTCGAAAATGGAAATATCACATTGTACTGGGATCGATCCATCATCACTGCCATGACTATTGTTGCCAATAAGCCTGATATAGTGGTGTACTCACCGATCATTGTGCCGATAGTCGTATCGATGTATTTCTGTTGCCGCTATAACAACAAATACTAAAAAACAGAATAAAATAAATATTTAAGGGGGCTCCCATACAACAAACGTGTTTTTTTGCAGTTTTTGTAGAAAATGGTACGGAACTCTCCGTGCGCGAGTCCGACTCGCACTTGATCGGTTTTTGATTCTATAGGGAAGCTTCCCAAATGCTCTTCGAACGAACGAGTGTAGTGTCTCAGATCTTCATGAGAGTGGGAGCTACATGGGCATTTGCCATGACTTTTGTCTTATCCATGTTCATTTTAAGACCCACTCTTTCGGAAGCTCTACTGAGCTCCTCCATAGTCTCAGCCTTGGATTACTATATCGTCGGCAAATCGAAGGTCAGTGACGTACTCGCCATTGATGTTGATGCCTAGCCCTTTCCGTCCAGAACCTTGAAAACATCCTCCAGTGCAGTGGTGAACAGTTTCGGAGAGATAACGTCTCCCTGACGTTAGCAAGAGACAAGAGGCTATTGTACTCTTTAGTAATGCACTTCGAGGCTTCCTGTTTCTTGTGGATATAGTATGCCCCTGTCCATTTGCATTCTATTACACTTTGGTATCTGAAGCAATAATAAATAAACGTAAAATTATATGTTGGTAAACATTAGGTAGGGGCCGGAAGGCTCTGGAGTGGCGACCGCGTACTGGAACACGTAACATTGGAAGGTCTCCCACAAGTTGTAGCGATGACCTTGTGAAGGCCGCAGGAATCCGCTGGATGCGGGAAGCACGGAGCCGGTCGAAGTGGCGGTGCTTGGGGAAGGCCTATGTCCAACAGTGCACGTCTTTCGGCTGATATGATGATAATGATGATGATGAAACATTATACGTTATTATCTCGTTATTATGTACTTACTTAGTTATTATTGAAAGAAGATTTTCTTTCTCCTCTAGAGTATAATCAGGCGATCTCTTTTTCTTATCTCTATTCATTTTAATTGGTATAAAACAGAATTCCAATAAAACTTGTGTTTATTTACTTTCAGTTTGACATTCACGATTCGGTTCATAGAAACACGTCGAATTGCTAATATATACATATATTAAATTGCTAAAATATGCATTAGCAACTCTAATAACATAAATTTGTTGAAATTATGCCGTTATTTAAAATTCACTTACTTTTTAAGTCTGTTTTAAATTTTTAAGAATAAAATGATGTAATATTATGAGTTTTTGAAAAGTACCGGTTTATGAATGTAAATTGGAACGTGTTAGCTTTGATCAGGAATACTTAAGTAAATGATCAGTTGATTATGGTTTGACGAAATTCGATTTTAACTTGTGAAACGCAAAAAACTTAAGCGCATACTTATGTATTTGAGAATAATCGGTTGAGATTTGCTACTTTTCTCAAATCAGAAACCGGGTGGTCTACCTGGTAAATTATGAGGTTTAAGAATAGATACTAATAAATCACTAGCATACCTCAAGAGTCCTATCAGTCCTCGTCTTATGGCGAAAGCGCCAGGATAGCCCGCGGAATTCAATTTTTTTTACGATTTATTTTATCGTCAATAGCAGATTGACGACACGGTTGGCGCAGTGGTTGAGCGATTGACTGCTGCGCAGCATGTCGCGGGTTCGATTCCCGCACGGAACAAATATTTGTACGACCTACAAGTATTTGTTCCGAGTCTGGGTGTTTTTCTATCTATAATATGTATGTATTTACAAAAAAAAAAAAAAAAAAATATATTTATAATAGTTTATCAGCCATCTCGTTACCATAACACAAGCATTAGGTTGCTTAGCTTGGGGCTAGATGGCGTTGTGTGATATGTCCAAACATATTTATTATATTTATTATTATTATTATGTCATTTATTTATTTTATTTCTTATCTATTTACATTTTTAAATATTTCTTAAAAAAAGGATATAAAAAAACATTTAAAAATATAAAAAAATAGAGGTCCGCCGGTGTCGGGAGCAGGGTCCAAGCTACCGGTGGTTAGGGCTGCAGAGACAGGAACCTTCTCACAATGCGTGCCGTATCAAGGAGTACTGCCTTCTGAATCAGGCCCTTGATCCAACCGCCTAATGATAGCCTCGAGAGATGTTGTTCGAGGCTTTCGGCCATCAGGCCATTGGCCGTTACGACAATCGGCACAATGACAGCCGAGCTCACATTCCACATATCAACAACCTCGTGAGCTAAGTCGAGATATTTTATTTGTTTCTCTTTCTCAGCTTTCACGAGGTTCTCGTCATGTGGAATGGTAACATCGACTATCATTGCGTGGCGCACTAACCGATCTATCACTACTATATCAGGCTTATTGGCGACAATAGTCCTGTCAGTAATGATAGACCGATCCCAGTACAAAGTGACATGGTCATTTTCGAGAACTGGGTCGGGCACATACTTGTAGTATGGTACCTCAGAATCGACTAGTTTATATTTCAAAGCAAGTTGCTGGTGGATAATCCTAGCTACTTGGTTATGCCTGTGCAAGTACTCGCCGTTAGCCAGACGAGAACAACCGGAGATAATATGTCTGATGGACTCACCCGGACGGTGGCATGCCCGACACACGTCAACCGTCCCGTCCTTCATAATATATTTCCGATAGTTATTCGTCAAGATAACTTCGTCCATAATTGCACAGACGAAACCTTCAGTTTCCCCGAAAAGGTCACCGAAACGTAGCCAGGATACGGACGCTAAGAAATCTACACCGGGCTCATGAAGAGCCCGATAGAAGCGCCCGTGGAGCTCCTTGCTTTGCCATACCTTCTTGCGGTCATCAGTAGTAAGTACTACAGGTTTGCGCCAGTTCTCTTTAGCCATGGACAGCGGGGTGAGCCCTTTGTCCACTGCAACGACATCACGGTGCATACCCACTTCGACTTTTAAAAAATATTCTCTGAGGCTGCACACCTCGCGGTTGTGGAGGGTCTTCGCATTTAAAAAGCCTCGACCTCCGCACTTCCGCGGGATGTACAGTCTCATCACCGATAATCGTGGGTGATGCATCCGGTTTGCAGTCAGCAGTGTACGGACCCTCCTATCCAGGGCGTCGAGTTCAGTCTGAGTCCATCTGAGTATGCCGAAAGAGTACATCAAAACCGGCATGACCCAACCGTTGAAAGCGCGCACCTTGTTTCCGCCTGAAAGAAGACTGGTTAATACCTTCTTCAGGCGACCAAAGAAGCGCTCCTTCAACGATTGCTTCATGTCAGCAACGTTGATGCCTAACGCTTCCGGCATACCCAAATACTTATAGCTTTCGGATGAGGAGAGGGATCTAAGATGTATGGAATCCGAAAGTTGAATTCCATCGGATTCCATAACCTCACCTCGTTTTACATGCATGATTGCACATTTGTCCACACCAAATTCCATCCTGATGGCGCTACTGAAAGTTTCAGTAACCTTAAGTAGCTCCATCAGCCGCAATTTGTTGTGGGCAAAGAGTTTCAAATCATCCATGTAGAGGAGGTGAGATATCACCTGACCACCTCTCTTCAACCGATAGCCTAGATCTGAATCCTCCAACAATGTGCTTAGAGGATTCAGGGCTAAGCAGAACCAAAGTAGACTCAAACTGTCGCCCTGAAATATTCCCCGTTTAATCCATACAGGATCATCATTCCCTTGGATCTGTCGACATCCAGGATAGCGAAGGACCGTCCTCCATTGCCCCATACACGACTCAAGGAAGGTGCGTAGAGTCGCATCAATCTTGTACAACTCCAACACCTTTATGAGCCATGTATGTGGCACCGAGTCATAGGCCTTCTTATAATCTATCCAGCATGTCGACAGATCCTTGCGGGATCGACGAACCTGTTGGCTAATGGCCATGTCGATGAGTAGCTCCTTAGTACCGCGAGACCCGTTCCTACATCCATTTTGAGAGGTAGACATAATCGTGTTACTATCAATGTGCGTATTAATTTTCGCTCTCAAAATGGATGTAAGAAGTTTATAGACCGTCGACAAACACGTGATCGGTCTATAATTCTTGGGTTCCACGGGACTACCTGACTTATGGAGCAGGTGGGTAACGCCTGTTGTTAGAAACGGCGGTAGCGACCCAGACTCTAAGGATGATTGGAACTGAGATGCCAGGCAAGTGTGTGAACTACTTAGCCATTTCAACCAAAAATTGTGCAGTCCGTCCGGTCCCGGTGATTTCCAATTCGGTAACGGACGGACTGCTCTGGCTACGTCTAATGGCGTAATTGCGATTTTTCCCATTTCTGGTATAGTTTCACACACTCGCTCGACATCCTGCATCCAGTCAGCCTCAGAGTGACAGACGGGTACCGACCATATGCTGCGCCAAAATTCACTCGTAGCGGCATCATCCGGGCGGCATACGTCTGTCACATTTTGTTCAGGTCGCTCCCAAGTTCTATATACCCACCTCTCATCGCTCTGGAACATGCGATTCTGCGTGTAACGATCAACCCGCCGCTTATACCGCCGAATACGGCTCGCCCATGCACAAACTTTCTGCTTCGGGAAGTCGATGCGCTCTGTGACACAGGACATGTATTCTCGAGGGCTGATTCCAGTCCCCGAGAATGCCTGCCTCACAAAGCGCATCACTCGTGGTCGTGTATTGCCCTCCCTGAAGCAGTATAGTTTGCCGATGAATACCCTGGCCCCATCGATACGACGCTCGATCCTGCATTGCCAGGCTGGTACAGCTGGTTTTGGTCGAGTAGCTCCGTCACAGCTAGGAAAATTGACGTTAGCTAAACGACATGCCGCAACAGCCGCGCAATACAGAATCGAGTGTGTATCAACGAGGTCCTCGCTGCTTTCGAAAAAATTCTTAAGCTGCGAGTCCAAGGCGCTCACCAGCGCCCTATTTTTTTTGTGCATAGGTAGGCGTGGTAAACGGGGTCTAAGTTCGGTCGGAGTGGACCTATACTCGCGAAACGCATCCTCCAGTGCGCTCCTCAACCGGGTATTCCACTGGCTACTTACTGTGTCAACCCTATCATCCTCCTCTTCAACATGATTGAACCGCGGTGAGATTGCATCTATAGTTGACGCTTGTACCGCGGTTTGTGCTGGGGTCGAGACGATACGGCTGCTCAGTACCTCTGAGCGCAGCCTATCAAGTGCGGTATCGTCCAACCTGTGATTGCGTTGGATGACCCGCACCTGATCCGACAGTCGTTGGGCCGAGGTGTTGACGGTTGGTTCTAGTTCCTGGAACAGAGTCAGCATCCTAACACGATACGCAGTGAGATTAGTTCCTCCCTCTGTAGACCCGTAATATGCGCGCATGACGTTCTCGTTCATTGACTGAGTCCATCTCATGCGCTGCACACAACCACCGGCAGCGGGGACCCGGCTCGGGGCCGGATGGCCCCTAAGTCCCAAGCTCCTCGGTGGCCGGCCTCTCCCCTGCCGACGTACAGGTGTTGGCGACGTCGGCGGGGAAAAATACTCGTCGCTCGAGCTCGACGCAACTGCCGCGGCCGGTGTCGTCACAGCGCTCATAGTGGGGCTGGATACCGGCGGCGGCGGGGCGGAGCTGAGCGGCGAGTCCGGAGATGGTGGGCGTGCTCGTCTTGCAGCTGATCTTGTCAACATTTTAATTTAATTTTCATGTTTGTTTTGTCGGAGATGACAGATGTCACCTCCGATTCGGTAGTTTTTGATGAAAATCTTTATGATTCTGGTTCATTTTGCTATTTTAATTTTGTCTTGTAGGTTTGGGTTTCAGGATGGTTTCAGGTTGATTCTCATAAAATAAAAAAAACTACGATTATTATTAAAATTGAAAATGTGCAGATATGAAAACAAATGTGACTTGACTTGACTTTGGTGTTGCCAGCTTATTATTATTATTATTATCTTTGGCTTATCTCGGGACCCTGGGGTCCCGGACCTTTGGAAGGCGTACGAGGGGCCGAAGCCAAATCGCAGAGGCCCCTTAGATAATTTTAAATGACGAGGAGGCACCAGCCGACGATTATCCCTGTATGCACTATGCAAGTGCACCCAAGGACAACCCCCGGTTGGTGCAGGACTATTGCAGAACATGGAAACAAAACACATTGGGCCTATGGGTTTGGGTGGCTACATAATTGGGTACCTTGAACTATGGAAGAACTATGTCCCCTGCCTGACCAATGTTATATAATATACACAGATAAATTGGCAGGGGGTGACTTGCACTCTCAATAATGGGCCCCCGGAAACGGTCGCTAGCACATAGTGACGTAGCGACAAGGGGCAACATGTCCTGAGGTGCTTGAGGAGTGGAGAGGTATTCCACGGCTCTCAGAACAATCCCAGAGCCCGGAAGATGGTCAAGATCCCTACAAGCACTTACTGGAATACTTCCTTCCTCCGAGCACGTTTGCTCTTGCGAATCTCCACTCAAGCCGGCCAATAAAGGCAAGAATGAGGTGGGAGCTCTGTTCCCGTCAGTGTTCACTCCAGCCGCCCAATAAAGGCAAGCCAGAGGTGAAGAACAAGACTTCTCCCGGGAAATAGGGTCCGTGGGGTCGCTACTGCCCAACAGCTCGCCACATGCTGCCCTGCGGGTTCACGTATCTCTCTTGGTTATTGTATATTGATTTGAATATGATTCGCGACTGCATGTAATAAATATGTATTTTAATAATTATAATCATTAAAATCATCAATACAACTCTCTAACACCCGGTTTCTGATTTGAGAAAAGTAGCAAATCTCAACTGATTATTCTCAAATACATAAGTATGCGCTTAAGTTTTTTGCGTTTCACAAGTTAAAATCGAATTTCGTCAAACCATAATCAACTGATCATTTACTTAAGTATTCCTGATCAAAGCTAACACGTTCCAATTTACATTCATAAACCGGTACTTTTCAAAAACTCATAATATTACATCATTTTATTCTTAAAAATTTAAAACAGACTTAAAAAGTAAGTGAATTTTAAATAACGGCATAATTTCAACAAATTTATGTTATTAGAGTTGCTAATGCATATTTTAGCAATTTAATATATGTATATATTAGCAATTCGACGTGTTTCTATGAACCGAATCGTGAATGTCAAACTGAAAGTAAATAAACACAAGTTTTATTGGAATTCTGTTTTATACCAATTAAAATGAATAGAGATAAGAAAAAGAGATCGCCTGATTATACTCTAGAGGAGAAAGAAAATCTTCTTTCAATAATAACTAAGTAAGTACATAATAACGAGATAATAACGTATAATGTTTCATCATCATCATTATCATCATATCAGCCGAAAGACGTGCACTGTTGGACATAGGCCTTCCCCAAGCACCGCCACTTCGACCGGCTCCGTGCTTCCCGCATCCAGCGGATTCCTGCGGCCTTCACAAGGTCATTGGTCCACCTTATGGGAGGTCTTCCAACGTTACGCCTTCCGGTACGCGGTCGCCACTCCAGAACCTTCCGGCCCCTACCTAATGTTTAACAACATATCATTTTACGTTTATTTATTATTGCTTCAGATACCAAAGTGTAATAGAATGCAAAAGGACAGGGGCATACCATATCCACAAGAAACAGGAAGCCTGGAAGTGCATTACTAAAGCCATAGCCTCTGTCTCTTGATAACGTCAGGGAGACGTTATCTCTCCGAAACTGTTCACCGCTGCACTGGAGGATGTCTTCAAGGTTCTGGACTGGAAAGGGCTAGGCATCAACATCAATGGCGCGTACGTCACTGACCTTCGGCTTGCCAACGATGTAGTAATCCATGGCTGAGACTATGGAGGAGCTCAGTACAATGCTCGATGACCTCAGCAGAGCTTCCGAAAGAGTGGGTCTTAAAATGAACATGGATAAGACAAAAGTCATGGCAAATGCCCATGTAGCTCCCACTCTCATAGAGATCTGAGACACTACACTCGTTCGTTCGAAGAGAGCGTTTGGGAAGCTTCCCTATAGAATCAAAAACCAGTCAAGTGCGAGTCGGACTCGCGCACGGAGAGTTCCGTACCATTTTCTACATAAACGGCAAAAAAAAACACGTTTGTTGTATGGGAGCCCCCTTAAATATTTATTTTATTCTGTTTTTTAGTATTTGTTGTTATAGCGGCAACAGAAATACATCATCTGTAAAAATTTTAACTGTCTAACTATCACAGTTCATGAGATACAGCCTGGTGACAGACGGACGGAGAGCGGAGTCTTAGTAATAGGGTCCCGTTTTACCCTATGGGTACGGAACCCTAGTAATAATTTTAATTTTGAATAATCATAAATCTTTAGTTACATCAACATACTATTTCCTTTATTTCATTAAATATGTACATATAAATTACATTTTTATATAATATAATGTAAAAATATAAAAAATAATAACGCACTAGTATCTGGAACAGGGTCCAAGCTACCGGCGGTCAGGGCTCCAGAGAGAGGAACCTCCTAAAAATGCCCGCCGTGTCCAGAAGTACCGCTTTCTGAATCAGGCCCTTAAATCCAGCTGCCCAACGAGAGCCTCCTTAGGTGTTAGTCGAAGCTCTTGGTAATAAGCCATTGGCTGATACGACTATCGGCACAATGATCGCTGAGTACACCACTATATCAGGCTTATTGGCAACAATAGTCCTATCAGTGATGATGGATCAATCCCAGTACAATGTGATATTTCCATTATCGACAACTGGGTCGGACACATACCTATAGTACTGTACTTCCCATTCTACAAGGCTGTATTTTAGAGCAAAAATGTATTTTTTTAATTTTTATGTAAGTAACCGATTAAACTAGGAGTAATTAAAAATATTACAATACCTACATTTTTTTATTATAATACTATTGTATTATTAAAACTTTTATTGGGTGAAATAATTTTGTACTATGGATGTTCTGGCAGCAAAATTTTGGGTATTTGACACTTGAGGTAATGGTTCATCACTTTCTTCTTGTACATGTTCATCATATTCCATGATGTAGTTATCAAGATGAAGAGTCATATTATGAAGAACAACACACGCCACAATCACCTTCAATACTTTTTGAAGTTTTAACTGTATTCCTGCGTGTAGGCATGGAAATCTTCTTTTAAGAACACCAAAACATCTTTCAATTGTGTTTCGTGATGCTATCTGGGATCTGTTATAGGCTTCTTGGGATAGAGAGGCAGGATTCAAAAAGGGTTTCATGAGATACCTAAGGCATGGGTAACCACTATCTCCGAGAATAAGGTATGACCCAAATCTGCCAGCTTCAAACTGCGTTGCAAGTGGTGAGTCGTTCCAAATAGTAGTGTCGTGTACGGAGCCTGGCCAACGTGCAATGACACTAGTTATTTGTAAATTAGCATCACAGATGGCTTGAACGTTTATAGAAAAAAAAACCTTTCCTGTTCCTATACAGCTCAGCTCTGCTCCCTTCTGGTGAATTTATTTTTACATGAGTGCAGTCTACAGCACCTATGACTAGGAAATCCAGCTATGTCAAAAAATCGTGCCGCCACTGATGGTCTCTCCTGCGCAGTGGGCATACGAACATATTGCCGTCTCAACAATGCTATGGCACTAGTCACCCTCTCTACCACGCGGCAGACCGTCGCCTTGCTCACATTCACGGTGTCCCCCACAACAGCTTGAAAGCTACCAGTCGCATAAAACCTAAGAGCTATTAGTAGCTGAATATGGGAGAAATACAGTCCTGCCGTTGAATACGACAGGTTAGTTTGGGCTTTATTTTGTTAAAAATAAACCGAACCGACTCCTTCGAAAAGCGGAACCGACTCTTAAATTGTTCATCGCTTAGCGTGATGAACAAGCTAGGCCGATGTCCTGCTATTCTTCTGCGCGGTTGTCTACGTTGAGGCATCTCAAAAGACGACAGGGAAGTATCGTCGTCACTCATTATGATCAAAATCACTAGTTATTATATAGCTGATTACAGTTTGAGTAGCCGAAATTGGTGTGTCAACTTTCAACTGCTCAACTTGACGTTGATAATGCTTTGAGTATTGTCAAACACATTTTTCTTAGTTCAGAAACGCAACTGACGGCCTTAAGCATGAGTTAAGCATGCTTTCTGTCAAATTTGAGTAAATGATGTTATATTACTCAAATCTTGATTATAGTTTAAAAAAACTTAATTCAGAAACGAAAAAATGTTTAAGTTATACTTAAGTACAGATTAGGACGTTCTCAACTTCAAATTCTCAATTCAGAAACTGGGTGTAAATGTCTTTGGCTTCACTTAAGATTGCACATAACTTAGCAATTTCATGAAATATTAGTCACAAGGGAACGTCCGTCGTCCGGAGGCACAAAAAATAAAATTATTTATATATCTGCGCGGTTTCTTTGATACGATTCTAAACATTAATAATTCGGCTTCAAAGGACCAAATTAAATAATATACCGGAGGTATATAAAGGCTTAATTTTAAAATATACATTAATCCATACATTATCACACGACATCTTTATAAATTACCGGAGTATTCGAACCTTTGGAACGAACCTTTGATATACAGTTTTTCTTTAGGAATTTCCAATAGCAGCCCGGAGTCAAGATTTGTACCCGGTTGATGGCAATAGGATTGTTTCCTATTTTACATGGGATTAAAAGCCTGTTTGGATTTAAGCGATACTGAATCGGTACGAGATATCACTATCGCGCTCGGTAACGATACTGCGGATCTATTCTGTAAAAGTCTCACCGTGAAAACTTAGGTGAAGTGAGCTTAAAGTGAGTTGTCAATAATGTCAATCCCTAGCAGCAGTGGAATGATAGCTCACTTGAAGCTCACTTCACCTAAGTTTTCACGGTGAGACTTTTGCAGAATAGATCCGCTGAGGGCCTAGATAAAGTAACATTTGATTAGCGATGACGCTAGAAAACCAAAAAAATGTATGAGGTTGCATAAGCTATCATTGTGATGTTGTTTTAAGTGTGTGCTGAAACGGAAGATTTTTGCGGACGCGTTTGGAACACCAAATCATGCGACCCAAATAGCTTTATAAAAGACAATTTCGAAAACAAAGAGGATTATTGAATCCAATTATTAATTAGCTTGGGGATTCTAGTTGAAGCCGTCAGGCTTGGGTAGGTTTGTTAAAGGGCTTTAGGGCCAAATCCCCTAACACCCGGCTAAATCTGGTAGAGGGAAACAATTTGATATAGGATAGTGTTGGGGCAGGCTCGATCAAGTGGGAATATTCAGTGAGAGTGTAATGGTCTTAAAGGACTCAAGATGCAGGAAAAAAGCGGATTTACAATGTAAACGACTAAATAACTCAGAGAAAATAGTGCAATCGCTTTTTGTAGACATTGACAAACAACATAAAGAAGTAATGATGACGACTAATACAGAAATCATCATCGTATGCATAGCCTTTTCCCAACTATGTTGGGGTCGGCTTCCAGTGTAACCTCCACAACCCAGTTACTGGGTCATACGCGATACCCCTTGGTAAGACTGGTTGTCAGACTTTCGGGTTTCTTACGACTAATACAGAAATATGGAAGAAAAAAACATCAAACTCAAAACTCACACTCAAAGCATTTATTTCAAATAAACCAATTACAAGCACTTTTGAACTGTCAATGGGTCGGTCAGTCAGAAAGATGAAGCTAGTTGCCCATTCCAAAGCGTAGTAGATCCCTATGGAGCAGAACGGGCAAGAAACTCCACGGACACTCTTTCCAATCAAAATGTTTTTACAAAATATTGGTTATATCGTTTATGTTGCGCCGACCCCAAATAAATTAGGATAAGGGCAGGAGAATGATGAATTGATGAAGTGGTTTAGCTGTTCGGAATACCTTCATATAAATATAATTTAAATAATAAATATAAAATATATATCTGGTAATGTGAAGTGCCAGATCAAATAAAGAAAATAGACTACTGAGTTAAAAGGTATATTGATGGCCTCATTATTATCCATTACTTCTCTTTTGAACTGTGTGCCGCAGTCGATAATTCATGGTTGTGTTAACAGGTGCAAATGTAACGTACCTCTACTAAGAAGTCAGATCTGAAACGGATCTAGGAAATGCGCCGTACTGCAAGTTGCCACTGGACACCAGCTTTTATTAAAGTACGTACGTACCTACTGTTAATAAGTAAACTGATAACCAAGGCTTTTTTTATCCGCTCACACGAGCGCGGTGTGAATCGGGTCCGTGGAGTCATTTTACCTAATATTGTACGTGGTATGAGTTCTATACCAAGAAAATATTTTTTTATTATTACTTAATAGTGATGGAACAACGTTAATAATAAAAAAAATATTTACTTGGTATAGAACTTATACCACGTGTGAGCGGACATTTATATTTATGCAAAATCCTGGATCGTTATTTTCTTTTTAATCGAGTCGAGTAATTAAGGTGACTAAGTCGTCGACCCGTATATACAGTCGTCGCACGGACCCACTAGCGAATATTTCTATATTTCCGCTGCTAAAGTTGCGTTTTGTAAAAATTATTTATTAGGTATTTTAAAATAAAAAATTACAGTTATATAGATAAGTGATTTACCAATATTATCGTCGCTAAGCCGTGAAAATATCACTTGTACTTTAGAAGCAGTTGCGAATTTAAAGGTGAAAACAACCTCATTTCAATATTTATTTTTTACATGGTATTTAATGTTGCTGAAAATTTTGAAATGTTAAGATTGAAGTATACATATCATAGTTTTATATATATTTTTTCTGGAATTTTCTGTAGGCTCATTTAAAAGAATTAGGCTCTTAAAAACGACCATTTCACGACTATACTCGCCTTACTACCCGAAAAAAAGTTCAATGTGCCGCACTGCTAGTTTCCTCAGGACGCAAGCTTAAAAACTATTAATAAGTCATACTAGTAATCAAGGCTCATTTATAAAAACCAGCCAAGTGCGTGTCGGACCACGCTCAACGAAGGGCTCCGTAGTTGGGACGAATTTATCCCAAGAACAAACTTAACATTGTAGTTTAAAAACATGTTTTCCCATACATTCCAACTGTAAATGTAAGTTTGTACTCACAATATTGAGAGATTTACCATGTCATTTTAGGACTTCTCATAGATTTTCCTGTAATCTACAGGTAAAGATCTATTTTCTGTATTTTTATCAAAATTTTAGGCTCAGTAGATAAAAGGGGGGGGGGGGGGGGGGGAATGGTAAATTTTCGTCTATTTTCTTAAATAACATTTAAAAAAATATTTTAAAATTATAAAAAAATATATTTGAGACCCTCATAGTAAGCCCTTTCATTTGATATGTCACACGATATACTAGTTTGCAAAACTTTTTTTTAAATTTTCTTATTTGCCCCCCAAAAGTGACCCCCATATTTAAAATTCATTTACTTACTTTACCCGTCCGTGTTTTGTTCACAGAAATTTCGTATATAATTCGTAAATGTACCAACTTTCAACTTCATCGGTACATTACATTCGGAGAAATTGGCTGTGACAGACGGACAGATAGACAGACACACGAGTGATCCTATAAGGGTTCCGTTTTTCCTTTTGAGGTACGGAACCCTAAAAAGGCAGACATTCTCAACCTTCAGGTTAATTCCAGGCCATAGTGCAAGCATAGACAACTTTTATTGATACTCACAATTTTATATCCACATTTTATTCCAACAAAATCCTAGTGGGGGCAGTAACATTGCCCGCGTAGCTACGACACGGGCTATTATTAAAGTACTCTTCAACCTCTGTCTGAGGCCAGCTCCGCCATTTTAATAGGAGCCGTCATTATCCGTGGCAGGGCCTAATGAACGCTCTCGTGATAGTGCCAAATGAAATGTGCTCTCCACCACTTATGTATATTATTCTATTTACTTCTGAATTAATATTTTATTAAAGTGATTTTTGTAAGGAGCTTTCATCAGTGACGAAGATTAACTATGTATTTTGTTGACATTTTAAGGTGTTTGTTGGTGAAAATGAAAAAAAAAAAATTTTCTTAATTTGTATTTATAAATACAAATTAAGAAATCTAATAATTAAGAATTCTATTTAAAATGTACCAAAGTAAGGTTATAACCTTACTTTGGTACATTTTAAATAGACTACATACATGTGTATTTATGATCAAAGCTGTCTTTTGCAGACTGATCGTGACATGAAGTTATCAGAAAACGTGATATATTTTAAAACATATACTGTAAAATGTTAGGCTATTTTTTGATCAGCTTAAATACATACAAAAAAGAAGGTATTTCAATAAATTGGTACAGTCGGTCGGTGTGGAACAATAATGTGGCGAGAGCAAAAACAGCAGAAAAATAAATAAGAAAAACAGAAAAAATCCCGCCAAGTGCGTGTCGGACCACGCACAATGAAGGGTTCCACAGTTGAAAATAATTTATCCCAAAACCAAACATAACATTGTAATCTCAAAAAAAATTTTTTTATGTGATAAAATTACAAATTAACAATTGTCAGGATTTTTATTTTACTTGTGCTGTGAGACCTTCTTTCTTGCCAAATTTCATGATTCTAGGTCAACGGTAAGTACCCTATAGGTTTTGATTTACTTGCGAGTATCAAAATATGTCGCATAAAGGGCCGTATTTTTACTGCGTTCATTTAAGAGTATAAGCTTGCTTTTTTTAGAACTCCAAGGGACCATAGACCTTCGTATTTGATATTAATTTCAACTTGATACCTCCACGTGTTCCTGAGAAAAAGAGTCTTGACAGACAGACAGACGGGCAACGAAGTGTTCCTATAAGGGTTAAGTTTTTTCCTTTTGAGTTAGGGAACCCTAAAAAAAGAAACAAGAAGAAACAGGAATAAGAAGAACAGAATCCATTGATATTTTCCGCTCCCCCCGAACGTAATCCATGGCGGAAAATTTTTAAACCTCTTGGGAAATTAGAAAAAAAAAACATGGGAATCACCTATATTTCAAGAAATCAAACAATACCTATACTTGAAAGGACAAAGTGTTTTCTTAGAAACCATAGCGTCTCACCCCTGGCTTTGTCTTGGATTCAGAGAAAATTTAAGGTCGAGGAAGAATGTTTGATCAGTACCTATAACTAAGTGAAAGTTTTATACTTGTAAAGTGAGGAAAATTAACTGTTTAGCAATTTTTTACACAGCTACGTACTAAATTACTCAAACTCAAAGTATTTATTTCAATTAAACCATTTCCTGGCACTTTTGAATTGTCAAGGAGCCGGTCAGTCAGAAATATGAAGATAGTTGCCCATTTCAAATCGAAGTAAGTAAGGAAAAGAACGCGCAAAAAACTCTATGAACACTCGTTTAAATTATATTGTTACAAAAATATTAGTTACACCATTATGTTAAATTTATAATTAAATGTGAAAACGATGTAAAAAACGTACAAATTAAAAGCGTCAAGAGTAGCAAACAGAAACAAAAAAACAACTCTAAAATAATATAATTATAAAAACTTTTTTACAAAAAAATACAACCGACTTCCAAAAACAACACTACAAAGTGAAAAATAACTTTAATTTCGGAAGTCGGTGTCTGGTTAAATGTATTTTCGTTTTTTGCCACCGACTTCCGAAATTAAAGTTATTTTTCACTTTGTAGTGTTGTTTTTGGAAGTCGGTTGTATTTTTTTGTAAAAACTTTTTATTTTTCACTTTATAGTTGTGGTACCTACCCCACACAAATTCTAATACCACTACCTGCAAAACAAACTAGAAAATCATCCATATAAAAGTGAGGAAAAAACACGTATTATTGAAGCTATCTCAAAAACTACTCAAGCAAAGTTAATCAATTTTATATGGGACTAATTTTGATGTTTACTCTCTCGAATAAAACAATTTTTTTTTAAATCGGACAACTCTAAGTGTCGAATTGAGACCTCCTCCTTTTTTTTTCGTCGATTAAAAAATAAGCCGTGGCAGCTGATAGATGGCCAGTCCAAACTGATGGTGCCCGTTCACGAATCTATGACTGTCCACCGCACCGCAATGTCAACGAGAAACAAGATTACTCGGGCCATAGTAAATGTACTGTCGCTACTATGGCGCCGTCATCAGTTTTCTCGTTGACGTTCCGTTCACGGTGCGTTGGACAAACAGTGTACATAGCAAGAAACTAGCAAATTTATTACCAACTTTAATAGCCCGAATCATATCTTTCTTGTATGAAATAGCTTTAACACGCCACGGCAAATTGGCGAAGTGTGTTTTGATAAACGATTTCCCTGACTTTTAATTTTTTTTCCTAACGTAGGATTTCAAGTACAAAAAAATCAAACTTTGGGCAGGCAGGCCAGGCGCACTCTGCATTTTAGGTATGAAACTAAGCTACAAGTACGCGGCTGGCTCGACTTGTCGTGCTAATTCAGTGTGGGCTGCCGCGCACCGGCTGGCTCACACGTTAGTTCGATACTCACTCACGTGCCGCGTCGCAAAAAAACAACAACGTTAAGGTGATTGCGCAGTAGTAGCCCGCGAAATTAAAATTTTCTTACGTTTTTTGCAATTTGCAGGACAGTGTCAGGTTGTATGTTGATGAAAATATGATACGCGGCTATAACAAATATGTATTTACATAATTTTAACCACAAAAATCATCAATACATCTTTCTAAGTTAGATTTCTTGCGTATTCGTCTAACTTCCGAAATCAGACCAATCCGCAGGAAATCTATCTTAGAAAGATGTATTGATGATTTTTGTGGTTAAAATTATGTAAATACACATGACACATACAGTCATACACTTACACTTTACACCACAAACCTCACCAAATTCACACTAGAGAGAGGCTATACATTTTTATTTATCTTTTATATTTAGTCTTTTCTATCGCTTGTTTCTTTGTTTTATAACTTTGTTTTCTTTTTGTACTCAAACGATAGCTACTTACCCAATGTAACTCCGTACTAGTTTTGTATAAACTAAGAGATGTATTAACAGAGAGAGTCCTCGCATCCATGACACAAGTTGAATCTTATCTTGGGTGCCAGTGGTTCATCAGTGATTTATGCAAGAATATTGTCATAGAATTAACTCATTGCCGCGAATTGTAAAATTGGAAATAAAGTTATTATTTATTTTATTTATACGTATTTGTTATAGCCGCGTATCATAATTTTTACCAACATTCGAGTCGGAAGGGATAAGAATTACGCGACAGAAGGGAGGCAACTTCTAGTTGATAATATGTGTAGGTAGGTGTATAACGCTGTGCAACCTGAATTGCACTTTATTGTGTCGTAGCAAGAGTCTCTATTTATTTGAATGATTTTGCGGAGTGAATCTTCTGTATTTGTACTATTGTGTCTTCTGTGCTTTGGGTCAGTTTCCAACAAACGGAAAAATCCACGCGATTGGACAGTTACTTATTTAGAGAAATTTAAAAGGTACTCGAGCATTCGCGAGGATTTTTTTTCCGTTTGGTGGAGTCAGACCCATTCAAACCACTGGCACAAAACAAAATCTTCCAGTAAATCTAGGGTTATTTCGTGCCAATTTAGCTTAGCGTCGGAAATAAATCCCCATTGATCCTCGAATAGCGATTTCGTGAGCGGTCCCATTCACCGATTAGCTTTGAAAATACGAAATAGTAGCTTACCCCATTTGTAGTTAGTAATCTAATCAATTTATTTAGAACCTAATTTGGTGGAGGTACCCTTTTGAAACCAAAATGCCTGGATCTTCAGCCGCTGCTAAGTGATAGGGGTTGTGTAAAATTAAATCGGGCACGTGTTATCGAAGGACTAGATAGCTTAGGGATTATCGGGACCTTTTTAGGGTTGTTTTTCTTTATATGTGTGGTGGGATGAAGAAAATGGTAGGTAGGTAGTAGGTACTCTACAATGTGAAACTGAATTAATACCAGGGACCATTTTGCTTACCCATTAAAAGGGTTTTCGATAGAGTTTTTCTAAGCAATTAAACAAAAACCCATACGATGTGGTTAACCCTTTTGAACGGCTTAAATTAAGCCATTAAAAGGGTTAAGCTTCAACTCTCCTAAAAACGATAACAGTGTAACATTCAGACTCGGAGCAATGTAATTTGATCTCTTGGGCATACGTTGCAAATAGCTAATATGGTAACTCGAACAAAACCATTATATTATATAGGTTATCATAATAAGGGCCCTAACCCTTTCACTGGGTTTCAAGTATAGAACCCATTCAATGGGTCATGTCATATTGAATGGATAACCCTTTTACTGGGTTTCAAGCCTAAAACCCATTCAAGATGACAAAGGTAACCTCATAAACGGCTCTCACTCCTTCGAAAGACAACTCTTAACCGGGGTTGTACGGTCCCATTATGAAAGTAGTTTGTTCAGAATCGTTTACTGATTAAAATTTAATTTCTGTAATTTTTAATCTAGGTAACTTTTTATCCCAAAAGTAATTAAAACTACAGAACTACTACTACTAGTATTTATACTACAGAATACAGATAGTCACACACACGCAGTCACAGTATACAGTCAAAACAAACCACAATGGACCAAGTATCTACCTAGTACGCTAGATCCATAAACGTGTGTTGTGTGTGTGCGTACATTTGTAATGTGACCACAATTTCCTCCCATAATCAGTATAACTAATTTAATAAATTAAAAATGTTTTAAGACATAATTGTAAAAATTCAGAGTATGTTATGATCATCATCATCATCTGCTTAGCCTTTTCCCAACTTTGTTGGGGTCGGCTTCCAGTATAACCGGATGCAGCTGAATACCAGTATTTTCAAAGATACACAAATCATGGCATAATATTCTAATTGGGGTGTTTGCTGGTGTGCGTTAATTACGGGACAATTTGCTTTTTCCCCTTTTTCTTATAATAATCAGCATATAATGTTCGCACTGCTGGGACACAGGCCTCCTCTCGGTGAGAGGGAGTGGGTCGTAATCCACCACGCGGGCCCAGTGCGGGTTGGTAGATGTCACATGTCTTCGAATTGTTGGTTCTAGCACATGCCGGTTTTCTTCACTATGTTTTCCTTCACCGCTTTGAGAGCAGTGGTGATGAAACAATATTACACAAAGAAAAGCGCCTGTCCGGGTTCAAACCTACGACCTACAACTCGTAAGTCGCCGCCGTTACTACTGAGCAAACACCTATGCAAAAAAATGTTTGCTGTGCCTGTACAAGATATCGTCATAATTTTCATATTTATTAGAATATTTTCCAAGACGGTGAATGTGTTTCAGCAGTGTTACTTATATGTATATGTAGCTTTAGCCCGCGGCTTCGCCCGCGTGGATGTCGGGAAATATCCCACGGGAACGTACTACCGGGAATTCCTTCCTTATTCCTTGTCTACATTATAAAGGGAACCTCTGTGCCAAATTTCAGCTATATCTAGGTCCAAGGGTTTGGGCTGGGAGTTGATGACTCAGTCAATCGACTGATTGACAGATTGATTGATTGACTGATTGTCAGTCAGTCAGGACTTCTCTTTTTATTTATACGAGTATGTAATAAGAATGAATTGCAGAGACACCATCATTCCGAATATTAGGTACCTACAATACGACCTAAATGTGTCATAAATAATATTCCCTTGTCGTACTGCCTAGTTGTTCTAATGGTCGCAAATGCTGAGTTGGGTTCTACTTCCAGGTCGGGAAAATTTTTATGAGTTTTTCTATCTGGAATTTCTCAGCCCGGAAGTCTGCGTTTGTGCCCGGATGATGGCAATAGGCTCGCCCCCTATCACATGGGCATAATTGGCGAAACGTGAGTGTAACATAGGTACATCTCTGCCCAACCCTTCGGGGAAATAAGGATGTAAATAGTATTCCGAAGTATCTTCTCATTCCATCTTTCACCTTACGTTGATGACATCTTCGGTCTTGCCAACAGTTTTTTGTTAATCTTGGTGACTTCCACCATTATTGAATATTTTAGAGATTGTTTGCAATGAAAATCTATCGGAACTTGGAGCCACTTTGAAATAACTTCGTTCCTCTCGAAGATAGCGAGCGCTCCAATTTATTCGAAAACTGTCCAATACTTTTTACTTAACTACACTTGGTTATATCATTCTAGAGATGGAATATTTCGATTCCGTTTTCCAAAGTGAATAAAAGTGATCGCGATGTTTAAAATCGGAAATATTTAACTGATTCTCTAAAACATATTGATCTTCTAGTTAAGGACTCTTTTATAAATTAATTAACCTTTGAAAACTTTTTGCGATTCTATTATTGCACACTTTTTTAGGGTTCTGTACCTCAAAAGGAAAAAACGGAATCCTTATAGGACCACTTCGTTGTCCGTCTGACTGTATGTCTGTCAGCCTGTCAAGATCCTTTTTCTGAGGAAAGCGTAAAGGTATCAAGTTGAAATTAATATCAACTCAAGCTTAAGCAACAAGCTCTAAAAAGCTCAAGCTTACGACGTAGGTCTTCAGCTTGAGCTTTTTAGAGCTCTAAGGGAACATAGAGCTCTAAAAAAGTCAAGCTTCTAAGTCAACGCAATAAAAAAATGCGCCATTTATACGACATATTTTGATACTCGCAAATAAATCAAAACCTATAGGGTACTTCCCGTTGACCTAGAATCATGAAATTTGGCAAGAAGCAAGGTCTCACAGCATAAGTAAAGGAAAAAGTCCGAGAATCGTTAATTTGTAGTTTTATCACATATTTTTTTTTGCGTTTACAAACTTACATTTGCAATTGAAGAATTGACCGTGACCTATATCGATGTATGGGAGAACATGTTTTTCAACTACAATGTTAAGTTTATTTTTGGGATAAATTCATCACAAGCACGGAACCCTTTATTGTGCGTGGTCCGACACGCATTTGGCCGGTTTTTTTGATAAATGAGCCTCTTTTTAAGGGGATACATCGATAAATTTTGTGTTTTTAAAATTCCTATAAAACCAAATGTAAATATAGTTAAATCATTTGGATTTTCCTTATATGTTATTTGACTATATTGTCTACTGCTGTACTAAAACCGAAACACGAATACTTGAAATGTTTTCGATAGAAAAAAAACCCAAAGTAGCACCGTCTATTTTCTGTTTTATATGATTATAATAGGTCTTTACCTATGAAACTGCCGTTTTGTATGAAAAAATTTAAACGAATTTTTTTCATGCATTTTTTATTTGTATTAATCGAAGAAATCACCCATGCAATCAATGCATCTTTGCCAATGCAGTGGCAGTTGCCCTTCTTAAAGAAATCAGCTGGACGGGAGGCAACAAATTCTTCAAAGGCATTTTGTACTGCCTCTCGGTATTGAATTTTTTTCCCGCCAAGAAGTTATCCAAATTCTGGAAAAAGTAGTAGTCTGTAGGCGCAAGGTCTGGTGAGTAGGGCGGATGACGGAGAGCTTCCAACCCCAGTTCTTGCAACTTGGAGACCGTCTGCTGTGCAGTATGAGGTCGCGCGTTGTCATGCAGGAGCAGCGGAGACGAGCGATTGACCAATGCTGGTTTGAGATGTGCCAGCTTCTCCATCATTGTGTTCAGTTTTTCATAGTACACATCTGAAGTAATGCTCACCCCGTTTGGTAAGAAGCTGTGATGAATCACACCGGCGCTAGACCACCAAACAGTGACCATCACTTTTCTAGGGGTAAGTTTTCGTTTAGGGCATTGTTTAGGTGCTGAACCAGGACCCAACCAACTTGCTGAGCGCTTGCGGTTATCAAACAGAATCCATTTTTCATCGCAGGTAACAATGCGGTTCAAAATTCCTTCATTTGTGTGTCTGTTGAGCAGTGCAAGGCACGTCTCGACGCGTAATTCGCGCTGGCGATCATTGAGTTCGTGGGGCACCCATTTGTCAAGCTTTTTTACCTTGCCAATTTGACGCAAATGGACCAATATTGTTTTGACGCTAACGTCGAAAGCTGCTGCTAATTCAGCCGTAGATTGTGTATCATCAGCTTCCACAATCGCCTTTAATTCGTCATTGTCGACCAAAGTCTTCGGACGACCGCGAGGTTCATTTTTCAGGTCGAAATTTCCAGAACGGAAGCGAGCAAACCAATAACAAGTGGTGCGTTGGTTTGTAGTATTAGCTCCGTAAACGTCGTTGATGTTGCGTGCCGCTTGTGCCGCGTTGCTGCCACGACGGTACTCATATTCCATAATTACTCGAATTTTTAACGTATCCATGATGACGAAAAAGATTGAAATGCGATGAAAATGTAACACTAATCAATAAACAAATGACTACTTTTGGAAAAAAAAATCCATGTTTTTAAAATAAAATTAATTTGAAATTAGAATTCTTAGCCAAACAAAAATTATTTTGATTTGAAATGGCCAGTACTGCAGAACGGCAATTTCATAGGTAAAGACCTAATACGTAAACAGTTCCTTAGTGAGCAATAAAATTTGCTTTAAATCGAATACAATTAAATATGTTAAGAACTTACAAAGCAAAAAATTTATATATTATTATGTATAGCATTTTGTCATAAATCTACTTTTAAACGAAGCGCATTTAAATTCCGGTGCGCGTGAGAGTCTTCTATCTCGCGCGTCAAATTAGACAGCCATAACGCCATTTCACTTACACACCGAGCTAAACCACGCTTCGATGTATCCTCTTAATTTTCTGGCCTGTTTTCATAGTTGATCGCAGTAACTAAGTTAGGGTACCCCGCCCGACCGACGGGTTAGGTTAGGTTATAATTCTGTCTCCCCCTATTGGACGTCGCGGGGGGAGTCCTACACACCTCACTCCCCTCGGCACCAGCCGGCTGAAAAAGCGGGCTGGCACCAGCCGGGAATCGTGGAAGGCGCACAAGTTCCCATGGTACTCGGTCCAGATGTGGGAAGGGACCACTCGGGTGGTTTTTAGTCAGAAAGACTCTGACAGAGCCCTCCCTGGGGTGGGCGGCATCTATGAGGATTATCCACCCCGGAACAAAAAAAAAAAGGTTATAACTGTCTCCAACCCACATTCAAATAATCGCAGTTACTTGCCTCGTTAAAATAGTTTTTCCATACAAGATTTGCTTCGTCTACACATACACTATTTAAAATTTTTGTATGTATTACCTAGTTTACGAATAATTATTAATAAATTACTCTTTCAAATTGCTTCTCTAGTCGGGAGAAATTATTAGATTTACCTAGTGAACGGATACTGGTTGATACAGTTTTTATAAAGTACCTATATTATGGTTTTCGTGGATATGTATGAGCAAAGCAAAGTCCAAAATTAGCAAGACTAAGGCAAGCATGGCAAAAGGCCAAGGAAAGGCAAATTCTTTTCAGAATAATAAGTAAACAAAATTTTGTTTAAAAAATCAAATTTTAAATGTAATTACAGACAAATGCATGTAGCTTTTTGTACAATGTAAGGCTCGATCATTTGAACATTACCTGGGTCAAACAAAAACTTAAATGCTTAGGATGATCTAATGTGACCTAAGTGTGTACCTACCACGATAATGTAATATGCAATGACGTCAGAGAAAATCACAAGGATTAAAGTTATTTATACCTTGTTAATGAAATTAATTATACACTTGAATTTTTAAAATAAACAATCCTTTGTGGTAGGCACATTGCTCAAGATTAAATTATTTTGCCTGTGTAATGTGCTAGTTTGAAACCATATTAACGTAATTACGTAGATTACTAATATATGATTAGGTAAAATCGGTTTATTATTTTCGTTATACGTAATAAAAAAGTGGCAAAGTAATTATTTATATACAATATATATATACACATATATATATATATAAAAAAATAAATAATAAATTAAATAAAAAAAAAAAAAATATTTTATTCATAAGCCTCTGTTATCCCACTGCTGGGCAAAGGCCTCCCTTCCCTCTTTCCACTTTTCCCGGTCTACTGCGATTGCGGGCCAATCCTTATAAAGACCAAATATAAACCAATAATAAACCTACCTTATTTTCCCGTGCCAGAAAATATGTAGGTGAAAACAAATTATTTACTAAGGCCTTAGACAAAATTTCCATGCGATAATCTGTCTCCTATTATCCCAGACAAACATTGCTAAAAGCCACGCTTATAATTTTCCTCACGGATCAAGTGCGAGACGGGAACAAAGTAAATTATTTCAAACTGGAATTAACGAGCGGGAAGACAAAAATGTTTGATCATTAATTCCGAAGGCATCAGATTAAGGTGCCACTTAATGACTCCTTCTAATTCGGGCAATTCGTGGCAATCAATATTAATGACTTTTCTTTAAGTCTTAACTTCAGCAACTTTAAGTAAAATTCGTTTTGAATTTTGAAAGTGAAATAACTAATGGATAACCAGAACTTATCGTACTGGGTTATTGGTATTATGTCGGCAATCCATTAAGGGGTTGTAGGAGAGGTCATTTGCAACCAGATGACCCCTTATGACCCCTATACAAATTTCAACCGTTTTCAAGTAATTTGACATTTTATATTTTTTGAAAATATCTGCGGTACAAATCGTTACTATTTTCACAATTTTGAACCGGTTTTTGACTAAAATGATCGATTTCTGCAAAAAAAGTGGTGGAAATTTACATAGTAGTCACAAGAGGTCATTTGGTTGCAAATGACCCTACATATCCTACATGCCCTAATGGATTGCCGACATTGCCAACTAGCAATTCCCGCGCGGCTTAGCCCGCGTGGATGTCGGAAAATATCCCACGGGAATGAAAATCCTTCCTTATTCCTTGTCTACATTATAAAGGGAACATTAGCTTTCTAGGTCCAAGGTTTGAGCTGGGCGTTGATGAGTCAGTCAGTCAAGACTTTTCTTTTTACATAATAAGAAGATAACCCTGTATATAAAAATAAAATGCTGTACGTTGGTAAGCGCATCACCTGCGCCAATAATAATAATCGCTGGACCAATGTTGGTCTATTTTTTTGTTTTGAAATGTTCGTAATAGTTCTTAACCACGTATTGAAATAAAAATAAAACCACCAAAATTAATTTTTAACGTTTTTATTACTTTTCTACGAAAAAACAAATAGCAAGCGAAAGTAAGTAAATGTTATTTTCACTTAAGGCGCGGACTGACTACGTTTTCAAACGGCACATAACCGCGTAATCTATTGTCACCATTAGCTGGCTTGACATAAGGTTGAAAATTTAAAATAATATTTGTGTTGCCGAGATGTGACTGAGCTGCGAATGTGCATTTATTTTCCAGGTTTTCTTTAGATAATTCAGAATATCTAAATATATAAAAGAAGAAAATGACTGACTGACTGACAGACATATCAACGCACAGCCCAAACCGCTGGGTCTAGAGATTCCAAATTTAGCACGTAGGTTCGTAGATGAGAGGGGGTTAGAGGGAGAAGAGAAGGGGTTAGAGGGAAAGGGACAGGGGTAAGAGGGGGAGGCGACGAGTACCTTTACACCTTAAAGTTGCTTTTTGTATAGCATTTTCATTGAAGAAACATAGCCCGACAGAAATTACCGAAAAATAGAAAGTCGGAAACTCGGAATGGCACAAAAAACAGGAGTAAATTCCAGTCGTGCGTCGGAGCTGACACACACACTTTTTTGTTTGTTTGAACGCGCTAATCTCTGAAACTACCAGGCGGACTTTAATCATTATTTATGCATTTGATAGCCCAATTCTTAAAGAAGGCTATAGGCATATTTAATGTCACTCTAGGACTATTAGGTGCTGAGCAAAAAGACAAAAAGTCAGAAAGAACGCTAAGCGAAAACGAAATAATAGCGAGGGCAGACAATACGATGCGACGTGGTGGGTCGGGGGAACAATAAATTTCAGCAGCAAGGAATTTCAGAATTTTGGCAGAAGCTATCTCAATATATACAATAATAAAAGTCCTGACTGACTGAGACATCAACGCCCAGCCCAAACCCTTGGATCTGTAAAGCTGAAATTTTGCACAGAGGTTCCCTTTACAATGTAGACGGGTTTTTGTTCCCGTGGGATATTTTCCGACAACCACGCGGGCGAAGCCGCGGGAACAAACTAGTATACAATACATTAAATAATTGCCCGGTTAAAGTTTTTAAAAAAAGCTAAATTCTATTAAATTCTTAGAAAAAAGAATGTCGTTTTCGCTGAAAATACAGAGATGTTCGCGCCAAAGTTTATTTTTGTAGAGCAACTTCCAAATTTTTTATTGGGATATCAAACAATTTTTGAATATTCTATTCGGTTAAAATTTTTCTTTTAACCCTTCTTTGTCTACTGTATTTTTTGCGTCGGATAGTTTAATTGTGTTACGTCATACTCGTCAATCTAAGAAACCAATTTTTGTGGATATTGAGCTAATACCGCGCCTTAAACATCGTTCATTTAAATAGTGAAGCCTGCGGCTAAAAGGCAAACAAAAACACTTCACCCGAGAATTTATTTTCAGTCAGTAAAATGTCCAGTGAGTTCAGAGACTAAAAACCTAATAACACTCTACCTCGGAGTACCAAGAGAGTAATTTTAAACGGCATAGTATTTAATCATAATTGTCATCATACTCCGCCCTTATCCCAATTTATTTGGGGTTGGCGCAACATGTCTCTTTCTTCCATAATTCTTTATTAGTCGTCGGACTCGTGGCTATGGAGGGTTTCGTGGCTAATTAATAACAACTACGCTTGCCGTGGTTGGTCCATGGATTGACCAATTGACCATCTTTACATACCGAGACCCCAGCTCCGTGCATTGGAAAGCATGTTAAGCCGTTGGTCCCGGCTGTCATTCGTGGATCTTTGACAGTCGTTACGAGTCGTCAGAAGCCCGCAGGTCTGACAACCAGACTTACCGAGGGGCATCATATTACCCAGAAACTGGGTTGTGAAAGTCAGATAGGCAGTTGCTCCATGTAAAATACTGGTATTCAGCTGTATCCAGTTAGGCTGGAAGCCGACCCCAACATAGTTGGGAAAAGGTTAGGCAAATGATGACTTCTCTATTAGTCGTCATCCCGGTAGCCACCCCCTTTCTAGCCACACACGATTTGTATTTAATTGAACCTCAAATAAATCTTATTTTGCTTTCCTGAACATATTATTGAACACTCCACATTTATGTTTGCGCCTCTTTTTATGAACCTCTATTATATCTGTCGCAGCCATTTGGAAGTAGTAGAAAGCCTTTACCGTTTACCGCGGTACCACTCACCACTCACTTCGCTCGCTCGGCTCGTGCGCTGTTGGTCACAGTTCTAACCTAACCTAACCCATTTGGTCGGGGTGCCCCGGCTTAGTTACTGCGACCAATTCGGCTAGCGCGTGATTGGTCACAGTTCCAACCTAACCTATAATTTAATATCATTCAAAAAGCATTTCTGAGATTTCTCTATAAATTCCGTTACGGATTTTATCCATTTTTATATCCAACAAAATTTCTCGTAGGATCTCTAGGATTTCATATGTTACAAACTAGGAGAGCCTATGATCAGTTGTACATCATGCTTAAAATATGTCGTGGGATAACAGATGCTCCTGATCTCCATAATGAGCTGATTCACCTTTACGTTCCAAGCAGCTATCTCCGTGGTAGAAAACACCGTCTACTAGCCGTGCCCACAACTCGAACAGTGGCCCGCGCCTCATCCCCTGTTCCTCGCGCCCTGACTGCGCTTAATAACGTCATGGAAGCCAACCCGAACTGTGACCTATTTGCAGATGATCTCAAAACTGTTTTGTGCGCTTGTCTTCACTTTTGTGAGAGCACATAAATTTAAAACTTGTGTTTTGTTTATAATATCTTTGTTCTATTTTTTTTTTTGTTGTCTTTTTTATGATTATGTTATATTTACTGTATGTGTTAATGTAATTGGTCCACAAACCGTATTAACATAAATAAATAAATAAATAAATCATTCAGGCCGCCAGTTGAACGGCCGTTGAAACCAGTTGGCTGCGACATATCAACTATTAACCAAAAACAATATACTAACTAAAAACAAAATTAATAAAAATAAAACTAAAAAGTGAAAAATAAAAACTTTTTCACAAAAAAATACAACCGACTTTCAAAAACAACACTACAAAGTGAAAAATAACTTTAATTTCGGAAGTCGGTGTCTGGTTAAATGTATTTTCGTTTTTTGCCACCGACTTCCGAAATTAAAGTTATTTTTCACAGTGTAGTGTTGTTTTTGGAAGTCGGTTGTATTTTTTTGTGAAAAAGTTTTTATTTTTCACTTTTTAGTTGTGGTACCTACCCCACACAAATTCTAATACCACTACCTGCAAAACAAACTAGAACATCATCCATATAAAAGTGGGGGAAAAATACGTATTATTGAAGCTAACTCAAAAACTACCCAAGCAAAGTTAATCAATTTTATATGGGACCAACTGTGATGAAATGAATGAAAGTGAAAAAAAATGAAAAAAAAAATAATAATAAAACCCTCTCGAAGAAAACAAAAAAATTCAAATCGGTCCAGCCATCTTCGAGTAATCGGGGAACATAATAAAAAAAAAAAAAAAAAGGTTCCGACGAATTGAGAATCTCCTCCTTTTTGAAGTCGGTTAAAAAAAACCGTCTTCTTAATGACCAAGACTCCATCAAATAATTACACTAAACGATACATACTTCACGAACAAAATTTGCGTTATCCCAACTTTCTGTAAGGTCAACATTATCTTAACGGGTCATTTTTGCGGCTACAAGATAATGAATGGAAATTGTTTACAAAATTGCTTTTGAAGCTGCTTTATCAAGCATCGGGGGGTAGTCACGAAGCAATCAAAGTTGGCGCCTCCACCATCATACCCAAGTCATCGGTGTTAAAGCGGTAATTACCTTCATTAGATGCTGCTGGGATATTTTGCTATGGATTTTAATGATTGGTTTGTTATTTTATATATACAATAAAGTTGGTAGGTTGGTACTTCTCTGTGTAGGAGAGACAGCATTCACAAAACACAAGACCTCGGATTTTGCGTGATCTTCAATCAACATTGAAGTAGGAAGCTAATGGACTACCTACCTATAGATATTGTTTTTCGTTTAATTCAACGTATTCCTTCCAAGACTTGATGGACCCCTGACCCACGTATGACCCGTGTACAACATTTAAGCACCCCATGTAGACTTGTCGACAAGAGGTACATGGAATTCAAGAAAATCCAAGTAAAAAAATAATAACTCCAGAATTCTTCAGAAAATATCACTCTTCTCGTCAAATTGAATTGATTTCATTGTATTTTATTTGGTTGTTAATACATCAATAAAGCTTTCGACATAACCAAGCGTTCATAATGATTTCGTTGGTACCTAGTTCATTATTGCGTCACTAAGGGCCTTATCACACTAGCGATTTGCGAGCGAGTTTCGAGCGAGGCAATTATTTAATAGCACGCCAATATGCGCAACGTGTTGGCCGCGTTTGCGGGACGAGAGCGGTTCATGAGCATTGACGTGATAGTACAAGAGAGAAAGACAAGCGAGAGTAAGATTGTGAAAACGCGGAGAATACGTCACGTGGTCGCGGCTAGCTCGCTTTGCACACGCGTAGAGCAAGTTCCTAAATCACCTCGCTGCAAACACGCTGGCAAATCGTCAGTGTGATAACGCTAACAGCAATATTTTATACAGATTGATAGATACCTACTTCCTTTAAAATTGATATTACTAAAGCGTGACAGCTTGTTGATCAGAAAAGCGATCATATCTAGAATATGAAAACGAGTTTGAGAATACCTTTTTAATTTTGAAAACCTTCTTGTCCGAACATTATTCCCGTACAAAAGTAAGGCGCTACCTATTTTGTAGAGATAACAGAAACTTATTTAAAATCTCATCAATGTAATTTTTGTCAAGGGCCCAATATATGTCTTCTGAAACGTGAAGGCTTTAAGGCTCGTCCTTTATTCCTTACATTTAATAAAGTTTAAGCTTTATTCAAATTTTATCACCGTTCTTAGATTTTCGCCATTTCATTAACATTTAGATTTTAAAGTCACTTTGTAGAGCCCATAAAGAAACATTACCATAAGACCAGAATCATGAATTTAAGACATAAATACAATGTTTAATTGTTGAAACTTAAGCTTGAACTGAATTAAACTTGAGCTACACTTTATGCCTCTTCTTTTTGATTATAGGTTTCATCGGTAGCCTATTGAAACTTGTGTAGTTAAATATCAAAACCCGGTAAGTCACACCCCCACTCGAAATTGACACAATCTCATACACGAGCCATCGCTAAATAAAAAACCTCATAACATAATAATCTATTGCAAAAATATATTTATTTCAATTTTCCACTTTTCACTTGTGGCCATACCGGGTTTTGATATTTATCAACGTCTTCTACCCTCGAGAAGAAATCAGTTTTAGGAAGTTTCAGGTTTACGAATAAGTAATTACCTACCTAAGTCTGGAAACGAGATGAGAACAACATATGAATATACACACATGATGTGTGATAAGATCTTAATTCAAGAGTACATTTAATTTGCCTTCATATTGTTTTTCATCAAACTTATTTATGTTTATCAAACATTTTTATCAGTGATACCAACTAACCGAATTCAATCACAATTTAAGCAGAATTAAAGTATCAGCAAGACATCTAAGTTTATATTAAGCATCCCAGGAGTAATCCTTCACTGAGTTATTAATATTAGACGCAGAACAAATTAGTTACTTGACTAATGCTTAGCGCAGCGCATTACTTAAAATATTAATTGCTTGCATATTCATAACTTGCTTACTAAACTTAGATTTAAATGAGATGAGATGTTTACATGTAAGTTGAAACCTGTTGCGTGGCTACAAAGAATAGGCCTTAGAAACAGCTAACTTACCCGTATCGTGCAACAATACTGTAGGCGTGTTGTTTATACGGTGCCATATTTGCCCTTCAATTTTATGGTATGCCACAGGCAATAAACTTGCGCTATATAAATGGAGCTTAACGGATGCTGTATTCTACAAAAAGAACTCAAAATCCGAAAATTCTATCTGTTTTTAATGTTGTCGATTGTCTACCCGCATTTGAAATGAGGGTAGAAAAACAAAAACCGTTCAGCGGCCAACGGTACATACAAATTCAATAGAGGCGGAAAACTATGTAATTTTCTAAGTGAACACAGCGGCAACGTGCTTGCCGAGCTCTACCAGGCTTTATTAAATTTAGACTGAACAGAAATTCTGGAAGGACGCGTCTGAGGGACTAGTGTCAGCGATTAGCGATGCTGACAGCGGAAAATTGTGATAATAATAGTAGTTTAAGAAACTGTTGCATAACAGGGGTTATTAAATTTTGAGTGTGAGTTAAAAAACCGAGCCATATGAGTGTTACAATAGTATCAAACGGAACTTCGGATAACCCCTGTTATACAACAGTTTCAAAACCTATTATTATTATTATTATCCAACAGAAGTTTCGAAATTCGTCTCATTTAAGTATTCATGAACACAGTAAATTCCTTTACAATGGCGGTCTTTATTTTTCAAATACTTCTGAGCATTTTCCAAAATAAATGTAGATGATGATAAAATGGTAATATTATGTAGGTTTAGTAGTTTACGAAACTGTTACAAAACATTACATTAAAACACGAGTGTGAGTTTAAACTACTTTATCTAAAGTGATGCAAAATTCATCAAAAACACAATAAATTATATCGTAAGGCGCCTAAATCCATCATTCCATAGTGGAGGTACACTCAACAGCAGAATCCTCCACCGATAACACAAAAATCATTTATTGCAACAGTACTCTACTAGAGACGAAAACCGGCCAAGTGCGTGTCGGACCACGCACAATGAAGGGTTCCGTAGTTGAAAAGAATTTTTCCCAAAAACAAACATTGCAATCCCAAATAAAAAAATTTTATGTGATAAAGTTACAAATGAACAATTTTTGAACTTTTTGCTTTACTTGTGCTGTGAGATCTTGCTTCTTGCCAAATTTCTTGATTCTAGGTTAACGGCAAGTACGGTTTTGATTTACTGCGAGTATCAAAATATTGGCATAAACGGCTGTATATTTTATTTCGTTGACTTAGAAAAGCTTGATTTTTTTAGAACTCCAAGAGACCATAGACCTAGTATTTGATATTAATTTCAATTTGTTCAACCTTTTTCTCAGGAACGCGTGGAGGTATCAAGTTGAAATTAATATCAAATACGTAGGTCTAGGGCCCCTTGGAGTTCTAAAAAATCTAACTTCTAAGTTAACGCAATAAAAAAATTCGGCCATTTATGCGAATATTTTCATACTCGCAAGTAAATCAAAACTTATAGGCTACTTCCCGTTGATCTAGAAACAAGAAATTTGGTAAGAAGCAAGTTCTTACAGCACGACAATAATGGAAAAAATCCGAAATTTTTAATTTATAATTTTATCACATAAAAATATTTTCAAGTATGTCAGTCTGTCAAGAATTTTTTCTCAGCACCGCGTGGAGGTATCACGTTGAAATTAATATTGAATACGTAAGTCTATGGACCCTTAGAGTTCTAAAAAAATCAAGCTTCTAAGTCAAAGCAATAAAAGATACGGCTATTTATGCGACATATTTTGATACTCGCAAGTAAATCAAAACCTATAGGGTACATCCCGTTGACCAAGAATCATGAAATTTTGCAAGAAGCAAGGTCACAGGTCACAACACAAGTAAAAGAAAAAGTGCGAAAATTGTTAATTTGCAATTTTATATAACATAAAAATTTTTTTTGGGATTACAATGAAGTTTGTTTTTGGGATAAATTATTTTCAACGACGGACGGAACCCTTCATTGTGCGTGGTCCGACACGCACTTGGCCGGTTTTTTTTTTCTTTTAAACCATCCCAGTGAAGAGGAGAATAAAATAAAAAAAAGCCATTCTCAAGTTATGGCATGAGCAAGGAAAATATGGATACATTTTTATTACCCAACTACGGCAAAGCCAAAAGGAAGGTTTATGATTTTAGCAGTCTATGTATGTATGTAAGTTTGTATGTATATAAGTATGTATTTACGTGTTTTCCACCGCAGCGCCTAAATTACTTAACCGATTTTAATGAATGAGGTATCAATAGGTTCTTAGTAATAGTCCGGGTGACATAGGCTATATAAATTCTCCCTAAATTTAATATGGTGGACTTTACACGAAAATTTCTGACCACGAAAAAAATTAAATTGAGATAATAATTACATGTTTGGTATCAAAAGAAAGGTCTTGACGAGCACATTACAAATATGTATGTAGGTATCTTATAATGTTTAAGTAAATAAATATATTTAAATTGTTAAAAATAAGTAAAAGTGGAGGTAAATAATATTAATTTGATTGGTTACAGACCAACCGCGGCGAGCGTGATTTTTCATTAGTCAGGTTTAATAAAAAGTTTCGGAATTAAAATTCGGAAAAGGGATTCGTATGAACCTATGTTCATACGAATCCCTACTTCATTCGCACACATCGCTCCAACAATAAGTCCCTCTTTTGTGTACGAAGGTATAGCTATGTGTTCCCCTGTAATAGCCAAAAGTGTTTGTAAACGAGGGCGCCTAATAGTGGAGTGTTTTTTATGTTAGCAGTTATGCACATTACGTGGGAGCCATACTGTGCCCGGGTGAGGCGTTAGCCAAATGAATTATTTGTTTGTGTGCGTGTATGTGTCGTCGTGATATAAAGTTTATATTCGTATGTGTGTGTTGGTATTCGCAGCTTATTATAGCCAGTATTTATGTTGAGTCCCGCTGAAAAGTCAGTCAATAGCTAGTCTCAGTGAAGGCTTTACGCAGTTTTCAGGATAAAATCTCTCACCATTCAGTGTAAATTCTATATTGAATGGGTTCTGGTCTCAAAGAAACCGGCGGAGCAGGCGTAGTTTAGACAAACGAACTACCAAAATAATTTGTAAATCGAACATTATTATTATTTATTCCGATTGGATTACAGAATATCTAGGTTCCCAAATACATAATAAGATTTTGAAAGGACACTGTTATAAAGACGAGATATGAGGAATTTCAAATTTCTATACTGCCGTCCACAAGCTATAATGCCGTTATCCAACAAAATCACATTTCGAGTTATGATCAAAAAAGCGCGGAAAAATAAGAAATGGATGCCGTTTCCTAATTATAACTCATAGGCAAGAGTTACCGGTGTCAAAAAATAGATCTAGTTTTGCGCGTTCTAATAGCCATACTTTTCACTTCTTAACAATGGCTTAATCTTAACAAAAATAGGTTTTTTGCGTTTTAGTTTAGTGTTTTTACGATTTACAGCATAAGCAACCACGACTATAATGCCGCTAAGCACACCTTAACGGCAGTTTAGTGTTTGATTTTCATGTAATTTTATTGACATTTAAAAGGCTTAAAAAAATCTCTATAATACTAAACTATAATGCCGCAAAATACTTTAACGTTGTTATAGCTAAGCATTACGACTCCGAGAACAAACACTATGCTAAACCTTAATGCAGCTATAGCTACTTAGTCACTCTTAAGACTAGTTCACCATAAGGATATTTTTCCAGCATTTTTTTTTAGGTTGACTACATTGCTAAAATGCCGCTAAGTATAAAACGTTAAAATGTAACGGCGTTTAGCTTTGAAACTGGTATAGGTGTTCTATGTTAAAGGATTTGGTTTCAGCACTTAGTCCTTCATGTGGACCACTGTGCGTGGGCCATGGCGGCCGTCGGGGGTTTATTCCAACCAGCCCACCTCCCTCCAGAATTTAATCAAATCTCCGGGTTTGTTAAGAACGTGTGTGAAAGTTCGGGATATTCCGAGAGTTTCTGTTCTAATCTGGGTGACGCCTGTGCATTCAAAAAGCACATGCGCAACGGTTTCCTCAGCCTCCATGCAGGCCCTGCACAGAGGACTGTCCGTTATTCCTATTGTGTGGAAGTGTTTGTTTAATGAGCAGTGTCCAGTGATGGTCCCCGTCACCATGCGCAGCCCGTTCCTGTCCAGACGTAATAATCGCCTGGTAAGCGTACCATCCAGGGACGGGATGGCCTCCCTGGACTGCCTGCAACCTGATGTCGAGGACCACCAACTCTCCGCTTGTGTATGGGTGAACTCCTGTAGCCACCTGCGTAACTGGTTGAAGGGAATGGGTACGATCGGCTCAGATCCACAGACAGACGTGCTGGATGCTCTCCTAGCAAGTTCATCCGCTGCGTCGTTACCAAGCGATCCGCTATGTCCTTTTATCCATTGCAGTGTCACTGTGTTGCGGTTAGTTGCCGCTACTCGTTCGAGTGCATCGTGACATTCTAGTATTAATCTCGAGGTAAAGTATTTTTTCTGTAGGGATTGGAGCACTGAGGCACTGTCTGAGAGTATTCGTATATAGGTATCCGTAACTCTCCTGGCTTCTATGGCATAACACGCTTGTATGATGCCCACACACTCCGCCTGGTAGACAGTGTTGAATATTCCAAGCGGACTGGATATGTTAATGTTAAGGTCGTATGAGAAGACTTTGACCCCGGTTCCAGAGTCGGTCTTTGATCCATCGGTGTATACTCTCAACTCTTGCGGGCCTGAGTAATCACACCGTTCTTCCGTGAGTATTATGTTATAATGCTTCTGAAAGCAGTATTGTTTCGGGGCTTTATCGCATGGTGATGCCATCATTGGCTGTCGCCTGATCGCATCTTCTTTTATGCGTATGTGCTTAACTCTAGAGTCCTTGCTCAGTGTTCCCGCTAAACTGAAGCTAAAGGCGGCTAGGGCCGCCTCTTCACGCACAATGAGGTGTAGTGGCGGCAGTCCAAGCATTGCCTGTAGAGCAGCAGTAGGTGTAGTTCTCATGCAGCCAGTTATTGCTACACAAGCGAACCGTTGCAGTTTCTCAAGATCCTTTCGGGCTGTACTCAGGTCTGTCCTGGGCCACCAGACCAGTGATCCGTATGTGATAATTGGCCGGATTACTGTGGTGTACTGTGGTGTGGTGTGGTGGATTATTGTGGTGTGTGTGTACCTTGGGGCTAATCCCCCAATTCCTGCCGAGCAGTCGCTTGCACTGCCACAGGGATATACTGGCTTTTGTGATGATGTAGTTGGTATGTTTCGTCCAATTCAGCTGTTTGTCCAAAAATATGCCCAGGTATTTGGTTTCAGTTGATAGGCTTAGGGTAGTTCCAAAGAAACGCGGTAGTTGTAATGTAGTCAGCTTCCTCTTTTTTGTAAAGAGAATCAGCTCGGTTTTTGTAGGGTTCACCGATAGTTGGTGTTTGTTGCACCAGTCTTCTACTATTTTCAAAGCTTGGCGCATGAGATTACATAGGGTATTTTCATGGGTGCCATTTATTACTATGGTTATGTCGTCAGCATAGCCCACAGTAAAGTATCCTTTGTCATTGAGGGTTTTGATGAGGCTGTCTACGACCAGGTTCCATAGTAGCGGAGAGAGGACGCCACCTTGCGGGCAGCCCTTTGCCAAGATGGCCCTTGTAGTATCGTTCACCGTCACTTGCACAGCTCTCATTTTGAGGATGTTGGTGATCCAGCCTCTCAGTGTTGAATCTATGCCATGTCTGTCGAGTGCCATGTTGATGCTGTTGAACATGGTTTTGTCAAAGGCGCCTTCTATATCAATGAAGGCGGCCAGTGATGAGCACTTGTGGTCCACCGCGCATTCAATTTTGGAAACTACACTGTGTAGTGCAGATTCCGTTGATCTGTCAGTGGAGTGTTCCTACGGTTTCGAGAAAGTAGCAACGCCGGCGTATCTTTAACAGCACAAAGAAAATTTATTGAGTTTCTGCGTTTATTCCGCAAGGTACTGCTTTTTTTGAATAAAAGGAACAGTGTCAAGAACGTCAGATGTAAAGCTTTTCGTGACCACAGGTGGTGTGATGTGTTGTGAACCCTTTTTCTTAGATCTTCTGTTTGCTTGTAACACTTGGGACTTCTGGCTACTCGGTTTAACTGATTGAAAATCGACACTTGAATCACTACTTGGATCAGATGGGCAATAATCTTTATCACGCACAGAATCGTCGGAATCAAAATCACATTGCAAGTTTAACTGCGAAATTGTAGATGTATTTTCCGTTGTAATACTAATATCATTCGGTTCAGTTACATTAAATGAGAGATCTTGTAACGGCATCACTACGTTGCAGGTTAAATCAATTTGATCTGACGGCATCACTTCGTTGCAGGTTAAATTGATTTGAACTTGATCTGGACTTGGTAAAGCATCATGGCTCTGAGCAGGAGAAGAAGTAGTTTTAAAATCTTTACTCAAATTATTTAGGATCGATGAATGCACATGTGAATTATAAGTAATTTGCGTATCACAAAACTTTTTAAAAATCAGCTTCATCAATCAAAGGACGCGGGGGGGCCGCAGGGCAAGTGATCGAAGGTAGATAACCGCGTTTTAGTGTAGTAATGTGGGATAACTGCATTTTTGTGATTTACGTCGTAGGCAAAATATTTATATTTCATATTGAAAATGCCGTTAGTAGGGTATTTACAACAAAATCTCTTAATAAAAACACATCTGAGTACTACACATAAATGCCGTTAAGTGACATTAACGACATTTTTGTCTAGTACTTACATTTAACGGCTTTTTAGCATTGTATTTAGAATACTGTAATTTGAAACAAAGCAGAACTACAAAACCGTTAAAGTACCTTAACCTCATAATAGAGTAGGAAATTCTGTTAACGGCATTTTAGGTTATGCAACTGATGGTAAAAATTCTAGTTAAAATGTAAGTTAGAAGCCTTTAGTCACATTTTAGTTTAGTAATGTTGCTTACCTGCGTTTTAGCGTAGTAAACATATCAAACAAGGCAACTTAACGGCGTTTTTATTTTTTTTATTTCTGGATCCTTAAATAGTAGAAAAATACTGCTTAAACAGAAATATAGAGATTTTTTTTCTGATTATGGTGGCATCGAAAAACGAAAATCGACCAGATGCGAGATAACGGCATTATAGCTTACGGACGGCAGTATAGGAAACAAATTTTTCTCATATTTCATTTTTAAATCAGGGTTCTTATTGAATATATATTTTATTTGGGAACCTAGATATTCTGTAATCCAATCGGAATAAATACACACTACCTGTTCGATTTACAAATTATTTTGGAATTCCGTTTGTATGAACGACGCAAGCTCCGCCGGCCTCCCATGCAATGTATTCCATTTATTTATTATTATTTTTAGCTTGTATCCCATTGCAGGGCATAGGCTTCCCTTTCTCCTTTCCACTCTTGTCTGTCTTGGACTAGTGTGGACCAGTCCTGTCTGTAGGCGTCAAGCTCGTCTCGCCATCTTTTCCTGGGTCTGCCTCGATGTCAATTTATTCCTTATTGTGTAATAATCATTAACTTTATCTTTACATAGTATAAAACTTTTTTACAAAAAAATACAACCGACTTCCAAAAACAACACTACAAAGTGAAAAATAACTTTTATTTCGGAAGTCGGTGTCTAGTTAAATGTATTTTCGTTTTTTGCCACCGACTTCCGAAATTAAGGTTATTTTTCACTTTGTAGTGTTGTTTTTGGAAGTCGGTTGTATTTTTTTTGTAAAAAAGTTTTTATTTTTCACTTTTTAGTTGTGTACCTACCTACCCCACACAAATTCTAATACCACTATCTGCAAAACAAACTAGAACAATCTGCCTAGCCTTTTCCCAACTATGTTGGGGTCGGCTTCCAGTCTAACCGGATGCAGCTGAATACCAGTATTTTACATGGAGCGACTGCCTATCTGACCTCCACAACCCATTAACTGGGTAATACGATACCTCTTGGTAAGACTGGTTGTCAGACTTTCGGGCTTCTGACGACCCGTAACGACTGTCAAAGATCCACGAATGACAGCCGGGACCAACGGCTTAACGTGCTTTCCGAGGCACGGAGGAGTCTCGATATGTAAAGATGGTCACCCATCCACGGACAACCCCGGCAAGCGTAGCTTAACCTGATGGATCGACCCGTGCGGCTGTTATTACTTAGCCACGAGCTCCTCAAAACAAACTAGAACATCATCCATATAAAAGTGGGGAAAAAATACGTATTATTGAAGCTAACTCAAAAACCAATAATAATCAATTTTGGGACCAACTGTGATGTATACCCTCTCGAATAAAACAAAAAAAAATCCAATTCGGTCCAGCCATCTTCGAGTAATCGGAGAACATACATAAAAAAAAATAAAAAAAAAAGGTTCCGACGAATTGAGAACCTCCTCCTTTTTGAAGTCGGTTAAAAATGAAGTCGCTTTCGCAGTCTCTTTCGCTTAGATCTTTTAAACTCCTCAACGGATTTTAATGCAGTTTTCAGCAATAGATAGAGTGATTCAAGAGGAAGGATCAACTTTTCCAATTTTTCTCTTAAGAAGAGAAAAATTGGAAAAGTTGATGGGAAAATTGGAAAAAACTGAAATTACATTTTCTACGGGAATTTTGTATGAATTATTGAAATTTGGATAGGACAACGTCTGTTGGGTCACCTAGTGGTGTATAAAGCATGGTAAGTGTGACCAACATTGGCAATGTGCATGAAAAACTATTTCTTTTATTGCCTCGCTTACATCACTGCTGTCAGTCGAACCTTATCTCAAGTTAAACAGATGTATGCACGTATCTATTAGGGAAGTATTACCTCGGCAACATGACGGTAATACGTTTGGTGACGTTTTCATTTAAGAAATAAATAGCGGTACTACGTGGTACGCATACAACTCAGCAAGGTAAGTATTCTGGAGGCGGCGTGCAAGACGCGAGAATTTGGAGTGACATGTGTTGCTGTCAGAGTTGGTTAGCATTGACTTTCTTTTAAGGGGGATGCGCTGGGGTAGACCGCGAAATTTAAGTTTTCTTACGTTTTATGCAATTGCAGGTCCGTGTCAGGTTGTATCTTGATCAAAATATAATACGCGGCAATAAAACATATGCATATACATAATTTTAACCATAAAAATCATCAATACATCTTTCTAAGTTAGATTTCGTGCAGGTTCGCCGAACGAACGAAATCTAACGAAGCTGCACGAAATCTAACTTAGAAAGATGTATTGATGATTTTTATGGTTAAAATTATGTATATGCATATGTTTTATTGCCGCGTATCATATTTTAATCAAGATACAATCTGACACGGACTTGCAAATTGCAAAAACCCAAAAAAAATTGAATTTCGCGGGCTACCACAGCGCATCCTCCTTAAGGGTAGACAATAATATAAGCTTTTCTTTGTACTCGTGGCTACACAAATAACAACAGCTGCACGGGTCATCGAAGATGGCTGAGGTTGGTCCGTGGAAGAGTGAGCATCCATTACATACTGACACCCCTCCGTGCCTCGGCAAACACGCTATGCCGCGTTGGTCTCGGTTGTCATTCGTAGATCTTTGTGTGACGCCCAAAAGTCTGACAATCAGTCTTACCAAGGGATATCGTTGTTATCCAGGTAAGATGCAGTCGTTTCATGTAAAATACTTTCATTCAGCTGCATCCGGTTAGACTAAAAGCCGATCCCTAACATAATTGGGAAAAAGGCTAGGCATACAGGTACTGATACAATATCAGTTTTTTTTGTAAGTGCGTTGCAGCAAAAAATGCATGCCGCTTGCACCACAAAAAAAAAATACAAAAAAACTTAAATTAAAAAATAATGATTAAAACAAATTAATACATTTAACACTACTTAAATGAATTTTATACATTGTGCTTATTCATTCAATTGTTTTAAGTTGAGGGAGAAAGAAGGGTGTTTTTAATACATTTAGCGCTAAACGTATTTAGTGATTTTGTGATGCAAGCGGGCCTTAGAAAATAAATATGTAATAAATTTGACCTCATCCTGCGGGCAATTGCGTAACACATTTACAGTAGGAATGGTTTCATTTTGGCAGACAAATTTTTCGAACATATATAACAATGGATTATAAATAGCACATTATGATTGATAGTGTGTTACGCAAGGGATGATGACTAAAAAATTATTTTTAGTCCGTCATGTAGCTTATTAAAAAATACTGAACACGTATTTTTTATTTTTTAACGTAATAATAAGATTACGGCAATACATTGAGTTAAAATTGGCATGACGTCACGCCTAGCTAGATTTTATACTTAGAAGTGACGTCGCAAGTCCCCACTCCCCAACTTTAATACGTGTTATCTAAGTAATTTTTTATTAATATGCTAAAGCAAATAATACGTGTCTAATATTTTTTTATTATCTGACTGACGGACTAAATAGAATTTCTTTTATTATTGACCCAGGCATCATCCCTATTAGGGTGCCGCATGCCGATGCCGTTGGTAAAAGTTATTACTATGAGTAATTTTGCACATTATTTTGATAAGAATACAAAGCTTGCCACAGAGTTTACTAAAACAGTTTATTTATTTAACCTTTTCGCACATAAAACGTACAAAGGCGGACTTAATTCCTTAGGCATTCTCTACCAGTCATCCAAGGGTGGTGGAGATTAGATGGCAGGTGCTCAGTATGAGAGGAATACTTATATAAAGAACACTAAAAATATATCTTAATTAATTATAAATAGACTTTATACAAGCACATAAATAGGTTATAAACCAATAATACACATACATACACTTACTATAAGATATACCTATAATATATATATAAAAAAAAAAACACATATATAAAACATTTTTTTTTTGCATACCTACTAAGGGTAGTGTATATGATATATGCGAGTATACCTATAATAAATACTTATACAAAATACATGGGACTTAAGCATATCTGGAGAAATGTGAGTGTACTAGGGCACACCTCTGACTATCCATTCTGTACTGGACGGGCGTGATCGTCGGACGCGGTGTGTTGAAGGAGTGTGTAATGCCTATCCAGGTGTATCCCTGCTTGAGGTTAGGCCTCCTAGTCCAAACGGCGCTGACGTCCTGTACCTATAGGCTCAGGATAACTGCAGACTGGCGACCAGTAGCTATGTGTGAAGTCTTGACGGGGAAGGGTTTCTTGAAGATGAAATAATAACAGCGATTTTGATAAGTCTTCAGGAGATTTCAGGAGACGATTTGCGTAACTCTTCAGGAACAGAACGATGAATAGGTACCATGCCGATGGCTACGATTCTATGTTTTCGCTTGCGCGCTAAGGTACCTCGAAACTTTACCTTAACGAGAACCGCGAACCGTCTCCTGGTTTAGAGTTTATTTCTATTTCAAAAATTTTACAAAAGTGCTTATTAGCAGCTGAAAAATGGCTATAATAACATCATATTATACACCGTTACAATCGTCATTAGATTGTCCAGCGATTGAGACACCTGCATTTCCTGTAACTATATTCGCTGAAAAGATTTCAGCGTGTAAATACAAAAATGTTAATTGTTTTGATTTTAAATTATTTTTCAAACTATTTTATTCGATAACCGAAGAAGATATTTCAACGGGGTAAGCAGGTATCTCAAGCTGGTCTAATGACCTAAAAAACTATGAAAAATTCATGATTACATCTATATTTTTCAGGGCGTGACAGGCCCTGAAAACCTAAATTGCTAAAACGAGTCACCAAAAAACAGCAAATTAAAGTTTCCGACCCCTATAAATCCAATCAAGTAGGCTTTTCAGGACTATAATGGTACGTCCAGGGCTAGGTCTCGGTCTAGGGTACCTGGACGCACCAATTAAACTATAATTTCGGCTATGTAGCCCACTTAATTGGAGTTTATAGGGGTGGTACTCACGTTTTCCTTAGGAAACACTATTTTTCACTGTTTTCTAACTATAAAACACTATTTGAACTGATTTTACTGTTATTTTTACTAAATTAAGCTATAAACAACTGTTTGGTGACGCATCGTAGCGAACAAAAACGTAGCTCATTCGCGACTCGGTACGTTATACGATGGCGGTCCCTCCGCTACTTGCGCTAGCGTGCGCCAGATAGGGTCTCGCAGCTGACACTATGGAAACGCCTAACTTTTCATGTTTTTGATGATGCGTCGTCGCGAACATCTCTCCCGCCGTGCAGCGCTGTGACGACTCGTAGCGGCGTCGGCGCGGCGCTGCATCTTCTCCGGTGAGCGACGACTGTAGCCACGGCGCTCGCTGCTGCGACGCCCGCCGCCACGACGCTCTGCCGTCGCGACGCTCGCCGCCACGACGCTCGCCGTCGCGGCGCTATGCCGTCGCGACGCTATGCTGCTACTTCGGTAATGGGACGAGTTTCTTCACCGGACGCTTCAAGGTGCCGCCGGCAGTGCGCACCTCAGCGATCCGGACTTCTCCGTCGGCCCCGGGGAATATGGTGACTATGCGGCCTCGCGGCCACGTGTTACGAGGCAGCTGGCCGTCTGCGATGAGCACGGGGTCACCCACCAGTAGTCCGGGTCCGCGGCTATGCGGCTCCCGCCGGTTTTGAAGCTCCGGCAGGTATTCTCTGACCCAGCGACGCCAGAACATGTCGGCGAGTATCTGTGTTCGACGCCATAGTCTCTTACTGTTTACGTCTTCCTCGGAGAACACGCCGGGTGATGGTAATCGCGCCGACCCACCAAGTAGAAAGTGGTTCGGTGTGATTGACTCGTCGTCTTCGCTGTCCACGGATACGTGCGTCAGCGGTCGGCTGTTTACTGTGTACTCTGCCTCACACAACAGTGTGGACAGCACCTCTTCTTGTGGGTGCTTTTCTGTGAGCACAGTATATAGTGCGGACTTCACACAGCGCACTAGACGCTCCCAGGCGCCTCCCATGAATGGCGCCGATGGCGTTATAAAGCGCCACACGATGCCTCGACGACTGGCCTCCTCTCGGAAGGCGTCTCGGAGCTCCTTTTCTATGACGCCTTTTGGTAGGCGGGCGAGTGTCAAGTTGAAGCCTAACGTGTCTTCCCTCGGTCGCCATATCAGGCCGAGTATCTTCTCTGTATCTATATTTCCGATGCTGACGACTTCAGTTCGGATCTGTGTGGCGTCTATATTTTCTATGAGTTGCGTGCTGTTTGAAACCCATTTTCTTAGTTTGAACTTCGCCTGTTGGTGAAATTTCTTCACCGCTGTTGCGATATGTGTCGCGTCTTCTACTGTCTTGTAGCTACCGAGGTAATCATCGTTATAATGATTCTGTATGATGGCTTCCACTGCTTCTGGATGCTCTTCTGTATGCCTTCTCGCGTTCCAATTCTTCGCGAAAATGGCCGCGCACGGCGAGCTTGCCGCGCCGAATGTTATGGACGTCATGCGGTACTCTTCGGGTGCCTTCTCATCGTATCTCTTTTGGATGAGTGAGTCCATCTGTTCTGTGTATCTGTCTCGAAGAGCCGGTTTGCTATCGAGCTTCTTTTCTATTGAGACGAGCCTTTTGAGTGCTGTCCCGTAACTATCTGGCATTTCTATGTTTTCATTTTTCCACAGCATAGCTGTTTCTATGTGTCCATCTTCTAATTGTTGAGTGTGACGAGTCAAGATATCTTCTGCTTTCTTCTCGGGATCGGAGTCTGGTCGTCTCGGATTGATAACCAGCGATTCTATAGCGAAGAATTCACGAAGCTGTTCATTTAGATCTTCATCGCTAGCTGTAAGTCGGTTGACGTAATGCACCTGCTGACCCAGTATTCTAGTGTGCGCGCCGTGAAGTGTCCAGCCCAGTGTGGTTAGCGACGCAACAGGCTGGTGTTTCGGTCCTCTTCGAATCTCACTGGCCAATAATAGGTGCCAGTTATCTTGACCGATGAGTATCTTCGGTGCGCCTGTGTCGTAAATCAGCTGTTGCCTGAGGTCATCTAGATGTTTGCAATGTGCAACGTCCTCTTCGCTGACTGTCTGCGGTGCGAGGTTGAGCTTCGGTATGGTGCGCGCTCTGAATGGCACCCTATTCTTCAGTTGGCTTGCGAGAGTTACGGTGATTCTTCGAGAACAAGGAGTGTCGATTGTGGTGTTTCCGATCGCACCTATCTTCAGAGGGTCGATATGGCCCTCCGCTCCGACTTGCTTCGATATTTCTTCGTCGATCAAGGAAACGGTAGATCCATCATCGAGAAGTGCGAATGTAGAAGCTTCTCCCGCCGGTCCTATGACTCGAACCGGTACTATTTTGAGGTAGGCGTGACTTGATGTTGTTCTTGAGCTGGCTACCGTTTCCTGAGCCTCCTTCTTCTGTCCCGAAGCGTCGGGCTTCTCGACATCCGTCGCTGCTGGCTTCTTGTTGTAGTGAAGAAGCCGATGATGCGTGGCTATACATCCCTTGACGTCACACTTCTTCGCTTTGCATGTGTGACCATTGCGACGGCTTCGCAGGCATCGGAAACAGAGATTGAGTTTCTTCGCGAGTTCCCATCTCTCGTCACTGGATCCCTCTTTGAACTTCTTGCAATCAGAAGCATAGTGTCCCTCCTTATCGCAGATACGGCATTTATTGGCTGTGTTGTCTGTAGCTGCGTGAGTTCTCTGTATGACACGCTTGGAGGACGTCGCTTCAACAGGGCTGATGTTCTCTGGCGGGGCGAAGGCGCTGCAGAAACGAGCTTGCTCGGTGATGAAGTCGCTGAAGAGTGAGAGATCTGGAAGCGACTGGTACTTCTCGGTATATGTTCGGTACCACTGTACACGCAGGGAGTTCGGCATCTTCTCTGTCAGTAATCGCATCAGCTCAGCGTTGATCAAGTAATGTTCTTTCTTCAGTGCGCGCAGAGTGACTACGCCGCTTCTGACTCGACTTGCGAAGTTGCAGATATCTTTTGGTGATTCGCTGCAGCGCGGCAACCCACGTAGCCTGTCTGTTTCAGCTTGAGCGATTGAGTCTGGACGGCCGAATTGCAGCTCGAGTTCCCTCATGATGTCATCAGGTCTGGCATTTCCAATGAGTTCTGAGCTCACTGTTTCCAACGCACGTCCACGCAGGCTTCTTCGGAGTCTTGCTGTGTTCTCAACATCATTGAAGTATGTTCTTGTTGTTTCATAGATGGCACGAAATGAAAGCCATTCTGTATGTGCTCCGCTGAAGTTCGGTAAGGTCATGATGGCCTTTGACGCCGAGGGCTGGTTCGATGTCCACTGTTCTGTTTTCCTGTCGGCGAGCGACGCTATAGCGGACGTCAACTCCGTTATGAAAGGACGGAGTGAGTCTTTCCCCTTGGTGTCTTCTATTGCTTCTTTGGAGGGCACTGTGTTGTTTCTCACTTCATTTACTGTAGGATTCGATTGCGTCTGGAGGCCCGCTATAGCATCGGCGACCACAGGGGGGGGCTGTTGCACACGGCTTCTATTTCTGTAGTCCCCCTCGGCGGCGTTGTCCCCTTTCGGCGGCGCTGGTTCTGGTGCCTCTTCAATCCAGGAACGCACGTACTCATTGTTTGAGCTTCTATCATCCATATATTCGCCGTCGGAGTCTTCTTCCTCGGCTTTTTGAAGTGCTATTTGAGCAAGTTCCAACTTAATCTTCAATAAGTCTTCACGCGCTCTTGAAATTTTTCTGTTTGACCGCGTCGTTCTATTCGTAGTCGACGGCGGCTTGTTCTGTTCGGTACGGGCGTCACCCCGGGTAGTCATCGGCATGGTTCGGCGGTGTTCCTGTTCTGATTCTTTTTCTATTCTCGGCTGTACTGTTCTGTTTACTGTTTCATCTGAAGTTCCCTCCGACTGGGTTCCCTCTCCAGAAATATACGGCTGCTTTTCAGACTGTGCTCGTACAGGCAGATCTTCTCCCTCCCGGGGGGCGGGGCGCTGCTCGGTTCCTTCGACGGTGGACGGTGATCGCGGTGGTTGCTCATGACGGATGCCCGTAGTACTGCGTTCTCTGCCCACCTCCATCGTCGAGGATTCTGGTGCTCTGCCTTGTGATCTTGTAAACCTCATTATGGATCTTCAGTCTTCGCAACGAATCTTCAAACTTGAATTGTGTGATAAGGTTTCAGTGATAAATCTTCAGTCTTCGAGCTTGACTCTTCAATCTTGAATCTTCTATAATAAATCTTCAGAGCATATCTTCAGTCTTGAATCTTCTATAATAAATCTTCAGGAATCTTCAGAGATCTATCTTCATTCTTCACAGGAACAGATGATCCCAGCCGCAGCGATCCGGCTCGCAAGGACCAGAAAATGTACGGAGCGGGCCGGGGTCGTAGCTGGTCCCAGTTGCTATCCGGCTCGTAAGGACCAGAAAATGTACGGAGCGGGCCGGGGTCGTAGGTGGTCCCAGTTGCTATCCGGCTCGTAAGGACCAGAAAATGTACTGGACGGGCGTGATCGTCGGACGCGGTGTGTTGAAGGAGTGTGTAATGCCTATCCAGGTGTATCCCTGCTTGAGGTTAGGCCTCCTAGTCCAAACGGCGCTGACGTCCTGTACCTATAGGCTCAGGATAACTGCAGACTGGCGACCAGTAGCTATGTGTGAAGTCTTGACGGGGAAGGGTTTCTTGAAGATGAAATAATAACAGCGATTTTGATAAGTCTTCAGGAGATTTCAGGAGACGATTTGCGTAACTCTTCAGGAACAGAACGATGAATAGGTACCATGCCGATGGCTACGATTCTATGTTTTCGCTTGCGCGCTAAGGTACCTCGAAACTTTACCTTAACGAGAACCGCGAACCGTCTCCTGGTTTAGAGTTTATTTCTATTTCAAAAATTTTACAAAAGTGCTTATTAGCAGCTGAAAAATGGCTATAATAACATCATATTATACACCGTTACAATCGTCATTAGATTGTCCAGCGATTGAGACACCTGCATTTCCTGTAACTATATTCGCTGAAAAGATTTCAGCGTGTAAATACAAAAATGTTAATTGTTTTGATTTTAAATTATTTTTCAAACTATTTTATTCGATAACCAAAGAAGATATTTCAACGGGGTAAGCAGGTATCTCAAGCTGGTCTAATGACCTAAAAAACTATGAAAAATTCATGATTACATCTATATTTTTCAGGGCGTGACAGGCCCTGAAAACCTAAATTGCTAAAACGAGTCACCAAAAAACAGCAAATTAAAGTTTCCGACCCCTATAAATCCAATCAAGTAGGCTTTTCAGGACTATAATGGTACGTCCAGGGCTAGGTCTCGGTCTAGGGTACCTGGACGCACCAATTAAACTATAATTTCGGCTATGTAGCCCACTTAATTGGAGTTTATAGGGGTGGTACTCACGTTTTCCTTAGGAAACACTATTTTTCACTGTTTTCTAACTATAAAACACTATTTGAACTGATTTTACTGTTATTTTTACTAAATTAAGCTATAAACAACTGTTTGGTGACGCATCGTAGCGAACAAAAACGTAGCTCATTCGCGACTCGGTACGTTATACGATGGCGGTCCCTCCGCTACTTGCGCTAGCGTGCGCCAGATAGGGTCTCGCAGCTGACACTATGGAAACGCCTAACTTTTCATGTTTTTGATGATGCGTCGTCGCGAACACATTCAAGAATTACAGGCTTAATGTTAGTACTATTACGTATCAGAGTTTTCGTACTTTTCATGTTAATTTTTGAGATTTAAATGCGTAATTAAAGTTTTTTTAGGCATGTCTAGACTGATGTATGATCAAATAAACCCTCTCGCCCCTATATTTAAAGTTTAAACCACACATAAATATTAACACGCTCAAATAAGTTAATTTCTAACTTCGGAATATAATTTGTAACGCTGCGGTATTTCTGCTGGGTAATATAGTGGATGAAAACTTTATGTAAATTTGTTCAGCATAGTGACATCCAAAAGTTTAAATATTCAAATTAACTCGTTGAAATATATTAGAGCTGACTTTATTTACACATTGTAATACTAGTTATATTGAAACAGCACTTTAGTTATGTGTACTTAGCTGTTTATATTCTTTATGCAGAGCAAGTACTGCTACATGAACCCGATTGGGAGACGCGGGACAATAGACGCGGAGACCGGAGATTGGCATAACTGTGTATGTACTCGTGGTAGAGATAAATTAGCTGGCTACTCACACACTCTGTCTAAATCTGGAAGGTTAAATTCATATGGGTCCATCGGGTTACAATCGGCTACCAGATGAATTTGTAAGCGCAACATCTGACAATGCTTTCAAAGCTAAACTTATAGGCTGGCTAACCGACCAGGTATTATATGACCTAAAAGAATGGTTTTAGGTAATTAATTAAATTATTATTTGTTTGTTTTTTTTTTGACGAATGAATTTAATTTATATTATTTTATTGTAATTTTCTCAATTAATCTTTATAATGTATGATAACTTGTGTTCTATGGTCTATTTTGTAATTTGTATGACTAAAATTGACATGTAATTTTGATAATTATTAATAAATAAACTAAACTAAACCAAATCCTGCTGACTGAGAAGCTCGTGGCTAAGTAATAACAGCCGCACGGGTCGATACATCAGGTAAAGCTACGCTTGCCGGGGTTGGTCCGTGGATAGATGACCATCTTTACATACCGAGATTCTTCCGTGCCTTGGATAGCACATTACGCCGTTGGCCCCGGCTGTGATTCGTGGATCTTTGACAGTCGTTACGGGTCGTCAGAAGCCCGAATGTCTGACAATCAGTCTTACCAAGGGGTATCGTATTACCATGGATATTGGATTGTTTAGGTCAGATAGGCAGTCGCTCCATGTAAAATACTGGTGTTATACCAACATAGTTGGGAAAAGACTAGGCATATTTTTATCTTTCAGATAGTATTATCTGAAAGATAAAATATCATTAGTTTGTTTGTTTGTTTTCCGCCTGTTTAAAATATCATTTCAAACCTTTACCTTAGTGAACACTAACACAAAAGTCCTACCGAGCTAATTTGTGATTCTAATACTAATAAAACAAAAGGAATATTTATTTAAACGTCTCTTAACAACACCTGAGGAGGGAACCAAGTTTAATTACTTTTAAACTTTATTTAATTAAATTAATGAATTTGCATAATGCGGTCCGGCAGCTTCCAACTACGAAGATTAAGGTGACAACTTGTGACTTTAAGCTTTTAATTTGGAACATGGATACGAAATGATGACGTAATGAAAGAGTGTGACATGACAATATGAGAAGCGGTGTTAGTTTTTTGCATGGCAGTAAATCATCATCATCATTTCAGCCATCACCAATTGCTGGATATAGGTCTCCCCTTTTATCTGCCATACTTCTCGGTTCCGTGCGTCCCTCATCCAGGTGTTTCCCGCGACTTTGACAATATCATCAACACAACTCGCTTTTGGATGGCCCTGGTTTCTATAGCCTCAACTTGACCACCATGTGGTCATAGCTTTACTCCATCGGCCATCTCCGCGTCTAACTAGATGTTCTGCTCAACTCCACATGAGGCACATCACCAAAACTACAAAAAAAAAAAAAAATACACAGTGAGACTGCCCACAATCACAGAAGATCACCGTAATTTCGGTTTATTCCCGTTGTCTCCGTTCGCAGTGTCCCCGTCCTACGGGGACAGCGGTACTTCAATTAAATATTTAAAAATACTTTCCGTTGTCCCCGTACACTGTCCCCGTTAATAAAATAAGCAAAAACTATTGCCCACGGTCCCCGTTTTTTTCTTTTTTCTGTAGTATTATGTGTGAGTCCATCTTATACCCATCAAACAAAGTTTTTTATTTGGTATTTAATCAAATGATTTATTACAGCAAACAAAAAAAAAATGTGGAAAAAAAGAGATTATTTTTAACAGGCTATCAAGAACCGAACTAGTTAGTTAGAGGACAACGACTCGTGAAAAGTTTGCTTCCCGTTGTCCCCGTTAGCCGAATGTACATTATGGGGACAGCGGGGAATTTAATCACGTCCCGCTGTCCCCGTGAAGGGGATATGGCATACGGGGACAACGGGAATAAACCGTAATTTCCACAGTAAATATTAGCATAAAATAATATAGTTAATATTATTTGAACAGCTGGTGTTACCGAGTTGCTACACAAAATCGGGCTGCGGTGTTCTTACGTAGACCTCATATATTGCACACCCCAGTGGTAGCCACTACGTAGCTACAGACAGAACTCGTACATGGTGAGAGCGAGTCGTATGTCTAGACGCCAGCACATCAAGCTACTACAATCTGTCAAATTTCTTTATTAGATTTTTATCTTTATCGTTAAAGCATTAGGTTCAAGGTTGGTTGGGAAAATTTGACAGTTTCGGGTGGCTTGACCTGCTGGCGTCTGTACAACGCAACAAGCCAGAAAGCTGCTAGACTTGAAAAAAAAAACTGATAGCGTCTTCGAGCATAAATACTCATTTTTCTGTTTTTTTATATAAATGGTCTATTATCAATTTTCTGTTTCATATGATTTAACTACATTTTGTTTAAATTTTTACTTACTGTATTTTTTAGCTGTAAGTTTTCCTAAAATGAATAAATAAATATAATAAAACACTGATGCAGTCGTTTATCGAACGATGATGATGTTTAAGAGGGCTGTCGGATTTTGTCACCTCTCTTGAGAAATGTGTTTTTACCTACTAAATTAATAGTATTTACTAGTTCGCTACTTGATTACATTTATCAAATAAAAACCTTGTACAAAAAAAAAAACAACTGACTCCCAAAAAAAACACTACAAAGCGAAAAATAACTTTAATTTCGGAAGTCGGTGTCTTTGGTTTTTTTGTATCGTTTTTTTGGCTACCGACTTCCGAAATTAAAGTTATTTTTCGCTTTGTACTTAGTGTTTTTTTTGGGAGTCGATTGTTTTTTTTTTTTGTAAAAAGTTTTTATTTTTCACTTTTTAGTGGTGCCTAATCCACACAAATACGAATACCACTCTGCAAAATAAATTAGAGCATCATTCACATAGACTATGTGGGAAAAATACATATTAAATTATTGAAGCTAACTCAAAGGCCACTCAGCAGAACTTGAAGATATTTATATACGACCAGCTCAGGAGTATACCATTTCAAATAAAAACTTTACAAAAAGGCAAATATATGTCGCGCTAAGCCGTGTCAGAAGTTTGGAAGGCGTAGTTTTATGTAAACGGAGATAACGAGACTACGAAATCTGAGTTCTGACAATCAAGGCCACACATAACATACAACTCAAGTAGCGCAATTTGAAGCGGCATATAATTACCATTAAAATCATTTATAGCATCATCATCATTTTTTTTTTGCATCATTTTTTTCATTTCATTTTTATTTTTTTTTAGCATTTATTCATTTTTTTTTTACATCTCATGACAATTCCAATAAGCCCAAGCACGGCTAGAATACATTGTTTTATTACTGAGTTCCGGTGCCTACCTTCCGGGTTCGTCATCAGATCGGCTCGATGGTACCATTTTCATCAGAACCATTTATTTAAAGCGTCGTCATAGTCGCTTAATTATCTTAATCGAGATATCTTATCGCCACCCGTGAAATACTTATTATCTTTGAGAAGTTCCCGTGGCCATCTGTGGTCTTCTTCATCAGTTCCATTTGACCAGATGATAAATTCTGAATGCGCACAATCTGTCAACAAGTGTCGTACTTACGTACTTTCGTCACCACAAATCACAATCTATCTACGGAAATCGTTGGTGGTCGTTAGTTGAACTTTTTCTTATTATTTCGATCGTGTATATGAAAACCATTAGAAACGTCTCTTCAAATTAAACCGTATAACAATTTAATAATCTTATCATGACTGCAGTGAACAGAAGTGATAGCCGCACAGCAAGGAAGAGGGCAAAGACCAACAGTCGCAGTTCTCGTGCAGTTTTTCAACTACCTGTCAGCAGAATCCATAAGAATAAATAAATAAATAAAAAATAAATAAAATTCTTTATTGAACAAAAAACACAGTATGACAATAACATTTAGTGCGATAATACCTACATTAGTAAAATACTGTGTCGTAGGAATTAACGCCCACCTCAGGCGTATAGCGTTCTAGAATTTATACTAAACACAGGAGATAGATTACAAACTAGAATAATAGGTTAAAAATGTGAATATGTGTAGGTACGAGCGAATGTATTATGTGCGTGTGGGTGTTTGCATAGGTGTGTGTGTATGTGTGTGTGTGCGTGAGTGTGTCTTAATTTATGTGTAATGAGTCTATTTCGGAAGGAAGAGGTCGATATTGGAAACAAATCAGGGTTTGACCATGCTCTCCAGGTCTTCATAGGTGAGGGTTTGAAGCCAGTCGTCAGTGAGTTTTTTACAATCCCTATAAGAACGAGAATGAATATGGAGTACACTGTTTACCTTATTGTACAGCCTCGAACTAAAGAAATCGTATTGCCGCCGGACCACTTCAAGTTTCGCCGACACTATGCCACAAACTCTGTCCGATCTACACCCACGTCTACGCTCAATAGTGGCGTTAGGTTCGTAAGGCAACTCCGAGGAAACGCAAATACTGCCTTACTCATCTCGTACTCGTGGTCAAGGCGGGGCCTTGTACACGAATGCAGTGTTTTAGCACTTATGGGCTTTTCTATTGGGGTCTCGTGCAAGAGCAGCAGAACTTAATAAAAGAATCAGAATGTCACCTCGGAAAATTATGCTGGCGATCGGTAACAACATAGAACTATCCGAAATGCTGCAAGATGTGATCATATCAAGGGCGCCGTGGTTTTTTTTTTTTTTTTTTTTTTTGTGTATGGGAAATCATCAAATGACTTCTCCCGCTCTGGGCAGAGCGGGAGGGCGTGTCAGACTTTTACTGACTAAAACCCACCCGTGTTCCTTCAGCTGCCCGTGCCAGGGCCACGGTATCTCTTTCGAACTACCCGCGACCCCGGCGGCATCGGCCCAATTGACCCCGTCACTGCTGACATCTCTTTGAGGCGCGCGTGGAACACAACGCGCCGTCGACCCGGGCTTGGTCCTTACCGGACGGCGAGCTGCCCATTACTCGTCGTCCGCAAGCCCGCGCCTACGGTGGCCGGGAATCGGCAATCGATTCCCGCCGCCCAGGGCGTCTCCTATGGCGGCTAGGGGCGCGAGGGCACGGCTGTTGCCTCTCCCTCACGCGTTCCGCTTCCTCCTTCACAAGCATTACTGCTTCGCAGAAGGAGGTGACGGCTTCCCATACATTCTCGCTCCGCACCATGGCCTGGACCAGGTTTGGACGCGAGAGATCGCCGCCGCCGATCGCCTCCGTGAGAACACGGCGGTGCTCCGCCCAAGCCGGGCAGACCTCCACTGTATGCTGTATGCACTTATTGAAAATGAGCTGTTTACAAAGGAGACGAAGAGTTAACCACTAATAGTTCATAATTTTGCTTGCAGCTTGCAGCAGTACATTCTATGAATGTTTCCAAAACATTTTGTGCATTCTTTGGTAGAATATCCACCCTTGTTCTGGTTATGAGATTGACGAGTCACACTCACTTATAACTAATTCAATCAATTTCAATGTCAATATTCTAAGTTACATTAAGTGTTCATATTTTAAAATTAAATGCTTTTGTCTCCATACTGTACAGAATGGTAAGCGTAACCTCATATAATTATTATATGAGGTTACGCTTACCATTCTGTACCTATATTCTGTGTGTTGTGTTGTGTTGTGTGTTGAGGAGCTTGTCGCTAAGTAATAACAGCCGCACGGGTCGTTCCATCAGGTTAAGCTACGCTTGCCGGGGTTGTCCGTGGATGGGTGACTATCTTTACATACCGAGAGTCCTCCGTGCCTCGGAAAGCACGTTAAGCCGTTGGTCCCGGCTGTCATTCGTGGATCTTTCACAGTCGTTACGGGTCGTCAGAAGCCCGAAAGTCTGACAACCAGTCTTACCAAAGGGTATCGTATTACCCAGTTACTGGGTTGTGGAGGTCAGATAGGCAGTCGCTCCATGTAAAATACTGGTATTCAGCTGCATCCGGTTAGACTGGAAGCCGACCCCAACATAGTTGGGAAAAGGCTAGGCAGATTGATTGATAAATTCTGAATGCAAATGCTTGATTTGTTAATGAAAATACAAAAATCACTATAATTTTTTCGGTGTGATTGACAGGCACCGACCACATGTTTCGCCAGAATGAACACATGGCGTCATCATCCGGTGGGTGCGTGTCAGCCACACCTTGGTCCGGTCGCTGCCAAGCCCTATAGACCCGCCTTTCATTCCAGTATGCCTATAATTTTTGAGGAGTTCCCTCAATTCCTCATAGATCCCATCATCATAATAAAAGGAACCAATGGGAAGTATATCCTTTCAAATAAAAAAAGAATTTTCCAAATCGGTTTATAAATGACGAAGTTCTGAGGTAACAAACAAATAAAAAAAAAAACCTACAACCGAATTGAGAACCTCCTCCTTTTTTTGAAGTCGTAATCGACTTAAAGAAAAAATAAAAAAGAAAAGAAAAAAAAGAAAAAAAAAAAAAAAAAAAAAAAAAAAAAGAAAAAAAAGTAAAAAAAAATAAAAGAAAAAAAAGAAAATAAAAGATGCTTTTTAATAAAAGCATCTTTTCGTTTAACAATCTTATAAATTTGGTTCCGTGTGAGCGAGACAGGTGACAAAATGCGACAGCCCTCTTAACGCTTGATTTCTAAGCAGCAGCAATATCAGACATATTTTAAAACAGAGAAGGAAAACATTGTGAGAAATCTGACAACATGTCCTAGAACGAACATTTTTATGACACGTGACATCCACCAACAAGCACGCAATGGACGCGTGTGGTGGATGAAAGGCCCAATAACTTACACAGAGAGAAGACCTGATCCCTGCAGTACCTACCTACAGTAGTAGGAATATTACAGGCCGAACTCGAAAAAGCCTCACGATAGCAAGAAAATATGCTTCATAAATTCGCCAAGCTCTTGTCACTCTTAAATAATATGCGAGTAGCGCTGATTTTCCTCGTAAGCCAGTTTACCCAAAAGCTTGAAGATACCGCCAACTCAAGTTATAACGTTTATGAATCGCAAAGTGACAAGAAGATTTATGATTTTATACTTTTTTTTTGTAATTTTATCGCGCGCTGACATGGATTGATGCAGCCAAGCTCATAAGCGAGATGAAACTGTTTCATATCGGCTTTTTGGCCTTATTTTTGATACCCTTTTTAGGGTTCCGTACCTCAAAAGGAAAAAAACGGAACCCTTTTAGGATCACTCGTGCCAATTTGCTCCGAATCTACAGGGCCGATTTAGTTGAAATTTGGTACTCATATGAATTTCTGTGACCCAAACACGAACAGGTAAAGTAAATAAATGAATTTTGAATATCCCCCATATTCAAAATTCATTTATTTACTTTGTGTGAGTGAAATTAAAAAATATTTTTATAATTTTAAAATAAATTGTTTTGAAGTTATTTATTTACCATCCCCCCCCCCCCCCCCTTATGTCCGAAATTACTGAGCCTATAATTTTGAAAAAAAAATACAGAAAATAGATCTTTTCAGGAAAACCTATAAGAAGTCAGTGGTCTTAAAATAACATGGTAAATCACTCAATATTGTGAGTACATACTTACATTTATAGTTTGGAATGTATGGGAGAAAATGTTTTTCAACTACAATGTTAAGTGTGTTCTTGGGATAAATTCATCCCAATTGCGCAAACCTTCATTGTGTGTGGTCCGACACGCACTTGTCCGTTTTTTTTATTAACTTTGTATATTCAATGACGTTGCAAGTTTAGGGTTGAATATTAAGATTTTGTACCAGGACTAGCAGCTTCGGACAAACAGAATTTTAGGAATTTGATCTGCGTAATTGCGTAAGTTTGGATGTCACTGTCTGTATGTCAGTGTGTCTATCATGCTGTCCTCCTATCTGCTTTGAGATACAATCTGACGCAGAAAATAAACGATTTTCATTGTGCGTGAATGATCAATTCCATATTTTCAAAGATAGTCATTTAATTTCAAAAGTTACTTTATTCGCATTTTCTGAAGAAATTCTTTATGCAAAATTAAACTTCTAAAACACTTTACACAAAATAATCTAAAACACTCAAGTCTCAAGAGTTTGTTAAAAAGCTTAAAGACAGACTTAACATTTTAAAATGCAGCTTGTTTCGAGCGAGATTATGTAAACAAGAGCTAATGGAGCTCCCGAGCTAAGACACCCGAGCGCCTTCTAAAACGAGTGACAATAAACATTAAATTATATTGTTCGCATTCGCATTCAAATTCCTGTCGCGAACTTGGATGAATGTGCGAATCCAGACATTAGGGTAAGTGACGTTATCTACATTTGAGATGGATACGTTATTGTGTTAATGTAGGTACACATTTACATTTGTATCGAATTGAGCAAATTGTAAATAAATATTATCTATTCTATTCTTGCTCTTTCATTATGCATAATTTTTTTTAAGCTAACAATATTGTCGCACGTGGGTGTTGATGAAATTGAATGTTCAAATTGAAAATGTCGCGCGATATTGAAGAATAATGGCACTCGAGGTATTTATTTTAATTTTATATCAATTTATTGAAGCATTCCCGTTCGAGCACTTATTTTTTGAGCACCTATTTTAAGAGCACCAAAGGTGTTCCCATCTGTGCACCAATCAATATTTTAACGTGGTGCTCAAAAGGGAACAATAAAAAATATTCAACTTTACTCCCTTTTGAGCACCTACGGTAGCTTCTAGTGATGGGGTGTTTAATAAAACATATTGATACAAATTGGCAGTACTTTTGAACATCATGGGATACCTTGAGGGCTTTGACCTTGACCTCAAGAAATTGACCTTGAGGTCAAGTCAGAACTCCGGAAGTCCAATTAGCTGTTGGTCCAATTCGCGGTTGGTATTTCTGTGTAAAAGGTTTAAAGTAACCTAACCAATACCTAACCTCGGGGTGTCTTTCGCTCTCTGTTGCATCTTCGCCATGTCGAGCGAAGGGCACTCCGAGGTTTGGTTTGGTTTTAATTTTAACCTTTACCTCAAGGTTAATGATCCTGAGGTAAAGATCAGTGACCTTAGGAGAATCGCTTATCTCGACTTTCGGAATCGGACCTCAAGATCAATGGCCCTGAGGTCAAGGTCAGTGACCTTAAGAAAATAGCCGATCTTGACTTTCGGAATTTCGACCTTGACCTCAAGGTCAATAATCCTGAGGTCAAGGTCAGTAACCTGAGGAGAATCACGAATCTTGACTTTCAGAATTTTGACCTTGATCTCAAGGTCAATGACCCTGAGGTCAATGTCCATGCCCTTGATACCTCGAGGTATGGTGGTTCCATGGTGGTCAAAAGTACGGCCAATTTGTATCGATATGTTTTATTAAACCCATCACTAGAAGCTACCACACCGTAGGTGCTCAAAAGGGAATAAAGTTGAATATTTTTTATTGTTCCCTTTTGAGCACCACGTTAAAATATTGATTGGTGCTCAGATGGGAACACCTTTGGTGCTCTTAAAATAGGAGCTCGAACGGGAATGCTTCAATTTATTTATGTCTTCTAGTAAGCTCAACAAAGATAAAGTAACATTTAAACATTATTTTATTTCATTTGGACTGCAACAAATGCTATTAAAAAAAAATCCAGATAACACTTTACATTTGAAAGAATCTACCCAGTGAAATTCCTCCCAAATTATAATTGCCCATTTTCGCTTTTATTGAGGTCTATTCAATTACTTGGCACTACAGACCGCAGAAGGCGAGTAGCTTCGCGCTACAGCCCATGTGCCACAAGGTTTATATAGTGGCATGCTTCTGACAAGGGTACCATCCCTTAACCAACTTCTAGGAAATATGAGGTACTTCTCAAAGTTTCAGACGTCTTTCAATCTCGGATATTACCTACCCTATACTGCTTAGTACCTAAAATAATTAAAGCTATCAGGGAGGGAGTTCGTAGAATTTGCTAGAATTTCATTGTTACTGTTTTTTGTTGGCTGTTTGGTTTTTAAATTACATAGTACTGAATTGAGATAATGTTAGATGGATCTATATTATTTTTAATGCTAACCATCACACCTGTTGATTGGTAGAATCGTCAAAGTCCATCCTGACACGCGATTGCCTATAAAAAATAGATTACTTATAACTGAAACAAAAGGTTACGAAACCAAAAAAGAAGATTGATAATTACAATTGTTTTTCTTGTATAAATACACTTCTGGACACATCTTTTGGCCCACCTTGTATTTTCAGTTTCGTTTGCTCCTAGCTAAAATTTTATATTAGGTCGAGCAAAAAGTTTTTATGCAGTTTTGAACCTGGCACATTCACAATTTCATTCAATAGTCTTTTTTTGAATTTCGAACACAGAATTTAAAGAAACAAAAGACAATTTGGAGCCTGTTTGTTGATATCAAACAATCGAATACTAAGAAAACTTGGTTTTATTGGTTTACTTGGATTTAATTCTTGAAAAAGTGATTGATATCTTTGGTTTTGCAACAAACATTACTTATTCTTAACATTAAGGTGAGGTTCTATCAATAATCTATGGATACTACACCTGAAGTCGCCGCCCAACCTGTGGCACTTATTCAGGCCGGACACAGCCAAAGAAACGTGAGTGCTCAACTTAATTTAAGTCGATCTGCGGTCCGAAATGTTTATCGGAGGTACCTAGAGACTGGCGGCTTTGTTCGTCGCCAAGGAAGGCCACGATCTCGGGTCACAACTGAAAGACAGGATCGATTCATCGTGACGACCAGCTTGAGAAATCGTCACCTTACCTCCATTGAGATACAAAACCAACTTTACGACTTCCACGGAGTATCTGTGAGCGCTCGAACTGTTCGAAGAAGGTTAAAAGAACGCGATATGGTACCACACAAGCCAGCTAATGGCCCCAAACTAACGCGAGCCCACCGAACAGCGCGCCTTCATTTCGCACGCAGTCATTTAAATTGGACACAGCAAGATTGGAGCCGTGTACTCTTTTCTGATGAGTCTAAAATTGTGTTACATGGCAATGATGGAAGGAAGAAGGTCTACCGACGTAAGGGAGAGCGTTTCGCACAATGCTGCTTTGATGAGAGGGTTGCTTATGGCGGTGGCTCATGGACTGTCTGGGGCGGTATATCCGCGAGCGGCAAAACTCAACTTGAGGTTGTTACAGGACCACGGCTGCCAACATTAAATGCTGAAAGGTACATTCGTGAGTGCTTAGAACCTCACGTGATACTGCGTGATACCATACGCGGACTATGTGGGCCCAAATTTCCTTTTTATGCATGATAATGCAAGAGCCCATGCGGCCGGCATCGTCAGGTAATATCTTCGGGATGTCAACATCACAGTTATGGACTGGCCAGCCAGAAGCCCAGACATGAACCCTATTGAGCACATGTGGGACGAGCTAAAAAGACGTGTTAGGGCTCGTCAGCCAGTTGCCCAGACGATGCAGGAGTTGAAAACTGCCATAGAAGAGGAATGGGAGATGATCCCTCAAAATTTCATAGAGCGGTTGACAAACTCTATGCCTAATCGTATGAGAGCTGTGGTAGATGCCCATGGAGGCAACACGCGTTATTAAATTAAACCTTTATTTGATAAAACATGTTTTTTATTCAAAAATCAATTGCCTTTAACAAGGCGCATATCCGACTTGTTAGGCGTAGCTCCATGTCGTATGGTATTCTGAATTCAAATTTAAAACAATACGATCGAAAAAGATGGTAAAATGTATCAGGTTTAAAACTGCATCAACAGTTTTTGTTCAATCTAGCAATCATATTTCGGTAGGGGCCATCGAAACCTAAACTCTAAGGTGGGCCAATAGATGTGTCCAGAAGTGTATATATTTATGCTATCATCTCTTTATCGAGAAAAGCTAAAGCAGCCATAATAAAAACAAAAGTAGGACGGTCATCTACAATATGGCACCTAAATCACTTCCGTCATGAATTTTAGAAAAAAAAAAAAAAAATCAAAATAAATGAATGAAATGAATGTGAATTTTGTTTGAAAGAACTGATATTTATATTTTCAGTAATTTATTTTTTAGTGTATGGAAAAGGAGCTCGCAAGAGAGCAGGGTGGCCCATTGGTAACGGCCGCGACTTGTACGAGTTGTAGGTCGTATGTTCGAACCCAGACAGGCGTATAAATAAAAATAAAAAATAAAAAAGCCTTTTATTTCTTGCAGTTTGCCTTAGAATATACATTTCCAATTAAATATCTATCAAAAAATATTATTATTACAAATTAGAGTTGTTCTCATTAAATTACTTCTATTACAATTATTACAAATAAATATTAACATCTAATTTAATTAAAATATATAATTACGGAATTCTTATATCTAATTTATTATTTTGCAAGAACCCCTCTCAGGTGAAGGCCTCCTCCAGAGATTGCCAATTGTCCCTGTCCCTTGCTACTGTCGTCCAGTCTCGTCCGGCTATGCGAGTGATGTCGTCTACCCAGCGTGCAAGTGGTCTGCCTATCCTCCTCTGTCCTGCTGGTCCCGGCCAAACTGTCGCATGTAGTGTCCACCTTTGGTCTGCTGTTTAGGCGATACCCAACTGGAATATGTGGACAGCTATATATACCTAGGGAAACAAATATCATTTCAGGCTTCTAATAATGATCAAGAAGTGGAAAGAAGACAGGCGTATACTTTGTGTAAATTATTTAATTACCACTGCTCCCAAAACGGCGAAGGAAAACATCGTGAGGAAACCGGCATGTTCTAGAACTGAAAATTTGAAGACGTGACATTTACCAACCCGCACTGGGCCCGTGTGGTGGATTACAGCCCACTCCCTCTCACCGAGAGCAGTCCTGTGTCCTAGCATTGGGAACATTTCAGGCTGATTATGCTTATGCTATAGAGAAAAGGAGGATAAATATTAATAGGGCATCAAAAAACTTGTCCGCATCGCTGTCAACACGAAAATTGCCGGCAGCATTGCCACGTTGTAGAATAGCAATGCTAATTATTTTTAGGTAAATTAATTCAAAGTGATAAAAACATCGAGGAATAATCTCGATCCTCCTGTAACCAACCTAGTGAGGTTGTTACTACAGGATGATGCTAATTGTAAGTCAACGTTCGCACGGACGTAAAAGTATCACGGCGATTTTGTTTCGCGCACTGGATTTTCAACGCTCTGCTTAGCGCCCAGAGTTGAAAATACAACATTCCAACTCCAACTCTGTTGTTGTTAAGTTGGATTCTCAATGCTCGGCTCAACCAACGAGAGTTGAAAATCAAGTGCGCGATAAAATCCCGCTGCGATATTTTTATATCCGTGCGAACGTCGGCTAACATTGCCACAATAATCCACATTTAACACAAATTAACATTCAATAACCATGTTCTAACGAGTTAAAGTATTAGAAAGTCATGGCTGCCGTATCATGGGCTCATCCAATCTTGTTATAAATTGTTAATTTTAGCCCCGCCGCTTTAAAGGGGTGTTCGCAACAACATGAATTATGAATATTCATCAAACAATTAGAACTGGGAAGTAAGATTATGTTACTTACATACGCTGTTAATGTGGATTATCTTTGTTGTAATTTTATTGTTAAGTGAAATCTGTTACGAGTACCTAGTATACCAGAGGAGAAGGTACGTTTTGCTTGTATGATTATTCAGTTTTATATTAATGTGACACAAACAACTTTTTTATCAACAGCGTATAAGTTTGCCAAGATTATATTATTATCATGTGTGTCGCTATGCAAGCCAAGTTATTTAGTTATTATACGAGTATACCTACCTAAGTACGAACGACTAAGTACTGTAAGGTTTCGAACCTCACAGGGGGGGATAGCTACACTATAAATTAAAGAGGAAGAGGGAGGTCAAGAGGGCAGAGGGCCATTACATTTTATAATTACTCAGTTTTAACTTAATATATGTATATCACACTTAGCTTGCTACATATTACTAATCTGTGATCACACTCCTATAGTTGCTCTATCGATATAGAATAAGTCTTCACCCTTGAACAAAAGCTAGTTCTGCTTTTCTTCAAAGGTAATTAATTCGATGTTTGAGTAATAGAATGTCAGCCTGTAACATAATAAGGTTGACCAATGCAACAAACCTCTACGGTACTACTTTTTCTTCTTTTTTAGGGTTCCGTACCTCAAAAGGAAAAAACGGAACCCTTATAGGATCACTCGTGTGTCTGTCTGTCTGTCTGTCCGTCTGTTACAGCCAGTTTGCTCCGAATCTAATAGACCGATTAAGTTGAAATTTGGTACACATATGAATTTCTGTGACCCAAACACGGAGGGGTAAAGTAAATAAATTAAATTTGAATGTAGAGGTCACTTTTGGGGGGCAAATAAGAAAATTAAAAAAAAAAAGTTTTGCAAACTACACCATGTGTCAAATGAAAGGGCTATGAGGGTCTCAAATATATATTTTTTTATAATTTTAAAATAAATTGTTTTAAAGTTATTTAAGAAAATAGACGAAAATTGACAATTCCCCCCCTTATCTCTGAAACTACTGAGCCTAAAATTTTGAAAAAAATACAGAAAATAGATCTTTACCTGTAGATTACAGGAAAACCTATAAGAAGTCAGTGGTCTTAAAATAACATGGTAAATCTATCAATATTGTGAGTACAAACTTACATTTACAGTTGAAATGTATGGGAGAACATGGTTTTCAACTACAATGATAAGTTTGTTCTTAAGATAAATTCATCCCAACTACGGAACCCTTCATTGTGCGTGGTCCGACACGCACTTGGCCGGTTTTTTTTTTAGGTCTATGACTATGGCTAACATTTTTATTGACAAATATTACGAGTGCAAATATTATGAGTGGAACCAAAGATAATTATAAGTTAAAAAAAGTCATAAGTTTTTTGGAACGAAGTGCTTTAACGCGAATTGTGGTAGGAGTAAACTGGCAGAAATTGTGACGTAACAAAAAAGCTTATGCCGTCAGTTTCAAGTATAAAAAGTTTTTGTTTTTGTGTAAAAAACGTAAATTTTTGACATTTGAAATTATAAGTGAATTTTTATAAAAATAACAATACAAAAAAACATTAAAAAAAAACAAAAAAAACAGACAAGACAAGTAGAAGTTTTTTTTTTAAATAAAAATATATAAATATTCGTAAAATTGTAAAAATAGCTCATGAGCTGTCTTGTTTAGAAGTATGCTATAATCACCATTTATGGAAAACACATTGGAGGTCGCAGTAGGTATATTGAGGCTAGCAATAGAAAAGAGTTGCTCATTCATAATTCGAAGAAAAAATATAATTATTTTCTGTATCAGTTTTCCAAGTCTTACGAGCTGTCTGCTTATGTAGCTTGTACAGCTGTGGCTGTGTCGTAGATGTTAAATGATCTCGCGTGCTTTTTACCTACTAATTACTGAATATTAAGGCTTAATGAGATCTGAAATCACATGCTAGATGTATGACGCCATGTTTACTTATGTACCTAAGTAGTATTAGAGTGTGCAATTGAAGTTAACGCTTCATTTGAAATGATTTTATGTAGCATTGTAGATATTAGAATGTTACAGTGATAAAATGTAATCAGACTGCGCTGTTATTGCAAAATCCTAAAGGAAAAATCCAATAACACTTTGCCCGACATGGGGATCATGCTCAGGAGTCCACGGTCAATCAACAATCACAGACCATGAGACTTCATCTTATAGGGATGATGATGAAAAAGAAATTCTAATTAGTCCGTCAGTCAGATATTAAAAAAAATATTAGACACGTATTTTTTGCTTTATCATATTAATAAAAAAATACTTGGATAACACGCATTAAAGTTGGGGAGTGGGGGCTCGCTACGTCACTTCTACGTATAAAATCTAGCTAGGCGTGACGTCATGCTATATTTTAACTCAATGTGTCGCCGTAATGTTTTCATTACGTAAACAAAGAAAAAAACGCGTGTCTATTATTTTTTAATAATCTACATGACGACTAAAAAAAAAAGTTTAAGTCATGATGACTTAAACTTTTTTTCAGTCGTCATGTTCAGTTCCTATTCAGTTGAACAGACATTAGGTATAAACCTACGGTTGCAATTATTGTCATTCCTAATGAGGAATGCTTACAGTAACTAGTGAACAAAGCTGATTGCACATGGGATGTAAATGTTAATACCACGCATTAGCATGTAGATTGGCTTATTGGCGGTGACGTCATTACGATGACCGTGTCTTTGAGTTACTGATTGCTATTCATCATTCATATTGACAGGTTGTGTTATGGTTTAGTTGTCGGTAAAAAGACCCGGACAACGTTCGGACGGTAATTTGATGGTTGGCAGTTTGGAGGTGGCTTTGAAATCTTCACGAGTTTCCACTGAAGTTATCATCTGTCCCATACAAAACTTCAATACCTACTCGATCCAAATGTATGGGACAGCTGATAATTTTTTCGAGATTACGATGTTGGTCCCATGGAGAAAGTTATTCGGTTTGAAGGTCTGTACCACATCCATAAATATGACTATAAATTTCTGGTAACCGCTGTATAAACGTTACTGAGCACGTACTTTGGCTTAGCGTTATTGCTGTCACTATAGCACAACTACCAAACTACAAGTGCAAGATAGAGACAGAACATGAGTAAGGCCGTTTGTCTACCGCAATGTCAACGGGACGCCAACGAAACGTCAACGATAACGAGATGACGGCGCCAAAGAGCGACACATACAGTTACTATGGCCGTATATCAACCGCACGCCGTCACGTCGCCATCGGAACGTCATGTTCGTTTCGAATAATCTCGATTCTCGTTGACGTTACTTAGCGTTTATAGATCTCGAGCTCAATACCATCCTAGTTACTTATATCATAATATTTATAAGTAACTAGGTACTAGGTACTGAAGAGTACAGTATAAAGAGACAGTCTATATAATTATATAATTTTTAACCTTATTGGGTTAAAAATAAAATCTAGGGTACGTAATGAATAAAATATTAAAACGTTGTAAATAATATGAGTAAGCAAACAAGTTGTATAGATTTTAATTGCAAAATATTTTTGTTCGTTGCTGTTCCAACATTTCTGTAAATAAACTTTTTACATATTTTTCCATTTGAACGACTAAAAATTTTGTATAGTGAATGTTTACCGGCTATTTTGTTTGCAAACGAATTTTTTTTTTAATTTATTTACGCTAGTGAATAAATGGAATTCCATCGATGTGAATTAATACTAATATTTTTGCAGGGAGACTGAAAACATTGATAATTTTTTATGTTTGTGAGAAGAAATTCGGTGTGCTTTTTTCGGATTTAGTCGACTCTTCTGTGGCGAAGCCTGATTCGTGAGGAGGACCGTCGACGATCAAGCTCACATTTTTTTGGGTCACGAATAAAATTAATTTGATTATTTTAAAAATAGCAATAACATTGGGAAGAAAGAATACCAATATAATTCGAATTCGAATAACATTTTCAATCAATATTCTAAGAAACGAAAATTCAATATTGAGAGAATCCAATATTTTTTTTATTGGCACCTAGAATAAATTATTCGATTCAATTTGCGGGCGCAAATTGTCCTAGACTGTACCTGGTTCAGAGTTGCCTCGAGAGAAAATTTGATACACAAATATTTTTGTAGGTACATATTTTTATACCACTGTAAAAATATTACTTGGTTTTGCAAATTGAAAATAAATTGATAGAAATGAAAGATTTTTCAATTTGTTGAAGCGGAAAGAAATAATGATTGGGAGTGTATTCTAAACTTCAAATATAGATCCTTGAAATAATAGCTTTATGGAATACCTTTGAACTTTCTGAAAGAATACAATATAGTAACTTTCAGCCGTTGTTATCTATGATTTTCCCGAGCCCCAAAATACAGACTAGCTTACTGTCTGGTTTGGGGCTCACTGACCTTTATTTATTATTATCTACCCATAATAAGAGTATATTGTATATTAAACTTTCGCGATTTGCTCACATTATAAACAAAACTAAAACGCGCGAGAAGACCCGTTTTATTTTTGTTTATAATATTGTATATTGTAACATAGCAGTAAGTAATATTTTAAGCAACTCATGACGTTTCACCTACTTAGGCCTAATTTGACCAAAGTCTCTTTGATCTTTTATCCGTGAAATAAAATTGACGACTGACAGTTTTTTTGGAGAAACTGTCAAAAATTCAAAATTTATTCGTAAATTAAGATTTACTGAGTGTAGAAGATTGGTCGAATTCACCCATAGGGCCTATTTCCCGATGACCAAATAGCCACTACTTATCGAATAAATTAAAAAATGTAACAGAATTTGTATGAAATTATCTTCCAAGTAAGTTAATAGGAACTTAATAGTAGGTGGTGAAACTGGCCCTTAGCCTCCATTCCCACGGGCGTAATAAAATCGCGGCGGGATTTTATCGCGCACTGGATTTTCAACTCTCGTTGTTGTGCGGAGCGTTGAGAATCCAACTTAACAATAACAGAGTACATTCTAGCGCGTCGAAAAAACACACTGTTGGCTTTTGTACTCTCGGCGCTAAGCAGAGCGTTGAAAATCCAGTGGCCGAAAAAAAATCGCCGCGATATTATTACGTGTTTGCGAACGTCGACTTACTGTATTATCCGACAAATAAAAGATTTTCTATTTAGAGACCAAGGACTGACACTGTCCACCACACCGAGTATGCGACGTCAACGAGAAAAAGATGTCGGCGCCGCAGTAGCGACAGTACATTTACTAAGGCCGAGTAATCTCTTTTCTCGTTGACGTCCCGTTCCCGGTGCGGTGAACAAACATACTTACTATAATGTAACTCGTTACAAAAAGTTATTTTTCGATCTCAAATATTTTTCATAGTGTATTCTGAACTCTGTTCAGCCATATTGAATTGTTCATTTGTCTTGACCTTCGACAAAGTTAGTTGAATATAAGTCGTATATCAAGTGCAAAGATTAATTGCTATAAACTTATTAGCACTCCAACTAAATTGGCAAACTTTTGTAATTTATTTCTACAAAATTATTTCTTTGAATACTCGTAATTGCTTGCAAATACAATTTGTTGCCAATATTGGTATTAGTACCAGCCAATAGGCTGCAGGCCCCGCTGCAGGGCAAAGGTCTGTTCTTATACTCGTACAGAGAAGACACGAGCATTAGTTACCACGCTTGCTAACTTGCTTAACTGTAAGTCTTGGTTTTCTCACGATGTTTTTCCTTCACCGATGTCAGTAATGTCCAAGATAAACTCAGAAAGAAAGTAAATAATTTATAAATTGAAAAAGTCACATTGGTACTGTAGAGGTTTGATGCTTTGGTCAAACCTCGACAATGTTATACTGGCTGACATTCAATCATTCAAATATTGAATGTATTCTAGAAAGAAAAACTAACCTTTTTTCTACAACGAAAAAAATTTTTCTTTGTAGGATGAGAGATAGATTTTAGCTAGGGCTCCGCTTAGGCAGTGTGAATTACTTTTATTTTGTAATAGAGTTATTATTATAAATATATACGGCATAAGCCTTTTGTCTCCCGGCCTGGCTCTATTATTTTGTTACCCCCCAGTAAAGCTGAAGCTTCACAGTACCTACTTGTCCGGATTAGAATCAATATTGCTTTGCTATATTTGCAAGCAGTAAATGTATCTGGGATAAATATAAGCTTGGTTTACAAGATATTATTTAGGTCGACGCCATCAGGATTCTGAAGGATCCATCAGATTTGCTACATGCGCCATTATAGGGTTCCTCAATTCAGAACGGCCCGATATGACGAGATGTTATTACCGGCCGAATATGCATGCATGGAAAAGGGATACAGATAAGTCGGATACGGGATAAGGCTTGCTTCTTGACGGCTTGTGGTTCAAAATTCTAGCTTGGATTGGATGTTAATATTTTCAAAAACTTATCACCCAGTATTTGACGAAGACATGAGTATAATAGTGAGCTCCTGATGTACTTACCTACCTACCTAGATTTCACCGTTCAAGCAGTGAGAAAAACAGCACCCACCACCACCCAGCATCTTGAAACCCCAGGAACATGTGCCACCTGGACGGGAATTGCAGTGGCTTATTAGAAAGCATTCAATAGATTGCGTACCCAGGTAAGCCGCTGCAAATACAAATTAGCAAAATGGGAGACAAATTACAGGCCCGTCCGACACCCAATATGAGTGTGGTGCTGTCCAGAACATGACCCACTTACTGGAATGTCCTAAGAGTCCATACACCTGCACTTTTTATGATCTAGTAAACACCACTGGTGCTGTTATTGTCATGGCCACCTACTGGGCAATTTAATAGCACCATCGACTCGAAAAGAAAGAGGAGCTCGTGGCTAAGTAATAACAGCCGCAAGGGTCGATCCATCAGGTTAAGCTACGCTTGTCGGGGTTGGTCCGTGGATGGGTGACCATCTTTACATACCGAAACTCCTCCGTGCCTCGGAAGGCACGTTAGGACCAACGACCCGGCTGTCATTCGTGGATCTTTGACAATTGTTACGGGTCGTCAAAAGCCTGAAAGTCGGACAACCAGTCTTACCAAGGGGTATCGTATTACCCAGTAACTGGGTTGTGGAGGTCAGATAGGCAGTCGCTCCATGTAAAATACTGGTATTCAGCTGCATCCGGTTAGACTGGAAGCCGACCACAACATAGTTGGGAAAAGGCTAGGCAGATTGATTGATTGACTCGAAAAGAAGAGACCGTTTAAGTAAGGTATTAAATTTCATGAATAAGGGACAAGTCATCAAATAAGTCATCAAATAACACAAATCCGAACTCCAGCTGATTACGATGAGTCAAATGACAACGTCACAATGTCTTTTGATATTTCGAAAGAAATCCCATAATAGTACTTCATTTATTCTAAGAACCAAGGACATGCATTTTGATGAACGGCCTTTCCCATTCATCCTCAGACTTCGACCATTGAAATGTTAAAGAGCAAACGCGAAACGATTGAGGAAATCAAACAATGTAAATGTTTGTAGATGGGATGAAGGGAAATGGAAGAATACACGAGGGTACAGATGGATGAATAGAATTGTGTAAACGAATGATCATGACACCGAATGAATGTGAGGGGTGTTTGCCAACAATCTTATTTCAACGCTCATTGTAAATGAGTGTTGATATTACGAATGGTTTTTAAGTGTTTGTCAGTGTTCCTGAACAAAAGGGAGAAGGACACAAGACGCTGTTTTTGTGTTAAACAGTATCACGGGCGACTTCCATAGGTTTAAGGTTTTTTAAATCTTTTGTAGGTAGTCTAATAGAACCATAACATTTTGTCTAAACATTAGCAATAGTGTGTGCAATTCTAAAACCGGGACAACGGCTTAGTATAAGCATAGTCAACCTATCTCTCTCTACTTATCTCTGTGCGAATGAGTGGGCCGTAATCCACCACGCGGGCCCGCGGGTTGGTAGATATCACATGTCTTCGAATTTTTGGTTCTAGAACATGCCGGTTTCCTCACTATGTTTTGCTTCGCCGTTTTGAGAAATAATTCGTGATGAAATAATTTATACAAAGTAAAGCTCCCGTCTGAGTTCGAACCTATGACTCTAAGTCGCGGTTGTTACAACTGGTCCACTACGGCTCTCAGAAAACGGTTTTAAGTTAGGATATTTGGGTATACATGTGTTTGATCTGTCATTCGTGGATCTTCAACAGTTGTTACGGGTTGTCAGAAAACTAAAAGCCAGACAACCAGTCTCGGAAAGCACGTTAAGCCGTTGGTCCCGGCTGTCATTCGTGGATCTTTGACAGTCGTTACGGGTCGTCAGAAGCCCGAAAGTCTGACAACCAGTCTTACCAAGGGGTATCGTATTGTATTACCCAGTTAATGGGTTGTGGAGGTCAGAGAGGCAGTCGCTCTATGTAAAATATTGGTATGCATCCGGTTAGATCCGATTAGGCAGATTGATTGATTGACATGTGTTTGATTAGTTTTTGCATCCAATAAAATTTTAACGACATCCAAAAGGAAATCCCAGAAACATGAAAATAATTAATTCACACCATTTATACCCCACATAACAGAACTACTCGTAAGTAATACATAATAAGGAGCAACTCAGTCTAATTGATACTAACCCAGAAGTTGTTGAATTCAAATTCCGAAGTCGGACTGATTACGAAGGTTCAACATAAGGATGGCTTGAAGACTGACGGCATTCACTGGCCCTTCAAAACTTTAGCTATTAGGTAGGTATCGGATCTCTCACCAGTTTCCAACTTGATATTAGAAATGTTGAATTGAAGTTTTGATGACATAAATGGCTCTGGCTGAATTTTGTAGATTATCTGTAGTATCCGATCATAATGGGGAGAGACAATGCCAATTTATCCCGCTAGGACTCGCATCGTCGCTGGTGTTGTTTACCTATCAAATATCATATTTGTGAGAGCGCATTTTCTTTTTAATATGCTTGAAACCTTCAGCAGATAGACTGCTGAAGGTTACCAGCGACAATGGTGTCATCTATAATTAGCATTGCCTGTTCCTCCCAATTCGGTGAAAATGCTTGGATGAAGGAATAGACATTTATTTGTCTCTGGTGATTGCTACGAGCGGCTTCAAAGACAGTAAAAATGTTGACATAGAAGATGTACAGTCAACAAAAGAGATATCTAGGTAGGGTATACTAACATATTTGTATGTGAATTGCTTCATGTTCAATTTCGTGACAATATACCATTTTGTGTTGGTGTGTTACAATGTAGGTGGCAAAAACAAAGTAATATATATAAAATTGAACATGAAGCAATTCACATACAATTCTACCAAAACAATTCTACCCTGCCTAGATATCTCTTTTGTTGACTGTACCTAAAATAGAAGATTTATAGGTTACAAGTTTTAGAAATAATAGGTCTTTACCTATGAAATTGCCGTTTTGTATGGAAAAATTTAAACGAATTTTTTTCATGCATTTTTTATTTGTATTAATCGAAGTAATCACCCATGCAATCAATGCATCTTTACCAACGGAGTGGCAGTTTTTTGATGCCCTTCTTAAAGAAATCAGCTGGACGGGAGGCAACAAATTCTTCAAAGGCATTTTGTACTGCCTCTCGGGTATTGAATTTTTTTCCCGCCAAGAAGTTATCCAAATTCTGGAAAAAGTAGTAGTCTGTAGGCGCAAGGTCTGGTGAGTAGGGCGGATGACGGAGAGCTTCCAACCCCAGTTCTTGCAACTTGGAGACCGTCTGCTGTGCAGTATGAGGTCGCGCGTTGTCGCGCAGGAGCAGCGGAGACGAGCGATTGACCAATGCTGGTTGGAGATGTGCCAGCTTCTCCATCATTGTGTTCAGTTCTTCACAGTACACATCTGAAGTAATGCTCACCCCGTTTGGTAAGAAGCTGTGATGAATCACACCGGCGCTAGACCACCAAACAGTGACCATCACTTTTCTAGGGGTAAGTTTTCGTTTAGGGCATTGTTTAGGTGCTGAACCAGGATGCAACCAACTTGCTGAGCGCTTGCGGTTATCAAACAGAATCCATTTTTCAACGCACCACTTATTATTGGTTTGCTCGCTTCCGTTCTGGAAATTTCGACCTGAAAAATGAACCTCGCTGTCGTCCGAAGACTTTGGTCGACAATGACGAATTAAAGGCGATTGTGGAAGCTGATGATACACAATCTACGGCTGAATTAGCAGCAGCTTTCGACGTTAGCGTCAAAACAATATTGGTCCATTTGCGGCAAATTGGCAAGGTAAAAAAGCTTGACAAATGGGTGCCCCACGAACTCAATGATCGCCAGCGCGAAGTACGCGTCGAGACGTGCCTTGCACTGCTCAACAGACACACAAATGAAGGAATTTTGAACCGCATTGTTACCTGCGATGAAAAATGGATTCTGTTTGATAACCGCAAGCGCTCAGCAAGTTGGTTGGATCCTGTTTCAGCACCAAAACAATGCCCTAAACGAAAACTTACCCCTAGAAAAGTGATGGTCACTGTTTAGTGGTCTAACGCCGGTGTGATTCATCACAGCTTCTTACCAAACGGGGTGAGCATTACTTCAGATGTGTACTGTGAAGAACTGAACACAATGATGGAGAAGCTGGCACACCTCCAACCAGCATTGGTCAATCGCTCGTCTCCGCTGCTCCTGCACGACAACGCGCGACCTCATACTGCACAGCAGACGGTCTCCAAGTTGCAAGAACTGGGGTTGGAAGCTCTCCGTCATCCGCCCTACTCACCAGACCTTGCGCCTACAGACTACTACTTTTTCCAGAATTTGGATAACTTCTTGGCGGGAAAAAAATTAAATACCCGAGAGGCAGTACAAAATGCCTTTGAAGAATTTGTTGCCTCCCGTCCAGCTGATTTCTTTAAGAAGGGCATCAATAAACTGCCACTGCGTTGGCAAAGATGCATTGATTGCATGGGTGATTACTTCGAATAATACAAATAAAAAATGCATGAAAAAAATTCGTTTAAATTTTTTCGTACAAAACGGCAATTTCATAGGTAAAGATACGTTGACACGGTGACGGACATTTTTGCATTTCAAGATTATAAAAGCTTCTAAGTGTGTTTTACTTATTACAGAATCAATGGCCCCATATTACCAACGTACCTACTTATATGTGTTAATTTCCATAGTAATCCTTAACATGGTATTTATGTCATTGGAATTGAGAGCTACTTTAAGAGATATTCACCTAAATCATTTACGAAGTTATAAGTTTAAAACTGGAATAAACCGCAAATACATTAAAGTTCGCAGACCTTATTAAATATCATCCAATATATCTATCGCGCAATAATAACTAACTTTATAATTACTAAACCAATTTTAATGAGTTACAGTTTTCGGCTTCGTACCAAAGTACCAACTTTTATCAGCTTAGGATTTAGAAGTTCAATATCAACAGATTTATTTAGTTTTTTTAAATACAGGTGTGGCTTATATAGTGGTCCAACGTTAAGGGATCAACACAGCGTATATTTAGCTATCACATACCTTTTTTTTTTTTTTTTTTTTTTTTTTGTGGATGGGAAATCATCAAATGACTTCACCCGCTCTGGTCAGAGCGGGAGGGCGTGTCAGACTTTTACTGACTAAAACCCACCCATGTTCCTTCAGTTGCCCGTGCCAGGGCCACGGTATCTCTTTCGAACTACCCGCGACCCCGGCGGCATCGGCCCAATTGACCCCGTCACTGCTGACATCTCTTTGAGGCGCGCGTGGAACACAACGCGCCGTCGACCCGGGCCTGGTCCTTACTGAACGGCGAGCTGCCCATTACTCGTCGTCCGCAAGCCCGCGCCTACGGTGGCCGGGAATCGGCGATCGATTCCCGCCGCCCAGGGCGTCTCCTACGGCGGCTAGGGGCGCGAGGGCGCGGCTGTTGCCTCTCCCTCACGCGTTCCGCTTCCTCCTTCGCGAGTATTACTGCTTCGCAGAAGGAGGTGACGGCCTCCCATGCACTCTCGCTCCGCACCATGGCCTGGACCAGGTTTGGACGCGAGAGATCGCCGCCGCCGATCGCCTCCGTGAGAACACGGCGGTGCTCCGCCCAAGCCGGGCAGACCTCCACTGTATGCTCCACCGTGTCAGCTATCACATACCTACCACAATTAAAAAAAAATAAAAAATGGGGAAAAAAGCTCATTCAGAACAACTGTTACTGTGGGATCAAACCCGAAATCACGAAAAAATAAATCAGCTCCTCCCTACATTTTGACGAGTTATGATGTAGATAAATGCAGAACATGTTTTTTTTTGCGCGATGATGAGTACAATGACCCCTTACGCGGTTGTGCATTCAATTCTGGGGCATGTTGTATATTCAGGGTGTATCAGAAAGGTGTGATTAACTACACCTTTCTGATACACCCTGAATATCACACACACACACACACAATTTTAAAATTAGGGGACCAACATTGTAATCGCGAAAAAATTATGATCTGTCCTATACAAAACTTTAGTACCGATTCAAATATATGTTGGTTCCATGGAGAAAGTTATTCGGGTTGATGGTCTGTACCACACTCTTTTTGACCACACCTTTCAATGAGCTAATTGGGCATCAATAAAAACTTTTTATAAAAAAAAAAAAACAATCGACTCCAAAAAAACAAACACTACAAAGTGAAAAATAACTTTAATTTCGGAAGTCGGTGTCTTTGGTTTTTTTAGTTTCAGTTATTTTTCACTTTGAAGTGTTTTTTTTTGGGAGTCGGTTGTTTTTTTTTTTTATAAAAAGTTTTTATTTTTCACTTTTTAGTGGTGCCTACCCCACACAAATTCGAGTAGCACTCTGCAAAATAAATTAGAGCATCATTCACATAGACTATGTGGGAAAAATACGTATTAAATTATTAAAGCTAACTCAAAAGCCACTCATCAGACTTGAAGATATTTATGCGACCATCTCAAATAAAAACTTTGCAAAAAGGCAACGTCGCGCTAAGCCTTGTCAGAAGTTTGGAAGGCGTAGTTTTATGGTGACGGAGATAACAATGCTACGAAATCCGACTTCTGACAATCAAGGCCACATATAACATACAACTCAAGTAGCGCAATTTGAAGAGGCATATAATTATAATTAAAATAATTTATAGCCAGAGTGCACCTCATGACAATTCCAATAAGCCCAAATACGGCTAGAATACATTGTTTTATTACTGAGTTCCAGTGCCTACCTTCCAGCTTCTTCATCAGATCGGTTCGATGGTACCATTTTCATCGGAACCATTTATTTAAAGCTTCGTCACAGTCGCTTAACTATCTTAATCGAGATATCTTATCGCCACCCGTGAAATACTTATTATCGTTGAGAAGTTCCCGTGGCCATCTGTGGTCTTCTTCATCAGTTCCACTTCACCAGATGCTACTTTCTGAATGCAAATACTTGATTTGTTGATGAAAATACCAAAATCGCTATATGTATGCCTATAATTTTTTAGGAGTTCCCTCAATTCCTCATGGATCCAATCATCAAAACTGGATTTTGATAAAAATGGGACCAGTCTGGAAGTATATCCTTTCAAATAAAAAAAGAATTTTCTAAATCGGTTCATAAATGACGGAGTTCTGAGGTAACAAACATAAAGAAAAAAAAAATACAACCGAATTGAGAACCTCCTCCTTTTTTTGAAGTCGGTTAAAAAGTTCGTCCGCATCGTTGTCAACAGGAAAAGTGCCCAAACGGCTGGCAGCATTGCCACGTGGGATGGCAATGCTGATTCTTTGGCCTAAAAAAAGGCCAGCCGTCTGATCACATGAAGACGCTTCGCGTCGCTTGGCGACGTCCCGAAATACTCTATGACAACTCAGACCCCACGGCCCTAGTGTACCTAGTGTACCACTAAAGGCTCAAACAATTTGTTCATAAAATAAAAAAAAAACACATAGATCTAAATAAACCAAGAGTATTTGTATCGATATTAAATAAAGCTAAATATATTTAGTGTGTGAACAACATATTTTCTATGTTATTACTTTGGAGTGTCGTGTTGCCTTTCCACTTGAGTCTTATACAATTTTCCGAGAACTTATAAATTGTATCGGAATCATCCTGCAGCTTTTCCGATAGTAAATAAGTTTCTCATAGTTGCGCACATTCAACTACTAACAAGCTTTATACTTTTTTGCAAGGTTGCTTTTGAAAACTTAAGTTTTTCGTAAACTTTATTTATTTTGTTTATTTTAACTTTAATTCAGGCATATTACCCATATATTACCCACTGCGTTGGCAAAGATGCATTGATTGCATGGGTGATTACTTCGATTAATACAAATAAAAAATGCATGAAAAAAATTCGTTTCAATTTTTTCATACAAAACGGCAATTTCATAGGTAAAGACCTATTATAAAGTGAGCGAAAAAATGACAGAGAAAAATGCAAATTGAGCGTCGTCTACTATCTATCGATCATGTTCGTTGAACATCATCACAACTTTTACTATGGGACCAAACCTAAAATCGCGGAAAAAAATCAGCTGTTCATTACATTTATCTACATCAAACTCGTCAAAATGTAGGGAGGAGCTGATTTTTTTTTCGCGATTTCAAGTTTGGTCCTTTAGTAAACTTGTTCATATTGTTGTCCTCTTCAGAGGATAAAGACTTTTAAAATTACACCCTGTATAACATTCGAAAGATTCACACCGATTGGCGTTCTATATACAAAAACTAAACAATAAAATGGCTGCCGAATGGTTTCTTTCCCGCGAACAAACATGGAGTCTAATATCGCTAAAAGCCCGCGCCGAGGTCCGTCGTCACGCGCCGGGCCCGAACTTTCAATATTCGTAAAAGGCCGCGACTATTTCGGTGGTCGATGCCAACTATTTTCTTCTTTATTCGGTTCAATTAAATTAAGAGTGAAAATTACTGGAAATGCTTGCTTCTGATTGTGCGTCTACGTAAATTCAAGTTCCAAAACCATAACGTCAGATAACATTTTGTTTCGGATTGTCAGTGTGGATAAAAAAGACGACGTTGAGACGTGGAATTATTACAGACGAGGAGCTCGTGGCTAAGTAATAACAGCCGCACGGATCGATCCATCAGGTTAAGCTACGCTTGCCGGGGTTGGTTTGTAGATGGGTGACCACCTTTACATACCGAGACTCCTCCGTGCCTCGGAAAGCACGTTAAACCGTTGGTCCCGGCTGCCATTCGTGGGTCTTTGACAGTCGTTACGGGTCGTCAGAAGCCCGAAAGTCTGACAACCAGTCTTACCAAGGGGTATCGTATTACCCGGTAATTGGGTTGTGGAGGTCAGATAGGCAGTCGCTCCATGTAAAATACTGGTATTCAGCTGCATCCGTTTAGACTGGAAGCCGACCCTAACATAGTTGGGAAAAGGCTAGTCAGATTGATTGTTGAGACGTGGAATTATATGGATAGGTAAACCTATTCGCAGAAATGGGATAGTGGGTTAAAAAAACAATAACTAAATCAGGTTTTGGTAGGTATGTAACAGATTTTCACACCGCAGGCCTCTTAGAAAACATATTTACTTAGAAGGACCAGGGCTTCAATCTATAGTATTTATAAGTACCTAAATGTCGAGCAGAAAATGGTAATTTATTTAACTGAGTACATTATTTATCTTAGCGTCCACAAAACACTTCGTAATTACAATAGATAAATAAACAGCTATAGTTCTCTCTGTAATTTGTTATAAAATACAAAAGACCCAACGTAAGTAAGTACGTTTAACTTTTTTTGCTCTCGGGTTGACATCCTCTTGGATGTCCTCCGCCCTAGGGTGAGCAAAATGGTCTGTCAGACTCTTACTGACTAAAACCACCCTGGTGTTCCCTCGTAACCTGCGTCGGGGCCTGCGGGTGCGAATACGACTTCCGCTGCCCCGAAATGGTGCCACGTCTCATAGGGGCGAGACAGGTGTTGAACTCCCCATCACGTCAGCGCATGGAACACTACGCGCCACCATTTCGGGTCCTGTGGAAGGCGATGGATCCGAGTCCGTCACCCCTGGACCCATTTAGGGGGGCTGGAAAAGGGCATTACCCACCCTCCACCGACGCGCCTGCTGCGGAACGAGCACTGATGATCTTCCTTTCCGTTTCGGCAGCTTTCTTCTGCGAGATAACTGTTTCGCAGAAGGATACCACCGCATCGCACGACTCGGCGCTCCCGATCATCAAACGAGCGACGGCTGGCAGCGACAGGTCGGCTCCGACTTCTGATACGAGGGCAAGGCGCGGCGCTTCCCATGTGGAATACTCTGCCAGGTAGGGTGCAGGAGCCTCTCCCGCCATTCCATTACCATGGCCTGATGGAGCTTCGATCGGCGCAGCTTGATCTGTCGCTGCAAGTACGTATAACCTAGGTGAACCTATTTTTTTCAAGTGGGCCTTTACCAACCCGCCTAGGTATTTATTTAATTTTATTCGGGATAAGAGAATTCTCTTTTACAAAGAGAGTCAAAATATACAAAGACTGTAACCATTTCTTATCATCTCCACATTGAGACCTGGAAAAATTACCTATTACATTTTTTCAAGACTTTACTTTGCTTCAATGTCGCCCGCTTCGTCTATTTTTATTCGTTGCCATTTGCATAAGTACTTAATTATTTATTAGGAAGGAACCTTATACCTTACCACAACGTGAAATATCGTTGAGCATGCGTAGGTACTTATTCATTATAAGTTATTAAAGGTAGTTTCATACTTAGCTGAATAAAAGAACTAAAATAGTACAACATAAAAAGAAAAGCTAACAGTCACAAGTCCTTGTTAGTTTTTGTTTTCAATAATCGTAATGGTGGCTCGCGTGCAGCCGCCACTTACGACCGCCCTTGACAAACACCACGAATCACATAAATGTCATTGGCGCACTGATTACCTACACTCCATTTTGTTCTGAAGCAAGTACAGTCAACAAAAGAGATATCATGTTCAATTTCAGCTTCATGTTCAATTTCGTGACAATATACAATTTTGTGTTGGTGTGTTACAATGTAGGAGTAGATAATGCAAAAACAAAGTAATATTTGTAAAATTGAACATGAAGCAATTCACATACAATTATGTTAGTATACCCTGCCTAGATATCTCTTTTGTTAACTGTACATAATTGCCAAAGAGAAAATAATATGTAGGAAAATTGTGGGCTAATGTCAGGGCTGTTATGGTATTGATATTGAGTAATAGGCTTCACAAGGTTCCGTAATAGAAGAGAAGAGAAGGAGGAGGGGTAGAGGAGAAGAGAGAATGGGTGTGTTGCGAAGTTAATAGTCAGGAAGTAGTAAAAAGAGTACATTTTCATGCAGTGGGACGACAATCATAAGATCACAAAATAATCACTGTTACAATTTCTTGTTCAACTAGTTCGGTTAAAGTGGGTGGTCGTAGCCAAAGCGTAAGTCGAAGCGTAGTGTTGTGACGGCTTGATACAAATCCAGCCCTCACAACACTAACTGTAACTATGTGTAGCTATGAGAGCCCACAAGGTATGTATGGTTTCTTCTAAACGCAACGGCAAAGGCGGAGGAAAAGGGTGGTCCCTTTTACAGCCGTTGCATATAGAAAGAAAGCTCACATACACATATTAATGTCATGGTAGTTGTGTTGTATGTTATAGAAAGGTTGTGTTCCGCTCCTCCATTCTTTGAAGTTGGTTAGGTATAATACTGCTAACTTTCAGACATTTTGTTTACAAAAGAGCAGTGAATTAAAAAGCATACATCGAATAAAATTTCACAATTTTTAGAACATAATAGATGTTTCCATTAACATACCACCCACGGTAACGAACCCACCCAATTACCAATTATAAAAATGCTGTTCTGAAAAGTTATTGTGCCTGAAATTTACGTGATTATTGTATATATGTCCATCCTAAAATTTGATTTTCTGCCTGTCAATTCATATGATTTGTTTGGGACGAGTCGCAGGTGCCACTTTCCATATTTTTCTTAAATAAGAATAGGTTTCATTGAAATGCAAATAGGCACATTTATTTTGAATGGTAGGTATGCCTGATACGTGTACATTGTGTTATAATAAGTATGAGTTATTATTGTTAAAAATAGAATAATAAATAACTGTGTTCAGATATAAAAATAAAGTCTGCAACGTATTTGGTGTTTGATTTATTTTAAAAACAAACAATATTATTTAATAAATAAGGGTAAGTATTATATTCAGTGTTTTACAACGGTGGATAATGTAGAACGCGTGGGATGTATTTAATTAAAAGGATTTATTTGATAAAAGTAAACATAGCCACCTCGTTAAACATTGCAAAATATTGTTTTAAATAAAATGTGAGAAGTGAAAGAACAAGCTTTATAAGAGAAATAGTCGAGCTGTATAAAACTAGACATGACACGTAGGGGGAGTCCGGGAGAGTTGAACCCCCTTTTACTCTAACATGCATAAAATTGTAACTATGACTTGAAACTAGACAGCTCAAGAAAGTATACAAAGCAGTGGTAGATGGGTTCCATTTTTTGATTTTAAAGTTACTATTAATCTACTAACTTGAGCAGGAAAAATATTTAATAAAAAAAAACGATTGTTGGTTCAAATCTCCCCAACGCACGGGAGAGTTGACCATAGTACGAGTAGTAGGGAGACTTAACCGTATCTATTTGTATAGGAAAAATATTGAAAATATTTTGTAAATCTCAAATATTATAATGAGATACTTACTTTAAACGTCATTAACGACTACTACTTGTAATATTAGTTTTCTGAATAAAAAACTACTATACTTTACTATACTTTCTAAATAAAAATGTAATAACAAAACAACACGCAGTCTTAGCCTTTTTTGAAAAAAAAAATATAGATATGAAAAACAAATTCAACTAATTAAAAAAAAAAAAGATCAATAATCAGGTTAATTTTTTTAGGCACATTCAAAATCACTTTATTTTTTTTTTTAAATTCTGTTCCTCTTCGCATTCATGGCTTATGAAATGGTCACTAGCTTGATTGGTCAATCCTTGGTTCCTGCTTAATAACTTTTTTGCGGGTAGAACCTTCTTTTGTTTTATATTGGAACGGCATGACATTAATTCCTGAAAGCAATTAAAGACAGTTATTTATCCGTCGAATATACCTGAGGAACAGTTCAACCACTGGTAATTTCTCCCTCACGCACTATGCATCAAATCTCCCTAACCCAACCTTGTTCACTTCATCACCTGTTTGAAAAAATTGGTTAAATTGGAGGACTAAAATACAATACTTTACATCAACACACACACACATACACACATTAACACAGTTTACACATAGCTAGCATAGTTTAGTTTTTACATTAATTCAGTAATTCAACTAATATGAAAAACAACACGTACCTTAATATTTATCGGAGTAATGTAAAATCACAAAAAAAAAAAAAAATCACTTGAGACCGCCGAAAACGTTGTTATTCCGCTCACTGTCAAACCGGTGTAATAGCTGCCAATATCGCGTCGCACATGTGACACTATGAGTGAGCGTGCTGCCACCTGTCAGTGAAGCCGATGGCGCGATTTTTAAAACGATTTAAGCGACGTGGAGCATCTCTCCCACCTGGGCATGTCTCCCGGATTCCCCCTACATAACTTTAGCACAAAACGTATATGTACAAGTTGTATGTTGAGGGTATATACCACGAATGTATGGCTTTGGGGAGCCGACAACTTTGATTCGGAAACCGAATACCTACATACTGAACCGTATTAAATTCCACGATCTTCTCAAACATTTCTCACGCTAAAAAGCTTTGTAGTTCAAATTAAAAACCGTTTTTCGGTTACGACCAGATCTGTACAAGCTCAACTGTATGTAATAAGACTTTTACTTTATCTTTTATTTGGATAAATAAACTCTTTTATCTTTTATTATATCTTATATATATTATATAGGATAGTTATTATAGTTTTGTTTTTGTATGTGTGTATTACTAACACTCTATGGACAACCTAGTCTGAATTAAAACATAAATAAATAATAATAATATTTTTTTTTTTAAGCTGAAAGAAAATGTAAACTAATATTGTGATCAAGAGTTCATGAATATATACGTAGATATTTTGTATTCTTTACTAACTATCAATTAGTACTAGATTATAAATAAAAAACTTCGAATAGATTAATAAATAGTATTAAACAGTCCCAAAAATGTGGATTAATAAAACTTTTGGACCATCATCATCCGCCTAGCCTTTCCAAACTATGTTGGGGTCGGCTTCCAGTCGAGCCGGATTCAGCTGAATACCAGTATTTTACGAGGAGCGATTGCCTATCCATAACCCAGTTACTGGGAAATACGATATCCCATGGTAAGACTGGTGGTAAGACTTTCGGGCTTCTGACGACCCGTAACGATCCAATAATGGCAGCCGGGACCAACGGCTTAACGTGCTTTCCGAGGCACGGCGGTCTCGGTATGTAAAGATGGTCTCTCATTCATGGACCGACCGCTGCAAGCGATCCGTGCGGCTGTTGAAACTTTTAGACCATTAAACTCAATTTGTATTTCATTTAAAATTCAAAGAACAAAACGTTTAATCTCATTAAAATTGCTAAGCCTGAGCTTTCAGTATTACTAAAATACTTTGCAGGGATGAACCTAAGTCCCTTCGGTAACCGCAACACATGTTCTGGCTTCTAAATCATGTAACATTTTAGACATAAGTACTGCCCACTTTAGTCATTAGCAAAGTTTGGAGTGTACGTTGTACGTGAAATTTGTACGGGCCAATTAGTTATTAGGGGCCAAAGTTGCCTCTGAAGAACCCTAGGGACAGATATAACAATGTGATGCTGTAGGACATCAATTTGAAATTAGTTTTATGTTGGTTTATCCAATCGTATTTCCGAAAGCAACGTTCCTGGGTTCCTGTTTGAAGGGTATGAGTGAAATGAACTTTCACATGACATACAAGTGTCGGGAAACCCTTTGATGTAGTGTCGATGTCGCAGCCTACTAGCTTAATTAGCCGTTTAGCCTAGCCTTTGGAAGTAGTGCCCGTCGGCCGGTTCCTCGGAACCGCTCCCTGAGCTCGCTCAGTTTGCAGGGGTCACAGTTATAACCTAACCAATAAATTGAATATCGTTCAGATGGCTTGTTGAAAGGCTAATTAAGCTATGGTGGCCGCCACTTAAATCTGAAATAAAGTTCATTGCTCTTTCTTTAATTTCTCTGCGTAGGTACCCCGACAATACATTTTTTCAAAGGTCGTTTCGGGACAAGTTTATTTCATTATTTCTGATTTCGGAATTACGTATTTGAATAAATGTATGCGGGTCAATGACCTTTAATTCAGATTTATTTGACGTCAGTTATAGGTGGCTGCGACATAATATTACTAAGTACCATAGTTTTTATTTTTGCACCATATTAAACCATTTTAGTACCTACCTACCAATTTTTTACCGTTCCCTTCCATCTTTAGCATTCATAACAGCTTTCCCAAAAGTTCCAACACATAGAAGAAAATAAATGGATTACACTTACATTAGCAACCCTCCTCTATCACGTCGGCCAAAAAGTATCACACGACACAACATCGGAATACAGAAAAGAAAGAATGCGTGACCCTAGCTAGTTTCTATAAACTCTAGTGAAGGTGTGATTGGCAGAGAGAAATGGCCGCGGCCCCATTGGGCTAAGAATGAATTACGTTGCCGATTTTTCTGACGAAAACCTTCGAAATTCATGTAGGTACGGTCGACCTGAGGGCCAATTCTCGTAATTAAAAACGTTCAAATTCAAGTCACAATGTCAGCCAGCGACAATCAAAATGTCAAAAATGTAGGCAAACTCTATACAATTTTGACAGATTGAGACTGAGATGAGATTGCGAACGTTGTTATAAAAATACGGGAATTGCCCCTCTGATATATTGTTTCTTGTATTGGAAAATTGCCCTCGGGAACCGGGGAATAGATAGCGCGTTTTGAATTCATGGTGAGATACCTGTATTTTTTTTACTTAAATGGAATTACGACCAATATAGGTTTTTTTTTTTTATTTTTTTTTTTTTATTGTGGAGAAATGCTCATGCATACTGCACTACCACGGGGAGATAGTGCAGTTATGTGGGACTCTAACCCACTAAAACTCCACGGTGTCCTCCTCTGCCGCTTAACGGTGGGAACACGGGCACGCGTTAGCACTCATCCGCGAATCCGCCACGGCTGTCCGTCACCGGACCCTCCTCTGGGGAGTACCTACTCCCCATCACCGGCGCACCAGAACACCTTGCACGCCGTGGCCACCCCAGGGACCAAACCAGCACATGGGCGCCAGACGACCCCGTGCCTGGGCACCCTTGGTCCCCCTGCGACCAATACAGCTGTGACATGTATTTTTCAGTTAGACAGTATTTTTCTCGGCAAATTATTATGTTTCAATTGCGTTTAGAAGAGAAATTCAAAGAGGAAGAAGTGCCCAAAATACTGCGAACATTTATAATGTGCGTTTTTTTATAATTTCTTACGTGACTATGTAAGGAGCTTGTGGCTAAGTAATATCGGCCGCACGGGTCGATCCATCAAGTTAAGCTACGCTTGCCGGGGTTGTCCGTGAATGGGTGACCACCTTTACATACCTCCGTGTAAGAGTCCTCCGTGCCTCGGAAAGCACGTTAAGCCGTTGGTCCCGGCTGTCATTCGTGGATCTTTGACAGTCGTTACGGGTCGTCAGAAGCCCGAAAGTCTGACAACCAGTCTTACCAAGGGGTATCGTATTACCCAGTTTCTGGGTTGTGGAGGTCAGAGAGGCAGTCGCTCCATGTAAAATACTGGTATTCAGCTGCATCCGGTTAGACTGGAAACCGACCCTAACATAGTTGGGAAAAAGGCTAGGCAGATTAATTGCCTATAATATCGTGATCGTCAACGTCCATGTCACGGTATGACGATAACAAAGGGAAGTAAAATGTATAATGTGTGTATGATGTAAAACGCTTTTAAATTTTGCTTTCGTGCATGTTATACGTTATTGTAGACGGAAACTTCTATACATTTTATGACGTGGACGTCCACGATAATATCGTCATGTTAGAAATTACAAAAGCGCACATTTATTTCATCTGCGATCATATGGTTTCGTGCGAGATCAAACAATTAAATTAGGTGGCCACATCATTATTTATTAACACGTAATATGGTAAGCTTAAGAGATTAACCCTTATCAATTAAATAATTTGTAACCCTTAGCTTTGATACCCCTTTTCACTACGGGATTACCTATTTATGATGTCCACCTGGTATTATTATGAATAACTTGCACAATAGGTCTGATGCCTGGGTAAAACAAAAGAAATTCTATTTAGTCCGTCAGTCAGATATAATAAAAAAATATTAGACACGTATTTTTTGCTTTATCTTATTATTATAAAATGCCTTATTTAACACGCATTAAAGTTGGGGAGTAGGTACTCGCTGCGTCACTTCTACGTATAAAATCAAGGTAGGCGTGACGTCATGGCATATTTAACTCAGTGTATGGCCGTAATCCGGTTAGACTGGAAGCCGACCCCAACATAGTTGGGAAAAGGCTAGGCAGATATTGTATGGCCGTAATGTTTTGATTACTTATAAAAAGAAAAAATATGTGTCCAATATTTTTTTATGATCTACATAACAGAAAAAATATTTTTTTTTATTCATCATCCCTGTTCTCATTAGTCGTTCTGGTGTGGATGTTGGCGTCCACGTCCATTAGTTCTAACATAACAAAATAATAGCTTTTATAACGCCAATTATACGCTCTAAAAGAGCACAGTATTTTAATCAGTTTTATTCTACAAAAGCTTATCGAACCCCTATTATTAACTTTTAGCCTCGGAGACACCATTCCAAGATGATGGAAACGTTCAAATTGTTACGAAAACAGTCCCATTCAGTGTTAATTCGACCTCTTATCATTCGGGTACATTCGGAACTCCCATTCACAGGACCGAAGACCAATTACTGTTGTAATTGGAATAGGTAGCTTCTGCCGAATAGTGTCGGGCGTCCGACAAATATTATCGGTTCCTATTCAATTATGTAGAAGGTGGTGTTGCAAGCTGAGGGGTAGATGTGTCCTTTGTTTGTTTAGCTGTGGAATTTAAATTGTACATGTTCGTTTGGTAAGATACAGATAGAGTTAATTGTATTATGTATGTTTTGGGGGCCTTAGCTTAAGATTACGATCCGATGACGTTGAGAAGCAGATATATAGCAAAATAAAGATATAATAAATAATATCCAATTAGAGTTCGATTATACCGATGTTTCTTAAGGGAAGCTTGTAGTGGCTGGCTTTACAGCTGATTATCAGGCAGACGTATTCAAGCTATTGATCTGACTATCTGTTATGTCCTTCTTAACAGATCTGAACGAATATTTTACCTAATTTCTTTCATAATTTTCACGGCGGCGACACTTTATAATCTAAATAACAAAAAACACCCACCATTGACGGCCCTTCCTAAAAAAATGTTTATGCATAAAAGATGCAATATCGCTGATCTATGCAAAGTCCAGGTCACAAAGCTTGTTTGTTAGAGCTAGGTGAGATTCTTGGCCGAACACCATTTACAATTCAGATCTGACGTCCCAACTGGACAATAAGAATAAAAAGTGGGGCCGTCTCTGGCCGCCTCTGGCCCGCCACGTCGGTCTGCAAACAACGAAGCCTTGCGGCAAGAATGCAAAGATTGTGCAAGTTCGTTAGTTGTCAGGCAGTTGGCACGGAACAGTGTTAAATAAATCCTAGAAAGAATTTAATTTAGTTGAATAGATTTAAGGGGAACACGGTGTTTGCAAATCTGATTTGGAATTTAAAAGGTTAAATTAGATAGCAACGAACCTGAAATAATTTTCTACGGGCATTTTTCAGGTTACTTCCAAGACAACAGTGTTCCAAACTTCGTCCTTAATGAGTTCATGACTAAGAACTCCGTTCGAGTTCGAATCTATTCGGGCAATCGAAAATAAATACCGTAAAACCGTATACACGTATACACACGTTTTTATTCATAGATATTCAGTGGGTATATACCCTAAGTAAGTGAAAGTACTTACGCTAGTAAGCACTTGTGGCTGTGGAACACCATCAACACCATACCTTACACCTTATAGATGTTTCAGCAAGATGGATACACCGAACATACGAACCAAGTTTATATTCATAGCATGCATCTTCACGCCATGAATACCGAGGGGGATTGATCAGAGATTTAGTAAGGCATAGTATTTTATGGTGATAGGCCTCGTGTGAGACGTGGGGATATGTCTCGTCAACTAGAAGATTGTGAGGAATAACGTTGAATAAGGCGTGAGCGATTTATGTGTTAGATTAGATTTATTTATTTGTATAAACATGGTAATACATACAAGAGCATGCAAGATGACAATAAATGTTTCATCGTGAGTATTAAAATTACAATATGAGGAGTTTCTTGCCGGCTCTCCTCCATGGAAAACGACCAATTGGAATCGTGCACCTAGCTTTTGACTTTTCAAAAATGCCCTTGTAGGTTTATATGAAATAAAATATTTTGATTTGATTTGAATATGATTAAAATAAGTAGCTAAGACTGAAGTAGGTAGAAAGTTTTAGTGTCGTATCCAGGAGTATTTACTGCTCTCTGCATCAAGTTCTTGATCCAGCTGCCCAATGAGTGCCAGTGCAATGCCAATATAATTATATACTATATATTTTCGTAAGGTACTCAAACGATTACGGCTAAGAAGTTACATTCTGCATCTAGACAGGTCCAATGGTCATTACACTAGAGAAATAGTTTTTGTTTGAAGTCCTCTGAATATGACTGCGATAGCTATTTTGGTTTCTTATGAAAATCTCTGAAGAAAAGTTCTATTTATCATCAGTAAAAAAAGCTCGAAACCCGTTACATAGCAAAGACTTAGGATCCGTCTATATAATCACAAAAGCTAGCGTACTCTATTTCAGTGTTGCCACATTGGGGCTCCATTTAGGCTCGATAAAAGCTTCCAAACAAATGCGTTCAAAGGGTATTAGACTCCCCCCAAGCCCGTGTTTAGCGCCTTAAGCCGTATAAGTAACATTGCTTTTATTTTTCCACTCCATTCGTAATGGAATAAATAAGAAACGGATCCTTGTTTTATTTAAAAGCGTTTTTATTATTGAGCTTGACGTCTGTTTTTGTAAACGTAAGCCCTAGATCTTACGTACTCTACTACTAATAAACATAGGTATTAAGAAATCAATTTTTGAAAGCCCCTCCTGTCATGTTATTTTAAAAACCTATAAGAGGTTGATTTGTTAAAAAAAAACATAAATATTATGCTGTTAAAGTGTTTGCAATTGGAAACTAGAATACTTTAACAGGTTCTCAGTTCTCAGCCGCCATTATGAGAGTTGAATTATTAATAAGTACTACACTTGTTCATAAACAAAAGAAGTGATTTATTATCTTTTCGTCTGTAAACCTACTGTATTTTACTAGCCCGTCTCTATTAATTACGTAAGTGCAATCCTATTACAGCGGGTTACCAGATGAAATAGAGATGGCGGCCAAACATAGACTATATTCACAATTGATTGGTATGCTGTTCAATAAAGCATATTGTATCCATAATATGATGTTAAGAATGCTTCTGTGTATACTTACATTTAAACATATCATTATTATATTCTCATTTAGTTAAAGGTTATTGACCAAATGTCGTCATAAAGGAATAGTCAGTTAGTAGCGCGGCTGGCAGCTTTGAATGTTTCCTAGGAAAGCGGTTCGGTCACATCATAACGGCCGATGAAAATCTGTCATGTAATTTTCATCAGTATTTGACATTAAGTCAAACCCCGCCTCCCAAAAGATTTAAATCGCTAGATTTGCCCTCACCGAACTTAGTCACGCGAAAAAGTGTCCATGCTGAGAAGAGTGAGCTCACTCATTTTTTAAATAGCGTTTCCATGGTAATCAAGTTAAGTCAATGCGTCATTGTGCGTCAGAGTTGTGCCGAAACAGAATCGCGACTATCTTTTGACGTGGTAGGGCGAATCTAACGATTTAAATCTTTGCCGCTATCATCATTTTAATAATAGCCGTCAGTGCAACCGTTAAGTGCGGCCACCGCTCTTCTAGGAAACAGTAGCTTAACAACCCAAACTGTTACTAACATAAAAATAAATACATCATCTAAATAAATACAACCTAGTTGAACATTATTTACTTTAGTTATTCAGTAAACAGAAGCTTGTTTGTCACAAAATATGATTACACAAACAAAAACCTTTTCGTCTTGTTGTCCCGTCCCTTGTGGCAATGTTTCTATTCTATTACACAGCTCAAAAGCTTTGTCCAGGGTTCTTCAAACTGTTATATTGTTTGATTGGATAGTCAGAGAAGTAGGTCTTGTTTTATATATACATTACAACCTGAATATATTAGTGTCTGAACCTAGCTACATCGACGCTGACAAGGTTGATGAAAAATAGATACATAGAGATTGAGTATTAAAAAAAAGCCAATTTATAATCGTAACGTTTTTATACATGCATTTGTACTCAAATAATAAATAAAAAAATAACAGTTGTAATGTATTTTTATACCTATTTATTAATCTAAATGCAATACACGCTTATAAAATAATCACCATCTTTGGCCTTGTCAAAAGTTGTGTGTCATATAACAAGGTTATTTGTTCGCAAATAAGAATTGTTCTTTTCCACTAAAAAAAAAAAAAAAATGCATAAAAAGACACATTTAAGTAAAATTAAATATGTCAGCCATCCCGTTAAAAAGACATTACAAGTAATAAAAACCTAACGTAAACTTATTTGATATCCTTAAACACAAAATTGTAAGGGCCCTTTATGTAATTAAGGGCATGTTGAACGGTTTTCGGTGAAGGTCCAAACCATTCCACTTGGAAGTTTTCTATTAGTCTCGCCACAAATGTGTCCATTTCCAGTTCAGCTATGCGACGGCCTGGGAAGGAGAAAAAGAAAATTTTATGCCAAAACAAGCGCTTGATTTAGAGCGTGGCCCGAGTAATTCCATATTCCTCATGAGGAAGCATAAGATATGTCTTATGCTATAGTGATTACACCAACTAGTATCTTAGTTGTGTTAGAAGTATGGTGAAATTGTCTTTTGGAAACATAACAAAGAACCAGTAAACTGTAGTGTCTTGCAAAATAAAATTCAAACATTCCTTGGAAATTGGCAGAAACGTACACTTCCCTTCTATTCAATTCACACACGTCATAACCTTCTATTTGCTAGACATTCTGAATGATTAACTTAACTAATGATTGACTGCCTCTTTAGTGTAGTGGTTGCAAGATCTATTGCTGAGCAAGAGCTCCTTGGTTTGATTCCCAGGTCAGGCAAAGTGTTATTGGGTTTTTCTGTTACATGGAACTTAAGCTTAACTAGCGAAATGGGGGTTTACTATTAGGTATACCTCAGCCTAACCCTTCGCTGACTACTGCGGCGTGATGGTATATTATGTGTCAGAATGATTAAATACTTACCTATACAGCTACGAACTCCAAAACCAAAGGGTCCGTAAACAAACGGATGAGCATTCCCATAATAGAGTGGGTCATCTTTCTTGGCCACCCATCGCTCTGGGATGTACTCATCAGCTCTGGGGTAGTGCTTTTCCATCCGCGACATTTCTCGGTGAGCGAAGACGACATCAACCTGAAATATTCCGCGTTTAAATTAGAGCATTATTTTATTGACTCCAGGAGCTCGTGGCTAAGTAATAGCAGCCGTACGAGTCGATCCATCAGGTTAAGCTACGCTTGCTGGGGACGGTCCGTGGATAGTTGACCATCTTTACATACCGAAACTCCTCCGTGCCTCGGAATGCACGTTAAGCCGTCGGTCCTGGCTGTCATTCGTGGATCTTTGACAGACGTTACGGGTCGTCAGAAGCCCGAAAGTCTGACAATCAGTCTTACCAAGGTGTATCGTATTACCCAGTAACTGGGTTGTGGAGGTCAGATAGGTAGTCATTCCATATAAAATACTGGTATTCAGCTGCATCCGGTTAGACTGGAAGCCGACCCCAACATAGTTGGGAAGAGGCTAGACAGTTTTTGATTGTTATTTTATTGACTGATGCTAAATTCTGAAGTCTGATATGTATAAAATCATCAGGACTGTGGACATTTGTTTTTAAATACATTTTGATTTGTTTTTATGCTTCTCGCATCCAGCAGATTCGTGCAGCCTTCACAAGGTCATCAGTCAGAACCCGTCGAAGTGGCGGTACTTCGGGGAGGCTTATGTCCAGCAGTGGTCGTCTTTCGGCTGAAGCGATGATGGTTTTTCGATCTAGTGGCGTTCAGTGGTGCGGTGTTAACTCTGACACCCAGTGTACTCTAGGTAGCAGACCTACTCCTAAATCTATGATTAATTACATCACATTCTGATCATCATCATAAACTGCCTAGCTTTTTACCAATGTTGTAACATCACATACAGATATAGAGATTATTGCTTTGTTTCGAAGAAGCGAAAAATTTAAGCCTGACAAGAGCCAGAGGGAGTTTAATTTGTTCCTAATCAAAAGAAGTCTGAACGAATCTACAAAGATTGTTTGCAAGTGTGGTACGATACTTAAAATATTTCACTTACATCTTTCGGCACCTCGTAACCCAATAAATTGTACTCCTTCGAGGTCTTTCTTGCATTCCCTGACACTACGGGCATCATTCTGAGCGACTCTTTGATGCAAGCCCTGAGATATGGTCTTCTATCCGAGTTCGACATTATTTCCTCTCTAAGTTTGTCTTGTTTTTCTGGATTTTTCGCCAGAAGGTAAAGAGTTGCTGTTACTGTGTTTGCAGCCTGAAAAATATCATAACGGTTAATACACTTCTGGACACATCTTTTGGCCCACCTTGTATTTTCAGTTTCGTTTGGTCCTAGCTAAAATTTTATATTAGGTCGAGCAAAAAGTTTTTATGCAGTTTTGAACCTGGCACATTCACAATTTCATTCAATAGTCTTTTTTTGAATTTCGAACACAGAATTTAAAGAAACAAAAGACAATTTGGAGCCTGTTTGTTGATATCAAACAATCGAATACTAAGAAAACTTGGTTTTATTGGTTTACTTGGATTTAATTCTTGAAAAAGTGATTGATATCTTTGGTTTTGCAACAAACATTACTTATTCTTAACATTAAGGTGAGGTTCTATCAATAATCTATGGATACTTCACCTGAAGTCGCCGCCCAAGCTGTGGCACTTATTCAGGCCGGACACAGCCAAAGAAACGTGAGTGCTCAACTTAATTTAAGTCGATCTGCGGTCCGAAATGTTTATCGGAGGTACCTAGAGACTGGCGGCTTTGTTCGTCGCCAAGGAAGGCCACGATCTCGGGTCACAACTGAAAGGCAGGATCGATTCATCGTGACGACCAGCTTGAGAAATCGTCACCTTACCTCCATTGAGATACAAAACCAACTTCGCGACTTCCACGGAGTATCTGTGAGCGCTCGAACTGTTCGGAGAAGGTTAAAAGAACGCGATATGGTACCACACAAGCCAGCTAATGGCCCCAAACTAACGCGAGCCCGCCGAACAGCGCGCCTTCATTTCGCACGCAGTCATTTAAATTGGACACAGCAAGATTGGAGCCGTGTACTCTTTTCTGATGAGTCTAAAATTGTGTTACATGGCAATGATGGAAGGAAGAAGGTCTACCGACGTAAGGGAGAGCGTTTCGCACAATGCTGCTTTGAAGAGAGGGTTGCTTATGGCGGTGGCTCATGGACTGTCTGGGGCGGTATATCCGCGAGCGGCAAAACTCAACTTGAGGTTGTTACAGGACCACGGCTGCCAACATTAAATGCTGAAAGGTACATTCGTGAGTGCTTAGAACCTCACGTGATACCATACGCGGACTATGTGGGCCCAAATTTCCTTTTTATGCATGATAACGCAAGAGCCCATGCGGCCGGCATCGTCAGGGAATATCTTCGGGATGTGAACATCACAGTTATGGACTGGCCAGCCAGAAGCCCAGACATGAACCCCATTGAGCACATGTGGGACGAGCTAAAAAGACGTGTTAGGGCTCGTCAGCCAGTTGCCCAGACGATGCAGGAGTTGAAAACTGCCATAGAAGAGGAATGGGAGATGATCCCTCAAAATTTCATAGAGCGGTTAATAAACTCTATGCCTAATCGTATGAGAGCTGTGGTAGATGCCCATGGAGGCAACACGCGTTATTAAATTAAACCTTTATTTGATAAAACATGTTTTTTATTCAAAAATCAATTGCCTTTAACAAGGCGCATATCCGACTTGTTAGGCGTAGCTCCATGTCGTATGGTATTCTGAATTCAAATTTAAAACAATACGATCGAAAAAGATGGTAAAATGTATCAGGTTTAAAACTGCATCAACAGTTTTTGTTCAATCTAGCAATAATATTTCGGTAGGGGCCATCGAAACCTAAACTCTAAGGTGGGCCAATAGATGTGTCCAGAAGTGTAATTCAGAACAAAAAATAGTCCATCGAATGAGGTGCCATTCGGTCTTTTGAAGTGTTAAAATTGTTTTTTATTTCATAGAAATTTGTTGTATTTTTTTGTAATAAAAGGTTTAAAGGAACAAAGTTGGACTATATTACATAAATTTTGTGCGGTTTTACTATAATATGTATGTTGATCTTTGATAAAGATATGCTTACCGTATCAACACCAGCAAATAACATATCACTGGCCATGATGTGAGCCGCTTCTTCATTGATTTCCAACAATTTCTCTAAAACTCCCTTCTCGGTAGTAGATTTATTCTTTAGGTTATCCTTTCCCTTTTTGATGAAGTATTTTGTTAAACTGAAATCATGAGATGTACACCCGTCAAACGCCGTCAAAAGTTATTTAATATAGGTTCATTTCTATGTGTGCTCGAAATTCAACCGAACCCTATAGATTTTCAACTACTGTAACTGTGTACTGTAAGCCCGCGGTCCTTGGTATTTTAAAAGCTTTTATTTAACTTGCAATGTATGTATGTATGTTCGCGTGGAATCTTGCTACTCAATTTTGAAGCAGATATCTTCAATCGATTGAGCTTAAATTTTGTATACACGGTTAGTTTGGATGACAATACACGATAAGCTATGTGACGTCATTCTAAATCCAATATGGCGGACCATCCAAGATGGCGGAATAGTTATTATTTATACAAGTATAATGAGGTTATAAGTTGATAGTTAAAATTTTAAAATAAAATTTTATTTTCTTCTTTTTAGAGTATTTAAATAAAAGATTTTTTTAAAAAAGGTTTTTTTGCTTTATTATATAACGTTTCTTAAGGGAATAAATAGTTCAGGACATTGGTCTTGGGCTCTCAGTAAATTTCTGGATCCTATGAGGTGCCAGACTAAGATCCATGATCTTAAGTAAGAATACGATAGAAGTAGTTTAATTGAATTACGAAAAGCGCTGCTGAAAAGATAATACGTTTTTTGCAACTTACTTTTCATGATGCTCGTACAACCTCATAGCTTTCTTGTACAATGGTGTCGAGAACCATCTCCACAGGTTTGGTTTAAAGTCTATTTCGTTAGCTGTAGTAAATAGGTCGTGGACGCACTGGATCAACTGCCACTCTGGGGAGTCTGCGGGTAAGTTGGGATCGAAACAGTTCAGGCGGCAGCCAAGAGCGACAGTGCCGATAGATTCCAAGGCCCATAAGTTCATTTCTTTATCGAAGTCTTTTTTGATCATGTTCTTTTCATCACGGTTAGCTCTCATTCTGAAAATGAAGTGATTTTATTCTTTAGTTACAGCTTACAGTCAAGAAAATTTTGACTGCAGTGGTAATTTTTCTTTCTATTTAAATGTTAATAAATAATGTTAATGTTCACAAATATAAATTCATAGTAATTACTGAGCCTGATTGCATTTAGTTGTAATTTTCAATGTTTAAGAGGAACTTAGGCTCCTGAGATACAAGTATCTTTTTACTTAGTTCAGGAGCCAGCTGTTCAACCTGATGTTGACTACCACTTGTAATACCATGTTTAGAGTATCTGTTAATGTGTATCTCCTTGTATAATATTTTTTTTTTTATCGATTGTTATGCTATGCATTCTCATATATCGTGAGAATGATGATCGTTGAATCGTTAAGATCTCCTAAATTGGGAAACAGATTATTGATAACTATAATTCATATTCTTATCGAGTAACACAGGTTAATCACCTAGCACAAGTGTCACGGACTTCACACTATTTGTAATTCACTTTCTTATGTAATAAAAGATTATTATTAAAAAAAAAGAAAGATTATTATTAATGGCACCTATAACAAACCATATGGGTGATGCAGTAAAGAAATAAATGGTTAAACATCTCAAAATATCGGCTGTTTATATCTTTTATATGAAGGATTTTACAGTCTACCGGAGAACAGACCAAAATAAAATACATCCTTTATTTCGGCGGAAATTTAATTAATAAATAGAGAGAAGGGCGGAAGCATTTGTCTTTTGGCAGTAATGAATGCTTCTCATTATTTCGAATCCTCGTCTGGTGTAACTCGATGAAGATTAGGTGATTCTATTAGATCTTCTATTAATATAGTGTTCTATTCAATGGCATATTTCTGTATTGAGGTAGAAATTCATAGTCTGGTTTATATTATAATACAGATAATCATCATCATGGTTGATTTTTTTTTAATGTGAGAGTATTTTACATACACTTTTGTACGTGTATCGTACAAAAGTATGTATAATATCGTGGCCAAATCTTAGAATTGATCATTTCATGAAGTGTGCGGTCATTTCTTGAAACGGTTGTGTTTCATGAAATGGTCAGCTAAAATTGACCATATCGTTTAAACGTCAAGGTTTAATGATATGTTAGTCAACGTTTGGCCATATCTGTAGAGCATCTGTCGTTGTTTGATCGTAGAAATCGCTATATCGTAACGAAAACAACCTATCTATCGACATTCTCAGCTGAAATATTGCAAAGTATTTGCATTTTACGCCGCTAGTGGCACCCGGAACAAATGGGTTAGCCAAGGTTAGAACTTGTGACCACCCACGCGCCAGCCGAGCGAGCGAAGCGAGCAGTGTCGCGGTAAGTATCCAAGTTGGTCGCAGTTAATTGGCTATTTAGTATTTTCAGGACCCTGAAATAGCCTCATTTTAGGGAAGGCACAACTAAAACAAAGCGACATCAACGCCTTTACCGGTGGAAAATCTAACTATTTTACGATATGATCACTAATGTTTGGCTACATAATGAAGTAAAAGTGGGTTTAACTGTTCATATCGTCAAACGTTGAGTATTCAATGATCTGGTCAGAACACATCATGATGTGACCAGCGGTCAATTTATTCTAAGGTCAGGCTACGACATGATATCACTGGTACAAAGGTAAATGTTTTTTGAAAAGAAAATGTGCGAGTGATCATCATTTGTATGGTGGCACTATAGACCGGCTTTTTCGCTGGTGACAGACCCGTGCTCCTAGCGGGTGAAGGGGACGCGGATAAAAACAAATGACGCGCACTCGACCGCACAAGGTATTGTGTTGCAAAGACGAATCTGCAGAATTCACTATGAATGCTGATGATTGCGAATCAGTTGGAACAGGCACTCCAAAGCTAACTTTGTTTCTTTTGCAAAAGTTAAGAAAAATGGAATGTCAGGCTAAAAAAGTTGGTTCAGAAGAAATTGGTAAAATAATGAACAAGGCTACCTACCTTGCTATCATGTCCTGTGCTACCTCATCAAGTACTGAGCCGTACAGTTTGATCGTCTTAGGTTGTAACATCACTGGGTTGACTGTTGAGCGGAACTCTTTCCATACCTCGCCGTGGCTAGAAAAAAGAGTTAAGAATACATATTTGAATGCACACATAAGTGCATCACAAACTAGTCGAAGCGTGGTTTAGCTCGGTGTGTAAGAGAAATGGCGTTATGGCTGTCTAGTGACCGCGCGTGATGGAAGAATGTAGATTTAAGAAAAAATGCTATACTTAAATAAATTTTCAGCTTTGTAAGTTTTAACTTAATTACCTTCAAATTAAAGCAAATTTTACTGCACAATAATGAACTGTTTATGTATAATCGTATAAAACAAAAAATTGATGGTCCTACAGACGCTACATTGTAAGACTATCATTGCATTGTATAGACTCAATCTCCATTGTATTATATAATTGCATAGCACATGTGTGAGTACTATGTACATACTCTAAAGCTACCATTTACTGGGTACGTCTTTGTTTGACTTGAATATGCCCTGGCGGCTGAGAGTATGTGACGCTCACTCTAATGTCTCGCTGATGGTGGCGCGTGTTGGATCATTTAGCTAATCCATGCGTCAGGTTCGTGAACAAGCGCTGTCAGTGAAGGCTGGTCGTACCTTAGCGGCCACGGCTTATTTTAATTTAATTTAATATTTGAATTGTTTTTTTTTTTAAGGACGCTTGTATCGTTCTGCATCGTTCTCACATGTAAAATTTCAACATGAATGATGTAACCATTATTTTGTAACCATATCTTGATTTAAAAGAGTGTCCGTGGAGTTTCTTGCCCGTTCTTCTCCATAGGTACCTACTATGCTTTGGAATGGGCGCCTAGCTTCATCTTTTTGACTGACCGACCCCTTGACAATTCAAAAGTGCCTGTAATTGGTTTAATTGAAATAAATGCTTTGAGTTTGAGTTGATTGGAATTTTTTTCTATCGAAAAAATTTCAAGTGAATACAAAATATAGTCAAATAATATTATCGAAAATCCAAATGATTTAACCATTATTTTGGTTAGGATTTTACAAACGCAATATTTATCGATGGATCCCCTTAATTAGCCGTTTAATTAACTACCTAGCCTTTGGAAGTTACGCTCACCAGCCGCTACCGCGGAACTGCTTGCTTCGCTCGGCTCCCGCGCGGTTGATCATACTACCTAACGTCACAGTTCCAACCAAACCTATAATTGAATATCATTCAGGCCGCCAGTTGAACGCCGCCGTTTAGTTAAAAGGCTAGGTTAATTAAGCTAATTGGCTGCATCATATCTACGTACTACTATTGAAATATAAGTGTTGTGACGTTCTCGCTTCTCGTTGGTGATTTGAGTTTGTAACTAGTTACTTTTGAGTAGCTTCGTGGACTATGGGAGCCATATATAAATGGTTAACCTAATGTGTCTACCTCCACACATCTACTCACTCGGAAATAAGGCCTGTTGCATGAAAGTCAATTCCTTTGCTTTTCCTATAATCTTTTCTGTAATGTTCCAGGGACTGAAATCCGGGCCGGACGGGAAACCAGTTTTCACTTCGTAAAACCTGTAATTGATGTTAATTCTCTTTAATGCAAGTTTCTCAATTTGCATCATAAGTTTTTAAGTTTTTAGAAATCTACAAAAACAGATTTAGGTGAAAGAGTAAAACGTAGGTACCTACGGTTTTACTCTTACACCCAAGTCTGTTTTTTTTGGTAAGATTAGTTCTTTATATTATATTTGTTTGGTAGAATTAATCTAAGTCCGTGACCTAGTACGACGATATTTTGCAAAAACTTTTCGTGTCGCTAACAAGAATATATCGTTGAGGCATTATTTTTGGATTCATAATTCCAAGACTCCATTTTCAATCGAAGCATCATTATTATTGTTATTTAAATATTCCAAAGTCAATTATTGGAAAATCCTTTTATCTCTGACATTGACTCAAAAGCTATTATTTCAATGATATGATCGATTTGATATCTTTCAGTGTCTGAATCATAGTGTTATTTTCAGCTATCGATCTTGTTTTTATAATTTTTAGTGTTTCGTATCAACATAATAATTTAAATGAGCATAATAGTTATATAGATAGAATATTAAACTATGTGGCCTTACAAGCAAGCAGAAATAAAAAATAAAGGTGCTGATAGACGTGAACATTTACTTGTAATAGAACATCGAGCATTCGCCGTTTTTAAATTTGTCGAACTGAATACGAACAGAGCCAAGCATAGAGCCAAACATTGCTTCGAACATTTTCACGAGCAAACATTTCAAAAGCAAGTTTACTGTCGTTTCGCTATAGACTGCTCGCTAGAATGCTTGCTAAAACGCTTCTGTTTAGTGAATGCTCAAGTCTATCAGCGGCTTTATTTGAAAAACAAAAAAACAATGGATGCCAATGTTTTATTATATGCTTTTTTGGGTAAATCTGGACATATACTTGGTAATTTTTTGTCGGCGAGAAGGTAATTACTATTACCACGCTAGGTATTGATAGAAAGTTCAAATTGTTTTGGCTAGCCCTAACAAAATCTATAATTCATCGGTTTCGGTAATTAATTAGAGGTAGACAAGAAAACCACTTGTCTGGTTAACCGACTAAACGTAAGACTTGTCACTTCAGTTTGTAATCACAGTTGTACTCTTCAATTTAGCAACGTTATAATTCGTTGTAGGTACCAAAATTTTTGGGCTCTTTACAATTTTTGTTTACCTTTGGTTAATTAGTATCTAACCCGATGAAGTATACCTAGATAGGTAATTTTATTGAAATAAAACGTCTATATCGTCTCCGAACAAAAAAATAAACAATTTTATAAGATTTACCATACATTATTGAAATTAATGTAAAACATAATTTAGGTTAACAAAATGCGAATGTCTACTTACATGCGATGAACTTTCAGGATCACTTAAGAATATCACAGGAGGCTTGCCGAACATACCATCTAACCTAATGATTGGCCCATATGCATCAATTAATTTCATGGTAGTTTCAGGGTCCTCTATCTTGGCAAAATCACCTGTAAAGCAATTATATAAAATAAAATGAAACGTCCTAAAATTTGTCAAAACATTCAAAAATTCAAACTCAGGGTCTGCCAACGAGCAATGGAGCGCAGTATACTAGGGATCGGATCGAGTTCGAAACAATACTGCGCTACAAAACAAAGATAGTTGATGTGGCTCAAAAGGCTGCCCAACTTAAATGGCGCTGGGCAGGACATGTCTGCCGCATGCCGGACAAACTGTGGACCCAGCTAGCATAGAACTGGTGAGACAGAGAGGTGAGGCCGCGGCAGGCCACGTAGGAGATGGCGGGATGAACTGGACAGATACCGCCAAAACTGGAAAGTGGACGCCAACAGTAGAAGAAGTGGAGGGAGGCCTTTGCCCAGGAGTAGGACAGTGCAAACTAACAAAAAATAAATCTTGAATGTAAATTACAAACGCAGGTAGTGTGCATGGTAGGCAGTGACCTCATTTAATTATGAAACTCTTTAGTCAAAGAAAAGGCTTTCCGTAAGAACATGAAGGTTTATCCACAAAAGAAGAACGGAAACGACAGAAATCCATACGCAAATCGTCCTAAGCCATCATCATTGAGCCAGTAGCAGTCTGATTACCTCCAATCATTCGATCTTCAGCTACTATCATGTCATCAAGCCACCCAGCGAACGACATCGCTCCGTCCAGTCCGAGGGCATCCAAGTTCCAACCCTATGTTTGCGATGTCATGGTCTTCACTCAAGAACACGTCAACCAGGTCATCGGTTCTTCAACTTATTGTTTTAGACGTCACAACCATCATCTGCCTAGCCTTTTCTCGACTATGTTGGGGTTGGTATCCAATATAACCGGACGCAGCTGAAATACCAGCATTTTACATCGAGCGACAGCCTATCTGACCTCTACAACCCTGTAAACTGTGTAACACGATACCCCTTTGGCAAGACTGGACACCATCATCATTAAAACTGCCCCGTTTCGCACGTCACACATCGGAGATGTTTGCTCAGAACAGAACTGACAGCTTCCATGCAGTGATTCGCAAAAAGGTAGCATCACTGATGCGTAGAACGTGGGTCAGTGACAATAGCATGCTGAAAACAGTGGTGGAGAGTAATTACTCCCCTTTTCTGAGGCACTATGTGGAGAGAATGGTCCGGTAGCTTATTCCCTGCTTTATCGTTCTGTGCACATTCTGCCTCAGTCACCTAATGTTCTTCTCCTTATTTGTGTACTGATAACACTAGTTATAAGATGTTTTACTAACAAAATGGACTTTATTGTTGTCCAATATGAATAAATAAATAAAATTAAAAGTTTGCGGCTCAGAATACACCTGTATTCTACGTAACTCACCTCCAAGTATGAAATGATGCAGCTGCCCAATAATGGGCAAAGATGAAGGTCCGGGTATCTCTTTCCACGGCTTTACGTTTTCTGCCTTAACAGCAGTCTTTGTCACTGCTACAGTTCTGAAATTGACCAAAATCTAAATATTTTCTTCTTTACTATCTATCGGTATGAATGATATTCTGAAATAGTTCATGTAAAGGTAAAGGTGTAGCGGGGCTAAATGCCCAGTGTAAACCCACGTTAATCTTGCCGTGAAAAACTACTGTTTATTCGCCGTGTGTAGGCACGGTCGTGCTTAGGCTGTTGATTATTTCATAAATAACAGTGCAATAAGGAACTACGACTATTTCCCGGGTTTTTTTGCACGAATGGTCAATGGGTCATTCAAAAAGAAAAAACCGCGGAGTGCTATTAAATTAGAGGGTGGAAATTGGAGAAAGAAGCCATTTCGATGGAAAATTCAATTTTCTACAAAAAGTTTTCAATAAAGTATGACGAAATTTTGCCTTGTTTGCGAGATATATTAAAAAAACTGAAAAGGATGTATTTTCACCCCTATCTCCAATTTGACCCATTGACCGATTCCCAATAAAAACTCGAGAAAGCCTTAATTCCTTTCTATATGACATAATCAATAGCCTATGTTGTATGGATCACTATGGAAGCTTGTTGACACACACATTTTTTTTAAGGCAGGCGCGGTTTATACACCGTAAACAAACCGTGCAGGGTACAAAGCACCCTGTGTCGCCAATCGTAGAGCAATTTTATTACTCTTTAAAAAATCATAGTGTTACTATAGCTATACTCGTACCTACAATTCTACAGATAATATTTGCATACACATCGTGACTAGGCAAAAAATACATAATTACTAGTACCTACATTATTATTATGTACATAGTTAATGTCTCGTACTCTCGTAGATACAAAATAATAATAACACTATCTATGCTGTTTGCTTATACACAAAAAGATAAGACTGTTATGATATGATATGATATGATTATTGTTTTGTGTTATGATTTTTGTACCTTTTACTCATCTTTTACTATACCTTTGTAATAAAATCTGTTTTTTTCTGTTGATAGCATGTATAATGAAATTAAACTTATGCCCACTTGCATTTCGGCTAGTTACATTAACTCATTGACCGACTCTAAAAATCGACAAACAAACGAGCACTTTTTACCTATTCGTAGAATCATGACGATTCTTCTGCTGTCCTATCCTAATTTATTAAGGATCCGGCATGGCATAGCACGTCTTCTAATAATTTTGGAATGCTCACGAAAATTTTTACTCCAGACATCCATATTTATGACGACGAAGCGTTGATTTCAACTTCGATTTTGTACCAAAATCTGCATAAGACCACTAACCTTATACATTCCTTATTAATTGCCGCCAAATTGAACAGCGGCTTGAACTTCGTGGTCTGCATGTTGTTGATCACACAATAACACTAAACACTATCACGCACTGATGTTGTTTGTGACTATATAAAAACAAAAGATAGCACTGACTGATAAATATTGTATTTCGAATCGCTAGTTTACACAGTGTGAGCTAGCGTGCGAGCCGGCCTACCGAGTAGCTGCAGTGCAGCAACTGACACTGTATACACAGTCAAGGCAAGCCGAGCTACTGACATCCGAGTACGCAGTGCGAGCAGCTGTCTAGTCAGCAGCTCGCACTGTGTAAACAGCCACGGCAAGCCGAGCTACTGACATGCAAGTGCACAGTATGAGCAGCTGTCTACTGTCTAGTCAGTAGCTTGCACTGTGTAAACCAGCCATTATTATTAACACTTTGAGAAGCACTAAACGGTGACGTATTAACAATAAAACTGCTATTGTGTCGTCAGTGTGTTCAACTGGTGTATTTCTCCATAACTGTACCTTTGTATGAACATCACAATAAACTATACAACACAAACTGCTTGGAATTTACCATTTCAACAGATAAATTGTCATAGACAAAATAACGCAAGTGAAGAGTCTATCGGTTTTTATAGTTTGGTTTTTTAAATAACTTTTAGATAAATTTAGATTGTATTTACAAACTAAACGAACGTTGTCGTACAGTAGCGTGTTTTGGAAGTGTCTGTCTCTCATCAGATTCATCTGTGTTGAACGTGTTATTGAACGACTTTGACCTTCGCTAAATTACATAATAAGCACCAAATAAGTGTTTGATAAATACGGTTTTGCTTGATGTTTTCGAATAACAGTTTTATTCCGTTGTAATAAGATGGATATTCATAGTTTGCTGAATAGTGCATTTCGTACTTTGTTGTTTTTGTTGATGCCGGTAGTTATAACGACAACTGATTATGCCCTAATATCTATTTCTGATATAACTGTTTTGAAAACAACTTAAATAATTTTAATCAGTAATGCAGCAATGAAATGTAATTTAATTGTTTATCTATACAGGTGGTCCAAATAGTGTACTCAAAATGAAAAATCTGAATTCCTCATACCAAGGGGTATTCGAAAATACCCCTTGTATCTTCCCCGATTTTTTGTAGTTTTCCAGTAATTTTTGTTTTTTGTAATTATTTAGAATTTTCTGCCGGTGGAGCTTCAAAAATTCATCTTTTTTTGTAGTGTGTATTTTTCGATGTTTTTTTTTGTGTCATGAAAATAACATTCAAGACGATAATGTCACAAAAAAAAAACTGAAAAATACCTACCATAAAAAATTATGAGTTTTTGAAGCTCCACCGGCAGAAAACTGTAAACAATTACGGGGTATGAGAAATTCAGATTTTTCTTTTTTACGTCACTATTTGGACCATCCTGCACACAAACACAACACATACACATAACACATTACACACATTACATACAGTAACACATTATCAATCGGAGTTGGTTACATTTTGACAGTTCAACAACGTTCATTGCGTTATTTACGTTGTCGAGCAGACAAATTTTTCGAACAAATGAAGCAATAGATTAGCAATTTGTTTCAAAATGAAACCAACTCCGGTTGATAGTGTGTTACGCAATTAGGGTGCTGTTATAAAAATCAATTGTCGAATATACGCACATCACTTCAGAACAGTTGCAACTATTTGACTAATTCTTTTTTGCTGTATTTGTATTTGTCAGGACAAGGTTTGTATGAAAGAAAATGTTTGAAAAATTTTATGGAAAAGTGAGAAATTTTGTTTAAATAATCTCCATGTAAAAAAGTGAGTGAGTGATAAAGAAAACATTAGGGAATTTTGAATTTTGACAGAATTGACAGATTGACGTTTAGTTGTTTAGCTTCTTACATTATTCTATCAGCTATATCAGAAAAAAAATGGTTGAATTGGTTGTTTTGTGAAAAAAGTAGTAAAAAAGTTGTAGAACGTTATGTTATAGGACCCTACCTAGTCTGCTATTTTTTAAAATACGAGTACCAGTAATAGTAGTTTATAGATTTCAGTGTGTTATCGTTCTGTTATCTATCACTCAATTGCCTTCAGTGTTGGTTTATTTCATTGTTAAGAAAATGCCACCAATGAGGCGTCAAAATATTGGAAAGAAAAATTAGAAAAAATGCCGGGAAAATTGGAAAATTCAGGTAAACTGAAAGTGTATTTTCTATAGGAATTTCGTACGAACTCTGCATTGAAATTTGGACAGGACAACGTCCGCCGGGGCAACTAGTCTATTTATATAAAAATCAATTGCCGAATGTATGTACGCGCATCACTTCAGAACGGTTGCACGTTTTTGGGTAAGTCTTTTTTGTTGTGTTTACAATTGTCAGGACAATAGGTTTGTACGAAAGAAAATGTTTGAAAAATTGTGCGGAAAAGTGAAAAATTTTGGTTAAAAATTTCCATATATGAAAGTGAGTGAGACAAACAGATCTTCAAAAATGTTGACAGAATTAAAAGATTTACGTTTAGTTGTTCAGTTTCTTACATTGTTTTATCTGTTACTTGCTGACCCGACAAATTCATACAAAATTGCCATATAAAATGCACATTCAGTTTTCCCGAAATTGGAAAAACTGGAAAATTTTCTGCCAAATTTTCAAACATTTTGTTTCATGCAAACCTTGTCTATCACTCAATGGGTTTCAGTCTTGGTTTATTTCATTGTTAAGAAAATGCCACCAGTGAGGCGTCAAAATATCGGAAAGAAAAATTAGAAAAATTGCCGGGAAAAGTGAAAGTACATTTTCTGTAAGAATTAAACATTAAGAGTTATAATAATACAGGACAACGTCTGTCAGGTCAGATAGTGGCTAATAATGAATTTCCATGTTTGCATGGTGCTGCTATAATTACATTAAAACAGGGCAAACTGACCCATTGGTCTCTTGGTCGAAAGCACGACTGCAGAGCGTGTTCGAGGGTTCGATTCCCAAGTCGGGCAAAGTGTAATTGGGTTTTTCCATCAGGAATTTCTTAGTAGCAGCCTAAAGTTTGGAATTTGTTAGGGCTTTTCGCGCTTAAAGGCATTGGTACTGTCAGTGATCATTCCCTGGCCGTGTCAAATTATAGTCGCATTGGACTATAACAGTGAGGGGAGGGAAGGGAAGAGTGCACTCCGCACTGTGTTAGGGTACACATTTTTGTGCACTCAGTTAGAATAATATTTCCTGCGTAGGTATTGAGTTGAGGACATTATTATATCAGGTAAAAATGGAAAAAATAAAAGTAAAGCTAGGTTTGTATCACGAGGCTAATTGTCAGTAGGTACTTGTAATAATATGTATTGCCTGTATTGTCTGAGCTAAAAATATAAAAACTCGAGTTTTTATATTTTTAGCTCGGACAACACCGTACCACAGAATACATATTATTACAAGTACTGACAATTAGCCTCGTGATACAAACCTACCTTTACTTTTATTTTTACCTGAAAAAAAAAAATTAAAAAATTATGAAAATCGATTACAAAATTTTGTAAGCGATTTTCTTTTTTTTCCATTTTATTTATTTATTTACAATAATATTTACGTAAATAACTTATACCTAATTAATTTTATAAAAATAACAAAATTAACTTTAACTTAACTAAAATAATTCACAACAAACTAAAATATGGATTTAGATTATACTAGCGATTTTAAATTAATTAACACTTTTGAGAAACACGCCATTGGTCACGTGACATTGACCGTGAGTCGGAGCATGACACGTCACTCCTTGTAATTGACGTATGTTTTAAATTGTAAATAAAAACAAACTTTATGCTTCAGACAAAGTAAAGTTTCTTTTGGATTACAAAAAACACGTACGAAAATAATGGTCTTGAAAGGAACAACACTGATTAGTATTGTATCCTTATTGCACAATGTGGTACTGTGCATTAAACTTCTAAATTATTAATGATTAAACGAACTTACCTGTACATGAAGTTCTATCATAATTATACGAAGAGCTTTGTCCGAAGATATTAGCATAGTTCACATGTAGTACCACATACAATGTCGCCATATCGCACTGAAGTTGAGGGTAGTATTTGTTTACTCTCATTTTTTTTTTTTTTTTTGTGGGTAGTTCCAACCTTTCTCTTTCCCTGGCAGCCAATGGGCCGTCATTTAGTTCAGAGAAAAGACAAGTTATGTTGATAATGGAATGTAAATATTTTGGGGATAAAGATTAGGGTGGGTGGGATGCTAATATCTTCGGACAAAGCTCTTCGTATAATTATGATAGAACTTCATGTACAGGTAAGTTCGTTTAATCATTAATTATACTCAAGCTTTGTCCTCGATATTAGCATAGTTCACATGTAGATGTTGAGATCATATGTACATGGAAATATCAACGTGATATGTTAATTAAGATAATTAATGAAATGACAATTTTATATCAATCAAAATTGTGTTTTATTATACAACAATGAACTTCTAACATACTAATTACATAACTGGAGATCTCAATTAGATATTAAAAGAATCATTAAAAATAGTTCTTGCAAAAGAATCATTTTCATTTTGTTGTAGGATTATTCGATTATAAAATCGACCAAAGGTTTTGGAGTTACCGCTCCAACCTGCGGTTTTTCTAATTAAATCCAAATTAACTCCAAGTCTATTTGCCTTCGACGTGGCAGCATGTCTGGTGCTGTGGGCAGTAAATACAGTTACGTCAATACCACACTCCTGAAGAGTACTCTTAATCCACCTGCTAAGAGTTTGGGAGGAAACTGGATTATGCGGTTTCCTTATACTGATAAACAGACTGGTATGATTACCGCGTAAGTTTTCGGTAATCTTCACGTATGTATTTAATGTCTCTACAGGGCATATTTCGGGACGATCTCGAAAGTAAGGTAGAATCAGTTGAGGCTGAGGTGCACCAACACGGGATGTTTTTACCAAATCAGGGATTTTTATACAAATTTTATCCGGAAGAATCTCTAAATTAATTAAATTAATTTTAGATAATGTCTGGACTCTATGTGCAGTTGTTAAAGCAAAAAGAGTAGCTAGTTTTTTAGATATCCTTTCTATGTTTAAATTTTCATTTGGATACCATTCGCCTAAACGATTGAGTACTATTGAGGTGTCCCAAGTGGAGTTATACTTAGGCCGTGGTGGCCTTAATCTGAAAACACCCTTAAAAAATCGTTTTATTCTGTCATCATTTCCTATATTTTTACCAAGGATTAATGAGAGAGCCAACCTACAGCTGTTTAAGGTACCATATTGAGCTCCAGACTCGTATAACTGAGTTAGAAAGTAAATTACTATTGGCACAGACGCAGTATACAAGTCATATTCATTTGATTTACAAAACAAAAACCATTTTTTGAGGCAGGTGTCATATTGTTTTAAAGAGTTGTCAGACAATGAGCTCAACATTATATTAATGGAAGATGGAGGAACACTTCTTCTTAGTAACGACGTCCGGATAATATCCCTGCAACCAGGGTAGTTTTGTGATGCACATCTCGGTTGCTAGAATGGGAAATAATTAAATGTTTACTAGGTTTGAAAAGCAAAGGTTCAGACACTAGAAGACTTCTGAATAGGGGGTACCACGGTTGTGTGGGCCAGAGTGGGACGACAAGAATTCCAGTAGCTTTGTCATCTATAATCTTTCTTATGCATTTTAAAATAATAGCAAATGGTGGAAAGCCATAGAAATAGAACTGTCTCCAAGAAGTAGTAAAAGCGTCGACTGCAAACGCATCAGGGTCTCGGTGCCATGATATATATCTTAAACACTTTCTATTTAACCTACTGGCAAAGATGTCTATTTGCGGTTGGCCAAATCGGCGTACAATCTTTTGAAACGCTATGTCTGATAATTCCCATTCTATGTCGGGGTGTACACGACGGGACTCTGCGTCGGCTACACTGTTGTCGGTGGAACTTATGTACGAAGCAAACACTATAATCTCTCGTTGTTCGCACCACTGCCATAATTCTTTTGTGACACTGGTGAGGTAAGGGAACTGGACACCACCCATGCGGTTTATGTAAGAGATCGCGGTGGTGTTGTCTATTCGCAGTAGTATTTGACAGTTGTGATAATGTTTTGCGAATATCTTTAAGCCAAAAAACGCAGCCAAAAGTTCTAAGTAATTTATGTGTTTTGACCGTTCAACCTCTGTCCATAATCCGCTCGCCCTTTCCTCACCACACGCAGCTCCCCACCCCGTAGTTGAGGCATCACTAAAAATCGTTAAACAAAAGTCATTTTGTTTAATCTTATTAATAGGATTATTAATTGCCCGGGACCACCATTCGAGATCTGGCAATATTGACGGTGGCAGGGTAATGTACTTATCATAATTATCATCATTTAATAGATTAAGATATTTACATCTCTCTAGGTCTTTAGTGTAAAGCCAGCCGTATTCAACGGCTGGGCAAGCAGAGGTAAGTAAGCCTAATAAACGGGCAAATTCTCTTAATTTACAGCGATCTAGATTAAGAAACTTATTCACTTCAGTTTTTATTTTTTCAATTTTATCTTGGGGTAAACTAACTTGTAAGTTATGTGAATCTATAAGAAACCCCAAAAACTTGCATATGTTTGTAGGATAAAGGTTACTCTTTTCAATGTTCACTATAAAACCTAAAGCTTCTAGGAGCCTTCGCGTATCTGCAATATTTTGTAAACATCCGTCAAAACTATTTGATATGAGTAACGTATCATCTAGATATATTGTGGAAATGTAACCACAGGAACGGAGCAGACTCACTACTGGTTTTAATATCTTCGTAAATAGAAAAGGAGCAATATTGAGGCCAAAAGGCATTACATTAAAATTATATAATTTTTCCCCAAATTCAAATCTGAGATACTTTTTATAATCATCGTGTATACGGATCAAAAAATATGCATCTTTTAGATCCAGTGTGCTCATAAAACAATTCCTAGAAATTAACTTTAAGGCGGTTCGCAAATCTTCTAATTTAAAATGTTTTGTGTCTATAAATTTATTTAATGCTTTCAAGTTCAAGATGAACCTTGATTTGCCATTCGGTTTCGGTACTAAAAATATTGAAGATATAAATTGGCCTTTACAGGGTTGGCACTCTGATATTGCTCCTATAGATATAAGTTCATCAATTGATTCTACAAACTGTACATGTTCTGACTCAGAGTAAGATCTTTGCGTAGGTGCCTGTTGTTGAAAAACTGGGCGTGAAAACGGTATTTTAACACCCTCTATCCATGATAATATGATTTTGTCATTAGTGATAAGTGACCACTGCGGTAAATATTGTGATAGCCTGCCGGCGTACTTTACCATGTCTAGCGGCGGCGGCGGCTGCGGCTCGGCGCTGGCGGCTGCGGCGGCGGTGACGGCGGCGCTGGACGCGACGACGCTCTCGAGTAGTTGTCGGGACGACTCTTCCGAGCAGGCTCCTTCCTCTGGGTCCCCTTCGGTCTCTGCTTGTAAGTAGAGGGAGGAGCACGCCAGTTTAAATTTTTCTGCGGCTGAGTATTAAATGAGGACTTTTTTGGTTGTTGTGTAGTAGAAACAGGTTTCATATCTGCTCCAGATTTTGAAATAGCTTTAGCTGCTTTTAGAGTATCTGCCAAATCCTTGCTAAATAGATACTTGTCAATTTTAGTAGCCTGCAACTGGTCCTTTAATTCTTTTTTCAAATTATAAAGCACAAAGTTACGGCGTGTAGTAGAGTCCTGGTTCTGACAGTCACATAATAGCTTACTGGCATCCATTAAAATCTTGATAAGTGTCATGTCCTTTTTCTCAGCTGAGAGAAGTATAGTAATAGCTTCAGCAACGCAAGCAATAGCCGAAGATACTTGTTTCTGTCTGGTCTTTATGCCTTTGTCTCTTTTGTAAATAGCCTCGGAGACTGCTGCTTTAACCTCTGGATTGAGATCCGGAGCATCAATCAAAGTACAGTTACCTGGAGGTAAGTATTTTTCTAAAAGCTCCTTGCGAGTATCTTTTGTCAAACCTGAAGTGGCTATATGCTGTAACCTTACAGCAAGATCGGACTGTATGTCCTTTCCAGAGGCCTTCGTTTTTGAGGGATCTTCTCCTAAGATTTTTAAAAGCTCATCATCTAGCTCTGCAACTACCGGCGGCTGCTCTCCGGAGGAATTTGCGACGGGTTGTGACGTGGATGACGCGGCCGACGTGGGCGCCGCGGGAGGTGCGGGCGCCGCGAGAGGCGCGGGCGGCGCAGGCGGCGCGGGCTTCCCCTGATCAGCAGCGGCTGCACCAGCTGTAGGCAGCGGTGCCTGCCCCGGAGCGGCTGCAGCTTGCGAGGCGCGCGGCGGGTTCGGTGCATCTTTACTACTCGTTGAAGGCCGGTCTAAAATCGATATAATTCAGATGTAAGTGTCATCCTCAAAGCTAGCAAAGTGACAGCCCCTAAAGCTGCCCGCATTACCGCTTTATAGAAAACCACATACTCGTAGGTAGTATTTTGTCACAGCCATTGTGACGGAGAAAATAATGTAGGTAAAGCTTTGTGACAATCCCAGAAATTGCCCGCTTGCTTAGGTGTGAAGTGACAATCCCACAGATTGCCCGCATCACAAAATTTCTTATCACATTTTGGTGAAGTAATAGCCCCAAAGGCTACCCGCAACACTAAATCATATGTGAAATCATTTAATATCGTGTAATCAATTAAGTGATAACCCCATAGGTTACCCGCAGAATTGATGTCTTTAATCAAACACTGATATTAATGTAAGTAGGTAGCTACACCAACCTTGTTGTTTGTCACAGTCCTGCTTCGAGTAGTGTGAGTAGAATGAGGCCCGGGCAGCACCGTCAGGTGACGGTGACCGCGATCGGGACGAAGAACTCGAATCCGATCCAGAGTCGGAGCTGGAACTATGCGCCGCAGTGGGCACAGGCTCGGGCTCGTGCGCGGGCGAGGCGGCGCGCGTGCCAGCGCGGGACCCTGCGCGCGAGCCGGCACGGGATGGCGCACGTGACGAGGCGGCTGACGACGACGACGATCTTCCAGGAGGTATCGGTGACGGCGGTTTCTCACTTTCGTGTTTTCTTTGTGCGTGCAGGAACACCCTTTCTAATTCTTTAAACTTTTTTGCCATTTACTCGTAATCGTATTCACTGGGTTCATTTCTAGCGCGTTTACTCATTTCAAGTTATTTTTGAGTAGAAAATCTTGATCGAAAAAAACACTTAACACTGCACGGCACAAAAGAATTTACGAATCGTGCGACGTGGCGGAGCACTGAAATGTGAATGACGGCCCATTGGCTGCCAGGGAAAGAGAAAGGTTGGAACTACCCACAAAAAAAAAAAAAAAATGAGAGTAAACAAATAGGTACTACCCTCAACTTCAGTGCGATATGGCGACATTGTATGTGGTACTACATGTGAACTATGCTAATATCGAGGACAAAGCTTGAGTATAATTAGTAAATAGTGGTATACCTACGAATTTGTGTGGGGTAGGTACTACAACAAAAAAGTGAAAAAGAAAAACATTTTTTTAAAAACAAAAAACAGAGTAAAAAATTTCACTTTTAGTGTTTTTTTTGGAAGTCAGTTGTTTTTTTTTTTAGTTTCTATTCACAGTTTTTAAAGTCGGTTGTTTATTTTGTAGAAAGTTTTTCTTTATTAATAATCAAAATTGATACTTTTCGGTTTGTTTTTTACTCTGAAAACAATGGGTATCTTTACTATTTATAATAGTGGAATGATAAAATTGCTGTAGAGTATTCAAACTTTATACCTAGAACAGTTCCTTGGGAACTCCTTTATAAAATAATACTTTAAAAACGTAATGCAGAGTGAAGAAGATTGTGACATCCATAATCGAATGCTTTTGAGAAGTCAGGAAAAAGGTTTTTAATACCTTATTTTACATCCTTAAATACGAAATTGAAAGGTCCCTTGATATAATTGAGCGACTCTTGAATTATCTTCGGTGGCGGCCCGAACCATTCTACTTGGATGTTTTCTATTAGCCTTGCCACAAATGTATCCATTTCAAGTTCAGCTATGCGACGACCTGGAGAGCAAAAAAATTACAAATATTAGCATATTCGCTACTGAATATAAGGGTCTATGTGCCTAGCAACGGGTACGCGTCTACGCATACATTTTCATTCATGCCTAGGTTCTTGTTAGGAGCTGGTTTCATCTCTTCTAGAAATATTTGCAATTAAACATTTTTCTTCAATTACCTATACAACTACGGACTCCGAAGCCGAAGGGTTGATGAGCAAACGGATTGGCATTCCCGTAGTAAAGTGGATCATCTTTACTGGCTAACCACCGCTCTGGGATGTACTCTCGAGGCTTGGGGTAGTTTTTGTCCATCAGGGACATGTCTCGATGGGCGAATACAACCTGCATCTGAAATGGTAAGCCAAGCACAATTTGATTGTTATTTCGTAACCGGCACAAGAACAACTAATACAAAGTCGTTTTGACAATATATAAAAAAAAAAACAATTTTTTAAAGCATTGAATTGCAAGATGAATAAGCAGAGATAAAGTAATACATAGTTGCAAGCTTTCAACAGACGGGTAATTATTTGGCATCCTTAAAAATATTTTATACTTACATCTTTGGGTATTTTGTAGCCTAAAACATTATATTCCTTTGATGTCTTCCGGACATTTGCCGATGCTACCGGCATTATTCTCAACGACTCTTTGACACAAGCCCTCAGGTATGGTCTTCGTTCTGAGTTTGACATTATCTCCTTTCTTAGCTTGGCTTGTTTTTTCGGGTGTTTAGCCAGAAGGTAGAGAGTTGCTGTTACTGTGTTGGCGGCCTGAGTAAAATAAAAAAGATTTTAAGTCAAAGATTCATGCATGTCAGTAACCTGCTTCATTTTCTCTATCAAATTGTGTCTAGTAAGTTACACGTACCGTATCTACACCAGCAAGCAACATATCTCTAGCCATTATGTGTGCAACTTCTTCATTGATTTCTAACAGTTTTCCTAAAACGCTTTTCTCATTTTCAGATTTGTTATTGAGTTGTTCCTTTTCTTTTTTAATAAAGTGTTTTGTTAAACTGGAACCAATAATAATGTCTCATAATTTACATAATTTTATATTGTTTACTAATTGTTATTAAGTTATTTAATTAAAGAAGAAAAATAGTAAGAGTAATTAAATCGAAATTGAACTTACTTTTCATGATGCTCGTATAACTTCATAGCTTTCATGAACATTGGCGTCGAAAACCACCTCCAAAGGCTTGGCTTGAAATCCAATTCATTGGCTATAACAAACAGGTTGCGGACGCACTGGATCAACTGCCATTCTGGAGAGTCTGCGGGCAATTTGGGATCGAAGCAGTTCAGGCTGCCGCCAAGAGCGACTGTGCCGATAGATTCCAGCGCCCATAAGTTCATTTCCTTATCAAAGTCGTTCCTAATCATATTCTTTTCGTCACGGTTGGCTTTCATCCTGCAATTGATTTTGTTCATAAAAAAAAAAAAATCTTTTATTGCTAATTTCTTGAAAAACTTACCTTTCGACCATGTCCTGTGCTACTTCATCAAGAACTGTGGCATACTGTTTGATCGTCTTCGGTTGTAACATCACTGGGTTCACTGTTGAGCGGAACTCTTTCCACAGCTCACCTTGGCTGGAAGTAAATATTATATACTGGATTACTTTTTTTACCGTCTTTAGATTTTTTATTTAAAGTTGGTGATTTAAGTCTTAATTTACCGAACGTTAATTTTTCACTTTAAACCAACATTTTCATAACTTTCATCAAAGTTACGAAGCTAATTATTTTATGCATAAAAGTACTACTCATAAAAATTCAATTGCAAAAAAAAAATCTCGACTAAGTTTTCTACTTTTTTTTTAGATTTTTCTTTAAATTGGTCAGGTCGAAAATTCTCAAAAAATTAGAAGAAATTCATAACTCGAAAACTATGAAAAGTCGCGGAACATACATGGGGGTGATTCAGAAACCCCACGATCGAGGGACCTACATTTTATTTTTGGACGTCAATGTTCCGGCCACCATGTGTAGAGGTAAAAGTGGCCATCTTCATCTTCTTCATCAGATTAACCTATAAAGCGGAGCATTGAAATGTTGCTTACAGAAAACATTAATGGAGGTAACATTTTCCGGTCAAATACTACAAAAGAGGTCTTCTACTCGTACTATTAAATTTGCTTCAAATATAACTCACCGCCAAGTATAAAATGATGCATTTGCCCGATGATGGGCAAAGACGAGGGTCCGGGAATCTCTTTCCATGACTTCAAGTTGGCATCTGGCTTTACAGCAGCGCTTGTTACCGCTACCGTTCTGAAAACAACATTAAAAAAAAAAAAAATTGATTTTATAGTTTCTGTTTGGATGTTTCTCCTTTAGCTAACTTATCTTTTTTTTTTCAAATGTCGGTAGGTAAATAACCTACCTAAAATCGCTTTGCTATCGTAATTCGTAACTCATGTACAAACACGAATCGATAGAATTCCCTTTATTTTGTATCAACGTCGATAATATTAACAACGTGCACAATGAGCGTGCATATCCTTGTTATTTGAGAAGCATATTATGAAATCTGATCTTGAGACTGCTTGTCGGACATTACCTACCTACTACACTTCTGGACACATCTTTTGGCCCACCTTGTATTTTCAGTTTCGTTTGGTCCTAGCTAAAATTTTATATTAGGTCGAGCAAAAAGTTTTTATGCAGTTTTGAACCTGGCACATTCACAATTTCATTCAATAGTCTTTTTTTGAATTTCGAACACAGAATTTAAAGAAACAAAAGACAATTTGGAGCCTGTTTGTTGATATCAAACAATCGAATACTAAGAAAACTTGGTTTTATTGGTTTACTTGGATTTAATTCTTGAAAAAGTGATTGATATCTTTGGTTTTGCAACAAACATTACTTATTCTTAACATTAAGGTGAGGTTCTATCAATAATCTATGGATACTTCACCTGAAGTCGCCGCCCAAGCTGTGGCACTTATTCAGACCGGACACAGCCAAAGAAACGTGAGTGCTCAACTTAATTTAAGTCGATCTGCGGTCCGAAATGTTTATCGGAGGTACCTAGAGACTGGCGGCTTTGTTCGTCGCCAAGGAAGGCCACGATCTCGGGTCACAACTGAAAGGCAGGATCGATTCATCGTGACGACCAGCTTGAGAAATCGTCACCTTACCTCCATTGAGATACAAAACCAACTTCGCGACTTCCACGGAGTATCTGTGAGCGCTCGAACTGTTCGGAGAAGGTTAAAAGAACGCGATATGGTACCACACAAGCCAGCTAATGGCCCCAAACTAACGCGAGCCCACCGAACAGCGCGCCTTCATTTCGCACGCAGTCATTTAAATTGGACACAGCAAGATTGGAGCCGTGTACTCTTTTCTGATGAGTCTAAAATTGTGTTACATGGCAATGATGGAAGGAAGAAGGTCTACCGACGTAAGGGAGAGCGTTTCGCACAATGCTGCTTTGAAGAGAGGGTTGCTTATGGCGGTGGCTCATGGACTGTCTGGGGCGGTATATCCGCGAGCGGCAAAACTCAACTTGAGGTTGTTACAGGACCACGGCTGCCAACATTAAATGCTGAAAGGTACATTCGTGAGTGCTTAGAACCTCACGTGATACCATACGCGGACTATGTGGGCCCAAATTTCCTTTTTATGCATGATAATGCAAGAGCCTATGCGGCCGGCATCGTCAGGGAATATCTTCGGGATGTGAACATCACAGTTATGGACTGGCCAGCCAGAAGCCCAGACATGAACCCCATTGAGCACATGTGGGACGAGCTAAAAAGACGTGTTAGGGCTCGTCAGCCAGTTGCCCAGACGATGCAGGAGTTGAAAACTGCCATAGAAGAGGAATGGGAGATGATCCCTCAAAATTTCATAGAGCGGTTGATAAACTCTATGCCTAATCGTATGAGAGCTGTGGTAGATGCCCATGGAGGCAACACGCGTTATTAAATTAAACCTTTATTTGATAAAACATGTTTTTTATTCAAAAATCAATTGCCTTTAACAAGGCGCATATCCGACTTGTTAGGCGTAGCTCCATGTCGTATGGTATTCTGAATTCAAATTTAAAACAATACGATCGAAAAAGATGGTAAAATGTATCAGGTTTAAAACTGCATCAACAGTTTTTGTTCAATCTAGCAATCATATTTCGGTAGGGGCCATCGAAACCTAAACTCTAAGGTGGGCCAATAGATGTGTCCAGAAGTGTATTTTTATTTATTGAGGTAGATATGTTATCTTAACTTCACCTGACATGGTTTTTTTGAGACATACATAATCTTTACTTTGATCATTATGATGAAATGGAACCTAAAGGGTAAGGATATCCTTACCCTTTAGGTTCCATTTTAATAATGACAGTCAAGACTCGAGAAGAATATTTTTAAAAAATCATTCTTAAATAAATAGATATCAGTACTACCCTCGGTGCTAAGTGCTAACATAGAAGTTGTCACTAGGGTGACCGAAGTGCGAGACTTGGGGGTTCTGTTGGACAGCAAATTAATTTTTTGATAGCCATATAACCTCTATTACTAATAATAATTAATTATTCTCGTATGTTGGGATTTATTTTGCGTGTAACTAGAGATTCTACTATCCTACTTCTCTATAAATCCATTGTCCGGCCAATTCTGGAGTATGCATCTATGGAGTGTGGAATCCACAGTATCACGTCTATATTGACCAAATACAGGGGATACAAAATAAATTTATAAAACACATAACTTGGAGAAGGTCTAAGATATATAACTCTCAAGTTGTAATTAAACTCCCATCACTGGAAACCCGACGAACCGAGCGTGATTTAGTGTTTCTCTATAAAATTATATGTAATCAGGCGGACTCTTCGTATCTTCTTAGTAAGCTATGTTTTAGATGTCCGCGTATACTACTCGCACGTACTCGTAAGAAATCTCTCTTCTACATTCCCTTTACTAGAACTAATTATGGTGCTAACACATTTATAAAAAGATCTTGTCGTTCATATGATAAATTAATGGCTACTAGTGAATGTGATTCTATGGATATTTTTCACGTTTCCCTCTCAAAATTCAAGAAGTCTGTTCGAGACGTTCTTGCAGCAAAATTATGATTTGTATTTTGATATTTTAATATTGTTGTTCTTTTCATTTTCAATGTTCATATCATTTTGATCTATAATTTTCCTTTTGATAGCGGCCGTCGTAACTTTCTAAATTATCAAAATGTGTAATAATGTGTGGAAACTGTTTTTGATTATGTATTGCTATTTTGTACCGTTTTAATTACCGATAATAATATTCTATCTGTTTGTTTCCCAAATAAAATAGACAAACGAAAAAATAACAGCGACTAACTCGACACAATAGTTAGATGTAAAATATTTAGTTGTTATGTAGCATCTGATACGAAATAGACTAGTTTTGCAATTGACTTGTTCAGAAATAGATTGCTTAACCGCAGGGGCACCACAGGAACAGAAAGAGGAGGAGTAGGTATATAATATACCTACTCCTCCTCTTTCACTTTTCAGACGTCACTAATATACCGTATATTAGTGACGTCTTTGGCACTGGACAATCTAGACATTTACCAATTGACGGATTGAATGAATAAACTCAAACAGGTTATAGTAATTTGGTTGTCGTTATGGAGAAACTGTTGATTTCATGGGTTGTTCCCATGCACTCCAAAATTTTGTAAACAAGTGTAGGTATATAAACAGTAGTAGTTTTGAAAAGCTTCAAAGGTTTTAGTTTACTTCCTCTTCCAGCTCATTTTTAGCGACGCTTTGAAAAATAAACCAATTGATACCCATCTTTAGTCAAATCTATTAATTAGTACCTACATCTTGTGACATTTCTACATATATTAAATCTACATAGTCTAAATTATTATAAAAAAAACGCTAGATACAGATAGGGTTGCCAACTATTGCCTGTAGAAATATAGTAGATGGCGAAAAAATAATGTAGTACTTAGGTATGTAACAAAAACATTTTTATTCTAATGCATATTTTTTGCTACTATGAACCTGTATTACTTAACAGGTTTTTTTAAATAGTCTGATAACGGTCATATGCAACTATTTTTACACTCTAAATCAAGGTTACAAAATACCATTAATTCAACTTTTACGAGATTAATACTGGCCCTATTGCGATCATCTCGCCATTTGTATTGATATTAAAATATAGTATTTTTCCTTTAGAAATATAGTATTTAGGCCGCTAATATAGCAGGATACTATAATATATAGTAGGGTTGGCAACCCTAGATACACAAGCCGCTTATTTATAAGTGTAACAATGATAATATTATTTATTTATTTATTTATTAAAACTTTATGCACAAGTAAAAAAAAATACCGTACAAAGGCGGACTTAATGCCTGAGGCATTTTCTACCAGTCAACCTTAGGGTGGTGCAGAGACAAAAATGGCAGGTGCAACATAAAGGATAGATAACAAGAAAATAACTATAAAATATAAGAATAAATACATAGATAATATATAATTACATAAATAACTTTGTAAGGAGAAACAACGACCGGTAGAGGAGAAACAACGATCAGTAGAGGAGAAAATGAAACCAGCAAATCAGCGCCTGGATGCTTCTGCCATCTTCTTACGTATATACTCACGTGTCATCACTTTAAAAGACAACAAGAGATATTCATGTCGAATCTACTCTTGTATATAAACAAAAACTGACTACAATAACAAACACACAATAATAATGAACAGGAACACCTACAACATAACAATCAATCTGCCTAGCCTTTTCCCAAATATGTTGGGGTCGGCTTCCAGTCTAACCGGATGCAGCTGAATGAAGTAAAAGTATTTGAACTTGAACATCTACATAACAAACAAGTTACAATATATACACCTATTGAGTAATTTGTTATTGACATTGAAACCGAGGTTCGGATAAGGCGGAGTTAATATACCTAACCTAGCATAACCTCAAACACCAAATTCTGATAAACCAAAAATAACACTTACCTGATAAATTCCTTATTAATTCCCACAAAATTGAACAGCGGCTTGAACTTGGTCGTCTGCATCTTGATGTTGTTGATGACACTATAACACAATCAGCAGAACTAGAGATAAATATCACTGACGGATCACTGATAAATTGATCAAACGCAGGATATATCTTTTACCTTTGTTTACAGCAATAACAGCCTTTAATCTACGTAAATAGAGTCACAGAAATTATTTAAAATCACTTCTTCAAATATGTTTCATTCATTTATATTTCATTCATACAGTAAATGAATATCGCGGAGCGAGTGGTTTGAAACTACACACACCGGCAAAATTAGAGGAACACAAAAAAAAGGTGCCTTTTTTTAAACTCTTGTGGGTATTTCGACAAGTGGTTCTGTTATTTGAATGATTACCCTTTTTTCATACAAAATTAAGGGCATTTTGGCCAGTTTTCAACCTTCTAACATAAATTATACCCCCTTAAGCGTTTATTTACAATTTACGCTTCGAAGTGCTTTTGATAAGAAAGTTGGTTTATGCAGTCAATGGTGGCCCTAGATCAGTTTGTTTGTTTTGTTTGGAGAGTTAACATTGTATTGCATACAGAATGAGTGATTTGCCAGCAACAGAAGTCGCCAGGGCTGTGACAATGATTGAGGAAGGTCACACCTACCGTTCAGTCAGTCGAACGTTGGGTGTATCAGTATCCGTGATCCACCGTAATGTGCGACGATACAGACAGACAGGATCTTACGTGCGCAGGCGAGGCCAAGGCAAAAAACGTGCAACCAGTGCCGTAGACGACCGTTTTATAAAGGTGCAAATTTTGAGAAATCGTCGTCAAACGGCTGTTCAGACCAGAAATCTTTTGGAAGAAGTGCATAACGTACGTGTTAGTGAACGAACAGTGAGGAGAAGGTTAAATGAGGTTGGTTTGAAGTCATACGTGCCAGCAAAAGCGCCTACACTTGAGGTGAGCCATCGAGTAGCAAGATTAGCGTTCGCTCGTCAGCATCAAAATTGGTCCAATGAGTGGAGTCGAGTGTTATTCTCTGACGAAAGCCGTTTTTGTGTAAATTTCATCGACGGAAGGGAGAAGATGTGGAGATATCGAGGAGAACGTTACTGTCAAGCAAATTTTTCGGAAACAACGTCTTACGATGGAGGGTCTGTTATGGTGTGGGGTGGTATAAGTTTGACGGCGCGCACCGCTCTGGTCATCATCGATGGCGGTTCTCTGACTGCACACAGATACATAACTGAGATCCTAGAGCCCCATGTTATGCCTTTTGCACCATTCATAGGTCAGATTTTGTGTTTATGCACGATAACGTACGGCCCCACACTGCGCACATAGTGTGTGATTACCTTAATGAGATCGGTATAACCCAGATGGACTGGCCAGCACGATCGCCCGACATTAATTCAATAGAACATGTCTGGGACATGATTGGACGAAGGGTCCGGGCAAGAAATCCAGTCCCTAGAAATGTTGAAGAGCTGAAATTGGCGCTGGTTGAAGAATGGGACACTTTGCCTCAGGAAATGATTGAAGGTGTCATCAGGAGCATGGGTAGACGTATCCAAGCCCTTATAAGGGCACGAGGAGGCAACACGCGCTATTAATTCTTTTTATTTTACTTTTTTCTTTTAATTTTGCTCTGTCTTTAAGCATTACAAAACATCAACATTATTCACTTAAGACCACTTTTATTGTTTCTTTATGAATAAATCCAAATAAACCCTAATTTTTATTTTTTTTCTTACATAAAATAAACAAACAAAGCCAAATGAAGCGAAAACAATAATTAAAAGACAGTAAATCTCAAAAACCAATGTATTTTTTTTGTGTTCCTCTAATTTTGCCGGTGTGTGTATTTCATTGGTGGATCAGTAGAATACCGAACTGCGAATTAATGCCGAGACTAGCATACATACATGTTGTGTTTATAAACGAGTTTGACCTTCAGTATTATTAAACTTGATTTGAATCGTCTGATTTATAATTATAATATGGCTTCAGCCATTCAAATAACAGTCGTATCGCGTTGAGGCAGAGTAGGTTTTTGGTTGTTGGCTATTTGTTGTTGAGTAATGAAAACTTGTGTATTTTCATCGTTGACGTGAAATTATCAAAGATGTAGATTGTTTGTCATTAATCTTACACTAGTGAGTTTTTGTTCATTTAATGTGGAAATATTAACAAAAATAATATTGATAAAAGGGTAAAACAAATAATTACTGAAAGTACATTTAGTGCCCATTTTATATTAATGTAAGAGTATATTAAGGGCTTTAGGTATCTAACTAACTAAAAAGGTCCAATTACAGACCCTCTTGAACCCCTAGCCTTAATCGTTGTTAGGGTTCCGTACCTCGAAAGGAAAAAAAAGGAACCCTTATAGGATCACTTACTTCGTTGTCCGTCCGTCTGTCTGTCAAGCCCCTTTTTCTCAGGAACGCTAGAGATATCAGGATGAAATTAATATCATTTACGTAGGTCTACGGTCCCTTGGAGCTCTAAAATCAACGTTAACTCGCAGCTAACTTCCGAGCCGCCATTAAGTTTGAATCGAACTATACGGTTCATGAGATAGGTACAACCCTGTGACAGACAGATGGACGGACAGCGGAGGCTTAGTAATAGGGTTCCGTTTGGTACCCTTCGGGTGCGGAACCCTAAAAACTATCACATATAGTAAACAACAACTACATATTGGAGATCGAACTCAGGAACCGTGGGCAAACGTGAAATTGACTGTTATTAACTTCGTTGACAATGTAATTAAAATAGTCGTTCTTATATATGTCAAGATTGACTGCTTAGCTCCTTGTAGGTATAGCGTGATGGTATTAATTTCAGAGGTTAAATCGATAGTAGATACTATCGATATCTGCAATATTATAACATTTTTAGGATTCCGTACCTGAAAAGGACAAAACGAAACCCTTATAGGATCACTTCGTTGTCCGTCTGTCAGTCTGTCAAGACCCTTTTTCTTCAGAACGCGTGGAGGTATCAAGCTGAAATTAATATCAAATACGTAAGTCCCTTGGAGCTCTAAAAAATCTAGATTCTAAGTAAACGCAATAAAATGAAGTCTGTTAAAAATACGGCCATTTATGCGACATATTTTGATACTCGCAAGTACTTCCCGTTGAACTAGACTCATGAAATTTGGCAAGGAGCAAGGTTTCACAGCACATGAAAAAGTCCGAAAATCGTTAGTTTGTAATTTTATCACATAAAATTTTTTATTTTTTTTTATTTTTTTTCTTCAACTTAAATTTTTAGTTGAAGAAAAGTCCGTGAAGTGTATGATATATGGGAGAATATGTTTTTCAACTACAATGTTAAGTTTGTTTTTGGAATAAATTGTTTTCAACTACGGAACCCTTCATTGTGGGTGGTCCGACATGCACACTTGCACTTGCACTTGCTTACTTGCTTTTACTTGTGGTGCATGCGGCACTTGGCCGGTTTTTTTTCTCGTCTACTTAAGTCTCGCAGTAAACTGTTGAAGAATACGGACATTATGCATTAGTGCTAATCCCCGGGGGATGGAGGCACGTATAGATATTACATGCCTTCACGACGATGTTCTTCTGCTGAGGGCGAATTCGACCAAATTTTTATACATATATAGTATGTCTAAACCAGCGAATTTTTTTTAAATTTTTGACTATTTTGCCCATAAAAAACTGTCAGACGTCTTTTTTATTCCACAGATAAAATAAAATATATCTGACTGGTTAAATCAGTCTTTTATTGATGTTTCTTTAGCTTTATGTCAACTTAATCCAGCCCTCACCCCAATTTACCATCTTAACTTGAGTATTACTGTGGAAAATCTACTGGATTTTATTCCTTAATTTTTCATCTATTTGTAAAATATTGTCAAACAGTATATTATTCCGAGTCAATCTGCCTAGCCTTTTCCCAACTATGCTGTGGTCGGCTTACAGTCTAACTGGATGCAGCTGAATACCAGTATTTTATATGAAGCGACTGCCTATCTGACCTCCACAACCTAATTACTGGGTACCCCTTGGTAAGACTGGTTGTCAGACTTTCGTGCTTTTGACGACCCGTAACGACTGTCATAGATCCACGAATGACAGCCGGAACCAACGGCTTAGCGTGCTTTCCGAGGCACGGAGGAGTCTCGGTATGTGAAGATGGCCACCCATCCACGGACCAACCCCAGCAAGCGTAGCTTAACCTGATGGATCGACCCATACGGCTGTTATTACTTTGCCACAAGCTCCTATATTACAGTATATTATTCCGAGTACCAGTATTTTATTTATACGCCCGCTTGAATCCACTCTATTGTACAAGATAAAATACCGCGAAAATAAAATAAATGTCCCAAAACAATGACAAATTATGGTCATCACTCACGAAAATAACACTCGCTGGATGAACAAAGTCGAAAATAGGGCAACAATTAATTAGAGTAATCCGAAAGGACGAAATAACTTCCGGAGTAAATCTGGTATATTTATTATCTACAATGTTTTGTGGGAACTTTGTACCCGAAAGTTGAAAGTAAAACTGAACTTTTGCTACGTTAATGTAATTGAATGATTTGAAAGTATCATTTGGTTTACACATACTCGTAATTATATTTCTTAAGTTATTTTTTTTTAATTAAGGACTTATTTCTTTTTGAAACTTGGATAACTGGTCAGAATTAAATAATACATACATACAGGGTGTAACAGAAAGGTGTGGTCAAAATTGGATCGAGTAGCTATTGAAGTTTTGTATGGGATGACTGATTATTTTTTCGCGATTACGATGTTGGTCCCATGGAGAAAGTTGGTCAGTTTGATGGTCATGTTGCGGTAAGTGTGATTAATTGAAAATTATTAATAATTATCCATCATTATTCATAATTACCTCATGATTTGGTAAATGTGAATATAAAATTGAGATTCATCACTTTTAGCAGTTGTTATTAATAATTCACTACTCTCGTCGGTAAAAGAAATAAAATAAGACTCGAAGTTATTTGTCCAGTAGGTATTTATTTATAATACCACAGTACTTACAAATACATAACAAAAAGAAACTTACATGCAAAATCGTTTATTCTTAAGTTTTGCTTAAATCAAACAAGAGCAGATAAAAATTATAAGCACAATCATAGACTCCGAAAATCAACATTAAAAATTAAAATCATTCTCCTATTTCTTTGTTTAATAGGTAGGTATTTATTGATAATACCTACCACAATACAAATAAACTTTGAAAATGATTACATTTATTCATCGGTACTAAGTTTACATTATTAATAATCACCGGTAAATGTGATTATGTTTCTTACTTTTACTTCGACTTTCGGTAATTATTAATAATGATCGACTATTATTAATAATTTTCAATTAATCACACTTACCGTGACAGTCACACCACATCCGTAATTTTGGCCACACATCATTGATACACCTTGTATAAATATTCAATAGATAGTACTTTACTTATGGTAACAGTGACTACAGTAATTAAGTGAAAAGAAATGTCTTTTGCTGAAAAGTTTTGTACTGAAAAAGTCTAACAAAGTATGTAAATTATATTCCCAAGATTTACGTGCCTGTACTAGGTAATTCTGTGTTTCAGGCGAAAATAGCTAAAAACAGTCTTATTAAATTAATAAATAGTCAAAAAGTTGACGATAGACAAATAAATTATATTTGAGGAGCTTAACTCTTACTTTCTAAATTTGATATTATACTTATCGCAGTCGAGTATATTTATTTACTTCAACACAGTTAATAAATTCACTGTATCTTTGTAAGACATACTTTCGTAAGTCTCCTTGAGAATTCTCTTACAATTTGTGTAGATCAGGGAGTAAATGTTTGCTTTCGAGCTTAGTTTATTATTGAGGAGAGGACCGAGGTACAGGTCAAATTTGGATATAAAAGCATGTTTTGTTGTATTTTGTGAGCAGACTATATGTATAAAAGTCTTTTATTAGTATAGTCATTGCTGTAGGGTAGAGCTGTGTGTTGTTTTAATACAATGCCGAGTATAAATGGTTGCCGAACAAGATTTGTATAGGAGGTTAGTAGGAAAAAGGAAAGGGCGAAAAGTATCTTGGAAAATTTTTTGCTTTTAGTTTATAAATAGTTAACGTCGCGATGTGTAAAATAAACAAGTTACCACGAAAGCAATAAAAAATAACAAAAACAAAATTAATCATCAGGCTTACAAGTTTTCAGCATTGATTAAACTTATGTTGATCCAAATACCTATTTTGTAAGTCCAAACAAGTGGCAAACATTATGATTTATGACTTGTTTTGGGCGCGGAAATTGAGTTTAAACTTGTTAGAGCGACCGAATTCGCAATGTTCCCCGTGTCAAGCACACTTCGTTAACTAGGAAATTTTATTACTCCAAATTCACCCTTATAAATTCATCACGAAGCGATTTATTCTCGCAAGAAACGTTTTTGTGGTAGAAGGGGTAAGAAATGTGGGGTAAAAGGACAATAAGGTTTAGATTTAGAGTGCCTTGATTATGACTATTTGAATACTTCGACCCAAAATTCTTATTTTAAAGAACCTTAAAGATATTTTTCATTTGGCAATTGAGGTTAATTTTATGATCTCATTTTCGTCGATAATTTTTCAGTAACAATTTTATAATTTAACGCCCGGCCCTTCTTGGCACGGTTTTTACGACTTGGCAAAGCTTCGAAATTCCTTCATTATATCTTTGTTTAATATTACATTTTTTCGCTACGGGACAGGTAATTTTGCTGCAGAGTTATTTGATCCTCAACATTCGCTTACATTGTACCAGGAAAGCTTAGAACGTAGAGTAGGTATTTTTACGAGAGTTTAGTGCTAGTAGGAGCACGGGATAACGACGTAACTCGCGACGCGTGGAGCCAAAGTTTTTAACGAGCCTTCTCTGATAATAAGTGGAAATAAACGCCAACTCGCGAAAATGTTATGTAGTTAGCAACGTTTTGTTGTTTCAGCTAAGGAAGTGCCGCTTGAAGCAATAATCTTTATTTATAAATAGTGAAAGACAAAGGAGATCTCCGCTTTTTGTATGGACGTTGGTCTTTTATTCAGAGAAAAATCTAACAAGTATCAAACTACCTAAATAAAAACGACAAAAATATGGAACTTAGAACCACTGAAATAATATTTAAAGACCTCCCCTTTTAAGAGAAAAATTATAAACTTTTTAAAAATTTTATTTATTGAAGGTAACCCAAACTGTTGGGGATTTTAGTTAAAATTCCTCTTGTTTTTCACTTTGTAGATTTATTTCTTATTACTTAGGTTACACACACATATTATATAGGTATCACATATTACACAGGTATTACAATTTTTGACGACACGGTTGGCGCAGTGGTTGAGCGATTGACTGCTGCGCAGCATGTCGCGGGTTCGATTCCCGCACGGAACAAATATTTGTACACACATATTTGTACACACATATTTGTACAAGTATTTGTTCCGAGTCTGGGTGTTTTTCTATCTATAATATGTATGTATTTACAAAAAAAAAAAAATGTATATAAGTAGTTTATCAGCCATCTCGTTACCATAACACAAGCATTAGGTTGCTTAGCTTGGGGCTAGATGGCGTTGTGTGATATGTCCAAACATATTTATTTATTTATTTATTATTTAATGCTACATAGGTATACTTATACTTATCACTACTTACTTCTAGATACTAGTGCTCTACTAGTGAGCTGTGGACTGAACTGTGTCGTATCTATTTTTTTTTGGAATGGCATCTCGTAGTGTGACCATGAGAGGTCTGGACTACTTAACCGGACTTTCCTTTGGGTGCCTTTAAGCGAGCTCAAAAGCCTCCAGCCAGGGGCATAAAATACTAACTAAACTTATAAACTAAACGACTGCGCACTAAGGGCACCCCCTGTGGGGTACGGACCTCGGCTTAGGGAGTCGTTGTCATTGACCATTGATAAACAAGACAAAGCAATAGGCTGGATCAAGTTAGGGGAATTATTATTATCAGGGGAGTTTAAAGCTACAGGCTCAGCTACGCCACCAGCTGGCTCGATTAAACCGATCAAGGGACATGAATTTACATTTACATTTACGTTAGATGGTCTTAAACGCGGTGGGCCTCGGCGGCGAGGCCGGAATGTAGATCTGTGTTTGTGTTTATGGACGGTGCTAGTTTCCCTACTACTTTCCTGGAGGAGGGTGATAGGGTCATCGGGTTCATGTGTCGTATATTTTGGTCCTGCTTGCATAGTAAATCACCATAGCGCAAGTCGCAGATGGCCCTCTCAGTCTGAACAATATTTCGACCAATAGTGAAGCTAGAATATGTGGGCGAGTCCATTTGGCTCTCGACATGTTGCGACATGTTCGCGGGCTTTGTTCTGTCTTTCTATTGTGTGTGTATATGAGTTTTCTACATGTTGAAACTTGTCTAAGAAAGTGTTTGTTATGATTAATTGTAGGTATATTCTTCAATCAAGTTTATTAAGATATGTAATTTGTTATGTACTAATGTATGAAAGGTGTATAGGGTAATCAAACTAATCCTATGCTTCAGTAGGTACAATTTACTTATATCTATGACTACTTTCATTATTATTTATTTAGGTATTTCAATCAAACTTAATTATACGTTTACAATTGTCGTCGCCAACACAAACCAAACCTCCTACACACTGACAATGTCATATTGACAGATGATTGATTCTATTCATCTGTAAATTATGACATAAAGTGTTGACTGACACACGACAGGCGTGATGAGTCCTTATCCTATCATCATCATCATAAATCAAATATTGATTGACAGTAATAACAGTACCCTCCATGTGTCAAGTTTGACAAGTTTACTATTTTTTTGGGGTGTCTTCACTTTATTATCCTAGATAATTAGAAAGGTTTGTTTGTTTTAGGAGTAAATTCACACTTAAATAAAAGACGATTTTTCTCAAAATTGCAGATCTTTAAAATGTATGATATAGTTAGATCCATGTCTATCCAAACGTATTTAACTTATCCATGTTAAAATATTATTGAATAATAAAAAACCATTTTCGGACATGTCCTTTGATTTGTGTCACTTGATGGTAAGTAATCAGTTAATCACTCTCAAATCAGCTCGGCCACTATTGGTCACCATAATCAGCAGAAAGCAAAACATTTCTGTAGAAATGTAACAAATGAAATAAAAAAGTGGCCACGCTGAGCTTCTAGTGACCGCGACCAGTGTCTGGTTCCAGCAAAAAAAGTCTCAAAAAACACAACTGAATTTTTTCAACTTTGTTCGCACAATTTTTTCATGGTTTTCAATAAAGAACGCAGTGAGTGATGCGATGACTTGCTCTATACATACACAGATAACACAGAATCTTCACAGAATGTACTACAGCATGAAATAATATCATAAAAAAACTCGTAAACACATTTCCTACACGTCTAAGGGAAATAAAAAGGTAAAGAGCATTCAGATCTCATGTTTCCTTCACGAATGTTTGTTCAAGACTCGCTGCACCCAATCCTAAGATCTAAGACTAAGGACATTTTAATTCTCTGTGGAGCTGTGGTATTCCTTGCAGCGGATTTAGGAAATGTAGCTGTAAGCTCTCCTCCTACTAATGTGCTTACATTTAGTAAACTGCATGCTCGTCTCGGATTTAAGCCAGTTTCATAGACGGTATTATAAATTTGCGGTCACAAACATAACATCAAGAATGTATTCTCCGAAGGGTTAGGCAGTGATGTAGCTAAAGGTACACCCACATGTAATAGCGGGCAGCCTTTTATTGCCATCAATCGGGCACAAAAACTGACTCCGGGCTGAGAAATTCCAGATGGAAAACCCAATAACACTTTGTCCAACCCGGGAATCGAACCCAGGACCTCATGCTCAGCAGTAGCGCTTGAGACCACTAGACCAACGATGCAGACATTTGCGGTGATATTGACGGTAAATCAGTCCTCGTTGAATGATCGTAATTATGTATTCCTTTTTGGGACGACTGCATCTTAAAAGCGTTGGGCAGTCAGCAACAATACCAACTTAGCTGACAATGGTGCCGATTCTGTTGTGCACAAACTAAACTTAATTTAGGCTATTGCTAACTTTTTCTCTCTATTATGACAAGAAAGAGACGGAAGTAAATTAGAGCTGTCAAATTAGTTAGAACTAATTTTTCCATAGACATTTAGACGACACGTAAAAACATGTCGACTAAAAACACGGTGAAGCGCAAGGCGTGAACTAGTTTGACATCTCCAACTTAGTTCATAGCTATAGCCGTCCTTTTCTCGCGCTGCCTGTTAGTAAAAGATAGCGATTCTCTAATTTTAGTTTAGTGCGTTCACAAGAGAATCGGCACCAATGTTTGTCTCGCTGACAATGTTTGTCTGCAAACTTTGCTGAAAATGTTTATCTGCAAAGTTGGTAGTGGAAATGTTTTTCTTTTGAGTTATCTTAAACAGCACAGAAAAACCTAAAACTTATTTAAAATTTTCTTCATTTTACACATGTGCACTTAGCACATATGTAAAATGATAAATTAGCTTCTAAACATTTTCGTACATAGATTTATAAGCGTAACTACGCATTAGTCTTGCCAACAAATAAACATTGAAAGCAATTAATTAATTCAAGTACTGAGTCCTACAATGTTTTCAGGAGTCATTTAGTGGAAAACATTTTAATTCTAACTTTTTGTTTGAGTACGTACATGTTTGTATTGTAAAGTTATTTGTTGAATAGTAATGGAACATTTAAAATTCTTAGTTTTCCATTTTAGTTGGTCTTGAATATGGTAAATGTACCTACACAACCTACCTAATTAATTAAGGGCTAATTTTTCAATCGTCAGATAAATTTTATTTATTTATTATTTGTGGAATAAAGATGGCGGTTTGATAGCTTTTGTATAGAAAATATGTCTTATATTTATTTTTATATTTTTTTCAGGTAAAAGTTTCTGACTATTGAAAAAAACTTTTTTACAAAAAAATACAACCGACTTCCAAAAACAACACTACAAAGTGAAAAATAACTTTAATTTCTAAAGTCGGTGTCTAGTTAAATGTATTTTCGTTTTTTGCCACAGACTTCCGAAATTAAAGTTATTTTTCACTTTTTAGTTGTGTACCTACCCCACACAAATTGTAATACCACTACCTGCAAAACAAACTAGAACATCATCCATATAAAAGTGAGGAAAAAATACGTATTATTGAAGCTAACTCAAAAACTACCGAAGCAAAGTTAATCAATTTTATATGGGACCAACTGTGATGTATACCCTCTCGAATAAAATAAAAAAAAATCCAAATCGGTCCAGCCATCTTCGAGTAATCGAGGATTGAGAACCTCCTCCTTTTTGAAGTCGGTTAAAAATCAGCCCTTTGTTTTTTTTTCTCCATGTAAAGAAGCAGTTTTGAGTAGGTTTTTGTCCGGTGTTTGTACTTTCATAGTTCATTGTGGAAAAGGTTCAGCATGCCAAGTTAGTCACGGACTATTTATTCGAAGAAAGTTTAGTAGTTATAGTTCTTCGCTTCCTTGCGTTATATTCCCTTGATGGCAATCCAAAAGATTCATATCTTCTCTTATAATATTTTAAATATTCTTTATAGGGCTTGAACTGTAGAGTTTTCTAGATGTTCTTGTTACCATACTGTTACATATGGAAAGATGAATTTAGTGGAATACAGCTCTCAGGGGAAATTTAAAACCTGAATCAGATTTTTTCGATAGAAATACTAGTAAGTACGAGTACTAAGTTTGGATTATAATCTGGTTTTGTAAAGGATAATTTGCTTTTGAATACTATCTTTTTAAGCCAATTACTAGAATACCTACCTTTAATTACGCTTTGGAATGGGCAACTACTTCATCTTTGCCTGTAATTGGTCTATTAAAAATTAAATAAATGGTTTGAGTTTGAGTCTCTGAAAATCTTGTATAGGTAAGGTAAGATTCATACATTGCACATAACACATCGCTTGGGCATATCTCGGGGCTCGAGTGTGCGTCTCCTCGCCGACTGGTTGACACTTCGCGTGATCAAAGGGCTGGTTTGTGCTTTAGAAAAATAATTAGCATTACTATTCAAGGTGGCAATGCTGCCAGTCTTTTGGACACGTTTCCGGATGACAGCGATGCTAAAGAGTACTCCGTCGCCTACGTGTTACTTAGTTTCATTTCATTAAAAAAATTTACTATTATTTTGTATTCTTACAATTATTTTTTTTTGTTAATTAGTTAATTCAGACATAATGAAAAAAAAGTCAATGCTTGGTTTCATTGTATTGTATTGACGCAATTTTAATCATTTATAATAGCTTGTAAATCTTTATAATTATAATTTAGTGACGTCATTTGACTGTACGTTGGGGCGGCCACCGCGGTTTAGGAAACTTTTGCTTTAGCCAAAGTACGTGCTAAGTAACGTTGCGTGTACACGCTACGTTACGTTTTTACGTTTTTTTATTATTTTTTTTATTGTACTAAAGTCTAGTTGAAATACCTAGTTTTCGCAAACACGTTCATCTTACTCTGTCCAAGTCAGCTTAAGTCTAAACGAGCCTTTCTTTATCCCCTCTACCCACTTGCTGGAGCCCGTAAGTAAACGTCGTTTGCGGCAGCACTGACCAAACGTCTTAAATAACGACTTAGTTGCTAACGCTACATTGTTTAAGAGAAACTGCTAGTTTTTTGGAGAATTAGGGAATTAATCTTGTGAGATACAATGTAATGTTTGATTGTGATCATGTCCAGAACGCAGGAAAACAGTATTTATGGGAAACATCACTGATTAAAGAAAAGTTTTTGTTTATTTCACAAATTAGGTTTTTAACTTTTAGGTTTGCTATGGGTAGTCGGGTAGCTAAACAGATGATTGGACTACATAATCTGTTGTCCCATATCAACTAAAAAACAGCAAGATACACAATATTCTCTGACCAAATAAAAAATCAAGACTTCGGCACTGTCAACAGTGATGTGAGGCCGGTTTGGTAAACATGCGTGCACTTAGTGAGGTGTAGTATACTTAGTTTGGTCATAGATTAATACAGATGGACACTCCGCAAAATCATTTAAATAAAAAGCGACTCTTGTTACGACACAATAAAATGCAATTCAGGTCGCACAACGCTTCATTACCTACAGTTATATTCACCTATAAGTTGCCTCTCTTTCTATCGTGTAAATCTTATACCTTCTAACTGTTAGGGTAGTCTTCTTATACAACGCGGCGCGTGAGTGAGTATCGAACTAACGCGCGAGCCGGCCGGTGCGCGGCAGCCCACCCTAAATTGTCCCCGTGAGTTGAGCCCGCCGCGTACTTATAGCTTCATACCTAAACTGCGGAGTGTCGCATCTATATTAATCTGTGGTTTGGTATAAATGTGTACGTGTGATGTCGGGGCCACATCAACGGGATATGCCGTTGATTATCGCGATGCAGGACGTAGGACGGACGTAGCCACAATTTATCGCGATAATTTGACCTTACCGAATCTTGACCGAATTTAACTACCGCGATGTTTATGGCGTTGATGGGCATTGACGTTGACGTTGGTGTGGCCCTGGTATGAATGTGTATGCACAGAGCGAGGTAGCTTTGCGCATGCTTCACTATATTCTTCGCTATCTTGGTTTTTTATTTGGTCTGTGTTGGTACCTACTTTACGACATTTATCAAGCTTTTACATTGTGTAGCACAACCAAAAAGAGACCATGACCTCTGAGTTTGTTTCGGCATTTCTTCTCATGGATCAGCCGGCTAGGAAATGCCAGCACCATCTATTTTTAAAATATTGACCAAAAAAGTATCCTTTATGATACTTTTACATTACTTAGGTTTAAAGAATTTTATTCTCATAAGAACTTAAATAACAGTTCACTTAAAATGAGATACAAAGTGCTTACATCTACGTAAAATAAATTATCATATTTGCCTCTGGGGTGTTGGTGACGCTCTAAGGTACATACATGTTTCTTGAGTTTTTTCTTAAATATATTTATACTATCACACTTCTTTAAATCTTCCGGTAAATTGTTGAACAGCCGTGCTCCCTCAACTAATATTGTTTTTTTGCCGTAACTAGTCCGCGCCCGTGCTGTCATTAGTTGAAACTTGTTTTTACTTCTTGTGTTGTACTTAAAGAAATAAACGTCATTTCATTTCTTAATTTTCTGAAATCGCCAAAAGGTACGCCGCAGCATTATGTACAGATTAAGTTAATGAACTATTTGGGAATAACTACACTTATTCAGCTTGATTCAGCTTTTATCCATACAGAACTGGTGTTTTCTATGGAAAAAAGCTGAATTGAGCTGATTATGCGCAGTTAGTTCCATAAGAGCCCATACTACCTCAGCTTTTTATCTCGCTCGTACGATACTGCTCGCGTACTGAGTGAGAGCAAGACTAAGTGCGGTGCTGGGAGGCGATTTGCTTTTTAGGTGAAAATAATGGTAATTTGAAAAAATATAAGACCTGCTTTAAAGTTAGTTTAGTTAGTATACAAAGTTTCATGATCTTATTTGAAGTATTTTTTGAATACCAGCGGTGTATTGTTCGGTTTGGAGGTAACTTGGGAATTTTTTTCAATAGAGAAAATTTTATGGAATCTTGTTTTCGCCAAACATCGTCAATCTGCCTAACCTTTTACTAACTATGTTGGGGTCGGTTTCCAGTCTAACCGGATGCAGCTGAATACCTCCACAACCTATTAACTGCGTAATATGATACCCCTTGGTAAGACTGGTTGTTAGACTTTCGGGCTTCTGACGACCCGTAACGATTGTCAAAGATCCACGAATGACAGACGGGACTAACGGCTTAACGTAGGTACTTTCCGAGGCACGGAGGAGTCGCGTTATGTAAAGATGGTCCCCCATCCACGGAATGACCCCGGCAAGCGTAGCTTAACCTGATGGATCGACCCGTGCGGCTGTTATTACTTAGCCACGAGCTCCTAAAACATAGTACTTAATATTAATCCTGAACTTTACCATATATTTATTTCAAAATGAATGCTGCAGTATTTTCGGCATAATGGAGGATCATGCATGCATCATTGGAAGTAGTATAGGCTCTTAACCTGAAACACGTGATTTATTTGCTAAAATAGTTCTAAATACAGCTCTAATACGCTGTAATAACAGACTAATATGATTATTTCAAGTTCGGAACATACCCAGTATCTACATAATTGTAACAACCTTACCCTCGATCTTTAGTTACAGCTCGTATCGTGGGGGGATCATATTATCATTCGTCGCACTAATAGCGTTATAAACTTTGGCGCGCAACAAGCATAACTTTTGTTACGTTGTTACCCAGTTTCGAGGTCAATGGTGAAAAGTACACCTACGTTGATGTTGCTGAAATTTGGACTTTTGGCAATGAAAATTAGAAATATGGTTAGTGGGAGTAATGATCCTTGTACCTGATAGCCTGATATAGACATATCAGACGGAGAACCTTGGACCAGCACCATTTATTTTGAGTGGGGAAGTTTTCATGGTTTTCTCTCCGTCTGGAATGGTTGTTTTGGACTATTACTTAACTAAGGGATTATTTATAAACGCGGAGTAAAGTTATGTCTCGTTTTTTTTTCAAAGCTCTCACAATAGAAGTTTTATTGTTATAACTGCTATGGCCGTTTAGTGTTGTTGAAAGCTTAAGGCAAACCAGCACAACCCGCGATATAATCGCGCGCGACACAAAGTACCGATCGTCGCGCAACACGCGGTCTTGTCGCGCCTGTTTGAAGGAAATCTGTAAAAAAAACTTAGAATTGTTATAACTTTAATCCGCATTTAAAAAGTCAACGGGGTGTCCCACCAACATTTAGATCGGGGTAGCAAGAGATGTTTACGCATCCGTTGCGCTCCGCTTGTCCACTCTAAAATAACGCGCCCCACTACTTAAAGTATACGTACACTACGGTAAATGCGGTAGTGGGGCGGGTCATTTCAGAGTGGACAAGCTGAAGGTATAGTTCGATTCAAACTTAATGGCGGCTCGAAAGTTAGCTGCGAGTGCAGAACGTGCAGGTACAGTCAAGTCGACAATAATTTAGGCTCCATTTAGTTAAGCTAAGATTTTTTTAAGATTTAGCTCCATTAAGTTTGAATCGGAATATACTGTATGGGCCCACCATGAACAGCCAAACCATCTAACATGTTTTGCTGACTGGCTCAACCAAAGCATGAGGATATACATAAGAGCAACTTGCATTTCTTCTGCCGATACAAGATAAGATGGGAACCAAGCAAAATATTTAAATGCTATAGTCATAGTTTTTTTTATCTATATTTATTAATGACGGTGTGATCACATTGTGATCATGTCACCCTCATACACAAACATGCTAAACATAACATCTACGCTTCATTCCTAAATTAACTAAATTACATACAATTCTAGGTTTTGTTTACACACTTGAGGCGCCCGCCCGGATGACGTAATCGGGTGCGATGTTGAACGGGTTTTTTTTCGACACGGCTGACGCTGTGTTTGCGTGATCGGCTAATTGACAAATTATACGATCATACATTCAAACGAAACGCTCTCTAAAATATAGCTCTGATTGCTGGCATTTAAAAACATAAGGTTATATATAGCCTTCCGAGAAACACTTAGTCGGTTATCGGTTTGTTTACACAAGTGGCGCGCGCGCAGCCGGATGACGTCAGCGGCCCGTTCAATGGACCTGTTCTATTTCGACGTGGCCGAGCGTTCGCTCGCGCAAGCGGATATGAAATTGGTCTTGATTCAAATATCTTTCCACGGGGTTAGGACTTTAATACTTTACTACAAACTGCAAGATACAACGTGGGCAAAACAACAGGAGTGCTTTTAGTCAGTAATGGACATACAGCTAACACGTGAAAGCTTGCACTTCAAAATGAAGTAGTGAATGGAAGGCTAACCCACAAGTAAATGTTATTAGGGCGGATCCACACCTGCGCACATTCAACGCACACGCACGAACCATGCAGACTTCGTGCGCGTGCCTCGAACGACTGTGGAGGCGTCACACGCTGCGAGCGTACGTACATGTCGCGAACAGCTTACGCGCAGTTCGCGAGCATTCATTAGTGTGAATTATTTCACTATCTTCGTATGGACGCATTCGCGAACCACTTTCTAACCGCTCGCGAATATGTCCAAACGTGTCCATGCTATTTCATCAACTCAGCCAATCGCAGTCCACTGCTGGACATAGGCCTCTCCAAGGTAGCGCCACAACACCCTGTTCTCCGCCTTCCGCATGCAGTCTGCCCCAGCCATTTTCTTCAGGTCATCGGTCCATCTAGCTAGGGGGCGTCCCACACTACGCTTACCGATACGCGGTCTCCACTCCAGAACCCGTCTGCTCCACCGGCCATCGGTCCTTCGACAAACATGGCCAGCCCACTGCCACTTCAGTTTGCTTACTTTAAAAGCTATGTCAGTTACTCCGGTTCTTTTCCGGATAACTTCATTCCTGATTTTATCCTTCAAAGAAACTCCGAGCATAGCCCGCTCCATAGCGCGCTGAGCGACCTTAAATTTGTGAACCAGCCCGACCGTCAGTGTCCACTTTTCAGCACCGTATGTCATAACGGGCAGGACGCACTGGTTGAAAACGTTAGTCTTCAAACATTGCGGGATAGGTGACGAAAAGACTTGACGAAGTTTTCCAAACGCTGCCCAACCCAACCGGATCCTTCTGTCGGCTTCTTTCTCAAAGTTGTGTCTACCGAGCTGGATGACTAGGTAGACATACTCCTTCACAACTTCAAGAAGCGACCCTTCGATGTGGATTGGACTCGGCAAGATATGCGAATTGTACATGATTTTCGTCTTGTCTAAATTCATGCCGAGGCCAACCCCCCGAGAGGCTCCATTTAGGCTGTGCAGCATCTGGTCTAACTGTTCCAGCGTCTCTGCCATTATGACGATGTCATCGGCAAAGCGAAGGTGTGAGGTGTACTCGCCGTTCACGTTAATACCCTGCTCAGTCCAGTCCAGCGTCTTGAAGACGTCCTCCAACGCATTGGTGAACAGTTTCGGGGATATCACATCCCCCTGTCTCACCTCTCTGAGCAGTTGGACGGGGCTGGTTTTCTGATCTTGGATCTGATTCAGATCCAAGATCAGAAAACCATGCTATTTACTAAGGCTCAATTTACGTTGCCACGGAACGGAATGGAAGCGATTTTTTTTGTACAAAGCATAATGAACGTATGTCGATTGTTTGACGCACGAACCAGATACGAGCCAAATAACAGGTCGCGCATCTTCTGGATAATTCTCGCGCTTTCTGGGGAATTACAATATCGTTATAAAAACTCGGTACCATATATCGTTCACTGAGGTGTGGATCTGCCTTTATACGACGTAGCCATACGTCGTGTTCTGTCGGTCGGTCAATCGGTTACAAACTCAAACTCAAACTCAAAGCATTTATTTCAAATAAACCAATTACAGGCACTTTTGAATTGTCAATGGGTCGGTCAGTCAGAAACATGAAGCTAGTTACCCATTCCAAAGCGTAGTAGATCCCTATGGAGAAGAACGGGCAAGAAACTCCACGGACACTCTTTTAAATCATAATATTTTTACAAAATATTGGTTACATCGTTCAAGTTGAAAATATACATGTGAGAACAATGTAGAAAGACGTGCACGTTAAAAAGCGTCCGTAATAAAAAGATAATAACTAAAACAACTAAATTAAATATTAAAATTAAAAATAAGCCATGGCAGCTAAGAGACGACCAGTCCCAACTGACGGCGCCCGTTCACGAACATGACGCATGGATCAGCACCATTTAGCTCAACCATTTTGAAGGGAACTTAATACAGAGCAGACCTGTCAATCACTCGCACAAATCACTGCAGGAATTTGACTATCATAGCCAGCATGCGACTACGCTAACTATTGTAGTTTGATTACCAAACTCGCTGGTTAATCAGCTCATGTTTTAGGAGTTGAGTTCGAAATCAGTTGGGCAATCTTGAACCTTGCACTAAATGACGAGAATAAAACTGTAAACAATCATAACATCTTTTCATCTCTCTGCCAGTTGCATTATTAATATTTTCTTTCATCATCATCATCATCATTTCAGTCGAAAGACGTACACTGCTGGACATAGGCCTCCCTAAGCACCGCCACATCCCTCTTCTTTCTTAAAGAAACATATTTTCTTTTTTTTATATCGTGCATAAACACTTCATTTCCTCCTTACTCTGCTCCGTGTTCAAAACTAAAACATATTTCTCACACAGTATATGAAGGAGAAACGGATTATGCTTTACTGTCTTCAAAGAAAGTTTCAGAAAGACGTGAAGGAGTTAATGGCACTTTTATTTTTCCGCAGCTTCTCTAAAATGAGGCAGTTAATTGTGAAATATGATACTGAAACACAACGTAGACGATGTAACAATGTTATGTGGTAGGTATTGCAATATTTTTGTCTTTGGAATTGACCAGCTTGCAAAGAATTTGGAGCGGTACTGTAGTATTTTAAAAGTTTTCTGTCGTACTTACCTATCTAATTACTTTCCTCTGATAAATGATAATGTTGACATACTTAATTAACCGCCTTCCTGGATGGGTTTGATTTGTGTAAGTACTAAAAGTAAATAGAATCACCAGCAGTTAAAAAAAAAAAAAACCAGCCAAGTGCGTGTTGGACCACGCATAATGAAGGATTCTGTAGTTGAAAAGAATGTATCCCAAAAACAAACTTAACATTGTAGTTGAAAAACATGTTCTCCCATACATTGATATAAGTCACGATCTATTCTCCAACTGTAAATTTAAGTTCGTGAACCTAAAAAATTTTTTGTATTGTGTTGAAATTATAAATTAACGATTTTCGGAGTTATTCCTTTATTTGTGCTGTGAGGCCTTGCTTCTTGCCAAATTTCATGATTCTAGGTCAACGGGAAGTACCTAACCTATGTTTTGATTTACTTGCGAGTATTAAAATATGTCACATAAATGGCCGTACTTTTTTATTGCGTTGCAAACCACCGTATTTGATATTAATTTCAGCTTGATACCTCAACGCGTTCCTGAGAAAAAGGGTCTTGACAGATTGATAGACCACCTTCACCTCTGGCCAAGGTAAGATCAGCCTTTGGTTCTCTGGAAATGTCACTTGAGACAGTAGACTTTCTTTGATTCTTCAAAATATAATTATGTAGGTTTAATTAGTATTTATATCGCCAAAAATTAAGTATTAGAATCACGAGTACCTACCGTAAAAACTTTTCTGGGCGAACCCTGAGAAGTCTTTCAATAACATTGAGTTTGGGGTCCATAGACAGGCAATTTGAACACTAACAGCCTAAGGCTTTACGCAGTTTGAATACTAATCAGTGTCCCTAATCCCTAAGTACGCATAGGTATAGGTTATTCAGCTTTCAACGTGTTTTCATAGTACCTATTCGTTGTTGTAGAGATTTGCACATTTTATTTATGTGGAGTACCAGATTGCGTCTAACAGATTGTGATACTTTACACATTGTTATAAACCTTTAACAGACTTTGACATTTTTTTAGAGTTCCGTACTTCAAAAAGACAAAACGAAACCCTTATAGGATCACTTCGTTGTCCGTCTGTCTGTCTGTCTGTTTTTTGACGTGACAACGTCTTTTTGCAATTTTTTTCAGGTCTCATAGTTTTATAGCGCTACAAAGTTATTGTCGAAACTAACATCGCCGTCTTGGTTTTCGATTACATTTCATGACATTTCACAAAACAATAATATTACACAAATGTTCACCAACAGCGCCCCCCTGTTTCATTGCCATTCTTGGCAATGAAAACAGTGTGTGTGTGTGTGTGTGTGTGTCCCTGCACAGTGTGCCTACATGACTGAATATCATAATCAAACCCCTCGAATCCTCACTGTCTAAACGTCTCATTTAATTTCAACCCTCACGCCGCCGAGGTTCTCACAGCGTTCACGTTCAACACGTTCTCAAAGCATTAGATCCCCGTACTCTCTCGTTTATAACATTTTTTATTAACGTGCGGTGAGGTGTTACACAAGTTTACAGCCTGAAATGGAGGTTTAGTTGAAAAAGCTTTATGTACTGTAAGTAAATATAATAATGTTAGGTTAGGAGAATAAACTTTGTTACATGTCTACGATCGAAGACGAGGACCGCAAGCAAGGTGGCTGTTTGCACGACTCTAAATATTTTAGCAATGAAAGTTCGAGCAAATAAAATAAATTTAAAGCCTATACTGGGTCAAATTGAATTATCTAGCGAAACGCCGCAGACGTCGATATCTAAAGACAAAGACAAAGACATAGACAAAGACATATTTATTGTATAACTGTGTACTGTGTGTGTGTGTGTGTGTGTGTGTGTGTGTGTGTGTGTGTGTGTGTGCGTTGAGGTTTTTTTTGGGTCATCGACCACAGGTATGTAGTCACTTGAAATATCAGTTTAAAAATCAGTTTTAATTGCGTAAACTTCACAGATACCCATCACGGTATTGAATAAGTGTTGATAATATCTAAACACTTATTCAATTTGGGCATTTTGGCAATTCAAGAGAGGCTTGTGTCTAAGTAATAATAGCCGCTCGGGTCGATCGATCATATTATGCTACGCTTGCCGCGGTTGGTCAGTGGATGGGTGACCATCTTCACATACCAAGATCCCTTTGTGCCTCGGAAAGCACGTTAAGCCGTTGGTCCCGGCTGTCATTCGTGGATCTTTGACAGTCGTTACGGGTCGTCAGAAGCCCGAAAGTCTAACAACCAGTCTTACCAAGGGGTATCGTATTACCCAATAACTGTGTTGTGGAGGTCAGATAGGCAGTCGCTACATGTAAACTACTAGTAGGTATTCAGCTGCATCCGGTTAGACTGGAAGCCGACCCCAACATAGTTGGGAAAAGGCTAGGCAGATCATGATCTAAACACGATAAAACAAAAAATAAACTGATTTTCTCAACTCATACTTCAAGAGTACTATTATTTATTCTGAGCTTCAAGTAACAAAACCACCAGCGGTCGTTGATCCAAAAAAAAGCAGATTTAGATGCAGATTCGGTACATAATACAAGTACCTACATACATAAAATGCATATTTCACGCTAATAGAATCCCTTTCAAAGCAAACTTCACCCTTATATCGAATATTTAGGAAATGCTCCAAATTGTTTCGCCGTATCTCATCAGTTGGTAAGATAACAGATTTACAGCGTACTTAGCGTGGCAAATGTATGGGATTAGCATTACAAATTAGACCTGTTCTGCTGCTAGTACTTTGTGAATCCTTTTTAACTGCAGATAAATTGAATCTGTGACGGTATCTGTTTTATGCGCTTGAGTTATGGGGGATTATTTAGGGAAACAAAGGGTGGAAAAGCGTTAAGGCGAAATGCTATCGTGGTCACGTCGGTTTCGAGGGGGTGAAGCATGTGAGTACGGTACGGTACCTAGTTAGTTAGTTAGTTTTAGTTTGTTTTGTTCTGATGCGGTGAATTATAGAAGGAACATTATTTTCAGTATAGGTACGTACCTAATGTTTACCGTAATACGATAATATACTTTTTGAATAACTATTTTGGATAGTAAATTGTCAAACTAGGTTTAAAGATATTTATTCTTAAAAAAGACACAGTCACTTACATGAGAACAATGCTTAAAATAAATAATAAATATAAAGTTCGTCACAGACGTCACGGTAGCATTATGATACACCCATCCAATGCATTCAGATTTTAGGAAGGATGTTATTTGTGATTAAAATATATTCAGCTAATTGAGTTTTGAATGAATTGAACAAGTGTAATCTTTTTATACATGAGAGTATTTTGTTGTATAATTGTGCTCCTTCAAAACTTAACATGCTTTTGCCAAACTGCTATCATAAAGTCATTACTTCAATTGGATAAATCATAGGTCTCTTTTTTAGAAAGAAAGAGAATAGGTTTATTTATCACAGAAACAGGTGCGCATAAAATGATATGTAAGATTTTAGAGGCAATGAGAAACACGGTGTAAAGTTCACTTATCCTCCATGGAAAAGTCGATACTCCGATCAGACGGGTGTAGTGTCTGGTGGGCAACTGCCCGAAAGTTGATGTCGGGACGTTATATATATGCTAGTCGCGCGGTAAACTCTAATTGCGCGATGCAGGATTGCGTGACGTCATTGTGATGCGTAGTTCGTATGTGGCGATGTAGATTCCGCCACAAGATAATTGGAATACCTAAAGAAACAACAGATCTATAATCATCATCTGTCTAACCTTTTCTCAACTATGTTGGGGTCGGCTTCCAGTCTAACCGGATGCAGCTGAATACCAGTATTTTACATGGACCGACTGCCTATCTGAGCTCCACAACCCAGTTACTGGATAATATGATACCCCTTGGTAAGACTGGTTGTTACATTTTCGGGCTTCTGACGACCAGCAACGACTGTCAAAGATCCAAGAATGACATCCGGGACCAACGGCTTATGTGTTTTCCGAGGCACGGGAGAGTCTCGGTATGTAAAGAAGATCACCCATCCATGGACCGACCGCGGCATGCGTAGCTTAACCTGATCGATCGACCCGTGCGGCTGTTATTACTTAGCGACGAGACCCTAAACAACAGATGTACAATCATACAACAGACCACACGGCGTGACTGTGAGAATAAGGCGCGTGAAGCGTGGAGTATCATGCTGAGTAGCATGTGGATCTTCCCTTCCTGACACTTTAAGAATGTATATACGGCGGCGACACGGCACCATTCCGTAGTGCCGCCGTGTCTATCAACAAACTTCCATAGTGATCCGTACAATACTGACGACCGTACCGTCACACGGCGAATTAACCGTGTTTTTTTACGGCAAAAAAAAACGTTGCTGTTTGTCCACCGACACGTCAACGGGACGTCAACGAGAAAGAGATGACGGCGACGCAATAGCGATACATATATTTACTATGGCCGCGTGACCACCGCACGCCGTCACCGGGACGTCACGTCCAGTTCGAATTATCTCGTTTCTCGTTGACGTCCAGTTGACGTTGTGCGGTGGACAAAAATTGTAATTCTTTACGCGGTTTGTATACTTATCAGTGTCATCTAAATACTAATTTTCATAGTATTCGTTTTTGTAGGGATTCACACGTTTTATTTGTGTGGCTCAATGGTCATATTGCCTACGTCTCACAGATTGTGATACGTAACGAAGATTACGATTATGAATTATTGTAATAATGTGAGTCCAACCCCCCTTCAGGGTGTAGGTACCTTTAACAAATACTGACCTTTTTTAGGGTTCTGTACCTCAAAAGGAAAAAACGGGACCCCTTATAAGATTATTTCGTTGTCCATATGTCTGTTTGTCAGTCTGTCAAGACCCTTTATCTCAGGAACTCGTGGAGGTATAAACTTGAAATTAATATCAAATACGTAGGTGATTTTTTTTAGAACTTCAAAGGAAGAAGTTTAAAAAAAAAGAAGTCCTTGAAGTTCTAAAAAAATCAAGCTTCTAAGTCAACGCAATGAAAAAATACGGCCATTTATGCGACATATTTTGATACTCGCAAGTAAATCAAAACCTATAGGGTACTTCCCGTTGACCTAGAATAATGAAATTTGGCAAGAAGCAAGGTCTCATAACACAAGTTAAGAAAAAAATCCGAAAACTATTAATTTGTAATTTTATCATATAATAAAAAACATTTTTACAAAAAAAAAAAACAACCGACTTCCAACTATCTTATTTTAACTTCTTCTACTTCTTATTTTAACTTATATAAATTACAGACTGACCCACTAAAAAGTGAAAAATAAAAAACTTTTTACAAAAAAAAAAACAACCGACTTCCAAAAAAATACTACAAAGTGAAAAATAACTTTAATTTCGGAAGTCGGTGTCTTTTGATCTGTATTTTAGCTTTTTGCCATCGATTTCCGAAATTAAAGTTATTTTTCACTTTGTAGTATTTTTTTGGAAGTCGGTTGTTTTTTTTTTGTAAAAAAGTTTTTTATTTTTCACTTTTTAGTGGGTCAGTCTGTAATTTATATAAGTTAAAATAGCCAGCATAAATAATGTCAACTGCTCATCACCTTTTATAAAATATTGCTTTTCCCGATACAAGGACGTTAATTGTTGAAGAGTTCTCCCAGTAAGGAACCAGGAGAACTGGAACTGATGGTGAAGTCACCATCAGCTCCACTTCAACATATTATGTATTGTGACGAGCATAAATTGCTTATTGATAATCGAATCGCAATCCGTGAAATACGTATTATTGAGTAGTTCCGATGGCCATCTGTGGTCTTCCTCATCAATTCCACTTCACCGAATGGTGCTTTCCGGGAGCAAACGCACGAGTTTCTATAAAAAATAGCCAAATCGCTATAGGTGTGCCTATAAAATCTGAAGATTCCCCTCGATTTCTCTGGGATGCCATCATCAGATCCTGGTTTCCTTATCATGGTACCACCCTTGGGATATCTTATATACAACAAAAAATAATAATTAAAATCGGTTCATAAACGACGAAGCTATCCGCGAACACACATAAAAAAAAAAGTTAAAAAATATATACGCTCGAATTGAGAAACCTCAATTTTTTGAAGTCGTTTAAAAAAAAATTCTTTGGGGTTACAATGTTTAGTTTGTTTTTGGGATAAATTCTTTTCAACTACGACTTCATTGTGCGTGGTCCGACATGCACTAGGCCGGTTAAATTTTGTTTACAGACTAGCTGGTGATTTTATTGGCAAATTTATAAACGCCAGGGTTTACCCTACGCCTACATTATACCAGTTACTTAATCCTGACTTTATCTTAGTTTCTAAATAGAAATATAAAAAAACCGTATCTATAAAAACGAGCAAAAAAATCACGTTTGTTGTATGGGAGCCTCCTTAAATATTTACTTTACTTATACTGTGTTTTAGTATTTGTTATTATAGCGGCGGCAGAAATACATCATCTGTGAAAATTTCAATTGTCTAACTATCACGGTTCAGCAGGGCTAACATAACAAGCACGAGAAGACGAGATATCACGATTTGTCGAAATTTGTCGTCGATCCTGACGTTATTCTAATGCCTTTTTTTTTTTTTGTGGATGGGAAATCATCAAATGACTTCTCCCGCTCTGGGCAGAGGCGGGAGGGCGTGTCAGACTTTTACTGACTAAAACCCACCCATGTTCCTTCAGCTGCCCGTGCCAGGGCCACGGTATCTCTTTCGAACTACCCGCGACCCCGGCGGCGTTATTCTAATGCCTAACATGACCGTTAAGCTCGAGTAAATTCGAAAAAGGCACTTTGACACTGCTCTGCCTCGCGACGAGAGAACGATGTAGCAAGTTTTTAAAAACAAATCATTTTTATCATAGCAACATCGGCTTGAGGTTCTGTTTCATTCACTGATTTTTTAGTTTTTTGCATGGAATTGGTATGTACTATAATATTTTACGTGCACCTCTTGTAATACACACATCAAAAGTGTCTAGGGATCAACATATATTTTTGCAATAACTTTTCTCCTGATTGATATTAATTAAAATTTTCTTTAAGGATTCATCAAATAAAGTGTTTTCGTTTGTCACAGTAACGATAAACCAAGTCACCTTTGCATTAATAAAGAAATTTGCCATTTTCCTAATAAAGGGATTTTTGACATTTGAACCACTAACATTAAAGTTCGAAAAAAAGACTGAAATAACAGTTTTCTTTAAAATTTTATTGGGTAACTTAAACAATTAATAATCCGTGTTTCTACCGCGAACAATAACAACACAAGAACATCGGTTTGGCATACTCAAAATGAGTTCATCCAAATCACGCTGTGGAATGGCCGCCCATGTTCGTTGCAACAACAAAAAAAGGTCTTCTTGCGACTGGATACCCTCCATATTCGGCAGAGCTCTTCTCTGTAGCATATCCCATGCATGCTCAATCGGGTTCAAGTCTGGCGACTGAGCAGGCCAGGGCAGGACATTGATGTTAGCTGCGGCGAGAGTCTGTCTTACAACTCTTGCGGTGTGCGGTCGTGCATTATCATGCATTAACTGAAATAAGGGACCGATTTGCACTTGTAGAGGAACGATGACGTCTGATACAATCGTCTCAGCATAAATTTAAGCGTTGAGGTTGCCTCTGATCCAAATCAACTCAGTTCTTCCGCCGATCCAAATACCCGCCCATACCATGATGGTTCCACCACTATAAGGATGGACTTCCTGGCAGGATTTTAATCGCTGTTGGCGTCCAGGGGTTCTCCAGTGTCGTATACGTCTTGTATCCGGTCTCATACCAAAACGAGACTCATCAGAAAAGCACACGAAACGCCATTGTTCTTCTGCCCAATTTCTGTGTTCAAGAGCCCATTGATATCGAATCCTACGATTGTGCATTGCTATAGGTGGTACCCGTAGCGGTCTTCGGGAATGAAGGTTCACTTCATGCAAGCGGTTTCTGACTGTTTGGTCGCTAATTAAGTTCCCTGAAGAGTGATGAAGCCTCACGGCTAACATCATGGCGGTTATAGTTGGAGCTCTTCGAGTTAAGATTTGAATGTATCGGTCTTGTCTCCGTGTGGTGCAGCGATACCGTCCTCCATGGCGCTCAGCCACGGTACCAGTGCTTCGGTAACGTGTCCAAAGTCGACTGATAACACTCTGACTTGTATTCAGAGCTAAAGCCACAGTACGTTGCCGGGAACCAGCTTCTATCATTCCCACGGCTCTGAGCATTTCTTCCCTGCTTAAATGACGTCGCCGCTCCATAATAACGTTGGTTTTAATCAGTAGTAGGGAAACAGTAGCACTAATAATGTCTTCAATGCGTTGTATGTTTTTATAGGGAAAATATTGACAGCTGATTTTCATCTTTTACTCGAATTTGAATCACAGTTCCTGATTCAAATTATGAAATGCACCAAAAAGGATCCATATAAATTTATAAAATCATAAATTTATTACAAAGCCACATCTCAATCTCAAGAAATCCGCATAAAAATGCTTGATCCCTAGACACTTTTGATGTGTGTATTTATGTTTGTATCTTTGGCATGCCGAAATTAAAATGTTCTCACTGCGGGGACACAGGCGTAGGCGTCCACTAGGCGAGAAGGAGTGGGCCGTAATCCACCACGCGGGCCCAGTGCGGGTTGGTAGATGTCACATGTCTTCGAATTTTAGGTTCTAGGACCATGCCGGTTTCCTCACAATGTTTTCCTTCTGAAAGTATTGGGCCTGTCGGGGTTCGAACCTACGACGACCTACAACTCGTAATTCGGGGGCTTTACCACTGGGCCACCACTGCTACACTACACTCACTTGATAATCACCACAAATGACATGGGCTGAAGATCACAATTTGACAAAACGAAGGTTTAGAACCGATTATGTTGCTTAATCACCACGCTTAGGATTTTAGTAATTATGTTCCTAGATTTCATTAGTCATCATAATTGGCAAAGTGACTCGTTATTACCTACTGAAAGTGATACTAATCCAATTTTCATTATTAGGATAATAAAAAAGTATCTACGTGTAATTATGCGACTGCCATGTCATTTTAGTTTTTTTTTTTTTTGTATCATAACTTTGTATACTCGTCTCGTCGTCAAAATCGAGGACGACTAAACGAGAGAAGAATCGGAGATTATCCCGTGTTGAATTGTCGAAATTCGAGATAACTTAAGTGTCATGTTAGGGTTTGTCGAGAAAACATCAAGTTTGACAGAGCATTGTATGGCAGCGCTGTCAGAAAACGAGAAAAGTGTTGAGCTGTTTCAAAATTACTCACGCGAGAGCGAGTAATTGTCGCGAGTGTCATGTTAGGCCTGCAGGACAGAAAGACGGACGGACAGACCGACGGACAGCGGAGTCTTAGTAATAGGGTCCCGTTTTACCCTTTGGGTACGGAACCCTAAAAACTAGCTTTTGCCAGCGGCTTCACCCGCGTGGATGTCGGAAATTATCTTACGGGGACATTTTCCGGGATAAAAAACGCCTATGTGCTATTGCAGACTGTAATATCTCTGTGCCAAATTCCATCTAAATCCGTACAGACGTTCTGGCGTGATTGAGTAACAAATATCCATGTATACACTGTTAGTATAATGCAATGTTATGGAAGAGCGGAGTCTCCTAATACAGGCATTTTTTGCTTAAAACACGTCTTAATTTATAATATGCTAATTGTGTCAATAAACGATTTGATTTGATTTGCTGTATCCATCTATCCAAACTTTCGCATTTATAATAGCAGTACCTATTAGGATCCATTGAAGATACGCATTTGAAAACCAATTGAATTGAATGAGCTGAATGTATGGCTTGCTTTCAGCTCATTCAATTAACGTTATAAAATTTCAGTTTTCCTTTCAACTTTCGGGTACAAAGTTCCCACAAAACATTGAAGATAATAAATTACCAGATTGGCTTCGGAAATTATTTTGTCCTTTAGGATCACTGATTAATTGTTAGCCTATTTTCGACTTTGTTCATCCAGCGAGTTTTATTTTTGTGAGTGACGAACATAATTTGTCATTGTTTTGGGACATTTATTTTAATTACGGGGTTTTCTATCTTTTATAATAGAATGGATTCAAGCGGGTGTATAAATAAAATACTGATACTCGGATAAATATACCGTTTGACAATATTGTATAAATAGGTGAACAATTACATAAATAAATTCATAAACTCACACCTTCTTCCTACGGGGGTAGGTAGAAACTATCAGAACGCCACTTACTACGATCCTTACATACTCCTTTTGCCTCGTTTACGTTCATACATCGGTCATACACGCACGCCGGTTGTGAGTAATACGCACCTGACCTTTCTGAAGGATAAAATAACCAATAAGGTCACTATATGACTTCCTAGGGCGTCGGGTCCCGGCGGCGTTTCACTTTCTACCTTTTGTTAGTCGCCTTTCATTCATCCTCTCAACATGACCAAACCATCTAAGCACACTCTTTTCAATTAAAAACTCAATAAAAATAATACAATAATCAAAATCAATATGGAATGCAATAAATTCATTATGAATTCAACTCGACTCGACACGAGACATAATGGATTTTTAATTATTCTATAATTACTGCATTCAACTGGTTAAGGAATAAATTCCTGTCGATTTTCCACAGTAATTAAGTTAAGATGGTAAATTGGGGTGAGGGCAGGATTAAGTTGACATAAAGCTAAAGAAACATCAATTCAGTCTACTGATCTTTATATAACACGACGTGTCTCTTTTGAAATAAGTAACCTGTTTTTAGGGTTCCGTAGTCAAAAAGGAACTCTTATAGTTTCGCTATGTCCGTCCGTCTGTCCGTCGGTTCGTCCGCACATTAGATCAGAGACTCTTAGTACTAGAAAGCTATAATTTGGCATGGAAAAAAATTTTTTTTCAGGTTACCTTCTGTACACGTAAAGTGGGGATGTTTTTTTTTTCTTGTCTACCCCTAAGTGTGGGGTGTTGTTAGATGGGTCTTTCAAAAATATGATGAAAAAATTCTAGGTAGTAGTAGTATATATAACGAAGTTAAAAGAAAAACTATCACAGCTAAGTAAGCTTTTCAAGTTTACGAGTAATACTCATATGTTCATGAAACAACAAAAAGCCCTCTTATTAGTCCGCATTATTGTGCAACTACGGAACCCTAAAACTGCGCGTGGCCCAACACGCACTTGGCCGCTTTTTTTTATTTACTAATTTCCATGGATTTAAGGACGAAGTAGACAAAAGCAATTTTCCTTTGTTTTCTCCACTTAAAATAAATGTTAGCGTAGATTATATTATGAAAAATATTTTTATCATGAAGTTCAAAGTGGATTGTCGTGTCATTTGTACATAAAAATGAATATTTTATAAGTTGACAAAGTATACAGTTGCCTACTTACTTTTAGTTGAAAATATGGCGCGTGTCAAGATATTTCGCATTCGTTTTAGCTAAAACAAGGTTAGACTTAAGATCTTCATTAAATATGACTCGGGGCAAACGACATGAATAATAAGGTTGAACATTTTAAGGTCTACGTGTTTTTGAGTTTCGGCTTAAGGCGAGTAGTGCCGCCAACCAACGCCACCATTGAGAAAAAAATCATAAGTCTGGAGATACGGAACATTTTGAAATTTCCTACGCTCACATTTTTAGTCAGATAGGTAGAACTTTTTGACCTACCTCATCTGACTAAAAATGTGAGCATGAAATTTCAAAATGTTCCTTATCTCCAGACTTACGATTTTTTTCTCATTAGTGGCGCTAGTTGGCGGCACTACTCGCCTTAACATTATTTTACATACACACCTTTTAACTTAAGATGATACCATTTACTCAATGTTTTAAAATGAAATCTAGTTATATATGAAGTCAAATTTTCACCTGACCTAACACAAAGTTATGTCTTGTGACAAAAACACGCACCAAGGTTTTCTAAGAAACAAGACGTTGGGGATGGCAAAGTTAGGTTCAATCTGCTGTTTATTGGTACATTTAAACTAATATTTCTAACGCTAGTCACGGAAATAAATGAAATGGAACATCTGGACGAAAAAAAGAACCGACTCTAAAAAAAAAAACTACAAAGTGAAAAGAACGTTAATTTCGGAAGTCGGTGTCTTTGGTTTTGTATTTTCATTTTATGCCACCCCGACTTCTGAAATTGAAGTTATTTTTCATTTCGAAGTGTTTTTTTTTTTTTTGGAAGTCGGTTGTTTTTTTTTGTAACAAAGTTTTTATTTTTCACAAGTTGTGTTACCTACCCCACACACATTCAAATACCACTACTTACCTGCAAAATAAATTAGAACATCGTCCACATAGACTGAGATTGAAAAATACGTGTTATAGAAGTTAACTCAAAACCTACCCAAGCAAAATTTGTTAATTTTACCAACTTTAAGGTAGGTATTTTCGAATTTAATAATATTCGTTCAAATCAGACTACCCTGTAAAATCTTATGCGTGGTTATACATTCAAAAAAATATATAGGTAGGTACTTACGCCTTGACTTGAGAACGTCTTCCTTTTATTTCGTCGGTTTTGAAACAAAAGAAGGTAGCAACGATGTACAATGTACCGAGTATTGGTACCTACCTATAAACCTTTCCATGAATGGCTGCTAACAGAATTTTGGATCGGTGGCGTTAGTGGAATGTCACACAATCACATCATACACGATGCGGCATCATTTTCTGGGGCAGCTCTGTAGAAAAAGAGCGTCGTTTTAGAGCTCAAAAACGTTATGTTAGATCGATAGCAATATACGCCAAGTGAATTCATGCAGAACACATTTTAAAAATATTAACTCTACCTAGTGTAAACTGTAATGTTCATAAAATCAAATCTAAACTTATTAGAATTTTGCACTAGGGCCAGACACAAAGACAAGCTGCGCACCGTAACCAGTAATACAAAGCTTTTTAACCGACTTCAAAAAGGAGGAGGTTCTCAATTCGTCGGAACCTTTTTTTTTTTTAATTTTTTTTTTATGTGTGTTCCCCGATTACTCGAAGATGGCTGGACCGATTTGGTTTTTTTTTTGTTTTATTCGAGAGGGTATACATCACAGTTGGCCCCATATAAAATTGATTAACTTTGCTTGGGTAGTTTTTGAGTTAGCTTCAATAATACGTATTTTTTCCCACTTTTATATGGATGATGTTCTAGTTTGTTTTGCAGGTAGTGGTATTAGAATTTGTGTGGGGTAGGTACACAACTAAAAAGTGAAAAATAAAAACTTTTTTATAAAAAAATACAACCGACTTCTAAAAACAACACTACAAAGTGAAAAATAACTTTAATTTCGGAAGTCGGTGGCATTAAACGAAAATACATTTAACACCGACACCGACACCGACTTCCGAAATTAAAGTTATTTCACTTTGTAGTGTTGTTTTTGGAAGTCGGTTGTATTTTTTTGTAAAAAAGTTTTAGACCAAAGCATCTTTGGGATCACGTAGCCACAATAAACTTCCAACATTCTGCCGAACTACAAGCGATATAGGTAAATACCATTAAAACAAAACTGCATGAAATTTTAATAAGTAAATGTTATTATTCGTTAAGTGATAAATATGACTAGTTTGTAATTTGACATACTTAAATATTAATTGAATTATAATGTATTGCATGATAATTTGAAATAATGTATTCTAACTTAACTGATAATACCTATGAATTTTGTATGCCTCAATGGCGGTACATAGCAGACTTACCTGTAATTAACAACATCTTATGAACCTATGATCCACAATAAATGATTTGAATTTGAATACACATGAACACTGTCCACAATACTTTTCTTATACGTAACACATCCGTGTACAAAAGCGCTACATTAAAGTACGACTCAACCATATCCACGTTTAATTTTGGCGCTGTATTATGGTCATCCAATATACCTTTTTCGATAGCCCTCAGCATAATAGGAGTGCGCCCTGAGGGTCCCGGCCCTGTTGTTGCCCTCTACATACTGTCTATGATAGACAGCGAATCTTGTTACGAAACCCAACTAAGGCTAGGAGTTCACCAAGATGTAATAATAATCTGTAATGGGACCTCTGTTGTTTGTTAGCCAAAAGCCCTCAAAATACATTAATTACACATTAATATAAAACGGGAAATAAATGGACTTTCAGTAATTATTTATTACTATTTTCATTAATATTTTCAACGTTTTTGTTAAACAATCTACATCTTTGATAATTTCACGTCACACGACGAGTTTTCGATTCTCAACAACATACCTACAACAAACTACCAAAAACCGACTCTGCCTCAACACGATATGACTGTTATTTGAATGGCTGAAGCTACATTATATTTATCAAATGATTTCGTCCGGAGCTAGATTAGTCACTCTGAAGGTCAAACGCGTTTATAAACACACTTTGTTTTGTACTCGGTTATTTATTTATGTGTTAACTATAGTAGTCTCGGCAGACGGCAGATCATTCGCAGTTCGGTATTCTACTGATCCACAAATGAAAAAGTTTCAAACCACTCGTTCCGCGGTATTAATTTATTGTATGTAAACGAATGACACACGATTCGAAGGTATTACAGTGATTTTAAATAATAACAAATACTCTATTTATGTAGCTCTAATTGCTGTAAACCAAGGTAATATACATAACCTACGTTTAATCAACAGTGTATACTAGTGACTGTGACTCGTCAGTGATACTTATCTTTAATTCTGCTGTAGATACTCGTACGCGTGTTGCGATAACAACACAAACGGCTGATCGTGTTATTGTGTCATCAACAACATCAAGATGCAGACGACAAAGTTCAAGCTGCTGTTCAATTTTGTGGGAATTAATAAGGAATTTATCAGGTGAGTGTTATTTTTGGTTTATTAGACTCTATGCTTGGGTATTTGTAGTAATGCTAGTTTTGGTATATTGACTCCACCTAATCTGAACCTCAATTTTATTCATTCAATGTAAACAACGTATCAAGAGGTATTGCAACTTGTTATGTTATTATTGTAAGGGTTTTCCTGTTCATAAAGGCACACATCTACGTCCGCCGGCAGTTTTTGTGACTGTATAATGTGTGGGGGCCCTTTAGAGAGTTGATTCGATGTGAATAATATTGTAGCAAGCGGCTACTGTATCTTGCGTATCGTATTTTTTTTAAATTGTGCACACTATGTAGATTTCATATAAGTAGACATGTAACAAGATTTAGGTACAGTCAGCAACAAAAGTCGATTAACACTTACAGTTTATTAATCTTAATTATCAAGCGAAATATTTCATTCAAAACGGAACAGAAGTACTTAAAATTTTAAGAACATTATCTCTTAACAGTTAAACGAAAAAAAGCAGTTTATCGAATCATTTTGTGTTAATTTAGATGATGTCAAAAAGACGCAGTGTTAACCGACTTCTTTTGCTGACCGTACCTTTTATTAAGGCGAGTAGTGCTGCCAACTAGCGCCACCATTGAGAAAAACGTTCGAAGCCGTTTTTGGCGTTAACTGCTAAGGCTTCAAACCTATGGGGTTTAGTGTTGATTTTTTTGAATACAAAAATTCTGTCTCATCTGACTAAAATTGCGAGCATAGGAAATTTCAAAATGTTCCACATTTCCAGACTTATGATTTTTTCTCAATGGTGATGCTAGTTGGCAGCACTACTCGCCTTAATAAAAACTAACAGCTTATCTGTTTTGTAGGGTCACTCAGAATAAGGAAGAGGAAGTAAACTGTAGGTACATTCAGCAACAAAACTCGATTAACACTTGTGTTTTCTAAATCTTAATTATTGAGAAAAATACCTACGTCATTAAAATTTGAACAGATGTAAATTTTAAAGAAATTAACTCACTAATAAATGAAATGCTAAAAGGCAAGTTATCTTATCATTTGTGTTAATTTAGATGATGTCAAAAAGTAGCATTGTTAACCGACTTCTGTTGCTGACCGTACTTTTAAATCTTTGAAGCTTTTGTTTTACAATTTTTTATTTTATTTTATATTTTATTTGTTTGGCTCACCAACAATTGAATACACTGAAAGCCATAGCCATGAAACCAATAGTTTTTTTTTTCCATTACGACAGTCAAATTACTGTGACCTATTTGACTTTATTCATTTGAGTTTAGATCTATCAATTAGTGAATAACTAGATTGTCCATTGCCAAAGCTGTCACTAATAAACAACATCCTCTTTCTGTTCCTATGGTGCCCCTGCCGTTAGGCAAGACCATCTATTGTTTGCAGAAGTCAATTGCAAAAATGGTCTCTTCCGTTTCTGCTACTACTTATCAACTAACTTTATTACGTCGAACTATTGTGTGTCGAGTTAGTCGCTATTATTTTCGCGTTTGTCTAAAAGTAGCAGCCAAGTATGCTATGACTATGTACTATGATATGCCTATATAGTCATACATACTTTATGTTGAATCATGTGATAAAAATATTCTTATTGACGGACATAATACATGTACCTAGACCTCAGCATAAAAACTGTCCGGCAAGTAATAGTCCAAAGCAGCCTGAAGTACCAGGAGAAGCTAATAGTCCACGTAAATAAACTTGCCCAGACTCTGAGTGGAAAAGGTGGACTCCAACATACCCGGCTAAAGAGACATGACATCCCTAATCTGACCAAAAGATTCCCACAATGAGACGAAAGGAGAGTTTGCTGGAAAGAAATTTTCCAACTGTTAGTGACTGTCGTGGAATATATTTAAAGAACAGATATTTGTAAACCGAGGAAGTGGCTTATTGTTCTAGGAACAGATTGCCATGATGCAAAAACAGCAGAAAAAAAAAAGAAAAAAAAGACGGACATAATGTAAACGGGGGTGAAAATTATGTCTTAAGAATAGCCATGCCAGGTGCTCTTTAGATAACATATCTCTCAAAAATAGTAGGTAGGTATCTATTATCTGACAAGCAAGAGTTTCAAGGTCAAATTTCGAATACTTCTCAAATAATAATAATAATTATTGATAATTGATATTTATACAAAATTAGCTGCGCCCCGCGGTTTCACCCGCGTAGATCGGAATAAAAAGTAGCCTATGTGTTAATCCAGGGTATAAGCTATCTACATACCAAATTTAATCCAAATCGATCCAGCCGTTTGAGTGTGAAGAAGTAATAAACATACAAACACTGACACTCACACACCCACAAACATTCGCCTCTAAAATACTAGCTGCGCCCCGTGGTTTCACCATCGTAGACCGGGATAAAAAGTAGCCTATGTATTAATCCAGGGAATAAGCTATCTACATACCAAAGGTCAATGCCCGTATATGGCCCACCTCTAACACATTTTGAAACATAATCAAAAAATATAAGTTTTTTAAATAAGAATTATCCGTTTAAGTTCTATTTCTAACTATGACGCCGTGATCACAGCAAATTAATAAGTAATTTAACAGAATTTAACATTATCAATGCTAGTGTCAATGTCAGTTAGACGAAGTTTATGGTTGCCATTGCCATTATGGTCAATTTAATTTCGATTCATATATTTACTAAAGCCATCTAATCGATTTATAATATTAAAATATTGATATAAAATAAAAAAATAAATACAAATATACCTACTTAAAAACTAAAACACAACACCGAAAAAAGAAACAAAGCTAGCTGTCGGCAACTATTTAAATTAAAACTTGAACTCTTCGACTCCGGGAAGCGCCAATATAGCTAAATACGTTAATCAGGTTTATGATATAAACTGTGTTACTATGAATATAGGTTTAAACTATTTTTATGTATGTCTATGGTAAGCGAAACGTTTTTCTGATGTCACGGCCATTTTAGTTTCTTTGAACGAAACCTACTCGACCTTGACAAAACAAATAAGTATGTTCATAAACACCTCAGACCAGAGATCCATTTTTATGTATGTGTGGACTATTCTACACATACTTATACATAGAATGGTAAATCACACCATTATTTATGGCTTTGCCGTAGTTAGATAATTAAATTAATCAAGACCAACAGTCGATGCAACTAATCGATTATATTTCTAAATATAGCAACATTATCCTTTGACAGATGATGGATTTGACAGTAAAATACAGTAAATGACAGCAGAATATGTATGCACGTTTAGATTTTTGAAAATATAGATGAAATCCCAGAATATATAGTGCATTATTATCTTGGGATAACAAAAGCTCAATTCAAACAAGTATAAAGGACGATTTGCCCTAGCGGCATATTTAATAAAATTAAGAACTGGGGATAGCGATGAACATATTTGTTTTTTGTTAAGTGTACCACGAAGTACATTAGTATGTTTAATGAACATGTCCCAAGAGATACTACACCAAGTTTTTGTGCCCCAAAACCTGGGATTAAATCATTTGACTAGGACAGATATCTCTCGGAGAAACGTATTAATACCAAATGGTCTATTTGGAACAGAGGAATGTCATCCAATTGTTATTGCCGATGGGACTTTACATTTATATTGAAAAAAACCTCTAATTATTTATACCAAAAAAAAAAACCACCTATTTTCTACAAAAATATCGAAACTTAGTAAAACCATTATTATAGATGTGCTGGGTGTGTATACATTAATATAAGTGTATAGGATAAGTCTGTGTTTATGAAAAAATAAATGTTATAAAAAAATAAAAACTGTTTTATTTCCAAATGGCGACTTATTTTCTTAACTGATAAGTACTAGAAGGTGTTCATAACAACTTAAACTATAATCCCATAAACTATGTATTTTAATAACTGTAGGCCACGGTTGTTCTAATGTGTGGGCATTGTTCTTTCATCCAAATCGGTCTAGCTGTTTGAGCGTGAAGAAGTATCAAACATACAAACACATATTAGTGTGCTAAAAAGTTAAATTAAAAATTTTAAAAGGACATAACCAAAAACGTAACATAAGTAAAAAATAAATGTATTGGCCCTTTAAGTTTAACATAAGTTGTAGGTTAGTTGTAGGTAATATTTTGATCCAAGCGCGAGGTCGCAGCGCCGTTAGGGGACGCCTAATGAAAATAGTAAGGTAACAGCATCTATCCTTTTACAGTAGCATAAAATCATTATTTCTGGGTAAAAGAAGCCTCGTCTTTTGGGCGTTTTCATTAGCCGTCCCCCAACGCGACGACGCTGGGATCACAAGTTATAAGTTAAATTTTAGTTAAAAAACCCCTGACCCTCATTTTTTTTGCTACTCCACTCAGACCCTGATTGCCATCTATCTGTAACCATCATTCATCTGTGTCTGGCATTGAGACCATTCCAATGAGCCCAAAGAACAACCTGTAAGTCGGTGAGGAAATTGGGTATCCTGCATATTCCAGGTGATGCTGCAGCATCAGTTCAAGGTTACTATGTTCTTCTAATATTATTGATGTAACAGAATACCAAATTTCGACTCAATCAGACTTGTGAAAGATGCTTACTGCCATTCATCAACTAGAAAGCAGCTGATAATCTTCAAACGGCTGAATAAATTTTCTTGAATATAAGAACACTTTCGATCAATTCAACTTTTAAACAAAAGAAAAAAAAATCGGTTCAGCCGTTTGGAAGCTATGATGCCACAGACAGACACACACGTTAAATTTATAACATCCCTGGGCTTGTATCGGGAGTTAAAATGCACTCCATCGGTTTTTTTCGTACATGAGTTACGATAGCAAAACTATTTAAGGTACATTAGAAAAAAAAATTACTTAGCAAAAGGAGAAACATCCAACCAGAAACTATAAAAGATTTAAGAAGATTTTCAATAAGATGAATGTTGTTTCCAGAACGGTAGCGGTAGCAAGCGCTGCTGTAAAGCCAGATGCCAACTTGAAGTCATGGAAAGAGATTCCCGGACCCTCGTCCTTGCCCGTCATCGGGCAAATGCACCATTTTATGCCTGGAGGTGAGTTACATTTGGAACAAACCTAGTAGTAGAAGACATCGATTGAAAAGCATTCGTCGGGGAAATGTTACCGCCATTACTATCCTAACCAATATTATAAATGTTAAGGTGAGTTTGTTTGTTTGTTACGCTTTCACGCTAAAACGGCTAAACAGATTTGAATGACATTTGGCACATGGGTAAACCATGACCTGGATTAGGATAATTGATACTTTTTACCTCGGTAGTACGTTCCCGTGGGATAATTTCCGATCTGCACGCGGACGAAGCCGCGGGCAAAAGCTAGTTTTCTGCAAGCACCAGTTCCGTACTCCAGTTTAAAGAGTAATTTGCACAGGAAACTTTGAAAGTTTTTATGATTGACTTTTTTTACCTCTTTGTGTATATATAACTACGCCATCAACATCGTATGCAGCCTCGGCAGTGGCTACTTCCCATCAGGTGGACCGTTGACTTTTTTGAATAGCGTAAGAAACATCTTATTTATATGCAATATTTCATTTAGGTCAGTTTCAAGGCATCCAACAAGTTGACGGCACCATGAAACTATTTGAGTTATATGGGCCAATCGTTAGATTCGATGGTATGTTGGGCCAGCCGCCAATGGTTCTACTTAATGATCCTGTATGTTCAGAACACGTAAGTAGATTTACTTACTTTTTTATTTTAACCCTTTGACTGTAAACAATGTACTAATTTATGAACCCAAAACCCCAGGGGAGGGGGGGAGGGGTTAGTTGCGAACCCCATAGGGTTCACAACTACTGATGATGATTTTATTCCATCGCATGATGTTTTTTTACGTTTACATATATATGATATAAGCTTATATACCTATTATATAAAGGATTATTCCTTATGCACACCCAGGTGTTCATGCGACGTTCAAAGGGTTGAGTGGAGTAAAATCAACAGGTTAAAAAAAGAATTAACTGCAAGAGAAAAAGTATAGACTGAGTTTGAATAATAATTTCTTTCATTTACATTTCAAAGCATATTTACAGATATTACGCAGTGAAAATTCGTTGCCTTTCCGTCCGGGATTCCAAAGCCTGGAATACTATAGAAAAGAATTTAAGAAAAACAAAGGTCATACTTTTCACGCCACAGGCCTTGTAACTGAGTAAGTTGAAATAACTACACGTGTTAATCAACAAAAAGATTACATAACAGAAACAGCATGTTTAACAATCCCGATCAAGATAACGAATGAAAATAAAATAAATTAAAAACATAAATACTTGCTTCCAGCCAAGGTGAGCTGTGGAAAGAGTTTCGCTCAACAGTGAACCCAGTGATGTTACAACCGAAGACAATCAAACAGTATGCCACAGTACTTGATGAAGTAGCACAGGACATGATCGAAAGGTAAGTTTTGAACAACAAGAAATTAGCACTATTATATATATTTTTTAATGAACAAATTCAATTGCAGGATGAAAGCCAACCGTGACGAAAAGAACATGATTAGTAACGACTTTGATAAGGAAATGAATTTATGGGCGCTGGAATCTATCGGCACAGTTGCTCTTGGCTGTCGCCTGAACTGCTTCGATCCAAAATTGCCCGCAGACTCGCCAGAGTGGCAGTTGATCCAGTGCGTCCACGACCTTTTTGTTATAGCCAATGAATTAGATTTCAAGCCAAGTCTTTGGAGATGGTTTTCGACGCCAATGTTCAAGAAAGCTATGAAATTGTATGAGCATCATGAAAAGTAAGTTCAATGACGATATAATTCCCCCTAATTTTCGTCTCCTTTAATTAAAATAACTTAATAAAAAATAGTGAACAATGTATAATATGTAAATTATGTGACATTATTTTTGATTCCAGTTTAACAAAACACTTCATTAAAAAAGGAAAGGAACAGCTCAAGAACAAATCTGAGAACGAAAAAAGCGTTTTAGGAAAACTATTAGAAATTAACGAAGAAGTAGCTCACATTATGGCTAGTGACATGTTGTTTGCTGGTGTAGATACGGTACGCATAACTTAAACACAATTTGATAGAGAAAATTAAGCAGCTTTCTGAAAAACTTGAATCTTTGTCTAAAAAACTTTTTTATTTTACTCAGGCCGCCAACACAGTAACAGCAACTCTCTACCTTCTGGCTAAATACCCGGACAAACAAGCCAAGCTAAGGGAGGAGATAATGTCAAATTCAGAACGAAGACCATACCTGAGGGCTTGTGTCAAAGAGTCGTTGCGAATAATGCCGGTAGTATCCGGAAATATGAGGAAGGTATCAAAGGAGTATAATGTTTTGGGCTATAAGATACCTAAAGATGTAAGTTTGTAATGTTTTTATGGACTACAATATTATTTTCTGGTTGTTGAAAGTTTGTAACTACCTCTTTCCTTCTACTTACTCATTCGTTTTTGCAATTCAATACTTCAACAAATAGGTTTCCTATAATTGTTGTCAAAACGACTGTTGTATTGAAATAGTACGCGTTTCTTTAAATTGTGCTTGGCATACAATTTCAGATGCGGGTTGTATTCACCCACCGAGATATGTCCCTGATGGACGAAAACTACCCCAAGCCTCGAGAGTACATCCCAGAGCGGTGGTTAGCCCGTAAAGATGATCCACTTTACTACGGGAATGCCAATCCGTTTGCTCATCAACCCTTCGGCTTCGGAGTCCGCAGTTGTATAGGTAAATAACATAACACCGATTGGATTAGAATTCAGATTGCATTGAAATGTTTATTTGAAAAGGAGATGCAAATATTTCTAGAAGAGACGAAGCCACCTCATAACAAGAACCTAAGCACGAATGAAAATGAATGCGTTGACGCGTATAGTTTGTCCACTCTGAAATGACGCGCCCCACTACCGCATTGACCGTAGTGTACGTATACAAATCTAAATAGTGGGCGCGTCATTTCATAGTGGACAAGCTATACCCATCGTTAGGCACACATATTGTTTACTTGGTTGGACCTCACACCCTTATTTATATTCAATGACGAGTATACTTTATATTTGTATTTTTTCATCACCAGGTCGTCGCATAGCAGAACTAGAAATGGATACATTTGTGGCGAGGCTAATAGAAAACTTCCAAGTAGAATGGTTTGGGCCTCCACCGAAGATACTTCAGGCGTCTCTCAATTATATTAAGGGACCTTTCAATTTCGTATTTAAGGATGCAAAAATGAGGAGTTGAAAACCTTTATTCTGACCCAACGAATTAAGAATGTTCTGACCTCACAAAAGCATTCGACTAAGTATATCACACAATTTTATTTTATATACAGCATACCGTTTTAAAGTACAATTTTTGTGAATGGAGTTCCCAAGGAACTATTCTAGGAGCTCTTTTGTTTTAATATTCTACAGCAAGTTTAGCATTCCAGTATAATTAATAGTAAAGATAACAGTATTGTTTTCGCAGTAAAGTATAAACAGTCAAATAGCAGTTTTGATTATCACACTAATATTATAAAGGCGAAAGTTTGTGAGTGTGTGTGTGTGTGTGTGTGTATGTTTGTTACTTCTTCACGCTCAAACGGCCAGACCGATTTGGATGAAATTCGGTATGTAGACAGCTTATAACCTGGATTAACACATAGGCTACTTTTTATCCCGGAAAAATGTAGTGCTCCCGTGGGATGAGCGATAAATTCAAATATATTTGCTACTCTTTCAAACTCAAACGCCTCGACCGATTTTGATGAAATTTGGTGTGGAAGTAGCTGACACTCTGGATAAACACAAAGGCTACTTTTTATCCCGAAAAAATAGAGAAAGAAAGAAAAAGTATTTATTGACTAGCACAGGAAGATCACCAACTAAACAAAAAACACAATAATAAAAGTTTGAAAACAAAAAAACAAAAATAAATAATCACATCACATCACACTAATATTATAAAGGCGAAAGTTTGTGAGTGTGTGTGTGTGTGTGTGTGTGTATGTTTGTTACTTCTTCACGCTCAAACGGCCAGACCGATTTGGATGAAATTCGGTATGTAGACAGCTTATAACCTGGATTAACACATAGGCTACTTTTTATCCCGGAAAAATGTAGTGCTCCCGTGGGATGAGCGATAAATTCAAATATATTTGCTACTCTTTCAAACTCAAACGCCTCGACCGATTTTGATGAAATTTGGTATGGAAGTCGCTGACACTCTGGATAAACACAAAGGCTACTTTTTATCCCGAAAAAATAGAGAAAGAAAGAAAAAGTATTTATTGACTAGCACAGGAAGATCACCAACTAAACAAAAAACACAATAATAAAAGTTTGAAAACAAAAAAACAAAAATAAATAATCACATCACATCACACTAATATTATAAAGGCGAAAGTTTGTGAGTGTGTGTGTGTGTGTGTGTGTGTATGTTTGTTACTTCTTCACGCTCAAACGGCCAGAACGATTTGGATGAAATTCGGTATGTAGACAGCTTATAACCTGGATTAACACATAGGCTACTTTTTATCCCGGAAAAATGTAGTGCTCCCGTGGGATGAGCGATAAATTCAAATATATTTGCTACTCTTTCAAACTCAAACGCCTCGACCGATTTTGATGAAATTTGGTGTGGAAGTAGCTGACACTCTGGATAAACACAAAGGCTACTTTTTATCCCGAAAAAATAGAGAAAGAAAGAAAAAGTATTTATTGACTAGCACAGGAAGATCACCAACTAAACAAAAAACACAATAATAAAAGTTTGAAAACAAAAACACAAAAATAAATAATCACATCACATCACACTAATATTATAAAGGCGAAAGTTTGTGAGTGTGTGTGTATGTAACACATAGGCTACTTTTTATCCCGGAAAAATGTAGTGCTCCCGTGGGATGAGCGATAAATTCAAATATATTTGCTACTCTTTCAAACTCAAACGCCTCGACCGATTTTGATGAAATTTGGTGTGGAAGTAGCTGACACTCTGGATAAACACAAAGGCTACTTTTTATCCCGAAAAAATAGAGAAAGAAAGAAAAAGTATTTATTGACTAGCACAGGAAGATCACCAACTAAACAAAAAACACAATAATAAAAGTTTGAAAACAAAAACACAAAAATAAATAATCACATCACATCACACTAATATTATAAAGGCGAAAGTTTGTGAGTGTGTGTGTATGTTTGTTACTTCTTCACGCTCAAACGGCCAGACCGATTTGGATGAAATTCGGTATGTAGACAGCTTATAACCTGGATTAACACATAGGCTACTTTTTATCCCGGAAAAATGTAGTGCTCCCGTGGGATGAGCGATAAATTCAAATGTATTTGCTACTCTTTCAAACTCAAACGCCTCGACCGATTTTGATGAAATTTGGTGTGGAAGTAGCTAACACTCTGGATAAACACAAAGGCTACTTTTTATCCCGAAAAAATAGAGAAAGAAAGAAAAAGTATTTATTGACTAGCACAGGAAGATCACCAACTAAACAAAAAACACAATAATAAAAGTTTGAAAACAAAAAAACAAAAATAAATAATCACATCACATCACACTAATATTATAAAGGCGAAAGTTTGTGAGTGTGTGTGTGTGTGTGTGTGTGTATGTTTGTTACTTCTTCACGCTCAAACGGCCAGACCGATTTGGATGAAATTCGGTATGTAGACAGCTGGATTAACACATAGGCTACTTTTTATCCCGGAAAAATGTAGTGCTCCCGTGGGATGAGCAAGAAATTCAAATATATTTGCTACTCTTTCAAACTCAAACGGTCGACCGATTTTGATAAAATTAGGTGTGGAAGTAGCAGACATCCTGTATTCACATAGCACACATAGGCTACTTTACATCCTGAAAAAATGTAGTGTTCCCGTGGGATGAGCAATTTTTTTGTGAATACTTTTCTCACCGATTAAATATTACACGTTTTAGTATATCTCATAAACCGCGGGTAACACCGCGGGGCGCAGCTAGTACTTAAATAACTTCCGAAACAAATTTTTTTTTTTCACTTTTTTGCCGTTTTTCATTTGTAAAAAGTTTTTATTTATCGCTGTTTAGAGTTCCGTACCGGAAGGGTTTAAACGGAGCCCTATTGCTGTCACTCACGTCTCCGTCTGTCCGTCACCTACCACACAGGTTTTACAGCCAAACGGATGAAGATACAGTCTTCAAATTTTCACAGTATAAGCATCTTGTTGACCCAAATCCATACAAATTGTCAAAAAATATTTTAAAATGTTTAGGTGGGCTATTTTTTTTTCGCAATTTTTGACTTACCTCATCAAGTGGGATATCATTGTTTAGAGCTCGTTGAGTTGATAAATATTGTATTTTTTGTTTTAAAAAATATTAGAATACAAAGGAATGAGAAGCCACCAAAGTCAGTTTTCTTTGACAAAATTTTGTTCCGAGGAATTTTTTAACTTCCTATTGGCATTTTGAACTTGAAATTTGGTGATAATATTTATTATTATGTATATTTTATTTAAAAAAAGTACCAATATATTGATAAATCAGATTTGGTACGAAACCCTAAATGTGTGAAGTCCTTTAGGCACTTGGCCGGTTTTTAGTTGTACCTCAGTTAAATTCATGTATTACCCTACTTACTATCTGAAGATACCAACATCAACAGACAAACTGGATTAAAAACCTATTAATGAATTTAACTCTATAACTACTCAAGCTAAGTTAAAAATAAAGAATCACGTAAATCGGCCAGTAATCACTGAGACATTGACGAAAAAACAAGTACGAGTAGGTAGGTACTCGTATAACCTTCTTTTTGAAGGCGGTTAAAATAAACACATTCTTCATAACAGTCTAGTGGTGACTAGTTATTGAATTATGTTTAGCTGATATTTTTTTAATTTATACTCTTTCGAACTATTTAATAAACAATATTTTTTTTATTTTCATTTTTTTTATTTTTGGCATAAGCACGCCTTTAAAGTTCCTTATTTATTAACAGGTAATCACAGACGAAAAAATGCAGTACGTCATGGACGCTGAAGTGAAATAAATGGTTGGAAAGATTATAATAATATACATAGGTATGTTTATGTCTTGTACCTATCGGAAAATGATTATCTTTTATTATAATTTATCACACTAATATTATAAAGGCGAAAGTTTGTGAGTGTGTGTGTGTGTGTGTGTGTATGTTTGTTACTTCTTCACGCTCAAACGGCCAGACCGATTTGGATGAAATTCGGTATGTAGACAGCTTATAACCTGGATTAACACATAGGCTACTTTTTATCCCGGAAAAATGTAGTGCTCCCGTGGGATGAGCGATAAATTCAAATATATTTGCTACTCTTTCAAACTCAAACGCCTCGACCGATTTTGATGAAATTTGGTGTGGAAGTAGCTGACACTCTGGATAAACACAAAGGCTACTTTTTATCCCGAAAAAATAGAGAAAGAAAGAAAAAGTATTTATTGACTAGCACAGGAAGATCACCAACTAAACAAAAAACACAATAATAAAAGTTTGAAAACAAAAAAACAAAAATAAATAATCACATCACATCACACTAATATTATAAAGGCGAAAGTTTGTGAGTGTGTGTGTGTGTGTGTGTGTGTATGTTTGTTACTTCTTCACGCTCAAACGGCCAGACCGATTTGGATGAAATTCGGTATGTAGACAGCTTATAACCTGGATTAACACATAGGCTACTTTTTATCCCGGAAAAATGTAGTGCTCCCGTGGGATGAGCGATAAATTCAAATATATTTGCTACTCTTTCAAACTCAAACGCCTCGACCGATTTTGATGAAATTTGGTATGGAAGTCGCTGACACTCTGGATAAACACAAAGGCTACTTTTTATCCCGAAAAAATAGAGAAAGAAAGAAAAAGTATTTATTGACTAGCACAGGAAGATCACCAACTAAACAAAAAACACAATAATAAAAGTTTGAAAACAAAAAAACAAAAATAAATAATCACATCACATCACACTAATATTATAAAGGCGAAAGTTTGTGAGTGTGTGTGTGTGTGTGTGTGTGTATGTTTGTTACTTCTTCACGCTCAAACGGCCAGAACGATTTGGATGAAATTCGGTATGTAGACAGCTTATAACCTGGATTAACACATAGGCTACTTTTTATCCCGGAAAAATGTAGTGCTCCCGTGGGATGAGCGATAAATTCAAATATATTTGCTACTCTTTCAAACTCAAACGCCTCGACCGATTTTGATGAAATTTGGTGTGGAAGTAGCTGACACTCTGGATAAACACAAAGGCTACTTTTTATCCCGAAAAAATAGAGAAAGAAAGAAAAAGTATTTATTGACTAGCACAGGAAGATCACCAACTAAACAAAAAACACAATAATAAAAGTTTGAAAACAAAAACACAAAAATAAATAATCACATCACATCACACTAATATTATAAAGGCGAAAGTTTGTGAGTGTGTGTGTATGTAACACATAGGCTACTTTTTATCCCGGAAAAATGTAGTGCTCCCGTGGGATGAGCGATAAATTCAAATATATTTGCTACTCTTTCAAACTCAAACGCCTCGACCGATTTTGATGAAATTTGGTATGGAAGTCGCTGACACTCTGGATAAACACAAAGGCTACTTTTTATCCCGAAAAAATAGAGAAAGAAAGAAAAAGTATTTATTGACTAGCACAGGAAGATCACCAACTAAACAAAAAACACAATAATAAAAGTTTGAAAACAAAAAAACAAAAATAAATAATCACATCACATCACACTAATATTATAAAGGCGAAAGTTTGTGAGTGTGTGTGTGTGTGTGTGTGTGTATGTTTGTTACTTCTTCACGCTCAAACGGCCAGAACGATTTGGATGAAATTCGGTATGTAGACAGCTTATAACCTGGATTAACACATAGGCTACTTTTTATCCCGGAAAAATGTAGTGCTCCCGTGGGATGAGCGATAAATCACACTAATATTATAAAGGCGAAAGTTTGTGAGTGTGTGTGTGTGTGTGTGTGTATGTTTGTTACTTCTTCACGCTCAAACGGCCAGACCGATTTGGATGAAATTCGGTATGTAGACAGCTTATAACCTGGATTAACACATAGGCTACTTTTTATCCCGGAAAAATGTAGTGCTCCCGTGGGATGAGCGATAAATTCAAATATATTTGCTACTCTTTCAAACTCAAACGCCTCGACCGATTTTGATGAAATTTGGTATGGAAGTCGCTGACACTCTGGATAAACACAAAGGCTACTTTTTATCCCGAAAAAATAGAGAAAGAAAGAAAAAGTATTTATTGACTAGCACAGGAAGATCACCAACTAAACAAAAAACACAATAATAAAAGTTTGAAAACAAAAAAACCAAAAATAAATAATCACATCACATCACACTAATATTATAAAGGCGAAAGTTTGTGAGTGTGTGTGTGTGTGTGTGTGTGTATGTTTGTTACTTCTTCACGCTCAAACGGCCAGAACGATTTGGATGAAATTCGGTATGTAGACAGCTTATAACCTGGATTAACACATAGGCTACTTTTTATCCCGGAAAAATGTAGTGCTCCCGTGGGATGAGCGATAAATTCAAATATATTTGCTACTCTTTCAAACTCAAACGCCTCGACCGATTTTGATGAAATTTGGTATGGAAGTCGCTGACACTCTGGATAAACACAAAGGCTACTTTTTATCCCGAAAAAATAGAGAAAGAAAGAAAAAGTATTTATTGACTAGCACAGGAAGATCACCAACTAAACAAAAAACACAATAATAAAAGTTTGAAAACAAAAAAACAAAAATAAATAATCACATCACATCACACTAATATTATAAAGGCGAAAGTTTGTGAGTGTGTGTGTGTGTGTGTGTGTGTATGTTTGTTACTTCTTCACGCTCAAACGGCCAGAACGATTTGGATGAAATTCGGTATGTAGACAGCTTATAACCTGGATTAACACATAGGCTACTTTTTATCCCGGAAAAATGTAGTGCTCCCGTGGGATGAGCGATAAATTCAAATATATTTGCTACTCTTTCAAACTCAAACGCCTCGACCGATTTTGATGAAATTTGGTGTGGAAGTAGCTGACACTCTGGATAAACACAAAGGCTACTTTTTATCCCGAAAAAATAGAGAACGAAAGAAAAAGTATTTATTGACTAGCACAGGAAGATCACCAACTAAACAAAAAACACAATAATAAAAGTTTGAAAACAAAAAAACAAAAATAAATAATCACATCACATCACACTAATATTATAAAGGCGAAAGTTTGTGAGTGTGTGTGTGTGTGTGTGTGTATGTTTGTTACTTCTTCACGCTCAAACGGCCAGAACGATTTGGATGAAATTCGGTATGTAGACAGCTTATAACCTGGATTAACACATAGGCTACTTTTTATCCCGGAAAAATGTAGTGCTCCCGTGGGATGAGCGATAAATTCAAATATATTTGCTACTCTTTCAAACTCAAACGCCTCGACCGATTTTGATGAAATTTGGTGTGGAAGTAGCTGACACTCTGGATAAACACAAAGGCTACTTTTTATCCCGAAAAAATAGAGAAAGAAAGAAAAAGTATTTATTGACTAGCACAGGAAGATCACCAACTAAACAAAAAACACAATAATAAAAGTTTGAAAACAAAAAAACAAAAATAAATAATCACATCACATCACACTAATATTATAAAGGCGAAAGTTTGTGAGTGTGTGTGTGTGTGTGTGTGTATGTTTGTTACTTCTTCACGCTCAAACGGCCAGACCGATTTGGATGAAATTCGGTATGTAGACAGCTTATAACCTGGATTAACACATAGGCTACTTTTTATCCCGGAAAAATGTAGTGCTCCCGTGGGATGAGCGATAAATCACACTAATATTATAAAGGCGAAAGTTTGTGAGTGTGTGTGTGTGTGTGTGTGTATGTTTGTTACTTCTTCACGCTCAAACGGCCAGACCGATTTGGATGAAATTCGGTATGTAGACAGCTTATAACCTGGATTAACACATAGGCTACTTTTTATCCCGGAAAAATGTAGTGCTCCCGTGGGATGAGCGATAAATTCAAATATATTTGTTACTCTTTCAAACTCAAACGCCTCGACCGATTTTGATGAAATTTGGTGTGGAAGTCGCTGACACTCTGGATAAACACAAAGGCTACTTTTTATCCCGAAAAAATAGAGAAAGAAAGAAAAAGTATTTATTGACTAGCACAGGAAGATCACCAACTAAACAAAAAACACAATAATAAAAGTTTGAAAACAAAAAAACAAAAATAAATAATCACATCACATCACACTAATATTATAAAGGCGAAAGTTTGTGAGTGTGTGTGTGTGTGTGTGTGTATGTTTGTTACTTCTTCACGCTCAAACGGCCAGACCGATTTGGATGAAATTCGCTATGTAGACAGCTTATAACCTGGATTAACACATAGGCTACTTTTTATCCCGGAAAAATGTAGTGCTCCCGTGGGATGAGCGATAAATTCAAATATATTTGCTACTCTTTCAAACTCAAACGCCTCGACCGATTTTGATGAAATTTGGTATGGAAGTCGCTGACACTCTGGATAAACACAAAGGCTACTTTTTATCCCGAAAAAATAGAGAAAGAAAGAAAAAGTATTTATTGACTAGCACAGGAAGATCACCAACTAAACAAAAAACACAATAATAAAAGTTTGAAAACAAAAAAACAAAAATAAATAATCACATCACATCACACTAATATTATAAAGGCGAAAGTTTGTGAGTGTGTGTGTGTGTGTGTGTGTGTATGTTTGTTACTTCTTCACGCTCAAACGGCCAGAACGATTTGGATGAAATTCGGTATGTAGACAGCTTATAACCTGGATTAACACATAGGCTACTTTTTATCCCGGAAAAATGTAGTGCTCCCGTGGGATGGGCGATAAATTCAAATATATTTGCTACTCTTTCAAACTCAAACGCCTCGACCGATTTTGATGAAATTTGGTGTGGAAGTAGCTGACACTCTGGATAAACACAAAGGCTACTTTTTATCCCGAAAAAATAGAGAAAGAAAGAAAAAGTATTTATTGACTAGCACAGGAAGATCACCAACTAAACAAAAAACACAATAATAAAAGTTTGAAAACAAAAACACAAAAATAAATAATCACATCACATCACACTAATATTATAAAGGCGAAAGTTTGTGAGTGTGTGTGTATGTAACACATAGGCTACTTTTTATCCCGGAAAAATGTAGTGCTCCCGTGGGATGAGCGATAAATTCAAATATATTTGCTACTCTTTCAAACTCAAACGCCTCGACCGATTTTGATGAAATTTGGTGTGGAAGTAGCTGACACTCTGGATAAACACAAAGGCTACTTTTTATCCCGAAAAAATAGAGAAAGAAAGAAAAAGTATTTATTGACTAGCACAGGAAGATCACCAACTAAACAAAAAACACAATAATAAAAGTTTGAAAACAAAAACACAAAAATAAATAATCACATCACATCACACTAATATTATAAAGGCGAAAGTTTGTGAGTGTGTGTGTATGTTTGTTACTTCTTCACGCTCAAACGGCCAGACCGATTTGGATGAAATTCGGTATGTAGACAGCTTATAACCTGGATTAACACATAGGCTACTTTTTATCCCGGAAAAATGTAGTGCTCCCGTGGGATGAGCGATAAATTCAAATGTATTTGCTACTCTTTCAAACTCAAACGCCTCGACCGATTTTGATGAAATTTGGTGTGGAAGTAGCTAACACTCTGGATAACCACAAAGGCTACTTTTTATCCCGAAAAAATAGAGAAAGAAAGAAAAAGTATTTATTGACTAGCACAGGAAGATCACCAACTAAACAAAAAACACAATAATAAAAGTTTGAAAACAAAAAAACAAAAATAAATAATCACATCACATCACACTAATATTATAAAGGCGAAAGTTTGTGAGTGTGTGTGTGTGTGTGTGTGTGTATGTTTGTTACTTCTTCACGCTCAAACGGCCAGACCGATTTGGATGAAATTCGGTATGTAGACAGCTGGATTAACACATAGGCTACTTTTTATCCCGGAAAAATGTAGTGCTCCCGTGGGATGAGCAAGAAATTCAAATATATTTGCTACTCTTTCAAACTCAAACGGTCGACCGATTTTGATAAAATTAGGTGTGGAAGTAGCAGACATCCTGTATTCACATAGCACACATAGGCTACTTTACATCCTGAAAAAATGTAGTGTTCCCGTGGGATGAGCAATTTTTTTGTGAATACTTTTCTCACCGATTAAATATTACACGTTTTAGTATATCTCATAAACCGCGGGTAACACCGCGGGGCGCAGCTAGTTCAAATATATTTGCTACTCTTTCAAACTCAAACGCCTCGACCGATTTTGATGAAATTTGGTGTGGAAGTCGCTGACACTCTGGATAAACACAAAGGCTACTTTTTATCCCGAAAAAATAGAGAAAGAAAGAAAAAGTATTTATTGACTAGCACAGGAAGATCACCAACTAAACAAAAAACACAATAATAAAAGTTTGAAAACAAAAAAACAAAAATAAATAATCACATCACATCACACTAATATTATAAAGGCGAAAGTTTGTGAGTGTGTGTGTGTGTGTGTGTGTGTATGTTTGTTACTTCTTCACGCTCAAACGGCCAGAACGATTTGGATGAAATTCGGTATGTAGACAGCTTATAACCTGGATTAACACATAGGCTACTTTTATCCCGGAAAAATGTAGTGCTCCCGTGGGATGAGCGATAAATCACACTAATATTATAAAGGCGAAAGTTTGTGAGTGTGTGTGTGTGTGTGTGTGTATGTTTGTTACTTCTTCACGCTCAAACGGCCAGACCGATTTGGATGAAATTCGGTATGTAGACAGCTTATAACCTGGATTAACACATAGGCTACTTTTTGTCCCGGAAAAATGTAGTGCTCCCGTGGGATGAGCGATAAATTCAAATATATTTGCTACTCTTTCAAACTCAAACGCCTCGACCGATTTTGATGAAATTTGGTATGGAAGTCGCTGACACTCTGGATAAACACAAAGGCTACTTTTTATCCCGAAAAAATAGAGAAAGAAAGAAAAAGTATTTATTGACTAGCACAGGAAGATCACCAACTAAACAAAAAACACAATAATAAAAGTTTGAAAACAAAAAAACAAAAATAAATAATCACATCACATCACACTAATATTATAAAGGCGAAAGTTTGTGAGTGTGTGTGTGTGTGTGTGTGTGTATGTTTGTTACTTCTTCACGCTCAAACGGCCAGAACGATTTGGATGAAATTCGGTATGTAGACAGCTTATAACCTGGATTAACACATAGGCTACTTTTTATCCCGGAAAAATGTAGTGCTCCCGTGGGATGAGCGATAAATTCAAATATATTTGCTACTCTTTCAAACTCAAACGCCTCGACCGATTTTGATGAAATTTGGTGTGGAAGTAGCTGACACTCTGGATAAACACAAAGGCTACTTTTTATCCCGAAAAAATAGAGAACGAAAGAAAAAGTATTTATTGACTAGCACAGGAAGATCACCAACTAAACAAAAAACACAATAATAAAAGTTTGAAAACAAAAAAACAAAAATAAATAATCACATCACATCACACTAATATTATAAAGGCGAAAGTTTGTGAGTGTGTGTGTGTGTGTGTGTGTATGTTTGTTACTTCTTCACGCTCAAACGGCCAGACCGATTTGGATGAAATTCGGTATGTAGACAGCTTATAACCTGGATTAACACATAGGCTACTTTTTATCCCGGAAAAATGTAGTGCTCCCGTGGGATGAGCGATAAATTCAAATATATTTGCTACTCTTTCAAACTCAAACGCCTCGACCGATTTTGATGAAATTTGGTGTGGAAGTAGCTGACACTCTGGATAAACACAAAGGCTACTTTTTATCCCGAAAAAATAGAGAAAGAAAGAAAAAGTATTTATTGACTAGCACAGGAAGATCACCAACTAAACAAAAAACACAATAATAAAAGTTTGAAAACAAAAAAACAAAAATAAATAATCACATCACATCACACTAATATTATAAAGGCGAAAGTTTGTGAGTGTGTGTGTGTGTGTGTGTGTATGTTTGTTACTTCTTCACGCTCAAACGGCCAGACCGATTTGGATGAAATTCGGTATGTAGACAGCTTATAACCTGGATTAACACATAGGCTACTTTTTATCCCGGAAAAATGTAGTGCTCCCGTGGGATGAGCGATAAATTCAAATATATTTGCTACTCTTTCAAACTCAAACGCCTCGACCGATTTTGATGAAATTTGGTGTGGAAGTCGCTGACACTCTGGATAAACACAAAGGCTACTTTTTATCCCGAAAAAATAGAGAAAGAAAGAAAAAGTATTTATTGACTAGCACAGGAAGATCACCAACTAAACAAAAAACACAATAATAAAAGTTTGAAAACAAAAAAACAAAAATAAATAATCACATCACATCACACTAATATTATAAAGGCGAAAGTTTGTGAGTGTGTGTGTGTGTGTGTGTGTATGTTTGTTACTTCTTCACGCTCAAACGGCCAGACCGATTTGGATGAAATTCGGTATGTAGACAGCTTATAACCTGGATTAACACATAGGCTACTTTTTATCCCGGAAAAATGTAGTGCTCCCGTGGGATGAGCGATAAATTCAAATATATTTGCTACTCTTTCAAACTCAAACGCCTCGACCGATTTTGATGAAATTTGGTATGGAAGTCGCTGACACTCTGGATAAACACAAAGGCTACTTTTTATCCCGAAACAATAGAGAAAGAAAGAAAAAGTATTTATTGACTAGCACAGGAAGATCACCAACTAAACAAAAAACACAATAATAAAAGTTTGAAAACAAAAAAACAAAAATAAATAATCACATCACATCACACTAATATTATAAAGGCGAAAGTTTGTGAGTGTGTGTGTGTGTGTGTGTGTGTATGTTTGTTACTTCTTCACGCTCAAACGGCCAGAACGATTTGGATGAAATTCGGTATGTAGACAGCTTATAACCTGGATTAACACATAGGCTACTTTTTATCCCGGAAAAATGTAGTGCTCCCGTGGGATGAGCGATAAATTCAAATATATTTGCTACTCTTTCAAACTCAAACGCCTCGACCGATTTTGATGAAATTTGGTGTGGAAGTAGCTGACACTCTGGATAAACACAAAGGCTACTTTTTATCCCGAAAAAATAGAGAAAGAAAGAAAAAGTATTTATTGACTAGCACAGGAAGATCACCAACTAAACAAAAAACACAATAATAAAAGTTTGAAAACAAAAACACAAAAATAAATAATCACATCACATCACACTAATATTATAAAGGCGAAAGTTTGTGAGTGTGTGTGTATGTAACACATAGGCTACTTTTTATCCCGGAAAAATGTAGTGCTCCCGTGGGATGAGCGATAAATTCAAATATATTTGCTACTCTTTCAAACTCAAACGCCTCGACCGATTTTGATGAAATTTGGTGTGGAAGTAGCTGACACTCTGGATAAACACAAAGGCTACTTTTTATCCCGAAAAAATAGAGAAAGAAAGAAAAAGTATTTATTGACTAGCACAGGAAGATCACCAACTAAACAAAAAACACAATAATAAAAGTTTGAAAACAAAAACACAAAAATAAATAATCACATCACATCACACTAATATTATAAAGGCGAAAGTTTGTGAGTGTGTGTGTATGTTTGTTACTTCTTCACGCTCAAACGGCCAGACCGATTTGGATGAAATTCGGTATGTAGACAGCTTATAACCTGGATTAACACATAGGCTACTTTTTATCCCGGAAAAATGTAGTGCTCCCGTGGGATGAGCGATAAATTCAAATGTATTTGCTACTCTTTCAAACTCAAACGCCTCGACCGATTTTGATGAAATTTAGTGTGGAAGTAGCTAACACTCTGGATAAACACAAAGGCTACTTTTTATCCCGAAAAAATAGAGAAAGAAAGAAAAAGTATTTATTGACTAGCACAGGAAGATCACCAACTAAACAAAAAACACAATAATAAAAGTTTGAAAACAAAAAAACAAAAATAAATAATCACATCACATCACACTAATATTATAAAGGCGAAAGTTTGTGAGTGTGTGTGTGTGTGTGTGTGTGTGTGTGTATGTTTGTTACTTCTTCACGCTCAAACGGCCAGACCGATTTGGATGAAATTCGGTATGTAGACAGCTGGATTAACACATAGGCTACTTTTTATCCCGGAAAAATGTAGTGCTCCCGTGGGATGAGCAAGAAATTCAAATATATTTGCTACTCTTTCAAACTCAAACGGTCGACCGATTTTGATAAAATTAGGTGTGGAAGTAGCAGACATCCTGTATTCACATAGCACACATAGGCTACTTTACATCCTGAAAAAATGTAGTGTTCCCGTGGGATGAGCAATTTTTTTGTGAATACTTTTCTCACCGATTAAATATTACACGTTTTAGTATATCTCATAAACCGCGGGTAACACCGCGGGGCGCAGCTAGTTTACTATAATTATGAAATGTTATAGGTATTATTATTAATGCGGTCTTCAAATTAAATAATTTGATAGTACTTAGATGTTGTTTTATTTTTACGTAATTATCCTACCGACCGAATTTCGGCCATTTTGAATGGAGATTAACTAAGTGCGCTGGAGATCAGGAGACTAATAGAGGTCTCTTTTTGCCTCAACAGTACTTGACAAGAAACATAATGTCATTAGGTAATGTGCTGAATAAGCTCTGACATTTTTCATATAATTTGTGAGGGCTGCATCGGACCCCTGTGACATAACGCTAAGTTATTACACATAATTATAATAGCTATGTCAACAGTAATCATTTTCTGGTAACGATAAATAACCTTTTCAATATTACCACATTTATCACCTCAAAATTCTCTGCCGCTGCTCAAATCAATATCAATCTGCCTAGCCTTTTCCCAATTATGTTGAGGTCGGCTTCCAGTCTAACCGGATGCAGCTGAATACCAGTATTTTACATGGAGCGACTGCCTATTTGACCTCCACAACCCAGTAACTGGGTAATATGATACCCCTTGCTAAGACTGGTTGTCAGACTTTCGGGCTTCTGACGACCCGTAACGACTATCAAAGATCCACGAATGACAGCCGGGACCAACAGCTTAACGTGCTTTCCGAGGCACGGAGGAGTCTCGGTATGTAAAGATGGTTACCCATCCACGGACCAACCCCGGCAAGCGTAGCTTAACCTGATGGATCGACCCATGCGGCTGTTATTACTTAGTCACGAGCTTTTCTGCCTTTCTTTCTTCTTTCTTCTTGCCGCTGCGCTGCTTAAATAAAAGACAAATTCATTGTAATACTACATGACATTGTTACAACGTCTACCGTATTTAAAAACCGGTCAAGAGCGAGTCGGACTCGCGCACCGAGGGTTCCGTACCATCATTTATATGTAATTTTTGTTGATGATTTCTGAAAAACTTATTTAGAGACATCGTTTTATTTTTTCTGTAATATCTACATAAACTTCTATCACATAGAATAATTTAAAAATATTCTCTATGCAAACTTCGGAGATAAGAAAAAAAATGTTTGAGAATATGCAAACAGCGCTCTTTCATATGACACCCGCACATGCTCTAGTAGCCCCACTTCGAATTTTTAAGACCCCCTTTCAGTCGCTGTTGCAAAAAAAACGTATATTTTTATTTCTTTCTTATTTGCAAAATAGCTGGGCAAACGTCATCTAAAACTGTTCCAAATTTCAAGTTGATAGCATTAGTAGTTCTTGAGATATCCAGCTGTGACAGGACAGACACATACATATAGACTGAGTCCATAAGGGTTCCTTTTTACCATTTTGGTACGGAATCCTAAAACCATTTCTCAAAATGAACTGCCCCATTTTAGAAAAGCTGTGGAAAAATAGAAGGGTCATTAGCTCCTTCACGTCTTTCTAGAACTTTCTTTGAAGACAGTAAAGCATAATCCGTTTCTCCTTCATATTGTGTGAGAAAAATGTTTTACGAGTAGTTTTGAACACGGAGTATAGAAGAAATGAAACGCTAATGCACCATATAAATGCAACAGATAAAGAGATGAATAGAGCAGATTATTATAATAAAGAACATTCATTGACATGTTACGACTATATATTTGTATTTCTCGTCATTTCGAGCTCTATAACTGATGATATATGAGCTGATTAACACTTTTAAGGACACTAAACGGCTGTATCAGTCATAACAATAAAACTGTCTCTTTCAGTGTCCTTGAAAGCGTTTAGCAGCGAGTTTGGTAATTAAACAATAATAATTAGGGCATGCACAACTATGCGGATTGTGACTAACACTATAGTATTGTTAAAATCTCGCTGCAGACTCGGCCATAAATCATTCGAGTGTTTCGCTCTCTTTCCCACTCACGGGCCTTATGGGCAGGCCACGCCCACATTTTATTACTAAATTTACTACAAAGCATATTATATATATAAACAAAAGAACGTATATATAAAACTAAAAATAGAAAATTAAAATTCTTCGTCTGAGTCATCGTCATCATCATCCACATGAATGATGAACTCTTCGCATAAATGTGCTTTTCTTAAGTCTTCATCTTGCAGCAATTCTACATGTTCCACACATTTTTGCCAATTTTCAATGGAGACATTGGAAATGGCTTCATCGACTAACTTCTCGACATCAGCTATCTTGAAGGTTTTGTTTTTCCTTGCAACTTCATTTTTTACTTGAGCCCTCACCAACTCGATGGGATTGTACCGACAGTGGTAAGGCGGCAAGCGGATAACTTCATGACCATGTTCCAAAGCCATTTGATGTTTACGTGATAACCTTAATGATTCTGTTATCGACAATGGCCTTGAGCGCGCGCAACTAGCACACATCCCTACTCCGATTATGATTTATGACCAAGTCTGCAGCGAGATTTTAACAATACTATAGTCATAATTCTGCCGTAATTTGCGCTAGTGATTGACAGGTACACTGTAATTGATTGACCGACCAATAGAACATTTAATGACATTATACGTTTGGGTTAGTCTTCCATTAGAAAAAAGAAAGAAAGAAGAAAGAAAAATATTTTATTTGGGACAAGCACAGGAAATACAGTTAAAAAGGAGCATATAAAAGTAACAAAATAAACATTAAAAAACAAAAAAAAAAAAGAAATAGCTTAGCTATATATATTTTTTTTTAATTTTTTTTTTTGTTTTTTTGCTTATTAGCTTTATATTTCTCTCTAGCTGTCCCACCTGAGCCACAGCAATAAAACCAGTGTAAACTGTTAGCTTGTTAAATGTACAGACACATCAGGTTATACCAAACTGTCAAATTTCTCCAAATGATTTTAAACCTTATAATTTTGAAAGTTAAGTTCAAAATCGAATGAGAAAATTTGACAGTTTGTAGTAACATGACCTGCTGCTGTGTGTACCTGTCTATTCGAACGAAAATATAAGTTTTCTATTAATCTCACCACAAATGTAGCTATCCATTTCTATTTCAGCTATGCGACGACCTGGAGAAGAAGAAATACAAATTTATGTACCTATACTCGCAATTAAAAGTAAGGTTGTGAGGTCCAACCAAGTAAACAATCTGTGTGCCTAGCGGTGCGTACGCGTCAACGCATGCATGCATCATGCTGAGTAGCACTGTGGCGACTTGGTAGACTAAAATTAGTTTTAGTCTACCAAGTCACCACAGTGCTACTCAGCATGAAGCATGCATGCAAAGAGCGAGTTTTAACCAAACGAAAGATCAAATTAATACTGTCACCATACTCCGAAACAACAGTCAAAATATCACTCCGATAAAGTCATATTTAATTGTACCGCGTTTTTGAAGTAAAAAAATCGGGCAAAATGCGGCTCACAAACAACCGCCAAGCAGCTAAATGACTGACATTACTTCATGTATCACGCTTAGTACGAATATCAGATGACATTACGCTTTCAGGGAAACCTAAAAGGTTTTCTCACTTAGGCTTAGGCATTTAGACTTTCTCAGTGCTCGTTTTAGTAGAACAAGTACATTATTTTACTGGCATATAAAATCTGGTACTTTTATTTTTACACCTTTTTAGGATTCCGTACCTCAAAAGGTAAGAACGGAACACTTATAGGATCACTTCGTCGTCCGTCTGTCTGTCTGTCAAGAGCCTTTTTCTCTGGAACGCGTGGAGGTATCAAGTTGAAATTAATATCAAATACGAAGGTTTATAGTCCCTTGGGGTTCTAAAAAAATTAAAGTTCTAACTCAACGCAATAAAAAATACGCGACATATTAGGTTGGGGAAAAAGTCTTTTCGCATTATAGTATGTATGAGCTTAAAATAAAATCTCTTTGGCTATATTATTTGTATCGGGCTGGTTTTGGTATCATTGAAAGTTTAAATCCTAAAGAACATAATCCCAAATTCAAATTTGGAAAATGTATGATTTTCATTTGTTTTTCGTACTGTCAAGATGAGTGAATCTAATGACAAAATTCGATACATTTTAAAATTTTACTACAAGGAAGGAAAAATGCAACGCAAGCCGCGAAAAAATTTACGATTTTTATGGACCCAGTGCAGTGTCTGTGAAAGTAGCACAAATTTGGTTTAAGCGTTTTCAATCCGGAAATTTTGATGTCAAAGATGCACGTCGCTCTGGTCGCCCTATTACGGATAAAATGTATGCCATTTTGAAAAAGTGGAGCAAGATCGGCATGTCAGTAATTACGACGTAGCTGAAGAACTGGGAATTGACGACAAAACAGTTTTGGCGCATTTGAAAAAAACTGGGTACACAAAAAAGCTCGATATTTGGGTACCTCACGAGCTCACTGAAAGAAACCTAATGAACCGTGTACTCATTTGTGATTCTTTATTACGACGTAATGAAACCGAACCATTTTTGAAGAAGCAGATAACTGGTGATGAAAAGTGGATCACGTACGACAAGAATGTGCGAAAAAGGTCGTGGTTAAAGGCCGGTCAGGCTTCACACACTGTGGCGAAACCCGGGTTAACTCGCAACAAGGTGATGCTGTGTGTGTGGTGGGATTGGAAGGCCATTATTCATTATGAGCTGTTACCACCAGGCAGGACCATCGATTCTGACCTCTACTGCGAACAACTGATGAGATTAAAGCAAGAAGTTGAGAGAAAGCGGTCGGAATTAATCAACAGAAGGGGTGTGGTTTTTCATCATGATAACGCTAGACCTCACACATCTTTAGCCACTCAGCAAAAATTAAGAGAGTTTGGCTGGGAGGTGTTAATGTATCCGCCGTATAGTCCTGACCTGGCACCTTCAGATTTCCACCTATTTCGGTCTTCTCAGAATTCTTTAGACAGTGTCAGGTTAACATCACGAGTGGACTGCCGAAACCACTTGTCCCGGTATTTTGATCAGAAGTCCCAAAATTTCTATAGCAATGGGATCATGTCCCTACCTACAAGATGGCAAAAAGTTATAGAACAAAATGGTACCTACATACTTTACACAAATATAAATAATATATATTAAAATATGTTTTGAATTTTCTTAAAAACTGCGAAGAAGCCTTTTCCCCAACCTATTATTTTGATACTCGCAAGTAAATCAAAACCCGTATGGCTCTTCCCGTTGTCCTAGAATCATGAAATTTGGCAAGGAGCAAGTTCTCACAACACAAGTAAAGAAAAAAGTTCGAACATGTTGAATTTGTAATTTTATCACATAAAACAATATTTTTTTAGGATTACAATGTTAAGTTTGTTTTTGGGATAAATTCTTTTCAACTACGGAACCCTTCATTGTGCGTGGTCTGACACGCACTTGGTCGGTTTTTTGTTGGTTAAATCAAACCCTCATAATCTTACGTGATGAAAATCTTAAATTCTATCTATAAATTCATTGACTTCCCACCAGGTAAGATCGACAGATTATAAGGCAGGCCTAAGCCGCTAGGTCTAGAAGCCTAACATTTTGCACAAGAGTTCCTCACATAGGTAACGAAAGTGAACAGTAAGGAAGGATTTTTGAACGTTTATCCCCATGTATAAGGTGTATCTATTCATACACGAAATCTCTTAAAGGGTCATTGTTCTCATCATTATGAACAATTTTTACTATGGGACCAAGCCTGAAATCGCGAAAAAAAAATCAACTGCTCCCTACATTTTGACGAATTTCAATCTGCCTAGCCTTTTGCCAATTCTGTTGTGGTCGGCTTCCAGTCTAACCAGATGCAGCTGAATATCAGTATTTTACATGGAGCGACTGCCTATCTGACCTCCACAACCCATTAACTGGATAATACGATACCCCTTGGTCAGGCTGGTTGTCAGACTTTCGAGTTTCTGACGACCCGTAACCACTGTCAAAGATCCACGAATGACAGCCGGGCCCAACGGCTTAACATGCTTTTTGAGGCACGCAGGAGTCTCGGTATATATAGTCACCCATCCACGGACCGACCCCGGCAAGCGTAGCTTAACCTGATGGATCAACCTGTGCGGCTGTTATTACTTAGCCACGAGCTCCTCCATTTTGACGAATTTGATATAGATAATGTACTGAACATCTGATTTTTTTTTTCGCGATTTCAGGTTTGCTCCCATAGTAAAAGTTGTTCATAATGATGAGTACAATGACCCCTTAAGAGATTTAGTGTATGAATAGATAGACCTTATATAAAGGGGTTAAATAAAGGATGTATGTTTGTATGCAAGTTCGTCATTTTTGTCGATGAGAATCCCACCGGGCATCTCATCTGACAAGCCATGTGGCTTGCCAGATACGAGTAATAACTTGCTAAGTTATTGTGTGGCTAGGCGTTCATGAAAGTTTAGTTTATTTTTGGACAATACGTCTTTCTTGACACAACTGGACGGGTCGATCCATCAGGTTAACCTACGCTTGCCGGGGTTGGTCCGTGGATGGATGACCATATCTACATACCGAGACTCCTCCGTGCCTTTGAAAGCACGTTAAGCCGTTGGTCCCGGCTGTCATTCGTGGATCTTTGAATCTTTGACAGTCGTTACGGGTCGTCAGAAGCCCGAAAGTCTGACAACCAGTCTTACCAAAGTGTATCGTGTTACCCAGTTACTGGGTTGTGGAGGGCAGATATCCAGTCACTCCATGTAAAATACTGGTATTCAGCTGCATTCGGATAGACTGGAAGCTGACCCCAAAATAGTTGGGAAAAGACTAGGCAGATTGATAGATGATTGATTGATCTTTCTTTACACTCGAAAGAATGACAAAGGAACCTCTTTTCCAACACGTCTAAATATACAAAGAAGATGGGCGCCGCTCATAAAAAAAATAATTCTAAAACGAAATGAAGAAGAAGAAGCGAAATTGTTTGTTTTACCAAATTATTAGAAAAATCGTTGTGGACTAAGGAAAAAAGGGTCAGGAAGTAAGTAAGTAATGAATAATTTACTCAGGAAGGATTCTGAATTATATTAGACCTTTGTTTACAATTTGGATAAAAATACACGATGTAGAGAAATACTTCCTGAAATAAAAAATACCGGATGACTTTTTTACCGGTTTGAAAAAAATAGGGTATATATTAGGTGAACGGAGTAGAAGCATATACTTACCTAATATTTTTTTTTTCAATAACTAAGAAATTCATATAAGAATGATACAGTAACAATAAAAACTGGATTTTTAAAAAAATATCGAAATTTAGATCTTACCCACGGGACCGGGACCATTCGCCTGGTAGTGAGTGGGAGCACCCATAGTACAATTTGTAACATGAATACGAATGTACAATTCAGAAAGTATGAAAAAAAATATTGCATACTGTACCGTATGACATATCAAATAAAAGAGCTTATTATGGGGGTCTCAAATATATATTTTTGAAAGTCATCGCAACTGCGGAATCCTGCATTCTGGTCCGACACGCACTTGTCCGTTGTTTTATTTCTGTTTCGGACGCAATTATTGTTATCATGACACACAGAGCCACGAGCGTCAACATTTAGAAATAAAATCTACAATCTGATAGATAAGAGATTATGTTTTACATAACGACTAATCGTTGACCCGCTGCATTGATAAATGCAAAACGTTTATGCAATTCTGCGTGTTAAAGTTCAGTAATTATCTAAAATCGCTAAACGTTGTTCAGCTGTTTTACATAACGGAGCGGTTTTGTAAAACAGCTGAATCATCCATCTGTGACATATCCCATAATTTGGATCATCAAAATCAGCAAGAATAATCACGATCATCATAATTTACTATCTAGGCGTCCAATATTATGCTAAATTTTCTACTGGCTTAATTTGCGTTGACCCGTCTGTTGTCAACGTGTTAACAGAAGCACCTACGTACGTTATTACTTCTCTTGTTGATGTTTTTTAAGACACCAATGTCTTATATGTAGCAATGTAAAAGGTAGTAAAGGTTCAGCCACTTTAATTGAGGATAAAATAAGTCCAACTTCTCCCACTACGAGTAGCATAATCTTAAACCTTCCACACCATTTCTAAGTATTAGAGCTATAAACAACTTAGTAGGTACGAAGAGTAGTACCTATTTAATTGGCCCGGCTACAATGTTCACGGATAACCGCAGAACGGAGGTCTTCTTGAAGGACCTCGGAGGTTTGATCTTGAATTCGGAATGTATTTAGTATAAATTGTTTTATGAATTATTGATTGATACAGGTAGGGAGAAGAAAACATGAAATAAAAACACCTCGATAATCGGGACTTCAAATTTTTTTTTTATTATTATAAATGTCCATGTTGTAATCAACCCTGAGTCTATCAACTCACCCAGATAACATTATATTCCTGTAGATTGGTATGCGAAGATTTTATGAGACTATAATAACCCACAAATCCTTTTTAACAGACGACTGACACGCTCTTTATATGCATAAAAAATCAACCTCTTCTCCTTTAAGCGTGTGTATTACTTACATACGAAGTTTTGACGTGTTGTCAGCCTGTCAGTCACACGCAACAACCGTAAAAAGTAAGTAAACAAGTTGAATTATATCTTCCCCAAACCTTTTCTATGTGGATAAAAATGCAGTATTTGAAGGGATTTGGGGCTTTGTTATGCTGTAAGCGGTTATTAGAGGAGGTTTTTGTTGTGTGATGAGTTGAAAGACGAAACTTACAGGAATTGTTAGCAAACGTATTATCAGTTACCTGGTTACGGTTCATGCACAGGAAAAGTATCTATCTTAATGTATAACTTGTCCGACATTTCAGGTTTTATTAAAAACAATGTAGAAATGAGATTTCCATCTCATCATCTACCTAGCCTTTTCCCAACTATGTTGGGGTTGGCTTTCAGCCTAACCGGATGCAGCTTAATATCAGTATTTTACACGGAGCGACTGCCTATCTGACCTCCACAACCCAGTTACTGGGTAATATGATACCCCTTGGTAAAACTCTGTCTGGTTGTCAGACTTTCGGGCTCTAGACGACCCGTAACGACTGTCAAAGAACCACGAGCCGGGACCGACGGCATAAGGTGCTTTCCGAGGCACGGAGAGGTCTTGGTATGGAAAAATTGTCGCCCATTCACGGACCAATTGCGGCAAGCGTAGCTTAACATGATGGATCAACCCGTGCGGTGTTATTACTTAGCCACAAGCCCCTCTGAAGATTTCCATCTATGAAAGCTATTTATAAAACAGAACAGTAAAACTACAATTCCGAAAGCTAGGCTGCGACTGTAGATCGCACACCACAGTCTATACATCATACAGTCGTCCAAAGAGAGCCCGAGCGGCATACGAAGTTCACCGAACTTCGTATGGAGCTCGGGCTTCGCAAACTGTAGCGGCAGTTCCTGCAGCTGGGTGCAGGAGGCTGTCTACGCCACTTCTGCCATAATATCACGCCCATAACATCGAGATTTAGCGAAGTCCACAGGGAAAGAAAAAGGAAAACTAAGCTAACTGAAACATTTATCAAACAAACGTTAAACCACAAGGGATACTTTACCAGAAACAATTGAATAATTGATTGGTTTATAACTAAAACCATGTTCTTGTTCGAGTATTGAATTATTAACGCCCTCAAACACGAGCTGTTTGATTTGAAACCAGTTCAAATTGAGGACTCAGCAGAATTACAGTCACGTGTAGTATGTTCAACGAACCGGTGATAGCGGACCGTCGACGGGGGTATTAACGTTGGAAACATTGGAAAAAGGTGTTACAATTTTTGGGATAGTTTTCGCGTCAATGCTCGCTCTGTTTTGTCGATTGTGAGAAAAAAAGGTGATTTGATTTACGAATTCTCAGTTCTTTGTTGTAACTGGATGCCAGCAGAGCGTTAAGAAGTGAGTAAAAAACTTTTCTGTAATATTAAACTCCATAATAATCGAGTGACTTTCAGTTTTCAGGTCTAGCTAACTTATAAAACTATATTCTATTTTGAGGGTTCCGTACCAAAATTATGGTGCGACTCAGTCAATCTGTCTGTCTGTCTGTCCGTCTGTCACAGCTGGATATCTCAAGAACTACTAATGCTATCAACTTATACCGTTACAGTTATCTCCGAAGTTTGCATAGAGATAAATCTGAAATTATTCTATGTGATAAAGTTTATGTAAAGATTACAGGAAAAATAAAACGATGTCTCTAAATAGCACACTTTTTCAGAAATCGGAACGGTACCGAGTCCGACACGCTCTTGACCGGTTTATTGACTACTGATACCTATTGTGCTATTCCTAAAACTGTCTTACATCATACTTGTTTAAAACACGCCCTTTACTTTACTTGGGACACGTTATGATTCCTATCCTTCGAGAAAAACGTAATTATCATCATCCGCTATAACACTGCTGGACACAAGCCTCTTCAATCACACGCCATTGACCCAGGACCCTCTCATCCAAATTCTCTATAAAATGACACACTCACTCACTCACTTCACTCACTCTCCTCCACCCCCCCTTTCCCCCCCTGTCCTTCCCTTTCTCTCTTCTTTCACTTTTTATAACCGTCTCATCCATTCCATATATCTAGGTTTTAGCTCAAGAGAGGACAAATGATTCTCTCAGGGGGACGGGGTGGGGGACGGGTCTAATTTATACGGCTGTGAAAGCTCTTTAGAAAAAAACCTTTCGCACCTATTATCCGTAAATTGAGTAAAGTGCGAGGTTGACGACGACATAACTATATCTTAGTAGTACACAAAGTAAAGATACAAGTTATAAAACTATGTTTATGTCAACCTGAGCGTCCATTGGTCCACGCCAGCCACAACGCACGCACGGCATGCAACGGATTTTGGTTTGTTTGTATGAAGAAATGAAAATGCGGGCGGTACCGGTAGTGGACGCAGTGCTTTATGAATTCATACAAAGCAATCCGTTGCGTGCCGTGCATGCGTTGCGACCGGCGCGGACCAGTGGACACTCTCCTTTAGAGTTTTAGACTCAGTTTGGTGGAAGCCCTGGGGAAAGCGGGGGGGGGGGGGGATTGCAACCGTTGCCCCTTACCCTTAGTACATTGCTGGCCACAAGCCTCTTCAATCACATGCCATCCAGGACCAATCTCATCCAATTTCTGCAAACAATTGTACCTACATACAGTTTTTTTATCATTTGTCATTCCTGTTACAGCTTATTTTATTTATTTAGGTTGACCAACAATAACTGTTTTCAATAAACATTTAAAATAATTTCGTTAACAATACTTACGTTTATAAGTGCAACAATTAATTACAGGCTAACACAACATACACCATTTATGGTTTTACATAATATAGACAAAACCGAGACAGATATTTACAATTATCAAAGCTATTATTATTTTCTGGTAATTCATGTTAAATAATCTTCGATCAGTAATAGCAAACAATAATAATTTTATGGGCCACAGAATAATAAAGCTACAGTAGTTTATCTGGGCAGTGACCTTGAACTAATTCCCTACGGCCGCTCGGTAGATAAATACGTGTCCGTCCGTGCGTAACTGCCGTGCCGTCGAACTGTTGCATACTGGTACTGATTGAGATTTCGAAGCGCGTCGTTTTGGCCGTTTTCTATGCAGATAAATTACTGTATCATTATTATTATACTGTGGCATTACGGTGCCTGTAACTGGCGGCAGTTTAATTACACTGCTGGCTATGACTGTATTGGATTGTACAATGGTCGATGCTGTTTTGATTGTTATTGTGGGGATGAAAAGGCTAGAATGATATTTAAGGGGGAGATATACTAACACAAAATATAGTAATAAGTCTTGGACATGACCGATAAAGAGTTTAACATGGAAATAGGCAAGCAGAATCTAAGATAAATACGCAATAAAGGCAGAAACCATATGCGTCTGACGCACAACCTGTTTAATAATTTTGCGTCCGCAAAGACTTATTTCATTATTCATCCATCCATTACACGCAGAACTACGTTCTTAGCTGCTTACGAAGCTACGCGATGTCTTTATAGTATAAAGTACTATCGCACATTAACATTGTGTCTACGCTATATTAGTTTCGAAGTTCTCTAGCTCTATATCATATAAATATTATCCTATCCGTTATCAGTGATGGTTAAATTTAATTTTAAATGATTTTGCAGTAACAGCTACCGAAGAACACTTCAAGCTTACAAGAAGTTTTTTAGGAATGGCACCTAACATTTATAATAAGATTCCTAGACGAATTAATGAAATGAACAACATCACACGATTTTAAAAAGGGTTTACTGGAAATATTATATGAACGAATACCTAACTGACACATTATGATTACCTTTTTGTTTTGTTTTTTATTGATTTGACAATTAACACTACAATTTATTATTATTACTATATTTTATTGGATTGTTTTTTTTTTTGTGTTCACAATTTGAATTTTGAATGTGTGGTAATCTGATAATTGTTTAATAATTTGTTATAATCAGCATGTTTGTACATACAAAAATAATATTTGTACGCCGATGACGGTTAGACAAAGCGTTCTTTAATAATGACAACATCTGTACCTAACCAAATGTTCAACAAATACAAAGTATTTGAATTTACACTAACATATATCCTGGAGCATTTTTCTTAAAAATGCAATCTAATAACATAGCACATTACGGTGTAAGACAGTTGGCACCAGGTTCTCTTAAACGTTTCGAAGATAAATAGTAACTCGCACACTGTCGTTAATTACGTCTGGCAGAGCACATGGCCTTAAGTGCAGCACAAAATGTAGCTTTTTATCATAGCTGCTAACTAATGAGTTGTGTGCAGTTGTGCACTTTGAAGATTAACTTGGCTATTTTTTATTTTTCTGTTCCTTTCCTGGTGGAAATCAAGACGTGCAGAGATAATGCGCATTACCCTTAATCTACAGGGTGTAAGTGTAAACAGTGGCAATCTTTTAAAGGGTCATTGTACTCTTCATTATGAACAATTTTTACTATGGAACCAAACTTGAAATCGCGAAAATAAAATCAGGTGTTCAGTACATTTATGTTCACATAATTCGTCAAAATGTAGGGAACATCTGATTTTTTTTCGCGATTGCGATTAGGTCCCATAGTTAAAGTTGTTCATAGTGATAAGTACAATGACCCCTTAAAAGATTGCTACTGTTTACACTTACACCCTGTATATAATATTAGATGAGATTGCGGGGTTGGTCAATTTTCAGGGTACCTGATGTGATTTTGCTTTCTGTAAGTTTTTTTTTTTTTTTTGTGGATGGGAAATCATCAAATGACTTCTCCCGCTCTGGGCAGAGCGGGAGGGCGTGTCAGACTTTTACTGACTAAAACCCACCCATGTTCCTTCAGCTGCCCGTGCCAGGGCCACGGTATCTCTTTCGAACTACCCGCGACCCCGGCGGCATCAGCCCAATTGACCCCGTCACTGCTGACATCTCTTTGAGGCGCGCGTGGAACACAACGCGCCGTCGACCCGGGCCTGGTCCTTACCGGACGGCGAGCTGCCCATTACACGTCGTCCGCAAGCCCGCGCCTACGGTGGCCGGGAATCGGCAATCGATTCCCGCCGCCCAGGGCGTCTCCTACGGCGGCTAGGGGCGCGAGGGCGCGGCTGTTGATGCCTCTCCCTCACGCGTTCCGCTTCCTCCTTCGCGAGCATTACTGCTTCGCAGAAGGAGGTGACGGCTTCCCATGCACTCTCGCTCCGCACCATGGCCTGGACCAGGTTTGGACGCGAGAGATCGCCGCCGCCGATCGCCTCCGTGAGAATACGGCGGCGCTCCGCCCAAGCCGGGCAGACCTCCACTGTATGCTCCACCGTGTCCTCCGGGCGATCCACACAATGGTGACACCCGGGCGTTTCCTCCCGCCTTATCTGAAACAGGAACCTCCCGAAACAACCGTGTCTGGTGAGGACCTGCGTCAGGCGGAAGGTGAGGACGCCGTGGCACCTCTCCAACCACTCCTCAAAGAGGGGACTTATCGCCGCAATTGTGGCGTGCCCAGCGCTGGGTTGCGACAATCGCACTCTCCATGTCGTCATGAGATCCCGCCGGAGCTCTGTCCGCTGTACCGTGATTTATCGCGGCAGCGGAGTTACGCCCCGGCGTTTCACCTCCTCGCGCCACTCCCACACGTGCGCGAGGACTTTTGCCTCCAGATCCCATGGCGGTAATCCGGCAAGGAGGTGCTTTCTGTAAGTTGGATTGTGAATTTTGTACAGGATTTTTTCTTTAGAATTCAAATATTTCTTTGAAAATAAGCAACACAACCAAATCTTAATTATAACGAACATACATTTATAATAAAATAAAAGTCAAAGTCGCATCATAATTTAGTTAAAACATCATTCTGTCTGTGTTATCTTCAACTATTGACAGGGTAATTACAGAAAGAATTATGCCTTGGCATGCGTGGTGAATGAAAATCACACCGCATGCCTGATAGGGTCTGACAGTTTCCAATTTAAAATAATAATAGGTTGGGGAAAAAGTTCCTTCGCATTTTTTAAGAAAATTCAAAACATTTTTTAATATACATTATTTACATTTATCTAAAGTATGTAGGTACCATTTTGTTCGATAACTTTTTGCCATTTTGTAGGTAGGGACATGATCCCATTGCTATAGAAATTTTGGGACTTCTGATCAAAATACCACGACAAGTGGTTTTGGCAGTCCTCTCGTGATGTTAACCTGACACTGCCTAAAGAATTTTGAAGAGACCGAAACAGGTGGAAATCTGAAGGTGCAAGGTCAGGACTATACGGCGGATGCATTAACACCTCCCAGCCAAACTCTCTTAATTTTTGCCGAGTGGCTAAAGATGTGTGAAGTCTAGCGTTATCATGATGAAAAACCACACCCCTTCTGTTGATTAATTCCGGCCGCTTTCTCCCAACTTCTTGCTTTAATCTCATCAGTTGTTCGCAGTAGAGTTCAGAATCGATGGTCCTGCCTGGTGGTAATAGCTCATAATGAATAATGCCCTTCCAATCCCACCACACACACAGCATCACCTTGTTGCGAGTTAACCCGGGTTTCGCCACAGTCTGTGAAGCCTGACCGGCCTTTGACCTCGTCCTTTTTCGCAAGTTCTTGTCGTACGTGATCCACTTTTCATCACCAGTTATCAGCTTCTTCAAAACTGGTTCGGTTTCATTACGTCGTAATAAAGAATCACAAATGAGTACACGGTTCATTAGGTTTATTTCAGTGAGCTCGTGCGGTACCCAAATATCGAGCTTTTTTGTGTACCCAGTTTTTTTCAAATGCGCCAAAACTGTTTTTTGGTCAATTCCCTGTTCTTTAGCTACATCGTAACTAATGATATGCCGATCTTGCTCCACTTTATCAAAAATGGCATCCATTTTATCCGTAATAGGGCGACCAGAGCGACGTGCATCTTTGACATCAAAATTTCCGCATTGAAAACGCTTAAACCAAATTTGTGTTACTCTCACAGACACTGCACTGGGTCTATAAACATCGCAAATTTTTTTCGCGGCTTGCATTGCATTTTTACCTTTTTTGTAGTAAAATTTTAAAATGTATCGAATTTCTTCATTAGATTCACTCATCTTGACAGTACGAAAAACAAATGAAAATTACACATTTTCCTAATTTGAATTTGGAATTATGTTCTTTAAAATTTAAACTTTCAATGATACCAAAACCAGCCAGATACAAATAGTATAGCCAAAGAGATTATATTTTAAGTTCATACATACTATAATGCGAAAAGACTTTTTCCCCAACCTAATATATTATACTAGCTTTTGCCCGCGGCTTCGCCCGCGTGGATCTCGGAAAATATCCCACGGGAATGTAAATCCTTCCTTATTCCTTGTCTACATTATAAAGGGAACTTCTGTGCAAAATTTCAGCTTTCTAGGTCCAAAGGTTTGGGCTGGGCGTTGATGAGTCAGTCAGTCAGTCAATCAGTCAGGACTTCTCTTTTTATTTTTAAAGAAGATAGATTAGATAATAAAAGTCAACACGCCCTATACTAGTAGACCCCACCAGGCGTGGGGTTTACTAGTACACGAATAAGACGTGCGTAAAGTGGTTTGGGGTCTGGACACACGCACGACTTATTCACAAGGAAACTATTAGCTCCTGACTGCCGGAGGGAATTGTTTGCATGGCTAGTTCATAAACCGAAACTACCAAGAGCACATAACTTTGTATTTAAAAAGATATGACATATTTTCTATCACGTACGGTTTCTAGGACCCCAGCAGTATGCCTGCTGGTTTAAAAAGCCATTGTGTTTCGCGTAGATCTACATTCTACGAAGGGTATCTATTTAGTGATTTGTGATGCAAGCGGGCTTATGTTCTGCGTTAAAAATTTCGTATTCGTTAACCACTGTAATAAAAAGGTAAAGGAGATAGGTTCTTTATAGAACCTACCTCCTTTACCACCTCCCACCAGACAACACCAGTACAGTTCTACCTTTATAGGTAGAACTGTAATAAAAACGTTATTTCCTGCTAAGCACTACTTATGCATTTGAAGTGATAAATCCACTTCGTTATGCGGTTACACACTCCTGTTATCCGAGTCTGTGCGCCTGGTCACGTCTCTAGTGCGCTTGGATAAATTATAATAATAAAACAAAAGTATGCGAACGTTTTCAGCAAACTGTTTTACTTACCCATATTATGAGATTTTGATAAGTAGTTAATTTTTGTTAAAGTTGGTAATTATTTGTTTATTTAGATACTATGTGGAATTAAATTAGGCAGCCCAATGAGACTTTAAAAAAAACTCCCCCCCTCCTCCTCCCCCTCCAAACTCCCCCACCCCTCAAAAAACCCCTCCCTAAAAAAATACTTCAGGAATTTTTATTCGCGTTCTAAGGATGATTACGCGACACTATATGCTCTGCTTAGTTCACTATGTAAATTGCAATATTGATACCTACGACCTTATACCTATGGTCACACAACCAATCTACGTAGTCTACGTGGGCATAAATAACAGTCGGTTTGGGTACAACTATCGCTAGCCAATATAAAAATATGTATTATTTTTAGAGGCTCTGTATTTCATGAATGGAAATGCAAGGATCATAAAAATCGCATATATATAACTAGCTATTTTTTAAATTGAAAATTGTTACATAGTTGCGATGAATAAATTCATATTGAATGCGTTCATTTCTGAGGCAATACAAAAACATTCATCGATATTTTATGCCTCTTGTTAGTATTTTCATCGGAAACAAGTGGATGGATTAAATATGAAATAAATACTGTTACACCGCTCTCGCCGATCGGCTTAGTTTTTAATACAATAGTGGCAATTTTCATTCAGTTTGTGAAATTCATTCGTTGGAAAATACTATAGAACGTAGGCCTATATTATGCGTGGAATGAAAGCTTTAAGTTCTGAGTTGAGCTGCACATTAATCGACAAATGCGTGCTCTGACTGGACAGGTCCACTCCAATCTTTGTGGTTCTTTTCTCAAAAGACCATTTCAGACACTAATCTACATGGTCCTCAAATGGTCTGACCAAGATTATTTCCGGATTTTTGTATACACATTGATGAATTTTATATATTGACATAAATATTTACTTTGAAAAGTATTATTTATATTATTGCGAATGTGAAGAGTATGTGGGTCATTGTTCTATCTCTCTGTTAGTTTTAATCGTGGTCTAGCAGTTTGAGTAATGTATGCGGTCTACCCAAATGGCCTTTCCTTGGTATTGTTCGTCAAATCGTGAGTTGTGCTGCACGATTACTGGAAAATGTATGCACTGACTGGACAGGTTTACTCAATCTGTGTGATTCTTTCCTAAAAATACCATTTCAGACACCACATGGTCTTCACATGATCTGACCAAGATTATGTCTGAACTATAAAAGAGACTGTGGTTTCTGAGTTTGTTTCGGCCTTTCTTTTGAAACGCCGACCTCTACTAATTTACTAAAATATGATTGACGCGGACGTGTAAAAGTTTTTATACAAACCTACTTACTGAATTAAGATTATTTATCATTTAATGCCGTTTCTTTTTTTTATCCTCCGGAATTTTTGTATCGGTAAGAAACTACGATACCATAAATAAGTAATAATTATTAATTACCCATTATTATGTTACTTGCCAAAACTGATTTTTAGATAAATAGTTTCCTCGAAAGCAAGTTTGGGCATGGAAATTAGTAGTAAAACCTGCAGGAATCTGCTGGATGCGGGAAGCATAGAAACGGGCGAAGTGGCGGTGCTTGGGAGAGGGATATGTCCAGCAGTGGACGTCTTTCGGCTGAAATGATGATGATACAACTGTCGAATAATGGCAGTTGTGATTTAAAATTGTTTTTTTTTAAATTGCTTAATAAGCAAACTGATTACTTAATTAATTGTCCTTAAGTTAGTAATCAGTTTGCTTATTAAGAATTTCCCTGATTTTACATACACATGTTTCTGGTCCAAAATGCAAAAAGACCAATCAGATTATTTGCAAATATGGGTGTTATTGTTCCATTGAAATGCAACTGCATCAAATATGAAACAAGCAACAAATCAGCTTTGAATGCAAAGGCTCCTAGCGGTAGCTTCCATGCAGTTTGAAAGGGCTCTAGTCTATACACTGGATGACCACACAATGCCAATGCGGCTATTAGCTCTCTCTGTAACTAGTCTACGTTAATGCTGATGTTTGAAGTTATTTCTAATATTCATAATGTGACAGCATTATGTTTCGCATATAAATATGATTAATGCCAAACATTTTTATGCAGTATGGTCATGGACTGGATTACTGCCAATAGCTGTGAATGTTTTGTGTGGTACTCGTAGTATTAATTATATTTCCTATGTCCGATGCGTCATAAATGTAGTTTTGTACCAATAAGAAGATAAGACGGCAATATTTGCAGACAGGGAACGAAGAAAACGCACTGTACCTTAATTTAAAGGTAAACTAAAGTTAATACATTTTAGAGTATTTTAGAGTAATATCTCAATCGCAGCCCGGAGTTTGGATTCACGCCTGGTTAATGGCAATAAGCTCGCCACGATTACATGGGACTAAAACATATTAACTGGCGAAATGTGGGTGCACTATAGATATGCCTGTGCCTAACCCTTTGGAGAATGCAGGCGTGAATTTATGTTTGACAGAATCAATTTAGCTGAGAATGAAAACAATTGTTTGGCCGATGCGTCGTTGGACCGTTGGACGCTGCGGTGAATGGTCATGTCGAGAGTACTCGCCGTCAATTTTTCCTGTGCGTCGGATGCAGCACGCGCGCCACAAATGTTGCAATATTGCGCCTCTTGCCGGACATAGAAATCGATCAGTGTTTCTTTTGTTGTGAATTTGTGTCGCCAAATAAAATTCGTTGGAGCTGTACAAAGATGGGGTGGACTCAGCCCCTACGTGCACTCCTGATCTCAGGCGAGCAAACCAGTGCATACGAGGGACAAATTACCTGCCGGAGCGACAAGACCTGGCCGTGCAAGCATTTCAAGCTTATGGTTAACGCTATCTCTAACTAGAGTTTTCGAATACCGGTTTTTTTAATACCGCGCCGTCATTATAAGTTCCTATATTCTGTCCATACAGGTTTAATTGGTTTTACGAGTACGGATTAAATAATGTACCCGAGCTGATATTAATGCGTGTATGTCAATTATAATAATATTATGTACAGTGTGTAGTGTTCCTGTGTCCCAAAATAGGAGCTCAAGGGTGTTTTTTTTTTTGCGAATGGTGAGGTGATGATTTTGTGAATGCGCATTAGTACTTATGGGCTCGGGCGGTGAGCCGGCGCCGCTCTGTCACCACCCGACAGGTTTTTGTCGGGGTCTAGTTTTAGTAATTATTATTTGTGCTGAATAATGAGCATAACTTTTAAGTATAGAACTATAATATCTTCAATCGCGTTAACCTGAGGTGAACAGCGGCGAGCTACAGGTCGAACTTATATATTAAAAACTAAAATTACATTATTTGAAGTCATAGCTGGACATAAACAACGAGGAGTGGTCCGACCGCGTCCTGGTCATCCTGTTTCTGACAACTCATCAGAACGAAGAAGAAAAGAGTCGAGAAAGCAATTTAATCCTGTCAAAAGATTCACCGGTGAAGCTGGACCTGAGTCAACCTGGCGGCGACGTCGTTAAAAGATCCATCCATTGATAAATGTAACCCGTCTCTCCACAATTCCATTGCTTGCTATAGCGTGCATTTCCATGCACTGGTGGAAAAGCAATCTGTAACACTGTTTTTGGAACAAGAAATTATTCTTATTCTTATTATTCAGTAAAAGAAAAGAAGAAAGAAAGAAAATACGTTTATTTGCGGTAAACATGACGCAAAGGACAACAAAATAAAATAACAATTTATTAAACAAGTTTTGGGGAAAATATGCGTCACATCTACGCAAATCGGCTACCGCTCAGCATAATGCCGCGACCCCATGCGAAACGGAGCCCCAGCGCTGGTTTTCAGTGATAGCCGGCGTTGACGCGATGACGTCGACCGATGCAGCATGTAACAAATAATATGCAATTAAAAAATAAATAAAATATAAAGTTAATTCTAAAGGTATATTATAAAATATATAGAAAATGACAATATTTCGCATACTGCTCCGCTACAGCACCGACTCCCACGCCGCAGAATGCGATATCTGTGCGCGCAGCTGTCAGCAGAAACATTAGACATATTAAAAGTGAAATTAAAAGTTTCAAAGTGAATTTGTGTTAGATGTGAATGATGACAAAGACTCGGACATACAAATGAGATCAATAAGAAATGGTAAGTCAGAATTACTTGGTTAAAATAAAATATGAATTCATGCATCGAGACTATTGACTATTATATTACTAATAAATAAATTAAATTAGATTGGATAAATATAAATTAGGATATGATACAAACAAGAGACGATACCTGACAAACCGTAGTGTGCCAGTTGAATAATTAGATTAAACTGAAAATTACAGAAACAAATGTGGCGTTCCTATATGCATAAAAGGATGAATTGAAATGGCGAAACACAAACCCCAGCACAGCCACACGGACAGACGAGCGCACTACCAAGCAGCCCACACTCTAAAAGATCCCACTCCAAAGCCTGCATACCATGACACCTGAGGTAGGTACTTACAGTGAAGCAATACTAGAGAGACATTTGTTCATGTAAGAGTAACTTTTTGTGTTGGAATTTGAAAGATTCAGTAGGCTCTTTATCCCCTCCATATCCTAAGGCACGTCTTCCATACCATTATCGCGGGCCCGGTCTACTTATTGATATGCAATGGTCTCTGTTGCACCATGTAACATGAGGCAACAGGGGCTAGTGTGAATCTTTGAGTTCATTCGAGTCACGCTGGCGGTGCATAAGGTGCATTTCGTTCATTTATTCATTCAGAGAATGAAAACAATTGTTTGGCCATTTTTAAATTCCAATAATAAACAAACATGTTGCTACCAAAAACGCGAGCTTAAATAAAACGTATCGTTTCGTCGGCGCGAGAAATAAGCAATAAATCCTATAGTAGGATGATGTATGGGGTCTTATTTATTTGGAGAGCTAAGCCTCCATAAATCACCATACACGTGAGAGTTTTGCAACCTCCTTTGAATATAGTTACATTATGGTTTTACTGGGTAAATGTTTTTTAGACTGTTACTGGACTATTGGTCAATAGATTGAGGTCCTAGGGCTAGCGGTTTGCCGCCGGGGTCGCGGTTTGGTCGAAAGAGATACCGTGGCCCTGGCACAGGCAACTGAAGGAACACGGGTGGGTCCACTTTACTCGTCGATATATCACAGCCAACCAAGTTTAATTAGCCGTTTAGTTAACAGCCTTTAGAAGTAGCGTTCGCCGGCCGCTGCCGTGGCACCGCTCGCTACGCTCGCTCGGCTCGCGAACGTTTGTTCACGGTTCTAACCTAACCTAACCCATTTGGCCGGGTGCCCCTGCGACCAATTCGGCTCGCGGGTCACAGTATAATTGAATATCATTCAGGCCGCTAGTTGAACGGCGCTGTTTAGTTAAAAAGCTAGGTTGTTAACTGAAAAGCTAGTTGGCTGCGACAGATACACGACTAAATTTGAATACAAAGAATTTTCCAACAGTAGGTTGCGACAAGGTCAACTACATAGATTCAGTTACTTTGTGTTTCAGGCACTGGGAATTTTCGGAAGGCGACAACCCTTAAAATATATTTTACGCCATTTATTCACTTCAGCCTTTTGCGAAATGTTTTTTCAGCCACCTACATAGATGAGAGGCTTAGTAGTGTTACATAAGTGAATAGTTTATGCTATTCTGTTTAAAAGCTTAGCAGAGATGTAGTGTAGTGTAATCATATTTCACAGACTATAGTCTGTTTTTTTAACAAACGAGTACTGAGTTATGTCTCTCGCACATTTCTGATATTGACAGAGTGAGATGGGTCATTGGTCGGGGTGGGGCCAATGCCTTTGTTTTGTTTTGAAATTGTTAAGGCCCGTTCATATTGAATACTTCTAAAATTTACTGTACAGGAGACATGTCCGCCATGACTCACGCACAAACAATATCGTCTGGTTCACTCACTCAAACACGTGCGACGCGCAGGTTGTCGATGACTCAACTGAATGTACCATGTAACTAAGGCGTTTGGTTTGTGTGGAACGGACTTTATCTTGATTACGTGGACCAATGCTATTAAAATTTTCGGTACTAATATATTATTATTATTTAAAAAAAAAACAGACTATAGTTAAGGTGACGATAAGCGACTTTTAATGATTTTAAACTAAAGATCACGTCTAAGCTAGGGGTGTTAATGATTTAGAAAAATATATATGTTAAATAAAAGCATTTTCTTAACAACTTGATATGTGAATATTTTAGATTAAGTATATTTATATTACATAGTGTAATTAATTTGTAAAATTATGTCTAACGCGGATAAAAAACCAAGAATCACGCTAAAACTATCAAGCGTATTTTATGAAACCTTTTCACAAAAAAAAGGTGTAGTCGTTGCCGGCCTCACGATTTCTCTCCATTTGTTCGACGATAGAATATACCTTAACATAATATTCTTTTATGAACCTATATCAAATTAAAAACCTCCTTCTTTTTAAAAAAGTGAAAAATAAAAAACTTTTTTACAAAAAAAAAAACAACCGACTTCCAAAAAAATACTACAAAGTGAAAGTGAAAAATAACTATAACTTCGAAAGTCGGTGTCTTTGGATCTGTATTTTAGGTTATTGCCACCGACTTCCGAAATTAACTTGTAGTATTTTTTTGGAAGTCTGTTGTTTTTTTTTGTAAAAAAGTTTTTTATTTTTCACTTTTTAGTGGAGCAGTCTGTATTTTATCTAAGTAACAATAGCTTAATGTCAACTGCACAGCACCTTTTACAAAATATTGCTTTTCCCGATACAAGGACTTTAATTGTTGAGGAGTTCTCCCAGTAACGAATCAGGAGAACTTGGAACTGATGGTGAAGTCACCATCAGCTCCACTTCAACATAATGTATTGTGACGAGCCTAAATTGCTTAGCAATAATCAAATCGCAACCCGTGAAATACGTATTATTGAGTAGTTCCGATGCCCATCTGTGGTCTTCCTCATCAGTTCCACTTCATCAAATGGTGCTTTCCAGGAGCAAATGCACGAGTTACTATAAAAAATACCCAAATCGCTATAGGTGTGCCTATAAAATCTGAAGGTTCCCCTCAATTTCTCTGGGATGGCATCATCAGATCCTAATTTCCTTATCATGGTACCGCCCTTGAAATATTTAATTTCCAACAAAAAACGAATCATCAAAATCGGTTTATAAACGACGAAGTAATCCGAACATACATAAAAAAAAAATATATATACGGTCGAATTGAGAAACCTCCTTTTTTTGAAATCGATTAAAAATAGGAATTTTGTGTGATGAGCTTATACTTTTGGATAATGAAATAAGGACAGACTACCAAAAGTGCTTTAATATAACATGATCAAAGCTATTCTTTTGTTTTTAATTAATTTCCAGATTCAATGTATTTCTATGCTAACGTGGTTTTAATTATTTAGATCACGGCCAAAATATTTAGCTTGCTTTTTAAAAATGAAGGAAGGCTTACAGGGATGAATTTTAAATTTGTTTCATGTGGTCAGTGTTATTTTGCACACGTGATTATGAAAAATAATGTTTGCCATGGGACGTTTTTGTTATAATTTTTATACGAAAAGGCAATATTCCTGGGGGATGGGTTGTTTATTTTTAGGGTTCCGTACCTCAAAAGGAAAAACGGAACCCTTATAGAATCACTTCGATGTCCGTCTGTCTGTCTGTCAGTCTGTTGGGTCCCTTTGTCTCGGGAACGCCTGGAGGTATCAAATTGAAATTAATATTAAATACGTAAGTTTACGGTCCCTTGAAGCTCTAAAAATATCAAGCTTCTAAGTCAATGCAACAAAAAAACTTTTTTACAAAAAAATACAACCGACTTCCGAAAACAACACTACAAAGTGAAAACTAACTTTAATTACGGAAGTCGGTGTCTGGTTAAATGTATTTTCGTTTTTTGCCACCGACTTCCAAAATTAAAGTTATTTTTCACTTTGTAGTGTTGTTTCTGGAAGTCGGTTGTATTTTTTTGTAAAAAAAAAATTATTTTTCACTTTTTAGTTGTGGTACTACCCCACAAAAATTCTAATACCACTATCTGCAAAAGCAACTAGAACATCATCCATATAAAAGTGGGAAAAAGTACGTATTATTGAACCTAACTCAAAAACGACCCAAAGTTTTTTTTTTTTTATTTATTATTATTCCCAACACAACTAACATTACAGGTTGCCCCAAATCGATAGCGTGGTCTCAAACAATAAGTAAAGTAACAATAAGTTTAGTATAGTATAGTTGTGTTCACATGTAAAGTAAGCTTTGTGAACTCATTAGAGAACAGTAAAATAAATCTACACTTTCCGCGATTTCGTTAAGTGTATGCAAGGCGCGCGTCAAAGGTGCTTTACCCAGCAGGTTGGTCCGGCCGCGACGCACCGCCAGTAACCGCGGTCTCCGACGACGCCGCGACACGTAGTTATCAGGCACGTTCAGACACACATCCTTTAGCACACCCGGGTTAGAGATCTTACCTCGCAGTAACTTGAAATATACGTAACAAGTGCCAAATCCCTTCTTGTTTCCAGCTTGTTGTACCCAACCATACCTAACACAAATTAGGTTGGGTACATCAATTTTCAAATGGGGTACATAAAAAAGTTAATAAATTTTATATGGGACCAACTAAGAGGAATGAACCCTTTAGAATAAAACAAACATTTTTCAAATTGGACGACTCTGTAAAAAGTTATGCGTGGTCATACATAAAAAAAAAAACACGTGTCGAATTGAGAACCTCATCCTTATTTTTTCCTCGGTTAAAAAAATACGGCCATTTAAGCGACATTTTGATACTCGCAAATAAATCAAAACCTATAGGGTATTTCCCGTTGACCTAGAATCATGAAACTTGGCAAGAAGCAAGGTCTCACAGACCTTTCTTCTTGCCAAGTTTTCTGCACGAGTAAAGAAAAAAGTCCGAAAATTGTTAATTTGTAGTTTTATCACGTAAGTTTTTTTTTTTTTAAACTTAAATTACCTTAAACAAACCGTGACCGTGACGTATATCAATGTATGGGAGAACATATTTTTCAACTACTGAATATCGTAGTTTGTTTTTGGGATAAATTCTTTTCAACTACGGAACCCTTCATTGTGCGTGGTCCGATACTCACTTGGCCGGTTTTTTTATAGCGTTTGTTGGTTTAAAAGCCTACAGGTGTAGGTGACAAATTAGTTTAAGGTAAGATGTGTAAGGATCTGTTCCACAATATCGGGATAGGCTCTATCTACCAGATAAATTGAAAACCCAAACATTATGCTGTTGAAATAATCTGGCGGTTAAGTTAACCGAAAGAAGATGGTTTAACAGACACTCACTGTAACATCACGTTGGCAATAATGTCTGACAACCAGCCTTTCCAAAGGTTATGGTGTTACCCAGAAACTGGGTTGTGGCCGTCGCTCCATGTTAAATACTGGTATTCAGCTGCATCCAGTTAAACTGGAAGCCGACCCCAACACAGTTGGAAAATGGCTAGGCAGATTGATTAATGTTTATAATAATAATAATAAAAACGTTTATTTTCTCCACCACATAATGAAAACTAAAAATGAACTAACTAAACTAACTATGTATAATGCTTGGAGGTTGTTAGTTTTTCTTAAATATTTAACTGAAATAAGCTGTCTACACGTGCTTCTACTTTGATTGACTTGCTCTAAGTCAGTAGAGAGTTGCTCGGTGATGAAGCAATAACGTTGATTGCTAATACCCGCGGAATATGCGACGACACGCGTTGAAGTTACGAGTTGTATAGAACATAAGGGGTTGGTATACTTGGAATATTATCAAGTAGGTATGATAATGCTAAGCGTGTAGAAGCTTGCGAGAAAAGACCAGATAAACGTCTTTGATTTAAAGCAATAAGGAACTGTGTCCAAATAAACGTTTATCTTTCTTTCTTTGCCGTCACACAGTTTTTCCGTTGCAACAAACTGTCTGGGCAAAAGTTTTCGCGAAACATGACATTTATTGCAAACGTATATTTACAGTGCAATTTTGCTATTATTTTGTAACAGCTGTCTTATTTTACATTATACTAGTTATGTAGTAGAAGTATGATAATAAGTTATATTTTCAATTCCACAAAAAGTCAAACTTTGTTATTATGAAACACAATCTAGAAAAAAAAGAAAGACTCCGCGCCACGCATATCGAAAGTGAAGCACAGTAGGTAAGTATGCCGGGATCGTTTGTAAAAACACACCTCACGCACACATTTACATCAAAGTATGCTGACTGGCCGCCATTACGTGACACGACGGCGTCTTTGCAAATTACGCACACATAGATCGGTACGGTGCTTCACTTACGATACGCGTGGCGCCGAGTCCTTCTTTTTTTTCTAGTTCGTGTTGAAGTTAAAGTCCAGTTGTTGTTGTAGGTACTTATTTGGTCATCTATCAGCTGAAAAAAAGAACGAAGTTGAGTTTCATTCATGATAGATCCGTTACTAATATCTTGCAAATCACACAAGGATATGTGTTCGTATTGCAGCCGAACCGAACACAAGCACAACCGGTGTGTTTTAATTTTTATAAAACTGTTCCTTACTAACTGGTAGTTTCTCTAGCAAAGTTTGTGCGGAAAGAGAGAAGGCGTGGCGTAAAATGAAACTAACAAACAATAATTAAAGAAATTTCGTCAAAACAATTATTATGACAGAATCTGAATACAATACACACCAAATAATAATATAAAAAAAAAAATAATAATAATAATAAATAAATAAAAAAAAAAAAAAAAAAAAAAAAAAACAAACAATATATATATATTAATGTGTTGATTTGAACACAGCCTCAAAATATCAAGATGTTTATAGTCTCACTATAATGACGTAACAGTGTTGACAAAATCACAAGTAAAAATAAATAAAAAATATATTAAGCACAGCTGCGCCTTCGAATCTTATGCCTATTCTTTGTCCGCGCAGACTCTATCTTGTTTACTTTTAGAAACAGAAATTTAAATCTAAAAACACAGATATTGAACAGCTATCTGTGGACCATGCAAATATTTAATTAATAAAATATTTGCGATATACCCATGTCTCTTTCGCTATTTCGTCCAGTTAGCTATTTCTTACGGGCCACAGTGTGTCGTCACTAATTCGCGAGCGGTGTGCTCAGGCACGCGTGCTACGCACACACAATAATGAGCATAGTTCGCGAAACTACCGCGGAATATTAAACTTTTTCATACCTGAAGGCAGGATGAGATGCCTTCTGTCCTCTTTAGGCTTAATTTTATCACGTAATTACGATAAAGGAACGCGAGGAGACATGTTATGGATTAGTTTGTTGTATCAAAGATAAATAATAATTACGCTAAAAAAAGCAATTGGAAAGTTTCTAAATGTTTTTATTATAATATAAATCAAGATCGATATTCATTGTTACGATATAATTATTCATCATCTAAAAAAAAAAAGAAAAAAAAAAGGAAAAGGGAAAAGGCTAGCCTTTTCCCAACTATTTTGGGGTCGGCTTACATTCTTACCGGATGCGGTTGAATATCAGTACTTATTTTAAATGGAGCGACTGCCTAATTGATCTCCGCAAACCAGTTACTGGATAAGACTGGTTGTCAAATTTTCGGGTTTCTAACGACCCGTAACGACTGTCAAAGATCCAGGAATGACAGTCGGGACCAATGGGTTAACGTGCTCTCCGAGGCACGGAGGGATCTTGGTATGTAAAGATGTCTATTACGATATTAATTATTGCAATATATTATTCCAACTTTTAGTGCACTATGGAGCGATATTTTATATTGTAATTCAGTAATATTCACAGATATTTGCGACGTTATCAACCTCTTAACTCAAATCAACATGAGGGAAGAACTGTGCTGTCGCTATTTCATCACACTCTTCAGTAGGCACCTGTGCCAACGCTGACGAGAAAGCGACTAGCTATCCACGATTTTCTCGCTCAAGAAATGTACAAAACATTGTAGGTCTAGGTCCCACCAGCCCCCACCCGCGAGTAATCCTGTCACCTCCACGCATTCGCTGGTTACCAACCAACCAACTTATTTTTACTCCTCGCTTGTCGTTAATCGTCACCGGTGTTACAGGGGCTTTACACACGAAATGTGTCGTCTTATAGAGCTAACATGACTGTATGTATAGCTAGTAACTACTTAATCAACCCGGATTGGGCAGTCGATGTGTCCACGTGAGGCTTATGTAATTATCTTGGCTTTGAATACACTACACCAACAACAAACACAATGTAACAGAATACAATGCAATACAAACAACAATACATCCATTTAAAAATGGGTACATAAATGTATAACAGTCTCAAACTCAATTTAGGTAAAATTCATCATACTATGTAAGGTTGTAGAATTTCAGGAAAGCGTTAATAACTAAACCGTAATTCTAAAGATTTTTAATGACATAGGCAAACATAGTGAAAAACAAAAAAATAGAACTATGAGATATTATAATAAAAAGTGGTCAAATAATTGATAAATAATGTTTTTGGAACGAAGTTTTGCGGTAGGAGTGAACTGGTAGAAATCGTCGTCACGTAACGAAAAAGACTTATGCCCCCCCATGCGACTTTTTCTCTCTCTCTCTCTGTCTCTGTGAGAGAGAGTGTGAATTTGGTCAAAATAAAAATCCAAGATGGTGGCTGCGATAATTTTCAAATTTTTCATCATGGGTGTCGTTTTCATGGTTTTCGAAGGCGTTAAAGCCGATAGTGACGTTAAAATGCAAATACAAGATGGCGGCTGTAAAAACTATCAAATTTTTCATCAAGGGTATCGATTTGGTTTCCGAGGGTGCTAAAGCCGATATATTTTATAGTGAAATCAAAATGTAAATCCAAGAAGGGACAGTGACGGCGAAAATTTTATGTTTGTTTTAAATCACGTATCTGAGAAGGAACTTCATTCCTGGTGGTCCCCCGACCACACATGTTTTTTTTTTTTAATACTGTTTATCTTTATTTATGATACTATGTGAAAAATTCCTGAATAAAATTTTTCACAAAACATTTAAAGTTTTTTCAATAATAAAACCTAAATAAGTGACATAATTTCCAACCTAGTTTTCTAACAATTCATTTATCATTATATCAACAAAAGAACCGCAAAAAGGATACAAAAGATATCTTTCATGAAAGTAAAAGAATATTTTGATCCGTGACTTGCTACCCTTTTCCAATAATTGAATCAGCTAGACCAATCCTCTGGATCTACATAAATAAATGTTAGGATTTGCTGAAGACATCTAGCTTTCTAGAATAGATTTGTTTAGAGAAGAAATTTGTACAGACAGTTTCTAAGCTTGTTTATAAATCTATACATATTATAAAATTAAAGTTGTGACAGCACCTGCTTTCTAATCTCTTCACCACCCTTAGTGGACTGGTAGAGAATGCCGAAAGCATTAAGCCCGCCTTTGTACCTCTTTTAGTGCTAAAAGTTTAAATAAATAAATAACAGTTGGTTGTTGTGTCTGTCCGCATTGTTCTTCTAAACTGCGCAACGGATTTTGATGCGGTTTTCACTAAGTAAGCTGGTTCATCGGTTTCAGTAACAAAATTCATAATTATAAATTAAATTAATAAAGAAACCTCGATGTTCCACGCACAATGGTCCACATGAAGGACTAAGTGCGGAAACCAAATCCTTTAACATAGATAGATAGAAACCTCGATGTTTTGTCAAGTCGTAAAAACCAAGCAAACAGCAAACTGAAAACTAAAAGAATCTGAAGTGGCAGTGGGCTGGCCATGTTTGTCGAAGGACCGATGACCGGTGGAGCAGACGAGTCCTGGAGTGGAGACCGCGTATCGGTAAGCCTAGTGTGGGACGCCCACCAACTAGATGGACCGACGGCCTTAAAAAGGTAGCTGGGACAGACTGAATGCGGAAGGTGGAGGACAGGGTGTTGTGGTGCAGCCTTTTTTTTTTTTTTTTTTTTTTTTGTTTTTTTTTTTTTGCCGGGGTGGAAAATCCTCATGGATGTCCCCCGCCCTGGGGTGAGCGGAGGGGTCTGTCAGACTCTTACTGACTAAAAACCACCCCGGTGTTCCCTTCCCACACCTGGACCGGGGATCATGGGAACTTGGGCGCCTTCCACGATCCCCGGCTAGTGCCGGCCCGCATTTGCGGGCCTCCTCAGGCCTGCGAGGGGAGTGAGGTGCAGGACTCCCCCCGCAACGTCCAATAGGGGCGCGCGCGGAACACTACGCGCCGCCGCCTCGGGTCCAGCTGGATGGGGGCCGGCGGACGTCCCCGAGTCCACCGTCCCTCCGGACCTGTTTACGGGGGCTGGAAGAGGGCGTTGTCCACCCTCCGCCGACGCCCGGGCCGCCTTCTGCGGGTCGGGAGAGTCGTCTCGATCTCCCTCTCCCTTTCCGCAGCCTCCTTCTGCGAAATGACGGTTTCACAGAAGGAGATCACCGCATCCCACGACTCGGCGCTCCCGACCATCGAACGAGCGACGGCCGGCAGCGACAGGTCGGCTCCGACCTCTGCCACGAGGGCACGGCGCGGCCCCTCCCATGCGGCACACTCTGTCACTGTATGCCACGCCGTGTCCTCCCGACAGTGGACGCAGTGATGGCACCGAGCGTCCGGCTCCCTGTTTATGCGACACAGGTACTTCCCGAAGCAACTATGCCCCGAGAGCACCTGGGTCGCTCGAAACGACAGGGAGCCGTGCCTCCTTCCGACCCATTCGCCGAGCACTGGTCGGATCGCCTCGACGGTGGCGAGGCCGGCAGTAGGGCGCAGAAGCCTGTCGCGCCATTCCGTCAACAGGACCTCGCGGAGCTGTGACCGGCGATGCTCGACCTCGCGCTGCATCGGTTCACCGCCCCGCGCCCGCGCCTCCTCACGCCATCGGTACAGTGACGCGAGGGCTCTCGCCTCTAGGTCCCAGGGCGGGGATCCGGCCAGTGCGCAAGCCGCCTCGTAGGAGATCGTGCGATACCCCCTGATAGCTCTGACGGCCATCGCCCTCTGCGGTTTTCGCAGTATTGCGATGCTGCCAGCCGTCAGGTCAGAAGCCCACACCGGGGCTCCGTACAGGGCCATGGATCGCACGATCCCCAAGTACAACCGCCTACAGGCGGTGCTCGGCCCCCCCAGATTGGGAAGCAGCGTTGCGAGCGCGCCCGCCGCACCCATCAACTTGGGCGTCAGCCGCCGAAAGTGGGGGCCGAAGTCCCACCGGCTGTCGAGCACCAGTCCCAAGTACTTCATGGTTGACTCGACAGCAATTCGAGCCCCTCCGAGTTGTGGTGCAGCCTGGGATAGGCTTATGCAATAGGCTAAGTTGATTGGTTGATTGAAAAACCATGCGAAGCAGGGGCGGATCGCTTTCTTTTTCTTTTAGTTCTTTACAAGTGAATATATTCTCTGTTCTTGTTCTTTTAATGAGAATGAAATAGAACGGTAATAATTATTCTTACCTATGTAATAAGATGTTTAAATACTTGTTTGGATATTATTGTGTTTTAGTAAATAAATAAAAAGACTCTTATAATTATTATGTAGGTAGCCACAGAACAGATAAAGAGCTAAAGAAAATAAATACCTCTTTATTTGTTCTGTGTAGGTACCTATTTGGAAACATAAACACAAACGAGAAGTGGAGTGGGATGCCCGGTTGGAACGTAGTTCTTTTATCTTTTGCACACCTATTTCACGATGTTCGAATAGCCACTACTCGTACTCATCGAATACATTCAAAAATGGAACAGCATTTGTATGAAATTATCTACCAAGTAGGTTAATAGGAACGTGAAATAGGTCCTTCGCGATTTTTTGATACGTAATAAAAGTGTCGTGACAGTCAAAACGTAAAGCTTGCACTACACTCATGAAGATGATCGAAGTAAAGCGAATACGAGAGTGTAGAAGGGCACTTCGATCCGCTTCGTGCAACCTTTTTTAACCGCTATCAACTTCGACCAGTAACTTCGTCGAAGTAACTTCGCGAGTGGTGTAGTGCAGGCTTTACACTTTTTCGGTCTGGCTTTTATTTTTCAAGTGTGCAGAGTATAATGTGCGTTAAGGAACTTCGTTCCAATAAACTAGCATAAAATGTTGATCAATAATTGTAAAACATTAAAGAAAGATTCTGACAAACTGAGAACCTCCTCCTTTTTTGGAAGTCAGTTAAAATGTAAAAACAGTGGATAGCTACCTACGCGCGGATATAGGTTTTCACTCCGGGGGGGGGATCGTTTCTATGAGGAAAATGTTGTCAGGAAAGTTTTTAGTATGAATGTGGATGGCGTGTGAAAGGGAGTGACTACCGAGATGACGACTAATAGAGAAGTCTGGAAGAAAAAGACATGTTGCGCCGATCACAAATAAATTGGGCTATGGGCAGGAGAATGTTGAGGTGGTGAAGAAAATAAAGGTTAGTCGAAGCCTAATGAGGGGGCGACAGCACATATTGCCCCCACCTATATCCACGCGCGCCTGTAGGTACTTAACATAAAACCAAACAAACAAACCCAAGACGTTTCATAAAGGGAGGTTTATTCAGCGGTAATTTAATAAGTCAAAGGCTAGAGCTTTGAAGTAATATGCTCATATTAACAAACCCAGCCTCATATTAGTAAGCCTGTTCCCGGACTTCTAATAAATCCTCTCACAACCTAATTAGAACTAGTGTGGGCTTATTTAATTAACCGTCAGCCATAAATATCAGGCTCAGTAAGCTGTAATTTTAGTATTTTAGGTACCTACTTGAGTATATTGTTTCATGGTGTAAAACAGGGCTGGCGAACCTCTATACATCTATGTCTTTTTTTTGCAAATAAATATTGAATGTGGCCGTGATGTTGCCAACTGATAGTCTAAACTTAGTGATTACTATATTTTAAGTGATTGTGGCTAAGTAATAACAGCCGCAAGGGTCGACCGATCAGGTTAAGCTACGCTTGCCGGGGTTGGTCCATGGATGTATCATCTTTATACGTACCAAGCCCCCTCCGTGCCTCGGAAAGCACGTGAATCCATTGGTCCCGGCTATCATTCTGGATCTTTGACAGTGGTTACGGGTCGTCAGAAGCCCGAAAGTCTGACAACCAGTCTTACGAAGGGGGGTATTACCCAGTAACTGGATTGTGGAGGGCAGATAGGCAGAAAGGCAAAGCAGATGAGAGTAAAAAGAAGACGTGACTGAGCCTCTGAGATACCTACCGTTCAGGCTAGGTCGAGTCTAAGATAGGTAGATGATTTTCCTTTAAAATTTACTGGTTTTTGAGAGCTTTGATAATGATCACGACCAAGTGGCGACGTCTGTCGGAGGTGGCTAGTCTCTTTTTTTCGCATCGAGGCTAACGGGTCAACGTGTATTATTTTGATTATACAGGGTTATTGGTAAAACACCAGCGACCTCTTAAGGGGTCATTGTACTCATCATTCAGAACAACTTTTACTATGGGAACAAACCTGAATTCGCGAAAAAAAAATCTGCTGCTCCCAACATTTTGACGAGTTTGATGTGAGTTCATTGACCCCTTAAGAGGTTGCTGGCGTTTTACCAATAACCCTGTATATGATGTCTAGATAGTGTCGCGCTGCAAAAGGACTAAAACAAACAAACCAACTTTGTTATGCTGGTGTGCGTGACAGCTGACGTCTTACACTCGCGCCAGTCATTGTGCTTTTCTGGTGTGAGTGCAAATTGCGGCGAACAGTTAGACGCTATTTTTTTCGACGTGTTCACAGCTTTGACTGTCTATCTAGTCATTGTTATATCTTTGGTCTACCCAATAGGTACTCCAAAGATATTTGGTATTAAGACCCAACATTGTTTCCACTATCTGTCAATCAGCCTCTTCCAAATTAAACTACATGAAATCACATTAATTGATTCTAAAAAAAACAAAAAAGACTTCTAACAGTTTTGAACAAATAATTAACAGTATTCAATCAATCAATGTACCCTTTAATCGTAGCCCACTCCATGATTCAAGCTCTTCTCACATGTAAACCATAAAACTCTTCATCATCAACATCATCATTTCAGCCGAAAGACGTTCACTGCTGAACTTAGGCCTCCCTTAAGCACCTCCACTTTGACCGGTTCTGTGCTTCCCGCATCCATCATAAAACTGCCACACGACCTGCTGCCACATGACCTGCCTTGCTTGTCGCAAGTAGATGAAGAGTTTGGCAGTACTGGAACGTCTACAGTAGACGCATCGGCGGCAATGTTAGTAGGTCGGCTTTATGGTGGTGTTGCGTTAATGTGGAGAAAAAGTATGTTCCGATGTGTGTGCGTAATTCCGTGCGATAATCCACGTATCGCGGCAATAAAAATATCGTTATGTGACCGTCGCGTATTGATATTTAGTGTGTACCTACCAGTAGACAATGTGAATAATTTAACCAAATATTCGGATTGTTTAGGAACTATAAGTGCAATTATAGAGGAGAGTGGTGTGGAATCGGTGTTTGTCCTGGGGGATTTTAATTCTCATCCTAGTACATTGTTTTTTTACCGAGTTACAGAGCTTTTGTTATGATCAGGAATGGTTGTGTAGCTGTAAATAAAATAAGTTCGGACAGCTATAAGTGAGGCAAACGGAAGTCGAAGATGGCTGGACCATTGTGTAGTTACTAAAGCAGCTTTACCGCTAATTACTGGTGTACACGTTAAATATGACATATTTTGGTCCGACCATTTTCCACTTTTAATCAAGTGCAATTTTGATTTAGTGAAGCAAAAACTTGTTAAGCAGTGTGTACAGGCTTCCGACGGTATCAAGTGGGGAGAAAGGTCGTCCGCGCAAATATTGCAGTTTTCAAATTTGTGTGGTGATTACCACAACTACACACACAACCCCAGCACCCACCCCACAACTTTCCAGCGCAACTGGAATCTTGTAGAAGGAAGTTTTGCACTGACACCAGCCATAGGGTGATGATTGATGAGGTGTACAGTAACATAGTACATTGTTTAGGGTTGGCAGCTAGTTCCACACACCGGAATAAGCCTAGACATCGCAAGTGTGTTGCAGGGTGGAACTAACACGTCCGTGCCGCAAACGGGGAGGCGCGGGCTAAGTTCACTATGCGGGACTGGCACGGCCGACCGTCATCAGGTGGTACTTGGTACGATGATATGATAGAGCGGCGATAAGTCCCCTCTTTGAGGAGTGGTTGGAGAGGCGCCACGGCGTCCTCACCTTCCGCCTGACGCAGGTCCTCACCGGACACGGTTGTTTCGGGAGGTTCCTGTTTCGGATAAGGCGGGAGGAAACGCCCGGGTGTCACCATTGTGTGGATCGCCCGGAGGACACGGTGGAGCATACAGTGGAGGTCTGCCCGGCTTGGGCGGAGCACCGCCGTGTTCTCACGGAGGCGATCGGCGGCGGCGATCTCTCGCGTCCAAACCTGGTCCAGGCCATGGTGCGGAGCGAGAGTGCATGGGAAGCCGTCACCTCCTTCTGCGAAGCAGTAATGCTCGCGAAGGAGGAAGCGGAACGCGTGAGGGAGAGGCAACAGCCGCGCCCTCGCGCCCCTAGCCGCCGTAGGAGACGCCCTGGGCGGCGGGAATCGATTGCCGATTCCCGGCCACCGTAGGCGCGGGCTTGCGGACGACGAGTAATGGGCAGCTCGCCGTCCGGTAAGGACCAGGCCCGGGTCGACGGCGCGTTGTGTTCCACGCGCGCCTCAAAGAGATGTCAGCAGTGACGGGGTCAATTGGGCCGATGCCGCCGGGGTCGCGGGTAGTTCGAAAGAGATACCGTGGCCCTGGCACGGGCAGCTGAAGGAACATGGGTGGGTTTTAGTCAGTAAAAGTCTGACACGCCCTCCCGCCTCTGCCCAGAGCGGGAGAAGTCATTTGATGATTTCCCATCCACAAAAAAAAAAAAAAAAAAAAAGGGTGGAACTAACACGTCCGTGCCGCAAACGGGGAGGCGCGGGCTAAGTTCACTATGCGGGACTGGCACGGCCGACCGTCATCAGGTGGTACTTGGTACGATGATATGATAGAAGCGCGGAAAGTTTTTAAAGGTAAGCTGAAGTGGTGTCAAAATCACCAAGAGTCCATTAAAATAGACATCTTAGCCTCACATCACGTAAACTCCGATTTTCGTAGTTTCTGGAAATGTACCAAAAAGTTGAGCGCGGCCCAGGGCCTTCCCGTGAGCGTTGATGGCGTTACGGAACCGCAACAAATAGCCGAGATGTTCAAAGACCACTTCATGGTTCGATCACCATTGGGATCAGCGCAGCGGGTGATTGATGCAGAGACCCAAATATGACCCATTTCCGCGTTTATCACAGCTAAATACGTTAATATAGCTCTTAAAAATATGAAAGAGGGAAATCACCAGGTCACAATGGACTTAGTGTCGAGCACTTGCAGCATGCGGTTTGCCACTTGCCCAGAGCGTTACTGTTTAATCTTTGTATCGCACACTCTTACTTGCCGGAAAATATGATGAGGACGGTGGTCGTGCCAGTAATTTAAAACAAAACAGGAGACTCATCAGATCGGTCGAATTATAGGCCTATTTCTCTGGCAACGATATTCGCTAAGGTGCTTGACAGTGTGCTTAACGTACAGCTAGAGAAATATATATGTTTACACGATGCGCAATTTGGTTTCCGACCTGGTTTATCCACCGAAAGTGCAATCGCGAGCCTTAAGCATACTATCGGGTTCTACGCTGGTAGGAGTACAACAGTTTATGCGGCTTTCCTGGAGCTCTCCAAGGCCTTCGACCTGGTCTCATACTACATTATTTGGGATAAATTAAAAGAAACGGGGATACCCAATGAGATGCTGAACGTTTTTAGGTACTGGTACGGCAATCAAACTAACGCTGTAAGGTGGGGGAATGACTGTTCTCTGCCGTACAGGTTGGAGTGTGGCGTGAGGCAGGGGGGCTTAAACTCCCCTAATCTTTTTAACTTGTATTTGAATGCATTGATCGAGGGACTCAGTAGCGCGCATGTGGGCTGTTTTGTTGACGGGTTGTGTTTTAACAATATCAGCTATACGGATGACATGGTGCTGTTGGCGCCCTCGGTCAGTGCACTCAGAAAACTTGTAAAAATCTGTGAGAACTATGCTGCCAGCCATGGGCTGCTATATAATGTGAAGAAGTCCGAACTCGTGGTCTTTGAGGCTGTTGGCAGGAAATGTCCAGTAAATGTTCCACCAATAAAAATTTACGATGTCCCGATTCGTCAGGTACATCAGTTTAAATATTTGGGACATTTAATTGCTGACAACCTTAAAGATGATGCTGATGTTGAACGGGAACGCAGGGCATTGGCGGTGCGGGCGAACATGTTGGCCCGTAGGTTCGTTCGATTTACAGAAGCAGTCAAACACACTCTATTTAAAGCATACTGCACATCTCTGTACTCGAGCGCTCTATGGATATACTGTACCAAACGTGCCGTCAGTGCGCTGCGCGTCCAATATAATAACGCCTTCAGGGCGCTGATGCGGCTGCCACGGTACTGCAGTGCGTCTGAGATGTTCGCAAAAGCCCGAGTCGACAGCTTCTCAGCTATCGTACGAAAGAAAAGTGCGTCTCTGCTCGCCAGTTTGCGTGGCAGTAGCAACAGCCACCTGAAGGTGATAGCTGACACGCTTGATGAGAGCCCCACAATGGGACATCTCATCAAGACAACACTGTCTGTTGTAGTGTATAAGTACTTACGTAGATTATAAGATATAAATAAATAAATCAATTTATTGACACACACAGGTTACATATTATACAAACAAGAAAACAAAAGCAGTGAGCATAGTTAGAAGAGTACAAAACTAGAAGAATCCGTGGGCCCCAAACTAGGCACAGCCTGTATCTTGGTGGCCCAATATAGACAGTAAAGGCAGATTGAATAACTGACTGTTCAGCGTGACACAGCGCTACAAGATACAAGAAACAGTTAAATTTGAAATTATAAGTAAACAATAAAAATAATAATAATATTAATCTTGCAGGCAACAAAATGAACATTAAAAAAAAATCAAATTAAAATCATCAATAAACAAACAATAGTCAATAGTCAAACAATATATTGTCACTAACATCTTTTAAGTTTTTAAGTATTGTTTTTTTTAAGTTTTGTGTATTTTTGTGGACTTTTTAGTTGTCTGTTACATAAATAAATAATAATAATAATGAAACCCTTATCAGACCATAACCCTTGCCAGATTAATCATAACAATCAAAGCTCGCTATGATGTGAGCAGTAACAAAACCATAACGTTATTATGACTGTAAACATAATTAATTGCTTGTACGGCAGATGTGCTCCTAATTTATGGCGTGTTCCGGACAATTATTGCTCAACTAATTACTTTGAATGTGGAATTATACACGTGTACGATTCAGCCCGTACACCTTTACTTTAAAACACGATCTTTTCATCTTCCGTAGTATTGGCTTATGATGTGTTTTTTGACAAGCGAGATGCTGAATCTTCTCGGAGTACTTTTCAACCTACACCTATTTTACCAAGATAATGATATTACAGACACATAAGTCTTTTCAACTTTGCCTTTAAGGGCGAAATCCACCGGCAAGCTATTACCTGTATAGTTGCAGGTAGAGGTAAGTACTCATAACCTCCGGTAAGTAGTTTCTTACTGTTGGGAATCGAAACCAACATTTTGCGCGAGGTCCATATGAGCAGGACCAGGAGGCCGATTTTACTAAGTACAGGCTGCGTACAGCGTAATCAATACGTCATAGGCAAGCTGAGGCGCGGCGCAATGTCACGACTCGGCTAGATGAATACTCGATTCCACGGACTCCACCGCGACGTACGTTACTCCTCTCTTACTCAATTTATTAGTTGTTTGTCCGGGAAAGTTTATATTTGTTAATAAGAACGGTAATATACCATTGCTCCTAAAATAGAGTCCAATTTAATTCCACCCCGAGGTAAGACTTACTTTCGAAAAGGGCAAAGAATCGCCTTGTTTTACTCTGGTGACATATGAAGTAAAGTGGCTTTTTTTTGTATACACTGATACACCCTGCCTGTATGATCCTTTGTTTGTCCTACAATTGCAGCTTGCAAGCAAAATTGTTTCGAAATTGGAAAGGCCTGGCTTGTCGATAGTACATACCTACATAACCAGTCATAAATAATTGCGCTTGATAATATTCTCGGGTATTCCCACATCTCATTTCGTTCTTGTGTCATACCCAACTACAGTAAAACAAATGAGCCATGAGCCACTACAAAGCTCTGTAAACAATAAATCAGATAAAGATGAATGATCACCCTCGCTTCAACTAAACTAAATGGGAACTTTTCTCATCAAATTATGTGTTGGGGTGAGATTATTTCAGTGGATTTTGTAATGTTTTGTTAAAGTTTTGCTTTACATTTGGGAAATATTTTTAGCAGAACTTCGCTCAATTTCTGGGTTTATTTGATACAAGCATAGCATAATCACAGACCTCCTCTCTTAGAGAGGGAGTAGGCTGTATTCCACCACGCGGGCCCAGTGCGGCTTGGTAGATGTCACATGTCTTCGAATTTTTGGTTCTAGGATATGCCGGTTTCCTCACGATGTATTCCTTCACCGTTTTGAGAGCAGTGGTGATGAAATTATTTTCACAAAGAAAGCGCCTGTCTAGGTTCGAACTCACGACCTACAACTAGTTGCGGCCGCTATCACCAGGCTACCATTGCTCGCGAAAAAAAAAACCAGCTGGTTCCTTCATTCTGACGAGTTATGCGAACACAAATGTAGGGATCAGTTGATTTTTTTTTGCGATTTCTGGTTCGGTCCCATTGTAAAAGTTGTTCATAATGATGAGAACAATGACCCCTTAAGAGGTTGTCAGTTTTTAAAAAAAAACACCTTGACAGGAGTCATTTCAAACTCAGTCGCGTAGGTACGTAACGTAACGGAACGGAACGTATCTTTCTGAGTTTAAAATAATAGAATTAGGTAGTCTAAGGGGCTCGGTTAAGCATGTAAGTACGACGGTAGTATACCTTGTTGTCATCTGACATTACGATGAGGTAAAGCGGGTGATGGCCTTTTGGCATTTTACGCATTATTTTCTTTTTGTTTTCGGTGTTTTTTTTTTTTTTAATACCTTAATTTTTCAAGTAACGGTAGGATAGATTATTTGTTTTTTATTCTATAATTTTCTCTACTATTTCAGACATTTATTTGCAAACCAAGTATTTATATCTTTAATTTAGGCGATGTGTTTTTGTTTTTAAGTCTATACGTGAGGATTTGTAATTGGCTTTTTGGTGACTATGGTTTCCTTTATTGTTTGTTTTTATTAGCTGTAAGTCAGTCCTCTATGAACTCAAATAAATAAACGCAATTTTTCTTTCTTTCCTTTCTTACGATGTATTAATTTAAATAATTTAAAAATAAAAAAATGTAATGCAATGAAATTTGCATGAAATTATTTGGTTGCGTGCTTGGTAGGTAATGAGCTTTTCTTGCTAATTTGTTATCAACATGGCAATACAAATGTTCGCATAAAAAAACCAGTAGGACAAACATTCATAAATCATCATTTCATCATTCATTTTTTTCATTCATTTTTTTAATTTTTTCATCATTTTCCTGCCTTTATCCCAACTTATTTGGGGTCGGCGCAACATGTCCCTTTCTTCCATACTTCTCTATTAGTCGTCATCTCGGTAGTCACTCTCTTTCTAGCCATATCATCTTACACACAGTCCATCCATCGTTACTTTGGTCTTCCTCTACTCTATAGCCATCGACACCCAAACTCAAAACTTTCCATACGAATTTTTTCTAATTCCTCCGCATCACATGCCCATAATCATGACAACTGATTTCCGCACAATTTTTCAGTCGCATACATCAAACTTTATATTCTCTATCTAAGGAAATGTATGAACTAAGTAAGTACATCATATGCCAAAGTAAAAACAAAAAGCAGCCTTACCGTGATAAAATTTGAGGAGTCCATTAGTTTTGATAGGTCGTAACCCTTTATTTGATTTGCCAAGTTTATGTAGAACCCTCACGACTTTCGGGTATTTTGCTATAAAATCTTAAATCTCTATCAGAGAGCTTCTAGAGAAGCCAAACAAAAGCGTCACTGACTTTGAAGATTTATTAGATGAGTTTGCTGATGAGAAATGGAACTATTAAAAATATTGATAAATAAATGCTATTACTCACTTCAGGAATATTTGGACGATAGTTCTATAATTACTACTTAAGAAAATTATACATTCTGACGACTTAGAATTTTATTTGACATTAGTATTATTATGACATGTAACATACTCGTAATCTATGTGACATTTTTATTGAAATTGATTCTATTTTCAATTTGTATTGATATTGCACGTTTATTCTTTTCTATTCTGTTCATGTACCAATAAATATTGATTTTATTACTAATGTGAAGTTTTAAAAGTAAAAATTAGACAATGTTATTTAAATGTATTTGTACGCCTCTGGGCAAAACATAGAGGATCTACCTACCTGTAACATCTCGCACACTATTGTAATTTAACCTTTAAAAATTTACAAATAAAGCATTCTGATTCTGATTCTGAAATAGATACTTCTCAGCAATGCTATTGAATACAGGACGGCATACATCGACGCAGTACCTGTTACCATGGATTCAGTACCCCCTGCGTCCCTGCCACCCTGTAAGTATAGAGTTATCATTTAGGTAAATGAAAATAAACCACGGTTAGAGGAATCTTATCTCCACCACTTATTACACACCACCAAAAATTATCATAAAATCATGATTGATTCAGAGATTGATTCTCGCAGCCACATTACAAATTACACGCTAAGGGCGAATTTCACCATTGAAATTGAACGTGATTAGCACATCTAAACCGCGTTCAAAACCTGTCAGTGTCATTATTGTTGGGGAATATTGACACTGATGACAGCTCTTGAACGCAGTTTAGATGTGCTGATTGCGTTTAGTTTCATTAGTGAAATCAGCCCTATAAGAAGTAGTGGTCGAAATTTTTTTTTTTTTTTTTTTTTTTTGTTGTTCTTTCTGCTTCGTAGCAATCTGTCGTCAACAACAATAAGCTACTTCTTTGTCCGATATCTCTGGTTTTTTTTTTTTTTTTTTTTTATTAGTTTATGGAGCTTGGTGATAACTTCGCAGTTAAGTTATCAAAACAGTTAGCCGAATCTGTTCAGAAGAGTTGGGACGCTATGTCTCCTTAATCTCTTAAATTGTAGGCCACCATCACCGCTTAGTTTTAGAGCAAGTTCATTTTGATGTTTTGAGAGTCTCTTCTGGTATTTGCCGCTATGTTGGGTAATCTCTTGTTTGACTGTGGGTATTTTCAAGTCTTGATATATTATTTTGTTGCTAATATATGGTGGTATGTTAAAGATAACTCTAAGTATCTTCGACTGAAACCTTTCCAATATCTCGATGTTACTTTGGCTGGCCGTACCCCAAAGCTGAATACCGTAGGTCCAGATTGGTTTGAGAATTGCTTTGTAGACTGTTAGCTTGCTTTGTGTGCTCATTTGCGAGTGCTGTCCTATTAACCAGTACATGTTTCATAGCGTTACGTCCAGCTGCTTTCTCTTGGTCCATATATGTTTTCGCCATGTTAATCTTCTGTCCAGGTGCATACCCAAGTATTTGGCATTGTCGTTTTGAGGGATTTCTTCATTGTTCAGCACCACTGGTGGACATGTATCTCTTCTGAGCGAGAAGGTTACATGTGTAGACTTGCTTTGGTTTGCTCTGATTCTCCAAACTTCAAGCCATTCCTCGAGATTGTTGATATGTAGCTGTAGATATTCAGATGCAGTAACTGGATTTGTGTGTGTTGCAAGTAGGGCTGTATCATCTGCGTAAGTTGCAACTGTAGTTTTTTCCGTAGTAGGCAAGTCAGCAGTGTAGATAATGTACAGTACTGGCCCTAGTATGCTACCTTGTGGTACACCTGATTTTATTTCATATAGGTCCGACAGTTCGTTTTTGTATTTAACTTCAAAACACCGTTTCTCAAGGTATGACTTCAATATGAGGAAGAACGAGTGTGGTAGCGACTTTTTAATTTTATAAAGTAGACCCTCGTGCCACACTTTGTCAAAAGCTTGACTTATGTCTAGAAATACTGCAGAACAGTATTGTTTCTCTTCCAGTGATCTGCTTATAATGTCAACAATACGATGGACTTGTTCGATTGTGCCATGGTTCTCCCTAAAGCCGAATTGGTGATTTGGTATTATGTCATTTAGGTTTTCCTTCATTCTTTTTAGCAGTATCTTCTCGAACAGTTTTCCTGTTATAGACAAAATACTCTAAAAAAAAAAAAAAAAAAAAAAAAATACTCTCAAAATACTCTATGTCTATACGAGGCGACTTCGTGTGGTGGTTTACCGGGTTTAGGAAGCATAACTACTTGTGCAATTTTACACTGCCCCGGGAAGTGGGATAGTCGCAAACAAGCGTTGAAGATCTGAACTATGGCTAAAATACCCCTTATTGGTAGCTTTTTTAAAAGTGTGCTATCGATGAGATCGTATCCTGGAGATTTTCCTTCCTTTAGATGTTTTATTTCCAGAATTATTTCTCCAGGGCTCGTGGATTTAAGTGGCAGACACATCTGTTGGGCACTTTTAAGGTATCCTTTTATTTCCATGTCATAATCTGGTCTAGACTCCGGAAATGGCTGGAAAACAGAGCTAAGATGTTCGGCAAAGCTGGCAGCCTTTTCCAAATCTGATCTTGCCCACTCTCCCGTCCTTTTTTTAAGAGGTGGTATCTGGTTGTTCGGGCGTTTTAATCTACTTGTGGCTTTCCAGAGGGAGTAGTTTTTGTCTGCAGAAGGCGATAGGTTCGAAAGAACATTTTGAAGGTTGGTATCGTTTAGGGTTTTGATTAGGTTTTTTAGTTCATCCGAGGATCTGTTGAATGCGGTTTTATCTCTTGGATATCGAGTTCTATGCCATTCTTTTCTTAGGTTACGGCGCTCATTGATTTTATCCTTGATAAATTTAGGATGTTCGTTACAAACTGGAGGCGGCCTCTTTCGCACCCTTGTAGAAATCGTAGCAGCATTATAAACAATTAGGTTGAAATTTTCTATTGCTTTTTCTATTTTTTCAGTAGTGTCAAGTCTAGTTTTAAGGTTGATATCCTCTGTTATTCTATTCTGGTATAATTCCCAGTTGGTGTTCTTGTTATATATTCTTTTTGCAGGTTCCACCAGTGCTATTGAAGAGTTAACGTTTAGTATGACTGGTGTGTGATCAGAGGACAGATCCGTTCGCGATTCGATGGTCATATAATTACGACTTACGTTTCCAGCAACGAAGAAGTCTAGGAGGTCCGGAATCTTATTTGGATCTGTCGGCCAGTATGTTGGTACGCAGGGGGTCATGCATTCAAGTCCTCGCCTCATAGTTAACTATGATTTTAACTGATGTTACTTGGATTTTATCTGTGCAGTATTCCTCAAGTGCGTAGTGCTTGATATTATTTTTGATAATTACTGCGGTTCCTCCATGGCTGTTTCCTGAAGGATGATTTGTTGTGTGAACTGTGTAATTTTTCAAGGTAATATGTGACCTTGTAGTAAATCTCGTTTCTGAAATAAGTGCTACATCGATTTTTTCCATTTGTAAGAATGTTAATAGTTCTTGACGACGTTCCGTCAAGCCGTTGGCGTTCCAAGTTACAATTCGGACTGTGGGCATCATTTTGTAACTAGACTTGAAATTAGCTGGATCATACGATCCATCATTTTGTCCATCATGTTTAACATGATATCTTCAAATTTTGCGAACATTGATTCGAGTCTATCGGTGAAATTTTCTGGGTTTGTTGTTTGTTTTCCATGCATTTGGTCTTTTGTTACTTCAGCAAAGGTTCGTTTTAGCGTATTATGTTTCAGTCTTATTGTATTGTTTGCTATGTTTATCTTCTCGTTTGCATAGACTTGTGGTGTCTCTTTGATGGTGGGTTTGACTTTAATTATTCTTTCTTTGTACTGTTTGTACTTAGCACAACCTTTGTAATTCGCAGGATGTTTTTCCTGACAGTTTGCACAAGTAGCATTAGTATCGGGTGTTTTCGTGCATGCTGAAGTGGCATGAGCGTCACCACATTTGACACACCTGTGAGGTCTAAAGCACTGGTTTTTGCAATGTCCAAATCTTTGACATCTTTTGCATTGCAGAACTTCCTTTTTCTTGTAGGGAGCTTCAAAAGTCACTTTCATTTGACCTAAATATCTTATTTTGAAGATGTCTTTGTTGTTATTCTTCGGTTCTAGGTCTACGAAAAATAAAGGTAATGGCTTTTTGCTAGTTCGGTGTAACACATTTACTATATTTCTGACATCATGTCCTCGCTCTTTTAACTCTTCCTTCAGTAAAGAGGTGTCTTCCGTGGAATGCAGACCTCTCAGCACTACTCTATAAGCTCTTTCACTGTTTAGTTGATAAGTGTAGTGTGATATATTGTTTGCAATAAAGTTTGCCCGTATCGCTTTATATGTACTAATGTCATTTGGCATTAGTTTGATGATATGACCAGATCTCATTGTTGTTATTGTATATGTTTTGCACTCTACAATGTCGTTTAATGTAGTCTTTAGTGAAGTAATATCAATTACTCCAGTTACAAAGATAGGTTCAGGCTTGGGTATGAATTCCTTTTCCGGTTTTTCTATTTCTTCTTTATCTAGAATATCGAATTTATTGTGAGTAGGTACAGCAAAGATCGTTTCGTTTTTAGATTTCTTTGAGTTGTTGTTGCTTGTTGGACTAGTTTCTTTCCTTTTATGCCGTTTCTGCGGTGCACTATCGTTTTGCCACTGCAAGGGGGTGTTTACTTTGCTTGCCAGCTCCGTTTCTTTCGGGTGATTAGTATTGTCGTTATCATTAGATTTACTTGCAGCTAATGGAAGACTGTTGCTTCGATGTCTAATAAACATACTTTTATGAAATTGTTGTTGGATCATGTTATTTTGATTGGTTGGATTTTTCTTACTTTCATTCATTTTGTTCCCACGAGTTAGGACGAATTAAAACGTCACTTGAGGGGTGACGCCTATTCCCTCAAGAAGGCTCGATACAACTACGTTAGCCGGGTCCGTTGAGGTTGGCGCTTGTAACTAGTTTCCCACTAGCCGCTCAATAAGATGTTTATGAGTATCCTTTTGGCACGTTTCCCACCGTAGGATAGGGGGTAGATGAGAGAATGTTTATAGAGGAATAGATCCTTAGTGAGTCTCTTCCTCGCAGTCCGGGCGATTAAGCCAAGGCTACCATTTCTACTGCGATAGCAGAGTTACGGTTTGTGAAGATCATTTTCTACCTTCACTTGGCAGAATTGTTAGTCCTGCTGACGTACCTACAGGTTATTTAACCGCCGCCTGTGACTCGGCGTTTAGTTGCTCGTTTTGCACCACCCGGGGGACACGTGTAGGGTGGGCCTGGATAAGGTGGTAAATCCTACGGACGCGAGCAACAACCATCCCCCAAAGTGGTCGAAATTAATACCCATTTTTTTTTAAAACAAAAAAATTAAAATAAATACAAAAAACTTTTTTTTACAAAACATTTCAACAATAGAAAAACGTTCACGTATCTTGGCAAAATCTTTGAAAAAAACCTACCAACCTGGTATCGCGCATTTCAAAGTCGCTTTCAGACTTGTAACCGACATGAGCACATTTCAAGCCGCAAACCGACAGTTTCGCCCCAACACACCCGGATTGGTGTCACATAAATATACGCCTATAACGCGAAAAAGGCTTACAGGGAAATGTTTTCAAACACGCCAACAAGAATTCAGAAAGAAATACGATTAGTATGGTAACAGTTTTTTATTTTATTACAATGTCAGTTTTCTTACACAAAATAGAAAACATCATTTTTAGGGTTCCGTAGTCAACAAGGAACTATAGTTTCGCTATGTCCGTCCGTCTGTCCGTCCGACCGCAGCTTAGCTCAGAGACTCTTAGTACTAGAAAGCTATAATTTGGCATGGATATACATATTCATCACGCCAACAAAGTGGTAACATTTCTCGTTTACCCCATAGTGTGGGGTGCTGTTGGATAGGTCTTTTAAAAATATTGCGGGTTTGTTAACACAATTTTTCGATTTAGGGATCAGTTTCTGAAATATTAAGCTTTAAAGTGCAAATTTTTGTTAGAGTCAAGTGTCCCCCCCCCCCCGTCCCCCCCTGCCAGCTAAACGGTTTTGGATGGGAGAAAAAATTCACGGTAGTAGTATATTTATAACGAAATTAAAAGGAAAACTATCACAGCTAAGTAGGCTTTTCAAGTTTACGAGTCAACCAACATATAAAATGTACTTGGAACAGTAAAAATTTCGTACAAATTCCATTAAAAATTACTTATATAACGTTGTTAGCTGTGTAAAACAGGTAGTAAATATAAGTTAATGAACCATGTGAAAATATACAAAAATAAAATCATAACATTCTTGTTAATAATGAAATCTAAATTTATTACTATTTACGCTCGAATAACGACGGGAGGCGGCGTGCACTACGGAACCCTATTACTGCGCAAACACTCTCTCGGCAATGAGCTTATCAATAATTTATTTTCAGCCAGTGTGTCAACAAAGATGTCGAAACTTAATATTTTGTTATCATCGGCACAAGGTGGCTGAAACGTATACAAAATGGCATAGCAAATATTTGGCTGCCAGCTAACGTAAACAAAAACACATCGAATCAGGTATCCAATGACATGGCATTTTTTGTGGCAATGGTTACAATTTATTGAATTGCAAAGAATTGCCGTGGCAGCACAGTTCTCGTCACGAATGTACAAAGAGACGCCTGGGGCTTACGTTTGGATTGCGCGACAGAAAATATCTACCTATCACAAATATGAAGTAGAACCGATATCATGTATTGTTGTTTTTTAAAATATTTATTTCACAATGAAAATTAGGTATGAGAAGGGAAAAATGATAAAGGCGATGATCACTCATTTCAATAGGTAACCAATTGCTAAATTACCTTTTGAAATGATCGATCATCTTTATCTTTCTTCTTTAATTAATGTCTGACAACTTGTAAATAATCGTTGGTGACGTACTCAGCGGCTTATAAGTTATAAGTATGTAAGCTTTTCAGGTACTGGGCATTAATAATTTGTTTCGATTTTCTATTGACGAGGTATATCTACGGATAGATCAGCGATAACAAATGAAAATGCTGCCCAAAACGCTGCACAGTCCACCACATCTTTCATATTCTGAACATTCATTGTATCACCTTCACTATGGTGATACCAAAAGTACCGTTCATTTTCATTCAATAGTGATGCTCCGGGTATACCCTGCCCCACAAATATTACTATATCAGATCCAGGGTACGCACTGTATGTCAGTTTGTTTATCGGTGTAAATTGCTTGAGCACTTCTTTTACAATACACCGTGCTTTTGGAGACCCAGCCACTTCTAACCCTAAAGGCTTAAACGTCCCTTCATCGGATTCCATTATGAAATTAATATTTTCTAGTTCATTCTTATGCTTCTTAAGATACGCTTGAGCTCCAACCAAGCCAGGTTCTTCGGCAGTCCATAAAATAGCTCGGATGGTTCTTTTAGGTTTCAGTTTTAGAATATTTAGTACAACTGGTACAAACCAGCTGATCATCATGCCTCCTCCATCATCCATCGCTCCTTGTCCGACATCCCAACTATCTATGTGACCAGATATAATAACTTGTTTCTCAGGATGTAATCTACCTTTTAGATCAATCAATGTATTCCGAGATTTCTTTGTATCAGATGTATAAGACATGTTTATGTGTAGAACGATGGTTTCTCCAGCATCTTGTAATCTTCTCAGTAAGTCTGCATCTTCTAAAGTAATCGCAGCTGTTGGTATTTTTGGGACATTATCTTCGTAAGACTGGTGTCCTGTGTGTGGAGAATATATTGAAAAGGGAGTTATACTTCTAACTAGAGTTGCTACAGCACCTTTCTTAGCTGCTTTTGAAGCACCTTGAGTTCTATAAATAACGGTCTTTCCATAAGATATATAATGTGCGTCAAATACTACGATTTTCCCTTCAATGGATTTTCTATCAGTTTTTTCAAGTTCATCAAAACTGTTTATTACTATTGCTTCAGTGGTGATGCCTTCTAGTGGTGTGCTTACACTAGAACCGAGTCCTAGAATAGCAATGTTTTTGGCTTGGGGTTGTAGCATTTTGGCAGATTCGTGTACGCGTACCCAGTGTGGTACCTGAAAATATTAAGAAAAATAATATTAACTCTGAGCAAGTACGAAAATTTCCATTGACTGGAAGAGCGGCGGTTCTTCTTTTCATTTCAACGGTACATTTATATTGTATGAGCACAGTAGATGCCATTCGTGGGTTTTTGACAGTCGTTACGGGTCGTCAGAAGACCACCGTCTGACAACCAGTCTTCAAAGGGTATCGTATTACCCAGTAACTGGCTTGTGGAGGTCAGATAGGCAGTCGCTCCATGTAAAATAATGGTATTCAGCTACATCCGGTTAGACTGGAAGCCGACCCCAACATAGTTGGGAAAAGTCTAGGCAGATGATGGGCCTAGTAGATGGCCACATTTTTTGCGGCGTCAGAGGCGTTGTTCAATAACAATAGGAGTATAAGTTTTGCGCCAAGAGCGTTGGAAATTGGATATCATCATTGATACTGCTTTGTAGGGGCACGTATAGCAATTTCCTGAATACGTGTCCAATTCAACTTTTGGCTTTGGGAACAGAAAATTTATAATTTTTTAACATATTTTAATACTGGTTTTATTTGATTAATATTCAAGAATGTATGGCTAGAACGAGTTAAGTAGTTATAAATGTAGGTTCGTTAAACATATTGTATTACGAGAAATCAATGAATAATTTGAAGCAAATAGTCCAACAGCTAAGCATAGTTTTAGAGACTAGTTTATAGAGACAACACGTAGATTCTACAAAAAATGTGCAATAATTCAAACTTGGAGTGCATATAAAGTTAAAAATTCATTAAAAAAAAACCCCGAAACAAAACCGTATTTTTTTTGCTACTCCATCATCAGACCTTGATTGCCATCTATCTATAACCTATTCAGTGAGACCATTTCAATGAGCCTTCTGCTGAAAGTTGGTGAGGAAGTTTGGTATCCTGCAAATTCCAGGTAATGCTGCAGCATCAGTTCTAGGTTACTATGTTATTCTAACATCATTGAAGTAACAGAATATCAAATTTCGACTCGGTCAGATCTGTGGAAGAAGATGCTCACATCCATTCATCAACTGGAAAAGAGCTGATAATCTTCAAACAGCTGATTAGATTTTCTTGAATCATAGCTAAGAACACTTTCAATCAAGTCACCTTTCAAACAAAATAAAAAAAAATCTAAATCGGTTCAGTCGTTTGGGAGCTACGATGCCACAGACAGATACACAGATACAGAGATTAACACGTTAAACTTATAACACCCCTATGTTTCCAACAGGGATTCAAAAACCACCTACTAATGATAGTGGCGATCGTGTTCACGATAAACCGTTATATAATAGAATAAAGTACAATAGTATTACTAGTATTATAGTAATAATTTACCTCTAATTCCTCTGTTGTGACATCATCAAGACCATTATGTTTTGTTAGGTTTATCATATGATCTATCGACCTTTCTAAAACTTCTGTGCCTGAGGGACGAGCACCGAATGTGTCAATAAATCGTGTATATCTGAAAGTAAAAATAATATTGGAATTATGCGAATATTCACTTAAATTTCTGGATTCATAAATATTGTTAACGTTTATGAACTCAATGTTATGTCATCTATGAATTCTGACACTTAATCAAAACTACAATCATGGTCAGAAATTAAAATAATTTCTTACAAATGATGTAGGTATGCTCCTTTTTATTTCTGCTATCATTTCATAAATGAAATAATGTGTACATAGCTAAAATTTAAAATAAATCCTATTTCAAGATTACAATATTAGCTTACTCTTGATACATTGTCATTCCAAAACTCGTTCTAACTTCTTCCATGATACGCTTCGTCACATTTTCATACGATGCTATTTCTTCCACTAATTCTTTATCCAGTTCACACTCATCATCATACCGATTAATAATAACACTTGCGTCCACTATCACACTGGTTATTGTACTTAAAATAATAATTATTTTTAATAAGATCTCCATAGTTGGCTGTGCGACAGTCGGATCAATACTAACGAGGAAGTTGTTATCTCTCGCCGGTGGAACTTTTGATGTCAACATTAGTAAATTCTACTGTGAATAGCAATGATAATTATGCGTGTTGAACTATTAAATTGTTATTTATATATAGGTGAGTTGTCAACCGGTTGTTAAATGATGCTATTAATGATTTGATGATAATGTTTAGTGATAATTATGTAGTAGGTATTGTTATGTTTTTTTTTTGCCAAACTAGGTACCCCTATCTATTGTTAGGAATAAAATGTACGTCTCGTATAATACATAACTATGCTGCTGTGCATTACTCTTAAATTTTATTTTGTTTTATGTAAAGTTACATAAATTATGATAACTTATGTTCTTAGATACTTTTAAAACATAGTTTATGTACTTAGGGATAAATAGTGTTATTTACTGCATGTTAGTAGCAACGTCCTTACTGATAGCTAGTCATAAGGAAAAGACGTTGTTATTTCAATACATCATAAAAAGTATATGTATTCATATAAAAAAACGTCCACAGAACTGGAAATATGCCTCTAAATTACTGATGTACTTACTGGTAATTTTGGCAATATGGTATTTAGACACCCAGTGTCGCTACGATGTCTTACGTGTTGGGGTTACCACTGGACCACCACTGCTCATGCTTATGGAAAAACCAAAATAGGGTAACTGCTATAGTAATTGGCCACGCTATAGTAACTGGCCACTCATAAAAAAGAGGTAGAAACAAGAAGAAGAAGCAAGCTCATGAATGAAAAGGACAAAAGATATATTTTTTGACCTTTTCATTCATGAGCTTTGTTTGCATTACCTTACCTCTTTTTTATGAGTGGCCAGTTATTAAAGCCTGGCCAATTACTATAGCAGTTACCATATGCAATATCATCAAATCTACGTATAATAGTTACCTTCAGAACTCTGTGGAACACCATACACTCAACATAGCAAAAGCAGCCGTAGCAAAAATAGAAGTTAGATTTCATAGATTTCATATCACGTACTTTAAAATTTCGTTTGAATCCGCTGTGGACGCGTGACAAAGATGCCGATCGACATTCAATATTATTCCGATATGAAATCTTCCATCTGCCAAATGATTTTTTTATCTGAATAATAATTCTGTGAAGAACATTTTATATTTAGAATGTTTTTCTACGGTTCATCATCAAAATAATGTTTATAAAATAACATAACATCACGCCTGGTATCGAAGAAGGGTTAGGCAGAGGTGTACCTATAGTAGGTACACCCACATTTCGTCAGTTATTTTTAAGTCCCATGTAACAGGGGGCGAACCTATTGCCATCAACCGGACACAAATCCAGACTCCGCCCTGCCATGAAATTCCTAATGAAAAACTCATGCTCAGCAGTAGCGCTTGCAACCACTAGACAAATGAGGCAGTCAAATTAAAATTATTATGTGACGAAATATTGTAGTCGAGAAGTTATAATCAAGAACAGGTACAAACAAGGATGAAAGGGAATCTTTGGAATCTTTGGGAATTTTTTTTTTCTTTTTTTTTTGGTTTTTCTTTTTTTTTTTTTTTCTTTGGAATCTTTTTCTTTGAATATAAACTGAACATGTGGGATGTTGGACTTATCCAAAATATTTTGGCATGCCCTAAATCCGAAAAAACTAAACGTATAATTTGTGGTTTGATGCAGAAGTTTAGGCAGTAATAGACCTACGTATTTGATATTAATTTCAACTTGACCTTCACACGACGAAAAATTTCAACGCAGGAGGTCCAGAATCATGTACTGAATACGTGAAAGAACGACACATCCATAAACACACTTTAGCATTTATTAATTAGAAGAATTGTGAACATATTTTACACATAGACAATACTGTTTTAGACACCGATGCGTTGCACAATGCATCAAGGCACTGAGACCTGCTTTAATACATTACAAACTATAGCAATGCACTTAAAAGCTCCTAAAAATTATCTAATTAAGCTCACTACGCCAAACACACAAACAGAATTAATTACCCCGAACCGAGTGAGTAACTGAGTAGGTACATCATTGTAAATTGAATTTTATTCAATTTACTCAAACTTAGGAGCTTCAGTGGGTTATAACTCAATTTCTCGTATACGAGGAGGTAAGATTGTTAATAAGTAAGCAGGTGTACCTAGAGACCATTATACGCTCTACGACATATATCTTGAGACAGTAACTGTGAAGAAAACAAATGAAAGAAGAGCATGCCACGAGTCATCGCGACGACGCGACTAGCAGAGCGACGCGCGACGGACGGAAGGAAACAAGTGAAGCGTGCGCGTGTCGCTTGACTTGATGCCAATCGCGTCGCAAGTAGCAACATTCGAGGGCTAAGGTCGCGTCCTAACCAAACATCGCGCTCTTTGATATAAATATGACATAGGTTCTAGCGCGATCAATCGTAATTCTTCAGGTTAAATCGCGTAATCGCGCGACTTTCGCTTTTGGAAGATCAGGCTATGTTCCTAACGGCTAGGTGGCTTACTTAGCCGGATCTGCGGAACCGGCTTTAGGCTGTGTCTGCATTGGTAAACAACAGTTCAGATTATCTAATTTACACTTAAGTCCGCTTACTCCATATCACTGAGTGCGTTCAGCGCTGAACGTATCTAAACCATCGTTCTGTCTCTGTAATTTTGAAACGATTGACAGAAGCAGAATGATGTTCGCTGGTGTCGCTGGTGTTTTAAAATACCTACGTTTAGTGGTGTAATAAACGGGCCAAAAATGCTACATATTTGTGAAGCCGTGTCACCTGCGCGTGTTTTTTCTAAACATTACACAAAAACATCGAATAAAGAGGCGTGACTTTACACATTTGTGTAAGCAGACCCGATGTTTTTGTTTTCCGAGCTGCATGGAAAATGTTCCCCATGCGGGGGAAAGAAGAAGGGTTGGTTTAATTTTCAACTGCCGCGCTCGTCTGTTGTCACACACTGATAGCACGTCTTCCTCATGTAACTCATAACGACATCTACACAAAATGTGTAGGTAACCAAAAAAAAAAAAAACAACCGACTTCCAAAAAAATGTTACAAAGTGAAAAATAACTTTAATTTCGGAAGTCGGTGTCTTTGGATCTGTATTTTAGCTTTTTGCCACCGACTTCCGAAATTAAAGTTATTTTTCACTTTGTAGCATTTTTTTGGAAGTCGGTTGTTGTTTTTTTGTAAAAAGTTTTTTATTTTTCACATTTTAGTGGGTCAGTCTGTAATTTATCTAAGTTACAATAGCCTAATGTCAACTGCTCATCACCTTTTACAAAATATTGCTTTTCCCGATACAAGGTCATTAACTGTTGAGGAGTTCTCCCAGTAAGGAACCAGGAGAACTGGAACTGATAGTGAAATCACCGTCTGCTCCACTTCAAAATATGTATTGTGACGAGCATAAATTGCTTAGCAATAATCGAATCGCAACCCGTGAAATACGTATTATTGAGTAGTTCCGATGGCCATCTGTGGTCTTCCTCATCAGTTCCACTTCACCAAATGGTGCTTTCCGGGAGCAAATGCACCAGTTACTATAAAAAATACCCAAATCGCTATAGGTGTGCCTATAAAATTTGAAGGTTCCCCTCGATGTCTCTGGGATGCCATCATCAAATCCTAGTTTCCTTATCATGGTACCACTCTTCGGATATCTCCTTTCCAACAAAAAAAAAATCATCAAAATCGGTTCATAAACGACGAAGTTATCCGCGAACACACGTAAAAAAAAATATATATATGTAGGTACGGCCGAATTGAGAAACCTCCTTTTTTGAAGTCGGTTAAAAATATTTGAATACACAAGAAACAGTTTGTGTATGAAAATAAATGCTTATGTGTATTTTTTTTTGTGTCATGTTTCGCAAAAAGGCGCGCAGAAGACAAGGCTAAAGCTGGGCACTCACGGTTAGTCCATTTGGGTTAAATCAAATGGATGAGCGCCGTCAAAACACTAAAATACTTGCATAGGAAATTGATTAGTGTAGCCTTGTAAATAAGGAACATAATCGTAAGCCATGTATCCTGATGTCACCAGGCCGGCCGTGGCCCACGGTTTTCGCACTCACGGACAAATGGCGCGATGCCAAACGGCGTGAGTTTATGGATTACGGTGCGCACAGAAAGTTCGTGGATTGACGTCGCGGCAAAATACGGATTGAAGAATCGACACTCACGATCAAATTTTGGATGTACTATTTGGCGCGAACTGTGAGTTCCCAGCTTTACCTACGTTTCAAAAATTGAAAATTGTGTATCAGCAGTATCTGACAGGCTCTTCAGCATTTTTGAAAATACGTCATCTTGTTTTTACAGCAAAGCTATTTTGCTAGTTATCTAACTTTTCATCGCGGTATGAGTCGGAATAAAGAAGAATAACAAAAACTGTTAAGTTTCCCAGACATTGTCCCCAGTTCAGTGCACACGTGGGGTTAACCAGAATGCGTGGGTGTAGAAATGAGTACTTTCCTGTACTTATCAGCTGGCTCGCGAGCACTCAAGTTTGCACTTTGAACGGAGAGAGTTCATAAGCTAACTTTCCTGGTATTTTCCGCAGTTTGAAGGAGTGCCCACACAAGAAGTATAAAGATGCTTCTTGTGTGTGCGATGTGTGTACAAAAATTATTACGTAAATTCTTAGGGAACTGATTGGATGTTTGATTTGAATGTATGAAAGCTTTTTATTAATGCAAGAGAGAGATACTTTTTGGTGTTGAACCAGCTTTTAAATTAGTTTTTCAAAGCTCCTTTTGTAATATTATATTTAGTCAAGTCTGGATTTTTTTTTTGTAATTATTTAAGTTGATAAGTTTTTTTGACTAAGCGGATTACAAAGCATTTTAACTTCTGTGCATTACAAAGTAGTTTTTAATTTTCCGAATGGAGGGTTAAATGTCAGAGTTTAACCTTTTACGAAGAGTCAAAAGAAAAAGCTCAAAATACTTTTAACAAAAACCTAGATCATAATTTATTATTAAATTAAAATGACAAAAGAACAAGGGCATTGAGTGTCTAGTACAAGATTTGTATAGTAAAATATTATCCCGTTCATTTAACGTAATTATATCCGTCGAAGGTACAGATAATATAATATATAATAATTTTCATAATATCAATATTAGATATAATATCTTATTTCTTTGGTGACCTGTAATACGTTTCCAATACAAACTAATAATACAAGGCGTGAAGTGGTTTTATTTTATTTTTGCGAAGATGACGCGTTTTTGTGTTCCTAAATACTCCAAAATTGAAGATTTTGGATCAAAGCTATTCGTAAAGATTTTTTAAAAATTAAACAGAATTTGAAACATGATTAGGTACGAGAAAATATTTAAGGTTTTAAATTCCGACAGTTTTCTTGACAAATACTTGATTAAAAATATTGAAATGACCAAAAATAACGAAATACTGAAATAAAACCAAATTCATGAATGAACGAAATGTCAAATTCATTATAGGCCTTAGGAACCTAGCTATGGTCACGCCATCTGCAATTAGCTTTGACTGACCTTACCCATCGATTTATTACCTAAAAGATTAAAAAGAGACCCGCAGCATACTTTTAAATAAAACGGTGAAGCCTTTAATAATCTTCTGCAACAGTAAAAGTACACTCTAGTATACTCTTATTATAAGCTGCAATTCCAACAAAAGAAGGTCAGCATCTCGGATGCTTCCTCCAGACTTAAGGAGGAACTTAATGCTGTGAACAAACTGTTTGCTATACTCACTGTGAACGGTGCACGGAGTTAAGTTTCTATGTTGATTTTGTAATTATGGATGAATGACTTAGGCCTCGTATACACGCGGGGCGTCAGGCGGCGCGGTGCGCGGGGCGGGCTGCGGGGCGTCAAGCGTTTTCTCCGTTTGTGGCACGCACGCGGCGTCATTAAGTATGTTATAAAGAAGTTAAACCGAAGAAACCCGCCGCGGCGTCGCTCGTCGCTTCACCCGCCACATGCGACGCTACAATTCAAACAAACGCGTGTAAAATCGCGTCTCCGTAAACGCTCTCAAAGACTATGATTAAATTTAGTGTGGGCGCCGCGCGACGCCCCGCGTTTCCGTAAACGCGGCCTTAATAGGTACCTATATAAGATTAATGATAATAAAAATTGGTTTTAGTTCCTCGTGATGTTGTGATGGCCCAGTGGTTAGAGCTTTTCCTCGGGTTCAAATCCGGGCAAGTATTAATGTGACTTTCTCATTTTATTATCTTCTTTCTTAGGTTATCTTGGACATCATTGACATCGGTGAAGGAAAACATCGTGAGGCAACCTGAAGGTCAATACTCGTACCTAAAAACATTCAAATTCAAGTCGTAATCTCATGCCAGCTACAATCAAATGTCAAAAGTGTAGGCATGAGGCAAACGCTATACAATTTTTGACAGATTGAGACTGAGATGAGATTGCGAACGTTGTTAAAATAATGCCCCTCTGGACTTTTAGTTAATATTAGTCTGAAATCGCCAACCCGTCTTGAACAAGCGTGGTGATCAATGCTCATACCTTCTCTGTATGAGAAGAGGCCTTTGCCCTTCAGTGCGACAGTAAAAGGCTGGTATTATTATTATTGTTTTAGTTCTTCATTAGCCCCTTCTTACATAATAATTAGGAATGAGTATTGATCATCACTCTTTTCGTGGTGGCCGTTTCATAGTGATATAAATAAATAAATAAATAAATAAATATGTTTGGACATATCACACAACGCCATCTAGCCCCAAGCTAAGCAACCTAATGCTTGTGTTATGGTAACGAGATGGCTGATAAACTACTTATATACATTTTTTTTTTTTTGTAAATACATACATATTATAGATAGAAAAACACCCAGACTCGGAACAAATACTTGTAGGTCGTACAAATATTTGTTCCGTGCGGGAATCGAACCCGCGACATGCTGCGCAGCAGTCAATCGCTCAACCACTGCGCCAACCGTGTCGTCAAAATATATATATAATCATTCGGTTGATTTTATGATTAGAATCCCAAATAAGATCAATGGTAGAATCTTCTTATTGTAATTGAAACACACGACCTTTTTTAGGGTTACGTACCTCAAAAGGAAAAAACGTAACCCTTACAGGATCACTTCGTTGTCCGTCTGTCTGTCTGTCTTCTGTCTGTCTGTCGGTCGGTTAGTCTGTCAAGACCCTTTTTCTCAGGAACGCGATGAGGTATCAAGTTGAAATTAATATCCAACACGTAGGTCTATGGTTCATTGGTGCTCTAAAAAAATAGAAATATGGCCATTTATACGATTATTTTGATAGGTACTCGCAAGTAAATCAAAACTGAACTTTCCGTTGACCTAGAATCATGAAATTTGGCAAGCAGCAAAGTTTCACAGCACAAGTCTAGGAAACAGCACTCGTAAAGGAAAAAGTCCGAAAATCGTTAATTTGTAATTTTATCACATTACAAAAAAAAAAATTGGATTACAACCTTTAATTTTCAGTTAGAGCATTGACTGTGACGTATGGGAGAACATGTTTTTCAACTAAACGGTGATCCAATTCGAGGTTTCTAACTTTTATTTAAAAAAAAATTACAAAAAATGTAACAATATCTTAATTCTTTTTTCTTTAATCGAATATCTAGTGCTATTCATTAATTAAGGAAAATTATGCCAGGCAAATGGCCTCCTCTGGATCTCCTCCAGCAATGGATTCTTTCGAGGTAATTTTCGATGGTTTTTCGCAAATTTCGTAGGTTATCTCGGCAATAACTTGGCGGATGTTAGTTTTTAGGTGCTCCAACGTTGCTGGTGTGTTGGTATAGAAACGAGTCTTAAGAAAATCCTACAAAAAAAATATCCAACTGCGTTGAATCGCACGATCTTGGCGGCCAGTTTACGTCACCGTAACGTGAAATAATGCGACCTCTGAAAGTTTCACTCATAACATCTAGCGTTACACGCGCTGTGTGGCAGTTTTAATGCGTTGAGCGATTCATTTTGTAAATGTATTGTTACAAACTAACATTTGACGTTAATAACACGCGCCATTACTAACAGCTGTCAAAATTACAGTGTTGCCAATATAGGAACCTCGAATTGGATCACCCCATACAATGTTAAGTTTGTTTTTTGGATAAATTCTTTTTAACTACGAAACCCTTCATTGTGCGTGGTCCGACACGCACTTGGCCGGTTTTTACTACATTTACTGTATCATTCATAATGTTACCCATAATCCTGGCATGAAACAAAAATCTATACAACTGTATATCAGAGTGACAAGCAAAAATACGAAAACATTTATTGTGTCGCTGTCTCGTCGACGTGCCAGTACTAAATCAAGTCAATGAATATTAAAGGCATATTCTACTATCTTACTAAATGATAAACGAGAAGTTTTTTTCATAAGAAACGTGACTTTCAAAAGATTTCTGGCAGATATAATCTTATTATTTTCTTTGAAAATCAAAGTTAATGGTTGAATATCATCATGCTTGATATAACTAGCATAAGCAGTAGTGCTATTCTGTAAATATCTCCCCGTGAAAACTTAGGTGAAGTGGTAAAGTGAGCTGTCAATAGTGTCAACCCCTAGCATCAGGTAGAATGACGAGTCACTTCCCGCTCACTTCACCTAAGTTATCACGGTGAGATGTTTACAGAATAGCAGTACAGCATAAGTATAATCAGCCTTATGTTCTTACTGCTGGGACACAGGCATCCTCTCTGAGAGGAAGTGGGCCGTAATCCACCACGCGAGCCCAGTGCGGGTTGGTGGATGACACATGTCGGGATAATGTGCGCTTTAATCATTTCTACCGTGACGATATTATCGTGGAAGTCCAGGGCATCATGATAACAAAGGGAAAAATATATAGAAATTTATGGAGACACTTTTAAATTTCCGTCCACGATAACTCTATAAAGTGACGGTAGCACTCTTCCGAAATCCTGCACAAGTGGCGCCAAACGTCCAGGATATGTAATTGTTTTTAAACATATTTATCGTGGACGTTAACATCAACGGTAAAATTGTAGACGTCGACGTCCGCGTTAATTCTAAAAGCATCATTGTTTACATATTACCATGTTTGCTACTACTCACGAAGCATTACCACAAGGAGATGTATCATATACAACAGTGGTGAAGTTTGTTTCATCACCTTCGGATAAGTTCGATTAAATTCCTCGGCAAATATTTTAATACAAATCCTGTTCTATTTTTGATTGTTACACGACTGCCCAAAAAAGAAGAGTTCAATAAGAAACTGATTCGGACTATTACGAACATTTTAAAACAATAAATAGCCAAATCGGTGCAGCTGTTCTAAAGTTATGGGCTTACCTACAAACATAATTTAATGTTTATTATATAGACTAGTTGACCTGACAGACGTTGTCTTGTCCTTTCAATAATTCATAGAAAAATTCCATAGAAAATGCACTTTCAGTTTTCCCGAATTTTCCAATTTTCCCGGAAACATTTACAATTTTTCTCTTCCTTAGAATTCAACCATTATTTGAAAAAAAAAACCGGTCAAGTGCGTGTCGGACCACGCACAATGAAGGGTTCCGTAGTTGAAAAGAATTTATCCCAAAAACAAGCAACATTTTAATAATAAAAATTTTGTACGTGATAAAATTACAAGTTAACAACATTCGGACTTTTTCTTTTACTTGTGCTGTTGGACCTTGCTTCTTGCCAAATTTCATGATTCTAGGTCAACGGGAATTACCCTATAGGTTTTGATTTACTTGCGAGTATCAAAATAAATCTTATAAATGGCCGTATTTTTGTACAGCGTTGACTTAGAAGCTTGAGTTTTTTAGAACTCCAAGAGACCATAGATTTACATATTTGATATTAATTTCAACTTGATACCTCCACGCATTCCTGAGAAAAAGGGTCTTGACAGACTGACAGACAGACAGATGGACAACTAAGTGACCATGACATCAAATAAGGGTTCCGTTTTTCCTTTTGAGGTACGGACACATTTAGCTATTAATTTTTATTTATATAGGGTGACTGGTAATTAGTGACCGATACCTAAACACATGATTGTGCTCATGATAACAAACAACTTTTACTATGGGACCAAACCTGAAATCGCGAAAAAAAAATCAGCTCCCCATACATTCATGTTCGCATAACTCGGCAAAATGTAGGGAGCAGCTGATTTTATTTTTGCGATTTCAGGTTTGGTCCCATAGTAAAAGTTGTTTGTTATCATGAGTATAACCATGTGTTTAATTAAGTATCGGTCACTAATTAACAGTCACCCTATATAGATAGATGGAAGAAACCAAGCAGTTCTAACTCAGAATGTTGTATACACAACATACATTAAGAAGTTTCGAAAATTTTACAAACTTCTAACTCACATAAACAGATATGTACATTAGGCTGAAAACCTCGTCAAAGAAGATCAACATTAATATGAAAGTTATCAAACTTGACTTAAGGTACATTTTCCTATAAATACAAGTAGAGATACGTGTAAGCGATGATACTTAGGTACCAAAGTATATTCAGAAGTTTCTTGAAAGTCTCGTGAGATATTATACTTTAATCTTAAAATCTTGTTTAATCAATTAGGTATGTTATAAGGCTGCCTACACATTTAACTTCAGTCCTTTGCTTCTTAATGGCTTTTGTGGAAGAAACACTACAATGTTGGTAATATCACGAAGGTACTACAGCAACCGCTGGAGATTGATCAGTGAACACACATTCGCGTGGGATGCGGTTTAAACTTCGAATGACGCGGGAAATCCTTTCGAAATTCGAATCGCTTCATGCGCTGATTGGATGTAGTTTCATTCGTGCGTTCGGTATTCGGTACCGATACATCGGGTTTCGTCCACAGACACAGAAGAAGTGTTTGATAAATTTCCGCCAAGTAGCTCAGTAGCACTAATTGGTTGGTTGCTTCTAAAAGCAGTTATATTCGGTTCAAGGGCGGATCCAGGATTTACTTCTGGAAGGGGCTCATGGGCCAGACATGTAAGAAGTATCTCCCTTATTAGTAATGCACTATGCTGTTTTGAGATGCATTATTTGTCAATGAAAAATAATCTTATTATATAAAACAAAGTCGGGTTTGTTCGATCACATATAACTCGAGAACGGCTGGCCCGATTTTCATGGTTTTTAATTTGTTGTATTTGTCTCCGTCGCGAATAGCAGAATAACTATTAAAAACATTGTAAAATTGACAAAAAAATATATTAAGAAAAATCATTTTCTCATACATGTTTGGGCGGGGAATCTTTCATTTTATTTAGAATTCCAAATTCAAATTAATTTTATAATCAGTTATTCATTTGTATTCCTGCCATTCGATTTATTAAAATTTTGACAGGGCGTCTGGCTGGTCAGCTATGTAGTATTCTAAAATAAAAATCAATTGCCGAATGTATGTACGCGCATCACTTCAGAACGGATACACCTATTTGGCTAATTCTTTTTTGTTGTATTTGTAATTGTCAGGACAAGGTTTGTATGAAAGAAACTTCTACACAGTTTATTGTCTCAGAGTCAATTTACTAATACTACTGTACTAAAGATGTGGAGGTTTGATACAAGTAACAACCCATTATCCCAATTTATTTGGGGTCAGCGCAACATTTCCCTTTCTTCCACACTTCTCTATTAGTCGTCATCTCGGTAGTCACTCCCTTTCTAGCCATATCATCTTTCACACAGTCCATCCATCGTTTCTTTGGTCTTCCCTTACTCGTATAGCCATCCAGATTCATAATCAAAACATTCCAGACGACATTTTCTTCATTCTCCGCATCACATGCCCATAACATTGTAACCGATTTCCACATACACCGACACCCATATCGGCACGATATCTACCGGCGAAGACAGTGCGGGGTGAGAGTAGCGGGCATTCTTTCACTTGAGCAAAATTTTTCGCACTGCCGGCTTCGAGACGTCGATACTTAGTAGTGTGCTTGTTTGTCGAGTCGCGATGGTCATCGATATTGAACAATATCATGGGGCCGGTAATAATTGAACCTATCGCTATCGAATCGTGTTGGTATCGTTATCTGATAATGTGAAAACAAATTCACGACATTTTATGTAATCATCATAGTCTCTCTAGACATCATAGACATCATAGACTCTTATAGCTATCGACATTCATACTCAAAACAATTTTTTTTTTCAAATTATTTGGCTCCAATTAATCTTTTTCATATTTTTAACTTTTTTACTTTAAATCTATTCCGGTATTTTACTTTTGAGCAAATAATCGTAGTTCAATTCTTAAAATATAAATTAAGTTTTCCTTCACAATTCAAAATGTTCTCAGCTTGCGCCTTCGGGAACTTCGCGCGTTTACATTAGAATATTCACAGCTAAGACAGGACAACGTGTGTCGGGTCAGCTAGTAATAACTATAAAAAAATGCACGCTCCTGTGCAACAACCCCCGCCCCCGTCCCCCTGGATCGACCCTTATTTCGTCATCCTAACGAGATAGTAAACACTGGGTATGTCGATATAGCACTAATGTTATGCCATAAACAACACATGTCTAGTATTGGTCCTAGAATCATAGTTTTCAACGTACTTGAACGTTACAAGAAGCTAAATTAGTTAGGTATATATAGAAAGTTGTGCTTTGCGTACAAGGCGAGACTTTGTGCGCTTTTATAGTTTCTAACGTGACAATATTATGATACACGTCCATGTCCACTAAATGTATGGAAATACGTGTAGTACGTACCTACACGTATTTCCATACATTTTATTTTTTTTTTATTTTACAAGCGTCTCCATTATTTTCATTCAATTTACTTCCCTGTGTTATCGTGATGCCGTGACGTCGACGTGGATGTCCACGATACTATCGTCATGTTATAAATTATAAAAGCGCACATTAGATTCCAAAGCGTAAGATTTTACATTAAGTATTTAAGTTACAAAAAACTTTTTAAACTAAAGATCTTAAACCATATAAAAAAACCAGCCAAGTGTGAGTCGGACTCGCGCACAAAGGGTTCCGTATCTATAAAAACGGCAAAAAAATCATGTCTGTTATATGGGAGCGCCCTTAAATATTTATTTTATTCTATTTTTTAGTATTTTTTGTTATAGCGGCAACAGAAATACATCATTTGTGAAAATTTCAACTGCCTAACTATCACGGTTCATGAGATACAGCCTGGTGACAGACGGACGGACGGACAACGTTTTGCCCTTTGGGTACGGAACCCTAAAAAAAACATTACCCTCCTTGTGTCAGTCGGGTAAACATATCCATTCGGTAAAAAAACGAATTTTGTATTCTCTTTCATGTAAAGGGTCTATGTTCGAATTCAAAGTACACCGCTGTGTTCCGATTACCAAACTGAGTGGATTTGTTCCGAAACAAAAAACTTTGAGCTCCATTTCGGTAGGTATAGGTGATCAATCTGAGAAGTTTGTTCTTGTTCCAAAGTTGGGTGATAGAAAGGTGTATTTGTTGATAAGGTCGGGTGTCAATAGCGGGTTTGTTGTGATCGGAAATTGGAAATGGTTGGCTTAGTTATTGATTGAGTTTGATCCTGTTTGCTGTCGGCTTTAGAATCTCGTCGATAATTTGGACTGTGGCTAAAATGAAATTGAGAGCCTTGGACGATGTTTGTTACAAAAACATACACTCAATGTACCTAAATATGTTCAGTTTATGAGTTATGATTATGTTCCATAATTATGTAATAACTTTTTTTGTTAGATCGAATAAATTGACACTTATTTGATCTTTATCAATGCTCGTATTTATACCAATGTTGTTATTTTAGGACCACACAACCAAGCGTAAGGCTCTTCACACACATAACACTGGCAATACAAGTCAGGTACTTACCTAAATTAACATAATTAAAAGGTTCTCCCATCCTCACCCTCAGACTAAACAAAAAACCGAAGACATAGCGCTATCAACAGTGACATGAGGCCGCGCGTTTCGGGTTTCGTAAATATAATATGTGTGCACGTAATGAGGTGCAGTTTAATTGTAGTTTAGTGTAAAAAATGTGCGTGTCAGCGTGTATGCACAGAGCGAGGTGCAAACTGCAGTTTTGCGTATGCTTCACTATATTGTTCGCAGCGCTATGTCTTGGTTTTTTATTAAGTCTGAGCCCTCCACCTACTGAGCGTAAACATGGACACTTACAAAGCGACAAAAGTCCACACTTGGAGTCCGCCAACGGGCTATGGAACGAAGTATACTAGGTGTCAAACTCAGAGACCACATTAGTTCTAAAACACAAATATCGGACGCTGGCCGCACACCTGCTGGACTGATGTGGAACTGGGCCGGCCACTCTACCGCATGTCGAAGCAGCAATAAGCACCACTACCACCACTTAGTGGATTCCAAATAGCAGGAAGCGACAACATGGCAGGCCCAGAAAAAGATGGCGGGATGAGCTGGACTCCTTAAAGGATTGGCCCGCAATCGCCGTAGACCGGGAAAAGTGGAAAGAGGGAAGGGAGGCAAACCTAGCAGTGCTAGCAGTGCTAGCAGTACAACGCAGGCTTATAATAATAAAAGAAAAGGTTAAGATACCTACTATTTAATTCAACCGAGTTCCGTTAGCGGATCGACAACATTGTGCAAAACTCTCAAACCCTAGGGTTTAAACTGGATAGTCTACAAAACTCCGAATTAATTGGTTTTCACCACTTGTTTACAGCCTATTAACATAACACTCAGAGTTAATTAAAACAGCATTGAAACTAACCTTTTAAGTATTTTCCCTAAAATTTTGCCGAATAAAATTGGTTTTCGAGAATTAATAACCCGGACATTTCCCTCTAGGGTAAAGAATGATATTACTAAAAGCTCCATGCTTACCTACATTAGGGAATTACAGAAGTAGATTTACATTTTCATTGCGCGCACGACCGCACCACTCGACACTCGTACGCAGCGGCTGCTAATAGCAAATGTGCACTTATGAGAATGGTTTTTATTACAAGTTTTGGTAATAAGGATTTTGATTAGATATGAAAGATTTTTAAAAGAGGATTCGTGGCTAAATAATTACGCCACACGGGACGATCGAAGGTTAAACTTTTCATGCCGCTGCACGCTGTCGGTTCGTGGATGAGTGACCATCTATTACATATCGAAACCCCTCCATGCATCGAAAATCACGTAAAGCCGATGGTCTCGGCTGTCATTCGTAGGTCTTACAAAAGGGTAACGTGTTACCCAGTAACTGGGTTAAGGAGGTCAGATCTAGGCAGTCGCTCAATGTAAAATATTGGTATTCTGCTGCATTCGGCTAGACTAGAAAGCCGACCTTAACATTGGGAAAAGGCTAGGCGGATTGATTTATTAAAGGAAGATTTTTAAAAAAAGATTACCTACTGGCAGTGTGAGCTGCATGTTGATAGCATTATCTGATGCCAGGAATATGTAATTATGTCAATAATGCAACGGGTGCTGCTGCATGCTGGTTCAATAAGCTATTAGGTACAGCATAATTAAGAAGGTCTCAAGAGCCTACACTACCTCAAATGGTAAGCCGTTTGAGGTAGTATAGGCTCTTGAGACCTTAGTATTTTCGACATAACGAAGGATCATGCTAAGGCATGATCCTTCGTTATGTCGAAAATACTGCAGCATTCATTTTGAAATAAATATATGGTAAAGTTGAGGATTAATGTTTGACGAAAACACGAAAGTTGCCTCCAAACCGAACTATAAACTGCTGGTATTCAAAAAATACTTCAAATTAGATCATGAAACTTTTTTCAAGGCAGGTCCTATGTTTTTTTTTTTTTTTTAAATAACCTTTATTTTCACCGTAAAAAGCAAAATTACCTAAACTATCGGCGCCCAGCACCGCACTCAGTCTCGCTCTCACTCTGTCCGCGAGCAGTATCGTGCGAGCGAGATAAAAAGCTGAGGTAGTATGGGTTCCTAATAGCATTTAATGAAATAGAAAATAGCATTATAATGTATTTGTACCATAAAGACACTGCAATACATTTCAACTGCAAATAATTAAATTCCACATTCATGAGACGTTGTTGAAGACAAATAAATAAACCTAGCTAGGTACGGCTTATTATTTAAAGCTGATGTGTGGCCTTAGATAATAACGAAATGTATGTATTAATATATTTTCATCTACCTACATCACACTAATATTATAAAGGCGAAAGTTTGTGAGTGTGTGTGTACGTTTGTTACTTTTTCACGCTCAAACGGCTGGACCGACCTTTGGTATGTAGATAGCTTATACTCGAGATTTACACTGCTACTTTTTATCCCTGTCTACGCGGGTGAATCCACGGGCGAAAGCTAGTTGGTTAAATAAAAAGCAGCATGTGATTAATTTATAGTATACAACAATTTATGGATGATAAAAACCCTTAGAATATGTGAATTATAATTACTTAATATATTTTATTTTTTGTTCAATGAAAAACTAGATATAAGTTTAATTAATAATATACAAATTAACTGTGTCTGTGAAAGTTCCTAAACTTTATATAATTATGTGATAATAGGTACCTACTAGATAATAATAGATTACAGATTATAATTATACTATAAATGTAATAATAACAGAATATAATGATAATACAATACAATTTAATATAAATATTTAATAATGTAATAAAATTCTAGACTTAATGTAAACATTTATATTTAATAATGTTCTAATTAATAATGTTACAGATACAATATTCTAGTTTTAAGTTATCTTGCCGCGCCCCAACGGGGTTATGTACTCATTAGTTGTAAGCAAAGCCTGTAACTGTGTGTACATTGTGCAATAAATAAACAAATAATTTTAATTTGGGGAAATGTGGGAATCTAATATTTATTAGATTCCCACATTTATTTAATTTTAGACATCCTTTATATTTATTAGCTTTTCTTTTTGTTCCAAACAAAGGCACGCCATGATATTAAATAATTTACTGCGCCACATAAAGACCTCTCAGTGAAATTGATCTCAATGAACAATACACTTTAAATTCAATTACTAATTTAATTAAGAAACTGCAAAGAACAGACAAAAAACGACCTTATTGAAAGTAACATCAGACGAATGTCATTTACAAACGAGATCTAAAATAAAAGAGAAGATTAGAAACAGCAAAGACGAATTTAGGGAATCAATAACGACTATTATTCTTCTATACAATGACTTAGGAGTGACCCTTTAGCCCTTTACTCGATATTGAATCTTGCCGAAGTATTTTGGGAATTTTTCGTTATATTTGGAGGAAACATTCGACAAAAGATACGAGGGTTTTCAATGTAAGGGGCTGGTTCATTGTCAATATGTGAAAATTTATGGGAATTCGTATTAGCTTCTAGAAGAGCCGTGTATTCAATTTATGTTGGGCGATCTGCGAGCCGCTGTTTTTAAGGAGATACATCGAATATTTTGTGTTTTTAAAATTCATTTAAAATTAAATGTAGGTATATGGTTAAATCATTTGGATTTTCCATTTGTTTTCTTTGACTATATATTGTCTATTGCTGTATTAAAACCGAAATATTAATACTTGAAATTTTTTTGATAGAAAAGAATTCCAAAGTAGCACTGTCTATTTTCTGTTTTATACGATTAAACGTAAACAGTTTCTTACTGTGCAGTAAAATTTGCTTTAAATAAAGGTATGTAAATATGTTAAGAACATACTAAGCTAAACAATTATTTTATTTTTTAATTATAGAGTTTTGTCATGGATCTATTTTTAAACGAAGCGTGTTTAAATTGGTGCGCGTGAGAGTCTTCTATCTCGCGCGTCGAACTAGACAGCCAAAACGCCATTTCACTTACACATCGAGCTAAACCAAGCTTCGATATATTCTCTTCAATTGGTGGTGTAAACAATATGCCTATTGTTTATAGATTTTCGAGAATTATACCAAAGAAGAAAGAATATTACGAACTACTGCATGCGTGTACGACACCCCAATTTATTGCGGAACACACTTTCAGGGCACACAAATTCTTTATTAATTGCTTCATATGTTTGAGTACTCGCCTGCTTGACAATATGTCTTTTTCTTAGACATCTCTATTAGTCGTCATCTCGGTAGACTTTTCCTTTCTAGCTATATCATATTGCACATAGTCCATCTATCGTTTCTTGTCTTCCCCTACTCGTATAGCCATCGACATTCATACTCAAACCTTTCCTAACGACATTTTCCTCATGCCGCCGCATCACATGCCCATACCATGACAACCGATTTCCACACAACTTTTCAGTCGCCGCGCCGGTTTCAGACTTCCTCTTATTACTCATTTCTTATTCTATCTATTCGTATAACACCACACATCCCTCTTAGCATTTTCATCTCAGCTGCATGCCTTTCATTCATTACTTTTGTGGCCCAACATTCTGATCTATACAAGACATTAATGACATACAAGAGATTAATGTTGTCGAATTGTCAAAATGAAAGACATTACAATTTGTTAGGGAGTTGAAATAACGTACTCCTTTTTGCTGATACTTGATGATTACAAGTTAAATTATTTTTTTATAATGAATAAAAATACAGTGAAAATAAATGATAAGGTATCGCGTGTCTTATGATTTTTGCGGAAGTGAACGAAAAGAACCAGCCGGCACTCGCGGTTCCTTTAAATAACCACAGATGCATTTAGTTTTACTTTTTTTTTGACATTTTAGTGGTGTTGCCTTTAAAATGTTATTAAAACCGGTCAAGTATGAACCGATTAGTCGAATGATAGAGCCAAATCGTGTTGCAAGTGCAAATAAACGTAAAATACCATCGTCCAATGGGAACCGAGCGTTGTGCCGTTGACGTTTTGCGCTTGGACTCTTACGAACACCCGAGTGTACATGTGACGTTTAAAGAGTTAACATGACAGATGACAATGACAGTTTCAAATTGGCGAGCAGTGGCGCCAAACAATTGTTAGTGTGTTACGCGGATCGATGATGTATGAACGTAAACGAAACAAAATGAGTTTGTAAGGATCGCAGCAGGTGGCGATTTGTAGTTTCTGCCTACCCCCATGGGAAAAGGCGTGAGTTTATGTATGAAGGTAATGAAGGTATATATTAGGTCTTTACCTATGAAATTGCCGTTCTGCAGTACTGGCCATTTCAAATCAAAATAATTTTTGTTTGGCTAAGAATTCTAATTTCAAATTAATTTTATTTTAAAAACATGGATTTTTTTTTCCAAAAGTAGTCATTTGTTTATTGATTAGTGTTACATTTTCATCGCATTTCAATCTTTTTCGTCATCATGGATACGTTAAATATTCGAGTAATTATGGAATATGAGTACCGTCGTGGCAGCAACGCGGCACAAGCGGCACGCAACATCAACGACGTTTACGGAGCTAACACTACAAACCAACGCACCACTTGTTATTGGTTTGCTCGCTTCCGTTCTGGAAATTTCGACCTGAAAAATGAACCTCGCGGTCGTCCGAAGACTTTGGTCGACAATGACGAATTAAAGTCGATTGTGGAAGCTGATGATACACAATCGACGGCTGAATTAGCAGCAGCTTTCGACGTTAGCGTCAAAACAATATTGGTCCATTTGCGTCAAATTGGCAAGGTAAAAAAAACTTGACAAATGGGTGCCCCACGAACTCAATGATCGCCAGCGCGAAGTACGCGTCGAGACGTGCCTTGCACTGCTCAACAGACACACAAATGTAGGAATTTTGAACCGCATTGTTACCTGCGATGAAAAATGGATTCTGTTTGATAACCGCAAGTTGTTTGGATCCTGGTTCAGCACCTAAACAATGCCCTAAACGAAAACTTACCCCTAGAAAAGTGATGGTCACTGTTTGGTGGTCTAGCGCCGGTGTGATTCATCACAGCTTCTTACCAAACGGGGTGAGCATTACTTCAGATGTGTACTGTGAATAACTGAACACAATGATGGAGAAGCTGGCACATCTCCAACCAGCATTGGTCAATCGCTCGTCTCCGCTGCTCCTGCACGACAACGCGCGACCTCATACTGCACAGCAGACGGTCACTAAGTTGCAAGAACTGGGGTTGGAAGCTCTCCGTCATCCGCCCTACTCACCAGACCTTGCGCCTACAGACTACTACTTTTTCCAGAATTTGGATAACTTCTTGGCGGGAAAAAAATTCAATACCCGAGAGGCAGTACAAAATGCCTTTGAAGAATTTGTTGCCTCCCGTCCAGCTGATTTCTTTAAGAAGGGCATCAATAAACTGCCACTGCGTTGGCAAAGATGCATTGATTGCATGGGTGATTACTTCGATTAATACAAATAAAAAATGCATGAAAAAAATTCGTTTAAATTTTTTCATACAAAACGGCAATTTCATAGGTAAAGACCTATTATTAAGAACTACCTATAAACCTACTTTACTATAATACAACTGAAAAGACTGCTGATTTATAAATCAAATTTAAAATAAGTGTCACTAGTCAGAGTACTTACAATGCTGCAGCGGTTGACGTCATCACCACATATTATCACGTCAAAACCAGCGCTGGGGCTCGGTTATGGTCACAGTATCATGCTGAGCGATGGCTGTTTTGCGTGGATGTGACGCATATTTTCCCCCAACCTTGTTATTTTTGTTTGTGTTGTTTTTTTGCGTAGTGTTTGCCGCAAATGTATTTTATTTATTTTCTTTCTTCCTTTTTACTTTACAAAACGTGATAGATATGCACATAACACGTTTTGAAAAGTCAACTTACTTGAAATTAATCAATTACTCTTATGAAACAGTTATAAAGAATAAAAGGCTCCATTAAACTAAATAATGTTTATTTTTGTTCTAAAAGAGCGACATAAGCACCTTGAGACCCGACACCTTCTTCGAGTAATTTTAAAAGCTCTGAAAATATTTTTATGTCAGCTCAAAATAAAAGTAGACCTGATGTTTATCTTCGCAATAGTTCATAAATTCTCTGTCCAGAGTGCTTTAGGACTATTTTAAGTAGCCATTAAGGCACATTTCCAACGGCGATTTATGAAGGTTAAAAAAACCTCACATTCATTTTTGGTCAGCTATTAAATAGGGCCATATTCGTCTGACAATTTTATGACCGGTCTTTTTGTATGTTTATGTACTAGGTAGGTAGGTTTGTATGCAGTTAAGGCTCCTTCATAGTATGCCGGCGGGCTTGCCACACAAATGGCACACACCCGCACGGCAAAAACCCGCCGGCTGTGCCGCCGGAATAGTATGTCGGAGCCTGCATACAAACGTGAAGTTGACTGACATATTGATTGATAAGGACGCATAGTCTGTTAGGTTTATGATTTTTAAAAGCAATTAATAAAACATTTTTAATCGATTTAAGGAATTGTTAGAACCAATAATGATGAGTCGGCAACATTGAGCGAATTCGGGGATTCTAAATCTTGGCGGACGTGTTTTGCTGCGTAACATTGGTTGTGCAATAAAATACTTTCAAAACGGAGTGACTTAAGTTTTACTGCAAGTCTAAAATTCAAACAGCCAAAGACACAAACATACATAATCAGCCTATAACGTTTCCACTGCTGGGACACAGGCCTCCTCTCGGTGAGAGGGAGCGGGCCGTAATCCACCACGAGGGCCCAGTGCAGGTTGGCAGATGTCACATGTCTTCAAATTTTTGATTCTAGGACATGCCGGTTTCCTCACGATGTTTTCCTTCACCGTTTTGGGCCACCACTAGTCCTGCTGCAAGACACAAACATGATTATAGAGAAACTTTGACCTTTGAGTTTGTTTCAGTGTTTCTTCTCAGAGTACCAAGCAGGCAAGGGAAGATCGACCGCATCTTGTTAAAATCAATAAACTATTAATATCATTTATACGATTTTTGAAAGAAGTGTCCCTTTGGGGTAAAGTGTTGTTCTAAGAAATGATTTTTCAAAACTGTCCTATGTGGGTTTATCGAGAGGTTGAAATTTATAAGCGAACGAAGTCACGGGTAATAACTATTACATTGCCACATAAGAATGTGTCTGTAAATGGTCCGATATCAATAGGGTTTGCCACTTAATTATAAAGTGCTATAAATCTGTCAACAAAGAATTTAGAATCCTATGAATATGGCCTTTTTCCGTACCAGTTTGAAGGTACACGGACCTTTTTGGTCGGAATTTCTAGTTGGGTTAAATAATGGTAATTTATTGCAAGGACCTAATGCTTCGAGTCTCCTTTTAAGGATAGTTATAGAGATATAGGATTTATCGACAGTGTGGGTTGTCAGATGTTTTCTTTTTAACGTGACGACATTATCGTGAATGTTCACATTGTCCACGGCACATAGTGGATCGAAACTGCTATATGAGGGACATTGGGATTTTTTTACAAATTCCATTTAAAAAAAATACTTATCGAAAGATCTGTCCTTTTGATGAATAATTGTTACGTAACTTTTTTCTCTAAAACTGATAGTTTGCCCGGGAAAAAATATTTTCAATTTTTGTTGTATGTAATGAAACAGAAACTGCTACAATTTTGCCAAGTCTTAATAGGTCTTGCTTTAAAACTACTTTATTCTTCTTCTTTGGCTTGTTGGCTATAATTCTACGCTATCAGCGCGCGCCCATAGTTGCCCGTTCAAGAAATATGAGATTCAGAAAAATGAAAACAAAAGTGAGTAAAAGGTACTTTTTATAATGATATCATAGGTAAAATAATTGTGTTACATTAAAATACTTATAATTAAGGAATATTAATGATTTCAAAACATATATTTATCGAAAAAAAGTGCAAAAAAATATATTTTCAAAATTTAAGCAAATTATAAATTTAAATAAAATTAAAAACAAATGAGTACCTCTCCACCTCATTAATGTTTGGCCTAACATGGGCAAATTTTAGCAGTATCTGTTTCATTCCATACACCAAAAATTTAAAATATTTTTTTCCAGGCAAACTATCAGTTTTAGAGAAAAAAGTTTCCTGACAATTATTCATCAAAATGACAGATCCTTCGATAGGTTAAAACATTGAAGTTATAGAAAAAATCCCAATATCCCTCATATAGCAGTTTCGATCCATTCTGCGGCATCGCGATTATACAGGGAAGAAAAATGTATGGAAATTATATGAAAACGCTTTTAAATTGCCGTCCACGATAACGTTATAACGTGCACGTACTCCATACCTACATTTTACTTCTCTGCCATGAATGTCGACGATGACATCGCCACGTTAAAAATTATAAAAGCGCACGTGGTTTATTGGAGTAAGTAAAGGATTTTCTTTAATCACTTTTGAGTAGTATGTCATATCTTAGAGGGTCATAAAATAAAATAACTAATTTAACTAATGTAATTCATTTGCCTCTAGTGTGTACGAGTCTTTGGATTTCGTCGACCGCGCCAACCGGCGTCGCACGGCGCGGCGGCAATACAAAACTTTTAACAATTACCTTCATAGATTTGTATAATGTTAACACTATAAGCTCTTAACTACTCCTGTACAGCAAAAATGTATTAATCAAGTAATATTTAGTATTTGTTTCTGTCAAGTGATTTGTAATCTTTAGAAATAAATGATTCAAACCGTAGTAAGTTGTTTGCAAGTATTTTGTACCTGTTAGCCATAACTTTCTAACCAATATTATAATGCGAAAATGAGTTTGTTTGTTACTCTTTCACGCTAAAACGGCTGAACGGATTTGCATGAAATTTGGCACATGGGGAGACCATGACTTGGAATAGCACATAGGATACTTTTTATCCCGATAGTAGGTTCCCGTGGGATAATTTCTGACCCCCACGCGGGTGAAGCCGCGGGCAAAAGCTAGTCTTATTATAACAATATCTTCTATCGTTTGAACACGTTAAAATTATTACTTTTACGAAAAGGCAGTGGATAGTCCACTGCTTTTGCGTAAAAGCAATCACACTTCACACTATCACATTAATATTTTAAAGGCGAAAGTTTGTGCTGTGTGTTTGTATGTTTGTTACTTCTTCATGCTCAAACGACTGGAACGATTTGGATGAAATTTATTCTGTAGATAGCTTATACCCTTGATTAACACATAGGCTACTTTTTATTCCTCTCTACGCGGGTGAACCGCGGGGTGCAGCTAGTAAATAATATTAGCAAAACAAGTGTCGTTATGTCGTTATTATTGTTGCGGTAAGCATTCTTTAATAAAAGTAAGTGCTTTCATCCTAATTGCACTGAAAGAAACTCAACTACATTAAATGTCTGAAACCTCTTTCCTGAATTAAGTTTTATTACTTGGACTTACTTAAAAAAGGTTTCACGTTTCATGGTTAAATCCAATAGGTACTAAGGTACCTACCTACTTGAGTAAATTCAATCTGCCTAGCCTTTTCCCAACTATGTTGGGGTCGGCTTCTAGTCTAACTGGATGCAGCTGAAAACCAGTATTTTACATGGAGCGACTGCCTATCTGACCTCCACAACCCAGTAAGTGGGCAATACGCTACCCCTTGGTAAGACTGGTGCCAGACTTTCGGGCTTCTGAGGACCCGTAACGACTGTTAAAGATTTACGAATGACAACCGGGACCAACGGCTTAACGTGCTTTCTGAGGCACGGAGTCTCGGTATGTAAACATGGTCACCCATTTCCGGACCAACCTGATGGATTGACCCGTGCGGCTGTTATTACTTAGCCACGAGCTCCTCTACCTACTTGAGTAAATGAGGTGCTAAAATTTTATGAGCCAATTTTCTATCAGGCAAAGGCATTTTCATATTCAGCCTTCTTGCTTCTAAAGTTAATGAGAAAAGTTAAGTTGAACGTTTCAATCAATCTTCTAAATAAATGAATGCAATACTTTTTTATAGCTAACGTTTATTAGAAGCTGTATTTTCTTTTCGGCTTCTTAGATTTGTATCAATTTTGAAGTAAGTACAGAAAATTAGATTTGCATATTTAAGATTTTTTAGTAAATGTTTGAGTTTAGGTTAAGGTTCGAGTGGCGATTAGAGTGAAAAATTTAAGAAGTTTTAGTAACGTTTTTGTTAAGGAGAAAAGGGATAAGCTTATCGGGCTATGCCAGAATAGAGTGAAAAGAAGAATGTAATCTTTTGTTAAGTTTAATTAATACAACTTTAGAAACTAGTAAGTTGTCTAGGTAAAAGTAATGGAGCTTGCATTATACAAATTATTTTTGCATAAATCAAATCAAATCAAACACGTTTATTTGAGCACACAGGTACAAGGTAGATGTCACGAAATTTATAATGTGGGTATCTGTATCCTGCCACAGAAAGTGGAAGAAATTAATTTAAAAAAAAAATTAAGACGTCATCAATAATTTGTTCATTATTTTTATTAATTAATTAATTTATTTATTTACACCTTAAAGTCACAAACATCTTTGTAGCCCTGCCTCTTGTACTAGCTTTGGATTGGTGTTGCCAAGCTTATGCCCATTTCACCAACCCTAAGTGACACTGAAAGGAATGCCTAAATAAAAGTCCGCTGTTGGATTTTCAACGCTAGACTTGACAGCGCCGAGAGTTAAAAATCCAACAGTGCAATAATATTTATGCATTCATATAAGTGTCAAATAAGATTGGTGAATACTGGCATTAATGTATCAAATGAAAATTTTACTGTCAGACAAAAACTGTTTGCGAGTTTGCAGAGAAAACTGTCAGCATCAAGTCATTTAGGATAGGTATCTACGTTATCCAACTAATATTTTAAAAGCGACAGTGAGTTTGTTTGTATATTTGTTTGCTTGTTACGCTTACATGCTAAAACGCCTGAATGGATTTGGATGAAATTTAGCACATGGGTAGACCATGACCTAGGTTAGGAAACTTGATTTTTTTATCCCAATATTCCCACGGGATCGACATTTATGCGGATGGAATCGCAGGGCGCAGATAGTAAACAATAAAATAAGATCTTATCCTGAAGAACTCTATTTTATTAGACTATAAATCCGTAGAGTCGCTATTCAACTTTAAAAATATTTTAAGTAAGAACAGCGTTCGCTTTGTTATCAAGGAGTTGTTATCAAAAAGTAAGAAAAGAATGGGAATACCTTTCTGTGAAGAACTGATACTATCGTTAATTTGAAGTTTCTAGTCAAGATTGTTTAAGTTAAAATACTTTCTTGCTGATTCACGTTATTTTTGTGTCTGGTGTGCCTTTTTGTGAGAAAAACAATATTGTTTTAAAACTTTTTTCCTAAAGAAATCGTAACTTTATTTTTTTGATTGCAGGTTGGAATGGAAGGAGAGTTTTACAGGCGCCGCACCACTTTGAAAAAAAAAGATAAGATATTAGCACTATGTTTGTAATAACAGTAGGAAATAATAACTAAAAATCATTATCATCCTTCCATAGTAAATCCTTACAGCAGTGTTAGTAGTGAAAAGAATTTTAATTCCTACGTGTTTTGCCAGAGGTCTATGGAACGGAGTATTCTGGGTATCAAACTAACAGACCGGATTAGGAATAATACCATCCGTTCCATCACAAAGATAGCTGAAGTCATTTGGAAAGCTGCCACGCTAAAATGGAATTGGGCTGTATTTTTATAAAAAACAACATAAATTTATATAGATTTGTGGAAAGTAAACGGCGCTCAAAAAAGTTGCAGGTCTTAGCAACAAAAACAAAGTTTCATAGCAACAGCTTTTATGCAATGGCTCAAAAACTATATAATAAGTTACCAGGACAAGTTATCTTAAGTATTAACATTAATGAATTTAAAAGAAATCTGTTCGAGTTGTTAAATAACAAGGTGTATTATTCTGTTGACGATTATTTAAATGACAAATTTTAATTATAATGATGACTGTTTTCATGATATTATGTGACATGTTAAATAATTTTGTTAATTTTGATTATTGTTGTGTTAATGAATTAGTGACATAATTTTTTTATTTTTTTTTATTATTTTGTATTTTTTGGTTATTTTTACTTTATTTAACTTGACATTTTTAGTGATTAACCGACTTTTGTTTTTTTATAATGCCTTTTATATTTTGTATGCCTTTTGGCGGGACACAGCTCGGATCTTATTTATTATAACACCTTCTGTATGTACCCTGTGTTCACGAAATAAATGAATTTGAATTTGAATTTCGACATATCTGCCGCATGTCAGACGATCAATGGGCCAAACTTACGACCCAGTGGGTCCCGCTTAGTGGCAGGCCACATCGCGGCAGGCTCAGACGGAGACGGCTGCATGAGCTGGACTCCTTCAACAAGAAATGGTACTTAGCAGCTATAAACAGAGAGAAGTGGCTTTTCATAATTTTAATAACGTATTTTTCTTTTATGCATAGGAACGCCACATTTGTTTCTGTGATTTTCAGTTTAATCTAATTATTCAACTGGCACACTACGGTTTGTCAGGTAGCGTCCCTTGTTTGTATCATATCCTAATTTATATTTATCCAATCTAATTTAATTGATTTATTAGTAATAGTCAATAGTCTCGATGCATGAATCCATATTTTATTTTAACCAACTAATTCTCACTTACCATTTCTTATTTGATCTCATTTGTGTGTCCGAGTCTTTGTCATCATTCACATCTAACACAAATTCATTTTACGTAGGAAATGTCTACTTAATCACCCAATACATCCTCTGTTACATAATTTCATCAAAATCTAAATGTTAATTGCATAATGCTACGCCATGTTTAAAATATTATGTAACATGTCTAATGTTTCCGGCCGCTGACAGCTGCGCGCACAGATAACGCATTCTGCGGCGTGGGAGTTGGTGCTGTCGCGGAGCGGAATGCGGGAATATTGTCATTTTCTGTATATTTTATCTATACCTTTAGAATTAACTTTATATTTTATTTATTTTTTAATTGCATATTATTTGTTACATGCTGCACCGGTCGAAGTCATCGCGTCAACGCCGTCTATTGCTGAAAATTAGCGCTGGGGCTCCGTTTCGCATGGGGTCACGGCATTATGCTGAGCGGTAGACGTTTTGCGTAGATGTGACGCATATTTTCCCCAAAACTTGCTTTTTAGAATAAGAAATAAGAATAAGAAGAATAAGAAATTTTATTTGCGCAAACATGTGTACAAAATTAAAATAATAGATGCATGCAAGGTCGTAAATAAGATTAGCTCACGACATGTTTGCCATTTCTCATGGCGTGCATCTTGGAAAAAATAAAATAAAAATAGTATTAATACATTGATTTTAAAATATTACAATTATACATTAATTAATGTCAGTTAAACAAATACATTCAATCATTTACATTATCCAATTATTCATTTTATATTTGACTAGTCCAATAATACAAATTACATATAATAAAATTATATTATGAAGATTTACAATAGGAATTCAATTAAATAACATTTATTATGGCATATTTAAGTTATATATTTTTATCACAATGAGTCGTTTAAAAATTCTGCAATACTATAATATGCTTTTTGTGCCAAAAAAGATTTCATTGTTTGTTTAAGTTTAAGTATTGTTAGCTCTCTCCAACTTTTGGGCAATTTGTTGTAGACAATTGGTGCCATGCAAAAAACACTCTTGCGCATAAGTGCAGTTTTCGATGTATGTCCACATAGTTTACTATCATCACGTCTATTTCTAGGGAATTTGTCTGCCATACGAGGAAACAACTGTGGATTTGTTTTTACGAACATGACTATTTCTAATATATAAAGTGAGGGTAATGTTAATATATGATGTTTAATGAAATAGTTTTTACAGCTATCAGTAGTTTTGAGATTAAACATAGATCTCAAGCAGTACTTTTGTCTTTTAAAGATGATATCCCTGTCGGTTGAGTTACCCCAGAAGATAACCCCATATCTAATGACGGATTCTATCAAACCATAGTAGGCCGTTAATAACGATTCTACATTTAGAGTGCGTGATAATTTATATAACGCATATGCACCACTGCTTATTCTTTTGGCTAGAGCCTCAATATGCGCTTTCCAATTTAGGTTTCTGTCAATTGTTAGGCCTAAAAATTTTGTAGTGTTAGCTGTCTGTATTTTATTATTATTATATTCGATGTCAAGATTAGAGAACAATAATGATCGTTGGCTAAAGTGCATAATCAAAGTTTTATTTATATTAATTTTTAAATTATTATTATTAAGCCACGTTAACGCTTCTATTAATGTGTTTTTTATGTCCGTTTCATATGTATTCTTATTATGGCATGGTATAGTTATCGTGCTGTCATCCGCAAACAATGTCATGGGATTTTTAATTGATTTAGGGAAGTCGTTAATGTAGACTGTAAACAAGGGTGGTCCAAGTACACTGCCCTGCGGAACTCCATGAGGGACGGTACGCTCGCATGACGTAAAAATCTCTTCACGTTTGGAGCTCATATTTATTTTGCTAATTTGTGTAACTTGTCTTCTGTCTTGTAGGTATGATTGTATTAGATTAAATATGTTTCCTCGTATACCATATGCGTCAAGTTTAGTTAGTAATATATTATGTTGCACATAATCAAACGCCTGTGTCATGTCACAGAAAATGGCACAGACTGGTGTATTTTTGTCCATGTTTGTCATGACAATATGCAAGAAGTCGTATATGGCCAAATTAATTGATTTTTTCTCCCTAAATCCTTTCTGCTCATCACACAGTATGTGATTTTTTTCAAAATAGGCATTAAGTTCTCTGTAAATATATTTTTCGAAAATTTTGGAAATTATTGGAATTAACGATATTGGCCTATAACATTCCATTAACTCCCTATCCTGTTTCTTAAAAAGTGGTTTTACAATAGACTTTTTTAGGGCATTGGGAAATATACCTTCACTGATACTTAAATTAATAATATAGCTTATGGGGCTACAGATTTCATATGCTACAGACTTAACAATTTTAGTACATATGCCATCATATCCTACACTGTTTGTATTTTTTAAGGACGCTATTATTTTTAATATATCGTGTGCTAGACTTGGGGCCATGAACATTGAGTCTTTTCTGGCTAAAATATGTTTAGTGACTGTGGTTCCCAAACTATTCATAGGTTTAATTTTATCTATAAAGTAATTGTTAAATATGTTTGCAATCATTTTGGGGTCAGTTACAGTTTCATTATTATATCGAATTTTGTCTATAGTGTTTTTTGGTATGTTCAGTTTTGATTGATTTATGATTTCCCAAGTAGTCTTAGATTTATTATTTGATTTTTTAATTTTATGTATATTTTGTGCGCGTTGAGTTAAATAAATTATTTTTTTAAGCAATTTCGAATAACTCTTAAATTTATTTTTATTCATTTCGGTAGGTTTTTGTCTATATTGCCATAATAATTGACGTTTCTTTTTGCTACATATTTTAATGCCATGAGAAACCCAACTAGGCCTTCTTTTCACTTTTACAGAGATAAGAGTATCAGGAAAGCACTGTGTATAAAGGAAAGAAAACATTTCTGTGAAGGCTTTATAAGCAATGTTTGGGTCCTTAGCTTCATATACTTCAGCAAACGATAAGCTATTGAGGTAGGATTTAAATTTGTCTATGTTCTCTTTACTATAGTCCCGTCTAGTGGTCCGCCAATGAATTCTAGAGCTTGCGGTGCTAATCGGACAGTTAAGTAGTTGTGCCGTATGGTCAGACAAAGCCAGTTCCAAAACTATAGCTTTACGACACTTATTAAAATTATGCGCAAAATTGTCGATGCATGTCTTGCTCTTCAAACGGGTAGGTTGTTTTTACATTGTTATTTTATTTTTTTGTCCTTTACGTCATGTTTACCGCAAATAAACGTATTTTCTTTCTTCTTTCTTTCTATTTTTCACTTTCCAGAATTATGTATTTACCTACCTACATTTTTTTTTTTTCGCTCATGGAGCTTGAGGCTAAGTAATAACATCCGCAAGGGGCGATCGAGGTTAAGCTACGCTTGCCTGGGTTGGTCCGTGGATGGGTGACCATCTTTACATACCAAGAGTCCTCCGTGCCTCGGAGAACACGTTAAGCCGTTTTTCCCGGCTGTCATTCGTGGATTTTCGACAGTCGTTACGGGTCGTCAGAAGCCTGAAAGTCTGACAACCAGTTTTGCCAAGGGTTATCGAGGAACTGGGTTGTGGAGATCAGATAGGCAGTCGCTCCGTGTAAAAAACTGGTATTCAGCTGCATCCGGTTAGACTGGAAGCCGACCCCAACATAGTTGGGAAAAGGCTAGGCAGATTAATTGACCGTCTCACGTAAGAATTTCTTGGCGTTTGAATGTAGTATCGATTTCCGATAACATTCAATACAACCGCATCTACATAGTAAAATACATAAAAGATACCATAATATTAAAACAGTTGACCTGGTTCACTGGTCGGGTTCCAGTTCTGCTCCAACAGTTATTGGAAAACATTTAGCACTTTCCACATGCCGCTCACGTCGCTTTTCAGCTTAATGTGCTTGGCTTCATTTACACCGTCTGTTGATTTAATCAAAATATTGGCAATGGCTGTTTAAAGAATTGTTCCGATAAAATCTGAAAAAAAAAAATTGAATTGAAAATTTCTTTAGGCGCGTTGAGCGATTTTTAGTAGGGGACAATCTTATGAGTTCACGTCATGCTTCACACGACATGCTAATGTGATGTTTGGTAGGGGAAAATCTTATGAGGTCGCGTCACGAGTTACGCGACATGCCATAATGTGACGTCTTGCGCTGTCAAGTTTTCAAGCACTAAAGCCCGGTTTCTGAAGAATTCTTAAACGGAGTCCAAAATCTCAAAATAGCTATTGATTCGACAAAATAACATTAAGCGAATTCCTTTGTTATTTTCGGTTTTTTGAGGTCCGCGGATAAACCGTCGATAGTAATTCACTCGACTTTTAAGCTAAATTATTTTTTATCAAAGTGTTCAGAAAAACGATATCGAAACAATAATCACTATTGAATGGATATACTCCGTTTAAAAACCTCAAAAACTGGGCATAAGTCAAATCATAGAATTACCTGATTTACCGGTGCTTATATAATTATGAGTTTAAACGAATAGTCAATGAATTAATGTCTGAATTTGTCACAGTTATTTAATGATTTTTGCGTGTGTTTCTCACTGTTCCAAAATCCTCAGAATGACTAAGTAAGGCTCGAGCAAAAATTTGAATGAACATAAAAACCAGACTTATCTCTTATGATCAGTCATTATCAGCGAATTTGAAATACCTTACACACAAAGACGCCGCTATAGTGCAACTAAAATACTTGAAAATTAGCCCTTGAAAACGTGAAAAAATAACCATCGTATTGTCACATTTCGGTGTGAGAGGCGTCGATTTAGTCCGTACCGAAGTTTCGAAGGATAGCGGTAATGGCATTGCTTATTATTTGACGACACTCGCATCGGAATGATAGCTCTGTATCGCAACTTTTCTCTTTGATAGCGTTTTCTCGCTATTCTTGAGAAAAGTATGCTTCATTTCTCATTCTTACGGTGCATTTTCATTATCGGTTTTATGATAAGTTACATTATACATTTACATTAGACATTGTTGTAAGATATTATGAAGTTGAAGCTGCAACTCATATCTTGCTATTTTAACCACAAGCCTACCAATAAGTTCTAAAATGTTAATAATGTTTGTGTACCTTTAATCTATTTTTTATTCACAAAATTGATAATAAGTATCATAGTCCTACTTCCTACTATAAAATGTATTAATATTTAAATAATAAATAAGGATGAATGGACGGCTGGATGGATGTTTAATACGCTTTCACGCAAAATCTGCAAAACGGATTTTGATGAAATTTAGCACACAAATAGTTTATAATCTTTAACACATAGAATACTTTTTATCCCGATATTCTTACGGATTCGAGACTTACGCGGGGAAAACCGCGTGGCACTAACTAACGTTATAAATGCGAAACTGAGTTTGTTTGTTTGTTACGCTTCCACGCTAAAACGGCTGAACGGATTTGGATATTTGGCACATGGGTAGACCATGACCTGAGTTAGGACATGGATACTTTTCCCAGTAAGTAATACGTTTCTATTATGGAATAATTTCCGACATCAACGCGGGCGAAGCCGCGAGCAAAAGCAAGTAAACAAATAAAATAAACTTCTGACAACGATAACATTTTAAAAGAAAATTTTTATCGTAATAAATCATCCTAAAACTAAGTCAAGCCCATATTATACAGATACCAGCAAGTCTATCTAAGTTTTCAAACAAAAAAGGGCTTAGAAACTCCGAACTTTGCTTAAACCAATTACGGGATAGACAAGTCAAACTCAGTAGTTTTGGCTCCTAAGCAGATGCCTGTCGAAAGAGAAACTCGAAATTGATTGATGTTTAATAAATTAAAAGCAAAAAAGCCATTTTTAAAAAAAGCTTTTATTTAAATGCTCTAAAAAGAAGAAAATAAAATTTTGTTTTAAAATTTTAACTATCAACTTATAACCTCATTATACACAATTTATATGATCATAAAAGCTTGTCGCGCGATTTACTTGTGTAAATAAACTAGTACCTATTTAATTGAGTAACTTAATATGCGAAGTTTATTTTTTTTTAAATTTCAGTTTAATTAAATACTTATAGGTACTTACGCAAACCTCGCGACAAGCTTTTTTCTGATCATATAAATTGTGTATAATGACGTTATACTCGTAAGTTGATAGTTAAAATTTTAAAAGAAAATGTTATCTTCTTCTTTTTAAAAAAGGTTTTTTTGCTTTTAATTTATTTTTTACTTTTTAGTTATCGCTGGATAGGTTTCTGAGTCTGTTCATCTTATTCAACGAATCATTGTTGCAAAGTCGTCGTTTGTCAAATTTCAAAAGTCCGCCATATTGGATTAAGAGTGATGTCAGAGTATTTTTCTAATTATTCTCGGCAAGCCTTTCATTTGATACCCATATTGTAGAAATGCATAAAAAATAACTATTCCGCCATCTTGTATGGTCCGCCATATTAGATTTAGAATGACGTCACACAACTTATCGTGTATTGTCATCCAAACTAAACGTCTATACAAAATTTCAGCTCAATCGGTTGAAGATATCTGCTTCAAAATTGAGTAGCAAGATTCCACGCGAACATACATATATTGCAAGTTAAATAAAAGCTTTTAAAAAACCCGTTATCTATTATTTATGTAACAGGCAATATGTTATTTTATCACAGATTTTATAAGCGCACTTATCAGTATCATCTGCCTAGCCTTTACCCAACTATGTTGAGGTCGGGTTCCAGTTTAGCCACATGCAGCTGAATACCAGTATTTGACATGGAGCGACTGCCTATCTGACCTCTACAACCCAGTTACTGGGTAATACGACACCCCTTTGATAAGATTGGTTGTTAGACTTTCGGGCTTCTGACGTGGAAATGTTATGTTTATTTTACGTTTTCTCATTGGCCTATAGAGAATTCATTCGTTGAAAACCTAGGGTTTGCAATTGCAAATAAATAGACAGATTAATAATTTGTTTAGTGCACACAAAAGAAGCACAACAAACAAAAAGCACAGTAATTAAATGATAACAAATTAATAATAAAAACTAAAAGGTCACTATTGACTGGGACATCGTATACGACACAAATAAAAACGCTCAGCTCAGCTATACAATAGACTTAACAAAGATTTACGAAAATAATAATAAGAAAAAAAAAAATGTAAAAAAATTGTGACTAATTGGATAAAACCACTAACCTATGACGAAACGGAGGTGCTCGCTGCTGGAAAATATAACCCTGCATCTAATGCCTGCACTATTCATAACTTCACGCATACACTGATTCATTCACACACATCACATACCCTCGCATTCACATTCAAACACTCACTCACACACTTGCATGCATACGAGCTGCGTTTTTTGTTTCAGTTTTTTAGTTATAATTTAATTCTCTAATTATTATTTAATTTGTTTAGAATCAAAAGTAAAACAAATAAATTTAACTTATTGATATTGGAAGAGCGGAGTCTCGTAACACTGGATTATTTGCTTAGAAAGAGGCTCCGATCACCAGTTGTTAAGATATTACTTAAGAAAATAATAAAACATTTTTCATTTTCATTTTTCATGACACACTTTTGTTAAAAAAACTATTTTACAAAAAAATAAGATAATTTTGATTTCGGAATCGGTGTCTTTGGATCTATATTTTAGTTTTTTGCCACTGACTTTCGAAATATTTTTTTTTTATTTTGTAATTTTTTTTTTTTATTTTTCACTTTTTAGTGGGTCAGTTTGTAATTTATCGAAGTTACAATAGTTTTGTCAACTGCTCATCACCTTTTACAAAATATTGCTTTTCCCGATGCAGGGACGTTAATTGTTGAGGAGTTCTCCTAGTAAGAACCAGGAGAACTGGAGCTGATGGCGAAGTCACCATCAGTTCCACGTCACCATATGAATTGTTACGAGTATAAATTGATAATCAAATCGCATCCCGTAAAATACTTATGATAGTTCCTGTGTAGTCTTCATCATCTGTAGGTACTATTAGTGTAGTTACTATAAAAAATACCCAAATCTCTATAGATGTGCCTATAAAATTTGAGGGTTTCCCTAGATTTCCATGGGATTGCCTCATCAGATTCTGACTTGTTGATTATGGGACCACCCCGAGAGCATACTCTTTCAAATAAATTAAGAATTTTCAAAATCGGTCCACAATTATTAACGGAGAAATCGGTGTACCTACATATACGCGACAAATTGAGAACCTCCTCCTTTTTTTGAAGTCGGTTAAAAATAACGAAAGTCTGACAACCAGTCTTAACAAGGAGTATCGTATTACTCATTAACTGGGTTGTGGAGGTAAGATAGGCAGTCGATCCATGTAAATATTGGTATTCAGCTGCATCCGGTTAAATTAGATTAGACTGAAAGCCGACCCCAACATAGTTGGGGAAAGGCTAGGCAGATGATAATATATTTACTTGCAATTGTTAAGCCTTACTTATACGAGTATTTAGTTACTTGGAATTGCGAACCTAAAGTTTTCAAAGAATGCATTCTCTATAGGCCAAGGAGAAAATATAAAATAAACAAGCTCAATGAAACTGTTTTTAAATTGCACCATACCTAGTATTATTCCTAATCAGACATGCAAATTCTACTTTATTTGTTCAGCTGAGGCTTACTGTTATTTATTTTGAGCTTAGGGTTAGCACACACTGTTGACTTATCAGCGTTGCGCGCTAACAAAAAGTTCTTTGCTTTTCCCGTGTTAGATGTTTTTGTTGCAAAGATAAAGTGAAGCTGGAGTGTTGGCGTGGTAAAGAGATGTTTTAGTACTTGTATAAATCATACTTTATTATTTAATAAAACCGGCCAAGTGCGTGTCAGACCACGCACAATGAAGGGTTCTGTAGTTGGGATGAGTTTATTCCAAAAACAAACTTAACATTGTAGTTGAAAAACATGTTCTCCCTTAAATCGACAAACGTCACGGTCAATTTTCCAACTGAAAATATATGTGCTATTATGATTTTCGGACTTTTTCCTTTGCTTGTGCTGTGAGACCTTACTTCTTGGCCAAATTTCATGGTTCTAGGTCAACGGGAAGTACCCTTTATGTTTTGATTTATTTGCGAGTATCAAAGTATGTCGCATAAATGGCCGTATTTTTTTATTGCGTCGACTTAGAAGCTTGAATTTTTAGAGCTCCAAGGGACCGTAGACCTGTATACGTATTTGAAATTAATCTTAACTTGATACTTCCACGCGTTCCTGAGAAAAAAGGGTTTTGATAGACTGGCAGACAGACGAACAACGAAGTGATCCTATAATGGTTCCGTTTTTAGGGTTCCGTACCAAAATGGTAAAAAGGAACCCTTATGGTGCAATGTCTGTCCGTCTGTCACAGCTGAATATCTCAAGAACTACTCAACTTGAAATTTGGAACAGTTTCAGATGTCGTGTGCCCAACTACACACATCAAAAGTGTCTAGGGATCAACATATATTTTTGCAATAACTTTTCTCCTGATTGATATTAATTAAAATTTTCTTTAAGGATTCATCAAATAAAGTGTTTTCGTTTGTCACAGTAACGATAAACCAAGTCACCTTTGCATTAATAAAGAAATTTGCCATTTTCCTAATAAAGGGATTTTTGACATTTGAACCACTAACATTAAAGTTCGAAAAAAAGACTGAAATAACAGTTTTCTTTAAAATTTTATTGGGTAACTTAAACAATTAATAATCCGTGTTTCTACCGCGAACACTAACAACACAAGAACATCGGTTTGGCATACTCAAAATGAGTTCATCCAAATCACGCTGTGGAATGGCCGCCCATGTTCGTTGCAACAACAAAAAAAGGTCTTCTTGCGACTGGATACCCTCCATATTCGGCAGAGCTCTTCTCTGTAGCATATCCCATGCATGCTCAATCGGGTTCAAGTCTGGCGACTGAGCAGGCCAGGGCAGGACATTGATGTTAGCTGCGGCGAGAGTCTGTCTTACAACTCTTGCGGTGTGCGGTCGTGCATTATCATGCATTAACTGAAATAAGGGACCGATTTGCACTTGTAGAGGAACGATGACGTCTGATACAATCGTCTCAGCATAAATTTGAGCGTTGAGGTTGCCTCTGATCCAAATCAACTCAGTTCTTCCGCCGATCCAAATACCCGCCCATACCATGATGGTTCCACCACTATAAGGATGGACTTCCTGGCAGGATTTTAATCGCTGTTGGCGTCCAGGGGTTCTCCAGTGTCGTATACGTCTTGTATCCGGTCTCATACCAAAACGAGACTCATCAGAAAAGCACACGAAACGCCATTGTTCTTCTGCCCAATTTCTGTGTTCAAGAGCCCATTGATATCGAATCCTACGATTGTGCATTGCTATAGGTGGTACCCGTAGCGGTCTTCGGGAATGAAGGTTCACTTCATGCAAGCGGTTTCTGACTGTTTGGTCGCTAATTAAGTTCCCTGAAGAGTGATGAAGCCTCACGGCTAACATCATGGCGGTTATAGTTGGAGCTCTTCGAGTTAAGATTTGAATGTATCGGTCTTGTCTCCGTGTGGTGCAGCGATACCGTCCTCCATGGCGCTCAGCCACGGTACCAGTGCTTCGGTAACGTGTCCAAAGTCGACTGATAACACTCTGACTTGTATTCAGAGCTAAAGCCACAGTACGTTGCCGGGAACCAGCTTCTATCATTCCCACGGCTCTGAGCATTTCTTCCCTGCTTAAATGACGTCGCCGCTCCATAATAACGTTGGTTTTAATCAGTAGTAGGGAAACAGTAGCACTAATAATGTCTTCAATGCGTTGTATGTTTTTATAGGGAAAATATTGACAGCTGATTTTCATCTTTTACTCGAATTTGATTCACAGTTCCTGATTCAAATTATGAAATGCACCAAAAAGGATCCATATAAATTTATAAAATCATAAATTTATTACAAAGCCACATCTCAATCTCAAGAAATCCGCATAAAAATGCTTGATCCCTAGACACTTTTGATGTGTGTATTTTCCAAATAAGAAAGAAATAAAAATTTTTTTTTTTTTTGCAACAGGGACTGAAAAGGGTCTTAAAAATTTTAATAAGGTACAAAAATAAAATAAAATAACGGTGCAATAAAAATCTACCAGAAAAGTCTTAGAACGTGAGAATCTAAAATAAGGTTTTATTCTTTTACAAGCGACCCGGCCACGGCCCTGCTTCGCACAGTTTTTACGACTTGACAAAACATGAAGGTTTCTATATTATATATCAGATATCAGAGAAAGTGGTGGAAAGATCTTCTCCTACGCGGATGATACAGCCGTTGTTTTTTCTGGTCAATCTTGGCATATTGTGCGCCAAAAAGCTGAATGTGGCCTATTGATTATTATAAACTGGTTAAAAGCAAACCTTCTAACCTTAAACATCTCTAAAACAAACTACATCTGCTTTTCCCCAAGTGCCAAATCTAAGCCAGGTGCAGAATTTAACATAGCTGTCCGCGAGAGCGTGACAAGCCCTGTCCTAAACAGAATTACTCAAAACGTACAGCGGGTCAAATCTACTAGATACTTAGGCATTATTATTGATGAGTGTTTGTCGTGGCAGGCACAAATTGATAATACTGTCTCTCGGGTGCGAAAATTGATATGGATTTTTAAAACCCTTCGCTATGTGATGCCTCCGGACGTGCTCGGTAAAATCTATGTTGCGCTGGCACAATCTGTTACCACGTACTGCATTCCGGTTTGGGGTGGAGCTGGCAAAACTAAACTACTTGAGCTCGAAAGAGCCCAGAGGTCACTTTTAAAAGTCATGTATTTTAAATCATACAGATATTCCACTAACAGACTATATAGTTTGTGTGGTTTGTTAACAGTTAGACAGCTCTACCTATTAAACATGACTTTATACTTGCTTAAATCTACCCCACTTAACACAACATGCCAGGAAAAAAGAGGCAATAATAGGGTGGTCCACTCATCGCGGGTTCGCACGGCTTTTGCAAAGAGACAGTATGTTTGTCAGTCTGCCTATGTCTACAATAAAATAAATTCAAAATTAAAATTCCATCCAGAGGCTCAATATAAATGCAAGAATATAATAACTGAATGGTTAAAAACATTGACATACGAGGAAACTGAACTAATTCTGAGTAGATCATGCTAAAAAGTTACACGTAACACATAATAAGAGACCATGCACACAAACACATACGTACACACACGTACACGCCCACCCACACGCGCACTTTACTACCCAACGCACACACACATACATACACAGTTGAGCAACTATCTTAAGAGCACTCATTTACTTTAAATCTATTATAGTTTTTAATTTGCATTTGTTTCCTTTTTATAATTTTACTTTAGTTTATTTGTTTCAATTATGTAAATGTAAAATAGGGGAAGTAGCGAGTCGGCCCCAACACAAGTATTGTAAATTACTTAATGGGGTTGCCTCATAATACACTTATGTACTGATTTAGAAACAATAAACAATTTTTATTTTTATTTATATTAGGTTGGGGAAAAAGTCTTTTCGCATTATAGTATGTATGAACTTAAAATAAAATCTCTTTGGCTATACTATTTGTATGTGGCTGGTTTTGGTATCATTGAAAGTTTAAATTTTAAAGAACATAATTCCAAATTCAAATTAGGAAAATGTGTGATTTTCATTTGTTTTTCGTAGTGTCAAGATGTGTGAATCTAATGAAGAAATTCGATACATTTTAAAATTTTACTACAAAAAAGATAAAAATTCAACGCAAGACGCGAAAAAAATTTGCGATGTTTATGGACCCAGTGCAGTGTCTGTGAGAGTAGCACAAATTTGGTTGAAGCGTTTTCAATCCGGAAATTTTGATGTCAAACATGCACGTCGCTCTGGTCGCCCTATTACGGATAAAGTGGATGCCATTTTTGAAAAAGTAGAGCAAGATCGGCATATCAGTAGTTACGACGTAGCTGAAGAACTGGGAATTGACGACAAAACAGTTTTGGCGCATTTGAAAAAAACTGGGTACACAAAAAAGCTCGATATTTGGGTACCTCACGAGCTCACTGAAAGAAACCTAATGAACCGTGTACTCATTTGTGATTCTTTATTACGACGTAATGAAACCGAACCATTTTTGAAGAAGCTGATAACTGGTGATGAAAAGTGGGTCACGTACGACAAGAACGTGCGAAAAAGGTGGTGGTCAAAGGCCGGTCAGGCTTCACAGACTGTGGCGAAACCCGGGTTAACTCGCAACAAGGTGATGCTGTGTGTGTGGTGGGATTAGAAGGGCATTATTCATTATGAGCTGTTACCACCAGGCAGGACTATCGATCTGAACTCTACTGCGAACAACTGATAAGATTAAGCAAGAAGTTGAGAGAAAGCGGCCGGAATTAATCAACAGAAGGGGTGTGGTTTTTCTTCATGATACGGTAGACCTCACACATCTTTTGCCACTCAGCAAAAATTAAGAGAGTTTGGCTGGGAGGTGTTAATGCATCCGCCGTTTAGTCCTGACCTTGTACCTTTAGATTTTCGCCTGTTTCGGTCTCTTCAGAATTCTTTAGGCAGTGTCAGGTTAACATCACGAGAGGACTGCCAAAACCACTTGTCGCGGTATTTTGATCAGAAGTCCCAAAATTTCTATAGCAATGGGATCATGTCCCTACTTACAAGATGGCAAAAAGTTATCGAACAAAATGGTACCTACATACTTTAGACAAATGTAAATGATGTATATTAAAAAATGTTTTGAATTTTCTTAAAAAATGCGAAGAAACTTTTTCCCCAACCTATTATATAAGTTAAATATTTATGTATTATACATAAAAACCTTCCGGAATAAATTTTCTAAACGATAGTAAAAACTGCATCAAAATCCGTTGCGTATTTTAGAAGAACAACGCGACGACCACACAACAAACAAAAAAGGCGACTTTGTTTTATAATATTTAGAGATATAGATTTTACGTAGATACTATTACACCTTATATTTGATGAAGCAGTTTCATCATTCAATATAAGGCATCATTCAATATTAGGCTCGTAAAGGAACATTATTTGTCGTTGTGATCGTGTTCACGTAACTGTAAATATCTTTAGTCTTCATTTGTTTTCGTTGCTTATATTTAGTATGTATGTATTATTTAGGTTATGTATGTATCTATTTTAGTATAATATTGTAAGTAGGCATTTATTATTTGCACCAAAGACAGCCCCATTTCATATCCAGGCAAATCACTGTCCATTCTATGGTTGCCTGGAAGAGATTGCAGAAAGCGATAAGGCCGCCCATTGTATATTTTGTAGTTTGTGTCTTTTTTTTTGTTATGTATTTTTGTGGTGTACAATAAAGTATATATAAATAAATAAATAAATAAATAAATAAATATAATTAGGTATATAGGCTTCACAGCTGTACATTTTTATACTGAAACGATTTTTTGTGACTTTTACGTTAGATATTTTGTTCCAAGGAGAACTATCATAAAATAAATAATAATATGATGTTGAAGAGATTCTATTGAAACTATAAGTAGATACTATCACCTAGAGGAGCTCGTGGCTAAGTAATAGCAGCCGCACGGGTCGATCCATCAGGTTAAGCTACGCTTGCCGGGGTTGGTCCGTGGATGGGTGACCATCTTTACATACTGAGACTCCTCCGTGCCTCGGAAAGCACGTTAAGCCGTTGGTCCCGGCTGTCATTCGTGGAACTTTGACAGTCGTTACAGGTCGTCAGAAGCCCGAAAGTCTGACAACCAGTCTTACCAAGGGGTATCGTATTACCCAGTTACTGGGTTGTGGAGGTCAGATAGGCAGTCGCTTCACGTAAAATACTGGTTTTCAGCTGCATCTGGTTGACTGGAAGCCGACCCCAACATAGTTGGGAAAAGGCTAGGCAGATTGATTGATATGTCTATCACCTAAAAGCATGTTGATGTGGTCAAGTTGAAGGATACTGGTCCCAGTGTAAATACGGCCAAACTATGCTATAGCACTATGGTGACGTGATCTACCTGGTCATTTAAGTTGCAGAGATTGACAGGTAGCCAATACGAAACTACCTTTTGGAAGGGGCAACTAGAATCAATTCTATTTTTAAAAGCTTTATTTTGTTAATATTGACGTTCAAAAGTGACTTTTATATGCCTATTTGAAATAAATGCTTTGACTTTGACCAATTTGCTAGTTATTAATTAGGTAGGTACTTAAATAAAATAAGCAATTAATGATAAAGTATCTGTGTAAGATTAGTAGGTCAATCTGTGCTAAAATTATCTTTCACATAACATCGGTGAGGAAGCCTTGGTCAAATAGATTCTGATGAGATTCCATGAAGCGTGAGAAACAGGTCAAGTGCAGGAATAATCTGATGACGTGGAGCCAGCGGGCAGTGTGCTGACAAGGCCAGACTGTCTTTGTAACTATACGATGTATAATTAAAAAACTTTTTTACAAAAAAATACAACCGACTTCCAAAAACAACACTACAAAGTGAAAAATAACTTTAATTTCGGAAGTCGGTGTCGGTGTCGGTGTTAAATGTATTTTCGTTTTTTGCCACCGACTTCCGAAATTAAAGTTATTTTTCACTTTGTAGTGTTGTTTTTGGAAGTCGGTTGTATTTTTTTGTGAAAAAGTTTTTATTTTTCACTTTTTAGTTGTGCAACCTACTCCACACAAATTCTAATACCACTATCTGCAAAACAAACTAGAACATCATCCATATAAAAGTGGGGGAAAAATACGTATTATTGAAGCTAACTCAAAAACTACCGAAGCAACGTTAATCAATTTTATATGGGACCAACTGTGATGTATACCCTCTCGAATAAAACAAAACAAAATCCAAATTGGTCCAGTCATCTTCGAGTAATCGGGGAACATACATAAAAAAAAGAAAAAAAAAAGGTTCCGACGAATTGAGAACCTCCTCCTTTTTGAAGTCGGTTAAAAAAGATGAAAAAAAATTAGCCATGTTTTCACAATTTGCTGCAAATAGTTAGTTCCATGAAAAAGTAAGTTGTGGGTAAGTAATGACAGCTGCATGGGTCGATCGATCAGATTAAGCTACGCTTGTCGGGGTGGGTCCGGCCGAAAGCACGTTAAGCCTTTGGTCCCAGCTGTTATTCGTGGATCTTTGGCAGTCGTTACGGGTCGTCAGAAGCCCGAAAGTTTGACAACCAGTCTTGCAAGGGGTATCGTGTTATCAGATAGGTAGTCGCTCCATGTAAAATACTGGAAGCCAACCCCAACATAGTTGGGAAAAGGCAGATGACTTCCATGAAAAAATGTAGGAAATCGGCTTCGTATTTTTGCCTCAAATGTAAATGCCTTCCGATGAGAGAATGTGTTCCTAAGACTGTCAGTTAATAAACAGTTATTTTACATAGCAACTTTATAGCAATGCATGGTGAAAAAGATCACTGTGACACAAAATCAGATATAAAATAACTTTGAAAGGTCAACAACCGCCGAGTACAAAAGAATACGTGTTTTACGAATTTAAACTTTATTAGTTCGTAATAGTGTCTAACTGACGGTTGCCAGGAACGCTTTCACTCGGTGGGCGGAATATAGGTACCAAACAGTCAGAAACAGAATCAAACTAATAAAGATATTCGTATTTAGAGACAAAACCAATAAGGTCGAGTTTCTTAATTGCGACACACTACTCAAGAAATCTGTAAGGAGAAACAAATCCATTATTCTTCACAATAACTGTTCCGGAATTCCGAAAGAAACCAATCGAGCAATATTGCTCAGTATCAATCCCTAATATTGCGTATTAAGCCTCTTACATACTGCCTGATGAGAGTATTTACCAATCGAGATTCCTGATTGGATTTTTACTGTAGAAGTTGGATATTATAGGTTACCCAACTTGGTTGATCGTGCAATCTTTTTGGGGTTCTATTTTGCGAAAATCTTATCTTTGTTACTAAATGGTATCCTAATCCTAACTAATATATAAATGCAAAATAGAGTTTGTTTGTTACGCTTTCACGCTAAAATGGCTGAACGGATTTGGATGAAATTTGACAGGTAGTTAGCCTGGAACCTGGAAAAGGATATAGGTGTGTTTTCATTCTAGTCCTAGATCGCAGATGAAGTCGCGGGCAACAGTTATAATGTGTAAAACATCTTCTTCTTCTTTTCGTTTCGACTGTACATTATTGTGTCGTAGAGGCGAAATTAAAATTAACTTTATAGTAGTAAAGTTATTCTGGAGTGTTACTTTAGTAATATGTGATTTGTAACTTCAAAATCACGTTCAAGTGAATGTAATCACGTTGAAGTGTAGTGGACATGTTTGTTTGCACTTGACCCACTTATACATAACTGAACATTCAGGGGAAAGGTACTACACTCTGATAGGATACATTTAATATGATAGTACGAAAGATGAGACTTGACCGCGCCTCCCGCGCTTTTTCCACCGCCCCGATGACGCCCGGTTCCGTCCCGCGCTCAAACCTCAATAGGACCGCTAAAGAGACCTAAAATCGTCTACTTCGCAAGTCAAACCACGTGAGGTGTCAAAGCTTATTTTTCGTGGCGCGTATTGTTAATTGGATCTTTATTCCAGTGTCTCTAAAGGCGTGCCACAAAGCGTTGTCGTCTTGCTACAACTAAGTAGGTAGGTACTCCAAAAAATAGTACATTGGGCAGTTACAAAACTTTTTGTAGTCTAGAATACTGTAACACTACCGCCAATTGTCTACCAACCATTTTGTTTCCCAACAGAAGTCAGACACAAAATAGAATGCTAGTTCAAATACTAGCCTCCCTAGAGGTTTTTGAAACAGTTCGCGCCGGTTCGCCGCCACACAGCGACAAATGGCCGAACATTTTTACACCGGCCATCCCTGCTGCATATTTTACAACGGGTCAAGAGGTTTCAAACACTTTTCCGGTAGATAAAACACAAACCATCGTATCAATTGTAAAAACTAGAGAATATACTTGAACTAATGCAACGGATCCGTTGTTTAATCAAAGACTTTTCCATTTAAGTAGCAATTTGCTAGGACAGGTTCGGTTTAGTGACGCGAAAATGAGTTTGTTGCTGGATTTTAAATTAAATTAATGGTCGGCGTCACTGTTTCGTGGGCGATTTAAATGTTCGAGGGAAATTGAATTCAATAATTTTGTAACAGGGTTCGTAAAATCAAATGAAGTTCTCCAATTTAATAATCTTGAGATCCTGTACTAGCGTGGTTTTATGAACTCACTCTGGTAGACAGGAATCTATGGACAAACGAACAAACGAATGATCCCAAGGTAGGTATCTATTGAATAAAGAAAACCCCACTTTTCACTCGAAAGCATTCTTAGAATTTTCTATCTTATATTCCTTGATCTTTTTAGCGTCAAGACAGATGTTATACGTGCTGCAAGACGACGACGTTTAAGAAACGAAGTTGATTTTCTGAAATAAGTTCCCCGATTTGGGACAATCGTGTTTCGTGAAATCGTGATAAACCTCTGGCTTGAGAAAGCGGGCCATTCTTCTGGCCCGGGCCATTGGGCCGACGGTCCACAACGCGATCGCCGAGTGGCTACTTTGATTGCATTGCGGTCGCTATCGAGCCCTGAATTTTTATTGAAATTGTTGTGGAGAAATGTGGGATTTTATCTGAATCCGGCCTGCTTTATTTTTGTGGATTGTGCTGCTGACCGTGATTGATTTTATTGGATTGGTATTCTATTTTTATTTATGTTTCAGTAGGTTCAGTCTGTTTAAAATAATAGACCTTAATTTTTATAACTGGCGGGTGGCTGTGCTAAACTTGAACTGTTTGGTCAATAAATTAGAAAATCTATTGCTGTTTTTAGAGTTCCGTATCTCAAAAGAAAAAAAAAACAGAATCCTTATAGGATTATTTCGTTGTCTGCCTGTCAGTATGTCAAGATTCTTTTTCTCAGGAATGCGTGGAGGTATCAAGTTGAAATTAATATTAAATACGTAAACCTATGATCCCTTAGAGCTCTAAAAAAATCAAGCTTCTTAGTTAACACACTATAAATACGGCCATTTATGCGACATATTTTGATACTCGCAAGTAAATCAAAACCTATAGGGTACTTCCCGTTGACCTAGAATCATGAAATTTGACTAGAAGCAAGGTCTCACAGCACAAAGAAAGGAAAAGTCCGAAAATCGTTAATTTGTAATTTTTTTAACAAGATTTTCTTTGGGATTTCCAGTTTTCCAACTACAATGTTAAGTTTGTTTTTGGGATAAATTCTTTTCAACTACGGAATCCTTCATTGTGCGTGGGCCAACACGCACTTGGCTGGTTTCTTTTAGAGTATTTCTTAAATGGTATTATTATTATTCATTTTTGTTACTTAAAAACAAAACAACAATCAATTTAAATAGGAATTTTAGCATTAAATCTGTCACTCACCATAATCCTATTGCTTAAACACTATCTCCAATACCACACATATCTGATTCTGATAGTGTATTGACTTACAGTAATGGTATTCAGTGCAAACACAGCCTGTTTGTGCTGTCACTGTAGGTAGTTAATTATGTAATCTTATTGTCTGTATACGCTGATAGACTGGTTGGTTTAGCATCTATTCAATCTCTGAGCATAGGTACGTAGAATACGACACTTCTAGGTATCATTATGATTCGGTGCTAAGTTTGATGGGAAACGATAACACGGGCATTGATGACATAAAGTATAGTTAATACACAACATAAATCATTCGAGTGTTTCGCTCTCTTTCCCACTCACGAGCCTTATGGGCAGGCCACGCCCACACGTAGTCCTGTGCATTACTGCAGTCGATGAGTGATATCGATAGTTTTATATACAGGGTGTCCAGTAAATAGCACGACATACTGCAGGAGGTGATAGCTTGGGTCAATACCTATCAAAACAACACAATATATGTTCAGCAAAATCTTACGGATTTTTTTTCACCACTGTAGTCACAGTTATGCGAAAAGAAAATCGTTCTGTGAAAATTTAAACAAAAAATACTATTTCTTGAAAACATTCTTGTTTTTGATAGAAAAAAGACTTATCAATGAGTAAAGTAACTATTCACGAATAATTTGATGTAAAAAAAAATACTAGAAAAGGAATTTTCCATTACGAGAAACTTAAAAATCTGTTTCAAGAAAGAGATTTTTCGATATTTCGGAAAATTTTGTAAAACTGTAAATCCGTAAGATTTTGCTGAACATATATTGTGTTGTTTTGGTAGGTATTGACCCAAGCTATCACCCCCTGCAGTATGTCGTGCTATTTACTGGACACCCTGTATTTATAAATGGGTGATAGAAATAAATACACATTTTTTTAAATTTTATTACAAAATTTACTACAAAGCATATTAAATATATAAACAAAAGAACGTATATATAAAACTATTTGTTGTTGAGGAGTTCTCCTGGTTCTTAACAGCAGAACTCCTCAACAATTAACGTCCCAGCATCGGGAAAAGCAATATTTTGTAACATGTGATGAGCAATTGACATTAGACTATTGTAACTTATACAAATTATAAACAGACCCACTAAAAAGTGAAAAATAAAAACTTTTTTAAACAAAAATACAACCGACTTCCAAAAACAACACTACAAAGTGAAAAATAACTTTAATTTATAAGTTACAATAGTCTAATGTCAATTGCTCATCACATGTTACAAAATATTGCTTTTCCCGATGCTGGGACGTTAATTGTTGAGGAGTTCTGCTGTTAAGAACCAGGAGAACTCCTCAACAACCACTCACCACACGCATTGTGTGAAGAGCGGAAATTGCTTAGCAACCATATTAAAGTAATCGAATCACAACCCGTGAAATATTTATCATTGAGTAGTTTCGGTAGTCATCTGTGGTCTTCATCATCAGTTCCACTTCACCAAGTGGTGCTTTCCGAGAGCAAATGCACGAGTTACTATAAAAAATACCCAAATCGCTATAGGTGTGCCTATAATATTTGAAGAGTTCCTTCGATTTCTCCAGGATCCCATCATCAGAATAGGATTTTGACAAAAATGGGACCATTTGGGAAGTTAAACCCTTTCCAACAAAAAAATATTTTTTCAAATCGGTTGGCAAGCGACGGAGTTATGCGCGAACAAACATAAAAAATAAAAAAAATACAAATATCCGAATTGAGAACCTCCTCCTTTTTTAGAAGTCGGTTAAAAATAAAAAATTAAAATTCTTCGTCTGAGTCATCGTCATTATCATCCACATGAATGATGAACTCTTCGCATAAATGTGCTTTTTTTAAGTCTTCATCTTGCAGCAATTCTGCATGTTCCACACATTTTTGCCAATTTTGAATGCAGTATGTTTACGTGATAACCTTAATGATTCTGTTATCGATAATGGCCTTGAGCGCGCGCAACTAGCGCACATCCCTACTCCGATTATGATTTATGACCAAGTCTGCAGCGAGATTTTAACTATACTATAGTATAATGAGAAATAGCATAGGTAGGTATATCACAACTTAGATGTAGCATAAATTTGAATATTTGCATTCGTTCATTTCAATTTTACGAAAGTATTGGTTGTATGACTTTACAAGATTGCGTTTGCGTAAAGATATTTTTAGCCTAAAGCAGTAACCAAGATTGGTAATTTTGAAGGTGCACTCAGTTCGGACGGTGATCGGTTTTAGGAATTTTGCCAAAGCTACATCTAAGTTGTGTCGTACTGTAGTTACCTACCTAGTTTTAGTACATCTTTGAATTTATGCCTTAGGAATAAGAGGTAATTATTTGGGATGCCTACACAAATGTAATGTTATAGTCTGCTTCGGGTCTATGTTTTACGTAGCCCGACTATGTTTTTGTGCATATAAAGATTCTGCAATGACCAAACCTTTTATTACACGTGGTTATACGACTGCCTCCTTGGTTAGTGATCGCAACTCGCAAGCGCTACGGCTGAGCATGAAGTTCTGGGTTCGATTTGCGGGTCGGGCAAAGTGTTATTGGGTTTATCAACCGGAATTTTTCAGTAGCAGCCCGGAGCCTGGGTTTGCGCCCGGTTGATGGCAATAGCACAGTCTCTACATCATACAGTCGTCCGACGAAGCCCGAGCTGTATACGAAGTTCGGCGAACTACGTAAGCAGCTCGGGCTCTCGTCGGACGACTGTATGTTGTATAGACTGTGGCAATAGGCTCGCCCCCTATTAAACTAGGTGTAATTTTAATCTCCGTTATCCTGTTAAGGGGTCAATGTACTCATCATAGTACTCCTATAGTAAAAGTTGTTCCTAATTATGAGTACAATGACCTCTTAAGTAGATAACGGTGATTAAAATTACACCCAGTATTGGACTTACTTACTATAGGTGCAACTCTGCTTAACCTTTCGGGGAATGCAAGCGTGATGTTATGTTATGTCTTATGTAATTAATATCGTCCTGGTGTCTGTTAGCTCGTACCTAAGTAATAACAGCCGCAAGGGTCGATCCATCAGGTTAAGCTACGCTTGCCGGGATTGGTCCGTGGATGGGTGACCATCTTTACATACCGAGACTCCTCCGTGCCTCGGAAAGCACGTTAAGCCGTTGATCCCAGCTGTCATTCGTGGACCTTTGATAGTCGTTACTGGTCGTCAAAAGCCCGAAAAGTCTGACAACCAGTCTTACCTAGGGTATCGTGTTACCTAGTTACTGGGTTGTGAAGGCCAGATAGGCAGTCGCTCCATGTAAAATACTGGTATTCAGATCTAGGGAGGCTATGCTATTAGATGGAAAGCTAACCAGACGTCTGTTACGCCTGGACAGGCATAGGCTGCGCCTGGTGACGGGGACTATCACAGGACACTGCTCACTAAACAAACACTTCCACACAATGGGAATAACGGACAGTCCTCTGTGCAGGGCTTGCTTGGAGGCTAAGGAAACCGTTACGCATGTGCTCTTTGAATGCACAGGCGTCACCCAGATTAGAACAGGAACTCTTGAAACACCCAGATATTTCACAGATGTTCTGAACAGACTAATAGGAGACTTGATCGACTTCTGGAATGAGGTGGGCTGGTTAGAATAACCCCCCCGACGACCGCTATGGCCCACGCACAATGGTCCACATGAAGGACTAAGTGCGAAAACCATACCCTCTAACTAACTAGAACTAACTGGTATTCAGCTGCATCCGGTTAGACTAGAAGCCGACCCCAACATAGTTGGGAAAAGGCTAGGCAGATTTTTTGTCTTCAACGCCACGTCCAAGCACAAAATGGAAAAAAACATATTTTAGAGTAGTTCTTGTACTCGTAGCTTACATTAATTTGTTTATCAAATTGACACACAAAACTAATTTGCTAAGCTATAGCCACTTCATACGATTACTGTCAAAGACGATTGTGTTTTGAATATACGGACAATACCTACAAATTTCATCTTAATTAGCCTATAATGTTCCCACTGCTGGGACACAGGCCTCCTATCTGGGATAAGGAGTGGGCCGTAATCCATCACGCAAGCCCAGTGTGGGTTGGTAGACGTCACATGTTTTCGAACTTTTGGTTCTAGTACATGCCGGTTTCCTCGCGATGTTTCCTTCACCTTTGTGAGAGCAGTGGTGATGAAATTATTTACATAAAGTAAAGCGCCTGAATGGGTTCCTGAACCTACAATTCGTAAGTCGCGGTTGTTAACACTGGGCCAAAACTACTCCCTACAAATTTGCTAAACATAAACAATAATATCTTTTTCTGACTTATCATCGCTAGTTAACGCTACTATTGAATACTGAAAAATAATCTCCAGGAAAGCATCAGAAAACCAATTAGTCGAATCCGACGCCTTCCTGTTTTTCCCAAATCGTTACGATAACAATATTAATCATTCTTGTTTTCGTCCAATTAAGTCAATTTCGAGTTGTTAACTAGTTAAAGTTTGTCTTACTGCTAATCCATCTGTAAGATATTACTGTACTGTGTAATAAGGATTTATTAAGGATGGGTGACCTTTATATTCGTTTCGGTTGGTAACAGGAACAATTTGTTCTAAAAGTTTTCACGACTAAACCCCGGTTCCAAATGACTTAGTGATCGTTATTGAGGACAAGCACGTGTAGTGTCTTCACTTAGTCGACGCGTATTTTTGGAACAAAACGTGGAATGTTTGGTTCTTTTAGAAGTTGTTTAGATAAAGTGGTATCAGAAACCTACAGTCTTTGGCTGTGGCCCTGAAAAGATTGTAAAAGCTAATTATTTTTAAAGGCGGTGGCTAAGGAACTTGTGGCGGCACCAACAATATAGACGCACACTTATTAGCCGTATGCAGGTTGCACTCTAACCAAGCGCGTCGACTGTTTTCGGCCGCTGCGCAATACGGCAGGCAGGTGCGCGGGCGCAGGCGGCGAGGTAAACAGTCGACGCGCTTGGTTAGAGTGCAACCTGCATACGGCTAATAAGTGTGCGTCTATATTGTTGGTGCCGCCACAAACTCGTGGCTAAGTATAAACAGCCGCAAGATTGAGTAGGGGTATCATGTTACGCAGTTACTGGGTTGTGGAGGTCAGAGTCGCTCCACGTAAAATACTGGTATTCAGCTGCATCTAGTTAGTACTGGAAGCCGACCCCAACATAGTTGGGAAAAGGCTAGGCAGATTTAATGGTTTCCTAGAAGAGCAGTTCCGTCATATTATAACGGTCTTCATGAAAATCTGTCATATACGCCATATTTGATATTAAGGTGACCAAAAGCGCCCTGTATTGGTTGGACAGCCGTTACGTATTGTGTGACCGTTAATCGCTTTGTTAGGAAACTAAATAAGCTAAACCGTGGAGCTTCTTGCCGGCTCTTCTCCATAGGAAACTACCATTTGGAACCGTGCACCTAGCTTCTGGAGTTTTCTAAGCGCCCATGTAGGTTTATGTAAAATAAAATACGTTGAATTTGAAATTGAAACGTTTCTAAATACAAGTGGCTCTATAAAAAAATGTGATTGTCAAAACGATCCGTTCTTGGACTTTGAAATCAAGGGTCAAGCTTTGGCAAATCTGCATCCACCTACAATGAATTATACCGTACCGTACCCATACCCGCTGTATCGTATTACCTACTTTTTAATGTAGACACGGATATTTTAATTTTTTATGACTTTATTTGTTAGAACAAACCAGAATTTATGAAGAAAGATCTTCAGTTCTATTTGTTTTGATTTTTGCTATTAGGATAACGGTTTTTTTCTAATTCATTTTTTATTTTTACCCATATTAGTGTCTTTACATTCAAGAGCTACGATAACCCATCAATCAACTTAGCCAAAGCAGTCCACTGCTGAACATAGGCCTCTCCAAGGTTGCGCTACAACACCCTGTCCTCCGCCTTCCGCATCCAGTCTGTCCCAGCCTATTTCTTCTTGTCGTCGGTCTATCTAGCTGGGGGGCGTCCCACACTACGCTTACCGATACGCGGTCTCCACTCCAGAACCCGTCTGCTCCACCGGCCATCGGTCCTTCGACAAACATGGCCAGCCCACTGCCACTTCAGTTTGCTTAGTTTGAAAGCTATGTCGGTTACTCCGGTTCTTTTCCGGTAACCCATGACTGTAAAAAACAACTAGGTACCTACTAAGACGAAACACAGTTATTCAAACATGTATGTTCCCTGAAAGTGCTAGGGGTGTAAATTCAAATAGACTCTCGGTCGGTCTTGGAATTTCAAAGTCTTGTGAGTTGTCGATATCGTAAAACAAGTCCACATTTTACGGCTGCTGTCTTGACTATTTTCAGAACATAAAACGGTTACTTGTTATAAAAAGTCTTTACTTTTTCACGATCAAGGATCATCATAAATATCTAGGACTGGCTGACAATGATAAACACTTCGTCTAGTGTCAGTAAATAAGCAAGACTTTCCAAGATAGTTTTTTTTTGGATACCAATTTAGAAAATTTGTAGATAAATGTACCATTTAGTACAAGTGGAATGCTTACAAGCACCAAAAAGCTGGTATTTAAAGAGAGAAAATATATGGGCAATGGGCATCTTCTTAGAAAGGGACACACTGCAGAACAGTTTTTCTGCAGTGTGTCCCTTTCTAATAAGATGCCAGTTGCCCGTATATTTTACTTGATATAAAGTAAGTTTAAAAACTAAAACCCGACTGCTGAAAAATCACGCTCTAAAAAGTATGAAACAAGAAAATATTCCAATCTGAAATTATAAAAAGACAGACAAATATAAAATTCCGGAGTTACACGTAATCTGTTTGATTCATGCCCTAACATGACGTGTGACTCCGGATTTTTAATTTGTCTGTCTTTTTCTAATTTGAGATGAGAATATTTTCTTGTTTCATACTTTTTAGAGCGTGATTTTTCAGTAGTTGGGTTTAACTTTTAAGTAGTTGGGGTAAACTTATTTTTTATTTAAATTGTTTTGGGGTTATAATTTCGTGGTAAAGTATTTGCAGAGCCACTTTACATTTTTTAAGAAGAATAATTATTATTATTAAATGTATTTTTGAAATGTGCTGATTAAGCCCTTTCATTTGATACCCCACATAACATATTTTTTTAGTTCATGACTTTATGTCCTCTAGAGGGCGCCATATTTAATTTTATGTGACGTTAAATAGCTTATAACCAGCGGACAACCAAGACGCTTCTAACAACACCTCATTTGTCAAATTATAATAAGTAGTTTAGAAGTTATGAGGGAACAGATGAACATACATACATACCAGCCAAATCATAACCCTCCTTTTTGCTTCGCCGTAGTCGGGTAAAAAGTAGGACACTATGGAAAAGCTGAGAGCAGAATCTAATATTTCTGTTTCCTTACTCTTGATCTTCTGTATTTTTTACCTATAAATATTTATCTTGTGACTAACAAATATTATAGCTCCGGCTATCTGTTACGTTACATTGAACACCTTTAAAAAATATCCAATATAAACATCCTTTTCACATTTCATAGTAAATAAAATTGTCTATCAAGGTCTATTGTGTATCGCGGGCTAATTCAGATTAATTAAAACCTAATTAAGTCTACTGAAAATACTCTAAACTAATTAATTGTCTCAATGTCCGTTTTTGTTAAATTATACAATTTTTTCGTCTATTCTATCTCTGTCTGTTCCTCGATATTTACCTGTGTAAACAATACTGTTATCGAATAAAACAAGCTTACACAATAATAATATAATTTTATTATATTCAAATTTACGTTATCCACTAGTGTTTATTTTACATTTGTTGGCGATTAGCGTTGCTTTTGCGGTGACTAGCATAATATGTATTTTCAGGTATAATGCTAAAACCTTGTATTTCGGATAAATTTATATTTATGGTCGAACCGGTTAGTACCATTTCTGTTCCATCTTCACTTCTAATAATTATTCCAACATCCCGGCACGTCACTATTGTGTCTCCGTTCCGCCAATAGAAGAAAAAATATCATTAGGAAAAAACTAGTACCTACTAACTCAAAAATAACTTGTAGAAGATGATGCACCAAAACTTGGAAATAGCCGATGCAATGGTGTTACACCATTCATATGACTAACAGTAAACACTTAAGATGCACATAGACAAGCAATAGATTGCTCAATTCTTGCCAATTGTGAGTAAATATGACTTCTCGACCACACGAAGCATTTCGACAACAAGACGCTATGAAAAGAAAATATTCACAATAATAATACACTCAATGACATAATCTCATCCATACTAATATTATAAATTCTAAAGTAACTCTGTCTGTCTGCCTGCCTGTCTGTCTGTTACCTTTTCACGCCTACACCGCTGAACGGATTTCAATAAAATTTGGCAAGGCTATAGATGGCATCCTGGGGAAGGACATAGGTTATTTTTTCTCTCAAAAATAATTCTACAGGGGGATGATATAGGGGATGAAAGTTTGTATGGGAAACCCAGCATTTCATAAGTTAAGGATATGAAAATTCAAATTTATGCTTTGTGGTACAGCGTTTTTGAAAAATCATACACTTTTTTTTTTTTTTTGTGGATGGGAAATCATCAAATGACTTCTCCCGCTCTAGGCAGAGCGGGAGGGTGTGTCAGACTTTTACTGACTAAAACCCACCCATGTTCCTTCAGTTGCCCGTGCCAGGGCCACGGTATCTCTTTCGAACTACCCGCGACCCCGGCGGCATCGGCCCAATTGACCCCGTCATCCGCAAGCCCGCGCCTACGGTGGCCGGGAATTGGCGATTGATTCCCGCCGCCCAGGGCGTCTCCTACGGCGGCTAGGGGCGCGAGGGCGCGGCTGTTGCCTCTCCCTCACGCGTTCCGCTTCCTCCTTCGCGAGCATTACTGCTTCGCAGAAGGAGGTGACGGCCTCCCATGCACTCTCGCTCCGCACCATGGCCTGGACCAGGTTTGGACGCGAGAGATCGCCGCCACCGATCGCCTCCGTGAGAACACGGCGGTGCTCCGCCCAAGCCGGGCAGACCTCCACAGTATGCTCCACCGTGTCCTCCGGGCGATCCACACAATGGTGACACCCAGGCGTTTCCTCCCGCCTTATCCGAAACAGGAACCTCCCGAAACAACCGTGTCCAGTGAGGACCTGCGTCAGGCGGAAGGTGAGGACGCCGTGGCGCCTCTTCAACCACTCCTCAAAGAGGAACTTATCGCCATACCCTAAGGGGGTAAACTAGGGGTTGATCTTAAAATTCACAAAACTGCATGGATATCGATAAAATTTAGCAAGGCTATAGATTGCATCCTGGAAAAGGACATAGGCTACTTTTTGTCTCAAAAATAATTCTACAGGGGGTGATATAGTAGGGGATGAAAGTGGGAAACCCAGCATTTCTTAAGTTAGGGGTACGAAAATACAAGTTTATGCTTTTGTTTTATGAAAAATCATCCCCTGAGGGGGTAAACTAGGGGTTGATTTTAAAATGCACAAATAAATAAAAAAATTGTGTACGTCTTTTTAAGAGATAATAGATTGGAAAAGAAGTCATACTTAGTTAGTTAGGTAGTTAGAGGAGCTCGTGGCTAAGTAATAACAGCCGCACGGCTCAATCCATCAGGTTAAGCTACGCTTGCCGTGGTTGTCCGTGGATAGGTGACCATCTTTAAAGACCAAGACTCCTCCGTGCCTCGGAAAGCACGTTAAGCCGTTGGTCCCGGTTGTCATTCGTGGATCTTTGACAGTCGTTACGGGTCGTCAGGACCCCGAAAGTCTGACAACCAGTCTTATCAAGGGGTATCGTATCACCCAGTTACTGGGTTGTGGAGGTCAGATAGGCAGTCGCTCCATGTAAAATACTGGTATTCAGCTGCATCCAGTTAGACTGGAAGCCGACCCCAACATAGTTGGGAAAAGGCTAGGTAGATTGATTTTGTAGTCATAGTTAGTATCTTGAAGTAACATTTAGTATTATTTTTTTTTTGTTGTGTGATATGTCCAAACATATTTATTTATTTATTTATTTATTTTTTTTTTTAATCCAAACGGGATAGGGAATGAAGAAGATTTATTTTCGCTATAGAGTTGCCTTCAAAGGCATGCGAGTTAATAATTTTCCGTTTCGTTTTATTGTTAGGTTTTAGAATTTATTATCCTCCAGCAATCATATTATATCACTATTTGACTGTACAAGCAGTGCGAGAAGACATTGTTTTGGGGTACTTTTAATCCCGATAGTACGTTCCCGTGGGATATTTTCCGACATCCACGCGGGCGAAGCCGCGGGCAAAAGCTAGTGATTAAATAAAATCAAATTCATTAATTCGAATAAAAAATAAAATAAAATACTGTATAGCGCTACAAAAATAATAATTAATTCGACTGATAGCTAATATAAAAAACTTTTTTACAAAAAAATACAACCGTCTTCCAAAAACAACACTACATTAGTGTTATTTTTGGAAGTCGGTTGTATTTTTTTGTATAAAAGTTTTTTATTTTTCACTTATTATTGGGTCAGTTTATAATTTATCTAAGTTACAATAGCAATGTTAACTGCTCCTCACTTTTTACAAAATATTGCTTTTCCCGATACAGGGACGCTAATTGTTGAGGAGTTCTCCTAGTAAGGAACCAGGAGAATTGGAATTGATGGTGTAGTCACCATTAGCTCTACTACACCATAATGCATTGTGACGAGCATAAATTGCTTAGCAACCATATTAATGTAATTGAATCACAACCCGTGAAATACGTATTATTGAGTAGTTCCGATGGCCATATGTGGTCTTTCCGAGAGCAAATGCACGAGTTACTATAAAAAATACCCAAATCGCTATAGGTGTGCCTATAAAATTTGAGGGTTTCCCTAGATTTCCATGAGATTCTCTCATCAGATCCTGACTTGGTTCCGATGGGGCCACCTAGGAAGTGCACTTTTTTGAATAAAAAAAGAATTTTGAAAATCGGTCCACAATAGACGGAAAAATCGGTGAACATACATAAAAAAAAAATACATTCGAACTTAGAACCTCCTCCTTTTTTTAAATCGGTTAAAACTGGGGATTCAGAATATGTCAGTATTTAACTCAAAACCTACCAAAATGTCTATTACTGCACTGAAGGCTCAGGTGGGCAGTTAACTGTATCAGCAGTGCGAGAAGACGATAATTAACTGGATTACCGCATAGGTTAGTACGTTCCCGTAGGATATTTTCGACATCGACGTGGACGAAGCCGCGGGCAAAAGCTAGTACCTGTTATGCAGTATAAATTGACTAAATAATGAATGTGTGTGTTTTTGTTGCATATTGTGTAATTTGTTTATTAAATTTACTATTTAATCTAAACTACTTTACCGAATTTGTAAAATTTATAATGTTAATGAATTTAATTTTTAATATTACTCGTACCTATTGCATAATCAGCCCATAATGTTCTCGGTGAGAGGGAGTGGGCAGTAAACCACAACGATATAAAATTTGTGCGTCGCTGGCAAAACATAGAGAGTCAACTGAATTGTTACTGAAGACCAAATGTATGAATCTGTGTTTGACAAATAAATATTTATCATTCATTTATTCCTAAGGGTTTAATAGGGTATGAAAGTTTATACGGAAGTTGACTTGCCTGACTTTGAAGATGGGATATTCAATTGCGCGCACGGCTTCTAGTAATAATAATTTACTTACTTGGTCAGTCTGTTCAGTGCATTTTAGTGTGATTGGACCAGCAGTGACCATCAACACTCCCGCCATCAAAATTGCTAGTGTCACGAACTGGAACATTTCTCGTCTTTGATTAATGAAAATATAAAAACAATTTATTAATGACAGCGTTCCAAGAAGTACTGGTTAGTGCTAAAAAGATCTTTTGGCGCTTGAATAACATTGAAATCGTTGTTGACTATGAAATGACTGTAAAAATGTTGTAAAATTGTTTTCATCACTGATGCTCTGAAAGTAGCTAGTACTCGTATTTAACTCAAAATGTGGTTTGTAAATTCGATTTACCTCACATGGGAGGTAAGTTAATTTGAAAATCGAACGAGGCATCCTGACATTCACCAACTCATTTTTTTTCAGTCCGCCACGTGGAGAGTCGTCATATGTTTTAAATAAGTATTCTTTTTTTATATTGGAGGTAGAGGTAACAGGTTTTCTAAGATTGCCTTTGCCTCTAGCTTTACTGATTCCGGCGTCAAATCCAAATCATCTTCACTTGAACACATCATGAAGTTTTGTTGGCAACAACGGTTTTGACAAGAAAATGTGCTTGGCGCCAAGTTTTATTCTTTCGATTTATTTTTCGTGCGGTCTTCTTACTGGCTAGTGTGTTTTTAAATTCCGTGGCTGGCGTGAATATGTTGACATGTCTAAAATAGCAATTTGTCAGGACGGCCATTTTAAAGGTTTGACCTCTTCTGGTAAATCGGTAAATTAGTTTACAGTATGTGTTTCAGTTGTTTTATGGGTTATTTTATACCACCTTTTAAATGATGACAATAAATAAACAAAATTCCTCTTGGTTTGCATAATAATAGACTTGTCGTTCACCATCGAGTTATCAACTTATTCACCGAGTTGTCAACTTATGCACCAACAGTTAAAAACTTTTCATCTTCTGAGTGGGGAATATACTTACTCAAATCAAGCAAAGTTGTTCTAACAAAACAAACATTAAATTGAAAAACCATGAACCTATCAGTTTCTTAGTGTAAGAGTAATAAATAAAAAATAACAAAACAGTAAATTGTTTTATTGGGCCAAACAACGGACACATACTTAATAAAGAACGAAAAGAATAAAGAAATAATAACCGTTCATATTTCATTGAACCTCAAAAACCTCTTCATCTGGGTTGTCCTCGTCCAAATCAGGCTCATTAGATGCGGAGACATCACCAACAGTTTTTATTTTAATATAAAATTCCTTGAAAGAAAAGTACCCTAAAACAGGGTACTTTTAATCCCGATAGTACGTTCCCGTGGGATATTTTCCGACATCCACACGGGCGAAGCCGAGGGCAAAAGCTAGTGATTAAATAAAATCAAATTCATTCATTCGAAAAAAAAAAATACTGTATAGCGCTACAAAAATAATAATTAATTTGACTGATAGCTAATATAAAAAACTTTTTTACAAAAAAATACAACCGACTTCCAAAAACAACACTACAGTAGTGTTATTTTTGGAAGTCGGTTGTATTTTTTGTATAAAAGTTTTTTATTTTTCACTTATTATTGGGTCAGTTTACAATTTATCTAAGTTACAATAGCAATGTTAACTGCTCCTCACTTTTTACAAAATATTGCTTTTCCCGATACAGGGACGTTAATTGTTGAGGAGTTCTCCTAGTGAGGAACCAGGAGAATTGGAATTGATGGTGTAGTCACCATCAGCTCTACTACACCATAATGCATTGTGACGAGCTTATATTGCTTAGCAACCATATTAATGTAATTGAATCACAACCCGTGAAATACGTATTATTGAGTAGTTCCGATGGCCATCTGTGGTCTTCCTCATCAGTTCCACTTTATCAAATGGTACTTTCCGTACACCAACTCATTTTTTTTCAGTCCGCCACGTGGAGAGTCGTCATATGTTTTAAATAAGTATCTATATCTTTTTTTATATTGGAGGTAGAGGTAACAGGTTTTCTACGATTGCCTTTGTCTCTAGCTTTACTGATTCCGGCGTCAAATCCAAATCATCTTCACTTGAACACATCATGAAATTTTGTTTGCAACAACGTTTTTGACAAGAAAATCTGCTTAGCGCCAAGTTTTTTTCTTTCGATTTATTTTTCGTGCGGTCTTCTGACTGGCTAGTGCGTTTTTAAATTAACACCAATTCATTGTGTAACTTTACCAATCTATGAGTTTAGTACTCATCAATTATAATACAGGCACATTTTTGCATAAGTATTGCTAGTAGAAATAAAATACAGACCAAAAACACAAAAAATGTTGATTGCTATTCCATTGAGCTAGAAGAAAAAAAAAAAAAATTAAGTAATCAGATTTTTTTGTTTTTTTTTTTAATTTCCTCGCATTAGTGATGAATACTAGAGTGATCAACTTGGGTGTAAGTGATCAATTACACCCTCGAACTATAAACACCCTCACTCGCTTCACTCGCTCGTGTGCCTAAATATCTCGGTTGTAATTGATTACTTACATCCCATGCTTAACAATCTACTATTACAGCCCATTCACAGTTATTGTACCTTTTATTTTGCATCACTGTCAAAATCACAGTTATCTTTATTCTCGTTAAAATAAGGTAAGTGTTGTTTTCTGACATTGACAACACTGTCAAAACCATAGTGATCCACTGCTGCATTATGCGGTCGTGAATCAACCAAAGACACAACAAGATTGTTATGTCTTTGGTTGACTCAAGTTTGTTAGGGTTGGTTTCCAGTCTAGTCGGATGCAGCTGAATACCAATATTTTACAAGGAGCGACTGCCTATCTGACCTCCACAACCCAGTTGCTGGGTAACATTATAAGTAAGTCTGGTTGTCAGATTTTTGGGCTTCTAACTACCCGTAACGTCTGTCAAAGATCTACGAATGACAGCCGGGATCAACGGCTTAACATGCTTTCCGAGGCACGAAGGGCTTTTGCTAATGGATGTTACTATCAAATACACATAACAAAAAATAAAAATACACATAACAAAAAATTAAAATAATAAGTCTACTCACTTCTGTTTCTCAAATTTGTGCAGCTGCTTCCGAAGCCAAGCAAAGAATGAAAACGTTAGGAGTTATTTGTACTTATATACCCGACAGTGACGATATGTGTTGTAATTCTAATGTTATTCCCAAAACAAAATGCCATAAGGGAAACCAAAATAAAAAGTGCCTAACCTAAAAAAGTCATACCTACCCTTGATTTTATCTAAGCGGCATTGATAACACATGCACCTTTGTCCTCACGGAGTAATTCGCAGTAAAGGAATTTCCGAAGGAAAAATATATTGGTAAAAGTGGCTTTCGGATATTCCAGAAAACCAAATAAAAAGCATTGAGTGCCTAACAAAAGTCATACTTTGAGTTTATCTAAGTGACATTGATAACAAGGCACCTTTGACCTCACATAACTAAGTCACAGAAAAAGAGTTCCCGAACAATAATACATTATATTGATAAAAGCTGTTATCTTGTTTAGAATATCTGGTATATAAGCAAAAACTTTTCTGAGAAACTTACTTCTTTGGCTGTCTTCGATTGGAACTGTTCACTGAGCATATAGCTGAGAGGAACTGCCGTAGTCTGTGCTTCCTAAACACTATAACGTGGTAGTCTTCAAATCAACAGTGAAGGTTATTTCTACGCAAGCGTGCACCATTGTCGACCGCGTCATCCCTTATCATCAGGTGTAATCTAGCAAACACAACCCTAAAAATACACATATCAATAATACCTGGGCGAACTTCCTCCATCTGTGCGCCATCAGCCTATGTGTGACATCACTAAACGCAACCCGGTGACACACCGTCATCTTTGTAACGGCTGTGTACCTATTGTTTGAAGGCCAAGGTTCGAGTTTAATACTGCTAATGAACAACCCTACCCATATGGAGTACTGTGAGTTCTCACTGATTTCTCGTTTGAAGTGTCACACTTGCGAGGGCTTGTAGGAAATGGGGTTGCGTGTGCATCATTGAATTTCAATAGATCATACATTTTAAACACGTTATTTGCGAAATCACTTAATCTGGTCGAAGAGAATTATATTCTTGGCATTCCATTTTCCCGCGCATTTTCCATTTTTGCTTAACTTTGCAACTATCAGTGGGCTAAGGCCACTAATAGTTGCAAAGTTAATTTTGATGTTTTGCTTGGCATTTTAAGCTCTCTTAACATATCTCCATCGGTAATTGACTGGTTTCGTACTTACCTGTTCGGTCGCCGGCAACGTATTTGCATTGGAGAGATCTTGTCTTCCTGGTGTAATATTTCTGCCGGTGTACCTCAGGGTGGCGTTCTATCCCCTTTACTTTTCGCAGTTTTCATTAACTCAATTTCCGACGAACTTATTTCTTCCTACCATCTTTATGCAGATGATTTACAAATTTACTCGCGAGCCCCTCTTGGAAATCTGTCTGAGGCTATCTTAATGATTAATAGTGATCTGGCAGCAAGAGGTATGGACTTATGGTCAACCCCATAAAGACGCAGGTTGTGGTGGTAGGCAGTTCTAGGACGGTCTCAAGGATCGACTGGATGACTCTTCCCCAGGTTTCTTTTGACAATTCAGTTATTCCGTTCAGTGAGAAAGTTAAAAACTTGGGGATATTCATAGATAAGAATTTCTCTTGGACTGCGCAGCTGCGGGAAGTTAGCCGCAGGCTATTTGCATCTGCTGCATCTTTGAAGAGATTATGTAATTTTCTACCGACTGCCACCAAGATTGCGCTTGCACAATCGCTTCTTCTACCCATCCTTGACTATGCTGATGCCAGCTATCTTGACCTTACCCAAGACCAACTCGATAAACTTGAGCGGCTTCAAAATGTTTGTATAAGGTTTATATTCGGTTTGCGCAAATATGACCATGTTTCTGAATTTCGTGTGAAGCTCAAGTGGTTACCAATTCGCCATCGCCGGAATGCTCATATCCTTTCCCTTTTGTATAATGTGCTCTTTTCCCCTACCACCCCTCTCTATCTCAAGAAACGTTTCCAGTTTCTTTGCGACTCCCACACGAAATTTTTAAGGTCATCTGATAATTTAAAGCTCAAAATGCCTATGCATTCCACAACTTTCCTCGATAAATCCTTTACTGTCCAGGCTGCTCGTTTGTGGAATGCATTGCCAGTTCAAATAAAACGCGCGCAGTCGTTACCTATGTTTAAAAGGCTCGTAAAGGAACATTATTTGTCGTTGTGATCGTGTTCACGTAACTGTAAATATCTTTAGTCTTCATTTGTTTTCGTTGCTTATATTTAGTATGTATGTATTTATGTATCTATTATTTAGGTTATGTATGTATCTATTTTAGTATAATATTGTAAGTAGGCACTTATTATTTGCACCAAAGACAGCCCCATTTCATATCCAGGCAAATCACTGTCCATTCTATGGTTGCCTGGAAGAGATTGCAGAAAGCGATAAGGCCGCCCATTGTATATTTTGTAGTTTGTGTCTTTTTTTTTGTTATGTATTTTTGTGGTGTACAATAAAGTATATATAAATAAATAAATAAATAAATAAATAAGTCTTGAATAAAGACAGAAAAAAACTTTTTTACAACAAAATACAACCGACTTCCAAAAACAACACTACAAAGTGAAAAATAACTTTAATTTCGGAAGTCGGTGTCTTTGGTTTCTTTTTAGTTTCATTTTTTGCCACCGACTTCCGAAATTAAAGTTATTTTTCACTTTGTAGTGTTGTTTTTGGACGTCGGTTGTATTTTTTTGTAAAAAAGTTTTTATTTTTCACTTTTTAGTGGTTCACATGTGCTTACCCCTTCACAGCGTACTGGCGTGATGTTATATTATGAACTGGTGTAAACAACAAACAGACATAAGATTTCAGCAATCCCAGTCCATTTCCTATCATTTATTGAGGAGTTCCGTTGCCTATCTCAGAAGTTCTTCATCAGATCTTCACCAAATTGAAACGGCACCATTCCAAGAAAGTAGTCTTCCAAAAACTATCCAAATCGCTTCAAGTGTGCCTATAAAATTGGAAGAGTTCTCTCTATTTCTCCAGGATCCCATCATCAGATCCTGACTTGATGATCATGGGACCACCTGGGAAGTATACCCTTTCAAACAAAAAAAAAATAATCCAAATCGGTCCAGCCATCTTCGAGTAATCGGGGAACATACATAAAAAAAAAAAATAAAAAAAAAATAAAAAAAAAGTTTCCGACGAATTGAGAACCTCCTCCTTTTTGAAGTCGGTTAAAAATACAAATTACATGAAAGAAACCATTCAAATAGCTACATTGACATTGATGCGTGAAGCACAGCTTCTACGAAAGAATGTAGTTTTATCGAATTCCACTATTGAATTATGAAACTTTTCGAATTGTCACCGTGTGTAAATCCACCTTGAAGAAATTTACGCCCGTGAATAATTTAATCAGTAGGACGGCTTAAGTCGCAAATCCTCTTAAATTGCTTTCTAGACGCGATAAAGTCCAAAAATACGTTTATTTATGCACCAGTCAGCCGAATTGTTGGCGAATTCAGTTGCTAAAGGCTTTTTAGAACAAAAAGAGTCGTTGACTGAACGGATTTAGCGGCTGATTGAGATGGTCTTAATTAAAATTACTGCTGAATAAAATAAATACAATTTAGTTGGTCTCATTGGGCAAGGTAGCTTGCATTTTTTTATGTTGCTTTGTGAAATGGCTGTCACGGGATACTTTGTTATAATATTTACATACCAAGCTTTTTGTAGTGACTAATTTTATATCAAAAACGTTATGAATTTTCATCACGATTTTATTCAACTGTGTAACAAATCCTTTCAATTTGGCTCCATAAAAGATCTCTGAAATGTATTTTTTTTTTTTTTTTTGTAACAAAAAAACTTTTATCACTTATTACTTTTCTTTTGCCTTTGAATGCTTTTCATGAAAAGTTTAGTGCAATTTTCCTCCCTTTGCTTTTATTTAATTTAACTTGATTAATTTAGGCATACTTTGTAAAGACAATTTTATAGCGTGTCACATTGATGTCTCTATTCACCGAAGGGGAGAGTTTAATCGACATATTTGCGGTTACCTCCCTGTGAAATAGGGGTAAGAGATATTTTCACTGAAAATTAGTAGCGGTACTAAATTGTACCTTACCTTCGTGTAATATGTGATTATATGCTTGTGGCAATTTGGGAAAGATTCATGATGTTATAAAGCTTAACCTTTGAAGGGATGGTGTGTGACTGTGTGGTGTCTCTTTAGCGAAACGTTTCCATATATTCTAATATGGCGATTAATGTGTCTATTGTGTTGCAAAATCAATCTGCCTAGCTAATCTGCGTGGCAATATGAATTTAAGGTCGAACCGGTAGTAAGGGTCAAAGTTGCAGATCGCGTGTGTTACCCAAGGTCACGGCATTCATGTGTTATCGTTATCGCCACCCCATCAACAAATCAGTCTCGATTCTTTACAAATGCGGACAAACCAAGACCGGGTTATTTACGGTTTTTTTAGTTATTTTTGGACCAAGTTGAAACATTTTTCGTATTTTGTTATGGTCACGTATGTCCCATGGTTTATGGTTTCAGATTTTTTTTTTTTATACCTACCGCTATAATAAAATAACAGTCGCAAGGAAATATTTACGGAATCATCATGCTTGGTAAATTGAATGTTATTTGGCGAAAATTGGTGGTAGATCACAGAGTCGTAATTGTATTTTAGGATTGCTCTGTAGTGGAATCATTAATTAATTTATTTATTTATTTATTTATCCTCCAACTGGAACGCCTTATAGCAATTACACCAACCGAGCAAAAAATTACTTCATGTGCTGCTTTCCATCCATCCTGTGCGCGCTGGACATCGAACCGGCCATGGCTCACCCACGCTTACGCTATCACGCAGCGTCAAGACACTTCTCCTTATTTCATAACTCCATCCATATTGCACACATTCATTGCGATATTATTGAGACTCAATGAATTTTTCAAAATAAATATATTTACATTGAAAAGAAACGAAAAATTTTGATGTGTCATCCTTAATAATACACGTACGAGTACTTGAACTATGTATGTACCTAGTTCAAGTATACGTACGTGTCGTAGGGCGCTTGGAGAAAAAACACAACATCAGTGAAAATAACAATTATTTTTTTCGCTCCGTTGCTGAACCTCGAACTTCTTCCTCAACCATTCTAAATGCATTTGTAACTGTGCCATCAGTAGTAAAGATCTGTGTTCGACTTAATCCGGAACACGAGTTAAGCAAAGGGCATCTGGCACGTCTGTTGAACACACAAAGGAAAGGAAATGCTTACGGACACGGATATTGCAGCGATGCTATTCAACAGTGCTATACCGTTTTCGCACTATATTCTAAAGCAGTTTCAATGGTAAGCATACCCCTGATTTGACAAAAATATGAAGGTTTAATGTCTTTGGTCAAAGACAATACACATTGGCAAATGACATCAAACAAACAAAACAAAACAAAATGCCGATTGCAGAGAGGAAATTATCTACTTAAGAGGATATTATAGAAGCGTGGTTTTAAGTTCCCTTCAAAATGGTTGAGCTATTGCTGATCCATGCGTCATGTTCGTGAACGGGCGCTGTCAGTTGGGACCGGTCGTCTCTTAGCTGCCATAGCGTATTTTTAATTTAAAAAAGATAATAACTAAAACAACTATATTAATAGTTGTTTTAGTTTTTATCTTTTTATTACGGACGCTTTTTAACGTGCACGTCTTTCTGCATTGTTCTCACATGTATATTTTCAACATGAACGATGTAACCAATATTTTTTTTTTAAATATTTTGATTTAAAAGAGTGTCCTTGGAGTTTCTTGTCCATTCTTCTCCATAGGGATCTACTACGCTTTGTAATAGTCAACTAGCTTCATCTTTCTGACTGACCGACCCATTGACAATTCAAAAGTGCCTGTAATTGGTTTATTTGAAATAAATGCTTTGAGTTTGAGTTGAGTTTGAGTTTAGTTCGGTGTGTAAGTGAAATGGCATTATCGCGTTATGGCTGTCTAGTTTCACGCGCGAGATAGAAGTCTGTGACGCGTACCGGAATTTAAACACGCTTCGTCTAGATGCAGATTTATGACAAAATGCAATATTTAAATCAATTTTTAGCTTAATAAGTTCTTAACATATTTAAATACCTTCGATTTAAAGCTAATTTAACTTCACACTAAGTAACTGTTTATGGACAATCGTGTAAAACAGAAAAAAATAGACGGTGGTGACTTTGGATTTTTTTATATCGAAACAATTTCAAGTAATCATGTTTCGGTCACTGAATCTCTCACCGAGAGGAGGTCTTAATGCAGCAATAGGAATGTCATAGACTGATTCTGATGATGATGTTTCGGTTTTAGTACAGCAGTAGACAACACATATAAAAAACACACATCATGTAGAAGACACATATATATGAAAAATCCAAATAATTTAACCATATACCTACATTTAGTTTTATCGATTATCGATGTATCCCCTCTGAATCAAAACTACTACGCTACCATACTGTAGGGTAAGATAGGGATGGAACGGCTCTGCTATCTGACCAATAGGTAACATCTGAAGAAAATTTAATTATTATTGTCATCAATCTTAAAATAAATGGAAAAATAATTGGTTTTGATATTGTTTCAACAAAGTTTCAAGAGCATTGACATTACTTTAGGTAATTAAGTTTTTGGATAAAATGAAGACAAAGAAAGCCACTTACTTTTAGTAAAGCTTTCAGTGGAACTTATTGTTCTCATTGTGTGTTGAGTTGATGAACTTTCAGGATTATCGTTTGTATATTTTTGAGACTAAGGGTTAATTTCACCATTAAACTGGACGCGATCAGCACATCTAAACCGCGTTCAAGAGCTGCATAATTAGCCTTTAATGTTTCCACTACTGGGACATAGGCCTCTTCTCTTCGAGAGAGGCTGTAATCTCTACCACGCGGGCACAGTACGGGTTGGTAGATGTCACATGTCTTCAAATTTTTTGTTCTAGGACATGCTGGTTTGCTCACGATGTTTTCCTTCACCGTTTTGAGAGGATGAAATTATTTACACAAAGTAAAGCGCCTGCCCAGGTTCGAACCCACGACTTATTACTCGTAAGTCGGGGCTGTTACCACTAGGCCACCACTGCTCCTCCGCGTTCAAGAGGTGTCAGTGCCAATATATCATAATAATGGCGGCACTGACAGGTCTTGAACGCGGTTTAGATAGTGTTTAGTTTCATTGGTGGAATTTGCTCTTTGACGATTTAACTGTATTAATATAGAATAGGTGGTAAATAAATTATAGTTCATTTCATAGGCTTGTTGATGATAAACAAACACGTAATTATGTTGTAAAAAAATGCGTTTTCACCATTCCTTATTACTTAACTTACATTGGTCGATACCTATATACGAATACTCTCAGACAGTGCCTCAGTGCTCCAATCCCTACAGAAAAAGTACTTTACCTCGAGACTAATACTAGAATGTCACGATGCACTCGAACGAGTAGCGGTAACTAACCGCAACACAGTGACACTGCAACGGATAAAAGGACATAGCGGATCACTTGGTAATGACGCAGCGGATGAACTTGCTAGGAGAGCATCCAGCACGTCTGTCTGTGGATCTGAGCCGATCGTACCCATTCCCTTCAACCAGTTACGCAGGTGGCTACAGGAGTTCACCCATACACAAGCGGAGAGTTGGTGGTCCTCGACAGCAGGTTGCAGGCAGTCCAGGGAGGCCATCCCGTCCCTAGATGGCACGCTTACCAGGCGATTATTACGTCTGGACAGGAACGGGCTGCGCCTGGTGACGGGGACCATCACTGGACACTGCTCATTAAACAAATACTTCCACACAATAGGAATAACGGACAGTCCTCTGTGCAGGGCCTGCATGGAGGCTGAGGAAACCGTTGCGCATGTGCTTTTTGAATGCACAGGCGTCACCCAGATTAGAACAGAAACTCTCGGAATATCCCGATCTTTCACAGATGTTCTTAACAAACCCGGAGATTTGATTAAATTCTGGAGGGAGGTGGGCTGGTTGGAATAAACCCCCGACGGCCGCCATGGCCCACGCACAATGGTCCACATGAAGGACTAAGTGCGGAAACCAAATCCTATAACATAGAACATAGAACATAGAACTTACATTGGTCACTTTGGTCTGGTAGAATCTTATTTTATCCCAAATTCTTGTGTAAATAGGGCTGCATATCTAGCTATACATTTCCAGTATAAGCTGAGCTCGCATTGCATAGGATTTCCGTACAATGAGATTCCAGTTTATACTGGAAATTATAACTTGATATGTAGCCGTGTGGTACCAGACGCTAGTTTATGTCAATAAAATTAACAATAATACCGCAGTTAACAGTAAAAGTGCAATGTTTCCATTTCACAGAGGGCCATTATTATGAGGTAGTCATCCCTTGGCTTTTCATATTAAAATTGTCTTCTAGAAACTGTGAAATTCTTAGTTTTTTTGGTACAAGGTTTGTGAGAAGTCGTGCTAGCGATGTTTTTTTGCCTCGTGCGTTTTAAATAAATCTATATTATTTATTTAATAAAATATTTAAATTTATTCATTTACTGACATATAACGCACAACCTAAGCCACTGGGTCTAGAAGCATGAACTTTAGAACTAGAACTCAGCACTAAGGAAGGATTTTTGAAGATTCTAATCTAAAGGTGTTAAATAGGGATAAACTGTCAGAAATGGTCCAAAAGTCTTACACGGTTAACTTTAATTATAGGAGTTGGTGTCTTTGATTTTTTTCACTTTGTTTGTATTTTTTACATTTTTTTTTGGGGTTGTTTTTTTTTTTTTGTAAAAAGTTTTTATTTTTCACTTTTTAGTGGTGCCTACCCCACACATCGAATACCACTCTGCAAAATAAGTAAGAGCATCATTCACATAGACTATGTGGGAAAATACGTATTAAATTATTGAAGCTAACTCAAAAGCCACTCATCAGAACTTAAAGATATTTATATGCGACCATCGCCAATAAAAAAACTTTGCAAAAAGGCAAAAATACGTCGCGCTAAGCCGTGTCAGAACTTGAAGATATTTACCAATCATTTATAGGCAAATCATTTATAGCCAAAGTGTACCTCATGACAATTCCAATAAGCCTAAACACGGCTAGAATACATTGTTTTGTCACTGAGTTCCGGTGCCTACCTCCGACTTCTTTATCAGATCGGTTCGATGGTACCATTTTCATCAGAACCATTTATTTAAAGCTTCGTCATAGTCGCATAACTATCTTAATCGAGATATCTTATCGCCTCCTGTGAAATACTTAGGTATTATCGTTGAGAAGTTCCCGTGGCCATCTGTGGTTTTCTTCATCAGTTCCACTTCACCAGATGCTACTTTCTGAATGAAAATGCTTGATTTGTTTATGAAAATACCAAAATCGCTATATGTATGCCCATAATTTTTAAAGAGTTTCCTCAATTCCTCATGGATCCCATCATCAGAACTGGATTTTGATAGAAATGGGACCAATCCTTTCAAATAAAAAACGAATTTTCCAAATCGGTTTATAAATGACGGAGTTCTGAGGTAACAAACATAAAAAAAAATACAACCGAATTGAGAACCTCCTCCTTTTTTGAAGTCGGTTGAAAATTGACTGCAATCTGTCAAGCCTTTTCCCAACTATCTTGGGGTCGGCTTCCAGTCTAACCGGATGCAGCTGAATACCAGTATTTTACATAGAGCGACTGCCTATCTGACCTCCACAACCCAGTTACTGGGTAAGACTGGTTGTCAGACTTACTGGCTTCTGACGACCCGTAACGACTGTTAAAGATCCACGAATGACAGCCGGGACCAACGGCTTAACATGCTTTCCGGGGCACGAAGAAGTCTCGGTATGTAAAGATGGTCACCCATCCACGGACCAACCCCGGCAAGCGTAGCTTAACCTGATGGATCGACCCGTGCGGCTGTTATTACTTAGCCACGAGCTCCACTAAAACCATTATTGAAATTAATCAACATCGCACCTATCAATAACATTTTATCACCTTTGTAAACTGAAGCCAATTAGTTTTCAGTAGCCTATAATTATCGAAGCTTTAGTTAATAGTCAAATAGATATACAACCTCCTTAGCTATGTATTTAAGCGGCTGACCTTTGTCCTCTTAAGGAGAGGTCTGTGACCTCTATCCCTTCTCAATGAATAATGAAACGGATCAGAAAATGATACGTCTTGGAATACAGTTACACACATACATATTCATGTAGTATCTTATTTGAAGATGAATGTTCAAGGTGTCTAGGAATTCAAATAATCTTACATGCATATGTATGATATTTATAAATACCTAGATAGGAAAAAAGCAAGTTGATATATAGATATAGTTGTGTCTATAGAGACATAGTATTAATGCTAAGTGCTACCATCACCTATTGTGGAACAAAATAGTTGTCTAATAAACAAATATACGATTATTATTATGAATGTTACATACATGAGAGGTCTGGTGGCTAAGTAATAACAGCCGCACGGGTCGATCCATCAGGTTAAGCTACGCTTGCCGGGGTCGGTCAGTGGATGGGTGACCATCTATACATACCGAGACGCCGTTGGTCCCGGCTATCATTCGAGGATCTTTGACAGTCGTTACGGGTCGTTACAAGCCCGATAGTCTGACAACCAGTCTTACCAAGGTGTATCGTATTACCAAGTAAATGGGTTGTGGAGGTCAGATAGGCAGTTGGAAGCTGACCACAACATAGTTGGGAATAAGCTAGGCAGATTGATTTATTATGAATGTTACATATATCTTCTTTCTATAATTATGGTATGTAACAGATGTAGAGAATATTGATTTAATTGTCAAAGTTGGTAAATCATTCGTTCTTCAAATCATTGCGCATTTTTAAAAGTACCTTCTTACTTTCAAACTATTGGCTTATAAAACGGTGAGCGAAACATGTCGAGTTGTCCAAGCTAGATCGAACTGCGATATCCAGGGGCTTCCAACTTCAAATAAACACTGACAAGTTGCTCGGACTTGTTTCGAATATGCAGTTTTACATAATATATTTCAAGTTTCCGAATATAAACTAGGTAGGATGTAGTGTGCCTACAGTTTTCTGTGAAATTTTTTCAAGTGATTCTGTAACGAGTGATATAACGAGACCAAATTTTTCTTCTCAAGATTTTGTAGTTTTTCCTTACCAAAACTAAAGGGTACTTTCAATTTACATAAAAGCTGATCCGTAAAAACCTTTGCAAATTGCACAAACTACTCAAATTGGAGTGGGCCTTTGTACAAACTAGTTTGCCCTTTTTCAGGGAATCAAAGGAGTGTTGTCGTCACAAAGGCAAGGTATATTTTCTATTATCGGAGGCTGTGACCATAAAACGGATCATATCGGATCCAATTTGACGCACAAACATTTGACAAACGTGACTATCGCCCGACGTGCTTACTGCTCGCAAAATTGGATCTGTGAGTGGATTTTTGGACAGAGACATTAGGATTCTTTTTAAAATTGTTGTTTTATTTTTTAACTAAACTTCTTCTACGTCACGGTCTTTTAAAGAAAAGCAGAAAAAAATAAATGGTCTAACTGTAAAAACAACAGCATATTTAGGACCTGAATTTTATTATTCTATAGCTTGCCGTTGTAAGTTGTAAATTATTTAATCGACGAAAGTATATAGAAGTGCTAACACATCTAGTCCATCCACAAGTAAATGTATAAAAATTAAAAAAGACTTTAATATTACTGTCTCAATCTGCCTAGCCTTTTCCCAACTATGTTGGGGTCGGCTTCCAGTCTAACCGGATGCAGCTGAATACCAGTATTTTACATGGAGCGACTGCCTATCTGACCTCCACAACCCAGTAACTGGGTAATACGATACCCCTTGGTAAGACTGGTTGTCAGACTTTCGGGCTTCTGACGACCCGTAACGACTGTTAAAGATCTACGAATGACAGGCGGGACCAACGGCTTAACGTGCTTTCCGAGGCACGGAGGAGTCTCGGTATGTAAAGATGGTCACCCATCCACTGACCAACCCCGGCAAGCGTAGCTTAACCTGATGGATCGACCCGTGCGGCTGTTATTACTTAGCCACGAGCTCCTCTTTAGACTTTAATATTACTGTATGGAATAAAAATGCATAGAAATCTTGGAAAACTTTAAATTTAATTTTGTAGTGTGTGTGTAACTTAGATAAGTGTGTACTTAGATTAATTAGCACAGTCTCAAAATATACGTCGTACTGTATACTCGTCTTTCATTTAATTAATAATAACCACGTCCCTCTACATGGCGACCCTGCCAGAGTCTCGACGACGTTGCGTTGCGAATGAATGAATGTGACGGTGTCAGTGTTTAACCGTGGGACCGCGTCGGCCACCGTACATTCTGAGAGCGTGGTGAATCAAATAGGAATACAGATGAACTTTACTGGGTTGGTGTTCAGACTTCCTTTAAATAATAATAATGGGAAAAGAGTGCAGTAATTGTGTATGTGAAAAAAAGGAAAGCATCTTTACACAACACGGCAGTGAAAATAATGGCGGGGCTGATGTCTCTTCACACTTTCGAACGACCAATATACTACTGGCGGTGATGGTTGCTGCTTGCTCTGGAGCTGCCTTATACCTACTGTACGCCCAATACAAGAGATGCCGCAGTGAGTGGGTGCGTACAGGGATACAAAATGGCATGCAGGCGGATTTTATTAGGCGAATGCAAGAACGGATGTCGGGGCGAGGACGAGGACGCCGTAGCCCTATTGAGGAGGATGTTGCTTAACGGATTGAACTAGTACCAATGCGAGCGAGTACCTACGCCTACAGTGTTAAATAAATAAATGAAAATAAAAAGTGAAGTGCAACATAAAATAATAAAATAAAATAAATAAATAATATGAACTTTCCCGTAAAATAATCCATAAAATAACTGCGTCGTGTCTACGAAAATATGAACATTTTAAGAACTTTAAGTGATTATTTTTATATAGTGTTAGTGATAAATTGACATTTATGGAAATACAGCTGAACAACATATATAAAGAGTTAGATTATGTCAGAGTAAGTCTTAGAAAATTAGGTCCAGAGAAAAGATTACGAGAAGGTAGGTCTAAGTAAAATTAGAAGAGCTAAAGAAAGCTTGCAAAAGTTTGCTTTCTTGTTTGCTTGAGCTTGTGTTGTTTGTGTTATGTTGTTTGTGTTGTTGTTGTTGTTGTTGTTGTTGTGTTGTGTTGTTGTTGTTGTTGTGTTGTGTTGTTCTCTAAAGTCAGAGAACACAGCCACTCGTAACAATCTTTTTAACAGGAAGGGACGCAGCATAGACAAAACACTAAAATATCACCGTCTAGTATTGCAAGTTTATACATAAAAAAATCTATTAAGTTATATTCACACGAGCAATAACCTTAGTTTATATTTTCTATGTTTAGTTTTTTCTAAACAATTACATTTAGTTCAGAAGACTAATTATGCTATAAAGCTTCTTTTCTCCTACTATTTTACTGTACCCAATAGAGTCCAGAACGATCACATACAATTTTAAGTATCCACCTAAGTACATAGTATTGTGGAACATAAGTAAAGTATTGAGTATTTAAGTTCTAAGACTACTAAAATGGGAGCATTATGCAGCTGACTACCTCGTTGATCTAGTGGTCGCAAGCGCGCATGAGCAAGCATCAGGTTGTATTGGATTCGATTCCGAGGTCGTTAAAAGTGTTGTTGGGCTTTACCATCTGGTATTTATGAAGCCCGGAGATGGATTTGTGCCCGGCTGATGGCAATAGGCTCGCCCCCATGACTTAAATATAACTGGTGAAATATGAGTGCGCAGGAATGCAGCACCTTTGCTTAACCCTTCAGGGATGATGCATGATGTATGTACAGGGTGTCCAGTAAATAGCACGACATACTGCAGGGGGTGATAGCTTGGATCAATACCTACCAAAACAACACAATATATGTTCAGCAAAATCTTACGGATTTACAGTTTTACAAAATTTTCCGAAATATCGTAAAATCTCTACCTTGAAACAGATTTTTAAGCATCTCGTAATGAAAAATTCCTTTTCTATTATTTTTTTTACATCAAATTATTCGTGAATAGTTACTTTACTCATTGATAAGTCTTTTTTCTATCAAAAACAAGAAAGTTTTCAAGAAATAGTATTTTTTGTTTAAATTTTCACATAACGATTTTCTTTTCGCATAACTTTAACCTACAGAGGTGAAAAAAAATCCATAAGATTTTGCTGAACATACATTGTGTTGTTTTGATAGGTATTGACCCAAGCTATCACCTCCTGCAGTATGTCGTGCTATTTACTGGACAGCCTGTATAATGTAGCTCTACTTTATAGAAAACAAAGTAAGTGTTGCTTGTACTACAACTACTTACCACCAACTTGCAAAATAAGTTAAAAACATCCTTCATTAAATTCGTCAATAATTTGTATGAAGTTTCACATTAATTAAGGCTGCTGTATTAAGCGGCTCATTAAGCAAGCCGGCTTTTGGCGGCTGTAATGTCTGTCGTGGGTGACAGATGGTCGCCAGTAAGTGGGACATGCGGTGGACATGAGCTATTTGAGCACGAGCACTCGACATGTCATCCAGATGACGTTTGATTAAGTGACACTTTTAATGTTTGGCCTTGATGTTATAGTGTCACTTTATATTAATTAGGATAAATATGACATTAGGTTCTTTTAAACTTGATATACTTAATACCTATACAAACCTACCATAACTTGATTACTTAATCTACATAAAATATTATGATGCGGCGAAGGTAACCAATCCCCTATGAATGGCGTGAGAGACTTCTAAATCAGCTGTATAATCAACGAGTACTTTGGCATTTGAGAGAAGTATTTTACTTACTTGATACTAGCTTTTGCCAGCAGCTTCGCCCGCGTGGATGTCGGAAAATATCTCACGGGAACGTACTACAGGGAAATCTTTTCTTATTCCTTGTCTACATTATAAAGGGAACCTCTGTGCAAAATTTCAGTTTTCTAGATTCAAGTGTTTGGGCTGGGTGTTGATGAGTCAGTCAGTCAGTGAGTCAGCGAGGACTTCTCTTTCTAATTATACAGGGTTACTGGTAATTCGACGTATATGCGTCAGGGGCTGATAAGGGGGCCAAAATGCAACAAATTGAACCCCCCATATGTATGGCCGAAATTCAATAGTTTTCGAGATATTTGAATTTTAAGAGTTTTTCGATATTTACCCCAAAATTTGACATTTAACTCTTAAAATGTCGATTGCACACCATGTGTACAGATAACAATAGAATTTCAATTGTGTCTGCTAATTAGCGCGCGACGGGTTAATTCAAAAAAAAAAAATACTTTGAATGGGTACCATTAAAAATGATGTTGTAGCTGGCAGTTCAATTAAGCTATGGACATAAGAATAATATCTTACCAATATTTTCATTTTACGCTTCAAAAATGTTCTCTCGTCATAAAAATTTCTATGACATTAATCGTACAAATAACTAAAACAACTTGCCTAGTATGTAAGCTTTCCAAAAAGTTATAAAAGTCAATTTTACAATACATAATTCGTGGCATGGCATGTGTTTGAATCGGCGCGGGGAGAGAAAGGGTCATTTGTATGAAATAAAATGAATTAAAAAATTTACGTCAAATTTTATAAAAAAAATTACACATCTTGTTCAAAATGAGCCCCTCGATTACGAATGCAGGTTCGAATTCTCTTCCTAACTTCGGTTTTCGTCACTCTTGATGTGAAAGTTGTTCTCAACTGTTGCGCCGCGTTTTTTATTCGCTGTCGAAGTTCTTCGACTGAATTTATTGGGGTCACATAAACTAATTTCTTCATATGACCCCAAACGTAAAAATCAAGTGGTGTGATATCACGGTTTCATGCTGGCCACGGAATTGGCCCTCCCCTCCCAATCCATGGGTTTGGATATCTCTCGTCTAGCCACTGTCGGACAGTAATCCGGTAATGTGCTGCGCAACCATCATGTTGAAACATGAGGTTGTTTTTTATTTCTTCGGGAACATCCGCCAACAAATCGTCTAGATTGTTTCTTAAAAACTCCTCGTAATTTTCGCCGTTTAAATTTTGGGGCAAGAAATGAGGTCCCAGCAAATAATTATTAAGGACACCCATCCATACGTTCAGGGAAAATCTCATTTGTGATGCAGTTTCTTGTAGTTTTTTTTATTCCTGCCTACTTTGGGTGCCCAAAAATGTAAGTTATGGTAATTCATTATACCATCCCGGTCAAACTTTGACTCGTCAGTCCACAAAATATTTCTGAGGAAATGTTCCTGGTCAGCGTCAGCGTTTAACATAAACCGAGAAAACTCGAGTCACCTGGCAGGATCTCCCTCGTGCAATGTTTGGACAGGTTGATAATGGTATGGGTGTCTACCTGATAGATATACTACCGACCACACTTTCCATTGGGACATACCGAGCTGTCTTGCAACAATGTTCATTGAGATGTTTGGGTCATCAATAAAACACTGAAGAATGTCCTCTTCATCAGGCGCGTACCGGCGAGGTCTGCCAGCGTTGACTTGTGCTCTCTGAACACTGCCAGTTTCAGACAATCGTCGATAGGTGCTCCCGAAAACAGTAACGTGGGGAAGTCGACGATCGGGAAAGCGGCGTTGGTATTCTCGCCGAGCCGCAGCCGCGTTTTCATCGGCAAAACCATAACAAAACATTATGTCTGCGTATTCGTTATTAGAATACGAAGCCATGTTATCCGAAATAACAATGATAACAAAAAGAATAACAAGAGACACAAGAATTAACAATAATGATTGATAACAAATTAACGCGATGAGAGATTGGTTAATAGCAAGATAACAACACACGTGCTTGCGCGGCGTAGAGTCAAAACTTACTAAGAAAGGTGAAGCGACGCGAGCGCAGCAGACGCCCTGTACTCCCCCGCCCGCACACCCCGCCCCATCACGAAGAATTTCGCCAGTAAAATCGGTTGTTTTAGCGAGGATCATAAACTAAAAACACAGATGATTTCTCTACCCGCACCTCGCACCGCCGCGCCGGTTTAAACACATGCCATGCCACGAATTATTTATTTTAAAATTGACTTTTATACCTTTTTGGAAAGCGTACAGAATAGGAAAATTGTTTTATAGCTATTTGTACGATTAATGTCATGGTAATTTTTGTGACGAGACAACAGTTTTGAAGCGTAAAATGAAAATATTAATAAGATATTATTCTTAAATCGCTCATTATTTTAATTATTTTGTTAAATTAAGTAGTTTTAATTTTGTCAATAGCTTAATTAAAGTGCCAGCTACAACATCATTTTAATGGTACCCATTAAAATATGTATTTTTTTTTTATTTGGAATTAAATGTCAAATTTTGGGTAAATATCGAAAAACTCTTAAAATTCAAATATCTCGAAAACTATTGAATTTCGGCCATACATATGGGGGGTTCAATTTGTTGCATTTTGGCCCCCTTATCAGCCCCTGACGGATATACGTCGAATTACCAGTAACCCTGTGTAGATAGATTATTATTTAGATAGATTTACAAGTTGTCATGCATTTAAGAACTTAAGGCCTGATTCATCATTTGAAGAATAAAATATGACAGTGTGAAATATTTTTTAGACAAAAGCTTTGGTCTGATTATTGAAGAATCAGCTCTTTGTAGGTAGGTACATAATAATACGATACTCCTTTTATTTGATATTATGATGCTTTAAATGATGCGGCTAAGGTAACGAATCTCTATGAATGTCGTGAGAGGCTTCTAGGGTATTAGGTATAATATCAGGTTTGTATCTAAAATTAGTTTTTCTTTCCATTTGAGAGATTTACTAAATTCATTCAAAGTTGACAAAATATTATGCATTTCAGAACTAAAGCACCTTTATTTATAGATTTTAGTTTAACAGAAATACGAGACAACGAGCCAACCCGCACTGTGCCCGTGTGGTGGATTAGGGCCCGCTCCCTCTCACCGAGAGGAGGCCTGTGTCCCAGCAGTGGTAAAATTAAGGCTGATTATGCTTATGTTACGAGACAACGGAAAGCATTCATTGTTATCATTTCTATCTGGTAATCTAATCAAAACCAAGACAGACTTTCCACAGAATTAATAAGCTAAAACAAAATCGAAACGATAAATTAACTACCTGCAGTCCGCGAGGCCTAAGCTGAGCTTTGCATTTGTGTAAGTGATCACCAAAGATGCGGAGTTGTGTCGCGCGAGAGACGCACTGCGCCTCAGGCCGATTGCCAAAAAGCAGTATAAACCGGTTTTAAACCAAGCAAAGGACACGTCGCGCTCTAGGCTGACGTCACACCTGCGCTGAGCCCAGACAGACATAGCTAGCTAGCTGAGATAGCTATGTGCACTCACACAAATGCAAAGCTCAGCTAAGTCCTCGCGGACTAAACCACATTCTACTTCAATCTAAACCATTGTCGGTAAGTTACAACTACCTGCAGCTGCATGTAAGTGCAGTTGACGTCGCAACACAAATGCTATTCACGTCACTAGTATGCACATGTTGTTACGTCTGAGTACTGTCTGAGTGAGATTGAACTACACTAAAAGGCTACACACCTACACGTGTCTAGCGAAGGTGATTGGAGTGTCGTGTTTTGTTTTCTTTGTATACCAAATGCGATTTTCGATTGTTGAGTTGTTTGAATGAAATGATGCATTTTGAGAGAACATTTTCATGGTTTGTATGTAGGTTCAGTTAGAAAACGATTCTCTAGTCATGGCACGGTGTTATTATTATTCGTGGTATGATACTTACTGGGAGATTAGCGTTCCGACATCAATTGTAGTTTTATCACAAGAAAAAGAGAAAAAAGTTCAGTTGAAAATTTACTTTGGACCGGCCAACTATTTTCAACTTTCTGAATAACTTACCTACTCCTTGACAGTTTATGTGCCAGTATAATTTGGTTTAATTAAATAAATGTTGTGATTGACTTTGACTAAAGTAAAACAAATTTAAGCTTTATTAAAGTAAATCGATGCTAAACCAAGTATACATCACTAATCATGGAACGTATCAGCAATGCACTGTAAGTTATTGTGCGCTTAATATAGTGTAGCTACGTGGTTGCTACGGCGTAGCGGTCATATCATTGCGTAAGCTACGGCGTAGCAGCACGCTTTCCTGGTATAAAAAGTATCCTCTGTCCAACACAAGTTTACTCAGTCGCAGCCGTTAAGGCGAAGATAAACGACTTAGAATGATTTGGAAAAAAATATATGTTAAATTAGAGCATTTTTTTAATAACCTAATCTGTGAATATTTTAGATTAGGTATGTTTATATTAAAAAGTGTAATTAATTTGTAAAGTTATGTCTAACGCGGATAAAAAACTGAGAATCACGCAAAAACTATCAAGCGTATTTTTGTGAAACCTTCACCATTTTAAAGATAATTTAAGTATACGAAGTCTCCAAGCGGCTGGTTGACACTTCCCGTGACCCAAGGCCAGGCTTTTACCTTGGCCAGAGCCATTGCCATACAACGTGGCAATGCCGCCAGTCTCTTGGGTACTTTACCAGTCGACATCGATGCGGAGGAATTTTTCGATGCCATATTTTAGTTTTTTAATAGTTTTAGTTATGTGTTATATTAAAATACGTTTTGTTTTATCACACTAATTATAAATCAAACTAGTTTTTCTGAGACAGAACAAATGAATATTTATTAGGAACTATATAACTATATATTCAAAATATATAGTACAACAAATAAATAACAGATGGCGTTACCAGTATCTTATTTTGATATAAAAAATTAACATCCCCACTTATCAAAATAATCTAGATACCTACTCACCAATTCACTTAAATAAAATAAACTAAATTTTAATCTCCTGCACACCTAACAACTGCATAAAATGATAATGCTTGACACTACCCAAACCTTTCGTAAACAGGTCTGCTGGCATTTGAGCCGTTTCCAAATATTTTAAATCAACAATACCATTAACAACACATTCTTTACAAAAATGGTAGCGTATATCTATGTGTTTAGTTCTTTTATTAAAATTATCATTTGAAGACAGCTTAAGTGCACCCTGGTTGTCATTATACAAAGTTATGGTGTATGTCTCATTAGTCATTTCCTTTACCAAATGTATCAAGTATACAGCTTCCCTACAGGCTTCAGCTAAACCCATGTACTCAGCCTCTGTGCTTGAGAGCGCTACTGTCTTTTGCTTTTTTGCCTCCCATGAAACAACACTTCCAGCTAACATAAAACATAGACCCGTGTAAGACCTCCTGTCTACGACATTACTCCCCCAATCTGCATCAACAAACCCTACTAATTCCGAATTACCACTTCTAGTATATTTCAACCCAAAATGTTTAGTTTTCTTAAGATATTTCAAAATTCGTTTAGCATATGCCCAAGTTTCATGATTATAGCAATTATTAAATTGACTAAGGAAACTTACTGAATAAGCTATGTCAGGCCTAGTTAGCACTGCTAAATACATAAGTCCGCCTATGAGCTGCTGATAAGGTAAGTCATTTTCACATTTTTTGTTTACAAAGTTAATATTCAATTTGGTCTCTAAAGGTGTATCAGTTACTTTACAATCTGCCATGTTAAACCTATCCAACAACTGGTTAACATATTTCTCTTGGCTTAATGTAACTGTGCCATTAACTTTATCAATATTAACTGCCATTCCTAAACAATTCTTAACTTGTCCTAGATCTTTTATTTTGAAATTTAAAGACAATACTTCTTTCAAATTATTACATTCAACATCATCGTTTGAAAACACAAAAAAATCATCGACATATAAAGCTATTATGGTCATTCTACCAGCCTTGTTTTTAGTGTACAAACATGATTCTAATCTGGAGCGTTTATAACCATTGCCAACTAGACATTCATCTACCTTCTTGTACCAGGCTCTTGAGGATTGCTTTAGCCCATAAATTGCTCTATTTAATTTAAGTACTTTATTATTATTATTGTGACATTGAGAATCTAACAAGCATTCTGGTATTTCCATATAAATTGTCTCCTCAAGATCCCCATTCAAGAATGCTGTAACAACATCAAGATGTGTAACATCCAAACCAAGTTTAACAGATAATGCAAACAATAACCTTAAAGTTGAATGCCTAACCACAGGTGAAAAAGTTTCTGTATAGTCCACATTTAACTTCTGCATGTAGCCCTTGGCTACCAAACGAGCACGATAACGAACACTATTATCACTGTTCTGCTTTTTACGTAGCACCCACTTACACTTCACTATGGTCTTGTCATCTGTTGGCATATCTACTAGCTCCCATGCATTATTTTCCTTAAAACACTGAAGTTCTTCTTTCACTGCTGATAACCACTGTTCTTTTTCTGATCCCTTTAATGCTTCTTTTAGAGATATTCCACTAGCATCATCAAATACTTCCTCAGGAACACACACATTTAACATCCCATATCGTTCTGGCTTCTTTCTGATTCTGCTGCTGCTTCTAACACGCTGCTTAGGTGAATCATGAGCATCTTCATACTCACTGGGAATATATGAGTCATCTGACCCATCCAATATTTTGTCAATTAGTGTATCCTCATCTCCGGTTTCTGCTTCTGGACTTGCTGGACTTGGTGAACCCTTGTCAGATAAGTCCCCCACTGAACATGAGTTTTCTCCACTTTCAGTAATTGGTATACTGACCTCTGTGTTCTTCTCATCTTCCATGACAATAACATCTCTGCTTGTTGTCACTCGTCCTGTTCTTGGGTTATATATTCGGTAGCCTTTGATGTCATCTGGATATCCCACAAGTATCTGCTTCTCAGATTTTTTATCCCATTTCTGGCGTTTCTCTTTAGCCACATGGACCATCACACTGCTGCCAAATATTCGTAAGTGACTTATGTCTGGCTTACGCCCAGTCCAGAGTTCATATGGAGTTTTTTCGTTTAATGCAGGAAGTACAGTACGATTTTGTAAATAAACTGCAGTATTGGTCGCTTCCGCCCAAAACTCTTTGCCCATATTCGCATCAAATAATAAGCATCTAGCCTTCTCTACAATAGTTCGATTATTCCTTTCTGATAACCCATTCTGTTCTGGGGTATAAGGGTTACTTCTTTGATGAATGATACCTTCCTTCTTAAGATATGAATCAAATTCTCTGTTGCAGTACTCACAACCATTATCACTTCTCAATATCTTTATCTTCTTATTTGTTTGTTTCTCAACTTTTGCTTTAAATTCTGCAAAACATGTAAGAGCTTCACTTTTACATTTGATGAAGTAGATAAATATCATACGACTATAATCATCTATGAATAGTATGAAGTATCTGGAACCAGCAAGTGACTCATGCTCCATAGGTCCACAAATGTCAGTGTGAACTAAATGAAGTAATTCCTTGCTTCTTGAACCCTCATGTTTGAATGAAAGACGACACTGTTTTCCCTCACAGCAAACCGTACATGATGACTTATCAAGATCAACTTTTTCTTTGAGATTCATTCCTTCAACAGCACTAGTCATTTTATTTAGGTATTTGCTATTAACGTGACCCAATCGACGATGCCAAATATCGCCTGATACAGTCAAATTCGCCACTACACTGTCAGGTACTCTCAACTTGTATAATCCATTGATCAGCACAGCTGTAGCCACTAATTCATTTTTTCTATTGAATACTTCACAGCCTTCTTTCATGAACTGAACTCTGTTACCGGATTTTATTAACTGGCTCACGGACAATAGGTTAGTTGTCAATCCTGGAGCACATAAAACATCCTTTACTGTAACTTCAAATTCACATTGATCAGTTTTTGTTACTATGTTCACATCGCCAGAACATAATACCTGTAGTCTCTCGCTATTAGCAACACAGATTTCTTTCATTTTGTAATACGTAGTATTCACGATCCACTGTTCGTTAGCCGTCAAATGCATACTCGCGCCCGAGTCAATATACCAGTCGTATTTGTTAAACTGACCGCTTAAAAACACCGCACTAAATGCATTAGTTTGTTTATTTTGCGATTCTTTTTTATTATTATTGTTTTCTCCATTTGGACACTGAGTCTTGTAATGTCCATATTGGTGACACCGGTAACATTTGATATGACTTTTAGCGTTGACATTGACATTCTGCTTTGCTTCATTTCTCTGTGCACTGGCCATAGATAATTTAATATTTTTTTTTTTAGACTGCCATTTCTGCGCACCACTCGCGAATGCACTGCTAACTTCACTCGATTGACTTCCACTCACTTCCTTTTCCATGTCCATGAGTTTTGTTCTTATGACATCCGTTGTAATTTGTATACCGGAATGCTCAATAGCCATGATCATCGGCATGAACTTTTCTGTCAATCCTGCGAGTAATAAGCAACCGATCCATTCGTCACTGATACAAAATCCTGTCCCACTTAATTTTTGACCCAACTCGACTATTTGCGTTACGTACGACTGCATTGAAACACAATTTTCCAGGCGAATTGAGATTAGCTTACGTAATAGGGATATTCTTCGTGTAAATCCTGAATCGTCAAATAATGCCTTTAACTTGTTCCATAGCTCCAACGTGGTTGTCACATTTTTTATATGTACGTACAACGCACTATCTATAGTCATAATAAGTTTTGCCTTGGTTTTCGCGTCATCTGCGGCTTCTAGTTTCTTCCCAGTATCTGGCTTGATGCAGTGAATCATATCCTCTAGGACTAGAAAATTCTCCGCAGCGAAGACCCACTCACTATAGTTTTCTCGCCCCTTCAGCTTCGGAACATTTACTAAATAGTTCGAAGCCATTCTTGCAAATCTTTATTGCATCCACGAAACTACTTTTATTTTATTTATTAAAAGAAACTGAGAGTCCTGGGCCCATAACCTATAAATCAAACTAGTTTTTCTGAGACAGAACAAATGAATATTTATTAGGAACTATATAACTATATATTCAAAATATATAGTACAACAAATAAATAACAGATGGCGTTACCAGTATCTTATTTTGATATAAAAAATTAACACTAATATTATAAAGGCGAAAGTTTGTGAGTGTGTGTGTGTGTATGTTTGTTACTTCTTCACGCTCAAACGGCTGGACCGATTTGGATGAAATTCGGTATGTACACAGCTTATACCCTGGATTAACACATAGGCTACTTTTTATCCCGGAAAAATGTAGTGCTCCCGTGGGATGAGCAAGAAATTCAAATATATTTGCTACTCTTTCAAACTCAAACGCCTCGACCGATTTTGATGAAATTTGGTGTGGAAGTAGCAGACATCCTGTATACACATAGCACACATAGGCTACTTTCCATCCTGAAAAAATGTAGTGTTCCCGTGGGATGAGCAATTTATTTGTGAATACTTTTCTCACCGATTAAATAATATACGTTTTAGTGTATCTCATAAACCGCGGGTAACACCGCGGGGCGCAGCTAGTAAATTAATAATGCGTCTTATTTGGGACAGCGCGAGCGCTCCTTGATGGGCGAGTCCTATTACTGGCTGAACGCTAAGTACGACGCGTTGCGTGAGCTCAGCACAGAACACGCAAGCTAACCACTCACGGCCATTGGCATATGGGCACACTTTCGCATTTATACAATTAATATGGATACAATAACATAACGATAGAAACATAACATAACATCACGCTAGTATTCCTCGAAGGGTTTATGGGCAGAGGTACAGTCAGCAACAGAAGTCGATTAACACTCGCAGTTTTTTAATCTTAATTATTAAGCGAAACATTTAATTCAAATCGGAACAGAAGAACTTAAAATTTTAAGAACAGTAACTCTTAATAGTTAAACAAAAAAAAAAAAACAACAGTTTATCGAATCATTTAGTGTTAATTTACATGATTTCAAAAAGTTAGTGTTAACAGACTTTTGTTGCTGACCGTACCTATAGTATACCCACATTTCGTCAGAAATATTTTACGTCCCATCTAATAGGGGACGAGCCTATTACCTCTATAGGCGACGATAGAAATTTGTGAACTATTATGTGTTTACGAGTACCAACAACGAAATTTAAGCTAACAGATAAAAAGATTATTATTTTCAATCTTGGCCACAGGACTACATGATTTAATAATAATGGCAGAGAATTCAAACGAATGCCTTTTAGAATTTAAATTCGGCTGAGATTTTGATTATCTAAAATGGTTTTAGATAAGAATCGCGGTTTACATTTTAGATAGAACGGGGCGATACTAAAGAAGGTTCTAAAAGACACTTTTATCGGTATTTCGCGCGAGTGAAATCATAAAGAAAAAGGAAAAATAAAGAGAAAAAAAAATAAAAAATAAAAAAATAAAGAGAAGACCAAAATAAAGAAAAAAACCAAAAAAAAAAAAATAAAAAAAATAAAGAGAAGGGTATTCAATAAAGATTGCATTTATCTTGGTCTTAAAGTATATTTTCTTTATTTACGATGTTAACAGATAGGAATGTTTTAGTACTTTTTATTGTGTTTTGTGTGAGATTTTTAGAGCGTGTTTATTGAGAGAATTTTTCAGTATATTTAGTAAAGTCAGTGAAATTAATTGTTACGATGATTATTTAAGACAAGGGATTCTTAATAGACCATTGAAAACCTTATTATGTTTTTTTAATTTCTGTTATTGTCGACTATGAGGCTTTTTATTTTATATGTGCGTCTTATTTGTGCAGAATAAACAATTTTTCGCAACCTGCAAGACCAGAATACTAATTGCGTACTAATTGCGTTCACTATCGATCGGAATCTGAACCATTTTGAAGCAAAGTGTTGTTCCAAAAATTTGTCTGCTCGACAACGTAAATAACGCAATGAATGTTGTTGAACTGTCAAAATGAAACCGATTCCGATTGATAGTGTGGTACGCAATTAGGGTACAGATTTATGAACGTAAACAATGCAAAAGGAGTATGTAAGGATTGTAGCAAGTGGCGTTCTATAGTTTCTGCCTACCCCCATGGGAAGAAGGCGTGAGTATGTATGTAAACAATTTTCTTTTTCTTTCTTTCTTTATAAAAACTAATCAATAATTTTGCAGCATGCTACAAAAATATGAAATCACGTAACTGTTGGCTGTGGTCAGGGTCGAGCATTACGGACTGAAATAGACTAGCCTTGTTGAACTGCCATTATGCTGCTACAATCTTGTACCCTTTCAAGGTGACGGCCATTTAGTTTGATGTGTTTTGTGAGAGATTTTGAGAGAATATGTTTATTGAGAGGATTTTTTTTGAGAAATATGGCCACTAAATGGGCCCAACTCATCTAACATAAAGAATTATATTCATATTTACCGTCGACCCGAAAAGAAGACGAAGAAAGATGAGCTGTTAATTTTTTATTTGATAACAAAAATCAGCGAATACTGCCATAATGTCTTATCAAGTAGATTAGCGATCTTAGGTATTAAAAAAAATCAGTGATACGAGTAGCCTTTTCGTTTTGAGCATTCAATGTTTCGGATCACGATTTCGGATAGATTCTAGATACTTCTGCAGTTACACAAGTCTACTGCGTAACACTTTACTCACCACGAAGTTATTAGTATTTTTTGCAGTGTGTCATTGTGACAACGTTTTGAATCTATTTTGATTTTACGTTTTAAGTACTGGTCGGTTACTCTTATGGCGTCCGTTTTCCGGTTTATCTTTCACTACCGTACAAAAATACCCTTCAAAAAAAGTGAAATTTTCATTTAATTCAAACATTTTAAAGATATCACACCAAGACTAGTAAGTAGGTACAACACGTAGTACACCTGTCCCACAACCTGAAAGGTATTTGAGACCAGCGTTATTAATCCCGTGTAGGTACTTTTTCAGGCGAAGCTCGCGAAGTTACAAAACATACGTTGAATAATTAATGGCGGCGCCACCGTCTCTTTGTGGCTGTAATTCAGTCAGGCCACGCGAGGCTGGGTCAAGACACTTAAAGTTACACTGTAGGGCAGCTTTTGTTATTAATTAGAGCCTAATTTGTTTGTATTGCTCCAGAATGTAAATTTAATTTGGGCAATAAATTTTTGGCCTGTAGAAATTTTTTGCTAGTAATGAATGGGCGTTTTAACAAACGGTACACGGGATAGGCCTCGTTTACGTAGACGCGTGGCGTCGCGCGGCGCGTTGAATGGCGCGGCCCGCATTAAATTCAAACATAGGGCGTTCTATGAGAGCGTTTACGGAGAAGTGATTTTACACGTGTTTGTATGAATTGTAGCGTCGCATGTGGCGGGGGAAGTGACGGGCGACGCCGCGGCGGACGCGGCGGGTGACGCAGCGGGAAATGCGGCGGGTTTCTTCGGTTTAACTTCTTTATAACATACACACACACACACACACACCACTGCCACACCACCACCCCACCCCACCACCCACCACCACCACCCCACCCCCCACCACCACCACCACCCACCCACCACCACCACCACCCACCCACCACCACCCATCACCACCACCACCACCACCACCCACCCACCACCACCACTGCCACTGCCTCTGCCTGCGCCGCCGCGTGTGATATCGCGAGCGCTACCGCGTGCGCCGTTCAAGTGCCACCGCTTGCTCCGTTCAAGCGCCACCGCTTGCGCCGCCGCGTGCGTGCCATAAACGGAGAAAACGCTTGACGCCCCGCAGCCCGCCCCGCGCAGCGCGCCGCCTGACGCCCCGCGTCTCCGTAAACGAGGCCTTACACTGCCGTCCTAGAATGCCGTTAACCCTCAAATGGTAAATTTTTACTTTTTAATAGAAAGTGATAGTGTTCAAAATTCTCTATCTTTCTGTCTATAAGAAACAGTTTTTTTTTTAATTTTTTAAGACCATTAAGTAACTTAATTTATGATGATTTCCATCACTTGAAGGCGTCTAATCCACACTTCTTCGCTTAATGTACGTGTTATGTATGTGTGTGTAACGTACCGCGGCTGCGTCCCGGCTAAGTAATACCTGCTTGAGTGATTAAAGTCAGTGTGTCATTGACTAGCGTGTTTGACTGTTGTCCGTACCTTACCCACCTATAACTGCATATCTAACAGTACGTTAAAATACCTTAACTGCCGGATGTGACGATTTTTTTTTTTTTTTTACGATTATTATATTTTCTGGTCTTCTACAAGTGCTTTATCCGATTATTCTTGACTATAGAGACGTAAAAGAACTACGACTACTTTATAGCTAAGCATTTAATGACGTGTCACGTATAAGGTTTCTTGTAACAATGGCGATTTGCAAGCGTGTTTTCAGCGAAGCGATTGTTTAACGCGCTCGCTGCGTGTGCGCAACGATGCTATTGACATGAGTGTACAAGAGAGAGTAATGCAAGCGAGTGTACAATATTGTGAAGACGTGGAAAACACTCCGCGTAGTCGCACCTAGGTTGGTTTGTACCCGCGGAGAGCACATTCACAAAAATCGCTCCGCTGGAAACTCGCTGGCAAATCGTCAGTGTAATAATGCTCTAAACCGTGTTGGCAAAATAACCTACACAGGAGTCATAATCGTTGTCAGATATCAAACTAGGTAACTATGCGCGTTCCTTTACCGTATGCCATGATTATCAGATGGTTTATGATCATCATTCTCCTGCCCTTATCGCATTTTTTTTACAGTGAATGTGAGATAGGTTTACACCCACACTAAGGGGCCGAAGCCAACTCGCAGAGGCCCTTTAGACAATTTCAAATGACGAGGAGGCACCAGCCGACGATTATCCCTGTATGCACTATGCAAGTGCACCCAAGGACAACCCCCGGTTGGTGCAGGACTATTGCAGAACATGGAAACAAAACACATTGGGCCTATGGGTTTGGGTGGCTACATGGATTGGGTACCTTGAACTATGGAAGAACTATGTCCCCTGCCTGACCAATGTTATATAATATACACAGATAAATTGGCAGGGGGTGACTTGCACACTCAATAATGGGCCCCCGGAAACGGTCGCTAGCACATAGTGACATAGCGACAAGGGGCAACATGTCCTGAGGTGCTTGAGGAGTGGAGAGGTATTCCACGGCTCTCAGAACAATCCCAGAGCCCGGAAGATGGTCAAGATCCCTACAAGCACTTACTGGAATACCTACTTCCTTCCTCCGAGCACGTTTGCTCTTGCGAATCTCCACTCAAGCCGGCCAATATGGGCAAGAATGATGTGGGAGCTCTGTTCCCGTCAGTGTTCACTCCAGCCGGCCAATAAAGGCAAGCCAGAGGTGAAGAACAAGACTTCTCCCGTGAAATAGGGTCCGTGGGGTCGCTACTGCCCAACAGCTCGCCACATGCTGCCCTGCGGGTTCACGTATCTCTCTTGGTCTGGCTCCTCGCCCTAGACCTGTTTCGGCAAAGTAAACTCCACCGGCACAGACCCAGAGTTCGGAGCGCGCAAGCCCCACCACGACGTCAACGTAGAGATACGGCGGTGGGGTTATTATTATTATTATTATTTTATTTGGGGTCGGCGCAACATGTCCCTTGCTTCCATACCTCTCTATTCGTCGTCATCTCGGTAGTAATTCTATTTCTAGCCATTCATTTTCACAGAGTCCATCCATCGTTTCTTTAGTCTTCTCCCACTCTTAGGTGTAGCCATCGACATTCATATTAATTATAATGCCATCAAGTAGCATTCATGAGTAATTTAAATGAAATAGCGTTACATAAATTATTTATACAAATTACTGACAAAATACACGATGAAAATTTAACGAATGAAAACAAGTGCTGTTACAATTCGGTGGAACAACATCATTATTTATTCACACGTATACCAGCCAAATATTAATTTTAATACATTAACACTACAGACGAACGTTAACGGGACAAACTGACGTGGAATCTCCATAAAATTAATACACAGCAATTTTATTGTGAAAGCCGACAGATGCTTCGTTTAAAAGCATAAGCTGTGTACATTTGATGTAGGGATGTAGCAACTTCGTAATGTAGAAACTTTTCATTTTTGATGTTTTGGTGGCAATATTCATAATAAAGCTACCCGTACATTATCTGCTTTGATTAGCAAACATAGAAGCTGCAAGTGGCTTTATTTATGTCAAGATTGCAACAGCATACTACTAGAGGAGCTTGTGGCTAAGTAATAACAGCCGCACGGGGTCGATCCATCAGGTTAAGCTACGCTTGCCGGGGTCGGTCCGTGGATGGGTGACCATCTTTACATACCGAGACACCTCCGTGCCTCGGAAAACACGTTAAGCCGTTGGTCGCAGCTGTCATTCGTGGATCTTTGACAGTCGTTAGGGGTCGTCAAAAGCCCGAAAGTCTGACAACCAGCTTACCAAGGGGTATCGTATTACCCAGTTAATGGGTTGTGGAGGTCAGATAGGCAGTCGCTTCATGTAAAATACTGGTATTCAGCTGCATCCGGTTAGACTGGAAGCCGACCCTAACATAGGCAAAGGCTAGGCAGAATGATTGATGGTAACAGCATACTAGTACTTATTCGAATTACCTACGTAGATGCACAATACTGCGCACACCAATCAATTGGGAAGTTCATATAATGCAATCACAAAAGCGTTGAAGATGACTTGACTTGATCATACCAATTTAAACTATTGTAAATGATCTGAGCACTGCTTGACTCATTCTTCAATTAAAATAAAAGACAAGGTTTTTTAAGGAAATGCTATAATAATGGAATCAATCATTTATTCCGATTCTCAATTCTTCAAAAAAAAATCGTGCGTGTGCTATTTAAAAAAATACTTTTGTAACATCCTTAACTCAAAACAGCCAAGTTAGGCTCGGCAGTACTAAAGACAAAACGTCGGCCAGTGAATAATGCATGAACATTTACTGGCGGGAGTGAATCATTTTAACGCTGAGCTGCGTTTTGGAGGTCTACTAATAATTCAGTCGGAATCATAGTGTTAGAGACGGAATGAGTAGCTCTGTTTTAGTGGACTATTCTGTTTAGAAATGTACCTATTATTCTGTGGCCAAATTGTGTAACATACCACTGACGAAAATCGTTGTTACAGCTATCGCCAATAAATTCAACAAGGTCCATACATTCTTCTAGTAGTATATCTTTATTGTCAAAATAAGCCCTTTATATTGTAGATGTTATAATTATACTTAACTTAGGATTCAGGTAAAATCGTATTGGTTTCCAGATTATGGGTTTCATCTCCCAAAATCTATGTACAAAGTAACCTTCGCCAGACTAATGAGCTTAAAAAACAATTTATTTTTAAAGGCAGTTAACTGAAATCCATGTTGTATTTTTTAGTTAGCTTATATTATATTATCTCCCACTGCTGCGCAAAGGCCTCCCCTTTTTTCCCCCATACCTCTCTATTTTGTGCGATCTCTGGCCAAACATAATATATTTTATATAGAAATAAAATCTTGCATAATGGCGCAGACAGCCAGACAAATCCAGGATTAATAAATTTTATTGTACCTCTAAGTCTCTGAAATTAAAGAAATTTCATAAAATCATTCAATTGAAAACAATTACGTCAAATCGAACGAATTCAAATCTGAATTTTATTAAATTACTAGCTTTTGCCAGCGGCTTCGCCCGCGTGGATTTAGCAAATTATCCCACGGGAACCGTACATTTTTCCGGGATAAAAAGTAGCCTTTGTGCTATTCCAGACTCTAAATCTATCTCTGTGCTAAAATTCATCCAGATCCGTTCAGCCGTTCTGGCATGATTGAGTAACAAACATCCATCCATCCATCCAAACTTTCGCATTTATAATAGTAGTAAGATTTGATCGAACCCAATATTTCATTTTAAATTTCACCTAATCAGATATACAGCTTTGGTCACTGCGCTTGCCCATTATTCGCCACACAACTGGTTTTCGTCCCAGCGAATTTAACCCGTAATCTGCAACATGGTTTTGCCTCTCGTATATAAATGGTTACCCGTTCCTACGTCAGTGCATATAAATGGTAATATCATAAAATGTAAAGCAGGAACGGGATATTAGTGCACATGGACGTGCTTAGAATTAGAGCATTTAGGAATTTGCTGTTCTGTTGAAACACAGATGCATTATTTGAGGTAAGGGGATTTATAATTCAACTAGCTGCGGCCCGCGGTGTTACCCGCGGTTTATGAGATACACTAAAACGTGTATTATTTAATCGGTGAGAAAAGTATTCACAAAAAAATTGCTCATCCCACGGGAACACTACATTTTTTCAGGATGTAAAGTAGCCTATGTGTGCTATGTGTACTCAGGATGTCTGCTACTTCCACACCAAATTTTATCAAAATTGGTCGAGCCGTTTGAGTTTGAAGGAGTAACAAATATATTTGAATTCCTTGCTCATCCCACGGGGGCACTACATTTTTTCAGGATAAAAAGTAGCCTATATGTTTTTCCAGGGTATAAGCTGTCTACATACGGGATTTCATCCAAATCGGTCCAGCCGTTTGAGCGTGAAGAAGTAACAAACATACACACACACACACACACACAACCACTCACAAACTTTCGTGTTTATAATATTATTAAGTGTGATAGTGTGATTATTTATTTTTGTTTTTTTGTTTTCAAACTTTTATTATTGTGATTTTAGTTTAGTTGGTGATCTTCCTGTGCTAGTCACAATAAATACTTTTTCTTTCATCCTTTCTTTCTGTATTTTTTCGGGATAAAAAATAGCCTATGTGTTAATCCAGGGTATAAGCTATCTACATACCGAATTTCATCCAAATCGGTCCAGCTGTTTGAGCGTGAAGAAGTAACAAACATACACATACACACACACACACACACACTCACACTCACAAACTTTCGCCTTTATAATATTAGTGTGATAGTGTGATGTGACAGTGTGATTATTATTTTTTTTTTGTTTTCAAACTTTTCATATTGTGTTTTTTGTTTGGTTGGTGATCTTCGTGTCCTAGTCACATTAAATACTTTTTCTTTCTTTCTCTATTTTGTCGGGATAAAAAGTAGCCATGTGTTCATCCAGAGTGTCAGCTACTTCCACACCAAATTTCGTCTAAATCGGTCGAGGCGTTTGAGTTCGAAAGAGTAGCAAATATATTTGAATTTCTTGCTCATCCCACGGGAGCACTACATTTTTCCGGGATAAAAAGTAGCCTATGTGTTAATCCAGGTTATAAGCTGTCTACATACCGAATTTCATCCAAATCGGTTCAGCCGTTTGAGCGTGAAGAAGTAGCAAACATACACACAAACTTTCGCCTTTATAATATTAGTGTGATAGTGTGATTAAGTGTGATAGTGTGATTATTTATTTTTGTTTTTTTGTTTTCAAACTTTTATTATTGTGATTTTAGTTTAGTTGGTGATCTTCCTGTGCTAGTCACAATAAATACTTTTTCTTTCATCCTTTCTTTCTGTATTTTTTCGGGATAAAAAGTAGCCTATGTGTTAATCCAGGGTATAAGCTATCTACATACCGAATTTCATCCAAATCGGTCCAGCTTTTTAAGCGTGAAGAAGTAACAAACATACACACACACACTCACAAACTTTCGCCTTTATAATATTAGTGTGATGTGATAGTGTGATTATTATTTTTTTTTTGTTTTCAAACTTTTCATATTGTGTTATTTGTTTGGTTGGTGATCTTCGTGTCCTAGTCACAATAAATACTTTTTCTTTCTTTCTCTATTTTGTCGGGATAAAAAGTAGCCATGTGTTCATCCAGAGTGTCAGCTACTTCCACACCAAATTTCGTCAAAATCGGTCGAGGCGTTTGAGTTCGAAAGAGTAGCAAATATATTTGAATTTCTTGCTCATCCCACGGGAGCACTACATTTTTCCGGGATAAAAAGTAGCCTATGTGTTAATCCAGGTTATAAGCTGTCTACATACCGAATTTCATCCAAATCGGTCCAGCTGTTTGAGCGTGAAGAAGTAACAAACATACACACACACACTCACTAACTTTCGCCTAAATATTAGTGTGATTTCTATAATAAATGAGATACCTATAATCCTATGGAAGAGTATACAGTCAGCTACCTGGATGTTCATCGAGTTATGAGTTGTTTATTTACTTTTGTAAAAAAGAGAAACTTAAAATGTTATTGTATACGATACCGTCCGCTGCGCTGCCTTTCCAATATTTTTCTGTAATCAAAATTTTATTTGGAAAAATACTCGCAAATTCTGGAACCTAACCAACATTTTCCGATATGCCATGTAGCCAATCCCACTAAACTCCTTTTTTACTGTTTCGAAATTCTACGCTGCGACAGCTTCAATACAGCCGGTACGTTTCCATCAAACTTAAAAACTGCAATATTGGAAGTCGAAACCAATATCGGGACTTATATATAACGGTTTGCGAATAAAGCCGACGGTCAATTTCGAATATACTTCACGTACTCCGCCACGTGATTCGCAGAGTAATGCAGTGGCGTGCATCGAAACTATAGATTCCCATTTTCGATGCTCACGCTCTGAAACTTTTGATTAGTTGCGAATTTTAAAAAAACATAGCAACGCTCTTAATTAAACCGCGTTTGTTTTGAACTTCTTTTTGTGGACTGTCTACTTAAGAAATTGAATTTCGCCAATTTTGAATGAACTTTAAACTTACAAGTTTGTCTTGTAAGTAAAATGTTGAAATGTGAAATCGTTTTAGTTTCGGTAGCAACATTAAAATTTTAGATGATTGCTAACAAAGTATTAATTAGTTCATCCATTGCTCTCAAAACGGTGAAGAAAAGCAGTGTGAGGAAACCGGCATGTCCTTTAACAAAATTCGAAGACATCTGACATCTACCAATCCGCACTGGGCCCGCGTGGTAGATTAAATCCCGCTCCTTCTCACCGAGAGGAGGCCTTGGTCCCAGCAGTGGGAAAATTTTAGGTTGATTATGCTAACAAAGTGTAGGGTAAAGTAGCACAATCATGCCGCCATGCATGTTGCATGCCGCCGCCGCCGGGGTCGCGGGTAGTTCGAAAGAGATACCGTGGCCCTGGCACGGGCAACTGAAGGAACACGGGTGGATTTTAGTCAGTAAAAGTCTGACCCGCCCTCCCGCTCCGCCCAGAGCGGGAGAAGTCAAAATCCACAAAAAAAAAAAGCCATTGTCATGACTTAAATATTTTTTTTTATGTTGAAGCAGCCAAAAATCAATATTAATATATAATATATTTAGATTATTAATTCAGTAATTGTCGCAAACTTGCAAAGAAAACTCACATAGGTACATACATAAACCCTGAAAACATTATACTCCTTTTTGGGCAGTCATGTAATAATTAAAATAAGTTAAGATTAGATTAAAATTAAATAATGTAACATCTTAACGAATTATTATCATCAGAAACTTGGGTACCTACCTATCCACTCCTTATTTTAAGCAGCACCTGCACTGCAAACCGATTTTTCTTAAAGTATTGAATCTTTATTAACTTGTCACTCACTTATCGAAAATCGTTCTAAAGTCGAACAACATGCAACCCCAGTTTCAATATCCGGGCTTTATCAAAGTTTGCTCGAATCCTCGCCTCCCGGACAATATCCGACACTCGAGAATTAAACGAAAGCGGTCGTTTATTCTGGCTCGAAATGTGTTTTTAATAGATATTGTACATTGTTTGGACTGAAGGATTTTCTGAATATTTAAATGACCACTTAATTACCTCAATAAACTCAGACTATCACAGTCCATTGCTGGACATAAGCCTCTCATAGGCACAACATCGTGTCTTCCGCCTTCCGCATCCAGTCTATCCCCGCCACGTGGGCGACATTAAATTACCTATGTCAAACGAATTACCTAGTTTACCAAGGGGTATCGTATTACCCAGTAACTGCATGGGTTGTGGTGGTCAGATAGTCAGTCGCTCCATATCTCATAATCATAATTAGCCTATAATGTTAACTGCTGAGACACAGGCCTCCTCTCCACCACGCAGGCCCAGTGCGGGTTGGTAGATGTCACATGTCTTAGAATTTTTGGTTCTAGAACATGCCGGTTTCCTCATAATGTTTTCCTTCACCGTTTTGAAAGCAGTGGTGATGAAATTATTTACACAAGGTAAAGGGCTTGCCTAGATTCAAACCCACGACCTACAACTCGTAAGTCGGGGCCGTTACCACTGGGCCACCACTGTTCCGTCGTTCCATGTAAATTACTGGTATTCAGCTGCATCCAGTTAGATCGAAAGCCGACCCCAACATAGTTGGGAAAAGGCTAGGGAGATGATGATGAAACGAATTACCTACCAACAAGACTTGCTAAAGTGAAGAGAGTTAGTTTTGCTTTACATTTCCATCTCACAGTAAACGTTTATAGTTTGAAAGTGACTAACAGACTGAAGGCTCTCTAAACATTAAATTCTGTTAGGTCGACTCGGGTTAGTGCTACTTAAATGTTGCACTTAATACATTTACGGCAAATAGACTCTAAATGCTTCAAATAAATGTGTTCGAGACGAAAATTGTAACTTAGGTGTTTTATTGACAGGTTTTACGATATATCTCTATATTTGAGTAGTCCGTATAATGATAACAGATTCCACCTGGTTTTAGGTACCTATAACCTGATTTTTTAATGATAAAATCATTTTCACTAAAATGTTTAGAGCAAATAGTACTCGTCTTTGTCGGCATCCAGTTTCCTCTACCTGTCACATCAATCCATTGTTCCCTGGCGTTAGGTTCTTTACATAACCTAAAATTTATAATTTATTGTATAAGTAAAATTGCAATTTAACTAATATTTTAATACTAAATACAATATACATGTAGATCTATCATATACAATACTTGTAAATGACATACAGATCTACAGGGTGAAATTTGAATTCATTGGCAATACTTTAAGGAGTCACTGTACTCATCATTATGAACAACTTTTACTTCGAGGCCAAACCAGAAAATGCGAAAAAAAAATCTGCTGTTCCAAGACATTTTTTTCATGTTTTCTGGTTTGGCCTCGATGTAAAAGTTGTTCATAATGATGAGTAGTGACCCCTTAAAGTATTTCCAATAATTCAATTTAATCCTGTTTAAGTCCCTTTATATCATCGGTCACATTCGTTCAATGATTAATATAATATTTAATTTACTCATTATACGTCCAACCAATATACTATCATTAATTAAATATAAAATAATTCAAAAATTATCTTTGTCAAACGTAAATATAAATTTTTGGAGAATTCTATCGATGATTTTATTTAACCACATGGTCACCTCACTATCGATAAACATGCTCCGTGCATCTCGGCCAATCAGGGCAAAGGACGAAACGTCAATGATTGAAGTGTAGAGGACGCAACGCATGCAGTACATTGTAAGCGGACTTGGTCATTGCGTTGATTAAGCGAGTACACATCGGGCAATGTATATTTTTTTGTAACTTGTTGCAATAATGTTGTTAATGTTTGGAATTTCATAGTGATCAGAATATTTTTATGTTTTTTACAAATAAAATTGTAATTTAATGTTATTTTCGACTTACCGATGGAAAGATATACCTCCTCGCTCTATACTTGCGGTCTGACTTTTTGTTTTACAAGTTATAATTGCACAACACGGCATTTTAAAGCAGAGCTCTGTTCTCCGATGGAGTCCGAAGCGCATTGAACGCAGTGAATGAATGAATAGGTCGAGTTATGATTTTCGAATCATAATTGTGGCGCGCTTGCCACGCCCACATTTCCATTCCAACCTTATTTATCTATTCCGTGGGATGTACGTTGTCTCTCAGTGACTGAATTTAAGATTTTTACCTTGTAGATGTAGGTTGTGAAGTAAAATACAAAATTAAAAAAAAACTACAATGCTTCATCCAAAGATTATTATCCTTAAGATTCTTATTTGGTTTACACCGTTTCACATTGTACTTCTCACGACATCGTCAGCTTTGCTTCTATTGATTGATAGCAAAATGACTAAGAATTTAGACTCACCACATCGAAGCGATCGAAGCGAGCTATTTTGAAGATGCATTGTCAGCATTCCGGGACCATTGAAGCAAGATAAAGCCGGTGTATTAATGATAGGGTATTGATCATAGGAGCTCGTGGCTAAGGAATAACAGCCGCATGGGTCGATCCATCAGGTTAAGTTACGCTTGACGGGGTTGGTCCGTGGATGGGTGACCATCTTTACATACTGAGACTCCTCCGTGCTTCGGAAAACACGTTAAGCCGTTGGTCGCGGCTGTCATTCCTGGATCTTTGACAGTTGTTACGGGTCGTTAGAAGCCCGAAAGTCTGACAACCAGTCTTACCAAGGGCTATCGTATTACACAGTAACTGGGTTGTGGAGATCAGACAGGCAGTCGTTCCATGTAAATTACTGGTATTCAGCTGCATCCGGTTAGACTGGAAGCTGACCTCAACATAGTTGGGAAAAGGCTAGGCAGATTGATTGATTAATCATTTAAGGTACTTCTTACGTTACAGAAATCATGTTTCCAAACAAGTGTGACCACGTAACTTTCTCTAAAGGACATTAGTCACATCCTACCCAAAACATCAAACCAGAAAAAAAAACTGGTGTCTAAGTGCGTTTGTTCACCGCAGCCGTCACCGGGACTTCGCCGAGAATGAGATGACGGCGCCGTTGTAGTGATGCATATATTATCTACTATAGGGCACGTCCACCGCACGTCCGTCACCCGAGCGCCGTTATCTCAGCCGCCAAAGTTTCAAGTAGTTTGGCGCGACTGAACTCGGCCCGAGATTGTGACGGGCTGACGATGGGCCGATAACACTTATTGCCGTCGCACCGGTGCCATTCGCCCAACTTTTGTTTTGTCTATCATAACATACTGAACCATCGAGTTGGGTCTCGATAGACATACGATCTCCGTTACCGGGACGTCATGGTTGATTCGAATAATCTCGATTCACGGTGGCGTCCCGGTGACGGATGCGATGGACAAACGCCCTTACGGGAAATAACGTCCTGAACTTTGTTTAAAATAGAAAAACTTTTTGATTGACCCTCCGACTCCTATTTTGTATTTTAACAGAGTACCTACCTTTATAAAACAATTCTCCTGGGATGCAAGTGAAACCGCGATGAACAGCTTGTCTATAATCAACAAAAAGGGATATATACGGTCTATTGCGCCCTTTGACGTTTATTGATGCCGAACATTTCCATACAAAATATTCGCGAAGTAAAGATGGATGACACCATTTAAACGTCGACATGAATTTTTAGGGTTTCGTACCCATAGAGTGCCAAACGGAACCCTATTACTAAGCCTCCGCTGTCCGTCAGTCTATCTAACTGTCAGCGGGCTGTAACTCATGAACTTTCCACAGATTGTGTATTTTTTTATTATTTTTTGTTATAGCGGCAATACTATACATAATAAAGTACATTTTTCAACTGTCTACCTATTACGGTCATATATTATGAGATACTGATACTGCCCACGGACAGATAGACGGATGGAAGGACAGTGGAGACTTAGTAATAGGGTTCCGTTTGGCACCTTTCGAGTGCGGAACTCTACTACATTAAAGTTAAAAATTAAAGATGTTTTTTTTTAAACTGAAGTATTTTTTTATAAAATATTATACGTAGTGTTAAATATTGTACAGTACAGAACCCTTCGTGTGCAAGTCCTACTCGCACTTGGCCGGTTTTTTTACATTTCCCGGTCACGACTGATTCGATTTGTGCTCGTAACTCAGGCAGCGCTTCCTTTATGAATGTAAATTGATCTGTGTATTGGCGTTCCATATTATATTTTTCAATACACTTCCTCGAAAACTGGTTCGTATCGCATTACGATTAGGTTCACAATGCAATGTATTTCACACGCGTGCGATTTTTCATTTTCCAACACGTGTGCGGAAATAAAAATTGCCACATATAACTTATACCTATACTTAGTTCAAATTGGTTCAATGCCTCCATTCACACCGTCTCGCGCCAGTTTCATTTTGGCACTTGCCGGTGCCAAGTGCCAAAATGAAACTGGCGCGAGACGGTCCTCTTTATTCGGAGGTGAATGTTTTTTTTTTAATCTCGGCAAAGAAATAAGCGTCTTTATGGCGTTAATATTTTTTGAATATTTAAATAATAATTATAAATAGAATATCATCAAAAACCATGATTATTACAATAAAAAAACGTTTATGAACAAATTAACATTTATTTGTGTGATCTCAAAAACATTTGAATTTTCTATTGTCCATATTAGGCTGTTTATCAGCTTTATACCTTTGTTTGCTTCTCCTTCAACCTGGTGAAAGAAAAACGCAGAAAAAAAATAAAATTTAAATCATAGTTTCCTATTATAATATTCATGCCAAAAATTATTTTTCGTTATTTTATTTTATTTCTTCAAAAGTATATTTAAAAACGTCGTTTGATACACATGGACATTGGTTATTGCCGTTCTCGGCCCAAAAACAACCTCGCCTACGGCTCGGGTGTTAATTCCGCCTCGAATGCAATAACAAACATTCTCCACTTGTAACAAAATGTACTATTGTGCTGAATTTAGGTAGGATTCAAAATTAAATCTGATTTTACGAAAGAAAACTTTATGATTGTATGATTTTTAACCGACTTCAAAAAAGGAGGACGTTATACATATGTTCGTCTGTATGTTTTTCAAAGTTTGTTCATCGATATTTTCGTCAATTGAGGACCGATTTTGAAAATATCTATTTCATTTGGTAGAAAAAGCTTGCGCGGTGTAATCATGTAAATTTGTTTAATTTTTTTTGCGCAGTTTTTGAGCTGGCTGTGATAATACGTATATAATCCACTTTGTGATGTTATAATGGTTCCTGTCACTGTTTTTTACATAGCAAGTAGTGGTATGTACGGTCAGCAACACAAGTCGGTTAACACTGCTACTTTTTGGCATCATCTAAATTAACACAAAATGATTCGATAAACTGTTTTTTTTTTCGTTTAACTGTTAAGAGTTAAAGCTCTTAAAATTTTGTTTCGATTTGAATTAAATATTTCGCCTAATAATTATGATTAAAAAACTACAAGTGTTAATCGACTCTTGTTGCTGACTGTACCATAACTAAAAAAAAAATTAACAACAACAACAACAAACAACGTGAAGAATTATTTTATTTCGAAAGTCGGTGGCAAAAAACTGAAATACAGATCCCAATACACCGATTTCCGAAATTAAAGTAATTTTTCATATTGTAGTGATTTTTGGAAGTCAGTTGTTTTTTTTTTTTAATTATTAGTTTAACCTACTTTTACAAAATAGTTCCTCTAGAATGCAAGTGAAACCGCGGAAAACAGCTTGCCTATAATAAACAAACTGGATCTATGTAGTATACAAACAAATTACAGGTTTTCTTTGTGACTCCATATAAGATAACATAACATAATATCACATCTGTAAACCCTAACGGTCTTATTACAAAACGAGGTTTTTCTTCGTCATGGTTTAATCCATCGAGCCAGTTTTTGTAATATGAACCTAGTTCTGATAGAAATACAGTTCTTTATACAAAACTGACAACTTAGTCCGGTACTAAGTTGTTAGTTTTGTAAAACTGACATCTTAACGTGTCAGAATAAAGCTCGAAATTCAAAAAAGGGTCCATGGTTTAAACCTGGGTTTGAAGATGAACCTTGTTTTGTAATAAGACGGTAAAAGGTTAGGCAGAGGCGTACCAATCGCGTATAGGTACGCGATAGGTACGCTTCTGCCTAGTCAAGTAAAAATTTTATAAAGAATAAGTTCTTCTTAATAAACAATACTAATAGGAGGGCTTATCAAGATGCGATAGGTATCTCAATCTAAAAGTTACCTTACACATAAACGTACGAAGTTGGATTTAGTTTTCTAAAAACTGAAATATCATTATTTTGGAATTAATCAACTTTAAGCCGAAGCCGCACTGATTTTCTATCTGCAAAAATCAAGTTAATATTTTCAATTTATAGAAGTCGGTTCAAAATAGACCATCACCTTGTCTATTAACTTTAACTTGACAGATTCTATGCTGACTGCGATAAAGAATTCCAATCATATTATTACTCACTAACCAAGTGACTGAAACGAATATCCTACGGAATATTTCCATATATCCAGCCAGTTATCACAAAAACACAAAACAACACACCACGAAACACAAAAAAACAACATAAAAACAAAAACAACATACACACACACACACAAAAACACATAAAAATTCTGACACTAGGTTATAGTCACTAACCACACAAAAAAGAAGAAGAAGACACAGTAATATAAATATTTCCATTACTTTTCCCCTGTATAAGCGAGATTCCCCATTTACCTGATATTTCCCCCATTTAAATCACACGGACAACCCCAACGATCACGAATAACGAATTATTCGCAATTATTCCGTGTCCCATCATGAAATATGCGCATACATTTCAGAATTTACGACCTGAACTCTATTGTATATGAGAAAACGTATGACTCATCATACACGAGCATTAATACCCCTATTTGTCAACGTCCCCTTTAATATCAGCAAGCAATTTTCCAAGAGGATTGTGACCTATGCATTTCTCAGCCGAGTGCATAACTTGTTCTATCTTCTAACAATAACCACCCTTATAGATATCAAGGTAAGGTTGATTTCACGTGTCAAGGTGGTATTGAGCAAACGTTTCACGGCCACTGCACTGCCTGGCCGGTCAGCGTGCTAATCAATACTCAAGGAACAGATGCTTTGGCTTATAAATTATACGCGGATAATCACGAGGGATAGTTTGTCAGTCGATTAGGTTCGGTTTACTTTCAGATTGCTGTGAAAGATAGCGGTGTTTCATCGTTAGTTTTAGTAAAGATTGCGAGGTCTTACTGTTTTCCGTGATACATGTAGGAATAAAACCGTGCGTGGTCTACATTGGTTTCAGCTGATTCCGTGGTTTTCTAAGAATCAGAAGCCATTCCATTTTGACCAAACTAAATGTCCGTGAATGTTGTACTAAGTAATAGTTGGGTAAATAATTATGTTTCGACGTGTATTTCGCAAAACGGTGGTCTAATACAGGGTGTCCCGTAAATAATGGATCAAACGTAACGGGTAGGTAGCTTACCTAATTTCCAACAACTAATTTGAATATTTAAAAAAAAAACCGTTACAGTAACCAGGATATTATTTTTTTTTCGAATTTTACGATTTTGTCTTCCAGAATTAAGCTTTTTTAATGCTGTCGCTGCAAATGATGACATTTTTAGGTATGATTTTTATTTAACATTTCTGAATAGCTTACTAATGTTATAAGATACCATTTTTTTGAATACCGTTTTATTTGCCTTAGAAAAAAAATCTTGAGTTGAAAAGTTTTTTCTTTACGATGTTAGGACCAAAATTGAAAAAAATCTCCTGTAAAAAAAATGTATGACACCGAAAACCACCATTATTTTAAAAACTTGTACATTTAATAAGGTTTGCAAATTGGTGTAAAACTTACGTCTAGTCTTTATCCTTACAAAGATATTGCTATGAATGTGATGAAGACAGAAAATAAATTAAATTGGTACTATTCCATTTTTTCATTTTCGTAATGGCTTATGCTTGAATGCTTGTAATCGAAGCAGGTAGTTAAGCGGCTAGCATATTCCGACCCGATGACGTCATCTGTCCGGAATTTGGGACCGCTACCTGTGGCGGAGTTGCACCTCAGTCAGCGTGAAGGGGATAGATAGCGCCGCTTTTGTATTTTTGGTAAATTGGTATGAAGTTGTACATTCTAGTCCTTGTCGTTACAAAGATAATTGCTATGAATCTGAGAGGTGCTCCAAATCAACGTTAATAAAAAAAATAAAAAAGTGTGTACATTTAAACTTTTTCTTTAAAATGTGTAACTGTAGTATTTCAGAGGCAATGTTCATTGAATTATTGAGGCGTATGAAAAGAATTAGGAGGCCGTACTAAAAAAAACAGTTAGTTCAAATAAATCGTTTTATTTGGTTTTTACAATAAATGTTCGAATTGCCTTCCCTCTACAAGAATGCAAAGTCTGCATCTCCTAATAAAGGAAGCTCTTATCCGACGGACAAAACGGCTTTGGTTTATTTCTGATGCAGCAGATTGGATGCGCTGTCGTAATTCTTCTTCCGACGTTATTGGATTCTTGTAGACCCTGTCTTTTAAACATCCCCAGTAAAAAAAATCTAGGGGATTTAAATCCGGAGATCGCGGAGGCCACAAAATTGGTCCTAATCGGCCGATCCATCTGTCCGGATAACTTTCATCAAGGTGCGCCCTTACTGCCGTCGCATAGTGAGCGGGGCACCCATCATTTTGCAACCACATTGCTTGCCGTACGTCTTCTGGAACGTTTTCTAATAACCTTGGCAACTCATTCCTTAAAAAATGGAGATAATATTCGGCGTTTAGAGTAGCTGGTAGTTCAAAGGGCCCTATTATTTGCCCATTGATTATTCCCACCCATAAATTTATTTTAAATTGATGTTGGCTCCTGTCCTCTCGCATCAAATATGGGTTTATCAGCTGCCAACTGTGCAAATTATGCAAATTTAAATATCCATCTCGGCGGCATGAAGACTCGTCACTCCATAAAATCTTGTTAAAAAACTGCGGGTCCGCCCGAATCATTCTAAGCATCCTTTGGCAAAATTCTATTCTTGGCTGGTAATCACGCGACGTCAGCGTTTGAACACGTTGCACGTGATATGGGTGCAATCGGCACCGTTGTAGCACTCGATGCACCGTCGATCTAGAAATTCCTACGCGTCGCGCTATGACGCGAACGGAGACTGACGGATCTTCCTCGATTTCTCGAAGAATGACTTCGTCATTAACTTGTCGCGGTCGTCCTTCACGGGTACCACCAACTCCGGTGCCAAGAATTCTTCCCTCAAGAAGCGCGTTATGCACTCTAATAAAGACGCGATAATCGGGATAACGAACCAGGTTCGGGTATCTTTCACGGTACAATCTTGCAGCCGCCCTGGCATTACTCTTGCTTCTCCGTAGATAAAATGCATTTCGGCGTACTGCCGTGGCGTGTACTCATAACGAGGCATTGGGCTGAATAAGGTTTCAGCGCTACTGCACACACGTACAAGCACACACAAACGAATGTTTTCGGAGTCCGTAGGATCGCCAAGTCGTTTGTCCAATACGCAAAGAGTTCCAAATCGATAGGCAAAGCAAAGTCCAAAAACACAGCACAAGTCAAATTTTACAGAAGAAAACACCGAGCCACTGACCGGGAGCGAAAGTTGTCTGACGTAGCAACTCGAAGAGAGACTAGTTACAACTAAACTAATAAAATCAAGCAACAATGAAGCCTGTACGAGTGAAGGGCGCAGGAAAGAACAAAAGAACCTGCGCAACTTCATACCGATTTAACCGATTTACCAAAAAGCGGCGCTATCTATCCCTTTCACACTGACTGAGGTGCAACTCCGCCACAGGTAGCGGTCCCAAATTCCGGACAGATGACGTCATCGGGTCGGAATTATGCTATCCGCTTAACTACCTGCTTCGATTACAAGCATTCAAGCATAAGCCATTACGAAAAGGAAAAAATGGAATAGTACCAATTTAATTTATTTTCTGTCTTCTTCATCACATTCATAGCAATATCTTTGTAACGATAAGGACTAGACGTAAGTTTTATACCAATTTGCAAACCTTATTAAATGTACAAGTTTTTAAAATAATGGTGGTCTTCGGTGTCATACATTTTTTTTACAGGAGAATTTTTTCAATTTAGGTCCTAACATCGTAAAGAAAAAACTTTTCAACTCAAGATTTTTTTTCTAAGGCAAATAAAACGGTATTCAAAAAAATGGTATCTTATAACATTAGTAAGCTATTCAGAAATGTTAAATAAAAATCATACCTAAAAATGTCATCATTTGCAGCGACAGCATTAAAAAAGCTTAATTCTGGAAGACAAAATCGTAAAATTCGAAAAAAAATTAATATCCTGGTTACTGTAACGGTTTTTTTTTTAATATTCAAATTAGTTGTTGGAAATTAGGTAAGCTACCTACCCGTTACGTTTGATCCATTATTTACGGGACACCCTGTATACGAATAGACTGAAAAACGGAGTGTTTATGGATATTTTTATATTTAATCTGTTTTTTAAAGGTGGAGACTGACTTTGTCACGTTTGTTTGTAATGTATCATTCGAGGCGAGCTTGGTTACAAAAAAACTTTTTTTTTACAAAAAATTAAAATCGACTTACAAAAAAAAAACACTGCAAAATGATAAATAACTTTAATTTTGGAAGTCGGTATCTTTGGTTTTGTATTTTCGGTTTTTGCCATTGACTTCATTACATCAACAGAAGGTTTCTCATTGAAATTAAACCAAATCTTGTATATTGAAGGTAAAAATAAAATAGATAAACCGAATCAACAATAATTTAAATAATCAGTTAGGAATTATTTAAACTCAATTAAATATTGTTTGATTCAAGAGACGACATAATAAATAATGTAACTAGAAAAAAAATTATTAATAATAATAACTGAATAATAAATTATCTTTGTTGCATGCTAACAATAATTGTAAAATTGCATGGAAAAATGTGATAGTAAAAGGCTTACTTACTTACTTACACAACTAGGTTTTTTTTTTTTTATTTCAACAAAAGTTACACAAGAGAAAAAATCTTCTGCCAAACTGCAGGACAGTTTGTCAGCATAATATGGGTATATTTCCCGATGTCGTGCGTCATAGAAAATAGTTTTTCTAAATCAATGTTATCAAATTGACTAGCAACTTAAAATGGCATTAACACGGCAATTTGACTTAGGTAGTGTGTCAATTTGATAAGCAATGAATTTCCCTGACCGTATCTGTGTTCAACTCATTTTACCTCTTTCTTTAACACGAAAGCTTTTGTCCAGCTTGCTACCCATTTCTGTGTACTAGCATTTTTCCCTTAAAAATATCAACATCGTTCCCATCTCGTTTAAGACGCAGATATATGCCAACGACCTTGAGTGGTTCGCTTGCGTGTTCAGTGTTCTGTACTGAGCTCACGCATCGCGTCGTATGTCCACCCAGTAATAGGACTCGCCCATCAAGGAGCGCTATCCCAAATTATTAATTTATTATACATAAAACAAAAGGTACCAGAATAAAACACGTATACTAAGAGATAACTAATTAAATTATCTTATAAATAATGAAGGATTCATAAAAATACGCGTGTTAGTTTTTTCGTGATCCTCAGTTTTTTATCCACGTTTGACATAACTTTACAAATTAATTAACACTATGTAATAAATATAAACATAATATAAACATAAGTATATAAACATAATCAAAAATATTTACATTTTAAGATTATTAAAAAAATGCTCTAATTTAACATAATATATTTTTTTTAAATTATTAACACAACGTGTTTAGACGTGATCTTCAGTTTCAAATCTTTAGAAGTCGTAAATGTCGCCTTTTCACTAAGTGATTGATATTGATACCGCAGAAGGCCATTATGACGTAATAATGAGCCGAAAACAATTAAGTTGATAACACACTGCCTGTTATTATAATCCACTTTAGAGACCCTCCCCTGTTTAGACGAACGAAGCACCTATCGATTTAATAAATGAGTTTTCCAAATATCCATTAAAAATTAGGTAAGTACTATATTTTGTGATCTGTTGAACGTTAAAGCAAACTAGTTTGAACCGATGACAAGGATCTTAACAATTCATTCACTCATCCGTGCCTTTTGGTCAATTTGAAATCAGAACTTTCCACAATGTTTTTTTTTTACTTTGCTACGTACTACTGCTTGGTATCCTAAGGCTCTCCAAATCAATCAATCTGCCTAGCCTTTTCCCAACTATGTTGGGGTCGGCTTCCAGACTAACTAGATGCAGCTGAATACCAGTATTTTACATGGAGCGACTGCCTATCTGACAACCACAATCCATAACTGGGTAATACGATACCCCTTGGTAAGACTGGTTGTCAGACTTTCGGGCTTCTGACGACCCGTAACGACTGTCAAAGATCCACGAATGACAGCCGGGACCAACGGCTTAACGTGCTTTCCGAGACATAGAGGAGTCTCGGTATGTATAGATGGTCACCCATCCATGGACCAACCCCGGCAAGCGTAGCTTAACCTGATGGATCGACCCGTGCGGCTGTTATTACTTTAGCCACGAGCTCCTCTCCAAATACAGAGCGTTTTTGAAACCTTTATATCAAATACTCGTACTGATGAAAATGACAGCTTTGACGGCCGTTATAATATGACGGAACTGCTTTTCTAGAAAACCGTAGACTTAGAGAGTTGGTACCATCGCGGACATTTGCGGTGAACCAATTTTCAACCTTATTACCTTAGCAATAAGGTCGAAAAGTGGTTTACCGCAAATGTGTACGATGGTACTTATGTCTTTGAGAAAGTCAGTTTTTACCCAGAAGTTTTGGGCCAGAAGTCAACCTTTTACTGTTTAGGGTTGGCAAGAAAATAGAGAGTAATTGAAACACGTTCTTTTAGGTTAGCAGGGACTTTCCTCTGCAAATTGTAACCAGAAAATAAAGGGCAAATAATTGCGCCCGAGTAAGGTAATTTACCGGTCTGTATTTTAATTAACTCCACGGTACAATTTATTTGGGGTCAGACAAGAAAATGTGTCTCGTTAGTAAGTATATAAATAAACTGGCATTGCACGAAAGTAAAAAAATAAGAATTTACATGATTTATGGACATTGTCAGTCTTGTGGTTGCTTATTTCCTGTGGCGACGGAAAAGTAAAGAAGTAAGTAAGAAGTAGTAGTAAGTAAGTTAGTTGCCAAGTTTGACGTGTTCGCCGAAGTTGCAGTTTTATACAGGGTGTAAGGGACAGCCCTCCGCAGACTGATGGGGTGAATTCAGATATATAATACTAAGATGACCGATACATGAAATTTTTCAGGAACGTTCCGGTATCAAATAAACCTGATTTGTTTTATTACCTCACACGCACTGTATCGTTACCGTGGCGGCAGCGCAGCGCGTCGTACTTATTTCAACATCCATTTGCTGTTTTATTTACATAAATGGAGTGCTGCGTGAAGGGAATGTAATTTTACATTGCAATAAATAAGTAACTGAAAAAAAAACGATAAAAAATGTAAATTTTCCTGAGATTTTTTTCGGTGGTATATGATTCAAAATAGGGAACTGAATGCACCCTTTTAGTTTGCGGAGGGCTGTCCCTTACACCCTGTATAGGTAGGTATACTCTTTATATAAGGTCCCATTAAAACAGATGGACAAATTTTCACAAGGTGTTCTACCCATGAATATGAACAACTTTCACTATGGGACTAACTCTGAAATCGCGAAAAAAAAATCAGCTGTTCAGTACATTTATCTACACCAAACTCGTCAAAATGTAGGGAGCAGCAGATTTTCTTTTCGCGATTTCACGTTTGGTCCCGTAATAAAAGTTGTTCTTAATCATGGGTAGAACACCCTGTGAAAATTTGTCCATGTATTTTAATGGGACCTTGTATAAGTACACCATAAAAATTACAGATCAATCAATCTGCCTAGCCTTTTCCCAACTATGTTGGGGTCGGCTTCCAGTCTAACCGGATGCAGCTGAATACCATTATTTTACATGGAGCGACTGCCTATATGACCTCCACAACCCATTAACTGGGTAATACGATACCCCTTGGTAAGACTGATTGTCAGACTTTCGGGCTTCTGACGACCCGTAACGACTGTCAAAGATCCAAGAATGACAGCCGGGACCAACGGCTTAACGTGCTTTCCGAGGCACGGAGGAGTCTCGGTATGTAAAGATGGTCACCGATCCACGGACCAACCCCGGCAAGCGTAGCTTAACCTGATGGATCGACCCGTGCGGCTGTTATTACTTAGCCACGAGCTCCTCTATAAAAATAACAGATATAAACGTAAAATGAGTAGGTATGTAAGGATCGCAGCAGATGGCGTTCTGTAGTTTCTGCCTACCCCTATGGGAAGAAGGCGTGAGTTTATGATAATGTGGTATTTCGCTATTTTAACCACATCTTTATTTGTTTACATTGAACCAGCAGTGGTGTTCACACCTAAATTACGCCTAGGTCTCATGAAATTCACCTTAATAACATTACATTACATTACATTACACACACTATTTCCATAGAAAGCCATTTCATTCCATGCACATTGGTACTATATTTAATTTTTTACTAGCTGCACCCCGCAGTTTAACCCGCGTAGACCAAGATAAAAATAGCCTATGTGTTAATCCAGGGTATAAGCTATCTACGTACCAAATTTCATCCAAATCGGTCCAGCCTTTTGAGCGTGAAGAAGTAACAAACATACAAACACACACACAAGTACACACACTCACAAACATTCGCCTTTGTATTGTTAGTGTGATTTATTTATTTGTTATCATAGGTAAAGAGACCTTCTGTTTGATGAACAGATCGCTATGTTATGCCAGTGAGGCTTACAAATATGGTGTGCAAATGTAACTGAGGAATATAAATTAAAATCCACTAAAAATATTTGAAAATCATGCATAATTTAAATTATGGTATTAAAGTAGAATATAAATTGAACAATTACATATTATTTAATACTCCAATTATGCCAGACATAAATGAGGAATTATTAAAATGTCAAAATTATTTAATGTCAATATTAATAACTGTAATTCAAAATTAATTCGTCATTTAAGTATTCGTCAATAGTATAAACATTTATCAATTAAGAACAATACTACAACATCGTAAATTGCATAAATTAAAAACTTAATACTATAAGTTTAAATATTATTTCCGACGCCTATGTTATTTATTTGATATGCCAAAGAATGTACCATACTACCATATAAATACCATATAGCTCAGGTGCGTAGTTCTCGCAACTGGCGTGCCTGTATGACCAGAGGGGCAATTCCCGTATTTTTATAACAACGTTCGCAATCTCATCTCAGTCTCAATCTGTCAAAATTGTATAGAGTTTGCCTACATTTTTGACATTTTGATTGTCGCTGGCTGACATTGTGACTTGAATTTGAACGTTTTTAATTACGAGAATTGGCCCTCAGATGTATGAACGTAAACGAGACAAAAGGAGTATGTAAGGATCGTAGCAGGTGGCGTTCTGTAGTTTCTGCCTACCCTTATGGGAAGAAGGCGTGATGTTTATGTATGTACTAGCGACCCGGCCCTGCTTCTCACTGTTTTAACGACTTGACAAAACATGAAGGTTTCTATAGATATTATATACAAGTTAAATATTAATGTTATAAATTCGAAATAAATTTTCTAAATGATAGTGAAAACTGCATCAAAATCCGTTGCGTGGTTTAGAAGAACAACGCGGCCACACAGACAGACAAGAAAAGCGACTTTATTTTATACTATGTAATGTATGTGTGTATACTTATAGGCATCCAAAAATGTCGTGAAGAAAGTGTTTAGTATGAATGAATTAGTAATGAATGAATTTTGATTATGAATGTCGATGGTTTTAATAGAGTAGTGGAAGACCAAAGAAACGATGGATTAAAAAAAATTAAAATTAAATTAAATTAAAAAATTAAAAATTGTTTATTGTTTCTAAATCAGTACATAAGTGTATTATGAGGCAACCCCATTAAGTAATTTACAATACTTGTGTTGGGGCATGATTGACTGCGTGTAAGATGATATCGCTAGAAAGGGGGTGACTACCCAGATGACGACTATTAGAGAAGTGTGAAAGAAAAAGACATGTTGCGATGACCCCAAATAAATTGGGATAAACACTAACCCTATCCCTGAAATCAATGAGAAAAACAGTGAGAAAGCGGGTAAAACTAGTAACACAATATTACATTATAACACGTCAGTAAAACCGTCTAGATACTAGATAGTACATTTTATTTATCGTCAAGTTCCAACGGCTAAGGAACTTTGTACTTGACCTGGTAAACATAGTATCCTTGAGAATTATGATAGGGCAGTTACAGTGGCCTTGGGGAGCAACGTAAATTACTCTTGACATTCAACGCGTTCTTGAGGACTGGCGGTCGATTTAATGATACTGGGAACTATCGAAGATGTTGATAATCGTAGTAACAGAAATATATGTTTTGATCTAATGATAAATAAATGTGATAAATGAGTCCCCCTGAATTACCGTGATGGAGTATAATACATCTAGGATAATATTAGAACTAGTTGCAAGATTTGCTACTTAAGGGCACGCTAGTCGCTCATTATTCATCCATACAAACGTAGTTTGGTGATTACTCGTCTGTTTGACGGTGTACGTTCAAAACTAAAAATTACTTAAGTTTTTCTCTTCATTATCTAGGCCTGTATGGAAGCAGAATCGGTAAAAAAGTATTGGTTTGGAAGTTATGAGTGTCGAAACTTCCATATTTCAACACTAATTTAAACGCATCTTTGAGCGTAAATAAATAGCTCCCACCGTATGAAAACGGCAAAATTGTTACGATAAAGGCATACCTAGATAATTTATTGTAGAACTTAAATAACTTTACTATAAATGAATACATCCAGCAGTTTTTTCATAATATCTAAACGCCCAAAGGTCTGTTCATGAAATTGTATGCGCTCGTTTACGTTATAAATCATCGTCTATTTCACTAAATACATAAAAACTAAATAAATAAACACTAAATAAATATATACTAAATAAATAAACCAAAATAAAGTAACTAAATAGCATGCATATTAGCCACACCACCAACGAGTTCGAGCTGCCAACTAGGAGCTCCCTAGGACTTTGTTCAGATGTTTAAGACCTTTTTCATTGAGAAAGGTACATCAGTAGTAAGCGATATAAGAAATTGTTGCGTCCTGTTGTCATAATAATACCTAGATACATACATAAACTCACGCCTTCTTCCCATGGGGGTAGGCAAAAACTACAGAACACCGACCTGCTTAGTACGATCCTTAAATACACCTTTTGCTTCTTTTGCGTTCCGTTCCGTTACGTATCTGAGGCCTTAGTGCGAGTTTTTATACTTACTCGATCGCGTTAACGTAAACTTCAATTTGTACTGAAATTGACTAAGCGCCGTCTGGTGACTATAATGGGAAACACAATTATTCCATACAAATTGACGTAAGGTAACGTTAACTAAAACGTGATCGAGTAAGTATAAAAACTAAACTAAGCCCTCTGGTCATATACGCACGCCGGTTGCGATTACTCCAAACCTGAGATCTTAGTGCAAGTTTTTATACTTACTCGATAACGTTAACGTAAACTTCTATTTGTACTGAAACTGAATAAGCGCACTCTGGTGACTATAAAGGGAAACACAATTATTTCATACAAATGGGTAGTATTTAAACGCACATCAAAAATTACCAACTTTTCCCAACAGAATACGTACATCAAAAATACTGTTTGCACATCAAAATTTGCACGTTTAAATAAATTAAACTTAACGTCAGGTCGACGGAGCCCCGCTGCGCGGGACTCCTATTTCTGTCTGCAGGGTTTAAAGGAACCTAACCAAACCTAACCTCGGGGTGCCCAATAATTATTATTTGTACAATTTTTGATATTCAGTTAGTTAACTAGTAGTGAAATAATAAGTTTTTTAGATGCGCATTTATTATTTTTGATGACCAGTTAGTATTTTTGATATGTAATTAATATTTTTGTTGTAACTTTGGACAAAAATTGATGTATAATAATGATTATTATACGTGCAAATTTTGATGTGCAAACAGTATTTTTGATGTACGTATTCTGTTGGGAAAAGTTGGTAATTTTTGATGTGCGTTTAAATACTACCCATTTAATATTTTTCTGATGTGCGATTAATAATTTCCCCATACAAATTGACGTAAGGTAACGTTAAAGTAAACGCGATCGAGTAAGTATAAAAAGTCGTACTAAGCCCTCTGGCCTTTCGACGTCCACTGTTGGACATAGGCCTGTCTCAAGCATCGCCACTAAGGTCACTCTAATTATGTCCTTCTACGGCGTCCCCGGTATGGGTCTATAAGCATAATAACTCATCATTCTCCTGCCCTTATCCCAATCTATTTGGGGTCGGCGCAACATGTCCTTTTTTTTCCATACTTCTCTATTATTCGTCATCTCGGTAGTCACCCCCTTTCTAGCCATGTCATCTTTCACACAATCCATCCATCGTTTCTTTGGTCTTCCCCTACCCTTATAGCCATCGACATTCATACTCAAAACTTTCCTCACGACATTTTCCTCACTCCTCCGCATCACATGCCCATACCATGACAGCCGATTTCCGCACAACTTTTCAGTCACCGGTGCCACTTTTAGACTTCCTCTTATGTACTCATTTCTTATTCTATCCATTCGTGTAACACCACACATCCCTCTTAGCATTCTCATCTCAGCTGCATGCAACTGCTTTTCATTTATCCCTTTTGTGGCCCAACATTCTGATCCATACAAGACAGCAGGTCTAACCATTGTTTTATATATCTTCCCCTTAAGTTTAAGGGGAATGCATAATAACTATTTAGTTAAAAAATACCCAACGATACAAAATATTACGTGCATTGTATCTATAAATCATGAGAAATAAAACCAAAAAGGTAATTCTAGATTGAAAAATGCTCGCTGTGGTAAAAATTTATTACAGCATTAAAATTAATCGTCGTTGAAAACACTTCCCTTCGAGGTCTATTATACTAAATTTGAGGATTATAGGAATTCCAGTCATTAAGTAGAATACCAATTTGTGCGAAAAATTAACAACTGTAGGTAATAATCATAAATGTCATAAAGCGCAATTCACGTTTTATTTTATTAAGCCAAGAATACGGGTGGTTTCACTGGAGAGTTTCTTGGAAGTTCATTTTCATTGGAAGATTGTAGCTGAGAACAGGTACATTGGAAACTTAGGTAGTATAATAAAACTTTGAAAATGACAGTGATGTGCTACGTAAAGACTTTTTGCAACTGAACATTGAACAACATTTATTTAATTACTTGCTGATCCGACAAACGTTGTCCTGTCAAAATTTCAATAATTCATACAAAATTCCCATGGAAAATGCACTTTCAGTTTCCCCAAATTTTCCAATTTTCCCGGCAAATTTTCAAACATTTTCTTTCATACAAACCTTTTCTTGACAATTACAAACACAACAAAAAAAGAATTAGCCAAATAGGTGTATCCGTTCTGAAGTGATGCGCGTACATAGTTACATTCGGTAATTGATTTTTATATGAATATAGATTTTGGAAAACTTCGAGCGGGCTATGCTCGGAGTTTCTTTGAAGGATAAAATCAAGAATGAAGTTATCCGGAAAAGAACCGGAGTAATTGACATAGCTTTCAAAGTAAGCAAACTGAAGTGGCAGTGGGCTGGCCATGTAAATAAGTTTTTATTTTTCACTTTTTAGTTGTGGTACCTACCCCACACAAATTCTAATACCTGCAAAACAAACTAGAACATCATCCATATAAAAGTGGGGAAAAAATACGTATTATTGAAGCTAACTCCAAAACTACCGAAGCAAAGTTAATCAATTTTATATGGGACTAACTGTGATGTATACACTCTTGAACAAAACAAAAAAAAATCCAAATCGGTCCAGCCATCTTCGAGTAATCGGGGAACATACATAAAAAAAAATAAAAAAAAAAGGTTCCGACGAATTGAGAACCTCCTCCTTTTTGAAGTCGGTTAAAAATGAAGCAATACACATACAAATATGTTAGTGTGGCCTGCCTAGATATCTCTTTTGTTGTCTGTAGGTACTGTCATTTACATTAAAGTATCATCTGCCTAGCCTTTTCCCAACTATGTCGAGGTCAGCTTCCAGTCTAACCAGATGCAGCTGAATACTAGTATTTTATATGGAACGACTGCCTATCTGACCTCCACAACCCAGTTATTGGGTAATGCGATACCCCTTGATAAGACTGGTTGTGAGACTTTCGGGCTTCTGACGACCCGTAATGAGTGTCGAAAATCCATGAATGACAGCCGGGACCAACGGCTTAACGTGCACGGACGAGTCTTGGTATGTAAAGATAACGGCAAGCGTAGCTTGACTTGAGCGATCGACCCGTGCGGATATAACAGCCGCACGGGTCTTAGCCTGAAGCATTTACATTTTACAGTAATGTATCTGTGACATTAATACTCTGTACTGGCCCTCTGTGGGTATGAAATCAGTTGTCATAAGTACCTACATAACATGTTGATGTGTGATTATTTAAAGCATGCTAAGGATCTTTCACTATTGTTTACCACAACAGCGAATCGGGAAATTCTCAGGGCCCCGACATTTTCACAGATGTCAAATTCAATGAGGCGTAAGAACACTCAGAGTTGGCCTGAGTAACCTAATTGTCCTCCATTTTAATGTTCGAGCCGACTTCTGAAATGAAATTACAAAGTTTTTTATTTGGTTTGGTAAATTGAATTATCAGGGAAAATATTACTTACAACTTTTCCTGAATAAAGACGAAGTTTCAGTTGTTTTTTGGAGAGTAAGGAAAAACAGCCTGTTGATTTCAAGTATAACAAAATGATTATAACTTTCCGCTCTTGTTATAAAGACTTTCACCACTTTTTAAAGTTAAACATGTCATCTCATTGGGTATTTATTTTCATATGTTCAACTGTTTTCCTACGGGGTGTACCCCGATCTATCAACCTATATCTACTTTGCAGTTACACTCGTTGTTCCCGGCTATCATTCTTAGATCTTTGGCAGTCATTATGGGTAGTCAGAAGCCTAAAAGTCTAACAACCAGTCTTACCAAGGAGCATCGTGTTACCCAGTAATTGGATTGTGGAGGTCAGATAGGTAGTCGCTCCATGTAAAAACTAGTATTCAGCTGCATCTGGTTAGACTGTAAGTCAACCCCAACACAATTAGGTTTTCCCAATTATGTTGGGGTTGTCTAGGCCGACTGATTGGCTATGTTTATAGACAATCAATCGGCCAACACACAACATCGGGGAACATCGGGGAACATCTATGAACGTAAACGTGTGTTCTGTTTAGAACACACGTTTACGTTTATAGATGTTTCGTTAGCAGCTTTAAAGAAACTTCTAAATGGTAGAGAAATGAAGAATATCTAAATTCAATATGTTTCGTAGTGAGATAGTAAATAACCCTCCTTTTTGGCTTTTCCGCAGTCGGGTAATAATTTAAAGAAACAGCTTTGCACTATTAAGAGCGTTGATCGCGCGCGGGCTGGCAAGCGTCGCAATTCTAGAGGTTTTTCGTGATTATTTCATTAAATTTAAATCAAAGAAAAATTTCCTCTGACAAATTCTTAGATCGTTGGTATTTATTTATTTATTTATTGGACAACCAACAAAGCATACACTAAAAAAAATACATGTTAAAATAGCGATGTTATTATCACATATCATAGTGTAGCCTTAATTAAAGGCTGCCACGGCAAGCATAAAATATAGGAATAAAAAAAAAGCAGTTACAAAAAATATTCTACTTATCTAGATGATCTATATATCTTAAAGACAAAGAAACTACAATATTAATTTTAGTTTTCCACCTTTATGACAATGCCCTATGCAAGACAGACTTAACTTTATGTAAAGAGTAAGACATATCAATATCTACGGTGGGTGAGTGTGACAGGCGACAAAATTGAATCTGCATTCTGCCCATGGTGGAAAAATGACCCAGATTGGTTGGATTGGGTGGTATAAGTGGTTATGCTATTTTGTGACAGTTATTTAGGAATTCACTCTTAAAAAATGACATATTGTCAATTATTTTCTATTTTCTAAGAGTAATTACCAAAATAACTGTCAAGAAATAGCATACATACCTAAAAATACCAACGATCTAAGAGTTTTTCAGAGGAAATTGTCCTTTGATTTAAATTTAATTAAATAATCACGAAAAACCTCTAAAAATGTGACGTTGCCAACCCGCGCGTGATCAACGCTCTTAACATGGTGATTATGGACGTGGTTGGTAATATTTACATATTCTTCTTCTTCTTCGGAGCACTCTTGTCAAAGCGGTCGTGGTCTTAGTGCACTTATACAAGGGATCGCCCACTGCGGATTTAATTTGGTCAGTCCATCTCATGGGTGAGCGTCCGCGTGGTCTAGTGGGCTCTACTCCACCCTGCAAGACAAGGCGCTCTATAGAGTCACCCTCACACATCGAGACGTGTCCGTACAAGTATTTGAAAATGCGTTTTTAGACCAGAACAGATAGACGCTTTTTGATACCGAGTTCTTCGCGTATACTGCTGTTGGTGTGAAATTCCATCCACGATATTCTAAGCATTCTTTTCCAGCACCACATTTCCAAAACGTCTACCTTCTTCTGCTCGATGTCACGCATCGTACACGTCTCATAACTTTATTATATTCGGTAACCAGAAATACGAAAAGAATTTGAAGTAGGTAGATAAGGGTTCCCCAAAGGGTCTGTAAGATCAAGGGAAGTGAATGATTTCACCCTCTACGAACTGTATATTATATCCAGAGGTATATAATACTCGTTTATTAAAGAAATCTCAAGGATTCGTTTCCTTAAAGATCTTGAAAAAATCCGCGGGGCTCTTAGGGAAATCCGGCCGCAAAAAAATTCAGGACTGAAAATAAGGGTAACGAATTCTTAAAGCGATGTTTTATAATGTATTACTGAAGTTATGTAGAATTTTTTATATTTTACTATACATACATACATAAATTCACGCCTTCTTCTCACGGGGGTAGGCAGAAACTACAGAATGCCACCTGCAGCAGGTGGCATCACCTGCTACGATCCTTACATACTCCTTTTGCTTCGTTTACTGTCATGGTATATTATAATAGGTTGGGGAAAAAGTTTCTTCGCATTTTTTAAGAAAATTCAAAACATTTTTTAATAAACATTATTTAAATTTATCTAAAGTATGTAGGTACCATTTTGTTCGATAACTTTTTGCCATCTTGTAGGTAGGGACATGATCCCATTGCTATAGAAATTTTGGGACTTCTGATCAAAATACCGCGACAAGTGGTTTTGGCAGTCCTCTCGTTATGTTAACCTGACACTGCCTAAAGAATTCTGATGAGACCGAAACAGGTGGAAATCTGAAGGCGCAAGGTCAGGACTATACGGCGGATGCATTAACACCTCCCAGCCAAACTCTCTTAATTTTTGCTGAGTGGCTAAAGATGTGTGAAGTCTAGCGTTATCATGATGAAAAACCACACCCCTTCTGTTGATTAACTCCGGCCGCTTTCTCTCAACTTCTTGCTTTAATCTCATCAGTTGTTCGCAATAGAGTTCAGAATCGATGGTCCTGCCTGGTGGTAACAGCTCATAATAAATAATGCCCTTCCAATCCCACCACACACACAGCATCACCTTGTTGCGAGATAACCCGGGTTTCGCCACAGTCTGTGAAGCCTGACCGGCCTTTGACCACGACCTTTTTCGCACGTTCTTGTCGTACGTGATCCACTTTTCATCACCAGTTATCAGCTTCTTCAAAATGGTTCGGTTTCATTACGTCGTAATAAAGAATCACAAATGAGTACACGGTTCATTAGCTTTCTTTCAGTGAGCTCGTGAGGTACCCAAATATCGAGCTTTTTTGTGTACCCAGTTTTTTTAAAATGCACCAAAACTGTTTTGTGGTAAATTCCCAGTTCTTCAGCTACGTTGTAACTACTGATATGCCGATCTTGCTCCACTTTTTCAAAAATGGCATCCATTTTATCCGTAATAGGGCGACCAGAGCGACGTGCATCTTTGACATCAAAATTTCCGGATTGAAAACGCTTAAACCAAATTTGTGCTACTCTCACAGACACTGCACTGGGTCCATAAACATCGCAAATTTTTTTCGCGGCTTGCGTTGCATTTTTACCTTTTTTGTAGTAAAATTTTAAAATGTATCGAATTTCTTCATTAGATTCACTCATCTTGACAGTACGAAAAACAAATGAAAATCACACATTAAACCTTATTTGAATTTGGAATTATGTTCTTAAAAATTTAATCTTTCAATGATACCAAAACCAGCCAGATACAAATAGTAGAGCCAAAGAGATTTTATTTTAAGTTCATACATACTATAAAGCGAAAAGACTTTTTCCCCAACCTAATATTTTATATGTCACATTATATTATATCAAGTGCGATTTATTTTATAAAAAATTTCCTCCCGCGACAGTAAATAAACTTTTTACGCTGATCATACCAACCAAGATTTCTACCTACTTACGACTAGATTTTATCGTTATAATAACACAATGACTAGTCTTTTTCTGCTGTGAAACGTAACTTGTATATTTTAAGGGTACCCTGAATTATTTTTATTTAAAACTACCTACCATTCCTCCTCTGGATATCGATCCTCTACTAATGCTTTTTCAGACTTTACTAGCTCAAATGACTTTTGTCTACAACCATACCCATTATTCCACTTTCCAGTCACACATTACACTGAACTCATATCATAATACTAATCACCGTAACACGATTAAGTTATTATAGAACCCATTCTGCGCTGGTTATGACTGGCATTAAACACGCACTTCCAAGAATAAATGACAGGGCTTTTAATATGTTAATGGCTCCATTTTGTTACAGTAATGTTATAAACGATGATATTCTAGGTGGTCCGTAGTTTTACCTGTAAATTTGTAAGTGGAGCAAGTTGTTGATATCAAAGTCAGTATACAATATAGAGACAATAATTTAAACTTTGTATATCTAATGACGAAATGTTTTATTCTAATAATGTATGGAGTGACGAGAATGGATAAAGTAAGAAATGAGTGTATAAGAGGAAGTTTGAAAGTGGCGCCAGTGACAGAAAAACTTGAAATGAAATGGTTTGGCTTGGTATGAGCATGTGATGAGGAGGGCGAAACGCATGTGACTAAAAGAGTGATGAATATACATGTTGCTGGATGGAGAGGCAGAGAGGAGCTCGTGGCTAATTAATAAAGGCCGTACGGGTCGATCCATCAGGTTAAGCTACGCTTGCCGGGGTTGGTCCGTAGATGGGTGACCATCTTTACATACCGAGACTCCTCCGTGTCTCGGAAAGCACGTTAAGCCGTTGGTCCCGGCTGTCATTCGTGGATCTTTGACAGTCGTTACGGGTCGTCAGAAGCCCGAAAGTCTGACAACCAGTCTTACCAAGGGGTATCGTATTACCCAGTAATTGGGTTGTGGAGGTCAGATAGGCAGTCGCTCCATATAAAATACTGGTATTCGGCTGCATCCGGTTAGACTGGAAGCCGACCCCAATATAGTTGGGAAAAGGCTAGGCAGATTGATTGGATGGAGAGGCAGAGGAAGGCCAAAGAAAAGAAGGATGGATTATGTGAGGAATGATATGAAAGAGAAGGGAGTAAATGATAGCGTGACGGTTGACAGGAGAGAATAGAATAAGAATACGTGTTGCGCCGACACCCCACGTAACATGGGACAAGAACAGAAAGATGATGATGTACATCTAATGCCGTTCCTAGTCTGCATACAATAGTTTAGTCACTATAGCCAGATGGTTGATAGACAAAACCCATAAGCATATCACTACTATTTAGTTCAAATTCAATGATAAGATTTATTTAATGGGGAGAGAGTAAAACACCATGTTTTATTAAGGCGAGAGCGGGTTTACTGTTTAGTATCCTTGAAAACCTTCAGCTGATGGTGACCAGCGATAATGCGTCATCTATAATTAGCTTTGTCTGTTCCTTCTCATTTGAGAGTTTCAAAATATTCCAATAGTATTGCCGAAATTTTCATTTATTGTCGTATTGTTGTCTCTACATTGTACAAGATAGTTTTTCGGTGTAAACTTAACTTACAGCTAGTGCAGGTTTAATGTCTGAAACTATAATATTAGGTATGAACACTTATCGTTAGTTTTTCACTAACGATTAGTGTTCCCATTTTCCCATTCCATCCTATTTTTATTGATGTACGCTTTATTTATAACTTAATTACTCAGCTTGTCAGGAATGTATCTTCATAGCTCTAGATGTTTCTTTACGAGTTTATACTTGGTTTCGGTTAGTTAGGTCGGTAAAGTTTTGCTCTGTGAAAAGTCGACTTGCTGTTCGTTTTTCCGCGTTGCAACTCCTACTGCATAACTAGTATGTTCTTTTATTCAACTTTTTAACCTAAATGGGAGTCGTAATTTGTACCTATTTTCCTTTTTGATGAAAAACATTTTACGTGAAAGTAAAGCGATGCCAATCCCCAGCGGCGTCCGACTGCGCAACGATTCTGAATGCAGCTAATGAGCAGTTTCGAGTTACGTACGCGTATTCAGTTTCAGTTTGAAATGAAAACAAGAACTATTTAGTGTATATTTATAAAAATGTTCTTATAAAACATAATATAAATAAATGCGTAGTTGGTACCTAAATAGGTGCTGTGTTTTGGTCTTCCTTAATCTTTTCTGGTATTATGATTTGCATTCCTTCGCTTCTTCTGTCCGTATCGCGACAAAAGTACACTGAACACTGCATTAATGTTTTTAAGCATTCCTTTGGCTACTTTATACAGGCTAACTTTGAATTCATGAGCAATATTTGAGGATGATGTTTTTGTTGCTGACCATATACTAGGTAATACGGGCTGGTAACCGCAACTCCACGACAATGCTCGTATTTTGCGTATACCAAAAACCGGCGAAGTGCATGTCGGATCACGCATTATTAAGGGTTCCGTAGTTGGAATGAATTTACCCCAAGAACAAACTTAACATTGTAGTTGAGTAGCATGTTCTCTCATTCTTGCAGCAGTTGGAATGTAACATTCCAACTGCAAATTTAAGTTGGTCGACTATTACTCGTTAACTTTTAAAGCCTACTTAGCTGTGATAGTTTTCCTTTTAACTTCGTTAATTATATACTTCTGCCGTCAATTTTATTATATGTCCACAAAAACAATTTAGCTGGCAGCGGAGTACACACTTGACTCTAAACAAAAATTTGCACTTTAAAGCTTAATATTACCGTAACTGCATCCAAGAATCGAAAAATGGTTTTTACAAACGCACAATATTTTTGAACGGCCTATCTAATGGTACCACACACTATGGGGTAGACGAGAAAAAAATATCATCCCCACTTTACGTGCAAGAGGTACATTTTTTTTTTCAACATTTTATTTTAATAATTTGTCGGCGTGCTTAATTTGCAAAATTAAAGCTTTCTAGTACTAAGAATCTCTGAGCTAAGCCGCGGACAGACAGACAGACAGATATGGCAAAACTGTATGGGTTCCTCGTTGACTACGGCACCCTAAAAATTATCCTATCGATTAGTGCTATCACTCCCTGAAATATTGCTTATAGGACAGGCTGTACTTCCGGAAGGCATTTAAAACACGCAGTGTTGCTATGTACTCGTAATACCTGGTTTTTTATTTCAATTAACGCGACTCATCGGTAGGTAACGACTGGCAATGAGTTTAATGGGTAGCACTTGCTTTAATGGAACGTAATTATACTTAATGGTTCGTTTACGTTTATAAACGTAGGGACGTTACTTATGTAACAAGCTGATGGTACTAGTACAATTAATGGTCACCGCTGCCGCTTAGGTACGGACATCTGTCCACCAGAGGCTTAGCAGGTGTATAGCCACCCTTAGGCAACAAGAAGCGAGTAAAGCTAGCAACTAAAAACGAGTTGGCAAGCAATGAGCAGCGAGAGCGCGATGTGGCGATGAGCGATCACTCACTGTTATGCGTATGTATACACAGCAGACTGCAGGTCAAGTTACTACTCTCGTCGACAGTCGGACAGGTGGCTAAGGTCTCGACGCTGAAATATCTCCTGTCTAAAAAACCTGCCAAGTGCGTGTCGGACCACGCTCAATGATGGGTTACGTAGTTGAAAAGAATTTATTTCAAAAACATTGTACTCTCAAAAAAAAATTTTCGGACTTTTTCCTTTACTTGTGCTGTGAGACCTTGCTGCTTGCCAAATTTCATGATTCTAGGACAACGGGAAGTACCCTATGTTTTGATTTACTTGCGATTGTCAAAATATGTCGCATAAGTGGCCGTAATTTTTTATTGCGTTGAGGTAGAAGCTTGATTTTCTTAGAACTCCAAGGGACAATAGACCTACGTATTTGATATTAATTTCAACTTGATACCTCCACGCATTTCTGAGAAAAACAGACAGACAGACGGACAACGAAGTGATCCTATAAGGGTTCCGTTTTTTCTTTTGAGGTGCGGAACCCTAAAAATTACATTCGCTGCATAATAACTTTATTCACCAACGAAATAGTCAGAAATAAAATATGTTTGTTTACAGAATCGAACAATCACACAACCTCTAAATTAGAAATGTCAATTTGCTTTTTATATGAGAATCATGTCGCACTCTGATTCAAGTTTCATAATAAGTGGATAAAAAAGTAACAAAATTAACGAAAAAAAATGGTAATAATATGATTAGATTTGTCTACCTGCTCACAGCTCGGCTAAATAATTATGATCGATTCGAAGTGGGAGCTGCCTAGAATTGTGATAGACTCAAGTACATACAATCAATCAAAACAGACGTTTGTCTAGAGTAGAAACACTTTATTCTAGTGTCAAAATATTTACCATGGAGACAAATTGATATATTTTTTTTGTTAGAAAATGAAATCTGACATTTCTTATTTATTTCTGCTGAACTTAGTACGTGCATCTGAAATTCTAAATAATCTAATTTTAGAATCGTCGTTTGACATCGAAATCATAATAAACTCAAAGGAAATGTGACTGATCATTTTCCTTGAAAATTGATAAGGTTACAAACAGATTTAAATCACCTCGTCTCGCAACACAAATATATTGAATCATTCAATTCAAATCGTCTTGCTTTGAGCAAACACTTTGTATCAGCAGTTATCGTTCAATCGATCCCTTAGGAAATCAGTTTAATGTTCCTCACAATACCAGTATCAACCGCCATCTTTATAGACTAGGAGCTAATACTTAAATAGAGTGTTGATAGATGCAACATTAATCTTTGCTGGACCCGGCTCATTTACTATTTGACTTCGTAGACCAGTCACCATAGATCTTCTTTTGTTAAACCTTATCAATGTCAAAAGGGTTTATATTTAAAGAATGAGGCCGGCGACAGGGTCAGCGCAGGTTCGGCTCGATTAATTTTAGATTAATTTCGTAGCTAGTTATATTTAGAGAGGGACGGGGTATGTTGTCCTGACAGGGATTTAAGCAACTTTACCGTAGGTTGTTAGATAGGTGACATAATTGGCTGATACTAAGTGGTAGTTTTCAGGATAGGATGAACCCTGAAGTGCATTACTCGTATTTCGCAGGTACAAGAAACGGAGAGAGAGTGTTTGAACACTTAAATAAAATTGATAAAATCTCACGTTCTTAGCTGTTCAATTAACTTTTTCAACTACTTTTTTTTCTGTATTTTCTGACATATCCCCGTACTTTACGATACTAAAACCCCTAGCTTATTAAACGGTTAACTAACTTATTAAAATGCAACCAATAAATTGGTAAATCAAATCAAACATTTATTTGTTAGAAATACATAATTAAGTCTTGACTCTTGGTCTCTTCATAAATAATGATATTAAAATGTCATGTCATGATGTTAACTCGAACAAAATGTAATTAAGTTTCTGTACTAGTATGAGATTATTATCGTCAGTTTCAAGTATCAAACCAAAGCTGGTTAAGTAATTTGTTTGTCCTAGATAATGTAGAGTTTATAAATAATAAACGTGCTTTACGCCACTTTATAATACGTATAATTTTCTTAAAATGTTTTCCAAAATACATTTTTATAAAAAATATAAAACAGAATAAAAGGGTATCACATACCGAATTTTCAATGTAAAATGATCTAAGAGGAAAATAGTATTAATTATTTTTTTAAAGTGATTTTGAGAAGAATAGAAACTCGACGAGATAAAATTTTAGCCGCGTATCTTGCCTTGAACAAACTTATCAAAAACGAACTAGCCTCAAGGAATTGCAACTCCCCAACTTCGACCGTTTTAATAAGCAAATCGTTTTTTAAACCCGAATATAGCTATAAAATTATACACGATCAATGAGGTATACCAAAATTGCATTTAACTGAGAAATTGGTTACATAAACAAGAAAATAAGACATAATTATGAATAGTTAAATTAGGATTTAGCAAAAAAAGTATATGGTTAAATGTTGATCCTGGAGTGGAACGTAAGTTTGGTGGCTGAAATTAACCAATTCGCTGCAATATGTACGATAGCTTTGAATTAATTAGAGGAGACATGCAAGCTATTTCTATGACGTCACAATAATGAGGTTACTACTTAGTGTCAGACTGTACCACCCACCACCACCATATTGACGACCATATTGATTCAAGGTTGAAAGTTTGGACTAAGACTCATTTCAGTTGTAAATTAGAGTACTATCTTAGTAAAGTAAGATAGTTATTAATGTTATATGTTTATAACATACATTTGGTTGACTGGTAGAAAATGCCTCGGGCATTAAGTCCACCACTGTACAGTTTTTTTTGTACTTGTTCAAAAATATTGATATAATGAAAAACTTCGAAACGTTGCATGAATCAATCTTTTCGGCATCCTATAAAACATGTTCACACACATCATCATGATCTACATGATAATATATCCAACATGAATCTTTATACACTAAGACACACTACATCTTAATTTACCGATATCCCTTTACAGCTTAAGACAGTGTTAATCCAAGGTTCAGGTTCTCATACAAAGGATTGGCGGCGTTATCGCGTGACGTCATCTTTTCTATTGTCGTATCGGATTTACAAGGCGTCTGAATTCTTCGAGATCGAATAATATTGCGCTTAATCTTTCAGCTATAAATCTGATGAGTAAGAACAGAATCATCATCATTCTCATGGCCCTTATCCCAATTAATTTGGGGTCGGCTGGACACGTATTTTTCAATTCAATTCAATTTTATTCAGGAACAATTTACATTGTGTTTGAAATCATAAATAAATAAATAAAAAAAACTTTCATTAAAATTATAAAACTATACTTAAATAAAAATATAAAAAATGCAATAACATTACCAATTAAATACAATTAAAAAACTCTATAACATTACACATTAATAAATTCAATACAATTAAAAATTCAATAATAATGCATACTAATTTTACCCAGTCTCACAGTAACCAATAATTTTCTTTCTTCTAATAGTCGTCATCTTGGTAGTCACCCCCTTTCTAGCTATATCATCTACTAGCTTTTGCCTGCGGCTTCGCCCGCGTGGATGTCGGGAAATATCCCACGGGAACGTACTACCGGGAATTCCTTCTTTATTCCTTGTCTACTTGTTAAAATTTCAGCTTTCTAAGTCCAAGGGTTAGGGCTGGGCGTTGATGAGTCAGTCAATCAGTCAGTTAGTCAGGACTTCTCTTTTTATTTATACAGGGTGTCCAAGAACCTGGCGTCCAACTGGATTCCCACGATGCCCCAAGTTCTAACAGTACTCAGAAAAATATTTTAAAAAATCCACCCCATGTACTTACAGAATTATACTGATTTCAAAAAAAAAGGGGAAATGAGCACCCTGTGACATACTTTTGAATGCTGTGACTGCTAATGCTGATAATTTCGATATTTCTTGGAGGTTTTGTAATCTAGGGTATTGCTGTGTCTAAATAGAATGTAAAAATAATGTACTTATTGTACCATTTTAAAATAAAATATTATTTTAACTAAAGGTGATATGGAAAACTATTGAATTTCGCAACTTTGACCGACTGTAGTGTCAAAAAAATGTACCAAAATAGTATGGCAAGTGACGTCAAATTTTGACGCGTTTATTCCTCTTTTTAAAAAGGTATAATACTTACACATTAATTTGAAAAAAAAAAATTTGATAATATTTTTACTCAACAACCCAATTTTTACGATGTCTAACAGAATTCTTAGAAAGAAAAATTTACGACGAATTGAATCTAACCTCTAAAGAATTACTATTGTATGCTCATAAAAATAACAACAGGCCTCTCAAAAAACAGGTTAGACCGTAAGGGACGGTATGTGCATGCATCTCACCATAGTGATTCGTTATTACAACAGGAGGGAGCAAGACAGAAACTATCTTTGCGATTTGCTGGTTCTTCTTTATGGTACCCCATTATTCAGGTAAGAGTGAGGGAGAAAATAGGGAATATTATTGGTCCATTTGAGATGCCCGAGAATTTGACTGGCGAATCATATTTAAATTTTCTTCAAAATGATTTGCCAAACTTACTAGAAGAGACCCCACCAGATATGTGGTTCCAACACGACGGCTGTCCAGCACATTTTCGCGTATCCGTTAGAGAGTTTTTGGACGAGCAATACCCGAACAGGTGGATTGGGCGATCAGGAACAATCCCGTGGCCAGCCCGCTCACCTGACTTAAATCCGCTGGATTTTTTTTTCTGGGGAACTATGAAGGAGCTCGTTTATGCGAAGCCCATTAATGACATCGCTGACCTTCGTGAGAAGATAACACAAGCAGTGCAGGTGATACGTCAAAAAAGTTACTCGCGAAACATAAAGCGGTCCTTTTTAAGGAGAGTGAGAGCTTGTATTGCCGCGGGTGGTCAACATTTTGAACATTTATTGTAATAAAATATCTTTAAACTAACATTCTTTGCTTTTATTCTACTGGGAACCCATCTACCTGTGTGTATTTCCTTCTTGCTCACTCTTGGAACCGAAGTAAATAATAGTAGTAACATAACAGTTTCTAAGATAAGAAAGGGTCCGACAGTTACCGTTAGTAGGTAGGCACTTCGTAAAAATTGGGTTGTTGAGTAAAAATATTATCAAATTTTTTTTTTTCAAATTAATGTGTAAGTATTATACCTTTTTAAAAAGAGGAATAAACGCGTCAAAATTTGACGTCACTTGCCATACTATTTTGGTACATTTTTTTTACACTACAGTCGGTCAAAGTTGCGAAATTCAATAGTTTTCCATATCACCTTTAGTTAAAATAATATTTTATTTTAAAATGGTACAATAAGTACATTATTTTTACATTCTATTTAGACACAGCAATACCCTAGATTACAAAACCTCCAAGAAATATCGAAATTATCAGCATTAGCAGTCACAGCATTCAAAAGTATGTCACAGGGTGCTCATTTCCCTTTTTTTTTGAAATCAGTATAATTCTGTAAGTACATGGGGTGGATTTTTTAAAATATTTTTCTGAGTACTGTTAGAACTTGGGGCATCGTGGGAATCCAGTTGGACGCCAGGTTCTTGGACACCCTGTATAGATAGATACCTTCTGCCAAAATTCTGAAATTCCTTGCTGCTCATGCAATGCCTGCCCATGCTATTATTTAGTTTTTGCTTAGCGTTCTTTCAGACTTTTTTTCTTTTTGCTCGGCACCTAAGAGTCCTAGAGTGATGTTAAATATGCCTATGCTTTTCTCAAGAATTGGGCTATAAAATCACAAAAATAATTATTAAATCCACCCGGTAGTTCTAGAGATTAGCGCGTTCAAACAAACAAAAAAAGTGTGAGTGTCAGCTCCGACGCAGACTGGAGTTTACTCCTGTTTTTTGTGCCGACTTTCTATTCTGCGGTCATTTCTGTGGGGCAGGATTTCTTTACAAAAAGCAACTTCAAGGTATAAAGGCACTCGTCATCACTCCCCTTCCCCCTTTTACCCCCTCTCACCCCTCCTCTTCTCCCTCTAATCCTCCTCTCACCCCGCCCCTTACCTCCCCTCTCACGCTCCTCTATCATCCCCCCTTTACCCCCTCTCACACCCCCTTCACCGCTATCCCCTCCTACTCTACCCTCGCCAACTCTTCCCCCTCACCCCTCTCTCCATTCCCTCCCCCTCACTACAACCTCTTATCCCTCTCCAACTCTTCTCGCTCTCTAATCTATCAGTCAAAGTCTCAACTCAAATCTCTTTAATGAATCAGTGCTATACAAAAAGCAAATGTAAGGTATAAAGGCACTCCCCCCCCCCTCTCATCCCACCTCTCACCCCTCCCCCTCTCCCCCTAACCCTCTCACACCCTTCCTCCTCTCCGTCTAACCCTCTCTCACCCATCTCTCCTTCCCACCTCTCACCACCCCCTCGCACCCCTTTACCTTCGCCATCCCCTCTTACCACCCTCACCACATCCCCTTCCCGCAAACCACCCCTTCACCGGTTTCCCCTCTCCCTCTACGCTCAACAACTCCTCTTCTCCCCCTCTTCCCACTCTCCAGTTCCTTCCTAAAAAAAAACCACTACCACCATAACCATTACCATTGTCATAAAAAAACCCATAACCATAACCACTGACGTAAAAAAAGCCACAACCACCATAACCATAACCATTGTCGTAAAAAAGCCACAACCACCTTAACCATAACCTTTGTCGCAAAAAAACCATAACCACCATAACCATAACCATTGTCGTAAAAGAAAACTTAACCATAACGATTGTCGTAAAAAAACCATAACCATAACCATCGTCGTGTGAAAAACCATAACCACCATAACCATAACTGTTGTCGTAAAAAAAAAAACATAATCACCATAACCATAACCGTTAAATATAATATTTACCTTTGTTTTTCCAAAGTTTTGAAATACGAACAACTCTGTAAAAAACGACCCCCCCCGCGCGTGCCTCCCGCGCTGCATATTTGTTTTCAACCACAGACTAACTTTGTTCGTAATGCCGATACAACCTCACGGTATTTGGCAAAAATATGCTACACGTTATAGTTTATGAATAAATAATTTTTATTTATCAACATTAGTTGTGTTGTTGTATGTGTGTGAGGGGGTGTGTGAGGGTGAGTGTGTGTGAGTGTGTGTGTGGGGGTGTGTTTGTGTGTATGTGACGGTGTGTGTGTGTGTGTGTCTATTATTATTCATTCATGGTGTAAAGCAAATTGCTTAAAGATTAGGTATGTAGTTTAACGAATTTGAAGTTTGCACGTAAGTATTAATATCAGTGATAGTGTATATTCAAAAACCTACATTACTGAGCTCTCTTGTATAGTAAAACATCGAATATATTGGGACGCAATTCCATGCGTCAGCATCTTCTATTTATTCTTCTTCTTCTTCCATAAATAAAAAGAGAAGTCTTGACTGACTGACTCATCAACGCCCAGCCCAAACCCTTGAACCTAGAAAGCTGAAGTTTTGCACAGAGGTTTCCTTTATAATGTAGACAAGGAATAAGGAACGATTTTCCGGTAGTACGTTCTCGTGGGATATTTTCCGACATCAAGTTGCGAGTATGCAATATAATGTTGTAGTTAAATAGATGTATATACACCGTACGGTTACGGTGAAATAATAAAAGGCAATATGCCACATGAGGGCTATTGATTAGCGCGATCAGAAAAGCACAACTGTGTGAGTGGAAGCAACTCATTATTTATTATCAACGACGCTCGCTTTTAATTATAGGTACCTTTTGTCTGTTTCTTGTGAAAATCGATACCGTTTGTACCTTTATTGTCTTTTAGACTGTGAATGCAAAGTTCGGTACGTTCGGTTCTTTATTCGGGAAAGAGAGATAGTTTTTTTTTATTTGTACCTTGGATGCAGAGCTTTGGTAGGAGTAAAATGGCAAGTTTTTCGTCCGTTAATTAAGATCGTTTTAAAAACAAGGTAGGTACTTAATGTACTTCTACTAAAAGAATTTCGGTGTGCTATTTGCAAAGAGTACCAGTTTAAATGTGAACTATGTAAACAGTGAAGTGTATTTTCTTTATTTTATTTTTTTATTAGCCTATATTATGTCCCACTGCTGGGCACAGGCAAGGCCTTTTTCCTTCCAAACCTCTGCTGTTCCCTACATTTATGTTCGCATAACTCGTCAAAATGTAAGAAGCAACAGAACTGCCATTATCATTATCTTTTCTTTGTTTTAACTGTCTGTAAATAGTAGGTACTGTGGAGGTTTGATGCTTTGATCAAGCCTCGACAATATTATACTGGCTGACATTCAATCATTCAAATATGGAATGCCTTCTATCAAGAAAACGATTCTCGTTTTCTTAATAGAAAGACAGATAGATTCTGGTGAGGGCTCCGCGTAGAACCAATTTAGTTAAGGAGTGTGATTTATAATTGATCTGAAGTTTAAAATACAGAGAGCATTAGCCCCATATAACTAGAGTCCCTCTCGTATTATTTAGTAGTTCAGTAAATCTCCTGCTGTGAGGTTCAAGCCCTCACAGTACAGTCCTGGAAATTGATTGTTAAATGAATTGACACCCTACGTCAATTTGCTGTGTAATAGCCATTTCTTCCAACTGTTAAAGATTGACAGTTGTGATTTGATATACGGACAATTTAAGTTGGTAATCCATCTGCTTAACAATTAATTTATCTGACTTTACAATAGTGAAATAAGTGACATAATAGTTCTTTGACTAAAGCAAATTCTTTCTACAATTATCAAGCTATACATTTCCAATATAGACTGACCTCTCATTGTACGGAAATCCTATACAATGCAAGATCAGCTTTTAATGGATATGTACAGCTTGAATAAAGCCGTGTGGACACTGTAGCAGTATTTTTTGAGAGCCATGGTTGTACCACATATCCAATGAAACACTGTAAATTGGTACCTACATAAGGCTATTACTTTCTTTATTTCTCTTCTTTTCCACATTGTTAGACACGTCATTTGCAAACGTCGCTAAGAAAAAAGATGTCATTTTGTGGTCAATATAATATTATTATTTCTCAGCTTTCGCCAAGAATAGTTTAGTATTATTTTTAGTGAATATTGAGTTCTATTTCATGTTATTAAGGATTGAATTTTATTTTATGCAGCGGTACTACGGCCATTGTTTTAATACAGTTTAAAAAAAAAAGATCTTTATATGTTACTTAAGGTCCAATAAATTAAAGTTTCAATATGTCCTGCCTAATAGGCATAAAATAATTAATTATTGGCATTAAATTTAAAATTATTTTACACGTCAAATTTTCTTATTATAAATATCAAAATACAATTAAATTAATACATGGTCAACAATAAAATCAATAATTCAAGAAATCTGGATCATGTAGTATGCTTTATCAATTAAAAAGTTTCGTAATTTATTATTAAATACTGGAAGTTCCTTAGTGCTCAGAATGTCAATAGGTATTTTGTTGTATATTTTTGATGCAATGCCAAAGAAGCTTTTGTTAAATAGAGCCGTTTTATGTGGTACATTAGAAATTTTTAACGTATGTCTTTTCGATTTGAGTTTATCAAATAGATTTTCATTTGTTTTTATAAATACGGCTACTTCATAAAAGTAAATTGCAGGAAAGGTCAATATTTTTAATTCTTAAGACTTCATTTATTCCCAATCGGTAACTCGTTACCCGAGGAGCTCGTGGCTAAGTAATAACAGCCGCACGGCTAGATCCATCAGGTTAAGCTACGCTTGCCGGGGTTGTTCCGTGGATGGGTGACCATCTTTACATACCGAGACTCCTCCGTGCCTCGGAAAGCACGTTAAGCTGTTGGTCCCGGCTGTCATTCGCGGATCTTTGACAGTCGTTACGGGTCGTCAGCAGCCCGAGTCTGACAACCAGTCTTACCAAGGGGTATCGTATTACCCAGTTACCGGGTTGTGGAGGTCAGATAGGCAGTCGCTCCATGTAAAATACCGGTATTCAGCTGCATCCGGTTAGACTGGAAGCCAACCCAACATAGTTGGGAAAAGGCTAGGCAGATTGATTGGTAACTCGTTACCCTGTCAACACTGTTGATGATCGAAATGACGCGCCCCCTACTTAAATTAGCGTCCGTGCATTACAGTAAATGCGGTAGTGGGGCGCGTCATTTCAGAGTGGACAAGCTTACACTAAGTGAATAAGTTATATTAAATTAATTTAATGTGATAAACAGCAAAATGCTCTAATTTGTTAATGAGCCATCAAAGTGAGGTTTGGGGAGAAGGTTACCTTCTTTCTTCTTTGAAAAAATTTTGATAGCTCGGCTAATATGCATGATATACATATTATAGTCAATAGCACTCAGAAATAATGTAGCTTTCTATCAGTGAAATTTTTTTTAGAATTAGATCATTAGTTAGAAAATTTGTTTGTAAGTTTGTATGTAAGGGGTAATCAACCCTTACATACAAACATACAAACTTACAAACCTTTATAATATTAGTATAGATTAGTATAAACAATTAAATTTTGATAGAGCGTGACTGGCATAATAAATTTTAACTAAACGAAGTCTTCCCGCCGCGTATCTCTGTCTGTTTGAATGTGATAAAGGCAAAAACTACCGAACGGATTTTCATACGGTTTTTACCAATGGACGGAGTGATTCAGTGTATAACAGATAAAGATCATTTTATTTTGCAAATATGGGTATAAAGGATAACAAAAATCACAACAAGTTCAGCCATATTTTACAATATTGGCATGCAAAAGATAAAAAAAAAAAAACACTAACTTAAAAAAAATCTTTTTCATTCAGGGACTCACTACATTATAATAACCTTTCACCACTAAAAAGCTTCGAATTAATTCATTAAGATTTTGTGTAAATTGGTTGAAATATGACGATGATTGTTGAAGATTTCGGAAAAAATCGTGCTGACTGGGAGTTTTAAGCCCACCGTACACGGCAACGATATAGCGTAGCGATTTGAGTTTGCACAGTTATATCGGACGGCCCTATGTTTTCCACATGAACGTTCCCATTGGATATTTTGCGACATCCACGCGGGCGAAGCCGCGGGCAAAAGCTAGTTCTTTATAAGTAATTGGCGTGTCTTATCATTGCAAACTTTAATATCATTATTGTGATAGAAGTCGCGCCCTTAACACTCACGCCTTGGGCAGCCATTGAACAGGGCGATATACTAGCAAAAACTTGGAATTTCATAACAAGCTTTCATATTTCCCAACAATGTTTCCAACCAAGTCTTCAAGCTCAAACTTTCTTATGAATAATGTGTAATTAACCACTGAAGTTTCAATACATTAGCTGAAACTTTTGAACTTACCGACTACCGCTAAATGTTTACGAACGTTCGAATACAAATTATGATAATTATGACCAGTTAGATGAGACCCGCGACCTGATGGAGATTAGTAGAAGACAGGGGTCATCTTAAGTGGATGTGTTAAGCAGGTGCTTAGTCACACGTGTACAATTTAGGAAATGTTCTTATGTTCTTGTTGCGGGTTATAATGTAGCTTTTCACACAGTAGTACAGTCAGTGACCTGCATTACTCGACCCCTCTTCCCCTCTTCTTCGTTGTAAGAGGGGTCAGGTAATGCAGAGCACTGACCGCACCTAGGTATTGTCCCGAGATAAAAGTTATCTATCGGACGATTGAAAAATCGGCCATTAGTATTACGTTGGTCATGTTGAGAGGATGAATGAAAGGCGAATAACAAAAGGTAGAAAAAAAAGGAAAGGTAGATGTGAAAGGAAATGCCATAAGAGGAAATACAGTGACCTTATTGGTGATGGTCTTCAGAAAGGTCAGGTGCGTATTTCTCGCAACCAGCGTGCGTGTATGACCAGATAGAAGAAGAACGTAGGTAAACAAAGCAACAGGATTATGTAAGAATCGTAGCCGGTCGTGTTCTGTAGTTTTTGCCTACCCCCATGGAATATAAGGCGTGAGTAACATGTACGTGTTAATTTTTGTTCAAAATTAAAGTGAATTTAGCTGCTAGTACCAACGACCTAAAAAGAGGACAAAAGACGTAATTTTTAATTCATAAACTATTCAACAAACCGAATGATTAATACCAGATACAGGTAGCTTTTAATACTGGTTGTAGGTAGAACAAACGCTTACAATTCTTAATGGGGAAATCACACCTATAATAAAAACTTAGTGAGCTTTCAAGCACTTTGATGCAAAGAATCACTCAAAGAGGAAACTTTTATTAATGCTCACCTACAATTCTAAATTAGGTAAGCTTTTTGTTCATCGATACATAACTCTTTTGTATGTTATCTATAACACCTCTAAACATTTCAGGTAGAGTGGTGCTCCAATTGGGTGAACGTGTTCATTAAAACAAACAACGATTGTTCTGGAAACTTTATTTCGCGGCTCTTTTTCACTGAATGTTCTTGGGTACAATTAAAACAGAGTGCTACTAAAAATTCGTATCAAACCTCACCGGAGTTATTTTAACTAAGCATACTAACCTACTTGTATATTGTTGGTCATTGGTTTTCTGTTCTATAGGCAGACTTGGTTCGCAGACCAGTAAATGCAAACGCGGAAGAAGATTTAAGATTTAAGAAGTAAATATGGAATACAAACTCTACTAATAAAAAAAAAAAACAGTATGCGGTCGGGGGATCCCCGTCAGGAACGAAGTTCCTTACATGATACACGCACGCACACACACATTCATATACAATAGAACTAGCGACCCGCCCCTACTTTGCACAGTTTTTTGACTTGACAAAACATCTAGTTTTATTTATTATTTGTAAGTTTAAACAAAATGAAACACATAATAAACCTTCCAGAATAAATCCTCTAAATCATGGTATAAACCGCATCAAAATCCGTTGCGTAGACCAACGCGGTCACGCGAAAAGCGACTTTATCGCTTTCGAGGGAGAGAAAGAGAAAGTCGTATGGCGGGGCATAACGCTTTTATGTTATGTGACGATTTCTTCCGGTCAACTCCTACCACAAGCCGAGTCAAAGAACTTCGTTCCAAAAAAAATCTTCAAAATAAATGTACCACCACCACCTTATTGTTTTCCTCTGAGAAAAATGGAGCGTTATGTCAGACTACTACTGACTAGAACCCCACTGTTCCTTTTACATGAAATCATGTAGTAGGAACAAGTCAAGTCCATGAGTCGGGCGTCCGGGAGATACTTGTACATTCGTCGCACCCACCAACATCAGCACCTGCCATGTTATCTCTCCAGCATGCTATTTGGACTGGTAGAGAATGCCTAAGGCTTTAAGTCCACCCTTGTGCCTTTATTGTGCACAAAGATTAATAAATAAAAAAGATTCAAAGACAATCTTTTTAATAAACAGACGTGCCAGACCTCCCGTTTTTATTCATTCGCCGTAAGGTTCATTTTATAATCAAAGCCTAGAAATCGTTTAGCATAGTTTCATATACGAAACGTTGCCACTGAACATCCAGGACCCTTCCATTTCCTTCGTCATTTGTATCGGAAATGAAACTATCGATATTTGGCGAAACAGTTTGTTCATTTGTTGTATCAGGCCTAACTTTATTAGTAGCGAGGATTGGGGCTTGTGATAGCGCCTAAAAGGGTCTTGTATTCGTTTGTACTGTGTAGACTGAATCGGTTTTTCTAGGATTGGGAATGTAGCTTGAGTTGAATCGGTTTTTAGGGTTCCGTACCTCAAAAGGAAAAAACGGAACCCTTATAGGATCACTCGTGTATCTGTCTGTCTGTCTGTATGTGCATCTGTCACAGCCAATTTGCTCCGAATGTAATGGACCGATTAAGTTGAAATTTGGTACACATATGAATTTCTGTGACCCAAACACGGACGATTAAAGTAAATAAATGAATTTTGAATATAGAGGTCACTTTTGGGGGACAAATAAGAAAATTAAAAAAAAAGTTTTGCAAACTACACCATGTGGCATGTCAAATGAAAGGGCTTACTATGAGGGTCTCAAAAATATTTTTTTTATAATTAAAAAAAAAATAGACGAAAATTGACCATTCCTCCCCCCTTATCTCCGAAACTACTGAGCCTAAACTTTTGAAAAAAATATAGAAAATAGATCTTTACCTGTAGATTACAGGAAAACCTATAAGAAGTCTGTGATCCTAAAATAACATGGTAAATCTATCAATATTGTGAGTACAAACTTATATTTACAGTTGGAATGTATGGGAGAACATGTTTTTTAACTACAATGTTAAGTTTGTTCTTAAGATAAATTCATCCCAACTACGGAACCCTTCATTGTGCGTGGTCCGACACGCACTTGACCGGTTTTTTTTTTCTTGGAAAATTTTGCTATGTTGTATGTATGTTACACTTGTACACTGCAGAAATCCGCTGGATGCGAGAAGCAGAGAACCGGTCGAAGTGCTGATGCTTGGGGGAGGCCTATGTCCAGCAGTGGACGTCTTTTGGCTGAAATTATGATGACGATGTATACTTGTACAGTTTTCAAAAATCGCTTTTGGTTACCATTATGGGGTTCTCCTGCACCTCTAGGTATATCTAGTCTCCTGCCCAAGGTGGCTTTAGGCTTTCTACGTATTCTCATAGATCTAACCCTGACCACATAATTAGTGGGCTACTCTGACATTTCAAGAGTTAAGATTTTAATCAGATTTTTGAGCTTCCAACTACTTGAAAGTTGCAACACGATTCGTAATGGCAATCTACACAATACGAGTACTATTACATATTTTATGAAAGTCGCTTTTAGTGTCTGCCTGGTGTAATCGCGTTTTTCTTCTAAACTACGCAACGGATTTTGAAGCGGTTTTCAACATCATTTAGATATTTATTCCGAAAAATCAGATATAAAACTAACTTTTGCCTGCGGTTTCACCCGCGTGGATGTCGGAAAATATTCCACGGAAATTTACTACCGGTATTAAGTACCCTATGTGTCCATCCAGGTTATGAAATATCTGTTTGCCAAATTTCATGTAAATCCGTACTGCCGTTTATCGCCAATCCGAAACATACATCCAAACAAACAGAGAAACGGACAAAAATTCTAAAAACTATATTCTTGGAGTCAGATTAACTGACCATGTTAGGAACTCAGTGATGTGCTCCAAAACATAAGTCGCCGACGTCACCGAAAAAGCAACCGAGGGACTGGGCCGGAAAGGTCCCAGAAAATGTCCGTCGAGATCGTGGCAGACCCAGAAGAAGATGACAAAACAAGCTTGACGCCTACAGACAGGATTGGTCCACACTAGCTCAAGACAGAGAGGAGAGGAAAGAGGAAAGGGAGGCCTTTACCCTGCAATGGGACAACACAGGCTAAAAAATAATAAAATAACATAAGATATTTTCGGCATCAGACTCGTACACAAACCTCGTAGCACTTTTCTTTTTCAATAATACGAGTATTCCAAATTACAATAGTCTCTTTGTCTCAAAACAATATTAAATTAACAGGAAGCGTGGTGGCTAAACATATTGTAAGTCATTCTTCAGTGTATCTATGTAAGCTTCTCATTTCCGAGTCATTACAGACGGTTGACTGAAATGGGGGACGTTCAAATGGTTTTGCATCAGTACGCGTGGTTGGAGGTGAATTGGAATCCTTTCAAGAATTGTTTTTGGTTGCGAATTTCGGTACAATTGAAGACATATGGATGTTTTTTTTTAAATATTTCTCGAGATAACTACATTGGAAGTTTAAAACAATATTTCTATTACTTATTGCTGGTATTTGTGTAAGTGTAAACCCTATGAAACGTGCTGTGCCTTTTTTTGTGGATGGGAAATTATCAAATAACTTCTCCCGCTCTGGGCGGAGCGGGAGGGCATATCAGACTTTTACTGACTAAAACCCACCCGTGTTCCTTCAGTTGCCTGTGCTAGGACCACGGTATCTCTTTCAAACACAACCCCACTCAAATTTGTATGGTTCTTTCCTCAAAAGATCATTTCAGACATGGATCTACATGGTCCTCACATGATCTGACCAAGATTTTGTCTGGACTTTAAAAGAGACTTTGACCCCTGAGTGTGTTTCGCAATTTCTTCTCAGGGTAGTCAGATAGGAAATGTCGACTTCATCTAGCTTATTATATATATATTTTTTTTTTAATATGACGTGTAAAAGTGATTCCGATATCTTAGTTACAGAATAAACAATTTAATTTACTGTCAGTTCATAAAATTATCTGCCAAGTAAGTTAATAGGAACTTAATCGTAGCTGGTGAAACAGGCCCTAAGGATTAATAGTGTAATCAGTGCAATGGGTTGGATGTAACATTAAATTATTTTAAATTAAATTATTATTTTATTTATTGAGACTAATAACTTTGTTACAAATAAAAATTCAAAGATAACTAGCAGGCTATTATAAAACAATACATCATGAGCATCTGCAGCCGAACTAGGTGTAAACCTGTATCTCGGCATACAGCGCCAATCCTCTCATGTATTTATAAAAATAAAAATTAAGCCAACAAGTACAATTTTGTTTCAAACCTGATGGTCTTAGGGACTAATTTAATACAATAAAAATAAAACAAAACTAACAAGGAAGAAAAACAATGTGTTGGAGAGTGTAGGCATGTGAGTAAAGTTTTTGTAAGTGTAGGTGTGTGGATGTTTAGATGTATGAGTGAATGAATGAATGGATGTATGGGAGTTTGGAAGTGTAAGAGTGACTTAGATATATCAAAGTAAGTGGTGAAAAGTAATACAGTATGCATACGTACGGTTTCGGTTACCCTAGGTATTTGCATACAATTATAAGCTTTTCTGTGTCTACATAAGTTAAAGTTAAAAGGTACTCTTTTACCCTATTTTTACAGTTGGTCTTATTTAGGGGATAGATATTAAGTCTAGAATTTATTTCATTATAAACAAAAGGACCCAAGAATACAAAAATCTTTCGATGAATGATGTGTGTGGTTGGTGATCACGAGTACACACTAAACTATTCCTACGTCTAAGTGTTAGTTTGGGGTCATAATTTAAATTTTTATGTTGTCTTAAGATGATAGTAAGTAAGAAAAGCTGTCAAACACTAAGAACTTCACAGTATTGGTATAACAAAGTTGTTGAGAAAAACCGAGGCTTAAAAGTGCAGATCTTTATGATTGCACGTTGCGCAATCTCAACAGGTTTAATAGCAGTTTTAGGAGCACCTCCTCAGGATGAGATACAATAAGTTAATATCGACTGGCATAAGGCGAATTATATTTTCTTTAGTAACAAGGGATCAACTACATGTCTCAGCTTTTTGAACACATATATGAGCTTTTTGACCCGTGTGGTGAGTAATTTTATGTGGTCTTTGAAGCTGAGGTTACAGTCTATAATGACCCCCAGATATTTGATATTATGAACGTGTTCTATTGGTTTACAAGCGCAGTTGTTACCTTGGGAGCATTGATGAGGGACTATGCAGTAATCGTTCCTATTGTATATCGACTGACGAATACTGAAAGTAAGGTTTCTAGTTTTATCACTATTTAGAGTTAAAAGATGATATCGAAGCCAGTTGTTCACAATATTGAATCCAGTTTGCGCTGAAAGCAAGACCTCATCCCATGAATCGGCAGCGAAAAGAAGAACTGTAAGATTTAATGTAATCGTATGCTGACGGCATACGATTACATTAAATCACATTTTGGAATGTTGATACCTTTAAGATCATTAATATAAATGAGAAAGAGGGTTGGCCCTAAAATGCTGCCCTGGGGGATGCCATAGGAAACCGTTAGATCAGAACTTACGTGACCACCTATTCGAACGCACTGATGCCGACCGGTAAGATAGCTCTCAAAAAGTTGTAGCTGAGTTCCTCTAATTCCAAGCTTTTCAAGTTTGGAAATTAATATCGGGATTGAAATAGTGTCGAAAGCCTTTTTCAAATCTAAGAAAATAGACAAACATTTACGGCCTTTATCCAGATTTGTACAAATATAATTAGCCAGGGTATGTACGGCTTGGTCTGTCGATCTACCAGTCCTGAAACCAAACTGATTCTCAGCAAGTAAGTTATTATTTTCCAAATATTTTGTAAGTCTATTATTAATGATCTTTTCTAATAATTTAGATATTGCGGGGAGAATTGAGATTGGGCGATAATTACTTATTAAAGTTTTGTCACCACCCTTAAAAATCGGACGAACATCTGAAATTTTAAGTTGTGATGGGAAGATACCTGTATTCAGACAATGATTAAAAATATGTGTAAGAGGCGGGACTAGGAAGTCACTATGTTGTTTCAAGAGTTTATTTGAGATATTATCCGTTCCCACCGAGCATTCGGTTTTTATACCCATTACAAGACGAGAAACCTCATCTTCACTGGTATCATCTAATACAAATGAGCCACATTTTAGAGAGCGGTTATTCTCCTCCAATACGTCTACTGAGTCACGTTGGATATTTTTTTGACACTCTTCAGCTAAATTCTTACCAACATTTATAAAATAACCATTTATTTCGTTTAACAATTTATCAGGCGAGGAATGAGTTTTCAAAAGATGTTCAGTATTGCTCGGAATGTTATTCATGTTCGAAATGTCTCTAAGAACTTTCCAGAGTTTTTTTGGATCATTTTTTTTATTTTTCGACCTCAGATTTTTCATACGCACGTTTTAGTTTCTTTAAAATCGCATTGCAAAAGTTCCTGTAACGCGTATAAGTTACTTTCAAGATTTCATTATCAGGTGATGATTTTAATTTTTTGTTAAATAAATAAATAAATAAACCATTTATTTCAGGTGACACTGGCCCATAGATAAACACCTTAACCTAAACATACATATTTCAATATAAACAAAACTTGTGTAGCACTCCTCTTTGCACTAGCTTGACTTTAAGTGCTGCCCTTTGGAACGTGTCCGCGGAAGAGACGGAACACCACGTCTTGCGGCCAAAAGTCTTCCTCCATGACGAGGGGCAGGTAACAGTTTGGTACACGCACCACAAACGCCTTGACGTTGACGTTGCGGCGCGACTCCAGTAACTGCACCCTCGGCGTGTACCTAGTCTTCTGGCGCACGTACTCCACGATGTCCTCCGCCTTAGTGGTGTAGTGCAAGCGGGAGATATACACCGGTGTATTCGGCTTTGCGGCACGCAAGCTCACTTCGGGCTCCGCAGGAGCTTTGTCGCAACGGTTCTCATTCGCGGACGGCGCTTCCTCCTTTGCACCATCACGAAACCCTCATCATTAACATTATCAGCCTTGTTCGACGCCTTTCCAGGCATAGGTTTCATCCTTGGAGCGCCAGGGACGCTCGCGGTGACGCTAGCGAAATTCTGTGGAAGGGGTTTCGCTAGGGCTGCAGACACTGGCAGCGGGACGGGGCGAGGAGCTCGGGCGGTGCTGCGCCGAAGCCTGTCCCGATTTTTCATGCATCTTAGTAACCCAGGTGTGATCCAGGGTTTGATGATCTTTTTACGCCTTGACATAACTTTAATTACGGTATTTTTATTAATAGCATCCTGAATTGCAGTTGTCAGGTAGTTCATCGAGTAGTCAGGGTTTTGAGAGTGATATATTGGGGATAATTCAATTTTATGTAGGTCTTGAGTTAGGTTTTCCGTATTAGTTATGCTGAAAGTAGAGTTTGCAAAAACTCGAGGTATGTTAAAATCCATACAAAAAAGCACAGGGTAATGATCTGTTAAGGTAGATTGAGGAATCAATACATGGGTACTGAGTGAGCTTTTCAGCAAAACATGATCAAGACAGGTACCACTCTTGCTGCGGGTAATTTCTGTATGTGCAGATTCCATGAGAGGCTGCTAGAGTTAAATAATTCTCACCAGCTTGGTCGATTTTATCATGATTAATAGGAATATTAATGTCTCCAATAAGCATCACGTTACTAACACTCTCTAGCTTTAAAAGGTTTCATGTAGTGATCCTAGAAAAGGATCTATGTTTTGAATGACGGAGAACGGTATATGGAAACAATCACCATATGTTTGCTTAGACGGGCCACAAATCAATATGTTCTCTATAATAAATAATAACGCCATCATTTTATTTAAAATTTCTTTTAGTAGAGAACAACAGGAAACCGGCTAAATTTGGAATAGTGTCAGTTTTCAATAGCCAGCACTCCGTTAGGACGATTATGTCACATTCAATTTTAAATCTGTTTAGCAACAATTCAAGACCCGCGACGTTACAATTTATGTTGCGTATGTTTTGCGTTAGTACAGTCAGACGTTTGTTAGGCGAAAAAGTTTTTAACTTATTACAGTCTTCAATATCACAGATTGAGGCCTTTGAGACCGTGCAGTTGTCAATTTCATTAGTTAAGGTATTCACAGCAGGAAAATTGGACAAAGTGAAAATGGAGGCAGATATGAAAAAGAAGCTAAGAATATTATAAATCAACTCTGGAAAAAGATTACAAGGAAACATGATGTATTGACTCTTCGATACATAAAATGTTTTACTGTGAATATAGTGTTTTTTGTTTAGTGTAAAAATAAAGTAGTAATAAAAAGCTTCGCAATGTCGCAGAAAAAGTGCTGTTACTTCGTACTTATCAAGCGTTATGTGAATGTATAGTTAGATACTGCATTTGCGCGTGGGGTGGTTCAAACAAGACATTTCTTATGGAAGCAGAAAGGGCACAGCGTGCAGTGTTAAAAGTGCTAATGCATTTACCGTTCAGGCATCCAACACTAGATGTTTATGAAAAGGCGGGTGTGCTCACTGTAAGGAAATTATTTGTTTATGAAATTCTACGTAGATACCATAAAAAGTATGTGCCCACACTACCGGTGTCAACTAAGCGAGTTGAACGCTGTCCTGTTCCTCGACAAAGAACAGCTTTTGGACAAAAGCATTTTAACTTCATTGCCCCCAATGTTTATAACAAATGCAATAAAATTCCCTACGTAGGTTAAGCAACAATAAATTTAAGAAAGTTATCTTCATCTGGCTGAAGTCCCTTGACTACGACGCGGTAGAGAATTTATTGACGGTTGTGACTTAAATTACATAAAATAGTAATTAATACCATCACCATTGCGTAACACAAATTCAAATTTGATTCGTCTTGAATCAAATTGTTAATATGCTATTTCATTATGTTTGAAAGAATGGTTTGCTCGACAACATAATTAATCTGATTTATAGTGTCACGGAATTCAGGCAAGCCAACTCACATATGTATATACAAATACAGCTCACACACACACATACACAGATTACACACAAACATATCACACGCACACACAACACACATGCACACACATACAACACACACACACACATCACACACACACAGCGCACACACTCAGATACTCTCGCGCACAAACATACAAATATACCCTCGCGCAAAATTAGAAATTAGAAATTATAAAAGTTATTATGTTTCATAAAACCTTGTGTGCTTTTTTATTACGGGAGGACACTGGCTCCTGCAACACAGTTTTAACTAGTGCAGGAGTCAGAGAATTCCATATCTGATGTACCATTTGTTTTATGACAATAAATAATTTTTTTTATTTTTTTTTTTTATTTTATTTTATTTTATAAATAAAAAATAAAAAATTTGAGGCATGCATAACATGTTCACAACTAGGCAAAAATGACGAAACAGATTCTAAGACTAGTCACACGGTACACTTAAGTTTCTCAACATCGGATTCCGAAGTTACTCGAATTTGAGGATCATTGATCTTTTTACGTAAGTACACAATACCGAATGAAGTCCAGCAAAATTGGTATTCATGGCTGCGCTGAAAAGACCTAGCCTGGTAGTACAGCTTTTGCGCTCTTGATGTGAGACACTCAGATACATAAACCGGTTTCACTGGAGATTGTAGTTGAAGATGGGAGGTGTTTAATTTATCTCCTTTAGCCTTCGCCTTATTGAAATTCTTCACGCCACTGATGATTTTATCTTTTGAGAGAGCTGTGGTAAAATCAACTATGATTGGATGAGAGTTGGCTTTCGTTTTTAGTCGATATATAAAATATCCTTTATCTTAGAGTTTTGAATATCAACATTGCAAAGGTCCTCCTTAGTTTCGTTATCAGCTTTAGGAATGTTGCGGATTTCTATACCGGTCGATCGGGATTTCCGCTCCAAGAGCTCAATCTTCTCTTCGAGTTCATAAATGGTTTTTTTATCATCTTTCCTTTCTGCCTCTAAGCTGGCAATACGACCCAAAAACTCGTCGTACTTACTCGACATGACCTCGACACTTACCTTCAACTCCATATTTTGTTGAATAATGTTGCTGATTTTATCTATTAAGTCCTCAAACATTGTTATTGAATAAACGAAATGAATAAAAGAAATGACTTGTCCACACATTTGGCAGTTCGACATGTTCACCATAAATTGGTCTAAATAAAAGCAACATAATTATTCACGTGGGAATCCAAGTTGTGAAGACTTATGGCACAGTGAAACCTGTGACCTAGCGAAGGTCGCAAGGGTTGATGTTACCGATCACTTTGGATTTTTTGGAAAGACCTGACATGCTGCCGTTATGATGATGGTAGACCCAACATACTTTGTTGATCTATGATAAGCTACAACACCCACCAGCTTTTTCCCAACTATGTTGGGTCAGCTTCCAGTCTAACCGGATGCAGCTGAATACCAGTATTTTACATGGAGCCACTGCCCATCTGACCTCCACAATCCAGTAACTAGGTAATACGATACCCCTTGGTAAGACTGTGGTCAGACTTTTCGGCTTCTGTCGACCCGTAACAACTGTCAAAGATCCACGAATGACAGCCGGGACCAATGGCTTAACGTGCTTTCCAAGGCACGGAGGGGTCGTGGTATGTAAAGATGGTCACCCATCCACGAACTAACCGCAGCAAGCGTATCTTAACCTGTACCGACCCGTAGTATCCAATATTGGTATTCGGGCAAAAATATTTTAAGTAACGTTTTTATGAAATTTTAGAACCATTATTTTACGTTAGCCTTCAAGCCGCGGTAGTTTGGTTAAGTTTTAAAAACTAAATCAGTTTTAATAAAAGTCTAAAGAAGGTATTATAATGATTGATATTGTAAAAGGTATTACGTTTTCTCATTTTTGTGATTAATTCATATATTTTTACCTTAATATTTGCGTAAATTAAGATTGATGATAAAACCAACTTTTATAGGGATCTTGTTTAGGTAGTATTTTCAGTAATACGGGACGAACTTTACTGATAGATAGTAGTGTCAATGGCTTTCCTCTCGATAACTTAGGGAGAAAGTATTGGTAGAGCTGTGGTCATACAGCAAGGGTTTAGCTGGTTCAACTGTCTCTCATGGGTGCGTTTTAAAAGCCTATACGTGAGGCGATACTCAATTGTAAAGTCAGGAAAGTTCAATCTGCCTAGCCTTTTCCCAAATATGTTGGGGTCGGCTTCCAGTCCAACCGGATGCAGCTGAATACCAGTATTTTTCATGGAGCGACTGCCTATCTCCCCTCCACAACCCAGTAATTGGGTAATACGATACCTCTTGGTAAGACTGGTTGTCAGACTTTCGGGCTTCTGACGACCTGTAACGACTGTCACAGATCCACGAATGACAGCCAGGATTCATTCTACAAACCGACCGCTATAAAACATGGCCCAATGTGTATGTGATTTGGAACTTATCCAGCAGAACAGACTGAGGCCCGTTTACACCATAAATCATTAAATGCATTTAACGCTTAACTTATATAAAACATCGTTCCATTTCTATCAATCGTTTGAAGTTGACTGAGACGGAATGATGTTTTAAATACGTAGCGTTAAAAAAAGTCGGGAGGTGTCGTGAGTTGGACACCCCGGTAGGAACGAAGTTCCGTTTGCTGTATATTATGTATTAATACAGAACAATTTACTAAGGTCTAAACTAGTCTAAAGTTTCAAGTGTCAAATTTTTTTGTTTTTTAGCATGCTAAAAACTGTACTAGAAGGCTCTGTATTAAAAAAGCAGAAACTTTTAACACTATAATACTTTTTCGTTACGTGACGATTTCTGCTAGTTTACTCCTACCCCGACGTTCCAAAAAAACATTGCCATCATTTACAATGTAGCCTTACCTTTATAGAAACACGATGTATCTTTTTAGATAGCAGATAAAATCAGGTACCGGAGCTAGCCACTCGAAATATGGGATTGGATGGCTCTCTCTCGAGTAACATAGCCTTGACTATAAAGTCTACTAACGAAAATCTTTGGTACAAAATGTTAGCCTTTTAAGGATTGTTTTATACAGGTGCCAATTAGTGAAAGTGCTTAGATTTGGAATTCTGGACGGACTTATAGTTAGCTGCAGTAAAATGACACTTCTACTGTCATTTCGCTATCAAATGGGAACATTTTTTAACAAAATGACAGTTAAAAAGTGTCATTTTACTGCAGCTGATTGAACGTCCGAGCAATAACCAAACTTCTTTTTAGCGTGTCATTACATTTTCTTTATAAAACTTCCAAGTTATCATACCTTTTAAAAAGTTTAAGAACAACTTAAAATACAGAAACCAAAAAACAATCTTTTCTCAAACACATTTTTTACAGGCACGTTTCGTGAAGAATTTAAATAAATTCAAATTTGGAAGCAACAAAGAAAATGCGTGATAAAATAAATGAAGCGTAAATAAATAAAGGGATATCTCCGCCTCGTTCTTGCACAATACAATTTGGGATCGGTCCTTATCGGGCAAAGCCAATGCCTACAAGACAAACGGATTTACACGGTCAAATTGATAACTACGACAAAAGCAGTGTTAAGGAGAATGTTTAGATTCTCCTTTATCACATTATCACAGTAATATTATAAAGGCGAAAGTTTGTGAATGTGTGTGTTTGTATGTTTGTTACTTCTTCATGCTCAAACAGCTAGACCGATTTGGATGAAAGTTGGTATGATAGCTTATACCCTGGTTTAACACATTGGCTACTTTTTATCCTGGTCTACGCGGGTTAAACCGCGGAACGCAGTTAGTAAAAAATAAACTAACACAACTAACAACAACATAACTAGTCGTCATGTTTTTAAGAGGATACAGAAAGAACTAGACATAATAAACCTAAATAAATACAATGTCAAATCAAAAACTTCTGACTGGCTCATACAGCAGGACTACATTAAAACAGAGTCTATACTGCTATCATACGTCGCTTGACATAATTAACCATTTCAAAAACACCCACAAGATCTCATACTCACACACATATACAAACACATACACACCCTCACACATACACACACATACACCTCAACACTCACACATACTTTAATAACACTAATATTAATAATAATATGCATTAGTAATGGTAATCGACACACTTTCATTCACTCTTGTAAGTTTTTAGTTTTTATTCAATTTAAATTTTGGCCGGTCACTGTCTCTTAAGATACAGGTTTCTTCCTAGTTTAAGAGGCAGGGTTCACTATTTTTTGTATGCATAGACCTTTTTTGCAAACCTATATGCTTATTCTATTGTATTGATTTGTTTTTGAACTGTGTCTGTGTGTATTTTATTTTGGATAAATAAACAATTTATTTATTTATTTTTTATTTTAAACTTTCCTGGGATTTCGTCAATCTCAGATAGTCAGTTTTTATTTTACTTATAATGTAACGAGCAACCCGCCCCTGCTTCGCACAGATTTTACGACTTGACAAAATATCGCGATTCCTATATTATATGTTAGTTTAATATTAGAGGAGGGGCTCGTGACTAAGTAATAACAGCCGCACAGCTCGATCCATCAGGTTAAGCTACGCTGGCCGGGGTCGGTCCGTAGATGGGTGACCATCTTTACATACCGAGACTCCTCCGTGCTTCGGAAAGCCGTTGGTCCCGGCTGTCGTTCGTGGATCTTTGACAGTTTTTCGGGTCGTCAGAAGCCCGAAAGTCTGACAACCAGCCTGACCAAGGGGTATCGTATTGCCCAGTTAATGGGTTGTGGAGGTCAGATTGGCAGTCGCTCCATGTACACTTCTGGACACATCTTTTGGCCCACCTTGTATTTTCAGTTTCGTTTGGTCCTAGCTAAAATTTTATATTAGGTCGAGCAAAAAGTTTTTATGCAGTTTTGAACCTGGCACATTCACAATTTCATTCAATAGTCTTTTTTTGAATTTCGAACACAGAATTTAAAGAAACAAAAGACAATTTGGAGCCTGTTTTTTGATATCAAACAATCGAATACTAAGAAAACTTGGTTTTATTGGTTTACTTGGATTTAATTCTTGAAAAAGTGATTGATATCTTTGGTTTTGCAACAAACATTACTTATTCTTAACATTAAGGTGAGGTTCTATCAATAATCTATGGATACTTCACCTGAAGTCGCCGCCCAAGCTGTGGCACTTATTCAGACCGGACACAGCCAAAGAAACGTGAGTGCTCAACTTAATTTAAGTCGATCTGCGGTCCGAAATGTTTATCGGAGGTACCTAGAGACTGGCGGCTTTGTTCGTCGCCAAGGAAGGCCACGATCTCGGGTCACAACTGAAAGGCAGGATCGATTCATCGTGACGACCAGCTTGAGAAATCGTCACCTTACCTCCATTGAGATACAAAACCAACTTCGCCACTTCCATGGAGTATCTGTGAGCGCTCGAACTGTTCGGAGAAGGTTAAAAGAACGCGATATGGTACCACACAAGTCAGCTAATGGCCCCAAACTAACGCGAGCCCACCGAACAGCGCGCCTTCATTTCGCACGCAGTCATTTAAATTGGACACAGCAAGATTGGAGCCGTGTACTCTTTTCTGATGAGTCTAAAATTGTGTTACATGGCAATGATGGAAGGAAGAAGGTCTACCGACGTAAGGGAGAGCGTTTCGCACAATGCTGCTTTGAAGAGAGGGTTGCTTATGGCGGTGGCTCATGGACTGTCTGGGGCGGTATATCCGCGAGCGGCAAAACTCAACTTGATGTTGTTACAGGACCACGGCTGCCAACATTAAATGCTGAAAGGTACATTCGTGAGTGCTTAGAACCTCACGTGATACCATACGCGGACTATGTGGGCCCAAATTTCCTTTTCATGCATGATAATGCAAGAGCCCATGCGGCCGGCATCGTCAGGGAATATCTTCGGGATGTGAACATCACAGTTATGGACTGGCCAGCCAGAAGCCCAGACATGAACCCCATTGAGCACATGTGGGACGAGCTAAAAAGACGTGTTAGGGCTCGTCAGCCAGTTGCCCAGACGATGCAGGAGTTGAAAACTGCCATAGAAGAGGAATGGGAGATGATCCCTCAAAATTTCATAGAGCGGTTGATAAACTCTATGCCTAATCGTATGAGAGCTGTGGTAGATGCCCATGGAGGCAACACGCGTTATTAAATTAAACCTTTATTTGATAAAACATGTTTTTTATTCAAAAATCAATTGCCTTTAACAAGGCGCATATCCGACTTGTTAGGCGTAGCTCCATGTCGTATGGTATTCTGAATTCAAATTTAAAACAATACGATCGAAAAAGATGGTAAAATGTACCAGGTTTAAAACTGCATCAACAGTTTTTGTTCAATCTAGCAATCATATTTCGGTAGGGGCCATCGAAACCTAAACTCTAAGGTGGGCCAATAGATGTGTCCAGAAGTGTATAATACTGGTTTTCAGCTACATCTGGTTAGACTGGAAGCCGACCCCAACATAATAGGGAAAAGGCTAGGCAGATTGATTGATGTTAGTTTAATATTAATGCATTATCGGTACACATAAACCTTCCGGAGTAAATTCTTACATGATGGTGAAAACTGCATCAAAATCCGTTGCGAAGTTTACAAGGAGAACGCGGTCACACATACAGACACGAAAAGCTGGACCTGGACTTAAAACAAATGGTTTGTACTTATAATGTTTATTAGAGACTTCATATATTATCATTCTCCTGCCCATAACCCAATTTATTTGGGGTCGGCGCAATCTGTCTTTTTCATCCATACTTCTCTATTATTCGTTTTAACGGTAGGCACTTCCTTTCTAGCCATATCATCTTTCACACAGTCCATTCATCGTTTCTTTGATCTCCCCTTACTCTTATAGCCATCCAAATTCATATTTAAAACTTTCCCGACAACATTTTCCTCATTCTTCCGTTTCATAGGCCAATACCATGACAACCAATTTCCACACAACTTTTCTTTTCCGGGTGTCATTTTCTAACTTTCTCTTACGAGTATAAAGGCTGTGTCACTGTGTGTACATAAGGGGAATCGAGAAAAAAATATCAGTTGTCCCGTACAACACTTCAATACCTACTGGACCCAAATGTAAGGGACTGCTGATAATTTTTTCACAATTACGATGTTGGTCCCATGGAGAAAGTTGTTCAGTTTGATGGTCTGTACCACACCTTAAATTTGACCATACCTTTCTGATACAACCTTTATACTGATTTCTTATTTTATCCATTTGCGTAATACCACCATTCCTCTTAGCATTTTCACCTCAGCTATAGATTAATACAGATGGGACACTCCGCAGTTTAAGTATGAAGCTACAAGTACGCGGCGGGCTCATCTCACTGGGTCAATTCAGTGTGGGCTGCCGCGCACCAGCCGGCTCGCACGTTAGTTCGATACTCACTCATGCGCCGCGTCGTAAAAGAAGACAATCCTAACGAGTCAGAAGGTATAAGAGTTACGCGATAGAAAGAGAGGCAACTTATAGGTGAATATAGCTGTAGGTAATGAAGCGTTGTGCGACCTGAATTGCACATTATTGTGTCGTAGCAAGAGTCGCTTTTTATTTAAATGATTTTGCGGAATGTCCATCTATATTAATCTGTGCCTCACTTACCACAATAAAAATCGACGTCTGGTGCCACTGACACGACAGGTATAGTGAAATGTTAAATGACCGCGAAACCTATGGCTATTTGTTATAGTTATTCGTGTTTTGTCGAAATAAAGTCATTGTTTTAACTTTAGTATGGACGACTGTAGTACGGTGCAATGAAAGTTAATGAATTGAGATTAGAAATTTAAAAAACTTTTTTACAAAAAAATACAACCGACTCCCAAAACCACCCCTACAAAGTGAAAAATAACTTTAATTAATTTCGGAAGTCGGTGTCTAGTTAAATGTATTTTCGTTTTTTGCCACCGACTTCCGAAATTAAAGTTATTTTTCACTTTGTAGGGGTGGTTTTGGGAGTCGGTTGTATTTTTTTGTAAAAAAGTTTTTATTTTTCACTTTTCAGTTGTGTACCTACCCCACACAAATTCTAATAACACTATCTGCAAAACAAACTAGAACATCATCCATATAAAAGTGAGGAAAAAATACCTATTATTAAAGATAACTCAAAAACTACCGAAGCAAAGTTAATCAATTTTATATGGGACCAACTGTGATGTATACCCTCTCGAATAAAACAAAAAAAAAAGCCAAATCGGTCCAGCCATCTTCGAGAAATCGGGGAACATACATAAAAAAAAAAAAAAAAAAAAAAAAAAGGTTCCGACGAATTGAGAACCTCCTCCTTTTTGAAGTCGGTTAAAAAAGAGGGGATTAAACCAGTGGAAAAAAAGAAAAACTTGTCACTTACAAAGAACTATTTGAAAACCAGTTCTAAGGAAGCTTATAAACATATTTTTTGCAGGTTTCAAGATTGAAAACATAAATATCGAACTTCTAGGTAACCTATAAACTTTTGTTTAATGTTTGACATATTATAGGTATTGAGGCCAGCACATCAAACTACCCCAATCTGTCAAATTTTCACAATTGAATATGAACCTTATTTCTTTGTGGTAAAATTGAAAATCTATCAAAGAAATTTGACAGATTAGGGTAGCTTGCTCTGTACCTTACGTTCTAGTGGCGCCAATTGGTGACCCTTATAAAAGTAGACCCCATAGCCTATCATTAATTCCTTTTGTGGTCAGAGACTTCATATAATATGATATAAAATATAATACAACAAAATATAATTTACCATACAAAATAAGTTATTAATGAGAGGGGTGATTCTCGTATTTTTAAGAATAGAACGTTCGAATTCTATATCTATCAAATCTGTCAAAAACCTCTAATTTACCTAATTAATTTAGTTCTTAACACTGATTGTCGCTTACAGTCCATTCACAGTTATTTTGTCTCTAACATCAACCTTATTTTAAGGAGAATAAAGGTTATTGTTATTCTGACAGACTTGTTAGTAGCGGCAACCCAACAGCAAACTTATTGTAAGGAGAATAAAGATCACTGTGATTTTGACAGTGTAGCAAAATCAGAGGTAAACTAACTAACTATGAAGGGACTGTAGATGAGATTGCGACTTTAAGAATGAGCCTTTAGATTCAGTTGTTAATAAGTATTTTTTAACAAATAGAATAATTTTTTATTTACATGACATTTTGCATGGAGCATCGATCAAAGTTAGCCTATATGGTAGTATGGCTTAGCATGATCCTCCGTAATGATGTAAATACTGCAGCATTCATTTTGAAATAAATATATAGTAAAGTTGAGGATTAATGTTAAGTAATATGTTTGACGACAACACGATTCCATAAAATTTTCTTGATAGAAAAAAAATTACAAAGTTACCTCCAAACCGAACAATAAACCGCTGATATTAAAAAAGTACTTCAAATTAGATCATGAAACTTTACATACTAACTGAACTAAACATAAAGCAGGTCTTGTGTTTTTTATTTTTTTCTCAAATTACTATAATTTTCACCGTAAAATGCATTGCCAAACTATCGGCGCCCAGCACCGCACTCAGTCCGCGAGCAGTATCGTGCGAGCGAGATAAAAGCTGAGGTAGCATGGGCTCTTACGACCATTTCACAGTAACACCTAAAGGACGAAACTGATCCAAGTCTTAGAAGCTTACTCTAATGATTTACACCGGTATAAAGGCCGTTTTAGTCTGAATTTATGACTAGTTCACATAAGCCCGTGATCGGCCCGTTCACACCTGAACGGTTTTTGGGAACCTCGTTATAGAGGTTTATAGTAGTTTGCGAAATGCTGGTGAATTTATTGTTTATAAGGATTTATATTGATTTGGGTGTTTAAGAAATAGGTTTATTTTGAAAGGTCTTATAGAAGGAGAAGACATTTTTTAAAAATGAATGGTAGGTAAATGAAAACCTTTTGGATGCCATAGGCAAACGTAAATGACTTAAAATAAACGATGGCGTTAAAAAAAAACCGACCAAATGCGTGTCGGATCACGCACAACACAATGCAGGGTTCCGTAGTTGAAAAGAATTTATCCCAAAAACAAACTTAACATTGTACACGCAGTTGACAAACATGTTCTACCGTAGATTGATATACGTCACGGTCAATTCTTGAATTGCAAATATAAGTTTGTAATCACAAAAAAAAAATGTTTTTATGTGATAAAATTACAAATTAACAATTTACGGACTTTTTTCTTTACTTCTACTATGAGAACTTGCTTCATGCCAAATTTCATGTTTCTAGGTTAACGGTAAGTAAAGTACACTATAAGTTTTGATTTACTTACGAATCTCAAAATATGTTGCATATAATGGCCGGCCGTATTTTTTTATTGCGTTGACTTAGAAGCTTGATTGTTTTAGAGCTCCAAGGGACCATAGACCTACGTATTTGATATAATTTCCACTTTTTATATCTACGCGTTCTTGAGAAAAAGGGTCTTGACAAACTGACAGACACACAGACGAACAACGAAGTGATCCTATAAGGGTTTAATTTTTTACTTTTGAAGTACGGAACCCTTAAAATGTTCAAACATAACAAGCCCATAAGAATTAGCAACTCGCAATGTTTCTCGTTCATAGCTACGCTAATTCTACGCTGTCGTAGCATGTGCTACGGCGTAGCCAAGATACTATCACTACAGCTACGCCGTAGCAAGAGTACTTATAATCTGGCAGGTATATTTTATTGTACTTTAAACACGTATTGCAATAATTTAATAAGTCACCTTCAAAATGTGATATTAAAACAAACTATTTTCAACATTACCTATAGAAAAGTAATAAAAAGCAAAATGTTACCAATTATAACAATACGAAATGTGAAATTGTGTCGTAACAACAACGAGTCGTTTTGAAGCTCAAAATCAATAGTAATTTATATTCCACTGAAATAAATAATTGAAAAGCAATTTGTGTCGAATCTCCAGCGGTGTCGTTTGAGGTTATTGACATCGCTGAAACCGCATGCTGGGGTTATTAATTGGTTTCATATTTTTGTGACGTTTGCTTTTAACTTCCCGGTTGCTGACGTAGTTAATTAAGGTTTAAGTCAAAAATTAAGTCAAAAATTAAGTCAAAAATTAAGTCAAAAGAACTATCTCTTTGAAATGTAATGAATGAAAAAAAAAAATCTCTGTCTGATTTTTCTGTTTGAAAAATCTAGGTATTGCATACAGATACATTCGTATTATGCTAAGAGTGTGTCATATTGGTTAGCCATTAGCCGGCTTAAAAAAAAAAGCCAAAAAGCAAAATAAAAGAAGCAAAGCGAAGTCCATGAGTTGTCCCTAATACAATTTAAAAAATATATTTTGAAACACTTTGAAGCTGGAATGAAACCTCTTTCAAGATTGGTCGAAAAAAGAATCAAACTTAGAATTTTGAAATAAATTAGGTTAGCGATGAAAGCCAAAAAATCGAATAACGGAATACAAATAACCATGTAAAAAATATTATCACCGATTGAAATATGTTTGAAAAATCATTCAAATGGAAACTATTCTGCCGGATTTTGTTTTGTGCGAATTTAATTAATTGTTCGACCGTTGCTGACGTTCGATAGTTCAGTCGAATGAAACAAATGAAATTGTTCACGTGGATACGATTTCTAAATATTTATTTCTATTAGTTTGCTTTCGGACCTTTTAAGTGCCTCGCATACTAAGTGACATGCTACTGCGACAGCTCGTTGAAAAGATGCTGACCTGTCGCATGCGACTGTCATCGGTTGTGCGCGTGCACCTTGTGTCTAGACGCTGCGACAAGTAGCGAGAACGTGCGACTTTTCAAGACTGTTGATGCGACTCTGCAACTCGACGCCAAGTGTGCGGACGGACCTTTTAATAAAATATATCAAAATTGTCGACCGCAGCCTGTCGTTGCATCTAGTCGACGAATCCACGCATTGGCATGTCGCATAGTGTGCACCATGTCTTACTGAATAAGCAAGAAGTTGGCAGTATCATCACAACGGTAATGTTTTTCCCATTGTTTATCTTATTTGTTTTAGTTTATTCGTGTATTAGTTTATATTTATTTGTGCTTATATTTATAATAGGTATACATTATTATATTTATAGTTTGTAATAGGTATATGAGTATCTTTATATTTGAATAAATATTTATTCCTTAATTTTTCATAATGGCACCTGCCACTGTTTGTCTCTGCATCACCCAAAGGTTGACTGGTAGAAAATGCCTATGGCATTAAGTCCGCCTCTGTAAATTTGTGTGCTTGAAGTATTAAATAAATAAATAAATAATAATACAAGTCCTAAAGCTACCGTGTAGGAAAAATTGATTAATTGACTCATTTCCATAGTTATTAATTGATTAGGCTAGTTTTCATTGATAACAAAACTTTAAGTTACTTGTTGATATAAAAGGTGTGGTAGCATCTACATCGCCACATGCGAACTGTGCATCAGACTGAGTCACGCAAAATCCTGCATCGCGCAAACAGAGTTTACCGCGTGGCTGGTATATATGTGTATACAACATCCCAATGTCAACCGTCGGGCAGTAGCCTACCACCAACATGCAGCGGACGCGCATACCTGATCATCACTCTCAGTCTCACCAGCAAATTTGGAACAGCACACTGCACTTTCGGCCGGTCCACAAGCAGAGCCAGTCAGGGGAATCCCCGCAGACAGTTCTGACTCACCGTGGCACTGAAAAGCATCGCAAGATACACGACTCAGCTCACTATCGACGTGGCGATCATGTGGCGGCATCTTCATCGCCACATTCTACACATATGAACATCATCACACTGACGTCACGCAAAATCCTGCATCGCGCAAACAGAGTTTACCGCACGACTGGCATATATACAACATCCCGATATCAACCGTCGGGCAGTTGCCCACCAGACACAACACCATTCCGGTCGGAGGATCCTCCCTTTTCTATGGAGGATGAGTGAACTTTACACCCTGTTCCTCATATCTCTAGGAACCAAACAAAACAAACCCGCAATTTTAATTAAGGCTAACAAGTCAACAAATTGGAATGGAAACCCCAGAATTTCCAAATTACTAGACTATTAACCCAAAACAACACCCACACACACACACACACACACACACACACACACACACACACACACACATACACACACATCTACATGAACACAACGTTCTTTCAACATACATTAGCAAATGAAAGTAAAAGATTGATAGGCTCATTACCAGAGCAATAGGATGATTAAATCGGATAATCACACTATTAAGTGCTGATAACAAAGCTTTATACTTATTTAGTTGTTTTCTAGGTACTTGTTTGTACTCGGTTTGTTAGAAAAGTAAATTAGCAGAATTAATGTTATATATGATATTGTTGAAATGGAACGAAACCAATAAGCTGTCCCACCTGTCATCTGTCAATTTTTGTCGCTGTCTTTTGTCTTTGATATAAATAACTATAACTATATTATAGTTATGTATGCCACGTATCTCTTGATCTCGTCTCTAAAAACTCTGTACAAGTTTTATTACAATATATTATTGTTCAACCAAGTTCCATGTTCTTTATTATTTTACACAGTCAGTTCGTTTCCTACAGATATATAGCCTAAATAAATAATTAAATATATCTACTAATTTAATCGGTTCGCGGACGCAAAACGAGACACAATAAAGTGTTTTATTGTTATGACGTCTATAGACGTCAAGCGCCCGCAAAAGCTTTCACTATTCAATAAGATTTCACTGCCATTTTCTTACTATCTGAAGGTACCGGAAAGGTTGCATTCTAATCTCGGTCTCAAACTGTTAAAAACCTATACAAGTTTTTGATATAGATTGTCACTGAGTTTAGATTGTGACTAGATATTGAAATTTTAAAAAAAACGTGAATTGGCCTATACGTTATGAAGGAAGTCACATTCTACTAAATATTGTGCTGGTGTGATTGGTTGACTGGGATGGCAAATCACTTTACATGGGATTTGAAAACAGTTTAATCAAAGGCTTTCAGAAATCAGGGTAGGTAGTGACTTGTCATCGACTTCTTAGACTGACATGTTACATGATAAATTCACAGTCTGCTTGCGGTGGCAAGCTCTAACGAATGAAGTGTCTGGAGAGGTGTCTCCAGAGACTTCATTCGTTAGAGCTGTACCTATATATCATGCACAAGTTCGGTTGACGCATAGGAAACCAGTCTATTGACATCTTTGAATCCTTCTTGTGATCCCTTATCCGCAAAACTAACGATTGTTTATTTAGTTTTATATTAAAAAAAACCAGCCAAGTGCGGGTCGGACCACGCACAATGAAGGGTTATGTAGTTGAAAAGAATATAACCCAAAAGCAAACATAACAATGTAATCCCAAAAAAAAAAATTTTTGACAAAATTACAAATTAACTTCGGACTTTTTCCTTTGCTGTGAGACCGTTCTTCTTGCCAAATTCCACGATTCTAGATCTACGGGAAGTATCCTATAGGTTTTGATTTACTTGCGGGTATCAACGTCGCATAAATGGCCGTATTTATTTATTGTGTTGAAATAGAAGCTTGATTTTTTTAGAATTCTAAGAGACCACAGACTTAGTTATTACTTAAAAGTACTTATTTGATATTAATTTCAACTTGATACCTCCACGCTTTCCTGAGAAAAAGGGTCTTGATAGATTGATAGACTTGAAAATATTTTTTTATATGATAAAATTTCAAATTAACAATTTTCAGACAGACAGACAGACGGACAACGAAGTGATCCTATAAGGGTTCCATTTTTTCCTTTTGAGGTACGGAACCCTAAAAATAACAATTACTCATATTTTTTCAGTTGTAACACTTATAACAAACTTAAGGGGGTAGCCCGCGAAATTCAAATTTTATTACGTTTTTTTGCAATTTCCAAGTTAGTATTATGTTGTATGTTGATTAAAGTATGATTCGCGACCGTAACAACGTATTTACATAATAATAATCATTGGAATCAGCAATTTAAGTTCCTCAATAGTCAAGATTTTGTGAAATAGTTATTCAACAGGATTACCTGGTCTTAAATTGAAGACTTTAATTGTTCAATTTAAGACCAAGTAATCCTGTTGAATTCATCAGATTATAACTTTTATGGTTATGAACGGTCCTGAATCACATTTTGATGAACATACAATTTTTTACAGACATGAAAATTGGAACAAAACGTAAGAAAATTTGATTTTTGCGGACTACCCTGGTGCTTTCGCCTTGAGGAAGACCGTATATTATTTAATCAAAACATCCGAAAAAAGCATACTAAAAAAAGTTCGTAACAAATGACAACCGCTTAAGAAGGTACTTCATAATTATGATGCTCGAAAACTTCAGTAGCTTCAGAGCATAAAACCAAAAACTTTGCAACACTCGACTAACTTCCAAGTAGAAAATTGTTTAAGCACAGGTGTGGTATGTATGAGGAATATTTTAAGTGCAGAAATATAATTTTTTCAAGCGTAGTTCCATATATTGTGTGTTTTTAACCCATGGTTTTCTCTCAGCCCTTTGCAAACACGTGTTTTAGATCAGACTTTGTCTTTTTAATCAGTAAACTCTTTGACTTTCTCTTTTTTTTCTCCTACAGATTTTTGCAGGTTTTAGTCAGTTTTTATATAACAGCTGACTTATTCAATCATCTACTTAATAAAAATCTTAAATTGATTCATTCATTCACTGACAGACAACGTACATCCTAAACCGCTGGGTCTAGCTAGAAGCACGAAATTATGCCCAAAAGTTCCTTTTATAATGAAAGCGAGCAGTAAGGGAGCATTTTTGAAAGTTCATCCCCTACCTAAAGGGGTGTAAGTAAATGAATGTTTCTATGAAAGTTCGTAATTTTTGCCGATGGGAAGCTATCGGGCGCACGGCTTTATACTATTAATCGCCCAAAAATCTACTTCCTCAATCTCATAACTTTCCTTTCCATATTCAAAAATAAGGTCAAAGAAGGTCGTATTAAGTCTCCAATAGCCATCTTTATATAAAAGTTATTGCCATAAATCATAAAGTTATTCAACGGAGTCCGATCTACGAGATAGGCACTTCAACTTTGTTTAATGTAGTATTCAGTGCAAGTTGAGCTAAGTTGGTTCCGAGTTTCAACCAGATAAGGGCGCTGCCATAGTGCGGTAATGGGACTTTAGTGTAGGCAGATGTAGGCGTGCGAGTATGTGGGGGAAAACTAAGATATGATCACACCGAGCTCCACATGATCATGTTTTACCTTCAAGTTTCTAAAGTTGTTTGTATGTCTGGCACGCATCTCACCCATTATGCTTTTCTAGTTTCTAAAGTTTACTTCGACACTTACTCATGTGGCCACTACAAAATTGAAAGTGAACTCACTTCGCACCGTTCGAGTTTCGATTATCACCATCTTCCTGCCCTTTTCTCATGCTACGTGGGGTCGGCGCAGTACGATTTTTACTTCTATTCTCTCCTATTAGTGTGACTCTATCATTCACCCCTTTATCTTTCATATCATATCATACGTTTCATGTTCATCTATATTTTCATTGGTCTTCTTCTCCTTCTCTATCCATCAACATGTATATTCATCACTATTTTAGTTACATGACTTTTCGAGTTTCGGTTTGTACTATCTACTGCCGATAGTCATTAGTTTCGAGTTTGGGTTCTATATTGTTCAAAGTGCACTATTCATCAATCTTCCTATTTCATCTACTTCATCATTTACATCTGTGTCCATCCATCAATTGTTGAAAATAGTCCTCTATTCTGTGGATCCAGTATAAAATGCATTGTACTCGACACAGCACAATACAGTTCAAATTGGCGCGAATATGGATATCCGCATCTTTCCAGTTGATCTGATAATGTCTTAGCTTTGTTCACTTTAGCCTTTTTCAATCATCGAGCTTTGCTTATTAGTGGAATTTAGTTAAAATATTAACTAATTCCTCCTATTTCCAACACATAGGTTATTTTCCAAGTGTTAGGTACGTTTGGAATAAAATGGGTATCGAATATTTCGATTAATTGTAACATTTATAGGGAGAATTACGTAACTCGTCTAATTAGTAACTCGTATTCGATAAATACGTGAGTGTTTCATGTTGGAATTTTTATTTGTTTTTTAGCTTAGAGAGATCATTGTTTTAATAATAATATGTTAATTGCCTAGAAAAATAAAATGAAAAAATTTGGTTACTTCATTTAATTCACTTTGGGTATTAGTTTTGGGCATTTCTGTTTATAGAAATTGAATATGGTTCTGCCGTGGAAATCCAAATTATGTGTTAATTTTTTTTTAATGTCTTAATTTCATTAGAAATATTAATCTTCACCGCTACGGTTGTACTTAATTTCCTTCTTCGTTTGTTACCCTACTATATTTTCAGATTCGCACTGCTGCCTTGCTCATGACCTCATGATGGGGCAAAATCGCAAGTCGAACAGATTTGAACAAACTTGTAACAAACATTAGATTCCTGTGGCAAGACCCTTACCATAGGAATGCGAGCTGTAATTATGCTTTTGATAGTTCTTCGGCTTTCTAGTGTACGTTAATAGCTGTTGTGAATACATTGTAACTTTGAATTTTAATTCGTTTTCATCCGAGACGTTTTCATACTTCGAGTACTTCGGAAGCGTCTATTACAAGGATTTTATCATTTGCGTTGAGCAGTTTAGTAGGCAAAGTTAGTTTATGCTAATAGGTACTATCGACACGTGTATAGTTGTTGAATAATTGTAACTGTTGTGTTGTTGTTGTGCTTAAACTATAAAGGGTGACTGGTAATTAGTGACCGATACTTAAACACATGATTATACTCATGATAAAAAACAACTTTTACTATGGGACCAAACCTGAAATCACGACAAAAAAATCAGCTGCTCCCTACATTCATGTTCGCATAACTCGTCAAAATGTTGGGAGCAGCTGATTTTATTTTCGCGAATTCAAGTTTGGTTCCATAGTAAAAGTTATTTGTTATCATGAGCACAATCATTGTGTTTAGGTATCGGTCACTAATTACCAGTCACCCTATAAAGGGGCTTTACATAATCCGCCTTTAATGTTCCCACTGCTGGGACATAGGCCTCCTCTCTCTGAGAGGGAGTGGGCCGTAATCCACCATGCGGGCCCAGTGCAGGTTGGTAGATGTCACATGTCTTAAAATTTTTGGTTCTAGGACATGCAGGTTTCCTGACGATGTTTTTCTTCACCGTTTTGAGAGCAGTGGTGATGAAATAACACATTTACACAAAGTAAAGCGCTGGCCTGAGTTAGAACCTACAACTAACTAGGAGCTTTGATTTTCTTTAAATATCATTATAGCGGCAGTAGCATAGTTGTTTTGTTTAGTTTCATAAATCTTACTACTATTATATTACAAATGCGAAAGTTTGCATGGATGGATGTTTGTTACTCAATCACACCAGAACGGCTAAACGGATCTGGATGAAATTTAGCACAGAGATAGATTATAGTCTGGAATAGTACATAGGCTACTTTTTATCCCGGAAAACTGTACGGTTCCCGTGAGACAATTTCCGACATCCACGCGGGCGAAACCGCTGACTAAAGCTGTTACTTATATACAATAGCTGCTGTGGTGCTTCATTGCTCCCAGAAAGCCATCAACAACTAACCAACAATCTGTTTTGCGTCGTTTTGCTCCAGTATCTTATGCGAAACTATGCACCTATGATTCCTTGTGTCCTTTTATGCGTACACTGCTTCTACACTGTGATACGGAAGAATTGCGCATCCTTGGTTAGTATCGTGCGGGGCAGCACCACCAGCATCTTGTCTATGGTAGCAATCAGCTAGATTGTGCGTTTGTGAACCACTGCTGCAAGGTATCGGCTGGGCCTGTCACCTTGCAGTAGTGACGTCACAATTTTTTTGTGTTAATGTTTTAATAACATAGTTTGTTACTAACACTATGAGTCTTGTTACTTGTAATAAATGAATCTAACTTTATCAAAAATTAAACACCTAAACTAAAGGGAAAGTTTTTTTTATTCTCATTTCAGCATTTTATGCATAAAATTATTTTATATAATCATGATGAATGTTTACACTTTTTATATAAAAAACATAATCATCTTTTAGTCTCGTCGTCAGATTACGCTGTAGGAGTTTTTACGAGAATCCCCCTTATGTAAGCTAATGGTGACGATGTACAAGATTGAATTTCACAAACGAAGTATTATTTCGCAAAAATGTTGTACAAAAAGGCTTTTTTTGTTAAATCTTGTATAGGCGATAAATTAGATACGTTGACAAAGGGTAAATGGAAAGTTAGAACAGTTTTGTTGCTGAAAATTTTGAATGAAATAGCTGCTTAGATTTTTTTAGACCATCGGCTGACAAAGAGACCCATGGTTCGGTGGAAATTCCTTAGAGACAAATCGAGGAAAAGGTTGACAGAGTTAGCAAGGCGCAAGTGCCTGAATTACAATTGCAAGAAATACTTTGCTGTACAAAGTGTAACTTATATAACGCACAACCTCTTAAGAGGTCATTGTACTCATCATTATGAACAACTTTTACGATGGGCCCAAACCTGAATCCGCAAAAAAAAAATCTGCCGTTTCCTCGTCGTGTCGATCGTGATTTCAGGTTTGGTTTTCATAATGATGAGTACAATGACCCCTTAAGAAGTTGTACGTTATTTAAGTTACCTATACCTTGTCTATAAAGGAACTATAATTTCTACAAGGTAAAAAAAAATATACAGTTCGTAGGTAATAGTTAATAGCGGGAAACCATTTTCTCGTCTCCGTCATAAAAATTCTCAACCGTCACAAAATTTCTCCCAGACTTGGGACCATTTATCATTTTCTTTCGTCACCTGACATTCTTTCGCATCAAAAGACACATCGCAGGGTGTCTTAAAATTCTTCAAAACGTTATAAAGGCGTAAACGGAACACTAGGTACGATTCAGTGAGTGATTCTAATGAGAGGCCCGAGGGCTACGTCTGCGCCATTAGTCGCGGCGTTTCCTTTTGACGGTCCAGTAAATATTTGCCAAGATATCGTTGGAGAAGTACAGTGTTTAAAAATAGACTTAAATGTGTAGGGAGAGAGTTTGAATTGGTTTGATAGTAGGGTGTTTTAGATAAAACATTAGCAATAGTGATATGTGAGCTGGGTTTTGATTTGCTGTCTTTGTAACGGTCACTTTATTTATTTTTTAACAATTTCCCTACTTTATGTTATTGAACTACATTTTGTTCGTGTCTGGCTATACATATAAACTATTATATAAGGTAGAGACAGTCTCAAAAATATGCATATATTGACAAGAATTCATTTACTTAATTAACTGCAATCTTAGTTCACAATTTTTTTTTTTCACTTTTTACTCAGTTAATTCTAGTTATACATTGATACAGTTTTATGGAACACAAAATATAGACAACCAAATCATAATGTCGATGCATATATCTTTTTGAAACTGACTGTGCCTAGGTACTGCTCCTAAATTTAATAACAGTAAATCCTTTTTGGTATGTATTATCTAATTCTCAGATGGACGTCTTGTGTCAATGCCTGGCTGTGAACTTTTAAAAGTCATGCCTAAAGATCAAACTGTATCATATGAGGGTGTGGTCCGATTTTGTCTACTTTTCTATATACAGTGTTGGGAATCGAACTCAACACAACAGTTTGCACACTGTCTGCACGCGCAGGCAGCGTGATCAGCGCGTCATCGGCAAGCTGAATCGCGGCGCGGCGGCGACACGGCTCGGCCCGATGACCTCTCGCTTCAACGGACTTCACCGCGACGGACGATATTCCTCTCTAATTGAAATACTTATTTTTTGTCCGGGAAAGTTATATTTTTGTAGTAAGAATGGCAATAAACCAAGCCATAATACAGGCACTCTTTTATTGCTCCCCGCGCTAACAGTCAAGCTTTGAGCCACTTGCGGGCTCACAACATAGGATTGAGATATTTAATTGTGGTAGGTATTTAGCTAATTATATCCTAAGATTAGCAATGCTAAGTACGACAGCGATAACGTCATCACAAACAAATTGAAAACTACAATTAAGACGAGGGCAGCTGCTAACAGCGCTACAATTGAGAAAAAAATTAATATGTCTGGAGATATGGAACAATTAGAAATTACCTATGCTCACATTTTTAGTCAGATGAGGTAAATTTTTTTGTAATAAAAAAGTCAACACTGAACCTCCTACGCTCGAAGTTATAGAGCAGTTAACGCCAAAATGTTCTACAACTCCAGACTTATTAATTTTTCAATAGTGGCGCTAACGGTAGCAGCTATAATCGCCTTAAACACTACGATTATAAAAATAGTAAGTACTTTTGTTCTGTTTTCCAGTAAAAACAAACTTTGTCGTACAGTGTAAAAGCGCAGACATTATCATTTGAATCCGAGTTAAAATGGCGAAAGTTATACTGGAATTAAACTATTATTTCAACTATTCCTCAGAGCTCTACAACTTGTAATTAATTAATTTAAAATTTCATTAACTACGGCTGTGGTGCAATTTAGTTGAAATGCGACTCAAATCCCTCTCGCTTTAAATCATGTGCTTTAATAATGTAGGTACAGTCGACAAAAAAAGTGGCTAGGTACCATCCTAAAAATGAAGTTTGTTAGCACGTCATAAAGTAATAAGGGTCACAAGTGAGCACCCGCTGGGTCCACTTGCATAAATAATCTGACAACAAATTACGAATGTTGTATTTATGATGTTTCATAACGTAAATCTAAACTGACTTAACGGAATTGAACTTAAATAACCTTTGAGAAAAAAATATTTTCCAGGAATTCTTGTCAAAACTGATCAAAGTACCACTTTTTTTGCCGACCGTACCCATGTGGTGAGAGTTGGCGGGACGCCTTAATGAACACATTTTCACTTGCAGACTTCCTTCATGTGACGTCATAAGTTAAAGGGGCGTATGTGTTGCGCAAGCGACCTTTTGCTTCAAGATGTTGGGTTATGTAAGATTCGGGCATGCATTCAACAAGCTTCTGCCCGCGACTTTGTTTGCGTGAAATTTCTTGTTTCAACGTAAAATATGTCTTATGATACTCAGCCTTCCTGTCACTTCCCATTGGAAATTCAGTAGTTCCGAAGATTACCCCGTACATACAAACTCATACAGTAACATTTTATCGTAAATTATTCGCCGCTTCACAGTTACATTGTCCTTTCGATCACGACCTCTTAGGAATGCAGTCTCTCAGCGGCCGAACTGTACATGGGTATCAAGCGCTTGATTCTTATCTCATATTCACTGACTGTTGAACAAAGCATGAGCTATTTGTAAAAGGAAAAAAGAAGTAGGTACAGGCACATCAAGTAACCCCAAACTGTAAAATTTTCCCAATTGAATATGAACCTTATACTTTTGTGGTAGCTTGATGTGCTGGCCTTTGTACACTATTGACCATACTTACCTACTTTTCTTTGTGTGAATTTACTTATCATTCTCTCTATGACTTGATAGTAGATGAGCAGTTCCTTCCATAACTCCAGTCAATCTGCCTAGCCTTCTCCCAAGTATGTTGGGGTCAGCTTCCAGTCTAACCAGATGTGCTGAATACCAATATTTTACAAGAAGCAATCGCTCCTTGGTCAGATAGGCAGTCGCCTATCTGACCTCCACAAACCATTTACTGGGTAACACGATATCCCTTGGTAAAACTGGTTTTCAGACTTTAGGGCTTCGGACTACCCGAAACGACTATCAAAGATCTACGAATGACAGCCGTAACCAACGGCGTAATGTGTTTTCCGAGGTACGGATTGGTCTCGATGTGTAATAGATGATCACCCATCCACGAAATGACCGTGGCAAGCGTAGCTTAACCTTCGATTGACCCGCGCAGCTGTTATCAGCGAAAAAAAAACTTTATGATTGTTAAAAATTCTTAACAAGCTTTCTTGACTGTGCAAAAAAAAAAAACCAGCCAAATGCATGTTGGACCACGCACAATGAAGGGTTCCGCAGTGTTATCCCAAAACAAACTTAACATTGTAATTCCACAAAAATGTTTTTTTATGTGATATGAACAACAAATGAACAAATGAACAATTTTCGGACTCTTTCTTTTACTTGTGATGTAAGACTTTGGTTGTTGACAAATTTTATGATTCTAGGTCAACGGGAAGCACCCTACAGGTTTTGATTTACTTGCGAGTATCAAAATATGTGGTAATGGCCGTATTTTTTTATTGTGTTGACTTACAAACTTGATTTATTTTAGAGCTCCAAGGGACTATAGACCGTATTTGTTATTAATTTCAACTTGATGCCTCTACGCGTTCCTGATAAAAAGCGTCTTGACAGACTGACAGACTTGAAAATATTATTTTATGTAATAATATTACAAATTAATAATTTTCGGACTTTTTCCTTTATTTGTGTTTTTATGAGACCTAGCTTCATGCCAAATTTCATGATTCTAGTACAACGGGAAGTTCCCTATAGGTATTAATTTACTTGCGAGTATCAAAATATGTCACATAAATGGGCGTATTTTTTTATTGCGTTGACTTAGAAGCTTGTTTTTTTAAGAACTTCAAGGGATCATTAGACCTACGTATTTCATATTAATTTAAACTTGATACCTCCACGCGTTCCAGAGAAAATGGTCTTGACAGACTGACAGACAGACAGACGGACAACGAAGTAACCCTATAAGGATTCCGTTTTTTCCTTTTGAGATACGGAACCCTAAAAGACTTAAACTTATTCTTTGACTTAGCACAGCAGAATTAACTTAGAAAGTTTCACATAATAAACGACTTTTTAAGCGAAAAAGTCACAGATTGCTCAAGCTGAATTATTGATGACCTTTCCCCGGGAGTGAATAATTTCTTTAGATATTAACAGAACGAACAAAGTGAGAAAAGTGAGTGTGCTTTAATAAAAGCGGCCAAGTGCGAGTCGGATTCACTCACGAAGGGTTCCTACCACCATACAATATTTTTTAGTATGGGGACCAGCGGGATAACTGCGTAATACACTTACAGTAGGAATCGGTTTCATTTTGACAGTTCAACAACATTCATTGCGTTGTTGAGAAGCCAAATTTTTCGAACATAATAATATGAAGCAAATGGATTAGCAATAAGCTTCAAAATGATTCTGATTCTCATTGACAGTGTGTTACGCAATTAAGGTGTGGGTCCTTTAATTTTTAGGGTTCCGTACCCGAAGGATTCCAACGGAGCCCTATTGCTGTCAGTCACGTGTCTGTCTGTCCGTTGTCTGTCACTCAGGTTTCACAGCCAAACGGTTGGAGCTACAGTCTTCAAATATTCACAGTAAAAGTATCTTGTTGACCGAAAGCCATACTAATTGTCAAAAAATATTTTAAAATGTTTTTCCCATACAGCTAAAGGGGGGGCGCGAAAAAAATGTTGACGTACCCCATCGATCGTTGTTTAGAGCTCGTTGAGTAGATAAATATTGTATTTTATTTATTTTAAAAATATTGGAAAACAAGCAATGAGAAGCCACCAAAGTCAGCTTTTATTTACAAAATTTTGTTCCCAATAATTTTTTACAAACAAATACCAATATATTGATAAATCATATTTGGTACGGAACCCTAAATGTGCGACATCCGACACGCACTTGGCTGGTTTTTATTATTTGTTGATAGCAACATAGCGACCATAGTACTTATTATTATTAACACACTCTATGAAAATTTCAAGTGTCTACCTATTATTCAAAAGATATAGCCCTGTGACAGACGAATGGACGGACAGTGGAGCCTTAGTAAAAGAGTCCCGTTGGCACCATTTAAAATAAATAAAAAATAAAAAATATTTTATTGACATAAAAAATGGAGTAACATTTCAAATTGAAGCCCTAACTCCTGAGCTAGGTGGTACCTGTGTTACAGGAGTCAGTGTCTTCACATTAACAATTTATTGAACTTAAACCATTTGGGTACGGAATCCTAAAATGTTACTCATTTGAAAATAAAACGATAATAACAGTTTCAACATTCAATTTATTAGACGTTTATAATATCGGAATTTCATTGTAACGTATTTTTATAATTTTCTTCATGTCTATTTATACAGCGTTTACACTTACGGGCAGTTTACATCACCCAATAAAAATTCCTTTTCTAATTATTTACAAGCACAACAAGCTTTGTTTCAGCGTCTATAAATATACATTTACGTTATTTTTATATACAAAATATTTCTTTAGATCTAACGTTTACATTATTTACAAATTATTTTAGATCAAATAATTTTCTGATCGAACAACAGAGGCTTTAAAAGTTCTCTTTGATTTCATAATGTTTTAAAAACCGCGATGGTATTTGAAAGTGTTCTCTTTGACAACTCAGTTTTAAATTGTTCGTTTACATTTTCTAACTGGTTTTGTTCTTTTTAGTTATTATTAAAAAGCTTTATTTACAGTTTTGAAGTTACTTAAAGTGACGTTGTAGAAAATAATTTATAGAGTATTTAAGTAATATATATAACGAAGCATTGTAAATTTTAATATCTAATGAAAACACCCAAGTTCTTTAAAATGTCTCTGAGCTAATTCTTTGGAAACATAAACTTGCTATAAAAACTCTCTTTTCAGACTTTTAAAATTGTATTAATCGAAAATAGGTAACATCTAAAGTAGACAATACTAAAACGTCACTTTAAATAAACACAGCATACTACTACACTATACTCGAGCCATTGCAATCGCAAAGTTAGAGTCATAAATTATTTTTATTGGGCCTCTCGCTCGCACTTATGACCCTTACTGAGCAGTGCAATACCTTCCGCCAGATAACCGTGCAATAAAAGTCATTAATCCCACTTGTATAAGGTCTCGAAACATAAATCCAAATAAGTAAACATACTACGTGCACACGTCAAGGACGCCTCTTACCGCGATATTTGTTTAAGGAATAAATTGGTAGAGGGCGTCAACGAGTTTTATTGCACAGTTAACTGTGTTATTGTTATTGACATAATAATTTATGACTCTAACTTTGCGTTTGTAATGGCCATAGTATAATAAAAAAAAAATAAGTCAATTATTCATATTTTACAAATTGATATCTTAACTTGATACGCACTGAACAATATTTATTGTACTCTCGATAACATGGATGAACAGCTAAATGACACGTCATACAAACATTAATTAACATCTTTTGTCTATGTCCTATGGTTTAGAGAATGAAAGAGACTGAAATATTCCAATTTGACCACAGCTGGAAAGTAAAACTATTTTTTTCGCTGGTGTAAGAGTTTTATTCTTTTCTTTTTTTTGTTTGTTTAAGAACAACTTTATTTCACATAAGAATTGCATACATAATTCACTTACTGAGAAAGAATGTCTAAAACTAAGATTGATAATTAGAGCGCACAGATGTACGTATATAAAATAACAAAACAAAATAGCAAAGAAAAACAAAAAGGAAAAAATATGGGTAAACAGGATAAGATTTTTCAAGAATAAGATCAGAAACCAAGTAGCAGATGTCGGAAAAAAAAACAGCCAGGCTGTTGTGGGACGCCTGAGGGAGGACATCGCCGTCAAGGCAGGCCACGGCGAAGGTGGTGTGACGATCTGATAAGGTTTGCAGGGCCAACATGGCCAGAGATCGCACAAGACAGGGAGGTGTGGAAGGAAAAAGGGGAGGCCTTTGCCCAGCCGTGGGACACAATGTAGGCTAATAAAAAAAAAAAAGATCAGAAACTATCCGGAAAAGAACCGGTGCTACCGACAAAGCTTGCAGAGTAAGCAAGCTGAAGTGGCAGTGGGCAGGCCGTTTGTTGAACGACCTATGGCCGGTAGAGCAGACGAGTCCTAGAGTGGAGACCTCGTATCAGCAAGCGTATTGTGGGATGACGTCCAGCTAGATGGGCCGACGTCCTTAAAAAGGTGGCTGGGACAGGCTGGATGCGGAAGGCGGAGCACAGGGTGTTGTGGTGCAGCCTGGGAGAGGCTTATGTCCAGCAGTTGAATGCGGTAGGCTAAGTTGATGGATTTGTTAAATAATCTTTACCTTGTGTGCACCATTCAGCCTAGTTATTTGCACTAACCCAAATAAATAGTTTGGGTATTTCTTTAGTTCAATTTTATGTCGTTAGTTTATTCGAAGTAAACCACAGTTATTCAGTCGGTTGTTAATAAAGAGTTTTGTTACCATGTTTAAAAAAAACTAGCGACCCGCCCCTGCTTGGCACGTTTTTACGACTTGAAAAAACATCGAGATTTCTTTATTTCAGTTTAATATTATTCTTTTATACAAATATAACTTTCGGAATAAATTTTCTAAATGATGATGAAGACTGCATCAATATCCGTTCCGTAGTTTAGAAGTCACACACAGACACAAAAAGCGACTTTGATTTATAATATGTAGAGATAGGTACATATTTTATAAACGCAGCTTCGAGCCAGATTCTCGTAACAGATAATGAAAAAAACAATATTTTTGTATTATTTAAAAAGGTAGCTGATAATCTGAAAAATAAAACATCCGTAGAAGAATTCACCTTGTAACTTTTTGTTTAACTCTTAAAATGTCGATTGTACACCATGTGTACAGATAACAATAGAATTTCAATTGTGTCTGCTAATTGGCGCGCGACGGGTTAATTAAAACTTTAAACACGCGATGCATTTTCCACGCAAAACACACATTTGTTTTAATTATCGCCGACTGCATACGTTCATTTGCATGATTACCTTTTATAAAATAAATGCTCTATTATTTTTAATTCTACAATTAATACTTCTTATTTATGCGAAAGTACTTAAATGAAATAAAATATTGTTAGTGCCTGATGTCGCAATGAATTATTGTCATTTGTAAATGACCATGTCCTATCTAAGAGAACCAGGTGTTCTGGAACTCAGGATCGTCCTACCTTAAGCCGTATACAGAAAAAAAAGCTGCGCAAGTAACCGGCGGCGCAGGCATTTATATGAGCAAGCGCCGTTAAGCGCTGAACGTCACCGACAAGATCCGACAATCTTCGACACGCGCCGGTCAGCGCTGGTACCGCCCGCCATTTAAATTTAAAGAAATTTTGCTCACTCGCCTTAAATCTGCTTGCTATAAAGCAAGCAGATTTAAGGCTAGTCCATTCTAAGTAACTGTTACCAGAATGGACTGGCGCCGATAAGCACTGGTAGATAGGCGCCGGCTACCAGCTTTCTTTCTGCATACGGCCTTCAGACACTTTTACCTATGTAAGATAGTGCATTTTATTAACCAGTGCTTTGTAATAGAATTTTGAGATAAATAAAGATTTAGGATTATGATTATTTACCTGGGTCCAGCAATTTCACGTTATACTAAGGAATTTATGGAAAGCTCGCGAATGGAACATTAGTGCCGATTCTGTTGTGAACAAACTAAACTTAATTTAGGCTATTGCTAACTTTTTCTCTCTGATAAAACAAGACACAGACGGACGTACATTAGAGCAGCCAAATTTAGTAGAACTAATATTTCCATACTTTAGACGACACGTAAAAAAAGTCGCCTAACAAAAAGGGTGAAGCGCAAAGCATAAACTAGTTTGACATATCTATCGTAGTTCATAGCTAGAGCCGTCCTTTTCTCGCACTGTCTTTTAGTAAAAGTTAGCGATTCTCTAATTTTAGTTTAGTTATTGAACAAGAGAATCGACACCATTGATTTACTTATCAAACAAAACTTTAATTTTAAATAGACTTATAATTTTATTAAGTACTTATAATAATGGTGTGTATAGGTCCATTTAAAATGAAAGTATTGTTTTAAAACGGGTTTACCCGTTTATTATCAATTTAAAATGAACGAATGTCCTTCTAGTCATGGCTCAGCTTTAGTTTTTTTTAGCTTTACATATATTTTCACATTTTCGTAGGGAAGCACTAAAAACTAACACAAAACGGATTCTGGAAGCTTTGAGACAAACCCTTTGGTTGTTATCTTTCGACCCGATCTTCGATGTGATGTTAGTGATTTAGGCTTTTGCCTGAATACTAGAGATCTGATATGTAAGGGGTAACATATTGTTAGGAGTAAATAGGTCAGAGATAATGTGCCTCTCAAACTCAAAGCATGTATTTCAAATAAACCAAATACAGGCAATTTTGAATTGTCAAGAGGTCGGTCAGTCATAAAGATGAAGCTAGGCGCCCATTCCAAAGCGTAGTAGGTACCTATGGAGAAGAACTAAAGATGGAGGCTTTAATACAAAGGTGCTTATATCCTTGATCTTATCATAATTCTAAAGCATTGTTCGTTTAAATAAGGTCTGCAAGCCAGCCTCATTGATATTCATAACTTAGGTATATAAATTCTTAAAAACGACACAATAAATAAATGTCTTATACATTTTCTGGGCGTAAAAGTCTGGCGTCGCCGTCATACTGAAATTAATATTTTTATATCCTTTAAGCCGACGATTGTTGCTGTTTCGGTTAAGCATTTACTTGGAGACAGGACACATAGCACCTAAAGTCTTTGCCTCGATACAAAAAAGGTAGTAGTTTATGCTTGTACAATCAGCGTCATTAATATCGGGACGAACAGACTGTTCAAAATGATCTAAACAACTATGAAATTGAAATATTAACTCAATGACACAAGGAATGTTTCAGAATGAAGACAGTACACGACAACTGTCAGTATGACAAGAACTTTATCCAATTGTGAAACAGTTTAATTTTGTTAGTTGTTGAGATCATTTTGAAAAGTCTGTTCGTCCCGATATTTTTGACGCTGACTGTACCTACATGGTACACATGCAGATTTTTTTTGAGAACTCAACTGAAGTTGAGTTCTCAAAAAAAAAAAAAAACTAAATGTGCATTGTATAAAGATAAACCAGAAATCTCTGAAATTATCTTACGAATCAAAAATTTTTTTTTTCACCGACAATACCATGCCATGTCATGGCATTAAATGTGCCTCTATACATTTGTCTGCTTGAATTATTAAATAAATAAGTATACAGTCAGACAGACAGTTTCGTCATAGAAAAAGAAACTGACACTGACGGATGTTTTAAAACGCTCCGAACTCGTTCAAAATGGCGGTTCTCGCCTTAATCTTCGAGGCGTATGATACGTAAAATTTTGTTTCTAGACGATTTGATAGACTTTATTTCAAAATCTATGGTATTGTTGACGTGTCAAAAAGCGTTCACAGTAAATAAAACTTTTTACGAGTATAGTAAGAGAGACGAGAAACGACGTCAGAGTTCGTGAAGGCTAGCATCGGTGTCACTTTCTGCCCCTCCCAAGAGTAGCGTGGACTCGCAGGGCTGCGAGTGACGCGGCTGTGGCTCCGAGGGGTGGAGGGGCGGCAGTAGTCACAGCTCGATGGGGGCCGCGCCTTTCCATGTGACGCCGGCTCGGAGGAGGTGGTACAATCGGAGGACGCACCATATGCAGAGGCACTGTGGAAGACAGAGTGATGATCGGAGAATGGTTTTAAGGACGCTGTTACAAACGGGTAGTCAAATCAATACTTTTTACACAAAAGTATGTTTATTAAATAAAATGCTTTACATCTTGAAATATTTTTTGACCAAACTGTTGATAGATGTGCATGGTACGATTCTGAACTATAAATATAATTTTAGATAAGTACATTTTCTCAATAAATGTACCGAAGTAAAAATTTTCTCTCCGGTACATTTATTGAGAAACTGTACCTATCTAAAATTATATTTATAGTTCAGAATCGTACCATGCATATCTATCAACAGTTTGGCCAAAAGACATTTTATTAATGTAAAGCATTTTATTTAATAAACATCCTTTTGTTTAGAAAAGTATTGATTTGACTACCCATTTGTACGAGTAACAGCGTCCTTAAGTTGAATAAATTAAACCACAAACGTCAACATTTCTTAAATAAAATGACTATTGTGAACTTGTCTGGGGAAGAAATGGATGAACTTCATTCCAGGAGGTGATAAGTGCACCGCATCCGGTGCACTTATCACCTCCTGGAATGAAGAATGAAGAATTAAGTTAATGAATGAAGAATAAAGTTAATTATTCAACATTTAATCAGTTTTAAAGAAACGTTTATTATTTTTTTGACGGTGTTCTATAGTAACTATCATGTGGTTTGTTGTCTTTTTGAAATAGGAAACATTAGCAGTTTGTTATAGTTTTTCACAAATACATAGATAAAAAAGAAAGTATTAAGTTAAGTACCTATACCTAATACCTGTAGCTATTTTAAGTTAGACATAACTATTTTTAAAGTAAGAAGTATTTATTTTTAAATAAGAGTACGCAGCAGAATTCACTATAGTATACTTAAAATCTCGCTGCAGACTCGGTCATAAATCATTCGAGTGTTTCGCTCTCTTTCCCACTCACGGGCCTTATGGGCAGGCCACGCCCACACGTAGTCCTGTGCATTACTGCAGTCGATGAGTGATATCGATAGTTTTATATATTTATATTTAATAGCACGGCGCAACTAGCGGGTAGCAAAGGAGACAAAAACATATTTGTTAATTACCCTCTTTTTATGTAATTAGGAACGTAAAAACATATTAGTTTTTATATAATTACCTTCTGTTTATAGAATTAACTAATGGATACTAATGTGTTCTTACGAGAAGGAAGTCTCGTAAAAACACATTAGTACTCATTAGTTACCCTGCATACTTAATGAATGCAGTATATTTACGTGATAACCTTAATGATTCTGTTATCGATAATGGCCTTGAGCGCGCGCAACTAGCGCACATCCCTACTCCGATTATGATTAATGACCAAGTCTGCAGCGAGATTTTAACTATACTATAGTTATCTTATAAGAAACAAGGCGAATTGCCAGTACAAAATAACCCATTTCTGAGCACTATGAAACTTCTCCATTACCAAAGTTGTCAACTTAAATGGACTAACAGTTCGTTGGAGTAGACATTTGATATCCAAGGCAAAATAAATAATAATAGACTGAAAACACCTACTGTACGTAGTGTACTATTTGAAGTTTAATAAATACACACATTAGTGCTTATTGGTTCAGTTGATAGTGGCTGTGTTTATAGGACTTTAATTGGATGGTTTTTGGAACAGTTATTGACTGGTATGGATAAAATTGAAGGTTGGTCTTTTTAACGCGTCTAATAGTTTGTTTCACATATCAATAGAATGACATCGTATTATGTAAAGTGTTATATTTTTTTAAAGAAATTAAATGTGTACCTATGTTATTTATTTTATTTCCCCTTTTCAATATTCAGCAGAGAACACATTCAGCCTAATAAATAGACCAAGGCCAATCCTGTTTGAGGAAAAATAATTCTTAGCAGTATACGAGTGGTCGGAAAATTTAATTGATGAAAAATGAAAGGAAAAATAGGAAAAATAGTCCAGACTCAGAAACAGTTCTGGAAAGGAGGAGGGGGGGGGGGGGGGGGTAATACGTTTTTAGGGGTTTGTACTCGTTTTTTGCGATTTGCGGCTAAACTATGCATCCTATCGAAAAAAGTTAAAGGTAAAAGTGGTAGATAATAAAAAAAAATAAAACTTTCTTTTCACACGATATTACTCATAACCTCAAAATTATCGAGAAAAACGCAAAAAACGTTTTTTCAGTTTTTAATTTGTAACTATAGCAAACATTTTATGTTTTTCATGAAAATTGGTGAAAATGTTTTTTTTTTGTGTTTCAAATAAGCCCAATTTTTTTCAAAGCAAAATATTTATTTTTCGATGTTTTATGAAGAAAATACAAAAAAAAGACCTTATTTTAAATCTAAAATTTGGTTAGCAAATTTTTGATAAATGACCAGTACAGTGACTCATTTTATTCGTTGAAATCTCAGCTTTCATATGGAATTAAAATATAATATTATTTATGTAAAAAGTATCGTTAAAAAAGCGGACAACCGAAAAAACTACCTTTCAAAAATAGATTTTTCGGTGAATTTCTTTTTCTTTATTGTTAATATACATTTACAGTCGTAAAAAGCGTTACTTCTAATGAAATGCTCTGTTATTCAAGTAATTTATATGTACTTAACTATGCTCGGCTTTCAGAATCCCGTAAACATTGTTCAAATTGCAATTAACCCGTCGCGCGCTAATTAGCAGACACAATTGAAATTCTATTGTTATCTGTACACATGGTGTGCAATCGACATTTTAAGAGTTAAATAGGTAAAAATTCTAAATACACCAAGGCGTTCACAGACTTGGTGTTTTTAGAATTTATTTTAGAACTTACTTTTTAGACCTATGTATCCTTCTACTGTGTATGAAGTTTCATTAAAATCGTTTCATTCATTTCAATAAAAAAAGACTTAAAAGTTTGTATGAAATCCCGTACGAAGCAAACGCTCTTAACGTGTTTGCATCCCCAATCTCCAGCTGTTAATTGATTACCAAGCCAACTTTGTATTTGAAAATACACCCTGTAACGATATTTTTCCGGGGTCTTACGTATTACCCAGTTAATGGGTTGTGGAGGTCAGATAGGCAGTCGCTCTATGTAAAATACTGGTATTCAGCTGCATCCAGTTAGACTGGAAGCCGACCCCAACATAGTTGGGAAAAAGGCTAGGCAGATTGATTGAATTGATTACTTAACATCCCATGTTTAACCATCTACTATTTCGATGCTTTGAAAGCCCAAAATAGTTAGGTACATGTAAATTACTTGAATAACAGAGCATTTCATAAGATGTAACGTTTTTGATGAATGTAAATGTTTATTAACAATAAAGAAAAAGAAAATCACCGAAAAATCTATTTTTGAAAAGTAGTTTTTTCGGTTGTTCGCTTTTTTAACGATATTCTGTACATAAACAATATTATATTTTAATTCCATATGAAAGCTGAAATATGAATGAATGAAATGAGCACTGGTAAAGGTCATTTATCTAAAATATGCTATCCAAATTTTTCGATTGAAATTAAGGTCTTTTTTTTTGTATTTTTATAAAACATCGAAAAACAAATATTTCGCTTTAAAAAAATGGGCTTTGTTTGAAACACAAAAAAAAATATTTTCACTAATTTTCATGAAAATCAAAAAATGTTTGCTATAGTTATTAATTAAAAACTGAAAAAACGGTTCTTGCGTTTTACTCGATAATTTTCAGGTTATGAAAAGAAAAGAGAGAAGGTGGCGTGTGAATAGAAAGTTTTACATTTTTTTATTATCTACCACTTTTACCGTTAACTTTTTTCGATATGATGCATAGTTTAGCCGCAAATCGCAAAAAACGAGTACAAACCCCTAAAAACGTATATATTACCCCCAGAACCCAGAACTTTTTCTGAGTCTGGACTATTTTTCCTTCGTTATCAACTAAATTTTCCGACCACTCGTATAGGTGCTAAGATTTTTTTTTTACGATATTTTGAGCGGTTTGGCCCTGGTCTATAAAGGTTGAAAGTGTTGATCGCATTTTACTTACGTTGCATCACGACAGAACTTCAGCTTATGACCCTTCTTGCTTAGCACAATGGAAGACCATCTCAAAAATTCCCGTTGTTAAGAAAGCCCGAACAAAAAAGAACGACGGCCTTGTTAAAAATGTGCAGACTTTCCTTTACAATATTTACAAAAATAGGTTGATTGTGTATTGGAGCCGTAAAGCCAACGTCAGCTAAAAATAAGCTTGAACATTTAAAAAGCATATTTTCCGGCAAGGAAAGTTTTGTTCAGGCGCAACACAATAGTGCTCGTTGCGTTATTTTGGGGTCACGTCCCGCGCTGACTTATGACATACGTCGCACAAAAGAATTGGCAAGACTTGGATAGAACCTAACCTGGATACTGTACGGTGTTCAACAAAAGTTTGCTGCGTTGATTTTTGAATTTCACATTATTACTGCGCCTTTTTGTGAGGCTGTGTGTGTCATGTGACAAAATTGGGTTACGTGGGATGAGTGCAAAAGAATTGGAAGCCTTTCGTGGGATAATTTCCAACACCCGCGTAGATGTTTTAAATTATCTCACGGGAACGTACTAGGTACCTGAATAAAAAATCTTATTGCCTAACCCAGGTCCTGGGGGCCAACCACCACTTCTTAAAGCAGTATTATTTTAATATTACTTCAGTGTGAGAAAGAGATGGAGCTATACAGGGCGTCTAGCTCCATCTCTTTCCCACACTCATGTAAGATTAAAATAATACTGCTTTAAGAGGTGGTGGTCTAGCTCCTGGTCTATCTGTGTACCAAATTTCATCTAAATCCATTGAGCCAAATTTTTTTTTTTTTTATATTATTAATTTACAAAACTGCTGTAGGTACAATCTCAAATGCAGTAAAGTAGTTATAAGACACTAGGTCTGATTGACATCTACTGGATGTGAATCTAGCATGCATATTTTATTTTAAACACTTAAATTAAGATGGCGTGATATGGTAACTGACAGACAGTTACTTTCACAATTATAATATTGGTAGGTATGGACAGTATGGATGGCATGCCACAATCATGTAGACAACATAGATTTTTGAATTATTATTGTTTAAAAAAACATATAATACATAAAAAAAAGATTCCGTCGAACTGAGAACCACTTCCTTTTTTTGAAGTTGGTTAAAAATAAGGCCATGATGTACCGTAAACCATATTGTGAAAGTTTTATAACATCAATTTAATGTATGTTTTATGGGAAACTTAAAGTGCATTCACAATCTAAAATCACCAACATCAATCATCATCATCATCATCAGTAATCATTGTTCAAATAACGAACAACCGAACCAAACAAACGAACGGACTTTGCACTGAAGTTTACGTAGTTTATGTAGTACGTAAACTTCAGTAGGATAACAGCCCAGTCACGAGATGCTACCGAACAATGTATAGAGCACTTGATGATTATAATGTTTTCTATTGAATGTGGGCTGGTTTATAATTAGTGAAAAGCCAAAATAATTGAATACTTACATTTAATAGTATCCGTGGTATTAAGAATGATATTTCGGCTTTGCATATTGAGTCGAATTGCTGTAACAAAAGAAAGAGTGAAAGTTAGAATTAAAACAAACGAGGTCGAATAATACTCGCATAAAACTGTAGGTATGTAACTGTACAATATTTGAGTTTTGAGGTTACTGTAATAATAAATTTTATAGAATGGGGATTGTGACAGGACATCTGGACAGATTATGACTATGTATTTTTGAAATTTTTGCCTTTCAGCCCTTTGGACATTAAAAGGGTTTAACAATCAATATTAGGGTAGATACTATCATCCCTATTTCAGACGACGGACAGTTTTAAAATCTCAAACGTAAAAAAAATTGCAGCCGAGGTCAGCGACCGCTACAAATAATCCCTTTATTTTGTCTTTACTATGTTACAAAAAAGCTTCGGGCACATTTATATACGCGACCAATGAATGCAAAACATTATAATAAAACCGCCTGCGGGATTACGCTTAGCTACATAGTTACCATACAAATATATATTTTTTAAGTTGTTAGTTAGATTGCAGAAAGCGATAAGGCCGCCCATTGTATATTTTGTAGTGTTTGATTATGTCTTTTTTTGATATGTATTTTTGTGGTGTTCAATAAAGTATATATAAATAAAAAATAATAAATAAATAACGCTATCCTCCATCGGTTTAGGTAATTAAATAAAGGTAAACAAAAAAAACTACGTGTCTGTTTAATCGACTAAACGGAATACTAACTATAAAATTAGTAGTTTAACGTTGCTAAATTGTAGAGTACAACTGTGTCGTACCATGACGACTGAAGTGACAGGTATTACGTTTACTCGGTTAACCAGACACGTGTTTTTTTTGTTTACCTTTATTTAATTACCTAAACCGATGGAGTATAGTTGGTTAGTTTTATAATGGACAGTAAATCAAGGAGACGGTCTATGTGATAGACAGTACAGTCCGGCCGACGTGAGAATGCGTTCCGGACACTTGTCAACTGGACCGTTTCTATTAGTAATAAGTATCAAATTCGCAAATCACATATTCGTTATTATGAAACTGACAGGTACCGACTGTCACCAACTCACCACCGACTAAGCATTCCTGTTACAATAAATGGTTTTACTTCGTAGTCTGTTACAAGATACTCTGCCTAAAATATTAATAGTATTTTAAGTAGGTTGCGAATTTCATAGCCATTAGTGTCGTAAATTCACTTAGCCTGGTTAGCCTAGTTAAAATAGGGAAAGCCGTAGTGATTCATTTTCTTCAAACTGATCTTAACTTGATCGAAAATAAGCCATTACCGCGTCCTACATAGCGGTTTATTGATCAAATGAATTTTGCAAAAGTTATCAATCTGCCTAGCTTTTTTCCAATTATGTTGGGGTTTGCTTTCAGTCTAACTGGATATCCAGTCTGACCTGTCCAGTGAGACCAGTCTACAATATTTAACATGGACCAACTGCCCATCTGACCCCCACAACCCAAGTTACCGGGTAAACAAAGAAAAAAAAACGTCTGGTTTTATTTAACTGTGTTGCATGTACCTTCTACGTACGCACGGCTACAGATCAAGCCATTCATTTCCAGTATCAGCTGATCTCGCATTGTATTGGATTTCATTACAATCATAGGTCTAGGCTTGATGTGTAGCCGTGTGTACTGCCCGCTACGTACTTGACCGCTCAATGACGTCGAGTTTGCGAGATTTGGTTCCGCGCGTCGTCGCGCCGCCCCGTGTTTGTTAGCCGCACTAAATGCGGGTGTAGCGAGCCGCGCGGGTGAAATCAGAATTTATCCTGGCATTAGGCCCGCTCTTAATAACCTTCGATCAACCCGTGCGGGTGTTATTATTTAGTCACGAGCCAGCTATTCATTTTGCACCTCCTAAATTATGTTGCATTATAAACTCTGAAAACGTTAACGCATTGGTAAATGTGGGTACCCACAGATAGCATAATTCGTTAATTAATTTATTGAAACATTAACTATAGTGCCGCAGAATTAATTAATTAAGTGCCTGTAACGTTTGCCAATGTTATGACATAATAGTGTTATGTATTTGTTTGTGTTGTTACAGCTATACAATTTATATACTTATAATTATAAGCGGGTACATATATATCTTATGTGACTAACACCAATAACATTTTCATGTAAAATATTACCAAGACGAGACCATTTATGCCTCACACTGTCAAAAAGTTATCAGATCTCATGTAGAGCCAAGCTTCTAACTCTACACGCCCTAACTCTACAAGCCCTAACTTCACAAACACAAAGTTTCAATTGCATAGCTCTAATAATTTAGATTTTATTGATATCTAAAAAACCCCGATTTCTAAACTGACTGACTGATGATCATCAAAATTCTTAGGGTATCTACTTCCTGAAATCCTAGAAAGCTGAAAGGTGTGTAAGCTAGTATTAGTACACAAACAACAAAAAATTCTAAAACTTGGAGCTTTAGTAATGAAACGGACAAGCCTCATATTTTGACTAAGGTCACCTTAGGACTTCAGGAAGTACCCTAAGAATTTTGATGATCATCAGTGAGTCAGTTTCGAAATCGGGGTTTTTTAGATATCAATAAAATCTAAATTATTAGAGCTATATAATTGAAACTTTTAAAGCTACTATTGACATCATATCCTAAGAATTTTGTTTATCTGGTATAATCTAAACCCATGTTATCAGGATCAAAAAAACGACGAAGTTGTATCAGGATATGTTGCTACCTTGTCGCTACGTCACTAAGTGCTAGCGACAGTTTCCAGGGGCCCATTGTTGAGTGTACAAGTCACCCCCTGCCATTTTATCCATGTATAATAAAACATTGATTCGGCAGGGGCCATAGTCCTTTCATAGTTCTAGGTAACCAGTCCACTTTAGCCACTCAAATCCATAGTCCAATATCTTTATTTTCATATTCTGCAATAGTCCTACACCAACTGGGGGTTGTCCTTAAGTGCACTTGCATATTGCGTACAGGGGTAATCATCGGTTGGTGCCTCATTTCATCGTAAGCGTCTAACGGGCCTCTGCGAGTTGGTTTTGGTCCCCGTACGCCTTCTCTTTAGAAATCGTACGATCGGACCCGGACCCGGAGCCAGTCCGGCGGGCGGATATTTGTCCGTCCCAAGAATTGTCAAGAGACATATTAATAATAATTATGTGTTTGTATCAGTGTAATCAATTGTCGGTGAGCCTATAAAATAAATAAATAAAAAATATAATGTAAGAACTGCGCATTCATAACCATTCCATTCCATTTTCCATTCTAACTTAAATTGCTTGTCGTCAACACGATTCTTGTTGCCACACCTACGCATTCTTCGTATTCACTGATAGATTTGTAGAGAAGTGAAACTTTCTAGATTTCTATTTCTTCTGTGGAAAGCAATACAATTGATTCGGAATAGGTTTGTATTTTTTTTTTTGTGTTCGTAGTAGTGATTATTTTACATTACTATTCGAAGACCTACAGTAGATACCCACATGGTGTAAAATTACGGTGTGAATCCAAAATAAAAATTAATAAAGAATTTGTCTAACTACCGATGTTTAAGTCTATTTATAAAATCTATATTTATAAAATCTATATTTATAAAAGACGACTACTGTTGCAAGTAATTTGGTTCAATATTATTAAATTTTTTGTAACTTTTTTCTCTGATATTTTTGACTCCCAATTACCAGCGAGACATTGACCAAGTCTTTACTACCAGCACGAGTAGCATTCCCACTTCTATCTCTATGAAAAAATTCATTTCGTTTCTCCATTTTTGACATCGCACCGAAGAAATCCTTCAACAATCTGTCATTTTGTCTTTCGTTTCTAACGATCTTTGTCTACGTCCTTTCCTATATGTAGATTATTTCAGAAGATAGTTTTCTATCCCAACTGTCAAAATCACAATGAAAATTGTCTAGGGTAGTCTTAGTAATCTTTTTACTTTGTTGCCGTCTACACGGAAACGTCATTCCATCTATTCTTCCGTCAACAAAACCTTCTTCTATGGTGCTCATGCTACACGTGCATGAGTCGAGACTAGGATTATCCTTCCAAACATTTATTTGCTACACCCTACTCAAAACCCTTTTGTTCAGTATTAATCATTGACTCGCTGAATAATTAACCGAGATTCTAATAATAGCTGTTAATAAATGTCAAGACAACTGTTCGATTAATCAGCGTGCATGCAACAAGGTCAACGTTCACGCTCGTGCTAGCAACTCGTTGCCAAGGTTCATTAAAAATAGATTTTTATTATTAAGCTGTTTGTGTTCCACTGCAGGGAAAAGGCATCCCTTCCATCCTTCCACTTATCCCTTTCCACGGAGACCAAATATGTATGTGGCCAAAGAGTCGAGTTCGTCCCACCATCTCCTCCTCCGTGTTGCCGTTTGGGGCCCACAGTGTGGTTATGTTAGCACAAAGCTCCTCCGGTGAGACACTATAGCTCGCGGAGTTTGATCTAAGCTTGGCAGTAGAGGTGGTCTGTAACAGGTAAAATCACAAACCTGTTTCACCTGTTCCAATTCCAGGGAAATGACAGTTCCAAAATCCTGTTCCAAAATAACAGCCTGTTACATTGCAACGAAAGACTCTATGATTGTAATAGATTACAATCTTTATTAAATTCTATTTGTTTTATGAGCTTGTTCCAGACAACAGATGCTATCTCTTTCTATTACAATAAGTCGGAAGAGAATATCGTTTGTATCTCTCTTTTTTTAACAAAGTAAACATCCATAAGCTAGATTGAGAAGGGCTTGCACATTACAATGTATATTACACAGACACTCACACCAGTTACGGCAATGTCTGTTGGAGGTTGTGGAACAGGCGAAATAGGCTGGAACTGTAATTTTGGTTTTGAGATATCTGTTCCAAGTTGTTCCTTTAAAAACCTGTTATTTTTAACTGTTTCGATAAATATGCCTCACTCCTACTTGGCAGCCGTGTGACCTACAATGGCAATTTGAGTTGTGGAACGTAGTATCGAGAACTCCTAGGATACCTACTGCGTTCCATTGATAAATATAAATTGTTGGAAAGTTGATATTCTTGAAGAATTTTTATTTGGAAGGATTTGTTAAGTTGTCTCGAGTGTTTCCTACAAAATATCGCAAAAAATATACAGATTCCGAGTGTACTTTTGAGACGACTAAATCACCAAAGAAATAGAGCTAAGTAACCAAACGGTTCAGGAGCATGATTATGAAAAGGAAAAAAACTGATTAATTTTTTTTAAAGCAGCAGCCAGCAATAAATTTTTAAGGATTACCTAAAAAATCGTAGGCAATGTATTAAAATTGGTAGTCACTTAAGTGATGAGTTTCTCGTGTCCTATGGTGTTCCGCAGGGAGGAATCCTTTCCCCGACACTATTTCAGATCTACGTAAATGACCTCTGCAGACTGAATCTCCCAAATGGTAGGATTTATGCTTACGCTGACGACACCGCAATTCTTGTAGACGGAATCACTTGGGACATTGTAAAAACAAACGCGGAGACGGCCATGGCTAAGGTTATGATGTGGTTAAACTCAAACCTTCTTACATTAAACCTACAAAAAACGACTTATATTCCTTTTGCTATACGACGTAACACAAAGCCACCACCTTCCTTTAGTATAACTGCTCATTCCTGCACAAACCTGCCCATGCACTGCACTTGTTTTCCGCTTGCAAGATCCGAGTGTGTTAAATACTTCGGAGTACAGATAGACGACGGACTGAGATGGGACCAACAAATTGACGCCGTCACCACCAGAACTTTGCGTCTCATTCATATATTTAAGTCTCTCAGAGTATCCGCCAAACTAAAAATTCTTAAGATGGTGTACCACGCACTATGCCAATCAGTGATTGGTTATTGCATAGTTGCGTGGGGCGGGGCCATAAAAACTAGCTTTCTGAGGGTGGAGAGAGCACAGAGAGCTATTCTTAAAGTCATGACGAAAAAGCCCTATAGGTATCCAACAACTAAACTGTTCTCTGACTGTAAAGTACTAACGGTTCGTCAGCTTTATGTGCTTCAATCCACCCTTAGAAAGCACGTAGGCTTTCCACCTCCTATTACAAATAAACGCACGTACCTTCCACCAAGTATCCAACACAAGACTTCCTTCGCTAAACATCAATTTTATATTCTAAGTACTCATATTTATAAAAACATTAACAAACACCTCAACATTATAAATTTAAACTCACATGCACTTAAATCTAAATTGACAGAGTGGCTGCTCCTGAAGGACTACTCTTACACGGAGGCTTTACTTTCCTATCTTGTGTAATACACCCACCCACATACCCCTACACACACACCACTCACACACACAAACACACCCCTACATACAATTTTATTTTATTCTTTCTCATTTTTATACCATACAGAAGAATGACACAGTTCACTTAAGATAAGTTTTTGTTGAACACTGTAACCTAGACCACAAACTACCTCTTAAAATACAGGTATAACCTAGCTTAAGAGGTAGAGTATTAGTTTTTTGTACAGATTTGTAACAGAAACGTTAAATATATTTTAAAACCAAATGTCAACTAGTACGTCGAACTCTGTATGTTTTTGTATAAATAAAGATTTTTATTATTATTATTTATTATAAAAAGTTTCTGGCAAAATGAAAACACCAGCCTTTAATATGCATTGCACCAATCACCATAAATGCATGACGGAATTATTCCAAGTAAAGTCGGACAGTATCCGTAATGCATCCTATGTACGATAGTTTGCGTAATGCATCATAAGTACGATAGTTTACGTAATGCATCATAAGTACGATAGATTACGTACCGCATCATTAGTACGTTAGATTACGTACCGCATCATAAGTACGTTAGATTACGTAATGCATCATAAGCACGATAGTTTACGTACCGCATCATAAGTACGTTAGATTACGTAATGCATCATAAGTACGATAGTTTACGTACCGCTTCATAAGTACGATAGTTTACGTACCGCATTATTAGTACGTTAGATTACGTAATGCATCATAAGTACGTTAGATTACATAATGCATCATAAGTACGATAGTTTACGTACCGCATCATTAGTACCGTTAGATTACGTAATTTCTTTATTTATTTAGGTTAACCAACAATTGTTTACACTACATACATTTCTGACTTAGTGACTAGGGTAACATTTGCACGTACAACAACGTAATGCGTCGTAAGTACGATAGTTTACATAATGCATCATACTAAGTACAATACAAGTTTACAATCTAGCTGTATTATTGCAGTTCCTTTTATTTGCAGTAGAGACCCTAGCACAAACGAGCGACATAAACGTAAAGTATATTATTATGATCTATTATTCGAGTCAAACTCAAATGAAAGATTTTTAGGGTTCCGTACCCAAAAGGTACCAAACGGAACCCTATCACTATCCCTCCGCTGTCCGTCTGTTTGTCAGCAGGATGTATTTCATGAACCGTATTAGTTAAACAGTTAGACAGTTTAAATTTTCTCAGATTGTGTGTTTCTATTGCCGCAGTAATAGCAAGAAACTAGATCCAACTATTAAACTATTTAACAAGGAGTTCCTAACTTGGATATCGGAACCATTATATCGGTTAATCACGAGACAAATCGCGACCCTGTACAGAGACTCAAAGTAAACTGTAGTCTCGAACTAACTAAAAACTGTGCTTAGCTAGCTCTATTACTGACGAGTTTGTAGAGTAAACGACGAAGTTCTGACTTAGGTAATTGAGATATTAGAAGAGAGATGATTTTGTTTCATAAATAATAATTGGCGACAAAACAAGAGGAAACTAAAGCTTACGGAATGTCTTTCAAAGGAACATTGTGTAACAGATACCTATGCTTTTGGTCATAGACGTATACAAAAAGGCGGACAGATTCTCGCTAGCAAAAAACTGTGTCTATCGGAGTCAGCCAGCTCGCTGTACCTACAGGCCACACGCACACATTCACACATCAGTCAACCATTCGTAATATGATAACGAATTCGTAATATGATAAGGTATATAACATAAGGTAAAAATACAGCATGTCTTGTGAAATGTAGGTACAGCGAGCTGGCTGACACCGATAGACACAGTTTTCTGCTAGCGAGAACCTGTCCGGCTTTTTTTATACGTCTATGGTTTAGGTCATCTCTTAAAATGGCGATAATAATGTGCTGGGCATAATGGTACATTAAGTACTCTTACACTAAATTTTAAACGACTCTTAATTGGATTGGCTTTCTGTAAACATATAAACAAGACTTGTAACAATATTTCTCACTTAAAATATAGTTTGGTATTAACTAAGTTCGTATTATGTACAAAAGGAAAACGAAATATCTCATTTATTAAAACTAAGCCATCGTTGGGTTACAATGTAACAGTGCTTCCAATTTTAAAATTGCACGAGCGATCAAAAATCGAATGTCAGAATGGCTGTGCAGAACGATTATTAAACGAAACAATACACCACATGCTGGCAACACATACGTCAAAATACAAACGTGACACCGGACTGGCACGAATCCAAAAAGAGAAAGAAAGTAGTACTGGCAATATAGAAAGACGTGGAAAGGTTTACTTCTCACAATGTCTAAAAATTTAAAGATTGCTTTTGGGATAGTGTTTGTCGGGGTAAGTAATACCACCACACAAGACATAAGTAATTGATTCTGTTTGGAGGGTACAGTCTTGACCTTTGACCTTGTCTGTCTGTGAACGGTGGTAACCTGTTGAGATAGGTAACTGGTTTTTGAAAGGATGTCTCGTGAGCTCGTGGCTAAGTAATAACAGCCGCACGGGTCGATCCATCAGGTTAAGCTACGCTTGCCGGGGTTGGTCAGTGGATGGGTGACCATCTTTACACACCGTGACTTCTCCGTGCCTCGGAAAGCACGTTAAGCCGTTGGTCCCGGCTGTCATTCGTGGATCTTTGACAGTCGTTACGGGTCGTCAGAAGCCCGAAAGTCTGACAACCAGTCTTACCAAGGGGTATCGTATTACCCAGTTACTGGGTTGTGGAGGTCAGATAGGCAGTCGCTCCATGTAAAATAATGGTATTCAGCTGCATCCGGTTAGACTAGAAGCCGACCCCAACATAGTTGGGAAAAGGCTAGGCAGATTGATTGTATCGTATAGGTACCTACCCTAGGTTTATACAATTTCGCATGCAAAATTTTACGTCGGAATAGTAAGAGCGAATACATTCCATCTATATGTATATTATTTACTCCGCACGATCGCACCACACACGCCAAGTCATGACGTGATTCTCGTTAAGCCTGCTTGCGTGCAACACGCACCATTAAGCCAGACTTGCGTAGTTGCTATCAGGTGACAAAGCCTCTTTGGGTTTAGACAAAAAATTACCAACATAGCTATTAACAACGATTCGATACTCTTCCATGCCGAATCGAACATCAATCAATGTTATCGAAGGAGTACTAACGCTATTCATAAATCCAATACCGAAAACTTTCTCAGTTTTAATGAAATAGACGACCGCTATTCTTTCGATAACTATTTGCTGTCGGGGGTACAGCAAATCAGGCATTGAAAATTTGTCATTTTCCACATGACAGCCTGTCAAATGGTTGTGAATAGCTATGCTATACTGAAAACAAAGAACTACAGTATTTTGTCTGAAACTAACTTCAAAGCTTTTGGTGTCACTCACTCAACAAAAAAAAAAAAAACGATCATTCCTTTTTGTTTCTCTGTGTGGTTTCAAAAATAGAAAGCGCAAATTCAAACTTCCCTTTTAAGTTTTTTTATTGTGACCACGCTATAGCACGTACTCGTAAAATGGTCTTTCTGTCCGAATGCATGACAATAAAACCTCTGTACACGCGATGCTGTCAAAATAAAAGATTCAAAGGTGAAAGCAAGAGAGCTCGTTATCTGTTGTCATGTGACCGTTGCTCAATACACGCTTCGAGTTAGAACAAAGGATATTTCAGCCGGATTTGTGTCCGAAGTTGAGTGGGATTGTCTCTTTGCTCTGTGGACGTGTCAAAAGATAAGGGTCCTTTTATGACCTATATCGATGTATTTATTGTATATATGTAAACGGTATACCACAGATTACCCAGTGTTGTTTCTCGTTCTCCCTTAATCCATCTAAAGGTTGTCTTTAAAAGATCGCTCTTAGCGATAAGACCGCCCATTGTGTCAACCCTTGTAAATTTTTTACATTACAAATAATATTTGAATCTATCTATCGATGAACTAATTAATAAGACGTGTTGTGGTAATATTCGTGCTCTCACATAAAACCATTCGTTGAAAGATGTCTGATTCAAGCTTGTGTAAGTACCTTAATTATTAATAGCAACTGCCATATTATAAAACTATAGTTAAGAACGATTGCAGTTTTCTGCCAAGTTATAACTATAGAATGACGTCTATGAATTTGAAGCAGTTCCATAGGCCGCGATAATTTGTCATGTTAAATTAAATTCTCAAGAAAACCACTTGTTGGTCCTTTAATCCCGCGCTAGACACCGTACTAAATGTAATACGTATTTTAGAACACATGTCTACCTAGCTTTATTTATGACTTCAAGTTTCTAATTGAACCACTATTTTACTTCTAACTACATAGTTTAAAGACTTGTTTTATACGAGCGCGAATTAATTGGCAACAAATTCCTTTAAATATAGCATGCATTTTTAAAATAGTTTTTGGTTCAACTAACCTTAAGTGAACAAAATGAGTAAACAATTTTAAAATGCTACACGCTACGCCGTAGGCCGTAGCGCGTAGCTTATACATTTCAAAAACCTTATTTGTGTGCAATTTCTGTCTTTTTTTTTAATTTTTTTTTTTATGTATGTTCGCCGATTATTCGAAGATGGCTAGACCGATTTGGATTTTTTTTTGTTTTATTCGAGAGGGTAGGTATACATTGTGTGGGGTAGGTACCACAACTAAAAAGTGAAAAATAAAAACTTTTTTACAAAAAAATACAACCGACTTCCAAAAACAACACTACAAAGTGAAAAATAACTTTAATTTCGGAAGTCGGTGGCAAAAAACGAAAATACATTTAACTAGACACCGACTTCCGAAATTAAAGTTATTTTTCACTTTGTAGTGTTGTTTTTGGAAGTCGGTTGTATTTTTTTTGTAAAAAAGTTTTTTATGGTATCAACAAACCACCATTTTTTCTATCGTTATACGGAAAATATCAATCTATCTGTCTAGCCTATTCCCCACTATGTTGAGGTCGATTTCCAGTCTAACTGAATATCAGTATTTTACATGGAGCCACTGAATATCTGACCTCCACAGCCCAGTTACTGGGTAACACGATACCCCTTAGTAAGACTGGTTGTCAGACTTTTGAGCTTCTGATTACTCGTGACAACTGTCTACGCATTATAAACAAAACTGAGAACGGGTCTTCTCGCGATATTCCTTTTTACGAGGTAAAAAGGTACCTGCTTGTTTCCCGACGTTTCGACCGCCTTAAAAAGTTTAATTGACGGTCTAGGCATCTACAAATGACAGCCGGGATCAATTGCTTAACGTGCTTTCGGAGGCCCGGAGAAGTCTCTATATGTAATGGATCGTCACCCATCCACGAACTGACCGCGGCAAATATATAATACATTTAATTATTCCAATAGCAAAGACGTTCTCTTTCTCTCACACCGGACAAATTTAAAACACAACTTTAAAACACATAAATGTCAAAGACACACGGCCTTGTATACGACCTGTTACAGAGAAACATATTACAACATCAGTATAACAAACTTGGCAACAAATAGCGGGGACCTTATTTAGTGTGGCAAACAAAGGACAAATTATATGTATTTGCATTAACCGACCGTTTACTTAGCGGATTGGATGCGCAGTGTTGCTATGCGGTATAATTAATTGATTAATTTGGAATTACTATTTTATTCTGTTTGAGTTAGTTGGCTTCAGAGTTACGATGAGTTTGATGTTGGAACTTAGGTTTGCTTGCATATATTGGATGAAAGAATGTAGTTTATCGTTGAGTTTCTAGCACTCTGAATCTGCTATACAGTAACACGTCATGCGTTTAGTAAAAACAGATAGTCTTTTTTTCTTAATGGTTTAGGCCCACGAAAAATTGTGGCGTATATTGATTTGAAACGCATGTTGATTTGTTTCATAAGATCTCTAGATTACAATGAAAGTAATAATTATACTTCGTATAACGGGAATATTGCGAAATACGATCATAACCTTGTTTACTGTGGAAACAAAGGACAAATTATATGTATTTGCATTACCCACCAGTTTACTTAGCGACTTGGATGCGCTGTGTTGCTATGCGGTACAGTGAATTGATTAATTGGAATGGCAACTCTATTTTATTCTGTTTGAGTTAGTTCGCTTCGAAGATGTGATTAGTTGAATGTTGGAAATAGAACTTAGGTATGTTTTGATACATACATATTATTGTGTAAGTGTAAGTAGTTCAAGGTTCTGTTTCTGGCACTCTGAACACCGATTCAGTAGATAAAGGATGCCATGTGTTTGAAAAATATAATGATGTTGGAAATGGTTCTCAACGAACTTTCAAGTGCTAGCCAACTTACTCAAATTTTGGATTTGGGTAATAAAACTTGTGAAAGAGTTTGCCCGGGGTAAAAACCTGCCAACTATACTATGAAGCCTAAGTATTAGTAAAAGAGTTTTTCAGTTCTGGTATGAAAATGACATTACTTTTCAATCTTGGCAGGTAACGAAAGCGAACCATATACTATTCGTGTTTATACACAAAATTAAATAAAAACACAGTAGTGCACTGCAGTTCCACGTGTTTCAAATCAACCTCATTTAGAAGACAATGCTTCATACTCTGTGATGAACAAATTGTTGCACTGTCGGTCCTTTGTTTCCTTGTTTGTGCTCTACGACAGACGATGTACGGCACCGTTGATTGTTGCCTACAGCATTGTGTGTGTGTTACTATCTGGTGAATGGAAATATACGTACGGCAAGAGGTGGTTTGCATTCTGATAACTCTGATCAGAATGCATCGTTATTCGTTAGATAAAGGATCGTTTTAATAATTATTGATTTAGAACTTGATTTATTCGATTAAATTTTTACAAAATAAACTAAGAGCAGGATTGGCTTTTTGCGCTTCCATTTAAAAAAAATCACCAAGTATTTTTGTGCAATCGAGTTGTTAGAACAATGAAACGTGAATTTATCTAATTGCTGTGATTCCTTGGCATTTCGACTAGGTTACTGTATTAAATATCACAAGTAGATTGAAAAGGTCTATGAAATGGTACAATTAAATTACATATGCGAAGGCTTTTTTTTTCTATTTTTTTTCTGTGGATGGGAAATCATCAAATGACTTCTCCCGCACCGGGCAGAGCGGGAGTGCGTGTCAGACTTTTACTGACTAAAACCCACCCGTGTTCCTTCAGTTGCCCGTGCCAGGGCCACGGTATCTCTTTCGAACTACCCGCGACCCCGGCGGCTTCGGCCCTATTGGACCCCGTCACTGCTGACATCTCTTTGAGGCGCGCGTGGAACACAACGCGCCGTCGACCCGGGCTTGGTCCTTACCGGACGGCGAGCTGACATATGCGAAGGCTTGTGACTAAATAATAACAGCCGCACGGGTCGATCGACCAGGTTAACCATGCTTGCCGCGGTCGGTCCGTGTATGGGTGACCATCTTTACATACCGAGCTATACGGACCATCTTTACATAATACCCAGTAACTGGGTTGTGGAGGTCAGATAGGAAATCGCTCCATGTAAAATACTGGTATTCAGCTGCATCCAGTTAGACTGGCCGACCCCAACATAGTTGGGAAATGGCTAGGCAGATGATGAGATTACTTATGCGAAGCAATAGGCTAGTTGACAGTTTCCAGGAAACCGATTAAAAATGGTCCTTGTAGTGTATTTTCTTTAAAACATGGATATTTCATCAAAACACTAACATTAATAATACTCATTTATAAAACTCAATTTAATTTTCATAGTCAAAATAGGGCACACAGTAATGGCGGCTCGAGTGATGTCATCATCCTTATAGGTCTGTGTTCCACTAACATTCAAACCACCCGTTAGGTATTTAAACAGTTGGTTTTTGTCAAATTTCCTAAGGAAAGAACTAATTAACTAAACAGCTGTTTTAAAAGTCAGTGAACTTCGCCCTTAGTCGTCAAATCTGTGACAGATTGCCTGCTGTCAAAAAAGTAAAAACAAATAATCAGTGTTTCCACCTCGCTTTTGGAATTCCCCTATGATGTTCGTTATCGATTCAAATAATCCATTATTTATTTGTAAGTTTTTTGCTACTTCGAACGATTATTACTGTCGAATCAAATCATTCATTTCGATTTCAAAATAAAGAAGTGATGAAGTGTTCAAGCGGAACGGACACTCAATAGTTAGTTTTTTAAAACGTGACGTTTTCATTTTGATATTTCAAATCATACATTTCAATCATATTTTTTCTGACTATTCCTTAAATAAGCATGCGAATGCTATATACTTTTTCTAAAAAATCCCCTAAATTTAGGGGAAAATATTGTTGAAGTGGAAACTCTGAAATAATGTTATTTTATCAAAGTGACATGACGGAAAGTGAGACGTGTCGCGCTCTGATTGGCGTTCAATGTTACGTGACTAATGGCTATATTTTTACGTCATTAAACTAAAATCATTTATAAAACTAAATTTAATTTTAATACTTTTAGCTCACAACCATTCTACATAATAAAATTAATTTATAAGGTATTTTTCTTACTGCTAACTAGCCTATCGTAGATAAGTTAGCATCAATTAATGTACAGACGCCAGCACATCAAGCTACTAAAATCTGTCAAATTTCTTTAATAGGTTTCATCTTTATCGCTAAAGCAAGGCTAGGTTCAAGGTTGATTGGGAAAATTTGACAGTTTCGGGCTTGACCTGCTAGCGTCTGTACATCCATTTTTATTTTTCAGTCCAACTTTACCTACGTCGTTTTGAATGCAGATATCACTTTGCACGTAATATAAGCACGATATAAAATCATTATTGCTCAGTGCTCGGGCGGGTAATATTGCTCCCGGTGATGGTTTGCTCTGACGCGACGACGTGACGATGCCGCGTCACAAATGTTATTGCAGAAAGAGTTTTATGCTCGGAAATGCACGCAACCATCCCTTTAGGATAAGAAACGCAATGAAAGTTTCGCAGATAGATTGTAAAATTCGCTGTTTTACAACCTTCAGCTGGATTGTCTTTGCGCTACGTTCTACAGTAATGCAAACCACGTTTAGACGTATAGCAGAATGGCTTATCCGCAGTCACAATAAGCGTTTGGTGTGGCTTCTAATGCCAAATCGGTCGCAATAACTAAACTGATCCTGACTGTCCTGATCCTGACCAAATGGTTTAGGTTAGGTTAGAACTGTGACCAACCAAGTGCAAGCGGTGCCACGGTAGCGGCTAGCGAGCTATACTTCCAAGTTGGTAGCAGTTACTTGGCTATTTAGTATTTTTAAGACGGACTTTCATAAAATTTTATATTAATTTTACCGTCCAATCACTATTTAAATTCGAGTTAGGGTCATGTTCACTCATATTACTTCGTTTATTTTTTTATATCTGTTTTGGAGACCATTATTGTTGTCATAGCACAAACGAGCGTCAAAATGTAGAACTAAAATCAAGCTAACATCTACAATCTGACGTTTCATTTCACGCTGTTTTACAAAACCTTTATTGATGACACGCTGCATTGATAAACGCAAAACGTTTAAACAGTCCTGCATGTTCAGTAATTATGTAATACAGTATAAACGTCGTTCAATTGTTTTACATAAAGGAGCTGTTTAGTAAAACAACGGATTCTACAATCCATCTGCGACATATAATATATATAAAGTAAATATTTCTAAATATGTATAGTCGCACGTAACTTGGCAAGGTTTTGGCGTAGTGGGAGTAAGTTTGCGGATGTACACTTAGCCGACGTTCGCACGGACGTAAAAATATCGCGGCGGGATTTTATCGCGCACTGGATTTTCAATTCTCGTTGTTGAGCCGAGCGCTGAGAATCCAACTTAACAACAACTGAGTGCATCCCAGCGCGTCGAAAAAACGCACCGTTGGATTTTCAACTCTCGCCGCTAAGCAGAGTATTGAAAATCCTGTGCGTGAAAAAAAATCGCCGAGATATTTTTACGTCCGTGCAAACGTCGGCTTAGTGCCACAATTATTTTTTTACTTTTGTGGCTGTCTGTTAAGAAGAAAGTTAAAGAAATGAAATTCTTAGAGTATTCTATTCTATTCTATTCTATTCTATTCTATTCTATTCTTATCTAACGATTCTTGCCAAGTTATGTGCCGGCCGGTATACTTAAGTAAATGTTTAGGTACTCGTATTTCGCTATCTATATCTATGCACCTATTTATCATTTAATAAGGAGATGAGGTTTCTGCTTTGCTGGGCGGCGGGAATCGATCACCGATTCCCGGCCACCGTAGGCGCGAGCTTGCGGACGACGAGTAATGGGCAGCTCGCCGTCCAGTAAGGACCAAGCCCGGGTCGACGGCGCGTTGTGTTCCACGCGCGCCTCAAAGAGATGTCAGCAGTGACGGGGTCAATTGGGCCGATGCCGCCGGGGTCGCGGGTAGTTCGAAAGAGATACCGTGGTTCTGGCATGGGCAACTGAAGGAACATGGGTGGGTTTTAGTCAGTAAAAGTCTGACACGCCCTCCCGCTCTGCCCAGAGCGGGAGAAGTCATTTGATGATTTCTCATCCACAAAAAAAAAAAGGGTTGATCTTAAATGTTGTTCATGATGTTTTGTACAATGGTTTTTCAGTTATTTCAAGTAATTATAGGTACTTATTTACGTGGGAGTTCGACTAATTAAGTACGAATGGATACTGTTTAATGTGTGATTATTTACCTTGACCCTCACAGCGTACATAATAATTAATATCGTACGTTGTAGGTATTAACTACAACGTGTCTACAGCAAAACAGTATGGAAAAACATACAATGTTGGTGTTTAAATCAAATTATACCTTTCTCTGCTAATATCTGTTGTTAAAACCATCATCATCTGCTGAGCCTTTTCCCAACTATGGTGGGGTCGGCTTCCAGTCTAACCGGATGCAGCTGAATACCAGTATTTTACATGGAGCGACTGCCTATCTGACCTCCACAACCCAGTTACTGGGTAATATGATACCCCTTGGTAACACTGGTTGTCAAGACTTTCGGGCTTCTGACGACCCGTAACGACTGTCAAAGATGCACGAATGACAGTCGAGACCAAAGGCTTAACGTGCTTTCCGAGGCACGGAGAGTCTCGATATGTATGTATCTGTTGTAAAAACCACCTACGGCTATTATTGACTAGTGCATCTGCTCAATGGTATGAGAGCCCATGACCAAAATTTTTGTCTTATCGTTTTACGACCAAAACTCAGGAACCCATTGAGAGAATTTTCGAATGTGAATCCAAAAATTCTCTCTACGCGTTCCTGAGAAAAAGGGTCTTGACAGACTGACAGACAGACAGACAGACGGACAACTAAGTGATCCTATAAGGGTTTCTTGTACTACAAGGTAATTTTGATAGATCAAGCACGAGTCACCGCTGAATGTTTGGGAAAATGCTTGAAATTATGTCCATAACTATAGAAAACCTCTTAACATATTCTAAGCTCCTGAAAAAGTAAAAATGGTGAGTATAAAGAATGGAAGAAAGAAAACTTACCTTGTTAACATGATCTCTAAGAATATTGGAGTAAACCACGGCCATCGCTTCTAACGCCATGAAGGTCATACAGCCGACGACCCACGGCACTAGAAATGCCACGTTTTCCTGTAAAAAACATAGCGGTTAAATTAATTAGCTCTTCCATTGATATTAATGCAGTGTTTGTTTATCATTCTGTGGACTTCACGGTAAAATATGTAGTTCCCGTGTTAAATAATGCATTTCCCTTGTGTTCTAACACAACTGAGATTGGTGCTTTGTCCTATAACCTATCATGGATAAGATAACTTTGTATTAAATAAAAACTTAGAACTAATGAAAATGTAGTTTTTTTGCATTAGATGTCCGGTGATATATAATACAAACAAGGGGTCATAAGCTTTGTATTTTCATTATTATTCCCAAATAAACTTTGTATAAAACTACACCTCATTTAATTCGTCCTGGCAATCTTATTAAAACCCTCAATAAAGTGTTGCTAGGTACAAAAATACATTTATTTCCTTTTTTACGAGAGCTAGCGTCTTGAAACTGGCATTTTAGGGACACATAAAATAATGTAATAGAATGTCGTAGAGGTTGAAATAGAACAGTTTTGATTACACTTATTTTGTTAAAGGCTCCGAAATTGTTTCGGGTCCCAAATAAATATCAAGGGGTTTTGTTTTTGTTAGCGTACCTAGTTATTTTAGTAAAATTTTTGTTAGGAACGAAATTAAATATTTAGGGAAAGGGTTATTCTGGGTGGAAGGTCCTCTCTAATGGGGTCTTTCTAGAAATGCAGGTGCGAGGACTTTGTGGATTGTCGAATTTGTTTATTAAATAATACATGTAACTTTCATCATTATTTTTGGCAGAGGTTACATGACTAAATACATGGTGTAAGGGACAGCCCTCCGCAGGCTGATAGGGTGACTTCAGTATATCATACTAAGATGACCGGTATATGAAATTATTTCAGGAACCTTATGGGAATCCAATAATCCTGATTAGTTTGTGTTTTTGTGCACAAATCGGGGTGTCTGTTACTGGTTTGGAGGGTAGGTAATAGGTATTTGGTGAGTTCGATGAACTCTGTAGCTAGGCAGAAAGCGATTTCACGCGTAGTTCGTTAGAGTATTTCAACATCCATTGCTGTTTTTTTTACATAAATGGAGTGCTACTTACAGAAAATGTAATTTTACATTGAAATAAAGGAATAGTAACTAAAAAAACGATTAAAACATTTTTAATTTTCCTGAGAATTTTTTCCGGTGGAATATGATTTAAAATGCGCGAGGGTGCGACGCACCCTGTTAGTTTGTGGAGGGCTGATTCTTGTACGCTGTATAACCAGCCCAGTGCAAATTAAAATCCTAGGATTAATCAATGTATTTTTATATTATTAATTGGAAAATAAGTCCCCGTTCCCACGGGCGATTTTTTATCGCGACGATTTTTATCGCGCACTAGATTTTCAACTCTCGGTGTTAAGGCTTGTCCTCTGTAAAAAGCGCAATTACTGTCGATTGCATAGAAAAGAAAGAGAAGCGCGATGACACAACGCTGGTAATTTCTTGCAAAATATGAAGCAATTATCTATTTACAAAAAACCTATTGATTGGACTAAAAAAAGTAAGGACATTAAATCATTCCTTATTATTTTGTAGAGATCTGTATAAATTTATGAACACTGAATGAAAATTGTAAGAGTAATATGGTAAAAACTAGTAAAAATAGACCTGGATTTAGTTTCTTTTTCTTTAGCTCTATAAACTAAAATAGATTTTAGGACAAATGAAATCACTTCTTATGTATTGTAGATTAATGTGTATTTTTTCCTATCAAAAAGATGCCATAGTTACTGTAAAAGATGGACACAAAGCTACTTAGTTTCGGCGAGTTTTAGAGAGGACACGCCTTAAGCCGAGGATTGGGAATACAACAGAGTGCATCGCAGCGCGTTAGAAAAATATACTGATGGATTTTCAACTCTCAGCGCTGAGCAGTTCGTTGAAAATCCAATGACCGATAAAAATCGCCGCGTTAAAAAAATCGCGCGTTGGTATGAGGGCTAACTGACAGTCTGTTACGTGTTCACGCCTAAACGGCGCAACGGATTTATGCCTTACGTATTTATTAAAAATTAATGCATACTTACTTTATAAATACCATAGAAGAGGAATATGCTGAGTACGATCATGAACATCTGCGTTCCTATTATTGCAAAATATGCTATCTGTACACCTGAAACAAACAAAGCACAGTTTTAGTATAGTATTCTGAAAAATATGCATTTTAGTAATAACTGGGAGAGTTGCTTCAAAAATCAACGTTTTTGTCGTGGTGGTTTGTTGAAATCATTTTGTTTTGATTTCTTGCGATTCCAACATTATTATGTCAATCAATATTGTTAGGAAAAAAAGGTTTAATCTAACCTAATCAGCAATTTAACTCTAACTTATTATTTTACGTGATATATTTTGTTATTATTAAGAATAGTGTCAATTTGCACTTTTACACAATTACGTAGCACTTTCATACGTTCTGATAATAATAAAAAACCGGCCAAGTGCGTGTCAGACCATGCACAATGAAGGGTTCCGTTGAGAAGAATTTATCCCTAAAACAAGCTTTTATCTTCGCCAGAGGCTAAGCATTGCCAAAAACTGTGGCAATGCTGCCAGTCTCTTGGGTACATCACCAGTTGACAGCGCTACGGATGAATTTTTCGACGCCATACTATAGTTTGTCAATAGTTAAATTAAGTAGGGTAGGGATATAATTTTGTTATTTTTATTAATTAATTATGTATAAAGCATTACAAAAACAAACTAAATATTATAATTGAAAAACATGTTCATACATTGATATTCATCACGGTGATTTTTTTTGTAATCGCAAAAAACAATTAATTTATGTGAAAATACTACAAATTAACGATTTTCGGATTTATCCTTTACTTGTGCTGTGAGACCTTGCTTCTTGCCGAATTTCATGATTCTAGGTCAACGGGAAGTACCCTATAGGTTTTGATTTACTTGCGAGTATCAAAAATTATGTCGCTATTATGACCGTATTTTTTACTGCATTGGCTTAGAAGCTTGACTTTTTTTAGAGTTCCAAGGTGTTACGACGGGTGGCCAGATATTATAGATAAATAAGACGACCAGACTATTTTATGTATCGTGTATTCAGCCATTGCATGACGAGCGATCGGAGTCGGTGACAAGACAACAGGATCCGGAAATACCACAGATAATATATATTTTATAAAGACTGATACACATACGTAACATCTCCCTTATTAAGAAAAGAAAATGGAATCATTACGTGGAACATGGTACGTAAGTATACTCTTTTTTTTTTTTTTTTTTTTTTTAACATTAACAAAATTCTTATATACTAGTAGACTAAGTGGAACGGAACATCTCTAAGAAGTGACAAGTTGACTTGACTGACATTTACATTGCGACAGTTCTGACAGTGACGTCTATCAAATTGACTTAACTAAGTTTTGACAGCTACTAACAAAACAAAATTAGGTTTGACAATGCTTGTACAACAAACAATACATTTAGTATATTAAATTAAAACTAAGTACAAATTAAGAACTTAATCTAGACCAATTTTCAAAATCTTCGGGGCTTTATTATTGCTCTACCGAATGAAGAATAAGTTGTGTGTTGAGTTTGTTTATTTGGTGTATGTGATGTGTTTGTTTTTGTTTCAGATTCTTGGACAGGATTACTTGTACAAGGAGATTGATAATTAGATGGAGATGACGACGGCAGTATATTGGAAGGCGACGGTGGATCAGTGTCAAGTGGAACTGATGGGGATTGAAGTGAACTTCTTCTACTAGGAGCGGACTCAGTTGGTGAATGTTTTGGCTGTAGGATATGTTGGCGATTACGGCGAAAAGTACCTTCCGGGGAGACAATAGTATATGATCTAGGCTGTGGACCTATGTCTGACACAGTACCAGGTGTCCAAATACTGTCTGGCTGTTTCTGGAAGTAAATTTTATCACCAATGTTTAGGGAAGACAACGGTTAGTATGTTTATTATAATAAATCTGTGATTTGTTCACTTTTATTTGAGTTTTATTTGTTAGAGACCTGTAGTTAGGTATTTTAGGTTTCAGAGTTTGTTCTAAGACTGGAAGTTTAGTTCTGAGTGTCCTGGACATTAGTAATTGGGCAGGCGAATACATATTTTCTTTAGGTGTATTCCTATACTGTAATAATCCTAGATGAGGGTCTGTATTATCAGTAAGACATTTCTTTAATATGTTTTTAACCGTGGCTATGGTTCTTTCTACAAGACCATTAGACCGTGGATAATAGGGACTTGATGTAATATGTTGTATTTGCCAATCTAAAGCAAAATGATTAAACTCTTTTGAGTTAAATGGGGGACCATTGTCTGAAATTAGAATGTTGGGTATTCCATGTCTGGAAAATATAGACTTTAGGTGACTAATGACAATTTTACTAGTAGAACCACCTGCTAGCTTTACAAGCTCGACATATTGGGAAAAATAATCTACGACTATGACATACTTGTTTGAATTGAAATCAAATAGATCAACTCCGACTTTATTCCAAGGGATTGGTTTTACCTCATGGGGCTGTAGTGACTCTTTGGAATTGCTGCGTCTGTTAGTGAGACAGTTATGACAATTATTAACATATTTTTCTATATCAGAGTACATATTGGGCCAGTATACTAGATTTCTTGCCAATCTTTGGCAACTATGAATACCTTGGTGACCTTCATGTATCTGTTTCAAAATGTCTTTTCTCATGGCTACTGGTATAATGACACTGTTGTTTTTGAAGACAATACCATTAATTATATGTATATCGGTTTTTAAAGGAAAATAAGGCCTAAGTATGTCTGGAAGCAATTTTTTATGTTCAGGCCAACCTGTTATGCAATATTTACTTAAGAGTGACAATTCATTGTCTTGGGAAGTCTGTTCTTGAATAGATTTAAGTTTATTTGGACTAACTGACAGTGATCTAATGACTAAATTGACATGTAAATCTAGATCAGAATCTAGATCATGTAATGACTGTTCTGGTAAAGCTGCTCTAGACAGAGTATCAGCTACATAAAGATATTTACCTGGTTTGTAAGTTACGTTCAGGTCATATGGTTGTAATCTTAGCATTATTCTTTGAAGACGGGGTGGAATGTTATAAATTGGTTTTTTATACAGCGATACTATTGGTTTGTGATCTGTTTCAACTAAAGTGTGGCGACCATAGACATATTGGTGAAACTTTGTACAACCAAATAGGATTGCTAACAGCTCTTTCTCAATCTGAGAGTATGACTGTTGACATGAGCTTAATGAAGCTGAAGCATATGCTATGGGGTGTTTATCATGGCAAATCACTGCACCCATGGCATCTTTAGACGAATCAACTGACAGTGTAATTGGTTTATTTTGATCATAATATGTCAAGACAGGGGCTTTTGTTATACATTCCTTTAATTCATTAAATTCTACATTATGTCTCTCTTGCCAAGACCATTCATTATCTTTAGACAGAAGTGTTCTTAAATTAGAAGTTTTATCTGACAAATTCTCTATGTATGAGCCTAAGTATGTAACCATACCTAAAAACCTTTGTAATTCTGTGACATTTGTTGGTGGTGGCATACTGCAAATGGCTTTCACTTTGTTTTCATCAACTCTCACACCATCTTTAGAAAAGATGTGTCCTAGGTACTTGACTTCACTTTTACATATATTAGACTTGTCTTTATTAAATTTTATTCCTATTTCTCTAGCTCTATCTAAGACTTGTTTTAACCTAAAATCATGTTCTTGTTTAGTTTGACCGTAAATTAGGAAATCATCCATCATGATTTTGACTCCTGGAATATCACTGAATCTATTTGTCATGATGGAATGAAACAGTTCTGGGGCTGCATTTATCCCGAAGGGAAGTCTTAGGAATCTATATCTACCTTGAGGTGTGATGAATGTACATAGTTTTGAGGAAGCTTCATCTAACTTTAGCATATAAAAACCTTTGTTTGCATCTAGGGTAGTGAAATATTGTGAACCAGAGAGGCTGGATTTAATTTCATCAATAATTGGAAATTGATAATGAGGACGCATAATGGCTTTATTAAGTTTTCTTGGATCAATGCACAGGCGTAGTTTACCATTTTTCTTTGATGCAATTACAATTGAGCTTACCCATTCAGTAGGTTCCTCGACTTTGACTATAATTTGATTTTTTTTTAACATGGCTAATTCTTCTTTTAATTGTTCTAAGAGACTGAATGGAATTCTACGACAGACGGTACAGCATCAGGCTTCATTGACAAATGACATTCATAATCTTTAAGACAACCTATTCCTGAGAAGAGATCTTTATATTTGTCAAGCTGTGATACATTGAGTGACTCATGAAATTGGACATTATGGACTCTTTTAACTAATTTTAAATTCTCACAACTGTTGCGACCAATAATATTCCTACAGGGTATATCTATAATGTGGAAATTAACATTGTATAGTTTGTTGTTATGTGTGACAGACAGAATGCATTGACCTACAGTCGGTAATACTTCACCGCTAAAGGTTGATAGTTTGTGACTACTTTTCTTTAAACTACTCAATGGCAAATTAAGTTTTTTATAAGAGTTAAATGATAAAATGTTAGTGTCAGCACCTGTATCAAGTAAAAAGTCTACATTCTTACTATTTATGGACAAAGTTGTATGATAAGGGTTTTTTTTGCTGACAGAAATCTCATTAGTGAAAAGACTATTTAGAAAATAAGTATCAGTACCCGTACTTTCTTCTTCTTCTTCTATGGATCTCACATGTTTGCTGCGGCAACACTTGGCAAAGTGATTGGGCTTGTGGCAGTTGTTACAGATGACTCCTATGGCTGGACATTTTGTTCGGTGAACTTGACCACATCTGGAACAATTCTTGGTTGACTGTTTGGATTGAGGTTCTTGACTGGACGATGCTTTACTTGATTGACGACTTTGACTTGTTTGAGACTGATGACTTTGACTTTCTTGACGGCTATGACTTCTTTGACGACTGTGACTTCTTTGACTGTGACTTTTTTGATTGCGACTCTCTTGACTACGATGTGTTTGGCGACTGTGATGCGATTGACGACTGGCAACGACACTTACTTCTTGGCTTGATAAAGCTTTAGCCTGTAACCTAGTATTTCTTAGTGTTTTAGCGAGACTGACGGCGGCATCAAATGTTGATGGTTTCTCGATCAGGATACGTTCTCTGATGTACGAGCAAGATGAATTTAAGTTCCATGAGAATATGTCCTTTACTATATCATCGGCAAGACCTTCAAAATTGCATTGGATACTTAGATTCTTGAGATCCGTGGCATATGTCTCAATTTCTTCATCTGGACCTTGTTTTCTGTTGAACAGCTTATGTCTTTCGACGGAAATATTGACACGTGGTGTGAAGTAGTCTTCAAATTTGGCGAGTAAATCCTTATAGGTGATCTTGTCAATTTGTATGTTAAACGAGTAAAATATCTGAAGAGCGTCTGGGCCTATGATTTGTAGTAAAATGGCTACCTTTCGTTTGTCTGGTTGTTCTTCTAAATTGTTGGCTATCATGTAAATCTCTAGACTTGTGTTGAAATTTCTCCAAGCCAATGGCATGTTCGAGTTGTTGATATCTAAGCTGAAATTACTCGGCGGCAGGGGATAACTTGTATTATTTGCGTTTTTATTTTCCGGCATTTTAGGGCTGGACCACGCGGCGACGTTTTACTCGAAATTTTTTTTTTTTTTTTTTTTTTTGACTGTTTGCGGCACTTACTTTTGTGGTTTTTTGTGACTTCTTTTTCTTCTGTATCTTCTGACACCATGTTACGACGGGTGGCCAGATATTATAGATAAATAAGACGACCAGACTATTTTATGTATCGTGTATTCAGCCATTGCATGACGAGCGATCGGAGTCGGTGACAAGACAACAGGATCCGGAAATACCACAGATAATATATATTTTATAAAGACTGATACACATACGTAACACAAGGGCAACGTATTTGATATTAATTTCAACTTGATACCTCCACGCATTGTTGAGAAAAAGTGTCTTGACAGACTGACAGAGAGACAGACGGACATCAAAGTGACCCTTCTGGGTTCCCTTTTTCCTTTTGAGGTATGGAATCCTAAACACACTTTGTTTATGTGTTACATACACACAGCATTATTCATTCACTATTTATACACTACTAACTCAAACGGTCTTATTACAAAACGAGGTTTTTCTTCTGTGATGGTTTAAACCATCGAGCCAGTTTTTGTAATAAGAACCTAGCTGTGATAGAAATACAGTTCTTTATACAAAACTGACAACTAAGTGCGGTGCTAAGTTATCAGTTTTGTAAAACATGCGTAATGTGTCGGAAAAAAGTTTGAATTTCAATAAAGGGTCCGTGGTTTAAACGTGGTTTAAACATGGAAGATGAACCTTGTTTTGTATATACACACATCAAAAGTGTCTAGGGATCAACATATATTTTTGCAATAACTTTTCTCCTGATTGATATTAATTAAAATTTTCTTTAAGGATTCATCAAATAAAGTGTTTTCGTTTGTCACAGTAACGATAAACCAAGTCACCTTTGCATTAATAAAGAAATTTGCCATTTTCCTAATAAAGGGATTTTTGACATTTGAACCACTAACATTAAAGTTCGAAAAAAAGACTGAAATAACAGTTTTCTTTAAAATTTTATTGGGTAACTTAAACAACTAATAATCCGTGTTTCTACCGCGAACACTAACAACACAAGAACATCGGTTTGGCATACTCAAAATGAGTTCATCCAAATCACGCTGTGGAATGGCCGCCCATGTTCGTTGCAACAACAAAAAAAGGTCTTCTTGCGACTGGATACCCTCCATATTCGGCAGAGATCTTCTCTGTAGCATATCCCATGCATGCTCAATCGGGTTCAAGTCTGGCGACTGAGCAGGCCAGGGCAGGACATTGATGTTAGCTGCGGCGAGAGTCTGTCTTACAACTCTTGCGGTGTGCGGTCGTGCATTATCATGCATTAACTGAAATAAGGGACCGATTTGCACTTGTAGAGGAACGATGACGTCTGATACAATCGTCTCAGCATAAATTTGAGCGTTGAGGTTGCCTCTGATCCAAATCAACTCAGTTCTTCCGCCGATCCAAATACCCGCCCATACCATGATGGTTCCACCACTATAAGGATGGACTTCCTGGCAGGATTTTAATCGCTGTTGGCGTCCAGGGGTTCTCCAGTGTCGTATACGTCTTGTATCCGGTCTCATACCAAAACGAGACTCATCAGAAAAGCACACGAAACGCCATTGTTCTTCTGCCCAATTTCTGTGTTCAAGAGCCCATTGATATCGAATCCTACGATTGTGCATTGCTATAGGTGGTACCCGTAGCGGTCTTCGGGAATGAAGGTTCACTTCATGCAAGCGGTTTCTGACTGTTTGGTCGCTAATTAAGTTCCCTGAAGAGTGATGAAGCCTCACGGCTAACATCATGGCGGTTATAGTTGGAGCTCTTCGAGTTAAGATTTGAATGTATCGGTCTTGTCTCCGTGTGGTGCAGCGATACCGTCCTCCATGGCGCTCAGCCACGGTACCAGTGCTTCGGTAACGTGTCCAAAGTCGACTGATAACACTCTGACTTGTATTCAGAGCTAAAGCCACAGTACGTTGCCGGGAACCAGCTTCTATCATTCCCACGGCTCTGAGCATTTCTTCCCTGCTTAAATGACGTCGCCGCTCCATAATAACGTTGGTTTTAATCAGTAGTAGGGAAACAGTAGCACTAATAATGTCTTCAATGCGTTGTATGTTTTTATAGGGAAAATATTGACAGCTGATTTTCATCTTTTACTCGAATTTGATTCACAGTTCCTGATTCAAATTATGAAATGCACCAAAAAGGATCCATATAAATTTATAAAATCATAAATTTATTACAAAGCCACATCTCAATCTCAAGAATTCCGCATAAAAATGCTTGATCCCTAGACACTTTTGATGTGTGTATATATATATAAGACGGAAATAGTTTAGTTTTCTTTAGCCTACGCACTATGTAATGTTTCGCGATGGATGTCCACAATTTAATATCCTGTTCATGGCATGGCCTAGTTGTACCATGATCGCGTTTTTATTTTTAACTTAAATGTCAAGAATGTTTTAGATTTAAATGCCAACTTAAATCAGAATCATAATTGCGGTAACACACTTTCAAAGGATTTTAAAAGAAACTGCTTTTCCATTGCTTCATTCTTTGTAAAATTTGTCTGCTAGACAACGTTAATGACGCAATGAATATTATTGAATTGTCAAAATGCAATGCTATTGTAAGTTTGTTATGCAATTACCTCGCTTGTCTTGCCTGAACGCTTGGCATGACCGCCATAGAAACGGGTTTTGTCGACGGAACAATAGACAAAATGGCAGATTGTAGAAATTTTTCTACGCATTCTACGCGTCTAAGCATGGCAATGTGTAATGTGTTGTCTATTCTTCCGTCGCCAATCGTACGCATGCTGAGGTTGTGTTTAAAAAATGTAAGAGAAAACGGTATTGTATAATAACCATAAATTGCAGACGTATTTTCTTGGTATTAGCAGTATCGTGGATGGTAACGTTTTATATCACATTACCTTCCCAAAATGAGACACGTCATTACATTGCTCATATCATTTTTTGTCGCTACGCAAGATTTTTGGCTGGGTAAGGAAAAAGGCTCGTAATATGGTTAGACAGATATGCACGCGGCTTTGCCTGTGTGGTTGTCGAAAAATATTCCACGGGAACAAAAATACTTCCTTATTCCTTGTCTAAATTATAAAAGGAACCACTGTGCAAAATTTCAGCGTTCTAGATCCAAGGGTTTGCGTGGGCGTTGATGAGTCAGTCAGTCAGTCGTTCAGTCAAGACTTCTCTTTTTATGTAGACAGGGTGAAATTCAATTCATGGGCAATATTTTAAGGGGTCATTGTACTCATCATTATAAACAACTTTTACTATGGGAACAAACTTGAAATCGCGAAAAAAAAATCTGCTGTTCCCTACATTTTGACGAGTTATACGAGCATGCAGAATATGGAACAGCAGATTTTTTTTCGCGATTTTAATTTTGTTCCCATAGTAAAAGTTGTTCATAATGATAAGTACAATGATCCCTTAAAATATTGCCCATGAATTCAATTTCACCCTGTATAGATTTTTCAAATAGTATGTAGATACGTACATCTATGTTTTGGTATATAAAATCAGATATTTTATGGAAAACTTCTATTATAAGGACAACGTGTCAGAATCCTTTAATCAGTCCCTAGCCAGCAAAGTTTCAGTTAATGACCATTTCAGCTGTTACGGAATTAAATTAGTGCTGGGCAAGTACAAGCCAAAACAAGTACAAGTTCTTTTTCGTAAAGAATTCTCACACTTAAAAATAGTGCCATCAAGAAACCCAATACGTAGACAGATGTCGGTCCCCTACATGATGGATGTTCAGATATATTCCAAGATCCCGAGGGGACAAACGAATTGACACATGAGCTACCCCTTAAGGGTAACCTTCCCTTTAAGAAGCTCCAACGTTGAATAGATGGGAGTATTTTGGCGAAAAGGTGCATTGTGTGAAAGAAAAATATGGCGGAGTTAGAAGAAAAATGGCTGTATTTCAATTGTAATAATATGAATACATGTTTTCAGTATGCGGTTTGTGGCTAAGTAATAACAGCCGCACGCGATCAATCAGGTTAATCTACGCTTGCCGCGGTTTTTCCGTGGATGGGTGACCACTTTTACATATCAAGACTCTTCCGTGCCCCGGAAAGCTTGTCAAGCCGTTGGCCCCGAATGTCATTCGTTGATCTGTGACAGTCGCTGCGAGTCGTCAGAAGCCCGAAAGTCTGACAACCAGTCTTACCAAGGGGTATCGTATTACCCAGTAACTGGGTTGTGGACGTCAGACAAGCACTAGCTCCATGTAAAATACTGGTATCCAGCTGCACCCTGTTAGACTGGAAGCCGACCTCAACATAGTTGGGAAAAGGCTAGGCAGATGATGTTTTCGTTATAGAGTTACCTAGTGGAGTAAATATCATAATTATGATGCCTTTTTACTCCGAGGGAACAGGCTCACATTTCGCCAATTGGGTATTACTTATATTATTAATTCTCATGCTGTCTATTTACTTCGTGGTCCCATGAAATAAAGGGCGAAACTAGTATTTCAAAGTCATGTTGGCAAATAAATCATATTTATTATATAGATATCCAGTAATAGTTTGGAAGTATCTAGCTCTTGGATCTAGTTACATTCAAGGTCCGGCAAACGACACGTCGCGTTTACCAGACCTTGGTCCTCCAACTATACTAACAGATATACAACCTTCATTGGTGAGGTCAACCGAATATCTATTGTGATAAAATTTGTACAGATTTATAAATGCATCAGTGAGTTTGTGTACTATATTACTCGTATGTATTACAATAATATATTATTATGTATATTACAGGTTTGTATCATAATTATTTTATTAATTATTATTTATTATTCTTAAGCCCTGGCATTTTAAAGTCAAGGTAAATTTTACAAAAACACCGGAAATGTTCTCTGCTTTCAAGATTGGAATCCAAAACCTTTAAATAAAAATGAAAATATTTCAAGTCGTAAAACTGAAATTGCGATAAAAATTCTGTCCATGCCTGACAAACATATTGCTGGGTTAGTTTGCCAGAAATATCTGGTGCATTTTATACAGGATAATTTGCATAATCAGAGTTGTTTGCGCGCCATCGGCTGGCAAATGCTTCCATGACTCGGTAAGTGCCTTAGACGAGTTTCAAAATTTGTGCCAGACTTCATAAAAATATATGTTTACGGGAAGTTTTTTTTTAATATATCTACCTAGTTATAAAATAGTGCTGTGCCAAGGTTTAGCCCAAGTGTGCAAGAATTACCTACGCGGGATAAAAATTAGGAGAAGTTGCATAATATTAAGGAAAGGACTCTTTTCTGGGACCACGAAGAAATCAAATTATCAAGCAAATCCATTTAGAATTTAGCTGTGAAAACGTGTTAAACAGCGACTTTTGTCGTAATGTTAGTAGGTAAGAGTAAAAAAAGACCTCCGGATAACCAATTTCTCGAGCAAAAAAGCATTAAAATCCCTCACTAGAAAATTAAACTTTGACATTATTTTATTCACTGTGTTCCTTCCAAACGATTCCCTAAACGCCCCGATCATCAAAACGTACAAAATAAATTCCAATAGCCGTCCTAGAAACAGACACTTTAAGACCGTAGCCTCGAAAGATTCCCTAGAGTTCAAAGCAATCGCGTCGGCTACAATTGTCACGTAATCGATTGAAGTGAACAAACAAATCTGGTCAAAATCGATTACATCGACATCCCCAAGGGTGTTTGTATGATACAGTTGTAACATTTCACGAACGCACGTCATCCATTGCAACGTATACTATGTCGTATAACAGTGACATAAGAGTCACAAGAAGCGCGCTCGCGATTTAAGAACTGTATTACTAGGTACTTGCAAGCCGTCACTGTGAATTGGAATCCAATTTGAGTTCACTATAACTCAATAGAAATAATGGCTCCACGTCAAGAAAGGCGCGACGGAGATACGATGCATTGTCCCGATAAAAAGCTGCTTTGTGAATGGCTTTTGTGAAATGGAATTAGAAAATGCATAATTTCATTAAAACATTAATTGGACTGAGCTGTGAAATGGAAATGTAAAGTGTCAGGCACATTAAAAAGTGACGCTGAAAAATTAATTATGTAAGGAATCTGCGGGCTAATTGCGTAATTTCACACTTTTACTGTTAGCTTTTATAATTTCTAACGTGGCGATATTATCGTGGACCTAGACGATATTATCGTCCTATGGTGCGTCTAGACCTGGCGAATGCGCCGCTCGACCCTGCAAACATTCTTGAAACAGGACTTTTGGCAGAAAGGTGTCGTATTTCGACGTTTCCGAGGACGGTTACGCGACTCCGTGCAGCGAAACACGACGCTGACAACATAACGTGTATAATTTTAATTATATAGTAATATGTATTAGTTTATAATTATTGTTTATATTATTTTGTGTATTTTTTCTATGGGCTTTCAGTTGCCTGATAATAAATGATTGATTGATTGATAACACAGGAAAGTAAACTGTATGGAAATATTAGGTCTTTACCTATGAAATTGCCGTTCTGAAGTACTGGCCATTTCAAATCAAAATAATTTTTGTTTGGCTAAGAATTCTAATTTCAAATTAATTTTATTTTAAAAACATGGATTTTTTTTTCCAAAAGTAGTCATTTGTTTATTGATTAGTGTTACATTTTCATCGCATTTCAATCTTTTTCGTCATCATGGATACGTTAAAAATTCGAGTAATTATGGAATATGAGTACCGTCGTGGCAGCAACGCGGCACAAGCGGCACGCAACATCAACGACGTTTACGGAGCTAACACTACAATCCAACGCACCACTTGTTATTGGTTTGCTCGCTTCCGTTCTGGAAATTTCGACCTGAAAAATGAACCTCGCGGTCGTCCGAAGACTTTGGTCGACAATGACGAATTAAAGGCGATTGTGGAAGCTGATGATACACAATCTACGGCTGAATTAGCAGCAGCTTTCGACGTTAGCGTCAAAACAATATTGGTCCATTTGCGTCAAATTGGCAAGGTAAAAAAGCTTGACAAATGGGTGCCCCACGAACTCAATGATCGCCAGCGCGAAGTACGCGTCGAGACGTGCCTTGCACTGCTCAACAGACACACAAATGAAGGAATTTTAAACCGCATTGTTACCTGCGATGAAAAATGGATTCTGTTTGATAACCGCAAGCGCTCAGCAAGTTGGTTGGATCCTGGTTCAGCACCTAAACAATGCCCTAAACGAAAACTTACCCCTAGAAAAGTGATGGTCACTGTTTGGTGGTCTAGCGCCGGTGTGATTCATCACAGCTTCTTACCAAACGGGGTGAGCATTACTTTAGATGTGTACTGTGAAGAACTGAACACAATGATGGAGAAGCTGGCACATCTCCAACCAGCATTGGTCAATCGCTCGTCTCCGCTGCTCCTGCACGACAACGTGCGACCTCATACTGCACAGCAGACGGTATCCAAGTTGCAAGAACTGAGGTTGGAAGCCCTCCGTCATCCGCCCTACTCACCAAACCTTGCGCCTACAGACTACTACTTTTTCCAGAATTTGTATAACTTCTTGGCGGGAAAAAAATTCAATACCCGAGAGGCAGTACAAAATGCCTTTGAAGAATTTGTTGCCTCCCGTTCAGTTGATTTCTTTAAGAAGGGCATCAATAAACTGCCACTGCGTTGGCAAAGATGCATTGATTGCATGGGTGATTACTTCGATTAATACAAATAAAAAATGCATGAAAAAAATTCATTTAAATTTTTTCATACAAAACGGCAATTTCATACGTAAAGACCTATTATATAAAGACGCTTTCAAACTTCTGGCCAAAAAATATCAACCTGCCTAGCCTTTTTCCAACTATGTTGGGATCGGCTTCCAGTCTAACCGGATGCAGCTGAATACTAGTATTTTACATGGAGCGACTACCCATCTAACCTGCGCAACCCAGTAACTGGGTACCCCAGATACCCCTTGAAAAGACTGGTTGTCGGACTTTCGGGCTTCTAACGACCCTTAACGATTGTCAAAGATCCACGAATGGCAGCCGGGACCAACGGCTTAGCGTGCTTTCCGAGGCACGGAGGAATCTCAGTATGTAAAGATGGTCACCCATCCACGGACAAACCCCGGCAAACAAGCAAAGCCCGGCAACGGATCGATCGATCAAATTAAGCTACGCTTGCCGCTGTCAGATATGTCGTAGATCTTCGACAGTCATTACTGGTCGTTAGAAGCCCGAAAGTCTGACAACCAGTCTTATTAAGAGGTATCGTATTACACAGTAACTGGGTTGTGGAGGTCAGATAGGCAGTCACTTTTTGTAAAATACTGGTATTTAGTTGCATCCGGATTGACTGGAACCCTGACCCTGATGTTGATGACGATTTACGTTGTCGAGAAGACGAAGTTTTCAAACATAGGTATGAAGCAATGAAATTAATGAATGATGATGAATGAATGTTAAGGGATTTCCTTCGGATTCTTATTAAAAGTGTGTGACGCATTCGGGTGCTGGCTTGATCTACGCGTGATGATTCACAGCATTCAATCATTTCACTTATTTAATAGAATAAAAAAAATAAATAAAAAAAAATAAAAATAAAAAATATAATAATAAAAAAAAAATAAAAAAAATAAAAAATAAAAAAAAATAATAAAAAGTTTATTGCTTAATAAAAAACGTACACGGAAATGAACTCTTGACTTCCAAACTAAGTAGGACTTGTACGAGTATTATGGAAGTCAAGGCGCTCTCTCATTATAATGCTAATAAATATATGCTTAATTAATACAATAAAAGTAAGGGATGCAATACCTTAAACATATTTTTGTAGAATAACTCCATGGTACGGGGCTCTATTCCCAGGTCGTGGAAAGTGTTATTGGGCTTTTTTATCTAGAATTTCTCAGTAAGAGCCCGGAGGCTAGATTTGTTCGCGGTTCATGGCAATAGGTTCGCCTCCTATTACAGTCCTGACTGACTGTCTGACTCATCAACGTCCAGCCCAAACCCATGAACCTAGAAAGCTGAAATTTTGCACAGAGGTTCCCTTTATAATGTAGACAAGGTATAAGGAAGGGTTTCTCGGTAATAGCACGTTCCCTTGGGATATTCTCAAAAATATACGTGGGCAAAGCAGCGGGTAAAAGCTAGTTAAACATAGTACACCTCTGCCCAACCCTTCGGGGAAACTCAGTTATGTAACTCAATAAAACGGTTTTCGATTATGCAACCAGCTGTATAAATCAGTAATTGGCATAAAATTGTTCACGTGTAAACACGAATCCGAATCACGAGTGAACACGTCGAATATTGGTTTAAAGTTACCTCTCGATGATATGTTGGCTAAAATATACCGATAGATTTAACACGTAAATGATCAAACGTTTCTAATATTTCTAAACTTAATTATTGCATAATGTATCGACGTGCAAACTGTTACCATGAATTCAGTAGGTAGGTACATAATAAATTCTCACCCATCAGCGTGAAATTTTTCGTCGGTTAAATAACCGACGAAAAATTGGTTAATAATTTATTGGTTCTAAATAGAACCAATAAATTATTAACCAATATTTTATTCAGACCAATAAATAAAATAAAAAAATAATAAATTAACTATTAGTTTAGGTTAAGCGTTATATTGTCCTTACCTGCTGATTGGGTATATAATATAACTAATAATATTTATATTTTGAAATTATTCGTTATTTCCTTTATTTTATTTACATACATATGAATTATATTTTTAAATATTTTTATAAAAACATAAAATTAAAAAAAACATTTAAAAATATAAAAAATAGTAGCCCACCGGTATCGGGAACAGGGTCCAAGCTACCGGTGGTGGTCAGGGCTCTAGAGAGAGGAACCTCCTCACTATGCGTGCCGTGTCCAGGAGTACTGCTTTCTGAATCAAGCCCTTGACCCAGCCGCGCAATGAGAGCCTCCTGAGGTGTTGGTCGAGACTCTCCGCTATTAGGCCATTAACCGTAACGATTATCGGTACAATGATTGCAGAGTCCACGTCCCACATGTCGACAACCTCGTGTGCTAAGTCAAGATACTTGATTTTTTTTATCTTTCTCAGCTTTCACGAGAATTGAAATTTCAATTATTCGTTATTATTATTAAGATTAGGGCCATTCGGGTCCGAGTGCCCTCTTAGTTTTCCGAGACATCGCCAAGCGGTTTGTCGACTCTACATGTCATTGTGACCAAAGGGCTGGCCTATTTTTTGGTTAAAGTATTAGCATTGCCATACAATATACAATACGTGGCAATGTTTCCAGTTTTGGGCACTTTTCCTGTCGACAGCGATGCGGACGAATTTTTTAAGATGCTATGATTATTTCCCCTCTTTTTTCCATATACTTTATTTTTTTTTTTAGACTGTTAGATTTAAAATTATGTAAATTAAATTAATGTTATTTTTATATACTTAATAAATAAATAGAGAATTATTAACTGCTTCACCGCCTTCGGATAAGTTTCACGTTTTGTTTTTTTTTTTTTTTTGTTACCGGCTCAGGCTCTTACCATTTTATTATCTTTTAAAGCAACATTACTTGCAATTGTCTCTCAAAAGAAGTTTATCCGTAAAGTCTTTTACAATCCATCTTGGCATCCAATCCCCGCGAATGTTCGCAAAGGACTCAATCACTCGGATTGATACGTTAGTTCACTTCATCTTATATTTTTATTATTTTCCCTTCAGATTCCTCCGATCGACTGCCGATCACGCGTCTATCACGGTTTGTTATTCCTGTATAATATTGACTGGATTTTTTTATCGAGAAACTAGGTCAATGTTTTGTGTGTTGAATTAACTTCTATGTGCCGGCTGATCTTATTTTATCGTATTTTACATCAGTTTTTAACCGTCTTCAAAAAAAGAAGGTTTCTCAATTCGACCGTAACATATTTTTTTTTTGTGTGTGTTCGCGGATAACTTGGTCGTTTATGAACCGATTTTGACGATTCTTTTTTTGTTGGAAAGGAGATATCCCAAGAGTACGAGTAGTACTATGATAAGGAAACCAGGATTTAATGATGGCATTCCAGAGAAATCGAGGAGAACCTTCAAATTTTATAGGCACACCGATAGCGATTTGGGTATTTTTTATAGTAACAAGTGCATTTGCTCCCGGAAAGCACCATTTGATGAAATGGAACTGATGAGGAAGACCACAGATGGCCAGCGGAACTACTCAATAATACGTATTTCACGGGTTGCGATTTGATTATTGCTAAGCAATTTATGCTCGTCACAATACATATGTTGAAGTGAAGCTGATGGTGACTTCACCATCAGTTCCAGTTCTCCTGGTTCCTTACTGGGAGAACTCCTCAACAATTAACGTCCTTGTATCGGGAAAAGCAATATTTTGTAAAAGGTGATGAGCAGTTGACACTTGGCTATTGTAACTTACATAAGTTACAGACTGACCCACTAAACAGTGAAAAATAAAAAACTTTTTTACAAAAAAACAACCGACTTCCAAAAAATACTACAAAGTGAAAAATAACAATAGTTTCGGAAGTCGGTGGCAAAAAAAACTAAAATACAGATCCAAAGACACCGACTTTCGAAAAAAAAAGTAATTTTTCACTATGTAGTATTTTTTTGGAAGTCGGTTGTTTTTTTTTTTTGTAAAAAAAGTTTTTTTATAAATATAGCTAACATATGACTCACAGTAAACCATTGCTTTGACAATAAATAATGCCACTAAAACAATAGAACAACTAGAGAACACGGTACAGAAATGGATGATTTCCACAAGAGCAAGTTTTCAGAACTCAACTGTTGGTAGATAGATGTTTTCAAAGCTGTAGAAGATGAGTGCAAAGACAATTTTTATCATTCAACTATTAAATTTCTCATTCTTCAGTCGGGACATAAAACTTTACTGCCCCTGCGGTCTTTTATAAGAAGATATTTCACATAATCCACTTACTCCGTACGGCAAAACGGGCGTAAAGTTATGACATAAAAAGTTTATTAAAGTTAGTTTTCCTGGAAGATATTAAAATTAAACGAAGTTTACGTAACACCCAGCAGTCTCGGAATATAAAATTAAAAGTAGTTACCCTGTTGGCACAGGGAAGCATACTCTGGACATTAAAATATTGGCCTAAGAAGGGTAAATCTAGGAGAGTTTATTTTCCCGGAACCTTCCCTTTAGACAGTCTTATTCTGAAAAATTACGATTTTATATGAATGATACAGTGCAGTTTGTGAATGATACAGTGCGCGTTTACTAAGTTTTTTTGGAGTTCATCCCTTATTGTCTAGTCAACAAGTGCATTTTAGTCCAACTTTTCTCAGCAGTCTCGGATAAATATGAATAAGGTGTAATTCAATTCGGAATAGCATGTACCTACATGATTTTTGAAAAAAAAATAAAGGTCCGCTCGCAAAAATTGCAAAAGTTATAAATAATATACTGAAAAAATAACAAGGAGTTATTAGGAGTTTTTAAACATAAAAGAACATTTAAAAAGAAGAGGAAACTCTCTAAAAGAAAGTCTCAACTCCCGGAACTGTTAGACTAATATTTACAATTTTCCCAGGGAGGTGAAAATACGGCCGATACCGGGTACTCAGGATTGTGCAAGCCACGCTGACTTCGGACACTTTAACAATAAAAATTGCAATATGCAGGTCAGTATCAGGTTGTATGTTGATCTAAATATGATTGGCGACCGTAACAAATATTATTACCCTATTTAATGACTATTTCATGAAATCTTGACATTTGAGGATTGTGTAGGAGTTGTGTTACTGATTCTAATGATTATAATTCTGTAACGTATTGTACGTATACGTATTTGCTATGGCCGCTAACATAGAAATATTCTTATATCTATGGTCACACACATACATACACCCAGACACTGAGAATCAAATTGCAAAAATCGTAAGAAAATTTGAATTACGCGGGCTACCTTCGCGCATAATTGGCGAAATGTGGGTGTATTTTTTTTTTCAATTTCAATTTATTTATTTCATAATCAACAGGTTTTACAAATACATTTTAGAGGCCTTCTTTTAAGTATGGAGAAATACCTGTAACAGAAGACCTCCCTCTTCCATTACTACCTACTTGTACACAAAGCCTGGTAATCAATAACAAAATGAAGTACATGAAAACTAAAACTAGAGAATTTAAAAATAATTAATTATTTAAGTACTTGAAATCGTAAACTCAGATAATTTACAAAAGATACTGAGAAAAAAAAAATATTACTAATAATGTTTGACATTGAGTTTGTCGTTCCAAATATTTTGATAATTATCTCAGACTCCGATTTCAAGTATGTATAGAGTGTGAGCGTAAGCGTAGTGTGGGACGCCCCCTAGCTAGATGGACCGATGACCTGTAGTGCTATTCTGTAAACATCTCACCGTGATAATTTAGGTGGAGTGAGCGTGAAGTGAGCCGTCATTCCACCTGATGCTAGGGGTTGACACTATTGACAGTTCACTTTTAGATCACTTCACCTATGTTTTCACGGTGAGATTTTTACAGAATAGACCGGCTGAAGAAAGTGGCTGGGGCAGACTGGATGCGGAAGGCGGAGGACAGGGTGTTGTGGCGCAACCTTGGAGAGGCCTACGTCCAGCAGTGGACTGCGACTGGCTGAGTTGATAAAGTGTGAGTGTGTGAGGGTGTGTATATGAGTGTGGGGGTCTTTGGGGGTGGGGGTGTGTTGGTGTATGTGTGTGAGGGAGAGGGAGTGTGACTGAGTGAGGAAGAGAGCAAAGGAAACCAAAAGCATATTATTAGTGTGAATGTAGAGGTATACACTTGTATATTAATTAATTAATCCGCGTTTTCAATAATTTCTTTATGTATGTTTTTGGTGTAGGTACTAAAAGGTACATCTCTGTCCATCCCTTCGGGGAATAAAGGCATGATGTTATGTTTTAGGTGTAGCATTATAATTATTGCATAAGTTCCGTCCGGGCCAGTGTGAACAGTGGTGGCCCAGTGGTAAAGGCCCAGACTTACGAGTTGTAGGTCGTGGGTTCATCACAAATACTCTCAAAACGGTGAAGGACGGTGAAGCCCTAGAACTAAAAATTCGAAAACATGTGGCATCTACCAAGCCGCACTCTTAAAGAGAGGAGGCCTGTGTCCCAGCAGTGGGAACATTATAGGCTGATTATGCACTGGGGTTTTATCTGACAATCTCTAATTACAATTCTTAAAATATAATCTGTTCCTATATATAAACTAATAAACACTCATATTGATTGTCCGTGGTTACTGAGTCAAATAAATTTGAATGTGCCTTACAAACTTGCTCGTAAGTCTAGATATCGGTTGCTTCGTGCTAAGGGCTTTAAAACCAATCTGGGTCATTTTTCCACCATGGACAGAATGCAGATTCAATTTTGTCGCCTGTCACACTCACCCACCGTAGATATTGATATGTCTTACTCTTTACATAAAGTTAAGTCTGTCTTGCATAGGGCATTGTCATAAAGGTGAAAAACTAAAATTAATATTGTAGTTTCTGTTGTCTTTAAGATATATTGATCATCTAGATAAGTAGAATATTTTTTGTAGCTGCTTTTTTTTACTCCTATATTTTATGCTTGCCGTGGCAGCCTTTAATTAAGGCTACACTATGATATGTGATAATAACATCGCTATTTTAACATGTATTTTTTTTTAGTGTAAGCTTTGTTGGTTGTCCAATAAATAAATAAATAAACCCATAACCCGCCAACTTCAGCCACAATCCGCTACATTCTATCCTTTTACTCAAAAAACAATAAACAGTCCGTATCCAAAACCCGTTAACTCTGCACTCGTCCTTAAACAACACTAGAGGTATGTGACACGCGTCCTCCATTAGAACAATTGTTCGCATTTCTCCCAGCCTGGCTTCATAATGAGAATTCTTCACCTTTCATTCTGCACAGGTAAGCTCTAGGCACTTTCTATTTATATTTCGATTGCTGTTTACAGAATTTAATTGTTATCGTATTAGTTTCTTGTTTTCTGAAGTTTTAGGGGTAAATAAGCAGACGTTTAAAACAGTATCCTTACAAGTGGTTTACTGTTATTCTACTTGATTATGGTCTTGCCTAGCTTTGGTTGTGATTTTTTTTTAGCATTATGTATTTATTTGCATAAAACATGGTATACAAAGGTGTTAGATGATTTAAGGACGAGGTCATACATGTTTTGCTTAAGACATGAAAGCATGCAAAATGACATAAGTACAAGGCATGTAAGTACGGCTATAGAAATTATTATCATTTAGCCATTTAAACAAGTGAAATTTAAACAGTCTGATAATTAGTCATTTATATGCTATTTAGTATTTATTATTTATAGTTAGTTTCTTTCAAAAACAGGCAAGAAAGGGGAATGGATCGCTGCAACGAAAATGCCTGAAAAAGCTACTGGTCCTTGAATACGCTAATGAAGGGTGAACTACCGATCTTCCCTGAAGCGAAAACTCGATATGTGTATTCTACCCATCTTAACCTACGGTGCTCAGACCTGGACGCTCACTGAGTGGCAAAAGTTCCACCTTGGGGTTTGTCAAAGAGTAAAACAAACTGACAGAATACTAAACACCATGCTGCCGCCCAAAACGGGGATCCAAGACGTAGGCAAATAGGCTGCCAAGCTAAAATGGGATTGGGCGACTTGTCCAATGTCAGTCGCATGCATAGTGACCACTGGCAAGCCATTACACCGTGAGTGTCTCAGGTTGGAAGGCATCAACTAGGTTGACCCAGAAAGAGGTTGTGAAACGACCTAGACGGGTATCACAAGAGTTGGATCGAGGTGGCCCTGGAAAAAGATGCTTGGAAGGAATCGGGGGAGGCCATTGCTCAGCCGCCCCGGTGGATTCCCACACTGTCGAGGTGGGGAGGCTCAGTAGGCGTGGTTTGGTTACCCACGGTGAAGCGAAGAAGAACCTGAGGAGGGGCCGTTCGTCGGAGCTTTTGCCGATAAGCCGACGACGTAGCGGCCAACAAGTAGGTTGCGGTGCCGCCCGGGCGACATCGCAACTGAGGCGGGCCGCGATGTCGTATGGGAGGCATCGCGGCTGAGGGTTGGAGGCCACGGCGGGAGAGGAGGAGTATCGGTATGCGTTGGCCGCTCTCCTATCCTCTGCAGCTGAAAAGTGGCAGGCGGCGGGGCCAATAACCTGACCCGTCGCAGAGGGACCAAGGGTACCCAGACACGGGGTCGTCTGGCACCCATGTGCTGGTTTGATCCCTGGGGTGGTCACGGTATGCAATGTGTTCTGGTGCGCCGGTGATGGGGAGTACTCCCCATAGGAGGGTCCGGTGGCAGACAGCCGCGGTGGGTTCACGGATGAGTGCTAACGCGTGCCCGTGTTCCCACCGTAAGTGGCAGAGAGGAGGACACCTTGGAGTTTTAGTGGGTTAGAGTCCCACATAATTGCACTATCTTCCCGTGGTAGTGCAAAATGCATGAGCATTTCTCCACGATAAAAAAAGGCATTTGCTCAGCCAACATAACATAAAAGAAAAAAAATGTTACGTGGAGATAATATTAAATTTTATGTATATTGTAGGTAGGAGGCGTGGCTTGTAGCGCGATCGCTCAGTCTATGTGATAATGCCTTCATAATAAAGAGTGAGCGCCAGCATCCATAAATTATTTATGACTGCGTTCTGCACTCTCTAAAAGTTATAGCTGCAGGTACTGCTTTAGATCTAAACAGAAATCCTGTACTTTTCTCTGGTCCTTTCGGAACGTGTCCCTAGAGAACGACATGTTCATAAAAGTAACTTTTGAACGAAATTTTAAGTTCGCCATGAAATAACCACGCCAACGAATATATATTTCTCTCATTCACAACAAGCTAGCTGAGTGCACAATATAGAAATTCCAAGATTTCAGAGAAAAATATTGTATAAAATATTTTAAGTACAGTCGTACAGAAAAGGCTTTCACTGTTGAAACTCTGAAGTTTTGCTAAGGACCGTGTCGCAAGATGGACGGAGTTACGTCCGGAGACGAATGGCCCAACATTGTGCCTTATAATAAAGAAGGTTGGCTTTTTATAGGGTGTACCAGAGAGGTGTGGTCAAATTTAAGGTTGTTGACATGGCATTAAAATGAACAACTTTCTCCATGGGGAAAATAATCAGTGGTCCCATACATTTGGGTCGTAGATATTGAAGTTTTGTATGAGACAGTTGATAATTGTTTTGCCATTACGATATTGGTTCAATGTAGAAAGTTGTCCAGTTTTATGGTCACCTCACACCTCTTCCTTAAATTTGACCACAGCTTTCTGCAGCCTTTCTTGTCTTTTTTTTCTTCCTGTACAACGAGTGAAAACTCACGCACGCTCTCGCTACTGGCATTCGACCAAGATCGCCGGACGTACGCGTCTTTGTGTGTGTGTGTGTGGCCGTTTTTTCTGCTGCATTGTAACTGACCTTCAGCACTATTCTGTGATTGTGCGGTACTGCCATTTATACGTCTGTAGATTGTTTCGAGGATGTCCACTATTCTTATATAGAGGGGATTAACATCCTCTTCACTTTTTATGGATGCAATTCTGGGGTTATGTGAATGTGCCTTTGAGCTCTCAATGAGCTTTTTCTTATCTTTTACGTGTCTCTATCCACGATTTTACTCGCGTGAAATAAGTAGGTCTGTTTATTGATGACTTTTCTCTTTTAATCCATATGGCATAGTTCATGTCCAGAATTCTAGATCAGTTCTTATTTAAAGAATTTTACTTTACTTTTGTGAGACAAATCCTCCTCCTGCATGCGTAACATGACGACGACGTTTTGTCGACGGAAGAATAGACAAAATTACACATTGCCATGCTTAGACGCGTAGAATGCGTAAAAATATTTCTACAATCTGCCATTTTGTCTATTCTTCCGTCGACAAAGCCCGTTTCTATGGCGGTCATACTAAGCGTGCTGGAGGTAAGTTTTTCTCGGTAAAATTTACCTACATCTACAACATACAAATTCATGTTTGTAAATCCGTAAAATCCCTCAATCCTACTCTAGACGAGGTTACATTATGAAAACCTTAACAAAATCAGACCAATGATTTATGAGATTAGTACGAGTAAATGCCCGGATACACCTCATTTTTATGTACCACTCTAATATCCTCCGTACACGAAGCTTAGGCGGTAATGTAAGACAAGATGAATAAGGAATTCCCTCTGAAAAGGTTCCTTTGTATAATTCATTTGTGGGTACATAAGCACACTGTGCTGCATAAGTAGGGTCAAAGTATTTTTGTACGAATAGTCTCGTCTAACGGGGCATTAAGGTTCATGTCGGTCACTTAAAGTAATGCGTTTCATTGTAGTGTGGGTTTGAGTTTATGTTGAAGGAAGACTGAGCTTTAATAAGTATTGGGCTCAATTTCGGTTTCGTGTTTCAACATTTTGACATAATGTCATGTGTATCGTTGAATACATCTCAGAGAACTGATTAGAACGGTCAAAGACGAAATTGCTATAAAATGGTGCTATGTAAGGTGATGGTGATATCGCTACTATTATAGACAAGTAATTTTAACTCTAACCTATCACAACTAAATCAAGCATATTATCTCAAAATACACCACGCACCTAACACGAGTTCCACACGTTTATCTTACTTAGTTATAACGAAAAATTTATTAAATTCTACGTCATAGGTACGGCTCCTTTATATAAACGACTTAATAGCCGTTTTGTTGTCTGAAAGGACTACGGCTCCGTCTTCGTTAAACAGTTATGTGGAACGAACTTCCAACACAAACATATTGAGCTTAGTTGTAGAGATTATGCAAATACGTAAACCCTTCAACGGTCGCCTTTGTTAAGTAAAACCACAGTCAATAGATCGATCGCAGTAGGGTCACTTCGAAGATACGGTCGACTTGTCTGTGATACTCTGATACACGTCACTTCGTCTACATGCAATTTGAATCGAGCAGCGAACCGATGAACTTCGAACACAGTGGTGCAACTAGTGCCCTCTATTCTGCTCCATGTGGAATTTATGACGTTATCGCCAGATATACCCAATAACCCAGCAATTTCGATCGGCCGTATTAACAAGGTCTGTCAACGGGCGCAATTCGTCATTTCGAAAAAACGCCCGATTCAGCGCTAGCACTCGTCAGAATGACGCTACTGTTCTGCAAATTTACTGTGGTAAAATGCAAACGAGGTGTCTATATTGTGTCTCAAATCGTCAGCTATTGACCTTTGTGAACCTATAATAACCTTTATTCTGAGACTACGTGAAACCCTACCTACATGCTTCGCATAGGAATTGTTTTAAACGCAATATCTTTAATATTAACAGAATACGAATCCCTTATTTATAAAATAAGCGACTGGTGAATTTTGATAATATTTGAAAATACTTTTCGTGCAAGTTAAGAGCGTCAATATGCATAAAAATAATCATACCTACTACGTGTATTTATAGGAACTACTTATTATACTGGACATTGATATAATCATTTAGAGTTTTTAGAACGTTATTTCATGAAGAACACTGGTATTTAGCTGCATCGGTTAGACTGGAAGCCGATCATAGTTGGCAAAAGGCTTGGCAGATGATGAATAATTTAGAGGTTTTTGGGAAAAGTGTAATCTTCTGAGTATGTGTGATTTTCTGTATTGTATGTCATCATGTTCACATAATGTGCGCTTTTATAATTTCTAACTTGACGATATTAACATGGACGTACACTTCCATGTCCATAAAATGTATGCAAATACGTGCACATTATCGTGGACGGAAGCTAAAAAGCCTCTTCATAATATTGCCACACATTTTACTTTCCTATGCTGTAGTTATACCGTGACGTCGACGTGGACATCGACGATAACATCGCCACGTTAGAAATTATAAAATCGCACATTGTGGCATGATAGAAAGACGGGGAAAAGACGTGATGACACGGTGAAATGCATGTAATCGCACCCGAACCGCATGACTTGCTTCTTCCATAATTACGTAAGTACCTACTAGTGACGTAAGACGTTTCGGAATCCAGCCGGGTCTCCTGCGCGTGTCTTTTCGAAACTTTACACAAAAAACTTTACACATTTTCATTTGTTTTCTTAGACAAGCTGTCATCTGCGTATTCAAATCAGGGACCATTTTGGTTATCCATTGAAAGGTATATCGATAGGGTTTTGTCTAAGCAGTTAATCAAAAACACATACCCTTTTTAAAGCTTTAAAGGACCATTTTGGTTACCCATTGAAAGGGTTTTCGATAGGGTTTTGTCTAAGCAGTTAATCAAAAACACATACCCTTTTGAAAGCTTTAAAGGACCATTTTGGTTACCCATTGAAAGGGTTTTCGATAGGGTTTTGTCTAAGCAGTTAATCAAAAACACATACCCTTTTGAAAGCTTTAAAGGACCATTTTGGTTATCCATTGAAAGGTATTTCGATAGGGTTTTTCTAAGCAGTTAAACAAAAAACCTATACGATGTAAGCCGTTCAAAAGGGTTAAGCTTCAACTCTCTTTAAAACGATAACAGCGTAACATTCTGACTCGGAGCAATGTAATATGATCTCTCGATGATATACGTTACAAATTGCTAATAATATGGTTACCCGTTCAAAACCCTTTATTATATAGGTTATCATAAAAAAAATGTTTATTGAAGAAAAAGCCAAAGTAGGTACTAACTAAAACAAAGTTATATTTATAACTAGGTGGCTATGCTATGCACAATACATTGAAACCCTGATCTCCAAACTAGGGGTATCCCTGTATCTTAGAGATCAGTGTCCCTCCGCAGCAAAGTCACAAGCCAATATTGTAACTCATTGGTACAAAGCATTTCTTCATCATTTCATTTTTTTTTTCTTCAGCATTTCTTTATCTTAATGAAGGCGTAACCTTTTTACTGGGTTTCAAGTACAGAACCCATTCGATGGGTTTTCCATATTGAAGGGATAACCCTTTTACTGGGTTTCAAGGCTAAAACCAGAGTTACACATGATAAAGGTAACCTCATAAACGGCTTACCCCTTCGAAAGACTTAACTCATAACCGGGGTTGTAGGGTCCCTGATTCAAATATATATATATGTAAAGCCGGGTCTCCTGCGCGTGTCTTTTCGAAACTTTACACAAAAACATCGGAACAAAGAGGCACGGCTTACATAATTATATTTGAATACGTAGAAGACGGCTTGTCTAAGAAAACAAATGAATATGTGTAAGGTTTTTTGTGTAAAGTTTCGAAAAGACACGCGCAGGAGACCCGGCTATAAACAAACAAGACAAAACGTAAATAAGATGTCTAAATCCTGGCCACAATCTCTGTTACAAAACAAGAAAACATATGGCTTAATCTAACTCTGAAGTTTACACCATATGTTTTCAGGAACTATTCCCTGAGGTGCAGAGAATACCGACTGGAAAAGAGTGAGAAATCTAAAATATAAAGAATAGTAGATATGTGTATTTGTTTATACGAGTACATTACTAAATATTGAGCTACCTGTGGGTTTAATATAAGCGCCATCTAGTCATAACTATTAGGAATGTATGGTTTTTCAAGAAGAGATTATCTTTATCATGTGTGTTTTTTTTTGTGTTTGCAAAAGTTTGTTTTACAAATGCTTGAATTGGTTTCTCTTCACCAATCCAAAGATCTTAGAAATGGGGAAAACTATTAGTGGACGCTCCTTCCTACTTGCAGAACCATTTCCAACAAACCCAAAGCGATTTGATATAATTATACTGTAAGCTTATTTTTGTATTATAAATCTATACGAATATAAAAAAGCTGAAGAGTTTGTTTGTTTGTTTTTAGGGTTCCGTACCTCAAAAGGAAAAACGGAACCCTTATAGGATCACTTCGTTTTTCGTCTATCTGTATGTCTGTCTGTCAGTCTGTCAAGACCCTTTTTTCAAGTTGAAATTAATATCAAATATGTAGGTCACTGGTCCCTTGGAGTTCTAAAAAAATCAAGTTTATAAGTAGACGCAATAAAAAAATGCGGCCATTTATGCGATATATTTTGATACTCGCAAGTAAATCAAAACCTATTGGGTACTTCCCGTTGACCAAGAATCATAAAATTTGCCAACAAGCAAGGTCTGACAGCAGAAGTAAAGGAAAAGTCCTGAAATTGTTAATTTGTAATTTTATCAAGTAACAAATTTTTTTTTGGGATTACAATATTAAGTTTGTTTTGGGATATTTTTTTTTTCAACTATGGAACCCTTCATTGTGCGTGGTCCGACACGCACTTGGCCGGATTTTTTGTTTGAACGCGCTAATCTCTGGGACTACCAGTCGGATTTTAAAAATTATGTTTGCATTTGATAGTCCACTTCTTGAGGAAGGCTAGGCGCTACGATCTTTAGGAGCCGAGGAAAAATAAAAAAGCCAAAACGCGAAAACGAAGTAATTAAGCACCCGCACTATTACTTCGTTTTCGCGTTTTGGCGATGCGATGCAACGCCTTGGTCGGGGGCCAATAGAGTACTATAAAAATGAAGTTCATTTTGTATATTCTCCCGTCGACAAAACCCGTTTTAATTTATGCAGTAACGGCCTGCGTTACTGCACAAATTAAAACATGTTTTGTCATTAATTCAATCAAACGGGTTTATTAATTCACAAAAAACTAAAAACTTCGCAAGCAATGGGAAATTGCTGAAGGCTGGGGGTATCGATCGACCTCAGGACAAGCAGCTTCTCACAAGGACAACTGTACCTACGTCGCTTGCTCCCGCGTCAACAGACTTGACTCTCTTTATATTTTGGCTGTTGAGACCAAAACTACAAACTTAGTATACAAGGAAGTTTCATAAAAATGTGGCTGTTATTTTAGTATATTCTGTATCTTACGACTTCCACGCGAACGAAGTCGCTGGCAGAAGCTAGTACCTACATAAATAAATCTATTAAACACTAACTTTTTAATAGATTGAAAAACTTTTATTAACTCCATTGTTCAAGACAAGATCAAGATTAATTTCATTTCATTTCATTTATTCATTCAAGTAACAGAGACTCATCAAACAATTCGCTAGGATATAGGACAAACTATACATTAAACTCACACAATACATTAAACATTCCAATGCAAAACAATAACCACACAAGACACAAATTGACATTGATAGCCAATGAGTGTAAGTGACGTGGAAGTCACTGCAGTGTCTAATGCACAGACAGTCCAGTCTGTCGGCTATCATCATCAGCACGCTGTTGGAGCTGCCGCAAATCCCGCGATTATATGTGCAAATCGAAATCTGTTATTATTTCTAATTAAATTTATCTACCATCTACTTTCAGAGTTCTCTATCGCCAAGCTCGGCAATTTCCTCGTAATCAAGGGAATTATGAACACCACCGGGAGCCGACGCTTTCTAATATTACCATGTTTACATCCGTTTCACGTAAACTTGTTTCGCTAAAGCCTAATTTTAAAATGTACAACCTTCGTTCGCATGTGGAGCTTATTAATTTAATATCATCATCTGCCTAGCCTTTTCCCAACTATGTTGGGGTCGGCTTCCTGTCTAACCCGATGCAGCTGAATACCAGTATTTTATATGCAGCGACTGCCTATCTGACCTCCCCAACCCAGTAACTGGGTAATACGATACCCCTTGGTAAGACTGGTTATCAGACTTTCGGGCCTCTGACGACCCGTAACGACTGTCAAAGATCCACGAATGACAGCCGGGACCGACGGCTTAACGTGCTTTCAGAGGCACGGAGGAGTCTCGGTATGTAAAGATGGTCATCCATCCATGGTTAGCTACGAGCTCCTTACTTTATTATTATTAGACATTTAATTATTTAGCTTTCTCGAATTTCTGGTAACGTAGAAGTTCGGCTTAATACGAGTACTTTGGCTTACAGTTGATTGTATATGTTTTATGATGATATGTTATTTGGAATTTATACAAGGTGTAACTTAAATAACGCTTGTGCCTTAAGGGGTTGTCCCCTTAAGTGGTCATTGTACTCATCGTTATGAACAACTTTTACTTTGGCACCAAACCTAAAGCCTCAAAAAAAATCTGCTGTTCCTTCCATTAATGTTCGCATAACTCGTCAAAATGTATGGAAGAGCTGATTGTTTTATTGCGATTTCAGGTTTGGTCCCATAGCAAAAGTTGTTCATAATGATGAGTGCTATGACTCCTTAAGGCCTCTGCCTCGAATTTCGCGGGCGCGGGAGCGGCAGGATTTTATGCATAAAAACAAATGGACCGGACCTCGAAAACAGCGGCGCGGAAGCGGGGCGGGACAGTGCGAGACGCGCCGCCGCCGCCGCCGCCCCGCTACCCGCGAAATTCGAGGCAGAGGCCTAAGAGGTTGTGCGTTATTTAAGTTACACCTTGTATTGTACACACATGTATTGTCATTTTTATGTTTGAAAGACTCGTGAATATTTTTGTGGACACCAAAAGACTACTTCTGGTTTCTTTTGGGGCCGCGTTCTAGAATGATTCGTTGGTTGATTTATGTAAGTTTGACAGCGGTTCCAGTCGCTTGAGTTCTCTTATGATCGTTGATAGTTTGAGCAATATGCTGTGCCTTTATTTTCTGCTACAGACTTTATGTTTGCTGCGTTAGTGATATTCATTTATTGGCTTAAGTGGAAACCCGTCGATTTAGCTTGACTAAGTGATAATGGGACATCCAGACAACTTTGACATTGAAGGTTTTTACAATGACAGTGAGTGGCTGGCGGACGTTAAAGTTGAGCGTCCACTGGTCCACGCCAGCCGCAACGCACGCACGGCAGGCAACGGATTTTGGTTTCTTTGTATGAAGAAATGAAAATGCCGGCGGTACCTTTACCGGTACCTTCACCGGTTATGAATTCATACATAGCAAACCGAAATCCTTTGCGTCCCGTGCGTGCGTTGCGGCCGGCGCGGACCAGTGGACGCTCACCTTAAATCTATGTGAAGCAGCAAAATGAGGATTTTATGGTTTAGTTCGGAAATATCTATAGGGACTCTGAAACATTTACAGTTACGGCAACTACCTCCATGAAAATATATGGAGCCTTTCTCAAATATTATGTATCTTTAAACTTTTTAAACTTTCGCGATTTGCACACATTATAAATAAAACCAAAAACGGGTCTTCTCGCGATATACCTTTTTACGAGATAAACAGGTACTCGTAAACAGGAATATCGCGAGAAGACCCGTTTTTGGTTTTGTTTATAATATGTATCTTTGAATTCAATTAAAAGATTATCCAAAAATTAATTATTAAACCTATAATTCAGAACTCAAATGTAGCACAAAGCAGGCTGTAAAACGATGTTCTGCTACCTCCGACAAAAGAGGTTGAGGTTGCGTTCGCATTAATAAATAAAAGATGTCTGCCGGCGCTACTTCACCGCCACTGAAACGAATAATGTAAGGTATGTGCTGTTCAGTGTTGTATCGTTTTATATTCATAGGATTCGCGAACGTTCAGATAAATGTCAGTGATGTGTTGTAAGAAGGCACGTGTATGAAGATGATTTATATGATTTCGTTTATTTCCTTTATGTAAATAAATAGTTAACTATCTATTCGACGACACGCTGCAGTGGCTCCCCTTCCATGATGTACTGGTGGTGTTGTGGGCTTCGTGTACGTGTGAATGAAAGCACCGATCACTTTGATACATTAAAGTATAGCTTATTGCGGTGACTCCACTTAGTGACCCTATCCAAGTCGTGCTGCAGCATGTCATGATCCGCAGTGTCTTTTATGACTGTAGACAACTTAAGGTCGTCAGCAAATAGCAGGCATGTTGACCTGACTACCTTTGGTAAATCATTTACCACAATAATAAATAATAAAGGTCCCAGATTTGTACCCTGACTGACGCCCGATCTGGTGTAGTAGGGCTCTGGGAAGTGTCCGCCACAGTCCACATACTGACGTTGGATGGGGGGTTGGGACTCGCTACGCCACAACTATCAAACTACGTCTAAAATCTAACAAGGAGTGATGTCATGCCACATTTTAACTCAAGATATTTTAATCATTTGAGTATATGTAAAAAAAGAAAAAAATACGTCTCCAATATTTTTTAATAAACACGACGGACACAACAAATTTTGCCATTATTCCTATTAGCAATTAGGGCACTAATGTCACTGTCTAGTAACAATACAGAAAACCACACCCCTTTCTTTTTTTTGTGGATGAGAAATCATCAAATGACTTCTCCCGCTCTGGGCGGAGCAGGACTTTTACTGACTATACTGACTAAAACCCACCCATGTTCCTTCAGTTGCCCGTGCCAGCAACACAACAACCCAATTATTTATACTTCAATCAGCCTACTAGCCTTTTTCCAACTATGTGGATTGGCTTCTAGACTAACTGGATGCAGCTGAATACCAGTATTTGACATGGAACGACTGCCTATCTGACTCCTCAACCCAGTTATTGGGTAACACACCCCTTGGTAAGGCTGGTTGTCAGACTTTTGGACTTCTGACTACCCGTAACGACTGTCAAAGATCTACAATGACAGCCGGAATCAACAGCATAACGTGTTTTCCGAGGCACGGAGGGGTTTTGATTTGTAATGGATGGTGATCCATTCATGAACTAATCGCGGCAAGCGTAACTTCGATCGACCCGTGCGGTTATTATAATTTAGCCATGAGCCCATGTATGTATCCCATTTAGTTATAGCTAAACAATTCTAATTAACAGACACAAAGCATTACCATACAAAATATAATTGTTAATAGAGGCTTAAAACCGTGAAATGCTGTGACAGTAAATGATGTTCTATCCCAGAAAAGCATCGATAAATAATTACGTCGCACTACGCTTAATCGCATTCAATTTGATAGTGTTGGACCACTACGAATTCTAATGCGTTTCTCAATAATCGAATTTTGTGCTTGAATGGAGCTATTGACCCTATTCAGTAGTTTGAAGCTTTGAAGCGAGGATATGAGTTGGATTGCAAAGAGGCGGGGTTATGAGCAGGAAGGACTAAGCGATTGGCTATCTATGCTTAGAACTGTAGGTTTAAATCGTTTATGGTTCGATTATTTGTATGGCCTGTAGATAATAGACATAGAGAATGGACTGAGCGTTCCGTATTCAGTTGTGAAGTGAATACAGATCGAAAAGTACAAGAGAGACAAAGCGAATTTGCGGCCAGTAGTTATCCGTAGGCACGTCGAGTCCGTATCCCTGTCGCTGGTCGCCTTCTGCTGGGCTTCCCCCATGTAGGTGGGGGTTCCACCTGGTAGGGGTTGACCGCCGGGTTACGGTGAAGAAAGCGGCATTATGCATATGTCGTGACGAGCTTACGGACACAAATACAGACACCATCTTCATGGGCGTGAAAATGCAGCACGCCCAACCTTCTATTCGCCAGTGGCGACCATGATGAGGGGCCCGTGGTTACGGGCCACCGTAAAGCATCCGCGGACGGGGGGCTACGGCCTGGAGCCGCACGCCACGCTCCTTACGGGGCGCAGCGACAACTCGCACGCGGCCAGTAGTTGTCTCTTTAGTAGTACTGCTTTGTCTCTTTTTAGAGAGTGGTCACTTTTGCGAGGCTCACGCTCAGTCCATTAGATATGTCTATGGTATATATAGAAATAAAGTTGTTCTTAAACTTATATAGATTATACATTGTATATTTTTGCTGTTTTGGTTATTTGTGCTAAATATTTAAATAATCATCATAATTTTTACATTGACCATTTTATTTATAAACGTCAGTTTAAAGTTAAGAGACGTTTCATCATCTGTCTAGCCTTTTCCCACCTATGTTAGGGTCGGCTTCCAGTCTAACTGGATGCAGCTGAATACCAGTATTTTACATGGAGCAACTGCTTATCTGACCTCCACAACCCAGTTACTGGGTATTACTATACCCCTTGGTAAGACTGGTTTTCAAGACTTTCGGGCTTCTGACGACCCGGAACGACTGTCAAAGATCCACAAATGACAGCCGGGACCAACGGCTTAACGTGCTTTCCGAGGCACGGAGGAGTTTCGGTATGTAAAGATGGTCAACCATCCACGGACCAACCCCGGAAAGCGTAGCTTAACCTGATTGATCGACCCGTGCGGCTGTTATTACTTAACCACGAGCTCCTCCAAGTTAAGAACGTTTAAACGTCAAAAATGGTTAAACAGTCGTTATCTTTAAACAACTTTTATAAAATTAAATAAACCCCTATGAGTTTAGTGTCAAAGCATCAATTAACAGCAGTGATAGCTTAGTGGTGTTATCGTCGGACTGCCAAATCATAGGTCTCGAGTTCGAACCCAAGGCACGCACCTCTGATTTTTCGGATTCATGAGCGTAATTAATTACTTACTTAAAAAACAGTGAAGGAAAATATCGTGAGGAAACCAGCATGCTTGAGAGATATTTCTCGATGGTATGTGAAGCCAAGTCAGAGGCCTATGGGCGCATACAACCACACGAAAAAGAAGAAGATCAATTAGTCATCTTTGACATGGTATTATGATTTTGTAGCCGGATCGGTGATCGATTTTTTTTTTTTTAATTAACTGATAGAAATACGCTGCTAGCACCCTTGACGTACCTACACTTATTCTATCTCATCTTAATCGTCATCTTAAGGCGAGCAGTGCCGCCAATTACCGCCACCATTGAGAAAAAAATCATAAGTCTGAAGATGTGGAACATTTTGAAATTTCCTATACTCACATTTTTAGTCAGATGAGGTACGTCAGGTGAGGTCAAAATATTATACCTCATTTGAGAAAAATGTTAGCATAGGAAATTTCAAAATGTTCCATATCTCCTCATGATTTTTTTCTCAATGGTGGCGCTAGTTGACGGCACTACTCGCCTTAAAATACGAGAGGTAAGACTTCATCCTAAATCTACCTAACCTTCAATTATGGACATAGTCTTGTTTACCTTTTAGACCCTTCGAAGATAACTTACTGACAAGAATTTCTAGCTTATTCGTAGTTGCTAATGCTATCATTTATATTCCAAGTTTGCCCGAAAATGCTAAACTTGCGGAGTGCCTAAACAAACTCCTATACCTTAAACTAACAAGGCGAAGACATAGTGTAACTAAAACTTACTTTATACGATGGGTCAAGCCTTAAAATAAGAATGTATAGAAGTGAAACACTCGCTCCTAACATCAGCTTCTCAAATGCCTTTGTCAGTTGTATGAGATCATTCTTTGACAGTTGTTTCTATGGAATTGTCTAAACACAGCAAATTGACGTAGGGTGTCAATTTGCTTAAAACTTTCGTGGGTGGTTGACGTCTGTAGACGTCATAAAATAAAACTTTTATTGTATTTTGTCTACCGTCCACGAACCGATCAATCAACTCAGCTTATCGCAGTCCACTGCTGGACATAGGGCTCTCCCAGGCTGCGCCACAACACCCTGTCCCCCGCCTTCCGGATCCAGTCTGTCCCAGCCAACTTTCTAAGGTCGTCGGTCCATCTAGCTGGGGAGGAGCTCGTGGCTGAGTAATAACAGCCGCACGGGTCGATCCATCAGGTTAAGCTACGCTTGCCAGGGTTGGTCAGTGGATGGGTGGCCATCTTTACATACCGAGACTCCTCCGTGCCTCGGAAAGCACGTTAAACCTTTGGTCCCGGCTGTCATTCGTGGATCTTTGACTGTCTTTACGGGTCCTCAGAACCCCGAAAGTCTGTCAACCAGTCTTACCAAGGGGTATCGTACTACCCAGTTTAATGGGTTGTGGAGGTCAGATAGGCAGTCGTTCCATGTAACATGTTCCATGTTGTATTCAGCTGCATCCGGTTAGTCTGGAAGCCGACCCCAACATAGTTGGGAAAACGCTATGCAGATTGATTGGTCCATCTAGCTAGGGGGCGTCCCACACTACGATTGCCGCTACGCGGTCTCCACTCCAAGACTTAACTGCTCCACTGGCCATTGGTCACGACAAACATGACCAGCCCACTGTCACTTCAGCTTGCTTACTCTGCAGCTCCGGTTCTTTTCCAGATAACTTAATTTCTGAAAGAAAACCCAGAACAAAACCTCTTCAAAGAAACTCCGAGCATAGTCCGCTCCATAGCGCACTGAGTGACCTTGAATTTGTGGATCAGCCCGACTGTCAGTGTCCTCGTTTTGGCACCGTATGTCATAACGGGCAGGACGCACTGGTTGAAAACCTTAATCTTCAAGCACTGCGGGATAGGCGACGAGAAGACTTGACGAAGTTTTCCAAATGTTGTTCTTTCTCAAAATTGTGACTTGCCCTAGGTAGACATACTCCTTCACAACTTCGAGAAGCGAACCTTCGATGTGGATTGGACTCGGCAAGACGTTTGTATTGTACATGACTTTCGTCTTGTTCAAATTCATGCCGAGGCTAACCCGCCGCGAGGCTCCATTTAGGCTGTGCAGCATCTGGTCTCACTGTTCCAGCATCTCTGCCATTATGACGATGTTAACGGCAAAACGAAGGTAAGAGTTTCGCTTCTAAACATTTTAAATTACCTAATTATTTTTTGGTGTTAATTTTGGTGCACAATACTCGTAACAGTATATTCTATTCACCTATCTAACCAAGCCAAACAACAAGCAAGTCAAGCAAGCAAGCCAAGCACAGCTAACTCATGGTTAGCTCTGGTCAAGCTAACCATTTTCACTGAGTCAGCGTGTCACTGTATTCGGACGATATGAGAGAGATTAAAGTCCCGTAATGTCTTATTGTGGCCTGAGGCGGAGATGAATTTACGCGGTTACGGAAAAAAGAAGGATGTAGTTCCTGTTAGACAATATCACGCCTGTGTTTTCTGAGGGTGAAGGCAGAAGCATACAACAAGCGACGCTATTTATTCAGCGCCTAATATCAGTGTCGCATAATCTCAGTATTGAGCAAAGATCCAAACCTAGCGTTCCTACTAAGAATTTCCTTACAGAAACCAGCAACGTCACTCAGTACCTGAATATAATAATAATAATCGAAGTCGAAGTCGAATGTAATATATTCATTCAATTTGTTATTTTAGAATCTTTTCATAATATCAAAGTTATGATCGTGATCAATTGTACGAAGAATCTTACAATGTGGCACGATATAAACGCACACACACACACACACATACCCTCACCTCGCTTAACTACGTTAACTCACATATACAGTCAAGCGTACATCTCTTAAAATGCAAGCTTCCGCAGTTTTAAATAAATAAGGTTTTATTTTATCTTGCCGTTTCTATTCAGGTTACGAGAACAAGAATGAGAGTGGCGTTATTCATTTAGAATTCTCTTTACAGTAATATTAGATAACGGTGATGTGCGCCTGACCTGGCTTGTACGTGTTTGTATTGCATTTTCGTGCATAACGTGAGGTTATGAGAAAAATATTTCAAGCACCTGTTGTAAAAGCTGGTTGAACTCGGACGGAAAATGTTCTTTTTATTAATCGTAGCTTGCCATAGTCCCCTTTAGAGTTGAGCATACGTGGAGATTTTTCACGTAGAAAATTTTGCTAGATTTTCTTGCCTAGTGAGCAGCTAAAAGTAAATACCTACACACTTTATTTTTAATTTTGTGCTTTAAAAGTTGAAAAGTTGCCTTTTATTTTCACATTTTAGTTTTAGTTTTCAGATCGTGTTGTTGTACTCTCTTTCGCATCAACTGGTGTCATATTATTAAATTTTATTTCACAAATTCAGCTCATAACTTGACGAGTAACCTTTCTCAAAGAACCAACCTTACCGAGTACAGAGGAAATTTCTCTAACACCGGTTCACCATTAGTGACTACGTATTCATTACGTTCACATTTTATGCATTTTCATAAATAAATGTGTACCATCTCTGTTATTTTTGAGCAACAAAACATGTTAAAATTCAACACTGAAAAGGTGCTATTATAGAGAATGTCTCTTGCCAGGAAGGCTGGTTATCTACCCGCAATGAATTGGACAGGTGTAACAACGGTCACTTCCACATTCTAACGCTCATACATTTTTGACCTGTTGCGCTCGACATTTATTGTCCGTAAAGTGGTGAAAACTTTTTCCAACTATTTTTGTTATTCGATCCTCGATGTGTATGCAGTACTGAATAGGCAATGTAATGTTATCATAAATTCCTGATGATTTTACCTCGGGGCGACATCTTCAAAACTGCACATTTAAACGGTTGTAACCGACTTCAAAATAGGTTCTCAATGCTTAAACTGCCACCTCTACACCTCATCGTGCGAAAAGAGGCGGCCCTGGCCGCCTTAAGAGTCTCTAGAGTTAAGCATATACGCATAAAGGAGGATGCGATCAAACGACTCTGTCGCATAGTGATGCCATCATTGATAATGATGGCATCACTATGCGACAGAGTCCCGAAACAACACTACTTTCAAAATCATTACAACATAATACAGACGAACGGTGTACTGGTGACTACTTAGGCCCGCAAGAGTTGAGAGCATACACCGACGGATCAAAGACCGATTCCGAAACCAGAGTCGGAGTCTTCTGACACGACCTCAACATAAACATATCCAGCTCGCTGGCAATGTTCAACACCCAGGCAGAGTGTGTGGGCATCATACAAGCGGCTTACGCCATAGAAGCCAGGAAAATTACGGATACACATATACTCTCAGACAATGCCTCAGTACTCCAATCCTTACAGAAAAAATACCTACATTACCTCTTGAGGTATTCTAGTGTAAGTCTTGACTAACACTAGAATGTCACAATGCACTGGAACGAGTAACGGTATCTAAACACAACAAAGTGACACTGCAACGGATAAAGGGACACGGATCACTGGGTATTGACGCAGCTGACAAACTAGCTAGGAGAGCATCCAGCACGTCAGTCTGCGGACCTGAACCAATTGTACCCATTCCCTTCAACCAGCTACGCAGGTGGCTACAGGAGTTCACCCATATACAAGCGGAGAGTTGGTGGTCCTCAACACCAGGCTGCAGGCAGTCCAGGGAGGCTATGCCATCTCTAGATGGTAGGCTTAGCCACCACAAAAAAAAAAAAGGTACCACAACTAAAAAGTGAAAAATAAAAACATGTCGTAGATTATAAAAGTTGAGCGATAATAGTCTCTCAATTGATTATTGTAGTTTAGGATGAGGGTAAACGCCGTGACGCGTTCGCCAGAGGAAGCGGCACGTGGCCAGAGTCGTGACAAGGGAAGTGACTGAACGAAGAGTCAGTCTTGTGAGGGCAACGAACTTGCAAACCTCCACTTCTCCTACGCGAACTGTCAGTTTGCCCGAACTTATACCTACTGTGATAATAATTATTCTGAAAGTGAAATACTAACTGAATTGCTGTATCATCATGTTTTATTTTAACCTGCACTATGGATCCCGTACCACCGAATCGAGATGATAACAGCTCTATTGCTCAGCCATCGCTGACGCCGTCAACATTTTTACAAAAAAAATTAACTGACTTCCAAAACAAACACTATAAAGTGAAAAATAAATTTAATTTTGGAACTCGATGGCAACAAACCAAAATACAAAACCATAGACATCGACTTCCGAAATTAAATTTATTTTTAATTCGAAAAAGCCGTACAGTGCCAATGTTAATGGTTGTTCTATGTTAGACTCAATTGGCACAAACTGCTCCATTTTTTAAGTAAATACAAATATTATTTACACAGTGAAATATTAATGTAGAGGTGTAAGTTTCTTCATTCTCTTTAATAATAAATGAAACAAGTCTTTGGCACATTTCACGTTAATTGGGAGCGATTCTTTCTTGTCAGAAACTAGCAACATAACTTCGTTTAGTTATGCATGAGCTGTTGGCGAAGTTCTAGAATGACGAGTCTTCTATGACAACTATTATTATACGAAGTACTTTCTTCTTTGGACTCGTATTTTATTCGTTCATTTTTTTTTTTTGCTTCAAAACTTTCTACAATATTATTTTGTGAAGAATGCATTGTTTTTATTACTTACTAGCTGCGCCCCGCGGTTTCATCCATATGGACCGGGATAAAAAGTAGCCTATGTGTTAGTCCAGGGTATAAGCTATCTACATACCAAATTTCATCTATATCGGTCCAGCCGTTTGAGCGTGACGAAGTAATAAACATACAAACACACACACTCACAAACTTTCGTCTTTTTATTATTAGTGTGATAGGTAATGTAGTGCCATCTACGTATCTAACTTTGTTTGGCTACAAATAAACGTGACAGTCAGAAAATGCGCTTCTGACGCAAATATTAATCTTGCGTTTCTTCAGGGCCTTAGGCCAGCGCACCCCATATGATAAGCCCCAGGAACATGGGTGGGTTTTAGTCAGTAAAAGTCTGACACGCCCTCCCGCTCTGCCCGGAGCGGGAGAAGTCATTTGATGATTTCCCATCCACAAAAAAAAAAAAAAAAAAGCCACCGCACCCCATATGATAAGCCATTTATTGAGATTGGTAACTGGGCTTTGTTTGAACACTACTCGTAGCTTACACAACTTATGCTTATAATACTAAAAAAATAAAATAAATTACAAAATTACAAACACTATCGAGAACGTATAAATTGCTAACAATAGCGATGATGCCTGGGTAAAAAAAAAAGAAATTCTATTTAGTCCGTCAGTCAGATAATAAAAAAATATTAGACACGTATTTTTTGCTTTATCATTTTAATAGAAAATGACTTATATAACACGCACTAAGCCGGGGAGTGGGTGCTCGCTACGTCACTTGTACGTATAAAATCTAGCTACACGTGACGTCACACGATGTTTTAACTGAATGTATCGCCGTAATCTTATGATTTTGTAAAAAATAAAAAATACGTGTCCAATATTTTCTAATAATCTACATGACAGACAAAAGAACATTTTTTAGTGATCTATTGCAATATCGTAGTTACCTACGTTCTATAGGAGAAGTATATAAGCTAGACCGATCTGTCATTTATCGTATCATATTGATGTATCATTTTGTCATAAAGAAAGTGTCAGTCATAGGTAAAAATTGAGCATTTATGGATAGTAAATTCTAGCAATAAAAGGATTTAGGGATCGTAAACTTAATCGATTAATGTCTTGTTGTCTGAATAGCAGTTCTGCTATGGTAGGTACAACATGAACCAATGGTTCCAATTCCTATACAAATAGGGTTACCATCCATCTAGATTTGTCCGGAAATGTTCGGCTTTTTGGCCCCCCGTTCGGACTCACCTTAGAAGATTTCTTTTACAAAAACAAAAAGGAAAGGCAAACTTAAATGAATACTGAAAAAAGAAAGAATTGGGAGAAAAATGTCCGGACATGTGTAAAAAAGTCCGGACATTTGGTAATCCTAAGTACCCCAACCGAATTTTGCCAAGAGAAATGTGACTACAAACGAATGCGCTTACTGATAGTAAACGAAAATCTATTTTCATGTCCAAGTAAATAAAGTGTAGTATGATTATGGTTTATAATAAAATTAGTTAATGGGGTTGTTTCCCGGAAGAGTCGTCGCAAAAGAGCGCTGTATGTTTGTCACTTGTCAAAGTCATCTTGAAGACAAAGAGACCAATAGGCGACAAGAAAAAACACTAAGCGCCATCTCATGGCAAAGTTTTCAGCGAGGAACTCCATTGACAGCTGAATGAAAATAACAAAAGTAGAATGAAAGTAACAAACACTTAGCGCCATCTACGGAGGAACTAATTTGACAGTTTTTTTCCCCATTGCTACCGTGGTCACTAGTGATAGTCCGTCGCTTAAGTAGATAGGTACGTCGGTATAATTTAAATATATCTATGGTCGGCATAATACGTTACTTAATGCTCTTTTGATGTGGAGCCTTCTTTCGCTATGACATAACATCAACTAAGCACATGACTGCAGTCCTAAGGCTCTTTCTAGTTTAAGCTTAAGATTTATAATACATTATTAATAGGTTTATTTTCAGTAGATACTTTTCAGTTATAATTTATCAGTATAAAATAATAGTGTTGGTTATCTACCCAATTATGTAACCACGTAATATGCTTTTCACAATGTTTGATTTGTAAAGCATATTAGTTTAACACATCCAATTAGTTTTCGTTAACGTACAGTAAATATTAAATTATTGTGATGTTGATATTCTACGAGTACATAATATTTATGTAATTCTGGCATGTTTGCGGAGTTCGTATTCGATTACCTGCCAAGTGTGGTTTCTAATCGAATGTTATTATTATGAATTATTTAATTAATAAAATATTTGAGGATTCATTTGATAAATACGTGGATTCTGAATATCAAGAACATTATTAGTAGGTACCTATACGGTTTTCGATAGAGGTTGGTCACACCAGTTGTAAGTCGGCCATATACTAATAACAAAAATTATATGATTAGAGATAGAAAAACGTGTTGCAAGAGATCACTGTAAAAAGTCTAACCATAACTCCTGTACACAGATATAAGAAAGTAGGAGATATGCCCAGTAGTTTAAAATATATCGGACCCTGTCTCCACTTTGTCCCTGCCATTTTTTTTTTTTTTTTGTGGATGGGAAATCATCAAATGACTTCTCCCGCTCTGGGCAGAGCGGGAGGGCGTGTCAGACTTTTACTGACTAAAACCCACCCATGTTCCTTCAGCTGCCCGTGCCAGGGCCACGGTATCTCTTTCTAACTACCCACGACCCCGGCGGCATCGGCCCAATTGACCCCGTCACTGCTGACATCTCTTTGAGGCGCGCGTGGAACACAACGCGCCGTCGACCCGGGCCTGGTCCTTACCGGACGGCGAGCTGCCCATTACTCGTCGTCCGCATGCCCGCGCCTACGGTGGCCGGGAATCGGCGATAGATTCCCGACGCCCAGGGCGTCTCCTACGGCGGCTAGGGGCGCGAGGGCGCGGCTGTTGCCTCTCCCTCACGCGTTCCGCTTCCTCCTTCGCGAGCATTACTGCTTCGCAGAAGGAGGTGACGGCCTCCCATACACTCTCGCTCCACACTATGGCCTGGACCAGGTTTGGACGCGAGAGATCGCCGCCGCCGATCGCCTCCGTAAGAACACAGCGGTGCTCCACCCAAGCCGGGCAGACCTCCACTGTATGCTCCACCGTGCCCTCCGGGCGATCCACACAATGGTGACACCTGGGCGTTTCCCCCCGCCTTATCCGAAACAGGAACCTCCCGAAACAACCGTGTCCGGTGAGGACCTGCGTCAGGCGGAAGGTGAGGATGCTGTGGCGCCTCTCCAACCACTTCTCAAAGAGGGGACTTATCGCCATGCATTTCAGTAAAAGCAATAGATACGCAGTCGCACACACACCCGCATTTCAAAAATCGGAACGTACTACACCATCAATTATAAACCTTATCTCATCAAATACAGCGTGTATTTACCATGCACCGTACAGCTTACTCACACAAAAACATCGGTCCCTTTGAATGTACTGTGGCAAAAGACATTTATTTTACATATACGCTAGTGATTGACTAAATTGGAAAGTTATCGATTCTTCTATTTATTAATGTACTATTTTTTTTTTTTGTCCTTAAAATAAAATTAATAAATAACGACATGTCTACATAATATTATAATAAAAATAAACAATATGTAGATAAAATAAAAATCAATAAGTAAATAAAAAAAAATTGGTTAAGTTGGTTTAGGCTATCATATCGTATTGATAATAATTATATCGTATGATTAATAGCACGAGGATAAGGCATAATATACGATCATTCAAACCCAAAAATACACCGATTATTAACCTAAAATTTAATAAACTTACTTAACAAACGACGTTGGTTACGCATTTCTCTACTATGCTGTAAGATAGTCAAAATAAGTAAAAACATTATTTCACATCGATCTTCCAACCGGGTTAATACGATCGGCAAATTGAAGAATAAACTATAAAAGCAATATTATATTCATTCGCCAACCGATATTTTTGCCGATAGGATACGTTAGTGGATTTGCACAAGCGCACTAGCTCGTCGCAAGACGCAGCGGCCGTACTACGCGACCATCCGCATAAATAAAGTATCGTTTTGTGATTATTACATTGCTTGTCCAGTCACTTAGCGACGTAGTACTTAGGTAGTGGTTAAGGGGCAATGTATTTATTGCATAAATAGTACAGTCGCTCGCTGTGATATTTGAAAACAAAAATAACGTAGTAAAAGCAAGAAACATTTTACAATTTGTTGTTTTTGATGATTTTAAAGACAAATATAGTAAAATACTTGTACTTACTCAGGGAAAGTGATTCCATGATTTCTATAGTTTTTGTTTTGGCTTCGGTTTTTACAAGAAACCACTGAACAACACGGCATTCTTATAATTTGTCACGATCACAGTCGAAAGCGCACTAGTTCGCGGAGACGGCCATTTGGCTATGAATGGTTCATACCGATCTCGTCGCGCGGACACAGCCACGCCCCCTTGCCACTTCTCCTGTTTTTTATATTTCTGTGCTCCTGTATCTATTCTTAAAAGGGTAGACAGAGTGCTGTATCTTATTTACACCCAAATTTCATCGGAAAACCGGGAAACTATTAACGTCAAACCGTGTCCGTAACTAAATCAAAATAACATAAATTTTAGTAAACACATGAAAGGAATGCGTTTAATTCCGAATTACAGTAAGAAAAACTAACACTGCATTCATAAAGCCAGTTGCTCACTATCTTGATAACAATTTCCCCTTCGTTAACCTCAACACCTCCACAGTGCGCTGTGCTGTGGCCCACTTTACCGCACCCGACTGCGAGAAAATATAGAAAAGATTTCTTCCATATTTATTATAGATGCGTGTCTGGGACAGATCTCTTTTTTTTTCATAATTTATATTATTGTAGGTAAGCTTTTTAATCACGTTACTAGGGAACCTTCTTAGCACTAGGATGTGGGTTCAAAGTCCGGTGTTTTAGTTGTACAAAATATCACATTTTCAATGGATGTAGGTATTTTTTAAAATTTTATTTATGGCACTACAATAATGATTCAAATTTCAAATTCAAATTATTTATTTCAGACACGAGTCCATAGTGTTAGTATAACAAAATTACTTAAAGACTAGTGTTAGTAAGTATAATACAAAATTATAAAAAAGGTACCAATATATTATTATCCTCAACTGGTGTAGATCCTTACCCAGTGACGCAGCAGAGGGGAGTCCCACCGATCACGAAACACACTCAGGACACTATTAATGATGAATATCCAAAAATTTTTAAATTCAAACTACTAACGTCATTCGGTCACTTGATATTATGCAGTTAATAATCTCGTTTACAAACTTAGCAATATCGCTTACAGTCCCGAGATAATTTAGTTTTTAATATTTGGCTACACGGCTAAAACGCTCAACGTCACAGGTGTTCACGGCAATACTGATCAATGTCCATTGCAAAATAGGACAACTGTCATTAATGACTGTGAGCACAGTGTGGACATTGATCGTAATTGTCCTTAATTTTTAAGACAAACCTCAGATTATTTAATTTTTAATAAGTTAAAGTTACTTAGGAATGAGCATTTGCTAAAGAACGAATTTTTTCACCGTTTATAAGTTAAAACCCAATTATCTCAGAACAATAAACAAAGGACATGCAGTGGACCCTTCATTTGTATACAAAAATTCGTGAACGATCTGGATTTAAAATGGTACGAAATGGCTAACACAAATAAACACAATGAACAAGTCTTCGCGACTAATGCTCGTTACTTGCTTGTGCGAGATAAGGCCTTTCAGTTACAGGACCAGTTAGAGGCTGGTATTATTATAATATTACTAATGAGGAGCAAATTAATGGATCCCTACATTTGTACAAGTAAATGGAAACACAACAAAATCCATAACACCCCACCACACCACACTAAACTAATAAACTGCCAGAACTCAACTATAAAGATCAGACGACGCCTCCGATGTTTGTGTCTTCGAAAAATGCACTCCCCGTGCCATTTTGTAGAATTAAACTACTATAAATAAATAAGATCACTCTTGAGGAGGAGGAGGAGGAGCTGGTGGCTAAGTAATAACAGCCGCACGGGTCGATCCATCTGGTTAAGCTACCATCTTTACATATCGAGACTCCTCCGTGCCTCGGAAAGCACGTTAAGCCGTTGGTCCCGGCTGTCATTCGTGGATCTTTGACAGTCGTTACAGGTCGTCAGAAGCCCGAAAGTCTGACAAACAGTCTTACCAAGAGGTATCGTATTACCCAGTTAATGGGTTGTGGAGGTCAGATAGGCAGTCGCTCCATGTAAAATACTGGTATTCAGCTGCATCCGGTTAGACTGGAAGTCAACCCCAACATAGTTGGGAAAAGGCTAGGCAGATTGAAATAAATAAGATCACGATAAATCGATCCTTAGGAATCTCGCCAACTATTCTACCTGAAAGCATCGACATTTATTATTTTATCCGCAACACATTCGAAACTTATTCCGATTATTCCAAGTCACGTCGACGACGGCGAAATTTCCAACGTAATAATGTCAAAAGAAAATACACCGCGCTTCCTTAGCCAGGTATCTATCGCTAAGAAATATGACGACATTTATCATCTGGTTAGCAAACGTTGCTCGTTCGGATCGCAATAAGCGGCAACAGAAACACACGAATGTATAAATGTATATCGTACCGAATTGTAGCATGAATAATACGGCGATATTTCTTGGTAATAACGGCCTTGGTATCAATGTTTACGTTATGGTCCGCGCTTGTATTGATATATGAGGAGGGCGGGGTTGTTTTTTTTAATAAAAACGTGCGATTTTTTCTTAAGTATTTATTATTTTACGTGCTTTTAGGTTTTATTGGAAAACATGCTCTTTACTTTTGGGGTAAGTGTTTGTCCTTCAGAGGCTTGTGGCTAATGATAACTGCTGCAAGAGTTGATTGAAGGTTAAGCTACGCTTGCCGCGGATGGTTAGTGGACGGGTGACCATCCATTTCATATTGAGATCCCTTCACCCCTCCGTGCTTCGGAAAGTACGTTTTAAGCCGTCGGTCCCGGCTGTCATTCGTAGATCTTTGACAGTCATTAGGGTAATTAGAAGCCCAAAAGTCTGACAACCAGTCTTACCAAGGGATATCGTCCTACCCGGTAACTGGGTTGTGAAGGTTTAATAAGCAGTCGCTCTATGTAGATACTGGTATTCAGCAACATCTCGTTAGACTGCAAGCGGCCTCAATATAATTGGGAAAAGGCTAGGCAGTTTTGATTAATTGTTCGTGTTCTTTAGCCGTGTTCTGTATAAGAACCACTGGTCGACAGTTTTCATTAACATCACTTCTGATAACTTAGTTTATAGAGGCATGAGGAACAGGGTGTAAATTTCACTCATCCTCCATTGAAAAGGGAGGATCCTCCGACCAGACGGGTATCGTGTCTGGTCGGCAACAGCCCGACGCGACGGTTGTTGTCAGGACGTTGTACATATTATGCTAGTCACGCGGTAAACTCTAATTGCGCGATGCAGGATTTTACGTGACGTCATGTCATTGTGATGCGTAGTTCATATGTGGCGATGTAGATGCCGCCACAAGTTTGCGTTAAAGAAAATAGAAACTAATTAGGGAAGGGATATGTTTCAACTGACCTTTCTCCTCCAAGAAATAGTCTACATCCTGTATTTTGAGTCTCTGATGTTATGTTGTACTCGAAATGCTACAGAATGATATGTATTATTAAACTGATAATATTTAATTAGAATAATATCAAATAGATAAATTCAATTGTGAATAAACATCATGACACGGCTAAGATTAATTTTTATAATACATTCTAAAATAAATGAGAGCAAACGTGGCAACACATGGGCTCCCTTAAATCAAAACAATCATGAAAGTGAATAGCACTCAATATTACGAACCCAATCTCAGAAACGTTACTGAATAATTCCCAACAATTAATATCCTCGAAGGACCGAAGGGAATCTTTCATAATTGACTCGTTCAGTAATTTCGCTTTCATTCACTCATTTTTATACGAACGAAATTGTTTCCTCTTTTGTTCATCGATGATACCTAACTACCTACTTCAGGTTTCTGGAATATTGCCGAAAGAAATCTTTCGGCACTTCTCGTGATTTGAATATTAATGAATCGATATCGTGAAAGGTTAATTTTGTATGTGATGGGGACGAATTTGGAGATCTTTTAAAATGAAGGTGGGCTTTATTGGGTTGTTAAAAGAGGAAATTGGGGGTTTTATGTGATTTTAAGCTCTGTTAATGATTCGATAAAAATCGCATTTTCTTTATCTGTGTATGCATAAGACATCTTTTTCGTTTTGAGAAGAAATTTTTCTTGGTAAGACCGTCCCGCAAAGTACGTTCTAAGTATCTCGGGATAAAAATAACTTTCCTCAGGATTTAAATTTTATTGTTTTTGTGAAAACAATTTAGAACTCCTGGAATGGTTAAAATGTAGGCGTAGGTATTTGCAGACTTATGTTTATCAAGTCACCTTAATATAATAATAAAATGTCGCGGGTCTAAAAAAATTTCTCTTTATGATCCCATCTGTTATATTAAAAACTTTTATCTAATCACTACAGTACTCATATCGTAAAATTCGATTGTAAACTTCAAAACGAGTTTATATTGACATACTTTATAAACAAAATACATACATTTAAAAATATAATCATATTATAACACTTTTTCTCTAACAAAATAATGTTATATTTTTGGAACGAAGTTCCTTATCGCGCGTTGTGAAAGGGGGCTAGACGGAAAAAATTCTCACGAAAAGTTGTAACGACACTTTTTGCTATAGTAAGCTATTGTAAGCTGTGCGACGTGCGCATGTTTCTCTGTCTGTCTCTCTCTCTCTCTCTTATAGAAAGCAAGCCAGATATTTTCATTTCTATTTCGCATTGAACAGTGTGGTGTCGCGACGATTATTTTTGTTGAGTGTATACAGGTTTTTTGTACATAATAAATAATAAGAAATAATAATAATAATGAATCCTGACAGTGTTTCTGCACAAGTTCCGGATATTGCTGATGGAGTTAGGTAAGTAGAGATTTTATACAGACAATAATAAATACTTTTGTATTTATTAAAATCTCTCTCTTGATTAAGTTTATATTACATTATATTTGTTAATAATTAAAAAAATATTACTATAACATAAAAAAAATAAAATTTTATTACAATTCCTTCACTAATTAATCGAAAGGAACTTCGTTCCATCCGGGTGTCCCTTGACACCTCTCAACTTTTTTTTTTTTTTACCGATACGATATAGGGCAAATCCAAAAAGTTAAATATCATCAAGGACAAATTATTTTTTTCTAATGGAACGCTTATTGGGGGCGCACCATTTTTATAGCATTACAAAAAAGTTTTGATTCGAATTTTTACTTGTCTGTGATAGCGCCCACTTTAGCGCATGCGCGGTGGTGTGCTGGGTTTTGGCGCCATTCATACGTTTTGTTGTACTGAATTCCAAACAAAAAAAAATAAAGATAGACTAAAGAGTATTGTATCTTCTATGTTGTATTTTCATGGGGGAATTGCTATTCTTGCTTAATAATATCTAATACCAATTATTTAGTAGGTTCAATCCCAATGTATGAGAGTAGATAAAGTAGTGTATGAAACTGCACTTAATTAGGTTTTAAGACACTAGTGTGATACTATTAAACACACTCGTGTTTTAATACCCCTCATTATGCAACAGTTTCATAAACTACTATTAGGGACATACGATTTAAAACGACATTTATAAACTTTGTTACCAGAGATTGGATAATCGGATGTATATTTACCTAAAGTTAAGCTGTTGGCTAATAAGGCATGTACGTTTGTATCGAAAAACTCCCGGGATACCGGGATCGACAATTTAGATTTCTGATTTTAGCATCGAATGTCTAATTACCTTCGTTCAGGTGTTGGCTAAATAATATGGAATGCACTTTTGTATCTATCTTAAAATCTCGCTATTCCGGAATTTATTTATTTGGTACCTACTTTCTGACTTTAGAATCGAATGCTAGCTGAAGAAAATAAAAAAAGAAGGTAAAGAAGGTTGCCAAACTGCATATTATAGAGTCCGTATCTTTGTACTTATCTTTAAGCCTATAATATCATCTTTTTTACAATATGAAATGCGATAAATGATTTTGAATATGAATATTTGTAAGTCCCTTGGGTTAAAAATGATTTTCAACTAAACAAGCTTAAGAATAGTTATGTAAGTTCCGGTATTTTTTAAATGAAGTTGTTTCCATACAATTTAGTCGACTAGTTGTGCATTCCTGGATTTTCTGGAATACCGGGGTTTATACTTATTAAGAAAAGTAAGTATAAAGAAGCTGCTTCCGCTTCGCTTCAATTACTTAGGTAAAAATTAACTTTAGGTTAATAGGCATCATCCGATCTCTGTTTATAACCAAATACACTTTTATTGTAATTTCTAGTTCATTCACCTGCAAAATAAGGACAGATATTTACAATAGACAGGTCAGGTACAGTTGCCTAGATATTATTTTTTATCTGTCTAATAAATCTGAAAACAAAGTTATCTGGGATTTGAGATACATTTTTTTTCCCGATGACAAGAAGTTTTTCAACCGTGGAATTCTTTTTGTAATGACGTCTCTTTGTGGAGTTTGTTGTTTAGGAGTAAGTAAAGTAATATTGTTTCACTGCCATAAGCTTGAATTGAAACGTTTTGGATTGAACTCTTGACTCTCGTTTTGAATATTTTTCTTTCTTTTTCTTTTCTTAGTAAAAGTGTACATGGTTCACAGAAATAAGCAACAATGGTTTATTTTCTATTAGCGACTGGCCCTTAGTCGCATGGATGCAATGTACATCTGATGTGGCGACATGTCGAACGAAACAACAAGGTTTTTGTGCTATATCTAAGTTAAATATTTAGTTAAATAGTTTTAAGAGGAGCTCGTGGCTAAGTAATAACAACCGCACGGTTCGATCAATCAGGTTAAGCTACGCTTGCCGGGGTTGGTCCGTGAATGGCTGACCATCTTTACATACCAAGACTCGGAAAGCACGTTAGTCCCGGCTGTCATTTGTAGATCTTTGACGGTCGTCACCGGTAGTCAGAAGCCCAAAAGTCTGACAACCAGGGTACCTTCTTACCAAGGGTATCGTATTACACAGAAACTGGGTTTTGGAGGTCAGATAGACGTAAAATACTGGTATTTAGCTGCATCCGGTTAGGCTGGAAGCCGACCCCATAGTTGGGGAATGGCTGGGCAGATTGATTTGGTTCTAAATTAAATATTTATGTTTTAAACACATATATATACCTTTCGGAATAAGTTTTCTAAATGATGGTGTCAACCGCATCAAAATCGATTCTATAGTTTAAAAGAACTATGCGGAAGACACGAATTATGTAAAATTTTTAGAAAATAAGAAAAAATATAGATTTTGATCGATTATATTCGTAGGAAAAACCGAATAAAATAAAAACCGTGTTCCAATTTTCATATAAATCAAAGGATAGTCTCGATTTTTTTATTCGAGACAATTGTCTCGATTCTATGAAGGACTGATTGATTACATGGATTCAGAGATATTGTTACGTTACTGGTGTAAATAATTTACGAGAAATCTGGCTTATTTCGCCGTTTTTTTATCCTCAAGCCATTCAAGGTCTGATTTTATTGAAGAAGCTGATTATTTATCCCCAACTTTTAAGGCTCCTACAGACGGGCGCGACGCGACACCCACCGTGACGTGACTCTAGTTGAACAAGTTCTATGAAAACTTAATGGAAATAGTCCTACCGGAATCGCGTCACTCCGTCGCGTCGCCCCTGTCTGTGGGAAGCCTTAAGATAGATTCTCCAGTTATGCCTCACAAGAAAACGGCTTGTTCTTTTATTGTTTCAAGTTCAACACTACGAATTATAAATAACCTAAGTTTCTGCGGTAGGTACTTAGTTGTAAATGCCCTAATATTTTTACTGTGGGGCATACAATGATCTTTGTTCGCGAAGATGCGTCACCCAGTGTTTTATAGTTTTTTGGTTTTTTAATAATTTAACTTCAAATAACAATAGTGTTTTATAGTTGAAAACAGTGGTAAGTAGTGTTTCTTAAAGAAATCGTAAGTACAACCCTTATAAACTTCAATTAAATGGGTTACATAGCCGCAATTTATAGTTTTGTTGGTGCGTCCAGGTACCCTAGATTAGTTTGTTGTTTTTTGTTAATTTCTTATATCGATCTAGGTTTTCAGGGCGTCTCACGCCCTGAAAAACATAGCTGTGATATTGTAACTATCATAGTGTTTTATCTTATACTAAGTAATTAATTAATAGCATCTAGATAAATTAACTAGATTTAGGTACTTCAAGCCCATTCCTTATCTGTCTCTTTAGACACAAAAAGATGTCTAGACTAATGTAAGATAAGTGTAGTATTTGTGGTTACATTTAGGAACAATAGACGATTAAATCAAGTTAGAAAGCACGTATTTAAGTTGGGTTCCCAATGGAGCTACCAGAATTGATAAATGCGTTGGGTATTTAAAAATTTTATTGTATTAGAAGCGGGTAGTTACTAGTTGCTAAATTATGTTTATATTTTCAGTCCATAGCTGGTTGATAGGTTAATGCGATTCATTTTACTTCAACGTTAATCTTTTAAACCAAAGTTTAACTTAAAGTGGAATGCCAAAAATCCCTGGTTAAAAGCCTCTTACTCAACAGAATAAAGAGAAAAATATTGTAGAGGCAGAGAGATTCACTCTTGTCATTATTAAGGAGATACCAAAATAAATTCGGAGATTTTTCATAACCATTTATTTCACTGTTGCAGCATGTATGGATTAAATTTTTGGAAACCAAAAAAAAAAAAATTGTTTATTTATCCAAAATAAAAGACCTCTACTTTTTTATGTTTTTTTCTGTAATTCTAAAATCCTAAGCAAAATTAAATAAATGAAATTCATTGCAAAATTGCATTCAAAATGTGCGTGTTAAGTAATTGAAAACTGTGGCTGAAAATATTTTTGATAGATAGCTTAATTTATTTTTAAACAATTTTTGATTTGGTGCTTTTATTTTGGTTCCAGCGCATTGTTTCGCTCTCTTTTTTCGCATGTGGAAGTAATTGACTCTGTCACTTTCTTATTCCCGCCCAGTTCGCTTTTTACATATCACCTTAAAGCTTCTTCTTCGTATCGCTGGCACGCCTGTATCTTGTTGGCCCAAAACTTCGCCACTTCCACGGCGTCATCCATGGCATCGCAGATACCACTCTGGCTGCATGGTTTGGGACACTGAGGGCAAGATAGGATGTGGAGCTTAGTTTGTCACACAGCACCACATCCACTCCCTGCTGCCGTTCCGTCGAGGTAGCCCCACTTTACCAGGTTGAAGTTAAATTAGAGGAGCAGTGGTGGTCCAGTGGTAACGGCCGCGACTTACGAGTTGTATGTCGTAGGTTCGAACCCAGACAGGCGCTTTACATTGTGTAAATTATTTCATCACCACTGCTCTCAAAATGGTGAAGGAAACCGGCATGTGCTAGAACCAAAAAAAAATTAGAAGACATATGACATCTACCGACCCGCACTGGGCCCGCATGGGGGATTATGGCCCGCTCCCTCTCACCGAGAGGAGGCCTGTGTCCCAGCAGTGGGAACACTATAACTGCAAGCAATAAAGCTGATTATGATGATTAAATTAGAAAAAGGCATCGTATTTTCTATCCCAAAAACAACCCATCCTAATAACTTTCGAATAACATTGGGAAAGTTTGTGGAAAAAGATAATCAGAACCCAATTTATCCTTCGTTATTTTTATATCAACATGCGAGTATCATTTTCCCTTTAGCTGTAATATAACGAAGACCAAAATAATATTTTGATGCTCAACTAATTACTATGTATATGTATTTCTAACGAGTCACGAGAATGTAATACTCAATTATCTATAATTACCTATTTGTATTCCATGTTTGTTTTTTTTTGTTTTTTTTTTTTATACATAACCTGGGTTGTGGAGGTCAGATAGGTGCTCAATGTAAAATACTGATATTCAGCTGCACCCGATTTGACTGGAAGCCGGCCTCAACATAGTTCAAAAAAGGCTAGGCTGTCTAGATGATGATGATGAATTTCAGAAGAGAGAGATACTTACATTAAGTTTTTAGTAAGAATGTGGATGGATATAAGAGTAGGGAAAGACCAAAGAAACGATGGATGGACTGCGTGAAAGATGATATGGCTAGAAAGGGAGTGACGTAAAAAAGTCGAATGGAAGAAGAAAACATGCTGTGCGGACCCCAATTAAATTGAGATAAGGGCAAGATAATTATTATATAAAAGAGAAATATAATCCAACATACTAAATGAAAGTCGCATTCGGTTACATTAGAACAAAATATCTAGGGAGAATCAGTATTTTTTGTTAGGTCAATATTCACATTTTTTCCTTATTTACTTTCGTTTAACTGTTCCTATTATCAAACAAAAGAGATATTAATCGAATCCTGAGATATTAAATTGTTTTTATCCTTAGTTAAAGGTCCATCCGGTACAATAATAGGTAGGTATTGAGTTATATAGGCAATCAATAATTTTTTCGGTCAATAATAATTGGTTGTAGTCGATAACAACTTTATTGTGAAACAATCGTGTTTTGTTTTTAGAGTTTTTTGTTTTTCATGAATTTTGTTTGTGTTTGATCTGACGTGAAAATATACTATTTGTAAAGCCGGCAATACATCATAATATATATTTGTTAGGCCTGGTATGTTATGGTTATTTTAGTTTATGTACTGAAACTGTGAGAACCTGTCACAACTCACAGTTGTGTTTGAATCAATTTGGTAGTATACCCAGACTACCAAATTACCAAATTGGAACATTCATAAACTGAAGGTTGCTTACTTCTTCTATTTTATAGTTCATCATCACATTATAGAATACCTAGGTCATGCAGCAGATTATAAATTAAAAGTTGGTAAATATGTTGGTTGTTGGAAAGTAGGTTGGCATGGCAAGTTGGTTGGTTGGATGATTGGTTGTTAAGAAGAAAACTTTAAGGTATGGTATGGTGGTGGCGGTATATGGTGTGGTATGGTGTACTGAAGTATTAAGGACAACGTGCCTACCTACTTACATTATACAGGGTCAAATTAAATTAGCTAGGGAAACTCCGCAGACGTGATGACGTTATATAGAAAAAAAAAAAAATTGAAGGTTTCTGTTGAGGTCAACTGCAATGTGGTTGAAATATCAGTTTTTTTTGTGTAAACTTCACAGACGTGATAGGCATCGATATTTAAACACGATAAAACAAAACAAAAAACAGATTCCTCAACTCATACTTCAAACAACACTACCAGTGGTCGTTGACCCAAAAAAAAATCATCAAATCTTTTTTATTTTTATTTCGTCGTGTTTTCATAACGATATCAGTCACATTTGCGGAGTTTCACTAGCTAATTTAATTTGACCCTCTGATAGGGTCAAATCAAGTACCTACCTAACTCAAAAAAAAGTAAAATGTGACTAATTGACAGTAATTGACGTCAACATTACTTGGGTATAACGCTACATAAATGCTTTCACAAAGTATATTATTGTTAAAGAAACTTTTGGCCGAGTTTTTTTACTTATCTAATAGGTTTTCTTTGATAGTTAGACCGTTGTTAGTTCAAAGAAAGAAAGTTACGGAGACTTTTTTGCTTTTTTTTTTTTTGGGTTCGTTGGTTCATTTGATGTCTCTTTGTTTAGTTCAAAAATATACTTTTATCTATAATCTATATAAATATATAAAAATTAACTTTTGCCAGCGGCTTCGCCCGCGTGGATGTCGGAAAATATCCCACGAAAACGTACTACCGGGAATTCCTTCCTCATTTCTTGTCTACGTTATAAAGGGAACCTCTGTGCAAAATTTCAGCTTTCTAGGTTCAAGAGTCTGGGCTGGACGTTGATGAGTCAGTCAATCAATCAGTCAGTCAGGACTTCTGTTTTTATTTATAGATGAATCCCTATTTCCCTTGGTCACGCCATGACTTGAGACCGACTTTACTGATTTCCTTCATATTTTTTTGTAATTTATCGGAAAGAAAAATTAAGAAAATTGCGCAGAAAATTGAAAAATTACAGAAAACTTAATGACTATTTAACTTCGCGCGTTTACATTAGAATATTCATAGCTAAGACAGCACAACGTCTGTCGGGTCAGCTAGTTATAAATAAGAATTAATGGCTAAATGTGCTAAGCGCAAAACTCGAGAACGGCTGGACCAATGAAGCTATTTTTTTTTTCAAGTTTTTGTAGAAGTTCGAGGAAGGTGAAGAGAAAAATTGGGAAAATTGCAAGGAAAAACGTAAAAACCACATTTTTCTTTTTCCCATACAAACTGTTCCTAGCTGTCAATTCTAGGGATGGCAATCTAATGTACACTCCTACCGACTTATCTGTGAAATGGCTAAAATTGGAACTACGGCCGTCATGTTGAAATGTCATTCGATTGTGCCGACGCATGTGATTCGATTCTGTCGACGCATCGACGGTGCCGTCCTCTTTCAGTTCACAGATAAGTTGGTAGGACTGTAATATAAACTACATGAATGCATCCGTTGATTTGACACTTTCTCTTTCTACGACACTCAAGTCTCTCTCGACTTTTAGTTTGACTTTGCCAGTTAAATTTGGACAGGACAACGTCTGTCGGGTCAGCTAGTATTATAGAATTATATTATTAGAGGAGCTCGTGGCTAAGTAATAACAACCGCACGGATCGATCCATCAGTTTAAGCTACGCTTGTCGGGGTTGGTCAGTGGATGGGTGACCATCTTTACATACCGAGACTCCTCCGTGCCTCGGAAAGCACGTTAAGCCGATGGTCCCGGCTGTCATACGTGTATCATTGACAGTCGTTACGGGTCGTTAGAAACCCGAAAGTCTGACAACCAGTCTTACCAAGGGGTATCGTATTACCCAGTTACTGGGTTGTGGAGGTCAGATAGGCAGTCGCTCCATGTAAAATACTGGTATTCAGCTGCATCTGGTTAGACTGGAAGCCGACCCCAACATAGTTCGGAAAAGGCTAGGCAGATTGATTGATATTAGAGAAGTATGGAAATAAGGGGCATGTTGCGCCGACCCAAAATTAATTGGGTTAAACGTAGAAAAATGATGATTCAAAATTATACTAGTTTTGCATGTACAAGACCAACACCTTAATTGCGTAACACACTATCGATTGGAACCAGTTTCATTTTGACAGTTCAACAACATTCATTGCGTTATTTAGATTGTTGAGCGGACAAATTTTTCGAACATATAAAGCTACTAGCTGCGCCCCGTGGTTTCACCCGCGTAGACCGGGATACAACGACCATATAGCCCATGGGCTATATGGTCGTTGCCGGGATAAAAACTAGCCTATGTGTTAATCCAGGGTATGAGCTACCTACATACCAAATTTAATTTAAATTGGTTTAGCCGTTTAAGCGTGAAGAAGTAAGAAACATACACACACACACAAACTTTCGCCTTTATAATATTAGTGTGATGGATTAGCAATTTGCTTCAATATGATTCCGATTGATAGTGCGTTACACAATTAGGGTGCTGTTCGCGCCAATTTCACTCAATCTGCAGGGGAGTTTGGGTACATTTGCGTTTCCAGTTTAGATTAGTTCAGTGGATGAACTGATTGGAACGGTTGATTGAACGCACGAAAGAATCATTAATGGCCAGCTTTTCAATATAACCTAAGCGTCCTTCGCGCAGACACGTTTTTCCCTTGCGCCGCGTGGAATGGCAGACATGAAACCGTCATCGTATACTTGCTGAGATAACTCTGAAAGGACACTTTTTCTACATTCGCTCAGACGCACCGCATCGCCAGTAGAACAATCCTGGTCGCGTGTCTAATCGATGACACGCGGTCGTATCACTCCGCTTGCCTCTCGTCGCGTGTGTAAATATTTGTTGTTCTGTACTGAATAGATAGTGGTGTGTACTTACCATAATAAACATCGTCCAGTTCCTTATACCTCTTGGCATTGATGCCAATTCTCCAACTGTACAACAGCACTACTAGTATTGATATATTCTGAAACAAGAAAGAACACAGAGTTCATTTATTGAGTCTACCTAACAGTACGAGTAATTTAGAGGGAATAGGGGCAAACAAACTCTAGAGTTTGTTTTCTTTGTATGCAGTAGTTTATTCTGAACAATGCTGAAAAAAAAAATCATAATCGGAATTTTTCAGCGTGGTTTTTTATTTGCTAGTACACATTTTCCCTAATTAGGCTTTGTATGTGTCAGTATATAGGTCTAACGGAATAAAAGTTACTTGAGTTACAGTCTTGCACGGTAACGTTCTAGCGTAGTCCTGTCGTGACATTTATGTCTATTCTTACTTCATTTTTAGGATTCCGTAACTCAAAAGGAAATCCTCCTCCTTCCTCCTTCCTTATAGGATTACTTCGTTGTCCATCTGTCAGTCAGTCAAGACCATTTTTCTCAGAAACGCGTGGAGGTATCAAGTTGAAATTAATATCAAATACGAAGGTATATCGTCCTTTGGAGCTCTAATAAAATCAAGCTTATAAGATAACGTAATAAAAAAGTACGGCAATTTATGCGACATATTTTGACACTCGCAATAAAACAAAACTTATAGGGTACTTACTTCCCGTTGACCTTGAATCATGTTTGCCAAGAAGCAAGGTCTCGCAGGATAAGTAAAGGAAAAAAAGTCCGAAAATAGTTAATTTGTAGTTTTATCACATAGAAAAGTTTTTTGCGATTACAAACTTAAATGTGCAGTTGGAGAATTGACGGTGACATATTATATCAATGTATGGGAGAACATGTTTCAACTATAAGTTTGTTTTTGGGATAAATTCTTTTCAACCCTTCATCGTGCGTAACCCAATACGCACTTGGCCGGTTTTATTAACCGACGAAAAAAAAGGAGGAGGTTCTCAATTCGTCACGCTGTTTCGTCGAGTTGTCAGATTTGAATTTTTTTTATTTTATTCGAGAAATTAACTTTGCTTGGGTAGTTTTTGAGTTAGCTTCAATAATACGTACTTTTTCCCCACTTTTTATATGGATGATGTTCTAGTTTCTAGCAAGTAGTGGTATTAGAATTTGTGGGGGGTAATTATCACAACTAAAAAGTGAAAAATAAAAACGTTTTTACAAAAAAAAAAAAAAAATAACCGACTTCCAAAAACAACACTACAAAGTGAAATATAACTTTAATTTCGGAATTCGGTGGCAAAAAATGTAAAATACACATAACCAGACACCGACTTCCGAAATTAAAGTTATTTTTCACTATATAGAGCTGTTTTTGGATGTCGCTATCGGTTGTATTTTTTTGTAAAAAAGTTTTTTAATTAAGAATGAGGTTTTATTCCATCCCACAATAATTATAAATAAAATAATTCTCTACAAAGGTCACAGAAATCTTCTGATAAGCTTCTGATGCTTATTACCTACTGTAGCCAAATACTACGCATAATCTGATTGGAAATTCAATAAATTCGATATTCAAGTTCACATAAGATAGAACCACTTAGACTTGCCAGTACGGTTCTAGAAACGAATGCTTGAATATAAGTGAACAAATATAGCTTCCATTGCTCTCAAATGGCTGGGGGTAATAAAAAAAGTAGATAGTACTTAAGTAAGTACATTATTTTATCTCCCCATTTGTGGAGGGATTAGGTAATAATGGGGCTGTGGTACCTACTTATTCTCTCCTCAAATAGGGTCTATTTGGGTACTACGCTATAGCTTGTGAATAAAGATTGTGTTATTACAATCTATAGCCAGTATATAATATTATTGTATTGTTTATAATTATTGAGTCAGTACAAATTCCTGCGTACCATGCATTATAGATGCTATGGATATTATTTGTCTTATAAAGATTTACTTGCAAAGTATAAGCTCGCAACACTTGAAAATAGACGTAAGTATTTAGAAGCCATGAATTTATATAATATTGTTAAAAATAAATTTGACTGCATTGAACTGTCCAACATGTTGTGTTATGCGGTTCCTAGGACAGTCCATAAGCGAAAGGTGCGCGCTGGCAGATTATTTTCAGTGGGCACTTGCAAGTCCAACTCTGGTTTGCGTTCGCCTGTTCGCAGAATGGTCGATTCCTATAATAGGACTTTTGAACATATAGAAATTTTTGCATGTCCTCCCTATAAGTTCAAAAGCCTTATACTCAAGGAGCTTTCTTGAATTGTTATTTTATAATTTTTTTTTTTTCGTGCCATTTTTTGAGTGTACATTATTGTTACACACCCATTACACACACATAAACACACCCCCACACACACTACACATGTACACTTTATTATTATTATTTTAAACACAATACGCAATGTACTTTAGAAAAAAAAAAAAAAAAACTTATTTGTAACCCTAGCGATTATTCTCATTGTTTGTATCCTGTAGTTAATCTGTGAACAGCGTTGTGGGCTGCAATATTGTCTATATGTTTTGTGTATTTCTTTTTCTATGTTATATATTGTAGCTGTTAGTTGTTCCTTTTAAATAAAATAAAATAAAATAAAATTGAGTTTCCATGGTTGTTGCTAAAAATCATATCAAAACTCATAGTCCAAGGTCCTGGAGACGCCAAACCTTACTTATTTTCTGATTAACAAAATGTAGGTATGGGATAGAGTAGTGTTAGTATGTACTTTGAACGTATGCATACCTGCTAGCTTGGGCCGACGGCCCAACAGCTTCTTCCCGACTATGTTGGGGTCGGCTTCCAGTGTAATCGTATGCAGGTGAATGCCAGTATTTTACATGGAACGACGGTCTATCTGACCTCCACAACCCCAGTTACTGGGTAACAAGATAGGTACCCCTTTGTAAGACCGGTTCTCAGACTTTCGGGCTTCTGACGACCCGTAACGACCAATAATGACAGCCGGGACCAACGGCTTAATTTGCTTTCCGAGGCATGGAAGGATCTTGGTATGTAAAAATGGTAACCCATCCACGGACCAACCGCGCCTGATCGATCGACCGTGCGGTTGTTATTACTTAGCCATAAGCCCTACTTGTAGGTACTTTTCCTATCATCAAAATAACAATTCGACTAACAAACATAATCATTATCCCAATTTCCCACTGGCCATTCATTACGAGTAGCAGGTACTGATTATAGGGACGCAAGCGATAATGTTTACGATCTTATATGACGACACTTACTTTCATTTTATACAGTTATAGCTCCACGGGATGTCGTCCAAATTAATGCGATAATTCCCTCAATAATGGACATAAATAACGCTCAGAATAACGATAGCTCATAATTTATGATTGCTTTGTTCAGCAGTGGTTCGTAACTGCCATTATATTAAATCGGCTGATTCAGCGGCATTATAAGCCTAGTGGTTGCAAGCGCTACTAGTGAGTATGAGGTCCTGGGTTCGATGTTCGGGCAAAGTGTTATTGGGTTTTTCTGTCTGGAATAACTCTGTAGCAGACGATCAGTACATCAGTAGCCAACAAATTCTAACGCAAAAATTATCTAATGCCAAGACACCACAACATACAGGATACGTAATTAGCCAGTACAACATACGAATTGAGCAGGAACAATCCACAGAACTCCGGTTTCAAATCACCAGCCCCCAACTACGCAGGACAAGATTTACTTCAATAAGGAAATTAACTTTTCGATGGACACGGCTGAATAAAGAGTTACATCAAGAAGGCTGCTAGACATATACAAGAAACAGGAAACGGATAGTAGCGAGACCTCAGACGATGATTTTGGTAATAACAACGTATAATACAGCATAGCTGTGACATAAAGAGTCAAAAACGAAGTTTAAACGGCAAAAGATTCACCGGAGAAGCTGGACTTGAAGCAACACGGCAACAACGTCATAAAAAAGCCCATCCATATTATATCACCCGTCTTTCCACTATTCCAAGGCTTACTTTACGGTGCATACTGGGTATGGCTCTTTATTCCCTCCATATCCTAAGGGCATGTCTTCTCTACCATTACCGCGCCCCCCGGTCTACTCACTGATATACAATGGGCTCTGTTGCACCATGTAACATGAGGCAATAGGGTCTAGTGTGAATCTCTGGGTTCATTCGAGCAATCGAGTCTGGTTAAACCACGCTGGGGTCGGTGCAATTCATTCATTCATTCATTCATGGAATAACTCTTTAGCAGCCCGGAGTCTGGATTTGTGCCCGGTTGATGGCAACAGGCTCGCCCCCTATTACATGAGACTTAAGGAGGATGCGCTAAGGTAGCCCGCGAAATGCAAATTTTTCTTACGTTTTTTGCAATTTGCAGGTCAATGTCAGGTTGTATGTTGATTAAAATATGAGACGTGGCCGTAGCTATTATGGCTTTAAAGAATTATAATCATTAGAATCAGTAATACATCTCCATATGTTAGAATTGACCTCAAACCTCATGATTTCATGAAATCGCTAGATTTGAGGTCAATTTTAACTTATGAAGTTGTATTGCTGAGTCTAATGATTATAATTCTGTAAAGCCATATTGGTGCCGATTCTCTTGTGAACGCACTAAACTAAAATTAGAGAATCGCTATCTTTTACTAACAGGCAGCGCGAGAAAAGGACGGCTATAGCTATGAACTAAGTTGGAGATGTCAAACTAGTTCACGCCTTGCGCTTCACCGTGTTTTTAGTCGACATGTTTTTACGTGTCGTCTAAATGTCTATGGAAAAATTAGTTCTAACTAATTTGACAGCTCTAATTTACTTCCGTCCCTTTCTTGTCATAATAGAGAGAAAAAGTTAGCAATAGCCTAAATTAAGTTTAGTTTGTGCACAACAGAATCGGCACCATTAGCTACGGCCGCGTCTCATATTTTAATCAACATACAACCTGACACTGACGTGAAAATTGCAAAAAACTTAAGAAAATTTTAATTTCGCGGGCTATCATAGCGCATCCCCCTTTAACATAACTGGCGAAATATGGGTGTACTATAGTTACACCTCTGCCCAACCCTTTGGGTAAACAAGGCACGACGTTGTGTATGTTGTTATACAATGTTGCAGCAACGTGTTTTTGTGTTGCTGGAAACATTTGTAGGCCCAAGTTCAGAGGTAACAGTTTGAGTTTGAGCTGGTCTGGCGTAGTAAGAAGTTTCAATAGAATAAGAGGCCAGCTTATATTGGTTTTGTTACCTCTGACGTGAGGTCTAAGCCGTACCAACCTCTGAATCAGGGGCTGAAAGCGGTTACGGTTTAGAGGTTTAGATACCTCAAAAATATACTGGTACCGGTTTAAAATAAAGGTTGAGATATACTGATACCTTTATAAATAAAGGTTGGGCTAAACCGTGATTTAACCTTTATATGATTTTGATACTGAAAAACATGCGAGACGGCGCGGCGTAGGTTCTCGGAGTTGATGCAGGGGGGTCGAACACGTTAAAACTTGTGTATTTTGTACATTTTGTTTGTTACAAAATTCCGCTACTTACTGATAAAAATACCAAAAAATACCGGTATGCATTTCGAATCTCAAAATACCGCTACTGAAAAAAAAAACAGTATCGAAATATTTCGGTATCCCTTATTTAACGGTTATGACTTCATACTGAAATTTAAAGGTACCGAAATTTTTGGATAATTCAGTCCCTGCTCTGAGTTGCCTTAAAACATGTTTTTCAGGCACACTAAACATGTTGGTCAACAGTGTTTTGCCATTGGCTGTATACTCATAAGTACTCATAACACACAATAAATACAATGTGTGGTGTGTCTTAAATTCTTGTTTTGTATTGTATCAATGTTTTATATTGTATCATTAAAATGAAAATGGTCAATGGGAAGATTGTTATCAGGCTGTCAATGAATGTAGGTTTATTCCGCTCATATATTATTAGTGGCATTCGGCCTACCCTTTCGTTAAATAAAGCGTATTGTTATTCGGGGATCACTGAAATTTTAACTGTATTAGTAAAGAAATCGATGTTGAGGATTATTTAGTCAAGCGTAGCTGCGGGGAAATGTCCAATAAAAAAGTCATAAATACTTACATGAAAATCTATAAAGCGATTAATACTTGTCTTAAACTTTGATTTATTAATTGCCCCCAAGTGTTCATAACTACTAGTTTCGCGTGCAATCCTAACGTCACCAGCACGAAGTTTAGAGATGACATCTGTTGGCTCGATGTTATTGAAACTTCGCCAGTACCCACAACTTGTACCTACGAAGCTAAACTAAGGCCTCGTTTACGGAGACGCGGGGCGTCGCGCGTCGCGTTGAGTGGCGCAGAATGCACTAAATTCAAACATAGGGCAGTTCTAGACCGTTTACGGATAAGCGATTTTACACGCGTTTGTTTGAATTGTAGCATGTGGCGGGTGAAGCGACGGGTGCGCGCGAAACGCGGCGGGATTCTTCGGTTTAACTTCTTTATAACATACTTAATGACACCGCGTGCGCTGACGCGTGCTACACCGCGAGCGCCACTACGTGCGCCGTTTGACGCCACCGCGTGCGTGCTATAAACGGAGAAAACGCTTGACGCCCCGCAGCCCGTCCCGCACATCGCACCGCCTGACGCCTCGCGTCTCCGTAATCGAGGCCTTAGTTGGACGTGTGGACTCGCGATCGGAGGATTCACAACTTTGTGTTGGCTTTTACTTGAAATTGATATTAATCAGTTGTTCATCATAGGTTTCATAATCATAATGTATGAGAAATATTTTCCTTTATTGCTAAAAGGATTACCTGAATTCTAATCTTTTCCTATGTGTTGAAATGTATAATGTAGGAGAAATGTTATTTTAGTCTAGTAATTTAAAGTGTACGCAAAAATGTAACTTTGAAATCGTCTGCTAAATAAGAAAAAACATAGTATGTATGTTTTTTATACCCACCTATGTTTTACAAATAAAATCTTTTTACTTTGACTATGACTTTGAACACATTTCAACAATCTCTAACACCCAGTTTCTGAATTGAGAATTTGAAGTTGAGAACGTCCTAATCTGTACTTAAGTATAACTTAAACATTTTTTCGTTTCTGAATTAAGTTTTTTTAAACTCTAATCAAGATTTGAGTAATATAACATTAGGCCAGAAATTCGGAGGAGCGTTTCTTGTAGCGTGCAGTGGAACGTTTAAGAGCATACATCGATAAACTTTGTATTTATAAAATTCCTATAAAACCAAATGAATAATTATGGAAATCAATTTGGTTTTATAGGAATTTTAAAAACTCAAAAATTATCGATGTTATACCCTTAAACGCTCCACTGCACGCTACAAGAAACGCTGTTCCGAATTTGCAGCCTTAGTGTATTAAATTTTTGATCTATTAAAATACACCTTCCTACCAAAAATATTTTTAACTGAAGGGCTTTTTATAGGCTAACCCAGTAAACGATATGAAAACAAAACTGACATTAATCTAAAACTCATAATAAGACTATTTAACGAATAATTAATTAAAGATAATTTAAACCATCAATAAAAGTTGCCAACATTATAAAAAAATTCCAACAGGAACTCATTTGCGAAGATGAAAAGAAAACTTTAATACCTACTCCAAATAATTTTCATCATTTCACAATTATACCTACTTCTAAAGCTTTAATTAAAAAAGTATCTACCTGCTCAACAATAATTAGAGTAAAAAAAAAAATTTAATGAATATGTCAGCGTATAATTATGAACTTCGTTAGTTTATAATATAGGGTGACTGGTAATTAGTGACCGATACTTAAACACATTATTAAACTCATCATAACAAACAACTTTTACTATGGGACCAAACCTGAAATCGCGAAAAAGAAATCTGTTCCCTACATTTTGCCGAGTTATGCGAACATAAATGTAGGGAGTAGCTGATTTTTTTTCGTGATTTCGGGTTTGGTAGTTTTTTATCATGAGTATAATCATGCGTACCTATCGGTCACTAACCACCAGTCACCCTATATATCGGTATTATTTCCGTTTGATTATAAACTATCGAAAAATTGTGAACTGTAGCAAACCATATAAAATTTAACGCGTTATTTTTCGATAGTTTATAATCTACCCATGGGAAACCGACAAATTGTGAACTAGTATCAAACTTGCTCGCGACGTAACGCACCGTGCGCTAATACTAAATAGCCTGAGCTGTGAGCAACTTGGAAGAAGTACTTTACCAGTCGACAGCGATGCGAATGAATCTTTCGACGCCTTGTTTTAGTTTTTCAATAGTTTTAGTTATGTTAGGATATACTTTTGTTATTTTTAGGTTATGTTTTTACAATGAAATATGCAATTGTTAAAAAAAAAAAAAGAAGTGTTTGGTCATAGTCACTTCACCCAGTTCACAATTTTTCAACAGTTTATAAATTTAAGGGAAATAATATCGATAGATTACAAACTAACGCTTTTCACAATCTTACGGTGACAAATATAAAACAAATATTGGATTTAAATCTGCATTGATAAATGCGGATTTATAGTGGCTATAAAATATTTTCGGCAACTAGGAGAAAATTAGGCGTATAATAAGCCGAATGCCGAAGTTAATGAAAAATCTTTGCATGATTCAATTTAACAGTATCTGAAATATGGTAATCATAAGCAAATATATATGCCTATACATATGTGAGGTGGCAGTATTTGTCAAAACAAACTTCCACCTATTTGAAAAACTACACAGTTCGCGACATAGAAATAAAATAGGCAACACAAAAAAGCAGTATTTCGTAAAAATTTCCTGGGCATGGCACCACATATCTATAATAAATTACCTAATACTTTGTTAAATATAAATGATATCAATGTATTTAAGAAGCAACTAGCTAATCTACTGATAAGTAAGACATACTACACAATTAATGAATACCTGTCCGATAGAAATGTGTGTGTATAATAATAATACAGAAAATTATGGTGAATACTTGATTGAGTACGATTTTTATTAAAATTATTTTGTTTGTATTGTTAATTAAGTGTTGACTGTATTAGACATTACTTATTTATAATGACATTATTATACTCTGACATTACGTACTTATTAATTTGAATTTATGACATTACATAACTTATTGATTTTAGATCGGACCGGATCGTAGATCGGACGGTTAAGCATAGGATTAACACTGGATGGATGAAATGGCGGCAGGTCACGGGGACAATCTGCGACTCCCGCATTCCCCTTAAACTTAAGGGGAAGATATATAAAACAATGGTTAGACCTGCTGTCTTGTATGGATCAGAATGTTGGGCCACAAAAGGGATAAATGAAAAGCAGTTGCATGCAGCTGAGATGAGAATGCTAAGAGGGATGTGTGGTGTTACACGAATGGATAGAATAAGAAATGAGTACATAAGAGGAAGTCTAAAAGTGGCACCGGTGACTGAAAAGCTGTGCGGAAATCGGCTGTCATGGTATGGGCATGTGATGCGGAGGAGTGAGGAAAATGTCGTAAGGAAAGTTTTGGGTATGAATGTCGATGGCTATAAGGGTAGGGGAAGACCAAAGAAACGATGGATGGATTGTGTGAAAGATGACATGGCTAGAAAGGGGGTCACTACCGAGATGACGAATAATAGAGAAGTATGGAAAAAAAGGACATGTTGCGCCGACCCCAAATAGATTGGGATAAGGGCAGGAGAATGATGACATAACTTATTGATTTTAATTTATGACATTATAGAGAGAGAGTATTATTGATGATTTTTATGAATTTTTGGTATTAATTGGAATTTAGGACAGTGTCTAATGATAATTTTGTATGCCTGTATTGGTGCAACACAGTGAACTGCGCATTCACTTGACATCTAGAAATGTATGATTATGTAATGTGTTGAGCAATAAAAAATTGAATTTGAAATCTTATGACTCTTCTAATTTTTTTTTTATAAATTGAAAAACTCTGTTTGAACATGGCAGAAACTGATGGATAAAAATAAGAATAAGAATAATTTTATATTTTTTATAGTCTAATATTTAAAAATATAATTTACTAGCTGCGCCCTGCGGTTTCACCCGGGTAGACCGGAATAAAAAGTAGCCTATGTGTTAATCCAGGATATAAGCTATCTATTATACATACCAAATTTCATCCAAATCGGTCCCGCCGTTTGAGCGTGAAGAAGTAAAAAACATACACACACACGCACACACACGCACACACACACTCACAAACTTTCGCCTTTATAATATTAGTGTGATATGTATATATATAATACTGAAATAAAGGAAATAAGAATAATATTTATTACACACACAAGATTCATGATAGGTACACAACAGCAGATGTACAAAACAACAAAACACGGATATCTACATAAATCTACACAGATCATGTAACCCTGTCTTCTAAACTAGGTAGTCCTGTATCTTAGGAGACAGCGTTAGGCCACACAGAACAGATGATGATGGTGATGATGATGATGATGTCACCGTAGTTTCTATCTACGTCTCAAGCCAAGTCTGGATCAATATGTTACCGTCCTACATCGCTTGATGACCTTTTAAGCTGTTAGAAGTAATTAATTAACCATTACAAGAATAATTTATTCACACACACCACCATCCTTCATAAAACATGTTTTGTACTTTGTAACTCCAGAAACACTGACCCAATTTCAATGTGGTTTCGTTTATTATACTCGTATATAGATGCGATCGTCCCTACACGCCAGCTGACGCACAGGATTCCCAAATATCGTGTAACTTTATCGCGAGTTGGCCTGGTCATTCTATAATATTAAACCTTTCACGGTGTTACCAATTTATACGAAATAAAGTTGGCAGTGGTTTGTTTATACGTTAGTTTTGTTTGAGGATTAGTTTTATAGAGTACAGACATGTATACTGTGGCTTTTGTAAATCTTTAGACGAGTCTAATTTGGTTGTGTTAAGCTAGGGCTTCCTAAGACTGCAGTACCGCCAAATAGCATCCGCAATTTGCATAGGGGTCATAAGGGGTAATTTGGTTGCAAATGACCTCTCCTTCATCCCCTTAATGGATTGCCGACATATTACCAATAACCCAGTATACTTTATGAGTGGAGTACACTTATGAGTAGGTACCCACCTAAGGCATCAAAAAAAAAAAAGGCGAAAGCAGAAGAAAAAAAAAGAAGAAGAAGAGGCGAAAAAATGGTAAAGGCGGGAGGAAATGCCCGGGTGTCACCATTGTGTGGATCGTTCGGAGGACACGGTGGAGCATACAGTGGAGGTCTGCCCGGCTTGGGCGGAGCACCGCCGTGTTCTCACGGAGGCGATCGATGGCGGCGATCTCTCGCGTCCAAACCTGGTCCAGGCCATGGTGCGGAGTGAGAGTGTAGTAATGCTCGCGAAGGAGGAGGCGGAACGCGTGAGGGAGAGGCAACAGCTGCGCCCTCGCGCCCCTAGCCGCCGCAGGAGACGCTCTGGGCGGCGGGAATCTATCGCCGATTCCCGGCCACCGTAGGCGCGGGCTTGCGGACGACGAGTAATGGGCAGCTCGCCGTCCGGTAAGGACCAGGCCCGGGTCGACGGCGCGTTGTGTTCCACGCGCGCCTCAAAGAGATGTCAGCAGTGACGGGGTCCAATAGGGCCGAAGCCGCCGGGGTCGCGGGTAGTTCATTTGATGATTTCCCATCCACAAAAAAAAAAAGGCATCAAAATGGAGTGGAGTATTATTAAAAAACATTTAATAACTCTGTTAATTACAACGTAAACGAGGCAAAAGGAGTATGTAAGGATCGTAGCAAGTGGCGTTCTGTAGTTTCTGCGTATCCCTATAGGAAGAAGGCATGATTTTATGAATGTATTTATAAAACAGATAATGATACTGTATTTCCTGTGCTTGTCCCAAACAAAATATGTTTCTTTCTTTCTTATAATTTTTATTATCTGAATCACGCGACATTTACGCGACACCATAAAAATCTAGTAAAAAGATGCCCCAAAAAAAGTGTTGTTCTTTTGTTTTATTTAGTGACAGAAAAGAAAGTCAACGTCCTATAACGAAGCGGAAACAAGGACAAGCCTTTTCAAACGCTGGACAGTTATTAGGAAAACTGAATGGGCACGAAATGTTGTCAATTAATATTTTTTATCTTGACATGGGGTAGGCATTTTCTTTTCAAAAAGCCTTTTTGGGGTTTACTTTACAAATCTTTTAATGTCACCAGAAATGGTGTCACGGACTCATTAAAATGTAGGAAAGTAATTGGTTACAAAGTTGTGAAAATAGAATATTAATTTATAAGTTTTATTATTAACAATGTTTACTGATTTTATTTTCTTATATCTATTCTAATTCGGGTTCACTTATGTATCGTCGCAGATGAACCTCTTCGTTATCAGAAAGTGCCTAGTCTATAACTGATAGCCTCGAATTTAGCCTGTTTTAAGTTGGTGAAGCATTTGCTAAATCAAATCTAATGACCACAAAAAGAAGAAGTAATCTGCCGAATGAAATACAGGGTGTAAGTGTAAACAGTGGCAATATTTTAAGGGGTCATTGTACTCATCATTATGAACAACTTTTACTATAGGAACAAACCTGAAATCGCGAAAAAAAAAATCAGCTGTTCAGTACAAAATGTAGGGAACAGCAGATTTTTTTTTCGCGATTTCAGGTTTGGTCCCATAGTAAAAGTTGTTCATAATGATGAGTACAATGACCCCTTAAAATATTGCCACTGTTTACACTTACACCCTGTATTTACACCAGTACAACAAGGTAATGCTTCAATTACAAAACTGGAATAAGACAAATTGCTTTTGCAGCTTAAACTTGCTCTAATTATTCGTTTGCCTGAACTTTTGGGACTGAGTTAATAACTTAAAATAAGACTAGGTTGTTACTTCCAACCGGAATATGGTGGAGATTTTAGTAAATTAAAAGCAAATTGTTATTTTTATCGACAAAGACGGGAGAAAGACTCCAAGAAATAACAATCTATTAATATCTTATTGATGCGGTAATAAAACTTCGTCAAAACAGCAAGCATTTGTAAATAGACGACATCGTTTGTATAATGACGAATGATACAATATTATGCCGGCAACAGACCGATTGGCTTCTTTTTTTTCTTTTCGTTACGTTGGATTGGTTCTGTGAAGAATGATGGCTAGAAAGCGGGTAAAGAGTGAAATGACGACTGAAGATCCATGGAAATAAAAGTCATAGTGCAGGGATGGCGAATCAATAGTGCCATTGGTGGCACGACAAAATAATTTAGGCACGGCATGGCATCAGGCGCGGAATTTAGGTGCCTATGTAACAAACATACAGGTATAATTTCAGAAAAGTGTAGTCAAAAAGGATGTGGTACAGACCATCAAACTGAACAACTTTCTCCATGGGACCAACATTGTAATCGAAAAACCAGCCGTCCCGTACGTTTGGGTCGAGTAGGTATTGAAGTTTTGTATGGGACAGCTGATAATTTGTTTAGATAAGTAGGTATCGTTGTCTGTGAAGTTTACACAAAAAACAGATTTTTCAAACTGATATTTCAAGTAACTGCAACACAAGCGGCGGGCAACCCAAAAAAAAAAAAACAATTTTGTTTTATCCAGAGATATCGATGTCACCTGTGTGGAGTTCCGCTAACTAATTTAATTTTACCCTGTGTATAAAATAACAGGTTCCTATTGATTAATCTTGTTTATATTCATCATGTTACACAGGATAAGATATAAGTAATTGACCTTGACATTTCCTGTGAGTGCCGTAGCTGAGAGGAACATTAACCTGTGAGAACAATACGCTTAACCTAATTATTTATGATGTGGTGGTACTGGGGAAAGTGTAACATTATTTCAGGCTATTAGATTAATATTTTAGGCTTCTTTTCAGGCTTAAAAAGTCTATATGACACAAAAAAAATGTGTCAGAGCAATTTGTGGGGTCGGACCGATTGAATCTTGCAGACCTCTATTTAAGAAATTAGGATTACTAACTCTATTTAGTCTGTACATATTGCAAGTAGGAATATTTGTTAAAAAGCCATTGAAAATAAAAAAATCCTTTTAAGAGATCCAACCCGACTGGCTGTCACAAGATGTAGAAGCACACTATTCCAGAACAACTGTTATAATATAATATGTCTGTCAAAATCTATAACAAAATATCGAAACAGATCAGACAGCTACCATTAAATTATTTTAAAATAAAACTCAAGAAATGGCTCTATAATAATGTGTTCTACACTATAGGTGAATTCTTAAATTATAAGCTAAATACAAAATAATTAAGCTATCTTATGGCAGGTATTTAAATTCATCAATACATAAGAATATATTATATATACTAATTTATAAGATTTATTTAATATTTTTTTATTCACATGATCTCAGTACCTAGTAATAAGTGTTTTTGTTTATATTTTTATTTTAATGTGTTTTTTTTTTGCATACTGAAAAAAGTAAGCAAAATATGTGGAACTATTTTAAATTTAAGACCTTTTATGTACCATATTTTATGCAAATAAAAATATTCTATTCTATTCTATTATTATATTCATTAATACGATAGAAATAATGTTAAGAAGAAATTATCTGTTTGATTTTGGAAAGAAAATTGTAGGCAATTTTATGTTAGATAATAAAAATAAATTGTAAATCTATTGATAAAAAAAATATATATATGTCAACTTGCATCTGCAAAACATCTAACTATATTTGTACAAAAGACTCATCTTTTGCACAAAGCTAGATGCTGTATTTTTGATCAAAGTTACAAATTTATGGAACATAGTCGTTAGAAACAGAAATGTATTATTATTAAATATGGAACGTCTATAATGCCACTAACTTATTGATTCGACTTTTATTATTATCTAGCTAGAGGCTACAAACTACAAAGATCCAAACTGTCTACTGTCTGTGTGTCTGTTGTGAACTACAAAGTCGACATAAAGATAAAATACTTTATACCTTTGTAATCCAATTATAAATTATGATGTATCTCTATATATTTTTCTGTCTGTACATAAATAGTAAAATAAATAAATAAATATCGAAAAATCTAACAAATGCATTCTCAGTTATAAGGGTTTATTTATTCCCAGTAAACCCCCGTTCCCACGGGCGTAATAAAATCGCGACGGGATTTTATAGCGCACCGGATTTTCAACGCTCAGCTTAGCGCCGAGAGTGCAAAATCCAACAGTGTGTTTTTTCAACGCGGTAGAATGTACTCTGTTATTGTTAAGTTGGATTCTCAACGCTCGGCACAACAACGAGAGTTGAAAATCCAGTGCGCTATAAAATCCCGCCGCGATTTTATTACGCCCGTCCGAACGGGGGTAAACAGAGGTATTTCATTGGAAAAGTGTCGGAACTGCATTGTACATAATTATCAGTAGTAGATGTTTCTCACTTATCCAGGGCCCACTTAATCAGGCTACAAAGGTGTCCGTTGTTGAATGCATAACCTTATTTTAGAACAAAAAAATAGGTGCTGTACAATTTTTAATCACACTATTTACTGCCGCCTATCTGTGGGCGGTATAATCAAAGTACAATATTACAACAACAAATAACCGATGGAATTCATTAATTTTGTGTGGTCGTGGTGAAGAAGAATGTAAAATCACACTAATATTATAAAGGTGAAAGTTTGTGAGTATGTGTGTTTGCATGTTTGTTACTTCTTCACGCTCAAACGGCTGGACCGATTTGGATGAAATTTGGTATGTAGATATAAGCTATCTACATACCAAATTTCATCCAGGTATGATTTCCCATCCACAAAAAAAAGGTATAAGCTACCTTTTTTTTGTGGATGGGAAATCATCAAATGACTTCCCCCGCTCTGGAAAGAGCGGGAAGGCGTGTCAGACTTTTACTGACTAAAACTCACCCGTGTTCCTTCAGTTCCCTGTGCCAGGGACACGGTATCTCTTTCAAACAACCCGCGACCCCGGCGGCATCGGCCCTATCGTACCCCATCATTGCTGACACCTCTTTGAGGCGCGCGTGGAACACGACGCGCCGTCGACCCGGGCCTGGTCCTTACCGGACGGCAAGCTACCCATTGCTCGCCGTCCGCAAGCCCGCGCCTACGGTGGCCGGGAATCGGCTTCGGATTCCCGCCGCCCAGGGAGTCTCCTGCGGCGAAGGGGCGTGAAGGCGCGACAGTTGCCTCTCCCTCACGCGTTCCGCCTCCTCTCCCGCGAGCATTACTGCTTCGCAAAAGGAGGTGACGGCCTCCCATGCACTCGCGCTCCGTACCATGGCCTGGACCAGGTTCGGGCGCGAGAGACTACCACCGCCGATCGCCTCCGCGAGAACACGGCGGTGCTCCGCCCAAGCCGGGTAGACCTCCACTGTATGCTCCACCGTGTCCTCCGGGCGATCCACACAATTGTGACACCCGAGTGTTTCATCCCGCCTTATCCGATACAGGAACCTCCCGAAACAACCGTGTCCGGTGAGGACCTGCGTCAGGCGGACGCCGTGGCGCCTCTCCAACCACTCCTCAAAGAGGAGATTTATCGCTGCAATTGTGGTGTGCCCCAGTTAGCTTGTACCCTGGATTAATACACAGGCTACTTTTTATCCCGTTCTACGTGGGTCAAACGGGACGTACCTAATAAGGTATAAAAGTTACTATTAAAAAAAATATATATATTAGGTATAACTAGGGATATTTTTTTTAGAACAGGCCACAAGGTCTTTTGTATGCTATTTCAAGGTTATACATTAATTACAGGACACCATTTATGTAGATGTAGATTATTACCTATATAATGACAGGATTATTACAATAATTTATTGTTTCTATCACAAAAGTTGGTACTACACTAAACACAAACGTAACAATGTGTTAGAAACTAAGAACTCACATAGTACTCACAGTTGTGCGGCTAACCGCAATTCTGCGCGGGGAACTGTAACGTCTTCTGTGGTTACCCGAACCTTGCAGTGTGTGTGTGGGGCGTTAGATGACGTGTTCATTATTTGTGTAAATATAACGCTGGTTTTTGAATGGACCCCTAGATTTCAAACAAAAAGAAAAAGAGGGAGACAAAGCAAACGTTGGTCTGATGAAATTAAAAAGATTGCGGGCCCACTGTGGCACAGAAGAACTCAAACAAGAGTAGACTGGAAAGAGCTGGAGGAGGCCTTCGTGTCGCAAAGTCACGCTAACGCCCAATAAGAATATATATTTATACTACGAGATTATTAAATAATTAAATGTATTGTAGAAATTATGAATTAATAATGCTAAATTATAAAATAATTAATTATGAATTACGGAAATATGTTAGCAATAAAGGCTTAATAATAATATGCTGGTTTTTCCCGGATCATCGTACAAGTTTAAGTCAGTCAGAGTTGTCTTTGAATGCTGCAACATCTTTGAAAAATCAGGTTAATTTTTGAAGTGAAAACTTCTTTGAGCAACGCGTTGAGCGATTTTTGGTAGGGGGAAATCTTACGGGTTTGCGTCACTGCGTCACCTCGACACCACGACATGCTATACATAGTTTTTACTTTAAGTTTTCACTTCTGTCAGCAGTCCCCTTGTTGGCAATTTTTTATTTAGGTAAATTCGTTTATGGCCCGCGTACTTTTTGCTGAGATTCAATCAATCTGCCTAGCCTTTTCCCAACTATGTTGGGGTCGGCTTCCAGTCTAACCGGATGCAGCTGAATACCAGTATTTTACATGGAGCGACTGCCTATCTGACCTCCACAACCCAGTAACTGGGTAATACGATACCTCTTGGTATGACTGGTTGTCAGACTTTCGACTTTGACTTACTTTTTGCCGAGATTATACATATTATATACCTGTATATTGCTTCACAAAATTCTTCGTTTCTATGCTAATAAATAGCTCCATGAGACATATAACTTTTCATTGTTAGTATCATAGCCCTTGCAATTCCATAACGACGAAAATTTTCTCTCTTTTTTACCCAAATGCACCTAAACTCATATTACTTAGTTATGTTTTTTCTCGACTCTAGAACATTTACATCATTTGTAAATTACCTCTTAAAGTCTATACAAGGTGTAAGTGTAAACAGTGGCAATCTTTCAAGGGCTCATGATTAAGAACAACCTTTACTATGGGACCAAACCTGAAATCGTGAAAAAAATCAGCTGCTCAGTACATTTGTATGTTTGTATAATTCGTCAAAATGTAGGGAACAGCAGATTTTTTTTTCGCGATTTCAGATTTGGTCCAATAGTAAAAGTTGTTCATAATGATGAGTACAATGACCCCTTAAAATATTGCCACTGTTTACACTAACATCCTGTATAATTAAGGTATTAAATATGAACTTTAAAAACTTTAAGGAGTGCTTTAGACTATTTTTACTATAGAACCAAGTTTGAAATCGCGAAAAAAAACTCTGCTGTTGCCTACATATTTATGTTCGCATAACTCGTCAAAATGTACAGCTGCTGTTTTTTCAAGTTATTCAGTTCGATTGTTAAGCACTCCTTAAAGTTTTTAGAGTTGATTTTTTAACACCTTATTAGATCTTCTCTCTAACAATAATGGCCCCACCCGTGACAGAAACATTATGTCCCAAACAACGTTTATAAAATATAACTAATAAAAACTTTTTACAAAAAAAAAAAAACAACCAACTCCCAAAAAAACACTACAAAGTGAAAAATAACTTTAATTTCGGAAGTCGGTGTCTTTGGTTTTTTTTTTAGTTTAATTTTTTGCCACCGACCGAAATTAAAGTTATTTTTCACTTTGTAGTGTTTTTTTGGGAGTCGGTTGTTTTTTTTTTTTTTTGTAAAAAGTTTTTATTTCTTACTTTTGAGTGGTGTCTATCCCAAACAAATTTTAATACCACTCTGCAAAATAAATTAGAGCATCATTCACATAGACTAAGTGGGAAAAATACGTATTAAATTATTGAAGCTAACTCAAAAGCCACTCATCAGAACTTGAAGATATAGCGACCATCTCAAATAAAAACTTTGCAAAAAGGCGAATATACGTCGCGCTAAGCCGTGTCAGAAGTTTGGAAGGCGTAGTTTTATGTTGACGGAGATAACGAGGCTACGAAATCTGACTTCTGACAATCAAGGCGACACATAAATATCATACAACTCAAGTAGCGCAATTTAAAGAGGCATATAAATTTATCATTAAAATCATTTATAGCCAGAGTGCACCTCATGACAATTCCAATAAGCCCAAACACGGCTAGAATACATTGTTTTATTACTGAGTTCCGGTGCCTACCTTCCGGCTTCTTCATCAGATCGGTTCGATGGTACCATTTTCATCAGAACCATTTATTTAAAGCTTCGTCATAGTCGCTTAACTATCTTAATCGAGATATCTTATCGCCACCCGTGAAATACTTATTATCGTTGAGGAGTGCCCGTGGCCGTGGAAGAAGACCACAGATTGGTCTTCTTCATCAGTTCCACTTCTGAATGCAGATGCTACTTTCTGAATGCAAATGCTTGATTTGTTGATGAAAATACCAAAATCGCTATATGTATGCCTATAATTTTTGAGGAGTTCCCTCAATTCCTCATAGATCCCATCATCAGAATTGGATTTTGATAGAAATGGGACCAATCTGGAAGTATATCCTTTCAAATAAAAAAATAATTTTTCAAATCGGTTTATAAATGACGGAGTTCCGAGGTAACAAAATATATTAAAAAAAAAAAAAACAACCGAATTGAGAACCTCCTCCTTTTTTTGAAGTCGGTTAAAAACAATTATTATCGTTCCGCCACCAAATAACACGCGCTGAACATAATATCTAACGTTGCATTTGACAGAGCCAATTCAAATTCACTTTTGGCTACGTTCCAACAAAATTTTGCTTTGAACACGTTTCACAAATAATTAATGCTGCCCAAATTAGATTATATAGGTATATATTATAGAATTCAAATTATTTGTTTTGTTATTGAAACGATGAAACCACATCCATCAGTGTCGAGGATTTCTAAATGTAGACCTCTCATACCCGACACGAACTGTAAGACCACAGAACAGCTGATGCCACCAGGGTCGCGGGTTGTTCGATAGAGATACCGTGGCCTTGGCACAGGCAACTGAAGGAACACGGGTAGGTTTTAGTCAGTAAAAGTCTGACACGAAGAGCGGGAGAAGTCATTTGACGATTTCCCATCCACAAAAGAAAAAGAAAAAAAAGGCCCACAGAACAGATAAAAGAGGTTAGAAAGGACATAGTACGCGCCGACAGTACAGCTGCTGGAGTCGCATCGTAACGTCAACTTTAAGGCGTTTGTGGTGCGCATACAAACATGGTGCCTGCACCTGGTGATGGAAGAAAGCTTTTGGCCGCAGGATGTGGTGTTCCGCCGCTTTCGCGGACAAGTGCCGCTGAAACGCACAAAGACTTAGTGCTACTAAGTGATACTAACATAGTTATTAAGTTTTTATTTACTAACAAAATTGTTACTATATTATGTTATGTATACTTATGTTACCTGAAAATAAATGGTTTTTTTATTTATTTTATTACGCACTCATATAAACCACACGCACTTAGGTCGCGAGTTTTCTATTGGTTTTCACACTAATTCGTTTGTTTGTTGTTTGTTTGTTTGTTTGTTCGTTTTGTTTCGTTTGTTTGTTTTAATTGTTTGTTGTTCGTTTGTTCGTTTTTCGTGTGAGAGTGTACGTCAAGCGCAGTGTTTACTGCGCTTGACGTACACTCTCACACGCGCAAAAGCAATTTATTGAAAAAAAACAGCCAGGCTGAAGTGGGAGTGGGCCGGACACGTCGCGCGAATGCACCCGGAGAGATGGGCAAAGATCGTCACCCACTGGACGCCTGAGGGAGGACATCGCCGTCGAGGCAGGCCACGGCGAAGGTGGTGTGACGATCTGATAAGGTTTGCAGGGCCAACATGGCCAGAGATCGCACAAGACAGGGAGGTGTGGAAGGAAAAAGGGGAGGCCTTTGCCCAGCAGTGGGACACAATGTAGGCTAATAAAAAAAAAATTAAAAAAAAACATGTTCAGGTGACCTAAAGGTCGATTATTTATATCGACAAAATATACATACTTACTATAATTTTGTTACTTTAAGTTTTGTAATATTTTACTTTAATTTCGGGAGGGACGGGGTACGATAGTGTGGACTTCCTATAAACATACATGTACCAATCTGCCTAGCCTTTTCCCAACTATGTTGGGGTCGGCTTCCAGTCTAACCAGATGCAGCTGAATACCAGTATTTAACATGGAGCGACTGCTTATTTGACCTCCACAACCACCCACTGGACCACCTGGACTTTATCCACTGGGTAATACGATTCTGACTTCTGACGACCCGTAACGTCTGTCAAAGATCCACGAACGCCGGCCGGGGCCAACGGCTTAACGTGCTTTCCGAGGCACGGAGGATTCTCGGTATGTAAAGATGGTCACCCATCCACTGACCAACCCCGGCAAGCGTAGCTTAACCTGATGGATCGACCCATGCGGCTATTATTACTTAGCCGCGAGCTCCTCAGTAGTTTTCAAAAATATAAGCAAATATGTATTTTTGTAAAAATCATTTTAATACCCACACATAAAGTTCAGTTTGTGCTACTAGGTACTTCATATTTTTTTAAGACTTTTTCAGTAGAAATTACCTACTGGTCATTCTGAAATCAACTTAATATTGACCACTTTAAAGTTGATATTTGCTTGAGCAGAAATAGCAACAATTGGAAATAAGGGCCTAAATATGGAATAGTCAAAATAGTTTAAGTAGGGGGCTGTCTACTCAGGAAATACCGGGCATTACTCTTTTAGTTGCAACTATTACCGCAAAAGGCGGCTATTTAGTGCCCAGTACATTTCAGAACCAATTACTATCATCTTTTCTATCCTATTTTGCAAAAACATTGGTTATTCCCGATCCAACATGTATATCGAGCTAAAGCAAGTAGGGCATACCACGAAAAACCGATTATGCCTATTTCCATAAAAACAGAAAAACAATAATACTGAATGAATTTCAAACAATAATGCCAACATCTTTTACAGAATGACAGGAATATTAATTAATTACTCAATTGTTTGAATTGTGAACGTACACCTATAGCAGCAAAATGCCAGTTAGTTTCATTTCGTTAAACGTAGGTCACACCACGACCTAGACTTACTTAGCTAAGCTTGCCTGACGTAAAGTCAGGGAAATTAATGAAATGTTTGGAAATTAATTTCCTTGACTTTACACTCAAAAACTTACCAATTTACACACATTTTTTGCCCTCAGTTTGAAAAGTGGTTAACCGCGAACTTTCCATACTGCACATAGTTTAGCATGAAACCAGTTATGCGAGCTAAAATATCTGAGTCCATAACAAAAGCGAAGGGTATTGGACGATAGAGTTACTTACGAGTAGCTCAGGTGAAATCATCGGGTTATTTGACCACTTAGTCCCTGAAGTGAAAGCCAGCTCGCTTAGCTTGCTTGCTAAAATGAAAATACTCCTTGTTTTGTGAAAATATTAATACTATGAGGTTGTCGGCTGCTTAACCGGGTTATCCTGTGAGTGCTCCAGCTAGGGCTTTTGTGAACTAAAATTAACTGAGCTTTGTTACCTTAGGTTACGGTGTGACATGCGCTTTACAGCTACCAATATTTTGTATCAAATTGAATTAACTCGTATTTTCAACATCGAATTATGTGACGCGAGAAAACCGGCCGGGAAATACTCGTCCACCTCCAATAATAAATTATGGATATTTTGCTGTACGTGTTACACGCGTGGTGATTACGCCTCATAATATGTTTTCAGTGAGGATTAATTTTGTGTTTTAATTTACTTATGGGTTTTTCAGTAATTGAGTACGTGAGATTTTTTATGTGGGTATGGTCGTTTCGGAGTGTTTTTCTATGATTGAGATACCTAGAAATGAAAACACATGTAAATTCTTCTTTTACTACAACACTGAAGTTCCCGGTCTTGGGTGACAAAGAATTTATTTATGTATGGTATAATAAAGTTAACTATCGTAAAAAAAAGCAACGGTCTTTCAAATCGACTGAGAATTCGTTTTGAAACTCTAATAGACTTTACCTGTCTGCGTGTGACCCTTCTGCTTGCTCTCAGTTTTTAAGTTTTATGCTCTGGCTGGAGGTCTTAATTTATTATAGGACATCACAGAAACCTGAGAGATGAAGTACCTAAAAAAATGGTGCTTGCTCTCGGAAGAACGAGTGCCGGACACACAGATACTGTATGCATCGACTCTAAACAAAATGAATTTTTGGTAGTACTACTATTACTAAAAAACGAAAATTGTCGGTGAACTTTAAAAAAATTAAATGCATGTTTAAAACTATACTAAAATACATTTTTAAACTTACATCGTAAGTTAAGTTGAAAAAATTTTATTCTGCAAGTATGTTTATTCGGCACTCGATGTATTCAAACCTCGCCGGTAGCTCTCACCTAAGGTGGCATGTGAGCACCTCTTGGCGTTCCAGATATTGCACATATTTTCCACCACTGAGGAAAACATTCTCAAGAATCTGCACGTCGCGTCGGCGTCGCATAATATTATGAATTTCCTGGAACCTTCTTTTATTAAACGTAGGTAATATTTTTATTATACTTCGCCAGACTTTTTTCATAATTATGATACTAGCAGAAGTAAAATTTTCTACTTCTTGTTGGTAATTAATTAATTACTCTTTGACGTATTTTTTTTTCTGCTTTATTAGTGTAGAGTACTTAAACAACTACAATTTGTTTTGTAATTAGACTAACTCGTTTATGACCATATTTTCACTATTTTTCAAATGTTTCTATCTTTAATATGCAATGTTACATTTCTATGTTTTGTTTATCAAGTAACCAGACTGTCATTTGTTTATTATTACCTACTTTCAGTAATTCAGTCAGTCTACCCATTTTTTTATGAAACACTAGCTGCGCCCCGCAGTGTTACCCGCGGTTTATGGGATACACTAAAACGTGTATCTCATAAATCGGTGAGAAAATATTCACATTTTTAGAGGCAAAAATTGATTATCCCACGGGAACAATAAAGTAGCCTACGTGGGTGTTAGCTAGTTCCACAACACATTTCATCAAAATCGGTCGAGCCGTTTGAGTTTGAAAGAGTAGCAAATATTATATTTGAATTCCTTGCTCGTCCCACGGGAACACTACATTTTTTCCGCATAAAAAGTAGCGTATGTGCTAATCCAGGGTACAAGCTATGTACAGTGGGCTGCATCTGCACTAATACAACTGGGGTACCCAATTGATGCAGCCCACTGTACATACGAAATTCCATCCAAATCTGTCCAGCCGTTTGTGTGAGTGTGAAGTAAAAAACAAACAAACACACACACATACTCACAAACTTTCGTCTTTATAATAAAAAAAGACTATCACAAAAGCGTTAAAACATTACCAAAAATAATTACAACTTCGCATCAACACATGCGATCCCTAATGGCGTGTATAAGGTGAGTATATGACGACTGACTAATTAGTCCATGCACGAAGGTTTTATCAAAAACGTGAAATGTTTGGATAATAGTGCAGCTTTATTTTTGCAAATAATATTATTTTTTTTAAATAGAGGTGCTCGTGGCTAAATAATAACAGCCACACGGGTCGATCTTCTAGGTGAAGCAACGCTTGATGAAATCGGTGCGTGGATGGGTGACCATCCGTAACATACCGAGAACCCTCCGTGCCTCAGAAAGGTCCCAGCTGTCATCCTTTATTCTGTAGATATTTGACAGTCTCAGAAGCCCGAAAGTCTGACAACAGCAAATCCAGGTGTGTTCAAAGTTTTTATATCCTTCTGGTCAATTTTTATTGACATTTCGCAGGTATAACTGAGAACAATCTTGTATGAATTAGAATGTTTTGCTGATGAAACTTCAGCTAGTGTGAACATATCGTTATTTCAATAAATTTTTAAGACATCGGCAGTAGTATCAATGTAACCTACCCCCAAACTAATACACACACATAAAACCAAATCAGAAATAACCTCTGCTACAAATGGAGGTCACAGTTCGATTCCTAATTGCCATCGGTTAAATCGTGTGCGATCACTGATTTATGTTCGCAATCCATTGCGTACCGACTGAACTTGGTCGTCATTAACCCCAACGTTGGCGCGTAATGAATAGCGTCCCATGTGCTGCAGATTAAAATTAACGATAGGCATTTACTCCACGTGCATTGTGAGCCTTGTTATAGCTTTTCAAGCGGATAAAGATATACTTTACTTACTTAAATGTAGTTTCTATAGGCTTTTTAATGTCTACTGCAGGCGGATATGAGTTTTCAATAGATTGGATGGCTTTAATGAAACATTAAACGTTGTCTTTATTGTAGTCATAGCCTCACTTGATACGAGTATTTATTTAATGAGGGTATTTTAGTTTTAGTAGTAAACCGAAGTTCGCACGAACGTAAAAGTATCGCGGCGGGATTTTATCGCGCACTGGATTTTCAACCCTTGTTGTTGAGCCGAGCATTAACAAGGATAGGATAGGATTTTTTTAGGTTGGAGTCTTAATGCTCGGCTCAATAACAACAGAGTTCCTTCTAGCGTGTTGAAAAAACACACTGTTGGATACTCAACTCTCGGCGCTAAGCACAGCGTTGAAAATCCAGTGCGCGAAACAAAATCTCCGCGATATTTTTACGTCCGTGCGAACGTCGGCTATTTTAATGTATTTTTTCTAAAGTGGCTATAACAAAATGATACATAACGCTTTTTGATTAATTTGTGCAGGTTATTCTACATAATGGAACGTCTGTAGTCCCCGAAGGAGTAAGTATACTAGGTTTATAGTACACTAGCTGTGCCCCGCGGTTTCACCGGCGTAAATCGGAATAAAAAGTAGCATATGTGTAAATCCAGGGTATAAGCTATCTACATACCAAATTTCATAGAAATCGGTCCAGCCGTTTGTGCGTGAAGAAGTAACAAACATACAAACACACCCACACTCACAAACATATCCTTTGTAATATGATCTTATCCTTTGTGATTCGTGAGAACTGAATATTTGAATCATCACCATCTGCCTAGCGTTTTCCCAACTATGATGGGGTCGGCTTGCAAACTAACCGGATGCAAAAAGAAAAATTGGAAGTTCCCGTAAAATTTTCAAATTCGGGAAAATCTGAACGTCTATTTTTCTATGGGATTTTTGTTAGAATTATTGAACTTTGAACAGGACAACTTCTGTCGGGTCAGCTAGTTATTAATGAAAGTCGAATCGATAAGTTGGTAACATTGTAGAGGTTCCATATTCGGGCTAGCTCCAGCGGCATCCTGAAGGCGTTCGCGCAGCGGTTTGATTGTCAGTACCTGAACCATTGCTGTATGGTTCACATACTGAGTAATTGTGATGTGTAATTACGTGGCTCATGTTAATTGTATGTGCTTTATTTTATTTCTTTTGTTTTATTTTTAAATTTTGCATTTTTTCGAGTCTATAATCTTTGTTGGTCGAAATAAATGCTTTCTTTTCTATTCTATATTTAACAATAATGCATACCATGCTGATTTCAATTACGGTGACTAATTACTGTTTCTAACGAATGACGGAGGTTCCATATTTCTTATGTTTGTAACCTTGATAATTTTGAATTAAAAACTTTGTAACTGGCGACTTATCTTTTGAACAAAGATAGATCCTTTGCAGACGTAAGTTGAAATGTATAGTTTTTTTTTTTTAATCAATACAATATAACCTATTCTTTACAATTTACATTTATTACCTAACATAAAATTGCCTATAATTTTCTTTCCAAAATCTTGAAACAGGTAATTTCTTCTCTTAAGTAACGTATTTATTAATATAATAATAACCTGCAAAATGAATCTAATAGCCTTGTAATAATGCCACTCTTTTCTTCAGTACCTAAAGAAAAGTCCTGACTGACTGACTCTAACTGACTCATCATCGCCCAGCCCGAACCATTGCATTTAGAAAGATGAAATTTTGCACAGAGGTTCCCTTTATAATGTAATCAAGGAATAAGGAAGGATTTTTGTACCCGTGGTATATTTTCCGACATCCACGCGGGTGAAGCCGCGCGGGAAGTGCTATGTTATAAATAATTAGGTTAAGCGTGTTGTTCTCACAGATTCCTCTCAGTCACGGTACTCACTGGAAATGTCAAGGTCGATTATTGATACCTTATCCTCTGTCACAGAGGTGATTAATATAAACAAGATTAATCAATAATATCCATAGGAACCTGTTATGTTTATACAGGGTAAAATTAAATTAGTTAGGGAACTCCACAGAAGTGATGGGTATCGCTAATAATATCTAAACAAGACTTTTTTGGGTCAAATACCGCTTATATTGCCTGTTACTTGAAATATCAGTTTAAAAAATCTGTTTTTTTTTGTGTAAAGTTCACAGACGTTATGGATATCGATATTTAAAGACAACAAAACAAAAAAAAACCGGTAAAGTACGTGTCAGACCACGCACAATCAAGGGTTCCGTAGTTGAAAATAATTTATCCCAAAAGAAATTCATTGTAATCCCAAAAAAAAAAATATTATTTGATAAAATTACAAATTAACAATTTTCGGAGTTTTTCCTTTACTTGTGCTGTGAGACCTTGCTTCTTGCCAAATTTCATGATTCTAGGTCAACGGGAAGTACCCCTTAGATTTTGATTTAGTTGCGAGTATCAAAATAATGTCCCTTATATGACCGTATCTTTTTATTGCGTTGACTTAAGTTTGATTTTTTTAGAACTGTAAGGGATCATAGACTTACTTATTTGATATTAATTTCAATTTGACAACTTCACGCGTTCCTGAGAAAAAGGGCCTTGACAGACTGACTATACTTGAAAATATTTGTTATGTGATAAAATTTAACCATATTCGGAGTTTTTCCTTTACTTGTGCTGTGAGACCTATCTTCTTGCCAAACATGATTCTAGGTCAACGGGAAGAACGCCATATGTTTTGATGTGCTTGCAAGTATCAAAATATGTCGCATAAATGGCCGTATTTTTTTATTGCGTTGACTTAGAACTTTGATATTATAGGGCTCTAAAAGACCATAAATTTACGTATTTGATATTAATTTCAACTTGATACCTCCACGCGTTTCTAAGAAAAAGGGTTTTGGACAGACTGACAGACAGGCAGACAGACAACGAAGTGATCCTATAAGGGAAAAGCGAGAGGAAAGATGTTACACATCATAAAACAGATTTTCTCAATTCATACTACAAATAAGTAACTATAACTAACACTACCAGTGGTCTTTCACTTTAGTTTTTACGGAGAAAGAATAGGACCACCCCATGTCGTCCCGTGGGTGTCGTAAGAGGCGACTATTTAACTAAGGGAGCTCAAGACCCAGTGCATACCATATAGCACTTTGGATCACCCGCGCGATGGCGGGTAAACCATCAGCAATCGCATTCCCAAGGAGGGTTGGTGTCAGGCTGGCGGCCGACTATAAAATTTTGCCAAAACTTCAAGCAACATGATGAGTTAGTTTTTGTTTTTGTATAGTTTAGATTTTTTGCAACAGGGCCTGAAAGGGGGGGGGGGTCTTAAAAATTCGAAGTGGGGCTACTAGGGCATGTGGGGTAACATATAAAAGACCGCTGTTTACACATTCTCAAAGATTTCTTTTATTTTTGACTTTTGATGTAAGATATAAAAAAAATAGCGTTCCCCCCTTATCTCCGAAGTTTGCATGCAGAAAAATTTTAAATTATTCTATGTGGTAGAAGTTTATGTCAAGATTACAGGAAAAATAAAACGATATCTCTAAATAGCACACTTTTTCAGAAATCGGATCTTAACCCTCGGTGCGCGAGACCGACTCGCTCTTGACCGGTTTTTTGCTTTATCATATTATTTTATAAAAAAATATTATTTACATATATAAAATATATATATATTATATATATAAAATATTATTTATAAAAAATTTATTAATAAAAAAATACTTATAAAAAACGCATAAAAGTTGTGGGGTGAGGGCTCGCTACTTCACAAACTACGTATAAAATCTAGCAAAGAGTGAAGTCATGCCACATTTTAACTCAATGTATCACCGTAATCTTTTGATTACGTAAAAAAATATAAAATACGTATCCATCATTTTAAAAAAATCTAAATGCCGGGCAAAAAAAAATTTACCATAATCCCTATTAATATATTTGTAATAATGAAGAAAAAAGATTTCGTATCTAAGATTTTTATCACTGTATCAATTTTCTTCTGTTTTCTTAGTCTGTCTGGCAACGCGCTTTAAATTCGACTGTTGTTTCTTCTTTCATTTATCAATGATACTTATTTTCTGCCGTGAGAGGAGCTCGTGGCTAAGTAATAACAGCCGTACGGGTCGATCGGCTGTCATTCGTGGATCTTTGACAGTCGTTACCGGTCGTCAGTAGCCCGAAAGTCTGACAACCAATCTTACCAAGGGGTATCGTATTACCCAGTAATTGGGTTGTGGAGGTCAGATAGGCAGTCGCTCCACGTGAAATAATGGTATTCAGCTGCATCCGGTTAGACTGGAAGCCGACCCCAACATAGTTGGGAAAAGGCTAGGCAGATTGATTGACTTATTTTCTGCACTATATTAGTGTTTTGATTAAGTATGATCATGTTAATAGTTCACGCTGCCTCGTTGGTCTAGTGGTCGCAAGCACTATTGCTGAGCATGAGGTCCGCCTAAGTCCTGGGTTGAATTCCCAGGGCGGGCAATGTTATTACATTTTTCTATAAGGAATTTCTCAGTAGCAGCCGAGCCTGGATTGTTGCTCGTTGATGGTAATAGGCTCGCCCCTTGCTTAGTACTTACATGGAAATTAAACATAACTGGCGAAATGTGGGTGTACACACACACACACACACACACACACACACAACTCTGCCTTTCAGAGAATACATAATATGTGTGATGTTATGTTATATTTATTATTTCACGAAAGCGGAGTCGTGGTATAAAAATACCTCGATCTGACATGAAATCTCCACGAGTATCTTGCCTCGGTAAAACAATAATAATTATGGATGTAACAAAAGACGATCATACATAACTTTTCCTAGTCTTTCTCCGTGCGTTTTTTCCATTTTTTCCGTGTACCCGACGGTTTATCCGGTTTTACGTAAACGGGATTGGGAAATTGTCCGCCATTTCGTTTAATTTGATTGATGAGTTTTGGATGTTGAGTTTTCATAATTGAGTTGGACCTATCCGTCTAATGTATTTTTGGGATATGAAAATTGCTATGAGACACAATGCTTTTAGTGGAAGTAACGATTCTAAAGCGTTTTACATTTTGACTGGGGCGCCGTATGAAGCTACTAGCGAGCTTTTGGCAAATATAAGCTGTTCATAAGCCTGAATATCAAGAAATGTATGTGACTTTTGGCAAACGTTTTAGTATGTCGCGTCTGTAGTATATATTTTTTTTGGCCTAACAAACAGAACTCAACATTTTAATCAAAATGAATGAAAACAGAAGAACTAAGATAGTCGAAATTTCATCTGCGTAGCCTTTTCCCAATTAAGTTGGGATCGGCTTCCAGTCTAACCGGATTCAGCTGAATATTAATATTTTACGTGGACCGACTGCCTATCTGACCTCCACAACCTAGCAAACAGTTACTGGGTAATACGATACCCCTTGGTAAGACTGGTTGTCAGACTTTCAGGCTTCTGAGGACTCGACACGTTGTGTCGAGTTGACAGTTTGTCCTAGATCCAAGAATGACAGCCAAGACCAACGGCTTAACGTGCTGTCCGAGGCACGGCGGGTCTTGGTATATAAAAATGGTTACCTATCCACGGACCGACCGCGGCAAGCGTAACTTAACCTGATCGATTGATCTGTGCGGCTGTTATTACTTAGCCACGAGCCCCTAAGATAGTCGAAATTCTACAACCAAAATGCTGATTCTAGCCCCTACATACTCTTATACCCCGATTACATTCAGCCCATTTCCACGACAACTTGCAAGGAAATGGGTAATAAAATGGGCAACGGGAATGTGTAAGTAAACAGGTCGCTTCCCTTGCCATTGACGTTGCCGCTTGCCTTGTCTGGCGATCCCCAAATTGGCGGTTTTTTGGAGGACATCAAAGGGCTGGCAATGCGAGCGCGATTGAGTGTTTATGTAGTTACTTCTCTCTCGCTCACTTGCTATAGAATTTCTACGTTCTCCATTGTTGGAAGACATGTGACGCGTCAATGTAAACACTCATTTCCCTTGACGTTGCCACAGCAATATTTAGGGAAATATTTCCGGCAGCGCGAATGGCAATGGCTGAATGTAAAGGGGTATTAAACAATTCGCCTACACACAAACACACATACCACCTAATAGTCTTAATATTATAAGCCGCAGAGCAAAGCAAATCGCATCCCCATGCGACGGGTGACAGTGTAATTAGCCTGTTGCTTTTACTTTGGCTTGAAACATGCCTGCTATTTGTATAGGACATGTCTAATTGTGGACTTAAGTAAGATGAAGATTTGACGTACAAAATGTTTAATTAACCGACTTCAAAAAGGAGGAGGTTAAAATAATATGTTCGACTTTATGTATATATACATATAATATATTTTTTATGTATGTTTATCGATTTCTCCGTCAACTGTGGGCCGATTTTAAAAATTCTTTTTTTGTTTGAAAGGGTATGCTTTCGTGGTGGTTCCATTGTTACCAAATCAGAATCTGATGAGAAGATCCCATGGAAATCGAGGGAAATCCTTAAACTTTACAGGCACACCTATAGCGATTCGGGTATTATTTTTATTAACTAACTCGCGCATTTACTCTCGGTAAGCACTATTTGGTGAAACGGGACTGATGATGAAGACCACAGATGGCCACCGGAGCTACTCAATAATAAGTATTTCATGGGTTGCGATTCGATTACTTTAATATGGTTGCCAAGCAATTTATGCTCGCCCCAATGAAAAAAATAAAATAAAATATTATTCTTTTATCTTTCCTCTGACAACCAGTCTTACCAAGAGGTATCGTATTACCCGGTTAATGGGTTGTGGAGGTCAGAGAGGCAGTCGGTCCATGTAAAATACTGGTATTCAGCTGCATCCGGTTAGACTGGATGCCGACCCCAACATAGTTGGGAAAAGGTTAGGCAGATTGATTGATTCTTTTATCTTTCCTTCGATCATTTCAAATACTTGAGTATTTCTACTCAGAAAACAACCAAAGATTATTTCTCATCCCCACATTACTTACTTGATATTATTTCTTCAGGAGTAAGAATTATTCCCATTGCTAACATAAGCGGGCGTAATCAACCTGTTGCTTTCCTAAGGCTGGTGAACGTGCCTGCTATTTATGAAGGAGTCATAATATAGAATCGTACGTGAGATGAGTTACATAACGTAACGTAACCTTTTGATGTATGTCATGGCAGCTTTGAAAGATGTTCGGGGAGTGACAATAACTGTAATTGTAAGGAGATGTTCTGTTTGTTTAGGATCTGAGGAAAATTTTTCGAGACGAAATAGGATTGAGACATGTTATAGTCTCTTTTAGCATTTTTGATTATGAGAAGGTAAAATTTCGATATGCAAAATATAATATGGTATATAATAAATTCCTGTTAAGCAATTTAGAATCACGTTTCATAAAGCAGTTTTAAAAGGTTTGTGTTATGAATATGTGTATAAAAATACTTTTAATCAAACGTGATAATTTTTCCCCTTTTTGGGGGTAACAGTTTATTAAAAAAACTAATGATCTTTTTTATTAAACAGTGCTTAGGCACTGTAAATCTAAAAAAAAAAAAAAACACACACTGTAAATCTGTTTACCTAATCGTAAATATATAACGAATTGTTGAAAAAGTACAAATAAAACACGAAAAAAACAGGTTGTTCAAACCGAACAAACAGGTTTGTTGTTTGTCTTAAACAAATTTTTAAACAAATTTGTTACATGAGTAACCTAGGCATTGCTTTGTTCTAAAAATCACAAGCATTTTAATTTAATTTTTCTACTGAAATTAACCTACAAAAGTAGTGGAGAAGTGCTCACTGTAAAGGAGCTCGTGCGGGGCTGTTCTATCCAAATGCCCACTTCTATGTCCAGCACTGCTGTATTTCGATTTGAAGGGTATGGTACTACGGCTGCTGATGGTAGAGGATCATATGGCTAAGTAATAATAGCCTCTCGGGTTGATCGATCAGGTTAAGCTACGCTTGCCGCGGTTGGTCCGTGGATGGGTGACCATCTTTACATACCGAGACCCCTCCGTGCCTCGGAAAGCACGTTAAGCCGTTGGTCCCGGCTGTCATTCGTGGATCTTTGACAGTCATTACGGGTCGTCAGTAGCCCGAAAGTCTGACAACCAGTCTTACCAAGAGGTATCGTATTACCCAGTAACTGGGTTGTGGAGGTCAGACAGGCAGTCGCTCCAAGTAAAATACTGGTATTCAGCTGCATCGGATTATACTGGAAGCCGACCCCAACATAGTCAGGAAAAGGCTAGGCAGATGATGGTGGGACTGTGGGTGCCGATGCAAGAACAGGTTTATCAGACATAGACAGACTGAGATGTTTCCGATATGGCAGATGTCTATAAACACAATTTTGGCTCCTGAGATACAAGTATCTTTTTACTTAGTTTAAGAGCCAGCTGTTCAACCTGATTTTGACTACCACAGCTGTTACTACCATATTTATTGTATCTGTTCTATGTGAATCTCTTTGTACAATAAACTTATTATTTATTTATACCTCTTATCATTGTAAGAGGCTAGACGCTTATGGTGATGAGGGCAACCAGCCTGACTGCCACACAGTAACATAAAAACCCAATGCAAAATACGAATTTGTAGTTATTGTACAAACTCATTAATACTATGATAGAATTCTATTTAGTCCGTCAGTTAGATAATAAAAAAATATTAGACACGTATTTTTTGCTTTATCATATTAGTCAGGCCTCCTCTCGGTGAGAGGGAGTGGGCTATATTCCACCACGCGGGCCCAGTGCGGGTTGGTAGATTTCACATGCACTAATAATGCGACTAAAAAATAACATAAACATAACATCACGGCTGTGCTTTTCGCAGGTTTAGGCAGAAGTGTACCATCGCGGACATTTGCGGTGAACCACTTTTCGATCTTATTACTACGGTAATAAAGTTCAAAAGTGGTTCACCGCATGTGTACTGTAGAGGTTTGATGCTTTGATCAAGCCTCGACAATATTATACTGGCTGATATTCAATCTTTCAAATATGGAATGTATTCTAACAAGAAAACGATCCTCGTTTTCTTCATAGGATGACAGATAGAATCTGGTGAGGGCTCCGCGTAGAACCAATTTAGTTAAGGAGTGTGAATTATAATTTATCTGAAGCTTAAAATACAGAGAGCATCAGCCCCATATAACTAGAGACCCTCTCGTTTTTATTAGTAACTCAGTAAATCTCCTGCTGTGAGGTTCGAGCCCTCACAGTACCTACATACTAAACCGTTTGCCGAAAACCGCATACCTACATATATTCTTGTCTTCAGGCTTTTATACCTACGGCTTATATGTATTTGCCAAAAGCTTGCAAGTACCTACCTATGTTTTAGAATCATTACTTCCACTTAAATCATGTTATCCCGTAGCACCATTCATATCCCAAAAATTCATCGGATAGTTCCAACTCAATTATACAAACTCATCGATCAAATGAAACGAAATCTCCGACAGTTTTCAAATCCCTTTAGCATTGTAACACGTTTACGTATATTCGGATAAATCGTTGGGTACACGGAAAAAATAAAAAGGGAAAATCGCACGGAGAAATACGGAGAAAATGTCATGATCGTCTTTTGTTTCGCCCATAATTGTCTTACCGAGCAGTGAGAAGTGAGCAGATTCTATGTCAGATCGAGGTATTTTTATACTACGACTCAGCTTGCGTGAACTATTATAACATCACTGTATTTCTCGAAGGGACCCACATTTCGTCACATAATTATGTTTAAGTAGCGGCTTCGCCCGCGTGGATGTCGGAATTTATCTGACGGGAACCGTATATTTTTCCGGGATAAAAAGTAGCCTATGTGCTAATTCAGGCTAATATAGCCATTCTGGGGTGATTGAGTAGCAAACATCCATCTATCCAAACTTTCGCATTTATAATAGTAGTAAGATTATATATGTCCTATGTATTTAATAGGGGGTGAGCCTATATACTGCTATCAGCCATGGACAAATCCAGACTCCGGGCTGCTACTGAGGAATTCCTGATGGAAAACCCAATAACACTTTTCCCGATCTGGGAATTGACCCCAGGACCTCATTCTCAGCAGTATTGCTTGCGATAGGTTATACCACTAAACCAATGAGGCAGAGTGCTGTGCTGTGAGTGTGTGTGTGTGTGTGTGTGTTGTGTGTGTGTGTGTGTGTGCTGTGTGTGTGTGCTGTGTGTGTGTGCTTTGTGTGAGTGTGTGCTGTGTGTGCATTCTCTTATCCCAATTTATTTGCGGTCGGGTTTTTCTTCAATTCTTTTCTATTCATCGTCATCTCGGTTGTCACCTCCTTCATATCATATTTGACACAGTCCATTCATCGTTTATTTGGTCTTCTTCTACTCTTGTAGCCATCCACTTTCATACTCAAAACTTTCCTCACGACATTTTGGTGAACTAACACATTTTTCATCTGCTTAGCCTTTTCCCAACTATGTTGGGGTCGGCTTCTAGTCTAATTGGATGCAGCTGATCTCCACAACCCAGTTACTGGGTTGTCAGATTTTCGGGCTTCTGACGACCCGCAATGACTTTCAAAGACCCACGAATGACAGCAGGGACCAACGGCTTAACGTGCTTTCCGAGGCACGGAGGAGTCTCGGTATGCAAAGATGGTTACCGATCCACTGACCAACTCTGGCAAGCGTAGCTTATCCTGATGGATCGACCCGCGCGGCTGTTATTATTTAGCCACGAGCTCCTACACTAATACAGGGTCAAATTAAATTAGCTAGCGATTCGATAATTCGCAGACGTGAAAAAAGTCACAGAATGGTACTCGAGGGATGGTAAAAGACGTAGAGGAGGACAGGTGAAAAGGTTGGCGAGAATAGCTTGGGACAGGAATAAGTGGAGGGAAATAGATGAGGCCTATGTCGCAAGGCAGCCTGACCTGGTAGCTGATAATTGGTAGAAATGTTTTGTCTTAGGGTTGTTAACCCTTCGTTAGCAACCATAAGACAAACATATTATTATTAGTATGTTATTAAATTAGTTATTAGTTAGTGTAATTCTTATCTACTACTACTAACTGACCATATGGTCAGAGTAAATAAAGGCTATTTTTAATTTTATATTATTTTATTTTATTTTAGACGTGATGGGTATCGATATCTAAACATGATAAAACAAGTTTCACTAGCTAATTTAATTTGACCCTGTAAAAGCCAGAAAATACTCAGGCGTTCGCTCGTCGTGACATCGTTTGGTTGACACCTATAATAAACAGTTTGGCTCTACTGATGTTTCTCATCAAAGCTGTATTTAAGAGTGAAATTACGACTATTTTAAGAGATCATAGCCCTAATATATAGTCAATAAGTAATATAAGTGCTTTTTTAACTTGCTCTGCTAACAGCTAGCTATTCTGTATGGTAATCTGTGGATAACGTATTGAGTAGTGTATTTGTTACTTTTATTGCAAGTTATATATTGTATGCCTACTGTGTAACATACTGCTGTTTGTTATTCCTATCAAATAAAATAAAATAAAATAATTATTTTCCATGAATAAAAAAAAATAAGATTTTTTAGTTTAAAGCGCGTTGACGGACAGACAAAGATATACCTACTATTTTTTTAAATAATAATTATGTAAGGATGATTTCGTATCTAAGATTTTTTGATCACCTATCAAAGAAGTTTCCAAAAGATTGTATAGTAGTTTGATGTAAGTTATTCTTTAATTAAGAATAAATATCACTGTGTTTATCCTCTCGAGGTGGCGTAATGCATTTAGGCAAGTTTTGTACTCAGGTTAAAAGGATTTTTACCCTCGGGGGTCGTAAGTTTCGTTCATTGTAACAAATGGTGAATGGATAGGAGAGAACATTCACCTAAATGTTAATCTAAGTTTAACCTGTCCTGAAATTAATAGGACCATGGTAGCCAAACTGTTTGTGGAGGAAGCTGTACTAGCTTCCTCCGATCCCAAGACATTGTTGTAGGGCTAAACTAACCTAATCCTAAACAGAAACCTAAAGTTTATATGAAATTAATTCATATATTCAATTCCACGCTCACACCATTACACTTATACCCTCTCACTCACACACACACACACACACACTCATTCAAAAACTCACTCATATGCAACACACAAATGCGCTCCTTGTTGTATTTTTGTGTTTTTATTTTGATTTTTTCTTTTGTTTTTTTGTTTACTAATTGCATAACTGTGATTATGTTAAATGGAAGGGTGGAGTCACCTAACACAAGCATTCCCTTGATTAAAAGGTAATCTCCAACTCATGTGTATAACTCATATGTTAAAATGCAATAAACATTTTTATTTATTTTAATTATTTAAGTTAACATGTCTCGGAATTAACTGGATTCAAGAAATTATTATGTTTGTGAATAAATATTTTTTTTTTAAACAACTATCGATATTTTTGTGTAAATATCGACCAATAAGTAGGTACCTTCAGTCTACTAGAATTAACAAAAAAAAAAAATCGGTCATGAGCCAGTCGGACTAGCACACCGAGGGCTCCGTACCATCATTTATATTTAATTTTTGTTGATGATTGATACATAAATTTCTATCACATAGAATAATTTCAGACTTTTCTCTATGTAAACTTCAGAGATAAGGGGGAAAGGGGGGGGGGGTTACATTTTTCATCAAAAGTCGAAAACTGTACGGCCTAAAAAAATTAAAAAATGTTCGTAAATGTGCAAACAGCGCTCTTTCATAGAATACCCCACATGCCCTAGTAGCCCCACTTCGAATCTTTAAGACTCCTCTTCAATCCTTGTTGCAAAAAAAAACTTAAAATATTTTTATTCCTTTCTTATTTGCAAAATAGTTGGTAAACGTCATCTAAAACTGTTCCAAATTTCAAGTTGATAGCATTAGTAGTTCTTGAGATATCTAGCTGTGACAGACAGACAGACTGAGTCACACCATAAGGGTTCCTTTTTACCATTTTGGTACGGAACCCTAAAATGGACCTCAGGCATTGGATTGAAAGACGAGTGGTCAAAAGTTCGAATAACGTCATTTCTACAGAAACTACGTTATTCGACCTACTATTGTGCGGTTTTCGTCTATAATAAAGACGGTAATCGACTTCTAGTAAAATTTACTTACTTAGCTTCTTTGAGCTCGTAAGAGGTGCTTGCGATTGCCGATATACTTAAACCCTCGCTGAATCAAGTTCGGGTTGGTTCGGCACAATTTGAGATAAGTTAACTGTCTTTTTCCTGTACTTACAGTATTTGGAAGCTGGGTGCAAAGTCTTAAGGGGCTTGACTTGACACCATTTAGAGCATTTTGAGTCATAGGTACGTGTTAGACGAAGAATGTTGTAATCTTTAAATTTAAATTTAAAAAACATATAAAATATCTACAAAAATATTATTATTTTTCCGCCCGGCTTTGCTGCCTACATACCGACCCGGACAAGTCTGCAGCATCCCTTATGTGTAACCCAAGGTTTTTAGTATATGTAGACCAAGACTGCTTTTTTGCTCGGTCTGCACGAGGCCTAAATGATTGAACGTTAAGGAAGGATGAATAGTGTACTCACCAGGGTATAGAGGGCACTAGCGTAGGCAGCGTGTTTGACGTGCAGCGTCCGACAGCATGACAGCGATGTGTCCTGATCGTGAGCACTCCACGCTTTCATCTGTTGACAACAATACAATACAATACAAAACAAAATACTTGATTGTAGGTACTCGAAAAGCTGAAATTGAAATAAATTACAAAATTTTACACGTTTTATTATTATAAGTAGCTTCTGCCCGCGACTTCGTTCGCGTAAAAGTCATAAGACACCACAATATACTAAAGTAACAGCAACATTGAAAAAAAAATCCTGCATACTAGGTACGTTTGTAGTTTTGGTCTCAGAAACCAAAATATATAGATTCAGGAATGGTGACGCGGAAGCAAGCGACATACACTCACGAGCATTAACATATTACTATGGACTGACTCTGTCTGATACTGACTTCATGTGTCATCTATTAATATCAAGATGTTATGGGATATGTGATAATTTGTGGAAGGCATACTTAACAAGTGGCAGCACAAATAAATGTGACATCGAAGGAACACTAAAACTATCTCAATAATCAATAATAAACCAATTAATAAACAAAATATTTTTTTTTTTCATATAAACCTACATGGGCACTTATGAAACGTCAGAAGCTAGGTGCACGGTTCCAAATTAGTCGTTTCCTATGGAGAAGAGCTGGCAAGAAACTCCATGGTTACTCTTTTAAAAATAATTGCCTTTTACAATATTTGCAAATAAAAGTGTTAATATGTATGGGAAGACAATGTAGGCCTTTCAACAACTACCAGGGACTTAACAAAATAGAAAATAATCTATTTAGAAAATTAATAAAAAAATAAAAACCTATGACATGACACAAATGACATGATTACCATTAAAACTACAGTAACAAATCTGAATAAATATCATGTTCATCTGACGAGACAAGCAACGCCAAAATATAGGCTGCTGCATCGACTTCAAAAATATGTGTCACCTCAATGCTGAAAACTGAGCCGATGTCGACTATCCTCCCAGTATCAATGTTGGCGCCTACTGCTATATTCTTAGCAACAAACAAGCTTCGTGCATATGAGACGCCCGAAATAACCCTCAGGAGTTTAATTTTTTTCCTTAGTTTTTTAAGTTACCCCACATTATTTTTTATTATATACGTTTGGCAGAAAATTGATCACTCCACTAAAACTCCATTTGTGTCGAAATACAAGTATAAAACTATCCGGGGGTTTCATTTATGTCCAATTCCGAGACATAAAAAATTGGCGACCGTGACAGGACACTTTCGCAAAACAAAAACTATCAAGAAATACGAAGCCCGGTTAGCTTGACCAACTAAGCTACAGGTCTACATCAAGAAACGATATTTTGGAGTATTTGGAGGTTCAGCCATTGCAGCCTACACCTGATTTACGGTTTGTGACCCGAAGTCGCCGTACAGCAGCTTGGCCAGTGCAGCTAAGTGACCTTTCCTTGACCTCCTCACACATACCTAAGTTTTGTCCCTAGTGATCCTTCTTAATTCATAAACCCCGAGATTTTACATGTGCTTATTTCGTACAGATAGGTAACTAACTAAGCAGTGGTTAATTCCTAAAAGAAATATCTAAACATAGTTTCATTGATTTTTATTGTTCGACCTAAATACCTACGTCAATGTCTTACCGATTTGAATGATTTACTTAGTTTACAAGATACGTTGTAATTGTCTATCACAGCTCAATTATACCTATATTATAAAGAATTATCTGTTATATTATCTACTAAATTCAAGCCTAGGTAAATAATAATATTTGTTTGCAAATCATTAAGATTGTTTCGCCGAACATTCCAGGAACGGAGACGTCATCTGCGACGACCGGTACCTATAATACATAAAGATAAGCCTCATCCACGGAGTACTGTCAGGTTCAGCACCGGTACTTCCAGACCACAGGTGACACAGGAAGAGGGACGTAAGATAAATATTTTATTAAGAGTTCATTGTATGCTTGCACAGTTTTACCGTATAGTTCTTATTACTAAAAATACACATCTCTTTTATTTACTTTGTTTATTGTTACAATGGGCGGTCCTGTGCAAGAATTGCAAGATCTCATTGTTAAGCGTAGTTCAATAAAGGGCCAAATTACTAAGTTTAAGAACTATTTGACGAGTCTGTTAACAAAGGATTCTGTTACACGCATTGAATTAGCCGAGTTAACACTTAAACTTAGTAAATTTGAGTCACTGTCCGTTCGGTTCGATGACTTGCAGAATCAAATTGAGATATTAAACTCGAGTAATTTATCAATCGAGATTGATGAAAGGGATGATATTGAACAATTATTCATAACAAACATTGCGAATGCTCAGAGTTTCATTCAAGATCATCAGCCTAATAACCGCCACGATGAATCTGGCAACATGCTCAATTCTAGCCATGGTTCAGCTGCTCCTTTGAATGCTGACAATCACGAATTAGGGTTCAAACTGCCACAGATACAAATTGCTAAATTCAACGGAACATTCTTCCGTTGGCTTGAATTTCGTGACACATTTAAGTCAGTCATACATAGCAATGAGCGCATTGCACCTATTAATAAATTTCATTATTTACTAACTTATTTGGAGGGAGATGCAGCTAGAATAGTGAGTAACTTAGAAGTCTCCAATTCTAATTATAGTGTTGCCTGGAAATTGTTATGCGACCGATATGATAACAAGCGCCAGTTAATAAACCATCATTTGTCTTCTTTATTATACATAAATCCAATGTCTCGCGAGTCAGATAAATCACTTCGCTATTTAGTGGACCACGTTACCAAGAACCTGAGAGCGTTATCTGGCTTGGGACTGCGTGTTGATAATTGGGATGTTTTATTAATACATATACTGTGTTCTAAGCTAGATAACCGTACTCTTACCAAGTGGGAGGAATGGCGTGGCACTTTGGCTGATTTAATACCTAACTTACAACAATTTAATAAGTTTCTAATTGACCGAGCAGATGTCCTTGTGTCTCTAAACCACTCTTCATCAAGCCATAATAATAATAATAAGGCATCAGCTTCTACGTCTTCTAAAGGTACCAACAATAAAACCGAACGTCAGAATAATAAATCTGTTACATGTCAATCAGTTTGTCAGTCTGCTTGTCAGAGTAATTCTTCATCTTCTTCAGGTTGCGTTGTTTGTCAGGGTGAACATAGAATCTACGATTGTCCTATTTTTAAGGCCAAGAGTGTGGAAGATCGTATAACTGAAGTTAACAAATTAAATCTTTGTTCAAATTGCTTAAGGTCCGGGCACATTACACGAAACTGCTACCTCAGACCTTGTCGGGAGTGTAAAAAGAAGCACAACGCTCTATTACACGTTCCAGTAGTAACCGAAACCCCTGCTGCAGGCACTACAACCACTGCTGCAGGTACCAAAACCCCTGCTGCGGATATCACTACCCCTGCTGCAGCTACCACATCATCATGTGGAACGATAGCTAATCATACTACACAAGATTCAAAACATGTTCTACTATCTACTGCCTTAGTTGAGGTGTGTAACCCTACAACAAATAAAACAGAACAAGTACGTGCCTTGTTAGATTGCGGCAGTCAGTCATCTTTTATAACGCAGTCACTTAGTGACAAATTATCTTTATCACGGAATGCATTATCTAACAATTATATTAACATTGTCGGCATCGGCAATCATGTCAATAGTAAAGTCTCAGAGAGTTGTGTGGCGCAGTTAAAATCTTTAATTAAACCGTTTCACGTCACAACAACTTTTCTAATATCACCGGAATTAACAAGTAACATTCCCAGATACACAATAAACACTCAGCAACTGCAAATACCTACTGAGGTACACCTTGCTGACCCTAGTTTTAATCAATCCTCCGCTGTTGACCTACTCATCGGAGCAGATTTATTTTGGGATATTCTTGGCTGCGAGCAGCGTTCTCTAGGCCCTAATAATCCCACATTAAGAAATTCCCAATTTGGTTGGCTCATTTCAGGCCCAATTAAAATAAACAATTCAAATAATTTATCCAATATTCAATGTCATCATTCTTTGACTTCAGTTAGATCGGAAAATGATTTTAATGTTGAAATATCAAAGTTTTGGGAGCTTGAGGAAGTGCCATTAAAATCGCCATTGAGTCATGATGAAAGAGTATGTGAAAAACATTTTTTAACACATATGACACGATTAACTACCGGCAGATTTTCTGTTCGATTACCACTTAAAGATTCACCTAATTGTCTTGGAGAATCATATACATTAGCAAAAAAACGCTTTCATAGTTTAGAGAAAAGATTCCGAAGGAACCCACAACTTAAATCAGAATATGTCAACTTTATTAGAGAGTATGAACAGTTAGGTCATCTCTCACAGTCTGATGTATTAAGACCCAATATGTCATATTTTTTGTGTCATCACGCCGTGTTTAAAGAAAGCAGCGAATCCACTAAAATTCGTGTTGTTTTTGACGGATCAGCTCCTACTTCATCTGGATTGTCAATCAATGATATTCTTATGATAGGTCAAAATATGCAGGACTCTCTATTCTCCATTCTAGTACGGGCTAGACAACACAAGTACCTCCTGACCGGTGATCTAGAGAAAATGTACCGCCAGGTGCAAATTAATGAGGAGGACCGAAATCTCCAGCTCATACTGTGGAGAGAAGATGAGTCCCAACCTATCAAAACGCTAAGACTAAATACTGTAACTTACGGCATGGCAAGCTCCAGTTATTTGAGCACACGTTGTCTGTGGCAGCTTGGCGAAGAAAATCCGGATGAAACCATTAAAAATGTAATTCAGCACGACTTTTATGTGGATGACATGATAACTTCGAGTGACAGCGAACACAAACTAAAACATATTCTTCAAGGGGTTACTGCGGCACTAAGACTAGGTTGCTTTAATCTAAGAAAACTTAAAACTAATATAACTAGCATTTTTGACTCATGTTCTTTGGATGTTAACGAACGGTTAACACTTAGTGAGTCTTCTAGCACCCTGGGTTTAGGCTGGGATCCATCGACGGATACACTGCATTTTCCAATGCAATCCCCAGGTCTTTTGGATAGCAATCGCCCAACTAAACGTTCAATATTATCTAATTTATTTAAAATTTTCGATCCCTTGGGTTTGCTCAGTCCATGTGTAATGCAAACAAAGGTTATATTGCAACAGCTTTGGCTGGAGAAATTAGGCTGGGATGATCCTATTCCTGAAAATATTGCTTTGACTTGGGCTAAGTTTGCTGATTCTTTATCCGCACTTGGGAACATAAAAATTCCAAGGCATGTACTCTGTGATGAGCCAATATTTATAGAACTTCACTGTTTCTGTGACGCTTCCCAAAGTGCGTATGGAGCTTGTATTTATGCACGATCAGTAAACTCTGCTAATGAAGTCACTGTAAAATTATTGTGTGCTAAATCCAAGATTGCACCTACTAAACTTACAACAATCCCGCGCTTGGAGCTTTGTGCTGCGCTCTTGGCCGCTAGATTGTGTAAGGCGGTCAGAGATTCCTTGCGGTATAAGGTAAATAGTGAGGTATATTGGAGTGATTCCAGTATTGTACTGGCATGGCTTCATTCGAGTTTTAAGAATCTTAAAACTTTTGTTGCGAATAGAGTTTCAGAAATTTGTGAGCTGACAGACGTAAATTCTTGGCGTCACGTTCCAACATCAGTTAATCCAGCTGATCTCATATCTAGGGGCCCTAGGGGGGTCAGCCCTAATCATATCAAAGACTGTTTGTTGTGGTGGTCAGGTCCGCAATATTTATTGCAATCGGAAGACACTTGGCCTGTTTTAAATAGCAATGAAGTTAATGTGATTAACTTACCGGAAACCAAAGAGAATGCTGCAATTGTTAACATAGAAACCTCAACAGAATACTTTATCAATTTTCAAAACTATCAAAGTTACGATCACTTAAAACGAATATTTGCATACGCGATACGATATATTAATAATTTAAAATTAAGGTCTACTAAAAAATCTATAGTCTCAGGTACTTTAAAAACAAATGAGTTACATGTGTCATTTATTAACTTGTGTCGTTTGGCACAGCAACAGTCATTCCCAAGCGAATACAAAACACTCGCTGACGGTCGTTCATTGAAATCTAAATCTAAACTTTTATCATTGACTCCTTTTTATTGCCCCAATGATAAATTAATTCGAGTAGGCGGTCGTATTGATTCTTCAAAATACCGTCATGATAAAAAACACCCTGTGTTGCTTGATGCATCTCATCATCTCACAAAATTAATATTTCAATATGAACATATTCGTAATTTACACGCTGGCCCACAGTTGCTGCTGGGCATTATTAGAGAGTACATTTGGCCTATTAATGGCAGACGTTTCGCTAGACAAACTGTTCGTCATTGCGTCAAGTGTCGGCGGTTTCAAGCTAAGCCGTTGGAACCTATAATGGGTAATTTACCTTCCCAAAGGGTCACGCCAAACTTCCCATTCACTACTGTAGGCATAGACTTCGCTGGACCTTTTTTCATTTTAAATAGGAAAGGTCGCGGTTCGAAATTAGTTAAAGGCTATCTTTGTCTTTTTGTATGTTTAACGTATAAATGTTTACACCTTGAAGCTGTAAGCGATTTAACTAAAGACGCGTTTATTCTTACCTTCCGACGGTTTGTGTCACGACGCGGAAGGCCAATGGAGGTGTTTTGCGATAATGGTCGCAATTTTGTATCTGGTGCTAAGGAGCTAAATCATTTTTTTAAGATTAACGCGGACTCCCTTTCTGATTTTGCAAGCGGGGAAGGAATCAATTTTATTTTCTCACCTTCTTACGCCCCTCATTTTGGTGGAATTTGGGAGGCCGGTGTGAAATCGGCTAAGTACCATATCAAACGTGTGATGGGCAATTCCCATTTAACTTTTGAAGAGCTGTCTACCCTTTTTGCACATGTAGAATCTATCCTAAATAGTCGTCCGCTTTGCCCGTTATTCTCCTCACCTGATGATCTTCTTTGCCTCACTCCTGGTCACTTTCTTATTGGCCGGCCACTCACTGCTCTTCCATCACCTGACTTAGAAGAACGCAATTCCAACAATCTACAACGCTACCAACGAATACAGCAAATTCATCAACATTTTTGGCGTCGGTGGCAGCGTGAATATATCGCTGACTTACAGCAACGTAGCAAGTGGAGAACCGATAAGTCAAGCCTGAATATCGGTGATTTAGTCCTTCTGAAGGAAGATAATACACCGCCTCTGTGTTGGAGACTGGGGCGAGTGCAGAAATTGTTTCCTGGATCAGACGGAGTTTCTCGAGTTGCTGATGTGAAGACCCAACGGGGAGTCGTACGACGTCCTTTGGTTCGACTCTGCCCTCTGCCTTCCTCATATGAAATAAAGGGTTGAAAATTGAGTTTCAACGGCGGGAGGATGTTGGCGCCTACTGCTATATTCTTAGCAACAAACAAGCTTCGTGCATATGACGCCCGAAATAACAGTCAGGAGTTTAATTTTTTTCCTTAGTTTTTTAAGTTACCCCACATTATTTTTTATTATATACGTTTGGCAGAAAATTGATCACTCCACTAAAAATTATTGTAAAAAACCTATTTGTGTCGAAATACAAGTATAAAACTATCCGGCGGTTTCATTTATGTCCAATTCCGAGACAATCAACACCCATCTTAAAGTATTAATTTTATTTTTGTTACTGGCAGAATAGTCAACATCGGCTCAGTTGCCAAAACAAAAAAATTACTTATTATTGACATTTCTACTGTCAAACATTACCGTCAGATTTATGCTGCCAGTGGGATGTCACATTTTTTTGTAATATAAGCGGCACTAATTAAAAAGGAAAACTTGAAACATGTTATAATGATAATATATGTTTTTATATCACAACGAGGCATCATATTCTTCGGAAATTAACTGCAGCATCCTATATTTTGGCGCCGCTTGTCTCGTCAGATAGTTTTGGTGTTCCTTCGATGTCACATATTTGTGCCACTTTTGTATAATTATGCTTTCCACAAATGATCACATTATATTTTGGTTCGTTTCGTTTGATGAATTATTTATGTTCGTGACTATACAGTTGTCCGTGCGAGAAGAAGCTCGTCTTCACCCGCAGCCTTCAGTTTACCATTGCTTGCGAAGTTTTCGTTTTTAGTGAATTAATGAATGCCTGCGTTTCTACATATACTATGTAAGGCACAACACTAATACCGTGACTGATGCATTCTTGCAGATTATTCCTGATCCTGACGAACGCTTACTAAAATAATATAACCGAACACACGGGATTTCTCATTAACAGTCACTTAACCATATATTTTTATTTTTATTATAACCACAGGTTTGCAAAGCAGTCGTCGAACCGCTAACGAAGCTAATAAGCTTCGTTAAAAATAAATTATGCTTTAAAACTAGATGAGCTTGGTGTTTTCTATCGAAATTCCCTGGTCGACATTGTAGCAAGTTTCCCTTTATATTATTTTTTCGGTCACTGGATGGTCATATCCAACTGTAGACCATAAATAATGTATTTATTACCTATTAAGACAAAAGGGATGAGACTAAAATATTTTTTGTCCGTCATGTAGAAATCATGTCTTAAAAAACATTGGACATGTATTTTTTTATTTTTTACGTAATAAAAGATTACGGTAATACATCGAGTTAAAATGTGGCATGACGTCACTCCTTGCAAAATTTTATACGTAGTTTGTTATAGTTCTGACGCAGCGAGCGCCCACTCCCCAACTTCAAATGCATTTTATTTAAGTCATGTGTTATTAATATAATAAATGCGTGTATATTTTTTTATTATCTGACTGACGGGCTAAAAAGAATTTCTTTTGTTACCCAAGCATCATCCCTACCTATTCTATAAAGGCGTTCCTAATTCTAATTTAATTAAACAATCAGCTATGCTATCATCTGCCTAGCCTTTTCCCAACGATGTTGGGGTCGGCTTCCAGTCTAACCGGATGCAGCTGAATACCAGTATTTTAAATGGAGCAACTGCCTAGCTGACCTCCAAAACCCAGTTACTGGGTAAAACGATACCCCTTGGTAAGACTGGTTGTCAGATTTACAAACACTCACCCACGTACACTCCGTAAAATGGATTAACTGTTATAAAAGAAACGTTCTTGAAATACGAAGCCGAAACGGAAAACGATTCGTAAATTGGCTCACTAGACAAATTTACGGTTTGGGGAAGGTTAGGATGAAGGGATTGAAGAAAAAGGTCCTAGGAGCTTTTCTTAAAGCAATTTTTGAAATAGCATACCTATTAGAATAATAAAAGATATCATAGATCCATGTAAAAACTATTTGATAAGATGATGAATTTGGTATATTTTTCATCATTGCTTTAAAAAAAAAGCAACAAAATAATAAGTTTAATTAAGTTAAAAAGACAAAAATAACATTAAAAGGTGCTTAAAAAACCTATGATTATCATAACAGAACATCACGCCTATAGATATTACACGAAGGGATAGGTAGAGGTGTATCTGAAGTACACACACATTTCGCTAGTTAAGTCCATCAACCGGGCACAAATCAAGACTCCGAACTGCTACTGAGAAATGTCTGATGGAACCCCAATAACATTTTGCCCAACCCTGGATCCCAGGAGCCAGGAGCCAGGACCTCATGCTCAGCAGTAACTAAGCTGTTGCTACTGCTAGACCAACAATGCAGTTAACCACCTATGAATAAATAGCACTATTTTCAGTAATAACCAAACCACAAAACTGCGACCAGTCTGCACGATGTCTGTTCCACGTGAAAACGGAACAAAAATACATTTGACCCGGAAATCGTTGAATCATTTGACATAATAATATCTATCAAACTCGGAACAGAATGCGACGAACAAATGAGAACGGACAGAATTCCGATAGAAATCAATTTTGTTCAGTAGCCCTCAGCTATTTTTATTTAATTTGACATCAGAAACAGGCCCTTCAACGCATTTAGCACACTTCAAGGGAACTGAAAACAAAAGAAACCGGCATATAATACTAAAAGATAAACCGTTTTACCACAAAATTGTGTTTATCAGTTGTTTAGGTGAAATAACTATTATATAATATGGCTATTTATGTATGAAGTTTGACGTAAAGCTGACATTAGACACGCATTGAATAAGTCTCTAAGTTTTTGTGGTAAGACCCAAATTCTTTCTAACTTCTTCTGTTTGACTGACCCATGTTACTTCAGTTGCCCGTGCCAGGGCCACGGTATCTCTTTCGAACTACCCGCGACCCCGGCGGCATCGGCCCAATTGACCCCGTCACTGCTGACATCTGTTTGAGGCGCGCGTGGAACACAACGCGCCGTCGACCCGGCCTGGCCTGGTCCTGTGTTCAATTCCCGAGTCGAGCAAAGTGTTATACTTAGGGTTTTTCCATCTGTAGTTTCTCAGAAGCAGCCTATTTTTTTTGACTTCCTTCGCTCTGGGCGGAGCAGGAGGGCGTGTCAGACTTTTACTGGCTGAAACCCATCCGTGTTCCTTCAGTTGCCTGTGCCGGGGCCACGGTATCTCTTTCGAACAACCCGCGACCTCGGCAGCCTCAGAAGCAGCCTGGAGTCTGGATTTGTGCCCGGTTGATGGCTCACCCCCTACTAAATAAACATACAAATTTAAACATAACTGGCGAAATGTGGGTGTCCTAATATAGATGCACTCCTGCCTAACCCATCGGGGAATACCAGTGTGATAATATGTTAGGTTCTTTTGTTTATTAAGATTCGGAATAAACGTTCGTGTGTTGTATGTGACGCGTCAGTCAAAAATATGCAAAACCGCGTATCGGCTACGCTACTTTTTCGTGTCCCTTTCGCTAGGTATTTTTATGTTTCGCTTTTGCTACATTTTTCAAAAGGCATAACTCCAGTTTAATCCAATTTTAGCAACTGATAGATAATTCTAATCTTAGACTATCTATATTTATAGGTAATAAGGTATTGATTTTTAAGACGCCTTTAGGATTTAATAGATGTTAATTCGTGTGATGTTGATCCTTTAGTAATTCCCATAAGCCTGTCTCATATCTCTCGTACATACACTCAAGCCTTCTCCCCATGGGGGTAGGCAGAAACTACAGAACGCGACTTGCTGCGATCCTTACATACTCCTTTTGCCTCGTTTACGTTCATAGATCTGGTAATGCGCGCCAATTGCGAGTACCTAACCTTACTTACTGAAAAAATAAGGTATAAGGTAAGGTATATTATATCTTCCCAGGGCGACCTTGTAAATACATTTGTTAGTCGCCTTTCATCGCCACTCAATATGATCAAACAATCTAAGCATACCCTTTTAAATTTTTGTCACTACATCTCCTTTTACGCACCGCTGCCTTTCATGTTGTTGTAATCCCCTGGGGGGATTAAACACTACACAATCTATTTATATAAAAAGACTAACTGACTGACTGACTGACTGTCTCATCAACACCCTGCCCAAACCCATGAACCTAGAAAGCTGAATTTTTGCACAGAGGTTTCCTTTATAATGTGGACAAGGAATAAGGAAGGATTTCCCGGTAGCACGTTCCCGTGGAATATTTTCCGACATCCACGCGGCCGAAGCCGCGCGGGAAGGGCTAGTAAATTATACTTTCTCTGAAGATCGATCTAGCTCATAAATTATAAAAATGAATTCGAAGATTTGTCTATTAGACACATCTTGCGTACCTAAATAGACAAAAAGAAATGTAAACAAACTCAACTCACCCTTGACTGATCTATAAAAAAAAAAATATATCAATTGCGAACTAAAACTACGAAAGTTTTTCTTAATAAAGTGTTTACTTTCTTCTGTATTTAGGCTTTACCTGTAGAAGCCCAAAAGTTTTATTTGGTAACCGGAATGAGTACCTATAGTTTCTTTATTTCCCTTATGAAAGGACCGTCGCCGTCGGGAGGTGGCTAACACGACTTTGAGTGGGTTAAAAATAAAATAACGATTGGGTCATACTAATTTGTGTAGGCTACTGTACGCCGTGTAAAAATAATAAACGAATTACTATGCTAGCACAGAGAATAATACAACTCTTTAACTTCTGTAGACACGGAAAATGTGCAAAATATATCTAATGCTATATATGTCACCGGTAATCTGTATAATTTGGTATTCTGTACAATACCTAGGCAAATTATAGAATACCTAAAACGTTTAGGTAATGTATAAAATATTATCTATTTTATACTTTGCCTAGGTGTTCTATATAGTATCGAATACGCAACCGGTAGTGTGTGTAAAAGACGAGCGCGGGGAACAGGAAGACTTGCAAGCATGCAGTAAACTCATACAGAATTGTTTTGTTTCCTAAGTTTTCAATACCTGATTACTCATAAGCAAATTAGATTGTTACTTAAGCCAGAAGAATTTTAAGTTTGGTCCAAGTTTTTTTTTTATTGTGATTATATTGGTGTTCCTTTTTACAAGCTTTTATTTAGTTTTTTAAAAAATATAATGAGTAAAAAGTGTTCATGTCTTAAAAGTAACATTTATTAAGTGTAATAATTCTTATTTCTCCGGCAAAGATTATTATTACCTACCTACCTTTTTTTCTTTAAGTACCTTTTTTACAAAGATTATTTTTAAAGAGTAGGGTTGTATCAATTGTTCATTTTAATAAAGTTAATTTTGAGCAAACACAAGGTGTTTTATTTGTCCGCCATTTTATAGGTAGGTACTTACATAACATTACATACTGAAATCTATTTACTTTACACATCGCTGGTGGACCAGCAAGTACTTTATACAATCCCTGGGAATTGTATACATTACCGAGGCAAAGTCAATGTAACGGACAATAATATTCATAATATTTCATACATTTCCTGGACGCTCCAGATATTCTTAGCCTAGGTATTGTATAGAATACCTGAATTGTACATAATGCAGATAACATATACCTACTCTCAATCTTGTGGTAATTTTGGAAATATTGACAAAGTAGTTATAAAGGAGGGCCAACACGGGGTTTGTTGGCCCTCCCATCCCAACTAATATTGTAAATGCAACAGTGAATTTGTTTGTTTGTTACGCTTTCACGCTAAAACAGCTGAACGTATTTGCATGAAATTTGGCACATGGGTAGACCATAACCGGAAGAAGGATATAGGATACTTTTTGACATCCAAGCGGGTGAACCCGCGGACAAAAGCTAGTAAAACTATAATTATGAACACACATCTCCATAACTGTTATGTCTGATTGTAGGTGAAATAGGAATTCACACACGGGCAAAGCCACTGGTCACAGCTAGTTAGTGAATAATCATAAATCCGCTTTTTCTAGAATATTCTTTTTGCCTCTTTTGATACGTTTTTGCTGAACGCGCGCCAAAGCTTCGCATGAGTTTCATAACAATGCGACTTTCAGCACTTTCACGTTCCTGTTAGAGCCTTTGACGCTTTCATATGTAAAGTTCACGCTTTATTCTGTGAGCGTATAGTTAGGAATATAAGTGTTTAAACCGTTATTGATGTCTGCAAAAGGTCATAAGTTCAAACCTTTCTTGAATAATAAATCTATATAAATAAAAAGAGTAGTCCTGACTGGCTGACTTATCCAGCCCAAAGCCTTGAACCTAGAAAGCTGAAATTTTGTACAGAGGTTCCCTTTATAATGTAGACAAGGAATAAAGAAGGATTTGCTGGTTTAAGTTCCCGTCGGATATTTTCCGACATACACGCGGGCAAAAGTTATAGTTCAGGATAAAATATTTTACGTAGGTATACATACGGTGACGATGGTGACGCTCGATATAAATGTTTGATATTAAGTCGCATATGTATAACCTTACCATTGCTGAGGAGTTTTTATGGTGTCACAATTTTTCTTTCATAAGAAACAAATACGTGAGCAGCTGTTATTTATCATCACCTAGTTACAACTACATTTTACTCTTTACATTCTGAACCGGATAAGCTAAGAAATACCCTGAAATCTCTAAGTTTCAATCAAAATATCTTCTTATTATCTTTGTTAAACGTAGCTATGTATGTATAATGTCACTGTAAGTATGTGAGTACTGTTAGTATATAATCCATTTATACTGTATTATTATTGTTAGATTATAAACTGTCGAAAAATTGTGAACCTGCACTTATCGACAGGGTTCATAATCTGTCCGATTTTATTACCCGTAAAATTGTGAACCGTCCCTGATTGAATTGAATTGGACGCAGTTACTAAGTCAGGGCACGTCGACCAAAAGGGTTAGGTTGGGTTAGAACAGTGACCAAACGCGCGCGAACCAAACGAGCGAAGCGAGCGGCGCCACGGTAGCGGACGGCGAGCGCTTCTTCCAAGTCGGTCGCAGTTGTCTGATTAGTATGCAAGTTTTACAATTTGTAGGTTTGCCATGGATATTTATCATAAAGTGTCGATACATAATGAGTTAAATTGTAAATGGTTTGTTGCAGTTCACAATATTTCGCTAGCTTATAATCTCGCGAGTTAGTTTATAAACTAATGAAGTTCATAATCACACGGTGACATATACACATACAGGCATACATAAACTCACGCTTTCTTCCCATGGTGGTAGGCAGAAACTACAGAACGTAACCTGCTACAATACTTACATACTCCTTTTGTTACACTTGGTCATACAAGCACGCTGGTTGCGATTACGGTAACGATGCACCTGACCTTTCTGAAGAACATCACCAATAAGGTCACTATATTATGTCCTTCTAGAGCATCCCCTCCCGGTGGTTCCACTCACATCTGCCTTGAAGTCTTCCTCCCCCGTCTAAATACCTTTTGTTAGTTGCCTTTCATTCATCCTGTCAACATGACCAACCCATCTAAGCATACTCTTTTAAATTTTTGTCATCACTACATCTTTTAAGGCGACGATAACTGACGTTTAATGATTTTAAACTGAAGATCGCGTAAAAACGAGTAGTGTTAATGATTAGGAAAAATATATGCATTTCCTTAAAATTTAATATGTGAATATTTTCGATTATGTTTATATTACATATTGTCATTAATTGGTAAATTTATGTCTAACGCCGATAAAAAACAACTGAGAATCACGCAAAAACTAACAAGTATATTTTTATGAAACTTTCACCATTTTAAAGATAATTGAATTATTTATCTTTTAGTATACGTGTTTTAATATAATACCTTTTGTTTTATGTATAATAAATTAATAATGCGTCTAATTTGGGGCAGCGCTTCTCCTATTACTGGGTGGACGTACGACGCGTTGCATGAGCTTAGCACAGAACACGCAAGCTCAAAGCCATTGGCATATATCTGCGTCTTCAAACGCACCGTTTCCTTATGACATCATTAGTAAGTATTACAATATGTATGTGTATAACATTCGATAAGCCTAAACGTTTTACCTATTTACTCAAATGACGTGTCGTTACAAACGTATGGTTCCGCAGAGTATCATAGCCCATAGCGACAGACATCCAAGATGGCTGCGGTAATCTCATTTCATTTGACAACGAAAATGTTTAACATTAAGTTGAGTATCAAGAGAATTATCAGCGCAATAGAATTAATAGTAGGTACTTACTTCGTATTCACGATTTAGATTTTTAAAGGAAGAATTGACTATACTTGAGCTATCTTCATCTTTTTGAAAGTAAAATAAAGTTCCTAACATTCCAACACCAAAGCCCTATTTATACGGTACAAGTTTGTTGCCTGTGGCACACAATTAAATTGATGCAAAATTAATTATATCGCACCGTGTAACACCGTCATTGTGTCACCTTCATTGCGTGTCTTCTTTATTTGTGTTTTTCATTTTCTACATCTATCAGATATAGAAAATGATCCACAAAAATAATAATCCATTGATTTTAAACTTCCAGCTAAAATATTACAATGTTTCCAAATCATCATCATCTGCCTAGCCTTTTCCCAACTATGTTGGGGTCGGCTTCCAGTCTAACCGGATGCAGCTGAATACCAGTATTTTACATGGAGCGACTGCCTATCTGACCTCCACAACCCAGTAACTGGGTAATAGAATGTTTCCAAATATAAACAGTAAATTAAAAAAAAATAACAATGAAAAATCTTCTTTCTGAAAATAATACCCAAAAGCACTGGAATTCGGCGGGTTATTGTTGTAAACTTGCCCTATTACATGATAACACAGATGAAACGACTTTAACTGAAGAATCAGTAATCCCTTTTTTCAAATGAAGCCGCCCATTTTTTGTGACTGTTTCTCTTACCTCACAATAATTAAATGCATAGAATTCGATATTAGTACTTAATAGTGATGGAACAACGTTAATAATAAAAAAATATTTTCTTGGTATAGAACTCATACCACGTACAAAATTAGGTAAAATTACTCCACGGACCCGATTCACACCGCGTTCGTGTGAGCGGATATTTTGAGAAAAATGAAGGTAAGTATTCCAGAGCAGAATTAATCACTCAAAATAATAATTTTCAGAAGTTGCGCTTAATGCATAAACTAACATAATGCTGTCAAAAGTATGCAAATATTCTCCCACGTGAGTCGATTTGCGTATTTTCTGCAAATGTTAACGACCGAGGATAGAGAACTAGTATATTTTATGCCTGAAGCGCAATGAACCATGTAAGGTATCCTTTTCATATTACTCTTTGAATTTATAAAGATAGAAGCGGTTCCCATCAAGAGACGCATTTCTAAAAAATCTTATAATTTCCCCAGAAATCTACACAATTGAAAATGCACTTATTGTGATTTTATTTTCATGGCAGAGCCTTCAAACTCGTTTGGTAGTTATCATGTAAACTAGAACAGAGACCGCAATAAAAACATTTTGTTGCACATCATTTGGTTGTTCCAAACTAAAGATAATTACCGCGTTAAGATATTTAATATTTATATATATATATTTAATTTAATATTTATTTATATTTAAGATAATTTACAAACTAAAAATGACAACACCGCGACAATTATTCTGTTCCCACTATTTAAGAAAATAAATATAAAATGGCAATACTAAACCAATCCAACCAACAATTTCCATATCTTTTAGAACGTAGTAGTCAAATAACTTTTCATTAAACATATTTTTTTTACTAGGCCATAATTAAATACTATGATAATTTAAAAAAACCTATATAATTAATAGAATTTCTTTCGTGTAAGTGTCACTTTACGTTCAAATTTATTTCAAATTAGATTTCGCCGTTGTTCTTTTGTTTACGGTGTCTGCTCTAGTTTTAATTGTATGTTGCTTTTAAGCGACCTGTCAATTCTTTTGTTTTTCTTAGATGACTTCTGGTCAAAACTCATATGATTTGGAATTATCGTTACGACGAGCAGATTATGGAGCAGTGGTGACGTAGTGGTAACCCAGGTAGGCACATTACTTTGTGTAATTTATTTCATCACCACTGCTTTAAAAACGGTGAAGGAAATAATCGTGAGGGAACTGGCATGTCCGGCATCCACACAGGGCCCGCGTGGTGTATTATGGTCCGCTCCCTCTCACCAAGAGGAGGCCTGTGTCCCAGCAGTGGGGAAGTTAAAGGCTGATTATGATTACGCTGATACAACGAAGAAGAAGAATTCTTTTTGTAAATAAATGTACCGCGGGAATCACCTAGTGTGTCGCGAGACTCTTACGCTTAATCTTGTCCAGAAATTAACTATGTATGAATGTTTAGTCATAGCCTAAAGAGGGGTTTGTGGCTAAGTAATAACAGCCGCACGGGTCGATCGATCAGGTTAAGCTACCATAGTGACCATCTTTACATACCGAGACTCCTCCGTGCCTCGGAAAGCACGTAAAGCCGTTGGTCCCGGCTGTCATTCAGTCTGACAGTCGATACGAGTCGTCAGAAGCCTGAAAGTCTGACAAGCAGACTCACCAAGGGGTATCGATTACCCAGTAACTGGGTTGTGGAGGTCAGTGCTGTCTATGTAAAATACTGGTATTCAGCTGCATACGGTTTGACTGGAAGCCGACCCCAACATAGTTGGGAAAAGGCTAGGCAGATGTTGATGTTTAGTCATCGCCTAAGCACTAAACGGGAGTATTACGTTATTTAGGTAAGTACTGAATTAACAACTATACCTATTCAACTATTCATTTTCTATTTTTTTTTTTCTTTGTTCAACTTTTACTAGAATATTTGCAACCAGCGTTTGCTCGCGGCTTCTCCCGCGTGGTTGTCGGAAAAAATCCCACGGGAACATACTACCCAGAAATCCTTCCGTAATCCTTGTCTACATTAAAAAATATCTGTGCAAAATTTCATCTTTCTAGGTTTAAGGGTTTTGGCTAGGCGTTGATGAGTCAATCAATAAGTCAGTCAAGACTTGTATTTTTATTTATACAGAAGATATAACATCAAATTCGTCTGTATACCTACGTATTTTCAAGCGATTAGTGTTTTGAATAAATCAATTTGGCTCTAGCTTGTAGGCTCTAAATTGGTAAGACATGGCCAAGAGTACAATAAATTGCTTTGTAATAATGTATAAGATAATTTGCAATTACAAGACAAAGCGTCCTTCGTGAACTACAGCCGTACTGTTTTGTACCAATTTGTTTTTGATTGAAAACAATGTTAGTGTTGATTAAACAAACTGGTAATAATTCACTAAAGTTCTCCGTTCTCCGTAAGACTGAAGACGTAATAAACATCCCGACCCTAGCAACAAATAAATTATTTCCCTAGCATCAAAGTGAGGACTTTCAAATTTCAAGAATAGTAGGTATGTACATAAAACATCATGCCTGTAATCTGCGAAGGGTTGGGCAGAGGTACGTGTAACTGTACACCCACATTTCGCCGGTTGTGTGTAGGACCCATGTTATGGGGGCAAGCCCCCCAACCACCCAACCTCTCAACTACCTCCAGGCTGCTTCTGAGAAATACCTGATGGAAAACCTTATAAAACTTTGCCTGACCTGGAAATCGAACCCAGGACCCCATGCAAACTTAAACTCAAACTCAAAGCATTTATTTCAAATAAACCAACACTTTTGAATTGTCAATGGGCCGGTCAGTCAGAAAGATGAAGCTAATTGCTCATTCCAAAGCGTAGTAGATCCTAATGGAGAAAAACGGGCAAGAAACTCCACGGACACTCTTTTCAATCAAAATATTCTTACAAAATATTGATTACATCGTTCATGTTGAAAATATACATGTGAGAACAATGTAGAAAGACGTGCACGTTAAAAAGCGTCCGTAATAAAAAGATAAAAACTAAAACAACTAAATTAAATGCTCAACAGTAGTGTATAATTATGAGAATAAATTAATGTTATAATCCATTCAACAAAAATAATTTAAGCAATAAAATCCGTACTAAGCCTAAATTAAAAGATATATAAAACATGAATAGAAATAATGAATAGCCCCAGAGGAAACGCCACGTTTTCTTCCAACATTTCAAAGTGAATAATTTATTACAATTATAATTTTTCAAATAAAATATGTACCAGACAAATTTTTAAAATTGTTACGTCTTGAAAGCCTCATTTTTTGTAAGAATGAGAACATTAAAATCATTAAAAATGCCGAAGCACTTTGTGTTATAATTCTGAGAATTTTTGATAAATGAGACAGAAATATTAAGAGTATCTTGGGGCCTCTTCTTCACCATTGTATAAGTACTTAGGTCTGAAACTGAATAAAATAATGTTTTAATTTTTTCAGATTTTATGAAGAGTCAAATCTATAATATAAAATATCAGATAAGCCGATCAATTATGTGTGGCGACACAATCAAAGATGGTAAAAGTTAATCACAGACTAATGAAAAATAATAGGATAACAGTTACTAATATTAATTTAATTGCGAGTTCAAAAAGCTCTACCGTCAAATTAAAAGCTCAAAATTGTATCTCTTATCAAGATTTTAAAGTTTCGCGTGTTTGTAAAATTCAACTTTAATATTTTCACATATAAATTCTTTTTCACCATTCGAATGCCGTAATTACAGAAACAATTAAAAGCCATTATGTCTGGTGCTGATCCATGCGTCATGTTCGTGAACGGGCGCCGTCAGTTGGGACTGGTCGTCTCTTAGCTGCCATGGCTTATTTTTAATTTTAATATTTAATTTAGTTGTTTTAGTTTTTATCTTTTTATTACGAACGCTTTTTAACGTGCACGTCTTTCTACATTGTTCTCACATGTATATTTTCAACATGAACGATGTAACCAATATTTTGTAAAAATATTATGATTTAAAAGAGTGTCCGTGGAGTTTCTTGCCCGTTCTTCTCCATAGGGATCTACTACGCTTTGGAATGGGCAACTAGCTTCATTTTTCTGACTGACCGACCCATTGACAATTCAAAAGTGCCTGTAATTGGTTTATTTCAAATAAATACTTTGAGTTTGAGTTTGACTTTGAGTTTGTCTGAATCGGTGGGGTTCATACGAAATGCAAAGACTTTATAGATGACAGAAAATAAACCGTTTTTGATAAGAGGTAAGATACGCCAATCAAATAACATCCAAATGTAACGGCATTCAAGTACAACTCTTCATTAGTGGCTTTTGTGAAACAGACACTACAATTTCACCAATGAAAATAAATTCAAAATATTTTATTTGACATGGGCAAGTGCCAATGTCAAACCGTGCAATTGGAACCGTACACCTAGCTGGTGACGTATATTACTTAATATACGTCACCAGCTAGGTGTACGGTCCAATTAGTAGTTTCCTATGTAAAAGAGCCGGCAAGAAACTCCACGGCTACTCTTTTAAAAATAATTGGCTTTGACAATATTTCTAAATTACAGTGTTAGTAAGTTTGGGAGGACAGTGTGGCCTGTCAACAAGTACCATTTTGTCATTTCAATATCACATATAGTCTGATTTTTAATTCGACGGAATTTTGACATTTAAGAAGTGTTGCAAATAATAAAACAAAACGGTCCTACTAAAAACGGAACGCATTTAAGCGAAATAAAAAAAAACCTTTTTTGAATTTAAGGTTTCAATTAGAAAAATTAAAACTTAAAAATTTACTGATAATTTTAAAATGGTAATCAGATTTTTTATTATCAAATTATTGAAGTTACAATAATTAGTAAGATAATTATTTTTCTTTCACAGGAATCCCTGTCCACTAATCCATAGGTTACAGACCTTTTTTAGGAATATCGTTTTGTTTGTCAAATCTTCGCTTCTTGTAATTACAGACAGACAAAGATGATGATATGAGTGAGAACGATACCTAAATAAATATTTAAATTTAAAAATATGTTAAAAATACTCTATTTTCCCATTTAGCCATATAAAATTAATATTTTAGTTAGTGTGCAATGAATGCACAGAACAAACACTATTTGCATTGTCTTAAAGATTACTTGATCTCATTCTCTTTCATATTTATTGTTATTTTGTATCCAAAAAATTCTAAACAAAAAAATTCTAGTCATTTATTTAACTTATAAAAACGACAAAACACAAAAGGTTTAGGATATCCGAAGTGTCAAAAAATTACAGCTGTCAGAATTCCGTGGAATTAAAAATCAGGCTGTAGGTACTATGACAGACCATCAAACGCTGGTAATTGTTGAGTCTCTAATTAAAGATTTTACACAGTTACAGTCTGTTATATTGGTTATACGTCAAAGCCAGTTGCTACGCTCATACATTAAAAAAAATACTGGCCAGTGTTATTTAGTAATCCATCAAATACGTCAAAATGTAGGCCTATGATGGCCTAGTGCAATTTATGAATATTTAATTCGTCCCCAATGCCTCCAATGCAATGTCTCGTTGCAAATGAGTTTTGACACTAATTCTACCCCTTGTTTGTATGGTGTTGAAGGTTGTTTAAAGTCTATTAGAAAGCACACTAGAAATGGACTCAACTCATCAGTAAAAAAAAGTAAGTTCAAAACTAAACTAAAATAAACAATTATTGTATGATGGTGATGGTCGCTGATGGAGCGCGTGTGTTGGATCATTCAGTTCCCTACAAAATGGTTGAGCTGGATGGTGCTGATCCATGCGTCATGTTCGTGAACGGGCGCCGTCAATTGAGACTGGTCATCTCCTAACTGCCAGGGCTTATTTTTAATCTTATATTTTGAGTTGTTTTTTAAGCAACAAGAATAATGAGGATGTTGTATTACTTATCTTGATTTAAAAGAGTGTCCGAGGAGTTTCTTGCCCGTTCTTCTCCATAAAGATCTACGTTTTGGAACTGGGCAACTAGCTTCAACTTTCTGACTAACTGACCGACTCTTTGACAATACAAATGTGCATGAAATTGGTTTAATTAAAATAAATGATTTGAGTTTGAGTTTTGAGTTTATGCCATTTTATGGAAATCCCACGAGGGTAAACACTTGAATGGCAATCATTGAACGTGTTTTATGACTAACGATTTATTGCTCTTATACATTCCAGAAACTAGCACCGTGTAAATGAAGCTTTATTCTAGCGTTACTTGACATTGACATTGAGTACGACGTTCGGATACACACACGCACATAAATTTGCCGAAAAACTTTATGCGTCCGCATAAAGTTTTTTTTCAATTTCGAGATTGTCACAAGGAATCTTTAAGTCTAAATTGATGATAGTTGGAAGGAGAGTTGCCACAATCATTATTATTCATTATTACGATATAAGGGACACCGAAGCGCAGACTGTTACCATGAATTCTGCACAATGATCAAAAGTGTGGAACAGCAGTTTTTTTTTTACTGACGACAAATTTCATCTGTGGTGGTTCTAGAATCATGCGCTAAATTCATGATGATAGATTGCGCGTCTAGTTGCTTACACCCTCTATACTTATGCTTGGCGTATGCATGGAGATGTTGCCAGCCTTGTAGCACAATAAAGGTAATAATATAATGTTTTTTGTTTTATCGAAATCGAAAAATATCAGAAGGCCAATTCTCGTACCTGTACGCGTTCAAATTCAAGTCGCAATTTCATGCCAGCGACAATTAAATGACAAAAATGTAGGTAAATAAAAGCTATACAATTTTTGACAGATTGAGACTGAGATGAGATTGCGAACGTTGTTAAAAATACGGGAATTGCCCCTTAATGGTATATCGTGATGTTTTAGAAAACCACGATAGTATAGAAGTCACTGTATGACGCATACATTTATAAACATATCATTTACATTTTTAAATATTTTTATAAAAACATAAAATAAAATAAAAAAAAATGAATTTGAAAAAACATTTAAAAATATAAAAATAGTAGCCCACCGGTATCGGGAACAGGGTCCAAGCTACCGGTGGTCAGGGCTCCTCACTATGCGTGCCGTGTCCAGGAGTACTGCTTTCTGAATCAAGCCCTTGACCCAGCCGCGCAATGAGAGCCTCTGAGGTGTTGGTCGAGGCTCTCCGCTATTAGGCCATTAACCGTAACGATTATCGTTACAATGATTGCAGAGTCCACGTCCCACATGTCGACAACCTCATGTGCTAAGTCAAGATACTAGATTTTTTTATCTTTCTCAGCTTTCACGAGATTCTTGACGCATACATTATTATTAAGCTTTATTGTTTAACAAAATATTTGGATTCCATTAGCTTGGCCGTAAAAATATGGTTTAGCACCTTGAATAATATTAAAATAAGAGTTAATACGGTTGAAGCTTTAAGCTGATAATTACATAAGTACATTATGAGCACATAAATTAATTACGATTGTTGATTCATTTAGTATACTGTACCGATATGTTTTTATATAAATAAACAATAGTACCTACTTTCTCAAATAAATAATCATGATTTTCTGAATAATTTGGTAACTAATTATAATTATTTTTTCATTACCGTTTTTTTATGTTTCCTGATGACCTAGGTACTAAATCGAATATAGCCAAGAGGGGAATAGATTTCAATCAGTCAAGTAAATGTGTAAATAAAACAATTTAGTTAATTAGGTAGACACCTGTGGCCTTATCCGTATAGTTAAAATTATATTAATTTTCAGTTAACACAGACATCCTGTAAGCAAATGTGTTCATAGAAATAATGTAAAACGAAATAAGATTGTACAAAAACAAGACTTCCTTTAATAAAAAAAACATATGAATCATTATTTATATTCCTCCGTTTTTCTGATAATAATTCGTTTCGATACATCTATGTGTAATGTTTCAAGTTCGATATAACTGAACAATTTATTGGAAACTAAGTTTCGAGACGAAACACGTTGATTGTATAATTGGCTTTATTGATTTTAGTTCTTGAACATAACTTCTAAACATCACACCTGTCACCAGTTTGACCCTCAAACAAATCAACTTGATAACTTTGAAATTTAATTTCTTACAACTAATTTTAAAGGTTATCGTAAATACGTGAAAACTTATGTAAACTTTACCTTTGACCGTGTGATGTATCTTCAATAGTTGTCAGGTCACTTACAAACACAACAAACAAAGGTTATAACAAAGTTTATAATCACATTTTATTTGTTTACTTTCGTATTAAATGTTCGTTCGAAGAGCGCGACGCGGCGTGCTTCTAGCAACGCCGACGCGAGTACACTGGCACTTCTACGCTGTAGGCCCGTAGATACCGCTACGAAAGTGCTACGCAGCTACGCTCGTAGCACATAAAGTTTTATTTTTTACTATACCTACATACGACGTTCAGTTTTGCGTGTCGCCTTACTTTGCAGTTTTATTTTTGTAACTTTATTCTATAGTTTTTGTTAGATAGCAATTTGTGATATTTTTCTACTTTTCTATAACACCGAGTACCAATGCCAAATCAATATAAACTCACTTCACCTTTCAGTTTAAATATTTAATTCGAAAAGTTAACGACCCATATTCCTCAATTCTGAGAATGAATACAAAGTAGGAGAAAACGTAATACGGATTACGGTAATGTTACGTAAGTAGATATCTACCTATATCATTTTTATTGAACACTTTTTACCACACAAACATAGAAGCCGCTTTTAATAAAATGTAATAAAAGTTCTGTCTTTAATAAGATAAAAACTACATTTCTTGCTGCCGCAGTAAAATTTCCGACATACATAAATCTATGGATCTGCATTTTGCATATTATTAAATACATCCCGAAGCGAGTGTACTCAAGTGTGGTGACTTTACGCGAAAGAGTTAACGATAAAGTGAAAATCTAATACCATGAAACTAGAATTTTATCGGAAATCGACGCCTGAATATTATCAATAATCTGTCTAAACAGAGTGTAATTTTAATTTTTTTTCATCTTTATCCTCTTAAAGGGTATTTGTACTCAACATTATAAACAACTTTTACTTTGTGACCAAACCTGAAATCGCAAAAAAAAATCGGTTGTTCCATACATCTAAGTTCGCATAACTCGTCAAAGTGTACTGAATAGCTTATTTTTTTCCGCAATTTCTGGTTTTTTCCCATAGTAAAAGTTGATCATAATGATGATTACAATGACCCCTTATGAGAATAAAGATGATTAAAATTATACCCTGTATATATAAAAATCGGTGTTTTTATATGTATGTTCCTTAAGGAGTCCAAAAAGGCTGAAGCGATTTTTATGAAATTTTCAGGCAAACTTCAAATTAGACAAGTGATTGATCATTCATCATCATTATTATTTCAACCGGAAGACGTCCACTGCTGGACATAGGCCTCCCCCAAGCACCGCCCCTTCAACCGGTTCTGTGCTTCCCGCGTCCAGCGGATTCATGCAGGCTTTACAAGGTCATCGGTCCACCTTGTGGGACGCCTTCCAACGTTACGTCTTCCGGTACGCGGCTGCCACTCCAAAACCTTTCAGCTCCATCGGCCATCTGTTCTCCGAGCAATGTGCCCTGCCAGCTGTCAGTTGAGTTTGGCAATTCTTCGGGCTATGTTGGTTACCTTGGTACCTACTCTTGCGGATCTCTTCATTTCTGATTCGATCACGTAAGGAAACTAAAAACATTAGCCCTCTCCATTGCCCTTTGGGGGACTTTTAGTCTTCTAAGAAGGCCCATTGTGAGCGACCACATTTCAGTGCTTGGTCATCACAGGCAACACGCACTGGTATAAGACTCTCGTCCTGAGACGTTGCGGTATGTGAGACGAGAAGATATTGCAAAACTTTCCGAACGCTGCCCAGCCGAGTCGGATTCGACGATTGACCCCTTTCTCGAAGTTGGACCTACCTACCTACAGTTTGTCCTAGGTAAACATACTCGTCCACAACTTCGAGTGTAGTGTCGTCGGTCTTCATAAGAGTGGGTGCTACATGGGCATTTGACGTAACCTTTGTCTTATCCATGTTCATTTTAAGACCCACTCTTTCGGAATGGAAAAAAATTATTGCTACGAGGTAATGGCAACGACTCTAATGCCCAATAGGTAGTTTTTAGAATTATTGTCCGTTTGTCTGGATGTATGTTCTGGATTGGTGCAAAAAAAACCTGAATCTCTCTCTCTCTCTTCAAATTTTCCACAAATATTCCTTAAAAAGGTCTGGTCAGCAAGTAGGCTATATACCTATTAATACGCTATTTGCTATGTGGGATTAGCAATATTGCATAATGTCCGTACTGTACTTCCTCAACAGTTTACTGCGAGATTTAATTAGATGAGAAAAAAAATCTAATATTGCTATAAAATAAATAGATAAGGATTTGTTGACCTCTGATATGAATATCATCACGCTGTAACTTAAGGAGCTAAGCAGTCAACCTTGACATGTCACGTCACATGAGCGAGGCCGCGGGCATAGCTAGTTTAAGAAATAACCCTAGCTAATGAGAAAAAATATAGAAATACGAGACTGCTTCTTTAGTCTAGGATGTGCAGTGTTATTGTGTTTACCTATTATTAATTTCTCAGTAGCAACCGGGAGCCTGAATTTGTACCCGGCCGATGGCAGTAAGCTCGTCCCATGATACGGTCAGCAACAGAAGTAGTTTAACAATGCTATTTTTTGACATCATATAAATTAACACAAAATGATTCGATAAACTGTTTTTTTTTTTTTGGTTTAACTGTTAACAGTTAATGTTCTTAAAACTTTAAGTACTTCTGTTCCGATTTGAATTAAATATTTCGCTTAATAAATAAGATTAAAACACTGCAAGTGTTAATCGACTTTTGTTGCTGAATGTACATGGGACTTGAGCATAATTAATTGAAAAATGGGTGGTCTTCCTAAAACCATTTTGAAGAATACAGTCCTGAAATTATGTTAAGTTATTCTATATTAAATATAATATAATGTTAATCATATCCTTGATTTTTTTATATACATGTAATTTACATTTTGAACTATTAGAATACAAAAAATATAAAAACATTTAAAAATATAAAAATAGTAGCCCACCGGTATCGGGAACAGGGTCCAAGTTACCGGCGGTCAGGGCTCCAGAGAGAGGAACCTCCTAACTATGCGAACCGTGTCCAGTGCGAAATTACCGCTTTCTGAATCAAGCCCTATTAATAGCCTTCTTAGGTATTGGTCAAGGCTCTTGGCAATTAAGTCGTTGGTTGATACGACTATTGGCACAATGATCGCTGAGTCCACATAAAAGATAAAGAGGTTAGAAGGGCCTTGTGGGCGGGGCAGGCACGCCGCACATATGTGTAGACACACAAATGTCAGCCGAAATTTGTTTTACCGGCTAGTATTCGCGCTCTCACTGTGACAAAGTACGACGCTCCGCGAAAAAAAAAAAATATACCCTGTTGCGCTGCTATAACGCATCGGAAAAGTAGCAAGTGGTGTAGTGTAGCCCGACAAGGGATTTCTTTTCGCCGGTGAGTCCAAAAACCTTAAAATACAAGTGATATTTGTAATTATTTCAATAGTATTCTGTAGTTTGTAGATAAAAGCGATACAATCGCAAACAGATGCACAATTATACATTGCTATCAATGCATGGGTACCGTCTTGTACTACGTGAGCGATCGCGCAATATGTTGCGTTCACTGCGAAAGTCGCGTGCCCCGAGCCAAAGCTTGAATTCCGCGAAATCCATGCGTATCGATACGTTGTACCAAGTTGTAATCAATGTCGATAATAAGTATGTGTACAGAAATGATGTTTTTATTTACAAAAATATACGTATAATGGAAAACATTCGATAAGGCCGTGAAATAAGTTTTTTAGATTTTTGAAAATTGCAGCTTTGTTATTGAAAATATGATTTGCGCCCCGAAACGGTTACTTAATAATAAATTCAGTATTCATCAAAGTCGTAAGTACATAATATACTTTTCTAGATTTACTATACTCAAAAATATAATTATTTCCGAAAAAAAAACTTGTTTTTTTGAGCAACATGATGATTTTTGATAATTGACATGATTTTAATTATTTTTAACCGACTTCAATCAAAGGAAGTTTCTCAATTCGACCGTACATACCTATATATTTTTTTATGTGTGTTCGCGGATAACTTTGTCGTTTATAAACTGATTTTGATGATTCTTTTTTGTTGGTAAGGAGATATTCCAAGGGTGGTACCATGATAAGGAAACCAGGATCTGATGATGGCATCCCAGAGAAATGGAGGGGAACCTTCAAATTTTATAGGCACAGCTATAGCGATTTGGGTATTTTTTATAGTGACTCGTGCATTTGCTCCTGAAAAGCACCATTAGATGAAGTTGAACCTTCATGACACACATAATAGATATCTGAGGTCATCGGAAAACTTGAGACTTGAGATGCCGATGCATTCCACCAGCTTTTATGACAAGTCTTTTACAGTTCAAGCAGTACGATTATGGAATGCCTTGCCAGTGTTGATAAGGCGAGCTCAAACTTTGGCCACTTTTAAAATTCTGGTAAAAAAACACTTCCTCTCTCTTTAAACGTCATTATTACATATATAGTTCCTTGCTCTTGTTTCATGTTTATTATTGTATAAGTATATATATATATATATATATATAAATTTATTAATGTATGTATATGTTGTATATGTATATGGTACACCACGGACTACCTACAGAATTGTCTCTCCTTGTCCCCATACTCCATCCAAAGGTTGTCTGTAAAAGATCGCTTTTAGCGATAAGACCGCCCATTGTGTCACTCGTATGTAAAATTTCAACATTGTAAAATTGTAACAGTAATTTAAATGGTGTGCATAATAAAGAGTATTCTATTCTATTCTATTCTATTGAACTGTTGAGGAAGACCACATATGGCCATCGGAACTACTCAATAATACGTATTATATTTCACAGGTTGCGATTTGATTATTGCTAAGCAATTTATGCTCATCACAATACATATGTTGAAGAGGAGCTGATGGTGACTTCACCATCAGTTCCAGTTCTCCTGGTTCCTTACTGGGAGAACTCCTCAACAATTAACGTCCTTGTATCGGGAAAAGCAATATTTTGTAAAAGGTGATGAGCAGTTGACATTAGGCTATTGTAACATACGAGTAGATAAATTACAGACTGACCCACTAAAAAGTGAAAAATATAAAACATTTTTACAAAAAAAAAAAAAAAAAACAACCTACTTACAAAAAAATACTACAAATTGAAAAATAACTTTAATATCGGAAGTCCGTGGCAAAAACAAAAATACAAATCCAAAGACACCGACTTCCGAAATTAAAGTTATTTTTCACTTTACAGTATTTTTTTGGAAGTCGGTTGTTTTTTTTTTTTTTTTTTTTTTGTAAAAAGGTTTTTTAGCAAATATATTATGGTTACATGGTGCAATCAACATCTACAACAACATAACATAATTATGACGAAAAACAGAGCTGCAATTAGCGAAATTTAGATTTTCGCTAATTGCAGCTCTGTTTTTCGTCAAATTTGAATTTCACGGCTATATCGGATGTTCCCCTTTAATTTGACATTTTCTAAATTATGATGAATGTTTATAGGAAGTCCACACTAGTCACAGGAGTCCCGTCCTCCCTCCCGAAATTAAAGTGAAATATTGCAAAACTTAAAGTAACGAAATTATACGAGTAGTATAATTTATCGATCTCAATATCGATCAATTCAAGCCGTAAGCGGCGACACGCGTTCTAGTACAAATCAGGAACTATAAATTTCCTTTCTGATCTCTTTATCTGTGGCTGAGTCCACAAGCTCGCGAGCCAAGTCAAGATACTTGTAATCATATTATTACTTATAATGTCATACCTATTAAAGAAATTAAAGGACATTGTCGTGAGATTTGAGGAATCGTAAAAATGGCAGATGGGTATTCCTCCGCCGAGAGTTCTGTGGGTTAAATGGATCGTCGTGGGTGTCTGTCGGTATCAAATGAATGAATCAACTTTATCTTACTCGATACATGATATAAAGATCAAATCTAAAGAAGAAAAAATATAAATTAATTATTTCCTCTTAATAAATAATCTTAATATTAATTATTTATTTTATCCGATCGAAGATTACAGGTGATATTATGTTATGTAAAATAATAATTGAGAAAGTTATTTTTAGGAAATGAAAAGGTAAATTATTGGTTTTCTTTTTAGACAGTAGTGCAATAAAATTGTGAATGTTAACTAAGTACAATCAATCTGCCTAGCCTTTTCCCAACTATTATATGTTGGGGTCGGCTTCCAGTCTAACCGGATGCAGCTGAATATTAGTATTTTACGTGGAGCGACTGCCTATCTGACCTGCACAACCCAGTAACTGGATAATATGATACCCCTTGGTAAGACTGGTTGTCAGACTTTCGGACTTCTGGACCCGTAACGACTGTCAAAGATCAACGAATGACAGCCGGGACCAACGGTTTAACGTGCTTTCCGAGGTACGGCGGAGTTTTGGTATGTAAAGATGGTCACCCATCCACGGACAACCCCGGCAAGCGTAGCTTAACCTAATGGATCGACTCGTGCGGCTGTTATTACTTAGTCACAAGTTCCTCAATGATAACTAAGTACACTGATGCATGAAAAATAAAACGACTGACGCTTTAACTTTGAATTCATTGAATTCTGACTTATATAAATAATCTATTTTACAACTATTATTCAATTTATTTAAATTATTTGTAATTCTAATGATTAATAATTTAATTTAATGTAATCATGACCCAAAATTTTACTAACAATATTAAAATTTGTACGCTGGAAACGGCAGAATATTATAATGATCGTAATACATAATGCACATGACAGCTTTGTACAATATTCTGAAAAATGATGCATTTGTTCTATTTTAATTATAAAAAACCGTTATTCCGGTTAGGTGCAATAAAAAAAACTTTATTTTTGGTTTTATCTCAAGTCTAGGTGAGCTAAATAATTGTAAATGGAATATTGATTCTTTTAGTAAATAAAAGTAGATTTTTTATCTCCTTATAACAGACCCATATCTAAATTAGTATGCAGAAAAGGTTTAGATTTTATAGTTTTTTTCGATTAAGCACAAAGATTGCCAACTTGATTACTTTTTAAATGCGCTCGTATTCTTCGAAACCTATATTCATTTCGTGTTGTGAATCTGTATTGGATTAAAATGGGTTTTAGTATCTTATGATATTAGATTTTCGTTTCTAATTTTTAAATCGAGATTGCTTATTTTGTATTTGGTACATTTTCTTTTTAGATTACTTATTTTGCTTGAAGAAAAACATAAAAAATATTTTTTTTTTGCAATAACCAATTTCATTATTAGTAGATACTCATAATAGTTTTAGTACAGGCAAATAACAAATATTTATAGTATTACTTTCACGGACTAGAAAAAAAAGAAGGACACCGCACCACGCGTATCGAAAGTGAAGCACCTTACTGGTCCATGTGTGCGTGATTTGACAAAGACGCCGTCATGTCACGTAATAGTGGCCGCCTGGCCGGTCGGCACTATGATGTAAATGCGAATGCGAGACACATGTTTGTACAAACAGTCCCGACATACTTACTGTGTTTCACTTTCGATATGCGTGTCGCGGAGTCCTTCTTTTTTTTTCTAGTCCGTGATTACTTTATATTTAAATGAACCTACATAGTTAAAAGTAAAATAGGTACCTACAGAAAATTTTTCAACTGTTTTGGAAGTATCTTATACCCAAAGGCCCAGCACGAAATAAAAGGCATTTAATTAAATCGGCATCTATTTACCACATCAGTACAACCCTGTAACATCCCGAATGCCACGGCGTAGTTCACAGACAACTGAGCATCTGAAATTTTTGTCCAATTCCACTGTTCAGCAAACCAGGGGCAAGAGTTAAACGAAATAAATTGCTCGGAGCGTATTTCGGTTATTTATACGTGGCAGATCACGTTTTAATTTATCGTCCCAATACGCATTTACAATCAACCACTCTAATAAGCTTGAAATCTTCAACCGAAAACCGCCTTAATCTTGATAGTCATACGGGTCATGTTACCTTGTATGTTTTGCCAATGTGTAAAGCTTAAGTGTCGTGTTGTATAAACATCGACTCTTAAGTAAATTACAATTACTTGAGACACGCATCTGTTCGCGAGATCCTCTCAATGTTCACTAAAATTAACTTATACTTCCGTATTAGATTCATTTGCATATGGAATTAAGTGGATTGAAATAGCTGTCAACGTGTCTTAGCTCTAGTGGTGCAACGTGGCTTGGATTCGTGTGTTGTTTAAGGGATGAGGAGGTTTTGTTTAATATTTTCTATCCTATAATGAACGATTGCTTGGAGAGGAGCTCATGGCTAAAAAAAACTTTTTTACAAAAAAATACAACCGACTCCCAAAAACAACACTACAAAGTGAAAAATAACTTTAATTTCGGAAGTCGGTGTCTAGTTATATGTATTTTCGTTTTAAGGCACCGACTTCCGAAATTAAAGTTATTTTACACTTTGTAGTGTTGTTTTTGGAAGTCGGTTGTATTTTTTTGTAAAAAAGTTTTTATTTTTCACTTTTTAGTTGTGGTACCTACCCCACACAAATTCTAATACCACTACCTACAAAACAAACTGGAACATCATCCATATAAAAGTGGGGAAAAAATACGTATTATTGAAGCTACCTCAAAAACTGCCGAAGCAAAGTTAATCAATTTTATATGGTACCAACTGTGTCCCTCTCGAATAAAACAAAAAAATATCCAAATCGGTTTAGCCATCTTCGAGTAATCGGGGAACATACATAAAAAAAAAAAAAGGTTCCGACGAATTGAGAACCTCCTCCTTTTTGAAGTCGCGGTTAATTATACCACCTGCATGGGTCGATCGATCAGTCGGGCTGGTCCACAAATTCAAAGTCGCTGAGTGCGCTATGGAGCGGGCTATGCTCGGAGTTTCTTTGAATAATAAGATCAGTAATGAAGATAGCCACCCAAACGCGACGGCCCCCCGCGCGACGCAACTTAGTTAACTGAAACGTTTACCATCTATTAGAATGCGTTGTCGGTACCAATCAAGGTTTGATATTATGTGCTGTAGGACACCAAATAAAAGTTTAGGCGATAGCGGGTCTCCCTGCCTTACTCCTGTTGCTATTTTTATAGTATCACCAATTCTATCCAGTTTGACTCTACTTCTGCTTTTACTGTAAATGTCTTTGATTATGTTAGTGTAAGTTTGTGGGAGCTCTCGTTTATATGATAAACGTACTCTATAATCACTTTGTTGAAAGACAAGTAGACAAAAATTTCATCCGAAAATCCGATACAAAGGACATCTCTATAAAATCTGTTCATTCCGATAAAAGTTTCGTCCCATTATTAAGTAAGGACCAGGTCTTAAGAGTCTTAATTCCCCATTATAACCGTGACGTTAAAATAAAGGAGTAGGAACATTCATTTCACTTGTCAGTTCCAACGTTTTAAGTGCTTTGAACCTGACCTTTAGCTCTAAAGTTGTAAATCCCCTTGAGTCGGAAATGCTGGAAAACTTTTCGTGCAGTCCTCATTTTTGTTAGGTTGTTAGCCAAAAATGTTTTAACGAATGAAATTAATATCTGGGTACTGCTATGCCGATTATGAATTTGAAGTATAACATTCATTTGAATGTCTCGCTTTTAAATAGTATATTGTTCTTATTTTTTTTGATAAAAGCTTTTTTTCGTTGTAAGGGGTTTCCAAAGTTATTAATTTGTAACATAAATAAAATTCTGAAAAAAGACACAATATAATGTTATACTCATAGCATGCCAAAGTTGTAAAAAAAAGTAATTTCATACCGCACCGAAACCTAATGGGACGATTTCTGGGATCATCTTCTACCAAAAAAATTGTCATTGGTTTGTCAGTCGCGTAAATGAACATCAATCAATCTTCCAGCCTTTTCCCAACTATATTGGGGTCGGCTTCCAGTCTAAACGGATGCAGCTGAATACCAGTATTTTATATTGAGCGACTGCCTATTTGACCTCCACAACCCAATTACTGGGTAATACGATACCCCTTGGTAAGACTGGTTGTCAGACTTTCGGGCTTCTGACAACCCGTAACGACTGTCAAAGATCCACGAATGACAGCCGTGACCAACGGTTTAACGTGCTTTCCGAGGCACGGAGGAATCTCGGTATGTAAAGATGGTGACTCATCCACGAACCAACAACAGCAAGCGTAGCGTAATCGAACCCGTTTTTTTACAATAAGAACACCCTTATTTATTGCACTAACCGATAGTGTAGCTAGTATGGATCAAATGCTGAGAACAAATGTAATGTGAGTAATATGACAAATCAAAGAAAATGGTTTTTTTTTTAAATTTTCGGTAATATATTATGAAACATAAAAAGTGCAAAAACTGACACTTCCATAGATTTTACACAAAGTATTCCTTTGCAGTATTTGATCCTTGTCAGCAACACTATCGCTCAGTATAAAAATACAGGGTGCTTTTTATAAGAAGAATCGGGTTCGATATCCATTTGCGGCAGTAGTGTTTTCAAAAAACAATACATGCAGTTTTATTTTCCTTCAAAATTGAGGTAATTTTTCTTTGACCGTTTGACCCATAGTTTTTAATTTAGCCCTGATGTGCCAGCGTAACAATCAAGTTCATTTACGCGACTGACATAAATATTCCCCCACTTTCATGCAACTGACTATTTTTTTGGGTTGAAGATGATTCCAAAAACCGTCCCATAAATAAGGTTTTGGCGCGGTATGAAATTATTTTTTTTTTTTACAACTTTGAATGCTCTAACTTTAGACTCCCCCAATATTGGAGCTGACCCTCAGATCACTAAGGAAAAAATATTTTTTTTGTTGTGATCTTCAGCCGATTTATTATTACTATTTCACCTCACAAACTCGGAAAGATTCTGATCATTCGAAATCTGAGTACAAAAGTGCATTTGCACTTTATCCGCTAGCGTGGAAAGACTTTTTAAAGTTCGAACGATTTTATTCAATATTTTTTAACCGACTTTCAAAAAGGAGGAGGTTCTCTATTCGATTGTATGTTTTTTTTTTTATTATATGATGTCTCCGTCATTTGTGGACTGATTTTGAAAATTCTTTTATTGTTTGGAAGGATATGCTTTCATGGTAGCCCCATTGACACCAAGTCGGAATCTGATGAGTCCCACGGAAATTGAGAGAAACCCTCAAATTTTATAGGTTCACCTATAGCGATTTGGGTATTTTGTACAGTAAAGCTCGTGTTTTTATTTGTGCTCGTGTGTTTTTTTTTGTTCTCGGAAAGCACCATTTGGTAAAATGAAACTGAGGATGAAGACCACAGATGGCCATCGGTATTATACCTAATTATTTTACGGGTTGTGATTCGATTACTCTAATATAGTTGCTAATAAATTTTTGCTGGTCTCAATGCAATATGGTGAAGTAGAGTAGTGGTTTCTCATGATTCTTACTGGGAGAACTTCTCAACAATTAACGTCCCAGCAAGGGGTAAAACAACATTTTATAAAAGGTGATGAGCATTTGAAATTAGACTTCTGTAACTTAGATAAATTACAAAAAATTACCCACTAAAAACTAAAAAAAAAAAACAACCAACTTCCAAAAAAAAAACACTACAAAGTGCGTCTCGTACCTTTGAAACCCTTGCTACGCTCAGTATTCAATACAAGTACTCGCGTCAAAAAACAACATTCCAGCCTTGCATAACAAATAACTAACTATTTCAAACTAACGCCACTGCCCGTACTATAAGGTATATAAGGTATTTTGGGAATTTATCAAAACAACAATGAGTAATACTGAAATACAAACACAGCTCACACACACACATACACATACAACACACACACATATCACACACACACACAACACACACGCACACACACACAACACACACACACACACATCACACACACACAGCACACACACACAGATACTCTCGCGCACAAACATACAAATATACCCTCGCGCAAAATTAGAAATTAGAATCGTTATTATGTATCATAAAACCTTGTGTGCTTTTTTATTACGGGAGGACACTGGCTCCTGCAACACAGTTTTAACTAGTGCAGGAGTCAGAGAATTCCATACAAAAAAAAAAAGAAAAAAAAAGAAATATTTTTAAATATTCTTCCTTGTAGGTAATGAGATTAATGTCACTCTCAACTTCAAAACTTCATTTTGATTGAATATTTTATGTCGTCGGAAATAAAATTACATAATTATAATTTGCATGAATAATTTAAAGGCCTCATGTAGATGTAGTATAGACGTAGGTACCTTGTCACGGATTATGAAGTCTGACACAAAGCTTTCATAAATTGGGACGTAGACTTTACATTACCAAAATGGATTTAATATAAAAACGTTTTTACAAAAAAATACAACTAACTTCCAGAAACAACACTACAAAGTGAAAAATAACTTTAATTTCAGAAGTCGGTGTCTAGCTAAATGTATTTTCGTTTTTTGCCACCGACTTCCGAAATTAAAGTTATTTTTCACTTTGTAGTGTTGTTTTTGGAAGTCGGTTGTATTTTTTTGTAAAAAAGTTTTTATTTTTCACTTTTTAGTTGTGGTACCTACGCCACACAAATTCTAATACCACTATCTGCAAAACAAACTAGAACATCGTCCATATAAAAGTGGGAAAAAAAAAACGTATTATTGAAGCTAACTCAAAAAATACCGAAGCAAAGTTTATCAATTTTATATGGGACCAACTGTGATGTATACCGTCTCGAATAGAACAAAAAAAATCCAAATCGGTCCAGCCATCTTCGAGTAATCGGGGAACATACTTAAAAAAAAAAATAAAAAAAAAAAAAAGGTTCCGACGAATTGTTAAAAAGTGGGGAAAAAATACGTATTATTGAAGCTAACTCAAAAATTACCAAAGCAAAGTTATTTTTTATGTAGGCAGCATTAAAAACATAATAAAGTGTCTGGCTTTACTAAAAAAACACTGACAACTGTTGAACGCGCTTGATATTTTTTTTTCACTAAATCTGAGTTTTAAAATAGATTATTAACAAAACAAATTTCTAGGCGTCAATGTGTTTGATACTGTAATAAATCGTACTACTCGTACTTGCCAAAAGGGCTTTTTTTTTCTACAGTTACCGAATCACCTACATAGAACATAGAATAATTTGCAAACAAGAAAAAATCATCCTAAGAAAGTGAGAAAAGCGCTTTGGATCACGCCTTGGACTCGAACCAGCTCCAGCGTTTACAGTACGAACATGATGGTACTCTTTAAAAGCACCAACTGACGTTTGGACGCGACGCTGTCTCACGGCAACGGTTGCAGTGCAGCGCCAAATTGATATGACGACGCACGGCGCGGTGCCCCAGCCCCAGGCCGCCAGCGTGACTGCGGCGCTGTCATCGTGCTTCAGACAAGCTGTCAATTCTTTTTATGTGACATTTTTAGGGTTCCGTAGCCAAATGGCAAAAAACGGAACCCTTATGGATTCGTCATGTCTGTCTGTCCGTATGTCACAGCCACTTTATTCCTAAACTATAAGAACTATACTGTTGAAACTTGGTAAGTAGATGTATTTTGTGAACCGCATTAAGTTTTTCACACAAAAATAGAAAAAAAACAATAAATTTTGGGGATCCCCATACTTAGAACTGAAACTCAAAATTTTTTTTCATCAACACCATACGTGTAGGGTATCTATGGATAGGTCTTCAAAAATGATTTTGAAGTTTCTAGTTTCTAATATTATTTTTTCCAAACTGAATAGTTTGCGCGAGCGACACTTCCAAAGTGGTAAAATGTGCCCCCCCCCCCCCGTAACTTCTAAAATAAGAGAATGTTGAAACTAAAAAAATATATGATGTACAGTCAACAAAAGAGATATCTAGGCAGGGTGAAGTAACATACTCGTATGTGAATTGCTTCATGTTCAATTTTGTATATATTACTTTGTTTTTGCAATACTCCTCCATTGTATATTGTATACAATAACACACCAACACAAAATTGTATATTGTCACGAAATTGAACATGAAGCAATTCACATACAAATATGTTAGTATACCCCGCCTAGATATCTCTTTTGTTGACTGTGCATTAAAATGTAAACTTCCACCGAAAATTGGTTTGAACGAGATCTAGTAAGTAGTTTTTTTTTAATACGTCATAAATCGTACACCGCAATTTACCTTAATCCCATCATTTAGGTACCTAATTATAATGTTTACTTATCAATAACTTAATTTTAAAAAAATACACTATTATTAAACATCGATCAAAGTTACAACGAACTACAAGAACTTTTATATCATGTTACTTGCTGTTACGGAACCCTTCATGGGCGAGTCCGACTCGCACTTGGCCGCTTTTTGTTTTTTTTTTATTTTATTTTGGATTCTAGTTTTAATGTGTGCTATTTTTAAGGAAAAATCCTGTAAGTAGTTTTTTTTTATTTATGTTGAACGGTGGCGATAGTAGTGATATCGCACGAAGCGCCAGTCAACCTGCCACATCGCTGGATGTCCTAGAGAGACTCATGTCCCCACGCTTTTGTAAGGGTAAACATGGGTTGAAAGTACTGTACGGAACCGTACATTGCTTTAGCGACTTACGCGTCGTGCATTCTGCACACACAGCATTGTACCTATTATTACAAATAATAATAGGTAAAAATATATTTATTTAAATCAGTGTTTAAATTAGTGTAATCGAACATTGAAAGCAGTTGGTGTTATTTCATCATCCCAATATAATCGCCCCGTTATCATTTCACTAAATGTAGGGATCCCCTACATAATTTTTTTGGTCCTTCGAGAATTGCAGGATCTTGTCGCGGTACTTTGACCTAGCGCGCGTGCTGGTCAGAGGCAAGGTTTGGACTCAAGTGTGGACTCATTCAGTGAATAACGTACTTCATCCAATTCAATTCTTCAAGCCAAGGCTTTAGCAAATTTATTCATTTATTTAAAAAATATATATATGTCGGATCCGGTCAATAGTACGGACGCGTAACGAATCGCAAGCGCGCCACAGGCGACATCACGTGAGGTGCCCACGCCTACAGCGCGCTTCTACAGAGTCATGGTGTTTTAACCTGATGGCGAGAAGTTGAGTCTAGTGTCGGATCGCATCGGAGAAACATCGGGGTTACTACGCCACGGAACTGTATTCGATTCGTTGTGCTTAGTGATTGTGTTAGATTGTGGTTTTAAACACCGTGTATCGCACCCAGTGTGTTTTCATTGCACGAAACCCATCTTCTGCCCACGTGTCTAAATCTAACTGAGTAAATCATGACGTTCCGACATATATAAATATAGCCTAGGTCAACATAACGGTCGTGGTAAGCATATCGCGGCGTGACATCAACATCATCATCGAGTCTGGGTGTTTTTCTATCTACACTTCTGGACACATCTTTTGGCCCACCTTGTATTTTCAGTTTCGTTTGGTCCTAGCTAAAATTTTATATTAGGTCGAGCAAAAAGTTTTTATGCAGTTTTGAACCTGGCACATTCACAATTTCATTCAATAGTCTTTTTTTGAATTTCGAACACAGAATTTAAAGAAACAAAAGACAATTTGGAGCCTGTTTGTTGATATCAAACAATCGAATACTAAGAAAACTTGGTTTTATTGGTTTACTTGGATTTAATTCTTGAAAAAGTGATTGATATCTTTGGTTTTGCAACAAACATTACTTATTCTTAACATTAAGGTGAGGTTCTATCAATAATCTATGGATACTTCACCTGAAGTCGCCGCCCAAGCTGTGGCACTTATTCAGGCCGGACACAGCCAAAGAAACGTGAGTGCTCAACTTAATTTAAGTCGATCTGCGGTCCGAAATGTTTATCGGAGGTACCTAGAGACTGGCGACTTTGTTCGTCGCCAAGGAAGGCCACGATCTCGGGTCACAACTGAAAAACAGGATCGATTCATCGTGACGACCAGCTTGAGAAATCGTCACCTTACCTCCATTGAGATACAAAACCAACTTCGCGACTTCCACGGAGTATCTGTGAGCGCTCGAACTGTTCGGAGAAGGTTAAAAGAACGCGATATGGTACCACACAAGCCAGCTAATGGCCCCAAACTAACGCGAGCCCACCGAACAGCGCGCCTTCATTTCGCACGCAGTCATTTAAATTGGACACAGCAAGATTGGAGCCGTGTACTCTTTTCTGATGAGTCTAAAATTGTGTTACATGGCAATGATGGAAGGAAGAAGGTCTACCGACGTAAGGGAGAGCGTTTCGCACAATGCTGCTTTGAAGAGAGGGTTGCTTATGGCGGTGGCTCATGGACTGTCTGGGGCGGTATATCCGCGAGCGGCAAAACTCAACTTGAGGTTGTTACAGGACCACGGCTGCCAACATTAAATGCTGAAAGGTACATTCGTGAGTGCTTAGAACCTCACGTGATACCATACGCGGACTATGTGGGCCCAAATTTCCTTTTTATGCATGATAATGCAAGAGCCCATGCGGCCGGCATCGTCAAGGAATATCTTCGGGATGTGAACATCACAGTTATGGACTGGCCAGCCAGAAGCCCAGACATGAACCCCATTGAGCACATGTGGGACGAGCTAAAAAGACGTGTTAGGGCTCGTCAGCCAGTTGCCCAGACAATGCAGGAGTTAAAAACTGCCATAGAAGAGGAATGGGAGATGATCCCTCAAAATTTCATAGAGCGGTTGATAAACTCTATGCCTAATCGTATGAGAGCTGTGGTAGATGCCCATGGAGGCAACACGCGTTATTAAATTAAACCTTTATTTGATAAAACATGTTTTTTATTCAAAAATCAATTGCCTTTAACAAGGCGCATATCCGACTAGTTAGGCGTAGCTCCATGTCGTATGGTATTCTGAATTCAAATTTAAAACAATACGATCGAAAAAGATGGTAAAATGTATCAGGTTTAAAACTGCATCAACAGTTTTTGTTCAATCTAGTAATCATATTTCGGTAGGGGCCATCGAAACCTAAACTCTAAGGTGGGCCAATAGATGTGTCCAGAAGTGTATAATATGTATGTATTTACAAAAAAAAAAATGTATATAAGTAGTTTATCAGCCATCTCGTTACCATAACACAAGCATTAGGTTGCTTAGCTTGGGGCTAGATGGCGTTGTGTGATATGTCCAAACATATTTATATTTATTATATTTATTTATCATCGGGTTCTGTGGAGCTCATCATCGGGCGGCGCGAGGGTTCAGCGACCACTATACTCCCTGTGGCAGTAGTATCAAGTGCAGACAGCTACGTGGATTAACCAAGTAAGACTGTTCCTTTACCTACATCATGGAAGCTCTTTTTGCCCTCAATCTGAAATCACGTTTCCAGATCATAGCGATGCGGACGAGTACTTCGACGCATAAGTGTCCTTTTATTTTTGTATTTATTTGTATAGCTAGTTAGATAAGAATTTATTTAAGTACTGTGGATTATGAAAGATATTGAAGTAACAGGTTGGTCACAGAGGATCGAAGCTATGGGTTGCTAACTAACTACAAATCCAACTAAAGGCAACAACAAACAGGCGCGACACGCGGCGCGACTCGCGAAACTAGTTAACTATTTAGTTTTTTTTTGTTAAATCACTAAAAATATTAAAATAAAAAAATCAATGCTAGACACAAATATTATAATGATTAGATTGTGATTACATAATTATTTAATGACACCACTCTCTTCATTGCTTCATCATCATCACCATCATTTCAGCCGAAAAGCGTCCACTGCTGGACAAGGACATAGGCCTCCTCTTCATGACATAAAAAACACAAACCTTAAAAACTTTTTTACATAAAAATACAACCGACTTCCAAAAACAACACTACAAAGTGAAAAATAACTTTAATTTCGGAAGTCGGTGTCTGGTTAAATGTATTTTCATTTTTTGCCACCGACTTCCGAAATTAAAGTTATTTTTCACTTTGTAGTGTTGTTTTTGGCAGTCGGTTGTATTTTTTTGTAAAAAAGTTTTTATTTTTCACTTTTTAGTTGTGTACCTACCCCACACAAATTCTAATACCACTATCTGCAAAACAAACTAGAACATCATCCATAAAAAGTGGGGAAAAAATACGTATTATTAAAGCTAACTCAAAAACTACCGAAGCAAAGTTAATCAATTTTATATGGGACCAACTGTGATGTATACCCTCTCGAATAAAATAAAAAAAAAACCAAATTGGTCCAGCTATCTCTGAGTAATCGGGGAACAAACATAAAAAAAAAGGTTCCGACGAATTGAGAACCTCCTCCTTTTTGAAGTCGGTTAAAAAGAAATTACCAGTGTAACAAACATACAGCGCCATCTAGTGTAATTTATGCAATGCACTACGATGAGCGGCTTCATAGACTCGAAGATACCAACTACAGACGACTACGTGTAGATATTGTACACACACGTCAACTGTCCGCCTTTATAAGCAGAGCTATCTTCGAACAATTCGACATTCACTAGCTAGAGGTTCAGAGTTCGGTAGCCCCGCAGCCTTCTCTGTTTCCAAAGTAAGCCTGGTTCCTGTTCGATAGCCCCGCAGTCTTCAGGAACTTGACAGCTAGGGGAGGTTTGATTGGCGATAGCCCCGCAGTCCCTTTCATACCTTCACTTAGGGTTGCCACATGGTAAATCAATTATTGTAACGTGTAACATAATTTAAGTTAAAGTTGCCAATAAATTATCATCAAGTTCAACGGGGGCTTTATTTTCACAACCTGCAACCCTATACCAGTCACATAAAATCACATGGCTACGTAGCAATCAACACTGTTACAACAAAAAACAGAGAACCGTTATTAAAGTTTCAAAATCTGGACCTATTAAAATATCAAATCCTTTGAACCAGGTCCTGCCTATCGACAAGTAATTCGATCAATACTAATATTTTATTCATTTCCCAGAATTTGAAATAAGAGAAGTGTTCCGCGTCGTCAATGCACAAACGAATATATATTCGGAAGATGTTTTCTATCAAGAATATTGTTCCAGTCACGATTTGAGGAAATCTCGATTCAAGTGGAGTTCGCTTTTGTACGTAGGAATCGAATAAACAACCTTATGAAATATTTATAGTGTGCGACGAACCTTCGGTCGGTTGTTTTGAAAATTTTCATCGTCAGCGTTAAGCCTCGTATTCATTGGGAACTGTCTCGTTGGTCTCGTGGTCGCAAGCACATCTGCTGGTCCTCGGTTGGATTAAGTGTTTTAGTGTTTAAGGGTTTTTCTAATAGAAATTTCTCAGTAGCAGCTCGGAGTTTGAAAGTTCGTGGTGTGACATCCCCGGCCTCAGAGAGCACGTAAAGCCGTTGGCCCTGCGCCTGGTCGCGTCGGATTGCCGTCCCATTAGATTATTAGAGTGGGGGTGGGGGACGTGTGTTTGCGCACACATTTGTGCACTAAAATATCTCTTACGTACATGGCTAATCTCCATTGCGTTTGGCCGACGTGACCGTGGTACGGAGGAAATTTTTATACAATGGGGAATAAGTTGCACAGCATTGTTTCAACAACATGTTTATCTGTAGTAGACAACACATAGCTGACAACATAGAATAGTGCTGGCAACATGCGCTAATATTCCCTGTTCATGATAAACAAAAGAAGCACAATGTTGCTGCCAGCAACATTTTTGTTGCCTCAACTTTGCTTTCAATGAATACACGGCTTTATTCGTGTTGGCGAAGTTTGTATCTAAAGTTGTAAAGTTTACAAACATTGAAAGTTCTCTGGGTTATCTGTTCGCTGTGTATACAGATATAGCATTTTCTGAACAAGGATTAAAGGTTCGTTTGCCGGATCGTTTGCGTAAAAGGGGTGATTACCTTTTCAGTGACTTTGTATCTACTCAATCGGGGCCGTTGCCAGTGGTAATGGCCCCGAGTTATGGTCGTGGGTTCGAACTCAAGCAGGCGCTTTATTTTGTGTAAGTAATTTCATCACCACTGCTCTCAAAACGGTGAAGGACAACATCGTGACGAAACCGGCATGTCCTAGAACCAAAAATTCAAAGACATGTGACATCTACCAAGTCTCACTGGGCCCGAGTGGCAGATTACAGCCCACAACCTCTCGAAGAGCCTGTATCCTAGCAGTGGGAACGTTATAGGCTATGATTATGATTGATAGATTATGCTATAGCTATTTCACACTGTGCAATCTTCATTTTGTTCCAATGTAGCAGTAACTGCTGGTGCTTGCTCGTTCCTATAAGACAGCACAATAAATTGTCATGCTTGCTGTCTGCGTTGATGATTTCTAACCATCAAGTCTACGAATTCTCATGAATCTTTTCCCGTTCTGAAAAAAAAATTATAAAAGGGTTGATTGGCTAACAAATGATCCCTACGGACAAAAAGAAAGTACCTAACAGTAATTATTCATCGTCTGCCTACTTCAATCAAGATTGTTTTAATAAAAATCTAAATTGCATCGTTTGTTTTTAATTAACCAATCGGGAAGAAAGAAATAAATCTTAGATAAATAATGAAATTACAAATACAAACTCTGCGCCAAAATAATAGTAAGTTTTAGATTAATTATTAAAGTTTAGACATTTGCCAATTAGGTAGTAACATTTCTTGAAATAATTACGGAGATTTAGAGCAATTAATAGTTTCAAATTTAAATAAATAATGAATCTAACTACACCATAAAGAAGTTAATATAATATAATGATAATTATTAATAGTTCTTTCTGACATCTACCAACCCGCACTGGGCCCGCGTGGTAGATTAGGCCTGTGTCCCAGCAGTGGGAACATGGCTTGGCTTGGCTTTATTTTGTGGCATTTCATTAGTATTTCTTTGACTTAATTATCTCGGGATCCCAGGGTCCTCGACCTTAGGAAAGCGTACGAGAAGCCAACTCGCAGAGGCCCCTTAGACGTTTTAAATGGAGTGAGGCACAAACCGACGATTATCCCTGCACCCAAAAGAACCCCCGGCTGGTGTAGGTCTATTGCGGAAGATGAAAACAAAATATATTGGACTATGGGTTTGGGTAATGTAATAAATAATGGATTGGTTATCCTGAACTTATTAATAGGATACGTTTGTCTATTCCTATGTTGACATTAGTATCCAAGCTAAATAAAATGGGAGAGTGCGCTGACTCCTGACATCCAGGTACACTTACACTCGATCCATTTGCAATAAGATTAGATTATTAAATAAAACCTTTTTTACAGTCCGTTCAACCGATTTTGACATCTATTGCATAGGTGGCATAACAAATGGCAGCTGCAGTAAGCAGTTGGTACTGTAACCACTTTTTTGCCTTTAATGCCATCCTTAGGCCTACGGAATAGAAGTCAAAATCGGTTGAATGGACTGTAAAAAAGGTTTGTTTAAATGTCTAATCTTAATGGAGTATAGTTCAGGAGTCAGAGGCTTCAAACAAGTTTCTGTAACCTATTATGTAATAAATAATAATGAATTATGAATTATTTTAATAGTTTAGAGAGACTAATAGAGCAGAAGTATGAAAGAAAAAGCATGTTGCGCCAACCGCAAATAAATTGGGTTAAGGGTAGGAAAATGATAATGAGGATGATTGATGATATTATTGTAATAATTAGATATTTAATGTATTTTAATTGAGAATTAAGAAGTTCTATGAAAAGTCAATCAATCTGCCTAGCCTTTTTTTTTCCTATATTGGGGTCGGCTTTCAGTCTAACCGGGTGCAGCTGAATACCAGTATTTTACATGGAGCGACTTCCTATCTGACTTCCACAACCCATTTACTGGGTAACACGATACCGCTTGGTAAGGCTGGTTGTCAGACTTTCGGGCTTCTGGCGACCCGTAACGACTGTCAAATATCCAGGAATGACAGCCGGGACCAACGCCTTTGCGTGCTTTCCAAGGCACGGAGGGGTCTCGGTATGTTAAAATGGTCGCCCATCCACGGACTGACCGCGACAAGCGTAGCTTAACCTGATCGATCGACCCACGAGCCCCTTTCTGTGAAAAGTTATATTTTTAATGATGGAAACAATTAAATCGTGGAAGGTACATTAATAAATCTTCTTTTACTTCCTAGGATTATCCTGGCTTGTGGCCAATACTTGGATTTTGCTTTCCGGCTTTTTCCTCGAACTAACTCATTTTTAACAGCTTTATGGTAATGTGATTACGTGATTTCCTTAGCAATTTTCATCTCACCTTTTTTGTCAATGTTTTGTATACCTAATTACGATATAATAAAGAATAAATAACGGAATATGTTGGCCAGTTGCTTACCTCATGCTAAATTAGAAAACAGATATGTTGCTTGGCAGGCGAAATAGATAATAGTCAACCTAGAAATCACTTTACCATTTCTGACGACGACGGCGACAATACCTAGAAAATTGAAACTAAGGTTGAAACTATTAACTGTTACATAGACAAATAGACCTTAAAGTTTTATGATGTGCAAGTGACATTCAACCTTACACTGTATGCCCACCGCACAACGTCAACGGGACGTCAACGAGAAACGAGTTTATTCGAACCAAACGTGACGTTCCGTTGACGTTTTACAGTGAACACGCGGCCATAGTAAATGTATGTATCACTAGTTCGGCACCGTCACCTCGTTCTCTTTGACTTGGCGTTGACGTTGTGGAGTGGACACGCGGCCATAGTAAATGTATGTATCGCTACTTCGGCACCGTCACCTCGTTCTCGTTGACGTCCCGTTGACGTTGTGCAGTGGACACGCGGCCATAATGAATGTATGTATCACTACTTCGGCACCGTCACCTCGATCTCGTTGACGTCCCGTTGAAGTGGCGGTGGATAAACGACCTTAGGGTGATAAAGCAAAGGTTGACTATACCTGTTAATAATGCTACCACTGTAAGTGCCTACCTAATTAATGCCACAACTGTAGTTTATTTCCCCAAAGAATTTATTTCACAGAGAATGTTAGTTTGTAAAATAAGCCTGAATATTTTAGAAGACACATAATTGCTTTTCAAGAAAATCTTATGCAAATTTTGTTTGCATTACAAAACAATCTTCTCTCAAAAATCAACGTAGAAAACATTGTTTTTAAACTAAACAAGTATTATTATCTAAATAAACGAAGTAGCTCAATAAATTACACTTCAACAAAATTTCAAAAGTGAGTGCTGAAAAAGATAAGCTTAACGCTCCACTGCAGTACGATAAATATATTCTTTAATCTCGGCTGCGCCAAGTCGGCATTCGGCTGTCGGCATTCGGCTTTTGGCTCTCGGCCTCGGTGAGACGATATCAATTAAAACGCTGAAGGCACACCCGTATAACTTCTTATCGTTCGCCGCCTGGCGTCTGCGAACAAAAGAAACGGTGTCTATCTTTCTATACCCTGACACTGCGGCTACTATTGGAACTCGAATTATTGTCCTTTGGATTAAATTGTTTTTTTTTTATTTTTTTTATTGTAGATTCTTTTTAACCGACTTCAAAAAGGAGGAGGTTATCAATTCGTCGGAACCTTTTTTTTTTTTTTTTTTATTTTTTTTTTTATGTATGTTCCCCGATTACTCGAAGATGGCTGGACCGATTTGGATTATTTTTTTTTTGTTTGAAAGGGTATACTTCCCAGGTGGTCCCATGATCATCAAGTCAGGATCTGATGATGGGATCCTGGAGAAATAGAGAAAACTCTTCCAATTTTATAGGCACACTTGAAGCGATTTGGATAGTTTTTGGAAGAGTACTTTCTTGGAGTGGTCCCATTTCAATTTGGTGAAGACCTGATGAAGAACTTCTGAGATAGGCAACGGAACTCCTCAATAAATGATAGCAAATGGACTGGGATTGCTGAAATCTCATGTCTGTTTGTTGTTCACACCAGTTCGTAACATAACATCACGCCAGTACGCTGTGAAGGGGTAAGCACATGTGAACCACTAAAAAGTGAAAAATAAAAACTTTTTTACAAAAAAATACAACCGACTTCCAAAAACAACACTACAAAGTGAAAAATAACTTTAATTTCGGAAGTCGGTGGCAAAAACGAAAATACATATAATCAGACACCGACTTCCGAAATTAAAGTTATTTTTCACTTTGTAGTGTTGTTTTTGGAAGTCGGTTGTATTTTTTTGTAAAAAAGTTTTTTCTATTTTATTAAATACAGTTGGTTCCTACTTGTTGACAGGCCTACACTTTCCTCCATACTTATTAACAGTATAACTTTAAACCATCGTAAAAGCCAATTATTTTTAAAAGAGTAACCGTGGAATTTCTTGCTAGCTCCTCTCCATAAGAAACGATCAATTGGAACCGTGCAGGAGCATCTAACTTTTGATGTTTCATAAATAACCATGATTTGAAGTTTGAAACGAGAGAATTAAGGCTGATGTAATCGTGTTGATAAGGATTTTTTTCAGTTTAAGGGCTGATCTTTCAATGGTCAGATAATTGTTATCTGAAGAATAAATATGACAGTTTGACATATTTTCTGTACAAAAGCTGTCAAATTGAAATATTTATTCTTCAGGTAACAGTTATCTGACTATTGAAAAATTAGCCCTTAGTGTATTATTGGTACGTACCATTGTTATAAATCCAAATACGAAAATCTAGCATATCTCTTATTGTTTGTCGTGACCAATTGTTTACGTTAACGTTAACAAATAAATAAAAACCGGCCAAGTGCGTGTCGGGACACGCGTAGTAATAGGGTTCCGTAGTGCACGCCGCCGCCCGTCGTTATAATATTATTAATTTAGAAATCTTAATGTTATGATTTTATTTTTGTATATTTTTACATGGTTCATAAACTTATATTTACTACCTGTTTTACACAACTAACAACGTTATATAAGTAATTTTTTATGGAATTTGTACGAAATTTTTACTGTTCCAAGTACATTTTACAAGTTGGTTGACTATTACTCGTAAACATGAAAAGCCTACTTAGTTGTGATAGTTTTCCTTTTAATTTCGTTATATATACTACTACCGTGAATTTTTTCACCCATCCAAAACTAACCGTTTAGCTGGCAGGGGGGGGGGGACACTTGACTCTAACAAAAATTAGCAATTTAAAGCTTAATATTTCAGAAATGGATCCCTAAATCGAAAAATTGTTTTCACAAGCCCGCAATATTTTTGAAAGATCTGTTTTATTTTACCACTTTGTCGGCGTGATGAGTGATGAATATGTATATCTACGCCAAATTATAGCTTTTTAGTACTAAGAGTCTCTGAGCTAAGCTGCGGACGGACGGACAGACAAACGGACGGACATAGCGAAACTATAAGAGTTCCTTGACTACGGGACCCTAAAAAGGGCATTTACAAACAGATAAGAATATTATGCATGATCATCATCATTCCCCTGCCCTTATCCCAATCTATTTGAAGTCGGCGCAACATGCTTTTTTTTCCATAGGTACTCTATTATTCGTCATCTCAGTAGTCGCTCCCTTTCTAGCCATATCATCTTTCACACAGTCCATCCATCGTTTCTTTGGTCTTCCTCTACTCTATAGCCATCCACATTCATTGTCAAAACTTTCCCGATGACACGTATATTACGCAAAAATAATTATTACAATTTTATCTTTAATACTCATAGTAGGATTCTCAGAATTCTTGTAAAGCTGAAATAAATGTCACTCAAAATTTGGATCAGTATTACCGTCGGAAAGTCACGAGTGTGACGGACAGTTGGACAATTGCATGAGACTGTGGTCAGAAATAAAACATATAGGTTAGCCGCTGTATCACTCGTGTGGAACTAAGTTCTCGCTTTTCCGGGATGAAATATAACCTGATTTCGAAGCTAGATTGGGAATTAGCTGGATAGAAAACTTGCTGGGAAACTAAAACTACGATACCTATATGTAATGGACTTCTGGAAGATATTTACTTTCGAAAATTTTAGCTTTGTTTTTCTCGGTTGCCGTACTTTCAAATCTTTCGATGTTTTAATAGGCCTATAATTATGTTCACACAGCTAGCAACAGGCCTATTCTCTAGGAGAAGGAGGCTGTTCACCACACGGGTCTAGTTCGGTTAGGGGGATATCACATGTCTTTTAATTTGTTGGTTCTAGGAATTTCGAAATTGTTTTCCGTCAACGTTCTTCACTTCAATAGTGGTATATGATTCCGACATTGAAGAAGAACTTCAACCAAACACCATTTGGTATTAAATTTGGAAACGGTAAAAAAAGACAGACCCTGTCGCATAATCAGCCTATAATGTTACATGTTATCACTGCTGGGACACAGCGCCTCCTCTCGGTGAGAGGGAGTGGGCTATATCCACCACGCGGGCCCAGTGCGGTTGGTAGATGTCACATGTGTTCGAATTTTTGGTTCTAGAACATGGTCTTCTTACGATGTTTTCCTTCACCATTTTGAGTTGTGATTAAATAATTCACACAAAGCAAAGCGCCTGTCTTGATTCGAACCTCCGACCTACAACTAGTAAGTCGCGGCCGTTACCACTGCCCAAATCCACCACTTCTCGATGACCCTGTATCCAATAAAATTCTTTCCCACCCATAATCATTCCTTATCATCTCAAATAAGCACAAAGTTATTCAAACAATTCTCCAATGAAATGTCAGCGTAGTTTCGAGAAACATTCATGAATTCCGCACTAAATCTCTTCAACAAACGGCTATGATTCTCACAATAATTAAAAGGAAGCCCAAAATGGCTGGAATTAATTACCAGAGATAAAATAGGATAATGGAGTACCTGAGCCAGTTGGAATTTTAACACCTAATTACAACACATTTTTATCTAGAGAATTGCTTGGAATGATTGGATTGTTACAAGATACTATAGTATAAGTTGCGGTGATGAAACAAATTCTTAAAGAGTCTGTCTGTAGTTAGTTTTGGCGTAGCGACGCCTGTACAGCACAGGCCCCATAAACCTAGGTTTTCCTAAGACTGCGGTGGCCTCCACAAAGTGTCCACAATTTACTGTCGAATGACGTCATTGAAACGTTATTTATGAAAGTAAGTTGGTGTACGTGTTTCCCTAGAGAGGGTTTTTTGACTTCTGCCACAGATCCTCCCTAAATTCCCCCTTAGGGGGAATAAGTAAAAAGCTAAGAAAAAAAGTCTGGAATTCCCACCTGATAATCTTTAATTTATAAAATTAAATTTTTTTAAAACCCCCGACACAAAAAAGAATAGCGAACATTTATAAAGTTAAAAAGCAATGCGATGCGCCGGGGTGGGATGGGGTCGCAGGAGCAAGAAATTTCACGCGGACGAAGTCGCGGACAGAAGCTATCATATTACAAGCAAATAAATAAACTTGAAGTGTCTGTTTGTAATGTCAAAATAACAGTTTTTTACCAAATTCATAATTATGAAAGTATTACAAAAAACAATTTTCAAAATTATTGTCTGTCTGTTTGTTTGTTCCGGTTAATCTCCGAAACGGCTGGACTGATTTTGACGGCATATTCACTGGCAGATAGCTGATGTTATAAGGAGTAACTTAGGCTACTTTTATTTAAGAAAAATAATTACGGTTCCGCGCACGCAATTTAAACGTCATGAAATCCCATATCTCTTAATATTGTGCATACAAACACACTTACAGTTGGAATATAAGGACGAACATGTTTTTCAACTACAATGTTAAGGTTGTTCTTAGGATAAATTTATCCCAAATACGGAACCCTTCATTTTGTGTGGTCCGACACGCACTTAGACGATTTTTTTGATCAGTGTTTAATTCTACTTACAGTATGATGGCAGCATCAGGATAAGTTAATGTTATGTGTAGAGAAACTTAACATTCTGTAGTAATAACAACGCAATTCTACTTAAATTGTTAAATTGCGTTAACTTTTTGACATACATACCTGAAAATTATGACTAATTGTAAAACTAAATATTATTGAGGTAGAAGCTTCGTTTTGATTTTTATTCTTTGCAATTCATGCAATGCTGATATTTGTGATGAGGACAATTGAATAATGTTCATTGATCCAATTCACAAATTGCAACACTTTGTAAACTTTTCACACGACTCAAAGCCACATAAGCCTGGGCTTTTGCAAAAGTTTTTTTGCCTATACAGGGTGGTCAAAAAGTCGTGGATCAAACGAAATAGGGAGTTAAAGGAGGTCATTTCCAACAAAAAATGTTTCTACAGCATGGCCATAATTCAATTACCCTAAAAATTAATTGCTCTTGAAATTTCGTACCCAGAGCCGCAATAGAACTTTTGTAGTGCTGATACATTATCTAGTAATAATACAACACCGTTTGTTTTATTGTGTCACATTTTCTTTTAATTAGTCTACTTGCGGCTCTGGGTACCAAATTTCAAGAGCAATTATTTTTTAGGGCAATTGAATTATGGCCATGGTGTAGAAAGATTTTTTGTTGGAAATGACCTCCTTTATCTCCGTATTTCGTTTGATCCACGACTTTTTGAGCATCCTGTATATACAACAGTCTTTTCCACTGTCGTTCCCTATAATTTGTGAACGGTAACAGGCCAACTTCAAATGACAGGAAACATTATCCTTTCAATATTGCCATACCCTTTGCGACCCTGAAAAGTTAAACTCTGTGGCTGTAACCCATCCATTTTCATTTTCATAGCTTCTACCAATCAACTTATCATCAAGCTCGATATATAAGTTACGGGAGTTCTCTTTCTTTTAATTGGTCTCTTCGAAGTCCATTCTATTCCAGTTTTTTAATTTTATTAAGCCGATACTTCTATTTACTAAACCCTCCGACACTTTTTACCCGACTACGGCGAAGCAAAAAGGAAGGTTATGATTTTGACCGGTATGTATGTATGTATGTATGTTCATCTGTTCCCTCATAACTTCTAAACTCCTTATAATAATTTGACAAATGAGGTATCGTTGGAAGTGTCTTGATGGTCCGCTGGTCCGCTGCCTGGCTATGTCACGTTACAATAAATTGAATATGGCGCCGTCTAGAAGACATAATGACTAAAAAAAAAAAAATATTGTGCGGTGTGGAGTATCAAAGAAATGGCTTAATTAGCACTTTTAAAAAATATATATATTGTTAGTTGTTGAGGAGCTTGTGGCTAAGTAATAACAGCCGCATGGATCGATCGACCAGCTTAAGCTACGCTTGCCGGGGTTGGTCCGTGGATTGGTGACCATCTTTACATATCGAGACTCCTCCGTGCCTCGGAAAGCACGTTAAGCCGTTGGTCCCGGCTGTCATTCGTGGATCTTTGACAGTCGTTACGGGTCGTTAGAAGCCCGAAAGTCTGACAACCAGTCTTACCAAGGGGTAATAATAATAACTTTATTGATACTAAAAACCTTCGTTACAATAAGTAGTACATGTAGGTAACAAAAACAATTGATTGTAATTTTTTATAATTGGGTAACGTATTACCCAGTTTACTGGGTTGTGGAGGTCAGATAGGCAGTCGCTCCATGTAAAATTCTGGTATTCAGCTGCATCCGGTTAGACTGGAAGCCGACCCCAACATAGTTGGGAAAAGGCTAGGCAGATGATGATATATTGTTAGCTGTTGCTCGCGGTTTTGCTTGCATGCACCTGGTAATTGGGAATCATTTCTAAAATCACGCCTCAGATGTGTGCCAATACGAGAAAAAGTTTCTTCGCATTTTTTAAGAAAATTCAAAACATTTTTTAATGTACATTATTTACATTTATCTAAAGTATTTAGGTACCATTTTGTTGGATAACTTTTTGCCATCTTGTAGGTAGGGACATGATCCCATTGCTATAGAAATTTTGGGACTTCTGATCAAAATACCGCGACAAGTGGTTTTGGCAGTCCTCTCGTGATGTTAACCTGACAATGCCTAAAGAATTCTGAAGAGACCGAAACATGTGGAAATCTGAAAGTGCAAGGTCAGGACTATACGGCGGATGCATTAACACCTCCCAGCCAAACTCTCTTAATTTTTGCTGAGTGGCTAAAGATGTGTGAGGGTTAGCGTTATCATGATGAAAAACCACACCCCTTCTGTTGATTAATTCCGGCCGCTTTCTCTCAACTTATTGCTTTAATCTCATCAGTTGTTCACAGTAGAGTTCAGAATCGATGGTCCTGCCTGGTGGTAACGGCTCATAACGAATACTGCCCTTCCAATCCCACCACACACACAGCATCACCTTGTTGCGAGTTAACCCGGGTTTCGCCACAGTCTGTGAAGCCTGACCGGCCTTTGACGACCTTTTTCGCACGTTCTTGTCGTACGTGATCCACTTTTCATCACCAGTTATCAGCTTTTCCAATAATGGTTCGGTTTCATTACGTCGTAATAAAGAATCACAAATGAGTACACGGTTCATTAGGTTTCTTTCAGTGAGCTCGTGAGGTACCCAAATATCAAGCTTTTTTGTGTACCCAGTTTTTTTCAAATGCGCCAAAACTGTTTGTGGTCAATTCCCAGTTCTTCAGCTGCGTCGTAACTACTGATATGCCGATCTTGCTTTTTATCCGTAATAGGGCGACCAGAGCGTCGTGCATCTTTGATATCAAAATTTTCGGATTGAAAACGCTTAATCCAAATTTGTGCTACTCTCACAAACACTGCACTAGGTCCATAAACATCGAAAATTTTTTTTGCGGCTTGCGTTACATTTTTACCTTTTTTGTCATTTTTTTGTAGTAAAATTTTAAAATGTATCGAATTTCATCATTAGATTCACTCATCTTGACAGTACGAAAAACAAATGAAAATCACACATTTTTCTAATTTGAATTTGGAATTATGTTCTTTAAAATTTAAACTTTCAATGATACCAAAACCAGCCAGATACAAATAGTATATCCAAAGAGATTTTATTTTAAGTTCATACATACTATAATGCGAAAAGACTTTTTTCCCAACCTAATATTTCTCTCCAAACCTATCCAAAGTCCATGATAATAATTATTCTTCTTTAAAAATATAAAGTGGCTCTGAAAATACTTTATCACGAAATTATAACCCCAAAATAATTTAAATATACCAACCCACACTCTACACTACCCAACTCACACTCTATAATTGATCATTCATTTATCTATTCAAGCTTGGTCCCTGCATACTCACTCACTCTCACTTGCCCCCTTAGAGGTACACACACACCCCCATACTTACCACTCATGCTCTTACACTACACATACTTTCTCTCTCACGCACAAACTCACACACATTACACACTGGCACATAAATGTGTGACTTGGCCTCCCTCGCGCTAAACACTCTGGCTGCAGCTATACCTTTATGATAAACTGCCCTGTATGGCCTAACACTGTCTCCTAAGATACAGGACTACCTAGTTTAGGAGACAGGGTTACATAACCTGTGTAGATTTATGTAGATATCTGTGTTTTGTTGTTTTGTACATCTGCTTTTGTGTACCTATCATGAATCTTGTGTGTGTAATAATAAATATTATTCTTATTCTTATTCTTTTTTTTTATTCTAATATAATTTATAAATTCATCCGCAACATCACTCGAGCGCCTATTGCGATTTTAATAGAACTGGCTAATGCTCCCGTACAGGTTCCGTTTTTCCTTTTGAGGTACGGAACCCTAAAAGCGAATCCAAACACTACATAATATCTGCAAATTTTTTTTCAAGAGTTTACTTGTTTGCTGGATATCCTGGCTGCAGCATCAGCTCATCGTGTTGCCACCTTTGTGTGACTGTACCTAAATTACCCTATACCTGATAAAATTTAAGTTTTTCCGAAATCTCCAAGCGGCTGGTGGACACTTCCCGTGACCCAAGGGCTGGCTTTTACCTTGGCCAGAGGCTTAGCATTGCCATACAACGTGGCAGTGCCGCTAGTCTCTTGGGTACTTTACCAGTGGACAACGATGCGGAGGAATTTTTCGATGCCGTATATTAGTTTTTTAATAGTTTTAGTTATGTTAGGACATAATTTTGTTATTTTTAGTTTTTCCTAATTATTCTAAAATCACGACTCTTCACTCAGCGAACCCACATCCAGCCTCTCAGCGCCAGACCCTAAAACGTCTTCATTGGTTCCAAGGGCCCAAATTCGGCCATTTCAACTCAACTAATCGTAAACAGATGCAGCCTGATGAAATAAGATATTTTACCAATTCTTCCCAGAATTTGCTGAATTATTACCTTTTACCTGTCATGGGCCGTCTCCCTACTTCATTTCCCATTAAATAGACAATTTATATCTCCAAGTAACCCGCCAGATGCGCTGGTTTTAAAACCATAACATAATATTTTGTTGTTAAGTTGGGGTAAGCGACAGACTGTCACAATTGCATTGTATATAGAATCAAATACTGATCAAAACGAATCCAAACACGACATATCTGCTATTATTTTTTCAAGAGATATCCTGGCTGTAGCAGCAGACCAAGAATTCCATGACCTTGCATAGATATTAGCATACATGGGTGATTCAAATTTTATGTCACACATAATATGTTGTCAAAGTAAAGTAAATGTCCTTTATGCGTCTAAGATCCCTACCGCAGCTAACAAAAGAGCGGATGACCTTGAAACGGCTCAACCGATTTTGATAAAACATGTTTAACAACCACCGCTAGAAAACCTGCTTTCAAATTTAAAAAAACGCATCCAAATCGGTTTACCCGTTTAAGAGCTACGGTGCCACAGAGACACAAACTGACACACACACACACACACACATAGCGGTCAAACTTATAATGAACACCCCTCTTTTTGCGACGGGGGTTAAAAAAGAAAAGTCCTGACTGACTGACTCATCAACGCCATACCTAGAAAGCTGAAATTTTGCACAAAGTTTCCCTTTATAATACGAGTATAAGGAATAAGGAAGAATTTTTGTTCCCTTAGGATATTTTCCGACATCCACGTGGGCGACGCCGCGCGGGAAGTGCTAGTCCTCCATATGGAGGAAAATTGGAATCGAAAAGATAATTAATGCACAAATAGGTTTAGGTTTAAAGATATTTATTCTCAAAAAAGACACAAGTCACTTACATGAGAACAATGCTTAAAATAAATAATAAATAACCCATCCAATGCATTCAGCTTTTAGAAAGGGTGTTGTTTGTGATTAAATATTCTGCTAATTGAGTTTTGAATGACGTGAATGAGTGTAAGCTTTTTATACATGAGGGTATTTTGTTGTATAACTTGTGCTCCTTCAAAAGTTAACATCTTTTTGCAAAACTTGGTTCTCATCTTCAAATCCCCACTGACGTACCTAATTAAAATGTATGTCTTAAGTTATTTAGACAGATGTTGTTGTTGTTGTTTATTTATGGCACTGATTTAAAGTGGCAGTTGTTTATTGTAGTTTTTATAAATAAAAAAAAATCAAAATGCATACAATGTTTATTAATAGGTTCGGCAATAAAAACTGACTAGTAAACTAAATAAAAATGAGTCATAACAATATTTAAATGGGAAATTTAATAAATGATGGGGCAGTAAAATACTGAACAGGCAGTTAAAAAATTGGAATTAGTCGGTAAGAAATCTAACTTGGAAGTAGTGCTTGCTGGCCGCTGCCGTGGCAATGCTCGATCCGCTCGCTCGTCTCGCTCGTGGTTGGTCACAATTCTAACTGTTATGTCTCACTTTTGGGCACAGGTGGTTTAGAATAAAACACTGAAATCAATCACCTGGTGCGTGCGCGGCAGCCTCTTCGCCCGACGTCTGTCAACGTAATGGCGGGGAGCGGGTGTCGCAGGCGCACATGTTTAATTATAATATCTATACATCACATCTCTCCCTTTCAATAAATTTAAATTGAATCACATTGGCCGCTTTAACACTAATCATAAGTTATATTAAACAGTAATTGTTACAAGAGTAGTTGCTACTTAGTCTTTAAACAAACAATACTGACTAATATTGACTACATAACTTCACAATATAATATCATTATTAATCTTCCTATAATGACCTTAATAAATAAATTTTAATCTTCATCAGTGTTTATTTGTACCTCATTATCATCTCCATTTTCCTTTTCATTATGGATTCTCCATTGTCCCTCTATTCTCTTGAGGTGAATTACATTTCTTCTTATTTCTTGACCTGTTTCATCATTTTGTACCATAATATCACCTCCTTTAGCGCTAATAACTGTGTGTGGAGTGGCGTTGAAATCAGGCGTCAATTTGTTTTCTTTAATCATATTTTTAACATAAACCTTTTCTCCTACACTAATTTCATTATTTACTGCTTTTCTCTTTCTGTCTTCAATTATTTTACTCTTTTCTTTTGTTTTTTTGTCCTTATCGTACACTTCTGAATCAGTGCGCCTGGTTTCAACAACTACAACTGAAGGTATCTTGTCTCTGAATTGCTGGAATACCTAACCTAGAAAAGATTTCTTTTAATATGCTAATGGTTTCCTGAGAAGTTATGGATTTCATTATTTTAATTTCCTTATAGCGGCTATAATAATCGATAACTACTAATAAATTATGCCCACTGGGTAGTGGGCCAAGGAAGTCCATAGCTATATCAGTCCAAGGCTGCAATGGTAATTCACGCCTCTTCATTGGCACCGGAGGGTTAGGTCCTGAAACTAAAGTACAACTTTTACAGCTTTTTACCATATTTTCAGCGTCTTTATCAATTTTAGGCCACCACACTTTAGTCCGTAGTCTATTCTTCATGGCAACGATACCCGGGTGCCCTTCGTGTGCCGATGCAAGTACTTGTTTGCGTAATTCCGTGGGAATGATTATTTTGTTTCCACGTAGTAGGATATCGTCATGCATCCAGAGCTCTTGCTCAAAAAGCTTGTAATTGTTGACTTTAGGGTCCCAATTCTTCCCAGAAAGTGCCATTTTTACTAACCGAATGTCGTCATCAGCTTGTGATTTATTAATAATTTCCTCCATAGATAAAGCCATAGGCCTTGCATACTCTACGATCGCATTAATGTGATGCTCATCCTCATGAGGACGTGAATTTGGTTGATTCGGGCATAACCGAGACAGGGAATTAGCTATATTATTTTTACCCGACCAATGCACCACTTTGTAGTTGTACGCCTGTAACCTTAACACCCATCGTTCAATTCGTGCACAAGGCTTCGATCGCGGGCCGAATATTACCTCGAGAGGTTTGTGATCCGTGATCAGATCAAACTCTTTTAGGCCGTATAAATACATGTTAAAATGTTCGGTGGCCCAAACTAAAGCAAGTGCCTCTTTCTCTGTCTGGCAGTACCGTTTTTCGACATCTGTTAAACTTTTATGGCCAAAAGCTATGATCCGAGGTCCTTGTGTATCATGTTGAATGAGAACTGCTCCCAGCCCTACAGGACTGGCATCGGCTATTACTTGTGTTTTATCGAGAGGATCATAAAACCCTAGAGTACGAAGGTTACTTAAACTTCCTTTTAACTCTGCGAAAGCGGCAGATTGTTCTTTACCCCAGTATTTGACAATTTCGGCGTGTTTGGATAGCTTGTGCCTTAAAATGTCTCGAATTGGATCAGTCATAGTAGCTAACCTTGGAATCCACTTCCCTATATAGTTAACAAGACCCAAAAAACTTTGTACCTCATCAACTGTTTTAGATTCTCTGAATGATTCTATAGTTTTAACGTACTTGTCTAGAGGTTTGATACCTCGTGGAGACAATTCATGACCCAAAAAATCTATTTTTGATGCGTTAAAAATGCACTTTTTATTGTTTAGAAGCACGTTGTTTTGTTTTAAAAACTTTAATACATGTTTTAATCTATCGTTATGTTGAGTAATGCTGCTTCCAAACACCACGACATCATCAATAAAATTAACGACACCGTCACAAGGTAGAAGCATCCTCTCCATGATTTTTTGAAAATGTTCAGGCGCACATGATATCCCGAACATCAGACGTTTATATCGAAATAGACCTTTATTTGTTATGAACGTTATTATGTCCCTACAATCTTCTTTTATCTCTACCTGGTGAAAAGCATCTTTTATATCAAGTTTATAGAAGATACAAGATTTTCTAAGCTTAGGTAAAAGTTGAGTCATTGTTGGTAGAGGGTGATTCTCTCTTATAATGGCTTTATTAGCACATCTCATGTCAACACAGAGTCTTAAAGAGCCATCATTCTTAACAATGGGCACGACTGGAGAAACCCAGGACGTGGCTTGGTCTATCGGTTCGATAATATCCCTTTTGACTAACTCGTCGATTTTATCATTTATTATATTATTTTTGCTACCAGAGTCAATGAGCATATTCATTTCGACGCCACCTACTTGGCAAGCTATTTCGGCATCATCATCAATATGGAATATATAGTTCACATTATTGACGGATGATTTAGTTGGTTTTGCATTTATTTTGAATTTTTTCCTGTCGTCTTTTTGTTTGTCCGTAATAGTTGATGCTTTGCGCTTGTGCTTTCTTGTGCGACATTGACTATGGAAATGACCTTTATAGCCACATTTGTCGCATACTTTGTCTTTGGCGGGACAGTGCGTATCGTCACTATTGTGATTTTCACTCCCACATCTAAAGCATCGTTTTTTATTTGTGTGGGTAACCCCAGTTTGGGTTTTGTATGGTATCGTTCCGATCCTGTTAACCTGTTCAGTTTGCTTCCCTTGAAATTCCTTTAATTGTCTCTCCACGGTCTCAATTGTGTTAGCTTCTAAGATAACCTTTTCTATTGTAACCGAATCTCCTAACTGTAGTATTTTTTTCCGTAGATCCGACGAAGTACATTTTTCTACAATTTGGTCTATTAGATCATTGTCTTTATTGGCGAAGTCACACTTGGAACTCTGATTGCGTAACCTGATTAGAAATTTTTCAAATTTTTCCTCTGGTTCCTGTTTCATGAGCCGGAATACATGACGCTCATAAAGGAAGCTCTGCTTCGGGGAAAAGTACTCGTCTAATATTTTTATGGCTGTTTCAAACACATCGAAGGAGTCTTCCTCTTCGACATGTGCGCCAGGGAGGTTATAATATATGTCTTGCAATCCTAATCCCCCGTATGCAAAAGCGTTGCACGTTTCATTAAGGGTTGATTTATAGCCAAGGCTAGAAGGTAAATTTCCAGAGCTCGTTTCCATCTTTGCCAACGATGCCCTAATGAATTTGGGTCTGTTTCGCAATCGAGAGGTTCTATTGCCGGTAACTGAGACATGTTGGGACAATATGTAAATAAGTAGGTATATCGAAAATTTGTTGTAATATGTCACTATTGTACCTACCTACTAACTGTTTAATATATTTACATTTTACACGTTGTTAGTTTATATTGAAGATGTAAATATAATTATGTAGGTACTTGTATGTATTTACGCATTACAAGTAGGTAAGTAACTCTGTATCTAAAGCAACTGAACTTATAGGACCGGAACTAACCATGATTTATTTTGTTAAATTGCATACACTGGTTGGTTATACCAATGTATGAACTTGATGAGTTTTCACTCATTGGGAATACTGTTAAAATAATAATTATTATTATTGCATACCTAGTATAGTTTTATACCAATGTATGAACTTGATGAGTTTTCACTCATTGGAAATACTGTTAAAATTATAATAATTATTATTGCATACCTAGTATAGTTTTATACCACTGTATGAACTTGATGAGTTTTCACTCATTGGAAATACTGTTAAAATATTAATTATTATTATTGCATAACTAGTATAGTTTTATATCAGTGTATGAACTTGATGGGTGTTTACCCATTGGAATTCGTTCCCGACTTAGCTAACGCTTACAGACAGTATTTTTTGTTGTTGTGTGGTTGGTAATTCACATTATAATAACAGAAAGCCACAGAAAAATCTAATCAAACTTAAGTCAAATCGCAATGATAAATTTAAGGAAGCATAAGTACATACTTACTAAGAAATTATTTTACATACCTACACAGTTGGTATTTACCAATTACTCACAAAATGTTTATATCTCAATCCATCAACTGGTTTACGATCGCCTACTGTGAGTGTGCGGTATTAGTAGAACATAATTATGTAGGTATTTTTATTACAATCGACCAAAGAATAATCGACCAACTACACAACAATGGAATGTTTATATTGGTAAGCATTACCTGGCACTGTTTTTAGAGACTAATCTGACCGAAGGTATCAGCATGTTTATACGGAATATAGCAAATATTATAACATTGTTTTTGTTTTAGGAACAATAATTACTCGTTTGTTATTGATCTTGAGGAGGTTGTAAGTCACGTCTCCCCTTTATACCAAATAAGAAAGCTTAATTTTGAAATGTAACAGTTACGAAATTATAATACCTAATGCATTTTTATGATTTCTCCAACTGATAGTCTCGGTCATTTTTATAGTCTCATTATATATTGCTTATTGTACTCACGTTCTTTATCCTCGTCGCCAATGTTATGTCTCACTTTTGGGCACAGGTGGTTTAGAATAAAACACTGAAATCAATCACCTGGTGCGTGCGCGGCAGCCTCTTCGCCCGACGTCTGTCAACGTAATGGCGGGGAGCGGGTGTCGCAGGCGCACATGTTTAATTATAATATCTATACATCACACTAACCTTTTTTTTTGTCGGGGTGGAAATTCTCATGGATATCCACTGCTCTGGGGTGGATACAGGGATCTGTCTGACTCTTACTGTTGTCTGTCTCTCTTGCCTCTCTCTTCTTTCTCGGTGTTCCCTCGTACACCTTCGTCGGGGGCTGCGGATGCGAGTGTGACTTCCGCGGCCCCGGACTGATGATGGCCACGTCCCATAGAGGGGAGTAAGGTGTTGAACTCCCCCGTTACGTCTTACAGAGGCGCGCGTGGAACACTACGCGCCATCATCTCGGATCCTGTGGAGTGGGGGGCGATGGATGTCCCCGAATCCGTTGCCCCTGGACCCATTTAGGGGAGCTGAAAGAGGGTATTATCTGCCCTCCGCCGACGCCCAGTGCGCCTTCTGCAGCTTTCTTCTGCGAGATGACTGTTTCGCAGAAGGATACCACCGCGTCCCACGACTCGGCGCTCCCGACCATCGAACGATCGACAGGTCGGCTCCAAGGACACGGCGCGGCTGGGCATGCGGCACACTCTGCCAGTGTATGCCACGCCGTATTCTCCCGATAGTGGACGCAGTGGTGACACCGAGCATCCGGCTCCCTGTTTATGCGACACAGGTACTTTCCAAAGCATCCATGCATCGAGAGCACCTGGGTCGCTCAAAACGACAGGGAGCCGTACCTCCTCCCGAGCCAATCGTCTAGCACTGGCCGGATCGACTGAATTGTATCCAGGTAGGGTGCAAGAGCCTCTCCCGCCACTATTACCTGACGGGGCTCTGACCAGCGCAGCGTGATCTGTCGCTGCACCAGTCTCTCGCCCCGTGTCTTGGCCTCCTCGCGCCACAGATGTAATGTCGCGTCCCAGGGCGGGGATCCAGCCAGTACCCAAGCCGCCTCGTAAGAGATCGTGCGATATCCTCTAATGACTGACAGCCATCGCTCTCTGCTGCGGTTTGCGCAGTATTGCGATGTGGCGGGTCGTCAGGTCGCCTGCCCACACCGGAGCTCCATATAGGACCCATTATCCCCACGTATAACCATCTACAGGCAGTGCTCGGGCCCGCCAAATTGGGAAGCAGCGTTGACAGCGCTCCCGTCGCGCCCTGCAACTTGGGCACCAGCCGCTGAAAATGGAGGCCGAAGTCCCATCGGCTGTCGAGCACCAATCTTAGGTACTTCATGGTTGACTCGACAGCGATTCGATTCCCTCCGACCACAATATGTGATCCCGGCGGCGAAAGTTAAGTAATAGATGAGGGTGTTGTATGTTTATTACTGACACCTACGTTTTATGTTTCATGTCTTAGCGGACGAGCCACGCCCGAACTAAGAATAGACCCATGAGCTCAGCAAGCGTACCTACTTGCGACTTGCGATCACTACACCAATGAGGCATCTGGCAGGTGCTATTTACAATCTATAAATCAATTTGAAAAAACAGAACTTAAGCCATTCGTTTAGTACAAGACAGACTAATTCCAAAAAAATACGTTTCCCAATTTAGGTGACTACCTCCTTGAAATTTATGGCGGAAAAACCCCAGCTTTCTTGAGTTTTTCCCGTTTTCTAACAAGTGGCAACTACCAGTGGTGAGCTTTTGAATAAGCAACATATTTTCACCCACAAAAGAGCTTTGGAGCTTTGAATCCGTGAAAATACAGGTTCAATTTATTCTTCATATCCAAAGGAATAATGTTTGTCCGCATATTTATAATGCAGGTGTTGGTGAAAAGTTTTTCATTAATTGATTTGTTTATAGGCTAATCGGGTACCGGCTGTATCAAATACTAGCTTTTGCCAGCGGCTTCGCCCGTGTGGATGTCGGAAAATATCCCACAGGACCGTACTACCGGGAATTCCTTCGTTATTCCTTGTCTAAATTATAAAAGGAACCTCTTTGCAAAATTTCAGCTGTATCGGTCCAAGGGTTTAGGCTGGGCATTGATGAGTCAGTCAATCAGTAAGTCAGTCAGTCAGGATTTCTCTTTTTATTTATATAGAGTTTACGTTCCAAAAAGTAGTTTTATGTAGTACCATTTTAATACCTAAACCTATTTTTTTTTCTTGTGGATATACATTGTATTAATTTTTATTGACAATTGAATACTGAAGTCATCCCGTTCTTCGTCAGTTTTTACAAAACAATTGTAAACCTAAATTATACCTGGATCTTCAAGTTTTTACATAAACTAAAAGGCTTGTCAAAAATGCCTAGAAATAATGTAATTTCCTTTATAAGATTTAATTTCAAACAAAGTAACTCAAATAAATCAAAATATTGTAAACTAGCCCCGTCTGGCGGTGTTTTAAAACTAAAACAGTGAACTCCGAAGTAAATAAAAGTTAAACTGTGCTTAAACCGACAAGGTTGCTTTAATCAAATTACTGGAGCTCTAAAATTCCGAATCTAGGTTTTCGGTTGGCGAGAGAGAAAGTATTTATACACTGAAGCTGCAGTTTAGCGGTTTTAAAAAAGTTTGGTAAAAAGTAATAGTGGACAATATTAACATCATTTTGTTAGTGTTCTTATTTATTCGATGTTGGCGCAGCACGTCATCCTCATCCTACATCTCCATCAGCCATCATCTTAAAATTAAACCCTTTTTGATATCCAAAATTATTATTACCATCTTTCACAGAAACCCACCCATCGTTTACGTGGTTGCTGCTCAACCTCTTGAATAAGAAGTAAATTACAGTATTTTCTTATCCTAAGTTGTCTTTTACGACAACCACACGTAAAAAGTTGATCCTATATCTTGCTGAGACAGAACATTAAAACCACTTACAATATTGTGCTGTTTCATAATCAAGATGATTACGTCTGTTACTGAATATAAGCCTTCTGATGAGTGTCCGAGATCCATCATCTCCTTCTAATCATCACTAAAAATAACAAAACAAGGACCATTACCTACCTAAATTCTCAACCGTTATTCTTAAACATGTTCCTTCACATTTTTGTAGTTTTCTTTCAGTGTCCTAGATTAAACTTTACGGTCCACTTAGAAGACAAATGTAGCTTCCAGTTAGGTGCTATTTGAAGGTTCCGTATCCCATTAGTGGTTCCTTACTGTTCTGCTGCGTATAACTATGTACCTACGAGTAAGAAGTTGGAGGAAATTAAAGATAAGGCGCGGAGGTCATTCATAATGTTTATCTTTTTGCGAGATATAATTAATGGGGAGAACTGAAATGGATTATGACATGTGTGTAGTATAATTTTGGTTGGAACATATTTGGGACTAACAAGGAATTATTAGCCTCTTACTTCTCTTAAGATAATCGAAAAAATTAGGTCAGGTTTACAATAAAAAATCAATCTGCCTAGCCTTTTCCCAACCGACCTTTTCCCAACCGACTTTTCCCAACGAACCGTTGACGTCGGCTTCCGGTCTAACCAGATGCAGCTGAATACCAGTATTTTACTGCCTATCTGACCTCCACAACCCAGTAACTGGGTAACATGATACCCCTTGATAAGACTGGTTGTCAGAATTTTTGGGTTTCTATCTACCCGTAACGACTGCCATATAATAGGTCTTTACCTATGAAATTGCCGTTTTGTATGAAAAAATTTAAACGAATTTTTTTCATGCATTTTTTATTTGTATTAATCGAAGTAATCACCCATGCAATCAATGCATCTTTGCCAACGCAGTGGCAGTTTATTGATGCCCTTCTTAAAGAAATCAGCTGGACGGGAGGCAACAAATTCTTCAAAGGCATTTTGTACTGCCTCTCGGGTATTGAATTTTTTTCCCGCCAAGAAGTTATCCAAATTCTGGAAAAAGTAGTAGTCTGTAGGCGCAAGGTCTGGTGAGTAGGGCGGATGACGAAGAGCTTCCAACCCCAGTTCTTGCAACTTGGAGACCGTCTGCTGTACAGTATGAGGTCGCGCGTTGTCGTGCAGGAGCAGCGGAGACGAGCGATTGACCAATGCTGGTTGGAGATGTGCTAGCTTCTCCATCATTGTGTTCAGTTCTTCACAGTACACATCTGAAGTAATGCTCACCCCGTTTGGTAAGAAGCTGTGATGAATCACACCGGCACTAGACCACCAAACAGTGACCATCACTTTTCTAGGGGTAAGTTTTCGTTTAGGGCATTGTTTAGGTGCTGAACCAGGATCCAACCAACTTGCTGAGCGCTTGCGGTTATCAAACAGAATCCATTTTTTATCGCAGGTAACAATGCGGTTCAAAATTCCTTCATTTGTGTGTCTGTTGAGCAGTGCAAGGCACGTCTCGACGCGTACTTCGCGCTGGCGATCATTGAGTTCGTGGGGCACCCATTTGTCAAGCTTTTTTACCTTGCCAATTTGACGCAAATGGACCAATATTGTTTTGACGCTAACGTCGAAAGCTGCTGCTAATTCAGCCGTAGATTGTGTATCATCAGCTTCCACAATCGCCTTTAATTCGTCATTGTCGACCAAAGTCTTCGGACGACCGCGAGGTTCATTTTTCAGGTCGAAATTTCCAGAACGGAAGCGAGCAAACCAATAACAAGTGGTGCGTTGGTTTGTAGTGTTAGCTCCGTAAACGTCGTTGATGTTGCGTGCCGCTTGTGCCGCGTTGCTGCCACGACGGTACTCATATTCCATAATTACTCGAATTTTTAACGTATCCATGATGACAAAAAAGATTGAAATGCGATGAAAATGTAACACTAATCAATAAACAAATGACTACTTTTGGAAAAAAAAAATCCATGTTTTTAAAATAAAATTAATTTGAAATTAGAATTCTTGGCCAAACAAAAATTATTTTGATTTGAAATGGCCAGTACTGCAGAACGGCAATTTCATAGGTAAAGACCTAATATCTACGAATGACAGCCGGGACCAACGGCTTAAGATGCTTGTAATGGATGGTCATCCACCCATGAAACCGACCGCGGCAAGCGTAGTTAAGCTTCGAACGACCCCTGCGGCTGTTATCATTGAGCCACAAGCTCCTTAGGTAGATTCATAATAGTAAAAAGTAAAAAAACAGTACGATAAGATTGACATTTTGAATGTTTTCGTGTTTTTCTATAGGTAGAAAATTCCAGCAAGTGATGTGAAATCCCCTCAGCTAAATGGACCGACAACCTTAAAAAGGTGGCTGAGACAGACTGAATGACGAAGGCGGAGGACAGGGTGTTGTGACGCCGCCTAGGAGAGGCCTATGTCCAGCAGAGGACTGCGATAGGCTGAGTTGATTGATTGATGTGAAATATAATGAAACTTTAGTAAACTTAATATCGTAAATACTCAGCTCAGCGCCGAAAGTTTAAAATTCAACAGCGCGCTTTTATTTAGGTTTTCATTTAGGTGTCACCTAGTGTTAGTGAAAATGGGCATAAGTGTTACAACATAATCTGCGTAAGAACAAGTTGAAAGATTAAAAACAAGAAAAACAGTAAGTAAAAATTAAAAGCCCAAAAAAGAGAGAATAAAAACAAGTAGGCCACGGGAACATCACTAGTGAAAACATAAAAAGAAACCGTTTCTTGAAGTTTTTCCATTCTTCATTACGTTTCGGGAGTTATTTGTGCTTATAATTATTACACTTTTTATTCTTCACAATAAAATTGCCAGGTAAAGTCTTCAGTCCGTCGGCTTCCTATTGTTAGAACTTTTCTTTGTTTTTTTGTTAACTTAAAATGCTAATTAATGTTTTTTTTTTATGAGGGTAGATTTCAAACTCATACCACAGAATAATAAAGCTACAGTAGTTTATCTGGGCAGTGACCTTGAATTAATTACCTACGGCCGCTCGGTAGATAAATACGTGTCCCTCCGTACTCTCGTACTGGTATATACTGAGACTTCGTAGCGCGCCGTTTCGGCTGTTTTCTATGAAGATGTAATACTGCTTACTTTTTATACTGTGCTGGTACCTACATTATCTTGAAAGTCGTCTTCACGCTTTAGTTAATACTGAGTAAACTGAACTAGAGACGTCACTAAGACCACTAGACAATGACACTCTTGAATGGGTCCGTCAGCGCTATTGACGGACAGGTCATGAATGACGTCAGACAAACTATGTCGAAACATTTCCATGGGCCCTATGGTATTAACTATTAAATTAGCTTATAAATGATTGATTGACGCCTACAAACAGCACACACCACACTAGCTCTCTAGACAGAGAGGAGTGGAAAGGAGAAACGGAGGCCTTGCAATGAGACAACAATAACTTAAATAATTAGAAATATTCTCAATGGAGCTATAGAGGCATGAGGAACAGGGTGTAAAGTTCACTCATCCTTCATAGGAAAGGGAGGATTCTCCGACCAGACGGGTGTTGTGTCTGGTCGGCAACTGCCCGACGGTTGATGTCGTGACGTTGTATATATGCTAGTCGCGCGGTAAACTCTGATGGCGCGATGTAGAATTGCGTGACGTCAGTGTGACGCGTAGTTCGTATGTGGCGATGTAGATTCCGCTACAGAGGTATTACATTTGATTGATTTATCTTCAAATCTCTAAATATAATATGGATAGTTCTCTGTCTCATACAAGCAATAAGACTAATATAAGTATACATTCTAATCATGATAAAAAGAATAAAGCAAGTCAGTGGGTTGATCCCTCTCACAGAGAGGAGACCTGTGTCCCAGCACGCTACGGTGCGCGGGGCGACGCATCCACGTGCGCGGTGACGGAGGCACAGATCTGCACCATGCATGTTTTATATACAAACTGAAGTACTTACGGTCAACGTTAAAAATGCAGCCCCGCACCGGAGCGTAGAGCATGGTTTTGTGAGATCCACCTAAAGACCGATACTCGTAGTGGGTTTCTTTATCGCACTCTTTGCGTAGACAGGTAATTTTAATATATCTACTATCTTGTACTCAATCGCAGACTGCTGATGTGGCCCTATCTATGTACAAAAGTGAAGACGGTCTCAACAAAGTATTGTACGCAACCTTCAGACGATACCTAACAAAATACATTACTGTTCTTGACACAATTTGATTGAGGTAGGTACTTATGTTTAAGCTGTTAATGGCTTTTTATTTGTTTTGGAAAGTCTTGTATTTCTTGTCGTCAAGTAGAATGATAGCTAAGCTGTTGTAGTAAGACATACGTCCGAGACAATGTTCCGACCAAAATCCAGTCCTACCCATATGTCAAAAACATTAGATCGTCCTTTAATAAAAAATATGAAAAAAAAGTTAAATGTTTATTGTCACAAATGAGAGTATTAACAAGAATTTGGTACATAGATACATTTTTTATAAATATATAATGAGGAAGCTTGACAAAGTCTAATGATACATTTTCCAACAAAACTACCTACGTCCGTATATTAATTTCATGCGAAATTATAGATGGGAACCTTTTGTCTGCAAATTCATTAAAACATTTTATTTACAAAGCGCACGGCCCAAATTTTGATGTCTATAATTTTGTTACATTTTCAATTAACAGAGTCGAGAAGTTTTACATTATTCATTGACTTTCAATGTTGAGTTTCTCTATTAGGATGTAAAATTTAATTGAAGTTACGGGGCTACATTGATTTAAAGATATTGGTTTTTGATAAAAAAAAAAAAATAACCAACCCTGACGTTGCATGCTGATAATATAAAAAGATTATTATGTCTTTTTGCATGCTCATGTCGATGATTGATTAGAAAAAACGTTTTTACAAATAAAAAAAAAGAATTAAAAAAAGAAGAATTAAAGTTATTTTTCACTTTGTAGTGTTGTTTTTGGAAGTCGGTTGTATTTTTCTGTAAAAAAGTTTTTGTTTTTCACTTTTTAGTTGTGTACCTACCCCACACAAATTCTAATACCACTATCTGCAAAACAAACTAGAACATCATCCATATAAAGTGGGGAAAAAATACGTATTATTGAAGCTAACTCAAAAACTACCAAAGCAAAGTTAATCAATTTTCTAAGGGACCAACTGTGATGTGACCCTCTCGAATAAAACAAAAAAAATCCAAATCGGTCCAGCCATCTTCGAATAATCGGGGAATATACATAAAAAAAAAAATAAAAAAAAAAAAACAAAAAAAAAAGGTTCCGACGAATTGAGAACCTCCTCCTTTTGAAGTCGGTTAAAAAGATTGTTTCATAAAGTATAAACAGCTTTTTTGCTCTTTCTTTAAATACAGTTTTATTTTTCACAAAAAGTTACATCATCATTATTTATTCTCATAAAAATCAGTTCCTACCTTACGCTCGATGCAACATTTTGTCGGGAAGCTTACTTGTTTTATTTTTATTACAACGGCTGAGACACGATAACATAATTTAAGACTTTTATCGAAAGGTGGATCGCTTCGCAAAAGAAAATTCTCTTTTGCTGTAGCTTAGAAAATATCTTTATAATATACCGTATCCCGTTTACCGTTCCCAAGAGCTCGATCCTAAAAGAAAATGAACCGTAGATAAAGGATTCACGCTCATTGATTTAAGGACACTTCTAGAAATATTGAGTGGAATATTTCCAAAATACAAATTGATTGAAGAATGTTTGTAAGATTTTTTTGTCTATGCCTCTTTTATTTGAGTGTGATATCGTACTATATTGAAGTAACAATTTATTTGATAGGGTTTCTAGTGAAAATTTATTTCGTGCCTATTGGAGATGAGGTGCGATTGTTATATCTTAAAATAAAATGACGGTTAAGCAATCGAAAACCCACGTATGAGTTAATCATAGTTTAATGTCACGAAACATAAATAATCCCAGTACTTAAAAAAAAAAAAAAAAATACAAGAGAAAAATCATTATTCTTTAAAAAGAAATCTTATCGTGGAATATCATCAGAGAGATCAGCGATGATATAAGCAACAGCTGTCCAGAATGCAGCTCCAAGATCAAGGTTCTCTGGAGATTCTACATTCATAGTATCTCCTTCAGTATGATGGAACCAGAAATATTTTGCATCGTCATTGTGAAGACTAGCTCCAGGTATACCATTACCAGTAAATATAGAAATATCAGATCCTGGACTATCACTTTCTATAAGAGTCGACGCATTAATTGATTGGAAAAGCTTCAAAATTTCCGCCACAATACAACGCGCTTTTTTGTTGCCACCGACAGCCAGTCCCAGAGGAGCGAATGTTCCTTCATCAGATTCCATTATGAAGTTAATATTGTCACTCTCATTTCTGTGAGTTTTCTCATATGCTTTTGCACCCACCAGACCAAGTTCTTCAGCTGTCCAAAATATGGCTCTGATGGTTCGCTTTGGTATCAAATTCAGTCGCTTTAGAATCACTGGAGCTGCCCAGCTGATGAAAAGACCACCTCCATCATCCATAGCTCCTTGGCCAACATCCCAGCTGTCAATATGCCCCGACACTATGACGAGCTTTTCCGGGTCCTTTGATCCCTTCAAATCAACGAGCGTATTCCTTGATGTCTTAGTTTGTAGAGTTGAATACATTAAAATATGTAGTTTGACTTTCTCACCTCGGTTATTTATTCTTGTGATCAAATCCGCATCTTCCAAAGTAATTGCTGCCGTTGGGATTGGTTCAACACCATCATCGTAGGTTTGAGAACCCGTATGTGGGGCATTAATAGAAAAAGGAGTAATAGACCTCACCAAAGATGCAATAGCTCCTTTAGCTGATGCTTTACTTGCTCCTTGTTGCCTATATTTCACAGTTTCACCGTAAGTAGTAAAAATCGGCACATAAAGAACAATTTTGCCTTTTATCTGTTCGGCTGGTGTATTATCCAGCTGCGTAAAATTTGATATTACTACCACTTCAGCTGTGAGTCCATTTATAGGTGTGCTGACACTATGGCCGAGACCCAAGACCGCCATCTTCTTGAATCTTGGTTCTAGCATAGTAATTGTTTCTGCGCCTCTTTCCCAACGCGGAACCTAAAACATGATAACTTTTTTAGAATCATAATTATCTTATAACTACTGTCAGCCTGCTGTGAATTTATCTTTTTCTACCTAATTGTGCATAGAAAAAAGAAGACACATATCAGCATAATTACACTAAAATTACAAAACTATTTAATTACAATTTTATTTTCACTTACTATATATTTCATAAAATGTTACTCGTATATTCGTACAATATCGCAAACTAATCGCATTTATGAGACTCACCTCAACTTTTTCAGTAACAACATCATTTAAACCTTCTTTATGAGACAAATCAATCATGTAATCAATAGATTTTTCAAGGGCTACTGTTCCCGACGGCCGCGCACCAAACTTATCCACGAACTTTCCCAACCTGTAATTATAAATTACTAATATTAAACCACAAACACTTTAGCACAATTACATCACAGAACATCGTCTCTTGTTTCGATCCTAACATGCTTGAACACTTACTCATCATAAGTTTTGCCTTTAAAATCACCATCGAGAACATATCTCAGAATCTCATCCTTAACATTTTCGTAAGCCCATATCTCTTCAATCAATTCATCCCCCAACGTATCCTGGCATGTATTTGAATTTTTTTTCAGAACCTTGGCTTCATTCGAAGCGATAATAAAAAAGGCTACGAATACAATCCAATCGAAATTCATTTTTCTTCCAATGTCTCCGAGACATTGAGATGTTTCGATAAAACGAGAACTCTTTTGTAGTATATCTGTCTTAGTATCTTATCGAATTGATGGTCGAATGTCTAAAATGTCTATACGATTACTTAAGTCTACGTTTGATAGACATTTAATACTCAAGAGGCTTGAGAGTATTTCTTGTGGATTTCGCTGATATCTTATCAACATGTGTGAGAAATTTCAATTGTAAGTACGCATTCCACGATTGATAGTATAATTTTGGATCATTAGTATTACCTAAGTGTTATTGTGTAATAATAGATAGTAAATGCGAGTAGTTAGTTAATTGTAATGGCATGGTTTGTCGAATAATAATGGATAAGTACGCTAACGGATCTTTGCGACTCCTAGGATCAGTATATATATATATATATATATATATATATATATATATATATATATATATATATATATATTATATTGTTATTGAATCTTTACAATTTGAGCAAGTGAAGAAGTGTCTGTGAAATGCATGTTATATCGTGATATTGTTTGTATTTATGTACCCAATTTTTTTTTTTTTTTTGTTACAGATATTTATGATGCAGGACAACTTCAAAAAGATTTAAGGTAATGTGACATGCATATTATTTTTATTAAAGATTACTAACAAGTAACCTTAAAACAAAGCAGGCATTGGCATTACACCAGACCTAAAACCAAGGCCACATAAATAAGAATAATTCAAATAATAACTTCTGGAAATATCTTGCAATAATAATATTTTAGAATAATTCATAATAACTACTTCTGGAAATATCTTAGACGTATTGTTGTGACGAAGTAAATTGAAACAGTAAAATAATCTACATAATATTATTTTTTAAATTAACGTTAAAGTTATCAAAAAAAATATAGATTAGGTACTACAATTTACTCCAGACTTTTGTGTACAAAACAATTTTATGTAAATCTCATTAGAATAATTATAATGCATGCAGTTTCTATATAATTCCATGCTTTATTTATTTTTTACTTCTTTCCAGTAATCCAAAATCTGCTACTCGAGTAAGTATATAAATCTTTTAGTGAAATCCTTCAAAGATCCAATTTAACAGCAGAACCAATATTAAAGTCCAACAATACTCACTCATCATAGGTCTTCCCTTTGAACTCTCCGGAGACTGTGTAGTTTAATACTTTCTTAACAACAGCTTCATAAGATGCAATTTCTTTAACCAAAGGACCAAGATCACAATCATCGGAATCAAACACTTTTCTTACTCTTTTCACACACTTTGATTCGTATACTAGGACTAATAGTAAGAAAACGAATGATTTTGTAAACATTGCACAGTGTTATGTACGTCTGCTCTTGGTAACAGTCCATAAACAAGTAGAGTGGAGTACGGATAGAGAACACCGAGAACAATTGGATGGGATGGGTAATGAGGTGGTCAAGTGTGAGTGCGACATGGTCGTGGAAATGTGCATTATTACTAGGTAATATAGTGTGTTTGATTGAAGAATGTTATCTCATTAGTGATTTCAGTCTCGAGATTTGATTAACTGAGAGTATTTCTAGTGTATTGTATGGATAACTTGAGCTTATTTTTACCGACTTCAAAAAGGAGGAGGTTCTCAATTCGTCGTAACCTTTTTTTTTATTTTTTTTTTATGTATGTTCCCCGATTACTCGAAGATGCCTAGACCGATTTGGATTTTTTTTTGTTTTATTCGAGAGGGTATACATCACAGTTGGTCCCATATAAAATTGATTAACTTTGCTTCGGTAGTTTTTGATTTAGCTTCAATAATACGTATTTTTTCCACACTTTTATATGGATGATGTTCCAGTTTGTTTTGCAGGTAGTGGTATTAGAATTTGTGTGGGGTAGGTACACAACTAAAAAGTGAAAAATAAAAACTTTTTTACAAAAAAAATACAACCGACTTCCAAAAACAAAACTACAAAGTGAAAAATAACTTTAATTTCGGAAGTCGGTGGCAAAAAACGAAAATACATTTAACTAGACACCGACTTCCGAAATTAAAGTTATTTTTCACTTTGTAGTTTTGTTTTTGGAAGTCGGTTGTATTTTTTTGTAAAAAAGTTTTTGATGGTTGTTGTTCGTTATGGATGGTTGTTGAGTACAGTTTTAAGACAGGTAAATCAGAAGGTAATTAAGACACCGTAACTGCTATACAACACTAACAAACTGCTATAGATAGATGATTCATGATTACTGTTAGCAGTAATCATGAATCATCTATCTATAGCAGTTTGTTACACCAGACTCCTTACCGGCCTAAATACCAAAATAGAGACAAAATTACCAATCAATCTGCCTAGCCTTTTCCCAACTATTTTGGGGTCGGCTTCCAGTCTAACCGGATGCAACTGAATACCAGTATTTTACATGAAGCGATTGCATATCTGACCTCCGCAACCCAGTAACTGGGTAATACGATACCCCTTGGTAAGACTCGTTGTCAGACTGTCGGGCTTCTGACGACCCGTAACGACTGTCAAAAATCCACGATTGACAGCTGGGACTAGCGTTGCAAAACTTCGGAAGTATTCGCAATAATTCGCAAATATTCAAAAGAATACTTCGATTTGAAGGAATACTACTACTAAAAACTTATTACGTAAGTACTTATCCAAGTATATGAAAAGAAATATTCCGAAATTTTTTAAATCGAATAATACTCAGATTAAAACTTATTTTTTTTTTTTTAGTAAGTACCTACATGTTGAGGTTTAGGGGTTTATGAATTTTATAAAGGGGGGCCAAATTTTCATTATTTTTGCGATAGGACACACCGTTTCCGAGATATAAGTAAAAGAAAAAAAAAAACTATTTTATAAACTCAGTAATCTACCTATGTATTTACCTCTCTATCACTTTCACACCTAAACCGCATACAAAAACTTATTACGTAAGTACTAATCTAAGTAGATGAAAAGAAATATTCGGAAGTATTCAGAAATTTTCAAATCGAATACTACTCAGATTTATGAATGAACGCGTAGTAACATAGTCTCTGGCATTAATGCCGTCCAGCGGTGAATATCAAACTTTAATAGATAAGTACTCTATGCTTGACCGAACATGTACTTAGCTCGGCGAATAATTGCGAATATTACTCTAAAACTTCCCAATGCTTCCGCGAATAATACGACGGGAATACTTCGGAATATTACTCTCCAGCAACGCTAGCCGGGACCAACGGCTTAACGTGCTTTCCGAGGCACTGAGGAAGTAAATATGGTGTGTAAATATGGTCACCTATCCACGGACCAACCCCGGCAAGCGTAGCTTATCCTCAGACAAATTTGTTACCATTCTATTTAACAAATGGGTTAATAAGTTTCCTAATATCACTCATTTTATCGACTTATTGTCTCTCACACAATGAGGGCCGCACAAAACACCGGCGAGACTGATCCATTCATGATAATAGACGCCTTATTTAAGGAACAATAGTTCTATTAAGAATGAGATAGTTAGGTCCTGAACCAGACTGTTTATTAGAAAATTTTGATATCTACATTATTCATTTTGTCTTTGGAAGGGTTGGGTAAAGTGTATTTGTATTTACTTGTCTTATTTAGGGCTAATTTTTAAATCGTCAGATAACTTTTATTTATGGAATAAATATGGCGGTTTGACAGCTTTTGTATAGAAAATATGTCAAACTGTCATATTTATTCTTCAGATAAAAGTTATCTGAATATTGAAAATTCAGCCCTTAGTAAACAATAGGAATGGCGTACGGAGTTTTCAATTTTGAGTTTAATGACTGTGTTCTGTTTGCATGTACTCGTATAATTCAAAGCAGTGTTTATTGTCATTATTATCGAAAATGTTATAAACAAAAATCATGACGTTCATCTTTAACTAAATGTCAATGTGTGATTGTTTACCAAAAAGGATTTGTCTGGAAAAATACATTGTAGCCTTTGATGTTTGTTTTGCTCACTGAAATACTTTTACTGTATATAAAGTCGTTATTAGTAATGCTTATATTTAGAGTATTGTTATTAAAGAAACAACATTCAAAACAGTAATAATCAATAATTATTCTTTAGTTTCTGAAAAATAAAACTGCGTCCAATTTTGTGATTGCCGTGGAAAATGCAATTATTGCATTTTTACGGAGCCAGTTGATTTCAATTTACTTCAATGATAATTGATGTGAATATTCAAAAAATGTCTTCTAAAAATACTTGAAAAACATAGGTAGGTCTCTCATAATTACAAACTCCACCATAGCGAACGTTTAAAGACGAAAATGAATAATTTACTATCACATTGTACGGAACGAATAATTTGATATGCTACCAAAAAAGCGGCCCAAGTGCGTGTCGGACCACGCACAATCGCACAATGAAGGGTTCCGTAGTTGGGATGAATTTATCCCAAGAACAAATTAACATTATAGTTGAAAAACATGTTCTCCCATACATTCCAACTGTAAATGTAAGTTTGTACTCACAATATTGAGATATTTACCATGTTATTTTACGACCACAGACTTCTTAAAGGTTTTCCTGTTTTTCAAAATTTTAGGCTCAGAATTTTCGGAGATAAGGGGGGGGGGGAATTGTCAATTTCCGTCTATTTTCTTAAAAAGCTTTAAAAAAAAATATTTTAAAATTATAAAAAAATTGATGTCAGATCCTCATAGTAAGTCCTTTGATTTGATATGTCACGGTACAGTTGGCAAAACTTTTTTTTTATGTTTCTTATTTGCCATTTTCATAATTCATTTATTTACTTTACCCGTCCGTGCTTGGGTCACAGAAATTCATATGTGAACCAAATTTCAACTTAATCGGTCTATTAGATTCGAAGCAAACTGTCTGTGACAGACGGACAGACAGACACACGAGTGATCCTAAAATGGTTCCGTTTTACCTTTTGAGGTACGGAACCCTAAAAAGCACTTTAAATCCATCAGACGTCACAATAGTAGTTTTTACTATTCATTCGGTACCAACGATATATTATGAATACTGCACATCCGTTGGTGACCAATCAAAATCTATGTCAATGGACCGTATTGTACAGCGAACCAACTGCGATGACGTATGAATTCATGTAATTTTCGCTTCTGTGAATACCGATTCACATTTGTGGCAGAATATGTAGTAATTGCGGGAAAACGATAGGTGTTGTAATTGACACTATTGAATCGTCAACTGAATGTATAATTTGACTTATTATGCAACTGTTTGTGGTGCTTTTTACGAATACTATGATTAAATACGCGAGTTTAAACCCAAGGATAAAAACGTATTTTATTTATGATGTAATTGTGCCGGCAGCATCGCTCACGTGACCGTCATTGACATTATAGGTACCTAAGTCAAAGGAAAGAGAAGCATAACATCACAGTAGGTGTAAACAGCCTATAATGTTCCCACTTCTGGGACACAGGCCTCCTCTCGGTGAGAAGGAGTGGGCCGCAATCTACCACGCGGGCCCAGTGCGCGTTGGTAGATGTCAATCACGTCTTCGAATTTTTGGTTCTAGGACATGCGGCCTCACGATGTTTTCTTTCACCGTTTTGAGAGCAGTGGTGATGAATCAATATATTTTGTGACTACAGCACATTGATACAATATCATAATCATCATTTCAGCCGAAAGACGTCAACTGCTGGACTTAGGCCTCCCCCACGCACCGCCACTTCGACCGGTTCTGTGCTTCCGGCATCCAGCGATAAGCAGCATTGATACAAAGGAACAAAATGAAATATTGTAGTAACTAAATGAATTCTTCTCGGTGTAAACATCTTTTTGTACTGTGTGCGCTAATTTCCCTTAAATCATAAGAAGTTTATTGAACATTTGCAATGTGATGTTATGCATTTATTCAACAGGGTTGAGGTCCTTTGTTTACACACGTTTTTCTTGCAGTGAAAAACTACGACTTATACACCGTGTGTAGGCACGACCATCAGTGTTATATGGATTACTATGGAAGCTTATTGACCGACACGTTTTTTATACGGCGCGGTTTATACGCCGTACTGTAAGGAAACCGTGCCGTGTACAAAAATAAGGCTTTGTCCGGCTTGTTATAAAAAGTGCCTCTTCGTCACTCAATTTAAGAATCCAATACTCAATGCTAAATTCTTTATTGCATTCCATATGTACACAATTAATTAGATGGTGTAATAAAACAAAACATCAATATGGACCCTGAATTTAATTATATCAAGAACTTAATAGGTAAGAAATTTATCGAAATAATAACACAGGATTTAAATTGAAATAAGTCTCAATTAATTTATTAGAAGTTTTTAACGTATCAAGCCCAGATTAACCTACACGAAATTTTCAAAACTCCTTTCTCACAAAATAACCTTGATATCGTATTACTCAGTTAGCTTGATCTTGCTGTAGGACTTGTGTTAAATGCCTACACTTAATTAGTGGTCATAAATCATGTTTGTAGGCTCAGACACACGCTCCTACATGCCAGCTACATGCCCTACATTGATTTACTCAATAATTAATAAGAGTTCTCAGGCTCGCTCATTATTTGAAATGATGTTTGTACTCCTGTGTTGAGCCTTTATTTCTACTCCTACTACTTTTACTCTAGAGTAGGAAAGTCACGTATTTATTCATGTCATCATCTGCCTGGCCTTTTCCCAACTATTTTGAGGTCGGCTTCCACTGTAACCACACAGCTGAATACCAGTACACAGTAGTTACATGGAGCGACTGTCTATCTGATCTCCACAACTAAGTTACTGGGTAACACGATACCCCTTGGACAACTATCTATCCCAGCTTCTGTCATATTCACTACAAGTTACACACACTTCATACATCATGTCATCTCAACTGGATGATATCCAATCGACCCAGAAGAATCTCGAGGAGTGCTTCCTTAAAAAGATGGGTGAGCTTGAGGCACAGATCCAAAGTGCTCCAGCACTTTGGATCTGTGCCTCAAGCAATCTTTTCAATCTTTGCCACGGTGTCCTTTGCGGGTCCACCGCAAAGGACACCGTGGCAAAGATTGCTGAGGAGTTCCGGTCATTTCGTGAGCTTATGTTTGGCGTGCTGGGACTTCTTAGGAAGCAGATCATAGAGTGCTCTAGGTTGGTTGATGGATTGGAGACAAGATCTCGTCGGAAAGCTCTCATTTTCACCGGGTTTGCTGAAGCGGACAAAGAAGATTGCAAGTCTTTAGTGTTAGATGTCCTGAAGAACAAACTGGCGCTGTCTGATATCACTGCCTCTTCCATCAAAGTGTGTCATAGGCTTGGAACAGCTAGCAAAGGACCTACAACTAGCAGACCTATATTGGTGAGGTTCACCAATGTTGACCTGAAATCCACCATTTGGAAGGCAAAGTCTGCATTGAAGGGTTCCACGGTCACAGTCAAGGAGTTCTTGACCCGGTCTAGGCAAGCAGTTTTCAGCAGGGCGCGCCTGCACTTCGGGATGCCAGCATGCTGGACTCAGGACGGGGTTATTGTCATCAGATCCCCCGATGGAAAACGGCATAAGATTTGTTCTCTAGAGGAACTCAATCCCTTGTTGGTTAAGTACCCTAAGAAGACTGGGGAGTCATCTGCTGGTACCGGAGGCAAGCCTGATGGTGGAGCGCGTAAAAGCTAAGTGTTAGCAACATTATTTTGTGTATGTGATTCTCCAACTTATCCGTTTTTTTTTGTTTGTGACGTCAGTTCAATTAGTGATAGTTATCTTTCACGTCTACCTGCGTACTTTGTATTATTTTCACCTCAAAACTACTTTAGATTTCATTCTGTCGGTAATTTGTTATTGTTTTGGTAATAATTTTGTTTTGTCATTAGTTGTCACTGTCACTTGTCAATCTTGAAAATTTTGACGTCCCGTTTTACAATGTTCCACGTTCCACGTCGTAAATTGCGTTCTGTTTTTGCTCATGTAACTTTGTCATGTATTGTTTTTGATTGTTCATAATATTTTGTTTTTATTTGTGATACTGTCAGTTTCCTGTTTTAGATTGTTGTTTTTTTTTCTCTGGTTATGTATTAATATTACTGTACAGGGATCTTTTGGCGCTTGAATAACTTTAAAGATTTGGAAAACAAAACGCGTTAGTTCCGGTTTTGGCCACGCGTCAAAGGATCCATGTTTATCTTTACTGGTGCTGCTGGTGGGTGGTGCACAGATAGTGGTGTTGCACCTAGAGCGAAAGCAATCTTAGTTATAGTACCTTTAAATTTAGTAGTTATTTATATTTATATTATTTATAGTTTATGTTATCTGATGATGATTCTTTTTACTCTGCCATTGACTCCTCTAGCTCATTCGCTAATGCAAGTTTTAGCTCCTTGACTGACACCCTTAGTGACTTTGTGCAGCGGTGCTTCAGCCAACGAAAAGGTCATTTGTTTAATGTCTGCCACATAAATGCGCAGAGTATCGCAAGTCACTACAGTGATCTGTTGGATACCTTTACCGACGCTAATGTCCATGCCATTCTGGTTTCTGAGAGTTGGCTTAAACCTCATCTTCTATCCACCACCTACTCTCTCCCAGGTTTCACACTTATCCGCAATGATAGAATTGGAAAGGGAGGGGGTGGTGTAGCTATCTATCTTCGTAGCGATTTTCCTTTCAAAATCATTGCTTCATCACCCTCACAATACCATGCTACCTCTGAGTACCTCTTTTTGGAGGTCTACGTCAGAGGTGTCAAGACCCTTCTTGGTGTTGTCTATTGTCCACCTGCCGTTGACTATTTTTCTAATCTCGAACTAGCGCTGGAATCCGTTGGGTCTGAGTACGCACATTGCGTCATCATGGGCGACTTCAACACTGACCTTGCACACCACACCCCCCGATCCCTTAAACTCCTTCACATAATTGAGTCGGTTAGTCTCCATATACTTCCACTGCAACCTACCCATTTTAATATCGCAGGCGATGACACCTGGCTCGACTTAATCCTTACATCCACTCCCTCCCTTGTTCCCTCTCATGGTCAGTGTCCCGCTCCCGGATTTTCCCATCATGACCTCATTTTCCTCTCCTATGTCTTAAAACCGCCTAAACCTGTCCCAAAAGTTCTGCACATGCGGTGTTTTGCGCGCATGGACGTTGAAAAGCTTCGTCAGGATGCTTTAGACCTCAGTTGGGATCACCTTGCAGCGGCGACAGCTGTTGACGAAAAATTGCGCATTTTTAATCAGACGGTTCTTGCTCTCTACGACAAACACGCTCCTGTTAAGAAGATCAAACTTCGGCGTCCTCCTGCTCCTTGGATGACGACAGGGGTTCGAATGGCGATGAGGCGCAGGGATCGGGCCTTTCGTAAATTTAAAAAGGATCGCAGTGAAGAAAATCGGTGCTTGTTCAAAGCTGCTAGAAATCGGTGTAATCAGATGATACGCAACGCTAAACGCCGCCATGTTCTTGAGAACATATCTTCTTCTTCACCTGCTGATATCTGGAAGTTCCTTGGTACTCTTGGTATCGGCCGACCACGTCATGTGGAATTTCCTAATACAATTGGCATTGATGATATCAACCGTCACTTCACAACCTCCTGTCATTTGGATTCCCAAATATTGTCCCAGACGGTTGATTTCATCACTGGCCTAGCTAGTCCCATCATAGAACCATTTCACTTCTCACCGGTCACCTTGGACGAAATTAAAAAGATCATCCTGTCCATAAAATCCAAGGCTGTGGGCTATGACGGCATCAGTCGTAGTATGGTCATTTGGATCCTTGATATCCTTCTCCCTCCGATTACCCATATCATCAACATTTCTCTTGATTCTGGACAACTCCCATCCCTGTGGCGTATGGCCCATGTCCGCCCACTCCCTAAAATTTCAAATCCCTCCCTACCCTGTCACTATCGACCCATTTCCATTCTTCCATTCCTATCTAAAGTGCTTGAGGCCTGCGTACACAAGCAGTTTGCGGGGTTTGTTCACCGGAACAACCTTGTTAGCTCTTTTCAGTCTGGATTCAGGCCTGGACACAGTACAGCCTCCGCTCTCCTTAAAGTGACTGGTGACGTTAGAGAAGCGATGGAGGATACCAAGGTTACTGTTTTGGTATTAATTGATTTCTCCAATGCCTTTAATGCCGTCAGTCACGACATTCTCCTTTCTATCCTCTCTCATCTTATGGTTTCGTCCAAAGCTTTGGAATGGTTCTCTTCTTATCTTCGGGGACGTCAGCAGTCGGTTCGCGTTGATGAGAGCTCGTCGAGTTGGCGTGACCTGGATGCTGGTGTTCCACAAGGCGGTATTCTTTCTCCATTGTTATTCTCCATCTTCATTAATTTCATAACTCACTATCTTCAGTGTTCGTATCATCTTTACGCTGATGATCTTCAATTGTATACTGCTGCGCGGGTAGAAGGTTTATCGGACGCTATAGCAGATGTAAACCGAGACTTAGATGCTGTCAGAAAGTGGTCTGATAGTTTTGGGGTGTCAGTAAACCCGTTAAAGTGTCAGGCCATTATAATTGGAAGCTCGCGCATGTTGAGTAGGGTGACACTTAGCTCTCTTCCTCCTCTTATTTTCAATGGTACCGTCATACCCATTACCCCTAACGTGAAAGATCTCGGTTTGCATCTTGACTCGACACTTAGCTGGCAACGTCAGGTCTCTAGTGTTAGTCAAAGGGTCAATGGTACTCTGCGGTCACTGTATCGTCTGAGAAACTTTTTGCCCGCTAAGACGAAAACTATGCTTGTGCAGACTTTGATTTTCCCTATCATCGACTATGGTGACGTGTGCTACTTTGACTTGAATGCGGTTTTGCTCAATAAGCTCGATAGACTGCTCAATAATTGTATCGGGTTCATATTCAACCTCAGAAAATATGACCATGTGTCTCGCTATAGATCTGAGCTCAAATGGATGTCCATTCGTCAAAGAAGAAGTTTACGTGCTTTGACCACGCTTTTCGCCCTTCTCAATCTCCCACTCCTCCTTCTTATCTTGTGGCTCACTTCCAATATCTATGTTCTTCACACGCAAGGAATCTGCGTTCTTCTAACAATCTTCTCCTACTCTGTCCTTCTCATACTTCTGACTTTGTTCATTCTTCCTTTCATATTCAGTCCATTCTTCTTTGGAATGCGCTTCCTCTTGATATCAGGACGGCCACCAGTCGGTATGCATTTAAGCGGAAATTGCAGAGTTATTTTCTAAACAAATAGTGTAGAGTTATTTCAACACCTCTCTCTCTCTCTTGAATTTGTATATAATATGTATTGTAATATATATATATATTATAGGTATATCTTATAGTAAGTGTATGTATGTGTATTATTAGTTTATAACCTATTTATGTGCTTGTATAAGGTCTATTTATAATTAATTAAGATATATTTTTAGTGTTCTTTATATAAGTATTCCTCTCATACTGAGCACCTGCCATCTAATCTCTTCACCACCCTTGGTTGACTGGTAGAGAATGCCTAAGGCATTAAGTCCACCTTTGTATGTTTTGTGTGCGAAAAGGTTAAATAAATAAATAAATAAACTATCAAAGATCTACAAACGGCTTAACGTACTTTCCGAAGCTCGGAGGGATGTCGGAAAGATGGTCGCCATTCTCGGACCAACCGCGGCAAGCGTAACTTAACTTAATCGACCGACCCGTAGTGTTGGTATTACTTAGCCACAAACCCCTCACGTTTATAATCATGTAAAAAAAAAGTAAGCGTTCTTAGCTTATAGAGTCCCATAAACGAACACCATACCCGGTATAACTTTCCATAAGCCAAACAATTTTTTTTTTGTGAGGAGATCAAACATGCATTTATTTTTTTAGTGTAGAAGACAATCGATCAACCACTGCGCACATCAAGTTTTTATTTAACAAATCTGACACTGCGAAATATTAAAAAAAAAAAAATTCAAAGTTGACACATTTTTATGACATAATAATAAAGCAAAAACTATGAAAGAATAAGAAATTATAAAAATTGGTGAATTAAGAGATTGTTGCCTGCTGATTTAAAGGTGTGTCCATGGAGTTTCTTGCCCGTTCTTCTCCATAGGAACCCAATACGCTTTAGAATAGGCAACGAGCTTCATCTTTCTGACTGACCGACACCTTGACAATTAGGAAGAAAACTGCCAAATTAGTTCCACGTAAATGGCGCTAAATCTTTGTTACTTTCATTCAGCTGCTAATGGAGTCCCTTGCTGAAAATTTTTCCGCGAGATGGCGCTAAGTGTTTTTCCTTGTCGCCGATTGATCGCTTTGTATTCAAGATGACTTTGACAAGTGACAAACACACAGCGCTCTCTCGCGGCAAAGTTTCCGGTAAACAACCCCATCCAAAAGTAATTACTTTAATTGAAATAAATGCTTTGAGTTTTAAATTGAGTTTAGCCTTTTTTTTTTTTTTTTTTTTTTTTGTGGATGGGAAATCATCAAATGACTTCTCCCGCTCTGGGCAGAGGCGGGAGGGCGTGTCAGACTTTTACTGACTAAAACCCACCCATGTTCCTTCAGCTGCCCGTGCCAGGGCCACGGTATCTCTTTCGAACTACCCGCGACCCCGGCGGCATTGGCCCAATTGACCCCGTCACTGCTGACATCTCTTTGAGGCGCGCGTGGAACACAACGCGCCGTCGACCCGGGCCTGGTCCTTACCGGACGGTGAGCTGCCCATTACTCGTCTTCCGCAAGCCCGCGCCTACGGTGGCCGGGAATCGGCAATCGATTCCCGCCGCCCAGGGCGTCTCTTACGGCGGCTAGGGGCGCGAGGGCGCGGCTGTTGCCTCTCCCTCGCGCGTTCCGCTTCCTCCTTCGCGAGCATTACTGCTTCGCAGAAGGAGGTGACGGCTTCCCATGCACTCTCGCTCCGCACCATGGCCTGGACCAGGTTTGAACGCGAGAGATCGCCGCCGCCAATCGCCTCCGTGAGAACACGGCGGTGCTCCGCCCAAGCCGGGCAGACCTCCACTGTATGCTCCACCGTGTCCTCCGGGTGATCCACACAATGGTGACACCCGGGCGTTTCCTCCCGCCTTATCCGAAACAGGAACCTCCCGAAACAACCGTGTCCGGTGAGGACCTGCGTCAGGCGGAAGGTGAGGACGCCGTGGCGCCTCTCCAACCACTCCTCAAAGAGGGGACTTATCGCCGCAATTGTGGCGTGCCCAGCGCTGGGTTGTGACAATCGCACTCTCCATGTCGCCATGAGATCCCGCCGGAGCTCTGTCCGCTGTACCGTGATTTCTCGCGGCAGCGGAGTTACGCCCCGGCGTTTCACCTCCTCGCGCCACTTCCACACGTGCGCGAGGACTTTTGCCTCCAGATCCCATGGCGTTAATCCGGCAAGGAGGCACGCCGCCTCACAGGAGACCGTGCGGTATCCCCGGACTAGCCGGATGGCCATGACCCTCTGGGACGCGTTCAGATTGAGTTTAGCCTGGATGTGAAATAATAAGAATAAGAATGAATATCTTAATATTTCCTTCCAAAGAAAGTCTGAAGACATTATGAGTCTACTAATTACCCCAACTTGAAGATACAAGCCCCATTACACACTAACAAAGTTGTTTTTTCCAAGAAAAAGAATTCTTAAACAAAATGCTGGTGTAGATAAGTTTTTATCGCTAACTTAAGTTAGATAGAAGAAGGGATGAAAACACGTTGTTTAAGAAATTTTCAGGGAGTTCAGACCTCAAGGGAGTTCAAAAGATACGAGCTTTGAGAAAGCAAAATATTTTGGGTATTTTTCCTTAAATTTTAATAACGTTGCTGTTTTTAACCATTGAACGTGGTTAGCGCAGTGGCCGAGAGATTACTTCTAAGTTACAAGTTGAGGGTTCGATTTCCGCATAGAACAATTTATATTTTACAAACCGTGCACAATATCGGGTACATTATATGATTTTGTATAAGTTACTGCAAAAGCCCAAACATTGGTATATTTTAGTTATTACTTGTAAATCTTAGGATAGATAATGGAATCTGAACCTTTCCTACTACAAAACTAATCTTGATAATGCACTGATCATTATCAAGATTTTTCCAGAAAAACGTAGCACGCTTTAAATTTCTTGCAGCATATACAAAGTCACGAAACTACCATTTAGACGATGCTATCACAGAGATAAAAACTAGATAATTTTCCTCAGTAATTATCTGGAAATTCCAGCTGTGAAATATTGTTTTACCTAATTACCCTAATAAGCGTTCTGTTTTGTACTGTTTTCATTTAATTATCTTTAAGACCCGTATTAATTGCTATTAATTAGTTTTGTTTTTATTGGCAATATGTTTGAAACGGATTTTAGTAATTGATAGCAATGATAATATTGACTAATTTTCTTGTTGAATATGCTGCATAAACATTAGAAAAAAGAAAATTAAATTAATTACAGTCCGGCCGTTGAGAGAATGCGTTGCTGACACCTGTCAGTTGGATAATTTCTGGTAGTAGTAATAAGGATCAAATTCGCAAAACATATATATTCTTTGGTACGAAACTGACTAGTGTTAAGAACAAATTCTCTAGGGTCGGACCCAGATTAAGGCAAACAATATATGAACACAAAAAAAAAACATATTTATAATAACGTTATTATGTGGCATTACTTTATTTTTCTGAAACTTAAACATCTAGATAAATAAATAGAATAATCTTTAGTATGCACACCATAAAAATTACAGATATAAATTAGCCAAGCCAAAACAGATTAGTCAAAAAAAGTTAGGTTAGGTTATTTGTGGTTGATTAGTCTAGCTATCAAATAAATAGCCACCAAAAACCTATGTACTGATTTTTTTTTTTTTTTACATACTCAGTTAAAGTATGAATATAAATCCGTTCCTAAATGGGTTTGTCCTTCATGGCTAGCTAGTACTATTGGCTTTCATAATCTAGGAGCTACATTTATAGAACTTCATATTATTGTAAGATGAAGTTCTATAAATATAGCTATCATTATGTCACATACATAAACTCACCTTCGCCTTCTTCCCATAGGGGTAGGCAAAAACTACAGAACGCCACCTGCTACGTTCCCTTCATACTCCTTTTGCTTCGTTTACATTCATACTTCTAGTCATACACGCACGACGGTTGCGAGTACTACGCTCCTGACCTTTCTGAAGAACATCACTAATAAGGTCACTTTAAGTCCGCTTAGGGCAACCCTCCCAGCTCCCAGCTCCTCTAGACTTATTCCAGCTAATAAGACAATATTCATTTGGTAGTTATGTTGATACTTCAGACTCCTGTATTATTTATCCTTTTAGAGAATAAAACAGAGATGACAAATTAAATTACTGTAACCCATATTTATAAAAAAAGGGAAGATAAGGTACGCACTCGACGTGGACCGCATAAATTAGGCCCACGGGCCTAAGTGACCTTAGTCACAATCTAACTGGCGTTTGTTAAGTAAAATTACCGTAATCGTTTAAAAAAGCAACAACAATGCTTTTTTGTGTCTTCAAAATGTGCACAAATAGTTCAAAAACCAAAAACCAGTTCCACGGGATTACTTTTCTCACTCATCATCACTCGTAAGTACATCGAAATTAAATTTTCCTTAAAATTTTCCTGATTAATATTGCTACTAGTAGCTATTTGCAGAAATATATAATTCATAAGTGTGAACAGACAAAAGGCAGCGCAAGCGACGTATTACTAGACCTGTTATGGGTACGTGACAGTGGCAACTATTGTTATCTCGTTCCCGCTACAGCCCGCGTAATATGTTTCTCTATTTCGGTTGTTGATGCACATCAGAAAATGCAGTAATGTGGGTGTGTTTACATGTAATTGTTTCTTGTCCAAAAATGTTTACGTGACATTAGAGCGTACCTTATCTTACCCATTAGAAAGTAAATCCCTAGAATCCTCCAACATTAATCCTTAATCCGTCCAATACTTATAACATGGCGCCTTCCATGGACTTAATGTGCCTGTTCCACTATTACAGCCCTCTTCGACTGGTCAAATATTTGCACTGGCTTCATATATTTCATGGAAGTGATTTGACACACCTGCCCTTAACTAAGGCTGCCTCTCCACCGAAGACGTACGAGGTTCCTAAGCGGTGAAGCTAAGCTAGGAAACTGTATCTATTTCCACCAAGGCCAAGTGCGCTAGCCGCTTATACAGGGTCAAATTAAATTTATTTATTCAAAATTACGTAACTAAAACCTTATCAGCTATAACGCCAATGCAATGTTGCTACAAAAATACAATTAAAAACAATTAAAAAACAATAAAAAATACAATTCAATTCAATTGAAAATACAATCCAATGCAATTAAAATACAATTAAAAAAACAATTAGAAATACAAATAAAATCACTTAAAATCAATTAAAATCTCTTATCAACATTTTCAATGCACTTCAGTGTTACTCCTGCGAACTTCGTTAGGCTGCAGTGAAATATATCTACCTCATTTGAAATCATATTTAACAGTTTTATGGCGCGTGACAAGCAAGCAAGTAAATTAGCTAGCAAAACTCCGTAGACAAACAGATGATAAAACAAAAATAAATTAATTTAATGACTTTTTGTGAGGTCATCAACCGCATTTAATGAAATATGAGGTTAAATACATCAGGCTTTTTTTGTGTAAACTTCACAGACGTAATGGGTATCGTATCTAACACGATAAAACAAAATAAAACATATTTTCTCAACTCATTGTTTAAGTAACTGTGTAAACTTCACAGACGTAATGGGTATCGTATCTAACACGATAAAACAAAATAAAACATATTTTCTCAACTCATTGTTTAAGTAACTGTGTAAACTTCACAGACGTAATGGGTATCGTATCTAACACGATAAAACAAAATAAAACATATTTTCTCAACTCATTGTTTAAGTAACTGTGTAAACTTCACAGACGTGATGGGTATCGTATCTAACACGTTAAAACAAAAGAAAACGGATTTTGTCAACTCATTATTCAAGTAACATCTTTATCAGCGGTCGTTGACCCCAAAAAAAACATCAAATCTTTTTATTTAATCATGTTTGGACTTCGAACGTATAAAAAACTTAGCTTCATAATCATTATTTCAGTCGAAAGCCATCAACTGCTGGACACAGCCCTCTCCAAGCGTCGCCACAACCTCATCAACCGATCCTGTGTGTGCGCGATCCAATTTTTTTTGTTATTCCATCATTTCTGAGAGAATTTCACATTGTGTTCCTTTTACATAACAATTATTTTACATCTTTTCTACCTGCTACAGAAATGCGGTTTGTGAAAAAAAAATTTAAAAACGAAAAACGATCCTATTGGTTGATATCATACACATCCATCGCTACGCAGCTTAGCACGTTTCTGGTGGAAAGCCAGCCTAATTTCTATAGTCCTGTCCTATATTCATAGTATAATAATGCTATAGTAGTTTATCTTTTATACGCCACTTTAATGTTGTTTTGTACGCCATAAATGGGAAAACGTGCAGGTCTACCTGTTATTTTAAGACCTTCCACATACTATTATGAGGTATACTCATGTTTTACAATAAAAATATTCGATTCTATTCATAGAAAATGGCCGAAACGATGCGCTTCGAAATCTCAGTCAGTACCAGTACGCAAAATTTCGAACGCGCGGCAGTTACGCAGTACGCACGGACGGACACGCATCTGTCTACCGAGCGGCCGCAGGTAATTAATTCAAGGTCACTGCCCAGATAAATGCAGGTTGCATATGATTTGAATTTCAATATTTTTAAAGGATTTATTATTTTTCTTCAAAATTTATGTTTTTATTTTATATTTTTTTCTGACTAAGCTATTAAAAAAAAAACTAGGTATGCCATACGCTTCTACTCCGTTGAAAGAAAAGAAAGAAAGAAAGAAAAATCGTTTATTTTGCACAAATAAAACGCACATTAAAAACTAAAAATAACAAAGTACACACGTTATGCAAAGTAAGCAAAAGCCTTCCACCTTCCGTTCACCTAATATACCCTATTTTTTTCAAGACGGTAAAAAAAGTCATCCGGTATTTTCAGATGTAGGTAGCTGGTCAACAAAGCTAAAAATAAAAACGATTAGCCACAATCTACGTAGCCTCAACATTGAAACTGTAGGTATGCGAATTTCCGTAGGCGCTTGCGGGAACAACTATTTTAGCTTTATATTCTGTGCTTCTAGTTTGCACAGTCGTTGTCGGTTCTGTGTAGGTAGAATACTGACGTCAATTGGTTAGAGGTAGGTACCTACGTAGGCGTATCTGCGTTTGTCAAGTGCGAAATCTAGCCCACGGTTACTTAGCTAATAGTTCATTATAATGCTGAGATAAAAATAAGCTACCTATATTTTTATTAAACGAAGTAAAAGGAGTTAGCAAGTGGCTTTCTGTAGTTTCTGCTGGCCTCCATGGGAAAAAGACGTAATTTTGTGTAACTATGTTTGGGTAAGGACTTATATTTTTTATTTTATAAGGTATTGAAACAGCTATAAAAGTACTTACCGAATAAATTTAAAATGGAACAGGATTTATAAGAAATAATCTGCCAAGAAAGTTAATAGGAACTTAATCGTAGGTGGTGAAACAGGCCCTTAGTAGCTGTTTTTTTTTTGCGATGTCAAGTTGTCCCATAGTAAAAGTTGTTCATAATAATGTGTACAATGGACCCTTAAGAGGTTGTGTTATTTAGGTTACACCTTATAGATTAATATGAATTTAAATCCAACTATTTTATTGGAGTCTGCGGATGTTTTTCATGACCCAGCTGGATAAGGAAATTAATTGTTTGCCAAATTGACAATCAACTTATTTTGCCATATATTCAAAACACAACTAACATTATTTTGATAGTTGTATGGTTGTATGAAATAGCTCTATCACGGCAAACTGACGTAGTGTGTTAATAATAATATGATAAACAATTAATTTCCCTGCCAGAGAAAAGCTTAAAGTTAAAATCAATCAATCTGTCTAGCCTTTTCCCAACTATGTTAGGGTCGGCTTCCAGTCTAACCGGATGCAGCTGAATACCAGTATTTTACATGGAGCCACTGCCTATCTGACCTCCACAACCCAGTAACTGGGTAATACGATACGCCTTGGTAAGACTGGTTGTCAGACTTTCGGACTTCTGACGACCCGTAACGACTGTCAAAGATGCACGAGTGACAGCCGGGACCAACGGCTTAACGTGCTTTCCGAGGTACGGAGGAGTCTTGGTACGTAAAGATGGTCACTCATCCACGGACCAACCGCGGCAAGCGTAGCTTAATCTGATGGATCGACCCGTGCGGCTATTATTACTTAGCCACGAGGTCCTTAACGAGGAGATTAAAGTTAAACATACACACATCAAAAGTGTCTAGGGATCAACATATATTTTTGCAATAACTTTTCTCCTGATTGATATTAATTAAAATTTTCTTTAAGGATTCATCAAATAAAGTGTTTTCGTTTGTCACAGTAACGATAAACCAAGTCACCTTTGCATTAATAAAGAAATTTGCCATTTTCCTAATAAAGGGATTTTTGACATTTGAACCACTAACATTAAAGTTCGAAAAAAAGACTGAAATAACAGTTTTCTTTAAAATTTTATTGGGTAACTTAAACAATTAATAATCCGTGTTTCTACCGCGAACACTAACAACACAAGAACATCGGTTTGGCATACTCAAAATGAGTTCATCCAAATCACGCTGTGGAATGGCCGCCCATGTTCGTTGCAACAACAAAAAAAGGTCTTCTTGCGACTGGATACCCTCCATATTCGGCAGAGCTCTTCTCTGTAGCATATCCCATGCATGCTCAATCGGGTTCAAGTCTGGCGACTGAGCAGGCCAGGGCAGGACATTGATGTTAGCTGCGGCGAGAGTCTGTCTTACAACTCTTGCGGTGTGCAGTCGTGCATTATCATGCATTAACTGAAATAAGGGACCGATTTGCACTTGTAGAGGAACGATGACGTCTGATACAATCGTCTCAGCATAAATTTGAGCGTTGAGGTTGCCTCTGATCCAAATCAACTCAGTTCTTCCGCCGATCCAAATACCCGCCCATACCATGATGGTTCCACCACTATAAGGATGGACTTCCTGGCAGGATTTTAATCGCTGTTGGCGTCCAGGGGTTCTCCAGTGTCGTATACGTCTTGTATCCGGTCTCATACCAAAACGAGACTCATCAGAAAAGCACACGAAACGCCATTGTTCTTCTGCCCAATTTCTGTGTTCAAGAGCCCATTGATATCGAATCCTACGATTGTGCATTGCTATAGGTGGTACCCGTAGCGGTCTTCGGGAATGAAGGTTCACTTCATGCAAGCGGTTTCTGACTGTTTGGTCGCTAATTAAGTTCCCTGAAGAGTGATGAAGCCTCACGGCTAACATCATGGCGGTTATAGTTGGAGCTCTTCGAGTTAAGATTTGAATGTATCGGTCTTGTCTCCGTGTGGTGCAGCGATACCGTCCTCCATGGCGCTCAGCCACGGTACCAGTGCTTCGGTAACGTGTCCAAAGTCGACTGATAACACTCTGACTTGTATTCAGAGCTAAAGCCACAGTACGTTGCCGGGAACCAGCTTCTATCATTCCCACGGCTCTGAGCATTTCTTCCCTGCTTAAATGACGTCGCCGCTCCATAATAACGTTGGTTTTAATCAGTAGTAGGGAAACAGTAGCACTAATAATGTCTTCAATGCGTTGTATGTTTTTATAGGGAAAATATTGACAGCTGATTTTCATCTTTTACTCGAATTTGATTCACAGTTCCTGATTCAAATTATGAAATGCACCAAAAAGGATCCATATAAATTTATAAAATCATAAATTTATTACAAAGCCACATCTCAATCTCAAGAAATCCGCATAAAAAAGCTTGATCCCTAGACACTTTTGATGTGTGTATAAAGGGAAACGCCTATTCTTGGCCATGTTTTGCCCATCAATGTGACAAATACAAAAAAAAATACCCATTTAGTAACTAAAATATTGCTAGTACTTATTTGTATTGAAACCTCCGGAATTATAAGCCGATTTAATCAAGAAACTCAATCGTATTTACACTTCCGAGTCGTTGGTCAAACCTGTCAAAGTAGGGATGACAACATTTACTGAAAAAACGATACACTAAAACCGGTTACCAAAAATACGTATTTAGGAAAATCTATTTTTGACATTATATAGTTGTTTCGCTTTTATTTTCTTTAGAGACAAAAAAAATGTTTGTCTATTTTCGGGCTTCTAAATACGATCCATTTAACCGATTCCGTGTTTCAAGTTTTACAAAACTATAGATTTTTCGATAAATCTATTTCTTAAAGACATCCCTACGTCAATAATAATCGTAATTGACAACTGATTGACATTGACATTTCACATTTTATTTGGTGCTGTTTTCTTGCGACTCGTGATTTTTTTCTCTACTGCGTTTTTCTATTTAATATTCCGACGACTTTGATTACGATTATGGACCCTGTAACCGCTTCCGATGACGACCTTGGCTTTATATTGGATTCTGTACCCGCCTCTCTCGACGACACCGGCTTGCCAATGGATACCGTACCTGTTTCTCACGAAGAACCTGACGCGAATATGGAACCTGGGTTCTTGGGCTGGGCAAGGTTTCAATGAAATATAAATCCCCCAGCCCAATTTCTAGATGAAGTGCTCGTCATATATTTAAATGAGAACGAATAAAAAATTGGAAATCTTTAAGTATGTCTTTTATTAACCTTGAATTTTTATACTTTGATTTTTAAAAGTCCAACCGAGTTCTATGTAAAAAATAGTGTTTGTATCTTTATCTATGATGTCAACCGTAATGCCTCTAATTTGTTTCTTTCGTGGGCGTCACTTGGCCAAAACCTCTTTATCAAATGGGCATTTCCCTTTAATAAAGAGTGGAAGGGACATGGACCAGGACCTGTTACCATGGATTCAGTACATGATTCTGAACCCCCCTGCGTTGAAATTATTCGCCAGTTAAAAAAAAAAATATTGCTGTTGCTCACATTTTCACCGCGTAGGTATTATTGCACTTTTGTACAAAACAGCAGTTTTTTTTTAACCTCTGACGTGTCGACGGCACCCCATGTGTGCATAAGAAAAAATCCTTTATATTATAGGTATATAAGCTTATATCATTTATATATAAACGTAAAAAAACATTATCCGATGGAAAAAAAATCATCATCAGTTGTTGTGAACCTATGGGCTTCGCAACTAACCCCCCCCCCCCCCCCCCCTGGGGTTTTGGGTTTATAAATTAGTATCATGATATCGGCTAAAGGGTAACCAACGATAAATTTCTACACGGGGTCCCAGAATCATATACTGAATCCGTGGTAACACGCTGTGCATCGATGTTCCTGTCACTATAATATTAACCAACTAAATACAAACAATATGTATAATACTAACCTCGTGGGCTCGAGCCCACAAATCCCAATCACAGTGATCATATTCAAGGATACTGCTTTCAATGCAAATTCCTCTAATTGCTCTAAATGTACAGCTAAGTATACATTAACTGAGACGGTGTTACTCGAGTGATGTTTAAACACGTTGAATTATGCTTGGGATGGTGATAGCTTTAAATGCACTTCCTTCAACTGTTGGTTCTGTAAATACTCTGGTTGTCAAATGAGCTCTTTTGCTGTGGTAGGTACTGGAGATGTACATAAATTAACATAATTTAATGAGATGAGAGCAATGTATATAAATGTACCAACAGTAGGTACAAAGTAACATTCCAGTAGCGATGACGCTAGAATAAAAGCTAAAAAATGTATAGGGTTGACGTAAGCCATCAAAATGTCACGTGATCATGTCAATGTCAATTTGAAGCTATTGCAGTTGTACAAACAGAATCACTCGGAATCGAATGCCATTTGTTATGACATCGTCTCAAAAAGGTTCTTAAACCAAACTGAGAAAGGATTACGAATCGCCGATTTGTAGTTCATATAATCTGGTAAATAAATCAATCGAATGAAAGGCACAGAATATAGTAGAAAGAGTTAGCTTAGGTTTATAGTACACTTCTGGACACATCTATTGGCCCACCTTAGAGTTTAGGTTTCGATGGCCCCTACCGAAATATGATTGCTAGATTGAACAAAAACTGTTGATGCAGTTTTAAACCTGATACATTTTACCATCTTTTTCGATCGTATTGTTTTAAATTTGAATTCAGAATACCATACGACATGGAGCTACGCCTAACAAGTCGGATATGCGCCTTGTTAAAGGCAATTGATTTTTGAATAAAAAACATGTTTTATCAAATAAAGGTTTACTTTAATAACGCGTGTTGCCTCCATGGGCATCTACCACAGCTCTCATACGATTAGGCATAGAATTTATCAACCGCTCTATGAAATTTTGAGGGATCATCTCCCATTCCTCTTCTATGGCAGTTTTCAACTCCTGCATCGTCTGGGCAACTGGCTGACGAGCCCTAACACGTCTTTTTAGCTCGTCCCACATGTGCTCAATGGGGTTCATGTCTGGGCTTCTGGCTGGCCAGTCCATAACTGTGATGTTCACATCCCGAAGATATTCCCTGACGATGCCGGTTGCATGGGCTCTTGCATTATCATGCATAAAAAGGAAATTTGGGCCCACATAGTCCGCGTATGGTATCACGTGAGGTTCTAAGCACTCACGAATGTACCTTTCAGCATTTAATGTTGGCAGCCGTGGTCCTGTAACAACCTCAAGTTGAGTTTTGCCGCTCGCGGATATACCGCCCCAGACAGTCCATGAGCCACCGCCATAAGCAACCCTCTCTTCAAAGCAGCATTGTGCGAAACGCTCTCCCTTACGTCGGTAGACCTTCTTCCTTCCATCATTGCCATGTAACACAATTTTAGACTCATCAGAAAAGAGTACACGGCTCCAATCTTGCTGTGTCCAATTTAAATGACTGCGTGCGAAATGAAGGCGCGCTGTTCGGTGGGCTCGTGTTAGTTTGGGGCCATTAGCTGGCTTGTGTGGTACCATATCGCGTTCTTTTAACCTTCTCTGAACAGTTCGAGCGCTCACAGATACTCCGTGGAAGTCGCGAAGTTGGTTTTGTATCTCAATGGAGGTATGGTGACGATTTCTCAAGCTGGTCGTCACGATGAATCGATCCTGCCTTTCAGTTGTGACCCGAGATCGTGGCCTTCCTTGGCGACGAACAAAGCCGCCAGTCTCTAGGTACCTCCGATAAACATTTCGGACCGCAGATCGACTTAAATTAATTTGAGCACTCACGTTTCTTTGGCTGTGTCCGGCCTGAATAAGTGCCACAGCTTGGGCGGCGACTTCAGGTGAAGTATCCATAGATTATTGATAGAACCTCACCTTAATGTTAAGAATAAGTAATGTTTGTTGCAAAACCAAAGTTATCAATCACTTTTTCAAGAATTAAATCCAAGTAAACCAATAAAACCAAGTTTTCTTAGTATTCGATTGTTTGATATCAACAAACAGGCTCCAAATTGTCTTTTGTTTCTTTAAATTCTATGTTCGAAATTCAAAAAAAGACTATTGAATGAAATTGTGAATGTGCCAGGTTCAAAACTGCATAAAAACTTTTTGCTCGACCTAATATAAAATTTTAGCTAGGACCAAACGAAAGTGAAAATACAAGGTGGGCCAAAAGATGTGTCCAGAAGTGTATAAAAATACAGCATAATTTCAGGCTCCCTTCATATACAAATTATTTTAAATTTAAAGTACCTTAGCAGCGAACTTGCGAGTCAAACATGAAACGAATTTTCATAAACCCTTCTAATTGAATGAATTAATAGAAACATTTATTTTTTTAACACAGTAACAATATTTTTGGTCTTCACCAATTCAGTTATACTTAACTATGATCACACTGAGAACATAATTTAAAGACGTATTTACCTGTCTACAAAGGCGAAGTATCGTAATAAAGTATATTTTTTACCAAAGCTTTTTACCCGAGGCGGGCCCTAACAACATAATAGACTGGACAAACTCTCGGATGAAGACCCTCTATCAAACTTTATCAGCCGTATACCATATTCTATTAAAGGCTACGACATAATTCTGAATAAATTGATAAAATCAGCAATATTCCTCACGGGTCGACACCACGATACGATCTATTACCTTTCCAACAATAGTAGTCATATCCATTGTTATAATCTTTAGTGTTAACGGTATCCTTAATTTAATAGCATAATGCAATTAATGCTCTGACCCAAGAGGTTAAAGTTATCAGACCGTAAATTCGTTTGAATAGAACCTTCGTAAATGAATGGATTATGTTTCATCTGAATTTCTAAATAATTAAATATTCATTGGCAATGTATGAAAATAGGGGATTAAACAACGCTTTAATTATAGAAGGTATCAATTTAAGTAGAATATTCTGTACGTTGATCACGTATTGGTTCAATTAGCAGCGTAAAACCAGGATTACGGTTATTTTAAAGCAAATAACCTGAGGGATATATCGTTGGGAGGTTTTGCCTTTGATGAGGCATATTGTTTTCGGGAGAGTTATGAATTTGGGATACGATTACTCTAATTGTAATAGTTAAAGGAAGATCAGCTTAGGCTACTGAATAAACAGAAGGGTTCAGAAAAGAGAAGCTTAATCCCAACGACACACACACACACATATACTTTCCTAAAATACCTTTCAAAACCAACCATACTAGCTGACTTATCTTAATCGTCAATGTTTGTAACTATGTGAGCGCCATATTGTATCTATGTATAACATATTAATTAATTTATCTGTCATTACTTAATTTTTAATTCTTTTTACCTTCTGCAATTGTAGTAATTTGATTCTAGGTGCATCGTTCAATTTTATTGCCATTCAAGAATTGCATGCAAGTGTTTACACGCTTTTTTCCATAAAATGGCATACAATAATTGAATGTAAATTTTGCCATTCAATAAAATTGCATGTGACTTACACCAAGGCAATAACATTGCAAGGCGATTATTGCATGCAAGTTTTGCCTCGTCTAAACACAAAGTTGAACGTCCTTGTGCGGTGCAAGTTAATTGCCCTTAAATTTTATGGTATGTCATAGGCAATTATATTTACCGTGTAAATGGAGCTTAACGTTGTATTTTTTTGCCCATTCTTCCCCATACGAAACTACCTTTTGGAAGGAGCACCCTCATCATCCACAGCCTGACTTCACCCACTGCCAGCAGTGGGTGAAGTCAGGCTGTATAGGCCTCTCTTCTCTTGTGCCAATCCCCATTCTCCTGTGGCAGCCTCATTCAGGTTTTGCCCGCGATGGCAACAACGTCGTCCGCCCATCTCGCCGCCAGACGACTGACATCTCGTCTTCCAGACCTTGGACGCCACTCTGTCACAGCCTTACTCCACCTATCATCACTTCACCTTGCCAGGTGTCCTGTCCAACTAAATTTGAGTTTCATAATACGCTTTCCGATATCGAAGACCTTCGTACGTCTTTGGATCTTGACGTTTGGAACTCGGTCTGAGAAGAGTCTTGGAAGGCGGCAACCAGAATCAATTATAATTTTCTTGTAAATATTTGACTTTCAAAAGTGTTTTTAAAGTGCCTATTTGAAATAAACGCTTTGTTTTTGTCTTTGACATTGATTAAAAAAATAATATCACTTATGACGTTTCGGTCTCGTCATCCTTTTCAAATGGAGATAACTTTATTAGTTTTTCAGTGCCTAAAACCCAGAATGATTAATTTGGCACTTAGTTTTAGTTAATTATTTGAAACATTTATTTCTTATGAATGACTTTTATATTGGCAAAGACTGCCAAGTGATTAATGTTGCTTTAATTTGTTAGTAAATTAGGTGATCAATCAATATAATTAATGGACTATACCGCGGTTCATGGTTAAACGTAAATTTGTTGAAGGGCTGCGTTAATTGTGTTATATTATATTACACTTTTCCTTTATTGATTCTACTCTATCGTCTAGGGGGAGTTTAATTTATTGATGAGAATAACGAGGTTGCAAAGACTTTCTGTTAAAAACTAACTGTATTTTTTTAAAGATTCCTCTTACTCAGCTAAAGGGAAGAAAACATGAGAATATAATTTAATTTTACTAGATGATTATATTTTTTCTTGCTGGTCAACAACCAAAGCACGTGTCACTGCGAACTTAGATTACATAGGTACTTTTTTTATTACAAAATAAATATTTATGTAGACGAGAACAATCTCATCAGCAGCTAAAGTATGTTATTTCTAACCACGACCGCTTTCATTTTATATTCCAAAAACATTGCTATATATTTCTCGAAATAAGCGTCATTTTCTAAAAGCAACACCGTTTTCCCGCGCTTTCCAAACGAGTTGATAGTAAATAGTGTGACTGTACCTCGATTACCCTACCTGATAAAAATTTCGTTTTTCCTAAATTATGTTAATATTAGTGTTTGGGTCGGTTTCCCCTATGGGGAAAAGGTAGTGCTCCACCCCGCACTACCCTGTAGAGCTCGTCTCCAGACTGGACACTCCCCCACCGATTGTGATGAATGAACTCATAGTTATGAAAATACATTGAATGTGGTTTTACAAAGGTAATAACCAATAGAGGGATGCAAAGTATATTGTTATATAAAATTGTGAGTAACCCTTACGCTGGCGTAACAGGCAATTGATCAGTCATTACTCACACGATACCTCACATCTACGCTCGGAGCACTCAGAGCAAAACTTCCATAAAGTGACCCAAGCGGCTATTCAGCGGCATTGAGTCGACACATGCTCTGTTGGAGACATGTTCCCTAGCAGTTCTTGCGAACTGATAATCGTGACGAAGCGGCCTTCCCTGCGGTAACCGTGCGACCGTCCTTGTCTAGCAACGGGGCGGCCAGTTCCAGCGGCATTGCGTCAACATCATGCTCTGAAGGAGACATGGTCCCTATCAGTCCTTGGACTGGATATAAGATAGTTGTGGTCACCCATCCCCTGGAAGTTCACCCCTTGCACAACAAGTATATCTGCAAGACCCCGTGTTCATGTCAGTCTGACCGAATTATTGGTCTAAGATAAAGAATACAACTTATCAAGAATTACTTGATAATAGAGATGAGAATCGAATCTCAAGAATCATTATTTAATATAGTTTGGATAGACTCTATTAACAGCCTACTATTGGTCGGAGGCAAAGAATACACAATTCAAGAATTAAATATTAGATAATATAGTTACAGAGAATCAAACCTCAATGGTCAATCTGTAATAGAGTTGTGGATCAACTCTTGAAGGTTTATAGACAGTCCAAAACGCCCCACCCTTCATCACTTCCTAGTGTTTGGGCTGGGGAGAAGAAGTGATGCAACAAACTCCCCAGCAACACGTATCTGTCTTATATAATTATGTTTTAGTATTATTAATGTTGCAAAGCCAACGTCTCCCCTCTCGCAGGCGGGAGCTGATATCTGCAACTCTTTCCTGAAGATGTGAAGGAGGAAAGGGATCGTTACGCTTGCGCTTAAATCCTTTATTTATAATTACGTTAATTTGTCTGATTACAATGTACCCAATTCAGAGAGACCGGGAACCGTTTTACAACGTCAATTTGTCTCAAGTACGTGTTCTGTTAGACCTAACGCATAGAACCTCTGAGGACACTAATACGATTCTAATAGAACACGTTTCCTAAGCACTAAATAAATGTCTTACTCAATCCTAAGACAGAGTACTACGAAGTCCTACAGCCATTGAGGAAGACAAGTGTTGAGTAATTCTAAACGCGTGCTGATATGATTGATACCCTTACAGCGACCTAGCCCTTTCTATTAAAATAACACAATGCACAAGCGCTTCGTAGACTCAGTCTCTAGCAGAACCCATTACGATCGAACCTGGTATACGCCGAAGTGGTACATCGTCACTTCACATTTCCTTAATCTTCCCCATTTCGAGGATGCAGTCCGGGCGTGAACCGTCCTGCTTCCAATACATGTCTCGATAAATAATGACGAAAATTAGGTAAAGTCCTACAGGACGGGTTTCTCGAGACAGGCTCCCTAGCGTTGTTAAAACGGCTACCAATTCAGTTTGGGGTACTTGGTGATGCCTAACCCCTCTCCCTGGAAATGTGCGTTACCAGGCGTCACGCAACATGCTCTGTAGCGAGGCCTTTTTGGAAGTAGGTATTATCACTAACGTTTGGTTGCGCTGTAATTGTAACCAATTACAGATCGGCTTTATAGCCTAGTTTGTTTTAAATGAACTGAGTATTTTCGGTTCTGCCTTCCATGATTTGATTTGATACATGGCGCGTCAGTTAGAGATCAGTAATCGTCATCAGTTGTCATAAGTCTAATGTCAGGGAAAGGCCTTCCCCGATTCCCTATAACCAACTGCAAGTGACAATAATCTACTGAGGTATAGATTAGGAGGTGGACACATAATACGAGAGAACAAAGCATTAATTATAAATTACGATATTAAGTAAGAGTAATTACGCCATTGCACAATAAACGCTGCTGCTGCCTGCTGGAATAAATGATCATTAATCGCCCGTCAGCAATATCATCTAACCGTTACCAATCAAGTCTCAACGCAAATCAACCTGCAAGGACTATTATAACATTATAATAGTATAGTCCGTAACTACTATGTATACACACTATTAATAAAGATTAAGTTAACTTAAGTAAAGATGACACTTACCGAATAACTCCTTGAAGGGAATTAGATGGCAACTCACTTACTAACTAGCCTGTACTCCTGCATCGACTAGTGGCTCCAACATACACACACACATATACTACATTAAATACTAAATTAATCTAATCTGGGATTAAACCTAACTATATTTAACTTAATAACTAATACTCGCTGTCTTGCGACAGCCCACTGTGACATGGCCTCTTGGTATTCACTATGACTCCTAACTTAACTAGCCTAGATCGGACGTCCGTCTCTAGAAGCGGTCTAAAACCAACTGCCCAACATTTCTCTTCATTATCCTAAAATCACCACATTTTGACTCGCGAACCCTTCGCCAGCCTCCTCGCCATACCATATCCCAAACGTTTTTTTTGTCTCATTCGCCAATTGTTTTCAAGGACCACTTGGACCCACTGAGTCAACAGATGCGACGTTGTATTGTTCTTAAAAATAGAAATAGGATACTTTTAGGAATACTTTAGAAATTAGTTGAATTATTGCATCCGACCTATCAGCCCCACACTCAGGCTCTTAATTTATGTCTCACAAGTGATTCGACAGATGCGCTGGCTTGCTGGCTTTAAAACAATATCATAATATTTTGTTGTTAAGTTGGGGTAACCGACAGACTGTCACAATAGCGAGCCCTAAATCGCGCTCTTTTGTTTCCAGCGCAAATTCAATTCCGCTCAATGACGTCACAAACAAAACTGTCACAATAGAAACGGGGAGTTATTTTGTTAGTGTCCTTCGTTTGTGGACATGGACTGTTTACTGTACAGACCCTGTATTTCAGAGCTAAAGGAGCATGATATTTTGGTAAATATACCTAAAGGTTAAAGGCGATTTGGAATCACTGATGCCTGAGGCCTGAGGTAGGAGGTGATATTATATATTTCAAACCACAAAGAGGTTTTGGGTGGATACTTACGAACTCTGTTCGTGCGTAGTTGGCCAGTGATATTTTCACAGATTTTTATTTTGGCCTCATCTCGCGAACAAAATCCACCATAGTAGAAATGGTGGACCGTAAGCTACAGACAATATCTTTCTGATGTTGCCCTTCCTTTGTGGATCCTGATAGTTAATTCGAAGACGACGACTTTACAATGGGATTGTCACATTATGTGTTGCCTCATATATCAGCAAGCATGACTAGGAATTATGGAACCTTAGCTTAAAAAAATCCAAAATAATCATTGAAAATGCACAGAGAATAAATATTCGTCATTTTGTATGATATAAAATCAAGTTGATTGGCCTCCGGAGGCGAGCAAATTGCCGGTGATACGAGAATATTATAAATTTATGACAATAAGAGCAATTTTATTCATGACGGTATCGTTCATATACCTAGCAGGAGGTAGGAGGATTGCGAGGTCAGATAGGCAGCCAATCCACGTAAAATACTGGTATTAGTATTAGCTGCATCCGGTTAGACTGCAAGCCGACTCCAGAGAAAAGGCTAGGCAGATTATAAGTTTGATATACTTACTACTCTCGTCTTACCATAGCCGTTTGTTGGATATTGCCAATTTTATTTATATAAAGTGGCAAAGGGCAGTTTCCAAAAGGGATAATAATGCATTTTAGGTAAGCAGTGGACAAATTGTAGAAGACAACGATGCAGCGGATTCTACTTAGTCCGTCAGTCAGATAATATAAAAGTATTAGACACCTATTTTTTTGCTTTATCATAATTAAAGAAAAAACTTAGATAACGCGCATTAAAGTTGGGGAGTGGGGGCTTGTTAAGTAATTTCTACGTATAAAATCTAGCGGAGCGTGACGACATGCAATATTTTAACCCATTGTATCGCGGCAATCTTTTGATTACGTAAACAAGAAAAAAATGTGTGTCCCAATATTTTCTAATTGGTAATCTTCATGACGGTCGGAAGAAAAAATTTTAGCCAGAATTATCCCTATTGTGATACCTATTTCTCTGACGGCAAAGTCAATATTACGTTACATCGGAGTGTCTGCATAATTAGGTTTGTGCTAAATTAAGCCGTCAGAATTGTCACAAAATAGTTTAGTAATCCTTTCCCCGCGTTTACGGTGACTGGTAATTACTGACCGATACTTAAACACATGATTGTACCCATGATAACAAACAACTTTTACTATGAGAACAAACCTCAAATAGCAAAAAAAAAATCTGCTGTTCCCTACATTTTGACGAGTTATGCGAACATACTAGCTGTTCAGTTCGAGAATGCCCCTATCTCTCGTCCCACTTCCCTAACACCTGCTCAGTTCCGTTAACAGCGTGGATCGGAACTGAGCGGGTGGTAGAGGTAGGGAATGGGACGCGAGGTAGGGGCATTCTCGAAGTGAACGGGTAGTAACTTTAGGGAACCATCTGATTTTTTTTCGTGATTTCAGGTTTGGTCTCTTAGTAAAAGTTGTTTGTTATCATGAGTACAATCATGTGTTCAAGTATCGGTCACTAATTACCAGTCACCCTATATAAACCTTAGTGTAAATTACACGCGAATTAATCTTCGACATTCCTAGGGGTACTTTTGAAGAATATCAAAAGTAGTTGTACCACGTACTTATAAAGCAGTTTTCTTCCTAGAAACGTGAAGCAATCAATCATTCCCACATACGCAATTCAATACGACCTCAATTCCTCACGTCTTCGCGCACGTATCGTTCCCACCAGCTTCACAATCATTATGATAATGCATTGGAAACTACAACTTGATAATATTATAACTAGCACTATTATAATATTGACCCAGTTCCTACACTACAGTGTAACAATGTTTACTTTCATACTCGGAGTGTGCTGTTTATTTTTGCACTGCACTGTATTTATTTTCTCTTTTGTAAAATGTTGGTAATATGGGTGCACTATCTTGATTTGTGTTTATTTAGTATTTTGCTAGTAGAAGAGCAGTAATGTATAGACAGTTATTTACAAATACGGTTTTTTTACTTATAATATGCCCCACAAACCGTTAAAACGTTTTGTCTGTGGGAACGGATCATATAAAATTAAAGAAAGTCTATTAGTGCGGATACTTAATTTATGTACCTCATTGCTTCGTACTAGCACTTTTCCTACTTGAAACTTCACTTTACGACGTGTTGATCCGTAGACAGAGTATTCTATAGACTGCTGGATATCTTCCTTTGCATTCACACAAGAAAAAGAAGAACATAGTAACGTCACTAGCAATGAAAAGAGACAGAGTAAAAATATTTCTGTCCTTTATCGCGTGTCGGCTGAGCACATCATTGTGCACAACAAGTTTGATGTTTATGGCGGTTGCAGATTGAAGTCCAATTGTTTATTAATAATTACATCGAGACTATACACAAAATACGACCTTTTGGTGCTCAATTCTATAATATTACATTTGTGCAACTGTGCAAAATGGTAAGGTGCAGTGTAATAAACTGTAAAAGTGATAGTTTGATGAAGATTGCCGGATTGTCCTTTCACTCGTAAGTATTCGATCTTATTATGTATTTGATCGCTTTGTGTTCTGCTATTTTTTAATCAAATAGTCGCAGTAATGTACAAAATAATTTGTATATCGTGTTAAATCTCATAAAATCGTGATTTGCGCAATATTTTAATTTTCTTACCTCAAAATTCAGTGTTGCCACTTTTTGACGGGGCATTTACCCTTTAATATGGGTAAAACTGATTTTTTAAAGCAATGTCTATAAAAAAATATTTTATTTCAGACCTTGATCCATTCATCATCATTCTCCTGCCCTTATCCCAATCTATTTGGGGTCGGCGCAACATGTCCTTTTTTTTCCATACTTCTCTATTATTCGTCATCTTGGTAGTCACCCCCTTTCTAGCCATGTCATTTTTCACACAATCCATCCATCGTTTCTTTGGTCTTCCCCTACTCTTATAGCCATCGACATTCATACTCAAAACTTTCCTCATGCCATTTTCCTCAGACCTTGATCCATTGATAATAGTAATACACACTTCTTATAAGCTATTTTAGAAACAAATGTAATGAAAGATTTTAATTCATATATCTGCACTCGCCTGATGCCCCGCATTGGGTACATGTTGTACATGTACGTAATGTGTCATAATGGTGCAGCACGGCTGCAGTGGCGTGCACAGAGATTTCAGACAGGGTATGCACGTTTAAAATAAAAAATAAAAACTTGAACAAGCTGAAACTAGTACCTAAGTTTTTTTCCCGACCGTTTGTTTTACCCGACCTCACCTACCCTAACCCTAATCTTACACTGACTCTTACCGCACGGCGCCATTGGCTTCGCATGATGTTTGTTTGCGACCACAACGAATATCTAAAATATATTAATCTGAATATCCGATAAAGGTCCAAACATTATTTTTATCTTGATTTGTAAACAAAGAGCAAGGGATAAAATACAATGTGTTTGTGTTATACACAACATGTTTGCCAGTAGGTAATAATTAGGTATGACAAAACTTCTATGAAAATAACGAGGCATTACCTTTTTTTTTGAGTTAAATAAAACCCGGGTTCACACCTTCCGTTTACAATGAATTTAACATTTTCCTCAAAATATAACATCGAAAAGCGGCAGATTTTAATTTATTTAACACACTTCGGCAGCACAGGTCTCACAGGTATAATTTTCAATTTTTTACAAATGATTAAAATAATTACATAATAATATACAGTCGTGAATAATATACTTGCGCCAAGAAAAACAATCAAATCAAAACAATATGGCGAAAAAACAAACAAACATTGCAAGTTGAATAAAAGCGTGTAAAAACTTTACAATTACAAAATAATACGAACTAATCTTGGTCAATCCGACTAAAAAAGTCAACCCTCTGTAATCAACAACTAAGCGGTGCTTTTACGGCTTCTCAATTTGGACGGGTTGCAAAATAAGCTGTGCTTCCAGAACTTAAACACAGGCATACATTTTCACGCACACAGTCACACTATTGCTGTGTACTACACGGGTTGCGTTGTATGAAAAATAAGCACGGCGTTGTTCTGCTTATGCTCACCGGGAGCGCTGCCTGCGCGGTTGTCTTCGCTCGCTTCAAGAAATTCGTTTCAAATGAAAATAATAGATGGCGCGTAAATCGCGTTATAAACAGTGAGATAGCGAATAAGTTAGATTAATATAGATAGTACCATGATTTTTCTTGCGTTAAAGTTATTTATCATTTCGAGGGGCATGTATGTATGGGACTACAGGGTATGCAGAGCTTATTTGCATGTATGGAGTGCACGCCACTGCACGGCTGTTCACTGATGACCTGAATGTCGTTGACGCTCCCATGTACTCTGCGCATCATGGAAGCATTCTTTTTACGCAAGATGGTATTGAAACCATCAGTATGTACTTCGGCAAACATTCCTGATGCACTGCAGTAACGTGGAAACCTCAACAACATCCTGAAAGTATTGTTGTACTGAACTCTGAAGACGTTGTGTGCCGTCTGCGTCTATCGAACCCACGGAGTGCACATGTACAAAGATTGGTAAAAAGCCTTATCGAGTTTTACTTCTGGTGTACAACTTGCAAACCTGCGGGTCAACATATTGCATACTATATAGCTACTACTATACTATAAATATATAAGTCACTTAAAAATCATGAAACTAAGCAAGATCACTGGTAAAAATGAAAGGTAATGAAAAATCTTATTAAACTTGCAGATTTCCAAATAAACCCGAAATAAGAAACATGTGGATTTCTGCTACTAGTAGGCCTAATTGGGCTCCAAAAATGAGTTCCAGGATTTGCAGTCAACACTTTGATAGTAATCTTTTAATAAAGAAAGTAAGCAAAACTTTTAAACCCCGATGCTGTTCCAAATACGGTAATAAACATGGATATGCCTCTCATGTGATTGCAAAGATTTAATTTTATTACAGTGGTTATAAAATTACAGTAAATAGAGGAAGCGCTATGATGATTGAGAGCAGCGAAGCCACATCCACTGAAACATTAAACAGGGAGCTCAAAAACAGTTGAATCTGTAAGTCTATAGAATTAATATTTTAACAGCTTAATAACAAGCAGAAAGTTGTATGTACATAATGTTGTTTCAATAATAAGTGCGTAATAAAATAACATTTTCCTTATTTATTTTAGTATTCGTTATCTGAGTTTTCACCCAGAACATTGAAACGAAAATGGCAGAAAAACCAAGAAATATCAAAACAGCGTTTGAAAAAGCTAATAGCACTTCGAGAAAAATCTAGGAGGTTGGCCAAAAAGGTGGCAGATTTAGAACATGTCCTTACAGACTTAAAGTCAAAACTGTTTGTTGGCGAAGAAGATTTTCTGAAAAAAGTTGTAAATCCGTCTACTAACCGAAAAGTTGTAAATCCGTCTACTAACTGAAATACAAATCTCATTTAAAAAAAAAAAAACTTATTTTGTGAAGAATATTGGGTAAAATGTACATGACTTGGTAACCCTAAACAATAGATGTACTTTTTTTTCTGTCCCTTTCGATGGCACGGATATCATGAGTCTATAGAATACTCTGTCTACGTGTTGATCACACATGCAGTCACTTGAAGGAAGATTTACATCTTTTGAATCTGTACGAAAAATCTAAGTAAAACCTTCACGTTTGTTATTCAAACTATTTCAAACATCCTTCAAAGAAAATACACCTAAAAAAAAACCGGCCAAGTGCGTGTCGATTTACGTACAATGAAGGGTTCCATAGTTGAAAAGAATTTAGGTATCGCAAAAACAAACTTAACATTGTAATCCCAAAAAAAAAAAAATGTCTTACCACTACAAATTAACAATTTTCGGACGTTTTCTTTTACTTGTGCTGTAAGATCATGCTTCTTGCCAAATTTCATGATTCGAGTTCAACGGGAAGTACCTAGGGTTTTGATTTACTTGCGAGTATCGAAATATATCTCAAAAATGGCCTTATTTTTTATTGCGTTGACTTAGAAGCTTGATTTTTTTAGAACTCTAAGGCACTATAGACCTACGCATTTCATATTAATTTCAACTTGATAACTCTACGCGTTTCTGAAAAAAAGGGTCTTGACTAACTGATAGACAGGCGGATAACGAAGTGATCCTATAAGGGTTCTGTTTTTTCCTTTTGAGGTATGGAAACCTAAAAACCACCACCACCACCGGCTTTAGAATCTTGGTGACTATGTTATTAATATGTGCATCAAACAAAACCATAGAGTCAAAAGTAACTCCAAGATCCCTGATGACACTCACTCTGGCTACCAAGACATTCGACAGCCTACAATCGTGTTTAACAGGGTTTGGCTTACGCGTAAATGTACATATATAGCATTTGGATACATTTAAATCCAACCTATTTCGTATTACTTATTTCCTATTATTACAGCCTACGGATTTCAAGTCTAGGTATCTAATCCGACAAACAGCTATAGGATTGTACCAATACGCCAGCTGGAGCATACGTTAGTTCCGCTTCCTTGCATTCTTGCATCCTTCGCTGCCCCACATACCGGAGACCGGAGTACGAAGCTTCGTTAGTTACAGTTCGTTTACTCCTAGACCGCAACCCACATCTTGAGATCTAACATACCTATTTGTAGGTAACAGTTAAGAGCCCATACTACCTTTTTTTTTTTTGTGGATAGGAAATCATCAAATGACTTTTCCCGCTCTGGGCAGAGGCGGGAGGGCGTGTCAGACTTTTACTGACTAAAACCCACCCATGTTCCTTCAGTTGCCCGTGCCAGGGCCACAGTATCTCTTTCGAACTACCCGCGACCCCGGCGGCATCGGCCCAATTGACCCCGTCACTACTGACATCTCTTTGAGGCGCCCGTGGAACACAACGCGCCGTTGACCCGGGCCTGGTCCTTACCGGACGGCGAGCTGCCCATTACTCGTCGTCCGCAAGCCCGCGCCTACGGTGGTCGGGAATCGGCGATAGATTCCCGCCGCCCAGGGCGTCTCCTACGGCGGCTAGGGGCGCGAGGGCGCGGCTGTTGCCTCTCCCTCACGCGTTCCGCTTCGTCCTTCGCGAGCATTACTGCTTCGCAGAAGGAGATGATGGCCTCCCGTGCACTCTCGCTCCGCACCATGGTCTGGACCAGGTTTGGACGCGAGAGATCGCCGCTGCCGATCACCTCAAGTTTCATGATCTAATTTAAAGTATTTTTTGAATACCAGCTATTTATTGTTCGGTTTGGAGGAAATATTTTTTGGATTTTTTTTTCTATTGAGAAAATTTTATGGAATTGTGTTTTCGTCCAACATAGTTTCGTCAAACATAGTAGTTTTGTCACCCATCGACTTTACAATATATTTATTTCAAAATAAATGTTGCAGTATTTTCGACACAACGGAGGATCATGCTAAGCCATTTGAGGTAGTATAGGCTCATAAGACACTGCTAATTGAAGCTGGCAATGCCAACGTGTATGTTTTGAGTAATCAAACCAGCAATCAAAACACTTGAAACAATACAATTTATTTACACAATACGGTAACCAAGATGTTCTATCTTTCCTGATCGGTCAAAAGGCTATGGAGCCATATCACCATCATCAAAGCCTGTAAAGTACACTGCTGGAAAATTCGCTTTTATGCGATTTTAAACGATGAAGGTTTTTAGATTTATTTTGGCTTGAAATTAGTCGACGTAAGAACCTTTATGTCGGTTTGTGCCTCTACATGTGCACGTTTTCCCCTTTACCCCTTGGCTTTAACCAGCTGATATTGCTGACGCTCGATTTAGCTCTTACACGTGTAGTAACCCCTGAGGTTACCTACATCTAGAACCAAGTCACTAAGCTATTATGGAACTAGATTAAAACTTGATCAAGTGATAAGCACGAATAAGTATTTAATTTGATTGTAGAATTGTGTTTAGTGATAAGAAACAATAGTGGTCATTACTTAGTTAATAGGTCGTAATTAAGTCGATTATGCGAACTTGTAATGGTGTAATTGTAGACAGTTGTAGTAGACAGTTGTTGTAGACCTATGGGTTACCGTGATTAATTGCCATCCTGAACTTGATTTGGTCGGTAGGCGCTTGTCGATCAATGGCGATTTGTCATTTTAAGTGATCTTTTATAATCATCTATAAATAAATATATAAATAAAAATCAATTGGCAAATATATATACTCGTACGCGCATCTTTTCAGAGCGGTTGCATCTATTTGGCTAATTCATTTTTTGCTGTGTTTGTAATTGTCAGGAAAAGGTTGTATGAAAGAAAATGTTTCAAAAGTCGCCGGGAAAATTTGGAAATTCGGGAAAACTGAAAGTGAATTTTCTATGGGAATTTGTATGAGTTCTTGATGACAGGACGTTTGTCGGGTCAATTAGTAGTAAATAAAACCATAACGTCTTGCCTTATTTTCCCTGAAGCATTTACAGTAAACAATTTTAATAGTTATAATAGGTTGGGGAAAAAGTTTCTTCGCATTTTTTAAGAAAATTCAAAACATTTTTTAATATACATTATTTACATTTATCTAAAGTATGTAGGTACCATTTTCTTCGATAACTTTTTGTCATCTTGTAGGTAGGGACATGATCCAATTGCTATAGAAATTTTGGGACTTCTGATCAAAATACCGCGACAAGTAGATTTGGCAGTCCTCTCGTGATGTTAACCTGACACTGCCTAAAGAATTCTGAAGAGACCGAAACAGGTGGAAATCTGAAGGTGCAAGGTCAGGACTATACGGCGGATGCATTAACACCACCCAGCCAAACTCTCTTAATTTTTGCTGAGTGGCTAAAGATGTGTGAGGTCTAGCGTTATCATGATGAAAAACCACACCCCTTCTGTTGATTAATTCCGGCCGCTTTCTCTCAACTTCTTGCTTTAAGCTCATCAGTTGTTCGCAGTAGAGTTCAGAATCGATGTTCCTGCCTGGTGGTAACAGCTCATAATGAATAATGCCCTTCCAATCCCACCACACACACAGCATCACCTTGTTGCGAGTTAACCCGGGTTTCGCCACAGTCTGTGAAACCTGACCGGCCTTTGACCACGACCTGTTTCGCACGTTCTTGTCGTACGTGATCCACTTTTCATCACCAGTTATCAGCTTCTTCAAAAATGGTTCGGTTTCATTACGTCGTAATAAAGAATCACAAATGAGTACACGGTTCATTAGGTTTCTTTCAGTGAGCTCGTGAGGTACCCAAATATCGAGCTTTTTTGTGTACCCAGATTTTTTCAAATGCGTCAAAACTGTTTTGTGGTCAATTCCCAGTTCTTCAGCTACGTCGTAACTACTGATATGCCGATCTTGCTCCACTTTTTCAAAAATGGCATCCATTTTATCCGTAATAGGGCGACCAGAGCGACGTGCATCTTTGACATCAAAATTTCCGGATTGAAAACGCTTAAACCAAATTTGTGCTACTCTCACAGACACTGCACTGGGTCCATAAACATCGCAATTTTTTTTTCGCGGCTTGCGTTGCATTTTTAACTTTTTTGTCGTACAATTTTAAAATGTATCGAATTTCTTCATTAGATTCACTCATCTTGACAGTACGAAAAACAAATGAAAATCACACATTTTCCTAATTTGAATTTGGAATTATGTTCTTTAAAATTTAAACTTTCAATGATACCAAAACCAGCCAGATACAAATAGTATAGCCAAAGAGATTTTATTTTAAGTTCATACATACTATAATGCGAAAAGACTTTTTCCCCAACCTAATATAAATTATATTTTTATGAGACCGCACTATCGTATTAAGTAATAAAACCTATACGGAGTTTAATGAGTTACCTATATTTTATGGGAGATTAATAAATAATACCAAATAATTATTTCTTCACTTTATCATATTCGTGATACTCGTGACATAAGGAAAAAATATTGGAAATTGTTACTTTGCATGTTGCATTGAGTCATAAAGTCTTCATATTCAACATTTCTGTAAGAAATTTCAACAAAAACAACAAAGTTCCATTTGACCTACAAAGTCCACAAATACATCATCTCCTGTCATATTCTCACAGCGAATGCGAGCAACTTTTTTGCATAAGTAAATAAACTGGAACCGAGTTAGTTTCCGCATTACATTCCGTTCACTCACTGAAACGTCTGAGTATGAAATATTACTTCAATCTATTCGCGATCCACCCTTTAGGGTTCCGTACATATTTAAAGGCACGTAAGTCCTTGTGTATGTCATTATTATTTCCGGCTTTGATTATGGGAAGAAAATTGTGTTTGGGTGCTATTCAAAGATAAGGTAAAGAGATGTTTGAGCTATTTCTATAGCCCAAACACAAAACTTAGGCATTGCGTAGGTTAGCATACAGGGTGAAATTTTAATCGTTTTAATCCTCTTAAGGGGTCATTGTACTCATCATTATGAACAACTTTTACTATGGGACCAAACCTGAAATCGCAAAAAAAAAATCAGCTGTTCAGTACATTTATCTACATTTAACTCTTCAATATGTAGGGAGCAGCTGATTTTTTTTTGCGATTTCAGGTTTGGTCCCATAGTAAAAGTTGTTCATAATGATGAGTACAATGACCCCTTAAGAGGATTAAAACGATTAAAATTTCACCCTGTATATCGCAAATGCTACTTTTCTTGCTACTGCCTCAGACGTGTAATCTTGAACGTAATACTTTCTGTAAAATATTGAGGGGATAATTTGCAAATGATTATAAATTTAATACTCGAAAGACCTTTCTATTCTAATCTGGTTAACTTCTGAATTATCTTCATGATAAAGACTATTTCTTTATTACGAGATGTGCCTGCTTTTGACCTTGACCTCGCCTGGTGCAAAGTATCACTTTAAGAATAAAGCTTAGGATGGAGCGAGCAAGCCTAGTCATGCTTTATAGGCTGATGGGTTATACTTGGATGGGAACAGGACGCTGGCAGAGAGTTTCACACCCAAAGACTTGATAAATAAGTTCTAAACGCAACTTGAAACTAAAACAACCTACGACCATTATCTTTAACTTTTATATTTAATCTTTAAAAAGACGAAATCTATAAAACACAACAGCAAAACCAAATTATTCAAGCCACAATGCTGAATAAAGCAAGAAAAAAAATAAACCTACTTTACTGGAATTTAAACTTGGAACAGGGTGCTCCGAACGTGATCGAAATATTTCAAGCAAGGTGGGTCTACACAGTCGCGAGCCGTAAATTAACTTAATTACGACTGGGTAATTACCGTTGTCTGATGTATTCAGTAGCAAATTTTCCTCTACAGTGAAGCTGCGGCTTTATTATTTCAGTTGTTTTGTCGAAATTCATTTGTTTAAAGGGTTTTGTGTGAAGTTGTGTGTGATTGGATAAAATGTTGGTTGATATGTTTTGTTGAATGTTTTCGTATTTAGGTCACTGTTTTGATATTTGTTGTATCAATAGCGCTTCCGATTAGAAAGTAATATACTGATACTAGTAATTGATTCTAGCTACAGAGTTATCGTATAATGCTTACCTATTTATTTTCTTTTCCTTTATCAAGCTCGTGGCTAAGTAGTAACAGGCGTACAGGTCGATCCATCAGGTTAAGCTACGCTTGCCGGGATTGGTCCGTGAATGGGTGGCCATCTTTACATACCGAGACTCCTCCGTGCTTCGAAAAGCTTGTTTAGCCGTTGGTCCCGGCTGTCATTCGTGGATCTTTGACAGTCGTTACGGGTCGTCAGAAGCTCGAAAGTCTGACAACCAGTCTTACCAAGGGGCATCGTATTACCCAGTAATTGGGTTGTGGAGGTCAGATAGTCAGTCGCTCCATATAAAATACTGTATTCAGCTGCATCCAGTTAGACTGGAAGCCGACCCCAACATAGTTGGAAAAAGGCTAGGTAGATTGATTTCCTTTATCAAGCTATCTGGAGTTCTGGTGAGTCGTAGGTAAATCAAACTTCCGTGTTTCAGTTTCAAGGAAGAAAAGGTACTTCAACAAATTTCAAGCAGCATGTTTTAACCAACCAAAATCAGTCTGCCTAGCCTTTTCCCAACTATATTGGGGTCGGCTTCCAGTCTAACCGGATGCAGCTGAATACCATTATTTTACATGGAGCGACTGCCTATCTGACCTCCACAACCCATTAACTGGGTAATACGATACCCCTTGGTAAGACTGATTGTCAGACTTTCGGGCTTCTGACGACCCGTAACGACTGTCAAAGATCCACGAATGACAGCCGGGACCAACGGCGTAACGTACTTTCCGAGGCACGGAGGAGTCTCGGTGTGTAAAGATGGTCACCCATCCACGGACCAACCCCGGCAAGCGTAGCTTAACCTGATGGATCGACCCGTGCGGCTGTTATTACTTAGCCACGAACTCCTGGAAGTTTTAACCAACCATTCAAGTAAATGTAATAGCATGTATTTTCTATTCTTCAATATAAAAATGTGGCCCATAAGCATTTAAAAAACTATCACAACCCCGACAATAGACTCAACCATCTCATTATAAACCTCGACGTCCCTCTAAGAAGTTGTCATTTTATTCCGTCGGAGAGCCTTCCAATACTTGGCTGCTATAAAAACCGAGATTATCTTTTCCTGTAATTTTCTCTCCCCGAGCCACAGAATAGAGAGATACAGAGGGCCCGTTCTATACAACGAGTGAAAACTCTCGCACACCTAAATATGCTTCACGTACAGCAAGTGCAAGCGCATTCGCGACTGGCATTTGTTTGTGATCTTCGTACGTACGCGTCTATGTGTGAGTGCGCCTGTTGTCACCGTATGATTATGAACTTCGTTAGTTTAGAATGTATTGCGAACTGCAACAAACCATTTAAAATTTATCGCATTATTTTTTTGATTGTTTATAATCTATCCATGGCAAACTGACAAATTGTGAACTGGTATCAAACCTGCTTGTAAAGAAAGCACCTTGTGCTAATACTAAACAGTCAAGTAACTGCAATCAACTTGGAAGTAGCGCTCGCCGGCCGCTACCGTGGCACCGCTCGCTTCACTCGCTCGGCTCGCGCGTGGTTTGTCACAGTTCTAACCTAACCTAACCCATTTGGTAAGGGTACCCAAGCTTAATTAATGCGACCAATTCGGCTGCCACCAAGACCTGCAAATCAGGGATGGTTCACACTTTTACGAGTGATAATATCTAACAGATTGTGAACCCTGTCGGTAAGTGCATGTTCGTTCACAATTTGACGGTTTGTCTAAAGCTTATTATAATTTGAATGAGGTTTTTGAAGAGAAATTTTGATTATGAATTTATGATTTACTGATTTATTATTTTTAATGTTCTTATTATTATTATGACATTTTTAAATAAGTTGACTCGGAATAACATTATAAATAATATTGTATTAATATTTGCATGCCATTGTTTTGAGGCAAACGTGATGATCTGTTTTTATGTTTACTTTTGACATCTCTTGCATACTGACAATTTGTGTTGCATGTAAATACTCATGTTTGAGCAAATAAATGATTATCTTATCTTATCTAATAAACAATCGAAAATTAATACTTACGTTATATTATAAGCACTAAGCCACAGCTCACAATTTATCGACAGTTTACAATCTCGCGAGATAGATTTTAAACTAACGGTTTTCACGATTATACGGTGACATATGCAGCCGCCCTCTGTCTGTACTACCAGTCTGTTCTGTGCCCAAGTCGTGCCGAGAGCAACAATAAAATAGTCGTTAGACCGAGAATAAAGTCACGGCGAGTGATGCAGAACGGTAAAGTTTGAAGTACCTAGATATAATGTATTGCAAGTGTAGCTGTTCACTTGTTGTAAACGTGTTTTTCGGATGATGTTGCTTTAAGTGCACGGCTGTGTAATTTTGTAATGCACGAGTATTGGAACATGTCTGGTTAAATTGTTTAATTGCGTTTTGGACCTTTTTCAACTAGAATCTCTAGATGTACGTTACGGCCGAGCTGAAACGCGTGAAGAAGGTGAACCTAAGGTAAATTCGAATGATTTTTTAATCGCAAAAACAGATAGTATTTAGGTTAAAATTTATGCAACAGTCACAATAAATATAACGGGTCTCCCTTGTTTGACCAAAAGGAATTTGACAAATTTTCACTTCCCAAAAAATTTTTCGCATAATTTCATTTGCCAAATTATTACTTAGCAAAAAATCTATTCACAAAAAGTTGTAACGCAAACCTAATGTTTGGCAAATGAACGCTCAAACTATAACTTGTTTACCAACTAGTACTTCTAACATTTTTTATTTAGTCAAATATTTCATTTGGAATAACAGTTTTTATGCAAAATCAAATAAGCCAAATACTTATTTAGTATCGTCAGTTTTCAATTCACCCTTTCCTATTCAGTCAAACTTCAATGACAAAAATGTGAACTACTAAGTGGGTAGGAGGTAAATCATAAATGGCGCTCAATATGTGCTCTTTTTTTTCTATATAATGTAGTCGTTCCTGGCACAGTAGGTAGTAGGTCACAGTTTTAACCTAACCTAACCTAACCTAACCTAACCTAACCATTTTTTTAAAATAAGTAATTAACCTAATCTAAATAATTCAGTTCCGGGTAACCTACTAAAAACAATCTCTTTTTTCTATTAATGCAAGTCGTTTCTGGCACTCGCCGGCCGCTGCCGCGGCACCGCTCGCTTCGCTCGCTCGGCTCGTGCGTAGGAGGTCACAGTTTTAACCTAACCTAACCTACCCATTTTTTTAAAGAAGAAATTAACCTAATCTAAATTGTTGTTCCGGATAACCTACTAAAAACAATATATTTTTTTCTATTAATGCAAGTCGTGTCTGGCACTCGCCGGCCGCTACCGCAGCACCGCTCGCTTCGCTCGCTCGGCTCGTGCGTAGGAGGTCACAGTTTTAACCTAACCTAACCATTTTTTTTAAATAATTAACCTACTCTAACTACTTCCATAAATAAACTAATATCAAGTAACCATAAATTTGACTTGTTTCAGACAAATTCAAGCACAAAAACTTACAAAGAAATACGCAAAAGACATCAAATTTAACCAGCAAGTCAAATGTCTAAAAATCTTATTTTGCCTTAATATTTTTTGTCTTAACAAATCATTTCACCAAACGATTATTGTCTGAAGATTGTTTGCTGTAATAAATCATTTGATTAAAGACCAAATTCCATAATGACATTATACTTAGTAATATTTTGCCAAGTAAAAATTTGACCAAATGAAAATATGCGTACTAAAATCATTCGAAATATTGCAATGGTATAAAAAAAGGTTGCTAAAATTTGTTTGGGTAATGAAATTTTGTCAAAATCTTTTTGGCAAAACGGCAGGCACCCAAATATAACCCATATACAACGTGTCGTTTTGCATCCTCGTCAAATTTCAGGGTGTGATACAGAACATCAAACCGAGCAACTTTATGGGACCAAAATCGTAATCGCGAAAAAATTTTCAACTGTCCCATAGAAAACTTTAATACTTACTCGACGCATATGTAGGTATGGGAGGGCTGATTATTTTTTCGCGATTACGATGTTTGTGCCATGGAAAAAGTTGTTCGGTTTGATTGTCTATACACATCCTTAAATTTGACGAGGATGCAAAACGATACGACGTATATGAATAAGGTCTTAAAACTATGCAAATATTACGTGACGACTGACGAGTACTTTCAAATCAAAAATCGTTATAATTAACGTTAGGTACCTACGTTAAGATCGCGCGTTCGTGCTAGGCCCACAGTTCAGTTAAGACCCCATCAAACAGAGCGACACGCGACGGTAATCGCGCGCGACACATAGGCACCGCGTGTCGTGCGACGAGCGGTGCCTTTGGTTCACGCGCGATTCGCGTCGCGTGTCGCGCCTGTTTGTAGGAGCCATAAACCTGGCTTGTTTATGCAAGAATTATCACTACGAAAATGTTGAGATGGTTTTGTGGAGTGATGAAAATAGATAAAGTAAGAAATAAGTTTATAAGAGGAAGTTCGAAAGTGGCGCCAGTGACAGAAAAGTTGAAATGAAATCGTTTGGCTTGGTATGGGCATGTGACAACAAAAAGAAAGACTCTTTTAGTCAAAAGAGTTATGATATATATGTTGATGGATGGAGAGGGTGCGGAAGGCCAAAGAAAAGAGGGACGGATTGTGTGAAGAATAATATGAAAGAGAAGGGATTGAATGATAGTGTGACGGTTGACAGGGGAAAATGGAAGAAGAAAATGTAACATGGGATAAGGGCAGGAAGATTATCGCTTTACTTTATTATAGCTACGAAGAAAACTATTTCATGAAAAGTAGAAGCACCATAATAATAAGCTTATATAAATAAACCCAGGTCACGTCAAAATAGATGTGCTCGGAGGTACGAGTAGTCTGTCCACCGCCACCGAACCAAACGTGGTGGTGTGCGGTGCTTTGGTTATCGCTACACCCCCGTCAGGAGGTGCGACTGGCGGTACCGGGGCGTGGCCCCCTCTCCGCGGTAGCAACACGTTGGCCCGTTACTACGGGCCCCTCATTTGGTCGGCCTACTGCGGCCTAAAAGATGATGGGACGCGGATATGCGCGTCCCTGTGAATGATTGCTATATCTGTGTCTGTAGGCACGCCACGACGCTGCTAATCAGCGCCGCTTTCTTCACCGTATCCCGGCGGTCAACCCCTACCAGGTGGAACCCCCACCTACATGGGGGAAGCCCAGCAGAAGGCGACCAGCGACAGAGATACGGACTCGACGTTCCTACAGAAGGGGTGAGTGGCTCCCGCCCGCCCCACTTTCAGAGCTAGGTGTGCGGTGGACACGCGGCCATAGTAGTAGTAGTAGTAGTGGTGGTGGGGTAGTAGTAGTGGTGGTGGGGTAGTAGTAGTGGTGGTGGGGTAGTAGTAGTGGTGGTGGGGTAGTAGTAGTGGTGGTGGGGTAGTAGTAGTGGTCGCTGCTTCGACGCCGTCATCTCGTTCTCGGTGACGTCCCGTGGGCTTATTCCCAGGGGCTCCAAACAATTTCTCACCATACATTGATTCCCAAGAGCTTAAAAATTAATCTCACAATGCACTTTCTGTCATCATCACAAATTGACTTTGTTTCAAGGCCGCAAGGTTGACTATCCTATTTTGCTATTGTAGATGGACAGCGCGGTAGGGACGAGAGCTTCGACATTGTCGCATTACTCCAGTAATTTGTTTGTTGAATCATACATTAATTTTGTTGTGAATATTTTTTTGTTGTGCACTACTTTAAAATTTTTGGAGGTCGTGGGAAAGATTTTATTTATTATTATTATATTACTTTTTGGAGCGCCTGGGAATAAGCCGTCCCGCGAAAATGCCGGTGGATGAACGGCCTGAGACAGAATTGCATTTTGCATTTGGTACCTTCATCTGAGTGCTGTCTAAAAAGTTTAGCACTTATTTTGATGGAGGACTTTGAGTCACAAATAAAGTGTTATGTTCTGTTTTTAAGAGCGTAAATATTATACAGCGGTCATAAATGTGCTCCCAAGATATATCTTGGAAGATAAGTCGGTTTAAGTGCATAAGTTCAAGTATATTTGAACTTATGCACTTAAACCGACTTATCTTGAACCGTAAAATAACTATTTGATGGTTGACGTTTGAAACCATCTTGTTTTATGAAATTTTATACCGCTTCGTAAGCTTGGGAAGAGACTTACATACCTACACTTTAGTACCCCAGATGCCTAAATTTTATTTTACTGTTAGCGTCATACATGGTCATGAATTCGAGATATTTTTACAACCCCAATTTTTTTATAACAAATTATTTAAAAACCGCAAGTCACTAAATGCGGTTAAAGCTAAAAAAAATTAAAACAAAATGAAATGGTTTATTCTGGAATCAGTTTTACACGTCGACAATTCCGATCTGACTGAGTAGTCAGATAGGAATTAATGTCGACTCTTTTTACCCGACTGCGGCGAAACCCAAAAGGAGGGTTATGTGTTTGACCTGTATGTATGTAAGTATGTATGTATGTATGTCCGTTTCTTTGTTCCCTCGTAACTCCTAAACGAATGAACGGATTTGGATAAATTATACGTCCTTGGTAGCGCGAGTGTCACTGGCTACATTAAAATAAAATCAAAAGCAAAGTAAAATGGCGGATTTGGGGTGCCATATTGTGAGATCGAAATTTTTTTCTTCTTCTAATACCATCGAGTGGGATATCAAAATTGAAAGGTTTTAATAAGTGATTACATAAATATATTCAACTTATATGGTTAAAAGTCATTCAGAGTGACAAATCGTTAAAAACACGTAAAAAAAAGGCTTGGCTATTTACGTGCACTTGATCCAAAAAAATTACTCTCACGACCAAAAGTCCTAGCAAGAACTTGTAAACTAAAAAGCTGGAAATAAAAAAAAGTAATTAGAAAAACTAAAAACCCGACTGCGGTAAAAAACTGAAAAGCTAAAAACAAGCCCATTTTAAATTAAATAAAAGTTGGAAGCAGGCGGGACCCATTCCATTTTTATATTTTCTAACTAAATGGGTCCCGCCTGCTTCCAACTTTTATTTAATTTAAAGTGGGCTTGTTTTTAGCTTTTCAGTTTTTTACCGCAGTCGGGTTTTTTAGTTTTTTTAATAACTTTTTTTTACCCCGAGTTTGTTTCGCCATTTGTTCTCAGGAGTCTGAGAAGAAATGACGAAACAAACTCAGGTGTCAAAATCTCTTATACAGTCCAGACATAATCTTGGTCAGATCGTGTGGGGACCATGTAGAGTATCTGAAATGGTATTTTGAGGAAAAACAAAGTCAGTGCAAGTATTTTGTCAGTAAACCTGTAAGTAGCTCAACTCGCTCAACATCATTCTGTTTCTGCCAATCGTTTAGAGATAACAAAGACAAAATAATGTTTTAAAATATTATTTTCACATTTAGTGATTTGTGGTGCTTTGATAAATGAAGAAAAGTGCTAATTAATGTCAATAGGTGAACAATAGGTTTAAGAAATCCAAGAAAATTGTTTTTACAATCGCTTCGCTATATTTTTTTTGGTTTCTGCCAATGATTAATAAGACAGGCCATCTGAAAGAACATTCGTGTGCTTGAAGTTTTAAATAAATAATTAAACAATTAGGAGTTTATTGTGCCACTTACATTTTCTCGTTGGAGAAGTTAATGATTTACCTACTTATTATATATTTTCAAACTCCTTTAGCAATTTATGCTATCTAATTGATCCGCAATTTTAAAAGCCATTTTACGTCAGTGCAATCGTAACCTATCACCTTAGTAAAATCCTTAAATCACAATGTGTGTCATCACAATTACCCTTAGAGGTCCCCGAAACGATTTATTGCCATCTATGTATTATTGTAGTAATATTGTCAAACGCTTCAATTGCACGATCAATATTAGACAGTCAATTCAATATTATTAATATTAGACGATCAATTTAGGCATCAATGTGTCTCAATTACATTAAATTAGACAATTGCAATTGATATTTCGGGGAAACTTTACCTAACAAAACTTAAACTTATCTTTAAGAAAACAAGGAACAATTCTTATTCATGATACCCGATAATATTACCTCTCAAACATTTTGCACGGGAGCATCTAAAATCTAAAGGAAAACCTTTTTTACAAAAAAATACAACCGACTTCCAAAAACAACACTACAAAGTGAAAAATAACTTTAATTTCGGAAGTCGGTGTCTAGTTAAATTTATTTTCGTTTTTTGCCACCGACTTCCGAAATTAAAATTATTTTTCACTTTGTAGTGTTATTTTGTTTTGGAAGTCGGTTGTATTTTTTTGTAAAAAAGTTTTTATATTTCACTTTTTAGTTGTCTACCTACCCCACACAAATTCTTATACCACTATCTGCTAAACAAACTAGAACATCATCCATATAAAAGTAGGGGAAAAATACGTATTATTGAAGCTAACTCAAAAACTACCGAAGCAAAGTTAATCAATTTTATATGGGACCAACTGTGATGTATACCCTCTCTTATAAAACAAAAAAAAATCCAAATCGGTCTAGCCATCTTCGAATAATCGGGGAACATACATAAAAAAAAAAATAAAAAAAAGGTTCCGACGAATTGAGAACCTCCTCCTTTTTGAAGTCGGTTAAAAATCTAAAGGAAAAAGCCATTAGACTGGACAGTCCCAAGGGGTTTCAAATTACCCATTGATTTTTCATATGCTGCAGTGTAAAATGGGTTTTTCTACCATGCAGGCAATTCTCAGTAGCAGCCCGGAGTATTACTTACATTCTTTCCCCAAGGAGTAATTTATTTATTTATTCAATTATTTAAACTCCTTTGGTAGCTTACGCTTAATGGTGCGCAATTTAACCTTGCATATGCCATAATTACATAAACAATTAAAAAGCTATTGTGTCTCGCGTAGATCTGCGTTCCGGCATTTTACGTCAATTCAGTGTGACCCTGTTACTGTTAACCTGTATCATCCCACTGAGGCCTCTTCCCATGACTTCCAGTGCTTATGTTTACAGTGGTAACCTGTTCTTGGTGGTGATGGCTGATCCACTGTGATAGTCCGCGAAATTAAAATTTTCTTGCGTTTTTTGCAATTTGCAGGTCAATGTAAAGTTATATCTTGATCAAAATATGATTCGCGACATTAAAAAATGTGTATTTATATAATTTTAACCATAAAAATCATCAATACATCTCTCTAAGTTAGATTTGCTCCGGATTCATCAGATTTCGTTGTCGTAACCTTACACTTGCCTGCAAATTGCAAATAACGCAAGAAAATTTGAATTTCGCGGGCTACCTTCGCGCATTCACCTTAAATTATTTCAGTCACAAAGACCCTTCCTATATAAAAAAAACAAGGAACACTTCTTAGTCTACCCGACGCCTATACTCGCGAGCATCAAAAGAGAAATTAATGCCACTTGCTTGGAGACTGAACACTTCCAAAGGGATCTAATGTCACCCATTGATTCTTCATAAGCTGAACAATCAGATAAGCTTCAGCCTGAAACAAGTGGGATTAGTGAATATAATTATGAGGATATGTATTTCTTCTCGGTTTTTTTAGGTTCCGTACCTCAAAAGGAAAAATGGATCCCTTATAGGATTACTTCGTTGTCAGTCTGTCTGTCAGTAAATCAAGACTCTATTTCTCAGGAACGCGTATCAAGTTGAAATTAATATAATATACGTAGGTATACGGTCCCTCAAAGCACTAAAAAAATCAAGCTTCTAAGTCAACGCAATAAAAAAATACGGCCATTTATATGCAACATATTTTGACACTCGCAAGTAAATCAAAACCTGTATAGTACTTCACGTTGATCTAGAATCATGAAATTTGGCAAGAAGCAAGGTTTCACAGCACAAGTAAAGGGAAAAGTCTGAAAATAGTTCATTTGTAGTTTTATCACATAATTTTTTTTTGCGATTACAAACAAATTAGGCAGTTAGAGAATTGACTATGACGTAGTAGTATGTCAATGTATGGGAGAACATGTTTTTCAACTACAATGCTGTTTGTTTTTGGGATAAATGCATCCCAACTACGGAACCCTTCATTGTGCGTGGTCCGAGTACGACACGCACTTGGCCAGTTTTTTTTTTGTTATTCAGATGGATTGTTCTGCTTCAGAGTCTCAAATAAACACTCAAAAACAAGATAGGACACTAAAATGGACGCTAAATTTGTAAGCATTATCAACTTTTCCTGTACCATGGTACAGTCAGCAACAAAAGTCGATTAACACTTGCAGTTTTTTAATCTTAATTATTAAGCGAAATATTTAATTCAAATCGGAACAGACGTACTTAAAATTTTAAGAACATTAACTTTTAACAGTTAAAAGAAAAAAATGCAGTTTATCGAATCATTTTGTGTTAATTTAGATGAGATCAAAAAGTAGCAGTGTTAACCGACTTCTGTTGCTGACCGTACCACCATACTACTACCATAATTAATTATGGTTCAGGGCGTTATTGGAGTCTCCTTCTCGGAGAGGGAAAATAGTAAAAGGCATTTATAATTTTTATAATCAAATTCTAATAAATCACAATTAATTCTTATAATCAAATTGTAATAAGTACCTAAATTGTCTCGTATTGGACATAAATGAAACCCCCGGATAGTTTTATACTCGTATTTCGACACAAATAGGTATTTTACAATAATTTTAGTGGAGCGATCAATGTAAACAATAAACGTATATAATAAAAAGTAATGTGAAAAAAAATTAAGCTCCTGACTGTTATTTCGTGCGTCTCATATGCACGAAGCTTGTTTGTTGCTAATGGTTGCTAAGAATATAGCAGTAGGCGCTAACATAAATATATATATTTTTTAAAGACTACATGATGCATCGGTAATTAATTCTATCCAAAATGGTATTTCTCGTTTAAAGAAAAAATTACTTACTTACGCTTGTCAAAACACAAGAATTTAACGGAGCGTTCATACGTTACCATAAGATACTTAAATTCCATTTGTTTCAAAGAAAGACAACGGACCCGCCATCGCTTTTGATCCTCCATAAGAACCTTGAAATAAAAGCATTGAAAAATGGATTAAGGATATCAAACGGGAACCTTTTGTGAGTATGTTTCTCTGTTGTTATGATCAACCAAGTGATCTATGGGATAAAAGAAAAGGGTAGATAAGGGTATTTGTCATCCCTACCCATGGGAAATTGGAAATTTGTGAATGTTATATAGCGTGTTTGGAAGCTGGGTGCAAAGCCTTAAAGGAGTTATAGTTGACACCATTTAGAGCATTTTGAGCTCGACATGTCTTAGACGAAGTATTACTAATCACCCTATAGGTAATGTTCCCACTGCTGAGACACCAGCCTCCTCTCGGTGAAAGGGAGCGGGCCATAAGCCACCACGCGAGCCCTGTGTGGGTTGGTAGATATCACATGTGTTCAAATGCTTGGTTCTAGAACATGCCGATTTTCTCACGATGTTTTTCTTCACCGTTTTGAGAGCAGTGGTGATGAAATAATTTATACAAAGCGCCTGTCAGGGTTCGAACCTACGACTACGACTCGTAAGTCGCGGCCGTTACCACTGGGCCACCACTGCTCTAGACGAACTATATTTTATTTTTATTTTTAAGTGCTAACTTTTAGTACAGTCCTATCAACTTATCTGTGAACTGAAAGAGGACGCCACCGTCGATGCGTCGACACAATCGAATGACATGCGTCGGCACAATCGAGGACATTCCAACATGGCGGCCGTAGTTCCAATTTTCGCCATTTCACAGATAAGTTGGTAGGAGTATAATAAAATGACATACCAACTCTAACTGGAGCAAAAATAAACAAAAAACATGCTTCGTCTAAGACATGTATGTCTCAAAATGCTCTAAATAGTGTCAACTATCACCCCCTTAAGACTTTGCACCCAGTTTCCAAACACCCTGTATATTTTGCTCCTTTTTGTCAACACTGATAAAAATACACTTCCTGGGTTGAAAATATGAAGTAGTGTGTTTTTATCTCGACGAAAATTTATCTTCTTTATTATTATGTAACATCCTAACTAATATTATAAATGCAAAAGTAAGTTTGTTTGTTATGCTTTTACGCTAAAACGGCTAAACGGATTTGGATGAAATTTGGCACACGGGTAGATAGATACTTTTTATCCCGTTAGTACGTTTCCGTGCGATAATTTCCAATCTCCACGCGGGCGAAGCGGGTAAAGGCAAGTTGGCAAAAGCACGGCGCCGCCATCTTGTTTTTGCAATACATTTCACAAAACCATTGCACAAATGCTTACCAACAGCGCCACCCTGTCAACGTTAGGGGTTCCCGAAATGATCACTTGCATTTGATCAATTGCCATCAATTTCTATTGTATAGTGCCACAAACTTATCTGACCCATTGGCGTCGATGTCGGTGATTTGTTCACATCATATGACAAGCCTTGTCACTTTCCATAGTGATTTCATTAGTTCCATCACGTTCCAATTAATATAAGATATTTCAGTTCCAGATAAGTTTGTGGCACTTTAGTATAGATAGATCAATCGCTTCAATCGCATTTGGTAGACAATCTATTTGCGCATCAATATGTATTAATTATGTGAAAATTGACAATTGCTATTGATCGTTTCGGGGATCCTTTATTCGAGCTGCCAGCGCCTAAAGATCCTTGTACAGGTGCACGTCTATACAAATTTTTTTCACGAGACCAATTTTTTTTCAGCTGGTTCCTAGTTTATGAAGCAGAGTTTCCCAGAAATTCTAAACCGGTTACCATCATTTGCGTATCTATCTATTTTACGCAAACTGTCGCAAACATTGTATGAAACGCAAACACAGTAACATTTCAACGACAACTCATTTCCTCGAACGCAGAATGGGAAGGCTCACCAAATATTTACCTTTATTTTAGGTAACATGAAACTCGCGCCACAATGATGTACCTATACCTACCTAATCCACGTCAATGGGACACATAATATCCTGTGAAGAGACGCTTTATCAAGCTTTGCTTACACTGGGGTCGATGGCACGGAAAACTTCGCATCTTTCTAGGGAGGTGCGTCCAGCCTCAAAAATAATGTATTAGGCATCGACAAGAATTCATTTAGTTGTTGTTGTTGTTTTGTGTTAATTTTTGTTATTTTGTTGTTGTTGTTTGTTGTTAGTTCGTTAAGTTGTCTGTAATCTTAATATCTTAAGTAAACGATTTTGTTTTTATTTGCCATACATATTTATCTTTTATTTTTTTAACCGTCTTCAAAAAAGGAGGTTCTGTATTCGACCCTTATGTATGTATGTATGTTTGTTAGTCCGCAATTTTCACAAAACTAATGAACCAATTTTGAGGATTTTTCACTAACGTGATCTATATACTTTCAGGAAGGTTTTAGTATTATTCTTAGGTACGAAGTTATATGCATCAATACACTGTATTTCCGGCATTTCTAAGCGGATTTTGATGATTCTTCTTTTCGTTCGACTTGGGCTTACCTACTTATGTAAATGTATGTTCAACTAAAAATGGAAAAATAAATTTACTTTAAAAAAAGTAAAAACAAAACAGCTTCTGAAGTCGGTCGGTGTCAAGCTAAAGTCCATTTAAGAATTGAAGACACCGACTTCAGAAGCTGTTTAGTGTATTAAGAAAGTTATTTTATTCGTTTTTGGTTTTGAAGTCGGTTTTTACTTTTTTTAATAGTAGGTACATTTTGATACAAGTGGAGAATATTTGTTATTGCATTCGAGGCGGAATTAACACCCGAGCCGTAGGCGAGGTTGTTTTTGAGCCGAGAACTGCAATAACAAATGTCCACGTGTATCAAACGACGTTTTTCAATACACTTCTGAAGAAATAAAATAAAATAACGAAAAATATTTTTGTCATGAATTATTAGGAAACTATGATTTAAATTTTCTTTTTTTCCGCGCTTAGCTTTCGCCAGGTTGAAGGAGAAGCAAAGGTATAAAGGCGATGAACAGCTTAATATGAGAAATAGAAAATTAAAATATTTTTGAGTTTAGAACGCAAATAAACGTTAATTTGTTCATATACTTTTTTTTATTGTAATAATCATGGTTTTTAATGATATTCTATTAATAAACATTATTTAAATATTCAAAAAATATTAACGCCGTAAAGACGCATATCTCTTTGCCGAGATTTAAAAAAAAACATTCACCTTCGTATAGAGAGGACCGTGACCGTGTGATTAGAGGCATTGAACCAATTTGGACTATGTATAAGGTATAAGTTATCTGTGGCAATTTTTATATCCGCACACGTGTTGGAAAATGAAAAATCGCACGCGTGTGAAATACATTGTATTGTGAACCTAACCGTAGTGCGATATGAACCAGTTTTCGAGGAAGTGTATTGAAAAGTATTTTTTTTTTAAGTAGGTAAGTATTTACACACACATACGCACCCCCACACTATAAAACTGATTTACATACATAAGAAGTCCTCGTCGAAAACTTGCGTCAGGGATTAGTTGTCAGGCATTTATGCTGAACTGGTCCTATTCGACGCAGCCGTGAGGCACACAACACTTATAACTATTTACGATTTTTTTTTATTTTTTTTGTGATTACAGGGTTAAATTTAATTAATACAACTTTTTTTGGTCACTATTTTTATTTGGTGCCGTATTTTACAGTTCTTTGATGTCCACTAGTTAGTTAAAATGTGGCAAATTCGTTATGCACAATGCACTATTAATAAGACTGCCGCAATAATTTTATCGTAAAGTTCCGAAACGGATTGAAAAACGACCCTATTTTTTCCAACAAATCAGTACGAGTAACTAAGTAATCCCATTTTGATGACAGAGGATTTGTAAATAAACACCATTTTCTCTATTCTGGAGAAGAACAACTCAAACTCAAACTCAAACTCAAAGCATTTATTTCAAATAAACCAATTACAGGCACTTTTGAATTGTCAATGGGTCGGTCAGTCAGAAAGATGAAGCTAGTTGCCCATTCCAAAGCGTTGTAGATCCCTATGGAGAAGAACGGGCAAGAACCAACCACGTAGGACCCGTAATTTTTTTTTGTCTGACCTGTTTTTCTGTAGGGTTTTAAAAAGGAACGTGTCACAGTAAATTTCCCATAATTATTTAATACAGGCTTTATTATTATGGGCAAATATTTCTCAATTTTCGTTTAATGTTTGTTCTTGTATTGTAAGTTGTATGTTGTTGTACCTTCGCATTGGCCCACCCTGTGTATATATTGTTTTAATTTTATCATGTTTATCATGTCGTGATGTGTGTACAAATCACGTCTGCACAATTTCTCTAGCTAATTTAATGTGACCCTGTATTGTGTGCGTAGAATTTTATTATATTTTATTTTAAAAAGGTGCTCCATTATAAACGCACCTTCCCCAACGGTCATCGGTTCTACAGCAAATATGGCTGACCAGCACCCTAATTGCGTAACACATTATCGATCGGAGTTGGTTTCATTTTGAAACAAATTGCTAATCCATTGCTTCTTAGGTTCAAAAATTTGTCGGCTCGACGACGTAAATAACGCAATGAATATTGTTGAGCTGTCAAAATAAAACTAAATCCGATTAGGCAATTAGGGTGCTGATTAGGTAGGTACTGTGAGGGCCTGAAAAAACGAAGCTCGTTTTTTCTTGAAGGGTAATTCGATGTTTGAATAATTGAATGTCAGTCAGTATCATTGCTAAGCATGAAACCTCTACAGTACCTATCTGTCTTATAGGTACACAAATATATCTTTTCGGTCATGTCATCCTTTGATTCCGACTCATGTCACAAAAGCCACCTAATCCACGGCAATGTCGACAGTTTAATATCCTGTTGAGGGACGCTTTGCAAGTTGGTTTTGCTTACAATACTGGATTCAATTGTAAGTAAAACTTCAAGACTCCCTCCGTGCGATTCTGTTCCAGAGTCTGGGCTGCTACTGAGATATTTCAGTTAAAGAAATCCATTAACAGTTTGCCCAACCTGAGAATCGAACCCTCATGCTCAGCAGTAGCGCTTGCGACCACTAGACCAACAGGCAATCCAATTAAAAATTTTACAACAGCGCAATTTTTATATTGTAGGTAATTTAATTGATGTGTTTATTCCCATACTATTACATGAGCAATATTTGTAAATGTATATAAATATATACAAGTATATTATATAAGTATACTATAGTATAGTATTAAATAAGTATATGTTCGTAATCACGTTCTCGAAAACGGCTACAACGATTTCGATAAAATTTAAGATATAGGGCCTTACGGGGGCGAAAAATCGGTCTAGCTAGGTCTCATTTCTGGAAAAATTCGTTTTCTCTATTTTCACCCGAGCAGAGCTCGGTCGCCCGGGTACCTATTGGATTTTTTATCTGAAATATTTTTGTTAGCGGCCGCTTTCCCGTGAGCGGTTATTACAAAGCTCATTTAAATAAACATAATATTATACATTTAACGAAATTAAAGTAATATAATTTAAACCTAATAATTTACCACAAGCTTTTGTGATTCACTTTAATTTTGTCGATTGAGGTAGGATGTTGTGGTGGTATCAAAATCGATCAAATTCAAAATCATTCAAATGAATACAAAAGAATCTGAATACAATCATACCATCAAACATTTTTTTTTTTGAATACCTTGGCATAAAAAAATGCTGTAACAAAATTTTACTTTTAAAACTTTACCTAGGTACTTAACTATACTAACCTACCTACTTATTGTACGTATTTGCGATTTACCAAGTCAATTGCAATAATGAAGATTACGAAGATTTCCCCACTTTGTTCAATATTACAAGCCTTGAGGCCTCTTTATTTGTACCTACATGCGAGGTCAAAATAAAACCTTACAATGTAATCAACTTATACATTTCTAAGCTCTATTATATAACTCGATAAAAATAAGTCACGAATACTCTAAATTCGAAACCTATTCTAACTGACTTTGTTCCGAATATAAAAAAAGAAACAAAAAGCACGGTGTTCCACGTTCAAACGTGGCTCGGTCAGTGGATGAAATGAGTCCTAACAAGCCTTTATTCAGCCAGTCGGAACGTGTCACGTAGCTGGCCACTAACATCCAATCACCTGTAAAGTCTGGCCTTGTAAAGTCTGTTTTTATCTACGAGTATTGCTAGCTTTTGCCACGATCGATTAATAATTTCAATAAGTACCATGTTGGATTTATTTTAAACGAATAATCTTTCAAACATTTTCAGTGGATTTGGCTGTGCGTTTAGCGTATTAGCCAAGTCAGTCAGCCACCAAAAAATACTGAATAAAAACACTATGGTAATTACGTCGAAAAAGGTACATAATCTATTTCGAGATTTTTTAATTTTATTTTAATTATAACCATAGATATTTTCCTTCGTAACTGTGAACTAAATGGGTAGGTATTCAGACAAGAAAATCAAGTTACCCAAACAAGAAAAGAAACAACCACAAAATCCTACGTAATTCTCTTGCATAACATTTCCTGCTTCACAAAAACTAAAAGAACAAAGGTCTCTACAATCTTATAAAAAGTTAATCTAGCTTTAAAGCTTGTATTTTTCTCTGTAGCATTCTCACCGGGTTTCATTTAATCTGCCTCTTCCTACCAGTTTTACCTCTCTTCGTAATATTGCCAGGTTGCTCAAAGCAAAGGAATCTGCATTCCGCACTACTGTTGAATGCCATCGGTGCTCGATCATTTACTTTGAAACAAGGACGTAAAGTAAATGTATTACATTCTTTGATGGATGGTTAATGCGGAGGTAAAGGAAACTGAAATTTGATAGTAGCTATTTTAGAGGTAAATGATTTAGATTTTCTTACAAAGACGCATTATATTATAATACGTTATCTACAGTAGGTAATAAGTAGGTACTATCGAGGAAACTTACATCTGTACACCATATGGACTATTCTTGCTTGCAGCGCTCGGCCGCTATAGTAACACTTGGTAACAGATGTGGTCATCGTGTGCACGGGATTTTGTTTTCAAATTGGACACATTCATATTTCCTCGATAGTATATTACATGCGAAAAACATGCCGACTGTCGACAGAAGTGAACACTATGCATAGCATAGCAGATCTTATGTCGCGTATGATCTTAGTTCGCGTCACCGCGACTCTGCTTAGCGTAAGATTTCCCCCTACCAAAAATCGCTCAACGCGCCTAAAAAGAAGTTTTCACTTCAAAGATAGTGAGGAAATTTGTAAATAAATAAATAATAAAAACTACTGAATCTCACGAAACTACCGAATAAAATTAACTTAGAGCACTAAGTAGTTTTCCATCTTTCAACCAGTTTCTCTTTTCACTTATTACAAACAGACCCTGGTTCTAACATAGAAAACTTCAGAGATAATTTGGAACAGCTTCCAAGACTGTTCAAGGCTACCCAGAAACATCTGTGGTACTTCCACAATTTGCACCGCAACGGCCACGAACTTTCGACGCTTAGCAAACACTTAAGACTCGTGACAACAGCTAGCACGTCGTGTATGTCGACCGCAATAATAGGTATCTTACATATAGTCGACCTCATAAATGCTTTGCCACTTCTGACAACAATTCCCAGTAACTTGAAACTTTACTAAGGTTGAAACTATTCACCAGTCACGTTATACAAATAGACCGTCTCATTTTATGTCATGCATGTAATAATTACATTGTATTTTAAAGTCAGTCTCATAATAATTATGGTCTGCTTCATTTAGATTCGGAATAAAGTGTGCGCGCAAGTGCTAGTCACCGCCTGAGGTATGTATCTCAGGCGGTGCCTAGGTTGCGCGCACCGCTCACATGAGCGGTGAGACAGGGGAGGGCGCGATTTACAAGATTGGCAGACTGAGTTAGCTTGACGCTTGTCTACTTCCCCGTCTCATCGCTCAGGCGGTGACTAGAACTTGCGCGCACACTATTTCATAAAATTTATGAAAATTTACTTAATTATTAAGTACCTACACATTAACTGATATGTTTTGTGGCTACACATTAATACAATACGAGTATTATGGAACAAAGGTTGTACCTATACATATTTTTGACGCTGATTGTATCTGTTATTGTTGCCTGTAATGTACCTACTTGGTAATTATATGATTAGTGATATTATTCGTAATAATTATTACACTAGTTATGTACGAGGTCAGATAGGCAATCGCTTCATGTAAAATACTGGTTTGCAGCTGCATCCAATTAGACTGGAAGCCGACCCCAACATGTTGGGAAAAGGCTAAGCACATAATTTATAATTTTAAGAATCTAGTATATTACGCAATATTCTAACTTATAGTATTCTCTACAATGTGTTAGTACAAATCAATCAAAAACAGGCACTTTTACTTTAATACCTACGCACCAGTGCCGAAAGTATTAAGATTATTTATTTATTTAACCATTTATGTACACACAAATAAACAGACAAACAGAAAGGAACAGAAAAATACGTAAAGTAAGTAAGTAAAATACGTACAAATTAATGAAGTGCCAAAGTGATCTATCACAACAAACTAAGATACAACCTACGAACTTCTTACATAATGTAGAAACATTACTTCTTGTTTCAAAGAACGGATACTCTACTTTATATAATTGAAATTAATTTATTTTCCTTAGCAATAGCTCAAATCAGACTCAGAAAGTAGGTAGGTAGGTACAGTGTTAGTTAAAACGAGGGACATTCTTCAAGGAAGTGTGTATCTACCTAGTACTCATGAAAATGAACAACTTCTGTTACGGGACCAACTCTAAAATCGTGAAAAAGAAATCGGCTGCTCGATACATTTATTTATTTCCAAACTTGGTTGTAATACCTACGCGCGGAACGGTAACGCCGCTCCTTACCTCATCCGCGGCAACAATTTGAATATTCTGGCGCGGAAACTGTTTTTTTTTTATTATGTACCTAATCAAACTAAGAGAAACTACGAGGCCTAGAGATTTTAAAATGAAAGCCATTGACATTGTAAAGTGTCACGGAATTACCCCACAGCTCACAGGTTCATCATTTTCAATTCAATTCAATTCAATTCATTTATTTCAATCATCATTGGATCATAAGAAAATTAAAGATACATTAGATATATAAACATCAAAATAAAAAATAAGACATCACACAACACACAAATCATTTTATTGTTATTGTCACTACATTAAGCATACAGCAATGGTTAATGTAGTGACAGTCGAACCTCTCAGCCATCATCCTCAAGATGGTGTTGGAGCTGGCGCGAACCCTACGCACCAAGGATGTGCACCGTTTCCGCATCGTCGCATAGAAGCAGTCAATGCGCGACTCAGCGAACATCCCCGACGCACTGCAGTACCGAGGCAGCCCCAACAACATCCTGTAGGCATTGTTGAATTGAACTCGTAGGGCGCTGTACTGTTTTTGAGTATAGTTAGCCCACAGGGCGCTCGATTACCAAGCATTTACCAAGGACCGTTGGCCATCCTATAAAAATGATAATTACCTACACAGAACAAACAGTTTATTTACGGAAATACGAAGCAATTTATCCCAAAGTTGTAGTCCTCATGAATATTTAGATTAGACAAACATATGAAAGACCTGTGGGCGATTGCGTAAAACAAAATCAATCTGAATCGGTTTCATTTTACTACATTATCAATAAGTACCTTAAAGTAATATATCTATTGTATTTTTTGGAATTTCTGCATGCTCAAATTATCGTGTTCATTGAAATCTTAGTTGTGTAAAAATATAATGTATTGAATTGGGAAAAGGCGCTGAAATCTGACATACAGGTTCTTACCTAGTTTAGGTTTCAGAGGCTTCATATTTTTGTAACTTAAATTAATTTCAATAAAGATTTATTTATTTTGACAGTTCAACAACATTCATTGCGTTATTTATGTTATCGAGCAGAAATTTTTTTCCATCATATTAAGCAATGGATTAGCAATTTGCTTCTAAATGATTCAGACTCCGATTGATACTGTATTACGCAATTAGGGTGCTGAAGTGTGATAAGGAATTACCCACACATTCATTATTATACAGTTAGCCACCCTAAAAATGATATCTAATTACCTACACAGAACCAACAGTATATGTACTACGGGTACCGCAATACTAAGCAATTTATCTTAACGTTGTTGTAGTTCTCGTGACTATTCAGATTAGACGAAAATATAAAAGACCTACCACCGACTCGGTTTATTGTCCAACAAACTCATTTGTATGCAAAAATTAAAATTCAACGTTTTGTAGTATTTTGGAAGATCTGAAGTTAAAACAAAGGGATGGGATTGAGATTCGTGAACGATAATAGATTCCATTTCTTTTTCTTATTATCAAGGCAACACTAATTTTGTTAAAGTTGTATTTTGTTTTCCATACTTATTAATTTAATTATTTTGAGATATTTGAGATTATTTACTTATTTGGAGGAGCTCGTGGCTGATTAATAACAGCCGCAAGTCCATCCATCAAGTTAAGCTACGCTTGCCGAGGTTGGTCCGTAGATGGGTGACCATCTTTATACTGAGAAACCTCCGTGCCTCGGAAAGCATGTTCAGCCGTTGGTCCCGGCTGTCAGTCGTGGATCTTTGACAGTCGTTACGGGTCGTCAGAAGGCCGAAAGTCTGACAAAACCAGTCATACCAAGGGGGTTACCCAGACTGGGTTATGAAGGTCAGATAGGCAGTCGCTCCATGTAAAATACTGGTATTCAGCTGCATCCGGTTAGACTGGAAGCCGTCCCCAACATAGTTGGGAAAAGGCTAGGCAGATTGATTTGAGATTATTTGCTCCAGAATATAGACGCAGTGCTGCAATGGCCATAACCAAATTCTTTATTGAATAAAAAACACAGTATGACAATAGCATTTAGTTCGATAATACCTACATTAGTAAAATACTGTGTCCTAGGAATTAACGCCCACCTCAGGAAAAGGACGATAGCGTTCTAGAATTTATACTAAACACAGGAGATAGACTAAAAACTAGAATAATAGGTTAAAAATGTGAATGTGTAGGTACGAACGAATGTATTATGTACGTGTGGGTATTTGCATAGGTGTGTGAGTATGTGTGTGTATTTGTGTGTGTGCGTGAGTGTGTCTTAATTTATGTGTAATGAGTCTATTTCGGAAGGAAAAGGTCGATATTGGAAACAAATCACGGTTTGACCAAGCTCTCCAGGTCTTCATAGGTAAGGGTTTGAAGCCAGTCGTCAGTGAGTTTTTTACAATCCCTATAAGAACGAGAATGAATATGGAGTACACTGTTTACCTTATTGTACAGCCTCGAACTAAAGAAATCGTAATTGGCGCCGGACCACTTCAAGTTTCGCCGACACTATGCCACAAACTCTGTCCGATCTACACCCACGTCTACGCTCAATAGTGGCGTTAGGGTCGTAAGGCAACTCCGAGTGTTGCCGTAACATTGTGCATAGAATGGAAGACTGCCTTACAGTAGGTATCTTCCATAACGAGTACAAATCGTGAGTTGGGAAACGAATGGGTTTATGTGCCATAACCTTAAGGACCCCTCTCTGTGCCCTCTCAAGTCGAAGAAAAAGACACTTCCCAGCCCCACCCCAAGCCGTTATACAATATGTAATAAAATAAATGTTGATTGAAGATGACTTTTTCTTGCCTTTGAAACGCTACTTAGCTTGCTGTGCATTTTAAACTTTAAGGTTCATCAGGAAGTTCGAATAATATGCTTGTGGCGGCATCTACATCGCGACATACGAACTACATTACTACGCGTCACACTGACGTCACGCAATCCTGTATCGCGCAATTAGAGTTTACCGCGCAACTAGCATATATACAACGTCCCGACATCAACCGTCGGGCAGTTGCCCACCAGACACGACACCCGTCTGGTCGGAGGATCCTCCCTTTTCTATGGAGGATGAGTGAACTTTACACGCTGTTCCTCATGCCTCTAAACTGGTGACCCCGAACATGAACGTCAGCGCAGCCTTCGTGTAACTCCTTCAGCGTGACGTCATCAGCATCACTTCCTCAAGCTTTCGAGCGGCGAGTCACACAGCCAGCCAGCATCCACGGCTTCAACGGGTATCCTGACTACCAGCATGCAGCGAACGCGCATTCCTGGTCATCACCCTCAGCCTCATCAGCAACCTTGGCACAGCACACTGCACTCTCGGCCGGTCCACAAAGACCCCTACCTCTCCTGGTCGACGCCAGCAGTTAGCCTCAACCCAGCGCTGTACACTCCGACTCACTGGAGCATAACGCAGCGCCATCACCCCGACTCACTGGGAAATCACCGCAGACAGTTCCGACTCACCGTGAACTATGCGGCACCCGGTTCCGACTCACTGGAACCACAACTGGCACTGGCAAGCATCGCAAGATACACGACTCAGCCCACTATCGACCTCCGGTCTCAGGAGGGGAGTGATGTGGCGGCATCTACATCGCCACATACGAACTACGTTACTACCCGTCACACTGACGTCACACAATCCTGCATCGCGCAATTGGAGTTTACCGCGCAACTAGCATATACATATACAACGTCCCGACATTAACCGTCGGGCAGTTGCCCACCAGACACAACACCCGTCTGGTCGGAGGATCCTCTCTTTTCAATAGAGGATGAGTGAACTTTACACCCTGTTCCTCATGCCTCTAAATGCTTAATTACTATGTAATACAGAAACAATAACAAAAAATAAATCTGAAACCTTTGTAGTTCAAAAATATGTATTTATTGTATGAGGTCCAAAGCTCTTGCTTTATCCAACCAATCAGAACGCGCCACGTAGCTACCGCCGAGTACTCGACTGCCAGAGAAACCAGTCCTGCCATGTAGAACCCTAAAGTTGTCCATGATCATGACTGTTCCTGTAAAACAATATATTACATTGGTATTGGTCATCATTTTAACCGAAAGACGTCCACTGCTAGACATAGGCCTCCCCCAAGTACCGACACTTCGACCGGCTCCACCTTGTGGGAGGCCTTCCAACGCTATGTCTTCTGGTACGCGGTTGCCGCTCTGGAACCTTTCGGCCCCATCGGCCATCTGTTCTGCAAATATACCCTGCCCATTGCTACTTATGTTTGGCAATTCTTCGGGCTTTTAGTATTGGTATGCTGTCATAATTAAAGACTTAGCTTAGACCTCCCCCACCTCCCCACCCCCCCCCCCCTTCCCCTTCCCCTTCCCACCCTTCTCACCTCCTTCTGCGAAGCAGTAATGCTCGCGAAGGAGGAAGCGGAACGCGTGGGGGAGAGGCAACAGCCGCGCCCTCGCGCCCCTAGCCGCTGCAGGAGACGCCCTGGGCGGCGGGAATCGATTGCCGATTCCCGGCCACCGTAGGCGCGGGCTTGCGGACGACGAGTAATGGGCAGCTCGCCGTCCGGTAAGGACCAAGCCCGGGTCGACGGCGCGTTGTGTTCCACGCGCGCCTCAAAGAGATGTCAGCAGTGACGGGGTCAATTGGGCCGATGCCGCCGGGGTCGCGGGTAGTTCGAAAGAGATACCGTGGCCCTGGCACGGGCAGCTGAAGGAACATGGGTGGGTTTTAGTCAGTAAAAGTCTGACACGCCCTCCCGCTCTGCCCAGAGCGGGAGAAGTCATTTGATGAATTCCCATCCACAAAAAAAAAAAAAAAAAAAAGCTTAGACTAGTGGGAATTCAATGATCATGTTGAGTCCAACATGGGCCATGTTCTTACATAAATAATAATACCAGCCTTTCACTGTCCCACTGCAGGGCAAGGGCCTCTTCTCATACAGAGAAGGCACGAGCATTGATCACCACGCTTGCTCAAAGCAGTTTGGATGTACTCACATGATAGTACCTAATACACTGGTGATTTCTAAAGAGTTTAAACGCTGTATACCAACTTCTTTGTTACATTGAGTGTTACTATATAGCTTTTGGTTTTCTTATTTTTTACTTTAAGATTTAAATCGATAGATTCGCTCTCACATACTTAGGTTGCGCCACAAGGTAGCCATACAGAGAAAAGTGAGCTCACACAACATCCCGAATGGAACGATAAATACGATTTTCAGTATGAGTGAACGAGAAAATACTGTTCAAAAGTCTTTGTCAACGTCACAGAAACAAGACCATATTTTGAACCATATTTTTATGTTGTACCAAACGTGTATTTTCTTCTTTTTTTATTGGCTGTGTAAATTGAAGTTTGGTTACTTTAAATAATTTCATGTTCCAAACTATTATTTTTTTCAATTGTGGCATAGATATGGCAAAATGTGTCGTCGCACAAGAATATTTACCACCTTTGTATTACCGCATTTATAGCAAATAAATGACTTTGACTTTTAAAGCGGTCGGCTGAATCTAACGATATAAATCTTATTGTTTTTTACCTGGTCTCAGTTTAAACCTCCACTGATTACTTGAGTTCTGGTAGTACTTCGCTAAGCTTCTCAAAGAGCGATAGTATGACCTGCACTCTTCACTGTTGCTAAAAGCCATAGCAGCGCGATCGTACACGTTGAATCTGAAACCACGAGGGAGTAGTTAGTGTTGGATCATTAAGACGCTTTTTAACGTGCACGTCTTTCTACATTGTTCTCATATGTATATTTTCAACATGAACGATGTAACCAATATTTTGTAAAAATATTATGATTTAAAATAGTGTCCGTGGAGTTTCTTGCCCGTTCTTCTCCATAGGGATTTACTACGCTTTGGAATGGGCAACTAGCTTCATCTTTCTGACTTCGAAAATTGAAAAGTGCCTGTAATTGGTTTATTTTAAATAAATGCCTTGAGTTTGAGTAGAAGGTAAAGTAAAAAGTGGATGATGCTCTGAAATGAGTAGAAAAATATTAAGTTTTAGAAAAAAATCTAAATTAAAACAACTATCATCTGTTACAGAAGTACTTCTAAGTTCAAAGCTTTTTTACCTTGCCAATTTGACGCAAATGGACCAATATTGTTTTGACGCTAACGTCGAAAGCTGCTGCTAATTCAGCCGTAGATTGTGTATCATCAGCTTCCACAATCGCCTTTAATTCGTCATTGTCGACCAAAGTCTTCGGACGACCGCGAGGTTCATTTTTCAGGTCGAAATTTCCAGAACGGTAGCGAGCAAACCAATAACAAGTGGTGCGTTGGTTTGTAGTGTTAGCTCCGTAAACGTTGTTGATGTTGCGTGCCGCTTGTGCCGCGTTGCTGCCACGACGGTACTCATATTCCATAATTACTCGAATTTTTAACGTATCCATGATGACGAAAAAGATTGAAATGCGATGAAAATGTAACACTAATCAATAAACAAATGACTACTTTTGGAAAAAAATCCATGTTTTTAAAATAAAATTAATTTAAAATTAGATTTCTTAGCCAAACAAAAATTATTTTGATTTGAAATGGCCAGTACTGCAGAACGGCAATTTCATAGGTAAAGACCTAATATAAAGATCTCATTTGTTTATTTTATCTGAACATAAACAATAGCTCTGCTGTATCGTAATAATCTGCATCCATGTTTCCATTTTATTTCATATAGGATTCTTTTTTTACATTCTACTATGGTTTAGTGCCCGTCGCACCCAGGCGTTAATCGCGACATTTTGACAGTTGTCTACCCCATTAACCCACTGATTTGAAAATTGCATACGTAAACCATACCTAAACATTTAACCTATTCATTACGTACGACATCGGAACCCTGGGCGTGCTTCGACACACACTTGCCGTATCGATATGTTATAGTCGGTAATGTCCTGAACAAAGAGTATATACGTCCCAGCACTACAAACAAACCGTCTAAAAAAACGTAAGTGCCGTTCGGGGACTGAAAGTAATATCAATAAACTGTTTCACCGAACCACACTATACTAAATTTTCTTTCAGTGCCGTTAGTGGATGTGCTTAGGTGCCGTTCGAGGAAGTGCCATTCAAATCAGTGCCCTAAGTGGAATAACTCGTCAATGTAGCTTAATATAACTGGTTCAAGCATTTTTATTTATAATGTTAGATAAATTATTTCAGAAATTACTGTAGCCGTCGTAGATTAGTTAGAAACTTGTCCCTAACCAATAACAAACAAACAATCACGTAGCAAACAAAAATCATTTTTTAAACGACTTGAAACAACCTGGCCGCGTAAAGATGCTAATCCATATACAGAATGAATATTGTTTGAAATTGGCGTGGATGGCCAAATCCAAAACTTTGAGAAATATAGAAAAGTACTCAAAGAAGTCTCGAGCTCGATTTTGATGAAAACTAAAACTGCATCATTTGATTTTTGAAAAATCAATATTTCTAGCCAGGAATTGAACCCGTTGATTTTGAAAAAAAAAACACACTGTATTATAACACCATTCGATAGTGTCGCTAATAAGGATCGAATTCTGGGAAATAATGACATACGGAAAACTAAATGAAAGAGCTCATTTCTAACAAAATACTTTTTTATTTTTCTTATATGTATTGTATTAAACCTTAACTGATTAATTGTTCAAAATCATGACTATTGTTTTGAATACATAGCTGGATTCAACGTTTCAAGGATTGTACTGCATTCAGCATTACAATATTCCTCATAGTTTCGAATTTGGCCATCCACGCAGACTTGAAAAATTCACTCTGTTGATATATCACCCGTCTTTCCACAATTCCATTGCTTACTATAAGATGCATATCCAGTAAGGCTCTATAATCCTTCCATAAGGATACGTCTTCCCTACTAGTCAAACCACGCGGTCAGTGCATTTCATTCATTCATAAACAGAAGCACTTCTTACCTAATCTGTACCAGCTCTTGTGTCTCATTATCCACCCTAATAACAGGCGCTGAGTAAGTGTGGTGATGTCCATCTTCTATGTATTCTGCTTCTAAATTGAATGTAGTGAGGAACTGGAAATCTTCTGGACTCTCCTTTTTTAGCTCTTGCGCACCGAAGAATCCATCTACTAGAATTGTTTCGCCACCTGTCCCATATTTATGTTCTAGACAGTGCAAGATTTGTAGACTGTAAAATAAAACACGTTTTAAAAACACATTTGCTCAACCCCTAAATAGGTTTTCGTTTAAAATTTTTATCTATTGAGCCCAACACTAGTACGTCAGAATATATCTTTGTATCAAATTGTACGCTAAAAACTAATTCAACTAAAAAAAACATCATCATCTCGTTAATTCGTGCAAGAAAATTCTAAAACATTTTCATTTGTGGAGCATTCATTCAAGGGAAAAAGGAAATTGTTCGCCGAAGAAGAAAAGTCAAAGATCCTTAAATCAAACGATGTGTGGGAGGGCCGACGGATTTCAAGAATTTCTTTTCCGTTTGTACAATAGGGACGAGACATTTGCGGCAAAAAGACCGCCATTATTTCGACAGAGTACTGTTGCAGGAACGGAAGCTGAAAGCTAAAGCACCCGTTTGCTAAACAGAATTTGAAAGCGACGAACAAACGAAAGCTTTTTTGAATAGACTCTGAAACAATAATGACAGAAGGGATCCCAGTTAAAGTGGGCACAAATGGCTGTTGCAAAAATAACTAGCTTCATTATTACAATCATAATAAATTACGCTTTATTTAAGAGGGCTGTCGGGTTTTGTCACCTCTCTTGCTCACACGGGACCACATTTTTTAAGTTGTTAAATGAAAAGTTGCTTTTTTTAAAAATGTAATCAATTCACAAACTAGTAAACATTTTTGATTTAATAGGTACATAATTATTAATAATAAAAAGTAAGTTGAAAAACTCAAACCAGACTACTGAAAAATCACGCTCGCCGCGGTCGGTCTGTAAGTTATTAAATTAATATTATTTACTTTTACTTATTTTTAACAATTTAACATAATATATACACAATATAACATATTTGTAATGTGCTCGTCAAGACCTTTTTTTTTGACACCAAACATGTCATAATTATCTCAATAAAATTGTTTTCGTGGTCAGAAAACGTGTGAAGTCCACCATATTAAATTTAGGGAGAATTTATATAGCCTATGGCACCCGGACCATTATTACGAATCTATTGATACCTCATTCATTAAAATCGGTTCATTAATTTAGGCGCTATGGTGGAACACACGTAAATACATACTTATATGTGTGTGTCTTATTTGTGTTTATGTAAGACTCTCATCACCTTTTCGTTTGCCAATAAAACTTTTTGTATTTTTTTTTTTTGTATATACATACATACTTACATACATAGACTGTTAAAATCATAACCCTTCCTTTTGGCTTTGCCGTAGTCGGGTAAAAAAGCATCTTTATTATTCTTGAAAATTTAGTCCCATGTGAGCGAGAGAGGTGACAAAATGCGACAGTCGTCTAAAGGCCCTATGATCCGGCGCTCGAGCCACGCACTGAACTGAAGTAGGCTCGCGGGTGTTTCTCGCGTATTTGGTAGGTATTTAAACATACAAATTATTTTAATCATTTTTTTACGACAAACTCAGGAAATCTATCAAGCAAAGTAAATCTAATCATGTTATTAAAAGCGATTGGCTATCCGCCAGATCCTTAAATATGATCTTATATCTTTTTTTCAGAATTTTATAACACTGTTTTTTATGTTTCCCTTGGATTCAAAAAACTAGTAAGCGCGGTGTCTGTCGGGTCACAGCGCCTTAAGCACTCGTTTTTTTTTTTTAAATTGAAAAGTAATTAGCACAATTCGTTTTCAATTTGTGCTTCGATTAATTGTTGTTATGTTGACTGCAGAGCATGAGGTCCTGGGTTTGATTCCCGGGTCGGGCAAAGTGCTATTGGGTTATTCCATATGGAATTTCTCAGGTTGGATTTGTGTCCGGTTGATGGCAATAGGCTCGCCCCCTATTACATGGGACTTAAACATAACTAGCAAAATATGGGTGTACTATAGGTATACCTCTGCCCTGCCCGTTGGGGATTACAGACGTGATGTTATGTGTAGTTAAACATAACTAGCAAAATATGGGTGTACTATAGGTATACCTCTGCCCTGCCCGTTGGGGATTACAGACGTGATGTTATGTGTAGTTAAACATAACTAGCAAAATATGGGTGTACTATGGGTATACCTCTGCCCTGCCCGTTGGGGATTACAGACGTGATGTTATGTGTAGTTAAACATAACTAGCAAAATATGGGTGTACTATAGGTATACCTCTGCCTTGCCCGTTGGGGATTACAGACGTGATGTTATGTGTAGTTAAACATAACTAGCAAAATATGGGTGTACTATGGGTATACCTCTGCCCTGCCCGTTGGGGATTACAGACGTGATGTAATGTGTAGTTCGTTTCTTTTTCAAAATGAAAACGAATTCTGTTATACTTCAATTAATTGTTGTCGAATACATTTCACAAACAGTTCGGGTTGACCACTTAACGAAATTGATTCTCCTACGTAATTGTTATAATACTTTAGTTGACGTCCGCACGGAAGTAAAAATATCGCGGCGATTTTGTTTCACGCACTGGATTTTCAACGCTCTGCTTAGCGCCGAGAGTTGAAAATCCAACAGTTTGTTTTTTCGACGCGCTAGAATGCACTCTGTTGTTGTAAGGTTGGATTCTCAATGCTCAGCTCAACAACGAGAGTTGAAAATCCAGTGCGCGATAAAATCCCGCCGCGATATTTTTATGTTCGTGTGAACGTCGGCTTATTCATGCTTTTATTGTAAATCTTTTTCCACGAGTAATTTTATGGGGCTCGAGCAATCAATTACTAATAATCGTTACAAGTAGGCACGAGAACTGAAGGGAAATTTGTTTAAAGGGATTTTTTTTATTAAGTTGTTATTCATAAAATGTGAGTGGCTTTGTTCGATTTTCAATACCTTTTGAGTTACCAACCATATATTTTATTTTTGACATAAGCACGCCTATGAAGTTCCTTATTTATTGACAGGCAACCATAGACGAAAAATTGCAAACCTTCATGGACGCTAAAGTAAAAAAAACTTTTTTACAAAAAAATACAACCGACTTCCAAAAACAACACTACAAAGTGAAAAATAACTTTAATTTCGGAAGTCGGTGTCTAGTTAAATGTATTTTCGTTTTTGCCTCCGACTTCCGAAATTAAAGTTATTTTTCACTTTGTAGTGTTGTTTTTGGAAGTCGGTTGTATTTTTTTGTAAAAAAGTTTTTATTTTTCACTTTTTAGTTGTGTACCTACCCCACACAAATTCTAATACCACTATCTGCAAAACAAATTAGAACATCATCCATATAAAAGTGGGGAAAAAATACATATTATTGAAGCTAACTCAAAAACTAACCAAGCAAAGTTAATCAATTTTATATGGGACCAACTGTGATGTATACCCTCTCGAATAAAACAAAAAAAATCCAAATCGGTCCAGCCATCTTCGAGTAATCGGGGAACATACATAAAAAAAAAAAAAAAAAAAAGGTTCCGACGAATTGAGAACCTCCTCCTTTTTGAAGTCGGTTAATAAATAGTTGGAAAGATCGATGTCCCGTTTGAGCCATCTTTCCAATATTTAAAATGTATTCAAATAAGTGCTTTTATCAAAACCAGCTCTGTTGTACTAGTAAAACTGCTCTTACCCTGCTGCTTCAGTGAAGTACGTATTGTCATTGTGAGCAGCTAAAGGCAGGTTGGTGTAAGCTGTATCAGCATGGTCTGCCCGCGTGGTGAACTGCCACATTCCTCCGAAGATCGTATGTTGGACGCCTCCGAGAGCTTTGCAGACTTCCTCTGTTGCTTCTAAGGATACACCGACCTGCAATGAAACATGTTTTATTGAAATAAAAGCTAGGTACGCACAGCTACAGATCAAGCTAGACATTTCCAGTATAAGTTGATCTCGCATTGTATAGGATTTCCTTACAATGAGCGGTCACTGTAAACTGGTATTGTATAGCTTGATGTGTAGCCGTGTGTACAGTACGACATCGTTCAACGGTTCCATCGTTTATCTTCGGAAAAACTGAAATAAAGCGAATAAAATGTAACTATCGACCAATTGAAATTGATTTATATTCCCACCTAAATTAATATACGCACTAGTTCCGTCACTCCCTTATTTTTTTTTTCCTGTCCGGGCGCTGAGGCCCGGCCCGCGAGCTACCTCTAACATAATTAGAGTCCTTATTAACTAAGTGGATGGGTTTATATCTACAGGTTTTCTTTATTTATTTGTTTCTTAGGTCTTTATTTACATCTTAATGTTTTGCCTCAATACATAAACGGCTTACTTTATTATTCTATTCATTTCCTTATTTTAGGCCTACACATTCAATATTTTTAGATGTGATTACAATTTTTCTTATTTGTTCATATTATTTATTCTAGTCAGCTAAATTACATATTTTCCAGAAAGGATTTGTGACTTTTCTTATTCAAACTTAAAATTACACATTCGTTCTATCTACTTAATTATATACTTTTATTTTTTATATGCTAGGTAATATACTTGTTATAATATATTTATAGCATAAATTTATTGTACTATTTGTGGGATCCCACATTACGTTACACACATACTATAAAATCAAGCGCTGTGTATTTGCCCGTCGTCCTGTGGACACATACCAAGGCTAGGTGAGCAAACTGGTTAATACTGGTTTTGCTGGCCGACCGGCGCTGCGCACGCGCTACCACGCGCCCGCCGGCCGGCCAGTCGCTGTACCGCCTTTGCTTGCAAAACCCGCGTCACTCGCTTTCAGCGCGCCTCCATATTATTCCCGTTACGCTACGAATTATATAGTGCTTGAGTCGCTTGTGCTATCGTTATCACTGTGCTCCTTCTTCTATATATCGCTTAAACTTTGTAGTATGTGAATCCTCCTTCTATATGTAATTAAAACTTTGTAGTGTGTGAATCAATAAAGGATTAACCTTGAAGGTGTTGAATTATTCCGCTTTCATCTGCCGCAGAAATCGTGAGTACTTTAATCATCCTAAAGTGGTGACCCCGTTCAGAACACCAGAATGAGTGATAACACAGAAAGCGATAGCGGTGATTCGACAAAAACCGCGTGCCCACAGGGAGGCGTAACCACGAGACGCCCTAAAAAAATGCGCGTTTCCATTGATGCGGAACGAAAATCGGATGAATATTTAAGGAAAATGAATATCAAAGTTCCGACCTTCTCACCGGACGACCCAGAGATATGGTTCGCGCTTGTGGAAGGACAGTTTGAGAATTACGGAATCACCAAAGATGCAATAAAATTTAATTGCGTCATTGCGAACCTAGACATAGTTCACGCCAAGACCGTAAAAGACATAGTGCTTAATCCCCCCACGCATAATCGTTATGAAAAAATTAAGAGCGAGCTGATCAAGCGACTCACTGCCTCACATGAGAAGAAAGTCCGTCAGCTACTCACCCATGAGGAACTCGGTGATAGAAAACCAACGCAGTTTCTACGCCATCTGCGAGACCTTGGAGGGCCAAGTGTACCAGAGGAGTTCTTGCAGACCATCTGGAGTAATCGCCTCCCACACAACATACAGACCGTGCTGGCATCCCAACCCTCCCTAACGCTGGAGCAGCTAGCAGAACTCGCCGACCGCATCCAGGAGATATCAGCGCCGCCGGTTGTCGCAGCTACTGCTGTGCCCGCCAGCGTGCCAGGACCCAGTAGCAGCACCAGTAGCGAGATCGCCGAGCTAAAACGGATGGTGGAACGACTAGCCATCAAGCTAGACGAACATACCCGCCAGCCACGCCGCAGGGAACGTTCGGGACAACGGCGCCGCCGATCACCATCGCGCAGTACAACCCGATCAGCATCGAGCTACCGAACCCATCCCATCTGCTGGTACCACGACGTATTCGGATCGAGAGCACGCAACTGCCAGAAACCATGCGACTACAAAGAGTCGGGAAACACCGCGGGCAATCATCAGTGATGGCGACCGACGATTGCCCAGCCACACCCGGTCGCCTCTTCGTAACGGACCGTAGCACGAAAACCCAATTTTTGGTCGACACAGGGAGTGACCTTTGCGTGTACCCACGAACTCAGCTACGAGAACGCCGAGCACCAACGAGCTACCAGCTAACCGCAGCCAACGGATCTACCATCAGCACATACGGCTACGCGCACCTCAACCTGAACCTCGGACTCTGACGAAGTTATCCGTGGCGATTTGTAGTAGCAGACGTAACCAAACCTATCATAGGAGTAGATTTTTTGTGTCATTACAATTTAATAGTGGACTGTAAAAATCAAAACCTAATAGATAATACAACATCACTAACAGCACCAGCGACACGGGTTAGTAACGCGAGTAACATCCACTCCATCAAAGTGCTTTCAGGTAATACACGTTACCATCAAATGTTTTCGCGGGAATTTCCCGAAATTATGCGACCAGCGGGTACACAACGCTTGATACCACACAATACACAACACCACATCCGCACCACACCAGGACCGCCGGTCTCATGCGCACCAAGACGACTAGCCCCCGATAAACTACAAATAGCACGAGCAGAATTTCAGGAAATGCTAGCTAACGGCACAGCTAGGCCTTCCGACAGCCCATGGTCATCCCCATTGCACCTCGCACTGAAGAAGGACAACGGGTGGCGTCCATGCGGCGATTACAGGAAACTCAACTCCCGCACCGTTCCGGACATGTACCCAATCCGACACATACACGATTTTACACACAACATAACAGGCTGTCGCGTATATAGTACAATAGATTTAGTAAAAGCTTACAATCAAATACCGCTGTGCAAGGAGGACATACCCAAGACGGCCATCACAACGCCTTTCGGTATGTACGAATTCCCATTTATGACGTTTGGCCTGCGCAACGCAGGGCAAACGTTTCAACGTTTCGTAGACGAAATGATGCGTGGACTGGACTTCGTCTATTGTTATTTACACATATATATGTTATATGTTTATTGTTATTTCTATTTATGACGCTTTTAGCAATATCTATGGAATATTCTATAAATCTCTCCCTACACTTTCTAGTCGACATAAGTTGTGGGAAATTTTCAACTACTATTCTGCATTCTAGCTCGTTCTCAACCTCGAGTCTTTTTAGGGCGTAAACTGGTCAGTTCGTTAGGATGTGCTCGACCGTTTCAGGGGTGCCAGGTTGGCAGATGCACGATGAGTTGTCTTTGCACCTAAATCGATTCAAATACTCCGAGAACCCACCGTGCCCCGTCAATAGTTGGGTGGTCACTTTGGTTGGGACCATTTGTCGAACTATCTTATATGAATTCATAACGTCGGGAAAGAATATTTTTGTTACTTTCGCTCTGGCACTCAGCTTGTATCTTTGGTTCCATTCATCAATCGACCCCTTACGGGTCAATCTTTTAATGAATGAAACTGGGCATAGGTCATAATGGGGTTTCTTTTTCATTTTAAGAGCCGCGTCTTTCGCCAATTCATTTGCCCTCTCGTTTCCCGCAAGGCCCACATGTGCCTTAATCCAGAAGAAAAACACAGTTTTGTTCTGGTCTTTAATGGCCCTTAGGTTTTTGTGGGTGTCTACTGCTAGGGGATGCGTTGTCCTGAGGTTTGTTATGGTCTCCAGGGCCAATCTGGAATCGCTATATATTCCATAACTCCTCTCGCTTCTCCATAGAATTTCTTCAGTAGCTCTGCACACCGCTAGGAGTTCCGCCTGGTATACCGTACAGTATGGGGCCAGACTGAGTTTAAGGGACTTCACCTCTGCCACATTATTCCATAGGGTCAGTGCTGATCCAACCTTACCTTCAATCCGGCTGCCATCAGTAAATATTCGAATATCTTGATTGTTATGGCTATCCACTTGCTCCTGGTCCACCAGGCTGACGAACTCCATCGCGGTGCGCTTACCCGGGTGAGACGTATTGGAGTAGTGAACTCTTCGCTCGATCTCTCTATCTACCATCTCCGGCCGAGATGCCCCTCTCCTTGCTTCATACAGGGCGGCCGCTTCTTGAATGCGGTGGTCAAGTGGCAATATTCCAGCCAGTACCAGCGCTGAATGAAGAGAGACCGTGTGATACGCCCCGCACAGTTTTTGAGCAAAACCCATCTGGACAGCATTTGGTATTAAACTCCCAACTTTTTTTTATGCTGAGGACCAGGCACCAGCCGCGTACGTGATTATGGGCTCTACTGTAGCAGTGTATATGATACGGACAATTTCCGGATGGAGACCCCAACTTACCTTAGCGGCTCTCGACAGCTGGTTGTAGACACCAAGTGCCTTTTTGCAGACGTTAGCCGTATGGCTATTGAAGGTCAACTTGGCGTCCACTGTCTGTCACTTGAGTCCCAAGATCTTAATTTCCGAGGACATTCCAATGTCGACCCCTCCCATGGTCAGATTTGGCGTGTCATATCTAAGCTTTCTGGTCACTACCATGGCACAAGTTTTGTGTGGCGCGAACCTGAGCTTGTTCATGACACCCTACTTCCGAACATGTTCGAGAGCGGCATTGGCCTGTCCCTGAATTTCCAGTGCTGTCTCCCCCGAAAACACGAGCACCACATCATCCGCAAAGGCCTGACAATAATTACCTCGCTCCGTGAGACTCTCTAACAATGGGTTTAACAAGACATTCCAAAAGATGGGGCCGCCTATTGATCCTTGGACACACCCTTTGTTCGTGCTTTTTGCGAACTCATGGCCAGCGTACCTTACCCGGACCCTGCGGTCACTTAGGTAGGTGGCTATCATCCTCCTGATATTCGCTGGGCATTTCTCTTCAGCCAGTCTGACCTTTATGGCCGGCCACCACGCATTGTCAAAGGCTCCCTCTATATGCAGTGAGACCACCGCGATGAGCTTCCTCTCTTGGAGTTTACCTCTCACGTGAGCCATCAGGTCATAGAGGGAGTCTTTCGTGCTTCGCTGTGGCATGAAGCCATACTGGCGGGGGCTTATTCGGAGCACCAAGTACCAAACCAGCCTTCTAACCATCATTTTCTCTAGTATTTTACCCATCACCGGTAATAGTCCAATCGGGCCTATAGGGCTTAGGACTGGTATAGTTGTCCTTCCCTGGTTTCCTCAGCACCACCACGATGGCTTCTTTCCAAGCTGTGGGGAAGTGAGTCAGTTGCCAGCACTTATTGAATATCGCCAGGTGCAATTCCATATCCCGTGATATTACCCGCTGGCAGATGTCGGCTATAAAGCCATCTACTCCGGGTGCCTTCTTTGGGTTGAAGCTCTCCGTCGGAAATCTGAGCTCCTCCATCGTAAACTCCGGGTCATGGGTCTCATCATGGCTCCAGTCGTTTATTCGGTCAGCAAGAGCTCTGATTCAACGATGGTCTGGGCTATCTTCCTCCTCTGTATCCTCCGGGTAGAATGTTTCTGCCAGTACTCTCGCAGATCCTTCCTGCCATGCTTCCCTCCCATTCCATACTAGCGGCAGATCTTCTTGCCTTTTTGAAGTGTTCTTTATAACCCTACATATTCCCTCCCAAACCCCTTCCCTGGTCTGTTTCTAGCAAAATCCCTTCCAACTCTCTGTGGAGCGTTTTATAACCTCCATTTCGTACTTTTCTTTCTCTTTCAGGTACAACGCGACCACACCCTCTCTTCGTGACGGCGCTGCGCATCGGATCCTTCTCACTCCCTTATTGGACCACTTACATTTAATTCGGCAAAGTTCGGTTTTCCGAAAATACACGATGGAACCTTTGAATGTTGTTGTTTTGTACAGGTTAACCAGAAAAGTTATGCGCTTCGGTAATCTTCGTGTTTTCGAATTAGCTCGAACGTCGCACCAAAGAGTAGGTAACCCATTCAGAGCGCCGCGCGTAGTGCACCTATCATTGGGCGTTTGTATCAAGTGTTTTCTCTGTCAGGTTACCTATTCCGGTCGCAGATTGAGTTTATGAAAATTGCAAAGAGTTATTAATAAGTATCTACTTCCATGATTGTAACAGCTCTATAGTAGATCTCATCATCGCGCTTTCGTATTTCTGAACAAAGCGCATACTTTTCTGATATATAGATATAGTGTGCGCGTAAGTCCTAGTCACCACTTGAGGTATGTGAGCGATGAGACGGGTTAGATAAACAAAGGTGAAGCTAACTCAGTCTGCCAATCTTGTCATTCGCGCCCTCCCCCGTCTCACCGCTCACATACCTCAGGTAGAGACTAACACTTGCGCGCACACTACAGTATTACTACGGATAAAATACGACGAGTCAAATTCATCCTTCTACTGTTATCAATTTTCAGATCATGTCTTCTTTTTCATACATCTCTTTCTAAAAGCCATCCTATCAGTTTTCAACGTGTCACCTTCCATCCATCTAGTCATAATCATCTTTTACACAACCCATTTATATTCAAAACTTATGGAATATTTTTTTATCATTTCATTTAGGTCTATTCGTTAAAATTTCTGTTAATCAATTAATTTGCTACGATTACTCTTTAAAGCAGTAACTCGTGAGTTTATTGTATAGGTATAGCAATACAGTTCACATGAATGAACTAAATGCTTTTGCATTAAATTACTGAACTGAATGCATCATCACAAATGTAACAAATTAACTGAATGGTTTTGTTATTAAGTTTGATGAATGAAAACGTAATTATTTTTCATCAATGAACACTAACTTTTATGACAGTAAATTCAATAATATAGTGCCGATAAAAAAAAAATGATACATTATTAAAATTGATTACAAAACTAAAGAAATCCTTAATTAATTTAATCCCAAAGGAATACCTTTGTAATCGACTGCAGAATAATATTCAAACCTCTTTAATTTAAACGTCTGCTAACAGCCACCGACAGTTGAACGACATTTCTAATTAACAGCAACGATATAATTACTTATCAAATCAGCAACATTTGAAATGTTTCATTACCCCTTCTACCAGCGCAACGCCATAGTCAAGAAGTGACTGAAACACATGCTTCGCTCCTTCCACAGACTTCAGAAAATCCTCCACGGGTACTTTAGGAATTTTATTCTCTATGGGTCCTTGCCACAGTATAGGCTTGAGTTTTCGACTTTCCTTCCACGTTTTGTAGTCGAATTTTGATAGGAATTCGGCTGTGTATGTGGATTTGTGGTTATCGCTCCCTGGAATAGAGTTTTTCTGTGAATAACTTAATTTGTTGGAAAGAGTTAACAAATTTATTTCAATATGAACGGTTTTAACATTCTATTCAATTTTTACTTTATTTTTTAAGTGTATTCAGTAGACTGGAATCAAAATATATTGAATTCATTCGTAGTAAATGAAAACGGTATGTTTGTTTTACGCTGAATTTCTTTGAATTTTAATAAATGAACAACACAGAAAATAGTGGTTCTATAAAAAAAATATATCTAATTTTTCTAACTTTTAAATTTCTAGTGGTTCTTTTCAAATTGCTTTATTTAATAAGTACACTATTCTACTTACACGTAACTTCAATTTTCGCCTTATCATTTTCAAAGGTAAGAATAGTAACATCAGGAATGTCTAAAATATGATGAGCTCTTTGGAAGGTATCTGAATGGTAACAAGACGAGCACCTGAAACAGTTTTCAATTTACATTGATAATACGGGACCAAACCCTATGTAACTATGTATAGTAAACTCACGCAAATAAGTGATAGTCCTAATTTCGTGATAGTCCGTTTCGTTAAGTTTTAACAACGGTTTCGATTATTAGCTATAAGTCTTTAAATAGTAGTCCTAAGTAAGTTTACTATCCTAATTACTTATTGTAAAAAAGAAAACACTGCTGTATGTTCCTAACCCCTCAAACGTCTTTATGTACTAATTTATGAACCCAAAACCCCCCCGGAGTTTAGTTGCAAACCCCATAGCTTCACAACTACTGATGATGATTTTTTTTTTCCATCGGATGATGTTTTTTTACGTTTATATATGATATAAGCTTATATACCTATTATACAAAAGATTTTTCCTTATGCACACATGGGGTGCAGCGTCACGTCAGAGGCTAATTGAAATAAAAAGGAAGATTTTACTAAAGTATCGAAGTTTTATTACATATTTTGTTTTATCACGAAATTAGATGAGTTCACCTACCTTCGAACCCTTTCGTGAAACAAATGAATGAATTACTGGAGATTGGATTAAATTCTCTTTGGAACCATGTGTAGGTACGTATGTACATTCTCAATGAGTTAGTTTCCTCAATGTTTGTTCTACTGGAGTTCTAAAAGCATTCAATTTGTGGGCCTCTCTGCTTGAAACAGATTCGTTAGAGATCTAATCGTCGTAAATGGTTTAGTAAACTATTTACTTGAGTCTTGAATTCTGTCGGAATTGGGGCAGCAGATCATTAATGGCTTGCCAGATAAAGCTTGTAATAATATTACAAATACATAAAAGGCAAACAAACAAATAAACGAATGAACAAGTTAAGCACCATTATGACTAAACAGCCATACGTCCAGACTAGCTTTTTAAAATAATAATGTTGCATACCAGTAATGTCTCCATTTTACAAACATTTTTAGGGTTCCGTACCTCAAAAGGATAAAACGGAACCCTTATAGGATCACTCGTGTGTCTGTCTGTCTGTCTGGCTGTCTGTCTGTCCGTCTGTCACAGCCAATTTGCTCCGAATCTAATGGACCGATTAAGTTGAAATTTGGTACACATATGAATTTCTGTGACCCAAACACGAACAGGTAAAGTAAATAAATGAATTTGATTATGGGGGTCACTTTTGGGGGGCAAATAAGAAAATTAAAAAAAAAAGTTTTGCAAACTATAGCGTGTTACACATCAAATGAAAGCACTTACTATGAGGGTCTCAAATATATTTTCTTTATAATTTTAAAATAAATTGTTTTAAAGTTATTTAAGAACATAGACGAAAATTGGCCAATCCCCCCCCTTATCTCCGAAACTACTGAGCCTAAAACTTTGAAAAAAATACAGAAAATAGATCTTTATCTGTAAATTACAAAAAACCAATAAGAAGTCGGTGGTCTTAAAATAACATGGTAAATCTCTCAATATTGTGAGTACAAACTTACATTTATAGTTGGAATGTATGGAAGAACATGTTTTTTAACTACAATATTAAGTTTGTTCTTGGAATAATTCATCCCAACTACGGAACCCTTCATTGTGCGTGGTCCGATACGCTCTTGACCGGTTTTTTACGCATAAAAATAACCCACATAATTAGCCTATAATGTTCCCACTGCTGAGACATAAGCCTCCTCTCTTACAAGAGGGAGTGGGCCGTAATCCACCACGCGGGTCCAGTGCGGGTAGGAAGATGTCCCATGTCTTCGAATTTTTGGTTCTAGGACATTTCCTCAAGTTTCCTCACGACGTTTTTTTTTTGAGAGCAGCAGTGGTGATGAAATAAATTACACAAAGTCAAGTGCCTGCCTGGGTTCGAATCCACGACCTGCAACTCGGAAGTCGGAGCCGTTACCACTGGCCCACCACTGCTCTACAACCCAGGGTATGACCCTAGGTAATTTGCTTTAGTTAAAAAAATGTTTTGTAACCAGTTAAAACTGTTCCTTTTAATGAAATCTCATTAATTGTGTGTCATTGTTACCTGCAATGGTCTCTAAGCCAACAGTCCTCAAATGTGATTGACTTTCCATCTCCAAAGCTTACGTCGAGGGCTCTGTCCACTGCGATCACTCCTTCGATGGCTATGCAAATAAAACTTGTTAATGTAATCGCACCAATAGAGAGCCAGGGAGATTCAGTTTGATCGGACGAATTGGATTTTTAACCAATGGGCAAATTCGATTTTATAGCCAGCACCTGGGTTGAGTTGATGGAATGATGGACATGAAAAACGAATTAATTTTTGAAGTGTTTGTGAGTAATCAGATCAATGCTAAAGAAAAGAGTACCTACAACCACAAAACGTCTGTTTTAATCTGAAAAAAGATGAATGGAAATCAACATTTATGGGTTAGGTAGTAATATTTTAAATTTGACAGTTGACGAGAAAATTACTAAGGGCCGATATCTTGATCCGTAGTTAACTCAACCAATGGTTCAACATAGTAACTAATGGTTTAAATTTGGCCGATGCGACCCGCATGCGTGATTACAAAAGCCTGTTGATTTCGGCCAGGTACCTGGCTCAACCGCTCGGGCATTTAAAGTAGACATCCTCACTTTAAACCCCAGAGTGTTTCGGCCAGTCAAGGGGCCGAAATCAACAGGCTATTAGAGTAGATCAATCAGTTTACTCCAACTACAAAAGCCCGAGTGACTCCGCTAGCGTGTGCTTGTCTTTAACAGGGAATTGTAGTGCAGGTATGTTTAGTCTAAAACCTTGAGCGTTACGCAAAATTTAATGCACTAAGCAAAAGTCCATTTACAGATCTTAAAACTCTTAAACAGTCGCGATAAGGATGTTATTAATTCAACACGTTCGAAAACGTTCTGCGGATATGAAATACCATACGCGTGACATATAGCGCGCTGTTTATTACTTTCTTCTTAAATATTATTAGATGCACGCATAGAAATATAAAATATCTTATATCTATGGATGCAAGTGTTTGCGGGCTCGTTTTTTATTTTGACCAGTTATTTTATTTTTAAATAAAAATAAAATAAATTTCTATAAAGTGGCAAGGTCAAGGATTGTTTTGATTATAACTAACGTAACATTTGTGACTATCAAATAAAATATGTGAAGAAAACGTGCAACTTTTGTTATTGAAATGCATGGATGATTATCGCAATATTTCAAGTAAAGGTTTAATGAGTAGGTAACTCATCGGATGAACTACAGTTTGAAGTGACTTTACAGTGCAAGCAATTAAATCGAATCGGATCGTTCGACGAAAAGTGCGAATTATAAACGCCGACTTTAATTACCTGTTGATTTCAGCCCCTTGTCTGGCCGAAACACTTTGGAGATTAAAGTGAGGGTGTCTACATTAAAAGCCCGAGCGGTTGGGCCAGGTACCTGGCTGAAATCAACAGGCTTTTGTAATCACGCGACCCGCATTGCATCGCCGTCCGCGCTATTACTTTGTTTTCGCTTAGCGTTCTTTCTCACTTTTGTCGTTTTACTCGGCTCCTAAAGGTTGTAGCGTGATGGTAAATAATCTATTACCTTCCTCAAAAATTGGGCTGTCAAATGCAAAAAGAATTTTTCAAATCTGACTGGTAGTTTCCGAGATAAGCGCGTTCAAACTAACAAATAAACCAACTCTTGAATTTAGTTTTTAACCGACTTCAAAAAGGAGGAGGTTCTCAATTCGTCGGAACCTTTTTTCCCCGATTACTCGAAGATGGCTGAACCGATTTGGATTTTTTTGTTTTATTCGAGAGGGTATACATCACAGTTGGTCCCATATAAAATTGATTAACTTTACTTTGGTAGTTTTTGAGTTAGCTTCAATAATACGTATTATTTCCCCACTTTTATATGGATGATGTTCTAGTTTGTTTTGCAGATAGTGGTATTAGAATTTGTGTGGGGTAGGTACACAACTAAAAAGTGTAAAATATTTTTTTTTTCACAAAAAAATACAACCGACTTCCAAAAACAACACTACAAAGTGAAAAATAACTTTAATTTCGGAAGTCGGTGGCAAAAAACGAAAATACATTTAACTAGACACCGACTTCCGAAATTAAAGTTATTTTTCACTACGTAGTGTTGTTTTTGGGAGTCGGTTGTATTTTTTTGTATAAAAAATTTTATTATGTTAAGTAGTAGGTATACCTAGAAATGTTAATAAACCTTAGTGAAAAGCACAAGTATCACAGTATAATAATGATACAGTAGTTTATCTTTATAGAAAACGACCGAAAGGACGCGCTTCGAAATCTCAGTCAGTCTCAGTTATGCAACAGTTCAAACGCGTTGCAATTACGCACGGACGGACGCGTATTAAGAGCCTATACTACCTCAAATGGCTTAGCATGATCCTCTGTTACGTCGAAACTACTGTAGCATTAATTTTGAAATAAATATATGTTAAAGTTGAGGACTAATGTTAGGTACTATGTTAGACGAAAACACGATTCCATAAAATTTTCTCGATAGAAGAAAATTCCAAAGTTACCTCCAAACCGAACTATAAACCGCTGTTATTCAAAAAATACGTCAAATTAGATCGTGAAACTTTGCATACTAACTGAACTGACTATAAAGCAGGTCTTATATTATACACTTTTTTAAAATTACGATTATTTTCACTGTAAAAAGAAATTACCTAAACTATCAGCGGCCGTAAGTAATTAATTCAAGGTCACTGCCCAGATAAACTACTGCAGCTTTATTACTCTATGCCACTATTAAGTCGATAATTATTCTTGAACATTATCATTGCCGATGTATCTATGGTAGGTAGTAATGGAAATCCGATTCAGATAACAGTTTTTACGGGTAGTCAGAAGATCAAAAAGTCTAACAACCAGTCTTACCAAGGGGTATTACCTAGTTACTGGGTTGTGAAGGTAAGATAGATAGTCACTTCATGAAAATACTGGTATTCAGCTGCATCCAACATAGTTTAGAAAAGGCTAGGTTTATATTGATTGCCTGCATAAAATGACGTTCTAATAACGGCTAGCACAGACTGAGTCGGGCCGTGCTGCAACACAACGCATTGCCAAAAATCCCCTTTCATCACTTTCGTACATTTTCTATGAACCAACGCAATCTACCGTTGGGCCGCACTTTTGCTGTATGAAAATGCGTTACGCTGCGGCTCGTTGTGGCTGAAATGGGCTTAACTCTAAAGAAATACTTTTCTAAACTCAATTTTCATACAGTACGACAAGGTTCAAAGGTTCCATCGTTTATTTTCGGAAAAACCGAACTTTGTCGAATTTAATGTGACTGGTCCAATAAGGTAATGACGGAATTAGTACATCAACCCTAGCTAATATTATAAATATGAAGGTAAGTTTGTTTGTTTGTTACCTTTTCACGCCTAAACCACTGAACCGATCATCCTAAAATTTTGCATATACGTTGTCAGGTGTACAGAAACGGACATAGGGTACCTTTCATCCCGAAAAAAGTACTGTTCCTGAGGAAAACAACACGTTCTTATAATAATAGATGGCGCGATGTCTTTCGAATCATGATTGAAATTATAAGCAGAGTATAACCCGAATTGATTGTCAAATTCTAAATTAACGCGAGCGAAGCCGCGGGCAAAAGTTAGTCTATAATTATTTAGGTGGAAATATAAATTAATAATTTCTATTGGTCGCAGTTTGTTCACTAAATTTCGGTTTTTAGCCGACGAAAAAAAAGGAGGACGTTTTAAATTCGATACGTATATACGTATCGAATTTAAAACGTCCTCCTTTTGTTTTGAATGATCACGCATAACTTTTTACAGAGTCGTTCGATTTGAATTTTTTTTGATTTGTTCGAAAAGGTATACCTCAAGGTTGGTCCCATATAATTTATTAACTTAAAATACGTATTATTGAAGCTAACTCAAAAACTACCCAAGCAGTAATTTTTGAGTTAGCTTAAATAATACGTAATTTTTGCCCACTTTTTATGTGGATGATGTTCTAGTTTATTTTGCAGGTAGTGGTATTAGAATTTGTGTGGGATAAGTACTACAACTAAAAAGTGAAAAATAAAAACTTTTTTACAAAAAAATACAACTCACTTCCAAAAACAACACTACAAAGTGAAAAATAACTTTAATTTCGGAAGTCGGTGGCAAAAAACGAAAATACATTTAATCAGACACCGACTTCCGAAATGAAAATTATTTTTCACTTTGTAGTGTTGTTTTTGGAAGTCGGTGTATTTTTTTGTAAAAAAGTTTTTATTTCGAAGATAAGCGATGGAACATTTGATCGTTGTCGTACTGTTATCTAAAGCAATTTCGTTTGAGCAAACTGTAAGTAAAAACCGTTTAAAATTTGTACTTACTTTCATTCACCATAATGTAAGTTTTAACTTTTCACTAACTCACAAGTAATATCACTAACCACGCCCAAGTTTCAACTTTAACTAAAACTCAAACATCTTGCTTGGTTGTTATCGTTCACAGTTACCCGGATGGTCAAAGTTGAATGACTACTATCGTTGAGATAACCTTATTTGTAGGTACTGTAAACTTGTTATTTTATCTTATTCTTATGTTAATCTGTCGACACCGAGAAACGAGATTATTCGGACCGAACATGACGTCCCGATAACGGCAAACGTTTGTCCGCTGCAATCCAACCCTGCGGTTCAGTGTGTTATGATTAGAGATCGGATAATCGTATGTACATTTACCTAAAGTAAATTTTTCGCCAAGAAACCATGGAAGCGGCATCTTAACATTTTTTTTCTTAATGTAAATCCCGGGATTCCAGAAAATCCGGAAATGCACAACTAATTTGATACATGGTATGGAAATAACTTCTGAAATATGAGGTATTAATTATTTAAAAAATACCGAGACACCGGGATCACATAACTATTCGTATGCTTGTATACTTGAAATAAATTTTTCATATTACTTATCCTGACGTTTGCTATGCCAGTTTGGCAACCTACTTTACACCATTCTCTAGCATTCGATTCTATAGTAAAAAAGTAGGTACTAAATTCATCAACTCCGGAATAGTGAGATTTTCATGATCGATACAAAAGTCAGTCTATATAAGTCAGTCAGTCAGGTAATCTATATAATTATATTCGTCAACACCTAAACGTAACTAACACACTATCAATCGTAATCAGAATCAGTATGAAGCAAATTGCTAATCCTTTGCTTTCTATGTTCGAAAAGTTTGTCTGATTGACAACGTAAATAACGCAATGAATGTTGTTGAACTGTCAAAATGAAACTAATTCCGATTTATAGTGTGTTACGCAATTGCCCCGCAGAAGTCTACATTTTTTTGATCCCGGAATCCCGGGATTTTTTCGATAGAAACGTACATTCTATAATAGGCAACACCTCAAACTTTAGGTAAATATGCATCCGAATATATCCGATCTATAGTTACTCGTATGATAGACAAAACAAACGGGCGAATGGCACCGCCGCCGCCGCCGCCGCGCCGGTGCGAAGGCGCACGGCAATGTGCAGACAAGATCAAACGTGTTTTGTATTGCCGGCACATCGGTCCGGCACAATCTCGAGCCAAGTTCTAGCAGTCGCGCCGAACTACTCGAAAATTCGGCGGTTGGGATAACGGAGCTTGAGTGACGGCCATTGTAAATGTATGTATCGCTACTTCGGCGGCGTCATCTCGTTCTCGGTGACGTCCTGGTGACGGCTGTTGTTGACAAATGCAATAACAGTGTGGCCTACCTCAATCCAGCAGTTTTTCTTTGATTTATGGAACTTGTTTTTAGGCCTATCGTGCTCGCACAAATTAAGTGTTTATGAACTTGCCAGATGAAAATAAATAGGTGGTTATTAAAACGCTAACAAGCACGTTAATATTACTATCTTAAGTAGGTACATATCAAAGAGACCACTAATCCCAAAACATTCATTCTTCCAGAAGAATTAATGTTTTGGGATTAGTGGAAATTTTGTATCCAGATACAAAATTTTCTCATTCCAATCCAGCATAAATTCGGGGTAAAGGAAATGAATTTCTGTCGCTGACACACTCTTAAAGGCTCCTTCAAACAGGCGCGACACGCGATATAATCGCGCGTGACCCAATGGCTCCGCGTGTCGTACGACGAGTAGTGTATTTGTGTTGCACGCGATTATATCGCGTGTCGCGCTTGTTTGTAGGAGCTTTAACACTATAGTGTAATACGAATGATAAGTCAAATGTTGATAATTGTTCCCACATCTCGCCCTAGGGAATATAACACAATACGGTTCATTCATGTAAATGTAGGCATAATTGATTTTGGTACTAATTTGTTTGAAGCATACACACTCTTGTAGCCGTTCACAGTGGCCGATACGAACCTCTACCCCGACGACTAATCGTACAGTGGCCGAAACGATTTGTCGTCGGGGTAGAGGTTACGGCTTGGGGATTTTAGAATCAGTCAATCAGCTTCTGATAAGTTGCTACTCGTACCAAAACGATTAAAAAATCACCATCCTTGAAAAACAGATTGATGATACTTAGTTTTGTTTATTAGAGCCAATGTCCGACGCTTCACTTATTTTCATTCGGCATATCTTTCACTTGAAGTGAAACGTCTGAATACAAAATGGATTAAAAGTGCAAAATAATTAGTGAACCGATCTTTCACTCGTCCTCGGAATACCCAATCGAAAAATGAAATGAAAGGAGCGAATGAACCGTTCATTCCTAATAGTTTTGTCGAGTGAACGTGAAATGAAACTTTGAACCTACACTCGAGTGAAGTGTCTCAATAAGTGTTAGTATACCCATGGCTTTATGATACATTAATATTTTTGCATCTGGGCAACACTTCCTCTCTCTCTTCCGAGCTTGGCGGCTTGCACACAAGAACGTTTTCTCAGTATTTTTGTAATTCTAAATTAAATAATAAAAGAACAGTTTCTGAACAAAATAGTGTTTATTATCAATCGGCCAATTTAAAAACAATAAGGGGTTGAATTTGCTATTGAAACAGTTGTTGGTTTCGACAAAACTCTTAGGAAGTGTCATCTAGCTGCTAATTTAATTGCGTGGGCTTGCTCTATATAGGTACCTATTATATTTTCATAGTATTCTGCTTCTTTCACACAATTGCCAGGCAGGTAACCATAAACACATATTCACACCTCTATATTGATCGGTAATTATGTACCTACAGAACAACGTCGCGTCGTTTGTTATCTATACGTATCACCACCGTAATAGCGTAAACACACTATTGTTCGGAATCTTAAACAATTTGAAGCAAATTGCTAATGCATTGTTTTATATGTTCGCAAAATTTATCTTCTCAACACCGTAAATAATAGAGCAAGATCCCAAAGCTCTAGGATCTACAACGCAATGAATGTTGTTGAACTGTCAAAATGAAACCGATTCCGATTAGTAGTGTACTCGTATTACGCAATTAGGGTGCCGTAAAGTGCGGCGAAAAGATTACATTTTTTACCCAATTGGTTTTTTCAAGTAATAACAAAGAGCATTAAATAACACTTACGTAAGCATTGATTCGGCGATTGTAATTAACGATTTCGGTCAAGTTAGAGTCGTACAAATTTTAGCTAAAATAAAAACTTTGGAGAACTTGGAACTTGGGGAGATAGGGCACCATCCCATTAAAATACCACAACCTACTTGGAAAATAATATCTACTTGTAGTCTGATCTTAATCTTATCGTATAATATGTACTTTAAAGCAATTTTCACACATTTTAAGCGACCTCTCAAATCCTTTCCCCGTCACCTCGGGCGCGGGCGCTTTGAACTTCAATTGTTTCTACTATTTATAGCTTAATTAGTTTCTATTCATTGTGATTTTCATTGGTATGAGTTCTGTTTTGGTGTTGTTTTTGTAAACTCAAACTCAAAGCATTTATTTCAAATAAACCAATTACAGACACTTTTGAATTGTCAAAGGGTCGGCCTATTCCAAAGCGTAGTAGGTACCTATGGAGAAGAACGGACAAGAAACTCCAAGGACACTCTTGTAAACCAAAGTAATATGGTTACAAAATATTGATTACATAATTCATGTTGAAATTATACATGTGAGAATATTGCAGAACGTTAAAAGCGTCCGTACCTAATAAAAAAAATAAAAAAACAAAATTTCAATTATTTATTATTTATTTATTTCCCACCATACAATTATCTTTACAGGTTTAACACCTAATACCACCATAATTATCTATGTCACAATAGGACCATAACTTATTTCAAAGAGGGCTCTCACTATGAACCCACCCAGAGTACAACAAAATATAATATCTATGTCTTCCACTACGAGTATACGGTTCAGCAGTGCTATTCTGTACAAATCTCACCGTGAAAACCTAGGTGAAGTGAGTTGTCATTATGCCTGATGCTAGGGGATTGACACTATTTAGAGCTCACTCCACGCTCACTTCACCTAAGTTTTCACGGTGAGATTTGTACAGAATAGCACTGCAGTATACGGAATGCGCGCGTACACGGTGCCTCATTCACCAGCTTAGTGCGGCCGTGCGGCACCACCAGCAACCACGGCCACCGACTCCGCCACACGTACCTATCCGGAACACACATGCATAGTTGTTGCAAAATGCCTGGACTCTGAATCTTTCCCCTCAGTACCTTAAAGATATATGAGACTAGTGCTAAATTCCTTCTAACTTTTAACTCATTGTACCATAACATAGCTAAGGTGAATAAGGTAGGATACTTATTTGGGTAAAATGGGTATACTCCGTAAATCTTTTTATATAATAAATATATAATAAATTTATTCTGCACTCTCTCCAACATGATACTATATTAAGCTTCATGTGGAGACCAGATGACTGCGGTAAACTTTAATTGGCTCCACACCAAAGCGTTAAACAATGCAATAATTGCCTCGATATTAGTAGTCGATAGTAGTAATTAAATTAAAATTAAACCGTGAGAGCTGTGTACTGACAGATAATTTAAAAAAAACTAAAATAATAATACAATAATTCCCCCTTCATGATTTATATTTAGGCTATTTACTCGCATTAAGCATGTTTGGGGAGTGAAATATACTTTATTATGAATGTGACGTTTTGTTGCGTCCTTTCAACTACTATGTGTGCCGTTATATACCGGATGACTTTTTTTACCGTCTTGAAAAAATAGGGTATATTAAGTGAACGGAGTAGAAGCCTATGGCATACCAAGTTTTTTTTTTAATAGCTTAGTCAGAAAAAATTATCTAAGTACTTATCAATAAATACTACAAATTCGATGTAAACTTTTCATTTTAGAACAATAAAAACAGTAATTTTGAAAAAAAAATAATAAATCGTTTAAAAATATCGAAATTCAAATCATATGCATCCTGCATATGATTTGAATTTTGATTTAAAATTAAAACAAAAAATAAAAAGTTAGGTGTACCTTAGGCTTCTACTCCGTTCACCTATTATAGCCTATTTTTTTCAAGACGGTAAAAATGTCAACCAGTTTAATTACTGTTTCACCTCGTGACAAGGTTTTCAGCATAGCCCAGATGGTTTTCATGGAGCCGTGCTGATAATGGACATGGTGATAGTTTTAGCAAAACAAAAACCACAATAATTATAGGCACAAAAAAATTTGTAGTTCTATTCTCGTTTTCATTACAAAGTGCAGACGCCAGCACATCAAGCTACTACAATCTGTCAAATTTCTTTGATAGATTTTCATCTTTATTGAAGGTTGATTGGGAAAATTTGACAGTTTCGGGTGGCTTGACCTGCAGGCTGGCGTCTGTACAAAAATACATCCACATGCTCTACCTAAGCTTTCAAAGCAATGCAGGCACACCAGTAAAAAATAAATAAAGAATAACTACTTCATCTAGATTTATTTTACCGTCTACATATCAAGCCGACACTGGCCGGAAATACGATAGCGCCTAGCACTTAGAACCGACTATCCTTTATCCTATCCCTTACCGCTATCCATTTACCAAGTCACGTTCAATTCCAACCCCTTGTAACTAGAAATGGGGTAATTTTATTTCATTGTCATGTATCGACATCTCGTTGCTGGTATTATAGGGTTCAGGGGGCCAACCACCACTTCTTAAAGCAGTATTATTTTAATGTTACTTCAGTGTGAGAAAGAGATAGAGCTATATAGGACGTCTAGCTCCATCTCTTTCCCACACTCATGTAAGATTAAAATAATACTGCTTTAAGAGGTGGTGGTCTAGCTCCAGGATTTGTATTAGTATGTATAAAGGCCTAGGTGATAAGGTCAAGAGTTTAGATTGTCGCAATATCCACCATCACCATCACCACACCACCACCACCACCATCACCACACACCACCACCACCACACCACCCACCACCACCACCGCACCATCTTGAGGATGATGGCGGAGAGGTTCGACTGTCACTACATTAACCATTGATGTATGCTTAATGTAGTGACAATAACAATAAAATGATTTGTTTGTTGTGTGATGTCTTATTTTTAATTTTGATGTTTATATTATACTTTTCTGAAAATAATAATATTATATATAATTTAAAAAAAAAGGATTGCAATAAAAAAATATTTTATATAAACGCGTCGGCTTGCGAACCTGCCCCATTTTTTTGTCAAATAAAAATGGCTCTGATTTCATCATGATAACGCTAGACCTCACACATCTTTAGCCACTCAGCAAAAATTAAGAGAGTTTGGCTGGGAGGTGTTAATGCATCCGCCGTATAGTCCTGACCTTGCACCTTCAGATTTCCATCTGTTTCGGTCTCTTCAGAATTCTTTAGGCAGTGTCAGGTTAACATCACGAGAGGACTGCCAAAACCACTTGTCGCGGTATTTTGATCAGAAGTCCCAAAATTTCTATAGCAATGGGATCATGCCCCTACCTACAAGATGGCAAAAAGTTATCAAACAAAATGGTACCTACATACTTTAGATAAATGTAAATAATGTATATTAAAAAATGTTTTGAATTTTCTTAAAAAATGCGAAGAAACTTTTTCCCCAACCTATTATATCAAATGTTTTTTTTAATTTTCTTATGATCCAATGATGATTGAAATAAATGAATTGAATTGAATTGAATTGAATATCTGGAGTAGGTAACATAAGCTTATCATCACGTCTAAAGAGGCGTCCAACCCTACGGCGAATACTCCCCAAAGGGTTAGGCAAAAGTATACAGTACACCCACATTTCGCCACTTATGTTTAAGTCCTATGTATGTACAGTCAACAAAAGAGATATCTAGGCAGGATAGAGTAACATATTTGTATGTGAATTGCTTCATGTGCATTTTTATATACCTACCTAAATTACTTTGTTTTTGCAATACTCCTCATTGGAACACATCGACACAAAATTGTCTACTGTCACTAAATTGAACATGAAGCAATTCACATACAAATATGTTAGTATACCCTGTCTAGATATCTCTTTTGTTGACTCTACCTAATAGGGAGCGACCCTATTGCCATCAACCGGGCCCAAATCCAGACTCTGGGCTCCTCCTGAAAAGTTCCTTAGTGAAAAACCAATAACACTTTGCCCGACGGCGGAATCTAACTCGGACCTCAGCTCAGCAGTAGTGCTTGCGACCGACCACTAGATCAACGTGGCAGTTCATCTAGGTTCAAGGTTTAGATTATGTGAAATATCTGAAGTATCTTATTAATTTTGATAGTTTTCGGAGTTGGATTGCACGTTGACATGGGTCTGAAACGTAACTAGCGAAATATGGTTTACCATATAGATAAATAAAATAAATAAAAATAAATAAATAATTTTTTTATTAAACCATGCGTATACAAAAATAGTATGAACTCTGGTATCCAAAAAAAGATTTAACCTGTGTTATGGATACCAGCATTCTCACATAAATGATATTTACATTGGTTGCAACAGACGACGATGTCAAGAGTGGCGCAGTATACAGGAGAGGAAGCCTTTACTAGAATGTGTGTAAGTGTAGTGTTAGTCATACTAATATTTTAAAGAAGAAAGTTTGTAAGTATGTGTGTGTGTGTATGTGTGTGTGTGTGTGTGTGTATGTGTTTGTGTGTGTATATGTGTTTGTGTTTGTATGTTTGTTTATTACTTACACACATAGGTAGAATAGGTAGGATAGGTTACATACACTCATAGAAATATAAAAAAATCAATTATTACAGTCGTGATGTTATGATATCATTGTGTTGTAAACCCTTCCAATTCATTCATTTATGATGCTGCGAGTACGAGTCATTTAAACTTTAAATACTGTTCCCACGGACTAGAAAAAATGGATGCAGCTGAATACCAGTGTTTTACATCTCTCCCACCACCCCCCTCCCTCCACCTATCTGACCTCCACAACCCAGTTACTGGGTAATACGATACCCCTTGGTAAGACTGGTTGTCAGACTTTCGGGCTTTTGACGACCCGTAAAGACTGTCACGGAGGAACAAATATCATTAGAATATTCAAATATTAGTCTTGATGCAGAAATCAAACTAAGCTCTTACTCAGATTGCGGTGACTCAGATCTGGACACATTCCATGCAAAAAATTTGCCTTCATGATGAAGAAAATCGCTTCACCTAATTGTGAGGAATGTGGAGTTGTCGATCTACAACATTTATTGATGGAATGTGTCCAATTCTCGTATGAGTTAAGTAGAAATAATTTAATAAGGTCCCTGAATTTGAACAGAACTAATGTAGGCATGATCCATACAATTATATCCCAACCAAATGGCGACGATGCGAAGAGTTTGTTCAAATTCATGGCCCACGTCTTGAGAAAGTACAATTGTTTAGGATACGATGAGACTGGCATACGCTATGCGTAAAAGCCCCTATAAACAAATAAAGAAAACAAAAAACAAACTACAATCACTGAAGAAAAACTATCCACATCATCTCCATAAATCTAAATGTAGTTCTAAAAAAACCAGACATCATTTATTTCACTACCATCATCACAGACATTATTATTTCTACCCGGATCACAATGGGACAAAATGCTGCGTAGATACCAATATTTCACGGGTAGACACTGGCTTCGATTTATCAGAATCCCCAAACCACACATTTTAATCCAATATTTGTTATGACAAGGCTGGGAATAAAAAAAAACCTGACGAACGTCGAAAAAATATCATTAAAACTGATTTTCATTTTGCTAAGCGCAATATCTTGACGGCAGCGAATTCGTATGATATTTTATCATAACCGCTGTCGTACTCACAAGATTCAATAGGTCTACACTTTTAGGGGCTCGTAATTTCATCAAGAATAAAATAATTGTCCTTGCTGCCTTGTCTTCTTTCTGCAAAATCATTTCGATTCTGACATCTTGTACCACGTGGTCTCTGAATTACTTAGGCCTGAACGTTCTTATTAGGGTGGTCCAAATAGTGACCCAGGGGTATTCCAAATACATTAAGTATGTCGATATATTAAGTATGTTAAATGTTCCGCGATTTTTTGTGGTTTTCAAGTTATGCATTTCTGTTTTTGTAAGTACTTAATTATTTACAGTTTTCTGCTTCAAAAATTCATATATTTTTTTGTAGTGGGTATTTTTCAGTTTTTTTTTTTGTGACTAGATCGTCTTAAATATCAGGTCACATAAAAATCTTAAAAATACACACTACAAAAAAAGTTACTTATAAATTTTTGAAGCTCCACCGGCAGAAAACTCTAAATAATTACAAAAACAAAAATAACTCGAAAAGTACAAAAAATCGCGGAACATAATATATTTTCGAATACCCCTGGTATGAGGCATTTAGATTTTTATTTTGGACATCACTATTTGGACCACCTTCTAATGTAGGTAATAATAAATAGATCACCAATATTGTTACTATAAGTAATGGTTTGATTGGCCTGCCTTCTGAAGATAGTCTAAATGGGCCAGCCGAAAGAAGATTTAATCAAATAAAAATCCAAAGTGATCCTAGTGCAGTTTTTAGAATATCCTAAAGAAATATGAACATTGTCACGATAAGTGAAAAATACAGTTATAACAAGCAAGTAAGTAACAATAAATGAGCGAGATTCATATATAAGTAGCAACACTTAAATCTTCTATCTATATAAATAAAAAGAGAAGTCGTGACTGATTGACTGACTCATCAACGCCCTTGGACCTAGAAAGCTGAAATTTTGCACAGAGGTTCCCTATATAATGTAGATAAGGAATAAGGAAGACATTCCTGGTAGTATGTTCCCATGGGATATTTCCGACATCCACGCGGGCGAAGCCGCTGGCAAAAGCTAGTCATTTATAAAATCTACGGAACACATCTTACAAAACACGTATAAACACTGACATCTTAGCTTCGCCGCGAAGATTTTGTAATGAAATGGAGGCCGGCCGTGATCTGAATTGTAAATGTTATTATTTTCAAACAAGCAGTAAAAACAGCCTAGCTTCCTGTCTATAGTCAGGTCAATATCATCGGCTGAATAATTGCTGAGCCCTTAGGTTCACCTGAAGGGATGATACAAGTCATAAAACAATGGAAATAGATACTTTAAAGTATGTTCGCACCAAAAAAGATTCAGTACTGAACACTATGAAATAAAAAAGTTATTATCATCTTCATAGTTGAACTGAAGCTAAGTTCAACTATGAAGATGATAATAACTTTTTGCGCAGTGAATTTTCAGAGATTAAATTCCTTTTACTTAAAATATTCACTTTCTTTTTTTCTTTCTTTTCTTTCTGTCTGTCCGTCTGTCCGTCTGTCCGTCTGTCCGTCTGTCCATCTATCCGTCTCTCCGTCTATCCGTCTGTCCGTCTGTCCGTCTGTCCGTCTGTCCGTCTGTCCGTCTGTCCGTCTGTCCGTCTGTCCGTCTGTCAGTCTGTCCGTCTGTCCGTCTGTCCGTCTGTCCGTCTGTCCGTCTGTCTGTCTGTCTGCCTGTCCGTCGGTCACAGCCAATTTGCTCCGAATCTAATGAATCGATTAAGTTGAAATTTGGTACACATATAAATTTCTGTGATCCAAACACGGACAGGTAAATTAAATAAATGAATTTTGAATATGGAGGTCACTTTTGGGGGGCAAATAAGAAAAAACCGCCCAAGTGCGTGTCGGACCACGCACAATGAAGGGTTCCGTAGTTGGGATGAATTTATCTTAAAAACAAACTTAACATTGTAGTTGATAAACATGTTCTCCCATACATTCCAACTGTAAATGTAAGTTTGTACACACAATATTGATAGATTTACCATGTTATTTTAAGACCACAGACTTTTTATAGGTTTTCCTGTAATCTACAGGTAAAGATATATTTTTTGTATTTTTTTCAAAATTTTAGGCACAGTAGTTTCGGAGATAAAGGGGGGAATGGTCAATTTTCGTCTATTTTCTTAAATAACTTTAAAACAATTTATTTTGAAATTATAAAAAATATATATTTAAGACCCCCATAGTAGGTAAGCCTTTTCATTTGACATGCCACATGGTGTAGTTTGCAAAACTTTTTTTTAAAATTTTCTTATTTGCCCCCCAAAAGTGACCTCTATATTCAAAATTCATTTATTTACTTTACCCGTCCGTGTTTGGGTCACAGAATTTCATATGTGTACCAAATTTCAACTTAATCGGTCCATTAGATTCGGAGCAAATTGGCTGTGACAGACGGACAGACAGACAAGACGGACAGACAGACAGACAGACAGACACACGAGTGATCCTATAAGGGTTCCGTTTTTTCCTTTTGAGGTACGGAACCCTAAAAAAAAATTGCAAACTATACCGTGTTACATATCAAATGAAAGGACTATGAGGGTCTCAAATTTTTTTTTTTATAATTTTAAAATAAATTGTTTTAAAGCTATTGAAGAAAATAGACGAAAATTGACCATTCCATCCTTATCTCCGAAACTACTGAGCCTAAAACTTTGAAAAAAATACAGAAAATAGATCTTTATCTGTAAAGTACAGGAAAACCTATAGAAAGTCTGTGGTCTTAAAATAACATGGTAAATCTCTCAATATTGTGAGTACAAACTTACATTTACAGTTGGAATGTACGGAATAACATGTTTCTCAACTACAATGTTAAGTTTGTTCTTGGAATAATTCATCCCAACTACGGAACTCTTCATTGTGCGTGGTCCGACACGCACTTGGCCAGTTTTTTTCGTTCAAATCCATTTCATCGATTTTCTAACTGTGCGCTTGGAGCTGTCAAAATCGTCGGCGCCTGCTTACCTCCTCAGCGCTCCGCCGACGCTTCTCATTGACAGCCAGTCGCCTGCGCCCGCGTCACATGCATGGTCTCATCGCTTGTCATAAATATAGACAATAGTCTATAGCATAGACAAGTGAGGTTGGACCGTCGGGCGTCAAGCGTGAGTCGAACTTTACACCTTATTGACGGTTTTTGTTTTTTCTTTTCAAGTATTCTAGTGTTTGTATTTTATTTTATTTGATTTTATTCCCCTTGCTATTTTTAATTGATATCCGTGGGTATGTCCGTGGCATCACACAGGCCCTATCAGAATACCAGCGTTGCGGTATTTATTTTTTAAATATCGCAGCTTTATGCTGAGATGGGAGCCTTTTTGGCCTCGCACAGGTCTCTTTTTTTTTTTTTTTAGTCTGATTTTTTTTTTTTGTTTTTTAATGTTTATTTTGTTACTTTTATATGCTCTTTTTAACTGTATTTCCTGTGCGTGTCCCAAATAAAATATTTTTCTTTCTTTCTTTTAAATACACTGTTATATTATTACGTTGAAAGGCGCACAGTTAGAAAAAAAAATACGTGTCGATTTGAGAACCTCCTCCTTTTTGTTTCATCAGTTAAAAATCGGGTTATACCTCAAAGACTAACTTCCAAAATTTCGAAACCAAACAATTGATAAGCGTCAGCAAACTCTAAATTCCACAGCATAATATTATATCACGTACCTAACCTCCAAACTCTTAAAAGGTATTAATAAACACCCTACATAGCTATTTACAATCGAGGGGCTGGGGTTTCCCTGACGCTGACGGGCTCAGTTCGGCTTGAAGGGTTAAAAGCGTAACCGATACATGATATTTGAACTAACTTAAAAGGGTACACTCGGTTGCCTCTCAATTTCCTCCCGCAAACAACGTTTTATTATGTTTGGTTGGGTCTCCAAATCACTAGATATACTTGATACGCAGTGTACTGAAATTGTTACGTAGTTGACTATTTGCTATTCTAGTTTGGTTTGTTTGAATATTTTGTTAAGAAATGTTTGCGGATTATTTTTAGAGTTTTGATATTGTTTTAAGCTGGTCTATACAGGCTGTATTAGAAAGGTGTGGTCAAAAATTGTGTGGTACAGACCATCAAACTGAACAACTTTCTCCATGGGACCAACATCGTAATCGAGAAAAAATTATCAGCCGTCCCATACATTTGGGTCAAGTAGGTATTGAAGCTTTATACGGGACAGCTGATAATTTTTTCTCGATTACGATGTTGGTCCCATGGAGAAAGTTGTTCAGTTTGATGGTCTTTACCACACACTTAAATTTGACCACGCTTTTCTGATACACCCTGTAGATAGTTCATGTTTAATGTAGAGCGTTCGGAAGCTTTTTATATTTCAACAGGAAGTTTTTCTATAAAAAAATGTTAGTTTTTCAATTTAATAACATTTTATGCGTCAAAAAAAAATCAATAAAGATTGAGGTCGGCAGAGCTTTGTAGCCTCATTTGAGACAATACACAATTATTTTACAATTTCCTTCTTTTTCTTTTCTCCGGTCAGTATGAGCTATAAGTATCAACGAGAATGTTATCTCGGATCACGCCACGGATCACGATTCACGGATCATGGATCACGGATCACGGTCGCGGATTAGACAGTCAGCAATGATATTATACACGAGATACATATATTACGTAACCGACGTTTAAAATTCGGTCGTGATACGTGACTACACAGCGCAACGTTTAGTTTTGACGCGCGGACTAAAGACAAAACGTCCCAATTAGGACGTTTTGGAGTCCTCACGACGCGCGCAATAGAAACATAATTTGCCTCTTTTTACAAGATTTTATTTAATTGCAATGTTCTTAACTAAATTGTACTTTTCAAAATTTGCAAGCTAAATTTGACCCACTTCTCGGTGTTCGCTTGAGCTGAAATTTGGCATACGTATGTAAAATTGGTGACAATGTAATATCTTGGTACAATGGAGCTGATCTGATGATGGAGCCGGAAGGTGACCACAAGAACTCTGTAACAAAACGACGTAACCCATCAAGTTTGTTGTTTGATTCGTTTTGACATCGACTCTGGTCCTAGATGATATCCAGACTAATAAAAGTTGGTTTAAAAAAAAACTTGTTATAAATATAAGTAGGTATCAGCTGTTCGAATTATTTTATTTTAATTGCACCTCAAATAAAAGCTTTTGTGTTCTACAATGTATCTTAACAACACAATCTAATGCATATCCAGACACCTCAAAACCCGCTCAATCTTTTGTTACAATATTTTCGATTACTTTGTTTTTTAAACCGGCCGAGTGCGGGCCACGCACATGCAATAAAGGGTTCCGTAGTTGAGATGAATTTATCCCTAAAACTAACTTAATAATTATTGTAGTAGAAAAACATGTTCGTGAACGTCAGGATTTACTCAGTTAGATTTAGACAGACATGTGGGCAGAAGATGGGTTTCGTGCAATGAAAACACACTGGGTGCGATACACGGTGTTTAAAATCACAATCTAACACAACAACACAACACAACACTCACTAAGCACAACGAGTCGAATGGAACCCCGATAGTAACCCCGATGCGATCCGACACTAGACTGTCCTCCTCGCCATGAGGTTAAAAACATCACGACTCTGTAGAAGCGCGCTGTAGGCATGGCTGTGAGGCATGGCTACCTCACGTTATGTCGCCTGTGGCGCGCTTGCGATTCGTTACGCGTCCGTACTATTGACCGGATCCGACAGATATAATATAATATGTCACGGTCAATTCTCCTACTGCAAATGTAAGTTTGATATCGCTCAAAAAAATATGTGCTACAAATAACGATTTTCGAACTTTTTCCTTCACTTTTGCTGTGAGACCTTGCTTTTTGCCAAATTTCGTGATTCAACGGGAAGTAAGTACCTACCCTATAATTATTGCATTGAGAAGTTTGTTTTTTTTAGAGCTATAAGGGACCGTAGACTTGCGTATTTGATACTAATTTCAACTTGATATCTCCACCCGTTCCTGAGAAAAAGGGTCTTGACAGACTGACAGACAGGCGGCAATGAAGTGATCCTATATAAGGATTTCGTATTTTTTCTTTTGAGGTACGGAACCTTAAAAAGGTAAAGGTATTTGAAACAAAAAGTGAAACAGTAACTACTATTTCAAATAGGACAAGTAAGGTTGGTCGGCGATTTCCCCGAAGGCTCAGAACAAAAGTAGTTTTCTTCAAATTAGTCTCTAGAGCATCTGGCATGTTTTACTTACTTTTGACCGCCTTTCCTTAGTGTTAGATGTCTTTTTACTACTTTCCAAGAATTTTGAAATGTTTTCAGAGCTATTAAGGCGAAATGGGTCCCAAAGAAGATATTTTGTCGCATTTCAGCTGCACGCAAATCAATTCCTAATCTCAAAAACTACAAATTTGCCTTATTCGTTTTCATGATTATAAATACGATTGACACAATTTAGCTCGATACAAAAAAATCGCAAAGTTTCCTCTAAATTAATATTTTTTTATGAGAAAAATCTGTTATAAAAAACCGATTGTAATTACAACAATTTCATTAAAATTTCGTCTACTCGTTCACCATTAGGACATAAGGGGATTATGAGTTTATTTGTTTAATTTAACAGAGTTTATAGAATTTAAAAAAAAAATATTTTTTAAATTCTATACAATGTATGTTCCGTTTGGCCAACCAATGCTCCAAACCCCGTCACGATACTATTTTGCCTTAAGATAAATCTGTACCTAATATCATCATAAATATATAATAGGTCTTTACCTATGAAATTGCCGTTTTGTATGAAAAAATTTAAACGAATTTTTTTCATGCATTTTTTATTTGTATTAATCGAAGTAATCACCCATGCAATCAAAGCATCTTTGCCAACGCAGTGGCAGTTTATTGATGCCCTTCTTAAAGAAATCAGCTGGACGGGAGGCAACAAATTCTTCAAAGGCATTTTGTACTGCCTCTCGGGTATTGAATTTTTTTCCCGCCAAGAAGTTATCCAAATTCTGGAAAAAGTAGTAGTCTGTAGGCGCAAGGTCTGGTGAGTAGGGCGGATGACGGAGAGCTTCCAACCCCAGTTCTTGCAACTTGGAGACCGTCTGCTGTGCAGTATGAGGTCGCGCGTTGTCGTGCAGGAGCAGCGGAGACGAGCGATTGACCAATGCTGGTTGGAGATATGCCAGCTTCTCCATCATTGTGTTCAGTTCTTCACAGTACACATCTGAAGTAATGCTCACCCCGTTTGGTAAGAAGCTGTGATAAATCACACCGGCGCTAGACCACCAAACAGTGACCATCACTTTTCTAAGGGTAAGTTTTCGTTTAGGGCATTGTTTAGGTGCTGAACCAGGATCCAACCAACTTGCTGAGCGCTTGCGGTTATCAAACAGAATCCATTTTTCATCGCAGGTAACAATGCGGTTCAAAATTCCTTCATTTGTGTGTCTGTTGAGCAGTGCAAGGCACGTCTCGACGCGTACTTCGCGCGGGCGATCATTGAATTCGTGGGGCACCCATTTGTCAAGCTTTTTTACCTTGCCAATTTGACGCAAATGGACCAATATTGTTGTGACGCTAACGTCGAAAGCTGCTGCTAATTCAGCCGTAGATTGTGTATCATCAGCTTCCACAATCGCCTTTAATTCGTCATTGTCGACCAAAGTCTTCGGACGACCGCGAGGTTCATTTTTCAGGTCGAAATTTCCAGAACGGAAGCGAGCAAACCAATAACAAGTGGTGCATTGGTTTGTAGTGTTAGCTCCGTAAACGTCGTTGATGTTGCGTGCCGCTTGTGCCGCGTTGCTGCCACGACGGTACTCATATTCCATAATTACTCGAATTTTTAACGTATCCATGATGACGAAAAAGATTGAAATGCGATGAAATTGTAACACTAATCAATAAACAAATGACTACTTTTGGAAAAAAAATCCATGTTTTCAAAATAAAATTAATTTGAAATTAGTATTCTTAGCCAAACAAAAATTATTTTGATTTGAAATGGCCAGTACTGCAGAACGGCAATTTCATAGGTAAAGACCTAATATTTAGGGTTTTATTTCTGATATTCTCTGTAATATAAAGTTAGTTTCATGCATGTAAAATCCCTGAACAAAAAAAAAAAAAAAAAAACTCAATCATCTAATGATGGTCATTAATTTGCAAGTTACAGGGATTTTCGTCATCGTCCCGTATTGACCGCGAGTGTACTAATGACAATAAAACCGAAATTTCTTTTTGTTACCACAACGCAACTGCAAGAAGCTACAGCGATACTATCACACGACGTATCAACTGCAAGCCCACATTTTGTCACTGCGATGTGGTGTGGTTGTGGCAAGTGTGATCGGGCTCTACAAAGGTAAGTCTCTACCTATTAAAAAAAAATATAATGTTAGTATATAAGTAGGTAAGTTATTGAAAGATCAAAAATGAAATTGAGCTTCCAACGTTAATGATAATGAATACCTATCCCAAAAATGTAATATAGATGCTCAATTGGATTAAATTAATCAGTCATTTTCATGGCATATTGGAAAATTTGATAGCCCTGGAATAACGCCAAAGAGCTTTCCAATTAAAAGACAGTTAAGTGAATGAAATTCTGAAGAGTATGTTTTCAAATGAACGAATATTCACTCAGTAATTTCGGCACCTAAGTAATAAAATTTGTAGACCTGCCTACATGAAAAAGTTTATCTTAAATTTTGTCATGAATCGTTTGCTTATTTTATTTTATTTCATAATTGTGATGTTAGTATAGCAGTGAACTGGTAATTTATAAACGTGTATTTTAATTTATTAAGTAAAAGACTTACAAAAGATCGCTCCTGCAAGCTCTCTGCGCTAACAATGGTTTATAATATTTTCATGCTTTTTATCTAAATAAAAGAAGAAGAAGAATATTGAACAACAGAAGTCCAAACCGCCGAGCAATGGAGTGCAGCATAACAGGTGTCAAGCGTACAAATCGAGTTAGAAGCACCACCCTGCGCTCCATAACTAAAGTAGCGGATGTTGGAGAAAAGAAAACAAAAGAGCCAGGCTGAAGTGGGAGTGGGCTGGCCATTTCACATGAATGCACCCGGAGAGATAGGCAAAGGTCGTCACCCACTGGACGCCTTGGGGAGGATATCGCCGTTGAGGTAGACCGTAGCGAAGGTGGTGTGACCAACATGGCCAGAGATCGGACAAGACAGAAAGGTTTGGAAGGAAAAATGGGAGGCCTTTGCCCAGCAGTGGGACACAAAATTGGCTAGAGAAAAAATTCTAAGTACATAATGACAATGTGAACCCTAAGTTCAATAGTAATGAAAAGCTAAATCTATTAATACCCAATTTGTATTAGCATTCTAAAACTTCGTTTATTATTCAAACAATGTTTGAATAATAAACGAAGTTATAGAATGCTTTTTTAGAACACGCTTGCTTGCTTGCTTTTTAATTATTATTACCTTTTTTTTTAATTATTGATACCTTAATTATTGCATATCATGATTGTTTTTGTGTAAAGTATTACTGGCAATATTGCTAATGTGCCAAATTGGACAAAGGAATATTCATGTTCTTTTCCTAGCTATTGTTTTTATGTTGCTATTATTCTGAGTTCTCTTGGACCATTGTCCAAGAGATAGAATTAACTGTTTTGAGATAACGATAATTAATGGAAATATAAGAAATGTGTTGATAGAATACTTTAATACTGTTTCCATGGAGTTTCTTGTCCTTCTTCTCAATGCATACCTAGATTTGGAACGGACAAATAGCTTTCTCATTAAAGATAAATAATTATAGATAAGTCCAATTGAAATAATAAATGTCTAGCCTTGTCTCCCTGTACTTTTCCTCATAAAATCCTTTCCCTACACACTAGACAGTAAATAATTAATAACCAGCCTGACACACAAAGCTTGTAATTAAGTGAATATCAATACCTATAAAGACAGTGCTGAATCTACTTGCCAACATTTGTTGTTATTTGTTTTTTTTCTAAAACTTCGTTTATTATTCAAACTTTGAATAAAAAACGAAGTTTTATTTATTTATTTATTTATTTATTGCACAATGTACACACAGTTACAGGCTATGCTTAAAACTAATGAGTAGATAACCCCGTTGCGGCGCAGCAAGATAACTTAAAACTAGAATATTAATTGTGTCTGTACCATTATTATTATGTAACATATGTTTACATTAAGTCTAGAATTTTATTACATTATTAAATATTTATACTAAATTGTATTGTATTATATTATCATTATATTCTGTTATTAGGTATTACATTTATAGTTTAATTATAGGATGCTTTGATGATTTTAGGATGCTTAGTACTCATACACACGAGTGGCACGCGTCAACGGCAGAGGCAACTGCAGCCGTCTGCGTCGTTGTAGAAATTTAGGTACTTACATAACACATACATATATATGTCGGAGATGGTTGTCAACTACAATATTGCGATTGCGGGTAGACACAGAATTTGTTATGATTTGTTTCTTTTTTTCTCTTAATATGACCTAATTTAAGTAAAATCGGACCATAATTTATTGAGTACTCAGTATATACTCAGTATACGCACTAATTGATTTTTGGCAACTGATTTCGATGATTGTAACCGATAGTTTTGTTCAAAACAATTAATGAGATGTTAATGTGATTTTAAAATGTTATTCTGGTATTATTTAATTACTTAAGTAAGTCTTATTAGACTTAAGCCCATTTTAGTGTTTTGTATCAAGTAAACACGAGACGTACCGCAATGCGCCATCGGGCAGAGTTGTCGTGGAGGGGTTGCAAAGTGGGGACATCGTCCTATAAAACAGCGCGTTCTCGGCGTTACAAGGGACTCACAGCTATGATCGCCGCGAAGAGGCGCATACGCAAGCAGTGGCAACAGCTGAGATGTCCGACGCTCAAGACGCAGCTCAACCGTCTCGCGGAGAAGGTGAAGGCCGAGCTAAAGGCGTACACCGCCGCGGGTTGGGAGGAACGTATCGACGCCACTACGGATAGTTGGCCGTCGGTACACAAACTCTGCAGCCAGCTAACGAATACCCCAACCCCGGTGCGCCCGCTACGGAACAGCGACGGGGCGCTCAAATACGTATCGGAGGACCGGGCGGAGGTCTTCGCCGAACACCTGGAGCGTCAGTTCCGACCGAATCCGACCAACGACCACGAGCATGTCGCGGCAGTTGAGAAATACCTTGGAGACTACTTCGCTACGCCGATAGCTCCCGAAGAGGACCCCGTCTTTTTCTCGCCGGGCGCAGTGAGACGCGCCATCCTAAGGACGAAGCCCAGGAAGGCCCCCGGGGCGGACGGTATCTCCAACACAGCGCTGCGCCACCTGCCGTTCCGTATGGTAGCGGCGCTGGCGCGCCTGTTTACGGGGATACTGCGCACAGGGGCCTTTCCCGCCGCGTGGAAGGAGGGGCGCGTTGTTATGCTGCCCAAGGCGGGGAAGAATATACTGAAGCCGGAGAGCTATCGGCCGATCACGCTGCTGTCGACCGTCTCCAAGGTGTTCGAGGCGCTCCTGCTGCGACACCTCCTACCACATGTTGCGCCACGACCCGAGCAGTTCGGTTTTCGGTCGGAGCACAGCACGACGCTTCAGCTGTCGAGGGTACTGCACCACCTCGCAGCCGCACTAAACAAGAAGGAATACTCGGTGGCAGTATTCCTCGACATGGAGAAGGCCTTCGACCGTGTGTGGCACGAGGGCCTAATTTACAAACTGGCCACGTCAGACGCGCCCCGTCGCGTCGTAAAAGTGGTCTCTGCTTTTCTGTCCCACAGGACTTTCAGGGTGGTGGTCGACGGAGCGCTCTCCGGCGCTCGGCCGGTGCGCGCCGGTGTGCCGCAGGGAAGCTGCGTTTCGCCGGCGTGTTACTCACGCTACACCGACGACATCCCCACAACCGCTGAAGCCATGCTCGCGCTGTACGCCGACGACGCCGCGTACATTACCACCTCGCTTAATGCGAAGTACGCGGCGGTGAAGATGCAGCGCGCGCTGAACCTCCTTCCCGACTGGCTGTCTAAGTGGCGGCTGTCTGTCAACGTGGGTAAGACGCAGGCGATGGTCACCGGTGCCGCGCCTCTCCCACCACCCTTGAAGCTGCAGGGAGCCGACATCGCGTGGTCGCCCCGGGTCAAGTACCTGGGGGTCACCATAGATCGTCGGCTCTCAATGGAGGCACATGTCCGCGCGGTCGCCGCGCGTGGTAGGGTCGCCCGCAACCTCCTGCGACCAGTGCTCTCATCCAGCATCCCGGCGCGCGTCAAGCTGGGCGTGTACAAACTGTACGTGCGCCCGCTTCTGACGTACGCCGCCCCTGCGTGGTTCGCCCTCACGAGCGAGACCAACAGAAAGCTCCTGCGCACGCAGCAAAGTGCCGCGCTGCGCACTATCGTCGCTGCCCCTCGCTTCGTGAGGAACGACGTCATTCAGCGGGACCTCGGGATTGAGGGCCTGGATGAGTTTGTGCGGCGCCTCGCGAAGGGGATGTTCGCGCGTGCCGGCGCGTCTGCTTTGCCACACATCAAGCAGATTGCGCCCTGGCATACGCGCCCCCCTGACGCGAGGAGACCCTTGCCCCGCGACCTGCTCGCGGACGTGTGACTCCACCCCGGACTGGACTTCCGAGTGAGTCGCTCTCAGTTTACACGCGGCTCACTTGTGACAATAGACTCTACATATAACATACATCTGTTGCGTGATGCGTGCTAGGATAATTTAGGCGTGTCGCGCAGCAAACAGTAGACATTCACCTCTATACAGGCGCATAAATACACACGTGAAGACGCAGCGCGGGCGCGCGATTCACGTAGACACCGGGTGACGTCACACAACACAATGTCACCCACACACTCACTACACGGTCTCCCTAACCCGTGCCAGGCTCGGCTAGCTCTGAAAGTGGGGCGGGCGGGAGCCACTCACCCCTTCTGTAGGAACGTCGAGTCCGTATCTCTGTCGCAGGTCGCCTTCTGCTGGGCTTCCCCCATGTAGGTGGGGGTTCCACCTGGTAGGGGTTGACCGCCGGGATACGGTGAAGAAAGCGGCGCTGATTAGCAGCGTCGTGGCGTGCCTACAGACACAGTAATAGCAACCACTCACAGGGACGCGCATATCCGCGTCCCATCATCTTTTAGGCCGCGTAGGCCAACAAAATGAGGGGCCCGTAGTAACGGGTCAACGAGCGCTACCGCGGGGAGGGGGCCACGCCCCGACACCGCCTGTCGCACCCCCTGACGGGGTGGAGCGATGTCCAACTAGTGGTTACAAGGGAGTCGGTCCTCGGATTCGACTCGATACAGAGCTCCTGCTCCCGACAAAACTGTCGGTTTACTTGGTACAGCGCTGCTGTATATTGACATAGTTGTATTGCCTTACTGATAGCGATAGACTTTGTATTCGGGTGGCTTATGCCGCTATACGAACTGTAACCATATGGGTTTGTTCTCCTAACTGTATCATTACTGATCATTTGTATTGTATTGTTTTTTATTATAAAGTGTACTTGTGCTAATTATAACTCTGAAATTGTTCATACCGTCTTGTTTATCCCAATAAAATGGGAACTACAAACCCTGACGATATACCGCTCGGCACTCCTGATCCTACATCAGAAGTGGGATTAGGTTTAGCCCAGGAATCGCAAGGTGTTGGTGATCCATGGCGAGCAATGTTAGAGCTTCAGAACCATAATATGGCTCAGTTGATTGAAGCAATTAAGACGCACTCCACTCCGTCTACAGTAATTCGCTTGCCCGATTTTAACCCAGACCTACCTGATTCCAATGCTCAATCTTGGAGTACAACCGTTGATATTTGTCTATCAGAAAAGCCTCTTGAAGGTGGCCCTCTTATTATTGCCCTCACAAAAGCTTTAAAAGGCAATGCTAACACATGGCTATCCCAAGTATCTTATGAAGGCATGACCTGGACAGACTTTACCCTAATTAACCTTCATAATAGTCAACCAGACGAAGGAGAATCTTTAGCCGCATATGCCAGTCGACAGGTCACTTCACTGACATCTAAATGGAATAATATGAGTGTCGAACACAATGTCTCCAAATTTGATTCCCGTGCTCATCGACTAGCATTTACTACTGAAGTAGATACTAGGCAAAAACTTCAACAAGAACTGAGTGTCTTGTCCCATCTTAAGAGAAAGTCTCAGATTTCCTCTGACCAGCAGGATTCTTCTGAACCTAAGAGGTTCAAACCAGGTACAATAGTATGCCACTTTTGTGGTATATTAGGCCATAAATCTACAAACTGTCGCAAGAAGGCTGAGAAAACCGAACATCCCGGAGCAGCCAGCTCGTCACATAAGGCGACATCAAAGAACATCGTCTGTTTCCGCTGTGGGGAGTCGGGACACGTCGCTCCTCGCTGCCCCAAGGCGACCGGAAAGCGGCCGGGAGGTTCGAGTGAAGATGCCAGCAGTCAACCTTCGAGCAGCCAACCATCCGTGAAACGAGTTGAAGCTTGTGCTGTACGAGTGTGTTGAAGCAATCTGGTGAGACACTTTCATTTTGTTATGACTCTGGTTGTGTGGTCAATATGATGGGAATAGGTCATTCCATAAAGTAATAGTATCATGATAGGCCGTGAGATTTCAGGCTTATGATTTTTACACTTGAAAATGCAGGACAAAAACGTGTAATTACAACTCTGTCTAATAATTGGCGTTTAGCTGAACAACAGCGTCCTTTATTTGGAGCACCTTCTCAGGTTATAGCTTTCCAAGGTCGTTGTGTTACTAGCATAAACTTGAAATTTGTCTCGTGTAAGGGAACAAGCAGTTCTGGGTATACTAAAATGCCGAATATGATAAAGCCCAATATGTTGGAGACTTTGTGGTTTATTGAAATAAGCACCAATGTACGAAATATGTGAATGTCCAGTCACTATTAATGATGATGTCAATGTTGACACTGATGATGATTCATCTGCTTCTGACATGCTATCTTAATCGGATGTCTATGTTGACTCCTGGATTTGGACGTTGAACTTGACGCTTATGCGGGTTGTCTATGTTGACGCCTATGCGGGTTGTCTATTCGACTTCAAATTACTCGTTGAACTTGACGCTTATGCGGGTTGTCTATGTTGACGCCTATGCGGGTTGTCTATTCGACTTGTCAAATCCCATGGCATGGATTTGGCTGGGAGACTATGTCTCTACTTTGGTTGAGCTATGTATTGTCAGTAACAGTATGATCATTTTGAGTAGTTGCAATGTTTATTTGACTGATATGGTAATTTTGTACGGTTGCGATGCAACTGATTTTATTTGACTGATACATTCAGGATATTTCAATTCAACATACCTTTACTGATACATTCAGGATATTTCAATTCAACATACCTTTACTGATACATTCAGGATATTTCAATTCAACATACCTTTACTGATACATTCAGGATATTTCAATTCAACATACCTTTACTGATACATTCAGGATTTTTCTTTTTAACATACCTTTGTTAAGACTTTTGTGTCAGAAAGGCCGATCGTTATTTTCTTTGTTACAGAACCACACGAGGACGTGTAAATCGTCAGTTCTGGCCGTGTCGGAGATGGTTGTCAACTACAATATTGCGATTGCGGGTAGACACAGAATTTGTTATGATTTGTTTCTTTTTTTCTCTTAATATGGCCTAATTTAAGTAAAATCGGACCATAATTTATTGAGTACTCAGTATATACTCAGTATACGCACTAATTGATTTTTGGCAACTGATTTCGATGATTGTAACCGATAGTTTTGTTCAAAACAATTAATGAGATGTTAATGTGATTTTAAAATGTTATTCTGGTATTATTTAATTACTTAAGTAAGTCTTATTAGACTTAAGCCCATTTTAGTGTTTTGTATCAAGTAAACACGAGACGTACCGCAATGCGCCATCGGGCAGAGTTGTCGTGGAGGGGTTGCAAAGTGGGGACATCGTCCTATAAAACAGCGCGTTCTCGGCGTTACAAGGGTGCCCCGCGACCTGCTCGCGGACGTGTGACTCCACCCCGGACTGGACTTCCGAGTGAGTCGCTCTCAGCTTACACGCGGCTCACTTGTGACAATAGACTCTACATATAACATACACCTGTTGCGTGATGCGTGCTAGGATAATTTAGGCGTGTCGCGCAGCAAACAGTAGACATTCACCTCAAACAAACAAACAAACAGGCGCATAAATACACACGTGAAGACGCAGCGCGGGCGCGCGATTCACGTAGACACCGGGTGACGTCACACAACACAATGTCACCCACACACCCACTACACGGTCTCCCTAACCCGTGCCAGGCTCGGCTAGCTCTGAAAGTGGGGCGGGCGGGAGCCTCTCACCCCTTCTGTAGGAACGTCGAGTCCGTATCTCTGTCGCAGGTCGCCTTCTGCTGGGCTTCCCCCATGTAGATGGGGGTTCCACCTGGTAGGGGTTGACCGCCGGGATACGGTGAAGAAAGCGGCGCTGATTAGCAGCGTCGTGGCGTGCCTACAGACACAGAAATAGCAACCATTCACAGGGACGCGCATATCCGCGTCCCATCATCTCTTAGGCCGCAGTAGGCCAACACAACGAGGGGCCCGTAGTGACGGGCCAACGCATAGCAACCGCGGAGAGGGGGCCACGCCCCGACACCGCCAGTCGCACCCCCTGACGGGGTGTAGCGATGACCAACTAGTGTTACAAGGGAGTCGGTCCTCGGATTCGACTCGATACAGAGCTCCTGCTCCCGACAAAACTGTCGGTTTACTTGGTACAGCGCTGCTGTATATTGACATAGTTGTATTGCCTTACTGATAGCGATAGACTTTGTATTCGGGTGGCTTATGCCGCTATACGAACTGTAACCATATGGGTTTGTTCTCCTAACTGTATCATTACTGATCATTTGTATTGTATTGTTTTTTATTATAAAGTGTACTTGTGCTAATTATAACTCTGAAATTGTTCATAACGTCTTGTTTATCCCAATAAAATGGGAACTACAAACCCTGACGATATACCGCTCGGCACTCCTGATCCTACATATATAAACTCACGCCTTCTTCCCATGGGGTCGGCAGAAACTACAGAACGCTACCTGCTACTATCCTTATCCTTATTTAATAGCTGATTCACAAAATAAAAAGCTTAAGTTTGCCAAATTCGTACATTTTTCACATAAACATCACTTTTAAAAGTTGTGAGTTATTGCACGTCAGCCGTCGAACTGTTCAAAATTTCGTTTTTTTTTCAGCTAGATAAATATATAAGCTGTAATTTAAATAACGCACAATCTCTTGAGGGGTCATTGTACTCATAATTATGAACAACTTTGTGTTACGATTGTTGCGGTTGTTGGTAGCGATGCTCCTGACCAAACCATGCCTCATATCTTGGCATGTACAAAGTATCTATACACTTGTACTTCTGGATCTAAAAAACGTCACTAATGCCGCTATGGGCGTGGCCACCTACTAGGCCCAACTCATTTAATAATTCATCATCGACTCGAAAATACTTAGACCACCAGAAATCGCGAAAAAAAAGATAGTATGCGCAATTCCAGTCCGTGCAAAATAATGAAAAAGGCATTGCGAGGTGCCGATTCTGTTGTACACGGAACTAAACTAACTAATCTATCACTAAAATTCCTTACTTTTTGCTATGAGAATCTTACAGCTATTCTGCAAAAAAAACCGGGCCGCACGCAGGGAGGGGGCAGCATCAACGTGTTTTATATGGAATGTAGGTACCTTTTTTTTTGGTAAGTACCTACATGTTGAGTCATAGGGGTTTATGGGCTTAATAAAGGGGGGCCAAATTTTCATTATTTTTGCGATAGGACTCACCGTTTTCGAGATATATGCAAAAGAAAAGAAAAAAATACACTACTGTTTTTGCATCCGAAGTCAAGGTCTCGGTTTGAATTTTAGTTCATGTCAACTAATTTTATTCCACACCTTTTTAATCGCGATTAAACATAGTCACATTTAGTTTGACAATTAAAATTATAGGTGAAAACAGTCAAATTCAGAATAGCAAATTGCCTTTTTCACTAAACTAATAACTCCGTACAATCTTAGTCCTGTCAAACTAAAATATCGTTAAGTTGTGTCACTTTAGTCAACTTCAGAATGGGAAATCGTCGTGTGACAGGAATAAACTAAATTTTAGTGATTTTTAGTCTAGTTTAGAGGCATTTGTGACAAGAGAATCGGCACCATTACCTAGTGATTGTATAAAAAACAACCTAGTCTAAAACCATCGCGTGACCTATAGACGAGTCGATAGACACCACATGTATTAAATTCTATCCAGCCATTAAGATGCTTCGAGGGTATAAATAATCCCACATACTCGTACATACATAAATACGAGTGCGCGTGAAAAACAACCTTGTCTTTACTTTCACAAAGTCGGTTAAAAAGGAAATTCCCTTACACGACATCGATATACTCGTAGCAACTACGAATTGTACGAAAACTATGTAAGTACGTACCTATTGGAAATATCTCGACAGGATTCCTTTTGGAATCCCTGGAATTTTGTATTATTGTACACGGGTTGAAGATAATACAATATTGGGTAATGTTATTCCGCGCGTATTTTCGGTGGGGTATACGAAATTTAATGTTATATGTACACGCACAATTCGATTTAACATCGGGTAGAGGTTATTGAAAGAAAACACTGAGTTTTATTATTTAGGGTAGAAAACATTTATCGTGTCTGTGACTATGATATTCTTATGTGAAAGATAGTGTGTAACACTACGTAGTACATCACTTAGGCCATTTCATATACCTAATGTTTTGCCTTTTGATAACGTATTTTAATAATTATGGAAACTTGTAGAACTGCACTGGAGGACCATAGATTATTCGTTATGTATTTAATACAGGAATGATGAGGAATTTTTCGACGCCATAATATTTTAGTTTGTTAATAGTTTCAGTTAGATTAGGTTATAATAATTTTATTTGAATTGTTTGTTAGTTGATTTTATGTCAAAACAGATTTAGTTACCTACTAACAGAAATAAAAATTAACACTCTAAAAACGCTACAAACAGAAATTGCAAATGGTTGTCTAGATTTCAGGGGTTCTGCCCTGAAATCTAGACAACCATTTGCAATTTCTGTAAAAAAGCCTTGACCATTAATGAAAGTCTACGACTACCCACTTTTCTCTGAAATCAGTAAGGAATGTTCCTTCATTAAGGCTGTCAGTCTTTCCTCGCGCTGTTTTTTCACAGATGAAGATAGATGGTGGCCCTTAAACAGGATTCAAGGCAAAAACATAAGAATAAATTAACGGAGTTTTCTCTTCTTTGGGGTAGTTCGCGCCCGCCCGCGGCCATGTTGATGTTTGATACCATCGCCTGTATAATATTCTATTATACATATCTGTATAATATATATATAATTACTAGCTGCCCGCCCCGGCTTCTCACGGGTGTATGAAGAAAATGGGACCAAATCTTCCCTTTGCAGTACGACCATGTAATTAAATAAAATGAGAATTAAATAATTTCACAACGATAACACAATGAGTTCTATAAACTTTGTTATAACGTCCTAAAACTTTTTGACTAATTTTTTCACAAAACAACATATTAGTTTTTTTTTATCGGATGTGACAGATAAAACTTTGTAAGAAACTGAAGAACTAAACGTCAATCTGTCAATATTTTTGAAGATGTCTCTAAGCCGACGTTCGTACGGATGTAAAAATATCGCAGCGGGATTTTATCGCGCACTGGATTTTCAACTCTTGGTGTTGAGCCGAGCTTTGAGAATCCAACCTAACAACAACAGAGTGCATTCTAGCGCATCGAAAAAACACTGTTGGATTCTCAACTATCGGCGCTAAGCAGAGCGTTGAAAATCCAGTGCGCGAAAAAAAATCGCCGCGATATTTTTATGTCCGTGCGCACGTCGGCTAACTGTCTTCTGTCTTACTCACTCGCTCATTTTTTTATACTATGGAGTTTTTTTAACAAAAATTTTTCACTTTTCCTTACAATTTTTCAAACATTGTTTTCATACAAACCTTGTCCTGACAATTACAAACACAACAAATAAGAATTAGCCAAATAATACATGTGCAACATCAGATTATAGAATAATCTGAGGTGCAACCGTTCTGAAGTGATGCGCATTAGCGCTCGCGATCATTATATCAACGAGGCAGTCAAGTAGGCAATTTTATTGATATTCATAATAATGCATTATGCATAAATCGTTCACATTGGGTACTTACTTGATATATGCAGGCTAGGTATAGCTACAGCATTTGAATGTTGCAGCTACTATCTAGCAACTATTGCGATTTTTATCGTTTTCTAATAATAATAATAAAATAATTTTAATTTTATTATATTATTATCTTTGACATATCTCGGGACCCTGGGGTCCCGGACTTTTGGAAGGCGTACGAGGAGCCGAAGCCAACTCGCAGAGGCCCCTTAGACAATTTTAAGTGAAAAGAAGGCACCAGCCGACGATTATCCCTGTATGCACTATGCAATTGCACCCAAGGACAACCCCCGGTTGGTGCAGAACTATTGCAGAACATGGAAACAAAACACATTGGGCCTATGGGTTTGGGTGGCTATAGTGGATTGGGTACCTTGAACTATGGAAAAACTATATCGCCTGCCTGACCAATGTTATATAATATACACAGGTAAATTGGCAGGGGGTGACTTGCACACTCAATAATGGGCCCCCGGAAACGGTCGCTAGCACATAGTGACGTGAGCGACAAGGGGCAACATGTCCTGAGGTGCTTGAGGAGTGGAGCGGTATTCCACGGCTCTCAGAACAATCCCAGAGCCCGGAAGATGGTCAAGATCCCTACAAGCACTTACTGGAATACTTCCTTCCTCCGAGCACGTTTGCTCTTGCGAATCTCCACTCAAGCCGGCCAATAAAGGCAAGAATGAGGTGGGAGCTCTGTTCCCGTCAGTGTTCACTCCAGCCGGCCAATAAAGGCAAGCCAGAGGTGAAGAACAAGACTTCTCCCTGGAAATAGGGTCCGTGGGGTCGCTACTGCCCAACAGCTCGCCACATGCTGCCCTGCGGGTTCACGTATCTCTCTTGGTCTGGCTCTTCACCCTAGACCTGTTTCGGCAAAGTAAACTCCATCGGTACAGACCCAAAGTTCGGAGCGCGCAAGCCCCACCACGACGTCAACGTAGAGATACGGCGGTGGGGATATTATTATTGTTATTTAAATTGTCTTTGGCATATCTCGGGACCCTGGGGTCCCGGACCTTTGGAAGGCGTACGAGGAGCCGAAGCCAACTCGCAGAGGCCTCTTAGACAATTTTAAATGAAAAGAAGGCATCAGCCCACGATTATCCCTGTATGCACTATGCAATTGCACCCAAGGACAACCCCCTTATTATTATTTTTTTTTATAATTTTATTTTCATTTTTATTTTTTTATTATTTTTTTTTTTATTATTATTATTGCGATTTTTGTCGTTTTCTGAAAAATGCTTGTCACATATTTTCCTGTTCCTGTCATGTGAGGCGTATCCACATGAAAGGTTGCGTCAGTCAGTCAATGCGACCTATTTGACTGTGTGCAAAAGAAAATTATTTACGAAGAAAATTATTATGCCGAATGCGTTGTGGTAGGTATTGCAAACCTTGTAGTGATAAAATGACTGGACTGTTTTAGTTTATTAGTATTTTATAAGTTACCGAGTATTTAGATAGGTATATAAATTAAATAATTTTCTTAGTTAACGCTCAACTATCTGTCGGATGGTAATCGTTGGTAAAAGTGTTGGTAGGTGTCGTGGGTTGATATGGGGTCACAGTTTTTCTATGAAATTTCTTCTGATACCCTCAGCCTCTAGTATAATCCCACTAGATTCTGCCCGCGACTTCGTTCGCTTGAATTTTCTTGACCCCACGACCCACCCCGTCGCATAGCAACGCCTGCCCGCGCTATATACTTCGTTTTCTGACTTTTTTTCTTTTTGCTCAGATCAGGGTCATAGCCTCTATCAGATGCAAAAAGAATGTTTCAAATCCGACTCCGTTCTTGATAGAGCGAGTTCAAACATACAAACAAACAAACTCTTCATCTTTACTATTATCTACTTATTCTATCAAACTCAAACTCAAACTCAAAGCATTTATTTCAATTAAACCAATTACAGGCACTTTTGAATTGTCAAGGGGTCGGTCAGTCAAAAAGATGAAGCTAGGCGCCCATTCCAAAGCATAGTAGGTACCTATGGAGAAGAACGGGCAAGAAACTCCACGGACACTCTTTTAAATCAAGATATGGTTACAAAATAATGGTTACATCATTCATGTTGAAATTTTACATGTGAGAACGATGCAGAACGTTAAAAGCGTCCTTAAAAAAAAAAAACAATTCAAATATTTAAATTAAATTAAAATAAGCCGTGGCCGCTAAGGTATGACCAGCCTTCACTGCTAGCGCTTGTTCACGAACCTGACGCATGGATTAGCTAAATGATCCAACACGCGCCACCATCAGCGAGACATTAGAGTGAGCGTCACATACTCTCAGCCGCCAGGGCATATTCAAGTCAAACAAAGACGTTCCCAGTAAATGGTAGCTTTAGAGTATGTACATAGTACTCACACATGTGCTATGCAATTATATAATACAATGGAGATTGAGTCTATACAATGCAATGATAGTCTTACAATCTTCAGCAGCTCCAACAGTATCTTCAAATGTTAATTAATTAGTTGTGGTTGTGGAGCAGGACCAGCATAGATTATAGATATCTCTTTGATCGTAATCGAGTTTGTAGGATTCCGACCTTATAAGGAAAATGGAATCTATAAAAGATCACTTTCCTGTCCGTATATCACAATGTTTTTTTTAGGAAATTGAATTTTGGCAAAACCAAAAAATTACCGTTTCCCCCCTTATCTCCTAGTTTATACAATACCTATTAGTGATGAGATTATTTTACGCTAATTTAATTCTTTGTGTGACTTGTTATTATTTTAATTATTTGCGTAGGTATATTTGTAAAACATTCAGACACAATGTAAATTGTTATTGAATAAATGAAATGAAATATTGAAAGGAAATCCTAGATTTCTAAAAGAAAATTTGCGACAATGTAATACATTTGATTATATTAGGTATATCGTTTAGGAATAGTGCGGATATAGTAGGTAACCCGGCGAGTTTGACAGACTTCACTCTCTCGACAGTCAAGACAAAATCCTAGTGTAAATGACCCTTTTTTCGTTAGACTCGATTACTGAGCGTGTTCATCATTTGTTTTAAGAATTTCGGCGTCAGGTGGCTCTAACTCGATAACTTTTTGAATTATCGCCCACTTAAGCGTTTTGTTACATTTTTTATTATCAATAAGCTACGAAACTGCGCAATTTAAAGTTAAACCGACTTTGATCGCTCGTAAAATTTGATTAAAGCTGTCCAGCGTTTTAGGTTTTTGAAGTCAGTTTTTACTTACTTTTTAGTAAATATATTTTTGCATTTGAGTTGACTAAACAATTACTACATAAGTCCAAGACGACAAAAAAGAAGAATCATCAAAATTGGTTCATTAGTTTTTGAGAAATCGCGAGCATAAAAACATATATTCATAAGGTTCGAATACTTCTTAATGTCTTGCCATTTGCCTCTAGTGTGAACGAGTCTTTAGAGTTCAAAACATAAAACCAAAGTGTAGGTACGGTCGACGCGTCACCGCGCGTCGACCGTACCTAAACTTTGTTTTGTGCCAACGCATCGCACGGCGGTAGACAATACAAAACTTTTAACAAGTCATAGATTTGTATAATGTTAACACTATAAGCTCTTAACTACTCCTGGACAGCAAAAATGTATCATGTAATTTTTAGTATTTATTTCTGTCAAGTGATTTGTAATCTTTAGAAATAAATGAATTCAAACCGTGAATACAGAACCTCTTTTTTTGAAGTCGGTTAAAAAGGAAGAAGTTAGGAGCAAACCGATTATGTACAGAATTAGAGTCACATGAAGATCGTTTTATTTTATAGTCTGGATGACGTAGTACTAAATTCATTATCTAGGTCTACTTCAGACCTCTTGGTTTAATTTTTCCGTGAAATCAAAATCCATTTTACAAAAAAAAAAAAATAAGTTTCTCTTTATAAACTTGTTAATTGCCCCAGATCTCGTGCGATACAAACGCGGCACCGCAACAAAATGGCGTCCTGAGCGTGGAGCTGTAACCGGCAGTAATCAGCTTCCAAGCAGAGGACGAAACCAACCAAGCCAACGAAAAGATCAAATTGTATGGAGTTGACAGCAGTAGTCACGTGACATCTCGGAAGCTAATGTCAACTCCATACAATTTGATCTTTCCGTTGGCGTTAACGCTTACAGAAAAGGGATTTGTCTAGGGGTGCAGCACCCTAAGCGCTCCTGCACACGATGCCGCCACCGCGCCGTCGCCGCGCCGACGCCGCACAACTACACTGTACATACGAGTCGCGCGAAGACCGCCACCGCGCCGCCGCCGCGCCGCCACCGCGCGCGGTCCAAAACAAAACTTTCCATGATAATTTCTTAAAAAGTTATCACGTGCATGTTCATACGCGGCCGGCAATGGAATGAATCAGGATAATGAAATAACTGGGACCGCGCGCGGTGGCGGCGCGGCGGCGGCGCGGTGGCGGTCTTCGCGCGACTCGTATGTACAGTGTAGTTGTGCGGCGTCGGCGCGGCGACGGCGCGGTGGCGGCATCGTGTGCAGGAGCGCTAATTGCGTAACATATTATTATCGATCGGAGTTGGTTTCATTTTGAAACAAATTGCTAATCCATTGCTTCTTAAGTTCGAAAAATTTGTATGCTCAACAACGTAAAAGACGCAATGAATGTTGTTGAACTGTCAAAATGAAACCAACTCCGATTGATAATGTGTTACGCAATTAGGGTGCAGATTGGCGAAATCATCACGCGGGAAATAGAATAGAATCATAATCAAAGGTCTAACATAGTTGGGAAAAGGCTAGGCAGATGATGATGATGACATGCGCCTTATGTTATTTTTAAGGTGCTCATTATGTGCTAAACATTTTCATTATTTTGTAATTTTTGTTTATTTTTCTCCTTTCGGTATTCTTATAACCACAGAACAGATCATCATCATGTCGTCCACACCGTATCCGGCGATGGCGACTCCTATATGTTTAATCTGGGTCTTTATTCCGGTGAGCTCTGATGTGGCTAGCAAAACCGAACTTCGTCTTAAAGACTCGGTTGCAAGAAGCACAGTACAGCTGGCCAGCTAAAGATGATAAAGATGTACCAGCGGGGCGAGCACGGGCGTACCCAAGACGTTTGTGACAAGACATGATAAATTATGTCTTGTCTTAGGCACAGGTCAACCATGTGACATAATCTAGAGGCGCGAAATGCCTTTCTTGTTAAGTGTGACATAGTAAATTGAAAAAATTAAAATGTTTGACTATCTGAATATGCGACCAAATAAAATCTTTTTTTTTTCTTTTCCTTTGCTTTAACTCGAAAACGGTGTGTCCTATCGCAAAAATAATAAAAATTTGGCCCCTCTTTATAAAACTCATAAACCCTTAAAACTCAACATGTCGCTACCAAAAAAAAAAAAAACATTTATTTATTATTATTTTACTTTTGTTTATTGTTGCTTTCCACGCGCATATTATTTATATTTCTAAAGATTGTAGATACCTATTTTTATAAAAAACATTTAAAAATATAAAAAAAATATTTTATGTTTACTTAATTTTTTTATTTATTTTAATTTTTTTGTTTTTTATTGGTTTCCCATTTCGGTGTCCTAAATGTGCCTTCGGTGGTCATTTCATACCTTTGAGATTTGGTGGCTCTTCGGTGGATGGCTTTGTCATTTCAGCGCCGATTAAAAATAAATCTACCAACTTATCTGTGAACTGAAAGAGGACGCCACCGTCGATGCGTCGACATAATCGAATGACATGCGTCGGCACCGGTCGGCACAATCGAAGACAACAACATGACGGCCGTAGTTCCAATTTTCGCCATTTCACAGATATTTTTTTAGGAGTGTATATTTCTTATTGTGTCATTGTCAAAACCATCATTCATTGACTATTAATCAATACCATACTCTCTTCAATGTCACACAACGACCTATAGAAAGGGGTATGCTTGGGGTTTCTCTGCGAGATCGACTCAGAAACGAGGAGACAAGCAGACGAACGAAGCTTACTGACATAGCCCAACGTATTAGCAAGTTGAAGTTGCAGTGGTCAGGGCACATGGCAAGTAGAACTGATTTCCGATAGGGCAGAAGAGTTCGCGAATGAAGACCAGGTACCGGCAAGGGCAGCGTAGAACGTCCACCCAGCAGGTGGACAGACGACCTAATAGAGGTCGTAGGAGGTCGCTGGATGCAGGCCGCCTGCAACCGGTTACTCCAAATCCATGGTGGCCTATGTTCAGCAGTGGACGTCTTGTGGCCCAGATGATGATGATGATGATGAGTAGCAGATGATCCCATTCTCAAGCAGTCCCTTTTTTGCAAATGGTCATATTCGCTGTCGGTTCCATTCGCAAATGGTCGACGTTTTGCGAAAAGGACATTTTGCTAAAGGGAATTTATGCGTTAGTCATTCAAAAAGGACCTTGTGCCATGTAAAATTGTGCCACGAAGCTGTTTCAATTTGTTTCATGTTTACATTTTTATTTTGGTGACCCAAACCTAATGTCGGTGACAATATAATGCCACCGAAATGCAGACGAAATGCGAAATGTGTTAAAAAATTAGCTTTAAAAACTTTAAGGAGTGCTTTAGACAATCGAATTAAATAACTTTTACTGTGTGACCAACTTCGAAATCGCGAAAAAAATCAGCAGTTGCATAATAAAGTTTAATACCTAGTGTTCTAAACTGCATGTGATAGCTGTTGTTTTAATCTTAAATACCTAGTGTTTCTTACTATGCTGAAATTGACATAAGTACGCTACAAATACTCCTAATGGTATCTCCCTAAAACACACAACAAATACAATATTGTATGAACATAGATAGAAAATAAACTTACCGAAAGCCTCAGAAGATTGACCTCTGTAACCCTTAGAAAAAAGTCCACTATTTACTCCAAACAAAGAGAACCCAACTAAAAATACGGCCCAGGAATAATCTGGAACAGCAAACAGTGTCGAGTTTCCACAAAAAGGCAGTAAAAGCTTCAGCCGTCGTCCCACTAATCATGTTCGGCTAAAAAAGGGTCAGGGGGCAGCTGCCGACCAATTTGTCAAGTTGTCGCCTTATCTCAGATACGTTCCGAAGAATAAAGTCACAGGTGAATTTAGCGTATTTTTTCAGTTTCGAAAGAAAGTAAATCGCCGATTTCATGGTTAAAAAACCGGCCAAGTGCATGTCGGACCACGCACAATGAAGGGTTCCGTAGTTGGGATGAATTTATCTTAAGAATAAACTTAACATTGTAGTTGAAAAACATGTTCCCCCATACATTCCAACTGTTAATGTAAGTTTGTATTCACAATATTGATAGATTTACCATGTTATTTTAAGACCACAGACTTCTTATAGGTTTTTCTGTAATCTACAGGTAAAAAATTATTTTCTGCATTTTTTCCAAAATTTTAGGCTCAGATAGTTTCAGATAGTTTCGGAGATAAGGGGGAGGAAGTGTCAATTGTCGTCTATTTTCTTAAATAACTTTAAAACAATTTATTTTAAAATTATAAAAAAAAATGTTTGAGACCCTCATAGTAAGCCTTTTCACTTGATATGCCACATGGTGTAGTTTGCAAAACTTTTTTTTTTAATTTTCTTATTTGCCCCCCAAAAGTAACCTCTATATTAAAATTTAATTTATTTACTTTAACCGTCCGTGTTTGGGTCACAGAAATTCATATGTGTACCAAATTTGAACTTAATCGGTCCATTAGATTCGGAGCAAACTGGCCGTGACAGACAGACAGACACACGAGTGATCCTATAAGGGTTCCGTTTTTTCCTTTTGAGGTACGGAACCCTAAAAATCTACTACAGTGGGTTGCTTTTTGAAAGTTATTTAGGTACCTAGGTACAGACTACACTAGGTACTTGGGTACCTACCTAAGTAGTTTTCAAAAAGCAACCCAATGTGGTTTTTTGGCCAACCTAAGTATGTATAATACTGGACTTATACTACTAAATATTACCTGGACTAATCGCTCGATTAGTTGACCTCTAAGTGCGGAGATGAGTCCATGTTGACAGTAAAGTCGCCGCACGCACACAAGTAAAGTGTTGCAATAAGTATTTCCTCTCACACATTGAAATTATCACGTTTTGTGGAGTGGCGTTCATTTGTAAAATGGTTTATCTCTGCCTACCTATAGATACCCATCCAAATGTTTACATTACGACACCTACCCAGGTATCGTAAACATTTCTGAATCTAACTTACAGATACCAAAATAATCATGGTCGTCTTTGTCTCACCTACTTCGTACAATTTAAGAAACGTGTAAGGAAAATCCCCAAAAAGAGGAAAGGGGCGAGTAAAAAGAATAAATATTTAAGTATAATATGCTAATGTTTGTTACCTTAATAATTTGTGGGAAATATTGTAAAAGGATTTTCTTGTTTTGTACTTTACATAATAAAATTGTTTGTTTCGTGGTCCTTGATTCTAAAGAAGGCTTAGTTTAACAGTATCGTATTATTTCCGTTTGAAGCCAAAGCCTGGTTTTTAGTATATTGCGCTGAATACCTACAGAGACAGTTACCATAAGCTTCTTAGCCGACCGAAGTTCGCACGGACGTAAAAATATCGCGGCGGGATTTTATCGCCCACTGGATTTTCAACTCTCGTTGTTGAGCCGAGCGTTGAGAATCCAACTTAAGGGAGATGCGCTGTGGTAGCCCGCGAAATTATTTTTTTTTTGGGTTTTTTGCAATACGCAGGTCCGTGTCAGGTTGTATCTTGATCAAAATATGATACGCGGCAGTAAAACATAACGGGTTCGCGACACTACGTCACCGCGACACTGCGTTTGTTTTCACTTCTGCGGCAGTTCCCATGACTCCCTATTTTTTTTTTTGGAATTTATTCCTTAAGAATTGGTTTTTATATAAGGCCCCCGGCATGGACATTTTATGAGGAGTGGAATACAAGCGTTAACTCAAAAGCATTGTTACGTTTTTCTGCGCAACATAAAATAAAACTAACTCCTTTACATCTTAATATTGATTTTTGTATAGCACAGATTCATTGAAGAAACCCTGTCCCTATGGTCCTTTGTTTTCGTCCAACAATAGAAAGTCAGAACAGCATAAAAAACGGGATTAAACTCCCGTCATGCGTCGGAGCTGACATACACACACTTTTTTTTATCTAAGCAGATGGCGATGCGCTTGGTTCGACCACTTCTAAAGCTGAAAAATGTCTAATGTGCCTTGAGTTAGGTAGATATCTTCACCGGCACCTTTATACTATCAAACTGGAACACATAGCTCTTGGCGACAGAAATAAGTACGATGCCTTCATGAAATCTAGATTTAAAACTCACAGGTTCGAAACTCGTCGTTTCAAATCTAGATCCGTCTCGTAGTACCTACCCAGACGACGGAACTTTTAATTATGTTTAAAGCTTGGTTTATTCAGAAATCATAAACCAAGAATTTTCCTGCTGAAAAATACCTACGAGACACTTCAATTTTAAAAAGAAGTTTTTTTTTAAGTCATACGTTCAGCAAAATTTATGCAACGGATGAAAAATCGAAGTGTACCTACAGACCTTACTCTGCATAGAAATGCAGTGTACGAGTAAACTGGACCGGATTTTAATTTATTATGAATAAATTAATAATGCATGAGCAGCCAATCAGAAACTGAATAGTAATTACTTCGAATAATTAATGTTATGCATGTCTTGTTTTGGACGAGGAAAACTGTAATTTATTACGTATAGCGGGCATATCGTGGCTGACCTGAGGGACGATGCGGACATCGATAGAGAATGGAGGGCGTTGTCTGTGAGGGTCAATATGATCACCCGCAGTTTTGCTCGTTGCTCGGGGGCTGTCAAATTAACTCTTTTCAAAGCGTTTTGTACGTCCCTGTACACAAGCAGCTTGTGGAGGTCATATACCTTCCCAGAAGCAGTACAGTGCTCTCCGTGTTCAGTACCTATAATAATGCGTTTAGGATGTTGTTGAGGCTGCCCCGGCACTGCAGCGCGTCGGGGATGTTCGCCGACGCCCGTGTCGACTGTTTCTACACGACGACGCGAAAGCGGTGCACATCTGGGCGCAGGCTCCGGACCACCTTCAATACCATCCTGAGCCTATTTGCGAACAGGTTTGATTGTCAGTACATTAACCATTGTTATATGATTAATGTAATGACGAACACACAATTGAATCAGAGGCAGGCGTATTATAATTTATTTTTATTTTATGATTTTAATTTAATTTTATAATTTCAATTTTATTTATATTAATTAATTAATTATTTTTTATATAAATATATTTATTGTGATTCAAATTTTAATAACATATGATTTTAGAAAAATGGTTTTGAATTGAATTGAATTGAATTACAGGAAATATAAGACAATACGGTTAATGACCAAATCAAAGCCGCTTTTTTACCTTATGTTTTTTTTTTTGGAATGATAAGCCAGTTTGCTTCAATTGTATGAAGTTCCGATCACAATTTAATTTTGGCAGAACTTTTCTAAATTGTTATCCAATCCACCAACCGTTGTTTATGTCTTCATAGACATCACACACATAACATCACGCCTGTATTATGGTATACCCACATTTCGTAAGTTATCTTTAAGTCCCATGTAATAGGGGAGGTCCTACTGCCATCAACCGGGTATAAATCCAGACTCCGGGCTACTACTGGGAAATTCCAGATGGAAAAACCCACTAACACTTTGCCCGACCCGGAAATCGAACCCAGGACCTCATGCTCAGCAGTAGCGCTTGCGGCCACTCGGACTGCGAGAGCAATGAGGCAGTCAAGAAAGAAAGAAAAAAGTGATGATATAACACGCAAACAACACTTACTGGTCGAGAACAAGTAACGGTGAAAAGATTGAATATAGGAAACTATCACTGCTCAATTATTTGCGCCGTCTTTGGAATAAAAAAGAATGGCTCGTTGCCAAGAGTCGAGACGTTCTAAACGATTTATTCCTTCCTTAACGAATCCTAATGTACTTAAACTTCTTGCACATAAACAACATGGCACCATTTAACTGGTACCTAGATCTATTAGGTCTTACATTATACATGTTTTTCACAAGGCAATAAATACCTACAAAGTTCTCGCGGACGCTCGAGCATTCGCAGGGATTTTCCCGCTTGGTGGAAACTGACCCTTAGTCGTTATCTGGGTAGTATAGTCATAGTCCCATATTTACTTTCTAGTGCCAATTCTCTTGTCACAAATGCCTCTAAACTAATCTAAAAATCACCAAAAATTTTGTTTATAACTATCAAACGACGACTTCCTATTCTGTAATTGACTGAATGGCCAATTTGTTGTTCTGAATTTGTTGTTTTTCACCTAAAATTTTGATTGCCAAACTAACAGACAATCAATCAATCAATGATCAATGAATTCTTAATCGCGTTTAAAAAGATGTACAATTAAATTTGTTGTCCTGAACTAAAATTCACACCAACACCTTGACTTCAAGTGCAAAAACAGTACGTACTTACTGTATCTTTTTTTTCTTTCCTTTTGCTTATATCTCGAAAATAGTGTGTCCTATCGGAACATTAATGAAAATTTTGCCCCCCTATAAAAAACTCAAACCCCTAAAACTCAACATTTAGGTACTAAAAAAAGAGAGAAAAAAATTAATAATTATAATATTATATCATATACAGGGTTACAGGTTAAGTCGACCTATTCCCTTTAAGGGCATGTTCTTTACATTGTTTCTGATTGATTTGGCTATGAAACACCCTATCCTAAATCTAACCGTTTTCGAGATATTTGAAATTAATTGTTTTTTATAAAAAATACCCGATTTTTGTCTATCAGCTCAGATATTGTGAAACGTGTAAGTCTTATTATTACTGTTATTTATTTTTTACATGTAAAATAAGATGCTTTATGACCTAAATAACCAAGATTGTCCATAAAATTAATAAATAAGTCGTTGTAGATGATTAAACTTTCAAAAAAGTAATTAAAATTTAGAAAGCTTAATTTTTGTTTAAGGATATCTAAAAAAAAAATTATGGCACTTGTTTTGCAGATGAGCTTAAAAATATCTACGTTTCATCAGCTATCCAACGAGGTATGATAATCTAGGGTTAAAAAAAACAGTCATAGAAAAAACTTAGTTGCGAGCCCCCAGGTAGTAGACCCTAGCCTATTGTCCTTTAAGGTTAATGCGGTGAGTGTGAGCGAGATACCTTACTATACGCTTTGTGCAGGTGTGAGTGGGAAACATAACGTGAAGAAACCGGTTTGGTAATACAATGCGCTTTGTGTTTGGTTATCATTATCCAACAATAATCTGTTAGTCTGCTTATGTGATTCGTCCGTGGTAGATGCGATATTATTTTGTTCTCTGTTTTCTATTCGACTTGGCTGTGTTTCTGGACTGTTTCTTCTGATTCCTGACTTACTGTGCGTGTTAACTGGATTCTGATTGTGCTTGTGATACGGAACTGTTCAAGATGGCAGCCTACACGAATGAGGAATATGCTGACATGCTAATTTGCTATGGATACTGCAATTGTGTGTCTGCGCATGCTCGCAATGAGTACATAATACGCTATCCCGACCGTCGAGTGCCGGATGTGAGCGTGTTCAACGGAGTTTATCGAAGACTTCGAGAAACTGGCTCCGTTTCAAGACGACGTACAGACTTGGGAAGACCACGTGTGATTGATGACGACGAAGAACAAAATAATGAGATAGTGGAACAATTTCGATTGGATCCAACCACTTCCACTAATATTGTTGCCCGTGCTCTGGGACTCTCGCAATGGAAGGTATGGTTTACCGTTCACACAGCGGGCCTATACCCTTACCATTATACGCCGGTACATGCTATCGAAGAGGGAGATCCTGCGAGAAGATTGGATTTCTGCAGATTTATGTTAAATGCTGATTTCGAAGACCCGACTTTCCTTAAAAAAATCTTGTGGACAGATGAGTCTAAGTTTGATAAAGATGGGATTACCAATTACCATAACGCTCATTATTGGGCCCCGAAAGAACAGAGAAATCCAAACAAAAAGAGAGTAAAGGGGTCACAACGAAGATTTAGCCTCAACGTGTGGATGGGTATTATTTCAAATAATTTGATTGGGCCTTATTTTCTCCCTGATAATTTAAATGGAGAACACTATGAAAATTTCTTACGAGGAGACTTAAGTGATTTACTAGATGATTTACCACTAAATCTAATAAGAGACATGTGGTATCAGCATGATGGCTGCCCCGCCCATTTCAGGAGAAGTGTCAGAGAATGGCTGGATACAAATTATCCAAATAAGTGGATTGGACGAGGTGGGCCTTTACCCTGGCCAGCTAGAAGTCCTGACATAACCCCCATGGATTTTTACGTATGGGGGCACATGAAGAGTCTTGTATACAGTGACCCCAACCCAGTTTCATCCGTTGAGGTATTGAGAGAAAAAATAATTAATGCGGCGAATGAAATAAGAAGAACTTTAACTACTGGTGTTGTTAAAAGTGGACTTCGAAAAAGAATGCGAAGATGTGTGCAAAATAGAGGCGGACATGTCGAACACGAAATTTAGAAATTTAACAGTTTTAATAGTTTATTAAAAGCATCTTGTACTAAGCGATTGTTTTATTTAGTATTTTTTTTACCTCCCCTGTAGCCAATGAAATTAAGTTTTGCTCTGCATTTTTGATAAAACCCCAGATTATCATACCTCGTTGGATAGCTGATGAAACGTAGATATTTTTAAGCTCATCTGCAAAACAAGTGCCATAATTTTTTTTTTAGATATCCTTAAACAAAAATTAAGGTTTCTAAATTTTAATTACTTTTTTGAAAGTTTAATCATCTACAACGACTTATTTATTAATTTTATGGACAATCTTGGTTATTTAGGTCATAAAGCATCTTATTTTACATGTACAAAATAAATAACAGTAATAATAAGACTTACACGTTTCACAATATCTGAGCTGATAGACAAAAATCGGGTATTTTTTATAAAAAACAATTAATTTCAAATATCTCGAAAACGGTTAGATTTAGGATAGGGTGTTTCATAGCCAAATCAATCAGAAACAATGTAAAGAACATGCCCTTAAAGGGAATAGGTCGACTTAACCTGTAACCCTGTATATATATACATATTTATATCTACATATTCATTCCTTGAGGCTAGTCCCGGCGCGCCTCCGGCCCTAAAAAATATTCTCGGGGTATGGGAAACAAGTACCATGCGGAGTAGCAATTGAGTCGAGTCAAACTCGATTTTAGTTGTGTCAAAATTGTTTTTAGACCTTTTTCTTTGCAGAATAGCGCTCAGATTCTCACAGCTAAAAGTAAGAAATTTTAGTGATAGTTTAGTTCGGTGTACAAGAGAATCGGCACCATTATCATCTATCACACAGTCCATCCATCGCATTCTTTGGTCTTCCCCATGTTGGAATACTACCTAGACAAATCTTTTATTTATATTTTGTTTACTCGTAAACCTAAAACACCCGTTATCTGGCTACATAAAAACACCATTTGATGGGATAAAAGCGTTAAAAATCACATCCCAGTATCGTAAAAAGAAAATGGTGGCTAAGTGTTTTTATTTCAGTCTGTAATGGCGTCTGACATAAGGGAATAGGCTTTTAACTCATGAACACGTGAGATGCGGCTGTCACACAGTTACGTGAACGGTTTTTTTTGATGATTTGTGAATTATTTAAAAGCTGTAGCTTTCTGAAATTTACGTACGGATTTCTTGAAAATTCGTCTGGTACCTAAGTATCCGGAATACCTATAGGATATATTAAGGCTCCTGCAGACAGGCGCGAAGCGACGACGCGATACGACACGATTCTGGTAGAACAACTAGGTTCGCGTCGCGGTGTGTGGATCATTTAGCTAATCCATGCGTCAGGTTCGTGAACAAGCGCTGTCAGTGAAGGCTGGTCATACCTTAGCGGCCACGGCTTATTTTAATTTAATTTAAATATTTGAATTGTTTTCTTTTTAAGGACGCTTTTAACGTTCTGCATCGTTCTCACATGTAAAATTTCAACATGAATGATGTAACCATTATTTTGTAATCATATCTTGATTTAAAAGAGTGTCCGTGGAGTTTCTTGCCCGTTCTTCTCCATAGGTACCTACTATGCTTTGGAATGGGCGCCTAGCTTCATCTTTTTGACTTACCGACCCCTTGACAATTCAAAAGTGCCTGTAATTGGTTTAATTGAAATAAATGCTTTGAGTTTGAGTTTGAGTTTGAGTTTGTCGCACCGCGCCTGTCTGCGGGAGCCTATATGATAAGATGGCTGACTGATCATTGACTGTAGCTACCGCGTGTTTACAGACTTTGGTTCACACTGTGAACTATGAACCGAAAATTGAAAAGACGTGGTAGCTACATGAGCGAAGCTAAACGAACTTAGCTTCGTTCCCAGTGTGGCCTGCGTTTTAGTGTAAATAAATCAAAATAAATAGGAATTTTATAAAATCTTGTTTCTTTATTTCTACCTACATTCGTGAAGTTACGCCAATCAATTAAAAAATGCACTGTAGGTATTTCAAATAAATATTCTTATCTATTGTACACATAAAATTACAGATATAATGTTACAGCATCCATATTGCGTAACACACTTTCTACCGTCATTCATGATTCGAAGGACTTTGAAGAAAATTCATAAAACATTGCTTCATATATTTAAAAAAATCGTCCGCTCGTATAAAACGTTATGAATGTTGTTGAATTGAAAAAATGAATAGCATTGTCATTGTAAAGGCTCCCGCAAACTCGCGCGACGCTATTCTAGTAGAACAATTTCCATGAAGTTGTCATAGAAATTATTCTACAAGAGTCGCGTAACGCCTGTCTGTGGGAGCCTTAAGTGTGTTACGCAATTACCCCGCAGAATATGTACTGTTTTACAACATGTGCTCTTGTAGGAACTTCTCAAGTGCGTGGTAGAGATGCGGTCGCACGCCGACTAAGCCGTGTTCTTCGTCTGTGTAGCTCTGGAAATAAAAGATTGATATTAGTAAATTGTCAAATCAAATAGAAAAATGTAGAGATAGTCATCGATAAAAGTCGGTTAGGGTACACTTCAGTTTTTATATTAATGATTGAAGAAGCATTCAACTTCTCCCCTAACTATAAGATTAATACTTTCATACGGCTTGGAATGTTGGGTACTAAGCAAACAAGACGGGAAATCTCTGTTAGTACTCGAACGGAAAATCCTCAGGCGCATATTCGGTGCAGCGCTGGAAAACGAGCAATGGCGAACGTAGTACAACCAAGAGCTACGAGATGTACGACGAGCCTAATGTAATTAAAACCATCAAAACAGGACGTTTCGATGGGCAGGACATGTCGCAAGAATCGACTAGACCAGAGCACCCAAACGTTTAGGTACTGGATAGAAAACCGGATAGCCGGAGAAGTCAAGGGCGACCCAAGCTCAGATGGTTGGATAGCGTAGACCAATACTAAGAACTTTGGAGTGAGAAATTGAAGAGAAAAAGCCGGAAATAGGTCTCGTTGGAGAAATAAACTTGACCAGGCGCACACATGATGGTGATTATACAATGTTCACAGATACCATAGAATTTTTTTAACTCTGACACCAAAATTGACTCAAATTAATGAAACAAATACGTAAGTACTTCAGCTAAAGTCTACCTACCTTCTCAATACCTGCAGTATATCAAGGTAAAGCGCTGATCCCAAGGGCGCTCTGCTGAGCCAGCGAATGTTCTAGAGCCCATTATTTATATAAACGATCGGATATTTCCTCGCACATTACTTCTCCATGTTGAGTGGCCTACCTTCAGATTTGCTTTAGGTTTGTGCGTTCTTTTAATGTTGGGCAAGGTAAGGGGTAAATGGGTAAGCCTTTTATTATGTATTAGGTTTCGTAACGCGTGTGAATGTTTGAAGTTTTTAACTATTGTTTTTTGTTTTAAGTGTATTTTGGTAATCAATATAGTTAGTATCGTTTTTCTTACTGTCGTCTTATCTTATAATATCGCTCAACAGACGAGTTTGTTGGTCTGTCTGCAATTCTTTGCTCAGTTTGGAGGTTCCAACAATCGTTCCTAACAACTTTTTTTTTCAATTTCTTTCAATCTGGTTTAAGTCTTAGAGAAGACCAGTACACTAAATTGCGGAACACGCTTTCAATCACAATCTGAGGGTATGAAGGATATTCTTAATGTATTGTTTCCTATGTAAATTCCTCATAACGCAATGAACGTGACTGAACTGTCAAAATGAAAGACATTGCGATCAATTGTCGTTTTATTAACCGACTTCAAAAAAGTAGGTTCTGTATTAGATCCGTATGTATGTATGTATGTTTGTTTGTCCCCGATTTTCTCAGAAACTAATGAACCAATTTTGATGATTCTTTCACTATCGTGATCTACATACTTTCAGGAAGATTTTAGTATATAACACATTAAGTATGTAAATATTCTCATGTACGTAGTTATATGCATAAATGTACTGTATCTCCGGCATTCTTAGCCGATTTTGATGATTCTTCTTTTCATTCGTCTTGGGCTTACGTATATATGTAATAATTGTATATTCAACTAAAAATGGAAAAATAAATTTACTTTAAAAAAGTAAAAACCGACTTCAAAAACCAAATACGAATAAAATAACTTTCATAAAAAACTTAAGAGCTTCTGAAGTCGGTGTCTTCAATTCTTCAATGCACCGACACCGACTGGCACCGACTTCAGAAGCTGTTAAGTTTTTTATGAAAGTTATTTTATTCGTTTTTGATTTTTGAAGTCGATTTTTACTTTTTTAAAGTAAATTTATTTTTCCATTTTTAGTTGAATATACAATTATATACGTAAGCGCATACATACGCAATTACCACACTAATATTATAAAGGCGAAAGTTTGTGAGTATGTGTGTTAGTATGTTTGTTACTTCCACGCTCAAACAGCTGGACCAATTTTGATAAAATTTATTATGGAGGTAGCTGACACCCTAGATTAACACATAGGCTACTTTTCATCTCGCTCTACACCGATAAAACTGCGGGGCGCAGCTAATTTTAAATAAAATCATGAACTCACCATCTGGGTGAATTGGACATTTTGCCTCTGCAGCATCCGTGAAAGTAACATAGCGTGCTGGTAGTGCACGTTGTCGTCTGCGGTACCGTGGATCAAGAAGTAGCTCTTGTCACGAAGAGACTCCGTCTGAAAACAAATAAACAAATCATTAAAGGAAAACTCGTAAATTTTTCAATGTTTGCCTAATTCAGTATTTGAATTAGACTGCTAGTGTAAATTAATATGGGGCTTAGATGATATCATAAGACACCTTATCAGAATACTGAAATCCACATAGAAGCAACCAGTCGATTTATTTTAGTCCCTGTAAAAACCCATACAGAAAACGAAAGCATTAATGTGAAACTTACCACTTGTTCAGTGAGAAGAGACGACGCTGCGTAATCTGCCGCGTTTTCTGTCGGCAGGCCCATGTAACGTTCAGTGTAGATTGTGTCTGAAAACCAGCAATTATGTTTTACTTTGAAGAATATGTTTATCATTGAAGAATAACCATATAATCAGTCTTTGTTCGAAAAGCTCTAACAAACTGATACTCAACTGATAACACGTTTCACTTCTTGGTCAGTCAGCCCCTCTATCAACTACTGATTGACAAATCTTTTCACTAAGGCAAGATTTTTTCTCATGTAGTCTACTATGAGAGAAGATGAATTATTGTAGCAAAGATGCTGAAAACTGACTGGTTTAAAAGACCTTACCGTAGTACCTCCAGTCGACAACCGGAGCGACGGCGGCCGCGCACTTGAAGACGTCGCCGCCCTCAGCGAGCGCCTTACTGGCCGCGTACCCGCCGTAGGACCAGCCCCAGATGCACGTGCGTGTGCCGTCTATCCAAGATAGATTATCTTGCAAGTACCTGGGAAAAGAAGTGGGAAGTTTTGAGAATATTGCAAGCAACTAGGAGTAGATCTCAGAGGCAAAAAGTTCCTATCAGGGCCGCGTGTTATTCGAAAGAGATACCGTAGCCCTGGCACAGGCAACTGAAGGAACATGTGTGGGTTTTAGTCAGTTCTGACACGCTCCACCCAGAACTCAAAAGTTATGGATGATTTCCCATCAAAAAAAAAAAAATAAAAGGGCAAAAAGTTTGGTAAATAGAATCGAAACACAGAACAGTAAAGTTCTGTGAATCGAACCTTCCCAAATTGTATATTTTCTGTGTTTCAGTTTTAAGGGAAGGTGCTGATGAAATTAATAAATGCATATGAGACTTTCAATCTTGTCTCTATGGGTTGACAAATCCATGGATGTTACTGGCGATAAATGCCGTGAAAATATACTATTTTGATTTAGGGCGGATTTTTCAATAGACATTTAACCAAAGACTAAATATTACCCTTTGACGGCTTTTGTATAGAAAATACGTCAAACTTTCAAAATTAATCTACAGGTAAACGTTATCCGACTATTGAAAAATCGAGTTCAAACCGTTATAAAAAGTTTCCTCTTTTCTAGAGATTTTATGATTTTTATTGAAATAGCTTCGTGCAAAACCTAATGAGGAGGTTCTTGTTTAAGTTGAGGCAATAATTTTTTTGTAACTTGTATCTGTAAACTTACTTCGTAACAGTGATTTGGTCTTCCACCTCAACAGTTCCGAGCTTCCCGTTCAAAGCGAACATGTTGGAAACTCCTTTAAGTCCAGAACCTCGTCCATCGATGTGAGCGATGGCAATGCCCCAGCGGCTGACGAGTGAACTGCCCCAGTCAAGCGACCATCTCTTTGTTACTAATGCCGTGTCGGGTCCACCGTACCTGGAAATTGGGAATGAACGTGAAAAATTATGACTTAATTGAAGATCAGTAGAAATTGGTTTATTTGATGATGTTTGAGTAGTACGCAGCAGGTTACGTAGTTTGGATAACCCGAAATTTGGTTTGTGGGTGAAATATCTAGACTCGGAAGTTATTATGATATGTCAATCATTCGTACATCGCCACCAATCTTACTTAAAGGCGGGCAAAACTTCTTTGTTGCTCGTTAGCGTGGTATGAACGTACTAAAGGCGAGAGATACTCACACATAAACGAGCAGAGGCACATTGGTCCTGGTAGCATAGTCCGCTGGCGCCTGTATGAGTACATCAGCGTCCGGTAGTCCCACGCTGACGGGCACGGAGACGCGGACGGTGGTGGGAAGCCCGCGGTTAGTGGTGATGGTACTCAGCTCCGCGTTGTCGTCCCACACGCGGACCAGAGCGCCGTTCTGAAACATATATTATTTGATGTAGGCAACATATAATTATTATGGGAGATATTGTCTAAGAGGATGAACCTCCTTATTGATTATTAATCTAGTTCCTTCTGACATGACCTAGGGGCCGTGCTATGACGTGAAAAAAGATCGTGGATCCATCATATTTCCAGTGTGAGAGAGAAACGGAACTATACACGACCTAGCACTATCCTTTTTTCACAACGGAATCATGATGGTTCCATGACATTTCTTCACGTCATAGTACGGCCCCAGGCCTCCTCTCTGTATCAGAAATTAGGATCTATCATGCGGCCCCAATGAAGGTTGGTGGAAATGACGTGTTCGATTTTTTTGTTTCAAAGGCATGCCGGTTACCTCAGGATGTTTTGTTAGCTGATTTAAGGCCAGTGATTATTCTTAGTTTTGGAAAGTCTATTCATATCAACGTCTGTTATTTACCTGCCTGTTAATTTTGCCATAAAATCACAACCTTAATATGATTTCACAACAGAAGCGACTCATTCAACAATGATATTAATACTCTGCAACAACAATGATATTAATACTCACGGTGGTGAAAATTAAGATTTGCGGCACACCAGGACCAGCACAGTTGATGGTAATTCTGTCACCAGCGTTGTTGAGAGTAGCTTCATTGAAGAGGCATTCGCCTCCGTCCTCCCGCTGGATGCCGCAAGTGAAGCATGCGACCGTACCAGCGCTGTTCACCGTGTAGATGTGTTGTTCCGCTGAGTCTGCTACGCTTGTGGCCTTGTACCAGCTGGAAGAGAGAAATAATGTTTTACTATTGGAACAAATTCATTTGCTTTGCAGGGACTTTCTTTAAATAATTGAAAAATCAGAATTCTTTAGGAATACCTAATTGTGAAATGTTTAAATTAAACCCTTGGCAAATAGTGGGTACGGTAAATAGGGTTGTGCGGGTGGAATGGTTCATCCCGATAAATAATTCTAATCCTTCATTCGAAAATATGAAGCTATGCCATCAACATTGTCATCGTAAAAATTGATTGTAATGATTAACGTGTACTAGATTATTCAGATCTTTTGTGTGAATTATACCAATTACATATTATTCAATCTGCCTAGCCTTTTACCAATTATGTTGGGGTCGGCTTCCAGTCTAGCCGGATGCAACTGAATACCAGTATTTTACATGGAGCAGTCGTGGTTGTGGAGGTCAGATAGGCAGTCGCCTATCTGACCTCCACAACCCAGTAACTGGGTAATACGATACCTCTTGGTAAGACTGGTTGTCAGACTTTCGGGCTTCTGACGACCCGTAACGACTGTCAAAGATCCACGAATCCACAATTACATATTATTATTTTTAATAAATATTATATATATTGAATAGTATACTAACATGACGTTATCTGAGTTCCAGGATAAGATCTCAAGCACGGTGTGTGCTGTATTGACGCGGTTCTGTGAGGTCCAATCGGCAGTGCCAGTAGTAGGTTGTGACACTTGAACTATTTGCTTGTACAGCACTCCATCAACAAGCTGAAAATTTATATTTATATATTTATATGCTATCTTTTGCCCGCGGCTCCATCCGCATGTAGGGGAGGTATATTTTAATAAAAACCTTCCCATTAAAAATACATAAATGTGCCAGCTTCCATGGTGATCGGTCAAAAGATGTTGGATTTTATCAGTGTCATATTCCAACATCAATTTTTATTTACCCCCTCAAAGGCTTTCTGCATCCCATGTGTGCATAAGGAAAATCCCTTTCCATAATAGGTACTCGTATATAAGCATATATATAAACGTAAAAAGACACGCTCCCTGGCTGGAGGCTTTTGAGCTCGCTTAAAGGCACCCACAGGAAAGTCCGGTTAAGTAGTCGAGACCTCTCATGGTCACACTACGAGATGCCATTCACAAAAAACAAAAAAAAAAGTAAAAAAACACCATCCGATGAAAAAAAAAAACATCCTACGTATTTGTGAACCTATGGGGTTCGCAACTAACCCCCTGGGGGTTTGAGGTCTATAAATTAGTATATAACTGCACTTGAAGAGTTACTCAGGTATGACTATGTATTTAATGAGAGACTGGTATATAAAAGCAGACGGAGATAGATATTTCTTAGATGCCGTCGTAGTATCTATAAGGGCTCTTTTTTGTTTTGGATTAAACTTTTTAATATTACTGGTGAGCAAGTACAATATTAACCTGTTGAATTGAAAACACCCATCCTATACCGTGCTGAAAATGGAAAATCACGACATCTGTTGTTCGATGCGCGAAGTGACACTGAGCGCAAAATTGATGTAATGCTATAGAATCGTAGTAAGATGGCGTCAGCAGTACTTTATTTCCTCGAGTCTACGTTTTTCCTAAAAACAAAACAAAGTGTTTGGTTTAAATACAACTAACCTGTGGTAAAATAGTGATGAAAGCAGTGCCTGCCTCGTTAAATAATAAGGGAACTTTGTCGATCCAGCCGTTGGGTTCAGAGTAAGAGAAGATCTGGAAATAATGATAAGATATGACTTTAGTTTTCTAGTTTTCTATAATACTAGCTTCTGCCTGCGACTTCGTCCGCGTGAAATTTCTCCTTCCCTGACCCACCCTGTCGCATCGCATCGCCTGCCCGCGCTATTACTTCGTTTGCTTTTCGTTCTTTCTGACTATTTTTTTTCTTTTTACTCGGCTCCTGAGGATTTTAACGTGATGTTAAATACCCTGATACCTTCTTCAAGAATAGCGCCATCAAGTGCAAAAAGAATTTGGCTAATCTCACTTTTAGTTTCAGAGATTAGGGTATCGCTGTTCGGGCAGGACAAAGTCTGTCAGGTCCGCTAGTTATATAATTATATATAAATTGCAAGTCCAAGTAAACATAGCAATCTTCCAGAATAGATTCGGACTGATAGTAACCTAACTGCTAGTCTGCATCATCCCACTCCTGGGCAAAGACCTCCCTCATGGCTTGCAGCTGTTCTGGCTGCATAGAATACAAGGTATTATTAGCAACCTCACTAAGACAGTCAAAACTTATGTAAGCGCTAAGCATAACTTCAGCTCTCCAAAAGTTGTTATACACATGGCAGAATGCCTGTGTGAATTTGAATATTACATAGAAGCCGATTAAGAATCAGCACTTTTTAATCAGTAGCTCGAAATAGAGCCCCCAAAAATCCCAGTTTTTTCTACAACGACTTAATAGTTCAGGGCTTACCACCGAGCAAGTTGCTAGTCCAGCGGTGCACAACTGCACTCTCATCTGACTTTGTACTCTGTTCGTCCACACTACAGCGACTGACAAGTTCGTCACGAATTTCACCGTCTTCAGTATGGGGCTGAAATTAGTCAATGCAATAAAAATGGAGGAAATATTTAAAACAAATTGGGTGATGATGATAAATGTAAGTAAAAAAAAAGTACATACATAAAATGTTTTTATAAATATATTTTTTTATAGGTATACTAAGAACCAGAACCGGATAGTAATCTAAATACCTAGTAAATATTTTTTCGAGCGGGTATCGAACCAACAAGTATTCTCTCAGCCATTCCGCCAATCTTGTCGTGAAGTTGTAGGGCTTACCTTAAGTGTACCAATCATAATCAATGCTGATATTTTTGCCATCTGGATCTGGCCAGAGACCATAAAATAAACGAGAAAAAGATAGGATACTAAAGAATAGAGGCAGAACGAAGTAAATAAAGAAATAAAAATAAAAACACGACTTCCCTGCCAAAAACCAACTAACAAGTAAAATATTTTATTTTTTTGGAATGTAGTTGGTTTTTTGGCAGGGCAGTTTGCAACTTTTAAATGCCTGAATGGATTTGGATGTATGGGGTATCGTTAGAATCCTTACATCATCCCGAGTGACACTGGCTATAATTTTTTTTTTAATTCAATATGACGGCGGAAATTTTTCTTCAATCATTACAAGTATCATATTGAAGGCCTTGATCGGCAAAAAGTAAAACATTTTATTTTTTTTGAAATGTGCTGTTCAATGCCTTCAATTTGATACTCATATTGTAATAATTGAAGAATTTTTTTTTTCACATTTCAAAATTGAGCCATACTGCCGCCATATTGAATTTTTCAAAAAAAAATATAATATATCCAGTGTCACTCGGGATGATGTAAGGATTCTAACGATAACCCATACATCCAAATCTGTTCTGGCATTTAAAAGTTATGGTGGAATAAAGAAACTCACATATATACAAACATACATCAACCCTGAAAACATAACACTCCTTTTTGGGCAGTTGTGTAAAAAAAGATAGCAACCTTTCTGTGATGCTTCTTTTTTTTCCAGAGCTGTGACAATACTTACTAGTCAGCAGGAGCTGCATAAACATTGAGGACGTTAGTATTTACGTCGAGCAAGGTCACAGACACCGTAGGGTTGGCAGTGCCGGACTGAAAAGAGATAGAAGGCAACATAAGTTCTAGCCATGAAGAGAATAGGACTAATATATCCCAGAACTGAGCAATTTACTTGCCCGTGAAAGTGGACCTTGAATGGTTTCAAGGTCCACTTTCACGGTTATTTTATATCTCCATCCTGGCTGATGAAGTTAAAAAATTGGAACAAAAATAATACCCTCTGTTCCATCCTCCGTCAGGAAAGTCTGGATCTCTTACCTTAGGGTATCGTATGTCATGGTGCTGCGTGTACTGGTAGCTGACAGACCCAGGAACACCGTAGTGAGGAACGTTCATATTTCTTACTCCGGTGTCATCGAACGACGCGTACGCCATCTTAGTGCCGTCCTTTGAGAACCAAATGGCATTGTGTGAGCTGAAGACTTCCTCTGTGAAGATTAAGAATTACAATAAAATTATAGCTAGTCGTGTATGAAGGAAGGGATCCAGTTAGATAGGAAATACATATATGCTCGGATTATACACAGGGTTTTACAATATTCATCATATTAGACAGTGTTCAATAAAATTTTCATTACAACTGATAAACTTGTGACTAAAAGAACACCAACCTTCATATACCCAATCCGGGATACCGTGGTAGATCACGTCCAACTCTCCAGTCGTCGTGATTTGACGAGGAGTACTGCTCAGGTCGTTTTGGTAGTAAATGTTATTTGAATAGACGAAGGCCAGGGCAGTTCCTGAGGGGCCCCACACGAAGTTCTGAAGGTAAACTACGTCATCACTCCTTCCGGCATTGCTTCCGGTAAGACTGATGTTGACCGTTTGACCAGTGTAGATGTTCACGGCTGCGTAGCGAGCGAGGAAACTGTGTCTGTATACCTGGAAGTAGTGGACTAGCGTTAAGAGCTTTAAGGTATCACAAACATTAAAAAAAATCAAATATTAAAAGCAATAAAAATATCAGATAATTTATTCGTTATTTTATTTTAGAAGGAAAAAAAAATATTCCGTGTTAAAATTTAAACTTACTGGTTCGACATTGTATGCCAAGATGACTTCATTACCATCAGAAGACAACTGAATCACCCTTGATGACTGTTGCAGAATCTGTAACATATAGAAGATGTAAGATAATCACACATTTAACGAAGCTAAGTAGTAGCAAGGTTGAATACATCTGGAAAAATCGATTGAGACAATCATTAAATTTTTCTCACAAAGGCTTTCAGACAAATGATTTTAGATTTATAGGACTGAATTTATTGACTTTATCGCTTAAAAACTACTGGTTTATTGCCGGCTTGCTCCACTGTGTATGGCGGTGCAATGATTTTTTTTTTTTTTAATTAAGCTTAGTCTACCAGCGATTTCTGAGTCTGCTATTGGATAGTAAACTTGTCCGAACACAAACTTAAAACCAATATTCAACCAACCTGCGAGGTGCTGTTAGAAATGAGTGGTGTGATACTATCAGTGTCGACATCATAGAGCACTAAGTCTCCATCACTGTTCCGGAAGAACATCTCGCCTCCTGCAAGAAAATATGAAGAAATTTGACAATTTAAGCCCACAAATTAAGGGGCAAACCACCAAAAATGCGGCTCAAAATTCTACTGACTATCGAAGATGATCCTTGTATTGTAGAATCAACGATAAAAATAAATAATCGTCACAGCATGAGACAACTGTGCCTTACCTAGATATAGAAGACCCGATAAGAGTACATTACAATTTATTAAACATACCTTCTGACCATGTTGCATTGAAGGAAGACGGTGAATAGGCCCCTTCTATAAGCTCCTCTAAATCTAGAGGAGTAGGTGGTTCAGCAGTAGTCGTAGGAGCTACCGTAGTCGTATCTACCGGTTCTACCGTAGTCGTATCTACCGGTTCTACCGGAGTTGTAGGCTCTGCAGTAGATTCACTAGCAGTAGTTTCATCTGCCGTAGTAGAATCTTCCAGAGTTGTGGATTCACTAGTAGTCGTTGGAGCTGCTGTAGTAGTCGTGGTAACAACAGGCTCAGCATCGCTGCCTGACAGAGTTATAATCAGAGCAACAACTCCTCCAAGTACTGCCAACATCGCGAGGGTACCAATTATGTACCATATTGTCTTCTTACGTGAGCTTGTGATCAGAACCTAAAAATATACATTCGAGAGTTACTGAAATCGTACAACCAGGATTTTTATCATAAAAGATTTCTTCATTGTATCCTCAGACTAATTATAAAGGTTTTTTATTTAGTCTGAGATTGTATTACTTTCTAAACTATTAGTTCTGGTAATATCAAAATAACTAGAAAAACCGCTGACGGCGTCTAAGATGATTGATGTAATTCTAAGGTCAATTCTCACCTGGTTATCACTGGTTCCTAACTCCAAAGTGGAGTTGCCGTCTTGAGCCATCTTCTTTAGGGTGTAACTGTGAACAAAATGGTATCACTGTGAGATAGCTATTTTTTAGCAAATAAACATTAGATAAAATAATACCAGTCTATTACCTATCCCACTGCAAGGCCAACGCCTCTTCTCATGTAGAGACGAGCTTTGATCAACCACGCTTGCTCAAGCCGTGTCGGCGATTTCAGATTTATATTAATTATAAGTCGTGGTTTCCTCACGATGTTTTTCCTTCACCGATGTCAGTAATGTCCAAGATAAACTCAGAAAAACTTTTGAATTTAAAAAGTCACATTGGTATCCGCCCGGATTTGAACCCACAAACTCGTGCACGAGAGGCGAGACCCTAATCACTGGGCCATCACTTACGAAAACTTCAGATGAGCGATGGCAAAAATGTTGCTACATGGGTTAAAAGCAAAAAAAGGGAGTGAAACTGGCTGACTATTACGTGGATACTTATCTCTTTTATGACGGTACCCAGGAAAGATTTTAGGATTCTTCACGTCGTTTTCAGACGCCTGCGTTAATTGAGTATTTTTCACGCTTTACAACGGTTACTAATCATCTGCCTAGCCTTTTCCCAACTTTGTTGGTGTTAGCTTCCAGTGTAACCGGATGCAGTTGAATAACGGTATTTTACATGGAGCGACTGCCTATATGACCTCCACACGATACCCCATGGTAAGGCTGGATGTCAAACTTTCGGGCTTCTGTTGACCCGTAACGACTGTTAAAGATCCACGATTGGCAGCCGGGATCAATGGCTTAACGTGCTTTCCGAGGCATGAAGGGGTATTGATATGTAAAGATGGTCACCCATCCACGATCGACCCGTGTGGCTGTTATTACTTAGCCACAAGCCCCTCTACTAATAAATACTTTATATTTTTATAGCTATTATGGTAAGACTGGTTACGATTCCATGCCGAATCGAACATCGATCAATGTTTCGAAAGCGTCCTGTAAACACTGTTCACAAAAATACAATTCCCGAAAAATTATTAATTGACGACCGCTATTCTTCCAACATTCTTCTTCTTCTTGCTGTTGGGAAAAAGGGAAATCAGGTAAGCCTGTCAAATGGTAGTGAATAGCTAAGCTGTGTATCATCAGAAATTGTTGAATATAAAATGTAGGTCCTACTCGTTTCCGTGCCTGCAATGATTAAATAATGTTTACAAAGACAAATCAGAGATTTAGTCGATCAAGTCTACCGACAGACAAAGAATTGACGCCTTCTAAATGTGGTGCTGGCGCTGCCTATCTATACTAATAATAAAGCTAAAGAATTTGTTTTTTTTGTATGTTTGAACGAGCTAATCTCTGGAACTACCAGTTGGGTTTGAAAAATTCTTTTCAATTTGATAGCCCCATTCTTGAAGAAGGTTATAGGCTATTTTACATCACGCTAGGGCCCTTAGGAGCCAAGCAAAAAGAAAAAAAGTCAGAAAGAACGCTAAGTTAAAAAAAAATAAGTAATAGTACGGGCAGTAGTTGCGAAGCTACGGGGTTGGTCGGGGAAGCAAGAAATTACACACGGACGAAGTCGCGGGCAGAAGCTAGTTAAGGATATAATGGACAGCCAACCGCAAAAATGTATCGATCCTTAAAAAACTCAATTTAGAGAATGCACAACGGCTGTCCTCAACCTGCCTGCAACATGTCGTGATGTACTTTGGCCACGTGGCCCGCAGAGGTACCAACAACATGAAACGTCTAATGGTGACAGGAAAGATAGAGGGCATAACCTAGAGGCGGAAGCCCAAAAAAGTGGTTTGATCAAATATAAACATTTGGTAATAATCACAGCGTCGCACTCCACCAGGCCACTGATCGTAACAGATCGAGAAAGACCGTGGACAATTTGATACGGAGTCACGATTCTCAGCAGTGAGAGAGCGATTGAAAAGAAGAGAGAGAAAGACAAATATTTAGTTAGGCGCGTAAGTACGTATAAGCTAGGTATAAACACTTAGTTTATTGATCACTAAATATTCAATAATAATTATGACGGTCTTGAGCTATCTTAATCTCTTGTAATCATTGTGATAGCGATATGGAAAATTGTTTCTATAAAATTGTTAAGTCGGCTTAGGAAATAATCCTATTGTCTGCTGAACATGGTGATTATGGTAAGAAATATAATTTGAACCTTCATTGGATCAAATTACAGAGTGATCAATTTTAAGTCCTTATTCAAGAACGCAAGTTTTCACGCGAATGAGATGATGACTGCACTCATGAAATAATTAAGCGACGAAGACCAGTGGTGAATGACAAACATAAAACGTTTTACCTACAATTAAATAACTATCTAATCTAACCATAATAATATCTATCATCTATATCTGTTGATCGGTATGGATAGACGATAAGCGAAACTCGGGGAGTCCCCTTTTCAATCTCTCCAGGTATGTACCGGACCGTAACAGGCTTTGTACAGGGAGATTCTGGAATTGGTATTTTAAGAGGATTTGGAGCCCACTGGGTTGGAGTAAGGGAATCTCATAGGTACTACCGGAACCGGCTACCGGCTTAGCTCTGAAGGCCGGGTATCTTTCGAAGGTTTTTGATGGACTGTAGAAGTATGTTTCTGAAGTTTAAGAAATTTTGTTATTTTTAAATTGGGTGAAAGTCTCGTGCTATGAAAGAAGGAAAGTACTGGAACTTTACAATCGAAGCTGCATAAAATAATCCTTATATATTTCGAGAAAACTATTTCACAGAGACCTGTTTAACGAGCACGTGAAATCTTTAAAGGTCAAAAGGTCGTTAAAATGTTTGAAAACCGTACGGATTAGGGATCTACTTACGTGCTTTTGATATAACACTATAATATTACGTTGAACACACCGTCGAACCAACTCAGTATCGTTTTAAGAATAGGAATTCCAATTTACTCACCACGTTCCTGATGATAAAAATTAAAATTAATTTTGGACCGGCGGCGTTTGCCGAATCCCTGCCACACTGAATTTTGTAACGTGGTTAGACAAATATTATCATAATCAACCAATCGATAAAAATTATCTTAGCATTAATCGTCATAAATGAGATATAAGAATTTATAAATGTACCTAGTTAACAAAAAAAAATCTAATCTAATTTAACTTAATCTATGTAATTTATTGTAATCAATTTAGCTTTATATATATTTTATTTTTAACTAAACTGTGTATTATTTGTTACACGACTGCCCAAAGGAGTGTAATGTTTTCAGGGTTGATGTACGTTTGAATGTGAGTTTCTTTATTCCACCATAACTTTTAAATGACTGAACAGATTTAGATGTACGGGGTATCATAAAGATTCCTTACATCATCCCAAGTGACATGGGCTATATTTTTTTTTATAAATCAATATGGCGGCAGTATGGCTCTATTTTGAAAAGTGAAAAAAAAGAATTTTGTTTCGCTTTTTGGCAGGGCAGTCGTATTTTTTTTTAAAATTAATTAATTGTGTTAATGTCTGCCCATAATGTAGTGCACGCTGTGCTTTTCTGTAATGCTGAGGTGCTTAGACTTAAATTTACAATGTACAAATTGTAAAGTAATAGTAACTAACATTGTTGAAGAGCCTATTAATAAATAACAATAATGATAATGTTTTTAAACGTAGAATCAATATAATAAAGAAGAATTTACATTGAACTTGGACTGTGTGAAAGATGATATGGCTAAAGAGGGAGTGACTACCGAGATGACGACTAATAGAGAAGTATGAAAGAATAAGACATGTTGCGCCGACCCCAAATAAATTGGGATAAGGACATGAGAATGATGATCAAGCCGTCTCGTAGGTAAAGGCTTACCCAAACAAAACGTACCTACCTCCATATGTTGGTTGAAGGGGTAACCCGGGCACTTAAGGTCTTTCAGTGTAACAATGTCGTAGGGTTTTTTCAAAAACTCTTTATTTCAACCCTCTGTTCGAGAAGCCTATATTTTTATCAGTTATGTGTTAGGAGGTACTGCAGTGCAATTCTGTAACCATCTCACCGTGAAAACTTATGTGAAGTGAGCGTGGAGTGAGCTGTCAGTGTCATTCCACCTGATGCTAGGGATGGACCAAGCACATTTTTACAATCATAATCGAGATTTTAATAATATTTTATATTATTTAAAGCTAGTATTTAAGTGTCTAAACATTACTATTTAGGGGGTTTTTAAATGAAATTGCAAAACAGAAATTCAGTCAATAACTCAATTTCGTTTTTTTTTCCAAGACGCGCGCGTCACGCACGAACAATAAATAAAATAAAACATCCTTTAATAATAAATGAGCAATCACGTTCTCGAAAACGGCTGTGACAATTTCCATGAAAGTTGCAACGGGAGGTTTACGGCGCGGCGGCGGCGGCGCAAAATTGATCTAGCTAGGTCTCATATCTGGGAAAATTCGTTTTCTCTATTTTAGCTCGGTCGCCCAAGTACACACGGCTACACATCAAGCTACCTGTCGTATATTATGTAGGTAGGTTATAAGTGGCTTGTCATGTAATAATAGTAAGGTTGTGGGTAAGTAATAAATGTCAGTCTTGGTCAACCCGTCTTTCATTTACTACATGGTGACAGCGGTGGGATCCGAACCCTCGCCCTTTCGGACTGGTCTGGTGGCATTTCCAGTTTAGACTGACCTCTCTTTGTATGGAAATCCTATACAATGCAAGATCAACTTATACTGGAAAGCATAGCTAGATCTGTAGCCGTGCGTACCTACTACATGTTTAAGCTAGCTAGGTACGCACGGCTACAGATCAAGCTACACATTTCCAGTATTTATAAGCTGATCTCACATTGTAAGTATAGGATTTCCTGTGTCGCGATGTGTTTTGAAGAAGCGATAGTAGATTGAGTCAAGTAAAGACTGTGAGACGTTGTTCAATATACCGAAATCTATTCAATATAATATAACACCGAGTGTGTCAAGTGAGCCTGGCTGATGGGCAACAGATTTTAACCCCACGAAAAAAGACGTACGGATTATAAGTACCTACTTACTTACCTAATATTTCATTGTAGATATGTAGGTACCTAGGTACACCTATCTAGGTAGGTACGCGTTGCCAATAATAAAAAATCATAATTATGTACTTATAGGTATGCACACTTGAATTTGGGTGAAGTGATAAGATCACGCTAAGCACTCTCATTACCTACCACATTGAGTAATTTTTTTACTTACCTACACAAGTACTTAACTTGTAACGCGTCACGTACCTACGTATACGTGCGCACTAAGAACGTGAAAATGTGATACCAGCTTAACTAGTCGTAGCCAATAATAAAAGAATATTCATCAAATCATCGTCATACTATTACAAATGACCAAATTCAACAGTTCGACTAACAATTACTCACCCAACTGCGCGCACACTGGCCACCAGGCACGGCGGGCACATAAATCCCCTTCGTGCTCACATCACGCCACGCATGCGCGCTATACAATCACTAACAAGTTCTTTTTTACTTACTTACTAGTTACTTATTTAATTGGTAACGAGTCACGTTATCACGTATGCATTACGTAGGTACATTATTAAGAAAATGCAATGCCCACCACCTACTTAACTAGTCGTTGCCATTAACAAGAGTCAAATTATTACTAAATTCCACCACACCGATCACCGTGATGTTTCTATGGTTACCAGAATCGCGTGGAGTGGTCACTTCGCGCAAGCGCGTTAGGCATCAACTCCGCTCACCGTGATGTTTCTATGGTTACCAGAATCGCGTGGAGTGGTCACTCAGCGCAAGCGCGTTAGACCTCAACACCGTTCACCGTGATGTTTCCATGGTTACCAGAATCGCGTGGAGTGGTCACTTGGCCACCCCACGCAAGCGCGTTAGACATCAACACCGATCCCCGTGATGTTTCTATGGTTACCACACTCCGCGCAAGCGCGTTAAACATTATTTTTTTTTTTAATTTTCCGTTATTGACGGCCATGTCCATATGCCTTTATGCCTATTCATATTCGGGTTCAGAGATAGGTACTTAGCTACCTATTTATTTCAATGCTTTTATAGATATTTCAATGTGCATTTCATTCATTCATTCTAAATACAACCGTTTTTGTGCATTTAAAGTCAGTTTAGTGCTTTGTATTTACATTTTGTTTTCTGTAACTACACAGTTTTTATTAACTAGTGTTATATTAACTTGTATATAGTGTTTTATTAACTGTTTTAACTAGTCGTAGCCAATAATAAAAGAATATTCATCAAATCATCGTCATAGGTACTATTACAAATGACCAAATTCAACAGTTCGACTAACAATTACTCACCCAACTGCGCGCGCACTGGCCACCAGGCACGGCGGGCACATATCCCCTTCGTGCTCACATCACGCCACGCATGCGCGCTATACAATCACTAACAAGTTCTTTTTTACTTACTTACTAGTTACTTATTTAATTGGTAACGCGTCACGTTATCACGTATGCATTACGTAGGTACATATTAAGAAAATGCAATGCCCACCACCTACTTAACTAGTCGTTGCCATTAACAAGAGTCAAATTATTACTAAATTCCACCACACCGATCACCGTGATGTTTCTATGGTTACCAGAATCGCGTGGAGTGGTCACTTCGCGCATGCGCGTTAGGCATCAACTCCGCTCACCGTGATGTTTCTATGGTTACCAGAATCGCGTGGAGGGGTCACTCAGCGCAAGCGCGTTAGACCTCAACACCGATCACCGTGATGTTTCCATGGTTACCAGAATCGCGTGGAGTGGTCACTTCGCGCATGCGCGTTAGGCATCAACTCCGCTCACCGTGATGTTTCTATGGTTACCAGAATCGCGTGGAGGGGTCACTCAGCGCAAGCGCGTTAGACCTCAACACCGATCACCGTGATGTTTCCATGGTTACCAGAATCGCGTGGAGTGGTCACTTGGCCACCCCACGCAAGCGCGTTAGACATCAACACCGATCCCCGTGATGTTTCTATGGTTACCACACTCCGCGCAAGCGCGTTAAACATTATTTTTTTTTTAATTTTCCGTTATTGACGGCCATGTCCATATGCCTTTATGCCTATTCATATTCGGGTTCAGAGATAGGTACTTAGCTACCTATTTATTTCAATGCTTTTATAGATATTTCAATGTGCATTTCATTCATTCATTCTAAATACAACCGTTTTTGTGCATTTAAAGTCAGTTTAGTGCTTTGTATTTACATTTTGTTTTCTGTAACTACACAGTTTTTATTATTAACTAGGTACTTACCTACTAGGTACTTAATTAGCCTGTAACGTGTCACGCATGCGCACTAAGAACATTAAGTGAATGCAGCACCTACCAATAGTAATTAAGTAGGTACCTACCTATAGTAATCTTTATTTTTCTCTCTTCACACACACACATACTTTTATACAACGTAGAGACAAGAATTATAACGTTTTTACTAAAATCCATAAAATATGATACTTTGTGAGAGACTGGGCCTGGCGTCCATACTAGGATATCCTGGTGTGCGTGTGACAGATCACCAGGCTCTCACCCCGAATTTATTTTACAATGGTAATTTTTTTTATTACTATGTAACATTAGGTAGGTAGGTACAATGTCCACTAAGTAGGTACCTACAGCTACTACAACAAATAATCATCTCGTAGTCTGCGCATAATAATATGTTGGTATACCTACTTAGGTAGGTACTTCAGTTTGTTATTAAGTAGGTGTGAACCTATTGTCAGCTGACGACTGGGCAACTGGGTCGGTCACTGGCCGCTACGGCCACTGAGATCAAATTGAATTGTAGATAAACACCAGTGTGTCGCACGCCAAGTTTGCGCGCGATGATCGCAACCGCGGCGGCTGCGTAACCGCACAAACAACCGGTCTCGTGAGTTTACAAATAAACTAGCTGGCCGCGGATGAAAATCGTTCAGCGAGTTCTTAGCCCGAGTGTTAATATCTTCGCGGACGAAGAACAGACACGTATCTTCCAGCGTGCTCTTCGATGCTCCAGGGGAAACTGCGCTGCGATGCTCCAACGTCCATCAGTAGGTATTATGTTAGAATTAGCTAAAAGGAGAACGTACCTGTGCAACCTAGTCTGTGTGTGCCTACTTCGTTCTGTCTCCTCAAAAAAGTAGGTAAGTACATATAAAATGTAAGTAATAAATAAATTAAAAGCGCCTAATATTTTATTGTAGATACATACCTACTTCACTATTCGTTGCCAATACTAAAAGAACATTCATCAAACCTATTACAAAATTCATTCAACAGTTGAACCATTGAGTTATAATACCTAATTATACTATCACCGTGACGTTGCCATGGCAACGAGAATACGCAAACGCGTGTCCGCGATAAGCGAATGCTGTCATGTCATTGGTATCTTAGTGAGAATTTTTTTTTAAACGTTCTACTCCCTAAGCCTTTCCTGTCTTTAAGCATTGACGTATTTGAGAGTTTTAGAGACAATAAGAACTATTTATTTCAATGCTTTTAGATTTCAATCTCATCTCATGTATGGATATTGCGTACATAAGAGGTGAGATTGAGAAACTTCATAAAACTGTCCTGTGCAAGTAAGTATTCAGTGATTGGTGTATTGTTTGTTTATCTAAGCACATATCTAGTAATATCCCACCACCTAGATCCTAGATAAACCACAGTACAAGATATAAACATAATATTGACACATCAATAATCTATATAGGGGCGGGTGCTGTTAAGATCTACTAGAACTATACACAAATCGCTCCTCTCTTGCTAACAAGAAATTACATAAATTCATGTATGTTTAGGTTGCTCTAGTCTAATTTAAGTTTTACTATATACTGTTTTACACACTGGTCTACATCTGTCATCCAACTCTCCTGTCGCAGGTCTGCTGGAAGAAATTTCTTATTATATACACTGGTCATCAAAAAAATCGACCCACCTGCGTTTTTACCGCACATCACGTTTTTCTTAGGCAAAACCAAACAAAATGTTCTAGTACTGAAATGTTTTATTTAACTTGTTTATTTACACCAATTTAATCACAATTTAAACTTCAAAATGTTTTTTTTTAAAGAATTTTGATTTAAAAATCAAAATCCTTAATTTTACACCATTTTTTGATTAATTTTAAAAACGCTGTAGTTTTTTTGTCGTAAGTGTTATGTACACAATTGTTTCAAATTAATATTGCGTATTCCCTCCTCTTGCTCGAATGACGGCCTGCATTCGCCGTTTTAACGACCTTATCAAGATTTTGATAGTCTCTTGAGGGATTCGGGCCCATTCTTCCGTAATGGCGGTTTCCAGGTCTCCTAATGTTGTCGGGGCTGGATTACGGGCTCTAACCTTTTGTTTTAGGGTGTCCCACATATGCTCTATCGGGTTAAGATCGGGGCTTCTTGCTGGCCAGGACATAACCCGAATGCCGACCTCTTCAAGGTAATCGGTGGTGATGTGCGCTACGTGTGGTCGTGCATTATCATGCATTAATTCAAAGTTCTCACCAATATAGCCGGCATATGGCACCACATGGTCTTCTAAGATCTCTGTGATGTAGCGTGCGGCAGTTAAAGCACCTCTTCGTATGAAAACCAGCTCCGTGCGTCCAGTCAAAGATATCCCAGCCCAAAACATTACAGAGCCCCCACCATAACTGACAGTTTCTCTTATGCAACATTGAGTATAACGTTCACCTGGCCTTCGCATCACATTACGGCGTCCATCAGAACCGTATAAAGTCATTCGACTCTCATCACTAAAAAGAACTGACTCCCATTGACCTATAGTCCAGTTGATGTGATTACGGGCAAATTGAAGTCTGGCTTGTTGATGAGCTGTGGTCAATTGTGGTCCTGTTGCAGGCTTGTGTGGTCTTAAATTTTGCTCACGAAGTCTTCTTCTTACAGTACTATCACTTATAGCCACACCCCGAACTTCACGTAAGCGTCGCTGGAGATCAACACCCGACTGATGTCGATTTCGTAGAGCTGATACCACTATAAAGCGATCATCCCTTTGAGATGTCACCCTATGCCTTCCAGATCCAGATCTTCTTCGATACTGGCCAGTTTCCAGGAACCTTTGGTAAACTCGCCGCACTGCAGAACGGCTCAGTTGTAACCTCCTGGCCACGACACGTTGATTTAAGCCTTGTTGGAGCAAAGCCACCACTTGGGCCGCCTCAGCCTCAGTAGTGTCCATTATTTTTAAGTAAAGTAATCAAATCTACAGCCTCGGTAAATAAACTTAACGTTATTAACAAGAAATCCCTACAAAAGTCTGTTTCGGACTGAAAGAACGGTTCGAATTTGTTTCGACGTAAAACCACCAAATCAGCACTCGACAGTATTTCTGTATAAAAAATTGTTAAGTACCTTCAAGTGCAATAAGATTTACGACAAACAAGATGTCAAACATCATATCCGACCCTCAAAATAAAAAACAAACGTGTGAAACAGCTTATCTGTGAAACAATCGATAAATATTAAACAAAAAGTGGGTGGGTCGATTTTTTTGATGACCAGTGTACTTAAGCTTTACTTTATTATCTTGTGTTTAGTGTGTACATACAAAAATTGATAAAATTTATTCCTCAAGTATCACATCAAATAACATTGCTAATACATATTTTCTACTGCACGGTGAGCCTGCTGCCTGTCGCCAATGTTCAACTTCTTTATGCCCGGCGAGAACGGAATGGCGTCTGTCGAATGTGTGTGTGTGGACTGCACAGCACCGCCAACGCTGGAAACAACGGTAAGCATTTATTACTATTGGTTTTATATCATTCCTACACTCATCGAGAGTATATTTTTTTATAATCAATATTGAACCACTTATAGTAAAATTATCATTCTTATTATCATCAGTGTAGTATGTGCAGCAAAACTTTCAACTAGTATAGCAGCATGATTTTATTTATTTATTTATTTACTGAAAACAAAGGATTGCAATAGGTACACGTTAAAAATACATATTTATTTATTAAAAAATTAAATATCAGCATCTGAATCAATTAAAATCAATCACATGGGCTAATTCCTATATTTTAAGTGCAAATGAGTTGCAACATTACTTCATTTCTATTTTTAGTGAACAGGGAATTATGTAGAAAATACCAATTATTACACTAACTTATATCACAAGATCATCTGCCTAGCCTTTTCCGAACTATGTTTGGGTCGGCTTCCAATCTAACTGGATGCAGCTGAATTATTTATTATTTTACATGGAGCAACTGCCTATCCGACCTCCACAACCCAGTTACTGGGTAATATGATAGGTACGCCTTGGTAAGACTGTCTGGCAGACTTTTGGGCTTCTGACTACCCGTAACAACTGTCAAAGATCCAAGCATGACTTATAACACACAAATACTTACATAACTGAGATGTAAAAGTTGAGAGTGGCTGCAGTTTTTTTTTTTCTGTAAACTCGAGCATAATTTTCTGATATCAAAGGCACTGCAAGTGAGCTAGGTATCTGAAAAACAAGTATAAAAAAAAAATGTGTTAATTATAATGACCATGTATGGTAAATTCAACAAAAATTTGTACTTTAATTTTATAATAATAATCAACAGGTCATTCAATGAATATTTAAAAATCTTAAATAGTTAATTAAAATAACAGTCTCACCAGGGCATACTAAGGTCATCATGTTTCATTTTCTGGGAATAATTCTGATAAAATTACGTCTGAAAAAAGAAATGTATACTTACATTAGTTTTCTATAAAATATGTTGAAAGGCTCCTTTATTTATTTATTTTATTCCTTTATTTTTCTTTTTTTTTATTTTTCCTTTGGTTTATGGGGTGATAAAGTGGTGATCAATAATGTTTGCCATTAATTTTGTAAGTTGCAGTCAGCCTAATTAAATTTGCCAATAATTCATACATAAAGTTGGACTGCCTGTCAGAATCTCAAATAAAAAGCAATCCTGGCGAGAAAACTTGAGTTGGTGTTGGAATTAAACAAAAGTAATTCAAAATCAAAATTCCTCGGTCGAAAACAATGGCAAGACAAAATTTTCAGTATACTTCTGATTGATGTACCTTTTTCTAGGTGATTCTGGCACGTGCACATAGTTTGTGAAGATCTTGAGCCACTTTTTGAGTCACTAACAGGAAACGTACATTTTCATCCTTTCAATAAATAATACACTCTAAAATCACTGAGAAGATAAGATCGGAAAAAACAACGCAAACTTTACAGATCAGAAAACTGGAAAAGTCGAAAACTTCGAAAACAAAACCGCCTAAATTTGACACAGTACAGTAAAATTCATCAATATTGTCTATGGTTTTCCCAACCCTAGAGTACACGTTTGAAATTATTTAGTAAATAATCACTAAAGCTGAGCACTCACGGTCAGGTCAGTCCATTTGGATTACAACAAATGGATGGGCGCCGTCAAAATATTAAAATACTTGCTTAGGAAATTGATTCGAGTCAGCTTGTAAATAAGGAGCATAATCGTATGCCACGTATCGTGTTCGTGATGCCACCACGCCGTGGCCCACGGTTTTCGCACTCACGGACAAAAGGCGAGACGCCAAACGGTGTGAGGCTATGGATTACGATGCGCACGGAAGACGTGGATTCACGTCGCGCCAGCATAAGGAATGAATAATTGGCAGTCACGATCAAATTTTGGATGCACATACAATACGCGCCACTAAAGGTGAGACTTGACACACCACGTGGTTTGACTTGCGCAGTAGATGATTTTAGTTTTCTTTAGCAGTATGAAGTCTGAGCGCGGGATGGGACCGGGCGTCATCGACGCTGCGCCGCAAAGCCCCTTAAACAATTTTACATGACGAGAAGGCAGCAGCCGACGATTATCCCTGTATGCACTATGCAAATGCACCCAAGGACAAACGTCGGTTGGTGCAGGACTATTACAGAACATGGAACACTGGCTATAGTGGATTGGATACCTTGAACTATGGAAGAACTATGTCCCCTGCCTGACCAATGTTATATAATATACACAGATAGATTGGCAAGGGGTGACTTGCACACTCAATAATGGGCCCCTGAAAACGGTCGCTAGCACATAGTGACATAGCGACAAGGGGCAACATGTCCTGAGGTGCTTGAGGAGTGGAGAGGTATTCCACAGCTCTCAGAACAATCCCAAAGCCCGGAAGATGATCAAGATCCCTACAATCACTTACTGGAATACTTCCTTCATCCGAGCACGTTTGCTCTTGCGAATCTCCACTCAAGGCGGCCAATAAAAGCAAGAATGAGGTGGAAGCTCTGTTCCCGTCAGTGTTCACTCCAGCCGGCCAATAAACGCAAGCCAGAGGTGAAGAACAAGACTTCTCCCGGGAGATAGGGTCCCTGGGGTCGGTACTGCCCAACAGCTCGCCACATGCTGCCCTGCGGGGTCATGTATCTCTCTTGGTTTGGCTCCTCACCCTAGAACTGTTTCGGCAAAGGAAACTCCAGCGGCACAGACCCAGAGTTCGGAGCACGCAAGCCCCACCACGACGTCAACGTAGAGATACGGTGGTGGGGTTATTATTATTGTTATTATAATATCGTGTGTGGGCAGTTTTACTCTGTGGCCTGACGGATATTCTTGTCAACTAACTGATTCAAAAACATAAATATCGTTTGGAAACTTGAAAAAAAAAAATTACGTAAAAATTACGTTTCGAAAATGTCATAAGTACCGCGCGGATTCTGTATTTGACCAACAACGACATGTCAAGTTAAAAAGCTTCACCGGCCATGGTGCTGATTCTCTTGTCACAAATGCCTCTAAACTAGACTAAAAATCACTAAAATTTAGTTTATTCCTGTCAAACGACGTTTTCCCATTCTGAAATTGACTAAAGTGACACAACTATATTTTAGTTTGACAGCACTAATATTGTACCGAGTTAATAATTTAGTGAAAATGGCAAATTTGCTATTCTGAATTTTACTGTTTTCACATATAATTTTAATTGTGAAACTAAATCAGAATAGATTTAATCGCGATTAAAAAGGTGTAGAATAAAATTAGTTATCATGAACTAGAATTCACACCAACACCTTGACTTTAAGTGCAAAAACAGTACTGTATTTTTTCTTCTTTTGCTTATATCTCGAAAACGGTGTGTCCCTATTGCAAAAATAATGAAAATTTGGCCCCCCTTTATGAAGCCCTTAAACCCCTAAACCTCAACATGTAGGTACCAAAAAAAAACCCATAAAAACACGTTGAAGCTACCCCGTCCCTGCACGGTGAACAAAATATGACAAGTCTTGTCACTTTTAAAAGTGATTTCGTTAGTTCCAATTAAAGCCACCGGGTCATATTATACTACGGGCACTATACCACGCGGAGTCACGATTGACAAACTCGATTTTAGTTGTGTCAAAATTGTTTTGTAATTTAGAGATTTTTTTTGCATAATAGCTCTAAGATTCTCTCTCATAGCCAAAAGTAAGGAATTTTGGTGATAGTTTAGTTAGTTTAGTTCGATGTACAAAAGAATCGGCACCGTCAACGGAATTTTAACTGCATTACACTGCTTGCGCTGGAAATAAACAAATGAATTTTTGAATTTAGTAACTACATTTAATTCGTTTGTCAGTGATATTTTTAGTAAAATAATGATTAAATTACAATTTACAATCTATCCATAGACAAATATTACTAAACTTCATCATCTGTGGTAGAAAGCTAGGAGTGCGTGACTGTGTGCATAAATCTATGGCACAATTATTGACAATCAACAAAATATTTTCCAAAATATAATTAGCTACAATGCACTGTAGGTAATTAAACAAATGAATGTTAGTGTTTGTCAGTGACAGAATTATAAGTGTGCTACAATCGTGAATGTGATAGTAATTAGGTAAGACCGTAAGACCGATTAATGTCAGCGATTTTGCTCGGTTCGGACTTCGGTCGGCTCAATCTGAATCTCGCGCGGGACCAGTGTGTGATTTAAAATGACGATAATTATATTTTAAGATATATATTGGAGCTGAACGTAATATTAAGACATGTCGTTGTGAAATGGTCGTGACGTCACGACATTTCTGCTTCTGGGTGTCTTGACAAACTCAAAAGCATTTATTTCAAACAAAGAAACCAATTACAGGCACTTTTGAACTATCGTTGGGTCGGTCAGTCAGAAAGAAGAAGCTAGTCGCCCATTCCAAAGCATAGTAGGTACTTAAGGAGAAGAACGGGCAAGAAACTCTACGGACACTCTTTTAAAATCAAAATATGGTTACATCATCATCATGTGTCACATGTGAGAACGGTGCAGAATGTTACAAGCGTCCGTAAAAAAACCTATAAATGAATAAGCCGAGGGGGAGTGAATTTTATTAATCTGATATAATTCTATCTGTCAGCAGATGAACCTATTTGACTCTGCAAGATTGTAAAGGAACATCTGTCAATTGTGGCTGTCCGAGGTCAGTACTCATTATTTCGCACACTATATTAATTTGATAAACATATTTTGGAGAAAATAAATTAGGACATGGAATGAACAGGCATGAAATGAAGTACCTAATGTTGCAACTCATTTGTACTTAAAATATAGGAATTGGCCCATGTGATTGATTTTAATTGATTCAGACGCTAATATTTAATTTTTTAATAAATAAATCTTACTGCTATACTTGTTGAAAGTTTTGCTGCACATACTACACTGATTATATATATATATTTTTAACTTGTTTTTCAGATACCTAGCTCACTTGCAGTGCCTTTAATATCAGAAAATTATGCTCGAGTTTACAGAAAAAAAAAAACTGCAGCCACTCTCAACTTTTACATCTCAGTTATGTAAGTATTTGTGTGTTATAAGTCATGCTTGGATCTTTGACAGTTGTTACGGGTAGTCAGAAGCCCAAAAGTCTGCCAGACAGTCTTACCAAGGCGTACCTATCATATTACCCAGTAACTGGGTTGTGGAGGTCGGATAGGCAGTTGCTCCATGTAAAATAATAAATAATTCAGCTGCATCCAGTTAGATTGGAAGCCGACCCAAACATAGTTCGGAAAAGGCTAGGCAGATGATCTTGTGATATAAGTTAGTGTAATAATTGGTATTTTCTACATAATTCCCTGTTCACTAAAAATAGAAATGAAGTAATGTTGCAACTCATTTGCACTTAAAATATAGGAATTAGCCCATGTGATTGATTTTAATTGATTCAGATGCTGATATTTAATTTTTTAATAAATAAATATGTATTTTTAACGTGTACCTATTGCAATCCTTTGTTTTCAGTAAATAAATAAATAAATAAAATCATGCTGCTATACTAGTTGAAAGTTTTGCTGCACATACTACACTGATGATAATAAGAATGATAATTTTACTATAAGTGGTTCAATATTGATTATAAAAAAATATACTCTCGATGAGTGTAGGAATGATATAAAACCAATAGTAATAAATGCTTACCGTTGTTTCCAGCGTTGGCGGTGCTGTGCAGTCCACACACACACATTCGACAGACGCCATTCCGTTCTCGCCGGGCATAAAGAAGTTGAACATTGGCGACAGGCAGCAGGCTCACCGTGCAGTAGAAAATATGTATTAGCAATGTTATTTGATGTGATACTTGAGGAATAAATTTTATCAATTTTTGTATGTACACACTAAACACAAGATAATAAAGTAAAGCTTAAGTATATAATAAGAAATTTCTTCCAGCAGACCTGCGACAGGAGAGTTGGATGACAGATGTAGACCAGTGTGTAAAACAGTATATAGTAAAACTTAAATTAGACTAGAGCAACCTAAACATACATGAATTTATGTAATTTCTTGTTAGCAAGAGAGGAGCGATTTGTGTATAGTTCTAGTAGATCTTAACAGCACCCGCCCCTATATAGATTATTGATGTGTCAATATTATGTTTATATCTTGTACTGTGGTTTATCTAGGATCTAGGTGGTGGGATATTACTAGATATGTGCTTAGATAAACAAACAATACACCAATCACTGAATACTTACTTGCACAGGACAGTTTTATGAAGTTTCTCAATCTCACCTCTTATGTACGCAATATCCATACATGAGATGAGATTGAAATCTAAAAGCATTGAAATAAATAGTTCTTATTGTCTCTAAAACTCTCAAATACGTCAATGCTTAAAGACAGGAAAGGCTTAGGGAGTAGAACGTTTAAAAAAAAATTCTCACTAAGATACCAATGACATGACAGCATTCGCTTATCGCGGACACGCGTTTGCGTATTCTCGTTGCCATGGCAACGTCACGGTGATAGTATAATTAGGTATTATAACTCAATGGTTCAACTGTTGAATGAATTTTGTAATAGGTTTGATGAATGTTCTTTTAGTATTGGCAACGAATAGTGAAGTAGGTATGTATCTACAATAAAATATTAGGCGCTTTTAATTTATTTATTACTTACATTTTATATGTACTTACCTACTTTTTTGAGGAGACAGAACGAAGTAGGCACACACAGACTAGGTTCCACAGGTACGTTCTCCTTTTAGCTAATTCTAACATAATACCTACTGATGGACGTTGGAGCATCGCAGCGCAGTTTCCCCTGGAGCATCGAAGAGCACGCTGGAAGATACGTGTCTGTTCTTCGTCCGCGAAGATATTAACACTCGGGCTAAGAACTCGCTGAACGATTTTCATCCGCGGCCAGCTAGTTTATTTGTAAACTCACGAGACCGGTTGTTTGTGCGGTTACGCAGCCGCCGCGGTTGCGATCATCGCGCGCAAACTTGGCGTGCGACACACTGGTGTTTATCTACAATTCAATTTGATCTCAGTGGCCGTAGCGGCCAGTGACCGACCCAGTTGCCCAGTCGTCAGCTGACAATAGGTTCACACCTACTTAATAACAAACTGAAGTACCTACCTAAGTAGGTATACCAACATATTATTATGCGCAGACTACGAGATGATTATTTGTTGTAGTAGCTGTAGGTACCTACTTAGTGGACATTGTACCTACCTACCTAATGTTACATAGTAATAAAAAAAATTACCATTGTAAAATAAATTCGGGGTGAGAGCCTGGTGATCTGTCACACGCACACCAGGATATCCTAGTATGGACGCCAGGCCCAGTCTCTCACAAAGTATCATATTTTATGGATTTTAGTAAAAACGTTATAATTCTTGTCTCTACGTTGTATAAAAGTATGTGTGTGTGTGAAGAGAGAAAAATAAAGATTACTATAGGTAGGTACCTACTTAATTACTATTGGTAGGTGCTGCATTCACTTAATGTTCTTAGTGCGCATGCGTGACACGTTACAGGCTAATTAAGTACCTAGTAGGTAAGTACCTAGTTAATAATAAAAACTGTGTAGTTACAGAAAACAAAATGTAAATACAAAGCACTAAACTGACTTTAAATGCACAAAAACGGTTGTATTTAGAATGAATGAATGAAATGCACATTGAAATATCTATAAAAGCATTGAAATAAATAGGTAGCTAAGTACCTATCTCTGAACCCGAATATGAATAGGCATAAAGGCATATGGACATGGCCGTCAATAACGGAAAATTAAAAAAAAAATAATGTTTAACGCGCTTGCGCGGAGTGTGGTAACCATAGAAACATCACGGGGATCGGTGTTGATGTCTAACGCGCTTGCGTGGGGTGGCCAAGTGACCACTCCACGCGATTCTGGTAACCATGGAAACATCACGGTGATCGGTGTTGAGGTCTAACGCGCTTGCGCTGAGTGACCCCTCCACGTGATTCTGGTAACCATAGAAACATCACGGTGAGCGGAGTTGATGCCTAACGCGCATGCGCGAAGTGACCACTCCACGCGATTCTGGTAACCATGGAAACATCACGGTGATCGGTGTTGAGGTCTAACGCGCTTGCGCTGAGTGACCCCTCCACGCGATTCTGGTAACCATAGAAACATCACGGTGAGCGGAGTTGATGCCTAACGCGCATGCGCGAAGTGACCACTCCACGCGATTCTGGTAACCATAGAAACATCACGGTGATCGGTGTGGTGGAATTTAGTAATAATTTGACTCTTGTTAATGGCAACGACTAGTTAAGTAGGTGGTGGGCATTGCATTTTCTTAATATGTACCTACGTAATGCATACGTGATAACGTGACGCGTTACCAATTAAATAAGTAACTAGTAAGTAAGTAAAAAAGAACTTGTTAGTGATTGTATAGCGCGCATGCGTGGCGTGATGTGAGCACGAAGGGGATATGTGCCCGCCGTGCCTGGTGGCCAGTGCGCGCGCAGTTGGGTGAGTAATTGTTAGTCGAACTGTTGAATTTGGTCATTTGTAATAGTACCTATGACGATGATTTGATGAATATTCTTTTATTATTGGCTACGACTAGTTAAGCTGGTATCACATTTTCATGTTCTTATACGTAGGTACGTGACGCGTTACATAAAATGATTATGTAATAAAATTAGCATAAATATAATTAAAATCTCGATTATGATTGTAAATGTAATTTGGTCAATCCCTAGCATCCGTGGGATGACACTGACAGCTCACTCCACGCAAGTTTTCACGGTGAGATTTTTACAGAATCGACCGGCTGTAGAGGTATGATGCTTTGGTCAAACTTCAACAATATTATACTGGCTGATATTCAATTATTCGAACATCAAATTACTCTAGAAGGAAAAACGAACCTCGTTTTTCTTTGTAGGGTTACAGTTAGATTTTAGCTAGGGCTTGGATAAGCAGTGTGAATTATAATTAAATTGATTCTTTTAATATAGCGACCACCCGTGTACTGCTTTATTATTTTATTAGCTAGCCTCCCACTGTGAGGTTCGAGCCCTCACAGTACCTACTAATAGACTCGCTACTGATAATAGAAAATAATGAAATAATATATGCTTGAAAATCTATAAGAATAGGTACTAATAATAAAGCTGACGAGTTTGTTATTTTGTTTGTTTGAATGCGCTAATCTCTGGAACCACCAGTCGGATTTGAATTTTTTTTGCACTTGATAGCCCAGTTTTTGAGGAAGGCTATAGGCTAATTAACATCACGCTATGACCTTTAGGAGCTGAGCAAAAAGAAAAAAGCCTGAAAGAACGCTCACCGAAAACAAAGTAGGTAATAGCGCCAGCAGGTGATGCGATGGTCGGGGGAACAAAAAATTTTACGTGGACGAAGTCGTGGGCAGAAGCTAGTATTATAAATAAAAGACCATATTGTAGAAACACATTTATTATACCTATTAGATATTTTGTACTTAAAGTACTTGAAATATTTACAAACGATATCAATATATCTGTCGCAGCCAACTAGCATAATTAGCCGTTTAGTTAACAGCCTAGCCTTTGGAAGTAACGCTTGGCGGCCGCTGGCTGCTGCGGCACCACCCGCTGCGCTCTCTCGGCTCGCGCGTGGTTGTTCACAAATATAACCTAACCTAACACATTTGTTTGGGATGCCCTTGCTTAGTAACTGCGACCAATTTGGCTCGGGCATGGTTGGTCACAGTTCCAACCAAACCTATAACTGAACATCATTCAGGCCGATAGTTGAATGCCGCCGTTTAGTTAATACATCGATAATTTTGTGTTTTTAAAATTGCTTTAAAACCAAATGTAGGTATATGGTAAAATCATTTGGATTTTCCATTATGTGTTATTTGACTATATTATCTACTGCTATACTAAAACCGAAACATGATTGCATGAACTTTTAATGTAAGAAAAACATTTTAAACTATCACCGTCTATTTTCTGTTTTATACGATTATACGTAAACAATTCCTTATTGTGCAGTAAAATTTGCTTTAAATCGAAGGTATTTAAATACGTTAAGAACCTACTAAGCTAAAAATTGATTTAAGTATAGCATTTTGTCATAAATCTACAATTAAAGGAAGCGCATTTAAATTCCGGTCATCTCGCGCGTCAAACTAGACAGCCATAACGCTATTTCACTTACACACCGAGCTAAACTAAGCTTCGATATATCCTCTAAAAAGGCTAGGCTGTTAACTGAAAGTCTAATTAATTAAGCTAGTTGGCTGCGACATATTCATGATTCATTGACACTACATACAGCGAACTATTTAATTAGGTATATTATTATGTCAGAGGTTTCTGTTTTTATATAAATAGGTAGTTGAATATCAATATCTACATAATATCCACTGAAAACCCTGTTTCATACTATTAACATTGGCAACTTTAAGTAACTTCACAATACTCAAAATACTTCAATTAAAATATTATTTACATGACTCATAAAATATTAAATTTTATTTAAATTAATGCGCTAGTACACAGGTAACTCTGTAATTACATAGATATCGTTTTTTTTTTCATCCTCACTTAATTATAATATTAATATTTAGAGCAGTATTTGGTAAAATCTTAAATACAAATTGAAAAATATATATTTCTAGGTTGTTAACATTTTAAACATAGCCTTCACATTTACAATAATATTTTTTTATGAGTTTCTTATGAAAGGCAATCTTCAAAATTTGAGGACAAATATACAACGCACTAATATGAGAAACATAGCATTGGGAGGAACTCAAAACACCCAACCCAACCATCAAATCCTCGATATAGTCGAAATAGAAACTAGACTGAGGTCAAATAAAATCAATATCCATTGATTAATCGGCATTCTGCGATGGTTCCAAAATTTCTAACTACATTCTAATTCATAAAAAAAATACGTTGGCATACATACTCGTAAATACCCCTAAACGGCAAACTGCTCGTCTATTAAATTGTTCTTTGCATTTATCTTTATTTTTTTATCAAAATATCATAATAAAATTTACATGGTAGAGGTACCACTGAGCAAAACGTTGTTATTTATAATTATTTCAATTAAGTTATTACAACATGTGCTCTTGTAGGAACTTCTCGAGTGCGTGGTAGAGATGCGGCCGCACGCCGACTAAGCCGTGGTCTTCGTCTGTGTAGCTCTGGAAAAAAAATTTTACGTTTATTGTTATACTAGCTTTTGCCCGCGGCTTCGCTCGCGTTAAGTATTATTATTAATTAGGTATATTTTTTGCGGCTTTACTTTTGTTTAGCGTGAGTAAAAAATTAGGGCCTACAAAACTTCTTTGTACACAATATTCTTAACTAATCTGTCATTAGGCGCTAAAACTATCAAGCTATTGGGTAAACTTACTCGTGAGCAAGCAACATAAAACTGTCCATGAGAGAAGCAATGTTCTCTCAAGTCAATACCATTAGGTACCTACTTATAGTTCAAACTAATTCATTTACATCCTCCATCATCCCTTATTTTATCCCCATGGGGGTAGAATTTATCAAAATCCTATTTAAACGGACGTCTTCATCATAGTAGCTCCAATCTTTAATTTCATTTCAATCAGTCGAAAATCTAAGAAGATTTATACAAACTTTCATCCCCTATTTTATCCCCTTGGGGGTAGAATTTATCAAAATCCTTTCTTAGGGGATGCTTACGTCATAGTAGCTATATGCATGCAAAGTCCCAGCCCGATCGGTTTAAAATTTACAAAGTTTCATACAAACTTTCATCCCCTATTTTATCCCCTTGGGGGTAGAATTTATCAAAATCCTTTCTTAGCGAATGCCTACGTCATAACATCTACCTGCATGCCAAATTTCAGCCCGATCGGTTTAAAATTGACAAAGCTTCATACAAACTTTCATCCCCTATTTTATCCTCTTGGGGGTAGAACTTATCAAAATCCTTTCTCAGCGGATGCTTACGTCATAACATCTACTTGCATGCCAAATTTCAGCCCGATCCCTCCAGTGGTTTGGGCTGTGCGTTGATAGATCACTATGCCAGTCAGTCACCTTTGAGTTTTATATATTTAGATTAAGCGGACGTCTTCATCATAGTAGCACCAATCTTTAATTTCAGTTCAATCAGTCGAAAATCGAAGAAGATTTATACAAACTTTCATCCCCTATTTTATCCCCTTGGGGGTAGAATTTATCAAAATCCTTTCTTAGGGGATGCTTACGTCATAGTAGCTATATGCATGCAAAGTCCCAGCCCGATCGGTTTAAAATTTACAAACTTTCATCCCCTATTTTATCCCCTTGGGGGTAGAAATTAACAAAATCCATTCTTAGTGGATGCCTACGTCATAACATCTACCTGCATGCCAAATTTCAGCCCGATCGGTTTAAAATTGACAAAGCTTCATACAAACTTTCATCTCCTATTTTATCCCCTTGGGGGTAGAAATTAACAAAATCCATTCTTAGTGGATGCCTACGTCATAACATCTACCTGCATGCCAAATTTCAGACCGATCGGTTTAAAATTGACAAAGCTTCATACAAACTTTCATCCCCTATTTTATCCCCTTGGGGGTAGAAATTAACAAAATCCATTCTTAGTGGATGCCTACGTCATAACATCTACCTGCATGCCAAATTTCAGCCCGATCGGTTTAAAATTGACAAAGCTTCATACAAACTTTCATCTCCTATTTTATCCCCTTGGGGGTAGAAATTAACAAAATCCATTCTTAGTGGATGCCCACGTCATAACATCTACCTGCATGCCAAATTTCAGCCCGTTCGGTTTAAAATTGACAAAGCTTCATACAAACTTTCATCCCCTATTTTATCCCCTTGGGGGTAGAAATTAACAAAATCCATTCTTAGTGGATGCCTACGTCATAACATCTACCTGCATGCTAAATTTCATCCCGATCGGTTTAAAATTGACAAAGCTTCATACAAACTTTCATCCCCTATTTTATCCCCTTGGGGGTAGAAATTAACAAAATCCATTCTTAGCGCATGCCTACGTCATAACATCTACCTGCATGCCAAATTTCAGCCCGATCGGTTTAAAATTGACAAAGCTTCATACAAACTTTCATCCCCTATTTTATCCCCTTGGGGTTAGAAATTAACAAAATCCATTCTTAGTGGATGCCTACGTCATAACATCTACCTGCATGCCAAATTTCAGCGCGATCGGTTTAAAATTGACAAAGCTTCATACAAACTTTCATCCCCTATTTTATCCCCTTGGGGGTAGAACTTATCAAAATCCTTTCTTAGCGGATGCCTACGTCATAACATCTACCTGCATGCCAAATTTCAGCCCGATCCCTCCCGTGGTTTGGGCTGTGCGTTGATAGATCACTATGTCAGTCAGTCACCTTTGAGTTTTATATATTTAGATGTTTTCATCTGGTGTCTGGCCGCATATTTTCTACCCCAGTCTAAGTCACCATTCCGGTATCATCTTCGACCACTTTAAGCAAGTTTCTTTTGCTCCAGGCTTAAACTAAGTGTGGTCAAAGGTATGCTCAAGGATACATTAATTTCTAAAATTTAGGCGCAATGGAAGAATTAAAACATATGCTTCTAAAATACAACCTCAATGGAAGTAGTGCTAATGCCAACCCTTCTAATATAAAAACTTATTGCAGTACTATGAATTCAGTTAGCAATACTCAAAAAGTTAAGGACAGTCTACTAAGACCGTTTTCCAGTAGCTTACTGTCCCATCTCAAAGATCACTCTGTATTAATGAGCTCACCATCTGCGTGAAGTAGACATCTCGTCTCTGCAGTAGCCGTGAAAGTAACATAGCGTGCTGGTAGTGCACGTTGTCGTCTGCGGTGCCGTGGATCAAGAAGTAGCTCTTGTCACGAAGGTTCTCCGCCTAAGGAATAACAGCAATAGTAAAATTGCATAAGTATCATTTTATGTTAATCATTAATAATAGGTGTTTATCTATGAAATCGCCGATTTTTGATACCGGCTAGTGTGAAGATCAATATCTTTCATTCTATATTATTTAGAATTCCAAATTCAAATTAATTAGAGGTATAGTGATATTTAAAAAGATATCAGTTGTTCATTTGTTTTCCCGCCGTTCAATTTTTCTTTGATATCGATGTTTCTGTAACCATGGAAAAATCGAAATAGCGCGCTATTTTCGAATACGGGTTCCGTCGTGGCACCAACGAAGCATAGACAGAACGAATTTCTAAAGAATTCATCGATTCCCGTCCCCAGGATTTCTATTACAGAGGCATCAACGAACTTTCATTAAAATGGCAAAGTGCACAGACAATATTTCTTTTAAACAAAATTGTTTGAATGTTCATGTAAAACGACAATTTCATAGGTAAAGACCTATTATTTACCCACATTATCATGCTCTAGCATACGTACCACTTGTTCAGTAAGAAGTGATGACGCTGCGTAACCTTCGACGTTTACAGACGGCAGTCCCATGTAACGTTCAGTGTAGATTGTGTCTGTAACCAAAAAATATTTTCCAGTATAAATAAAATAAACTTCTTAATCTTAAATAAGTAAAGACAGTTTAAAACTGAGCATGTTGCACTATGAACCTTATCTCAAATTTCGCATCTCCTGAAATTTCTGCTCTGTCAGTCTGCTGAAATTTTCTCAACTTTAGCTAGCGCATGCACGGCTACAGATGAAGCTAGACATTTTCAGTATAAGCTGATCTCGCATTGTATAGGATTTCCTTACAATGAGAGGTCTGTGTAAACTGGAAATGTATAGCTTGATGTGTAGCCGTGTGACAACTTAACGACTAGTTCACGTTTACTGGCAGGTATACGAGTATAAAGGAGAAAGATATAAATCTCAGTTTATAGTTCAGAGGGGTGCATTGAAGAAACCGTCACATCCAAATTTTGGCCAGTTAGTCCATCTACCAACTACAAACTGGCTAATCTTTTCACCACGACATTACTTTTTCTCAACATGACAGAGATAAATGACAAAGTGAAGAGTTCGTTATTCTATGGATACTTACCGTAGAACCTCCAGTCCACAACAGGAGCGACGGCGGCCGCGCACCTAAACACGTCACCACCTTCAGCGAGCGCCTTACTGGCCGCGTACCCGCCGTACGACCAGCCCCAGATGCACGTCCGGTTTCCGTCTATCCACGATAGGTTGTCTTGTAAATATCTGGAATAAAAATAGAGAGCATTTAAAAAGTAGTACAGCTTTAAACTTGTGTTTAAGGCTGTGTATTATGTTGTAGGAAGTACTTGTGTTCAATTTAAGAGTACCTGTTCAGTATGGGGTATTGCTGGATCTCCATAATTGGCGATTACTACGTTTGCAAAACGTATCGATTAAGTTAAGTGCTCTATGGTAACCTAGCCTTTATATTCAGCATTTTACTTACCTTTATAAAAGCGTAATCTTGTAGAACATTCTTTTCTTAACTCCCCTTGTCTGTGAATGAAACAACTTGGTCACAACGAGAAATTCAAACTTACTTGGTAACAGTGATTTGGTCTTCAATCTCAACTGTTCCTAGCTTCCTGTTCAGAGCGAACATGTTGGTGACTCCTCTAAGTCCAGAGCCTCGTCCGTCAATGTGAGCGATGGCAATACCCCATCGACTGACAAGGGAACTGCCCCAGTCGAGCGACCATTGCTTTGTCACTAGAGCTGTGTCTGGTCCACCATACCTGGAAAAAAAATAATGTGAGTCAACTAAAACTTACTCAGCACTAAATCATTTCCTGGCATTTTTGGACTTTCAAGGAGTCAGTCAGTCAGGAAGATGAAGCAAGTGCCCCATTCCAAAGTGTCGTAGGTTCCTATCTAAAAAAAGATTTATAAGTAGGTAAACAAAACACCTTTTGGTTTAATTTATGAACACAGAAAAAGATCAGGTTCACAACAAGCTACGGAATGGAGGCGAGCTGCCTTTGGCTCTTATGGTATTGTTATGACAGCACTCAAGAACTATCACAGATACTCACACATAGACCAGTAGTGGCACGTTAGTCCTATTGGCATAGTCCGCCGGTGCCTGAATGTGGACATCAGCGCCCGGCAGTCCCACGCTGACGGGCACGGTGACGCGGATGGTAGCAGGCAGGACGCGGTTGGTGGTGATGATGGTCAGGTCCGCGCTGTCGTCCCACACGCGAACCAGAGAACCGTTCTGGAACATTTATTATTGAGATACAAGAAAATTCACAAGGATGAGGGTTTTATGAAATGACATTCACTAGGTGGCGGTACTGAGGCGTCAGGTCCAGACACCTGTGAAAAGTGTCAAAGCGCTTAGATTTTTTTTAGTCGTGCTCGTGACTGAATGATGAACGTCATACTAAATACTACTAATGTTAAAGTTATCTTTAAGATCCTTAGTGACCCAGTGGCCTAGATATTGAATCTTGTCCACTCTTCGCGGGGATTCCCCACATAGTGCTACATGAGGAATACAAGAATATGTCACGCTGCCTGCTTTAAAAACCATTAGTTCGCTCTTTGTGACGTTATATTTGAGCCTATGACTTTCCGCGTAACATTCACATAAATCGATCAGCCGCCTCAGAGCTCCGATCGATGGGCTCAGCAACACCATATCGTCAGCGTAGCTTATACTCGTATTATTAATGCACACCCCATCAATATGACATCCAACATCCCCACACCATCCGCTTATAACCAATAGTTTACATCACTAGCAGAATTAACACTCACGGTAGAGTAAATGAAGACTTGTGGCACATCAGGACCAGCACAGTTGATGGTGATTCGGTCACCGGCGTTGCTGAGGGTAGCTTCATTGTAGAGGCACTTGCCTCCGTCCTCCCTCTGGATGCCGCAAGTGAAGCATGTGACCACAGCAGAAGTGTTCACCGTGTAGATGTGTTGTTCCGCTGAGTCTTCTACGCTTGTGGCTTTGTACCAGCTGGAAGAGAGAAATTTTTCATATGAATAGTTGAATAAGTTTGCTTTGAGCCCGGGTTTTCTTCAAGTACCCGTATAATCAGAAAAAGTCAGAAGTTATTTACGAATTAAGTGCTTTAGAGTATTTTATATTCACCCATTATGGAACTAATGGGATGTTTAAGATCAGATAAATTGAGTATTGTTTATATGTATATTAGATGTCAAGCAATATTTTCCAGACTTAAGGCGAGTAGAGCTGCCAAATAGCGCCAGCATTGAGAAAAAAATAATAAGTCTGGAGATATGGAACATTTTGAAATTTCCTTCTCACAAAAATCAACACTGAACCTCCTAGGTTCTAGGGTGTAGCAGTTAACCAAAAACGGCCGTTTTTAGGGTTCCGTACCTTAATAGGAAAAAACGGAACCCTTATAGGATCACTCGTGTGTCTGTCTGTCTGTCTGTCTGTCTGTCTGTCCGTCTATCTGTCTGTCTGTCTGTCCGTCTGTCACAGCCAATTTGCTCCGAATCTAATGGACCGATTAAGAATTTCTGTGACCCAAACACGGACGGGTAAAGTAAATAAATGAATTTTGAATACAGAGGTCACTTTTGGGGGGCAAATAAGAAAATTTTAAGAAAACTACACCATGTGGCATTTCAAATGAAAAGGCTTACTATGAGCGTCTCAAATATATTTTTTTTATAATTTTAAAATAAATTGTTTTAAAGTTATTTAACAAAATAGACGAAAATTGACCATTCCCCCCCCCCCCCCTCCCCCTATCTCCGAAAGTACTGAGCCTAATTAAAATTTTTGAAAAACTACAGAAAATAGATCTTTACCTGTAGATTACAGGAAAACCTATAAGAAGTATAAGAAGTCTGTGGTCTTATCTTAAATAACATGGTAAATCTATCAATATTGTGAGTACAAACTTACATTTACAGTTGGAATGTATGGGAGAACATGTTTTTCAACTACAATGTTAAGTTTGTTCTTAAGATAAATTCATCCCAACTACGGAACCCTTCATTGTGCGTGGTCCGACATGCACTTGGCCGGTTTTTTCTCAATGGTGGGGCTAGTTAGCAGCTCTACTCGCCTTAACTTGATGTCATGATAACGCATGGATTGCTACTATTATTCTAACATCATTATCATTAAACTTTTTTTTATTAAATCATCTTTATTATTATCGAGTACTTATTAATTTCTAAATTATACAGAGTATTTTATACTAACATGACGTCATTGGAGTTCCAGGCTAAGATCTCAAGCACAGTGTGTGCTGTGTTGACGCGGTTCAGATGGTTCCACACGGCAGTACCGGTAGTAGGCTGCGACGCTTGAACTATTTGCTTGTACAGCACTCCATCAACAAGCTGAAAAAGGTATTTAGCAATAATTGTTAGAGAGCTAATCATAATTTGATTGGAGGCAAGCTTAATAGTAAGTCGATATAAATGTTTCGAAGACATAGCTGCTGTTGTTTTGCTTCGCAGGTTTTCATAAATTAAAAATATTGAGAATTTGGAATACCAAACTGTATATTAAATTTCACGACATCTGTTGGTACATGCAAGAATTGACACCAGTCTGAACGTGTAGTTCACGGAATCAAAGCGAGATGGCGCTATTTGCACTTTAATTTTAGTTCCTCGAGAAGCTACCAAGGTATAAAATAATATAAATTGAGAAAAGTGTTTCGCGTACTTACCGAAGGTAAAATGGTGATGAAAGCAGTGCCTGCGTCGTTGAAGAAGAACGGAATATTGTCGATCCAGCCATCGGGTTCATCGTAAGTGAAGATCTGGATTATAAAAAATGTATGGGGTTGAATTTCTAAACAAACAAATATAGGAACGGGACTAAACTTTCTTCAGTTCATATTGCATTTTAACTAAGTACTACTAAATAACTAGGTAATGAAAATTTCGATACAGTTTGGTCATTAATTTTAATTTTTAATTTGTTGCTGTTTCCTGAATTGCTTTCGGGTATTTCTTTAATTTGATTATTTAGACTGTAGCTTGTAAGTAGTACATTGCAGCTGCAAACCAAGATTTTTTTCATAATTAAAAATAAAACCTATGCCCCCCCCCCTGACCTGTTTACCTGTTTTTATTTAATGATAAAAAAAAAATCACTCAATTAATTTTCAGGAAGCAAAGTACTTACCAGAGAGCAAGTTTCTTCTCCAGCAGTGCACAGCTGTACTCTCATCTGAGTTTGTACTCTGTTCGTCCATACCAGAGCAATAGACAAGTTTGTCACAAATTTCACCGTCTTCAAAATTGGCCTGAAAACAGTAAATTCCTTTAGTCGAAAAAAAATTAAATCAATATTAGGTAGGTAATGATTGATCACCCTCTAAAATGGTAGATACTAGATACACACACTTGTCACTCATAGCTTGCAAAAAATATTAATAAAATAACTTTTATTTGAAACAAATGAAGAAGAGTTTCATTAACTTGATGTCTTGCAAATATACAAATAGAATGTAACATTATCTGACTAAAGCTTAAAATCATCAAGAGAAATAAGTACAGTCAGCGTCAAAAATATCGGGACGAAGAGACTGTTCAAAATGATCTCAACAACTAAGAAATTTAAACTTTATCTCAATTGGATAAAATTCTTGTCAGAATGACAGTTGTCGTGTACTGTCTTCATTCTAAAACATTCCTTGTGTCATTGTGTTAATATTTAATTTTCATAGTTGTTTAGATCATTTTGAATATTCTGTTCGTCCCAATATTATTGACGCTTACTGTACCTACAGATTTCTAATACAGTCAAGGATTTTTCTAAAATTGAAAGGGGCCATAATGATGAGCCTTTATAGCTTCTTCTCATGAAAGAAATTAAGGAAGGTGATGATTTAAACACTCTCAGTGCCGCAGAGCGTATTTCGAAGTTTTATAAATTGATGTGGCTCGGGTATATTTTTTAGGGTTCCGTACCTCAAAAGGAAAAAACGAAACCCTTATAGGATCACTTCGTTGATGTCTGTCTGTCTGTCAGTCTGTCAAGACTCTTTTCCTCAGGAACGCGTGGATGTATGAAGTTGAAATTAATATCAAATACGTAGGTAGCTCCAAGGGATGGTCCCTTGGAGCTCTAAAAAAATAAAGCTTCTAAGTCAACGCAATAAAAAATACGGCCATATATGCGACATGTTTTGATACTCGCAAGTAAATCAAAACTTAGAGGTTACTTCTCGTTGACCTAGAATCATGAAATTTGGCAAGAAGCAAGATCTCACAGCACAAATAAAGGAAAAAGCCCGAAAATCGTTAATTTGTAGTTTTTTCACTTATAGATCTTATAGATATAGTTTTTTGCGACTACAAAAAATTTGCCGTGACGTAGGTAAGTATATCAATGTATGAACATGCATTTTTTAACTATAAGGTTAAGTTTATTTTTTTAATGCTTTAATCGCAATTAAAATAATATTTACGTAAATAATAACTTATACCTAATGAATTTATTTATAAAAATAACAAAATGATATCCTAACTTCATTAAACTATTCACAAACTGAAATATTGCGTCGAAAAATTCCTCGCATCGCTGTCGACTGATAATGTACCCAAGAGACTGGCGGCATTGCCACGTTCTATGGCAATGCTTATAGCTATAGCCTCTGGCCAAGGTAAAAGTTTGATTTTGGGATAAATTCTTTTGAACTAAACCTACGGAACCTTCATTGTGCGTGGTCCGACATACACTTGGGCGGTTTTTTTAAGGTACAACTTACTAAAATAATGTCATCATACGTGTTTGTTGCTATATTTATGTTTATTACAATGAAAGTTTTAAGAGTGTTGATTGCGCGCGGGCTGGCAACGTCGCATTTCAGTTATTTTGGAATTTAATCTTAAAAAATTACATAATTATTGTTAATTATTGTCTATTTTCTAAGAGTGATCACCAACACAACTGTCAAAAATAGCATACATACTTATAAATACCAACGATTTATGAAATTGTCAGAGGAAATTGTCCTTTGATTTAAATTTAATTAAATAATTACGAAAAACCTCTAGAAATGCGACGTTGTCAGCCCGCGTAATCAACGCTCAACAACACTTACTGGTCGAGGTCGGTTGGAGCGGTGTAGATGTTGGGCAGAAGGGTGTCGGTGCTGTCTGATACGTCCACTAGAGTCACTGACACCGTTGGATTGGGAGTACCAGACTGAAAGGAAATAAGTTAAGATTATTAAATTTTCTATAAGTAAACCTATAAAAAAATATATATAACGTTTTAAAAAAAAATGGTAACAAATGCTGGTATAAAAATGGTAGTAAAATGGGGGCTTATTATAAAATCAGCTAATCACAATCTGTTTGTTAAAAACGACAATAGAGACGTTATATAGGTACCTAATCTGTAACCACAACCAAAAAAATTAAATAATCATAATAAATTAAAGAAAAGTAATCAATTGATTTCATTATGTACATAACGTCGCTTAGGCACAGAACAAAATGAGCACAGTAGATGAGTCTTCTGTGTGTGAAACAAAGTGTTATGTGAGTGCTGAAGCACTCAAAGAACACTTTGTTTAAGAACAAAATGTACAGGAGTCAGAAGTCAATTTTACTATCAGAGCTAGGCCCACAGTTATTCTTGCAGTGCAGCCTGTATTATGCAAAAAGTCTAAAGAGACAAAATACTAGGGTGCTGAAATGCTGTGAAATTCTGGCTACTCATTGGTGATTTGAGTTTGTATCACGTTACTTTTCAGAAGCGTCGTGGACGATGGGCCTTAACTATTAGATGCTACTGAAAATACAATACATCTGGAAGTTTTACGCTGACACATGTTAACAATCTACTCGCTACGAAGAAAATAAACTTCAATAATGAATGAGTTCGAATGTATGACCTCTCGCTCACCAGTCTTTAAAGGACGTTTGCCGCTTTTTTATACAATTAACTTTTGTAGCAGTATTTTTAGTGGTAAAAGCACTTTCCATTTTAAGGGAACAGAATCAATAAGTAATTCCACTCAGCTATCAATCGTCACGTTCTGAACAATAGTCTTGTGTCGAGGGCTCGTGTTGGTATGTACCGTGTTATTGAGATGACGATCGAGGAAACAGCTTTGAGAAAAGAAAAAAATAATATTATTTTTTTCAGGGAAAGAGTGCAAATGTTGCCATAGAAATTGTTTGGATAGTATTTAATCACAACGTCCATTCCTTTTAAATGTTGTACTTTTGAAGCGGTAATTGGTTGCAGTAAATTAAGCAAACACAACATCTTACGGAAAGGAAGAAGTACATTGTCCAAAAGTTCATAGGATTCACATAGTATGATAGAAGGCGAAAAGATGTTTGCAAACGCCATTACCGAAAAAAACAAAAGCTTGAAAAATTAAACGTAACTTATTTTCAAACAATGTCAACATTCAAGATTCGAACTCGACGTTTGTTCCAATTTTAAAATCTCCGCATTATGACGAACGTGTCATATCTGACTTCGATCTCTCGATCGGAACTACGAGGCCTCAATTTCCGGTGCTCCCGCAGGGACCAACGTAAAGATTCCCGCAGACAGGCGCGACTCGACTCTAGTAGAACAATGTCTATGAAAATTTTATGGAAATTGTTCTACTAGAACCGCGTCGCACCGTCGCTTCACGCCTTTCTGCAGGACACATTAACACTTGCGTAACACATTATCAATCGGAGTTGGTTTCATTTTGAAACAAATTGCTAATCCATTGCTTCATATGTTTGAAAAATTTGTCTGCGCGACAACGTAAATAACGCAATGAATGAAGTTGAACTGTCAAAAATGAAACCAACTCCGATTGATAATGTGTTACGCAATTAGGGTGCTGACTGACTAACTGACTTATCAACGCCCAGAACCCTAAAAAGCCTGCCCGCCTGCCGTTGAACCTAGAAAGCTGAAATTTTGCAGAGGTTCCCTATAATGTAGACAAGGAATAACAAAGGATTTCTCGGTAGTACGTTCCCGTGGGATATTTTCCGACATCCACGTGGGCGAGGCTGCGGGCAAAAGCTAGTCTTAAATGATTTGACGTTGCTATTCATTTGCGAAAACCTTGCAAACCCTATTAGGTAAAAAAGGAAAATTCCAAAATTATAGAACAAATATTATTTTAAGAGGAAACGCGGTCACGTGGTCGTTGGCGTTCATTCCTTACTAACATAATCCTCTGTTTCTCGCTAGTTAATGATACTAGTCCAAATATTTGAATTAATGGAATGAACGCCAACGGTCACTTGACCGCGTTTCCTTTTAAACCCTCGACTTAGTTGGTCAAAATTACCTAATTAATAATTGATGAACAAAAACTTGATTACAGATCTGGCTTAATTTGAAACACATTAGTCAAGTAAATTCTTGATAACTTTTGCCAAACCAGTCGTGTGCCCTTTCACTCGGGCGCGGGCGGGGCGTCAATCTTAAATGTTATTTAGGTTGTATTTTTATCTACTTAGTGAATTTACAACAGTAAGATTGCGTAACACACTGTCAATCGGAAACGGTTTCATTTTGACAGTTATATAAGCTAATAGTGCACATAATCTTATTTTTATATCCAACATTGAGCGCTATTATTATTATGATAATATTCATGTCAACTTATAAAAAATAAATAGTTTTAAATATTTTTTTTAGATCAACAACATTCATTGGGTTTAAGTGTTTACGTTGTAAAGCAATTTTTCGAACGTAGCTGAAGCAATGGATTAGCAATTTGCTTCTTTTTTTATTATCGACATAAAGAAAATTAATGAGTCCATGGTGGTGGGTGGTATTATATATTCTGTAAGTTTACAATTTGCAAATGGGTGCCGCTTGCAACCAAACATAATGCGTTTGCTTTTCTTTTAGTTTATTTTAATTTTGTTTTCTATTCTCAAGCTTGTTTCGGTCCTTTTAGTGCATTGCATATAAGTAGACTTTTTTGCAGTCGGGTTTTTTGATTTTGATTTTTTCTCTGTTGTTCTAGAAGAGTATTTTAATTGGTTTGCGAAACTGCATTTATTCATATGAATACTCGTAAAACGTGAGGATTGACATTTTTCTAACTGCCTGCAACTTTTTCCAAAATCTGTGAATGCAGTTAGCAATAACTTTAAAAGTTTAGGACAGTCTTCTAAAACCGTTTTCCTGTACCTCCAACGGCTAGGGTACCTTACTGCCCTATCTCAAAAAACCACCTGTATACTGCTACTTTTGTCTCTGTCACTTCCATCCCACATTAAGGCTCCTTTAAACAGGCGCGACACGTGACGCCAATTGCGTGCGACACGCGGTGCCTTTGAGTCGCGTGCGATCCGCGTCGCGTGTCGAGCTTAAGGTGCTGTTTGTGCCTTTAAACACCATTTAAATTTTTCCAAATCAAATATTAAAGTAAGCAGAATCCAATTCCCCTCAACACAAGAGCGGGTGACGCAATTAACCGAAGGAGTTGAGTTTGCAGTTGAACTTTTGGCTTCAATAGTTCATTATAACTTGCGATGTTTGTTGGAGTTTCTAATGATTAAGGTGATGCAGTTTCCCAAACTTGGCTTGAGGCGCGAATAAATCTTTAGTTTGCCTTGGAAGTTATAGTGGGAACGCTAGGTGATATAGTTTACGAGGATAATTTAGTTGGAGTTTGAATGTGCTAAGGTACCACGTCAAGATCCGAAGACGTACGAAGGTTTTTGATATCGGAAAACGAGTTATGGGACTCAAATGGAGGACAGCACAGTTCAGCTCAGTTGGGCAGGACAGCTGGTAAGGTGCAGTGATGACAGATGGAGTAAGACTGTGACAGAGTGGCGTCCAAGGACTGGAAGACGAGATTCATCTGGGGGCGAGATGGTAAACAGGTACCTACTTGTTTCCTGACGTTAATAGGGAATTTCGCGAGAAGACCAGCACCCTAATTGCGTAACACATTATCGATCGGAGTTGGTTTCAATTTGAAACAAATTGCTAATCCATTGCTTCATATATTCAAAAATTTGTCTGCTCGACAACGTAAATAACGCAATGAATATTGTCGAACTGTCAAAATTAAACCAACTGCGATTGATAATGTGTTACGCAATTAGGGTGCCGTTCTCAATGTTTTTTTTTTTTATAATGTGTACAAATCGCGAAAGTTTAAAAAGTTTTATAGATTTAAAAACAATTTTTTATTGTGGCATTTATTTAACTCTTCTCAAAAAGAGATACCAATACTATTTGAGCTGAGTTTATTATATTATAACACAATAGAAATGTGTTTTAATAATTAGGTACCTATTAGATAAATATTATTTACTAGTCCGCTAATTGATTATATTTTTCAAAAAAGTATCTTTTCATTTAACATTCTTAAAAATATGGTCCCATGTGAGTGAGAGCCGACATAGCCTAACTCCCAGAATAAGCAAGCTGAAGTGGCAATGGGCCGGCTATATTAGCCGTAGAACCGATGACGTAGACGTGTTCTTGACTGGAGACCGCGAATCGGCAGTAAGGTAGGACACTCTCAGGCTAGGTGAAACGATGATCTTCGCAGGTTGGCTGGTAGCAGCTAGATGAGAGTTGCTGAGAATCGAGCTGAATGGCGTGCGATTGAAGAAGCCTATGTTCAGCAGTGGAATGCTGTCAGCTGATGATGTGATGTGAAATTACTCATCTAGAAAGTCGCATTACGTAGCAAACTAAATAGCCAAACATAACGGGGTCAAATTAATGTAATTTAATACGCTTCAATCGACAAATTAAATAATTATAGGTACAGCCAAAGATTGTGCCATTTGTTGGGTTCCATACCAAAATGGTCTGTCTGTTTGTCCGTCTGTCACAGCTGGATATCACATTTTTTTTTTGCAATGGACTGAAAGGGGTTCTTAAAAAATCGAAGTGGAGCTACTAGGGCATGTGGGGTATCATAATATGATACCCCACATGCCCTAGTAGCTCCTAGCCTAGTAGTTTTTTTTTTCTTTTTTTTAGGCCGCATAGTTTTCGACTTTTGATGAACAATGTAAAAAAAATACCGTTCCGCCCCCCCCCCCCCCTTTCTCTTATCTCCAAAGTTTGCATAGAGAAAATTCTGAAATTATTCTATGTGATAGAAGTTTACGTAAAAATTACAGGAAAAATAAAACGATGTCTCTAAATAGCACACTGTTTCAGAAATCGGAATGGAACCCACGGTGCGCGAGTCCGACTCGCTCTTGACCGTTTTTTTTTTTGTAAACTAGATGATCGTAATTTTATAAACAAAACTTTCCTATAATATACATTTCGTAATCAACGAAGCGTCTACTGTTTCTAATGCAATTAAAACAGTAGGTAATTACGAGAATCACTTATCTTTCCTTCAAGTGTAATCGATCTAGGTTAATCTGATTACTATTTACTAAGACTGATACACTTGTAATTGTACTATAAGACTTCAGTAATTAATTACCTTAGTAGGCACCGACGTACATCACCGAGGCATACTAATCTACATAGATAAAAAACCAATTGCCGCATGTAATATGTACTTACGCGCATCATTTCAGAACGGTTGCACCTAAGCTATTTGGCTAATTCTTTTTTTTATGTGTTTGTAATTGTCAGGACAATTTGAAAAATTGTATGGAATAGTAAAAAATTTTGGTTAAAAAATCTCCACAGAAAAAGTTAGTGAGACAGAAAACAGTATGGAGATCTTCAAAAATATTGACAGAATTGACAGATTGAAGTTTAGTTGTTCAGTTTCTTACATTGTTTTATCTGTTAAATATGAAAAAAAAAAACTATTTGTTGTATCGGTTGTGATTCATGACATGAAAAAAAGTTGGAGAACGTTATATTATTGCTATTTTTAAAAACATTACACTCCTTTGGGCAGTCGTGTAAAAATATCAACAATGTTATCGCTGTGTTATCTATTACTTTTGCCTTGTGTCTTAGTTTATTTCATTGTTAAGAAAATGCTACCGATGAGGCGTCAAAATATCGGAAAGAAGAATTAGAAAGTTGCCGGGGAAATTAAAAAATTCGGGAAAACTGAAAGTGCATTTTTTTATAGGAATTTCGTATGATTTATTGAAATTTTGGTCAGGAGAACGGCTGTCGGGTCAGCTAGTTATTATTATTAACATCATCACAAAATCCATTTAGATTGTTTTAAGGCGTGAGTTTATGTTTATGTATGGATGTGTTGTTTACATATTAGTTATTATAAAACAACATCAAGAACGGGTCTTATCGCGATATTCCTTTTTACGAGTAAAAAAAAAAAAAAGAAAGTTTAAAAAGTTTAATACCGATGGATGGATTGTGTGAATGATGACATGGCTAGAAAGGGGGTGACTACCGAGATGACGAATAATAGAGAAGGATGGAAATAGGTAATACGGGCTGGTATCCGCAACTCCACGACAATGCGCGTATTTTGCGTATAAGAGAAGAGTGAGAAAAAAAAAAAAAAAAAAAAAGGACATGTTGCGCCGACCCCAAATAGATTGGGATAAGGGCAGGAGAATGATGATGATGACCGATAGTTATTAGTTTTTTTCACTATCAGTAATAAGCGGAGCGTGTTAATTTTTTAACCGACTTCAAAAAGGAGGAGGTTCTCAATTTTATGTATGTACCCCGATTACTCGAAGATGGTTGGACCGATTTGGATTTTTTTTTGTTTTATTCGAGAGGGTACATCACAGTTGGTCCCATATAAAATTGATTAACTTTGCTTCGGTAGTTTTTGAGTTAGCTTCAATAATGCGTATTTTTTCCCCACTTTTATATGGATGATGTTCTAGTTTGTTTTGCAGATAGTGGTATTACAATTTGTGTGGGGTAGGTACACAACTAAAAAGTGAAAAATAAAAACTTTTTTACAAAAAAATACAACCGACTTCCAAAAACAACACTACAAAGTGAAAAATATCTTTAATTTCGGAAGTCGGTGGCAAAAAACGAAAATACATTAAACACCGACACCGACACCGACTTCCGAAATTAAAGTTATTTTTCACCTTGTTGGAAGTCGGTTGTATTTTTTTTTTTGGAAAAAAGTTTTTTTTAGCTAATAGTTTTAGGCTTATTTTTGATCCGTTACTCTTATTAAATATATAAGTAATATCATTGCTCTACTCAGTTTATTATTTTAATCCAGGTCAATCGAAACAGATTTTTATTAGTTTTAAGGTTAAGAACGTAAAAGAAAAACAATACTAGTTTTTATAACATCACTTTTTTGTCCGTCTGTCACACGGGTTTATTTTATTTATGAATAGGCTGCTCTTGACCTCGATATCGCCTGTTGTGCAGCGATGGATGAGGTCTACGAATGGAACGAGCATGCCCAGAAGATACCTGCAATGTCTGTCTCGCTTGAGATGACGTTGGGACTTATCTGCACTCTGACAATAATGAAACCATCAATACCTACTGTTTCTACAATGTCTTGAAGTTTCTTCGACCAGAAAAAAAACAGCAAGATGTTATTTTTTTAATCAGAGCCATTTTTATTTGACAAAAAAATGGGGCAGGTTCGCAAGTCGATGCATTTATATATATTTTTTATTGCAATCCTTTTTTTTTTAAATTGTATATTATTATTTTCAGAAGAGGAGCTCGTGGCTAAGTAATAACAGCCGCACGGGTCGATCCATCAGGTTAAGCTACGCTTACCAGGGTTGGTCAGTGGATGGATGACCGTTCTTTACATACCGAGACTCCTCCGTGCCTCGGAAAGCACGTTAAGCCGTTGGTCCCGGCTGTCATTCGTGGATCTTTGACAGTCGTTACGGGTCGTCAGAAGCCCGAAAGTCTGACAACCAGTCTTACCAAGGGGTATCGTATTACCCAGTAACTGGGTTGTGGAGGTCAGATAGGCAGTCGCTCCATGTAAAATACTGGTATTCAGCTGCATCCGGTTAGACTGGAAGCCCACCCCAACATAGTTGGGAAAAGGCTAGGCAGATTGATTTTTTTTTATTTTCAGAAAAGTATGTATTTCTTACCTTGGGGTACCGGATCTCATGATGCTGCGTGTACTGGTAGTTGACGGACCCAGGGACACCATAGTGAGGCACCTTCATAGTCCTGACGCCGGTGTCATCGAATGTCACGTACGCCATCTTGTTTCCGTCTTTTGAGAAGTAGATAGCGTTGCTCGAGCCAAATACTTCCTCTGTAAAAGATTAGTAGGACTTTTAGCTAGTCGTAAAAGACGTCGGTATAATCGCTCTCAAAATTGCTTTGACACCTAAAGGTTAAATGTCACTTACAATTCATAAAACAACATTGTACAATTGTCTATGTTACAGTTAAGTGTGCTTACACACGAACGACACTCGTCAACGACACAGGCAACTGCACGAGTCCACGGCGGCGCGCCGACGTTCACCTGTGTCGCGTGTCGCTTTCGCCATTTTATCACTCCTGAACTATTAGTCCACTGATAAAATGGCGGAAGCGACACGCCACAACTACAAGCGTCGCTTTAGGTCGGCGGCTGTCGTCGACGACCGCCGTCAACTCGTGCACTTGTCTCTGCCTTTGACGTGTGTCGCTTGTGTTGGCTTTGCAAGTAGACTGCGCAGGTTGTCAGCTGCTGGGTAGTTAGTGTAGACAGATAATTTAAACCAGTAGGATAGGTTAATGCATAATCGGCCTATAATGTTCCCACTGCTGGGACACAGGCCTCCACTCGGTGAGAGGGAGCGGGCCGTAATCCACCACGCGGGCCCAGTGCGGGTTCGTAGATGTCATAATGCCTTCAAATTTTTGCTTCTAGGACATGCCGGTTTCCTCACAATGTTTTTCTTCACCGTTTTGAGAGCAGGTGATGAAATAATATACACAAAGTAAAGCGCCTGCTGGAGTTCGAACCTACGACTCGTAAGTCGCGGCGTTATTACAGTGGGCCATAACTGCTCTCATTGTATAAACGACCTGTAATTTAATACTCTTACTACTATTACAAATGCGAAAATTTGGATGGATGGATGGATGTTTGCTTAATCACGACAGAACGGCTGAACGGATCTGGATGAAATTTGGCACAAAGATAGATTATATAGTCTGGAATAGCACATAGGCTACTTTTTATCCCGAAAAAATGTACGGTTTCTGTGGGATGATTTACATCCACGCGGGCGAAGCCGCTAGAAAAAGCTAGTACTACACTAACTATTCTACTATCTATTTGATCAAAAGCTCTCTCTAGAGACCAAAATACTATGATAGATAGTAGGCACTTCATACCTTTGTCAATAAGAAATATTTTTACTACGGCTTCAATTTATCGAAAGCCTCTTTATGTATTGGATAGGCATGCACCTCGTTTAATTTCCCTTGAGAATGAACGAGAGTGCTTAGCAACAGATATTCTGAACTCATAGGAAACTACATACTTTCTGTAGGTAAGTTATTTTTTTTTTTTGTGGATGAAAATCATCAAATGACTTCTCCCGCTCTGGGCGGAGCGGGAGGGCTTGTCAGACTTTTACTGACTAAATCCCACCCGTTTTCCTTCAGTTGCCTGTGCCTGGGCCACGGTATCTCTTTCGAACAACCCGAGACTTCAGTAATTACCTTATGATGAAATGATTTAAACTGAATTACGTTCTCTATTACAATCATTTGCATGGTTTTAAAATAAACACGAATTAATACGATTACTTAATGGAAGATAAACTTGGATGGAAAACTCCCCTGGTGCATGTATTTTGCAATAAAATTGAATAATTAAACCCTTATAAAATATGCATATAGTTGGTTTTATTTTAAAGTTTTTCGTTAGAGTTGAAGTTTAGAGTTTTAATACATATTGTGACGTCACGAAGCTTATGACTCGATCCCTCCCATTGACACACGATGTGACACTTTGTTGACCCCCTCTTTTTTTTTTGTGGATGGGAAATCATCAAATGACTTCTCCCGCTCTGGGCGGAGCGGGAGGGCGTGTCAGACTTTTACTGACTAAAACCCACCCGTGTTCCTTCAGTTGCCCGTGCCTGGGCCACGGTATCTCTTTCGAACTACCGTTGACCCCGCCGGCATCGGCCCTATTGGACCCCGTCCGTCCCCGCTAATGCTCCTTCAAACAGGCGCGACACGCTATAAAGATTATACAACGTGTCGTTTTGCATCATCGACAAATTTCAGGGTGTGTTACAGAAGATCAAACTGAACAACTTTCTCCATGGGACCAACATCGTAATAGCGAAAAAATTTCCAACTGTCTCATAGAACATCAAAACCTACTCGACGCAAAAGGATGGCTGATTATTTTTTCGCGATTACGATGTTGGTGCCATGGAAAAAGTTGTTCGGTTTGATGGTCTATACCACACCCTTTGATGAGGATGCAAAACGACACGTTGCATAGCAAAACAACACGTTGCTACGTAATTTATTGATGCCTTTAAGATAAAAGATTGAAACAGCAATTAAATACGAACCTTCATACACCCAATCTGGGATACCATGATAGATCACATTCAACTTTCCAGTCGTCGTGATCTGTCGAGGAGTATTGCTCAGACTGTCCTGGTAATAAATGTTGTTCAAGTAGACGAAGGCCAGGGCAGTTCCTGAGGGTCCCCAGACAAAGTTCTGGAGGAAGGCTTCGTCAGCCTCGATGCCCGAGGGAATGATGTCCACCTTGCTTCCAGTAACGATGTTTATGGCTGCGTAGCGGGCGAGGAAACTGTATCTGTATACCTGGAAGTAATGGAGGATGGTTAAGACCTGCATTCTTCCTGCGCTGATGTCGGTCCCGTACGTCGATCGCGCGAACGAATAATAAATACATTGCGGTACGCGGCGCGTAGCAAGGTGCACGCCGCTGACGTCAGCGTAGCAGTGTGGTGCTATACAGGGTGAAATTGAATTCATGGACAATATTTTAAGGGGTCATTGTACTCATCATTATGAACCACTTTTAATATGGGAACAAACATGAAATCACGAAAAAAAGTTATGCGAGCATAATGTATGGAACAGCTGATTTTTTTTCGCGATTTCATGTTTTTTCCCATATTAAAAGTTGTTCATAATAATAATGACCCCTTAAAATATTGTCCATGAATTAAATTTCACCCTGCATAGCACCACACTGCTACGCTGACGTCAGCGGCGTGCACCTTGCTACGCGCCGCGTACAGCGCGCGTTGGTCTAGCTCGTCAGCGCCGTGTTCGTCTATCGACAGACGACTTTAGGTGAATGTCACGCGTGCGTGACAGTCGCTATGAATATCGTACCGTAGAGCTGTCGGTATTTTATTTATTTATTTATTTATTAAAACTTTATGCACAAGTAAAAAAAATACCGTACAAAGGCAGACTTAATGCCTGAGGCATTTTCTACCAGTCAACCTTAGGGTGGTGCAGAGAGAAGACATGGCAGGTGCAACATAAAGGATAGATAACAAGAAAATAACTATAAAATATAAGAATAAATACATTTATATATATATAAACGGAATAAACTTTGTAAGGACAAATAACGATCGGTAGAGGAGAAACGACAACCAGTAGAGGAGAAAATGAAACCAGCAAATCAGCGCAGGGATGCTTCTGCCAACTTCTTACGTATATACTCACGTGTCATCACTTTAAAAGACAACCGATTGGTTGCCATCCTGGTATCGCAGTACGGTATTTTATTATTTATTGCTCGCTGACTAATAGGTACGCGCCCGACCGTGCGCGACCAACATCAACGTAGGAGGAATTCAGGCCTAAGAGGTTTTAGGCTATATAAAATCAAATGGCAGGTAGGTACTAATGTAATTATAATACCTAAATGCATGGTGCATCACGTGATTGCATTATACGGGGTCTAATTAAATTAGCGACTATCGATATCCAAACATGGCAAAATAAAAATAAAAAGGAAGTACCTATGATGATTTTTTGAGCCATTGACCGCTGGTAGTGTTGTTATTTGAAGTTTGAGTGAATAAAATCCGCTTTGTCGTGTTGAGATATCAATACCCATCACGTCTGTGAAGTTTACACAATAAAAACTGATTTTTAAACTGATATTTTTAAGTGACTACACTACCGCGGCGGGCGGACGGTTGATGACCCAATAAAAAACGTCATCAAATTAATTTGTTTTTTGTTTTGTGATGTTTAGACCTATCACGTCTGCGGAATTTCGCAAGCTAATTTAATTTGACCCTGTACGTAAAAATAAAGATAAATTATAAATATGAGTTTGTTTCGATGTTTCTTCTCAGAGTAGTCGGATTAGAAACGTGGACCTCTACTCTTATTAAAAAACTATTATTAAAAAACCAACCACAAATGGTGTTATTTTGACGACACGGTTGGCGCAGTGGTTGAGCGATTGACTGCTGCGCAGCATGTCGCGGGTTCGATTCCCGCACGGAACAAATATTTGTACGACCTACAAGTATTTGTTCCGAGTCTGGGTGTTTTTCTATCTATAATATGTATGTATTTACAAAAAAAAATGTATATAAGTAGTTTATCAGCCATCTCGTTACCATAACACAAGCATTAGGTTGCTTAGCTTGGGGCTAGATGGCGTTGTGTGATATGTCCAAACATATTTATATTTATTTATTTATTTGCTGACGTCTATTTATCTTAAAAATTAAGGATGTATTCCTTAATTTTTAAGATAAATAGACGTGCATCAAATCTTGACGACGTAAATAACGCCCTACTGCAGATCCATAATTGGTTCACTGTTAATAATTTAGTATTAAATGGGAAAAAGACTAAATGTATAAGATTTGCTTTACCAAATGTTAAAAGTACTGATTGTGACATAGTATTGAATAAAGAGAAACTAGAATTCGTCGATAAAACTGTTTTCCTGGGGATCACGCTCGACTCAAGGCTGCAATGGGGTCCGCATTTAACATCTCTTGCAGGACGGCTAAGTTCAGCAGCATATGCGGTGAGAAAAATCCGTCAATTCACTGATGTAGATACCGCAAGGCTGGTCTATTTCAGTTACTTTCATAGTATTATGTCTTACGGTATTTTACTATGGGGACGGGCTGCAGACATGGAGTCTATTTTTATTCTGCAGAAAAGAGCCATCAGAGCAATATATGGCCTCCGCAGCAGGCGCGATTCTCTAAGGGAACTGTTTAAAGATATTAACATCATGACGGTACCTTGTCAATATATCTACGAAAACATCATGTACGTAAGGAAAAATCTAAATCTTTTCGGTAAAAGAGGTGAAGGACACAATTATAGGACTAGAAATAGGGACCAATTAGTTCAACCAGGTTTCAGACTGACTAAAGTAGACTCATCCTTCATGGGGTACTGTTTAAAAAGTTATAATAAAATAGCTCCCCACATACTCCAGCTGAATGAAACGAAATTTAAATCTTGTATAAAACGCACACTATGCAGCCAGGCATATTATAAGTTGGGGGATTACATCGCTGACAAAAATGCTTGGCTGAATGCTTGTCCTGCTCCACAAGGACGCATTAATTAATTGATTAGCATTCGGATATATTGCTGGAGCTGCTGAAGATTAAGGTGAGAGAAAACTTTCTTTGCATTGTTTATATTCAATCTCTTAGTATTATATAATTGCATAGCACATGTGTGAGCACTATGTAGCTACTATTAAGCTACCTTTTACTGGGTACGTCTTTCACTGACTTGAGTGTGCCCTGGCGGTTGAGAGTATGCCATGCTCACTCAAATGTCTCGCTGGTGGTGGCGTGTGTGTTAGATCATTAAGTTCCCTTCAAAATGGTTGAGCTAATTGGTGCTGATCCATGCGTCATGTTCGTGAACGGGCGCCGTCAGTTGGGACTGGTCGTCTCTTAGCTGCCATGGCTTATGTTTAATTTTAATATTTAATTTAGTTGTTTTAGTTTTTTATCTTTTTATTACGGACGCTTTTTAACGTGCACGTCTTTCTACATTGTTCTCACATGTATATTTTCAACATGAACGATGTAACCAATATTTTGTAAAAATATTATGATTTAAAAGAGTGTCCGTGGAGTTTCTTGCCCGTTCTTCTCTTTGGAATGGGCAACTAGCTTCATCTTTCTGACTGACCGACCCATTGAAACTTCAAAAGTGCCTGTAATTGGTTTATTTGAAATAAATGCTTTGAGTTTGAGTTTGACTCCTTTTTTAAAATATGATTGTCGTGTAAAAGTGTTTATATAAACCGTGGTACAAACGAACTTACAGAAATGAAATCATTTATCATTTATAAAATACAAAAACTTGTACCTAAATAAGATTTGCGTCAATGAAAAGGAAAAACAAGAAAGTTAAATAAATTAGAAACATATTTTATATTAAACTATGGTGTAATACGTTTACGTTATATTACTTTGTTTTTGCAATACTCCTACATTGTAACAACCAACACAAAATTGACACACAAACAAATATGTTAGTATAGCCTGCCTAGATATCTCTTTTGTTGATTGTACATAGCCAGAATCGAATTGGAAGATAGTTGGAACTTATTTTTATTTAATTTAATGAAAATGTGTAACACCGTTGCATTTGTTTTTCACAAAACCTTATTTGTTGTTCTAAAAACGTAATGTCAATATAAATTTTACGGCGCCTCTACACAATCAGCGATCATAAACTTTCATCCCCTTTATCACCCCCTTTAGGATTATTTTTGAGACAAAGAGTAGCCTATGTCCTTCCCCAGGATGCCATCTATCTCCATGCCCAATTTTATCGAAATCCGAACAGTGATTTAGTTTAGTTTTTCAGGTAATCGTCTATGATCGCCAGTTATGAAGAGCATGCACAAGACTTCAAGCCTAGCCAGTTGAAAAATAAATAAACAGCTGAAAACAAAACGTCAAAAAAACCATAAAGTAAGTTTTATAGTCCTATTTTTATTGACGAATACTTTATGAGATATGCAGTCAGGAGTAAAAGTAAGCACCATTTACCTTACAGCTTACAAGGTTATAACTTCAGGCGAACGACTTTTTAAACAGTTTGAAAGTTTAAGTACCAAATATATTTTCTTAATGTCGCTAAGAAAGATTCTACAAAGGACTAAAATGTAAGCTTAATTCTTCTCGGAGAAAAATGTTGGAAACTTTTTTTTTACACACTCTTAAATTAAATTCTGCCTTTTTAGGTAGTTACTTAAATATATATAGATCCAATAACTGAAAATTTTAACGGCTGGCTAGAAGCAGGAACTTTTGCACAAGGGTTCCATTTAACGAAGGGGTCTAACGAAGGATTTTTGAAAATTCATCCCCTACAGGGGATGAAAGTTTATATTGTAGTTCGTCATTTTTGTTGATGGGAAATCAATAATTGTGAATTTAAACCTTTTGCCAATTAACATAAAAATCATTATTATGAAACAGATGCTTGTGATTTGCAGCGACTAGTTGTAATTTTCAACCTTTACAGCAACCAACCAGGACAGGTGCCTACGTAAGTACAGTCAACCACACATAAGTGATAACACTTACACTTCGATAACCTTAATGCTGCTACATTAAGACGCTGTCAATGTCAAATTGTTACCATTGATGTGCGATGAACTGTACTAAAAGACAAATGGTAATAGCAATACACGTATTGAACTTTATGACTCCTTTAATGCATATATCTACCATATAATATATTCGTAATTCAGTAAAGTTACGACGCGTTCAAGACTATTTATATCTGACAGTCCCGTTTATGTTTTAATAAATAAACATAACATTATGCTTGTTTCCCCCGAAGGGTTAGGCAACAGTGTACTTATAGTTATGTTTATGTTAAGTCTAGAGGGGGCGAGTCATCAACCGGGCATAAATCCAGACTCCGAGCTGCTACTGAAATAAATCCCTGACGAAAAACCCAATAACACTTTTCGTCCCAGGACTTCATCCCCAGCAGAAGCGCTTGTGGCCACTACACTAACGAGGCGTCAATCAGTTTTATTACAGTAGGTATGTTTTATCCTCAGCATGAACTAAAAGGTTTGGTCTATATTTTAATTTGATGTGGGATGCAACCTCATTCGACAACCTCGCGCCATCCCATCTTACTAGCACCGCGGGCTGTGCTAGGGTGGCTGCTGCAGGTGCAGAGAACCACAAATGGTGCAAATATATAACAACCTTATTGGGGATATGTTTGAGCCGTTTGGGGTTGAAACACTAGGGCATGCCTCTTCACTCTCTCTTCACGTGACCTAAGGGTTGCCCAATTTTTAGGTCATATAATCAGTATTGCTATCCAAAGTGGCAATGCTGCCCTGACCTTTGGTGCACTTTTCCCACTGACAGCGATGTGGACGAATTTTTTGATGCCCAATGAGCTCGCCCCTTTGTATTCCTCTATACTTATCTATATATAAATAAAAATAAATGCCTAAAGGTGTTGCTAAGCGTAAAACTCGAGAACGGCTGGACCAATTCGGAAATTTTTTTTTTTCAAGTATTCGTTAAAGTCCGAGGAAAGTTCTTATGAAGAGAAAAAATGCCGGAAAAATGGGAAAATTCGGGAAAACTGAAAGTACATTTTCTATGGGAATTTTGTATGAATTATTTAAGGCCAGGTTATTCGGGCCTGTAGGCCGTTGAATCGCTACCTCCGCCTCCCCCAAATGCAGCGCGACGTGTTTATTTACGACGCGCCGCCGACGATTTCACAGAAAATCCATGCCACAGTGTAAAATATTTGCAGTTGATCAACTTAATTAGTTTTTCTTAGGTCGATTTTTTTCCATATGTTTACTTTTTATGGTGTCTACGGTGGAGTAAACTAAGATTATTAAATAAAATGTCGTTTTGTTTTCACATTATCAGATAACGATACCAACACGATTTGATAGCGATAGGTACAATTATTAATAAGAAATTAAAAAAAAAATTAAAATTAATTATTATTATTAATAAGAATGTCTATTTTAGTCAACTTTCATCAAAGCAAACCACAAAAGTTTGATTCTCAACTGTTGATATTATTTTTCGATTCTTTTTTTTCATTTTGATATACTGTTATTTGATAGTTCGTAGAACGTACACAGAATACATGAAGTGTATTCCTCTTATATCATCTATGTTTATAATATAAATAAATATCAATGGTTAGCTGACAGTATTAATGAGAAATCCCGTGTGTACAATCCACTGCCATATTTTTTAGCGATAGCCGGGTTCATCAGGAACAATCTGTAAGAATCACTCAGTGTATCAGTGTTGTGCCATTAGGTATTATATGCTGTTAAGGCTGCGGGTTTCGACCTCAGGACAAGCTGCTCCTTAAACGGACGACTCTCTGTATATTTAGGCTGCTGATACCACAACTACTAACGTACTGTACAGGAAAGTTTTTTATAATGTGTCTGTTGTTTTAGTATATTGTGAACGAAGTCGCGGGCAGAAGCTAGTTAAAGAAAAACATGATTTTGCGGTTCTATGGTGAAATTTCAAAATTGCAATGGTTTTTTAAATTGCAATTTTAATAGAAATTTAATTACTTTCGTTACAAAAAGAAATCTTTTGCAAAATTTCATGCTTCTAGATCCAGCGGTTTAGGCTGTGCATTGTCTGTCAGTGAATATAAGAATTTTATCAAGTAGACAAGCCGTGTGCCCGATGGTATTCCATCGACATAAATGGTGAATTTCCATACAAACTTTCATCCCCTATTTAACCCTTTTAGTGACTGAATAAAAAAAACAATAATATTTTTATTAAGTATGGGCTAAAAATGGTCGTACTATTTTGCTTATGCTGTAACCATATTCTTTTGTTTTTGATGTTGACCACTGCTCATGAAGATCAGTAAATATCGACAACTACATATGAAGGAAGAATTGCCGTACTTTATTATATAGGGACGTATCTACTGCTACACCTATAATTTATCGAATCTAAATACTATTATAAGGGCAAATTTTTAAATCGCCAGATAAGTTTTATTTATGTTATTTATTGTTATTATTGTTTTTTATTTATTGTTATTTAGTTTTACCGACAACCGGACACATTGTATTTATATTATGTGTGATTATTGTAGGATATGGTAGGGTATGGTAGCGAAGACAGTTCGATGAAGAGTGAAAATAGTAATATGGATGAATCTGATGAAAAAATCTTAGAAAAATGTGTTTTAAAACTTCTTCATAAAGGACCACGATAAAAAATTATATACTACTCGCGCTTGACTATAAATTTACCGATAATAATTTGCAATGTGTCTTAACACTATCGTAAGATGACAATTAAACGTCATCATACCACATAGAAATAATCACATTTTCGAAAACGATATTATGAATTAAAACTATAATATAATTACGAGATATTTTTTCTGAGCTATCGCAATTTCATATCTAATGTGTTTTTCGTTTATTCGATTTTTTTTGAACAACTGCAGGGAGAGCGAATTTTTAAAAATTTTGACACAGGTCCAACCTTGATGAAGTCCCGCAGGACTCTGAGCGCGAGCCGATTTAGCCCAATTTACTATTTTTGTGTTTATTTAGTAAAAATGTATTACACTTAAAAATCCAACCGTAGAATTCCCTCTGAAATACTATTACCTCATGGTACATGCAATTTTCATATAATTTTGTGCTATAACTAGGAAATGAAACAAAAAATAGTTTTGAAATCGACCCCATTTCGGATTTTTTTTTATCGAGCAAATTACAATTTATCGTGTTTTGAACCGTAGAATTACCTAAAGCAAGGATGTATCTATGACATATTTTTTTTTCAGGATCTAAATACCCTAATTTGACTATTTAAAATTGATTCTAAAAACAGGAATATTCAAATAGTGTGCCCTTAAATTTGGACGTAAGTCAGTAGGGTTAGCTAGTACATAATCCTACTAATATTATAAATGTGAAAGTTTGTATGTTTGGATGTTTGTTACTCAATCACGCAAAAACGGCTGAACGGATTTAGATGACATTTGGTATACAGACAGTTTATAATCTGAATTAAGACATAGGATACTTTTCATCCCGGTAGAAGGTTCCCGTGGAATAATTCCCGACATACACGCGGGCGAAGCCGCTGGCAACGGCTAGTATGCTTAAATAAAATATTTTTTTGGTGTCAGATTGTATATTGTATTTAAGGCTAGGTTGTTCGGGCCTGTCGGCCTTTGAAACGCTACCTCCGCCTCCCCCAAATGTAGCGCGACGTGTTTATTTACGACGCGCTGCCAACGATTTCGCGGAAAATCTATGCTACAGTGTAAAATATTTGCAGTTGATCAACTTAATTAGTTTTTCTTAGGTCGATTTTATTTTCCTTAGGTTTACATTTTATGGTGTCTACGGTGGAGTGAACTAAGATTATTACATAAAATGTCGTTTTGTTTTCACATTATCAGATAACTATACCAACACGATTCGATAACAATAGGTACAATTATTATCAGCCCCATGATATTGGTGAATATCGATGACCATCGCGACACGACAAACAACCACACTACTAAGTCGGCGGCAGTTTGAAATAGTTTGCTCAATTGAAAGAATGCCCGCTACTCTCACCCCGCACTGTCTTCGCCGGTAGATATCGTGCCGATATCGGTATCGGTGTGTGTGGAAATCGGTTATCATGGTATGGGCATGTGATGCGGAGAAATGCAGAAAATGTCGTCTGGAATGTTTTGATTATGAATCTGGATGACTATACGAGTAAGGGAATACCAAAGAAACGATGGATGATCTGTTTGAAAGATGATGTGGCTAGAAAGGAAATGACTATCGAGATGACGACTAATAGAGAAGTATGGAAGATAAAAACAAGTTGCATCGACCCCAAAAAAAATTGGGATAAGGGCAGGAGAATGCTGATAATCGGTATCGGTTGTTGTCTACGACGATATAAGTAACATTAAAACACAATGTAAAAGCGAATTATTCCATTACTTCATTGGGCTGAGTAGGAAACGAATATAGCAGATAGTTACAGATTGAACCTTTAAACGGTTATTTTAGTAAACTTTCATCAAACCAAATAGCTTAACGGTTCGACGACTGCTTTGCAAACCCGTGGTTAAAAGTTTGATTCTCAACTGTTATATTTTTTTCGATTCTTTTTTTTATATTTTGTTATATACCTACTGTTATTTGATAGATCGCATAACGTTCACAGAAAACATGAAGTTTAGGCCTCTTATACCATCTAAATTTATAATAAAAATAAATATTAATGGTTAGCTGACAGTTAATGAGAAATCCCGTGTGTACAATCTACTGTTATATTTTTTAGCGATAGCCGGGTTCGTCAGAAATAATTTGTAAGAATCACTCATTGTATTCGTGTTATGCCATTAGGTACGCCTGTTCGTGTCGTTCCTGCATAGGAACGAATCGAACAAGCGTTTGTTTATTTATCCACTAAAAACGAAAAACTTCGCAAGCAGTGGGAAATTGCTACTGAAGGCTGCGCGTTTTGACCTCAGGACAAGCTGCTTCGTCGTCGGTCGCTTGCTCCCGCGTCACCAGTCCTAACTCTCTGTGTATTTTGGCTGCTGAGAGAGACCACAACTACAAACGTACTGTAAAGGAAAGTTTTATAAAATGTGGCTGTTGTTTTAGTATATTGTGTGTCTAACTTGCATCCCCTATAACCCCTTTAGTGACTGAATAAAAATTTTTTTTTTTAGAATGGGCTAAAAATGGTCGTACTGTTTTGCTTATGCTGCAAACATATTCTTTTGTTTTTGATGTTGACCACTGCCCACTCATGAAGATCAGTAATTATTGACAACTACATATGAAGGAACAATTGCCGTACTTTATTATCAAGGGATGTACCTACTGCTACAGCTATAATTTATCGAATCTACTATTCTAAGACATCAAAATTAATTTAGTATATTGTCTAACCGACCCCGCTCATGTGGGATTGCCGTCCCATAGGACTATTTACCTAAACAAAAGTGCAAGTGTCAATATGTTAAAAGTTACAAACCAACAATATGATACGTCATCGACGAACTTGCTTTAGAACATGGGCACTGAGTGATACGGTTACCGCCTAACCATGGCTACGTTCACAAAGCCCTATTTTTCGAATGTATAGAACACGATATTTTATCGTATACTGTGACTTTTTGTACTCAAAACTGATCATGGGGTGTCGTTTTTATGGTTTTCGAGGGAGCCAAAGCCGGTAGTGAAGTCAAAATGAAAATTCAAGATGGCGGATGTGAAAATTTTGTGTTTGTGTTTTAAATCATACGTTATAAGGAACTTCATTCCTGACGGTGGTCCCCGACCACACATTTTTATTTTTTCCTAATTTTCACTGTTGTTGCCAGAGTGAAAGTTGATTATTATTAGTATCCAACCGACAACCAGACACATTGTATTTATATTATGTGTAATTTATGTAGGATATGGTAGTAGACTAGTAGTGAAGACAGTTCGATGGAGAGTGAAAATACTAATGTGGATGAATCTGATGAAAAATCTTAGAAAAATGTGTTTTAAAACTTCTTCATAAAGGACCACGATAAAAAATTATAAACTACTCGCGCTTGACTATAATTTTATCGATAATAATTTGCAATGTGTCTTAACACTATCGTAAGATGACAATTAAACGTCATCATACCACATATAAATAATCACATTTTCGAAAACGATATTATGAATTAAAACCATAATATAATTACGAGATATTTTTTCTGAGCTGTCGCAATTTCATATCTAATGTGTTCGTCTTTTGTTTGAATTTTTTTGGACAACAGCAGGGAGAGCGAATTTTTAAAAAATTTGACACAGGTCCAACCTCGATGACGTCCCGCAGGACTCTGACCGCGAGCGGATTTAGCCAAATTTACTAATTTTGAGTTTATTTAAAAAAAATCTATTAAACTCAAAAATCCAACCGTTAAATTCCCTCTGAAATACGATTACCTCATGATACATGCAATTTTCATATAATTTTATGCTGTAATTAGGAAATGAAACGGAAAATGGTTTTGAAATCGACTATGTTTCGGATTTTTTTTTCATCGAGGAAATTACAACTCATCGTGTTTTGAACCGTTAATTTCCCTAAAGAAAGGATGTATCTATGGCATATATTTTTTTCAGGACCTTAATACAATAATTTGACCATTTAAAGTTGATTCTAAAACAGGTAAAATTCGGATAACCCCCCGTTAAGATTTGAGTATATTACAATAAATACCAGAGCCATGGAGCGTTTCTAGCTTGGCATCAGGTTAATAGATCGAGTTCCAAACGTCGAGATCCGAAGACGTGCGAAGGTGTTCCATATCGGAAAACTAGCTATGGAACTCAAATGGAGTTAGGCAGGACACCTGGCAAGACGCAGTGATGGAGAGGTGGACACGAAGAAGGTCGGACTGGAAGACGAGATGTCAGTCGTCCGGCGGCGAGATGGGCGAACGACATTGTTGCCATCGTGGGCAAAACTTGGATGAGGCTGGCAGAGGAGCGTGGGGATTGGCACAAGAGAAGATAGGCCTATTCACAACAGTGGGTGAAGTCGGGCTGTGGATGATAATGATAATGATGACAATAAATAAAAAATATTTTATTGAAAAGACGTAGGTACGTAAGTACTTGGGTGCATACAAATCCCTTGGGACAGAATCGCACTTGACAAAAATTCGGTTCGAATAAAAATTTCAAACGCTCACAGTCACATCCAATGTAACAAAGTTTACCAAAGCATAACAAAAATTCAATTGTCAAATTGGGTCAATTTGCTGGACAGTAACTGGGTCAGTCAATTGCAGTGTAGGACACTGCTGGTAAAACTTCAGCTCTAGTGTACTTTACTTAACGTAACTTGAAGCACTACTTGTTATCTACTTAGTTTCACACTTGTTCCCGAGGTGACTTGAATGCACTAGGGAAAAAAAGAAAGAAAGAAAAATCGTTTATTTTGCCCAAATAAAACGCACATTAAAAACTAAAAATAACAAAGTACACACGTTATGCAAAGTAAGCAAAAGCCTCGTATCCAAGTTGTCTACGATCTCAGACCAAAGACAACAATTTAAAACAGTAAAATAACTATGAACTCTATATTGCTATCTCTATTGCTATATATAGGGAAATTATGGGTACTAGTTTTTTAGCTAGAAGTCAAGTTAAAGTACGAGTAAGTTGCTAGTTTTTTTAGTACATTTATGGGTAGGTACTGTTTTGTGAGAAAGGGGATGACTACGGAGATGACGACTTATAGAGAAGTATGGAAGAAAATGACATATTGCGCCGACCACAAATTAATTTGGATAAGGACAGGGGAATGATGAATGATTTTTTTTTTTGATAAAAAAAATTAAGAGATGGTTGGAAAAATATACGAAAAGGATTTCAAGAAAATTTATTTCTAGGTAGGTATATTGTTTTTGCTGAAATGTCTAATAATTATCTTTATGAACCTACTTAGCTGCCGCTATTCACTCTTGGGAGTTAGTGTCACAATGCACGAACAAATTCAATTTGAACAGACGATCCACACCCCGCTCCCGTGAGTGGATAGCTTTTATTATAAAACAATGTCCCCCGCCACGTCTATCTGTCGATATGTATGTTCGCGATGATCTCAAAAACTACTGAACGGATTTTCATACGGTTTTCACCAATAGACGAAGTGATTCATGAGGAAGGTTTAGATTATAACTCATTAGGGTTTTTTTTTAATTAGCTGATATTATAATATGACGATGATTGTTGAAGAAGTGGGAAAAAATCATGCCGACTGGGGAGCGTTACTGGCGTGCGCGTTACGATAGTACGTTTCCGTGGGATTATTTCCGACCTCCACGCCGGCGATGCCGCGGGCAAGAGCTAGTTAATAATAAGTTTAATATTGCCTTACTGCCTCGTAGGACTAGTGGTCGTAAGAGCTACTGCTGAGAATGAGGTCCTGGGTTCGATGCCCGGGTCGGGAAAAATGTTATTAGATTTTTCCACCAGGAATTTCTCAGCCCGGAGTTTGGTATTGTTCCCGGTTGATGGCAATAGTCTTGCCCCCTATTAATATTGGTGTACTATAAACAAGAAGTAAAACAAGGCATGATGTTTGATGTTATGTAATGTACGTACACCTAATATTCAAAGACAGTAGAGGGTTTGTACTCGGACATAGGTACCTAATTATTTAGTTTAGCTGCGGCATACAAAACATTTAAAACAACGAAAATCCATACAAAAAAATTATCCAACCAAAGGATAAAATAAATAAGGTAGATTAAAACTTAAAAAAAACTTTTTTACAAAAAAATACAACCGACTTCCAAAAACAACTACAAAGTGAAAAATAACTTTAATTTCGGAAGTCGGTGTCTAGTTAAATGTATTTTCGTTTTTTGCCACCGACTTCCGAAATTAAAGTTATTTTTCACTTTGTAGTTGTTTTTGGAAGTCGGTTGTATTTTTTTGTAAAAAAGTTTTTATTTCTCTCTTTTTAGTTGTGGAACCTACCCCACACAAATTCTAATACCACTACCTGCAAAACAAACTAGAACATCATGTATATAAAAGTGGGGAAAAAATACGTATTATTGAAGCTAACTCAAAAACTACCAAAGAAAAGTTAATCAATTTTATATGGGACCAACTGTGATGTATATATACCCTTTCGAATAAAACAAAAAAAATCCAAATCGGTCCAGCCATCTTCGAGTAATCGGGGAACATACATAAAAAAAAAAAAAAAAAAAAAAAAAGGTTCCGACGAATTGATAACCTCCTCCTTTTTGAAGTCGGTTAAAACATTAGTATTTAAAATCCAATTGTTCCAATAACTGCCGCTAAAAGTGAAAGGTGGCGCCACCGCACCGGTCTATTTACGGAACGTGCTTTAGTATAAAAACAGTGTATTATTTTAGTATTACGTATTTCTGACGACATTGCTATTAATGTTTGCCTTTTATATGACTGTTTACATAATATAAAAAGCAATTTGCGAAGCTGCAAAATGCGACCAACATATTCGGTGAAAAATGTTCCATGTTTTCAATGCGGGACTAAAATATCAGATGGGGTTATTACTTTGTTTTGCTTTAATATTATAGTATTTTATTGTTATTTTGTGTGCTCTTGTTATAAAAAAAGTAAGTTTAAAAACTAACACCCGACTACTGAAAAAATCCGGAGTCACACGTCATGATTTTCACACGTATTAATTGAACAGATTAGGTACGTGTAACTCCGGATTACTAATTTGTCTGTATTTTCTAATTTCAGATGAGCCTATTTTCTTGGTTCATACTTTTTAGAGCGTGATTGTTCAGTACCTAGTCGGGTTTTAGTTTTTAAACTTACTTTTTATTTAAATTATTTTGGGGTTATAATTTCGTGATAAAGTATTTGCAGAGCCACTTAAAGAAGAATAATTATTATATGTATAAGTATTTTGGGATTTTAGAAATTATAACAAACAAAAGAAGGTATGTTTATACAGCTGCAGTTCATAATTTCGTCAACTTAGAAAGTACTGTAATGGCGTATTGCAGTCATTATTTAGGGTGAGTGTGATGCTACATAGTGTATCATTGTATGGACAATATAGTAAACCAACCAAAGCCAATTAATTTCGACATTTTAGGGAGTTTGTCGTTAATTCAAGTGGTGTTAAATGGAGTTTACACCGTATACTGTTTTTTTGCAAAAAGTAAAATAAGTATAGTGTAGTGTAGTGTGTGTGCGTGTGTGTGTGTATATAGTGTAGTGTATATATATAATCAAGAATAGTAATCGTTTTGTTATCTTTGAAGAAGAATTTGGGTTTACGATTATACGCGTACATGCTCAGTAATAAAAAAACTTACCGGTGCGGCATTGTATGCCAAGATGACTTCAGAACCATCAGGTGATAGCTGCATCACCCTCGATGACTGTTGTAGAATCTGTAATACAAAGAAGAATTTAGATAGGTAATCATCTACCTACTTTACAGAACAAAGTATAGTGAGTTCGTGACGAAAGGGTGACGATTTGAGGATGTTCAAACATTCAAAGATTCAAAGATCGAACTATGACTTCACTTTACTTAATAAAGTAAGCGTTCTTTACGAATATGAACCTTATTCTTGAATGCTGATATTAGCATATCGATAAATATGTACCTATAACAAAACAGGGTCAAATTTAATTAGCTAGCGAAACTCCGCAGACGTGATAGGTATCGATATCTCAACACAATAGAGATTTCAAGTAAAACACTACCAGTGATCATTGGCCCCAAAAAAAATCATCAACTCTTTTTTTTTTGTCGTATTTAGATGTGCCAATCACGTATGTAGAGTTTCGCTAGTTAATTTAAATTTACACTAGACCGTACATAGAACTTGAGCTGGCTTTTAGGCTGATTTTCTAACCACTAGCGTGAGGCCTATACTGTACGTTTTATAATAACACAACTTTTTGTTCCATATTTACCTACACTACATAAAAGATAGCTTGATCTCTGCGACATATGTCAAACTGACACCCCTAGGGTTGTCAGGATATAAAAAATTGTCGATAGAAATTATCGACGTTTCTTACTATTATCGATGCTAATGTAACATATAATTGGGTTTAATTTAATTACAAACGTTACTAAATTAAACGAATATTTTAATATAAAATACATATTTATTCTCTTAAAGGTGTAAACCCCAAATGTTACATGAGTAGGTGAGAAAATGGATTTTATTTACTCACTATTATTTTAGATCAAATAAGTACAAATGTAAATAATGTTGTGATATTAAAATATATAATAAAATTAAAAGATTAATTAATTTTAAATTAGATTTTAATTAAAATATCGATAGTTTATAGTCTGTGGTCACGATGATTATCATCCCATCACCAATTAGGTCGGCATGCCCATAAAGTATAACATTGACAGGTACTGTCTGTACTATTATGAAATTCAGGACTTCATATGCGTGTTTTTACTGACAGCTGTCGCAGAGATCAAGCTATATTTTATGAAGTATAGATCAAGAACATAATTTGAAGAGCCTATCAATCTAGGTTAAGGTTTTCAAGTCGATAATGTAAGCACCTCGTTGAAATTAGACATTCAAATGCCAAGTAACAACCCTGTACCTACTTACTTGTAAGCAAACTAGCTATTGCCCGCGGCTTCACCGCTGATGTCGGACATTATACCTAAAAATCCTAACACCGGGATAAAAGAAAAGTATCCTATGCCCTAAACGAGGTCATGGTCTACCTGTGTGTCAAATTTCATCAAAATCTGTTCTACCGCTAAGGCGTAAAAAGATAACAGACCGAGTTATTTTCGCATTTATACAAAAACTAGCCGTGCCCCGCGGTTTCACCAACGTAGACTGGGATAAAAAAGTAGCCTATGTGTTAATACAGGGTATAAGCTATCTACATACCAAATTTTATCCAAATCGGTTCGGTCATTTGAGCGTGAAGACGTAACAAACATACACACACACACACTCACAAACTTTCGACTTTATAATATCAGTGTGATGTGATTAGTGTGATAGCTGCGGGCTGCGATTTCATACGTATAAGTCTCGATCCCGTGGGAATATTGGGATAAAAAATATCCTATGTTCTAACCCAAATCACGGTCTACTCATGTGCCAAATTTTATCCAAATCCGTTCAGCCGTTTTAGCGTGAAAGCGTAACAAACAAACGAACAAACACCTTCGCATTTATAATATTAAAGTTAGGATTAGTATGAAAATATGGATAATAAATTAATAACTTAGTAAACGCCTTTTATAGTAACGACATGTACAAAAATACATAGCCATGAACTGCTCCTCAAACGTTGAGTAGGTAAGTGCTTTCAGACAAGTGCTTTTATTGATTTATGAAACTGAATTGTTTCGGAATTTGAAGTAGTTAGGTAGGTATGAGGGGAACTTATATAGAATTCCGTGAATATTTTCCTCTTTTAATGACTTAATCATCGTGAACATCGAGAAGCTCTCTTTGTTCTTAGGCAGGGTCGTCTTTACCAATGGCCATATTGGGCAAAGCCCAGGGCCCCGCGATCCATGGGGCCCCCTAGTTCCTGCCAGCGTCGTCAAGACTGTCAAAAGAAAAGCTAAGTAAATCTCAGACGGGGTGCTCAAATTGTCGAGCTCGCTTCGCTCCGCACATCCTACGTTTTCTGAGTTCCCAAACTTTTCTGCTTATGTCATAAAGTAACTACTATTTCTGTATGAACGGTCAAAAGAAATCGTAATCTATCCAAGGCTATTTTCGAGCTCGCTCTTGCATCCTGCATTCTCCATATCTTAAAATGCCCAGGGCCTCCAATAGATTAAGGACGGCCCTGTTTGTAGGAACTTTAAAAATAATGTAAGAGAAGAAACGAGTGAATGTAAGGAGATTTACTATATCTATACCTACAGGGTGTCAGTGACATTCACGTGCAAATTGTTACCATGAATTCAGCATCTGATTCTAGACCCCCCAGAGTAGATAGAAATTTTTAGCCACTTATTAAAAAAAAAATCTGATGTTACATAAATGACCGTGTACCTACGAACTTTTTTTTTTTGTATGAAATACTTGGCTGATTTTAGGGTTCCGTAGCTCAAAAGGAAAACGGACTATAGGATCACTTCGTTGTCCGTCTATCAGTCTATCAAGGCCCTTTTTCTCAGGAACGCGTAAAGGTGTCAAGTTGATATTAATATCAAATACGTATGTCTAAGGTCTCTTGGGACTCTAAAACAATTAAGCTTCTAAGATAACGAATTAAAAAAATACGGCCATTCATGCGACATATTTTGATACTCGCAAATAAATCAACAAAACCTATAGGGTACTTTCCGTTGAGATGCAAATTGGCAAGAAGCACTGTGAAACGTTTTCCATTGAAAATGTTCTTCTCGTTTAGCTATTAACTAAAGGCAAAAAATGCCATATCGTGTATCTACATAATTATTATAAATTAATAGAAATCATCACATTTTATTATTTTTTTTGCGATAAAAACTAAGCAAAGATCTATACTGCACCTATACAAAATAATATGTGTTTAAAGTGCAACGTCAATTATTATTTATACACGTGTTCATTTTGTGTGTTAAAATGACGTATTGTCTGAGGGCCAATTCAAACTTTCAAATTCAAGACGCAGTCACATCTCAGTGTCAAAAACTTGACAAAAATGGAGGTAAGTAAATTAGAGGCTTTTTTGCGAGATTGAGACTGAGGTTAGAATTTGAACGTTCTTATAAAAAATACGTGAATTGCTTCAGTTTATCTTTTTAATCCGATCCAGCCTGTCCCTTGCTGCCCTTCCCCAGCGACGCCCTAAGCCGAGGTCCGAACCCCACAGGGGTGCCCTTAGCGTGTAGTCGCGTAGTTTTTAAGTTTATTGAGGCACCCACTGGCAAGCCCTATTAAGCAGCCGACAACCTTCTAAGTTGACCTGCTAGATGCCAATCCCAAAAAAATAAAATAAAGATCAGTTTATCTTCAATTTATAAATACCAACGTCACGAGGAATCAGGAATTTCCTAATAGCCAAGGGCATTGTGAACATACCTTCTTTTTAATGCTGATTCAAAAAACTATAGATTTTTTTGACATACGAAGCAGCCGGATGCAAATGATAATAATTTATGTTGAACTCTAAAATAATAACCGAAACAACCTATTCATTAACTATAACAAAAAATCCAGACAACGAACATAATTGATCAGACAGCACCAGCTCCTCATTAAATTAAGATTAATTAGATGACAAGTATTAGATACAATTACAAACCTCTTGAGTAATTTAAGTATTTAGCTTCCATACTTGTATTCCTACTACCTAAATCAATCTGCCTAGCCTTTTCCCAACTATGTTGGGGTTGGTTTCCAGTCTAACCAGATGCAGCTAAATACCAGTATTTTACATGGAGCGACTGCCTATCTGACCTCCACAACCCAGTGATTGGGTAATACGATACCCCTTGGTAAGACTGGTTGTCAGACTTTCGGGCTTCTGATGACCCGTAACGACTGTCAAAGATCCACGAATGACAGCCGGGACCAACGGCTTAACGTGCTTTCCGAAGCACGGAGGAGTCTCGGTATGTAAATATGGTTACCCATCCACTGATCAACCCCGGCAAGCGTAGCTTAACCTGGTGGATCGCCCCGTGCAGCTGTTATTACTTAGCTACGAGCCCCTCCAGTATTCCTACTACATAATAGAAACGAAATAAAGTTTTCTTTAGATTTCAACAAAGAAAATGTCACTCTAAAGAGTGAAGGCACTTCCTTTGTTCTTGTCGTGTCGGAAAAAGCGTCTTAGGGATTATGTCAAGAGGATTTTCAGCGCCATTCTTAGGTAGCTACGAATTTACCAGTATTCAATATTAATGAAAGTCTCGTCACCGCTTATGGTTATTTAACCTTTTTACAGACCAATAATCTGTACTGAATCTATATCTCATCATCATCTGCCTAGCCTTTTCCCCACTATGTTGGTGTCGGCTTCCATTCTAACCGGATGCAGCTGAATACCAGTAATTTACATGGAGCGACTGCCTATCTGACCTCCACAACCCAGTTACTGGATAATAGGATACCTTTTGGTAAGAATAGTTATGAGACTTTCGGGCTTCTGTCTGACGACCTCTTAATGACTGTCAAAGATCCATGAGTCACAGCTGGGACCGACGCGGCTTAACGTGATTTCCCAGGCACGGAGGGGTCTTGGTATGTAAAGATGGTCACCCAAGCGTAGCTTAACCAGAACCATTGACCCGTGCGGCTGTTATTACTTAGCCACAAGACCCTTTTCGTAAATGTAGACGTGTGACCGCGTTGTTCGTCTAAAGTCGTGTCTCCTGCGCGAGTCTTTTCAAAACTTTAAACAAAAACCTTACGAATATTCATTTGTTTTCTTAGACAAGCTGTCTTCTGCGTATTCAAATATAATATATGTAAGCCAACGCCTCTTTGTTCCGATGTTTTTGTGTAATGTTTTGCAAAAAGACGCGCAGGAGATCCGGTTTAAACTACGCAACGGATTTTGATGCAGTTTTCATCATAATTTAGAGAATGTAAAACGTGCTGCCTCGTAGTAAAATTGGGTATTAGATCGGGCAGAGAGAAAACACTTACGGGCGAAGTTTACTTCTCTTTTCACTCTTTAAGGTCTAATATTAGCAGTCTTACAGAGGAGCTCGTGGCTAAGTAATAACAGCCGCAAGGGTTGATCCATCAGGTTAAGCTACGCTTGCCGGGGTTGGTCCGTGGCTGGGTGACCATCGTTAGGTACATATCGAGACTCCTCCATGCCTCGGAAAGCACGTTAAGCCGTTGGTCCCGGCTGTCAATCGTGGATCTTTGACAGTCGTTACGAGTCGTCAGAAGCCAGAAAGTCTGACAACCGACTGGTTGTAAGACTTTACCAAGGGGTATCGTATTACTCAGTTACTGGGTCGTGGAGGTCAGATAGGCATTCGCTCTATGTAAAATACTGGTATTCAGCTGCACCGGTTAGACTGAAAGCTGACCCCAACATAGTAGGGAAAAGGCTAGGCAGATTGATTAGCAGTATTACATAGCATTAATTTTTAAAACCCATATGCTTTGGGCTATTGCCCCTGAATAAAAACAAATAAAAAAAATCAACCAACCTGCGAGGAGTTATAAATGAGTGGTGTGGTGCTATCAGTGTCGACATCATAGAGCACCAGGTCACCATTGTTGTTCCGGAACATCACCTCGCTTCCTGCAATTAATGTTAATGATGAAGATATTAATTAAAATATTGAACACTATAGCACTGTTTTTCTGGGTACAGTTCACAACAAAAGTGAGTGATGATTTCTCGTTTTTTTTTGTCTGTGTCAAAGTTTTTTATCAATATTAACCTTGCTTTTCTTCGCAAAAACATGGTGTAGTTTTAAGATAATTAAGTAAGTAGGAAAATAGTAAGTAGGACATTGTAAGTACTTATCACAGGTTAATCTAAAACTTTTAAGGACCGCTCGACCGCCTTGCGGCATACATATCTCTGCTACCTAGTACTCTTCTAGAATATTATTAACACATATGGAGCACTATAGTTGGCTGGGACATATCTATGTAAGCTTATACAAAGATATATCCCAGCCAACTAACTTAATTTAGCCATTTAGGTAACATCTTAGCCTTTGGAAGTAGCGCTTGCCGGTCGATACCGCGGCGCCGCTCGCTTCGCTCGTTCGGGTCACAGTTCTAACCTAACCTAACCCATTTGATTGGGGGGCCCTGGCTTAGTTACTGCGACCAATACGGATCGCGCGTCACAGTTCCAACCTAACCTATAATTAATATGATTCAGGCCGCTAGTTAACGGCGCCGTATAGTAAAAAAGCTAGGCTGTTAATTGAAAGGCTAGGTAATTAAGCTAGTTGGCTCGCAAGCGCTACTGCTGAGCATGAGGTCCTGGGTTGGGCAAAGTGTTATTGGGTTAAAACCCGGAATCTGGATTTGTGTCCGGTTGATGGCAATAGGCTCGCCCCCTATTACATGGGACTTAAAGATAACTGACGAAATGTGGATGTACTAAAGGTACACCTCTGCCTATCGCTTCGGCGAATACAGTCGTGATGTTATGTGTATTGTATATAAAAGCAAAACATTCGGCACCGATCTGTGATAAATAAGTTAAAAAGTGAAACCGAGTCACTTTTCATGTTGTCTGTACTCGCATGTTTTCCGATTTGCAATAAAGTTGGTGCAACACACGATATGTTTGGTATCGTTAGATGTTGGCCAATGAACCGGATAGTGTCGGAAATCGGTATTTATCGCGCGATAAAATAATATATATGTTCTCTGTAGTTTTTTTCATGCATTTTTGTTAATGGATCAAACCGATTAAAGTAGGTCAGTACGTTAAAGAAATAGATACTGATGGCTATTATACACGTACAACGTGTCGTTTTGCATCCTCGTCAAATTTAAGAGTGTGGTATAGACCATCAAACCGAACAACTTTCTCCATGGCACCAATATCGTAATCGCGAAAAAATAATCAGCCGTCCCATACATTTGCGTCGAGTAGGTTATTGAAGTTTTCTATGGGACAGTTTTCGGTTTGATGTTCTGTATCACACCCTGAAATTTGACGAGGATGCAAAACGACACGTTGTATATGTCGCCGCGAGAGAGAAGATAATTATTAATTACATTACGTAATTACATAACACGTTCGCTAAACTGTTCAAATTAACGAATTTTGTTGATGTAGAATTGTAGAGCGTAGCAATACCAAATGTGTAAAAGTGAAAGTAGGTACCTAGGTACTGTAGAGGCTGTAACTTAATATGGCCTAGCATAAACAGTACCACATAGGAAAGCACAAAGTCAAGCTAGTGCAAAGTGAAGTGCTACTAACATAGACTTAAGCCTTATTTATTAGCACAAGTTTTTCTAACTGAACAGACAGCTGTGCTGCTGGGGAGTTTGTTGCGCGATTTCTTCTCCCCAGCTAAAGCACTAGGAAGTGGTGAAGGGCGGGCGTTTTGTGGGACTGTCTTATGTAATTTTGACGTTCGAAAAGTGCTGATTTTCAGCCTAGTTTGAATAAATGACTTTTGATTGAGATTTTTTGATTTGAAGTTTTATTTATTTGCAAATATGCATGTTTAGGTTATTATATTTATCTATGGGCCAGTGACGCCTGAAATCAATGGTTTATTATTATTATTTATTTATAAAACCTCCGCGAATTTATTGTAAGCAAATGGCAAGAATTTTAGACAAGCATTGGTTTAGATTAAGAATAGAAGAAAAGTTTAGACAGTCGGCCCCCGAGCTGTCAAGCGGCTGCCATAATAACAAAAAAAAAAAAAAATAAATAAATAAAAAAAAAAGGTTCCAACGAATTGAGAACCTTCTCCTTTTTGAAGTCGGTTAAAAATGTAAAAGATATGTCAATAAATAGTCCTAAATAAGTATTCGAGTAAAACTCGAATACCGCAAAGAAGTGTTTTATTTATCCTGGTACAGTCAGCGCTCCGCAGAGCGTTGACAGCACTGTACTAAGTAAATGTTTACCTGCTCCACGTCAATTCAAAAACCAGAAAAAAATAACGCGTTCGATTTGATGATCCATTCAAAAATAACAATTTTTTTTTTTGCTAACAGGGAAATTCCGAAAATAAACTATTTCTTCCACAACCACTTATTTTTAAAACCTAATTAAGCTAGAAAAAAAAAAAACAAATCGTCGTCGTCGTTGTTCGTGTCTAAAAATTGACACGAACATGAATATAGGCTACCTCAAAACTCAAAGAAAAAATGGGCCATCCCATTCCCAGGCATCTCATTCAAACCGACGGAACTCCCAAGAGCCACTCTCACCCTTATAAAATACCATCTGCTGCTCACGGCTTCGCCGCGTTGACATCCTTTTGAATCGGAATTTAATCACAATTTCATGGGTTTTAATTTTTTTGCGCGAAATCCAAATTATTTTTCTAAAATAAAAGTAGCCCAAGTTACTCCTTTTAACATCAGCTACCTGCCAGTGAAAAACCCGTGAAATCAATCTAGCCGCTTCAAGATTAGCCGGGACAAACAAACATACAGACAAAATAAAAAAAAAGATTTTTTGTTACAAGTACCGTATAGTTTCATATGCATTTAGTAAGACCCTCAGCACACCTCCTACAATAGCAGCGAAACAGCAGTAGTTTATTTCAACTGACTCGCATGATGTTCCGATACTCGAGTAGTGGAACATCAGCGGAGCATCAGCGGAGCATCAGCGAAACATCATGTGGTTTCGCGGATTCGCGGTTTCGCGGTTTCGCGGTTTCGCGGCAGATATGTGCTAAGGCCCTGAAAGCTGTTATTTTGACATTTTATACAGACACTTCAATTTTATTTATTATATTATTATTTATTTATTTGTATACAACGTGTCGTTTTGCATCCTCGTCACATTTAAGGATGTGATATAGACAATCAAACCGAACAACTTTTTCCATGGCACCATCGTAATCGTGAAAAAATAATCAGTCGTCCCATTGGGTCGGTCCTCGTCCCGTCGGGCGTCAAGCGTGAGTCGAACTTTACACCTTATTGACGGTTTTTGTTTTTTCTTTTCAGTGTTTGTATTATATTTTATTTGATTTTATTCCCCTTGCTATTTTTAATTGATATCCGTGGGTATGTCCGTGGCATCACACAGGCCCTATCAGAGTACCAGCGTTGCGGTATTTATTTTTTAAATATCGCAGCTTTATGCTGAGATGGGAGCCTTTTTGGCCTCGCACAGGTCTCTTTTTTTTTAGTCTGATTTCTTTTTTTTTTTGTTTTTTTGTTTTTTAATGTTTATTTTGTTACTTTTATATGCTCTTTTTTAACTGTATTTCCTGTGCGTGTCCCAAATAAAATATTTTTCTTTCTTTCTTTCTTTCCATATATTTGCGTCGAGTAGGTATTGAAGTTTTCTATGGGACAGTTGAAAATTTTTTCGCGAATACGATGTTGGTCCCATGGAGTTGTTCGGTTTGATGTTCTGTATCACACCCTGAAATTTGACGAGGATGCAAAACGACATGTTGTTATGACGTTATACAGATGTTTTCCGTGTTCTTATTTTAACAGGTTTTTAAATTATGTATGTGCATTAATTTGTTACATAAGCGTGTATCTTGGTCAATGACAGAACCAGTTCTAAGCTACTCATCAACTCATGCATGGTTTTGACTGCACTGCATTGTATTTACTCGTATCTATGAATAAATTCGAAAGCAAAAAAACAAAACACTGACGGTAAATAATGCAGGTTGCCAGTGCATCTGGGAACTTCTTTTTAATGCATCTTTGTACTATTGTAGTGAGTTTTTCGATAGCTTTCGTAAAACTCATTACTTACTTAAAAACTTGGGTTTCCTAGGACAGCGGTGACAGTCACTGAACGAGCCATTGCAAAGCTTTTGCCATTTTGAGGCATTTTGTGGAGAGAATGGCCAGGTGAGAAACTTACTCGGTGGTCTACTGTGCAAAATGCTTCAAACTCAAATAAAAATAATAATTACAATATTATATTACTAACTAACTGAGAGGAGCTTGTGGCTAAGTAATAACAGCCGCTCGGGTCGATCCATCAGGTTAAGCTACGCTTGCCGGGGTTGGTCCGTGGATGGGTGACCATCTTTACATACCGAGACTCCTCCGTGCCTCGGAAAGCACGTTAAGCCGTTGGTCCCGGCTGTCATTCGTGGACAGTCGTTACAGGTCGTCAGAAGCCCGAAAGTCTGACAATCAGTCTTACCAAGGGGTATCGTATTACCCAGTTAATGGGTTGTGGAGGTCAGATAGGCAGTCGCTCCATGTAAAATAATGGTATTCAGCTGCATCCGGTTAGACTGGAAGCCGACCCCAACATAGTTGGGAAAAGGCTAGGCAGATTGATTATATTACTAACTAACACTAGCAATAAGGTATTAGTAACATTAAGGATCATTGTTGTCCTAATAAATAAATTTTGATTTGATTTTTGATTCGGCCACAGTGATGGCTGTCATGAAAATGATGGCAGCGGGTTTCGACTATACGTTGTCAAAAACGCTCTCCGGAAACACACCAACTTACGTTTCACAGTGACGTCATTCGACGGTAAATTGCGCACGCTATGTGATGGTCACCGTAGTTTTAGGAAAACCGGGCACAAATAGGCAAGACACGCGGCGCAAATCGCACGCGACACAAAGGCACCGCGTGTCGCGCGACGAGCTGAGCCTTTGTCTCGTGTACGATTCGTGTCGCACATCCCGCCTGTTTAATGTCGCGGCTACATTAACGGGATATGCCGTTGATTATCGCGATGAAGGACGTTGGCCGAAGGTGTAGCCTCCACTTACCGCGATAATTTGACCGAATCTTGATCGAATTTAACCACCGCGATGTTTATGGCGATGATGTACAGTTAACAAAAGAGATATCTAGGCAGGGTATTATGTGAATTGTTTCATATTCAATTTCGTGAAAATATACAATTTTGTGTTGGTGTGTTACAAAGGAGGAGTATTGCAAAAACAAAGTAATACCTATATAAAATTGAACATGAAGCAATTCGCAATTCGCATACAAATATGTTAGTATAACCTGCCTAGATATCTCTTTTGTTGACTGTACATTGACGTCGACGTTAGTGTGGCCTGGGCATAAAGAAGCTCTTAAGTCGACGTTCGCACGAGCGTAATAATATCGCAGCGATTTTCTTTCGCGCACTGAATTTTCAACGCTCTGCTTAGCGCCGAAAGTGCAAAATCCAACAGTGTGTTTTTTCGACTCGCTAGAATGCACTCTGTTGTTGTTAGGTTGGATTCTCAATGCTCAGCTCAACAACGAGAGTTGAAAATCCTGTGCGCGATAAAATCCCGCCGCGATTTTATTACGCCCGTGGGAACGGGGGTAGTGATGTCGAAATAAAAGACGTAGGTACGATTTCGTGGTACTAACTTTTACACAGTTTTGCATAATTTACTTAGCCTTGATGTATAAATATGCTTATCTAGTTGAAAATAATATGCTTAAGTATTATACTTAAATGGAACTGTTGCAATTTACAAATGTGGATGACTAGACGATAAAGGTGACTTCTGTCTAAATGTGCGACTGTTCGTGTCTGGGTTAGAAAAGAATAGAATACTTACTCTTTTTTATGAACACCATATAAATTAACAGATACATAAATTTAGGAATTTTACATAAGGTGACACAATGGGCGAACTTATCGCTATGGATGGATAAAAGGGAGAAGAAGTGACAACACTGCATATAGTTTTATGATGTTCTAGTTTGTTTTGCAGGTAGTGTTATTTGAATTTGTGTGGGGTAGGTAACCAACTAAAAAGTGAAAAATAAAAACTTTTTTACAAAAAAATACAACCGACTTCCAAAAACAACACTACAAAGTGAAAAATAACTTTAATTTCGGAAGTCGGTGTCGAGTTAAATGTATTTTCGTTTTTTGCCACCGACTTCCGAAATTAAAGTTATTTTTCACTTTGTAGTGTTGTTTTTGGAAGTCGGTTGTATTTTTATGTAAAAAAGTTTTTATTTTTCACTTTTCAGTTGTGTACCTACCCCACACAAATTCAAATACCACTACCTGCAAAACAAACTAGAACATCATCCATATAAAAGTGGGGAAAAAATACGTATTATTGAAGCTAACTCAAAAACTACCAAAGCAAAGTTTATCAATTTTATATGGGACCAATTGTGATGTATACACTCTCGAACAAAACAAAAAAAATCTAAATCGGTCCAGCCATCTTAGAGTAATCGGGGAACATATATAAAAAAAAAAAAAAAAAAAAAAAAAGGTTCCGACGAATTGAGAACCTCCTCCTTTTTGAAGTCGGTTAAAAAGGGAGAAGAAGTGACAACACTGCATATAGTATATGGTGTAAAGAATAGATATTGCAAGCTACACTCCTACCAACTTATCTGTGAAATGGCGAAAATTGGAACTACGGCCGTCACGTTATTTTATATAGGTATCATTGATTTTAATTTGTAAAAACTGTAATTCTTATTAAACGATTATGTCTAATGTGAAATTTCCTTCTTGAAAACTTACTCAATTTTGGGCAGCTTATATTAATAATTAGCAACACTGAATCGACGGTGCCGTCCTCTTTCAGTTCACAGATAAGTTGGTAGGACCGTACACTAATTTGTTTTGGTGACGGCTAACTAGTTTATTTATAAATAATCACACTAGGAGTACTAATTCACTTGTTTGGTACAATGATTACAATAGTGATAATTGTATTCGCTTAATTTTGTAGCCATTTGGTTGCACACATTTCAGTTTTAAAATGTGATATCCATAAATCAAGTGAATCTTATATCTTCCTAAGACTAGGTAAACATTACATATAATATTACAATTATAGCGAAGAAATAAAAGCAATCTTACTGCATCCAATTGGAAAACCTACAAGATATCTGGCGACAAACTCTCGCGTCCCCGAGCTGCTTAACTTTTAACAAAGGAAACTCTATCCAACTTCGATCCGTATTTTTTTGCTTATTTGTTCTTGACCAACCTTTTTCTTAGATCTTAGGTATAAATATTTTATGAGTTCTGAGTTCTGACCCATGGACATATTTGAACATTTTGCTTACCTCTATATTATTTGAAGAGGAGGAGCTCGTGGCTAAGTAATAACAGCCGCACGGGTCGATCTATCAGGTTAAGCTACGCTTGCCGGGGTTGGTCCGTGGATGGGTGACCATCTTTACATATCGAGACTCCTCCGTGCCTCGGAAAGCACGTTAAGCCGTTGGTCCCGGCTGTCATTCGTGGATCTTTGACAGTCGTTACGGGTCGTCAGAAGCCCAAAAGTCTGACAACCAGTCTTACCAAGGGGTATCGTATTACCCAGTTACCGGGTTGTGGAGGTCAGATAGGCAATCGCTCCATGTAAAATACTGGTATTCAGCTGCATCCGGTTAGACTGGAAGCCGACCCCAACATAGTTGGGAAAAGGCTAGGCAGATTGCTTACCTCTATAATATTTACCTCTGAAAGTTCAGGTACCTATTTATGTACGAATAATAAATAATTAAGTTATTTACAAGATTCATAAACCGATTTTCTTGCATCGTTGGTTTCATAATCTGGGCCAGAAATTCACTAGAATAATGAAAAAAACTGAAACTAATAATTGAATTTATATTAATAAATATTCATGTTTCCGAAGGCCTTGGTTTTTTATTCTTTGTATTTTATTTTTAGGGCTCCGTACCTCTAAAGTAAAAACGGAAAACTTATAAGATCACTTCGTTGTCCGTCTGTCTGTCAGTCTGTCAAGACCCTTTTTCTCAGAAACGCGTGGAAGTATCAAAATGAAATTAATATCAGAGATATTTTTTTTACAGCTCCAAGGGACCGTAGACGTACGTCTACGGTCACTTGGAGCTCTAAAAACATTAAGCTTCTAAGTCAACGCAACAAAAAATACGGCCGTTTATGGAACATATTTTGACCATTATGTCACCCTATGTAAAATTTTAACATTCATACCTGTAATTTCAATGGTGTGCATAATAAAGACTATTCTATTCTATTCTATTTTGATACTCGCGAGTAAATCAAAACTTATAGGGTACTTCCCGTTGACCTAGAATCATGGAATTTGGCTAGAAGCAATAAGGTCTCAAGGAGAGGAAAAGTCCGAAAATCGTTAATTTATAGTGTTATCACATATTTTTTTTTTTTGGGGTTTCTAACTCTTTTTGGAGAATTTATATCGATGTATGGGAGAACCTGTTTTTTATTAACTACAATGTTAAGTTTGTTTTTGGGATAAATTAATCCTAACTACGGATCCCATCATTGTGGGTGGTCCGACACGCACTTGGCGGTTTTTTTTTTGTAAATGGTGGCACTAATATAATATCCTATTTGGTTTCCTTAAAAAGCGGTGAACGGTCACACAATAACAGCTGTCCAAATACAGAGCGTTTTATGACACCATAATGTCAAATACTGGTGAAAATTATGACAGATTTTCACGAGCGTTATAATATGAAGGCCCCCGCTCTACTCGGAAACCGTAGGTTTACTGTTTATGTAGGTAATGCGGGGATGCCCCCGTATTGCTACAGATTATAAGGAGGTAACTCTTTGGCTTTTAAATGCAAAGAGGTGAGTAATAAATAGTCTTATCTTATTGGGCCGGGCATTGATCCAGTACATCCCCGAGAGCCAAGCCAAAGTTTCCACGAAATACGATATCCCTACAATGCTTTACACGGCTGGTCCATAAATTCAAGGTCCTCAGCGAAGTCTGGAATGGGCTTTCCTTGAAATCTCTGTGAGGGATCGAATCCGGAACGAGATGATCCGGCAGAGAACCAAAGTTGTCGACATAGCTCACAGAATAAGCAAGCTGAAGTGGCAATAGCCTTTTAGTAAAACCGATGACCGTTGGGTAAGGGCTGGTTAGTTAACTCAACCAATGGTTAAACATAGTACTTAACTAATGTTTGAATTTTGGCTAAATGTGTTTGCCAAAATGCCTTAATTACTATTTTTTAACATAAATACAATCATTTTAACTCATTCATGTTTAGCCTTTCACATTAGCCAAAATTCAACCATTACTTAGTTACTATTTTTAACCATTGGCTGAGTTAACTACGCAACAAGAAACTGGCCCTTAGACGTGTTCTTGAGGAAGACCGTGAATCGGCAAACGGAAGGTAGGCTAGGTGGAGCGACGATCTTCTCAGGGTGGCTGGTAGCAGCTGAATGAGAGCTGCTGACAATCGAGGGGAATGGCGTGCAATTGTAGAGGACTATATCCAGCAGCGGACTGATGATGGTGATGATGATGGTTTTCATTTAAATTAAAGACTCAGTACCTTTTTCTAAAACAGGTAACGCATTCTGATGGTGTTTACATTGATGATTACGATAATTGTTCTAGCATTGGCAATCTGACCTTTATAGTCTTTAGTTTTAACTTCGGATTTACATAACAATGGATATTTTATTCTTGAATCCATTAACCCCTCACACGAGCGCGGTGTGAATCTCGCAATCAAGCATTTGGGTAATTTACGTCACTATCCCTAAAAGGTAGGTAGACCTGTTGCTTATGTAATCAAAACTGCACGCAATGTTTACCAGTGAAGTCGTTATACACAATTTTATAATATTGAATTTAAACCAGTTTTACAACCGACGGATTTAAGGCGATCGACTCCGAATTGCGAGAGAAAAGATATAGAAAGACAAATATAGTATTTTTGTGGAATATATTTCGTGGTCATTTACCTTCCAACGCTGTGATTTTATTAACTTAAAAAATATATCTATCTATCTATATATAAATAAAAAGAGAAGTCCTGACTGACTGATTGACTGACTCATCAACGCCCAGCCCAAACCCTTGGACCTAGAAAGCCAAAATTTTGCACAGAGTTTCCCTATATAATGTAGACAAGGAATGAGACAGGAATTCTCGGTAGTACGTTCCCGTGAGTTATTTTCCGAGAACCACGCGGGCGAAGCCGCTGGCAAAAGCTAGTGTTTTATAGGAATAGTAACCCTCGAACACTTTGGCCAAAATATTGAATCACCGCAGTTGAATGACCACTTGAATATAAAAATAATAAAGTAGTCTGTTTTTAATGTTTTTTGTTTTCTATCATATTGTTCTTGACACTCTTAACATATTTTTCGGTGTAGATATATTCATGATTAAACCGTACAGACCTTCGCTTGGAAGTTTTAAATGACAACTAGACAGCTTGTTTCAAGCTTCTAATATGCAAATCAAAAGAAAGCCTTTTTCACGTAGTTACTCCAACACTAAAAAAAACCGGCCAAGTGCGTGTCGGACCACGCACAGTGAAGGGTTCCGTAGTTGGGATGAATTTATCTTAAGAACAAACTTAACATTGTAGTTGAAAAACATGTTCTCCCATACATTCCAACTGTAAATGTTAGTTTGTACTCACAATATTGATAGATTTACCATGTTATTTTAAGACCACAGACTTCTTATAGGTTTTCCTGTAATCTATAGGTAAAGATCTATTTTCTGTATTTTTTTCAAAATTTTAGGCTCAGTAGTTTCGGAGATAAGGTGGGAGAATGGTCGATTTTCGTCTATTTTCTTAAATAACTTCAAAAAATAATATTTTAAAATTATATAAAAATATATTTGAGACCCTCATAGTAAGCCCTATCATTTGACATGCCACATGGTGTAGTTTGCAAAACTTTTTTTTTAAATTTTCTTGTTTGCCCCCCAAAAGTGACCTCTATATTCAAAATTCATTTATTTACTTTACCCGCCGTGTTTGGGTCACATAAATTCATATGTGTACCAAATTTCATCTAAATTGGTCCATTAGATTCGGAGCAAATTGTCTGTGACAGACAGACAGACACACGAGTGATCCTATAAGGGTTCCGTTTTTTCCTTTTGAGGTACGGAACCCTAAAAACAACATAAGCAGAACTTTTTACCACAGCTAAACCATGAACGAGTAAACTCAACAGTTTGACAATGTTATGTTAGGACACTGCCTCGGAGCATCATAAAGGTCTATTCTACTCTGATGACGATAACTTTCAGCGAAACGTTCCCCAACTTATGTATTTCCTTTTCTATCGTTCCCTTATGGGTAGCGAACATTTTAGGAATATGCTATGTAAATGTTTGATATTTCATAAAACATTTACAACTTCCTCTCTCACTTTTTAGTACATATTGGAATGGTTTTATTCACCACAGATTCCATAGCCTCAAAACATATGGAACGCGACATAACTAATTGTCTTGGTTTACCTTGTTGTGGGACTGCATAAACTATGTAGATTAATAATATTTTGTCACATTAAAACATTGTCTCAATTATCTACATTATGTCGTCTTGTTCCAAGTGTCGTCGCATGTATATTTGAATGGAGCTGTTCACATTAAACATACATAGGTTGCTACTTTCCGACCAATGCTCTACCCAACCTTTGATCTGTATAAAAAATGCAAAGTCCTCACGGTCCGGCAAACATTCATTCTCAGAATTTTATTAAAACAACACACACAAACTACTTACACAAACTCAATCCTCACTTAAGCGAAAGAATAAAATTTGCAAAGTACCTTTCACACGATTTGCTTTTACTAAACATTTCTTTCACCACCTTGGGCCATTTTTATATTTAACAGAAACTATCCCTGTACATCAATCCTCTTACGAAATGTGTCAAAAACAGCTATCACGCTTCTGACCCGTTTAAACTACGACGACACTGAATACTGCTTACTTTACTATCGTAGGACTTCTCTAACACTCCGTATCTAAACTCAACCTCATTCCCTTCGTTAATATACGTTAACTTGCTCCTTATCATCCTAAGCAGCTTCAAAAAATTTGCACTCCTCCTGTGGGAACCTGGGCTGGCGAACCAAGTTACCATGTAAACAAGCTAGGACGCTAGATTCAACTCTGTTAATTGTTACTTTCTTTATGAGGTATCCCTAAATTGAAAAAATATATTTATTGTATATGGGTTCCTACCTGAAATAAATTTATTTTATATATCGTAACAGACTGTACCACACATATGAAATAAATAAATTATTATTAAATTATATACCATCAACTTTTGTCCAAAATAATGGAATAGTGGGAAGGGTGCCTTACCTCAATCCTCACAATAATTTATCAAATCGGCCAATCGCCTAAATAAATGAAAGTATTAATAACATATTATACCTGTAGACCAAGTGGCATTGAAGGAAGGCGGTGAATATATCCCGTCGATAATCTCCTCCAATTCCAGCGGAGTTGGTGGCGGATCCGTTACAGGTGGTTCCGTAGTCGTCACTGGAGTAGCTGTAGTCGGAGGCGCCGTAGTCGGATCTACCAAGACTACAGGAGTCGTGGGTCTTTCCGTGGACTCAATAGGCTGGGCCACGCCATTATCGCGTCCTGACAGGACGACGATCAGAGTGACCACTACTCCAAATGCTACCAACATGGCGACTGTTCCGATTAGGTATCCTAGTGTCTTCTTGCGTTTGGTTGCGACCAGGACCTGAAAAATTATCTTGAGTTTAGTAAAGTTAATAATTTTGGGATGCAAGAATTATGATGTTAACTTTTTTAAATTCCCTACAAATTTTTAGTGATATTGACTATAAATAGACACAGACTAGCACTAATAACATTGAGATTCATAATATCACACTTGATGCAAACAATACAATTCTTATTACCTATGTCAGCACTAGTAAAATCTGTGCAAAACTGTGTATGTGTACGTAATCCGTAAAATTAACATCAATGTCAAAAAAACTTTTTTACAAAAAAATACAACCGACTTCCAAAAACAACAGTACAAAGTGAAAAATAACTTTAATTTCGGAAGTCGGTGTCGGCGTTAAATGTATTTTCGTTTTTTGCCACCGACTTCCGAAATTAAAGTTATTTTTCACTTTGTACTGTTGTTTTTGGAAGTCGGTTGTATTTTTTTGTAAAAAAGTTTTTATTTTTCACTTTTTAGTTGTGTACCTACCCCACACAAATTCTAATACCACTACCTGCAAAACAAACTAGAACATCATCCATATAAAAGTGTGGAAAAAATACGTATTATTGAAGCTAACTCAAAAACTACCGAAGCAAAGTTAATCAATTTTATATGGGACCAACTGTGATGTATACCCTCTCGAATAAAACAAAAAAAATCCAAATCGGTCCAGCCATCTTCGAGTAATCGGGGAACATACATATAAAAAAAAAAAAAAAAAAAAGGTTCCGACGAATTGAGAACCTCCTCCTTTTTGAAGTCGGTTAACAAAGGAATTGCTCCATTACCGTACAATATATCTTGCAGTGACGATTATAGAGAGTCAAGTTTATATAACTAGGAAGCCAGTGAATGAGATACATAATAATTTACAAGCCAACGACAGATTGATTTGAAGGTAAACAAGCATCAGCCACTAACGCAGCTTGCTCCAGGATCTTGCAAAAAAAATTATCACAATAATATGATCAATTATTATAGACCACCAATCATTAAACTTGACAACAAAGATTTTAGATAAGTATAAGTTCTCATGTTTACAGCAGTTACCTTTGGCAAACGCCAGATTTCTTGATTGTACATTCAAATGATTTACGTATTGACGTTGTAACAGACTGAGTAAACACTAAGTTATATTAAATACAGTTTTAAATTATAAATTAATAGTTATAAAGTAGTAGTATATTAAAATATTTATGTAAATGCATACGTCAAGATTCATAATTTTCAACGGGGTTTTCCTTAAAATCATGGTAACGGGTAAAGTGAAGACGCTACGTTCGTTATCTTTCGGTAATTTTATTATTATTTTTAAATAAACCTCAAGTTTATAATTATGTTACTTGAATAAGTAACCGGTATCAAAAAAGTAAAAAAAAAAATTGAACCTACCAAAGTGCTGAAGAATTAAATGATTATATAAAAAAAGGATACCTAAGCAAAATGTAAATAAACAAAAAATACGCACATTACTTTTGACCTACACTGCACTGCAATCCAATATCACTGAAGATTTAAAAAATACAGTTGAGAACACAAAAACCCATACTCGTCAATATTTTGACAAAATAATATTGCAGTTAATTATATTCACGAAACAGCGGCCATTCCGCTCACTGAACAAAAGTGGAATGGACTCAGCCGCGAATGTGGACCTTGATTAGGTTTTTTACATCTAAGTTACTCCACCGGGGTTATCGAAGGTTATCTGCTGCTCGTTCAACATTTAGCATCAATTACGTATAGGTTACGCCTCATTGTAGTAGGTAATGCCTGTTAATTTATTTTTATGTTTATTCTACGGTTAATTTTGGATGGCTCTACAGCAGCCCATACTGCTCTGAGCTCTCAACAACTGTACAGTTATGCAAGTAGATATTGTTAAGACGCAAATAGCTGTCAATAAATTCAGCATCAGTCGCAGATCTACGCGAGATACAATGGCTTTTTGTCTCTGTAATTCGACAGGTTAATAAAAATGTGTCAATATTACTGAATGAAATGATGAAATATCGCTCTTAGATCAAACTTAATTAAAACTTAACATTATCCATTTTATCGTCGTCTTTCTTCCTTACCAGATGATACTAACCATGATACTTCAGGTATTTTATGGTGAACTACTAAGAGCTTATGGAACCTAACCAGCGTCAGTTTTGATCTTAATTTGTTTTGAATCAAACCCCGTTTTTAAGAGCCCTATCACAAAATTGCGTTTTGACTTGTTACATTGAAACACGGCAACGCATCACATTATGTAACAATTTGGCAGTTGTAATTACTTTTATTTTGAGTCTTTTATTATTTTATTTTTTTTGTTCAAGATATGAAATTTTTATTTCATAAGAACTAACGTTTATTCTGGTTTAAATTTTACATAATAGAGTAGTAAGGAAAACTTTCGACCCACTCTTTCTCGAAGAGAGGAGGCCTGATCAGCACTAGGAACATTATAGGCTGATTATGTTCTGTACTTACAAAGGAGAAAAGGAGAAATTTACAGTTAATTCCGAGTAGTTTTATGGTTTTGAATGGGATTTTTTTTATAGCTACTCCATACATATTTCAAAATTCTGAGGCCGCCATGAACTAAACCACTATTTAAAAGACATTATTATATATATTTCATTTCATTGGCTTGCGGTACAGTAGCCAATCCAGCGAGCTCGAAAAAATGCAGTTGCGCATTTTATGAAAAACTTGCTTCGGAATTTTGTCTTTATTTTTTCTTTAGCGAAAAGCAAGATCGCTATGGACTTTACTAATAACTATTCTCCATCTTTCAGTAAGTTAACGTTGTGGAAGTCTTTCTGTTTCTTAGAATAAAAACGCCAAAGTTGACCAATTAACGCAAAAACCACGGTCGAAATATATATTATATTTCGACCGTGGTTTTTGCGTAAATTGGCCTGGCCTCTTAATGTTATACTTCGGTTTCAAAATTAATTCCGGTTTTAAATTATGATTATTGTTTTATCCTACTATTTATCCATAGCCAATAGCTATTCAGTCAGTTGTTTCTAAATTCAAATATGCATCTGACAAGTTTTAAGGGATCTGTCGCGGTCATCAACACAATAAAATTATTTCTGTGAAATACTTTCGAGGTGTAGAATATAAGGTGGTATGATAGATGAGGGGATTTATCTTTATCTATAGTGAGTTGTCTTTATATTGCAGTTATAAAGACATTAGTGTGTGCGGCAGGTAATTATGCTATTAATGATGTACCTACTATCAACTTTTTAATTCGACGCAAAAGTGATTTTTTTTTACTAATTAATGGCAAATGATATCGTAAAAATGGATAGGTGTGATATCAGAACTATCGTTTGCATGAAAGCAATTTACATATCAAGATTAATTTTCTGCCAGTGTTAAACCTGATTACAGAAGGTTGAACAAAAAATGTATTGTGAAAATATTTTTGGAAGCAATTGGTTAGGTTAAATACAACGTTCCCAAGAAATTGTCATTTGATTACCTACTTCATCAACCGCCGAAAAAAGGAGGAGGTTCTCAAGTCAACGCATATTATACTTTTTACTTTTATGTATGACCACGCATAACTTTTTACTTTACTCAACTAGTCTGATTTTTACGATTCTTTTTTTTAATTATTAAATCTGGGTCAATTTAAATATCTAGCTAAAATTTGTAGGTACCTAATTGTGCCTTGTTTTTCGCTTGCTGATGTTCATCTAAAAATGATGGATAGAAGCAAGTCTTATGGTGCGTTTCCATTAAAGCGGAGACGTCGGAGCGGAGAGGAGACGTGCAAAAATCAACCAACCACAACAGAACTTGAAAGTACAGAATCGTACCATGCACATCTATCAAGAATTTGGCCAAAAAACATTTTAAGAATGCAAAGCAAATACAATATTTAATAAACATACTTTTGTGTAAAAAAGTAATGATTTGGCTACCCATTTGTAACAGCGTCCTTAACCGCATTCTATTCCGAGTACAGTCCTTTCACAGTTATTTTATATCTGACTTTGCATCACTGTCAAATTCACGGTGATTTTTATTTCTGTTAATATAAGGTTGATTTCGGGTTGCGGCCACTGACAAGTCTGTCAAAACCACGGTAATCTTTATTTCCGTCAATAAAAGGTAGATGTCGGCTTCCTGCCACTGACAAGTCTATCAAAACCAAAGTGATCTTTATTTCCGTCAATATAAGGTTGATGTCGGGTTGCTGCCACTGACAAATCTATCTAAATCACAGTGATCTTTATTTCCGTCAATATAAGGTTGCTGTCGTGTTGCTGCATATATGTGAGAGAAGGGTTGCTACCACTGAGAAGTCTGTCAAAATTATAGTAGTCTTTATTTCCGCCAGTATAAGGTTGATGTCGGGTTGCTGCCACTGACAAATCTATCTAAATCACTGTGATCTTGTCGTTGTAAAAACGTTACTAGAACAAAGACCTCGAGTAAGGTTTAAAAAAAGACTATGTTAATAGCACTTTACTTTGCACTAGCTTGACTGTGTGCTGTCCTGTAGAACTTGTCCGCGAAAGCGACGGAACAACACGTCCTGCGGCCAAGTCTTCTTCCATGACGAGGGGCAGATAACAGTTCGGTACACGTACGACGAACACCCTAAAGCTAAAGTTCCGGTGCGATTCCAGTAACTTATACTCTCGGTGTGTACCTCGTCTTTTCGCGCACGTACTCCACGATGTCCTCCACCTTGGTGTTGTAGTATAGGCGGGAGATGTACACCGGTATTTTCGGCTTTGCGGCACGCAGCCTCACTTCGGGCTCCGTAGGAGCTTTGCCGCAGCGGTTCTTGTTAGTTCGCGATCGATGCTTCTTTTTTTTGCACCGTCACGAAACCGTCATCATTATCAACCTTATTCGGCGCCTTTTCAAGCATGTTCATGATACTAGGAGCGCCAGAGACACTCGTGGTGACGCTAACGAAATCCCTACGGTTTTGGCAGGACTGCAGACACTGGCAGCGGGATGGGGCGAGGGGCTTGGGTGGCGTTGCGTGGAGGAGCCGTGGTGACGAGCACGGGGCTGCAGGGCGCGCCGGCGGTGGCGGGGCGCTATGCAAGATCAGCAATCGACGGATGTGCTGGCGACGAAATTGCTGACGTGGATTTTGACGACGATATATCGAGGCTGGTTCCGCGACATGTGTTTACGTTTGACGCATCGACAGGTGACCTATTTACCACCACAATGTTGCGCAACTCGCTAACTTCTTAGCGCAAATCAGCGACGGTGTTTTGGGATGCATCTAATTTCGTTAGCATATCCGCGAGGCGGGCCTTCAAAAAGACAATGTCCTTTAAAAGACTAATTACATCGACGTGGTCGAAGGTGACGGAAAGAAGCTTGTGTAGCTCCTTCGCCACAAACGCGGCACGTCGTCAGGGTAGGTCTCCTTGAACAGCGTGATTATATCCTGCTGGCTCTTCTTAGTCCTTTCACGCCGGCGGGACACCATCTGGTCGCGCTTGTTCAGCACACTGAACAACAATAGCTTGGCAGCAGCTATGTCATCATCGCTGAAGTTCTTCGCGCAGATCTAGACAGCAGACACCTCGTCCATCACATCCAGCTTCTGCTGCAGGAACGCCAGCAGCTTATTCACCACAAGTTCATTACTCATGGCGAGTAAATTACGAGCGACTGAGTGCGGCACGCGGCAGAAGTGCAGTATATAAGGTTGATGTCGGATTGCTGCAAGACAAGTCTGTCAAAATCACAGTGATCTTTATTTCCATCAATATACGCTTGCTGTCAGGTTGTTGCATAGATAAAAGAAAGAAGGTTTGCTGCCATTGACAAGTCTGTCAAAACTACAATGGTCTTTATTTCCATCAATTTATGGTGGCTGTCGGGTTGCTACCACTGACAATTATGTTAAAATCTATGTGATCTTGGCGTTACAAAAACGTTGCTGTTGGGTTGCTGCTTTCGAGTTAAAATAACTGTGCAAGGACTGTAGAATACTCTGTAATATAAAAGCTACACCATAATAATTACAAACATAAATGCAGAAATTTTATAAGGGGTGACACAATGGGCGGTCTTATCGCTAAAATCGTTCTTTTAAAGACGTTTGGATGGATTAAGGGAGAAGAAGAGACTGACTGACACTGTAGTTATGGTTAATCCTCACCTGGTCACTGGTCCCCATCTCCAGAGTGGAGTTGCTGTTGTCCTGTCCCTGAGCCATCTTGATTAGGGAGTAACTGTGAACAAAAAGACACACTGTGTTATGCCTTTCAACAAATGATTACGAAATACTTTATTTTAAAACATCTTTGACCTCTGAATTTTTACAGTGTTTCTTCTCAGAGTAGACTCGATTAGGAAACATCGAACTCATCTAGTTTAAAAAAAAATGTACATGTAAAATTGCTATTTTTAACCAATTTACAATAAGAAAAATAAATAGTAGCCGAGTAGTTACAAAAATATTAGAACTGGTTGAATGAAAACTTTGAGGGCCTCACACACAACATTTGCAATTCTTAGAATTTAGTTATTATCATAATTATAAAGCATGGATTTTCCTCTCCATACCATGCTCGAATAAACTTTGGACTGGGTGCGAACATAAAACGTAATTAAAATCAAATCAGAATTACGTCAGTGGTATTGTGGTTTTAGTATAACTATCACTGTGCTTAACCTATGGATAAATAAACATTATTATTTTTTTAATTTTTTTATATGTTTTCATATCTCGGGACTCTGGGGTCCCGGACATTTGGAAGGCGTACGAGGGGCCGAAGCCAACTCGCAGAGGCCCGATAGGCGCTTTCAATGAAATGAGGCACCAACCGACGATTATCCCTGTATGCACTATACAAGTTCACCCAAGGACAATCCCCGGTTGGTGCAGGACTATTGCAGTTATTATTATTATTGTTTCACAATGTAGTTTCATCTTAAGATGATACTCGTACCTACTCAATATGTCTATATGTCTCTCGAAATACATTTGAAAACTATTTCGTGAAAATATGAGGATTTGCAACAAATATAATTTCGAGACTAGCTTTTCCCGCGGCTTCGCCCGCGTGAATGTCAAAAATATCCCACGAGAATGAAAAAATCTGCTGTTTCATCAATTTTGGTCGAGTAGGTATTGCGGAAAAGTCACACGTAGGTACGTCGACCCCTAAACGTGCCTACGCTGCTATTGTCACAGTTCAGTGCGATGCGCGCTCGAATACGGACGTGTTGTCACAGTTGTACGCATAGTGCGCGGCGTTAGCTGCTGCCTGATATTTCGCAATGAGTTCGCAGCAACTTATCGCAAACGAGCTGTTGGCATTCATACAGAATGCCATCGATACTATGGACGAGGTGAGCATCGTGCAGATCTACAAATCGAGCTTCAAAGAGGACGAGATAAGCAAAGGCAAGATGTTACTCTTCCAGACGACTGGGAAGCTCGATCAAATGCCATCTCGGAGGAGAGATGGTACAGAGAAGAGCGTGCAAGACATCATCACCTTTCTAAAGGTGACCGACCCTGACGACGTGCCGACTTTCGTAGCGAAGGAGCTACATAAGTTAACGCCCGTCACTTTCGATCACGTAGATGTCACCAGGCTGCTAAAGGATATTACATCTCTAAAATCAAGCCTGGCCGACGTGCAGTGCAAGTTGGAAAAGTCAGAAAATACCATCCATGAACTACGTGCCGAGATAGTGTTGCTACGTAGTGCTGTTTTGGAAAGTAGGACAAACGACGAAGCCAACGTAAACACGCGTCGTGGGGCGCAAAATGCATCAGTCAGCAGTTTTGCATCGGCACTATTGCATTCGTCGTCGATTGCAAACATCGAGGGCGATGCACCGTACCCCGCCGTCCCCTGCCCCTCTGCTCCGGCAGAGAATACGACACGCGTAGCTACGTCGACCCCCGAACAAGCTTACGCCGCAATTGCTGCCGCAAACAAACCAGCTGCGTCACGAACTAAGCAGCAGAAAGGGGGAAAGCAGAACCGTCGCTGTGAAACCCTTCCGAGGGAACCGATACAGCACTGTCCTGCAAAGCAAGAGTGTGATGAGGATGGCTTCACCAAAGTTCAGAAGAAGAAGAAGAAGCCTACTTGTCGCAATCAATGCGGAACTGGACTGATAGGACCAAATATGCTGCTACGTCCAGCGATACCTACGACGTTGCTGTATGTGTCTCGACTGCATCACTCCACGAAGGTTGAGGAGATCGTGGAGTACATGAAGGTGAAGACCAACTGGACCTTGAGGGTCGAGAAGTTGGAGCCCCGTCACAACACCAACTTCAAGTCGTTTGTGGTGCGGGTTCCGACACAGCATCTCGACACGTTCCTAAAGGAAGAGTTTTGGCCGAAGGGTGTAGTCTACCGACGTTTTCGCGGCAGGCTATGCGACACCGCGCAGCGTAACACGACGCCGTCACCTCGTGTGTCTTAGTTTATTTTATAAGTTGTATTTTATATGTATTAGTATATCATTTTTGTTATGTTGTAATATTTTTTGTTTGTATTTGTGTATTGTATTTTGTATGGGCCACAGCTGCCTGAAATAAAGGAATTATTGTCACCATCGCCACATCGGATGCGTCGCAGCCTAAGCGACAAGCCAAAATAGGGGAGAAAAAGGGTGCTCAACCTACCCTGACTGCGATCCGTAGCTCCTTACCAAGAACGAGCCAAGTTGATGAAAAGGGTTTCACTAAAGTTGAAAAGAAGAAGAAGCCCTGTTCTCGTAACCAGTGTGGTACCGCACCGAGTAGACCCAACATGCTGCTGCGCCCTGCTGTGCCTACGACGCAGCTGTACATTTCGTGTCTATAACACTCCACAAGGATTCAAGAAGTCGTGCAGTATTTGAAGATGAAGACCGACTGGACTCTGAGAGTCGAAAGGTTGGAATCGCGCCACAATATCAACTTTATGTCGTTCGTGGTACGAGTTCCAACCCACCATCTACAGGCCTTCTTAAAAAAGGACTTTTGGCCAATATTATTATTGAATTTTTGTATGAAACAGCTGATATATTTTTGTGATTTGCGAGTTGATCTCATAGTAAATGTTGTTCATATTCATGGTAGAACATCCTGTGATTTGGGTTGTGGTGAAAAAATTGCTCAGTTTAAATTACTTACTTGCACGCCAAATTCGAAGGCAACTTTAAAGCAAAAATATAAATCCTCTTTAATCCCTATCCCGTGGGAATTTCGAAAAAAATAGTTACAGGTACGGAACTTAGCAAAGCTTATGTTCTCTGAATTACAAAAGTGTCTTTGGCGATGGCGAAAGTTGGTCTGAGCGATGATGAGATAGTAAGGATTTTTAACCCCCCAACTGTTATGGTTTAAACTACAAAAATGACGTTTTTCCATGCAAACTTTCGTCCCCTATTTTACTCCCTTATTGATTGTATTTCGAAAAGTCCTTCCTTATTCCTTGTCTACATTATATAGGAAACCTCTATGCAAAATTTCAGCCTTCTAGGTCCAAGGGTTTGGGCTGGGCGTTGATGAGTGAGTCAGGCAGTCAGTCAGGACTTTTGTTTTTATTTATATAGATAGATTTAAATGATTTACACTCCCAGACTCCTAAATCGAGCCATCGTGCAATTTTATGTATAGTTTAAAGGCCTAAAATATCAAAATAATGATGAGTCAAGGAAGAAGTTTTTATGCAGTTTTGAAGCCGAAATACTGGCCATCATTGTTCAGAATTTGAATTTACGACTATTTAAACTGTTTTATACTCGTACATCTATACAAAAAAGGGTGGATCGATATAGCAATCCGGGAGTGTATTTAAAAAACTATTTTATGATAATTGTCATAATGAATTTTGGTAAACACACGACGTAAAACAGCATCACGACTTGTAAAAACGTAAGGAATCCAACACGGACGGAATCCAGATACAATTTAAACTAAATGCATTCTAAAGTATTTTGTTCTGCAAACTTTAGGGAAACTAAACTCATTACCTTGAGACACTGAAGGACGTGGAGTTTACATTGCACTCAGGCACCTAGATTGCTGTTCAAGCACGATGGATAAGTAATGCGGATGTTGTTAGCTTAGAATTTTAAACACAATCTACAAAGGAGTCTTAATCTAATACCTACTTACAGTTAAAAACAGCCATATAATGAAGCACATGCATGCGTAATAAAGGGTATCTTTAATTAATGGGCGAAACTTCATCGAAACAAGTTTTTTTTTTTAAAAAACATACATTTTGGCGCCATAAATACGCCATTTAGATTTTTTATAATTCAATATACCCAGTAACACTCGTACACACGGCTACACATCAAGCTATACTTTTCTAGTTTAAACTGACCTCTTATTGTAAGGAAATCCTATACAATGCGAGATCAGCTTATTCTGGATATGTATAGCTTGATCTGCAGCCGTGCGTACAATAAAGAGGAATCTAACGACATATTATCATGATTCATCAAAATCAGTTCAGCCTTTAGTACTTACGAGGGAACATAGGGATGGATGCTACATAAATAGGTACACGTCAAACACATAACCCTCCTTTTTTGGCTTCGCCGCAGTCGGGTAAAAACAAAGCGAATTTCTAAGTCATCATTTTAAATTACAGTTACCTGCATATATAATTGGTCACGGAGTCAACGATGTTTTGTTTTTGTTTAGTGGTGCAGTCCGTACATTTAGGTACAGTTCACAAAAGAGTTAATAGTCCAAGATCCCGACGACGACGACGACAAACGGGCAGCTCGCCGTCCGGTCGACGGCGCGTTGTGTGCCACGCGCACCTCAAAGAGATGTCAGCAGTGACGGGGTCCAATAGGGCCAATGCCGCCGGGGTCTCGGGTAGTTCGAAAGAGATACCGTGGCGCTGGCACGGGCAACTGAAGGAACACGGGTGGGTTTTAGTCAGTAAAAGTCTGACACGCCCTCCCGCTCTAACCAGAGCGGGAGAAGTCATTTGATGATTTCCCATCCACAAAAAAAAAAAAAAAAAAAAAGGGCCGCCAGACCTTACTTATTTTTAACCGACTTCTAAAAAAGGAGGAGGTTCTCAATTCGGATGTTTCTATTTTTTTTTTTATGTTTGTTCGCGCATAACTCCGTCGCATGCCAACCGATTTGAAAAATTATTTTTTTGTTGGAAAGGGTATACTTCCCAAATGGTCCCATTTTTGTCAAAATCCAGTTCTGATGATGGAATCCTGGAGAAATCGAAGGAACTCTTCAAATATTATAGGCACACCTATAGTGATTTGGGTATTTTTTATAGTAGCTCGTGTATTTGCTCTCGGAAAGCACCACTTGGTGAAGTGGAACTGATGATGAAGACCACAGATGGCTACCGGAATTACTCAATGATAAATATTTCACGGGTTGCGATTCGATTACTTTAATATGGTTGCTAAGCAATTTCCGCTCGTCACACAATGCGTGTGGTGAGTGGTTGTTGAGGAGTTCTCCTGGTTCTTACCAGCAGAACTCCTCAACAATTAACGTCCCAGCATCGGGAAAAGCAATATTTTGTAACATGTGATGAGCAATTGACATTAGACTATTGTAACTTATACAAATTGTAAACAGACCCAATAAAAAGTGAAAAATAAAAACTTTTTTACAAAAAAATACAACCGACTTCCAAAAACAACACTACAAAGTGAAAAATAACTTTAATTTCGGAAGTCGGTGGCAAAAACAAAAATACATTTAATCAGACACCGACTTCCGAAATTAAAGTTATTTTTCACTTTGTAGTGTTGTTTTTGGAAGTCGGTTGTATTTTTTTGTAAAAAAGTTTTTTCTGATTAACAAAATGTATGATAGAGTAGTGTTAGCATGTACTTTGAATGTACGCAGAACTCTTAGCTTGGGCCGTCGGCCAATTTTTAGGTATTATGTACTAAAGTTACGTAAAAATATTACTCACTTTTCATAAAGTCTGACTGCTCATTTTTATGTATGTTTAAAAAACTTGTGGGGGTTGTTTACCTTAAAAATTGCTGAAATGTGAACTACGAGTATACTTAGCGGACAGTACTGACAGACATCTGACACTTCCCAAATTTAACACAATCAATAGCTCCAGAAATCAAAATGATTGAAAAAAGCGCTCTTCGTCTCCTTGGTCTCCAATCTTCGAGAATTCCTTTCCCTCTTTTGTTGAGGAAAAAATACAAAATTTCAACGACATTTCGGAGAGATTGTTCCAAATTAATATACATTCGACCATCACCTTAATCCGATACTGCTGTTTCGGCCCTAAATTAGCATATTTCCTTCGCGCTTCCCATTTATGGAAACACACTCACTTTTTAGACAAAATGGACCAAATTATCCGGCACACATTAGTTTCGATTTTAAACGTGGCCGTGGACGACCGAGCTTGGACACAAGCTACTCTTCCCATTCCTATGGGTGGCCTTGGCGTCTGCAAAATTTCTAGTAGGTATTAGTTTACCGGCTTTCATATCTTCGGTCCACGGTACTGAGAAATTAATCAGGAAAATCTTAGCCTCCACACTTATTGATTTTGATGTGCCGTGCTTCACCGAGGCTATGGATGCTTGGAGACTCACTTGCCCAAACTCAGACTTACCCGATATTCCAACTTCCCAGTTCCCACAAACGGTGGGATGAGTCGCTCTGCAGATTAGTACAGAACAATTTACTTAACACGTCTGCTACTACTACAGAGCGTGCGCGCCTGCTGGCTGTGAGTAAGTGGGAGTCGGCTTCATGCACTTCCGACGTCGAACATAGGCATTTTGTTTGACGTTACTACTTTCCGCCTCGCTGCTTCCCTGCGACTTGGAGCTCCATGTTGTTCTCCTCATCGCTGTCACTGTGGTGAAGTTGTCAACAGCCTCGGACACCACGGCCTGTCTTGCAGCCGAAGTGCGGGTCACTTAGCGCCACACGCGAACATTAATGACATCATCCGACGAGCTGTTGTTACAATGTTAGAACACAATGGCTTGGCACGCGACGATGGCAAGAGACCGGACGGCATGTCTTTATTTCCATGGAAGGTGGGTAGGCCTTTAGTGTAGGATGCAACATGTGTCGATACTCTTGCGCCATCTTATCTTCCTGGCTCGGCGTGCTGTGCTGGCTCCGCTGCTGCGGCTGCGGAAAACCTCAAGCGGCGAAAATATAATAACCTTATTGGTAACTATATTTTCGAGCCGTTTGGGATTGAAACCCTCGGGCCGTGGGGTCCCAGTGCCCATGGTCTCTTTAAAGATATATCGAAACGTCTAGTTGACAATTCCCGTGACCCAAGGGCTGGCTTTTACCTTGGCCAGAGGCTAAGCATTACCATACAACGTGGCAATGCCGCCAGTCTCTTAGGTACTTTACCAGTCGACAGCGATGCGGATGAATTTTTGCGACGCCTTGTTTTAGTTTGTGAATAATTATAATTTTATGTTAGGATATTTTTTGTTATTTTTAGGTGGTTTTAACAATCAAATAAAATAAAAAAAATTGTATAAAGGTCAAAAAAAAAATGCTGTAACTCTTCATACCTCTATATATAATGATTAGACAAATGAGTAAGTATGTAGTTATGTTTGCACAAAAACACGGTTAGTCCATTCATCTGATAACAAAACTTTAACTATCTTAATCCGCGTAATCGTTACTGTTTTGTCTTATCTAAACGAGTACCGATATGTAAAATAGTTGCTATAAACTTATTTGTACTAATCTACTTGTAATCAGACAGATTTACTTGCATTTAAGAAAATATGCGGTTTGATAGAACTTGTATGCCAATAAATTAGGTACGTCTGGACGTCTGGGCCAGCGGTGTCCTACACTCTGTCAGTGGTCAGTAGAACTTATAGATATTGGCATAATCAGTCTATAATGTTCCCACTACTGGGATACAGGCCTCCTTTCGGTGAGACAGAATGGGCAGTAAACCACCACGCGACCCCAGTGCGAGTTGGTAGATATCACGTCATGTCTTCTAATTTTTGGTTCTAGGACATGCCGGTTTCCTCACGATGTTTTCCTTCACCGTTTTGAGAGCAGTGGTAATGAAATAATTTACACAAAGTAAAGCGCCTGTCAGGGTTCGAACCTACGACCACCGACGTAAGTCATTGAGCCACCACTGCTCTCATGGATACCTGTTGGACACTGCGATATCAGAGGCTGGCGCATTGCCATCCCAAATAGAAGAAGAAGCTTTTAGAATGTTCTAGAAGCTTCGGGCCGAGCGGGAACGAGAGGAGTTCCCAGAAGCGTGCGAATTGTAGCGGGAGTGGTTAGAAATTCTTTCGCGTTATGATAACTACGACGATAATATTCAAGCATCCCAAAAATTCCCAAAGACGTTATCTTTAAAGATTTTCGTGTAATAAGCTAGACCCTCTCGGTTCTCTATAAAAATTCCAATAATCTACCTATAGAGTTCAATAATCTTAAAACACAATTTATTTTCCTTCCCCTAAAATTCGATATTGCGTTCTCGCATCAGCGGGCGTCGAGATTTGATATTTATTACCTTTCCGCTAGTTCTCGATGTGGCATTGGTTCGAATAGCTTTTCTGATGTTTTGAAAAGAATCTACACTACGAAGCTCTACGGTACAGCTAAGTAATGTAAACTCTTTCGAGAGTTTGAAGGTAGAGCAGTAATACTAGTACCTTTCTGGACTCTTGTTCTAGACCAAATCTTATTATGAACTTTTGATAGTTCTGTATCAGCCAATCACGGTTGTTATATTTATTTTCCATTGCCAAAACCTTTTTTTTTCCGGCCCATGGATCGCTTACAGCTGCGTATCAAGTCAACTGATAGCTACTCATTGCTTTCTATCAAATGGCAAAGTCTCCAGTAACTTAATTGGCACTTTTCACTCGGATTTTCTGTGTTTTCTGTGAAATATTTACATACAATTCCTCCTTCTCTTCGGGAATCCAAGAAGCCAAGATGCTTTGTACGCACACGGAGTGAAAATCACTATATTTTATATATCATCATCTGCATCATCATCTGCCTAGCCTTTTCCCAACTATGTTGGGGTCGGCTTCCAGTCTAACCGGATGCAGCTGAATACCAGTATTTTACACGGAGCGACTGTCTATCTGACCTCCACAGACCAGGTACTGGGTAAGACTGTTTGTCAGGCTTTCGGGCTTCTCTGACGATCCGTAACGACTGTCAAAGATCCACGAATGACAGCCGGGACCAACGGTTTAACGTGCTTGCCGAGGCACAGAGAGGTCTTGCGGTATGTAAAGAGCCACGGACCCATCCACGGACCAGCCACGACAAACGTAGCTTAACCTGATCGATCGACCCGTGCGGCTATTATAACTTAGCCACTATAATATGTAGGTATAATTATACTCTAATATATTATAATAAAACTGAAGATTTTTTTTTTTTGTTTGAACGCACTATAATCTCTGGAACTACCAGTCGGATTTGAAACAACCCTTTTGCATTTGATAGCCCAATTTCATAATAAATAATAAAATAATAAATAAAAGGTTTATTCACAATTAAGATACAGAAACACACTTAAAATGTACATTACATTACAGTTCATATAATGCAAAATCTGTATAAAAGCATATAAACCCTGTCTCATAGACTAGGATAGCCTGTATTCTAAAAGACAGTGTTCGGCCAAATAATTGTTTTAAATAATTAATAGAGAAATGAACAATGATAATTGATAGGAAGGTTATTATTATATATATATATATATCTTTTTTAAATCCTAATTTTTATAAGAGGCTTTTATCCACAGTGGCAAGTCAGCCTCATCATAACTTAAACTATTCTAAACTACAAATACAAAAAAAAATATTAATTCCTAAAAAAAACTGTAAGTAGGTCTGCTATCTCAGGCGAAGGTTGCGCTAAAACTTTTACGTATGGACCAATATCATACTTATGTACTTTAACCATACTCAACAGTGTCTCTCTTTCCTTCTTTGTGTTAGTACACTCCATAAGTATATGGTGAACATCTTCAACCATTCCGCATGTTTCACAATTGGGCGAATTAACTTTATTCATCAAATCACCAAACTTGCGCGATGGGTAGTGACCAGAGCGTAATCTATGAAGCAGAACAATATGATACCTACTCATTTCTGTGATAGCAAACCATGGTATTCGAGGAGGCTGATATTGTATAGTTTTATACCAGATACCTTTTTCCCTACTTCGTTCGTCAAAGTACTCTTTAAATTTATCATAGCAAACTGTTTTTGCTATGAACATCACGCTAGAACCCTTACTAGCCGAGCAAAAAAGAACACAACACTATTAGATGTACAACACACCACCAGACCACCTCAATTTCCTCTTTAATGAATAATCCAATAATTTACTCACCACGTTTCAGATTTAAAAAAAAAAACTAACAACAAAAATGGACCGGCCTTAGCCGAATCCCCACCACACTAAATATTTTACCGCAAGATTATCACTATCAACCAATTCATAAAGATAAATACAAGCACTTATTAATCAATAAGATATAGGAATAATAAAGTTTAGATAAAAATTGTTTATGATAAGACTAGCTGTTGCCCGCGGCTTTACCCGCGTGGATGTCAATATGTACTTTCATATTTTTTTGCGCGGACCCCTAATTATTTTTTTTTAAATAAAAGCAACCTAAGTTACTTTTTATAACATCAGCTATCTGCCAGTGAAAGTACCGTCAAAATCGATCCCGCCGTTTCAGAGATTATCCGACAGACAAAATTTAAAAAAAATTGTTTTATTGGTTATGTGTGCCGTTTATACCTTACTTTCGATTTTTCTATAATACAAGCTTGACTTAGTGTAGGAGTTAGAGAATTCCATGTTTTCTATGTGACAGCGTACAATCTCACAAAGATTTAAATTGTTATTAGTTTAAGAAATTGTTGTACCTACTTGGAATTAAATATTTATTATTATATTATTATTATTATATTATACTTTCAAATGCGTTTAGTAAAATGCTGTTATTTTGACATTAAAAACAGACTCAAAGTTATTTATTTTTATAAATGTATAGATTTAAAAATAATTATATAATAGTAAGAACGAAAATTAATTAAATCTTAAATTCCCAAGTATGCAATGTAAACAGCCAAAGGACTTTTTTGGGTAGTACTTTAGAACACACGGATACACATCGATCTATAATTTCCAGTTTACACTGACCTCTCATTGTAAGGAAATCTTTAAAGTTATTTTTCACTTTGTGGTGTTTTTTTTGGAAGTCGGTTTTTTTTTTTTTTTGTAAAAATTTTTTTTAGTTCTTTTAATTGATAACGTTATTAGGTAAGAAGGGGTCCCCGAAACGATCAATCGCAAATAATCGCAATTGATCAATTGCCATCAATTTCTATTGTGTAATATTGTCACTCGCTTCGATTGCACTTGGTAGACGATCAATTCGTGCATCAATGTGTATCAATCACGTAAATATTGACAATTGCAATTGATCGTTTCCCCATAAGGTTTGATAAGCTCGCGACTGTGTACCTACCTCTCAGAATATAATAAAGAAAGAAAAGAAAAAAAAATCTATAATTTGAGACCTAACGTACCTACAATATTTTAGTAGGTACGTTGGTTTAAGGACAATTTCATCATTATAACATTGGAATGGTGATGTTCGACTTATCATTTATTAATATCTACAAGTTAACAATTTAACTACCTTTCTTACCAGAATTTTGAAGAGATATAAGTAATTGGACGCGATTTCCCAATTACTGATTGATAGGAGGAAATTTTAGGCAATAAAATTTTCGTTTATTTGTTGTTAGATTGTTGTAGATACAGGCTGGCGGACGTCAGTGTCTTTCATAGATTATATTTCTAGTATTTTTGGTTTTATATTTTTGTTTTATCCATTGACGCGTCCCGCTCCCGGCGCGACGTCATTATACTCGTATATAGGATTGTCCTTGAGATTTTTTGTCGGCGCGCGACGGGACGCCTAGCCACTTTATACACGGCTTGTACACAAAACATTCCTATTAATCGCTATGAAAGTAACTACTGTTTCTTAAAGTGGATCTTAGGCTGGATTACGAATTTTGATTTATAACAATAGATGACTTAGTTTTTTTTTTTCAATAAAAAAAAATAAATAGATTGTTTATATTACCGCCAATAAAAAACAATTAAAATATTATTTCAAAACCTAAAGCGATAACCCTATTTTTTGTTTTTTTTGGAAGGTGGTTGAATTTTTTTGTACTTTGCACCACATGTGTGCTTAAGGAAAATCCTTTGAAATCCTTAACATATTAGGTACATAAGCTTATATTTTATATATATAAACGTAAAAAAACGTCTTCCGATGGGAAAAAATCATCATCAGTAGTTGTGAAGCTATGGGGTTCGCAACTAACCCCCACCCCCTCCCCCTGGGGTTTTGGGTTCATACATAAGTACATATATTCCTATGAAGGGTTAAAAAAGTTTTTAATTTTTCACTTTTGTTGTGGTATTCTACCCCATAGAAATTTTAATACCCCTACGTGCTTTGAAAATTACAGTGACAGGCAAAATACGTATTATTCAAGCTAACTCAAAAACTACCCAAGCAAAATTAATAAAAATGTATATGAAACCATCTAGGCCTTTCAAATAAAAGATGAATTTTCCGTATCGGTGTAGCCGTCCTCGAGTAATCGGGGAACGAACGTAATAAAAAAAAACCCTCCTTTTTTTGAAATCGGTTAAGCCGGTTAAATTCCTGTATTTTTAAGAACATCTATCATCATCTATCGAAAATGTTATTAGGTTTTTACATTGATTGTCTCTGAGCTTTGAAACGTTTTTATTTACGGTAATTGGCCTCTTGAGAGGAGCACAGAGGTGCATGCCTCCATAAAAATGACGTGGTAGCCTCAGCAGCAAAGTGCGTACATACATTATTTTTATAGACCCGCAGATCATCGACAGCCAATTCTGATTCGAATTTCAAACATATTTTACATCAACCGTTATTCTAAATTTGAAATCGTTCTGGAATCTACTTTAAAATAAGTCTTTCAACCTGTATTTTTATTGAAATTTCAAATTCCGAATTGAAATCTCCCGGCGACATTTATTGAATTTATTCAAACGATTTTGAACCTCGTATTCTTCTGTGTACCTTTTTACTGGTTTCGATTTTCCTGTTAGCAAATCGAATTCCATCATATTTCGAGCCCCCAATTACTGTCCGTGACGAAGCCCCAATTTTTCCAATAAACCAACATTCTATGGGTAATTTCTATACCGTTGGATCTAATTGGCTTGTCATTTCCTTTTCACTCACGGCTCGGCCACTTTCATCACGATTTGATCGCGCTGACTGGAATTAATAATTTTATGTGCTCATAAAACGTAACAAGAATACGTACACTTTCTATTACATCGATTACGGTGTGCATACGAATCGTTGCAAATAAAAATATTGTTGACTTTACTCGGATAGAGTAGGGATCGATTAATTGCATATACACCACAAATTTTTAATTAGTACAAATACTTAAAGTGCTTATTATACTCGTATATGTAGTCTCAGTAAATAATATTCATAAACAGCAAAGTTATTAGCGTTTGTTTATATCCCAAAATGTGACTCAGTTTAAGGAAATATTGTACAGGCTACATAGTAGTATTCATTAATCATGGAAAAGCACTGCGCGTAGTGCTTTCTAGTAGCAATTGATAAGATTGATTGATTCAATTATGAATTAACCAATTACGACAAATTTTCGTGGACAATTTTGGGATTTAATTTTTTTGACTTTTGACTACACATAATAATATGATGAGTAACGGGTACGGATACTGCCCCATTTTTTTTTTGTACTAATTAAAAAATAGTAGTGTAGATACATAATTCTCTCTCAAAGACAATAGTAGCTTTAACAAAATCGTGTTGTTTTTGTCACGACTCTACTGAGTTCTATTGATACTTTTCTTGTCCTATGCATTGGTGTTGAAATGTGTAGGTGAACGTAGGTGTAATAATGTAGACAATAGCACGGGATAAATAATAATGCTAACAACAGCACTGTGACGGCTTACGAAAATAGTTTTAGATTACCTATTTACTTTAGGTACAATACAGTTACTGTGAATATTACACGTTTATTAAAATACTTCCATGACTCATGATCATGAACGAAGGTGGATCCCCGAATATATGTGTCATCATAATCTTTGTAAACATAAATTCTATATTATTATAGTATACTAGCTTTTGCCAGCCGCTTCGCCCGCGTGTATGTCGGAAAATATCCCACGGGAATGTACCGGGAATTCTTGCCTTATTCCTTGTCTACATTATAAAGGGAACCTCTGCAAAATTTCAGCTTTCTAGGTTCAAGGGTTTGGGCTGGGCGTTGATGAGTCAGTCAGTCAGGACTTCTCTTTTTATTTATATAGATTATTCTACGTGTATTCATTGTGTAGGTTTTTTTACTTAAATATATTTTTTCTTCGATTGAAGGTTAAGCTACGAGTTTTGTATGAGACATGTAACTTGATTGAATTAATATTCAATCAAGTTACATGTCTCATACACAACTCTCAACAAACAATACATTAAAATTACAGTACAAATACAATACAAAACAAAAATGTAATGAATACTAACTCATCCACGAACTGACCGCGCCAAGCGTAGCTTATTATTTTTTATTATTAAATAAAAAATACAACCGACTTCCAAAAACAACACTACAAAGTGAAAAATAACTTTAATTTCGGAAGTCGGTGTCTAGTTAAATGTATTTTCGTTTTTTGCCACCGACTTCCGAAATTAAAGTTATTTTTCACTTTGTAGTGTTGTTTTTGGAAGTTGGTTGTACTTTTTTGTAAAAAAGTTTTTTTTTTCACTTTTTAGTTGTGTACCTACCCCACACAAATTCTAATACCACTAGGTACCTGCAAAGCAAACTAGAACATAGTCCATATAAAAGTGGGGAAAAAATACGTATTAATGAAGCTAACTCCAAAACCACCGAAGCAAAGTTAATCAATTTTATATGGGACCAACTGTGATGTATACCCTCTCGAATAAAACAAAAAAAATCAAAATCGGTCTAGCCATCTTCGAGTAATCGGGGAACATACATAAAAAAAAATAAAAAAAAAAAAAAGTTCCGACGAATTGAAAACCTCCTCCTTTTTAAAGTCGATTAATAAATAAATATCGAGATTTCTTCGTGTCTCGGCTTCATTCGTAGATCTTTGACCATATGAGTTGTTACGCCATGGGTAGTTAAAGACCCAAGTCTGACAACCATGGTCTTACCAAGGGGTATCATGTTACCCAGTCAGGTTGTGGAGATCAGTTAAGCACTCGCTCTATGTAAAATACTGATATACAGCTGCATCCAGTTAGACTGGAAGCCGACCCCAGCATGTTGCGAAAAGGCAGGCAGATTGATTTGTTTTTCTTTTAAGTACATAAATTCGATATGTGATAAGTATACCAAAACAATAAAAATACACAGGAAAATACTACGGAAACTTAACAATATAAAGCGACACAAATCTTTCAATCATAGATACATAACTATTATCATCATCATTTCAGCCGCAAGACGTCCACTGCTAGACATTGGCCTCCCCCAAGCACCGCCACTTCGACCGGTCATCGGTCCACCTTGTGGGAGGCCTTCCAACGCTACGTCTCGCGGTACGCGGCCGCGACTCCATACATTTTATTTTGTAAATAAAAAATAACATAGTAGGGTAACTGCTGTAGTATTTGGCCTCGCTTTAGAAACTGGCCACTCATTAAAAAAGGGGTAAAAACAAGGTAATCCTTGCAAGCTCATGAATGAAAAGGACCAAAACAATATTTTTCGTCCGTTTCATTCATTAGCTTGCTTCTTCTCCTTATTTATACCTCTTTTTTTTATGAGTGGCCAGTTACTAAAGCGTGGCCAAGTACTGTAGCAGATACCCTATCTATTCAATAGGCATCACAGCACCTAGAAACCACAATACGTTACCTAAGATCACAAATGCTCCGATTATAAAAACCGCAACAGAAAACCTTGGCTCAGATATTCAAGTAGGTATTGAACCTTCTTTTTAACCGACTTCAAAAAAGAGGAGGTTCTCAATTCGTCGGACCCTTTTTTTATTTATTTTTTTATGTATGTGCCCCGATTACTCGAAGATGGCTAGACCGATTTGGATTTTTTTTGTTTTATTCGAGAGGGGTTGGTCCCATATAAAATTGATTAACTTTGCTTTGGTAGTTTTCGAGTTAGCTTCAATAATACGTATTTTTTCCCCACTTTTATATGGATGATGTTCTAGTTTGTTTTGCAGGTAGTGGTATTAGAATTTGTGTGGGGTAGGTACACAACTAAAAAGTGAAAAATAAAAACTTTTTTACAAAAAAATACAACAGACTTCCAAAAATAACACTACAAAGTGAAAAATAACTTTAATTTCGGAAGTCGGTGTCTAGTTAAATGTATTTTCGTTTTTTGCCACCGACTTCAGAAATTAAAGTTATTTTTCACTTTGTAGTGTTGTTTTTGGAAGTCGGTTGTATTTTTTTGTAAAAAAAAAATTATTTAACTTTTACATACAATATACAAGTTAACACTATTTACACTAGGTACTAAATTAAATGATTAACTAACTAACTAAACAAATAAATACAAAAAGTAGGTATTGAATATGTATACAACGTCGTTTTTTGCATCTTTTGTCTGTACTATCTATAACTATACTAATATTATAAAGCAGGATATATAAGCAAATAGGAGCAGAGTATCAATGAAAAATGTTGCAAAAACGGGGAAAATTTATTCCTTTTGAGAGCTTCCGTTGCGTGCGCTGAAATAAGATGGAATTGTTAGTTCTATAAAAGTCCACGATAGCAATAATAAGTCTTTCTGTTAAGGTTGGCTCACTATAACTTTTTAATGGTAAACTAATAACAAAGCTGAAGAGTTTGTTTGTTTGTATGTTTCAACACGCTAATCTCTGGAATTACTAGTCGGATTTAAAAAAATACTTCTTGAGGAAGGCTATAGGCTATTCAACATCACGCTAGGACCATTAGGAGCCGGGAAAAAAGAAAAACAATCAGAAAGAATTTTAAGTGAAAACGAAGTAATAGCTCGGGCAGGCAATGCCATGCGACGGGGTGGGTCGAGGGAACAAGAAATTTCACGTGGACGAAGTCGCGGGCAGAAGCTAGTCTAAATATATCTACATAAGCATATTATTAATTAAAGTCGCTTTTCGTATGATCTGTCTGTGTGACCACGTTGTTCTTCTAAACTACACAATTCGAATTAACATATTCCGGACACGGACTAGAAAAAAAAGAAGGACTCCGCGACACGCGTATTGAAAGTGAAGCACCGTACCGATCTATGTGCAGTGTGCGTGATTTGACAAAAACGCCGCGTCGTGTCACGTAATGGCGGCCGGTCGGCATACTATTATGTAAATGTGTGCGTGAGGCATGTTTGTAGAAACGGTCCGGGTTACTTACCGTGCTTCACTTTCGGGTAATTCCTAAAGTACTCCATTCTTTTGTTCTAAAAAGATATGAATCTCATACATTAATTCCCAAGTTACTCCAAGGAATTATTATTATTTAAAAATACTTATTAGTTTGTTCCCATTCTGCTCCATAGGTATCTGGAATAATTCTCAAAGTACTCCACCGATTATTCGTTATAAATTCTCAAACTACTCTAACTACACATTACCTCGCTAATACATATATTTCATTACTCGTACAGTCAGTCACAAAAATTCTTAAAAGAATGATTAAAGTTTAGCATTTTGTTATAACGTCAATGCATACTTAAAATTGTAGGCTTTTTACGATAATCCCTAGTTCTCAAACAATTTGTAATCATAGCATAGTGAGATTAAATCCTATTTTAGGATCATAATATTATTTGTGCATCATCTATCGGATAAACTCGACACTTCCACTCACGCGCAGCCCTCCCCTGCGCGACGCCCCCCTTTTTTTATTTTGTGGATGGGAAATCATCAAATGACTTCTCTCGCTCTGGGCGGAGCGGGAGGGACTAAAAGCCACCCGTGTGCCTTCAATTTGCCTGTGCCAGGGCCACGTTATCTCTTTCGAACAACCCGCGACACCGGCGGCATCGGCCCTATCGGACCCCGTCACTGCTGACATCTCTTTGAGGCACGCATGGAACACGACGCGCCGTCGACCCAGGCCTAGACCTGACCGGACGGCGAGCTACCCATAGCTCGCCGTTCGCAAGCCCGCGCCTACGGTGGCTGGGAATCGGCTATGGATTCCCGCCGCCCAGGGCGTCTCCTGCGGCGACTAGGGGCGCGAGGGCGCGACAGTTGCCTCTCCCTCACGCGTTCCGCCTCCTCCTTTGCGAGCATTACTGCTTCGCAGAAGGAGGTAACGGCTTCCCATGCACTCTCGCTCCGTACCATGGCCTGGACCAGGTTCGGCCGCGAGAAATCGCCGCCGCCGATCGCCTCCACGAGGACACGGTGGTGCTCCGCCCAAGCCGGGCAGACCTCCACTGTATGCTCCACTGTGTCCTCCGGGCAATCCACACAATGGTGACACCCGGGCGTTTCCTCCCGCCCTATCCGGAACAGGAACCTCCCGAAACAACTGTGTCCGGTGAGGACCTGCGTCAGGCGGAAGGTGAGGACGCCGTGGCGCCTCTCCAATCACTCCTCAAAGAGGGGACTTACCACCGCAATTGTGGCGTGCCCAGCGCTGGGTTGCAACAATCGCGCTCTCCATGTCGCCATGAGATCCCGCCGGAGCTCTGTCCGCTGTACCGTGATTATTCGCGGCATCGGAGTTACGCCCCGGCGTTTCGCCTCCTCGCGCCACTCCCACATGTGTTCGGGGGCCTTTGCCTCCAGATCCCAGGGCGGCAATCCGGCAAGGAGGCTCGCCGCCTCACCGGAGACCATGCGGAATCCCCGGACTAGCCGGATGGCCATAACCCTTTTGGACGCGTTCAACCGGCGGGCTGGTCGCAGCCTCAAGGAACGTGCCCACACCAGTGCCCCGTAAAGGGCCATTGAACGCATGATACCCGCGTAAAGCCTCCGGCAGGAGGCGTTTAGACCCCCTAGATTGGGCAGGAGCCGCATCAAGGCAGCCCCGGCCCGCTCCAGTCTGGGAGCCAATCGTCGGAAATGCTCCACGAAGTTCCACCGGCTGTCGAGGACGAGTCCCAGGTACTTAATCGTCGACTCGAATTCGATGTGAACCCCTCCTACCATTATTTGGGATCCCGACGGTGGCACGTTCCGAAGACCATGAAAACACATAACCTCGGACTTGTGCAGGGCCAGCTCGCGTCCCAACTGCCGGATCCTCTCAACAATTGTCGCAACCCCGCTTGTCGCTATTTCGGCCGCCGTCTGGTGCGACCTTCCCTGCGCCAGGACCAGCGTGTCATCAGCGGAACATACCAGCGCGACACCCCCTAACACGACGTCGAAATTTTTTGTCGGCGCGCAACGGTGCGCATGCGCATTTATGCATAGCTTTTATGCAAAATATTTCTATGAACTGATAGTATACTAATGACTGTTTTTTAAAGTGGATAGACTAGGCTAGATAGCGAATATTGTTTTAGAACAATAGATGACTTAGTTTTTCCAATACCCAAAAACAAAATCAATTCGTTTATATTACCGCCAATAAAAAACAATTAATTGTTTTGTTTTGTTTTTTTAAAAAATAGGGTTAAAGCTTTAGCTTTAACCCTATTTTTTTTGCCTTAAATATTGCCCATGTGTCAAATAATCAAATGACATCATAATATTTATCTTTATTCTTCCAAAATTTTGAAATATGAAACATAATCTCGGTTAAAAAACGTCCCTGCGCGTAAAATTTCAAATGATTATTGGTCGAATTTTTAAAATATTTTATGTTAGGCTTAATTGCCAGATATTATTGTTGATTTTTTATTATTTGTTTTTCATGTTTTTTAGACTTCTGAATCCAGAGCTCCACTTTTTTAATTTTGTCAGTTGATATTTGAATATTTTTAATTGTTGAATTATAATATAGTCTTTTATTTAAAAAAATTCTTTATTTAAATATATTTGCAAAGCTTTTGAGCTGACTGTACGTCAGCTACCCTTTTATAGTAGAAAGCAACATAATAATCCGGTACATATTTAAATTAGCTTTTTGATTAAAATTGGGTGGAGTACTTTGAGAACATTTTAATATTATCATGGAGTAGAATGAAACCTAATTAAATATATTATATTTTTCATGGAGTAGTTTGGGAACTCTTTTTGGAGTACTTTGGGAATAACCCTCACTTTCGATATGCGTGGCGCGGAGTCCTTCTTTTTTTTCTAGTCCGTGATTCGGGAAGGTTTATGTGCAGAATATTATAAAAAAGAATACTCGATGTTTTGTCAAGTTAAAACCGTGCGAAGCAGGGCCGGGTCGCTAGTTTAAAATACTCATAAAATAAGCATTTTCACAACTGTATTGTATCAAGTGCAAAAAGGCGATTAAAAGCATAACATTCATCGACAGTTGAAACTATTGTTATCTTCTTTCTCTACTCCGTGATTGTTATAGTAATTTTCTTTGCAAATTGTTGAGACGGCATTATAATTAAATAGCGTTTTAATAGAGTTGGTCAACTATTAAGTTTAATATACACTAAGCCGACGTTCGCACGGACGTACAAATATCGCGGCGGGGTTTTATCGTGCACTGGATTTTCAACGCTCTGCTTAGCGCCGAGAGTTGAAAATCCAACAGTGTGTTTTTTCGACGCGCTAGAATGCACTCTGTTGTTATTAAGTTGGATTCTCAATGCTCGGCTCAACAACGAGAGTTGAAAATCCAGTGCGCGATAAAATAAACTTACTTTTGTGTAAAAAAGTAATGATTGGAATACCCATTTGTAACAGCGTCCTTAAGGTGTCATTATAAACAACTTTTACAAAGGATCCAAACCTGAAATCATCAAAATAAAATAAACTGTTCCCTACATTTATGTTAAAAGTAGGGAACAGCAGATTTTTTTTTTCGCGATTCCAGGTTTTGGTCCTATAGTAAAAGTTATTTATAATGAGTACCTACAGTCATGTGTTTAAAGGTATCGGTCACTAATTACCAATCACTCTATTTAAGATACTTATAAGGAACGATTTAGTCTACGTGATAGTAGCTGAGCTGATGTTGAAAAACGGTCTATTCTTTATTTAAAAAATACACAAAATAACATCACGCCTGCGTTCGCCGAATGGTTAAGCAGAGGTGTACCTACCTATAGTAACCACACCCACATTAAGGAGCATATGTTTTATTGCCGCGTATCATATTTTGATCAAGGTACAACCTGACACGGACCTGCAAATTGCAAAAAACCCAACAATATTGAAATTCGCGGACTACCACAGCGCATCCCCCTTAGGCCTTATGTTTAAGTCCAATGTAATAGGGGGCGAGCCTAAATAAACTTTGTTCAATTATGCCACTTACCATAAAATCAGGCGAGTCCATGGTGAAAATTATAAAGACAAACAAAAACCTGCAACTACTTTTTTCAAAATCTTTAAAAAATCTTTTTTTAAAAACCACCTCTTCATAAATACATAGGTACTTTTAAAATATTTACTTTGATTCTAACATATTATTTATCTCTCAATATGTAACAAGTAGTATCCTTGTATTGTTCTACAGTTAACTGATACCATCGGTTTGAGGTCTGTACTGACAATGCGTTTATATCATCACTATGCTTCAGTAATCTAAGTTACAAGTGTCCCTTATCTCGAATATCTAATGATACATCGTTGTTTTACTGAGCTGCAAATCTCTATATAACTATATCTAAATAATATCAAAGATTAGCTTCTGCCCACGACTTCATTCGCGTGGAAGTCGTGAGATATTCACTACTATAATAAAAGCCTCATTTTTATAAAAATCCCTCGGACCTCAAGGCCCTGACCCACCCAGTAGCATCGCATCGCCCGCCCGCGCTAATTACTTCGATTTCGATTAGCGTTCTTTCTAACTTTTATTATTTTTGCTCGACTCTGGCCCAGTGGCAACGGCCGTGACTTACGAGTAGTAGGTCGTAGGTTCGAACCCCAGCAGGGGCTATAAAATTTCGTGTATTTATATACTGTTTACCGTTGAGGAGTTTCTTCGCCTGGAGCGAATCCTGGGTATTGAATTAGTCATGCTTATCATAAAAATGCATTGTCTTTGGAACTAAACCAACATGTAAAATATCAACTCCGTAGGATAAGAGGAAGTGGTGGGGAGGGGCTCGTGGCTAAGTAATAACAGCCGCACGGGTCGATCCATCAGGTTAAGCTACGATAGCCGGGGTTGTCCGTGGATGGGTGACCATATTTACATACCGAGACTCCTCCGTGCCTCGGAAAGCACGTTAAGCCATTGGTCCCGGGTGTCATTCGCGGATCTTTGACAGTCGTTACGGGTCGACAGAAGCCCAAAAGTCTGACAACTAGTCTTACCAAAGGGTATCGTATTACCCAGTTACTGGGTTGTGGAGGTCAGATAGGCAGTCGCTCTATGTAAAATACTGGTATTTAGCTGCACCGGTTAGACTGGAAGCCGACCACAACATAGTTGGGAAAAGGCTAGGCAGATTGATAGGATAAGAGGAAGTGGTTTTAATTCAGTTTGCAAGATTTAATCTAAACAAACAAACAAACATTGCAAGTTGAATAAAAGCCTGTAAAAACTAACAAACTCTTCAGCATTATTATTTATTTAAATTAGAATTATAAATGTTTTTATTTCTGTAAGTTATTTAAATGTAACATAACTAAAACTATTCACAAACTAAAACATGGCGTCGAAAAATTCATCCGCATCGCTGTCGACTGGTAATGTACCCAAGAGACTGGCGGCATTGCCACGTAAATTAGTATAATAGATTTTTAACTACATAACGTCTACACAGGTAGGCACATCATCAGCAGAATTGCTTTTATCTTCGTGATTTTACGAGTTAAGCCATTTTCCATTTTTGCTATTGCTTTGGTCTTTTGATAAATAACGTCAATCGGTTACTATGTGAGATTAAAATCAACAAAAGTAGTCCACAAATCTTTTGTTGACTGTAAGTTTCCTGTAAGAATTGCTTATCATAGACCGTACATTTCTGAAATCGTACATCAACAAGGAAAAAAGATTTATAAATATCGAGCTCTTTCTCCGTATTAACATTCTCCATAATTGCTCCATTCATTTAAAGAAAGCCCTCATCTTCATTGAAATCGCTCCAACTTGTTTATTTAGTAAAGTCATTATGAGCGAAACCAGTCTTAATTCTCTTCTCGCCATTCAGATAAAAACCGTGTGCTCAATTCATTGCCATTGACCTGACTTGATGAAATCTAATTTTGTCGCTCTTATTGGATTTGGAACTAGTTTATTCGATTTCTTATTTCTTATTCACTTTACTGCTAGGTAGATATTCTTAGGACCATGCGTTGGACAGGTGTTACATGTATAGCATAATCAGCCTTTAATGTTCCCACTGCTGGGACACAGGCGTACTCTTGGTGAGAGGGAGTGGACCGTAATCCACCACGCGGGCCCAGTGCGGGTTGGTAGACGTCACATGTTTTCGAATTCTTAGTTCTGGGACATACCGGTTTCCTCCGGTTTTGAGAGCAGTGGTGATGAAATAAGTTTGCATAAAGTAAAGCGCCTGTCTGGGTTCGAATCTACGACCTAAGTACAACTCTTTGCATCCATTTTTAATGCCTAAACTACTGAGCTGATCGTTAAAAACACGGAATCTGGAGAAGGACATAAGACTACTTTTTATCCTGGATTATCGTCATCTGCCGAGCCTTTTTCCAGTTATATTGGAGTCGGCTTCCAGTCAAATCTAATGCAGCTGAATTACAGTATTTTACATGGAGTGACTGTTTATCTGACCTCCACAACCACAGTTACTGCGTAACACTTTTCATCCTGGATATTTATTTGTTTATAGAAAATATGAAATGCAAAATACACGCAGACGAAGTAGCAGACAACAGCTAGTACCTTATGCATGTTTCGATCTTGTTCTTAGAGTGTAATTATACCTACCTACCTACTCTAAGATCTTATATATTATAGTATTTTTTTTGAAACATCGAGTCTATCGATATCGATCGATATTCAATTCCCAATCGTTATTGGTCTAATACACACATCAAAAGTGTCTAGGGATCAACATATATTTTTGCAATAACTTTTCTCCTGATTGATATTAATTAAAATTTTCTTTAAGGATTCATCAAATAAAGTGTTTTCGTTTGTCACAGTAACGATAAACCAAGTCACCTTTGCATTAATAAAGAAATTTGCCATTTTCCTAATAAAGGGATTTTTGACATTTGAACCACTAACATTAAAGTTCGAAAAAAAGACTGAAATAACAGTTTTCTTTAAAATTTTATTGGGTAACTTAAACAATTAATAATCCGTGTTTCTACCGCGAACACTAACAACACAAGAACATCGGTTTGGCATACTCAAAATGAGTTCATCCAAATCACGCTGTGGAATGGCCGCCCATGTTCGTTGCAACAACAAAAAAAGGTCTTCTTGCGACTGGATACCCTCCATATTCGGCAGAGCTCTTCTCTGTAGCATATCCCATGCATGCTCAATCGGGTTCAAGTCTGGCGACTGAGCAGGCCAGGGCAGGACATTGATGTTAGCTGCGGCGAGAGTCTGTCTTACAACTCTTGCGGTGTGCGGTCGTGCATTATCATGCATTAACTGAAATAAGGGACCGATTTGCACTTGTAGAGGAACGATGACGTCTGATACAATCGTCTCAGCATAAATTTGAGCGTTGAGGTTGCCTCTGATCCAAATCAACTCAGTTCTTCCGCCGATCCAAATACCCGCCCATACCATGATGGTTCCACCACTATAAGGATGGACTTCCTGGCAGGATTTTAATCGCTGTTGGCGTCCAGGGGTTCTCCAGTGTCGTATACGTCTTGTATCCGGTCTCATACCAAAACGAGACTCATCAGAAAAGCACACGAAACGCCATTGTTCTTCTGCCCAATTTCTGTGTTCAAGAGCCCATTGATATCGAATCCTACGATTGTGCATTGCTATAGGTGGTACCCGTAGCGGTCTTCGGGAATGAAGGTTCACTTCATGCAAGCGGTTTCTGACTGTTTGGTCGCTAATTAAGTTCCCTGAAGAGTGATGAAGCCTCACGGCTAATATCATGGCGGTTATAGTTGGAGCTCTTCGAGTTAAGATTTGAATGTATCGGTCTTGTCTCCGTGTGGTGCAGCGATACCGTCCTCCATGGCGCTCAGCCACGGTACCAGTGCTTCGGTAACGTGTCCAAAGTCGACTGATAACACTCTGACTTGTATTCAGAGCTAAAGCCACAGTACGTTGCCGGGAATCAGCTTCTATCATTCCCACGGCTCTTTGCATTTCTTCCCTGCTTAAATGACGTCGCCGCTCCATAATAACGTTGGTTTTAATCAGTAGTAGGGAAACAGTAGCACTAATAATGTCTTCAATGCGTTGTATGTTTTTATAGGGAAAATATTGACAGCTGATTTTCATCTTTTACTCGAATTTGATTCACAGTTCCTGATTCAAATTATGAAATGCACCAAAAAGGATCCATATAAATTTATAAAATCATAAATTTATTACAAAGCCACATCTCAATCTCAAGAAATCCGCATAAAAATGCTTGATCCCTAGACACTTTTGATGTGTGTATTTGCGTACAATAATAATTATAATCGTTATTGGCTTCAGATAATTTTATGGTATTGATGTTTGAATATGATTTCGGGCATGTGGCTGCCACGACTGATACGAAGGCCTAATTAACTGAAAGCTTAACTTTTTTATTGGCTTATAATTTACTGAATGAAACATTTGAGAAACGGCTAATTTCACGAAATCTGGCTATCTCGTTCGTGCGATTTGACGTTATTACATAATTTTCTCTGGAGATATGTAAAGTCGCATGTCTACGCCGATAAACCAGAAACAATTGAGCACTTGGATGCCAACATTTGACGCATTCCTGCCAAAATACAGCCTGATGTACCTACTGCAAAGGATGTGTGAAAATTTTACCTCCATGTACGCGCCAGCCGCGGCGGCCACATGCCCGAAATCATTATTGAAACATTCATGCCATAAAATAATCTGTGAAATAAAACTAGTTTCCAGATATTAAAAACATTTTTCTGTATTATATTTCAATTTAAAGTTCTCCACCACTAAAAACAACACCTTATATTCAAAATTTTCATAAAAATTAAAAATGTTTAAGTTGAATGGTCCTTCCGTTTTAACAACCAGTTAGGAAGACCACAAAAAAACGTAAAAACCGGCTTCAAAAACCTAAAACGAATAAAATATGTTTCAGAAAAAACTTAACAGCTTCTGAAGTCAGTGCCAAGCTAAGATGTATTGAAGAATTGAAGACACCGACTTCAGAAGCTGTTAAGTTTTTATGAAAGTTATTTTATTCGTTTTAAGTTTTTGAAGTGGGTTTTTATTTTTTTTAAAGTAAATTTATTCCATTTTTAGTTGAATATACATAAGCCTAAGAGGAACGAAAAGAAGAATCATCAAAATCCCATATAACTTCGTACATAAGAAAATAATTAACTAATGTTGTACGGTGCAACCGCACAATCAGCGATTTCGTTAGTTTACGCCACACATTTCATATTACTTCAGTTCACATTTGGACCGCGTCATAGCAACACGTCATTCATCAATAGTTTAAGGTCGTGAACTCAATACAAGTTTAAAGTGAAATTACATAGTTTCATTCGATATCCTAAAATCAGTCAAAGGCGTACGGTGAAAACCGTACATCTTTAATGGTCCTTCGAGCATTGCTACCAGTGACTATAAAACCTACAGACTAACAAGTGTCTCAGGATCAACAAGGATCCATAAACTATCAAGTGCTGAGTGCAGTGATTACAGACTACAGACTAACAAGTGTCTCAGGGAGTGTTGTGTCGTCAGGAGCTGAGGCTAACAAGTGTCTCAGGGAGTGTTGTGTCGTCAGGAGCTGAGGCTAGCAGGTGTCTCAGGGAGCATTTCATCATCAAGAGCTGAGACTAGCAGGTGCCTCAGGGGATCACCAAGGATCCGTAAGCAGTCATCCAGAACATTCAAGTAAGATCTTTCCATTTATTTCTTACTTCGATAAGTCCTCGTCATGGAGGACATACATGCAAATCAGGACGAACTTTACACAGCCATCCAAAAGTTAGCTACAAATATCAAAAAGGACTCAGCGGATCGTAAGACCGCTGACTATTTCAAGCGACGTTTAGAAAACTTAAATCAGTATTGGTTCGATTACCAGTACAATCACGACCGTCTTCTTACGGGAGAAAGCAAGTCTCATCCGTATTTTAGTGGCCATGCATACGAACGAACAGAAGAGCTATACAACTCGACCAAGGCATTCATCAATCAACAATATCAAGTTTTGTTGATGAAGATGAAGGAAGCTCAACAGGGAGCTCAACAGGGAGGTTCTTCTCAAGAGGTACAAGGCCCTGCACGGTCTGAGCAAGAAGATCCGGTGGAACGTCAATCACCGCCTTTCGAGGTATGCTCCAGAGGTTCATCTAGTAAGCTTGATGAACAATTGAAGAAGCAAGCAAGCAATTTCAGGGCGCTGCAGCGCACTGTGGCAGGGATAAATTTGGATTTTATGTCCGAAAAGTGGGAGTTGAAAGATGCCTTACGTACACTACAGTCTCGATGGTCTATCATAGATACCTTACATTGGGAATTAGACAGCGAATTGGAGGGTACGAATCAAGAATATGAGGTGTCTTATACGAAGCAAGAATCAATTTACAATGAAATAAAAAATGCAATCAACAGAAAACTAGGGTCCGTAGTTCACAAGGAGAATTGGACACCAAAAATTGACATCCCATTCTTCAATGGCAATTATAAAAATTGGGTGTCTTTTAAGGACTTGTTTGTTGAAGCTATCCACAGTAACGTCTCCTTATCAAACGCCCACAAGATGCAGTTTCTTAAAAGCAAGGTCCAGGGAGAAGCTGAACGTTTGATACACCATTTACAAATCAGTTCGGACAACTACACTGTTTGCTGGGAGATATTGAACAACAGGTACAACAACACATGGTTGATTTTTACAACACACATAGATCTCGTACTAAATCTTCCAGTAGTTCAACAAGCAAACGTCCCTGAGATCAAGAAAATTCACGACACTACACTAGAGTGTTTAAACTCAATAAAGAACCTAGGCGTTAATATAGACAGCTGGGATCCATTTATCGTGCGTATTTTATTGCTAAAATTAGATGCAGACACGCATAATCATTATTTGGAATCACTGAAGCAACCCAGAGAACTGCCAAAATTGTCGGAGTTTCTAAGCTTCAGAGCAGATTCACCGCATTGGAATCTTCGCGCAAGAAAAACGAAATTTCCAAACCATCAACAAGCAAGCAAAATAAAACACCATCGTCAAATTTCAAGAATAAATATTCAGCAAGTAAGACTTCGGTAAATAATATCAAATTAACTTGTCCGTTGTGTAAAGAGCCACACGGAATATACTATTGCAGTAAGTTTTTAAATATGACACCAAGTGCAAAACGACAAGCTATAACACGATTGCATTTGTGCAAAAATTGTCTTTATTCACATGGGGATAACGAATGTACGTCAGAAAGACGCTGCCGCGAATGTCGTGGCAAACATAATACACTTTTACATGAAGCGTTCAACAATAAGCCATCATGTAACCCTATTACGGAGAATGACACACCAGCAGTCCTTGCAACTAGAATGCAAAATCAAGAATCGCAACAAAATCACGTTTCGCAACAAGGCAACAACGTGATCGAAACATTATTAGCCACTGCAATGATCAAAGTTCAAGCAAGTGACGGATCATACCACAAAATGCGTGCGCTAATAGATCAAGGCTCTCAAGCCTCCCTTATCTCAGCCAGAGCGGCACAACAGCTAGCTTTATCAAGAAAGTATTGCAGGGCCGTCATCTGCGGGATAGGAGACAAGGCGAGCAGTAGCAAGGGCGTTACGAACATAACATGTTGTTCGCATTTTGATGATTTTACATTTAAAACAGATGTGGTAATTATGGACACGCTGATTAATCAATTACCTAGATGTACATTTACCAAGCCAACATGGGCACACCTGGCAGGCAAGCAACTAGCCGACCCAGAATACAATATCAGCCGTCCTATCGACATCTTGTTGGGAGCCGATGTGTATACCCATATCATTTTAGAAGGCATTATCAGGGCTGACCTATCATTACCGGTCGCGCAACAGACACGACTGGGATGGATCTTATGCGGCAATTTCAAGACTTTTCATTGTAACGTAGTCCTGAATCAAGTGGACGAAGTACAAAGATTTTGGGAGATCGAAGACATCACAGAATCATCCAATTTATCCGCAGAAGATCTACAATGCATGGAGTATTACAAGAAAACCACAACAAGACATGAAAATGGCATGTATGAAGTTAGATTGCCTTTTCAAGAAAACTTTGAGAAACAGTTGGGATTGTCTAAAAATAAAGCTATGGCGCAATTTCAACAGTTGGAAAGGAAATTTCACAATAATGAAGAAGTAGCAAAACAATATAAATTATTTATTCAAGAATATAAAACTTTAGGACATATGATACCAGCGTCCGGTAACACGCAACCGGATTATTATTTACCGCACCATTGTGTTTTGCGAAATGATTCCACTACGACAGCACTTCGCGTAGTTTTCAACGCTTCTGCAAAAACAACAACTGGAATTAGCTTGAATGACGTCATGCTAAAAGGTCCAAATCTACAGCAAGATCTCCAATCTTTACTATTACGGTGGAGAAAATATCGCGTAGCTTTTACGGCAGATATTGAAAAAATGTATCGTTTTATTTGGTTAAATGCACAGGATCAAAGATTTCAAAAAATCATTTGGAGAGATACCATGGACATGCGTCATCAGGTATACCAGCTACGCACTGTTACATACGGCACCAAGGCCGCACCATTTTTAGCTATGATGACTTTAAAAAAATTGGCTGAAGATGAGAGACACAATTTCGACAGTGTTACAATCAAAGCATTAGAGCAATCATTCTACATGGATGATGTTCTCCACGGCTCGCATTCTGTCGAGTTAGCAGTAAAACTAAAGCAAGATTTAATCAAGTTATTAAAATCAGGGGGTTTCAATTTAAGAAAGTGGTCTTCCAACGCATCAGCCTTACAAGACGATACAATCGGGGCGAGTAGCAAGCAAGAAAATTTCGATTTCAAGGAAATGGAGACATCAAAAACCTTGGGATTACGTTGGAATTCCAACGTAAGTTGGAATTCCAAAGCAGACTTATTTATATTTCAATCAAAAATTGAACCATCTAACAAATCACCAACTAAGAGATCCATGTTGTCAGACATATCAAAGTTGTTTGACCCTCTGGGTTGGCTGTCACCGATATCAACCAAGCTAAAACTGCTATTTCAGCAAGTTTGGATGTCAAGTATTCAATGGGATGACAAGTTACCCGATCAAACTAGCAAGGAATGGCTAAACATTAAAGGTGACATGCACAAAATCAATCAATTCAAGGTGGAGCGTTGGTTGGGTACAGGAGAAAACAACACGCTGGAATTACATGGATTCTGCGATTCTTCTAATAAAGCCTACGCGTGCGTTGTTTATTGCAAGACTAAAAACAACGGCAAAGCAAAGATCTCATTAGTAGCAGGAAAGGCGAGATTAGCTCCAGTAAACAAATCAATATCATTACCAAGATTAGAGCTAAGCGGTGCTCTACTACTGGCAAAAATAATGTCTAAAATTCAAAAATGTCTTAGCAGTCATAATATCAAGATATATAGTTGGACGGATTCAATGGTAGTCCTAGCTTGGTTACAAGGAGAGTCAGGACGATGGAAGCCTTTTGTCGCCAACAGGGTGCGACAAATATCAAGCATCATACCTACAAACAGCTGGCGTTACGTCAAGTCAGCTGAAAATCCAGCGGACTGCGCAAGCCGCGGATTGGGTGTCGATCAACTGAAAAACCATTCGCTGTGGTGGGAAGGACCGTCGTGGCTGCGGAACTGCGACCCTGACCAAGAAACTGAGGAAGCAGTGTTTACCACAGACGAAGAAGCAAGAAAAGCGGCCATGCATATTAATCACATAGCACAGCAAAAAAGCGATAACATTCTGGGTGAATTATTAACAAGATATAGTTCACTCGCTAAACTAACAAGAGTTTTAGCATGGATATTAAGATATATCAAGCAAGCGAGATACAAGAAAAACCGCATACAAACTTATTTTACATTACAAGAATTAGTAAATGCTAAGCATAAAATAATTTTATATGTACAGCAGAGAGATTTTGCCCAGGAAGTACGTAACTTACAAGAAAATAAGCCGCTATCAGCGAAAAGCAAGTTATTGCAATTAAATCCATTCCTTGACAACGAGGGACTTCTCAGAGTCAGAGGAAGACTAAGCAAGGCCAGCATTAATCAAGATATGATGTATCCGATTATCATACCTCACGAAGGACACTTAACAAACTTAATCATAGATCAAGCACATTCACTTACCTTCCATGGAGGGGCACGGGTGACATCAGCACTCATTCGGAAGAATTACTGGATCATAGGCGGTAATCGAGCCGTCAAAAAGCGTATACGTACCTGCGTTACCTGTCGTAAACACAATCCAAGCAAGATGACACAGTTGATGGGTGATTTACCTACGCCGAGATGTAACGTTGCAAAGCCTTTTGAACATACAGGCGTAGATTTTACCGGACACGTGTTCATAAAGGCCAACAAGGGCCGTGGTATTAAGACCACAAAGGGATACGTGGCGGTATTTGTCTGTATGGTGACCAAGCTTGTTCATATAGAGCTGGTCTCAGACCTCACATCATCAGCATTCATAGCTGCGTTGCGAAGAATGGCTGCAAGAAAGGGCTCGCCGAAGCATTTGTACAGCGACAACGGTACAAACTTTGTCGGCGCCAATAAAATTTTGCAAGAAGAATTTGAGCAGATACAAGAAACATTCGATCAAGATTTCATCAAGGAAATTACTAGCATGGAGATCGAATGGCATTTTAATGCACCCTCATGGCCTACAGCAGGAGGGCTGTGGGAGGCCGCGGTTAAAAGTTTAAAACATCATTTAAGAAGAGTAGTTGGAGATCAAAAGCTCACCTTTGAAGAGTTCAGCACAGTTCTAGCCCAATTAGAAGCAGTACTTAACTCGAGGCCACTGTGTTCTCTGACTGAAGATCCCAACGACTTGGATTTCCTCTCTCCGTCAAACTTTATCAATTTAAACCAAGACATGACTATATTAGAAACAGAAACAGATATGCGGACGAGATGGCATTTAACTCAAAAAATAGTACAAGATATTTGGAAACGTTGGCATACAGAATATCTCACTCAGCTGTCAGCAAGAAGCAAGTGGAGACATTCTCAACCAGACATTCAACTAAATGACATTGTTACAATTAACGATGCAAACTTACCTCCTGGGAAGTGGGCAGTTGGCCGCGTCGTCCAGCTGCATCCCGGTGCCGATGGCCACATCAGAGTGGTCACGTTGAAAACAAAAAATGGGCTTATCAAGAGACCTATTCTCAAGCTTTCTATTCTCCCTGTGAATGACAGAATCGACAAACAAGAGTCACGTTCCAAGGAAGTGAAAGATGGAAAGCCATATCAAAACAAAAAAGTAAACTACAGCTTCTTATCGCTGGTAATGTTACTTTTGTCGTTCATGAGCATTTTGACCACATCTCACTGTTCATACAATGTTACACAATTAAAAGACAATCAAGGTCTTTATTTTGACAAAATTGCGAACATGCAATTAATCAGAGACGAATGGAAGATAGTCACATACTATGACATGAATTCATTTTGGCAAGGTACAGAAGCATGCAGTAAATACCTCAGCTACTTGGATAAGTTATGTAACAAGTTTAAAGAATCGTCACATTGTGACGTCATACAAGTTCAATTGCAGCAAGAATTCTCAGAACTCGAGTACTATAACCACCTGTTGCTGAGTCAGCATTCCAGCACGCGCCGCGCACGAGACCTGCGCCGACGCAAGCGAGGCCTTATCAACGGTGTAGGGTATCTAGCAAACGGCTTATTCGGTGTACTTGATGAGAGATTCGCCGAGCAATATAAACAAGATATTCAGTCAATACATGACAATGAAAATCATTTGCTTTCGCTCTTGAAACAACAAACAACGGTCATTGAAGCAGAATATAACGTTTTGAAAAGGAACGGGCAAGCAATTAATAAGCAACACAAGATGCTTAATTCACTATCAATCAGGTTAGATAAGATGGAAAACATTTTATTGAACGAATCAGAGAGAAATCGAGTCATGAATGATTTCAGTACGGGAGCAATTGCTACGAACAATGTTTTAAGACAATTAAAAACAATCCAAACAAGTTTATTAGACACCATAACAGATGTTTATCACGGAAGACTCAATTTTCATTTATTGTCACCAGAACAACTGAAGGACACTCTGAATACAATATCGAGTCATCTTTCAAAGGATCTTACGTTGCCGATAAATAACTTACAAATTAACTTAAGAAACATTTATCATTTATTGACAGTCAAAGCAAGAATGACTGAAGAATATTTAATCTTCGAATTAAAATTGCCACTGGTGTCTAGAGACACATTTTCAATCATGAAAATTATTCCAATACCTCAACTTGTAGGTAACTCAAGCATGGCTACTTTAACTCCAATTGCTGAACATGTTGCAATCAATTTGAAGAAGGACTCGTATGTACAGATGTCTATATCCGACGTTCAGACATGTCTACGTGACAATGCCGATACTTATCTATGTCAGACAGAGAAGCCGATTTATCATCTAAAGAATGATGAAAAATTATGTGAACTAGATCCTGATTCCAGCAAATGCAAGATCAGCATTACGACTTGTTCGAATCAATGGACAGCTCTTAACAAAATAAACAATTATGCATTTTTCTGCTGTAGTCAGTGTCCAATAAGAGTACTATGCGACGATAATGTGTCGCCGGGGCAGTTAGTAAAAGCAGGCATATTGGGAGTCGAACACGATTGTCTAATTAAAACTGAAAGTTTTACGGTTTACACACGCAAAGAAGGTTTTAGCACTTTAAACATAAAACCATCTTTCAAGCTGCCTGAGATAGAACCAATCAATCTTATCATAGACGTAGGCATCCCAACTCCACTGATACAAAACTATACTCTCCACTCGAGCAACAAGGAGCTTGACGAAATCAAGGAACAACTCCGCATTCTCAAAGTAAGTGAGAATTTGCCACATCAAGTTTCTTATCACGATATCCATCACTACACAGCAATTTATGTGGTGATCGGAGTAGTGTTGGTGGTTGGAGCAGTCTTCATGGTACCGACGGCTGCGTAACAGGCGAACCGCATCTCTCGCCGTGGCAAGGGCCGCATTGGCGAGTCTACAGACCGCGCAACATGTGACACCTGCACGGGCAGAGGCTGGGGCTTCTATCTCATCGTCCACGGTTCAATATAGTGTTAGTGCGCGTAATCAGTGTGAGATTCCGTGTGTATCCGATTGCAGTGAAATTCCAAAAGTGCATATGTTAGACAAGTGTACAGTGCCTATGTCTCGTAAAACGGAGTTCAATTAGAGACTCTAAACATAGAATAAGGGCCAAATGGAATCACCTTGTCAATCATCTAGTATAAGGACCAATTGGCATCACCTTGTTACTCATCTTTTCATGTTCATCTCATATTCATCTTCCCGCTCGGGAGCATGTACGGTGCAACCGCACAATCAGCGATTTCGTTAGTTTACGCCACACATTTCATATTACTTCAGTTCACATTTGGACCGCGTCATAGCAACACGTCATTCATCAATAGTTTAAGGTCGTGAACTCAATACAAGTTTAAAGTGAAATTACATAGTTTCATTCGATATCCTAAAATCAGTCAAAGGCGTACGGTGAAAACCGTACAAATGTATTATATTCTAAAACCTTCCTAAAAGTGTGTAGATTACGTTAATGAAACACTCATCAAAATAGGTTCATCACTTTTTGAGAAAATCACGGACATAATAATATAACATGGGATATACATACGGGTCGAATACAGGACCTTCTTTTTGAAGTCGGATAAAAGAAAAACAATTTAAATTAAAATGGCCCAGTTTTTCAACAACTTACAACAAGCCACTGCGTTTTAGTATGTCATGGTATTTAATCCATAATAATAATATCCATCATTTTATAAGATCTAAGGCTGATACTATAGCCATGAACGATTGACACCTACTGAGGAGAAAATGCGTTCATTATGCGCTCGCACGAACTTAATTACCGAACTGTTATTGTTGACGTGTGACTGCCACGTTCTTCAACCCTGAAGAGTGACACTGTTTGTCCACCACTGGGGTTGTACGTCAACGAGAAAACTGATCGGCGCCGAAGTAGCGACAGTACATTTACTATGGTCGAATAATCTCGTTTCTCGTTGACGTCTTACGTCAAACAGGGTAGGGTCAGTCTTAGGATACTGAAAATATTGCCTTCACAGTCTCAATGTACAACTAGTTGTAATCTGGGCAGATTTCGTATAGAAAACAAGATATTTTAGAATAATTAATTAAGAACAGTGATAATTCGACCTCATATTTGCTTTACCACTATTGACAGTGGGCTATGCAGATATCGTAGTGTTGTAAACCAATAACGGTACTTATTCCTAATTCCAATGGTTCGTTCAGAATAGAACTTGAACGATTGGAGTAGTCTGCATGTGAAAGAAAGTCTCCTATCCACAGACCAAGCGTCACTTCACTTCGCATAGATCGATAAATCTCCAAAATAATTTCGTTAACCCAGCTACAAGCCTGGCGCCTGTTTTTATTATAATACTAGCTGCGCCCCGCGGTGTTACCCGCGGTTTATGAGATACACTAAAACGTGTATTATTTAATCGGTGAGAAAAGTAATCACAAAAAAATTGCTCATCCCACGGGAACACTACATTTTTTCAGAAGGTAAAGTAGCCTATGTGTGCTATGTGTATTCAGCTTCCTTAGCTTGATTAGCTCCGATGTTAAGCCAGGATTTCGTCAAAATCGTTCGAGGCGTTTGAGTTTGAAAGAGTAGCAAATATATTTGAATTTTTTGCTCATCCCACGGGAGCACTACATTTTTCCGGGATAAAAAGTAGCCTATGTGTTAATCCAGGTTATAAGCTGTCTACATACCGAATTTCATCCAAATCGGTTTAGCCGTTTGAGCGTGAAGAAGTAACAAACATACACACACACACACACACACACTCACAAACTTTCGCCTTTATAATATTAGTGTGATGTGATGTGATAGTGTGATTATTTATTTTTGATTCTTTGTTTTCTAACTTTTATTATTGTGTTTTTTGTTTGGTTGGTGATCTTCCTGTGCTAGTCACAATAAATACTTTTTCTTTGTTTCTCTATTTTTTCGGGATAAAATGTAGCCTATGTGTTTATCCAGAGTGTCAGCTACTTCCACACCAAATTTCGTCAAAATCGTTCGAGGCGTTTGAGTTTGAAAGAGTAGCAAATATATTTGAATTTTTTGCTCATCCCACGGGAGCACTACATTTTTCCGGGATAAAAAGTAGCCTATGTGTTAATCCAGGTTATAAGCTGTCTACATACCGAATTTCATCCAAATCGGTTTAGCCGTTTGAGCGTGAAGAAGTAACAAACATACACACACACACACACACACACACACACTCACAAACTTTCGCCTTTATAATATTAGTGTGATGTGATGTGATAGTGTGATTATTTATTTTTGTTTTTTTGTTTTCTAACTTTTATTATTGTGTTTTTTGTTTGGTTGGTGATCTTCCTGTGCTAGTCACAATAAATACTTTTTTTTTCTTTCTCTATTTTGTCGGGATAAAAAGTAGCCTATGTGTTTATCCAGAGTGTCAGCTACTTCCACACCAAATTTCGTCAAAATCGTTCGAGGCGTTTGAGTTTGAAAGAGTAGCAAATATACATATTTGAATTTTTTGCTCATCCCACGGGAGCACTACATTTTTCCGGGATAAAAAGTAGCCTATGTGTTAATCCAGGTTATAAGCTGTCTACATACCGAATTTCATCCAAATCGGTTTAGCCGTTTGAGCGTGAAGAAGTAACAAACATACACACACACACACACTCACAAACTTTCGCCTTTATAATATTAGTGTGATGTGATGTGATAGTGTGATTATTTATTTTTGATTCTTTGTTTTCTAACTTTTATTATTGTGTTTTTTGTTTGGTTGGTGATCTTCCTGTGCTAGTCACAATAAATACATTTTCTTTGTTTCTCTATTTTTTCGGGATAAAATGTAGCCTATGTGTTTATCCAGAGTGTCAGCTACTTCCACACCAAATTTCGTCAAAATCGTTCGAGGCGTTTGAGTTTGAAAGAGTAGCAAATATACATATTTGAATTTTTTGCTCATCCCACGGGAGCACTACATTTTTCCGGGATAAAAAGTAGCCTATGTGTTAATCCAGGTTATAAGCTGTCTACATACCGAATTTCATCCAAATCGGTTTAGCCGTTTGAGCGTGAAGAAGTAACAAACATACACACACACACACACACACACTCACAAACTTTCGCCTTTATAATATTAGTGTGATTATCTAGCAGTATATAATCCACTTAAGTTCCCGCAAACCTCTGGAACTCATAAATGAATTAGGTCAGTTCCCACTACAAAATAATGAGTTAATGTGATTAACGCGACTCTCATGAGGACTGCTCTCCTGGTAATTACTTTCTCTCGCGTAAAGTAAATTTATTAAGTTAGACCTACTGAAACTTTTATACTGTGCATTTTTAGTGACTGTAAAACATTTTTGTGGTTTATTTGAAACATGTTTTGTAATTCAACAAGGGTAAAAATAAATAAAACAATAATATTCCTTCGTTCCCATGTAAAGATGCAATCTGTAATTGCAATCCTGACCCTTGCTTTTTTTGCCAACCTTACCTACACGCAGTGGTCATCACGAAGATGAGAAAGTTGTAGTTACTAATTTACCTATTTACTTTTTTACGGAATCAGTTCCCAGGATTCAGACCCTGAGAAGTAATCACACTTCCATGAAACCCTATTACTCCACTATGTCTATTGTTACTTAAAAATTCAAACTTCTCATCTCCACTGTCTCATATTATGTAGGCATAATATAGCAGCTCGTAGAAACATGTCACAGCCTCGCTGATGATCTCGGGAGACCCGGCCCGTATAAATGTTGCATACGTCACTAGCTGCCGGAATGTGACATGACGTAGGCGCGCGGAGAATGGATGAGTAACAAACAAAACCTTTCTTTATGATCGCTCTAAGTTTGAAATATGTAGTACACCTTGACTGGAATAGAACGCTTAAATATTTTATTAACTTGAAGGATAAAATGGTTCAAGTATTTTCAATTACTACCTATTATATTTTCAGTTCTATTTCAAATAGTCCGTCATAAATATGATTTTTAACCGACTTCAAAAAGGAGGAGGTTCTCAATTCGTCGGAACCTTTTTTTTTATTTTTTTTTTTGTATGTTCTCCGATTACTCGAAGATGGCTTATTTATGTTTTATTCGAGAGGGTATACATTACAGTTGGTCCCATATAAAATTGATTAACTTTGCTTCGGTAGTTTTTGAGTACTAGTATTTTTTTCCCCACTTTTATATGGATGATGTTCTAGTTTGTTTTGCAGGTAGTGGTATTTGTGTGGGGTGTCTACAACTAAAAAGTGAAAAACAAAAACTTTTTTACAAAAAAATACAACCGACATACAAAAACAACACTAAAAAGTGAAAAATAACTTTAATTTCGGAAGTCGGTGGCAAAAAACGAAAATACATTTAACTAGACACCGACTTCCGAAATTAAAGTTATTTTTCACTTTGTAGTTGTTTTTGGAAGTCGGTTGTATTTTTTTGTAAAAAAAGTTTTTTTTTAAATAGACCTGGGTAGGTACTTACTACATTTTAAGTAGGAAGTAGGTATACCGTCACATGCTGTGAATTAACTGGTTTTTGTTACTTGGAATAAGCCTTCGTAGTTTAGAGCTTGTTAACTTGTGAACTTGTTTTCTAAAAAGACCAATTTTGAAATTCCTAATGATCTAGACAATTTAACATTTACATACATACTTACCACCGCGATCTCGCGAATCTTTTTGATCACGCGAGATCAAAAATCATCGATCCTTCAAATTCCGAGATTACAATTTATGTGTATAACCTGTGGAATTGGATGCCCTATACAGAACGCCTACGATTCTCACTTACTCCTTTTGATTCGTTTACGTTCATACATCTGGTCATACACATTTATTATCATTTAATATCTACATTTCTTAATTAAGTACTTACCTACTGTAGGTATTTTATGATAACATTATTGATACGCTACAGAAACGTTTTGTTTACATAATATATTTACACTATTAATGTATTGTAACATAACTATACTAAAAGGTCACGTAACTAATCACGATTATGGTAAATAGAGCGTGAAGACAAAATATATTATCCTCATTTCCTGTTGAACAGATGAGTGCAACAACAAAATAAAACAAAACAACTAACACAGAAGAACATGAATAAAACACACACTTCTATAAGCTAGGTTCACACTCGGCAACTCTTATCACATTTAGACAGTAGGTAAAACTAAAACTAAACCTAAACCTAAAAATAAACCAAAACTTACAAACTTACTTACTTACTTGCTAAAACTTAGTGTGTGAATTCATGTAAGACTTTAGGACTGTAAATTACAATTTTCCATCTTACTGGTGCGTGTTACTTTCGCCTACACAAGTGTTTTCCTGACAACCTGAACCCTGACAGTGAAAACTCGTAGAAAACTGCTCAAGCCGGCCATCTGCCACTACGATACAGGAGAGCAGTGGTGGCGCAGTAGTAACGGCCCCGACTTACCTACGAGTTGTAGGTCGTGAATTTGAACCCAGCCAGGCGCTTTATTTTGTGTAAATATTTTCATCACCACTGCTCTCAAAACGGTGAAGGAAAACATCGTGAGGAAACCGGTAGGTCCTAGAACAAAAAAATCGAATACATGATATACCAACCCGCACTGGGCCCGCGTGGTAGACTATAGCCCACTCCCTCTCTAAGAAAGGAGGCCTGTGTCCCAGCAGTGGGAACATTATAATATAGACTGATTATGCTACACTCAGCGACACAGAATAAATGATTATTTGCTATTATTTACTTGTACTTTGACTAATTGTGATTTGTGAGACAATGGTCACGACTTATGGTAGGTACCTAAAAGAAAATTCAGGAGAAAACTTGGCTTAGCTTAGGATAAGCTTATTTTAGATTTTAAGTATTTTATATCTATAATGATATTTGAGTAAGTCAATTTTTTGTTCTTTTTTAGACTTAAATCAAAGCTGTTTTGTTTATAATTTTGTTTTTCATTTTAATTATTAATTTAAATTTAATTCATTTTAATTTGATATAAATTACGAAGGTTATAATAATAAATAAAAAATAAAAAAAGTTTATTGCATATTAAAAAACGTACACGGAAATGAGCTCTTGACTTCCAAACTAAGTAGGACTTGTATTATGGAAGTCAAGGCACTCTCTCATTATATATGCTTAATGAATACAATAAAAGTAAGGGATGCATGCAGCAAACAAAAAAAAAAAAAAAAAAAAAAAAAATATATTAAAATACCAAAAGAAAAATAACCAAAAAATAAAAAAGTAGGTAGGTATAACAAAATTAAGTTCTACAACTACCTGCGGAGTGTAGTATTGTCAAAATGTGAGTCAGTGTGATGAATGATAAGTGAGATTAGTGTTATGTGGTGTTACGAGTGGTGTGTTCGTGTGCTATGTGATATGTAGTTAATAAGTGTTAAGTATGTTCTGTACGCGGCGAGTTTCGTGGGGTGTGTCATAATATGAGGCGTTTTGTACAGATGAGTATGCGTGAGAGTCTGTGGTTTGGAATGTGTATGTGTATGTACAATAGTCAAGGTGGCTTAAGTAATTTTTCAACTTCTTCATAATTTAAGCTCATTAACCATTCGGTCATACATGTCTTGACATTAGATTTAGTAAGTTGGAAGATTTGGAGCATTTTATGACTAACATTGTACAAAAGAATGGATGTGACATTATAATGTCTCCGCGCTAATGCAGTGTTGTGCTTATGAGAACGAAGAATGTTTGTTACATGACGTCTATTGGAGATGAGTTCATCGTACTTAGATGAGTGCTTACGCAGCACCGCATGCAGGAAATAGAGTTTTCTAACTGACAGTAGCTCACAATCGCCGTATAACTTTTTAGTAGGATAGCGGATAGGCTTAGCTGTCATGACCTTTAATACGGCTCTCTGCGCTCTCTCCAGCCCAATCATAAGAGTTTTACAACAACTACCCCACACGCATATACAGTAAGTTATTAAGGACTGGCACAGTGCAAAGTATACTAGCTTAAGGGTTTTTAGATCGGCAGATTTCCTAAGTTTTTTAAAAATATAAATAAGTTTTCTGACTCGGGCTGTGAGAGAGGTAACGTGAGGAGTCCAGGTAAGAGTGTTGTCGATCAAAACGCCGAGATACTTAACACAGCCAGTTCTACTTAGCATCAAGCACGAGCAGTCAGATATCTTGTCATCGCAGTTGTGAGCTTTCAGTATTAAAGATTGGGATTGTGGCAGTTGGTTGCTTCTAAGGGCAAATGGAAGATACACAGACTTTGAGACATTTAATGTAAGTTGATTTTCTGATAACCATGACATGACAGTTTTTAAAGAGTTTTCTGCAATACTCAGAGTTTCTGCCCAGTCCTCTCCATTAACTACTAGAGCTGTGTCATCTGCGTATGTAAAAATTTTACACTTGGTTAATGACAGTCTACACAGCTCATTAATGTAGATAAGGAATAGAGTGGGTCCCAAAATAGAGCCTTGAGGAACTCCGAAGGTAAGTTTTTCTTCATCACTCACTACTGTACCAATCTTAACACACTGGGTACGATCTGTAAGGTAATCCTTAAAGATTTTCAAAGGTTCGCCACGAATACCTATTCGTTCCAGTTTTTTGATAAGGATGGGAACAGAGACAGTGTCAAACGCCTTAGAGAGATCCAAAAAAATACCAAGGCATTTCCGCTTGCTATCTAGGTGAGTTACAATTTCATTAGCCAGATCAAGGACTGCGTCTTCAGTAGATAGGTTGATTTGTTTTATGTGAATGTCGTGTACCTACACCTGTAATTGGTATATATGTTACGGTTAATATGATTAATTGAAAATTATTAATAATTACCTCATGATTTGGTAAATTTGAATATAAAATTGAAATTCATCACTATTAGCAGTTGTTATTAATAATTCACTACTCTCGTCGGTAACAGAAATAAAATAAAATAAGACTCGAAGTTATTTGTCCAGTAGGTAATTATTTATAATACCACAGTACTTATAAATACATAACTAAAATAAACTTACATGCAAAATCGTTTATTCTTTGGTTTTGCTTAAAAATATAAGTACTTACAAACATAGGACTCCGTAAAATCAACATTAAAAAAAATCTTTCTTCTATGTCTTTGTTCAATAGGTATTTATCGATAATACCTACCACAATGCTTAAAGGTACTGAACTATAATACTAGATAAACTTTGAAAATTATTAAATTTATAGGACCTAAGTTTAATTATTAATAATCACTGGTAAATGTGATTAATTTCTTACTTTTAAATCGACTTTCGGTAACTATTAATAATGATAGACAATTATTAATAATTTTCAATTAAATCACACTTACCGTAACATATACATAAGAACCCATACCTATTAATTTTTAGTATTTAATGTACAATGTATATGCTGTTGTAGTACCTATTTTTAAATAAATAAATAAAAGGACAATCTCAACAATATTTCAAGAGCACGATAAATAAAAATCTTGACTACATAAAATGAGTAATTCTTATCACCTAGTGAACACAGCTTTACGTTTCTCGTCGCTTTGACAAAGTAATATTAATTCCGTAGAAAAGAAGATTAATACAATTGTAATTTTCTCGCGTCGACAAATAAAGCAATTTGTTCGCTCGGCTTAATCTATTTATCGTGGAGAACAATCTGCATGGAAATAGTTAAAGAGTATTGCTTATTTCAACAGCAACAATACTTATTTTAACTAAGGTGATTTGATGATTTCTTCATTCATTACTTATCTCGTCTTGTGCTCGGGAATATGTTCGGTACAATACTTGCAACCGAATAGCTCAGCACTTTTGCCTGCATGCATTTCTTTAAATACATGTGTCACAACGATCACCAGTCAGTACGTATTCTGATACCAATCGCGTAACTCAAACCATAACCAATCAAACCATCTTAGAGTTTAGCTTAGATTTACCATGTAATTATTATAACCAATATTCAATAACCAATATAGTCTTTAAAACCATAATTATTTCGTATCATTAAACCAGAAAATATAAAATCAAGTATCATATCAAACAACTCAGAAGTTAGTGCCAAACCACGCAGGCGCTAAATTCTTCTCTCTTTCTTTTTTTTAACCATTTTCAAAAAAAGGAGGAGGTTCTCAATTCAACGCGTATATTTTTTTTTATGTATAACGGAGTTATAAAATACAATTGACGGAGTAATCGATGTACGATTACTCCGTCAATTGTGGACCGATTTTTAAAATTATTTTTTTATTTGAAAGGGTAGCTCTCGAGATGGACCCATTGTCAACAAGTCAGAACCTGATGAGGGAATCCCATGGAAATCCAGGGAAACCCTCAAATTTTATGGGCACACTTAAAGCGATTTGGGTATTTTTTTTATAGTAACTCGTGCGTTTGCTCTCGAAAAGAACCATTTGGTGAAATGGAACTGATGTTGAAGACCACAAATGCCCGATATGAACGGTTTTTTTTTTAAACAACTTTTTTGTGGTTTCTATTAAGTATGTTAAAAGATACTTGACACGATCATTGTTTTGACTCGTTTATTTTTCTATATACGAAACTCTACAAGAAAAAGGAATCAAAATAATTTATTTACATAAAATGTGGTAGGTACAGTTCAAGCACAATATAATAATGTTACAGTAGTTTATCTTCATAGATAACGGCCGAAACGAAGCGCTTCGAAATCTCAGTATACCTATACCAGTACAATTTGCAACTGCTCGAGTGCGCGGCAGTTACGCACGGACGGACGCGTATGTATAATTAATTATCTACCGAGTGGCCGTAGGTAATTAATTCAAGGTCACTGCCCAGATAAACTACTGTAGCTTTATTATTCTGTGGTTCAAGAGATGACATTATAAAAAATCAGTGCAGATATATTCCTCCAATTAGTGATAGCGTGAAAGTAAAGAACATGGTAGTTAGGTACAAACGCCAGCACATCAAACTACTACAATCTGTCAAATTTCTTTAATAGATTTTCATCTGTATCGCTAAAGCATTAGGTTCAAGATTGATTGGGAAATTTTGACAGTTTCGGGTGGCTTGATGTGCTGGCCGTCTGTATTTCAATTTGTACTCATTATTACTTTTCTCTCGCCATGTCCTTCCGGAGTTTTTGTGGCCATTGTATATATTGTCCAGCTCTCATATTATTAATTAGAGATTAGACTTCCATGAAGGGAACTATTAGCAAAATTCAGGAACAGAGCTTAGCTTCATTAATATAAATCCAATACTTATCTTCACGGTATAAAACTACCCACCAAATAAATCTATCCATAGATAAATAACGAATTAATGAGTCAAGCAATTAATTAATGCAAGGCATGTAAGTGCTAATACTAACATGATATGGAAGTCTTATATCCGAAATAAATGTTATTGATTTTTTGATTAATAATGTTAATTTATATAGCAGTGCGGTTTCACCCGCGTAAGTCTCGATCTCGTAGGAATATCGGGGTAAAAAGTATCTTAGGTGTTAATACATTGCTTCCAGTGTATGTATAGTCAAGAGTTTATATACCTTACAATTACGCGAGATTCAATCATTCATCTTCTTATATATAAAATTCTCGTGTCACAATGTTCGTTCCCGTACTCCTCCGAAACGGCTTGACCGATTCTCATGAAATTTTGTGAGCATATTGAGTAGGTCTGAGAATCGGCTAACATCTATTTTTCATACCGCTACTTTTTATCCCGGTCTACGCGGGTGAAACCGCGGGGCGCAGCTAGTAAACTTATATATATTTAGAGAAGTCCTGACTGACTGACTGACTCATCAAAGCTCAGCCCTAACCCTTGAACCTATAAAGCTGAAATTTTGCACAGAGGTTCCCTTTATAATGTAGACAAGGAATTAGAAAGGATTTTCCGGTAGTATGTTCCCGTGGGATATTTTCCGACATCCACGCGAGTGAAGCCACGGGCAAAAGCTAGTACTTAGTATATATTTTCGAAACCATTATATTATGAAATACTTAGTTCTTTTCTCAATCATTTTTCAAACTATGCTTAAGTGAAAGATATTTATGATGGTGACTGTGCCTATGAGCCGATTTTATAATGACAGTTAGTCATCTTCAAGATGATGTAGCCATAGATTAGGAGCAACTGATCTGGATGCAACTGTAAGACGATACTTTTGACCCTAATCATAAATACATGCATCTCCACTATGGTATATGTAGGACCAACTAGAGAATGGCCAGCTGTTTTATACTGTCTGCCGTTTGATTCTGTAAGACCTCATTCTAAACCTCGAATCTGAATCCGCCGTGAGTTTCTTGATTGGCATTCTAAAAACTCGGTTGATAATTCGAATTTACACTAGCGCTACCCCTTGTGAGCGTGTCAGCGAGTTGAACTAAATTGACCGTAAGATTTTGATAGATAAAGATAAAGATAAAGATCATTTTATTTGTCAAAAACATGCGTATACATGCAAATTATGCATGCAGGATGTCACAATATTAATTTATATTTTGTACGTACATGTTTTACCCGTAAGGCGTACAAATTTAAAAATTTACAAAAAATCAAAAACTAAATTACAAAATAAAAACCAAATTATTAAAGACAATCTAAGAGGGTAGGTACATAATAGTCAGTAATAAACATTGATACGTCAGTAAAATAAATTAATCATTAAAATATCACAAAATTTAAGGATTAATAAAATAAAATAAAAAAAATGTCAAACAGTGTCATTCAAAAAGTCATTTATATTATAATAACACTTGTCTGTTAATAAATCTCGAATCTGTTTTTTAAACAACTTTACCGGCAATGCTTTATATGACTGTGGTATTTTATTATAAATTTTAGGAGCCATACAGAAAACGCTTTTACCCATTAATGCAGTCTTTGCTGTATGCGAACACAGTTGAGTATTGTCACGTCTGTTACGGGGGAAGGTGTCAGCTAGTCGTGGAAATAGAAATTGATTTGTCCTAACAAATTTCGCAATTTCAAAAATATACAGCGATGGTAGAGTTAATAATTTGTGTTTTTTAAATAATGGCATACAGCTGTCGGTCGAATTCAAATTGAACATAGCACGAATGCATCTCTTTTGGGCCTTAAACGCTATTGCTTTGTCTGTGGAATTCCCCCAAAATATAATACCGTAGCGCAATAACGAAGCTACTAGACCAAGATAAGTTGTTAGTAAGGCATCTGTGTTTAGCTCTGGGGCCAGTTTATATAAAGCGTACGCAGAGGTGCTCAGCCGTTTACTTAGGTATTCTATGTGTGCCTTCCAGTTCAATTTAGAGTCAATAATAATTCCTAGAAATTTTGTGGCGTCGACTTTATTAAGTTCAATGTCCTTGTTAATTGCGTTAATGTCAAATATAGCTTGGGTCCGTTGCCTAAAATGCATAATCGTTGTCTTATCCAGATTTATTTTTAGGTTGTTTCTGTTTAACCATGATATTATTGAATTTAAAGATTCATTTATGTCACTTTCATATAAGTCTTTATTTTACATGCTATAGTCATAGTGCTGTCGTCGGCAAAAAGAGTCATGGGGTGTTCAATAGCATTAGGCATGTCATTAATGTATATTATGAATAATAAAGATCCGACTACACTGCCTTGAGGAACACCGTATGTAGGTGTGCGTTCGCTTGATATATAAATTTCCTCTTTTTTTGTCTTAACATTAATTCTCTCAATTTCTGTGTATTGTTTTCTATTAGTTAGGTATGACTGAATAAGATTTAGAATGTTTCCCCTTATGCCGTAAGCTTCTAATTTCTGTAGCAAAATGCTATGGTCAACGTAGTCAAAAGCTTGTGTCATGTCGCAGTATATAGCACACACCGGGATTCTCCTGTCCATATTCGTCATTACTGTATATAAAAAGTCATAAATGGCCATACTGGTTGACATGTTTTGTCTAAACCCCTTTTGCTCTTCACTAAAGATATTTTTCTTTTCAAGGTATGAGTACAGTTCTTTATGAAGGTATTTTTCAAAAATTTTGGACATTATAGGAATTAAGGCTATTGGTCTAAGTAAGTAGATAAAGTATGAGATGGCGTAAAAAGTGGTATTCAGTAAGGTAATTCCCCCGTCTCTTCGATGCTCACTTCGCACTCGAACCCGATTCAAAGTGTCAAATAAAAAGCATCTATTTTACGAGTGAGAGTGAATAGCGATGTGAGGTGCGAGTTGTTGTTTGAATTTTACAGAATCGACGTTCATCAGATTTGAAACAACCTGCAGTCGTGGTTTGTTCCAAAATCATAGATATAAAATGTATAGTATAATGAAAATGTAAACAAAAATGGATGAGAACACGTACTTGTATGCTTAGATTTGATTATTTGAATACTTAAACCATCATCATTCTCCTGCCCTTATCCCAATATATATGGGGTCGGTGCAACATGTCCCTTTTTTCCATACTTCTCTATTAGTCGTCATCTTAGTAGTCACCCCCTTTCTAGCCATGTCATCTTCCACACAATCCAGCCATCGTTTCTTTGGTCTTCCCCTACTCTTAAAGCCATCGACATTCACACTCAAAACTTTCCTCACGACATTTTCCTCATTCCTCCGCATCACATCAACCGAATACTTAACCCAAAAATATAAAATTTTAAATCACTTTTAATCAATTTTAAAGTAATTTTTTTAAATAAGTTGTCGTCAATGATTTTCTAATTACTTACAATTTAATAATGTTTGAAAAAAGAAAAAGTACTGAGTTGTAAAGTTGAAACCTTCTAAATACAAATGATCATGTTACTAATTCCCTTCCCTATTGATAGCCCAATTCTTGAGGAAGGTTATAGGCTATTTAACATCACGCTACGTCCCTAAGGAGCCGAGCAAAAAAAAAAACCGGCCATGAGCGTGGCCACACACAATGAAGGGTCCCATAGTTAGGATGAATTATTCCAAGAACAAACTTAACATTGTAGTTGAAAAACATGTTCTTCCGCCGTACATTCCAACTGTTAGTGTAAGTTTGTACTCATAATATTGAGAGATTTACCATGTTATTTTTAGACCACAGACTTCTTATAGGTTTTTCTGTAACCTACAGATAAAGATCTATTTTCTGTATTTTTTTCAAAGTTTTAGGCTCAGTAGTTTCGGAGATAAGGTGGGGGGAATGGTCAATTTTCGTCTATTTTCTTAAATAACTTTAAAACAATTTATATAAAAATTATAAAAAAAAAATAAAAATTTGAGCCCCTCATAGTAAGTTCTTTCATTTGATATGTAATACGGTATAGTTTGCAAAACTTTTTTTTTTTTTAATTTTCTTATTTGCCCCCCAAAAGTGACCCCTATATTCAAAATTAATTTATTTACTTTACCTGTCCGTGTTTGGGTCACAGATATTCTTAGGTGTACCAAATTTCAACGGTCCATTAGATTCGGAGCAAATTGGCTGTCACAGTCAATTTGCTACGGACAGACAGACAGAGAGACACACGAGTTATCCTATAAGGGTTCCGTTTTATCCTTTTGAGGTACGGAACCCTAACAAGCAACGCGAAGCGAAAGCGAAGTAATAGCGTGGGCGGGTGATGAGATGGGTCGGAGATCAAGAAATTTCACGCGGACGAAATCGCGGGCAGAAGCTAGTATATTATACTTTAGTGTAAATGCGAGGTAAGAACATTAAACATCAGTCCATAAGAAACAGGAACATGAAAACACACTCCCACTGTTTCTATAAAGGAAGCTATATTCGTTGAAACCATACTGAATTTATTTAGTTACATTATCACAGAGAATAGGTCTGACCGGCCGGGTTCGTCCGAATCTTATTGAATTATCAACAACCGGTATTATTCACGTTCCAAATTGAACCCGAGACATCAGGGATAACAACTTCGGGCTCATACAAAATTCGTTCATATCTTTTTTGGTCCCTAGTCGTATTTATGACAAATGTCATGCATTTATCAGAATTTCGACAAAACTTTGGATTATACAAAAAAAGAGTAATTCATACCAAAAATATGACCAACGATGACTTTGATAGAAATAAATATTGTAATAGTAACAGACTCAAAAAAAAAACTGAATAGTTTCCACGAACGAATCATTACTGGAGGATGCGTTGTGGTAGCCCGCGAAATTCAAATTTCCTTGCGTTTTATGCAATTTGCAGGTCCGTGTCAGGTTGTATCTTGATCAAAATATGATACGCGGGAATAAAACTTATGTATTTATATAATTTTAACCATGAAAATCATCAATAACTAACAGTAACTAACTATCAGTTTTAACTAGTGCAGGAGTCAGAGAATTCCATAACTGGTGTAGCATCTGTTTTATGACAATAAATATATATTTTTTTTTAATACATCTCTATAAGCTAGAAATCGTGCAGAGCCGTTAGATTTCGTTCGTTCGACGAATCTGCGAGTTCTAACACAGAACAGATATTAACTGTTCTGTGGATTTCCCAATCCATATAATGGTAATCTAAGTTGCTTACAACAGGTACATGGCGAATATGATGAATGGTACAGTCGACTGCAAGTCGTTGGTAATACTTTGACCTTGAGCTGGCCTGCAGGAGTCAGAGAGGATCATCACCTACCTCGCCTTTTCCCAACTATATTGGGGTCGGCTTCCAGTCTAATCAGACGCAGCTGAATACCGCCTATCTGACCTACACAACCCAGTTACTGGGTAATACAATACTCCGTGGTAAGACTGGTTACCAGACTTTCGGGCTTCTGAAGACCCGTAATGACTGTCAAAGATCCACAAATGACAGCCGGGACCACCGGCTTAACGTGCTTTCCGAGGCACGGAGGGGTGTTGGTATGTAAAGATTGTCACCCATCCGCGGACCAACCGTGGAAAGCGTAACTTAACCTGATCTATCGACCCTTGCGGCTGTTCATATTACCTCCAGGATGAGTAGGATATTCAACAGAATAAGAGGCCAGCTTATACTGATTTTGATACCACTGACGTGCAGCCTACTGTACCTACTCCAGTACGAGTAACTAAACGTAATTTCAGAAAATTCAATTCTGACTTCACACAGAACAGAACCCATCTGTGCGGCACGCAACTTAGTAGAAATTCAGTAATTAGGTTCCCTCGTCAGTGTAGGACGGATCGTGGTGTAGCAGGTGAAGCACAAAATTAGTTTGGGTGCCTTTAATTGGTATAATTTTATCTGATTGCAAAACCTGAGGTATTCCAGTGTCGTGTCGTTTGCCGAACATTTCACCCGAAGCCTCTAATCTTGATTAAAATGGATTTCACTTTCGAATCCAATGCTTGAGAATTCGGCGTCTACGTTGTTTTTAACGAACCAATTAATCAAAATGCCTCATGTTGTTGTTTTAATGGCTACCAATTAATTAAATTGAAGCGATTCTAATCGCACTTTAGTAAATAGGTTACGGATTTTTCTCAGGAGTTTTTTTGGTCTCGTATGATCTCATGTACTTACATATTTTTTATGGTGTTATTACTCGTGTTTCTTTAATTTATTCATTGATATTAGATATGCGATTGATATGCTGTTTTGTTAGAGACCAGTGGTGGCAGTGAAAAGTAACGGCCGCGACTTACGAGCTGTAGGTCGTAAGTTCGAACCCTGACAGGCGCTTTACTTTGTGTAAATTATTTCATCACCACTGCTCTCAAAACATTGAAAGAAAACATCGTGAGGAAACCGTTATGTCCGAGAACTAAAAATTCGAAAACATGTTACATGTACCAACCCGCACTGGGCCCGCGTGGTGGATTACGGCCCACTCCCTCTCACCGAGAGGAGGCCTGTGTCCCAGCAGTGGGAATATTATAGTCTGATTATGTTACATATTTTTTATGGTAACATTACTTGTGTTTCTTGAATTTATTCTTTGATATTAAGTACCTATTGTGATTCATATGTTGTTACTTAGACTAACAGTTGAATAGTTTTGAAGAAACAATAGTCTAGTCTTCAAAGCATCAGTTTCTTTGATTTTTGTTAATAAACTTGTAACTAGCACGAATATTTTGACATTCCTTACCTACACAACTTGTTGTATGTCGGAATGTCAAACATCTGATTTATGATTTGTTTGTAAACATCGCTTGACAAACAGAATCTATTTGCAGTAACTCAGTGATAAAAGGAAATAGCAATGTTTTCGAGTGTCGACGTTCGTTGTTTTCTTGCATTTGCATTTTACGTCTATCTTATTGATTTGCGTTGACAGTGTTATGAAAATGTAATGGACTGTGAAGCGTCGCTCGGTGGAAAGATGTCGAGACAGGACATGTTTGTTTATTTTTTATAGAGAAAAAATTCGAAGACATTTTTTGTGGAGATTGTAAACGGCCAATATTTTGACAGTCGCGTATCATGATTTTTTCATGATCCTTCATTATTTAATTACCCGACTAACCCAGAAGGAGGGAAATGTTTTTGGCGCGTATATAATTATGTATGTAGGTATGTACGTAATATGACCTTTCCATTGTGACCTCCTGAAGCATAAACGGCTTGTTGGATTTTAACATATGAGGTGTCGTCAGATTCGTCTTAGTTGTGGGAGTGATATAAGCATAATATTTATTTAGTACATCTGGAAATACAAAAAAGGGAGAGGAAGGATTTTGAAAAATAAATTGTAACAATATTGGTATTAATAAAATTAAAAAGGTTGAAATTAAACATATTATTTAAAAAAACAAAAAACCACATACAACAATACTGTTTACTCACACTAAAGCTTTGTTTTTTCGCCAAATACAAAACAGTTTTTTAAATTTCTGGTGGAATTTTTCTTACCGTGTGATTTAAGCCGTGATTAACCAAAGATTTCTCTTGAATCGTGAGAGAGGTCAACCGGAAGCCACACGAGATAAAACATCTGTGACACATTACCGAACATTATGTTTATTTCCCGAACATCTCCGACTAAACACGAAGAAAATGTATCAGCTAACGTTTAGAGCGTTGGCTCCGTACGGCATTTCATACAAACTATCGTCCTTTTTTATCGAAATGAATAAACCGATTTTAATGAAACTTCATACGCATAAGCAGGATACATATGTCTAAAAAGTTAATTAAAAACATTTTGAAAATGTCTAATTTAAAAAAGATAATTGGAAATCTCTGTTTCTATGGAATTTTTAAAATCGGTCGAATTTAGCTGCAACACTATTTTTTACGGTGCTGAAACGTGGACACTGACGGTCGGGCTGGTCCACAAATTCAAGGTCGCTCAGCGCGCTATGGAGCGGGCTATGCTTGGAGTTTCTTTGAAGGATAAAATCAGGAATGAAGTTATCCGGAAAAGAACCGGAGTAACTGACATAGCTTTCAAAGTAAGCAAACTGAAGTGGCAGTGGGCTGGCCATGTTTGTCGAAGGACCGATGGCCGGTGGAGCAGACGAGTCCTAGAGTGGAGACCGCGTATTGGTAAGCGTAGTGTGGGACGCCCCCTAGCTAGATGGACCGATGACCTGAAGAAAGTGGCTGGGGCAGACTGGATGCGGAAGGCGGAGGACAGGGTGTTGTGGCGCAACCTTCGAGAGGCCTATGTCCAGCAGTGGACTGCGATTGGCTGAGTTGATTGATTGATTGACTATTTTTTGAAACTGTTCCTAACTAACTTTTTACCCAACTGCGCCAGAAGGAAGGTTATGTTTTTCGAGAGTATGTATGTATGTATAATCGTTTGGCACGCTCTGCGGCCTGAATGGCTCGATGGATTTTAGCTTGAGAGGTGTCGTTAGATTCGTATTTACTGTGAGAGTGACACTGGGTATATCAAAATAAAAAAAAAAACAAAATGGCGGATTTTTGGCGCAAAATTATGTCTTAAAAAAAATTTTTTTTTCTCAAAACCAGTCGAGTGGGGTATCAAAATAACGGGTTTTAAAAGGTTATTACAAAAATGTATACTACTTATATGGTTAAAAGTAATTCGAAGTGACAAATCTTAACAAACACGTACCAAGAAATTCCCAGCGAAATCTTTAATTCACATTTAATGTGAATTAAAGATTTCGCTGGGAATTTCTAATTAGTTTACAAATTTTGTAAACTAATTAGATAATAAAACTAAAAGATAAAAAAATAAAAAAAGTAATTTAAAAAATTAAATAACCTAACTGCGGTAAAAAACTTAAGTTAAAAACACTGAAAAACTAAAAACAAGTCCATTTTAAATTAAATAAATGTTGGAAGCAGGCGGGACCCATTTAAAAATATAATAAAAATGGTATGGGTCCCTCCTGCTTCCAACATTTATTTAATTTAAAATGGGCTTGTTTTTAGCTTCTCAGTTTTTTTTAACTTGAGTTTTTTAGCGCAGTCGGGTTTTTAATTTTTTTTATTACTTTTTTTTATTAAACCTAAGTATCCTGCTTAAGCGTATGAAGTTTCATTAAAATCGATTCATTAATTTCGTTAAAAAAGGACTTGAAAGTTTGTATGAAATGCCGTACGGAGCCAACGCTCTTAAGACATCATTCAACTGCGTTCATTGACATGAAACTCATTTGACACACGTCATTGGTCGCGGCTGTTAACAGTGCCATTCATTTGTCTTTCGAGCGTGCGCTTGAATGAATATCGTGCTGCTTCATACATATTCATAAGAGTATTATTAACATCAGTTCAGCTGTAAGATGTCCACTCCTGGACATAGGCCTGCGCCTGCTCAAAGCATCGCCACATTGAACGGTCTTGTGCGTCTCTCATCCAATGGATTTCTGGTACCTTCACCTGGTCATCGGTCGCCCAAACCCAAAAGTCTCTTAACAAGTCTTACCAAGGGGTATAGTGTTACCCAGTAACTGGATTGCTGAGGTCAGACAGCCAATCACTCCATGTGAAATACTGGTATTCAGTTGCATCCAGTTAGATGACTGGAAAACGATTCCAATAAAGTTGGGAAAAGGCTACGCGGATGACGATCACTTAAAAGAACACTCTACATAAACAATATATCATAGAACTAACCAATGTTTTGTAATTGAATCGAAAACTGAGAGTTATCGTAAGATATCTCTGCATTGTGGTAGCCAGTATCACAATTGAATTAATGTTATCAGTTCAAGAAATTGATTCTAGTTCAACTGACGGCAGCTAGTAATAAAAATACCTTTTGTTTTCTACAATTTACTGTGTACGATAAACAGTTGGCACGTTCCAATTCTTTTTTTTTTAAATCGTCATGACATGCGTGACAGAACAATAAAACATGTAACTATACTCCTACCAACTTATCTGTGAAATGGCGAAAATTGGAACTACGGCCGTCATGTTGAAATGTCTTCGATTGTGCCGACGCATGTCATTCGATTGTGTCGATCCATCGACGGTGGCGTCCTCTTTCAGTTCACAGATAAGTTGGTAGGACTGTATGTCTGGTTTGATAAACAACATATTTATATGTAGATCGTAACAACATATAAAAAGTCAACCTTCACACGTAACTCTTTAACAGACGTTCTTAATCTGCATGCGAACACCGAAGTATCTAACATCACAACAACAGATTTGCCACTTTAAAGTTTGAAGGATAGAGTCGATATTCCATTGTAGTGTGGTATTCAATGAGTACGATAGTGCAGTTCTGTACTATCAACCTGTTGACTATTAAAGGTATTCAGTTGGAATGCCTTAACTGGAGCACAAAGGAATTGTAGAGTTTGGCTTGGAGGGGATTTCCTAATACCGTGTAATACAGACCAACCGGTGGAAGTTGTCTTGAATTTTAATGGCTACGCCTTTGTGGTTGGTTATTGGTATTTAACGAGATTATCTATGTAATTCGTGTAGCTAATCTTGTGGTTGAACTTGTTATTTTTTGACGTGAGCAAAGCAAATTGGATTTTACCATTTTTCTTAGTGGTTAGAACAATAGGACTTACCCATTCCGTTGGCTCTTCAACTCTTTGTCTTTCCAACTCCTGTAGCTCTTTTTTGAGAGGTTCCCTTAATTGAAATGGTATTCGTCTACATGCTGCTACAGTTGGAGTGGCATCTGGTTTAAGTTTGAGCTCAACTTCTAAATTCGTGATACACCCAATACCATTTGTCAAATCCTGAGGATGCTGTGGTACAAAATCAATTTTGTAAACTCTTTTGATTAGATTAAGTGTTTTGCAGTGGTGTTCTGTAGTATCTGCCTCATTCTTTGGGTAAAGGCGTGTGATATGAATATGCAAATATTTTATTGATATCATTGTTCGTTTCGTTCGTACGTTTTGTATCTATTTGGATATTATAAGCATATTGAGTTCCCCAAAAAAAGGCAAAAATAGTATTAAAATTTTCCTCATATTAAGAAAGGCAAGAATTTTTCTGGCAACGCCATGAAGGCATACTTAGCTAGGACTTATTTTGGCCCACTTAAATATGAGAATGTATAAATAACTTATAATATTATGAGCTATTTAGAACACGTCAAATTAAGCAACGCCCTTTTCCACGACTTTGTCCTATAAATAGAACCAGACACAACATTAAATTCATTATTATTCTAGTAAATTATTGATTATGTAAACACGTGCCTTCCCTAACGATGCATGGACTGTGTGAAAGATGATATGGCTTGAAAGGGGGTGACTAGACTACTGAGATGACGACTAATAGAGAAATATAGAAGAAGAAGACATGCTGCGGCGACTCCAGATAAATTGGGATAAGGGCAGGAGAATGATGATGTCTTTTCCCATGCTATTACGAGGTTTTAAAATAGCGATCCGATACTTAAATGTAGCATCGACAAACGCTAGGCCTTTCCAATTTTGCTTGCAAGCTGCAATTGTTCTTATGAAAAAACTTTTTTACAAAAAAAAAAAAACAACCGACTTCCAAAAAAAAACTGCAAAGTGAAAAATAACTTTAAATTCGGAAGTTAGTGACAAAAAATGAAAATACAAAACCGAACACCGACTTCCAAAATTAAAGTTATTTTTCACTTTGTAATTTGCTTTGGTTTATTTTTCACTTTTTAGTTGTGGTACCTACCCTACACAAAATCGAATACCACAACCTGATATGTAAATTACAGTGACAGGAAGTTATCATCCACATAGACTAAGTGGGCGCAATACGTATTATTGAAGCTAACTCAAAAACTACATAAATGCAAAGTTAATAAATACAAGGGATAAACTTCAAGGACAAAAATAGTTCAAATCGAACTAGGTACTTTGTAAAAAGTTGCGTGAGAAAAAATATATAACGCGTCGACTTGAGAACCTCCTCCTTTTTTCGTCGGTTAACAAAGTAAAACAATGGGACAGCGTTTTTTCAATTAATCAATGTATACAAAAACAACTTTAAGGTGTACAGGCGTCCATTTTGTCCTGAGCAGTCAATACCACTATACTCCATTTTGCAATAAGATTAGACACTTAAACAAACCTTTTTTACAGTCCGTTCAACCGATTTTGACTGCTATTGCGTTGGTGGCATGACAAATGACAGCTGCAGTAAACAGTTGGTATTGTAACCACTTTTTTGCCTTTAATGTCATCCTTAAGCCGACGGAGTAGATGTTGAAATCGGTTGAACAGACTGTAAAAAAGGTAAGACTGGTAATTAGTGACCGATACTTAAACACATGATTATACTCATGATAACAAACAACTTTTACTATGGGATCAAACCAGAAATCGCGAAAAAAAAATCAGCTGATGGCATTGATGTTCGCATAACTCGTCAAAATGTAGGGACCAGCTGATTTTTTTTTCGCGATTTCAGGTTTGGTCCCTTAATAAAAGTTGTTTGTTATCATGAGTATAATCATGTATTTAGGTATCGGTCACTAATTACCAGTCACCCTATAGTTTTAAAACTTATGCAAACAAATCACCATCCTGCTACTTGGGTGCGTTAAGAGTTAACGTAACGTTGGCACCATTGCTTTTCATTGAAGGAATGGTCTTTACAATCAATTCTTCAATGAGAAACAATGGTGCCAACATTATGGCAAAGGGAACTCTTACGTGAAACGCCCTATACATCTATACATGGTAAAGGTATGTCATGACGTAATAGCAGAATCGACGTAACTGTTGTTGTGTGTTGCAACACTTGTAACTGTGTGTGTATGCATGACAGCAGTTTAGAATGCATGCAACGTGAGTTTGACTCGCAACACAGGCCAACAGTTTTGCTTAAAAAAATAAATCCGTCAACTGAGTAAAAAAATTTAGTTTATATTAAAAGTAAACCTACATAGACTTACAAATAAGTTAACAATGGTGCCGATTCTCTTGTACACCGAACTAAACTAAGTATCACTAAAATTCCTTACTTTTGGCTATGAGAATCTTAGAGCTATTCTGCAAAAAAAAACCTCTAAATTTAAAAACAATTTTGACACAATTATAATCGAGTTTGACAATCGCGACTCCACGTGGTGCTTGTTTGTCCTACGCTGCGAATGTTTGTAGAGCCGGAGGCGCTCAGAGACTGAGCTTCAACGTGTTTTACATGGAATTTTTCCCTTTTTGTTTTGGTACCTACATGTTGAGTTTTAGGGGTTTATGGGTTCTATAAAGGGGGCCAAATATTTTCATTATTTTTGCGATAGGATACACCGTTTTCGAGATTAAAGCAAAAGAAAAGAAAAAAAGATACAGTACGTACTGTTTTTGCACTTGAAGTCAAGGTGTTGGTGTGAATTTTAGTTCATAACAACTAATTTTATTCCACACCTTTATAATCGCGATTATTAATAGTCTGATTTAATGTGACAGTCAAAATTTTAGGTGAAAAAACGTCAAAACTAGAATAGCAAAACTGCCATCTTCACTAACATAATTACTCGGTACAATCTTAGTGCTGTCAAACTAAAATATATTTATGTTGTGTCACTTTAGTCAATTTCAGAATGGGACATCGTCGTTTGACAGGAATAAACTAAATTTTGGTGATTTTTAGTCTAGTTTAGAGGCATTTGTGACAAGAGAATCGACACCATTATCGGCACATCCCTAGGTACCAGGTACTATAATAACAACTTTCCAATTATATTTGGTTAATACAATGTCCTTTTATTCTCGGCTAAATAAGCTAGGGAAGTTATAATTGGGACACGCTAAATTAAATAGGATCCCAGTGTATCCGGAAAATTAAATAGACACACCGTTGGAAATACGGACTTCGCTTGTCAAAACTCCAGCCATACACTGAGAAACAAATTATTATTATAAACAATAAATATATTATTAATTATAAATAATGACTTGTTGTTATTTAGTTGTCTCTGATAAATCACAACATTTTGCTTATTTAGGGAAAACCGGAAACATAACTAGTATAAGGAGAACTTTTACTACATGACATAGATGATAGTTACGCGCACTTTGCATCTATGCCAAACAAACAACATACAATCTGTGGTTTCACAGCAATACGATAATCATACTGGGTTTTTTTGCAAAATCCTCTTTATTCTTATAGAGGATATCGCATACTAAAAATATTCTATATTTTATCAGATTTAGTAATAGTTTTACAAAATATGTTGGACCACAAACAAAAGGGATCAATGAAAGACAATTGCATGCAGATGAGAATGCTCAGAGGGATGTGTAGTGTTACACGAATGGATAAAATAAGAAATGAGTACCTACATACGAGGAAGTCTAAAAGTGGAACCGGTGACTGAAAAGTTGTGTGGAAATCGGCTGTCATGGTATGCGGAGGAATGAGGAAAATGTCGTGAGGAAAGTTATGAGTATGAATGTCGATGGCATCACTCCCCTCCGGAGACCGGAGGTCGAAAAAAGAAAGATAGAGAAGAGAAGAAAGAGAAAGAGAAGAACAAAAGAGAAAGGTCGAAAGAGGTCGAGGTATATTGGCCTCGGGGTCGAGGTTTTGGTCGAACGAGTAAGGGCAGACCATAGAAACGATGGATGGACTAGGTGGAAGATGATATGGCTAGAAAGGGGGCGACTACTGAGATGACGACTTATAGAGAAGTATAGAAGAAAGAGGCATGTTGCGCTGACCCCAAATAAATTGGATTAGGGTAGAAGAATTATGATGAGTTCTAAAATATATTTAGGTATTTAGATTTATTAAATTTGACTAATAATTATTTTATTTACTACATTAAAGTAGGTTCCAGGCGAATACGATCAAACGGGATCAAACCAAAACATACAGTTGCATGTTAGGGGCTTTCCCGTGTCAGTGCGTCATGTAATGTTATAGTACCTACCTACAACGCTTCAAGTTTCTTTTGGCGCGCGGCCAAAATCGGAACTAAAGTCGCCATCTTCTTATTTCAATAGAATTTCTATGACAATTCCACAAATGCTTGCCAACAACGCCTCTCTGTCAATGTCACCCACGCGCCAAAAGGTCCTTGTGAAAGTCTACACATACTTTACACTAAACACTATACAAATAACGCAGTCTGTGGTTTCACAGCAATATGATAATCATAACTGTCTGTCGTCCTCGAACAACATCAAAGTAGGCCCCAGACGAATGAGATCAAACCAAAATGTTCAGCTATATGACATGGGTTGTCCCCTGTCGGTGCGTCATACTAAAAGGTACACATTTATATCAAATTGTAGGAAATTAACGGATATAAGTACAACGTCTGGACGGAGGAATCCCCCGCGCTCTGTTATGATGACGTCACGATAGAGAACTCAACACAGCAACTGGCTAGTACACATGCCTGCTAAACAAAGTAAGCGAAATAATATTATGAAAAACTGTTTTTATTTTGATATAAATTGTAAACACATTTATGAGGATTGTGAAGTACCGATACGTGGCGCGAGTACGAGTAGGTATTTTCAAAATTGCTATCTGTTTCATACTCCTTGCTCTGGCTCCCTCCGGGCGTGATAGAGTTGCAAGTCTTGGAGGAAATCATTTCCTTTTTGAAATATTGTTTCGGGCGATAACGTTTTCACCCCCCTAAACAAAGGTTTAGGGAAAGATGAAATGAGTCAATTTTGGTCTCATTAGATTCAGTTACCTACACTTAAGTCTAGGTCTGTACGTTTATTTTCTTTTTTAACCGACTTCAAAAAGGAGGAGGTTCTCAATTCGTCGGAACCTTTTTTTTTTATTTATTCAGTTTAGTTTAATTAAAAAAAATAAAAACGCTCGAGGAAGTTTTTCAGTCAAAAAGTTTTTAAGTCAAATATTTAGATGCTAATAACTTAATATTTTTCTATAATAAAAACTTGGACCTAGTTTTTCTTTATACGAGTATCTATAACATTTCCAAAAACCAGCCCAGTACGTGTCGGACCACGCTCAATGAAGGGTTCCGTAGTTGAGTTGAATTTATCCCAAGAACAAACTTAACATTATAGTTGAAAAACATGTTCTCCAATACATTCCAACTGTAAATGTAAGTTTGTACTCACAATATTGAGAGACTTACCATTTTATTTGAAGACCACAGATTTCTTATAGATTTTCCTGTAATCTATCTACAGGTAAAGAACTATTTTCTGTATTGTTTTCAAAATTTTAGGCTCAATATTTTCGAAGATAAGGGTCAATTTGGGGTAATGGTCAATTTTCGTCTATTTTCTTAAATAACTTTTAAAAAAATATTTTTAAATTATAAAAAAATATATTTGAGACCATCATAATAGGTAAGCATGCAAGCATCATTTGATATGTCACACTGTATAGTTTGCAAAACTTTTTTTTTTAATTTTCTTATTTGCCCCCAAAAGTGATCCCCATATTCAAAATTAATTTATTTACTTTACACATCTGTGTTTGGGTAACAGAAGTTCATATAGTTACCAAATTTCAACTTAATCGGTCCATTAGATTCGCAGCAAATTGGCTGTGACAGACGGACAGACAGACAGACACACGAGTGATTCTTTATGGGTTCCGTTTCTTCCTTTTAAGGTACGGAACCTTCAAAATTATGACAATTAGACTATGTTTACGGGCCGCCGGGGTCGCGGGTAGGTCGAAAGAGATACCGTGGCCCTGGCACGGGCAACTGAAGGGAAACGGGTGGGTTTTAGTCAGTAAAAGTCTGACACGCCCTCCCGCTCCGCCCAGAGCGGGAGAAGTCATTTGATGATTTCCCATCCACAAAAAAAAAAAGACTGTTTACGGGGGGAAACTTTATTGCTTTTTGTATGAAAAACCACTTAACTACATTGATAGAAAGATTGTATTCTAGTATCAAAACAACAATTAAGACGACGAATAGTCAGCCAAGGCTAAAAATACTAGCTTTAGCTGAATATCGCCATGTTACATGGAGCAACTGACTTAGAATATCGACATCATTAAGGAAAGGATAATTTTACCCAGTTACTGGGGTTGTGGAGGTTCTAGGAGACAGTCGCTCGATGTTAATTACTAGTATCTACCTACTAGTTGCTTCCGGTTAGACTGGAAGCCGACCTCAACATAGTTGGGAAAGACAGATGATGATCCAGATGATTCCATAGTTAATTACCTGTAGGAAGGTGAGAACGATTGACTAAAACAACGCTCACACGGCTATGTTACTATTCGATATTTTTAGGGTGATTCCAAGTACCTACTTACAATCAAAATGTTACTCCAAAAAAAAAGTAATTAAAAAAATTAAAAAACCCGACTGCGATAAAAAACTTAAATTAAATAAATGATGGAAGCAGGAGGGACCAACAGGCTCCGTATCCGCCCTCCGGATACGGAAGCCATTCAGGCGGAGCTGTATGAGGGGTACAGAGCGGCGAAGACTGCCCTCCGAGCGGAGATCTCGCGGGCCAGAGGCCTGGCTCGCGAGGAGTCGCTGGGGACTCTGAACAGAGATCCGTGGGGACGCCCCTACAAAATGGTGCGGGATAAACTCCGCCCATGGGCTCCCCCGCTGACGCAGAGCCTCCGGCCGCAGCTCGTGGAGGACGTGGTGAGCGCTCTGTTCCCTTCGCGAGGGGAACATACTCCCCCGCCCATGGCTCCGCCTCCTGCGGTGCCCGATGCGGACCACATCACCGACGACGACGACGATGCTCCGGAAGTGACCGAGGTAGAGCTGAGAGTGGCGGTACGTAGGCTGAGTGCCAAAAATACCGCCCCAGGACCCGACGGCTTGCCAGGAAGAGCCTGGGTTCTGGCCTTTGGGGCTCTCGGGCCTCGACTAGGGGGGCTCCTAAGCGCATGCTTGGAGAGGGGCCAGTTCCCACTTCGTTGGAAGACAGGGAAACTGGTCCTCATTAAGAAGCCGGGGCGCCCTGCGGACTCTCCGTCCGCTTACCGGCCCATCGTGCTGCTCGACGAGGTGGGCAAGCTCTTTGAAAGAGTCATTGCAGACCGCCTCGTCGGGTGGCTGGCGCAGGAGGGGCCGGATTTGGCGGAGAGCCAGTTTGGTTTCCGCAGGGGGCGCTCTACGGTGGACGCCATCATGCGCGTGCAAGCCCTCACGACGGGGGATGCTGTGGCCCGGGGTGGGGTCGTCTTGGCGGTGTCTCTAGACATCGCCAATGCCTTCAATACCCTGCCCTGGAGTTGCATCAGGGAGGCACTCCGGTATCACCGGGTGCCAACCTACCTCCGTCGAGTGGTCGAGGCCTATTTGACGGACAGGACCGTCATCTACCCCGGTCATCAGGGAGAGTGGAACCGGCGAGAGATGTCGTGCGGTGTCCCACAGGGATCTGTCCTGGGGCCACATCTGTGGGACATCGGGTACGACTGGGTGCTGCGCGCCGACCTCCCTAGCGGCGTCAGCGTTGTATGTTACGCTGACGACACGCTGGTCCTGGCGCAAGGGAGGTCGCACCAGGCGGCGGCCGAACTAGCGACACGCGGGGTTGCGACAATCGTAGAGAGGATCCGGCAGTTCGGACTCGAGGTGGCCCTGCACAAGTCCGAGGTCATGTGTTTTCATGGTCCTCGGAACGCGCCACCGTCGGGTTCCCAAATAACGGTAGGAGGGGTTCACATCGCAGTCGAGTCGACGATGAAGTACCTGGGACTCGTCCTCGACAGCCGGTGGAACTTCGTGGAGCACTTCCGACGTTTGGCTCCCAGACTGGAGCGGGCCGGGGCTGCCTTGAAGCGGCTCCTGCCCAATCTGGGGGGTCCAAACGCCTCCTGCCGGAGGCTTTACGCGGGGGTCGTACGGTCCATGGCCCTTTACGGGGCACCGGTGTGGGCGCGTTCCCTGAGGCTGCGACCAGCCCGCCGGTTGAACGCGTCCCAGAGGGTCATGGCCATCCGGCTAGTCCGGGGATACCGCACGGTCTCCTGTGAGGCGGCGAGCCTCCTTGCCGGATTACCGCCATGGGATCTGGAGGCAAAAGTCCTCGCGCACGTGTGGGAGTGGCGCGAGGAGGCAAAACGCCGGGGCGTAACTCCGCTGCCGCGAGAAATCACGGTACAGCGGATAGAGCTCCGGCGGGATCTCATGGCGACATGGAGAGTGCGATTGTCGCAACCCAGCGCTGGGCACGCCACGATTGCGGCGATAAGTCCCCTCTTTGAGGAGTGGTTGGAGAGGCGCCACGGCGTCCTCACCTTCCGCCTGACGCAGGTCCTCACCGGACACGGTTGTTTCGTGAGGTTCCTGTTTCGGATAAGGCGGGAGGAAACGCCCAGGTGTCACCATTGTGTAGATCGCCCGGAGGACACGGTGGAGCATACAGTGGAGGTCTGCCCGGCTTGGGCGGAGCACCGCCGTGTTCTCACGGAGGCGATCGGCGGCGGCGATCTCTCGCGTCCAAACTTGGTCCAGGCCATGGTGCGGAGCGAGAGTGCATGGGAGGCCGTCACCTCCTTCTGCGAAGCAGTAATGCTCGCAAAGGAGGAGGCGGGACGCGAGAGGGAGAGGCAACAGCCGCGCCCTCGCGCCCCTAGCCGCCGCAGGAGACGCCCTGGGCGGCGGGAATCTATCGCCGATTCCCGGCCACCGTAGGCGCGGGCTTGCGGACGACGAGTAATGGGCAGCTCGCCGTCCGGTAAGGACCAGGCCCGGGTCGACGGCGCGTTGTGTTCCACGCGCGCCTCAAAGAGATGTCAGCAGTGACGGGGTCCAATAGGGCCGAAGCCGCCGGGGTCGCGGGTAGTTCGAAAGAGATACCGTGGCCCTGGCACGGGCAACTGAAGGAACACGGGTGGGTTTTAGTCAGTAAAAGTCTGACACACCCTCCCGCTCTGCCCGGAGCGGGAGAAGTCATTTGATGATTTCCCATCCACAAAAAAAAAAAAAAAAAAAAAGGAGGGACCAATACCATTTTTATTATATTTTTAAATGGGTCCCGCCTGCTTCCAACATTCATTTAATTTAAAATGGGCCTGATTTTAGCTTTTCAGTTTTTTTAACCTATGTTTTATACCGCAGTCGGGTTTTTTAATTTTTTTAATTACTTTTTTTTATTTTTTAGTTGTATTGTTTGTTGTAATCACCTATTATAACCCTTTATTTTGATACTCCACTCGACAGCTTTTGAGAAAAAAAAAATTAAGACATAATTTGGCGCCAAAAAAACGCCATTTTGTTTTTTTTTAATTTTTATATACCCAGTGTCACTCTCACAGTAAATAAGAATCTAACGACACCTCTCAAAGTAAAATCCATCGAGTCGTTCAAGGCCGCAGAGCGTGCCAAACAATTATACATACATAAAAACTTACATACATACTCTCGAAAAACATAACCCTCCTTCTGGCGCAGTCGGGTAAAAAATTGTACACTTCACGTCGTGTCTAATGGTAATAAAATAATAAGATATACTTTTATATTATCGAAATGTTTGTACAGCTGAAGCCTGTAAGCGATCGTTCATGTTATTTACATATTTTATGTTCAGCTGCTACTTATATTCTTAACGACTTATTAACTTATAAATATTCATTACTTTAACACTGAAAAAAGAGATTTGTACAAAATATTCAGTGCCTTATTTATTTTTATTTAGTTGTAGAGCAGTAGGTAGGTACCGAAATGTTGATTTTTAAGAAGTGACAGAAAAACTTTTTTTATAGACTAGATTCTTAGTGTGAGAACTGGTTTGGCGTCATTTTTTTTTTCCAAACGTAAACAGTACCTATACCTAGCTAATATTAAGTAGGTACCTAGTCGGCCAAGCTCTGCTCGGGTGAAAATAGAAAACACTAATGTTTTTTTTTTTTAATTTTCCCAGATGTGAGACCCAGCTAGATCAATTTTTCGCCCTCGTAAATCCCTATAGGTATAGCAAGTTTCATCGAAATCGTTAGAGTCGTTTTCGAGAAGGTGTACAAATATACCTATATGTATATGTATCAAATATTGCTCATTTAATAGTATCTATAGGATACTCAGTTAAAAATAAAAGAATAAACAAACTTTATTGGCACTATTACAAATCGTTTCATAATATTATCTTCAAGACACATGAAACTTCTCACCCATGCTGCCCCAGTTAAAATTAACTTGTTTACAACATTAAATACCTACATTACAAAAATACTCGTTGTAAAAACAAAGAAAACATCCGGGACAAAGGATTTAGTTCGGAAACACTAAAACTTGGATGTAAGAAAAGTTTTTTATTATTTGTTTTGGAACACCCACGACTTTCCCTGATTAAACTAGCCATAGCCGTGTCTATGTTTTATAGCCTCTTATAGTAAACTTTCCTTTGTTTTGGTTGGTTGTCGAGATCCTTAAAAAGTAAAACAATAGTAAGGTTGTGAAAAACAACAGATAAGGGATGAAACTTACTTGTCTTTTTCAGTTATTTAATGTATTTTTTTACGGATTAAAGTTTTCTGTCTGTACTTAAAGGCTCTCACAGACAGGCGCGAAGCGACGGTACGACGGGATTCTTTTAGAAAAAATCACAGAAATTGTTCTACTAGAGGCGCGTCGCGCTGTCGGGTCGCGTCTGTCTTCACAAGACATAAATTATCAGCTCTTGGCTGATATTTTCACTACAGCCGTACGTAAGTTATAATCTGTCAAAGTAACATTATCTAACCATTGTAATCGTAAATTCTTTGTCTTATCTCGGCCATTATCTTGGTTTGACCTTTCGTTTATATGTCTGTCAACCATAGCATTTACGGCTGTCGCTACATATTTATTTTAAATAATGTGTTCATTAAAATTGCCACTACGAGTTGAAATAGCTACACACAGCAGCAGGTCAAGTTAGGTACTATAAACTGTCAAATTTTCTCATTCGATTTTGAACTTAACTGTCAACATTTTTAGGTTTATAATCATTTTGAGAACTTTGAAAGTTTGGTATCCTGATGTGCTGTTGTCTGTACTTTAGGAATTGAAAACACTTCTTTATTTTTCGTGTGGTTAGTGACTAAAATGGTGTCAAGAGTTTTTATGCCGCCCATGGGCTGACTTGGCTTCACATGCCGTCAAGAAATATCTCTCAGGCACAGGTTTCCTCACGATATTTCCTTCATAATTACACAATACTAACGCACAGTCATGAATCCGAAAAGTCAGAGGTGCGTGCCTTGGGTTCGAATTCAAGACCTATGAAGTGACTACACTTATCGACTCGGAATCGGCTTGAGTCGGTCAGAAAGAGCTTTATATCCAACTAGCTGCGCCCCGCGGTTTCACCCGCGTAGACCAGGATGAAAAGTAGCCTTTAAGTTAATCCAGGGTATAAGCTATCTACATACCAAATTTCATCCAAATCGGTTCAACCTTTGAGCGTGAAGAATTATCATCATCATCATGTCGTCCACACCGTATCCGGCGATGGCGACTCCTATATGTTTTTAATCTGGGTCTTTATTCCGGTGAGCTCTGATGTGGCTAGCAAAACCGAACTTCGTCTTAAAGACTCGGAATTAACAAACATACAAACACACACTCACAAACTATCGCCTTTGTAATGTTAGTGTGATTATCCACGCAATAAAACGTTTTGGTTCGGACAATGCGACTCGACACAACGTGCGACAGGTGCGATGAATTGGTGATACGTGATTCCGCGTAGATAAGTGTGGTTACTCCCTAGAAAGGCCAATCGCTCCCTAGATCTTATGGCGTCAGTCAAAAACCCGGCAACCATGATGATAGTGGATTTCTGGCTAATATTGAAACCACTACATTACCATTCTTATTTACTTATTTCTTGTCAATACCGGAGAAGAATAACTTCTTATTGTGTCCACTCTATTATAATGTCGTGACCACTTTATTTCATTGTACACAAGCACGCACATTTCACTAAGTAATAACAAAGTGGCTTGAAGGCAAGTGATTTTACTGATTACGAAACATTGTCCTACATTAAAATGTCCCTGGTCGCCCTTGGCTTTTGCGTACGCAGTGTACACGGTCCTAAAACACAATGACATACAGTCATGCAAATGTAATAAAAGACAAGTAGGTGTCCATAGGTAAGTACGTACTTCGGAAAGTACATTATGTCATTGGTCCCGGCTGTAATTAGTGGAACTTTGACTGCCGTTGCGGGTCGCCAAAAGCCCGAAAGTCTGACAGCCAGTAAATGTAATGGTTGTAGAGGTCAAAAAATATATATAATGATATTCAGCTGCATCCGGTTAGACTGGAAGCCGACCCCAACATAGATAGAAAAAGGCTAGGCGGATGATGAGGTACCCATAGGTACCTATCATTTATCAATTTATGATCTTCTGGTCTTTGATAAAATTATCTTAAGGCCACAACACTTGAATGAGTTAAAGGCAAGTATCTATCTTTCAGAGCTTTTGGGTGCAATGGCTGCATAGGAACATAATTAATAACTAATACGTTCTATGAGCAATGTGTTTATCAGACTAATAATTTTCTTACAGCTTCGACTGTGAATGGCAGCAGTAGAAATCTTTGAACCTGACTTGGTTTCCGTACGTCATTTTCGGGTGACCACTGAAAATCAGCGCTGTGCTGTGGGTTCCTTCATAGCACCGCATCATGCTGAGTGGAAGTGTTTTTGTCACAGTCACCACCTGCAGCTGCCACCTATTTCTGTTCTGTGCTCGTGATTAGATCTATTTTGTTTTTTTTTTTTTTATTCGAGGATGTATCTTTTTATATGCACGTTGGTTCTGTGACAAATAAACCTATTTTTCTTTCTTTATTTCTTTCAGTAACAGTACATATGGTGGTACAGACGTCAGCAGGTCAAGCCACCCGAAACTGTAAAATTTTCCCAATCAACCTTGAACCTAATGCTTCAGCGATAAAAATTAAAATCTATTAAAGAAATTTGACAGATTGTAGTAGCTTGATGTGCTGGCGTCTGAACATGAATTATAAGGGACTGAGTTTGCAACTACGTGAATGGTAAAGATCGCGATAGCAAATTGGTGCAGGACTTAATTAAGTAATGAATTACAAAAAAAAATGTTAAGCAAAATTATTAAGACGGTTGTGAAAGTTAAAACCATACATACATACTTAGTTGATTCGAACAAAATCGTAACGTAATGTCCGGGACTACGAGAGATACAAAACTCTTACTAATGAACCCTTATCATATCACACAAAACTTTGATTATTCATATCAGTTACATAATAATAAACAAATAACTAACTGCTTATCAAACTCTTCACTAGAGTCAGCGACTAATATAGTAACGGAACTGGGTTCTTAAGTCATTAACATTATCGCTTGGATCTAAGATACGTCATACTTTAATAGGGATTTATCTCAGTTAATCTGCATGTAGTTATTTAAATAGACATGGCAATGTGTTTATTAGTATGAATTTGCTAAATAGACAGAATTCACATTTACATTTTGCGATGGTAAATAGAACCATTCTAAAAATGAACGCCCCTCCGCTGCGGTTACGCTCTAATGCAAAGAAGGGACGCAATACACATAATTGGTATTTTTCTTTGTAATTTTTTTTTTTTGCGTAAAATATTGCCAATTGTGTCAAATAATCAAATGACATCATAATATTTACCTTTGTTCTACCAAAGTTTTGAAATACGAACAATAATCTCGGTAAAAATATGCCCCCCGCGCGCGCCTCCGCGCCCCAAACTGATTTTCAACCACAGATTAACTTTGTTCGTAATGCCGATACAACCTTTAGTATATTTCTGCCAAAAGGCAAAATATACTGCACCTAACCACCTTTCCAATGAACCTGGAATTCATATGTGTACTAAATTTCGACTTAATCGGTTCATAAGATTCGGAGCAAATTGGCTGTGACAGACGGATCGACGGACAGACACACGATTGGCTAATTTTTGCTACTTGGGAAGTAATCCTATAAGGGTTCCGTTTTTTTCCTTTTGAGGTACGGCACTACAAGGCATCAACGACACGAAATCAACCCGGATGCCTGAGTACATCAGGAACTAAACCGTAATGAAGCCATAGGATGAATAAATTGACCGCGCTCTCGCTAATGATCGCGTGATTTCATTCGTGTACCTAGTTTTGCTTTCTTGCTGAGTGCACTTTGTTATACTCACACACATAATAATAATTTGAATACACTGAATAATTGGATCGCTAATCAGAAGTTGTGCACATATGGCACACGACATGCAAGCTTCTTGCATACCTTTGTGCAAGTTACAGGCATGTGTATTCTCGCCCTTATTTTCAAACTCAAAGCATTTATTTCAAATAAACCAATTACAGGCACTTTTGAATTGTCAATGGGTCAGTCATTCAGAAAGATGAAGCTAGTTGCCCATTCCAAAGCGTAGTAGATCCCTATGGAGAAGAACGGGCAAGAAACTCCACGGACACTCTTTTAAATCATAATATTTTTATAAAATATTGGTTACTTCGTTCATGTTGAAAATATACATGTGAGAACAATGTAGAAAGACGTGCACGTTAAAAAGCGTCCGTAATAAAAAGATAAGAACTAAAACAACTAAATTAAATATTAAAAATAAAAACAAAAATAATCCATGGCACCTAAGAGACGACCAGTCCCAACTGACGGCGCCCGTTCACGAACATGACGCATGGATCAGCAGCAATTAGCTCAACCATTTTGGAGGGAACTTAGTCTCGTTAGTATAAGTTTGCTGTCAGAGGTAAAACTTTTATGAAAGGATTGTACGACCATTCGTGTATGACCCGATGTATGAACGTAAACGAAGCAAAAGGAGTATGATGTAAGGATCGTAGCAGGGGGCCCATTCTGTAATTTCTGCCTACCCCCATGGCAAGAAGGTGTGAGTTTAAGTGTACCTATTTGTGTGTAGGACTGTATCTTTTTTGTTCTAAATCATACGTCATACTCGCCATTTACCAAACTGAACGAAAGTTCTGAAAAACATCATAGCTTAACAAAATTTGGACTATAATGTTTATGACAAGGCAAAACGCAATCAAGCGTGGAATCCATGCTTGTTTCTTCTTCGTATAAGATTTTTGCCATGTACTTTTGCTCCCAAGGTTGGCTCGTGGTTTCCCAAGATACAGGCAATTCTTGCCTGGTTTAAGAGTCAAAGATTTCAAGTTTCAACTATTACTCACAGCTTGAAACATACAACAATTTTGTATACAAGCCATTTAGTATTAAATAATGTTCATTTGTTTTGCTTTTTTTTTTTGTTTTGTTTTTTTTTTCTTATTGTGTATAATGTGGGGTTATAGTACCAACAAACTATTTATTAAAATTATTTTCAGTAAACTTCCTCGAAAACTGGTTCATATCGCACTACGATTAGGTTCACAATGCAATATAATTCACACGCGTGCGATTTTTCATTTTCCAACACTAAAAATTGCCACAGATAACTTATACCTATACATAGTCCAAATTGGTTCAATGCCTCTATTCACACCGTCTCTAGTCGGAGGCAAATGTTTTTTTTTAGTCTCGGCAAAGAGTTAAGCGTCTTTGCGGCGTTAATATTTTTTTAATATTTAAATAATGTTTATAAATAGAATATCATCAAAAACTATGATTATTACAATAAAAAAACGTTTATGAACAAATTAACATTTATTTTGTGTTCTAAACTCAAAAATATTTGAATTTTCTATTTTTCATATTAGGCTGTTTATCGGCTTTATACCTTTGCTTCTCCTTCAACCTGGCGAAAGCAAAGCGCGGAAAAAAAGAAAATTTTAATCATAGTTTCCTAATAATTCATGACAAAAATATTTTTCGTTATTTTATTTTATTTCTTCAAAAGTCTATTGAAAAACGTCGTTTGATACACGTGGACATTTGCTATTGCAGTTCTCGGCTCAAAAACAACCTCGCCTACGGCTCGGGTGTTAATTCCGCCTCGAATGCAATAACAAAAATTCTCCACTTGTATCAAAATGTACTTTATTCACAACCAACCCGCACTGGGCCCGCGTTATATTGTAGCCCACTCCCTCTCATAGAGAGAGGAGGCCTGAGTCCCAGCAGTGGGAACATTATAGGCTGATTATGCTTATTATATTTATTCACAACCAATACCTTTAGCCGACGTTTGCACGGACGTAAAAATATCGCGGTGGGATTTTATCGCACACTGGATTTTCAACTCTCGGTGTTGAGCTGAGCGTTGAGAATCCAACTTAACAATAACAGAGTGCATTCTAGCGCGTCGAAAAAACTGTTGATTTTCCAATCTCGGCGCTAAGCAGAGTGTTGAAAATCCAGTGCGCGAAAAAAAATCGCCGCGATATTTTTACGTCCGTGCGTACGTCGACTTATTGTATAGACCTATCTACTTATCGGTTATAATAAATCCTTTCACAATCTCTTTCGGCACTCAATCCGTATCATTCCTTCAAATCTCATTTTAATCAACAATATTGCCTCCATATAAGAAATCCTACTATATATGGAGTGAATCTCAGAGGCGGTTTCCCAAAGGGATTCTTTGAAAATGTCGAAGTGCTTGTGTAAGTCTGCATCAATATTATATTAATGTCGCATTTCGTATCTGTATGTGTGACCCATCCATACTAATATTATAAATTCGAAAGTAACTCTGTCTGTCTGTCTGTTACCTTTTAAAAACCGCTGAACGGATTTCAATAAAATTTGGCAAGGCTACATATGGCATCTTGGGGAAGGACATAGGCTACTTTTTATCTCAAAAATAATCCTACGGGGGATGATATAGGGGATGAAAGTTTGTAGGGGAAACCCAGCATTTCTTAAGTTAGGGATATGAAAATTCAAATTTATGCTTTTGATAGGAATTAACGAAATATGTGGTCCAGCGTTTTTGAAAAAGAGAGTAAAATAGGGAATGATTTTAAAATTCACAAAACTGCATGGATATCGATAAAATTTGGCAAGGCTATAGACTGCATCCTGGACAAGGTCATAGGCTACATTTTGTCTTAAAAATAATCCTACGGGGGGTGATATACTCGTAGTAGAGGATGAAATTTTTATGGGAAACCCAGCATTTATTAAGTTAGGGATATGAAAATACAAATTTATGCTTTTGATTTATGAAAAATCATCCCCTAAGGGGGTAAACTAGGGGTTGACTTCAAAATGCACAAATAAATAAAAAATTTTGTGTACCTCTTTTTAAGAGATATAAGATTGGAAATGTAGTCATAGTTAGTATCTTGAAGTAACATTTAGTCTTAATTTTTTTTTAATCCTCACGGGATTTGGAATAAAGAAGATTTATTTTCGCTATAGAGTTTTGAGCCTACAAAGGCATGCGAGTTGGTAATTTTCCGTTTCGTTCTATTGTTAGGTTTTAGAATTTATTATCCTCCAGCAATCATATTATATCACTATTTGACTGTACAAGCAGTGCGAGAAGACATTGTTTTGGGGTACTTTTAATCCCGATAGTACGTTCCCGTGGGATATTTTCCGACATCCACGCGGGCGAAGCCGCGGGCAAAAGCTAGTAGAAATATAAACTTATAACTATGGTGTGACCGCTTACTACATAGTGGATTTTAATTTAGAGAATTTATTTCGAAAGGTTTAAGTGTAAAATTCATCTATACCATGTAAGTTTGTATGTAGGGGATAATCTTTAGAACTGTTGATCCGATTCCAAAAATTATTGCACTAATTTGAAGCTACGCAGTTTTGCCGAGTGTCATAGGATATATTTTATTTTACAACAAGAAATTTCACGCAGACGAAGTCACGGGCAGAAACTAGTTCATAATTAACTTAATTAAGGCCCTCTTGTAGTGCGGTGTGTAGGTATGAAAACGCTTCCTCTCTCCCCGCATAAAATGTACTCGTAAGTATGTATCGAACGTATAGACTATAATAGAATTCACGATGTTTTGTCGTCGTAAAAACCGTGCGAAGCAGCAGGTGCGGGTAATATAAAAAAAAAATCTCAAGGGCGCAAATAGGATAGATCCTTTTGAAATGATTTAACGATTTTGATTTTTTTTTTGTTTTTTTTTTTGACAATCAATCTGCCTAGTCTTTTCCCAACCATGTTGGGGTCGGCTTCCAGTCTAACCGGATGGATCTGAATACCATTATTTTACATGGAGCGACTGCTTATCTGACCTCCACAACCCAGTCACTGGGTAATACGATGCCCCTTGGTAAGACTGGTTGTCAGACTTTCGGGCTTCTGACGACCCGTAACGACTGTCAAAGATCCACGAATGACAGCCGGGACCAACGGCTTAACGTGCTTTCCGAGGCACGGAGGAGTCTCGGTATGAAAAGATGGTCACCCATCCACTAACCAACCCCGGCAAGCGTAGCTTAACCTGATGGATCGACCCGTGCGGCTGTTTTTACTTAGCCACGAGCTCCTCTTTTTGTTTTTTTTTTTTGAAGTTGTATCTAAATTGTTGTTGGTGTACATAGTGGCAGCTAAGGCAACACCGCACGCCGCCGGGGTCGCGGGTAGTTCGAAAGAGATACCGTGGCCCTGGCACGGGCAACTGAAGGAACATGGGTGGGTTTTAGTCAGTAAAAGTCTGACACGCCCTCCCGCTCTGCCCGGAGCGGGAGAAGTCATTTGATGATTTCCCATCCACAAAAAAAAAAAAAAAAAGAAAAAAAAGGCAACACCGCACTGTAAGACAATACTATCAACTAGTACTGGTAATATTGTGTCTGTTACTGGCGGCTATAGACATATAATTGTAATCTCAACAGTTTCAAATCCTGTTTCACCACCTACGATTAAGTTCCTATTAACTTACTTGGCAGATAATTTCATACAAAAAAAATACAACCGACTTCCAAAAACAACACTACAAAGTGAAAAATAACTTTAATTTCGGATGTCGGTGTCTAGTTAAATGTATTTTCGTTTTTTGCCACCGACTTCCGAAATTAAAGTTATTTTTCACTTTGTAGTGTTGTTTTTGGAAGTCGGTTGTATTTTTTTGTAAAAAAGCTTTTATTTTTCACTTTTTAGTTGTGTACCTACCCCACACAAATTCAAATACCACTACCTGCAAAACAAACTAGAACATCATCCATATAAAAAAAGGTTCCGACGAATTGAGAACCTCCTCCTTTTTGAAGTCGGTTAAAAAGTGGGGAAAAAATACGTATTATTGAAGCTAACTCAAAACCTACCGAAACAAAGTTAATCAATTTTATATGGAACCAACTGTGATGTGTGTGTGACTCTCGAAGAAAACAAAAAAAATCTAAATCGGTCCAGCCATCTTCGAGTAATCGGGGAACATACATAAAAAAAGGTTCCGACGAATTGAGAACCTCCTTCTTTTTGAAGTCGGTTAAAAACCTGTTCCATTTTTGAATTCATTCGGAAAGTTGTGCACATAGAAATAAAGTTAAAGCTACTAGCCTTGACAAGCAGCTCTGAACACGATAAATGTTGAAATATTTGAAAGTCTTTTCGATATTTCTGCCGACCAAGCTTGATTCGTCTGCAAAACAACAACCAAAGAGGTAAATATTTTTGTCGTCAACACAAAACAAACAGACAAAGAGATTCAGTTTCATATCTATAAACAGGGTGTAAGTGTAAACAGTGGCGACCTTTTAAGGGGTCATTGCACTCATCATTATGAACAACTTTTACTATGGGACCAAATCTAAATCGCGAAAAAAAAATTTGCTGTTCAGTACATTTATGTTCGCATAATTCGTCAAAATTTAAATAGAAAATACAAGATATATTTATTTTGTAAAACATGAGTAACAGTAGGTAGAGGTCTTATAATTAATATGTGGTAGCTACATGTTTTGCCATTTATGGCGTACAAAATTAGTCGCACAAACAACGTACGCAACGTACGTAGGGACAGCTAATTTTATTTTCGCGATTTCAGGTTTGGTCCCATAGTAAAAGTTATTCATAATGATGAGTACAATGACCCCTTGAAATATTGCCACTGTTTACACTTACACCCTGTATACAAATACAACGTTTTCCTTTACCCCATAACTCCTCATTTTGAACAACTTTTACCATGGGAACAAACTTGAAATCGCGAAAAAAAATCAGCTGCTCCCTACATTTATGTTCGCATAACTCATCAAGATGTAGGCAACTACTGATTTTTTTTCGCAATTTCAAGTTTGGTCCCGTTGTACCTAAAAGTTGTTCAAAATTATGGTCTCATTAGTACCCTAGAGTTATGGGGTATCAAAAGGACCACGTAGCACCTCCTCAAATTTAAGATGAAGACCTCGTCAAATTTAAGGATGTGTTATAGGCAATCAAACCGAACAACTTTTTCCATGGCACCAACATCGTAATCGTGAAAAAATAATCATTTGTTCTATACATTTGCGTCGAGTAGGTATTGAAGTTTTCTATGGGACAGTTGAAATTTTTTTCGCGAATACGATGTTGGTCTCATGGAGAAAGTTGTTCCGTTTGATGTTCTGTATCAGACCCTGAAATTTGACGAGGATGCAAAACGACACGTTGTATAAGTGGTGATGTTATTAGTTCGCTAATGAACAATTAAAAGTAAATGATACTGTTAACTGCTTCCCGACGTATTGACAGCTCTGTACTTACAGTATAGCGTGTAGTCTTCATCTTGCAGCAATTCTGCATGTTCCACACATTTCTGCCAATTTTCAATGGAGACATTGGAAATGGCTTCATCGACTAACTTCTCGACATCAGCTATCTTGAAGGTTTTGTTTTTCGTTGCAACTTCATTTTTTACTTGAGCCCACACCAACTCGATGGGATTGTACTGACAGTGGTAAGGCGGCAAGCGGATAACTTCATGACCATGCTCCAAAGCCATTTGATGTTTACGTGATAACCTTAATGATTCTGTTATCGATAATGGCCTTGAGCGCGCGCAACTAGCGCACATCCCTACTCCGATTATGATTTATGACCGAGTCTGTAGCGAGATTTTAACAATACTATAGCCGGTCATCCAACCACGGTATCACGCGCGCTCTTCACGGTAATATGATTTGAGAATCATTCTCTGTTCCAGCTGCTAAACAATGAATATAAAGTCAATAAGGTATTGACTTGAAACGACTACACTGTATTATGTAGATATACCTACATTATTGTAGGTACTTACATTGCTAACTTAATTTGTGTAGAAAACATCTGGTTTTTCTTAAAGCAACTTTAGGCCTTATTTACGGAGACGCAGGGCGTAGAGCGTCGCGTGCGGCGTGGCGTCTCGCGGGCGCGGCGTGTTCGTATAGACGCGTGCGACGCCGCGGGCCCCGCCGCGGGTTCGCTACCTTTTACCGTGAACGAAGAATTGCAGGAATAGCTGCCCGCAACGGTGCGTGCGCCGCACCGCTATAAACGTTGCGTTCAACGCGGCGATGCCATCCGCGGGCTCCGCCTGCATTTCAAGCAGACGCGTGTAAAATCGCTTCTCCGTAAACGCTGTCATACAATGCCGCTCAAAGCGACACGCTACGCCCCGCGTCTCCATAAACACTTATTGGTAGAACTTCCTGCGGTTCACATGACGTCATACGTTTGACTTTACAAGCTTTGCTTCAACCTATAAGCTGACGGTATCATTCACCATCTATAGTCAACACCACGTTTGCCCAGGTCTGATATTTTATCTCGCAGAGGATACGCCGCGCCGTGTCGAGAAAATTCCAACCATTTAGTAAAACCCCCTGATTAAACGTTTTCACTAAACATTGACAGGTGTTCACGGCAGTAATTACCGTGGTTCCAACACGAATTTCACTTAATTATAAGCGCCACACGCGACACCGACATGAAAATAAAACGAAACGGTACGATTTTCACGCGATGGCAACGGGAAAAGCCGTCGCCGTCCGTCGTACGGAATAATTTATACCGTTAATTAGTACTTGGCTTTTCTTTGATCCTTTAATGTAATTTCGACCTACTTTTTGATGTTGTCTTTTGTTTTAGAAACACTTTGGATGTCATTACTATGCATAAGGCTGATAAAATCCTAGGACTTACTTTTTTTTCTCTCGTTGTAAAATAAAAGCTAAATAAGATGGTAGTGAAGCTGATAGCTTAAGGTTTGCGTCACGTGTTTATATATCGCTTCTCGTGGAGGGTATTTTAATGCACGCTAATGCTGTAGTATACCCATATAATCTAAGTATCCGTAAGCTGGAAGGTCTCTGATCTATAAATCAGCTGTCAAGTGTCAGTTAGCTGTTATGTTATTAGTTGACCCAAAATAACAAACCAGATTAAATTGAAAAGCCTTTCAGAAAATGAGAGAATGTTTCTGGAGTTAAGTGGAACAGTGCAGCCGCTGTCCAGTTTTTTATAAGCTGTCGCTTTCCATTTCTAAACTCATTCGTACTTTTAGGCGGGTATCACACCTCCGCGATTCGCCGCGAAACCATAAGAGCGAATCTGCAGTAGTTCCGCCGAAACAGAAGCGTAACTGCCTGTTCTAACGCACAGATTTGATTATGATTCTATCTCTTTCCCGCGTAATTTCACGGATCTGCTCGAAAGCCGGTTACCCACCGACCTCAGCCTGCTATTTTGTTGCAATGCCGCATTTGTTTCGCACGTATCTGTGGCAGTCGACAAGTTTATAAAGGGAAACTTCCATTTTTTTTGTAAAAATGGATGTTGACTTTACGGAAAAACTAATCCAAGAGGTCCGAAGTAGACTTATAGATACTAAGAATAATAAGAAGAATAATTTTATTAGTCTATTGTTACAAAATCAATACTGTTTAATGTAGTACTGTATTTACTAAGTCGAAAGACACGACATTTTGCTCCGATCGATTGGTACAATTCAATCGACTCGCATGATGTTCCGCTACTCGAATCGCGACATAATGTAGTAATGTGTCTTAGCGGAATTCGCTAAGCGATTTCCCATCATTATTTTTGCGTCGGAGGTGTGCTAAGGTCTTTAGAAATCACGCTAACCCAACTGTCTGTGAACGATGTAGCCTAAAATATCCCTTGATATCGTTAAGTATTATTATAGCAGTCTAGATTTCAGTTCTTTTCTTAAATTTTGTGGTTGAAGTTTCTCATATTCATAGCAAGACCCCCGTGCCTCGGAAAGCACGTTAAGCCGTTGGTCATTAGTGGATCTTTGACAGTCGTTACGGGTCGTCAGAAGCCCGAAAATCTGACAACCAGTCTTGCCAAGGGGTATCGTATTACCCAGTAACTGGGTTGTGGAGGTCAGTTAGGCAGTCGCTCCAAGTATAATACTGGTATACAGCTGCATCCGGTAAGACTGAAAGCCGATCCTAAAATGGTTGGGAAAAGGCTAGGCAGATGAGGAGTTGCTCTTAGTCAAACAGGTCCTACTCAGGATGCCTAAACAGAGACAATGATAATGATAAAATGTATATATTATAACGCCACTTACCCTTAGAATAATGTGCCAATTAGGGATCTCTTTCTCATGTATACCTATATATCTTTACGAACTAAGTATAATGCCAGATGATATCATTAATAAAGACACGAGTATTTCCTAGTATTCATTAAAATGCTGGAAATTAACTATGATAATTGTTGAGATTCATCTTATAATCTAGTGAATTTGCATAATAATATTACACGCGGATTTAATGACGCTTATGAAGATAAGCTAAAGAAAGATAATCCATAAGTCGACGTTCGTGCGGACGTAAAAATATCGCGGCGATTTTGTTTCGCGCACTGGATTTTCAACGCTCTGCTTAGCGCCGAGAGTTGAAAATCCAACAGTGTTTTTTCGACGCACTAGAATGCACTCTGTTGGTGTTAAGTTGGATTCTCAATGCTCGGCTCAAGACCGTGAGTTGAAAATCCAGTGCGCGTTAAAATCCCGCCGCGATATTTTTACATCATCGTGCCTGTAACCCCCGAAAGTTTAGGCAGAGATGTACCTTTACACACCCACATTTACTGGCGAGCTTATTTCCATCAACTGAGCAGAATAAATTCAGACTCCAGCAGGGCTAACAACATAACAAGCGCGAGAACGCTCTTTTTCTCTATTTATATACATGATATACAACTACCATACCTAAGCACAACACCAAAGAAAAGGCAAAAAAATCTCACATAAAATATCAGACGTTTTTGAGAAAATTTTCTTATGTGATTTATGCCTATGGTTTTTAAACGGAGTTTATCCATTTGAAAGTGATTACTGGTTCGATTTCGTGTTTCTGAACACTTCGTTATGGAAGAATTTAGCTTAAAAGTTGAGTGAATTATTATTGAGGGTTTATCTGAGGACCTCATAAACTGAGCATAAGGATTTTGTCAAATCAGTAGTTAAGAGTTTATTTAGGATCTCAGAAAAATCATTGAATAAAAGATTGGAACTGTATTTCTTTTAATTTAAGTAGGTAAGTATCTACTTTTGAAACAAAAACCTATCGAAATAGGAACGAATTTTTTGTTTATTTTTATTTTTTTGGCGTTACTTATAATAATATGTAAAGCAGACCGAATGTCGTATTCGTTTCCGGCCGAAAACATAAATCCATTTTCACTCGGTCTCGAGTGACTGCATTCCAATTGTGATCTCTTTTGTCACAAAGTCTTTCATTGGATGAACCTTGGTCTCTACCGGGTACCTAAATACTTGAATGAACAAAACATTCTACACACCAAAGTAGAAAAATTATCGATGTTTTTTTTTAAAATGAAATTGGTTCAAGATAACATTTTCGTTGAATCTCCGTCGGAAAATCCTTATTTCTATAAAATGTAAAGTAATTTTCCTCGCAGTCAGGCCAAGGGCAATTTAAAGCCAATCGGGACAGATGTCCTGAGCAGGTTGCGGAGACCGTCCACTCAAGTGGAAGGACCCTCGAGTGAGGCCACGTGAGGTTACCTTGTACCGTCTCGTCCTTACCGTACTAAAACGTCAATTTTATTCAAGGTCAAATTAAATTAGCTAGTGAAACTCCGCAGATGTGATGTGTATCGGTATCTAAACATGATGAAACGACAAAAAAATAATTTGATGGGATTTTTTCTGTCAACAAGCTTTGAATGTTTAGTTACTTGAAGCCTATTTTTTTTTTAATCTTTTTTTTTGTGTAAACTTTACAGACTATCAATAATTATCGAACGGTATCGATATCTAAACACGATAAAATAAAACAAAATACAGATTTTTTAAACTCCTACTTCAAGTAACTACACAACTTATCTACCCTAAAAAAAAATATTTTTTTTTTTGTTTTGTTTTGTCATGTATGTTGTGTGGTTGGGGAAAAAGTTTCTTCGCATTTTTTAAGAAAATTCAAAACATTTTTTAATATACAATGGTGCCGATTCTCTTGTGAACGCACTAAACTAAAATTAGAGAATCGCTATCTTTTACTAACAGGCAGCGCGAGAAAAGGACGGCTATAGCTATGAACTAAGTTGGAGATGTCAAACTAGTTCACGCCTTGCGCTTCACCGTGTTTTTAGTCGACATGTTTTTACGTGTCGTCTAAATGTCTATGGAAAAATTAGTTCTAACTAATTTGACAGCTCTAATTTACTTCCGTCCCTTTCTTGTCATAATAGAGAGAAAAAGTTAGCAATAGCCTAAATTAAGTTTAGTTTGTGCACAACAGAATCGGCACCATTATTTACATTTATCTAAAGTATGTAGGTACCATTTTGTTCGATAACTTTTTGCCATCTTGTAGGTAAGGACATGATCCCATTACTATTGAAATTTTGGGACTTCTGATCAAAATACCGCGACAAGTGGTTTTGGCAGTCCTCTCGTGATGTTAACCTGACACTGCCTAAAGAATTCTGAAGAGACTGAAACAGGTGGAAATCTGAAGGTGCAAGGTCAGGACTATACGGCGGATGCATTAACACCTCCCAGCCAAACTCTCTTAATTTTTGCTGAGTGGCTAAAGATGTGTGAGGTCTAGCGTTATCATGATAAAAAACCACATCCCTTCTGTTGATTAATTCCGGCCGCTTTCTCTCAACTTCTTGCTTTAATCTCATCAGTTGTTCGCAGCAGAGTTCAGAATCGATGGTCCTGCCTGGTGGTAACAGCTCATAATGAATAATGCCCTTCCAATCCCACCACACACACAGCATCACCTTGTTGCGAGTTAACCCGGGTTTCGCCACAGTCTGTGAAGCCTGACCGGCCTTTGACCACGACCTTTTTCGCACGTTCTTGTCGTACGTGATCCACTTTTCATCACCAGTTATCAGCTTCTTCAAAAATGGTTCGGTTTCATTACGTCGTAATAAAGAATCACAAATGAGTACACGGTTCATTAGGTTTCTTTCAGTGAGCTCGTGAGGTACCCAAATATCGAGCTTTTTTGTGTACCCAGTTTTTTTCAAATGCGCCAAAACTGTTTTGTGGTCAATTCCCAGTTCTTCAGCTACGTCGTAACTACTGATATGCCGATCTTGCTCCACTTTTTCAAAAATGGCATCCATTTTAACCGTAATAGGCCGACCAGAGCGACGTGCATCTTTGACATCAAAATTACCGGACTGAAAACGCTTAAACCAAATTTGTGCTACTCTCACAGATACTGCACTGGGTCCATAAACATCGCAAATTTTTTTCGCGGCTTGCGTTGCATTTTTACCTTTTTTGTAGTAAACTTTAAAAAGGTATCGAATTTCTTCATTAGATTCACTCATCTTGACAGTACGAAAAACAAATGAAAATCACACATTTTCCTAATTTGAATTTGGAATTATGTTCTTTAAAATTTGAACTTTCAATGATACCAAAACCAGCCAGATACAAATAGTATAGCCAAAGAGATTTTATTTTAAGTTCATACATACTATAATGCGAAAAGACTTTTTCCCCAACCTAATATATGCCCATCACGTCTGCGGATTTTCGCTTGTTAATTAATTTTAAACCTGTATGGGTTAAAATTTTATTTTATATTTTAGAATGATTCGTGAGATGTGTGTTAGGTATCCTATCAGCTGTGTTAGGTAGGCAGACTTGTGTAGAAACTATGTTGGCCAATATCGTAAGTGCGTTTCTACTTTTATATACAAACATACAATGATATTATATGTAAAAAGACGTAGATAGGTTACCGACCCAACATTCGGTGTTCAAAAACGGCACAATTTCGTACGATTAGATGACATGTGGAAGTGGGACGGCATGTCTTAATTATCGGGAGCGAAAAAGAGACAAGACGACGAAAATGTGGCTAATTAGCCAGATTTTGACGTGCCACTTGCGGAGCGTGTGTAACCTATCTACCTCTTTCTACATATAATATCATTGCAAACATAAGACATGTTTATACATACACGCAAAATGTACTTACGCCCATAATTATCTATTCTGAGTTACCCTTAAAATGTACTCGATCTCCTCGCAGCCTCACTTGAGCCAATTACGTATACTTTTTTATGAAGAATTAGACAATTATAGGACGTTTTTCAACAGCAAAAAATAATAAGAATATGAAAGTTATACCCCGAACCATATAGGCTTCCGCAGACAAGCACGACGCGACCCTAGTAGAACAATACGGTATTTTACTCTATATGCGAAAAAATCTAAAAATATATTATTTAGATAGATAGCTTAGGCAAAAAGCAGTCCGAAAATATTAGTTTTAGTTCATAAAATAACCATATAAATGTTAAAATTCAATTTAAAGTTTTCAGTTTTTTTAAACGGTTTTCTAACACCGTGAAAGTAGCCGCCATGTTATTACGTCATACGGATGTGTAAATTAAAAAGAGTCAATGTCAACTGTCAACTGGTCAGCGTGTCAAAAGTGTCTGTTTGCACAGCCAACTGACGTTATAACCACAGTGCAATATGGCGGCCACGGCGTCCAGCGTTTTCGCGCGAAATTTGAAAATGTAAAATTTAAATGCATTTTTATGGCACTTATCGATTGAGTAAAAATTTCGTGTTTTTTTAGTGGCTTATTAGCACTATAGAATCTAATTAAGACACTTCAAAAATGGGTGTAGTTAATACCCTATTTCTATGAAAACTTCATAGAAATTCTTCTACCAGAATCGCGTCACAGCGTCGCTATTATAGTCGTTATTGATGTCGTGCAAGAATCGAACCCGCAATATCTAGAGCAGAATCACTCAGCCACTCATGTGCCAATCCAGTCAAGATTCCCAAGTCAGCCAGTTCATTTGAAAGTCCATGTTCAAGGGGCATTTCCGGTCTGATAAGAGACATGGCGAATCTCTAGGGTCGTACTTATCTAGGCCCTCTAAATGGGCTTACTAGGATACTACAATAGGATACGGCTAGTTAATTCAGTAACACTAACATCTCTCTATTGTCGTTAAAAGAGCAGTTTGCGCATGTTTTTGAAGCCGGTAGTTTTCAGTTACATACTCGTAATAAGTATTTTATACACGAATCGTCAATTACGTTGATTGAAACGGTTCGGAAATATGAATGGATTTTGTAATTGTTAACGATTTTACTCAGGTGTATGTTTTGCGAAAGTTGTGCTAATAACATAATCAAATGGAGCTCAAGCATGCATGATTAATAAACACGACGAGGTCCCGAAGAGAGGCGTTAGTTTGACGCATTTAAACATGATTGCATGCTATTGCAATAATAGCACAAACAGACATTGGCGTTTAAGGCGAGCAGCGCCGCCAACTAGCGCAACCATTGGGAAAAAATCATAAAAGTTATGTAACATTTTGAAATTTCTTATGCTCACATTATTAGTCAGATGAGGTTTCAACACTAAACCTCGTAGGTAGCCTTAGCGGTTAACGCCAAAACGGCGTTTTTGGCGTAAGTCTTCGAACCTAGCAGGTTTAGTTGTGATTCTTATGATTCAATAAATTCTACTTCATCTGACTAAAAATGTGAGACAGACTTATGAGTTTTCTTTTTCTCTCAATGATGGCGCTAGATGGCTGCACTACTCGCCTTAATACGAGACCATTTCATGCCTTTTTCTGTAATGTGCAACTTGTTTATGCAGAATAAACAATACGTATTTCTTTTTAATGTGTTTAGAGAAGAATGAGCAGTTTTCTACATGATCTAGGATCTTTTTTGGATCATTTTATTTTTATGCAAGAGAAAAATTTGCTGAACCCCAGTTAAAGTATCCCCAAGATAAAGATGCAAATATAACGTGCATCATATGCCACAAATAGCTGAACTTTCAAGTTTCGCCTGATTTGCATTTCGGTTTCAACGCCAAAGTTGTTCACTTGTGCATAAATAGAGCGTATTATAACGTTGCTATTCCTGAAGTTAACATCCAGAATGACCAATTTGTCATTTTAAATAGAAAGAAAAACACTTATTTGCACCTAAATTTCGTAAATTACAATCATTATGAATCCCTTCATTATGAAGAGGTATCATAATCTATTGTTTTATACAGAATGAAAAACGATTTTTAGAGGCCTCTCGTCAAGGGCTTTTTGGAGAAGCCACAAAGTTTTTAAAACTATCTGAGAAGTCTCTGTCACATTCCCTTTATTTAATTTTTGGTACCTGAAAATCTCAAATGAATTTTGTCAAACAAAATATTTTCCCATGGAGCTAAGTTTTCTTCTACTATAATGAAATAATCGTTAATTTATTTATGGTGGTATTTTGGAAAGCCCTTGGCAAACGGCTTCTTAAAAATCGTTCTGGAACACTGTAAACAGGCCATCTGTAAAGCAATGGATTATGATACCTCTTCAAAATGAAGGGAATTATGATTGTAATTTAAGAAATTTGGGTGCAAGTCAAGTGTTTTTCTTTCTAATTAGAATGACAAATTGATCATTCTGGATGTTGACTTCAACGTGGTAATATTTTACTAGGTATGCTTTATTATAATTGTTTATTGACCAGACCCTTTTTTTTTCGAAATGATTTGTATTGTTGAATTATCAAGAGTATTGTGGTTGTGAGTGTGTTACGCAATTAAGCTGCTGTTTGTTGATTTAGTAGTCGCTAAAGTGCGCCCGCGAGCGTGGGGTCCTAGACAAACCGCTTTTGAGTTGCTCAATTAGGACCTTGTCAGTAGCAGATGAGTCTGGATTGGTGGTTATTGGCAATTGTCTCGCTCCTTATTATATGGGACTTACCTCTGATAAAATGTGAATTTAGTTTCATATTGTGAATAAGGAGCTCGTGGCTAAGTAATAACAGCCGCACGGGTCGATACATCAGGTTAAGCTACGCTTGCCGGGGTTGGTCCGTGGATGGGTGACCATCTTTACATACCGAGACTCCTCCGTGCCACGGAAAGTACGTTAAGCCGTTGGTCCCGGCTGTCATTCGTGGATCTTTGACAGTCGTTACGGATCGTCAGAAGCCCGAAAGTCTGACAATCAGTCTTACCAAGGGGTATCGTATTACCCAGTTAATGGGTTGTGGAGGTCAGATAGGCAGTCGCTCCATGTAAAATAATGGTATTCAGCTGCATCCGGTTAGACTGGAAGCCGACCCCAACATAGTTGAGAAAAGGCTAGGCAGATTGATTGTGAATAAGTACTGACACTGAAATTTAAAAGACTAATCCTAACCAATATTAAAAATACGAAAGTGAGTTTCTTTGTTTGTTGGCTTGTTTGTTTGTTTGTTACGCTTTCACGCTAAAACGGCTGAACGGATTTGGATGGAATTTAGCACATGGGTAGACCGTGACCTGGATTAGTACATAGAATACTTTTTATCCTGATTGTAAGTTCGCTGGGATAATTTCCGACCTCCTCGCGGTAGTTTTTTATTTATAATTTCCATCACGTAAGCAGAATGCATAGCGTATAAATTATCATAGGCCATAGCCTATGTAGGCAACAGTGAAAGTGTATTGGCATTATAACTACACCTGGGCGAACTGATTACTCTCTGATGCAAGATGTTATTAGGGCTATACTAGATTGAGTCTTGCAATCATATTCTCATGGCCTGAGAAGAAAATTAATTACATGAAAGTTTTGGTGATGTTCTTCAGGTGAGGAGGAGCAGGTGGCGTTCTTTAGTATTTACCTACCCCCATGGGAAGAAGGCGTAAGTTTATATAGTAGGTATGTAAATTAACTGTATGATGTAGGTTGTGGACACCTGGAGAAGATTGGCACAAACCAAGGAAGTATAAAATGTAGAGCCTTATGCTGGCAGTGGGATAAAAAGATTATGAATGTTGATGGCGATATTTGTAATAGGTAATTAATCACAAAGAACACAATACATACATAGTACCGTCAACAAGAGATATCTGGCAGGGTATCTGTGTATGGGTAGGGGGTCTATGTGAATTGCTTCACGTTCAATTTCGTGAAAATATATAATTTACATTTTGTGTTACAGTGTTCCTACATTGTAACACACCAACAAGAAATTGTATATTTTGCAAAGTATTGCAAAAACAAAGTAATACCTATATATAAAATTGAACATGAAGCATTTCCCTGTCTAGATATCTCTTTTGTTGACTACATAATTATACTCAGACCTTCCTCCCATGGTGGTAGGCAGATACTACAGAACGCCACCTGCTACGACCTTTACGTATTCCTTTTGCCTCGCTTATGTTCATACAACTGGCCATACACGCACGCCGGTTGCGAGTACTACGCACCTGACCTTTCTGAGGAAAATCATCAGTAAGGTCACTGTATGTCTTCCTAGGGAGTCCCCTACCGGCGTTCCCACTCACATCTGCCTTGTAATACCTTTTTCATAATCACCTTTCATTCATCCTCTCAACATGACCAAATCTTCACCGTTGCTTCTCACATCATTCCCCAACCAATCATTCATAGTCACACCACATCTGCTTCGCAAGGAACGCATTTATTCTACTTTCCTGCTTCTTTAAAAAACATAATAATTAACACACATATCAGATAAAACCTCTTTTTTGTAAGGTAACAAAATACCCGTATAGTAGTCGTAGAAAAACAGAAGAAAATATTTATAATTCTTACATATATTAAATAATGAACTACTTGGCCCCACACTTTTGAGTAACTGAACAGAAACTTAACGACCTGAAACCAAGAGTTCCAAGTCGTCTCATTAAAACCAACATTAAAATACGATAAAGTAGGTAAGGCCATGTTGGGGCTTGTTCAGTACCAAACTGAACAAGCCCCAACATGGCCTTAGGGCTAAAACTTTCCGACTGTGTAGGTACAGTCTTACTTTAATAGTCTGTGTAAAATGTATGACAGTTAAGTTATTAACCCTGGCCTTGCAACGTAGGCACCATGTAGGTACCATTGTTAGTTAAGTACTCAAACACAGAATTATTATTAGCCTAGTATTCGCACGTATAATGCACTTACAATAGACAAATGATTTTGAAAGAGAAATTTGTGGTAGTCATTTGTTTATTTAATTTAAACAATGCTACTTAAAAAATACAGATAGCTTTAATAATTAAATTATTGTTGGAAAAACTTACCTTCGTTTATGTAGGTACTGTATTCTTCACGGAGTTTTGTCACTACCCTCGTAGTTCACTTATGTTAAAAACAATTAAACTAACTTTCTAAACAAGTTTCATTCATCAAAACACTTCGTATCAATTAATTAGAAACTTAAGGTACACTCCACTTAATTTTACTTCGTCACTAATACTTTAATTTTTCACTTGGGAAAACTGCGAAAGAAAAGTTCTCGAGAGCAGTTAGCGAAACCGAATTTCCATTGCATTTGGCCAAATCATAAACTCATCTATTGTTTACAATTGCGGCCCGACAAATGGGCACAGTTTAAATGGGCCCATATTTGTAAACATAAACATTTAGCGTGTTTATGAAGTAGCAGCACGCCATTGTACAAAACAAAACATTTGGCCAAGAGCGTAGCGCGGTCGACGAATGGCGGTAAGCGACTGCCGCGCGCGCTATGTCTAGCTCGCGGGCCAGTAAACAGGCAAGTTCACTTGCTCTAACTTATGGTTAAGCAAGTTGTATAATAAACGTAAATAGAATGTTTATGTAATGCTGACCGGTAACCGCATGTCGAGTAAATAGAGCTTGGAGTTTTAATAACACGGTTTCGTTTTCCGTTAAGTGACAAAACTTAGAAACTTTTACAGAAAATTAAGTGTGTTTCGTTTAAAAACTTAGTTGTGTATGACTGTTCCTAGTTTTATACTAATGAAGATAACAATAAGTAATGATTAACATAGAAATAAAAACTATTTTCCGTTATTTTAAACACTCAATTACCTGCAATAGACGTAAGTAATTTAATTCCTTTTTAGGGTTCCGTACTCCCCTGGGCGGCGGGAATCGATTGCCGATTCCCGGCCACCGTAGGCGCGGGCTTGCGGACGACGAGTAATGGGCAGCTCGCCGTCCGGTAAGGACCAGGCCCGGGTCGACGGCGCGTTGTGTTCCACGCGCGCCTCAAAGAGATGTAAGCAGTGACGGGGTCAATTGGGCCGATGCCGCCGGGGTCGCGGGTAGTTCGAAAGAGATACCGTGGCCCTGGCACGGGCAGCTGAAGGAACACGGGTGGGTTTTAGTCAGTAAAAGTCTGACACGCCCTCCCGCCTCTGCCCAGAGCGGGAGAAGTCATTTGATGATTTCCCATCCACAAAAAAAAAAAAAAAAAAAAAAGGGTTCCGTACTCGAAGGATCCAAACAGAGCCCTATTGCTGTCACTCACGTGTCCGTCTATCCGTCGTCTGCACACAAGTTTTAGCCGGTATTCGCAAGGACGTAAAAATATCGCGGTGGGATTTTATCGCGTACTGGATTTTCAACTCTCGGTGTTGAGCCGAGCATCGAGAATCTAACCTAACAACAACAGAGTGCATCCCAGTGCGTTGAAAAAAGACACTGTTGGATTTTCAACTCTCGGCGCCAAGCAGAGCGTTGAAAATTCAGTGCGCGAAAAAAAATCGCCGCGATACTTTTACGTCCGTGTGAACGTCGGCTTACTGCCAATCGGTTAGAGCTACAGTCTTCATATTTTCACAGTAAGTCACCCAAAGCCATAAAAATTTTCAAAAAATATTTTTTGATCCTGACAGATAGGATAGCGTTGTTTAGAGCTCGTTGAGTAGATAAATACTTTAATTTTTGGTAAAAATATTGGAAAAAAAAGAAATGAGAAGCCACCAAGGATTGCAAGGATGAGACGTAACTTCTTCAATCTGCCTAGCCTTTTCCCAACTCTGTTAGGGTCGGCTTCCAGTCTAACCTAATTCGAGCGACTGCTTACCTGACCTTCACAACCCAGTAACTGGATAATACGATACCCCTTGGTAAGACTGGTTGTCAGACTTTCGGGCTTCTGACGACCCGTAACGACAGTCAAAGATCCACGAATGACAGCCGGGACCAACGGATTAACGTGCTTTCCGAGGTACGGAGGAGTCTTGGTATGTAAAGATGGTCACCCTTCCACGGACCAACCCCGGCAAGCGTAGCTTAACCTGGTGGATCGGCCCGTGCGGCTGTTATTACTTAGCCAGGAGCTCCTCAGTGATGAAGTAAGTTGTTACAGGCATGGATAACACAACAAGCTGTAAGTATTGAGATTCCCTAGTTTTCTTTAGTTGCTTTTAATGGTGAATAAAACATTTAAATGCATTTATATTGTATAATTATTTCTTAACCCGGACTTAACGCGTATTATAGAAAAAATGTTTGGAACTGGCTTCGCCCTAGGTTTTTGATAATTGTTGAAATTGTATTAGGTTTCCTACGATTTGTAGTACAATTTGGCGTATAGGTATTTCATTGTTGTTCATTTCAGGCATTTTTTGTATGACTATTCCCCTTTGGTGATAATGTTTATTATTATGTATGTCTTACTAACAAATACCAATATATTTCTAAATTAGATTTGGTACCTACGGAACCCTTAATGTACGAAGTCTGTTTTTCCTTTTGTGTGCAGCTCATGTGCTTCTAAACTGCCCGGTGGTCGCCACATACAGGGCAAAGTACTTCGGTAACCCAGGTACCCTCCGTGAGATTGCCAGTAGCACCAAGGCATTACTGGCCTTCCTTGAGGAGTTGGGGTGGATCGAATAATCGATTTTCCCACCTGTACGCAAAATACGCCGCAGGGATCCGCTGGATGCGGGAAGCACAGAACCGATCGAAGTGGCGATGCTTGGGGGAGGCATTTGTCCAGCAGTGGACTCTTTCGGCTGAAGTGATGATGATGATGATGACGCAAAATACGCGCATTGACGTGGAATTACGGATAACAGCCCTTATTACCTGTTATTACCTATTACGGTTCAAAAGATACAGCCCTGTGACAGACGGACGGATGGACGGACGCATATTGGCGCCTTAGTAATAGGGCTTGTTGGCACTCTTTGGGTACCCAACCCTAAAAAGAACAAATTGTTTAAAGACTTTAGCTACTTCAAAGTGCCTAAATAATTTAGCTACTAAAGCAATCGATTTAGACAAAAAGTTGATCACAATGGAAGAATAAACGCGACCTTGATGCATCATAAATAATAAATCTATTATTGTACTCTTGACAATAATGGCAGTTACACAGCATGTATCAGAAAAGTGCAACGTGGTCATATTTAAGCGTGTGGTAAAGACTATCAAACTGAACAACTTTCTCCATGGGACCAACATTGTAATCCCGTAAAAATAATTAATCATTTGGGTCGAGTAGGTATTCAAGTTTTATAAGGGACAGTTAATCAGTTTTTCGGGTTTGGTTCTGCTGATTTTCAAGCCAACATTCTGCGGCTTCTGTTGCCATTTCTTCAATCTGCTCTGGATCTCAGGACCATCGTCACCGCCAAGAACAATGTGATCGGCAAAGAGCATGCACCAGGGTGCCTCTTCCTGTATGTTCCATGCCAGAACGTCCGTAATCAACAGGAAGAGGTAAGGACTTACAGCCGACCCTTGGAATAAGCTTACAACCACACTGAACTTGTCGGTATTTCCAGCAGCCGGCCGGACATAGGTACTAGATTGACTTTACGTAGCACGAATTAACTTTTCATACTTCCCGGGCAAACCTTTCTCTTTCAAGGCCCACCACAATATATTCTGAGGTACCCGATAATTGCTATCTCCAATGAACACCATGTACAATTTCTTGTGTGAAGATCTATAGTTCTCGCACAATAAATTGGCGGAGTGCAAAAGTGGCGTCCTTTGTTCCTCATCCTGGCATAAACCCAAACTGGTTCGGGTTAATCTCACTTTCCTCTCGGAATCTTTTTTCTATGGCATACTTTCTCCCATACCTTCAAACTATGTGACATGAGCTTTATCCCTCGATAGTTGTTGGAGTCCTATACATCACTTTTATTCTTGAAGATGGGCACTAGCGAACTAGTTCACCATTCTTGTGGGGTCACTCCTTCATGCAACAACTTATTGAATAATAAAGTAAGCCACATACTTACATCCAGCTTCTTTTAAAGACTTCCATACTTCTACTGGTATTCTGGGCTGGCTTTCCATATTTCATACTTGAACTGCCTTATTCTTACTTCATCCATTCTAATTTCCCTCACCAAACCTATATAAATATGTGTATCTCTTTGAGCACACTATACCACCACCATACCACCATACCATATATACCATTTATTCTCTTCGTTCATTTGCTATTCAAAATAAACCTTTCCTCGTTCTATCATTTCGCCATCTTTGGACAGAACCTTTATTGTAGGTATCCACCGCATATTTCCGGTAGGAGTGAGGCGTATTTATCGAAACAGTTATAAAAATCTGGTTTTTAACCGACTTCAAAAATGAGGAGGCTCTCAATTCGTCGGAACCTTTTTTTATGTATGTTCCCCGATTACTCGAAGATGGCTTGACCGATTTGAATTTTTTTTGTTTTATTCGAGAGCATCACAGTTGGTCCCATATAAAATTGATTAACTTTGCTTCGGTAGTTTTTGAGTTAGCTTCAATAATACGTATTTTTTCCTCACTTTTATATGGATGATGTTCTAGTTTGTTTTGCAGGTAGTGGTATTACAATTTGTGTGGGGTAGGTAGACAACTAAAAAGTGAAAAATAAAAACTTTTTTACAAAAAAATACAACCGACTTCCAAAAATAACACTACCAAGTGAAAAATAACTTTAATTTCGGAAGTCGGTGGCAAAAAACGAAAATACATTTAACTAGACACCGACTTTCGAAATTAATGTTATTTTTCACTTTGTAGTGTTGTTTTTGGAAGTCGGTTGTATTTTTTGTAAAAAAGTTTTTAAAAGTAACAACATGGAAGAGATATCTCAAAACCGAAAAAACAGTTACTGCCTGTTTCGCCTGTTCCACAACCTACAACAGACATTGCCGTAACTGGTGTATGTAACTGTGTAATATAACAAGCTCTTCTCTATCTAGCTTATGGAAGTTTACTTCGTTAGAAAGAGAGAGATACAAACGAAACTGACCTGGAACAGTTTGGGACAAGCACTTTTCTCTTCCGACTTATTGTAATAGAAAGAGATAGCATCTGTTCTCTGGAACAAGCTCTTAAAAAAAAAAATAACTTCATGAAGATTGAAGTCAGTTACATTCATAGAGTCATTGGTTGAAATATAACAGGCTGTAATTTTAGAACAGGATTTTGGAACTGTTAATTCCCTGGAACTGGAACAGACGAAACAGGTTTCTAATTTTACCTGTTACAGATCACCTCTAATTTCCGATTCAAAAAACGATCCATAACAACAAAACATAATCATTAGTGGCAATTAGAAAAATACTATAGGCAAGTTACATTCTTTGACCGCGATACCGAACGCAGCACGAGCGTGGTGGAATATTCATGGTATGCTAACGAATGTAGAACAGTTACTTTACATGGTATGAAGTGCCATCAAAGGTAATCTTAGGTAAACTGTCAATGGGAGAAAAGGTACTGTGTGGTATTTAAATAACTGGGTATTTTTTTTTTTACTCCGATCGAATTTCGTTTTCGTTTATGGTATTTGGAAATTTTTTGCAGAAATTTCTACTAGGGGCTACTTTCTTTTTCGGCCAAAAATGCAAATCAGGCCATATATACTTATTTCATTTTCGTTTTCAGCCGAATAAACAACCGTTTTCGGTCGGACTTTAGTATTTTTCCTCTTGTATCGGTTGCGATACAAGAGGAAAAATACTAAAGTCCGACGACTTAACATTATTGTAGGGAGATCAAATTACTCCTATTGTTATACTAAATAGGTATTAATTTTACTTATACCGTATTAAATATAGCAATGGACAAAATGAAGTGGCCCACCAAAGCGCGAACGTCTTTAGAACTGTGACTGGTATGCTTCTGTGTTGATGAAACAATTTAATATTACCTAGAGTCCTAGAGTTACCTCGTTGATCTAGTAGTCACAAGCGCTACTACTGCTGATCATAAAGTCTTGGGTTCGATTCCCAGGTCGGGCAAAGTGGTATTGAGTTTTTCCATTAAAAATTCTTCAGTATAAGCCTGGAGTCTGGATTTGTGATTTTATGGGACTTAAAAAAACATAACTGGCGAAATGTGGGTATCACACACACCTCTGCCTAAACAATTCGCCTAACGAGCTCGATGGTCGAACTCTAAAGCACTCCTTAAAGTTATTAAAGTTAATTTTTATCACCTTATATGTATGAAAATGGAGAAAAACTGGCAAACAGTCCAAATTAAACAACAAAGAGTTTACACTTCTACAAACTTATCTGTGAAACGGCGAAAATTGGAACTACGGCCGTCATGAAATGTCATTCGATTGTGCCGACGCATGTCATTCGATTGTGTCGACACATCGACGGTGCCGTCCTCTTTCAGTTCACAGATAAGTTGGTAGGACTGTAGGTATGTTTGACAACCATAATGCTTGAACGATTCCTGCAATTAAACAAAAGCATGTTTAGTAATCATGTACTACGTACGCCATATTTCTTTCCTACAGATTCTAATCTCAAGCCGATATCAGACGCTTCATTTGAGTGAAGGCTCGTTTTTGCTTCATTCTACGTTAACACACCGACCTAATTGTATATGAATGAACTCAGTGAACTCCGTGCCTCGGAAAGCACGTTAAGGTGAGTATGGCTGCTAACAGCGCAGCGCCACCATTGAGAAAAAAAAAATATATTAGTTATGGTACCTATGTGGTTTAGTGTTGATTTTTGTGATACAAAAAATTTTACCTCATCTGACTAAAAATGTGAGCATAGGACAAAATATTCCATATTTGCCGACTTATTAATTTTTCAATGGTGGCTCTGCCGGTTCTACTCGCCTTAAGCCATTGGTACCGGACAATTCCCGTGAGCTCAAAATACATTGCGTAGTTTAGAAGGACTAAGAACTAAGCAGACAAACAGATAGACACGAAAAGCTTGTTTTAAACTATTTAAGGCGCTGCCCTAACCGGGACACCATAAAACGTCCACTATTTCGTCGCACAGTTAACCGTATTGCTAAATATTACAAGCCCAAAAAAAAACCGGTAAAGACCGAGACGGACTCGCGCACCGAGGGTTCCGGTCCGATTTCTGAAAAAGTGTGCTATTTAAGAGATATCGTTTTATTTTTGCTGTAATCTCTACATAAACTTCTATCACATAGACTAATTTCAGATTTTTGTCTATGCAAATTTCGGAGATAAAAGAGGGAACGGTATTTTTTTACATTTTTTGTTTTCATTTTTGTTTGTTTTCATCAAAAGCCGAAAACTATCCGGCCTAAAAAAAAAGAAAAATGTTTGAAAATGTGTAAACATCATTCTTTCATATGATACCTCACTGCCCTAGTAGCCCCACTTAGAATTTTTAAGACCCCTCTCAGTCCCTGTTGCAAAAAAATATATATTTATTAATTTCTTTCTTATTTGAAAAATAGTTGGGCAAACGTTATCTAAAACTTTTCCAAATTTAAGTTTATAGCATTAGTAGTTCTTGAGATATCCAGCTGTAACAGATGGACAAACAGACAGAGAGACTTAGTCGCACCATAAGGGTTCCTTTATAGCACTTTGGTACGGAACCCTAATACAGTGTACCTATTGTCAAATGTATAAAAAAAAGACTTAGACAAAGATTTCGTATAGAAACGATCTGGAATCTTGAAATAAAAATCCCAAAAAAGCAGACGAAAAAATTATAGTTTAAAAAACTAAAAAAAACGCTTTAATACCATTAAACTCACAGAACAGTTTATCTTTTCTGTGATTAAACTGAACTAAAAAGTAAAAAATAACTGGAGAAGTATGTAAAAATGTTTTAACTTATTGATGTATTTTTTTTTAAATTAAATTAAAACTGCGAAATAACTTTCATGTTGGCGGACACGAGATTCAACTAAAATCAAATGCATCGCCATTTTCAACGATATTTGTATACCTTTTACGATTTACTACCTAACCTTGGAGATTTGCGTCTTACCGTGCCTTAAATGAAAGTAAAATAACTGACACCAGTCAAAGCTACATAGTTACGTTAAATCTATTCAACTGCTATCAACTGCTATTCAACTGCTGCTGCTGCGTGGCAATGCCGCCAGTTTCTTGGGTACATTACCAGTCGACAGCAATGCGGAGGAATTTTTCAACGCCATTTATTTTAGTTTTTAGCACAGAATAATATTGTAACAGTAGTTTATCTTCACAGATAACGGCCGAAACGAAGCTCTTCGAAATCTCAGTATATAAGTACCAGTCCCCTCACACGAGTGCGGTGTGAATCGGGTCCGTGAGTCATTTTACCTAATATTGTACGTGGTATGAGTTCTATACCAAGAAAATATTTTTTTATTATTAACGTTGTTCCATCACTATTAAGTAATAATAAAAAATATTTTCTAGGTATAGAACTCATATCACGTACAATTTTAGGTAAAATGAGATTCACACCGCGCTCGTGTGAGGGGAAGTCGTTCTGACGTGATTGAATAACAAACATCCATACATCCAAACTTTCGCATTTATAATATTAGTAAGATGTACAGACAACAGCACATCATGTTATACCAATCCGTCAAATTTCTCCAAAGGACTTTAAACCTTAAAATATTGACGGTTAAGATCAAAATCGAATGAGAAAATTTGAAACTTGACCTGCTGCTGTGTGTACCTACATTCCATTTTAATTCTGAATAGAATAAACTACCCACTTGAAATACTGATATTAATGAAATCTCGGGAAAATCAGAGTACCTATTCAAGTTAATTTAGAAAACAATAGAAGTCAATTTTCATTCGATAAGTTATAAACGTATTTTGTTAACTATACGGCGAGTTTTCTTATTAGATCAATGCTATTTTTTTAATGGTCTTTCACAGAATAAGTAGTACCTATGGGCTACATTGTAAGCCCATAATGAGTAAAACACAATTATCATTATTTTACGAGATTAACTTAGGTCCAGGCTTTGTTTAATTTCAAAGACAGGTTTATATTCTGACATAAAATAAAGCTACAGATTAGTTGTGCATTCCCTGTTTTTCTGGAATCCTAGGATTTGAATTAATAAAAAAATATTAAGAAGCCGCTACCGCGCCGCCGCCCCTCCGATTATCCGATCTCTCTCTAATTATGTGTTAGCAGTACAAAACTCGACGCCCTCAGTAGAGCTTCCGAAAGAGTGGGTCTTAAAATGAACATGAACAAGACAAAGGTCACGTCAAATGCACATGCCCACTCTCACGAAGATCGGAGACGCTACATTCGAAGTTGTGGAAGAGTATGTTTTACCTGGGACAAACTGTTCAGTAGGCAGGTCCAATTTCGAGAGAGGTCAATCGACGAAACCGACTCGGCTGGGCAGCGATCAGGAAGCTACGCAATATCTTCTCGTCTCACAAACCGGATTTCTTTGACCAGTGCGTGTTGCCAATAATGACCTACGGCACTGAATCAGTGTCACTCACAATGGGCCTTATTAGAAGTCTAAAAGTCACCCTAAGGGCAAAGGAAAAGGAGAGGGCTAAGCTTGGAGTTGCAGAAATGTAGAGATCCGCAGGAAAACCAAGGTAACCGATATAGTCCGAAGAATTGCCAAAATTAAGTGGCAATGGGCAGGCGCATTGCTCGCAGAACAGATGGCCGATGGGGCCGAAAGTTTAAAAGTTCTGGAGTGGCGGCCGCGCACCGGAAGACGTAACGTTGGAAGGCTTCCACAATTGCTTAATTCAAATTATTTGCTGAATTTCATCTTGACATGGTAATTGTACTAATTTGATTGAATGAATAATAATATAATATTTTGAATGAGTCTTTATTATTTTGCATGCCTTAGTTAAGGTAGTTATTATAAAGATCTTTATAAACTAAACATCTGTATCTTGTACCTACTTTTTGTGCAAATAAAGAACTATTCTCTTCTATTCTAAGGTGACCGATGACCTTGTGAAGCCCTCAGGAATCCGCTGGATGCGGGAAGCACAGAACCGGTCAGTAGCGGTGCTTGGGGGAGGCACATAGATATATGAAAGAAGTTTTTTATATTTCTATGGGGAGGCATATGTCCAGAAGTGGACGTCTTTCGGCTGAAATGATGATGAATTACGTGGTACACCTTGTTGGAACTTAAGATAATAATAGGTCTTTACCTATGAAATTGCCGTTTTGTATGAAAAAATTTAAACGAATTTTTTTCATGCATTTTTTATTTGTATTAATCGAAGTAATCACCCATGCAATCAATGCATCTTTGCCAACGCAGTGGCAGTTTATTGATGCCCTTCTTAAAGAAATAAGCTGGACGGGAGGCAACAAATTCTTCAAAGGCATTTTGTACTGCTTCTCGGGTATTGAATTTTTTTCCCGCCAAGAAGTTATCCCAATTCTGGAAAAAGTAGTAGTCTGTAGGCGCAAGGTCTGGTGAGTAGGGCGGATGACGGAGAGCTTCCAACCCCAGTTCTTGCAACTTGGAGACCGTCTGCTGTGCAGTATGAGGTCGCGCGTTGTCGTGCAGGAGCAGCGGAGACGAGCGATTGACCAATGCTGGTTGGAGATGTGCCAGCTTCTCCATCATTGTGTTCAGTTCTTCACAGTACACATCTGAAGTAATGCTCACCCCGTTTGGTAAGAAGCTGTGATGAATCACACCGGCGCTAGACCACCAAACAGTGACCATCACTTTTCTAGGGGTAAGTTTTCGTTTAGGGCATTGTTTAGGTGCTGAACCAGGATCCAACTAACTTGCTGAGCGCTTGCGGTTATCAAACAGAATCCATTTTTCATCGCAGGTAACAATGCGGTTCAAAATTCCTTCATTTGTGTGTCTGTTGAGCAGTGCAAGGCACGTCTCGACGCGTACTTCGCGCTGGCGATCATTGAGTTCGTGGGGCACCCATTTGTCAAGCTTTTTTACCTTGTCAATTTGACGCAAATGGACCAATATTGTTTTGACGCTAACGTCGAAAGCTGCTGCTAATTCAGCCGTAGATTGTGTATCATCAGCTTCCACAATCGCCTTTAATTCGTCATTGTCGACCAAAGTCTTCGGACGACCGCGAGGTTCATTTTTCAGGTCGAAATTTCCAGAACGGAAGCGAGCAAACCAATAACAAGTGGTGCGTTGGTTTGTAGTGTTAGCTCCGTAAACGTCGTTGATGTTGCGTGCCGATTGTGCCGCGTTGCTGCCACGACGGTACTCATATTCCATAATTACCTACTCGAATTTTTAACGTATCCATGATGACGAAAAAGATTGAAATGCGATGAAAATGTAACACTAATCAATAAACAAATGACTACTTTTGGAAAAAAAAATCCATGTTTTTAAAATAAAATTAATTTGAAATTAGAATTCTTAGCCAAACAAAAATTATTTTGATTTGAAATGGCCAGTACTGCAGAACGGCAATTTCATAGGTAAAGACCTAATATTTAATCATTATAAAATTAATTAATTATTTTTAGTGAAGTTTAATCTCTTGAATAACATGAATGTAGGTACCTCTTCTTGTTATTCAAGAAACCATTTAAATAATGAAATTTTCCATGATTTAGGTACTAAAGGTACATGCAAGTTACACAATAATTGATTTTACTTGAACCAGTTGATTTGTTCAGCGTCTGAACAATTTCCTTATTCATCTCCCCTCTGATTTTGTTTCCGCTGTGGGCTGTGGCCAGATATTTTATGAACAATGTTTATTTTTTTAAGCTTTCCAATAATTTGCGAGGCGGTAACGAAGACGAGAAGGAAATTTTTTTAATATTATTTTTCATGGAAATATTTAGGGACTTTGACGCTAATTGTGATAAATCATAATAAATGTAAGTACAATAAAGGGAATTATTTTGAAAGATCTTTTCACGGAATACAAATGAGTTTTTTTTTTGGTATTTTTTTTTTTTACTAATAATGTGATCGAGTCGATTTACTCAAGTAGATGAAGCCTAATAGGCTTAATGCCGCTTATTTGGAAATAAATAAATTCCACTCGATGTTTAGTGCTATTTATTAGGTACCTACCTAATTAATTATTAAAGAATCATCTAAAGTAAGTAGTTTTTTGAAATTTTGTCTGAGTTTTTTAAAATTGTGAAAATCTAACAATTTTATGTTTAAATTACTTGACTCGGATTTTTTCGGGAAGGCAACAAAATAGAGAAAAAAGTAGAACCAAGGTGTTATTTGAGGATATTGGAGCTAGGTTAATAAATTTTAATTCTGCATTATAATATTTTCGTTACACGCTTTATAAATCAAACTACACAACCTAATTTTAAAAATGGGAACTGAGCCACTGTGTACCTATGGTTACACATAGTGGCTCTCTAACACATTACACAGTGACTCAACAGGTATCATTCATACAGGGTGTAAGTGTAAACAGTGGCAATGTTTTAAGGGGTCATTGTACTCAACATTATGAACAACTTTTACTATTGGACCAAACCTGACATCGCGAAAAAAAATTTGCTGTTCCCTAGATACGAGTATTGACGAATTATGCGAACATAAATGTACTGAACAGCTGATTTTTTTTCGCGATTTCAGGTTTGGTCCCATAGTAAAAGTTGTTCATAATGATGAGTACAATGACCCCTAAAATATTGCCACTGTTTACACTTACACCCTGTAAATAAAAACGCCTTGAATTTATATATCTTTTAATTGTGTAGTTACAACTCACAACCATCACTTCGTAGACATTAATACTTATTATAAAATCAACAAGATATTATTTTTTTATTACAAAACAATACACTCACTCAAAATCTCAGCCTCTGAATTATCTTTATAATATCAATCAATCTCCAGTCTAACGGGATGCGGCTGAATACCAGTATTTTACATGGAGCGACTGCCTATCTGACCTCCACAACCCAGTAACTAGGTAATACGATAATACCCCTTGGTAAGACTGGTTATCAGACTTTCGGACTTCTGACGACCCATAACGACTATCAAAGATCCACGAATGACAGCCGGGACTAACGGCTTAACGTGTTTTCCGAGGCATAGAGGAGACTCGGTATGTAAAGATGGTCACCCATCCACTGACCAACCCAAGCAAGCGTAGCTTAACCTGATGGATCCACCCGTGCAGCTGTTATTACTTAGCCATGAGCTCCTCTCTGAATTAACTTTATAAGTCTCAATCTTATTATTTACTAATTGATAGTTAACTTTTTCTTGAGATCAAATAATTCCCTTATACTAAACCTAACGATTATTTGTTTAGATACATAATATTTTTAACCGACTTCTAAAAAAGGAGGAGGTTCTCAATTCGGATGTTTGTATTTTTTTTTTTATGTTTGTTCGCGCATAACTCCGTCGCTTGCCAACCGATTTGAAAAAATATTTTTTTGTTGGAAAGGGTATACTTCCCAAATGGTCCCATTTTTGTCAAAATCCAGTTCTGATGATGGGATCCTGGAGAAATCGAAGGAACTCTTCAAATATTATAGGCACACCTATAGCGATTTGGGTATTTTTTATAGTAGCTCGTGCATTTGCTCTCGGAAAGCACCACTTGGTGAAGTGGAACTGATGATGAAGGCCACAGATGGCTACCGGAACTACACAATGATAAATATTTCACGGGTTGCGATTCGATTACTTTAATATGGTTGCTAATCAATTTCCGCTCGTCACACAATGCGTGTGATGAGTGGTTGTTGAGGAGTTCTCCTGGTTCTTACTAGCAGAACTCCTCAATAATTAACGTCCCAGCATCGGGAAAAGCAATATTTTGTAACATGTGATGAGCAATTGACATTAGACTATTGTAACTTATACAAATTATAAACAGACCCACTAAAAAGCGAGAAATAAAAACTTTTTAACAAAAAAAAAAAAAACCGACTTCCAAAAATCACTACAAAGTGAAAAATAACTTTAATTTCGGAAGTCGGTGGCAAAAAACGAAAATACATTTAACCAGACACAATAAAGAAAAATAAAGAAGGGTTATTATTAAATAACCCTTCTTTATTTTTTTCTTGGGAAGTGTTTCCTATTTTGTTTTTGTGCAATTTTCGTCGCATTTGGAATCTGTTAACAAAAAAAAAAATCAATGAATTCTAAATACTTAAACTAAATAACCATTTTTTTTTTTAAAACAAACCTTAGCCACAGAATTAATGGAAAGTACGCACGGCTATAGATCAAGCTATACATATCCAGTAGAAGCTGATGTCCTTACAATGAGAGGTCAGTGTAAACTGGAAATGTATAGCTTGATGTGTAACCGTGTGTACACAGTGGCTCATGAGTCGCTGTGTACCATTTCAAAATGAGTCACTGTACACAAACACGCCATTTTGAATATTATTTATCACAACAAACGAAACTTAAATAAATAACCTAAACAAATCACGTGAAAGCTAACAACAGCTTAGAGATAATACTTTCCAGCAAAAATACTATTACATAATCATTACCCTTTAGGTATTAGTTTAGACATGACAGTACATCCCACACCAAAAGCCTACCTAACTTCGAAAGGCATTATGGTCACTCCGTCTGGTCTCCTCCTATCGTCGCGTGACTAGCCAATGGGTTTCTTTTTATCTTGGAGAAATGCTCAAGCATACTGCACTACCACGGGGAGATGGTGCAGATATGTGGGACTCTAACCCACTAAAACTCCACGGTGTCCTCCTCTGCCGCTTAAGGCGGAAATACGGGCACGCGTTAGCACTCATCCGTGAAAAGCCAATGGGTACTAAAACAGCGGTGACAAGAGCACGACGTATGGGATGATGTCGTTGCGTGTCGTGCCATCCAACCTGCGCTCTTACTGCAGGATTGGCCTGGTGTTCGAGGCAGTCGACACCTGCACCGCATTGGCAGCGATGCGGAACCACGCAAAGAGCGCCCAGACGCAGATAAGTAGCGAGCCGGAAGGTTTTGTCACCCAGCATAGTGCCCATGTTGGGTGACGGAGGCCCGACTCCCACTCACCCACAGCGAACAGGCGGGCATGTTCAGCAGTACCTATTGGTGGACGTGTTAGTAAGATTATTCCGTTTATAGCGTCTATGGAGGTACCTAATCGTTTACCACATAATGGTGCCGATTCTTTTGTACACCGAACTAAACAAACTAAACTATCACTAAAATTCCTTACTTTTGGCTACGAGAATCTTACAGTTATTCTGCAAAAAAAACCTCTAAATTTAAAAACAATTTTGACTCGACTAAAATCGAGTTTGACAATCGTGCCTCCGCGTGGTATAGTGCCCGCAGCCGGCGCCGGCGCCGCCGCGCACGGCGCGGCGCGTGCCGTGGTGGAATATCACCCGGTGGTTTTAATTGGAACTAACGAAATCACTATGAAAAGTGACAAGACTTGCCATAGTTTGTTCACCGAGCAGGGAGGGGGTAGCTTCAACGTGTTTTTTATGGACTTTTTTTGGTAGGTACCTACAAGTTGAGGTTTAGGGGTTTAAGAGTTTTATAAACGGGGGCCAAATTTTCATTATTTTTGCGATAGGAGACACCGTTTTCGAGATAGCAAAAGAAAAAAAAAATACGGTACTGTTTTTGCACTTGAAGTGAAGGTGTTGGTGTGCATTTTAGTTCATGACAACCAATTTTATTCTACAGCTTTTTAATCGCGATTAAAAATAGTCTGATTTAGTTTGATAATTAAAATTTTAGGTGAAAAAGTGAAATTCAGAATAGCAAAATTGCCATTTTCACTAAATTAATAACTCGGTACAATCTTAGTGCTGTCAAACTAAAGTATAGTTAAGTTGTGTCACTTTAGTCAATTTCAGAATGGGAAATCGTCGTTTGACAGGAATAAACTAAACTTTGGTGATTTTTAGTCTAGTTTAGAGGCATTGGTGACAAGAGAATCGGCACCATTATTTCCCAGGCAATTATCCTAACAAGATTTTCATAGTCCATATTAAGTTTTTACTATTTAATCATAGTACCCAACTCTGTTTTTGTTTTTGTTCAATTGGCAGATGTAGTACCTACCGCTTGGTAGGTACTACATCTGCCAATTGAGTTGGGTACTATGATTAAATAGTAAAAACTTAATATGGACTATGAAAATCTTGTTAGGATAATTGCCTGGGAAACAAATTGGTTCTGCCTGATGTGGGGTCAGGGAATTAAATTAACTTTACAGGTACCCAATTCATCTTTTACCACACGGTAATTACCGTGTGGTAAAAGATGAATTGGGTACCTGTAAAGTTGCACGGTAATTACCGTGTGGTAAAAGATGAATTGGGTACCTGTAAAGTTAATTTAATTCCCTGACCCCATTTGTATCTTATACGCTTAATCTTTTAAAGGAGTTCATTTATTACGTTTTTAATACGTTTCAGTGGATTCGTAAGATTCCGATTTTTTTGGTGGGTACAGTGGTGGTAGGTTTTTTTGGTGGGTACCCCAGTTGTATTGTTGAATACAACTGGGGTACCCAATTGATGCAGCCCACTGTACCTAGCCGGTGACGTATAGTATACGTACCTACCTACTTATGTAGAAATTAACAGCCGTTAAAGTACCTAAGTAAATGAAAATTACTATTTAACAAGTTTGCAAAACAGGAAACACAAATAGTTATAATTCTCTACGTATAGTTTTACGTTTTTAACCGACGAAAAAAAAATGAGGTGGTTCTCAATTCAACACGTATGTTTTTTTTTTTGAACGAAGTTCCTTATCGCGCGTTGTGAAAGGGGGCTAGACGGAAAACATTCTCACGAAAAGTTGTAACGACACTTTTTGCTATAGTAAGCTATTGTAAGCTGTGCGACGTTGCGCATGTTTCTCTGTCTGCCTCTCTCTCTCTTATAGAAAGCAAGCCAGACATAACAAAAAAAAAAAAAAAAAAAAATTATTACAATTCCTTCACTAATTAATCGAAACGAACTTCGTTCCATCCGGGTGTCCCTTGACACCTCTCAACTTTTTGGAACGAAGTTCCTTATCGCGCGTTGTGAAAGGGGGCTAGACGGAAAAAAATTTCACGAAAAGTTGTAACGACACTTTTTGCTATAGTAAGCTATTGTAAGCTGTGCGACGTGCGCATGTTTCTCTGTCTGTCTGTCTCTCTCTCTCTCGAGTGCGGTGTGAATCGGGTCCGTGAGTCATTTTACCTAATATTGTACGTGGTATGAGTTCTATACCAAGAAAATATTTTTTTATTATTAACGTTGTTCCATCACTATTAAGTAATAATAAAAAATATTTTCTTGGTATAGAACTCATACCACGTACAATTTTAGGTAAAATGAGATTCACACTGCGCTCGTGTGAGGGGTTATAGAAAGATTAAGTTTATATTACAATATATTTGTTAATAATAAAAAAAATATTATTATAACTTAAAAAAAAATAAAAATTTATTACAATTCCTTCACTAATTAATCGAAAGGAACTTCGTTCCCTGGTGGTGTCCCTTGACACCTCTCAACTTTTTTTAACTTTCATTTTCCACACAAAGTGAGCATTTCTATTTATAGCGTACCTATCTTACAAGACCGTTCCTCTATCAGTCATGATTGAACATACATACTTACCAACATTTACCTACTACATAATACATTACAGAGACATTACATTATAATAGGTGGGTAGGTTCTCTTAGGTCTGTGCAACATCGGCCACACGCAATCCAGACGCCTTTCACTGCGGAAATATCAAAGGGAAGTTACACACTATTAGATTAAATTACGTATGTAATTGATAGTGATAGTCTAGTGGGTTAAGTGGCTTTGGTTATAATTATACTTACACGAAGAACAGATACGTAGATACCGACATACTTGCATGATACTTCCTAGAGCCAATGAACAGCAACAATTACTGCTGCACCTACCTAATGGTACTCATTAATTATTGAGTTTTGTTGGGAGGAAAGGAACGTAGGTACTATACTCCATCGGTTTAGGTAATTTAATAAAGGTACCTAAACAAAAAACCACGTGTCTGGTTAACCTGTCACTTCAGTTGTCAGCTACGACACAGTTGTACTCTTCAATTTAGCAACTTTATTTCGTTGTCTATCTTTGCTAAATTGAAGAGTACAACTGTGTCGTAGCATGACGTCTGAAGCGACAGGTATTAAGTTTAGTCTGATAACCAGACACGTGGTTTTTTTTGTTTACTATTATCTAATTACCTAAACCGATGGAGACTAAATAGGTCCTACCTACTGCATTGGCGTGATTAGCGTTGCAAAACTTCGGAAGTATTTGCAATAATTCGCAAATATTCAAAAGAATACTTCAATTTGAAGGAATACTACTACTTAGTAAAAACTTATTACGTAAGTACTTATTTAAGTAGATGAAAAGAAATATTCAGAAGTTTTCAAATCGATAGATGAAAAGAAATATTCGGAAGTATTCAGAAGTTTTCAAATCGAATAGTACTCAGATTTATGAATGAACGCGTAGTAACATGGTCTCTGGCATTAACGCCATCTAGCGGTGAATATCAAACTTTAATAGATAAGTACTCTATACGTGACCGAATAATTGCGAATATTACTCAAAACTTCCGAATGCTTCCGCGAATAATACGACGGGAATACTTCGGAATATTACTAATATTACTCAACGCTAGGCGTGACGCGACCGTCAGTCAGGAAAGCTGAACTCACTCTATGCTCTATACTCCGGAATCAGAAGTAATTTTATACCTGCCTACAATTACCTCAGACCAAATAAAAAAAAAATCCAAGCCATGGCGCTGTCAACAGTGATGTGACGCTGGTTTCGTAAACATGTGTGCACTTAGTGAGGTGCACCTAGTTTAGTTGTAGTTTGGTGTAATTGTGTGCGTGTGAGCGTGTATGCACAGACCGAATTTTGCGCATGCTTCACTGTATTGTTCGCAGCGCTACGTCTTGGTTTTTATATGGTCTAAGCTACCCACTGTTAATAAATTTATGAGTAATCTCATAAATTTATTGCTAATGCAAGTAAAATTAGTACAATAATTAGTTATCCCAACTTTTCTTGTCCATACCATGACAATCGTCTACTCCTGAACCACTGCTTTATGGACAGGAATAACTCAGGGAAAGCTGCTCCTACAATATAGCGCTAGGAGTTATGACACAGAAAAGTAGTTAGAAACTGTCCACTGTCCAGTGCCCGAAGAACCGAGTCATAAAGGAAAAGGAAATAAGTAGGAACTGCTAAATGTTCGTGTCGTGTATCGGAAATAAATAATTGGGTAATTCCCTAATGTCGGCTGTTGTCCAACGCCTCGTCACTATAATTCAACTGTTGTCAGATGTCGGATTAATTACTATAAAATTGGACAAAAGAATAAAGTTCGAAAATGCAGTAAATAGGTACCGAGGAGTGCCCTATAGTTTCCACCAGTAGGAAGAAGGCAGAAGGGACACAGTGGTCTTTAGTTTTAAGGCTCCTTCAAAGAGGCGCGACATGCGCAAATCGCACGCGACACAAAGGCACCACTCATCGAGACTCGCGCGACACGCGGTGCCTTTGTGTCACGTGCAATTTGTAGGAGCCTTTACTTACAGACCTAGGTACCTACAACCCTAATAAAATTTTTGAACTATCATAAGTAGTACTTAAGTACCGATCGTTCATTACACTATTATTGTACGGTCAGCAACAGAAGTCGGTTAACACTGCTACATTTTGACATCATCTAAATTAACACAAAATGATACGATAACCTGCTTTTTAGCATTTCATTTAGTAGATAACATTAATTTTCTTTAAAATTTACATCTGTTCCGATTTTAATGAACATTTTCTCTCAATAATTAAGATTTAGAAAACTCGAATGTTAATCGACTTTTGTTGCTGACTGTACAATGAAATTTTGTCAAGCAAAAATCTGAAAATTAGTCACGTCCTGGTCAAATATAGCGTGCAAAATAGGATAGCCACACAGTATAAAACTTACTAAGTGGATGCAGCGCTGACAGCGACTCATTGTCTTGACTACCCCTTGACCCACTTGCTACAAGACACGAGTCGTGATATTTCGCTGTCATTTGAACAAAGGGTGTTACGATAGGTTCCGTTAATGTGTGCTTCACACGTGCACTATTGTATGGTTGGTGTGACCACGGAACAGATAAATAATTATCTATTCCGTGGGTGTGACTGACACTGGCATGGCCACCATCAGGGTAGGTACAGGGTAGGGTACATAAAAACCGGCCAAGTGCGTGTCGGACCACGCACAATGAAGGGTTCCGTAGATGGGATGAATTTATCATAAGAACAAACTTAACATTGTAGTTGAAAAACATGTTCTCCCATACATTCCAACTGTAAGTGTAAGTTTGTACTCACAATAATGATAGATTTACCATGTTATTTTAAGACCACATACTTCTTATAGGTTTTCCTGTAATCTACAGGTAAAGATCTATTTTCTGTATTTTTTCAAAATTTTAGGCTCAATAGTTTCGGAGATAAGGGGGGGGGGGGGGGGAATGGTCAATTTTCGTCTATTTTCTTAAATAACTTTAAATCAATTTATTTTAAAATAATAAAAAAATATATTTGAGACCCTCATAGTAAGCCCTTTCATTTGATATGCCACATGGTGTAGTTTGCAAAACTTTTTTTTAAATTTTCTTATTTGCCCCCCAAAAGTGACCTCTATATTCAAATTTAATTTATTTACTTTACCCGTCCGTGTTTGGGTCACAGAAATTCATATGTGTACCAAATTTCAACTTAATCGGTTCATTAGATTCGGAGCAAACTGGCTGTGACAGACGGACAGACAGACAGACAGACAGACAGACAGACAGACAGACAGACGGACAGACAGACAGACAGACACACGAGTGATCCTATAAGGGTTCCGTTTTTTCCTTCTGAGGTACGGAACCCTAAAAATTAGTCATTAGTCGAAACTTTTCGCTAAATAACAGAATTCGTCGGTCACTGGTTCAAAAGTTATAAGGGTTCATAGGTGGCCGATCTGGAGAGCATCTCCCCTACTTGGCCACATTTATATCTCAAGAACTAGGCCACCTAGAGATCTGTTTTCTCCCAAATTTAGTCGTCCAAGATCGAAGTTTTTACGATAAAATCTTTGACCTAGCTCTTGGACTTTACTTGAAAATTGAACTCATTATAATTATCTTCTAAAATAAGACCCGACTAAATCTGTGACTTGGTGAAACATTGCGACTAATTAGAGACTAATTTTTAGTGTTATCAAAATTAAAATCTCTGATGTTGGCCATGCCAGTGTCAGTCACACAAATGGTTGCTAAAATACCTACAAAAAGTTATACCTACCTACCTAGTTAACGCTAAAATCCTTCTTGCTACTCTCTCTTTATCTAAAATCGAACCCAAAAAAATATATCTCTGAGAATTTGCCCGAAGCAGATAGACCAACAAACCATTCTGTATTCGACCAAAAAGTGCGATAATAAAAATAATGCAAATGATAAAATTGTACAATTGAGATATTTGTATTATTGTATTTAATTACTCATTTCAACGAACCGATTGACGACGGAAAACAACCCTGCTCAACGGCGAAGATTTCAGATCATTGCGAATTTTCAATAACATTTTATTTTAAATCGATTATTCTTTGAATGATCCTGATTTCAACGGACACCATAGTAATAATAAACAAAACAAAATAAAGTGTACTGAAACTACGTATAGAGGAACGGCTCATACTCAACTTGACTGCACCTGTCAAAATCAAGATTAATTTAAATGTCAGATTATGTGTCAGTCATGTCAAAGTCATACGGTGCATAAAAATATTGCACAATTTTTGCGATTATTCAATAATCTATCAACAAAAATCTTTGTGATTAGTTGTTTACAATGACATCAACAGAAAATGCTCGTCCTCGGGACTGCCTGTCCTGCAGAATCGTGGGGGCTGTCGGTATGATCGGGATTGGAGGTTATCTCGCGAACATTGCCTGCAAAAATAAAAGTTTACCTTCGAAATATGGACTGTCTGTATTATCCTTTGGTAATTATCACTTGTTTATTTTGTATTATTAATTCTTTATTATAAATGTTACCAATTTCCTAACCCCCGTCATAAAATGAGCTATTACTCCCTACCTTTTAAGTGTCGGACAAAGAATAGCAATGTTTCTTGAATTTATATATACCATAGGAACGTAGTAATAGTTGCAGAATAGAATGTATTATATGCCATTTATTACTCCAAATAATTTCCAAGAACCTACTCTTCATTAATATTATGGAGGGGTTAGCGCTGTTGCATAAGTAAAATTAAAATAAAATGATAATAAAGATAAAATGCATAATAAAAGGGCTTTCTTACATCAACAGTACAATTGACTGCATTTCTTCCCCATGTTAAAATTTAGAGCTTGCAGGGGACAATAATAATATAATATTAACTACCTACCTATAATTTATTTATTTTCAAACGGTGCAAATATTTTAATCTTATTGGGACTTATATGTTTGAGCCGTTTGGGGTTGAAACGGTAGGGCCATGGGGTCCGAATGCCCTTTTAGTTTTTCGGAACATCGCCAAGCGGTTGGTTGATTATACACATAACCAAATGGCTAGCCTATTTTTTGGCCAAAGAATTAGCATTGCCATACAACGTGGCAATGCTGCCAGCCTTTTGGGCACTTTTCCTGTTGACAATGATGCGGACGAATTTTTTGATGCCTTATGGTTATTTCCCCTCCTTCTTGTACATATTTTTTTTTTTGTAAGATTGTTTGATTTTAAATTATGTAAAAAAAATAAACCTATTACCAGCTATGTTAAAACAAAAAAAAAAAACTTGTAATGTTTTTACAATAAAATAGATAGGCATCCAGATTCAGATGAAAATAAGCTTCCCATTTCTAATTGTTTATGTACCTACCGATTCTATAATAATTTTTCTTCTAGGTTTCATCTGCATGGGAGTAGCGAGGTACAGACAAACATTCCCTTTCAATAAAAATGAAGAATTCAAGTCGAGGATGTGAATAGTTGTTATGGTACAAAAGTATGTAAAATTTGTTATTAAGTACCCATTTAATATCTAAGCTTTAAAAATGTTGTGTAATTAAAAATCTAGTTAAGTAGTTCTAAGGTCGGTAGTAAAATTAAGTATGGACAAATAAACTATTGTTTAAAACAATCATTAATTTAATTCCAACATAATCATTGAACGTTTGCTTGATACTAAGCTAAAACAAAAAAGTGGCATTGTTAGATTCATCTCTTTTCTAAATATCGAAAACAACGCCATCTGTGTATTGACTGCGATATTGCTTACAGTTTTGTCTTCTATTTAACTCATCCGTATTATAGTTTTAGAAATTGAGTACAGATAGCGCTTAGTAAAAAAATATTGGTTTTGTTCAGATACCTATTTAATTAAAATTAAACTGAACAAAATATAACCCAGACTTTATTTATTAATTGTTGCATAATAAAATTTTATTTATTTTGTGGCAAATAAATTAACCATTCGGCCTAGTCGCGCGACACTCGTGGGATAAAAAATATTGTCACATTGGAAGAATAGGGTCTTACTTGCGAAATGTTATGAGCACCGTTTATAATTAATTATACCTTAATAATGTTAGCCTACGGTAGGTACCTACCTACACGTAGCCGAATCCCTGCTATGTGAATAAAATGCGATGTCATAGGTACTACATATACTACCTATGACATCGCATGTACATATACTAGTATATATTTATACCTACTTACTTACCTACCTAATTATTTCTAATGCCCATTTGCACTAATATTAGGTGACACTTAAATGAATGACTTAATAAAGCGCACTGTTGAAAATCAGCAAATTGGCATTCATTTAAGAGTCACCTACTGTTAGTGAGAACTGGCATAAGTACTCACTTATGCCCGTTTACAGTAAAGGTACTTACATACGTTCATAGGTACCTTAAGTTCATTACTTATGTTCATACATTAGGATACCTAGACCAAAAATTACTAAACAACCAAGTAAACCTTGGTTGTTACCCGTAATTTTTTAGTCCAAATTCAAATAGACTTTTATTCAGAGCATGGCATTCGATCATACAGACCAATCCTACCTATTCCTATTGTACATGTCACCTAACTCCGGGCAAGGAAGACATCTGGGGATTTGTACTTGCAGGTACATGCTAAGCTCTGGACAAACGAATCGCAAAAATCTAACACTATGCAAACTCAACTCAAACAAAAACTCAAAGCAATCAATCTGCCTAGCCTTTTCCCAACTATGTTGGGGTCGGCTTCCAGTCTAACCGGATGCAGCTGAATACCATTATTTTACATGGATGCCTATCTGACCTCCACAACCCATTAACTGGGCAATACGATACCCCTTGGTAAGACTGATTGTCAGACTTTCGGGCTTCTAACTACCCGTAACGACTGTCAAAGATCCACGAATGACAGCCGGGACCAACGGCTTAACGTGCTTTCCGAGGCACGGAGGAGTCTCGGTATGTAAAGATGGTCACCCATCCACGGACCAACCCCGGCAAGCGTAGCTTAACCTGATGGATCGACCCGTGCGGCTGTTATTACTTGCCACGAGCTCCTCTAAAACAAAAACTCAAAGCATTTATTTCAAATAAACCAATTACAGGCACTTTTGAATTGTCAATGGGTCGGTCAGTCAGAAAGATGAAGCTAGTTGCCCATTCCAAAGCGTAGTAGGTCCCTATGGAGAAGAACGGGCAAGAAACTCCACGGACACTCTTTTAAATCATAATATTTTTACAAAATATTGGTTACTTCGTTCATGTTGAAAATATACATGTGAGAACAATGTAGAAAGACGTGCACGTTAAAAAGCGTCCGTAATAAAAAGATAAAAACTAAAACAACCAAATTAAATATTAAAATTAAAAAACTTTTTCACAAAAAAATACAACCGACTTCCAAAAACAACACTACAAAGTGAAAAATAACTTTAATTTCGGAAGTCGGTGTCTGATTAAATGTATTTTCGTTTTTGCCACCGACTTCCGAAATTAAAGTTATTTTTCACATTGTAGCGTTTTTTTTTTGGAATTCGGTTGTATTTTTTTGTGAAAAAGTTTTTATTTTTCACTTTTTAGTGGTTCACATGTGCTTACCTCTTCACAGCGTACCGGCGTGATGTTATGTTATGAACTGGTGTAAACAATAGGCAGACATGAGATTTCAGCAATCCCAGTCCATTTGCTATCATTTGTTGAGGAGTTCCGTTGCCTATCTCAGAAGTTCTTCATCAGATCTTCACCAAATTGAAATGGGACCACTCCGAGAAAGTACTCTTCCAAAAACTTCCAAATCGCTTTAAGTGTGCCTATAAAATTGGAAGAGTTCTCTCTATTTCTCCAGGATCCCATCATCACATCCTGACTTGATGATCATGGGACCACCTGGGAAGTATACCCTTTCAAACAAAACAAAAAAAATCCAATTCTGTCCAGCCATCTTCGAGTAATCGGGGAACATACATAAAAAAAAATAAAAAAAAAAAAAGGTTCCGACGAATTGAGAACCTCCTCCTTTTTGAAGTCGGTTAAAAATAAGCCATGGCAGCTAAGAGACGACCAGTCCCAACTAACGGCTATGCTAAGTGTTAGTCAAGTTAACATTAATGTGTGCCAATATGCACCCAAAAATAATGCATTTATCCAGTCTGAGCCCCGTCAAACAAAACCCAGAGGGAAAAGGATGACGTGCCCCCTGCGATAACAATATGACGTGACAGTCACATCAGCCCAGATGGGCTTGAAAAAACTTTTTTACAAAAAAATACAACCGACTTCCAAAAACAACACTACAAAGTTAAAAATAACTTTAATTTCGGAAGTCGGTGTCTAGTTAAATGTATTTTCGTTTTTTGCCACCGACTTCCGAAATTAAAGTTATTTTTAACCGACTTCAAAAAGGAGGAGGTTATCAATTCGTCGGAACCTTTTTTTTTTTTTTTTTTTTTTTTTTTTTTTATGTATGTTCCCCGATTTCTCGAAGATGGCTGGACCGATTTGGATTGTTTTTGTTTTATTCGAGAGGGTATACATCACAGTTGGTCCCATATAAAATTTATTAACTTTGCTTTGGTAGTTTTTGAGTTAGCTTCAATGATACGTATTTTTTCCCCACTTTTATATGGATGATGTTCTGCGAGTACTTTGTTTTGCAGGTAGTGGTATTAGAATTTGTGTGGGGTAGGTTCCACAACTAAAAAGTGAAAAATAAAAACTTTTTTACAAAAAAAATACAACCGACTTCCAAAAACAACTACAAAGTGAAAAATAACTTTAATTTCGGAAGTCGGTGGCAAAAAACGAAAATACATTTAACTAGACACCGACTTCCGAAATTAAAGTTATTTTTCACTTTGCAGTGTTGTTTTTGGAAGTCGGTTGTATTTTTTTGTAAAAAAGTTTTTATTTTTCACTTTTTACTTGTGTACCTACTACCTACCCCACACAAATTCTAATACCACTATCTGCAAAACAAACTAGAACATCATCCATATAAAAGTGGGGAAAAAATACGTATTATTGAAGCTAACTCAAAAACTACCCAAGCAAAGTTAATCAATTTTATATGGGACCAACTGTGATGTATACCCTCTCGAATAAAACAAAAAAAATCCAAATCGGTTTAGCCATCTTCGAGTAATCGGGGAACATACATAAAAAAAAAAAGGTTCCGACGAATTGAGAACCTCCTCCTTTTTGAAGTCGGTTAAAAAACTAAAGAACAACATCGTGATTCATTAATCCATCGGACAGTATTGAGCTAGAGGGAGGAATGCGTCAGGAAGTTAAAATTCTATCGTCGAACCTAACTCACGTTCAATCTCCAGCAAGTTCAAAAAAAATATCGCGTAAACTGAACCCTCACGTATTATTACTGGTCCATATTGACCAAACTGTGGATCCTCAGATATAAACTGCACCAATTGTGTCAACTCAACACACTTTGCAAGGACTATGTCCCGTCAGCAAAGCTGGTTACAACTTATACCAAAGTCACCCCCCTCTAGGAGGTATTCACAGTTTTTCAAAACCATTTACCTACTACTCCTAATACTTCAAACTAAATGCTGGAGGCTGTTCATGCTAATCTGCCCTATCGACCCGTAATGAAGCGACGATGTCGTTGGTTCACTCCCTCATGCTCTTCAATGATGTGGGCAGCGTTGTGGGAAGCGGTGCGCGGTGAGTGTGCTACCTAACACGCTCCTGGCTGCGTCCGATGTAGCACTCAGCATATGAAAACATAAACACTACATTCCATAATGGTGACAGTACTTATTACACACAGGTAAGTAGGTACACCCTACATCACATTATGTGCCTACCTAAATACTACAAATTGTAGTGCCTGATAAATACCTACCTATTTAGATGGCAGACACCTACTCGATGACATCAACACGCTATAAAACTGAAGTTTCGGACGCGCGGGTGTTAAAGTACAGTGGAGCCGTGGCAATAGCTTTCAAAGCGTTTCGTATTTATACAACCACTTTCAACAGGATTGACATAAGAAGGCTAAGCCGAGGCACTATTTTTCGTCTAGAACATGCTAGCTAGACAATACATTATTGAAAATGCCGAAAATTATTTCATATTATTATAGACAAAACCCACGAACCTCTAATTCCAAGAATTTTAATGCACCTGGAGATGCGCTCATTAAGGGTCGCAGGTGAGTATATAAGAAAAGGGGTAAGTAAACTGATTATCTCTTAAATGCAAATTGCGCATCTACACTGCGTGCATTCGTCCCATCATGACTTATGCGGGTTCGGTATTTGCACACGCCAAACCCCGCTATCTGCACCGGATTCAGACATTACAAAATCGTTTCTGCCGAAGGATAACGGGTGCCCCCTGGTTCGTTCGGAACGCGGACCTTCACCTTGATCTTAGAATCCCCACTATCCATCAATTCTTGAAACGCAACTCGAAGCGTTTCTTTGATGCCGCCGCGAAGCATCGCAAGCCTTTGGTTGTCGAGGCCGCGCGCTACGCCCCCTCTAAAATCAGTAAGACTCGCCGTCCGAGACATATTCTCACCGACCCTGATGACCCCATAACCCTCCTTCAGGAGAGTAGTAGGGCCACCAGTACGGTTTGCAAACGCAAACCACCTAAAATTACATTCTGACCTCGCCGCTGAGGTTGCAATCGTAATCCCCCCCCCCCCTTCCCCCTACTCGGTGAAGCTGTGCCTGCTGGGGGCACAGCTGAGCCTGTAGTACTTAACCCCCCCATTATGATCCAGCCTGCCTCGTCTGGCTATTCTCTTATTAGCGACGCGCAGTCGCCTAATATTTTACCTTAGTTTGTAAGCCCTGGCCGGAGGTCGCACCAGGCGGCGGCCGAACTAGCGACACGCGGGGTTGCGACAATCGTAGAGAGGATCCGGCAGTTGGGACTCGAGGTGGCCCTGCACAAGTCCGAGGTCATGTGTTTTCATGGTCCTCGGAACGCGCCACCGTCGGGTTCCCAAATAACGGTAGGAGGGGTTCACATCGCAGTCGAGTCGACGATGAAGTACCTGGGACTCGTCCTCGACAGCCGGTGGAACTTCGTGGAGCATTTCCGACGTTTGGCTCCCAGACTGGAGCGGGCTGGGGCTGCCTTGAAGCGGCTCCTGCCCAATCTGGGGGGTCCAAACGCCTCCTGCCGGAGGCTTTACGCGGGGGTCGTGCGGTCCATGGCCCTTTACGGGGCACCGGTGTGGGCGCGTTCCCTGAGGCTGCGACCAGCCCGCCGGTTGAACGCGTCCCAGAGGGTCATGGCCATCCGGCTAGTCCGGGGATACCGCACGGTCTCCTGTGAGGCGGCGAGCCTCCTTGCCGGATTACCGCCATGGGATCTGGAGGCAAAAGTCCTCGCGCACGTGTGGGAGTGGCGCGAGGAGGCAAAACGCCGGGGCGTAACTCCGCTGCCGCGAGAAATCACGGTACAGCGGACAGAGCTCCGGCGGGATCTCATGGCGACATGGAGAGTGCGATTGTCGCAACCCAGCGCTGGGCACGCCACAATTGCGGCGATAAGTCCCCTCTTTGAGGAGTGGTTGGAGAGGCGCCACGGCGTCCTCACCTTCCGCCTGACGCAGGTCCTCACCGGACACGGTTGTTTCGGGAGGTTCCTGTTTCGGATAAGGCGGGAGGAAACGCCCGGGTGTCACCATTGTGTAGATCGCCCGGAGGACACGGTGGAGCATACAGTGGAGGTCTGCCCGGCTTGGGCGGAGCACCGCCGTGTTCTCACGGAGGCGATCGGCGGCGGCGATCTCTCGCGTCCAAACTTGGTCCAGGCCATGGTGCGGAGCGAGAGTGCATGGGAGGCCGTCACCTCCTTCTGCGAAGCAGTAATGCTCGCAAAGGAGGAGGCGGGACGCGAGAGGGAGAGGCAACAGCCGCGCCCTCGCGCCCCTAGCCGCCGCAGGAGACGCCCTGGGCGGCGGGAATCTATCGCCGATTCCCGGCCACCGTAGGCGCGGGCTTGCGGACGACGAGTAATGGGCAGCTCGCCGTCCGGTAAGGACCAGGCCCGGGTCGACGGCGCGTTGTGTTCCACGCGCGCCTCAAAGAGATGTCAGCAGTGACGGGGTCCAATAGGGCCGAAGCCGCCGGGGTCGCGGGTAGTTCGAAAGAGATACCGTGGCCCTGGCACGGGCAACTGAAGGAACACGGGTGGGTTTTAGTCAGTAAAAGTCTGACACACCCTCCCGCTCTGCCCGGAGCGGGAGAAGTCATTTGATGATTTCCCATCCACAAAAAAAAAAAAAAAAAAAAGCCCTGGCCGGAGGCTTTAAGTTCGCTTAAAGCACCCACAGGAAACGCTCGGTTAAGCAGTCTCGACCCCCAGTGGTCAACTGCGAGATGCCAATCACAAAAACGAAAAAAAAAAACTGATTATCGCCGTTTGTCGCATTCGCGTGGAATGCAAAATTGCTGATGATAATCAGTTTTTAATTGGATCATTAGTCTTTGAACTATCGTCAAGCAAACAACTCAATTGGGAAGAAAGTGTGAATTATGGAAAAAATCGAGTACCGTGCCGTAATAAAGTTCCTTACCAAGCAAGGAAAGTCAGTTCAAAATATACTGGAAGAGATGAAATCCATTTACGGAGACTCTTGCCCGGGTAAAACCATGGTTTACAAGTGGCACAGTCTCTTTAAACAAGGCAGGACCTCACTTGGAAGACGACCCACGGCCCGGACGGTCGATCGAGGTGTCTACTCCGGAAATCATTGAAAAAGTCGAAAAAATAATATTGGATGATGCCAAACTAAAGAACAAACAGCTTGCAGAAATGGTTGAAGTATCGGATACGACAATTTTCAAAATTCTACACGATCATCTTGGCATGACAAAGGTCAGTGCAAGATGGGTGCCAAGATTGCTCACGCCGCCTCAAAAACAACACCGCGTGGAGTGTTCTCGCACGTTTTTGGACCTCTGTAACGAAGATAAGGATGGACTATTAAGTCGAATTGTTACTGGAGATGAAACTTGGGTTCATCATTATGAACCTGAGTCGAAACAAGACTATGCAGTGGCTCAAAAAAGGCACACCAACACCCAAGAAGTTTAAAGTGTCACAATCGGCTGGAAAAATCATGGCAACAGTGTTTTGCGATTCAGAATGGATCATGTTGATCGATTATAAAGATAAAGGCGTTTCTATAACCGGAGAATACTATGCTTCTATCCTCGAGAGGTTGAAAGAAAGCATTAAAGAAAAAAGGAGGGGTAAATTGACCAAAGGTGTCCTTCTTCTTCACGACAACGCGCCTGTTCACAAGAGCCGTGTTGCGTTGGCTGCCCTGCATAAGGTGGGCTTCGATATTTTAGACCATCCACCCTACAGCCCAGACCTGGCTCCCAGTGATTATTACCTCTTCCCAAAACTGAAAAAAGAACTTCGTGGGAAGAAATTTTCAACTGATGATGAAGTGAAGGACGCGGTTTCAGCTTATTTTTCGGACAAAGACAAAGCATTTTTTTATGAAGGTATAGTCTTGGTTACAAGACTCAAAATAAACGTTAGCGCGCCGCTAAGTAGGTATTTGTTATAGTTTAAAATATGAAATTTCAATTTCATAAGAACTAACTAAGGTTTATTCTGGTATAAATTTTACTTACGTAATGATATTAATGTAGTAATGAGTTTACAGTTCATTCTGAGCGTTTCTATCAACGAGCTCAAAAAAATGCAGCCGTGCATTTTATGAAAAACTTGATTCTGAATTTTGGCTTTAGGTATTTTATTTATTTATTTATTCAATTGGTCTTACGAGCTAACAGACATACTATCCAAAACGCTCATATAATATGATTAACTAACAATTCAATTGTGGCTACACACACTCGTCTCCTTATACAATAGATTTTCTTAAAATAGCAATAATGCCCATGTCTATAAATAATAATAAAAATTAGATTACAACGAAGAATTAATACAGCAGCAGAATATAATGTCAGTTTAGTGTCAATTAATAGTGATCAATTCAACTCAGTTATTATGTATGATTATATTATGTCATTTAAAATAATACGAAATTTATTATACAAATGTCCTAATCCATCGGCAAATAAGTCCAGTTCGTGGTGCTGAGCAAGTATGTCCCCGATAGTGCGGAGTACGCGGTTGGTGGGCGCGTGTTGCCCGCGCTCGGTGCGCGCGGCGGGCATCTCCAGCAGCCGCGGGCGGCGGCGCGGCGCTACCTGACCCTCCGAGTCCATTGGTATGTTCCGGGGGACCAAAATACGGACTCGCTCTAGTATTTGGGGACTATCGACTTTGTGACGAATTATCGACAAATATTGCGCAACTTGAGACATAGCCCTTCTAAATTTCAACGTATATAAATAGATAAGTAAGTAAGAAAATATTGCGAAAAGCGAGGCTGCTATGTACTATAATAATAACTATTATCCACAAATCAATAAGTCAAAGTTGTCGAACTCTTTCAGTTTCTCAGAATAAACGAAACGTACGTTCTTACGTTTCTCGTAAGAACGCCAAAGTTGGTCATGTTGGCGTGATTCTCACGGTGGAAATTTTAATAGCGCCCTTATTATACGATTATTCCCGATGTCCACCACTTGTTTGGCCGCCACTGGGGACAGCGAAACAACTTTTAAAAATTATTCTCGTTGTCTACTACTTGGAGACAGACCTAACCTCAAAACACTTAAAAGTTGCTTCTGCATAGTCTCCGGCGCTGCGGGAAGTGCAACCGCTTCGCCCTTACGTAACAAAGGATAGGCACCCATGCTCATCTGCGCAGTTTCGGCTTGTTGGTCGCCTCTGGCGATCAGCCTCAGCCGCTACGGCTCGCACGGGTGACGCTTTTCGGTACCTAGCTTATGTCAGTCCTATTATTTTTTTTTTTTTACTTTTCTATCATCTCTCTGACATTCTAGAACGTCAGTATGTCTGGGCCTCTGGTTCTCTAACTTCTCCTATCATTCTGGTTTACGTATGTACCTATCTAAGTATTATCATTTAATTTGGGCTCACGACGAGAATAAACAGGGTGGTCGGCCTACAAGGGTGACTCTATCTATCTAATGCCTCTGCCTCAAATTTCACGGGCAGCGGGGCGGCAGCGGCGGCGGCGCGGGAGCGACAGGATTTTATGCATAAAAACAAATGGACCGGACCTCGAAAACAGCGGCGCGGAAGCGGGGCGGGACAATGCGAGACGCGCCGCCGCCGCCTCCGCCCCGCTGCCCGCGAAATTCGAGGCAGAGGCCTAACACTCGGGCTCTGAATCGAGAATTTGAATTTCAAACTCTTCTTTAACAACCCAAACCCGCGAAATCCAATTTTTTTTTTTTGCAAAAAACGTAAGAAATTTTGAATTTCGGGGGCTAAAAATCACCTTAGGTATAAAAGTAGGTAAGTACCTACCTAGAGTTTGAAAAGTTCGCAACTCAGAAACCTGGTGTAAAGCTCTCTGATACGAATTATAAGTTAAAAGGTTGCGGCTAACAGTAAACTTTAGCTTCGTAGGTTAATTTAACTATCTACTTACCTGCGTAGGTAATGTAAATTACTGACTTAATGAAGTCTTAACTTTCTATCAGCGAGATAGTCTGCACCTACATAATTACACGTATCTTGAACGACGGCAGGTACCTAGGTACCTTAAAGTGCTCTTTTACCAAACTCAATTTAGAACTTCCATTAAGATTGTAGGTAGGTACCATCGACCAACGCCAGGCCTTTCCAAATTTGGGGGTATTCCTCAAAGCGCAACTGTTTTTAAGCGCAACCATCTAAGCGCAGCTAAATTATTCCTCTAAGCGCAAATAAATTATTCCTGAAAGCGCAACTAAATTATTCCTGAAAGCGCAACTAAATTATTCCTGAAAGCGCAACTAAATTATTCCTTTAAGCGCAACCATCAGTTGGGTTGGACTGTACTTACGTAAGCCTTCGAGACCCGGTGGGATGTGGGAGTAATAGGGCGGGGGAACACCATGGGGCACCTCAAAGGCCCACCTTGACCTGAGCGTCATTAACCTTAAGGTCTAGGTAAAAATTCTGAAAGTCAAGATCCGTGATTCTCCTAAGGTCACTGACTTTGACCTCAACTTGACTTTCGGAATGTTGATCTTGACCTCAAGGTCGATGACCTTTGGAATATCACGGATAGTGACTTTCAGAATTATGACCTTGACTTCAAGGTCAATGACCCTGCGGTCAAGGTCATTGCGTTTAGATGGTTGCGCTTTGAGGAATACCCCTCTATCGTGGCACCGCTCGCTCGGCTCGTGCGCTGTTGTTCACAGTTCTAACCTAACCTAACCCATTTAGTCGGGGAGCCCCGGCTTAGTTACTGCGACCAATTCGGCTCGCGCGTGATTGGTCACAGTTCCAACCTAACCTATAATTTAATATCATTCAGGCGGCTAGTTGAATGGCACCGTTTAGTTAAAAGATTAGGCTGTTAGGTACTTAACCGAATGGCTAATTAATTAATCTAGTTGGCTGCGGCATATACAAAAAGCAACTTTAAGTTGTAAAGGCGTCCGTTTTGTCGATAGTACATACGCTCGCACAACCCCTTTTTCTGCCTAGGTTTATTTTTGGAACAAATGGAACACGTTGAACTTTTTTTCTAAAACATAAGGAATTAGGACCTACCTTCATTAGTTTAGGTACAACTATCAGTCATGTGCAATTTAGAAAAGCTTTTCCTAATAGGTCAGGTACGTATACAAAACCGGGCGCTACATACAAAAATAAGTTGCTAGGTATATTAAATTTTCGTTGTTTGTTTCAAAAGGATGTGCTCAATTTTACACGCCTAACACATACCTAACTCCTGTTTCTTGAAAACAATCGCCGCTTATCCAATTTTGAAAAACTAATTCTGAATTCGCTTGAGTGATCGAATGCAGCCAAGGTTTTTTTTCCTACAAGCCTGCATGATGTAAGGTTCTCTTTTGTAGACAACCTTTACAGTACCTACCTACCTGAAATCCTTTTTTAGGATTCCGTGGTCAACGGAACCCTTATAGTTTCGCTATGTCCGTCCGTCTGTCCGTCCGCAGCTTAGCTCAGATACTCTTAGTACTAGAAAGATTTTATTTGGCATGGATATACATCACGCCAACAAAGTGGTAAAATTAAAATCATGAAAAAAAAAATTGTTCTAAAACCTTCTGTACCTACACGTAAAGTGGGGATGTTTTTTTTTTCTCGTCTACCACATGGTGTGGGGTGTTTTTGGGTGGGACTTTCAAAAATATTGCCGGTTTGAGAAAACAATTTTTCGATTTAGGGATCCATTTCTGAAATATTAAACTTTAAAGTGTTCATTTTTGTTAGAGTCAAGTGTCCGCCCTCCCCTGCCAGCTAAACGGTTAGCTTTGGATGTATGAAAACATTCACGGTAGTAGTATATATAACGAAGTTAAAAGGAAAACTATCACAGCTAAGTAGGCTTTTCAAGTTAACAAGTAATAGTCAACCAATTACGGAGCCCTTCATTGCCCGACGCGCACTGGGCCGGTTTTCATGATTTCGGAGATGTAGGTTTCCATGGAATTCAAAATATCATCACAAAGTTATACAACTTTGACCCACTTCGGAGTCACTCAATTAATTCATACTTGTGTTGGTTTATTAAAGTTCACAAACATCCGCTTTCCGGAACAAATTGTGCGCGGACTTTGTGGTGGAGAAACTCATATCCCTTTATTAAACCAAATATACATAATATAGTGACCTTATTGGTGATGTTCTTCAGAAAGGTCAGGTGCGTAGTACTCGCAACCTGCATGCGTGTGTATGACCAGATGGATGATCGTAAACGAAGCAAAAGGAGTAGATATTCGTAAGAATCGTAGCATGTAGCGTTCTGTAGTTTCTGCCTAGCCCCATGGGATGGGAGCTATCGTATTATTTATATAATATTACATAAGTAATGGGTGTTTTTTTTTAGAGGTTTGGTTTTTAAATTGGCAACACTTTTTCTAGTGATTGTCAATTTGACAGTTGGCGGTATATTTGTGGTCAGTACGTTTTGCCATTTCACAATAGATAGACTTACTTCCATCATGCGCGGCGTACGTTCGGTGAATGGGCTGAAAACAATATTCAGCTTGACCCACTTTTTCAATGCAAAATTTTGTTTAGCGATGAGGCACATTTTTGGTTAAACGGCTACGTCAATAAACAAAATTGCCGAATTTGGAGTGAAGAAAACCCAGAAGCCTTTATTGAGACGCCTTTACATCCATTAAAAGTCACTGTTTGGTGCACTTTATGGGCAGGTGGAATCATTGGCCCATATTTTTTAAAGATAATACCGGCCAGAATGTTACCGTCAATGGAGAGCGCTATAGAGCCATGATTGCCGACTTTTTTGTTCCCCAGTTGAATGGTATTGATGTGGTTTCAACAAGATGGTGCAACATGCCACATAGCGCGCGACACCATCAACAATTTATTGCGGGAAACGTACGAAGAGTGCATAATTTGGCGTAATGGACCTGTGAGCTGACCTCCACGTTCGTGTGATCTCACACCTATGGATTACTTTCGTTGGGGATATGTGAAGCCACACGTCTACGCAGATAAACCACAGACGTTGGACCACTTGGAAGCCAACATTTGCCACGTTCTTACCGTTATACGGCCCCAGTTGCTCGAAAAAGTGGTCGAAAATTGGACTTCCCAATTACGCTTTATTCGAACCAGCCGTAGCGCCCATATGCCCGAAATCATTTCTAAGCACTAATGGCATAAGAATATCAAATAAAACCAATACTATGATAATTAAATTTATTTTTAGGTGTTTTATTTCATTTTGAATATAATAATAAATATCATTCCGTATATTTCATATTCATAAAGGGTGTCTAAAAAAAAACAAACACCCTTTATGAATACGCATGCATATGAATAATAGGTCTTTACCTATGAAATTGCAGTTTTGTATGAAAAAAATTTTTTTTTTAGAATTTTTTTCATGCATTTTTTAATTGTATTAATCGAAGTAATCACCCATGCAATCAATGCATCTTTGCCAACAGTTCAGTTTATTGATGCCCTTCTTAAAGAAATCAGCTGGACGGGAGGCAACAAATTCTTCAAAGGCATTTTGTACTGCCTCTCGGGTATTGAATTTTTTTCCCGCCAAGAAGTTATCCAAATTCTGGAAAAAGTAGTAGTCTGTAGGCGCAAGGTCTGGTGAGTAGGGCGGATGACGGAGAGCTTCCAACCCCAGTTCTTGCAACTTGGAGACCGTCTGCTGTGCAGTATGAGGTCGCGCGTTGTCGTGCAGGAGCAGCGGAGACGAGCGATTGACCAATGCTGGTTGGAGATGTGCCAGCTTCTCCATCATTGTGTTCAGTTCTTCACAGTACACATCTGAAGTAATGCTCACCCCGTTTGGTAAGAAGCTGTGATGAATCACACCGGCGCTAGACAACCAAACAGTGACCATCACTTTTCTGGGGGTAAGTTTTCGTTTAGGGCATTGTTTAGGTGCTGAACCAGGATCCAACCAACTTGCTGAGCGCTTGCGGTTATCAAACAGAATCCATTTTTCATCGCAGGTAACAATGCGGTTCAAAGTTCCTTCATTTGTGTGTCTGTTGAGCAGTGCAAGGCACGTCTCGACGCGTACTTCGCGCTGGCGATCATTGAATTCGTGGGGCACCCATTTGTCAAGCTTTTTTACCTTGCCAATTTGACGCAAATGGACTAATATTGTTTTGACGCTAACGTCGAAAGCTGCTGCTAATTCAGCCGTAGATTGTGTATCATCAGCTTCCACAATCGCCTTTAATTCGTCATTGTCGACCAAAGTCTTCGGACGACCGCGAGGTTCATTTTTCAGGTCGAAATTTCCAGAACGGAAGCGAGCAAACCAATAACAAGTGGTGCGTTGGTTTGTAGTGTAAGCTCCGTAAACGTCGTTGATGTTGCGTGCCGCTTGTGGCGCGTTGCTGCCACGACGGTACTCATATTCCATAATTACTCGAATTTTTAACGTATCCATGATGACGAAAAAGATTGAAATGCGATGAAAATGTAACACTAATCAATAAACAAATGACTACTTTTGGAAAAAAAAATTCATGTTTTTAAAATAAAATTAATTTGAAATTAAAATTCTTAGCCAAACAAAAATTATTTTGATTTGAAATGGCCAGTACTGCAGAACGGCAATTTCATAGGTAAATACCTAATATTTACCATACCCGCATGCGGTTGCCCGCAAGACAGCGAGAGAGGATCGCTTTGTGGTTCGAAATTGAAAATTTACCGCAGATGCTGCGGTCTCAAATCGTATCGTGAAAACCAAAGATTGAATTGCATATACCTATTTACAAATTTTAAGAAGCTGCGAACCGGAACGGAATAACTGCGCCGTGAATTTGGTCCCTAATTGGAATAAAAGCGAAACAAATTCCATGAATATTAATACCGTCAACGTCAATTTTCATAGATATGCAAATACTTTGAAGCATGGCCCCATCCAACGCTCCTTTTGTTCGCGGAAGTTCCATACCAGAAAGACATAAACCAGCAATGAGTGACGTTAAAAAAACCAATGTATACCATCTCGGGCCAATTTGCACGGACAGCATTAGAATTCTGAACGCGAAGCCGCTGTGATAAATAAAGATACCGGTCCCATCAGTCAAGCTTAGCCTTGTTGATGTTGTTGAGACTATAAAGCACGTTAATTTGTTTTGATTGTAGCCTGAGCTTGCAATAATCGACCAGAAAGTGACCTTAGTTGCAGGTTGAACGTTAGTCAACGTTCAACCTGCAACTAAGGTCACTTTCTCAGATGATAGATAGGTAGAACATTAATAAGATGCATAAAAGTCTCAAAAAACAAAAGATATCTACTTCTCAATAGATAATACCTATCATAAACTGGAACGCTGTAGAACCATTAAATATCTCGGTGTGACTCTCGACGACAGCCTGAGCTTTGCACCACATATAGAGTTACTGACGAAAAGAATTAGAAAGCTAATCTTTGTCTTTAGTACTCTTCGCCATATAGCAGGACCCCAAATTATTAGGTTTACATATTTTGCTCTTTGTCAGTCTCTCTTAACGTACTGTATAAGCGCTTGGGGTGGTGGGCCAAAAACTACTCTTTTGAAACTAGAACGTGCTCAGAGAGCCGTGCTAAAAACTAGCACCTTTAGGTCCATCCTTTTTCCAACTGAGGAATTATATAGGAACTGTAAAGTCCTTACAGTGAGGCAATTATTTGTCTCACACATGGTACTATATCAGCACCAAAGAACCTCCTATGAAGTAATCACCACAAGACGCAAAGACAAGGTATGTCAACCCTTCCCCTGTAAATTCTCTTTTACAAGAAGATTTCCTTGTTTCCAAGGTCCTCATCTCTATAATAGCCTTAACAAAGTACTAGACTTCTACTCACTGCCTAAAATGTCACTCAAAAAGAAACTAAGTGATTGGCTACTTACACTTAACTACAACAATACAGAAAATTTATTGTTGACTCAATATAGTTCCCGTTAAACTATCCTATGCTCATACACATGCACACTCACATACACACACACATATACACACACGCACGCACACACGCACGTACACACACACACACACACTACACTACTCTGCTCATACCATATATTACTTTTGTTTTCGTTCTATTTCTTTTTTAAATAGTTTATTTGCCCGTTTACTTATGCTGCATAATGGACTAGTCATATATTTTGTAAATGGCATGTGTAACTAATTACAATTAAGAAACATCCACTAAAGGGTCGGGCCCAGCATCTTTAACACAAGTTGTCTTGACAACTTAGCAAGGGTGTTGGTGTCGCCACAATATTGTTTAGTTTCCTTAAATTGTATGTACTAACATGTATCTAAAGTTAAATGTTAAATTTGATGCAAATAAATTATTATTATTATTATTATTATTATAAGGTACCTACTCAATTACAATCTTGTGCCAGAAGCGAAAGTAACTTCACCTGAAGTATGCCCAGGAGATGAATGCATAATCAGCCTATAATGCTCCCACTGCTGGGACACAGGCCTCCTCCCTACGAGAATGGGCTTTTTTTTTTTTTTTTTAATATGTGGATGGGAAATCATCAAATGACTTCTCCCGCTCCGGGCAGAGGCGGGAGGGCGTGTCAGACTTTTACTGACTAAAACCCACCCATGTTCCTTCAGCTGCCCGTGCCAGGGCCACGGTATCTCTTTCGAACTACCCGCGACCCCGGCGGCATCGGCCCAATTGACCCCGTCACTGCTGACATCTCTTTGAGGCGCGCGTGGAACACAACGCGCCGTCGACCCGGGCCTGGTCCTTACCGGACGGCGAGCTGCCCATTACTCGTCGTCCGCAAGCCCGCGCCTACGGTGGCCGGGAATCGGCAATCGATTCCCGCCGCCCAGGGCGTCTCCTACGGCGGCTAGGGGCGCGAGGGCGCGGCTGTTGCCTCTCCCTCACGCGTTTCGCTTCCTCCTTCGCGAGCATTACTGCTTCGCAGAAGGAGGTGACGGCTTCCCATGCACTCTCGCTCCGCACCATGGCCTGGACCAGGTTTGGACGCGAGAGATCGCCGCCGCCGATCGCCTCCGTGAGAACACGGCGGTGCTCCGCCCAAGCCGGGCAGACCTCCACTGTATGCTCCACCGTGTCCTCCGGGCGATCCACACAATGGTGACACCCGGGCGTTTCCTCCCGCCTTATCCGAAACAGGAACCTCCCGAAACAACCGTGTCCGGTGAGGACCTGCGTCAGGCGGAAGGTGAGGACGCCGTGGCGCCTCTCCAACCACTCCTCAAAGAGGGGACTTATCGCCGCAATTGTGGCGTGCCCATACGAGAATGGGCTGTAATTGTAATCTACCACGCGGATACAGTGCGGGTTGGCAGGAAATTAATGGTGCCTATAAATGATTCGATCAATTTTGGCCCAACAGATACCTATTAGGTACAGTTCCCAAAGTCCAAATAGTTTCAAAGGAACCTAGTCGTAGACTAACAATCATTCTTTGAAAGTTTCTCTTTCCTTCCAAACAGCATAATATTCTTACCAAATCCTTTTCACACCATGCCATACACACTAATCGGACCACAAAAAGTAATGTTAACTCATTGGCCTTCCATTCCCGGATTAAATAAGAGAAATCACGTTACCGTAGCTTTCATGTCATGAATGGGCACTCAGGCTATTCTGCGGAACTGGGCACGCTTACATAATGACATGATTATTCTTCACGCCTTCAGTATTTAGGGGGGATGTATGAGGAATGTGAATTAAGAAAAGGTATGTGAATTTGGGTAGGTAGTGTCGTAGTTGGATAAGGTTAGGTGGTCTTTTAGGTAACTTATCAGACGAGGAACACTAATCATCTGTAAAGTCAACTGCACATCAATGTTATCAATTTGATATTGACAGCACCTGTGTGTCGTAGCAGTTAGAGTAATTTTCCTAGTGCAAGTGGTACTGTAACTATTATAAACAGAAATGAATCCATGACTACATAATGCACCACCAGTCACTGAAAATGGAAACATGATATTCAAAGGTTTTAATATTTAGTGAGGACTTATAGAGAATCTGGGAATTTAGGTATTTATGCTAACGCAGAAACGAAATACACGGAAAATATTAATGAAAATATTATAAAATATTAATTTCAGCCTGTGGGTGGGACAGTATTTTACATAAAACTATTAAGTCCCACGAACAGCGGAGCAAAAGGTTATTTTTGATACAGTAAAGGCACGAGCATTGATCATTACATCCTGCCTACGCTCCTACAAACATCACGGTGATTTGTGACCAATTTAGTCGCAAGTTTTTAATAGATTTAAAAAAAAACAATACAAAAAAACTAAAAAACAACCATAGAAACGAAATTAAAGTTATTTTTCACTTTGTAGTGTTTTTTTCTGTTTTTGTTGGTAAATAAGTACTTACCTACTTACCTCACTTTTTTTTCACTTGTATAATTTCACTCGGCCTAAGATTAAATTATTGTGCCCGATACAACGAAACTCGCCCACTAATTGCTTAAAAATTATCACCGTAATTACTGGTGGCCGTACTTCAGTGCACCACCTCTTCGAGGAAAATCTGTGTATTGTGTAGGTAGGTAGTTTTCCTGGTAAAACAAAAGCAGTAAATACTTACGTATGCGCTACACCTAGTGTAGCCAAAGTATGCGCTACTGCCGTTCTCGGGAAAATATAAATATGTGGGAATTTTATCATTTTTAACCTCGACGCAAACAAAGCTTTTTGCGTCGGGGGTTAAAAATTACAAGGAATGTTTTTTTTAGGCTATGTATCTAGGCTCGTGGCTAAGTAATAACAGCCGCACGGGCCGATCGATTAGGTCTACGCTTGCCGTAGTTGGTCCGTGGATGGGTGACCATCTTTACATGCTGAAACCCCTCGGATTTGACAGTCGTTACGGGTCATTACAAGCTCGAAAGTCTGACAACCAGTCTTACTAAGAGGTAGCGTATTACCCAGCAATTGGGTTTTGGAGATGAGAGGCAGTCGCTCCATGTAAAGTACTGGTATTCTGCTGAAAGCAGATGACCATGACCTTAGCTGGGAAAAGGCTAAGCTATGATGATGAGTTTTAGCCTATGTTGTCCCACTGCAGGGCAAAGGCCTTCCTTTCTCCTTTCCACTCCTGTCTGGCTTGAGCTAGTGTGGACCAATCCTGTCTGTAGGCGTCAAGCTCGTCCTGCCATCTTCTCCTGGGTCTGCCTCGATGTCAACGTACATTTTCTGGAACCCACACTGTGGTAGATTTGGCCCATGACAAGGGATATTGAAATAGAAATTGAAATTGAATTAATTTCATTATGTCATAAAAATAATTCCTCTCAATTCAATATTTTCCAGCACGGCTTTTGTTTGAACAAGAAGTTTGACAAGTTTGAACTAGTCGCGGGCTCGAACTCACTGGTGGGCGTGGCCAAAAAGCACGCTTTCTCATCTGAGATCGTGTTCGATAGAGATAGTATCAGTGATGAGCAGTTATACTGTAGTAAAATAGTTAATAGTTAGTTAGTTGTTAGTTAGTAAATTAAAAACTAGTAATAGTAAAACGAGCGCGTAAAAAATTACGAAAAGTCTTTTGGAAAATCGAGTTTTATGTAAAAATCACTGCATAAATCAATTCCAAATAATTTTTATTGAACTTTCCGATAATTGGGCTTTGTGAGTACTGACTTTGTTTTGGAGATTTTACAATTCTTTTATTACTTATTTACGCCCCAATTTGCGTTAAAATTAGCAAGAAACACGAAAATTTATTAACTCATAACTTTTTAATGGCTTTTTATTTTACTATTCTGTTTCCGCACAGGCATATAATAATGAGACAAAATGATATCATTTTTAACTCCTAAAATGTCGATTGCACACCATGTGTACAGATAACAATAGAATTTCTATTGTGTCTGCTAATTAGCGCGCGACGAGTTAACTGTGGCTGTACCATATTAAACAGTGGAGTAATACCCTTCTTTTAGTATGGAAAAAAAATCTCCTGGTGTAACCTTAAGTAATAACAATAAATTCACCCAAGAAAATAATATAATATTCGCCTCATAGGATCCTTTTCCATCAAAACATTAATATTTATTTTATTGCTAAAAGCTAACCATTGGCTCCTTCATAGATATATGAAGGAGCCAATGGTTATATTTCTATGGGCTCCTTACTCTCATAATATTCCATTCCGTTTTCATCTTCTACGTTGAGTAGCTAATAGACATCTATTTAAGTACCTATCTAGAAATTTAATAAAGTGCAATGAAGCCAAGGTGATACAGTCCATTCGGTCTAATATTATTATGACTGTTTACTGTTTAGCAAAATATTTCTTGCAGTGTAGCACTTGACATTTTCTATAATAATAGACATTACCTACTACCAGTAGCATTAATTTGTGGTTATTCTATCCCCTTTAAGTATCTACCTACTTAAACTACAATAAAATATCTGTTGAAAGAAAAAATGTTTAAGTATGTTATTGTTTTTTCTGTGTTGTGTAATTGTTGTGTTATAGTTTTTTGTTTTGTTTTTTTTTTCTTTTATTATTTAAATTCAATTCAATCTGCCTAGCCTTTTCCCAACTATGTTGGGGTCGGCTTCCAGTCTAACCGGATGCAGCTGAATACCATTATTTTACATGGAGCGACTGCCTATCTGACCTCCACAACCCATTAACTGGGTAATACGATACCCCTTGGTAAGACTGATTGTCAGACTCGGGCTTCTGACGACCCGTAACGACTGTCAAAGATCCACGAATGACAGCCGGGACCAACGGCTTAACGTGCTTTCCGAGGCACGGAGGAGTCTCGGTATGTAAAGATGGTCACCCATCCACGGACCAACCCCGGCAAGCGTAGCTTAACCTGATGGATCGACCCATGCGGCTGTTATTACTTAGCCACGAGCTCCTCCACGAGCTTTTATTATTTAAATTACTAAACTAAATTATTCAGAATTAAGTAAATATTTTTTAGGCATTTTTAATATTAACTCTATAGGTATATTTCTGTTCTGGTACGGCAGGGTACAGACCGTTCAATAGGCTCAAAATCACCAAGGTGCAGAATTGGCTTTGCTAGCAATAGTAGGTACAGTATCAAAAAAAACTCGTCAAAATGCAGCTGATTTTTAGGGTTCCGTACCAATGGTAAAAAGGAACCCTTATGGTGCGACTCTGTCTGTCTGTCCTCTGTCACAGCTGGATATCTCAAGAACTACTAATGCTATCAACTTGAAATTTGTAACAGTTGTAGATGACGTTTGCTCAACTATTTTGCAAATAAGAAAGAAATAAAAATATTTTTTTTTGCAACAGGGCTGAAAGAATTCGAAGTGGGGCGACTAGGGCATGTGGGGTATCATGTGAAAGAGTGCTGTTGGCACATTCTCAAACATTTTTTTTTTAGTCCGCTTAGTTTTAGGCTTTTGATGAAAAATGTAAAAAAAAAAAATACCGTTCCCCCTTATCTCCGAAGTTTGCATAGAAAAAAATCTGAAATTATTGTATGTGATAGACATATAGGTAAAGGTTACAGAAAAATAAAACGATGTCTCTAAATAGCACACTTTTTCAGAAATCGGAACCCTCGATGCGCGAGTCCGACTCGCTCTTGACCGGTTTTTTTTTCACGATTTCACGATTTCTCATAGTAAAAGTTGTTCATAATGATACGTACAATGACTCCTTAACAAGATAAAAACTATAAAAATTTCACCCTATAAAGTTCTTTACTTTGAAAGCTCGAATAGCGATGAGCTTTTGTTTTACGGGCCCTGGGTTCAATTATTGTCGAAACAATGGATATTTGTGTGGTGGATGGCCCACAGACATCCCACAGATAGGTTTTCGTGTGCGCCTGACAAATTAATTTAAGTAATTGAACAAATAGTATTTCGAATAGTTTTGATGGTTCAACTTTGTTATTGCTTCAAATTATCTAAGCAAGTAAACATTAATTAAATTGCTTCATCTAAATAGTCATTACCAGCCAGTTTAAAGATTGATGATTATTTCTCCTTTAAAACTCGAGTGGAATACTATAGTACTGTTATTTTCTGTGTATATTTTAGGAACTAGCATTTGCCCACGATTTCGTCCGCGTTAAATAATTTCGGCTTCCGACCCACTTCGTCGCATGGTTTTCGCTTAGCCTGACTTTTTTAATTTGCTCTGCTCTTAAGAGTCGTAGCGTGATGTTAAATAACCTGTAACCTTTTTTACCTTCGTCAAGAGTTGGGCTATCAAATGCAAAAAATATTTTTTAAATCCGACTGGTAGTTCCACAGATTACCGCGTTCACAGAACAACAAACTCTTCAGCTTTATTACCTACATTAGTACAGGTAAGTCTTTCTTACTATGGTGTCAAAAAATCAATAAATTTAATAAGAAAAGGACCACAACAAAGTAATATTAGGTAAATGATTGGCCACGACAACATCATTACGTCAAAATTGGATCAAACCTAAAACGGGTCCTTAATTCTTTTAACGCTTATTACATCATGATAAGTTGTGACACGTTACTTTTAGAACGTACAGTAACTTAGTTTCCCTAGTCAAGTTATTTTATGAGTAGATAGTGAAGATACGTGCGTGGAAAAGTAAAACCTTTTTAGTATTATTAGGGTTCCGTACCAAAATGGTAAATAGGAATTCTTATGGTGCGACTCAGTCTGTCTGTCTGTCTGTCTGTCACAGCTGGATATCCAAGAACTACTAATGAAATTTGGAACAGTTTTAGCTGACTTCTGCCCAACTATTTTGAAAATAAGAAAGAAGTATGTATTTTTTTTTTTTGCAACAGAGACTGTAAGGGGGTCTTAAAAAGTTTTCACATTATCAAACATTTTTTTTTTTTTTAGACCTGATGAAAAATGTAAAAAAAATACCGTTCCCCCCTTCCCTTATCTCCGAAGTTTGCATAGAAAAAAATCTGAAATTATTCTGTGTGATAGAAGTTTACGTAAATATTACAGGAAAAATAAAATGATGTCTCTGAATAGCACACTTTTTCAGAAATCGGAACGGAACCCGCGCGCTTCCGACTCACTCTTCATCGGTTTTTTTTTCGTAACATGTACCTACTTTTTTTAAATACTATGTAGGTATTCAAAAAAACCACATAAAAAAACTTTAGAAAACTCAATTCAAAGTTTGAATGAGTGTGAAACGGATTTCATTTCGGTAAAATTTTTGAAGGCATTCGAATTTCGTCTTTATTTTTTTCTAAATTTACCCATTAGTATGGAAATGTATTAGCTGTTGAACATAGTACGATTACTTCGACGCAATAAAGTCAACATCGCGACACAGATCACGGTGTGCCGTCGGGGTAAACAAGTCGGTTTAATGATAAGAAGAGACCGACGACGCCGCCAACCAGTCGCGCGCGCCCGCCCGCCCAACGCACGTGTCTAAAGTTGCAACAGATAACAACAAACAGTTTCAATTCAACCATATGGGTGAGTCACCTATATTTAAAAAGAAAAAAATCTAACCTTTATTTTTTATTTCGCGCGAAATATGGAACGTGTTCGAATTTTAAATTCGTTATTTTTTGTTTTCCATGTTTTTATTCATTTGAATTTTTCTTTAGTGCTTTTATTTGTTTTCATAAAAGTATACGAAGTGTATGATTTTTTTTGGACGTGACAACTAAATTGAATGGTGTTTTTGTGCGTGAATGGATTTATGAGTGACGCGTGATATTAGTTCGCTATCTCCATAATGTAATGGGATCATTTCACTTTGTAAATGTGTCCTACATACCTACCTATGTTTGCTTTTAGAAAATAATTTTTATAACTTCATTTTCATGTTTCTTTTTGTATTTGAGTGCATTTTCTTCTCCAACATTTGTGTGATTTCAAATATGTTTTGAGCAATAATAACTCTCATTTGCCATTAGAATCTGTATAAGTTTCTAGATACAAATAATAATCCCTGATTACCTTTATTGTGTTAGACAGCTATGCCATTCTTGCTATTTTCCGTACTGAGATTTGCGTTGCCTTTACTTAAGTACGCTAAGTAAATACATCTGAATATAATATGAGGGAGAGAAGACGCGTGGCAATTGACACGTCCGCATTATTTAGCAGCTTATAATATATTATCATGTGTAACGATATCTCGTCACATAACATGAACTTCTCATAATGTTAAAAGCATTTATCGATAAGTAGTAATAAATTGAAACGTTATAAAAAAATAAATTCTGGTCCTTACGGGATCTTAGGACCAGATTATCTAGTTACAACTCTTAATAAAATTGTCTTCAGTTGGAAAACAGTACAAACGTAACTTTCCACTGTAACGCGTGTATATATAATCCATGCACGGCAGACACAATGGATCGATGTAACACTATTGTACGTAGCTAATTTTGTTATCTACAGATAAGCAGTGGGTTGAGAGGCGGGAGTATGAGACACCATTGGATTACGTGTATAAAAACATGGAGAAGGAATCAACTACGAAGGTTGTAGAGGCGATGTCTGAAGCTAGGGTCGGAGTGTCATCATGGGAGGTTCATGGGAACGTGTGGAGTGCTGCTGTGGGCGCTATCATTGGTGCTGGGACTGTGCTGCTGATTGCTGCTGTGATCCTCATGTGGAGGAAGCCGAGGAGACAGGAACTGCCTCTGTTGGCGCCAATGGATGTGGCGCATAGTGTGAGTAGATTTTTTTGTCTTGTTGTATTTGCTCCTACTTATATTATGTGAATTTGTTTGACGGCTTTTTATTATATTGCATTATCAAATTATCATTACTTTATTTATTATTATTATTATATATATATATATATATATTATATTTAAGCCGTTGGTCCCGGCTGTCATTCGTGGATCTTTGACAGTCGTTACGGGTCGTCAGAAGCCCGAAAGTCTGACAACCAGTCTTACCAAGGGGTATCGTATTACCCAGTCACTGGGTTGTGGAGGTCAGATAGGCAGTCGCTCCATGTAAAATACTGGTATTCAGCTGCATCCGGTTAGACTGGAAGCCGACCCCAACATAGTTGGGAAAAGGCTAGGCAGATGATGATTATATTTATTGATTATTATTATATTTATATATATATTATAAATTATCAATAAAATAGTAGTTACTTGTTTATTCTATAGCATACAAGGTGCTAAAATCAATTGTTATTGACATGAATTCAGAATGATGTTGCAGTTATGAACGTAAGTAAGTACCGTATAGCTAAAATTGGCAAAAATCACCAAAGTTGCCTGGCATGGTTTGCCTAAAAGGCCATGAACGTGCAAACATCTTTTGATGTGTTTTGTACATACATACATACTTACATGAATTCACCCTTTCCATGGGTGTAATCAGAAACTACAGAACGCCACCTACTATAATCCTTATACGGAGTGTATCAAAAAGGTGTGGTAAAATTAAGGGTGTGGTGGTGTGTACAGACCATCAATCTGAACAACTTTTTCCATGGGACCAACATCGAAATCGCGAAAAAATTATCAACTGTCCCATACAAAACTTCAAAACCTAGACGACCTAATGTATGGAACGACTGATTGTTTTTTCGCGATTACAATGTTGGTCCCATAAAGAAAGTTGTTCATTTTGATGGTCGGTACCATAACCTTAATTTTGACCACACCTTCCTGATACACCCTGTATAGGTCCTGATATTTATATTTAATTAACTCTTTTATTATGATGAGTTTTCTGTTTTATCAAAGAGGCCATTTATCTCTCTACGAGTATACTCCATTTAACGGGGGGTTATCCGAATTTTACCTGTTTTAGAATCAATTTTAAATGGTCAAATTATTGTATTAAGGTCCTGAAAAAAATATATGCCATAGATACATCCTTTCTTTAGGGAAATTAACGGTTCAAAACACGATAAGTTGTAATTTCCTCGATGAAAAAAAAATCCGAAACATAGTCGATTTCAAAACCATTTTCCGTTTCATTTCCTAATTACAGCATAAAATTATATGAAAATTGCATATACCATGAGGTAATCGTATTTCAGAGGGAAATTAACGGTTGGATTTTTGAGTTTAGTAGATTTTTTTTAAATAAACTCAAAATTAGTAAATTTGGCTAAATCCGCTCGCGGTCAGAGTCCTGCGGGACGTCATTGAGGTTGGACCTGTGTCAAAATTTTTAAAAATTCGCTCTCCCTGCTGTTGTTCAAAAAAATTCAAACAAAAGACGAACACATTAGATATGAAATTGCGACAGCTTAGAAAAAATATCTCGTAATTACATTATAGTTTTAATTCATAATATCGTTTTCGAAAATGTGATTATTTATATGTGGTATGATGACGTTTAATTGTCATCTTACGATAGTGTTAAGACACAATGCAAATTATTATCGATAAAATTATAGTCAAGCGCGAGTAGTTTATAATTTTTTCGTGGTCCTTTATGAAGAAGTTTTAAAACACATTTTTCTAACATTTTTCATCAGATTCATCCACATTAGTATTTTCACTCTCCATCGAACTGTCTTCACTACTAGTCTACTATCATATCCTACATAAATTACACATAATATAAATACAATGTGTCCGGTTGTCGGTTGGATACTAATAATAATCAACTTTCACTCTGGCAACAACAGTGAAAATTAAAAAAAATAAAAATGTGCGGTCGGGGACCACCGTCAGGAATGAAGTTCCTTATAACGTATGATTTAAAACACAAACACAAAATTTTCACATCCGCCATCTTGAATTTTCATTTTGACTTCACTACCGGCTTTGGCTCCCTCGAAAACCATAAAAACGACACCCCATGATCAGTTTTGAGTACAAAAAGTCACAGTATACGATAACATATCGTGTTCTATACATTCGAAAAATAGCGCCTTGTGAACGTAGCCATGGTTAGGCGGTAACCGTATCACTCAGTGCCCATGTTCTAAAGCAAGTTCGTCGATGACGTATCCTATTGTTGGTTTGTAACTTTTAACATATTGATACTTGCACTTTTGTTTAGGTAAATAGTCCTATGGGACGGCAATCCCACATGAGCGGGGCCGGTTAGACAATATACTAAATTAATTTTGATGTCTTAGAATAGTAGATTCGATAAATTATAGCGTAGCAGTAGGTACATCCCTTGATAATAAAGTACGGCAATTGTTCCTTCGTATGTAGTTGTCAATAATTACTGATCTTCATGAGCAGTGGTCAACATCAAAAACAAAAGAATATGTTTGCAGCATAAGCAAAACAGTACGACCATTTTTAGCCCATTCTAAAAAAAAATTTGTTTATTCAGTCACTAAAGGGGTTATAGGGGATGCAAGTTAGACACACAATATACTAAAACAACAGCCACATTTTATAAAACTTTCCTTTACAGTACGTTTGTAGTTGTGGTCTCTCTCAGCAGCCAAAATACACAGAGAGTTAGGACTGGTGACGCGGGAGCAAGCGACCGACGACGAAGCAGCTTGTCCTGAGGTCGAAACGCGCAGCCTTCAGTAGCAATTTCCCACTGCTTGCGAAGTTTTTCGTTTTTAGTGGATAAATAAACAAACGTTCCGTCGTTCCGTTCGTGTGTCGTTCCTGCATAGGAACGACACGAACAGGCGTAATACCTAATGGCATAACACGAATACACTGAGTGATTCTTACAGATTATTGCTGACGAACCCGGCTATAGCTAAAAAATATAACAGTAGATTGTACACACGGGATTTCTCATTAACTGTCAGCTAACCATTAATATTTATTTTTATTATAAATGTAGATGGTATAAGAGGCCTAAACTTCAAGTTTTCTGTGTACGTTATGCGAACTATCAAATAACAGTAGGTATATAACAAAATATAAAAAAAAGAATCGAAAAAAATATAACAGTTGAGAATCAAACTTTTATCCACGGGTTTGCAAAGCAGTCGTCGAACCGTTAAGTTATTTGGTTTGATGAAAGTTTACTAAAATAGCCGTTTAAAGGTTCAATCTGTAACTATCTGCTATATTCGTTTCCTACTCAGCCCAATGAAGTAATGGAATAATTCGCTTTTACATTATGTTTTAATGTCACTTATAACGTCGTAGGCAACGACCGATACCGATTATCAGCATTCTCCTGCCCTTATCCCAATTTTTTTTGGGGTCGATGCAACTTGTGTTCGGTGAAGGAAAACATCGTGAGGAAACCGGCATGTCCTAGAATCAAAAATTCGAAGACTTGTGACATCTGCCAACCCGCACTGGGCCCGCGTGGTGGATTACGGCTCACTCCCTCTCACAGAGAGGAGGCCTGTGTCCCAGCAGTGGGAACGTTATAGGCTGATTATGTGCAACTTGTTTTTATCTTCCATACTTCTCTATTAGTCGTCATCTCGATAGTCATTCCCTTTCTAGCCACATCATCTTTCACACAGATCATCCATCGTTTCTTTGGTATTCCCTTACTCGTATAGTCATCCAAATTCATAATCAAAACATTCCAGACGACATTTTCTGCATTTCTCCGCCTCACATGCCCATACCATGATAACCGATTTCCACACACACCGATACCGATATCGGCACGATATCTACCGGCGAAGACAGTGCGGGGTGAGAGTAGTGGGCATTCGTTCAATTGAGCAAACTTTTTCAAACTGCCGCCGACTTAGTAGTGTGGTTGTTTGTCGTGTCGCGATGGTCATCGATATTCACCAATATCATGGGGCTGATAATAATTGTACCTATTGTTATCGAATCGTGTTGGTATAGTTATCTGATAATGTGAAAACAAAAAGACATTTTATGTAATAATCTTAGTTCACTCCACCGTAGACACCATAAAATGTAAACCTAAGGAAAATAAAATCGACCTAAGAAAAACTAATTAAGTTGATCAACTGCAAATATTTTACACTGTAGCATAGATTTTCCGCGAAATCGTCGGCAGCGCGTCGTAAATAAACACGTCGCGCTACATTTGGGGGAGGCGGAGGTAGCGTTTCAAAGGCCTACAGGCCCGAACAACCTAGCCTTAACATTAGACACCATCCATTTGATTAGACATTTAAACAAGCCCTTTTTACAGTCCGTGCAACCGATATTGACTTCTATTCCGTAGGCTTAATGATGGCATTAAAGGCAAAAAAGTGGTTACTATACCAATTGTATAATGCAGCTGCCACTTGTCATGCCACCAACGCAATAGTAATTAAACTTTTTAAAATTTCGCGATTTGTACACATTATAAACAAATTGAGAACGAGTCTTCTCGCGACCACGTCCTCCCGTGTCCACGATCGCTGCAAGGCGGTCGAAACTTCGGGAAACAAGTAGGTACCTGTTTACCTCGTAAAAAGGAATAACGCGAGAAGACCCGCTCTCAATTTGTTTTTATCGCAATCGAGTTAAGGTTCTGTGATTTAATAGTCTTGAAAGAAAATGATCATTCTCTACAATAAATAAAGATATCTAAAGCCTCGCCTTGGCAATACTGCATAAGACATTGATCGTAAACTGCATGTCTAACTACAACAGACTGGATTTAAAGATTTCCTCGCTTCTATCTTTTTGTTGTGTAATAACAAAGAAAAGAATTACCTGATTGTTAGTAATGGATACTGGATTGCAGACGTCGCGTCGCTTGTACAAACAAACAAAACTACTGAGAAATTGGAATCTACTTGGAACTGCGTCCAATTAGAGAGATCATAATATTGTTAAATCCGGTTCTAATCCTCATCAAGATGTTGATTAGTAACTCTGCTGCCAAAAGCGTTTGACCGAAATGCCAACAACAATAATTGGAATCATAAGACATGAGCTCCCTAAAATAGGGTTGAGCTATACGATGACTGATCCATGCATGCCGTCTGCCGGGACAGGTTAACTGAAAGCTGCAATGACTCTTTCTTCGGAAGGACCTTCCAGACATCTCACATAAAGTATATTATGCTTGGACTGTAAAAGAGAACTTGACCTCTGTTTGTTTCGGCATACAATTTCTTCTCAGGGACCAGTCAGCTAGGAAATTCTGGCTCCATCTTGTTTTAAAATATTGACCAAAAATATGATGTGTAAAATGTCTTGACCAACTTACATAAATAAACATTTCATTTCATGACATTTTGACAAATAATAAAATACGTTTTACGGTTTAAATTCTTCTCTGATCTGTTCTAAAAATAATTTTCCATCGGTCGCTAAAAATACGCTAAGGGTTGTAAATATAAAAATACCTTTGCAGGTCTTCAAAGACTTTTATAGAAACATAAACATAAAAATGTTTCGGTATTAGATAAAATAAAATATTTCTGTTACTAAAAGGAAACACGTGGATGAGTGGGATGAGCACATAAGTCTTTTCAACATGAAAGATCCATTTTGAACATGTTTGAGATGTACAAAGGTAATCTTTTCTTTTATTAAACTACAAACTCAGTATGAAGGTTTCATTATATTTTGATTTTGAAGCGACGTGATAGGTAGGTAGTTGAAGAACGATTTTAGGATCCATGAAGTGTTATGGCGAGGTAATTGGGCTAAAAGCTAAGCTGCGAATGCCTGTGCATAAGTTTTTGAATGGTTTGGTTCTTGCAAAGCTTTAGGAAACACCCTGCCCAACTTTTTTTAAATTTTTTATCCTTTTGCTGTTCCCTAATAGGATCCATAGTTTGTACCTTGCCAAGCCTTTTGTTACCTACATATTTTATACATTATGGAACGCAAAAAATGAATATGAATATGAACTTTTGTAGCAATCGTAAAATAAAGCGCATATAAAAACTGCGCTGCGCTGTCATTCGTGAATTTTTGACAATCGTTACGGGTCTTCAGAAGCGCGAAAGTCTGATAACCAGTCATACTAAGGGGTATCGTATTACCCAGTAACTGGGTGTCGAAGACATATACGTAGTCGCTCCATGTAAAATACTGGTATTCAGCTGCATCTGGTTAAACTAGAAGCTGACCCCAACAAAGTTGGGAAAAGGCTAGGCTGAAATGATGATGATGATGATCTGACAACTTTTATCAGCTTCATTATTACGTCGATTCGACAGCTTTTGCATTTAAAGCAAAATCTAATAAACACGAATCGTATTAACATCTGTAGTCCAAACAAACCTTCATTACTTTATACCTAATCTGATCCTATTTACGCGGGGACGTGTTTTGTTCTACAAAGAGTTCCCATGTCAACTAATGGACGTTACGTCCCGCTGCACCGTTTGCTTCTCTATAATAACTTTACGAAGACGACTCGAAGGACCAAGTTCGCTGTACTTTAATTTTGTTTTGACTTTTACACTTTTACCCTAGCCAAACCTATCATGTGTTCGACCTCTATTGACCGAGCGAGCGAACCGTCTCTGCTTCAAGACTGGCAAAATTTGTGTCCTCTGTCAGTTTGTTGGTACTCATCTACATGTCGTATTTTACAACCGATCTGGACGAAACTTGGTATACAAGGTTTTACGACTTTATATAATTTTTTTGTCGTCTGGGATTTTTGATTGTAGGGGTATGTCCTCCACAAAAGGGATAAAAAGGTTGCTACTGGATATCTCCGCCTTATGAGATCCGATTTTGATGGTTCTTTTTTTATTTGAAAGGTAACTTTAAGTTGGTCTCATAAAAATTTGGTGAAGATCTGATGAGGATCTTCGGCGTGATGAGCAGAATAGCACCTCAAAAATGTTTGTGCTCGGGAGGTCTATTGTTCGCGGAACTACTAGTTATTAAGTTGTGTATCTGTCTTAGTAAAAGTGGATAAATAAGCAATTTCCTAAGTTTTCTAAAGTAGCTTTCTGTTCCAATTTAATGCGCTTGAGATTTTATACGAGTACAAAGGAAAAACCTTCTGGTAAACCGCAATGAAGTTAGCGAAAGGGCCTTATTTCAAAAAGTTAGACACTTTTCAATTATACTCCCTAAACCTTTTTAAGCCTTTTTAAACAACCATTAACACGATTTTTAAGTATTACAGGATAAGTAAGGAAATTAAATAAGTTGCCACAGATTATTTGAATATAATTTAATTTATTTTTTTTACTACGGACGCTTTTAACGTTCATTCGTTCTCACGTGTTTAATTTCAACATGAATGATGTAACGAATATTTTGATTTAATAGAGACCCTGTGGAGTTTCTTGCCCGTTCTTCTCCATAGGTAGGTACCTAATACGCTTTGAAATGGGCAGTTTGCTTTATCTTTTTGAGACCGAACCCTTGACACAAATGTGCCTGGTTTATTTGAATCATATGCTTTGAGTTCAGTTGAGTTTGAGAATCTGCGACCGGCGGCTTCGTGAGCTATAACCATTTTAATTATCAGGAAAAAGGACCACCGATAGTACTGTCGTACTAATAACATCTTATGGGGCCACATATCCCCCCGCCATGCTTGTTAGTCTGTGGCAATATCCCTTGGCCTCCCGCGGGGTTTCACTAGCCTGTTGCATCTTGATAATGATGTTATATTTTCAATCTTGTGACATTTACGTATCATTTTTATCACGTTACGCTATAATAACGTCTCATATTGGCTGGATGTATTGCAAAAAAATGTCTCTACGAATTATTTTTTATGTAGCAATTTATATGTGCTTATCTATAATTTTATATCTAGGTACATATTATTAAAAAAAGTCGCATTTTGTGTCTTTCTGTGTGACTTTAATTGTGGTTTGTGTGTGGTTTTAATTTATTATCATTAAGAGAATTATTCCGGAAGCTTTAGTATATTACATGAATATTTAACTTGCAGACAGTAAAGAAATCTCGATCTTTTATCTAGACGTAAAAACCGTGCGAAGCAGGGGCGGATCGCCAGTTAATAATATTTAAATATAATTTGACTTCTTTATAGCTATTTTTTGAATTCTAAATATTAGATAAATTGGTATCGGATCCGTGAGTTTATTTAATTCACATTAGGCTTTGCCACAGATTAATACAGATGGAACACTCCGCAGTTTAGGTATGAAGGTAGCTTCTACTTATAGGTATGAAGGTATGAAGGTGTTTAGGTATGAAGGTAGGTACTTGTAGAAGTACGCGGCTGGCTCATCTCTCTGGGTTAATTCAGTGTGGGCTGCCGTGCACCGGCCGGCTCGCACGTTAGTTCGATACAAATGAAGACAACCCTTACGAGTCAGAAGGTATAAGAGTTACGCGATAGAAAGAGAGGCAACTTATAGGTGAATATAACTGTAGATAATGAAGCGTTGTGCGACCTGAATTGCACTTTATTGTGTCGTAGCAAGAGACGCTTTTTATTTAAAGGATTTTGTGGAGTGTCCCATCTGTATTAATCTGTGGCTTCGCATCCATATCACGTGGTAAGCAGTCAATCTTGCACACTTCCTTGATTAAACACCCCGGTGTTATGACTCGCACACGTACATAGCTGTCACTGTGTGGGAGCAATGGCGCCATATATATGTATTGTTGTTTTGTTGTCTATATTCAGTCTTCCCGACTTATTTCTTTCTATCCATTTTATAATAAAAGCAATAGTTTGTAATCTTAAGAGGGCTGTCAATTTTGTCACCTCTCTCACTCACACGGAACCAAATTTTTAAGATTGTTAAATGAAAAGAAGCTTTTTTGAAAAATGTAATCAATTAGCGAACCAGTAAATAATGCTAATTTAATAGGTAATTATTAAAAATACATTTCTAATGTGTTATCTAATAAAATCAGCCCAAAAAGTATTACTTAAGATCTGTTTTTGAGATGAGTTAAATAAATGCCACAATAAAAATGTGTTTTTTAACCGACGAAAAAAAAGTCAATTCGACACGTTGTTGTAAGGTTTTTTTTTTATGTATGACCACGCATAACTTTTTACAGTCGTCCGATTTGAAAAAAAAATTGTTTTATTCGAGAGGGTTATACATCACAGTTGGTCCCATATAAAATTGGTTAACTTTGTTTGGGAAGTTTTTGAGTTAGCTTCAATAATACGTATTTTTTCCCCACTTTTATATGGATGATGTTCTAGTTTGTTTTGCAGGTAATGGTATTAGAATTTGTGTGGGGTAGGTACCACAACTAAAAAATGAAAAATAAAAACTTTTATACAAAAAAATACAACCGACTTCCAAAAACAACACTACAAAGTGAAAAAAACTTTAATTTCGGTAGTCGGTGTCAAAAAACGAAAATACATAACCAGACACCGACTCCCGAAATTAAAGTTTTTTTCACTTTGTAGTGTTGTTTTTGGAAGTCTGTTGTATTTTTTTGTATATAAGTTTTTATATAATAATTACCTATTATATTAATATTATTTACTAGTTCGCTAATTGATTATTAGGTTGGGGAAAAAGTCTTTTCGCATTATAGTATGTATGAACTTAAAATAAAATCTCTTTGGCTATACTATTTGTATCTGGCTGGTTTTGGTATCATTGAAAGTTTAAATTTTAAACAACATAATTCCAAATTCAAATTATGAAAATGTGTCATTTTCATTTGTTTTTCGTACTGTCAAGATGAGTGAATCTAATGAAGAAATTCGATACATTTTAAAATTTTACTACAAAAAAAGTAAAAATGCAACGCAAGCCGCGAAAAAAATTAGCATGTTTATGGACCCAGTGCAGTGTCTGTGAGAGTAGCACAAATTAGGTTTAAGCGTTTTCAATTCGGAAATTTTGATGTTAAAGATGCACATCGCTCTGGTCGCCCTATTACGGATAAAATGGAGCAAGATCGGCATATCAGTAGTTACGACGTAGCTGAAAAACTGGGAATTGACCACAAAAGAGTTTTGGCGCAATTGAAAAAAACTGGGTACTTTTTTGTGTGCTCGATATTTTTGGGTACCTCACGAGCTCACTGAAAGAAACCTCATTAGGTTTCTACACACTACATGCTTCATTAAGCGTGTACTCATTTGTGATTCTTTATTACGACGTAATGAAACCGAACCATTTTTGAAGAAGCTGATAACTGGTGATGAAAAGTGGATCACGTACGACATGAACGTGCGAAAAAGGTCGTGGTCAAAGGCCGGTCAGGCTTCACAGACTGTGGCGAAACCCGGGTTAACTCGCAACAAGGTGATGCTGTGTGTGTGGTGGGATTGGAAGGGCATTATTCATTATGAGCTGTCATCACCAGGCAGGACCATCGATTCTGAACTCTACTGTGAACAACTGATGAGATTAAAGCAAGAAGTTGAGAGAAAGCGGCCGGAATTAATCAACAGGAGGGGTGTGGTTTTTCATCATGATAACGCTAGACCTCACACATCTTTAGCCACTCAGCAAAAATTAAGAGAGTTTGGCTGGGAGGTGTTAATGCATCCGCCGTATAGTCCTAACCTTGCACCTTCAGATTTCCACCTGTTTCGGTCTCTTCAGAATTCTTTAGGCAGTGTCAGGTTAACATCACGAGAGGACTGCCAAAACCACTTGTCGCGGTATTTTGATCAGAAGTCCCAAAATTTCTACGAGTATAGCAATGGGATCATGTCATCTACAAGATGGCAAAAAGTTATCGAACAAAATGGTACCTACATACTTTATATAAATGTAAATAATGTATAACTAAAAAATGTTTTGAATTTTCTTAAAAAATGCGAAGAAACTTTTCCCCAACCTATTATTTTTCAAAATAATATATCTATTTTTTTTATCTTTTCATTTAATAATCGTCCGTGTGAGCGAGAGAGGTGCCAAAATGCGACAGCTCTCTTAACTGGTCATTCGATCCAATTTAGATTTTGGATAAAATGGACGAGTTTTTGGATTGTGTCTTTGGTCTAGTGGTCGCAAGCGCTACTGCTGAGCATGAGGTCCTGGGTTTGATTCTCGGGTCGGGCAAAGTGTTAATAGGTTTTTCTGTCAGGAATTTATCTGTAGCAACATACTGGCGAAATGTGGGTGTACCGATGCACCCCTGCTAACCCTTCGGGATTTGTTATGTTTTGGAGTTCTTACTTTAAAGCTTTTGTTTGCCTGTCCTTGGTTAAATGTTATCCCTCCATCTCTTCATGGTTACCTATATACCATTTAAGTCCTAAAAGGTACCTTATAATGAACAACAAAATATCATCTTGTCAAATGCCATCAGATGTAACCCGAATGAACAAAAAACAATTGAAAACGCTTAAAACAAAACCCAACAAGCCCTCAAAGCCTCTTAATTTAAACTCACAAGGTCACGAACACAAAAATTCATCCATAACTCGCTCCAACCTGTTACTTGACGTCATAAGCTACGTCATGACTTTGTAAATTTCGCTTTTCCTGTTAAATTATGTTCCCTCGTGTTTGAGATTTGAATCTCAAACACGAGGATCCAATAAAATCAAGTTATTTAGGTAAGTACCTTCAGTTTCGCCATTTTGACACATTTCTTGTACCTATTCCAAGCTGTAGTGACAAAAAGAGTATGCTTAGATGGTTTGGTGATGTTGAGAAGATGAATGTAAGGCGACTAACAAAAGGTATTTACAAGGCAGATGTGAGTTGAAACGCTGGGACCGACGCCTGGAGGGGTCGCCCTAGGAAGACATATTGGACTTCATTGGTGATGTTCTTCAGAAAGGTCAGGTGCGTAGTAATCGCAACCGGCGTGCGTGTATGGCCAGATGTATGAACGTAAACGAGGCAAAAGGAGTATTGAGGATCGTAGCAGGTGGCGTGCTATAGTTTCTGTCTACCCCCTTGAAAAGAAGGCGTGAGTTTATGTGTATATGTATGTATGTATGCTTATATTCCAAGTTCTGAAGCTCGAAAGTTATTCCTTAATCATAATAGCTACAATTAGTTAGAGGTTCTCGGCCCAATACCTTTCTTTTTTTCGTGGGGAAATCCTCATGGATACCCTCCGTCTGGGAACAACGGAGGGTTATGTCGGCCTTCTACCAACTAAAACCCCACTGTTCCTTCTAGTACCATGAGTCCGGGAGATACTTGTACATTCATCGCACCCCCGACTGGTATCAGCCCGCCCTGCCTAGCAGGCCCCATCATCAAGTGCAGCCGATCCCACGTATAGGGAATGCAGTCTCGTACGAGATTTCCGCCTAGCGAGATCTCGCGAGATTGGGAGAATCGCAATTAAAACATATGCAAATGCTTGTTTTAAGAACTAGTAATTGGCATGATATGTAATTAAATAGAAACTGCGTTGCTTAGTTATAAAAATAATGTAAGTTTTATTTTAAAAATCAACAGAGTACTTATTATTTTGTCTCTAACTCTAATAACATTTGTTTATGTCTATAATTATTATACCTACTGTAGCTAATCAGTTCAAATTCTTACAATATTGGTAACAAAACAATAATTATCTATATTTAGTCTTTTGTAAATTATTACTTTAGTTTCAATAATTAAGAGTAATAGGAACATTACTTATAGTAAATAAATACAACACAACAAAAACTTAACTTCACAAGTTCTTAAATAATAATAATAATAACCCCACCGCCGTATTTCTACGTTGACGTCGTGGTGGGGCTTGCGCGCTCCGAACTCTGGGTCTGTGCCGATGGAGTTTACTTTGCCGAAACAGGTCTAGGGTGAGGAGCCAGACCAAGAGAGATACGTGAACCCGCAGGGCAGCATGTGGCGAGCTGTTGGGCAGTAGCGACCCCACGGACCCTATTTCCCGGGAGCAGTCTTGTTCTTCACCTCTGGCTTGCCTTTATTGGCCGGCTGGAGTGAACAGTGACGGGAACAGAGCTCCCACCTCATTCTTGCCTTTATTGGCCGGCTTGAGTGGAGATTCGCAAGAGCAAACGTGCTCGGAGGAAGGAAGTATTCCAGTAAGTGCTTGTAGGGATCTTGACCATCTTCCGGGCTCTGGGATTGTTCTGAGAGCCGTGGAATACCTCTCCACTCCTCAAGCACCTCAGGACATGTTGCCCCTTGTCGCTACGTCACTATGTGCTAGCGACCGTTTCCGGGGGCCCATTATTGAGTGTGCAAGTCACCCCCTGCCAATTTATCTGTGTATATTATATAACATTGGTCAGGCAGGGGACATAGTTCTTCCATAGTTCAAGGTACCCAATCCATGTAGCCACCCAAACCCATAGGCCCAATGTGTTTTGTTTCCATGTTCTGCAATAGTCCTGCACCAACCGGGGGTTGTCCTTGGGTGCACTTGCATAGTGCATACAGGGGTAATCGTCGGCTGGTGCCTCCTCGTCATTTGAAAATGTCTAAGGGGCCTCTGCGAGTTGGCTTCGGCCCCTCGTACGCCTTCCAAAGGTCCGGGACCCCAGGGTCCCGAGATAAGCCAAAGACAAAAAGAATAATAATAATCCCACCGCCGTATCTCTACGTTGACGTCGTGGTGGGGCTAGCGCGCTCCGAACTCTGGGTTTGTGCCGGTGGAGTTTACTTTGCCGAAACAGGTCTAGGGTGAGGTGCCAGACCAAGAGAGATACGTGAACCCGCAGGGCAGCATGTGGCGAGCTGTTGGGCAGTAGCGACCCCACGGACCCTATTTCCCGGGAGAAGTCTTGTTCTTCACCTCTGGCTTGCCTTTATTGGCCGGCTGGAGTGAACACTGACGGGAACAGAGCTCCCACCTCATTCTTGCCTTTATTGGCCGGCTTGAGTGGAGATTCGCAAGAGCAAACGTGCTCGGAGCAAGTATTCCAGTAAGTGCTTGTAGGGATCTTGACCATCTTCCGGGCTCTGGGATTGTTTTGAGAGCCGTGGAATACCTCTCCACTCCTCAAGCACCTCAGGACATGTTGCCCCTTGTCGCTACGTCACTATGTGCTAGCGACCGTTTCCGGGGGCCCATTATTGAGTGTGCAAGTCACCCCCTGCCAATTTATCTGTGTATATTATATAACATTGGTCAGGCAGGGGACATAGTTCTTCCATAGTTCAAGGTACCCAATCCATGTAGCCACCCAAACCCATAGGCCCAATGTGTTTTGTTTCCATGTTCTGCAATAGTCCTGCACCAACCGGGGGTTGTCCTTGGGTGCACTTGCATAGTGCATACAGGGATAATCGTCGGCTGGTGCCTCCTCGTCATTTAAAATTGTCTAAGGGGCCTCTGCGAGTTGGCTTCGGCCCCTCGTACGCCTTCCAAAGGTCCGGGAGCCCAGGGTCCCGAGATAAACCAAAGACAAAAAAGAAGAATAATAATAATAATTAGTTTATTTTCTCCACAAAATTACTCTTATTGCTATCCTATTTCTACGGTGACATATAGGAGGGGCATTATATTGTGGGAGACTGGTGCCTAAACTAGGCTCAAGGCCTGTATTTCAGGTCACCAGAAAAAAAAAATAATAATAAATAAAAAAAAAAATAAAAAAAAAAAATAAAAAAAAATGTTAATAAATGTTGTGAGATCGTATTAATCAAATAAAAGAATGAAGATGAAGATGAAGTTATCAAGGTACGGAAAGGCAAGTTAGTTTGTCTGAAAATGGCTTCTCAAAAAACACATCATGTCGAGAGTATCATCTGATAGACGACTTCTGATTTTGCATGCCAAATACCTTGCTGCTGAAAAAGCTCGTCACGCTGCATTTGTCGATCTCGTTATCTCGCGAGATCTCGTACGAAATTTGACGAGATACAATCTCGTAAAATATGGCCGGGATCTCGCGAGATCGGGATCTCGGCGAGACGAGATTGCATTCCCTGAGAGGACGTGCGGTCGTGGGCCACACCTCTTTGAGCCTGACTGCTCGAGCGGCGACACCTCCCCAATTTCGATACCTAAAAAGCTTAATATTTAACTGTCGTTAAGAGCATTAATCGCGCGCGGGCTGACAACGTCGCATTTCTAAAGGTTTTTCGTGATTATTTTAATAAATTTAAATCAAAGGAAATTTCCTCTCTCTAAAATTCTTAGGTCGTTGGTATTAGAAATGTGACGTTGCTAGCCTGCGCGCGACTAACGCTCTTAAAGGCAAGCTTCACCGATTGCACTTTCATCATCATCATCGGCACCCTTGGTCCACCCACTGCTGAGTATAGGTCTCCTCCCCTTTGTGCCATGCTTCCCTGGTCCGTGCGAGTCTCATCCAAGTCATCAACCATCAACTCAGCCAATCGCAGTCCACTGCTGGACGTAGGCCTCTCCTAGGTTGCGCCACAACACCCTGTCCTCCGCCTTCCGCATCCAGTCTGCCCCAGCCACTTTCTTCAGGTCATCGGTCCATCAAGCTAGGGGGCGTCCCACACTACGCTTACCGATACGCGGTCTCATCCAGGTCTTCCCCACGATCTGGTCGAGGTCATCCATCCACCTGACTATTCCGCCGTTTCCGTTTCTCGGCAACCATTCCGTACCACGTCGTAAATTTACTTTACAATAGTTCCATGCAAATATGAACGTTATAATGTTATCCTTGTCATGTTATTGTTATTGTTTGTTGTATGTACAGTCAGCAACAAAAGTCGATTAACACTTGCATTTTTTTAATCATAATTATTAAGCGAAATTTTTAATTCAAATCGGAACAGAAGTAGGTACTTAAAATTTTAAGAACATTAACTCATAACAGTTAAATGAAAAAAAAAACAGTTTATCTAATCATTTTGTGTCAATTTAGATGATGTCAAAAAGTAGCAATGTGACAAGCGGTTTATTCGAATATGAACATTAATGCTATGCAAATAATGTTCACGTTCTTATGCAAAGCTTACTTAGCAGCGGTCTGTGAATCTTGTCCTAAGTCTCATCTCCTTATCACTCAAAACGCTTAAATGTGAGGCAAAAATATTTTTAAGAACGTCTGAAACCTAAGTGTCGTTTGAGTTAGTCTGTCTGTTTGTACTCATATCACCCAAAACTACTTGACTATTTTATTAATGCTGTTTTCGCTGTGAAAAGTTCCTAGTATCCATTAAAAATTATACGTTCACAATAATGGGATATTCGTTAATGGAGTTGCGTGTAAAACATGTTTTCTTGGAACAGAAGTACATTTTAATTTACGGTATAAAGTTTCCTAAGCTTGAATAAATTATTTCAAGCACCAAACCTAATTAAAAAGGGTTGCATAACAAGTGTAATAAGTAATTTTTTTTAAAGCAATATTTTTATTTCGATGTCATCTAAATTTGTGAATGCACCGGGCCCGGATCACAATCGCTAGGAACAGGGCTTGCTGAGACAGTTCTCATTGTTTTTGTAAACAAAATAATTTGCACATCAGATGCTCTACATTTACGTTTGTTAAGAGCTTCAGCACAAACATATTCTTGGATAAATGCTGACCAAACACTACGAGTAGTACAGCCTATTGATTAGGCTTACCCACAGCAACTGACGAAGCGATCTTTGCCAGAATTTTTGATTCAGCCCTGTAAATGTACATCAAATTATTCACAAAAGGTTTGTACAAATTACAACTAAATTGTATTTTATTGTGCAAATGTACTAACAATGACTGTCAAAAAAAATATTGATTAATAAAATATTAGTATTTTTTTTTTGTACACATGTTAAAATTGCTTTTTCGTATTATATAATTTTTTTTACCAACAATTTTTATTTATATTTCTAACTGTTTTAGTTTTTTTTAGTTGACTACGTAAATGAATCTTTAATCATATGAAAAAAATGGATAATTGTCCCTAAAACAATCATTAAAATGGCTGTGTCCAAATAAACGTTTTTCATTCTTTCTTGCTTGTCAAAAGAATCAATCGAGCCCAAACTCGATATATAGGCTTGCATTGTTTTATTACTAAGTTCCCATGGCCACCTTCCGGCTTCATCATCAGATCAGCTCCGTGTCATAATAATATTGCATTGTCATCCGATTTCCATATGCATGGAAAATTTTAGCTTAATCTAAAACCGGGAAGTGGGTCAAATTTACTTGAAAGATTCGATTACAGACAGACAGACACCGGGACATGTGAAAATAAATGAAAGCTCGTAAAATACGTAAGTAAGTATCACCAAGGGGTATCGTGTTACCCAGCAACTGGGTTGTGGAGGCCACTGGGTTGGGGAGCGACTGACGGCGACAACCTTTTTCCAACATAGTTAAAAAAGTCAAGCCAAGTCGTAAATTACTAGTTTTATCACATTTTTTTTTTTTCGATTACAAACATACATTTGCAGTTAGAGAATTGATAGTGACGTGTATCGATGTATGTGAGAACATGTTTTTCAACTACAATGTTAAGTTTGTGTTTGGGATAAATTCACCCCATAACTACGGAACCCATTGATATATTAGAGTAAGATATGTTACGCGCTGACATCGCAATCACTAAACTCGGCGCACAAACTACTTGCACTGAAATTCGCACATCTGTCATCACAGTCGTAAGCCTATAGTTACCGATAGACAAGGACAGAGATAGGTGCCGGTGCTGTCATGCAAGTGGAATCGCATTAGCCGCCGAATGCTTACGATTATGATTGATATGCATGTCTATCTCGCACTCACAAACATGGCGAAGCAACATTAAATATTATTATAATCTTCAACAAATTAACATATTTGGCTGTAGTTACGAGTGAAAAGTAATCCCGTGGAACTTATTTTTGGTTTTTGAACTATTTGTGCACATTTTGAAAACACACATGTAAGCATTATTGCTGCTTATTTAGACGACTACGGTAATTTTACTTAACGTGCTACACAAACGCCAGTTCGATTGTGACCAAGGTCAATTGTGTGCGTTAACACAATTTATGCGGTCCACGTCGAGGAGCGCGAACCTTATCTTCCTAATTTATACATCAATGACGGACGGTTTTTTTTATATCTTCTTTCTTACCCCAATAATCAGTTATATTCTGAGGCCGAAGTTCTCACAGTAAGGCAACTATTATGTCCTTCGTTCAGTCTTGCAGAGACACTCCAGCCTTCCATTAGATAAAAAGCTGCTTCTAAGACGTGACGGTTTCCCTATATGTAAAACAAACCCCTGTCGTTTCGCATTTACAAGTCGACAATTGTTGGCTCAAAGTTCACGCATGTATAATAAAATAAATAAAATTATTCCGTTGTACAGATATAACTTACAATCAATCTGCCTAGCCTTTTCCCAACTATGTTGGGGTCGGCTTCCAGTCTAAACGGATGCAGCTGAATACCAGTATTTTACATGGAGCGACTGCCTATCTGACCTCCACAACCCAGTAACTGGGTAATACGATACCCCTTGGTAAGACTGGTTGTCAGACTTTCGGGCTTCTGACGACCCGTAACGACTGTCAAAGATCCACGAATGACAGCCGGGACCAAGGCTTAACGTGCTTTCCGAGGCACGGAGGAGTCTCGGTATGTAAAGATGGTCACCCATCCACGGACAACCCCGGCAAGCGTAGCTTAACCTGATGGATCGACCCGTGCGGCTGTTATTACTTAGCCACAAGCTCCTCAACCGATATAACTTACATGAAATTAAACACCTCACACACCACCTCACCACCTCACCTCACTATGCCACTCACACACTAAGATTGGAAAGGGTTCAAAAACGATTTCTGTGGCATTTAGCATACTCTTCTGGAATAGCTAAAAAGAAACGATCGTATAAAGAGAGACTTTTGCATTTCAAGATGATATCCCTACAGAAGAGGAGAGATTTACTGGACTCGTCTTTTTTATTTAAAATTTTGAGACATAAAATTGACTGCCCCCAATTGTTGAGCTGGATCAAAATCCGTGTGCCCACGAAAAGCCCACGAGCTCCTATAACCCCCTTGTGTCCTCCTTTTCGCAGAACTGTCCTTGGTGCTAATTCTCCAATCCCCCGCCTATGTAAATTATTGAATAGCTGCAGTGATCTTGTCGATGTGCACTGTGACTCACTTAGTAGGTTCCGAAGTATTATGTGCAAAAATTTGTAATTTCATTTTAGCGCTTATTTAATTTTAATTTTACCTAATTTTAATTTGTGTTTATTTCGATTTTAATTTTAACTTGTTTTTATGTAATCTTAATTTTGGCTTTATTTTGATTTTAATTTAGAATTTGGTCTCTAACATAATTTATGCTCGGTGTGTACCTAGGTGCCCATTATTTATCGTCATATAAGTAATGCATGTTGTGCTTACCTGTTAGAAGTTGGAACACTAGTCAATAATTATTTTGCATGTATCTCATATCTTTGTATCAGTGTATTCAATTGTTGGTGAGCCAAATAAATAAAATAAAATAAATAAATAAAAAAAAAAATTAAGAAACTGGCTCTTATCCTTAACTTATGAGGAAACAGAAAATTTATTGGCTATACAATCATAACTTTATCAAACCTACCTTGTAAGAAAGCTTATCAAACACTCACACTTCACATACACACCTCCCTACACACACGCTACACTCATAAACACACCCCTAGTTACACAAACACAATCTTTCACTCCATCTTCTGCTGTGTTAACAACCACTGTAAACTAACAGTAAAGTCACGGTTGTATTTTATAAATTGAAGCCGTAAAATCTCCGACTCCTAAGATACTGCAGTGCTATTCTGTACAAATCTCACCGTGAAAACTTACGTGAAGTGAGCGTGGAGTGAACTGTCAATAGTGTCAATCCCTAGCATCAGGCAGAATGACAGCTCACTTCACCTAGGTTTTCACGGTGAGATTTGTACAGAATAGCACTGCAGGTCTGCGTACCTAGTTTAGGAGCCCGGAAAGCTGACTATAATTTTAAACTTGGTAGTACAACCCATTGTTTCCATATGCTATGTACTGTGTTGTTGGTTTCTTTTTTGTACTAATAAACTTACTATTAATAAATAATAAGTAAATAATAAATATATTAAGTATTTACTCTCGCTAAAACTCAAAAACGGCTTGAACAATTGGTTTTATTTTTTTTTTTATTCTTCTCTTTACTTGGGTGGTTTAAAGAATAATATCATGAAATTTTGACAGGGCAACGTCTGGCGGGTCAGCCAGTGACGTATAAAAGTGATTCCGATATTCTATTTACAGAAAAACGTTTCATTTCATTGAAGTTAGATTGTGCAGTCGAGCAGCCAATTTGATTACTGCTCGATTGAATACAATGTACCTATTTTTGTTCGGACACAATAGATAGGGATACTGGAATATGATTATCGGTAAACCAGATTTCTATAGGTTTCTATCTCTATTTCAATTCCAGATGTAGGTAGGTACCTACTTATTAAAAAGGTACCTAGATTTCTTCTTCGAAAATTCATTCATATCTGCCTATCCTTTTCCCAACAATGTTGGGGTCGGCTTTCAGTCTAATCAGATGCAGCTGAATGCCAGTATTTTTATTTAGTAGTATTTTTACCCAGTAAATGGGTAAGACTGGTTGTCGGATTTTCGGGCTTCATGACGACCCGTCGCCTCGACCCGACGACTGACAAAGATCCACGAATCACGGTGAGGACTCGGGACCAACGACTTAACGTGCTTTCCGAGGCACAGACGGGTCTTCGTATGTGAAGATGGTCACCCATCCACGGACCAAACGCAACCACAAGCCCCTCTATTAAAGTACATACATAACTAAAAACCGAAAATATTCAACACACGAACATGAACACACGAGTAGTAGACTAGTGTTTATTAAGCTCTCCACATCCACTTAAATAAGTTTCTCTTACCAAAGGCTTTATCCATACTTATCCCTCTGTCAGAGGCTTCACAACAACACACACACACACACACTCCCGAAAGAACTCCATGTCAAAAAAGGTTAATTAACTCCGAAGAACTAAGCACCGTGTTTACCCGTACAAGTATTTACTTCTCATTAAAAATAGAGCCACTGAAATAACCGAGACCAAAAATGGTTTTGTTATTTTCTATTTTTACCCTCCTATAGCTCAGGTACGCACGGGCAATTTTTAACGCGACGATATTTTATAGCGCACTGGAATTTCAACTCTCGGTATTGAGCAAAACATTGAAAATCCAACAGAGCGCATCCCAGCGCGTCAAAAAAACACACTGTTGGATTTTGAACTCTCGGCGTTACGCAGAGCATTGAAAATCCAGTGTGCGAAAAAATTCGCTCGTGCGTACCTGGGCTTAATTAGACGTCGATGATTACACCTACGGACAGAAAACGTGTCTTTGTTGATTAAAGTACATATTATTTTTGTTCTTGGTAGTAATCATAAGTGAAACCTAAGCGGGTGTAATCAATATAATTCCTAAGAAAATTGAACCGAAGCGGTCAAATAGACTTTGAGTTGAAACATAGGTTTCTAAGTCCCTAGACTAATGAAATAAAAAACGAGTGATCCTTGCAGTAGTCGCATATGATGTGTAACATCTGAAATGTCACTTTGGTAAAAGTACGTCCTAGTTCCATATCAAATTTCAACCAACATTTCAATCCGTCACTCAAAACTTTTTAGAAAAATATTTTCACTTCCTGTTACACACTTCCGTCCCTTTTCACGACATCACTCCCACAGATTAACATAGTAAGCGAGAGAAAAGATGTTACACATCAATAACACATTAATTAACTAGATAGGTAGATTATGACTCTAATGGCGAATCTGAGAATCGTCGAGCTCTTTCCACGAAATAGGATTGAATGAAAGTTAAAAGTGCTACAGAAAACAAGAGGTCTTCTTATGATAAGTCACTGTTAGTGTAAATGCACTAACACAAAGCCATTACTACTATATCGTCGCCATTGATGTTGATGCCTAGCCCTTTCCAGTCCAGAACCTTGAAGACATCCTCCAGTGCAGCGGTGAACAGTTTCGGAGAGATAACGTCTCCCTGTCTCACCCCTCGCTGCAGAAGGATAGGTTTCGAGGTACTGTCACTAGGGGTAATTTTTTCTTGGTGATTGTCATTTTGGGAGGGAGGGGGAGGGCTTGCCATAATCGCCACGCTTGGCAGGCGGGCTGGCGATTGCAGTATGGTTTTTAAAAGTGCATAGAAAACGCTGCTGGAGTTATATTTATTTATACTTCTCACACACAATACCTAAGGTACTAAGGCGGACTTAATACCTAAGGCATTCTCTACCAGTCAACCAAGGGTGGTGAGAGATACGATGGCAGGTTTTCTTATTGAGAGAAGCTAATAATAAAAGAAAATAAACTAGACGTCATGATGAATTGTAAATAAAATAGGTAGGTACAGTCAGCAATTAAAGTTGATTAACACTTCAGTTTTTTAAATATTAATTATTGATAAAAATACTTCATTAAAATCGGAACAGGTGTAAATTTTAAAGACTCTTATCTAATAAATGAAATGCTTATAAGCAATAAGCAGGTTATCGTATCATTTTGTGTTAATTTAGAATTTTAGATGATGTCAAAAGTGTTAATCGACTTCTGTTGCTGACCGTACATAAATACATAAATAACACACATACATGCATACTTAGTATTTGATATAAGATATCTACTGACTGATAATTAGTGACCGAAACATTTTTATGGGACCAAACCAGAAATCGCTAAAAAAAATCAGCTGTTCCCTACACTTATGTACGCATAACTCGTCAAAATGTAGTACCTACAATGACCCCTTAACGGTGCTTAAAATTACACCCTGTATTCACAAATTCAAGGAAAAGAGCTAAATGAAATAACTACGCTATTGGTTTTGAAAATAACTCTGCAATTTCCGCTTAAATGCATACCCACTGGTGGTAATAATCTACCTGTCGGTTGTCAATTCCACAACCCAATCACACGGTTCGCTTTACGTTGTAAAATATAAAAAACGAGACTATTCTATTTATACCACTCCAATATCTGTCTGATCAATTTCCCATTAAACTTTTCACGGTTTGTTTGTTCTGATCGTATTTAGGTATTTGTTTTCGGTATATCCTATATCCAATAATTGACCAATGATAATAAAACCAGTAAAGGTTCTGTGTCATAATAAAATATTGGCTTGTTTTCATGGTACTCGTACAAAGATATGATCGAATTCGTTTTTTGAAACGACGGTCTTTACGGGGACCTGGACCTAAAGTGCAGTCTCTAGCGGACTACATAGAAAAGAAAGAGAAGCGCGATGACACAACACTGGCAATTTCTTGCAAAACAGAAGCAATTATTTATTTACAAAAAATCGATTGATTAGATTAAAAAAATTAAACACTATTACGTTAATATGTTGCTTGTAGAATAATCTGACAAAAAATCAAAATGATTGCATGTATACTAGTCATCATTCTCCTGCCCTTATCCCAATCTATTTGAAGTCGGCGCAACATGTCCTTTTATTCCATACTTCTCTATTATTCGTCATCTCGGTAGTCACCCCCTTTCTAGCCATGTCATCTTTCACACAATCCATCCATCGTTACTTTGGTCTTCCCCTACTCTTATAGCCATCGACATTCATACTCAAAACTTTCCTCACGACATTTTCCTCACTCCTCCGCATCACATGCCCATACCATGACAGCCGATTTCCGCACAACTTTTCAGTCACCGGTGCCACTTTTAGACTTCCTCTTATGTACTCATTTCTTATTCTATCCATTCGTGTAACACCACACATCCCTCTTAGCATTCTCATCTCAGCTGCATGCAACTGCTTTTCATTTATCCCTTTTGTGGCCCAACATTCTGATCCATACAAGACAGCATGTCTAACCATTGTTTTATATATCTTCCCCTTAAGTTTAAGGGGAATGCGGGAGTCGCAGATTGTCCCCGTGACCTGCCGCCATTTTTGATTGCATGTATACTAGTATGGTTTTTAATCGTTAAAAGAAATTTTTAGAGGTATCTTCGTGAATCGTATCAAATAAGTTGTATTATGTTTTCAATACACTAGCTAAATACATGTATCTACAGCGAAAGGAATTAGGTTCCAAATGAGGTCCCACCCACGACACCTCTCGTCTTTTTTAGGGTTCCGTACCTCAAAAGGAAAAAACGGAACCCTTATAGGATCACTCGTGTGACTGTCTGTCTGTCCGTCCGTCTGTCACAGCCAATTTGCTCCGAAACTAATCGACCGATTAAGTTGAAATTTGGTACACATATGAATTTCTGTGACCCAAACACGGACGGGTAAAGTAAATAAATGAATTTTGAATATAAAGGTCACTTTTGGGGGGCATTTACCATTCCCCCCCCCCCCCCCCTTCTTATCTCCGAAACTACTGAGCCTTTTGAAAAAAATACAGAAAATAGATCTTTATCTGTAGATTACAGGAAAACCTATAAGAAGTCTGTGGTCTTAAAATAACATGGTAAATCTATCAATATCGTGAGTACAAACTTACATTTACTGTTGGAATGTATGGGAGAACATGATTTTCAACTACAATGTTAAGTTTGTTCTTAAGATAAATTCATCCTAACTACGGAACCCTTCATTGTGCGTGGTCCGACACGCACTTGGCTGGTTTTTTCATTTTTTATGTAAAACTAGCGACCCGCCGCCCCTATGTACTTTGCACGGCCCGGGTGCTTTGTATACTGTTCTGTTCTGTGTTGTGATCATATGTTATAACGTCGAGATTTCTATGTTATAACTAAGTTAAATATAATAACGTATTACTTACACAAACTTTTTGGAATAAATTCTCTACATGACCGAAAAATTATGAAAACCGAATCAAAATCCTGTGAAGAATTAAGCGGTCACACAAACAGACGCGATTTTATTTTATTTTATACTCAACAACTGCCTAGCCTTTTTCCAACTATGTTGGGGTCGGCTCCCAGTAAAACCGGATGCAGCTGAGTACCAGTATTTTACATGGAGCGACTGCCTATCTGGCCTCCACAACCCATTTACTGACTGGGTAATACGACACCCCTTGGTAAGACTGACTTTCGGGCTTCTGACGACCCGTAAAAACTGTCAAAGATACATGAACTTCAGCCGGGATCAACGGCTTAACGTGCTTTCCGAGGCGTGGAGGGGTCTTGGTTTCCAAAAATGGTCACCCATCCACGAACCAACTGCGGTAAGCGTAGCTTTACTTGATCGATCGACCCGTCCGGCTATTACTACTTAGCCACAATACTATGTACGGAATATAGGTGTACATTTCTTTTTTATTAGAAGCACTTGTGCTTCAGTAAACGGACAAGTCAATACGAATAGTACCTGCTTGATATCCCGTTGTTGTTGTTGTTGTTACGAAGTTATTACCCAGTGGAAAGCTTTTACAGAGTCATATTGCATCTAAAGTGTTCCCCGTATTGAAATAATAGGTCTTTACCATAGAAATATAAAAAACAGTTACAGTACTTCTTTCATATATCTATGGTCTTTACCTATGAAATTGCCGTTTTGTATGAAAAAATTTAAACGATTTTTTTTCATGCATTTTTTATTTGTATTAATCGAAGTAATCACCCATGCAATCAATGCATCTTTGCCAACGCAGTGGCAGTTTATTGATGCCCTTCTTAAAGAAATCAGCTGGACGGGAGGCAACAAATTCTTCAAAGGCATTTTGTACTGCCTCTCGGGTATTGAATTTTTTTCCCGCCAAGAAGTTATCCAAATTCTGGAAAAAGTAGTAGTCTGTAGGCGCAAGGTCTGGTGAGTAGGGCGGATGACGGAGAGCTTCCAACCCCACCCCAGTTCTTGCAACTTGGAGACCGTCTGCTGTGCAGTATGAGGTCGCGCGTTGTCGTGCAGGAGCAGCGGAGACGAGCGATTGACCAATGCTGGTAGGAGATGTGCCAGCTTCTCCATCATTGTGTTCAGTTCTTCACAGTACACATCTGAAGTAATGCTCACCCCGTTTGGTAAGAAGCTGTGATGAATCACACCGGCGCTAGACCACCAAACAGTGACCATCACTTTTCTAGGGGTAAGTTTTCGTTTAGGGCATTGTTTAGGTGCTGAATCAGGATCCAACCAACTTGCTGAGTGCTTGCGGTTATCAAACAGAATCCATTTTTCATCGCAGGTAACAATGCGGTTCAAAATTCCTTCATTTGTGTGTCTGTTGAGCAGTGCAAGGCACGTCTCGACGCGTACTTCGCGCTGGCGATCATTGAGTTCGTGGGGCACCCATTTGTCAAGCTTTTTTACCTTGCCAATTTGACGCAAATGGACCAATATTGTTTTGACGCTAACGTCGAAAGCTGCTGCTAATTCAGCCGTAGATTGTGTATCATCAGCTTCCACAATCGCCTTTAATTCGTCATTGTCGACCAAAGTCTTCGGACGACCGCGAGGTTCATTTTTCAGGTCGAAATTTCCAGGACGGAAGCGAGCAAACCATTAACAAGTGGTGCGTTGGTTTGTAGTGTTAGCTCCGTAAACGTCGTTGATGTTGCGTGCCGCTTGTGCCGCGTTGCTGCCACGACGGTACTCATATTCCATAATTACTCGAATTTTTAACGTATCCATGATGACGAAAAAGATTGAAATGCGATGAAAATGTAACACTTATCAATAAACAAATGACTACTTTTGGAAAAAAAAATCCATGTTTTTAAAATAAAATTAATTTGAAATTAGAATTCTTAGCCAAACAAAAATTATTTTGATTTGAAATGGCCAGTACTGCAGAACGGCAATTTCATAGGTAAAGACCTAATATCACCGCGCCGTATTCCCCTACATGTAGCTTAGTAAGCGATATAAACTACTTACAGTTAGAACTTACAGGAAGAACTAACTTACAGTTTTAAAGAGGCATAATACATTTCGACCGTGATTTTTGTGATAAATAGCCAACTTTGTTGTTATTATTCTGAAAAACTAACAAAAATACATATTTGTTATAGTCGAGAATCATAATTATTATGATCAAGATACAACCTGACACTGACCTGCAAATTGCAAAAAAACGCAAAAATTTCGCGGGCTACCACTGCGGATTTACCTTAAAGCTCCAGAAGTTTTTTTTAATTAAAAGGATACGCATCGCTGAGAAAGAGTTAGCACTTAGCCCAAGTTCACACGACAGTGATCGGTAATAATAATTTTGAAATCGCGCATAAAAACACAAAATTCAAATACAGCTCAATCTTTGTCATACATAAATTGAGGCAACCCGAGTAAGTTACAATTGTACTTTACAGTGCCATACTGATTTTGTTATTAAACTTAATGAAGTGGGTTGTTCACGTGTGATCCCATCATTTTACCGTAAAATATCTTACGTTACCGCGCCATTGGCGCCATCCATATGAATGGCTACTTTTGTCTGTTGAGCAAAGTAAGTAAACATTTTTTAAAAGTATTTTCTACACGAAAGCTCCATCTCTCGGTTTTCCTGGTAACCGAAAAAGGTACACAACTTTAAGCATCTCGCGACCCTCTACTGAAACTGAAATGAGTCTCACCTTTGTAAAACGTTGCTAGCAACTCTGGACAGATGGCGTTAGTAGTACGAAGGTAATTTACATGGGTTCTCCTTCTGTGTAGTTTATATTATTTCACCGGATAATTATGAACTTGATTAGTTTATAATCTATCTCGTGAGATTATAAACTGTCGACAAATTGTGACTGTACCATACAATATAACGTGTTAATTTTCGACGGTTTAAAATCTATCCATGTCAAACCATCAAATTGTAAACTGGCATCATACTTGAATGCGACGGAACGGACGAACGAATCAGCGCGCAAGGTACCTTGCGCGCTGATTGAACGAGAACGTCATTTGCCCTTAGAGTATACAACGTGTCGTTTTGCATCCTCGTAAAATTTAAGGATGTGGTATAGACAATCAAACCGAACAACTTTTTCCATGGCACCAACATCGTAACCGCGAAAAAATAATCAGTCGTCCCATACATTTGCGTCGAGTAGGTATTGAAGTTCTCTGTGGAACAGTTAAAAATTTTTTCGCGATTACGATGTTGGTTACGGTGTTGTCGGTAGCTTTAGAACAGTATTGCAGCAATGAATTTACGAGCAATATTACACGCACAAGATCTCAAAGGAACAATAATAATATGAGAAGATTTGTTGTGCCCATTTCTAATAATAATTACTATGGTCGAAGGTGTAGAAGTTTTTTAGTCCCAACTATTTTTAATAACCTTCCAGTCGATATAAACAGTTGTATCACAAAAACTGCCTGTAAAAATAAAATTCATAATTACCTCCTTAATATTTTTTGTCAAAGTCTCACTGAATAGTAGTTTATGTGAAAAAGTGTCACTATTATAAAAAATATTAAATATACAAAGAAAAAGGGGGCTACGTCTGCCAACAAACTGTTTTGCAGTTTGGCAGAAGTAATATGTATTTGTATAATAATAATATTTCTGTGAATAAACACTTTTTCATTTTTTTTTTTTTTTTTTTTTGGTCCCATGGAGAAAGTTGTTCGGTTTGATGTTCTGTATGACACCCTGAAATTTGACAAGGATGCAAAACGACACGTTGCGATGTATTCTATACTCTAAGCATTTGCCCTGCGCCGCCGCCGCTACCTTTGACTGTCATCTGTCATTCGCTGACGTTCGTTAGTCACCGAATATAAACAAACAGATAAATCTTTGTGGTTTTAAATAGTTTACGTGTTGAAAATAACTAAAAGTAAAGTAAAGTAAGTGGTAAATAACTGTACTTTTCGTTATAATCATTTTTTATTTGTGAAGCTAATATCTAATTTACTACCATGTCGTATATTGAAAATGGTCTTCTACAAAACGTTGAAATACCAGTTATTGTTGATCAATTTACCATAGAATTACAAAAGTATGACAGTGGGCATAATAGTCCAGTCATTTGGTAGTTTTATTTATTTATTTATTTAAATAATATGGGAGACTTACAGCTAAAACAAACAGATCAAGAACAGTACATTAATCAGAAAGCCAATAACAGGTCTCCACTTTTAAAAAACAGAGAAAAAAAAAAAAAAGAACCTAAATTCTAAGGACATTCACACCCAGTTACTAAGTAAACAGCATAATTGCTATGCTGCTTGCACTGCATAACTACCATCATAACATTTTTTAGTTAAAAAAGTTACGGCTTAAGCACTTTACCTGGAAAATTTTCCGGGAGTTTTGAAAATTGGTGATTTTCGACGTGCTCTCTTCGAATTTTCACTTTGCCACATCGTATCTTTGCCGGTCACGCCGCCATATTGGAAAAATGGCGCCTAACAGCAGTTTTTTGTCATCTTCTTACCAACTCATTTTAAGATAAAACATTAATAGAATTCAAAGTTAAACTAGAGAAATTTTTCTTTTTGAGCACCAAATGAATGAAAACAGTAAAAAGTTGGAATGGACAAGTGAAAGAATTCAAAGTGTAATAAAATTGATAGACGATTATAAATTTATAATACAGCAAGATTTTTGGGAAGGCAACCAACAAATAAACAATACCATCACGTAAATAAATAAAAGTTAGTGAGCCTGTCGGTAAGTGCAGGGTACGTTCACAATTGGACGGTTTGACATGGATAAATTATAAACTATGGAAAATTAACATGTTCTAATGTAAGCAGTATGGTACAGTCACAATTTATTTTAAGACAGTTTACTATTTCACGAGTTACCTTATAAATTGTCGAAGTCTAAATCACGGTGACATATACACGGTGACATATATGGTATGGTCTATTCCAAAAGTATCGCATTATAATGTAAACAAATAGATCAGAAAATGTACCTGTGGATGCCAATTTGTAAAGCCACTTACAAATTGAGTGCTTTGATTTGATTAATTACATTAAATACCCAATTTTTTATATTTTTTTTTTCATCTCATTATTAAGGTTATTTTTGACCTCAATTTTTGTCGATGATTGTTTCAATTACAATTTAATAACGTTATTCAAACAATAATTGTTGGAAAAAAAACTTTTTTGAAAAAAAATACAACCGACTTCCAAAAACAACACATCACTGTAGTGAAAAATAATTTTCATTTCGGAAGTCGGTGTCTGATTAAATGTATTTTCGTTTTTTGCCACCGACTTCCGAAATTAACTTGAAATTAAAGTTATTTTTCACTTTGTAGTGTTGTTTTTGGAAGGCGGTTGTATTTTTTTGTAAAGAAGGTTTTATTTTTCACTTTTTAGTTGTGGTACCTACCTCACACAAATTCTAATACCACTACCTGCAAAAGCAACTAGAACATCATCCATATAACAGTGGGGAAAAAGTACGTATTATTGAAGATAACCCAAAAACTACCCAAGCAAAGTTAATCAATTTTATAAGGGATCAACTTTGAATTTCGAATTCGAATAAAACAAAAATTTTTCAAATTGGACCACTCTGTAAAAAGTTGTGTGTGGCCATACATAAAAAAAAAGAAACATACGTGTCGAATTGAGAACCTCCTCCTTTTTTTTCGTCGGTTAAAAATGTGTATAAACTTTCTAAATACAGATGAATGTGTTATTAACTCCCTTTAGTGAGTGATAGCTTTAGAATATAACGTGAACACGGCTTGTTTTCACTTTCATTAGATACTTTTGGAACAGACTGTAGTATTTTATAGTCCGTAGGGCAAGGCGGATGATGATTAGGAGGGAACATTTCCACATTTTGCTAGTTATCAAGTGTAGGTATAAGACTTTGGTTACCTAGGTAAACGGCCGTAACGCCCATCATGAAAAGCTATCATTCCATCAGCATTTGACATTAAATCAAACCCCGCCCCCCAAAGATTCAAATCGCTATATTTGCCCTCACCGTACTTGTCACAACAAAAAGTGTCCATACTGAGAAGAGTGAGCTCACACATTACTAAACAGCGTTTCCATAAAAATCAAGTGAAGTCACTGCATGCATCATTGCGTGTCAGAGTTGTCAAAACGAAACAGAAATGCGACTATCTTTTGACGTGGTAGGGCGAATCTAACGATTTATATCTTTGCCGCTGTCATTTTCCTGACAGCTGTCACTGCGGCCATCGCTCTTTTAGGAAACAGTAGCTTTAGGAGTAATGTCATCTGGAATTTCCTTATGTACCTATTTAAAAACTCAGCCACAGTGCCAGACCCCTGTATCGAACCCAGTCGCACTTGCTACGACTAGTCCATAAAGGACTTTTATTTTTCTAAAGAACGTACAACGAACGTAGTTCTATCGACAAAACGGACAACTTTACACCTTAAAATTGCTTTTTGTATACACTGATTCAGTGAAAAAACGCTGCTCCTATGGTCCTTTGTTCTCATTCGACAATATAAAGTCGTAACGGCACAAAACATTTGAAGGGCACAGGGGAAAAACATGCTATGTCACATTTTTATGTTTTTTGAACTGGCAATGCCATTGTGAAGTATAAATTTGGTAGAACGAAACGCCAAAACACACTTTGCAGTAACATGCATAGTCACTGAGTAATATTCATAGTAAAATATTGATACACTGCAATAACAAGCAATGTCCAACTCGTACAGGAGAAAAATAAGCATTGTCCATCGTTGTTAGGTTGACGTTTGTTTAATGACGTCTTGTTTTTTGAGGTGTACACTGTGCAAAACGCTTGGATGTGATTAAAATCATATTTCCCATTCGCGGGCACTCATATTTAGAATGTGACAGAAATATGGGTTGCATAAACCAGAAATCACCTTGTGAGACGCCTGATGAGTGGGTAAAAGTGATTCGTGAAGCTAGACAGAAGCCATGCCCCTTTAATGTGATTGAAGTTGATCAACCGCTTGTCAGAAAATGGACAACCTTTCTATCCCCAATGTATAAGAAGACATGTCCTTTTTTATCTCGACCCATAAGAGAAATCAGGGTTGAAAAGGATCATCCAAGATTGATTTTTCACAGAGAACATTACAATTCCTCTTGGACGTCATCTATTCTCATGGCACCTAAAAAAAAGTTGAAATCACATAATGACTCTCATAGTGCTGGTGAGTTTGTACTGCCAGATCAATCCTATGAAGACAGCCTTCCAGTTTCAAAGGCAAAATTTATGGATATCCAGGCCCTGTCAAAGTTTTGTGGACCAAAAGCTAAGCAATACTTCTCACTGATAAAATATATTGATAATTAAACAATAAATATTTCATGGACATTGCATATTATTTGCCTGTATTTTCTGACTTTGATCTGTTTTCCTGTGCTAACTCAATAAACATAAGAATGAAAAGGTTTATTTTTACTACACAACAGAAACAAATATATTTTCTTTATAAATAAATATATTTTCCTTCTATTTGAAACTTTATTGTACCTTTTTTCAAGGATCAAAAGATTAATTTAGCAATTTCTCAGTTCATTGTCTTTGTGACATTGCATGTTTTTCACCTGTGCCATTCATTTGCAAGCCAAATTGTTTCAAAATTGAAAAGGCCTGGCGTTTGTCGATGGTACCTACTCATCAAATCATTCATTTATTTGTCTATAACAAGATCAGCAGGTAGGTACTCATTTAAATACACGTTGAGCTATAAACGAATTATCGTTATAATTATATCAAGACTCCATTTTCGTAGAAAGCACTCTCAATTTATTATGTTGGGGCCCTTTTAATGGGCATCCGCTACCAACGATGATAACTTACTACATCTGAAAATTTACTTATAAATTGCAAACATTCATCAAAATTAAACCTTGTCTCTTGAAAATTAAAGCTCATAATCACCTGTGTTGTCTACTCATTAGAATTGTGTAATACCTTTTGGTAGGTAGAGTACATATACGTAGTACATATATGTTATGTATCCTACTTGTTCACTTGACCTACAAAGCGTTATCCAAGCGATTTTTTTATTAACTTTGATACGATATGGGAGATCCGTACTGGTGTTTTGCATATTTCAATATTTGCAGTGGACTGCATTTTTGTAAAAATATGGTGTGGCCCTCGGGCTGGGAATGGTAATGTAGGAAAGGAAGTAGTACAGCGTACCAAACGATTAAAAAAGTCAACAAGTACGTAAGTCCCTTTAGTTAAAATTGACGATTAAAAAGATTTTTTTATTAGCCTACATTGTGTCCCATTGCTGGGCAAAGGCCTCTCCTTTTTCCTTCCAAACCTCCCTGTCTTGTGCGATCTCTGGCCATGTTGGTCCTGCAAACCTTATCAGATCGTCACACCACCTTCGCCGTGGCCTGCCTCGACGACGATGTCCTCCCTCAGGCGTCCAGTGAGTGACGATCTTTGCCCATCTCTCCGGATACATTCGTGCGACGTGTCCGGCCCACTCTTACTTCAGCCTGGCTGTTTTTTCTCCAACATCTGCTACGTGACTTGTGGAGCGCAGGGTGGTCTAACACGGTCTGTACGCATGACGCCTATTATGCTACGCTCCATTGCCCGTTGGCAAATCTTGAGTTCGAACTTTTGTTGTTCAGTAAGTGACCAACTTTGTGCACCATAGGTTAGAACGGGCAGGATGCACATGTCGATGAGTTTCCTTTTAAGTGTTATAGGAAGACTACCTTTCACGTGTTTTTTTAATCAAAAAGGATTGCCTACCCAAATTGATATCATTTCGGACATTCATTAGGTTGATTCTCAACTTAATTAAGATAAGGAAATCAGACCCTGCTTCGGAAAATAACAATATTAAGTAATAAACTGCATGCAACAGAAAAGTTCCTCACTATTTTTATATCATAATAATATGTGCAGTAATGTATAGGTATAAATAAAAATTATGTCCTGACTGACTCATCAACGCCCAGCACAAACTCTTGAACCTAGAAAGTTAAAATTTTAAATTAAAGAAAGAAAGAAAAATATTTTATTTGGGACACGCACAGGAAATACAACAGAACAATTCAATGCAATGCAATTCAATTCGCAATTTTGAACAGAGGTTCCCTTTATGATGTAGACAAGGAATGAGGAAGGATTTCCCGGTAGTACGTTCCCGTGGGATATTTTCCGACATCCACGCAGGCAAAGCCGCGGGCAAAAGCAAGTTTTCTATATAAATAAAAATCAATTGCCGAAGGTATGTAAACGCATCACTTGAGAACGGCTCGAGCGATTCGACAGTTTTTTTTAGGGTTCCGACCTCAAAAGAAAAAACTGAACCCTTATAGGATCATTTCATTGTCCGTCTGTCTGTCTGTCAAGACCCTTTTTCTCAGGAACTCGTGGAGATATCAAATTTAAATTAATATTAAATACGAAGGTCTACGGTCCCTTGGAGTTCTAAAAAAATAGAGCTTCAATATCAACGCAATAAAAAAATACGGCCATTTATGCGACATATTTTGATACTCTCAAGTAAATTAAAACATGTAGTATACTTCCCGTTGTTCTAAAATCATGAAATTTATTAAGAAGCAAGGTCTCACAGCACGACTAAAGGTCCGAAAAAAGTCCGAAAATTCTTAATTTGTAATTTTATAACGTATCATTTTTGTTTTTTTGGAATACAATTTTAAATTTTGGGATAAATCCTTTTCAACTACGGGAACCCTTCATTGTACGTGGTCCGACACGCACTTGGCCGGTTTTTTTAACCGACTTCAAAAAGGAGGAGGTTCTTAATTCGTCGGAACCTTTTTTTTTTTATGTATGTTCCCCGATTACTCGAAGATGGCTGGACCGATTTGGATTTTTTTTGTCTTGTTCGAGAGGGTATACATCACAGTTGGTCCCATATAAAATTGATTACCTTTGCTTCGGTGGTTTTTGAGTAAGCTTCAATAATACGTATTGTTTCCCCACTTTTATATGTACGATGTTCTAGTTTGCTTTGCAGGTAGTGGTATTTGAATTTGTGTGGGGTAGGTACACAACTAAAAAGTGAAAAATAAAAACTTTTTTACAAAAAAATACAACCGACTTCCAAAAACAACACTACAAAGTGAAAAATAACTTTTCACTCTTTGTACACAAAGAGAAAATATTCAAATGAAGTCAAAGCTGATATTATTTTTAACGAACGCGAACGTAACCAACTTTGGGTCTACGCGCCGTAGCTAGCTTCTGAGCGTAGCTCGCGTAGCACTAATAGGTGTCCTCTACGCGAGGATGCTACGTCATAACGTCACCTGCGAGGACGAACAAGCTAACAATCTTAACTAATAATGTAAATGCGAAAGTGAGTTTGTTTATTACGCTTTCACGCTAAAATGACTGAACGGATTTGAATGAAATTTAGCACACAGATAGACTATAACTTGGATAAGGACATAGGCTACTTTTCATCCTGGATCGTAGACGAAGTCGTAAGCAAAAGCTAGTAATACTGTAAGTTTCAACATGATATTATATTTTGCTTTATTATCTAAACTCATATTATAAAGAGGTAAAATTGTTTGTTGGTTTGTACGGTTTGTAAAATTCTTTCAATTATTGTCGTTTTCACAGGGTAAATTTTCACAGGGTATTCTACCCATGAATATGAACAACTTTCACTGTGGGACCAACTTTGAAATCATGAAAAAAAATCTACTGTTTCATACAAAAGTTCAACACCTGCTCGACCAAAACGTATGAAACAGCAAATTTTTTTTTCATGATTTCAAAATGTTTCCCATAGTGAAAGTTGTTCATATTCATAGTTAGAACATCCTGTTAACATTTGGGCAGTGATCAAAATTTACCCTGTAGAAAGCTATAAGTAAGTACTATGCCATAGGATATGTTCCACGCGGACGAAGTCGCGGGTAAAAGCTAGTATTAAATTAAACAAAATAGTCATTTGGTTCTAATGAAACTTACTTCTGCGAAAATCGGGAACTATCAAACAATAACTTGCTAATAATAGGTCTTTACCTATGAAATTGCCGTTTTGTATGAAAAAATTTAAACGAATTTTTTTCATGCATTTTTTTATTTGTATTAATCGAAGTAATCACCCATGCAATCAATGCATCTTTGCCAACGCAGTGGCAGTTTATTGATGCCCTTCTTAAAGAAATCAGCTGGACGGGAGGCAACAAATTCTTCAAAGGCATTTTGTACTGCCTCTCGGGTATTGAATTTTTTTCCCGCCAAGAAGTTATCCAAATTCTGGAAAAAGTAGTAGTCTGTAGGCGCAAGGTCTGGTGAGTAGGGCGGATGACGGAGAGCTTCCAACCCCAGTTCTTGCAACTTGGAGACCGTCTGCTGTGCAGTATGAGGTCGCGCGTTGTCGTGCAGGAGCAGCGGAGTCGAGCGATTGACCAATGCTGGTTGGAGATGTGCCAGCTTCTCCATCATTGTGTTCAGTTCTTCACAGTACACATCTGAAGTAATGCTCACCCCGTTTGGTAAGAAGCTGTGATGAATCACACCGGCGCTAGACCACCAAACGGTCACTGTTTATCACTTTTCTAGGGGTAAGTTTTAGTTTAGGGCATTGTTTAGGTGCTGAACCAGGATCCAACCAACTTGCTGAGCGCTTGCGGTTATCAAACAGAATCCATTTTTCATCGCAGGTAACAATGCGGTTCAAAATTCCTTCATTTGTGTGTCTGTTGAGCAGTGCAAGGCACGTCTCGACGCGTACTTCGCGCTGGCGATCATTGAGTTCGTGGGGCACCCATTTGTCAAGCTTTTTTACCTTGCCAATTTGACGCAAATGGACCAATATTGTTTTGACGCTAACGTCGAAAGCTGCTGCTAATTCAGCCGTAGATTGTGTATCATCAGCTTCCAAAATCGCCTCTAATTCGTCATTGTCGACCAAAGTCTTCGAACGACCGCGAGGTTCATTTTTCAGGTCGAAATTTCCAGAACGGAAGCGAGCAAACCAATAACAAGTGGTGCGTTGGTTTGTAGTGTTAGCTCCGTAAACGTCGTTGATGTTGCGTGCCGCTTGTGCCGCGTTGCTGCCACGACGGTACTCATATTCCATAATTACTCGAATTTTTAACGTATCCATGATGACGAAAAAGATTGAAATGCGATGAATATGTAACACTAATCAATAAACAAATGACTACTTTTGGAAAAAAAAATCCATGTTTTTAAAATAAAATTAATTTGAAATTAGAATTCTTAGCCAAACAAAAATTATTTTGATTTGAAATGGCCAGTACTGCAGAACGGCAATTTCATAGGTAAAGACCTAATAACTTGTATTATTTTTATAAATACTTTCGTAATTAAGCTTATCTAAAGTTATTAAATAACTACAAGTCTAAGTACTTTTGAAACCTTTTTAAGCATTCACGGTAATACCTGTTCGAAGTAAATGTAATTCTACCCTTTACCGGATTATGTTACCCAGTTTTCATCCCATCAGGACAATAAAAAGTGTGACCTTTAAAGGAACGAATATTGGGACTTAGGAAAGATCTGCAATAGAATTTAAATTTTTTTTTTCTTTGTTAAATTCACTAAATGAAAGTGACTGTTACATTTTTGTTTTTACCCTCAAGATTTAACATTAAATTCACACCACGTAGAAAACTAAATAGCTTTAACTAAATGAAGCCGTTGAATTCAATTCCAAAGAAATGTAACAAACTTGACTTTGTAAAATCTAAAGAACTTTAATGTTCCGAATGAACTCTTACAAAGGTGAAAAGGAGGTGAGGTGTTCAAATGCCTTCTATTTCTATTACCTTTACGGCGAGAATACCTACACATGCATGTAACTCGTAAAAAACTATGCAGGGAGATGGAGTCTGGTGCTGTCTGCCGAGATACTCGTACATGACTCGTCCTAGTTCGGCTACAGATGCTCCCATGTTAAAGGTCGTAACTCACTTATACGACCCCGCTCCAACACCGCTCCCGCACAATACGGAGATGTATGATGTCGAGTGGTACGATGACGGTAAACTCAGCGAGCTGTCTGCTAATTTGTATTGTCAATGTAAAGTATGTCTACAGAGGACGCCCTGAAGCTCACATTTCAATGAACATTATTTTGGCGTGCGGTGTTCGAGCGGGGTCGTGTAAGTGAGGTACGACCTTTATACTCCTTAGTACTATCTTATAAGTAAGTGTAATCCGTTGTATTATTTTTGTTGAATAAATTATTATTATATAAAAAATATTGTGCAAGTAGCTGTAGCTGGCATGCCATTGTGACATTCATAAATTAGAAGTTGTAATGGTACACGGCATGCAAGCTACACACATCAAAAGTGTCTAGGGATCAAGCATTTTTATGCGGATTTCTTGAGATTGAGATGTGGCTTTGTAATAAATTTATGATTTTATAAATTTATATGGATCCTTTTTGGTGCATTTCATAATTTGAATCAGGAACTGTGAATCAAATTCGAGTAAAAGATGAAAATCAGCTGTCAATATTTTCCCTATAAAAACATACAACGCATTGAAGACATTATTAGTGCTACTGTTTCCCTACTACTGATTAAAACCAACGTTATTATGGAGCGGCGACGTCATTTAAGCAGGGAAGAAATGCTCAGAGCCGTGGGAATGATAGAAGCTGGTTCCCGGCAACGTACTGTGGCTTTAGCTCTGAATACAAGTCAGAGTGTTATCAGTCGACTTTGGACACGTTACCGAAGCACTGGTACCGTGGCTGAGCGCCATGGAGGACGGTATCGCTGCACCACACGGAGACAAGACCGATACATTCAAATCTTAACTCGAAGAGCTCCAACTATAACCGCCATGATGTTAGCCGTGAGGCTTCATCACTCTTCAGGGAACTTAATTAGCGACCAAACAGTCAGAAACCGCTTGCATGAAGTGAACCTTCATTCCCGAAGACCGCTACGGGTACCACCTATAGCAATGCACAATCGTAGGATTCGATATCAATGGGCTCTTGAACACAGAAATTGGGCAGAAGAACAATGGCGTTTCGTGTGCTTTTCTGATGAGTCTCGTTTTGGTATGAGACCGGATACAAGACGTATACGACACTGGAGAACCCCTGGACGCCAACAGCGATTAAAATCCTGCCAGGAAGTCCATCCTTATAGTGGTGGAACCATCATGGTATGGGCGGGTATTTGGATCGGCGGAAGAACTGAGTTGATTTGGATCAGAGGCAACCTCAACGCTCAAATTTATGCTGAGACGATTGTATCAGACGTCATCGTTCCTCTACAAGTGCAAATCGGTCCCTTATTTCAGTTAATGCATGATAATGCACGACCGCACACCGCAAGAGTTGTAAGACAGACTCTCGCCGCAGCTAACATCAATGTCCTGCCCTGGCCTGCTCAGTCGCCAGACTTGAACCCGATTGAGCATGCATGGGATATGCTACAGAGAAGAGCTCTGCCGAATATGGAGGGTATCCAGTCGCAAGAAGACCTTTTTTTGTTGTTGCAACGAACATGGGCGGCCATTCCACAGCGTGATTTGGATGAACTCATTTTGAGTATGCCAAACCGATGTTCTTGTGTTGTTAGTGTTCGCGGTAGAAACACGGATTATTAATTGTTTAAGTTACCCAATAAAATTTTAAAGAAAACTGTTATTTCAGTCTTTTTTTCGAACTTTAATGTTAGTGGTTCAAATGTCAAAAATCCCTTTATTAGGAAAATGGCAAATTTCTTTATTAATGCAAAGGTGACTTGGTTTATCGTTACTGTGACAAACGAAAACACTTTATTTGATGAATCCTTAAAGAAAATTTTAATTAATATCAATCAGGAGAAAAGTTATTGCAAAAATATATGTTGATCCCTAGACACTTTTGATGTGTGTACTTGCACACTTTTGTGCAAGTTACAGGTACAGTCAACAAAAGAGGTATCTAGGCAGGGCAGGCAGGGCTAACTTACTAACATATTTGTATGTGAATTGCTTCATGTTCAATTTTATATATATTACTTTGTTTTGCAATACTCCTACATTGTAACACACCAACCCAAATTTGTATATTTTCACGAAATTGAACATGAAGCAATTCACATACAAATATGTTAGTATACCTTGCCTAGATATCTCTTTTGTTGACTGTACCTATATGTCGCCCTTACGCGCATAAAAATTATAAAGAATTACCACCAATTTACTACGTTACCAATTCCAGAGACTATAATTTGTTAGATAATAATAATTAATCTCGTAGCGTTCGTAGCACAAACTGCTACGCTTCTACGACACCCGTAGTAGATTCGTAGCGCGTAGCCAAATAAAATTTTCACTGCTTAAACTTTTAGCAGGCATCATGTAGCTTCAAGTCTGTGCCCCTTTCGGATAAGCGCAATACAAGCATTTATAGGATATCGCCCCGTAAATCAGTTTTGGGGCTCGTCAAGCGGGGAGGGGGCGGGGCACAGCGTCGCGGGTGTGAAGGGGGCGCGGCGCTGCTTACGTCACTCTGATCGATGCAGCACTTGTTGCCGCGTTCAACAGGCACCAAATATCTAAATACAATCGTAACAGGCGAACTCTTCGCACCTTTGTTATCCTGGTAGCTGAGATTCTTGATTTCAGTTTTATTTGAGGAAAATGGAAGAAAATGTGCTGATTTTTATTGGATCAGCACATTGTTTTGTAGATACGTATTAGTGATTATCACGGTTGAACAAAATGTGTTTTTTCATATTGGAGAAAAATGTCAATAGTAAAGTACTCGTCAATGCGAGGCACGTATCACTGTGAATTGAAATAGTTCAGCGCCTTTAGATCAATTTTCGTAAATACGTTAGTGTAAGAATTTTGGTACGCATTTTTCTTGATGCTCACTGCCATGAATAAAACTAATTTTGAAAATTACTAAACTTGAAGTTCCCATGTAAAATGGCGATCCTAAAAATCAACCACAAAGTGCATTTAACATAACATTAAAATAGGTACTAATACTTCAAAATAATTCAAGGAAACGATAACATAAACCTGAAGCCCGCACCTGTTCGCCAGTATTTGATAACTTAAGTAATACTCAAATTAATTAGCAGCATCGTTATGAACGGAAATGTTCTGAACCGCGGCTTGGTTATATTGTTCACTGCAAATTGGAAAGGTGCTAAGCTAAATTATTAAGCTTTACGTGTGAATATCCGTTGGTTTTACTGCTTGGTAATTCTCGGTAGCGAGCTCGTGCTCGGTATTTCGCAATAGGTTTGGTGAAAATTAAGTGTTAACCCGTTTACTATGCACAATCTGGATATTTATGTTACGGTAAGTGTGATTAATTGAAAATCATTAATAATTATCCATCATTATTAATAATTACCTCATGATTTGGTAAATGTGAATATAAAAATGAAATTCATCACTTTTAGCAGTTGTTATTAATAATTCACTACTCTCGTCGGTAAAAGTAATAAAATAAGACTCGAAGTTATTTGTCCAGTAGGTAATTATTTATTAAACCACAGTACTCACAAATACACAACTAAAAGAAACTTACTTCCAAAATCGTTTATTCTTTGGTTTTGCTTAAGGGCTGATTGTTCAATAGGTTGATAACTTTTACCTGAAGAATAAATGTGACAGTTTGACATATTTTCCATACAAAAGCTGTCAAACCGCCATATTTATTGCTCTGATAAAAATTATCTGACGTTTGAACAATCAGCAAGTACAATCATAGACTCCGTAAAATCAAAATTAAAATCTTTCTTCTATGTCTTTGTTCAATAGGTATTTATCGATAATACCTACCACAATACGTAAAGGTACTGAACTAAAATACTAAATAAACTTTGAAGGTTGTTACATTTATCGGTACTAAGGTTACGTTAGTAATAATCACCTAAATGTGATTAATTTCTTACTTTTACCTCGACTTTCGGTAATTATTAATAATGATCGACTATTATTAATAATTTTCAATTAATCACACCTATCAAACCTTAACTTGCCTAGGCGACACTTACTACTTACTTATTACTTGCGATTGCCGTTTTGCGTGGATGTGACGCATATTTTCTCTGTTTGTGTTCTTTTTTTGCGTCATGTTAACCGCAAATTAACGTATTTTCTTTGTTTCTTTTTTTTTAAACTATTAGAGACAAAAACCCTTAGGCCTTACACGAACGTGCGGCGTAAACGTAGGTACTTACCTAATGTAAATTTGAACGATTTTATAGATGCTAGTATTTTATGAACAGTTATCACTAAAATAATATAGGTAACAGTAGATTGTCACACGGGATTTCTCAATAACAGTCACCTAACCATATATCTATATTTATTATAACCAAAGATGACAAAAGTGGCCTAACTTTTATATTTTTCTGTGTACGTTCTGCGAAGTATCATATAATAGTACAAGCGAAGGCCCTGCTTTGCACGGTTTTAACGACTTGACAAAACATGAAGGTTTCTATATTATATATAAATTAAATATTAATGTATTATACCTACATATAAACCTTTTGGAATAAATTCTCTAAACGATAGTGAAAACGGCATCTAAATCCGTTGCGTAGTTTAGGAGAACAACGCGGCCGCACAGACAGATACGAATAATAATATAATATGTTTATATAATATGTTTATATAATATGTTTATAAAAAAGAAGCTTAAACAACATCAGTTAGGAATCGAACTTAGGTTTGCAAAGCAGTCGTCGAACCTTTGCTAAGCTTTGTTGAAAGTTGATTTTTTAATCAACTTTCAACAAAGCAAATAGCCATTCTTATTATGGTATGATTGTCTGCTTAGCTCGTTAATGAAGGTATAGCTGGATGGTAATCATTTAAAAGGTTAAATCTGTAACTATCTGCTATATTCGTTCCCTATTCAGCCCAGTGAAGTAATGGAATAATCAGTCTGTTGTCATTGTCACTGGTATATTGTGTTTTTTCTCATTTTAGTCTCATTTTCTACGAAATGTGTGAGAAGTACAGATGGGCAATCCACCGGGTTTAAACCCGGTGCTTTGATAAAAACCCTATAAACACCCGCAAGCAGCCATAAACACCCAGAAAATTGGGTGTCTATTTGATTTGATGAAATTAAATTAGTGATGTTAAAAAATATGTTTTAAAAGTGATTTTCATTTCTTTTTAGGCGACGCTAGTTAGATCAGGGAGGGTAAAATAAAATGGTACTAGATAAAAACCAAATTTCAAAAATCACATTTTCTATTATTTCAACTTTTGAATAGCTTATTTAAAAAAAAAAAAAATAAAAAAAAACTAAAAAAAAAAACATAATAGAGAGTTTTATAGACCAACTTAATGAGAGCTATGATGAAAATGAAACCGGAATAGAGAGGTCTATAGACCCGATAATATTGGACGACTACAACGAACCTGCACCTTCAACGTCAGGGGAAGCCAGACAGCCTTTACATTTTGTCGTCTGCAACAATGATAATGGAGAATCCGATAGTGAGTGAAGTAGGGCATTTGTTTTGATTAGTACCAGAAAAGAGATTTTTCTTGCATTATTATATTTCACCTAATTATGTATAATTCAATAAAAGAATAATAATTAAAAACTAAATGTCATTTATGTATAAAAATCATTTACACACGAAATTTGGGTGGGAATCGGGTGTTTATCCCAAGACACCCGGTTTAAACCCACCTGGGTTTAAACCCGGGTGGGTGGATTGCCCATCTACTGGGAAGTTTTTTTACGATTTCTGACTTTTCTAGTACTCAAACCTCAGTTAGTCCAAAAAAGTTTTTTGATCCTTTTAAGAAACAGGATCGATTGGCATTAAAAAAAAATATATTGCGAAAATTGCCATTTTCTTGCTGACTGTAAATTTTTTTCAAAATTTTGAATGCAGATCAAAATGTTTCAAAAACTTGTTTTCTTGTTATGGTACCTGCTCTTATTGCCCCATCTCAAATATCCACCTGTATAAGTCATGATTGACTGCTTAGCTCCATAAAGATGATGATAATCATTTAAAAGGTTATTCTAACGTTTTGGCTCGTCTTTTTACAATTTGCTAGCAATACGAAGCAAATTGATATTGCTCATCCCCCATAGCAAACAGCGTGATAATTTATAGCCTATAGACTAACCAGATTTATAAGAAATATCTATGCATTTGAACAAAATCTATCCAGTAGTATTTGCGTGATGCTGGAATATACTTTCAGACTGACATCTAAACCGATAAACGGACAAAATTTCAAAAAAACTATATTTTCGGCATTAGAATCGTTCCCAGACCTCCTCGCAATTACTTTTTTTCAATAATATTCAACGGACAGATTAGACTTCGCTACAATTTTATGTTTTCTATGCAGGGTGTTCTAGATAGGTGAAGCCCTGAACAACTTTATGGTACACCTGTAGGTATGTACCTATAGATAGTGAAAAATCTAACTCTATTATCCATCGAACATACACATTTTGTACAGTCCACGTTCTCCAGTGTGCCCTTTACAATCACTTAGTTCACTTAGTTTATTTATAAATAGAGACAAGAATAATAACTTTGTTACAAAACCCAACCCCCCCCCCCCCCTTTACAATGGTCCTTCGAGCCGAATACATTGATACTGCCTTTACCCGTCGCGTGAATGCCTATCCGATCCAATTACGGCGTATCCCCGATGCCATATAAGATATCAATCAGTGCGAAGCTCTATCATTTGTTTAGTTTACGAAGCAGCATGGCAGCGTACCTTTGGTATATGAAACTATAGCTTAGGAATGAGCTCAACTAATATACTGCTCAATAATATAACCGTCCAATATTTCAATAACCGACAGAGGTAGTGCCTTTTCATAAGTCCCGGTTGTCGGGTAGCCGGTGCCGGGTACCCTGCGGCTAAGTGTATGGGTATGACGGGCAGATTACGCCGATACGTGTGAAAGATAACGTACATGTCCTTAAACTTACCCACTGGGTACCCGGCACCGGCTATCCGGCTACCTAGCAACACAATAATATTACTACTGAAAGTTTAAAGTATTGTATAGTATATCTTCTTCTTCTTCTTTAAGATGTAAAAATTGCGTGTCACTATGTTCGTACACGGTAACCTCCGAAACCACCCAACCGATTTCAATGAAATTTTTGTGAATGTGTATGGATGGTTCCAGCTTGAAAGATAGGATAGTTTTGGACCCGATAGGTGGCGCTCCGTGCGAAGCAGGGTCGCTAGTTATTATATAGATAATTTCTAAATACATGAAAGCACCCGTTACCAACCTTCCTGACGACGGTTTAAGTTTTGATCACTTTATAAGCTGTACATAATGGGTCCCAAATAGCAAAAAACCAGCAACACGCAGGCCCAAGAAGAGATGGTGGGCCGAACTCGACTCTTTTCTTAAAGATTGGACATATACAGCAAAAGATAGGGATAAGTGGAAGGAGCCAAGAAGGGAGGGGGGGCCTTTTCCTTGCAGTAGGACATAAAATGCTGATAGTAATAATAATGTCATGTTGCTCTCATAGTCACATTGATACAAGAACATCCGACAGTTTATTCAAAACTTAAAAAGTCTTAATTGATGTCAATGTCACTCAGCAGAAAGTTACGTTGAGACTCGTGCGAGATGATATTAAACTTTCATACACATTGGTGCCGATTCTCTTGTGAACGCACTAAACTAAAATTAGAGAATCGCTATCTTTTACTAACAGGCAGCGCGAGAAAAGGACGGCTATAGCTATGAACTAAGTTGGAGATGTCAAACTAGTTCACGCCTTACGCTTCACCGTGTTTTTTAGTCGACATGTTTTTACGTGTCGTCTAAATGTCTATGGAAAAATTAGTTCTAACTAATTTGACAGCTCTAATTTACTTCCGTCCCTTTCTTGTCATAATAGAGAGAAAAAGTTAGCAATAGCCTAAATTAAGTTTAGTTTGTGCACAACAGAATCGGCACCATCTAGTTTGTGCTATGTATACAATGTCTCACTCTCTCTTCCTGTCTAGCAGTTATGCTTCTACCATTTATAATGGCCGCCAACTAAACATGGCACTGTCCTTTTGTAAAGTGGCTGCAAAGAACATTTTTTAAAGCTTTCACTATTAATATCTTGGAATAAAACTACTAATTAAAAATGCTATTGTCTTGACTTCTTGATAGCTTATCATAAATCTTTATATTTTGAATTGTTTAATATGGACTTTGTAATAACTTTTTTTTTAAAAGAGTGTCCATTGTGTCGCTCTTCTCCGTAAAAATCTACGTTTTGGAACTGGCAACTAGTTTCAACTTTCTAACTAACCGACTCCTTGGTAGTTCAAAGTGCATGTAAATCCTGACTAATATTATAAATGTGAAAGTAAGTTTGTTACCTTTTCATGCCTAAACCACTGAATCGATCATCCTATTTAGCATATACGTTGTCAGGTGTACAGAAACGGACATAGGATACATTTCATCCCAAAAAAAATTACTGTTCCCGAGGAAAACAACAATAACATTATGATAATAGATGGGGCCACGTGTCTTTCGAATCATGATTGAATTATATTATTACAAGCAGAGTACTCGTACAACCCTAATTCATTGTCAAATTCTAAATTAATGCGAGCGAAGCCGCGGGCAAAAGCTAGTAGTTTAATAATTGTAAGTAATCCTTTGTGTTTTGATGGCTCGATAGCCAGTGACAGAGTGGATTAGGTATTTCTGCGCCAAAGGTCGAGGGTCTGAATCCTGGCCATGCAGGCCAAATATGTTTGTTATCTCACTCAGTGCGGAACAATCTTAGTATAAATTAAACTGTTTAAAGAAATCAAACAAAAGTGTGTTGCTATGTTTATTTTAAGAATAATACAAAGCCTCTAAGTATACCTAATATTTCCTAAAATATATTACAACGAAATATGAAAATTGGAAAGTAGAACATTTTGGTGCTAATGTTTCAGTTTTTCAAGTTATACTTATCTATATATTCTCAGTTTCATTTACTAAGCAAATATTTTCTTTACAACATTAATACAGTAAACATAATACAGGATAATATAAACCAGAACATTTCATAAGCTCTTTAATCAAAATAATTGCTACAAACATTATTAATAAATAATTAAATTACCGTATCCCACATCACTGAACTGTATCCCGCATAATATATGTAACACATTCAATATACAGCATAAACCACAGAATAAACCAGTGGGGCAATTCCCGTATTTTTATAACAACGTTCGCAATCTCATCTCAGTCTCAATCTGTCAAAATTGTATAGAGTTTGCCTACATTTTTGACATTTGATTGTCGCTGGCTGACATTGCGACTTGAATTTGAACGTTTTTAATTACGAGAATTGGCCCTCTGATCGCTTGGCATACGGGCCGGACAAACCGATCAGTTAAAAACTGTGAACAGGTTTTAATTCAAGTAACATAACATCGCGCCTGTATTCCTTTTAAGGGTTAGGCTGAGGTGTACCTATAGTACATCCACATTTGGCCAGCTATGTTTGAGTCTCATGTAATAGGGCGCGAGCCTATTGCCATTAACCGGGCACAAATCAAGACTCCGGGCTGCTACTAAGTGATTCCAGATAGAAAAATCCAATAACACTTTGCACAACCCAGTTATCGAACCCAGAACCTCATGCTCAGCAGTAAAAAAAAAAGAAAAAAAAATAAAAAGCGTTTAATAGATAGTGGCATCTCATTACACAAAGTTTTACCTCACATAACAGCAACAACAACAACAACAACAACAACAACACAACACACAACTGTTTTAGTAACATTTGCGACCACTAGAAGTTTCCAAATTTTTGCCACAACCAAGTTAGTGGGTAACACAATACCCTTTGGTAAATCTGGTTGTCAGGCTTTCGGACTTCTGAGTACCCGTAACGATTGTCCAAGATCTATGAATGACAGCCGATACCAACAACTAAACGTGGTTTCAAAGGCACAGAGGGGTCTCAGTATGTATGGGGCGGTCAACCATCCACGGATCGACCTCGACAAGCCTAGCTCAATCTTTGATCTACTTGTGCGCCTGTTGTACCCAGTGATTGGATTTTGGCGAGCAATTACTGGGTTTTAATCATGTTATCAGAATAGGTGTATCGGGAATAGCGAATTTGCGATGACGAAATAGGTCAATTGTATCTCATTACGTTAGGTTTTAAGTTATGACTTAGCCACGGCCCCACGAAACTACTACAAGAATTCTACTGGAAACTCAGCATTAACTCAAAACATGGAAGTTTCAACTTCAAGTCCGTAGTCTCAAAAGTGAATAGGAATCAAACAGCGCTCGTAATATGGTTGCTCAGGGGAGGCCCGGTCAATAAAGGCTCGATTGTAACATACACACGTTTGTTTGTTTGTTCGCTTGTGAGTTATATACATGTGCCTTAGTGCTAGTAGTACGAGGCGTAGTAAGGTAGTGGTGTTTAAATGACCCTCTTTTTTGGTAGTTACTGTAAAGGTGTCAGGCAAGGCAACCTTATGTCGTACTGGCTGTTAGGAAAATAACTATGGTTGCGTTTGATCTTTCAAGTCAATTTGGAATTACTATTAAATATGAAGTAGGTATTAGGTTTTTGTTTGAAGAAAAATCAGAAAGAAAATAGTGGCGTTATGTTGTGTACGTTTATTTGAGATAAACTGATAAGAAAACAAATATACATATTAAAGTTTATCATCTATAAAGTTATGGTTAAGGAAGGCGTATTTACAATAGATGCGCCTCCCATAGTAATAACTTTCACAGAACCACCTCGTAAAGGTGAGCGTCCACTGGTCCGCGCCGACCGCAACGCACGCACGGCACGCAACGGATTTTAGTTTGCTTTGTATGAATTTATATAGCACTGCGTCCACTATCGGTACCGCCCGCATCGAGTGCAATAAAAAAGGCGCATTTTTGAATTCACCGTGTCACCGTGAAAACTGTAAGCGTGAATGTAATAAAAAAAATATTTGTTCATGATGAAGTAAATTAGTAACACATCAATAAATCTGCCTAGCTTTTTTCCAATTAGGTTGGGGTCGGCTTCCAGTCTAACCAAATGCAGCTGACTACCATTATTTTACATTGTAACACATTATGAATGATATTCTCCAAACATTGCTCGCTTCAAGTTTATTTCATGAACACACATTCTACGTTTAGTTTTACGTTCTTCCTCTTCATCCAACAAGCAACTGATATAACTAAAAACTTAATTTTGTCGCTTTAAACTAACAAAGGTTTGTCAATCCGTCATTTGCAAGTTCTATCAGAAAATTGTTTCGATGGTAAACTTTTCAGCGATATCCACGTCCAAAACGATATCCAATTAAAATATCGTATTTGCACGCACGTGTAACAAAATATTGTTTTGTGTTTTTAGGACCGCAAGAGGATCTTGTAAACCCAGTATGTAAAAAATAATCCTATATACTATTAAGTGAGCAATATTTATATAGGGTGACTGGTAATTAATGACCGATACTTAAACACATGATTGTGCTCATGATAACAAACAACTTTTAGTATGGGACCAAACCTGAAATCGCGTAAAAAAAATCAGCTGCTCCCTACATTTTGGCGAGTTATGCGAACATTAATGTATGGGGCAGCTGTTTTTTTTTTTTTGCGATTTCAGATTTGGTCCCATAGTAAAAATTGTTTGTCATCATGAGTATAATCATGTGTTTATGTATCGGGCACTAATTACCAGTCACCCTATATACAAATACTAGGTGACTCGACAGACGTTGTCCAGTCTTTTCATGTATGTAGGTATGAGAAGATGAATTTTCTTTGTAATTTTTTTTTGGGAATTTTTCCTAAGATTCAGGTAATATTTATTCTCTTATTCATTATAGTAAATTTAAAAATTTATTACCTGTAGTAAAAATCGGTCCATCCGTTCTTGAGTTATAAATGGTGTAAGTAACCCGACTTTGTTTTAAAAATTATTTACTAAATAATACTCCATAGAACGCAATTCGAAGTTCATAGCAAGGTGTGTAAGGTATTAGGTAAAAAACTTTTTTACAAAAAAATACAACCGACTTCCAAAAACAACACTACAAAGTGAAAAATAACTTTAATTTCGGAAGTCTGTGTCTGATTAAATGTATTTTCGTTTTTGCCACCGACTTCCGAAATTAAAGTTATTTTTCACTTTGTAGTGTTGTTTTTGGAAGTCGGTTGTATTTTTTTGTAAAAAAGTTTTTATTTTTCACTTTTTAGTGGTTCACATGTGCTTACCCCTTCACAGCGTACTGGCGTGATGTTATGTTATGAACTGGTGTGAACAACAAACAGACATGAGATTTCAGCAATCCCAGTCCATTTGCTATCATTTATTGAGGAGTTCCGTTGCCTATCTCAGAAGTTCTTCATCAGATCTTCACCAAATTGAAATGGGACCACTCCAAGAAAGTACTCTTCCAAAAACTATCCAAATCGCTTCAAGTGTGCCTATAAAATTGGAAGAGTTCTCTCTATTTCTCCAGGATCCCATCATCAGATCCTGACTTGATGATCATGGGACCACCTGGGAAGTATACCCTTTCAAACAAAAAAAAAATAATCCAAATCGGTCCAGCCATCTTCGAGTAATTGGGGAAAGGTTCCGACGAATTGAGAACCTCCTCCTTTTTGAAGTCGGTTAAAAAGAATTAACTATCAGACAAAAATCGAACGACGAGAAAAAAAATGAACAAAATTGATTTACAAAAGAAACAATCATGCTATACTATAAAATTAATTTGAATTTGGAATTCTAATTAAAATGAAAAATATTGATCTTCGTAATAGATGGTGTCAAAAATCGGCAATTTCATTGATAAGGACGTAATATGTAAGCAAATAATAATACTCTTGATATCCACGGTAATACATGTCGTCAGTTTATAGCTGTGGCAGATGGAACATTACAAAAGTTTAAGAGCAAAAACAGTAGACATTATTCAAGCACAGGATTCCTATCCTTAATCATTAATCTTACTTCTTACTACCTACTTATAAATAAGAAAGTTTGAATGGATGGATATTTATTACTCAATCACGCCAGAACGGCTTAACGGATCTAGATGAAATACTGCATAAAGATAGATTATAATCTGGAATAGCACATATTGTAATTTTATCCCGGTAACATGTACGGTTCCCGTGGGATAATTTTAGACATACACGCGGGCGAAGCCGTTGGCAAAAGCTAGTGTACATATAAATTTAAAAAAAAAAATAGTATTTGTGTTAATTCAGGGTATAAGCTATCTACTTACCAAATTTCATCCAAATCGGTTTAGCCGTTTGAGCGTGAAGAAGTAACAAACACACACACTTACAAAATTTCGCCTTTATACATATTAGTGTGATGTAATAAGGACAGTATAATTATGTAGGTACAAAAGCGATAGTAATCAATGCCTTATTGGTCCTTTGAAAATCTCTGACAGAAATATCACAAATGAAGATGTCTCGTAAAAGCTCATTTTCGGGAAATTGTATCTTTATTTTCCCACTTTCGACAAAACAGTTGACCTGTTGACACATCCAATGTTTTGCAAACGTGCTCGTCACGTCGTGAACACCTATTCAAACACTTGTTAGGTACATCAACAAGAGAAGCCGCAGTTTCAGAGGGGCGAGTAATTTACAAAGTTTGGTATAACGCCACTCGGCTGGAAGTCAAACATATGAAGCATATACCGTTACATAGGTAACATAGTTTTAAGTATGCAAATTCAAGGTTTTGAGTCGTTTACCGCTTGCAATGTTCATCTTATTAAGGCGAGTCAAGCAACCCAACCAACGCCGCCAACTATAGCACCGCCATTGAGAAAAAAATCATAAGTCTGGAGATATGGAACATTTTGAAATTGTCTATGTTCAGATGAGTTAGGTCAGGTTAGGTCACAAAAATCAACACTAAACCTCTTAGGTTCGAGCCTAGTGTTGATTTTTTTGTCCTAACCTGACCTACCTCATCTGATTAAAATGTGAGCACAAGAAATTTCAAATGTGCCATATCTCCAGCATCGATATATATGTACTAACTCTATGATCTCCAGACTTATAATTTTTTTCCCAATGGCGGCGCTAGATGGCAGCACTACTCGCCTTAACATAATGAGTTAACGCAGCTTTTTGTGTGTTTTTCTAACCAACTTCAAGCCCTAATTAAGGATTTCCAAACAAATAATAATATACAACATTTTTATAAATGTATGATTGTCCACGCATTTCTCCGAAATTTTTAATCAGATTGTGACAATTTTTTTATTGGCTTACAGTTACTTCAATTTAGGGAACAGTGCAAGTTCATCAAAATCGGTTCAGTAGTTTTCAAGATATGGACTAATCGTGTAAGTGTGACGGCCTGAATAGCTTATACGAGCTATAACAGCTGTGGTGTCAAAGGGAAAAACCTCTCAAAACCATAGTCGAATTCTAGTGCAATATTTACAACAAAAATATTAGCTACTTATTACAAACAAATATTCCAGTTTTTACTTAAAAATAAAAATTACGAAATAATTAAATAATTTAAAAAAAAAATAGATTTAAAAAAAATTACAGTTACACTTCCGAAATTAAAATTATTTCATAATTTTGAATTAATTTTTTTTTGAAGACGATTTTTTTTTATTATTAAGTCCTTTTTTTGTTGATTATTTATATCGTAACAGATAGTGGCTGTTTTTTGTTGAATTCTAGGAATCCAATAATGTTTTATGTAGAAAACGCTAAAAACGCAGCTGGCTCATGATAATACTTTTCACATGATAAATGACTAGCACAATACTTAAGTTCCTACATTACAAAAGTAAGGTTCAAGTTTTCATAACTTCCAAGTATACAAACAGACCCTGCTACAGCTCTGCTGCTAAACGCTATTTACCAACATCACTTATATCTAGATATGAGGTCCATGATTGCCACTTAACCTAAACGATGACTTACAACTATGCACAACATACCTCTACATATTACCTGGCAACGTTTGACTTCGCCCCGAAATTGGCACAACCTTTGAAACCTCTACAGTGATCCTTGTATTCAATTTGACATATACAAGTTGACGTATAATATAATTAACGTAATTCAGTGTTTGACACTTGAATAGTACCCGGCAAGATGTGTACCTTGTTCCAAAAGTATCCGACGAAAATGTAAACAAATGAATCAGAAAACATACCTGTGGATGCCAATTTGTAGTGCCGTTTAGAAGTTGAGTACTTCAGTTTGATTATATTTTGAATACTTAACACGTTCACGGACACAAAACCAATCTCAATCATTTGTGATATGGCATACAAACTTTCCATACAAAATGGCATCAAGCATACATTGAACTTGTGTGCACGCGCAGGAGTGTTTGCTGTGGCACTAGCGGTCTGTATTATAGCCTAAAACGGCACATAGTCATATCCTTCCTACAAATGCTATGGGAAATAGTCGGCCGTGCACGGAATTCTACTTCTGGTGTATTTTATAAATCGCCGGCTACAACCGTATTATGAGGGTCATAATTTACGTCTTTCGACGTATTGTCCGTGAACGTGTTAAACTCAAAATTCTAATTTTAAATCACGTTAAAGATGTTTTTCATTTGACAGATAGATATAGAAATAGTTTATTGTCCAGGTACAGTAAGCAGGTTTACATGTTAACAACAAGTTAAGACGACATGAGTAGCTTAAAATATTATAGAGATAAGATATAGGTTAATTTTATAATCCCAATTTTCGTCAATGATTTTCTATTACAATTTAATAATGCCTCGTTGGTCTAGTAGTAGCAAGCGATACTGCTGAGCATGAGGTCCTCCTGGCTTCGATTTCCAGGTTGGGCAAAGTGTAATTGGGTTTTTCCATCAGGAATTTCTCAGTATCAGCCCAGAGTCTGGATTTGTGTCTGGTTGATGGCAATAGACTCGCCCCCTATTACATGGGACTTAAAAATAACTGCCGAAATGTGGATGTACTATAGGTACACCTCTGCCTAACCCTTCGAGGAATACAAGCGTGATATTAAGTGTAATTTAAATGTTATTGAAATAATAATTGTTGGGAAAAGTGCAATGGTAGGATATAAAGTTGAAACCTTCTAAATACCGATAAATGTGTTCCTAATTCCCTTTAGTCAGTGATTGCGTTAGAATTTAACCTAAAAAGAGATTGTTTACATTTTAATCAGATACTTTTGAAACAGACCATACTTCAGTGTTTGACACTTGAATAGTACGTAGAATCGTAGATCGTGAATCAAGTATTCTGTTAGAAGGGCGCCGATTAAACATTCCCTTCGACGCTATGGTACATTGGAGTTTACTCGCTGAGAACAATAGGAATAATCCACTAAGTATATAAGTATATGTAGAAGTTCTATTAGGTACATACAATCGCGATAACAAACGTACTGCGTTCTCAAACGACTCGTTAGATATTTAAGGGGGATGCGCCAAGGTAGCCCGCGAAATTCAAATTTTCAAACGTTTTTTGCAATTTTCAGGTAAGTATCTAGTTGTATGTTGATTAAAATACGAGACGCGGTCGTAGCTAATATGGCTTTACAGAATTATAATAATTAGAATTAGCAATATAACTCCATAAGTTAGAATTGACCTCAAACCTCATGATTTCATGTAATCGCTATATTTGAGGTCAATTCTAACTTATGGAGTTGTATTGCTGATTCTAATGATTATAATTCTGTAAAACCATATTAGCTACGGCCGCGTCTTATATTTTAATCAATATACAACCTGACACTGACCTGCAAATTGCAAAAAACGTCTACATTAGCGCATCCTCCTTAAGACGTTCTTAAAATATGTCGTTCCGTACACGATGCAGCTTGTTGCAGCTTGCATTGCTGTGTAGTAATTCTGTAAAGTTTAGTAGATACGCTATTTTTCCCATCACAGAAAGAAAAGAAACAAAGAGAACAAACAAAAACCAAATTACATGTACCATCGGCAAAATTTCCGGTGAACCACTTTTCAACCTTATTGAGTTAGTAATAAGGTCGAAAAGTGGTTCACCGGAAAGTTTGCCGATGCTACATGCAATATCACCATCATGCAACATCAAAGTGCCCAACCAGTAAAAAGCTATGTCAATAAGAATTATCTGAATATAATAGAAAGAAATCTATATGAATTTGCTTTAATGAATCTCGTAGAACGATATCAAAAGGAAAATGGGTAAACTTGGGTTGTATGGACGGAGGTCCATGTATTGAATTTGCTTTTGAACCATTATATTCTGAAGTCCTCATTGCAAATTGCATTTCGTAAAGAGATGTTTTTGTATCCTTCAGTCAGCGCCATTATGTGAGATAGATTGCAGTACAAGATTGCGAGAATGCCTTTTTGTAGTTCTTTATTTGTTAACAAATGTTGGTAAATAATTTAAGATAGTAGTCATATAAAATAAATCATAATGGGTACAGGACACATTAGGTAGATGTAAGGGTTTTTATTTACAATAAGCTACTAAGGGCTATTTTGACCGTTTTTATCCGTGGAATAAGAATAAGGTATTAGGTAAAAAACTTTTTTACAAAAAAATACAACCGACTTCCAAAAACAACACTACAAAGTGAAAAATAACTTTAATTTCGGAAGTCGGTGTCTGATTAAATGTATTTTCGTTTTTGCCACCGACTTCCGAAATTAAAGTTATTTTTCACTTTGTAGTGTTGTTTTTGGAAGTCGGTTGTATTTTTTTGTAAAAAAGTTTTTATTTTTCACTTTTTAGTGGTTTACATGTGCTTACCCCTTCACAGCGTACTGGCGTGATGTTATGTTATGAACTGGTGTGAACAACAAACAGACATGAGATTTCAGCAATCCCAGTCCATTTGCTATCATTTATTGAGGAGTTCCGTTGCCTATCTCAGAAGTTCTTCATCAGATCTTCACCAAATTGAAATGGGACCACTCCAAGAAAGTACTCTTCCAAAAACTATCCAAATCGCTTCAAATGTGCCTATAACATTGGAAGAGTTCTCTCTATTTCTCCAGGATCCCATCTTCAGATCCTGACTTGATGATCATGAGACCACCTGGGAAGTATACCCTTTCAAACAAAAAAAAAATAATCCAAATCGGTCCAGCCATCTTCGAGTAATCGGGGAACATACATAAAAAAAAAAAAAAAAAAAAAAAAAAAAAAAAAGGTTCCGACGAATTGATAACCTCCTCCTTTTTGAAGTCGGTTAACAAGAGCAACAACAACAATGTAACAATAACAATGTAACACTCTGTTACAAAGTAGGTTGATAACTTAAGATTAGTATACATCTGAGATAAGTATGAACTGTCAAAAATTCAAAAAGTGATCGAACTTAAGGGCCTGTTTCACCACCTACGATTAAGTTCCTATTAACTTACTTGGCAGATAATTTCATACAAATTCTGTTCCATTTTTGAATTTATTCGGTGAGCAGTGGCTATTCGGACATCGTGAAATAGGCGCTTAGACTTGTACTGGGTTATAAAAGCTTGGTTGAATTCATCCTAGTATGCATTTAAAGATATTGTGAAAATTAAATTAAAAGTTAATTGTATAAAAATAAGTGAGTGTATAGTGTGTTTAATTTTTGTTGAATAAACAATTACATGATTAGGTAAGCCCAAGTCGAACGAAAAGAAGAATGATCAAAATCCGTTTAGAAATGCCGGAGATACAATTCATTTATGCATATTACATCGTACATAAGAATAATTACATAATATATACTAAAATCTTCCTGAAAGTACTCGTATGTAGATCAAGATAGTGAAAAAATCATCAAAATTGGTTCATTAGTTTTTGAGAAAATCGCGGACAAACAAAGATACATACATACATACGGGTCGAATTAAGAACTTCCTTTTTTGAAGTCAGTTAAAAATCATCAAAACTTGAATTGGTCAGTCAAATAAACAATAAGGGCACAGGCCACATTACGTAGATGTGATGTGTGTGTGGGCTTTTATTTAGGTACATTTAGCTAATAAGATGCATTTATAGATACTGTGAGAACTAAATTATAAGTTATTTGCATAAAAAAGAAGTGACTTAACATTAATAACATAACATTAAGCATAAAGCATTAAGCATAAAAAAGCAAAAAAAAAAAAAAAAAAAAAAGCAAAGCTTAGCTAGCTTACTAGCTTAGCTTACTAGCTTGCTAGCTTAGCTTAGTCCGCCTTTGTACGTTTTGTGTGCGATAAGGTTAAATAAATAAATAAATAAATAATTAATACTTGAATTTTGTCAGTCAAATAAAAATAACAGTGCCTATGTACATTGTTATTTTTGACCTGATTAAATTACATGCGTTTTTAACTGAACACTACACATCTACCTCATTACACGTAGGTACGAGTAACCTTATACCCACTCAACCTTGCTCAAATACAAAGGCCAAAACGACTTAAATATTATTAAGACAGTCTTATTCTCCAAAGTAAACTTGGACGTTTCTTAATTAACCATTCCCTTTACCGGGCACAGCTGAATTAAGCATTCCCTATTAAAAACGTGAATTGGATCTCTTTCCTTTGCAATGTACTTACAATGGTAAGCTGTTAATGCGTTGGAAGAGGTCTGAGTGCACAATAAGCAAGTTCTTTCATGCCCGTTTTTTGCAGAATTCTTAAACTGAGTTTAAACTCTCAATAGCTATTGATTCGACAAAATTATCTTTTTTAGCGAATTCAATTTTGGTTTTTTTGAGGTCCTCAGATAAACCCTCGTTAGTAATTCATTCGACTTTTAAGCTAAGTTTTTCCTTAACGAAGTGTCCAGAAATTCGATATCGAACCAATTACCACTATCGAATGGATAAACTAAGTTGGTTGAGGTTTTTACCTCAGAAACCGGGCATTAGAGATATATTTTATTTAGTTAGTTTTTAAAGAAAAGTATGGAAGAAAATGACATGTTGCGCCGATCCCGAATAATAAATTGGGATAAGAGTTTTTAAAGGATATTATTTTAATATTTAATTATTAATTAATGATTTAATAGGATTTAAAGGATAAATAAGGAATGATGAATGAGTTTTTAAAGCTCTTATCTAAAACTTATAAAATGGCTTCGAAATAAGGCGATCATATACAATAGGGATGATGTCTGGGTAAACAAAAAAGAAATTCTATTTAGTCCGTCAGTCAGATAATAAAAAAATATTAGACACGTATTTTTTGCTTTATCATATTAATAGAAAATTACTTAAATAACACGCATTAAAGTTGGGGAGTGGGGGCTCGCTACGTCACTTTTAGGTACCTACATATAAAATCTAGCTACACGTAACGTCACGCGATGTTTTAACTCAATGTATTGCCGTAATCTTTTGACTTTGTAAAAAAAGAAAAAATACGTGTCCAATATTTTCTAATAATCTACATGACGGACTAAAGAAAAATTTTTAGTCTTCATCCCTATTCAGCGCCTTAGTTCGAAGCCGTTTTAACTCTTTCTTACTGTCTATCCTAACTAATATTATAAATGCGAAAGTGAGTTTGTTTGTTACGCTTTCACGCTAAAATGACTGAACGGATTTGGATGAAATTTAGCACATAGGTAGACCTGGAACGCACTACCCGTTACTGCGTTCCCGTGGGATAATTTCCGACCTCTACGTGGGCGAAGTCGCCGGCAAAAGCTGTGGTAATAATTGTTCGATGCAATAATTGCAATCGACCACGTTTGCTGACCTAGCGATACAATACTGTCGCACTAAATGCGCCGTGAGCTCAGTGCATATTCGGACAGCAACCGGGTGCATTCGCCTGCAGTCATATCCATCATTTTCTCATTTTAGCGATAGCTTAGCCTAAACGTTACCTTGTTAACTCTCTTTATCAGCAATAAACCTTCGAAAGTTATTTGAGTGTTTGACTTAGTAGCGTAGCGAATCCTATCAGGTACTACTTAGGTCACGCCCCTACATTTTGGTCCTTCGAGCCTCAGAGCAAGGACTTCGCGGTCGGACTCTAGTTTTTCGGGACTGACGGTTCGTGAAGTGAATTTGAACTGAACTAGTGACACCTTGTATTACAGTGTTTCTAAAAAACACGAAGAAGCCCCCCCCCCCCAAGCCCCTAAGCTTTATTAACATACTAGCTTTTGCCCGCGACTTCGCCCGCGTGGATGTCGGAAAATATCCCACGGGAACGTACTACCGGAAATTCCTTCCTTATTCCTTGTCTACATTATAAAGGGAACCTCTGTGCAAAATTTCAGCTTTCTAGGTCCAAGGGTTTAGGCTGGGCGTTGATGAGTGAGTTATTCAGTCAGTCAGTCAGGACTTCTCTTTTTATTTATATACGAGTAGGTGGGGATATGCCAATACTACAGAACGCCACCTAATCATACTTAAGCATACCTACTCGTTTTGCTTCGTCCTTCAAAACTAAAGTTCTTCACTGTAGCCTCAGACTAAATAAAAAATCAAGACAGCGTTGTTAACAGTGACTTGAGGCCCCACGATTCGGGTTTCGTAAACAAGTGTGCACGTAATGAGGTGTAGTTTAATTGTAGTTTGGTGTAAATGTGTGCGTGTGAGTGTGTATGCACAGAGCGAGGTGTAGTTTTGCGCATGCTCCACTGTATTGTTTACAGCGCTATGTCTGGGTTTTTTATTTAGTCTTAGACTGTAGCTACTGAGTTTATTTGAAATTCAACGAACAATTTCGTATTCCGCTGTCTCTTCCTTTCAGTTCAGTTGACAACATGATCATTCAAATTCATAAAGAAAAAGAAATCGTCCAAACATTAATAAATCAGTAAACTCTGACAACTCGAAATTTCTAACAAATCTATCATAATTATTTACAATTCATCAAGCAGCTATAGTTAATTTGTTCGAAGTCGGCCATTTTGGTGGAACATCCGACATGCCTTCCGGCTATACGCGAATTTTGTGGTTGAAAATTGACAGTTTTATCCGAAGCACGTGCAAAAAGTTATTCTTTTATATTACGTTTAATTGGATCGGTTCAAACGACATGAAAACCTAACGGAAATTCCAATTTGTTTTTGTATTGATTTTGACAACGTGATGTAGCTGTCGCGTGTAATTACTTCCTTTATGGTAACCTCGTGCCTTCCTACCTTCGCCAGTGACGCTACTTAAGTATTTTCAGAGCACCCTTGGCAGTCAATCCTACTGCGTAGCTAACTAATCTCTCCCTGCGGCACGAGGTTTTCTCGTATTGCTTGTGTCGTGCTTGTATCTTTCAAGAATTATAAATACGTTTCATCCGCGTAGACCGGGATTAAAAGTAGCTTATGTGTTAACCCAGAGTATATAAGCTATCTACATACCAAATTTCATCCAAATCGGTCCAGCGGTTTGAGCGTAAAGAAGTAACAAACACACACTCACACACTCACAAACTTTCGCCTCTATAATATTAGTGTGATTGGAAAATGTGCCTATACAGGTGGTGTACCCTTACACCACCTCATCACAAACTGCTACCATAAACTGTTGACATCATAAACTGTTACCATGAATTCAGTGCAAATAGACAGATAGATAGAATACTCTTTATTATGCACACCTTCGATCAATAATAGCACTAGATACAGGATCAGGAACAAAAATAAGTCGCTGTAGTGGCCACGTTTACACACACATAAACATTTACATTTGTTACTACGAAATATAGAAAAAAGTTTTATAATATTTACAACTTCAATTCATTATAAACCTTAACAATCAAACATAAAGTTTAATTACGATTGCAAAATATTTATATTTAAGTCCTTCTATCATCGGAGAAAGGTAAAAGCAATAAATTAAAAATGTCGCTTGAAAATAAAAGGTCATTTTTATAATAAGTACAAAAATATTTATTCTAAAGTGAAACTTAAAACTTAAGCAATAAGGTTAAAAACATTTTGTTGAAAATTTTGTGCTTACTCTATTTTGGAACTAGACATAGTTCTTGGTATTTACATTTCAACGCTCAGAACACAGTAAGTATTGAAAGATGTAGAGTAGCAGAATAATAATATATTTTTTAGGCCAAGGTTCGTTTTATATGGTAGCAAATATTTTTGACCGATTTTTAAAAGTAGAAGGAGTAAATTAGTACAATAGTTATTTTAATTTTGATTATTAATTTGATAATTAATTATTTTAATAAAAATATTAAAACAAATTGTTGAATTTTTACAAGGTTTATATATTTCTTCTCCTCTTTCTTTCGCGACAATAGATACCCATTCTGCATTGCGAAATGGGTCACTAGGAAATCTACAAACAAAAACAACATATAAAGTAACAATACTACTCCATGCACTTCCCTGTTCCCGAACAGTCGATGTTTGAAATAAGACCACAAAAGTATTTGTGTTTTTATTTTTCGGGCCGTTTTTGAAGCGCTTATCGGGAATCTAGTACTATTATTGATCGAAGATGCACACCATAAAAATTACGTAGACATAAATGTTGAAATTTTACATAGAGTGACACAATGGGCAGTCTTATCGCTAAAAGAGATCTTTTACAGACAACCTTTGGATGGATCCAATTTTTTCACTGACTGATGAAACTCTTCAGCTAGCCAGACGTTTTTTTTTTTTAATGGCTTAAGTTTTCCATACAGGATAAGTTTTTAAGCAGTGCGCAAATTTTCACAGGATGTTCTACCCATGAATATGAACAACTTTTACTATGGGACATAACCTGAAATTGCGAAAAAAAAATCAGCTGCTCCATACATTTTGACGAGTTTGGTGTAGATAAATGTACTGAACAGCAGATTTTTTTTTCGCGATTTCTGAATTAGTCCCATAGTGAAAGTTGCGTTCATATTCATGGGTAACCTCTGGGTAAGTCACCCTGTGAAAATTTGCGCACTGCTTATTAACTTATCCAAAACCCATAACACAATTCCCTTTAAGTGCAGAGCCTACGGTAACAGCTTGCACAACGATATCCCCCTTACACCGTACACACCACACACAGATACAAATATTCGAATACATTATTGTCTCGGTGAAAATAGCTCCCAAGAGTACATAAAAAATCAATCTGTCTAGCCTTTTCCCAACTATGTTGAGGTCGGCTTCCAGTCTAACCGGATGCAACTGAATACCAGTATTTTACATAGAGCGACTGTCTATCTGACCTCCACAACCCAGTTACTGGGTAACACGATACCCCTTGGTAAGACTGGTGGTCAGACTTTCGGGCTTCTGACGACCTGTAACGAGTGTCAAAGATCCACGAATGACAGCCGGGACCAACGGCTTAACGTACTTTCCGAAGCACGGAGGAGTCTCGTTATGTAAAGATGGTCTCCAATCTATGAACAACCCCGGCAAGCGTAGGTTAACCTGATGGATCGACCCATGCGGTTGTTATTACTTTGCCATAAGCTCCTCCACGAGGCTTGCTACCTTGCTGAGTAATTGCTTTTGTCTATACAAGAAAATAATAATAAAATGTTAAAGGTATATAAAAAGGTGTACCTATTATATTTATATTATCAATGGAGCACAGAATCGATCATTTTCATTCACGTTGGTTTGTGGAAATATTCAATGCCTTCCGGATCTTCAAGATATATAAGTACTTGGCGGTTGAAAATTGACAATTTCCGTCAAGTCACGTGCAATGCATGGTTAAATATTTATTTGAATGGAATAAAAGACCTACTGATTTCGGTTCAGGGTTTCCTATGTGTAAAGTAGGTATGTCATTTTAGTCGATGGTCGTTTTTTTTTGTTTCATTCCTTTGTTTTCTTTTCTGTCTCTTATCTAGATTAAAGAATTGATCAAAATACAAAATTTCATCTGAGTTATTATCTACAATGTTAGGGATTTCATTAGGACCTTGCAAAAGAAATTGTACGGGTTGTAGTAGTTAACTCCGTACACCGATTTGACGTGAAGGTTTGAAAGTGCAGTAGTATAGAGAAACACGTTCCACTAAGATGCACTAAGTTAGATAGGTTTATTTAAGTTAAGAGTAACAGTACTAGAGTGGTAGGTGATTATTTCTCTCCGTTGTTGATAGCTTCACAGTTATAAGTTCACTATATTTAAATTCGTTAGTTATGTTATTTTATAATACAAAATTATGACGCGCATCATTGGCCTAAAGTAGGTTACAGAGTAAGCAGAAAAATGTACGGCGCTGAGACCGTACAGAAATACTCTAACTAAATTGGTACATAATACAAAATGTTCGAATTTTCACAAATTCGAAAACTTCATAATAAATATAATAATACTTGACAAAACATGAAGGTTTCTATATTATATATACGTTAAATATTAATGTATCTATAAATATACAGGGTGTTTGGCAGAACGTTGAACATACGAAAATGGTGGATAGGTGGGGTCATCTGCTACTTACTCAGCCCTAATTTATTTGGCCCTGGCCCTCTGGATATTTTAAATTTTATTTTTTTTGCTTTTTTCTAGTTTCACCACTTTCTTAACTTTAAAGTGTAATTTTTATAAAAAATGGGTAAAACAGGCAATACTTTGTTTTTTTTTTTTTAATCTTTAATGTTGGCAGATTGGTTGGTTGAACACTGCAAGGTTCGTAAAATTTAAATGATCGACGGCTTGCCAGTAGCAGTGGTGCAAATTGACATTCACTATTCCCTTGGGATGGTTACACAAAGCAGGTAGAAATTTTGTGTCACTCTTGTGCAGTCAAAGCTTATTTTTTCTCTCTTTCACTCTCGTGGCACCGTGACGCCTCAGAATGAATTCTTTTCTTTTATTCAGTCCAGACTTAACTGCCTCTGCGATCTCACGTGCCCGTTACGCTTACGTTTGTTTTTGTTCACTTCGTTTTGTTTTATTGTTATCACTAGTTTTGTAACCTGTTAGTTAAGTTTTTTGTTATTACTGTTACCTGTTGATAATGGTAAAGAAATGGCTGCTTTTACCAGTGAGGAATACGCGGACATGTTGTTAGCGTATGGAAGCGTTAATGCTAATTCGCGTGAAGCACGAAGGATTTATCAAGAGCGTTATCCCAACCGCCGAGTACCCAGTCATCAGACGTTTGCGAGTCTATGGTCTTTCAACACGATGGCTGCCCAGCTCACTGGAGTCTGATTGTACGTGAACATTTGGATAATTGTTTCCCAAATTCGTGGATTGGCAGGGAGGACCAATTCCCTGGCCTCCGCGATCGCCCGACCTCACTCCGCTCGATTTTTACGTGTGGGGAAGAGCAAAGGAACTAGTTTACACTACAGAAGTAGAAAGTCGAGAAGATTTGATAAATCGAATTAATGCTGCTTTCGAAGTTATGCGACAGGAGATGCTGCTGCGCACAACAACTGTAGAAATCAGACGTAGATGCCGCGCCTGTATTGTAAATGAAGGGCGTCAATTCGAACATCTGTAATTTATTAATTAAATAAATTATTTAAAATTATTGAATTGTTTCATTAGCGCTCCTAACTGGTACAGCTATTTTCTTTGTACTTAATTCAAGAAATTACATAATTTTAATCGATCATTTAAATTTTACGAACCTTGCAGTATTAAATTTCGCAAAACATTTCACTTTCCGTAAAGGTAGAGTTTCGTCAAAAATTTCCTACTTGATAAAATTATGAAATAACTCTTAAAGTTTTTTTTTTATAAAAGCAAATTACATACCATTAGAAAGGTCACACACTAGGGATGTTTTGCTAGAATTGGAACTCCTCAATCATTTTTTGTTTTTTTTTTAAATGCAAGTTGAAATTAAGATTTAAGTAATTTTTTACACCTTTCTGTAAGTTTGAGGACTCATAACTTTTTTTCTAGCTAACATATGAATAAAACAATAATTTTATAAGAATCTGCCAACATTAAAGATTAAAAAAAAAAAAAAAAGTATTGCCTGTTTTACCCATTTTTTATAAAAATTACACTTTAAAGTTAAGAAAGTGGTGAAACTAGAAAAAAGCAAAAAAAATAAAATTTAAAATATCCAGAGGGCCAGGGCCAAATAAATTAGGGCTGAGTAAGTAGCAGATGACCCCACCTATCCACCATTTTCGTATGTTCAACGTTCTGCCAAACACCCTGTATAAAAATGAATCCCTATTTCCCTTGATCAAGCCATAACATGAGAACGGCTTTGACTGATTTGATTTTTTTTATTCTCCTCTTTACTGGGGTGGTTTAAAAGAAAAAAAAAATAGGAAAAAAAAAGATATTTTAATTTTGACAGTACGTCTGGCGGGTATACTATACATAAAACCTTCCGGAATAAATTCTCTAAATGATAATGAAAACTGCATCAAAATCCGTTACGAAGTTTAGAAGAACACAAAGACAGATACGAAAAGAGACTTTATTTTATAGTAGATAGATATAGATTTAAAAACAGCGTCGAATACTTGTTAGGAAGTCATTGAACATCGGATATTGCCTTTCCGATATTACAATGTGCGGTTGTTGCTGCTGAAATGCGTCAAACGGAAACTATACAGCTAATTGCAAATAGTACAATATTCTAGTGAGGTTTCGACAATATTTCATCATTCTCTCCAACCATAATGACCCCATAACTCACCTTCAGGAGAGTAATAGGGCCACCAGTAGGGTTTGCAAACGCAAACCACCTAGATCTACATTCCGACCTCGCCGCCGAGGTCGTAATCGTATCCACCCCCCCCCCCCCCCCCCCACTTCCCCCACTCGCTGAAGCTGTGCCTGCTGGTGGCACAGCTAAGTCTGTAGCTTTAAACCTCCCTATCATGGATCCAGCCTGCCCCGTCTGGCTGTTCTCCCCCTAGCGACGCACAGTCGCCTATATCTTAGTTTGTAAGCCCTGGCCGGAGGCTTTAAGTTCGCTTAAAGCACCCACAGGAAATATTCGGTTAAGCAGTCTCGGCCTCCAATGGTCAACTGCGAGATGTCATTCACAAAAACAAAGCGACAATATTTCATCAGCTCCAATTTATGGATTAGTGCAGTTAAATCCCCGCGGTAAGCGAGCCTAGTATTCATAAATAAATCCTTTCATTACCAAGTCTGTGAAATAGATATACAGGGTGTCCCGTAAATAAAGGATAACCTTTTAAGGGGTTGTTGTACTCATCATTATAAACAACTTTTACTTTAGGACAAACCTGAAATCGCGAAAAAAATCTGCTGTTCCCTACATTTAGACGAGTTACGCGAACATAAATGTAGGGAACAACTGATTTTTTTTTCGTGATTTCAGGTTTGGTCCCATAGTAAAAGTTGTTCATAATGATGAGTACAATGACTCTTTAAGAGGTTATCCATTATTTACGGGACACCCTGTATGTTCATATCGATTTTTTTTTTGGGAAAGCCCTGTAGCATTGTAGCATTTTTTAGAGGCTGTATGAACCTATGTATTTTCAAGCCGCGTCTCCTCCAGCTATAGTCTAAGTTCTCTCAAACAAATATTACTTGTACGGCCAGTGTAGCCCGCGAAATTCAAATTTTCTTACGTTTTTTGCAATTTGCAGGTCAGTGTCAGGTTGTATGTTGATTAAAATATGAGACGCGGCCGTAGCTATTATGGCTTTACAGAATTATAATCATTAGAATCAGCAATACAACTCCATAATTGACTCAACTCCATAATTGAATTGACCTCATGATTTCATGAAATCGCTAGATTTGAGGTCAATTCTAACTTATGGAGCTGATTCTAATGATTATAATTCTGTAAAGCCATAATAGCTACGGCCGCGTCTTATATTTTAATCAACATACAACTTGACACTGACGTGCAAATTGCAAAAAACGTAACAAAATTTGAATTTCGCGGGCTACTTTAGCGCATCCTCCTTAAGTAAAACTCCTTTACAGTTTTTATCCCCAGTTTCCTCGGGGAATACAGTTATTACTTGGATTTATAGTTCTTTTGTTTTTGTTTCATAATCACTTCTTATTCTCAAATAATGAATTTGTTTTAGGTAATCTTTTTGTTTATGAGTCGTAGGTAAGTATTTTTGTAAGTCATTTTAGTTGGAATTTTCTCGAGTTTTTTGTAATTAGGTAACTTATACAAATGCGTATTCCCAACTTTATAAAATAGTTCATCCAAAACTTATAAAAAAAAAATTTTAAACTGAATTCAAACAACCCATACGACAAAAAAAAATAAAGGTGAATTCCCAAAATTATGATCACTCAATTACTCCACCGATTACTTTCATAATTATGACCATCTTTAAGTACATGCCAAGACCGAGGGGTAAGCACTGTATGCCGTTGGTCCCGGCTGTCATTCGTGGATCTTTGCCAGTCGTTACAAGGGTCATCAGAAGCTCGAAAGTCTAACAACTAGTCTCACCAAGGGGTATTGTGTTACCCAGTAACTGGGTTGTGATGATTGATGATGATTAAAATTGTAATTCTACTCATTTATATGTATACCAAAGTGCAGTCATTGCCATTTTAAAATAAACAAACGCAATTCATTTACAAACGTAGGCAAACTGCTGGCTTCAATTCGCTCTCTACCAACCACCCAACCAACAACCATTCCTACTCATAGTTGTCACCAACCACCACACTGGTGTAGGTACTCATAGGTGAAACCAGCATTCCTACTCATAGGTGTCAAATAATGCCTTAACCTTCATTCTTATCCTCGAAACCCCCAATTTTAATTCAATAACTCTCTTCACTAGGTACTCACAAACCCTTTTGCGTAGAACTACCAAAACTAAACCAGTTAGACATAATCGATGGCAACTATTGATTGCCTCTCAAGTGCCCTCCAAAGCAATTAAGCCAGTTAAAAAGACATTGTATTGTTAGACAAGGTTCGTGTTCGCGACTTGTGATCGCCGCGATAGATGTCCAAAGTCTGAGTCTATCGTCCTTACCTGTTGCTTAAACCTCGAGAAAGTGACGCGGCTGAAATGCGCCACCGCCCTGTGTTACCAGGAATGTAAAATTTCCCAAATAATTTGGGAATTTTGGTTATGGAAACTGTATCCTCAAGTAACGTGTGCAAATAAAATGAAAGAGGATGATTTGTTAACATAATACCTGTGATTGTTAATGAAGAAAGAAAAAAAAAGTATTTATTGTGACTCGCACAGGAAGATCTCCAACGAAACTAAACAAAAAACAAAAAAATATATTATATAAAAAGAAAGTAAAAAAACAAAAAGTCTTGTACGAGGCCAAAAGGCTCCTATCTCGGCATGATGCTGCGACATTTACAAATAAGTGCCGCAGCGATGGTATTCTGATAGGACCCTCCCACGGTCACGGGCAGTTACAGAAATAAATCAATAAAATAAATTCAGGTACTTAAAATATTAGGAAATAAAAATAAAATATCGTCAGCGCCCAACGTAACCTCATTACTTGTCTTTGCCCTAAGTGTCTGTTATCTCGTCATCGCGAAATTCTGGCGGCCTGCCCTGTGTGGTGACCTATCTTTTTGACTTACATAAGAGTATCTGTTCAGGTTTCGCCTAGGGCTTAAGGTAATTATGCAGCCGAAGTGCAACTCTACGACGATTAGTATGTACTTACTTTTTTATGGGTGTGATTTAGCGAGATCACTTGTCATAAACTCACACCCACAAACAAAATGCGTATTCTGCTTCTTATGGTTGTCTAGACCTATCCACTCTAGCTGCAGCCTGACTGACACAATATTCTTTTAATTAAATGTTTGCAGCTAAGGAAAGTACCGCCTATTATCTAAGGCTAAGCTTACAAAACATATCTACATGAGTACCTCCACCACTGAATAATTCCTCTCATCTACGTCCACATAATGACTAACAATTAGTCTAAATCCTGCTCATCCGCACTGACCCGAAAGCCCCCATTACACGGGTGGGTACATTTGAAACTATACTACTCGACGTCACTGATATGGGTGCGGGTGATTCTAGATTTGAGGGCTGGCAACACCGGCCCGGGCGGAGGCAGTGTGCGCGAGCCGTCAGCCGCGCCGACCGCTCCCCGACAACCCTAGTCATAAGTGACAACAGACTCTATAGCACACCTCTAATTAGTTATACGTGTTTAAAAAAAACTTGTGGTTTTCTTCAACTTAATTGCACAGTGCTCAAATCGTGTTCTAGGTAGCGGAAAAAGCTTTATTTATATTTTTACTGAGTTTTTAAACTAAGTGCAACGCGTGTTTTTTTATTTAGCGTTTTAGTCGAGTGTTTTATGTTGTATTAAAATTCGCGGTCGATTCTTTAAAACGTTTTTTGAGATTAAAACCGTGTTTGTCATCATAAATTTTGGAGATAATTTGTAAAATTTCTTCGTGTACGGTCCCGAGTCTGCGCATATTTACATATTTATAGAAATTTACATATTTACTCAGTGTTAGTGCACGCTGCTCTGGGAACTACGGTGTTTGGTTTTCTTTTTTTAATAATTTAAAACTTTCCTACAAGAAGATACAATAATAAATAACAAGGCAAAACGAAACATATAATCATAAATTGCTAACAAAACTCATCTACTTTATTAGTATTGTACGGATAGACTAATAATAAAAAGCTGCGTTATAGTATTTAATCAATTTTCCAAGTTCTAAAAAAAAAATATTAACAAAAACCATCAAATTAATCCTTCAAAGCCTTCGCCACAAATTCATTTATACTTGAAACGTAATCACAGCATCAGCAACTCGAAAATTTAAATAAATACGCGATTATACCCCTCAAGGGAGCGGTACAGACGCAACAGTTAGTTCATAATCTTACCCCGAGCTTTATCACGGCCATTCGCATTACCCATGTATGAACAAACCTCTTTCACTGGTCTCTCGCCTATACCCTCCTTGTTTAAAATTAAAAAGTTCTACCGAATTTTTTTTAATGGCAATTCCACTACGTACGTAAAGGGATGCGAGTATTGCTCGTTTCGTATATGTCTACGTACGTAAGACCTCGCATTTGCTGAAAGTAATTAAAATGCTGTCAGAGAATAATTGGATTTGTTAACATCTTCCTACTGCTTGTGCTGAGAGAGATGCTTTTAATTACTTTTGTTAATAGTTACCGAATGATAAGAAGATGAGGATGTAAAACTCGTAAACACATACATTCTATTTCTGGCGCCCAACATGGGGCCAACGTTGATTGATGTCCTTGAATCAAACCTTTACTAAATAAGTAAAGAAAAGCAATTACATGAGACGGTGATGTTTGTGAACGTTACAAAATGTCAATGTGAAATCAATATACTCGTATATGTCACAAGAGTTGTATCGAAGCGGGCCTGTCACTTTGTACTTTCGTATTAAATTACTGAAACTTGGTCCTTGAGCTGTTTTTATGTACATAGATAAAAAAAATCGAATTACAAAATCCATTTCGCAGTTCTAATTTACTAGGAGTACATCCAATCCATCAAAACTTGGGATTTGTTTTTTTATCTTTCGATATTAATGTCTGATGTGGTTATACGCCGTAGAATTTGTAGAGCAACGAAATATGGATTTTACGCGAAAAGCTTTCGCTCGGAGCTGCGCATTGATTAGAAGCAGGGAGTAAACAAACACCCACCTTTAATGTCGTGGAATTACTACGATACGTAGTAACTCTTACTACGAGTATTAAATAATATGGCGAAAGAAGGTTCACTCTTATAACTTTATAGTCGTAACTTCACAAATTCCTTTAGGGCGGATTTTTCCAAAGCCAGTTATCTTTTTCCGAAGCATAATTTTGATTTTTTGTCAGTTTTGCCAAACAAAAACAGTCAGACGACAATTTTATTCTACGGAAAAGAATATATGACTTCGGTAAAATCAGCTGTAGGTCATATTAGACCTACTTTAGCATTGACTAATAATCATAATGTGATATTTTCGCACAGATTACGACATTATATCGTCGCCGTGGAGTGAAAACCTCGTAAAGACAGCTTCATTGTTTTTTCTTTTTATTTCTTCACTTTTTTCCATGTACTACAATCTGTTTATATAGAAATAAAGTTTTATATTTTCTTTTTGTTGTTTTTGGGTAGAAAACCTCGTAATGTTATTTAGAACAAACGTGCACAGATCAATGATAATGAGAACCTCGATAAACGTCAACGACGGCCATTTTTCAGTCAGGTTTTAGCTTCCCCTGTAAAAATGCTTTTAATGCAATCACAAGGTTTTTACTGCACGGCGACGATATATGGCGTATGAGGTCATTATCGAGTATAGTGTAAAGCTGGTCTTCTTTACACGTTTCTGTTTGATCAAGTGTACGGTGTCCCGGCGCCCACGCAGGACAAAGGTTGTCTACGACCCCGGTAGCGCCGGCGACAAGCCGTCTGCTACGAAATAAAAAAAAAATTATCTTTAATTCTTTTTTATTATTTTTCGCAATGTAAACAATTAATTGTTGGCTAACCTAAAGAAACAAATAAATTCCATTTAATCGTTCGGTTTTATCTTTTAGAATTGGTTTAGGTGTGTACTTATTCCTTCTTCTTTTAATCCTTTTGAATAAATTGGAAGGGTTTTTCAAAGTCTATTCAATAAAACAACTTGATTATAGCCCCTATTATTTAAGTTGAGATTATAGACATGTTAACAACATTGTAACTGATTGCGTTTTGCCAAATTGAGTTTTTACTCAATTTCGCACTTTTGTGAGAATCTTTAGTAATTAAAATTTATACACACGCAGCGTACAATTATCTTGTTCAGTAATAAGTAAAGTGTCATTTGCAATATTCGAATCACATCTAGCTATTGAATACTGGATACGTGTTAACCTCTGATATATCGATCGAAACAGAGTCTCTCATAAAAGAGAAACTATCGCAATATAGGTAGCTTTCCTCCAATATACTTGTACCTTCCATTATTACCTCACATTTATTATCAAAGGCTACTTCGTAACTGTAACAAATTATCTCTAGGTACTCGCTTGGCGGGTAGTTTGCGGTCTGCACATTGCGCAACTGTGAACAAAACGCGATCCGTCATAGCTTTTAATTAAAGTAATAAGCTTTCTAATACTGCGTTTTGTTCGCTCGGCTTACAGGCGTTAATTTGTGGGTTCTTTTGAGTTTCGTTAGTCACAAGATTCTTTTGTGGGCGTGACACCTTTTTTGAAATTTAGGGATTCCTGTTTGAATCACTTTTTTTAAAGAATATTTTTAGAGAGGAGCTCGTGGCTAAGTAATAACAGCCGCACGGGTCGATCCATCAGGTTAAGCTACGCTTGCCGGTGTTGTCCGTGGATGGGTGACCATCTTTACATATCGAGACTCCTCCGTGCATCGGAAAGCACGTTAAGCCGTTGGTCCCGGCTGTCATTTGTGGATCTTTGACAGTCGTTACGGGTCGTCAGAAGCTCGAAAGTCTGACAACCAGTCTTACCAAGAGGTATCGTATTACCCAGTTAATGGGTTGTGGAGGTCAGATAGGCAGTCGCTCCATGTAAAATACTGGTATACAGCTGCATCCGGTTAGACTGGAAGCCGACCCCAACATAGTTGGGAAAAGGCTAGGCAGATTGATATTGATTTTTAGAGCATTCATATTTTTTTCTGTGAACGGCTAGTTGAATTATTTTAAATGTTAGAAAAAGGAGCTATTGACTCTTTATTTGAGTGGATTATCGATTGCGGTCCTACTTAAGAGAGCTGTCGCATTGTGTCACCGCTCTCGCTCTCATGAGACCAAAATTTTAAGAATGTTAAATGAAAAAATGCTTTTTTGATAAATATAATCAATTAAAGGACTAGTTAAATAATGTTAATTTAATAGATAACTATTAAAAACACATTTTTATTGTGGCATTTAACTCATCTCAAAAACAGATAATACTTTTTAAACTGAGTTTATTAGATAACACAATATGAATGTGTTGTAATAATTAGGTACCTATTAAATTAACATTATTTACTAGTCCTTTAATTGATTAAATTTTTCAAAAAAACATCTTTCCATTTAACATTCTTAAAAATTTGGTTCCGTGTGAGTGAGACAGGTGACTTAAACGCGCTAACCCTCTTAATTATTTGTTTTCATTTAATTTGTTGTTATGTATTTTTAAATATTTTTTTTTTTATTTTTGTCATAATTGCGTAGGTATTACTTACCTTGTGATAGAATCGAACAAACTAACGACTGCTGAAAAAAAAGAATGATAAGCACGACGCCACTATTTATTAATTAATTTATATTCTATACCTAACCGTAATTTTATTCCCCAGCTAGTCAAACAAAAACTATAAACAATAACAACGAAATAAACAGTAATAAATCATAGTACCTAAGTGTGTAAACGGCCTAATAGTCGTGAGTGAATAGTGATGGTACCAGTGTAATATTAACAATGAGTGGGTTAGGCCCGCCTGGCGTTTGGGCCGCACAGAAAAGGTTGGAGTCTTGGGCCCGGGCTGCAAGAGAGAGGACTTCGAGTGCCAGTAGCGGTCAGAGCCATAACTCCACTGACAGCTTCGGTGATGACAAGTCACATGGCAGTCTTAATGTAAGTAGTACTAGTAAAAGATTCCCTTTTTTTTTTTTTTTTTTTTTTGTGGATGGGAAATCATCAAATGACTTCTCCCGCTCTGGGCAGAGCGGGAGGGCGTGTCAGACTTTTACTGACTAAAACCCACCCATGCTCCTTCAGCTGCCCGTGCCAGGGCCACGGTATCTCTTTCGAACTACCCGCGACCCCGGCGGCATCGGCCCAATTCCCCCCCTCGAAACCCCGTCACTGCTGACATCTCTTTGAGGCGCGCGTGGAACACAACGCGCCGTTGACCCGGGCCTGGTCCTTACCGGACGGCGAGCTGCCCATTACTCGTCGTCCGCAAGCCCGCGCCTACGGTGGCCGGGAATCGGCAATCGATTCCCGCCGCCCACGGCGTCTCCTGCGGAGTAAAAGATTCCCTAAGGGAATATTATTTTATAGCGGTTTCACATTTTATTAAGCGGGTTTCGCTGGTAGTGGTAGCAAGTGCTACTGCTGAGCAGGAGGTCCTGGGCTGAATCCTAGCTCTGGTTAACTGTTATTGGGTTTTCCATCAGGAATTTCTCAGTAGCAGTCCAGAGTCTGGATTTGTGCCCTGTTTGCTTTCATCCAAATCCATTGAGGTTGAGGCGTGTATATGCGTTAACAAATGCCTTCACAAATTTGTACGCTTTCAATATTCATAACTAGCATTTCCCGAGCGGCTTCGCCCGCGTGGATGTCGGAAAATATCCCACTGGAACGTGCTACCGCGAAATTCTTCCTTATTCCTTGTTTAAAATATAAAGGGAACCTCTCTGCAAAATTTCAGTTTTCTAGGCTCAAGGGTTTGGGCTGCGCGTTGATAAGTCAGTAAGTCAGAACTTCTCTTTTTATTTATAAATATAGATTATAAGTCGCTATTTCTTCACACAAAAGTTCCGTTCTTGATAAACTGCTTCTTTTCAATTATCACGGAAACCATCTAAGTTCAAGACAATCACAGAGTTCCAGACCTGCTAAAGAAAAATTATGTCGATGGATACAACTTTTATCTTGCAAGAACCTAAGTTTGAAAACCTTTCATACTTTTCTTGATAATAATCATTTATTCAACAAAGTCCATGGGAAAACTTATTATGTTTAGTTTGTGCCGTGGGAACGGAAGTTTCAGGAATTTCAGTTGAGATAATATTCAGTACCTATTTGTTTTTTTTTTGGAGAATAGTCATCAAATATAGGTAAGTCCAAAATACGTAAATACAGAAGAATTCAGCTGGGCTGCGGCAGCGTTTGGAAAGCTTTGAGTCTTCTTATCGCGTATTCCACAGAGCCTAAAGACTAACCCTGGCCGCAAACGTAAGCAGCAAACAGCAAGCGTACAGCGAACTATACTATTTTGCTTCTCAACATTTGGCACTTGAAGGATTTGCGGCGTAAATACGTACACTTCCTAAAGCATTTGCTGTATGCTTGCTGCACAGGCGTGCGGCCTGGCTAAGGCTCTTCAATCAGTGCATCCTGCCGGTTATTACTTACGGAGCCGAAACGTGGACACTCACGGTAAGGCTGGTTCATAAATTCAAGCGGGCTATGGAACGGGCTATGCTAGGAACTCTGAGGGATTGAACTTAGAACGAAGTGTTCCGGCAGAGAACCAAAGTTGTCGACATAGCTAACTTAATAAGCAAGCTGAAGTGGCAATGGGCCGGCTATATTAGCCAGAGAACTGATGACCATTCGGGTAGACGTGCTCTTGAGTGGAGACCGTGAATCGGCAAACGGTAGGACGCCCTCAGGCTAGGTGGAGCGACGATCTTCGCAGGGTGGCTAGTAGTAGCTGGATGAGAGCTGCTGAGAATCGAGGGGAATGGCGTGCGATTCGAGAGGCCTTCGTCCAGCAGCGGACTGATGTAGACTGATGATGATTATGATATCGAAATATGTAGGTAGGTATAACATTCAACAATGACGAAGTTGGAAGTGATTCATAACCTTGTTCATTTAGGTATTTATTTGCTGAAGTTGTAATCGAGCTGAGAGAAAGTTTTTGTGTTTTATTCTGTCGAGAGCAAAGTTTTTCTAGTTCAGAATCCATACCATTTAAATTGGTTTCAAACATGAAATATGATAGTCTATGAATAATAATGATTCTACTCAAAGTTTTCTTGATAGCAAAATTCATTTAGTTAACAATGTCAGTAGGAAGTTGATGAGATATTGATTTTGATTCTGTTGAAATTTTAAATTGCGCTTAAATTTTATTGCTATGAGCAGTGGAGGCCCAGTGGCAACAGCCGCGACTTACGAGTTGTAGGCCTTAGGTCCGAACCCTGACAGGAGCTTTACTTTGTGTAAATTATTTCATCACCACAGCTCTCAAAACGGTGAAGGAAAACATCGTGAGGAAACCGGCATGTCCTAGAACCAAAAGTTCGAAGACATGTGACGTCTACCAACCCGTACTGGGGCCGGTCGGTGGACTGCGGCCCACTCCCTCCGGAGAGGAGGGCTATGTCCCAGCAGAGGGAACATGATAGGCTGATTATGCTTTAAGTTTTATTTAGAAAATAGGTAGATATATGTATGTAAGGATCGTAGCAATGGCGTCTGTAGTTTCTGCCTACTCCCCTGGAGAAGAAGGCGTGAGTGTATGTATGTATAATGGGCAGATAATATATAAAATATACAAAAGTAAATTATACAACATTTTCACAACTGCTAAGTTGGAAACTATTAATACGTTCAAAGCTTGTTTATTTATTTACTTATTTTCTGTAGTTTTATTTACGAGTCGAGAGCGAAGTTTTTCTTTTTGTAAATCCATTTTAAATCATCATTCAAATGGTTTCTATGAAATGTTATGAAAATTGATAGCAATAGCTGTCGAACTCGAGTGCACAGTCTGTTTTTATTCGGAGAAAAGCAAGCTTTTATCGATCAGCACCCTTGATCAGCACGCTTGATCATCACACTTGATCGTCAAGCTTTTAATCATCACACTCGATCATCACGCTTGATCACTACGCTTGATCATCACGCTTGATCACCACGCTTGATTATCAAACTTGGTCATCACGTTTGCTCACCACGCTTGATCACCACGCTTGATCACCACGCTTGATCACTAAGCTTGATCATCACCTTTGATCACCCTGCTAGATTACCACGTTTGATTACTGCGCTTGTTTACCACGCTTGCTCACAACGCTTGATCATCACACTTGATCATCACGCTTGTTCACCACGCTTGCTCACCACGCTTGCTCACCACGCTTGATGGTGCTGTAAAGCAGTCCGTGCTGGCCTTAGCAAACATACCTGATGCACTGCAAAAGTTGCAATGAAGGTTTCCATACAATGTTTCACAGTGAAGTACCTATAGTAAAGTTCCTAGATTTAGTAAAATAGTACCAACGTGAAATATTGAAAAACCACATTGGTCTCTCACTCTATATCAGGTTTTGACACAAACCATGCTGTGATCAACATCACGTCAATATTTAAAAAAAAACTAGTATCGTATTATATCTAGGAGCCTTAGGTGTACCTACTTGTTTACATAATTCAATACACATTAACCATAATTAACGATCAATCAAAATGAATGAATATCCTGTAATAAGATTACATTTCGTTCCTTGAGAAAGATGGAAAATGTAATACAAATACGCTTGAGTACGCAATGAACATAATAATTATAATATGTTTCAATGGTATTCAACGATACGAAATCAATACATGTATAATAGCGTTCATTATGTCGTCGTTTTTATTAAAGATTCCGTGGAAATAATTACTAGTGTTTTTCAAAGTAGATACGTTGTTTGCCTCAAGTTTCGTTACTTTCAGTCCTTTTGACTGAAATGTATTTGTTCTTCGTTATACGAATGATAAGTAGAATTTTTAATCAAATAAAAGTTTTTGACTGACGATTATACGAATTATCATCATGTCGTCTTCACGAATTCGCACTAAAATGTTTTAAGTATTATTATATTTTTTTTATTTTATATATTTTTTTATTTTATATGTTTTATTATATATATCTATGACTCCTACGAAAAATCAGTTTAACGATCATTGGGAAGCCCATTTTCAGCAGGGGAATTGAAGCATCTACTACTGAAAATGGATTTCCCATTGTCATTTGTTAACGACGCACCGAGCTTTTTATACACACAAACACGTTTTTATAATCCTTGTTTGAAGTAGAAAACAAATTAAAATCTAGGGAAATATATTGGTATTATTGGGGATTTTATATACTAGACATTATACACGATGGAAACCCGATTTAATAAAGTTGGCTTGAAAGAATAAATGCGCAAAGTTACCTCTTTTCGAGTAATTGTTATTGTTATTGTTGCTATTTCCCTACTTTTTTACATAAGTAATTTGATATTATGATTAATTTACTAAAATAAAGTTTATAGATGATCATCATTATTCTCCTGCCCTTATCTCAATCTATTTGGGGTCGGCGCAACATGTCCTTTTTTTCTATACTTCTGTATTATTCGTCATCTCGGTAGTCACCCCTTTTCTAGCCATGTCATCTTTCACACAATCCATCCATCGTTTCTTTGGTCTTCCCCTACTCTTATAGCCATCGACATTCATACTCAAAACCTGCCTCACGACATTTTCCTCATTCCTCCGCATCACATGCCCATAGGCATGCCCATAGGCATGTGATGCGGAGGATGATGGAGGAGTGAGGAAAAGCCAGGAGGAGGAGGAGGAGGTGCCTTGACAACCGATTTCCGCACAACTTTTCAGTCACCGGTGCCACTTTCAAACTTCCTCTTATGTACTCATTTCTTATTCTATCCATTCGTGTAACACCACACATCCCTCTTAGCATTCTCATCTCAGCTGCATGCAATTGCTTTTCATTCATCCCTTTTGTGGCCCAACATTCTGATCCATACAAGACAGCAGGTCTAACCATTGTTTTATATTTCTGCCCCTTAAGTTTAAGGGGAATGCGGGAGTCGCAGATTGTTCCCGTGACCTGCCGTCATTTCATCCATCCAGTGTTAATCCTATGCTTAACCGTCCGATCTACTTCGCCATCGCTTTGCACGATTGAACCGAGATACCGAAAGTCGGAGCTGACTGGGAGAAGCGCACCATCAAGCGCTATGGCTCCAGAAATAAAGTTTATAGATGACTGGAGCGTTTATACACGACAGTTTTTTATTTAAGAGCATTACGATGAAAATAACAACGAACAACATTGAAAAAGTGCAAAAGTGTGGTTATTTTCTTTACTCTTTACACGAAAAGAAAAATACAGAGACGAAGGCAAAAGCTCGGTGCGCCCTTAATGGTCGACTTCATCAGTATTTTTAACCAACTTCTGTAGCATTTACACTGCGTATCATTCCTTTATCCCGCTTCAATTAATAAGTGTCATTGAAACCGTCAACATTCAACACGAAATAACAGTAGGTATCAGAAATTCCGAATATCAAAAACCCGGGGAGAGATCCCTGAGTGCCCGTCAACATGACGTGTTTTGACGGGCACAGCCGCGGGCAAGCCTATAGTTGGAAAAACAAGCGCGCCTAGCTTATTATTTTTACAATTCAAGAGTTCGAAATAACGAGGTGCTCTTTCAGTGAAACAAAAAATGAATTCTGGCCTATCGTGAATTTGAGATGTGTATTATATTTTTGTTTTCTTGTTTATTTGGGTGGATGATTGTGAGTATTGTTTTTTATACCGAGCTGGCTACGGTGCTTTGCGTCTTATCTATAAGACATACAGATCTCCCAGGAAAAGTATGCACCTCGGCAATCGTAGTTTATACGTTCAGAAATACGAACGCGTGATGATGAGATCTAATATATACCTGCTACAACCATGGAAGTACTTGCCCATTTTTAACCGACTTCAAAAAAGGAGGTTCTGTATTCGACCCGTATGTATGTATGTATATATGTATGTTTGTTTGTTTGTCCGCGATTTTCTCAAAAACTAATGAACGAATTTTGATGGTTTTTTCACTAACGTGATCTGCATACTTTCGGAAAGGTTTAAGTATATAATACATTATGTAATTATTGTTATGTACGAAGTTATTTGCATAAATGCGCTGTATCTCCGACATTTCAAAGCGGATTTTGATGACTCTTCTTGTGGTTCGACTTGGGCTTACCTACTTATGTAATTGTATATTCAAATAAAAATGGAAAAATAAATTTACTTTAAAAAGTAAAAACCGACTTCAAAATTTTGTTTTATGAAAGTTATTTTATTCGTTTTTGGTTTTGAAGTCGGTTTTTACTTTTTTTATAGTAAATTTATGTATTACAATGGTTAGAAAATTATAGGTTAACAACGCAATGCCAAAAAACTTTTCAAAACTTTTGAGTTACTGACGACGAGTTGCGACCGGAGTAGGCAAAACAGAAGCTTTTCCCCTGTGGGGGTTACTCTTGGGCGTGACGTTCGTGCTAATTCGGAAACACGAAGATTACCGACTTTTTCTTGTTAAACTGTACATTCCTTGGTTTGTGTCAGTTTATTCAGCTTGTTAGACCATTTCTACTAATATGACGGACTGACACTACTTGGTCTTCGGGAGAGGCTTTTATTCAAAGATTCAAAGTCAAAGTATTTATTTCAATCAAACCATTTACTTACAGGGATTTTTGAATTGTCTAAGAAACGGTTAGTTATCCAGAAAGTTGAAACTAGGTTGCCTGTTCCAAAGCGTACATCTCCCTGTCGATAAAAAAGGCAAGGAACTCCATGGACACTCATATTTGATAAAGATAAAGATACCGGAAAAATCGCTACTGTGCTTGATAGAAAATAAAAACAAGTAGATCTCTGGGGTTCACTTAAGTATGATAAAGTTGTAACAAATGTGTCAAGTAAAAATATTAAGAAAAGTAGGACTTTAAAACATCTGGAACGACCCTATTTTGTTCGTAACTTGCTTAATGATAGGTAAAACAAAAAAGGTTAAAACTCAAATTACGCAACGCGGCATCATCGAAATTGAAACGCCAATTAAAAATTCATGAAGGGTCAAAGGCAATGAGTAACTGTAGCCGTAACGCACAAGTGCTTCGGTTTAATCACTATTTCGAGTTGGCACTAAAATTTCAATATGGCTACTACAACGATGCTCGCACCAGTCGACCCTCTCACTAAAAATATAGGAACAGAAGAACCACTCCGATACAATTGCGAATAAAAACGTGGATACTCCCTGGCCGCACCACAGTGGAAAATTAAAAAACACAACGGTACGTACTGTAATGAAAAAAAAAAATTACCTCAAAGAATAATGAAATATTGGTGGCGCGGCTGGGGAGTATACTCCCTGGCCGCGCCACCACGGTTTCTGTAAAGAATTTGGCACAGGACACAGTATACACTAAATAATTGTGTAAAAATTGTTGTTTTTAACTATTGGTTAAAAACAAGGTAGGTAGTTGTTAGGTGTATTCGAACATATTATACACTAACGAATTGTACGAAAGTTTTACTTTTCCCTACGCTATAAAAAGATTTAAAAATTTAATTACTTTAGAAATAAACTTTACTTTAAATTAGAAACGGTCAGCAACGAAAGTCGTTAACACTGTTACTTTTAGATGTCCTCTGAATTGACAAAAAAATATTAAATAATTACACTACTTTTAAGCATTTCTTATAAATATCACATTTGCAATGCGCTCGAATTTCTAAAAAATATTCGCAGCCAGAAATCAAACCCGGTTACTTTTATAAATCACGAGCTACCAATTCACGTGGCTATGATTTCTAAAGTTCTAATCTTTTTATAGCGTACGTACGGAAAAGTAGGTAGGTACAATTTCATTTCCGTACAATTTAGTGTATACTATGTCAGGGTACGCCTAACACATACGAACTTCTGAATATTTTTGTATAGTGGTAGTTATAATTGAATATTGTTCGTGAATACGGCTCGCAATTGTTTACTTTGTGTTTGTATTCATACGTATGGGCTTGGATGTAAATAAAGGCCGTACTAAATCATACTGGTATTACGAAGGAGACTTTTATTTGTAAGGGATTTGCGTAAAAACGGCTTATAAGATTGTTATTTTAATTATTTAGCTGTTTTGAAAGTAGGGACTGAGACTGGCCCGGATTCTTGGAAATGGATAAAATGGCTTGATATTTATGATTTAAATAGCACATAAAAATAATTATTAATGTTAGGAAAACAGATACATACACCTACTTATATTGATTTTACTAGAACAAAACATAATACCCACTTATTTTTCTGTAGATGACTGTAAGCCCGATTAGTTTCGTGCTCAAATGGAGCCCTTATTCATGAACTCATCAGACGAAGAGGTCGAGAGTTGTTTAAGGTCCACCGTAGGTAAACAGTGTAAAGGGTTCACTATTTATGGTAACACACTCCTTAATAGTTGATAGTAGGTAGTCTACCGCAGTCCAATGCTGGACAAATGGGCCTCCTTGTGAGATCTACGTTTTGAAATGGGCATCTAGCTTCAACTTTCTGACCAACTGACCGACTCTTTGACAATTCAAAAGTGCTTGTAATTGGTTTAATTGAAATAAATACTTTGAGTTTGCGCCACAACACCCTGTCCTCCGCCTTCCGCATCCAGTATGGCCCAGCCACCTTTTTAAGGTCGTCGGTCCTTCTAGTGGAAAGACGACCCACACTACGCTTGCCGATACGCGGTCCTTACTCCAGGACTCGTCTGCTTCACCGACCATCGGTCCTTCGACAAACGTGGCCAGCCCACTTCCTGCTATGTTGGTAACACCGGTTCTTTTCCGGATAATTTCATTAGTAGATAGTTGGTATGTACGAGTAAGTTTATCTTTCTGTTCCTATTTGCAACAGAATACGAGAGTGAAACCCCAAGGAGTTCCCCAAGGAGTTAGTTTTGTGTTCCAAGGGAAACTGCTTTGCATATTTTATTATTTACAAAGGTTCGGGCTCGTAAAATTAATAAATATGTAAAGAGGTACAATATTTGAAGCGGAAAATTTATCTTTGAATAGTGACAGCAGCTACCATTTCATGAGCCAGATATCCGAGCACCCATGTCATCACTCTTCTAATTTCTTTACAAAACCCTGCTGCAATCAAAAATTAAAATAAATAAAAAAAACTTTATACAAAAAAAAAACAAACTGACTTCGATAACCGTTTTTATTTGTTGTAAAAAGTTGTTATTTTACACTTTTTAGTTGTAATACACACACACACATGCGTGTGCCACTTCTTATTATGTGAAGTTAACTCAAAAACTACTGATGCAAAGTTAATAAAATTGATATGGTACCACCGCGTGGGATTCTTCGCATAATCATCTTCCTGCCCTTATCCCATGTTACGTAGGGCTGGCGCAACACGTTTTCTTCTTCCATTCTCCCCTGTCAACTGTCACGCTATCATTCACTCCTTTCTCTTTCATTTCATTCCTCACTTAATCCATCCATCTTTTCTGTGGCATTTTTCTCCCTCTTCATCCATCAACATTTATATTCATCACTCTTTTAGTAAGTACCAAATGAAAAAAGAATCACGTAAATCAGTCGGTAATCACTGAGAATTCGGTGTATACTTGAAGAAAAAAGTCATGGAATGCATAACCTCCTCCTTTTTTTGAAGTTGGTTAAAAAGTAATAAAAACACCCAGCATTTATTCAGTCTTATTAACAAACTAAACTTCTATTAACAAACTACCCGACAGACCAATGTCCTGTCCAAACAATAATTCATACAAAATTCTCATAGAAAATGCACTTTCAGTTTTACCGAATTTTACAATTTTCCCGGCATATTTCCCAATTCTTCTCTTCACAAGAACTTTCCTCGGACTTCAACGAATACTTAAAAAAAAAAAGCCGATTTGGTGCAGCGTTCTAGAGTTTTGCTCTTAGCACATTAGCCATAAATTTTTATTATACAGGGTGTCCCGTAAATAAAGGATAACCTTTTAAGGGGTTGTTGTACTCATCATTATAAACAACTTTTACTTTAGGACAAACCTGAAATCGCGAAAAAAATCTGCTGTTCCCTACATTTAGACGAGTTACGCGAACATAAATGTATGGAACAACTGATTTTTTTTTTCGTGATTTCAGGTTTGGTCCCATAGTAAAAGTTGTTCATAATGATGAGTACAATGACCCCTTAAGAGGTTATCCATTATTTACGGGACACCCTGTATAGATTAGAAAAGCTGCTAAACTAATTTCATTAAAATATAACCTGCCCTAATATTCTCGCCTTTTCATTTAATTTTACTTGTCACGATGAATCGGCCGACTTATAGGGAAAAGTTAATTGAATTAATCTCCCTTCAATCATTTCGAAAAAGGCAAACAACAGTGATTAGCTTAAAAAAGCTTCTGAAAAAACCAACGCCAGTTTGGATACACAACGACTAATTAAATATTCTAATTATTCTTTTCAATTCAATTTTTTGCTTGGGACGGCATCCAGTCTAAGATGAGGTAAAATGATGTTGTACAAATTTCGTAATTTTATTATGAAAATGCTCTATATAGACACACATACAAGTCACGCCTTTTCCCATTGGGGTAGGCAGAAACAAGACTCTTTTTGCTTCGTTTATGTTCATACATCTGGTCATACTCGCACGCCGGTGACGAGTACTACGCACCTGACCTTTCAGAAGAACATCACCCCCATGTCCCCACATCCCGGTGCTTCTACCCACACCTGCCTTGTTAAGGTGAGCATCCACTGGTCCACGCCAGCCGCAAAACACTCACGGCACGCAACGATTTCAATTTGCTTTGTATGAAGAAGTAAAAATGCGGGCGGTACCGGTAGTGGACGCTCAGCTTTAGTCGCTTTTCACTCATCCTCTCAACATGACCAAGCCATCTAAGCATACTCTTAAAGTGCTTTAGGTCTTGTATAACTTAACTAGGTAGAGATAGTGACACTAAAGGCGTCTGACTGTACGCAAGGCGCCTTTTCTAAGAAACACTGATTTCACTTAGCGTGGCTTTCCCCTCTTGGGGCAGTTCCTTGCAATAATAATAATAATAAATTCTTTATTTCGGACTGCACATACAAGTACATCCAATCCATAAAGTATTAGCACAGTCACATCATGCAGTCGTCCGACGAGAGCCAAAGCTGCCTACGTAGTTCGCCGAACTTCGTATGCAGCTCGGTATTAATAACAAAACCTTAAAACTATGTTAGTAAACTTTTACAAACTAAAAACAACTAAAACAAACGTGGTCCAACACACGTCGGCAACCTACCCAAAAGAATGCAATGAGAAAAGAAAAAATCTTTCAAGCTAGGGCAACAGTTCTTACTAAAAATAAATTAACATTTATGGTTTATAGCGATGATAACAACCAGTCTTTCCAAGGGGTATCGTGTAAACCAGTAACGGGTTGTGGAGGTCAGATAGGTAGTCGCTCCATGAAAAATACTGGCATTCAGCTGCATCCGATTAGACTGGAAGTCGACCCCAACATAGTTGGGAAAAGTCTAGGTAGATGATGGTGATGGTTTAATATGGTGATAGAATGCATTACTCCAGGCAAAAACAATGCGTTAGAAGATCGAAAGCATTTTTCTATGAAAAAGTTGTGTCCACCTAGAAGTCCTACACTGGATGGTCTCCTGTAATTTTAAGTGCACAACTGACAAAAAGTAACGCACTTTAGAATATATTTAAAAAAAAATGTCGGGAGCTGACGTAGGACACTCGGTTGGAACGAAGTTCCTTTTGCTGTATATTATGTATTAATATCTACATCTATCTAGTATAAAGTTCTAGCTTGCTAAAAACTTATACTAGATAGCTCTGTATTAAAACAACAAAAACTTAAAACTGACTTTTTCGGGCATAACGCTTTTTCGTTACGTGACGATTTCTACCAGTTTCGAGCCGTCTTCCCATCGAACTTCGTTCCAAAAACTAAGTTTTCTCTGTTATGGAAACCTTCCATCCAATACTTTACCTAACAGAATTTTGTATACAGAAAGGTATGTACGCAACGACCGATAGAACCAATTGATTTTTAAATTATAACGTTAAAATAGCAATTTGTCACTGGTATGGCGGTAAATATTGAATCAATCAGCTATCATCCCTGGCTGATTGATCGTGACCGGGGGTAAACGTTTTTAGGAGTTATATTTTTCTGTAAGCGAACTCACTGGTGAGTTGTTGACCGTATTTTACTTGTCGTTAATTACGAGTACTTTCTGATGGAGTTTGAAACGCTAGTTTTGTTTAATTTATAAACAAAACGTTTCAAACTCCATCAAACATAATTGATTTGACTTTAACATCACCTGTGATTCCCCGAAGAGTTAGACAAAGGTCTGCCTATAGTAGATCCACCATTCCCCTCCGCCACCCCGCACCCCACCCCTATTTAGTTGATAACACAAGTTAAAAGCAAATTTAAAAAACCCGACACACCCTCATTTCATTTTGCTACTCCATCAGACCCTGATTGCCATTTATCACCTATTCATTGAGACCATTTCAATGAGCCTAAACACTGTACCTCTGCTGGAAGTTGGTGAGGAATTTGGGTATCCTGCAAATTCCAGGTAATGCTGCAGCATCAACTCAAGGTTACTATGTTATTCTAATATCATTGAAGTAACAGAATACCAAATTTCGAATCGATCAGACCTGTGGAAGATGCTCACATCCATTCATCAATTAGATAAGAGCTGATAATCTTCAAACGGCTGAATAGATTTTCTTGAATCATAGCTAAGAAAATTCTCGATCAAGTCACCTTTCAAACGAAACAAAAAAAATCTAAATCGGTTCAGTCATTTGGGAGTTACGATGCCACGGACAGATACACAGATACACACGTTAAACGTATAACAACCCTTTGTTTCCGTCGGGAGTGGAAAATAAAAATGATTGTTTAATTAACGTCTAACTAGTTAGTGGCAGAGTCCGTCTAGCGATAGCGCTGGCGGGCCGGTTTTTATTTCCCCTTAACCTATTTTGTTATTTACATACAGTGTATATAAAAACCGGTTTATTAACTGTCTGGTTTTAAAATTTGGAAGCCGGTCTTCAACAAAATTTTAATTAAACGACTCCGGGTCCGACACCTACGTTCATCAGGAAGTTTATTGGACATCTTCGTCGGCTCCGGGATCCGGGACCCCCAAGGTCCCTAGCTGACTAGTAACTAACGTCTTTACTAGCTTCATAAAATGATACGAAAATCGAACAAATTTATTTCAATCACTATTATTTAGATTTCACCTGCAATAAACTATTGGAAGAGTATACATATTTTTAGTTAATAAATCAATAAAATGCACGTAGCTTTACACACGTAGATTTTTATGTGACCTATATAAGGGCTTTTGGGTCACGCAGTACAAGGATACCTGTTGCTTGGCTCCTCTATCTTAATAATTTTCTTATATCACATCTTCCTTTGACGCAACACGTTTTCTACTTCCATTCTCGCCTGTCAACCGTCACACTATCTTTCACTCCCTTCTCTTTCATATATTATCATTCTTCACACAATTCATCCATCTTTTATTTGGCCTTCCTCTCCCTCTCCATCCATGAACATTTATATTAAACTCTCTTTAAGTAACATGCGTTTACTCCCTCTTTGTCACATGCCGATACCAAGCCACACGATTTCCTTTCAAGTTTTCTATCACACCAGTGATACCACTTTCAAACTTAAAAACTTTTGCTTACAAAGCAAAAATTTTTTACATATCATATTCAGTCTTGTGTTTGTTGCTAAAAATAGGCTTACTAGGCATAATCTATTGGTATTCAAAATCATAAATCTCGCATCATCATATATTTTTACCTAAACATTTCAATAAAACAGTAGTAAAACATTGATTAAATATAAAAAAGTAGATCCAGCATGGAAAACTATGGGGGACAGAATCCAATTAATCTCCTTAACGCGGTCACGTAGTCGTTGGCGTTCATTCCATATGCCACATGGCAGTGCGATAGATATACTAGTATGGAATGAGCAAAAAAACAAATCATAGGGAGGTCCCTATATTTTGTTTGTATATAATTACGCCAAAAAAACAGAGGAATACGTTAGTATCAAATAATAAACGCTAACGAGTAAATGACCGCGTTTCTTCTTAAATTAAGGAGGAGGTGTCAGGTTGTATCTTGATCAAAATATAATACGCGGGAATAAAAGATATGTAATATTTATATCATTTTAACCATGAAAATCGTCAATACCTCTCTATAAGTTAGAATTCATGCAGTCGTTAGATTTCGACGAATCTGCACGAAGTCTAACTTATGGAGATTTATTGATGATTTTCATGGTTAAAATTATATAAATACATATGTTTTATTCCCGCGTATCATATTTTGATCAAGATACAACCTGACACGGACCTGAAAATTGCAAAAAACCCAAAAAAAATTGAATTTCGCGGGGTACCACAGCGTCCCCCTTAATGTCTTGTTGTGGTAAAATATTTTCTGTATCAGGCCCTTGATCCAGCTGTCTTACGAAAGCCCATGAAACTTGTCATGCTTTTTGTAACTACACTGGGTTTAAAGAACTGAGGAGCTCGTGGCTAAGTAATAACAGCCGCACGGGTCGATCCATCAGGTTAAGCTACGCTTGCCGGGGTTGGTCCGTGGATGGATGACCATCTTTACATGCCGATACTTCTCCGTGCCTCGGAAAGCACGTTAAGCCGTTGGTCCCGGCTGTCATTCGTGGATCTTTGACAGTCGTTACGGGTCGTTAGAAGCCCGAAAGTCTGACAACCAGTCTCACCAAGGGGTATCGTATTACCCAGTCACTGGGTTGTGGAGGCAGTCGCTCCATATAAAATACTGGTATTCAGCTGCATCCGGTTAGACTGGAAGCCGACCCCAACATAGTTGGGAAAAGGCTAGGCAGATTGACTGGGTTTAAAGAACGAGTACTTACCTCTGCCGAGCTGCAATAGATCTAAAAAAAAATGTTAGATTAACCCACTCTGCACAAATATAAGCCATCCAATACCTCACAGTGAAAAATGAAAATAATATAATATGAAGACCACTAAACATAAAAATGCTCGTTTCATAAAGTTATAAAGTGCGATATTGCGTATAAGAAAATGCTAACGGAAAACCGAGGATTCTCCAACGGAGGTCGGGTTTTATATTATACACTGCGTTGCAAGAAGAATATTATAGAACTTAAGCCTCTTACATTTTTATTTTACCAGACAAAGAAGATTATTATTTTTCTTTTGAAAAACACGTGCGCGTGTTTTATTAAAGGAAAAAAATATAGGTGCCTAGGTGATTATTAAGAATTAGTTTAAAGGCACTCCCTTACCTGAGCATTCGCCAGTAATATAAAAGTTCAGATTTGAGTATTACATCAGTGAGTGAGTGCAGTGCAGTGCGCAACCTATAATGATACAATTTTCATACATTACATGCACCGAGACCATTCGCCTGTAATATAACAATGGGAACACCCGTGAAACAATTTGTAACATGAATACGAATCTTGTCGAATCTATGTTTATTGAGTTTGTATTGTTGTATATATTGTGGAGTTTCTTGCCCGTTCTTCTCCATTGAGATCTATGTTATGGAATGGGCATCTAGCTTCAACTTTCTAACTGACCGACTCTTTGACAATTCAAAAGTGCCTGTAATTGGTTTAATTGAAATAAATGCTTTGAGTTTGAATTTGAGTTTATGATTGATACATTACAGGCGAAAGAAATAATATTGAAATTGGTTTTGTATTACCTATATGGATGCAATTTTATTTTATTTTTGATTAGCATGTAAATCTTTATAATAGCATATACACTGTCTTTTTTATGTATTCAGAAAATGTGTAATTACTAAGCTGTGGATACCTGTAATTGAGTATGCATGACAAGATAACGTATTTATTACACAAGTTTTATTACTGTAGAAGATAAATAAATTACGTGCAAATGCTCCGGTGAGGGAGCATCTTTACATTTTGGAATACATAAATATTAATACCTACATCAAATACTTGCTAAGAGTCTTGAAGTAAATGATTTGGGCAATACTGAAATATTAATAGTTATTTACTTATTATTAGCTCCTAATGGGTATAGGGACGGGAGGAGCTCGTGGCTAAGTAATAACAGCCGCACGGGTCGATCCATCAGGTTAAGCTACGCTTGCCGGGGTTGGTCAGTGAATGGGTGACCATCTTTACATACCGAGACTCCTCCGTGCCTCGGAAAGCACGTTAAGCCGTTGGTCCCGGCTGTCATTCGTGGATCTTTGACAGTCGTTACGGGTCGTCAGAAGCCCGAAAGTCTGACAACCAGTCTTACCAAGGGGTTTCGTATTACCCAGCTACTGGGTTGTGGAGGTCAGATAGGCAGTCGCTCCATGTAAAATAATGGTATTCAGCTACATCCGGTAAGACTGGAAACCGACCCCAACATAGTTAGGAAAAGGCTAGGCAGATTGATTTTGGGTAATTATTATTAATAGATATAGTAATTACTTTTAGGAACAACCTGTATCAATTCAAACACGTTCCTCCACGGGCATCGATGTTCGCTCGTTAGTAAAAGTTAACTATTTTGCTTACTTATACCCTCGTCACCTTCCCTCCTACCCCCTATAAATTCTTTGATGTTTAATTTTTAGTAAGGGGCTTGTGGCTAAATATTAACAGCCGCACGGGTTGATTGAAGTTTAAGCTACGCTTGCCGCGGTCGGTCTCGATATGTAATGGATGGGTGACCATCCAAATACATATCGAGACCCTTCCGTGCCTCGGAAAGCACGTTAAGCCGTTGGTCCCGGCTGCCATTCGTAGATCTTTTTCAGTAGTTAAGTTAACTGGTAGCCAGAAGCCCAAAAATCTGAGAAACAGTCTTACCAATGGGTATATCATATTACCCAATAACTGGGTTGTGGAGGTCAGATAGGTAATCGCTCCACGAGTTTCTTTAATTTATGTTAGCAGGTACTAGATATCTGTTTATTTATTTATTTTATTATTTATGTACACACAGTAAAATATACTTACAGAGATACAATATAATTAAAATTTTGACTACAAAGGTCATTTCTTAAGAAATTTCTTCCAGCAGACCTGCGAAAGGAGAAATGAAAAATAAATGACAAATATACCTACTTATATCTACATAAGTTTTTGAAGTAAAAACTTACGGGTTCGTGTCACCGCGTCACCTCGACACCGCGAAATGCTATATTTTGACTTCTGTTGACAGTCCCCATGACTGCCATTTTTTTTTCCTTTTTCTTTAAACGTTTTACAGAAGCTCATATTTATTTCGAGTTTGCTCGACTAGTTCCGAAATCCAATGGAAGCCAGTCATGAACTCATCACGCGGCAAGGGCGAGAATCGAATTCAACTAGCAACATGCAATAGTAACTTATACAAATTATTAGTTCTTATAAACATTGCACACACACGATACAGCCGTGCTATTCTGTACAAATCTCACCGTGAAAACCTAGGTGAAGTGAGTTGTCATTCTGCCTGATGCTAGGGATTGACACTATTGACAGCTCACTCCACGCTCACTTCACCTAAGTTTTCACGGTGAGATTTGTACAGAATAGCACTGCAGCACACGCATTACAGTACCTACACACGGCTACACATCAAGCTATATATTTCTAGTATAAGCTGACCTCTCATTGTACGGGAATCGTATACAATGCGAGATCAGCTTATACTGGATATGTATAGCTTGATATGTAGCCGTGTACGCTATGCCACAATTAACATTGACGGAAAAAATCTTATTACATATTTCAGTGTTTATAGGACTTATTATTGTCGACAGGAGATGCTGATTCCCAAGGAGCAATGTCGCGTGCAGCCCATGACCGCTGAAGGTAGGGCTGCCAGCTCTCTACCCCATGCCCGGCTGGCCAGGACCCCCTCCATATCCTCGCAGAGCAGTCTTGACAGCGGGACTTCTAGAGCTACTGTGAGTACAATAAAATTGGTACTATTAACCCGTTAACAGTCTTTTTCCGAGAATTAATGTTGACTTCAATATTGATTCTCGGAAAAACCATCACTTCAATTTCGATAAATCAAAATAGTCATTGCATTGATTTATAGAATAGGCCTCCCCCTCCTCCTCTTCCTCTAAAGCCCCTGATAGACTTGAGCTTCATTTGTAATGAGCATTCCAGCGAATGTTAAAATGATCAAGAGCGTTTTAGCGAGCATTCTAGCGAAACGACAGTAAACTTTTGAAATGTTTGCTCGTGAAAATGTTCGTGGCATGTTTGGCTCTATGCTTGGCTCTATTCTTTGTTCAGTTCGACAAATTTAAAAACGGCGAATGCTCGATGTTCTATTACAAGTAAATGCTCCAGTCTATCAGCACCTTTATAATAAATATCCATGATTCATTTCGGTATTTTTTCTCTCGAGCAGACGAATAGAATTATTGTCAAAATGAATTGGATTGTGTGTGTTAAGGTATAGAAAAAGGAAAAGGCTCGCTCCAAACGCGTTCAAAATAGCGCGATTATAAATGCGAAAGTGAGTTTGTTTGTTACGCTTTCACGCTAAAACGGCTAAACTGATTTGGATGAAATTTGGCGTACGGGTAGCCCATGACCTGGATTAGGACATAGGATACTTTTTATCCTGGTAGTACGTTCCCGTGGGATAATTTCCAACATGCACGCGGGTGAAGCCGCTGGCGAAAGCTGTAGCAAATAAAAAAGACGCTGCCAATTTTATGATTGCAGTTTTTTAGGTGCCTTTAACGGTCTCAACTTTTCTGCAGTACGGACCTATTTTCAGCCGGTCACAAAATATTTCCATGCAGCAGAGACAGCAAACATTGAGTATTTTATCTTATCTATACATCTATGGACATAAATAAAAATCAATTGCCGAATATATACAGTAATCATCACTTCAGAACGGTTGCACCCATTTGGCAAAGTATATTTTTGTTGTGTTTGTAGTTGTCAGGACAAGGTTTGTACGACAGTTTTTTTTTTAATTCACCGGAAAATTCGGAAATTTGGATGGATTTTTTTTATGAGAACAGACAACACACAGCCTAAACCACTGGAGATAGAGAAATTAAATTTACCCGGGCGACGCCGGGCACGAACAGCTAGTGTGGAATAAACATTAAAGTCACATGTGTCATATATGGAGCTGCAGTCTGCTACATTGTACTTACATAATCAGCTCTAAAACGTTCTGCCTTTCCAATTTACGCTGTGGTTGCGTCACTAAGCCTATGCTGTAGGCGCTAATAAATGAGATAGCCGAATGTTACTCTATCTATGTACTATGGGCCAAAGTTCCGCATGACCACCTCAAAGGCGATAATCGCATAGCACGGCTCACGACTCGATCGCACAATGTTCGTTTGTCACTAGCTGCGCTCTCACAGGAATATTTTCTTAAGTGAGCATGCTTAAGTTTTGTCCATAGTACAATTTTAGAACTTTCATGAGTGGGTTATGAATAAGTTCCGGTTATTTTATATGAAAAATTCTGTACAATTTTCTAGCTTTACTACTTTAGACACACTTTAAGGGGTATCGTGTTACCCAGTAACTGGGTTGCGGAGGTCAGAGAGGGAGTCGCTCCATGTTGCATTCGGTTATACTGGAAGCCGACCATAGTCGACTACCTTAGACACTGAAACAGGCCCTAAGGCCGAGAATGATAAACGTTAACTTAGCGTGTGTTTAAGATGATACATCGAAGCGTAGTTTAGCTCGGAGTGTAAGTAAAATTTATGGGTATCTAGTTTGACGCGCGAGATAGAAGACTCTCACGCGCACCGGAACTAAACGCGCTTCGTTTAAATGAAGATTTATGAGAAAATGCTATACTTCATCGATTTTTAGCTTAGTAAGTTCTTAACATATTTAAATACCTTCGATTTAAAGCAAATTTTACTGCAAAATAAGGAACTGTTTACGTATAATCGTATAAAACAGAAAATAGACGGTACTACTTTAGAATTTGTACCTAACGAAAAAATTTCAAGTAATCATGTTTTTCTTTAGAAGACAATATTAGTCAAATGACATATATGGAAAAATCCAAATGATATAACCATCACTTCATTTGGTTTTATAGGAATTTTAAAAACACAAAATTATCTATGTGTACTGGACGGGCGTGATCGTCGGACACGGTGTGTTGAAGGAGTGTGTAATGCCTATCCAGGTGTATCCCTGCTTGAGGTTAGGCCTCCTAGTCCAAACGGCGCTGACGTCCTGTACCTATAGGCTCAGGATAACTGCAGACTGGCGACCAGTAGCTATGTGTGAAGTCTTGACGGGGAAGGGTTTCTTGATGATGAAATAATAACAGCGATTTTGATAAGTCTTCAGGAGATTTCAGGAGACGATTTGCGTAACTCTTCAGGAACAGAACGATGAATAGGTACCATGCCGATAGCTACGAGTCTGTGTTTTCGCTTGCGCGCTAAGGTACCTCGAAACTTTACCTTAACGAGAACCGCGAACCGTCTCCTGATTTCGAGTTTATTTTTATTTCAAACATTTTACAAAAGTGCTTATTAGCAGCTGAAAAATGGCTATAATAACATCATATTATACACCGTTACAATCGTCATTAAATTGTCCAGCGATTGAGACACCTGCATTTCCTATAACTATATTCGCTGAAAAGATTTCAGCGTGTAAATACAAAAATGTTAATTGTTTTGATTTAAAACTATTTTTCAAACTATTTTATTCGATAACCAAAGAAGATATTTCAACGGGGTAAGCAGGTATCTCAAGCTGGTCTAATGACCTAAAAAACTATGAAAAATTCATGATTACATCTATATTTTTCAGGGCGTGACAGGCCCTGAAAACCTAAATTGCTAGAACGAGTCACCAAAAAACAGCAAATTAAAGTTTCCGACCCCTATAAATCCAATCCATTTTGGTACTACTCTGCCACTTTGCAAAATACATACACGAGCACGAATCACAAGACGAACGCGAACTTAGAGAGAACACTAGAAGAAAAGTTATAAAAAATAAAATTGCACCTAAACTTAATATTGCGAAACATTGCTCTAAATATCAAACAGTAGATTTAAGATCATTGATTTACAGAGGTACACTTTTCAAAGCTAAACTTAAAGCTTTCCTGTTAAAGAAATGTTTATATTCCATATCTGAATTGTGACAGATGATGGTGAATAGTTTTTATATTTAGTACTTTACCTTCTTGAATCTGCCATTTACTTATGACATTAAAAATATATTCAACACACTATTAGAAATTTATAATAATTTGACATAATAATATTTACAATCTTATATATAATAACTATTTACAATCTTTATACATAATTTTATCGTAAGTTATTGATTATTTTTTTTTTTTTTTTTTTTTTAGCGAAATTTATTGTTTGAAATTCATATTTTACTATTTTTAGCTGTAATAAATTAATTAATGTATTATTTCAAACACAATGCGAATTGTTATATGAATAAATAAATAAATAAATAATAAATTAAGTGGGCCTTTCAGGACTATAATGGTACGTCCAGGGCTAGGTCTCGGTCTAGGGTACCTGGACGCACCAATTAAACTATAATTTCAGCTATGTAGCCCACTTAATTGGAGTTTATAGGGGTGGTACTCACGTTTTCCTTAGGAAACACTATTTTTCACTGTTTTTTAACTATAAAACACTATTTAAACTGATTTTACTGTTATTTTTACTAAATTAAGCTATAAACAACTGTTTGGTGACGCATCGTAGCGAACAAAAACGTAGCTCATTCGCGACTCGGTACGTTATACGATGGCGGTCCCTCCGCTACTTGCGCTAGCGTGCGCCAGATAGGGTCTCGCAGCTGACACTAGGGAAACGCCTAACTTTTCATGTTTTTGATGATGCGTTGTCGCGAACACTATGTATCCCCTTAAGCTTTGATTATGTTCTAGCCTCTATGTTGCCCATGCAGTTTGACAGTCGACAATAAAATTAATAATGCTAAGCCAAATTATGTGCTAAGTAACGTTTATCAATCTCGGTCTAAGTTTTACGTTAGTAAGTCTGACACTAGAACTGTTTAACACCTTCATACTACCGACATGAATGTGTGGAAGTCACACATGGGCACTAACAAGAAACTCAACAAATAAACTGGCTATATGCCAACGCGAGATGGAGAGAAGCATGCTAGGAGCCAAAAAATCTGACAAAATAAGAAACAAAACCATCAGACACAAGAGTAAGATATAGGACATAACCCTAAAGATCTGAAGACTAAAGGGAAAATCGTCTGGACATATGATTGATGATGAGGAAGGACAAAGGAGCAAAATCCAGTGGTACCCAAGAAACAGTTAAAGAAAGAGAGGTAGAATACAGAAAAGGTAGGATGATTATATCAGACAGGTCGCTGGAACGACATGGGGCAGAGTGGACAACAGAGAGAGACAGGAATGGAGAAGGTTGGAGGACGGTTGAAGGTTGGAGGTTGGAGGATTCGTATGCCGCTATTAGCGGCGGCAGTGTCCTGAACACAATTATTTTATATACCAACTTTGTTGCTACCTTATCCGACGAATAAATGTCTTTGTCTTTGACGCCTTTGCCGACTAGCAAACGAACATAAAAAATAATAAACAAACGCCAAATACAAGACTGAAGCCTACACTTTCTGTTTGTCCGACTGATAATAAAAGTCTAACATAATATTTTTTCTCACAAATGAACTCATTTCGCCCCCGAGTTGAATTTTACAAAACGATGTATCGTGTCAAATTAAGTAGGTATTATTAATTAAATTAACTATTCATTGTAAACAAACAGCATGCAATTAGCTATCATATCGCTGCCGCTGACATCTTCAAGGCAACCTATGTATAGAGTAACTATCTGTAACTAAAGATGTCACAGCCTACATGATGCATGACTCAATCAATCAAGTCAGTCTGCCAACATCCAAAGATCGACGCAACACATCACAGATGTGATGTGTTACTCACCACATTACAAACCAGTTTAATAACTACAATAAATTAATTATTTGGTGATCCTATGCTAATACAGGCCACTCAAATATGCCACAGTATACATATTTTAATAAGCCAACCACGACACATTCGGAATTAATCATGAGGCCTTGGGGCACTATGAAAACTATACCAAACAATGTTTCATTTTAGTTATTCTGTTGAATACACTCATGACGTTCGTGAGAGCTCTGTGCTTGTGTAGAGAGGTTATGAAAATAGTGGTTTGGTTTAATTTTTCGAAGCTTTTATGTTAGTTAAGGCACTACCCCGACCGAACGACCATGAGCTTTCGGCCGTTCTGACCCGCTCTGTCTCGGTCCCTCCGCATGAGTTACAATAGAATTCAAACAATTTCTGGAATTATTTTATTAAAAAAAGAAAAGCGAACTTTTGAAATAAAATAAAACGTGAATTATTTACATTTTTAATTTATCTATCAATGAATGTAATCCTCAAATGAATAGAACGTCACCTTTAACAAAAGATGCTTGCAATCAATAGGTAGTAGTAGGTTTTCTTAATGCTGGTTCATTGGGTACAGGTCATGATAACTTGATAGGTGCAATCGATAGGCATTGTTTTGACGTTATGGCCATTAACGAGACCTGGTTGCGTCCGGGCGAGGAGGGGCGCGCTCCGGTGGTGCCGGGCTACCGTCTGCGCCACACGCCGCGGCCGCCGAGTGTGCGCTCGGGACGTGGTGGGGGCGTCGGCTTTTATCTGCGGCGGGGTCTGAGCGCGCGTACATGGACCGGTGCAGTCGATCCAAGGTTCGAATCGGTCGAACAAATGTGGTTGACGATCTCATTAAACGGGAAAAAAATTGCTATAGGTACAGCCTATCGCCCACCATGGCATGATCTTGTTCTTTTCCTAGATGCTCTAACGGATTCTATTAGTTCACTGGGAAGTTGCGACAACTACATATTACTTGGCGATTTCAATGTCAATTTGCTAGACACGAACGGTATAAAAACTAAAAATATTAATGAGTTTTTGAATTGCCTCAGTCTTTCACAATTGGTCACAACTCCTACCCACTTTACAACATCCAGTGAAACTCTCATCGATCTCCTATGTACTGACCTGAGAGCAAGAAATACATCGGTAGAACCTTTTGGTGCAATCAACGGTCATTCTATTGTAGTTGGTGAATTTCAGATTAAGCGTGATAAGTTTAAACCATACTTTGTAAAATTTCGGCCTCTTAAAAATGTGTGTACTGAAAGTTTTAATTTGGACTTATCGTTTTTAAATTTTGGAATTATTTCGACGCTTGACAACGTTAATGATATGGTGCATGTCTTTAACACCCATATAATTTCCCTGTTTGATGTTCACGCGCCGATAAAAACGTGTACTGTAAGAGAAAAGTCATATCCGTGGATTACAGATACAATTAAAGTTATGATGCGTTTACGTGATGACGCACTTAGTAGTTATAGGAAAACGAAAGCCGATTCAAAAAAAATATATTACAAAGATTTCAAACATTTAGTGATTACTTCGTTGTACAATGAAAAAGTAGCGTATTTTAAGCACAACATAAACAATAGAATAAACAACCCTAAATTATTATGGAAAAATCTAAAATCCACCTTATCACCCTATAAGCCTAGACAAGACCTTCCGTCGCACTTCACAGATCCTGACCTAATTAATAACAACTTTTTAATTGTCCCCGGTAACCCCGTGGCAAGCACATCGCTTATGAGCTATTATGAAAATCATAGACATGGTGAAGAAATTTCGGACTATCTATACAACAAGTTAAGTTGGGTGGCGAGTAGACGGGAATGCGGGAGAAGGCAATGCTCGCAGCAACTCACGACTCGGTCTCAGGGTACAGCCGCTTTTAGAGGCAGTTTTCGTTATGCGGCTTCCAAAATATGGAATAACCTGCCACCACCGATTAGAGTTATTAACACGATAGGCGCTTTTAGACGACGCTTACGGCAGTACCTCATAGAAGAGCAACAGAAGTTGATTTTGGTCACACTAAATGTCTCAATTATATAATGTATGTACCCATCCACTTATGCATGTATCAGAGTTTTTTTTTGTCAGTGAATGTTGCACGAAAATTGAATTTAAATAGCTGCTGTTATACTATACAGTTGCTGGGGATTGTTCTCGCTCATCCTAACGCTCGACTCGGCTTGCTGGCTCATTGTCCCATACGCTTCGGCTCGGAGATTGTTGTTGCGATATCCGCGGAATCACTTCGTCCCATTGGCGTATGTGAGACCTATACATAATGATTACAATACAACACATTATAATAAACGTTTATCTCAATCTCCAACTTACTGCATTGCTAACCACGATGTGTTAGCGCGTGGAAGTCTGTCATCGTTTAAACAGGTTTTTTGTTCTGACACAATATCACATTATTTATGTACGTTTATTTGACACAAACTTATTTTTTATTTTATTTTAAGTAAGTATACATCACACGTTGCAGTATAAAACTGATTTACGTCCGTCACCTCACACTTCGGTCCAGTTGAAAACCAGCGTCAGGCACTAGTTGTCTGGCATTTTTTTTTTTGCTGAACTGGGCCTTTTTGGCACAGCCGTGAGGCACACTTTCCTGCATTGTATTTTTATTTTTTGTTGTTGTTGCATCGCAAATGTAGATTTTAAAAATTTTATTGTTATTTTTTACTTTTTTGTTTTGCCTCTAATTTAGTCTGTGCTAAATAAATGTGTTTTCTTTCTTTCTTTCTTTCTTTCAATAATTTTAGTCATTTTCACAAGGGGATTTTAAGCGTATTTATAACACACTAGCTTTTGCCCGCGGCTTCGCTCGCGTTAATTTAGAATTTGACTATCATTTCTGGTTGTACTCTGCTTATAATAATATAATTCAATCATGATTCGAACGACACGTGGCGCTACCTATTACCAGAAGAACGTTATTGTTGTTTTCCTCGGAAACAGTATTTTTTCGGGATGAAAGGTACCCTTTCTTTTCTGTACACCTGACAACGTATATGCAAAATTTCAGGATGATCGGTTCAGTGGTTTAGGCGTGAAAAGGTAACAAACAAACAAACTTACTTTCGCATTTATATTAGTTAGGATAAACAAATAAGAACGTGCAAAGTGATGATATCCTATCATCACTTTGCACGAACATGAATAATGTTCTTGTAGATGTAGTTTATTTATCTTAATTAATGAGTTCAAAGAGTGCCTCTGAATAACGCACTATCGCAAGGTTTTGCTCGGGGTAGCGCCTTAACAATAATAATCTCCTTCCTCTTGGGGCAATACATGAAATCAAGGAAATAAATTACTAATTTAAATTGTTCGTAAATTCAAATCCAACTGTCAGTCTTTGAAATTGTATGAGAAGGCACGACGCACGATAAAATGACGTAGGGTATCAATTCGCTTAAAAATTAATTTCCCTGACTGTACCTACTTCCGGCGAAACCTGGACAGTCAGCGCCACAAGTTGATGGCTAGTATTTTTGCTTGCCATGAGCATCTGCCTAGCCTTTTCCCCACTACGTTGGGGTCGACTTCCAGTCTAACCGGATGCAGCTGAAAATCAGTAATTTACATGGAGGGACTGCGTATTTGTCCTCCACAACCCAGTTACTGGGTATGGCGATACCCCTTGGTAAGACTGGTTGTCAGACTTTCGGGCTTCTGACGACCCGTAATGATTATCAAAGATCTATGAATGACAGCCGGGACCAACGGCTTAACTTGCTTTCCGAGGCACAACTAAAACTGGCTGATTATCAATCTGTGATCATAGTACCCACAATCTTTTCACAACATATTTTACTCGCACACAGTTCCGATACCGAGACTAACGATAGTAACGATAGTTAGTCTCGGTATCTGTCTGATGATACTATACTACTATACAACTACTCGTACGAAGTCAAAATCGGTTGAACGGACTGTAAAAAAGATTTGTTTAAGGGGGATGCGTTAAGGTAGCCCGCGAAATTCAAATTTTCTTAGGTTTTTTGCAATTTAGTTGTATTGCTGATTCTAATGACTATAATCCTGTAAAGCCATGTTAGTTACGGCCGCGGATCATATTTTAATCAACATACAACCTGACACTGACCTGCAAATTCCAAAAATTCTAAGAAAATTTGAATTTCGTGTGCTACCTTAGCGCATTCCCCTTAAATGTCAATTCTTATTGTAAATGGAGTATAGTGAGTATGTACTCATTCCTACTTGATTTTCCGTATAAAGTGAGCACCTGTTGTCCTGTTGTCAGTGTCATAAGTACTGTTTCAAATAGCCGTTGCGTGACCACGTCACTAAAGCAATTTAAAGTTCAATAGTCACTCTATCAAAGGGGAAATGACATCGGCACTTTTATGTGGTTGATAATAGCGAACATTAGCGGCTAATTTTGCTTGAAAATCTACGTCATTTCGTCCAATTTAGATAACAAATACGCTAAAATTGAGTAAACAGTCATCTATCAACGGAATGCAACTAATCTGACATGTTTATCTTATTGATATTAGATTTAGTATGCAAAATGCAATGCGAGCAGTGCTTGGTGGCCCAGCCAGAGATATCGGCCCCAACTTACGAGTGTAAATAGACGAAGTAAAATTTGTGTAATTTATTTCATCACCGTTGCTCTCAAAACGATGAAGGAAAACATCGAGAGGAAACCGCCATGTCCTAAAATCGAAAATTTGATGACATGATTATGTGTGATGTGACCACCAACTGAGACTGACCTCTTACTGAGAGGCCTGTGTCCTGGCAGTGGGTTATACGCTGATTATCCTATGCAAAATGCAAAGTACAGTAGGTATTAATGGACAAATCTGTACAGCTTGCAACAACTCCTCTGTACCCGAATGCGCGACGCAAAAGAGGGTAATGTGTTTATCACCCTATATGTATGTTTGTTATTTTCTGGCACTGAGACCAAACGCGTGTGGGCCGATTTTGATGATTCTTACGTCAATTGATTTGTATTAATCTTGTGAGTGTCACTAAAGACAGTTCACAGAAAGACTCAAAGAAAAGTAATTATTATAATATAATTCCTACTAACCTAATTTAATATAATTCTTAAAACCGAGTGACAAACCCAGAATTTTACTGCTTTGAAAGACAATTAAACAACTGTTACCTAAATTGATACTTACTTAATACAGTGAGAGAAAAATACCTAATCCTTACTAAAAGTGTAAAATAAAAAAAGTAAATTTAAAAAATCAATAAACCCGACTGCGTAAAAAGTGAACTTTTTTTTTTTTTAATCTTTATTGATTCAATTGGGGTTTTTATCCCAATGGATACGCCAACCCCATCATGCCTTATACTGACTACTACGATGCAATGCTTTACATTTAAATTAAATTAAAAGGAGAATTTTAATCAATATACGAGTAGTACACCAACTCGCCAAATCTTTTCGCCACATCTGACTTCGGTTGTGCTAAAATTGATTGAACTAAACCTACCTGTGATATATTTAAATTAAACTCATTGATTAAATTTCTCCTTTCCTCTTGGTTCTTGACGCAATCCATCAGCAAATGAAAAATATGGAAACAAGCACCCTTATTACGTAACACACTATCGATCGGGAATTAAAATAATTTTGAAGCAAATTGCTAATCCATTGCTTCATATGTTCGAAAAATTTGTCTTCTCAACACCGTAAAATAGCGCAATAAATGTTGAAATGATCCAGATTCCGATTGATAGTGTGTTACGCAATATTAGGTGCTGATGACCTATTTCTATCTCCAAACAATCTCACGCAGCCGGAGGCAACAGGTATTTATTGTTAAATTTTAGAAGATGCCTCCGACTGCACGACATTGTTTGGAAACAGAAATGGGTCATCTTGTTTCCGTCTTTTTCAAAGTTCACATTATACGCAGTCGGGTTCTTTTTTTTTATTCACTTTTTTTAAATTAATTTCACCTCTTTTCTCATTAAATTGAAATACGGCAGAAAGTTTAATTAGTTAGAAAGGCATTTTAGTTTAAAAGGTATAATGACGTTCTCCCCTAATCCAGGTGGGTTAGTAAGGTTCAGTTCAGAGGTCTTGTTACCCGACTATGGTAAAGCCAAAAGGAAGGGTTATGATTTTAGGAGTATATTTATGTATGTAATTATTTAATCACCTTGTATAGGGTTATAGTTTTATGGTTAGGGGAAAATATTGAAAGTATTTTAATAATGCTTAAGGGTTATTTAATTCTTCGGTTTCACCACATAATCGTGATCTTTGACATATCTCGGGACCCTCAGGTCCCGGACCTTTGGAAGGCGTACGAGAGGCGAAAGCCAACTCGCACAGGCCCCTTAGACAATTTGAATTCGATTTGATTTTTTTTTAATTTTTCATCGATTATCCCTGTGATGTGAATGATGCACCATGCAAGTGCACCCAAGGACAACCCCTGGTTGGTGCAGGACTATGGCTGAACATGAAAACAAAACATTGGGCTATGGGTTTGGGTGACAATAGTGGATTGGGTACTTTGAACTATGTACTACCTGACCAACGTTATGCATATACGCAGATAAAATGGCAGGGGGTGGCTTGCACACTCAATAATGGGTCCCTGGATACTAATAATGATATTCGTGATTATCATTATCATTATATCGTTTCGTACCTAAAATTCAGGTTCATGGAATTCCTAATTAATAGAGTAGGGACCTACCTATCTTGTTGCTAAGTTGACTAGTAAATGGATGAGCCGTCAGCATTAATTGATACTACATCGATCCTAATTCAATATAATAGAGAAATCTATATCAATAACATATCATAATTATGTAATTCAGACTAGTCTCTCTGTGTAGTCTATGTCTATACCGGTATTCACCAGCATCCGGTTAGACTGGAAGCCGACCCCAACATAGTTGAGAAAAGGCTAGGCGGATTGATTGAGTGTAATTAATTTGTAAAGTTTTGTGTAACGCAGATAAAAAACTGAGAATCACGCAAAAACAATCAAGCATATATTATGAAACCTTCACCGTTTCAAAGATAATTTAATTATTTATCTTTTAGTATTCGTGTTAGAATATAATATCTTTTGTTTTATATAATAAATTAATAATAATATAATAATGCGTCTAATTTGGGACAGCGCTCCTTGATGGGTGAGTCCTAAGTATTACTGTGTGGACGTAAGTCGCATTACGTGAGCTCAGCACAGAACACGCAAGATAACCACTCAAGGCCATTGGCATTTATTTGCGTCTTAAAACGAAATTCGGTCGGACTCAGTGTACTTAGACCTCTGCCATACCCTTCGGGGAACACAATTCAATTCCATTCATTTATTCATTTTTTTTTTTTCATTTATTTACATTTATTTCACAGATCCGACGTTATGTGTAACTAGTTGCCATAAACTTCTCTCATGTAAACTCACGTCGAACATTCCCTGAATTTGTTCTACCAGTTTTTAAAACAACTACTCAGTAGTTTCCGGAACATTCGAAATTAAATTCGACAAACTGGCAGTGAGATGTAGTTGGGAAATATACATAAAATAAATCAGGTTTTTCAATTAAAGGAATTAATTTTCAAGGAGTCGAATTATATATTAAAAGTGTATATTTTTTGCAAAAAGAACGCCTTTACAAATATATAGCCTGTAAAGATCATAACCCTCCTTACCTATTGCCCGAAGTTATATTGACAGAGTTGTTTAAAACTTTAAAACAGCCATACGTAATTAGCTATACAGAGTGAATTTTTCAAGCGGGTGTGGATGGCCAAATTCGAATCTATAAGGAATAGCAAAAAGTACTCAAAGGAGTCTCGGGCTCGATTTTGATGAAAACTAAAACTGCATCATCATTTTGAACAATTAATCAGTTAAGGTTTAATAGGGGTAAAAAAAAAGAGTATTTTGTTAAAAATGAGCTCTTTCTTTTAGTTTTCCGTACTTCCCAGAATTCAATCTTTATTAGCGACACTATCGAATGGTGTAATATTACAGTGTGTTTTTTTTTCAAAATCAACGGGTCCGATTCCTGGAAATATAGATTTTCAAAAATCCAATGATGCAGTTTTAATTTTCATCAAAATTGAGCCCGAGACTCCTTTGAGTACTTTTCGCTATTCCTAATAGTTTCAGATTTGGCCATTCACGCCCACTTGAAAACTACACCCTGTATATTCCGCAAGCCTAGCGCCATTAATCGCATAAAACCAGACTCGGAACTGCTACTAAAAATATTCTCATGGAAAAACTCAATATACAGGGTGTCCCGTAAATAATGGATCAAACGTAACGGGTAGGTAGCTTACCTAATTTCCAACAACTAATTTGAATATTAAAAAAAAACCGTTACAGTAACCAGGATATTAATTTTTTTTCGAATTTTACGATTTTGTCTTCCAGAATTAAGCTTTTTTAATGCTGTCGCTGCAAATGATGACATTTTTAGGTATGATTTTTATTTAACATTTCTGAATAGCTTACTAATGTTATAAGATACCATTTTTTTTGAATACCGTTTTATTTGCCTTAGAAAAAAAAAATCTTGAGTTGAAAAGTTTTTTCTTTACGATGTTAGGACCAAAATTGAAAAAATTCTCCTGTAAAAAAAATGTATGACACCGAAGACCACCATTATTTTAAAAACTTGTACATTTAATAAGGTTTGCAAATTGGTATAAAACTTACAACTTCATACCAATTCACCAAAAATACAAAAGCGGCGCTATCTATCCCCTTCACGCTGACTGAGGTGCAACTCCGCCACAGGTAGCGGTCCCAAATTCCGGACAGATGACGTCATCGGGTCGGAATATGCTAGCCGCTTAACTACCTGCTTCGATTACAAGCATTCAAGCATAAGCCATTACGAAAATGAAAAAATGGAATAGTACCAATTTAATTTATTTTCTGTCTTCATCATATTCATAGCAATATCTTTGTAACGATAAAGACTAGACGTAAGTTTTACACCAATTTGCAAACCTTATTAAATGTACAAGTTTTTAAAATAATGGTGGTTTTCGGTGTCATACATTTTTTTTACAGGAGAATTTTTTCAATTTTGGTCCTAACATCGTAAAGAAAAAACTTTTCAACTCAAGATTTTTTTTCTAAGGCAAATAAAACGGTATTCAAAAAAATGGTATCTTATAACATTAGTAAGCTATTCAGAAATGTTAAATAAAAATCATACCTAAAAATGTCATCATTTGCAGCGACAGCATTAAAAAAGCTTAATTCTGGAAGACAAAATCGTAAAATTCGAAAAAAAATTAATATCCTGGTTACTGTAACGGTTTTTTTTTTAATATTCAAATTAGTTGTTGGAAATTAGGTAAGCTACCTACCCGTTACGTTTGATCCATTATTTACGGGACACCCTGTATGTTTGTTTGACTCAGTGATTAACTGTGGGTCCCCAACTCCCCATACTGAACTGTCGCGCTTGCAAGTTTGTGACGACTGCACCAACGATGCCTCTCTTATGATTGCTGGAAAAGATACTCGTAGTAGGTAATAGGCGCATAAAGTCTATAATAGTCTAACATCGTAACTGTTTCATTGGTCTAATCGTTGCACGCAAGCGCTACTGGTGAGCATGAGGTCATGGGTTCGATTACCGGGTCGAGCAAAATGTTATTGGGTTTTTCCTATACCTGGAATTTCTCAGCCTAGAATCTTGATTTTAGTATGTGGTCGGGGCGACCACATATTAAAATCAAGATGTCCAATCAATTACACCTGGTCGTCTGCAAATTGTACTACATAATAATATTCAGTATAATCTCGTACGCGATCAAGCGTGTCACCTGCCGTCAGTAAACGCGTTAACCGCACCGACGACATAGCTTGATTGTCTAGTTAAAACGTGGTGCATATTGTGATAGTGTTGATGGTCTATCGAACTGAATAACCTACGTCCTGTTTGTAGATTTAGGACTATTGTACGGTCAGCAACAGAAGTCGGTTAACACTGCTACTTTTTGGCATCATCTAAATTAACACAAAATTATTCGATAAACTGCTTTGCTGTTAAGAGTTAATGCTCTTAAAATTTTAAGTACTTCTGTTCCGATTTGAATTAAATATTTCTCTTAATAATTAAAATTAAAAAACTGCAAGTGTTAATCGACTTTTATTGCTGACTGTACAATAGCACGTGGGTAATTGAGTTTAGTAAGTGACTGTTGTTAATTAGGTCCACTTGCACCACAAATCACTAAAGTATTTTTAGCGTATCTGTTAGCTTCAAACGAATGACAGAAATAGGACGGTGTTTTAAATTCATTCAGCGCTAAATGTATTTAGTGGTGTGCGGTGCTAGCGGGCCTTAGACTCTAGAGTTTTAAAAACCCTCGGTCTTGTGGGGAATCTTCATGGATTTGCAGCGTCTGCGGAGAACAAATGGTTATGTCAGACTCGTACTAACCAAAATCCTAAAACGCTACTAGTTTAGTACTCCTGCTATGATGGGTCTAGCAGAGTACAATTCAGTTACATATGCTTTGCACCCCTGACTGACATTATAAGGGTAGTATTTAAACGCACATTATCAAAAATTACCAATTTTTCCCAACAGAATACGTATATCAAAAATACTGTTTGCACACCAAAATTTATAAGCAATCAGTAAAATAAATTATTTAGTCTTGTTCGGTATTCTGTGTGTTTCGTTATTATTTTCACCTACTCACAACGTGCACTAAATTCTACTGCTCCTACCGCTACAATGTCTAATTAAATTAAAATTAACGTCAGGTCGACGGAGCCCCGCTGCGTGGGGCTCCTTTTCTATCTGCAGGGTTTAAAGGAACCTAACCAAACCGAACCTCGGGCTGCCCAATAATAGATAGAAGTAGATTATTAGATGTAAAGTATTTGATGTAAGAATATTTTTCTGGTGTGCGATTAATAATTTACCCCTTTAATAACACCAAGCCCCATTATCGCGTAGGTACATATTACCGTCATACGGCGTGCGTGTATGACGATGTAAACACGTAAACAAAGTAAAAGTGTATGTGAGGATCGTAGCAGGTGGCGTTCTGTAGTTTCCTCAGCCTACCTCCATGGGAAAATGGTGAGTTTATGTATGTATGTATTATACTGCAAGAGTACTCAATTTCGACTTTTTTTTTCGTATTTTAATCGTAGTCCCACTGCTGGGCAAAGGCCTGCCTACTCTCTTTCCACCTCTCTCTGTCCAGAGCTTCTAAGGACTAATCTTTATTAAAGGAGTCCAGCTCATCCCGCCATCTCCGTCTAGGCCTGCCGCGATGTCGTTTGCCATTAAGCGGGACCCACTGGGTCGCAAGTTTGGCTCATTGAATTTCGCCTAGAGTGATTTAAATGCTGTTTTTTTTAAATAAGCTTTTATTAGTCTCGATATCATCTAGAACCTTCTTTGTCAAGACAAATCAAACCCAAACTCGATAGGGTGGCGTCGTTTTATTACTTAGTTCCCATGGCCACAATCCGGCTCCATCGTCAGATCAGCTCCATGTCACAATAATATTGCATTGTCATCCCATTTACATATGCATGTAAAATTTCAGCTCAATCGGAAACCGGGAAGTGAGTCAAATTTAACTTGCAAGATTAGATTACAGACAGACAGACACCGAGACAGGTGAAACTAAATAAATGCTTGTAAAAATACTAGTCGGTTGTGAAGAAACAAAACAAAGCTTCAAACAGACTCGGTTATATGACTTTATTCCTTTGAACAGTTTCGCAGACAAAACTAACCTTTTCAGTACCTACCTTATTCATTTAATATTGCAGGTTAACTTACATACAAAGCTACGAGGGCGGGTCAATAAGTCCGTGACTTTTTGATTTTTCCGTCTCTTAATTGAAATGGCAACACTGCTCCCGTCAACAGTCATCTGTCAGATGACTCCTGTCAAAAATTGAACAAGCTGTGACATTTAGTTTGTTTTTGACAGCCGTTAATATCAGACTACCGCGTTGACTGAGAAGAAAATGGAAAAAAGTGAATTTCGTGTGCTCATTAAGCATTATTTTTTGCGGAAAAAATCCATTACGCAAACCAAGGCTAAGCTTGATAAATATTATGGGGACTCTGCACCATCCATTTCCATGGTAAAAAAGTGGTTTACTGAATTCCGATGTGGCCGTACCAGCACGGAAAACGCCGAACGTTCTGGACGCCCAGTTGAGGTCTCCACATCCGAAACAGTTGAAAAAATCCACGATATGGTTTTAGCCGATCGGCGATTAAAAGTGAGAGAGATTGTGGAAGCCATAGGCATCTCGCATGGCTCAGTGGTTTCAATTTTAAACGATCATTTGGGTATGAGAAAGCTTTCCGCAAGATGGGTGCCGCGTTTGCTCACAATCGACCACAAACGCAAACGTGTGACAATGTTTGGCGTTGTTCAATCGCAATATGAACGAGTTTTTGCGCCGTTTCGTAACCGTGGACGAAACGTGGATCCACCACAACACACCGGAGACCAAACAGCAGTCAAAACAGTGGGTTTCTCGGGGTGAATCGGCGCCAAAGAAGGCAAAGGTGGGTTTGTCAGCCAACAAAGTCATGGCGACTGTTTTTTGGGATGCACGCGGTATTATCCACATTGACTACCTTCAAAAAGGAAAAACAATCAATGGCGAATATTACAGCAACTTATTGGGTCGATTCGATGAGGCATTGAAAGAAAAGCGACCGCACTTGGCCAAGAAAAAAGTCCTTTTCCATCAGGACAATGCACGGGTGCACACATGTGCAGTTTCTATGGCAAAAATCCATGAATTGGGCTACGAATTGCTCCCTCATCCGGCCTATTCTCCCGATCTAGCCCCGTGTGACTACTTCTTGTTCCCAAACTTAAAGAAATGGCTCGGTGGAAAGAGATTTGCCTCCAACGACGAAGTCATCTCACAAACAATGCCTATTTTAAAGACCTCGACAAATCATATTTTTCGGAAGGGATAAAAAAATTGGAGAAACGTTGGGCTAAGTGTATAGAGCTCAAAGGAGACTACGTTGAAAAATAAAATAACTTTTTATCTAAAAATTTGTGTTTCATTTAAAAAGTCACGGACTTATTGACCCGCCCTCGTAGCTATAGATAATAGTGATGAAAACCGAGGAACCTTGTCAGTAGCGCATCACATGTCAGGTCAATTGACGTGAACCGTTACCACAGCGTGAATACAAAGCGGTGCGTTTACTTGTGTCGATGTTACTATAGATAATGAGCTTGCATTAAAGCTAGGTATAGATAATAATGAAGTGATGATAGCCAAGGCACTTGTCTGAAACGTGTCACCTACCAGGTCAGTTGATGTGAAGTATAACCACAGCGTGACGACATAGCGATGCCTATAACTTATGTAGGTGTGACTATAGAATAGACACTTGCAGATAAAGCTATAGATATTATCGATGAACACGCAAGCGTATACTCAGTAGCGAGTCATCTGCCAGGTCCGTTGACGTGAAGTATATATATACAGCGTGAAGACAGATGGAGTAGGTAGCGGTATACATGTGTAGATGTACACTATAGAATATAGGCTTGCATATACTAACGCTACAGTAATACATAGACATAGCTATGAGATCCGAGGAGTGTTGTCTTTAGCTTGTCACCTGCCAGGTCAATTGACGTGACAATTAGTAGCCATTGCGTGAATACAGAGTGATGCGGTATACGTGTAGATGCACCGATAGAATATAGGCTTGCATATAAAGCTATAGATAATAGTGATGAAAACCGAGGCGTCTTGTCCGTAGCATGTCACCTGCCAAGTCAGCTGACGTGAAGCGTAGCCACAGCGTGAATACAGAGCGGTATACATACTTGTATAGATATTTATATAGAAGCTTGAAGCTTGCATTTATGCTAGGTACCTGTGCATAATAATGAGTGATGAACACATCTTGTCTGTAGCGTGTCATCTGCCAGGACAGTTAACGTTAACAACCAGTTGACTTCCAGCAAGAAAATGGTAAATTTTCACAAAAACTTTTTTTGTGTACAAAAAAAGTCAGAAATCGGAAAAAAAAAATGATGGACTGGGCTAAATAGGGAACGAATATAGCAAGTTTTTACAGATTTAACCTTTTAAATGATTACTTACTTTCAACAAAGCAAATAGCTTAGCGGTTCAGCGAATGTTTTGGAAACCTAAGTTCGATTCCTAACAGTGGATATATTTTGAATTATTCCGAACCTAACCCGAAAATCTTAACCCGGTCGATTAAAATATAACCTAAATAAAAATGTGGCTGTTATTTTAGTATATTGTGGTGACTTACAAGTTCCATGCGAACGAATTCACTGGCAGAAGCTACTAGGTAAATAGTAAAAACTCGTCCGAAATAACTACCTACTCAGACTATAAAGATATCCAGAATTATTTTATGGCATCTCGTAATCTTAACAACTTAGCGTAGTTTTAATAGGAGTAGGATGCGTAGATGTTAAATTTATTTACTAACTCAATAATCTCGTAACTGCCGGGTCTCGTAATACAATCATAACGAATATAAACCACAGTGTCTTCTTATTGTACAAATCAATCTACCAAACCATCTGTCGAAGTAATTATCTTGAGTTGTAGACTATCTATCTTGTCTTGATTATCTTGACTCGTTGTACCGACTTCCAATTCAAACTCGGTAAACCCTTAACGTGTAAACAAGCTACGTACTTGAGCTTCTTAGAAAGCACTCACAATGAGGTTGGGTTTTAACTGAATTTTCTGGGAAAAAGCTTTAAACAGGTTACAGGAAGATAAGTTTGTACATACTCGTACGTGGAATAATTGTTTAAGGGTGGGTGCACCAAGGGCTACGTTATAGTTTCCGTCAAAGTTAATAATGACCATAGAATGACTACCTGCTGTTGCACCGTCATGTCAAATGTAATAGTTAAAGTTCGGAGCAGAGACACGACATTCAACGCGTCTGACAGAAGTGACAGATATTTAACAATAACTTTAACCAGCGAAGCGTGGGCGGTTAAGGTTACAGTTAAAGTTATGACGTCAGCTAACAAATTGTCAAATGGAACAACCCATTTTTTGTCTAACAGGAACTATAACAAGGGTGGGTTGCACCATCATTCTTTAACAATAACAAGCATCGAACTGAAGGTGCGATATTTGTTATTGTTTTTTTTTTTTTTTTAAATCTTTATTTATTTACGGGGTTTTTTCTATAAAGAATATGTCACCCCGATTATTGAATACAATACTTATTATAAATTTACAGTAGGTATAAATATAATAAACTAGTCTACCCGCAACCTTGTACCCGTAATAATAATATGATAAAGTGTTCTGGCCTCATCTGACAACGGTGAGGCCAGTACGCTATTATAGAAGCCTACATTAAAACTACTGTCAAAAGCTTGACGTCTTCGGACTCCAATACGATCACATTCCGTCAAAATGTGGTGCACATCTTCTATGACTCCACAGACAGTACAATTGGGTGAATCAACTTTGCGCATCATATAACCAAAACTATTGAGTGGAACGTGGCCGGATCGAAGTCTCAAAGCCATCACAACTTCTTGCCTGTTCATCCTGCCTTCGCTGAACCAAAGCATACGTGGAAGAGATGGTTGAATCGTCCTGTACCAAATGCCCTTAGTTAAAGATCTTTTATCAAAATATTCTGACCAAGATTGAAAACATCTGTCTCTAACTAGGGGTAAAAGCTCAGTATGCCATGGAGGACAAGCATAAAATTCCCCATCAGACGCGGCTTCATTTGCCAAACGATCCACCATCTCATTACCATCCAGTCCAACATGAGAAGGAATCCATTGCAATACAACTGTTTTGTGATTGACAGCAAATTCAGTGATGGTTCTTACGATACTATACGCCAGTGGAAGCCCCCTGAAAGGTGAAGTACTCGTACATCTCATTAGATGAAGAAGAGCACTTTTCGAGTCAGTGAAAATAACAAACCGATCACCGTCCAAAGATTTGATATAAGCCAAAGCTTCAGCGATAGCGATTAACTCCAAATGCATTATTGAAGCTTTTGATGAAATACGGAATTTGAAAAATGTACCAACTTGTGAATCAAAAAAGGCTGCGCCACAGTAGTTCTCATGTTTAGAACCGTCCGTATACACACAGTAAAAGCCAGAATATTGTGCATTTAGAGACTTACAACATATTGATCTTAAATTATCTTTAAAATAACAATGCTTAGGTTTATCAACAGAATCTAAACTAGGCTTTACAAAACGTAATAAGTCGATATTGCTGACCCAAGTATCCAAGGAGAACATGCCAATTTTACTACTGAAGTACATATGTTCTTGCTTTAGGACATCGTGAGACATAACTAACAGTTTGTTATTGTTAAAGTAAGATGGTGCAACCCACCCAAAGATATTATGTAGATAGGGATACAGTGAAATTATTGGTAACATACTCATATATAAAGAAACTACAGAACCTCCTACGATCCTTCCATTACATACTTATTTTGCTTCGTGTACGTTCATATCTGGTCATATACGTTGCTCGCAACCGGCGTACGTGTACCTACTACGCACCTGACCTTTTTGAAAAACATCACGAATAAGGTCACTCTTGTCCTTCTAGGGCGTCGGGTCTCAGCGTTTTCCTCACATTTGCCTTGTAAATACCTTTTGTTAGTCGGTTTTTATTCATCCTCTCAACATGACATTTCATTGGTAGGTAATATTTATCAGGAACTTCTACTCGTTAGTACCTGCTGCTGTTATTTGAACGAAATTCAATAAATATTGCAAGTTGCCAGTTAGGGGGATACGTCGATAAATTTTGTGTTTTTAAAATTCCTATAAAACCAAATGAATATGGTTAAATCATTTGGATTTTCCACATGTGTTATTTGACTATATTGTCTACTGCTGTACTAAAACCGAAACATGATTTCTTGAAATTTTATCGATAGAACAAATCCAAAGTAGCACGGTCTATTTTCTGTTTTATTCGGAAACATTCCATGTTATGCAGTAAAATTTGCTTTAAAACAAAGTTATTTAAATATAATAATTTATTTAAGTATAGCATTTTGTCATAAATCTACATTTAAACAAAGCGCGTTCAGTTCTGGTGCGCGTGAGAGTCTTCTATCTCGCGCGTCAAACTAGACAGTCATAACGCCATTTCACTTACATACCGAACTAAACCACGCTTCGATGTATTCTTTTAAAATGCATTTCACTCGAATCACACATACCGATGTTCAGAGCTGAAACAAATATTTTCTAAGCCAAGCTTTGACGCTGCAAAATCCAATACCGCACGAAAGAATTTGGCTAAACACATCGAAATCTTTCGCTTGTCGTCTTCAATGCCACCTTTACCCTTTTCTTTTATACCTTTTTGTTACGAAATAGAAAGTGTTCAATTCCTTTTATGACTGCCTAATTTAACAAAGACTTCACGGCAAGTTCGCGATTGTAATAACAGATAAAGTCTAACTCCGTATTTAAAAGAAAAGCAATCATGACTTGCACGCGATGTATACGAACTATCGATGCTGACGTGTTTTAAGGCTTTCAGTGTTTCATGGAGAATTTCACGACGAGTGATTTTACAATTGAAAATACTCGTTTCGCACAAAATTGTATAGGTACTGTATGATTGGGTGATAGTTATTGTGTCTCTCTGAACGCGATTAGCTCTTCTAAACCTTGTTAAAGAGCTGTCAGTGTTATCATTGTTGTGGAATATTGACACTGACCGCTCTTGAACGCGGTTTAAATTTGTAAAATTCGCTTATTGAGGAATGAGGTTCAGAAAAAGTCGAATATAAATTGACTCTGTGGAACAAAAGCAAGCAGAGGGAAAAAAAAGGAAACATAGAAAGGGAATGTTGAGGTAAAGTATCAAAGGAGACCCTCGTTTACCATCGCGCCGCCTTTCCCGGAAAATATGAGTTTATACAGGTCTCTTGTGTATTTTTTACCTAAGTAAATGAAAAACTCGGGAAATCTGATCAATACGTAATGAAGCCTGTCCGTGCAGCAGTTGTAATGGGCTGATAAATGTAAAACAAATCATGGGCATGAAAAAATTAATATAATGCATTCAAGATAACATTTTAAGGGTTTCCTTCATACTCTTTATCATAACATAGATAAATCATTACCTACCAATGAAAATAATGAATTGAAACGGACGATCGAGCATGGATATAGAAATTGGTTTACTAAAACATAAAGGCATAAACTTGAACATCGCAGTTCCTAGTTTTACCAAGATTAACGGTCTAAGGGCTTATCGCCATATCCCCGTCGGCAATCGTATTAGTGATCTCAAGGTGATGTTATTAGTGCTACACAAGCGGATGCTGGATTCCGTCACTTTAATGGATACCATTACGACACCCATGAGAAGGGATAGGGTAGACTTTGTGTTCTAATCCATAATTAAAATGACCCTATTTATGAGCCCTTTTGCGTCATTTCCCTGGACTCGTAAAACTTTATAATGTTTTGTTACTGTGCTCAAAAGTAACTATGTAGTTTACTACTAGTAAAGCATTGGTAAAAAGGCTCCAGTTGACAAGGTTGTAACAGCGCAACTAAGTAACTGCCCTGAGTTCGCCGGACGGACTGTGTCGTTATTCGAGGATTCAAAGCATGTGACACAATTTTCGTTTTACACTTATACACGTAGGACTAGGTATAACCTTTAGCATTTGATAAATGGTTTAGATTTATTTCTCGTTGGTCTAAGAACTAAAAAAAGTTAATTTTCCCATCGAGACGTTACGAAGAAATTAATCAGTTCCAATTAATTGCCTTTGGTCAGTACCAATCTAGCGAAGTAGGAGATTATAGGCCCCGCAAGCACCCAGTGCAAATGCGTTGCCCCTGAGTTCCTGACCAAACCATACCCCGTCTGTTGGAGTGTCCAAAATACACGTATGTTTATACCTGCACTCCTGAGGACACCTACTGGCCTCAACTCAATATGTACATTTACCATAGACTCAAAAAAAAAGAAGACGAAGTAGGTACCTACCAACTGCATTGTAATTATTTTCAATTGTTCTAATTTGGAGTAATTCTAAAATTGTTCTATCTTTTCTCCCTTTCCGCATCCAATTTCTCAAGGCACAAGTTGTCTGCAATAAACTGCTATACAGAAATATATGTTCCCATAAGTAACAGTTTCCATTAGCACAATCACCGGTTTCAAAGCCACGTTTAATCCCACTTCGGAACACCTTCAGGCATAATAATAAAACCTAAGTGAAGGCAATACTCTTGTGCGGTCACGTAACTGCGAGGTGGCTATAAATTTTCATCGAATCTGGTCATTATATGACTCTTGGGTTAGTGAATTACTTATGTTGTTATATGTAACTAATACTATGGAAAATAATCACATCTTTTTTTTTATAACGTTTCACACTATTCTTATTTTTCCAACTGATGTTATTCTCTATAATCATCTCTCAACCTTGATACTTCTCATTTCTAATTTTGCGTCTACAGAAATTTCTTCCAAATTTTTTAAGTTTCCTATAAAGACCCGTACATGTATCGTACTTACTGCCACATATTTAGGTCAATATCAGATTATAATGTAACAATAATTGGAAATTTCAATCTTAGCTCAGGATCGAAGTGCTGCATGTAAATGACAAGAGCCGTGGACAATAGGCTCACCACGATGTATTGTCTATTGTCATAATACTCATCAAAGGTAGCAGTCTTGTAAGTAAAATATTGCATTTGTGGTCGATGATGGTAACTACGACAGTGGGAGAATTTTACAGTCCAAATGACATGAATTACGTTCATCGTATTGAGAATTATACTTCTACAGGTAGACGTTGAATTCGATGACAATTTATTTAAGGGGTGAAAGTACTATGAATATAGGTAGATAAACTCCAACACTGAACGATAGAATAAAAATCCTTTGTTTTATACAAACATTCTGTTGTTTCATAAAAACAGTAATTTTTCCCATAGTAGGTATAAAGTTGGTCCTCTGGCAAAAGTTGTTCATATTCATAGGTACTTTCATCCCAAAAGATTGCCAATGAATTTAAAATCAGCCCGTATAACAACCACTTCAAATACATTACCCTCTGAATCAGAAACGTCACATTAACACCTCAATAATTTAGATTTAAAGCTGCAGCTGAAAGGCAAAAATAAATCACAAAAGCTCGCTGGATTACAAAGAAAAAGTATATCATAATATTTTACAATACCGGCAGAAATTTGAATAGGTTTCGAAGGTACGACTGGTAACAAAGTGTGATATAATGGGACAGAGGTGAGCGTAAAAGTGTATGAATAATAAGGTGAATGCAAAGTAGCGAGGTTCATCGCCCGTCCGACTCGGACAGACGAATTTTAGATTAGATGTGAGAGTGAAAATTATGCTAGTTATGTGGGCTATAATTATACCCATTGAATGCAATATTAGTTAGCTGGTAATAATGGCAGAGTCCGGCAACGTAGTACTACGTAGATCGTCCCTATAGATTATATTTTAATCTTTGTAATTTGGGCTCCTTGAATGGACATTTTTATACTCTTTGGCATCTCAAATAACATGACATAAAAAGTAGTATTGTATCTTAATATACACACATCAATACGGTCTAGGGATATTTTTTAAAAAGCGAATTACTATCAATGTGTTAATTATTTATATGACATGTATATATTTAAAAGATACGTTATTTAATATTCTACCATTTTATAATAATGGTTAAGGTACTTAGATTAAAATTTCAGGATTTTATGGAAAAAAAATTAAGCATAGACGGAAACCGTATATGAATTAACTTTTAATTTGTGAGTAAAAACTGAAAAAAATAGAAAAATAATTTAATTTGTGTTTATAAACTTGAAGTTAGTAGTCTGAGAAAGCGCCCATGATGTTCATAACACATCGGCAACGATTCGGCATGCTCAGAACAAGGTTGTCAATGTCTTGCTGCGGAATATTGTCCCATGTCCTTCTGAGGTGCGCAAAAAGTTGATCTTTTGTAGCCAGATTTTCAGGAACTTCCTTCAGAGCTCTTCTTTGCATGCGTGGGATATGCATCCCACGCATGCTCAATGGGATTTAGATCTGGCGATTGAGCAGGCCAGTCTAAGGCCCTAACATTGTGTGTATGTAATCAAGCTGCTACCGTTCTCGCCGTGTGTGCCCGGGCATTGTCGTGCATGAGCAGGAAATTTTGCCCCATTTGTGTTATGTGGGGCAAGATTACGGGCCCCAGCACCTGTTGGATGTATCGTTCTGTCGTCATATTGCCCCGCACCTAAACGAGATCCGTCCGTCCTCCAAGACGAATTCCTGCCCAAACCATAATTGTCCTCCTTGGTATGGGTGAACTTCCTGAGGGTTCTGGAGACGGCTCCATCGTCCAGGAACTCGCCAAACACGCGTCCTTCGTGAATCTGGATGGAAGCCGAACCTGGATTCATCCCTGAACAGCACATTGGACCATTGCTCACGGCCCCAGTCCACGTGGTTCCGAACCCATTCTAATCGTCGTCCACGATTGCCTCTCCGTAAAGGTGGGACCCGGAGCGGTCTACGAGAGCGTAGATTGCTTTCATGCAGTCGCCTTCTTACAGTTTGGTCACTCACAAGCACTTGGTGTTCCACTCGCAGCCTTTGGACCAATTGAGTCGCCATTGCATTTGGTTGAGCTCGCGCAGTAATTTGCAAAAATCGGTCTTGTCTGGGGGTAGTGATGCGACTTGGCCCTCAGTGCCTCTCCGCTACTTCACCTGTGGCACGATAGCGTGTCCACAATCTTGAAATTACATTTTGGTGGGTCCCTATGGCCTCAGCAACATTACGCTGAACAGACCCAGCTTCCAGCATTCCCACAGCTCGTAACATCTCCGCCTTCGTCAAATGTCGGCGTTGCATGGCTACAATACCTCAATTTTAACTTTATCTTTCGTTTAAAAATGAAAAAAAACTTTAACTAAACGTAATTCGTATTGTTTTCTAAATTTCGCACAAATGAAAATTCCCTCTCCTACACATCAAGACATTTTTATGCCACCGAAACAAAAGAATTTTCAAAAATTTGAATTTGGAATTAGTCTGAGATAAATTACAAACAAATCGGTGCACAAAAGATTCCAATGCGGCCAGTACTTTTCGAGTTATTTAATTGAGTATGAAATATCCCTAGACCGTGTTGATGTGTGTATCTAAAATCACAAAATTTCAAGGGCACTTTTCGGTTAATATTATAGTCCACTAATGTGATCAAATAGTACTTACTTTTTACTAAATCAACAACAAAAATAATAAATTAATAAATAAAACAAAACTTGTACAAATAATAAACATTAAGCAGAAGAAGAAAAAAATATTACATTACAATTTTACATTTTAGGCAGCATGTTGGTTTCAATTATAAAATTAAATGTTGCTTAAGATGATGTTGTTTACGAATATTCATATATTCGTATAGTTTTATGCCTTATTTATGCTTCTTATTTTTTTATATATTGTCGAAAAATCAGTTTTCTTCTCCATCAAACCATCGACTCATCGATACTTAGGAAACCAAATTCTGAATAATACAGATCGGACAAAATATTGTTGAACCGATATAATATCGGTTGGATTTTATGCAATCTTGGTGTATCTGTGGCTTGTGGCATCGACCTCAGGGAAATGCAAATTTAATCATTGAAAGCGGTATCCGCTCATCACTTTTCTAAAAAGTGGCAAATTGTACAGTTGGTCTAATCTCCAGACTTATGGGAGGGTAATTGTGCCAACCCCATGTAAAACAACATACCAATAAACTTGCGCACTTCTTCGAGATTGGTGTCTTTCCAATACCTAAAGCAGGCGTGCTTTTGTACGGGACCAACCGTGCGATGTGCGTAGATACTTGTTTCTTGCACCACAAGGACTGTAAAAAATCGCATCATTAATATGTCAGCCATTGCAGCAGGTGACGCACGCAAGCACGAATGTTATTCCATTAGCATACATCTTCATGTCACACAAGAGTGTAAAAGCTTACGAGATTGCTTTTCAATTAATACAATCACAGGTTCCAGGTTGGGTGCCGGAACAAGTTCTTGTCGAGTTTGAGAGCGCCACCATAAAAGCATTGTTGAAAACTTTCAAAAATGTGACCATTATTGGTTGTTATTTTCAAGGCAAAGGCAAAGGCAATTGGACTAAACTCAAGAAATTATAGGCGTATCACCAGTTTGTGTTGCATACTGCCATTGCTACCTGTACATAAAATACAGGATGGTTGGCAACATTATATATTTCATTAAACGAAATGTCTATTCAAGATGAAAAACTAATGAAATTCAGAAATTATTTTCAAAAAACTTGGATGAAGCCTGATTTTATAAATAAATGGTGCGTGTTTGCTGAGCGTCATCGCACCAACAATGTTGCAGAAGGCTGGAATTTTACACTTAATGGACTGATCCATAAAAATCCAAGTTTGTTGCGTATTTTGAACGTGCTGAAGACAATCTCGCAAATTTCAAGGTCGAGCAAATGAAAAGATTTCGAAAAGCAATGTCAAAACGAAGCAGAGTAAATATAGAAAAGGACGATTTTATTCAAGAAGTTCAGATGCAGTTAACTTGTGCCGAAATAGATGTATCAATTTTTTTGTATCAAATTGCGTTGGCTTGTTGGAAAAAGTAAAAAAAAAATTATTAAATGTCGACCTTTCAGCCTTTCATTACTAGTGCAGGTCCGATATCGATACCGAACTATCAGGCTCAATAGTCCGGTCGTATTACATCACCGAACTGCTGAGACGAAAAGTCTCACCAGTCCGGTGACCGGACTAAATAAACCGAACTACTGAGAACGGCCGACGGTGCACGGGTGTAAGGCCAAACTTTATACCCGGCTCATCTGTAAATGCGAATCGGTCGGGTCTTGCAGTGCCTACTTATATTCCATGACAGTGCCACAACTCTAGGCTCTTCATCGTTAGATGACTCGACAGAAGACGAACTACTTCGCTGATTTTTATGTATGTTTTACAGGTTTTACAGAATATTGTTAATAACTAATAATCAATACTGATGACACTTCCCGTCAGCTGTTTTTGCCGCTATTTTGTTAATCAGAAAATAAGTAAGGTCTGGCGGCCTTGGGATCTTGCTCTAATAGGTTGTACTCGTACAGCATAATCAGCATATAATGTTCCCACTGCTGGGACACAGGCCTCCTCTCGGTGAGGGAGTGGGCCGTAATCCACCACGTGAGCCCAGTGCCGGTTGGTGGATATCATATGACTTCGAATTTTTGGTTCTAGCACATGGTTTATTTTATGGTAGGTTTCTTCACGAATTCACGATGTTTTCCTTCACCATTTTGAGAGCAGTGGTGATAAAAATAATTTACACAAAGTAAAGCGCCTGTCAGGGTTCGTACCTACCGGGGCGTAACTCCGCTGCCACGAGAAATCACGGTACAGCGGACAGAGCTCCGGCGGGACCTCGTGGCGGCATGGAGAGTGCGATTGTCGCAACCCAGCGCTGGGCACGCCACAATTGCGGCGATAAGTCCCCTCTTTGAGGAGTGGTTGGAGAGGCGCCACGGCGTCCTCACCTTCCGCCTGACGCAGGTACTCACCGGACACGGTTGTTTCGGAAGGTCCCTGTTTCGGATAAGGCGGGAGGAAACGCCCAGGTGTCACCATTGTGTAGATCGCCCGGAGGACACGGTGGAGCATACAGTGGAGGTCTGCCCGGCTTGGGCGGAGCACCGCCGTGTTCTCACGGAGGCGATCGGCGGCGGTGATCTCTCGCGTCCACACCTGGTCCAGGCCATGGTGCGGAGCGAGAGTGCATGGGAGGCCGTCACCTCCTTATGCGAAGCAGTAATGCTCGCGAAGGAGGAAGCGGAACGCGTGAGAGAGAGGCAACAGCCGCGCCCTCGCGCCCCTAGCCGCCGTAGGAGACGCCCTGGGCGGCGGGAATCGATCGCCGATTCCCGGCCACCGTAGGCGCGGGCTTGCGGACGACGAGTAATGGGCAGCTCGCCGTCCGGTAAGGACCAGACCCGGGTCGACGGCGCGTTGTATTCCACGCGCGCCTCAAAGAGATGTCAGCAGTGACGGGGTCAATTGGGCCTATGCCGCCGGGGTCGCGGGTAGTTCGAAAGAGATACCGTGGCCCTGGCACGGGCAACTGAAGGAACATGGGTAGGTTTTAGTCAGTAAAAGTCTGACACGCCCTCCCGCTCTGCCCAGAGCGGGAGAAATCATTTGATGATTTCCCACCCACAAAAAAAATAAAAAAAATAAAAAGGGTTCGTACCTACAACCTACACGTAAGTCGAAACCGTTACCACTGGGCCACCACTGCTCACAGCTGTACTTGTTTAGTACTTACCTAATAATTCCATTAGTAATATTCTAGGATATATTATAAATAGGATCCCCTTGTGTCTTGTGTCCTTGTTGTTGTTGTTGCTGGATATAAATAAACAATACAAACTTAAGAACTTAGAATTCTCACTTAGACTCTTTAACCTAAATGGTCTAAAAATTCTCATAAGTAAGTAGTATACTTATTTTTTTTTCTCAATACTAACCACTTTCTTACAACACTGAAGCCTCACTAATGAATTGTTAAAACAAAACCGAGTTCGAAGTTTGAATTTCGTTCTCCAATATTGATTTCAAACTTTTGTAAGTAAAGAAAAAAAAAGAACAGCCAGAAAGAACTATGGGAGAAAGATAACCTAAAGTGATAAACTTTTTACGTGAAGTGAAAATGCATGAATAATATAGGTGACGCTTGCCAAAGAGTCGCTTGGGGTACGTATGGGGAGAATTAAGAAGGGGGGATGGGGGACGAGTGGGGTATTCCATCGACCAGCGCCACTTTAAAACTTCTACAACTTACTGATAGATTTGTTAGAAGTAGAACTCACACGTGTTTTTCATCAAATTGAGTAGATGGTCAAAACTTCAAGGCGTAGAAAAATAAACCTTAATTGGGAGTATGATTGGAATATTAATGAGGAATAACAAGCTTTATTTCTGTACATTCCGAATAATGTTTTGGCAATTATTTTTAAGATTCCTATTATAACAAAATATTTCTCATTCAGGTATTAAATGAAATAACATTAATAAGCTGCCATACCGCATATTTTTGCTCATGCACATGATGTAGTGAAAAATTAACTGGGTCATTTCCTTTCAGAGCCACCGCGGGTCTTCCCCGGCAATACGCACATTCGCTCCCGATGGTCGGACGCTGGAAGCGGGGTCTTGCGGCATCCCCCGCTCTCCTTCACCCCTCCGCGCCGCTTCGCTCGACGTACGCGCAGCGCCGCTTGCGCATGGCTCTCTGGCTTCTTTGGCTGATACACCAACACCTTCAAGTCCGAGGCACGCACCACCACGGTGTCTTTCGCCGCTTTTGATGCCACCACGGTATGTACTAACGTTTTTATTGTAGGATTCATTATTGGATTTTGAAGAAAGAAAAACTTCAGAACTAATACTTGATAATCAAAATTGTGAAATTGCTCGATTCTAAATAGTACGACTGTGAGAAAACAGCTGACATGAAAATTCATAGAATAAATTGCAACGTCGCGTCCTCTTTAACTGCGGCTCATAATTAAAATTATAGACTATAAGTACAAGTTAAGAGGTCATTCAAATGTTTTCTTGGAAAGCTGTCTAGTCTAAACTTTAAGTATTCCTATTCCTAAACGTCAATCTCTAATCCTAAGTTCACTAAGTCTAAATCTAGATCAAAATATCAATCAATCTGCCTAGCCTTTTCCCAATTATATTGGGGTGGCTTCCAGTCTAATCAGATGCAGCTGAATACCAGTATTTTACATGGAGCGACTGCCTATCTGACCTCCACAACCCATTAACTGGGTAATACGATACCCCTTGGCAGACTTTCGGGCTTCTTACGACCTGTAACGACTGTCAAAGATCCACGAATGACAGCCGGGACCAACGACTTAACGTGCTTTCCGAGGCATGGAGGAGTCTCGGTATGTAAAGATGGTCACCCATCCACGGACCGACCCCGGCAAGCGTAGCTTAACCTGATGGATCGACCCGTGCAGCTGTTGTTATTGTCAAGTTTCATACTTAGACAGTGAAGTATTGATTTAGTTACAAACCCATTAATTATTCAAACTACTTGGCCTTATAACTTCTGATTCCAGTAATTTGTGGCATAATTCTTTCATGACGAATGAAGTCGAATTTCATTAAGATTACTTGGGGATGTAACGCCAACATAAACACTCTCTGGAAAACACCGTGTAGTTTCGATCAGCCCCAGGACGGACGTGAGGATTTCGTGGCAAAAAAAAAACACTTTTCATAAGCTCACATAAGACGTCACGTGTTAAAAGTATTAATTAGCTTGCCAGTAGTAGCGGGGCTGACAGTCCCAATTGCGATGGGAGTACATTTAAGTAAGTGGAGGTAATGTAGAGCTCGTTAGGAGCCCTAATGTCGCATGCCGTAATAGATACGGCGCGGCGGAACCACTAAAAAAAAAAAAAAAAAAAAAAATTATTTCATATAGCATATTTGGCTTACAATGCCTGTCGAGGAGTCTCCATTTAGGCATATAATATGCCTGTAGTTGAAGGCTCCGCTCTTCCCTTACATTAGAAACTTACGAGTACAAATAGGTATATGTATAAAGAAACAAAACAAGGAAAAAATGCGATCAGTTTATACGAGTGTGTGCGAGATTTATATGTGTGCGTGTGTATGTGTATGTGGGGGTGTGTTTGTGTATGAGGGGGTGTGTTTGTGTGTGTGAGGGTGTGTGTAGGTATGTGTGTGTGAAAGAGATTTTGGGTGTACATGAGTGACTAAAAAAGCAAATAACATCACTCTTATAATAATATTATTAAGTCACACGTTGCAGAAGTAACTCTACGAGAAGTTCACTAAATTAGAAGCAATACGGAATTTTAGCTATTTTCAGGGTTCCGTACCTCAAAACGAAAAAACGGAATCCTTATAGGATCACTTCGTTGCCTGTCTGTCAGTCTGTCAAGACCCTTTTTCTCAGGAACGCGTGGAGGTATCAAGTTGAAATTAATATCAAATAGGTAGGTCTATGGTCCCTAGAGTTCTAAAAAAATCAAGCTTCTTAGTCAACGCAGTAAAAATAAACAGCCATTTATGCGACATATTTTGATACTCGCAAGCAAATCAAAAATACTTCCCGTTGACCTAGAATCATGAAGTTTGGCATGCAGCAAGGTCTCACAGCACAAGTAAAGGAAAAAATCCGAAAATAGTTAATTTGTGTAATTTTAACGCATAAAAGTTTTTTTTTTTTGAGATCTCTAGTTTTTCAACTACAATCTTAAGTTTGTTTTTGGGATACATTATTTTCAACTACGGAACCCTTCATTGTGCATGGTCCGACACACACTGGACCGGTTTTTATCAACAGAACGTGTTCACTTTTGCGCGCCTAAAACAATAATGTTTTATTCAAAAACAAACTCTTCCTTACCAATTTTGACACTGATTCTAAATTCGCTTGAAAAAGTGATCAAATGCAACCAGAATCATTTTACTGCCAGCCTGCATTATGTAATGTTCCGTTTTACAAACAATCTTTACAGTCATCCCTCGACAGTGAAAATTTTCTGAAATGACGTTCACTAGGTGGCAGCACTGAGACGTCAGGTCCGGGCACCTGTCAGAATTGTCAAAGCGCCTACATTGTCTTTAGTCATGACTGAGTGATGAACGAATGATAAACTTCATCATATATTTTATATTTATTGTCGAAATGGAAGACCTATTGTCAAAGAGGCGCCATCTGGTAGCGTGAATTTTCATGAAAACCCTCATTTTAAGGCACTCCGCAATCAAAACTAAGAAACAGCAACAAATGGGTTGTTCCTAGGTACCACTAGGTATAGGAATACAACCTCGGAACATGCACAGTGAACTTCATGACATCTTGGCCATTGTTACTCCTACAAGCACATAAGTGCTATGTGACACCTTTCGAGAATGCAAAATGACTTTGACGTAAGCTTATTGGCACCGTACGTAAGCTTACCTTAAAATTAACTTGCATAGCGTGCGAAATTGCAAGTTAGGAAGTAGATACGTAAGACGAGACGTACAATTAATTAATATATTATATTATACAGGGAACTTGTGGATATCATCCTGCATGTGGAACTTTATTACCTAACTGTATGACAATGTCACGACTTATACAAGGTATAATTGAAATAGGCAACTGAAAACCTGACACGGGGTCGGTCATTGTACTCATTGTTATTAACAACTTCTGCTAGGACCAACACTAAAATCGCGAAAACTAAAATCTGTTTCTCCGAGGTACATTTATGTTCACATTAGTCGAAAAAATCTAGTGAACAGTTGATTTTTTTTTTGCGATTTTAAGATTTTCCCCGTAGTAAAAGTCGTATAAAATTATAATTAATAATAAATATATTTGAATAATCACCCCTTTTAAGGTTTCAGTTAATTTCAATCACACTTTGCCTTGTGCACATAAAGTGCACTTCGGACCTCACTCAAGGGACCGCAAACAACTCAAAACTGAACTCACTTATGTTTAAAGTGATTTAAAGTAAATCGTCGCTAGTTCATACCTCGACACCCTTCGAATACAGCCATACATTCTTAACTTGGTTAGTTCACTTTACAAATAAGACCTCTAATCAAAGTGTTTCCCTTCATTAACAAAGATGTGAAATCAGCGCTCGAATCTCGTCTGAACGCATCTTTTAAAGATTCAGACTAAATTATTCCACGTTAGCGCTTCGTTCATCAATTATTTAGTAAAGTATCACGCTTGAGCATATGTGGCTCTGTGCTTCGCTGTAAGTTCACCTTTGACTTTTAGCCTTGAGACTGAAAGCTTCGCCACTTCGTTTCGGCAGTTACAACTCACGATAGGGTCTGTCCTTCCAAATTGGGCACTGACTTTCCTTGCTGGCTTATAATTATTTTGAGTGGCGTTCTGTTTTGTTTAGGCTATACAGGGTGTAAGTGTAAACAGTGGCAACATTTTAAGGGGTCATTGTACTCATCATTATGAACAACTTTTACTATGGGACCAAACCTGAAATCGCGAAAAAAAATCAGCTGTTCAGTACATTTATGATCGCATAATTCGTCAAAACAGCTGATGTTTTTTTCGCGATTTCAGGTTTGGTCCCATAGTAAAAGTTGTTCATAATGATGAGTACAATGACCCCTCAAAAGGTTGCCACTGTTTACACTTACACCCTGTATATTATACTAGCTTTGCCCACAGTGTCGCTCATAATCAGCCATTAACGTTCCTACTGCTAGGACACAGTGTAACGAATCTATTGAAATAAAAGGGGAATAGACACGTAAACAAACGCGACAAGCGAAATCAAAATCATTCCAAGTGCCACGCAAAAATAACTTTTATGGCAGGCGTACCGCTTCTTTTCTAATACCCAGTTTACTGAACCAAATACCTGTAGACATTAGAGACTCAATTAATATTAAAAATATAAAGCGTAAGCTTAAAGAACATTGCATCGACTCGATTATAACTTAACTAGTTGAGTTGTAGTCGAGTTGATGTAGTGCTGTTAAACAGCTGTTAATAGCGCGTTGATCAATCTCAGGCCATGGCACGCTAGGACAGACCCCAGAGGTCTAATTGTGTGCTTTGTTATTACACCTAGTTAAGGAACTTGTAATTTATAAAATAAATAAATAAAATAACAAAATATAATTTAGAGAAAGATAAAAAAATACCAATTATGGTAAAAAAACACTTCCCTACCTAACACACGCTCTCAGATTTTTTATAATAATAAACCCTCCTTTTGGGCTTCGCTGTAGTCGCTTGGAAAGGTGAAGTACGACCACCAGGGCAGGCCAGATGTCAGGCCTCGTCAGCGCTGAAGCCTGATTAATTCAAACTAGCACGCACGGGTCGGTTTCCTCAGCACGGAGACCCCGAGTCAAGCAGTAGGGTATAATAGTTTTGACTTCTTGTCACGGGGAGATGTTTCCCTCACGGAATTCAGGATCGAAAGAAGCCTCGGAATGTGGTGGTCCTTGCTTATAAAGCTTCGTCTCGTAACAAAATTTTTAACCACATTCTTTTTTAGAGATTTTCCAGTTTTGAAGTCTTTCTTTCAAAAAATGCCACTTGTCAGTAATCGAATCGGCCATAAATATCAGTACTCATTCAAGAACCTCTTCGCTGAATTCTGAGAGCGTGTCAATTATTTTTATAAATCTAATTTAGGACACAGTTATTCAGTAAACAATTAAAATTATCTATAAAATACAATATTTGGGCTAACATTTTTATAAAAATAATTTAAATTATACATATAAAGCAAAAGTAACCTTCATAGACTAAGCTAAGTAATAAACTCTATGAGAGAAAATTTGGAAGAAAAAGTAATGATAGTTTGACAGCCTGACATAGGTGTCATAACAAAGAAAATTAAAGAAAAATCGTTTTAAACCGATTTGCAAAATATTAATGCAAAATCATAGAAGTATGATATATACATGTATTAATGAATGTAAAGTGTAAGTATGATGTAAAATGACTGTAGTACGTAGATACTATAACAGGCGTCCTCTCTGTGAGAGGGATAGGGTCATAATTAATCCACCACGCAGGCCTAGTGCGGGTTGGTAGATGTCATGATCAATCTGCCTAGCCTTTTTCCAACTATGTAGGGGTCAGGTTCCAGTCTAACCGGATGCAGCTGAATACCAGTATTTTATGGCACGACTACCTATCTGACCTCCACAACCCAGTGACTGGGTAATACGATACCCCTTGATAAAACTGATTGTCAGATTTGCGGGCTTCTGACGACCCGTAACGACTGTCAAAGATCCACGAATGACAGCCGGGACCAACGGCTCAACGTGCGTTCCGAGGCACGGAGGAGTCTCGGTATGTAAAGATGGCCACCCATCCATGGACCTACTCAGGCAAGCGTAGCTTAACCTGATGGATCGACCCGTGCAGCTGTTATTACTTAACCACGAGCTCCTCTAGTTTGTAGATGTTGATGATGGTTATCACATGTCTTCGAATTCACATCTCACTATGTTTTCGTTTACCGTTTTGAGAGCATTGGTAATGAAATAAATTACATAAAGTAAAGTGCCTGAACCCACGTCCTACGAAACGTAAGTCGAGGCCATTACAACTGAGCCACCGCTGTTGGTCCGGTTCGCTAGTTTCGCTCGTGTAGTCAAAATATAAAAGCCTTGGTATCTGTGCATAAAAAAAAACATCATAAATCGGATAGCGGTGTGCGAGTTAAAAGCACTAATGGACGGACAGACAAAGAGACGTTGAGTTATATGTGCCTACACGAGGTTTTAGCTTTGGAAGTTACAGTAGGCAATTTATGAATAAAAGATGGCCACGTAAGTCTCCATATAGGTCAAGCCGACTCTCTTCATTAGTAGTGAAAGGGTCGATTCTTTAGTTGATGATAGTACTATTACTAAGTGAAACTATAGCAGCATCGTTTAAGTACACATTGTTAATGTCGTTTATTATGCGGGAAAGATTTTTACAAATATTTGAAAAACTCAAATGAAATCGGACAATATACTTCAAATGAAAATGAACATCTAAGGTCATAGTCTGAAAAACTATGACCTTAGTTCAAAAGCTCGACTTCTCTGTAGAGAAATATAACTGAACAAATAAGGACCTTTAAATGGTATAACTTATGGAAAGAGGTCTGCATCATTCTCAAGGACAAGGGCTTCATGCAGACACGTCCTTATGTATGGTCCACACACTATCAATTCCCACAGAGCTTTACCCTATTGCAGAGGTGCCTACCGTCCTGTTTTCCGTGCTTTTCCTGGGATGTCCTGGATAGTTTTTAAGTAGCGTCCTGGGTTTTTAAAAGCACCCTGGTAAAGTCCAGTATTTTAAATTTAGCGCGCTACTACTGCCCAACCTTACGTTTATCGGTTGGCCGTACTTATTATGCGTATTTCTTATTATAACTTTTAAGTTTAAATTGAAGATACTTTAATTAAAAATGGTCCAAATAAAGTATTTATTCATAATTGAGTTTCATTGACTCTGTTTTCATTACGTGTGCTATTAACTATTGCTCATAAACTGTGTCCTATTTTTAATCTGAAATTTCCTGGTATTTTCACCTACTAATCCTAGTTTTCAAAATTTGGGAATGGCAACCCCACTCTAATGTATGTAAAACGTTTTATCCTACCCCAAACGCAATTCCATTCACAATGTAGATTCTTGAAGTTTGCTGTTTAAAAGGAAACTATTTCCTATTTCCTCTCTGACGACTGGGCTACGGTTTGAGGCGCTCAAAGTTGGTGACAAACCGGTTGAGAAGAATACTGAAATACTGTATCCACTGGTTAAATTCTCCTAAGGCTATCGATATTCGTCTTTTCTACTCCATACCCGGAAGTCTGAATCACTGTAATCCAGTGATTCAGGCTTCCGTAAATATCACTATTTGGAATATCTCCAGCCCGGTATAGCAGTAACTTAAACCTCTATGAACGGTAGCACTATTAATAACCTCAGCCTGAAACTACGTTTTCCCTGGTCATTTGGATATTTTACGGCTTTCATATTGTTACCTTTTTTTCTTTCGTATTGGCTTCCACATGGCACACGAGCAGCTCGTGGCTAAGTAATAACAGCCGCACGGGTCGATCCACCAGGTTACCTTACCGGGGTTGGTCCGTGGATGGGTGCTGGCATCTTTACATACCGAGACTCCTCCGTGGCTCGGAAAGCACGTTAAGCCGTTGGTCCCGGCTGTCATTCGTGGAACTTTGACAGTCGTTACGGGTCGTCAGAAGCCCGAAAGTCTGAGAACCAGTCTTACCAAGGGCTATGGTATTACCCAGTTACTGGGTTGTGGAGGTCAGACAGGCAGTTGCTCCATTTGAAATACTGGTATTCAGGTGCATCCGGTTAGACTGGAAGCTGACCCCAACATAGTTGGGAAAAGGCTAGGCAGATTGATTATGGCTTCCACATAATATTATTCCTGTTATGCATGTTCAACAGAAAAGTTTCTGAGTTCTTGATGGTTCCGAAACTGTGTTCCGAAACCACCAAACAAACGAAGGTTCGGCCTTTCGTTTGTGGGTTTTCTGAAATGAAGTTCACTAGGTGGCAGCACTGAGACGTTAGGTCCTGCGCACCTGTCAAAATTGTCGTCAAAAGTATCAAAGCACCCATATTTTCTTAAGTCGTGACTGTATGATGAACGAATGAATGAAGCGAAAGAAGAACGTCATCATATATTTTATATTAATTGTAGAAATGGAAGACCTCTTGCCAAAGCGGCGCCAACTGGTGGCGTAAATTTTCATGAAAACCCTCATTCATTAATGGGATCTCTCTTGAATAACGGTGAGTTGCACAAAACCAACATTAGTTTAATGGAGATTTTAAATTGATACTGTCACTTTCCTTTTGATACATAATATAAGGGATGGCATGAGTTTAAAGTCTCCATTATACTGAAGTTCGATTCTGCACCTGGCTGTAGGTCTCTTCTGTTCGGAAGCTGTGGTCAGATCTAAGGTAGTTTTGAATTAAACACATAATACACACGTAAAGGGGTATACAATTATCAGAACCAGATCCTCTGTTCGTCCATCTAGCAGAATGTCGAGCCATTATCAAAGATCCGTTCTGAGATCCGTTGTATATTTGAGTTGGGCAAAGAGCTCACTGTCCATTCCTGTTTCCTGCGGTCGTTGAGTTCCGATAGTGCAATTCAAGCCATTCTCGGCTAACTGCATGAAACAGTCCGAAAATGGAAATACAGTATGCATTTGGCAACGTTGCGGGACTGGCGATATAGCTCAGATCACCAAATGACATAATTATGAAAAAGAAATTGTGTGTTTTGTGATTCCGAGTTTCAGTCTTCGATTGCGCTTAGCAAGAGACATAAAGACAGTGTTTTGTTTTGAAGTAAACTTTTTTCGCTCAATTTATTTTGTCCTGTCCGTTCACGACAATGACGTTTGCACCATCGCTAATGAGTTACGGAAGACTTCAGTGTTTGAATAGGAGGTAGTTTGAAATAGGAGTCCTTATTATAGTCTATTATGTAAAAAAAAAACTCTCTCTCTCTGTGATAAAAGGCTCTAGACTGTAGGTAATACGGGCTGGTATCCGCAACTCCACGTCCATACGCAAGTTACGCGCATTGACGTAGAGTTGCGTATACCAGCCCGTAAGAAAAAAAAAATAACCATAAAGTAGGTTAATATTATAAGGGGAAACGCAGTCACGCGTTTATTCCATACAAACGTATTCCTCTGTTTTCTCCGTGGTTAATAAAAATAACACTAGAGCAAATAGTTTTATATATCTACCACTGCCATGTTCGTATCTTTAGTTTCTTGTTCCATTTTTTCTGGAACGATTTTTTTTAACGCGGCTTGCGGTGGGTTGGAGTAAACTGGCAGAAATTGTGACGTAAACGAAAAAGCGTTATGCCATCAGTTTCAAGTGTGTGTCTTGAAACTTGAGACCATACTAATGGCTCTGTATTAATCTATACTATATAGGTACTATTCTACTAATAAAGCTGAAGAGTTTGTTTGTATGTTTGAAAGCGGTAATCTCTGGAACTACCAGTTCGATTTGAAAAGTCTTTTTGCATTTGATAGCCCAATAGGCTAGTTGATTGACAGTAAGAAAAATATATCAAAAGTATCAAAATTCAACTTAGTTTTGTAAATGATTTTAGATTAATTAATATTTTTGAGAAAGAATTACGTAAAATTATATAAAGCCACTTATTGTCACTTAACATTGAACGCCAATCAGAACGCGACACGTCTCACTTTTCAGTCTTGTCACTTTGACAAAACAACATTGTTTCAGGGTTCAAGATATTTTCCTCTAAATTTAGGAGATTTTTTAGAAAAAGTAAATAGCATTCGCATGTTTATAAAAGGAATAGTCAGAAAAAATATGATTGAAATGTATGATTTTATGAAATATCAAAACGAAAACGTCACGTTAAAAACGAGCTATTGAGTGTCTGTTCCGCTTGCGTTTTAGATATTTAGATTAGATCACTGTCATCACTGCTTTATTTTGAAATCGCAAATAATCGATTTGATTCGACAGTAATATTTTTTTAATTCGTTAATTAGTAAAAAAAACTTACTTTCAAATTAATAATCGATTATTTGAATCGATATCAAACATCATAGGGGAAATCCAAAAGCAGAAGGTGGAAACACTGATTATTTGTTTTTTACTTTTTTGTTAGCAGACAATCTGTCACAGTTGATGACTATGGACGAAATTCACCGACTTTTAAAACGGCAGTTTAGTGAATCAGTTCTTTCCTTAGGAAATTTGACAAAAACCAACTGTTTAAATACCTAACCGGTGGTTTGAATGTTGGTGAAACACAGGCCTATAAGGATGATGACATCTCTCGAGCCACCATTACTGTGTGCCCCGTTTTGACTACGAAAATTAAATTGTTAATGTTAGTATTTTGATGAAATATTCATGTTTTAAGGAAAATAGACCAAAAGGAACATTTTTATTCGGTTTCCTAAAAACTGTCAACTAGCCAGCTAGCTAGCAACTAGCAAGAAAACTTGAGGAAGGCTATAGGCTACTTAACATCACGCTAGAACCCTTAGGAGCAGAGCAAAAAGAAATAAAAGCCAGAAAGAATGCTAAGCGAAAACGAAGCAATATAAGCGCGGGCAGGCGATGCGATACGACGGGGTGGGTCGGGGGAACAAGAAATTACACGCGGACGAAGTCGCGGGCAAAAGCTAGTATACAGGGTGTTTGGCAGAACGTTGAACATACGAAAATGGTGGATAGGTGGGGTCATCTGCTACTTACTCAGCCCTAATTTATTTGGCCCTGGCCCTCTGGATATTTTAAATTTTTATTTTTTTGCTTTTTTCTAGTTTCACCACTTTCTTAACTTTAAGGTGTAATTTTTATAAAAAAATGGGTAAAACAGGCAATACTTTAATTTTTTTTTTAATCTTTAATGTTGGCAGATTCTTATAAAATTATTGTTTTATTCAGATGTTAGCTAGAAAAAAAGTTATGAGTCCTCAAACTTACAGAAAGGTGTAAAAAATTACTTAAATCTTAATTTCAACTTGCATTTAAAAAAAAAACAAAAATTGATTGAGGAGTTCCAATTCTAGCAAAACATCCCTAGTGTGTGACCTTTCTAATGGTATGTAATTTGCTTTTATAAAAAAAAAACTTTAAGAGTTATTTCATAATTTTATCAAGTAGGAAATTTTTGACGAAACTCTACCTTTACGGAAAGTGAAATGTTTTGCGAAATTTAACACTGCAAGGTTCGTAAAATTTAAATGATCGACGGCTTGCCAGTAGCAGTGGTGCAAATTGACATTCACTATTCCCTTGGGATGGTTACACAAAGCAGGTAGAAATTTTGTTTCACTTTTGTGCAGTCAAAGCTTACTTTTTCTCTCTTTCACTCTCGTGGCACCGTGACGCCTCAGAATGAATTCTTTTCTTTTATTCAGTCCAGACTTAACTGCCTCTGCGACCTCACGTGCCCGTTTGTTTTTGTTCACTTCGTTTTGTTTTATTGTTATCACTAGTTTTGTAACCTGTTAGTTAAGTTTTTTGTTATTACTGTTACCTGTTGTTATTGGTAAAGAAATGGCTGCTTTTACCAGTGAGGAATACGCGGACATGTTGTTAGCGTATGGAAGCGGTAATGCTAATTCGCGTGAAGCACGAAGGATTTATCAAGAGCGTTATCCCAACCGCCGAGTACCCAGTCATCAGACGTTTGCGAGTCTATGGTCTTTCAACACGATGGCTGCCCAGCTCACTGGAGTCTGATTGTACGTGAACATTTGGATAATTGTTTCCCAAATTCGTGGATTGGCAGGGAGGACCAATTCCCTGGCCTCCGCGATCGCCCGACCTCACTCCGCTCGATTTTTACGTGTGGGGAAGAGCAAAGGAACTAGTTTACACTACAGAAGTAGAAAGTCGAGAAGATTTGATAAATCGAATTAATGCTGCTTTCGAAGTTATGCAACAGGAGATGCTGCTGCGCACAACAACTGTAGAAATCAGACGTAGATGCCGCGCCTGTATTGTAAATGAAGGGCGTCAATTCGAACATCTGTAATTTATTAATTAAATAAATTATTTAAAATTATTTAATTGTTTCATTAACGCTCCTAACTGGTACAGCTATTTTCTTTGTACTTAATTCAAGAACTTACATAATTTTAATCGATCATTTAAATTTTACGAACCTTGCAGTGTTAAATTTCGCAAAACATTTCACTTTCCGTAAAGGTAGAGTTTCGTCAAAAATTTCCTACTTGATAAAATTATGAAATAACTCTTAAAGTTTTTTTTTTATAAAAGCAAATTACATACCATTAGAAAGGTCACACACTAGGGATGTTTTGCTAGAATTGGAACTCCTCAATCATTTTTTGTTTTTTTTTAAATGCAAGTTGAAATTAAGATTTAAGTAATTTTTTACATCTTTCTGTAAGTTTGAGGACTCATAACTTTTTTTCTAGCTAACATCTGAATAAAACAATAATTTTATAAGAATCTGCCAACATTAAAGATTAAAAAAAAAAACAAAGTATTGCCTGTTTTACCCATTTTTTATAAAAATTACACTTTAAAGTTAAGAAAGTGGTGAAACTAGAAAAAAGCAAAAAAATTAAAATTTAAAATATCCAGAGGGCCAGGGCCAAATAAATTAGGGCTGAGTAAGTAGCAGATGACCCCACCTATCCACCATTTTCGTATGTTCAACGTTCTGCCAAACACCCTGTATAATATACAGCGAAACGAACTTCGTTCCAACCGGATGTCCCACGACACCTCCCGGCTTTTTTTTTCTAAAATTAAACTATTTGCGCCATAAAACATATCATAGGGAGACATGGCAGTGGTAGATATATGTAGATTATATCGTAAAAAAAATATAATAATATTTGCTCTTGTCTCATTAACCAGAGAGAAAACAGAGGAATACGTTTATACGAAACTAGCTTTTGCCCGCGGCTTCGCTCGCGTTAATTAGAATTTTACAATCAATTCGGGTTGTACTCTGCTTGTAATAATATAATTCAATCATTATTCGAAAGACGCGTGGCGCCATCTATTATCATAAGAACGTTATTGTTGTTTTCCTCAGGAACAGTAGGTACTTTTTTCGGGATGTAATGTACCCTATGACCGTTTCTGTACACCTGACAACGTTTAAGCAAAATTTCAGGATGATTGATTCCGTCAACAAACAAACTTACTTTCGCATTTATAATATTAGACTAGCTTCGCCCCGCGGTTTCACCCGCGTAGACCGGGTTAAAAAGTAGCCTATGTATTAATCCAGGGTATAAGCTATCAACATACCAAATTTCATTCAAATCGGTCCAGCCGTTTCAGCGTGAAGAAGTAACAAACATACAAACACACTCACACACACTCACACACTCACAAACTTTCGCCTTTATAATGTTAGTGTGATAAGTTGAACGCCAATGAGCACGTGACCGCGTTTCCTCTTAGGCTAACTATAATTTACAAGATATAATTTGTTACTAGCAGCAGCCTTAAAAGTTAGGGCACAGTACAAATTCGAAGTACGCGTGTATCTGTTTAAGTCCAATTTCATAAAGTAGCGGGCACAGCTGTTGTCGGGCTCGGGTCCGTCTCGTGATTAACGATAACGCGGCAGATGTTCGACGGTACCTTGTTTACTATGTAATTATTTTTGTATTAGGTACCTTGCCAACAACCAACAAGTGTTATTCTTCTGAAAATTTAAATTTTGCACTCATTTAACCTGAATTGGCGTTCAGTATTTTTCACATGGAGGAACTATACTTTTATGCAATGTATATGTTAGGTAGGTACTGTTAGCTCTCGGCGAGCTAACGGTATTAATGGTATCGATAGATGATGGTACATACCGTACCATCATCTGCTTAGCCGTTTTCCAACTAGGGGGGAGCTTCCAGTCTAACCAGATGCAGCTGAATACCAATATTTTACATGGAGCGACTGCCTGTCTGCGAAACCCCTTGGTAAGACTGGTTGTCAGACTTTCGGGCTTCTGTCGACCCGTATTTGTCAAACTGTCAAAAATCCACGAATGACAGCCGTGACCAACGAATTAACGTGGTTTCCGAGACACGGAAGGTTATCTGTATGTAAAGATAGTCACCCATCCACGGACCAACCCCGGCAAGCGTTGCTTAACCTGATCGATGGACCCGTGCGGCTGTTATTACTTACTCACAAGCCGGTACCGTAATAATTAACACGCCAGTTTATAGTATAACTTGGATAATTATTGGAATCTTTAAGTTCTTAAACATTTTATATTAAATCAAAAGTCATTTATTCAAACTAGGCTGAGAATCAGCACTTTTCGAACGTCAAAATTACATAAGACAGACCCACTAAACGCCCGCCCTTCACCACTTCCTAGTGCTTGAGCTGGGGAGAAGAAGTGGCGCAACAAACTCGCCAGCGTGCATTATGACATACGCTTGTCAGCCCGCTAAGCTGACACTGCCAAATCTTTTCTTATTCTCAAGCCAAATCTATGTTTCTCTCGTAATTATGCCATCAACATCGACAACAACGAGTATAACAGACTCGCGGAGGTTGCATATTAAAACCATGTCAGGTCAGCCTCTAGTATACTTTCCTGATCACACAAAGTTTCTGATAACCTACATGGGTTTGATCGTCTTCTCCTGACTTTTAAACACCTTTTAAGCGTCTAGGTAATATTGACTGTACTGCTGAAGGTTATGATATATTTTGCTGTGCAGTCACACGCTGTGTCAAAACCAATTCGTTTCAGAACTTTCAACGAAACAATCAATGTTGATTACGAAACAATTCACTACTGCATAGTATTTGCGAGGTGTATTTATGAGGAGCTCGTGGCTAAGTAATCACAGCCGCAGAGGTTGATCCATCAGGTTAAGCTGCGCTTGCCGGTGTTAGTCCGTGGATGGGTGACCATCTTTACATATCGAGACTCCTCCGTGCCTCGGAAAGCATGTTAAGCTTGCCGAGGCATGGAGCCTGAAAGTCTGACAACCAGTCTTACCAGCAAGAAGTATCGTATTACCCAGTTACTGGGTTGTGGAGGTCAGATAGGCAGTCGATCTATGTAAAATACTAGTATTCAGCTGCATCCGAATAGACTGGAAACCGACCCTAAAATAGTTGGGAAAAGGCTAGGCAGATTGATAGTATTTCTTCTGAAAAACCAGTATGAAGTTAGCTCGTAAGTTCAAACTACTTTCAGAGCCCACTTACATGCATGTAGATCGCTACTTGAAAACTTCATGCCTCGTTTACAATGTGTGAGCTCTCTGTAGTAAACGAGTCTGCAAGTACTATTAAGTAGATTAAATTGCACTGAAGTGAAAACAAGTTAGTATCGTTGCTGGGATAAAAGGAAATTGCTAAAGTGCAAAGTTCTTTGTTATCAGACGAGTAAATGGTACTGCATACACAGACTTGCACTAACTAAGGATAGTGTTAATGATTGCACGTTACTGGGTAATATGTAAACGCGCGAAGTTCCCGAAGGCACAAGCTGAAAACATTTTGAATTGTGTAGGAAAACTTAATTTATATTTTAAGAATTGAGCTACGATTTTATGCTAAAAAGCCAATTAATTTGAAAAAAAAAATTGTTTTGAGTATGAATGTCGATGCCTATAAGAGTAGGGGAAGACCAAAGAAACGATGGATGGACTGTGTGAAAGATGATTCTTTAAAGGCGTTTTTCGCCACCTCATTGGATTTGAAATATTTCCCCGGGGCTCATTGTTAAGATCAAAATTTCCGGAACGGAAGCGATCAAACCAATAACGTACCGTGCGTTCACTTGCAGTACCTTGTCCATACACGTCGTTAATATTGCGTGCTGTCTGTGCTGCGTTGGTGCCATAACGGAACTCATATTCGAAAATAGCGCACTATTTCGATTTTTCCATGGTTACAGAAATATTCATATAAAAAAAAAATCGAACGGCGGGAAAACAAATGAACAACCGATTTTTTTTTTAATATCATGCTATATTATAAAATTTATTTGAATTTGGAATTCTAAATAGAACGAAAGATTCCCGACAGACGTTGCCCTGTCCAAATTTCATGGATGAGAAAATTAATTTTCTTCATGTTTTTTTGTGAATTTTCCTGTTTTCATACTTATTATCCTATTCCAGACGAAGACAAATCCAAAAACACAAAAATCGGTCTAGCCGTTCTTGAGTTTATGAATGGAGTAACTAATACGACTTTGTTTCATACAACGTGTCGCTTTCCATCCTCGTCCAGGGTGTGATACAGAACATCAAACCGAACAACTTTCTCCATGGGACCAACATTGTAATCGCGAAAAAATTTTCAACTGTCCCATAGAAAACTTCAATACCTACTCGACGCAAATGTATGAAATCGATTACGAAGGTATCCTAAAGTGCATGAGCAAAACTATCAGGGGAGAGAGAACAATTATTTAGGTAATGTCAAAATTGCATGCTAATATTCCTTTTTTACTTATTGATCATAAAATACCTATATAAAAAGCATACTTACAAAGTGTCACGTAACTGTGAATCAATGTGCCTCGTCTCGTCTGACATAAATTGTGACAAACTCAATTTTAGCACCCTCCGCGAGAGTGCGCTATTCACTCAACCCGCCCTGATTGGACGCCTATAATATCAACCCCTCCCCCCTCCCCCTTAAATATTGTGCCACTATAATAGGAATTCGGTAAAAGTTAATTAGTGAAAATTCCCGGAATCAACCTCTGAAAATGTTGGACAAAAATGTTAGGTAATTAAAAATATGGTATTTTGATAACGTTTTTTTTTCCTATTCTATAACAAACCTAAATTTTTGTATGTAGGTAGGATAGTCTTTAGAAATTCGAATGTAAACGAGTTATGTTGTATTATTTTTGTTTTTAGCTGTCGAAACGTGTTTGCTGACGCAAATAGGTAACCTACCTAAGTATTATTACCACCTAGGTAGGAGGCACAGAATAATAAAGCTACAGTGGTTTATCTGGGCAGTAACCTTGAATTAATTACCTACAGCCGCTCGGTAGATAAATACGCATCGTCCCTACGTAACTGCCGCACACTCGAACTGTTGTTTACTGATATACAACATTATTTTTAGTACATGCGAAACCTGAATATTGTTTGTTCAGAATAAATAACTGAATCGATTCTAATAATTTTTATACCGTGTTATATTTTGCCCTAAAAATCTTTAAAAAAGGTTACAATATGGACACCGCGCGACAAACACAAGTCACTGTAGGTCATAGCGGCACTAGGCAGTGGCGCACAGTGGGCGCCGCGTGGTGATCATGTTTTTGTACGGACAACCAGGTAACATAACAAGCTTATAACTTTATGATTTTTCATGATACAGTTTTGAAATTTTGTACATAGATTCTTTACATAAAAAATACTAGACACGTGTTTCGGGTTTCGCTTATACTAAAACTGATGTTGTATACTGAGATTTCGAAGCGCGTCGTTTCGAAAGTTTTCTCTGAATATGTAATACTGCTTACTTCATTACATTCACTTGCGTCAGCAAACATGTTTCGACAAAAATGAAAAAGTTGCAACTCATCATGTTATTCGTATTATGATTGCGATGAAATCACCCACCCAACGAAAACGTTTGACCCAATTCGTACAAGAGGACAATTATATCGACATTGACTGAAGAAAATAATTAATGTCATTGCCTGAAACTCGAATTTACTCCTTCGAAAAACGTAATAGGGTCATTCTACTGAAAATCTTTTTTTACTGCGGTGATTTACCGATTTATTTCGTTACCGCTCCAGTAGTTTTCCATTGAATTTATTTTCGTCTCATCGCTTGTTACCCTTTCAGAACGAAGTGATTTCTTTATTTATTGAATAGCAGTGCCTACCTACCTACTAAAATTGAGCTATATACAACGTGAAGCGTTAAATGCGCCAAAACTCTTAAGGGGTCATTGTACTCATCATTATGATCAACTTTTACTATGGGACCAAACCTGAAATCGCGGAAAAAATCTGCTGTTCAGTACATTTATGTTCGCATAATTCGTCAAAATGTACTGAACAGCTGATTTTTTTTCGCGATTTCAGGTTTGCTCCCATAGTGAAACTTATTCATAATGATGAGTACCATGACCCCTTAAGAGGTTGTGTATACAACGTGTAAAGTTAGGCACCCAAAGACAAAAAAAAAATAATAACGGTATATCTGTACAACAGTTAGATCTACAACATGGTGTGCATGAATCTTCGCAAAAATTTTATCTCTGATACTTACATTTATTTTGACTTCCTTGAGAAGAATTCTCCAGTATGGCACATAATGACCCGGTGACTGAATTGCCAGCCTGTATAGATCTAATGTATATCGCAGTAAGATGGTTGTAGCCGTGATATAGTTATATCCCTAGGGATATAGCTATCTACCGTAACAAATATAGTTATATGAACGTCACTGACGCTCGCTTCGCTTGCTCGGCTCGCGCGTAGTTGGTCACAGTTCTACTTCTAACCTAACCTAACCTATTTGGTCGGAGTGCCCTAATATTAGGTTGGGGAAAAAGTCTTTTCGCATTATAGTATGTATGAACTTAAAATAAAATCTCTTTGGCTGTACTATTTGTATCTGGCTGGTTTTGGTATCATTGAAAGTTTAAATTTTAAAGAACATAATTCCAAATTCAAATTAGGAAAATGTGTGATTTTCATTTGTTTTTCGTACTGTCAACATGAGTGAATCTAATGAAGAAATTCGGTACATTTTAAAAATTTACTACAAAAAAGGTAAAAATGCAACGCAAGCCGCGAAAAAAATTTGCGATGTTTATGGACCCAGTGCAGTGTCTGTGAGAGTAGCACAAATTTGGTTTAGGCGTTTTCAGTCCGGAAATTTTGATGTCAAAGATGCACGTCGCTCTGATCGCCCTATTACGGATAAAATGGATGCAATTTTTGAAAAAGTGGAGCAAGATCGGCATATCAGTAGTTACGACGTAGCTGAAGAACTGGGAATTGACCACAAAACAGTTTTGGCGCATTTGAAAAAAACTGGGTTCACAAAAAAGCTCGATATTTGGGTACCTCACGAGCTCACTGAAAGAAACCTAATGAACCGTGTACTCATTTGTGATTCTTTATTACGACGTAATGAAACCGAACCATTTTTGAAGAAGCTGATAACTGGTGATGAAAAGTGGATCACGTACGACAAGAACGTGCGAAAAAGGTCGTGGTCAAAGACCGGTCAGGCTTCACAGACTGTGGCGAAACCCGGGTTCACTCGCAACAAGGTGATGCTGAGTGAGTGGTGGGATTGGAAGGGCATTATTCATTATGAGCTGTTACCACCAGGCAGGACCATCGATTCTGAACTCTACTGCAAACAACTGATGAGATTAAGGCAAGAAGTTGCAAGAAAGCGGCCGCAATTAATCAACAGAAGGGGTGTGGTTTTTCATCATGATAACGCTAGACCTCACACATCTTTAGCCACTCAGCAAAAATTAAGAGAGTTTGGCTGGGAGGTGTTAATGCATCCGCCGTATAGTCCTGACCTTGAACCTTCAGATTTCCACCTGTTTCGGTCTCTTCAGAATTCTTTAGGCAGTGTCAGGTTAACATCACGAGAGGACTGCCAAAACCACTTGTCGCGGTATTTTGATCAGAAGTCCCAAAATTTCTATAGCAATGGGATCATGTCCCTACCTACAAGATGGCAAAAAGTTATCGAACAAAATGGTACCTACATACTTTAGACAATGTATATTAAAAAATGTTTTGAATTTTCTTAAAAAATGCGAAGGAACTTTTTCCCCAACCTATTATATTACTTATATTACTAGATCATGATCTTGTGTTTTGTTTGTGCAGAATAAACAGGTTTTCTTTCTTTCTTTTTTTTATGTTCGTATTTTAGTTATATTCTATTTAAGATAGTTACAAACCGCTTTCATATAACTATATTACGGTAGTTCTCTATATCCCTAGAGATATAACTATATCACGACTAAACCATATTACTGCAACATATACAACCGAGACAGTACAGGTAAGGTTACCTACTTATAACCCGTTATCATATTGCCCACGTCTCACGTTTACCGATGACGGCATTATATTCCATCCGAAAGGGACGTGCCAATTGCTGTTTATTGGGTACTTTCCTAACCTGTAGCGCTGCATATACGAATTGTTTCAGAAATATAACGTGTAGACTGTAGATATTCCTCAAATAGGCAGTCAGAAGTGTTATCACCAGACGAAGAAATGCCATTAAGCGAGCACAAATCAAGACTTCGCGCTGTTATTATCTTCATCTTTACCTACTTAGAAATTCCTAAAGAAACAAGTGCGTGTCGGACCACGCACAATGAAAGGTTCCGTAGTTGGGATGAATTTATCCCAAGAACAAACTTAACATTGTAGTTGATGCAAAATGTTTTGTACGCACAATATTGAGAGACTTATGTAGGTATCATATTATTTTAATACCATAAACTTCTTAAAGGTGTTCCTGTAATCTAAAGTATTTAGAACTACTTTCTGTATTTTTTAATGAAAATGAAAATACCTAAAATCGCGAACCTTTATTGCAGTAACATAAAAACTTTTTTACAAAAAAATACAACCTACTTCCAAAAACAACACTACAAAGTGAAAAATAACTTTAATTTCGGAAGTCGGTGTCTAGTTAAATGTATTTTCGTTTTTTGCCACCGACTTCCGAAATTAAAGTTATTTTTCATTTTGTAGTGTTGTTTTTGGAAGTCGGTTGTATTTTTTTGTAAAAAAGTTTTTATTTTTCACTTTTTAGTTGTGTACCTACCCCACACAAATTCTAATACCACTATCTGCAAAACAAACTAGAACATCATCCATATAAAAGTGGGGAAAAAATACGTATTATTGAAGCTAACTCAAAAACTACCGAAGCAAAGTTAATCAATTTTATATACTTAGGACCAACTGTGATTTATACCCTCTCGAATAAAACAAAAAAAATCCAAATCGGTCCAGCCATCTTCGAGTAATCGGGGAACATACATAAAAAAAAAAAAAAAAAAGGTTCCGACGAATTGAGAACCTCCTCCTTTTTGAAATCGGTTAAAAATACAATTAATCTGATAATTATTAATCAGACAAAAGCTCATTCTTCAATACTTACGTTTGCACGCGAAACTATGAACAATAACCACTACCTACAAAGATTTACATGAGGAATATTTACATAACCAGCTTGTGACCTATTTCAGCCACTCTACAGATCCAAATGCAAAACCCTTTTCTCGCTAAATGTAGGTAGGTGTGCAAAAATATTGAATTTGTTAAATCGGTTTCCGCCGTAAAAAGTTCGTTCGTTTAGTGGTTTATTTATACTGGAAGACAATTATGAAATTAATGGGAGTAACGACGAAGTACTTAATATTATAAGCTTCGTGGGAATAACGATTTGATGTTTTACTGAATTTTGTAATACTCTGTGAAAATAATATCAGAAATCGAACCACTCTGTATTTTTACCCGTCTACGGAGAAGCAAAAAGGAGGGTTATGATTTTGCCCGGTACGTATGTAGGTACTATATTGTATGTAAGTATATAGGGTGACTGGTAATTAGTGACCAAACCTGAAATCGCGAGAAAAAAATTAGCTGCCAAATACATTCATGTTCGCACAACACGGCAAAATGTAGGGAGCAGTTGATTTTTTTTTCGCGATTTCGGGTTTGGTCCCATAGTAAAAGTTGTTTGTTATCATGAGCACAATCATGTCTTTAAGTATCGGTTACTAATTACCATAATAATCATAATCATAATCATAAATTTTATTTGTGGAACATAGGCATACAATAGGTGATACATAAAAAGAAAATAGTACGCTATGTTTTGTCTTAAGACATACAAATATGGTAACATGCAAAATAAATACGGTAAACAGAATGTCAATAATAAGTCAGAATTATGCCAAATAGAATGTCAATATTAAAAACTAAACATTTATTATAAATCTTTATCGTTTAAAAACTCATCTATTGTATAGTAACATTTGTCAATAAGAAGTTTCTGAAGTACATTTCTAAATTTTGTCAATGGCATAATTCTTATAGAATTAGGAATGTTATTATATATTCTAGGCGCAATTCCGAAAAAGCTTTTGTACATCAAAGCAGTCTTACACCTTACGTTACATAATTTATTTTTGTACTGAGTACGTAATTCAGTTTTCTTCACTGCAGATAGTGTAATAAATAAATGAGGGTTTCTTTTTACAAAAAGTGCCGTTTCTAATATATATAGTGCCGGAAGTGTTAACAGATTTAAGGACTTGAAGTAAGGTCTACAACTGTCTGTGGTTTGCAGACCACACATAGACCTAATGCAACGCTTTTGTATTCTGAATACGGTCTCTCTATCAGTTGACTGTCCCCAAAAAATAACACCATACCGTAGAATAGAACCTACCAAACCGTGATATGCTGTCAATAATGTTTCAATATTAACTTTTTTTGATAATTGGAACAGGGCGTATGCAGATTTACTCATGCGCTTACATATATCCTCTACGTGGAGTTTCCATGTGAGTCTATTGTCGACAGTTATACCCAGAAACTTGCAACTAGTGATCTCTTCTATCAAACAGTCTTTATAAGTAACGGTGATCGTTGGGTTTGCGCGACGTTGATGGAAATGCATTATTTTAGTTTTACTTAGGTTTATTTTTAAGTTATTCTTATCCATCCACTTTATAATTTCACCTAAAGAGTCATTGATTTCATTTTGGTAGTCATTAGGATTAGTACACTCAATAATTGCTGTGCTATCATCAGCAAAGAGAACCATTTTGTGTTTTATCGCTTTTGTGAGGTCGTTAATGTATATTAAAAACAATAACGATCCCACTACACTGCCCTGAGGCACACCATATTTCACATGTCTAAATTCAGATGTGTATACAGATTCTGTCTTACTGATTGGGCATATTCTAGAGATTTCTGTACACTGCAATCTGTCACTCAGGTATGATTCTAAGAGTTTGAGTATATTTCCTCTTACACCATAGCTGTGCAGTTTTCGAAGTAGAATGTTATGATCTACAAAATCGAAAGCTCTTGTCATATCAGTGTAAATAGCACATATCGGATTTCTTTTATCTATGGAAGTCATAATATTAGATATTAAGTCAAAAAATGCCATGTTGACTGACGTGTTCTTTCGGAACCCTTTTTGTTCAGTGCAGAAAAGTTTATTTTTTTCAAAGTAATTATACAGAGTATTATATATTACTTTCTCTATTATTTTTGAAAATATCGGAATTTTGGCAATAGGTCTGTAATTATTTACATCTGTTTTCTCATTCCGCTTGAAAAGGGGTTTTATTACAGCTTTTTTTAGGTCATTCGGAAATGTTCCGTCGGTAATGCAGTTATTAATAATGTGCGCTAGTGGCGGTGCAATTATTTCCTTGACATATTTAATAACTTTTGTCGATACACCGTCGTAGCCAACAGTGTTAGTATTTTTTAAGTCATTAATTATTTTTACTATGTCAATGTATGTAACGGGTTGCATAAATAATGAATGGGATGTCAAATTTTCAAAATTATTATTATTGGTAGTATTCGAATGAATATTATTTTCAATTGAGTCAATAAAGTAATTATTAAATTCATTTGCTATGTCAATAGGATTCGTAAAAGTCAAATTATCTCTTTTTAATAATAATACTGATTCTTGGGGAAAGTTAAATTTTGTTTTGTTAATTATTTGCCACGCAGCTTTCGATTTGTTTTGGGAGGTCTTTACGAAATGATTATTTTGGGCTTTCTGCGTTAGCCTTATTATTTTTCTATATAGTGCAGAGTATTTTTTAAAAGCCAGTTTATTTTTTGCATTAGGATTATGCCTGTACTCCCAAAGTAGACATCTTTGTTTCCTACTGCATGTTTTTATTCCATTAGAGATCCATTTAGTCGATTTGCTAGTTTTAATAGTTATCATTTTTATTGGAAAGCATAATCTATAAAGTAATAAAAAATCATCCATAAATTTTCGAAAAGAGTCATTTGCATCCTTGGTTTCATAGACTTGCAAAAATGAAAAGTTTTTCAAGTGAGATTTAAATTTAATTAAGTTTTCTTCCGAGAGGTCTTGCTTTTTTACTTTCCAAAATTTAAGTTTACATGTTTTGTTAATGGGGACTTTTAATATTTGAGAAGTATGGTCAGAAAGAATTAAATCTATTATTTCAGCTCTGCAGCCTGCACGATAATTATGAGCAAAGTTATCGATGCACGTATTGCTACTCAATCTGGTAGGGGTATTCAAAGCTAATTTTAAATTATATTGTTGGAGAAAATATTTAAGATCTAATGTCATTTTATTACTTTTAAGGACGTCAATGTTAAAATCTCCACATATTACGATGTTTCTGTTTGATTGAGAGCTAATTATTTTTAATATATTCTCTAACCTCTCGTAGAATATTGCATATTTGTTTTTCGGTATTCTGTACAAGCAAACAATAATTATGCGGTGTGAAACGATTTCTACGGCACAACATTCGAAAATGTTTGGCACAGATTGTTTTGCCACGTCTGGTATTTCCCTATACTGTAAGCTCTTTCTTACAAGAATGCATGTGCCTCCTCGTTTGGCATTTCTTGAGAAGCACGCTGCTAGACAGAAATTGGGTATTTGCAAGAAATCTTCATATCCCCTTTCCATAAAATGTTCTGATATACAGATTACATCTATAGGGTTTCCTGCATTATAAAGTTCTTCCAATTTAACTATAAAAATATCTAATTTGTTTAGTAGCCCCGCTATGTTTTGATGAAGAATATTTAAAAAGTTAAAGAAAAAACTGAGAATTATTCTGAACTGGTGCGTCTATCCAAGTTCGCTGTTTCTTTTGGAAACTGTCAACCTTTAATTGAACATCACTTAGTACACTTAAGCTCTGAATGAGGTCTTGTAAGTCAGATAAAATAATTTTTAGACCTTTGTTATTCAAAGTACCGAAACGTTCATTGTATGTATCGTAACTGTATGGCAAGTTGAGGTTCGAATCTAAGATAAGTGCATAGTTACAATTCTCAACATCCAAACATAATAAATTGTTAAATATTTCTATTCTGCTATTAAACATAATATTTGAGTTGTTCATGTATTTAAATGTTGGCAAACAGATTATAAAATTGGTATGACACAAAGGTAGTAATTTTTCACGTATAAATTGGATAAGATACCCATAGTTACGTGTCTTCCGGAAGTCTTCCTCTCCTTCATAAAGTATACAGTAATCAGATTTAGTAAAATCACGTATTTTAGTATTAATATTGTTAAAAATATATTCTATTCCACATTTTGGGTAACGGTAATGACATATTTCAAAACTACTTATTAACCACTTATTACCAGTCACCCTATATATGTATGCATGTTCATCTGTTCCCCTCATAACTTCTAAACTACTTATCATAATTTGACAAATGAGGTATTTATTGTTGGAAGCATAGATATAGGAAAGGAGTCTGTTGATTTTTACATTTCTATGGTTGGAAGCGTCTTGGTCGTCCGCTGGTTAGGTTTTGTGATGTCACATTAATATGGCGCCCTCTAGAGGACATAAAGTCATGTACTAAAAAAATTGGTTCAATGATGTCGTGTTGATTATCAAATGAAAGGGCTTATTAGCACATTGCAAATATAGGATAGGTATAGCTGATGACTTTTTTTACCGGTTTGAAGAAAATAGGGTATAGTAAGAAATTGATCTATAATAAGTATTAATAAATACTACAAATTTGAAGTAAACTTTTCATACTAGAACAATAAAAACAGGAGTTTTGAAAGAAAAATCTTTAAAAAATATTGAAATTCATAAATGTCGAAATACATAATTATATTTTTTTTTTAACTAGGTATGCCATAGGCTATTACTCCGTGCACTTATTATAGCCTATTAAAATTATTCTTCTCTAAAAATGTAAAGTGGCTCTGCAAATACTTTATCACGGAATAACCCCAAAATAATTTAAATAAAAAGTAAGTTTAAAAACTAAAACCCGATTACTGAAAAATCACGCTCTAAAAACTATGAAACTAGAAAATATTCTCATATGAAATAAGAAAAAGATCGAGAAATTAAAAATCCGATGTCAAACGTCATGTTAGGCCATAAATCGAACCCCGAACTCCGGATTTTTTATTTGTCTGTCTTTTTCTAATTCCAGATGAGACTAATTACTTAAAAAAAATAATTAAATTAAAAGAAAATCCACTAGGAAATTGTCTCTACATTCTACAAAACATTATTTTTAATTTATTAAAACTGTAAGGCTCAAACTTGTAGGTGACAAAGGGCAAAAATCAGATGGAAGTCGCATCTTTCTTTCGTTTTCGTATGGTTAGTGACTAGCCTGGTGACAGAGTTTTATGCCGTCCTCTGACTTGGCTTCACATGCTGTCAGAAAAATATCTCTCAGGTATTTCCTCACGATGTTTTTCCTTCACTGTTTTTCAAGAAAGTGATAATAGTATACAATACGCACATGAATCCGAAAAGTCAGAGGTGCGTGCCTTGGGTTTGAACTCGAGACCTGTAACTTGGCAGTCCGACGATCACACCGCTATAGGCGATCACTGCTGTGTTAATTACAGATAATTATGCTTCCGCATTCGGTTTGATTGGAAACCGGCTCCAACGTAGTTGGAAAAGGGCTAGGCGGATGCAAACGTCCGTAAACTTCTACTGTACTCCCATTATTTCGATTCAGTGAATATGGTTAAAATATATTATATTGATGTGGTGTATTTTCCCGTTCACTCGCTCCTATCGATGAATGACGTGACCTGGTTACCTGTGTACCTACTTATGGGTATATTTAGATTACAATAAACCCTCTTCCACACACATCGGTACCCGGTCTTGTCTAACCGGTGAAAAGAAATGTATTTTAGCAGATGATTAGAAACAGGGTTTATAATAAATTAAATTCAAACAACTTCTTAGTAACTTATTTTAATTGGTCATTTATATAGAAATCACAGCAACTTATTTAACACTATATCCGCTGTAATTTAAACACACAAAAACAAATTAATAATCTAATAATCTAATTACTATAAATATTAAACAACCATCATTTTACTAGATACAGTATAAATCAAAAGAATAGATATACTTATCAACACAAACAGCGATACAAAATACTAAATTGGCAGAGGTTCGACGCAGTCAGTTGTCCTTGCGGGAAGAGAGCGAGAATGAGACGTGCAAGCTTATTTATGCACCATTTCCCGCCATGGCGTCTTGAAGTGCGTGGAGGGGCTTCACTGCGGTGAGGGCACGCCCGGCAGTGTTGCCAGCGTCTTAGCGGGCCAATATAGATGTAACAGTATGTATGAAAGCTTCCACAGGTACGACAATTTATACCACTTATACATAAATTCGCCAACGGTTACTCAACGCCGACAACTTGAGCTGGAGCGTGTAGAGAGTGTTTCAGGTGTCCACATCGGTATTCGGAAGCGAGTGTCGTATAAATAAACATAGGCATAGTTAGAGTTACCCAGGTAGGTATGGTCATTCTCAAAGATAGTGTTCTGCTCGTTGGAAAGTCCTGACCAATGAAACTTCGCAGTCGCGAGCGATCTTATTGTAGGTAATGCTCGGGCAGCTCAAATTTACTTAAGAGGCTACCGAGCGCGCAGTGGCACCCTCATCTTTTGTTTGGTTATTTCTTTTATTTTAGAAAGAACATGCAGAAAATAAGCACATTACGTTGTGCTTCACAAGACTATAAGTTATTATTATTACAAACAGTAATTTTATATTGATAAGTTTTCATAGAAATTGTTCCACCAGATTTGCGTCGGCCGTCGCGTCACGCCGGTCTGCGGGAGCCTTTATTGGCGATGGTGCGGCTGTGGACCCGAGTCTGCTGCTGCTAGTCATACTTACATATAATACATACGTAAACTCACGCGTTCTTCCTATGGGGGTAGACAGAAACTACAGAACGCCACCTGCTACAATCCTTATCATACTCCTTTTGCCTCGTTTGCGTTCATACATCTGGTCTGGTCTGGTGGTCTGGACTGGTGGTTCTGGTCTGGCTAGGTGGTCTGGTAGTCTGGTGGTCTGGTAGTATGTATTATTAGCTTTTGCCAGCGGCTACGCCCGCGTGGATGTCGGAAACGGAATTATCCCACGGGAACCGTACATTTTTCCGGGATAAAAACTAACCTATGTGCTATTCTAGACTATAATCTATCTCTGAGCCAAATTTCATCCAGATCTGTTCAGTGGTTCTGGCGTGATTGAGTAACAAACATCCATACAAACTTTCGCATTTTGAATATTATAGTAGCTGCGCCCCGCGGTTTCACCCGCGTAGACCGGGATAAAAAAGTAGCCTATGTGTTAATCCAAGGTATAAGCTATCGACGTACCAAATTTCATCCAAATTGTGCCAGCCTTTTGAGCGTGAAGAAGTAACAAACATGCAAACACACACACACACACACACACAAACTTTCGCCTTTACAATATTAGTGTGATGTACATACCAGCCTATTATTGTCCCAATGCAATAAGGCCACATCTCATACAAAGAAGTACCTAATGAGCATTAATCACCACGCTTCCGATTTCAAATGCGCGTTATTTTCAAATAGGTATGCTCGCGGGTGGTGACGCACCTTTACGTCGAACGACGTGTACAGAAATATTATTTTATTGGATTCTATACCTATGAGGTTCCTCGTAATTACTTTCCTCGTAATACGGTGTGAGAGAGTACCTGTCATATTCATAGACAGTTTTTTTGAAGGCATAGGTATCTAATGGATAACTAATTATAATTACAGTTTGTTGTTGTTGGGAAACTTGTGTGTTTATAATTAATAAAAAATGCAGATTTAAGGCAAAAGACGTGTGGTCCATATAATGTTCCTTTGTACAGTACAGTGGCATGTGACATTGACAGTAACGTAATATGACAGTAATGACACTAAATGTTGTGTTGCCAACATATTGCCAGGGCAACTGAAAGAATAAGCAAGCAGGTACTTACTAATAAAGTTTACAAAAATTAAAACGCCTTATTACTAGACAAATCATATTGACAATATAACATGAGAATACTAATACCTTCAAAACAAAACTACGATGTTTAACCGAATAAATTAACAGTATAATGGATAGGTACTAATTTCTTCCATAAAAAAAATCTAAACTTAATTTTAATCATATTAATCAGAACCACTACATTCTAGCGGTAGAACACAAACTTTCATTATAGCTCTTCTATGAAAATGGCATCTGCCTGCACGCACTAGTGAAAAAGTATGTCGGTTCGGTTGCGATTCGAACTACTTCCGGCGGCGTCGGCGTGGCGGCGCGTGCTCCTAGAGCACAATGGACTCACCCGTCGCTGATTGGCTCGTCGAGATGGCGTGATTTCACGTGAGCCAATCAGATGCGTGCTGCTTGGCGTGGCGACGAATCTCGATGGCCACGGAAGTCGTTCCTTGCTTTACTCTACTCAAACCAAGAACGGATTTCTTCTCAGAATACTCGAACGCGGCGACGAACTTTCTGGAGCGTTTTGGACTTGCCCATATATGAAGGAGTAATGGACTTGCCCGCTTCTTTGTTCGTGACGGTCGGCGTGGGTCTTTTCTGGAAACTTGATCCAATTTCTACACAAATTCACTTTCTTTCGCTGGATTGTCTATATAATTGCTCGATGGACCATGTTGGGAAACTTGTGTGTTTATAATTAATAAAAAATGCAGATTTAAGGCAAAAGACGTGTGGTCCATATAATGTTCCTTTGTACAGTACAGTGGCATGTGACATTGACAGTAACGTAATATGACAGTAATGACACTAAATCTGCCCACCCGAGCCTAAAGTGCAGTAATAGAAATTTTGGTAGGTTTTGAGTTACATATTATTCTGAATCCCCATTTTATTTTATAGTTTTTTTTTTTTTATAAAAAAATAACAAAACACACACGTATTTTAGTTTTGTACATATCCTTTCACCTTGCATTCAAAGTTTTATCGAAATGTCTGTTTTTCTGTCATGTTTTTCCTGTTACTGCACTTTAGGTTCGGGAGGGCAGAAATGTTGTGTTGCCAACAGTTGTGCTTACGAAAGGAAGTGGTTAAAGGCAGATATTATGGCTTAAAGGATTTAAAATGTATCGTAACGGGGTTTGTAGCATTGGTATGGCCAAACTATCTCAGTTTGGCCATACCAATGCTACAAACCCCGTAACCCCCAGGTTTCGTAAGCACAACTAACTTAATTATATTCTTCAAAAACACTGTCTATAAATAGGACAGGTACTCTTTATAAAATAAACCCATAATCCCCTTATGTCTTTAATGGTGAACGTGTAGACAAAACTTTATTAAAATTGCTTTAATTTATTGTAGCACAGATTTTTCTCATAAATAATGCAAATTTTGCGGAAACTGCGATTTTTTTGTAGGTATCGAGCATAATTCTGCCCACCCGAGCCTAAACTGTAGTAATAGAAATTTTGGTAGGTTTTGAGTTATTCTGAATCCCCATTTTTAACCGACTTCAAAAAGGAGGAGGTTCTCAATTCGTCGGAACCTTTTTTTTTTTTTTATTTTTTTTTTTTATGTATGTTTCCCGATTACTCGAAGATGGCTGGACCGATTTGGACTTTTTTTGTTTTATTCGAGAGAGTATACATCACAGTTGGTCCGATATAAAATTGATTAACTTTGCTTTGGTAGTTTTTGAGTTAGCTTCAATAATACGTATTTTTTCCTCACTTTTATATGGATGATGTTCTAGTTTGTTTTGCAGGTAGTGGTATTAGAATTTGTGTGGGGTGGGTACACAACTAAAAAGTGAAAAATAAAAACTTTTTTACAAAAAAATACAACCGACTTCCAAAAACAACACTACAAAGTGAAAAATAACTTTAATTTCGGAAGTCGGTGACAAAAAACGAAAATACAAAACTAAAGACACCGACTTCCGAAATTAAAGTTATTTTTCACTTTGTAGTGTTGTTTTTGAAAGTCGGTTGTATTTTTTTGTAAAAAAGTTTTTATATTTTATAGTTTTTTTTTATAAAAAAACTAACGTAACACTGTTTAGTATTTTAGTTTTGTACATATCCTTTCACCTTGCATTCAAAGTTTTATCGAAATGTCTGTTTTTCGAATTCGTGTTTTTACTGTTACTGCACTTTAGGTTCGGGAGGGCAGAATTGAGTCAATCGTGTTTTGGCCATTGATACCTTACTAAAGAAAAGCTTTTACCTTTATAATCATGAAAAAGAATAAGGCAAATTTGTAGTTTTTGAGGACAAAAATTGATTTTGCGTGCAGCCGAAATGCGTCAAATCAAAATGTCATCTTTGGGACTCATTTCGCCTTGAGATAGTACTTAATTTAGTCGGTAGTCATGATTAATTTAAATTCCTAACGGCCAAATTATCAATGGCAGTCAAGATTTAACAAAACACACTCGGACTCAGATTCTGACTAGTGTCTTTGTGTGTGCCTTTGAAAAATAATGCTCTTTTCTTCGCTTGGATAACTGTCCAAGCGAAGAAAAGAGCATGGCTTTGTACGTAAGTACTACTTACTTAGGTACAGTACTTATTTACCTACCTACAAGCTACTTACATAATAATATTAGGTCTTTACCTATGAAATTGCCGTTCTCCAGTACTGGCCATTTCAAATCAAAATAATTTTTGTTTGGCTAAGAATTCTAATTTCAAATTAATTTTATTTTAAAAACATGGATTTTTTTTTCCAAAAGTAGTCATTTGTTTATTGATTAGTGTTACATTTTCATCGCATTTCAATCTTTTTCGTCATCATGGATACGTTAAAAATTCGAGTAATTATGGAATATGAGTACCGTCGTGGCAGCAACGCGGCACAAGCGGCACGCAACATCAACGACGTTTACGGAGCTAACACTACAAACCAACGCACCACTTGTTATTGGTTTGCTCGCTTCCGTTCTGGAAATTTCGACCTGAAAAATGAACCTCGCGGTCGTCCGAAGACTTTGGTCGACAATGACGAATTAAAGGCGATTGTGGAAGCTGATGATACACAATCTACGGCTGAATTAGCAGCAGCTTTCGACGTTAGCGTCAAAACAATATTGGTCCATTTGCGTCAAATTGGCAAGGTAAAAAAGCTTGACAAATGGGTGCCCCACGAACTCAATGATCGCCAGCGCGAAGTACGCGTCGAGACGTGCCTTGCACTGCTCAACAGACACACAAATGAAGGACTTTTCCAAAAATATTCCACGGAGAAAAGAACGTGTTGATCTAATCAAGAAGTTAACTAATTGTCAAATCAAATTAGAAGACAGCAAAAAAATCTATGAGATTGATACACAGCGCTTACAGTCTGACATGCAGGTACTTGAGAGCAGACTTAGTTCCCTTTACATGAAATATGTGTGCTCTCAGAACCAAATTAAAGAACATATTCTTGCGGCAAATGAGTTAGTTTTGTGTCAGTGTAATTGTCAGAAGGTTTCAAACCGTGATGCTGTCCAGCCTGAGGCAACAGAGGACCCGTCCCATACTGAGAGTTTGTCTCAAGACTGTACCCTCAACCAAGATATATCTGATATAGTACAAGATCGATCTCAAATGGTACAGTCTGAGAATGTTAGTTGTCCATCTTTCAGTAGTCATGATTCTTATCATTCAGTTATGTTCTCAGATAGTATAGGAAGAGGTTTAGGAAAATTAATTAGTAACAACCTGGGTTATTCTAATCAAAATTATTGTATGCCAGGGTCAACCTTCAAACAAATAATGGCATTAGTAACGGGTAAGGTGTATAATCCTAAAACCAACATTACTGTATTTGTAGGTAATAGTAGTCGGGTCAGGAAAAATGAAATCACTGACTGTGTAACTGAGTTGTTAAAGTTAAATTGTAGAAAAATAATATTGTGTGCTTTCCCATATTTTGAAAAATTGACAAATAGACAAAATAATTATATTCATATGCTTAATAAGCATATGCAATTCTTAGTTAGTCATTATAGTGACAAGCTTGTGTTTTTTGACACCAATAATTTTTTGGAAACTTTAAAATCGACTAGGGATACTGTGTATCTGCCTGTTAGTTTTAGACACATAATAGCAAGGCTATTAGCTTTTTGTATAAACTCAGACATAAATAGTATGTCGAAGTCTTGTATTATTAACACCACAATGGTTAGTAATAATACTAATAATAAGGTGGTGAGCCTGAATAAATGTAGCTCAAATGCTATAAATATTTACACAAATTGTACGAAGGAGGTTCGATGTCCCACACTCACTAGAAGCTCATTGCCTGGTGATGATATTGAAGTCTTGGGGTTAACTCCGGATAGTAATTTAAACTAGTTTGTAAGACAACAGAAGGTACCAGTAAGAATATTCTTATACCTAACAACAACAAGGTGTCTTCTTGCTCTAAAATAAATAATTGTCGAAAAGGAGTTCAGCAGAATGCCTTGAAATTATTCCATCAAAATATTCAAGGTATTTCTTCCAAATTATTAGAAATTGAAATGTTTTTAGAAAAAACAAAGTTTGACATTGTTTGTTTTACTGAACATTGGTTAAAGGATTACCAAATGCTAATTAATTATGAGAACTATAGTGTGGGCAGTTGTTTTAGCCGTAGATCTATGCTGCGTGGAGGTTCTCTAATTTTGATAAAAAATTGTTTAAAATCTAAGCAACGTAATGACATAGTTGGTTTATCAGTGGAACATTGCGTCGAACTATCCTGTGTTGAGCTGGATAGGCATGTTGTAGTGTGCGTGTACAGACCCCCTAATTGTCAGAACTTTTCTTTATTTGAGTCAATAATGGAAGATGTACTAGCGAAACTTGCATCCGGTAATAAAGCTGCAATTTTTTGTGGTGATTTTAATATTAATATTCTGGAAAATAATTCAAATAGCAGGAGATTATTAAGCCTTTTTAAATCATTCAATTTATCTAATATTTTTACAGAACCGACTAGAGTAACTCTCACTTCTGCTACTTGTATTGATAATGTTTTCTGCGATTGTGATTATTTAGATAAAGCCATCGTAAATTATTTACCATCTGATCACAGTGGGCAAACAGTAACTTTTAGGTCTAAAACAACTTTGCAAAAAGTGCAAATACAATTTAGACCAATAACAGCTGGCAAATTAAATAGATTCAATAGTGCCCTAGGTAATAGGTTAAATGTTCTGGGCCATAATATGGACGGAGCAAATAAACTATATGAGGATTTCTTTTCAGTAGTGCTCACTGAATTCAATAAAACTTTTGAAAAGAAAACAAAAAATATTTTCCCTAACTTTTTATTTAGTGACTGGGCAACTAGAGGTATTAGGATAAGTAGGGAAAGATTATTCGAATTGTATGGCCTTAAGCCTTACATTAACACTGTGACGTTCAACAGGTATGTTGCTACATATTCCAAAATTTTTAGAAATACTTGCAAAATAGCTAAAGCCCTGTATATTAGTAACAAGATCAAATCAGCAGAAAATAAAGTAAAAGCAGTGTGGAAAGTTATAAATAATGAAACTAATAGGAAAAAAATACGAAACACGGATTTTACATTGGAGACTTCTCATGGTGATATAAGCTCTAACTTAGAAGTAGCTCAAGAATTTGTACACTTCTTTACAAATATACCATCTAAAACGACGGAAGCTTTAAATTCCTCACCCGATGTCTCAATTGATTTATTAAGAGCGAACGTTCCAAGCTGCCCGGTTGAATTTCAATTTAAACATATAAACCCCATGGTAGTTAAAAAAGCTTTTCGGCACATTAGAATCAAATTGACCGAAGATCTATGGGGAATGTCTATCAAAGTTTGTACATCCATAATCGAGACTATAGCACCATACTTAGCATTAATATTTAATTTGTGTGTGGATGAAGGAGTCTTCCCGGATTTAATGAAATTTAGTAAGGTTATACCACTTTTTAAATCTGGGGACAGTAAACACACCAACAATTATAGACCAGTATCCGTGTTGCCGGTATTCAGCAAGGTATTCGAAAAGGTAATGCTCGATCAAATGCTTAATCATTTTAACACCAACCAAATCTTGCACGATCAGCAATTTGGTTTCACCAAAGGACGTTGCACGACTGACGCGGGTGCCACTTTATTAAAACACATATTTTCAGCGTGGGTGGAGGCCCAAGATGCCATAGGAATCTTTTGTGACCTCTCCAAGGCATTTGACTGCGTAAATCACGAAACCTTACTCTTGAAACTTGAGCATTACGGACTAGGTAAACTTGCGCTCAGTTTAGTAAAATCTTATTTAAATGATAGACAGCAACAAGTTCAAATAAATGGTGTCAATTCACTCGGTCTAAAAGTACAAATGGGTGTTCCACAGGGTTCGATATTGGGTCCTTTCCTCTTTTTAGTATATATTAATGATCTACCCCATTTATTAAAAAACCAACCACAAATGGTGTTATTTGCTGACGACACATCCTTAATTTTTAAGATAAATAGACGTGCATCAAATCTTGACGACGTAAATAACGCCCTACTGCAGATCCATAATTGGTTCACTGCTAATAATTTAGTATTAAATGGGAAAAAGACTAAATGTGTAAGATTTGCTTTACCAAATGTTAAAAGTACTGATTGTGACATAGTATTGAATAAAGAGAAACTAGAATTCGTCGATAAAACTGTTTTCCTGGGGATCACGCTCGACTCAAGGCTGCAATGGGGTCCGCATTTAACATCTCTTGCAGGACGGCTAAGTTCAGCAGCATATGCGGTGAGAAAAATCCGTCAATTCACTGATGTAGACACCGCAAGGATGGTCTATTTCAGTTACTTTCATAGTATTATGTCTTACGGTATTTTACTATGGGGACGGGCTGCAGACATAGAGTCTATTTTTATTCTGCAGAAAAGAGCCATCAGAGCAATATATGGCCTCCGCAGGCGCGATTCTCTAAGGGAACTGTTTAAAGATATTAACATCATGACGGTACCTTGTCAATATATCTACGAAAACATCATGTACGTAAGGAAAAATCTAAATCTTTTCGGTAAAAGAGGTGAAGGACACAATTATAGGACTAGAAATAGGGACCAATTAGTTCAACCAGGTTTCAGACTGGCTAAAGTAGACTCATCCTTCATGGGGTACTGTTTAAAATGTTATAATAAAATACCTCCCCACATACTCCAGCTGAATGAAAGGAAATTTAAATCTTGTATAAAACGCACACTATGCAGCCAGGCATATTATAAGTTGGGGGATTACATCGCTGACAAAAATGCTTGGCTGAATGCTTGTCCTGCTCCACAAGGACGCATTAATTAATTGATTAGCATTCGGATATATTGTTGGACCTGCTGAAGATTAAGATGAGAGAAAACTTTCTTTGCATTGTTTAGATTCAATCTCTTAGTATTATATAATTGCATAGCACGTGTGAGCACTATGTAGCTACTATTAAGCTACCTTTTACTGGGTACGTCTTTCACTGACTTGAGTGTGCCCTGGCGGTTGAGAGTATGTCATGCTCACTCAAATGTCTCGCTGATGGTGGCGTGTGTGTTGGATCATTAAGTTCCCTTCAAAATGGTTGAGCTAAATGGTGCTGATCCATGCGTCATGTTCGTGAACGGGCGCCGTCAGTTGGGACTGGTCGTCTCTTAGCTGCCATGGCTTATTTTTAATTTTAATATTTAATTTAGTTGTTTTAGTTATTATCTTTTTATTACGGACGCTTTTTAACGTGCACGTCTTTCTACATTGTTCTCACATGTATATTTTCAACTTGAACGATGTAACCAATATTTTGTAAAAATATTATGATTTAAAAGAGTGTCCGTGGAGTTTCTTGCCCGTTCTTCTCCATAGGGATCTACTACGCTTTGGAATGGGCAACTAGCTTCATCTTTCTGACTGACCGACCCATTGACAATTCAAAAGTGCCTGTAATTGGTTTATTTGAAATAAATGCTTTGAGTTTGAGTTTGAGTTTGAAGGAATTTTGAACTGCATTGTTACCTGCGATGAAAAATGGATTCTGTTTGATAACCGCAAGCGCTCAGCAAGTTGGTTGGATCCTGGTTCAGCACCTAAACAATGCCCTAAACGAAAACTTACCCCTAGAAAAGTGATGGTCACTGTTTGGTGGTCTAGCGCCGGTGTGATTCATCACAGCTTCTTACCAAACGGGGTGAGCATTACTTCAGATGTATACTGTGAAGAACTGAACACAATGATGGAGAAGCTGGCACATCTCCAACCAGCATTGGTCAATCGCTCGTCTCCGCTGCTCCTGCACGACAACGCGCGACCTCATACTGCACAGCAGACGGTCTCCAAGTTGCAAGAACTGGGGTTGGAAGCTCTCCGTCATCCGCCTTACTCACCAGACCTTGCGCCTACAGACTACTACTTTTTCCAGAATTTGGATAACTTCTTGGCGGGAAAAAAATTCAATACCCGAGAGGCAGTACAAAATGCCTTTGAAGAATTTGTTGCCTCCCGTCCAGCTGATTTCTTTAAGAAGGGCATCAATAAACTGCCACTGCGTTGGCAAAGATGCATTGATTGCATGGGTGATTACTTCGATTAATACAAATAAAAAATGTATGAAAAAAATTCATTTAAATTTTTTCATACAAAACGGCAATTTCATAGCTAAAGGACCTATTATTTACCTTCATAAATCCTCTCTGAACAATCACAAAATGTTGCTGTTATGGCGCTTAACATGGTTTTCGCTACCCATTACCATTTGATTTTTTATCGAGTAATACGTTTTCTTTCCTTACGCGTTGTTCTTTTGCTGTTCGGTGATATGTACGTAGCTTTTAATTAACTTTTGGATACCCGTTTAAAGGATGGATGTAGACAGAGGTTAATCTTTTAAAGTATTTATTTATTTATTTATTTATTTATTTAGGGAAAACAAACAGTAGCACAATAACAAATAGACAAAATAACTTAAATATTACATTTAACAATTATGCTACCCACTACGTTCTCCACAGATTACAATTTATAGTAGGTTTTAAAACTAGCTAGTAACACAGTTATATATTGTCCTAGAACTCAAAATGGATTTTTACATTTAAAAAAAAGAAAAAGTAAATTTGTGTGCGTACATCATTATTAATTATTAAATAATAAACATTACGTTAAATACTATTATTAAACATTAAACATTACCTTGCTGATCCTTTAAGGTTGCTTGGATTTGTTGCCTAAATGCATTTTTATTGAGAAAAAGAATATCAATTGAACTAAACTCATTGTTATAAGTCTTAACCAAACGATGAAGTGGTGAACGCGAGCCAGCGTTGGATTTACAGAGACTAGTAGCAAATAGACGTCGAGTACGTACCTCACGTACATGAGCTGTTCGAGGAATCAGGTATGAAGTAACTACCGACCTACTTAGGACGTCTACCTACGAGGTATTAATATGACAGTGTATAACCTACACATCAAAGCCATCCTATATCAAAGTGTCATAGCTCTGGCCTCTGGTTACTGAGATCCAAGCACGATATAATTATTCAGAGACACTAAGTAGATAAAACCCCGGCTAGCCTAGTTTAGAAACCGCTATCTTGACATCTGATATGGTTAAAGTATGTAACTTATGCAACAGCAGTGTTGGCCCTGTTTTCTGCATATTTATTCAGGGTTTATGTATATACGTCACGTTTTCTCAAACTCTCTCTTGTCCTGGCACGAGGTATAGAACTACGAAAACTTTTTTACAAAAAAATACATCCGACTTCCTAAAACAACACTACTTACAAAGTGAAAAATAACTTTAATTTCGGAAGTCGGTGTCTAGTTATATGTATTTTCGTTTTTTGCCACCGACTTCCGAAATTAAAGTTATTTTTCACTTTGTAGTGTCGTTTTTGGAAGTCGGTTGTATTTTTTTGTAAAAAAGTTTTTTTTTTTCACTTTTTAGTTGTGGTACCTACCCCACACAAATTCTAATACCACTACCTGCAAAATAAACTAGAACATCATCCATATAAAAGTGGGGAAAAAATACGTATTATTGAATCTAACTCAAAAACTACCAAAGCAAAGTTAATCAATTTTATCCATATAAAATTGATTAACTTTGCTTTGGTAGTTTCCCATGACCAACTGTAATGTATACCCTCTCGAATAAAACAAAAAAATCCAAATCGGTCCAGCCATCTTCGAGTAATCGGGGAACATACATAAAAAAAATAAAAAATAATAAAAAAAAGGTACCGACGAATTGTGAACCTCCTCCTTTTTGAAGTCGGTTAAAAATAGTTTATACCTTTTGTAGATAGCCACACGGGTCGATCGATCTGGTTAAACTACGCTTGCCGTGGTTGGTCCGTGGATGGGTTTTACATACCAAGACGTGAGTCGAATCCGTTGGTCCCGGTTGTCATTCGTGATTCTTTGACTTGGTGTCGTCAAAGCCCGAAAGTCTGAGGGGCACGTATTTCCAGGGCCAAAGCCAGGAATTCACTTCGGGGGGGTTAGGATTGCCAACTTTTTTTAGAAGAAATTAACTATATCGACATTTATGCTGAAAAGTTTGCGCGAGCTCGAAAATTTTTGCAACCCGCCTGTCATAGTCAATTCAAAGTGAGAGGCAATAAAAATAGAGTACCTATTGCTTTTGTTGATTATAAAGTACGCTTACGCAAAATAGAGTAGGTACAATAAAAACCACAGAACAGATAACTTTATCTTTTCTGTGATAAAAACAATCTAGAAAGAACAAATTTCTTGTTCCCCGAGTACCGTCGCATTGCATCGTCTGCCCGCTATTACTTCGTTTTTGCTTAACGTTCTTTCTTCTTTTTTTTTAATTTTGCTCAGCTCCTTAAGGTCCTAGCGTGATGTTAAATAGCCTATAGGCTTCCTCAAGAATTGGGCTATCAAATGCAAAAATAATTGTTTAAATCCGACTGGTAGGTACTTCCAGAGATTAGCGCGTTCAAACAAACAAACTCTTTAGCTTTATTATTACTCAGTAGGTATAGATATAGATTTAGAGTGGATGATACTCTATTCACGTTATAATCTAGTCTAGACTATTAGCTAATAATATGTAATCCTAACCTATCCTAACTAATGTTATAAATGCGCTTTCACGCTAAAACGGCTGAACGGGTTTGGATGAAATTTGTCACATAGTAGATCATGACGAAGTAGTACGTTCCCGTGGGATAATTACCGACCTCCACGCGGGCGAAACCGCGGATAAAACCTAGTTTTTACATAACTTAAACTGCTACTTAAGTAACTATAAAATTAAGAAATCGTCGAATAAGTACTTTCTTCTTCACTTTATATTAACATAATATAAAGTTCCTATTATACACCTATTTATTTCTTTCTTCCAGACGGATAGACCGCAGCAACTCCCTAGTAGAAAGCAGCAGTGGCGTAGGGCCCCTGAGTCCTGGGGCCAGCGCCACCATATGCTCCCTAGGAGCCCTGCAACCAGACCTGTACACTAAGCGAGAGGCCCCACTGGTTATAGAGCTGGAAGGAGCCGGCCCTTCGCTTGGCAGGATCCATCTGCGTTTGAAGTATGATTTTGATCGGTCGGATTTGGAAGTGCATCTTATTGAAGGTATGGATAACCTTATTTTTACTTTTTTGTAACATAAGTTTCACAGGAATAGAGAAAGCCTGATTTATTTTCAGCCTCAGCAGTAGACCGTATCGTTACTTATTTGAGGAATTGGCCTCTCTCTGTAGGGGCTGGATTACCTACTCACAACAAGATAAGTATTTTTATCGTGGACTGTCGTATTTTTAGTCACCTTCATCAATAACCTTAGGTACTCATTCACAGTGCCGTACCTAGTGTTTTATGCGCCCGGTGCAGGCTTCTATAACTGCACCTTTGAATAATAATCTTACTCGGTCTGACAACAAAATAGACAATGGCTAAATCTACCATGCAAAATTATATGCAGGGTGCGTGTAGGTATCTACCCCGCCCGTAATATGCGATAAATAATAGATAGATATTGTGTGCAACTAACTATCATGCATGACACAAAATTTAGTCATTTTTTCGCCCCTTCACGGTCTGCGCCCTGTGCCTGGACACCGCTGGCACCGCCCTAGTTACGGCACTGCTCATTATAGCGTGTTTAAACATGTCGCCAAAATAAACAAATAGAAAATATCACTAGTGTAGGTATTTATAGCTTCTGGTCAAGGTAAACTTTATAGCGCACAATATTTGATCCATTACTTACAGCCAACCTCAATCAAATCAAATCTGAGTTCGAATATAAACGGGTTATTTTTACACCGAATTCGTAGAATAGGGGTACCGAACTGGGCATAATCCCCTTCTAGCATAAGGGTTGCGATTTGTTTGTACAGGCATAGAGACACTACGTGTATAGGTGCCTACGTTTTAGGTACCTACCTACATTTGCAACATATGAAGTGGCGTAGGCATTGAACGTGCTTCTCGTAGCAGCCACTCGTAGCACTTTGCTACGAAAACTTTTCACGTTTTTTGACTGCCTATTTGGCGAAAGATTCTTATCTAATTAAATTATTTAGATAATTAATTAGATACCTAAATAAGTTCCAAGTAACTTAGGTATCTGAAAAATAATTTCAAGCAAACTCAATATTAAGTACCTATATTTTATCTGGTAGTTTGTGCCTACAATGCTGCAATGTGTAGGAGAAAGCTTAGGTAATAGTTTCCCTGTATTTATAAAATAAACTAAGTATAAACTACCTACCTGCTTAACTTAACCCTTCTGTGAATTCCAGCTCACGACCTAGCGGGCTACGAAGCCGGCGGTTTCAACGACCCCTACGTGCGCGTCACCCTACTGCCCGAAGTGGACACGCGGGTCCGTCAGACCCCGGTGCATCGGAACGAAGCCAACCCGTTCTTCGACCAGCACTTCAAGTTCCCAGTATCGCACGACGAGTTGACCGATAAGACGTTGCTGCTGCAAGTCTTTGATTATGACAGGTGAAGTTCTAATTAAGAGTGCTACAAGAATCTTTTGGCGCGTTAATGACATTGACAGGGCGTCAACCGGATATTAAGGACGCTGTTACAAATGGGTAGTCAAATCATTACTTTTTTACACAAAAGCATGTTTATTAAATAAAATGCTGTACATTCTTAAAATGTTTTTTGACCAAATTGTTGATAAATGTGCATAGTACGATTCTGAACTACAAATATAATTTTAGATAGGAAAAGTTTCTCAATAAATGTACCGGACTGAAAATTTTCACTTCGGTACATTTATTGAGAAAATGTACTTTTAAAATGATATTGATATGCGCTTGTTGTGGAAGAGTTCTAGAAAGTTCGGCTCAGTAGCGTTTCTGTCACTCATACCTGTGTGTCGTCACTTTCTAAAACTCAGTTTGCCATACTGGTACCTGGATACTGATATAAATAGACCCAGATACTAAGCCTACATCACTGAACACTACCTATATAATTACGCTTTAGCGGAGGCCTGGTATAGGGGAGATTGGGTCACAGTGAATCACGGGGTACAGTGGATTATTCACTATTCCAGGTTCTCTCGCAACGAAGTCATGGGTTCAGCCAAGGTGCCTCTCTCCCGCGTGGAAGTAGCGGGAGGAGCCGAAGTGTGGGCCGAACTCTCCCGAGAGCGGCGCCCGCCGGAGGAGTTGCAAGAACTGCTGCTGTCTCTCTCTTACCTACCGTCGGCGGAACGACTCACTGTCGTGGTGTTGAAGGCGAGGAATCTATTGCCGCCACAGGAGGGGAAGGATGCTTTAGGTACAATTTATTTTTATTAATATGCAATGATTTTGTATCTATAGGTACCTACTGCAGCTACGCAGGGGTATCACATCAGCTGCAGTAGGTACCTATAGCTACGCAAGAGGCCTTTTGCGTAGCTATTTAGCTACGCTAAAGGTGAATAGGATAGTTAGGATTAACTCAAGGGGTTCGCTACGCAAGGGGTTCGTTACGCAGTTTGCTATGCGCAAGGGGTTCGTAGATTAGTACGCAACAGACTCGTAGTTTTCTAAACAACATACTCGTAGTTTGCTATACAACAGACTCGTAGTTTGCTACGCAACAGACTCGTAGTTTGCTATACAACAGACTCGTAGTTTGCTATACAACAGACTCATAGTTTGCTACGCAACAGACTCGTAGTTTGCTACGCAACAAACTCGTAGGTAGTTTGCGATACAAAAAACTCGTAGTTTGTTAAACAACACACTCGTAGTTTGCTATACAACAAACATAAATTTCTACGCAAGGGCCTCGTGGCTACGCAAATCGGTTTTGCATCTTTCCTCTGAAGTGAGTACTACCTACCTAAGAAGGGATTTTTGAAAATTCACACCATAAAGGGGTTAAACAGGTAATGAAAGTTTGTATGGAAGTTCGTATTTAATGCCAATGGGAAACCCCATCGAGCACAGGGTTTGTCGTGTAATAATTACTAGAAAGTGCACTATTACTTAATTGACTTTTCCAGATGTGTATGTGAAAGTATATCTGCTGGTGAATGGCAAACGTGTGAAAAAGAAGAAGACTAACAGAAAAGAGATCAACAGCCCCGTGTGGAACGAGGCTTTATCGTTCAGCCTGCCGTCTGCTAACCTACAGGAGGCTTCCATTGAGGTAAATTGAATTTATACCTAAGCGTTGTAAATCACGCCACTTAATACTGAACCTACTACTACTATGTAAGATATGTATGTTCACGGCAAAAGGATTTTATGGCAATTATAAAATAGTTTCCAGTCTGATGTTTATATGAATAGGTAAGACTGTCAGGGCGAAATTAGATACAACAATAACGGCTACATTATGAGGGTAATAAAAAAACCGCAAAAAAATAACCTAGTACCTACCTACTAAATTAGCTTCAATTTCGCTCATAGGTTGGTATAGCCGACGATGCCTTACGACTTCTACTGCTGAATAGAGGCCCCCATTATTTTGATCGTTAATTAATAGCTTATGTTTCATTTGGATTCCAAAACATATTACCTAATCCAGTATTCTATTTAGGGCTAATAACTCAAGATCTGAAGAATAATTATATTTTAATTGGACAGCTTTTGTTTAGCCAATAATAATGTCAAACTGTCATACTTATTTATTCTTCAGTTAAGTAAGCAAGCATACAAACTTTCTTATAACACGATCCCTTACATTTTTACAACCGCGAGATGCATCCAAGCATAACAGCTGTAGATACCTACCCACTTCTTACAATTGAATTTCCGTATGTGAGCAGGTGTGCGTGGTGAGCGGCGGCGGCAGCGGGCTGGTGGTGGGCTGGTGCTGCGTGGGAGCGGCCGAGCCCGCCGCCGAGGGGCGTCACTGGGCACAGATGGCCCACGAGACTCGCAAGGCCGTGGCCATGTGGCACACCCTCAGATAGACTGTCCCCTTGTAAACACTCCTTATACAGTACAACATAGACCTAAACGAACGTGAATGGCGGCGCTGCTTTTGAAGGACGATGTCAAACGCCAGTAGGTATAGCTCTACCTACATGGATCTTTTGGCATAATCATCATATCATCATCATATAATGTTCCCACTGCTGGGACCACAGGCCTCCTCTGTTCGAGAGAGGGCTGTAAGTAATAGATCTCGTGAGCCCAATGCGGGTTGGTAGATGTCACAAATGTCTTCGAATTTTTGGTTCTAGGACATGCCGGTTTCCTCACGATGTTTTCCTTCACCGTTTTGAGAGCTGTGGTGATGAAATTATTTACACAAAGTAAAGCGCCTGCCTAGGTTCGAACCCCACGTCGTGGGTTCGTAGGTCGGGGCCGTTCTCACTGGGCCACCACTGCTCTCCGGGATTGGGTCAGATTGTCAGGATCTTTTGGCGCGTAGCCAAAATCAGAACTAAAGCCGCCGCCTTGTTTTTTCAATAAAATTTCGCAAAAAAAAAAATGTAAAAGATCTACTTAGCATGTACATTTCATGTTAGTCCTTTATTCCGCCACGTTCATTTAGATTTATTTTGGACTGCACACTCGTCTAGTTTATCCCGGACCGATTGCAATACTAATACTTCTGTAGATACTGTTCACTGTTGTCTAGTTAATGCAGTGATGTCTTGGGTAGCCAGCCGCAAAAGCAAAGGTCACAAAGATGTACTGCCGGTCTATTCTGTAAAGATCTCACCGTGAAAACTTAGGTGAAGTGATCTTAAAGTGAACTGTCAATAGTGTCAACCCCTAGCATCAGGTGGAGTGACGGCTCACTTCACCTAAGTTATCACGGTGAGATGTTTGCAGAATAGTACTACTGATGAGATTATTTTCCGAACAAAAGTGCATTCCAATTTAGAAAATATCGGCCTAGACTTCAAGTCCCGAGCTGCGTTATAACGTCCCGGGATGTACGGAAACACTAATGTTTAGCTGTACCTACTGTCAAGTGCTGGTGGTGTCAGATGGTGGTTATGATGGAAATATCCAGGACTATCTTTCCCATTGACCACTCTGGGCAAGTGCCCAGGGCCCCGCGATTCATCGGGCCCCCTAATTCCTGCCAGCGTCGTCGTAGCTAGTGGCTATTAGAGGCAGAGTGCTAAAAATTTCGAGCTTAGTTCGCTCGCTCTTGCATTCTAGATTCACTTGGATTCACTTCGTTTAAAACCTATTAGGCCGTTTTAAACCTATTAGAGGCCCTGAACACTTAAGTGTTCAGGGCCTCTAATAGGTTTAAAACGGCCCTATCAATCTTCAGTTTGGCGCTGATCATACCCATGACGTCACTGCTATACCATTTCTGTGTTACTTGTCTGTATCAACTATAGTAGTTATTTCACTGTAACAACATGCCTAATCTACATTAACTAAACTAAACGTATACTTACTTCGCCGCAGAGCCTAAGTTTGCTCAAAAGAACAGAACAAAATATTTTATATTACCTATCTTAATTATCACTGTTTAGAAACAAAATGTGTCTGTAGCTTCACAAATTCGTGTTTCGAATCTTGCAATAGGTATATTTAAATGTCACTAGTCATTGATATAAAATGTTATTGATATGAAGTTTCGCTACACGGAGCACTGAATGTAGGTAAATAAATACTTCTGTTAGCTTTATCGCTCTCTGATAAACTAGCGAGAAGTCTCCTGAGCGAAGGTATGTCTGTCTCAGAGGTTATATAATAAGTGTAATATCCCCTTTATCAAGACTTATACTTGTATTACACTCCCTGCCTTCCTATACTGTCCAGTCTCAACTGTGGGCTCTAACTTCCACCTGATATTATATAAAATTATATCAACAAATATAGTAGAAATATTTATCTTGTTAAATTTTATAAAAATATAACAGACCTAAATATTTTCGAGGTGAAAGATTATATTGAGCTTTTGGAACACCAAACAAAATCTTATGAATTTATGGAATTTTATATAAGAATGTTAATTTTTGAAAATAAATTTTATTATTATTGTCCAATAGGTGTGATGTATATGAATATGACTATTTCTATCTCCTGTACTATCTTACACGTGTGCCCACAGTTATTCTGTCACATAACTAGATATATAAATAAATACTTATTAGTACGTAGTCATTCAATAGAATGGCCTCCGTCTGTTCAAGGGTTTTATGAATTATATCGAATTTTAATCCAAAAATATACGTACATATTTTTATCTAAGTGTATGTATCTGTGTGAAGAGGTATATTACTTTTTATTTTCTTTACAATGTCTGAATAAAATGTCTATTTGTAAGATTAAATGGTGTTTGATTGTAGAATAGAAATAAAAATCCAGTGTACAATATTTTAAATGTATCATTTATTAATAATAACTTTTTACATGTGTACAAAATTTTATACACTTCTGAACACATCTTTTGGCCCACCTTGTATTTTCAGTTTCGTTTGGTCCTAGCTAAAATTTTATATTAGGTCGAGCAAAAAGTTTTTATGCAGTTTTGAACCTGGCACATTCACAATTTCATTCAATAGTCTTTTTTTGAATTTCGAACACAGAATTTAAAGAAACAAAAGACAATTTGGAGCCTGTTTGTTGATATCAAACAATCGAATACTAAGAAAACTTGGTTTTATTGGTTTACTTGGATTTAATTCTTGAAAAAGTGATTGATATCTTTGGTTTTGCAACAGACATTACTTATTCTTAACATTAAGGTGAGGTTCTATCAATAATCTATGGATACTTCACCTGAAGTCGCCGCCCAAGCTGTGGCACTTATTCAGGCCGGACACAGCCAAAGAAACGTGAGTGCTCAACTTAATTTAAGTCGATCTGCGGTCCGAAATGTTTATCTGAGGTACCTAGAGACTGGCGGCTTTGTTCGTCACCAAGGAAAGCCACGATCTCGGGTCACAACTGAAAGGCAGGATCGATTCATCGTGACGACCAGCTTGAGAAATCGTCACCTTACCTCCATTGAGATACAAAACCAACTTCGCGACTTCCACGGAGTATCTGTGAGCGCTCGAACTGTTCGGAGAAGGTTAAAAGAACGCGATATGGTACCACACAAGCCAGCTAATGGCCCCAAACTAACGCGAGCCCACCGAACAGCGCGCCTTCATTTCGCACGCAGTCATTTAAATTGGACACAGCAAGATTGGAGCCGTGCACTCTTTTGTGATGAGTCTAAAATTGTGCTACATGGCAATGATGGAAGGAAGAAGGTCTACCGACGTAAGGGAGAGCGTTTCGCACAATGCTGCTTTGAAGAGAGGGTTGCTTATGGCGGTGGCTCATGGACTGTCTGGGGCGGTATATCCGCGAGCGGCAAAACTCAACTTGAGGTTGTTACAGGACCACGGCTGCCAACATTAAATGCTGAAAGGTACATTCGTGAGTGCTTAGAACCTCACGTGATACCATACGCGGACTATGTGGGCCCAAATTTCCTTTTTATGCATGATAATGCAAGAGCCCATGCGGCTGGCATCGTCAGGGAATATCTTCGGGATGTGAACATCACAGTTATGGACTGGCCAGCCAGAAGCCCAGACATGAATCCCATTGAGCACATGTGGGACGAGCTAAAAAGACGTGTTAGGGCTCGTCAGCCAGTTGCCCAGACGATGCAGGAGTTGAAAACTGCCATAGAAGAGGAATGGGAAATGATCCCTCAAAATTTCATAGAGCGGTTGATAAACTCTATGCCTAATCGTATGAGAGCTGTGGTAGATGCCCATGGAGGCAACACGCGTTATTAAATAAAACCTTTATTTGATAAAACATGTTTTTTATTCAAAAATCAATTGCCTTTAACACGGCGCATATCCGACTTGTTAGGCGTAGCTCCATGTCGTATGGTATTCTGAATTCAAATTTAAAACAATACGATCGAAAAAGATAGTAAAATGTATCAGGTTTAAAACTGCATCAACAGTTTTTGTTCAATCTAGCAATCATATTTCGGTAGGGGCCATCGAAACCTAAACTCTAAGGTGGGCCAATAGATGTGTCCAGAAGTGTAGTTCTTTAATAGAAAATAAAGATAGTATAAAGTTGATATATTTAACGTAACACAAAACACTTTACCAGAGCTTCGGAGTCCCGTAGTGTTGTCGTAAAATGAGAGTCCAGAGCACTACAATAATGCACTATTATAAAGTTACTCGAAACTTACCGCCATTGCTGAAGAGACGCAGGAACGCAGGCAATCGCCAACTAAAATTGCATTACACAATGTTAAATGTGAGCCGGAGTAACAAAGCGTATTCTAACATTCCCATCACCTCAATACTGCGGGAAGACATGCGGACATACGTCAATTAATAAGTGGTAAGTAAGTACTAAAATAATAGACACGAACTATTAACTGATTATTAGTAAAGACATCACACTATTTACTAACAAAAGGAAGACCATACAATCAGTTATTTATCTTTTACAGGGTGTTTTTTGTGCTTAGAGATAAAATTGAAAGTGGTTATTCAATATAACAAGCAACTTTTGTCCTATGAGTTTTGCAAGTAAAAGTAAAACACAGTCCCAATCACAACCTCATGAAGCTTAATGACCATAAACGGAAATAATGATTATTTTTTCTTTGTTCCAAAAGTCATGGAACAAATTAAAGAAGTGCCAGAAAAAGCCTGTGTAGGTACAAACAACACTTAATTCTGGAAGTGTTTAGAATAAGTAGGTTTTTGCGTAACCAACAGTTTCGTCAGAATGATAACAGATAAGACTAATTAGTTGATTGAAACTCAAATATTATCATTGATATACACGATAGCCAGTAAATAGTAACACAAATTGGAATTAAGACTAAGACTTACTACATGCAATTCTGGGCTTTAAAAATAAATTTAATATGACTACGAAATAAGTATTTTCATGAATAAAATCGGAATAAGTATAATGATTAAAATGCAAAATATATGAAAAAAAAAAGCTACAAAAATAAATAGGTTAGCTAAAAAGAGATGTATACTTTACACATCGCTGTAGACGCCATTTCCTTCGTTTGGACAACAGGGGTGGGATAGGTTTCTTTAGTGTAACTGTGTTGAGGCGGATAAGAGCGAATGTGTGTGTTATGTCATGTGGAACGGGATTGGGTGTGTAGGTAAATGCAGTCGGCATCCTTGCAGTCGCCGCCCACTTCGAAGGGGCATAGGATTGCGTTCGGGTCTCCCTCCCAACTGAAAAGGACGAGGTTTTTAAACAATCAACTGGTATATCGATGGAGGGATATATTCGATAAACTGATGACCCTGGCTTTGCTGTCGCGCACGGCGCAGTCGGGTAAAAATGTCAAGGTTTGTGTCTCGTAGAACGAGTTCTGTATGGGATAGTTTTCATAAAGAAAAACAGGCCAAGTGTGAGTCGGACCACGCACAATGTTGGGTTCCGTAGTTGGGATGAATTTACCCAAGAACAAACTTAACATTGTAGTTGAAAAACATGTTCTCCCGTACATTCCAACTAAAAATGTAAGTTTGTACGCACAATATTGAGATATTTACCATCTTATTTTGAGACCATAGACTTCTTAAGTTTTCCAGTAATCTATAGCTAAAGAACTATTTTCTGCATTTTTTTCAAAATTATAGGCACAGCAGTTTCGGAGATAACGGGGGAATGGTAATTTTTCGTCTATTTTTACCCGACTACGGAGAAGTAATAAGAAGGGTTATGATTATGACGGTATGTATGTATGTTCATCTGTTCCCTCATAACTTTTAAACTTCTTATCATAATTTGACAAAAGGGCCTATATATATTATATAAAATATATAGGTATATTATAAAATATATAGATATATTATACAAAATATATAGATATATTATATAAAATATATAGATATATTATATAAAATATATAAATATATTATATTTGAAATAGGCCCTTGATTTGATACCCAACATGACATTATTAAAAACATTTTTTAAAAGTTCATGATTTTTTATTTAAAAAATGTAAATACTTATGCGGCTCTGCGAATACTTTAACACGAAATGTTAACCCCAAAATAATTTAAATAAAAAGTAAGTTCAAAACTAAAACCGGACTACTGAAAAATCACGCTCTATAAAGTATGAAACAAGTAAATATTCTTGTCTGAGAAAAAGACGACTAATTAAAAATCCGGAGTCACACGTAATGTTCGATTTATTTATTTATAACATGACGCGTGACTCCGGATTTTTAATTAGTCTGTCTTTTCAAATATCAGACTAGAATATTTTCTTGTTTCATACTTTTTAGTGTGATTTTTCAGTAGTCAGGTTTTAGTTTTTGAACTTACTTTTTCTTAAAGAACTTTAAAACAATTTATTTTAAAATTATAAAAAAATATATATTTGAAATCCTAGCAGTAAGCCCGTTCATTTGATATGTCACACAGTACAGGTTGCAAAACTTTTTCTTTATTTTATTTTTTGACCCCCAAAAGTGATCCCGTGACCCCATATTCAAAATTCATTTATTTACGTTACACGTCCATGTTTGGGTCACAATAATTCATGTGTACCAAATTTCAACTTAATCGGTCTATTAGATTCGGAGCTAATTGGCTGTGATAGTCGGACAGACAGACAGACACAGGAGTGATCCTATAAGGGTTCCGTTTTTTCCTTTTGAGGTACGGAACCCTAAAAACATAGTGATAGTAGATGTACTACGAGAAACTTTAACATAAGTAAGTTTAGGATTTCTGGGGTGGTCCAGATATCCCAAGCAAAAAATACTAGTAGTATTTTAGTAACACGAGTGAAATATGAATGCAACTTGAATCATAGAACCACTTTAAATAATAATTATAACTTTTAGCACTTATCATCAACATGCAAGTTTGCCATGTCTAAGCACTTAACATTATCAAACCAACCTTGAATTTCTGTATTGGAATGTATAGCCATTGATAAATACAACAGGGCATAATATCAATATTTGCTAATAAATATCATATAAATAAAAATTGTATATATTCTTTGATACATAAGTTGAAATGTTAACTAAAAATAGCATTTAAATGTTAATAACAAAGTAGTACCAGTCGCAAAACCTGGTTTCCTTCAAGGTTGCTCAATTAAGATTATAGATAAATAAAAGAGCCAACTACAAAATATGAAATTAATTCACAAACCAAAGATCACTATTAGCATGACCTTTATCAGAGCAGTATTAGTAAAGAAGCAGGAAAATAGGACAATATGGCCCCTAAAATTATATAACTCACGTTGAAATCCCAAAAGCGTCGAGAGGTGATCTGTAATCATCATCAAGTCTCCTACGATCTAGCGCTATCACTTCTTTCCCTCCGCCTTTTTCCACAATTGGGTGGCTATGCAGCCTTATATTTTCAAGCAAATCTTCATTCCTATCTTTCTTTTCTACATTTAATTTACTTGTATCATTACTATCGCTTTTATTGTCTATCATTTTAACAACTTTTATATTACGAGTGACGTCAAGCCGTATTGATAATATTGAAGGTGGTTTCACTACCGGTTCTTGATTGTCGACACCAGCAAGATTATTTACTAAAGGATCGTGTTCACTAGCCACATTGACCTCTTTTACAGGTTTATGTACTACAGGATTTTTGGGGTCTTCTTTACCCGAATTATTTTCTTTCACTAGTTTGTGTACTATTAGATTTTTAGGATCTTCTTTAGCCAAATTTTTTTCTTTAACAACGACTTTGACGGTCCTGTTCAATACAAGTGGAGTTTTGGGTTCTTCGTTTATTGGATTATTCTCTTTTTGTAATCTCGGAATCATTTTATTTAAGGGCAATGTGCCGTTGATTTTGGAATGTGCGGAAGACATTGAGCTGAAAAATAAAGTTTTAAAAGAAGAAGCAACCAGTTTTGTTACACAAAGAAATAAATGGTGTTAGAAGTTCCCAATGAAATTACTAACATAGTAACTAATATAAAAAAAAAAAAAAACAAATAAATAGATACATGAAGGAAAATAACTAAGACAACCCATGGGGTGATTGAATTAAGGAAAATAACAAAAATACCTTTTCAATAACATTTGATGGTGCAACCTTATTTTTGTCAAACAGCTTTGAACAGATCTAGTCTGTTTTTTATTCAATGCAATGGCAGTCTTGATATTACGAAGCTCTGTGGCAACAATTTTATATTTTTGGGATAACTTTATCCCTTCTTCTTTCAACTTTAACATCTTTGCAGACTCCTCGGCAATATTTTTTCTGTAAAACAATTACAGAGTTGCAAGTGTTTGGAAGAAAAATAATAAAGAGAAATAAAGTTAGGGTAATAGATAATTACCTTGACATTTTTATTTTGTCTTCCAAATTATTGATAGCAGACAGTTTTGAAGCATCAACAGTTACGTTTCGTGGCTTTAAAGTATCTTTCAGCGGTGCAGATACTTTGTTACTTAAATTAAATGTAGTTTGCCTAGCTTGTTTTATTTTTTCTAATTCTGCCATTCTTTTCACTAGGTTTTTGTACTCAATTTGCTCTGACTTTGGCAAATGTTTTACGGCCTAAAAGAAATATCAACCTTAAAATATCTGAAAAAAATTACAATGTTGGAGAAAATGAAAAATATATGAGAGAATTCTGCAGACCTTAGCGACAAACTTTTCATTTTTCTTTGGTGGGGCAGGTTGCTGTACAACATCAGGGAGCGTTGACTTTTCAACTTCCATTCTAGTACTCTTCAAAAATATGTCTAATTTCTGCTGGAAATCAATCTGCTCTGACAATTTCAAATGCATTTTAGTTAAATTCGTAGTTGCTTCATGTTCCCCTTCAGAATCCGATTCGCCGACGGCAATTATCAATCTCTTTTCTTCTGGTACTACAGCAGGTACAACAGGTTTTGCTGCTACCGGAGGTGGCTTGGGCGAAATAGAACTTGTGTCTTTTATGCTCTCAATAGAATCCACTACCTTAGGATTTACCAAATTAGGTAAGTTTTTGCTAAGAGAAGTAAGCAGTTTAGCGCGCAACAAGTCTTCATCGTCTTCTAGTTCATCAACGTCTGGAGCATTTCTTGCAGGAATGTCTTTTTCTAAAGATTTAGTTAATTCTGGCATGAGATGCTCATTTATAGAATTAGTTTTAGCACTATCATCTAGGTTTTCCTTAGTTTTCTCTTCAACATCTGAACCAATATCCATGTCAACAGATTCTATATCAGTATTATTATCCGACTTCAGTAGATCATCCGGGAAGTTGGATGATTGGGACAGCCTCTTCTTTAATTTTTGCTTCTGTTTTCTTTCAATGGCTTTCTTAAGTAAAGCAGATTTTAGACATATTAATCTCAACTCTGCAGTATCACTATCTTCATCTTCAGAAAGTATTTTATTTTCTGTTTGGACATCATTTGGAACTAAATTTGCTTTGGTAGTTTTGGTTTTGAGAGCATGTTGCCTAAGCAGTTCTAGATCTTCATCAGAATCTTTATCAGAAATGTTTTCTCTGCCAGAATCTTTCTTTAAATCTTCATCTTTCTTAATATCTTTACTTAATGAATCAACAGTATCCTGCTGCAGATCCATTGGCACAGTTTTGCTATCTTCATCAGTACACAAGTCTATTAATTCACATGATTGTATATCATTTTTTCGTATGCTGTCTTGAGCTTCAGCATTAAATATATTATGATCATCAACAGTCAGTGAAGAGATAAGTGACAATCTTGATTGTTCTAATAAATCGTCAATGTCATTATCTGTTATTTTAGTTTCAGTAAGGAAGACTTTTGTTGGCTCTGGGGTGACTCCACAAAGCATTTTCTGGAGTCTTTCACTTAAAGATGTTTTATCATTTTTATATGTATTTTTGTTCAGTACAACAGCATCAGCCAATTTTCTTCGTCTATTTCTGTATTCATCTTCAGATTCTTCGCTTGATTCACTTATAACCTTTACTGCTAATTTCTTTTTAGTGTGTGGGTTTTTTTTCTTGTAGTCTCTAGTTAGAGGTACATTCTTTGTTTTTAATGGACAGACAATTGGCTCCAATTTTTTTCTCTTTTGCCTGTGATGTGTCTTCTGACGTTTTTGTACTTTTGGTCTGTGATGTGCATGGGAATAATAGTCGTCTAATTCAGTCGCCGAAATTTCCGATAAGTCATACAGTAACGTATCCTCCGTCTTATGTTTTGTACCTAAAATTTTATAAAATGCACACTACGTGCCTACAAACAAAAATATTCCACTTATGCTAAATTAATCATTCAAACAGTTTCTTACCATGGTTTTTTCCTTTTGGATGTAGTATGAACAAAGTAAGAATTAATTATTTAAAACCATTCCAACATCATTATTAATTAATTAAAGTATGATCATTCGAAAGCACATTTATACCAACTATTGGAGTTTCAATAATAATATTATAGTTAGTAATATTAATATTCTGTATAATTCTAAATTAAGTAATAGGTAAGTCAGTTGTGATATTTCGCTAACAATTTGTAGGCTTATGAACTCAATCAAAAACCGTATGATCTATCTTGCAAGATTGTAAGCTGTTGATAAATTGTGAACTGTAACCTGTATACTGCTTACAATAAAACATTAATTTTCAAGATTCTATAATCTATCTGTGTCAAACCGTCAAATTGTGTATGATACCAGTTCACAATTTGTCAGTTTACCATGTATTATAGATTATACGCTATCGAAAAATTATGCATTAAATTGTAAATGGTTTGTTGCAGTTCAAAATTTTTCGAGTTTATAATCTTGCGAGATAGATTACAAACTAACAAACTTCATAATCATACTGTAACACATACACTACTACAATATTTTTTGCTGACCCAGCTGTGAGTAGCTTTATGAATGATTTTTTTGCACAACCCCCAGAAAAAAAACTGAGTGGCATGACCACTTTTTTTGAGTTTGTTTTAATTCCATCTCTGCGCTACAGGTTGCCCCAAGATGCTATTTTAAAAAATTTTAAATAAATCAACAAATAATAAAGTTTAATAAAATTAAAATATCCTTACAAAACAAAAATGCGGAACCATATAAGCGTGTCAAGTTAATGTTGTCAAAGCAGCGGCACATTGTATAATGATTTATACTAGTAGTCTCCCCATAAATTCTAACTAACAAATTCTACCTTCTCAATTTTTAATTTATCTGGTAGACAGTCAGACACACTTTCTTTTGTTTTTGAGTATGATATGTCCATAATAAGCCCAACTTCAGTAGGTGTTAGCATACAGATAATTAGAACAAAATAAAATTAATGACACTATTGCAAAAAAATCAACCATAGAAATCATAATAGTTAAATTCAAGGTTACATCATTATCAGATAATTCATTGATTGAAGTTATCAGCAACCTGATAAGAATTTGTTAATTATTTGACCATTAATTGCTCATTCATTTGTACTACGCATTTGGTCTATAACATTTTTATAATACTGTTTTAAAGAAATCAATGACTAAACTCTGACGTCAAAAATAAATAAATGGTTCTGAATTTACTTAATAATATAAATCCTACGTAAACATGATACAAAAAGTACCTACAGGGTTATTGAAAATTATGTGCATAGTAACTCAAAATGTCTGGAGTCAAATAAAAGGTGCATACAAAGCAAAATTGGCTGATGTTTATGCCAATATGAGGTTAGCTGTAACTGGGTCAAAGGTTGACAATAATACAAGGCCATAAAGATCAATACAGTGCCTAAATAATATAGGTGTGACATTTTTATAGCATTAAGAGTTCACAGCTTTAGATATGCTGGCCTTACCTGGCCCGATCGAAGAACTTTTAGCTTTCTTACGCTCAAGGACATTGTTGTAATTCTCTAGCACTTGCAGTCTCTGACGCAACAGGAACTCTTCCTCAGATGATATATCAGATAGATCATCCACTATTTCTCCTTCTTCCATCTCCGAGTCCGCGTTTAACGGTGGAATATTCTCAACTAAAGCCATTTTCATTTGACTTGACAGTCTTCTGGAGGACAAGAAAAGAAAGTCATTACGTTTGATACTGATGTTTAAAAAGGAAGTAAAGGGACAAATATCAGTTTAAATGAGATACTTACAGTTTTTTAGATTATCATTATGGCACGCTCTTTTCTGTAAAACTAAAATTATTTTTCAGCCTTTTATAAGTTTCCTTCAGCCAGCAGCAGTCTCTCTCTCTGTCTGTCTATGGTCAATGGCACAGACAGACAGAATACGTAGTATCCCCTAAGTAGTCTGTGGGCACAGAGTACTTTTTATAATAATAATTATATCATCGGTAGTCAATGGTCAATTGGTCTAGCTACATATTTTTTTATGATCATTCCGATTCCGATTACTTGGATTTTTATCCCGATTGAAACAAAGTTTTTTAAGTACTGATTCAATTGATTTTTGTTTTTGTAGTAGATGCAGTCTACGAAAATTATAATAAAATAATGATTATTTTGGTTGATAGGTTAAGGGGGATGCGTTGTGGTAGCCCGCGAAATTCAATTTTTTTTGGGTTTTTGCAATTCGCAGGTCCGTGACAGGTTCTATCTTGATGAAAATACGGGAATAAAACATATGTAGTTATATAATTTTAACCATGAAAATCATCAATACATCTCTTTAAGTTAGATTTCGTGCAGATTCGTCGAACGAACGAAATCTAACCACTCTGCACGAATTCTAACTTATGGAGATGTATTAATGATTTTCATGGTTAAAATTATATAAATACATATGTTTTATTCCCGTGTATCATATTTTTATCAAGATACAACCTGACACGGACCTGCAAATTGCATAAAACGCAAGAATATTTGAATTTCGCGGGCTACCACAGCGCATCCTCCTTAAGGTGCATCCACACCGAAGTGACGTTTGCAAGTGTTACTTGGCAACAACCATAGATGTAAGAAAGAAGGAGATATTCCCAGTAATTTAAAATGTATCGGAACACTGTCTCCACTTTGTCCCTACCACTGGCACACATGCAGTTTAGTAAAAGCAATAGATACGCAGTCGCGCACACACCCGGAATATAAAAATCGGAACGTACTACACAATCAATTATAAACCTTATCTCATCAATTACAGCGTGTATTTACCATGCACCGTACAGCTTACACAACAACATCGGTCCCTTTGAATGTACTGTGACAAAAGACATTTATTTTACATATACGCTAGGGATTAACTAAATTTGAAAGTATCCATTCTTCTATTTATTATTGTACTAAAATTTGTTTGTTGTGTTGAAAATAAAATAAATAAAAAACGACATGTCTAGAAAATATTATAATAAAAATAAACAATGGTGCCGATTCTGTTGTACACCGAACTAAACTAACTAAACTATCACTAAAATTCCTTACTTTTTGCTATGAGAATCTTAGAGCTATTCTGCAAAAAAAAAAACATCTAAATTTAATAACAATTTTGACACAGCTAAAATCGAGTTTGACAATCGTGACTCCGCGTGGTATAGTGCTTGTAGTATATTTGACCCGGTGGCTTTAATTGGAACTAACGAAATCACTATGAAGTGACAGGCTTGTCATAATTTGTTCACCGACATCGCTGTCTTTACCGGGTCAAATATCTTTTAGAGCTGGAGAGGCGCAGGGAGGGGGCAGCTTCAACGTGTTTTATATGGAATGTAGGTACCTTTTTGGTACCTTTTTTTTGGTACCTTTTTTTTTTGGTACTTTTTTTTTTTTGGTGCCTACATGTTGAGTCATAGGGGTTCATGGGTTTTATACAGGGGGGGCCTAATTTTCATTATTTTTGCGATAGGACTCACCGTTTTCGAGATGTATGCAAAAGAAAAGAAAAAAATACACTACTGTTTTTGCATCTGAAGTCAAGGTCTCGGTGTGAATTTTAGTTCATGTCAACTAATTTTATTCCACACCTTTTTAATCGCGATTAAACATTACGAATGTCATAGTTCTGTCAATTATATAGAACCAACATAATTACCAAGAAGGTCGCTAATATAAACATGACGAGGAAATAGATCGCATAGGTACATGGAGAAAAGAATAAAGCGGAGATGCCGCAAGGCCTAATCTCTTTAGAAACAAGCGTCGCCTGAATGCGGGTGAGAGGGGGACGAGGTACGGCGATGGCTACGCCCCACGATGGAGTTCCCGCCCATTTTTTGTAACGCCATCTACCGGTGAAAGGAATTATTACAGTGAAACTGAACTAGCTATTTTTATTTTAGTTCGTCTACTGGCCACCATGGCGTAACACATCACGACACATTGTTTTAGAACATTCTACGGGTATTAATATGGCGGGACCACATTATTTATTACCCAACTGCGGGTGAGGCCCAAAAGGTGGGTAATGTGTTCCCTGTTTGAAATTTTTAAAAAATATAGTGTCATGTGGAGTATCGGGTATACAACATTAGTTTTTGTTTACCCTAAACCCGAAAAGGGGTCATTGCACTCATCATTATGAACAATTTTTTCTATGGGACCAAGCTTGAAATTGCGAAAAAAAAATCAGCTGTTCAGTACATTTTGACGAGTTTGATGTAGATAACTGTACTGAACAGTTGAATTTTTTCGCAATTTCAAGCTTGGTCCCATAGAAAAAATTGTTCATAATGATGAGTACAATGACCCCTTTTCGGGTTTAGGGTAAACAAAAACTAAAGTTTTTTTAGGTAGGTAGGTAGTCAAATCAAAAAAATGTTAACATAATCAATCTTTATTGGACCATTCTTATTATTGGCCACTAAACAACACAGTTTTATTTAACAGCGTTAAGACGCGAAGAGCAAGACAGGATTCCAATGTGCTCAAGGGGAATGCAATTTCCTCTAAAGGAATCCTTTAACTCCGTGTTAATAAGAATTTTTTTTTACGCCACCTGAAACTGTCGCGCCGTAGGGTTGTTGTTTGTCCTTCCGTGTGCTCTAATATTGCCAAAGAATAATTCAAGGTGATCCTGGCTAAACTTATACAAGGGCAAATAAATAAGTTCCTTTTTTCCTTGTACTAAACTTTTGTACAATCCTGTTGCGCTGTCTATACAAACAATGATGCCAATGAAACCAGTTTTTTAAATGCAAGATGTAATTTTTAGAAAATATTAAAAATGATAACGTTTTGGAAAAATTGTCTTCAAATAGTGCTTTTTTGGATCCGTATTGTTTTAAAATTTTCGAATTTAGTATGTCAAATAAGTCGTTGATTAATTTTAAAAATAAAATTGTTCCAAAAGCTTCTTTGAAATAATTATGCCTTTCTCGGCAATATTCTAAGGTTTTGGCAACACTTGTACTAAAAAGTTGACTTGCCAATTTAACTTTCGTCTTTTCCCGGTGAAAGTTGATATGTCCATCCGTTAGTTTGTTTCCAAAATTTAGTTTCTTTTTTCTGTAAAAAAGAAACAAATAAATTACATGAAGATAATACATTCGAAAAATAAAATAGGGTCTTGCTGGCATGAGGCCCACATTTTTATTTGTCAGTTAGGACTGACTACTTACCGTTAGATGGCGCACTTTTCTTATTTTAAATTCTTCTTGTTTCATGTATCAAGGTATGTAATTTATCTATAAAATAACTTATAACAAGCTAAATAAACTTAAGCAAGTTATTTGAGCCGAAAATTGATCATCGTATTATGCTTAATTGTGATAAAAACACGGAGTTGTCAAGAGTGGTTATATTGCATCTCTTCGACGACAGATGTCTCTAGCTACTAGCAAACGAGAAAATGTGTTTTAAAATGAAAATATACATTTTAGGGACTTACACGTGAAATGTTATGCCATCAATATGTTTCAGTTTTGATCCTGAACAATTTTTGCATCCAACAACAGCGCACTTCATTATAAAAACAATATAACAAATAAAATACCAATACAACGGACCCGAACGCGATGACGATTCACTCGAAACTAAGATTTGTGTCCCCGCCCACCTGTGACGTCTTGACCTTATTGAAGGCGCACGACCTAATTGCCTGTCGGCACCTCCGCTTCTTTCTCTACTCCGTGATCGCATATCACGTCATTCTCCCACACTATAGTCTTATAGATATCGAGGTGGGTTTTGGGCTCTGCCTGATCTTCTCAAAACAGGTGGTGAGGTGACATGAGGAGGAGAAGAGCTTGGAGTAGGGACCTCCGCAACAGGCAAGTCTTCAGCAGATGGAGACGGAGCGAATACTGGCGGAATACTAGATGAAGAGGGTATTGGCGAACTGGGAGACGGCGAGCTAGGTGGAGTCGTATATTCTTCTTCCATCTCTGGTTCTGAATCTAAAAGTCTTTCACCGACATTATCACCAATAGGAGCAAGGTGTCGATTTGATGATGTCATCTCTCGTCCATCTTGTAATCTGACAAACGAGTAGTCCGGATTTGATTGAATTAGCTCGACTTCCTCTACAACTGGCTGGTATTTGTTCTTTCGATCGAATCGTTTCATCAGCTCCTGTCCTGAGCCTGCTAGCCACGACGGTATCGTGTTACCGTTAGGTGATTGGCGAGTGTGCCCAAACATTCTTTCGTGCGGAGTGCAGTTGGTCGCTGTACAGAGTAGCGATCGAATTGAGTGAAGCGCCACCGATAAGTATTGTTCCCAGTGTTCGATCGGAGCATTATGTGTTCCACAAGCTAATTGTATAGCTTTTCATATCGTGGCGTTCAACTTTTCGACCTGGCCATTGCACTGTGGATTGTATGCGGTGGTGTTGCTTGTAGCTATTCCTTTTGAATGGAGTAGTCTCTTACCTCGGTCGATAGGGATTGGGTGCCTCTGTCTGAATGGATATAAGCGGGCATATCATAAATATTGTCTTGAGATGTTTGATGACGGTTTTGGCAGTCATGTCGCTGCATGGGAAGGCAAAAGGGAATCGTGAATATTCGTCAATGACGGTGAGAATGTACTTATTGTTGGAGATTGTTGGGAGCGGCCCTTTGAAGTCAATACTTAATCGTTCGAAAGCAGATAATGCCTTTATAAGCTTTGGAAGAGGAGTGGGAGGAGTGGGAGTGGGAAAGAATCTTGGTTTGATTTCAGCACACAAGTGGCAATTTCGGGTCATCGTTCTGACTTCATCGATGGAGTAGGGTAGATTCTTACTTTTAAGCCAATGGTACATTCTAGTTACTCTTGGGTGGCACAGTGATGCGTGGAGCGATTCGAGTTTAGTCGTTGAATTCATAGTGCAAGCACATATACGCGATAGAGCGTCAGCTGCTCTGTTGTCCTTCCCTGGTCTATACATAATATCATATTTAAATGGCCCTAGTTCAAGACGCCATCTTTGAATTTTCTCATTTTTAACTTTACTGGCGTGTTTGGCATTAAACATAAATGAGACAGATCTCTGGTCCGTGATTAGCTTGAAGGGTTTGCCGATGAGGAAGTGTCGCCACATTTTCAATGATTCTACTATGGCGTACGCTTCTTTCTCGATGGCTGAATGATTGAGTTCGCTGTGGTTCAAAGTTCTGGAGTAAAAAGCGACGGGACGTGAGTCTTGTGTCAGCGTAGCGGTAATCGAATTTTCGGATGCGTCAGTTTCCACTGTGAATGGCATGTTGTCATCTATGGACAGAGGACTTGGCGATTGTAATGTTTAAACTTTCGAAACAAGCTATAACTTCCTCACTTAGCGGGAAAGAGTTGGCTGAGCAAGGACATGGACTCTTTCAGAAAAGTTAGGGATCCATTAGGAGTAGTGGGCGAACATACCCAATGTCCTTCTCAAGGTCGCTAGATCGGTTGGCGGTGGCATTTTTAAAAGGGGCTGTAATCGGTCACTATCAGGCTTAATGATGTGGTCCTCTATAGTATATCCAAGTAAATTAGTAGTCCCTTGACTGAACTTGCTTTTGATCTTGTTTAGAGTTAGACTAAATTTGTCAGCTGCCTTCATGAATCTTTCCAAATTCTGGTCGTGTTCGCCTTGGCTATTGCCACATACGGTTATATCATCGAGATAAGCATACGTTCCAGAAAGATTTTCTTTTCTGATGAGCCAGTCTACGGTTCTTTGAAAACTGGCTACCTCATTAGTAACACCAAACGGAATTCTGCAGAACTGGTACAAGTCGCCGCAAGCCTCGAAGGCTGTAAAAGGTTTCTCATGAGGGAGTATAGGAACTTGGTGATAGGCGCTTTGTAGATCGATGGTACTGAAGATTGCAAATTTAGACACTCTTGATACCATTTCTTCCATATTAGGCAGTGGATATGCATCTAATTGGGTGTACCGGTTGATAGTTTGAGAGTAGTCGATGACTAAACGCTTTTTATGAGTAGCATCTTTAGTTATGAGTATTTGTGCCCTCCAAGGCGAATGACTTTCTTCAATGATTCCGTTGTCCAGGAGTTTTTCTACTTCGTCATCTATAAAACTCTGGTCTTCAGAGCTGTATCTACGTGATCGTATCGCTATGGGCTTGCAGTCCGGAGAAACATATGCGAATAGTGGTACAGCAGGTACTGAGGCCTCTGCGACGCTGCATACTTTGAATGTATCTTTGGGACCACCGAAGTCAAACTGTAGAGCCGAGTGGAACGCTAGTAAGTCATGGCCGATTATCAAGTCAGCACAAAGATTCTTTACTACTTATCAACAGATTGGCTGACCTATTTATATGTTCTGAAAGGTCGAACCGCTTACTTGAGACGTGTGTGACAAAGAAGCCATTGAGACTGTCTGAGTACATGGTTTTCTCTTGAGACGACAAAGGTTGGCAAAATTCTCATTGATGAAGCTAATCGAGCTACCGGTGTCTATATGTGCTTGCGTTTTGATGCCCTTAATGATAGCAGGAATCATCGCTTTAGAGAGAGAGGCAGGTGCGGCAGCAAGGATAGCTGAGCAGTGGCAGCACTCTTTGGGCGGGGACGTCGAAGCACTGGTGCTGGGTTTCGAGCGACATACCTTGCTATAATGACCTTGTTTGCCACAAGATTTGCAAGCAATGTCTCTTGCTGGACAATTATTTCTGGCATGTTGTGTTCCTCCACAGTACCAACATTTGCGAGTGGGAGATTTATTTATGAGTGATGTTGTAGCGGCTGCAGTAGGAGTTTTAGGATCAGCTATGATGATGTGTTTCAGGCACAGCACTGACAACTGGGTTGATGAAGTTTTGTGAATTTGTTTCCGCCGTCTCCACAGAGAGCGCTATACTGTATGTTTCATCTAGCGTCAGTGACAAATTTTCTAGAAGGCGTGATCGTATTTTGTTAGATACCATACCAGCAATGAACGCGCCACGAATGTTGTCATTTTTATTGGTTTCAGCATTTACACTCTTGAATTCACAGTCTTTGGCTAATTGTTTAAGAGATTGTAGATAAATGTCGACCGTCTCATCATGTTGCTGTCTTCTTGTAGTTAATAGGTGTCGAGCGTGGATTATATCTTTACCTATGAAATTGCCGTTCTGCAGTACTGGCCATTTTAAATCAAAATAATTTTTGTTTGGCTAAGAATTCTAATTTCAAATTAATTTTATTTTAAAAACATGGTTTTTTTTTTTCCAAAAGAAGTCATTTGTTTATTGATTAGTGTTACATTTTCATCGCATTTCAATCTTTTTCGTCATCATGGATACGTTAAAAATTCGAGTAATTATGGAATATGAGTACCGTCGTGGCAGCAACGCGGCACAAGTGGCACGCAACATCAACGACGTTTACGGAGCTAACACTACAAACCAACGCACTACTTGTTATTGGTTTGCTCGCTTCCATTCTGGATATTTCGACCTGAAAAATGAACCTCGCGGTCGTCCGAAGACTTTGGTCGACAATGACGAATTAAAGGCGATTGTGGAAGCTGATGATACACAATCTACGGCTGAATTAGCAGCAGCTTTCGACGTTAGCGTCAAAACAATATTGGTCCATTTGCGTCAAATTGGCAAGGTAAAAAAGCTTGACAAATGGGTGCCCCACGAACTCAATGATCGCCAGCGCGAAGTACGCGTCGAGACGTGCCTTGCACTGCTCAACAGACACACAAATGAAGGAATTTTGAACCGCATTGTTACCTGCGATGAAAAATGGATTCTGTTTGATAACCGCAAGCGCTCAGCAAGTTGGTTGGATCCTGGTTCAGCACCTAAACAATGCCCTAAACGAAAACTTACCCCTAGAAAAGTGATGGTCACTGTTTGGTGGTCTAGCGCCGGTGTGATTCATCACAGCTTCTTACCAAACGGGGTGAGCATTACTTCAGATGTGTACTGTGAAGAAATGAACACAATGATGGAGAAGCTGGCACATCTCCAACCAGCATTGGTCAATGGCTCGTCTCCGCTGCTCCTGCACGACAACGCGCGACCTCATACTGCACAGCAGACGGTCTCCAAGTTGCAAGAACTGGGGTTGGAAGCTCTCCGTCATCCGCCCTACTCACCAGACCTTGCGCCTACAGACTACTACTTTTTCCAGAATTTGGATAACTTCTTGGCGGGAAAAAAATTCAATACCCGAGAGGCAGTACAAAATGCCTTTGAAGAATTTGTTGCCTCCCGTCCAGCTGATTTCTTTAAGAAGGGCATCAATAAACTGCCACTGCGTTGGCAAAGATGCATTGATTGCATGGGTGATTACTTCGATTAATACAAAAAAAAAAAATGCATGAAAAAAATTCGTTTAAATTTTCATACAAAACGGCAATTTCATAGGTAAAGACCTATTATTGTTCGCCTCGACGTATAATTTGTCAAGTTCAGCTATTGTGGAGTCATATGTGTTGCACTCACTCACGTGCGCGTAAACTTTGGGCGAGATATGGTTTACCAAGAGCTGCAGCTTAGTTTCTTGCCAATTCGCGGCCTCGCCGCTTTTACTTGCGGGTTTTGACTGAGCGAGGAAGTTGACAAACGTTTTTTTCCAGTGCAGTCATCCTTTGGTAACTTTCGATGATGGGTCCTCGTCGAACCGCCCTGGTCTTGGGTACTTTTCCATTTATGTTAATTAAATTGAAATAAAGACAAAACCTACAGAATATAGGTTTTAATTAACATAAAATTGTACGTTATTTTAGGAGAGAAAAACGCAGAGACATTACGAATGTCATAGTTCTGTCAATTACATAGAACCGACATAATTACCAAGAAGGTCGCTATTATTAACATGACGAGGAAATAGATCGCATATCACGTCACTTTTTTTTAACAAATAACTAACTTTACATAGCTCGGCTTTCTTTCCTTGTCGCGATGCTCCTCTTTTTTTCTCCTTCAACTGGGCGATATGCCAGGTAACGCGTTGTGTGTGAAGCAACACAAATTGACGAAAAAAACACGCAAATAATAAGTACATAAAATCGGCCACACAATGCACAAAAAAAACTTTGACAGATTACAAACATACAGCGTCATCTTGCGGCGATGCTTCCGGAAAACAACCCTATTGTCTACATTTATCACTGACATAATCGGCACCATTGCCATAGAGGAAAATAGAATAGATTAGACCAATATACAAAATGTACTCTGTGGATTAGACTCCGCCCCTAAAAGGAAAATTGAAAAGCCTATTATATATCCATTTTCAAAACAAGTTGCCCACACAGACGAAAGAAGTTGCCTTTTTACAACAAAACATTTCAAAACTGAAACCAATAACTCTACAGTATCATTAAAATACCTCTGTGCTGTCTCTGTATAGTTGAACAATGTTTCAAGAAAACGAAGATGATTGTAAATTCGCTGCCTGTACGTATTTTGCGAAGAATCATCCTGGCGAAATGTGTGGAAGCAATGGTCTGCCGCTCACACCGAGTTCTATAACAATATTGGGGAGGGCCCAGAGGCTCCTGACGATTGAACATCCCAATTTGTGCACATATCTCGATGTAATTCGAGGTAAACATGGTAAGTTCGTTTTTTCTCACAATCAGTCACAGTCAAATTAAATTGCTGTTCTTAAGTCAGTGCTGGTATCTTTGTGTAATATTATTCAAGCCAGCCTCTGCAAACGCAAGACAACAACTCAACTTCTAATATGCATTTTTATTACCAACAGAAAGAATCATAGTAGTTGCTGAAGTTATAGGCAAATCCTTAAAAGACTGCAAATCAAAGTTCTCCTATGAAGAAACTGCTAATATTGCCAAGCAAGTAGCAATCAGCTTGAAGTTCTTGCATGATCAGGACATGATACACAGAACTTTGTCTGATGACAACATACTGATTGATAATGATGGGAGAGTCAAACTGTTCAACTATGGATTGTATTACATGACTGATAAAGGCAGAGAAGTCTCTTTTCCATTGGGGTAAGCATTAAATAATATCTATTTTACAGTAAGGGCTGTATTAGCAATAATAAAGAAATAATAAATAAAATTATTTATTGGCATAAAAAAATGTGTACAAGCAAAGTGAAGCCCTGACTCCTGCGCTAGATACCAACACCTATGTTACAGGAGCCTATATTATCAATATGATTCAATATTATCTTCAAATAAAATATGTTTCTAAAAATAATTTTATTATGGATAGCATGCACTGGAATATCCCTTCAGAAACAGGGGTTTTCTTACCTCTTTCTATCTTTCTTTTACGCAAAATACGCGCATTGATGAGTTGCGGACACCAGCCCGTATTACCTATTATACTATTTCTAACAAATTTAAAAAAAATATGTTTCATATATAAAATTTTTATTTTGTAAGAAAATAGACACATACCTACTCAACATAATATAGCCAGGAGCATGCTTAGATCTTTTTAATGTTTAATTCTTTTTCCCATCCTTTATTTTCATAACTTATCTTCCAGCCTACCCAGGTACCTAAGTCCAGAAACAATCTTAAATGGTGGAGGCCCTGCTGCAGATGTCTGGAGTTTTGGCATCATACTCCTAGAGCTGTGCATTGGTAAACTATGGAACAACTTGAAGCCAGGACCTATTCTAAGGAGGATACTCACCCTGGTGCATGCTAACAACCCAGCAGAGAGGATAGCTAGGGAACATGATTGCTATGAACAGTACAAAGTAGGTAATTTGCATGATTTTATTATGCTCATAGTTTTTTCTTGAGACTGCCAGGACATCTTTTGCTCTTCAGGTGCCATATTATGAAGTGTTAAAGGCAACATTGTTTCATTGAGAGAAATAGATGGTGCTATATGCTTTGTATAGCTCCATCTTTCTCTTGCGCTGGAGTAATGATGGGTTAAACACTCAAACATGTCATAGTGTGACCTCGGAGGTGCCGTACTTTATTTAATTCTGCATTATTTGTCTCTTTCATTACAGTAAGTTATTTACAGCGTATGAAACCTTCAGCTTTGTCTGCAGCCATAAATAAAACGTTCTACAAATAAACATAAAGTAAGCCAAAAGTCTTACAAATACACCACAATTTGTTGTAGAAATGAGGAAAAATTTCTAATTACTTACCTGACTACTTATCATGTTATTCAAATATCTAAATCAACTGAAAGATATGGATACTATAGTGTGTCACTGACATTTATTCAACAATGTACTATAATACATTACTAACACAATATTTAGGTATTGCCTGCTGATTTTTAGGGTTCTGTACCAAAATAGTAAAAAGGAACCCTTATGGTGCGACTCAGTCTGTCTGTCTGTCCGTCTGTCACAGCCACATATCTCAAGAACAACTAATGCTTTCAACTTGAAATTTAGAATGGTCTTAGATGAAGTTTAGCCAACTATTTTGTAAATAAGAAAGAATTATTGTTTTTTTCTTTTTTGTAGGGTGTCTTGACAATTCGAAGTAGGGCTACTAGGGCATGTGGGGTATCATATGAAAGAGCGCTGTTTGCACATTCTCAAACATTTTTTTTAGGCCCCATAGTTTTCGACTTTTGATGAAAAATGTAAAAAAAAAAATACCGTCCCCCCCCCCCCCCCCCCCCCAAAATTTGTCTGCTCAACAACGTAAATAATGCAATTAATGTTGTTGAATTGTCAAAATGAAAGCCTACTGTAACTCAATCAATCTGCATAGCCTTTTCACAGCTTTGTTGGGGTCGGCTTCCAGTCTAACCAGATGCAGCTGAATACCAGTATTTTACATGGAGCGACTGCCTATCTGACCTCCACAACCCAGTAACTGGGTAATACGATACCCCTTGGTAAGACTGGTTGTCAGACTTTCGGGCTTCTGACGACCCGTAACGACTGTCAAAGATCCACGAATGACAGCCGGGACCAACGGCTTAACGTGCTTTCCGAGGCACGGAGGAGTCTCGGTATGTAAAGATGGTCACCCATCCACGGACCAACCCCGGCAAGCGTAGCTTAACGTGATGGATCGACCCGTGCGGCTGTTATTTCTTGCCACGTACTGTAACTGAAGTACGCTATTACCCCGCTGGCGTACCTGTTATTAACAACCCAAGTCATCACCCCAATTCCCTTGGCCTAGGTTTACCCTACTAAGTATTTTTAATTACATAAAAATCAATCTGTTTTTTCAGCAAGTTCCAGAGAACTTGAGAACCATAATAGAAAAGTGTCTCAAAATCTATCCAAGTGAGAGAGCAACATTCACAGAGTTAGTTGAAGATCTATCACAGATGGACTCAAAACAGTTAGTTGAAGTAAAAACTCCTCGCGGTTTGACGGGCTGTAAGCTACAATACCTTTACCATTGGTGGCAACTAGCTGGTGGGGATATTCAAGCCGAATTGAAGAAAAATTACCTTGTGAAAAATAGTCCGCCCATTTTGTCTATGCCTATGTAAGTATGAAGTTAGTCACTGAAGCTACGGTTTTCTGGAACAGCGGTGGCCGCCACTAACGGCCCCGCAGTGACGACTGTCATGAAAATGATGGCAATGGCAAAGATTTTAATCATTAGATTCGCCCTACTGCGTTAAAAGATAGTCGCATTTCTGATTCGTTTTGACACCTCTGACACACCCTGACGCAGTAACTACACTTGATTGTCATGGAAACGCTGTTTAATAATGTGTGAGCTCATTCTTCTCAGAATGGACATACTTTCTTGTGACTAAGTATGGTGAGGGCAAATCTGGCGATTTAAATCTTTGGGCAGCAGGGTTTGATTTAATATCAAATACTGGTGAAAATGAAAGATTTTCATGGCAACCATTATAATATGACGTAACCACTTTCTTTGGAAACCAAAGCTTAACACCCAGTTTGTAATTTGTGAATGCTAGAGTGACAAGTTCTCAACTTAAAATTCTCAATTCAGAAACTGGGTGTACGAGTATGTATGTGACTACAGTCCGGCCTTCGAGAGCATGCGTTCCTGACACCTGTCAGCTGGACAATTTCTAGTTGTAATAAGTGTAAAATTCAAAAAAACACAATCTTTAGTATGAAACTGACAGGTGTCAAGAACGCATACTCTTGACGGCCTTGTACGTTATTCTAACATAAACAGCACTCCTGTAATCCTCGTGGGGTTAGGCTAACCTTTACCTAACCCCACTACCACTAGGTATAGTACCTACACCCACGTTTCGAATTAATAAAGCTGGTTTCATATAACAGTGCCTTAACAAGCCAGAATATGTCACTCTGACCCAGATCAATCTAGTAACATTAATTTCGTATGGTCAGATTCTCATTGCTGTGTTGCATTGTATAATGGCTGACTGGGGTAAATGTGTGACAGTCATGAGAGTGTTTTTTAGGGTTCCGAACCTCAAAAAGAAGAAACGGAATTCTTATAGGATCACTTCGTTGTCCGTCTGTCTGTATGTCAGTCTGTCTAGACCCTTTTTCTCAGGAACGCGTGGAGGTATAAAGTTTAAATTAATATCAAATACGTAGGTCTATAATCCCTTGACGCTCTAAAAAAATCAAGCTTCTAAGTCAACGCAATAAAAACATACGGCCGTTTAAACCTGGCTGTTGACCTAGAATCATGAAATTTGGCAAGAAGCAAGATCTCACAGCACAAGTAAAGAAAAAAGTTCAAAAACTTTAATTTTGTAGTTTTATCATATAAACAATTTTTTTTTTGGGATTACTAGCTTGCAATTGCAGAATTGACCATGACGTATACCAATGTATGGGAGAAAATGTTCTCCAACTACAATGTTAAGTTCGTTTTTGGGATAAATTCTTTTGTTAACTACGAAACGCTTCATTGTGCGTGGTCCGACACGCACTTGGCCGGTTTAAAAAAAATAAAATACGGCATCTGTTGCAATGACGTAGACGACATATATTTTATCTTACTTATTGGGATTGATATTAGTAATCAGATAACTAATGTAAATTAGATTATTACTACCACAATAATGCGTTGTTATGCAGTTTGATGCCCGTTCTTCTCCATAGATACCTAGGACACTTTGGAATAGGCGACTATCTTCATCTTTCTGACTGACCGCTCCTTGACAATTCAAAAGTGCCTGTAATTGGTTTATTTTAAATAAATGCTTTCAGTTTGAGTTTGATGAGATACAACTAGCTAATGCGTTGCAATGCCTTTTTTTGTCATGAACCTTCACCGGTGCGCACACAACAACTTACCAAAGTTTCATCACAATCGGTTGAGCCATTATCGAGTTTTTGCAAGACTAACGCTCGGCAATTTATTTTTATATAATTATATAGATAGATTATGCTGTGGTCTTATAGGTTGTGGAAACAAACATAACAAAGCAGTTACACCATTTATTTCAGCGCAATACTCCTAGATGGCTGCACAATCGGCGGTAAAACTGGCGCCTTATTCGACCGTCGTCTCGCTAAATACAGCCTAGACTTACTAAAGTCCCGTTTAAGCCACGTATCACCACATGACTACTACCCCCTGATGCATGAACGAAGAAAAGAGTACGATGCTGTGACACTACCTAAGATTATCAGGGAGAGAGATACGGAATACCAGTTCTATAGGCTGCTTTGGTTCCAGAGGCTTTTGCATGTAAGTGGGTTGATGTTTTGCAGTCGTAACGGGTATTCAGAAGCCCAAGTCTGAAAACCAGTCTTACCAGGGGGGAGGGGGGGGGGGGGCGGTCTTACCCAGTAACTGGGTTATGAAGGTCAGATAGGCAGTTGCAACATAGTTGGAAAAAGCCTTTAATTAGGCAGATTAAGATGTTTTACTCCAAAACATCGCTATGGCCCACAATATTGCGCGAGAGTCGGCGCATCTAAACCCGCTTTAGAAATGTTGTAAACTTGCTTTGCACACGAAGTTGTTTATTCCGTCGATGCGCGTTCTGAATTATTATTATCTAATCGATTGTTTAATTGTTTTCGTCTCTGACTGTCATTCTCAATTTTAAAATAGCAGGTATAGATAACATTATCTGGATTATGTAACAATAAAGTAGTTAATATGGAGTACCTATACAGGTTGTATCAGAAAGGTGTGGTACAGACCATCGAACTGAACAACTTTTTCCATAAGACCAACATCGTAATCGAGAAAATAATATCAGCTGTCCCATACAAAACTTCAATTTTTTCACGATTACGATATTGGTCCCATGAAGAAAGTTGTTCAGATTGATGGTTTGTACCACACCCTTAAGTTCGGCCGCACTTTTTTGATACAACCTGTATAGTACAGGAAAAGAGCGTTTTTTCGCTAAAGTGCATATGTCCAGATAGTTTTAAGCGCCTAATAGTCGAATATTGGTCCAACAAAGCATTGTTGGACCAATATTCGACTATCTAGATTCGAAAGATGAAGTGTAATGGCTCCTATAGTTTGGCCTTTAAACTGAGTCGTCGGGTCATAAACGTCAGTAACAAAACAATCGCTAGTATTACCTCATCACTCGCGCGCTCCGTAAGCCTAACGAGTGCGAGCGAAGCGTTTGTAGAGGCTGGCTTGAATAAAATTACACAGAGATACCAGCACTGACTTATGCGCAGGAACAGCAAATTAATTTGACTGTGACTCATTGTGAGAAAATATGAACTTACCATGTTTAGTCAGGAGCCTCTGGGGCCGCCCTAATTATTATAGAACTCGGTTTGAGCGGCAGACCAGTGCTTCCACACATTTCGCCAGGATGATTCTTCGCAAATTAGAAGACTCCGTTTAAAACGGCCCAACTATAGTATCACGGCTACGTATTTAGTCAGTACGCGCGTAAAACTCTTTACATGGGAATGCATTAAAGTTAGGCCTGATCTAGTATTAGAATATTTGTTAATGTGTGTCACCTTGTTCAAAGTCATTGCATGTCTGGCTCGTTATCCGTAACGATATAAAAAAATATATCTTAAGCCTACCTAAACGCAATTGTTTTATGGGTTTTCGGAAGTTTCAATCGGGTTATTGCATTAGCTATTATTATCTAAATGGCCACTGCTTTTAATTATCGATGGAGATATCTTAAGGATTATCGATTGTTCGATTTTCGGGCTTAAAGCTCGGAACAGCTGTAATAGATCAACAGACTGTTAATCGGTTGATAAATCACGAGTCCCAGGCGATATCCTTCTATTTTTATTGATAAACGGAATACAATATCTCCGATATCCTAACGCCAAACTAAAATCGTGGTGAAACAGCGTAACACCGCGTGAGGAACAAAGTGACGTGGTCAATATTTAAATGAAGAATTAGTGCCTTCAAAATCCGGGAATAATAAATACTGCTATTCTGTTAAATCTTTCGAAGAAAAGTGACACGGAGATACTATTGAGAAGCGCCAAATACGCAAAGAGAGACCTAAGCCCTCAGAATAATTAAAAATCCCAGACATAACGCTGCGAACAGTACAGTGAAGCATGGGCAAAGCTACACTTCGCTCTGTGCATACACGCTCACATGCACACATTTACATCAAACTACAATTAAACTACACCTCATTACGTGCACACATGTTGACGAAACCCGAAACGTGCGGCCTCACGACACTGTTGACAGCGCTACGTCTTGGTTTTTTATTTGGTCTGAGCCTAAGCCTTCCTATACAAACAACATTGCAGGCCAACTTTATTGTTCTAGTTGTGACCGGATGCTCAAAACTAAATTCTGTCTAGCGACCCATTTAAGGGCATACGTAAGGAAGGGATTTCCACGAGTCGCCGTTATCGAAATCGATAAGGAGGACTATATATATATAAGAGGGTTAAAAACCTCGTATCACCTTTCTTCGCAGGGTTACCCCTACACAGCGCCATACATTAGGGCTGAAGCAGAGGTAGATATACCTCCCTTAGTTCGAGGTGATGTGTGGGCAGCCTTACTCGGAGTTGTGGGGGATATCGAGGAGCAATACGAGAGGATTGATAAGGAGACGCCTACACCTACTGATAGACAGGTAAATGTTACACGTGACCAAAGGGCTGGCCTATTTTTTGGCCAAAGAATTAGCATTGCCATACAACGTGGCAATGCTGCCAGCCTTTTGGGCACTTTTCCTGTCTACAGCGATGCGGACGAATTTTTTGATGCCCTATGATTATTTCCCCTCCTTTTTTATATACTTGTACATATTTCTTTTTTTTTAAGATTTTTAGATTTTAAATTGTTTCTTTTTTTTATCATGTTTACGTCTGTGGAGTTTCGCTAGCTTATTTAATTTGACCCTGTATATTAATGGAGAAGAAAACTGTTAAATTAGTTCTGCGTAGATGGCGCTAAGTGTTTGTTACTTTCATTCAGCTGCCAATGAAGTTCCTTGTTAAAGCTTTTCTGCGAGATGACGCTAAGTATTTTATCTTGTAGCTTTTCATTAAAGACCACTTTGACAAGTCTTTCTTTCTTTTTCGTATGGCTAGTAGCGTTGCCAGACGTCCCGTATTTCCCGGGAGGTCCTGTATTTTAGGCATGATTTTGAACGTCCCGCCGAGACATCCTATGTAAACCTAAACCCCCCCCCCCCCCCCCCCCTAACCCCCTAACCCTGTAACCCTGTGTATTTAAACCTTATTGGATTTATCTATCGTTAAGCACTGCGATGTCGATATAATGGAAAAAATGTTGCTTTTTGAGAAATCGTATCGTGATGTCAAATGTTCTACTAATGTTTTGTAGAAATGTTTAAAATCGTTTTCGATAGATTCTCAAAACCTGCAGACAGAACTTTTAAGGATCGATCAATTTAACATCGAATCGAAATATGAAGAATTTTTAATGATTAAAAAAAACCTAGACATTTCAACCTCTTTTGATGACAAAAACAAAGTGCGATTGAGAAGTGGAAAAAAATCATGGAAGGGTTTTCCATGAATGAAATCCCTAACATTTTTCTAATTATTTATCTTCACTATCCCTCGTTGAAAATCAAACAAAGATATTTGATTTCGATCTTTTATTTCAAATACAAGTAGCAATAAATAAATAAAAATAAAAACGTAAAATAGGTAGGTACATGTGTTTTTCATTTGTCCCGGGGAAAAATTTGAAATCACGTTTTTTTAACCTAATTGAGCATTCGTCCCTTACAAGATCAAAAAAAATCTGGCAACCCTAGTAGCTAGTGACTAACCTGGTGTCTGAATTGTTATGTCGCGCATGGGCCTCCGTCTTGGCTTCACATCTCTCAGGCATTTCGGTTTCTTTACGATGTTTTCCTTCACCGTTTTTTAAGCAAGTGACAAGTGACAAACACTCAGCGCTCTCTCGCGGCGAAGCTTCCAGCGGGAGACCCCATTTATATATTTTTTTTTTGTAATTTCTTAAATTGCTCATATTTATAAAGTGATGCGTTGTCCAAAAGTTGGCTTGAGTTTTCAATTGCTACCATATCTTTAATGCTAGTTTATTTTCGCTAGTACTCTGTGAAGTGACTGCCAAAGTAAAAACTCAAAAAAAAAAGACAATTGATAATCAACTATATCACGAAGCAATAAAGTCCATTTTCTCTAACAGATAGACGTGGACATACCACGTTGTCATCAATACTGCTGGCTTCTCTGCGGCTCGGCGGGCCATCGGACATTAAAAAGGCTACTAAAGGCCTGGCTATTGACAAACCCACAGTATGTGTACTGGCAAGGACTGGACTCGTTGACAGCACCATTCTTATACTTGAACTTCTGCAATGAGGGTATGTAAAGAAAAAAATCGATGGCTAAGTGACACTAACTTCTAATTTCGTACACATCTATACAACTAAATAAAATGTGTCTGTTTGTAATACCAAAATAACAGCTTTTTACTAAATGCATATGAAAGTATATATTATGGGGTACTTACTTATAACAAAAAAGAAATTTTTAAATTTTTTGTCTGTCTGTTTGTTCCGGCTAACCTCCGAAACGGCTGGACCGATTTTGACGGGACTTTCACGGGCAGATAGCTGTAGGCCAATTCTCGTACCGAAAATCGTTCAAATTCAAGTCGCAATCTCATGCCAGCGACAATCAAATGTCAAAAATGTAGGTAAACGCTAAACAATTTTTGACAGATTGAGGTTGACATGAGATTGCGAACGTTGTTAAAAATACGGGAATTGCCCCTCTGATGCACCCTCTGGCTACTTTTATTTTAAAAAAGAATTAGGGTTCGCGCAAAAAAATTAAAACTCACGAAATTGTGAACAATATCCGATTCAAATAGAGAAGTAGTGACATCCACGTGGGCGAAGCCGCGGGCGACAGCTAGTTCCGAAAAAAATCTTTAAATGATGGTAGAAACCGCATCAAAATTTTATGTAGTTACGAAGAACAAATTCACTTTTCGTGTCTGTGTGTGTTTACATAGACACGAAAAGTGAATTTGTTTCATACTACACATATATACATATGTTTTGTTACATTTATCTTTTACTAGCTGTGGCCCGCGGCTTCGCCCGCGAGGATGTCAATACTTCCCTATTTGAATTGGATTTTGTTCACAATTTCATGGGTTTTCATTTTTTGCGCGGAACCCTAATTCTTTTTTCTAAAATAAAAGTAGCCTAAGTTACTCCTTATAACATCAGTTATCTGCCAGAGAATGTCCCGTCAAAATCGGTCCAGCCGTTATGGAGATTAGCCGGAACAAACAGACATACAGACACAAAATGTCTAAATTTTTTTTTGTTATACTTTTATATGCATTTAGTAAAAATCAGTTATTTTGACATTACAAACAGACACTTCAATTTTATTTATTTGTATATGTATAGATATAGATATTTCCACCACCAGCCCGCGCCTTCGCCTGCCTCTCAGCCTTCGTACCGAAGTTTCTCCACAAGTTCTTCCTGAAGGACAATAGCGCGGTCATCAAGGAGTACTTAGCCAAGTTCTGGCAAATGACGGCCTTCCACGAACCGGAGTTAGCGACGCATCTACACGAGATCAACTTTGTGCCTGAGCTGTTCGCTATACCTTGGTTCCTTACTATGTTTTCACGTAAGTTTTATATTTGGTTTTTGGTGTTATTTCGGCGTAAGGTACGTAATGAGGCTTTTCATGCCATCCATTTTGTCATATTGTCTTCCGCATACTTTGGTATCACTAACAGTCGGGGTGGTCCCCAAATTCAAGGTCGCTCAGAGCACTATGGAGCGGGCTATGCTCGGAGTTTCTTTGAAGGATAAAATCAGGAATTAATTTATCCGGAAAAGAACCGGAGTATCCGACATAGCTTACATTAAAAGTAAGCAAACTGAAGTAGCAGTGGGCTGGCCATGTTTGTTGAAGGACAGATGGCCGGTGAAGCAGACAAGTCCTGGAGTGGAGACCGCGTATCGGTAAGCGTAGTGTGGGACGCCCCCCAGCTAGATGGACCGTCATCTTAAGGTGGCTGGGACAGACTGCATGCGAAAGGCAAGGACAGGGTGTTGTGACGCAGCCTCGGAGCCTGGGAGGTCCAGCAGTGGACGGCGATAGGCTGAGTTGATTGATACTTTAGTGTCACAAAATATTTACGCGGCCAACCATAAATACTTTTGTTAAGGCTTTTAAAATATTATTTTCTTTGGCTAATTTAGAAGTAACTAAGCAGTTTTCTTTTTTTTTGCATATAGCAGGGTTGCTATATGCAAAAAAAAAAAAACTGCCTAGTTACTTGCCTCCTGAATCACTTCCGTTTTGAAAGACGTTGATATCCAGAAGCGGGTGTTTCTGGATATCAACCTCTTTCAAAATGGAAGTGATTCAGAAGGCAAGTGTTTTGAAGGTATTAGTGCTGCCTTACAGCCTATTGTTGTCGGTTTTGACAACCTGCATAACGGCCGAACCCAATAACCTATATAATCTATCACCAGTTTTGGCATACTGGAGTTAGAAAAACCTATCTATCTGTGGTTTTAACGTCCCAATACTCTAAGACAGATAAAACAAAAGAACACGAACGAACGAAAGGAACGTAAGGACAGATAGAATTATATTGTCTATTATCAGTAGCGATCTGTATTTTACTGACAGTAGGTTATTGGGTTCGGCCGTTAGTTAATTTTCGAAAAGAAGAAGTTGTGCTTATATTTCTTTCTAGAATCAAAATACTAGGTAAAGCTTGACTACTTGCTACTCTGAAATGACGCCGCCCACTACTTTGTATACGTATACTACGGTAAATGCGATAGTGGGGAGCGTCATATCAGAGTAGACAAGCTCTACTTCAAACACAGTTTCTATCAACATAAATCCCTTGTTTTTGCCGCTGACTTCCGAAACTAATACACGGTTAATTTTGGGTCGTTTTGGAACCGAAAGCCATGAACTTGATCATCGAAACCGAATCGATTGGGACTATTATTTTCAAAAAGTAACAATAAAAAAAATCACGAAAAATTAAATTTATTGTTTTTTTTTTTTTGTGAAATAATGAGAACTCGAAGTAACGCTTCCTTGCGATCAATGCATATGTGTATGTAAAACGTATCGACAAACGGCAACACATGCGAATGGTACCCATTGAAAAATCCATTAATCGATCCGTAAGCCACGCCCCCGACCCCTTACCCCCCCCCCCCCCCCACACTTACAATCTATCCGACCGCCCGCCCTTCCTTGCGCCTTCACTCCCCTTCTCTCTTCTTCTTCTCTTTTCTTCTTCTTTTCTTGTTGCTTGTTTACGATCTTGCGTTTATGAATGAAATAGTGGAACCGCTATTAAAATTTAACTCGAATGACATAAAAAAGTGATACATTTCTAACTTCTTTATTAGATGTCTTAAAAAAACAATAACAATGCCAATAGTAACTAATACTCGTCTGGAGTTACTGTGTTTCGGCTCCAGAATGATGTAAAATTAACCGTGTATAACCTTCTTCTTTTTTGAAGTTAGTTAAAAATACACATCATCTATCAGGAAAAACCGGCCAAGTGCGTGTCGGACCACGCACAATGAAGGGTTCCGTAGTTGGGATGAATTTATCTTAAGAACAAACTTAACATTGTAGTTGAAAAACATGTTCTCCCAATTCCAACTGTAAATGTAAGTTTGGTTTGAACGAGATCTAGTAAGTAGTTTTTTTTTAATACGTCATAAATCGTAAACCGCAATTTACCTTTCATTCAATCAACTCAAATATAAAAAAAAATATATCGCATATAGTTAGATTTAAATCCCATCATTTAGGTACCTAATTATAATGTTTACTTATCAATAACTTAATTAAAAAAAAAATACACTATTATTAAAACATCGATCAAAGTTACAACGAACTACAAGAACTTTTTTATTATGTTACTTGCTGCTACGGAACCCTTCATGGGCGAGTCTTACTCGTACTTGGCCGCTTTTTTGAAGTCGGTTATAAATACTTACACATTTTCTATCAAAATAGAATAGAATAGAATAGTTTATTTCCATCACTAAATGTTACAAATATCTCTTAGTCTAAGGATAATATGTGACAACAATGGGGGACATTAAACAAGAGAATACGTTGACGACCGTAGTAGTATGAACTGTGTCACAGCCGTCAGCGCCTTCCACTCTGTACATAAATTTCATATCTTTACATTGTAGATCAAAATCAATATTTTCCAGACGTATTCCCCCTCCACAAGATAGTCCATCTATGGGACGCCTTACTAGTCGAAGGGCCAGCGCTACCCCTCTACATGGGAGTAGGCATATTAAGACAACTGCGCGATACATTGCTATCTTCTGGCTTCAACGAGTGCATCCTACTTTTCTCTGATCTGCCTGAGATTGACATTGGGGAGTGTGTCAAGGTAAGTCATGATTACTATCTTGTTTGTTATTTTCATATTGTTATAAAGATTTGAAATTGTGATGATATGAAGTTGTAGTGACAGAAATTGAAAAGAGTATGTTTAGGTTGTTTGGTCATGTTGAGAAGACGAGTTAGCGGCGCAAAAAGTATTTACAAGGTAGATGTGAGTGGAAACGCCGGGAGGGGATGCCCTAGGAAGACATAATAGTGACCTTATTGGTGATGTTCTTCAGAAAGGTCAGGTGCTAGTACTCCAAACCGGTGTGCGTGTATGACCAGATGTATGAACGTAAACGAGACAAAAGGAGTATGTAAGAATCGTAGCAGGTGGCGTTCTGTAGTTTCTTCATGGGGGTACCGTGGAAAGAAGGCGTGAGTTTATGTATGTATTTTAAAATGTATGTATAAAACGTCACTGTCAAACTAGAGCTGACAAAATGACAAATACTTTCTGTTCAGTAAAAACTAATCCCACACCATTTTTCTCATTCTAAAAAGCGATAATTAGTACTGGTTGTTAATATTAATATGCAAGTTCATGATAAATAAGAGTTACTTATTTACTGAATAAACAACATAAAACTTATACAAACTTTACATTAAGAGTTTGTATGGTCCGTTCCCACAGACAAACCGTGGAAGCGGTTTAGTGGGGCATAGTTTTAATTAAAAGACTACTGTAAACTCTTTTGTTATAAATAATAATAATAAATCAATTACTATGACAATCGAAATGTCAGAGTAACAAACACCTTTCTTTATAAATTTTTATTTTATTAATCTTTTCTTAAGTCGGAAATGTATATTTTTTGTACACACAAAAAAGTCACATTTCCGACTAGTTTGCGTGAATGTCTTTTTGTTCGAGTCTGACATTGACATTGGTGAGTGTGTCAAGGGCATTTAACAATAGCTAATCTACAATGCAATTTCTGTTATTAACTTCAAAGATGTTTTTGATACCTTGGCATGATTGTGAAAACCATTTACCTACGACGTTGTTTCGTCAACATTCCGTCAGAGTTTTGAAACTACTAAGAATATACTTACAGTACGACATCGACACAACTTAGATGTAGCTTTAAAATAAAATAAATAAAAGATTTATTGAACAAAATGGGCTTTAATTTGAAAATTTGCATTCATCCATTTCAATTTTACGAATGTATTTGGTTGTATGACTTTACAAGTTATTGCGTTTGCGTAAAGATCGTTTTCGCCTACAACAGTAATAAAGATGGTGATTTTGAAGACGAGTTCAGATGGTGATCGGTTTTCACAATTTTTGCCGATGCTAAGATGATCTAAGTTGTGTCGTACTGTACCTGTATTTAAATACATTGTTTCTGATACATCTATGCAACGTCCATAGTCCAATTTTCTCAATACTGTCCAAAAAAACCCACTATTCAAATAAAAAAACCCAGGTTCAGTCATAGCGACAGAAGTGAAAACTTGGCAGCGACGTCACATTAGCATGTTGCGTGATGAGTTACGTGACGCGAACCCATAAGTTTTGCCCTTTTTTTTTTTTTTTTTTTGTGGATGGGATATCATCAAATGACTTCTCCCGCTCTGGGCAGAGCGGGAGGGCGTGTCAGACTTTTACTGACTAAAACCCACCCATGTTCCTTCAGTTGCCCGTGCCAGGGCCACGGTATCTCTTTCGAACTACCCGCGACCCCGGCGGCATAGGCCCAATTGACCCCGTCACTGCTGAAATCTCTTTGAGGCGCGCATGGAACACAACGCGCCGTCGACCCGGGCCTGGTCCTTACCGAACGGCGAGCTGCCCATTACTCGTCGTCCGCAAGCCCGCGCCTACGGTGGCCGGGAATCGGCGATCGATTCCCGCCGCCCAGGGCGTCTCCTACGGCGGCTAGGGGCGCGAGGGCGCGGCTGTTGCCTCTCCCTCACGCGTTCCGCTTAGTTTTACCCCTACCAAAAATTTCTCAATGCGCCTAAAGAAGTTTTCACTTCAAAAATAACACACTAAAGCTTTCATTATAAAATTAAATAGTTGGAACTGTCTCCCAACAACAGTAAACTACGGAACTACTACAGAATCGGTTTCATTTTGACAGTTCACAACATTTATTGCGTTGTTTACGGTGTTAAGAAGACAAATTTTTCGATCATATGTTCGAAAATTTTTCGTTTTGTGTTTTTAGTTTACTTTAGTGTACTTTATATGAAGTAATCAAATCATTTTGAAGTCGGCGGCAAAAAACTAAAATACAAATCCTAAGACACCGACTTCCGAAAATTAAAGCTAATTCATAATTTTGAGTTAATTTCCTTTTGAAGTCGATTTAATTTTTTTAAATTAGTTTTTAAATAATAATTTCCGCATGCCAAAACTTTGGAAAAAATTTGCATGTTTAAACCTAATAAATTAGTTAGCATAAGCATAATTAGCCTATAATGTTCCCACTGCTGGGACACACGCCTCCTCTCTTTGAGAGGGAGTGGGCTGTAATCTACCACGCCGCCCCAGTGCGAGTTGGTAGATGACACATGTCTTCGAATTTTTGGTTCTAAGACATGCCGGTTTCCTCACGATGTTTTCCTTCACCGTTTTGAGAGCAGTGGTGATGACTGCCTCGCTCACAGACATTATACACAACCACACAATTCGAGTTAATTAATTATATTAATGTGCATGCGTTACAATGTTTAGAGTATTAGATTGATTAATCCTACATAATGATAGAAGGTATGAATTTCATTGTGTCATTATAGTTTAAATGTTTGCTAGTTAGCCCTCAAAGTTTGCGATGCCTGGAAAAGGCCGCTAAGTTGTAAGTACCTACTTTTGTAAAAGACCTCAAAATGTACACTTAGTATGCAAATAAATCTTTGACTTTGACTTTGACATTATTTACACAAAATAAAGCGCCTGCCTGGGTTCGAACCCACGACCTACAACTCGTAAGTCGGGGTCGTTACCACTGAGCCTTCACTGCTAAATTATTTTAATGTTAAAAAATTTAATTTTCACCCAACTACATACCAATATAAAAACATGCAATGGTGATCATTTATATAGTCAATAATAGACAGGTCAACGACCATTACTATAAAATAAGCATAGAATTTCATAGCACACAGGTTATTGACTTATGATTAACACTACAATATTTCCACAGGAATCTATCATTATGTGCCGCAGTTCGCCAAGAAGTATTAGCTATAGAAGGTTTACTAATGAAGCTCAAATAAAGGACCCTATGGTAAGTCTTCGTCAAAAGAAAAAAATCACTAACAAAATCTCCCTGTACGGCTGCGCCCCGCGGGAGTGATCGACTAACGGCCGAACCCAATAACCTACTGTCAGCAAAAGACAGATTGCTACTGATGATAGACAATATAATTCTATCTGTCATTACGTTCCTTTCGTTCGTTCGTGTTCTTTTGTTTTATCTGACTTAGATGTTAGATTATCGGGACGTTAAAACCATAGATCTTAAGAACGCGTGGACGTATCCAATTGAAATTAATATCAAATACATAGGTTCATGGCCCTTGGAGTTCTAAAAAAACAAGCTTCTAATTCAACGCAATAAAAAATACGGTCGTTTATGCGATATATTTTGATACTCGCAAGTAAATCAAAACCTATACCCGTTGTCCTAGAATCAAAAGGCAAGAAGCAAGGTATCACAGCACAAGTTAAGGAAAAAGTCCAAAAATTGTTAATTTGTAATTTTATCACATAAAGCAATATTTTTTTTGGGATTACAATAAATTACAATGTCAAGTTTGTTTTCGGGATAAATTCTTTTTAACTACAGAATCGTTCATTTTGCGTGGACTCGCACTTGGCCGGTTGTTTTCCTATTGAGGTACGGAACCCGAAAAATTAATGGTTTTACGCTTAGCAACAATTTAGTAAAACTCAAGAACGACTTGATCAATTCGCCAATTTGTTTTTTTTTTTTTTCAAATATTCTTTGAAGTTCCGAGGGAGGTTCTAATGAAGAGAAACATTGCGAAAATTGTACGGAAAGCCATAAAACTACATTTTTCTTTTTCTCATACAAACTGTTCCTAGCTGTCAATTCTAGGGATGATAATCTGGTTAATTTATACTACTTGAATGCATCCGTAGGTTTGACAATTTCTCTTTCTACGATATACAGTTTGACTTTGATAATTAAATTTGAACTGGACAACGTCTGTTGGGTCAGCTAGAAAGTAATAAAAACACAATAATCCGAGGGTACCTAAGGCGAAATTTAAGAATGAAAAAAAAAACTTTCTAAAATCGATAAATGTTGCTATATCGGCATCGATTGGTTGTAATAGTTACTTCAATCTTAATTCATATAATTTTCTTTTACAGGATATAGTGGAAATACCAATGGAAACGTTATTCACTGAAATTAGCCCAAGAATTAACTTGTCAGATTTCTTCTCGCTGATATGCCAAGATAAATGCTGTGTCATTGACATAAGGTCCAATTTACTGTAAGTACAAATTATGTTTTGATTCTGTTATTTTGGATTGTTTTTGATTTCAAGTATGCTAAAATATTAACCAATTCCTTTTTATAATTGCATGTATTTTATAGCACTTAATAATTTACCAGACCGATAGAAAGATGCATTTTTATTATACTATTAGGTACTAGCTTCTGCCCGCGACATCGTCCGCGTGAAATTTTTTGATTGATGCATTGCGATGGGGTGGGTACCCCGTCGCATTATAATTATTATTAGCATCAAGCAAACTTTTTTTTTAAACTTACTTTATTTTCACTTAGCGTTCTTTCTGACTTTTTTTATTTTTGCTCGGCTCCTAAGGGTCCTAGAGTGATGAAAAATAGCCTTCCTCAAGAATTGGGCTCTAATGAAAAAGTAATTTCTCAAATCCGACTGGTAGTTCCAGAGATTAGCGCGTTCAAACAAACAAAAAAACAAACTTCTTCAGCTTTATTATTACTATAGATAATAGTTATAAAAACCATGAGTAAATTCTTCTAAAATAAATAATGATTCTCTCTATAGTTTCGAGAAGAGCTGCATAGACGGCAGTATAAACGTGCCCTACAGCGGTGTGCACCTCGGTCAACACGAGTTACGAGCCTTAGGCCTCCATCCACAAAGAGTCATACAAGAGGCCATCAAATTGAAGAAGAATGTCGTCGTCGCGGCAGCTGAAGAGGAGACTGCTCAATTAGTAAGTTATCTTCACGTTAATATTAATAGAAATAAAGAGACTGCCTGACTGTGTGTCTTACCCAGGGGTAAGTGTCTTATCGTGTTACCCAGTAACTGGGTTGTGGAGGTCAGATAGGCATCGCTCCATGTAAAATACTGGTATTCCAGGGCCGTTTTAAACATATTGGAGGCCCTGGGCACTTTAGGATACATGGGATATGAAGAATCAAGGATGGAAAGCGAGCGAAGTGAGCTCGAAATTTTTTGCACCCGTCTCTTTTAGCCCCTAGCTACGACGCTGGCAGGAAATATCGGAATCGCGGGGCTCTGTGCACCCCAGAGTGGCGAAAGAAAAACACGGCCCATTATTCAGCTGCATCCGGTCGGACTGAAAACCGATTCCAACATGGTTGAGAAAAGGCTAGGCGAATGATGATGAAATGAAAGAGAATGTCGCACAGGTATGAGTGAGGGAGACGACGATATCCAAAGACGAACTTTTTCATGTTAAGGGCCGCATACTCTACTTGCCCCGTTGGTCTCGTGGTCAAAGCACGACTGCTAAGCGTGGAATCCTGGGTTCGATTCCCGGGTCGGGCAAAGTGTTATTGGGTTTTTCCATTAGGAATTTCTTAGTAACAGCCCGGAGTTTGGAAGTTAGCGGTGTGATATCCCCGTGCCTGCGCCTGATCTCTCTCCGGTCTTGTCGGATTGCCGACCCATCGGACTATGAGAGTGAGGGAAGAGAGAGTGCATCTGTGTCTGCGCACACGCTTGTGCACTCACTATACTTAATATCTCCCGCGCGAAGGCTGGTCTCCGCCGAGTTCGGTCTCCATGACCAAAATTCGGTCTGAAGCACTGACGACTATTAGGTACTAATTTGAAGGCGCGGCGAGTAGTGCCACCAACTAGCGCCGCCATTGAGAAAAAAATCATAAGTCTGGAGATTTGGAACATTTTGAAATTTCCTATGCTCACATTTTTAGAAAAAAATTACAAAAAATTCTACCTCGTCTGAGGTAATTACATTTTTGGTTCATTTTTGGTATCTGACCAAAAATGTGAGCATAGGAAATTTCAAAATGTTGCTCCAGACTTATGATTTTTTTCTCAATGGCCACGATAGTTGGCAGCACTACTCGCCATAATGTTAAATAGACACTATTTAATCAACTTGAGCTGATGCTTTAGGCATGTATAGATAAAAAAGTTATATGATATGCCGTCAAAATGAAGATCATTGCACTGCTAAGCACGAAACCATACAGTTGATATGTTGTAAATAAGTTAGGATCAAGGTCGGTAGATGGCGTTAGTTATAGAAATATCGCAGGACTTTTTAACATGACCTGAGTCTGAAATCTACAACCAATCAGTAATAAATATACAAATTACCATCGCACTGAGGATCACTACCTCCTAAGATCTTCTATGGATAAACATCTAATTTTACTATTAGTTTCCGAAAACGTCCATAGATGGCATTAGTACTCAACCTTATTTGAACTGCACTATAATTAATGTCGTCGCTGTGTCTGCTGAGTTCGCACAGTTTGTATGTTAGCCTCATTAAATAAAATAGGTATGTAGGCGTCTGCATGTTTAGTCATTTTCATTCTAGCCGTACTTTGCTTTTTGTTGCGTGGTAAGAAATACCGGCTTTTTGGAAGCTGGGTGCTAACCCGCGAAATTCAAATACTCTTGCGTTTTTTGCAATTTGCAGGTCAGTGTCAGGTTGTATCTTGACCAAAATATAATTCGCGACAATAACAAATATGTATTTACATAATTAGAATTATCAAGTTAGATTTGCCGTGGTTTGGTCTTATTTCCGAAATTCCGAAATCAGACCAAACCATGGCAAATCTAACTTAGAGAGATGTATTGATGATTTTTATGGTTCTAATTATGTAAATACATGTTTGTTATTGTCGTAGTCGGGCCCGTTTTCACATACGTCTTTCTGACAAAACTTCGCCGTCAAAGCCATTTTCTTCGCCATTTTACTGGTATTACCATAGCACGCTACGAAAGGGTGTCAAGTTCAGAACTGCACTCTTCCTTCCTCTCTCATTCTGATCCTGTACAGACAGTTCACAGTTATTTTACCTCTGACAACAGCAATCCAACAGCAACCTTATTGGAACGAGAATAAATATCACTTTGATTTTGACAGACTTGTCAGCAACCCAACCGCGACCTTATTATAATGAAAATAAAGATAATTGTGAATTTAACAGTGATGCAAGATCATAGGTAATATAACTGAACGGTCTGTAGTCCAAAATACCAACTAAAAATAGGCAATAGAAACAAAATGGTGGGCTGTCATAGCAGTTCTTTTTTTGAATTCCTTTTGCTTCTTCAACTAGCTTCACCTTTCTAAACGATCGACTCTTTTGACAATTCAAAAGTGCCAGTAAATTATATAATAAACTGAAATAAACGCTTTGATTTGTATACCAAAATGGCCATGCCATTGATGACATCATACCCACAGGTGTAGTGTGAAGTGTAACTAACTCGCTTGTCAAATGGTCAATAACCCCATTAAGTTTAGCGCGTCTTAAATTTGGGCCGTTTATATGGACGCCTACTTTCAAGATCAACGGTGAACTTTAGTTAGATGGTGTTTGCGTTATTACTTTATTATTATTAATTGTTTGGTTTCTATGGGAAGACTTATCAAGCAGTGAATGTAGACAGGAAAAAGATGAAAAATATGTTTTATGTTTAAAGAAATCACTTTCATATTATGTTTTACTCCCAGTTTCTGAATCCCTATGGATTATCTATTTCAATCTGCCTAGCCTTTTCCCAATTATGTTGGGGTCGGCTTCCAGTCTAACCAGATGCAGCTGAATACCAGTATTTTACATGGAGCGACTGCCTGTCTGACCTCCACAACCCATTAATTGGATAATACGGTACCCCTTGTTAAGGCTGGTTGTCAGACTTTCGGGCTTCTGACGATCCGTAACAACTGTCAAAAATCCACGAATGACAGCCGGGACCAACGGCTTAACGTGCTTTCCGAGGCACGGAGGAATCTCGGTATGTAAAGATGGTCTCCCATCCACGGACCGACCCCGGCAAGCGTAGCTTAACCTGATGGGTCGATCCGTGCGGCTGTTATTACTTAGCCACGAGCTCCTGGCGAGCGAGCTATGAATTATCTATTAATCATCTACAAAATGTTTTCATTCATTCATTTCAGCCAAAAGACATCCACTGCTGGATATAGGCCTCGCTTTGGGCACTGCCACTTCGAAATAAATAATAAATAAATATATATAATAAATAAATGTCTACTAAATAAAAATCTTAAATTCATTGACTGACAGACGATGCCTAAACCGCTGGGCCTAGAATCATGAAATTTGCACAAGGTTTCCTTATAACGAAGGATTTTTAGCTGTAAAGAAGGACGTTTGAAAATTCGTTGGCTTAAATTGGTTAAATGGGGGTTTTAAGTTGGTATGGAAGTTTGTCATTTTGTCTATGGGAAATCTAATCAGGCATACGGCTTGTCCAGCCTATAAACGTCCACTGCTGAGCTCTCTCTCTGAACTCATCTCAAAAACAGATAATACTTTTTGAACTGAATTTATTACATAACACAATAGAAATTTGTTTTAATAATTAGGTACCTATTAAATTAACATTATTTACTAGTCCTTTAATTGATTACGTTTTTCAAAAAATCATCTTTTATTTATTTATTTATTTATTAAAACTTTATGCACAAGTAAAAAAAATACCGTACAAAGGCGGACTTAATGCCTGAGGCATTTTCTACCAGCCAACCTTAGGGTGGTGCAGAGAGAAGACATGGCAGGTGCAACATAAAGGATAGATAACAAGAAAATAACTATAAAATATAAGAATAAATACATAGATATTATATAATTACACAAATACATACATATATATATATATATAAACGGAATAAACTTTGTAAGGAGAAATAACGATCGGTAGAGGAGAAACAACGATCAGTAGAGGAGAAAATGAAGCCAGCAAATCAGCGCTGGGATGCTTCTGCCAACTTATTACGTATATACTCACGTGTCATCACTTTAAAAGACAACCGATTGGTTGCCATCCTGATGTTCAGAGGGAGCGCGTTCCAAAGAAAGACCGCCTGGACAAAGAAAGATGAGTGAATGAATCCAGAGCGGTGAGAAGGACATCGTAGAAGACGATTATTGGAGGACCTAAGGTTTTTACTATGGGCAGAGCATAAGTATTGAATATGGGAAGTCAGATAAGAAGGAGAAGTGGGATTGTGGAGAATAGAAAACAACATAGACAGAGCCCTCAGCTCTCTGCGTTGACGAATGGGTAACCATTTTAACAGCAATCGGTGCGCAGATACATGGTCATACTTACGAAGATTGAAGACGAATCGAATGCAATTATTGAGAAGGCGGTCAAGTTTATTGAGGAGATCTGCATTCAGGTCATAGTAACACACATCACCATAGTCAATTATCTTTTAATTTAACAATCTTAAAAATTTGGTCCCTTGTGAGCAAGAGAGAAGACAAAATGCGACACCCCTGTTAATACAGTCAGATTTGAGCTGAAGCCTAAGATATTTCTAGTCCAATACTTGAATTCTATACATAATAATATCAAGATCAACGAGTAATGAAATGAAAATGATACTCTAAAAATGAAAATGAATTCCTTATACATTAAATTGATAGCCTGACTATATTATAAGCATTATGTTAACCTATTTCCCTAAGTCAATGTTAAGCGCAAACATTTATAAGCGCTCCTGCACACGATGCCGCCACCGCGCCGTCGCCGCGCCGACGCCGCACAACTACACTGTACATACGAGTCGCGCGAAGACCGCCACCGCGCCGCCGCCGCGCCGCCACCGCGCGCGGTCCCAGTTATTTCATTATCCTGATTCATTCCATTGCCGGCCGCGTATGAACATGCACGTGATAACTTTTTAAGAAATTATCATGGAAAGTTTTGTTTTGGACCGCGCGCGGTGGCGGCGCGGCGGCGGCGCGGTGGCGGTCTTCGCGCGACTCGTATGTACAGTGTAGTTGTGCGGCGTCGGCGCGGCGACGGCGCGGTGGCGGCATCGTGTGCAGGAGCGCTAACGTGTTTCAGCAGCTGTAAAATTTCAGCATACTTTAATGTCATTTATTGACACAGAATGCTAAGAAGGATGTGTGGTGTTACACGAATGGATAGACTAAGAAATTAGTATATAAGAGGAAGTCTAAAAGTGACACCGGTGACTGAAAAGTTGAGCGGAAATCGGTTGTCAAAGTAGCATGTGATGCTGAGGAATGAGGAAAATGTCGTCATGAATGTTTTGAGTATGAATGTGGATGGCTATACGGGTAGGGGAAGACCAAAGAAACGATGGTTGGACTGTGTGAAAGATGATATGGCTACCGAGATGACGACTAATAGAGAAGTATGGAAGAAAAAGACATGTTGTGCCGACCCCAAATATATTGGTATAAGGGCAGGAGGATGATGATATTGAGACAGAGACCGAATTAGTTTTATAGTTTTCTCATCAGTGTACGATGACCAAGGAGTATGAAGAAATGGAGTGCTGATTTATACACATTTCTCTTTGACTGCCTCGTTGGTCTAGTGGTAGGTAAAGTATTATTGGGTTTTTTCTTCTGGATTTTCTTAGTAGCAGCCCTGAGTCTAGATTTGTGTCTGGTTGATGGCAATAGGTTCTAACCCTATTACTGTGGACTTAAACATAACTGGCGAAATATGGGTGTATTATTATACGTACACCTCTGCCTGAGCCTTCGGGGAATACAGGCGTGTTGATACGTTATGTTTTTGTCATTAAATTTTGACCTTGGCAAGGAGTGAAGTTTAACTCGAGTGTCTGTGTATCAATGTTTAATCCATCCATACTAATATTATAAATACGAAAGTAACTCGTGTCTGTTACCTTGCGTTTCTCGCCTTAACGGCTGAATGGATTTGGATGAAATTTGGCACACGGATTGACGCATGACCTGGGTTAGGAAATACTTTTTATCCCGGTAGTACGTTCCCGTTGAATAATTTCGGACCTCTACGCGCGTGAAACCGCGGGCAAAAGCTAGTCAATTATGTATAATGTATGTTTATGTCGTATAATTGTAATTCAAAAACAAAAGGACCCATTGTAATAAGGCTTTATTTATTATTTTATAACCTAGTTGTTTTCTTTGCAGTTCAGTGACTACTTAGTGAAGTGCAGTGTGCCGAGAGTGTGTATACTTCACGGAGGAATATCAGCCTTACTGACGCATGTACCCTCACTCTTCACGGTACCACCGAAAAGGAACGGACACAAGTAGACGCAGACATAATTATGGTACTGAATACACAGAGTAGATAGTAAATGGAAAGCTAAGTCGCGCATTTCTTTCTAGAATCAAATTCACTAAACGGTGATGCGCGTGAGATGAAATGTTTCAAATTTCTCTCGGCTTCTGAAAGCCTATTCAATTTGAGATGTTGTGTATTTTGTTATTTTAGTTAACCAATTACAATATCTATCGAAAATTTGGCGGTAGATTTTCTGACCAAAGACGACCAGACTTTCTGACAACGGGGCTGAGTCATTTTGATTTGGTAAAATAAATATCACGTACTAAGAATCTGCATATTAGCACTCTATTGGTGTTTTTAACCCACATTGCGGTTTCTTGATGCGTTTCCGTCCCAGAAAAATGGTGACACATCATGGTGGTAATTCATAGCATGTATTTTACAATCTGCAGCATATTTCCACGTACGTAATAAAAAATGTCAGAAACAGTAAAATTGCGGTTTGGACCTGAAGAGTTATAACTAACATAGGGTCCTTTGAAGCTTATGTCAATCGTTGGCACATTGGTTACCGTATCTACTGCACTGTATGTTTGATACTATCTTCCAAAAATAAGAAAAAAAAAACGCATCCTCGGGAACCAATGCTACTGCCGAAAGCAAGCTAAAGAGAAAATACTATATTATAGTATAAATACTCTTATATAATCATCTTTCCTACTCATATGACGTTTCGAAAATAAGAAAGAGACGTTTATATTGCAGTGAGTATCTTCTCTAAGGGCCAATTTCTTGAACGAAAATTATCGCAAAATTTTTAACCGACTTCAAAAAGGAGGAGGTTATCAATTCGTCGGAACCTTTTTTTTTTTATTTTTTTTTATGTATGTTCCCCGATTACTCGAAGATGCCTGGACCGATTTGGATTATTTTTTTTTTGTTTGAAAGGGTATACTTCCCAGGTGGTCCCATGATCATCAAGTCAGGATCTGATGATGGGATCCTGGAGAAATAGAGAGAACTCTTCCAATTTTATAGGCACACTTGAAGCGATTTGGATAGTTTTTGGAAGAGTACTTTCTTGGAGTGGTCCCATTTCAATTTGGTGAAGATCTGATGAAGAACTTCTGAGATAGGCAACGGAACTCCTCAATAAATGATAGCAAATGGACTGGGATTGCTGAAATCTCATGTCTGTTTGTTGTTCACACCAGTTCATAACATAACATCACGCCAGTACGCTGTGAAGGGGTAAGCACATGTGAACCACTAAAAAGTGAAAAATAAAAACTTTTTTACAAAAAAATACAACCGACTTCCAAAAACAACACTACAAAGTGAAAAATAACTTTAATTTCGGAAGTCGGTGGCAAAAACGAAAATACATTTAATCAGACACCGACTTCCGAAATTAAAGTTATTTTTCACTTTGTAGTGTTGTTTTTGGAAGTCGGTTGTATTTTTTTGTAAAAAAGTTTTTATGACAGATCGATATCAATTAGTGGTCTTATTGTGTTACCGATTCGATTTCTTATAACAATTGACTTTATTTAAGAAGAAGTTTTAATCAATTTATTTAACACATTGTTTTTTTTTTTTTTGAAGAAAATTGTAAACAAAAAAAGCGTCCATGAAGTATTGAATTTTTTCGTCTTTGGTTGCCTGTCAATAAATAAGGAACGCCTATGTCAAAAGTAAAATAAAAGGTGGGAAAAAGAGAGAAAAAAAAGCTAATTGTCAAGCGCGCGTAAACTGCCACGATTGGCTGTTGATAAATCACACCACGCCTTCTTCCCATGGTGGTAGGCAGAAACTACAGAACGTCATCTGCTACGATTCTTACATACTCCTTTTGCTTCGTGTACGTTCATACATCTGGTCATACACGCACGACGATTGCGAGTACTACGCACCTGACCTTTCTGAAGAACATCACCAATAAGGTCAGTACATGTCTTCCTAGGGCGTTCTCCCGGGCGGCGTTTCCACTCACATCTGCACATTCCCATGGGAAGAAGACGTGTATGCAATCACGGCAGATAACGCGCGCTTGACAATTTGTCATTTAATTTTGCGATAATTATTGTTCGAGAAATTGGCTCTTATACTCCTCTATATTAGTTACTTCTCTAAGGTTTGGACCTTTCAAAAGTTTTATGAGTCTGATTTGTACTGTTGAAGATGTAAAAGTATTTTAGCATGGATGTAGTGAGTAGTTAGTTTATGTTATGATCTGAATTTAGTTCTAAGAAGAATCTTTTAATATATTTTTTTATACTAAAAATACAGGCCTAGGCTTAGTATAAACTCCAGATCTCCCACAAATTACAAAATTTTGTCTAAATACCTGTCAACTGTGGGAGCAGTGGTGGCGCAGTGGTAACGGCCACGACTTACGGGCTGTAGTTCGTAGGTTCGAACCCAGACAGATGCTTTACTTTTTATAAATTGTTTCATCACCACTGCTCTCAAAACGGTAAGAAAAACATCATGAGGAAACCAGCATGTCCTAGAACCAAAAATCCGAAGACTTGTTACATCTACCAACCCGCACTGGGCCCGCGTGGTGGATTACAGCCCACTCCCTCTCACCGAAAGGAGGCCTGTGTCCCAGCAGTGGGAACATTAAAGGCTGATTATGCTGTCATGCTGTACCCAGAGGCTGTACCTGTCAACTGTCTAGTAAAGTGTAATTTGTGGAGATAAATAAACATAATTTTATATTTATTATTATTTTAAGCATGAATTAAAGTATTTTATTTTGAAATTAGAAACAAAATATGAGATTTTTATGTAGTTGTTTTGTTAATTTTTTTTTTTTTTTTAATAAGTGATGTATAGATAAGTATGAGCTGATTTTAGTTTTTTATTTAACCTCATTTATAATTAGATTCGATTGATTTAGCTAACCATTTTGTACGTACCTACCATAATCTATTTTTAAGTCGAAATATCAATTGAACACAGATTTGAATGTAACAATAATTATATTTTAACTGAATAAGCTATTTATACACAATACGCATGTACAGTACGGCTACGAATTTATTTAATAAAACATATGAACGGTAATTGTCTGTTATTGCTCCGGTATTACGCTGTGAATTCCCACGGCTTCATCTCTCGACCGACTTGCACTTCATTGACTGATAAGTACCCACATAATTACCGTCGTATTGTCGTGTGGGCAGCCCCCTAACGGCTCGTGACGTTTTTACCCCCTATCATGTTATGAATGAGAGGTTCGTATCAGAGGGGCAGGGGGGCGCGTGAGGAGTGGGGGAAGGGGGGGCGGTGGACGCCGCTCTCGCATTCGCCGGCCGTATCTAGCCGCGACTGCGTGTATCGTTCGCGCTCAGCGTTTTCACAACATTCCTCGCGTGCAGTGAAACTTCATAAAAAAATATTTTGTTGCAAAAACAAATGGGCGTCGATAGTGAAACGTAAACTTGTGATGATGCACAGTGTTCTGTGAAGTTTGCTTCGTTTGACAGTTGAGTCTTGGTGCAGTTTACATTCTTTCCGAGTTCCGCCCGCTCGGAGAACAGTAAGAGAGTGACAGTTTGCTGTGTTTTGTGCGAGTTTTCTTGGAGGAGTTCTCTGTGTTCATAGTCGGAGGCCGTCGTGAACACCGGCCCCGACATGATGGAGGGTTACTTCGACATCTCTAACGATTTGAAGGACGTCTGGGAGGCGGACATTGACCCGGTGAGTTGACCTTGCTTTATTGATATCTGTTATCGCTCCGAGATGATGATTTGATTTAATTAGCGATCTGCCAAACAATGGTGAAAGAGAAGTGCGATGTTATTGTACCGCCGAAAATTGATTGCACTACAAGTTTGAATGTTATAATACTCCACCAAGTTCCATTCATGTAAAAACAATTGCTGAACAATACTTGAGTGAAGAAAAAGTTTGCTACTGCATACCTCGTTGCATTCGCATGAATGTCTGCGTTTATACCTGCCGTCATAAAAGTGCGAGAATGGAATGAAAGTTAGCGCTATGTGCTGATAACAAACTGTTGCATGTTGGTACCTAGGTACCTAAACCTTGTTTGTAATCAAACTTGGTATTTCCTATGAATGTAATTAATGACTTTCCTTAATCAACGCGAAAATATTAATTCTCAAAGTGTTGCGACTTTCTAAGAGCGACAACCCTAATACACATTCTAGAAATTGGTGAGAGAATACAGTGGCATGGCTAGGTATGCGCGCAAACTTTCGTTTGTACTGTTGATAAACTAACTCTGAATCACATTTCAATCGGCGCACGTTGATATTCGTAGGTATACGGTGGAAACTAAATCAACATTAACTACTTCATCCTGCAGTGTCGTAACTCGCAAGACAAACGAATGTTTTCTTTTCGATATTTGAATCGATTTGCAATCTCTAGAATGTTCGCCGAAATCCTATGAGAGCTTCGATCAGATTTCTAATCGATTAATATGGATATACCTACTTAATTAAGACCTGCTTATTTTCGTTTATTCGGTCCCTCCCGTAGTCCTGGAAGGCTGGAATTTTTTACCCGTGCGTGGTCCCTCCGAGAAATGCAATGCTGCTGAATTAAAATGGTAGCCTCGAAATTATGATTTGCGATAATAACAAATACTACTATTTACCTAATTTTAATCATAAGAATCATAAATACATCTTTTTAAGTTTTGCCGTCGTGTGACATGAAATCGGAGCAAACGTCGGCAAATCTACATTCATTTCTTATTGTCGCGAATCATATTTTCGTTACTACCTTGAGACTACCATTTTAATTCGGAAGCATTGTACTTCTCGGAGGGACCACGGGTAAAAAAATTCCCCGTGATCCCGTCCAAAGACTACGGGAGGGACCACGGGTCCCGGGAAACGGGGAACGGGAAGACTAATTTAGTATTTATTAGGTACAAGGAGTTGCAAACTTGTTGGGAAACCAGTCCGAGCAAGTATGTAGGTAATTAGCCTATCATATTAAGGAGTTTGTCTCTGATTGTTTCGGTGGAGCTGGCTTATCTGTCGCAGGTACGATGTTTTACTCACGGTTTGTTTATTTATTATGTCTTTGCTTCAAGAATAGCATAATATTTATATTTAGAAAAGGACCTGCGGGGTTTTTACGTAACACACAGTAGCAATGGCTTTAATTTTGCCAGTTCAACAACTTTTGTTGCGTTATGTAAGTTATGTGTTGTTTGAGCTGACAAATTTGTTCGAATTTTGAAGCAATATCCTTTAAAATCATTTGGGTTGTGATTGACAGTGTGTTATGCAATTAGGGTGATGAATTATGTACAAATAAAATTGATTGACTAAGTACCTTCATCCTGGCAAAATTAGAAGTGAGCAATCCGGACTTTTCCGCTTCCCCTTACGTCGTGTTTTTGTTTGCATTTTCCTGAAAGACTATAAAAGTAGGTGCATCGGCTTTTATACAAATAGTAACAGCTATGCATGTGGGACTTTATCTTATCAGTACCTATGCATTACGAATGATCTTCAAAATTGTATAAATAGCACAGATAATGCCTGGCTGCATAATAGGTATCGTAAGTATCTATTCTGTGTTGGACAATAATAAAAAATATCTATATTCCGACTTTTCTATTTCATTTTTCATGTATCAAGTGGGAAATTCACATAAATTGTAGTTATGAAAATTGCATTGGCAACACTATTCAATAATTCTGAAGATGGTAATGACACCCCAATTTAGAACAAATCAGTGACCAATTTGTAAGGGAAACGATAAAAATAATCATAAGTAATAGTCAAAGGGGAGTGCAAACGATTCGGTTCCGATGACACTTCCTCCCCAAAATCTAACCCTCGCTTAAACGATAGGGGTACAAACTGACTTAAATTATCATTGAATTGTTACTTCAATGAAGTCATTCAAATCAAATTAACTCGCATGTTATACAGAAATCAGGAAACGGCCAATTCATAATATTAACATCGATTGTGGGATATCATTCATTATATTGTGAGGCGAGACTTTATCTTTTGCAAATAGCTAGACAGCTACGCAAAATGGTAAGAAAGGAAACTGGTGAAGGCTTACAACCTTAGTTTTTAAATATTTTTTTAATAGGCAACCTCTGACGACAGTAACCAGTGTTGCCTAACTACTTCTTACAAGATTTAAATCATTCATAGTTCACTAACACCATGCCACTGTTACCTAATCTACATATCTACCTATATTTTATTGATATTCCACTCGTACGTCCAATGTCCTGCCTCTTACGTATACAGAATTATTAATAACTACAATTTACCGTCTGTAATAATCAAAGGGTAATCGTTCAATCAATGAAAGGATTAATCTGTAGGTAGCGGCGTGCGTGTATTGACCTCTAGGGGTACAAAAAAGGCCTGCTACAGAATCAAAACGGTTTTTTGTGAGCGTTTTGTACGTTCTACTATGGTATTGGTAAGTTTGGCTTCTGTTAGCGGCTTTGTAGTCTTGACACTACGTTTTAAGCCTCCCGCAGACAGGCGCGACGCGACGGTGCGACGCCTTTCAGGTAGAACAATTTACATGAATTTTTCGTAAAAATTGTTCTACTAGAGTCGCGTTGCGTCGCGTCTATGGGAGCATTTATTAGTAGAAATTGATTCTTCTGCTAGTTTGGTGAATCTTGATGCTTAGTGGGAAAATGGAACATCGATTAGACCGACAAAATCTCGACTTTCCGAAAAATATCAAAAATTCCGAAAAAGTGAAGTTATTTTTAGACTTCGTCTACCTATTTTGCCAGCTAGTTCTAATAAGTATGAATATTGAATACCTCGTATCATATAGATACTTACATACTTAATTGATCATTATGTTATCCATGTAAATGATTTTTATGTTAATGATGATCTAGCAAATTAATTCAGTGTCTTTAGTGATTAATAATTCGTTTCTATGCAAATTAGAGTGGCGTCAATTTTCTATTCTTATATCCTTTTATCAAATATCTATTAGGTATGTAATATCTACTCAATGACAAAATAAATGGTGTTGTGATACTTACCAAATTAATCTGAAATTGAATGTTTAGTAATGTTGACAACTTATGGGTTTTTTTAAACATCAAAGCAGCAATACCGTATAAGTACCAGGAGTTGTCCATAAAAAAACTACCAACCATGAAAAAGAAACGATGCCTACTTTAACTTACCTTGGTAAACCAACAATTTCGTCAATTGTTTTTACCAAGATCATTCAAAATCCGTGTGTTTTTCGGGAAAAAACATTAAGAACTCGACTAGCACCTGTAACTCGTTCTGTGCTATGCAGTGACGTCATGACACTGGTTCTTAATGGTTGATAACCCGGCCGCGATGCGGAGATGATTTGCATGCGTTCATTTGTTGCGAGCGTGAACACTCTCAGATTTGACCAGGTTGGCTGGGCGTATATTTCTTATGGCGCGACGTACGGTATCTTATGGTGCGTCGACCCGGTGCGTTGAACCAAGGGGCCCGACGCCGCAGGTGCTTTTTTTTTTTATTAATTAACGTATTCGTTCATTATGATGGACAGTGGTGGCTAGTTATCGTTATTAAGAAGCTCGCCTTTATGTCTTAAGACGATTAAAAAGCTGTTATGTGGAAACTATGGGTATAGTCCGCAAAAAAGGGTATAACCTATTGTGACTTTTTTTAAGTTATCATTGGTCGGTTAGTCATGATTTTATACGATAAAAGTTTCGTTAATTATTTTTATAAGTACCTAAGTGAATAATTATTGTAATAAGTACATTTTATAAAATTAATCTTAACTTATTTTTAAAGCCAACAAAAATTCATAAAAAAAATACAAAACATTAAAAAAACTTTAAAAGTTAAACAAACCTCGCTCAATTTTTTATGTTGATACCTAGTACCTACTCGTACCTTTCTTAAATACTTCAAACACTAGAACTAATGTTAGAATTGTAAGTTGACTTAAGTAGGTATTTCATGCTAAATATGCAAATATTCACAAGGAAAAAGTCTAATTAAATGCAAATTAAGTAAGCAGCCACTTGCGTAACCTATTTCAGGTTTTATCCTAGAAACGGAGTACTTTCTGAAAGTTTTTAACCAATTTAAATATTAATATGAATTACTTACTTACACATTTTTTCACATCTTCATCACTGAAAATTTTATGAAGAATATTCATGGATTTTATTTTTAACATCGCTATGAAGAGGCAGATTTGAGGATGAAGAAAATCTCTTTCAATTTTAAAGCTTGAAATATTTACCTGATACCTAACTACTGATTAATATGAGATAAAAATAAATTAAACATTTCAAATAATACCAATCAGGTATCACGATTTTCGCGGTTTCCTCATGCAGTCCGAAGAAATACAATCTTAATTACTTACTTTTAAGGTTGTATTTCTTAGGATTCCGCACTTAGGTCTCCGCAAAAAAATCTGTTACTTTTTGTACTTACCTAACAATACATTGAATATTTACATTATTATTCACGAATAAATAGTGGGGTATACAATATAAATATGTAATTAGATAAGTTTAGTACAGTTATGTACGTACTTACGTGTTTTTTTTTTGTTGCAAACCGTACGTAGCTATTACATCCTTTTTCCAAAAACGTCCACTTACATCCGGTGTCCGGTAATACGTCATTCCTTTTACTCGCACTCGATAGGGTTGTCAAATGCCAACCAGTTTTCAAGGTAAGGCATTCTATTAAAAGATGAATCATTTACTTATTTAGAAAAGGTAACCGCTATGTAAAATGTGAAGGATTTAATATTAGTTGATCAAAAATATATATGTTTTGTACAACGGGCTGGTGTCCACAAAATCATGCCCAAGCGCGTATTTTACGTTCAAAAATATATTATACTAGCTGCGCCCCGCATTTCACCCGCGTATACCGGGATAAAATGTAGCCTATGTGTTAATCCAGAGTGATATAAGCTATCTACATACCAAATTTCATCCAAATCGGTCCAGCCGTTTGAGCGTGAAGAAGTAACAAACACACAAACACATACACACAAACTTTCGCCTTTATAATAGTAGTGTGATAAATTGATAATATTTTGAACCATATTTAGCGTCCATGAAGTATTGCATTTTTTTCGTCTATGGTTGCCTGTCAATATAAAGGAAGTACATACATAAGCGTGCTTATGTCAAAAATAATAAATGGCTAGAAAGAGTATATAATGCAACTATGTTACAAGAATAAGGAATTAATTATACAGCTCGTAATATTGACTTATTTAATAACAAGTTAATTGCTAATATTTTAAGTTGTGGTAAATGGCGGCAATTAGTATATACTTACATATTTATTATACATTCAATGTTACTATGCAAGATACGTATACTGTAAAAGGACGCTAGTCACCACTAATAAAATTAACTCGCATGTTTAATTCTACTGCCGTGTCAACCCTATGCTAATAATCCTAATAAAACTATTATAATTTACCATAATATTAATGGTCATATTCCCAATAATGGTACGAAACAACGAAACTATTAGAGCTACTTTCGTATTAATGATAAAACCTTTGCCCTCGCTTATTTTTATTTCACTGGCAACACTTAGTGGTTTTAGATGGTATTATTCGGCTAGGGTTGTCATTGAAATAATTTTATATTGGCTACCTTTAAACTTTATTTTTTTTTAGTAGTTGTCTCACTTCCCATAACTAGGTTGTTATGTAATAGAATAAAAACGGTAATGTATAAAGATGTTATTAGATTTTATGGCATATTGTAATGTTGTTATACAGTCGCTACTAAATCAAGACAGCGTCGTAAAATACTGCTAAGGAAATAGTGGAACTGCGCAATTTAAGGCTCCTACAAACAGGCGCGACAAGCGATTTCATCGCACTCGACACAAAGGCACCGTCCGTCGCACGACACGCGGTGCCTTTGCGCGATTATACAGGCTGGAATTTTGTAATGCCACCTGAAGGGAAAGTACTCTTAATACTGTAGATAGAAAAGTTTACTCAAAGAAAACATTCCTTTATTTTTGAATATAAAGAAAACTGCATTCAAAGATTTTCGAAAATTCGCTTGCCACACCCGGGAATCGAACCGACTAAAATCTGTAAAAATTACACCCTATACTTTTATTGCATCGATCGTTAGGATCAATTATAAGGATGAAATCTCTCTAAGAAACTTGATAAATTAAATGAAAGGAAAACCATTAAATCTTAAATTATTTACAAAAAATGGTAAACTATTAGGTTGGGGAAAAAGTCTTTTCGCATTATAGTATGTATGAACTTAAAATAAAATATCTTTGGCTATACTATTTGTATCTGGCTGGTTTTGGTACCATTGAAAGTTTAAATTTTAAAGAACATAATTCCAAATTCAAATTAGGAAAATGTGTGATTTTCATTTGTTTTTCGTACTGTCAAGATGAGTGAATCTAATGAAAAAAATCCGATACATTTTAAAATTTTACTACAAAAAAGGTAAAAACGCAACGCAAGCCGCGAAAAAAATTTTCGATGTTTATGGACCCAGTGCAGTGTCTGTGAGAGTAGCACAAATTTGTTTTAAGCGTTTTCAATCCGGAAATTTTGATGTCAAAGATGCACGTCGCTCTGGTCGCCCTATTACGGATAAAATGGATGCCATTTTTGAAAAAGTGGAGCAAGAGCGGCATACCAGTAGTTACGACGTAGCTGAAGAACTGGGAATTGACCACAATACAGTTTTGGCGCATTTGAAAAAAACTGGGTACACAAAAAAGCTCGATATTTGGGTACCTCACGAGCTCACTGAAAGAAACCTAATGAACCGTGTACTCATTTGTGATTCTCTATTACGACGTAATGAAACCGAACCATTTTTGAAGAAGCTGATAACTGGTGATGAAAAGTGGATCACGTACGACAAGAACGTGCGAAAAAGGTCGTGGTCAAAGGCCGGTCAGGCTTCACAGACTGTGGCGAAACCCGGGTTAACTCGCAACAAAGTGATGCTGTGTGTGTGGTGTGATTGGAAGGGCATTATTCATTATGAGCTGTTACCACCAGGCAGGACCATCGATTCTGAACTCTACTGCGAACAACTGATGAGATTAAAGCAAGAAGATGAGAGAAAGAGGCCAGAATTAATCAACAGAAGGGATGTGGTTTTTCATCATGATAACGCTAGACCTCACACATCTTTAGCCACTCAGCAAAAATTAAGAGAGTTTGGCTGGGAGGTGTTAATGCATCTGCCGTATAGTCCTGATCTTGCACCTTCAGATTTCCACCTGTTTCGGTCTCTTCAGAATTCTTTAGGCAGTGTCAGGTTAACATCACGAGAGGACTGCCAAAACCACTTGTCGCGGTATTTTGATCAGAAGTCCCAAAATTTCTATAGCAATGGGATCATGTCCCTACCTACAAGATGGCAAAAAGTTATCGAACTAAATGGTACCTACATACTTTAAATAAATGTAAATAATGTGTATTAAAAAATCTTTTGAATTTTCTTAAAAAATGCGAAGAAACTTTTTCCCCAACCTATTATAAGTCCAGATTTCATGGTTTTCCTTTCATTTAATTTATAAAGTTTCTTAGAGAGATTTCATCCTCATAATTGATCCTAACGATCGATGCAATAAAAGTACAGGTTGTAATTTTTACAGATTTCAGTCGGTTCGATTCCCGGGTGTGGCAAGCGAATTTTCGAAAATCTTTGAATGCAGTTTTCTTTATATTAAAAAATAAAGGAATGTTTTCTTTGAGTAAAATTTTCTATCTACAGTATTAAGAGTAGGTACTTTCCCTTCAGGTGGCATTACAAAATTCCACCCGTATAGCGTGTCGCGCCTGTTTGTAGGAGCCTTAATTCGCACTACTCTAAAGCAGTAGTAAAATACAACTTAAATCATTAAAAATCTCAAAGGCAGTCTTGCAGCTCGCACCCTAATTGTGTTAGACACCTGACTTTTCTGGAGAATATCTGTCTTCCTAGGGCGTCCCCTCCCGGCGTTTCCCACTCACATCTGCCTTAAAAAAACGCAAACGAAAATTATGTCACCTCTTAATGCTGTAATTATAATTTTATCTCGTTATTATTAAACTAGCTGCGCCCCGCGGTGTTACCCGCGGTTTATGAGATATACTAAAACGTGTAATATTTAATCGGTGAGAAAAGTATTCACAAAAAAATTGCTCATCCCACGGGAACACTACATTTTTTCAGGATGTAAAGTAGCCTATGTGTGCTATGTGAATACAGGATGTCTGCTACTTCCACACCTAATTTTATCAAAATCGGTCGAGCCGTTTGAGTTTGAAAGAGTAGCAAATATATTTGAATTTCTTGCTCATCCCACGGGAGCACTACATTTTTCCGGGATAAAAAGTAGCCTATGTGTTAATCCAGGTTATAAGCTGTCTACATACCGAATTTCATCCAAATCGTTTTGGCCGTTTGAGCGTGAAGAAGTAACAAACATACACACACACACACACATACACTCACAAACTTTCGCCTTTATAATATTAGTGTGATTATAGTGTGATGTGATAGTGTGATTATTTATTTTTGTTTTTTTGTTTTCAAACTTTTATTATTGTGTTTTTTGTTTAGTTGGTGATCTTCCTGTGCTAGTCAATAAATACTTTTTCTTTCTTTCTCTATTTTTTCGGGATAAAAAGTAGCCTTTGTGTTTATCCAGAGTGTCAGCTACTTCCACACCAAATTTCATCAAAATCGGTCGAGGCGTTTGAGTTTGAAAGAGTAGCAAATATATTTGAATTTATCGCTCATCCCACGGGAGCACTACATTTTTCCGGGATAAAAAGTAGCCTATGTGTTAATCCAGGCTATAAGCTGTCTACATACCGAATTTCATCCAAATCGGTCTGGCCGTTTGAGCGTGAAGAAGTAACAAACATACACACACACACACACACACACTCACAAACTTTCGCCTTTATAATATTAGTGTGATGTGATGTGATTATTTATTTTTGTTTTTTTGTTTTCAAACTTTTATTATTGTGTTTTTTGTTAAGTTAGTGATCTTCCTGTGCTAGTCACAATAAATACTTTTTCTTTCTTTCTCTATTTTTTCGGGATAAAAAGTAGCCTTTGTGTTTATCCAGAGTGTCAGCTACTTCCACACCAAATTTCATCAAAATCGGTCGAGGCGTTTGAGTTTGAAAGAGTAGCAAATATATTTGAATTTCTTGCTCATCCTACGGGAGCACTACATTTTTCCGGGATAAAAAGTAGCCTATGTGTTAATCCAGGTTATAAGCTGTCTACATACCGAATTTCATCCAAATCGTTTTGGCCGTTTGAGCGTGAAGAAGTAACAAACATACACACACACACACACACACACTCACAAACTTTCGCCTTTATAATATTAGTGTGATTATAGTGTGATGTGATAGTGTGATTATTTATTTTTGTTTTTTTGTTTTCAAACTTTTATTATTGTGTTTTTTGTTTAGTTGGTGATCTTCCTGTGCTAGTCAATAAATACTTTTTCTTTCTTTCTCTATTTTTTCGGGATAAAAAGTAGCCTTTGTGTTTATCCAGAGTGTCAGCTACTTCCACACCAAACTAAATCAAAATCGGTCGAGGCGTTTGAGTTTGAAAGAGTAGCAAATATATTTGAATTTATCGCTCATCCCACGGGAGCACTACATTTTTCCGGGATAAAAAGTAGCCTATGTGTTAATCCAGGCTATAAGCTGTCTACATACCGAATTTCATCCAAATCGGTCTGGCCGTTTGAGCGTGAAGAAGTAACAAACATACACACACACACACACACACTCACAAACTTTCGCCTTTATAATATTAGTGTGATTATAGTGTGATGTGATAGTGTGATTATTTATTTTTGTTTTTTTGTTTTCAAACTTTTATTATTGTGTTTTTTGTTTAGTTGGTGATCTTCCTGTGCTAGTCAATAAATACTTTTTCTTTCTTTCTCTATTTTTTCGGGATAAAAAGTAGCCTTTGTGTTTATCCAGAGTGTCAGCTACTTCCACACCAAATTTCATCAAAATCGGTCGAGGCGTTTGAGTTTGAAAGAGTAGCAAATATATTTGAATTTATCGCTCATCCCACGGGAGCACTACATTTTTCCGGGATAAAAAGTAGCCTATGTGTTAATCCAGGCTATAAGCTGTCTACATACCGAATTTCATCCAAATCGGTCTGGCCGTTTGAGCGTGAAGAAGTAACAAACATACACACACACACACACACACACTCACAAACTTTCGCCTTTATAATATTAGTGTGATTAAGATTTAGCGCGGTAACCCTACACTATTAACTCTATGAGTTGGTATTGTCTATGAGTGGCTCGGGCGCGCGACCGCGATATAATGGTAATTGAGTTTCCTTTCCGCCTGTAACTCCTCATTGCTGTGCCAGTGAGTCGGCAGAATAAGTGTTAATTAAAAAAAAATTGTAGATAATAACGGATAACGGACCGCAATATTATTAAGCTTATGTAACGACTGTGCTAAGTAGCGGTTTTAAAAAACCGTTTTAACTATGTTACGTTTTTTTTAAATGCGAAAACCGATTTTTTTTTTTCAACATTAAAATTACAATATTATGTATTATAATCAGATAGCGTTCGTCCCAAACTAGGCACATAAATTTTGGTAGCTATTTTTTTTTTTAATTTGAATCTGAAACAAAATTTGAATTTGAAACGAGTTGAATGGTCTGTTATAAAAGCCGTTTTCTTTTATAACAGATTGTCAAAAAAAAAAAAAAAAAATGGATAAAAAGATACCTATCGTATTGAAAATTAATTGGATGAAGTAATAAAATATGATTTATTTGACGTTACACAAACTAGTCTTGTAAGTATGATAATATATTAATCTAGGAACATACGATTAACTCGTCGCGCGCTAATTAGCAGACACAATAGAAATTCTATTGTTATCTGTACACATGGTGTGCAATCGACATTTTAGGAGTTAAACCGTGTTTTGGCCCCTAGTTTTGCGTGAGTGTACAAGAAAACTAAGCTTTTCAAGTGTTTGATTGAGCATTAAAATAACTTCGAGTAAAAAGTAAAACTGTTTAAACCTTGAAATTTTACAAATTATTGTAACGTCAGAGAGTATCAAAGCCTTTGGAAAACGAATAAAATAAAAAAAAAAATATGTTCGGTCTTTCAGTGAAAGGGGTGTTGTATGTGGGTAGTCTAACTTTCATGTTCAACATAGTGGGTTGGGCGTTCATAATGCAACTAGAGTTCCTATTTTTATACAAGTGTGGTAGGTTTTCTTTTATATAGGCACTTTTCCATATCTATATGCTAGTATAACTTATTTATGATGTTAAAAAAGTTTGTTTTGTATCAAATTTAGATACAGCCAACTATTTCTTTCTATGCAAACAGACATGTTACAGGAGCCAAAAACTCCAGAGCAAATTCTTCAAACGTTTTTCAGTAGATAATGTTTCTCAAAACCAATACACAGACTACAAAGTTAACGTAAACACAATGAGTGTATCCATTAACAACGGAATGTAGCCGACCTTTTGCAAGTGTTTCAATCTAGGGCTTCCAGACTAAAAAAATCGGTTCTGGAAATTCTGTCGGAATTTTGCTCAAGAATGTTCCAGAATTCTTGTAGGTTGAGAAAAGTTTTTAATTTGAATGTGTTATACAGATACCTTGGCGTCGTTTCATACATACATTGATTTGCTTTATGCATTACCTACATCCTGTTACCTTAGATACAGACTTAATTGGGACCTTTTACGTCTGTCATGGCTGATATTGCTACATGATTCTAAGGAGTGTAAGTAGAAGTCCTTTTGGAATTTTCCGAATGTGGCAAGGATAGAACAATTCTACATAAGCATATATCACATCATATCTGGCCGTAAACGTTCATACCAACAACTTCAAAATGGCTCTCCTCACATACTGTTACAATGCAAATATCATAATGGCACAGTTCCTATCACGACCGCACATTGTAAACCTGTATACCTAGATTATTTGAACGTTAATATTCTTGTAGATTCACATAAAATTGTCGCATTCCAAAGATACGCGACGCTACAGCCCTACACACGCGGATACGCCCAGTGTGCAGTGTTACCAATAAAAAATGCTAAATTAACCGATATACTTATGATAATAATATGAATAATCTATTAACTCGATCACGTGTCCTGAATGCTACTTTACCTACGTTAGTCAATCTAGGTTAACATGTAATACTCATTGCAATTTTCCGAGCGGCCTCGGGAGTACTGGATAGGGGCTATACTGGGTCGGTACAGTTGCATTAGTGGCTAAGCACAATGCGGTTCAACGGAAAGACAATCGTTCCGTTTGTTAAACTTTTGTCGTTCCAAAGTTACCTTGGTAGTAGCTAATTGTAATGTAGTCTACTCGTACAAGGGCGGGATAAGCGTGGGTAGGCAAATATTAGCTTCTAGGGCTGTTGTTATTTGGACGAAAATAGAGATCATTTTGTGTCAAGTGCTTTTGATTGACATCAGCCTTCTTGTCCGAGTTCTGTTGATATTTGCGTCTATCTTTTGTTTTTATATCGTGAAGTAACTTACCTTAATTAGAACCAAGGAGTTGCCATGATCACATTTCGCAAAGCTGAATAAATATTTTCCATTCTAATCGGCCAAGAATCAACATAGAGGTGTAATCAATGGAACAATCGAGTCGATTCTTAATTCGAATAATTATTTAAAAAATAATAAAAAACAAAAGAAACACGCCTTCCACATTTGCCATTTACCATCTGGGCCTTTCTGATTTCGAACGTTCTATGACCATCCCAGTGATTTCTAAACGATCCCACATTAACTCTCAGATAATATTAGTGTTAGCACTAACTTGTTTGTGGCTCGAACAATGGATACGTTGCGTAAATACGTGGCACAGCGTTGCGTCACTCACGGTCGGTTTGTATCGAATGGTATCATTTCAAAAACAAGATATTGACACAAGTGTACACTGTGACATTGTTTCAGAACTCGCATGTCTTACTTATGTATAGTTCAAGTCCAATAACACGGATTCTTGTTATCCTCTACTTGTATTTTCTCGGTTTTCTGATATAGAAACTTGCAGTCGAGAATTTAGACTGTTTACTGATAAATTGTGTTAGGATTACTTAGGATTTATAGTTTTCAATGGGCGTTTCACTTAAATTATCTGATGGGTTTGCTTATTTAACGGTAAATATTATTCTTGGTAAGTATTGCTTCCTTCCACCTACTTATATGTATATTTATACAATACTAGCTGCCCGCCCCGTCTTCGCACGAGTGTAGGTACTAATGAAGAAAATGAGAGTAAATCTTCACTTTACAGTACGACCATATAATGAAAAAAAAAACCCAATCAAAATAATTTCACAATTATAACACTCAAGTTCTATAAAATATTGCTTTTTTTCACAAAACAACCAAAGCAACATGTTTTTTTTTCGGATGTAACATAGTAGGTAGATAAAAATTTGTAAGAAACTGAACAACTAAACGTCAATCTGTCAATATTTTTGAAGATCTCCCTAATGTCTTCTGTCTCACACACTTTTTTTTATTGAGATTTTTTAACCAAATTTTTTCACTTTTCCGTACAATTTTCAAGCATTTTCTTTCACATAAACCTTGTTCTGACAATTACAAACACAACAAAAAAATAATTAGCCAAATAGGTGCAACCATTCGAGCATTCTGAAGTGATGCGCTTACATACATTCGGCAATTCATTTTTTTTGTACGTTATCCCTTTTTTTCATTTACAATACGGGCAATTTTAATATCCTATTTCTTTTATTAATTAATTCACAGTCAAGGTATGTAGTGTAGTGTTTATTGGAAACAATCGTCAAATAGAGATGCACTCGAGTTGCACGCCATTCGCGTGTGAAAGGCGTTGCGAGTGCGTCATGTGTAGGTATTCTAGTTTGCATTCCTCTCACCGATAAACAGGCGACAGAGTTGCCATGCTCGGGGAATCAGTACCCCACAATATAGGAGTTTTGGTTAGGTATACCCGCTGATAAAAGTGGAAATCACTTGTTGTAAAAGTAATTAATTGATTCAAAAATATTTGTTTTACCATTAAATCTTATTAATTATTTTCCGTATGTTTGGCGTTTACTAGGTTTTTGTTTTAACTCCCAAGAGGAAAGTTGTTAAAAAAGAATATATTATTGTTTATTTTTCACATCGTGCCCCAATTTTCGGTTAAACGACCTTGATCGTGGCAACACAAACCGGCGCAGACGCATCGTAAATTTAGAGAGCCGCTACTGAAACAATTGTCATTCCTTATTAGCACTGTCTATCTAGCGGCACATTTTGCTCTAATGACACGGTTATTGACACTGGCCATGTATAAACACACGCTAACATGGAATATTTATTTTCTTTCGGACATTTGAAAAAAGAATGAGCGGTTTTTCTGAAAACCCATTTAACTTACTGCTGTCAAATCTCAAATCAAGTGATTCTACTAGCATTTGTTAGATATTATTTGTTATCATTAGGTAGCTGTTGTTATTTGTCAGCAACACGCAACAAGTAACTTGAGACTTGATCAGAAACTGGTGGTTTTACACGATAATTGACGACATACGAGTAATACTAGAGCATAATCTTTCGTGTATCTTTGCATCACTGTTAGAATAATATGAGAATTTATCTTGTATTGACTAAGCTCGCATCACATGGGACTTGAACATAACTGACGAAATTATAGGTAGTAGGTACACCTCTGCCCACCCTTCGGGGAAACAAGACGTGATTTTACGTTTCTTTGACTTATGATATCAGCCACAGTTCGAAGAGAAAAATATTGCATCCAAACAGATTAATGCAATAACTCGTAAGAAAAAAAATCCAAGCCATCAGTTAATTGAGCCATATAAAGTACCCTGTCAAGTACCAATTAGCTAGGTACGTATCCTAATTAATTGATTCATTAGCCTGGCTAGTAATGAGGAAGCTAATTCCCGCTCGCACCTCGAACTCTTAGAAGGCATAACTCGGTGGCTAGCCGCAGAATTTCACCAATTTACAGCAAATTGAAAACGAGGAGAGTAATTTCAGTCGGTTTTCCTACTGAGTATCATTTCTGTATTTAAGATTTAAGAGGATATATTGAGCCGTAGTTTAGCTCGGTGTATAAGTGAAATGGCGTTATGGCAAAATTTTTTTGATAGGAAAAAAAATCCAAAGTAGCACCGTCAATTTTCTGATTTATACGCTTATACGTAAACAGTTCCTTATTGTGCAGTAAAATTTGCTTTAAATTGAAGGTATTTAAATATTAAATTGATTTAAGTATAGCATTTTGCCATAAATCTACATTTAAACGAAGCGCGTTTAAATTCCTGTGCGCGTGAAAATCTTCTATCTCGCGCGTCAAATTAGACAGCCATAACTCCATTTCACTTACACACCGAGCTAAACCACGCTTAAATATATCCTCTTAATGTGTAATTCTGTAGTAAGCAATTAAAAGCCGATAAGCGATTGCAATTTCTCAGTGATATGTATGTCATTCAGAATTAAATGTGATAAATGTTGATAACGGTTACGGATACACGTACACAATGTTTTACGATTGCACTTAACAAAACCTAGGTCGACTACTTACTGTGACAGAGGTTAATCTCGCTATTAATAACTTGCTTTTATCTGAACGTGAATTATTTAGGGTAACGGGCAACATGAATCTGATTAATGGCAATAATAAAACCTGCACCGAGACTTGAAGTAAATTGCCAAAATTTTACATTTATAAAGTAATCGTACGTAACTTGAGTGCATGCTGTGTGCATCGTGCTTAATTTAGTGCACTGAGAGAGATTAGTTAGCATACAAGGGACCTTAGGTCAGCTAGTGATCTAAATTCTGTAGTTTAATAATGAGGTCATTCCCTGTAGTCTAAATAAACGAGGGTGCAGTGCATTAATTCAGCATACTGTTGCAGTTGCTAGCATCTCTTTCATTACTCTATGGCTTCAGTAATACCAACCTGACGCAACCTTTTCTTATCCAAACAAAAATAAACTTTTTACAAATAGGTAGGTACTCATCCTTATACTCACTCTAGGTACAGTCCTACCAACTTATCTGTGAACTGAAAGAGGACGGCACCGTCGATTCAGTGTTGCTAATTAATATAAGGTGCCCAAAATTGAGTAAATTTTCAAGAAGGAAATTTCACATTAGACATAGGTAATCGTTTAATAAGAATTACAGTTTTTACAAATTAAAAACAATGATACCTATATAAAAATAATAAAATAACATGACGGCCGTAGTTCCAATTTTCGCCATTTCACAGATAAGTTGGTAGGAGTGTAATTGTTTTACATCCAGTTGCCGAAACGAACTTTAGTTTAATGTCACATGCCATCCCTTGTATTACGTATAAAAAAAAAGAGACGGCATCAATTTAAAATCTCCATTAAACTAATGTTCGTTTCTGCAACTCACCGATAATGCCTAAAGCATGTGCTCCAGCTCTATTACGTAACTGCATTGTGTCAAGCCGAGTGCGACCTTAGATAACTCGTCCCTGATAATGGTTACCTTACCGACCTGTGCGCGACACAACCTTGTCTGTTTAATTAATTGCAATTGCCGTCGCGTTACGTAACTTCCTTTCGTTTTATTGGCAGATTTGAAATTGGAATGAATGAAATGCTTTCTTTTTATTGTTTACGGCGATTGATATTTTTGTCCTGACGGTTGGTTATGAGGAGGAGCTCGTGGCTAAGTAATAACAGCCGCACGGGTCGATCCATCAGGTTAAGCTACGCTTGCCGGGGCTGGTCCGTGGATGGGTGATCTTTACATACCGAGACTCCTCCGTGCCTCGGAAAGCACGTTAAGCCGTTGGTCCCGGCTGTCATTCGTGGATCTTTGACAGTCGTTACTGGTCGTCAGAAGCCCCAAAGTCTGACAATCAGTCTTACCAAGGGGTATCGTATTACCCAGTTAATGGGTTGTAGAGGTCAGATAGGCAGTCGCTCCATGTAAAATAATGGTATTCAGCTGCATCCGGTTAGACTGGAAGCCGACCCCAACATAGTTGGGAAAAGGCTAGGCAGATTGGTTGGTTATGTCATAAAGAATTGTATTTTTGTCGGTGGTATTATAATTTGTTCAGCTGTATTTATGGTGATTTCTAACGGGAAACGGGTGATTCCTGGTTAGGCTTATCAACTCATTGTAGGTACCTACCTAGAAACAATGTTGACAATGTTTTGTTTTCGATAAAGAATTCGAAAAACAACTTCCAGTTTATCTGTAGTCGAAAAAACCTGTATTACAAATTGTTAACCTACAAATTTTGTTACCATAATTTATAACTTTTACAAAAACAAGAACCGAAAGAGAGAGATTAGGAATTTTGTTTTTGATCTTGCCTAAAAAAAAAGAATAATGAAAATGGTTAAAAATGTAGGTAGGTGATAAGTAGGTACCTACTTACTCATAATCTGCCTAGACTTTTCCCAACTATGTTGGGGTCGGCTTCTAGTCTAACCGGATGCAGCTGAATACTTACCAGTATTTTACATGGAGCGACTGCCTATCTGACCTTCACAACCCAGCTAGGTACTAGTTAATACGATATCCCTTGGTAAGACTGGTTGTCAGACTTTCAGGCTTCCAATGACCCGAAACGACTGTCAGAGATCCACAAATGACAGCCGGGACCAACGGCTTATCGTGTTTTCCGAGGCACGGAGAGGTCTTGGTATGTAAAGATGGTCATCCATCCTCGGACCAGCAGCGGCGGCATGCTTAAAATCTGATGAGCGACCCGTGCGACTGTTATTAGTTATTACTTAGCCACAAGCCCCTAATATAAGTATAAGTATAAGTTACTACCTAGTAAGTATGTAAAGTACGTAGAAGACTTTCTCGACAATAGACACGCAATCGTCTTTCTACAAACCATTGAATGCACGCTCTTTCTAAAGATTGTTACTAAAACCCCTTATTAACTCAATTCAATGACTTGAACTATTGACTTTTCTTCAAAAACCTACATTGAACGGTAATAGGTAACTACAAAAAACTTTTTTACAAAAAAATACTACCGACTTCCAAAAACAACACTACAAAGTGAAAAATAACTTTAATTTCGGAAGTCGGTGTCTAGTTAAATGTATTTTGGTTTTTTTCCACCGACTTCCGAAATTAAAGTTATTTTTCACTTTGTAGTGTTGTTTTTGTAAAAAAGTTTTTATTTTTCGCTTTTTAGTTGTGGTACCTACCCCACACAAATTCTAATACCACTACCTGCAAAACACACTAGAACATCATCCATATAAAAGTGGGGAAAAATTACGTATTATTGAAGCTAACTCAAAAACTACTAAAGCAAAGTTAATCAATTTTATATGGGACCAACTGGGATTTATATGGGACCAACCCTCTCGAATAAAACAAAAAAAAATCCAAATCGGTCTAGCCACCTCCTCCTTTTTGAAGTCGGTTAATAAATATTATGAGATGAAAAATTGTTTTATTTTAGTTTTAAATAAACTAGCAATTCTGGGAATGTCCGTTTGCTTTTGTCAATACCCATAGCGACCTATTGGTGGGAATTTCAACGCCTATACTTAGCTAAGTACCTACTGAATTACTGACTGAAAATAATACTGATGGTAGAGAAGACATAGAGAAGTTGTACAGAAGTGATTGCTACACAGGAGGCTCAGAAAAGAACAAAGCGATGGATACTTAGTCCACTTGGCTTTTATAGATTATTTTTTTAACTTAGCAGGAAACTGAAAGCTTTTGGACACGAACCTAAAAGTATTATTAGAAATAATCATTTCTCTTGAAAACGATACCATCATTTTGTTGCATTAAAAAGATAATAAAATTAAAAATCGCATTAACTATTATCATTATCTATGTGGGAAACATTAAATACGAAACAATTAATTGAAATTACGTAACCTAACTTAAACGTACGTACGTAAGTACGTACGTATTTATCCATAGGTACCTACCTACCTGAGAACCTTAACTGATAAATAATTATTATATAATAAATAGATAGATACTTCCACACACACCACACACACACACACACACACACACTAACACACTCCTAATTGTTGTGTTGTGTTCCTTATTTTTGTTTTTTACACTCCTAATTTTTTTAATCAGGTCAGCAACAATTTTTCTGAACTGCATGACTCGGTACCTAGTAAAAGTTTTCTTCTCCATAGGAAACGACCAATTTGGAACCGTGCACCTAGCTTCTGACGTTTCATAAGTGCCCATGTAGATTTATGTGAAATAAAATATAATGTTTTTTTTTTTTTTTTGAAAAAAGAACAAAAAAAGAAAACCATAAATAAAGAAGTACTAAAGCCAGTGATGTTTAGAGAAATATCACTGGCTTTCGTACTTCTTTTAATGACAGAAACTAAATTTATACCAACCTAGTAACAAATTAACATCGTGTCGTACGATTTCCCCTCGGTAGCAAGCTTAAGTCCTACAAGGAAAAAAACAATAATTTCCTCGTATCTTCGAGTATATCGCCTCTGTTAATTTAACACGATCGTTATAAGTACTCAATTGTATTATCCTACTTCTATATCTTAGTTTCTTATTGACATTGCACCCTTTTTAGGATTCCGTAAGTACCTCAAAAGGAAAAAACGGAACCCTTATAGGACCCTCACTTCGATGTTCGTCTGTCTGTCTGTAAGTTTGTCAAGACCCTTTTTCTCAGGAACGCGTGGAGGGAGTTGAAATTAATATCAAATACGTAGGTCCCTTGGAGCTCTAAAAAAATCAAGCTTCTAAAACAACGCAATAAAAAATACGGCCATTTATGTCGCCATCAAGCTTCTAAAACAACGCAATAAAAAAATACGGCCATATATGCAAGTAAATCAAAACCTATAGGGTAAGTACTTCCCGTTGACCTAGAATCATGAAATTTGGCAAGAAGCAAGGTCTCACAGCATGTCCGAAAATTGTTAATTTGTAGTTTTTTCACTTCCAAAAGTTTTTTGCGATCACAAATTTACCGCGACGAATAACAATATAATGAACATGTTTTTCAACTATAATGTTAAGTTTGTTTTTGTAATGTAAAATAATAAATAAATAATAACTTATACTTAATTATTTAATAAAAATAACAAAATTATTTTTGTATCAGTTTCAAATAAACGGAAAACTCCTCGCAAAAAAAATCATTCGTCGCAGACATTAGCGTTTATATCAAGCGTGATGTCCTAGTCGAGATTTATACTTAACTAGCTGACCCGACAGACGTTGTCCTATCTTGGCTATGAATATTCTAATGTAAACGCGTGAAGTTAAAATGTTTTTTCTGAAATTTTCCAATTTTCTGCGAAATTTTCTTATTTCATAAAAACCTCATGACAATCATAAACACAACAAAAAAAAAAATGCGAAATTGTTCAATTCGTTCACGCATGTTGCGATGACCAAAGGAAATAGTCAGGGAAATTTAAAAAGAGCTCGAGCATCCGTATTTTTCCGTTTATTGGAAACTGAAGCTACAGTCAGCGAAAGTTATGACACTATAATCACTGGATAGGATTAATTCCCCAGTGTGTCGCAGATAAGGCTAGCACACCTATACTGTACACACGGCTACACATCAAGCTATACATTTCCAGTTTACACTCACCTCTCATTGTAAGGAAATCCTATACAATGCGAGATCAGCTTATACTGGAAATGTATTGCTTGATCTGTAGCCGTGCGTACACACCCGTGCGTTCACGCGGATGCAATTGCTATCGGACGCGCATTCCGCATCAGTAGCTATGTGTGCAGAAAACTAGCCTGTAAAGTGTTAGTTTACCTACATGTGATACAAAGATATAAAGTAAAAGGATACTTTCACACATTCATTGCAAAATAAATGATTTCTGATTTCATTCATGAATTATCTATGATCGGAAAGTCGAACTTGTTTGATTTTTTCTTCAGATAACTTTTAACTGAGGAATAAAATTGCGGTGAAAGCTTTTGTACCGCCTTATTTTATTCTTCAGATAAGTCATCTGAATGCTGGTGAATGAAAAATGGGCCCTTATTTATTTTGGAAGCTCTGAAATGTCTGCCAAATTCTGTACTGTCTACTTAAACGCAACTTTATCTTATATTCTGCTGTCCAAATTTTTTTAATTAAAGTAATTCTCCAGTTCCCATGTTATCATTAATTGTTTATGGTAATTAAAACATAATGTAAAATACAACACCGATAGTCAGATTTTATCTGGAACATTCATGCTAAAAAACTCATTAAACATGAGACCTACCTTCTCGTTCACTTACGTTTTTCTAACTACCCACATCATATTTTTTACGACAATGTTTACAAACACTACTTCGCTTATATTAGAATTAATCATATCACGAATATCCTTTATGAATAACGACCTCTTATTTTATATGGACACTAATTTCAAAGTACATGGCTACATCGAAAAAACAACTGACATTTGAAATTTCGTGATTGGCAATTCTCATTGACTGGTCGAGTAAGGACGTACCTTCGAATATTAACGGTTACCTACAACAATATAATAGGTAAGTACCTAATTACTGATAAAAAAGTAAATATAAAAAATAAAAAACCCAACTGCGAAAAAAGTGAACTTTAATAATTTTCCCCGGTCCACTTGAAAGTCTTCTCTAAGTACGGTTAGCAACAGAAGTCGGTCAACACTGCTACTTTTTGACATCATCTAAATTAACACAAAATGATTCGTTAAACTGCTTTTTTTCGTTTAACTATTAAGAGTTAATGTTCTTAAAATTTTAAGTATTTCTGTTCCGATTTGAATTAAATATTTCACTTAATAATTAAGATTCAAAAACTGCAAGTGTTAATCGACTTTTGTTGCTGACTGTACAGCAAGATCATTCTGGCAGCCAAAAGTGACACCGACTTAAGTTATCTCAAACATTGTTTTATAATATCTTATAGACCGGATTTTGTTTTATAGCTTAATACTAGCTGTTGCCCGCGGCTTCGCCCGCGTGAATGTCGGAAATTGTCCCACGGGAACCTTCTACCGGGATGAAAAGTATCATATTATGTCTTAATCCAGGTTATAAACTATCTGTATACCAAATTTCATCCAAATCCATTCAGCCGTTTTTGCGTGATTGAGTAACAAACATCCAAACATACAAACTTTCACATTTATAATATTAGTAGGATTATGATAGCAGATCTAATCTAAGTACCAAGCGAGCTACATACTGACCCATTTCTCCAAGTTGACTCACTACTTCCGCAGAGGTATCACCTGACATGCATCTGATGTACCTACCTCTTTTGTTCTACTAATTACTACCTACCTAGGTACATCGTTTATAAACCAAGTACTTAGATGAACCTAGGACAATGCGAGTCTTTTGTTTGGATTGGATAAAAACAAAACAGTTGTATGCCAAAAATGACGATCGTTTTACGGTTTAAAAAAAAACTGCAATCCAGACTCGAAAAAATATCGGGAAAAAGTGATTAACAAATACTAGATGAAAGGAAAAAAATGATTATTAACAAAAACTTGGAAAATAACATTGTATTAAACCAACAAACTAACTACATCAGTGATGAAATGATTATGACGTTAGTAATCAAACCTTGCTGCCGGTCGTGGCTACGCAATGCAGCGCAGCCGTGTGAAAAACTCATAAATCACTAATTACTATGTGTAGAACAAGCGTCGCGTTCCAGTTCATGTGAGAAAATCAAAATGCATGCAAGTAGAACGGCTGGCACGGTGTATTTAACGAATTATTCATGAGTTTTAGCATAATGGGCACGGGCGCAGGAAAGTGCTGTGTTTCATTGACATACTTTTTGATAAATTTTTGAATGTTAATGAAACAATGTTTCTAATCGATTGGCGATTAAATTAATTGGATAAAGTCATCACTGGATAAGGTGAGACTTTGATAAGATTTCGTTACTTTTTAAATACTTACTGCGTTCATTGCTCAGAAAAACAGCACATTTTAAATCATAAGTTAAAAAAGAAACTGCAATTGACATTCCATTTTCAAACGAGTTCCATTGCACTCCATTTGAATATTTAAAACAGCAGCGGAGAATATTTTAATTTTAATCGCCGATTATTCAAAACAATGTACGAATCGACTATCGCTGGTGCGGGCCATGTAATAATATTCGTTATCACCACGGTATAAGTCGATTATTCGACCGTGAGCGAATAAAATTTATCGCTTGATAACACTTAACTAAGCGAACGGTTTTTGTATTGGATAGTGTTGTTATGTAACGTGCTTTCGCCACTCAGTGAAACTGGCTGGATCGAATCCGGTTGCAGTTTTGAAACTTGAACTGTTACATTTTCTGCCACACGCTACATAGTCTAAATGTTGAGGTCGTTGGTCTGTCCTTTATTATATATTTCCTAAACGGAATCATAAAAGGATAATTATATCGTCATCGGCATGCCGTAGGTAATCAATAGAAGATTTAAAGCAAATCTATGGAGTGCCGAGGTTATTCGTGATAAAAACAAACAATGTTTATTGAATGAACTGCATGCAATCGTATTGTTTTCAGTTTCTGTGTTAATATGATAAGAAATAAGTAATAAATCACGATGAAAAATCCACTGAAAAAAAATTTCGTAAATCGTAGAAGCCATTTTGTTTGGTGCCATTGGGAGTCTTTAAATTAATAGTTTATTACGTACACACTCATGATTCTATAGATATTATGAGACACGTCTCTCAATCAATCAATTATATTGGCACACGAGGAAAAATCATCACAAGTTGTGAGCCATAATGAAGAAATCACAAGTACACTATACACATGCAGTTAAAGAATGTGGTGAAGACACCACATTCTTTAACTGAATGTGTATAGTGTATTCTCAATTTAGCTCCTAGCGATACGCGATAAAAGCAACTCAATTACTTATCGAAACAGAAATCTTGAGAAAACAAAAAAAAAAAGAAAAAAAATCTTTTCCCTTTTTTTTATTTGCATATTTACAACTCGGCTTTTACTGTGGCTGTGCGCCAGTCTGCCAGGGCATCACAAAGAGCCTCAGCCACAAAGGAATGCAGCCCAAAGGACCAAAACAGACTTGAAGATTACCTATCTAGCATAGAATTTCCTCGTGATTTTCCCAAGCTCTTTGCTTTTTACACCTGGAACTTTGTTCAAACCAAAGAACTGGTCTTCCATCCTGAAGTTACCTGTCACGTTACCCATTAGGTGAAACGTGAAAGACGTTCCTACCGGTATCGTGTTCTTTACCAGGTTTCACAGAAGCAAGACTGTTCTAAAATTAACTGTTATTAAATTATATAATAAAATTTAAGCAGTAATAGGTGTGCCTCACTAGTCTAGTACTCATTACAATATATAACTGGAAGGTCACCCCGTCTACCTTTATCCGCCCGTCATGTGAACTCCACAGACTTGAAAGTTATGTCCTTTGTTCAAATATGATTTTAGCGAGAGTTTAAGTCTTCTAGGATTTGTCAGCTTAGGGAGTTGTCACTTTGAGCCATCTCTGGTCCAACCAACATCAATTATTAAATTGGTTAAAGTACAAATTTTCTTCTAGAAAATTGCCTTTTTCAATATTTTGTTGATGGACGCCTTTTTAATGTCTTTTACTTGAGTACTTTGTTTGCTTTAGTAACCTACTTACCAAACTTAGGAAAAGATAACGGTAGCAGATCGTATATTTCCCAAACTTCTAAATTGGTATTTATTAGAAAGTTCTTTCGGCCCAACCATGCACTATGGAAGACATTTGCGAGGCTAACGATAACTCTGTCAAAGTGGCCAAATTCTGGTCCAAGCTTATTTAGACATGGAGGAGTCTTGCTCGTTATGTCATACCTTCATCTAAGGACTGACTGAGGCAAACAACAGAATATCTAGTCTTACTAACACTTGGGAGTGAGAATTTTACAACGTTGGTTGCGCTTGCATCCACACTCGGTAGTGATCGAGTATTTGGAGTAAGAATCGATTAACATGAACATCATTTCAATTCAACATGTTTCTAAGACAATGTCCGAGATGCACGAATCTCTCGCGTGAGTCCTTATCGAGTATCTGGTGAGATACACGCGATTTTCGCGCGCATATTGAACACGCACGATGAATGTAATGTTGATGGTTGTGCTATACCCGAGTCGCTTTAGCATGGCAATAGCGGTCATTGCCCTTTCCCCTATACTGCTCCGTAGGAACCCAAACTGTGTAAGTATGGTTTTTTGTTATTGGAACTGTTAAAGATCACGATAGATTCCTATTGATTCAGGATGTTTACGGACTTTATTTCAGTTTTTTAAATAAAGAATGCTAGAAAATGCAGGTGGGTCAATTACCGCTATTGCCTCGGTAAAGCAACTCTGATAGGTATAGCAATGTTTCATAAATTATCTAAAACCTTTTTATTGTTTTTATTTTTTTATTCATTATTATAAATGTATCTTTTTTAATTTCATCGTGTCGAATCGTTTTTGCTGATTTATAGGAAAAACGATTCGACACTATGAAATTAAAAAAGATACATTTAAAAACATACACACACATTAACACACACGTACACACACACCCCCACACACACAACACACACACACACACACACATTATACATTTTTTTAAAATTGTAAAACACAAATTGATTTATAATTTGTGTTTTACAATTTATTGTTGTTTTAGAATATTGAAATGCGCAGCTGCATAAGAACGACCTATTTATAGATAATTGCAATTCACATAACAAATTGCAGAAGACTTGGTCGGAAAACCAATTAAGCACATTATGTGACATATTACAATGTGCCCTCAACCCAGAAGAGTTAACTTAATAAGTCAACATAACCGCACTTACAGACAAATATAGGTAAATATAATCAATCACAAGACATTAACATGCAGCAGTGTCTTATACAAGGAAAATATAAGTTTTCCTGTACCTAAGCTCGCCAAGTACCTACTCCAATGTTTATATGTGTAAAATTGTTACATATTTATCCTTAAAGGATCCACAAAGCCTTGATACTGGTGCCGATTCTCTTGTGAACGCACTAAACTAAAATCAGAGAATCGCTATCTTTTACTAACAGGCAGCGCGAGAAAAGGACAGCTATAGCTATGAACTAAGTTGGAGATGTCAAACTAGTTCACGCCTTGCGTTTCACCGTGTTTTTTAGTCGACATGTTTTTACGTGTCGTCTGAATGTCTATGGAAAAAATAGGTGTAACTAATTTGACAGCTCTAATTTACTTCCGTCCCTTTCTTGTCATAATAGAGAGAAAAAGTTAGCAATAGCCTAAATTAAGTTTAGTTTGTGCACAACAGAATCGGCACCATTGATTACCTAGGTGCATCATCAAAAGCATGCGGTAATATACACGACCAATTTTTTTTTACTGAAACGTTCTTAGTTCTTTATTTGTATTGTGTACATAATAAAGAGTTGCTCGAAAGTCTGATAACCAGTCTTTCCCCTTGGGTATCGTATTACCCAGTTACAGAACTAAAATACTGGCACTCAGCTGCATCCGTTTAGACTAGAAGCCGATCCCAACATAATTGGGAAAAGGCTAGGCAGATTTTACATAATAAAGAGTATTCTATTCTATTTTTCTATCCACAGATTCTTTGAAACGTAGTTCGCGTACACTAAGGCCGAAATATCTTGGCAAGTCTGAATATAGGCACTAAGAACTTTCGCGCATGTTCTCTTACTCACACTCGCCTCATATTCACCATTTCGTTTCAAAAAAATCTTACTGCGCAGCCTTCTGCGCGAAGTTCGGACTTGCCAAGATAAATCGGCCGTACTGTAAAGAGACATAAAGACTACATAGCACCGTACGAAAATTGGCTTGACTGTCAATTAGACAAACACAAATTCAACATCATCAGCTAGTTCAGCTAGTTGCATATTCCAAAGCGTAGTAGGTTCTTATGAAGAAGAACGGGCAAGAAACTCCACGGACACTCTTTTATATAAAAAAATTTAGTAATATGAATAAGTTTCATAATTTGTAAATTGGAAAAAAAAATCAAACAAACTAAATAATAACCAATAAAAAGTAAGTTCAAAAACAAACCCGACTACTGAAAAATCACGCTCACCGCGGTCGGTCTGTAACCAATTAAATTAATATTTAATATTAACATCTCAATCAACTTCACTTTTGACAATGCTGTCATAAAAGTATGACTTGATGACTAGAAGATATGAATATTATGCATGCTAGATTCACATCTAGTAGACGTCAATCAGTCCTATTGTGTTGTAACTATTGCATTTGTGATTGTATTGTGAATTATTAAAAAAACGAAAACAGATGGCAGGAAAACCTTTCAACCTTGATACTCGGTAACTATTAATTATTGGAGACCAGTGACTGGCACCAGCCGGCGTTAGTAGAAGAACACTATAACAAAATCTTCTAGTTGCCACCTTTTCGGCACAATATAAATATGTACAGTAGGGAAACTACGAACAAACGTACGAAACGGCACACACACAGACGCGCGCTGCGACGAGACCTCTAAGCCACAATAAATATACTGAGAGCACCGCGACTATCGCTTGGGGCCTCGTCAGAGCGCGCGTCTGAGTGTGCCGCTTCGGCCGTTTGTACGTAGTTTCATTACTGTCCATATATTTATTGTGCCGAAAGCCGACAGGATACGTGTTAATTAATAACTAATCTTCTATATGAATATGAGTAAGTGTTTAGATATACACCTATCACATTAAAAAAAAATAATCCTCAAGTAGGAAGTCAGTAAGAAATTGATTACATTTTACAAAAGCGAATCCGATATAAAATTATAATCGTTTAATTATGAAAGTTCCGAGAACCTACAAAGACGATCGCGGATTTAATTTGATTGAAAAATACATGGCAACATAATGGAGCTATATTATTAGATGGCTCTATTTCGGCTTCAATGTCAATGTAATATTGGCATATTAACTTTTAAGCTGCCCTGCACAGTTTTTTAAGATTTTTGAATTGAGTTAAAACTAGGTACTTTATAATTTATATAAACTCTCTATGATAAAGTAATTCTTCCGTTACTATTTACTAGATAATCATTCTACGATAAAAAAACTTTTTTACAAAAAAATACAACCGACTTCCAAAACCAACACTACAAAGTGAAAAATAACTAATTTCGGAAGTCGGTGTCTGGTTAAATGTATTTTCGTTCTTGACACCGACTTCCGAAATTAAAGTTATTTTTCACTTTGTAGTGTTGGTTTTGGAAGTCGGTTGTATTTTTTTGTAAAAAAGTTTTTATTTTTCACTTTTTAGTTGTGGTACCTACCCCATACAAATTCTAATACCACTACCTGCAAAACAAACTAGAACATCATCCATATGAAAGTGGGGAAAAAATACGTATTATTGAAGCTAACTCAAAAACTACCCAAGCAAAATTAATCAATTTTATATGGGACCAACTTTTATATATATACCCTCTCGAATAAAGCAGAAATTTTTCAAATCGGACGACTCTGTAAAAAGTTATGTCGAATTGAGAACCTCCTCCTTTTTTTTCGTCGGTTAAAAATACTAATACCTACGTGATTATTTAGCCTTTACTACATCGCAATTTGAATATCATTGCCAAATATAAATACCTACTACACTCTGATATCACAATTTTCCTCATACATTTCAGATTAAAGCTAGGTGGGTACTAATATAAAATTCTGTTTATTTTGGGCCACCAGTTCTAGCGGTAATAACACCTTGGGGCATCCGTTTGTTTGCCGCATAGATAATTGTTTTCACTAAACACTAAAACAGTTGTTTTCTTGTTTTACTTCAGCTAAAGGTAGGTAAACTTTAGTTTGTTATGAGAGAAAGATTGGGTACCTACACTAGTCGCTGCCGAAGATAAAACTTTTGAAATTATATTAGCACCATAGACAATCCCTTATTCATAAAAAACTAAAACGCTCTACAAACCTATTTTAGTTAAAATAGTGTTTTGCCTTCTTCTTTTAAACTCAAATCATAATTGGATGGAAATTGACAAAACACTATTTTAACTAAAATTATGTGTGTAGAGAGTTTTAGTTATATATGAATAAGGTGGTAAGACTTTAGGCATCAACTAATTACGTTCTTCTCTTTTTTTCCAAATAAAAATGCATCAGTTGCTGCCGATCCAATTGTTCATTCCCATAATAGTATTTAACCCCAAAAAAAAATGGGCATGGGCATTTCCTACATCGATACGCCTTTTTGCCGATACGATACCGATACTCCTATAAAAGTATCGGCGATACCGATGCCGATACGCTTATGGAATTTAAATGAAGGTAAAATAACTAAACACGTTGGGTTATTTTTTTAAATTAATATAAAAAATTACAGACATAGAATGAGATTACTGGATGATAAAATTAATAATTCAGGTAAATAGTGTTAGTAATTAAAATTAACATTAATAAGATTTTTGTTTAAAAAAAAAGTTTCGCAAACAAGTTTTGCGGTGATAGGCAATTTCGCAAGTCTGTTTGAAAGAGTTAACAGACCTTCAAGCAGCGGTGGAAAATAGTATCTCAGATGCGACAGAACTCATTTGGAAACTAGGTATAGTATTTCTGAGCCATTTTTTCAAGTTTGGGTATAAGACGTCATTGTTCGTGCCTCGTTTGCAAAGAAATAGACGAAACAGCACGCGCGTTTACATTACTTTTTTGATGCGCGAAATATGAAAAGTAGGTATCGTTGTACTGGCAATAAAAATATCGGCATTGCCGATATATCGGCAAACCAGAATTATCACCGATATATCGGTATCGGTATGAACCCCTAGCCACGAGTCTTACCAAGAACTCTGGTCAATCGCAACTAGGCGCAAGCTTATCAGAAATAATATAGGTAGCTATAACATTTGCAACTACCCTCGCAAATCCCTATGGGTGCTGAACTATGACGTCAGAGTGGCGTAGTCTTACACCGTCACTGCTAGGTGCAGGGTATTGACGTCACTGGCTCGTGTCAACCGGACATGTTTCGGGCTAGAAGCGTGCGTGCACCTTTTGTACGTCATCTTATCAAGAATTTTTACCAGCATGTTGGAATTAGACAAAAGACCGGACTAACAAAAGGTATTTACAAGGCAGAAGTGAGTGGAAACGCCGGGAGGGACGCCCTCTAGAAGGTCGTCCTTATTGGTGATGTTCTTCAGAAAAGTCTGTTGCGTAGTGCTCGCAATCGGCGTGCTGTGTGACCAGATGTATGAACGTAAACTAATCAAAAGGAATACCTACGTAAGGATCGTAGTAGGTGGCGTTCTGTAGTGTAACGAACCAGGAATACTTCTAACACAACCGGTATATTATTGAACAGAGTCACGTTCTTAGCAAAGTATTTTCCAAGACTTATCTGTTATAAGTATGTTCTACCTTATCTATATTTTTACTTTTTTATAAAAATAAAATCAAGTAATTATTGGAAGTTGTGTATAATAAATAAATAAATAAATAATAATAAATAATAAATAAATTTATTTCAGTTAACTTTACAAACTTCTACAATATATAATCTTGCATAGAGGCCTCCTTTTAAGTATAATAAATACCTGTACTAGGAGACCCCAAAAGTATATATTATTGAATTATCAATTTAAACGTAAAAATAATGTAATCAATTATAGAGCATTTCTTAATATGAATTCTAATGTGATACATAATAATCAATGCATGATACCAAAGACTATTGTGGTTAAATACTCTTTGCATGATACGAACTATATCGCGGCTTCAACTTTCTTACTGCGACATGTATAGGCGTAGGCGTCGTACGCACGAGCGAACAAAAGCATGGTGAACACGAACATCGAATACTTTAAATGTTCAACAGGGTCCTGAGTTTCTTTAGATGATCCGTGTTCGATGGTCGTGTTCACCATGTTTTGTTCGCTCGTGCGTACACGCCTTAACTATTTAGAATAGGTAGGGTACAAATAGATGTCAATAGTTTTCTTCCGTATCTCCCTAAACAATTGGATGCCGCTTTTCAGTAGGACTATATCGGATTTATGTCGTAACATCACCTACTTCAATTAAGTACTTATCAATCGGCCTTGAATATCACTGCTGCCCACCAGAACTTTTCCTCAAAACAATCCTTTCGCCACACTTTTCATCTAATCCGCAAATAAGTTTTAATACAATATTATGAATGTCCAGGGAACAAGCGTGGCTAACAAACCGCAAGGTATTAGTAAAATTTTCTACAATTTTTTTACGTAATGGCGTAGCTATCGACCCACGTGTTGCTTATCAATGCCATGTGACCGTTTCGGTACGTCGCCATAAAAAATCCATAATAAAACCCGTTGCGAATTTACGGAATGGTGTACATCATACTCTACAATATGGGTATAAAAGAATTCCTAATTGAATTTATTGATAATAGGCGAATGCATTGTTAAGCTAACAAAGTTTATGTTAGAATTTGTCATTAATTACATCTTTCATTGACCAATTTTACTTGTTGTGTTGTGGCTATTACAGGATTTTCACAGACAACCCAAATTGTTTTGCTACCAACGACTTAATTGACTTCTTGCAAAACAAACATCATTATTTTCGTTCTGTGCTCCTTTGATGAAGTGTAGTCAAAATCTAAAGCTCTCTTTCTAAGTTACATTATAACACCAGAAACAAGTAACAATAATTTTAATAAATCTAGTTACCTATCCTCTTGTCTCGTTTCTCTCAACTTCTATCAAGTCCCTTGTGATTCACAACTTGCACTACGCATCATTTATCTGCATAGGAGTACTCTTCAGCAACAACTATGTCGCCTTTGATCTTGTATTGGTCATTATACGACTTTACGTAAGCCCAATTTGCACAGAACATCTGACAAACTTCACTCATTATTATAAATTTGCCAGAATCAGCCACAAAATAACAGTATTTTAGACAAACGGCTTGGAATCGTTGGACTTCAAAGAGACTGAAAATATGTCCAATTGATTTGCAGTTACACTGTCTTTTGGGCTTGCATACTGCAAACCTTAGACTGCAGTTTAAATTCAGTATTACCAACTACCGTAAGTGCTGTTTTATCAATGGAATGCGAAGACAGAAACAATTATTGGTCAATTAAAAAACGATTTTATCTGTCAGCCTAATCAGCTTTACTTCTAAGTATAGTCTCGACCACCAACAATGCAATTATAACATCTCAAATATGCTGAGTTGCATAAAAACGCAACCGATAATATCACATTGTAACATAACCTAGAACTATGACTTGCACTGTCTAGAACACTGAACAAGTATTAATACACAAGTCCTTCATGAACGTGAGTGCATGCATGCAGTTTGATACTTTGACATTTTGCGCACTGAGACTACAAGAAATCGCATTTTTTGCACCATATCTGCTGATCAAAATATATCAAGTGCGAGCCTCTGTTCATTAAAAGATTACTCGTTGGACCTAATGACAACAGGGAGTCCACAATTGTATTGGTGACTGGGTCATACTCTTTCTGCAAGAGACATGATACTGCTAGAATGCAGTTCACTACAGCATTCCTCTTCACCCATAATATTATGATTATTGTATTTCTGCGTCGTAGAATCGTTTTTTTTTCCAGAACATTCCTCAATTAACGTTTACAACCGTAGCCATTTATTTCCCAGTCGGTATCTAAAGACGTGTATTACGCGTCATCCTAACGTGTAGTCCATTGTCGCTTATTGCTTATATCCGGTGCTGCCAGTGCTTATTCATGAGCATAGATGTAAAGATTTACAGCATAATATAAGAGCAGTAAATTGGTAACAGATTGAGCGCAGTTGAGTCACGGAAAATTGCATTGACGCGAATATAGGGCAATTGGATTTAGAACTGTTCTCGTTAAGGTCGGAATTAACAATGACAATAACGAAAAAATCTCCCAAAATTTCTTTGACAACAACTTTAGTTCATGTTATCAAAATACCTTTACTATCAAGCACTTCATATAATCTGCAACAACGTTAAAAACTTATCTAAATACTACTAACCTATTGATTTTTCTACACAGTCATTCTATATCTTATATATCGATGTATCAGTGTATTAATCTCTGGACACGAGCATTTCAACCAGTTACATGCAGTACCTGACATTCTTGATGCAGGAAGTGTTTTGCAAGCCAGTTTGCTTATAGCTAAAGCAACAGTTATTGCACTGGGAATACTCGTAAAGTCCTTCCAGTGCAGGATTAGTTCCTAGGAACTAGTTCCTACTGGCTTTGGACACATAATAGGTAATTCACAATAGGTTCACCCGTAGGAAACTCCTCTTCTAAAGAAGCTGCAAAACATCATCGTTTTGGCTTGTACAATTGTGACTGCTAAATATGAACCTCCTGTTATGCCTACTGCAGCAATAAGCAATCAAACAAGCACCTCTGCCACAATGGTTTCGGGTTGATGAAAAACCTAAGGGAAAAGTAGTCACCCAGAAGTATGCTGTTGCATCACTAAAGGCATACTGCATCTACAGTTCTACACCCGTCTTGAGCAAGCGGCAAAGCGATCAATGCTATGTCTTCTCTCTATGAGAAGGGGCCTTTGCCCTGCATTGGGAAAAATAATAAGCTGGCATTATTATTATAAGTACTACATCTGCAAATCCTGATCCATTCGAACCTAAAAATCGATTTTAAATATTCGAATTAAGTGTGTATTGTGTATTTATTTTATTTCTTATCTCACTAGCTTCTGCCCGCGGCTTTGCCTGCGTGGATGTCACAAAAGAAAACCCTCGGGAACGTACTACCGGGAATCCTTCCTTATTCCTTTTCTATATTATAATGGAAAACTGTGCAAAATTTCAGCTTTCTAGGTACAAGGGTTTGGGGTGGGCGTTGATGAGTCAGTCAGTCAGGACTTCTCTGTTTATTTATATGTATAGATTATATGCTGCACTGGTTGACGTCATCACATCACCGCCGGCTGTCGCTGAAAACCAGTGCTGGTGCTCTGTCTCGCATAGGGTCGCAGCATTATGCTGAGCGATGACCCCCAAATTGATCTATTTTGTGTTTTTATCTTTGCGTCATGTTTACCGCAAATAAACGTATTTTCTTTATTTTTCTTTTCTAACCTTTTACAGGTCTACTGCCTACCTTACAGGAAAATTGATTTCCTAACTTAAAGTAATATAACTTTATCCTCCAAGTTAGCTTTACGTTAGTTGTAGAATGCGATTAGACATAAATAAGCTTATGTAGGTGCAGAGAAATATGGTCCTTAGAAGTTATGATAAATTTTATGGCTTTTATATCCTGGAAGAATGACCTTAGGAAGTAAATAATCTGAATAAATTGACCTTTAAAAGGCGTCAGTACTGTACCTACTCGTGTTTAGGTACATATCTACTTAATGTGTCATCATCGGCATCGCTTCCTTGCAGTCATTTCTTGAATAAACGTTGATTATTTAGTCATAGTAGTAGAGGAGCTCGTGGCTAAGTAGTGACAGCCGCACGGGTCGATCCATCAGGTTAAGCTACGCTTGCCGGGGTTGGTCAGTGGATGGGTGACTATCTTTACATACCGAGACTCCTCCGTGCCTCGGAAAGCACGTTAAGCTGTTGGTCCCGGCTGCCATTCGTAGATTTTTGACAGTCTTTACGGGTAGTCAGAAGCCCGAAAGTCTTGACAACCAGTCTTACCAAGGGGTATCGTATTACCCAGTTACTGGGTTGTGGAGGTCAAATAGGCAGTCGCTCCATGTAAAATACTGGTATTCAGTTGCAACCGGTTAGACTGGAAGCCGACCCCAACATAGTTGGGAAAAGGCTAGGCAGATTGATTGATGTAGTCATAGTATTTATGAATTTATTTATTAAACACAGTTCCAGACCGTTTGTCTGCTTGTAAGATATATAGGCTGACCACGTGTAGAATTTGCCTACCGAGTCCAATGACGGAAGCATTTTAATTTTAAGTATTGTCTCAGGATACCTTATTGTCATGGAATTATGTAGATGTTTGACTTGTCAACGAATTCATACATTTTTTTTTTTTTTTTGTGTTTTGGGGTGTCAGATTTTATAAATCCTCAACGTCCAATGGTTGTATCCCTCCTTCGTGGATCGTCACTGTAAAGAGTATCTAACGCGCGTCACAGGCCGATCACACACTTGCATGCCAACATTATAGGAAACTAGGTACCTACTCCTCCATGACTCACCACGCCGCATACCTACATACTAGCATTGATTGCAGTCCATTCATTAGCACAGAGCAGGTCAACACTTCCTTCGCATTTGATTGAAACGCGCCGTATGCAGGATGCCTTATGTTCCGCTTCAAAGACAACGCACGTAACATATAAGATACTTCGCACACTGAACACGACGCGCGACTTATATTCGCCGTCTTCATACGCCTATTGTTACTGGCCGTTGACTTCGGCAGCTTTAAAAATCTCTTTGGTGATTGCTAACCGCGATAAAAAAGATTTATTTACAGTTACTCTTCTCGAATGAATTTTTAAATTCAGAACACGATTCAACTGTAAAATGAATTAACATTGATGATGAGCCCTATTTGCGTTAATGCATTACAAACAAATAAACTATCCTCATATGGGTACACATTTGCAATACAGACACATTAACACCTTCTTACTTTTATGTGCATTATAAATTTACGATATTGGCTCCCTGTAGCTGTCACACCACAATAAAACCATCTAAATTAATTTATTGTTCTGTTTCTCGGCTTTCTCAAAGCAGTTTAAGGTGAAGTAAATGTATTTTTAACAAGCAACAAATTACTGTAATGTAATCGTAATCGTCTTCCGCGCATTTTTCATGCGTCAGTCGTTAATCGCAGCCGCATATATTTCGAGTGTAGAGTTCCTAAATGAATCACATCGTAGGAAATCAATTAACTAAGCACTGTTATTAGTATTGTTCCACCTTTAGCGGTGAAAACATTAAAATAAATATCTCTTTTATTATTTAAAGAGCCTAATTGAGTGGGTAATGAATTTACAGAGGTTTATCCGATAAGCGAGAAAACATTGGACTTAAAACGCCATCAAAGTGGGCAAAAGTGGGACTTCTGTATTAAGTAGTAATCGATGCTTCACTTTATGAAGAAGATGCGTAAATAATTTAAAAAAAAATCTTATATAAATAGGAAAAACACGCGTGAAATTGAGAACGTCCTTATATTTCTTAGAAATGCTTTTAAAAGAAGCGGATATTATTCATAAACCCATATGGGTTTTTTATTTAAAACTTTAACAACAATAACCTACTGCTCTTTGAAATTCAAGACGTATTAACAACCCTTACAATACTTTCAAAAGTTTCTGATATGGAAAACTTTGAACAATATTATATCCTCAAAGGGAAACCATAGCTGTTCTAATTATTCCTAGCTTCAAGGTGACTTGGGAACTATGGAACATTCTGGTTTGCATACCAATGTCGGTAAATATAAAAAGTTTTATTTACACTTTTTTAAACAAAAAGTGGGCGATTCTAGCATAATTTCACCAATGAAACAGCATTTCTATTGTTTAAAAATCTCACCGTGAAAACTTGTGAAGTGAGGTGAAGTGAATTGACAGCGTCAATAGTGTCAATTTCTAGCATCAGGTGAAATGACAGCTCACTTCACCTAAGTTTTTACGGTGAGATCTTTACAGAATAGACGCGATCAACACAAGTGTCAACACTCCACAACAGAGACACTCGCTCACAGACACACTCATACACACACACACACACACACACACACACACACACACACACACACACACACACACACACACACACACACACACACACACACATACTCACACACACACAGTTCACCGACAGTTTAGATCAGTAAATCGTGTTCAGTTTCGTCGGTGTAATTCGTACTTAGCATGCGGGAAAATAGCATCAAATACGCATCCTGTAATAAAGCCTAACTTTGTGGTAAATATTATTAAGCAAGTGCTTTCTTTGTATCAATAAAGAAAGTTTATTATGTTTTTTGCAAAAAAATCGGGTGAGAACAATGGCGGCTGGTCCAATCAACGCGCCAATATTTTATAGAAACACTATTTTCAAACATTTGGAGATGTGTTTTTTGATTGGCTGCAAAGAGACATGAACCTTACACTTGCAAAACAGTTCCTTGATAATTCACGGGGACAGTCAATTATTTAGTTACCTACCTACTGCAGGACTGCATTTCTAACAGAGATGTGAGACTGGGAGGTGAAACGGTGAAGCTAAGCTACTAAACGATGTGTCAATTTCCATCAGAGCTAATTGGTTTAGCGAGCGAAGCGGGTAAGATGTGTTATGAAGATGCGATGATTTTGCATCAAAGGTAACCCAAACGACGCTATGAAAATCAAAAGATCGCATTGGTTGCTACGCAGCTTAGCACATCTTTGGTGGAAAGGCAGCCTTGAATGTCCTTTAGATTCCTGGCTAAACAATCCGAGCAGTGCACTGCTTTCTATTCACACAATTGTAATAGCAATCCCGACGTTTAAACCTGCACAATTGTTCCTTACTACACATGCATCCCTAGTACTTCCTACGCTATAGCGAATAAGGTAACTAGGACGCCTATTCGAGCGTACGTAATGCGTCCCGACGCGGCGCGACGACGATTAAATACGTTTTGTTGTTGCTAAACAACCCTGCGCTGCTGTGGAAAATTTTTGTTGGTGGAAGGTTAAGTTTTAGCTGGTTGGGTGAGGTTAGTGTGGGGTTAATAATTATGAGTAAGTATTAAAGAAAAAAAAAACTGTTCGAAAAAGTCTAATACTAGGACTATTATTAAAAGAGCTTTTCCTTCAATAAAGGGCTGTGAAAGTAGGTCGATAAGAAGATAGGTTAATACAAAGTAGACCGTAATTCACATTTCATATCACTTGGGCGTAAAAAATGCCATACCTTCCAGGAAAACGGGGAAATTCGCTTTCCATCATGCGTGATCGAGGTCAGGAGCAGCAGACCTAGTAAGCAATAAAAAAAACCTAATATGGGGCTTGCTTTTACACGGGTAGTCTAATAAACGACGCTTTTTTTGTTTGAGATTTTAAATGAAATTGTAATTTATCTAATTAGGCACCTATCAATATTTATTTTTACAAAAAACGTGTGTATAAGCCTGTATGGCTCCATCCATTTAGTTAGAATTCCAGACTTACGTATAAGGACAAAAATTGCGTGTAAAATGTAAAATAATTGGTACAATTATTTCCCAGTACACTTAAAAAGGCATGTGACAGAATGTTACAATTCATTCAGTTATTAAGTTGATCAGTTATGGATATAAGTGAAACCTAATAAGCAACGTGGGCAAGCGTCGATTTATTTACTTTCTTATATATTTCATATCCGTAGGTTTAGTTAGATATTGACCACAGTATAGGAAAAGGCAGAAAACTCATTAGGTAGGTAGGTACTACATAGTTGCACAGAGTTTATAGGACAAAAAAAAAAAGGAAACGTGTTCCTTTTTTTTAGTAAAAATGATGTAGGTACTTATTAATCTCATAAATTCCATGTTCTTGCTGTTTTATTTTTGGGATAAATGGACTGCACTGTACATACGTGAACCTTTGAGAGTCGTTACGGGTCGTCAGAAGCCCGAAAGTCTGACAACCAGTCTTACCAAGGGGAATCGTATTACCCAGTTACTGGGTTGTGGAGGTTAGACAGGTTGCCGACAAATGTAAAATCCTGGTATTCAGCTGCTTCCAGTTAGACTGGAAGCCGACCCCAACATAGTTGGGAAAGGGCTAGGCAGTTTGACTGTACATAATTAGTTAATAATGTTCCCAATGCTGCTTCAAAAGGGACTTTACATAGGCTAACACATTGTTAGTCTGCACGGTATAAAATAATCCTTATAACAACAATTACTGGTAGGTAATTGCAACAAATGACATCCCAGGAATGGAGCTTCTGTCCTTTCGTTCCTGTGTAAAGTCTTACAGCAATAAAGTGTTGCCAACATTCTTTCACAAGTTTCCATTTAGGACTTGGACAAAAAAATTCGTAGAACATATCAGTGCCTGCATTCCTTTGCGATGTGAATTTATAATTTTTTAATTAAAATTGCGACCAATGTTTGGTTGCCAGTTTGCCACCTTTAATTAATTGGCCTAGAACTTTTATATAACAAGTTTTTGTAATAACAAAGTCTTAGAACTTAGGTTGTTGACTAAGTAGTAGCTACTATGACTAAGAATGAGACAATGCAATAAAAGTGTTACGTTTCATGATGGTAGGTATACGTAATTACTTTTTTGTTGTGGAAGGACCAAGAAAGATAGACTAAACTGTTGCGCAACCAAGTTGGATGTGGACTGTTATAGTTCTTGTGCAGTTGCAGAGGCTTCGATCGAACTGCTTTCGAACCGCAATTTGGCAGAAGCAACGCCATCTGTCATGGCCCACTTAAGGTAGCTGTTACTATTTTTACATACGAGCGAGACTCGTCAATTGCAGAGGCAAATGCTCGCGTCAATGTCGATCGTCGACGACATGTCAGCGCCAGCCGCCGACCTAAAGCGACGCTTGCAGATGTGGCGTGTCGCGTCCGCCATTTTGTCACTCCTGAATTATTTGCTGTCCACTGTCAGAAAGGCGGACGCGACGCGCCACAACTGCAAGCGTCGCTATAAGCCGCCGACATATCGACGACCGCCGCGACGTCGACGCAGTTGCAGTCAGTGCAGTTGCCTCTGCCGTTGACGCGTGTCACTCGTGTGTGGTGAACACTAATACGTATGTGGTGGATGGAACTCTATGTTAATAATATAAGGATTAAAATTAGATTCGTCAAACATTGTAAAAGTTTTCATGGCATTGAAACTAAATTGTTTTGATATAAATTTATAATTATAAAGATTTTAATAGCCATGGAATATTAACCTGAAAAATAATATGACTATTTCACTTTCTTAAAAGGGAAGATGTTAGGGAGTGCAACACTACCATCATTATTATAAGGTGGCAACACTGGCGTCACTTTCTGTCTGGCAGTGGCCGAAGTATACGCACGTATGTATTTTCGTGTCTAATTAAAGTCCTATATTATTACTTACCGGTGGACTAATATTATTTAATACAAGTTGTCTCCGAAGACGTCCAACCAACAGCCGCTCACGTGGATTCAATCAGCCTCCGAGGTAACAGCATCCAAAATTTTTGCGAAGTTCTTGTGTGAAACTGCAGTGTTTCAAGGCATTCCAAATAAAAATAAACAAGTGACATTTAATAAAACATAATTCAAAACTATTATGAATTAAAATAAGCAGCCTATTGTGCCGCAGCCGTAAAATGAATGGTTTATCTGATATTTTAAGCTAATTACACAGTAAAACCAGTGAAGCGACATTTGTAATTAAATGTAATGGCTGCTTGATTAGCCGCAGTCACATGCCTCACGCATGTAGCACTGTCAATACATGCCTCATGTCTCTAAGCCTCATGTTCATTTGTGCATGAGATGCGGTCCAACTAATTCAACTAAGTATTTTCATCTGTATTAAAAAGAAAGGTTTTGTCTTGCAAATTGATCCTGTCTTGACTTTAAAAGTGTGTTTTTAGTTTTGTAATTATAGTCGTAAAACAATTATCATTAGGTACCATACAAATATTCTTAAACTAAATTAAGTAAAAACTAAATAATATTTTTGGGAGTTATATTTTCGAGCCGTTTGGGGTTGAATCACTAGGGCCATGGGGTCCGTGCACACTTGGTTTTTCAAGACGCTAAACGGTTGGTCGACTCCTCACGTTACCAGAAGGCTGGCCTATTATTTGGCCAAAGAATCAGCATTGCCATACAACGTGGCAATGCTGCCAGACTTTTGGGCACTTTTCCTGTTGACAGCGATGCGGACGAATTTTTTGATGCCCTATGATCCTTTCCCCTCCTTTTTTATATACCATGTACATATTATTATTTTAAATCTGTTAGTTTATTTAATATGTACATACTTTGAATATTGTTATAAATATTATACTAATAAAAATTCAGATATTGTCTCCTACAATAAAAGAACACAATATAATATGAAATTGCGATAGCTCAGAAGAAATACCTCGTAATTATATTATACTTGTATCTCGTAATTATATTATACTTTTAATTCATAATATTGTTTTCGATAATGTGATTATTTCTACGTGATATGATAACGTTTAACTGTCATGTTACAATAGTGATAGACACATTACAAATTATTATCGATAAAATTAAAAACTAAATAAGAAACAATTTAAATTATGAAAAATAACAACTACTACGAGTATAAACGTGAAATTTTGTGAGGATGGATGGTTGGATGTTTGTTTGTTACTCTTTCACACAAAAAAACTTTTGTACAAAAAAATACAACCGACTTCCAAAAAAAACACCACAAAGTGAAAAATAACTTTAATTTCGGAAGTCGGTGTCTAGTAGTATGTATTTTCGTTTTTTGCCACCGACTTCCGAAATTAAATTTATTTTTCACTTTGTAGTGTTGTTTTCGGAAGTCGGTTGTATTTCTTTGTAAAAAAGTTTTTATTTTTCACTTTTTAGTTGTGTACCTACCCCACACAAATTCTTACCACTATCTGCAAAACAAACTAGAACATCATCCATATAAAAGTGGGGAAAAAATACGTATTATTGAAGCTAACTCAAAAACTACCCAAGCAAAGTTAATCAATTTTATATGGGACCAATTGTAATGTATACCCTCTCGAATAAAACAAAAAAATCCAAATCGGTCCAGCCATCTTAAAAAAAAAGGTTCCGACGAATTGAGAACCTCCTCCTTTAGATAGTTTATAACCTGGATTAACACATAGGATACTTTTTATCCCGATTTTCCTACGGGTTCGAGACTTAAATGCGGGTGAAACTTCGGTGCGCTTCTAGTAATGAAATATCCTAACTAGCCAAATAACAAACTAAAATGTCCGAAAAACAAATGAATGATCAGTAAAATTGGTTTTTCTTAGTATTGCTTACACTTGTGGATTTATTTAATACGAGGGTCATGTTCGCCTGGGATAAGTTGTCTAGTGGCCCAGTCACGACTAAATTATAATCCCTTTCTTTCATATTGACATTTGACAGTCATGTTGACGAAACATGAACCATGTCATCGTAGCTCCTATACCTGAATGTCTTACATCGTTTCTTTACAGGTATTTCCGACTAAACCCTTAAATATTGACTCGGTCCCCATAATGAACGCTGCCAAAACAAACACTATCCCTCTTTTAAGTACACCTCGGATAAAATTCCTATATCACAAATTCTTTGAGAGAACCTCATGATGAAATGCAATGAATGCACAATAAAATATTAATAATAGAAGTGCATTTCGCAATTAAAATAGTAGGTGTACGTCATCTATATTTTTTTTCATTGAACTGACTTAAAAAAATTACATCATATAATTTATGCTAAAACTGACCTAGAGACAATCGTGCGTGGTTGATCATCACCCCTGCCATATTTATAGAAATAAATAATTTAGTATGCCGTATACTACCACACATCTACAGGTTTGCAGGGCCCTAAGACCCTAAGGAAGGGAGCAGAAGATGGCTTAGATGGCTACTCTACCGCTCCACAAACCAGGTCGTCACAGACCCAAGTGACAACTAACTGTGCCCCGAACCTCGTTCGCATGGAAGTCGTCACATTTTAATAAAACTCCCTCATCCCCCGACCCGCCCCGTGTTGCAGCGTCCGTCCGCGCTTCTATTTCGTTTTCGCTTAGCGTTCATTCAGACTTTTTTTCTTGGCTTATGACATAAGGGTCGTAGCGTGATGTTAAAAAGCCTATACCGATCCTCGAGAATTGGGCTACCAAATGCAAAAATAATTTTCCAAATCCGACTTTTTGTTCACAATTTCATGGGTTTTATTTTTTGCGCGGAATCCTAATTCTTGTTCCAAAATAAAAGTAGCCTAAGTTACTCCTTATAACAGCAGCTACCTGACAGTGAAAGTCCCGTCAAAATTTGTCGAGCTGTTTCGGAGATTAGCCGGAACAAACAGACAGACAAAAATTTTAAAAACAGTTTTTTTTTGTTATACCGTATATACTTTCATAAGCATGCATTTAGTAAAAAGCTGTTATTTTGACGTTACAAACAGACACTTCAATTTTATTTATTCATGTAGATGGCGTGAAACGACAGTTTAGTTGAGGTCATCGCGAGCACTGGGGCCGTATTATTAACAATTAATGCCATCATTTTTCCAGTGCTAGAGAGAGACGGAGCTATACATGACCTATATCACCATCCCTTTTTCGCAACGGAATCATGATGGCGTTAATACTTCATAATAAGGACCCTGGACTGTGGAAAGTCGTAATACTTTAGCTATTTAACAAAATTATGCAAATCAATAATAATTAGTGTTTCTACCAACATAAAAAAACTGTGTTAGAACTTTGGTTGATGATTTTCATGTTCAACTCAAAACTCAAACGCAAAAAGCATTTGGGTACCTAGGTATTACAATATTACTTAAACCATTTACTGACATGTCAAGACAGACCGAGCCGTCTGTCAGAAAGACGAAGGGAATTGTTCAGTAGTTCCTGTGCCTCCTTCGTGAACAAAAAATTTGAGACGATACTACAGTTGACTTGGACAATAATAGATGTAGCTATAAACTCTAGTATAACCGTTGTTACGTCGATATAATCAATGAGTCTAATAATAGTTAGCTTTTAAAGAAGTTAGGATAACCTGACTGGAAGCGAAAACCTGAGGTCCAATTGACACTTGATTTGGGAAAGATCCCAAATCAAGTGACAGTGACAGTGTGAGTGAGTGGGAGAGTTCTAATGACACCAAATCGAACGCCTCCGCTTGCAATGTGGGCTGAAACTGATCACCGGACGGAACTGCTATAAATCATGACATTGTAATAAAATTGTATGGTATTTATGATGTATATTTGTTTACGATAATATGGGTCAATTAAGCTTCCGAATCGTGATATTAGTAAGAATAAAATATGATTATTACTGAAGCTTTGCTTATATTTCGGAAAGAACCTATGAAGCGATATTTCACGCCAGTATTCAAAATTTGTTTGTACGTACACACGGCTGCACATCAAGCTATACATTTCCAGTTTATACTGACCTCTCATTGTAAGGAAATATAATGCGATACAATATAAAATGCGAGATCACCTTATACTGGAAATTATAGCTTGATCTGTAGCCGTGCGTACACTTATCTACATTTCGCCAGTAATTTTAAAGTCCCCATCGACCGGTCACAGATCCAAACTCAAAGCTGCCAGCACTAATAAATTCCATTACGAATTTACAAAAAAAAAAAAAAAAAAACAATAGCTCTATAAGTACAAAAAAAAAACCATATTTTATCCCCTGACCGCATAAGAATGGAAACTTCAAAATAATCTGTTACGAATTTTCCCTCAAAACTTTGCGAGAAGACTGTAGTTGATAATTTCATTAATACTCAAAATCATCACCTTGTCCCGTCTAATATTCTGCTTAGAGAATAACAATTAATTAATTTGTAAAACAGATGTCTGGAAATATCAGAATCTATAACTAAGAAAATTAATATACATAATGTAAGTATTATGCAGGTCCATTATATTATGTGAATAGATTAAGGTCACATGATACCGGCGAAATACAAATTGTATCTGAGATTAATACTAAATTGACTTCGGTTTGCTGTACTAATTGAGCAATTGAATGGGTTTTATATGGAACCCACTTTTAATTGGGATATGCAGAAAACATTTTTCTTTTTTGTTTATAAAATCGGCTGCGATTGTAGATATAAAGACATTTTTATTTGTTTTACAATTTAAAATGTCGTCCAGCATTTCCATTGACGCCCGTCCAAAACAGATTCTCACCACTCAATAACACGACAGCTCATAAATCGCGTATTTTCGACAACAACTCACAAATTTCTCGATTACGTTTTCATCGATCAACGTCGATATTTTTCCGTTTTCCCTCCAATCGACGTCAGACTTGCGATAAAACAATGCATCGTGCCTACAGCCACAATCCCGGCCGCCGGAAGCCGTAATCGTGATTATCCGGTATTTTCAAATCGGAAATACGTTTACCGAGTAGATTGGTAACGAAATGGTGTTACATTATAATATTGTTGTACTATGTTGGTGTGTATTGTAGTTGATTCATAAAAAAATATATAAGCAGTCAAGTAAAACATCTGTTTTTTACCCACTTTGTGGCATAATTTGAAACTTCAAATGCTAAATCCACTCTTTGCTGAAATGATACATAAATAATTTAGCTAGCTCTCCTGTTCGGTTCACTTTTGTACTGTAGGTACTTATTTTAAAAAACTGGTGATATTTTTTCATCAAAAATAAAAAGCCAGGTCGGGGTACAAGTTAAGAGGATATATCGAAGCGTGGTTTAGGTCGGTGTGTAAGTGAAATGGCGTTATGGCTGTCAAGTTTGCCGCGCGAGATAGAAGACTCACGCGCACCGGAACTAAACGGCTTCGTTTAAATGTAGATTAATGACAAAATGTTATATGTACTTAAATCAATTTTTAGCTTAGTAAGTTCTTAAGAAATTTAAATATACCTTCGATTTAAGAACTTGCTAATAAAAATAGATTTTTACTGCACACTATGGAACTGTTTACGCGTACAATCGTATAAAACAGAAAATAAACGGTGTTTCGGTGTTTTTGGTGTGTATTCATGGTTCGGTTTTAGTACAGCAGTAGACAATATAATCAAATAACACATAATTATAGAAAATCCAAAATGATTTAATTTGGTTTTATAACAACTTTAAAAACACGAAATTTATCGATGTATCCCCTTAAAGCTCAAAATTAATGTCTCACAAACACGCTAGGTATTTCTGCTACTACGAACCGCAGACCACTCTCGCGAGGCTACGTTTGCTAAGCCATTCATCTGAGAGTACGCTATAAACACAAATACAGGCGTAAACGAGCATATATCGTAAAGAGCAACAATCTCGCCTTTCTAAGCGCAAGTAAGTAAAAGTCTGGGACAGTTGTCACAGCGTAAAACATTGTAGAAGACCCACTCAACACAACGCACGAAAAGACGGTTAAGAAAAAATGCTAGCGCCTAAATGAACCTTAAAAAACCAGCCAAGTGCGAGACGGACTCGCAGACGAAGGGTTCCGTACCACCGTATATTTAACTCTACGTTCCAAAATACGATACGTTCAACATTAATTCTGCGGCATCTTTGGCATTGCATCAAAAATATACAACAAAATACCTATTGACATTCTGAGCACTAAGGAACTTCCAGTATTTAAAAATAAATTACGAAATTTTTTAATTGATAAAGCATACTACACGATCCAGGATTTCTTGAATTATTGATTTTATTGTTGACCATGTATTAATTTCATTGTATTTTGATATTTTTAATAACTAAATTTGACATGTAAAATCATTTTAAATTTAATGCCAATACTTAATTATTGTATGCCTATTAGGCAGGACATATTGAAACTTTAATTTATTGTTAACACCTTAACTAACATATGCCCACAATAAAGATATTTTTAATTTTGAATTTTTATATCAAAAACGGTTAGAAACGTGCCTTCTGTCCGTACTTTCATCGTATGAAACGGAGCGCTCTCCCACGTTAGACAGAACGCCACGCTTTTCAACCGGCAACCGGTACCGACGCGACGGCGACCCGTTAGTTTACCTGAAATGTATTTATTATTACGACTCGTTGTCCGGATCTATGTTTATTATGAATTCATAGTAGAGACACGCTTCACGTGTTACGTAAATTATGTATTTTTATGTTTAATGATGATATAGTGAAATCGGGAAAACAGGAAGTACATAGTGAATGGTTTAACGGAAAATTGGTTTCCGTGTTTCGTTTTCATTATTTGGCATCATGTTTTGTGACTCACACAGAATGATTGAATGAATGAAATTCACCTAGCGTGGTTTAAACTGACTCCATTACTCGAATGAACCCAAAGATTCACACTAGCCCCTGTTGCCTCATGTTACATGGTGCAACAGAGACCATTGTATATCAAGGAGTAGACCGGGGGGCGCGGTAATGGTACGACATGTCCTGAGGATACGGATAAGGGTCATAGAGCCTACCCAGTATGCACCCTTTTTTTTGTGGATGGGAAATCTTCAAATGACTTCTCCGGCTCTGGGCGGAGCGGGAGGGGTGTCAGACTTTTACAGACTAAAACCCACCCGTGTTCCTTCAGTTGCCTGTGCCACGGTATCTCTTTCGTACAACCCGCGACCTCGGCGGCATCGACCCTATTGGACCCCGTCACTGCTGACATCTCTTTGAGGCGCGCGTGGAACATAACGCGCCGTCGACCCGGGCCGGGTCCTTACCGGACGGCGAGCTACCCATTGCTCGCCGTCCGCAAGCCCGCGCCTACGGTGGTCGGGAATCGGCTATAGATTCTCGCCGCCCACGGCGACCCAGTATATACCCTGTAGTAAGCAATGGGATTGTGGAGAGACGGGTGATATTATATGGATGGGCTCTTTTAACGACGTCAGGTTCTTTCAAAGGAAAAATCTTCCGGGTCATAGCTGTGTACAATTTCGGAAACATGTAACAACTTATTGCTTACCTATGTACCACAATAAAGAATATTTGTATTTGTATTTATCGTTTTCTTTTTACGTGAATATCTGCTTACTCTATTAAAACTTGCATGAATGTAATGATAGGCTATTAGATCGAATCGCAGCTGAATTCCTATGTATCGTTCACTTATGTGCTGCGCTTATGAATGTAGAATCACTTAAGATTCTGTGAATGATTTTCCTCAAATATATGTATTTCTTCGCTTCACTTGAAAGGACTGTTAAAATTTTAAAGAAGTATTTCTAAATGTAGTAAGGTTTGTCTTAATAGAATCTAGATTTAAACTAAGTACTATTTTTGGTAACAGTAAATTGAATGTTATCAAAAAGAGTTTGCTCCATTTGCACCTCCTTAATAAATTGAGGGCAATTGTCTCTGGTTAGAAGCTGGCACATAAGAAAAGCTACGTTATAGCGGTATTTTGGCCAAAAAAAAATCGCACGCTTGCCTACAGGTTCAATACATATAGTACATTGACCCTCTCACTCTATTAAATAAAATAGTGTTTTGTTAGTCGCGCACGTTTTGATCGTATTGATGGCTAGTCATTTTCACTTAAATATTCTAAATTACCTTCTAATATTAAGGTGTTAGAGTTTATTTTAGATTGAAGTATAGAGTGTAGTTATTTGGCCTGGATTCGGTTGATTTCTTCAAGGAAAAGCGAGTCATCGTTAAAATGCAGTCGAAAAATATTGCGCCAATAGTTCGCTGAAAGTGTTAGGTAAGGTTGGTGAATAAGTGCTTCTTTAGCTGCATAGTCGGCCATTTTGGATCTTTCTTAAGGTGCATAAATCAGCATAATAAAGTTCCCACTGCTGGGATACAGGCTTCAGTGAGAGGGAGTGGGTCGTAATAAATAATAATATTAGAATAAACACACACACACACACACACACACACACACACACACACACACACACACACACACACACACACACACACACACACACACACACAAGTTATACAACATAAGAAATAGCCGTGGGTCCCAAACTAGGCACAGCCTGTATCTTGGTGGCCCAATCCACCACGTGGGTCCTGTGCGAGTTGGTAGATGTCACATGTCTTCGAATTTTTGATTCTAGGACATGCCGGTTTCCTCACGATGTTTTCCTTCACCGTTTTGAGAGCTGTGGTGATGAAAACGCCTGTCAGGGTTTTAATTTGAACCTACAACTCGTAATTCTGGGCCACCACTGCTTTTTCTTAAGGTGAAAGCGACAAGCGATTCATAAGGCTGAGTTTCAGCTGCGTGTGGAATGTTTTTATCTTATACTAGATTCTACCCACGACTTTGTCTGCGTGAAATTTCTTTTCCCCGTCGACTCACCCCGTCGCATCGCATCGCCTGCCCGCGCTATTACTTCGTTTTCGCATAGCGTTCTTTCTGACTTTTTTTCTTTTTGCTCGGCTCTGAAAGGTTGTAGCGTAATGTTAAATAGCCTAGCCTTCGTCAAGAATTGGGCTATCAAATGCAAACATAATTTTTGAAATCTAACTGGTGATTCCGGAGATTAGCGCATTCAAACAAACAAACAAAAAACAAACTCATCCTTCAGCTTTATTATTAGTAGAGATTATGGAATAGTTACGCCATCGTTTATTGTTTTCTCACGATTTGCGGTTGATATTCTAAGACATGATTTTATATACATTTAGAAAAGACCTGACTGACTGACGCATCAATGCCTATCCCAAACCCTTGAACCTAAAAAGCCGTTAATTTTGCACAGAAGTTCTCTTTATAATGTAGACAATGAATAAGGAAGGTTTCACGAGGGCGAAGCCGCGAGCAAAAGCAAGTAATACAAACAAGTTTTAATTTCCTTTTTACATGAATAAAAATAATAATGTTATACCTAGTGATGTTATTTCTCATTACTGGTCCTTTCCTATGGATGGTGACCACATTCTTTGGTTTATTCGATAATAACATTTTTATTAGTTAGAAAACTCATCTAATTCAGAAGCGAAGAATTAATTAAAGTTATTTTAAATCATAATGAGGGTTCTGATCGGTACGTCTTTGTAATAAAAGAAAGAAGAAACTGACTGTCACAAGTATGGTAAAAAAAATGAAGTGTATTTTTAAAATTAAACAATATTTAAGTAAGACAGACCTTACTGTAATTAGTTACGTTCCGAAATTAGGTATATATCCTAACTAATATTATAAATGCAAAAGTGAGTTTGTTTGTTATATTGTTACGCTTTCACGCCAAAACGGCTGAACGGATTTGGACGAAATTTGGCACATGGGTAGATCATAACCTGGTATCCCGGTAGTGGTAGTTTCCGTGGGATAACTTCCAACCTCCACGCAGGCGAAGCCGCGGGCAAAAGCAGTTTACTATAATTCGAACGAATATTAAAATTAAATACATAATGTCCAAGCAAGGCAAGTAGTAGGTAGGTATGTACACCTGTGAAAATTATGTAAAGCATTGATCGGTCGCGCCTTATTTTACGGAACGGCTTCATTTACATAACTTGATATTGACAGGACTTACTCTGACATTTTAAGTGGACACCTATGTTGACGCGAAATTGTTAAATTGTAGCTTTTCAATCATTTTAATATGGTCCTTACGTAATATTCTGTACTGTAATTTTATTTAGCTTAAGTATGTACCTACTTGTACCGTCAGCCTCAAAAAATGTTCATTTGATTGGCTACAACTTGTGTTTCATAGTGTATCAATGTGTAGAAACAATTAAGATGATTACTATATTATGGACCAAAGATTGTAGACAATTAAATGAATTGATTACCTATATACATCTTTTTGAGACTGACCTTACCTAGGTACAAGTATAACTTAAGAGCGTTTTTCGCACGCGGGCTGGCAACGTCGCATTTCTACAGGTTTTTCGTGATTATTTTTGTGAATTTTAATCAAATTACAATTTTTTTTTCGGCGATGCACTAGGTCGTTGGAAATAAGTATGTATAAGTATGTATGATGTTTTTTTTTACAGTTATTTTGGTATTTACTCATAAAAATAGACGATAGAGACATTAATGTAAATTTTTATGAGTTATTACCAAAATAACTGTAAAAAAAATAGCATACGTACCTACTTATAAATAAACGATCTGGCTAGTGCATGGCCGAAAATAAATAGTAATTTGATTTAAATTCATTAAAATAATCACGAAAAACCTGTAGAAATGCGACGTTGCCAGCCCGCGTGGGATAAACGCTCTTAAACACTGTGTGAAAAGATGCCTTCGCCCTTCAGTGGGCCATTATGGGCTGGTATTACAATAATGACAAACCACTACTACATGAGTAGCTTGTCATTATTTTAATTATTGTAGAGCATGTGTACACTAAATATGCATCTAATGAAGGTCCATTTTTCTAGCTACGAATAATAATGAAAAAGAAACTTAAACACTTTTTAATTTTTCAGAAGCTTAGAAGTAGGTTTTTAGTTCAACTACTTATTGCCTTCTCTAAAAAGCCTATTAAGGCGCTATGACCCGACAGAGACCGCGCGAGTTTTTTGAATCCATGAGAAACATGAAAAAAAAACAATGTTATAAAATTTAGAAATAAAGATACTTATATCTTCTTTAAGGATCTGGCGGATGTGCAATCGCTTTTTAACCGACTTCAAAAAGGAGGAGGTTCTCAATTCGTCGGAACATGTATGCTCCCCGATTACTCGAAGATGGCTAGACCGATTTGGATTTTTTTTTTGTTCTATTCGAGAGGGTATACATCACAGTTGGTCCCATATAAAATTGATTAACTTTGCTTCGGTAGTTTTTGAGTTAGCTTCAATGATACGTATTTTTTCCCCACTTTTATATGGATGATGTTCTAGTTTGTTTTGCAGGTAGTGGTATTAGAATTTGTGTGGGGTAGGTACCACAACTAAAAAGTGAAAAATAAAAACTTTTTTACAAAAAAATACAACCGCCTTCCAAAAACAACACTACAAAGTGAAAAGTAACTTTAATTTCGGAAGTCAGTGGCAAAAACGAAAATACATTTAACTAGACACCGACTTCCGAAATTAAAGTTATTTTTCACTTTGTAGTGTTGTTTTTGGAAGTCGGTTGTATTTTTTGACAACACGGTTAGATTAACTTTGCTGCATAGAAAAAAAAAACGCAAAGGTACCCCTTTTCGTAATGTTTAATTAATGTAATTGCTGCAAAACAGACCTTGTTAGAGTTTCGTAACCGAAGTGTCCAAACAGAGCCCTATTGTTGTCACTCACGTGTCCGTCTATCCGTCTATTGTCACACAGGTTTTACAGACAAACGGTTGGATCTAGTCTTCAAATTTTTACAGTATAAGCATCTTGTTGACCCAAAGCCATACAAATTGTCAAAAAATATTTTTAAATGTTTTTTTTTATTATTATTTATTAAAACTTTTAGCACAAGTAAAAAAAATACTGTACAAAGGCAGACTTAATGCCTGAGGCATTTTCTATCAGTCAACCTTAGGGTGATGCAGAGACACATACATGGGTTTTTAAGGGGAGGAGAGGCTCCCATACAGATAAAGGGGGGCGCGAAAAAAAATTTGACCTACCCCATCAAATGGGATATCATTGTTTAGAGCTCGTTAAGTAGATAAATACTGTATTTTTTGTTTTAAAAAATATTAGATAACAAAGGAATGAGAAGCCACCATAGTCGGCTTTTTTTACAAAATTTTGTTCCGAAGAAATTTTTAACTTCCCATGGACGTATGAACTTGAAATTTGGTGATAATGTTTATTATTACGTATATTTTACTAACAAATACATTGATAAATCAGATTTGGTACGGAACCCTAAATGTACGAAGTCCGACACGCACTTGGCCAGTTTTTTTCTGTTTAACAATTCGCTTAGTCTTGATAAAATGATTAAAATAATTACTAAGTATGTTTAAATACCTAACAAATGGGCGAGGCAACCACTCGCGAGCTTACTTCAGTTCAGCAGTGCTATTCTGTACAAATCTCAACGTGAAAACTTAGGTGAAGTGAGCGTGGAGTGAGCTGTCAATAGTGTCAATCCCTAGCATAAGGTAGAATGACAACTCACTTCACCTAGGTTTTCACGGTGAGATTTGTACAGAATAGCACTGCTGTACGCGGCTCGAGCACCGGATCATTCTTAAGGCCTTAAGGCGCTATAGCGCCTTTGGTGTAAGTACATAAATGTACTAAACAGCTGATTTTTTTTCGCGATTTCAGAGTTAGTCCCAAAGTGAAAGTTGTTTATATTCATGGGTAGAACACCCTGTGAAAATTAGCGCACTGCTTAAAAAATATCCTGTATGAAAGAAGTAAGGTAACTTCAGAGAATTGTTTTTGCAAGATTAAAACAATTGCGAATCTACATAATTATGCTGACTAGTGTGATTGACCTGCGAGAAAGAAGTGAGATCTTCTCATAATAGCGTACATTACTCACGCACGCTAGCATTCACTAATGAGTTAGTAAAGACTTTGTTAGGCCTCTTATATACTAAGCCGACGTTCGCACGGACGTAAAAATATCGCGGCGATTTTTTTTCGCGCACTGGATTTTTAACGCTCTGCTTAACGCCAAGAGTCGAAAATCCAACAGTGTGTTTTTTCGACGCGCTGGGATGCACTCTGTTGTTGTTAGGTTGGATTTTCGAAGCTCGGCTCAAACCCGAGAGTTGAAAATCCAGTGCGCGATAAAATCCCGCCGCGACATTTTTACGTCCGTGCGTACGTCGGCTAAGAGAGCAATGAACGCAAAATTGCGGTCAACGTGCGTGAACCATTGATTTTTTGTCCTATTAATATGGCGATATATTCATAAGAAAACAATTGCTTATGCCTAAAGCGGATGTAGGTAATGAATTCAAACATAGTCATAAAACTGCCTCGTTGGTCTAGTGGTCGAAAGCGCTACTGCTGAGCATGAGGTCCTGGGTTCGATTCCCGGGTCGAGCAAAGTGCTTTAGAAAGTTTCCATCTGGAATGTCTCAGTAGCAACCCGGAGTTTAGATCTATGGCTCTTTAGCTGGTTGATGGCTATATATATGGTGACAGGTAATTAGTGACCGATACTTAAACACATAATTTTATTCTACTCATGATACCAAACAACTTTTACTATGGGGCCAAACCTGAAATCGCGAAAAAGAAATCAGCTATTCCCTACATTTTGAAGAGATATGCGAACATAAATGTAGGGAGCAGCTGATTTTTTTTTCAATGTTGTTTGTTATCATTAGTACAATCATGTGTTTAAGTATCGGTCTCTAATTACATTGGGACTTAAACATACGTAGACCTACTGGCAAATTGCGGATATTCGCGTGAAGTTATGTTATGTAGCCATAAAACTAAATTTTAAGTTATCTACCAGACACTCTAAATATTAGAGTGACGAGTTGAAAACAAGATTATCAACTTACCGAGTCTAAAATATTACAATAATACTGTCAGCGTTAAGATAGATTACAACTCTACCGATACTTAATGGTACTTAAACGGTTACTTGATATTAGTAAATAATACTTGTGTTTACGACTACAATATAGATTTGTTTATCTATGTTCTCGGGGGAGCTAAGTTCTATAATGAAGCTATAACATTATTCTATAGCTCGACACAAAAGCGTAAAAAATATAGGGGCGCCACTAGACATACATTATAAATATTTAAATTTCTAAAACCATTTTTCTGACAGAACTTTAGATAGTCTTCCTGATAAAACACAGACTGAGACAACACTGACAAAGATTAAAAATTTGTTCCGTTTCTAGAAGTTTTTGCCGGGCTGTGTAAAGTTCGTCCAAACAAAACAAAACACATACATACATAAACTCACGCCTTCTTCCCATGGGGGTAGGCAGAAACTGCAGAACGCCACCTGCTACGATCCTTACATACTCCTTTTGCATCGTTTACGTTCAAAACTTAATACCTACTCTAGTCCAAAATATATTGGCGTACAGAGCAATTTGCCTATTTATTTATTTGCTTAAAGACATGGTACATCATTATGATCCAACAGTCTTTAAATAATTTGGCCTATTTTTTAGCCAAAGAATCAGATTTGCCATACAACGTGGCAATGCTGCCAGCCTTTTGGGCACTTTCTGTTGACAGAGAATTTTTTGATGCCCTATCTTCCTCTTTTTATGCATATGCACCTAATATGTTAGAATAAATTTTACCTTGGTTTACCATTTGCCACTCTCAAATATGAACCTACTAAAACTGTTCCTAGACTTTTAAAGAAAATGATTTTCCACATTAGAACTCATTATGACAAATGCGGATGTCTAAGCGTTTGTCAAATAATAACGTACGCGTACCTATCACATTTCTTCGAGACGATGACGTATGAAGAACTAACGGTAACATAAGTGAACTGGCACCATTAAACGCACGTGTAGTGTCAAAGGTCAGAAACGTTGTGTACAGGTAGATAGACCACAGAGAGATTCTATGGCAGGCCATTTTGACGTGAAGACGTCTTTTTGTTCGGTGATAAGTTCAATATTTCTGACCGACAAAAACATGTAAGATTTCAACCGCTAATAAATATTTTTGTGATTCATAAGGCCGGTTTCACCACCTTTTTTTTTTTTTTTTTTTTTTTTTTGTTGCCGGGGTGGAAAATCCTCATGGATGTCCCCCGCCCTGGGGTGAGCGGAGGGGTCTGTCAGACTCTTACTGACTAAAAACCACCCCGGTGTTCCCTTCCCACACCTGGACCGGGGATCATGGGAACTTGGGCGCCTTCCACGATCCCCGGCTAGTGCCGGCCCGCATTTACCACCACCCACCACCACCACCACCACCACCACCTACGTTAAGTTCCTATTAACTTACTTGGCAGATAATTTCTTACAAATTCTGTTCCATTTTTGAATTTATTCGGTAAGTAGTGTTTAATAGGACTTCGTGAAATAGGCCCTTAGAAGTACATAACTTGGTCCTTTGAACTTGATCAATAAGATAATACTAAAGATGACGATGTGAAAATGCTTTTCGACCTTTTCAACCGTATTGTAATCTAAATTAGATTCAGATCTTATCCAACAAGGGTCTCTAAAATCGGGCGTTAGTCACTTCTTTCAAGATTCAGGGAAAATGACGACCGTTTCATTTGCAGCCAGGACTGAATACCGCTGTTATATGCATCGCTATTTCCTATTTCCTTAGTTCTCTGCCAGGATACTCATAAATTGTCACCGTTAAAATTAAATGTTCCATGAAACCTCTCCACTGTAAGCGATTCCTTGAACCGACTTGCTGGCACTTCGTTTTCATGTAGCCTGAGTATCAACAGCCAGGTCGGTTCCTGGTAACTTTGGGATCTTATTATCATGTACCCTGATGTGGCAGGTGTAGAGAAAATGATAGAAAGATTTTTCTCAGGACTTGTAAAGCTGGACAGATTCATCGTAGACTTTTTTAAGTATTTTAGAAGGGCGATGAAAATATGTTTTTTTTTTTAATTAGCAAGCAATATCAAGGGTCACGCAATACAAGGTCTTTTCTTAGCATTCGTATAGCTGGACTGCATCATAGTTTTCTTGGTAGTTATTTATTTTGACCTCTACCCGAAACCTTTTCTATAGTTTGATTAGATAAGCTAAATAAATCGAAATTAAGGCGAGTAGTAATGCCAACTAACGCCACCATTGACAAAAAAAACATTCTGGAGATATGGAACATTTTGACATTTCCAATGCCAACAACGGCGTTAACTGCTAAGGCTTCGAATCTAGAAGGTTTAGTGTTTATTTTTTTTTATACAAAACATTCTGCATCATCTGACTAAAAATGTAAGCATAGGAAATTTCTAAATGTTCCATATATCCAGACTTATAATTTTTTCTCAATGGTGGCGCTAGTTGGCGGCACTACTCGTCTTAAATTCGGAACAATTCTTACTATGTATAAGCACACTGGAGAAACATCCCACTATATGTCAAGCTACAAAAAGACAACACACAAATAGAACAAGATCAATAATTTATCAAGTTATTATTACCCTATCAACTCGTCTCACGTGATGATGTCATAAGAATTTCCAATAAACACGAGCATTTAAAACTCGATACAGCGGAGATTTGCTTGTAAATATTGAAATCGGTGTTCGAATAAATTATTAGGATCCATTTAAATAAACAGGATTACGTGGCGATTCTATTAATCGAGCCATGAATCTATGAATTGCTATAAGTGATTTTCTTTTTAATGGCGGCCGTCTCTAAAGACGATTGCTAATACTGCTTCATTGATAGGTTTATAAACTGACGAATGTTTTGTATATAAATGAAGTACGTATTGTATATTAAACGTGGGTAGTTACTGGCCATTTAGTGTCGTAGGATTTACATTCTCCATCAATCATCTCAAATCTTGTGTTAGGTGGTGTTAGGTATATTATATTGCCCTTTCACTTCGTCGGTAATAAAATGACAAGAACAGATATAGCTTAAGGATAATTTAGTACTTAAGTGTTAGCTGTCAATATAGATAAACCTGCCTGAGCAGTCTTTAGAGTACTGCTAATATTGATCGAAGATTGTAAATAGGCAAGTCTGTTTTTGCGATAGTAGACTCAAGTCCCCATACCACGTGAATATGGTATTTACATTTTTTTTGTCCCACATTGTATTAAACAGTGATACACAGTTTTTACCTACTACTGCTAAAAGTGTACAATTTTATTTATAGCCAAGTAAGTACTACTAGTGAATCGTTTACTTGTAGTCAGCGTAATAACTAGGTTTCAATATTGTGAAGCTGACAAGCTAATGCCACAATAATCTGATTACATTTGCGTTTACCTAAATAGTTTAATAATTCCTGCATATTTTATTATGAATAAGCATTGTAGTTTATTTTGCCAATAAATATTTTGCCTCCAAACCATAATGTGTATATGTTACGGTAAGTGTGATTAATTGAAAATTATTAATAATTGTCTATCATTTAATCACATTTACCGGTGATTATTAATAATGTAATCTAGTACCGATAAATGTAATAATTTTCAAAGTTTACTTAGTACTCGTATTTTAGTTCAGTACCTATAAGTATTGTGGTAGGTATTATCAATAAATACCTATTGAACAAAGAAATAGAATATTTTAATTTTAATGTTGAAATTACGGAGTCTATGATTGTACTTATAATTTTAAGCTAAACCATAGAATAAACGATTTTGCATGTAAATTTATTTTATTTACTTGTAAGTGCTGTGGTATTATAAATACATACCTACTGGACAAATTAATAACTTCGAGTCTTATTCTATTTTATTACTTTTACCGACGAGAGTAGTGAATTATTAATAACAACTGCTAAAAGTGATGAATTGCAATTTTATATTCACATTTACCAAATCATGAGGTAATTATTATTAATGATGGATAATTATTAATAATTTTCAATTAATCACATTTACCGTAACATATATTTATACCAAGCGTTATAAACTGCTCAAAGAATGCTGTAGGTGCTAGGTGCCTACTGAAATTCAATTGATTAAAAAAATAGGATCTGCTTATAACATTGACAGGTACTACAATTCTTTAAAAATCTAACTAGGCCGTGCCATGAAATGGATATGGTGATTTATCTTTGAACTGCATCGTATAAATAGGTAGATTACATACTAATATTATAAATTGCCGACACACTCATAAAGCAACGGCAAATCATCCAAATATCACTATTAAATAAATCAAAGATCTTATGTATGGTTAAAATTACGTCTGGTATATGATTAACACAGATGCATCATGACTTCAAACATGCCAAACAATCTCAAAAAGTAATAATTCATCGGACAGTCGCAGATCCGAAACTCGTACTTATAGATCCAACGTCCACCTGTGCGGGTCTGCATTCTTGTGTCCCGTTATCTGCGCCCGCGCGCCGGCTCCCAGCCCGCGCTTTTATTTATTTTGTGCTCTGTGCTCCGACTGACGAGACTGCGCCGAAAAAATGGATGACTAGAGACGGAAATACCTGAGATTAACTGTTAATTCTTGTCCTTTTTACCTTAGTAAGTGATGGCCCCTCGGATCAAGGGACCATTTTTTTGGCCGATTACCTTTTTTACCCGCTTTTTTTTTTAAATGGTATACATTGATTTAATTTAAGTCACAGAAAGTACAGTGTGTCAGAAATTCATAATCTATAATGTTGTTTAGACAACTTTGTAGTCTGAACTTGTTTTTATCAATTCTACATCAAAAAAAATTTAAAACCCGTTCCCATACTTCTTTGCATACAACATTATGATTGTAGGACATAAAATTAATTTCATTTACTTAGTGCTTAGATTATAAGTAATATGCACAACCTGTATTGTGCAACTTTCACTACCTACGTAACCAAGTTGCAAGTATGTAAATATGAATTAATATTGCCAAGCTATGGCGTTGATTGCAGATCGAAAGGTCGTGTGTTTCAATCCAATTCCGTTGAATGATTACTTATCTAAGCATACCTACATAGTTAGTAAACCCACTCCTAGTGAAAGCATATTGCTTACTTAATTACGCACAGCTAAGCTTATAATACGCCTATTCCTGCTTATGTGTCCTGCTGAACCTGCAATAAGTACCTGTACGAACAATAATAATATTTTATGAAAGTTAAAAACTGTCTAGAAATCATCTACGAAATAATAATTCAGTCAAAAAATAAGGTAAACAACCTGGACCAGTATCTTGAATGTTTTAAAGTGGTTTTTGATGGAATATTGTTAATTAATTTTGGTTCCACAGAAATAAATCATAGATAACCACACAGAAGCAATAATAATAATAATTTGTATATTGATTCAAAAAGCGGTACTTCTGGACACGGCGCGTATCGTTAGCGAGGTTCCTCTCTCAGCAGCCCTGACCACCGGTAGCTTGGACCCTGCACCCTAATTGCGTAACACATTATCGATCGGAGTTGGTTTCATTTTGAAACAAATTGCTAATCTATTGCTTCATATGTTCGAAAAACTTGTCTGCTCGGCAACGTAAATAACGCAATGAATGTTGTTGAACTGTCAAAACGAAATCAACTCCGATTGATAATGTGTTACGCAATTAGGGTGCTGTTCCCGATACCGGTGCGGTGGGCTACTATTTTTTATATTTTTAAATGTTTTTATATTTTTTATATTCTAATATTTAAAAATGTAATTTATAATCATTAAATAAGTATGGAAAATTAAGTATTTATGTTTGAGAATTTTAATTAAATATATTGCCATAAAATCTTTAAAGTAAAGAAAATGGGCTTTCTTGGCGAATTTTTATTACGTATTCATATCTGCTCCTTTATTTCCAGATTGAAATGACAAAGATTATAATTATAAATCATAACAAGAGATAGCCTAAACTGCTACTCAATTAAGTGTAAAGTATCATATCACGCTGAGAGGCGCTTGTAATAAATAATTATAATCTTAAACTAATTACACACTGCAAATATTATTGTAAGGTGATACGGGCTTCCCCGTGTCGCAGGCGCATGACTAATAGCTTACCTGTTGATAATGCTAAACACCTTATAAAGATAGTTCCTATGTTTTTTCTGTTGTCTGCTGATATTCCGGGAAGTCGACGTCAATCATTCTGTTAAACATGGCCGGGCATGCAAAAAGGTTAAATTGACTTTTTAGATCTTTTTGTAACTTATGTGAAATACCTACATAAAGTCCTACCAACTTATCTGTGAACTGAAAGAGGACGCCACCGTCGATGCGTCGACACAATCGAATGACATGCGTCGGCACAATAGAAATATATATCTATGGTTGGCACAATCGAAGACATTTCAACATGACGGCCGTAGTTCCAATTTTCGTCATTTCACAGATAAGTTGGTAGGAGTGTACACTATCTTTTTTCTATCGGAGTAGAATTCAAATGTCATTTGGCATTGCTGAATCATTCGTTATTATTATATTATATTATTATATTTTATTTATTTCAGAGCAATACTCCATATTTTTACATAAAATTATCAGACAAAAGAACATAAAATCATAAAATGTTAGTGTGTTAGTAACAAAACTGTACCTAAAATATTATGCTAGTATTTTTAGTACCTATACCTAACTGATGCCTATGGCTGTCCTAATCCACTTATTTTGGAATGGACAGTCAAAGCGGCCAGAAATAGCTATCAGGATGCTGTTGCTACTGCTTCGTAGACGGTGCAGCAAGGAGTTTGCTTTCTTGCGCATGATGGCTTGAAAGCCATCCGTACGCGCTTCGGCAAACATACTAGACGCGCTGCAGCGCCACGGCAGCCCCAACAGCATCCTGAAAGCGTTGTTATACTGGGTACGCAGGGCTCTGTATGTTCGCTGCTTATGTTTTACCCACAGGCCACTCGAGTAAAACGACTGGCAGAACGCCTTAAACAGTGTTATTTTTACCTCTTTGGTGCAACGGGCGAACCTGCGAGTGAGCATATTGCCTCTCACCGCCAAAGCCCTGCGCTCCCTCTGTATGTCTTCGTCATCCTTAAGGTCACTTGTCACAATGTGACCCAGATACTTAAACCTGTCCACTACATTTAAGGCTGCACCGTTAAGGATGACAGGAGGAACATACGTGGGATAGTATGCACCTGCTCGAAATACCATTAACTCACTCTTTTCAGAGTTGTATTTAAGCCCGTGCGATATAGCAAAGGCCTCACACTGAGACACCAGATTCCTTAATCCACTGACTGAGGGGCACAGCAGCACCATGTCGTCTACGTAGCTAATATTGTTAAGATATTTGTCATCAATGAAACAGCCGACATGAGTGCTACTGAGCCGCTCAATCAGCTTATTTACATACAAATGAAACAATAATGCCGAGATTAACCCCCCTTGTCTCACACCACATTCCAATTTATAGTCGTCCGACAAAGTACCGGCCCATCTCACCTGATTTGTCTGATTTGAGTACCAGTACTTGAGAAGAGAGGTACATTCCACCGGTACACCCGCGCATCCCAGCTTTTCCCATAGCACGTCATATGCTACGAGATCAAAAGCTTTTGATAGATCGAGAAAACACGCGTATACCGGTGTCCTTCTCTCTGTGTAGTACTTGACAGTATGTTTCAGGCAGAGTATGGCGCTCTCTGTCGACATACCAGCTCTACAACCGAACTGCGTATCCTGTAGGTCGACATGCTTCATGAGATTACCATTCAACAGACTGTCAAGCACCTTATTTTTATGCAGAATTCCTGAAACCTGTTATTTACAAACGCTTTGGTTGCGTTAGTGTTATGTAATTACAAATCTTAAAGTCTCACCCCTTTATTCATAAAAAAAAAAACTAAACGCTAATAAACCTATTTTAGGAAAAGTTTTCTTCTTTCAAACTCAAATGATAATTCGAAAGAAATTGATAAAACAGTTTTTAACTAAAATCTATGTATATTAATAATAAAGCTGAAGAGTTTGTTGTTTTGTTTGTATGTTTGAACACGCTCTGAATTTTTTTTTTTTGCATATATTAGCCCAATTAATAAGGCTATAGGTTATTTAGCATCACGCTAGGACCTTTAAGTGCCTTGCAAAAACAAAAAAAACAAAAAGAACGCTAAGCAAAAACGAAGTAATAGCGCGGGCAGAAAGACATTTCACGCGGACGAATTCGCGGGCAGAAGCTAGTAGGTTTATAAAGCGTTTTAATTTTTTTATGAATAAGGAGGTGAATCTTTAATGAAAGCGAACAATATATGCAAAAAACCAGCAACAAATTTACGAGCTGATCCAGCTGCATTTATTGGCTTAACACCAATAGAATAATATCGTGCCGCGAATCAATAAAAATAGATTATTTTCTAGAAGTCGTGAAATAAAATCGTGTCGTAATCTACTGGAAGCCGGCTCGTGTAGCGTTTACATGCGTTAATAAGCCATAAACTTTATGAGAACAATCACCCTGTACATAATTACTTTTTCTACTAATTTTATAGTCTTAAACTGTTGATAACACTATTACTGGAACCGTTATTTTGAGCCTGAATATTTTAAAATGGTTCTTATCCTGTGCAACATACTCGTATAGTATCTTCGTACTACCGACATTTTACATCATATACCTACTTACCCTTTATATTAATATATGTACAGTAAGTGCGGGTTACTTTGACTCTAGGGCATAACTTTAGCCCAAATCGAGACAGATGTTTACTGTCATTAAATCCACACAAGGTTCCGCAAGACGCGTCTATATCTCGCATCTAATAGTTACCGAAGGACATACGACGTTCGGTTGTGTGGTCGTGACACTTTGGGCAGTTTATACAGTTATCTCGATTTGGGCCAAAGTTATGCCCTAGAGTCAAAGTAACCCGCCCTTACGGTATATATCATATCATATATATACGGTATATATCATATATATACGGTATATATCCTATAATGATTTTGCATTAAAATTTTGCGAATCGGTCTAAAACGATTTGTTTTCTTTAATTTTCATTGTTATGACACTTATGTCAGGCTGTCAAACTATCATTACTTTTTCTTCCAAATTTTCTCTCATAGAGTTTCTTACTAGCTTAGTCTATGAAGGTTACTTTTGATTTATATAATTTAAATTATTTTTATCAATATTAGGTCAAATATTGTATTTTATAGATAATTATGATTGTTTACTGAATAACTATCCTAAATTAGATTTATAAAAATAATTGACACTCTCTCAGAATTCATCGAAGAGGTTCTTGAATGAAAACTGATATTCCTGGCCGTTTCGATTACTGACAAGTGGCATTTTTGAAAGAAAAACTTCAAAAACTGAAAGAACTCTAAAAAAGAACCAGGAGAAAACAACGGACGTGGAGAAAAACTTGATACGAGGTTATATAAGCCATGACTTCCACATTCCCTGGGCTTTTTCTAATCTGAATTCCAAGAGAGAAACTACTGCGTCAAAAAGTCAGACTATATCAATTTTTTGAGACGGTGTCTGTAAATATCTGAATAACACCATCATTGCTGCACCCACGCTGCTTTGGATTATCAGGCCTCGGAGCTGACGAGGCCTGACATCGGGCCTGGCAAGTTTAGTTATTTCCAAAAATCTGAGAGTTTGTATATAGGTAGGGAGGTGTTTTTTTATAATTTAATCTGTATTTTTTCTGTATTTTTCTTTTTAAATTACATTTTGTTTCAACTCTATTTTTCCCTTTTATTTTATTAGATTAGTAGATTCGTTACAAACTTTAGGTTTATTTTATTTATTTGACTAAATTCAAATCAATTTGCTCCACGTTCATGTCAAAAATGAGAGAATCCATGCATGATCAATATCTCCTTGTTTTTTTTACCGTTTTTTTTTTTATTATTACACCGCTTGTAATTGTTCACTTGTGGTTTTTACCCTAGCACTAGCAACAAATATAGATAAGTAAGAATGAATAATGAATATCTGAATGAACACAATTAGAACATCATTAGTGGATAATAAAATAATTATTCTGCATTACCAGCTATTACGGAAATGCATAATGTAATGGCTGTCGGTGTACCAGACAACAAGACCCATTCTGCTGAAGAAGTTGGTTTCTCAGAGAGGTCTAGTGCAGCTGGTTTGATTAGCCAGCAGGAGTGTTAAATTACGTTTTGCGGCAAAAACGGCGGTTTCATTGCGACTTCAAATTGTTGTTTCGTCACGACGGGTTCGACGACTGTGCTTGAACAATAACAAATGATTTTGTCACTGCATGCCTCAGGAGTCAGGATTACCGCAAATTAAGGGGATACATCGATAATTTTGTGTTTTTAAAATTCCTACAAAACCAAATATGTATATGGTTAAATCATTTGGATTTTCCATAATTATGTGTTATTTGACTATACTGTGTACTGTTGTACGATAACCGAAACATGATTACTTGCTTGAAATTTTTTCGATAAAATAAAAACCGAAGTTGCACCGTCTATTTTCTGTTTTATACGATTATATGTAAGCAGTTCCTTATTGTGCAATAAAATTTGCTTTAACCCGTCGCGCGCTAATTAGCAGACACAATTGAAATTCTATTGTTATCTGTACACATGGTGTGCAATCGACATTTTAAGAGTTACATCGAAGGTATTTAAATATGTTAAGAACTTATTAAGCTAAAAATTTATGGAAGAATAAATCTACATATAAACGAGTCGCGTTTAGTTCCGGTGCTTCTATCTCTCTCACGTCAAACTACCCACGCTACCACGCTTCAATATATCCTCTTAAACACTTTTTGTTGAGACTCGTAAGTTTGGCTGCAGTGAAGCAAACTATTTGAATGTTGGAGAATTCTAAATTTAAAATTATTACGTTTTTTTTTTGTTTTTTATTCGAATTCGTTCTTGCATGGTTATTATGAGTGACTGAACACTGTCACCACAGCTATCACACTATCTTGTCACATGCACATTGAGAAAAACAACAGTGGATTATAGGATACGTCTAGAAAGATTAAAATTGTTAAAAATTAAGCTCGACGATTATGGAATATTTTGGATAACTAAGTATGTATGTAGGTACAGACGGCTACACATCAAACTAAACCTATATTTCCAGTTTACACTGACCTCTCATTGTAAGGAAATCCTATACAATGCTCAATGCTAGATCAGCTTATACTGGAAATGTATAGCTTGATCTGTAGCCGTGCGTACCTACCTAACAAAACAGATAAGTAAATTATTTCCGATGATACATGATTGTTTACGAGGCTTGATCATAGACTATTTTGAAAAATTAAACTAGTTCCAATGTCATATTAGTCAGATCAAGACTTTCGAAATATAAAGAATTTGAAGCTGTTGTTACCTACCTCATTATGTAAATGAGCTAACATAACATAAGCTTGTCGTAAATTTAAACAGTTTACGTATTTACATACATGCCTATTGTTTTCTTGAATGAAATGGATTATTAAACGTTAAGTAAATATACAGGTGTCTGATAAGTTTTCAAAATTACGTAACACAGCTGTAAGTGCTGTGACTATGACGTAAACTTTAATACAGCTGAAGAGATTAATATCAAGTAGGGATTACTAACGATAAATGCTATCATTATAGTTTAGATAGTCTTTTGTTTTTGAATGAAATCATGCGTAGGTAAAGTTTGAATATGGGTAGATTAAAAAATATGGCTGGCTCTGTAGGTAATCCCAGCTGCAACAGTGCTGGCCCAATGGCAACAGCATTATGCTGAGCGTTAGCCGTTACGCGCGTAAGTGACGCAAATTTCCGTCTAGGATATTGTTCTTTTTGTTATATATAGAATAAATACCATTTTTTTTTGTTTTTATAAAACAAATTTATGTAATGTGCGTCACTTTCATGTGCATAAACAGTTTTTCTTTTTTTCAACGGCTGCAACTTACAGAGTTGTAGCTCGTAGGTTCGAACACAGACAGGCGCTTTACTTTGTGTAAATTATTTCATCACTACTGCTCTCAAAACGGTGAAGGAAAACATCGTGAGGAAAACCGGCATGTCCTAGAACTAACAATTCGAAGATATGTGACGATTACGGCACACTCCTTCTCACTGAGAGGAGGCCTGTGTCCCAGCAGTTGGAACATTATAAGCTGGTTATGCATACGTAAAGTCCGAAAATACGGGTAGATTTAAATATGGCTGGTTCTGTAAGTCCCCCAAAAGGTACCTCAAAGTAAAAACCCCGCACTGGGCCCGAGTGGTAGATTACGGCACACTCCTCACCGAGAGGAGGCCTGTGTCCCAGCAGTTGGAACATTATAAGCTGGTTATGCGTACGTAAAGTCCGAAAATATGGGTAGATTAAAATATGGCTGGTTCTGTAAGTCCCCCAAAAGGTACCTAAAAGTAAAAACCCCGCACTGGGCCCGAGTGGTAGATTACGGCACACTCCTCACCGAGAGGAGGCCTGTGTCCCAGCAGTTGGAACATTATAAGCTGGTTATGCATACGTAAAGTCCGAAAATATGGGTAGATTAAAATATGGCTGGTTCTGTAAGTCCCCCAAAAGGTACCTCAAAGTAAAAACATAAGTAAATAAACTAATCTTTTTTTTTACACGTATAAAAACTATTTATTATTATAAACATAACCTAAAAATAACAAAATTATATACTAACATAACTAAAACTATTAAAAAAAAACTAAAATAAGGCGTCGAAAAATTGAAAAAAAAAAAAACTAATCTTGAATTTAAAAATCCAACTCAATCAGAAAATGAACGACATGGTTTTGCATTAACATCAAATTAATTTCTCATTCACCAGATCAGTCGCAAAGATCTAAAATCAAACAAAAAATACACAGATATTACAGAAAATACATGTGATACATTTTGAAGACCAGATTGGGTGTCTAACCCTGCTCGTGCTCATTACCAGTTCCAGTGAATCCGACACCGCGGGTCAATTCGTCCCAAGCGGATACACCAACACGACATGTGGCACATTTTTCGTTTTAACCCTATAAATGAAATGTCACAGGCCCGATAGCTCGACAACGGGTCTTTTTGACCAACACATTCGCATCCTGGTGCTAATCAGTTAGATTAGGTTACATTCGCCAAAACAAGTCATTTGTCAAGTTTTTAGGATAAAGAGGATGTTGTAAATGATGAGTGGCAGGTGATTAAGTATCTTTGTTTATTAAAAGAGTGTTTTTGTTACCGTATTTTCTAGTCTGGATTTGTGCCCGGTTGGTGGCAGCAGGCTCGCCCCCTATTACATGGGACTTAGACATGACTGACGAAATGTAGGTGTACAGTCAGCAACAAAAGTCGATTAACACTTGCAGTTTTTTAGTCTTAGGTACTTAATTATTAAGCGAAATATTTAATTCAAATCGGAACAGAAATACTTAAAATTTTAAGAACATTAACTTTTAACAGTAAAACGAAAAAAATCTGTTTATCGTATCATTTTTTGTTAATATAGATGATGTCAAACACGCACAATGAAGGGTACCGTAGTTGGGATGAATTATTCCAAGAACAAACTTAACATTGTAGTTGAAAAACTTGTTCTTCCGCCGTACATTCCAACTGTAAATGTAAGTTTGTACTCACAATATTGAGAGATTTACTATGTTATTTTAAGACCACAGACTTTTTATAGGTTTTCCTGTAATCTACACATAAAGATCTATTTTCTGTATTTTTTTTTCTAAGTTTTAGGCTCAGTAGTTTCGGAGATAAAGGGGGGAATGGTCAATTTTCGTCTATTTTCTTAAATAGCTTTAAAACAATTTATTTAAAAATTATAAAAAAATATATTTGAGACCCTCATAGTAAGTCCTTTCATTTGATATGTAACACGGTATAGTTTGCAAATTTGCCCCCCAAAAGTGACCCCCATATTCAAAATTCATTTATTTACTTTACCTGTCCGTGTTTGGGTCACAGAAATTCATATGTGTACCAAATTTCAACTTAATCGGTCCATTAGATTCGGAGCAAATTGGCTGTGACAGACAGACAGACAGACAGACTGACAGACAGACAGACAGACAGACAGACAGACAGACAGACAGACTGACAGACAGACAGACAGACAGTCATACAGACAGCCAGACAGACGCACGAGTGATCCTATAAGGGTTCCGTTTTATCCTTTTGAGGTACGGAACCCTAAGAGTAGCAGTGTTAACCGACTTCTGTTGCTGACCGTACTATTACACCTCTGCGAAATGTATGTGTGTACTTTCTAGTGACTCTATTGAGAAGTAGTGAAGTATTGACTTGGAATAGTTAATTACTTACTTATCAAGTACTTATAATAGTTAATTACATATCACTTGTTCCTGAGTATTTTGCATGGACCATTGGACTGTCAAAATAGATTACCGACTTATCAAGCGTGCTTAGAAATAACTTGCCTTTTAAAGATAAAGTTCCCTTTAGTAATTAATGACGATTTAAGTTGTAACCTTTATTAAAATTAGCTAAGCCTATTAGGTACTCTTACAACTGCGATGATGACTAAAAAATATGTTCTGTCCGTTGTGTAACGTGTACATTATTAAAAAATATTGGACAGGTATTTTTTAGTTTTAGGGTTCCGTACCTCAAAAGGAAAAAACGGAACCCTTATAGAATCACTTCGTTGTCCGTCTGTCTGTCAAGACCCTTTTTCTAAGGGACGCGTGGAGGTATCAATCAAATACGTAGGTCTGTGACTTGGAGTTCTAAAAAATCAAGCTTCTACCTCGACGCAATAAAAAAATACGGCCATATATTATGCGACATATTTTTACACTCGCAAGTAAATCTAAACCTATAGGGTACTTCCCGTGGTCCTAGAATCATGAAATTTGGCAAGAAGCAAGGTCTTGCAGCACAAGTAAAGGAAAAAGTCCGAAAATTGTTAATTTGTAATTGTATCACATAAAAAAATATTTTGAAGTCTTTCATTCTAACAAGACTCTTTTTCTCAGGAACGCGTAGACGTATCAAGTTGAAATTAATACCAAATACGTAAGTCTATGATCTCTTGAAGTTCTGAAAAAATCAAGCTTCTAAATCAACGCAATAAAGAAATTCAGACATTTATGCATCATATTTTGATACTCGCAAGTAAATCAAAACCTATAGGGTACTTCCCGTTGACCTAGAATCATGAAATAATAGCTCTGTCTAGCCCTTCAGTGAATATAATTATGCGTGTTGTTATGTGATCTTTCCCATACAAGCTTCTTCACGCTAGGAAACCAAAACTTCCGCTTACTGGTAGAGAATACAACCGCATGCAAACTTTTCCCACAAACATCGGCTCAAAGATACTGTAAAGCGAAAACAGTTGATGGTTGTGACAAAGTGAATGAGTAGGTGAATGTTTTCGTTTGAAAACCATTCGAGGCGTTTACCCAAGTGCGGCGGAAACACGCCGATATCGCGCCGATAACAGTTTTTATGCTAATTTTTGTTACTTTTCATTTCCCTGCTACTTTTGTGTTTGAAATATTCTGACTAAGTTTCTGACCCTTTGTTTTTTGTTTTCAGGTAAGTGGCGAAGCGAATGTGATGTAACGAATGGGTATGTCTTGCTTGAGAACTATTGTAAGTACCTATTGGTAAAAAAATACTTACATAACCAAGAGCCGTCAGGAGTTTTCAGGACACAGTTGATTAGATTTATCGATTTCCCTTAAACACATATTTTATAGGCACTAAAAAGATATACTTAAAGGTTTACCTTTTAAGGGGTGACAAAAATATTTAAGTCGGTAATTAATTAAATTATTTAAAAAATACGACTAAACATCATTTATAATTTAATTTGGTCCTTCGAGTCGGATCCTGTTTATGACAGAGAAGGTTTAATTGGTTCATTAAAATTTTATAGTAGATAATTTAGCCAATATTAACATCTCAACACGAAGAATTATTCACGTAAGAGACGCCGCATACATAACATACACAATCAGCCTATAATGTTCCCACTGCTGGGACACGGGCCTAGACGCATAATTCAATTTAATTATTTTACGTGGAAATGCGTTTTGCTTTAATCCAATGAAAACTAATATACTTATTCATTGGCTGCTGTCATTTCTGCTGACATTTCACTACCAAAAGAGAACATTTTTAACGTAATGACAGTTAAGAAGTGTCATTTTACTGCAGCTAATTAAAAGCCCGAGCATAGTGGTCGCAAGCGCTACTGCTGAGCATGAGCTCCTGGATTCGATTCCGGGGTCGTGTAAAGTGATATTGGGTTTTTCCATAGGGAATTTCTTAGTAGCGGACCGGAATCTGGATCTGTCCCCGGTTGATGGCAATAGGCTCGCCCCCTATTACATGGAACCTTAATATAACTGGCGAAAAGTGGATGTACCATCGGCAAACTTTCCGGTGAACCACTTTTCGACCTTTTTACTAACGCAATAAGGTTGAAAAGTGGTTCACCGGAAAGTTTGGCGATGGTACAGACAGACGTAGTGCTATTCTGTAAATAATATCTCACCGTGAAAACTTAGGTGAAGTGATCTTAAAGTGAGCTGTCAATAGTGTCAACCCCTAATATCAGGTGGAATGACAGCTCACTTCACGCTCACTTCACCTATGTTATCACGGTGAGATGTTTGCAGAATAGCACTACAGGTTATACCAAACTATCTTTCTCTAAATGATTTTAAAAAGTTCAAAATCGAATGAGAAAATTTGACAGTTTATAGTAACTTGACCTGCTGCTTAGTAAACAACTACAGGCACACTTCTGCCTAATCCTCGGGGGAATCTATATCAAGACTAAGAACAAGTCCGTAAGGAAATTAATAACTAAGTTATAATTATTATCTAACGCGTGGCTTACAGCAGTAGGTACTACCTATTTATTACGCTACTATGTAAGACTAGTTTCTTTAATCGATACCTACCTATAAATACCTATGTAGATATGTTATAGTTTTCTATTCTGTACCGTATATTTAAATCCTCAGACCTAAAAGTAATAGTGATAAGGCTTAAATCTCTATGCCCGAATAAAAGAAAGGTTGCTTGCATACTGAAATCATTATAACTAAGAGCACCATGACCTCACCTGTCTAACATTACAAATTACTGACACGAAAATGTATGCTAAGTAGGTACAAAACTTGGCAGGGATGGACATCAATACTTGCAAGCAATTAATGAATCATACTTGGGTACCACAGTACACAATACATTATTATGAATGCATTAGTCAAAAGACCAAAAAATATAAATAAAGGGCGGTGGCCAAAACACGCATATTTTCCAGTCATTGAATAAACTCGTGGCAGCAAACAATGCAAAGGTGTGAATTCGTAATAAATACTCGGCAAATTCCTAATGTCAACTACATTACGTAAATAAATAGCCATAGTTTGGCAGTCACGCGGCGGGTCGATGAACCCCGAAACGAATGTGCACAAACGACTTTTGAAAAACGAACGAAATGTTCGAAAGAGGTTTGTTTCCTTTCCGCGACTAATTTGCAACAAAAGGATATTATTATTGGCATTATTGCATGTGTCAGTAGTGTTGTGCTTGCACAAAATAGATATTTGACAAGACTAGTAAATTAAATAGCAAACGTTGCGTTTGACTACATAACAATGTTATTATTGTGTCGGATTTCGTTTTCGGGAATGAAATGTTAGTATTAGAATTTTAGCGGTTCATTGGGGCAGTTTAGTAAATAATAATAATAGTAAAGCTAATTTCCTCTATTCGGCCTTGTGTTCGCGTACTATACAACAACATACATAATTAAACTTATCACGAAAGTCTACAGCTACGTAAATAAAATATTATAAATAAAAACATGATTATTAATATTAAGGATACTTCCTTGAAGCATTTGAAAAACTATATTAAAATCCTACTTTTGTTTTTAAACAGAATATTATCAATATTTTTGTAAAGATCAGAAAGTTAGAAATCTGATTAAATAATTTGATTGGGTTTGTTGGAATTACCCGCGGCATAAAACTAAAAACATAATTACATAATCGTATTATTTGTTTACCTTACCGATAGGACATTCCGAAATTGATAACAGATAGTGACAAACACTTATTATTTATTGATGGAATTATAAGTATTTATGTATTCTTATTCACTTGTTTATAGTGAGTCGTGTACCTACTCGTGTAATGTGAACCAAGAAAATAATGTGCCTAATTTTACAAATAATAATATAAATAGGTTAAGTTACATATCTGCTTTTTCTTTAATACATAAGTTAGGCTTAGTTTTCTATTTTTTTTAGACTTTCTGAGTGTTTTTAGAGGAGCTCGTGGCTGAGTAATAACAACCGCATGGGTCGATCCATCAAGTAAAGCTACGCTTGCCGGGGTTGGTCCGTATACCGAGACTCCTCCGTGTCTCGGCTGTCATTCGTGGATCTTTGCCAGTCGTTACGGGTCGTCGTCAGAAGCCTGAAAGTCTGACAACCAGTCTTACCAAGGGGTATCGTAATACCAGTAACTGGATTGTGGAGGTCAGATAGGCAGTCGAAGTTAAACTGGAAGCCGACCCCAACATGGTTGGGAAAAAGCTAAGCAGATTTATATACAATTGATTGAGTGTTTTAACATTCGCTCATCAGTCAAAAACTTCTTGGCTTTGCTAGGATTACCTACTGTTGATCTATAATTTTGGAGATAATACACCTTTCTAAAGAATGTGCCAGAACTTCTTCTGCCATGTCCATTCTCTTAACATTATCTTAGTGAGCCAAACAGGAAACATGTTACCTTTGAGGGCAAAACTTGTCCAAGAGAAAAAGCAAATATTGGCGCAATTATCACAATAGATATTACCTTTCTTGACGACTCAATTAACATTGTTACCTGTCCACTTTCTTGCCTATGTAAAACATTTAAATAACTTTAACGTTTCCTGTTATCATTGCTACCTGCACAAAATGATTGCGGATTTTTTTTATTTTGTTGGCCTAATTGTGTCTTGTGTCCCACTGCCTCCCATTTTCCCTTCCAAACCTCCTCGTCTTGTGCAATCTCTGGCCATGTAGGCCCTTCAAACCTTATCAGATCATCACGATACCTTCGCCGTGGCCTGCGTCGACGGCGCGCGGCGATGCCCTGCGGAAATACGACAGCTTAATTTGGATTACAATCTGTAACATTTGTGTTTGTTGTAAGACCACACAACAATACACCTTACGACATCGTCTTAGGGTCTTAAGCTACGGATTCCTAGAAGCACGCCATATAACGGCCGTAGTTCCGGACGTCATAAAAATGATGGCAGCGGGGTTTGACCTTACGACGTCAAAAAACTCCAGAAAAACACACCAACTTACTTTCTTAAATAACGTTATAGTGATGGCATTTGCTGCATAGGGGCTCGTGGCTAAGTAATAATAGCCGCACGGGTCGATCGATCAGGTTAAGCTGCGCTTGCCGCGGTTGATCCATGAATGGGTGATCGTCTTTAGGTACATATCGAGACCCCTCCGTGACGTTAAGCCGTTGGTCTTGGCTGTCATTCGTGGAACTTTGACAGTCGTTACGGGTCGTCAGAAGCCCGAAAGTCTGATAACCAGTCTCACGAGGGGTATCCTATCACGTAGCAACTGGGTTGTGGAGGTCAGATAGACAGTCGCTCCATGTAAAATACTGGTATTCAGCTGCATCCGGTTAGACTGGAAGTCGACCCCAACGTATTTGGGAAAAGGCTAGGCAGATGATGATGGCATTTGCCGGTAAATTGCGGATACTATGTGGCGAACACGGCTCTTCTATGAAACCGTAGCTTGAATTTTATTATCACCAAGGAACAAAAAATACAACATAAGTACGCACGGCTACAGATCAAGCTATACATTTCCAGTATAAGCTGATCTCGCATTGTATAGGATTTTCTTACAATGAGGGGTCAGTGTAAACTGGAAATGTGTAGCGTGATGTGTAGCCGTGTGTACATAACATCACGACTGTATTTCCCAAAGAGTTAGCCAGAGGTGTACTTTAGTATGTACACCCATATTTCGCCAGTTATATGTTTGTCTCATGTAATAGGGGGCGAGCCTATTTATTTATTTATTTATATTCATCCTATCCACCTATTGCCATCATCAACCAGACACAAATCCAAACTCAGGGCTGCTACTGAGAAATTCCAGATGGAAATACCCAATAACACATTGCCCGACCCGGGAATCGAACCCAGGATCTCATGCTCAACAGTAGCGCTTGCGACCACTAGACCAACGAGGCAGTCCAAACAAATATTGATTTTAATTATATTTATAAAGATCTAGCTTTTGCTAGCGGCTTCGCCCGCGTGGATGTCGGAAAATATCGCACGGGACCGTACTACGAGGAAATCCTTCTTTATTCCTTGTCTACATTATATAAAAACTTTTTTTACAAAAAAATACAACCGACTTCCAAAAAATACTAGAAAGTGAAAAATAACTTTAATTTCGGAAGTCGGTGTTTGGTTAAATGTATTTTCGTTTTTTGCCACCGACTTCCGAAATTAAAGTTATTTTTCACTTTGTAGTGTTGTTTTTGGAAGTCGGTTGTATTTTTTTGTAAAAAAGTTTTTATTTTTCACTTTTTAGTTGTTGTACCTACCCCACACAAATTCTAATACCACTACCTGCAAAACAAACTAGAACATCATCCATATAAAAGTGGGGAAAAAATACGTATTATTGAAGCTAACTGAAAAACTACCCAAGCAAAGATAATCAATTTTATATGGGACCAACTTTGATGTATACCCTCTCGAATAAAACAAAAATTTTTCAACCTCCGTGCAAAATTTCAGCTTTCTAGGTTCAAGGGTTTATGCTGGGCGTCAATGCTTCTCTTTTTATTTATAGAGATAAGCTAATATTTTTTCAGCCCTGTATCAGTCACAAACTTATTATAAAATGGATATTGAATTAGCAAGAGTTCCACCCACACTTTGTAAATGCTAACAGACTACGATAAAATGCATTTTAATCAAGAAAATGGTAGAAACGAGGTATATTAAGTACACATAAGCTAAGCACTAACCTTCCTGCTTCCAAGGGCGGCATTGAACAAGTAGCACAAGGCACAAGGGACAAGTATTTTAACTTCGATCGACAGTCCCTATTTGGAACTTTGGTTATACTTAAATGGTTTGCATCGAAATAGCTCTTTGTCGTTGTCTACTTTCCAATTCCATTACTTTCGAGCTCTGAGGAGATTCGAAGGAGGAGCTCGTGGCGAAGTAAAAACAGCGGCACGGGTCGATCCATCAGGTTAAGCTACGCCTGCCGGGCTTGGTCAGTAGATGGGTGACCATTCTTTACATACCGAGACTCCTCCATGCCTCGGAAAGCACGTTAAACCGTTGGTCCTGGCTGTCATTTGTGGATCTTTGACAGTCGTTACGAGTCGTCAGAAGCCCGAAAGTCTGACAACTAGTCTTACCAAGGGGTATCGTATTACCCAGTTACTGGGTTGTGGAGGTCAGATAGGCAGTCGCTCCATGTAAAATACTTGTATTCAGCTGCATCCGGTTAGACTGGAAGCCGACCCCAACTTAGTTGGGAAAAGGCTAGGCAGATTGATTACTTTCGATTTCGCTTCGCTCGCTCATAGGTAGGTACATCCTGCGTTTACTTAGTTCCCAAATTTTTCAGTATAAGTTGACAAACTACTACAAATGAACATAATCAGCCTATAATGTTCCCACTGCTGGGACACAGGTCTCCTCTCAGTGCGAGTTGGTAGTGTTCCATGTCTTCGAATTTTTGGTTCTAGGACATGCCGATGTCCTCACGATGTTTTCCTTCACCGTTTTGAGAGCAGTGGTGATGAAAATATTTACACAAAGTAAAGCGCCTGGTTGGGTTCTAACTCACGACCTACGACTTGTAAGTCGGGGCCGTTACCACTGAGCCATCACCAATGATCTCAATAAACTCTGTGTATGAACCACAGATCAGGTTTTTATCAAAATGGTCAAAAGAGATCTTAACCTATCTGAGGCCCCCGTGCTATAAATTACGAGCTCGATCTTGCATCCTGCTTTCTCCATATTCTAACGTGCCCAGGGCCTCCAATACATTACAGACGGCCCTGATTACATTGTTATGTCCCTAGATTCTTATGGTATCTATGCTAATGATTTTATACGAGGGTATAACAAAGGATGTGATAACGTAATGGACAAAGTCGAATCAGCGAGTATCATTGAGGAAGCTAGACAAAATGATCCAGCTTCTTAGTTCAATTTCATATATCAGAATTGTCAATTGTGTTTCCATTTTGCCGCATAACTGCATCTGCAACATGAACACATAAATCACAATTAATACACATTGGATAATTAAGCCACTTGATTAGACCAGATTCAAAGTCCCAGCTCACATATCTACACACAGGCCACACATAGATATGACGACCTTTCGTGCTAATTGTGCTATTACTAGTTGTTACTCGCGACTTCGTCTGCGATCCTGGATAAAAAATAGCCTATATCCGTTTCCAGGTCCCAGGCTACCTATTTGTCAAATTTCATCCAAATCCGTTTAGCCGTTTTAGCGTGAAAGCGTAACAAACAAACAAACTCACTTTCGCATTTATAATATTTGTTAGGATAGTAACGAAGAATTTTTGTCCGTTTGCGGCTGAACTGATTAGGATGAAATTTGGCACACAGATAGTTTATAACCTGGATTAACACATGGGGTACTTTCCCGGAAGTACATACCGAGACTCCTCCGTGTCTCGGAAAGCACGCTAAGTCGTTGGTCCCGGCTGTCATTCGTGGATCTTTGACAGTCGTTACGGGTCGTCAGAAGCCCGAAAGTCTGACAACCAATCTTACCAAGGGGTATCGTATTACCCAGTAACTGGGTTGTGGAGGTCAGATAGGCAGTCGCTCCATGTAAAATACTGGTATTCAGCTGCATCCGGTTAGACTGGAAGCCGACCCCAACATATTATAGTTGGGCAAAGGCTAGGCAGATGATGCTGATACATGACGGACAAAAAAAAATGTTTAGTCATCATCCCTATTGCTAGACACATTGCATGCGCACTAAACACGTGCTGGGTGAGGGAAACCCACGGGCCGTTACTTATCGATAACAATGTTAGGGTTTTACCTAGAACACAACTTAATTAGATTATCGATAACTAGAGGTTATGTTAGAATTTTACTGAATACCAAGTGACTGCCTCGTTGGTCTAGTGGCCGCAAGCGCTACAGCCGAGCATGAGGTCCTTGGTTCGATTCCCGGGCCGGCCAGTGTTGTTGGGTTTTTTCATCAGAAATTTCTCAATAAGAGCCCGGAGTCTGGATTTCTGGATTTGTGCTCAGTGGAGGGCAATAGACTCGCACTCTATTACATTGGACTTAAAACATAAGTGGTGAAATGTGGGTGTTACAGAGGCACACTGAACCTCTCGGGGAATAGTTATAGGCGTGATGTTATGTGTTTCTTCCACACAATAGGCATAATGAACAGTCCTCCGTGCAGGGCTTGCATGGAGGTTAAGGAAACCGTTGCGCATGTGCTCTTTTAATGCACAGTCGTCACCCAGATTGGAAAAGAAACCCTCGGGGCACCCAGATCTTTCACAGGTATTGTTATTATACCAGGAGACTTGATCAACTTCTGGAGGGAGGTGGACTGGTTGGAATAACCACCGACGGCCGCCATGGCCCACGCACAATAGTCCAGAAGGACTAAGTGTGGAAACCAAATTCTCTACCATAAAATATTAATGTTATGTCCTCTCGGTGAGAGGCAGCGGGCCGTAATCCACCACGCAGGCCCAGTGCGGATTGGTAGATGTTATACGTTTTAGAATTTTTAGTGATAGGACATGCCGGTTTCCTCACCGAGGAACCGGGAGTTGTGTTTATTACAGATCAATGAAAAACAAGCTAATATCGAATTTGGTCCTTTTCCCCTACAAATCAATACTAAAGGACCAGATTCTCCGCATCTAAACGTCAACCCGTGTTATCTTCAAGAGATACAAAATCAAAACATCCTTAGAATGATCTTGCAATTTGCAGTTGTTTTGTTTGAGTCATTATGCCATGTTATGATGATTAACTGCATACTGCTATGAGGAAAATGTTTCATGATAACAAATTATATGCAATATATTATTATACGGTTGATATTAGGCGCCGAAATAATGGGCTGTGAGCTTGATTCTGTACATTTTTATGCAAAAAAAACGAATTAAAATAGCAGGATTTAAATAAATAAATGAACAAAATAACACTTAGCCGGCGTACGCACGGACGTAAAAATATCGCGGCGGAATTTTGTCGCGCACTGTATTTTCAACTCTTGGTGTTGAGCCGAGCATTGGGAATCCAACTTAACAACAACAGAGTGCATTGTAGCGCGTCAAAAAAACACTGTTGGATTTTCAACTCTCGGCGCTAAGCAGTGCGTTGAAAATCCAGTGTTCGAAAAAAATCACCGCGATATTTTCACGTCCGTGCGTACGTCGGCTTAGTATTCTAACATAAGAGCGATACGCGACAGAGGCAACTGCACGGTGCGGTTCTGCAGTCTTCGCCGCGCCAGCCGCGGCGGGCCGCCCGCCGTCGACATAATATGCTTCGCTATATTATAGCGACGCTTGCAGTTTTGTAGCGCCCGCTATTTTGTCACTGGACTGCAAATAGGACAGGTGTGCGCACGCGTTGCGGATTTATAAAATGAGCTGCGAGCGTCGCTTTAGGTTAGAACACTAAAGGTACAATACGGCCGACGTATCTTGGCGAGTCCGAACTTCGCGTAGAAGGCTGCGCAGCAACATTTTAAGAAACCAAAATGGTGACATGAGACGAGTGTGAGTGAGAGAACACGCGCAAAAGTTCGGAGAGCCTATGTTCAGACTCGCCAAGATACGTCGGCCGTAGTGTAGGGAAGTTAGTGATAATATAATTGTTACATTGAAAAATAATGGTGGTTTTTGGGTACCGAACTACTTAGTCAATAACTTTTAAACTTCATGAATACACAGATACAAAATCATTTGTCAGAAATAACTTTTCAACTATAAATAAAATTTAGTATTCAAAATCTACAAAACTTATGACTAAAAATATGTTTTTTTTTTTTTAATGAGTGCTGTTCCTAGTTCCTGCCGACTAATTAAAATAAATAACATAAAACACAATATTTTTATCAACTCGGTTAATAGCTGAGTTTATCCTTATAGCATGTCAGTCAAAAGATCTTGACCTTTAGAGACTGCAACTAATGCAAGCCTTCAACAAGTTGTATGTACGAACAATTGTAGCTTTAAAACAATACCCTTAGACTTCTATTTTGTTCTATCAAGATACATTTCAAATAAAACAAAGTAGCGATCACGTTTTGGAAGTCTGAGAGCTAAAAGATTATTTTATATTACCTATATCAATGGTTATACGATCAATGTGGATAAATGCCCAGATAATACTATTCAAGTAATAATGCGGTTCACGATCGATGCTCACGCGCAGGCTAATCATTGTTCCTGGAAATTATTGTTTATTGTACCAGCCAGCGCGCAGCGTTATCTCAGAACTGGGATTTTTTGCGTTTTTTTTTTCTAGATATCTCTGGTATTAGTGTGTTTGTTATTGTTTTAATTAAGTATAGTAATTAGGACTAGCATGTGTTTACCGAATTCATCATCTGCTGAATATCAGTATTTTACATGTAGCGACTGCCTATCTGACCTCCACAACCCAGTTACTGGGTAATACGATACCCCTTGGTAAGACTGGTTTTCAGACTTTCGGGCTTCTGACGACCCGTAACGACTGTCAAAGATCCACGAATGACAGCCGGGACTGACGGCTTAACATACTTTCCGAGCCTAGGGTCTAGAATGTTAAGATGGTCACCCATCCACGGACCAACCGCGGCAACCTGATCGATCGACCCGTGCGGCTGTTATTACTTAGCCTCGAGCCCCGTTTACCGAATTACAGAGCTATAATTCAGTAGGTACCTTTGAATTATAACGTTTGACTTTATAATAATGATGTCGGTAGGTAGTTCTACAATAAAATAATAATTATTATAAAAGTAGGATAAAAACCCTACCAATAAATAATTAATAAAAGCCACCGATTACAATTTAGGTCTACCTACAATATTATCAGCACAGTAGTGAGTTGGAGATAGTCATAAAAATCAGAAGGAAAAATCAAAAGGGATTTTACCACACGAAGAATCGATGGGAAATCCACAAAAGCCTTCTTCGTATTACATAATTGAGCATGACCTGATTTTGATACTTAGCAATTTTGCGAAACACGTCATGAAGCATTCAGTAAGTAGGTATTTATTTACATGATAGGGGTAGCTTGCGATGCGGGCTGTAATGGCGGTTATACACTCTCTCCGAAACACCACGAGACAGGCCGAGTACGAGTATGTACAGTCAACAAAAGAGATATCTAGGCAGGGTATACTAATATATTTGTATAAGAATTGCTTCATGTTCAATTTTATACATATTCCTTTGTTTTTGCAATACATTGTAACACACCAACACAAAATTGTATATTGTCACGAAATTGAACATGAAGAAAGTCACATACAAAATATGTTAGTATACCCTGCCTAGATATCTCTTTTGTTGACTGTACATGGTGCCTTCGACGCGTCGGCATCTCGTGGCCCTCTTCGCTCTCGGAAGCATATTGAGAGGTACGCGACGAGAGGCACGAGACGTGTACAGCCTCCATTACAATCCGTTTCGTTCACATAAATAGCTGTTTAATTATGACCTGTGTTCGTTTAAAAAAAAAACAGCCTATTACTGTCCCACTGCTGGGCAAAGGCGTCTTCTCATACAGAGAAGGCATGAACATTGATCACCATGCGTGTTACTGTTTACTGTTAGTTTATGATGAAAATACAAGGGGTATTGTCCGAAATCACTTCTGGATTCACACCTTCTGTGGTTTCATCTCTAGTTTTATTCTAAATTACAGAAAAGGAATACATAAACAGTATTTTTTAACTAACACGGCTATTCTGGGGGCGTAATACTTATAGTGACTCGTGTCAGTGATTCCATAAATAGAAAAATAAATTAGCTTTGAATATAATGGGTAAACTATGTAAGGTAGACGTACAAGTATTGGTTGGACTTAAGTGGTTCTAGATATCCTTACTGCTAATAAATGTGCGCATTATGTGAAATTATAACGTTGTATTCTTGGAGGTCGGACACGACCAAGATGCGTACGGCAAGCGATGGATCGAGGTAGCACTGGAAAGGATTTGGGGGAGGCCTTTGCTCTTTAGTGGGACAGTGAAGGCTAAATAAAAAAACTCCTTCTTCTGGTCTACCTTTACCTACATATTATAACTAACTACCTACTAACCAACCAACTAACCAACCCCAACTAACTATTCTTGATTTGGTCCATAACATCTAGGCCGTTAGCACACCTCCGCCGCGAAACCATAGCAGCGAAACCGCAGTAGTTTATTTCAACTGACTCGCATGATATTCCGCTATTCGAGTAGCGGAACATCAGCGGAGCTTCAGTGAAACATCATGCGGTGTCGCTGTTTCGCGGATCGCGGCGGAGATGTGCTAAGGCTCTAAAAGTTAATAGAATCAACGTAAAAAGGTTGGAGTTAATACTGAACATTTTGAGACAGGATATATCATATCCTACGTCGCGAATTAAACAACTTAACTTGATGTTAATCCTAGCATAAGGATTAAGCTACAGTAAAGTAGCGGTTTTAATTCGTTTTATTTATTTTATGTACTTATACAAAAAATACTGAAGTGTAAACTAAACATGCAATCTGTAATAATAATAATAAGCCCTCACCTTTGCTTGGACCCTGTTCCCGATACCGGTGGGCTACTATTTTTTTATATTTTCAAATAGTTTTATATTATTTTTATTCTAATATATAAAAATGTAACTTATATGTGTGAAATGAAGTAAAGGAAACATTGTCGTTTTCGTCATCATCATATTAATCCACAGCCTGACTTCACCCACTGCTGGGCACAGTCCTCTCTTTGCTTGTGCCCATTCCCACGGTTCCGTGGCAGTCTCTTCCAGGTTTTACCCCCGATGGCAACACTGTCGTCCTCGTTTTGCTTCATACAAAAACTTAATTAACTAACAAATTAAAGTTTAGTTTTGACTTCGTGAGTCCTGAAATATGATTACAATCTGTACGAAAGAGCTTAATGAATGCAAAATACGTGAGAATGCGATGCACAATGCCAGCACATGTATGCATAATAATTACATTATTGCACACATAAGCACTAGGCATTACAGCTACAAATATTTTGCACTTCTACGGAATATTATTCTAAGAATTTCAGCATAAAAAGTAGGTTTTCCTCATTTAAAAGCAATTCGTTATTTATCTTTGTTTTTCTTCGATTAGTTGAGTAAAACCAGTTAAAGAAAAAGCTATTTGAAAGAAAAAAAATAACAAAATATAAACACGTCTTTAACCTATCGAGGCCCTGGATACTTCAGGATAATGTGGCGCTCGTAGAATGCAAGGGCGAGTGAAGCAACCTCGAAAATTTACTCCCGGATTTTCTTTTGACAGCACCTGACTACGCGTACTACGCTAGCAGGAAGTGAGGCAGCTCGCCGTCCGGTAAGGACCAGGCCCGGGTCGATGGCGCGTTGTGTTCCACGCGCGCCTCAAAGAGATGTCAGCAGGGACGGGGTCAATAGGGCCGATGCCGCCGGGGTCGCGGGTAGTTCGAAAGAGATACCGTGGCCCCGGCACGGGCAACTGAAGGAACATGGATGGGTTTTAGTGAGTAAAAGTCTGACACGCCCTCCCGCTCTGCCCAGAGCGGGAGAAGTCATTTGATGATTTCCCATCCACAAAAAAAAATAAAATAAAAAGGCTCTCATGCATCGCGGGGCCCTCGCTCTTGCTTACTACTTGCTCAGAGTGGCCAATGTAAAATAAAAGGCGGCCCTGAAATGAACCTGTTGACCATTCAGGGTTCAGCCAATTACTTCGAACATTGGCGTCTTTAAAAATATAACACCAGATTTTTCGAAACAATTTTTCGTCTATTTAGTTTCATATTTCACAGATTCGAAAGTGACAAACTGTGAACGAATATCACACGACATTTCGTGTTGCTATAAAGATTAATAGATACAATAGCAGATAAAAAATGCAACAAGTCGTTACAAATGCACAGTTTCACATTATGACAATTTGTCAAAAAAAAGTGATTATTGAAATCGGAATTTAATTTAACGTAGTTAAATTTTTAATAGAAATCGTGTCCCGGATTTACTCATGAATCATAAGATCGTAATCTCTGGCATTAACTCAACCTTCGCAAGGAACGTTCGTGGAGAAACACTGAGCAAAATTATTTTATAATCTGTGGTTCACCATTGTTTTTGTTTTATTTGATAATTAATTCAAACCTTCTTGTCACGTAAAGATTAAATTGATTATCATGGATTATAAGAAATGCTTCAAGGTTGCAATTTGCTTGCCTGTTTAAATTTATTGGTTTTATCAAGTTTAATTAATTTTTTCCGGTTGATTAATAATGTTATGTTTAACGTATCAACCTACTAGACTGATTGGTTCATTACAATAGCAACTTAATTATCTATTGGTAAGCAATTGACATTGAATTGGGTTTTCGGAATTATTAAGTAGGTAATCTGCACTTACTATCGAATCGTTTTACTTTTGTCACTTGTAATAATAACATATGAAACTGAAGTGTCTTGCATACTCTGACACACGTAAGTAATGTTACGAAATAAAAACACATTTTTGTTTAACAATTTGGCAAGGATAGCAAACAAATGGATCAATACAGCACGAGGTTTCATTGAATTAATAAAACAATAGAAATATTCAATGCTGTGTAATATTTTATAGAGCAAATAAGTACCTATTTAAAGAAAAAATATAAGTCCCAAACATGAATCAACATCCTTACTTGTTGCTAACTCAAAAGGGCATCATTATCCTTATAGGGGAATAATCTAGCATAGTTATTAGCACACAACATACGCCGTAGCCTTGAATCGGGCGTTTACACTGTAGTTCAATAGACGGAGAGGTGAACAACCCCTTTTGGCACAACTTGTTTAGAAAATGTCGATAAATACACGTGACCAGTTTAACTTGCCACGCAGTGGAATCGGGAACTAAAGATCATTGAAGTAATTTTGACGTTTCGTTTGTTTGACATACGGCTTTGACAGTAGCGCCGATGTGAAATGTCAAAATAAAATGGTTGCTGTAAATGCGAATAACAATAAAGAAGAATATATTTTAGTTGTGTTTTGTTGATTATTGTGTAGTACATTATGTGATTGGTGGTGACTTCTTTTCTTATTATCTTACTATTATTTGATAGTCTTTTGATTTCAAGTGATAACTCTTTTGGACGCCATGCCCCTCAGTTAGAGCACCGTTTGTCTTTCGTACTACCTTCATTTGCTGTAGTTACCTACCTACTAACGGCAGAACCCAATAACCTACTGTCATGAAAAGACAGATCGCTTCTGAGGATAGACAATTTAATTCTATCTTTCCTTACGTTCCTTTCGTTCGTTCGTGTTCTTTTGTTTTATCTGTCTTAGATTTTTGGGACGTAAGACCATAGATAGATAGATTTTCTATCTCCAGTATGCCAAAACTATTGATAGATAGGTTATTGGGTTCGGCCGTTAGTGGCCAAACTTCTTAATGTCAAATTGTAAAATAAACTAAAACCAAAAGTGTTTGAAATACTTCCTATCGTATAATTTCTAGATAATAAATAATTATGAAAAAAACCTTGTAAAAGGTTAAAGAAAAATACCAGTTCTAGAGATAAAAGTAAAATTGCTGCAATTCACGTAAATCTTTATCACAGCAGGGTAAAATAAAAAAAAAAAATCTACAATTACAAATGATCATGTGTTTTGACCTAATTACCTTAATCATTCCTATGTACGCGACGTACCTTCTTGAAAAATAAATGATGATAATATGTATGTAGAAATCCCCTTGACGATGTTAGTGACGTGCAAGATCTGATAAGCTTAACTACTTATATAAATAAAAATTGGAAGTATTAAGTTTTATTGATATTATAAAATGTTATCTTGGCGCCTTGATCGCCAGCCGACTTCTGGAAACTTTGGAAAGTCTTTAAAAAACTGAAGTCAGTTACTAAGTCGATATTATCGGCCTTATGAAAAATTTTCAAGTGCCATAATAATTCCTGATTGGAATAAGTTTATTATCAGTTGAGTAGAAGCTGAAATCACCTTTTTACTGACATTTTTGATGACTAACATGCTACTATAAGAGCGTTATTGGTTATATTCCATTATTAATGAATGTTTTGCTTTAAATTAATATCCTCTCAAGCTACATTCCTGTAACATTATGTATAAGAAAATGTCAAAAGACCAATTTCAAAGAACCTACTTTCTAATAATAAAACCCCTCAATATAATATCCGCAAATAATTCATACACGCCAGTTATGACATTATACATTTTGCACACACTTTTGCGAAAGAATTTCATACGTCAATACATATTATTCGGAATAATCGAATCATGTACCGAGAGCCGAGAGTACGTGAAATCGTTTTTATACACACACTTGTGCTGGTTGCTAAGATCTCTGTGACCACAGAATAACTATAAATTTTTAGACATGGCAGTATAACAACCTCAATTGTTTTAAAAGGATGTGGAATAGAAAGAAAATATTTTATATGGTCTTTTCTATCTATGGGCGCTAAGGTAGCCCGCGATATTCAAATTTTATTACGTCTTTTATAATTTGCAGGTTAGTGTCACGTAAGAAATTTTTAATTTCGCGTTACACTCTGACGTTTTCGCCTTGCTTTGTTGCTTGGCAAACTTGTTCGTCTATGTAATCCCTTGTGAAATAATATTATGATGATCTTTGGTCGTATAATCTAATCGCTCGTGCTCATTATCCAAGATTTTGGATATTTATAGGTAAGTACTTAGGTATCTATTTCTTTCTGATTCAGACACATCTGAATCATTTCAAGAACAATACACCCAATAGGTACCTACTGTCTTTTTAAATTCCATACACGTAATACCTACACCTACATTTGGACTTTTACAATGACTCACTTTATCTGTCTAACCGAAATCGATGAATTGACAACACATAACTTTTTGTAGCTGAATTAGAAATTTGGATAACATGTACCTAAACTTTGACATACTGGCTAACCAATTAAAATAGCATTTACACTATGACTATTATATCTTGAAACGGCGAAATATGGAACAACACGCAACTGTACTGAATTTTACAAAGTTTTGACATAAGCGTTGCAAGCAGCGCCTCTATCAGATATCAGGTAGAACTGGTTAATGTTTATCAACAGTTAGACGTCCCATAAGCTCCGCTGTATTAAGTGATGGCGTTAGTGAAAGTTTTTAATCACGCTCAACTCAACGCAACTACATACACAAATCAATCAATCTTCAATTTAACGGTGAATGGGACTTTTATACTGGCGTTAATGTATGTTTATTCAACTTTGTGGATAGATTAGTGTGCTAAATGTTTGTTTCAGCGCTGGAAATTTCATTATTCCGATGGTTCATGTGCCTTCCAGAAAGCAACAAAGAACAGCCTGATCACGCTGTCATGTGCTAAAAAGCTTGGTATCTTGATATAATCATGAGAGCAGAAATAATTTTCATCATGAGCCTAAGCTTCTTTCCTTATAGTTTATACCAATATTTACAAACTGCCCTTTCATATTTTAAAATGTTTTCGAGCCATATGGAACGTTCATCATACGTTCATATCACTTGGAATTTCAAGAGAACGGATCAAATAGTTTATTCTTCATGTAATAAATATCCTATACAATGTACGTGTAATTGCTTTGTGGTTTCTAAACTTTTATTTGAATAGTCGCTGGAAATAATTTTTTGTTTTGTTTTTAATGCTGTAAGTAATGTTTTTGTTCCGCTGTGCTGGTCCGCGGCTGCAGATTTGTGTGTAATTGCAAATAGCTGTAGTTTTTAGTGTTTATGTAGGATTGTAGGATCAGTGTGAGCAAGTCAGTATTTGTTTGCATTTGTCCTTCATACACATATGCCTGTACCGCAATCTTCTGCCAATCTCCAAGCTGGTATATCTCATCCTCGTCTTCTTTACTTTAAATCAAGAAAAATAAAAAGTGTCAGTAACATTTACTGCAAAAAATTTCTAATCTGTGAGAAGTATTTCGAACATGTAGCTGTGCAATAATAATCTTTTTCGCCTGCGCGTGAGGTATCGCGTAACACACTTACAGTAGGAATCGGTTTAATTTTGACAGTTCAACAACATTCATTGCGTTATTTACGTTGTTGATCAGACAAATTTTTCGAACATATGATGCAATGGATTAGCAATTGTTTTAATACATTTCACACATATTTACCCAGCGACATTTCAGCGCCAAATCCTTCTTGCACTCCAACCCCTAGGCTCCATGACTAGCAAAACAGAAATTATAGGGCTTCTCTCCACAATTGCTTTGCTTTATAGGATGCATATCCGGTACGGCTATAATAATCTTTCCATATCCTAAGGGCACATCTTCCCCACCATTATCACGCTTCACGGTCTACTCCTTGTCTTGTCATCCAAAGGTCTCTGTTACACCATGAAACATGGAGCTTCAGGGGTTAGTGTAAATCTTTAGGTTCATTCGAGTAATCGAGTCTGGTGAAACCAGGCTGGAGTCGGTGCATTTCATTCATTCAGGTTAGAAGTTATGTATACCAGCATCCTTCCATATAGCATCATTGCAAAAATACCACACATTCGACATATAGATACAGCTTGATCTGCTATTGCGAGGAAATGACATAAATTGCTGGCTGCTAGACGATATAATTCAGAACATAGCAATGATTATGTTTAATGATAACAATTATGCATCGTCTGCTCTTGAAAGTTATAGAGCGAAAATAAAATGAGTTTTAGTACGTTAACCTCGTAATGAAGATCAGAAGCTGGGTGGGAGTTTGCCTTGATTCTTTGGTAAGGCGTTCGCGTCACGTAGATGAAGAAAAAAAAATCGAAAATGTTTGGAACAGTCAGTAAGCGACTGAAGCAAAAATAGTTACTTTTATATTCATTTGGGATTGAATTTCGTTATTTTAGCCAAAATGTTTTTGGACCCTACAGCGCGCGTAGCATGACCACTTCTATCGTTACTCGAGGAAGACAAAATGACATTTCTTTTCTTCTTTTTGACATCGCGTCGTAGAAATCTTTCTACAATCTGTCATTTTGTTGTATATCTGTCGCATTAAGATGGTTCTAGCCGTGATATAGCTATATCACTAGTGATATAGCTATCTACCGTAATATAGTTATATGACAACTATCAGAGTGCCCTAATTTTGCTACTGCGACCAATCACGACGTAGCGCTCGCCAGCCGTTGGTGCGGCACCACTCGCTTCGCTCGCTCGGCTCGCGCGTAGTTGTTCACAGTTCTAATCTAACCTATTTGGTCGGAGTCCTAATACTTATTTTCCTAGTAAGATAGTTATGAATCGTTTTCATATATCTATATTACGGTAGATAGATATATCCCTAGGGATATAACTAAATCACGGCTACAACCATCTTACTGCGATATATAGTTTCATCCGTTTGTGCAGGAAGTTAAAGTCAAAAAGTGGCATGAAAATGGTCTTCCAATGGTTAAAACAACAAGTGTGTGCGTCTGCGCAACGCCTTACCATACATATTAATCTACATCTATTAACGGAATGGGAATCATAATACTTACATTAAGAGTCAGAAAGAATGTGTATATTAATGCTGTGTTATCTTATTTACCAAGCCATTTGTTCAGCGTTGGTAAGCAATAATCAGTCAGGCCTCGGAAGCAGTCGGTTGACTGGTTATGTAAAACGTGATCTTTTCTATACTGTGGCATCGAGCGGGCTGATGAATGTACTGGCAACTTTCTTTGGCTGTGGTTAACGGGTGGCATTTGTTTGGGCAGACAGTATGGCGGGTCCATGGCGTAACAGTAGTTTGTACCCACACAAAATTGTTGTTTAATTGAATTAATTATGAGCGCTGTGTGTGCTATTAAAGTTAAAACGGTGTTTTATAAAGCTGAAAGTTGTGATTCAACAAATCTTTCCTATGTCGTAAGTTCTAGATCGTTCTGTCGATGCGTATCGTGTGAAAAACGATGATATTTTCTTGGCAGTAAAACTTTTGAGCACAAAAAAAGACTTAACTTGGAATCTCTAGCGATTTCGGAGTACAAAAAAATGTTGGCAAAAAAAACAATTTCGATTCATCAGTATTCCATATAAAACACAGCAGAACGTGTACTTTCTCCTGACTACTCGACTTTTGGGCATGATTTTCCTCAAAGACGAGTCATTGTCAAGTCGCAAGCTCCATATTGAACACTTTTTCCTATTGTGTAAGTCATCCTCATCACTTACTTAAATTTAATTGAAAAAAAATGTGTCATTTGTGTTCCGACGGTCGCGCCGCAAGAAATCAAAGCTAGTTGTCAGTTGTTGTAGTGTAAGGGTTGTCAAAACTGCAAAAAAGAACTTAATAAAAATCCACATCAATCAATCTGCCTAGCCTTTTCCCAACTATGTTGGGGTCGGCTTCCAGTCTAACCGGATGCAGCTGAATACCATTATTTTACATGGAGCGACTGCCTATCTGACCTCCACAACCCATTAACTGGGTAATACGATACCCCTTGGTAAGACTGATTGTCAGACATTCGGGCTTCTGACTACCCGTAACGACTGTCAAAGATCCACGAATGACAGCCGGGACCAACGGCTTAACGTGCTTTCCGAGGCACGGAGGAGTCTCGGTATGTAAAGATGGTCACCCATCCACGGACAACCCCGGCAAGCGTAGCTTAACCTGATGGATCGACCCGTGCGGCTGTTATTACTTAGCCACGAGCTCCTCATAATTCATAAAAATCCATCAAATTAATAAAAATCCACATAATAAACAAAAAACAGTCACTGCATCTACCTACTTATACTCAGCCTGTAGTATCTTTTCTACTCTGCAAAGGTTCTACTATACTTTTTTCTATTACGGATATTAGCTTATTTACAAAAAAATCTCAAGGGAAACTTAGGTTCCCATCATTTGTGGTCTGCCGTAAGCTCGTCTCTGTTAGAGCTCCATTCTTGGTGGCCTATTTTATTTCATAAGGGAAAACAAACAGCAGTATAATAAAAATTACCAAAAAAAAAAATCCATAGATATCGATAGATCGATAGATATATCCATAGATAATCCAACTTAAAATATTTACAAACTGATGGCAAACGTTAAACTGCAGTCAGTTCAAAATCAACTAAATTAACAAAAAAAAAATCTCATGCTTATGTACCTATGTCTACGTAGGTATAGGCCAGCAAGAAAAAAAAAAACAATAAAAAAAATGAGAATAACATAACTGTGTATGTTTACAGTACATATAGTCAATATACTCATCAAACTGTCTATTCACAACTCATTGAACGTACACCTATAATTCTACCTGTCATCATAGTCTTAAGCCGTTCATCTTGTATTAGAATGCTAAGCAATTACAGTGATGAGAGGCATTCTGCTAAGTACTTCTGCTTGCTTTTCTCTAGTAAACAAAAAAAGGTACCTAAAGTGAATCTTATATCTACTTGAATAATCATGGATACATCGTGGATTTAAAGTCAAGTTGACTTTATCCCACTAACGATTAACGGCGGGGCAATTGCGTAACACACTATCAGTAGGAATCGGTTTCATTTTGACAGTTCAACAACATTCATTGCGTTATTTACTTTGTCGAGCAGACAAATTTTTCGAACATATTATGAAGCAATGGATTAGCAATTTGCTTCAAAATTATTCAGATTTCGATTGATGTGTTACGCAATTAGGATGCGGGTTACTTATTAATTAATATGACTGCAATTTCTTTTTGAATTCAGTCAATCAATTTTATTTTAGTGTTTAGAAACTGGTACTTGAAATAAGATTGACTATAAGGCGACGTTAGCACGGACGTAAAAATATCGCGGCGGGATTTTATCGCGCACTGGATTTTCAACTCTCCTTGTTGAGCCGAGCGTTGAGAATCCAACTTAACAACAACAGAGTGCATTCTAGCTCGTCGAAAAAATACACTGTTGGATTTTCAACTCCCGGCGTTAAACAGAGTGTTGAAAATCCAGTGCGCGAAATAAAATCGCCACGATATTTTTACGTCCGTGCGAACGTCGACTAATAGTCCGATAAAGACCACAGTTTACTCTGCTGACGCATCATTGCACAAAAATAACTGAAGCTCACTCCGCAGGACCTGAGTGTCATACCTATTATTATAATTTAACGGTGAATTCACTTAATTTAATTACTTCTAGGATATTCAACAAACGCGCTCATACTTTGACTTTTAAATGAGTTAAAAGTGGGACAGCCCTAGCGCTCGTGAGCGGTGTAGGAAAGCGTATCGAACCCCAGAATTTCCCTGAGGCGCCGCGCCGACACGCTCTATCGGCTTGACACCTCGCTAAATCATTACATACTACACAAACATGATACCGGCGCATGACTCTTATACATATGTTCTTGTTTCTGTTGCGTGTGATCATGGCGATGGAATCTACAAAACAAATAGTTTTTGTAGTTTAAAAACTGACTGAAAATTGGTGCTAGTTTTTTATTCAATAAATCCGTGTGTGTCTGTTGTAATTTGTGTTCTTTGAGAGAACTAAATCACTAAAACTTTTTAGTCCTTATAGGGCCTGCAAAAACACAAAAGAGAAATCGTTTACTCCTTAGCAATACTTTTAAGCCCAACTATTCATGTAGATTTGCATCGTTGTGCAGTATCAAAATACTGTTAGTATTATTGTAGCAGTAAGTATAGATTCGTGTTCCGACGTTGACATGATTGACAGGATTACGAGCCCCAGATATGTTATCAGTGACGCGTGACGCATCTCTACGAGAATCTGTAGTATTTGCGACTATGTAATAGATAATATAGTTTAACTGTGAGTAACATTGGAATGTGGTCTTCGTTTGAGCCGTTTAGGGGTGGAATTTGGGAAAACTCTTTCGTGATACATCTCAAGTCCCCGGTAAGACCATTTCTCCCACTTTTTTAAATTTATATAATTATTTTTTCAGTGCTTTCGGCTATGTGCCTGTTAGTTAGTTGGACACGGATCTGTTTTAAATGTAAGAATTTTATATATATATATCAATTAAATTCTTTTTGTTCGTAATTTATGAGTAACAAACAGTTGCTTCGCTGTTAATTTTTTTTTCAAAGTAGGTAATATGTGCCAAAGTTCCGCTTGATCATCTCAAAGGCGACAATCGCATGCACAGCTCACGACTCGATCGCACAATATTCGTTTGTCACTGGCTGCGCTATCACAGGAATATTTTCTTAAGTGAGCATGCCTAAGTTTTGTCCATAGTACCTTGTACAAAATAGATCTACCTATCTATGTCTCATTTCTGGGAAAATTCGTTTTCTCTATTTTTACCCGAGCAGAGCTCGGTCGCCCAGGTAGGTTCTAGAACAAATAAGGGATTCTTAGGCCGGTTATGTTGTTTCGATATTATTGTGGGGTTTAAGTCAAAATTCTGGTATCTACTCTAAGAACTCAGCGACACATTCTTATCAGTCCTCCAAGATCATTATCAGCAGTGTGATATAGGTCACATTGTACTTATAGCGTTTCTTTATCTAGATTCTACTCCCACACAAATGTTCCAGCATCCATTTCTTACTTCCTTTATTTTTCAAAAAAAAAAAAAGGTTCGTAATTGGTATTATTCTTTATAGGTCATTCTTTTAGCAAATCCTGCAAAACAATTAAATTACAATAATAATTTATCAACAATTTGTACAAAATCGTCTGTTTCCTGCGCTTGCAGTGATGTTTATCGATGATTATTATCGCGTTTCTAGTAAAGCTAAATTAAATTGTCCATTACAAGTGCTGATATAGAAAAATAACAGACGCGCCGAAGATTAGTGTGATAACGGCGATGCAAAGACGTCGTGTTTAGCCGAAATTGGTGCACGATGTGCGCTTATGCTGTTATGAATAAAAAATTTTTTCGTAATTTTTGTAGAGCCTAAGGATAGATAGCCCGCGAAATTAATTTTCTTGCGTTTTTTGAAATTTGCAGGTAAGTGTCAGGTTTAGAGAGATGTACTCGTATTGATGATTTTGTGGATAAAATTATGTAAAAACATGTTTTTTACTGTCGCGAATCATATTTTGATCAAGATACAGTCTGCCACTGAGCTGCAAATTGCAAAAAACGCAAGAAAATTGGAATTCCGCGGGCTACCACAGCGCAATCACCTTAAGAACTAGAATTCTATAAGATAGCAGATAACGAATACATAAACATTTTCGAATTGAATCTAGTGTAATTTCAGGCCCGTTCTCTGGAACACAGGCTATACAGGGTTAGTTTTCAATGACCAGCCAAATTTTCACAGGGTGTTCTACCCATGATTATGAACAACTTTCACTATGGGACAAACTTTGAAATCACGAAAAAAAATCAGCTGTTTCATAGATTTTGTACACGAGTAGGTAACTTTTGTATGAAACAGCTGTTTTTTTTTTCGTGATTTTAAAGTCTGTGCCATAGTAAAAGTTGTTCATATCCACGGGTAGAACGCCCTGTGAAAATTTGGCTGGTCATTGAAAATTAACCCTGTATAAGTAAATACTTATGTTTATAAAACACAAAAGGATATAACCTAAATGATTGAATGCTAGAAAAAACATCTTTATCGGTGTCACGGCAGTAATTATAGTAATTGCAATTATGTGCCACTATTTTACTTATAATAGGTAATTATATTATATAGTCACGTTGGTAACAAACGATAAACAATTATTTACACTTATTTTTATAGTTGCGACTTTGCATGTTCGTTTCCAAACAACATTATAAAAAAAAAAAAACTAAAAAAAAACAGAGCATGGAAATCAATATAGTTACGCAACCTTTTTAATTAAGTACCTATGTGTTATTTTAATGCGAATAAATTGGTTCTTACGGTTATAATTTCATGTTTAGGTACTTACTGCAATTTGATGAAAAACTGTAAGCCCCCGTTCCCACGGGCGTAATAAAATCGCGGCGGGATTTTATCGCGCAATGGATTTTCAACTCTCGTTGTTGAGCCGAGCGTTGAAAATCCAACTTAACAATAACAGAGTACATTCTAGCGCGTCGAAAAACACACTGTTGGATTTTGCACTCTCGGCGCTAAGCAGAGCGTTGAAAATCCAGTGCGCGAAAAAAAATCGCCGCTATATTATTACGTCCGTGCGTACGTCGACTAATACTGCAGACCCTAGGTTACTCTAGTCGGAGAAAAACTGGCAAAATAATCTATAACCAAGCTTGGGAGCTTAACAAACGGAGTTGCAGTGTTGTGCATGAGCCTGAATAAACGTCAGTCCATCCTATGACTTCATCAGAACGCCCTTGTTGCAGCAATGTTCTTATAGACTCCAATTATTAATAACACGATAAAGCATAAAACAAATACCGGTACAAAACACATAAATTATCGCAATTATCTGGATATGAAAGAACCGTTTAAAGTTCCCGATAGACCCAAGATTTCACAGTACAACAATGCGATGATTATCGACTACTTGTAAACGAATTAAACTCTTTTTAGCATAACTAGAACAGTCGGTAAGAAGTTTCAATTGAGTTGTCAAGGGAACAAATTACTCGCTGGCTTGATTAGAAAGCTACTTGTGTTATGTGGAAGTTCCTATAGAGGTGTTTTTGCGGATCGAAGGACCAGTGTTTCACCTTCATCATTCTTCTGCCTTTATCCCAATTTATTTGTGGTCGGTGCAACATGTCTTTTGCTTCCATACTTCTCTATTAGTCGACATCTCGGTAGTCACTCCCTTTCTAGCCATAATATCATCTTTCACACAGTCCATCCGTCGTTTATTTGATCTTCCCCTACTCGTGTAGTCATCCTCATTCATAATCATAACTTTCCTCGCGACATTTTCCTGATTGTGTTTGTTCTCATGATATTATTAAAAAAGAGAAAATTATTTTTGCTCCGTGTTATTTAAATAAAAGATCCCTTTCTTCTTATTTGCTTATCGGCTTTATTCTTATTGCTTATCGGCTTCCTTCTTATTGCTTATTTGCTGCCCGATCCCTAAAGTTCAAAAAGTACGGAAAGAAACAGTAAATTGAAATTCGGTAGGTATACCCTTGTGTTTACAAAGGCTTAGGGCAGGGCGTGGCCAAAGTATTGATGATTTACAAAGTTGAAACAAAGTAGGTATTCAACGTCCAATTCAAAACGTTGAAAACTCATTACGACTAAAATATGTGTAACTATACAATGTTTTCAGTACATAATTCGTTTTGACAGTTCAACAACATCCATTGCATTATTTACGTGTCGAGCAGACCAATTTTTCGAACATTATATGAAGCAATGGATTAGCAATTTGCTTCATAATGATTCCAATTCCGATTGAAAATGTGTTACGCAATTAGGGTGTGAATCAAGAACCAGTGGGGTAATTGCGTTACACACATAAAGTGACAGTTGATGGCAATGCCTTTAATGTTGACAGTTCAGCCACATTCATTTCATTATGCGTTGTTGGGCAGACGAATTTTCCAAACCTATGAAGCAATGGTGAATTTCCTTCAAAACCATTGGATTGCGATGCAGAGTGTGTTACGCAATTATAGTGCCGTTCGTATTCAAAAAAAACTTATGATAGGCACTAACCACTGTACAGTCCAGGGGCACTATGACGTGAAAAACATCATGAATCCATCATGGATCCGTTGAGAAAAAAGGATGGTGCTATAGGTCGTATACAGCTCCATCTCTCTCACACACTGGAACCGTTCAACTTCTGCCTGCTGCTTCTGCTGCTAGCTCATAGTAACCCCCTGTTTTCTACATCCAAGCTATGGCTTAAAACCACACACTCTACATAACAACAGAGTAATAGGCTCGCCCACAACTCTCGTTGTTGAGCCGAGCATTGAGAATCCAACTTAACAACAACTAAGTGGATTCTAGCCCGTCGAAAAAACACAGTTGGATTTTCAACTCTCGGCGCTAAGCAGAGCGTTGAATATCCAGTGCGCGAAATAAAATCGCCGCGATATTTTTACGTCCGTGCGTACGTCGACTTAAACATAACTGGCGAAATGTGGGTGTGTGTACCCATAGTAGGCATGCCTCTGCCTAACTCTTCGGGGATTACAGGCGTGATGTTTTGTTATATATATTAAGTCTATATAACAACATTTTTTATTGGAACGAAGTTCCTTATCGCGCGTTGTGAAAGGGGGCTAGACGGAAAAAATTCTCACGAAAAGTTGTAACGACACTTTTTGCTATAGTAAGCTATTGTAAGCTGTGCGACGTGCGCATGTTTCTCTCTCTGTCTCTCTCTCTCTCTCTCTTATAAAAAGATTAAGTTTATATTACATTATATTTGTTAATAATAAAAAAATATTAAGTATTATAACTTAAAAAAAAAAAAAATATTACAATTCCTTCACTAATTAATCGAAAGGAACTTCGTTCCATCCGGGCGTCCTTGACACCTCTCAACTTTTTTTCCTGGCAATGTTGCAATGTCGCAATCAATTTCTTCCGCTACAAACAAGAACTTTTTCTCCCAACAGCTCTGTTCTCACCTCCCGTTTACCGGTTGAATACGTGCGTCAGAAGTACAATTAATATGTTTTCCCACCGCTGTTATTATCTTATCAGTGGATCTGATATCGTCTGCTCACTCGAGCGTCCCACAACATCCGTTCATTGCATGGTCACCGTTCATTCACGACATTGTTTGTTTTCCTTTTTAATGACATTGCAATTTTCTATTTGTGACCTCTATTTTTCTGTGTTTATTATGTTTTTCTGTTGTGTTATGTAGTAGTGTGTGTTATGTTCCCGAACCCGGTGGGCTGCTATTTTAGCCTTTTACTAAGGCCCGCCCGTCCGTCCGTCTGTCTGTCACAGGGCTGAATCTTTTGGACCGTAATAGGTAGGAACTTAAAATTTTCACAGTGTGACGTGTGTACTACTATGACCGCATAGGTAACAACCACAGAAATCTAAATAATTATGTGGTAACAACAAATAATAAAAATTAAATAATTGTACACAACCCACACACAGAACCCTTCGTGTGTAAGTCCGACTCGCACTTGACCGCTTTTTTATATTTTAAATGTTTTTATAGAAATATTTAAAAATGTAATGTGATTTTAAATGAAACAAAGGAAATAATAATAAAAGTTTATTTCAGACCACAGATAATCCATACGAAGTGTTAGTAAAGAAAACTCAACTGGATCTAAGTTTGCCTTGATCTTCAGTTGCCGATCGCTGAAGTAACATCGTCTCGTGTGTGTCGAACCTTAATGCTCGCAATTACACGCGAGCCGATCACGGCGCGTGCGCTGGCGATTAAACTTTCTAAATTACATCTTGACATTACACTGACATTTGAAATAAACGACATGCCGAGTCTTGCACGCGTGTAACTTAGCGAGTATTGCGTTTTAGCTTTATGTCTGATGATGCTGTTGTTCAAGGTTCCGCTATGACGAAGTATAAAGAAGATGAACCCTTCGTCATCACGTGAACATCTCTTCATCACTGATGTTTGCGTGCTGTAGGGTATTGATATTGTTTGCCAGGTCCCAGGCTTTAAAAATTATCCTTTTGAGCAGATTATGAAATAATTGTAAGTCTTGTTATCTATCTATATAAATAAAAAGAGAAGTCCTGACTGACTGACTGACTGATTGACTGACTCATCAACGCCCAGCCTAAACTCTTGGACCTAAAAAGCTAAAATTTTGCACAGAGGCTCCCATTGTAATATAGACAAGGAATAAGGAAGGAATTCCCGGTAGTACGTTCCCGTGGGATATTTTGCGACATCCACGCGGCAAAAGCTAGTATAATATAAAACTTTTCAAAGTCAATGTCAAATCATTTATTTTAAATAGGCACATAAAAGGCACTTTTAAACGTCAAAACAGTAAACACCTGTAGATACTCGTAAGTGCTGACAGAACAGAACAGAACAGAACTTAAAAAGACGTCATAACATTAATATAATTATTACTGATTAATGTTATGACGTCTTTTTATCTTCATTTTGTTATAAGATGGGGAATTCATAAAAACAAAAATCGCCCGTTTGTGTTCTTGCCACTATCGGTGGCTAGAGGTCAGAGGGTTAAAATAATACGAAAAAACAGTATTTTCAGAAATTAAATTAGCCACTACTCTTAACAACTAGTTATAATTGAATGACGCATGCGCTGGCGATTAAAGTTTCCGAATTATATCTTGACATTACACTGACATTTGAAATAAACGACATACCGAGTCTTGCACGCGTGTAACTTAGCGAGTATTGCGTTTTAGCTTTATGTCTGATGATGCTGTTGTTCAAGGTTCCGCTATGACGAAGTATAAAGAAGATGAACCCTTCGTCATCACGTGAACATCTCTTCATCACTGATGTTTGCGTGCTGTAGGGTATTGATATTGTTTGCCAGGTCCCAGGCTTTAAAAATTATCCTTTTGAGCAGATTATGAAATAATTGTAAGTCTTGTTATCTATCTATATAAATAAAAAGAGAAGTCCTGACTGACTGACTGACTGATTGACTGACTCATCAACGCCCAGCCTAAACTCTTGGACCTAAAAAGCTAAAATTTTGCACAGAGGCTCCCATTGTAATATAGACAAGGAATAAGGAAGGAATTCCCGGTAGTACGTTCCCGTGGGATATTTTGCGACATCCACGCGGCAAAAGCTAGTATAATATAAAACTTTTCAAAGTCAATGTCAAATCATTTATTTTAAATAGGCACATAAAAGGCACTTTTAAACGTCAAAACAGTAAACACCTGTAGATACTCGTAAGTGCTGACAGAACAGAACAGAACAGAACTTAAAAAGACGTCATAACATTAATATAATTATTACTGATTAATGTTATGACGTCTTTTTATCTTCATTTTGTTATAAGATGGGGAATTCATAAAAACAAAAATCGCCCGTTTGTGTTCTTGCCACTATCGGTGGCTAGAGGTCAGAGGGTTAAAATAATACGAAAAAACAGTATTTTCAGAAATTAAATTTAGCCACTACTCTTAACAACTAGTTATAATTGAATGACGCATGCGCTGGCGATTAAAGTTTCCGAATTATATCTTGACATTACACTGACATTTGAAATAAACGACATACCGAATCTTGCACGCGTGTAACTTAGCTAGTATTGCGTTTTAGCTTTATATTTGATTATCCTTAACTTATTATATGATGCTATTGTTCAAGTTTCCAGCTATTCCGCAGTATAAAGAAGGATGAAACCTTCGTCATCACGTAAATATCTCTTCATCACTGATGTTTTGTGTGCTTAAGGGTATATTGTTCGCCATGGCCCAGGCTTTCAAAATTATCCTTTTGAGCAGTTTATGAAATAATTCTAAATCTTGTTATATCTAATAGAACACTTTTCAAAGTCAAATCAGTTATTTTAAGTAGATAAAAAAATAAAAAACATTTATTTCATAAAAGGCACTTTTGAACGTCAAAACACTATCAGTAAACAGCAGCAGGTACTAGATCTTATATGTTTAAATAATTACTGATTATAATATTATGACGTTTTTTATCTTCATTTTCTTATAAGATGTGTAGTGTATGTGAATAATAATGATGATTCTGTCGACTCATGCGTACACGCTGCAGCGGGGCACATCCCTCATCCACTTCACTTTGCTTATGGCTGCAAGCCGGGACGGACGTGCGTGCGGTGTGTAACCAGGGAGCCGATACTTCAGAACAGGTGAGATAATCAAACAGTACAATTGTCGACGAGGATAAAGGTCAGACAAAATAAGACAATATTAGTAAAAATGGTAAGTTTGTCTTCATCAAGTAAAATTTTAAAACACATGATACCTGCCTATGCAAAATCAAATGTAAATTGTTATGTTCCGTACTTACTGGCATCAAGTATTTCATCCAGAAGGAAGGATTCTGTCATAACTTTATTGTAACTGTTATTAAACATTGAGAGATGGATCACCTAGGTAGGAAATACCATGAGTTCTAAAATGCATCGTGTTTGGCATCATAATTGTCTACTACACCATTAAAATAAGGTAAGTTTAGGTACATTAATATTAACCGCAGTCAAATTAAAATTCTTTATTTGCTTAAAACATGGTGTTCAACTAAACAGGTCACCGATTGCATGGTCACCGTTCATTCACACATTTGCTTTTGAAATTGCAATTTTCTAATCGTGACTTCTGTTTTTTACCCATTTCAAAAAAGAAGGTTTTGTATTCGACCCGTATGTATGTATGTTTGTTTGTCCGCGATTTTCTCAAAAACTAATGAACCGATTTTTATGATTTTTTCACTAACATGATCTGCATTCTTTCAGGAAGGTTTTAGTATATAATACATTATGTAATTTTTCTTATGTACGAAGTTATATGCATAAATGCACTGTATCTCCGGCACTTCTCAGCGGATTTTGATGATTCTTCTTTTGGTTCGACTTGGGTTTACCTACTTATGTAATTGTATATTCAACTAAACTTGAAAAAATAAATTTACTTTAAAAAAAGTAAAAACCGACTTCAAAACCAAAAACCAATAAAATAACTTTCATAAAACAGTTAACAGCTTCTGAAGTCGGGTGTCTTCAATTCTTCAATGCACTTTATCTTGACACCGACTTCAGAAGCTGTTAAGTGTTTTATGAAAGTTATTTCATTCGTTTTTGGTTTTGAAGTCGGTTTTTACTTTTTTTATAGTAAATTTTTCTGTGTTTATTATGGTTTTCTGTTGTGTTATGTAGTAGTGTGTTATGTTGGGCTTTAAACTAAATTGTGCGTGCGCTTATTTTGTCAACTATTGTATGTCACCCTGTATAATGGGTTGGATGACATCTTCGTATGAAGTCATTAAATAAATAGAAATTATCACTATCATACAACATGGCTAGTGTTGTATTGGTTAAATATAATTTCTGAAAATACTGTTTTTTCGTATTGTTTTAACCCTCTGACCTCTAGTCCTCCGATAGTGGCACTAACGCAAACGAGCGATTTTTGTTTTTGTGAATTCCTCATCTTTTAAGAAAATGAAGATAAAAGGACGTCATAATATTACGAGTATAATCAGTAATTATTATAAACATATATGATCTAACAGCACAGACGTACCTTCTGCTGTTTACTGAAAGTGTTTTGACGGTCAAAAGTGCCTTTTATGTGCCTATTTGAAATAAATTATTTGACTTTGACATGTTTTCTATATTAGATATGACAAAACTTAGAATTATTTCATAAACTGCTGAAAAGGATAATTTTGAAAGGTTGGTTATGGGCTTATGGCGAAGAATAACAATAATATTGAGACATTCACGTGATGATGAAGGGTTCAAGCTGTTTTATACTTCGTAATAGCTGGAACCTTGAATAACAGCATCATCTAGTAAGTTAAGGATAAGTAAACATAAAGCTAAAACGCAATACTAGCTAAGTTACACGCGTGCAAGACTCGGCATGTCGTTTATTTCAAATGTCAGTGTGATGTCAAGATGTAATTTAGAAAGTTTAATCGCCAGCGCACGCGTCATGATCGACTCGCGTGTAATTGCGAGCATTAAGGTTCGGCACACACGAGACGATGTTACTTCAACGATCGGCAACTGAAGATCAAGGCAAGGTTAGATCCAGTTGAGTTTTATTTACTAACACTACTGTATGGATTATCTGTGGTCTGATATTACCATTTCTCTTTTCTTTCTTTTTTTTTCTTTTTTCTTTTTTTTACTTCCTATTTAAAATTATATTACATTTTTAAATATTTCTATAAAAAAAAAAACATTTAATAATATAAAAAAGCGGCCAAGCGCGAGTCGGACTCGCACAGGAAGGCTTTCGTACCACCGTACAATTATTATACACACATTGTGAAAATTTCAAGTGTCTGCCTATTATGGTTCAAAAGATTCAGCCCTGTGACAGACAGACTGACGTACGAACGGATAGACCGCGGAGCCTTACTAATGGGGTTCCATTCCGAATCTCCTAACGATAAGCGTAACGCGCCGTGTCCAGAAGTATCATTATCATAACAAAGTTTTTTCTACAAGCACAATGGTCCACTTGAAGGACTAAGTGCTTAAACCAAATCACAGAACAACAACATACAACATAGAACATAGAAGATTGTTCTAAACTGGCTGGAAACGATGTTTGGTATCATGAGCGTAATCAGATTAAATTCTGCTACCGAGTAGAAGTATATACGGAACATCGGGGTAATTGCGCAAGACACTTGCAGTAGCAATGGCTTTCATTTTGACATTTCAACAACTTTCATTGCGTTATTTACGTTGCTGAGCAGGCAAATTTTTTGAACATATAATCAATGATTAGCAGTATCCTTTAAAATCATTGAGTTTGTGATTGTGTTACGCAATTAGAGTGCAGGACGTCGAATTGCGATGCAGAATAAAATTTATACCATGGCAGAACGTGTGAGAAAATTGTGACCGAAATTTTTAGTGCCGAATCGCGTTGCAGCGTTCGTTGGGATTTGAGACGCACAAACGAGCGATTTTTTGTAGGTTGCGATTAAACGCTGCACTCTGTCACGAAAACGCCAGTCGCTGTTGATAAAAGCCTCTTATGCGCCGAGCGTGACTCTTGTAATTAAACGTTATTATTACTGCACTCGTTTATTAAGACGTAATACAATAGACCACGATAATATCTACAAATGGAATGCAAGGAAAGCTGTGCAAAGTCGTATTTGGAGTGAACTGATATACAGTATGGGGACGACATATGTGAAATAAATTCGTTTTGTGTTTTGCAAAATTCCTGTAAAACCAAATGTGTATGGTTAAATCATGTGGATTTTCGGTGTGTTATTTGACTATATTGTCTACTGCTGTACTAAAACCGTCTATTTTCTGTTTTATAGGATTATACGTAAACAGTTCCTAATTGTGAAGTAAAATTTGCTTTAAATCGAAGGTATTTAAATATGTTAAGAACTTACTAAGCTAAAAATTGATTTAAGTAAAGCTTTTTGTCATAAATCTACAATTAAACGAAGCGCGTTTAAATTCCGGTGTGCGTGAGTCTTCCATCTCGCGTGTCTAGTTAACATATTGCTTTCCTTTGCACATTCTGAGAAGGAAAATAGACGCAAAACATTAGCCTAGGCTCAAAGACCATCGCGATTTAATCTAAATTTTTACCCTGCAGTCAAAACCTTTGGTATTATGTATGATTGCACTTTCGATACTTATCTAAGTACCTGCTAAAACCTTTGCCAAGTAGGGCTAGCGCTTAAGTATTACATTACATAAATAACTGCTAACTCCTCATCCTGGCCTTTTCTCGGCCCACTGCCAATATTTTCTTGCAAGACAGGTCTTATGCTATTAAGATTCTGGTCCTAAGCTACGGATACTGGTTTCAAATAAAGGAACTTTAAACCCTGCTTATCCCTTCGAGCTTTATAAAAAAACTTTTTTACAAAAAAATACAACCGACTTCCAAAAACAACACTACAAAGTGAAAAATAACTTTAATTTCGGAAGTCGGTGTCTAGTTAAATGTATTTTCGTTTTTTGCCACCGACTTCCGAAATTAAAGTTATTTTTCACTTTGTAGTGTTGTTTTTGGAAGTCGGTTGTATTTTTTTGTAAAAAAGTTTTTATTTTTCACTTTTTAGTTGTGTACCTACCCCACACAAATTCTAATACCACTACCTGCAAAGCAAACTAGAACATCGTCCATATAAAAGTGGGGAAAAAATACGTATTATTGAAGCTAACTCAAAAACTACCGAAGCAAAGTTAATCAATTTTATATGGGACCAACTGTGATGTATACCCTCTCGAATAAAAAAAAAATAATCCAAATCGGTCCAGCCATCTTCGAGTAATCGGGGAACATACATGGTTCCGACGAATTGATAACCTCCTCCTTTTTGAAGTCGGTTAAAAATAGTATCATAACCATTATAAAATCGAGTCACGTTCGAACAAAAATGCACTCGATTTTTGGTTATTTCGCAAACAAAGTTATCGCTCCATTCAGTTTACACATTACGACAAATTCTTTCTTCCGTTTACCGTATAAACAATCGAATCTCGTATATATTGGACAAGCTCTCTCGGTTGCGTGAATACCAATGAATGTTACTACTGCATTGTTTGGAAGCACACCAAAATACATTGCCAATTATTTGTGTTTGTTTGTCTGCGTCATATAAAACAGTGCCTTTAAAGACCATTGTGTAAGACGATCCATATGCTAATGTAATACTCTGCTTTTTTTTTTTGAAAAATACTCTTTCATTGAATTATTTAAGTACCTACAGACAATCTTGACGCGAGTTCAGAATAAAAAAGGTTTAAAGTTATAGCAGTTAACGCCAAACACGGCCGTTCTTGGCGTTAACTGCTGTAACTTCGAACCTAGGAGGTTTAGTGTTGATTTTTTATTTCAAAATGTTTTCCATATCTCCTGACTTATTATTTTTATGCCAATGGTGGCGCGTTCTGCAGCTATACTCACCTTAAAGGATAAGTAAGGATTTTTTTTCCAATCTAGAACGAAAAAAAAAACGCTATTAGATACTTACCTACGTGACAGAAAGACAATAAAAAATTGGTAATAGTCTCCAGTAGAATCATTTCTATGAAAACTTCATGGAACTTTTTCTACCAGAATCGCGTCGCGACAGTCTGCAGGAGCCTTTAAGGGCAAATATGATTATGACCTAAAAATTAAGTCAATATTGAAATGGCTTTGCAAAACGTTCAGCAATTAATCGCACTCAAACGTTTTAATTTTCATTATTCACTCATTAATATTGATGTTCGCACTGGAATGTGCAAGGATATTTTTACGTCGAACCGTTGGCAAACCGTCACCCTACAGTGAAAACTTCGTGGAGAAAAATTTATTGTTTTAAAGTTTTAACATAATATTGTATGTTTAATTTCCATGTAAGAGGCGGTTCCATCTTTACAAACCGAGACCCCACCGTTCCTCGGAAAGCACGTTAAGCCGTTGGGCCCGGCTGTCATTCGCAGATCTTTGACAGTCGTTACGTACGACCCGCGGGTCGTCAGAAGCCCAAATCTGACAACCAGTCTTACCAAGGGGTATCATGTTACCCACTAACTAGGTCTAGAACAGTATTAGGCAGTCGCTCCATGTAAAATACTTGTATTCAGCTGCATCCGTTTAGACTTGAAGCCGATCCCAACATAGTTGGGAAAAGGCCAGGCAAGTGTGTGTGTAATAGATTAAGAGGAGGGCCATTGGTTTTCTTCTTCTTCTGCAATGCCAGTTCTCGTACCTAAAAACGTTTAAGTTCAAGTCGCAATCGCATGCCAGCGACAATCAAAATAATGTCAAAAATGTAGGTAAACGCTATACAATTTTTGACAGTTTGAGACTGAGATGAGATTGCGAACGTTGTTAAAAATACAGGAATTGCCCCTCTATTATAAAGAACACCCCGTAATGCTTATTTAGAACAAACGTGCATGCCTTCTATTCAAAATAATAAACCTCGGAGAACGTCAATGACGCCATTTTTCAGACAGTTTCTATCTTCCCCTGTAAAATAACTTGTGTTGCAATCACGGAGTTGCACTGCGAGGTACGTTCCTTAATAAAGGCTGAATGGACCTTACCTTGTCTATTGTTGCCACACTTTCTAACTGAAGCAACCGAATAGTGACCCATTTATTGTCTTCTAATTATGAGCGATGCGATATCTCGATGCGAACCGGTCGATCTCGCATCGAAGCTAAATCGATTGTTTTGTTCATATTATTAGTTGTTTCAAAACATTGATGGCTCTCGATAACTGCTTGCGATATTGGAATTTCATGATGACTTTTGATTTTGTGTTCTGTTGTGTTGTGAAATAAGGATCTGTGGTCCTAACTAACGAACTGAGAGGTCTTTTAGGATCGATTTGAGATTTTAGAACATTTTTATAACATATTCTTAAGAGGGGTTCATGACTAATTAAAGCAGCCCCTCCGGTCGATCAAAGGTTAAGCTACCCTTGCCGCGGTCGGTTCGTGGATGGGTGAATATCTATTGCATAACGAGCCCGTTGTCATTCGTAGATCTTTGAGTAGTCAGAAGCCCAAAAGTCTATCAACCAGCAGTCTTACCAAGGGGTATCATGTTACCGAGTGACTGGGTTGTGGAGGTCAGGTAGGCAGTCGCTCCATGTAATCCGGTTAGAATGGAAGCATGTACCCGAACATAGTAGGCTAGGCAGATCCATTGATCTATAATGTGTTCTTATTTCGATCTTGAAAATGATTTTCAGTTTCTATGCATTTCTAGTTCAAATTTTCTATGCTAAGTCAAAAGGATTATCATAATGAGAATAGTAAGTATAGGTACCTACCACTTGGAAGTCCTGTGGGGTAATGCAATGTCTTTGACATCCATATCTTTTTCAGTTGCCAGTGCGTACTACAGGTCCTCAATAGAGGGTGGTACCTTGATATTATGTAATAGTTTATTTTTTAATTTTTTTTAATAATTTTAATGTTTATTTTAACTGTAAACATAACCTAAAAATAACAAAATTATATACTAACATAACTAAAACTATTAAAGAACTAAAATATGGCGTCGAAAAATTCCAAAATTCCATCCATATCTATACTTACTCGTATTTTTCGTGTCTGTCTGTGCGGCCGCGTTGTTCTTCTAAACTACGCAACGGACTTTGATGCGGTTTTCACTATCATTTAGAGAATTCATTCCGGAAAATATAATATAGAAACATTCTCGTTTTGACAAGTCGTAAAAACCGTGCGAAGCAGGGCCGGGTCGCTAGTCTTCTATATAAATAAAAAGAGAAGTCCTGAACTCCTGACTGACTGATTTATCAACGCCAAGCCCAAACCCTTGAACTTAGAAAGCTGAAATTTTGCACAGAGGTTCCCTTTATAATGTAAACAAGGAATAAGCCATATCTTCTATATAAATAAAAAGAGAAGTCCTGACTGACTGACTCATCAACGCCCAGCCCAAACTCATAAACCTAGAAAGCTGAAATTTTGCACAGAGGTTCCCTTTATAATGTAGACAAAGAATAAGTAAGGAATTCCCGACAGTACGTTCTCGTGGGATATTTTTCGACATCCATGTGGGCGATGCTGCGTTCAAAAGCTAGCGCTTCGTAGGTATGAAAATTTCGTCTGATCAACAAGGTAAATGACACAATGAACGTGGCTGAACTGTTAAAATGGAAACTATTACCCCTCTGATTTCCCCAAGGACAGCAAGAAGCAGTCGCTTTTTGGTAAAACCGAAATTCAACGTATTTGGTTAGTTATAGGTACCTACTTGTAATTATTGATGAGGAATCATACCTATTTAGGTATAAACCATCAAATTTATGCTAAAACACTATGGTTATTCTATTGCACGCATAGAATAATTCGAAAATTAGACAGTTCTTCAGTATTTTCAACTATACTCCATCGGTTTAGGTAATTAAATAAAGGTAAACAAATGTCTGGTTAACCGACTAAACGTAATACCTGTCACTTCAGTCGTCATGCTACGACACAGTTGTACTCTTCAATTTAGCAACGTTATACAACAAATTATAAAGTTGCTAAATTGAAGAGTACAACTGTGTCGTAGCATGACGACTGAAGTGACAGGTGTTACGTTTAGTCGGTTAACCAAACGCTTGTTTATTTTTATTTAATTACCTAAGCCAAAGGAGTATAGATACACTAATTGTTTCATAGAGCTTATAAAAAATTAACCTAATAAGTAACATGGTAATGAGGCTTTTGATGGATAGAAATAATGTTTTGTCATAGTGACTTTTAAGGGTCAAAACATTCCTAGTGTTTGGTCCGCGAAAGCCAGTAGCACCAATCATCAGTCTCCTGTCCTTATCCCAATTTATTTGCAACATGTCTTTTTCTTCCATACTTCTCTGTTAATCGTCATCTCGGTAGTCACCCCCTTTCTAGCCATATCAACTTTTACACAGTCCCTTCATCGTTTCTTTGGTCTTCCCCTACTCGTATAGCCATCCATATTTATACTCAAAACTTTCCAGACGACATTTTCCTCATTCCTCCGCATCACAAGCCCATACCATGACAACTGATTTCCACACAGCTTTTCAGCCACCGGTGTCACTATCATCTGCCAAGCCTTTTCCCAACTATGTTGGGGTCGGTTTCCAGTCAAACGGGATGCAGCTCAATACAATACCAATATTTTACATGGAGCGACTGCCTAATACTGTCCTAAACTCAGTGGGTAAGACTGGTTGTCAGACTTTCGGACTTCTTACGACCCGTAACGACTGTCAAAGATCCGCAAAGGACACCAATCAATCACACCATCAATAAAATCCTCTCACCAATATGACAAAAAAAAGATATCTTGAGTAAATAATTTTTTAGTGTTGTTCTGCTTAAATAAAAAAGAATGATGTCATATCTAAGTTAACCTTTCACTGGCGAATGGTGGTTGATGATTCATCATGACAAACTTATGTCGATTATCAAGGTTTTGTGTAAAACATTAAAGTTATTGTTTATTTATTGATAGAACTGTCGGATGGTTGATAATTACAATAATTTAGTGTCTTTGATTTTATTCTTATTTTATTTATTTAAATGTAATATAAACATAACCTAAAAATTACAAAATTATATCCTAACATAACTAAAACTATTAAAAAACTAAAATATGGCATCGAAAAATTCCTCCGCATCGTTGTCGACTGGTAAAGACCCAAGAGACTGGCGGCACTGCCACGTTGTTTGGCAATGCTAAGCTAATGCCCAATTTTATTTTACCTTTATCTATGCTGGTTGTTTTGGGTTTACTAACTTCTATAAGTACCTACAAGAAACCAACTGGATATTCTGCAGACATTTCAATGACCTGCCAATTTTCTTGGAAAATGTTTTTCATTTTATATACCTACCCACATCTTAATATATAGAATCTCACATACCTACTCAAGATGATTTTTCTTCATACAAATTTACGTCATTTACAAACATTTAAAACATGGTGCATTTAACATATCATTCAAATATTTCAGCTTGTTTAAAGCTAGCATCTGTATTCTAACAAAAAAACATATTTTTATTAAAACGATCTTGTACGTCTAGACTCCTTTAACTATTAAAATCTGGTTTTTAGTCGGTTTGTCAATAAATAACATCAGATGATGACGTCACTCCTTTAATTCTTAGACCAAAACATAGACTACCATCTATCGGACACTGGCCATTAATCTTGTGTCCAATAAATTATAATTAGAAGGCGATTTTTGGGAGATAAAGTGAGCAAAGCCTGTTATTATCACCGTTTGTTTGCGTGTCAATGACCTATTTCTGAGTGTGGTTAATTATAGCCGTATTGTTAGCCTTGGTTAATTTCTCCCCTAGAAACAATCTTCGGTTTCAGAAAAATTATTCAATTAATTAAATTAATTAATTTAATTTAATTAATTTATAATTTAATTTATTGTTCCAAAAAACAAACAACAACAATAACAATAGGTATTCAATAGGTAAGCAGTCGTTCCATGTTAAATACTGGTATTCAGCTGCATCCGACTGGAAGCCGACCCCAACATAGTTGGGAAAAGGCTCGGCAGATGATCCTTTCTAATATTATAAACACGAAAGTTTTGTGAGGATGGATGGATGTTTATTACTCTTTCACGCAAAAACTACTGAACGGTATCCGAAAAAAAAACCGAAAATCCGTTCAGTAGTTTTTAACCACAGAGCCACAGATAATAGTTTATAACCAGAATTAAACATAGGATACTTTTTGTCTCAATATTCCTACGGCTTCGAGTCTTGGGTGAAACAGCGGGGCGCTGCTGGTGATGATCATAAGCCTCTCAGCCATAAGAATCTCAAGTTAATTACTGTAATTGGTTGACGGAAATAACAACATCTAAACAGCTAATCGAAAGAATATCTATGTCCTATGACCATAAAAAGACCAAGAAACATAATAATAATATGATTAGATACAAAGCTTCGCAAATAACTGTACCATGACAAGGCGGGTGTGGCTACATCAGTAAATAGCTCCCGTACAATGACTCATAATCGACATAATTCGACGTTCATCGCAGCATTTGTATACAGTAATACACAACAAATATTTGGCAAATCATCAATGGATCAATCAATCTATCACAACTATTCCCAACTATGTTGGAGTCGGCTTCCAGTCCAACCGGATGCAGCTGAATACCAGTATTTTAAATAGAGCGACTGCCTATCTGACCTCCACAACCCAATTACTACGAGTAGGTATACGATACCCCTTGGTAAGACTGGGTTGTCAGACTTTCGTGCTTCTGACGACCCGAACGACTGTCAAAGATCCACGAATGACAGCCGTGACCAACGGCTTAACGTGCTTTCCGAGGCACGGAATAGTCTCGGTTTGTAAAGATGGTCACTCATCCACGGACCAACCCAGGCAAGCGCAGCTTAACCTGATGCATCGATCGTGCGGCTGTTATTATTTAGGCACGAGCTCCTCTCTGAATACTGAAAAACAAATCATCGATGAATACGGAATATAAATGCCCCATCCATCGTGTAGAGTGTAAGTATAGTTGTTTATGGCGTGATCAATTTCTTTTGTTAAAATATTGTACAACATAATGTATTCTTCACCACGTTCTCTTACCTACACGTGGACATTTACATACCCTTTGCTAGATGAAAAAGCGATGCGACGCGATGGACACGATTGACGTAGATTCGCATCAAAAAACACACTTATACTTAAAATCATACACAAAGAAGCTTATGATTAGCAATTGTTTTAGTCACACTGTAACCTACCTATCAAATGATACCTCAATGCAAGGTGACAGACAGTTTTAATTGATTCTGGTCCTTGGGTCCTCATTTAAAATGGAAATCAAAATAATACGTAATAAACATTGACTTAATGTAACAAATCATTTTATTAGAAGCTGTGGTAAGGTGTTAGGCGCTGTCCTAATAGAAGCGATCGTCGCTTAAATCATGCGAGCCCGAACCATCACGACGCTTGTTTTCAAATAGTAAAAACGAGCGAGCCTTACAGTAGTCGCTTAAGATGTGTAACATCTGAGTACCAACCTCTTGGAAAATGAGTTGGTACCTGACGGTCAACTCTAGCACCGCGCGCGCTCATTGGTCGAATCAAAAAGCGTGCGCTTCTCCAACTTCCTGTTACACACTTCCGTCCCTTTTCACGAAATCACTCCCACATATTGCAGGAAAGCGAGAGGAAAGATATTACATATCAAAAATTTTAGGTATACTATTCTGATATTTACGATTCCATATCCTACTGCAACAAATATTTATCTAAAATTTTCCTATAGCATACCTAGCTTCGCTCACATAGAACGCTGGGTCATCAAATAATATGTACAGTGTAGAACAAGCCAGTAATTTCGCTCAGCCGTCCTTGACTCTCCGCGGAGATCGTCGACACGGGTTTGGCAAAATCCAAAATTAATACCGTCTTACACGTGCCTAGGGTTGGCAAACTACTTGTTTACTAAATTATAGGGTTTCCGAAATTAATTTCTGGGTATTGATTGCGAAAGTCATGTTTCTAATTTGTTCTTGGAAAACTTGGAGATAAAATTGTTTCTAGAAAAGGGTTATGAAAACTTGGAATAGCGTGTATGGTAACGGCAATTTAGATTTTTCTTATGGTAATGTGTATAGTTTTTTATATTTTCCAGACGATATTTTAGTTGAACTAAGTTCTTATTTTTGAGTTGCAAATAGAATATACGTTTTAGTCTATCCCTTTGGTAACTATGAAAGTAACTACTTTTAGTAATAAATACTGTGTTAAAATAGTATTAGAACTATGATAAATAAAGAAAATCTAAAATGAGTACCTAAATAAAATAATCACACGATTATCTTCAAGACGTCAATATAAATTAATTTTCGGAAATTCTGATAGAAGTTGGCGGGGCAACCCTACGCTATTAAGGCGGTAGACACACAACCAGTTTTGTGGCTATCAGTTTCTGTACGCGAAGTAATTTATAAAATTAAGGTAATAATAATACAGAAAGGTGTGGAAATGCATAATACATAGTATTAGGTTGGGGAAAAAGTCTTTTCGCATTATAGTATGTATGAACTTAAAATAAAATCTCTTTGGCTAGACTATTTGTATCTGGCTGGTTTTGGTATCATTGAAAGTTTAAATTTTATAGAACATGATTCCAAATTCAAATTAGGAAAATGTGTGATTTTCATTTGTTTTTCGTATTGTCAAGATCTAATGATCAAGAATCTAATGAAGAAATTCGATACATTTTAAAATTTTACAACAAAAAAGGTAATAATGCAATGCAAGCCGCGAAAAAAATTTGCGATGTTTCCATAAACACTGCACTGGGTCCATCCCAGTGCAGTGTCTGTGAGTGTAGCACAAATTTGGTTTAAGCGTTTTCAATCCGGAAATTTTGATGTCAAAGATGCACGTCGCTCTGGTCGCCCTATTACGGATAAAATGGATGCCATTTTTGAAAAAGTGGAGAACAGTTTTGGTGCATTTGAAATAACTGGGTACTCAAAAAAGTTCGATATTTGGGTACCTCACGAGCTCACTGAAAGAAACCTAATGAATCGTGTACTCATTTGTGATTCTTTATTACGACGTAATGAAACCGACCCATTTTTGAAGAAGCTGATAACTGCTGATGAAAAGTCTTTTCGCATTATAGTATGTATGAACTTAAAATAAAATATCTTTGTCTATACTATTTGTATCTGGCTGGTTTTGGTATCATTGAAAGTTTAAATTTTAAAGAACATAATTCCAAATTCAAATTAGGAAAAAGTGTGATTTTCATTTGTTTTTCGTACTGTCAACATGAGTGAATCTAATGAAGAAATTCGATACATTTTAAAAGTTTACTACAAAAAAGGTAAAAATGCAACGCAAGCCGCGAAAAAAATTTGCGATGTTTATGGACCCAGTCCAGTGTCTGTGAGAGTAGCACAAATTTGGTTTAAGCGTTTTCAATCCGGAAATTTTTATGCCAAAGATGCACGACTCTCTGGTCGCCCTATTACGGATAAAATGGATGCCATTTTTGAAAAAGTGGAGCAAGATCGGCATATCAGTAGTTACAACGTAGCTGAAGAACTGGGAATTGACCACAAAACAGTTTTGGCGCATTTGAAAAAAACTGGGTACACAAAAAAGCTCGATATTTGGGTACCTCACGAGCTCACTGAAAGAAACCTAATGAACCGTGTACTCATTTGTGATTCTTTATTACGACGTAATGAAACCGAACCATTTTTGAAGAAGCTACTAACTGGTGATGAAAAGTGGATCACGTACGACAAGAACGTGTGAAAAAGGTCGTGGTCAAAGGCCGGTTAGGCTTCACAGACTGTGGCGAAACCCGGTTTAACTCGCAACAAGGTGATGCTGTGTGAGTGGTGGGATTGGAAGGGCATTATTCATTATGAGCTGTTACCACCAGGCAGGACCATCGATTCTGAACTCTACTGCGAATAACTGATGAGATTAAAGCAAGAAGTTGAGAGAAAGCGGCCGGAATTAATCAACAGAAGGGGTGTGGTTTTTCATCATGATAACGCTAGACCTCACACATCTTTAGCCACTCAGCAAAAATTAAGAGAGTTTGGCTGGGAGGTGTTCATGCATCCGCCGTATAGTCCTGACCTTGCACCTTTAGATTTCCACTTGTTTCGGTCCATTCAGATTCTTTAGGCAGTGTCAGGTTAACATCACGAGAGGACTGCCAAAACCACTTGTCGCGGTATTTTGATCAGAAGTCCCAAAATTTCTATAGCAATGGGATCATGTCCCTACCTACAAGATGGCAAAAAGTTATCGAACAAAATGATACCTACATACTTTAGATAAATGTAAATAATGTATATTAAAAAATGTTTTGAATTTTCTTAAAAAATGCGAAGAAACTTTTTCCCCAACCTATTATATTAAAAAATGTTTTGAATTTTCTTAAAAAATGCGAAGAAACTTTTTCCTCAACCTATTAAAATGCAAAAAAAATAAAAAGAGAATTCGTAAAACCTTGACTTTGTATTGGTCCTTTTCATTTTCATGCCAATGATGAGAAAAAAAAGAAAGTTTATAAGTATGAAAACAAAAGAGAGCGAAAAAAGAATTTGACGTTTTCAATTGTGACTGTTAATTAGGCAATAATTGGAGCAAAAGCTGTATATATGAAAAAAAAAAAAAAAAGGTTCCGACGAATTGAGAACCTCCTCCTTTTTGAAGTCTTTATGAAAGCGCTTCAGCGATCCCTTTATCCTATCCTATACTATTAAATGAGCAATATTTGTATATCATAATAATTATATCATACCTTTATTTGTAATCACGTTCTCGAAAACTGCTCTAATGGTTTCGATGAAACTTGCAATATAGGGGTTTGCGTGGGCGAAAAATCGTTCTAGCTTCGTCTCTTATCTGGGAATATTTAAAAAAAAAATCGTTTTCTATTTTCACCCGAGCAGTGCTCGCTCGCCCAGACAGCTACTTAAAATACGAGAGATCCCTTTGCACTTTATTCTTTCCAATGAAAAGACATGAATCTAGTTTCAGTCAACATGGATTTGGTTTTAATGTGGCAGTTATTAAGCTTTACTATTGTGCTGTTCTGTAATGAGTAGTAAAATATAAAACAAAACGGAAATGCGCCTGCGTCGTGTCGCGTCGTAAAGATAGCATACGTATTTATTGCAGTAATTATGTACGGGGTTTAAGGCGAGTATACCTGCCAACAGCGCCACCATTGAGGAATAAGTTTATAAGTCTGGAGATATGGAACGTTTTGAAATTTCTGATGAACACATTTTTAGTCAGATGAGGTAGACTTTTAATTTGTATTAAAAAAATCAAAACTAAACCTCCTAGGTTTGAAGTTATAGCAGTTAACGCCAAAAACTTTCAATGGCGAGTAGAGCTCGCCTTAAGTTTAACTGACTATTTCATGTTTTTGGTATTTATATGTAGGTAACGTACTTACCAAAGACTTGTTGACTTTACTACTGGTTTTTGAAAAAAAAAAGTAGGCAGCAGGAAAATGAGCAATTTTCACAGAAAACTGTTTTTGATGCCAATCGATCCTGTTTTTTAGAATGATAAAAATCTCTATCGGACCAAATGAGGATTAGTACTTACTATAAAAGCCAACTTAAGTAATTTTAAGCTGGATTTTATTTTGGTCCTAATGTTTAATAAAAAAAAAAGAAAATTGTTTGTTATATTATATCATCAAGAAACCAGCTTATGCTGATAACAACTCCTGATTATTTAATTAATTAGTAGGTTCCTTTGATCGTCTAGCAGGATATCAAAGAACAAACTCTTTAAAAAAAACAGTTATTAAAGGCTTGTTTCTTACTGAAGGTAAAAAGCAATTATATTTATGCACTTGTATTCACAAAGAAAATAAAGTAAACCACGAACTATTTATAAACAGCTGACAACCTTTACGTTCGTGAAACGCTCAAGAAAAATAAACTTATTTATAGATTATGCAATTTGGATCAGGACTTATATTATACAAGTTGCCTAAAAGTATTATGATCTACTACTGCACTTAAAAAAAATCAGAAAAATATTTGACATTCTTCAGGATAGGTATGCGAGTTAGATGAAGTCGGTGTCTTTGATTTTGTATTTTCGTTTTTTGCCACTGACTTCCAAAATTAAAGTTATTTTTCACTTTGTAGTGTTTTTTTTGGAAGTAGGTTGTTTTGTAATTTTTTTTTTTTTTTTTTATAAACAGATATTTGCTTCATATTTTGCAATAAATTACCAGGGTCGTGTCATCGCGCTTCTCTTTTCTGTGCAATCCGACAGTGACCGCGCTTTAGGTGAGGACCTACAGGGAGTCCCCTTAATTGCACAATATGGCACTTTCTTACTTAAATAACAGATTTTTTTTTATCTATTTAAATAGGTATCAAAAGAACTACCTACTTAGCAAGTCCCGATTGCTCAATTGTGTTTGAGTCATAAATAACTTTTTAAGATGACTTTAATTTGTTATTGACATACTGGTCAAAATGTTACTGTGACTTTAAATGACTGTGTCAGTTCAACAAACTCATTTCGACAGAAAAAACCATAAGTTGGTAAACACATGTTTTAACAATTTCTTTAAATGAACACCAGTGCCTATGTTCTTTAAAATCAAAGCAAAATCAAAAGTCTATAACTACTTATTTCACTGTGAAGACAGAAGTGAAATTGATTTTTTTGCGGATCAGTTCTTGCTGGTCAGTATTTTAAAAGAAAATAATGACATCACATTACTGAAGAAAATTACTTTTGATGTAAAACAATTGCCAACCCAGCAATGCTATGCCGTCACTCAAGTAATGCAATATCAATTTGTTTCAACATGATCCTTTATCCGATGTATTGTTTACGGTCACTACTTTATATAAAACCATTTTATATAAAACGATTTTATATAAAACATTCAGACAATTTGAAAGCGTTTAAAACCGTGACTAAGAGACAGACAGAAAGTGAACGGTTGATGAAAACGAATTCAGTAATTCAGGAAATGAAATAAATGGCTGTAAACTTCAATAAATTTGTGTCAACGAAAAATATTTGTGATAGTACAGATGCTATATTAACTTAAAATGGGGTTACTTTAAAATTAGGGGCTTACTTTGTTAACAACTTTCGACGTACGAAAAATTATTTATTCAATACACTTAATCGAAAACTGATTCATATCGCACTACGATTAGGTTCACAATACAATATATTTCACACGCGTGCGATTTTTCATTTTCCAACACGTGTGCGGAAATAAAAATTGCCACAGATAACTTAGTCCAAATTGGTTCAATGTCTCTATTCACACCGTCTGTATTCGGAGGTGAATGTTTTTTTTATGGCGTTAATATTTTTTGAATATTTAAATAATTTTTATAAATAGAATATCATCAAAAACCATGATTATTACAATAAAAAAAAACGTTTATCGACAAAGTAACATTTATTTGTGTTCTAAACTCAAAAATATTTGAATTTTCTATTTTTCATATTAGGCTGTTTATCGGCTTTATACCTTTGCTTCTCCTTCAACCTGGCGAAAGCAAAGCGCGAAAAAAAAGAACATTTAAATTTTATTTTCTTAGTAATTCATGACAAAATATTTTTCGTTATTTTATTTTATTTCTTCAAAAGTGTATTGAAAAACGTCGTTTGATACACGTGGACATTTGTTATTGCTGTTCTCGGCTCAAAAATAACCTCGCCTACGGCTCGGGTGTTAATTCCGCCTCGAATGCAATAACAAAAATTCTCCACTTGTATCAAAATGTACTATTATTCTGTGAATGAATAAGGTTATGTTGGTATACCAGTTACTGGGTGTTTTTAAGGCAAGAAAAACTTTTGATGCCTCCAAAAATCTATACCAATAGATTTTTTCATAAGACGAAAGTTGTTATCAAAGTAAAACCGTACTGTCAAAGTAACCCCATTGTACCGGTAACGTCGTAATATAAATATAGGAAACTAAAATATTAACTTTATTAGACGTTTTTCGACTTTATCTATAAATTTATACAAATAAATAAAATTGAAGTGTCTGTTTGTAATTTCAAGATAACAGCTTTTTACTAAATGCATGTACTATTATAACAAAAAATCATTTTTTTTTTAATTTTTGTCTGTCTGTTTGTTTCGGCTAATCTCCGAAACGGCTACACCGATTTTGACGGGACTTTTACTGGCAGATAGCTGATGCTATAAGGAATAACTTAAGCTACTTTTATTTTATTTCCGCGCAACAAAAATGAAAACCCATGAAATTGTGAACAAATAGTGCGGGTGATGGGCGATCCAACGCGGCGGCAGGTCAGGGGACGAGGGAATTTTATTATAATGTGGCTGTTAATTTAGTATGTTGTGTATCTAAAGCCGTGTACGTACGAACGAACAAAACATGGTGAACACGAACATTGATCACGGAATATTTGAAGAAACTCAGGACCCTTTTGAACATTTAAAGTGTTCGATGTTAGTGTTCACTATGTTTTTGTTCGTTCGTGCGTACACGGCTTTACGAGTTCCACGCGAACGAAGTCGCAGGGCACAGCTAGTCGGGAAATAAATCTGAACAAGTTCATTGTTACAGATATACCTACTTATACCTACTTACCTACTAGATTTAAAGTTTTTTGAATCGCCAACAAGTCAATGTAAATTACCTGCTGCAAGCATTATTAAAGTTCTTGCAGACTTTCAGTGCACTCAAGGCGAAAGTAATACTCATTTTATTGGTCCATGGACCTCAAAAATAAACACCAATCAAAGGTTTTAATTTAAAATCCGTGTTCCAATTACGAACATTGATTTCTACTCAGGCACATGTTTTTGAAAGTGCATGCACATCACTTCTTTAATGAGTTTGCAAAACAAACTGGGTTATTAAAATAAGAACGAAATGATTGAATCAACACTTTTGCGTAATCTGCTGTACCTATAGATGAATTATGATGTCTTTATGAATTTGATAAAATCCAGAGGAAAAGTAGAAAGTACCAACTAGCTCAGAATGGTTTGTCGAAACAAATGAACGCGTCGCCGAAATCCTCTATAGAATTGATTCATTAATAATTGCCGATTCGATTATATTCATCGATAAAGGTGCAGCAAACTGAGTTATCGATTTCATTTATCGAAAGTGTCGACCGATAAAAGAGAGAGTGGCTCACAGGACTTGGCATTTTCTGATAAGCAAGGACTACTGGGAACTGGGAAGGGAATTCTTTTTCATAAGTGTTTATTTTCAATAGTTAACTATTAGTTTTGTAAAAGTTTGATGAATTTCCTAACAATACATCTTTTTTATGTTTGTTAATTTAGTTACAATGCTTATGTCGCAGATGGATTGTAGAATCTGCTGTTTTACAAAACGGCACTTATGTAAAACAGCTGAACAACGCTCAGCTGGATTGGCATTGCACTACGTTTTACAATAATGCTACCCACGTTTAGACGTATTTCAGAATGGCTTATTTGCAGTTACAATAAGCGTTTGGTGTGGCTTTTAATGCCGAATCGGTCGCAATAACCTTAGTTACCCCTGACCAATTGGTTTAGGGTGGGTCAGAACTGTGACCAACCACGCGTGAGCCGAGCGAGCGAAGCGATCGGTGCAGCGTTAGCGGCTGGCGAGCGCTAATTCCAAGTTGGTCGCAGTTACTTGGCTATTTAGTATTTTTAGGACTGACTTTCATAAAACTGTGAAAATGGTCCAATCACTGTTTTCACTCGACTTAAGGTAATTTTCAATCCTGCGTGTTAAAGTTCAGTAATTATGTAAACTGCCAAACATCGTTCAGTTGTTTTACATAACGGAGCTGTTTTGTAAAACACCTAGCGGTTTTGTAAAACAGCGGATTCTATAATCCATCTGCGACACATATAAAGATGCAATTTAATAATCACATAAACGAATTTGGCAAATCTTGAATTTAATATAAGACTCGCTTTCATTTTTATTGGCACTTCGTGTTTTACGACTATCCTATAAATGTTATAACATGTTATATTACCTTGATTGAATTGTCTGCACAACTATCAATGTATTGATCTCTTGATTACTAAATCGAATAGTCCAAATATAGATTAAATAATCTGTTGATTCTAAAATTCATTCATTTATAAATTAAAATACATAATAAACTCGCTTCTATCTATCTATTATAAATAAAGAGAGAAGTCCTGACTGACTGCCTGACTCACTCATCAACACCCAGCCCAAACCCTTGGACCTAGAAAGCTGAAACTTTGCATAGAGGTTCCTTTTATAATGGAGCCAAGGAATAAGGAAGGAATTCGCGGTAGTACGTTCCCGTGGGATATTTTCCGACCTCCACGCGGGCGAAGCCGCTGGCAAAAGCTAGTTCAAAATAAAACTATACACTTAAATCTCATTGTTATTCACTTTTTCATGACGACCAATAACTTGATGCAATGAAATTCTCAGTACCACAAAAACACTGTCACTTCTTTCGACAATCAGAATACTATATTTCATCATAATCATGTGATTAAATTGTATTTATGGCATGAATACAATACAACCAAGGCCGTTCCCATAGTGTAAGGAGTCCATAAAGGTTGGAATGCTGTTGGGGTGGCTTCGAAGGCCGACCACAGACACACCTGCGTCTCCTGACACTCGATGTCATTGAAAATATTGTAATGCACATGCAGTTTTGTTATACTTTACGTTTATGAACTTTATAACTTGCGAAATATGAGATACGGTCAGCAACGAAAATCGATTGACACTAATTTTTAGGACATACTTAATATCATTTATTAGGCACAAAATAATTAGATAAGTAGGTATACTGCTTTTCGGTAATAGCAAAGAGTTTAAATTTTAATTTAATTTGATATCTGTTCCGAATTTAAATATTTAGTATTGACCGAGCGAGCAAAGTATCTGCTCCAAATCTGGCAAAATTTGCTTTCGTCTGTTAGTTTGTTGCTACTCCTCTACAGATGGAATTTTACAACCGATCTGGTCGAAACTTGGTGTGCAGGTTTTACGAATTTACTTATAGAATTTTTTTGTCGTCGGGGTTTTGATTGGAGGGGTACTTTCTACAAAAAAGGGCATAAAGGGGCTACTGGATATCTCCGCCTTATAAAATCCGATTTCGATGTTTCTTCTTTTATTTGAAAAGTAGTAACATTATGTTGGTCTCATAAAATTTTGGTGAAGATCTGATTAGGATCTTCGTCGTGATGAGCAGGAAAGCTCCTCAGTGCGAAATCGAGTGAGTGGAATCGGCCCTTTAACTATTAGGTAGGGATTGATGGCGCATCTGGAACCAACTTCTCATCACAAAACTAGATAATTCTGAAAATAATTATCAGAATTCAATATAACGAGGCGTTAAAACCAATATTAATGTTAGTTTTACAATAAGGTCACTAGATGGCGCTACTGTGCTCCGCTAGACGACTGGTATATTATTAATTGTTGCAAAAAAGTTTGTGTTCGCGAGGTCTACTGTTCGCAGAACTACTTACTACTGAATAAACAATTTGAAGAATCGACTTTCGTTGCTGACCGTACCAGGTTTTTCGACACAGCTTTAATACCCTAATATACACTATCTTGGATGTCAATATTGTCAATGGTCGTTACATAAAAGTTATGTCCGCGAATATATCGAAAGTGTGAATAAATAAAAACTGAAATGCAAAAAGGCATGAAACTTAATTCTTTTTTATCGCACTAGTTATGCAAGGTGATCAAGGAAATGTGAAACGATTCTCACTTTGTATTTCAATTTCATTCAGTAATTTACGAATTTTAAAATGGAAGCTGAAATGGTTTTTGTAAACTCGATTTGCGGAATTACGATTGCATTCGCTTTAAACAAGAAATACCTACTCGTATATTGATAAATGATAATACACTAGGCAGACTAGATGTTATTTAGGATTCTCTATCAGTCATAGCAGCCAAAGGCGCTGGTCTATTCCTAAAACCTACGCCTCTATCAACACTACTGTCAGACGCAGACTGCCATCCGTAACGCTCGATCACAAACTCCTCATCATTCAATCATTCGATCGGAATCGTTCCACAACCTCTATCACCGGTATTGTTCATCGATCACCACAGATGAATGAATGGGTTCAGTCGCCAGGGGCGCGGGCGTGTGAAAGTGGAAAACTGCCATTGTCCTTCTACAATAGGTTAACGCAAGTATATCGCAGTGAAAGTTGCTTCGGAAAGGTCTCTTAAACACGGGAGTTACTGAACTTAAGATTTTATATAAAGACTGCTTAAAATGTTGATGCTATTCACACATTTGGTAATGTGAAGGGTAGAAGGTTGTATGTGTCAGGTGGCAGGTTGTTGTTTATGTATGTACGTCTTTTTTTTTGCTTCTTGGCCCTGGCAGTAGACTCTAAGAAACAGATCAAAAAGGTTTAAATTGGAAGCCAAACTAACATAAACTAACGCAAAGGACTTTGCCGAGTCAATAAATGGGCCTTTCTAAACTTATTTCAACTAGCATTTCCCGCGCGACTTCGCCCGTGTGGATGTCGTAATATATCCCACGGGAACGTACTACCGGGAATTCCTTCCTTATTCCTTGTCTACATTATAAAGGAAACCTCTGTGCAAAATTGCAGCTTTCTAGGTTCAAATGTGTACGCTGGGCGTTGATGAGTCAGGACTTCTCCTTTTTTATTTCTAAAGATGTCACAATACTACATGTCATATTTTACAAAAAAATAAATAAAATTGACTGCTATTAAAGATATTGCACTCGGTACACAAATAGTGATAAGTTAGCTCACAAGTGCTATAGTGGCCCAATTTCTCGAGTTTGCCTTACTACGATAAGTTGTTGACATACTCCATATTTAACTCGAACACACATCAACATACACACATTGCAACCAACACCTTTAATTATAATAATAATAATAATCATCATAATTATTATAATGACTTTGTTACAGACGAAAAAAATAATGTATTATTTGCACGCCATATCATGATAATAAAGTAATTTTGGAGTTACTACTGGTACTTTAACACCTATTTGTACCATATTCATGCAAATAAATAGTTTTGATTTGATTTATAATATAATTTAAAATTACCAATAAAATTACAATTTATTTGTTAACGAAACTATCGAGTTCGATGATATCTATTTACCTATATTTAAAACTGATCTTATTTGCATTATCTGTGGCACAATTCGTTATCGTTGACCTATTAATTGATTTCAAATTATCGAGTTCCAAATTGAAATGCAATTGTAATTACATTCGAATTTCAAAGTTGAATACAGGCTGGATTTTTGACGCCACACACCACCATTATCATACTGTGATCATCAATCTCCTTGCTAAATTCCTAATTTAATTGTGTCATTGCCCTCCCGTATTCAGCATTTATCTCTAAAAACCTGTTTTGTAGTATAAAGAACCATGATCAGCGTTGTCTGCCTTCCAAGCGAACGGCCTGAATCGATTGACGAGTTCATAATGAAACATTGATAAAATACCGCTGCTAATTTGGACATGTTTTTCAACAAGTTTTATAAATAACTCTTTTCCTTTTGCAGGTAAGTCACCATGACTCAATGAATTGCGGCGACATGGCATCGGCGTTCTGTAGTAAGATTTTTTTAATAAGAGTTGGGACGAATGTGGGTTCCGCCGATTATATTCTGTTGTAATTCCACCAGCAGATTAAATGCAAAGATTTTGTCTGTCATATGGAAGTGTCTTTTAAAAAGCTTTTGAATAACTAAACCAATAATAAAAAAAAAATGTATGAAATCCAAAATGGACTGTACGGTAGTGATTCTTGTGTGCCGCGAATGATTTAAAACCGAATGGTAATCAAAGTTTCATCCCACCTCTATTTCACTTGTGTTCCTTATCATACAATGACGAATCTAAAACGAAATTCCTAACGTGACTGTCTCTTAGTTTACCTAGTAGATAAGAGATTAAACTAAGATAAGCCACGCGCCGGATTTTGTGGACATGGCTATCTTACAATTATAATTAAGTTTTACTAGCTTGATAAAAGTGTTTGATTGTTGATGATTGAAACAACTAGGCGTATTTGTTTCAACGTGTGTTACATTTCATATTTCACCAATCTGTACCCGGATTCACCAATCTGTAATAACAAAAATTAAACTTGATGGTAGATTTTGCTTTGGGAAATTCATTTCCAGAGAGAAACTTCAGTGGTATAGTTTGGTCCGTAAATACTAATGTTATGACAATATTTAAGTAACACTAGCAGTTACAAACAGCGAATCAGAAACATCGGTTTCGCATGGATCATTTAATCGAAATTAATATGCGAAAATCGCAACAATTGTATTCGAAAACGTTTGCTATCTCAAATAGTATCGCGACAATCACAATGGACCGCCAGTTATTCGATACCGTTATTTGAATCGATAGTTTACTGTTAACATTATCACGACTCGGCTTAGACTCGATTCGTGACCGTTTTTGTTTTGAACTTTTTTATTGACCTTGCTGAGAACTTTTTCGTCTGTAACTTTTTGGGTGATGGATTGGTTTTTGAGGACATTGATAATTCTAGGAATTCGATTTAGTCAATGGAACTGTATTCTGCTAACAAAATAACGATTTTGTGCGGAGAAAAAAAGGTGTATTAGCTTTTAAAACAAAAATTAACTTTCGTACATACCTACTTACTTACTTATATCCTGAATAACTCAAAAAAATCAATAACACTCACAAGGCAGTCAATTCAATAGATACTACGTAAAGGGACCGATTAGGATAACGATGCCTAATAGCTTAAAAATCAATTTTAACCGTTATGTTATGAAAAGCGAAGGAGCAAGAAGCACGTGGCTAAAGTGATAACAGGCGTACGGGTCGATCCAGCAGGTTAAGCTACGATTGCCGGGGTTGGTCCATGGATGGGTCACCATCTTTATATACCGAGACTCCTCCGTGGCTCGGAAAGTACGTTAAGCCGTACGTACGTTGATCCCGGCTGTCATTCGTGGATCTTTGACAGTCGTTAAGGGTCGTCAGAAGCCCGAAAGTCTGACAACTAGTCTTACCAAGAGGTATCGTATTACCCAGAATTGGGTTGTGGAGGTCAGATAAGCAGTCGCTCTTTAAAAAATACTAGGATTCAGCTGCATCCGGTTACACTGGAAACCGACCCCAACATAGTTGGAAAAAAGCCAGGCAGATAGATTTGATAAATGATATTTCATTGCTTTTGTTTCTTTCACTTATAAAGGATATTAGGTATGATGGACGATCGTTTCCTAAGAGCTAAGTGTCCACTGTTCCGCGTAGGCCGCAATGCACGCACGACACGAAAGAAATGAAAATGCGGGTGGTACCGATAGTGGAGTCATACAGAGCCAACCAAAACCCGTTGGTGCCGTGCGAGCGTTGCGGCCGGCGCGGACCCGTGGACACTCACCTTTAGGAGCATTGAATTTAAGTAGGTAAGTACATCTTCATCATCTGCTTACCCTTTTCCAGTCTAACCTGATGCAGCTGAATATCTGTATGTTTTACCATTGCATCTACATGTTACTTACCAAAAAGTTCTCTTTTAAAAGTACAAAACCAATAAAAAATATTTATGAGATCCACAGTTTTGCACCCAATGATTAGTATTCGCCTCAACTGCATGCAATCTGAAACGTTTTGTATGTAGATAGGACATACAACTTTTTTCCGAACCTTCCTTCACGTAAATCACGAAGGAATTAAGGCTGTCAGGTGGGATTTGTTCAAGTTCTGAAGCCTTGAAGTTGAAGATCACGTTGCGAAGATTCATGGCTTGTGCAGTCTATGTGTCTTCGTGTTGTCACTGCTAAAGGCGAAAATGCTGTTAAAAAGATAATATTAATGGCTTAAACTTGATCGTGTGATGGTTCGGAAAGAAAAGAGCGCGGCACTTTTTCACGTCAGGGTGTAAATAAGTGTTGAAGGATTTTGAGCAGGTCAATGATCAAAATCATCAGTGAATGGTGTTTGAATCCGTGTCGTAGGACCATTTTTACGATTGTATAGGTACAATCTAGGTACTGGTATTGGGCATTGTCCTTCGTGTACAATGATAACTCTAAACTAAAGCTTTGGTTTCCTAGGAAAGCGGTTCCGTCATATTATACGGCCGTCATGAAAATCTGTCATTTTCAAGCCCCGCCCCCCAAAGATTTAAATCGCTAGATTTGCCCTCGCCGTACTTAATCACGCGAAAGTGTCCATACTGAAAAGTATGAGCTCACACATTTATTAAATAGCTTTTCCATGATAATCAAGTCAAGTCACTGCGTCATTGTGTCACAGGTGTCAAACCGAAACAGGAACGCGACTGTCTTTAGACGCGGTAGGTCGAATCTAACGATTTAAATCTTTGCCACTGTCATCATTTTCATGACAGCCATCACTGCGGCCGTTAAATGCGGCCACCAATCGTCTAGGAAACCTTAAGCACGGTTTTTGGTTTTTGTTTGCAATGCACAAAGACACATATGTTTACAGCCTAAATCTAATAGGAGGAAACAGAAGACAGTGATGCATCATGATTTTGTGGGGTTATCGGCAAGTTCATGACAAAACAATCTGCCTAGCCTCTTCCCAACTATGTTATGCTTCCTGTCTAACCAGATGCAGCTGAATACCAGTATTTTACATGGAGCGCCTGTCTATCTGACCTCCACAACCCAGTTAGTAGGTAATACTTTTGGTAAGACTGGTTGTCAGTCTTTCGAGCTTCTGACGACCCGTAACGACAGTCAAAGATCCACGAATGACAGCATGACAATGGAACCTATACTTTGTCTTCAAAAGTGTATATCAAAATAAATTCTGTCTTGATTTCTTGAACGATGTCGTGGACCAAATTGCAGGCACCGCGATCTGCTCTCAAGATGAGCTCTGGCATCCCGTTGCTATAACTAACACAGACAGAGACAGATGTATTCCACTAAGTTAGTGTAAAAGGGACAGAGATAGTGCGTCCCGTTTTAAAGCGCATGTTTGTTTTGAGGTATCTGGGGTGCTTAATCACGTCTGTATAATGGATATCTAACTTGAGAATGTACTTTAGTGGAGATTTGGTTTTTGTTGTGCAGGGGGCCAACCACCACTTCTTAAAGCAGTATTATTTTAATATTACTTCAGTATGAGAAAGAGATGGAGCTATACAGGACGTCTAGCTCCATCTCTTTCCCACTCTCATGTAAGATTAAAATAATACTGCTTTAAGAGGTGGTGGTCTAGCTCCTGGTGGCCCTATTTCAAAATGCTTGTTTTTGAGGGTGGCTTAGATTGTATTGAGCATTTCTAAAGGGCTGCCTCATTGGTCTAGTGGTCGCAAGCTCTGCTGTTGAGCACGAAGTCCTGGGTTCGATTCCCGGGTCGGGAATAGTGTTGTTGGGTTTTTCTATCTGGAATTTTCAGTAGCAGTCCGGAGTCTGGATGTGCCCAGTTGATGGCAATTTGGCAATAGGCTTGTCCCCAATTACATGGGACTTAAACATATCTGGCAAAATCACAACCCTTTGAGGGAAAAAGGTGTGATGTTATTATTATTTTCTAGAGTATGAATTGTATTATAAAAACTTTTTTACAAATTTTTTTTTAAAAATACAACCGACTTCCAAAAACAACACTTCAAAGTGAAAAATAACTTTAATTTCGGAAGTCGGTGTCTAGTTAAATGTATTTTCGTTTTTTGCCACCGACTTCCGAAATTATAGTGTTGTTTTTGGAAGTCGGTTGTATTGTTTTGTAAACAAGTTTTTATTTTTCACTTTTTAGTTGTGTACCTACCCCTCACAAATTCTAATACCACTATCTGCAAAACAAACTAGAACATCATCCATATAAAAGTGGGGAAAAAATACATATTATTGAAGCTAACTCAAAAACTACCAAAGCAAAGTTAATAAATTTTATATGGGACCAACTGTGATGTGACACTGTGTGCGACTCTCGAATAAAACAAAAAAAATCCAAATCGGTCCAGCCATCTTCGAGTAATCGGGGAACATAGGTACATAAAAAAAAATAGTAAAAGCTTAAAACTTATAAAAATATGTGCTTGAAACTTTGAATTATGTAGGTAAATTCCAACCAGCAACATAAAAATTAATTAACTTTATTTCACAACTAACTTTAGGCCGCGGCTTCACTCGAGTTAATTTATAATTTGACAATCAATTCGGGTTGTACTCTGCTTGTAATAAAATAATTCAATCATGATTCGAAAGACACGTGGCGCCATCTATTTATTTATGTATTTATTAAAACTTTATGCACAAGTAAAAAAATACTGTACAAAGGCGGACTTAATGCCTGAGGCATTTTCTACCAGTCAACCTTAGGGTGATGCAGAGAGAAAACATGGCAGGTGCAGCATAAGGGATAGATAACTCGAAAAAGAATAAATACTAATAATTAAATACATACATATAAACAGAATAAACTTTTAAACTTTAGGCCTATTATCTATTATCATAAGAACGTTATTGTTGGTTTCCTTGGGAACAGTAAATACTTTTTACGGGATGAAAGGTACCCTAGGTCCGTTTCTGTACACCTGGCAACGTGTATACAAAATTTCAAGATGATCGGTTCAGTAGTATAGGCATGAAAAGTTAACAAACAAGCTTACTTTCGCATTTAAAATATTGGTTGGGATACTGAAGTGTTAAATTATGTCTGTCTCTAGATGTTACGATAAAGTTATAGTCGCGATAACATGAAGACATTTACGACCACCGATTTCTGATAAAAAATATTTTAAAACTTTATTTCCTTGTTCACCTTCTCGTACAAAAATACGTTTACGATACGCATCGTTAAAATAAATATTTTATTTAATTAATTAAAATTTTACATTTTATGCAATTTACGTCTTGAATTTCTGTTGAGAACTGGGGTATGCGTAAGCGCAAGGATTCATTCGATATTCAATAAATAAAAGTTAAGTAGGTACAGATTTGATTAAATTGACAAGTGAAAATGATAATGTAAAGTAAACCAGTTTGACATTTGCACTTGTCAATTTAGTATCCGAGGTTAAAAAATGCACCATAGAATAGGTTAAATAGGATAAGATCTCCCCGGAGATCTTTCTGGATAATTTTATATTCTAGTTTGAGACTATCGACAAAGTCACTTGTTAGCTCAATTCCATTCATCAATCTAGCAGTTCCATTCTCAAGCCATCGCAAAATTGTCAAAGTCGTATTTTATAAACAACAGAACTCTGGGAGAGTAGTATTTTTCAGTACATAAATAGCCTTTGCATATTAGGCTTCTTCATTTAATGAAGTTAGATTTTCCACTCATGACTAGTGGCTAAGTAATAACAGCCGCACGCGTCGATCCGCTATATATGCTTGCCGGGGTTGGTCAATGAATGGGTGACCATCTTTACATACCGCGGGTCTCCTCCATGCCTCGGAAAGCACGTTAAACCGTTGGCCCCGGCTGTCATTCGTAGATCTTTGACAGTCAGAAGCCCGAAAGTCTGATAACCAAAAAAGGCAAAGGCAAGGCAAAGGGCATCGTATTACCCAGTTACTGGGTTGTGGAGGTCAGATAGGCAGTCGCTCCATGTAAAATACTGGTATTCAGCTGCATCCAGTTAGACTGGAAGCCGACCCCAACATAGTTGGGAAAAGGCTAGGCAGATTAATTTTTGATTGACAACATTTAATTGTTGACTACACGACACAAGTTCTATTCTTAGATTTATACGACAATACAGACATAACATACAAAGTAAGAAACAATTACAGTCATACAAATAGTATTATGTAGCATGACAACACTAAATGCTAAGTTTCTTCACCTTTCCGCCTGTTTTCACTAATTAACTCATTAAGTGCCTAATTAAGTGCTATTCAGGTTTAATCTATGCTTATGCATGAATAAACTTCTTGAATAAATATTGTAATTTTTTTTTTATACGAAAGTTTTAAGCCTCTATAATTTTACGAGAATGTTATTTTGTTTCTGACATTTCTAGGCGTTGGTTGGGGTTACTTCCCGCTTTCATATTAATATGTACCTATCTGCATAAATCCATCGATTAGGTATTTAAGTGGTTGTGGTTACTAAATACAACCAAAGCTGATAAATCTGTGGATAAACCCGTTAGTTAGCCGACGTCCGCACGGACGTAAAAATATCGCGGCGGGATTTTATCGCGCACTGGATTTTCAACTCTCGTTGTTGAGCCGAGCGTTGAGAAACCAACTTAACAATAACAGAGTGCATTCTAGCGCGTCAAAAAAACACACTGTTGGATTTTCAACTCTGCGCTAAGCAGAGCGTTGAAATTCCAGTGCGCGTAAAAAAATCGCCGCGATAATTTTACGTCCGTGCGTACGTCGACTTATAGATAACTTTTGCGGAGATGCCAATATTTCGATCCGTTACGATCACTGATGTTGCCTCAAGTGTTAATTTTCTGGATCCTTGGTAGAATTGTAAATCAAACGTGAATATTCATACTAGGCTGAGAATCAGCACATTTTGAACGTCAAAATTACATAAGACAGTCCCCTCCCGCCCTTCACCACTTCCTAGTCCTTTAGCTGGGAAGAAAATTCAGGACCTGATTTTCATTACAACCAGTTTTTCAATAAACTTAGTTCCTCGGCTTCTGAAGGGTTTGTCTAATTCAGTTAGCCTAATTTTATTTCTTTCCTTCACTGCTAATCGGGGTTCAAGGATGCAGGAACAAGACTTATCTCCAATGATATAAAAAAGAGGCAGTAAGCCCCCGTTCCCACGCGCGTAATAAAATCGCGGCGGGATTTTATCGCGCACTGGATTTTCAACTCTCGTTGTTGAGCCGAGCGTTGTGAATCCAACTTAACAATAACAGAGTACATTCTAGTGCGTCGAAAAAACACACTGTTGGATTTTGCACTCTTGGTGCTAAGCAGAGCGTTGAGAATCCAGTGCGCGAAAAAAAATCGCCGCGATATTTTTACGTCCGTGCGAACGTAGACTTGGGTTTTTAGCGCGCGCGTCGTCGGGACGTTTTGTCTTTGGTCCGCGCGTCAAACATTCTTCACTTCCATGGAGTCTTATTTCACCGCCTACTAAAATTAACAACTAGATATTGACTTTGAATTGAACTCAACATGATGACATGTAGTCATCTTCAACAATATTTTGCACACCTTAAATGGTCGAATATGGATTATGAACCCACCTAACCCTGTGATTTCTAAAATCTATGTTATTGTATCTTCCTGTAGCTTGGGCACGCCACAATTGCGGCGATAAGTCCCCTCTTTGAGGAGTGGTTGGAGAGGCGCCACGGCGTCCTCACCTTCCGCCTGACGCAGGTCCTCACCGGACACGGTTGTTTCGGGAGGTTCCTGTTTCGGATAAGGCGGGAGGAAACGCCCGGGTGTCACCATTGTGTGGATCGCCCGGAGGACACGGTGGAGCATACAGTGGAGGTCTGCCCGGCTTGGGCGGAGCACCGCCGTGTTCTCACGGAGGCGATCGGCGGCGGCGATCTCTCGCGTCCAAACCTGGTCCAGGCCATGGTGCGGAGCGAGAGTGCATGGGAAGCCGTCACCTCCTTCTGCGAAGCAGTAATGCTCGCGAAGGAGGAAGCGGAACGCGTGAGGGAGAGGCAACAGCCGCGCCCTCGCGCCCCTAGCCGCCGTAGGAGACGCCCTGGGCGGCGGGAATCGATTGCCGATTCCCGGCCACCGTAGGCGCGGGCTTGCGGACGACGAGTAATGGGCAGCTCGCCGTCCGGTAAGGACCAGGCCCGGGTCGACGGCGCGTTGTGTTCCACGCGCGCCTCAAAGAGATGTCAGCAGTGACGGGGTCAATTGGGCCGATGCCGCCGGGGTCGCGGGTAGTTCGAAAGAGATACCGTGGCCCTGGCACGGGCAGCTGAAGGAACATGGGTGGGTTTTAGTCAGTAAAAGTCTGACACGCCCTCCCGCCTCTGCCCAGAGCGGGAGAAGTCATTTGATGATTTCCCATCCACAAAAAAAAAAAAAAAAAAAAAAAAAATCTTCCTGTAGCTACCTAATCACACTATCACACTAATATTATAAAGGCGAAAGTTTGTGAGTGTGTGCGTTTGTATGTTTGTTACTTCTTCACGCTCAAACGGCTGGACCAATTTTGATAAAATTTGGTATGGAGGTAGCTGACACCCTGGATTAACACATAGGCTACTTTTTATCCCGGTGAAACTGTGGGGCGCAGCTAGTCTGCAAATAAATAAGTTAGTAAAATTAACAAAAATCTTACTTCTTCCCCTTTCCTTACTCAGCTTTATACAACCAACCTATAAATCTCATCACAATCTCTCTCCTCATGTATGTAACCACAGAATAATAAAGCTACAGTAGTTTATCTGGGCAGTGACCTTGAATTAATTACCTACGGCACCTCGGTAGACAAATACGCATCCGTCCGTGCGTAACTACCGCGTGCTCGAACTGTTGCGTAGTGGTACTCGTACGAGATAGGTACTGAGATATCGAAGCGCGTCGTTCCGGCTTTTTTTATGAAGATGTAATACTGCTTACTTTAATATACTGTGTATATGCAGAAGTATTTCTCTTCGATTAAAATCGAACGCAGTCATAATATGAATGAATGAGTTATTGTTAGTGTCATGTCCTCCTTATTGTTAGTAATGAGGGGTAATTACATACACTGTGACTCGAATAACAATGTGATTATGTGGATAATTAAACAATCAATGAACCTGTCTATCTGTTTTGTGAAATATTGAAAATTGGAAAATGGACAGATTTTCTATCTTTCCTGGGATTTTTTCGTTTAAATTTTGACACCCAAAAAGCATAATTATAGCCGATAATGTTCCCACTGCTGAGACACAGGCCTCCTCTCGATGAGAGAGAGTGGGTCGTAATCCACCACGCGGGCCCAGTGCGGGTTGGTGGATGTTACATGGCTTCAAATTGTTGGTTCTAGGACATTTCCTGGAAAGGCAGGGCACTAAAGGTTCGGTTTTCTAGTAGAGCGGTGGCCGCTACATAGCGTCCGCAATTCACCATCGAATGACGTTACTGAAAAGTTATTTATGAAAGTAAGTTGGTGTGTTTCCCTAGAGACCGTTTTTTGACACCGTACCATCATTTTCGTGGCAAACGTCACTGCCGCCATTATGTGGCGGCCGCTCTTCTAGAAAACCGTAGCTATAGCCTAAATTCTCTGAATACCAGCGATTATTAAGCTAACGGGATTGTTTCCCGGACGTTTCGCCGCAAGAGAGTGCTGTATGTTTGTCACTTACTCACTTGTCAAAGTCATCCTGAAGACAAAACGACCAATCGGCGACAAGAAAAACCACTTAGCGCCATCTCACGGCAAAGTTTTCAGCGAGGAACTCCATTGACAGCAGAATGAAAGTATTAAAAGCTGAATGAAAGTAACAAACACTTAGCGCCATCTACGCGGAATTAATTTGATAGATTTCTTCCCCATTGAATTTAGTAAGTATTACGTTTCTTACAAAGAAAAAAACCGTCACGTACCAAACATACAAACACACCAGACTTCTACGTAATAAAACCTAACTGTCATCAGATTTATCTAGAAGTCCGACTTTGTTTACAAAGAGTGCATTTTTCGCGCATTTGACATAAGACATGATGGCACGCGGCTTTCTCACGGCCCTTCAGTATTCAGCCGAGCACGTTCTGACATTGCCGAGCTATGAATGTGAAATTATGCCGATACTCGGACACGCATCACAAACCCACCGAACGCTTACTATCTAACCCACCAAGGGACTTTCAACCTTATATGAAAGCACTAAAGGCGGAAAAGTGGTTAGGTTAAAGTAATGTAAGTTGTGTTTTGTGACACGAATACTCATTACCACAAGCGGATTTATACTGAGTTGCGCTTGCGTCATGTCTCTGTAAAAATATTTAGTTCGGTGTCTGAGTCTATTATATTCTATAGGTGTACTAATTTGTATGGTCCATTCAAATTGCTTTATAATTAGGTGCATAGCAATGATGTTCTCATGTGAAAAAATTTAATGCTTTGTTTAAAAAAGCCTCGAGTTTCTTTCCTAGAATTTTCCGGTGTAGTGAAAATTATGCGTTTGACTACAAAAGAAAGTTATCATTATTATGAGTGAGAGCTCTTTTTTCGCATTTTTTAACCTTTCCCAATGCGATTTCGTTCATTGACAAGATACTGTCGCTCTAAAATCAGAGAAAAAAAAAACATGACAGAAGCAATAAACAAATGAGTACGCATTTTTCTCGGATTCCTTTTTCAACTGCAACACATGAACTCAAACTCAAACTCAAAGCATTTATTTCAAATAAACCAATTACAGGCACTTTTGAATTATCAATGGGTCGGTCAGTCAGAAAGATGAAGCTAGTTGCCCATTCCAAAGCGTAGTAGATCCCTATGGAGAAGAACGGGCAAGAAACTCCACGGACACTCTTTTAAATCATAATATTTTTACAAAATATTGGTTACATCGTTCAAGTTGAAAATATACATGTGAGAACAATGTAGAAAGACGTGCACGTTAAAAAGCGTCCGTAATAAAAAGATAATAACTAAAACAACTAAATTAAATATTAAAATTAAAAATAAGCCATGGCAGCTAAGAGACGACCAGTCCCAACTGACGGCGCCCGTCCACGAACATGACGCATGGATCAGCACCATTTAGCTCAACCATTTTGAAGGGAACTTAATGATCCAACACACACGCCACCATCAGCGAGACATTTGAGTGAGCATGACATACTCTCAACCGCCAGGGCACACTCAAGTCAGTGAAAGACGTACCCAGTAAAAGGTAGCTTAATAGTAGCTACATAGTGCTCACACGTGCTGCAAAATCATAAATTGCTAATCGTTGTACCTACAACAAATGAGTTAAAATAACTCTAAAATGCACATTGTACTTTGTACAGAATCGAGCGCAATGTCAGCTCAAATCTGGGCTATCGAGTACGAATGTCGCCTGCGCATGTACTCCGTGTTATCGACACAAGATACCGTTTACTGACGGTAATTGAGCAATTACATTCCTAACAACATAGTATTCACTACAGTGTACCGAGTCTTACCGTTTTGGCGTAGTTACTCAGTTTTTGATATCAAGTGCACTAATTTATACAAATAATCAGTCTTTACAGGTTGTTTAGATGTATAATCTGTTCTGCTGTTTGGCGCTAGATTCGAGTGACAATTTGTTTAAATCTATTATAGTTTAAATGTGTTGATCGGTGTAGTTATCGTACATAACTATGTAAATAAATATTAATGACATTAACTTCTGTTCTGTCAGCTTTGTTCTCTATTTATTTTTATAAAGTTTAATATACACTTCTGGACACATCTTTTGGCCCACCTTGTATTTTCAGTTTCGTTTGGTCCTAGCTAAAATTTTATATTAGGTCGAGCAAAAAGTTTTTATGCAGTTTTGAACCTGGCACATTCACAATTTCATTCAATAGTCTTTTTTTGAATTTCGAACACAGAATTTAAAGAAACAAAAGACAATTTGGAGCCTGTTTGTTGATATCAAACAATCGAATACTAAGAAAACTTGGTTTTATTGGTTTACTTGGATTTAATTCTTGAAAAAGTGATTGATATCTTTGGTTTTGCAACAAGCATTACTTATTCTTAACATTAAGGTGAGGTTCTATCAATAATCTATGGATACTTCACCTGAAGTCGCCGCCCAAGCTGTGGCACTTATTCAGGCCGGACACAGCCAAAGAAACGTGAGTGCTCAACTTAATTTAAGTCGATCTGCGGTCCGAAATGTTTATCGGAGGTACCTAGAGACTGGCGGCTTTGTTCGTCGCCAAGGAAGGCCACGATCTCGGGTCACAACTGAAAGGCAGGATCGATTCATCATGACGACCAGCTTGAGAAATCGTCACCTTACCTCCATTGAGATACAAAACCAACTTCGCGACTTCCACGGAGTATCTGTGAGCGCTCGAACTGTTCGGAGAAGGTTAAAAGAATGCGATATGGTACCACACAAGCCAGCTAATGGCCCCAAACTAATGCGAGCCCACCGAACAGCGCGCCTTCATTTCACACGCAGTCATTTAAATTGGACACAGCAAGATTGGAGCCGTGTACTCTTTTCTGATGAGTCTAAAATTGTGTTACATGGCAATGATGGAAGGAAGAAGGTCTACCGACGTAAGGGAGAGCGTTTCGCACAATGCTGCTTTGAAGAGAGGGTTGCTTATGGCGGTGGCTCATGGACTGTCTGGGGCGGTATATCTGCGAGCGGCAAAACTCAACTTGAGGTTGTTACAGGACCACGGCTGCCAACATTAAATGCTGAAAGGTACATTCGTGAGTGCTTAGAACCTCACGTGATACCATACGCGGACTATGTGGGCCCAAATTTCCTTTTTATGCATGATAATGCAAGAGCCCATGCGGCCGGCATCGTCAGGGAATATCTTCGGGATGTGAACATCACAGTTATGGACTGGCCAGCCAGAAGCCCAGACATGAACCCCATTGAGCACATGTGGGACGAGCTAAAAAGACGTGTTAGGGCTCGTCAGCCAGTTGCCCAGACGATGCAGGAGTTGAAAACTGCCATAGAAGAGGAATGGGAGATGATCCCTCAAAATTTCATAGAGCGGTTGATAAACTCTATGCTAATCGTATGAGAGCTGTGGTAGATGCCCATGGAGGCAACACGCGTTATTAAATTAAACCTTTATTTGATAAAACATGTTTTTTATTCAAAAATCAATTGCCTTTAACAAGGCGCATATCCGACTTGTTAGGCGTAGCTCCATGTCGTATGGTATTCTGAATTCAAATTTAAAACAATACCATCGAAAAAGATGGTAAAATGTATCAGGTTTAAAACTGCATCAACAGTTTTTGTTCAATCTAGCAATCATATTTCGGTAGGGGCCATCGAAACCTAAACTCTAAGGTGGGCCAATAGATGTGTCCAGAAGTGTAGCATCGATAAAACTGCTGATTGACTACAAGTCCTACTTTATCTGCTCCGTATGCTCTGCTAATTTCTTCCTAGCACATTGTTATATTTATATATAAGGAAATTATAACCAGACACGGCTCTACGTGCATAAAAGACATCATAACGCCATTGTATGTCCATCCTATCATCCAATACAAATGTTGTAACAGCCAATAGAAGGCCAGCATTGTGCTGCAAACGAGTTCTAACAGAAAATTAACCAATAGCATTGGAACATTGAATTGCCTTCTTATCGCATTCCGCAGTGATCCATATCCCGTACTTAACCCTCACAATATCGTGGGGTACTCACCTGGATGTCTCTGGAACTGTTTTTCTGGGTTCTAAGTAGATTGTTGCGGTTTTAATATACTATTGTATAGAATCAAGTTCTTCTAACTGAACAGACATCTGTGCTGCTGAGGAGTTTGTTGCGACACTTCTTCTTCCCAGCTAAAGCACTAGGAAGTGGTGAAGGGCGGGCGTTTTGTGGGACTGTCTTATGTAATTTTGACGTTCAAAAAGTGCTGATTCTCATCTTAATTTGAATAAATGACTTTTGATTTTGAATATTTTATAGTCGAAACATCGTACCAATAGTAAGTAACCAATCCAAAGCAGCTTAAGTACGTGAAAAAATATCTAGACATATTCTTGGAGCTACGTGTTTCGTTTGAGCCTTTAGTTAGGCTTCGGGGATTCCGATCTATAGCTAGAGAGATAGTGAATCTAAGTGCGATTTCGACACAGAATTGCAATCTGCGATAATACCCAAATCGACACCATTGGCACATTTGGCAACTTCAGCTGAAAATCAGCACTGTATACCTGTGCAATTTGCAAAGCAATGATTTTTATGACAAGCAATACTTACCTCATTTATTAGGAAAATAATAATATTTCATAGTGGTAAGGTAACATTGTAATGTTCTAGAACGATGTCACGTGACTCGCAAAGATGGCTTCTGCCGGTTTTTTAATAATCAGGTGTTTCCCATTATGCTTGCATTGGTCTTACCTGTGGTATTTCTATTGTCATTTTTCCATAATTGTCTTGTCCCAAAAACACTATGTTTCATTTTCTCTTTCAATTCGAGAAAATGCCTATGTAGTGGCAGGTTGCCGGCCCATTGCCTTCGAGAATACAACGGTATCCCTTTCCCTTGGTCGACTTAACCGACATACAAGGAATAATAAGTAGGTGACGGGTACATTTCAGGTTTTTCTCCAACATCAGATAAGTGTGGAATTGTATACAAATTAACTAAAATTTCTAACATTTATAAATAAGCGCTGATTACTTTAAAAGTTTAAATTATTAGGTATCTAATTTACATATTTATTAGACGATATAATTTAGGTTGGATATTTCGGCAAACGTTCTATTTCATAAGTATGGAAATCAACCTTCTTAACTATAAAATTGTTAAATAAGTACTTTATTAACATTTACGCATAAAAACAGGTTGTTAGCAATTATTTTGTTTACAGTTATAATTAATTTAAAATGTAGATTAAGTTTGATTAAGACAATGATCTTTTTAGGGTTAACTTAACTGATAACTAACTCAAGGGTTTTATTTGGCGGGACCTCAGAATCTGAAATGGATTTTTGAAATAGGAATCAAGTACGGGATTTAAAATAAGTTCTCATGGATGAAGGCAAGAAACTAAAACATCTTTGCCTACATAATAAAGCAAACAAAAGTGTTCGAAATTCAAAATATTCATGCTCGATTGTTTTTTTTTTAGGTAGCATCCTTATTCCTCCAATAAAATATCCTACAAATAAAAACGAAGAGCCTATCAAGTACTTAACAATCGTAATAAATAACATAGTGCGTGATTCGGATCGTGCCCAATGCGCATCCAATTAGCGCCCTCGTTATAGTTTGCGGGACCCTCTGAAGAATGTCGGTTACGTAACGTGTCCGTAACGGTACGAACACGTTAGCTGTGACTTGTGAGGCCTGTGAGTTACCGTGCGAAGACGATGACATTCTGAACTCAGCTGCACTTGCTGACCTAGGTAGTGCTGTCGTTGTTGTGACGGATAACGAGCGTGGGGTCGGATCGTAGGTTTTATGATAGTGATGTAACATAATAAAATTAATCGTAGTTAGGTGTACAGGGTCACAAACTGCAAACATGTTTTTTTTTTTTTTTACTAGCCTACGCAGCCCCACTCCTGGGCAAAGGCCTCCCTCCACTCCTTCCATTTTTCGCGAGCCCGCGCGTCCTCCTTCCAGTTTTGACGGAACCTATCCAGCTCGTCCCGCCACCTCGGGACGGGGTCTGGATCATAAACTTAGGTAGTTAAAACATACCTTCCTGCGTAGAAGTGATAATAATTAATAATGTTGAATTCATTAAAAAGTTAAGGGAAAAGATCGAATCCGCAAAAAAAAGAGGAAACTGCAAAAAAATTCTTATGAAAATCGGCTCATAGGAAAATTTTTGCATGTAAACGGAAAGTTAGGTAAGACTTATATGTTATCAGAAAACAAAAGAAAATAAAAATACCTACTTACTCATGTTTTACATAATGTTGATATAAAAATAAACTAATCAACATACATCAGATCCTCTTAGCTCAGTGATGTTAATTTAGTACAAATGTTTGAATAAAGTTTCCGTTGATAATTCAGCTTCCTTCCTCTGATATCATTCGTGTTCGTTGGTCTCTTTGTAACAATATATTATAATCTTTGATTATATAATTAATGTAGGTAGTTGTTAAATAATAGTACTGTTATCTGTTTTCATTAGACGCTTACCGTGTAGTTAAGACTATTATCAAACTTTAATACTTAAGAATATTGTATGTGTGATCTTTGTAAGACTGTTCACAGTTCTATACCTGCTCCCTAATTGCGTAACATACTATCAATCGGAATCTTAATCATTTTGAAGCAAATTGCTAATCCATTGCTTCATCATCATCTTCCTGCCCTTATCCCATATTACTTGGGGTCGGCGCAACACGTTTTCTTCTTCCATTCTCCCCTGTCAACCGTCACGCTATCGTTCACTCCCTTCTCTTTCGGTAAGACAAGGGCACAACTGCACTTTTTGTGATTTTACAGGAGAGCCATTTTAAGTTTTTTTTTTTCCATTCAATACCGTGTTATTCTGCTCAAAAAAAAAAACATAAATAATAAATAAAAACTATTTAACTCCTGTAAAGTACGTGCACCGAATCACAAAAGTATAGGGCTTATTTCATGCAAAGATCAATCACTTCAAGGTGGTATGAGCAGAATAATATGGTATTGAATGTAAAAAAAATGGCTCTGCTGTAAAATCACCAAAAATTCAGTTGTGCAGTTGTCTTACCGAAGGTGCGATAGGTGAAGTTAGCTGTGAATAGTGTCAATCCCTAGCATCAGGTGGAATGACAGCTCACTTCAATCATGAAAGTTTTTACGGTGAGATTTTTACAGAATAGACAGCAAGGTCTATTTTGTTTAAGTGACAGTTAGATAATTCCAACCTTAGTAAAGTTTAAATTGACTGGGAAAAGGTTGTAAAAAGTGGGAACACAATTACAAGATCGACTATAATAGCATAAAAGTTCTGCGGGGGTGCGGGGTAATTGCGCAACACACTGACAGTAGCAATGGCTTTCATTTTGACAGTTCAATAACATTCGATGCGTTATTTACGTTGTTAAGCAGACAAATTTTTCGAACATAGAAGCGATGGGTTAGCAATATCCGTCAAAAACATTCAGATTGTGAATAAAAGTGTGTTACGCAATAAGAGTGCAGGGTCGTTCAAGTAATCTCTACATTTTTACTATAGTCTATGGGTACCTACTTCTGTAGGTGTACCTAGAAGTAATACAGAAGTAGGGAAATATCTAGGAATAGATTAATAGTTGACGGGACACAATCTAACTTTACCTAAAAATACCAATCTACTATTTGCCTCAACGCAGCTAATTATATTTTATTATCAAAACTATAGTGATTTTTTTCAGATTCGAGACAGTGTACAGGGTGCTAGGTTAATTCAGGGACATACTTTAATGGAGTGTATAACTCATGAAAATGAACAACTTTTACCATGTAACTACCCCTTTTTTTTTTTTTTTTTTTTTTTTTTTTTTTTTGTGGATGGGAAATCATCAAATGACTTCTCCCGCTCTGGGCAGAGCGGGAGGGCGTGTCAGACTTTTACTGACTAAAACCCACCCATGTTCCTTCAGCTGCCCGTGCCAGGGCCACGGTATCTCTTTCGAACTACCCGCGACCCCGGCGGCATGTAACTACCCCTGAAATATGAAAAACAAAATCAGCTGTTCTCTACAAAGTGCAAAACCTACGCGATCAAAATGTACGAGACAGCAGATTCTTTTTCATATTCCAAGGTTAGTTCCATGGTAAAAGTTGTTCATTTTCATGAGTACTACACTCCGTTAAAGTATGTCCGTCGTTAATCCTAACACCCTGTAGAACAAAAACGAAAAACCGGCCAATTGCGTGTCGGACCACGCACAATGAAGGGTTCCTTAGTTTGGGTGAATTTATCCCAAGAACAAACTTAACATTGTAGTTCAAAAACATGGTCTCCCACACATTCCAACTGCAAATGTAAGTTTGTACTCACAATATAGAGAGATTTACCATGTTATTTTAAGACCACAGAGTTCTTATAAGTTTTCATATAATCTATAAGTATATAAATTTTCTGTATTTTTTGCAAAATTTTAGGATCAGTAATTTCGGAGATATAAAGGAGGAATGGTCAATTTTCGATCCTCACAGTACCTGAGCCCTTTCATTTGGTATGTCACCCGGTACATTTAGATTTTTTTTTTATTTTCTTATTTGCCCCCTAGCTAGAAGTGATCCCCATATTCAAAATTCATTTATTTATGTTACACGTCCATGTTTGAGTCACAGAAATTCATATGTGTACCAAATTTCAACTTAATCGGTCCGTTAGATTCACAAATTGGCTGTGACGGATAGACAGACACACAAGTGATCCTAAAAGGTTTTCCTTTTGAGGTACAGAACTCTAAAAATCACCAAATTCCATAATACTTCTAAGTATTCCAGAGTTACACGCAAGTTCACGTAACGAAGTCTCGTTAATGTTATTACCAATGAAATCCGATTAACATAATATATACGTATGTACATATTGGGTGAGCTGTTACATAACGTGGAGCTAAATGTCACTATGTTATTGTAATGGTCATTCATAATCATAGCTAAGTTACGAAAATATAGAGTAAGGTCAACCATGAAGGTTGGTTGTGTTTTCTTAAAAAACAAAAAAAATAGAAGTCAGTTGTTGTTTTTGAAAATTGAATTCGTTCTGAGAATGTGAACTTCATAATAAAAGCGGATCTGCGTTCGACGTTTAAAAACTTTAAAAAGTTGTGCAATTGAATTGAAAAATTATGGTTTGGTATAAGTAGTTCAAAAAATAATCCAGTGCACACAGTGCAGTCTTATATAAATAGTTATTAGCTGAATTAATTATTCAATTTATGTGAGCATAGACAAATGCAAAGTAAAATCTATTTTAAATAGGTGCGCGTGCAATGACTTCGAATTTAAAAGCATGTATACTATGCTGTATTAGGTAGTGTTAACAAATTTGCATTTTTATGTAATTTTCGAGCGTTAAACTTTTGTAGCATTCAGAATAAAAGTTTATACTTATGCAGTTTAAAAGTCTCTTTAGAGAAACATTTCGAGTGGTGAGTTTGTGAGTTTTAGAAGTAAATAAATGTTCATTCTTACATTTTCCTTGTCTTTTATTAGGATTCCTTTTGTTAAAAGAACAAATTTCAGTTTTGCGTGGGTAGCATTATTTACCACTGTTCATTCACTCGATATAATTCCTTACCACCCCTCGTATAAATCTCATAAAAGAAAATATTAATGTTCTATAAAAAACCTTTTAAAGCCTTCTTCACCAACAAATTACTATAAATAGTAAGAAAAACCAATTTACAAGTTACAGGCGTTATCTAAGTGGCGCAGGCGGAGTAAAATAGGCGGGAAATTGAGAAAAATGGACCGAACAGTGACAGTGCGTGGGATGGCGCGAACTGTGACGACATGGGCCTTGCTGGCTCGTCGCCCGTGACGTCACGGCGCGTCCCCAACGAGACGCCACCACCAACACTGTTATTATAAAAATAATAACTTAATAAATATTTATGGCCAGTCAATGAATAATTTTTATAGAGGAAAACTTTGCGTTCGTAATTTGAAATTTGATTATTTTTAACTTATTTTGAAAATAGAAGCATTACTTTCACGACAGCATTAATTGATTACATCCTTTTCTAAGGTATTGTAATGCGTGGGGGTGGGGGGTTCTCAATGAATGCACCTGTCTGATCTGTATGTAAACACTTGTGTTCGCGATAGTGGGTGACGTCGGAATAATAATAAGCCCCGCAACATGTTACTGTCAGTCCATAACTATTTAAACAAACAAATAAAATTTAAATGTCTGTTTGTAATGTCAAAATAACATATAAGTAAAAAGCTTTTACTAAATGCTGAAAGTACAAGTAACAAATTTTTAAATTTTTGCCTGTCTCTGTTTGTTCCGGCTAATCTCCGAAACGGTTGGACCGATTTTGACGGGACTATCACTGGCAGATAGCTGATGTTATAATTAGTAACTTAGGTTACTTTTATTTTAGAAAAATAATTAGGGTTCCGCGCAAAAAAATTAAAACCCATGAAATTGTGAACAACAGCTGGTCTATAAAATAATACTTACTAAGTAAATTTTTGACGTACTATGGACAAAACTTAAGCATGCTCACATAGAAAATATTCCTGTGAGAGCGCAGCTAGTGACAAACGAACATTGTGCGATCGAGTCGTGAGCCGTGCTATGCGATTATCGCCTTTGAGGTGATCATGCGGAACTTTGGCCGATAGTACCTAATCAAATAATTCCAGGCACTTAAACCACCTGTTGTTGAAAAAGGCAATACCTACTTACAGACAATACGTATTCTGTATTCCCCGAAGAGTTAGGCAGAGGTGTACATGCATGTACACGCACGGTACACCTATACATATATACGTAAAAACAACTTCGTAAATAACCCTTACGGGCAGCCACGAAAGATTCCGTACAAAGCTATATAGCCCTTAACAGTGGCCGTTGTCGTCTGTATCGGATAACTGTGGCCACGGAACTGGAAAATTGGATGGGGACGCAAAAACTTAGTTATTTTTCAATGAAACATGGAATTGAAACCGAGAGTGCCTTTCTAGTCGTATTATCTCTTTGATTTAAACCTTTCTCCTGCGTACGTGTATTATACATAGAAGCTGAAAATAGAACTCCTCGGATTCTATTAGAAGATTGGAGTGTACAACTCGACCAAGCTAAGTTTGCACCTCGCGTCGATTACGTCACACTGACGCTTAGGTACGGTCTGCAAGAAAGGATTCGCTATGACTTTAAAAAAGTAAACAAATGTTTGTTAGATTTTACTTTGCATTTATTGTTTTTAACATTATATTAGAAGGAAGGAAGCGGGCGGGGCGCCGCAATCCAGCGAGGTGCATACTTAGCTTGGTCGAGTTGTAAGCAGTTTTATGCTGAGTCGAGGAAAACTGAATAGGGTGACTGTTACAGTAATTGGCAAGCTTTAGTAGTTATGAGTGGCCAGTTGGCCACTCATAAAAAAAGAGGCAGAAACAAGGTAATGCAAGCAAGCTTATGAATGAAAAGGACGAAAAAAAATTTTTTATCCCTTTCATTCATGTGCTTGCTTCTTCTCCTTGTTTCTCTTATTTTATGAGTCGCCAGTTACTATAACGTGGCCAATTACTATAGCAGTTACCCTCCTATATAGGATAAGAAAAAACGATAAATCTTACAACCCTTTAAACGTAAGCATATCTCGGTCCTAAATGATTTAGCATTAATTTTAATGGTTTCAAATAGCTATCTTTATTATAATCGGCCTATAATGTTCCCACTGCTGGGACACAGGCCTCCTCTCTCCAAGAGGGAGTGGGCTGTAATCCACCACGAGGGCCCAATGCAGGTTGGTAGATGCCACATAACTTCGAATTTTTGGTTCTAGGACATGCCGGTTTCCTCACGACGTTTTTCTTCACCGTTTTGAGAGCAGTGGTGATGAAATTATTTATACAAAGTAAAGCGCCTGAATGGGTTCGAACTCACGACCTACAACTCGTAAGTCGGGGCCGTTACCACTAAGCCACCATTGCGCTATGATCCACCCATTCACGCCATTGCATTATGATCTTTTATCAACTAATTCATATGTTTTCTCATAATCCCAATTTTTAATCAACCATTAAGAATGCAACTCCAATCATGTCCTTGGACTGAAAAAAGCCATATATCTACTTAGATTATCAAATTAAAACCTTTCAACGCAATTAAAATTTAAAATCAACCTAAAATACGGTATCGCGTGTCCTATTTTCCAATCTGATACAGCAAGTAGAACAGCACGTCACACCGTGGGTAGTTGATAACATGCTATATGGAGCAGCAACTGTTAATGCAGTCACTGAGGGGGATCTGACGTCATAGGCTGTCTAGACAAATTTTATGGTACGAAGCTGATGACGTCATCAACGCCTACGTTAAGGGAAGCTCATTGGGACTTCAATTATCCGTATGTAGGTAGACGGAGGAGCTCGTGGCTGAGTAATAACAGCCGCACGGGTCGATCCCTTGCCGGGGTTGGTCCGTGGTTGGATGAGACTACTTCGTGCCTTGGAAGGCACGTTAAGCCGTTGGTCCCGGCTGTCAGTCATGTGTCTCTGACAGTCGTCACGGATCGTCAGAAGCCCGAAAGTCTTACAACCAGTCTTACCAAGGGATATCGTATTACCTAGTTACTGGGTTGTGGAGGACAGATAGGTAGTCGCTCCATGTAAAACGCTGGTATTCAGCTGCATCTGCTTAGACTGGAAGCTGACCCCAACAGAGTTGGGAAAAGGCTAGGCAAATTTGAGGTAGCCGGTACAAAAAATCGAAAAGAAAAGTTATGAATGCAGATCGAGTAGAGGCAAGATATTTATCGTAAATCCCTTTGAGTTCGAAAATAAACATTTGTTGCCAACGGCAGCACTGTTGGCAACAATGACTAGGAGAACTTGTAAGGCGTAGGAAGTGATAGGTGTCAGTCTACGCCTACGACTACAATAATAAATTGTAGGTAATTGTATTTACAACTATTTCTTCTTCGATAGAAAAAAAATAATATATTATTTTTTTATCTTAAAGCAGCAAATGGTGCCGATTCTGTTGTGCACAAACTAAACTTAATTTAGGCTATTGCTAACTTTTCTCTCTATTATGACAAGAAAGGGACGGAAGTAAATTAGAGCTGTCAAATTAGTTAGAACTAATTTTGCCATAGACATTTAGACGACACGTAAAAACATGTCGACTAAAAAACACGGTGAAGCGCAAGGCGTGAACTAGTTTGACATCTCCAACTTAGTTCATAGCTATAGCCGTCCTTTTCTCGCGCTGCCTGTTAGTAAAAGATAGCGATTCTTTAATTTAGTTTAGTGCGTTCACAAGAGAATCGGCACCATTGAATGAGAACCATTGTACAGACGCCAGCACATCAAGCTACTACAAGCTGTAAATTTTTTTTTAATAGATTTTCATCTTTATCGCTAAAGCATTAGGTTCAAGGTTGATTGGGAAATTTTACAGTTTCGGGTGGCTTGATGGTACTTACACTGTGGGTTTGTAATTTATTAGTACTTAGGTACCTATGTAATGTAAGTACATAGTTTCTTTTAATCTTCAGTACCTACTTACATGGCCCTAGGCAAAGATAGAGAGTTATAGAAGAAGGAGGAGGTCTTTACCCAAGAGGGATCCGCATCCAAGAAAAATAGCTAGCCACACTAACACTAGATTAATAAGTTAAATGTACTAACACGACTAACAATCATTTGGAATTTTGGTGCTTTTATAGCCCAAGAATTTAATCCTCCTAGTTTAAGGCCAATTGTACAAGTTTTGTATCTTGCCAGTAACTTAGTTCCATTTAAGGCACAATAAAATGTAAATAGGTCTTGAATACATTTTTTTTTTAGAATGTACTATATTTTGATGTGGAAATAAAGGCTTATTATTATTACCTACTTACTTTTAAAAAAAAAAGTTTACTATACGACTGGTATAGTAAAGTTTACCTACATAACATACACAATTATATGTAGATACACAAAATTACCTCCCCAATTTATGAAAAGCTACTAAAGAAGTAAAGGCGAATGTATCAGTATTTTATTGATTTTTTTATTTTTTTTGTTATTGAAGTTGAAACCAAATTATTTCAACGGGCCAACCATATTCAACCGCAAACATTAGATTCATTAAATAGACATTTCCACCATTAAAATTCATGAGCCTTCACTAATATCGATCAAACAAGTTATTTACAAGCATTTTCGGTATTCTACGAAAACATTAGCATGGATTGGCGTCAATCCCTTAAATATCGAACTCGAGAAAAATTGAGCAAATTATTTACACATTAACCATTGCTGAGAATATTGATTCGATATCGAATACTTGTAATGATAAAGAAAGCAATGTAGAACGATCGATGTATTAGGTCGTGTGAGTTAGACGAAGAGGCGGGGCTGGGATGAAATTGTGTGGTGTTAAAGCAATTATCTTCCATCTATTGTCCAGACGACTTATAGTTGTATTTTATTATCAAGTTGCGATGTGGATACTTATATAGGCTTCATTTGTTTCATTACCTACCGTCTTCATACATACACGTGCTGCGTGTTCTTGGGTGTGTAGCTATACAAAAGACCGAATAAAGGCTTCTGCAAACAGGCGCGACACGCGATATAATCGCGTGCGACACAAAGGCACTAATCGCGTGTCAGTTTGAAGGAGCCTTAAGAGTAAGCCGATGACAATAATTTATTGCATTGAAGATCCATCATTGTGGTTGGGTAGTTTTGAATTCATAAAGAGAAATAATGACACAATGAATCTGAAGCAAAACAAGCTCTGAAATTCTTTAGATATATCTATCATCATACGAGTATATATCTATCATAGAAATTGTTGCTTTCAGAAAATTTAAATGCCGTACGTTGTATTACACAAAATTTTCTAACTTTGAGTTCAATGTTTTGAACAAAGTTATTTGTATTTACTTAAACATATTTTTAAGCCTCTATTACAACTCCGCCCATCGAACCGAAAACACAATCGTACACAATCTAATACTTTAATTACTTGCTTACCGACCGCATCGTTATATTGTTGTACCAAAAGACCAGAATTCTCATGCGATGACTCTGTCAGACTGCGACCTATTTCGCACCAATCTCAGAGTCCCACGATTGCAACAACAGATGTTTAAGCTAACAAGAACTGTGAATACTGCTCAGTAGAATGAGCTATAAAAATCTAGTTCGTTCTTACACATACAGTGCTAGAGAACTACACTGCTTATTAGATCATTCTTAGCAAAATGTAACTTGCAAATAATAAAATGTTATCTTAAGATTCGGTGGAAAAAGCTATTGAAATAATCTTACTGGATGATATAACAAGAAATAGGTTTTAAATACTTTGAATATTTCATAAATCATTGTTGTATTTATTACGTTTCAGCAAGCTTTAAACAATCCATCATTGTCAAACTTGTATTCTTTAAGGCTTTCTTGTAATTTAATTTTGCACTTGATTTTGACTTTTTACCTGTTAATGCTGCCTTTGTAATTGACCCAGATTAAAAGTTTTTGTAGGGTAAACCTTTTACATCTCTAAAATCATAACATTACCTATGTTCTGTACACCTGTTAAGAGTTAAGACGCAGATATATGCAACTGAGCTCATGCAACGAGTCGTACGTCCACCCAGTAATAGGACTCGCCCACCAAGGAGCGCTGCCCCAAATTGGACGCTTTATTATACATAAAACAAAAAGTATTATATTAAAACATGTATACTAAAAGATAAGTAATTAAATTACCTTTAAAATGGTGAAGCTTTTATAGAAATACGCTTGATAGTTTCTGCGTGATTCTCAGTTTTTAATCCGCGTTAGACATAATTTTACAAATTAATTACACTATGTAATATAAACATAATCTAAAATATTTGCATATTAAGTTATTAAAAAAATGTTATATTTTAACATACATTTTTTCCAAATCTTTAACATTACTTGTTTAGACGTGATCTTCAATTTAAAATCATTAAAAGTCGGTTATCGGCGTCTTAAACATAGATTTCTATGAAGACTCTAAAGGGCAGACAAAAACCTCATTGAATACACTACATCAGACAAATAGCGATGTCATTAAACGACTTCACATTACCAAGATAACAAGAGCAAGTCAAAATGCTCTGCTCGATCGCGATAATGGCCAATCCGACAACGGTACAGCGTGAACCGGATACGAATACACTATCGGTTGGTGAAAGTAGATGTTACAAAAAATGCTCCCATTCCTTGCACCGGTTGATATTTCATGAGACATTCACTTGATACCAAATAGCGTGTGTGTAGCCTGTTTTCTGAGCAACGTGATCTGGACCAACCTGGTTTTTGGATCAGAAGTGGGGGAAAGGACTTGTTTTATGGTTTCTTGATAAGTTTTGCCTTAATTTTTACGTCTTGCTTCGATTTTGAGCATTAAAGCTGCATACAATTTTATTTCATGTGTAGTTTCTACTTCACAATATGATATAGTCGTGATGTCATTGCTATTTGGGCTATTCATACGACTATAAGTTTTACATTCACGTATGTCGTCATATATATTTATATATTGATATTCGATAGGGTATGTAACTCGTGAACCTGTTAAACAAACGGAGGCTAAAGGGGGTACTGGAGTAAGATGATTTTTTGGCATTTTTGAAGTGTGAATTAAAACGTGCTATGTTCATAAATAATGGGTGAGACATTGACGGTGTCCCTCAGAGCATTTTGGTTCCAAATGTTGGTATATTAAAATAATTTAATCTACAGTAATACAGCCAATACGTTAAGCATATAGAGTTATAATTCAAAGAGTTAATTCGTCCTTACCAAGCAAAATTCTCCTCATTATAACATTAGTACGACAGTGCTCCTAATAGATCACGACCTAAAGTGAAACACGAATGAATTATTTGATTCCATCTTCGATTGCTCCCTGCTTATTCAGAAAATTGCTACATTTAAGTGTTTCTCACGTCTCGTGGCTTGTTTGAAAGCTTGGCCGTCCTTTAGTATCAGGATGCTGAGGTTAGCATGCACTGGCATGCACGACGGGCGGTTTACGGCCCACTACACTGCATGCTCCAAATTCTAGCTCATTTTGTCTTACCTATAAAGTTGCTCCACATCCTGTTGAACAAACGAATTTAATGCCGGCTAAAATATACTGAGCAGTTTAGTGTAGTGAGAAAGTGTTCCGTATTCTCTGTCCTTTGTTAGGGAAGTAGGAATGGGTAACAATACTGCAGAAGTCTTATTTAAAATAGTTGAACTTTGTCTGACTTTATAGCTTTCATTTGTTTTATACTATACAGAAAGAAGAAACAAAAGCCGAATCATTTACACTAGCCGCGTGTGGTCTTCTGACAAGTCGATTAAAATTCCATTCCCCAAAATACAGAAAGATCGTAATCATTTCATACAAAAATTAACATTCCATACCAAAACGGTGGGATAATGTAAAAGTTCAAAGAGCTTTGGAAATAAAGACCAAATATTCAAAAGATCCAAATTGAGAAAATATCCAGTGGTCCTTGCAAATGGATAGGAGCCTGTAAATTCATAATTATACCTAGAGATAATTTACCCAATTTATGCTGAACATATAAAATACTTGTCGACCTTAAAGTTTGCTTGGATACAAGGAACATATATGTTAATATAATGAAGCGGTCGAAACAATTTCAATAATCGAATGCAAATACTATTAAGTTGTCTTATTTATGCATTGCACTATGAGAGACAGAATTTTATGCTTTAATGCATAATTTTGATAATATATTTGGAGAACAGGATCTTACAATGTCCGTAATTTATTTTGGTCGTAAATAATATAGTAATAGTCGACATGATTTCATTTAGCAGAATTTACATACCGCAATAGTGTGGTTAACTTGATAAATGCTGGCAGGTGGATTATATTTATTCGTAGTAAGTTTTGTTTTATCATCGTTTCCGCGACTTTATAGTCATTTAATTGTACTTTGATCATTAAAATTACAATGATGACTTTACGGCTTCATAAGTTAAATCTATTACCAGTTGACTACTACTGATTCTCATAGCTTCAAGCGAAAAAATCAAATTTAATTGCTCAAAGAACAATGCAATATAAAAGAAATGTGGTTGGGACTGACTCTAATTGATTAATGTGTTTAATTTGAGGCTAGCGTTTTACTACCATAAACGTTTGTTCCTTTCACACGTGAGAATTAAGTGAAATGTTAGAAAGAGATGGGCATAGTCTGCCAATTGTTTTCGTTGAAGCTCTCACGCGACCGTTCACAATGAGTAAGATGATAAATTGTTTTCATAACGTTATGGCTTTCGAGTAACATACATACAGTACATACACGTATATATTTTGTCAGGTGCTTATAGGTGGTGGTATATTAATAGCAATTTGTACTTGTATTGCCTGGTCTACCGAGCTCAGCTCGGGTGAAAATAGAGAAAAAGAATTTTACCAGATATGAGACCTAGCTAGATCGACTGTTTGCCCCCGTAAACCCCTATATTACAACTTTCATCGAAATCGTTAAAGCCGTTTTCGAGAAGGTGATTAAAACTAAGTAAGTATACAAATATAGTATTATAATATACTTGGTCATTTTATTTAAAACTCTTGCACTTTTCATTTACTCCGAATCAGCGTTTATAAAACTACATACTTCTTGGAGAAATCGAACATGCTCAAAATTAATGTTCCAAATATGTCCTGTGCTCTGTAAAATATAATCACGTTCAATTATTTTATCTGGTTCTTTAGGTAACGGATGTCTGGCGGAATAAGAAAACCTATAATGACTACTGATCTTATAAGTCAGGTCCTGGTCCTTGGGTCCAGTTCCGCGATGTAATACCTACATTGTCTATCTAGCCAACCACACCTACTAAACCGAGTATATCAAATTGCTAATTCAAGTATGACATCACCTAATTTTCTTTATCGTTTAATTATTCGTTAAATATTCTCAATTAGTGCGTGATAGACTGGTCTAAATCTAGATCAATCTAAAGGTTATTATGTATTGTGCTGACTCTGAGGCTGCTAGTGTTGTATATGTGATATTTTACGATTACGCAACCGGCCAACTTTGAGAATTGGTACGCGAACCGGTTTACTGGTCCAGTTGCATCACTATGCACATTTGACAGCGTGTGTACGTGTGTGTGCAAAGGTGTGTAACCGGTATATTAATAACTTCCATTAGTTGACGAAATCAGGCGATTGTTTTGTTTGAAATTGAAATAGGTGAATAGATACAGGACAGCACTCAAAATATTTTTTTTCACTTGAATATTGCCACTGATGAAATAAAATATTCATTATTGAAGTTTACTAGTATATGCACGATTGTATTGTCTTTGACACCATCTCGAAAAGCTCACGTTTAGTTGTGTCAACTGTTAATGGCGCAATTGTCACTAGTTGTCAAGACGGCAAGTAAAGTCGCACCGATCGTGGCCTCATTAAATTGTTTCAAGTTGGATCCCACCCGTTCGCTACTGTTTTCACCTGTAGGTAGTATATATATCCAAAATGTTATGTTTTTTGGACTTCACCCAAGTTAACAAGCGGTGTTGTTTAGGAACAACATCACAAAATTCTGGTTACCTAGCAATCCATTACCATTACTCTCAGTAGTTAGTATACTGCATCATGGTTTAGAGCCGATATCGCTGCCAGTTCCACTTAGTTGGATCAAGGAATATACCGTACCTACTACATATTCATACATACCTACTTATTATGTAGGTATATACTCACATTCTGCAATCAAGATTAATGCACCGACAATCTAGTGAATTCCTTCATTTTTATATTTCCATGCTGTGTGAAAAAAATAATTGCACATGATATATTATACCTACTGTGATATTTGTCGTTTTATGATTTCTACTTAGATTGTCAGACTATCTGACTGCTGGAATTATTACAAACACCACTTGTAAGCTTGGTTTCACGTACCAGTATTTTTGTTTTGGATTGATTTTTGGTTTTTGGTCCTCATTATCTCTCATTTATTTGGCCGTGGAATATCCTTCCATCAGACTAAATATGCTTGTGAATTCAAGTCTTTTGATCAGTGCTATGATTAAGGAGGGAACTGAAGAAGACTCTGTTGGACTATCGTTCAAAAATCATGGGCCATTATTGACGAAATGCTGGATATATGTAAAACTTAAACAAGACAAGTTTTAAATCTGAAGTGATGGAACAGTTTGACTCGTGTTTTTGGATACAAGACCGAAACGTTTAAGCCAAACAACGAAATAATAAGTCAAGTTTATTTATAGTAGTGTTGTAAACTTGTAATCATAAATGTGTATAGAAAGATAATTACGTAAATGGATAAATAATAAGTGATGTAATAGAATTGTGTTTACGTTGATAACGCCGCATACATTTGAACATGTTATTAGATACAGGTTTTGATATCTTTAGATGAGTAATTGGGAATTACATAGTTCAATATTTTTACAACAGGAAAATTGGTTGTTGTGATTAGTAAAGATTAATTAATTAAAATATTGTTAATTTAAACTCTTTCAACATTATTTCTTTTTTCTTTTAATTTTTCTTTTTTTTTTCTCTTGTATAATTTTGAGAACCTACCTGTCAATGTAACTAATTTATTTAAAAAAAAAAAAATTTTTTTTTTCTTTTTGTCTATCTCGCTTCTACATGATATTCCCTGTAAATTGAGACTGGCTCTTGTGCTACAGGAACTCCTAGTACAAGAGTCAGGGCTACACAGATGTTTGTGACTTTTGAAGTGTAAATAAAGTATTTATTTATTATTTAATTAAAAGGGATTAAAGCTGCTTTTAAAATTTCAGAATAGCTTGATAATTTGCAAACGAATTTATAAATTTATGAGTTCATATAAAAATTTGAAAATATTTATTAATAAGCTGCACTTATATAGCCTTGTTATATTATAGGTTATTTAATAAAAACAATTGGAAAAACACATTCAGTTTCAAAAGTTTATGATTTCAAACTTTAAATAATATATGTATATATTTTCAATATTATGGTCATTGTGTATAAATAATTTACTAATCTATTAATTGATTCAGATATACAGGAATTGTAACGCGGATCCTAGAAACGTTTCAGGAACAATTTGTATGAAAGGACCAACATCTACATTGCCGTTCCGTTCGGGCAAAGCAAAACTTTTGTGTGTTGCTGACAAAGGCAAACTTAGTTTACATACAACCAAAAATCGATTGCAGTTTTAATGCTTTCAGTGTCATGTCAAAAAGATGATTTGATTCAGAAGTGGTCGTTTTCCTGGTTTTAATGTTCCACACAAGATTTTCAGGTGTTACATCTAAGTATTTACTTAGTAAATCCTTTCAGCTCACAATTTTATAAAACACACAATTATCGGCTAGACATTGCCAAACTGTTGAATGTCTTAGTCACGACTCTTACCAAATAGTAATCGTGAATCCACACGGTTCTAAACGTGTAATTAGATTTTTTTTATTTATTTTAACCTTTCGTGAGACAATGAGCGACTATAGCTTCGTGCTGTGTGAATTTGTATCTGAATAGCTCTAAATGACAGACGGCTTAGCTATTATAGACACACTAGTGCTAAACAACTATTAAGGTTTCGTCTAGACTGTGACAGAATCATCAACGAAATATTCGATACAATAAACATGTATCGGCAAAAAAAAAATTCTGAAAATTCTCTGAAAGTAATTAAAGTTTAGTATAAAACTAGGATGGAAAAACCGTAAGAAAAATAAGATACTATTTAGTAACTTCTTTTTTCCACATTTCATATTATTGATAATTCATCAAGTCACTGCCCACATTCATAATTTTTAAGACAAATTATCTCTTTGGCTTAATTTCACATTTGTATGTACACACGGCTGTAGCCGTGAAAATGAAATGTTTAGCTTGATGTGTACATCAAGCTAAACATTTCCAGTTTACATTGACCTCTCATTGTAAGGAAATCCTATACAATGCGAGATCAGCTTATACTGGAAATGTATAGCTTGATCTGTAGCCGTGCGTACTCGTACTTCAGAGCAATTATTTTACATTATTCGCAGTAATTTTGCATTGTCGAAAAAAAAACTGTAGGCCAGGCATCCTATACGCACTGTACAACCTTTTTGACGGCATTCGCACACAGGGCAGTCAATGGCATCATAATTATGTACCATGTCAAGCCTTTTCTGGGAAAATTTGGAGGCGGAAAACGGCGTGAGTTAATTACCTGCCTACTAACGCCATCTAGTGCATGTGATGGAAAACTTTTTGCCATGGAACTTCTTGAAAATTAAAACTTCAGAAGTGATTTCATCCTTGTCAAGAAGTTTGGTTATTCTCATGTTCGCAGTAAAGTACAGGACCTCATAGACCGCAGTAGCGCTTGCAACCACTAGACCAACTTACATAAACCAACATAAATAAATTACTGGCATTCAGCATTCTAATAATAAATAAACTTAAGTGACTAGTCCACATTTGAATAAAGAAAGTAATTGAATTTAAAAATCAAAATTCATGAATATGAATGTTACTTTCCAAATAATTGAGGGGCTCGTGGCTAAGTAATAAAAGCCGCACGGGTCAATCGATCAGATTAAGCTACGCTTGCCGCGGTCGGTCTGTAGATGGGTGACCATCTTTACATACCGAGACCCCTCCGTGCCTCGGAAAATACGTTAAGCCGTTGATCCCGGCTGTCATTCTTGGATCTTTGACAGTCGTTACGGGTCGTCAGAAGCCCGAAAGTCAGACAACCAGTCTTACCAAGGGGTATCGTGTACCCATTCACTGGGTTGTAGAGGTCAGATAGGCAGTCGCTCCATGTAAAATACTGGTATTCAGCTGCATAATTACAACATATTTGCTCCAACATAATTGAGAAAAGGCTAGGCGGATTGACTTTCCAAATAATTTCTAGGCAACAGTAAATAAAAAATGTGTTAGTTTTAATTGAATGCATAGGTAATTTTTTACTCATATTTTTATCATGTTTACAAACCTCCATTCTTAAAAGATCTGTTACATAGAACCACGTGCGCAAACAAAAGAATTTGTAATCGTAAAAGATCTTATTTTAGACACGTTACGCTTCCATAAGCTACGCATAATTTTAATTCCCAATACATACATACGAGTCAATCACATCAGGTGTAAAGAACCCACATTCCGAACCGAATTAAAATGTTTATCACGAACGACTATTCGGTTTTTCCCAAGAGCACCACTATATCACTAGGTTCAATACCCCTGAGATTTCGAGAGCTATTTTATGAAAAATCGCATAAACACTTTTAGCTTGTTTGTAATAAAGCGTAGAGGAAATGCAAATAAGACTTTATTCTCGGAAAATACGAAACACATGCGTGCAAAAAAATCGAATCAACACTCGGCAGACGCGTCGTTCAGGTACTTACGCTTCTTTTTTTAAAAATCGCTCCATTAATTCAGACGTTTGGTACCGACACGTACATACAAAGTACGTACATACAGGTACTTAAAATATGCCTTTCTTTTGCGTCTTTCGTGGTACGTAATGTCGGAAGCTCATCAAGCAGTCGGAAGGCGTCCGGCAGAGGTCGCTGACCGTGTTCGGCTCCACGGCCGTTCATTCGCCTCCTCTATTTGTACGGTGCCTATTTACACTCACTGCCAAGGTGAGGGACACGATATTAAGGTGCACATCGATTAGAACGCACCGAGAATAGAGATCTGTTTTCGCGTTACGAATATTTTTGCTCGACTCTAATTTTAGGTTATATTTTTAGCATCAATTGCGCTGTGTCTAACAAAAGAGTGCGGTAATAAAATATAGGGATGGCTTTGAAAGTAGACTGGTTTATAGAACTAGTTTTTGGCTAGACAGTTGTATTTCGGGTTTAGTAAAAGGTTTAATGTTGAGGCTATCTAGATAACCTCGATGTGCATGTGACATGTAATATTTCAGTCTGTCTGACGTTGTGTTTCACAGTAGAGAAAGTTCTATTGAAACTTCTATTCTACGTTGAATGGGACAGTTCGAAATCTTCTAATGTCAATCGGTTTAAGAGTCCAAAGAAAATGGCGGATCTAACTTGACAAAACAAACAATGCCCAAGGCCATCAGTAGTGAGATACAACTGATAGGCCGGCAGTTAACGTAGGTACTTAACTGTCTACCTTATTGGTCTAGTGATTGTTCGCGCTACCGCTGAACATGAGGACCTGGGTTCCATTCCTGGGTCGGGCAAAGTAACATTGGGTTTTTCCATCTGGAATGTCTCAGTAGCAACCCGGAGTCCAGACTCCGGGTAAGTCCAGACTTATGCCCTGTTGATAGGCTCGCCCCCCATTACACGGGACTTAAACAGCTGGCGAAACGTGGGTGTACTGAAGGTACACCTCTGCCTAACCATTCGAGGAACAGCATCAGGCCTGTTCCTCGAATGGTTATGTTGTATTGTGTAAAAACAGCACACGACTTTTAGATAGCAAAACATATTAGGTAAGCGCTTGATTGGGCTAATATTCATAACTTGTTATTCGGCGTTCTAAACGATAGATCTAGTCTGCCAATACCTTTAGAATAGTTGAATTGCGAATTATTAGGCGTTGACCCTGCGGCTGCAGAACGCTAATTTCATTGCCACAAATTGTATCACAAATTAGAATAATGATTTTTTTGAGAATCTGAGCAGATTCATATTGAACTCTTTTGTTAGACAAGGTGATATTCTCGATCCCAAATTGCTCAATAAGCAGGTTTTTTTCTGGGAATTGTTTTTTTAGCGACCAAAAGTGGAACCAACACAACAATATTTTCCACGGATAAAAACTATCTTTGCAAACCATCCGATTTAAACTTTTAACTACAAACTTATGTACAAACTACAATAATTAAAATTTTTCCCTAGTAATTACATACTCGATAAGCGGATATTTACTTACAGCAAAAAATAAATTATCCCTTTCGGAGAAAAACATTTGAAAAAACTAAGATGTTAATTTGATCTGCCTACTGCGAAACTATAAGAAAAACATCGTCGGAAAAATCAGTACGGAATTTTCTAGTTTCCTTATGTACTCAGGAAAACTGGTACGAGTAACTAATATTGGCCGTTAATTATGCTAAAAATTATATAAAGATATATAAAATGTTATGTAAATTCACTCAACTAAAAAAAACAAACGATAATGAACTCTAAGGTGTTGCGAATACCGTTCTATACATTATGTTTTTTTTTTATCTTGAAAATCGTGTAACGTCTGGTAGTTTATTGACCGACGATGGTTCACTGCCTACATACTTATGATCCAATGTAGCAGCATAATAGGTAAATAAAATGGCGCCGTGGGAGGTTAAAAGACAGATGATGGTACATATAGGACTTGTTTTTGTCAAGTTCATGGCTGTATCGCGAATCTAAAATGGCGGAAAAATATTTAGACATTTTCTATTTTATGTCTAAGAAAACCTGTTTACTGTCAATGCCTGTTTGCATTTAGCAAACACAGGATTGAAAAAAACCAGTTTAATCAATGATAATTATTTTAAGCAAAAAGAGGTAGATAGGTTATACACACTCCGCTTTCGCTCCCGATAAATACGACATGCCATCCTACTTCCACTTGTCATCTAATAGTGCCGTATTTGAACATCGAATGTTGGGTAGGTCCTATATACGTCTTTTTACTTATAATATCATTGAGTTTAATGAAGTCCGTGCTTACTAGGAATTAACATATATGATGTTTCTAACAAATACCTATTTAGGTACTATAAAAGTCTTGGTAGAGTTGTCTGAAAAACCTATGAGGTAATTCTTGCACTGTCGTGATTTAGGTACAGTAATCAATTAGCATTAATATTAAGTTAGTGTTTTCCTAGTAAAGTATAAAAGGTAGGTTTACCTAATCAATATAATAATGAAAAGCGATTATAGCAGGTATTCATAAGAAAATAGTTCAATGGAACCGTCTGACACAAAAATGAAAATTGTGTAACCAAAGAAGGTATTCATGTTTGGTCCTAAGATATGCCCACCGGAAAAACTCGGAGGCTGTACCGTTTCTGAAACTCGAAGACGTGATTACAAGATGAAGAAAGAAGTTAGATTTTAATTGTCAGTCCTATTCAAATGAAATACTTTAACGAGGCTTGTGGTAGGAGTAAATTGTCGGAAATTGTATAGTTTTAAACTAAAAACTATACATACATACATAAACTCACTCCTTCTTCCCATGAGGAGAGGCAGAAACTACAGAACGCCACCTTCTACGCCTTACATACTCCTTTTGTCTCGTTTACGTTCATACGTCTGGTCATACACGCACGCCGGATGCGAGAACTACGCACCTGACCTTTCAGAAGAACATCACCAATAAGGTCGCTATAAGTCTTCCTAGGGCGTGGGGTACCGGCGTTTCCACTAACATCTGCGTTGTAAATTATACCTTTTGTTAGTCGCCTTTCTAATTTACTCTTTTTAATTTTTGTCACTACATCTTCTTTTAAACCGCACCGTTGCCTTATCACATCATTCCTCAGCGTATCATTCATACGTAGTGACGTTCATACGTCATACCACACATGCTTCGCAAGGAACGCATTTCCACAGCATTTATTCTGCTTTCATGCTTCTTTTGCCACACCCAACATTCACTTCCATACATAAGCGTAGGTACCAGCGCACCATTGTGAACAGCCTGTCGAAAAAAAACTATACTAGATGGCTCTGTATTAAAAAAACAAAAACTGTTGACACTTGAAACTTGAGACCATACTAGATTGCTCTGTATTAATACATACACTCCTACCAACTTATCTGTGAAATGGCGAAAATTGGAACTACGGCCGTCATGTTGAAATGTCTTCGATTGTGCCGACGCATGTCATTCGACTGTGTCGACGCATCGACGGTGGCGTCCTCTTTCAGTTCACAGATAAGTTGGTAGGACTGTAATATACAGCGAGAGGAACTTCGTTCCAACCAAATGTCTCACGACGCCTCCCGACTTTTTTTTTGAAAACTGTAAAACCGTGTACACAGGAACGAACAAAACATGGTGAACACGAACATCGATCACGGAGCATTTGAAGATACTCTCTTTTGAACATTTAAAGTGTTCGATGTTCGTGCAGGTGTTCACCATGTTTTTGTTCGTGCGTACACGGCTTAACAATCCTGCTCGCTGATGATTCTGTAAGTCCTATATCCTAATTTCCATTATTATTTCCAGGAGATGCAAGATGTATTGGAAGAGGACTCGGAGATGACCGATTGGCTGATCGAGAGGGACTCGAAGTCAGGAGTGGTGCTGCACGACAGGCTGATGACCGACGCGGCGCTAGGAGCTGCCCCCATCAAGACAGAACACTCCTACAGTCTACATTCAGATGTCGAGTCTGCACCCTCCTCGCCACACCATACCAAAGTTGACGGTAAGTCTAAATCAATGTGTACTATGGACAAAACTTAAGCATGCTCACTTAGAAAATATTCCTGTGAGAGCGCAGCTAGTGACAAACGAACATTGTGCGATCGAGTCGTGAGCCGTGCTATGCGATTATTGCCTTTGAGGTGATCATGCGGAACTTTGGCCCATAGTACCTACGTTGCAGGTTGAATTTGGATGAATTGACAATCTTTCCGGGATACCCTGGCGCTTTCGCCTTAAAAACTACGTCAGTAAACTAACCAAAGTCGGATTTTTAATTTGCTAGACTAAAATGACATAATATAAAATGACTAAAATGTCAAAATGACAAGAAAGGTCGATCGCAGCTGTCATTTTGGTCGAGCAAGTATTGATTGATAGTATTCAAAGTTATCTCAAAATGAACAATTTCAGCACCATAGAAATATTTTATATCTATGGTCTGCAAATAGAACGCACTTCTTAAAAACCTAAAGTATGCTCTCGTTTCTCTTAAAGAACTATATTTCATCGGAAACTTAATTTGCACCTTACTGCTATTATAAATGCGAAAGTTTGGATGGATGGATGTTTGTCACTCAATCACGCCAGAACAGCTGAACGGATCTGGATGAAATTTGGCACAGATAGATTATAGTCTGGAATAGCACATAGGCTACTTTTTACCCCGGAAAATGTACGGTTTCTGTGGGATAATTTCCGACATCCACGCGGGCAAAGCCGCTAGCAGAAGCTAGTGGTAAATAAGTAATTCAAAGCAAGCTCAGGCAATCAAAAGCAAGAGTCTATGCATCGGTTAATTTAATGTTGTCCCAAATAAAATAGTTTTCTTTCTTTCTTTCTTTTTGTCTTGTCACTTTTTAAAATTAAATAATTACCTACAACTAAGTACCTATGTAAGTCGTCAATGTAAATAAACTCTTAATTCTAAGGCAAGAATTAGTAACGCCTATCTTCATTTGATTAAACTGCCTACTAACTTATAAGGCCCATAAAACGGCATCAAATAAATTAATTGTAATAAAATTCAAAATATATTACACTAATCACAAAACTGTGACTGCTCCGACATAATCAGCATTCAACAAAAGTCATATATATTTGAGAATTAATGGCGTACAGAAGCAGATATATCAAAAACACCAAAAAGAAAATTTTATTAATACCAGTTTTTAAAACACGTTTCACGGTTCTAAAGTATACTAACGATTTACATTACCTTCATTGCGTAATTTGTTTAGTACGGTGTAATCTATTAAAAATATTGTTGTATTTACGGCAATAAATATCATCGAACCGTCATTGTTAAAAGTAAGTTTAATTGGACAAATAAAACACATTAATAGCTCGTACATTTGTACCTATGATATTAAACCACCTTGCTCCAATGATAACCTTGCGGTCAGAGATGCATACAATTTGGCAATTACCTAAATTTTTCGTTTAGATATGCATATATAAGTCTTAAAATTGCCATAAACGAGTACATAACTGATTTAATATCATTAGTGTTACAAAGATATGCCCTGTGCATTATAGAGGTTCATACACTATCTGAGATGGCCAAATAGCGTCATTTTGTCTGCTAGGTACTTACAACAAAAGCAAAATTGCTGTCTGCAGCCATCTGCCAATCACGGATGGCAATGTTAACTGTTACTTATAATGATTTTGGGAAAAAGCAACAAATCTTAAGGCCCTGACATACAATTTCAGAAAGTGTAAATTATCTAATATTATTTTGTGTTATTATCTATTATTTGTGTGTGTATTGTATAATTCGGTACCTATGTTTTGATATCTTTCCTGTAGGTACCTTCCATAACTCAAATGAGACCGTACGTAAATTACGAAATACTAAAATACACTCAACAGTAATCAAGGCTTCTTTCTATATATTTTCCATTAAAACAATGTAATGTCTAATGACCTCGGGCATTGTCAACAGCCTGTGACCTTGCGCTGCTAATTCCAAAGCGTATAGTATTTTGTACAAAATACTATGTTATGTGTATTCAATCGCTTTAAGGCGAGGTTAGCTGCTAACAGCGCCACCATTGAGAAAAAAAATTATGTCAGGAGATATGGAACACATTTTTGTCACAAAAACGGCCGTTTTTGGCTTCAAGGGGGAAGCGCCAGGACAGCCCGCGAAATTGAAATTTTCTTACGTTTTTTGCAATTTGTAAGTCAGTCTTAGGTTGTATGTTGATTAAAGTATGATTCGCTACCGTAACAAATATGTATTTACAGAATTATAATCATTAGAATCAGTAATACAACTCCTTAAGTTAGTACAATCCTCAAATGTCAAGATTTCATGAAATAGTCATTCAACAGGATTACCTGGTCTTAAAGAGTTGTATTGATGACTTTAATGATTATAATTCTGTAAATACATACTTGTTACGTTCGCGAATCAAATTTTGATCAACATAAAACCTAATACTGGTGCCGATTCTGTTGTACACCGAACTAAACTAACTAAACTATCACTAAAATTACTTACTTTTTGCTATGAGAATCTTAGAGCTATTCTGACAAAAAAAACCTCTAAATTTAATAACAATTTTGACACAACTAAAATCGAGTTTGACAATCGTGACTCCGCGTGGTATAGTGCCTGTAGTATATTTGACCCGGTGGCTTTAATTGGAACTAACGAAATCACTATGAAGTTTAGAGCTGGAGGGGCGCAGGGAGGGGGCAGCTTCAACGTGTTTTATATGGAATGTAGGAACCTTTTTTTTGGTACCTTTTTTTTGGTACCTTTTTTTTTGGTACCTTTTTTTTTGGTACTTTTTTTTGTGCCTACATGTTGAGTCATAGGGGTTCATGGGTTTTTTAAAGGGGGGCCAAATTTTCATTATTTTGGCGATAGGACTCACCGTTTTCGAGATATATGCAAAAGAAAAGAAAAAAATACACTACTGTTTTTGCATCCGAAGTCAAGGTCTCGGTGTGAATTAGTTCATATCAACTAATTTTATTCCACACCTTTTTAATCGCGATTAAACATAGTCTGATTTAGTTTGACAATTAAAATTTTAGGTGAAAACCATGTGAAAACAGTCAAATTCAGAATAGCAAAATTGCCATTTTCACTAAACTAATAACTCCGTACAATCTTAGTCCTGTCAAACTAAAATATAGTTAAGTTGTGTCACTTTAGTCAATTTCAGAATGGGAAATCGTCGTTTGACAGGAATAAACTAAATTTTAGTGATTTTTAGTCTAGTTTAGTGGCATTTGTGACAAGAGAATCGGCACCACTGACTTGCAAATTGCAAAAAACGTAAGAAATTTTGAATTTCGCGGGCTACCCTGGCGCTTTCGCCTTAACTGCTATAACTTCACTTGAATGAATGAATGAATGAGTGAATGATAACTTTATTTGCTAGAATTTAAGATGTTACATTAGATGTTATACAGTTTGTTTGTTATACCATATTCAACCTTTCGGTTTTGCAAATGTTTATTTATTTATTTATTTATTTAATGGATCGCCAACAGAGGCTACACAATTACATACATAATTTATTGCAGATACGGACAACACAAATGTGCGCTAATGTTAAGTCAAAATTAAATGATTGTGGATCATTGACATTTTAAAATTAGAATTAAATTAAATTATATATTATACTTGATTAACAATAGCTTAATAAGTCATTCAAATCAATTTGGTAATTTAATTTTTTTTTTTCGAACCTAGGAGGTGTTGATTATTTTTTATACAAATATTCTACAACATCTCATTAAAAATGTGTGCGGAAATTTTAAAATGTTCCATATCTCTAGACTTATTAATTTGTCAATGCTGGCGCTGCACGCTGCCGGTTATATGAATCAGGCCGGGATATACGTAGGTATATGGACACTGGAAACCAATAGGGGGGAATTATGTTTAGATTGCTTAAAATGAATTTACTTTATTGAAATGCGTATTAAACAGTTTTAATACTAAGGAAAAAAACTTGATGATACCTCACTTATAAGAAACACATTCTTCATCAATTATGCTGAATTAATTTTATGATTCAAACTGACATTTGGCTCATATAAAATAAAATTAAGCAAAATGTCGGAAAGCACGTTCGTCAGCAGTTAGTGTGTTATTTCCTAAGTTATATTATATCTTATAACACATACATAACATACCAACATGATCTCGTCATTGATGTCAATTTCTGTTATGCAGACTCTGCAATTATATATCCTACTCGAATTCAATATTCAGTACAGCCTGTTTTATAACATTTTAATAAAACACACACACATAACACTGCTCGTAGGTACAGTCAACAAAAGAGATATCTAGGCAGGGTAGAGTAACATATTTGTATGTGAATTGCTTCATGTTCAATTTTATATATTATATATTACTTTGTTTTTGCAATACTCCTACATTGTAACACACCAACACAAAATTGTATATTGTCACGATATTGAACATGAAGCAATTCACATAGAAATATGTTAGTATACCATGCCTAGATATCTCTTTTGTTGACTGTACCTACATATTTTTTAAATGGTCAAAAAGTAATTCAAGTTAGTAATGCAAGAGTTTTAGAAAAAAGTTGTCGACGCTTTTCTTTTAATGAATTTAAAACAAATAATCAAGAGATCAACACCCGGCAACTCTAAGGACCAAGAACAGCAATCGAGTAGAGCTACTAACCGGCAGCGCAGAGCCACCATTGAAACAACATCACGTTATGATCCTTAGAAGCCGAGCAAAAAGAAAAAAAACTTAGAAAGAACGCTAAGCAAAAACGAAGTAGTAGCGCGGGCAGGCGATGCGATGCGACGGGGTGGGTCGGGGGTTACAAGAAATTTAACGCGGACCAAGTCGTGGGCAGAAGCTAGTGGTTTTCTAAACTTTAATAGGTATCTAATAAATATTTCAAGATTCTAAGATCTACCTTGTCTCTATACTCTTAAACAAAACAAGATGCCAATAGAGATTCTTCGTAATATTTTATACCATATACTACCTTCTCTAATGAAACATAATATTTTTATATTTCAGTACACTCTGCTCACAAGTAGGTAAAGCAATAGTTTTAACAGCTGGCCCGCCATTATGGAACAACAAATAATTACATATGGCGTCATTGTTCGTAAAACTTATGCTTCGTTTTAGCACCATAATAATACTCACGTTTTATGTTGCATGTGTACTGAGAACTAGTGAGGGCAGGTGAGGACTACTGAACAGGACTGCTAGGAGGAAACTAGTCTGACACTACAGTTATGTCAGTAATGGAAATGATACAATTAAAATGTTTTCCGCTGCTTTTGTTCAGGAAGGATTAGGCAAAAAGATTGAAATAAAACTAGGTACACATCTTTTGATGCAATATATAGGGTGACTGGTAATTAGTGACCGATACTTAAACACATGATTGTGCTCATGCTAGCAAACAACTTTTACTATGGGACCAAACCTGAAATCCCGAAAAAAAAATCAGCTGCTCCCTACATTTTGACGAGTTATGCGAACATGAATGTATGGGACAGCTCATTTTTTTTTCGAGAATTCAGGTTTCGTCCCATAGTAAAAGTTGTTTGAAATCATGAGTATAATCATGTGTTTAAGTATCGGTTACTAATTACCAGTCACCCTATAGAAATGTAGGTACCTACTTGTCATGAGTCCTAAATGTTTAAATAAACCTTTTATGCGTACAATTAACTAACTAACATTTAATTAATTAATAAAAATATAATAAATAAATAAACATTTTATTTCTTTTCCACAAAGGCGTCTTAAAAATATGAAGAATACAACATCTGATAATCTTTGTGTGACTGGTATCTACACGATATAATATCCTAACTTATCTAAAACTATTAACAAACTAAAATATAGCGTCGAAATATTCATCTGCATCGCTATCGACTGTTAATTGGTAATGTACCCATGAGAAATTGAATATATAAACCTATGCAATATCCTTTTGGTACAGTCAGCAACAAAAGTCGATTAACAATTGCAGTTTTTTAATCTTAATTATTAAATGAAATATTTAGTTCAAATCGGAACGGAAGTACTTAAAATTTTAAGAACATTAACTCTTAACAGTTAAACGAAAAAAAAAACAGTTTATCGAATCATTTTGTGTTTATTAGATGATGTCAAAAAGTAGCAGTGTTAACAGACTTCTGTTGCTGACCGTACCATGGTAAAACCATCAGACGTTTAGAAAAGCGTTGATAATTATCAAACTGTCCCAAAATACTTTAAATGCAAATGAATTAAAAAACAGTTGTCAGAAGTTATTTATAACTCATTTAATTTCGCCAAAACAAGCTACTCGTAACATTACTATCAAAATCAACATCCTCGCATTACACACGAAGCTACAAAGTTACAAACAAGTGCTTATCAATTTCTATAGCATACTAAAGATAACAGTGTTTACTCTATGAATCACGACCATGTGTCTAGAGCCTTATGCATGCGTACAAACCCAGACATCTAAACTAATATGCGCTCTAATTTTCATGCGATAGCGTTCAAAGTACAATGAACGGGCACAAAGTCAAGGGTGGCCACGTGCATTGAGATAACTTTTGATTTTATAGTACTACTTACCTATCTATCCTAGTAGTTTACAATGTTATTGCTTACATTCTGGAGGTGCTTACTATGAGATCTAAGTCCAGTTAACTTGAACGGAAAGTAGAAAACGTTCAGGTAACATATCATTAACTTTTCAAATAAAGATACAGAAAAAAATGAGGTCAAGTTGTATTTTGATAAAATATGCATGCGATAATTGTGTCTGTTACCTAAAGCCGGTGTATGTACAGTGCCCTCCAAAAGTTAGTTGACATTTGTTCCACTTCAGCTGTACCTTATCCCACGTTATAATTTCCAATTCAAGTTTCAAATGTTTGAACTGTGCACTTTAACATTTTTATTGAGTAATTCAACTACGTGGATACCCTTACCTATGCTCAGGGATAGGATATAAGGGATTACCTGCTTTTTTTTATAGGTAACTGTGTTTCAGTTGTGGTATCATAATGTGGCATTGCAGCAGAAGTGGAAAAATGTGAACTAACTTTTGGAGGGCACTGTATGTAGCCAAAAGGTCATACGTACTTACCTACTTAACTTTTATTTCATGTGTTGAAATTATTCATTCGATTTACTATGTATGTATTTGATAGAAAGAATCTTATTATGCATCCTTTATGCAATCTTTGAAAAGTCTAGGTATATTTCAGAATGCAGTGTTGTATTGTTAAGCCCGTCGTCCATGGCGTTACTCAATAGTAACGTGCTACAAACTCAAATCACCAATGAATAGCCTGAACGTTACAGCACTAGTATTCAATTTAAGGCGATAATCGCTGTACTCACATAAAGCATATTGCTTCTAATTAGGCGAAACCAGGAAGGGGTGTGGTCTGTCACTAGCTGCGCTTCCACAGAAATATTTTATAAACTGAGCATGCTTAAGTTTTGCCGATAGTACCTTCCCACCTACGATGGGCCTTAAAATCTAGCTAGGTACTAAACAGTGACTGGCGAATAGTATTCCTACAAACGTTGTTATAAACCGAGCACTATTTCCACTCAAAGGTTTTTACGGCTTACGGTTCACTTGCGAAGCTTTATGTTTATCTTTCTGTTCATCAAGTATTGTTTTATTTCAAAATTATATATGGAAGGAACAATCGTAAAACTAGGACTATAATAATATTCCTATTTTCTTTTTATTTTATGCATGTATAAAATACTCGTTAAAGAAGTCCTAACGAAATACTTTTTATTTTCAAAAGAAACAAAAGCGGTAACAATTTTTTTCTGTATTTACCCTAACAGCCCTTTGGCAAAATCATTAGATATTGTGCAGATCATTTAATCATATAAAATTTTCCACACATTCACATTTAAGGCAGACAGGCGCGACGCCACGGCGCGACGCGATTCTGATAGAACAATTTCCATGAAGGTTTCCTAGAAATTGTTCTATTTACCTACTAAAGTCGCGTCGAGTCTGTCTGCGGGTCTTTACTCAGTAACGTAAGTACTATAGTCACGAATGTTATTTATTATACCTAGAGGTACAGCTATTCAAAATTGGTAGTTCCTACTGCATAAGACCTTGAATTTTTACTGTTATTTAGAAGAATTAATAATTAATTTCTTGTCCTGTTATGGCAAAACCACTAGTTGACAATTCTAAATGTCGAACTTTGACATTTAGAAGCAAAATATTTGAACTTTGAATAAAATAAAATGTTATGTATAAGTGGCTCAAGGCCCACGTAGTAAAAATATTAAAGCAGTCTTTATTATACCTATAGTCACGCATATATACTTGAAATTCTAGTTTTCATAAATTTTGAATTACAAACACTATACAAATACCTATATACCTCTAACGCCCTCTCGTGGCAGGAACATGTAACTCAAATTAGATAATATAAATAAATATTTTGTGATTGCCGCTATCGATAATATTAAAATCTTCTATCGTACACTTAAACAAAATTAATAACGATGGATAATATTTGATAATATATCGCATTGTAAATTCCGGAAAAAATATTATTTTTGATAGTAATGATGATAAGTGTACCGTCACAGATATGGCTGATAATCACGCTTCATAAAAAAATACATAACCAACCAGTGCAACTTTTGAATAATTGTGTGTGTAACAGATTTAAATAATTCTGTACCTACTCGTACCTATAAATAATATAATCTACTTGAACAAGAAAACCTAACTAGTAAGAAGTTAGTAAAGTGACGACAAGCAGGGATTAAGTGATTCAATACTGAGACAACTACGATTGAAACAATGAAAAATCGGTCATGATTTCGGCGCGCATGATTGGGAAAATGCATTAACAAAGATGTTATCTTACCAACCGTAAATAGAATAATCCAAACAACACAATAGTGATACAAAAACGTTACTTAGAAATAAAAAGGTTTTCACACAAACTCGCCCACAGAGGTTTGTTATTTATTTTTCAACTTTTTATAACTATCAGACAAACCGTTACATGCCGAGCCAATCATTAAATTTAATCATGGTCAGTTGGACTCTTCAATTTGCAACTGATTTTGGTGAAAGGAACCACAGGTTAACGTACCGCGATGGGCCGATGATTTATCTCGAAATGTCAAGTGTCTTTTTAAATCTACGGAGTCATGGTCAAGCCACTTGCTATCAACGTTTAAAGTTTATGGTAAATTCCTTATTTGAAAGAATGGAGGTTGTTTGTAAAAGTAGGTATTTTAGCTGGTCACATGTCATTAGTAAGTATACCTGATTGCCTAGGTATGGGAAAGTACTTAGTTATGGCTAGTTACCTGGTGCTGCTATGTTAACATTATCTGTTTTTTTTAGCATTTTATCATTTTAATGATTACTCAAACAACGTTATATGCTTCCTTGGTGTAGAATAGCAGTATAATTTTGCTCTGACATATGCCTATCAATTTCAAACTTTGACCACGTTCTAATCGATTCTTATGAAGCTTTCCAACAAGTTCCAATGATCATAAATTATCCCTAAAACAAGCTAGTCATGCAGTCGTTGCACATAAACCTCATTACCTATTGTGTAATGAACATTTCTTCTATCGATAAATCAGCCGATTGTCCTGTCCCCTCATACATCATCATGACATCATCTATTATGGACGACATCATCATGTCATCTATCTCACTTGTCGCTATTTTGATAGGACATTAAGGCCTATTACGTATTCGTACGGAACTAACGATGATTTAGAAAGACAATGCTGATAGTTATCTTTACAGTTACTTCGTAGAATAGGAGGAAAGGACAATTTATTACGCCAGATGCACCCAGAAATGCATTTATGTTAGATGATTCATGGCCCAATTCGTAAACTCATCATCATCTGCTTAGCCTTTTCCCAACTATGTTGGGGTTGGCTTCCAGTCTAACCGGATGCAGCTGAATACCAGTATTTACCAGTATTTTACATGGAGCGACTGCCTATCTGACCTCCACAACCCAGTTACTGGGTAATACGATACCCCTTGGTAAGACTGGTTGTCAGAAACCTCTTTATCACCCGGACAGTAATGCTTGTAAACAGTTATATCAATTACCATCAAATTGTTATCAACGAACGGACATAACTTTAAATTATTACAAAGACTGGTATCTGGTTTATACAAACACCTGACAGATAATTAATTCGATTCATTATCATTTTTATGACCAATCAGTCTATTTATGAACTAAACAATATAGAAAATGGTGTCCGTCACTTTTGTTTCCGCATTCTTGACTAGATTTTCTACCGTGCACTTGTTACCTAACTTAAAAGTTCTCGATCCTCATAAATTATCTTTGCAGAATATGTAAAGGTAATTTTACTTTTGTACAAGATAGTTTAAGATTGACAAAATAATTGGACTGTCCTGTTATTATAAGTTGGATAATTGGTTTCGTTGATTGGTAACCCTTTAGATTTGTTGATAAACTAGCCGAGCTGGCAAGTTATTAACATTTTGTATAGCTTTTACTTGCGTGCTTATCTAAAATGCCTATTTTCGTACTTCTCTACAAGTTAATAACCAGACAGCATAGTTATATTACACGACCATCGTTATGAAAACAACGAATACTTAAACGTTAAAATTAATTAGCGAATTACAAAACTTACCGTTCGTAGGTATATTCCGTTCTAGTAATTAACTGGAACTACTTGTAATTAATGAGTTAATCAACCGTTCATGTTCAATATTCAATGACGTAACTGTAAAAACTGTAGGTTACAACCGTTTGGATGTATGTAAGGCTACATACAACGTACCTATTTGTTGAGCTATATGGATAGTGGTCGTGAGTAAGGAACCTCGGATAAGAGGATCTCGGACAATTTGCTATGAAGTGGACCAAGAGACTGGTCGGAATTTTTCGAATTTAATGGAAAAGGACTGGATGGATTTAAAAGATGATTTGTAGCAGCATCTTTGTATACACAAATACTCGTACATATAACGATCACCAATCTTTTTCTAAAATGTGGTGGTTGAAATATAGGTAAATGTAATGGAAATATACTTTTTAATCCAAGCGAAGTGTTGGCCAGTTTTCCAAAAAGTCTCGAAGCAGAGCAGAGAAAATGGGAAAATGTTATTTTCAAGTTTTCAAACAACAATCACAAGCCCACGCAGTACAAAAATAGCTTCGAATAAAAGGCTGTGTAACTGAGAATAATAGGAAAGTGGTACATCAGGTGCATCCCACGCAATCTATCTGAAACACGTGGGCGGTGGGACAGTGGAGTATTACTTTTGCCCTTTTCGGAGGAAAAGGCTGACTAACCTTTAACTTACATGAGACTGTTCAGGGAAAACTTTTTCTTTTGAATCGGTGTAAGTTTCCTGTTTCAACAGTTTATCGGCGATTTAAACTGACAGGCTTTTTGGTGACAGTATTACACTTAGTAAATTCGAAAAGCTTAAATTGTATTGTGCAGTAACAAAGTATGTATATAAATAATTTTACCAAAATACAACAACAACAACAACCAACAACAATATCTATTTGAAGATTCGCGAATGGTCCTTTTATCCGCAGTCAAAAACCTGTTGCTAAGGTGAAATATTTACTTAAATTGTAACAGCATGGCGATCAGTAGTGCTATTCTGTAAACATCTCACCGTGATAACTCAGGTGAAGTGAGCGTGAAGTGAGCCGTCATGCCACCTGATGCTAGGGGTTGACACTATTGACAGCTTTAAGATCACTTCACTCATGTTTTCACGGTGAGATATTTACAGAATAGCACTACTGTTCCTTACTGGTTTAATAAAAACAGATGACATCTCAGTGTATGAACATTTTATTGCGTCTTATCTTTATGTTAATCATGCCGTATTTATTCATATGTAAGGCGATATTTATTACCGTATCAAAGTGCATACTGCTGCACCATGCAGATTAAGTAATAAGATAAAAACACTCACAAGTCACAACATTATACACACTCACACACATGAATCATGCTGCAGGAAACATGCTGGCGCGCAGGTTTAAACGGTGCCCCAATGAGGTAAACTGCACAATGTTCAGGGCAGTAATTTTATTCGTGCACCCTGTGGGTCAGCTGTACTAAGCGGACACTCAATACCCTTCGGGTGCAGTATAATAATGCTTTGAGGATGTTGTTGGGGCTGCCGAGATGCTGTAGTGCATCTGGCATGTTTATGGAGGCTCATATTGATGACTTTCATGCCATCATGAGAAAGAGAGCGGCCTCCATATTGCACCGTATCCGAGCAAGCTCCAACAGCATTCTGAAAACAATAGCGGTTAGACGGTCCTTTTCATAGACACTGGGTCGGACTACATGTGTCTAAAATCTGTATATAATTTTCATGTGTTTTTATTTATTTTTATTTTGTGATATAATAACATAGATTATAAAGTACTCACTAACACAATTATGGATGTTTTTTGTCCGAAATAAAGTTATTATTATATATATACCTACATCATGTATATAATATGTATTGTATATGTATATGCATTTGTATATAATATGTATTGTAATATATATATATATATATATATATATATATATATATATATATATATATATATATATATTATAGGTATATCTTATAGTAAGTGTATGTATGTGTATTATTAGTTTATAACCTATTTATGTGCTTGTATAAAGTCTATTTATAATTAATTAAGATATATTTTTAGTGTTCTTTATATAAGTATTCCTTTCATACTGAGCACCTGCCATCTAATCTCTTCACCACCCTTGGTTGACTGGTAGAGAATGCCTAAGGCATTAAGTCCGCCTTTGTACGTTTTGTGTGCGAAAAGGTTAAATAAATAAATAAATAAATCATGCAAGTGGATGTAAAATAAGATAAATCCTTCAGTATTTGAACTTTTGAAGTATCAGGCGATTAGATATTATCCATCTATAACATACATAGTACTCGTAAACGAAGACGATCTAAATTACAGAATACCATTTTCGAAACATTTATAATGACCAGGGATTAATTAATTTTCATATCCACTTTCTTTAATAACAACTCACATACTCCACGTAGATGATTTCTACAACTCCAAATAATACCTTACTTATCCTACCAAGACACATTACATGAATCAATAATTAATGTAGAAACGCCACAATCCACAATCATCCGCACGAATGCCGAGGTGTTAAAATCACGCAACGGTCCGAACGCACTTCCCATCGCAATCTTCCATTCCGTTACCTGCATACAACTGCTGTAATATCAGTGTACAGCGATGAAGCGAAGCGCATAGGAACTGTTCACTTTTTAAATGTTTGTGTGACAATCTGAAGTTGTGACGGTTAGGTACATACACCTCGTTCAGATAGATAGTCGCTCCATGGAAACTTGTACGATACTGGTATTCGCTGCATCCTGTTAGACTGGGTGCCGATCCCAACATAGGTGGGAAAAGGCTAGGCAGAATATGTTGATTATGAAGTTTTGGCAGACCAGAATTTGGAAAAGGTTAAACATGGAATTAATTTTGAATTTTATTATAAAGACTTCATTAATAAACATGATGAATCATATGACTTCTCGCAATCTGAAATAATAATAATAGACTAAGAAGTGGAATTAGTATTTTTTTATGAAAATGGTCAGCCAGAGGTTAAAGTAAAGGTTATTCTTATTTTGTCTATTTTTAAACAGAAGAAAAAAAATGTATTTTTGAATACCTTTAGAACAGCCAATAAAATGACTTGGAAGAGTAACCCTAGACAAAGAATAAATAATAGTACTAACGTACCCTAGATCCGTCATTTTATTTTAATTGTTTGTTCATGTATCCTGAAAGGATCTGCGTGAGAACCAGCCAGGAAACAATCTACTAAAGTTTTATCTTTGATTCTTATTTATACTCACCCCATTACTTTCAGACATGGAAGACGAATGCTACCCAGCAATGCCAGCGAGCGCGTGGAGCAGCCGACGACGGTCCAGTGACTCCCCCCCTCGGGAGGTGAAAGCAGAACCGAAGTCTGAACCAGAATCCCCCACATCGTCCTGCCCCCCCTCACCTACCCCTGGCACACCCGTCACACACCTCGACTACGTCATTGACCACACGGTAAGTTCCTTATAAGGTCAGAAATTATTCGTACCTTTGGTTTTGGAGTATTGGTCCTAAGATATGGATTGTTTTGAACTAGGTTTATGGTTAGCCTTAACTTTGTCATCTTTATGTCAGTCTGCAAAGCTTCTGACTATAGTTGTCGCCGTTTAGAATGGCAATAGCGGTCATTGACCCACCTACATTTTTTTTGCAATTTGTATGTCAAAAACTGAAATAAAGTCCTATAACGTCCTGAATCAATATCTATTGACAACAATATGACAACAACAGCAACATGTTTCAATAACAAAAAAACTAAACATAGTTAATTATTTGGGTTACTACGGAAACATATTAGGGAAAGGGCAATTACCTATATTGCCATGCTAAAACGCGACAACTATACAAAGACTACTTCAATTGGCGGTAAAATAAGAATCGAATTGAATTACATCAAGGAGTGCTTCAATATACTGCTATCAAACGCTTTCTTTACCTAATAATATTGAATACTTACACTTACTCGTATCTAACACTTACTTAAAACTGAATGACTCTTAAAAATTTCATTAACAGAGATAGTTTTACATTCACGGCTTTTCCAAAACGATTTCGACACTTTCTAATGCAGTTTTTATTGCGTTTTGTGCACAATAAACTATCTACAACATTTCTCGGCATCCATTCATCATTCTTCTTTTCAAGAATTAGCAATGGGTTTTGAGCATATATTTTACATAGTAAGTTATTAAATGGTCGGCACGCGGGCACGCCCTCAGTCGATAGATCATGACATGTAGCGTCTTCATTTCGAATCTATCGACACGACCTGATAACTCGATAAAAACTAAAGGTCGTTAGAGTTCAAATATTTCGTGCACCTCACTTTGCAGCTTTCACCTGTACCATATCTGTATATTAGGTCTTTACCTATGAAATTGCCGTTCTGCAGTACTGGCCATTTCAAATCAAAATAATTTTTGTTTGGCTAAGAATTCTAATTTCAAATTAATTTTATTTTAAAAACATGGATTTTTTTTCCAAAAGTAGTCATTTGTTTATTGATTAGTGTTACATTTTCATCGCATTTCAATCTTTTTCGTCATCTTGGTTACGTTAAAAATTCGAGTAATTATGGAATATGAGTACCGTCGTGGCAGCAACGCGGCACAAGCGGCACGCAACATCAACGACGTTTACGGAGCTAACACTACAAACCAACGCACCACTTGTTATTGGTTTGCTCGCTTCCGTTCTGGAAATTTCGACCTGAAAAATGAACCTCGCGGTCCTCCGAAGACTTTGGTCGACAATGACGAATTAAAGGCGATTGTGGAAGCTGATGATACACAATCTACGGCTGAATTAGCAGCAGCTTTCGACGTTAGCGTCAAAACAATATTGGTCCATTTGTGTCAAATTGGCAAGGCAAAAAAGCTTGACAAATGGGTGCCCCACGAACTCAATGATCGCCAGCGCGAAGTACGCGTCGAGACGTGCCTTGCACTACTCAACAGACACACAAATGAAGGAATTTTGAACCGTATTGTTACCTGCGATGAAAAATGGATTCTGTTTGATAACCGCAAGCGCTCAGCAAGTTGGTTGGATCCTGGTTCAGTACCTAAACCATGCCCTAAACGAAAACTTACTCCTAGAAAAGTGATGGTCACTGTTTGGTGGTCTAGCGCCGGTGTGATTCATCACAGCTTCTTACCAAACGGGGTGAGCATTACTTCAGATGTGTACTGTGAAGAACTGAACACAACGATGGAGAAGCTGGCACATCTCCAACCAGCATTGGTCAATCGCTCGTCTCCGCTGCTCCTGCACGACAACGCGCGACCTCATACTGCACAGCAGACGGTCTCCAAGTTGCAAGAACTGGGGTTGGAAGCTCTCCGTCATCCGCCCTACTCACCAGACCTTGCGCCTACAGACTACTACTTTTTCCAGAATTTGGATAACTTCTTGGCGGGAAAAAAATTCAATACCCGAGAGGCAGTACAAAATGCCTTTGAAGAATTTGTTGTCTCCCGTCCAGCTGATTTCTTTAAGAAGGGCATCAATAAACTGCCACTGCGTTGGCAAAGATGCATTGATTGCATGGGTGATTACTTCGATTAATACAAATAAAAAATGCATGAAAAAAATTCGTTTAAATTTTTTAATACAAAACGGCAATTTCATAGGTAAAGACCTATTATAAACGGGGCTTTTTAAAATTGCCGGATTTTTTAGGATTCCGTAGCCTGACAGTGAAATACAAAATTTTGATATTTTATTTACCTATTTCAAATATCATTGAACATTACTTTTGCGTTTTTAAAATAACTTATCATTTAAAATGAAAGAGAACACACATGTCAAAATCAAATAATTGACCGCGAAGCTACATGCGATAGAAAACAAAACCTCACCAAATAGGGTCGCAACAAAGAATAAAACTTCGGAACATAGCACCAGAAAATGATACGGAACTAAAACATATAAACGCCACAGACACGCACTTAGCATATTTTCCGTAGCGTGCGTGAGCTCTTTAGTAATTACGCGGATAATTATTATCTTTAATCGTGCTCTCGGGAGGTTTTCGTTGAACATCGCCGGAGTGGAATCTTTAACGATTATTGTAAAACAGTAAGCAGTCGCAACAATGTAGTTTGCATTCCTTTACTTGAGCCACTTCGCGTGTATACATACAGTGTGTCGTATTTTAAACAATCCAATGTTAAACACTGTTGTTTTTATGATAAGAAAGTTTTGATGTGCTATATCATCACAGAATATCACTTCCGACGCTACTTATTCTGGTTCATTATCGTCATCATCACCTTATTAGAAGGCTGAAAGTCACCCAAAGCGCAATGGAGAGGGCTATGCAAATTTGCCTACGTGATCGAATCAGAAATAAAGAGATCCGCAGGAGAACCAAAGTAACCGACATAGCCCGAAGAATTGCCAAACTTAAGTGACAGTGGGCAGGCCACATTGCTCGGAGAACAGATGGCTGATGGGATCGAAAGGTTCTGGAGTGGCAGCCGCATACCGGAAGATGTAACGTTGGAAGCCCAGCCCTCCCACATGGTGGACCGATCACCTTGTGAAGGCCGCAGGAATCCGCTGGATGCGGGAAGCACAGAACCGGTCGAAGTAGCGGTGCGGTAGTGGGGGAGGGCTATGTCCAGCAGTGGACGTCTTTCGGCTGAAATGATGATGATGATCACCTTACATCCCTTTTCAAGTCACCGTAGTGTTCTTTTGATCGCTTTGAAGTTATATCGTAAAGCATTCTTTGATACAGAGAATCCACCACTCTTCAAAAAACACTCCAGAAAAACGCCTCAGAAAACTTAGGAACTTTTCTAATCAGCTCCATTACTTTCCAGACTGGCACAATCCACATGCCACAAGCAGTGCTACAGAAAGTTGGCGCGGCGGGCATGCCGCAACTGTTGCTCAGTGCAGCGCCACGTCTAGCCACCTCGCTTAACTCTAACAAATTGTCCATCAAAGTCACCTCCAGCTCAGGGGCTTCAGGTAAACATTGTTTTTTTTACTATAATTATCTTTGTTGTAGCTGTTCGTAAGGCATCTGATGCAGCAGAAGACTTCTATGACTTTTTTATGCGGTCCCTCTCATCCTGTGGAAGACGAACGGTTAAGAACATGAGTCTCTCACACGTAGAAAGATATATGAGTAAAAGAGTTTATCAGTTGACTACCAAAAGAGCTTGGAAACCACAATAGTAACTCACAAAGAAAAGGAAAAGTTTTATTTCCAATCATAATCTTAGCTTAAATAAGCTGATGCCACTCTTATGTTGCTACTGATCCTTTTAAAATGATTGCTAATGCAACATTATCTCGAGATAACAAATCAAGAGAGAGAGGAGAGGGCACTGGCTCTTGTAATACATGTTAACCATCTAGCACAAGTGTCAGGGACTTCAGGGACAGGGACTATAAGAGTTGCTATGAGATTCTTCAGGGCTTGTAGGGCTTGCATTCTTCTTATGACATACAAATTCTAACCATTTATTTTCCTTCTTCCAGGTTTCAACCTCCCGCCAACGCCTCCATCCTCGCTATCGTCATCAGACAGCGAGGGTGCACTGTCGCCGGCGCACGAGGCGTCGGCCGCGCCACTTGCGCCCCCCGCCGCGCCCGCGCGTCGCTCGCACCTCTACGTGTCGCACCACACCAGGCAGCCAATCAACACGCCGCTTATAAGCAGTCAACCGGTAAGGATCCAACCAAGACACAATAACAGAGGACCAATTCTTGTATTTTAAAAACATTCTCATTCTCGGTCAATAAACCTAAATTTTTGACACATGCATGTGGTCTCTTTAGCCACATGAAACATGAGGCTCCAGGGGCTAGTGTGAATCTTTCAGTTCATTCGAGTAATCGAGTCTGGTCAAACCACGCTGGGGTCGGTGCATTTCATTCATTCATTCATATTTGACGCTGAGATGAGATTTCTACTTGAATTTGAACGTTTTTTAAGTACGAGTATTGGCCTTCAGAAAGTATTCTCTGGATGTGACCGGGTCATGCACTGTGAACGGATTGTGCGAGTATTATGGATTGACTGAGGATCAAAGGAGTTCATGCACGCTGCAATTCCCATACCATTCATTTGAGTCAGTAGTAGTTCTTCCACAAACTATCCTTGAACCTTCTTCTTAGTTCACAATAACAATCCTGACTAAACTCAATAATTCAACGAAGCAATTCTGCCAAACTTTTGGCCACTTTTCCCATTGACAGCGCTGCTAACAATTTTTTTAATGCCTAATCAACTCTTCTCCTTTTTTTATATACTTATATAATAATATTTTAGTGTTATCTTATTGTATAATGATATATAAAAGTATATTTCACTGTAAATAAGTAAATTAAATAAAAAGTGCGTTCTGTACTTACTAGAAAGACAGCGTGTTCCGTGGAATAGGCGTGTAAATGCGGTCAACAAACGGCGTGACCTACCTTCCTTCAATGAAATGCAATGCACCACTTGGAATCTAAATAGTCAATTTGAATGAAACATTAACTATTTTAAAATTCATAGATACGTATTTAATTTGTCTATGCAATTGAACTGTACGAAAACTAATTCCTAATATTATGTTCCTCGAATCGACTCGAATATCTACATTAACGTCTAGTAAATATATAGAAGCAATAAAGGTGTCCCGAAGATTGACGGACTCTGCATACTAACCACAGTAACCACCGTTTCGGGAACAAACTGTGCATGCAATGAAATATTCATTAACTGTAATTATTATTCGCAAACACTACAATTCAGAAAAAAAGTTCTGAGAACTATGGGTCTGACTCGTCAAACCAATATCATATAGGGAAGACTAGTTGAGTTGCAAAGGGAAATAGTTAGATACTAACCCACTTACATTTAAACACGGAATAACCATACATTTTCATAGGTTTAAACTTGGAATAACTTTATTATGTATTTATTATATTAGTAAGAGGGTTAGTTTATAGCACTGATGATAAAACAGTTTATCTGGCTTAATAACAGCTTCGCTTGCGTCTTAGTGAGCGCAAATATACTTATTTTCATGCCTGCTTTCTCTCTTGCTTCGCATCTTATATAACCATCCCATAACGTCGAGTTTTCCCAACAATGCAACATTTTTAAAGTGAAATAGTTATTAGGTACCCCTCGAATTTTAATAAATATTGATGACAAATCTAATGTGAATTTTGGTGATACAGTTTGCCACAACTTTAATTAAAGCGCTTTCTCCGATTACAGAAAGGGTCGACTGGCACACTAGTGCTGACAGAGGAAGAGAAACGCACGTTACTCGCTGAAGGATACCCTGTCCCGACACGTCTACCCCTCACCAAGGCTGAGGAGAAGTCACTCAAGAAAATCAGAAGGAAAATTAAAAACAAGGTAAGTTCATATATGGAAAATAATTTTCCCTTTCATAATAATAAATATCTTCTGTTACAAAATCCTAATTTAAAATCTTTTCTTTCAGATTTCAGCACAAGAAAGCAGACGCAAAAAGAAAGAATACATGGATCAGCTGGAGAGGAAGGTCGAGATCCTTATATCTGAGAACACAGACTACAGGAAAAGGGTAGACACCCTCGAGCAGAAGAACGCGAGCCTGTTGAGCCAGGTGGCCTCCCTGCAGGCCATGGTGGCGCGCGGCGCCCGCAAGTGACGTCACTCGGCCGCCACGCCTGACGTCACGCCGCGCGCGCACCCACTCCTGACGTCACAGGTAGCACGCTCCGCTCGCGCGGTCCTACACAAGCTGTAACGTTGCTCGTGTCCCGACCGCCGCGACCCCGCAAGGCTGTGAGACGACTCACAGTGTATCGTCTGTCAAAGTATGACGCTGTCCCATAACGGAATGAATGTATATTTTGGATGTATTTACATTAACGTCGCGTACACAAGTGTCCGGGGAAAGAACTGTCAGCGTTTGAATGGTTGCTCACTGTATTGTTAGTAAATAGGTATTCTGTGGTGCTGGATCGATATACCCGCTACGTCGGTATACAAACTGTCAAGTGCCACACTCGATATTTATTTTATACAACTCTGAAACAGTTTTCGTTCGAGACGTGACGGATGACTTGATAACAGGGAATTATAGTACTGGGGCTTAGATAAGTATCGATAGTTATTTACGCGTGTTGTTTGAAATCTCGTAATATATTATAATAGCGCTGTAACGGCGATAAATAGATTATAAGTTTTATTTTATGCGTGTTTTCATTGAAATGTGCAATTAGTTATAGGACTTATTGTTACCCAAAGCATACATTGTACTTGTGTGGGCTCTCCGTCGTTGAACACATCGCCGTGAACAGATCGCCGGTCTGCATGTGGCCTAATGAAGTTAATGGTATTTTTTAAACTAGATGAAACAATACAGACACAGAATAATAGAGCTTCAGTAGTTTATCTGGGCAGTGACCTGTCCGTCCGTGTGTAAGTGCCGCGCATTCGAACTGTTGCGTACTGGTATATACTGAAATTTCGAAGTGCGACCATTTTCTATGAAGATAAACTACTGTATAATTATTATACTGTGATAGAGACTACTAAACTACTTATAGTTTGGGACATAGCGTATTACAGGATGCCTACAGAACTGAGATCGCGTGTCGCGGTGCGTTGTGTTATCGGGAATCTTAGTAGCATAATAATGTAAGACGAGCAGTGTACCAGCGTCTGTCTTACCGATTAATATTGAATTCCATGAATTTGCATTTATAGCGAAATGTGTATTGTCCTAGAGATTTTACCTTGTATTTAAGATAAAGTTAGTTATGTATCTAATAGTGGACCTATTTAAAACCGATTTGTGTGACAAGTGTTTCGGTTATGTCTAGTCTCTTGTAGAACCGTCGGCCTCGCGCTGCAGGCCTCCAACAAACATTAGCTGTATCCTCAGTTCTGCGCTCTACATCGACAAGTACAAAATAATGGCATGCCTTCAACGAGAATAACGTAACTAACTGTAATGAGCTAACTATTTACATGCAGTATTCTAATTAGAAGGGTTGCCAGCTACAAAAATGGAGACATCAAAGTATGCCATGACAACCAACGGAAGACGGAAAAATTTATTATAAACTCCATTGGTTGTTGGACAGTCTTCGATTTTTTGTAGCAAGGTCCCTTAAAGCTTAATAAATAATAAATTTTCCACAGTAACTTCTAGCAGAATCACCAGAAGAATAGTCGTTGCATTAGTGTATTCCTGGTCTTGCCAAGTCTGCCGTAGCTTCTCCAGTTAAGCGTGATAGTTCCATATAACAAGCTGCTAGTGATCTTTCTAACATTCTTTTTTAAAACTAAACATTCCATTTCTTTAGTAATATGAGTGACTTAAAGTGAGCTCGAGTACTTATTACAACTAATCGTAGACTTTAGCGCCGAAACACACTTTAAACTTTTGTTTGCGGGGACGGTCCGATTCATAATCAAAAGCAGATTTTTTTTTTCTACTTATTCAATCTGCTCTTGCAATGCCTCATTATCACTTTGCTTTCATAATACGAATCGGAACAGTTCCTGAAAACAAAGGTTTCCAGTGCGCATCGACTATAGATATCAAACTTTATAAAAAAAATAACACATTTTGTATTAGAATAAAATGTGTAGTTATAAATTTTCGTGTGAATAATTTATATGACTAGCCAATACAATCAATGTTAGACTTCAAAAAACTTTCGATATTAGAGATGTCGCTTTCTACATAATGACTTGAAAATCGACAAAATTGTAAATACCCTACATTTAAAAATTATATTTACCTGATGCCTGTATATAGGTAATATCATTGTTTCGTATTAATATTTCACTGTTTGTGCAATTAATTTGTTCTCTTATACACTCGTAAATGTTCTTCCTATTTAGTCATATAAGAAAATGTTATATTTATATAGCGCTGAATTAATATATCGACATTATTATAACCCTGTCTCATCGGGGAACGTTTAAAAGAATTGAGATATATTTTAAGAGATTTTTTCTAAGGAAATTTTAGATAATATATATTATAAACACTGTTTTACATGTCTTTATCACTATACAAGTTAGGTCTCTAGTTAAAAGTATCGTTAGTACCTACGATCCCACAGACAAGTTTATTATTGAAACTGCGAAGTGTGCCTGCCTATCAGCTATTGATTTAATGGGATAAACAGCGATAGTAAAGTATCCTTTATAGAAAATATAATTATTTAAATATATGAAATATTCAATTCCTAATATGGCATTTACCGTCTGCAAAAGTGATTTAATAGGAATTATGATGAATTAAACAGACCTTAGTAATATATTTAACTTATAATGGAATTAATATATGAGAGAGGTGCGTTTGCGCTGGGCTTAATGACATAATAACTTGTAATATATACGAAATGCCAAACATACTTACTTTTATATGTTAGTATGCACCATACATATTTGGGTGACAATGTTACGATTCATTCGAGGTTGTTTTAAGATTGCATGTATGAGTTTGTTCTACTGCGTGTTGTTGATCTCTGATGGATCGTAATCTGTGCGTGTGCGTGAGCCCCGCCTGGGGACCAAGCGCGTCTTGTTATTCATTATAAAGTAATTTTATTTGATAGTTTTATTTGTTATAAAACTATACGTTACCTTGAGTCATGATTTGTTGAATCGTTTGTTTTATTATTATTTTTCAATGACTGCGGATTTTTCTGTCACCCTTCTAATAAAACGTCAAATATTGTAATATCAATTGTTTCTTTTAACCTACACCAACCACTGTCAATCAGTCCGCCTAACCTTTTCCCAACTATTTTGAAGCCGGCTTCCAGTCTAACCGGATGCAGCTGAATACCAGTATTTGTAGCAGTAGTAGTTTGTATTTAGTATTTGCAGCTGAATACCAGTAGGTACCCCGCCAACCACTGTCCAGCAGGGCTATTATGACAAGCGCGAGTAACGCTCTCTCTAACGATTTTTCGAAATTTGTCTACTATTCTGGCGTCATTCTAATACCTTACATGCCTGCAAAGCTCGAGTCAACTCGAACAAGGCACTTTGACACTTCTTTTTCTCGCGACGAGAGACTGATGCAGCAAGTTATTAAACAAATAATTTTTATCATAGCAACGTCGGCTTGAGGTTCCGTTTCATTCATTAGATTTTTACGTCTATCTCTTTTAATTATGTCAGTTTTTTGTGAAACTGAATTTTTATCTACTGTCAAAATCTGAAGACTGTAGTTTGAAACTACAGTCTGATTTTTAATTCCACGGAATTTGACATTTCAGAAGTGTTGCCAATAATACGACAGTCCTACTAAAAACGGAACGCAATTAAGCTAAATTTAAAAAAAAATCTTTCTTGAATCTCTTGAATAATCTCTTGAATAATTGGTTTCAATTAGAAAAACTAAAACTTAAAAATTGACTGATAATTTTAAAATGGTAATCAGATTTTTATTATCAAATTATTGAAGTTACAATAATTAGTAAGGTAATTATTTTTCTTTCACAGGAATCCCTGTACACTAATCCTTAGGTTACAAACCTTCTTTAGGAATACCTTTTTGTTTGTAAAATCTTCGCTTCTTGTAACTACATACAGACAACGATGATGATATTAGTGATATTTAAAAAACATTTAAATATAAAAAAATATGTTCTTTTACTCTTTTCTCCGTTTAGCTACATAAAATTAATAGTGTGCATTGAATGCACACAACAAACACTATTTACATTATATGGTTTACTTGATCCCATTCTCTTTAATATTTTTTGTTATTTTATATCCAAAAACTTCTAATCATATAAATACCTAACTTATAAAAAGGACAAGACAGAAAAGGTTTATGATATCTGAAGTGTCAAAAAATTAAAACTTTCAGAATTCCGTCCAATTAAAAATCAGACTGAGGACGAAAATCGAATTAAAAATCAGGAGGAGCTCGTGGCTAAATAATACCAGCCGTACAGGTCGATCCATCAGGTTAAGCTGCGCTTGCCGGGGTTGGTCCGTAGATGGGTGACCATCTTTACGTACCGAGACTGCTCCGTGCCTCGGAATTGGTCCCGGCTGTCATTCGTGGATCTTTGACTGTCGTTACGGGTCGTCAGAAGCCCGAAAGTTTGACAACCAGTCTTACCAAGAGGTATCGTATTACCCAGTATTTGGGTTGTGTAGGTCAGATAGGCAATCGCTCCATATAAAATACTGGTATTCAGCTGCATCTGGTTAGACTGGAAGCCGACTTCAACATAGTAGGGAAAAGGCTAGGCAGATGGTCTGTAGCTGACCCGCCAGAAGTCCTGTCAATATCTTTTTCATTTAAACTACCCCTGTATTAGACACAACAAAAAACAAAACAATAAAAAATATTCTAATCGGTCAAGCCGTTTTTGAGTTTTAGCGAGACTAACAAACAGCAATTGATTTTTTTATATATGAGAAGAAGATTAAATGTTTTCTTTGGCATGAGGAAAAGAAGGGTTTGTCCTATTCATTTAAATGTTCGTTTTGTTGGCGGACGCAGCTTAATTGACGATTAGCTTGCCTTTTTTATGATTTCCGTTTCCTACAGAAGAATAAAACATCGTCAAAATTGAGCAAATTTCCCACTAAAAACATGATAAGAGATAATTTTAATACATTTTAGTATTATAATTTTATTATACATACACATAGTTTTTGGCTATTTTGGTACTTTTGAAAAGCCAACAAGAGTTTTTAAACTTACTGCGAGAGCTTTGCCGTACCTAATACCAGGGCGACCGAGCTATGCTTGGGTGAAAATAGAGAAACCGAATTTTCCCAGAAATGAGACCTAGCTAGATCGATTTTTCGCCCCCGTAAACCCCTACATTGCAACTTTCATCGAAATCGTTAGAGCCGTTTTCGAGAACGTGGTTACAAATATATACATGTACATATTGCTCATTTAATAACATAGGATATATAGTTCATACTAATTCAATGTCTTTGCCACACTCCCTTTACTTATTTTTTAGGAACGCACACTTTTTTTTTGAAGACAATGGGCCAGCATTTGAGAAATAAGAAAGAGATAATTTATATTTAATCATTTATTTTTCTTATCAAGCTTACTTATAGTCGCTCTCACATACAAATCCGTAGACAAAACTCCAAATACGCAATTAAGACTAGATTTTTATATAATTAGTAGGTACAATAAATGTGAAAACCAAAAGATTACAATACATTGAGAACTATCGGAGCACCTATGGTTTTTCTATCGCTCAGTCTTGGTTTAAATACCTATACTTAAACTATACTATATCCTATAAATAAGTATTTAAATTATAATATTTTAAAAATAGAATCTCAATTAAAATAAAAACCTTACGTATTTTGTTGACAACAAAAAAAAAAAATCCTTAATTTGTGTAATGAACAGCTATTTAGATTTACCTGATCTAAAAGTAGGTAAGTATGTAAAGTATGGCAAATTATTTACCAACGGAAAATATAAGATACAACTTTTCGAATGAACACAAATCGAAACAAGAGACATTAGTCAAAATTTAAAAACCCTACATTAGTCAAAAAAACAATCATCAAGCTCTAGAACTATTGTCATTCTCATCTTTACAACTTGTGAAGAAGACTTAATTACTTAAAATCAATTCCAAATTAAATATTCACAGTACTGCTCAAAGCGTAATGAATATTTTCTTCTTGGCCATTACATGTGCGATGATGACCCATAGTGCTGTCCCCCAAACCGCTTCAACGAGGCTTATAGCATGGGTCCTCATGTTGGGGACTTTCCAGTGGAAGGGGAACAGGTGGGCGCAGAGAGAGTGGCCGATGTAGAGGGCGATGGCGTTCAACCCTGGGGCCCTGAAGGGTCCTCCCCCCCACAGCCTCCAGGCGTCTGTGAGGGTGTAGCAGAAACAGAGCAGGATGAGGCAGCATGCTGATGTTACGAGGACGAATGACATAGACCTGGAAGAAAGAAATTTTAGTTTTTCAATTTACAATTTGCTTCTAGAATATGAACAGTCCGTTAGATTTGATCCAATAATCTGAAAATATTGATTGTGCTATCTCTTAATGATCCCTTTGACCTGTTCCTAACTATTCTGGGGTCAGCTTCCCGTATAAACAGCTGAATATTACATAGAACTGAACTGCCTACCTGACTTCCACAACCTCGATCCCTTTGACGCCTATAAGCTAGAGATTTCTGACTGATTCTTATGTATTTTGGTTGGTTCACTATTCCAAACGTTTTTCATCACATCGTTACTCCGTAAAAATCAAGACAACTTACCAAAGGTTCTTATTTATGGGCACAACTCCATGTTCCCTGGAGAATCCAGCGAGCAAAGCTCCAGCGAGTGCGAAGACCAGCGCCCAAGCGAGCCAGCGAGAAATGCGGGCCTTGTGGGACCGCTGCAGCAAGACCGTAGCACCTGCTTGCACGCCCAGGAGTGCTTGTACTGCTGATGTTAGGCATCCTGGAGAGAAATGCCTTCATGGTTAAGGAAGTCTGAATATTTTAAGAATGGGATAGAGTTAGCAAATATTGTCAGCTACATCATAAGTTCCAGAATTTGTCAGGAGGTGGTGAAACGGGACATAACAATTCAGTAGTACTTAGAGATGATTTGAAGGTCATCTTTAGCTAAAGGTATTCGGTGATCTCACCAGAAAGTTAGATCTAGATCAAGTAAGTTTAGATTTCATGTTGAGTTGAACAGCACACAGTTATGTTTAGAAGGTTCGAGGGTTGGTCTACCATCACCATTTTATCAATTTGCTGCTTAGGTATTATAGTCACTATGTAGTAATCTACAGCTACCTCGTTAGGCCTCCAGCACTAAAGAGGCAGCTATTTGCAAGTACGTGTAACATACCAAGAAGTCCCTCAGGGTCAGTAGGGTCTCCCCCATAAACACGAACAGCGTCACTCCTCTGGAAGACGTGTGACCACCCTAGCAGCATGCGGTCGATATAGCCCGCCGCGCCGCCGGCACACCCTCCTGCTACCCAGTTGTCGTGTAGACCACCGGGTCCTAAGTAACCCCTGGAAAATATACCAGATTGTACAATATAACCTTGGCCACTGATTTAGTCATAAAAAGAATTAAGAACATTTCATGAAATCATCATCAGTTCATGAAATTCGAAATACAAAATAAGAATAAAAGTAAAATGCTTTTAAAACATAGCGTGTGCCTCTCGGTGCGTCAAATAGGTCCACTCCGGCAGTTATGCTAGACAGACGCTGTCTGACGCTACATTTCTAACGAACCAGGGGCCGTACTATGACGTGAAAAAAGATCATGGATCCATCATGGTTCCCTTGAGAGAAAAGGATAGTGCTATAGGTCATACGGTCGGTTGGTCCGCCTCTCTATCGCACTGGAACCAAGTAATTCTAAAATTGGATTATTTCTGCTGCTTCGGTTCGTTCGGCTCTGATAAGTGTGCGTGCACTCTACTTCTCCAGACATAGCACGCCTGCGAAAATATTTTCACTGCAATGGTACTCACATTGGACAGTTATCATCGTGAACTACGAAGGTGATGACGCTGTGTGCTGCCACGAGGATGGCCGCTAACACCCAGCACCACACACAGGATAACACGTCTTTCAAGGCCTGACCACATGCACCCTGCAAATATAAATCATAAAATGATTAAAACCTAATTGTCCCACCTCAGATGTATCATACAAAGACGGATGAGCATTGAGTTTTCGATGAAAATAAAGAAGCTATGTTTCAGATTTTTTCAGTACAGACTGCTGAAAAAATGGTCAACTAATCTGTAATTTTATCTGGAACTGACTGACGTTAATATTTCAGCTTTTTTTGCATACGGATATTTACAGTTTTCTTATACGCATACTAAGCTTGCTAGCTACAAGTACGACACAACTTAGTTGTAACATAGGTTTGAAAATTTGCATTCATTCATTTCAATTATACCTACGAATATATTTGGTTATATGACTTAACAAGTTTGCGTAAAGATCATCTTCGCCTAAAGCAGTAAAATAGATTGGTGATTTTGAAGGCGCACTCAGTTCGGATCGTGGGTGGTTTTACGAATTTTGCCGATGCTACGTCTAAGTTTTATCGTACTGTATCTATTTTACCTACGTAGATACTTTAAATATGTATCTGTAACTACATAATTCTATAGATGTAGTACAGTGTTCTAACACTTGGAAATGCAAACTAAACCGAAAGTGACCGGCACCTTGACTTCAATCAATCTAACTAATGCATAGGTATATATTATACAGTCCTACCAACTTATCTGTGAACTGAAAGAGGACGCCACCGTCGATGCGTCGACACCATAGATATATGATTATATTTCTATGGTCGACACAATCGAATGACATGCGTCGGCACAATCGAATGACATTTCAACATGACGGCCGTAGTTCCAATTTTCGCCATTTCACAGATAAGTTGGTAGGAGTGTAGGTAGCCCCTGATAAGCCTAGCTTTTTATGTGCAGTATAGTAGGTATACTATTACAAAAATTAGCACACGACCGGATTTCTTAACTTATCTATTGAGGTACTTACATATATATTTTTTTATGTTTGCAATCTAGTTTCCTACTTATTCTACATATTTTTTCTGGCTCTTTGATCTAGTGGTCGTATAAGCGCTACTGCGGACTGCGAAGTCCTGGGTTCGGTCCCCGCGTCGGGCAAAGTGTTACTGGTTTTTCCCATCTGGAATTTCTCAGTAGCAGCGAGGAGTCTGGATTTGTGCTCGGTTGATGGCAATAAGCTCGCCGTCTATTACATGGGACTCGAACATAACTAGCGAAATGTGGGTGTACTATAGCTACACCTCTTCCTGACCCTTCGGGAATGCATGCGTGGTGTTATGTTATGATATATAATCTCTAATCCTCTACGCAGTATCTAAAGTCGACAATTTTAAATACTTTTTTCTCGCCTTTGCAAAGAATATTTTTTGCGCTAATGAGCACATTACTGGCATATGATACTTTAAAATAGTCTTTAAAATCATCATTACCTACCTACATAGTATAACAACATAGATAACCTGTAATTGAACTTATTGGAAGATCAGCCAAGAAATACAAGCTATGTAGAATTTTTACCTTACCAGTAGAGAAACCGCATCAGAAATATATGTACAATACTTCGAAAACCCGCAACTTTTTACAAAACCATAAACAAATCATTAGCTTTTTACAAATGCATAATCAAATCATAAACACTTTTCAAAAGCATAAACAAATTATTTCTTTCTTACACTCACCCGTGGAGGCGTGTAGTACTTCGGCGCCGTGAGGGCATAAAACCCAGCAGCGATAAGGTACGACACTGCTAAGCGCTGCAATACGCCGAAGATACGCAGCTCAGACAACATGTTGGAGCCGTAGATCGTGTTGAGGGACATCCCTAGCAGGAACATGATGATAGAACGCTGGAAAGAAAAACACTAATTTTAAAAATATTAATCGGCACAGTGAACCATCTTTCGATCCTCGACTTTAAAGGGACCTACTATGTTAATTAATTAAAAGACTAAAAAGTAAATACCTACTGAAATGAATACACTAGAGAGAGAGTCACATTTCTCGAATAGATTACTATACCTACAGGATAAGTTTTTAAGCAGTGCGCAATTTTCACAGGGTGTTCTACCCATGAATATGAACAACTTTCACTATGGGACCAACTCTGAAATCACGAAAAAAAATCTGCCGTTTCATACGTTTTGGTCGAGTAGGTATTTATTTATTTATTTATTGGACAACCAACAAAGCATACACTAAAAAAAAATACATGTTAAAATAGCGATGTTATTATCACATATCATAGTGTAGCCTTAATTAAAGGCTGCCACGGCAAGCATAAAATATAGGAGTAAAAAAAAGCAGTTACAAAAAATATTCTACATATCTAGATGATCTATATATCTTAAAGACAATAGAAACTACAATATTAATTTTAGTTTTTCACCTTTATGACAATGCCCTATGCAAGACAGACTTAACTTTATGTAAAGAGTAAGACATATCAATATCTACGCTGGGTGAGTGTGACAGGCGACAAAATTGAATCTGCATTCTGTCCATGGTGGAAAAATGACCCAGATTGGTTTTAAAGCCGCACGAAGACACAGAAGCACGAAGCAACTGATATCTAGACTTACGAGCATATTTGTAAGGCACATTCAAATTTATTTGACTCAGTAACCGCGGACAATCAATATGAGTGTTTATTACTTTGTATAGGAACAGGTGATCTAAGATCATACGGCGATTTTCCAGACTATTGAACTTTTGTTTTAGAACACCCTATGAAATTTTGTGCACTGCTTAAAAATTTTCTTGTATAATGGTTAGCAAATGGTCCTGTAGAAATACCGTTTGAATCTACCAAGCAGAACTTAATACCAGCATGTATGATAGTAAGTCAATGACCTGTCATGTTTTTAAACATTCTTTTATGCGTCATGCCCGCATCTGCATTTGTTTGTTCTGCATCGGATATCAATTCTACACTAATTACTGAAACAGTTTTGTGATTCGTATATGTCCAATTTGTATACGTCCATGTTATTTTTAGAAACAAACAATAATATTCTTGTATCGATTCAGAGATCCACCAGAGAGTGACCGCCCCGTCTCGTCCCTGTCGTCCATGTCGTAGGAGGCGACTAAAGGTAAACGCACACATATCAGAGCCGAAGGAAGCGATGGAGCCGAAATAACCGATTTTTTAACCGACTACGGCGAAGCAAATAGGAGGGTTATGATTTTGACCGGTATGTATGTATGTATGTTTATCTGTTCCCTCATAACTTCTAAACTACTTATCATAATTTGACAAATGAGGTATCGTTAGAAGCGTTTTGATTGTCCGCTGGTTATAGGCTATGTGACGTCACATTAACATAAAAAAAAAATAATGATGCCTTGTTGGTTATCAAATGAAAGGGCATAATGAAAACATTTCAAAAATATATATATAGTTAGCTATTGCTCGTGGCTTTGCTTGTATGCACCCGATAATTGGGAATAATTTCTAAAATCACGCCTCAGATGTGAGCCAAAATTTATTATTTTCTCTCCAAACCTACCCAAAATACATACTCGTATATATAAAAAATATTCTTCTATAAAAATGTAAAGTGGCTCTGCCAATAGTTTATCACGAAATTATAACCCCAAAATAATTTAAATAAAAAGCAAGTTTAAAAACTAAAACCCGACTACTGAAAAATCACGCTATAAAAAGTACGAAACAAGAAAATGTTTTCATCAGAAATTAGAAAAAGACAGACAAATTAAAAATCCGGAGTCACACGGCATGTTACATAAATCGATCAGATTACGTGTTTTAATTTGTCTAAAAATCCTTTAGAAATCCTATGAAACCTCGCACACTTTTTTTTGGAAGTCGGTTGTATTTTTTTTTATTTTTCACTTTTTAGTTGTGACTCCACACAAATTCGAATACCTACCTGCAAATATAATTAGAACATCATCCACATAGCTATACCAAGTGGAAAAAATACGTATTATTGAACCTAACTCAAAAACTACTCAAAAGCGAAGTTAATCAATTTTACATGGGACCAAGGGACGAATAAAACAAGAATCGTTCAAATCGAACTACTTTGTAAAAAGTCAGTAATGGTAACACATTAAAAAAATATATACGCCTCGACTTGAGAACCTCCTTCTTTTTTTTCATCGGTTAAAAATGAATATAGATTCACAGATTTAATTGGACATGCTGTCTGGTATTGTTCAGAATTTTAATACAAAAGATGTTCATCCTTGTTGCAATTCGAGAGATGACTATAGGATAGAAGTAGACATTTTCATAAGGATTAAAATTGATATGATTGACGTGCTCATGAAATGAATCTATACTAATACTAAGCAGGGTGTTTGAGAAAGGTGTGGCCAAAATTAAGCTGAACATCAAACTGAACAACTTTCTACTGGGGACCAACATCGTAATCGTAAAAAAAAACAGTCGTCCCATAGGTCGAATTGGTATTGAAGTTTTTTATGGGATGACTGATTTTTTTTTCACGATTACGATGTTGGTCTCCTGGAGAAAGTTGTTCAGTTTGATGGTCTGTACCATAGTTTGAGGAGGTCATGGCTCGTGCGGCAATGGATGACGATGAGCCGACTCAGCCTACATCGCCCGGTTGGAGCGAAAAGCTTCTAGCTTCGTCGCCGAGCGATCCACACGAGGACCAGAACAGGGTGGGGGTAGGGGGTAGATCATCAGATGGATCCATCTCCGACTAGCCCCACCTTGCCACCGTCAACAACCCTCAGTATCATCCAAACAAACCTCCAGCATAGCCAGACTGCCACGGCTAGTTTACGCAGGGCGCTGGAGGTAAAGCCCCAGACTATAGCTCTGATCCAAGAGCCGTGGATCAGAAATAATAGAATATGCGGCCTCGGTAACATCGGAGGTAAGCTAATTCTCAACACACATGGCTCAGAAAAACCAAGAACCTGTGCTTACATACCTAAAGACATTCCCATCACATCACTTACCCAATTCTGTTCCAGAGACCTGACAGCTATCAGGCTCAATACTGTAGGCGATATACCAGATGTTGTACTGGCCTCGGTCTACATGCCGGGGGAGGATGTTGAGTGTCCTCCGAAGGAGATGGCCGACCTGGTGCAGCACTGCGAGCACGCAAAATTGGACCTCATCATTTGCACCGATTCAAATGCCCACCATCCACTCTGGGGCAGCGACGCATCGAACCCCAGAGGAGAGGTATTATCCACTTATTTATTCTCTACTAATCTTAACATTGTAAACCGCGGCTCAGAACCCACTTGGGTCACAGCTCGAGGTCAGACAATAATTGACTTAACACTCGCTACAGAAAACGCGGCTAATTTTATTGCAAACTGGCACGTGTCGGACGAGCCTTCTTGCTCAGATCATAGAAGGATCCGCTTTACACTAACAACCAACACAAGGAAACCCACATCGAGGCGAAACCCGCGGCGCACTGATGTCCCCAGGTTTAAACAGCTCCTAGCCTCACTACTAGTTAGACACTTATCACAGGTAACCATAAGAGACCAGGCACAACTGGAATATACCGTGACAAAATTATCAGAATACCTAATCGAAGCATACTATGCATGCTGTAAACTAAGAGAGCCACAAACCAAGGGTGAGAGAAACCCCTGGTGGAATGCTGAACTTAGTAAACTCAGAGATGCATTACGTAGACAATTCAACAGAGCAAAAAACACTAGACTCCCGGATGACTGGGAGATATACAAAGAGACACAATACAAATACAAGAAGCAGATCAGAAATGCCAGGAGAACCGCCTGGCGGAGATTCTGCGAATCAATTGAGACAAATAATGAAGCCGCAAGGGTAAGAAAGATCCTATCAACCGATCAGGACCGAACTCTTGGCGCGCTGAAAAAACCCGATAATTCATACACAACGACCGACCAAGAAACTAGCAAGGTCCTTCTTGAGACCCACTTTCCAGACTGTAGACTCTTAGAGGACAGGACGTGGGAGGGTGAATCAGAATGGACCCCAACGGAGCAAGATTGGTCTAGAGCACACAACATAGTAACAAAAGACCGGATAAAGTGGGCTATCGACTCCTTTCAGCCATATAAGGCTGCAGGACTGGATGGCATTTTCCCAGCCTTACTGCAGTGGGGAGGGGATCTTTTGACACCATGGCTGTTAGAGATATATCGAGCCTGCATTGCACTCAGATACACACCCCTTGCATGGCGCGAAGTGAAAGTCATCTTTATACCCAAACCTGGAAAACCCGACTATACACAACCTAAGGCTTATAGACCTATAAGCCTCACATCATTTTTACTGAAAACTCTCGAGAGACTCTGTGACAGGTATATCCGTGATGGACCTCTTCGGGTAAAACCACTCCATAAACAACAGCATGCATACTCCACTGGCAGATCAACTGAAACTGCACTGCACAGTGTAGTATCCAAAATTGAATGCGCAGTGGACCACAAATGCTCATCATTGGCTGCCTTCATTGATATAGAGGGCGCCTTTGACAAAACCATGTTTGACAGCATCAACATGGCCCTCGACAGACATGGCATAGACTTGACACTAAGAGGTTGGATCACCAACATGCTCAAATTAAGAGCTGTGCAGGTAACAGTGAACGACAGCACAAGGGCCATTGTGGCAAAGGGATGCCCGCAAGGGGGAGTCCTTTCTCCGCTGTTATGGAACCTGGTTGTTGACAGCCTCATTAAAACCCTCAATGACAAAAGATATTACACCGTAGGCTACGCCGATGATTTAACCATAATAATAAATGGCACCCACGAAAACACCTTATGTAATCTTATGCGCCAAGCTTTGAAAATAGTAGAGGACTGGTGCAGCAAACACAAACTATCAGTGAATCCCACAAAAACCGAGCTGATTCTCTTCACAAAAAAGAGGAAGCTGTCAACATTACAACTACCACGTTTCTTTGGAACTACCCTAAGCCTATCAACTGAAACCAAATACCTGGGCATCTTTTTGGACAAACAGCTGAATTGGGCTAAACATACCAACTACATCATCACAAAAGCCAGTATATCCCTGTGGCAATGCAAGCGTTTGCTCGGCAGGAATTGGGGGATCGGCCCCAAGGTCACTTACTGGCTATACACCACTGTTATCAGACCAATCATCACATATGGCTCACTAGTCTGGTGGCCCAGGACAGACTTGAGCACAGCCCGTAGAGATCTCGAAAAGCTGCAGCGGTTCGCATGCGTAGCGATCACTAGTTGCATAAGAACGGCACCCACGGCCGCACTACAGGTAATGCTGGGATTGCCGCCACTGCACCTTATCGTGCGGGAGGAGGCAGCCCTGGCTGCCTTTAGGCTCCATATAGCAGGAACCTTGAGTAATGATTCTAGAATCAAGCATACACGCATAAAGGAGGACGCGATCAAACTACAACCAATGATGGCGTCACCATGCGATAGAGCACCGAAACAACACTACTTTCAAAAGAACTATAACATAATACTCACAGAAGAACGGTGTGACTACTCAGGCCCGCAAGAGCTGAGAGTATACACCGACGGATCTAAGACCGACTCCGGAACCGGAGTCGGAGTCTTCTCATACGACCTTAACATTAACATATCCAGCTCGCTGGGAATGTTCAACACTGTCTACCAGGCAGAGTGTGTGGGTATTATTCAAGCGGCTTACGCCATAGAGGCAAGGAGAGTTACGGATACTCGTATACGTATACTCTCCGACAGTGCCTCCGTACTCCAATCCTTACAGAGAAAACACATCTCCTCGAGACTTACACTAGAATGTCACATTGCACTGGAGCGTATAGCGGTATCTAACCGCAATACTGTGACACTGCAATGGATAAAAGGACACAGCGGATCACTGGGTAACGACGCAGCTGACGATTTAGCTAGGAGAGCATCTAGCACGTCAGTCTGTGGACCTGAACCAATTGTACCCATCCCCTTCAACCAGTTACGCAGGTGGCTACAGGAGTCCACTCATACACAGGCGGAGAGTTGGTGGTCCTCGACACCAGGATGCAGGCAGTCTAGGGAGGCCATGCCATCTATAGATGGCAAGCTAACCAGACGTCTGTTACGCCTGGACAGGCATAGTTTGCGCCTGGTGACGGGAACTATCACAGGACACTGCTCACTAAACAAACACTTCCACAAAATGGGAATAACGGACAGTCCTCTATGCAGGGCCTGCCTGGAGGCTGAGGAAACCGTAACGCATGTGCTTTTTGATTGCACAGGCGTCACCCAGATTAGAACTAAAACTCTTGGAACACCCAGATCTTTCGCAGATGTTTTGAACAGACTTGGAGACTTGATCGACTTCTGGAATGAGGTGGGTTGGTTGGAATAACCCCCCACTCCCCCCCGAAGGCCGCTATGGCCCACGCACAATGGTCCACATGAAGGACTAAGTGCGGAAACCATACCTTCTAACTAGGAACTAACTAGGAGGATGGTCTGTACAACACCTTTCTCAGACACATTGTAGTGGTACTTGTGAGTTTGTATGTAGGGGGTAATCTTCGGAACAAGTAATGTTTTTGAATAAGAAACCATCCAATCTCTTTCTGACTTGTTCACCTTAACAACTGCCGAATATAGCAAGTTTCATAATCACGGAGCTTTTTTAAGAAATGTAGAATTTTAAAAGTGCTAAAATTCATTGTTACTATGGCTCTAGAAAATAACACTACCTATTTCTTTTAAACCATTTCAATAAATCCTTTAAAAATTGATAGATTTAATATATCTGTACGAGTATCAATGAAAACAGTACGTAATTGACAATGGATTGATAACAAAGACTTAATATTAATCGGATACAATGTTTTTTCATAATTTCACTTGTATAACAATTGCGTAAACATCTTGAGAAAAGCCACATTTGAAGAGAATCGAATTACGTGGTACTTAGATAATAACGATGACACTATATAATATAATCACATGTCAGCTTGATGACAGACCGTATGGACCGGAGTATTGTACAAATTTTCATTTGTTTTTGGTAAAAACTTTAAGAAAAAATTAATTGCTCATGAAAGTCAAAAATTACCCATATATGCCTTTTTTCAGTACATCGGGACTCTTCCCATACATTTAATTGCTTTGTTAGTCATTCGACAGTATTATTTTTCCCGTATATAAATCGATGACAATGAACAATTGGGTATACCCCAATTGTTCATGAATCTCAATATTTATGAAAACCTAAATCACCAAGTCACTGTACTGTACAATGCAATATTTCCATGTCAACAGTGACTTGTGTAAAACACTTACAAACCGCATTTACCCGCTCACGCGAGCATGGTGTGAATCGGGTCCGTAGAATCATTTTACCTTATATTGTACGTGGTGTGAGTTCTATACCAAGATTTTTTTTTATTGTTAACGTTGTTTGTTTGATGCGTTATATATTTTCGAACGATTTAAGATACGTCAACACTGACTGAGACTCGTCTATGACATTAAAAAAAAAAATTTTCTCTGACAAGTCATCGTTCGGTCGGTTGAGTGTGAAAGTGTTTTTTTGCGGTGTTCCCGCTCGCATGAGCGGCAAATCATAAACAAAAACTAATAACCTGAAATATAGTGAACTTTTGTCTGTCCCGCCTGCGACACCTTACAAAAAACAAAGTTCAATAGATAATCATACTTGTTTTTCTCTTTTCAATTATGTGTTTTGCAGTCGGGGTTTTTGTTTTTTTTTTTTTTTAATAATCAATCTCAATCTCTGATCAATCATGCTCTGTTTCAATCTTTTCAGTTTTTTTTTTTTTGTAAGCATTTGCAGATGCATTATATAAATATTATAATATAGCCACAATTAAGACAAATCTAACAACACCTCATATGTTAAAAATCCATTCAGCCGTTTATGCTACAGCGGAACGAGCCAAAGAAGTATTTAAAAAGGGTGACTGGTAATTAGCGACCGATACTAACTTAAACACATGATTGTGCTCATGATAACAAACAACTTTTACTATACGACCAAACTTGAAATCGCAAAAAAAAAATCAGCTGCTCTCTACATTTTGACGAGTTATGCGAACATGAATGTATGGGAGACCTGATTTTTTTTCGCTATTTCAGGTTTTGTAAAAGTTGTTTGTTATCATGAGTATAATCATGTGTTTAAATTTCGGTCACTAATTAATTATCAGTCATCCTATATACATACAAACTATCGAAAAACATTACCCTCCATCTAAGACAGTCGGGTAAAAAGAATGTCATCTGCTTACTAATACGGACATGAACAATTCTAACCCAAGTAGATTAAGAAAAGTAGACTAGTTATAAACAGAACAATTAAGAGAATAGCCATGGATAATAGCCCGCCAATTACATCTTAATTTAAGTGGCCACATCTGCCAAATACCAGACATTAAAACTAAATGCACCAATCACGTGTCACCTACACTTGCCGATTGTTCTACACGAATTGTAACAGCCTCCTCCACAATCTAAACCAGGCCATGTCCGTTTACTGGGTCACTATATCGAACTAATAATGCGATGTTACCGTTACTCTCATATGTGTGATATACATTGACAGTAATGAGCACTCAGTAAAGAAAAATGAACGAGTAAAAGACGATATGGATGGTGTGGACAGCGATGTTGTAGATTGAGGCGGAGAGAGCTATCTGGATGTTATCACGCAAACAGAATTTCCAATGAAATATGTAGCAAAAAGTCGACTTCGCATTAGCGGTGGGTGCGCTGAAGTGCTACTCGTATGCATTGGAGATCTGATCAAGGTACACAATGAGACTAAATGCGGAAGTCTGGGTGATGCAATGAAAGTGAACGGATCGCGTGCGGTGAATACAAATATCAGTGTGTCTATTGAAGAGCACATTAATCACTTATTGCGATTTAGTGTGAGATAATTTTTAGTTCCTTGTTATTTAACTGCTATATTGCTTAAGAAAATCCGAGCAAGGAGAAGCTAACAAAACAAAATGAAGTGCTTCTGCTGATTACGCTGCCTACCAATGATTCTAAGCCTATGTCGAATACCTTTGTTTTAATCAATGTTACTAACTCAATTAATTCGAAAATTATTTGTAATTTAAAAACTGAAAACAACTTTTACAATTTTATCTTTTTGCCTGATTTCTTTAACATATTTTCATAATTTCTCTTTCTTCTTTACTGTACCAATTTGCAAACAATGTTATCGTGTATAAAAAAGACAAAAAAAATATTTTCAATACACTTCCTCGAAAACTGGTTCATATCGCACTACGATTAGGTTCACAATGCAATATATTTCACACGCGTGCGATTTTTCATTTTCCAACACGTGTGCGGAATTGCCTCAGATAACTTATACCTATACTTAGTCCAAATTGGTTCAATGCCTCTTATTCGGAGGTGAATGTTTTTTTTTTAATCTCGGTAAAGAGATACCTATGCGTCGTTACGGCGTTAATATTTTTTGAATATTAGAATAATGTTTATAAATAGAATATCATCAAATACCATGATTATTACAATAAAAAAAACGTTTATGAACAAATTAACATTTATTTGTGTTCTAAACTCAAAATCATTAGAATTTTCTATTTTTCATATTAGGCTGTTTATCGGCTTTATACATTTGCTTTTCCTTCAACCTGGCGAACGCAAAGCGCGGAAAAAAAAAGAAAATTTAAATCATAGTTTCCTAATCATTCATGACAAAAATATTTTTCGTTATTTTATTTCTTCAAAAGTGTATTGAAAAACGTCGTTTGATACACGTGGACATTTGTTATTGCAGTTCTCGGCTCAAAAACAACCTCGCCTACGGCTCTGTAGTGCTATTCTGTAAAGATCTCACCGTGAAAACATAAGTGAAGTGATCTTAAAGTGAGCTGTCAATAATGTCAACCCCTAGCACATCAGGGATGACGGCTCACTTCACACTCACTTCACCTAAGTTATCACGGTGAGATGTTTGCAGAATAGCACTACGGGTGTTAATTCCGCCTCGAATGCAATAACAAAATTCTCCACTTGTATCAAAATGTACTATTATGGCTTTTCACAACCGAGCTGATCATCTAATCGGCGCACCTCTTGATTTCGACTCGCCTACTTTAATCTAGTATTTGCATCACAATGCAACTGTGCCTTTCACAAGGAACCGATTTGACCTCATGCCCAGAGATCACTTGTACATGAACCATCCCATGCGTACCTGAATAACTTACTGCAGATTAGCTATTGTCCTCAATTTCACTTCCTCGAATACCTCTAGCACTGTTTGACATAATATAGTTTTTCATTCAAAGATTACGTTTTGTGGGCAGTTTTAGCTTATCGCGAGTAAAGCCGAGAATGCAGCTAGTCTTAAAAAACGTTTTTATTTTAAAGTATTATAACTAAATTAGACTAAGACGTTCTGCTAAGTAATTCTAAATGCTTCATCCACCAAAACTCCAAGGGAGAATCCAACTTAACTTGAGAACACCTGAGGAGGACACACAATAGTTACATTTGTGTTCTTATTATTTTAATTACACCCAAGTTTCGGAACGACACGACTCACACTAATATTATAAAGGCGAAAGTTTGTGAGTGTGTGTGTGTGTGTGTGTGTATGTTTGTTACTTCTTCACGCTCAAACGGCCAGACCGATTTGGATGAAATTCGGTATGTAGACAGCTTATAGCCTGGATTAACACATAGGCTACTTTTTATCCCGGAAAAATGTAGTGCTCCCGTGGGATGAGCGATAAATTCAAATATATTTGCTACTCTTTCAAACTCAAACGCCTCGGCCGATTTTGATGAAATTTGGTGTGGAAGTAGCTGACACTCTGGATAAACACAAAGGCTACTTTTTATCCCGAAAAAATAGAGAAAGAAAGAAAAAGTATTTATTGACTAGCACAGGAAGATCACCAACTAAACAAAAAACACAATAATAAAAGTTTGAAAACAAAAAAACAAAAATAAATAATCACACTATCACATCACACTATAATCACACTAATATTATAAAGGCTAAAGTTTGTGAGTGTGTGTGTGTGTGTGTGTGTATGTTTGTTACTTCTTCACGCTCAAACGGCCAAAACGATTTGGATGAAATTCGGTATGTAGACAGCTTATAACCTGGATTAACACATAGGCTACTTTTTATCCCGGAAAAATGTAGTGCTCCCGTGGGATGAGCAAGAAATTCAAATATATTTGTTACTCTTTCAAACTCAAACGCCTCGACCGATTTTGATGAAATTTGGTGTGGAAGTAGCTGACACTCTGGATAAACACAAAGGCTACTTTTTATCCCGAAAAAATAGAGAAAGAAAGAAAAAGTATTTATTGTGACTAGCACAGGAAGATCACTAACTTAACAAAAAACACAATAATAAAAGTTTGAAAACAAAAAAACAAAAATAAATAATCACATCACATCACACTATCACACTAATCACACTAATATTATAAAGGCGAAAGTTTGTGAGTGTGTGTGTGTGTGTGTGTGTATGTTTGTTACTTCTTCACGCTCAAACGGCCAGACCGATTTGGATGAAATTCGGTATGTAGACAGCTTATAGCCTGGATTAACACATAGGCTACTTTTTATCCCGGAAAAATGTAGTGCTCCCGTGGGATGAGCGATAAATTCAAATATATTTGCTACTCTTTCAAACTCAAACGCCTCGACCGATTTTGATGAAATTTGGTGTGGAAGTAGCTGACACTCTGGATAAACACAAAGGCTACTTTTTATCCCGAAAAAATAGAGAAAGAAAGAAAAAGTATTTATTGACTAGCACAGGAAGATCACCAACTAAACAAAAAACACAATAATAAAAGTTTGAAAACAAAAAAACAAAAATAAATAATCACACTATCACATCACACTATAATCACACTAATATTATAAAGGCGAAAGTTTGTGAGTGTGTGTGTGTGTGTGTGTGTATGTTTGTTACTTCTTCACGCTCAAACGGCCAAAACGATTTGGATGAAATTCGGTATGTAGACAGCTTATAACCTGGATTAACACATAGGCTACTTTTTATCCCGGAAAAATGTAGTGCTCCCGTGGGATGAGCAAGAAATTCAAATATATTTGCTACTCTTTCAAACTCAAACGCCTCGACCGATTTTGATGAAATTTGGTGTGGAAGTAGCTGACACTCTGGATAAACACAAAGGCTACTTTTTATCCCGAAAAAATAGAGAAAGAAAGAAAAAGTATTTATTGTGACTAGCACAGGAAGATCACTAACTTAACAAAAAACACAATAATAAAAGTTTGAAAACAAAAAAACAAAAATAAATAATCACATCACATCACACTAATATTATAAAGGCGAAAGTTTGTGAGTGTGTGTGTGTGTGTGTGTGTATGTTTGTTACTTCTTCACGCTCAAACGGCCAGACCGATTTGGATGAAATTCGGTATGTAGACAGCTTATAGCCTGGATTAACACATAGGCTACTTTTTATCCCGGAAAAATGTAGTGCTCCCGTGGGATGAGCGATAAATTCAAATATATTTGCTACTCTTTCAAACTCAAACGCCTCGACCGATTTTGATGAAATTTGGTGTGGAAGTAGCTGACACTCTGGATAAACACAAAGGCTACTTTTTATCCCGAAAAAATAGAGAAAGAAAGAAAAAGTATTTATTGACTAGCACAGGAAGATCACCAACTAAACAAAAAACACAATAATAAAAGTTTGAAAACAAAAAAACAAAAATAAATAATCACACTATCACATCACACTATAATCACACTAATATAATAAAGGCTAAAGTTTGTGAGTGTGTGTGTGTGTGTGTGTGTATGTTTGTTACTTCTTCACGCTCAAACGGCCAAAACGATTTGGATGAAATTCGGTATGTAGACAGCTTATAACCTGGATTAACACATAGGCTACTTTTTATCCCGGAAAAATGTAGTGCTCCCGTGGGATGAGCAAGAAATTCAAATATATTTGTTACTCTTTCAAACTCAAACGCCTCGACCGATTTTGATGAAATTTGGTGTGGAAGTAGCTGACACTCTGGATAAACACAAAGGCTACTTTTTATCCCGAAAAAATAGAGAAAGAAAGAAAAAGTATTTATTGTGACTAGCACAGGAAGATCACTAACTTAACAAAAAACACAATAATAAAAGTTTGAAAACAAAAAAACAAAAATAAATAATCACATCACATCACACTATCACACTAATCACACTAATATTATAAAGGCGAAAGTTTGTGAGTGTGTGTGTGTGTGTGTGTGTATGTTTGTTACTTCTTCACGCTCAAACGGCCAGACCGATTTGGATGAAATTCGGTATGTAGACAGCTTATAGCCTGGATTAACACATAGGCTACTTTTTATCCCGGAAAAATGTAGTGCTCCCGTGGGATGAGCGATAAATTCAAATATATTTGCTACTCTTTCAAACTCAAACGCCTCGACCGATTTTGATGAAATTTGGTGTGGAAGTAGCTGACACTCTGGATAAACACAAAGGCTACTTTTTATCCCGAAAAAATAGAGAAAGAAAGAAAAAGTATTTATTGACTAGCACAGGAAGATCACCAACTAAACAAAAAACACAATAATAAAAGTTTGAAAACAAAAAAACAAAAATAAATAATCACACTATCACATCACACTATAATCACACTAATATTATAAAGGCGAAAGTTTGTGAGTGTGTGTGTGTGTGTGTGTGTATGTTTGTTACTTCTTCACGCTCAAACGGCCAAAACGATTTGGATGAAATTCGGTATGTAGACAGCTTATAACCTGGATTAACACATAGGCTACTTTTTATCCCGGAAAAATGTAGTGCTCCCGTGGGATGAGCAAGAAATTCAAATATATTTGCTACTCTTTCAAACTCAAACGCCTCGACCGATTTTGATGTAATTTGGTGTGGAAGTAGCTGACACTCTGGATAAACACAAAGGCTACTTTTTATCCCGAAAAAATAGAGAAAGAAAGAAAAAGTATTTATTGACTAGCACAGGAAGATCACCAACTAAACAAAAAACACAATAATAAAAGTTTGAAAACAAAAAAACAAAAATAAATAATCACACTATCACATCACACTATAATCACACTAATATTATAAAGGCGAAAGTTTGTGAGTGTGTGTGTGTGTGTGTATGTTTGTTACTTCTTCACGCTCAAACGGCCAAAATGATTTGGATGAAATTCGGTATGTAGACAGCTTATAACCTGGATTAACACATAGGCTACTTTTTATCCCGGAAAAATGTAGTGCTCCCGTGGGATGAGCAAGAAATTCAAATATATTTGCTACTCTTTCAAACTCAAACGGCTCGACCGATTTTGATAAAATTAGGTGTGGAAGTAGCAGACATCCTGTATTCACATAGCACACATAGGCTACTTTACATCCTGAAAAAATGTAGTGTTCCCGTGGGATGAGCAATTTTTTTGTGAATACTTTTCTCACCGATTAAATATTACACGTTTTAGTATATCTCATAAACCGCGGGTAACACCGCGGGGCGCAGCTAGTGTTAATATAAATCATTTAATCAAGAGCAAACTCTGCAAGGTCATGATGAGTCTTTTGAATTATTTATTTGTAATTTAAAAACTGAAAACAACTTTTACAATTTTATCTTTTTGCCTGATTTCTTTAACATATTTTCATAATTTCTCTTTCTTCTTTACTGTACCAATTTGCAAACAATGTTATCGTGTATAAAAAAGACAAAAAAAATATTTTCAATACACTTCCTCGAAAACTGGTTCATATCGCACTACGATTAGGTTCACAATGCAATATATTTCACACGCGTGCGATTTTTCATTTTCCAACACGTGTGCGGAATTGCCTCAGATAACTTATACCTATACTTAGTCCAAATTGGTTCAATGCCTCTTATTCGGAGGTGAATGTTTTTTTTTTAATCTCGGTAAAGAGATACCTATGCGTCGTTACGGCGTTAATATTTTTTGAATATTAGAATAATGTTTATAAATAGAATATCATCAAATACCATGATTATTACAATAAAAAAAACGTTTATGAACAAATTAACATTTATTTGTGTTCTAAACTCAAAATCTATTTTCTATTTTTTATTTTTCTATTTTTAGAATAGATCTATTTCTAGAATTTTCTATTTTTCATATTAGGCTGTTTATCGGCTTTATACATTTGCTTTTCCTTCAACCTGGCGAACGCAAAGCGCGGAAAAAAAAAGAAAATTTAAATCATAGTTTCCTAATCATTCATGACAAAAATATTTTTCGTTATTTTATTTCTTCAAAAGTGTATTGAAAAACGTCGTTTGATACACGTGGACATTTGTTATTGCAGTTCTCGGCTCAAAAACAACCTCGCCTACGGCTCTGTAGTGCTATTCTGTAAAGATCTCACCGTGAAAACATAAGTGAAGTGATCTTAAAGTGAGCTGTCAATAATGTCAACCCCTAGCACATCAGGGATGACGGCTCACTTCACACTCACTTCACCTAAGTTATCACGGTGAGATGTTTGCAGAATAGCACTACGGGTGTTAATTCCGCCTCGAATGCAATAACAAAATTCTCCACTTGTATCAAAATGTTCTATTATGGCTTTTCACAACCGAGCTGATCATCTAATCGGCGCACCTCTTGATTTCGACTCGCCTACTTTAATCTAGTATTTGCATCACAATGCAACTGTGCCTTTCACAAGGAACCGATTTGACCTCATGCCCAGAGATCACTTGTACATGAACCATCCCATGCGTACCTGAATAACTTACTGCAGATTAGCTATTGTCCTCAATTTCACTTCCTCGAATACCTCTAGCACTGTTTGACATAATATAGTTTTTCATTCAAAGATTACGTTTTGTGGGCAGTTTTAGCTTATCGCGAGTAAAGCCGAGAATGCAGCTAGTCTTAAAAAACGTTTTTATTTTAAAGTATTATAACTAAATTAGACTAAGACGTTCTGCTAAGTAATTCTAAATGCCTCATCCACCAAAACTCCAAGGGAGAATCCAACTTAACTTGAGAACACCTGAGGAGGACACACAATAGTTACATTTGTGTTCTTATTATTTTAATTACACCCAAGTTTCGGAACGACACGACTAGGTAATTCAAAAGACTCATCATGACCTTGCAGAGTTTGCTCTTGATTAAATGATTTATATTAACACTAGCTGCGCCCCGCGGTGTTACCCGCGGTTTATGAGATATACTAAAACGTGTAATATTTAATCGGTGAGAAAAGTATTCACAAAAAAATTGCTCATCCCACGGGAACACTACATTTTTTCAGGATGTAAAGTAGCCTATGTGTGCTATGTGAATACAGGATGTCTGCTACTTCCACACCTAATTTTATCAAAATCGGTCGAGCCGTTTGAGTTTGAAAGAGTAGCAAATATATTTGAATTTCTTGCTCATCCCACGGGAGCACTACATTTTTCCGGGATAAAAAGTAGCCTATGTGTTAATCCAGGTTATAAGCTGTCTACATACCGAATTTCATCCAAATCGTTTTGGCCGTTTGAGCGTGAAGAAGTAACAAACATACACACACACACACACACTCACAAACTTTCGCCTTTATAATATTAGTGTGATTATAGTGTGATGTGATAGTGTGATTATTTATTTTTGTTTTTTTGTTTTCAAACTTTTATTATTGTGTTTTTTGTTTAGTTGGTGATCTTCCTGTGCTAGTCAATAAATACTTTTTCTTTCTTTCTCTATTTTTTCGGGATAAAAAGTAGCCTTTGTGTTTATCCAGAGTGTCAGCTACTTCCACACCAAATTACATCAAAATCGGTCGAGGCGTTTGAGTTTGAAAGAGTAGCAAATATATTTGAATTTCTTGCTCATCCCACGGGAGCACTACATTTTTCCGGGATAAAAAGTAGCCTATGTGTTAATCCAGGTTATAAGCTGTCTACATACCGAATTTCATCCAAATCGTTTTGGCCGTTTGAGCGTGAAGAAGTAACAAACATACACACACACACACACACACACTCACAAACTTTCGCCTTTATAATATTAGTGTGATTATAGTGTGATGTGATAGTGTGATTATTTATTTTTGTTTTTTTGTTTTCAAACTTTTATTATTGTGTTTTTTGTTTAGTTGGTGATCTTCCTGTGCTAGTCAATAAATACTTTTTCTTTCTTTCTCTATTTTTTCGGGATAAAAAGTAGCCTTTGTGTTTATCCAGAGTGTCAGCTACTTCCACACCAAATTTCATCAAAATCGGTCGAGGCGTTTGAGTTTGAAAGAGTAGCAAATATATTTGAATTTATCGCTCATCCCACGGGAGCACTACATTTTTCCGGGATAAAAAGTAGCCTATGTGTTAATCCAGGCTATAAGCTGTCTACATACCGAATTTCATCCAAATCGGTTTGGCCGTTTGAGCGTGAAGAAGTAACAAACATACACACACACACACACACACACACACTCACAAACTTTCGCCTTTATAATATTAGTGTGATTAGTGTGATAGTGTGATGTGATGTGATTATTTATTTTTGTTTTTTTGTTTTCAAACTTTTATTATTGTGTTTTTTGTTAAGTTAGTGATCTTCCTGTGCTAGTCACAATAAATACTTTTTCTTTCTTTCTCTATTTTTTCGGGATAAAAAGTAGCCTTTGTGTTTATCCAGAGTGTCAGCTACTTCCACACCAAATTTCATCAAAATCGGTCGAGGCGTTTGAGTTTGAAAGAGTAACAAATATATTTGAATTTCTTGCTCATCCCACGGGAGCACTACATTTTTCCGGGATAAAAAGTAGCCTATGTGTTAATCCAGGTTATAAGCTGTCTACATACCGAATTTCATCCAAATCGTTTTGGCCGTTTGAGCGTGAAGAAGTAACAAACATACACACACACACACACACACACTCACAAACTTTAGCCTTTATAATATTAGTGTGATTATAGTGTGATGTGATAGTGTGATTATTTATTTTTGTTTTTTTGTTTTCAAACTTTTATTATTGTGTTTTTTGTTTAGTTGGTGATCTTCCTGTGCTAGTCAATAAATACTTTTTCTTTCTTTCTCTATTTTTTCGGGATAAAAAGTAGCCTTTGTGTTTATCCAGAGTGTCAGCTACTTCCACACCAAATTTCATCAAAATCGGTCGAGGCGTTTGAGTTTGAAAGAGTAGCAAATATATTTGAATTTATCGCTCATCCCACGGGAGCACTACATTTTTCCGGGATAAAAAGTAGCCTATGTGTTAATCCAGGCTATAAGCTGTCTACATACCGAATTTCATCCAAATCGGTCTGGCCGTTTGAGCGTGAAGAAGTAACAAACATACACACACACACACACACACACACTCACAAACTTTCGCCTTTATAATATTAGTGTGATTAGTGTGATAGTGTGATGTGATGTGATTATTTATTTTTGTTTTTTTGTTTTCAAACTTTTATTATTGTGTTTTTTGTTAAGTTAGTGATCTTCCTGTGCTAGTCACAATAAATACTTTTTCTTTCTTTCTCTATTTTTTCGGGATAAAAAGTAGCCTTTGTGTTTATCCAGAGTGTCAGCTACTTCCACACCAAATTTCATCAAAATCGGTCGAGGCGTTTGAGTTTGAAAGAGTAACAAATATATTTGAATTTCTTGCTCATCCCACGGGAGCACTACATTTTTCCGGGATAAAAAGTAGCCTATGTGTTAATCCAGGTTATAAGCTGTCTACATACCGAATTTCATCCAAATCGTTTTGGCCGTTTGAGCGTGAAGAAGTAACAAACATACACACACACACACACACACACTCACAAACTTTAGCCTTTATTATATTAGTGTGATTATAGTGTGATGTGATAGTGTGATTATTTATTTTTGTTTTTTTGTTTTCAAACTTTTATTATTGTGTTTTTTGTTTAGTTGGTGATCTTCCTGTGCTAGTCAATAAATACTTTTTCTTTCTTTCTCTATTTTTTCGGGATTAAAAGTAGCCTTTGTGTTTATCCAGAGTGTCAGCTACTTCCACACCAAATTTCATCAAAATCGGTCGAGGCGTTTGAGTTTGAAAGAGTAGCAAATATATTTGAATTTATCGCTCATCCCACGGGAGCACTACATTTTTCCGGGATAAAAAGTAGCCTATGTGTTAATCCAGGCTATAAGCTGTCTACATACCGAATTTCATCCAAATCGGTCTGGCCGTTTGAGCGTGAAGAAGTAACAAACATACACACACACACACACACACACTCACAAACTTTCGCCTTTATAATATTAGTGTGATGTGATGTGATTATTTATTTTTGTTTTTTTGTTTTCAAACTTTTATTATTGTGTTTTTTGTTAAGTTAGTGATCTTCCTGTGCTAGTCACAATAAATACTTTTTCTTTCTTTCTCTATTTTTTCGGGATAAAAAGTAGCCTTTGTGTTTATCCAGAGTGTCAGCTACTTCCACACCAAATTTCATCAAAATCGGTCGAGGCGTTTGAGTTTGAAAGAGTAGCAAATATATTTGAATTTCTTGCTCATCCCACGGGAGCACTACATTTTTCCGGGATAAAAAGTAGCCTATGTGTTAATCCAGGTTATAAGCTGTCTACATACCGAATTTCATCCAAATCGTTTTGGCCGTTTGAGCGTGAAGAAGTAACAAACATACACACACACACACACACACACTCACAAACTTTCGCCTTTATAATATTAGTGTGATTATAGTGTGATGTGATAGTGTGATTATTTATTTTTGTTTTTTTGTTTTCAAACTTTTATTATTGTGTTTTTTGTTTAGTTGGTGATCTTCCTGTGCTAGTCAATAAATACTTTTTCTTTCTTTCTCTATTTTTTCGGGATAAAAAGTAGCCTTTGTGTTTATCCAGAGTGTCAGCTACTTCCACACCAAATTACATCAAAATCGGTCGAGGCGTTTGAGTTTGAAAGAGTAGCAAATATATTTGAATTTCTTGCTCATCCCACGGGAGCACTACATTTTTCCGGGATAAAAAGTAGCCTATGTGTTAATCCAGGTTATAAGCTGTCTACATACCGAATTTCATCCAAATCGTTTTGGCCGTTTGAGCGTGAAGAAGTAACAAACATACACACACACACACACACACACTCACAAACTTTCGCCTTTATAATATTAGTGTGATTATTAAAGATACATAATACACACGAGTACAGCTGTTGATGATCTTAATTTTTTATGAGGGACGATGATTGAAAACTAATATACCATCTTCGCACCGTATCTGCGGTATCCTCCAGGTTATTGCAGTTTCTTTGTCTTTCTGGATCTTTCTTTACTTGTCTATGACTAGCTTTTGCCCGTGGCTACGCCCGCTTGAATTTTGGAAAATATCCCACGGGAACATCCTACCGGGAAATCCTTCCTTATTCTTTGTCTACATTATAAAGGGAACCTCTGTGCAAAATTTCAGCTTTCTAGGGTTTGGGCTGGGTGTTGATGAGTCAGTCAGTTAGTCAGGATTTTTTATTTGTATAGAAGATAGATATAGATATTCTAATAAGTATGACCGATATAAAGCCCCAATAGGTCAATAGCCCAATAGCCCAATAGGTGGCCTCATGAAGGCCACCTATTCATAAACAGCTTACCATCATCCTTAAAAGCTAAGATAACCAGTCAGCAATAACCAGGCGCATACGCATCGATCCGCGTAACGTTTACATAACGAGACTGGTTCTAAAGGTTGACCTTAAGCACCCCTTTCACAGTTAGCGCACCTGCGCCGACTGCTTACGTAAGTGTTCTGTTACAAGTGTTACACCATACGATTATTAAATGGGACCTGCTGTTATAAAACAATTCAGACAAAATGATTTAAAATATCATTATTATAAATGAAACCCATGTTTCATTTTATTATTTGTTTAAGCAGACACACTATGGGTTCATTAGATTCAGAGGCCAAATGGAACACGGATTGATATCTTTAAAAAAGAATAGTAAAAAATCAAAAAACAAAATCTAACTGCTACAAAGAGTCGTTGAATAAAGCAGCCATTTTTGCAGGCTATTCTTTACCTGAACCGTTTCTATTAGTCTTCTCTGATAGAGAAAGTAGTATTGAGGATGTAATATTCCTGCATAGACATAGCTTGTATCCATTTAAAGTAAAAAGAATACTTATGAAACTTACCCTAACGATATGCATAAAAATCTTCCACCTCGCAACGCCTTTAGCGAAGGCGCTCTTCACAGAGAGGGGAATGCAGACGCCCATAATCCACAGGAAGGCAGGGAACACCAGATCGCCAGCCACCAAGCCGTTCCACGTCGCATGCTCCATCCACCAGTAGCCACCAGCACCGTCGTTCACGAAGATCATAAAGACGATAGCCATCCTGAACAAAGTGATCTCATTTAAGAATATTGAAGCAACTATCAAAACACACTAGACCTGTGATAAATAACATAAACAGTTGGTATTTAATTTTTTGCTTGTGGTTAAGTAATAACAGCCGCATGGGTCGATCGATCAGAGCTACGCTTGCCTCAGTTGGTCCGTGAATGGGTGACCATCTTCATATACCTAGACCTATCCCAGACCCTTCCGTGCCTCAGAAAGCACGTTAAGCCGTTGGGGTCTGACGATCGTTACGATCGTTGTAAGCCCGAAAGTCCGACAATCAGTCTTACCAAGGGGTATCGTATTACCCAGTAACTGGGTTATGTAGGTACGACAGGCAGTCACTCCATATAAAATACTGGTATTCAGCTGCATCCGGTTACACTGGAAACTGACCCAAACATCGTTGGGAAAAGGCTAGGCAGATAATGATGATGATTTTGTTTTTTGTAAGACTAATCTTACTTGTGGATTGGGATGATGGGTGATGACTGGCAGCTAATAGAGATGTATGGAAGAAGAAGACATACTGCGCCCACCACAAATTAATAGGGGCAAGAGGGTGGTGATAATGAAAGCATATCATTAACAATAACTCATTTAAATACTTAACTGCCAAACGTTAGCAGATATGTTCTTAAAATTCGATGTTACATTATGACACTGTGCTAAAAAAGTAAGTAATCTAAAAGTATAATATACAGCACCAACAAAAAAAAACGTGTGAATAGGGCTATTCACACGCATAGTCTTTCTGGTCGTGCTAGATTCCGAATTAACACAGATCACAGATGCTATGTAGGCCGTTGAAACTTGAAAGCCTTTGATTTTGCAAATGTTCTCCTTCTTATAGCAGAGGTGACTAATTAATGACGTGATAAGAAATGGTGGGCAATTGGCAAAAGTTTATTGCCTACTTAACATCAATGATCATCAAAAAAAAAAATCAAAGGTTAATGTTGATTCCAGTTTGTTTAAAATCCTGTTGTCCATCATCACCTGCCTAGTCTTTGTCCAACTATGTTGGGTCGGCTTCCAGTCTAACTGGATGCAGCTGAATACCAGTATTTTACATGGAGCGACTGCTTATCTGACCTCCACAAACCAATAACTGGGTAATACGATATCCCTTGGTAAGACTGTTACCCTCATGGCCACATTTATTTAAAAATCTTCGTTTAATTTTACAAAAGGGTACTTTGAAAATTACTTATAATAAATATGCAAGTGTTCACTCACCCTCTAAAAGTGTCAAGCGCTCGTAATCTCTGTTGTATAGCCAGCTCCTTGTCCCCATACCTCAGCTTGCCGGTCCTCCTCACCCGTGACATGATCAACTTCACGATGCCGTACAACACCCATATTGCCAACAATACACCCAGTAGCAGAAGAAGAGCTGATGGAAGAAATGGCCTACATAAAATATTTGATTATTTTTTATTTTATTGCCTAACATCTTCTATAATGAATGCACATCGCTGAAGTTAGGCTAATAGTTTTAATGAAAGACTCAAAGAGGAAATTGTCAATTAATTTGATCAGTTAGGGATTAGTAATCTCTGGGTTTGCCATTTTAAGGCAGAAGGATAGTGCTACACATCCTTCGGATTTACATATTGACATAAACTTCGAGAAGGAATGGGAGCTACATATTCCCAAGCCCGAACTACAGATACGTTTGGTACGATGCCAATCTTAAACATAACATACACACGTGGCACTTGTGAATTGTCAACCCATTTCCCTTAATCGACTCGCAAATACGCTACAATACACACACATTGTGGTTTCCATCCACATATCAACAAATCATTGTCTGCGATTGTTTCAACACCTGCATTGTAAAGTCTAAACATTTCTTTGAATTCATATGTTCCCATAAGTGGAGTTGGGATGCGATTATTCGATATCGTCGTCATCGTATTTTTTTTTTCAAGACGTTCTTTCATAACTTTTAAAGGGTATTCTTTTACGAAAACCACGCGGCAAGGGGTGCGTTCTATTTTTGGAATTTAATAGGCCAGGTCACTCACAGCGTTTATGTTTTAAATTCAACCTTTTTTTTAGTTTCCACCAAAATTGTTCAATGACTCTCTTAACGTATTGTTATTGCAAACTCATTGATTGATCCACAAGAATAATGTTTAGTCAAAATCCGGCCTAAAAACCTTGCAATTGTCCACCACACCCTTGCCATTGAACTATTGTCGATGGAAACGTTTGTGTCATCAACATGGTCGACATTTAGACCGGCCTCAGTATTTCTTTTATCTTTAAGTATATTTTGATTATTTCCATATATGGTATCCGATGGCTTTACCTGAACGCTCATAACTGGTTTCTGTGCCACGGTCAGTTAGGCTGTAACCTGCATATATGCAGATATTCAAGATCGATGGCAATAACAATAAAATTATTGTATTTATGAAGGCCGCATTATTATTTGGTCATGCAAATAAGGCTGACTTCGTATGGGCATTATGCAATGCCGTGCAGATAAAGGTTGGATTAAGATATCTTGAAATTGTTATGGCAGATAAAGTTAACATTCCGTTTGAGTTTCTTGTTACCTTTCTGTAAGGTGTGTATGTTATTAGTCACAACAATGTGTGATGCATTGCCATCAGATCAAAACGTATTTTTTTCAAGGGACCTATGGATTGTCATCAATAATTTGGTTTTCACCTAAAAAAAAGTCAAAGAACTAGGTATGTAGATTTATTTATCAGAAGCATCTTCATTTTATCGTGACGTAGCCCAGGCGCTCTACCTATCCGATAAACATAATCCGGATTCATCTCATCGAAAACGTCCAGATAAAATAACTATATAACGATAAACTCTCTTATTTGTCACCAGTATTTGTACGATACTCGAAATAAGAAGAATTTCATTACATCAAAATGGAGAAGACTCTCTTGTGTGTGTTGTTTTTTGTGATCAGTGTGTCTGGTGAACCGAGGGTTGATCCTTTGGTCCTGATCAGCAGTCAGGGGTTGGTCAGAGGTCATAGGGCGACCGATGGTGACTACTCCATGTTTCTTGGTGTGCCGTACGCTCAAGTGGACCCAGAAAATCCTTTTGGGGTAAGTAGAATGTCTCAACCGAAGAATTTGGCACTCCTCGCCGACGGATGTTACCAGCCGCTCAATGTCAGGCCCAGAATAGAAATAGGATTTCAAATAGAGAACGTAGCTATTTTATTTGTGTTTGAATTCCTTCCATACCAGCGGTTAATGAGAATATATTTTGGAGACAAAGTAAAAGGATAATATCGGCAGTTCCAGAAACAAGTAGGCAAGACCTTCGCAAAAAAAATAGTTGCAACTGATTAAAAATATAGCAAAATCAGTAGCAGCTTAGTTCTAAAAAAACCTCCATAATTATTACCTAAGGCGTGATTATAATCCTCCGCTTCATTAGCCAAAAGTGTTGACATAACTGACACAGTACCTACGTCATAGTAATTTTTACGCTATTAATAACTTCATTATCGATAGCCGTGATGAGATCGTAAACCCCAACGCAATGGAAAGTGTTTGTTTTTTAATTAAAAACTATACATGCACAAGACACAAATAGTCTGTGAATAGTTGTCACATTATTATTGTATTTATGCTAGTAAATCATTTACAAGTTGTAAACAAGAAATAGGTACTTAATTGCTTGATGGGAGTCTATAAAATAAAATGACATAACGAATAACAAAATAACTTATTCAATACACAATATGACTTATTTTAGCATAATATGAAACCGCCACTACCTTATAGAGAGACCATCGAAGGATTAAAACCATACAAGGAAAGGATCATATTTACAGTCAAGGAAACAGCTCGTGGCTAAGTAATAACAGCCGCATGGGTCGATCCATCAGGTTAAGCTACGCTTGCCGGGGTTGTCCGTGGATGGGCGACCATCTTGTCATGACACAACAAGCCAACAAGACTCCTCCGTGCGTCGGAAAGCACGTTAAGCCTTTGGTCCCGGCTGTCATTCGTGGATCTTTGACAGTTGTTACGTCAGAAGCCCGAAAGTCTGACCACCAGTCTTACCAAGGGGTATCGTTCAAGGGCTACCCAGTAACTGGGTTGTGGAGGTCAGATAGGCAGTCGCTCCATGTAAAATCCTGGTATTCATCTGCATCCGGTTAGACTGGAAGCCGACCCCAACATTGTTGGGAAAAGGCTAGGCAGATTGATTGAGCCCAGAAAGCAACTGTTTGTATCTTATATAACTTAACATAAATTCGTCAAAGGCAAAATATCCTTTTATGAGTCAAAAGTTATTTCAAGGTCCAGTTTCCTTTAGTTTACATTCCTTGAATGATGACGTCATTCCACTCGACATAGTATCAGTCAATGATAGTAGGCAGCTGATATCTACGGCTAAGAAATATCTCCGAACACTCATATTGAATAGATAGATAAGTTTGATGTCAACGATCTAGTTCAGAGTTATGTAAATAATCAAGAAACAGAGAAAAGCTAATTCCATTGTTCCAAGCTTGAAAATTATTTTACATATATTATGTTTTAATTAAATAATTCTCTTGACAAAGACCATTATTAAAGTAGTTTAGGTAACTCAATGCCATGCAAAGGTCCTGCTAATTAGCATTTCATTTCATTTCAGCTATGAAATAATATTTACACAAGATTTTCTTCTTTTCAGCCATCTCACGCCAGACAGCCATTCCAAGAAATAATCTTCGATGCTAATGACGGGACTATCAAATGCCCGCAAATGGGATCCTCGAAAACTGACTCCGAGACGATTGACTGTCTACGTTTGAACATTTTCGTACCATTCAAAGCCAGTGCCAACAACCCTCTACCAGTTCTAGTTTGGATTCATGGTGGTGACTTCGTCAGAGGAAGTGCAGGAGATTATGGAGTCAGAAACTTAGTCAGACATGACGTAGTAGTCGTCACTGTCAATTATCGTCTGGGTCCATACGGATTTATGTGCTTAGATAACCCTAGCGTACCTGGCAACCAGGGTCTGAAGGACCAGTATGCAGCGCTGGGATGGATCAGAAAGAATATTGCTTCTTTTGGTGGCAACCCTTATAATGTTACTATTGCTGGTCAGGATGCTGGAGCCGCATCAGTCCTATTACACTTGTATGCTGATAACACCAAATTGTTCCATAAAGCAATTGTAGAGAGTGGCACACCACAGAGTGAAGGTATGTTTGTTAATGCAGATGTAGATGCTGCTATCATGATAGCTCAGCATTTAGGAGTAAACACGACTGACACTGATGAAGCCCTTATGTTCCTCATAAGCTCTCCTCATGATTTAGTAACAGCTGCTGCTTATGAATTGAACTTACGACTGAGACCTTGCAAGGAGAGATCATTCAGTGGTCTTGAAAATTTTGTAGAAAACGATCCTTACTCGTTAACGAACATAATCAAAGTGAGAAACACGCCTGTGCTGATTGGTTACACTAGCCAGGAACGTGACTCACTAAGCAACGATTACTTTGATTCAGATCCATTTTATGAGAAATTGAGAAACAATTTCAATCTCAACGGACTACAGTTAGAACAAGCCGCTACATTTGTGAGGCGGTTCTATATAGGATATGACCCTGTATCAGAAGATGTAGCAACTGAATTGGAGAATTTTGAATCTGATTTTGTATTCGGCCACCCATCGCAAAGAGTAGTATCCAGGCTGTTCGAAGAAAATGTTGGGTCTGTCTATGAATATGTGTTCAGCTACGGTGGAAGTTCAGGTGCTCAAGGTGCAGGACATTCAGCTGAACTTGATTATTTATTTGACATAGAAGGTGTCAACTTGAAGAGAAGTGAAGACGATCAATTGATAACTGACCGAATAACAACTTTATGGACTAATTTCATCAAATATGGGTAAGTTGAGCTATCAAAAATTTATAGCGATGTACTAGCCAGCTCTGTAAAAGTGTATTTGAAGAAAGAATTCTATCCAAAATTGCATTACTAAAATATTTAAATAATTATTCATTGCTCCTAATAATAAAATACTTATCAACACATGCGAAACCTTATCAAAACTCACCATCATCATCATTCTTCTTCCCGATTCACGATTAATAGATAGCAAATAGATTATTTTAATGCTTATGCATTTCCAGAAACCCAACACCCCAAACATCCGAGTTAGTCCCAGTGAGGTGGACACCAGTCACTGCCACCTCCAGGCCGACCATGGTTATCGACACAGTCATAAGGATGGACAGCCGGGTCGAGAACCAGAGGATGGCTTTCTGGGACCTCTTCTATTCAATGTACGGGAGCTATAGTACCTTAGCCAGAGAGTGCGTCTTTACCAAGTGCTGTTAAATTAATGAGTTCTGTGATTTTTATTTATAGTAGCAAAGTAACCAGTTTGACATATCGAAAGTAATTGATTGTTGTGTAAATAATGTGATTATATATTGCATTATGAAAGCTTTCATTTCAATTGATATAAGACCAATCCAATAAAACTGCAACATGTCGAAATGATTATTGATATTGATCACAGAAATCTAAATAATTAGATTTCTGTGATATTGATATTTAAATGCCAAAACGAAGTGTCAAGCTCAAAATCAGCAACATTTACATTCAAGACGGTATTTGCTTGATACTTTTAAATTCGCTAGTACAATGCCAAGTCAGTGGCTCTTTTCTGGGTCGCTCGTCTCCAACGGATGATGCTCATCAAGACAAATCGACTTCACAAAGGATTTGGGCCAGCTTCGCCTCCCGCCCACTTCAACCCACTTAGTATCACTTGATCGCGTGTCGTGATTCGTTTTTTTTTTATTAACTCCATCTGATATGATGATAGCTTGCAGAAATTGAGGATGCCCCAATGAACGTGGATCCGTTGCCAATTTTGTTTTGATATATAGGTTTTACAGAAGTTCAAGATTTTGTTAGCTTGTTTTACAAACAAATATTTTAAATAAAATATGCGATGTAAAAATATTTTGACCAATAAAAAAAAAGAAAGTGTTTTATAGTATTTTCTTCAGATAATGAAACGAACCCGAAGTCTATGACATAACAAGGTGACCTCTTGCATTAGAATCTGGTTTAGCAGCTCATAAGTAAAAATAAAAGGTTGTGAAATTGAAGGTAAACAATGCAAATTGTAGAGATCATTGTCTAGCTCTAAAATTAAGCAAATTAATCCTATAATTTGTTTCCTTATTTTGCCTTACTATCGTATCTTTGTACATAGATACTCACTACTAGAATTAATTAGAATGTGCTATCACAGAATAATAAAGCTGCAGTACTTTATCTGGGCAGTGACCTTGAATTAATTACCTACGGCCGTCCGTGCGTAACTGCCGCGCGCTCGAACTGTTGCGTTCTGGTACTGACTGAGATTTCGAAGCGCTTCGTTTCGGCCGTTTTCTATGAAAATAAACTACTGTATCATTATTATACTGTGGTGCTATACTGTAAAGTTGACACGATGCTACACCAGCGTAAACTACGACTATCATAATTCATAACTTATACTTTCTTCCGATATTGTACACGCACCTGACACCAAAGAAAGTATTGGAAAACCGCTAGTACTCCCTATAATTGTATATTTACATCCGAATCATTATATCTATCTGCAGATCGTGATGTGGTTTCCTTACCACTTTCCTCGCAATATCGGAGATAAAACTAATCAAAGGTCATTATGACTTCGGCACTTGTAATCTAACTTTCACTTGAAGGCCCATCGTCGCCAATGTCTACAGAATATTAGTTACGCCATTTTCACAATTTTCTCCAAGTTTTAGTGCGTGACTGTTTCGATCTGAGTTATCAATTTATTATTACATCATAAATCTGAGATGATAACCACTTGCTGATTTGCTTTCGTTTTTTTTTAGCATCCGCCCGCGGCTTTGTCTCTATGGTATGTCGATAAAAAGTAGGCTATGTCCTTTTCCAGGTTATGGTCTACCCTTGTCCCAAATGTTATCCAAATCTGATTAGCCGTTTTAGCCTGAAAGCGTTACAAACAAACTCAATTTCGCATGAATAATGTTAGTTAGGATTGAAATAGTATAGGTACACCTTTTTAGCGTGTGTTGGGTAGTCAAATCTCCAACACTGAAATTACGCACGTAATTAACACTTACTTAATGAATATTGACTGAGGAGCATGTAAGAAGAAAAGAATGTATTAATTGTGGATGTCTATAAAAAGAGTAAAACCAAAGAAAATATGCATGAATGGATAGATTCCGTGAAAGATGATAATTATATTGCTGGGAAAAGTAAAAATTGAAGAAAAATATGTAAGTAGCTGAATTTTGGGTCACACATCGCACGCTTATACTGGTTTAACTTAAAAAAATAGATTTCTGGATTAATTTTTTGCAATCGGGGTCTAGTCGGCTTAGTAGCCAACATAAATAAATATTAATGAACAGATTAATATAAATACGAGTATATACTTACTTTTTCAAAAACCATTAAATCTGTGCAAAAAAAATTGCAGAAATCCTAACTTTCTACTCAAACCAGGTCAGTATTCTATTAAGGGTGCGACATATTGGGATCGGACTTGCCATCAATACGATATAAGAGAAGAAGTTGTATATACTAATTCCTTGAATTTCTTCAAAATATCCTTAGCCAATCGCTTAAGAATTGGACTAAACCAAGGGTGACAGACAGATAGAGCAACGACTACAAGTTCCTAACAGTGACATATTCTCTTCAATAGACTGCTGATTCTTTGAAATATCTTACTCAACAGCCTTCCTGATATGTTCGAGTCTGTTTTCAGAACATCACTGAAGGCTTGTTTTGAAGGTTGTAATCTCTTGCAAAGTAGGTATAACGAAAATTTTTAATTCGGGGAAAATTAACACAGCGTGTCTTTTTTTTTGTGGATGGGAAAAATGATTTCTCCCGCTCTGGGCGGAGAGCAGGAGGACTAAAACCCACCCGTATTTCTTCAGTTGCCTGATCTCTTTAGAACAACCCGCGGCTCCAGCGGCGACATAGCCTGTCTGATTCACCTCAAAGTACCTTGACCACCTTGATATTAGTATAGTGAGGAAAATATCTTAGAACATTTGGCATTGCAGCCTTGCAGTGACAAAGACAGACAACAGACAATTAAATAGATACAATATACGTACTATATGCTGAATAACTGAGTTATATACCGCATACCAGATGCTTTAATTAAAATACCAAAAAAGAAGTATATAGTTATATTGGTAGTAGTATGTATGGTGATGGATATATGGTGGTGGTGGTGTATGGTGGTGTAGAATTATGGAGAACATAATAAAGAGTATTCTATCTGTCTATCTATCTAAAAAGTCAAAACTTAGGGGTAACTTAGTTATATAATATATTTTAATTTAAGAATATACAGTGGTGAAATGAAAGAAAAATCGGCCAAGTCCGTGTCGGATCACGCACAATGAATGGTTCCATAGTTGAAAAGAATTTATCCCAAAAACAAACTTAACATTGTAATCCCAAAAAAAAATTTTTATGTGATAAAAGGTCAAATTAATTAACAATTTTCGGACTTTATCCTTTACTTGTGCCGTGACACCTTGCTTCTTGCCAAATTTCATTATTCTAGGTCAACGGGAAGTACTCTAAAGGTTTTGATAAACTTGCGAGTGTCAAGATGGTCGTATTTTTTTATTGCGTTGATATAAAAGCATGATTTTTTTAGAACTTCAAGGGACTATAGCCTAGGGGCTATATAGGGGCTAATAGTTGATATTAATTTCAACTTGACACCTCCACGCGTTCCTGAGAAAAGGGTCTTGACAGACTGACAGACAGACGGACAACGAAGGGATCCTATAAGGGTTCCGTTTTTCCCTTCTGAGGTACGGAACTCTAAAAACAGTGCAAAAACAAAGTGAAAATTATGAAATGAATGATTATGATTATGATTATGAAAAAGTGAAGTAATGGAGCCTTTTTGAAAAATATAGGTAACTTGGCGTGGGTGCAAGTTTACGACAACTTCCAATGAGAACAACACCCCATTTGAAGGCATATAATAAGACTACAAGATGTCATCAATAATAATGTATGCGATACCCGCAGATAAGTACATCAACTTTCGAAGGAAAAGGCCACTAAGATTGTATTGTATGTCAAGGAATTTATACTGATACAAGACGTTGTTGTTTACATTGATTACACTTCAACGTGGAAAATTCAATAATAGGAGACCCAAAAACGAACTCATAAGTACTTAACTTTCAGTTACAAAGAATCACCAATCCCGTCGATGTGAACACTTATCACATGCATATTTTTACAAATAAGTGTGTTGTACACTTTGTTCAGACGTCTTTCTTACATTTCGGCTCAGAAAAGGTCTATAACGATGGTTATACAATTCACCCGAAAAACGTACCGAATCCACCATAGATTGCAATGATATTGTAGTTGTAACTCATGACAAAAATAGGAATAAGCTATAACTTACGCAAGTAGATGTCGACGGGTTCCCTGGCGGTGCGGATGTCGCATCCCTCGGAGCTAGCGTTCAGCTTGTACACGCCAAACTCTCCCATCTCCGGCCTGAGCTGGCACAACAACCCTCTGCAGAACAAACATAAGGAAATAATTAAATCATTAGCAATATGGGAGACAAAGAACAGACAAACACAAAACAAGAATAGATGAACATAAGGTAAATTCTCGCAAGTCGAGATCGAGGAAACAATTAGAAAAGATTCATGGATCCCAGTCATGAACCTTTTCACATTAAAATCTCATAACTTCATTCAATCTCCCTTTGCAGCGTCCGGCAAATACCTTTCAGAAGAATAGTAGAGTCGTGTCTGAGTATCTCCCAAACACATAAACGTCCAATTATCACTACACCAGAAGCATTAAAAAGCGATCAGTGAAGGGATAATAAGATCCGTACGAATCTTCTCACGCAAAGAATCTTAAACAGAATCCTTAAGGGAAATTAAGTGGAAGCAAAATAAAACATTCTCAGAAATCTCTCAAAATTACACCGAAATTACAGAAAGGCAGGAAGAAGTGGTGGGTAGGGAACTGAATATTATCTCCAGCAGTTTACCTTGTTTGTTGTGTATATCCTTTTAAGACCGTCTGGCATAAAAGCATACACATTTGCATATTGTGTACACAGAAAGAACCCACGCAACCTCGACATGAGGATCTCATGCATCCATGCATGCAAGTGGCGTAAGAGCCTGTCCTGCGCCGGAGTCTCAAACGCAACATCCTTTCGTTGACTAATGATGTTTGTGATCAATTACCTCCAAGTAATTCGCCTAACTTCCACACTTGCATTCTTTCAATGCATGTTTTAGACATCAATGATGTGATTTAGTTAGGCCACTAACTAGACGGTGACATCCATTAGGATTCTGCTTTCCCGTACCATAAGTACATTTAAACATGACAATGACCACTGATAAGTCAGGGCAGTACTGACTTAGGTATTCATCTATACTAATAATGAAATCTATCTATGCTAATAATAAAGCTAACGAGTTTGTTTTCTTGTTTGTATGTTTGAATGCGCTAATCTCTGGAACAACTTGTCGGATTTGAAAAATTCTTCTTGCATTAGATAGCCCAATACTTGAGGAAGGCTATAAGTTATTTAACATCACTCTTGAACTCTTAGGAGCCGGGCAAAAAGTAAAAAAGTAAGAAAGAACGCTAAAACGAAGTAATAGCACGTACGGGCGATGCGATTCGATGGAGTGGGCCGGGGTAACGAGAAATTTCACGCGGGCGAAGTCGCGGGCAGAAGGTAGTATGTGATATGTGCAAACTTTATAGAGTCTTGCCAATACGTTAGTGTCAGCAACAGGCATTGTATTTAAAATTTTCTAATTATGCACTATTGAATGAGTAAGTCCATCGTTCACAATGCCGTTGTAATTGCACCTTCAATCAACTCCCACGATTTGCTTGTAATTAAGCAATTATTAGTACGCTACGTATGTTTTTCTCCAACACTTAGGTCAAGGAGTTAATAGTTACGTTACATTTTATCCAGAGCATGGTTTTCTCACGTTTTCTTTCATCGTTAATGGTTAATTGAATGGAATCGAAACTTGTTAATTATTTACATAAAGAGTTTGTAAAGTTTGATGCAATATGAGCCCTATTTTAAGCTAGCCAGCAGTGCTTAATGTTTTAGTAAGAGCCTGTCCAGATGAGGCGATTCTCGAGATACTGGAGTTACATTATCCCGTCCAGATGCTGTCCCGAGTTTCCTCACTCGCACGTAAAACGTGTGCAATGAGCGGGACTCTCGACTTGCTCGTTTTAAGCGCGAGCGCCGCACGAGTTGAGATACTCGGGCGCCATTGCTGCGTCCACTCGTCCAGTACTATGCGCGAGTCCGTGATGAGTGGACATGTTTGGTTCGAAACGGAGCGTGATAACTTCGATATGAAACTTTTTATTGACGAAGTTAGACGTTAAATCGTCGACTTTCTCTTTCGTTTACGAGGTTTCCATTGACGGTATGCAATCCACAACACAACCGCTGTATCCGAGTTCATGTTTGTAACTGGCAGGGAATCCCTCCTAGCGTAGAAACGGGCGTAAAACGACGCAATATAAATTGAAGCGCGCGAGTAAACTCGTGCGCAGATTGCCTCATCTGGACAGGCTCTAAGGGGATTATAAGGTTATACACAGGCGATTTTATATTAGTTAGATGATCCTTTCAAGTCCCAGGTTTTGTTATTTCACTACTGTAATATAATCAGCTATTTAAGACTGGCAAGCTGTAAGTATTGTGCCTGATGTAATAATGGTAATATAGTATTAATTTGTAAGATTAGCCTTGTAATAATATGTCCCTGGTTAAGAGCCTATAGGTACTACCTCAAGTGGCTTAGCATGATCCTCCGTTATGTCGATAATACTGCAGCATTAATTTTGAAATAAATACATGGTAAAGTTGAGGATTAATGTTAAGTATACTATGTTTGACGAAAACGCAATTTCATAAAATTTTCTCGATACAAAAAAAAACCAAAGTTACCTCCAAACCGAACAATACCTAAACCGCTGGTATTCAAAAAACACTTCAAATTAGATCATGAAACTTTGCATACTGAATTAACTATAAAGCAGGTTTTACGTTTTTTATTTTTTTTTCAAATTACCATTATTTTCAACATAAAAAGCAATTACCTAAACTATTGGCGCCCAGCACCGCACTCAGTCTCGCTCTCACTCAGTCCGCGAGCAGTATCGTGCGAGCGAGATGAAAAGCTGAGGTAGTATGGGCTCTTAACTAAATTACCACTAAGCATGCCACATCAAATCAATCTACCTAGCCTTTTCCCAACTATGTTGGGGTCGGCTTCCAGTCTAAACGGATACATCTGAATACCAGTATTTTATATGGAGCGATTGGGTAATACAATACCCCTTGGTAAGACTAAGTGGTAGACTAAGGGGTATCGTATTACCCAGTAACTGGGTTGTAGAGGTCACAAGGCAGTCGCTCCGTGTAAAATACTGGTATTCAGTTGCATCCAGTTAGACAAGAAGCCGACCCCAACATATTTGGAAAAAGGCTAGGCAAATGATGATAGGATAATTCTAAAATCATACTGGAACTGGAAGAAGAATCGGATGTTGTGGCGGAACTTAGGAGAGCCCTATGTCCAGCAGGGGACTGCTATAGGCTGAGTTGGTTGATTGAGATTGACGGAACCGGTTATGTTTTATTTATATTAGCAGTACTCGCTACACGAAGGAGAAGCACGCTAAGAAAACCATGTGCCTCCAGAAAGTGAGAACAAATGAAGGCTACTTACGATGTGTCTCCAGCAGTCACGTATCGCTCCGTGGCGTTGGCATACACCCTCCATGTTGATCGACGAGTAGTACTCGCCACCCAGAACTTCTCTTCACCAGCCGATATGTTCTCTTGTAGCTTGAAGGGACACTAGAAGGAGAGAGTGCCATTAGAAATAATAAATACGAGTAAGTCAGTAACGAAGTATGTAAATAAACATAGAACATAAATAATAATAATATGTAATGTAATATAAATAGCAAATAGCTCATAGCTTAAAATCATAATTTACTATTTATTAGTATATGCTATTTACTACACATGTATTTGAAATGACATTAATGGTATAAATTAAATATATTTTAATAGTTAAAACAGTTTATGTACTAGGTAGGTATGTTAAGATATATCTAGAAGGTATGCAATTAATCTAACCAAACCAAGCTTTAAGTCAAAGGTATACGAGTACTTGCTGCGTCGTCCTAACAGGGTCATGTACTTTTAAGTTTTAGCCTAACCTTTAACTGAGTGTACATTACGTAAACACATATAATCAAAAACACTATAATTGCGTTATGACAAGACGTAGCTAAAGTCGTAAGTCACCTCAAGGTAGTTGTGCAGATTTTCAATAATAAATCATTTCAATCACTCCACTCATCCACCTTGCCTAGTTTTTCAGTACTGAACAATCTAAAGGTAACAACAACATCAAAAAGGTAACAACGACAACAAGGTAATAACAACAACAAGGTAAAACAACAAGATAGCAACAGTGACAACAAGATAACAACAACAACAAGGTATCAACAACAACAAGGTAACAACAACAAGGTAAAACAACAAGGTAGCAACACAGACAACAAGATAACAACAACAACAAGGTATCAACAACAACAAGGTATCAACAACAACAAGGTAACAACAACAACAAGGTAACAACAACAACAAGGTATCTACAACTACAACAACAAGGTGGAAACTATAATTTTGATTAGAAGAGCAAAGGCTTAATTTCAACAGAACTAAACGTTATTTAAAACAATAGTGTAGGTAAGCTATACTGTAATTGACAGGACCCACCACCTGGGATCAGGTGGCAGTCTGGGGGCAGGTAATTTTAATGGGAGAACCTCCCATTAAAATTACCTGCAAACACAACGTCTTATAAAATGCAGGAAATGAATATTTAAAGTTAGTAACCTTCATTACAGCCACATTACTACCTATCAAATAATGAATGTGTGAAATTCTTAATTAAAATGCCTGCATAACAAAACATAATAACTTTAAAGTGTGATTAGGTAAGTAGATACTTTGGTTATTTTCGAAGTAAGTATGGAGTTACGAAATACGTTTTTTGATGACTTCATTAACTTCATTCACATAATTATTAAGAATCTAGAAAAAACCATTTTCTTGACAAGACGCTTTCGAAAAGATCTAGTCAATTCATAACTGTCACTTAGTGTAACAATAAATTCTGTGTCAGTATTATAGTTTTACTTATTTACTTACTTTACAAGTTACGAAAACGCCTATCATTTGCTGTGTCATTGGTTTTTTCAATAAAAGTTTTTATTATAACTATAAAGAAAAGAATATGATTAGGTATAACTGTAAATCACACATAGAAACGGAATCACGTAAGACAACAGTTTCTGGCTGCAATGACACTATAAAATATTGTTGTGAAAATGACAAGCAAAGAAAAGCTATCTTTATATCAACTAGATCCAAGAACAGTTACAGGCCATGTTGCACGAGGAATTATTATAGTGTATTTTATTTATTTTAGAAAAACTTACAGCTAAAAGATACAGTAAGTAAAAGTTTTTAAATAAAATAAGACCAATTACAAGTTTCCACATGTAGTAAAATCATTTGAATCAGAAAATTGATAATAGACTAAAAATAAAAATAATATAGGTAACACAAAACAGAAAAATTACTATTTACAATTATTATTATTTATGGACTAGTAAAAATAAACATAAAAATCTTCAATATGGATAATGACAATTTTTTTTTTTTTTGACAAAAAAAAAATAAAAAAACGTGTCCAATTTTTTTCTAATCTACATTAGTAAAAAAAATATTGGACACGTATTTTTTTTTTTTTTTACGTAATCTAGAGATTACGGTGATATATTGGGTGGCATGACGTCACTCTTTGCTAGATTTTATACGTACTTATTATAGTTGTGACATAGTGAGCCCCCACTCCTCAACTTTAATGCGTTTTATCTAAGAATAGGTACTTGTCTAATATTTTTTTTTAAGATCTGACTGACGGACTAAATAGAATTTCTTTTTTTTTACCCAGTCATCATCCCTATTGTCTGTAAAAATCAGAATACCAAATGCATTGTTATTTTTCCAGGCAATGGAAGATTTCGTACAAACAGATAAAACATTAATTTATGTTTCCGAGACTGTTAAAGACATCATCAATAACATTAATGTTACAAACTTATTGTACTACTCGTATAAACAGCTCATAAGTACAACTTTCTTACAACAAAAGAATAATAACATAAATGACTCATAGGTTTGTACTGCATGTGGTCACAATATGACTACTTCCACCCTTTTTAATATGCAACGGTTTTACAAATTCATATTGTGACAACAATAGCGGAGCTTTGACTGGCTCTAATTGACAGTTCATAAGATCAAATTATTTCGAGAACAGTTATTATAACAGTCTTGCATTCCTTTGATGATTGAGAATCAGTGAAAGTTTAAACTACTGACAGCAGAAACTACTAAGTAAATATTTCAAAACCATTTTAGCTTTGTATTTTATAACACCTAGAGCGATTCTGAAAAAAATTTTACAAAAAAAACAACCGACTTCCAAAGAAAAACACGTGAAAAATAACTTTAATTTCGGAAGTATGTTTCTTTAGATCTGTATTTTAGTTTTTTGCCATCGACTTCCGAAATTAAAGTTATTTTTCACTTTGTAGTGTTGTTTTTGGAAGTCGGTTGTTTATTTTTTTTTTTGTAAAAAAGTTTTTTTTTTTTCACTTTTTAGTGGGTCAGTTTGTAATTCATCTAAGTCACAATAGCCTAATGTCAAGTGCTCATCACGTTTTGCAAAATATTGCTTTTCCCGATGCAGGGACATTAATTTTTGAGGAGTTCTTAAGAGACAGGAGAACTGGAGCTAATGGTGAAGTCAGCTCCACTTCACCATATGCATTGTGACGAGCATAAATTGCTTAGCAACCATATTAAAGTAATTGAATCGCAAGCCGTGTAGCCGTGTCGTAATTGAGAAGTTCCGATGACCATCTGTGGTCTTCATCATCAGTTCCACTTCACCAAATGGTGCTTTTCGAGAGCAAATGCACGAGTTACCCAAATCGCTCGTGTGCCTATAAAATTTGAGGGTTTCCCTCGATTTCCATGGGATCCCCTCATCAGATTCTGACATGGTGACAATGGGACTGCTGCTTTCGACGTAGCGCTATCCAAGCAAAAAAATAATTTTCATAATCGGTCCACAATTGACGAAGAAATCGCTTAAAAAAACACACAAAAAAAATTTAAATAAACATATATAGTCGAATTGAAAACCTCCTCCTTTATGGAAGTCAGTTAAAAATTAAAACAAATTGTGTTTGGTATATCCTCTTATAAGTTATAGGAAACTAATTCAGCATGTAGGACTTGGAGCATTTAAATAAGTTCAAATGATTGGCCAAACAACAAACTTAAAGCCATAACTTTACTTGTAAGCTGTCTGGTTCTGACGTAGCATTTGTCGAACCAACACAATCGTCTTGTTAGCGTGTCGATACCAACCAAATTGTGTCGGGATAGACCTTCGCTACGAGTTTATCTACATTATCAGTAGTCATAGATGACACACACACACACACACACACACACACACACACACACACACACACACACACACACACACACACTCACACCACACACACACACACACACACACACACTCACTCACTCACTCACTCACTCACTCTAGAGAGTGATCTAGTTCCTGAAACGTGCAGGTATCAGGGCGCGCATGACATGATGTCGAGTGTCCTACCGTATCATATGCGGTACACCACACAAGGAAGTTAATTCAATGAAAGACTTCTTTCTAACCGTTCCATATTATGATAAGTATCAAGTTTTCATCGAGTAACTTTTTCACTTTTGCAACAATTTACTTGTCAGTCTCAGCGAGTAACGAACTCGGGCGCAGTAGAAGTATTTGCAATGCTTGTACGCTTCGCTACTAAATCACTTCGAGCGGTAATTTCTCTAACTGGTCGCGGTACGCACGCGTCGAATACTTGACACGCATAGCGCAATAATAACGAGATTTTCAATGTCTACTGCTGTTTTACATGTTATGTGATTTTGATAGATGCATAATATGTTAATGATTGGCTTGTTAAGGTGAAGTTGTGACCTCTGAATGTTACAGTACCTCTAGGCACATAGTCAGCCTATGATGTTCCCACAGTCGGACTCTGCACCCTATCGATCCGAATCTGAATCGTTTTGAAGCAAATTGCAAATCAATTGCTTCATATGTTCGAAAAATTTGTCTGCTCGACAACGTTACTAACACAATGAATGTTGTTGAACTGTCAAAATGAAACCTATTGCGAATGATAGTGTGTTACGCAATCAGAGTGCAGGTCTCCTCTTTTTGGAAATGAGTCGATTTGGATTCAAGCTAGCCCAGTGCGTTGGTGGACGTACTAACAGTTGATGAGAAGAGTAACATTTGGAATTATAAATAAAATCTTATTTAACATTATTCCTTTAAAAAAATATGAAACATAGATTCCCACATTGTTTACGTTCTATTTATTAGCAGTCATAAGTGTAAAAGACTCTAGTAACTAATTTTAATGAATCAATTGTTAAATAGGTGGCAGCAAAACTAACACTAGCGTTGAGGAAAATAGATAAAAATCCCAATTGCCTATATTGCCTATATATTTACCTAACAAAATTGTTAGGTAAATTGGTACTTAAAATGAACCTGCTATACCAACTGTTTAACTTCGATTTGTATAGCTTCATCCCTTTCTGGGTTTTTCTACATCTGGCTTATGATACTCTATGAATTACTAGCAGCGCCCCGCGGTTTCACCCGCGTAAGTCTAGATCCCGTAGGGATATCGGGATAAAAATTATCCTGTATGTTAATCCAGGTTATACACTATATGTGTGCCAAATTTCATCAAAATCCGTAAAGTAGTTTTTACGTGAAAAGGTAACAAACATCCATCCAGTTCATTAAAAGCTTGTTATTAAAAGGTTTTTAACCATATTTTACTTTGTATTTTTAGCATTAGAACTTGTTTAAATATCTGTTCTATCACATTCACTTGATACTTCATCTGCCTAGCCTTTTCCCAACTATGTTGGGGTCGCCTTCCAGTCTAACCGAATGCAGCTGAATATCAGTATTTTACATGGAGCGACTGCCTATCTGACCTCCATAACCCAGTTACTGGATAATACGATACTCCTTGGTAAGACTGGTTATCATACTTTCGGGCTTCTTACGACCCGTAAAGACTGTCAAAGATCCACGAATGACAGCCGGGACCAACTAGAGTATTAGCACTTGTCAATACATATTCAATGAGTCCAAACACGATGGTGCTATCTTGTTTGGTTGAGGAGTTCCTATGGCCACCTTCCGGCTCCATCATCAGACCCTGGATACTACCTTGGGCAGTCAAGACAATGCTAACAGTCAAATACAATGGTGCTGTATTTTATTGTTGGGTAGTTCCTATGGCCACCTTCTGGCTCCATCATCAGCCCCTGGACACCATCAGAAGTTATAGTACTTGTCATTCACACAAACTCAACGACGCTATTTTATTTAGTTGAGAAGTTTCTATGGCCTCCTTTGGTCTCCATCATCAGACCAGCTCCATGGTATCATATTTTTGCATTGTCACCGAAGTTATATACCCGCAAGTATGCCACGTTTCAGCTCAATCGGATGCCAGGAAGTGCTTGAAAAATGGATGATAAAGCGTGTAAATGGAAAATACATAAGAACAAGCAAGCTTGTAAAAATGGTAATGTCTAACAGTCGTAGATGTTCAGTTTGATTTCATAACGTAACATCAATCACGCCTTGTTTCCCCGAAGAGAAACCAGTTTTATTTCATCTACATTAGAATCGCTTATTATCTTTATCAACAACATCATGAAACCCACATAATTAGACTAGCTCCTACCTGCATGCCTGCAGCTACATGATACGCTAGCAAAGTACCTACTCATGTTCTACCCTATAATTACCTGCTAACATGCGGGTACTTCCCTAGGAAATCCCGGTGACACGGTGGTGATCGATAGCCAGTCATATTGATGTTTGGCGAATAGTAAATAAGAACTTCAAACCCGCCACAATAATATTAAACTTTATAGACCTATAAGTTTTAAATGGATTTTTTTGTGGATTTTTAACTGGCAACATGGGATTTGAAATAAGATTTAATTGTTAATACAAAAAAAATACAGTAACCACCACCAGTACTAGTACCAGTAGTAGTGGTAGTAGTAGTACAGTAAACTACTAGAAATCTTAAAGTAGTTCTATCTACCTACTCTAATATAAGTCTCTGCCTTTACCTAATTAATAATAGTCTCTACTTTATCTACTTCAATATTATACGTTTACTTTATTTAAACATAATATATCTAACATAATCTAGTTTTAAAATAATAATACCCAAATATTATAGTTGCCAACTCTTCACTAAAAATATTATATCTTCTTTTTAATTAGCTTCTAATTTTATTGTTGTCTTCTTTTTAAATGTTTGAAGTAAATTGATGGCCTGAAACACAGGTTTTCATAAACCTAGATCAGGCAGGTCTACATTACAGTTAGAATTAAATTTTCCTCGATTGTAATTATTTTAAATCTTATTTTTAATTTATACTTCAATAAATTTTATTTTATTTTATTATTATTATTAACCTAGCCTAAGTTAACTAAAACTAAACAAACTAAAATATGGCGTTGAAAAACTCCTCCTATTTTCCTTTTGCGAAGCAAGTGAGGTGCGACTATGAATGATAAACTGAGGATTTCTGAGGAATGATGTGTCAATTTTTGTCTCTACATTTTCTTTTAAACCGCATTAAAAGAAAGTGTAGTGACAAAATTGAAAAGAGTATGCTTAGATGGTTTGGTCATGTTGAGAGGATGAATGCAAGGCTAAGAAGGCAGATGTGACGGAATTGCCGGGAGGAGATGCCCTAGGAGGACATATTTATAGCGACCTTATTGGTGATGTTTTTCAGTTGTCCGATCCAGCCTATCCCCTGCTGTCCTCCCAACAGCAACGCCCTAAGCTGAAGCCCGCACCCCTCAGGGGGTACCCTTAGCGAGGAGTCGCTTAGTTTGTAAGTTTTATGCCCTGGCTGGAGGCCTTAATTTATTGAGGCACTCACAGGAAAGTCCGGTTAAGCAGCCGACAACCTCTTATCGAGATGTCATTTCCAAAAAGAAAATGATGTTCTTCAGAAACGTCACGTGCGTAGTACCCGCAACCACCGTGCGTGTATGCACGTAAACGAGGCAAGGACGTAAAGGAGAGATCGTCGTTGGTTTAGTTTCTGCCTACCCCCATGGGAAGAAGGCATGAGTTTTTGTATGGTTGTGATTTCCCTGTATGTGGATACGGTTTTGTTTTAATTTAATGTTCTATTTTTTAGGTGTATTTTATTTATTTATTGTTTGTTTCTGTCAGAAACAAAATACCTGTACCAATACAGGTATCAATTGAAAATTTATACAAATAGCTGTTGCCCACTACTTCGTCTACGATCCAGGATGAAAAGCAACCTATGACCTTTTCCAGGTTCCAGGCTGCCTATCTATCAAATTTCATCCAAATCCGTTCAGCCGTTTTAGCGTGAAATTGCGTAACAAACAAACTCACTTTCGCATTTATAATACTAACGGGGTGTCCTGCGTGAGCGACGAATACGACGCGACGCGCCGCGACTCGACGCGATATGACACGATGCATTGCGACGCGATGCTACACGCGACAAATGTCCTATGTGATTTTGGTCATTACTTCTCGAATCATGGAGATGTGCAGTACAATTTCGTGGTGTCGTGACTGGTCGCCCTCAAAACAAGTACGCGTTTCGTCGCGTCTTGCCGCAGACTACCATATAGACCACAAGCAGGGTATGCCGTTGAGTTGATCGCGTTTGTCGCGTTCGCAACATCGCGTTGCGTCGTATTCGTCGCTCACGCAGGACACCCCGTAAGAAGGATTTGGATTGCGTTTCCATTTCACATCTGACATCAATGGCAGCATTGTCGACATCGGCACTTAATGCCATAGAGAAAGAATAGAGCAAACTAACTTCGAACGGTGCCATACGCTAACACAGATAACTGATACAGAGGGCCATTCCCATATTTTTAACAACGAACGTTCGCAATCTCATCTCAGTCTCAATCTGTCAAAAATTGTATAGCGTTTATAGGTCAGTGGTTTGCCTACATTTTTGACATTTGTTTGTCGCTGGCATGATTGCGACTTGAATTTGAACGTTTTTAGGTACGAGAGTCGGCCTTCAGTTTTCTACACAAAGATAGTTTTGGCATGGCTACTTTAGCAAATTAATTAATTCAATCAATTACCTAGCTTTTATTGACCTTGCAACACGGATTGATCTAATCGATATCAGACCTGATCATAATTAATTAAATATACTACCACACTATATATACCTAACTAGCTGCGCCCCGCAGTTTCACCCGCATAAATCTCGATCGCGTGGGAATATCAGAATAAAAAGTATCCCTGGTCTACCCATGTGCCAAATTTAATCCAAATCCGTTCAGCCGTTTTAGCGTGAAAGCGTAATAAATATACAAACTCGCTTTCAGATTTATTATATTAGTTAGGATTAGGAGTATTTCGAACCGATGAACGTAGGGATAGACGTACAGGTACCTGAGTGGAGACTGTGAGTCGGCAAACGTAAGGTAGGACGCCCTCAGGGTAGGTGGAGCGACGATCTTCGCAGGGTGGCTGGTAGCAGCTGGATGAGAGCTGCTGAGAATCCAGGGGAATGGCGTGCGATTCGAGAGGCCTACGAGTATGTCCAGCATTGAACTGCTGTAGACTGATGATGATCATGTTTGTATATTTAGGAAGTCTATACATAAGTAATTATATTAGGAAAAGGAACTAATTTATACTAATCGAGGTTTTAATTGTAATTAAATGTCATATAGCCTGAGAAATAGATATAAAAACAAACTTGAAGTCACCAGCGTACGCACTACTCGTAATTACGGTAGAAAGACCATATTATTTGAAGGAGCACAGCTGTACAATGGATTGCCGGACGATATTAAAGAGTGCGATAACATGAATTCATTTAAGAATAAGCTTAAGAAGCATGTGCGTACACTATAACTTCCAATAGGTACTCTGGAGGAATTGTATTGTAATGTATCATCACACTTACTACTTTGTATCTCATTATAAGTGAACTGTAAGTTCTTATGAGAAATAAATTTCTTTAAACCGAAACCGAAATAAATAAATTCTCTACTGAATTCCTGATTTCGCTTGGTGCTGAGAATCTTCAGTTAATCTCTCGTGAGTGGATAAATGTAATAAATTAACATTATTTATTATAGGAGATCAATAAACGTAAAAGTACGTAACTCAGTTTCAATAGTGAAAGACTGTCATAATGGCTATTAACACAAAGTAAATAATAGTCTGGGAAACGAATAAAAGTCTTATTGACACGACAAAAGACAAAAAGTTGCAGTTTACGCTACAGTCGTTGCATTCGCTACCATAAATTTTAATAGCACTTTAAGCTATATTTATGATTGACAATGATAAATGTGTAAGTGAATGCTGTCGATTAACACAGTTTAATCAAGTATGGCAGTACAAGTTTTTACGTTAAAAATCCGATTATTTGAATCGGATTTTATTCACATTTTCATGGGTTTTAATTATTTTGTGCGTAACCCTATTTTTTTTTGTAATTAAATGTAGCACAAATTACTTCTTATAACATCAGCTATCTGCCAGTGAAAGTCCCGTCAAAATCAGTACAAACGTTTCGGAGATTAGCTGGAACACACAGACAGACAGAGCGACAGACATAAGTTTAAAAATTGTTTTTTTTTTTTATAAATACCGTGTATACTTTCATAGTAAAAAGACATTCTCTTGCCAAGTTTATGTCCGACACTAGTTTTTAAATTGTTTATGTAATTACTAACTATTTGAAATGTATTTTCTGTCAAATAACTGATTATTTATTTATTTAAAAAGCTGTTATTTTGACAGTACTGCAAACAGGCACTTCAGTTTTATTTATTTGTATAAATTTGTATGTATATATTTAGAGATAATGTTAGGAGCTCGTGGCTAAGTAGTAACAGCCGCACGGGTCGATCCATCAGGTTAAGCTACGCTTGCTGGGTTGGTCCGTGAATGGGTGACCATCTTTACCATAGATATATGAAAGAAGTTTTTTATATTTCTATGATCTTTACATACCGAGACTCCTCCGTGCCTCGGAAAGCACGTTAAGCCGTTGGTCCCGGCTGTCATTCGTGGATCTTTGACAGTCGTTACGGGTCGTCAGAAGCCCGAAAGTCTGACAATCAGTCTTACCAAGGGGTATCTTATTACCCAGTTAATGGGTTGTGAAGGTCAGATAGGCAGTCGCTCCATGTAAAATAATGGTATTCAGCTGCATCCGGTTAGACTGGAAGCCGACCCCAACATAGTTGGGATAAGGCTAGGCAGATTGATTGTTATTAACAAACTGTCATTGTTTCACTGCAGGCGAAACAAACAACTGTAACTCATAATAATTTGGCTAAGCTAGTAGTTAGCATTTATTCTCTAATACGCTATATTTATTGCCCTCCTAAACATGTTGGATATTTCACACCAAGTATTTGAAGTTCTCATCAGTGGTGTTAAGAATTAAATACTTCCCGGACCTCGGAGGGTCTCGTGGCTACAGCTAACAGCCGCAAGGGTCTATTGAAGGTTAAGCTACGCTTAGCCAGGTCGGCCCGTGGATAGTTGACCGTCAATTACATATCGAGACCCCTCAGTGCCTCGACAAGCACGTTCCTAGATCTTTGATAATCGATACGGGTAGTCAGAAACCCTAAAGTCTGCCATCCAGTCTTACCATGTTATATCGTGTTACCCAGTAACTGGGTTGTAGAGGTTAGATAAGCAGTCGCTCCATATAAAATACTGGTACTCAGCTGCATTCGATTAGACAGAAAGCAGACCCTAACATAAACGGGAATATGAGAAGGCTAGGCGAATGATAAATACTTAGGGTCTTAGGTATAAAAGTTACATTGATCCCTTTTCAGAACTCGCAAAGATCAGCCGTGTGATTCTGTAAGACCTCATTCTAAACTTCGAATCTGAATCCGCTGTGAGTTTCTTGATTGGCATTCTAAAAACTCGTTTGATAATTCGAATTTACACTAGCGCTACCCTTGCGAGCGTGTCAGCGGGTTGAACTAAATTGACCGTAAGATTTTGACAAGATAAAGTATGAGGTGACGCACTCGAACCCGATTCAAAGTGTCAAATAAAAAGCATCTATTTTACGAGTGAGAGTGAATAGCGATGTGCGATGCGAATTGTTGTTTGAATTTTACAGAATCGACGTACTGTGTCCTTAGAGCCAAGGCTAAACTGTTGATTGAAACTTTTGTCACTACATTTCACATTTACTTGATAAAAAGTGTATGCTCGCATTATTTAAACCAAAATTAAAATTTGGAAATAAAAATCGTCATTAAAGTTAGTATTACATTACACGTCTAAGTATCAGTTAAATTACTTATTACACAAGTGTTTCTGTATAACCTAGATTCTTTAAAGATAAATGTAGCGAGAAATTGGAAAAAAAAATGCTTTAGAATTTATTTATTAAGCGTCTTATGTAACGTCCGTAACCCGAAAGTGTCGTAAGGCTTACTATTCTTTCCGCATTTTCATATAAGGGGCTCGTGGCTAAGTAATAACAGCCGCACGGGTCGATCCAGGCTTAAGCTACGCTTGCCGAGGTTGGTCCGTGAGGGTGACCATCCAAACCGGTGGTCCCGGCTGTCATTTGTAGATCTTTGACAGTCGTTACGGGTAGTCCGAAGCTCGAAATTCATACAACCAGTCTTACTGTAAGGCGTATCGTATTACCCAGCATCTGGGTTGTGAGGTCAGATAAGCAGTCGCTCCATTTAAAATACTGATTTACGCTGCATCCGGTTAGACTGGAAGCCGACCCCAACATAGTTGGGAAAAGGCTAAACAGATGATTATTTTCATAGAAAGATGTAAATAGCCCACAATAGACATTTAGTGATGCGTAATTGCGTATTATTTTATAAAGAAAGCCTTGGCATAATTAGATAGCAATTAATTGCGTTTATTTTGATTGTACCTATCTGCCTTGTATCTGCCTTGTTGCCTTGATTTGAAGCCAATAAAATGCCGCAAAAATAGTGCAATAAATAGGTATATTTAGGTAATCTAGTCCCCCTAGCCTTTTCCAACTATATTGGGGTCGGCTTCCAGTCTAACCGGATGCAGCTGAATACCAGTATTTTACATGAAGCGACTGCCTATCTGACCTCCACAACCCAGTTACTGGGTAACACGATACCCCTTGGTAAGACTAGTTATCGACTTTCGGGCTACTGACGACCCGTATCAACTGTCAAAGATCCACGAATGACAGCCGGAACCAACGGCTTAACGTGCTTTCCGAGGCCCGGAGGAGTCTCGGTATGTAAAGATGGTCACACATCCACGGACCAACCCCGGCAAGCGTAGCTTTACCTGATGGATCGGCCCTTGTGGCTGTTATTATTAGCCAAGAGCTCCTCTAGGTATCTTAAATATATACCTACTCAGGTATCCACACATAAACAGTTCCGTGACAGGCAAACAGACAAAGGACAGAAGAAGATTATGAAATTAGGAAAATTCGTAGATGTAGAGGTGCAAAGTGCACCTCTACATCTGAGAAGGGATATTATTGCAAATTTTTTCCAAACTCTAAGCCAGGCCGTACACTTGACCAGCAAGCATATATAGCAAATGCTTTAGGAAGTGTACGTATTTACGCAACTCCTTTAAGTGCCAAATGTTGAGAAGCAAAATAGTACAAGTAGTTGCTGTTGTTGTTGTTGTTGTGTAGTTGCTGTACGCTTGCTGACTGCTGCTCGTGTGCGGCCTACACGTCAAACGGGGCGTTTAAAAAGCTTCAGAGCGACGCCGACGCTATAATAATATATCGTCAAGACAAGAATATGGTCACGAATTATGTCTAAGAACCTCAAATACCGCCCTTATGCACAAAAGCATCCTCGGCATGGCTCCGAAAACATTAATTAAAATACCAAATTAAATTTTAAACTTGACACAATTTAAACGGAGACTAATTAATTTTTTAATTGAAAAATATTACCATTCACGAATTCCTTCTTGACAAAATGTAATGAACTAAATGATAATTAAGTAAGTGTATTTTTTGTACGTTATTTGAAAATTAAAAAACTTAACTATTAATTGTCTTCTAAATATTTATTATAAAAAATTATTGTACTTATTTTATATATTGAAATTTTTGTTAATTTGTATGTAATATCGATTATAAATCCTTATATTCTTAAATAGTGTCTATTGGCTAGTTTTTTGAGTCACCATAACCTAACTATAAGACCTACAGTGTCACCAAAAATCACACAAATAAAGTTTGTACCTAAGTGAAAGAAATCGTGTGCAGCTAAGTAGGTACCTTATGAATACTGTTTATATTTTTTACATCGTTTACTAAACGCGTGATGTTTGGAAACAAGCGTTTTTCGACGTGCTAACACTTCGTTAGTACAATGTTGTGAAAGGGAGCAATGACCTTTAATAAATTGACAGACGTATTTTTCATAAAAGTTCAAAAAGTGATTAGGTACGTACTAACTGTCTTTGTTTTGCAAAACACGATAGATAGGTACCTATACACATAAAATGAAATGACTTAGAGGTCGTATGAAGTTCTACCGAACATACATATTTAACATTGGTTCCAGGATATTAAATAAAAGCAGCTATTTAAATTAATTAAAAATCCTTACGTCATTGTTACGCCATTGTTTACCGCGAATTTGAAGTCAAAATAAGTATGATCAAGAAAAACCAGAACACACATCACTGGAACTCGTTTTGTAACCGCAGCATTTATTTACTTACTTAACAATAAATCAGGTTTAATAACCCTTTTGAAAACATATTAATAAAGAGCTGAAAATAAATCTCCACCTTAAAAATAATCATCCTTAATGGTATGTTGTTTGACAGTTAAATTCACTCACTCGAAAGCAATCATCAGACACGGAATAAACTCCAACATCTATTTCGGATTCCCCGACCATGTACGCCTGATCCATCTTCAGGGCCGTCATGTTGAGCCCCTCGAACTCCGTCACTCCTGGATCCTCCAGCCATGATCTGATCACTTCCCGGTACCACTGCCAAGTGTCATTCGATACCCCCACTGAATCATTCATCATTGCACAGTCCAATAAACGTTTCAGACTTCTTCAAAGAACGAAGTAGCCAAAACTTCACTTTTAAAAATCGAATATCATTTTATAACTTAACTTTTATTGTATCAACCGGTACGCGTCTGTCTGCCTGTCTGGCTAGTGTGTGACTGAGTGGCTAACCGGCGCGGCGCGGCATCGCGACTCCGTACAAGAGCATATAAATAATAAGCTTTCTGCAACGCGATCTGGAAATCTTCACAACAATTAGATGAAAGCGCGACAGGCTGCAGTGCATTTACCTGCACATCATCAGCTTCCCACGATTTGTTTGTTTTCATTACCTGTTGGTGTTGATTACATACTTGTACAGGTCTCTAACTCAACAAGGTTGCTTGGAATTGACGGGCTCGACATCAAAAAAAAAACTTGTAGGTAGTTGAAATATTAGTATATAATTATTATCTTGTTATAATCTAATTAAAAATAACAAAGTATTTAATACTTACCATACCCGATCAGCATTATTTCACAATTTAGGCTACATTTGTTTCGCGACCTCGAGATCCATACCTACCATTGAGAACACACGAAAGGTGCAAAATAAGAAAGATGTGAAGAGTGAGTGGCAAAAAAAAGTAAAAGAACCTTTTAGAAGGCAAAGAAGACGGGAAAATAGTTCTAACACACATTGCTGACTCCACCAATAAACCAATTAATCGAATTTTACACAAAAAATCTTAATTTCTCCCTTCAAATGCAATTTCACCAAGATCTACCAATGCACTCATTAGATCAGTGCTCCTCATCCAAAAAGGGCAAAAGCTCATTAACAAGTCCTACCTCTTGGTTCTTTGAACTGTATAAAACCTGCATGCTGGTTAGCTGAACGATTCCTTCACTTCCTTTGTTAATTTTCTCAAGACTTCCCTTTCGCATGCCTAGAATAATTTCTCATGTGAACGAGCTTCAAGGAAAGTCATCGATAAGTGTTTAATTAATTTATTCTAAACTAATTATTCGATTTCTTTAAATACATTATATCCAAGATAATCTTTGGACTTTGAAAGATACTATGAGCTCTGAGTTTCTATCGATATTTCTTCTCAGATAGGGAACACCAACCGCGACCTCATCTAGATTTGAAAATGATTTGGACGTGTTAGTTGCACGAAGGGCTACGTTTTAGTTTCCGTCAAAGTTAATACGACCATAGAATGACTACCTGCTGTTGCACCGTCCTAACAAATGTAAAAGATAAAGTTCGGAGCAGGGACATGACATTCGTTTGACAGAAGTGACAGATATTTAACAATAACTTTAACCAGCGAAGCGTGGGCGCCGGTTAAAGTTACAGTTATGACGCCAGCTAACAAATTTTCAAATGGAACAACCCATTTTTTGTCTAACTCATCGTTCATCGAACTAAAGGTGCGATATTTGCTATAGTTAAAGTAAGATGGTGCAACCCACCCTAAGTGTTCGTTAAATTCAAATTATTGCATAATCATCATTTATTATGTTTCCAGATAATTTTAATGGCTTGGCACGCGACGATGGCAAGAGACCGGACGGCATGTCTTTATTTCCATGGAAGGTGGGTAGGCCTTTAGTGTGGGATGCAACGTGTGTCGATACTCTTGCGCCATCCCATCTTCCTGGCTCGGCGTGCTGTGCTGGCTCCGCTGCTGCGGCTACGGAAAACCTCAAGCGGCGAAAATATAATAACCTTACTGGTAACTATATTTTCGAGCCGTTTGGGGTTGAAACCCTCGGGCCGTGGGGTCCGAGTGCCCATGGTCTCTTTAAAGATATATCGAAACGTCTGGTTGACACTTCCCGTGACCCAAGGGCTGGCTTTTACCTTGGCCAGAGGCTAAGCATTGTCATACAACGTGGCAATGCCGCCAGTCTCTTGGGTACTTTACCAGTCGACAGCGATGCGGATGAATTTTTCGACGCCTTGTTTTAGTTTGTGAATAGTTTTAGTTTTATGTTAGGATATATTTTTGTTATTTTTAAGTTATGTTTATATATTAATTATAATACTTAATTTTTTTTTTTATTTGCATAATTATAGTACTAGAAAAAGGGACCTATTAGCTCAACCAGGTTTCAGACTAGCTAAAGTAGACTCGTCGTTCATGGGGTACTGTTTAAAATGTTACAATAAAATACCTCCACACATACTTCAACTCAATGAGACTAAATTCAAAACTTGTATAAAACGCACACTATGCAGGCAGGCATATTATAAGTTTGGGGATTACATAACTGATAAAAATGCTTGGCTCAATGCTGGTCCTGCTCCACAACCACAACTAATTAATTAACATTTGAAGATACTGTTGGAGCTGCTGAAGTTTGTAAGACTATCATTGCATTGTATAGACTCAATCTCCTTTGTATTATATAATTGCATAGCACATGTGTGAGTACTATGTACATACTCTAAAGCTACCATTTACTGGGTACGTCTTTGTTTGACTTGAATGTGCCCTGGCGGCTGAGAGTATGTGACGCTCACTCTAATGTCTCGCTGATGGTGGCGCGTGTTGGAACATTTAGCTAATCCATGCGTCAGGTTCGTGAACAAGCGCTGTCAGTGAAGGCTGGTCATACCTTAGCGGCCACGGCTTATTTTAATTTAATTTAAATAGTTGAATTGTTTTTTTTTTAAGGACGCTTTTAACGTTCTGCATCGTTCTCACATGTGAAATTTCAACATGAATGATGTAACCATTATTTTGTAACCATATCTTGATTTAAAAGAGTGTCCGTGGAGTTTCTTGCCCGTTCTTCTCCATAGGTACCTACTATGCTTTGGAATGGGCGCCTAGCTTCATCTTTTTGACTGACCGACCCCTTGACAATTCAAAAGTGCCTGTAATTGGTTTAATTGAAATAAATGCTTTGAGTTTGAGTTTGAGTTTGATAATCAAATAAATCATATGAAAATGTTTCCAGATTAGACTTTCCTCATATTCATTCAGCTGAAAGCCTTCGTCGACGTTACGAACAAATGTCTATATGACACTTGACTGTAGGCAAGGTACTTAGTCGAAGCCAAGATCTTCGGCAATCGCGTTTTGATACTGATTTGACGAAAAACAATTCCAAATGGCTACCTAACAATAATAATTTTAGGGATTCCAAAACTACTCTACCGAACTTATATAAATAAGGAAATAATTAGTAAGAAAACCTCAAATCAGCCAATATTATTATTTTCTCTAAGTACACTCCAAATGAATCTTCTCCCTGAACAACATTCTACTACAAGTACTTACTAACTTGTCTAACTATAAATAATTAATTCCAGTACCTAGAAGTAGATAGAAGAAAAACCAGTACCTAGGTATTGGATGTTATTAACATAAACTAACTTTAATGTATTGCAAACATTTACCTACCTGACGGTCTGAGTGGAATTTCAAATAATTTTCCTTGTCCACTCTTATAATCATAGGACCTATTTACGTCAAATTGATGATAAAACATTTTATCTATAGCAAATCCATCATGTCTTGCTTAGACTGAGTAACGTTATTTTAGTTTTAAACAGTTTTGAGCTCTGACTACTTTTAGTAGTTCAAGTACAATGTATCTTGTGCTATTCTTTGGTGGTTTGCCCATTTGCTAGCGGTCGACAGCTTACTTTGTAAGAGTACTTACACTAGGCCGAAAATGCGGAAACATAAAATCAGATAAGATTGAATTGACTAAAAACAAGAGCAGATTTCCAATACTTGGACTTCTAATCGTATTCAGTAACTTCACAGTTGAGGGATAACAGTTCCTGACAATAAGTCGACGTTCGCACGGTTGTAAAAATATCGCGGCGATTTTATTTCGCGCACTGGATTTTCAACGCTCTGCTTAGCGCCGAGAGATGAAAATCCAATAGTGTGCTTTATTGACGCGCTAGAATGCACTCTGTTGTTGTTAAGTTGGATTCTCAACGCTCGGCTCAACAACGAGAGTTGAAAATCCAGTGCGCGATAAAATCCCGGCGCGATATTGGTACGTCCGTGCGAACGTCGGCTAAAAAGGAAATGCTGTGAAAAAAAGAATTAGCGAAACTACCTTGATATGCTTTTAATTTTAATTGAAACACGTTATATTCGTTTATACCATAAATAATATAAACGATAAGTAATGACAATGATAAAGTAACATTATTTTGCTTCGAACTATAAGTTACTGTCATACGATAAAAAGTCGTATAAGGAGATGTGACCTGGGCCCCATACTTGTTGTTACGGAAAAACCTTACAAATGTGTGAATTGTACTGATTTGTAGATTTTAATATTTGTTGTATTGTCATATTTGTAATTTCTTTGATATGCAATTTTTTTGCAATTTTGTAGTATTGTACACTTGTACAGTTTTGTAGATAGGGCACTGTAGTAACTGTGACATTGCATTTGTTTTTCAACAAGCCAACGATGCTGCTCCTGGTCACAAAAAAAAAACAAATGCTAGTTCTTGATTCTTTAGTCAATTTTCAATTTTACGCTGAAACAATTTAATTAAGCCAAATTGGAAATGATGATGAATGATGACAGATGTTCTGTTTTTAGTCCATCAAATTGAACATTATGTGTCATTAAACTGACAGAATCAAAGGTTCATACAGGATACTCTAATAAGACTATTATTAAGTACGCAAGTAAACGAATCGTACTAGCAAAGTAATTTAATTACCATAATGCATCAGATTCCAATTAATGTTTCAATGTTTAAAATCATAAATTCTAAGTCTGATCTGTTGCAACGTTCACATATACCTAAGTGTAACATAGCATGGCATCACGCCTCTATTCCTGAAGGGATAAGCAAAGTTACACCTTACAGTAAAAAATTTTAAAATGTCAAATTTAATCTTCTTAATGTCCCTCGGCAAACTTCGTGTTTCTACAGTCGTTAGATTTTTATCAGTTGCCATTAATAAAATTGTTGTACTGTACCTAGCCTTTTCCCAACTATGTTGGGGTCGGCTTCCAGTCTAACAGGATGCAGCTGAATACCAGTATTTTACATGGAGAGACTGCCTATCTGATCTCCACAACCAAGTTACTGGTTGTCAGACTTTTGGGCTTTTGACTACCCGTAGCGACAGTCAAAAATCTACGAATAACAACTGGGATCAACGGCTTTACTTACATCCGAGCCACGGAGAGGTCTCGATATGCAATGAATCGTCACCCATCAACAAGCCGACTGCGGCAAGAGTAGCTTAACCTTCGATCGACTCGTGCGGCTGTTATCATTTAGCCACGGGCCCTTCAAAAGTTTCAAAAGGTAAACAAATATTACTTTGCCCAAACTGGGGATGAAACCATCTAAAGTCAGGAGTCTATGCTCAGTAGACAGTACTTGTGACCACAAGACTGACCACACAGTCAGGTAAATGTTTCAAAGTTTATAAAAGTGGTATAATCAATAAAGTTGTTTTAATAATAAACAATATTGTTATTGGTACCTATTATTACCAACAATCAGTGCCACGCAGTTTGAATTAATAATTTTAAGTAGTAATAACAACTCGTGTGTCGTGCAGGATAAAGGTAGGTATTTACCTTGAATTGACTTCTAATGTTTGTGTGATTGCTAGTTGTATTAAAACACCAAGAGAAAAACATGGATGACTTTACAGATAATCTAAGTGAGTTAATACTCTCGACGATGTTTTTCTTTTGGTTTTTAAATTAAAACAATTTAACTAGCAATTATACAAACATTAGAATCCAATAGTTACTATTACGATCCAAAATTCAATATTAATAACATCAATAACTATTTCATTGTTCTTAAACATTGGGATAAGAATAAAACCAATAAGAAATGTCAATAATTTTAACTAGACAAGACGCCAAAAGTAAAAAGGTAAAGAATTTCCGAAGCTACCTACTAAATTCGAACAATAATGAAAAAGAAGAGCCCTTTCTACATGACAGGGAGTCAGGGACATGGAAAGTAACATAGCTAATCTGACTTTAAAGAAATTTCATTCAATTCAGTATTCTCCTATTGTTTTGTCCATCTTCAAGACAGAAGACATTCCAATGTGGAACTGCGGATAATTTGTTTGGAAAATATAGTTCGGAAATATAGTACCTAAGGCAATTGCATGAAAATCGGGATTGCCTCTAATTACTTTACGTTATCGCTACGTGATTCTAAAACACCACTGTGCGCTATCGTTATGTCATTACTGCGACATCACCACGAGCCAAAGATAGCGTCATTACTACGACATCACTACGCGCTGTCGCTACAACCTTACTACGTGCTACCGCTACGTCATTGCTACGACATAACTATGCGCCGTTGCTATGGCATTGCTACGACATCACTACGCGTTGTCGCTACGGCATCACTACGCGCTGTCGCTACGACATTACTACGTGCTACCGCTACGTCATTGCTATGACATAACTATACGCCATTGCATTGCTAAGACATTACCACATAACTATTATACGTGCTGTCGCTACGGCATCACTACGCACTGCCGCTACGATATTACTACGTGCTACCGCTACGTCATTGCTACGACATAACTACGCGCCATTGCTACGTCATCGCTACGACATCACTACTTACTACCGCTACGTCATTGCTACGACATCACTACGCGCTATTCCTACGACGACACTACGCGCTATCGCTACGCCATGTAACTCTTACGAGTTTTAAAAGAGCTTGAACTGCTCAACTTGGCATAGCACCTTATGATCGATATTGAGGTAACAAACAATACTAGATGCTATAAAATTCACTGCATCATTCGTTACGAAACAGATTGAGTTTTTAAACAGTTGGTGTGGTAATGAGTTCATGACATAGAAACGCTTCCATAAAATTGCGAAACGACACTCAACCAAATCAAACATTATAATAATAACCAGCATAACCAGCATTTAATTTTATTAAAAAAGTTTGGTCCCCAGATAACCATCCATTTAGCTGGAAAGGATACAATAATTGCTTACTATCAAGAACTCAGACTTGCCAGTTATCCTTCGGAAATTAAATTAGCTGACTGGCTAGATTATATCTGGTTCGTCTGTCAAGAAAACGATCAGCGCACTAGTACGGTCTCTTTTTTCTATGTTATTTAATAGATAAGCAGTACCCGAGCTTAGAAGTGTGTTCGTTTTCCAGGGTAGGTATTTCAAAAGCGTTTTGATTTTTAAGCTATCTGTGAGTGTTTGTGTCTTTTGCTGTCGTCTTTATTTACGGTCAGAATACTTGTCTTGTTTTTTCGGCCTTCGTCTCATTGTTTGTTGTTAACAGATAATTTATAAATAGTTGTTTAATTTAATTATTTTAAAAAACGTTACCACAATCACCATTCTGCCCCACTCGTCATAAAAGACGCTTCAACTTAAAAATGCTGTCCTGAATTCAAGTACTTCAACAATCACATTCTACTTTAAAGTCATTTCAAAATCGATATACTTGGTTCATTATATGATGCTCTATTTGACAAACGCCAACTGTATATTTTACAGTTATTGGTAAAACATAAATCGAAAGTTGGTATTTATTGAATATTTTAAAGAATACTTTTTAGTCGATCTCGCTTTAAAGCTATACGTAGAATAATCGATTGTTTATGTGTAATGTCATATCAATCATCATTATCTGAACGAAGTATAGCGATAATTATTCACGTATATTCATTACCACAACTCCTTTTAGCTCGTAGGTCAATTATATGCACGACTATATTAATTTGGCCTTAGCAAAGGAAACTAAATACTCAGACAAGTTAGTTCAATGATCATCTGGTAGTGGGTCACACGCACATAAGTTTGTGTTATACTGTTATCAACATGTTGATTTAGTGTTTATTTTGTTGGTGATTATGAAAGTGTTGGTGTTTTTGATGATATGTTGGTTATGTGTTGCGGCGGAGGATACTGGGCAGCCAGCTGGTTTGATGGCTGATTGTAAGTTTGTTTTTAAGATTTTTTTTTCAGTTTATTTTGGGAATGTTTTTTTTTTATAATTATTATTATTTATTTATACACCTACACAGAAAACATTTAATAGATAAAAATACATATAGATTGAAGAGAACAAATGTACCTACTGCTTACTTCAGGTGATTTATATAGTTTTTCATACACAAGTATTACCTACAGTAACCGCGCGTGGTTTAATTAGATATAGAGTTTGTTTTTATCTCCGAATAAAATTCATCAAATTATTTTTTTTTTCAAATCAAATTCATTAAATAGTTGAAATAAAAGTGTCCGTCTCCTACCTAACGCTGAAAATCTTAAATTATTTCTAACCCAGTTGAAGGAGGGTTGTTTAACACCAGTATAATGCAACAAGAGTAATCTAACTCAGAACCTCTTTTTAAAAGCTTTTATTTAATTTCACCTGTCCCGGTGTCTGTCTGTCTGTAATCAAATCTTGCAAGTTAAATTTGACCCACTTCCCGGTTTCCGTTTGAGCTGAAATATTACATGCATAAGTTAATCGGATGACAATGCAATATTATTATTATATTATGACATGGAGCTAATCAGCGGTGCTATTCTGTAAATATCTCACCGTGAAAACATAAGTGAAGTGATCTTAAAGTGAGCTGTCAATAGTGTCAACCCCTAGCATTATGTGGAATGACGGCTCACTTCACGCTCACTTCACCTGAGTTATCACGGCGAGATGTTTACAGAATAGCACTACTGATGACGAAGCTGGAAGGTGGCCAAGGGAACTCAGTAATAAAACGACGCAACCCTATCGAGTTTGGGCTCGTTTGATTCGTCTTGACAAGGACTCTGGTCGCAGATGGCACCAGACTAATAAAAGCTTGTTTAATAATACACTTGTTCATCATGAATCCAAACAACTCACAAACGATTCTGTTATTATTTATTAGTTATCAAGAAAGTATCTGTGCACACAGACAGCTGCTAGTTGTTTATTGAGTGTGCTACAACTGCCGCTCCCTATGCACACAGAGTGGCTAGATAGAGGCAATAACGACCTAAGTTCCTACCCCTAAGTCCCTAACGCCTACAACCTAGCTCTTACAATTCAATGCCTACCTGTCTGACTGGCCCTAGTACCCTATCAGCCCTAACGCCCTAGCCCTAACATACAAACCATAACACAACGTACTAGTACTGTTGTGTGGGCAGGAAGCCTGTTACCAGCGACCTAAGGCAACAGACCGGAGCGGGTAGGAAGGCAAGGTAAGTGTACCAGGTGCAATGTACACAGGAGGTGGATATCTCACTGCCGATCCCACAGACTCACAGGATCGATCGTACTGATGGCTAAAGGTGTCTTGGCCACAGTGAGGGGTAACTCGACGGAGAGGAATCAAACACGACTCCAGCTTGATGACTAATTTTATTTACAAAGTTTACATCTTATATACTAATTATAAACTAAATACACATAGATGCTTGTTTAGTGTGTGTGCCTTCCGTCATCCATGTGTGATGTTGTTGATGCAGCTATCTCTCGTAACTCGGCCAGACAAAGTGCTGATGCTGATCCGAACTTTGTACAATAAATGTTGTAATCCGTTGATTTAACGATTAAGATGAAATTAGCTGCATTGCAATGTTTGGATTAGGGTTCCGTGGTGCTATGGTTCACTTGTGAACAGTATCTTTGTCTAGGTCCAGGAATGAATCGTACAACCAAACTCTCAGAGGAAACGAAGCGTTCCCTCTCAGTGGTGGTAGCGTCCCCATCTTCTGGGCTCTTCGGCTTCAGAGAGAAGAGATGTAAGCTAAGCATAGAGGGCGCCGCCTGCGCAGCCAAACATCTCGACCTCAGGAAGGGGAAAACGCAGGTAATATTTATTCATTTTTAATACATGATATAGCCAGTTCAATGCCAGGAAGGAAAAAGATAATATTTTAGAGGTGGTTACATCGAGAATACACCGTTTTTTATGCTCTTTGGTAATTCTGGAATTTTGCCCAAAAATAGACCTTAGCGTCAAGTAGCTACTATAAGCTACAGTCAGCGTCAATAATAACAGACTGTTCAAAATTATCTAAACAATTAAGAAAATGAAATATTTACTCAATGACACAAGGAATGTTTCAGAATGAAGACAGTACACGACAACTGTCATTCTGACAAGAACTTTACCCAATTGAGATAAAGTTTAATTGATAATCTTGACGCTGACTGTAACATTAAGGTAGACGCGATTGAATGGTAGGCAGGAACATTGGTAGGTCCCAAATAAAAACCATGGTGTCGCTGTCGGTGACGCCCATAAACGCTACCGGATACCTACATAAGAAATACCGCTGTCGTGATTTTCATCGAAGTATTTCCGGTGTTTTTTCTGCCTATTATTATTTCGGGGAAAACGAGCATGTTATTGTTTTTTTAGGGTTCCGAACCTCAAAAGGAAAAAACGGAACCTTTATAGTAGGTATCACTTGTTTGTCCGTCTGTCAGTCTGTCAAGACCCGTTTTCTCAGGAACGCATGAAGGTATCAAGTTGAAATTAATATCAAATACGTAGGTCCTTGGAGTTCTAAACAGATCAAGCTTCTAAGTCAACGCAATTAAAAAATACGGTCCTTTTTGATACTCGCAAGTAAAATCAAAACCTATAGGGTACTTCCCGTCGTCCTAGAATCAAGAAATTTGGCACGAAGCAAGGTCTCACAACACAAGTAAAAGAAAAAGGCCGAAAATTGTTAATTTGTAATTCTATCACATAAAAAATATTTTCAAGGTTGTCAGTCTGTCAAGACCCTTTTTCTCAGGAACACGTGGAGGTATCAAGTTGAAATTAATATCAAATACGTCTGTGATTCCGAAAGAGTGTTAAAAACACAAGCTTCCAAGTCATCGCAATGAATACTTTAAATCAAAACCTACTTCCCGTTAACCTACAATAATGAAATTTGGAAGAAGCAAGGTCTCAAAGCAAAAATTCCTCTATTTGTGCTTTGACACCTTGCTTCTTCCAAATTCAAAAAAAAAAAGTCCAAAAATTGTGAATTTATAATTTTGTCACATAAAAAAACTTTTTACGAAATTTTCGCTGATTTACATGATTTTACAGACGTTATTTTACAGTTAAAAATAAAATACTGTATTTCTATAGGTTTTAGTGCACAAGATGAAAGATTATTTCAATTATGATCTAATGAATGAGCTACTTTTTTATTTTGCGTCTGGTTTATAATGCGAGAATTAGGTTGTTTTAAAAGACTTTTTAATGCCAAATGTTTTTAATTTTTTGCATTTTTTTTTAGGAAATGGATTGATTTTGAACTGAAGTCTGACCTGACCAGTCTGTCCTGTTGTTTTAATTTTATGAGAGTTATAAGTAGCCGAAATCAAAAGCAATTCTTTGCCCATTTTCTCTAAAATTTTATTAAGTAAGTTAAATTCTTTTTTACTCAAAAAATTCATATGAAAGTGGTTAAAAGTGATTAATACCTACATTGTACTTATAGACAACTATCACACAAATATATTTTATTTTTTCCGATTAATCAAAATTATATGTAGGTACCTACAACACAATTATAAAAGTAGCTCATACATTAGATCATATTTGAAATGATCTTTCATATTGTGTAATAATAATAATAATCAAGTAAATCAGCGAAATCGGCAAAATTTCGTGTACGGCCTCTTATTTTTGTTTTTGGGATAAATTCTTTTTAACTACGGAACCCTTCATTGTGCGTGGTCCGACACGCACTTGGCCGGTTATTTTTTATAGTCTGCGCTCTCCCACTCCTGGGCAAAGGCCTATGGTTGGTTGTTCTTGTTATGTTATGGTATTTTTTTTTTCTAAACCTTTGAATGTAATCGAAATCGTTAGCTACAATGCTAACACACAGCCCTGACTCTAATTAGGTAAATAAACTATTAATAAGCTAATGTTCATTCTCGTTAACGATAATATAAATTCAGTCAGATTGCATAATTCCGCGCAGAGTTTTGATAAATACATTTAATAGAATGTATTTATTTCCACTTCCCGTGACCCAAGGGCTGACTTTTACCTTGGCCAGAGGCTAAGCATTGTCATTCAACGTGGCAATGCCGCCAATCTCTTGGGTACTTTACCAGTCGACAGCGATGCGGATGAATTTTTCGACGCCTTGTTTTAGTTTGTGAATAATTTTAGTTATGTTAGGATATATTTTTGTTATTTTTAGGTTATGTTTTTGCAATCAAATAAATTTTTAGTTTATTAAAAAATTATATCTTTGTTTTATTCTTGGATGATTCAGAGACTGATCATATTAGGTCTTTACCTATGAAATTGCCTTTCTGCAGTACTGGCCATTTCAAATCAAAATAATTTTTGTTTGGCTAAGAATTCTAATTTCAAATTAATTTTATTTTAAAAACATGGATTTTTTTTCCAAAAGTAGTCATTTGTTTATTGATTAGTGTTACATTTTCATCGCATTTCAATCTTTTTCGTCATCATGGATACGTTAAAAATTCGAGTAATTATGGAATATGAGTACCGTCGTGGCAGCAACGCGGCACAAGCGGCACGCAACATCAACGACGTTTACGGAGCTAACACTACAAACCAACGCACCACTTGTTATTGGTTTGCTCGCTTCCGTTCTGGAAATTTCGACCTGAAAAATGAACCTCGCGGTCGTCCGAAGACTTTGGTCGACAATGACGAATTAAAGGCGATTGTGGAAGCTGATGATACACAATCTACGGCTGAATTAGCAGCAGCTTTCGACGTTAGCGTCAAAACAATATTGGTCCATTTGCGTCAAATTGGCAAGGTAAAAAAGCTTGACAAATGGGTGCCCCACGAACTCAATGATCGCCAGCGCGAAGTACGCGTCGAGACGTGCCTTGCACTGCTCAACAGACACACAAATGAAGGAATTTTGAACCGCATTGTTACCTGCGATGAAAAATGGATTCTGTTTGATAACCGCAAGCGCTCAGCAAGTTGGTTGGATCCTGGTTCAGCACCTAAACAATGCCCTAAACGAAAACTTACCCCTAGAAAAGTGATGGTCACTGTTTGGTGGTCTAGCGCCGGTGTGATTCATCACAGCTTCTTACCAAACGGGGTGAGCATTACTTCAGATGTGTACTGTGAAGAACTGAACACAATGATGGAGAAGCTGGCACATCTCCAACCAGCATTGGTCAATCGCTCGTCTCCGCTGCTCCTGCACGACAACGCGCGACCTCATACTGCACAGCAGACGGTCTCCAAGTTGCAAGAACTGGGGTTGGAAGCTCTCCGTCATCCGCCCTACTCACCAGACCTTGCGCCTACAGGAAAAAAAATTCAATACCCGAGAGGCAGTACAAAATGCCTTTGAAGAATTTGTTGCCTCCCGTTCAGCTGATTTCTTTAAGAAGGGCATCAATAAACTGCCACTGCGTTGGCAAAGATGCATTGATTGCATGGGTGATTACTTCGATTAATACAAATAAAAAATGCATGAAAAAAATTCGTTTAAATTTTTTCATACAAAACGGCAATTTCATAGGTAAAGACCTATTAATAGGCATCTCAGATTTGTTGATCCGAGTTAGACATACCTACGTTGAACATAAGTGTCCTAGTTTTTGGTGGCAAGATCCTTGGAGCCTGTTTCACGATGTTCGAATAGCCAATATTCACCGAATAGGTATAGTCGAGCTCGTAACTGCTATAAAGTATTTTATTTTATTCTCACTAAGCAACGCGCGCTTTAGGTACTTGTGGTAACCAAATGTACAAAGTTACAAACACGCTGTGAATGTGTGCGAGAAGTCGAGTAGCATCAGCACATAACACACAAACGCACACACACACATACTTCCAACTTCGCCATTGTCTCGGACGGTACCGAGAGCTCCTGCGATTACACACACATTAACAGCGTGTTTGTACACTTGGTAACCACAAGTAAAGAGCCCGTTGCTTCGTGAGATAAAAATACTGTAGGTACACACGGCTAAATATCAAGCTATAAATTTCCAGTTTACACTGACCTCTCGATGCAAGGAAATCCTATACAATGCGATAGCAGCTTATACTAGAAATGTATAGCTTGATCTGTAGCCGTGCGTACCACTTTTGACAGCAAAAAAGCTTTTGAAACTTCACTAAGTTGAGTAGACATTATCGTTTTATGACTTGCAAAGCGTGCAAGTGACATTCAACCTTAGGATGGTACAGCAATGGCGAGTTCGACTTTACCTACATTAATGAGAACCTCCTCCTTTTTTGAAGTCGATTAAATATTGGAACAGAATTTTTATCATGCTATTTGCCAAGTAAGGTAAGCACGGCTACAGATCAAGCTATACATTTCCAGTATAAGCTAATCTCGCAATGGATAGGATTTCCTTTCAATGAGAGGTCAGTGTAAACTGGGAATTTAGGTATAGCTTGATGTGTAGCCGTGTGTACAGTATTTTTATTTAACGAAGAGACACGCGCTTTACTTGTGTTTACAAGTGTACAAACACGCTGTGAATGCGTGCGTGTGTGAATGCAGGAGCTCTCGGTACCGTCCGAGACAATGGCGAAGTCGGGAGAGTGTACAGTACAACTATTTTATTGTCCCTCGGCAAACTTCGTGTTTCGTCAGTCGTAGGATAACCAACTAATTTAATTCATTCCTGAATGTACAAAATTGTGTTAAATATCCTCAGGTGATGATCAGCGGCTACATGGATAGCTCCTTCTCTCCGATTGTGCGTTCCTTCATGGCTCAGTACCTTGGTCTGGGGCGAAACGTCATCGTGCTTGAGATATTCCCTATATTGGTGCGAACGTACCCTATGTAAGTAGTGCATGTACGTACAGACGCCAGCACATCAAGCTACTACAGTCTGTCAAATTTCTTTAATAGATTTTCATCTTTATCGCTAAAGCATTAGGTTCAAGTTTGATTGGGAAAATTTTACAGTTTCGGGTGGCTTGACTTGCTGGCGTCTGTATTTTACTTTTATACTCAGCTGGTTATTTTAAAAACGTAGGTACAGAAAGTATTCAAGAATACAGCACATCATTCTGTTTTGTAGTTCAGTTTAGAGGAGCAATTCTCATTTATATAAGAACGTTCGCAATCTAATCTTAATGTAAATCTGTCAAAAATAGTGTAACGTTAAATTACCTACAGAAGACCGTTCACAGTTATTCATTTACCTCTGATTTTGCATCGTTGTCAAAATCACAGTGATCTTTATCATTAATGCAATAAGATTGCTTTTGGTGTGCTACCATTGACCATTCTGTCAAAATCACAGTGATCTTTATTTTCGTTGCAATAAAGTTGCTATTGGGTTACTGCTGTCAGAGCTGTCAGAGGTAAAATGACTATGTACACATATATTTTTTTGAGATTGATTGTCGCTGATAATATGAGATTACGACTATATTTTGACTATATTTACTTAATTACGGTAATTGGCCTTCTGATAATTCTGCCGTCCGTTTACTAAAAGATCGTTAAGTGACATTGTGTCAAATTTGAGTTATAATATATACTACGTAAAAGAGCGACATTTTCTCTATCAATTAGTCTGGGTCATATTTTTCTATCTTTATTTACGTTATAGATCTGGAGAGTACTCACACGGCTAAATCATTTTTGAGATCGTTCAACACTTAAATACGGTCATGTCACATTATAACACAATACGGCAACCCGCTCGTAACCGTCTACTGAAAATTTATATTAATCCACTATGCAATCGTAGAAAACGGTTACATGAAACTACAACAGTATTAGACCGTTACATCACTTTACAAGCATTTTAATGATTTATAGTAATACAAGGCGCATTGGCATTTACGACATCTAAAAGACAGTTTTCTTCAATTACCACTCTACAAAACCGTTACTCACACTTAGCTGGCTAGTCGTTGGTAAGCCAACGTGACTTTGTAGCATATACAATTCTAAAAGACAGTGACCTTTATTTAGTTGTGATTGTTTCAAATAATATGTCAACGAATACAATACAAAAACGGTTAAGTGATATTCCAATGCTAAAAGACGTCTATGTAGGTACATTCTCGGTGTGCCCGCCCCGCACCTAGCACACACCAGTAAACAAACGTTTAACTTTACATTCGCACCTGAGGTAAAATTACTAGTCAACACAAGCCGCTAGCTTACACGGTGGAGCATACAGTGGAGGTCTGCCCGGCTAGGGCGGAGCACCACCGTATTCTCGCGGAGGCGATCGGCGGTGGCGATCTCTCGCACCCGATCCTGGTCCAGGCCATAGTATGGAGCGAGAGTACATGGGAGGCCATCACCTCCTTCTGCGAAGCAGTAGTGCTCGCAAAGGAGGAGGCGGAACGCGTGAGGGAGAGGCAACTGTCGCGCCCTCACGCTCCTAGTCGCCGCAGGAGACGCCCTGGGCGGCGGGAATCCGTAGCCGATTCCCGGCCACCGTAGGCGTGGGCTTGCGGACGGCAAGCAATGGGTAGCTCGCCGTCCAGTAAGGACCAGGCCCGGGTCGACGGCGCATCGTGTTCCACGCGCGCCTCAAAGAGATGTCAGCAGTGATGGGGTCCGATAGGGCCGATGCCGCCGGGGTTGCGGGTTGTTCGAAAGAGATACCGTGGCCCAGCTATAGGCAACTGAAGGAACACGGGTGGGTTTTAGTCAGTAAAAGTCTGAACGCCCTCCCGCTCCGCCCAGAGCGGGAGAAGTCATTTGATGATTTCCCATCCACAAAAAAAAAGCCGCTAGCAGTATTTGCCATGCCATCTCTGGTCGCAAACAAGAAGATATTATGAGCTGTTATTATTATTTTAATTTGCAACACTGTGACGTAAAACTTAATATCACCATTTGGATGGATAATTGCACTGCCCAAAATAAGAACTGGCTATTATTTTCTCTTTTTACATTCTTAATCAACAGCGACTTGATAGCCACTGAAACAACCTTTCAATATTTTGAGCTGGTCACACATTTATGAGCTGTTAAATTTCATCACCAAGTTGAGTTCTCCATGAAAAAGAAAGGAAAACTGTATGATTTTCAGGATTTTACAGAGTGCGTGGCTTCTGCTAATTTAGCCAGAGTGGACGTTAAACCTAAGTATGGAGCCTAAAGATTTTTTTAATTTCCAAAACTATGTTTCTGAGTAGACGTATACAAACATCATCACCGAGAGTATACCTGAATGATATAATAAAAGTAAATTTTCAAAGAAAAAACTACGAAATCCATATAATATTATTTGAAAGTAACTGTATCTGTCTGTCTGACTGTTATCTTTTCACGCCTAAACCACTGAACGGATTTCGATAAATTTTGGCAAATCCTGAGGAAGAGCATAGGCTACTTTTGGTCTTAAAAAATAATCCTACAGGGGGTGATTATAGGGGATGAAAGATTGTATGGAAAACTCAGCATTTCTTAAGTTACGGATATTTAGTAGGAAATAAAGAAATATGTGGTATAGAGTTTTTGAAAAATCATCCCCTAAGTAGTACAAAGGGCTTGATTTTACCTCTTTTTATTAAGAGATTTAAGGGATTGGAAATGTAGTCATAGTTTGTATCTTGAGGTAATATTTAGCCTTTATTTTATTCGACGTTTTACGACGAAATTTTTACAACAATTAACTTTGGAACGCCGCGTATGTCTATCTGTTGAATGCGATAAAATCAAAAAGTACCGAACGGACTTTCATATGGTTTTCACTAATGGACGGAGTAATTCAGTGTATAACTCATTATGGTTTTGTGTGAATGTCGGAAAAAATCATGCTGACTGCCACCAGCCAGCTTTAAGCCCACCATATACGGCAACGATATATCGTAGCGATTTGTGAGTGCACAGTTATATCCGACGGCCCTACGTTTTCCATATGAACGTTCCCTTGGGTATATTTTCCGACATCCACGCGGGCGAAGCCGCGGGCAAAAGCTAGTCTTATATGAAGTAGATGATCCTGATTATAAAGTTTTCCGATTTATAACCGATAGATATTTAAAACACACGGATGTTTTAAAACCAGACTATAAAAGTGTACCAAAAGGTATTGACAAGGCAAGAAAAGACGCAGTCATCAACGCGTTAACAGCTAATAGTGTAAATCACAAAATGCAATTCTGGTACGATATGCCCGAATGTGTGGAACGCGTGAGCACGGCTAAAGGAAACAGATCTATTTTGTAATATTGGATCTTGAAGAAAAAATTCCAAACCTTTTTATATTAAGTAAAAGAAAAAATAGTTTTATTTTAATTACCTAACAGTCACACTTTACTCGCACACAAATTCAAAAGCACAAAAAACTACCCCAAAATCTAACACATTTGACCATTTGACTTTAGAGCATTATGTATTAGCCAGTAATTCCTAAACTAAAAGACAGTTCTAGTGCACATATTATACAGAAACTGTATTTTAGATCAGAAATCAGATATCAGTATCTATAAACAATAACATATACAGTTAAAGTCTGATAACGTTTTTTCACAAGTGCAGTTCATTGAGTTTCAATTAATTTACAATTTAAAAAGAAGGTTAAGTGATTTCATCTGTTATTTAGCTTTGAATTTGCGTTAAACTGTTACTCAAACTAAATGTATGGCGGTTACAATTGCATTACATCTCTATAAGACGGCTGTATTTCAGCCAGCCGTTTTTTAGTATTGTAAGAGGTCCCATCATGAAATATAGGTATAAACATGACTAAAACACAAAACCTTACACCTTTAAAACCTTTAAAACAATATTATTTCACTTAGTACTCATTAAAACCCATAGAATGAAAGCTTAACAGCTATCAAGTATTTTATTCTATTAAACATAGCTGTATGTGTAATCAAATTCTAGGGACATTATTTCCCACCTTTTCGGGCGTAACTCAAAATCATGATTATTCACTTAACGGCCTTTTAGTAAATTAACCAGTAACCGGCAGAATTAACCAGTCACATCAATATTTCAGAAATAAGTATGATAATAGGTACTCTTTATTTCAAGTAAAAGCACAATAGGTATAGTGCCTTATAAAGCGCAGGTCACACTGGGAACGAAGCGAAACGAAGCTAAGTTCGTTTAGCTTTCCTCCGCGTCTTTTCGTACTTCCGTTTTCGTTTCACTTAAGTAGTAGGTACGCGGTGTGAACCGAAGTATGGGTCAGTTGAGACCAAACGAAAAAATCCACGTTGATTTATTGGCTCCATTGAAAACAGGACCGTATTACCATAGCCTAAAGTATAAAATTGTATGAATATCGACACTTACGACATATTTTATACTTTTAGCCTAAAGTATAAAATATGTCGTAAGTGTATCATAGCCGATATGGTAATACGGTCCACCACAGTGAGAGTAGTCACCACTGCTCTCGCTATACCACCACCCAGCCACCGTCCAGTGGTAAATGCGGCGACTTACGAGTTGGAGACCCACTGAAGAGTTGTTGACACCACTGTTCTCAAAACGGAGAAGGAAAACATCGTGAGGAAACCGGCATGTCCTAGAAACAAAACTTCGAAGACATTTGACATCTACCAACCCGCACTGGGCCCGCGTGGTAGATTACAGCCCATCACTCCCTCTCGAAGAAAGGAGACCTGTGTCTCAGTAGTGGGAACATTATAGGCTGATTATTTATTTATTTATTTATTCAATTGGTCTTACGAGCTAACAGACATACCATCCAAAACGCTCATATGATTAACTTACTATTCAATTATGCTCTAGGTATGCTTTAATGCGGTCCTATTTTCAATGGAGCCAGTAAATTCCGCGAGGATTTTTCCACTTGGTCTGAACTGACCCTATGAAAAGACGCGGAAGAAAGCTAAACGAACTTAACTTCGTTTCGCTTTGTTCCCAGTGTGACCTGCGCTTTACGGTGTTATTTTATTTATATAGATAACCATAAATCTGAAAGAAACAAGGCCTGCCTGTTACACAGCTTCTTGCAAGTTTCATTAAGGAACACTCCATAAAGGGAGCGAGGTAAGGAAGCAGTCATTAGCCAATACGTACGGACTGGTTGAGTACTGGCTGATTTTCTGAAGCATAAACCAGTTTAGGTTTATTTTTTTTATGCTACCCATACTCAATGCTTTCTTGCAACACTTGGTGGTTATAAATAAAAGTTATAAAAAAGGTTATTACTTAGGTGCTGATTTTCAGGGTGGTCCTTCCATGCTAGATCAAAACCAAAATTATTTATTTCATAAATTGTGCCATCAAGAGAGAGGTTAAATACAGGGTGACGGAAATACGACCTATTCCTTGAAAGGGGTTATGCTAGAGGTCATTAGCAACAAATTAAGTTCAGTTAATTATGGGGTAAAAAAAAACAAAAAAGAACTAAAAAATTAAAAGCCGCTGGGAAGTTATTAACATTTGTACCTTTTTGGAAACCAGTTAGTAATTTTACTAATTTGTAATAATAAAAATATTGCTACTAAAGACCAGCAATATTTTTATTATTACAAATTATGGGCAATTTTTATATTTACATGGGCATTATTGCTATTTTAAGTAAATTTATTGTATAAGGAGACGAGTGTATGTAGCCACTATTGAATTGTTGGTTAATCTTATGAGCGTTTTGGATGTTATGTCTGTTAGCTCGTAAGACCAATTGAATAAATAAATAAATAAATAAATAAATAAATAAATAAGTAAGTAAAGAACTTTTATTTCTGAGATTATGTAAGTTTTGGGCAACCATTTTTTTATTAATGATCACTCATTTTTACATTAATGCACATTGACAGCCAGTCGCCTGCGCCCGCGTCTCATGCATGGTCTCATCGCTTGTCATAAATATAGACAATAGTCTATAGCATAGACTAGTGAGGTTGGACCGTCGGGCGTCAAGCGTGAGTCGAACTTTACACCTTATTGACGGTTTTTGTTTTTTTTTTTTTCAAGTATTCTAGTATTTGTATTTGTATTTTATTTGATTTTATTCCCCTTGCTATTTTTAATTGATATCCGTGGGTATGTCCGTGGCATCACACAGGCCCTATCAGTATACCAGCGTTGCGGTATTTATTTTGTAAATATCGCAGCTTTATGCTGAGATGGGAGCCTTTTTGGCCTCGCACAGGTCTCTTTTTTTTTAGTCTGATTTCTTTTTTTTTTTGTTTTTTTGTTTTTTAATGTTTATTTTGTTACTTTTATATGCTCTTTTTTAACTGTATTTCCTGTGCGTGTCCCAAATAAAATGTTTTTCTTTCTTTCTTTTCTTTCAGCTTTCAGAAAAGTATCAATTAAATGTTTAGAGTGGAGTAGTTTTTTCATAATTAATTGTTTTTGATAACAACTTGGAAAATTTTAAAAAAATCGAAGAACCGTCACAGCTCGGTAACCATCCAGTTTTGAGCCCTAGTTAACTCGACTTAATTTGTTGCTAATGACCTCTAGTAGGTACCTATAACCCCTTTCAAGGAATAGGTCGAATATGGATGTTTTCTTGGTAAAAAAGAAGAAATTCTGTTTAGTCCGTCATTGTCAGTTAAATAATAAAAAATATGAGACACGTATTTTTTGCTTTATCATATTAATAAAAAACCGGCCAAGTGCGTGTAGGACCACGCACAATGAAGGGTTCTGTAATTGAAAAGAATTTATCCCAAAAACAAAAAAAATATTCTCCTATACATTGATACACGTCACAGTCAATTTTCCAACTGCAAATTTAAGTTTGTAATACCAAAAAAAATTTTTTTTTGATGTGATGTATGTAGATGTTTTCATAAAACGAAAGCTGTTTTCAAAGTAAACCCGTAGTATCAAAGTAACCCCATTTTACTTTAACATCATGACAAAACCTTGTTATATTTTTCAGAACAAATGATTCAGTTATACTTGAAAAACCGAAACCCCTTTTTAACGTCAAGCAGATTTAAATGCTTTTTTATTAAACGAAGTAAAGAGCCCGGGTTATTTTCTTCAATATTCATGATAATAGTCAACCTTTTACAGTATATCTACCTAATTACGATAAGAATTTAGCTGACGATCTCTAAGTTCGACCTTCGCATTTATCTAATTATCTGACGTAGGATGAAAATAGTGTCGTCACATTCCTTAATGATTAAAAGTAATGTGTGATGACACTAATTTCATCCTTCTGTTCGATTAATTTCTTCTGCTAAAGGCACCTGTCGTCTGTAGGTACTTGAGTTTCTAATGTTAAAAATAACATTTACATTCCCATGAGATCTCTACATATTAATAAACTGCCTCTGGTCCTACTGCGAGCGAGTAGCGATTTGGGATACAAGTTTGGAGACCGTTTACTGACTTCAGCCGCTCTGAGAGAAATCTACGCCCATCACGTACCTAATGGAATGGCTCTCAGGGACTCATTACCAGAGTTTGAAATCAATTTAACATCAAGATTCATTTTCATTGGCTGGAATATAGTCTTACCCTAGCTATTCTCGCCACGTTATTACAACGGACTATTGTCCAGCTGTTCGACTTCTCGCTTCAAAATGTCTTAGGATTATACCTCATCGTATTTAAAAAAACAACTGTTAATAAAGTCGAACATAAAACCTTATTTTTTGAAGTCAGTTAAAAAAATAAATAGTCGATCACTATATAGTCTTTCTTTATACTCGCTTACGTTGAGACTAAAGCCTTATATCTAAACGTCGCGTCGTTCGCACATGCGGCGTATCTCCCGGTTGGTGGCGCGCTACTTTTTGCTCTCGCGCACACGCAAAAGGAAACGCGTAATTTGCTGTCTCGAGGCAATTGGAACTTGTATTGAAATGTATATGCATATTTAGTGACAGTCGCCGACCATGTTCATTGATATACGAGAGTTTTTAAACATCGTTTGGTCACAGGCATTCGTGATTCGTGAAGGTCGGTAAAAAATCACAACGGCTTCACACGATATGAGAGAGTTTTGAGGAAAAACTTGTCTTTAGATACACTTTATTTTAGGTAGGTACCACGGAGAAACGAACACCTATTTTTACAATGTGAAAAAAAAAATCCCGTGCACATGATGACCACATCTGTTAGCAAGAGTTACTATATAGCGGCCGAGCGCTGCAAGCAAGAGTAGTCCTTACGGTGTTGGTATAGATGTTCGTTTCTCCGATAGTACATACATAGTTTTGTAGTCACGAACATTCACACCATACGTAAAGCAAATGGTTTTTTGTAATGACACGCTTATGTAGTTGAGCCAGCTGTAGCTGAAGAAGAGTAATTCTTCTTCTTCGTCGTTTCGATGGTTCCATTATGAATGTTTTAAATAAGCTTCGACCAAAATTCGGCTACTTCGACAGCGTAATCATTGGCCTCGCAAAGGTCTTCCACAGAGGATGTGTTACTGCACAGAGAGCACGGCAACAGGTGGGACATAGTTTGCGATCTGGCTCCACAGTCACACTGCGCTTCACCGGAGTGTAGTTTACTACACTCCAGACATGTCCTTTAGCATCATCATCATTTCAGCCGAAAGGTGTCCACTGCTGCACATAGGCCTCCCCCATGCGTCCATTCTGTGAAAATCTCACCGTGAAAACGTAGGTGAAGTGACATTGGAGTTAGCTGTCAATAGTGTCAATCCCTAGCATCAGGTGGAATGACCGCTCACTTTCAGCTCACTTCACTTAAGTTTTCACGGTGAATTGTTTACAGAATAAACCGGCTGTATCTTTTGTCCTGTGACCATACCATTTCGAAATTTGAAAAGTAGTGACAAATAGCATTTACTTTTTAATCTTTATTTCTTCAGTACTCATTGAACACTTTATACTCTCTGAAAAAAAATCCTCAAGTAGACAAAGTTCAGACAAATGACATGTCCGGACAAATCTGGATGTATGTATGTAACCCTACCTGTGACTAAAGTCCTTGTTGACCCTGAATTGAAACTTATACCTATACTCGCTCAACATTCCAGAGCCGCCCGCATCACGAAGCCGCTAGGCGAGTTGCTAGGCGAGTTCCTGGCATCGTTGACCTTCCAGGGCTTATCTCCTCGGAGGCTGGAGCTGGTGGGCGCCAGCCTGGGCGCCCACATCGCGTCGTACGCCGCCGACACCTACAAACAGATGACCGGACGACGACCCGTTCGACTTACTGGTTTGTACGATGTTATTGGCAAGAAATAGGTGCAGTACCTAGTAGATAAAACGCGAAGCCGCTAAATACGCGCGCGATGAGAGCGTATTTTGCGGTATCAGGTTCAGTTTCAAGTTGTTAAGATATAGTTAGGTATCATATTATGGTAGGTACTAGGTATGTACAGGCCAGACGTTAAACTCTGCACGAACTCAATAAAATACAATACATGTAACTGCTTAGGTACTTACTGACTTGAAGCGAAATTTTTATTATTTTTAGCCAACTGTTGCAAATAAGGATTTTTTCAGTTTATCCGCCTTCAATTATAGGATTTTACTCCATAGTTGTATTTTTGTACATCAGATAGGTAGCAGGACAAACTTAGAAAGAGTAGTAACTTAGGAAGAGTAGTAAGTAGTAGGCACTTGTTCTTAGAACGATAAACCCATAATTAGGTACCCTCGGACGGAGTAAGTTTACAATCAGTATCAGTATAGTAGTCGGGGCTTCTACGAGTTGGGTTCGGCCCCTCGTACGCCTTTCAAAGGTCCGGAACCCCAGGGTCCTGAGATATGTCAAAGGCAATATAAATAATAATAATCATAAAAAGTCTTTAGTGCAGGCCACATGATCCTTATGGAAAAACAATCAATCTGCCTAGCCTTTTCCCAACTATGTTGGGGTCGGCTTCCAGTCTAACCGGATGCAGCTGATTACCAGTATTTTTCATGGAGCCTATCTGACCACAACCCAGTAACTTATAAAAAACATAAATTAAAAATAATAAGCTAAACAAAAAAAAAACTGTAAAATGGCACAATATATGTGTACCTACATAACTCAAGCTTCTATTCCCTTGCACAATACAGGGTAAAATTAAATTATCTAGCGAAACTCTGCAGGCGTGGTGATGGGTATCGATACGATAAATGAAATTCTGAACATAATCCGATTCAAATTCACACGGGCGAAGCCGCAGGCAACACCTAGTTTTATATATCATGTAATTTTAAATTGATAATTTAGATATTCATTGATTTATAACAAAGAGGGCAAAGCCAAACCAGTAAACACGCCTACTTATCCAGGCCTAGATCCAGCCGGTCCGTGCTTCCGCAACGTGCCGCGCACAGCCCGCCTGCACGCCGACGTGGCTCATCATGTGGACGTGCTGCACACGAATATCGACGGATTCGGCATAGCGGACCCACTGGGACATGTTGACTTCTATGCGAATGGGGGTAAGTGCTTACACGCAATGGGCGTCCTTCACATACTTACATCAGTATTATTTATTCTAGTCTGGTACGAGTATCTGCAAGTCTAAATCGACAGCTCTATTGCTTACATACAAGCCTGCATTACCTATCTAAGTAGTGTCAGAGAAACTGATGATTCATTAACTTAATTTCAATCTCAGTTAGCATTGGCAAATTAATATGACTATAAAATACGATGTCGTAGTTTGTCAATCTGCTAGACAATACATTTCAATGACTGAACATAGATGTGACCTTCAGGAAAAAAGGATTTGTATGGGAGACCGGTAGGTACATGTGTTTTTCCCTTGAGTGTAGGACTTTTAATGCTTCATTTATCACTTTCCAATAAGTAACCCTGTAGGTATAAAGTACCGACTAATAATATTAGTAAGGATTTCCTTTAACTTTTCCAGGTGAATATCAACCAGCAATAAAAGGAGACTTCATAATGCCATGTTTCCAACTATGCAGTCACGTTCGATCAGCGTTCTACTGGCTTCTATCATACAACAACCCCGACAAATTCGTCGCAGTCCAGTGCGACTCGGTCGCAAATGCAAGAGTCGGCAATTGCTATGAAGGAACAATAAGGACTAATGCATTAGGGCCGAAAACTAACTTCAGTAAGCCGGGGGTGTATTACTTACCGACCAACGCTAAAGCACCATATTATATGGGGTTGGACGGTTTGAAGAAGCGAAAGTTTGGCGTCAATGATTACTTGATGACGCCGGCGCCTGATGAAGATATGACCATATGAATGAAATTGGCTAAAAAATATTCATAGTTGAACTTAATTAACTCCGTCTATGGGCTAGGCTGTCAACGAGTGATGCAGCTAAGCAGCCATAATTTAATTAGGATATTATTTTGTTCATAGATGATCTCCAGTTTCGTAGTAGGTAGGTACTCGCCTACCATTTTCACTCTTTTATGGCTACTGAAAAAATAGTATCTTTTTTATAGAGTAGTACAATGATGAAGCAATACATGCCACTAGTTCTCTTTTGTTAATTTTTATTTATGGATAAATTAACTAAAAACACTAGAGTATTTATTTATTTATTTATGTTAATACGGTTTGTGAACCAATTACATTAACACATACAGTAAATATAACATAATCATAAAAAAGACAACAAAAAAAAATAGAACAAAGATATTATAAACAAAACACAAGTTTTAAATTTATGTGCTCTCACAAAAGTGAAGACAAGCGCACAAAACAGTTTTGAGATCATCTGCAAATAGGTCACAGTTCGGGTTGGCTTCCATGACGTTATTAAGCGCAGTCAGGGCGCGAGGAACAGGGGATGAGGCGCGGGCCACTGTTCGAGTTGTGGGCACGGCTAGTAGACGGTGTTTTCTACCACGGAGATAGCTGCTTGGAACGTAAAGGCGAATCAGCTCATTATGGAGATCAGGAGCATCTGTTATCCCACGACATATTTTAAGCATGATGTACAACTGATCATAGGCTCTCCTAGTTTGTAACATATGAAATCCTAGAGATCCTACGAGAAATTTTGTTGGATATAAAAATGGATAAAATCCGTAACGGAATTTATAGAGAAATCTCAGAAATGCTTTTTGAACCTTCTCTAATAAAAGTGCATAACTAGCCTCGTGCGGGTTCCAGACACAAGAGCTCGCCTCCAACTTGCTTCTGACAAGCGTACTGTATAACAGCTGTACAACATGCGCATTTTGAAATTCTCGTGCGTTTCTAAGAACAAACCCTAGTCGTTTAAATGACTCCTTAGCAACCGTTGAAATGTGGTCATGGAATGTCAACTTCTGGTCGAATACGACACCCAAGTCTTTTACAGTGTTCGATCTTGTAACAACAGTGCCATTTATTTTATATTCATAATGAATTGGATGCCGCACCCGGCCAAAAGTCATGACATAGCATTTAGAGGAATTGAATGCCATTTTATTGGCAACTCCCCACTCGTAAATGGCATCTATATCTTTCTGAATATTCTCACAGTCTAATACGGTACTAACACGAGCGTACAGTTTTATATCATCTGCATAAAGAAGTCATTTTGAATATTTGAGAACAGAAGGCAGGTCATTTATCATCAACAGAAACAATAAAGGTCCAAGAATTGAGCCCTGACTTACGCCTGAGCGAGTGTGATAAGCACTCGATTCGTAAATACCTAGCCGTACAAATTGCTGGCGACCACGGAGGTAATCAGCTAGAAGTCGTAGCAAGTCAGGACAAAAACCTATGGCGCTAAGTTTTGCAAGCAGAATGTCATTGTTGACCCGGTCGAAAGCCTTTTGGAAATCGAAATACAGCACATCTACCTGCTTTCCCTCGTCAAGCTGTGCAGAAATATACTCTGTTAGAGTCAGAAGATTAGTCTGTACGGATCTCTTGCATCTAAAACCATGCTGGGCATTACTGAGGTGTATTTCAACCTGTTTGTAGATTAACTTATGGAGAACATTCTCAAATATTTTTGCTGGTGAAGATAATATTGCTATGGGCCGATATTCCTCTACATTTACTTTATTTGATGTTTAGGTATAGGTGTTACGCGTGAGATTTTCCATTGCGGGGGATATATTCCTGTTTTTAGCGATAGGTTAAATATATGACATAAAGGGGGTACAAAATAGTGTTTCAGGCACTTGAGAAGCGGGGCTGGTATGCTATCTGGACCTATAGAGCTATTTGTTTTCAATTTATCAATTCCGTATAAGACGTCCTCGTTGGTAAACTGGAAAATATTAATGTAGTTGCTGTTGTAACTTACATCGCAACTATTACAATCAGCAGCATTTAACAATGGTATGTCAGTGAGAAACACACTTGAGAAAAACTTGGCAAAAATCTGAGCTGCTTCTACGCCTGCGTAACTTTCACCACGGTAGTTCACCTGTGGCTTGAACCCACCCTTAGACCGCAAGGAGCAGATATGTCGCCAGAATTCACGTGGATTGATTTTGATGTTATTTTCTACACGTCTAATATATGAACGGTAAGCTTGAGCAACTCTATGTTTTAAGGAATTTCTTAGATTAGAGAAGGTTTCATAGTCATCGTGACTTTTAGAGCGCTTCCAGTTTGTATGCAAAGCAAGTTTACGCTTGGTGTCATTAATTATTTCTGGTGTAAACTATACAGGATACCGCCTACTGGTAGAGTTCGAGCGACGCTTCTTTGGCATACAGCCATCAAAAATTTCATAAATTATATTATAGAAGGTGTTTAAAGCCTCAGAAACGTTACTGGCCTGAAATACAGTTGCCCAAGAGATCTCTGACAGTAACAGATAAAGTTGCTCATAATCGCACTTGTTAAAATTCCAATCTCTCATAGAATTTATGTTACTTGGCTCTATTACGTCTGAACAATGAACTGATTCAACCTTTACCTCTATTTCCAGCGGTGGGTGATATGCGTCTGGCGGGACAATGCTATCCGTACTGGACACACAAACCTCATGAAGGCCATCCCGAACTAGTACCACATCCAACATTCCACCGTGAACATTCAAAATAACATTTTTATCTACCAGAGAACAGAACGACAAAAAGTAACAGTAGTAGTTCGTGACATCTGTTGAAGCACTTTTTAAATTAAGATCACCAGTTAGAATTACGAAGCCTTTAAAATTGTTTATGAAACTTTCAGTTTTGCAAAACCAACGCATATAATCCTCATCACTGGCACTGGGCTTTATATACACTACACAAATAAGATATGAGCGACCAAGCTACGTGAAGGATGCCCAAAGATCTTCGCCACAATCAGTTTCGTACTCACTTCTTCTACGGAGTATCAGAGGAGATCGTGCTGCCAATAAAACTCCTCCGCATGGTGTTTTTCTGTCACGACGCAGGACATTCCAGTCATCAACTTCCAGTTCTGAATCCGTTACCGAAGAATCTAGAAAAGTTTCAGTAACAGCGACTAGACAATTTTCTAATAAGGCTAGATTGTTGCGCCACATAGAAAGCTTCGTTTTTAGGCCACGTACATTCTGGTAGAAAAAGCTGATGCGAGCATTTTTACTATTGCTGTTGGGTAGTTGTAGATTTACGAAAGGGCGGCGGCTGGCTCAATGACACGTTTGCTGTATCGTTTATCTTGGTCTTGGGGGCTGTTCTTCTGTAGTTTATCCACGGATTGAGTTTCGCATTTATCGGCCAGACACTGGCTGAGTAGAGCTGATCATAAAACGCAGCTATAATCCCAATTTTGTACGATTTGTAATCCCCACGGGCAGTAAGTTCTTCCACCGAGCAGTTAGCGTCAGGACACAGATTGGCAATATACTGTCGAACTTCTTCGAGACTCGAGGCCATGTTCCACAGATGAAAATACTTGCGAATTTCAATCGCCTTTAAGTTAATGGTACTTGGACTGGCAGTTCCACATAGAGGCGATGGGCGTTGTCTACTGTTGCGTTTTTTCACTACAGTCCAGTCTCCATTACCGATATAATTTACTGCAACCGATGTTGGTTCCAGGCTGGTGTTGTTCATTTGTGAATCGACCAGAGGAGGTTCCTCTGTGATCACATGTTCGACAATAGGTATATCAGCTGCTGTCAGCTGAGAACTTGGGCGAAATTCCTGACTCTTTCCTACCTTTTTTATCTGTTGTTTAGGCGGGTGCTTATGCCTTACCTGCTGGACCTCTGTGACATTGGAGGTAAGCGCAGGTGACGGAGGCGGCGGGTTATGTTGATCTCCGGACATGTTATAGATTTGAACTCCATTTTTTTCGCAATTCTCAAGCTTTCTATTGAGTTGCTCTACATGAAAAGCACATTTTTCTAACTTTTCCTCTTGACTACTTATCAACGATAATGCCTTAGTTAGCAGTTCTTTGAGGACTGACACCTCCGAGCGTAAAGCATGCATATCAGAAGCGAGTTCAACATCACTCTCAACTGAGTAATTAGTTCTCATAGTAGTAGTAGTAGCTTTCTTCCTGAGAGTTATGTTTGAGTCTTGCTTGGGACCAACCGGGGTAAAAGAATTATCTCCGCCTTTCTTTATGGCACAACAACACTCAGGGCATATCCACGAATCGACGTCCACGTCTAATATGCTTTTTTTGCCTGTGCATATGGGGTGATATACCTTCCCACAGCTGTCACGCGTGCATCGGAGACCTCCGTCAACACCCTCAATGTTATTATAACACGCAGAGCAATTCATATTTGCATAGGCGGCTTTCTAAACTGTTTAAAAATCCAATATAAAATTATAGAGATGCTTATTTTTTAAGTACTCCAAAATTTAATCACTTTGTACATTTTTTATCTTGTAAAGGTTTTCGTCATTCCCTCACCGGGAGCATACCGTGTGACCACCATCAGAGATTTTAATTTTGATAACACAAAAAGTTTGTCGCTAATTAGTCGAAATTTGTCGCCAAATATCAGAATTTGTTGGTCACTGGTTCAAAAGTTATAAGGGTTTGTAGGTGGCCAACCTGTAGAGCATCTCCCCAGCTTGACCCAATTTGAATCTCAAAAGCGAAGATCTGTTTCCTCCCAAATTTTGTCGCTAATTCGTCGCAATTTTTCGCCAATTCACAGATTTAGACGGGTCTTAGTTTAGAAGATATAATGAGTTCAATTTTTAAGGTATAGTCTATCAGCTAGATCAAATAGTTTTCGAAACTCTTCAATCTAGCTCTTGGACTGTACCTTAAAAATCTAACTCATTATATCTTCTAAACTAAGATCCTACTAAAATCTGTGACTTGGCGAAACATTTCGTCTAATTAGCAAAAAATTTTTAGTGTTATCAAAATTAAAAGTCACACGAGCATACCTACACCTGTAATGTAACAATACAAGATTAGATTTTGAGCATTACGTAACAATTAGACGCTCCCCCGCGCCTGTAATGTAACCTAACAATCCAACATTCAATTTGAGGATAACGTTACAATACTGCCTGCCCGCACTGACTGACGAGCATTCGTTGCTGCCGTCTAGGTAACTGAGCCTGCACCGCGACACGGTCATTACACGTGGTGCGTTTGTTACAAATTGATCCACGGATGCTCCCACACCACTGTTAAAATTACAGGCGAATGGTCTCGGTGATTGTAATGTTACAAACTGAATAATTACAGTGCGCATACTGTAATGCTCGGTTCTCCTCACTCACTGATGTAATGCTCGAATCAGAACTGTTACATTACAGGCGAATGCTCTATGTAGAAAATAGTTATAGTTATTTAACTGTGTACATTAATCAAGGTGCGATTTGACATTACCAGGTGAATGTAGGTATAATAATTTGCGTGTGTGTGTGTTTTGCATGTATGCAGTGTGTTATTGTGTCAGTTTAAACTTAGGTAACAAAGAAAACCAAAAACTAATACAAGACCAATTTTATTGTAAATTTCATCACAATACGCATTAACAACAACTAGTTATTATGTTCCAGTTAGGCCGGCAGACTGCTTCGGTACAAAATCTATCTACGAAGGTATTATGTACAATACGCTGCTTTCGTTCATTCGAACTCGCTGCGCACACGCAACTTTGGAAGCCATTCATACTAATATTATGATAGAAGAACTACTTTAAAATTCGTGTATTACATTAATTGATATTACCTTACAAGTAACTGGTTGATTTTATGTAAAGTTAATTATTCAAAAAGTACACCGACAAACAAACATGTTACTATTATTTTGCGCAAATTATATACGGATAAAAAAAATAATATCATAGCATTCTCGTAAAAATATATCTTAAATACATCGGTCATTATTACATTTTCCAATAAATAGTTAATCTATTAAAATAACCTAATAAGAATAACAATCAAATAACACACATAAATGATTATAGTAAAGCATTATATTTCATTGAAATCAAGCGACAGTGACCGTTAACAATCCATTCAGATCTCTCAATAATAATAATACAAAAAATAATAAAATTAATGTGTGTTCACCCTTAATACGGTATATTTGACGTAAATAAATTTTAGGCACAAGCACCAAAGGCAAAGTATTCGTTATAAAAGCTTTATAAAGTAATCTAAAAATAGGTTTTTATTGGAATGTGACTATAATAATAGATGCCAATATGCAAATTTAAATACGTACACTCGCGGAACAAAAAGGTTAAGCCATTTTCAAACATAATTCATTTATAACTTCGGCAGTACATAATCGCCTAATGGTGCCTTTACATTCCGCGACTGTACCTTACATTTCATTGATACTTTTATTTGTATGAAATGTTTTATAAATTGTAGAAAAAGTATTAGGTATCAAAATGGGGATATACAATTTGGGATTTCTTTTTTCTTCTTTCTTTCTTTCTTTTTTCTGGTCCCAAGAAAAACTTGTATTCGAATATGATTATTAAATGGATATGATATTAAATGTTTTTATTACATCTAAGTTGATTTCAGCCCTAAAGGGGTGGCTGATTACTAATTTGATATAAAAGGTGAAATACATAACTGACAACCTCTTAAGGGGTCATTGCACTCATCATTATGAACAATTCTTACTATGGGGTCCAACCTGAAATTGCCAAAAAAAAAAATCTGCTGTTCCCAACATTTTGAACAGCTGTTTTTTTTGCGATTTTAGGTTTGATCTTGTAATAACAGTTGTTCACAATGATGAGTATAATGACAAAATGAAGAGTTTGTCAGTTATTTAATTTACACCTAGAAATACTTAAAGTGAGGTGTATTATTCAAAGTTATCATTCGACACTCGCTATTGTCTCGATACACATTGATACATTATACACGGCTTAAATACTTGTTATATGATATGTGCTTTATAATTGTTAGACAGACTAGTCTCTGTCTGCGTTAGGTCAACTTTAATTTCCAAAGACAATATGTCTAGACAGACAGTCAAAGCTGTGAACTCGTCGAAAAAAATAGCGTCCAACTGTTGGCCGCATTTTGCACGCACACTAGAAAAGCAGAATGGCGTGGCGCGAGTGTAAGACGTAGCTGTCACGCACACCAGCATAACAAAATTGTCTTGGTTTGTTTTAGTTCTTTTGCAGCGCGACACTATCTAGCTAGACATATAAATAATCAAAGACAATTACATTAACACCATACAGTGTGTGCAGGGTGTAAGGGACTGCCCTCCGCAGACTATGGGGAATTCAGTGTACCATATTAAAATGACCGGTACATGAAATTATTTCAGGAACGTTATGGGAATCCAGTAAACCTGATTTGCTGTAATACCTCACACGCAATATATCGCTAACGTGCCAAAAAGCACGTAGGGAACGGCAGGCAGCGCAGCGAGCCTTCCCCGCCACAACAATTGCTGTTTTTTATTTTTTATTTTAGCTGTTTTATTTACATAAAAGGAGTGCTGCGTACAGAGATTGAAATTTTATATTGTATAAAGGAGTAACTGAAAAAAAAAAAAAGAATAATTTCCTGAGAAATTTTCCGGTGGAATACGATTCAAAATAAGGAGCTGAATGCACGGTTAGTTTGCGGAGGGTTGTCCCTTACAACCTGTATTGATGGACACTTGCGGAAAGAAAAGGTCCACAACACCGTGCTTCACACTTTTCATTCTGCGACTGTTACTTATAATATGTTATAAAATAGGCCATACAGGCAGAGATTTGTTAATATTTTGTCCAACACAACAGCTTTTCCCAACCTTTTAACAATTCAACTATGAAGTTTTAGGGCTATCATTATTCTGACGCGTAAAAGAGACAGGACTATACATTTGTATAGTGCTGCATACATACTGCACACACTGCTGCATTCTGTGTGTGCTGTGTGCATACTTCCCTTTCGTTCGTACAAAAAAATAATGTTAGTTCTAGAACTTTCTTTCCCAATTCAGACCAATATCTCACTACCTTTGAAGATTCACCCCACAAGGCATTTTGGCACTAACACGTATTAGTAAAAAATATTTACAAATTATTTATATCCCAGACACACGGAACTACTAAATACTGAGGAATAATATTGAAGCTTTACTTTATGGTTTTAATATTAAAAACGGAATACTGAAAGCTGTGAATATTTTAATAAATTAACGGTTATTGAGGATCGTTTACGTCATTTTTATGTAGTAATGGCGAACAGGCGAATACATTCCTGTTTAATTGCCGATATTGAAATTTATTTATAAGCAGTATAGCTTTCTATTATAAATGCGAAGAAAAGTGTCGTTGCTTTCTGATTTTAGTATAAAACGCAGAGATACTTAGTTTTAAAAGCGTTTTCAAAATAAATGAAATAGTGTGAATGAGGAACCACGTTTTATTTTGACGAAAGCAAGGGATACTTATTGAATTAGGAATACCTACTTACATTTTATTTCACCACCCCAGTATATTGTAGACTGCTGGAAACAGACCATGCCATCTTTACTGTCTTTTGACAAGACAATAAAAATTATGTAGGAACATGATTATATGGGTAGCTATAGACTACAAGACACGTCGTGTTTTCCGCAGAACATCTGTTTTAGTTGTTCAAAATCACGAGCGAGCATCAATAATTTCATTTTAAACCTTACATCTATGTTCATAAGAGTCATTACACAGGCGGTCGTGATTCTAAACAACTATAATAGCTGGGTCACACTTAATGCAGCTACCGTATGGGTACACCATCGAAGTTCGATATGAAGTAGTCAACGAGCTACTTCACGTGGGCAACTGTGTAGATGCATTCAGTGTGTTCCATCCTCAAATGAGTTATGAAGTCGGCTCAATTGACCTATCACAATATGGGGAACTCAGTGCTCCAAAGGGCGGAGCGGGAAAGCACTAGCTACCGAGGTATATACTCAAGCGGGTACCACGCAACGGTCTCCTGTCGGAGCGGCAACGTGTTGAGCGGAATGACAACGCCGCCTAGAAACTGGTTCTCCTGCAAAGAGTCGTAGTTCCATACTGTTGCTTGGAGACTCCGGTTGGTGACTACTTCCATTGGTAGTCGGTATTCTAACATTTCCATGAATGATGGATGCGAGTTTCGTTTTAAGACGCGCGTTTTTCTTTTTGTTTCTTTCGATGGGTCAGGTACGAGGTACACCTGGGGAAAGAAGACAGAAATTAAAAATAATAATATTGATTATATACTAGCTTTTGCCCTCGGTTTCGCCCGCGTGGATGTCGGAAATTATCCCACGGGAACCTACTACCGGGATAAAAAGTATCCTATGTGTTAATCCTGTGTGCTAAATTTCATCCAAATCCATTCAGCCGTTTTTGCGTGATTGAGTAACAAACATCCAAACATACAAACTTTCACATTTATAATATTAGTAGGATTTATTGTTCAACTAGAACTAGATTACGTGGCAAGGTAATATCTTATATATAAAATTCTCGTGTCACAATGTTCGTTCCCGTACTCCTCCGAAACGGCTTGACCGATTCTCATGAAATTTTGTGAGCATATTGAGTAGGTCTGAGAATCGGCTAACATCTATTTTTCATACCCCTTAGTGAACTTAAAAATTATTTATATGGCAAAACAACGTTTGCCGGGTCAGCTAGTATTATATGAATCCTACTAATACCTATTTAAAGCACAAGCATAAAGTTTCATAATCTAGTTAGTGGGTGCCGTACTCTTCTCCTAGATAGGTTACAAAACCTATGTTTAGAAGAAACGGTTCCGATCCCCATCATAAAAGGTTGACCTATAATAGCACGTGTTAGATATGAAATTATATGTAAATAGTAATAATTACAAGCTACATAATGAAATTAAAATATTATTTGATCTCCTGAGAATACATTGACTGCACATTTATATCAGTCTGCACCTGACACATTTTAGTATGAGTAGCTTCTGCCCGCGACTTCGAATTTCTTGTCCCCCAACCCGCCCCGTCGCGTCGCATCGTCTGCCCGCGCTGTTACATACTTCGTTTTTGCGTAGCGTTCTTTCTGATATTTTTTTTCCTTTTTTTAGGCTCGGCTCCTAAGGGTCCTAGTGTGAGGTTAGCCTATAGCCTTCCTCAAGAATTATGCTATCAAATGCAAAAAGATTTTTTCTAATTCGACTGGTAGTTCCAGAGATTAGTGCGTTCAAACATACAAACAAAAAAACAAACTTCAGCTATATTAGTATAGATTACAACAGTCGTAACGGACAGTGAAGAACTCATAGTCACAACCAGTCTAACTCAAAGATAAATTGGTATGATCGACCGCACGTCAGTATGAAAACTTGAACTACGAAAAGCACTCTTACTGTTACGATATTAGGGCGCTGTCAATGTCAAATTGTTACCATGGATCAATCAATTTGCCTAGCCTTTTCCCAACTATGTTGGGGTCGGCTTCCAGTCTAAACGGATGCAGCTGAATACCATTATTTTACATGGAGCGATTGCCTATCTGACCTCCAAAACCCAGTAATTGAATAATATGTAACCCATTGATAAGACTTTCGAGCTTCTGACGACCCGTAACTACTGTCAAAGTTCCACGAATAACAGGCGATGGTCTCTCATCCACGGATCATTACTGCGCGGCTGTTATTACTTAGCCACGGGATTGTTTGTTACCATGGACGTGCAGTTGATAGTACCATTTTATAAGTACCTACTAGTTGTTGAGAAAGCAGTCGTCCCATTCGTGTACACTTTTGCTATTTCTGGTTATTTTTCTGGTTTGAAAAAAAAAAAGGAAACGAAGATGTTGTGTTACCTTAACGTAAGGGTTGGGCGGCAAGCCTTGCGGCGTCAACGCGAGTGACTGCGCGTGTAGTATCAACACAGATAACACTCCGCTCGCGTACTGCACTGACAGCTTCAGTGATCCCGATCCGTTGTTCTCTGGTTCTGCCGTTTCACCTGTAAAAGAGAAATGTACGTCAATATGTAAGTTACAGCCGAGGAATGATAAGTGTAAACAACTTTAGGGTCATTTTGTCTAAGTTTTGATCGGCTGCTGCGGTCTTATAACAAAACTTATATGATTAATCATGTACTATGGACAAAACTTAACCATGCTCACTTAAGAAAATATTCCTGTGAGAGCGCAGCTAGTGACAAACGAACATTGTGCGATCGAGTCGTGAGCCGTGCATGCGATTATCGCCTTTGAGGTGATCATGCGGAACTTTAGCCCATAGTACAGTGGCAGAACGAAATGGTTATGGAATTTTCACAAAGATTCATATTATGTTCACTCAGGGAAATAAATTGTATAACAAATTAACACAGCCATTTCGTAATACTATTAAAGAATGACAGTAAAATGTGATTTAAAAATACGAGCAATTTTAGTTAGTAGGTCATAAATAATAAATGATTTTAATCCTATAAGTAGGTTTGTATAATGTCGCAGCCAATTGGTTTAATTAGCAGTTTGGTCAACCGCTTAGCCTTTTCACTAAACGGCGCCGTTCAACTAACGGCCTGAATGATAATCAGCCGATACGTCTAATACAACATTTAATGAACTGGCTGGCTGATGCTCAGGCTAGTGCCATCTGCTTCTGCAACGTCTCCGGCGCTGCGGGAAGTGCAACCCCTTCGATAGGCACACTTTGCTACATCGAGTGGGGGCTGCCCTCCCTTCGCACCTCCGGATTTTTATATACACTCTAGGGGTAGCAGCGAAAAGACTACGTGGAATCGGGGTGCCCCGATTCGGTTTTGCATAAACGTATTTAAACTACTATAAGAATTCCAGAAATATTGTGGCTTGTCGACGCCACATTGACAGTGTCGATTTCAACGTCAGGTGGCAGAAAATGGAACTAAATTTAAATGTCTGGGCTAGGTAAGTAGTTAAACGTTATCGATCCAAATAATTTGCCCAGCTGTTTGATTGAATGGCTGAATATCATTCAGGCCGCTAGTCGAATGGCGCCGTTTAGTAAAAAGACTAGGCGGTTAACTAAACGGCTAATTAAACCAGTTGGCTGCGGCATATACACAGCAATCAGAAAGAACAAACAAGTCATAGATGCCCTTCAACACGCTCAAGCACTGAAGTGGAGATGGGCAGGCCATTTGGCGCGATCAGAAGACGTAAGATGGACCCTTAAAACAACCGCTTGGAAAGGTCCACACGGAAAGAGAAGAGGCAGTCGAGCAGAACGTCGGCACGACGAGATAGTGGAATTGATAGGCTTGTGAAAGCAGAAAACAGAAAAAAATGGAAATTACTGGATGAGGCCTATACCCGTCGAGGGGTCCTAATCAATTAATATTACTTACATTATGAAGAACTTTATTTCTATGTAATTAAGTAATAATGAAGGCTTTTTTATTTTTAACTAGTTTTACACTTTTACACGTCAATCATTTTCAAAACTAAACGATGTTTCCTATCCGACTACTCTGAGACGAAAAGCCAAAACAAACTCAGTCAATTTGGTAAACAATTATTTACCCTGGGTTTACATAATATGAATCTTTGTGAAAATTGTCTAACCATTTGGTTCTGCACTATGCATGCTTATAGTTTGACCGATGCCGTTGTACCGCGCCTTAAACTATAATCTTTATTTTTATTTGTTTAAACGTCAAGACGTTTAATGAAACAAAGATAATGTACTACTATTACTGACCTCTCCTCCTCTGTGGCTCCACATCCTGCTGGTCTCTCAGCAGCGGGTGGAAGAACGTATACACAAGGTCTGAGTGCGCGATCTCATCAGCCAGACTGAACAGTGACGTGAGGAATGCTTGCACGTCGCCGAAGCGCCGATCTGCTACCTGACGGATGTTCGAACGGCCCACGTAGACGCCTGAAGGTAGACTGGAAATGGTAAGAAAATTATAAATAATAGGTTTTGCAATCAATAGTACCGGAGTTATTAGTTAGTTAGAGCTATTTGTGTCTGGGATGACAACGTATACCAATAACGGAAAAATCAACTAGGTATACCTTCCGCCAGATAACCGTGCAATAAAGGTCGTTGACGCCCTCTACCAATGTATTCCACTATTTCTAAACGATACGAAAAAATGTTCAAAAAATGGCAGTATCAAAACAAACGTATCGCGGTAAGAAGCGTCCTTGACTTGTGGCATGTTTTTTTTTTGTTTGCATTTAAGTTTCGAGACCTTTTTTACGAGTGGGATGAATGACTTTTATTGCATGGTTATCTGGTGGAAGGTATAGCCTACATACAATGTAGACTTGTTGATTTTTTGGAAAGGACCATATTGGCAGTCGCTTTGTAAGTTTTTACTTATGGAGCGGCTGCCAATATTGTCATTTTTTGAAAGAGGTAGGCTTGGTAATTACTGCTAATAAAGTTTTAGGGCAGAGTTTGTTACAAACTACGTGGGATAGACGAAAAAGGATATCGAAACTGAAATATCGCCTGTATTAGAATATTGTGAAGATATTTTCATACCTGGGAAATACGTATACGATTGCAATCTTTGTAAAAGACAAGACACAAATAGAGGGAAATTTCAAGCGAATGAATTTCTTCTCTTTTGGAAACGTAATGTATTCGGAATTTTGTTACCTAAAGCCTTTAAAGTCGATATTGATAACTTCGTAGCCTCAATCTATCAAGTGTCAAACATATCAACATAGAAAAGATACCAAAATCAAACAATGAGTAATGTTTTACAGGAAAATAACAAAATACATGAAATATTATGTATTTATCTGTATACCTAAATATAACTAACACGGTTTATTTATTTCACGTCAACAATATCGATTATCTTCATTTTATGTTCAGCCAAAATTAATCCCTTGATAGTCATAAGACATAGACATAAGTCAACTAAATACTTAGATAATACAGTATTTAGATTGTCCCAGATACAGTCCTTTTCCCGTTTTGCTTAGTCTCGAGTAAGACTGTGATCGAGTGTTTAAAAGTGTTATGCTAATTTAAGTATGTTACAAAAAAAAACTAACTTTTAAAGCTATTTACTTTCCCTTTATTCATGAGATGCATTTAGAATTTTGATGTAATTGCTGCTGAAAACTCATCAAAACGAAGAAGAAAAGAGTCGAAAAAGCAGTTTAACCCCGCCAAAAGATTCACCGGTAAAAATGGACTTGAACCAACCTAGCGGCGACGTCGTTAAAAGATGCCCAATTGCCCAATAGAGAAATGTCACCTATCTCTCCACAATTCCATTGCCTAACTATAGGATGCCTATCCTGTACGGCTCTAATAATCCTTCCATATAATATGGGCACGATCTACCCTACCATTATAGCGCCTTTCGGTCTACTCCTTGATATGCAATGGCCCCTGTAGCCCCATGAAAAACATGAGGCTCCAGGGGCTAGTGTGAATCTTTGATTCATTTGAGCAATCAAGTCTGGTCAAACCACACTGATTCGGTGCATTTCATTCATTGAATGAATATTCAACGAAATTAAATTAAATGAAACGATGGCTGAACTGGGTGAAAGGTGCTATGACTTGAAAGGGGGTGTTTACTAAGATGACGATTAATAGAGATAAGAAATAAGAGGACATGCTGCGCCGACCCCAAATAAATTGGGATAAGGACAGGGGATTGAATAGATTAAATTATTTGTGCTGTATAACGACAAATATTTAGCCAAAACTAGTTTACAAATTTAATTCATAAACAAATAAATAGTATACAGGGTTACTGGTAATTCGACGTATATTCGTCAGGGGCTGATAAGGGGGCCAAAATGCAACAAATTGAACTCCCCACATGTTTGACCGAAATTCAATAGTTTTCGAGATATTTGAATTTTAAGAGTTTTTCGATATTTACCCAAAATTTGACATTTAATTCCAAATAAAAAAAAAATACATATTTGAATGGGTACCATTCAAAATGATGTTGTAGCTGGCACTTTAAGCTATTGACATAATTAAAACTACTTAATTTAACTAAAGAATTAAAATAATGAGCGATTTAAGAATAATATCTTATTAATATTTTCATTTTACGCTTCAAAAATGTTGTCTCGTCACAAAAATTACTATGACATTAATCGTACAAATAACTAAAACAACTTGCCTATTCTGTAAGCTTTCCAAAAAAGTATAAAAGTCAATTTTAAAATACATAATTCGTGGCATGGCATGTGTTTGAACCGGCGCGGCGGCGCGCGGTGCGGGGAGAGAAATCATCTGTGTTTTTAGTTTATGATCCTCTCTAAAACAACCGATTTTACTGGCGAAATTCTTCGTGATGGGGCGGGGTGTGCGGGCGGGGGAGTACACGGCGTCTGCTGCGCTCGCGTCGCCTTCCTTAGTAAGTGTCGACTCTACGCCGCGCAAGCATGTGTGTTATCTTGCTATTAACCAATCTCTCATCGCGTTAATTTGTTATCGATCATTATTGTTAATTCTTGTTTCTCTTGTTATTCTTTTTGTTATCATTGTTATTTCGGATAACATGGCTTCGTATTCTAATAACGAATACGCAGACATAATGTTTTGTTATGGTTTTGCAGATGGAAACACGGCTACGGCTCGGCGAGAATACCAACGCCGCTTTCCCGATCGATCGTCGACTTCCCCACGTTACTGTTTTCGGGAGCACCTATCGACGATTGTCTGAAACTGGCAGTGTTCAGAGAGCACAAGTCAACGCTGGCAGACCTCGACGGTACACGGCTGACGAAGAGGACACCATTCTTCAGTGTTTTATTGATGACCCAAACATCTCAACGAACATTGTTGCAAGACAGCTCGGTATGTCCCAGTGGAAAGTGTGGTGGGTAGTACATCTATCAGGTAGATACCCATACCATTATCAACCTGTCCAAACATTGCACGAGGGAGATCCTGCTAGGCGACTCGAATTTTCTCGGTTTATGTTAAACGCTGACGCTGACCAGGAACATTTCCTAAGAAATATTTTGTGGACTGACGAGTCAAAGTTTGACCGGGATGGTATAACGAATTACCATAACTTACATTTTTGGGCACCTAAAGTAGGCAGGAATCCAAAAAAACTAAAAGAAACTGCGTCGCAAATGAGATTTTCCCTGAACGTATGGATGGGTGTCCTTGATAATTATTTGCTGGGCCCTCCTTTCTTGCCCCAAAATTTGAACGGCGAAAATTACGAGGAGTTTTTAAGAAACAACCTAGACGATTTGTTGGCGGATATTCCCGAAGAAATAAAAACCAACCTCATGTTTCAACATGATGGTTGTCCAGCACATTACCGGATTACTGTCCGACAGTGGCTAGACGAGAGATATCCAAACCGATGGATTGGGAGGGGAGGGCCAATTCCGTGGCCAGCACGAAGCCCTGATATCACACAACTTGATTTTTACGTTTGGGGTCATATGAAGGAATTAGTTTATGTGACCCCAATAAATTCAGTCGAAGAACTTCGACAGCGAATAATAAACGCGGCGCAACAGATGAGAACAACGTTCACATCAAGAGTGACGAAAACCGAAGTTAGGAAGAGAATTCGAACCTGCATTCGTATTCGAGGGGCTCATTTTGAACAAGATGTGTAAATTTTTTTATAAAATTTGATGTAAATTTTTAATGCATTTTATTTCATACAAATACAAATGACCCTTTCTCTCCCCGCGCCGATTCAAACACATGCCATGCCACGAATTATGTATTTTAAAATTGACTTTTATACCTTTTTGGAAAGCTTACAGAATAGGCAAGTTATTTTAGTTATTTGTACGATTAATGTCATAGAAATTTTTGTGACGAGACAACATTTTTGAAGCGTAAAATGAAAATATTAATAAGATATTACTCTTAAACCGCTCATTGTTTTAATTATTTTGTTAAATTAAGTAGTTTTAATTATGTCAATAGCTTAATTAAAGTGCCAGCTACAACATCATTTTTAATGGTACCCATTCAAATATGTACATTTTTTTTTTATTTGGAATTAAATGTCAAATTTTGGGTAAATATCGAAAAACTCATAAAATTCAAATATCTCGAAAACTATTGAATTTCGGCCATACATATGGGGGGTTCAATTTGTAGCATTTTGGCCCCCTTATCAGCCCCTGACGGATATACGTCGAATTACCAGTAACCCTGTATATATGTATTTATATTGATCAAAAATGTATACATTTTAAATCGATTCCTTCGCCTATCGCAGACCAAAACTGGATCATTAGCTAAAAATGATAACGAACAAATAAATAAAAAATAACAATAACCATAACGTGAATTACCAGCAACCATTGTACCTCCATATCCGGACAGTTGATTACATAGAATAATTTGAGTGAGATAAGATTACAGTCATTATTCGAGGCTCTCACCTTATCTTATCTGGTAACACAACCGTATTGATTTAAACAGTAATGGCTGAACGAGTGTTGTCACCACTTACTCTGTTTATTTGCATTTAGAATTTTGTGTTTGTTTTAAAGTATAAGGTTGTTATTAGGAACAGTGATACTCAGTAAACGTAAGTATGAATTTGTTAATTTTTTTTATAATTTTTTCTTGTAATACGAGTTAGAATTGCAATAATTCATTCAGTATAATACCGGGCACATGATTATGATTCATTGTCATATCTAATAGTAATACAACCTTATCTATTCGCTATCCTTTTTCAAAATTCTTTCAGTTGACAACACAGTGAGTTACATAGCAACCCCAGCCTTCTCCTGTTGTTTCATGCGTCAGTGTAATGTTCGGCTTCAGGCATTCGCTCAACTTCTTCAATGGACGACGGAATTCGAAGAAGGATAAAGATGATATCGGCTCGATCGTGTCCATCACGGGCGCTTACAGAACTAATAGAGATGAATTCTTTGGTACGTATACATCTAATTTCAAATTAAACTAATGACTAAACCCCTGGTCTTCGAAAGGCCATTTCAAGTTAATTTGTAGACTTTTTATAAATCTCAAATATTATGATTGGTCGATCTGTTTGGGCTACTAATTCATCCATATGGGCTAATTCATCAAGGGCAACTGTTACTGTTAGCTGCATCATCCCACTGCTGAGCAAAGGCTGAAAGGCCTCTCCCCATGACTTCCAGCTCTTTCGATCCAGGGCTGCAGTGGACCACTGGTCGTTTGTTTGACACAAATAACCATTACTTGGAGCCCTGACACAGCCAGGAGGCGTCGCGGCAGACCCCGTGGAAGATTGCGGGATGAGCTGGAGAAACCATAGCCCTGTTTTTTTCTGTTGTTTATCGCTTAAGCCCAACATCTGTTTTCCAAACATACAAATAACAAGCAATGCCTCATACACCACATTTATCATAACGTTGATACAATTTCCAGGATACAACAACCCTGATGTACAGAGGAAGTCCACACCAAATGCGAACTACAATATGCCAACCACAAGCACAGGGCAGCCAACAAGACCTTTACGACAAGCGAAAAGCACCAGCGATTTAATTATGAACAAAAACCTTCCGCCGAACTTACGACCAGAGAACCCAGGGGTATCACAAGACCCCCGCGGGGCCGAACTTGAACGTAACAATAGACCCCAAGACATCCCAATACGTCCGGACAGGAAACTAGACGCACAAATACGAGTAGACAAACAAAGACTCGAAGAACAAAAGAAGCTAGAAAAGCGGCGGTTAGAAGAACAAAAGAAACTAGAAAAGCAACAACAAGCAGAACAGAAACAGAGGGAGAAAGAACAACTGAAACAGGAGAAGTTAAGAAAAGACAGGGAAAAGAAAGAAGCTCAAATGGCGAAGAAGAAAAAGCAGGCGCCACAGCGTCCTATCGCGAATCCTTTAGCACAAGCAAGTGGGAGTGCATCAAATCCTTTAGCTACAGGGTCTGGACAGATGGCACATTCAACAAACACTCTAGATAGTTCTATTAGTAAGACAAGCGGGCCTCCGCCATACTCTGCTGCAAAACCAGAAGGGGAGAAAGATAGCAGTGGCAACGTGACTTATACCAAGCCTGTCGATACAGGCAGTTGGGACATGGTTTCCAAACATAGGGAAAATATAAACCGGCCGGTGACTGCGGCGACCACGCCACAAACTAAACAAACGCTAATGGATTTGAACTACAAAGTAGATGAAGACAATAAGGAAAATAGTGAAGCTTGATGAGGCAGTGAGACAAACTTTCGTTTATGATATTTCTAAGTTTGTTATGAATCGTTTAAGTAATGTTCATGTGGAAATAAATTTATATTTTTAAAGTTGGGGTTGTAACTATTCTGAATCTTTTGCTTCTGTAACGTATTAAAATTATGTATGTTTTTAACTTGCTCTCAATACTAAACAAGCCTCGATTATATAGGTAGGTATACTTTAAACTTAATTTAAAGTTATAAAAAGTTCTTAAGTGTCGGATATTTCAATCCATGTTCAAATAAGATATCACATATTTATCAATAAAATGAATTGCATGTAAAACCCAAGCGGTTTTAAAGTTTTGTTTTGAATCGTCTTTACTGATAATAACAACTTTAATCTAATCTTTAACATGATTTATGTAACAAGAATTTTTAGGGACAGTAATTAGGTAATGTGATGTACTGCTGCACTGGTTAAAAAGCTGAAGGACTTTTAAAAAAGCCATCGCTACCATCATTAAAAGTATTTGAGTAACCCCAAATACTTTTAAGATGGTAGTTAGTAATCTTGCGAATTGACAAAATAGAACAAGTTTTCGTATATTGTAGTCTGCCCGAATGAAGTGCCAGAACAACCAAGACCTCCAAAAAAACTTGTATAAATCGTGGCTTATCGTAGGACTTTGCTACTCACATTGAGTTGCACCAAACCAACATTAGTTTAACGAAGACTTTAAAGTCATGCTATTCCTTACATTTTATATCAAAAAGAAAGTGACAGCATCCATTTAAAATCTCCGTTAAACTAATGTTGGTTTCGTGCAACTCACGGATAAGCTGCTAAATTGTAAAGAGCCTATAAAGACAGGTTCTCTAAACCTAACGAATAATAACGTTGCTAAATTCAAGAGTACAAATGTGACGTAGCATGACAACTGAAGTGACAGGTATTACTTTTAGTCAATTAAGGACGCTGTTACAAATGGGTAGTCAAATCAATACTTTTTTACATAAAAGTATGTTTATTAAATAAAATGCTTTACATTCTTTAAATGTTTTTTAGCCAAACTGTTGATAGATGTGCATGGCACGATTCTGAACTATAAATATAATTTTAGATAGGTACAGTTTCTCAATAAATGTACCGGAGTGAAAATTTTTACTTCGGTACATTTATTGAGAAAATTTTAAAATTAGAATTTCTCGAAAATTTTAGAAAAACCTGATCCTTGCGATCCTTATGGCTATGAATAATAGGCTAATATGATGTGATAGATAAGGCAACGGTGCGGTTTAAAAGAAGATGTAGTGACAAAAATAAAAAAGACTATGCTAGATGGTTTGGTCATGTTGAGAGGATGAATGAAAAGCGACTAACACAAGGCAGATGGAGTGGAATCGCTTTGGGGACGCCCTAGGAAGATATAATTATAGCGACCTTATTGGTGATGTTCTTCAGAAAGGTCAGGTGCGTAGTACTCGCAACCGTCGTGCGTGAATGACCTGACCTTGTCTTATTTGTTTTAGTTTATTCGTGTATTAGTGTATATTTATTTGTGCTTATATTTATATATAATTAGGTGTACATTATTATATTTATAGTTTGCAATAGGTATATGAGTATCTTTATACAGGGTGGGCCAATAATTTTTGCACTTTTAAAACATGAATAGAAATAAAACTACAACTGTTATTTTGTTGATTATATATTTAACGTTTTGAAAATTTAATGAAATTTATTTTTTTAAAATGACATCGTCGAGATGTGCACCGTCTCGTCGTTGGCACTCTAGCAATCGACTACGCTAACTTTGGAAAACTCGCTGACACATGCTGCGGGGGATCGCGGCTATCTCGTCGTGGATGTTTTGTTTTAATTGGGATATATTCGTCGGTTTATTAAGGTAGACTCGACTTTTCAGGTATCCCCATAAGAAAAAATCGCATGGTGTAAGATCCGGGCTTCTCGGAGGCCATGGAATATCACCTCTGCGAGAAATCAATTTATTCGGAAACATTTCTTTGACTACCGGTAAAGTCACATTTGACGTGTGGCATGTTGCTCCATCTTGTTGCATCCAGGTCCTGCTGTTGTATCCTTGAAATTCATGCAACTGCGGCGTCAAAAACTCTCGCAACATCTTGACATATTCCGCTGAATTCACAGTTACATTATCTCCTTGATTATTTTCAAAGAAATACGGACCAATTATGCCCTTTGCTGATATGGCAGCCCATACTGTCGTTTTAGGTGAATGAAGTGGCTTTTGGTGTTTAAGGCGAGGGTTTTCCCTGCTCCAATATCGACAATTGTGCTTATTCACGTGCCCGTTGATGTGAAAGTGGGCCTCGTCCGTAAAGAATACATTCTCCAGGCTAGAGAATTGCTCCAGCATTGTGTCAGCCAATAACTTACGTTGAATGTAATCATTTGGTTTCATCTCCTGCACAATTTGAAGCTTATACGGGTGCAGTTTGAGGTCTAGATGCAAAATCCGCCGTAGACTGGTTCTCGGTAATGCCAGAACCGCCGAACGCTTACGCGTAGATAATTCTGGATCGTTCCGAACGGAAATTTCAACCTCTCGAATGTTCTCATCGCTTCTTCTTGAACGTGGCCGGCCTGTTTGTTTAATATTCGTTGTCGATCCCGTTTGCTCGAACTTCACGACCCAAGCTTTGATTAAATTCACACTTGGACACTCGCTTACACGGCGTAATCCATATTCAATTCGAAACAGGCGTCGTACAGTAACGTAGGAATCGTTGTTTTTGTAAAATTGTTTAACACAAAAAGCACGCTGTTGTCCCGTGAAGCGCTCCATCGTGACTAAAATTGCATGTAGCGACGCATAGTTTCCCGCCACCCGCGCACCCCTCCTTCCAACGGTATTCGAGAAATTTAGTGTTGCTATTTGCAAAAATTATTGGCCCACCCTGTATTTGAATGAATATTTATTCCTTAATTTTTCATAATTGCACCTGCCACTGTTTGTCTCTGCATCACCCAAAGGTTGACTGGTAGAAAATGCCTATGGCATTAAGTCCGCCTCTGTACATTTGTGAGCTTGAAGTATTAAATAAATAAATAAATGACCAGATGTATGAACGTAAACGAGGCAAAAGGAGTATGTAAAGATCGTAACAGGTGGCGTTCTGTAGTTTCTGCCTACCACCATGGGAAGAAGGCGTGAGTATGTATGCTCGAGCACTTTTAAAATTTCACTCAATAATGCCCGGTTTCTGAGGTTTTAAACGGAGTTTATCCGGTTTCTGAGGTTTTTAAACGGAGTTGATTCATTCGATAGTGATTAGCAGTTCGATATCGTGTTTCTGAACACTTCGTTAAGGAAGAGTTTAGCTTAAAAGTCATGAAAATTACTTTCGAGGATTTATCTGAAGAGCTCATAAACCGAACATAAGGAAGGAATTCGCTTAAATAGATAATTTTGTCGAATCAATAACTATTAAGAGTTTAAACTCCATTTAAGAATTCTTCAGAAAAGTCAATAAGGTATTGACAGTTACTTATGTCTGGGCATAAGTAACTGTATCAATACCTATTGACAAGTATAAAATTCGACGCAGACATCAAGCGTAATGTCTGCGTCGAATTTTATACACAGAAGTCAATATTGATACAGTTAAAAATTAAAATCCGCGAGGATTTTTCCGTTTGGTGTAAACTGACCCTGAGAGCCATCATTCTCCTGCCCTTATCCCAATTTACTTGGGATCGGCGCAACATGTTTTCTTCATCCATACTCATTAGTCGTCATCTCGGTAGTTACCCCCTTTCTAGCTATATCTTATACACAGTCCATCTATTGTGTCTTTGGTCTTCCCCATTCAAAGAGCCATTCACATTCATACTCAAAACTTTCCTCACTACAGAGTGAGGGAAATGAAAGTGCACCTGTGTGCCACACACTTACACGATAATATCTCCTTCGTCGAGATTGACCGGCATGACCGAAATACGGTGAAGAAAAATTAATATAATTAGTATTATTCTCTTACCTGTGAACTTTAGCCAATGGAAAGTGCAGACAAATCTTCTGGTATAGCTCAGTGAAGTGCTTATAAGAGCGGTACAGCACGAAGGGCGTAGTCTGTCCTTGTCTGAAGATGCGAAGCGCGTATACGTAGTGCTTTTCAGGGTCGTAGCGTTTCTCGAAGCCGAGGCATTCTACGCTTACTAGACGACCTTCTTGTGCCATGCTGTGAAGAGAAAGGAATTCTTAATGTCAGTTTTTTAGGGTAATTCACGTGCATGGACCCGCCTTAACCGCTTAGCTTAACTAGAATTTGGAATTTCACTGTCTATAATTGTGGCATAAGAATCTTTGATATCGAAACAAATAAATAAAATAGAATATACTAAATTCATATGAAAGTATATACGGTACATACTTATAACAAAAAATAATTTTTAAAATTTTGTATGTCAGTCTGTTTGTTCCGGCTAATCTCCAAAACAGCTGGACCGATTTTGACAGGAGTTTCACCGGCAGATAACTGATGTTATAAGGAGTAACTTAAGCTACTTTTATTATAGAAAAGAATTTGGGTCCACGCGAGCGGCGCCGCGGACAGCAGCTAGTTAAAAATAATATTAGCTAAAACTACACATCTTGTGTGACCATTTTTATAGGTTTTATGTTTTTATATTATGGTTAAAGAGATGATGTTTGTTGTTTTCTTGTTTTTGACAATAAATTAAGGATGACGTATGCTAGACCGTGTCGGGCGCGAGCCGTACCAAACTACACGAACATTTTATATGAAGCACTTCACGCTACACCGTGCAGCATCCATGTCCCGTCAGACACGGACGCAGCTTGCGCCCGTGACGGTTTAGCATAGATCATCCCTTAGTTGTGTCTGCGACTTGTTGATTTAATCAGCTTCAATTTTCCAATGGAATACCCTCTTCGAGGATGTCTGAATAGAAACTATACAAGGCTGTAGCACGCCCAATTAGCATAATCAGCCTAGAATGTTCCCACTTCTGAAAATAAAGGTCTCCCCTCTTCGAGAGGGAGTGGGCTGTAATCTACCACACGGGCCCATTTGGTAGATTTGTCTTAGAATTCTTTGTTGTAGGACATGCGGGTTTCCTCACGATGTTTTCCTTCACCATTTTGAGAGCTGTGGTGATGAAAATATTTACATACAGTAAAGCGCCTGCCTGGGTTTGAATCCACGACCTACAACTCGCAGGTCGGGGCCGTTACCAGAGAGAGTATATACCAGATAGGTATTATTTATATCTTACTAGCAAAGAAATAAAGTTTACATTATTTAACTACTTAAATAAATTAAATAATAAAAGAAGCGCTCTTCCTCCTCTCTCCTACTATGCTGTGCCCGACAGGGTCCATAATTGTGTCATTAATTTTAAGCTTACCAACTGTTTTACATTATGGAATGCAATAAAGAATTGAGAATTGAGAATTGAGCAGTGGTGGTCCAGTGGCCACCACTGCTCAATTCTCAATTCTCAATTCTCCCATATCCATGTACTATTACTATTAAGGACGTTGTTACAAATGGGTAGTCAAATCATTACTTTTTTACACAAAAGTATGTTTATTAAATAAAATGCTTTGCATTCTTAAAATATTTTTTGCCCGATTTGTTGATAGATGTGCATGGTACGATTCTGAACTATAAATATAATTTTAGATAGGTACATTTTCTCAATAAATGTACCGATGTAAAAAATTTCATTCCAGTAATGATTTCACTACCCATTTGTAACAGCGTCCTTAACTGTTATAAGGAAATTGTAACTAAAACAACTGTCAATTTCAATTTATAAAATTAAATATACATACTTAATTTATAAACATTGGGATGTCGATAAATTATATATTTACTTACGTGTACGTCCGTGGCATAAAGGACAGTAGTTCTGAAGTATTGTTGCTCTGATCACCACTCGCGCGCAGTTGCGCCAAATTGTGTAGGAAGAAGTTTATTGGTGTAAATCTGTTAAAAAAACAAACAATTATTATAATGTTGATACAAGTCGCTACATTTGAGAACCAATTGTATCTTCATATCAGGGAGGAGTTTTTTGCTACTTTACGTGCCAAATGGCCCAATATATTACCTATCTCTACTAACAAAAAAGCTGGAGAGTTTGTTTGTTTGAAAGCGCTAATCTCTGAAACTACCAGTCGCATTTGAAAAATTCTTTTTGCATTCGGTAGCCCAATTTTTGAGGAAGGTTATTTTACATCACGTTGCGACCCTTAGGAGCCGAACAAAAAGAAAAAAAAGACAGAAAAATGCAAAGCGAAAACGAAGTAATAGCGCGGGCAGGCGATGGGATGCGACGAGGTGGGACGGGGGAACAAGAAATTTCACGCGGAAATTTCCGCTAGCTGAAGCTAGTTTGAAGATTTGTGTGAAAAAGTCCTATGCCCATCATAGGACTTTTTATATTTCAAGTTAATGATTTTACATGTCTGTAAATCAATCAATCTGCCTAGCCTTTTCCTAACTATGTTGGGGTCGGCTTCCAGTCTAACCGGATGCAGCCGAATACCAGTATTTAACATGGAGCGACTGCCTATCTGACCTTCACAACCCATTAACTGGGTAATGGGTAAAACTGATTGTCAGACTTTCGGGCTTCTGACGACCCGTAACGACTGTCAAAGATCCAAGAATGACAGCCGGGACTAACGGCTTAACGTGCTTTCCGAGGCACGGAGGAGTCTCGGTATGTAAAGATGGTCACCCATCCACGGACCGACCCCGGTAAGCGTAGCTTAACCTGATGGATCGACCCGTGCGGCTGCTATTACTTAGCCACGAGCTCCTTAAATGTCTGTAAATATTCCATGCAATAATATAGGAGTGTCCAAATCACTACGGGAAGTGGCGCGTTTGGTTGTATACCGCGGCGATCGTTGGAACTTTAGTCGGTATTGGAAAAACCTATCACAAAAACTAATTGATACACGATTTTTTTATAAATGCAGTCCGAGATGACATTTTGAACTTGAATTTATGTAAAAAACAATGTTTTTTTTTATTATTTATATTTTTCGGTTCAGACCGATGCTAAGTTTTGTTATCGCATATAAAATTTTCTTCGTCATATTATTCTTCATCCAATTATAAAAATTTACTGAAGGCCCAGAAAAAAATTAAAGATGCGCCATTTTTGGTCATTGGCTTTTGTTTAAATAGTGACTCGATATTTTTATATTCGAGTATAAAATTCACAAGACCATTTTGGCACTTCCTCATTTTTATAAATGAATATTTTAGAATCGAACTAATAACCAATACATACTTGCTCTTGAGTGAGGAGTGTATAAGCCGTGCGAAGGCCGCGGCCGCCTCGGCGTTGGTCGCGGCAGGCAACAGCGCGGCGCGCACGTAGCTCACGGCCGCGCTCGTCACACCCGTCACGCCCGACATTGCCATCTGATACAAACATACTAGTTTCAAATCTTTCTTGAAGGATCTATTTATACGGGATGAAATTTAAAACATGTACCAAATCGAAATGGGAGATTGTACTCATCATTATGAACAACTTTTACTATGGGACCAAACCTGAAATCGTGAAAAAAAAAATCAGCTGTTCAGTACATTTATCTACATCAAACTCGTCAAAATGTACTGAACAGCTGATTTTTTTTTCGCGATTTCATGTTTGGTCCCATAGTAAAAGTTGTTCATAATGATGAGTACAATCTCCCATTTCGATTTGGTACATGTTTTAAATTTCATCCGGTATACAAGGCCATCATCCCAACTATGTTGGGGTCGGCTAACAGTCTCACCAGATGCAGCTGAATACCAGTATTATACATGGAGCGCCTGCCTACCAGACCTCAACCACCTAGTAACTGGGTAATACGATACCCCTTGGTAAGACTGGTTGTCAGACTTTCGGGCTTCTGACGACCCGTAACGACTGTCAAAGATCCACGAATGGCAGCAAAGACCAACGGCTTAACTTGCTTTCCGATACAAGGTGTAACTTAAATAAAGCACAACCTCTTAAGGGGCCATTGTACTCATTATTATGAACAACTTTTACTATGGGACCAATCCTGAAACCGCGAAAAAATTCAGCTGTTCCTTATATCATCAGATCAGCAGATTTTTTTCGCGATTTCAGGTTTTGTCCCATAGTAAAAGTTGTTCATAATGATGAGTACAATGACCCTAAGAGTTTGTACGTTATTTAGGTAACATCTTGTATATAGATCTACCGGGCAGCCTAGAGCTCAGTGTCCCTTCAAGGACGGAAGATTGCTTCGTTACATTTTGTATGCAAGTGTTTCGGAGCTTGCCCTTTTTCTTTACTTGGCTTATTTGCTGTTAATCATGGAAAACTAACCCATCGCATGTCGTAATTCAACTCAAAACGGTGAAGGAAAACATCGTGAGGAAACCGGCATGTCCTAGAACCTAAAATTCGAAGACGTGACATCTGCCAACTCGCACTTGGCCCGCGTGGTGGATTACAGCCCGCTCCCTCTCACCGAGAGGAGGCCCGTGTCTCAGCAGTGGGAACATTATAGGCTGATTATGTATATCGTAATTACAGAAACAATTAAAAAGTCATCGTGTCTGAACCTATGGGGTTCATAGGACACGCAAAGATTTAATAGGGTTAGAATATATCGAATGAACGACTGCACAAATAGTCTTAAAGCGAATAATAAATTTTCACAATCTTTCTGGCAGATCTTGAAAATAAGTAGGCTTGACTTACCAAAGCAAACAGGTCTAATATATGGTCGTGATGCGCTCTAACAATGTTAAAGGCCATGCAGCACAACTCTACGAAGTGCTGGAAGCGCTGCGTGGGCCTCTCGCCGCCGTTGATGACGTACACCATGTCGTGGGTTAGCACGAATGGGGCTCGATCTCTGTTCACAAAATAATACATTAATTTAATGATTATAACATGTTTAAATTAGTACATACTAGCAGTTGCCCGCGGCTTCGTCTGCGTGGATGTCAATACTTTCCTATTTGAATTGGATTTTGTTCACAACTGCATGGGTTTTAATTTTTTTGCGCAGAACCCTAATTCTTTTTGTAAAATAAAAGTAGCCCAAGTTACTCCTTATGACATCAGCTATCTACCAGTGCCAAAATCCCGTCAATATCGATCCAATCGTTTCGGAGATCAGCCGGAACAAACAGACAGACAAACAAATAATTTTAAAATGTTTTTTTTTTTTATAAGACTTTCATATGCATTTAGTAAAAAGCTGTTATTTTGACATTACAAACAGACACTTCTATTTTATTTATTTGTATGTCAATCAATCTGCCTAGCCTTTTCCCAACTATGTTGGGGTCGGCATCCAGTCTAACCGGATGCAGCTGAATACCATTATTTTACATGGAGCGACTGCCTATCTGACCTCCACAACCCATTAACTGGGAAATACGATACCCCTTGGTAAGACTGGTTGTCAGACTTTCGGGCTTCTGACGAGCCGTAACGACTGTCAAAGATCCACGAATGACAGCCGGGACCAACGGCTTAACGTGCTTTGCTTTTTTTTTTTTAACTTTGCTTAATTTGTATGTATAGATGACAAATTGAACTTAGCCAACAAAGCACTTTTTCAAGAGTTTACTGACAAATTGCATGTAATATTTCTATTTTAGACGTCGAACTTTTGAGTCAAGACCTATAAAAAGCATTAGTAAAAATCTCAATTTTATCAGCCTTTGTTATCGACCCATTACTTCGATATAATATATTCCGGTCCAAAGCAAATGTGAACAATTGCTTCTTGGTTTTGTCCAGCTCGTTCCGTCAGACTTACATTCGGCAGACATACGACCGGTTTTGTCGTGAAAACGACTTTTCGCTCGGTGTCGGTAAGTTCAATATTTCCGACTACAAAAACATGTAAGATTTGACCCGCTAATAACTACGAGTCTTTTAATGCTAGAGTAATGGTTGAACATTCAAAAGATAGGTCACATTTATAACAATTTTAAGGCCGGATATAACTTGCGTATGACGTCACACTGGGAGTGCACGCGCATGCACTCTTCAATCTACTTTTCACTATGTGTCGAAGTGGTCATACCTTTTAAAGTTTCCAAACATCTGTGCATCTCCGAGGAACTTGCCGAAGTCTATATGGAATAGGTGCCCTGATGTCTTCAACATGATGTTGTCGTTGTGACGGTCGCAGATACCCAGCAGATACGTGGCTACGCTGTAGCCAGCACACGAGGCTAAAAGATAAATATTTATTTTTATTACGAAACAAGTGAATAAGGATGATAACTAAAATTTTTTTTTGTCCGTCTGGTATATTATTAAAAAATATTGCACACGATTGATTGATTGATTATTTTACGTAATCAAAAGATTACGACGAGGTTGATTTTATACGTAGTTGTGACTTAGCGAGCCCCCATTCCCCAACTTCAATACGTTTTATCTAGGTATTTTTTTTTATTAATATGATAAAGCAAAAAATACTTGTCTAATATTTTTTTATTATCTGACTGACGGACTAAATATAATTTCCTTTTTTTACCCAGGTATCATCCCTATTGTCTTGCCTTATGAACAAAAAAATCAAAAAAAAAAAAAAAAATCAAATCAAAAATCTCTCTGAATTTGCTCAAAATGTCGAGCCTTTCAGGCATTGAAAATACGCTGTGTTTTCTGTTAAAAAAAAAAAAAATTAAAAAAAAAAAAATCAAATCAAAAATCTCTCTGAATTTGCTCTAAATGTCGAGCCTTTCAGGCATTGAAAATACGCTGTGTTTTCTGTAAAGCTCATCATGGTCATTACCTTCCATGAATATTTACTTTGTAAAGTATTTTATTATTATTTTTCCTTTATTATTTTAATCATTGTGAATGTGAAAACTGTGTTTTTTCATGTAAAGTTTTAATGGTATGGCAGTTTGAGTAATTTATGCGGCCTACTCAAATGTCCTTTATTTGCTCTTGTTCGTCGAATCGTTGAGCACCATAAGTTCTGAGATGAGCTGCACGATTACTGACAAATGCGTGCACTGACTTGATAAGTTATTTCCTCAAACCATTTCAGACATCAATATGTCTTCACATGATCTGACAAGAGTCTGTGACCTCTGAGTTTGTTTCGGCCTTTCTTCTCAGAGTAGTCAGATAGTAAACGCCAACCTCATCTAGTGTTTAAAATATCATTGAAGTGTAAAGTGTTTGTGCTAACCTACTTATAGAAAAAAAAATCATTTATCATTAACAATTTCTTAGCAAACTTACCAGTAAAATTATCCCTTGCTCGTTGGTATTCAAGTTCCGAGGGGTTGTGTTTGGCCAACCACTCCGCAATGGGCTTGTCCTTGAAGGACCCTGTTAGTCCCCATTCCGTTTGTATAGCGCGAAGAGTTTCCGCTTCCGATACTATTTCAATCATACCTGAAAATTAAATACGTATTGTAGAATAGACGGAACATGTTTCTTCTTGCGCCCGCTTGTGGTTACCCCCGCATGCGCTAAGGTAAAATGTAGACATAGACAATTATTTTTTTTTGTTATCAAGAAACTTCTATATTATTATCTTCAGTTAGCCGACGTTTTACGACGCACTAGAATGCACTCTGTTGTTGTTAGGTTGGATTTTAAATGCTCAGCTCAACAGCGAGAGTTGAAAATCCAATGCGCGATAAAATCCCGCCGCGATATTTTTACGTCCGTGTGAACGTCGGCTTACAAAATAAATGGAACCACATACGGGCGCGTAAATTGGACCCGCATTTCAATTTTGTATTCTAGACGACACTAATTAGAGAGCTTAATTAATAAGACGATCACGGCAACAACGAAACTGGAAACCTACTTGTAATGCACGGAAAAAGTATTATTATGAGGCTTTTAAACCCTGAGGTAGTTTGAGCGTGAACGAGGCTAGAGGCTAAGTAATAACAGCCGCACGGGTCAATCAATAAATAAAAAAATAAAATAAAAATGTTTATTTCATCAACTTCAATCAGGTTAAGCTACGCTTGCCGCGGTCGGTCTCTGGATGGGTGACCATCTTTACATACCAAGAGCCCCCCCCCCCCCCCTCGTGTTCCGGAAAGCACGTTGAGCCGTTGGTCCAGGCTGTCATTCGTGGATCTTTGACAGTTGTTACGGGTCGTCAGAAACCCGTAAGTCTGACAACCAGTCTTACCAAGGGGTATCGTATTACCCAGTAACTAGGTTGTGGAGGTCAGATAGGCAGACGCTCCATGTAAAATACTGGCATTCAGCTGCATCCGGTTAGACTGGAAGCCGCTCCCAACATAATGCCTAGCCTTTTCCCAACTATGTTGAGTTATGGGGGATAAGGGTGAGGTAGTTTGAGCGTCTCTTACTCATGATAATAAATTCTTCTTACCTCTCTTATCGCTTGTAGGCAGGGCTTGGAAGGTGACTATTCGTAGATCTAAGCCAGCCCTTAGCCACAGGCTGTCCATAACTTTGATGACTTGCAAAACTAACGCGTCCTGACGTAAATCATCGCCAACCTGTTAAATAATAAAAATAAATCATTATGTGAACTCCGTAGCGGATTCAGTAACTCAAGTGAAATGCCTGCTCTGTGAAAATGTTTGAAATTATATCATTGTCATGCAGAACTAAAATAAACAAATTAATACCAAACTTAGCAAAGGGTCAAATTAAATTAGCTAGCGTAACTCTGCAGACGTGACAGGTATAAATATCTATACACTGTAATAATGTATCTTTTGGGGGGTCAACGACCGCTAGTAGTGTTGTTACTTGAAGTATGAGTTGAAAAAATCTGTTTTCTTTTGTTTTATCGTGTTTATATCTACACACACTGTGGTCACTAACTGCGGTCGATGACCCCACAAAAAAATTAATTCCTTTTTTGTTTTATCAAGCTGCATCCGGTTAGACGGGAAGCCGACCCCAACTTAGTTGGGAAAAGGCTAAGCAGATTGGGCATGTGTAGATATCGATATCCATTTCGAGTGCGCAGTTTCTCTAGCTAATTTAACTTGAGATTTTGTCCTTTCTTACCTTAAACATAGCAGGAATGATGGCATTATCACTGCCGATGAAGTTTATCTTGAGTGGCAGCGTGTTCGATGCGAAGTACATACATGACCTGGATTGAAAACAACTAGTTCGGAAATCAAGACTTAGGGTTCCCTGACCTAATTATAAAGCCCTTCGGCTCAAGGAAGACTAATAAAATTACGAAGCCAGCGACTGTATGTTTCATGCAAATGGCTTTTTAAGTCAAAAGATGAACTAGTAAATTTAACCATTAAGAAAACTCAACGAATTGACTAAAAAGCTAGTGCAATTAAGTGTTATTTTAACCGGTTTTTTGGTGAGTGAAAACTGGGCACGCGTGACGCAAGCAAGCTGAGCAATTTTGGCGATGAAGCCGTGATATCCAACTCAAAGAAAAGTTTCCGAATGCTTTTTTCTAAAATACTCACTTGACGTCGACATCGTGTACATATTTGTGCAGCGCTAGCGGCAGCGCGGCGGGCTGCTGATGTAACAACGTGGCCAGCTTGTCACTGCCCGCGCTCAGGGCGCGTTGCCGACCCGTATCTTTCGCGTCCTTTACTGCTTGAGCCACTTCTGATAGTGTCTGTGGAGGAATATAATTGGGTTATAGTACGGACTTTGAAATTTGAAGACGAATTGACATGGATGAAACAGCGATGACTCAACTTAAGGGGGATGCGCTGTGGTAGCCCGCGAAATTCAAATTTTCTTGCGTTTTATGCAATTTTCAGGTCCATGTCAGGTTGTATCTTGATAAAAATATGATACGCGGGAATAAAACATATGTATTTACATAATTTTAACCTTAGAAATCATCAATACATCTCTCCAAGTTAGATTTCGTGCAGATTTGTCGAACGAACGAAATCTAACGAAGCTGCACGAATTCTAACTTAGAAAGATGTATTGATGATTTTTATGGTTAAAATTATGTAAATGCATATGTTTTATTCCTGCGTATCATATTTTGATCAAGATACAACCTGACATGGACCTGCAAATTGCAAAAAACCAAAAAAAAAAAATGAATTTCGCGGGCTACAACAGCTCATCCCCCTTAACATAATATGGAGAGACAAAAACATCACCAATCGGACAAAGAAACAACTGGTCCGCATACTAACATATTATACGCATACGAGACGAACCAGCGAACAGAGTACAATATTACAGACCTTCACAAGTAACTGCTGCCTCAAGAGAGTGTTCTGCAGATTCTCGCCACAGATGGCCAGCAGTGCGCGCAGCAGTAGTCTATAGCGCCACGTGGCCGCTATGCCAGCGTCGGCCTCGTGCCCTTCAGCAGCTGCCTCCTCCAGACTGATGCCTAGGTACTCTTGGTTCGGATCCTAGGAAATTGAAATACAGATAAGACGTAATTTTTATAAATATTCCCGAAACATTTTACCTTACGACACGCAAAATTTTCAAATAATAGAATTTATTGAGATAGTCAAATAAAATAGATATTTAAATTATTATAACAATATTTCCTTTATTTAATTTCTAAACATATAATTTACATTTTAAATATATAATTAATAATTAATTATATATATTTTTTTTAATAGTAGCCCACCGGTATCGGAAATGGGGTCCGAGCTACCAGTGGTCAGGGCTCCTGAGACAGGAACGTCCTAACAATACGCGCCTTGTCCAGAAGATCAATTTCTGGATCAAGCCCTTGATTCAGCTGCCTAACGAGAGACTCCTCAGGTGTTGATGGAGGCTCTTGGCTATTATGTCATTGGCCGTCACAATATTAGTAACTCTTCTCCAATTTGGTATTTAGTAAAACACGGTAGTAAGATAATCTACACATAAAAGAATCTAACATAACATAATAATAAAGGTTCAAATTAAATTATCTAGCGAAACGCCGCCGACGTGGTGTGTATCGATATCTAACACGTCAAAATAAAAATAAAAAAATTTGATGATTTTTTTATCGTGTTGAGACTCATCGCAGACGTGATGGGTACACGATAAAAAAAAAAGTCAAAATTTTTTATTTGTGTAAACTTGTAACTACACTACCAGCGGTTGATGACCCCAAAAAAAACATCATCAAACTAATTTGTTTTTAGTTTTTTATCATGTTTAGATATCGATCATTTAATTTGACCCTGAATTATGTATATAAATGAAGATCACAATGTTTATTTTTCTAAACATGATCGGTCTTGTTACAAAACGAGGTTTTTCTTCGTCATGGTTTAAACCATCGAGCCAGTTTTTGTAATATGAACCTAGCTTTGATAGAAATACAGTTCTTTATACAAAACTGACAACTTAGTCCGGTACTAAGTTGTCAGTTTTGTAAAACTGACATCTTAACGTGTCAGAATAAAGCTCGAAATTCAAAAAAGGGTCCATGGTTTAAACCTGGGTTTGAAGATGAACCTTGTTTTGTAATAAGACGGGATGAATAATAAATTTAGTGAGTGACACATCATTTCCTGCCCTTGTTCCACGTTACTTGGGGTCGAAGCAACATGTTTTGTTCTTCAATTCCTCCCTGACCGCCGCCGCTATCATTCACTTTTTTTTCTTTCATAATCATTACTCACACAATCCATCCACCTTTTTTTTGGTCCTTCTATCCATCTATAATAATGTATATTCATCGCACTTATCATCGCGCTTGTCTACTCTGAAATGTCATGCCACACTACTTAAATTTGTATACGTACACTACGGTAAATGCATGAGTGGGGCGCGTCATTTCACAGTAGACAAGCTCTACGTGCATTACGTTTTGTCATCAATTTTTCACACAGACTGTCTGTAATAACAGAACATGGTCTTTACTACTTACTTGAGGAACGTTTGGTAATGAATGTACTAGCAGCCAGAACAGTCGATGTGCGACCGCTGGCCCGGAGAGAGCGCGAGATAATAATAATTCTGAAACAATACGAAAAGTTTTAAATTATTATGTTTGGTACATGTGATTAAATATGTTGATGGATGGATTGTGTGAGGAATGATATGAAAGACAAGGGAGTGAAAGATAGCGTGACGGTTGACAGGGCAGAATGTAAGAAGAAAACGTGTTGCGCCCGACCCCACGTAACAGGGGATAAGGGCAGGAAGATGATGATGGCATGTAAGATCGCGATTAGCTTATTTGACCGTCATTTTCGTTCAAAACATTTTTCCCTTTACTTTGGGGTCGGTTTTCAGCAATATTTTTACACAAAACAAGTAGGGAAATTGAAAGCCGAGGTAGAGACCCTTAAACATAACCTTCACAAAAACTTGTCTTTACTAGTGTAAAGTATTTGTACAAATAAATAAAATTTTAAATAACAGCTTCTTATTAAATGCATAAATGAAAGTATATACGGTAACACTAACAAAAAAAAAAATTTTTTTTTTAATTTTCTGTCTGTCTGTTTGTTTCGGCTAGTCCCCGAAACGGCTGGACCGATTTTGACGCGACTTTCCCTGGCAGATAGCTGATGTTATAAGGATTACTCGTATTTTTTCCGCGCAAAACAATTAAAACCCATGTAATTGTGAACAAAATCCGATTCGCGCGCATGGATGTTAATACTTCCCGTATTAACATCCATTTGCGCGAAGCCGTGCGCAACGGCTAGCTTATTTATGAACAAATTACATAAAGTACTGACCGGCAACAGGACTGGCTTCATACGTCTCATGTCGTAGCGCCTGTATGAGTTGCGGCATGACGCGACATAGATCGTCATCCGACATTTCGTTGATTAGCTGTGTCGCGGTCTCACGGACCGCTTTATCTGGGAAACTGAAACGAAACAAAAAATAAAACGTTTTTCTTTGCGAAAAAAGAATCGGTCGGTTTCACTTTTACGTTTAGATTTCTTGGTGTATCGGTTTGTGTCCGCGCACAGTGCTTGAACTCAGCATGCGCACGCGCATAATCTCAAATTAATGAGTAGAGCTTTAAAAAAAAACTCGTCACATACGAGTAGATAGGAGTGACAAAAACGGCGCTATAGAAAACTGGACTTTTTAAAAACTCGTGTCATATTTATGGAGTATTCCCTAAGTCGAGGGGACGAACGGGAATTCGTTTTTTTTTCCCCGATCGTCCCCTGATTTTGTTGGTGGTGACGAAAGAAAAATTTAATAAATTATTCCCGTTCGTCCCCACCAACAAAATCTGGGGACGATCGGGAAAAAAATAACGAATTATCGTTCGTCCCCCTGGGGGGACGAAGTCGAGGCGACGGACGGGAATGCACAATATTTATGGCTGGATACTGCGACGAGCGGGGTAATTGCTTTCATTTTGACAACATTCATTGCGATAAAGCAATTAAAAAAAAAAAAATAGTCTGCTCAACAACGTAAACAATTACGTTGTTGAGCAGACTAATTTTTCGAACACATGAAGCAATGGATTAGCAATATGTAAAATGAAAATGTTTCATTATTTATCCAGAACAAACTTACCAGGGTAGCAGCAAGTGCATGGCGTTCAAAGGCGACGGCTTCTCCCACAGTTTCAACAGCGCGATCAGTTGTTCTCGATGTTCTCCGTACCAGTTGGTGGCCGCCATCAGAACTAGAGGCAACGCTCCAGCCAGTTGGACTAGGTACTGACGTTTTTCCCACATTATCTAACAACAAAATGTATCACTGTGTAAGTTACTTTTTTAATTGTAATGATAAGGCATACAAAACTATTATGCATTCCAGTGAGAGGTCAGTGTTCCTTTTTTTTTATTTAGCCTATCTGTCCCACTGCTGGGCAAAGGCCTCCCCCAAGTCCTTCCAGGATCTCTTTTCCCGCGCTACCTCGAACCAGCCCTCACGGTACGCATTCAGGTCATCCCGCCACCTCTTTCTGAGCCGGCCTCGCGGCGCCGTCCATCTTCAGTTACCCATTATATGGTATATGGAGACTTTTGTCCAGCGGTCATCATGCATGCGGCTGACCTGACCCGCGCAATCCCATGTGAACCTGGCAGCCATTTGGCATTACACCCGTTCACCCACCCATTACACCCGCTTTAGAACGCAGCGTGGTGTTCCAAACTCTGTTCTGCTTTTTTACGGCTAGGATGCAGCGTTCCATCGCTCTTTGGCAGGTTCCAAGGCGGAATTTTTACGACTCGGTGAGCGCCCCAAGTCTAAGCACTATAGGTTAGGACGGGCAGGATACACATGTCGATGAGTTTGCGCTTCAGGGAGATCGGCATTGTCTTTATTAGCGTCTTCATGGACCAGTAGCTTTTCCAGGCGTTTTCGATTCGGCGATCAATTTCCCTTTTCTGCCTGTTTTCCCATCTACCTCAACGTTAATAAAGTTAAAAGATAATTTTTTTTCAAAATTTTTTTTCGGAAATTTTCAAAAAGGAGAATGCTACTATACTAAATGTATGGATCAAAAACCCAGAGTTGATTAAAATAATTCATGCACGGTGAGGTAGGTAGGGCAAACATATTATGTCACAAATAAGCTATTTGTTCTGTTAAAACGATCCCCAAGACAGAAAATACACAAAGTATCGTTGCCTTTTTTTAACAACTTACTATTTAAACGTCATCCTGGCATTTTAGCTGGCCCGCATTACCCGAAAACGGAAGTAGGTAAGTGAATGATGCTGAACATGAATGATGTAACCAATACTTTGTAACCATATTTTGATTTAAAAGATTGTCCGTGGAGTTTCTTGCCCATTCTTCTTCTTCGCTTTGGAATGGGCAACTAGCTTCATTTTTCTGATGACCGACAATTTTATTGAAAATTTTATTCAAAAGTACCTGTAATTGTTGACGCCCTCCACCAACGTATTCCAATATTTCAAATCGATACGAAAAAAAATTATGGCAGTGTCGTTAAAGCCTTGGTTTCCTAGGAAAGCGACTGTAACGGTCATCATGAAAATCTGTCATTTTCACCAGTATTTGACAGTAAATCAAACACCGCTGCCCAAATATTTAAATCGCTAGATTTGCCCTCACCGTACTTAGTCACAAGAAAAAGTGTTCACACTGAGAAGAGTGAGCTCACACATGATTAAACATCGTTTCCATGACAATCAAGTGAAGTCACTGCGTCATTGCGCGTCAGAGGTGTCAAAACAAAAAAGAAATGCGATTATCTTTTGACGTGGTAGGGCGAATCTAACGATTTAAATCTTTGCCGCTCATCATATTCATGACAGCCTTCACTACGGCGTTTAAGTGCAGCCACCACTCTTCTCGGAAACTCAAAACAAACATATCGCGGTAAGAGGCATCCTTGACGCGAGCATGTGGCATGTTTTTTTTGTTTGCATTTAAGTTTGGAGACGTTTTTTTTACAAGTGGGATTAATAACTTTTATTGTACCCTTATCTGGCGTTAGATATTTCGTCTATAAATACGGTATCTCACCTCCCGACATTCACTCGGCATCCTCTGGTAGGCGCCCTGCTCAACAAGTTGTAACAGCTGCGACCGCGTGTGTCCGTCTAAGCTGTCGAACTTGGGCAACTCGTCTCGGGTCAACGGCCTCTGTCGCCCCTCTTCGCCGTTCGTCCATTTTACACCGGTGTGCGCGTATAGGGGGATTTCTGGAAATATATTTAGAAACTGTTGTATTATGGTGTTTTATTAATTCCCTATGAAAAAAAAGTAATGACATAAAACAGGAGGAAGTCGCGACAACTCATAAAGACCATGCATCAGTGAGGTGCCTTAGACCAACTGTAACGGTAACTACACAGGAAATCTAAGCATTTACGGCATTAGAGTTGCAAAGAAAATCTCCTCTGAATAGATTAAAACAATGTATTTTGTCTGTGTATCCGATTTCGGTTTTAACCATTGGTAATTTTAACTTTTTCAGCCTAGAACATCATCATCACTCTCCTGCCCTTATCCCAATCTATTTGGGGTCGGCGCAACGTGTCCCTTTTTTCCATACTTCTCTATTAGTCGTTATCTCGGTAGTCACCTCCTTTCTAGCCATGTCATCTTTCACAAAGTCCATCCATCGTTTCTTTCGTCTTCCCCTCTTATAGCCATAGACATTCATAATCTGATCTGGATTTCGGGTTCATCTTCACCGACAAGAACAATGTCATCGGCAAACAGCATGCACCAGGGTGTCTCTTCCTGTAGATTCGACGTCAGAGCGTCCATAATCAACAGGAAGAGGTAAGGACACTGAGAAGAGTGAGCTCACACATGATTAAACATCCTTGGTGCAAGCCAACAGTCACAGCGAACTCGTCGGTATTTCCAGCAGCCCAGAACGTTCCTATCTAAATCAAACCGTACCTGATAATTAAAAATAATTAATGATAAGTCAAATCTAACTCACCAATATTAACAACGGGGAAGGTTCCCGTGGGCGAGTGCATGGGATGCGGCGCGGGCCCGATGCGACGGTCGCAGTACGTCGGCCACAGAGGTAGCACGTAGTTGCCTGATGCTAGCATGCTGGAATTGAATAATTATTTCTTATTTAAATGCCTAAAACAAAAAAAAAAAAATGCAATATAAATTTCATAAGTTTTGAAAAAATAAAACGAAAAGAATTAAAGCCGTAAGAAAGAAGCCGTAGACAACACACCGGCTACCAGAGCAACAACAAAGATCAAGAGATATCAAATTCAAGTCTCTTATCACAGCAAGCAAAATAAATTTAAAATATAATTGTGGCCGTTCGAAGCATGCATATTATGATCCCTCGCGAGAGACGAGCCAACCGAATTTATAATAAAATAAATAATAATAAAAATAAAAATGTTTATTTGCACCTTCAAAATTAAACCATAAAGAAAACAGGTTTACATAAAATAGGCCAAAAGGTAGTTAAAATGTTTACATTTTAGAGTTGCTACTAATACCTAAGCTAAGATAACTTAATATCTTGTGTTATAGGTATCAGCGCCCATCCTCATTTGCATTCACATAATATTAAATACATTAGAGCCATAAAGCTTAATATTGCACTTGTAGTTTTATAATTTAAATTCCCATATTACAATTTGACAAGAAAAGGAGCATTCTAGGTACAAAATAAACAAAAGTTTTTGATTTGAAAGCCTAAAATAAAAAAAATAAAAAATAAATAAAATAAAAATACCATGCAAGTGAAAAAAAAATAAATAAAAAAAATAATAATAAATTGTAATTGAGGTAAGTACATAACACTACTAAGGCATTATTTAAGAGCAAGAGAACAAAGTAGGTATGATTGTGATTGTGTGTTGCGTTTGTGTGTAAGTGAGGGTGTGTTAAGGTGTGTGTGTGTGTGAGTGGAGGTGGATGTGAGTGTGGGGGTGAGGGTAAAGATGTGTGCGATGTGTGTGAGTTTTAACTATGTAAGAGATGTGTGTATGAGTGTGAGTGCAGTTAACAATACAAAATACTTGATAGCAATTTATGCAGGGACATGAAACAGTTTTTCAGTTTCGTCATAAGTAAGTGATAAAAGCCAGCTCATCACCTTCTGTTTACACTCTCTCTTTGTCATGGAGAAAATAAATAAAAAATAATTTATACATAAGTGTGCCACAAATTTACGATAAACAAATCTACTTACCCATCAAAATCAAACAACTGTATAGCAGCCCAGCCTAATTCAGCTAATTCATACTGCACATCACCATTCTCCTCATTTTCCTGGTTATTTGTCTGGTTGATCTCATTGTTCTGGTGTTGACTGTCCACAGTACGTTGAGAACGTCCGTACAGGGTAATGACTAGCCGAGATTCTCGAGGTAAACTATTCACGGGAAGATCTTCTAAGTTTAGCCTGAAAAAAATTAGATAATCTATACTAATACAATAAAGCTTAAGAATTTGTTTGAACGCGATAATCTTTGGAACTACCAGTCAGATTTGAAAAATTCCTTTTGCATTTGATAGGCCAATTCCATCACGCTACGACCGTTAGGAGCGCGAGCAAAAAGAAAAAGTCAGAAATTACGCTAAACGAAAAAGAAGTAACAGGGCAGGAGCTATATTATTCTTCTTCTTCGTGTCGCTGGCACGATAAGCTACATTTAACACGCTAAAAAGCCTATGTCCAGCTGTCTGTCCAGTCTATTAATAACAGTCGCACGGGTCGATCCATCAGGTTATGCTACGCTTGCCGGGGTTGGTCCGTGGATGGGTGACCATCTTACATACCGAGATTCCTCCATGCCTCGGAAAGCACATTAAGCCGTTAGTCCCGGCTGTCATTCGTGGATCTTTGGCATTCATACACGTCATTTTAGTCGTTACGGGTCGTCAGAAGCCCGAAAGTCTGACAACCAGTCTTATCAAAGGGTATCGTATTACCCAGTTACTGGCTTGTGGAGATCAGATAGGCAGTCGCTCCATGTAAAATAATGGTATTCAGCTGCATCTGGTTAGACTGGAAACCGACCCCAACATAGTTGGGAATAGGCTAGGCAGATTGATGTCAAATGATGATACTAAACTGATAACGCCTTTTCTTTACACCACATGATCAATATTCTACACTCAGATACTAAATTAAATATTGATTATATCATAAAGGTTGCTTTATTATGACACTTGTTTTTTTTTTTTGTAAAAAAGGTGTTATTTGTCAACGTAGTTCATAGAAAACCGTTTCAACTGTTGTTGGGTTTTCGCTGCTCTTCAAGTGTTTGTGTAATCAATAAACTCAATTAAAATTAATTGAATATTAATTTTACAATTTACAAGACAATTTCGTGTCCATTTGTGTTTATTTCAACAAGAAAATATCCTTCGCGACGCGCTAAGGCCGCATTTAGTACGTGTGTTGCAACTAGATGGCGTTGGCGTCGAATTAGAAGTCGCTATGGTTTCGTTACCGCGGATAATACAAGTACGCTGAGTGATATGTTCTCGACCTGCTAAATTGCCCACAAAAGCTGGACAAAGGCCTTTCCTATTTTCTATTTTTGATAATAGCGATTCGCACGCAAGTGACGATAGCTATTTAATAATCCAAAATAACGACGATTGAGAAAATCGTAATTTGTAATAAATGTTGACATGTTGTTTATACATATTACATCATTACAATATTTCAAAATTAATTGATTCCACAATCCACATTAGTTTTATTTTTAGCTCCTAGCCTCCTACTATATAATGATTTTATACTCCATAAAACTTCAGACAAAAATTGTTTTTGTTATAAGTACCGTATATACTTTCATATGCATTTAGTGTAAAATGCTGTTATTTTGACATTACAAACAGACACTCCAATATTAAGCATTTGTATGTATATACACAAGAGAAGTTTTTGAAGAAAACAATAAAAAGCTACGTTTACAATTATTTGGTTACGTACAGTCGCCAGTTACGATAATGTCCATTGTAATAGGGGTGAGCTTATTATCCTCAATCGGGCAAAACCCAGACTCCAGGCTGTTCCTTAAAAATTCCGGGACGTAATTAAACACTCACCAAGTATCAAATATGATCCTAGGATAGAAGCCTCCGCTTTCTATCCTTGACGCCTGAGTGACGTGCAATGATTTCAGCGGCCGGGTTCCGTAGAACACTTGTGCTTGGAACAAATAGTCCTCGTAGACGGAAGGACCCCAACACAGAGGTAAGCAGTGGACTGCCTCAATGCAGAATAGCGTTGTCTCTGATATTGTGTGCGCTGCGACCGCTTCTGGAAATTAATATGTTGGTATTTAAAGTCACTGCTTTATTGTGAAAGCTGGTACTAACCGGATGAAGCAATGATATTGACTAGCTTCTGCCTGCGTGGAAGAAACATATCATTATGGTACTCAGCAATATTGTGGCTTTCTTAGTGTAAGAAATTTTGTAATCTGGTCAGGGGGCTTACTATGAGCTCTTATAGCAGGGCAGTTGAATGGTTCCCGTGTGAGAGAGAGACGGAGCTACATACGAGCGATAGCACTATCCTATTTTCTCAACGGATTCATGATGTTTTTTCACGTCATTGTACGGTTCCAGTACTGAGATTACCTCTAACTAACAAACAAACGTATCAACTTATTTCACACAACCTATCTACGCCGTGTGATATACATAATCAGCCTATAAAGTTACCACTGCTGGGACACAGGTTTCCTCTCTGTGGGAGGGAGAGGGAGTGGGCTGTAATCTACCACGCAGGCCCAGTGCGGGTTAGTAGATGTAACAAGTCTTCGGATTTTTGGTTCTAGGACATGCCGGTTTCCTCACGATGTTTTCCTTCACCTTCTTAAGAGCAGCAGTGATGAGACTGTTTACACAAAGTAAAGCCGGCCGGCCTGGGTACGAAACTACGACTTACAACTCGTAAGTCGGGACCGTTACCACTGGGCCTCAACTGCTCTATGAGATATACGTCTCTGCCATTTTACTCGGAGACATTTGGGCATACTTGGGTCCATGGAAATGGTACTGTGCTCGGTAGAGCGACTTGTGATGTCACGCGCCGCGCGAGGCTGTAGCCATCAGTATCACTTACTTTGTGTATTGTTGGGCGCGAGGAAGTGCGTGTCGGTGAGTTTGAAGTCTAGAAGCCGCGTGCGTCCGTACAGCGCGAGTAGAGCGCGCACGGCGTCACGTACTCGCGCGCACTGCTGCGTCACTACTTCACGTCGAGTTGAACCGCGAAGTGATACGGAGCAGTAAGGACCGTTGTCGGCTTCGATTTCGGGAGTCATGCCGTTGTTGTTACCCTGAAAATATGCAAGCATTTTTGGTTGGTACGCAGAGTAAGTTTTGATTAACTGGTATATGTCATCTGTTATATATGTGTAAATATAGTAGTAGTAGTAGTAGTGTGTGTGTGTGTGTGTGTGTGTGTGTGTGTGTGTGTGTGTGTGTGTGTGTGTGTGTGAGTGTGAGTGTGTGGGGGTGTGTGGGGGTGTGTGGGGTGTGTGTGTGTAGTGTGTGTGTGTAGTGTATCTAGTCCTCCTTATCGATTTCTATAACATCGACCCTTTGAAATGATTATTTTCTAGAGCGTGCCCTAATATGATTAGCCAGACTGAATTTTGTTTTAAATAGCCGAAATATTAGAAATAATAATCTAAATGTTGGAAATTAACAAACGGATGAAAATTAATATATTGGTTTCAAATAGGAAGGCCCATCTCCCCACCTGTGCCGTACAAGCTTGCGCGAACGCATTCAACGTATGCGTGACATGCAAGGTCTCAACTCCGCCGGCGAGCGCACAGATAGCCTTCACCGCTTGGAACACGGCTTTAGGAGAACAGCTGCCTTCCGCGCCTGTGACGCCTATGGCGCGAGACAACTCGCCTTCTAGCGTTTCTGGAATTGAGAATTATTGATTTTTGAACGAGTTGACGTATGTTTAAAATCGCCAACACAAAGTGATCAATGGTCTTTATTCCTGTGTACGAAAAACAGACTGTATCTTGCAATGAGGCATTTTTCTTTTGGATGTCAACAGACGGTTGAAACTAGGCTTTTTTTTTGAAACGGTATAGGCCATTTTCCCACATCAACATACCTAACAATATAGACAGGTTATCAAATGATAACTGTGGCGTGGCGCCGTGACATGGCAGCAGGTCGTCGAGCGTCAAATGAGCGTCCCTAGCGTCGTCACGCTCAGTTCGCGCTAACACGTTGTCTTTGCCTTCGGTTAGACTCAGCGTGACATCTTTCTCTAGACGCACGCATTCCCGTATGTAATCGTATTCGCTAAGGCAACTGCCGGGTGTTAGGTATTCTTTTGCTCCCCATACCTGGAAGATAGAAAGAAGATGTGTTGAATTCTGAAACTTTTAGAAGTTGTTATTCTGTAAAATCAACGGTTTTAGGGTTCCGTACCTCAAAAGGAAAAAAAGGAACCATTGTAGGATGACTCGTGTGTCTGTCTGTTTGTGTCTGTCACAGCCAATTTGCTCCGAATCTAATGGATCGATTAAGTTGAAATTGAAAAAAACAATACATATGAATTTCTGTGACCCAAACACGGACGTATAACGTAAATAAATATTTTTTTTAATATGGAGGTCACTAAAATAAAAAGAAAATAAAAAAAGAAAGAAAAAAAAATACGAAAATTTAAAAAGTTTTGAAAACTGTAAGTACCGTGTGATATATCAATTGGAAGGGCTAACTGAATATATATTTTTTATAATTTTAAAATAAATAAAAAGTTATTAAAGGAACCAGACGAAAATTTACCATTCCCCCTACCACCTACCTATCTCCAAAACTACTGAGCCTAAAATTTTGAAAAAAAAAATTACAGAAAATAGTTCTTACAACTTATTTTTGGAGTTGGATGTACGTATGGGAGAACGTGTTTTTCAACTACAATGTTAAGTTTACTCTAAAAATGATTCATCCCAAATACGGAACCCTTCATTCTGCGTAGTCCGGCACGCACTTGGTCACAAAAATATGTTAGGCGTATAACATGACGATTTCCCAACGAAAAAAAAAGGTAAAATAGCCGATTTAAAAAAAATCTTACCCGCAACATATATTCAGACATATCTTCTCTAATGTCCTCTTCAAGAGAACACACTACAGTTAATATCACATGTTCCACTGTCGATTCCACTGAAAACCAAAAACCAAAAACAAAACGTAAGTATAAAGTAAACTTTATTTTAAAAGCATGGCGAAAAATCAATAAGAATGACGACTAAAATTTTGTTCGTCCGTCATGTAGATTATTAAAAAATATTGGACACGTATTTTTTCTATTTTTACGGCGATACATTGAGTTAAAATCTGGCATGACGTCACTCCTTGGTAGATGTTATACCAGTTGTGACGTAGCGAGCCCATTTTTTATTAATAATAATATGATAAAGCAAAAAATACGTGTCAATATTTTTTTTATTATCTGATGGACGGACTAAATAGTTTTCTTTTTTTTTTACCAAGGCATCATCCCTATTACAAGCAAAACTAGTGTACATAAAAAATAAATATGCGAACTGAACTCGTGCGTCAAGCATAGGACATTTTGATATCAAAAGCTGACAAATAGGATTAGCTGTGTGTCCCGAAGCCTGCACGGTACAGTAACTGATGGAAGCTATAGATGGCGCCAAACTTATAGTTAAGTTCTGGGCCGATTCACTTCACTGTATGGTATGACATAATAATGGACTTTATGACGGTGGAATAAAGTAGATTTCTCCTTACCATCAGAGGTAAAGGTGATGGGTTCGTCGGAGTGAGCGTGGTGGACTAGAATCTTGATGCTGGTGTTCGGTGGGTATTTGCCGCCCGACCGCGCCGCTATCACGTGCCCCGGGTTTGTCGTCTCGTCTAAATACGTGAATCTTTCTGTAAAAATGTAAAATGACATAAGACGGCGATGGCAAATGCAATGGTATTTTGTAGATTTGTAATTAAGGACGCTGTTACAAATGGGTAGTCAAATCATAACTTTTTTACACAAAAGTATGTTTATTAAATAAAATGCTTTGCATTCTTAAAATATTTTATGGCCGAATCGTTGACAGATGTGCATGGCACGATTCTGAACTATAAATATAATTATAGATAGGTACAGTTTCTCAATAAAGGTACTGAAGTAAAAATTTTCATTTCGCTACCTTTTTTGACAAACTATACCTACCTAAAATTATATTTATAGTTCACAATCGTACCATGCACATCTATCAACAATTCGGCCATAAAACATTTTAAGAATGCAAATCATTTTAATTAATAAACATACTTTTGTGTAAAAAAGTAATGATTTGACTACCCATTTATAAGAGCGTCCTTAAAGTAAAAAAATATATATTTTAATTTGTTTTTTGGCTATTTATTTATAAAATCATCCTTTTACGTTTTTCGCAATATAAACAAGTAAATACACACAATAACCAGCCTTTGCCTATGTGTTACACTACGGAACCCGAAAAACGTAATAATCATCATCATTCTCCTGCCCTTATCCCAATCTATTTGGGGTCGGCGCAACATGTCCTTTTTTCCATACTTCTCTATTATTCGTCATCTCGGTAGTCACCCCCTTTCTAGCCATGTCATCTTTCACACAATCCATCAATCGTTTCTTTGGTCTTCCCCTACTCTTATAGCCATCGACATTCATACTCAAAACTTTCCTCACGACATTTTCCTCACTCCTCCGCATCACATGCCCATACCATGACAGCCGATTTCCGCACAACTTTTCAGAAAAGAAAAACGTAATAATATTCTTCGAAATAATAATTTGTAACGGATGTATTCAAAGTGCGATAAATTATTAGTAAAACTAGCTTTTGCCCGCGGCTTCACCGGCGTGGAGGTCGGAAATTATCCCACGGCCGGGTACGTACTACCGGGATAAAAAAGTATCCTATGTCCTAATCCAGGTCATGGTCTACCCATGTGCCAAATTTCATCCAAATCCGTTCAGCCGTTTTAGCGTAAAAGCGTAACAAACAAACAAACGCACTTTCGCATTTATAATATTAGTAAGGATTAGGATATCTCAAATCCCGGGATGAAAAGATCATGACAATCATTCCGGGATTTTAGAGGGAGATATTTTACACTCTACGTTATTTACTTCCTTGAAGTTTAGGTACATATTATTATACTCTTCCTATTCCGATCTCTGGTAATAAGTTACTGTTGGTACAGTCAGAGGGTTGAATTTGAAGAGGTATTAAATGAAAAGTATACACTTACTTCTAACATCTAGAACCATTTTGAGAAAAGCCTTGTGCTCGCTATCATAATTTCTTGTTCTCGTTTTTACTATGCAGTCGTAAAGCTTATTCTGAAACAGGGGAAATTAACTTTTAGGGCGCCTTCAAATTTGCCGCAAAATGTCCGCGCGGAGGCTGTAAATACATATAAATCAATCGATGAACTGATGCGCGGCCGCAGCGCGAGTGTAGCGCTGCAGTCGCGCGTTGTTTATTTATATAAACAATATATATATATATATATATATACTTATTTTAAACTACATAGGTCGTGATAGGTCGCAACATTTGTCAATGTTACCTAAGTAAATATTGTTTCAAGTGTCCTTAATACAATCGATAACCCGCATGCGGGCTAACGACCAAGAATAATTGCGCCTTTGCTGAAGCAAATTTCTATGATAAGTTTAGGGAAAGCAGGACTTCGACAGTTTCACCATACTGACCCACCTCAACAGATCACCTGTTTCATGCTGAAGTAGCTAAGTTAGATAGCTTGTCTGAGTTTTTAATTTTTTTCCAAGTAAAAAACTTTTTTACAAAAAAAAACTGGCTTGCAAAAAAAAACACTACAAAGTGAAAAATAATTTTAATTTCGGAAGTCGGTGTCTTTGGTTTTGTATTTTCATTTTTTGCCACCGACTTCCGAAATTAAAGTTATTTCGCACTTTGTTAGTAGTGTTTTTTTTGGATGTAACCGACTTCCAAACACACTATTTTTCACTTTTTAGCTGTGGTACTACCCCACACAAATTCGAATACCATTTTTACATGGGACCAACCCTCCCGAATAAAACAAGAATCTTTTAAATCGGACTACTCTGTAAAAAGTTGTGTGGTCATACATAAAAAAATATGTGTGTTAGGTTAAACGAGAGACATACTTTAACGGAGTGTAGTACTCATGAAAATGAACAACTTTTACCATGGAACTAACCCTGAAATATGACAAAGAAAATCAGCTGTTCTCTACAAAGTGCAAAACCTACACGATCAAAACATACGAGACAGCAGATTTTTTTTATACGTGTCGTTTTGTGAACCTCGTCCTTTTTATTCGTCGGTTAAAAATAGGTATGTTTTACTTACAGTGGTAGATCTCAAAGCAACTGCCGGCACGCTGGGTATTGACTTGGGCGGCGGTGACGGCAGCATCGTATCCTTCTTGTTAAGAGTCGCGTACACGGCCGCATCTCGCATCTCAGTCTCTCCGTACAGAAAGTCCAGTGGGTCGTACTCTTCATACACACTGCTGGAACCCACGCTTGAAGCTGCTGCATGTTCTGTTTTAAAGGATTCGGTAAAACAACCACCTAAATTAGCTGAGCTTTTAGAAATCTTTATTGCATGGCAACCTTGTTAGCTATAGGGCAATTTACTTGCCCTTGCAGCTCTTTAAATGCAAAATATAAAACACAATAAACCTCTTTAAATTTTAAAAATCACCTAACTGTTGGAAGCTTTGACGAAGTTTCCCATATTAGTTACACACCCCACACTCCTATTGTAACGATAGTCCCATAAAATAGTTTATGCCCAATCCAGGTTATTCAAACGCTGTCATCCCGGTGGCTATATTGCAACCATAGCTTCGTAAATATGTAAAGAAAATTTGACCTTTGGTTTAAAATGACCCTTATGATTTTCAGGTTCTTAAGCCTTGATTCCCTCTTTTCACGATAACTTAAAAAGTTTGTAAAATTTCATACCCACATTATCAACAATGCACCACACCATTTTAGACAAAATAACAAATACCAGGTTCAACCTTTATGACAGCTAGTCCAGTGTTTTGATTTAGGAATTAGAACATTCTCCCACACAATATTAGAAACCAATCACGAATGCAATGTTTGAAATTAGAAATAAAATGATATTTAAAATTCGAACTGGTGACACAAACACGTGCAAGAGTGTTGATCATAGTGAGTATTGTAAAGGATTGTAAATTACAGATTTAAATCGTTAGAACCAGAATCGCACAATACTTAGGTTGCGCGAAAAGTGCAAATACACGATTGAGTATTGAGAGTGCCCATACTGAGAAGAATGAATTCACAAACCCCGCTTGGAACGAGGTACGATTTTCAGTACGAGTATGCGAGCGATTCAAATGTAATTGTCACCGAAACAGAATCCAGACCATCTTATGACGCGGTCGGGAGAATCTAACGACTTAAATCTTTGTAAATTACAGATGGATAATGAGCATGGACTTGAGAATTGAGAATATTTTTAATACTTACAAATCACTGCAATATTGAGGAAGGCGCAGTGGACTTAAAAAGTACATTTTACACATAAGAATTAAAACTTATACAATGAATATCGTATTTCCTTATAATGCACTATTATTTTTAAATACATCACGTTTTTACATTGATATTTAAAATAAACATTTTCTCTTACAAAGTAAGGTTGATAAAATTTTGCGAGTTTTCTACGCCTATTCTCTTGAACCACACTGCTTGTACACACTGGGTATGTTTTTTATATTTTTGTCAAAAAATATAAGCTTTTGCCCTGCAGTGGGATATTACAGGCATGTAATAACAATAATAGTACGATCAAAAATACGTATAGGTACTCAACGGGGTTTCTGAAAGCCCAACTTAATTTAAACAATGTCAACTAGCGAAACTTCTCAGACACGTCTCGTCGTTTCCCTAGTTAATTTAATTTGACCCTGCAAAATTCATTGTTGGTGTATAAGCCAATCAATCACAACCACCAACAGAATACAGGGTCGCAGGGACATCGACGCACAAACTGTAACCATGAATTCAGCACATGATCGTAGACCCCTCACCATAGAAATTTTTTGTCGGTTATTAAAAAAAAAAACAACAATCAATCAATCTGCCTAGCCTATGTTGGGGTCGGCTTCCAGTCTAACCGGATGCAGCTGAATACCAGTATTTTACGTGGAGCGCTGCCTATCTGACCTCCACAACCCAATTACTGGGTAATACGATACACCTTGTAAGACTGGTTGTCAGACTTTCGGGCTACGACGACCCGTAACGACTGTCAAAGATCCACGAATGACAGCCGGGACCAACGGCTTAACGTGCTTTCCGAGGCACGGAAAAGTCTCGGTATGTAAAAATGGTCACCCATCCACGGACCAACCCCGGCAAGCGTAGCTTAACCCGATGGATCGATCCGTACGGCTGTTATTACTTAGCCACGAGCTCCTCAGAAAAAAACAACAGTTTCCTACAAAACTGCAATACCTACACGGTCAAAATGTATGGAACAGCTGTTTTTTTTTTTTAATAACCGCCGTTAAGTTTCGACGCTGGGGGGTTTAGGACCATGTTCTGAATTCATTATAACAGTTTGCGTTTCGATATCCCTACTCCCTGCCACCCTGAATATTAACATCAGATATGAAAGGCTTTCAGAAACCGCTAATTCGTTCTCAAATCTCGCTTCCAAGTCCATATGAAATGAAACACAAACCACTCACCGACATTATTTTTCTCAGTTAGTAGTGGATCAAAGGCTTCAAGCACACTGACTCTTACGCTACCTGGCGCAGACGAGTTGCGTCCGAAGTCGATGAGGTTCATTGACTTAGGCAGGCTACCTACTGTGTCTGAGGCTTCGTTTGACTGAAAAATATTAAAACATAGTTTATAGCAATTTGTTTTGTTTTGTGAATGGCATCTCGCAGGTCAATCTAGGAGGTTGTCGGCTGCTTAACTGGACTTTCCTGTGGGTGCCTCGATAAATAAGGTGTCCAGGTAGAGCATACAACTTAAAAACTAAGCGACAACACGCTAAGCGCACCCCCTGTGGGGTACAGACCTCGGCTTAGGGCGGGCGTCGCTGTCGCGGGTTGTTCGAAAGAGATACCGTGGCCCTGGCACAGGCAACTGAAGGAACACGGGTGGGTCAGTAAAATTGTGACAAGACCTCCCGCTCCGCCCAGAGCGGGATAAGTCATCTGATGATTTCCTATCCACTAAAAAAAAAAGGGCGTCGCTGGAGGAGGACACGAGGAACAGGCTGGTATGGATTAAAGTTCGGACACGTCCATTTTCGTCCCTTTACAGACGCCTTATTCAACCAATTTTCGAAGCACTACTTGTGTAAGAGAACTACAAATTAACCATTTTCGGACTTTTTTTTTACTTATTGTGCTGTTAAGACCTTGCTTCTTGCTAAATTTCATGTTTCTAGGTTTTGATTTATTTGCGTGTATTAAATGTCTCATAAACGGTATTTTTTTTATTGCGTTGCCTTAGAAGCTGGATTTTTTTAGAACTCCAAGAGACCTTAGACTTGATTGCTATTAATTTCAACTTGATACCTCCACGCGTTCCTGAGAAAAAGGGTCTTGAACTCTTGACAGACAGACAGACGGACGGAGGGACAACGAAGTGATCTAATAAGGATTCTGTTTTTGTCCTTTTGAGGTACGGAACCCTAAAAAGGGCAATTGGCGGTCTTATAATGATTTGGCGATCTCTGGAACACCATTCGTTGATGGATTCAAATGTTACGGAAAAGTATAGTCCAATCTCAATCATACACAAGTAAGGAATGACGGGTGGATGACGGGTGGTTATCAAATTTCTCTTCAGTTCTGCTATACACAGATAAATTATGTTTGAAAGATTTTCCGATGAATATGATTGTATTTCACAGCTAGTGTCTGATTCAATCATATGATATGTGGGCACTGAAATATTTCAAGGCCCAAAAGCCAAACATTACATCATTTGACACAAAATAGTATCTCTCATCCTTGTACCGGAACACAATTAATCAATTATTTAAATTAAATAACGCTATCACTAAAGCCGACAAAATTGTTTAGATACAGAATACGCAAATCGCAATTCAATAACAATCAAAATAACAATTAATTTTACCATAAATTGGGAACCATGAATTGCTTCGCGCGGTCTTTACGGCTACACAAAACATAGAGATTTCTTTACTTTGTGAAAGTTTAGTGTTAATCTAACGCGCTAATCTCTGGCACTATCATTCGGATTTGAAACATTATTTTTGCATTTGATAGCCCACTTCTTGAGGAAGGCTATAGGCTTAACATCACGCTGATGTTAAATAACAAAAAGAAAAAAAAGTCCGAAAGAACGCTAGGCAAAAACGAAGTAATAGCTCGGGCAGGCGATGCGATGTGACGGTATGGGTCGGGGGAACAAGAAATTTTACGCGGGCGGAATCAATTCTTTAAACGATCGTGAAAACCGCAACAAAATCTGTTGCGTAGGTTAGAAGAACAAAGCGGTCACACAGTATAGACACGAAAAACGGCTTTAAATAACAATATGAATTTTGTAATTTCTGATATGATTTGCCATATCAATTTAGTTGTTGTTATCTGAAATCCTAACTAATACTATAAATGCGAAAGTGAGTTTTTTATTTCTTTTTACGCTTTCACGCTAAAATGGCTGAACAGATTTGGATGAAATTTGGCACATGGGTACCAGGTATCCAGGTACATGACCTGGATTAGGACATAGGATACTTTTTATCCCGGTAGTACGTACCCGTGGGATAATTTCCAACCCCCAAGCGGGCGAAGCCACGGGCAAAAGCTAGTATAAAATAATTGGAATATTTGTTATTATAACAAACTATTGGGGTGGGTTATCAGGGCCCTGAGAAAACATGATCGTCAGATGTTCGCTGAGCCTGGGCAATCAACCCCACGAACAACAAGCTGACTGCTTTTTACCAAGAAATTAAGTTATTATTATGCAGCTACGCCACACAACAAAGAATTTTAAAAACTACACTCACCGCAATACTAGCTTCCGATAATCTCCATGAACTATTGGTTTCGACCCTGTCCTTTATAGGCTCCGTCTTGACAACCGTCTGGTTCACACTGTTATTGTTCTTCACCACATTATTATTCATACTATTATTCACAGGATTCACCGGATTCTTCGGTACAGGCGGGTATGAATGCGTTTGATTCAATTGCGGGTACATAGTCATCGGTCTCGGAGGTCGCGAGATCATGTTTGTTGTACTATAGTTGTACGCAGGCGGTGCGGGGTAAGCGTACGGTGATGGCGACGCCATTCTCGTCTGACTGTACTGTACGGGATACATCGGCGGGTTTACTGGCACGAACGTTGGCGGCATGTCTGGTGGTACGCCGATGGGGGGTGCATAGTACACGTAGTTGGGCATCGGGGCCGGCATTGGAGTCGGCGGCGCTGATGTAGGCATCGGTGTGGGCATGCCGTAAGGCGTAATGGGGTACGGAGGAATCGCATTGTACGGCGGCTGGTAGTTATACCCGTACCCCGACGCGTAATACCCCGGCCTCTGATTATAGGGCTGATTGTTCATTGTGGCGGCCGGCTCAGTCGTGTTTAATGCTAGCTCTTCAGTCTGCTGGCCTAACCTGGGAAACGGAATAAATTGTTAGGTATTACATTGAACAATGGCAGTAACTGCGTCGTACGTAGCGATAATTGATGGTAGGTACCGTGATTATCCCCTAAATGTGCGTTTGGGATAGCAATGAAACCATTAACGATGAAATAATCAATGAAATAATTTCCTGAGATAGGTACCTACTAAAATGATATGTATAATGGTATAAAATGTACCTATTTAAAATTATATTTATAGTTTAGAATCATACCATGCACATCTATCAACAATTTGGCCAAAAAACATTTTATTTAATAAACATACTTTTGTGAAAATAGTAATGATTTAACTACCCATTTGTAACAGCGGCCTTAAAAACATGTTATAATTACTTATTGATATTTTTTTTAAGAAAAAAAGGAAAACGGAAACAACAAACAATTAATAAACATATTCTATGTATTACTTACAACTTATATACAGTTTGGATGTTGTAGATTTTAATCAATAAAATCAAACAAGTTACCTTATATATACGTAGCTAGACTGTTTTTATCAAATAATGAAACCTATCGATGGTATCGCGTCAATTCGCGTCTAAAAATATTAAACTAAAGAAATTAATGTAAGTGCACTCTGGATAAAGTGCAAACAGATTCGATTATATTCCTACACTACACAACAAAAGTGATAAAACTATAAATACAAATAAAACTTGCAGAAAAACAAGTATCAGATGGTTATGTTACTTATTAATTTTAGACTCCATGGCACAAAATATATCAATTTACTGCACAAAAATTGAAATTCACTGTCTAATTCATGCACAATTCACAATAGTCTCACACACAAGAAAAGTCTGCCTTCAGTAAATTCAATGCAAAAAATAAAAACATTAAAATCCAAATTTCAATCCAATTAAAAAATCATTATTACTACAGATACTTACTTATTAATCTGCTCAATATACTCTTTTAACTTCGCATGTGGTTCGTTCGGCGCATGTTTGCTTGTAGGGCTCGAAAATGATATCAAATCGCTGCTCTCATCCCTCGTTGGACTGGTTCCAGTTGATCTGACGAATTGAGACAAAAATATTTATGAGCATCAGTGTTGTTGCCAATGACTTGGTTAGCCTGAAAGGCGACGGGTATCAGGTATGACGTTTTTATTTGGTTTTATTATAATTGATTAATAAAACGGGTGTAGGACAACGTAAATCTAACCACCAGGGCTCAATTCAGTGATAATTATCATACCTAGATAGTGTTATTTTTTTTTAAATTTCGTTTTACTGAGATTATGACTGTGAGGGATTATTAATTTATATGGCTTACTCATTGAACTAAGATAGGAAATCATTCTTTGCTTTGTTTTAGTTGATTTCGTCAGGTTTTGCAAGATAGTGGTTTATGAAATGTTTAGACAACCAACACTCATAGGGCCTTTGCTAAGAGACATTCGCTAGTTAAATCTTCTACGAGACTACTGCCCGTTTTCACACTTTTCACTAACACTACTGAAATGAACGCCTAAATATTCATTATTGTTATAATATTATAGCTTTTATTCAAACATTCATTTTGGTGTCACCTAGTGTTAGTGAACAAGGGCAATATGGGCAAAGAAACTCTGTTGGATTTTCAACTTTCGGCACAGAGCCGAGCGTTGAAAATCCAACAGTGCGCTTTTATACAGGCAATAATTTCGGTGTCACCCAGTGTTAGTGAACACGGGCAGTACGGGGTAAATGTAACAGTGCGCTTTTATTCAGGCATTAATTTCGGTGTCACCTAGTGTTAGTGAACACGGGCAGTACGGGCAAAGCGCACTGTTGGATTTTCAACTTTCGGCACAGAGCCAAGCGTTGAAAATCCAACAGTGCGCTTTTATTCAGGCAGTCATTTAGGTGTCTCCTAGTGTTAGTGAAAACGGGCAGTGCGCTTTTATTCAGGCAGTCATTTAGGTGTCTCCTAGTGTTAGTGAACACGGGCAGTGCGCTTTTATTCAAGCATTCATTTCAGTGTCACCTAGTGTTAGTGAACACGGGCAGTACGGGCAAAGCGCACTGTTGGATTTTCAACTTTCGGCACAGAGCCAAGCGTTGAAAATCCAACAGTGCGCTTTTATTCAGGCAGTCATTTAGGTGTCTCCTAGTGTTAGTGAAAACGGGCAGTGCGCTTTTATTCAGGCAGTCATTTAGGTGTCTCCTAGTGTTAGTGAACACGGGCAGTGCGCTTTTATTCAAGCATTCATTTCAGTGTCACCTAGTGTTAGTGAACACGGGCAGTATGGGCAAAGCGCACTGTTGGATTTTCAACATTCAGCACAGAGCCGAGAGTTGAAAATCCAACAGTACGTTTTTATTCAGGCATTCTTTAGGTGTCACCTACTGTTAGTGAACACCGGCAGTACGCTTTTATTCAGGCATTCATTTCGGTGTCACCTAGTGTTAGTGAACATGGGCAGTAAGGGCAAAGCGCACTGATGGATTTTCAACTTTCAGCACAGAGCCGAGCGTTGAAAATCATGTATTCAGGCATTCATTTAGGTCTCACCTAGTGTTAGTGAATGCAGGCAGTAGGCAATATCCTAGACTTCTAGTAGTGGAATACCAATACTAGACGAATTTAAAGTGGTGTTGAGTTAACAACATTGGTACTGTTCCATTCAGTACAAGATAGTTGAGGTTGAAAGGTGTACCTATTGTATAATACACTTGCAGTCATAGATCCCTAATATATAATTATTTGTATGCAATAAATCCTAAAACAACCAAACAAAATTTTTCACAATCACAAAGACACAATATTTACTTTATCTATGAAAATATTTTAATGCTGTTCATTATTGTTTATCAGAGTGACTGACATTTAATTCTTAACCTCGTGTATAATCAAGGCCAACAATGTATGCCAAAAGATAAACAATAATTTTAAATAATATATTAGTACTGATGGTCGGGATATTTTTTTTTTACTTTATTAAAACTGGAGAAAGAGAGAGATTTCTCTTTCATCTAATCTAATTGAATGATTACAGCTCTTATTCATTGATGAATATTAATATATCTAATATTGTTGAAGGGGATGTGTTATCAGCTGTTATTTTAGTTAATAATAATATGTTAAATAAAGAAAAAAAAAACATTAATTTCATTAGCTCTTTTATGGTTTTAAAGGGTCTTTTGGTATATTAGTACATTATAGTCCACTTCACCTAATCTGGTGACAGCAACACATTTTCATCAGATCAGAATGTGCAACAATGCAAAAATTAATAAGTAAATGACATTGTTTATATCAAAACATGTAGCCAGCAAGACACAATGTTTCTTAGCATAATAAATCATATAGATGACACTGATATATTGAGACACATAGGTACAATACACAATTGTCTAATAGTATTTTGTGGATTATTCACCTGGGACCGTCAGATATGGACAAACGTCCTCGTAGAGGTTTCCGCGGCGGAGGCGGCAACGCTGGCGGCGGGCCGTCAGTCTCCTCACGCCTTCGACCACTAATACTGGGCTCCTCGCGCACATTATCTAGACAATATCAGCATGATAAGCCAATCATCAATGATTATTACAGATATCAATAGTTTTTGTAACAGATAACAAAGTGAAAGAGATAAACATGCCATGGAATTAGAGTACAAAACAATTTCGGAAATAATAAACAAAAAACTATTTGATATCAATTTTTTTTTCTTTTTTGTGATGTTCTTCAGATAGGTCAGGTGCGTAGTACTCGCAACCAGCGTGTGTGAATGTAAAAAAGGCAAAAGGAGTATGTATGGATAGTAGCAGGTGGTGTTCTGTAGTTTCTGCCTACCCCCATGGGAAGAAGGCGTGAGTTTATGTATGTATGTATTTTGAAGTTTGAAATTGTTAATATTTTCTACATCACACATCATATTTTTATGATACTTTCGTACAAAGATTATACAGTTATCATGCTTCAGTATAATCAATGCCCCATTTACTTATGAAGGTCATTGGCCTTTCACTTCCCTTCTGATTGATGTACTCACAGACATTTTACTGAACTGACAATGCTTATTAATTTTTGTTGTTTACACTGCGTCAATTGATCTCGTTGTGCCAATAAAAGGTCAGTTAGTTGCTTCAATTGCTGGATTTGTTAGCTATGTGTATTGGTAAAGGCGATTGGTACAAACAATACACTTTTAAAATAAAAGTTAGTTTAAATGAATAAAATTATTCTATTAATAGTGGTCAAAGTTGGAATAATAATAAATTAAGGAAAGATTGACAGAAATCCATTGCGAAAATAATAAATATAAAATACCTAAATAGTTTTATCATCATAGCCTGGTGAACATGAAATATGTGATAGCATGGGGTGGGTTATTTACTTATAAAATGCCACTGACTTGAAATACCTATTATTCTATTATAATTAATTTATATTTGTTATTATACAAATGCCAGATGTTTTGGTGTTACTGAATAGCTACATTCTATTAGGTACTAGACTGGGTGTATTATTTTGTTTATAGTCAGTAACTAACTATTCTGCAGTTTGCATAATTGTCAAATTAGTATTCACATTAAAGAATAGTATTCTCATATAATTTGATATTTATTTCTCGCAATTGTTTTTAATTTAGACAACCTTTAACCTTTTAAAATAATGAACATTTTATGCAGTGCATTCAATATTAAAATGCAAACTATTTAATTTATAGTAACAATAAGTTTTAACCAAAATAGTTTTGTTATCATCATTACTTCTGCACTGGTTATTAAACTGTTTACATCAATATGAGGCATTCACGTAGGCGGTTATGAAATATACTAAAGCGTGAATGCCGAATTACGTTAAGTATCATTAACACAATACATGAAAGGTAGTTGTGTGAAATGTTTGCTAAAGCCTTGGATCATCAGTAATCTCGCGGAGTAAACAAAGTTACGTCAGTTACCTGCACTAGATAGTAGCTTCTGTCTACGGAACTGATCCAGAGCCAGACTTTCTAAACTCAAAGCCTGGGCCTTCTCCAAATCCGCTTGGAACTGAAGATCGTAGTTAGACATTATCGGACTCCCTTCAATATGAATCTACAACATTCATAAAATGAGCGTGGGAATTAAAACAATAATACCACTGTCTAGCGATGAGCACATAACACTGCACAAAAACTTTAGATCCAAACTTGTAGGCGGCATAAAAGCGGCTCTCAGTAAATCGCTCTTTGTCTTACCAAAGGAATCTTCCCGATAACGCTCTATTTGCTTAATTTTCACTACATAATATAATTTTGGATGAATCTCGGCTCGATTTTATTTTATTATTTATTTTACTGGGTCAATTCAATTTGTATGCATCATTCGAAAGATAATACGACAAAATTAGGAATGTATTCTCTTAAAAGTTTGACAGTTCAATTCCCTTGTATTCGAGGGGAAAAGAAAGAGAAGCGTTCAATCAACGCACAACAATAGAACTTTTACATTTAGCTGCTTAATAATGGTGACGTTACTGTTTTCAAACGCGTTTTTCAATCGACTAATTTCTAAACATAATCGATTGGCTAGAATACAGTAAACTCTGATTAAACTTATGCTAGTACACACGCAGAGACTTTAGTCACTGCAGTGTTTTAACTGGGCCATTTTTCGGACATAGCATTTACACTAAGCATTTAAAAAAAAAATCTGATACAATATATATATAATCATTAAAATGCAATATTTAGTATCCCCATTTAGATTTAGATGGGCTTCTTAGAACAATGTGTGCTTTCAAAGTCTCACGTCCTCACAGATTTTCGCGAGCAGCGAGTCGCTGGCGACTAAAGTTTCTGGGTATGCAGTAGCATAGAAGCTACTAATATGTAGCTATATTTACTTATAAAGATTTAGTATTTATTTTCAAACATTAAAGGGATATTTATAAAACAAGAAATATAAAAACATTAAAAGATATACATATAATTCTAATTTGAAAAGTAAACTGCAAAACAACGATTAACATTTCATGCACAATATTATTTTGTGGGACGAATAGCACTAATATAAGAACATATTCCCATTAGTCCCTAAATCCCGAGAGGGACAAATATTATTTTTGTAAATTCCCGTTAGCCCCACTATACGGACGAAGTCAGGGGGACGAATGGGAATATACACGATTTGAAAAGTTTAAAATGAACAGTCTCATGATTCATGTAATAATTTACGACATTCTTGATGCTATTAGGAGTCTATAATACTTTTGAGTATGTATACTTTTTACAAATTAATGTATGTCGAAGATAAACTCCATATGCCATATCAACAGCCGGGCACTATTTATGATTTAGTTTACTATTGATGGGCAACACTACGATACCGTTCAGAAATGTTCATGTTCGGAACGTAGTTCGGAGACGTTAAGATTTTAGACCACAGATTAAAATACATATTTATTTCAAATTCAGGAGGGTAGTTCCGACAATAGCACCACTGACCACAGTAAGGTACCAAGGTAGGTAAAGATTATGGTAGAGTACGCATAATATTCAATGTTCTCTGTGATGGACTTAAGGGCAGTTCAGACTGGTTCAGACTACGCTATACTATAATGTACTCGGTGTCCCTTTCCCGTAAATAATGGATCAAACGTAATTGGGTAGATCACCCGCCCCCTAATTGCGTAACACACTATCAATCTGAATCGATTTAATTTTCAGTTCAAGAATATTCATTGCGTTATTTACGTTGTCGGGCAGACAATTTTTTCGAAAATACAAAGCAATGGATTAGCAATTTGCTTCAAAATTATTCAGATTCCGATTGATACTGTGTTGCGTAATTAGGATGCTGATTTCCAACAACTAATTTGAATAGTTTTGAAAAAACAGCTAAGTATATATTTTTTTTTTTTCAAGATATTTTTTTTAATTTTACCATTTTTAACAGACCGATAAAAAAAGGAGGAGGTTCTCAATTCGACATGTATATATATTCTTTTTTTTTAGTATGACCACGCATAACTTTTTGCAGAGTAGTCCGATTTGAAAAATTTTTGTTTTGTTCGAGAGGGTATACGTCAAAGTTGGTCCCATATAAAAATTAACAAAAGACCAAAGAATGTATGATACTTACTGTATTTAAGGCTAGGTTGTTCGGGCCAATAGGCCTTTGAAACGCTACCTCCGCCTCCCCCAAATGTAGCGCGACGTGTTTATTTACGACGCGCTGCCGACGATTTCGCAGAAAATCTATGCTACAGTGTAAAATATTTGCAGTTGATCAACTTAAGTAGTTTTTCTTAGGTCGATTTTTTTTCCTTAGGTTTACATTTTATGGTGTCTATGGTGGAGTGAACTAAGATTATTACATAAAATGTCGTTTTGTTTTCACATTATCAGATAACTATACCAACACGATTTGATAACAATAGGTACAATTATTATCAGCCCCATGATATTGGTGAATATCGATGACCATCGCGACACGACAAAGAACCACACTACTAAGTCGGCGGCAGTTTGTAAAAGTTTGCTCAATTGAAAGAATGCCCGCTACTCTCACCCCGCACTGTCTTCGCCGGTAGATATCGAACCGATATCGGTATCGGTGTGTGTGGAAATCGGTTATCATGGTATGGGCATGTGATGCGGAGAAATGCAGAAAATGTCGTCTGGAATGTTTTGATTATGAATCTGGATGACTATACGAGTAAGGGAATACCAAAGAAACGATGGATGATCTGTGTGAAAGATGATGTGGCTAGAAAGGGAATGACTATCGAGATGACGACTAATAGAGAAGTATGGAAGATAAAAACAAGTTGCATCGACCCCAAAAAAAATTGGGATAAGGGCAGGAGAATGCTGATAATCGGTATCGGTCGTTGTCTACGACGATATAAGTGACATTAAAACACAATGTAAAAGCGAATTATTCCATTACTTCATTGGGCTGAGTAGGAAACGAATATAGCAGATAGTTACAGATTGAACCTTTAAACGGCTATTTTAGTAAACTTTCATCAAACCAAATAGCTTAACGGTTCGACGATTGCTTTGCAAACCCGTAGTTAAAAGTTTGATTCTCAACTGTTATATTTTTTTCGATTCTTTTTTTATATTTTGTTATATACCTACTGTTATTTGATAATTCGCATAACGTATACAGAAAACATGAAGTTTAGGCCTCTTATACCATCTATATTTTTAATAAAAATAAATATTAATGGTTAGCTGACAGTTAATGAGAAATCCCGTGTGTACAATCTACTGTTATATTTTTTAGCGATAGCCGGGTTCGTTAGAAATAATCTGTAAGAATCACTCAGTGTATTCGTGTTATGCCATTAGGTATTACACCCGTTCGTGTCGTTCCTGCATAGGAACGACACGAACAGGCGTTTGTTTATTTATCCACTAAAAACGAAAAACTTCGCAAGCAGTGGGAAATTGCTACTGAAGGCTGCGCGTTTCGACCTCAGGACAAGCTGCTTCGTCGTCGGTCGCTTGCTCCCGCGTCACCAGTCCTAACTCTCTGTGTATTTTGGCTGCTGAGAGAGACCACAACTACAAACGTACTGTAAAGGAAAGTTTTATAAAATGTGGCTGTTGTTTTAGTATATTGTGTGTCTAACTTGCATCCCCTATAACCCCTTTAGTGACTGAATAAAAAAAAATTTTTTTTTAGAATGGGCTAAAAATGGTCGTACTGTTTTGCTTATGCTGCAAACATATTCTTTTGTTTTTGATGTTGACCACTGCTCATGAAGATCAGTAATTATTGACAACTACATATGAAGGAACAATTGCCGTACTTTATTATCAAGGGATGTACCTACTGCTACGGCTATAATTTATCGAATCTACTATTCTAAGACATCAAAATTAATTTAGTATATTGTCTAACCGGCCCCGCTCATGTGGGATTGCCGTCCCATAGGACTATTTACCTAAACAAAAGTGCAAGAATCAATATGATAAAAGTTACAAACCAACAATAGGATACGTCATCGACGAACTTGCTTTAGAACATGGGCACTGAGTGATACGGTTACCGCCTAACCATGGCTACGTTCACAAGGCGCTATTTTTCGAATGTATAGAACACGATATTTTATCGTATACTGTGACTTTTTGTACTCAAAACTGATCATGGGGTGTCGTTTTTATGGTTTTCGAGGGAGCCAAAGCCGGTAGTGAAGTCAAAATGAAAATTCAAGATGGCGGATGTGAAAATTTTGTGTTTTTGTTTTAAATCATACGTTATAAGGAACTTCATTCCTGACGGTGGTCCCCGACCGCACATTTTTATTTTTTTCTAATTTTCACTGTTGTTGCCACAGTGAAAGTTGATTATTATTAGTATCCAACCGACAACCGGACACATTGTATTTATATTATGTGTAATTTATGTAGGATATGGTAGTAGACTAGTAGTGAAGACAGTTCGATGGAGAGTGAAAATACTAATGTGGATGAATCTGATGAAAAATCTTAGAATTTAAAGGACCACGATAAAAAATTATAAACTACTCGCGCTTGACTATAATTTTATCGATAATAATTTGCAATGTGTCTTAACACTATCGTAAGATGACAATTAAACGTCATCATACCACATATAAATAATCACATTTTCTAAAACGATATTATGAATTAAAACTATAATATAATTACGAGATATTTTTTCTGAGCTGTCGCAATTTCATATCTAATGTGTTCGTCTTTTGTTTGAATTTTTTTGAACAACAGCAGGAGAGCGAATTTTTAAAAATTTTGACACAGGTCCAACCTCGATGATGTCCCGCAGGACTCTGACCGCGAGCGGATTTAGCCAAATTTACTAATTTTGAGTTTATTTAAAAAAAATCTATTAAACTCAAAAATCCAACCGTTAAATTCCCTCTGAAATACGATTACCTCATGGTACATGCAATTTTCATATAATTTTATGCTGTAATTAGGAAATGAAACGGAAAATGGTTTTGAAATCGACTATGTTTCGGATTTTTTTTTCATCGAGGAAATTACAACTTATCGTGTTTTGAACCGTTAATTTCCCTAAAGAAAGGATGTATCTATGGCATATATTTTTTTCAGGACCTTAATACACTAATTTGACCATTTAAAATTGATTCTAAAACAGGTAAAATTCGGATAACCCCCCGTTAAAAAAAACTCTTTTGATAAATCTCGATTAGTTTTTCCAGGCGCCATCTATTGATGTGAATACTAAATATCAACTGTCCTAAAAAACCCTCATTGCTGTCTCCCATTTAATTATCTATATAAGTTAAAAGTAAACACTGGTTTTTAATGAGTTTTTGTACATTTGGTGGTTTGATGAGAAATTAGAACTGATGACAAACATAAATGGTATTACAAATCCGACAAGGCTGTTTGGGCATCGTTCTTTTGCCTCTCTAATGACATGAACCAAACTAACGTTATTGGCGCCAACAAAAACGTTAACGCAAACTCTTTTTGTTCGTAATATTTATGACTTCAAACCTACGCTTGAAACAGTTGTTATTCGCTTCGCTGATATATCCTACCTACCTGTGTCATTTCTGGGAAAATTCGATTTCTCTAATATCATCCGAGCAGAGCTCCACAGCGTACTTTTTTATATAGGTACAGAAGCTCGGTCTCCCAGGTTACTTTTAATATAAATGAACATTCATAGTAATACACATTTTATAATACAAAACTTAGGACATATGACTTTATTTCATGCAAAATTAGGAGATTCAATTTTACTATTATTACCTATAGTGGTACTCGGTATTATGACAGAATAGTTTTAGAAGTTGAGATAATTATTGTAAAACAAAATATCGAATTTTGGAGCATTATGGTTACTGAAGTTACTGAAGCACGCGTTATGGATAATGATTTTCGGACAAACAATTTTAGGAGATGAAACGGAGTACCGTTATGCTTACTTGTATAACGAAATAGTATAGCGTAGTCTGAGGTCTGCCTCCTCTATAAACTCCGTCCTTCTGTTCTGGATACACAGGATTCGGATTCAGCGAGAGGACATCTCAGAATTCTTTTGTGTGTTTCTTGCATTCAACTACCTACTTTCGTTTTAGTCTAAAATGAAAGTACTGACAACAATTTATTTGTATAATTTATTGTTTTTTATTCTTTGAGGAGCATAAATTATATTTGGAGAACATACAGAAAACTGCTTAGAAGTTAGTACCAAAGACTACTATAGTATACTGGCAGTTAGTACCATCTGGTTTGTGGACTAAACTTGTGACCTAACTGCTATTTTATTGTCTGTTAGAAATTTTCTAATGCGCTTTACTATGACACGTCCTGTTATTGGCGGAGAAAAATAACGTAATTTATTCGAAGCACCTGAAAAAGCACAAGCTTAAATATCTTCATCACACCACTTCTATTTGGTATATTCACATTCATTTCACGGGTCTTGCAATACCTGAGGGCCCTGGCGGAGTATGGTCCGGCGCGGCTGGCTTTTTTCGTTTCGTACGTCTTTTTCTAAGGACTTTACGGCGAGTAGCACTTCCTTTAGTCGGTGCATTGCTTACTTCCGCATCTGGATTTGACTTAACTTTTAATGCCCTCCTTTGTGTATCTGAAGCCCTTTGGACAACATTAAATGTAGTCCTCCTAATAATAGGCGTATTATTTCTGGATGAATTTGTGAAAATTCTGGGATAGTCATCTTTTCCTTCAGATGTAGCTTGAAGCCCTGAGGACTTTTTATGCACATATAAACTTTTAACTCTCATAACTTTCTTCCTCCTGTGGTATGTTTTTATTTTCTTCAGGTTAACTTCCAATTTATGTTGGGGCTGTTCGTCACCGTCGTCTGTTTCCTTATCTTCGGGTTTCTGTAAACATTTTATCAAAATCTTCGTAAGTAACCTAAACATTATTAAAAAGAGACGTACAGTCCTACAAACTTATCTGTAAACTGAAAGAAGACAGCACCGTCGATGCGTCGACACAATCGAATGACATGCGTTGGCACAATCGAATGACATTTCAACATGACGGCCGTAGTTCCAATTTTCGCCATTTCACAGATATGTTGGTAGGAGTGTAACGTGAGTTATAGTTTCTAAGATAAGTTCAGACAGCAATGTCCACCTTATGAGTAAAATTTTGAATAATAAACTGCATTTGCACTATTATATTTTGGTCTGAAAACAGACTCGCTAAATCTAGGTACCTATAGGTACGTACGCGATGGACTTAGTCTTAGTGATATTGTTGCGTAGGTACAGACGCCAGCACATCAAGCTACTACAATCTGTCAAATTTCTTTAATAGATTTTCATATTTATCGCTAAAGCATTAAGTTCAAGGTTGATTGGGAAAATTTGACAGTTTCGGGTGCCTTGATCTGCTGGCGTCTGTACATCCCGACTTTGCAACACAAAAAACATTTTTACACAAAAATACAACCGACTTCCAAAAACAACACTACAAAGTGAAAAATAACTTTAATTTCGGAAGTCGGTGTCTAGTTAAATGTAGTTTCGTTTTTTGCCACCGACTTCCGAAATTAAAGTTATTTTTTACTTTGTAGTGTTGTTTTTGGAAGTCGGTTGTATTGTTTTGTAAAAAAGTTTTTATTTTTCACATTTTAGTTGAGGTGCCTACCCCACACAAATTCTAATACCACTACCTGCAAAACAAACTAGAACATCATCCATATAAAAGTGGGGAAAAAATACGTATTATTGAAGCTAACTCAAAAACTACCAAAGCAAACTTAATAAATTTTATATGGGACCAACTGTGGTGTATACCCTCTCGAATAAAACAAAAAAAATCCAAATCGGTCTAGCCATCTTCGAGTAATCGGGGAACATACATAAAAAAAAAATTAAAAAAAAGTTTCCGACGAATTGAGAACCTCCTCCTTTTTGAAGTCGGTTAAAAACAAACTGTTTATCAATCAATCACTCCTCAGGCCCTTTTTATTAAACACACCTTTTTCTGGCAGTGAAAACTACGGTTTATTCGCCGTGTGTAGGCACTATGGAAGCTTGTTGACAAACACGTTTTTTCTACGGCGCGGTTTATACGCCGTACCGTAAAGGAACCGTGGCGTGTACATAGGGCCTTATGCTACATCAGATTACTGCTGGAGACCTCTCCCAAGTTGCACCCGGTTCTCAGCTTTCCGCATCCAGTCTGCCACCGTTTTGAGGTCCATCTAGCCGGGGCCCGAACGTCCTACACTACGCGGTAGACAGCTAAAGATCAGATATTTAATTAAAAGCCCGTTCTATTTAATGAAGTGACCTGTTCATAAAACATGTCATCCGCATCTTGCCGATCGCAGAAGTCCAATATTTTCTTGCAGACTGTCCTCAAGTTTTTTATTCTTTCCTTCTTCCTCTTACCTATTACGCATCTGTCTACTTCGTCTAGTCTTAATGTTCTGAAAAGCAAATATTATCCCTATACTTATTTGTATATATAAAATTCTCGTGTCACAATGTTCGTTCCCCTACTCCTCCGAAACGGCTTGACCGATTCTCATGAAATTTTGTAAACATATTGAGTAGGTCTGAGAATCGGCTAACATCTATTTTTTATCCCGGTCTACGCGGGTGAAACCGCGGGGCGCAGCTAGTTTGTATATATATATATATATATATTGTAATCACGTTCTCGAAATCGGCTCAAACGATTTCGATGAAAGTTGCAATATAGGGGTTTACGGGGGCGAAAAATCGATCTTGCTAGGTCTCATATCTGGGAAAATTCGTTTTCTCCGTATTTTAACGCAAAAAGATTCAGTTCGTTATGTCGCCGCCGCTATGCATACTTTTTACTCGTGAGGTTGAGAAAATTCGTTGTGTTTATTTTTTTTCAATTTATGAATAAAATAAAACCTATTGGATACTTTTTTTTGAACTTTTAATTTTCATTTGTCTGAAAAAGCTACAAAATTGTGGCGCGTAGACGGTGGCGCCACTCCCAAATATTAGCCTTTTTTTGCGTAGAAATGAAACTAAATCAATGCCAAGTATATTTCCTACGTCGGAATTTTTTTACAAATATTATTGCCAATGTATGAAACACATTCGGCATTGATTTAGTTTCATTTTTACGCAAAAAAGGCTAATATTCGCATGGCGCCACGCGGCGATTCCGGGCAACACCGGTGCTTGAGGGGATAATTATGTTCTAAATATATAAAGTAATTAAAAAAATTAAAAAACCCGACTGCGGTAAAAAACTTAAGTAAAAAAACTGAAAAGCTAAAAACAAGCCCATTTTAATAAATTAAATAAATGTTGGAAGCATGCGGGACCCATTTAAAAATATAATAAAAATGGTATGGGTCCCTCCTACTTCCAACATTTATTTAATTTATTAAAATGGGCTTGTTTTTAGCTTTCAGTTTTTTTTAACTTGTTTTTTACCGCAGTCGGGTTTTTTAATTACTTTTTTTATTTTTTATTTTCGGGTAAAAATCCAGCTTTTTAGTTCATAAATGTGAATTAAAGATTTCGCAGGGGATTTAGTTCTTGGTACATGTTTTTTACGATTTGTCACTTCGAATTACTTTTAAATTTTAAGACATAGGTAATTTGGCGCCAAAAATCCGCCATTTTGTTATTTTTTTTAATTTGATGTACCCAGTGTCACTCTCACAGTAAATACGAATCTAACGACACCTCTCAAGCTAAAATCCATCGAGCCGTTCAGGCCGCAGAACGTGCCAAACAATTATACATACATACATACTCTCGAAAAACATAACCCTCCTTCTGGCGCAGTCGGGTAAAAACTTATCAAAAGACCAAAGAGTCTATGATACTGTATTTACGAAAACTTGTCTTTTGATAAATCTCAATTAGTTTTTCCAGGTGCCATCTATTGATGTGAATACTAAATATCAACTGTCCTAAAAAACCATCATTGCTGTCTCCCATTTAAATATCTATAAAAGTTAAAAGTAAACACTGGTTTTTAAAAGGTTAATTAGTTTTTGTACATTTGGTGGTTTGATGAGAAATTAGAACTGATGACAAACATAAATGGTATTACAAATCCGACAAGGCTGTTTGGGCATCGTTCTTTTGCCCCTCTATTGACATGAACCAAACTAACGTTTTTGGCGCCAACCGTATTGACAACTACTAACAGATAAACTCTTTTTGTTCGTATTAGTTATGAGTTCAAACAGTTACCTATTTCGCTTCGCTGATATATACATTATTTTAAGTAGATACCATAAACAAAATAGATCTACCTACCTATTTGTAATTTCTGGGAAAATTCGTTTTCTCTATTTTCACCCGAGCTGAGCTCGTTCGCCCAGGTACCTACTATAAAGGTTAAACGCTACAAGGTTCTTTCGACGCATTGAGATAAAAAGTCAGTGTTTCGACGAGCGGCCAAAATCGGTACTAACGCGACATGTGATCACAACTATTTACCAACAACAAACCCCTCTCAATGCCATTTACCTACGCGCCAAAATATCCTTGTAGCCTTGTAGCACTAGGTATATGTAACTATATGTGCTAACAATTAGACAATTATATATATCCCAAATTATATTAAAAAAACACAAGCAAACTCCCTGTGATGTAAATGTGTATAAGAGAAAACGTGTTACTGCTAATGTATGCTTACCTGTCAGATGTCGGACGGCTACGGCTAGACGACAGCAGTCTTATAGGTCATCCTACTTATACAATAAAATAAATAAAATAATAAACATTCATCCTCTTACTGTTCGAGAAGCTAAATTGAAAATTAAGAACTGGCTACTTCAATTAATCTACGACCAAACAGAAATGTTATTCATTGATTAATATTCCCTACTACATATATCACATACCTCACCGACATCTAACATCCATCACACACACACACACACCCTCACTCACTCACACACACATGTACACAATCACGTTATCTACATACATAAACTCAACATGTGTAAACCTAACCCATCACTTATTTGATTTATTTCATCTTATTATTATTATTTTTTTTTTTTTACTTTTTTATTCACAATTTGTATCAATTAGAATGTGGGAGAGGGCACTGACTTCTGTAATACAGGTTTTTACCTAGCTCAGAAGTCAGGGTTTTCATAGGATTCTTGTAAAAAGTTTGTGAATAAATTTATTATTATTATTTCTTGTCTTAGATAAGCCTTATCTCGGGACCCTGGGGTCCCGGGTCTTTGGAAGGCGTACGAGGGGCCGAAGCCAACTCGCAGAGGCCCCTTAGACAATTTCAAATGACGAGGAGGCACCAGCCGACGATTATCCCTGTATGCACTATGCAAGTGCACCCAAGGACAACCCCCGGTTGGTGCAGGACTATTGCAGAACATGGAAACAAAACACATTGGGCCTATGGGTTTGGGTGGCTACATGGATTGGGTACCTTGAACTATGGAAGAACTATGTCCCCTGCCTGACCAATGTTATATAATATACACAGATAAATTGACAGGGGGTGCTGACGTGACTTGCACACACAATAATGGGCCCCCGGAAACGGTCGCTAGCACATAGTGACGTAGCGACAAGGGGCAACATGTCCTGAGGTGCTTGAGGAGTGGAGAGGTATTCCACGGCTCTCAGAACAATCCCAGAGCCCGGAAGATGGTCAAGATCCCTACAAGCACTTACTGGAATACTTCCTTCCTCCGAGCACGTTTGCTCTTGCGAATCTCCACTCAAGCCGGCCAATAAAGGCAAGAATGAGGTGGGAGCTCTGTTCCCGTCAGTGTTCACTCCAGCCGGCCAATAAAGGCAAGCCAGAGGTGAAGAACAAGACTTCTCCCGGGAAATAGGGTCCGTGGGGTCGCTACTGCCCAACAGCTCGCCACATGCTGCCCTGCGGGTTCACGTATCTCTCTTGGTCTGGCTCCTCACCCTAGACCTGTTTCGGCAAAGTAAACTCCACCGGCACAGACCCAGAGTTCGGAGCGCGCAAGCCCCACCACGACGTCAACGTAGAGATACGGCGGTGGGGTTATTATTATTATTATTATATGTTTGTATTGTATGCTCCATATTTTGTACAGCTAATGAATACTGGCTTGGGCCACTGATCTTCTTCTTCTTCGTGTCGGTGGCACAATAGTACCTACCTACCTAATTCAAATTTTGTTAGACCAAAACTTCGCCACTTCCAGGGCATCGGCGGAGACAGCGTAGAGGTCATTTTGACTGCATGTTTTGGGGCACAGAGGTCAGGATAGAAGATTTATGGGTTACTGATAATACCTATCAACCCAACTTATTCTCACCTACCTACTATTCACGTCTATTGTTGCAGTTTTATTATCTACTTATGTACAGATGCACATCAGGTTATCACCAAATTGTTAAATTTCTCCAAATGATTTTAAAACTTAAAAAGTTGATGGTTAAGTTCAATATCGAATGAGAAAATTTGACAGTTTGTAGTAACTTGACCGCTGCTGTGTGTACATTTTTTAAATATTTTATAGCATTAGGTTTTTGTAATTAAAGTGTTACTAGTGAGCTGAAACCTTACTTTGCTTGTGCCTAGCTAGGTATTTAGAGATATCCATGTAGGTCTATAGATCGTCCAGTTTACATATCAGAAAGGTTTGGTCAAATTTAAGGGTGCGGTACAGACCATCAAACTGTCAACTTTCTCCTTACGACCAACATCATAATCGAGAAAAACAATCAGACGTCCCATATATTTTGACCGCGCGTTTCGGAAATTTAAAAGGGGTCGCTCGGAGGAAAATTGGACATTCTTTAAGGCTGCTAGGAATCGGTGTAATCAGATGGTACGCAACGCTAAACGCCGCCACATCTTAAATAATATCACTTCTTCTTCTCCTGCCGATGTTTGGAAGTTCCTTGGAACTTTAGGCATCGGCAAATCGCGACATTGACCTTCCTAACACAATTGGCTTCGACGATCCAAATCGCCATTTCTCCACTGTTCCCATTCTAGATAGTCTAACCCAATGTCAAACCCTCGACTACCTTGCTGGTCTGACGCGTCCCAATATTAACTCCTTTGTTTTCACCCCAGTCGACCCAGGCGAGATCAGAAAGATTATCCTTTCCATTAAATCCAAAGCCGTTGGCTGCGATAATATCAGCCGCCATATGATCGTAACGGCTCTTGACCAACTCCTTCCTGCAATCTCCCACATCCTAAACTTCTCCCTTTACACCGGTGTTTTCCCCTCCCTGTGGCGAAAAGCCCTTGTTCGGCCCCTGCCTAAGACAGCCAACTCCTCTCTTCCTAGTCACTTTCGTCCAATTTCCATCCTTCCCTTTCTGTCTAAAGTGCTCGAGGCCTGTGTTCATAAACAATTCTCCCACTTTATTCACCACAATTCCCTCATTAGTCCCTTTCAATCCGGTTTCAGGCCCGGGCACAGTACCGTTTCAGCTCTCCTTAAAGTGGCTGACGATATAAGGCGGGGAATGGAAGGCACTAAAGTTACAGTCTTAGTGTTAATTGACTTCTACAATGCTTTTAATACCGTCAGTCACCAAGTCCTTTTATCCATCCTTTCCTATCTTATGGTCTCTCCGGAGGTATTACAATGGTTTTCCTCTTATCTTCGAGGGCGTCAGCAGTCTGTTCATGCTGGGGACTCTTCGTCGAGTTGGTGTGATCTTGTAGCTGGCGTCCCTCAAGGCGGTATATTGTCTCCTCTTTTGTTTTCCATTTTTATTAATCTCATAAGTGCCGTGCTTCGCACTGCGTATCATATTTATGCCGACGATATGCAGCTTTACAGCCAGACAAGTGTGTTGATAACTTTTCCGATGCGATTGAAGAGCTAAACCGGAGTTTGGGTGTGGTTAAGGACTGGTCTGACCGATTTGGAGTGGCGGTTAACCCTACCAAGTATCAGGCTATTATAATAGGGAGCCTCTACAGTCTACAGTATAAGAATGCTGGATGGCTTAACTGTACCACCTATAATCTTTGACAGCTCTATCATTCCGTTTAGCTCCGATGTTAAGGATCTTGGTCTGCATGTCGACACTCTTCTTGACTGGCGAAAGCAGGCCACTACTGTTAGTAAAAAAGTCACCGGAACGGGGTGGTCGCTCTATCGGTTGAAAAACCTTCTCCTATCATACATAAAGGCAATGCTTGTACAGTCCCTAATCTTTCCCATAATTGACTATGGTGATGTGTGTTACTATGACCTGAATGCAGATCTCCTCAATAAACTTGACCGCCTTCTCAATAATTGCATTCGATTCGTCTTCAATCTTCGTAAGTATGACCATGTATCCGCGCACCGATTCCTGTTAAAATGGTTACCTATTCCTCAGCGCAGAGAGCTGAGGGCTCTGTCTATGTTGTTTTCTATTCTGGACAAACCCACTTCTCCTTCTTATCTGACTTCCCATATTCAATACTTATTCTCTGCCCATAGTAAAAACCTTCGGTCCTCCAATAATCGTCTTCTACGATGTCCTTCTCACCGCTCTGGTTTCATTCACTCTTCTTTCTTTGTCCAGGCGCTCTTTCTTTGGAACGCGATCCCTCTGAACATCAGGACGGCAACCAATCGGTTGTCTTTTAAAGTGATGACACGTGAGTATATACGTAAGAAGTTGGCAGAAGCATCCCTGCGCTGATTTGCTGGTTTCATTTTCTCCTCTACTGATCGTTGTTTCTCCTCTACCGATCGTTATTTCTCCTTACAAAGTTTATTCCGTTTATATGTATTTATGTAATTATATTAGGTCTTTACCTATGAAATTGCCGTTCTGCAGTACTGGCCATTTCAAATCAAAATGATATTTGTTTGGCTAAGAATTCTAATTTCAAATTAATTTTATTTTAAAAATATGGATTTTTTTTTCCAAAAGTAGTCATTTGTTTATTGATTAGTGTTACATTTTCATCGCATTTCAATCTTTTTCGTCATCATGGATACGTTAAAAATTCGAGTAATTATGGAATATGAGTACCGTCGTGGCAGCAACGCGGCACAAGCGGCACGCAACATCAACGACGTTTACGGAGCTAACACTACAAACCAACGCACCACTTGTTATTGGTTTGCTCGCTTCCGTTCTGGAAATTTCGACCTGAAAAATGAACCTCGCGGTCGTCCGAAGACTTTGGTCGACAATGAACAATTAAAGGCGAATGTGGAAGCTGATGATACACAATCTACGGCTGAATTAGCAGCAGCTTTCGACGTTAGCGTCAAAACAATATTGGTCCATTTGCGTCAAATTGGCAAGGTAAAAAAGCTTGACAAATGGGTGCCCCACGAACTCAATGATCGCCAGCGCGAAGTACGCGTCGAGACGTGCCTTGCACTGCTCAACAGACACACAAATGAAGGAATTTTGAACCGCATTGTTACCTGCGATGAAAAATGGATTCTGTTTGATAACCGCAAGCGCTCAGCAAGTTGGTTGCATCCTGGTTCAGCACCTAAACAATGCCCTAAACGAAAACTTACCTCTAGAAAAGTGATGGTCACTGTTTGGTGGTCTAGCGCCGGTGTGATTCATCACAGCTTCTTACCAAACGGGGTGAGCATTACTTCAGATGTGTACTGTGAAGAATTGAACACAATGATGGAGAAGCTGGCACATCTCCAACCAGCATTGGTCAATCGCTCGTCTCCGCTGCTCCTGCACGACAGCGCGCGACCTCATACTGCATAGCAGACGGTCTCCAAGTTGCAAGAACTGGGGTTGGAAGCTCTCCGTCATCCGCCCTACTCACCAGACCTTGCGCCTACAGACTACTACTTTTTCCAGAATTTGGATAACTTCTTGGTGGGAAAAAAATTCAATACCCGGGAGGCAGTACAAAATGCCTTTGAAGAATTTGTTGCCTCCCGTCCAGCTGATTTCTTTAAGAAGGGCATCAATAAACTGCCACTGCGTTGGCAAAGATGCATTGATTGCATGGGTGATTACTTCGATTAATACAAATAAAAAATGCATGAAAAAAAATCGTTTAAATTTTTTCATACAAAACGGCAATTTCATAGGTAAAGACCTATTATAATATCTATGTATTTATTCTTATATTTTATAGTTATTTTCTTGTTATCTATCCTTTATGTTGCACCTGCCATTTTTTTTTTTTCTCTGCACCACCCTAAGGTTGACTGGTAGAAAATGCCTCAGGCATTAAGTCCGCCTTTGTACGGTATTTTTTTTACTTGTGCATAAAGTTTTAATAAATAAATAAAATAAAATAAATATTTGGGTCGTATTTAAGTTTTGTATGGGACATTGATAATTTACTTGCGATTACGATGTTGGTCCCATGGAGAATGTTGTTCAGTTTGATGGAACAAGACCAACCCTTAAGAGGATACATCGAAGTGTGGTTTAGCTCGGTGTGTAAGTGAAATGGTGTTATGGCTGTCTAGTTTGACGTGCAAGATAGAAAACTCTCATGCACACTTTCTGGTGTTAGTTTAGTTCTCTAAACGCGCTAAGTTAGAACGTAGATTTATGACAAAATGCTATACCTACTTAAATACATTTTTAGGTTAGTAAGTTCTTAACATATTTAAATACCTTCGATTTAAAGCAAATTTTACTGCAAAATAAGGAATTGTTTACGTATAATCGTATAAAAGAGAAAATAGGGTGCTACTTTGGATTTTATTCTTTGGAAATCAAGTAATCATGTTTCGGTTTTCGTACAGCAGTAGACAATAATAGTCAAATAACACATATGGAAAATCCCAATGATTAAACTATATACTTTTGGTTTTATAGGAATTTTAAAAATACAAAATTTATCGATATAGCCCCTGAAATTTGACAACACCTTTCTGACACACGCTGTATACATACTTGATGACTTTCGGTTTGGACATGATAGTGTCACCGTCCTTCTCGCCAATCTGCATGGCCGTCTCCCAAATATTCTTGAAGAGTTGTCTTCTGTCCGCATAACTTTCTTCCTTTGTCATAATATCCATTGTCAGTGCGGTTATAGTGCTACTTGCCCATGAGTGCTACTTGCCCGTGATAAGATTAGGATAATGTTTACGGATTTTTTTTGCATGTTTTAAACATTTGATTTTGAATTATTTTGAATGCATTATTATGTTTTATTTATTGAAATTGAACTAAGTACCTACTGGATTGTAACCATTGTCACGTTGACATTAATAATGTTCAACCTTTTTTCTTTTGATAGACAGATTTAAGTCTTGTGATTGGGTTCTGCACATCGTTAATAAAGTTTCTTTTACTTTATTAATGACGGAGAATTATATATCTAAGTTTATTATGAAACACTCAGACCAAAACAACTGGCCTTAGGATCCTCAAGTCGATTTTGGGCGGCACATAAAGAAAAGAAGTAAACATGACGCTAAGAGAAGAGGAAGAAGTAGGTAAACATGACGCTGCCTCGCTTCTGTAGCGCGTCGAGGATGTTCGCGGACGCACGCGTTCCGGATTTCGACTCGCTGCTGCGTTTGCGAATTGCATCGCTGATGCGTCGCCGTCGGGTGCGCGACAGCCCCACCAGCCTCGTGGCTACTGTGACGGGCAGGGTGGATGGCCAAATTATATGTCGCTGGATGGCGGCTCACAGACCGTCATTCAGATATTAGAGATAAGTTTATTTATAGTGATTGTATTTTTTTTTAGTTAGTAAGTGTCAACTTGTTCGCATCTTATGGATCTCTGGTCTGATAATAAAGATTTATTTATTTAATTATTAAGAACGCAAAACAAACGATGGCTCCAACATATTTGTGATCGGTATAAATAAACCAGGAAACGCAACAAGTTGGTACGAACTTACGAAGTTGTCGATCGCCTTGACTGTCGTTCAGTAGACTGGCAGCTCTTGGCGAAAGCTTTCCTCCCATAAAAAATACACACGCGCTCACATAATAATCTGTTTGGGTTTTCTTTTTGAAAATTTCGTCGCGATGTCGAAAGCTAACAAAAAGCTGGAGTAAAATAATTATATATAACTTTTTTTACTACTTAATTTTGTAACGCTGAAATGTCGAAACCATGCCGGTCAAATATGACCCGAACACTTTGTGGGTGGCTCTCCAGCAGTACAGTGATGGCAACATCTTCGAGGTGTATCCCAAGCTATTGGCCCAGCTGTTCCTGCAAGAGGAGGCTGCGAGACAAGATGGTGATACCAGCGAAGTGGAGAAACTGGTCCTTCCCAGCGACAAGGACTATAGGCTGCAGAAATACTTTGTTCTTGTCGAATTACAAAAGGAATTGGAAGAGTAAGTACCTACTTATAAGTTTTGATCATTTGCCATGTGAATAAAACGACAGCCTCTTTTTGAAAATTCGATTTGCAAAGCAGAGTAGGTACGGTCAGCAACAGAAGTCGGTTAACACTGCTGGTACTTTTTGACATCTAAATTAACACAAAATGATTCGTTAAACTACTTTTTTTTCGTTTATCTGTTAAGAGTTAATGTTCTTAAAATTTTAAGTAGGTACTTCTGTTCCGATTTGAATTAAATATTTCGCTTAATAATTAAGATTAAAAAACTGCAAGTGTTAATCGAATTTTGTTGCTGACTGTAGGTGTAGGTATGGGTTTAGCTCAGGTAATAGCATTGTGCTTTAGGTTGAAAGGGCACACAAAATATTACTATATCTGCCTACATAGAATTGTTTCACTCAATCCAATATTACACACCAATTTTCGAAACCAGTTATTCACTTATCGCAGAACGAGGAAGTTCCGTACCGACTGTTCCGAGACAAAACTCATTAACCATTAAATTAGCTTCACATAAAACATACTGCTATACGTATATCTAAGCCCGATTGCGTGGTCCCCGCAGCCCCATACGGCCCTGACCTACACACATAATAACACCGTAAGCCGCTTGAATAGGTATACCAGATACCTTGTGAATGACATACCATTAATTGGATGGTAACACCATTGCTAAACAGTTCTAAATATAGGTAATGCCTGTTGTTAATTCGTAAAAGTCATTTGCTGTATGATGTCAGCTGAATTGGTCTGGAGCCGTTGAAAACGCTGGGTTTTCACCGACGAAAAAAGTTGTGTTTGCAGGTAAATTGGGAACCAAATTTTCGACAATAGGTACCTATATAAAGGTTTCATAATAAAATCAGAAGCTGAATCCGAACGGTTAAAGAACTTTCATCCAAAACTATGCTAGGATGACGAGATCAAGTTGGCTTTTCTTAGGTACACAGTTCTTGGGGAACTGTTTAAGAAATCTAAACACGTCTGACCTATGACTGTCCCAACAGAACTCTTCGAATTGAGCCAAATTCGACTTCAACCCATAAGAAAATACTAGAAAGTTAATCATTATTACCTAAATTAGAATGTTAATCTCCTGCCCTTTTCCCAATTTCTTTCGGGTCGGCGCAACATGTCCCTTTCTTCCATACTTCTCTATTAGTCCTCATCTCGGTAGTCACCTTCATTCTAGCCGTACCATTTTTCACACAGTCATTCATACTCAAAACTTTCCTCACGACATTTCCTCATTCCTCCGCATCACATCACACATGACAACCGATTTCCGCACATCTTATCAATCACCGGTGCCACTTTCAAACTTCCTCTTTTAAACCAACTCATTTATTTTACTTAATCATAAATCCAAAACCTTACTTATCAGCAATACCCTGTCAAAATTGATTAATTGAATAAACTTTTTTTGGTGCCTGGGTTTACCTGTATTACGTAACCTCATATGGTTCGATGCGAGTCACAATACGTTGCATGTACAGACTCAATACCATTATTTCAGCGAATGCATCGTAACACCGACAGCACTAAATTGTATTGTGCTGGAAATGCGAAAACGAAGTAGGTAAATCGCTCAAGCTAGAAAGGAACTTTAGACACCGTGTTTTAAAAAATAATCAAATATTATGAACTTTTTAACCGACTTCAAAAAGGAGGAGGTTCTCAATTCGTCGGAACCTTTTTTTTTATGTATGTTCCCCGATTACTCGAAGATGGCTAGACCGATTTGGATTTTTTTTGTTTTATTCGAGAGGGTATACATCACAGTTGGTCCCATATAAAATTGATTAACTTTGCTTCGGTGGTTTTTGAGTTAGCTTCAATAATACGTATTTTTTCCCCACTTTTATATGGATGATGTTCTAGTTTGTTTTGCAGGTAGTGGTATTAGAATTTGTGTGGGGTAGCTACTACAACTAAAAAGTGAAAAATTAAAACTTTAATACAAAAAAATACAACCGACTTCCAAAAACAACACTGCAAAGTGAAAAATAACTTTAATTTCGGAAGTTGGTGGCAAAAAACGAAAATACATTTAACTAGACACCGACTTCCGAAATTAAAGTTATTTTTCAGTGTGTAGTGTAGTGTTGTTTTTGGAAGTCGGTTGTATTTTTTTGTAAAAAAGTTTTTTATTGGTCCTGTGGGCTATTGTTGAAGTAGCTCAAGCCGTCAAGCGTAAATACACTAAATTAAGAACTTCGTAGAGGTTTTTGGAGCTTGTTCCTTGAATCTTCCCGCAGATTTTGTAAACTGAGTCACAGTCACAGTCAATATTTGACGTGGACGTCTTTAGGTAGGTACTACTTAAGATTTGTCTTGATGGGATCCCGCCACGTTGACTATTCAAAATTCGATGAAGAAAAGGCTATATGTGCATTCGACATCGCGATTAATCTTCGATTTTGATCGGGAACCTTGTCTGCGTATCCCTAAACAACGTGCTGGCCATAAATAAAATACAATAATAAAAATAATCTAAATTCCGTCAAAACAGTTGCACTATGTGACATCCTATGTCAAACAAAACAGATTGAACAGATCACGTCCCAAAAAAAGCATTCAAAGAATTCTAATTAAATTATTTAGCGTTATATTTTATTACTTAGTTAGGAATTAATACTAATAAATCCGTATATAAAACCCAATAAACTTACTCGAACTTCTTTTTAAATGAAATGACGGGGTAATTTAATGAAACCAGTTAAAATTGTGCCATGTGATATTTTTTTAGAAAATGGGTCAATACAACAAATGAAACCTATTTTAGAGGAGGAACAAAGTCCTCCAGAGGCGTAAGTGTATGATGTACCTAGTACAATAGTAGGTAGGTCGACACGATCCAGTTCCCCAATCGGTTTACCGCGGTGCACAATACCGCTGAGGCACTGATTACACTGAGCCTTAGCCCTGCATGCACGTTAGGGATCTTCTAATATTGTGCGTCTTTAAATTCAATCGATTAGGTAACCCTTAGCACAGCTCTAAGGTGGCCATCTGACCTTGATGAATCATGTTTATTTCCGAACATGCAATGGATCCTGCAATTTGCAATCGACACAGCCTGGAGCAATTAAAAAAAATACTACCATGTGATTGGGTTCCTAACCCAATTTCTGACCACAAAAGATCAACAAAAACTTCTCTAAATAAAGTCTAAAGTAGATATCCCTTCCTAGGGACGAAGATGGTAACAAGGTGGCAAAACCATCATTGGAGGATCCGGTGGAGGAGTGGGCGCCATGGTCGCTTGTGGTGGCCACCAAGAATTCACACGCGCCACCTCCGGTCCCCGTCAACACAACCCCTGGACCTGCCTGGGACATTGGACAGGTAGGCAGATATACAAATGTGAAGACTGACCAGACTGACAACCTTGGATAAACCTTTGAAATCTAGATTTTGATGGACTTCCTGCCAAAGCATCCAATTGTCAATCCGAAAAGGACCTCCTACTTTCATAATGTCAACCATTTTGCCTAAGAACAAGCCTACCCTATTTGGGTACTTGCCTACTCTTACAAAGTTAAATAAGCAAAATTTTACCACAGTAGGTAATGAGGTCTTCATTGTAACAAAAGCTATTTAAAAGATTCCTATTAAGATTTCAAACAAGTCCGTAACAGTCAAGGCTTGAGCTATGCCAACATTAGCTGAAACTTGTAATGCTGTATTACGAGGCAATAATGGTGTTTCAGTTATGGATATTTCCACATTCATCGCTTCTAAACACGCTCTACTTTGTCTAAGAATCTATTTACTTCACACTCTGTAGGTATTACCTACCTACAGGTTGAAAAATAATTAAACGTAGGCGTAGGTATGTACATTTAATATTTGCAACCATTTATTTTAGTGATGTACCGAGTAGTCGGCTAAAACCGCCGATTAGTGAATAAATAGACAATGCACCTTGGTCACCATAGGGCAGGCTAGAAAAATGGAACTCTAGAAGATACATCTAGAAAGGACCTATTATTGACGATAGAGATTTCTCGCCATGAAATGAAAGCGGTAAGCGGTCTCTATAGTCTCACACAGACTCGAGTACGTACGTACGTACGTACGTACTCGTACTACGTATATCTTTTTTTTTTTTTTTTTTTGTGGATGGGAAATTATCAAATGACTTCTCCCGCTCTGGGCAGAGCGGGAGGGCGTGTCAGACTTTTACTGACTAAAACCCACCCATGCTCCTTCAACTGCCCGTGCCAGGGCCACGGTATCTCTTTCGAACTACCCGCGACCCCGGCGGCATCGGCCCAATTGACCCCGTCACTGCTGACATCTCTTTGAGGCGCGCGTGGAACACAACGCGTCGTCGACCCGGGCCTGTTCCTTACCGGACGGTGAGCTGCCCATTACTCGTCGTCCGCAAGCCCGCGCCTACGGTGGCCGGGAATCGGCAATCGATTCCCGCCGCCCAGGGCGTCTCCTACGGCGGCTAGGGGCGCGAGGGCGCGGCTGTTGCCTCTCCCTCACGCGTTCCGCTTCCTCCTTCGCGAGCACTACTGCTTCGCAGAAGGAGGTGACGGCTTCCCATACACTCTCGCTCCGCACCATGGCCTGGACCAGGTTTGGACGCGAGAGATCGCCGCCGCCGATCGCCTCCGTAAGAACACGGCGGTGCTCCGCCCATGCCGGGCAGACCTCCACTGTTCTACGTATATCTTGGTGCTATGATCGCGAACAATGGCAGCTGCGTGGATGAGGTGAAACGGCGTATGACTATGGCTAGAGGGGCAATGGTTGTCCATTGCTAAAAAAAAAAAAAATGGAGGAATCGCAACATCACTAAGGCCACTAAGATCAGGTTCATCCGTACACCCGTATTCACCATATTTCGGTACGCAGCTAAGACGCGGACTTTACGAGAAATGGAAAAGAAGTAGATGCTCATAGACAGAATTCCGCACAAACAACTCCATACTCCAAGAACTCTACATGAAACAGCGTCTATCAGCACTAGTCTCGAATACTGAAGTTCTTTGGTCATGTCTCCAGGCGAAATAATCACTCCATAAAGTGTTTAGTGGCGCGGGGCAGAGTAGACAATATGCCACGCTGGAGGTCACCGATGTGATGGAATGGACCAATCAAATAAAATCCATGGTATGCGCCAGACTGTCATCTAGATCTAACATAACCAGATAGAGAGAGATTATGAGGCGGGTAATGACGACACCTGCGATTGGACACAGATCATCGTGACCGCTCTGTCAAGGGCGAAGCGAACAAGAGACTCGAGTGTGCGATATGATAACCAGGCGCGGAATAACTATTTTGGAGAACTAATAAAGCTATAGCGTAATTGCAACCTGTCTTTCGGCACTCTATATTATCAATATAGAGCACTCAGGTCGTCATTTACATCTATTTGATTTACAGGTGTTAAAGGCGGCGCGTCTACTTTGCAAGCCACCGCAGCCCGTTGAGTTCCTCGACGAACAAGAGATGCGTTGCGTGTACTCTCTCATTTACGAAGTGTTTCGATGTGAGTTTACCATGTTTTATAGTCACATTCTCGAATGTAACTACCAACACAACAAAGTTTTCAATTTATTGGTATCATGTCTTAAATTTCAACCACAAATCCCCCGTGAAAGTTCTGCATAGGCGAAGCCGTTAAAACAGAAAATAAAACTATAAAACCCCATATAACACGAAATAAAAAGTTCCCTTTTTCCTCTAAAAGGTTCACGACCTTACTTTGTAAATGACTGACAAATAGCATATATATCAGTCGTAAAGCGTTCATTTAACATCACGAGTCAAAGCGAAAGTGGAATAAAGTGAAGTGTCACGAAGTTCCGAAGTATAGGCTCATGGTTACAGCTTGTAAATTAATAAACGCCATGCTAAGCTACTTTATTGCAGTTAAAAAGCGTTATTCAACTTTATCAAGTTGATTCTACACGTAAAGTTGCGATAAATAGCGTGCTAAGTTAAACTAGTTTCTTTGCTATTAATATGGCGAGTATTTCGGTGTTCATATCTGCTCGCTTGATCTAAAAACTTATTATGGTAGGTCTCTTACTTAAGTTATGTCAAATATTTACAATATTGGAACTCGCTCAAAATTCCTATGAAACACCGGAAGAGTTTAGTCACGAGAAATATAAACTGCGAAAGTATTTCCTTTCTGTATTTTTATGAGAGGTAGGTAATTAACTTGGATCTACTTAAAGTACATGACTGTACCTATAGTCAATGGTAACGGGCATAAGTTGGACACTGAGACTGACTGACTTAACTTGACTGATTTGAGAATTCCAAGCAAATAACTAAAAAACGCAGAAGTACTGACAAGCGATAGTTCATCTTTATAACTACAAGTCTCACTTTGCAAACCTTTTGCCATTGGAAAGCTTGTGCGAAGGTAATGTTCGGAGCTTCATCCAGAATTTTGTCAGACTGAGATGGGTAACTGACTAACCTAGGTACAATTTGGATTCGGTTTCTAGATTTGCTGAAAAAAAAAAAGAAATTCTATTTAACCTAGGTACAATTTGGATTCGATTTCTAGATTTGCTGAAAAAAAAAGAAATTCTATTTAGTCAGCCAGACAGATAATAAAAACATATTAGAAACGTATTTTTTGTTTTTTTCTTATTAATAAAAAATTACCACGTCACTTCTACGAACAAAATCTACCTAGGCGTGACCTCATGCGTAGGTACTTACGTAAAAAAAGAAAAATTAACTACATGTCCAATACTTTTTAATAATAATATACTGGACGACTTTTTTTACCGTCTCGAAAAAAATAGGGTATATTCGGTGAATGGAGTAGAAGCCTATGGCATATCTAGTTGTTCTTTTTTTTTAATAAAAAAAATCTAAATTTCGATATCTTTAAAGGATTTATTATTTTTATTCAAAATTTATTGTTCTAAAATGAAAAGTTTATAACGAATTTGTAGTAAATATTGATACTTAGATATTTTTTTCCAAGCTATTAAAAAAAAAAAACTAGGTAGGTATGCCATACGCTTCTACTCCGTTCACCTAATATACCTACCCTATTTTTTTCGAGACGGTAAAAATGTCATCCGGTATAACTGACGGAAAAAAAATTTTACTCATCATCCCTATTCTAGCTAGCTAGAGCAATGAAAGATTTATCTACTGTAAAGCCGATATTATATTTGTGTTCGCCGAAATAAAAATACCACAAATTCTATGCTTGTTGCCCTTTTTATTATTCAGCACTTTGGATGTCTATCCATAAAGAAGTTTTCGGTCACGCGACATATTTATTTTGCGGTTTTATTTGAACTTTGCTTTCGTAAGATTTATATTTCAAAATAACGAGTTCATGATTTCAGATAAAACCATATTGGACCAAGCTTTAGAAGACATAGGATTTTTACAACGTCATATCGAGGTGAGTTTGATGCTTTTGATATTGTTCTTCATGTTATATGTATACCTACCTAGTCAGTCATCTCCGTTTTTTTTTGTATCAAAATATTTGCATCATCTAACCAATTTATAGATTCAGATGATCTCAAATTAATTTGGTTAAAGGAACATTCGGCTACTGATGTTACTTTTCCCATTTTGAGCGAGAAGAAGCACAATGTTTGCCAAATACTTACTGGATCTACAAAATTAGATGGATGACCGGAAACTGTAGGTATCCGGTTATCAGTTATGGTTTAGGTACCTACATGCCATGACTGCGGTTGTCAGCTTGCGTAATTTTTGGATAAAACTTAGTAGTAAAGGTACTACTAAGTTTTATCCAAAAATTACGCATGGCATGGCATGGCATGTATGTGTGGCATGTGTGTGTCTTTGTTTTAAGAAGGTACTAAGTACTAACATGTAGGCAATGAGCTTAAGGAAGCTCATTGCCTACATGTTAGTACTTAGTACCTTCTTAAAACAAAGAATATACAGGGTGTTTGGTGCATCGTTTGCCTAATTGAATTGGCCGAAAGAAGAGGTCATTTGCTATCGCTTCAGGCTCAAGTACTCATTTTTGGCCACACCGGTTTTTTTATTACAACTTTCTAATTTTTATTTTGAAAAAATCCAAAACTCAGCATTAAAGCTTAAATTAAAAAAAAGTTTTAAGTGTAGTCGTCAAATTTCATTTTTATTTACATATGTACTGTTGTATGGCTCTATCAAATTTAAAATTACTTGCCAGTTACATCTAGTTTTTTTTTAATAAATCACAAAGTTTTTGGAAAAATAAAAAATGAACTTAAAACTCAACTTTAAATAGCTATAAAAAAAAAACTAAAAGCGATCGGGATCTTCGAATTATTTTAAAAAGTTCTCTAGTCTATCCCCTTTCCAACGGTATGTAATGTGTTAAAAAACTCTTTTAATATCTTTAATAATTAGCTAAATGTGTAGTCGAGACACATCAGGCTGATATTGGATATTACGTTTAAAACACTAGTTTTCGCATAAATTACATGCTATTAGTAGATAGATACTGTTATCTCACGTCTTACGTAGTCTCTTATCTCGTTCTTACATAGGGAACTTTCCTCGAAATTGAAAAAAAAATACATTATTACAAAAATAATCATTTATTAAAAAGTAATTTAATTACATACTAATCTTACAAGAATTAGAATTTCTGCAAACAGAGTTGCCCTTATTATTAGCTGATTTGCCAATTTTCAGTGAAGACAGGTCTTTTGTTTTCCAACATGACGGTTGTCCCGCTCATTGGAGAATAACCGTCAGGGAGTACTTGAATGATGCATTCCCGGACTCATGGATTGGGAGGGATGGCCCTATTCCTTGGCCTCCACGTTCTCCAGACTTAACTCCGTTGGATTTTTACGTCTGGGGACGGGCCAAAGAACTCGTCTACGCCACGGAAGTTGAGACAAGAGATGATTTAGTCCAACGCATTGAGGCGGCTTTCATGACGATCAAAGCAGAAATGCGTTTACGCACCACTACAGTTGAGATAAGACGAAGATGTCGCGCGTGCATACGCAATAGTGGTAGACAGTTTGAACAAGACTTGTAAGATTAGTATGTAATTAAATTACTTATTAATAAATGATTATTTTTGTAATAATGTATTTTTTTTTCAATTTCGAGGAAAGTTCCCTATGTAAGAACGAGATAAGAGACTACGTAAGACGTGAGATAACAGTATCTATCTACTAATAGCATGTAATTTATGCGAAAACTAGTGTTTTAAACGTAATATCCAATATCAGCCTGATGTGTCTCGACTACACATTTAGCTAATTATTAAAGATATTAAAAGAGTTTTTTAACACATTGCATACCGTTGGAAAGGGGATAGACTAGAGAACTTTTTAAAATAATTCGAAGATCCCGATCGCTTTTAGTTTTTTTTTTATAGCTATTTAAAGTTGAGTTTTAAGTTCATTTTTTATTTTTCCAAAAACTTTGTGATTTATTAAAAAAAAACTAGATGTAACTGGCAAGTAATTTTAAATTTGATAGAGCCATACAACAGTACATATGTAAATAAAAATGAAATTTGACGACTACACTTAAAACTTTTTTTTAATTTAAGCTTTAATGCTGAGTTTTGGATTTTTTCAAAATAAAAATTAGAAAGTTGTAATAAAAAAACCGGTGTGGCCAAAAATGAGTACTTGAGCCTGAAGCGATAGCAAATGACCTATTCTTTCGGCCAATTCAATTTGGCAAACGATGCACCAAACACCCTGTAGAAATCGTAATCGAAATAGAAAATGAAAATCGTTAAAGTTGGCCAAAAATTTCGCCGATTTCAATTGTTATGCCGTTCATGAACTTGTACAAAGATTGACGAAGGTCTTTTTTACCCGTTGCGGTTGTCAAGGCTGTATATTTAGCCCTCATTACCGAGCCGTAATATCTCCCAGTTAGGGTAGGTTCGACAAGATGTTACAATAAAAAGTATGCCCCATCTAACTCGCATTACGACGTTCTCGTGACCGAAACCATTTCTTTTACGAATGTTGAGAATACTCACGAAAATGAGCTCTATATTTATGACCATTTATCCTTGTAAACGAACGAAAAATCGTCATTTTGTAGATTTCGAGACTGATAAAATGGTTTCTATTAATAAAAACACGAATCGGCGTGTTCGATACGTTTTAGAGAGACACCATTTAATTGGTGTTATAAGCAAATGGGGAATAAATCCGAATTTTAAAAGTGCTGTTACAAATTGAACTTGCTGCTTGATTTGTTTAGGTACCTACTTACTTAAAATAATCATGGTGAGGTCAACAAACATTAATCAGCTTTTGGCGATCTAGGTAGGTACCTGCTGGTGCTACATATACTTAGCGTTATAAGTAGTCATACTTATTCACCAACAAAGCTGTCTAATCTTATGTCCAGTTTGCCGCGCACCGCCACACAGTATGGCTGTTCTTGATGGAGTTAGCGAGACGGCGATGGGGAGCACGGCCGAGAAGTGAAACAGATCGAGCCACGCTACTCTTGAATGAAAACGGATACCCCTTTAAAAACATAGAGGGTATTATATGGGAGCAAAGAGTGCACCTTGCTGCCGCCATAGCAAGGATACGTATAAAAAATCGGGCATTCTCGTAAGTTATACTTCTTATATTATCTGTGGTTACACTAACGTTTTATCTGGAAGGTGTCCCAGCACTAAATCTATAGCATCCCAGGCTTTAGAAATTTGATAATTTTGAATGTAAGAACTAAAAGGATAGGGTACAATTAGATGATAAAATTACCTGAATCATAAAATTGACATGCCTACGTACGGTATTAAGGTCCAGTATGTCGAGTTATCGAGTATCTTCACCCTTGCTTACTAAATATTTTCTCATGCAGCCCAAATAAAAAAAGTATGCCGTGCTTACGCAAAAATTGAAGGTCAAATACATAACAAACATTGATGTATAAAGGTCATTGCAATGTTTGATTGTTTTCAGGTTATCGGATTTATTGCCTGCCCATCTGCGCGAAGAGCGTGTGTCGGCGTGTGTCAACAAGGATACTGTCACGGGATGGGTCAACACTTTCAAAGCCAAGTTAGTTCTGCTTTACTCGTGATTTTTTTTGAGAATGTTCCAGCATTGATCTCGATTAATAACTAACAGATTTTATACACACAGTTTTTTGAACGGAAATCCGTGCTTAGGCATCATAAGATACAACTTTACGTCGTAGCCAACAAGCCAACTGCTTAGAAGTTTTCACTGGCACCTAACTCGTTATCAGTCCGAAATATTTTTCAGAAAAGTGGCGTTGCTAGTGAAGAGGTTACACGAATTGGGATACACGTACAGCAACTCTCGTCAACTTTGTGCTGGAGAGTACAGATTTGATCGTGTCTGTCCTAGGTTGGTATTTTTTTATTCATCATCATATCAGCTGAAAGACGTGCACTGCTAGACATAGGCCTCCCCCAAGCACCGCCATTTCGACCGGTTCTGTGCTTCCCGCATCCAGCGGATTCCTGCGGCCTTTACAAGGTCAGCGGTCCACCTTGTGGGAGGCCTTCCAATCCAACGTTACGTCTTCCGGTACGCGGTATTTTTTAGGGTTCCGTAGTCAACAAGGAACCCTTATAGTTTCGCTATGTCTGTTCGTCTATCCGTCCGCAGCTTAGATCAGAGATTAAGTACTAGAAAGCATTTGGCATCGATATACATATTCATCACGCCGACAAAGTGGTAAAATAAAATAATGAAAAAAAATTTTTAGACGAGAAAAAGCCAACAACACCCCACACCATGGTGTGGGGTGTTGTTGGATGGGTCTTTCCAAAATATTGCGGGTTTGTGAAAACAATTTTTCAATTTAGGGATCCGTTTCTGAAATATTAAGCTATAAAGTGCCAATTTTTTAACCGACGAAAAAAAGGAGGTTCTCAATCCGACAACTGTTTTTTTTTGTGTATAACGCACGCATAACTTTTTACGGTCATCCGATTTGAAAAAAAAAATGTTTTATTCGAGAGGGACCTCAAAGTTGGTCCCATATAAAATTGATCAACTTTGCTTGGGTACTTTTTGAGTTAGCTTCAATAATATGAATTTTTTCCCACTTTTATATCTTCTTCTTTCTTGTTCTAGTTTCTTTTGCAGGTAGTGGTATTAGAATTTGTGTAGGGTAGGTACCACAACTAAAAAGTGAAAAATAAAAACTTTTTTTTTTCACAAAAAAATGTAATCGACTTCCAATAACAACACTACAAAGTGCAAAATAACTTTAATTTCGGAAGTCGGTGGCAAAAAACGAAAAGACATTTAACCAGACGCCGACTTCCGAAATTAAAGTTATTTTTCACTTAGTGTTGTTTTTGGAACTCAGATGTATTTTTTGTAAAAAAAGTTTTTTGTTAGAATCAAGTCGGGGGGGACTCGACTCTAACAAAAATTAGCATATGATATTAGTATGGATTCTTAAAGTTGGTCATTTGATTTCATTTACAGATTTATAACTCTGCGTCCTCCAGAACACGACACCATAGGCCAGTTGGAGCTTGTAAAGGATGGAGTAATAGTGCTTCAGGTATGCCTACCTACTAACATTGATGTAATTTCTCCTCCTACCAAATTACCTGTGAAATGGCGAAAATTGGAACTACGGCCGTCATGTTGAAATTTCATTTGATTGTGCCGACGCATGTCATTCGATTGTGTCGACGCATCGACTGTGGCGACCTCTTTCAGTTCACAGATAAGTTGGTAGTAAGCCAATATCAAACGCTCAGAGATTACCCACGACAGGTTTTCCTGTGGTCTTTAATCTTGCTATGTTTTATTATCATTATTATCATAATCAGCCTATAATTTTCCCACTACTGGGCCACAGGCCTCCTCTCCCTGGGAGGGAGTGGGCCATATTCCACCACGTAAGCCCAGTGCGGGTTAGTAGATGTCACATGTCTTCGAATTTTTTTATTTCTAGGACATGCCGGTTTCGTCTGATGTTTTCTTTCATCGTTTTGAGAGCAGTGGTTAAGAAATTAAATACACAAAGTAAAGTTCCTGGATGGGTTCGAAGTCGAACTCACGACTCGTAAGTCCGGGCCGATACCACTGGGCCACCACTGCTCAAGTCACTCACTGTTTTATTATCACTTTTATCTAATTGCAACCCGCATTATTAATTAGTTAAAAGCATGTTATCTGGAACCAAGACCATCCAAAACTCTTCACCATTGCTACTATTTGTTTATTGCTTCAGGAGCGTGAATTCTGCGAGGGCGCATCAACTTTATGCCGCGCCCTTCGCGCCAATTCACTCCGAGGTGTAGTGGCTCAAACGCACGCGTCTTCGCCGCGTTGTTCGGCATACCTTGCTGCCCAACTGCGGGAACTAGCCGCGGTACTCAAAGCAAAGGCGCCAGCAGCACCTGCTACTCCTGAACTTGGGAAATTAGTCGTGTTTGGAGCTGGAGACAAGTACGTTCAATGTCTTCAACATTCTCTCATCAATTTATCATAGACTGGCATTCGCCAGCGGCTTCGCCCGCGTGCATGTCGGTAATTATCCCAACGGAACTTACTACTTGGTTAAAAAGTATCCTATATCCTAATCCATGTCATGGTCTACCCATATGCCAAATTTCATCCAAACCTTTCAACCGTTTTAGCGTAAAAGCGTAACAAACATACTCACTTTCGCATTTATAATATTAGTTATTAGGATTTGAGGCTGAGGGCAGTATTTAAAGACTGCACTTTAGGTAAAGTATTCATACGAATATGAACTTATTTCAATGCAAATAATGTCTATATTCGTATACGCAAATGTGAACATGCGTTTCGTTTCATACGAAAAAGAACTTTATTTTTGTACAAATAATGTTTATATTCGAATAATACGCTCACTTTACTTATTTATACGGACTTGACATTTTCGTGGTAATCGGTTTTTGACAGACGCTTTTTTATAAATATTTTAAAGAAACGTCTACGTCTTGTAAGTTCTATGTTCCACTCTCACCGACTTTATCCGGATCGATATTTAACGGTTGTATGTGTTCTCTCTTAAACCCAAACATCGGTGTTCTTTCTAGAGTGGAGAGTTACGTCTGTGCTCTACGCGAACTGGGCATTGAAGCGTCTGAGGCTCCACAATCCGGAGCTCCAGTGTGCGTCCTCAGTGAGGCCGTACATTGTGACACTCCGGCAGTTGTAAACGCGTTGGATGGAGTCGTGGCTGTGCTAGCCACGCCACCCAACTCGTACTCAGCCGTTACGGATCCAATTGATCTTGTTTGTGGACGCGGCGGAGACCTTGCAATGCTTGAGGTATAATTAATACCTAAATTCACAATTTAAGGTTCAAAGACAAGCAGAATAGGATAATCCAAAAATATACGTTTTATCTTGCTCCAGATTCTCACAGAAGCGGAAATAGATGTGAAAGGCAAGGAGAGAGTGCAATTGATATTGGAGGAACAGAAGAAAACTTTAAGCTCACTCATGTCGAAACCTCAGGTAATTTACAAACAACAATTATTGACCATAAACTCATGTCGCATGTGTGGTGTGACTATGAATGGCCATATACTCATGTCGCATGTGTGGTGTGGCTGAGGAATGATGTGAAAAGGTAACGGTGCGGATTAAAAGGAGATGTAGTGACAAAAATTTAAAAGAGTATGGTAAGATGGTTTGGTCATGTTGAGAGGATGAATGAGAGGCGACTAACAAAAGGTATTTACAAGGAAGAAGTGACAGGATACGCCCTAGGAAGACAGTGAACTTATTGGTGATGTTCATCAGAAAGGACAGGTGCGTAGTAGGTACTTGCAACCGGCGTGCGTGTATGACTGGATATATGAACGAGGCAAAAGGAGTATGTAATGATCGTAGCAGGTGGCGTTCTGTAGTTTCTGCCTACCTACATGGGAAGAAGCCTTGAGATTATGTATGTAAACTCATTTCTAACTTCAGGCTACTTGCAATTGATATCCATTTTAGATCCAACTAATATTGTATGAGACTCATTCGGCTTTGGAAGCTGAGAATCAGGCGCAAATCACGCGGGCAGTGGCGGAAGCGAACAGACTGGCACGTGAACGACATGCCTTTCTGAAACGGAAGCACCGACACCCTGTAAGTTAACTGACTTTTAAGTTAGTAGAATCATCCTAAACTTGCGGAGATTGCCTACACATCGGTTCACTTAGTTCTGGACTGAAGCCAATTTAATCAAACCTACATCAACCTGTTTTTTCCAGAGCCCACAAAAGCAAGCTCCCCAATCAACTGTTAATGGAACGGATGTTGTGAACGAGGCTGTGATCACTAATGAACCTGTCGCAGTTAACGAATCGATGACTTCGCTGAGCACGATATCTCGCTCCGACTTAGATAAAGAAGATCCAGACGACGCGTCCGTCAGTGAATGTCCCGTTGAAACGAGTCCTTCCGTTTCCCGTCCTAGTACAGCCAAGAGCAAGACTAGAGAAGTTGTTCTGAAGAAACAAGCAGAGAGTATGGAGGCGCAGTCACGGCTGGGGACATCTAAAGCAAGACCGATCCCTGAAATGCCGAGCTATGATATTCCGAGAGACCCTGATAAAGATAGTCCTAATGTTGTTGTAAGTACAGAACACTAAACGAGTCCATTAATTTCTACCCTCCATTATGATTTTAGAAATATGTCCGATGTTGCAGGTGCCAAGTTGTGATTTATTTGAAATAAGGACGCTACCAAATCTGGGGAATGGTTTGGATATCAATTATATTCTGGACAGAGACGGGTGTTACCTCGGCCTTATTCAGAGGAAGGTTAGCATTCATCTAACTAATATATGGAGATCAGTTTTAATTTTGCCGAGTGGAGAAGGAGAGGAGTGGAGGAGGAGCTCGTGGCTAAGTAATAACAGCCAAACGGGTCGATTCATCAGGTTAAGCTACGCTTGCCGGGGTCGGTCTGTGGATGGGTGACCGTCTTTACATACCGAGACTCCTCCGTGTCTCGGAAAGCACGTTAAGCCGTTGGTCCCGGCTGTCATTTGTGGATCTTTGACAGTCGTTACGGGTTGTCAGAAGCCCGAAAGTCTGACAACCAAGGGGTAGGTATCGTATTACCCAGTTAATGGGTTGTGGAGGTCAGATAGGCAGCCGCTCCATGTTGAATACTGGTATTCAGCTGCATCCGGTTAGACTGGATGCCGACCCCAACATAGTTGGGAAAAGGCTAGGCAAATTGAGTTTTAATTTTGCCGAGTGATAGCGACTGCTCTAGAACACAACGTTTCTATAACATCACATAACATTTTGACCTCTTTCCTTGATCTAATGGAATATTGACAAAAGAATGTTAAAAACTAAAACCCAACTACGGTAAAAACTTCCAACTATAAAAATGTCAAGAAATCATAACAAAATAACATCGATTTTCGTATAACCGGAGTCGCACGTAATACTCTTTTGGATTTGCCGTAGTCGGGTAAAAATCATGTTAACACATTCAAGCGCGGTATAGGTACAGCTAATAGCCGTCATAAAAATAAAATTTCTGTTCGGTTTTGTGAACCTAAGTAACTGGTTTTCAATTTTCTGATTAAAACTTTTTTCACTGATGTGGTCGCTATTCATTACTTACCTGTGGTGTTTTCGAGAGCTAGACCTTGCACAACGTAGCTTGACCGCAGGAAATCACCCGGCTCGACGCCAAGTTTATGATACGAGTGGCGGAGGATCGCGGGCTGTTCGGGCCAGGCGCGGGCGCAGCGCAGCCACAGCGACGCAAGCGCGTTGAGACTGCGCAACTTTCACCCAGGAGAAGACGACGCAAGGGTAGCTTTGAGGTGAGTAAAAAAACTGATTTTCTTTTGAATGAATCCTTGAATCTGTGGCTATTCATAATTACATACAGCCATGGATCCATTGAAGGTTTTGTCTAGTTATATTTTATATATTGTTTTGTGGGATCCCACATTACGTTACACACATACTATAAAATCAAGCGCTGTGTATTTGCCCGTCGTCCTGTGGACACATACCAAGGCTAGGTGAGCAAACTGGTTAATACTGGTTTTGCTGGCCGACCGGCGCTGCGCACGCGCTACCACGCGCCCGCCGGCCGGCCAGTCGCTGTACCGCCTTTGCTTGCGAAGCCCGCGTCACTCGCTTTCAGCGCGCCTCCATATTATTCCCGTTACGCTACGAATTATATAGTGCTTGAGTCGCTTGTGCTATCGTTATCACTGTGCTCCTTCTTCTATATATCGCTTAAACTTTGTAGTGTGTGAATCCTCCTTCTATATGTAATTAAAACTTTGTAGTGTGTGAATCAATAAAGGATTAACCTTGAAGGTGTTGAATTATTCCGCTTTCATCTGCCGCAGAAATCGTGAGTACTTTAATCATCCTAAAGTGGTGACCCCGTTCAGAACACCAGAATGAGTGATAACACAGAAAGCGATAGCGGTGATTCGACAAAAACCGCGTGCCCACAGGGAGGCGTAACCACGAGACGCCCTAAAAAAATGCGCGTTTCCATTGATGCGGAACGAAAATCGGATGAATATTTAAGGAAAATGAATATCAAAGTTCCGACCTTCTCACCGGACGACCCAGAGATATGGTTCGCGCTTGTGGAAGGACAGTTTGAGAATTACGGAATCACCAAAGATGCAATAAAATTTAATTGCGTCATTGCGAACCTAGACATAGTTCACGCCAAGACCGTAAAAGACATAGTGCTTAATCCCCCCACGCATAATCGTTATGAAAAAATTAAGAGCGAGCTGATCAAGCGACTCACTGCCTCACATGAGAAGAAAGTCCGTCAGCTACTCACCCATGAGGAACTCGGTGATAGAAAACCAACGCAGTTTCTACGCCATCTGCGAGACCTTGGAGGGCCAAGTGTACCAGAGGAGTTCTTGCAGACCATCTGGAGTAATCGCCTCCCACACAACATACAGACCGTGCTGGCATCCCAACCCTCCCTAACGCTGGAGCAGCTAGCAGAACTCGCAGACCGCATCCAGGAGATATCAGCGCCGCCGGTTGTCGCAGCTACTGCTGTGCCCGCCAGCGTGCCAGGACCCAGTAGCAGCACCAGTAGCGAGATCGCCGAGCTAAAACGGATGGTGGAACGACTAGCCATCAAGCTAGACGAACATACCCGCCAGCCACGCCGCAGGGAACGTTCGGGACAACGGCGCCGCCGATCACCATCGCGCAGTACAACCCGATCAGCATCGAGCTACCGAACCCATCCCATCTGCTGGTACCACGACGTATTCGGATCGAGAGCACGCAACTGCCAGAAACCATGCGACTACAAAGAGTCGGGAAACACCGCGGGCAATCATCAGTGATGGCGACCGACGATTGCCCAGCCACACCCGGTCGCCTCTTCGTAACGGACCGTAGCACGAAAACCCAATTTTTGGTCGACACAGGGAGTGACCTTTGCGTGTACCCACGAACTCAGCTACGAGAACGCCGAGCACCAACGAGCTACCAGCTAACCGCAGCCAACGGATCTACCATCAGCACATACGGCTACGCGCACCTCAACCTGAACCTCGGACTCCGACGAAGTTATCCGTGGCGATTTGTAGTAGCAGACGTAACCAAACCTATCATAGGAGTAGATTTTTTGTGTCATTACAATTTAATAGTGGACTGTAAAAATCAAAACCTAATAGATAACACAACATCACTAACAGCACCAGCGACATGGGTTAGTAACGCGAGTAACATCCACTCCATCAAAGTGCTTTCAGGTAATACACGTTACCATCAAATGCTTTCGCGGGAATTTCCCGAAATTATGCGACCAGCGGGTACACAACGCTTGATACCACACAATACACAACACCACATCCGCACCACACCAGGACCGCCGGTCTCATGCGCACCAAGACGACTAGCCCCCGATAAACTACAAATAGCACGAGCAGAATTTGAGGAAATGCTAGCTAACGGCACAGCTAGGCCTTCCGACAGCCCATGGTCATCCCCATTGCACCTCGCACTGAAGAAGGACAACGGGTGGCGTCCATGCGGCGATTACAGGAAACTCAACTCCCGCACCGTTCCGGACATGTACCCAATCCGACACATACACGATTTTACACACAACATAACAGGCTGTCGCGTATATAGTACAATAGATTTAGTAAAAGCTTACAATCAAATACCGGTGTGCAAGGAGGACATACCCAAGACGGCCATCACAACGCCTTTCGGTATGTACGAATTCCCATTTATGACGTTTGGCCTGCGCAACGCAGGGCAAACGTTTCAACGTTTCGTAGACGAAATGATGCGTGGACTGGACTTCGTCTATTGTTATTTAGATGATTTTTTAATTTACAGCAGAGACGAAAACCAACACGAGGACCACCTGCGCCAGGTATTCACCAGGCTCCGGGACTTTGGCATGGTGATTAACGTATCTAAGTGCGTATTCGGCGCACCCGAAGTGACTTTCTTGGGTTATCGAATCGCGGAGAGCGGAACCAAACCACTGGACGAAAAAGTACAAGCCATACGCAACATTCCCCCACCCAAGGACGTCAGGGCACTCAGGCGATTCCTAGGAATGGCCAATTTCTACAGGCGATTCCTGCCCAATGCAGCTCGAACACAAGCACCCCTGAATGCCCTACTCACAGGGGCAGTAAAAGGCCCCACACCAATCGACCTCACCGGCGATGCTCTAAAGGCATTCCAGGAAACCAAAGAGAGTCTCACCAAAGCAGCACTTCTGGCACATCCAAACTGCCAAGCCAAACTGGCATTGGTAACAGACGCATCAGACATGGCTATTGGTGCAGTATTACAACAGCAACACAAACGCGGATGGGAGCCGCTTGCATACTTTTCCAGGAAACTGAGCCCGTGCCAGACCAAGTACTCACCGTATGATCGCGAGCTACTCGCGATCTACGAAGCAATAAAGTACTTTCGGTATATGCTCGAGGCCAAGCACTTCACGATCTACACGGACCACAAACCGATCAGTTACGCCTTCCATGAGCGGAAGCATAGCTGCTCACCCAGACAATCCCGGCATCTCGACTATATCGCCCAGTTCACGACAGACATTAAGCATATTCCCGGCAAAGACAACGTCGTGGCAGACACTCTATCCCGTATAGAGGAACTGAGTTTACCAATTTGCCTGACCAAACTCAGCACAGCCCAAGACAACGACCAAGAACTAGCACTGTACCTAGCAGGGGACACATCACTTCGCCTACAAAAGATGAACTGCCCAGGGAGTAAAAAACCCATTTACTGTGACATCAGTACAGCAACACCCAGACCTTTCGTGACGAAGGCACTCCGCCAGCAGGTATGCACAAGTCTGCACTCCTTAAGCCACCCGGGCCCAGCCGCGACCGCCAAGCTAGTAGCGGAAAGATTTGTTTGGCCCGGCATACGGAAAGACTGCAGGAAGTGGGCCAGAGCATGCTTGTCGTGTCAACGAGCGAAGGTAAGTCGACACGTTTCTGCACCATTAGGCACTTTCGATGTACCCCGCGCCCGCTTCAGATATGTGCATATAGATCTAATAGGCCCACTACCACTATCACACGGAAACAGGTACTGCCTAACAGCCATAGACCGCTTCACACGGTGGCCAGAAGTCATGCCGATTCCGGACATAACCGCAGAAACCGTAGCAAAAGCGCTAATCACAGGCTGGATATCCAGATTCGGCGTGCCAACGGATATTGTAACAGATCGCGGACGTCAGTTCGAGTCAGCACTGTTTCAATATCTGGCAAAAACTACAGGATTCCAACACAAGCGCACTACCGCCTATCACCCAGCTTGCAATGGACTGGTTGAACGCTTTCACAGGCAGCTTAAAGGGTCCATTACATGCCACGCAGATAACAACTGGTCAGAGATACTACCACTAGTGTTACTTGGCATACGCAGTGCATTCAAGAAGGACCTACAAACCACTTCCGCGGAATTACTGTATGGTGAACCACTAAGACTACCCGGCGAATTCTTTGATCCCAGCGCTCTCGGAACATCAGACTTGTCAGATTTCACGGCGCGCTTACGATCATTCGCCAAGAAGCTGAAACCCGTCCCGGCATCTCGCCACGTCAAACACAGGGTATTTGTGTACAAAGAGCTAGCCACCGCAGAACATGTCTTCCTACGTGAAGATGCATCACACGCCCCATTTCAACCAGCCTACACAGGCCCACACAAGGTGATTAAAAAAAACGACAAGGTTTATAAACTGATGATCAAAGGGAAACCAGTAACCGTCACAATTGATCGGTTAAAACCCGCATTCGAGCTAACCAACGAGGGAGACGAAGACCGCGTCGCGACAGATACAAGACCCACAGATCAACCCAACTTAGCACCATGCCCACCCCACCTACCACCAGCAACCATACCAAAATCAGCAAGCAATCCATTCCCAGTACTACCTATCCCCCATCTACCGACTGAAATTCCCAAAACGACACGAAGTGGTCGACACGTCCGATTCCCGGATTATTATCGCCCCTAACCAGGTCTCTGGGGGGGAGTGATGTGGGATCCCACATTACGTTACACACATACTATAAAATCAAGCGCTGTGTATTTGCCCGTCGTCCTGTGGACACATACCAAGGCTAGGTGAGCAAACTGGTTAATACTGGTTTTGCTGGCCGACCGGCGCTGCGCACGCGCTACCACGCGCCCGCCGGCCGGCCAGTCGCTGTACCGCCTTTGCTTGCGAAGCCCGCGTCACTCGCTTTCAGCGCGCCTCCATATTATTCCCGTTACGCTACGAATTATATAGTGCTTGAGTCGCTTGTGCTATCGTTATCACTGTGCTCCTTCTTCTATATATCGCTTAAACTTTGTAGTGTGTGAATCCTCCTTCTATATGTAATTAAAACTTTGTAGTGTGTGAATCAATAAAGGATTAACCTTGAAGGTGTTGAATTATTCCGCTTTCATCTGCCGCAGAAATCGTGAGTACTTTAATCATCCTAAAGTTTTATCGTAAAATGAGTTGGAAAGGAGATATTGTCAAAAAACTGCTTAGGCGCCATTTTTCCAATATGGCGGCGCGAGCGGCAAAGATACGAGGTGGTAAAGTGAAAATTCGAAGAGAGCACGTCGAACTCGATAAAATCACCAGTTTTCAAAACTCACGAAAAACTTTCTAGTTAACCCCTTTTTGAGCACCAAATGACTGTACTATAAGGCTGCGTTTCCACCAGAAATGAGCGAGGATGCGTAGCGAGGGATGTGTGTAAAACTAACCAATAACATCGCTTCATTTTCATAGCTTGAACTAAGCTAGTGTGTTCTTATTGGTTGGTTTTACACACATCCCTCGCTACGCATCCTCGCTCATTTCTGGTGGAAACGCAGCCTAATGGTTTAATTTGAACGAGATGTTGCTATACAAGTAAATACTCAGGTGGAGCGAGTAGCAGCCCCGACATACGCGTCGATGTCGCGTGCCACTCGCCGCGGCAGTGCGCCCGGCTGCGTGATGCCGCTGCGGTGCGACGCCGTGCGCTGCGAGCGGCACGCGCGACAGCAGGCCGCCGCCGCCGCCGTCACTGCCGCTGCTTGCACTTGCAACGCTAGACACAGGTAGTAGTGGGGGATAGTTGCGTAACACACTTACAATGGCAATCGACGACAATGCCTTTCATTATGATAGTTCAACAACATTCATTGTGTTATTTACGCGTCGTTGAGCTAACTAATTTTTCAAACATTCATTTCATTCATTCATTTCAAGCAATTCAAGCAAGCAAGCAGTTTTTTTTTTTAATTTTTCAAGCAATGGATTTTCTGGAAGCAATTTCCTTCAAAATTTTTCATAATGTGATTGAAAGTTTGTCACGCAATTAGGGTGCAGGTATACCTTTTTTTTAGCGCAAATGAAAAAGTGCCGGACGCCAACGACGACTAAAACTGTTTACGATGTAAGCATAGCGCTACAAGGTTCTTTTGGCGCGCGGCAAAAATTGGAACTAACGTCGCCATCTTGTTTTTTTCAATAGGTACATTTCATAAAGCAATTGCACAATAAATAAAATTAATGTCTGTGACAAGTGTTTACCAGCAGCTGATGCATGATGCTGACAGAGGAGCCTGTCAACATCATTCGAGCGCCAAAAAATCCTTGTAGCAGTGTAGCGGTAATGATTAATTTTCTTCCCTACCCTCCATTACAAACGATTGATTGGTTTAGTTCCGCAGGTGCACGGAATACTCACACGTACGCGCTTTGCGTTGGTTTGTACCGGGAGAGTATTTTCTGTCTCATTTAATCAGTAATATTCCTGTCCTCTTCTTACTGACCTCTCTTCTGACGTGATAGAAAACTACTTATTCCCTTGACGGTCTGTTCAATTATAAATTGAGGCGTCGCATGGCTAGACCAGAATGCGTCACAGACATGACATGCGCTGAAGACGCATGCGTCACAGACATGATATGCTTGTGGGACGTGAGGCTGGGGTAGGCACATGCGCTGTCAACAGTGTGCACTGGCTAAAACCCTTAATCGAAACTTGCCTTGAAAACAGTATTATTGCAATTTTGGCATTCAAATTGTTCCGTAGATACCGCCGCTCCTCAGCGAGTGGCGTGTCTGGAGCCCCGCGTAAGGACGAGATGGCCTCGCGCCTGCCAGAGCCGTCATGCCGCCAACCGTTCCCACTCGTGGTTCATGAACTACGACTCAAAACCGTTTGTCATCATCATAAGATTTTCGCTTCCTGAATTACGAGTGTACTATAGTTTTTGCGCTCTAGCATGGTGCGGGTGACACATGTCAGTATGGCATGACTAGGTCAGTGACAATATGCACAATTCAATGTTATCGATAACGATTCTTACAGCAAAAATCTCGTTCTCCAAATAATTTTAAAAATGTCTTTGATATATCATATTATTATGAAATATATTTTAAATGTATTTAATACCAAACATAAAAGAATCACATTCAAAGCATTACACCGATATTAATTAAAAAAAAAATTTTCTTTCATCGTATAATTTTTTCGGCTAATTTAACTCTGTAGATGTCTAACAACAAAAATTTAAAAATACATACAGTGAACTTCTTTTTCTATAAAAAAATATCGACTATCGATAAAAACCCATAATAGCAAAACATCTCATCACTAAACATGTCTATGGCGTCACTTTGCTTCATTTTTCTTTAAATTTGATTTTATTTGTAGATAATAACATTTTGGCAGGATGATTTATTTAATTTACTACAGTTATTAATGAATCCGTATTTTACGATTATGATATTTAGGGTGCAGCTAAAATATTAAATCATGATTGTAAATCGCGATAACGTTCAAGAGTGAAAAGGAACAGTTCGCCAAATGTCACCCGCACTATGCTAGAGCGCAAAAAATATAGACTAGAATAACACTGTATAACTTTAGTCTAACTTCGGAGGATACCAACCAGTTGCTCGGAAATAAACGTATCGTAAATCGGTTTAAAAGTCGTAAAGCTGTCATCGGCAAAAAAAAGTACTGCGAGCATTGTTAGTCCATTTGAACTTAGTCTAATTCTAGTCTATGTGAAGCCGCAAACAGATGATGCTAATCGGATCCCTCGGATAAGTCTCGACAACTTTGCTATGCACAAACTATGCTCGTTATACTAAAAGCAGTCAATCGTTTGTATAGCAAGCATGTTTGTATCGAAATTGTGCTCGCAGAATCTGGTTGCGGCTTTTAAGGAGGATGCGCTAAGGTAGCCCTGCGAAATTCAAATTTTCTTACGTTTTTCGCAATTTGCAGGTCAGTGTCAGGTTGTATGTTGATTAAAATATGATTCGCGGCCGTAACTACTATTAGTACAGAATTAGGTAATTAGAATCAGCAATACAACTCCATAAGTTAGAATTGACCTCAAATCTCATGATGTCATGAAATACTCATTCAATAGGGTAATTGAATTTGAGTTGTATTGATGATTTTATTAAGTATTATAATTCTATAAATAAATATTTGATACGGCCGCGAATCATATTTAGATCAACATACAACGTAATGACTTGCAAATTGCAAAAAACGTAAGAAATTTTGAATTTCGCACAGTTTGGCGTTAAGGCGAAAGCGCCAGAGTAACCCTCTGGCGCTTTCGCCTTAACGCCAAACTGTTAGGCTAGATGCACATGAACAGTCGGCGTCAAAATAATAGGGACAGTCCAAATGAAAATCTTTGACTCAATTTTCGTCACAATGACAGTATTGCGTGTACCACGTTTATTCTGAAACACCCCTTGTGACATTGAGATAAAGTTTAATTTTCAATTATGTCCCAATTATTTTGAAACTAACTGAACAACATGGATCTCTGTCATTTTAATCATACATGAGAGAGATAACATATTAATATGTGCAGCTTTGTTAATTAGACCGTATGATTTTATTATTTTTTGCAAAAAAGTTTATTGCGTGAAATCTTACTGTTTATATTTTCCTATGTGCCTCTCTATGAGAACAACAACAACAACAATAGATTAATCATGGTGATTCGCTGTAAAACCTAGACAATTGCAAAAAATTCAGAAATAGTTTATTATTCTCATGTGACTTCGTCATCATCATCAGTAACGAATTACTAATTAAATGTATTGGTGTTTAGCCTATTTTTCACTTGTTCTTTATCAGTTTTAATGATTTTATATTTAGACAATTATTTTTCCCCAATATAAACTTTCATAACCAATTATTGTTTAATTTACCGCATAACGCTGTTTTCTAATTATCCTTTGATCGACTGCTGTCCCACAAAACTGTCGAAAGTAAATGAAGCTATTCACAATTTTATCAACCACTAGCTGACCAGTCAGACGTTGTCCTGTCAAATTTTCAATTTGGAGTTTTCGGCTGTTCCTTTGGGTCTTTCCTAAACTACCCCAGTAATGAGGCGAACAAAACAAAATAAAAATATATTCAAATCGGTCGAGCCATTTTCGAGTTTTTGCGAGACTAATGCACGGCAATTGATTTTTGTATATATGGGGTGTAAGTGTAAACAGTGGCAACCTTTTGTACTTATCATTATGAACAACTTTTATTATGGGACCTGGACCTGAAATCGCGAAAAAAAAATCAGCTGTTCCCTACATTTTGACGAATTATGCGAACATAAATGCACTGAACAGCTGATTTTTTTTTGCGATTTCAGTTTTGGTCCCATAATAAAAGTTGTTTATAATGATAAATACAATGACCCCTTAAAAGGTTGCCACATTTCAATTTTTTTTTTCCTATTTATTCATTCTTTTAAACCATCCATATGTGCAAACAAAAAAGAACATTCTAATCAATCAAGCCGTTTTTGAGCTTTAGCAAGACTAAAGAACAGCAAATGATTTTATATACAAGACTGCTGATCCGTCAGACGTTGTCCTGTCAAAATTTAAATTTCTTTTTTTTCCTATTTTTTTTTTCTTCCGTTAAACTACCTACACTAGTATTAGAAAGAAAAAAAAACTGTTAAGCCGTTTTCGAGTTTTAGCAAAACTTGTTTATAAATAAGAAGAAGATGACAATGAAACAAAAGGTTGTCGTCATGTGAGATGTTAATATGGCAGTCATAGCAGCCAAGCCAAGCAGGCTCAGCATAATAGCCAAGAGCCTCGACAAATATCTGAGGAGGCTCTCGTTAGTAAGTTGGAGCCAGAAAGCTGTACTCCTGGACACGGCGCATATTGTTAGGAGGTTCTTCGAGTATTCCGTTCACACCCACCTCAAAAAATCCACGTTAAGAGCTTCATCCCGCGCGGGCTGGCAACGTCGCATTTCTAAAGATTTTTGTGATTATTTTATTAAACATCAAAATACTATTTTCAGTCAAAATAACTAGATCGTTGTATTTTATAATTATTTTCAACATTTACTCTTTATTAAATATAAATATTTAATTGTAATACTGCAAATAGAAAATAGTTGACAATAATGTATTTTTTTATGAGTAGGTAATACCTAAATAACCTATTACCGATCAGGCTCAGAATGTCCCTCGGTTTCAAAACGTCCCTTTCCCAAAATGTCCCTTTCCCGAAGTCCCTTTCTCAAAATGTCCCTCCCTTTCCTACGACAGCTGCGCGTTTAAACTTTGAATATTTAAATAACATAAGCCAAGTAATCAATCAACTTTTAATATCACAAATAAAACAAAACGTTAAAGCCTTTTAATCAATTAAGGGGGATGCGCCAAGGTAGCCCGCGAAATTCAAATTTTCTTACGTTTTTTGCAATTTTCAGGTAAGTATCAAGTTGTATGTTGATTAAAATATGAGACGCGGCCGTAGCTAATATGGCTTTACAGAATTATAATCATTAGAATCGGCAATACAACTCCATAAGTTAGAATTGACCTCAAACCTCATGATTTCATGAAATCGCTAGATTTGAGGTCAATTATAACTTATTGACACAACATTACCATTAACATTTTGACGAGTTATGCGAACATGTATGGGACAAATGACATTTTTTTCACGATTTCAGGGCGCTTACTCTTGACGCCAATTCTGATCGATCGACATTGGAATTTTAACGTTTCGTACTCTTGAGTTCGACGCTAGCGCCAAATTGTTTTTGAATTGTGTGTCCATTTTGGGGAACTAAGTGGAATCGGAATCGGGCTTGATGTGTGGTAAACGCTACTCTTGACTTTATTTTGACAGCTGTGTATTGCGTCATTATTGCGTTGGGATTGTTTGTTTATTCTGATTTTTCCAATAACAAAAGTGGAACTTTTTACAAATTGTTTTGCGTTTAGCATTAATATAGTGTTTTACATAATTCCCATAAAAAAAAAAAACAACTGAAATAAAGAATTAATAAAGAAGAGATAAGAATGATGATGATGATGATTTGTTCAACGATGGTTAAAATAGAATGTTGAACTTTAGCGTTCCTCTCAGGCATTTAGGAGACAGGGTCAAATAATAGTAATAAAATTAAATAATAAAACGTTTATTTTCAAGCTACAATGGCCCGTAGACCTTGCAAACTAACATATATAAAGTATGAAACAAAACTTGTGTTAATAAATATAGCTTAATACCATGTTAGTAGCACTTCTCTAGCTTGTCCTTGTGCTCTCCTGTGGTACTAGTTCGCGGAAGCGACGGAACACCACGTCCTGCGGCCAAGTCTTCTTCCCTGACGAGGGGCATTCGGTACTCGCACCACGAACGCCTTGAAGTTGACGTTGCGGTGCGACTCCAGTAACTGCACCCTCGGCGTGTACCTCATCTTCTGGCGCACGTACTCCACGATGTTCTCCTCCTTAGTGGTGTAGTGTAGGCGGAAGATGTACACCGGTGTGTTCGGCTTTGCAGCGCGCAAGCTCGCTTCGAGCTTCGGGCTTCGGGCAAAGGACCCAATGGCTACCTTGTTGATGGTGACAGTGGGCTAATTATAAACAAAATTGAGAACGGGTCTTCTCGCGATATTCCTTTTTACGAGGTACTAGGTACTGAGCTGAGCTGTCATTAGTCCTCCCGTGATCGTTCTCGGGAAACAAGTAGGTACCTGTTTACCTCGTAAAAAGGAATATCGCGAAAAGGCATTCTCAATTTTATTTATAATGTGTACAAATCGCGAAAGTTTAAAAAGTGGGCTCATTCACCTACAATGTTCTTGTTGTCGTAATTATTGAAATAAAACAAGTTTTAACATTGTAATCATTATCCTTTCTTCATTTTACAAAGACAATACGTTGCTAGGCAACACATTAGCGGCAGCGCACGCAGGCGCGAACGAGCTAAAACCACAGATTATATTTGTTTTCATTGAACACGAAATACCTAGTTTTCTAACAGTTCTTTTGGCGCGTGGTCAAAATCAGAACTTACGCTGTCATATTAAAAAAAAAACACAAATGTTTCCCAACAACGCCCCCCTGCCAATGCCATTTAGGCGCCAAAAGATCCTTGTAGCACTCTACAAAGGTCTGATAATTTTGCTTACAAAATGACTTCAAACAGATTTACTTCAATAAATGTGGGACTTTACTATTCGGGACTGACACAATAACGCTGATTTACTAATTAATTGGGTTCTGTAAGTCATGGTTAATTTTATGATTAGAATATTATTACGTTACAATTAAACAATTGTTTATGTCATATTTATTTATTAGCCTTGTTATATAAAGGATAAAGCATTTTAAAGCTCTATTACCGGTTTATCGTAATGAGTTGAACAACACTATTGCGGCCCGTAAAATAGCTAACTTCATGTGTAACAAAATAATCATGGGGCAATCCCAATTTCAATCCAGTGTTGACAATATTGTTTTCAAGAGTACCGAATTACGTGACTGCAAAATTAATATTGGAATCATATTGGCTTTAGATTGGAATTAAAATTAGTTTGAAGAGTAAGTCCCCTGGTTTGGTCCCATAATAATAGTTGTTTGTTATCATGAGTATAATCATAATTTTATTTTTATCTTTTGACGGTTTAGTGTTTAAGTGATTAAAAGGCTTTAACGTTTTGTTTTATATGTGATTAAAAGTTGATTGATTAAACGCGCGCAAAGTTTAAACGCGCAGCTGTCCTACGACAGGGTCCCTTTCCTACGAAGGGGAGGGACATTTTGAGAAAGGGACTTTTCGGGAAAGGCACATTTTGGGAAAGGGACATTCTGGGAAAGGGACGTTATGGGAAGGGGACATTTTGGGAAAGGGACGTTTTGAAACCGAGGGACATTTTGGGAAAGGGACATTCTGAGCCTGATCGCCTATTGCTTGACTGAATAAAATTAGTACTAATAAAATGACGTTGCCAGCCCGCGCGGGATGAATGCGAGAATCTACCCTAAGCCTATAAATTCTGTTTATCTTTTTTAGCATTTTTTAAGTTGTGTACCTATTTATTTAAGTATTCTTGTACTTAGTCAAATTTCCCAATCTCCCATGTCAGCCACCTTTCTACTTTCGTTTGCCTTTAGCCAAAATAGACTCGACTAATTAACAGAAACTTCACAAGTGGACACTGGTATGCAGGCATCAGCTCAACGTTGCTTGTACATAATTTAATATTACGACGTGTTTTGCTTCATTGTTTAGGTAATTAAGTACTCGATAAATACTTGTTTCGTTGGAATACATGGTCACCCTATTTCAGTCGCCATCCGCCATAGTGCATTTTTATAGATTAATCTTGAAGCAACAAAAATACTTACACCATTGGACTGAAAACCTATAGCACATCAGGGGTTTTACGAGTCTTCTAGGCTTCTTCGTTGTGGAAGGAATCGATAATCCCAATGTTTTGAGGTTATATGTTAAATTTTCAATTTACTATTTAACCTTTTAACCGCCCGACTTCAAAACAGTTGGCGTGTCCCCAGCGCCCGGCACAGTGAATCGAAAATTAAATACCTACAAGAAAGAGGGATGTGCAATATTTAACTTTGCGATGTCGATATTTCGTTTTAATAACGACATTTGCATTTACGAGCGTGGTTAACTAACAACTATATCTCACCAAGCTAAGTTTGCACCTCGCGTCGTTTACGTCACACTGGCGCTTAGGTACGGGCTGCAAAAAAGGATTCGCTATGACTTTAAAAAAGTAAACAAATGTTTGTTAGATTTTACTTTGCATTTATTGTTTTTAACATTATATTATACGTAGGTACACGGGTACACGCCGCATTCCAGCGAGGTGTAAACTTAGCTTGGTGGAGATATAGGTACCTACCTACTTGAATACTACGTACCTTACGAAATTATTCGGCATTTTTCGCAAGCCAGTAAGACAAAAAGTGTTTAAAAATTTGATCGATTTATTAATTATTACTTAAACTATTCACAATAAAATCAGTCCAGAGAAGGGTTTGGCGAGTTATACGAACATAAAAGTGTCCAAAAGTGCGGTGTGTGGCAGCGCGGCGGCACGCACAAAATAAATTCTAACTATGTATCTACGAGCGAGTCAGCGAGTCCACACGTGACTCGCGCTCGAACCAATCAGAATCACCGTTCCAGAGTGACCGCGCGCGCATTCTCATCGCACGGCGCGCTCTCGCCATCTCACTCACTCTAATTAAGTTTAAAATTTCCATTCAGACATCACCACCATACTACACAATAAATTAAAATACATATAACTAGATATGTAATAAAAATAAAAATTACCTCTACATCAATGTCAAACTCTTCATCTGATAAAAATTCTTCATTTTCATCGCCTTCTAGAATTCGTATTAACTCTTCAGTAGTCGTCATGATAAATTTATATCATGTACATTTACGAGTATCGACATACGAACGTAAAACTTCATGCACAAGCACAACATTGATGGAAAATTCCAGAAGTCGGCACTCGTTTATGACGTAAGAAGCGGTCGTCTTTATCCGACCGTAGCGCAGGGCGTACTAACAAAGTAAGTTTCGGAACATGTAGGCTAGGGATGGGAACCATCAATTCAACCGCTGACATTTCATAAGTAAATTTACTTAATTTTAAAGGAATTAAATGAAATACTCACAAATATTTGTAAAAAAATGTTTTATTAACAATTGCTGTATTTGTTTTAAAGTTAATTAGTCAGTATAACGAGAAATATTTTGATTTATGTTTATTTTTGTATCGGTAAATCTTGGCATATGTCCCGTCCCTCATGTCGGATTTTGTCGTCATGGGCGTTGCACATCAATACAATTTTCTAAAAATAATGTTAGTAATTCATCTAACTTTGGACATTATTCTTAGGACTTCTAATTAAGAGACTAAAGTGTATTAAACTGTATAATGATTACTTACTAACTATTTACCTAATATAAACATATTTTTGATAGAATACAGCTTAATTAAATAAAAAAGCTGATTAAACGAGCATTGATATTTTGGTCGTAAATATACGACTCTGGCGAAATGGGCCCGAAAATATTTGTCGGATTAATCCGACGTAGGCGGTTAAAAGGTTAAAGGGGCCGTCACAAAAAAAAAAAAATAAAGCAATAGAAATTCGTTTCAATCTCGTCACTAAATCTTTATTCATTAACGGTTTCTCTCAGGGTCCCTCAGTTATGAAGATCACGTTGGCCGAACGTGCTGATGTTCCAGGAAATAAAATTCATTTTACTTTTAACCGGTGGCATTACGAGTAAAAGTAAAACAGTGGTTGTTTGTCACCAAATCGTCACTAAATCTTTATTCAGTAACAGTTTCTCTAAGGTCCTCAGTTATAGAGATTCAGGTTGGCCGAACGTTCTGATATCAGGTCGTTCAGCCATAAATAAATGCTTCTAACTTTCGAACTGTTCTGTCACAAATTCTTTGGCTGGCATTTTTATGCGTCACATAATCGTCACTAAAAACTGGAGTAGCAGCCAGCTCCCTACCTCGACTGGCCGAACGTTCTGATGGACATGGATTTTTGGGATGGATAAACGGAATAACTCTGCTCCTCTTTTAGGAGCCCTGACCACCTTAGCTCGGGTCCTGTTTCTGACATCGGCGGGCTTTTTTTTTGTGTTTTATAAAATAAAGGAAACAAAAACTGTGTATAAATAAAACAAACTTTATTAATTAATGTTACAAAGACCAGTAGCGGCTCATTAACAACAATACTCGTTTGTTCAACTTCATTACTAAGCGCGTTACGTTAAAGCATTCCGAATCCTTTCGAGTAACTTATTGCTTTCATCAGTCTGTCTTGTAGTTTGTCCTTTGTTTCGTATTCGGGTAGAAGGAGGACATTGAAGCAGGTGTGTGCGGTGGGGAGACGGTCACAATCGGGACCATTCCTTGCGATGACGAGTTTGAGGTGACTAAGCCCTCCTACGGGGACGCGGTCGGATCCTGTCGTGAATTGCAGAAGTTTTCGTTTGTCATCCAACGACAAACTGTGGACGAGGCTCCAGAAGTCTTTTATTGTCTGAGAGTCTGATGTGTAGCCGCCGTCATATTCTGTTGATTTTTCTAGCTCGTTGAAGTCGAAGTTCTGTAAGTAGAGACTGATATTATAACTTCTAGAATAACACACGGTTTTTGCTGAGGGTTGTTAATTGAAAAATGTAAATTATGATTTACTAATCCATGTTCAATATAAAAAAAATTGGGATCAAGTACTTATCAGCTTATCGTATAGTGGTGACGCGCAATGACGATCGAGTGGGCATAACACGATTTAGGATATAATAACCCTCTTTTAACCTATTGAATCTCGAGTAATGAGACGCAAGAGACTCGCCCGACATCGCGACCTCGGGACTCAGGTTAAGTTAGAGCCAGTCTCAAGCAACTCAGGGACAGGAAAAACCGTTCACATCAACTTTCCGGGAGTTGTAAACTTCCGTCATACGTGTTTATATCACATGTGCAAGCCATTTTACAAAAGTTTACCCAAATTCAAGAACAAAATGACAATAAAATCACTTACCTTGCTACCACACACAAGCATCTCGACCTCTTCGGGTCGGAACAGCGCGGCTAGCGGGCTCTCATCCGTGACCATCAAGAACCCGCGTCTGAACGCCTTGAACTGAGTGTCCACCGACTCGTTTAGCAAGAAATCTGAGTACAATTCTATGAATTCCTGGAATCAAAGGTGGGCATTGAAGTCGAGACAAAATTTGTAGGAAAATTGGGAAGGTTTCAAGGGGGAATATGAAGATGCAAAGGGAGAATTTGAAGATATCAAAGAGGAATGCGAAAATATCATGGATAATATGAAAGTATCACAAAGGAATGTGAAATTATTAACGAGTAATGAAAATTGTAACTATGAATCACAAAATAAGTGTTCTTACCCTTTTATTTTCCTGTGTAATAAATATATCATCTCCATTTTCTTTGAGATCATGGAAGATGGCGTTTCCGAACACATCCTGATAACAGATCCTGAACGTCTGGTAGTACACTTCTTGTAAATCACTGCCTGTATAGTCGAGCATATCTTTTAAACCATTATATAGCGTCTGGAAAAAATAAATCATAAGTGAGTTAATGAACAGCAAATGCTTATGAGTGAATTGAACAGCGTGGTCTATACCCGAGTCGCTTTAGCGTGGCAATAACAGTGTTTGAACCACCTACATTTTCTAGCGTTCTTTATTTCAAAAACTGAAATTTAAGCCCGTTAATGACGCTATTACAAGTGCGTAGTCAAATCATTACTTTTTTTTAAACAAAAGTATGTTTATTGAGAAACTGTACATATCTAAAATTATATTTATAGTTCAGAATAGTACCATTGCACATCTATCAACAATTCGGCCAAAAAACATTTTAAGAATGCAAAGCACTATAATTAATAAACATGCTTTTGTTTAAAAAAGTAATGATTTGACTACCCACTTGTAATAGCGTCCTTAACGTTCTGAATCAATATCTATAGTGATCTTCAAAATGTTCCAATAACGAAAAACTATACATTTTATTGTTTAGAGTTCCTACGGAGAGATGGTAGGGAAAGAGTAATGACCGCTATTGCCAAAAAGCGACTCTGGTAGTGCTAGTTTATTCAAATAAAACAATGAAACTGAGGTCATCGACTCACGAATCTATCATAGACAAACAAGCGAAACATGCCTCTATTCAGAAGTGGCTTTTCTAGTAATTAATTATAATTTATTAGAAGTACTATAGAAAGAATGAAAAATAAAAATATTTTATTTGGGACACACACAGGAAATATAAACAATAAAAAATTTAACAACGCTAAACAAAAATATCGAGAAAAACACCCATGGAAGGCCAAAAAGGCTCCTATCCCCTACCTCGCGTCCTATTTAAAAGAGAGCTATAGTGCCACCAACTTAGCTGTTCAGGTGGGCAAAATTGGAACTAGTCATCCGCCATTTTTAAAACATCATTCCGCTGTCAGTTTCTGTCTAGTGCGAGTGCTCCCGTATTTTTGTTTGATTTATTAGTGAAAACTACAAATAAAATGCCGAAACCTCTTAAAAGTGATGCACGGCTAGTTATTTTAAAAGTTTTATGTTTTATGAGAGAAGAAAAACGCCTCCAAGCTCCAATAATTCCATTCGAAAAGCTGAATGAACGCGTTGCTGCTGCGACAGGTCAGTGCTGCCAGATATGGATAAATTTAATCACCTATTATTATTAAAATAACACTTCTTATTTTATTTAAAAATCTAAAATAAGCTTAACATACTTAGGTGGTGGTGGTGGTGGTAATTTTATTTAGACATAAATAAAATTGCCACCTAAGTATGTTTTGGTGGTGATTTATTTATAATCATCCGAAAACAAACTGAAAGTATACTTTTGTTTCATAATTTTCTAAGAGCGATTGCGGTATTTTATGTTAAAGTTGTTCGTCTAAGGTTAAACCTATGAAATGTTTATTTATCGTTACAGGTGTTTCCGAACGATTTGTCTACAAACTAATCAATGAAGAGAAGCAGGCTGAAGAAACTAATTCTAAAATATCTACCCCTGGCAAGAAAAGGGAAAGGAAAACAGGGAAACTAGAAGTTGATGATTTTGACATTGGTGTTATAAGAAGAAAAATACATTAATTTTATTCAGTAAGAAAATAAATTCCAACCTTACCGAAATTACTGAATGTTCTTAGGGAAGACATTAATTTCGAAGCAAAACGCGAAACACTTCGAAAATTGCTCCACAAAATAGGATTTCGCTTTAAAAAAACGAAATCAAATAGAAAAGTGCTGTGTGAACGTAATGACGTAGTGGCGTGGAGGGCAGCCTATCTACATAAAATTAAGGAAAATGAGCGTCGAGAACAAAAGCCTGTTGTTTATTTAGATGAAACCTACATACACTCGTCTCACTCAACTGGCAAATGTTGGCAAGGTCCTGAAGTGTACGGCGATTTGGAACGAGTTTCGAAAGGGAACAGGTGGATCATTGTGCATGCAGGTGGACAAGAATGTTTTGTGGAGAATGCCCTTGTCGTTTTTAAATCAAACACAAAAAGTGGGGACTATTACGACGAGATGAACAATAGTAATTTTAAAAAATGGGTTATTGAAAAATTACTGCCAAATCTGCGTGAACCCACGCTTATTGTGATGGATAATGCGCCATATCACAGTATTTGCGTAAATAGGTGCTCTAACTCAAACCACACTAAGGCTGATATGCAAAAGTGGCTGTTAGAAAACAGGGTGGAGTTTTACGAACGAATGACAAAGCCTAGCCTAGCTTTACGAGTTAATAAAAAGAAATAAACCATCTCCTGAATATGAAATTGACAATTTATTCAAAAGTCATGGTCATGACATTCTTCGATTGCCTCCTTATTATTGCGATTTGAATCCAATTGAAATGATATGGAGCTCGATGAAGAGGAATGTAGCAGAGAAGAATGTTGGGAAATCAAGTGCACAAATGCCTCAATTAATTGAAGATGGATTCCGCAAAATTACACAGGTGGAGTGGAAAAACCATTGCGATCATGTGAAAAAAAATTGAAAATGAGTACAGACAAAAAGATGCATATTTAGATGAACCTTTTATAATTCAATTACACAGTGACAGTGAAAGCGAGTTACTCAATTCGAGTGACTCAGAAGATGAATTTTGGGAATCAGTAGATGGCTCGGGAACATCGACTTCGACCGGAATTTGTGGAGTGCAGCCGCTCGAACTCGGAGACCATGGCCACAATTATTTTTACAAAATATGAATAAAATCTCATTATTTTGCACTTTTTATTTTATTTATTTACTTACCTAATATGATTCATAGCTATATCTTCACCGTGTTAGCTAGACTTATATAATTGATATTGTAGTTTGTTATTATTGTATCATATTCTTACGATGTTTACAGACTGACTTGAAAGACTGCCCCTTGACTTTTAATTACCTTTTTTCTTGGTGAATTTCTTAAATGGCAATACCAAATCCTCCACTAGCGACTCTGTCAACTGAACAGATAAGATGGTGGGACTATAGTCGCAAAGTCGCGTGCATAATATGACATGTCACTTTTTGTTCGGAAAATCGGAAAACGCCATCTGTCGGCGCGACCACGCGTTAAGGTTCACGGAACAAAAAAGTGACATAGAATGCACGCGACCATCGCGTAATCGCTTTTAAATAGGACGCGGCCGTAGCCGTTGTAAGTTACGTGCGCGCATCATGCGACTTTTATGAGCACTTACATAAGGTTTAAATTACAATGATTGACAATGGCTATAGCTAGAATACTTACAGGATTCCAATCCGCCAAGTCTTCAAACGAACCCTTCTTTCCCATAAGCTTCCTATACACAACCATAGGGAAGTTGACAGCAAGTATAACGTTGTTGTATATCGCGAGCCCGAGCACAATGCCGATCAACGTGAACTGTGCCTCCGTCTCAAATGAAGTCATGTTGAACCTGAAACATTACAAGTTAGATTGATTTAGTTGTCTTCATCGTAAAAGTATGCAGATAAAAGGAGCGATATTTTAGAAGTGAACCGAATTTAAACTGGTGAAAAAGAATCTTCACTATTATGGTAATAGTGGAAATATTATACTGCGCGCGCAAGTGCTAGTCACCGCCTGAGTTGACGGGGGAGGGCGCGATTGACTAGATTGGCAGAACAAAATCCGCTTCTCTATAAGGCAATTCTTTTTCGTGCAGCACTGGAACAATAATATTACAATACAATCAAATACACAAGAGATAGCGCTATTCATCCTGTAAAACACCTTTCTCTTTCGCGCACTGGAACTGACTGACATTTCACTCCCCTATACGGCCGGTATGGTTGTTGTATGGTGATAACGGCCAACTGGCTTTTTACAGTAAGAATGATAACGATGATTTTATGACAAAATCATACAGCATACAGTTCATAAGCTATATACTCAAAATATAGTGAGCGTCAAACTTTATGGCGGCTCGGAAGTGGGCTACTCGCTGCGCAGTACCGCACCCCTCACCCCCGCTGACACGTGAATTTGTTACTGCGCAGCGACACGCCTCATTTTCTGAGCCGCCAAAAAGTTTGCATCGGGCTGTACAAAACATCATACCATACAGTAAGCGAGTCATTTTGCTGCGTGAACATGCCGTAGTCAGCATTGAAGATCTCTTCCACTATCAGCTGGAAGAACTCCTTAGAGACCCCTCCTTCGTCCACACCCTGTTCTCCTTCGAACTCCACCACTAGCTGCTTCTTTAGGTCTAGGGCACGCTCCATAGCAACCATTTCCAGCTGAAGATTTAATTTTGAAAGTTGAGTGAACACATTTAAAATGTTGGTTTTGGGGAAGCGCTATACCTTAGCGCTTATGGTCTCGAATCATATTCAGATCAACATACAACCTGATACTGACCTGCAAATTGCAAAAAAACGTAAGAAAATTTGAATTACGTAGGCTACCCTGGCGCTTTCGCCTTAATGCGTCCAAAAAGCCAAAAATAAGGTTTTACGAAAAATAAGTTACGATTTTAATGAAATTTGGAAGTCAGATATGACAGGCTGGTCTAAAACAGTAATATGGCCACTCAGGATAAGCTCACTTATATTCTCTCCAAGAGGGCGAGCATAAACATGCCTGTAGTTTGTACAAAACTATGGAAGTAGCTGGCATAATGCCATTGTGACATTCACCAATCAGAAGTCATTATGGCCCACGGCATGCAAGCTACGTGCATACTTTTGAGCAAGTTACAGGCATGTGTATTCTCGTCCTAATTCTACGGTGGGGACAGTCTAGTATGACTATAAACCTTGCACTGACTCAACTTGATGCTTAGGAAATCAATGTGGAATCAAATCTCAATCTCAAAATATGTCAATGCTTAAAACACGCACGTTTAACAACAAAGGTATTTTAATTTGCAATGATTTTGTCAATGGAACATGTCCTTGACCATATTTCTCGGCGTTGTTATTTGACCGTAAATCTTACTTACTTATAATGGACGTACTTTATTGTGCAAACGTACTTTTTTGTGTATGCTGTGGTCTCCTATAATTGTACTTACTCCTTCACTTAAAGGAGACCACAGCACGTAAACGAGGCAAAAGGAGTATGTAAGGTACGTAGCAGGTGGCGTTCTGTAGTTTCTGCCTACCCCCCTAGGAAGAAGGCGTGAGTTTATGTACTATCGGCAAAACTTAAGCATGTTCACTTTAGACAATATTTCTGCGAAAGCGCAGCTAATGACATACCATACCCCTTCCTGGTTTCGCCCATTTAGAGACAATATGCATTTGTGTGAGTATACGGCGCCTAGTGTTGAGTGTTACACTTCAATACGTCATTATATTAATACGAACAAGACTAAAATACACTTCGTGCATCCTATTGGTCAAAACGCATGCATCGGGCGATCGAGTGGTGGACCGTGCTACGCGATTATTGCCTTAAAGGTGAGCATGCGGAACTTTGGCCGATAGTACACCTACTGAATGCCTGATGTTGCTCATTATTTGCGTGTCATGTAATAGGTTGGGGAAAAAGTTTCTTCGCATTTTTTATGAAAATTCAAAACATTTTTTAATATACATTATTCACATTTATCTAAAGTATATAGGTACCATTTTGTTCGATAACTTTTTGCCATCTTGTAGGTAGGGACATGATCCCATTGCTATAGAAATTTTGGGACTTCTGATCAAAATACCGCGACAAGTGGTTTTGGCAGTCCTCTCGTGATGTTAACTTGACACTGCCTAAAGAATTCTGAAGAGACCAAAACAGGTGGAAATCTGAAGGTGCAAGGTCAGGACTATACGGCGGATGCATTAACACCTCCCAGCCAAACTCTCTTAATTTTTGCTGAGTGGCTAAAGATGTGTGAGGTTTAGCGTTATCATGATGAAAAACCACACCCCTTCTGTTGATTAATGCCGGCCGCTTTCTCTCAACTTCTTGCTTTAATCTCATCAGTTGTTCGCAGTAGAGTTCAGAATCGATGGCCCTGCCTGGTGGTAACCGCTCATAATGAATAATGCCCTTCCAATCCCACCACACCACACACCACATCACCTTGTTGCGAGTTAACCCGGGTTTCGCCACAGTCTGTGAAGCCTGACCGGCCTTTGACCACGACCTTTTTCGCACGTTCTTGTCGTACGTGATCCACTTTTCATCACCAGTTATCAGCTTCTTCAAAAATGTTTCGGTTTCATTACGTCGTAATAAAGAATCACAAATGAGTACACAGTTCATTAGGTTTCTTTCAGTGAGCTCGTAAGGTACCCAAATATTGCGCTTTTTTGTGTACCCAGTTTTTTTCAAATGCGCCAAAACTATTTTGTGGTCAATTCCCAGTTCTTCAGCTACGTTGTAACTACTGATATGCCAATCTTGCTCCACTTTTTCAAAAATGGCATCCATTTTATCCGTAATAGGGCGACCAGAGCGACGTGCATCTTTGACATCAAAATTTCCGGATTGAAAACGCTTCAACCAAATTTGTATTACTCTCACAGACACTGCACTGAGTCCATAAACATTGCAAATTTTTTTCGCGGCTTGCGTTGCATTTTTACCTTTTTTGTAGTAAAATTTTAAAATGTATCGAATTTCTTCATTAGATTCACTCATCTTGACAGTACGAAAAACAAATCAAAATCACACATTTTCCTAATTTGAATTTGGAATTATGTTCTTTAAAATTTAAACTTTCAATGATACCAAAACCAGCCAGATACAAATAGTATAGCCATGCGAAAAGACTTTTTCCCCAACCTAATATTATGTTATATCTTTTGTTGAGATCCTGAAAAAATAAAAAAATCGACTCACCCCAACTAGCGCATCATCAATAATATTAGTCCTCCGCACTTTAAGCCTAAGGAAAGGCATAGGCGGTGCGGCCCCGACGACCGCGTGCAACAACGACACGCGTCGCTCCGAGTACATTCGGATACGGTTCTCGTAGTAGAGGCCGAGCGACTTCGTGGCCACAGTTAGGATGAAAGGATACCTTAGGAACGCGAATTTTTTACCTGGAATGCGAAAGTTCATGCTATATGAATATTGTAACTTACAATTTGTAAGCTCTTGTTGTTTTTGTGTGTAAATGTTATGTATTTAAGTTAAAAGCAATATTTTAAACTTCTTCTAATACTAGCTTTTGCTCGCAGCTTCGCTCGCGTGGAGGTCTGGAATTATCCCACGGGAACGTACTACCGCGATAAAAATGGGGCTTGTGGCTAAGTAATAACAGCCGCACGGGTCGATCAATTCGGTTAAGCTACGCTTGCCGCGGTTGGTTGACCATCTTTACAAACCAAGACCCCTCTGTGCCTCGGAAAGCACGTTAAGCCGTTGGTCCCGGCTGCCATTCGTGGGTCTTTCTTTGACAGTCGTTACGGGTCGTCATTAGCCCGAAAGTCTGACAACCAGTCTTACCAAGGCGTATCGTGTTATCCAGTAACTGGGTTGTGGAGGTCGGATGGCAGTTGCTCCATGTAAAATACTGGTATTCAGTTGCATCCGGTTAAACTTGAAGCCGACCCCAACATAGTTGTGAAAAGGATAGGCAGATGATGATGTCTTAATCCAGGTCATGGTCTACCCATGTGCCAAATTTCATCCAAATCCGTTCAGCCGCATTAGCGTGAAAGTGTAACAAACAAACAAACTCACTTTCGCATTTATAATATAAGTTATGATGTACTTAACTTTTTCTTTCATTTAGCATATAAGCAATTTGGTGTTCCTACTACTGTTAGCTTATTTTGTATTTTGAATAAATAAATTGAGTGAAAGATTTATGCTGATAGAGGGATCTGTTTAGCGGTAAAGTTTTTGTGACACCAATGGTTTTATAGTGTACAAAATTATTACACAAATCACAAAATAATCAACACCGGTGGTGTTTCTTAATGTTCTTCCGCTTCCACCTTTGTTTGTAATAAAATATGTAAATAAAATAGGATAAGAAGGGACAACTTGTCTAAATTAATATTATAAAGAGAAAATATTTGTTTTTTTTTTCGTATTTTTGTTCGTTACGCTTTCACGGCTAAATGGCTGAACCGATGATGATGAAATTTGGTATGAGGATACTTTGAACCCTGGGGAAGGACATAGGCTACTTTTTATCGACATACCACGCAGGTGAAGCCGCAGGCGGAAGCTAGTATTAAAATGAATGGGTATTCTATCTATCCATGCAAGCTTATTGAATTTTGTAACTTTGTGGCAATCTTTTTTGTTGAACTGTACTACGGCAAGCCCAGTTTATTTTTTGAATGGCGGTTTTAGATTACTCAGAAAGAGTTTTTATAGCAAATGTTAGTATGAACAAACACACCTTTACTTATTTCCGTCTTAAAATTACCGAAGTCTATGTCCATTTCAATAGTATCACTAAGAGGTTCGTTGTAGAATTCCTCGAATGGCAGGTATGGCTTTCTAGCATCTAAAACATTTATATCTAATTCAATGGCTGAAACAAAACAATCTTATATTAATATTGGGTGCAATAAGCATGTAGCATAGCGAGTGTTGCAGGTAAGGCAAACAAATAATAAAAAGTAATATCAACATATAACTGCCCCAGTGCAGTACATAAGGCTTTCTCAAAATTCTCAAGCAGAGAAAGTAAGTGATCTTTATTTGTATCAAAATCGCAAACATAAGTCAAAGTAAATAGATATGGTGCAGAGCAAACGCAACTTACACATGCATAATAAATAAAGACGAATGCAAAAGTATAGAAATTATGAGTGTGCACAATCATGCGACTATGGAGAATTTTATAACATACAGTTTTTGATTATTCTTAAATTAACCTTATTTTTATAATTAAAGTTGTCATTTAAGTAATACAATGCCACGTATTTTTATTTTCGTACATGCTAGAGATGCTAACTTGTCTACTGTTTCCTAAGTATAGATAGGGCTCAAAGTGTTGATGCACAGCATGTAAACTTTTAAGGCCTGTTTCACCAACTACGACCTCTGGCGCGTCGCCGTAACACCATTGGATAATAAAATTTAATGCCTATAAACGTCGGCGTTACACCATTGGATAATAACAACTGTCAACATGCATGGTTGTCAATGGACGGTAATATTTTCTATTTATTGGCACTTGCAACACGATCTAGCTGTATCATTCGATTAGTCGATTCATGCTTGACCTATTTTGGTAACATTTTAACAGGAGCGCCAACAAACCGGAAGAAAAAAAAAAGAAAGAAATTAGTGCTTCTGTGACGGCCATATTTGTTGTTTTACGAGTGATTCGTGCGGGTGTTTATGTTTTGAAAAAATGTTTTCAAGAAGGAAACGGTGGGTAATCTTATGAGATGTTTATACAGAATTACTGAGAAATAAGTATAGATTTCGTATGAAGTGATAGTTTATAGAAAAGTTATAAATATGTCGAGAAAAAGTTACGAAACTTTTGTAATGTTCATAATTTGCTAGTTATGGCCGTATTACGTAATGTTATATGATAAATATTTTTGTTTAGTGTTTGAAATACACTTATGTAGTTAGATTATTGTTCCACAAACATATTTTGGCTAATAGCTAAATATTTCGTTCGTAGTGTTTTTGCGCGAACGATACATCGCCGTCAGTGTTATTCTCGGCACTGCGCGGAGTTCGCGCCGAAATTTTTTCGTTGCGTAAACAAATAGTTTTTATGGTTTAGTTATTGTTTATAAGTGGATTGTTGTTAATGTGTGGTGTTTTATCGTTTCTACAGATATTGTGTTATCGTAATAAAGTGTTTTTTTGGTGAATGTTTGTGTAGATTGGATGTGATGTGAGAAAGTTTGAAGGTTATGTGAGTGAAAATTATCAAAACAAAAACTTAACGCATCGTTGCTAGATAAGGTCAGTTGTATTTGCATAATGAATGGTATAAGTAGTTAGGTAATCTAATAACGAAGCCAGGAAGGTATAACATGTAACGTTTAACTGGCTATGCATTAACGAAATCTGCGTTTTTTCGAAGGCTTGCCCAAAAATCAACAAGTACTTCCAAATGTACTGTGACGTTTGTGGCACTTGCGCATACAGGAGGCCCGACGCACCAGAGGTTAAGTTCCTATTACTTGGCAGATAATTTCCTACAAATTCTGTTCCATTTTTGAATATATTCGATAAGTAGTGGCTATTCGGACATCGCATCGTCATAGAAGAAGTTGACGTCCCTTAGAAGTTGACTAGTTGTTACTATGGCGCAAATAAAAATGAGGTCCTGGGTTCCATTCCCATGTCGGGCAAAGCGTTATTGAGTTTTCCATCAGGAATTTATCAGTAGCGGCCCGGAGTCTGGATTTGTGCCTGATTGGTGGCAAAAGGCTCACCCTCTATTACATGGGACTTAACCATTACTGGCGAAATGCGGGTGTACTATAGGGTGTATAGGTACACCTCTGCCTAATCTATTGGGTGAAACAGGCATTAAGAGTATGTCATTCAAAACTACTATTCTGGACCCCATTGCAATGAATGGGACTTGAGAAAATAATAAACCGTATCCAAGTATTCTATATGGACAGTGTGAAAGATGACATGGCTAGAAAGGGGGGGCGACTACTGAGATGACGACTAATAGAGAGAATTATGGAAAAAACCGGCCAAGTGCGTGTCGGACCACGCACAATGAAGGGTTCCGTAGTTCAAAAGAATTTATCTGAAAAACAAACTTCAACATTGTAAACACAAAAAAAAAAAATTATGTGATAAAATGACAAATTAACAATTTTTGGACTTTTTCCTTTAGTTGTGCTGTGAGACCTTGCTTCTTTGCCTTTCATGATTCTAGGTCAACGGGAAGTACCTACTCTATAGGTTTTGATTTACTTGCGAGTATCAAAATATGTCGCATAAATGGCGGTATTTTTTATTGCCTTGACTTGAAAGCCTGATTCTTTTAGAACTCAAGTCCATAAACTTATGTATTTGATATTAATTTCAACTTGATACCTTCACGTGTCCCTGAGAAAAAGGGTCTTGACAGGCTCACAGACAGACGGACAACGAAGTGATCCTATAAGGGTCCCGCTTTTTCTTTTTGAGATACGGAACCTTAAAAAGGGACATGTTGCGCCGACCCCAAATAGATTGGGATATGGGCAGGAGAATGATGAATGATGATGATGCAAGTGTTCTATACAGGAGCATGTTTACCTAAGGGATCATCTGGCTGCAAGTGTTTAGAAGCCTTTATCGAAGACGGTGGGTACAAATGACCAAGCACGTTCTCCAGCGGGTCCTGTTGATTCGAGAGAACTATCGGCTCCTCACGCAGGTTGTTTGACTCCATCAGACCGGCTAGCATGTTCGCGTAGTATACTATCTGCGGGTGAAAAATTGTTTAGGAAGATTGTTAAGTGGTTTTACATATGAATTTAGAAATATGGAGAACTTGTGTATGATTATCGTGTTAGATACCCAGTTAATAGCATACTCTTTGGTGTGTGTGTGTGTGTGTGTGTGTGTGTGGCTGTGTGTGTAGTGGTTGTGAATGTCAGATAGGCAGTCACTCCATGTAAAATTCATATTCAGCTGCATCCGGTTGGACTGGAAGCCAACCTTGACATAGTTGGGAACAGGCAAGGCGGAAGCGCTTTACTTTTAAACTTTTGACATTTTTTTCTTTAAGCTCTGAGCGGACCACCAACAGTGGAGCAGTGGTGGTGGCCCAGTGGTAACTGTCCCGACTTTCGAGTTGTAGATCGCGGGTTCGAACCAGACAGACTATGTATAAATAATTTCATCACCACTGCTCTCAAAACCGTGAAGGAAAACGGCATGTCCTAGAACCAAAAATTCGAAGACATGTGACATCTACCAACCCGCACTGGACCCGCGTGTTAGATTACACCCACTTCCTCTCGAAGAGAGGAGGCCTGTGTCGCAGCAGTGGGAACATTATAGGCTGATTATGGTACTTTGGTCTGCATCAGACCAGCACTAAGCAAACATTCACCGCAACTCTAATGCAACTTGCAAAAGTCTAAGTGCGAGATAAAGCTTGCTAGAGAACATTGTTCCTTAGCTCAATAACAATTGTAAAAAAGATAAAGATTATCAAAATTATGATCTTTTTTACACTTGCTAAACAATGTTTCTCATTGATCAGTATCAATGAGAAACATTGTTTTATACCTAAAGATAATTTTATTTATTACAAAATGACATGATGATCAGATAACATCGTATAGATAATAAGGATAGCAGTAAATGAGTAAGGCTGACTCAAGAATTATGTTATTAATGTGTTTAGTTGTGGTGGAACCTGTTGAACCGAAAACTTCGCTTGTTATTCCACTAGCCTCTTTGAAGCACTTCCGTGTTAATTTTTGGTTGAGTATGGGACATTCGATCCGGCTCGAAGGACCAGCTTTATAGCCAAAAAGAGCTCGAAGTGTAAACTAAATAAAATGAACTATAAAAAATGACAGAAAATAATAAATCGTTTTATCGATGGTGACAGACAGAAGACATAAAAAAAGTTCTGATCAAATTGACAACAAAAGAATACAAAAATGTATTTTTGACGTATGAACGTAAATGAGACAAAAGGGGTATGTAAGGATCGTAGCAGGTGGCGTTCTGTAGTTTCTGCCTACTCCTGTGGGAAGAAGGCGTGAGTAAAGTATTTAGTCTCCCTAGAACAAACATTATTTATGAGATTTGCGTCACTCACAGTTAAGTTATAAACAAATTACCTTCATGAACTTGGTTGCCATGGTGACAACCTCGTCGTCTTGTACTTGGAACTGCCTCGTATAGTTAGTGGATATAACCCTGAGGGTAATGAGCTGCTGAAGCGTCTCCAGTATATGACGAAGACTGTCCCTGCAATGTTGTGCCCAGATGCGTGCCAGCCTTGCTTGACCTGCCAATAGTCATCAATTCAGAAAAACAGGGTCAAATTAAATTAGCTAGCGAAACTCGGCAGACGTGATGAGTACCGATATCTAAACATGATAAAACAAAAAAGAAATTAATTTGATGATGTTTTTTTTTTGGGTCATTTACCGTCGGTATTGCAGTCAAGTTTAAATAACAGTTTTTTGTGAGTAAACTTCACAGACGTGATCGGTATCGATATCTGAACACGATAAAACAGATTTTATCAACTAACACTTCAAGTAACAACATACCAGCAGTCATTGATCCCCCAAAAAAAAAAAAAAATCAGGAATTTCGCTAGCTAATTTAATTTGACCCTTTATGCACGGGTTTTTAAGTTGACAATTCCCCTTGGTCTTTGCGTTGACTGAAGAAGAACGCACAGCATTTTCAAATATGTTTTATTTTTATGACAAAATGCAAAGTTGTACGAACATCGATGCATTATGTAAAGGTTCCTCGGGCATTCTCGAGCATGGTCGCGCGGGTGCTCTGTGCCTTATACTCTTTCCAACCATTTATTTTATTTTAGACATGAGCACGCCTATGAAGTTCCTTATTTATTGACAGGCAAACATAGACGAAAAAATGCAATACTTCATGTACGCTAAAGTAAAATAAATGGTAGGAAAGATTATAGATAAGTAAAGTTTTTACAGCATCTTCCTTCATCTTTTAAGTTTTTTACACACAGCCAGGAAGACTACGAAACAAATTCTAACTGCAGTTGCAGAAGAGTGACTTTAATGACAGTAACATAAGGTTCAAATTGTTATCAGGTATTTCTTATCACGGTACAATAGGAAATACTCTTTATGTGCATCTTCTTATCACACTAATATTATAAAGGCGAAAGTGTTTGTATGTTTGTTACTTCTTCACACTCAAACTGCGGACCAATTTGGATGAAATTTGGTATGTAGATAACTTATACCCTGGATTAACACATAGGCTACATTTTACCCCGGTCTACGCGGTTGAAAACGCGGGGCGCCGTTAGTTGTGTATAAAGCATACGTTCGCAGGTTTTACTAAAAAAATTACATAAAAACCACTATTTTTCACTATCATCCTACCTTTAAGCGACAAATGCTCAGCGGCCTGGCAAAGAGCAGGCAGTGCTATCTCCAGATAGTCACTACATCCGAGGTCGGGAACCTCAAAGGCGATGACGAAGCAATTCACCGCGTCTTCCACACTCATCTTCTTCGTTATCCGCAGGTCTATACACATGTTGTCTGCCAGCGTCTTCAGTGACGTCACTAACGCTGAACTGTAGTATTCTGATGGCACCTAGGGTAATTTTGTTATTTACAATAGTCAAGATGATTTTCTAAAGATACATGTCTTAGACGAAGCATGTCTATTTTTATTTTTGTCCCAGTTAAAGTTGGTAAAGTACAGTTATTTTTTACTAAAAGTTTGCGTTAAAAAAAAAAGTAAACATACTTCGTCTAAGATATAGCATAATGATCAGCCTATTATGTTCCCACTGCTGGGACAGATTCTAGGACAGATATACATATATGTCTTAGACTCTCTCACAGAGGGGGCCTGTGTCAAAATGCTCTAAATGCCTTCATCATCTATTACCCCCTCACGGCTTTGCACCCAGCTTCCAAACTAAAGTCTGCTCCAAACAGAGATGAGCGCCGCCGCCGCCGTGAAAAGGCAACGGCGCACCGAGCGAAATAAGTCAGTACCAACACGTTTGAGGTTGTAATGGAACGTGTTACGTGTTCATTAGCGTTAATCTACGCAAACAAAATGGCGGCGTAGTCGTCATCAGTCAGAATACAATGCGGACGATAATAAAGACAGAAGAACTTCTTTTCCGTTCTTATCTCCCCGAACGCTGCCCAGCCAAGTCAGATTCGACGATTGACGCCTTTCTCAAAGTTGGACCTACGAGTACCTAACTGGACAGTTTATTTGTCCTAGGTAAACATACTCGTCCACAACTACAAGTGTACTCCGATCTTCATGAGAGTGGATGTTACATGGGCATTTGACATGTCCTTTGTCTTATTCATGTCCATTTTAAGACCCACTCTTTCTACTCTGTCTACTGAGGTCATCGAGCATTGTACTGAAGTCCTCCATAGTTTCAGCCATGACTACAATATCGTCGGCAAACTCAAGGCGAGTGATGTACTCTCCATTGATGTTGATGCCTAGCCCTTTCCAGTCCAGAACCTTGAAGACATCCTCCAGTGCAGCGGTGAACAGTTTCGGTGAGATGCTGTCTCAAACCTTGCTGCAGAAGGATAGGTTTCGAGATCTGGGGCCGTACTATGACGTGATAAAAGATCATGGATCCAGCATGGTTCCGTTGAGAAAAATGGATGGTGCTATAGGTCGTATATAGCTTCGTCTCTCTCTCACACTAGAACCTTGATGGATCCATGATCGTTTTTCACGACATAGTTCGGCCTCTGGTCTGGGTCTGGTGGACACTTCAGCACCTCGATGTACCGATAGTCGATCTGGCACCGTTGAAGAGACTGCAGTACAGCCCATGTCTCGATCGAATCGAAGATTTTCCCGTAGTCCAACACACATTTTCTTAATAAATGTACCGAAGTAAAAATTTTCACTCTGGTACATTTAATGAGAAACTGTACCTATCTAAAATTATATTTATAGTTTAGAATCGTACCATGCACATCTATCAACAATTCGGTCAAAATCCATTTTAAAAATGCAAAGCATTTTATTTAATAAATATACTTTTGTGTAAAAAAGTTATGATTTTACTACCCACTTGTAACAGTATCCTTAAACCCGAAATTCTAATTTTAAATCACCAAATGTTTCTCTCATTTTATAATCATTATCATTATTTTATATTCATCATCATTTTATTATAACCATATTTATCCGCAGTCAGTGAGGTTACCAGTCTTACCAAGGGGTCTTATCGTGTTACCCAGTAACTGAGTTGTGGAGGTCAGATAGGCAGACACTCCATGTAAAATACTGATATTCAGCTACATTTGGTAAGACTAGGACCCAACATAGTTGGGAAAAAGCTAGGCGGATAATGATAAATTGAAGTTCATTTCATAACTTAAATTTTAATTGATGATTTTTCAATTACAAGTTAATGCTATTCAAATAACGTTGTTCGCAAACGTGGTGAGATAGAAAGTTGAAACCTCCTAAAAATAGATGAATGTGTTTAATTCTCTTCGAGTGATTGCATAAGAATTTACCCTGAACAGGGTTTGTTTATACTTTCATCTGATACTTTTGGAACAGTTTATAGTATTTTTATCTCACGAAGCGACACGCGATTTACTTGTGTTTACATGCTGTTGTAGTGGTATGTTCACCGCACTTCTCATACTAATTATATCAACTTGTAACATATTTATTTTTGTGTTATCGTTACCACTTAGTTAAAACTTAAGTTTAAAACCTTTTTTGTTTAAGAACCTTTTGTATCAAGTAGTTACATTATGACCAATGTATTTTAATTTTTTTTACAAAATGACTTAAGTTTAAGTATCCATTTGTCTAATGTTGTTTTTATATGCCTCATGTTAGCGTAGAGTCTTATTGTTTATTAATTAAGAGTTAGGTATAAGTTATACACTTTTACACCAAACCATTTTATTAGGTATTTGCAATGTTATTATGTTTACACTTTGCTCATTGTTTTTTGATAATTATTTGTTTACCCTTTTATTAAATTATCTTTATCAAAGGGGGGAGGACATGTAGTGGTATGTTTACCCACACATGCACGCCACTTGCGAGCTTATAAGTATCTAAGACGTTCATCGTCACGTTAAGTTCGAAGTCACGCGTTGTCACGACAACACATATTACACAGTCGTTTACTAACGGCTACTCGCGTCAAATCATCATATATCATTTCATAATAATCATCATAATAATTGTACCGTGTTTAGTTGTAGTAAATACATTATTAAATTCATAGTATAAATCTGAATGGACATTTAATTTCTCACTATAGAACCTACATCACGTCCCAACAAAAGTTCTATACTGTGAATGTGTGCGTGAAGACGAGTAGCGTCAGCACATAACACACACGCAAGCACCCTTACACACACTCTTCAAAGTTCGCCATTGTCTCGGACGGTACCGAGAGCTCCTGCGCTTACACACACATTCACAGCGTGTTTGTACCTACACTTGGTAAACACAAGTAAAGCTCGTGACGTTTCGTGAGATAAAAATACTGTACCACAGTAACATTGCGAGGTTCTGCAGACTTTTGTGAAGTCTTAGCAGGTCAGCTGCAGTTAAATTCTTTGTTGTCCAGTCGAATGAATATACCGTGGTGGCAAACCACGGCATACTCATTTGACTCACATGGCAGTCATCTGCTGAAGGCATAAAAGAGTTGTAATGAATTTCACCTACTTTGGCTAGGTACTGAAACGCTTTGCGACATGAGGCCACATCCAACTCTGGCCCCGCCACACTGTCCACGTCTTTGTCTGGATCACTTGATAAACACATTGCTTTTGACTCCTTATCTAAAACAACAACACAAAAGCAATTTTTCAATTAAGAATCGTGATTACGATTCGAGACATATTAGGTTGGGGAAAAAGTCTTTTCGCATTATAGTATGTATGAACTTAAAATAAAATCTCTTTGGCTATACTATTCGTATCTGGCTGGTTTTGGTATCATTGAAAGTTTAAATTTTAAAGAACATAATTCCAAATTCAAATTAGGAAAATGTGTGATTTTCATTTGTTTTTCGTACTGTCAAGATGAGTGAATCTAATGAAGAAATTCGATACATTTTAAAATTTTACTACAAAAAAGGTAAAAATGCAACGCAAGCCGCGAAAAAAATTTGCGATGTTTATGGACCCAGTGCAGTGTCTGTGAGAGTAGCACAAATTTGGTTTAAGCGTTTTCAATCCGGGCATTTTGATGTCAAAGAAGCACGCCGCTCTGGTCGCCCTATTACAGATAAAATGGATGCCATTTTTGAAAAAGTGGAGCAAGATCGGCATATCAGTAGTTTCGACGTAGCTGAAGAACTGGGAATTGACCACAAAACAGTTTTGGCGCATTTGAAAAAAACTGGGTACACAAAAAAGCTCGATATTTGGGTACCTCACGAGCTCACTGAAAGAAACCTAATGAACCGTGTACTCATTTGTGATTCTTTATTACGACGTAATGAAACCGAAACATTTTTGAAGAAGCTGATAACTGCAGATGAAAAGTGGATCACGTACGACAAGAACGTGCGAAAAGGGTCGTGGTCAAAGGCCGGTCAGGCTTCACAGACTGTGGCGAAACCCGGGTTAACTCGCAACAAGGTGATGCTGTGTGTGTGGTGGGATTGGAAGGGCATTGTTCATTATGAGCTGTTACCACCAGGCAGGACCATCGATTCTGAACTCTACTGCGAACAACTGATGAGATTAAAGCAAAGAGTTGAGAGAAGGCGGCCGGAATTAATCAACAGAAGGGGTGTGGTTTTTCATCATGATAACGCTAGACCTCACACATCTTTAGCCACTCAGCAAAAATTAAGAGAGTTTGGCTGGGAGGTGTTAATGCATCCGCCGTATAGTCCTGACCTTGCACCTTCAGATTTCCACCTGTTTCGGTCTCTTCAGAATTATTTAGGCAGTGTCAGGTTAACATCACGAGAGGACTGCCAAAACCACTTGTCGCGGTATTTTGATCAGAAGTCCCAAAATTTCTATAGCAATGGGATCATGTCCCTACCTACAAGATGGCAAAAAGTTATCGAACAAAATGGTACCTACATAGTTTAGATAAATGTAAATAATGTATATTAAAAAATGTTTTGAATTTTCTTAAAAAATGCGAAGAAACTTTTTCCCCAACCTATATTATTAAACTTTTAGCACTGTTTTGGTATTTGTTTTGAATATTCCAGGACTTTCTTATTTCATGTGAAATGGACAACACTTACTAAATATACCTACGATACCCCGAATACGACGCATAAAAGACAGTAGTGCAAAATGATCAGTTGCAAAAAGAATTTCAAATAAACGTTGCGTTCTCGACAGCTCAAATAGAACGTCAACTCATCTGCGGCATACTGTTAAAAAAACTCACCTTCGTTCATCTTCGTATCTTCATCACTATTTCCGCCACCCTTGCTGGCAAAACACCGGGCCAGTATAGCCGGTTGTGTGAACGCTTCCCCTAGCGCCCTGATCAGAGGCTGGCGCACTTTAGTCTGCAGACACTCTTCACACAACTCATACATACGCTCCTCTGTCAATGGTGCACCATCTAGTAACGAAATTATCACATCGTCAAGTTTCTTCACCAACCAAATAAAGGTATCTGTATCCATATTTTGTTTATCTTTTATTAAGCCTAAACTAGGGCCTGCTAAGAGCAGCAAGTGTTCAATATGATAACAAGAAAGTAAATGATCTAATATTGATGGATATGATACTTTAAGCGAGTGTAGCCTAAGTTGAAGGTAATTACCATGATTATGGTTTAAATGAAAGTAATTAGGTGCTTAAATAAACAATAATTTATACTACAGAATTAGATGATCACTGTGTTTAGGATAACTCATTATCATTAATGTTACTAAGAATTAATCATGTTGAATCCTTCATTTTAATTAAGTATCTACATGGTAATTAGTAAATGTTGTTATTATGTTACATTAAACTGAGTTTTGGAATAGGTAGCATTAGAATAGAATAGAATAATTTATTTGTGAAACATAGGTACATACAAAGATCTTAAACTAAAACATTAGGTAGTGTACCAAGTTTTGCCAATAATGACATAGGCCTACAAATGATGAATGATTAAAAACTGATAAATGAGTACTAACATTGCGCCACTGTTTATACAGCTAATCTTTAATAAAGTGTCTAGTCAGTGTCTGTGTGCCTCAGTTTGGAAATTTTATGTTAAGGTAGGTCAAGCTTAAATCATAAAACGTTTGTACTAGATGATTACCATATGTTTTAATATTATTATTCTTAATTTTTGTCATATTGATAATCCACTGTTCGAATTTTTAGTGATGTTATATCCATAATGACGTCATACCACATTTGTTTATTTTAGAAAAGTCTAAAGGAGATCATTCACCATACATACATTTTTGGGCTAAATGTATGAAACAAACAAAAAAAAAAGGCTATTTTCCGAAAGAATACGTTTTTCTGTATTTATTTCTGTTTTTCTTTTATTTTTTACTGTTATTCTTCTAAGGGATAATTTTTCAATCATCAGATAACTTTTATTCATGAAATAAATATGGCAGTTTGATAACTTTTGTATAGAAAGTATGTCAAACTGTCATATTTATTCTTGAGATAAAAGTTATTTGACTATTGAAAAACAGCCCTAACTCATACATACTGAAACTAGTATTTTCTGAAAACAAAAAAAAGTGAAAAGAATAACATGTTCTAACGGATTTTTTTTTGTTTGGCCAGCACTTTCATGTATTTAGCCCAAAATGAATGATCTCCTTTACACTTTAACAACTTATAAAAAAAAAAAGTAAAAGAAACAGGTTGCAGGAAAATTTGTAGCAACACTTCTTCCTAGGTCAAACACTGGTAAGAGGCGAAGGGTGGGTGTTTTCGAGCCTGTCTTTTGATACTTTTGACCTTCAGGAGTAATACTTAGTTTAATTATATTAGGTCTTTACCTATGAAATTGCCGTTCTGCAGTACTGGCCATTTCAAATCAAAATAATTTTTGTTTGGCTAAGAATTCTAATTTCAAATTAATTTTATTTTAAAAACATGGATTTTTTTTTCCAAAAGTAGTCATTTGTTTATTGATTAGTGTTACATTTTCATCGCATTTCAATCTTTTTCGTCATCATGGATACGTTAAAAATTCGAGTAATTATGGAATATGAGTACCGTCGTGGCAGCAACGCGGCACAAGCGGCACGCAACATCAACGACGTTTACGGAGCTAACACTACAAACCAACGCACCACTTGTTATTAGTTTGCTCGCTTCCGTTCTGGAAATTTCGACCTGAAAAATGAACCTCGCGGTCGTCCGAAGACTTTGGTCGACAATGACGAATTAAAGGCGATTGTGGAAGCTGATGATACACAATCTACGGCTAAATTAGCAGCAGCTTTCGACGTTAGCGTCAAAACAATATTGGTCCTTTTGCGTCAAATTGGCAAGGTAAAAAAGCTTGACAAATGGGTGCCCCACGAACTCAATGATCGCCAGCGCGAAGTACGCGTCGAGACGTGCCTTGCACTGCTCAACAGACACACAAATGAAGGAATTTTGAACCGCATTGTTACCTGCGATGAAAAATGGATTCTGTTTGATAACCGCAAGCGCTCAGCAAGTTGGTTGGATCCTGGTTCAGGACCTAAACAATGCCCTAAACGAAAACTTACCCCTAGAAAAGTGATGGTCACTGTTTGGTGGTCTAGCGCCGGTGTGATTCATCACAGCTTCTTACCAAACGGGGTGAGCATTACTTCAGATGTGTACTGTGAAGAACTGAACACAATGATGGAGAAGCTGGCACATCTCCAACCAGCATTGGTCAATCGCTCGTCTCCGCTGCTCCTGCACGACAACGCGCGACCTCATACTGCACAGCAGATGGTCTCCAAGTTGCAAGAACTGGGGTTGGAAGCTCTCCGTCATCCGCCCTACTCACCAGACCTTGCGCCTACAGACTACTACTTTTTCCAGAATTTGGATAACTTCTTGGCGGGAAAAAAATTCAATACCCAAGAGGCAGTACAAAATGCCTTTGAAGAATTTGTTGCCTCCCGTCCAGCTGATTTCTTTAAGAATGGCATCAATAAACTGCCACTGCGTTGGCAAAGATGCATTGATTGCATGGGTGATTACTTCGATTAATACAAATAAAAAATGCATGAAAAAAATTTGTTTAAATTTTTTCATACAAAACGGCAATTTCATAGGTAAAGACCTATTAATTTGGACTTAAGGCGAAATTGCCAGGATAAATTTTCTGCGAAGTTATTTGCAAATTGCAAGTCAATGTTGATCAAAATGATTCGCGACCGTAACAAGTATGTATTTACAGAATTATAATCATTAGTCATCCATACAACTCTAACACCTGAGGGCCAATTCTCGTAATTAAAAACGTTCAAATTCAAGTCGCAATGTCAGCCAGCGACAATAAAATGTCAAAAATGTAGGCAAACTCTATACAATTTTGACAGATTGAGACTGAGATGAGATTGCGAACGTTGTTATAAAAATACGGGAATTGCCCCTCTGGTAATCCTATTGATTGACTATTTCATGAAATTTGACATTTGAGGATTATACTAACTTGGAGTTGTATTACTGGTTCTAATGATTATAAGTAAATACATATTTGTTACGGTCACTAATCATACTTTAATCAACATACAACCTAATAATGACTTGCAAATTGCAAAACGCGTAAGAACATTTGTATTTCGCGGGCTGCTCTTTGTTATATTAGTAAATGAGTATGAGAACAGAATGTAAGAGGTTGCCTTACTGTTATGACTACGAGTTTTGGATTCCTCTTGGTGAGATACATTATGACTAGTTTGTGGTTCCTCCTCCCTGGAGGTGCTCTCCCTCACTAACGTCGTGGTGGAGGCCTCCCTGTCCTTGTTGTCCTCCTTGTCTTTTGCACTTGAAGTGTTACATGTTGTGCTGAACAAAATATGCTGGTATTACATAACATACAAGCTTTTGCCAGCAGCTTTGCCTGTGTAGAGATTTGTAAACAAAAACCAACAAACATTTCCCTGAAGAGTTAGGCAGGGGTGTACCTATAGTACACCCACATTTCGCCGTCTCTTGTAATAGGGAGCGAGTCTACTGCCGGAGCTGATTTAAAAAAATATATATATTTAGTGGATATGCTGGCCATAGGACACTCTTAGCAGGTAAAAAGTATTTGTATGGGTTTTTTTAGTTGACTATACCAGCCAGCATTTCATTTGTAATTATTATTATTAGCTCTTATTCTGGTATAAATAATGATTAATGAGTAAATATTATGTCCTAGCTGACCCAACAGACATTGTTCTGTCCAAATTTCAATAATTACAAAATTCCCATAGATAATACACTTCCAGTTTTCCCAAATTTTCCAATTTTTTTTGGCAACTTATCCAATTTTTTCTCTTCATAAAAACCTTCCTCAACAACATCCACAAATATTTGGAAAAAAAAAAAATTGCTGAATCGATCCAGCTGTTCTCGAGATTTACACTTGCAACACATTTAGCCATTCATTTTTATTTTAGATAATATCTAAAAGATGCAGTATGTACTCTTCTACATTCAAGTGTTCTATTGCTGGTAAGTAAGCTATAATACATACTATATTAAAAAAGCTATGTTATTGGCACGGCATTAAAAAAATTTCTATGCTGTAGGATAAGAAACCTTATTTTCAATAACCATAGCTTAGTGTTCAGTGCAGATTCAAAAGTTTTTTTTTTCAAATCAGCTTAGTTCCATTGTAAATAAAGTTCATGTTTCACCAGTAATATCATGCAAAAGTATCTATTTTCAGATTTTGCAGATTTAAGTCTACTACCAGTAAAAGTCTATGTAGTTTTATTGTAGATTGTTAAAAATATACCAAAAAATTCATGTTACTTACCTAGCACTAGAATCACAGCCGCTTGCCTCAGTGCGAGGAACTTTGTTAGGCAGCGTATCACAGAGACGAGCCTCTTTGTAGAACAGTTTTATGGCCTCTGCAGCTGCCTCGTTTGGTGATAGATTCCTGGCCTACAGATGTTGATAGTTTTAAATACATGTATCTAGTTCTTGTCAATAAAACGGTGAGTGCAAAAAAAACTGTTACAACATTTCAGTTATAAGGTGTTATGATTGTTTATACTGTAATCCAAATATTTATGAAACATAATCCTGGTTCTTTTACCTCATAATTCTATCATGTCTACACAAAATATGTACTTAAAATAAATATATATATTCAAGTTCAGGTTACTGATCTGGTCATGATCAACAATGCAACTACACATTCATGAAATAAAAATGTGTTTAGCAATAACTTTCTTGTAAGAACTGATACAATTATCTTATATTCACCAATCTATAGGTCATGTTTGGTGATTATGCCAAGAATAACCATAATTATTTGTTTAATACAGCATAAATCAATCATTCATAACTGGAAAGTAAAGGCTAGTAAAATTATATAGACGTCTAATCTTCATTGTAGTATCTAATTTACATTAAATTTAAAGATAACTATTAAGTTTTATTAATTAGAAAAGGATTTCAAGTTCAGAAATGTTTTGAAGCAACCTAAATTAAAATTCAATTATCAATTATCTAGTACTAAAATGAGGTCATTCTGATAAACTTATTTTCTATTGAATATAGCAGTATTTATAGTTTCTTTGTGCTTCTTACTAATTAATGAAACTAGAGATTTTTTACTAATTGGTTGCTAGCAAACTTAACTAAATATTTTAAAAAATGTTTATAACAGTCAGCCAGTTACTGCCACATCAGATAAACTTTTGGACTTAGCCTTTCTGTAATATTTTGCTATAACTTATATTGAAGAATTAGAATTGTTAATTCCAAGGCTTGGCAGTAAATACAATGTAAATCAATGAGTAAATATTGATTATCTGTCAACCTTAACGACAAGGTAAACAAAACCAAATAATAGAAATTATATTTACCTCTCCACTTGATGCACAGTACTGATTGTCGCAGTTGGGATTGCCGCAGCCATCAAGTAGCTGGTAGAAATACCTCTCTATCAGCTGTCTAGCGGCAGCGCGCTTCATAATGTCCTGTGTGCGATTGGTAACTGTACCAGTGCATAAACTCGACGCAGGTTCTTCGTCAGTTATATTCGGGGTTGGGTTTTTTGACGATGATGCTTCGTTCCCCCTTCAAATACATACACAAACATTGTACACGATTCCTCCTGTCGATGCGACGCAGTTTCAGCAAAAAACAAAGAACGAAAATAGCAAGTAATGCTTAACATAACCTTTGTTTTTACGCATCAGTTAATTATAGCCATACACTCTTTTAGATACTGACAGTCTGGTAATAACAAAATGACAGTGAAAATTTTTACGCAGAAAAAATAAGAAATAAAATTACCTTGAAGCTTCGTCAGTTTCGCTTTTCGAGTTCATAGAAATTAATGCTCTCCGAATCAAAACAACTCTTAATCGATACGTTACATAAATGCAGTTGGCTAAAACTGTACATCCACCAGTATCTTGTCTCCTTAATGTTTTCTTGAATTACACTGCAGGTATACAAAAATACCAACAACTGTTCTATTCTCTTCCATTCTATTCTATTTTCTGTCAATTCTATCAACCATTTTGAATTTCGGCACTACGTTCAACGCAAAATTATAATACAGTAGATAATTTTAAAACACTTTTCTAGTTGAAATTTTCCACAAATATTATGAAATTCAAAACTAACATATGTTAGTTAAACGATAGCCACCTCCTTACCAGGAGTTGCTGTATTATTTAAACGTACCTAAGAGAAAGATAGAAATTAAAATCTTAACTTAGAATGGGACGTTCAATCTCTACTTGTCTTGGCTCAATCTATGGTTACGATTACAGATAACAAAATAATAATACAGAATACTCTGTCTACGCAATCAATACTAAAACAAAAACGTTATTTCATAGTTCTTTCAAACGTTCTTTTTACTCCGGAACAGTGATTTTTTGGCATTTCGGTACACCTCTATTGTATTGTCTCTTCCTTCTCTGCTTCTTCTTTCTGTCATTTTGTGTTCAATGTTGTGACTTGCGTAGTGTTTGTTGTGCAAAAATCAAAATTTTATTATAGGTTGTACAAATTAAGAACTTTCTCATACAATAAACTAGCTAGAAACACCTGACACAATGACGGAAGTTTTGCCCGCTGAAGAAGAAGGCCCACAAAAACGTGTGACTAATATTCTAAAAGGCTTTCAAGTGTATCCTTTTTTATGAACATCGGGCCAATATCTTGCGCCACATTTTATATAGTCTAAATTAGTTTCAACATCTAAGTATGTATTGTATTATTCGCCAGTAAATTTTGCCGTTTTGTGGAGAACAACAATTTTTACTTTGGCCAGCTGTTTCATCAGTACAGTAACCCAAAAAAGCAAAGCTAAATGTAATAAAGAAATGCTAAAGTCTATATTTACCAGTAGTCGTCCATTATTGTTCCTTTAAATAGTAGTACTTAATGGTACCAAATGCTATCATAAAATCATACTGTAATGAAGCTGTGCGTGTTTTTACTCATTTTCACTGAAGTTCTTGATTCATTGATTCTTTTTTTATTTTGCACGATCTTACTGGCATTTACTTTTTAAATTATATTCTTTAGAAAACTGTTATGACCACTAAGCATTAAATATTCCTTAGCAAGCGCTTCAAATAGTAACTGGATGAATTTGCGAGATGCTGATTCAGGTTAGTTAATTCTTACCAATAAACTTGTTCTAATCAAGAGTTTTTTAAATAGTCTAATAATCAGAAACGATTTAAGAATTCCATGGTTACATAATAATGATTAAACATTACCTAAAATCTCTTGTCATCCCACAAGTGGGACCCAGGCTATATAAGAAACAATAAAGAACTATTTTAACATGATCACTTTATTTAAAAAATGGTTTCCCATTCTTAATATTGGTCTCAATAAATTATGCCTTCCTGGCGGGCTTGGACAAGACCAGCAAGGGAAAGGGAAATCGGTAAAGGTTGGAGGAGGCCTTTGCTAAAGGGCACAATACAATTTTTGAAATTTTTGTTTGTTTGTTTGTTCCTGCATCACATAAAAGCCAGTCATAAAAGGTTTCAAAATAGAATTACTGAAAGACAAAAAGCTTTATTGTGAGTAAATAATTGTTGTTCATTAAATTTCTAGGCAAGATCCTATGGCAGAACAATGAAGACATGTCCAGCCCTGATGTGGAGCATGAGGCTCGCGTCCCTAAGCGTATCCTGAAGTGTCGAGTGGTGTCACGGGAAATGAATTTCAGCTCTGTCGAAATTCTGGAGCGATTCCGTTTGGAACAGGTAGATACATAAAATACTGGCCAAGTGCGTGTCGGACTTCACACACTTAGGGTTCCGTACCAAATCTGATTTATCAATATATTGGTATTTGTTAGTAAAATATACATAATAATAATCATTATCACCAAATTTCTAGTTCATAGGTCAGTCTCATCCTTTGTTTTCCAATATTTTTTAAAACAAAAAAAAAAACGAATCATCAAAATCGGTTCATAAATGACGAAGTTATCCCGCAAATACATTTAAAATATATATATATATATACGGTCGAATTTGATGTTTTGAAGTTTGTTAAAAATACAGTATTTATCTACTGAACAACCTCTAAACAATGATACCGCACTTGATGGGGTAGGTCAAATTTTTTTTTGTGCTCGATTTTGCTTTAGATTTGGGAGCACTCCTTAAAAACATTAAACAAAAATTTATGACAATTTGTATGGCTGGATCAACAAGATGGTTATACTGTGAAAATTTGAAGACTAGCTCCAACCGTTTGGCTGTAAAATCTGTGGGCTCCACTTTACTTTATAACCCGTTGATTTATTATACTAGTTATTTTTTTTTTGGTATAATATATCCTTTTTAGTGTAATTTAGGGATCCCTGAAATACAGAAAAGAAAAAAAAGAAAAAACACCAAAAACCGTCGCCTAAGCTTTCGGGACCCGGTGGGATGTGGGAGTAATAGAGTGGGGAAAACTATGGGAAACCTCAAAGACATTAACCTTGACCTCAAGGTCATTGACCTTCGGGTCAAGGTCAAAATTCCAAAAGTCAAGATCCGCGATTCTCAGGAGCAGTAACAGGTAAGATCCGTGGTTCTCCTAAGGTTGGTGAATTATTTGGGTTAGGTCAGGTTAGAACAGTGACCATTAACGCGCGAAGGCGAGCGAGCGAAGCGAGCGTGCCGCGGTAGCGGCCGCCGAGCGCCAGATCCCCTCTATTGTTGGTGAATCATTTGGGTTAAATGAGACGGTGAATGACTCGCTTGTTCACGAACCTGACGCATGGATTAGCTAAATGATCCAACACGCGCCACCATCAGCGAGACATTAGAGTGAGCGTCACATACTCTCAGCCGCCAGGGCACATTCAAGTCAAACAAAGACGTTCCCAGTAAATGGTAGCTTTAGAGTATGTACATAGTACTCACACATGTGCTATGCAATTATATAATACAAAGGAGATTGAGTCTATACAATGCAATGATAGTCTTACAATCTTCAGCAGCTCCAACAGTATCTTCAAATGTTAATTAATTAGTTGTGATTGTGGAGCAGGACCAGCATTGAGCCAAGCATTTTTATCAGTTATGTAATCCCCAAACTTATAATATGCCTGCCTGCATAGTGTGCGTTTTATACAAGTTTTGAATTTAGTCTCATGCAATTTAGTCTCGGCAATGACCTTGAGGTCAAGGTCAATGTCTTTGAGGTATCCCATGGTGTTCCCCACCCTATTACTCCCACATGCCACTGGGTCCCGAAGGCTTGATTAGGTGGTTTTTGGTGAAAATTTTTTTTTTTTTTGTTTTTCTCTATTTCTGTATTTCAGGGATACCAAAATTACACTAAAAAGGATATATTATACCAAAAAAAAATAACTACTATAATAAATCGACGGGTTATAAAGTACAGCGCTTCCCGGTACCTACCTTAAAAGTGAAAGATTAACAACCACTTTGAAGAACTTTGCACTCAACGGTCATAATATGTTGTTTCTCTGTGTGTGTATTTCACTTACATAACATAACATAGGTATATAGTCAACCTATAATGTTCCCACTGCTGGGACACTGGGCTCCTCGCTTCGAGAGGGAGCGGACCGTAATCCACCCCGCGGGCCCAGTGCGGGTTGGTAGTTGTCACATGTCTTCGAATTTTTGGTTCTAGAACATGGTTTCCGGTTTCCTCACGATGTTTTCCTTCACCGTTTTGAGAGCAGTGGTGATGATTATATTTACACAAAGTAAATCGTCTGAATGGGTTTGAACTCACGACCTACACTTCGTAAGTCGGGGCCATTACCACTGGGTCACCACTACTTTCATTATGTATTATTATTTCACTTAGGGCTGATTGTTCAATAGCCAGATAATTTTTATTTGAGGAATAAATATGGCGGTTTGGCAGCTTTTGTATTGAAAACATGTCAAACTGTCACTTTTATTCTTCAGGTAAAAGTTATCTGCCTATTAAACAATCAGCCCTTACGTGAACAGAAAAAAAAAGGAAAGAAAAGAGAGAATGCTTTTAGCAATAAGACCGCCCATTGTTTTTATTATTATTTGCTTCTTTTTCTATTCTACATGATCTTGCTTTTGAATTATTCTTTAGAATCACAGAGACCCCTATGTAAAATTTCTATGTCTACGAGGGGGGATCAAAAAGTACAAAAAGTAGTGAGAACGACATACTCCTTGGTAAGAAAAAAAATAAATACTGGCAGGCATAGCTCAGATACATATTTTGTAATATTAATAAAGAAAAAAATCTTCGATTCTCTTTTGTTTTTTTCTGAATGTAGTCATTTGTTTGCTTCGTGTCGGAACGTGTTCTCGAAAATGGAGAAAAACGAAGTGCGAGCCGTTAATAAATACCTCTGTTTAAAAAAGTTAACGATGCAAGAGATTCATTGCGATTTGGAGGCAACATTAGGAGAGTCTGCTCCGCCTTATTCCACTGTCGCAAGGTGGGCTTCTCAATTTCGAGTAGGGAGAACGAGCACGGAAGACGAACATCGTTGCGGCCGTCCATCGACGTCAGTCACCCAAGAAAATATTGCGAAAGTCGAGAAAATTGTATTGAGCGATCGAAGAGTTACCATCCGATAGGTACTTAATTCAAGAAACGGGCATTTCATATGGAAGTATTCAATCCATATTGAAACAATCTTTGAATATGAGAAAAGTCTCCGCAAGATGGGTGCCGAGAATGTTAACCGACAGTCAGAAACAAAATCGACTTGACATTTCGAAGATATTGTTTTGTTGACAAGTTTCAAGAAGATTCTGAAAACTTTTTGTCTCGTTTCGTAACAATGGACGAAACATGGGTCCATCATTTTGATCCCGAGACAAAACAGCAATCTTCGCAATGGAAACAGCCATCATCACCGACCCCGAAGAAGTTTCGTGCCGTGGCATCGGCTGGCAAGGTTATGGCCTCAATATTTTGGGACTCAGAAGGGATATTGTTGATTGATTACCTGTAGCGTGGAACCACTATTATAGGCCAATATTATGCAGCTTTAATTCCTAAGTTGAGGAATGCCATCAAAGAGAAAAGTAGAGGGAAACTTCGAAGGGGCGTGCTGTTTCATCACGACAACGCACCCGCGCACAGGTCGGCAGTTGCGATGGCTGCCATTCAGCAAGCCGGCTTCGAATTGGTTGACCACCCCCCTTATTCACCAGATCTGGCGCCTAGCGATTTTATCTGCTCCCCAAATTGAAAGAATACTTAAGGGGAAACAGGTACGAAGACGATAACGAGGTGATGGATGCCGTGGAGAGCTTTTTGCAGGACCAAGACAAAACTTTTTTTTTGAAAGGGATTGAAGTCTTGGAAAAGCGCTGGACTCGGTGTGTAGAGAGACTCGGAGACTATGTAGAAAAATTAATTATTAAGTTATCAATAGTCATTATAATCTATCTCATTCTCACTACTTTTTGATCCGCCCTCGTATATCTCTTTCTTTGTACCTAATCTATATGGTGTGCATTTGATAAACGAGTTTAAAGAGTATTCTATTCTATAATAAATAAGAATAGAAAAAAAAACAAAAGTGAAATGAAAATAAATGAGTGATTTGTTTTAAAGTTTAAAACACCACTGATTGGTTCAGGCTGTTGCAGAATAATCCTATACATTGCCTAAATACATCACCAAATCCAAAATCGAAAAGTCATTTATTCAAATTAGGCTGAGAATCAGCACTTTCTTTCTGAACGTCAAAATTACATAGACAGTCCCCACTAGCGTTGCCGGAGCGTAATATTCCGAAGTATTCCCGTCGTATTATTTGCGGAAGCATTCGGAAGTTTTGAGTAGTATTCGCAATTATTCCCCTAGCTAAGTACATGTTCGGTCACGTATAGAGTGGGTACTTATCTATAAAAGTTTGATATTCACCGCTAGATGGCGTTAATGCCAGATACTATGTTACTACGCGTTCATTCATAAATCTGAGTAGTATTCGATTTGAAAACTTCTGAATACTTCCGAATATTTCTTTTCATCTACTTAGATTAGTACTTATGTAATAAGTTTTTGTATGCGGTTTAGGTGTGAAGGTGATAGAGAGGTAAATACCTACATAGGTAAATTACTGAGTTTATAAAATAGTTTTTTTTTCTTTTGCTTATATCTCGAAAACGGTATGTCCTATCGCAAAAATAATGAAAAGTTGGCCCCCCATTATGAAACCCATAAACCTCAACACGTAGGTACCAAAAAAAAATAAGATTTATGAATGAACGTACTACGCGTTCATTCATAGTTCTGATAAGTACTTACGTAATAAGTTTTTTCTAGTGGTATTCCTTCAAATCGAAGTATTCTTTTGAATAATTGCGAATACTTCCGAAGTTTTGCAACGCTAGTCGCCACCCGCCAGCTGCACCCTTTAAATTATTACATATATATAGCAATGTAGCAGAGATTAGCTATTGGAAATTGATCTTGTGAATATGTAGATTGAGTATTCTATTCTATTCTATTCTAGATTGATTCCAAAATGAAGTCAACAAATGATAAAGAGTGGAGTAATTTTAATGCTAGAATAGTGTAATTGGGAGTATGGTCATTGGAAGCTGGCTGCTACTGCAGGCAACATGCTACTAATTGACCTATGGTACCTACGTTAGATAAAAAAAAAAAATAAGATTTAAAATAAATCATGCCTCATCCCATTCTTGTAATTTTCAGAAAGTACTCTTCAAAGGGCGTTGCTTGGAGGAGTGGTTCTTCGAATTCGGCTATGTGATCCCGAACTCTACAAACACTTGGCAATCCGTTATTGAATCTGCTCCTGAATCTCAGATGATGCCTGCTAACGTCCTCAAGTGAGTACTACTGCTGGTATATTTTTTTCCAGATTTTCAACATTTTTTGAAAGCTTGGTCAGGAATCTGATTAGTAAATCTAATTCTCATGTTAGCTGTCGTGATTGGATTACCAAAATAACGACTACCAATCAAATCACTTGACTAGTGTCGTCCCTGCAAACCACGAGCGCGCCTCATGTGTGAGTGTGACATAAGGTTTAAATTGCAATGATTGCCGCATGCCCGTGAAATGCATCACTATAATTTATTACCCGACTACGGCGAAGCAAAAAGGAGGGTTATGATTTTGACCGGTATGTATGTATGTTCATCTGTTCCCTCATAACTTCTAAACTACTTATCGTAATTTGACAAAATGAGGTATCGTTGGAAGCGTCTTGATCGTTCGCTGGTTATAGGCTATGTGACGTCACATTAAATTAAATAAAGCGCCCTCTAGAGGACATAAATGATGACGTGTTGGGTATCAAATGAAACGGCATAACTAGCACATTTCAAAAATATACATATATTGTTAGCTATTGCTAGCGACTTTGCTTGCATGTACCCGATAATTGGAAATAATTTCTAAAATCACCCCTCAGATGTGAGCCAAACATTTCTCTCCAAACCTACCTACCCAAAATACATACAATATAATAATATTCTTCTTTGAAATGTGAAGTGGCTCTGCAAATACTTTATCACAAAATTATAACCCCAAAATACTTCAAATAAAAGTAAGTTTAAAAACTAAAACCCAACTACTGAAAATCACACTCTAAAAAGTATGAAACAAGAAATTTTTCTCATCTGAAATTAGAGTCAAAATCCGGAGTCCTACTATTATTAATCTGTTCGATTTAAACTTACCCTTACTTCTTACATGACGTGTGACTCTGGATTTTTATTTTGTCTGTCTTTTTCTAATTTCAGATGAAAATATTTTCTTGTTTCATACTTTTTTGTTTCTTGTTTCATACTTTTTAGAGCGTGATTTTCCAGTAGTCGGGTTTTATTTTTTAAACTTACTTTTTTTATTTATTTATTGCTGACTGGACATGCTCTTGACCTCGATCACGCCTGATGGAAAGCGATAGATGAGGTCTATGATGGAACGAGCGTGCCCAGAAGATGCCTGTTCACTCTTGCTTTTAAGACAGATGCGTTACATTATGTGGAAGGGATCACAGACGCTGGCAGAGTCCCACACTTTGGCTGCGCGCATAATAAACAAAATAAACATTATTATCTTCTTGCCCCAGTTATTATTAATTTATGTTTTATAAATAACTAGCTGCGCCCCGCGGTTTCACCCGCCTAGACCGGGATAAAAAGTAGCCTATGTATTAATCCAGGGTATAAGCTATCTTCATACCAAATTTCATCCAAATCGGTCCAGCCGTTTGAGCGTAAAGAAGTAACAAACAGACACACTCACAAACTTTCGCCTTTATAATATTAGTGTGATTTATTGCGTTTTTTTTCCAGTGGGAACGTCGTCATTGAAACCAAGTTCTTCGATGGAGATCTGCTGATAACAACATCGCGCGTCCGATTATTCTACGTGTAATGTACAACCTCACAAACAAAGCATTTACTAGTCAAACATAAGTTTAACGCATTTCTGCTACAATCCTATTATTTTTGTTATGATGTACTACTTGACACTTTGTCCCATTTGATTCAAAATCACAAGTGACCTTACGATTAGGTTTTGAAATCGGTCCCCTATTAATAGTTCTTAGGCTTACACGTATTTTATTGTGGTGGACAAACTTTGATTAAAAATCAAGAATTATGCATTCCTCTAAAAAATCTTCCACAAATACAGTAAGGCCGATGAATCATGGCCGGCCTGAACATAGGCACGATGAACTTTCGCGCATGTTCTCTCACTCACGGTCGCCTCATGTCACCATATGGTTCCTAAAAAACTGTTATTGCGCAGCCATCTGCGCAAAGTTCGGGTCGGCCATGATTCATCGGCCATATTGTACATGTAAGCCCTTGTAGAAAAAAAAATGTCAATTGAAAAAAATCTCGTATATGTACCTACACTACTTACATAGCTTTTATAATTATTTTTTATATGACGCATTTTTTATGGTTCTATGTAGTAATGTAGTTCCTCAGAATTTTTGTAAAAAAGATTTCAGTACTGTGTTCTATTTCTACTGACATTTTAGCTACTTTTAAAAAAATATACGAATCTAAAATCCCTACTTTGTTTTAAGGCACTTTTAGATTAGAAATAATATTTTGTTTAAGAAATATTAGAAAAGCCAATGCTACTTTTTGGCATCAAAAAAGGTTTTGTGTGAAAGTAAATACATTTTGACAATCTATGTGTATAGTTTGGCACTACTTATTTCGATTTATCACAAACATAATCAAATTATGATAATTCAAATTACAGGAATAAAATGTAATGTAATATGAGTATTATAGTTTTAAGTTTTAAATACAATATTAGTAAGGTACGCCTAAAAATGTGTTTCCTTCGGAGGGTTTTCATAACAGCCATCTTTAAAATCCTTATTTTATTATTCCTACCATTCCAAGATTTCCAAGTACAATAAAGAATATAAATATATTACTATGGACGGCAATAATATCTGATTTATATCATGTGACATCGAAGGAACACCAAAACTATCTGACACCAAAGTATAGGATGCTACATCAAATGTGTTAAGTACCTCGTTCTGATCAAAAATATCTGGCATAACTTCAATACTCATTTACTTTAAGATTGCTAATAAATTGATACTGGCATAATATCGGCTCAATTGCCAATAAGAAAAAAAATCTCTTATTATTATCGTTTCTCTTTCAAAATTACTGACAGATATACAGGTGTGGAGTAAATAGTGGTCCAACTTTAAGGGGTTGATACTCGATGCACCATATATTCAGCTATCACATAAGTACCACAATATGAACCATTTTTTTCTTAGGTCTCGGAACACAATTTTTTTAAAAATTGATAATTTGCTTTAGAATTTTTTTTTTACATTTTCATGTCAACAAACAAAAAAAAATTAATAAATACGAGGGTCATTCAATAAATACTTAGCCTACAAAAAGTAAACGAAAATTTTGGAAAAGTGGCAATTTATTTTTCAACATAGTCTCCTTTTAGTTCGATACACTTAGCCCAGCGATGCTCCAACTTTTTTAACCCGTCCGAAAAATAGTTTTTGTCAAACTCTGCAAAATAGGCCTCCGTGGCGGCGATGACCTCCTCATTCGATCCATATCTATTCCCGGCGAGTGATTTTTTCAGATTAGGAAACAGAAAGAAGTCACATGGGGCCAAATCTGGAGAATACGGTGGATGGGGCAGCAATTCGTAGCGTAATTCGACCAATTTGGCCATGGCAACGGCAGACGTGTGAACCGGTGCGTTGTCGTGGTGAAACAGCACTTTTTTCTTCGCCAGATGGGGTCGTTTTTTCTTTAATTCGGCGTCGAATCGGCCCAATATATCGGCATAGTAAAGCCCTGTATTTGTTTTACCCTTCTCGAGGTAATCGATGTAGATCACACCTTGTGAATCCCAGAAAACGGTGGCCATAACTTTTCCGGCCGATTTTACAGTTTTCGCCTTCTTTGGAGCACGTTCCCCGGTCTGGATCCATTGTTTTGATTGCTCCTTGGTCTCTGGTATGTACCAGTGGATCCAGGTTTCATCGACGGTCACAAAACGACGCAAAAACTCCGCTGGATTCCGCTTAACAAACACGTCTCCGATGTGGTCTCACGGTTGCGCTTGTTTTCTGGTGTGAGTAAACGCGGCACCCATCGCGCCGACAGCTTTTTCATGCCGAGTTCCTCGTGAAGAATATGATGCACTATTCCTTCTGAAATGCCTACATTCTCAGCTAGCTCCCGAACCTTCAATCGGCGATCTGCCAATACGAGATCATGGATTTTTTTAATGTTTTCCTCCGTAGCAGCTGTTTTCGGTGCACCTGGACGTGGTTCATCAAAAACCGACGTACGGCCACGTGCAAACTCGTTGAACCAATTCTTGACGGTGGCCATCGATGGAGAAGAGTCACCGTACACAGCATCCAAGCGCTCTTTGATTTCGATGCGCGTTTTCCCTTCCAAAAATAGGAATCGAATCACCGAACGATATTGCTCTTTTTCCATTTTTGTAAAACCGATCGACACGTTCGCTTCCATAAGTTGTCAAATTAAAACAAATGAAGGGATTGGAATGAAAATTTGAAAAAAGAATTAAAAAAGAATGTGCTACACTGTGGTAAAACTCTTTTGAAACTACAGCGCCCTCTGGCGATGAGGCTAGGTACTTATTGAATGCACCTCGTAATGTCATTTATATAAAATAATGTGTCAGTTTTATAAATAATAATATAAAAATATTTTATTCCCAGACTGGATAAAATGGATCAAATTGTGGTATGTGAATGTGATAGCTGAATATTGGGTGTATCGACCCCGTAACGTTAGACCACTATTTACGCCACACCCTGTATGTATGCTTCCAGTGGGATGTGACAGTGTATGAGCTGCACTGAATGCTTTAGAGAAGAAAACTCGAAATATTATACTGTCAGATTTTTATGCTGCCAAAGTTACGAGTATGTCATATATTTTTTATCACAACGAGGTATTTATAACATTCTTCCGAATTTAACTCGGTAGGCAGATACATAAAACGCAGGACATGATTGATGTTATTGCATTCTAGATGAGACATTTTTTGAAGCCGATGCAGCATGCATTGAGTTGGTGTCGCACGTCTCGTCAAATAGTTTTGGTGTTCCTTCGATGTTACATATTTGTGCTGCCACTTGTTTATGCCTTCCACAAAAAACATATTTGCCGTCATCTTGACGACAGAGGTTAATACCTGACTGCATGATTCAACCCGCCTGCTGAGATGTTCTTAGTATTAAAATGCTTTTGCATACATTTTTTTTTGTGTATGGCATCTCGTAGTTGACTTTGAGAGGTCGTGACTACTTAACCGGTCAATCCTGTGGCTGCCTTAAGCGAACTCAAAGCCTCCAGTCAGGGGCGAATTTCTTATATTATTAAGCGACTGCATGCTAAGGACACCCCCTGTGGGGTACGAATCTTGGCTTAGGGCGTCGCTGGGGGGAGGACAGCTAGATGGGACAGGCTGGATCAAGTCTGGATAAATATCATTATCAGGGGAATTTAAAGCTACGGCGCGGGCTTGCACTTCTTCGAGCAAGGGTCGCGGGGAACAATTACGTCGGGGTCGTCGCGAGGGGCCTCGGCGGCGAGGTCGGAATAAAGTTTTCTTGTATTTGTAAACTGTACTGGTGGACAGAGGGTTATGGCGTCATCGGGGACGGTGAGAATGTATGTACATACGTATATCGCTTAGTTGGTTCGGCCGTAGCCGTAGTACTTATTGTATTGTCTGTGGCTCGGCATACCCTGCGTCCTAATCCTAATCGAAAGCGACAGTCGCGCGAATATATGCGATCGTTTACCTGAAGGGCGCAATCTATATTACAATACTCTATGGCGCGTACTCATAGAGCACTTTATAATACTGGTACTTTAATACTACTGCGGCGAGTACTAATAAAAAGTGATTGTCGCCTTATCCGGCCATAAGCAGGTTATATTGCGACGTTTAGGCCTCTGCCTCGAATTTCGCGGGCAGCGGGGCGGCGCCGGCGGCGGCGCGTCTCGCATTGTCCCGCGCCGCTGTTTTGGAGGTCCGGTCCATTTGTTTTTACGCATAAAATCCTGCCGCTCCCGCTCCGCCGCCGCTGCCGCCCCGCTGCCCGCAAAATTCGAGGCAGAGGCCTTAGCTTCACGATATATCGTATTTTAACGAGCGCCATCTAGTGAGTAGACTGTCATGTCTAATTGGTAACAGATGTCGGTTACATTTTATGGTAACAATATTGTCGGTTAATAAACGCGGTCCGAAACCTAATACAAAATCCTTATTTCGTTTTGAAGTAGGTACCACATTTGCTTGATAAATGTCCCAAAACCACAATTTAACTTACAAAATACAAATCTTATTGACAAAAAAACGTTACTTATGCCATCTATGATGTCAAAAGGATGTCCACACTTTAAAGTTTAAACCTGCTTCAGTAGATGTCGCTACAAGTGCATTAATTTTATTTTGTTGACAGAATTCAACTGTTAGTGTTTAGGAATTTGGCAAAATAATAATCATTACCAAAATAATATTTCAGTAACAATAGAATCAGTTTTAGTGTGTGTGATTGGTTGACTCTCGGCTTTGTTCTGAACAATGAGGTTAAACATCATTGGTTCTGAACTTAACATTTTAGTAACTCTTTGTTCCGAAAGATGGCATTGCGTGTCATTCACGCAGATCTTATTATACTACCCACATTATCAATTTCCATATTCATTTGAGATTACTCGTGTATTCGTGTAGGATACAAGTCATCTTAGTAGCAAGATCTATTCATTATGCTTTTGCATGAATTACATAGAGTAGGGGAAGTACGTACAAAATGACATACACGGACAAAATGACACAGGCATCATATTTCAAATTCTGCCGCTTCTAGCCCGCCGTAGACAAATACATCACGTGACCCTACCGGCTCATACCAACCTGTCAAATCGTGAACTCGCGCCAGTCTTTCGTTCGGGTGTCATGGCTGACGACAAACATTGGTAAGTTACGAGTTTTTTTTTTATTGGAGTGAGTTTTATGTATTAATGTTATATTGTTCATGATTTTAATTTGCGTGTACATTTATTGCACCCGTTAAGTACTTATTGTTACATTTAAATAACTTTTTCCGTAAATAATATTCATTTTGAATTTATTATTGAATTTTGATTTTTTATAACGCTATATGGACAAAATGATATACATAGGTAACGGACAAAATGACATAGGTATGTCGTTTTGTCCATTAGAACTCAATGAGCTAATTGTACCTTTATTCAACGATGTTAATTTCTTTACAGATATACCAAAATGCCGCGTAATTATAAGCGTAAAACTGATCGCCAATCCTGGAGTGAGGAATCAATGCGTAAAGCTATAGAAGCAGTGCTCAGTAATAAAATGGGCTGGCTCTTGGCGTCTAAAACTTTTGGAGTGCCACAAGCAACTCTCAGAAGACATGCTTCGAATAGTAACAAAACTTTGGAGTCCAGTGCAAAGGGTCTAGGATCTTGGAAAGCTACTTTTCCACCTGATGTGGAAAGAAAATTAGTTGAGCATTTGAAATTACTTGAATCTCGTTTGTTTGGACTGACGCGAGCTTCTGTTCAAGAATTAGCTTTTAATATGGCTGAAAGAAACGGTTTCGCTCATAGATTTAACCCACAAAAACAGAAAGCTGGACAAGAATGGTTAGAAGGATTTTTAAGACGAAATAAAGATATTTCTCTACGCAAACCAGAAGCTACTTCAGCCGCTCGTGCTCAGGCTTTTAATCGGCCACAAGTCAAAAAGTTTTTCGAGATATACGGAAATCTGCTGGAATCTGAAAACATTGGGCCACATCGAATTTATAATGCTGACGAATCAGGCCTGTCTACTGTACAAAAACCCCAAAAGATATTGGCTACTGCTGGCAGGAAGCAAGTTGGCGTAATAACTAGCGCAGAACGTGGAACCAACACCACTGTTGTTTGTTGTGTTAATGCTGTTGGTACGTTTGTTCCGCCGATGATGATATTTTCGAGGAAAAATATGAAAAATGAACTGGTAGATGAAGCACCTCCTGGCACTTTAGGTGTAGCTCAACCATCAGGATGGATGACAACAGATTTATTTCTGAAATGGCTTAAGCACCTCCAAAATTTTGTTAAATCTTCCATTGACGATAAAGTTATATTGATTGTCGACGGGCATGCAAGTCATAAAGGGATTGAAACTTTAGAATACGCGAAACAAAACGGCATTATTATTTTGTGTCTACCTCCACATTGCACTCATCGCATGCAGCCTTTAGATGTCTCATTTTTCGGGCCCTTAAAGACTTATTTTAACCAAGAGACATCCAAATGGCTAAAACAACACCCAGGACGTGTCGTTACACAGTTTCAGATTGCTGGCCTGTTCAAGGAAGCTTATGGTAAGGCAGCTACAGTGCAAAATGGTTGTAACGGATTTAAAAACACTGGCATTTGGCCTCTAAATCCTGAAATATTTCCCGATTATATGTATGAACCTGCGGAGACTACAAACATACCACTGGAAGACGCCTCCAATGTGCAATGTCATCAGCAAATAGCTCCTAGTCCAGTTCCCGTAGCTGGACCCTCTACACAGCAGTTAGACAATTCAATTTCACTTCCCGTAACGAACCATCTTCAAGCTTCTGAATCTACACAAACTCCACATCAGCAGCAAATATTCCGTGCCGTAACACCTGACAAAAATGATACAGTTCAAACAACCGACTCTACTGAACAAGCTAACAATTCAACAGCAAACACTGATCAAGACCATAATTTATCTGGTCCAAATCAAAATCGCCCATCTGTTGGTAGTAAAGAACGTCCTTCCTCCTATACTCTAGCAGTGCCTATTGAGGATTTATCTCCTGTCCCGAAAGGACGTTACATAAGTGGCCAAGGAAAACGTAAGCCAAAGAAACGACAAACCGCTTTGATTTTGACTCTTACTCCAAACATGAACGCGATCAAGTCAAATAATGAGCCTAAAGCTCCTCCAGAGAAGAGGAGACGAACCGTTACCAAAACCTTATTCGAAGAAGACAGTGAAGAAGAAAATTTGCCAAACAACACTCAAGATGACGAAGAGGATTGCGTTTGCTTATATTGCAACGATCTTTTTTCCCGGTCAAGACCTGGAGAAGACTGGTTGCGGTGTTTAAGTTGTTCGCATTGGGCCCACGCTTCTTGCGCGGACGTTCCTAAACGAACCAAGCGGTTCATTTGCGAGCTTTGCCTTTAATTTTATAACTTTGGCGTGTATGTCATTTAGTCCATATGTGATATGCCATTTTGTCCATATACTATGGGCAAAATGGATTTTCGTTGATCTCAGTTAAACAATTTTTTTTATTTTTTCTAGTTTGTTTATCTTCTAAATATCTATGATAATTCATAGGTATAAAACCAAAGATTACTGGTGTACAATATGAATGTGCTGTGATTTAATAATAAAGAGTTATGACCCAAAACCAAAACTGTATGTCATTTTGTACGTACTTCCCCTATGTAAGTGGTACCTTACTTTACAACTTGTGAAGCGTGGGGTCGCAGGCTGTAATTAAATGCCTTCCTCGTTTTGATTTGAGTCCTAGGGCTACTAGTTTGACTGCCAATGGTTGAATACATCGCTTAGACACTGCATTCAATTCACGGCAAGACGGGAACATTAAATCTCATAGTATTCATTAAAAATGGGTAGGTAGGATATCTTCACAGTGCACGGTACAAAGTTATTGTTCGATCTGAGATTAAAAATATTACACCTATGTGATCTCATAGTTAATCATTCTTATAATTTCAATTGATTAGGTATACCTACAATAGTAGGCGTTTCCCTTGCACGTGAATTACCTCTCATACAAGAATCCCACATCCTCTGATAAATGAATAATGCCATTCATACAAAGTTATAACAGTCAATGCGTGTTCTGCTATTGGTAAATCGTGACTCGATCCCGTATCTCATTAGTACGCTGACACGTTTAATAATATTACCATAGAGGAAATGAAAAGCGCTTTACGTGGCGCGTCACTTGTAGGAAAAGGCAGCAGTGAGCATAGTGCTTACGACAGGAACTTTTTGTAAATGAAATCATTGCTTGCGATGCGTACATCCTCTTTAGTTAGAACCGCTCGACGGATTTCTTCGTACACCACCGACGCCGGAGGAAGCAGAGTCGTTTCGATGCGCATCACATGCAACACTTCGCATATAAATAATAGAAATTATCTAATTATGTTCCGGCGAGTACTAGACTCGGACTTGTTGGGAATTGTAATATTAGTCGTGGCCACCGAACAATAATAATTATAACTATGACATTATGATAAATATTGAACGCTTTTTTTCGATAGGAAGGTCGATGTTATCGGTTACAGCTATTACACATTGTAATGTGACGATAAGCTACCTAAGTATGTACACATTAGGTTTAGGTGGCAGTTGATATGCTGCCTGTTATTTATTTACAAAAATTCTTAAAATTAGAGCAACTAAGGGGTAAAGCAACCACGGAAAATACTTTGATAAGTGACATTAGTTGAGTAGGTACTCTATAATGATAAAATAAAATCATCAAAAAATGTCATTCAAAAATGTAGTCGACAAATTATAGAAGACTAGCCCCACGGCCCTGCTTCGCAGGGTTTTTCCAACTTGTCAAAACATAAAGGTTTCTATATTATATATAACTTAAAAAATAATGTACCTATTATACATATAAAACATCCGGAATAAATTCTCTAAATGATAGTGAAATCCTCATCATAATCCGTTGCGCAGTTTAGAAGAACAACGCGGCCACACAGACAGACACGAAAAGTGACTTTATTTTATTAACTGACGAAAAAAAAAGGAGGAGGTTCTCAATTCGACACGTATATTTTTTTTTTTTATATGTATACGCATAACTTTTTACAGAGTCGTCTGATTTGAAAAAAAATTGTTTTATTCGAGAGGGTATACATCAAAGTTGGTCCCATATAAAATTGATTAACTTTGCTTGCGTAGTTTTTGAGTTAGCTTCAATAATACGTATTTTTCCACACTTTTATATGGCAAAAAACGAAAATACGTTTAACCAGACACCGACTTCCGAAATTAAAGTTATTTTTCACTTTGTAGTGTTGTTTTTAGAAGTCGGTTGTATTTTTATGTAAAAAAGTTTTTATACACTTCTGGACACATCTATTGGCCCACCTTAGAGTTTAGGTTTCGATGGCCCCTACCGAAATATGATTGCTAGATTGAACAAAAACTGTTGATGCAGTTTTAAACCTGATACATTTTACCATATTTTTCGATCGTATTGTTTTAAATTTGAATTCAGAATACCATACGACATGGAGCTACGCCTAACAAGTCGGATATGCGCCTTGTTAAAGGCAATTGATTTTTGAATAAAAAACATGTTTTATCAAATAAAGGTTTAATTTAATAACGCGTGTTGCCTCCATGGGCATCTACCACAGCTCTCATACGATTAGGCATAGAGTTTGTCAACCGCTCTATGAAATTTTGAGGGATCATCTCCCATTCCTCTTCTATGGCAGTTTTCAACTCCTGCATCGTCTGGGCAACTGGCTGACGAGCCCTAACACGTCTTTTTAGCTCGTCGCACATGTGCTCAATAGGGTTCATGTCTGGGCTTCTGGCTGGCCAGTCCATAACTGTGATGTTGACATCCCGAAGATATTCCCTGACGATGCCGGCCGCATGGGCTCTTGCATTATCATGCATAAAAAGGAAATTTGGGCCCACATAGTCCGCGTATGGTATCACGCAGTATCACGTGAGGTTCTAAGCACTCACGAATGTACCTTTCAGCATTTAATGTTGGCAGCCGTGGTCCTGTAACAACCTCAAGTTGAGTTTTGCCGCTCGCGGATATACCGCCCCAGACAGTTCATGAGCCACCGCCATAAGCAACCCTCTCATCAAAGCAGCATTGTGCGAAACGCTCTCCCTTACGTCGGTAGACCTTCTTCCTTCCATCATTGCCATGTAACACAATTTTAGACTCATCAGAAAAGAGTACACGGCTCCAATCTTGCTGTGTCCAATTTAAATGACTGCGTGCGAAATGAAGGCGCGCTGTTCGGTGGGCTCGCGTTAGTTTGGGGCCATTAGCTGGCTTGTGTGGTACCATATCGCGTTCTTTTAACCTTCTTCGAACAGTTCGAGCGCTCACAGATACTCCGTGGAAGTCGTGAAGTTGGTTTTGTATCTCAATGGAGGTAAGGTGACGATTTCTCAAGCTGGTCGTCACGATGAATCGATCCTGTCTTTCAGTTGTGACCCGAGATCGTGGCCTTCCTTGGCGACGAACAAAGCCGCCAGTCTCTAGGTACCTCCGATAAACATTTCGGACCGCAGATCGACTTAAATTAAGTTGAGCACTCACGTTTCTTTGGCTGTGTCCGGCCTGAATAAGTGCCACAGCTTGGGCGGCGACTTCAGGTGAAGTATCCATAGATTATTGATAGAACCTCACCTTAATGTTAAGAATAAGTAATGTTTGTTGCAAAACCAAAGATATCAATCACTTTTTCAAGAATTAAATCCAAGTAAACCAATAAAACCAAGTTTTCTTAGTATTCGATTGTTTGATATCAACAAACAGGCTCCAAATTGTCTTTTGTTTCTTTAAATTCTGTGTTCGAAATTCAAAAAAAGACTATTGAATGAAATTGTGAATGTGCCAGGTTCAAAACTGCATAAAAACTTTTTGCTCGACCTAATATAAAATTTTAGCTAGGACCAAACGAAACTGAAAATACAAGGTGGGCCAAAAGATGTGTCCAGAAGTGTATTAAGTATAGAATAGCGACCCGGCCCATGCTTCGCACGGTTTTTACGGTTTGACAAAACATGGAGATTGCTTTATCATATACCTAAGTTAAATATTAAAAACCTTCCGGAAAAAATTCTATCTAGATGATAGTGAAAACTGCACCGAAAACCGTTGCGTAGTTTAGAAGAACAACGCGGCCACACAGACAGACACGAAAAGCGACTTTATTTTATAATAAGTATAGATATAGAAGAGACTTTATGTGTAAATGTATTCCTGAAATCAATAGAGTTGATGAGAGGATGCAATTTTTCCGTTACGCCGCTATACTTGTGTAGGAGTTTCTTCTGAGATGCAAAAGTAAACCACTTAGTTTGGTGTGTTATTTGTAATGTTACTGACAGGTAAGTATTAAATTAGTCCACATTGAGTTCTAAAGTCGTAGCGACGCCGGCGCAGCGCCGCGCTCGCCGGATGAACACCAAATGTGTGATATTTTTAGGAATGTTGATTGCCCTCTTCCTGTTTCCGGCATGAACGAGTCGCTCTGATCTGCCGACTAGCTCTCATACAAAACTGCTAATTAGTGATGAATAATTAATAGTAGTAACTTGATGACATGTAAATCGCTTGATATAATTTGATTTTAGACGCCGCTTTAGCGTCATTCGTGATAAAAACTGTAAGTCGACGTGGCACGGACGTAAGAATATCGCGGCGATTTTGTTTCGCGCACTAGATTTTCAACGCTCTGCTTAGCGCCGAGAGTTGAAGATCCAACAGTGTGTTTTTTTGACGCGGTAGAATGCACTCTGATGTTGTAAAGTTGGATTCTCAATGCTCGGCTCAACAACGAGAGTTGAAAATCTAGTGCGCGATAAAATCCCGCCGCGATAATTTTACGTCCGTGCGGACGTCGGCTTACGATTGGCTGTTTATGGTTATTCATTATTTTTTTCTCGCACATCCGATTGATAGTGTGCCTGACTTGTCATGTTCGTTATTAGTAGCTGCACTCGTAAAATGAATTAATATTGCAGCTCGATCTCACCGACATTTTGCAAACATGCGCAGAGCAGTAGCGGTCGAACATGAATTTAAATTTAACGGGTTTCCTTTTCCTGACTAGCCAGAAACAGACTTCTGGCTAGTTTGACCATTTTTGTTTGTACCAAACATGCAAAAAAAGCCGGGATAAGCCGGTACTTTAAAAGATTGCCATTGGCCCGAAACTGAATGGAAAACTGATTGTCATCGTGCGTCGCGGCAAAGGTTTTCGGGCCCAATATGAAAACACGCGAACAATTCATCCAGATCTGTAGGTTAGGTACCTACTAATCTACAGATCTATTTCAGTCGTCCTTGTTCCTCGTCAACATAGCTGTGAGCCTGTGACCCTCCCAATTCCTACGTAATGATATCATCAACGACGCGGCACCGGAAATTTTATGAACTTCCCATTAACACTTAACCACGTCTTGTGTAGGTATCACACGACCCAGCCGGCAGCCGCTTGACTGATAAATTTCTTTGATTATATCTAATTCTGGCTGACTGGCCGGTCAAGTTCGTTCAGACTGTAATCTACTCAACAGAACACGTAATTTTAGATAATTCGTAGGTAACTACTTACTGGTCATTTATTTCTGTGAAAATAGAGCTTATTTACCCATACCTCCACGTGTTCGGTGCACATGGGGAAGTTCGTTCAAATCTGCGGTAGGTAAGTACATACAAATGGTAATGTCAGTCCAAAGTTTCTTCAGACAGACACGTGTTTTCTATTAGATTAGCATATGGCACATGCACATTCGTCGAAAAGAATAGCCTTTTTACAGCCATGTGTAACTTTGGCCAAGACCATTCAATAGCTACCCAAATGGTGCTTATAGATTTTGTAACTTCTCGCAACTTTTATGTTAAAGTTGGGTCCAGCAGTGCTATTCTGTACAAATCTCACCATGAAAACTTAGGTGAAGTGAGCGTGGAGTGAGCTGTCAATAGTGTCAATCCCTAGCATAAGGTAGAATGACAACTCACTTCACCTGGTTTTCACGGTGAGATTTGTACAGAATAGCACTGCAGTAATTAGTTTGTTGTCAATTCAGTTAGGAATAGATATGAAAGTACGTAGACAGCTAGGCCTTTTCCTAGCCACGTGTCCGATATAGGTAGATATTGTTTAGTGCATTATCTAGGCTCGTAAACTATTCTCACCATAACACATTTTGATGAAGCTGTATAATGCAAATGGAGGACATAAACATGCGAGGAGCATCAATAACTAACGCCATTCGATAGGATACGTACCTACCTAAGGTTATTTACCTATCTATTTTTAGATTTCATTCAACTTACTTATGAGTGGTGTTATCTAAAACAAACTGGGCTCTAACCTAATTGACATAAATGTAGTTAAACTGAGTTCAAGTCATGAATAACATTTTAAGTTATTACCTCTGAACAACCTATAACTGTTCACCACTGTTCCGCTCGTAATTCTAGTAGAATTATTTATGTACTTACACCCTACCTACTTGGGTTATTTTCAAAAAGTATTTTATATTTTCTATACTATATTGATACTTTAAAGGTTCATATCAAGCAAAACATTTCGTAGGGAATTTCTAAAGTTCCAAAGTAATCATTTAGAACCGAGTAAATTCATTATAATAAAAATCAATAAGGCTGTATAGGTACGACACCGGTGTAGGGACGATTTTCGCGGTTAATCAGTAAAAAAAGCGCGAAAGGCGTAATATGTCAGTAGAGGCAGAATAAATAACGCCTTGGCCAGGATACCGGCGACGATGGCTGCGCGAGTACCGCGGGTCAGCGTCCTCGCGTCCGCCTCCCCCGTGCCCCCCCGCTACGTCACGACTGCTACGTCACTCGCATGCAGAGGTTTATCTGATAGTGACAGTTTGATGACCATTACTAAGTATTATGAGGCAGGTATGTACGAGTACTTACGTGTGAAGTATCTTTCCTAAAGTATGTTTTGAACTGAAATCAAGTACTACCTACATAAGTTGATGGATGTTAGGATCGATATCAAATTGTTTATTGGATTTTAATCAGAGTTGACAGGGGGGAAGATTCCATTTGGAAATGTCGTAAAACATATCAATTTGATTGATATTAATTCTTCTCTGGCCAATGTTGCATAACCTATCTAAGAGTAGATACCTACCTAATTTGTTGATATCAATCTAAATGAAGTCTCTAGGCTATAGGAGAGTTTAAAGGATTACTTACAATTCAAGCTCTTGGTTTATTGACCGGTAAGTTAGAAATATTCCCGTTTGCGCACCTATTTCTTGGGCACATGTATTGAGCACCAAAGGTATTCCCATTTGAGCACCAATCAATATTTTAACGTGGTGCTCAAAGGGGAACAATAAAAAATAATTTATCTTTATTCGCTTTTGTGCGGTAGCTTCTAGTGATGGGGTGTATAATAAAACTAAAACATATCGATAAAAATTGGCAGTACCTAGGTACTTTTATTATCATTTTATTTTTATGAAAAACTTTTTAACAAAAAATAAACCGACTTCCAAAAATCACTACAAAGTGAAAAATAACTTTAATTTCGGAAGTCGGTGTCTGGTTAAATGTATTTTCGTTTTTTGCCACCGACTTCCGAAATTAAAGTTATTTTTCACTTTGTAGGTAGTGATTTTTGGAAGTCGGTTTTAAAAAGTTTTTATTTCTCGCTTTTTAGTGGCTCTGTTTATAATTTGTATAAGTTACAATAGTCTAATGTCAATTGCTCATCACATGTTACAAAATATTGCTTTTCCCGATGCTGGGACGTTAATTGTTGAGGAGTTCTGCTGGTAAGAACCAGGAGAACTCCTCAACAACCACTCATCACACGCATTGTGTGACGAGCGGAAATTGATTAGCAACCATATTAAAGTAATCGAATCGCAACCCGTGAAATATTTATCATTGTGTAGTTCCGGTAGCCATCTGTGGTCTTCATCATCAGTTCCACTTCACCAAGTGGTGCTTTCCAAGAGCAAATACACGAGCTACTATAAAAAATACCCAAATCGCTATAGGTGTGCCTATAATATTTGAAGAGTTCCTTCGATTTCTCCAGGATCCCATCATCAGAACTAGATTTTGACAAAAATGGGACCATTTGGTAAGTATACCCTATCCAACAAAAAAATAATTTTTCAAATCGGTTGGCAAGCGACGGAGTTATGCGCGAACAAACATAAAAAAAAAAAAATAGAAACATCCGAATTGAGAACCTCCTCCTTTTTTAGAAGTCGGTTAAAAATTAAGTAATTACGATTAATATCACAATCAGCTAGCCTTATGTTATTTTCTATAGGTAGGTAGGTATGTACTCCTCACTTTTACTAAGACAAATAAAAGATCACATTCCACCTAAAATTCGTTCTACCTAAAAACAAACATTTGTAGGAATATTATTTTACATTTTTCAAAACATTTTATTCAAAAAATACATATTTCAGTCGGTACTACTAATACTACGTAAGTTGTATCAGTTCTACAGCTTTGTTCTGCGAACATGTATTTTATTTTTATTTTTCAAACAATAGAAATATTTTTTAACGTAAATGACTAACTAACTAACTATACAAATAAATACAAAACAAAAGGACACTTAGGCGTCGAAGTACTCGTCCGCATCGATGTCATCCGGAAACGTGCCCAGAAGACTGGCAGCATTGCCACGTTGAATGGCAATGCTAATTCTTTGGCCAAAGAACGAGCCAGCCCTCTGGTCACGTGAAGCCTCGACCAGTCGGCGAGAAATTTCCTTAAAAAGTAGACGCGCACTCGGGCCCCATGACCCGAGCGTTTCGACCCCAAACGGCTCAAAACTGTAGTTACCTATAAGGTTACAGTATTTGCGCCGCTTGAGGGTCTCAGCAGCCGCAGCAGCGGCGCCAGCACAGCACGTCGTGCTTGGAACATGAGATGGCGCAAGGGTGTCGACACAAGTTGCGTCCCACACCAGAGGCCTACCCATCTTCCAAGGCAACAACGTCATGCCATCTGGTCTCTTCCCATCGTCACGTACCAAGCCGTTTGGTTCTAATACCGCTGGTACGCCGGCGGTAACAAGAGCTCGACGAATAATGTCGTTGATGCTGGCGTGCCGTGCTATGCGACCTGCGCTCCTGTAGCAGGACAAGCCATGGTGCCCGAGACTGTCGACAGCGTCACCGCAGTGACACCGATGCGGAGCAACACAAGGTGCGCCCAAGCGGAGACACGTAGCGAGCCGAAACGATGAGTCATCCATCATAGTACCTATGGTGGATGACGGGAGCGCCTGAAGCCACAAGCCTGACTCCCATTCTCCCACAGCCAGCAGACGGGCACGCTCAACAGTATTAAAAGACGTGTTTAATAGGGTATTCCGTATAATACTGCAGAGCGGCACGTCCCACAGTTTCTGGGAGGACGGGTTGTCAGGCAAATCCGTATTGGGACAAGCCATTTTCCAAGCGTTCAACGCATCGGTCAAAAACGGTACCTCAAAATCGACCAGTGAGGAAGATAAAATTTTCCTGGTTAATTTATCGGTACTGTGGACCGAGGAGAGGAACGCCGGTAAACTAATACTTGAAATTTTGCGGACGCCGAGACCACCCAGGCGGATGGGAAGAGTAGCTTGCTGCCACGCTCGGTCGTCCAGGGCCACATTTAGGATAGAAGTTAGTGTGTTTCTAATAATTTGGTCTACTTTTTCTAAAAGTTGTGGATGCTTCCAAAGATGGGAGGAGCGAAGGCTATATGTGAATTTTGGTCCAAAGCAACAGTATCGAATGAGTGTGAAGGCCGAATGAATATTAATTTTGTAAAGTCGTTCCGAGACATCATGAAAATTTTGTATTTTCTCCTCAATAAACGTTGGAAAGGATTCGTCAAAAATTGGGGATCCCAGGAGGTGAAGAGAGTTTCTTTCCATAATTTTGATATTTGGTGCTATTGTATTAAATTTTGATATGGTAGTCTGTCTGTCAGTGGTTTGGGGAAGATAAATTTCACATTTTGAGAGGTTAAGGTCTAGGCCAATGGAACTGAATTTTTCTTTTAAAAAAACTAAATCTTTTAAGACTGTGTCTACATCACCTCCTAGGGTTCCGTCATCCAAATACCAAACGTTGAATTTAGAATTTAATTGACGAATAATTGGATTTATTGCCAAACTAAAAATGACTGGCCCAAGAGGGTCACCCTGTTGACATCCAACGGCTGATTTCAAAAGGTTGTCTTTATAAAGTAATTTAGAGGGGTGCCTATAACATTGATAAAGAAAACTGTAAATTTTGGGTATTTCTTTTTGAACTTCTGTCAACAAGGTGTCCCTGTTTACGGAATTGAAAGCGTTCTTAATGTCAACCTTAAGGATGACCTCACCTTTACCGCTATTGATGTAAGTGGATAATGCATGTACCGCAGCCTCACAGCCCCCTTTAGACCCGAAGCCCAGCTGTAGGGGCTGGAATTTGCTGGCCAGTGTTTCGCTGTAGAAAGCACAGCAAATTTTGGCTGCGATACGACGATAAGTGAGCCCTACGGCAATGGGACGAATGCCGCCATCCTTCTTGCGCAGGGCACATAGATTTGCCCCATACAAGATATCAATGACGGCTTCGTTCACATTGCCGGAGAGCATGAGATTAATGAGGGCCGTTAGCTCCTCCAAAAGGGACTCACCAGCCTCACCGGCGCCTGAACACATTAAGTCCTTCAGGTGTTGAGGTGTCAGGCCGTCGAGGCCGCCGGCGGAGCCACTTCGAAAGGAGCACACGGCCGCATACACTTGTTGTGCTGTAATTACAAGTGAGTTGGATTCCAGATCGGGTGGGTCAGGAAAGGAGAGATCATCTGCCGGGGTAGGGTGTTTGCTCTCCAGAGCTGTAAGTGTCTCTGGAGAGTACGGCGCAACCACATCGCTACTAAAGATGATCCTAGCTGCACCTCTGATATCACCCTCGCCTAGTTTAGACTCCACATAGTGCAATAAACCTCTTTGGGGAAGGTGTGCTGTTAATTTAGGGTCGAAACTTTGAGCCGAAATGTTGCAATTATCCTTGATTTGTGATGTTAAAGTTTTTTTATTTGCCAAATTCTTTTGCACATGTAGAATCCTAAACGGGAAGGTTAGTAATTGCTCCCAAGCACTCTGAGAGTTCTCTCTGGCGGCGAGGCGGATACAACGCGCTAAACTTAAAGCTACGGATGGTCTCGCGCCACGAGGAACTCTCTTTAAGACTGGAGTTGAAGTTTTCAATTTTGCAAGCGTTTTCCAAAAGGGTTGAGAGGGGGAAACAGGTGTTAGGGAAGTGGGTATGGTAGGGCATGATGAAGGCACATTGTGGGATTTGTGTTTCTTACCAAAATGTACCTTCAAGCCTCGTTCACCCTTAAAAAAGCGTGCTTGGGGACAATGAGGGCATCTCACTAGGACATCCAGCGACGTGGCAGGTTGACTGGCGCTTCGTACAGCGTCGCTACCGTCGTCATTGTTTAACATAGAAAAAATTGTAAAAACTTACACGATTTTTCCTTAAAAATAGCACATAATATAAATAGAAACTAAAATAAAATAACAACAACAAAAAGACACATAAAAAAGAATTGACAGTTTGTCCGATGACAGCGGCGCAGTCGCGCTGGGGGCCTGGGGCGCCGCGCCGCCGTATGTCAAGTTGGCGCAGCCCAGGTAACCGTTGCCGTGAGACGGCGTCGTCGAATAAATATGGTCGATTTTAGTATTATTAAGTATTAATTTTCCATGGTTAGTCAATCTTTGAATCTTAAAAAGTCCACTTGGATCAGCAATCGCCAGAAATGCTAGTATGACTGAAATCCTTAGCTTGATATTAGCTTTTCAGAAGCCGGACGTAAGTTTCTTCAGCCAACTCACAATAAAAAAAAAAATCGCAATATAAATTGTAGTATGGCGTTATTGACGTCGACAGACCAAATTATTATTATTTATTTATTTACTTAAGAAAGTTTTCAATTTACTAAATTCAATTGTCACTTTTGACACAACATTTATTTTAATTTATTATAGAAAATACAGAGGTTTCAATACGAGTTCTACACACTAACAGCTCTGTTGCACTAAAATAAATGTAGGTATACTTACATGTGTATACCTACATTTATTTTTATGTTTACTAATATATTTATAGAAAATACAGAGGTTTCAATACTATTTATATACTTACTGTTAGGTACTACAGCTTTGTTGTCCGGTAGACCGCACATCAGTGATTTTGACCGGTATGTATGTATGTATGTTCATCTGTTCCCTCATAACTTCTAAACTACTTATCATAATGTGACAAATGAGGTATCGTTGGAAGCGTCTAGATTGTCCGCTGGTTATAGGCTATGAGACATCACAATATATTGAATATGGCGCCCTCTAGAGGACATAAAGTCGTGAACTAAAATATATATTTTATTATTGTGCTGTATTGGGTATCAAATGAAAGGGCTTAATTAGCACATTTTAAATATATATATATATTGTTAGCTATTGCTCGCGGTTTTGCTTGCATGCACCTGATAATTGGTAATAATTTCTAAAATCACGTCTCAGATGTGTGCCAAAAATATTTTCTCTCCAAACCTACCCAAAATACATAATAATTATTCTTCTTTACAAATATAAAGTAGCTCTGGAACTACTTTATCACAAAATTATTACCCCTAAATAATTTTAATAAAAAGTAAGTTTAAAAACGAAAACCCGACTACTCACGCGCTAAAAAGTATGAAACAAGAAAATATTCGCATTTGAAATTAGAAAGAGCCAGACAAATTAAAAATCCGGATTTATAAATCGAACAGATTACCTACGTGTGACTCCGGATTTTTAATTTGTCTGTCTTTTTCTAATTTCAGATAAGAATATTTTCTTGTTTCATACTTTTTAGCGCGTGATTTTTCAGTAGTCGGGTTTTAGTTTTTAAACTGACTTTTTTTACTATAGGTGACGTAGAATAAATATAAAAGACGGTTTCAACATTTTGCGAATGTAGAGATTCCCATATTCAGTGATGGTACAAAGTATCAAAAGCTTTTTGGTAGTCGATAAACACAAGGTAGACCGACCAGTCAGCCTTCTCCTCGTCGGCGTCCTACATAATATGATGTATGAAAAAAAACAAGCACAAGAACAAAAACTTCAGAACCTTTTGATGTCCCAATAAAAGTCATTCAAAATCAATGTTTTGGAGATGACAGCGTTGCGGTTGTCGTGACTACGGGAGCGGACGCAACGAACCGTTGCGGAGGGTAGCTGTAAAAAACTATGCGCGCTCGACTATGACACTGTCCAATAAGAACCATAGACACTTTATTTAGACGCTGTTTCTATTTTGAATTTCGAAGATGTCAACGCTCATGATTTGGATTCCGGATTAGGAAACATAAACTATCATTGAGTTGAATGGCAAAGGAGGGGGCTATGGTGAAACCCGATTTAAAAAACCGGCCAAGTGTGTGTCAGACCACGCACAATGAATGGTTCCGTAGTTGGGATCAATTTATCCCGAAAACAAACTCAACATTTTAGTTAAGGGGGATGCGCTGTGGTAGCCCGCGAAATTCAATTTTTTGTGGGTTTTTTGCAATTCGCAAGTCCGTGACAGGTTGTATCTTGATGAAAATATGATACGCGGGAATAAAACATATGTAGTTATATAATTTTAACCATAAAAATCATCAATACCTACATCTCTCTAAGTTAGATTTCGTGCAGATTCGTCGAACGAACGAAATCTAACGACTCTGCACGAATTCTATTTTGAGATGTATTAATGATTTTCATGGTTAAAATTATATAAATACATATGTTTTATTCCCGCGTATCATATTTTGACCTGACACGGACCTGCAAATTACATAAAATGCAAGAAAATTTGAATTTCGCGGGCTGCCACAGCGCATCCTCCATAACACTGCAAATGTAAGTTTGTAATCGGAAAACAATATATTTTTATGTGATAAAACTACAAATTAACTATTTTCGGACTTTTCCTTTTACTTGTGCAGTGAGACCTTGCTTCTTGCCAAATTTCATGATTCTAGGTCAACGGGAACTAGTTTTGATTTACTCGCGAGGACTAAAATATGTCGCATAAATGGCCGTATTTTTTTATTGCGTTGACTTAGAAGCTTAATTTTTTTTGAGCTTTAAGGGACCATATACCTACGTATTTGATATTAATTTCACTTGATACCTCCACGCGTTCCTGAGAAAAAAGTTCTTGACTGACAGACAGACGGACAACGAAGTGATCCTGTAAGGTCGTTTTTTCCTTTTGAGGTACGGAACCCTAAAACGGAAAACTCTGTTACTTAGTTTTTGAGATTCTGCAGATAAAAGATTTTGCTGCGTTTAGCTAAGTAGGTACCTGTCTATTTATTTACCTACTATCAATAGTCCTACCTACCTATTATTAATTGACTAAATTGGTTTTAATTTTTTCGACGTCTCTGCAAAACATAAAGATAGCCTACTTCATAGGAATATTGCCAGGAACTGCTCTATGTACCTATGTCAATTTATCGTAGGTATTCATTGTTGTTATTTTCAGCTAAGTTGGCTCGTAACTCTCAGTAGTAAACACCACACTAAATAAAGAAGACATCTCATAAGTACAACAACGGACCTGTAAAAACAAGTAGGTTAGATAAAACATGCTTATCCATACTTTTAAACGACAATTAAATCCATTGCAATCTCGCAACAGACAATACGAATAAAGTGATGTCGTAAACATCAGACCGCTGAATATAAATTCGTATGCTGTCAGTACAATTAGACACTGCAGTTTGTCAAATGAGACGTTGTTTAAAATATATTGCACTAACTTATTTCATAAATCATCGAACAATGCTTTTGCAAGATTAGGTAGTATGATTTCGTGATTATTTTTATTAAATTCGTGCTTTGTAATGGAAGTTTTTTCGATCAGATAATTTAAGATACCTACACTTGTATTTTCAATCGGGTGCTGTTACTGCTGAATGGCATAAATTATGTTAATTACTTACTCATATCTACTTAGATTATCATACAAGCATCACGTTTATCTGGGTTATTCACGAAATCCCCACTGACAATCCTCATCAATGAACTTTTTGTCCCCAAATGTTGATTATAATATGATTCGCGACATTAATAAATAAGTATTTATATAATTTTAACCACAAAAGTCATCAATACATCTCTCTAAGTTAGATTTCCCCGGATTGGTCTGATTTCGGAAGTCGGACCAATCATTGATGGGGATTGTCAATGGGAATTTTGGGAATAACCCGTTTATCTACATTTAGATTTTTGCTTTGGGAAGTAACCCCTATTCTCCTATTATCCAAAATAAATAATTTATTTATTTATTTATTTAGTGTTTCCCTTTTTGGGGCACCAAGACCGTAGGATTAGTTTGGGCAGTTTGGATCCTGAACCACTCTTATGAGACTGGTAGGTAAATTACTTAGGTACTTTAGCCGATGAGATAGGTCTACCTAAGTACCTAACTAATACTTACTAGTAGTAATTTTTCACTGATTTCCGTTTGTTCACTGTATTTTTTTAACCTTGATGTGGAACTCATACTTTTGAGCATCAGTCAACTTCGTTTCAGGATAATTTCAGTGATTATCTTACGGGGTAATAACGCACGGAACATACATTTTATCGATTCTTCTCCATGAAATCCAACTTCCCGTCTACACTTATCGATCGGTCGGTACCCATCCGTATACCTAGTACCTGAACGAGCAGATACCGGATACCTTAAGAACCAACAATCAAACAATAAAAACGTACACATATATGTATTTCAAACGACCTCCCATAAAACAAAACAGTTTAATGATTCTACTGATCAGTTTCGTGGGATCGATTTGGTCGTCTCAAGGATCTGGCGCGGTACGCATTCTGATCGTGACATCGTCTTCCTGCTATAGTCCAGGTTACATCACATGTTGTTAATAAGGTGCGATGGATATGAAATATGAAATCGGTTATCGATTAATTATCGATTCATCATAAGTGCGCGGCCATCTTGGATGTAAGTGCGCGGCCGTTCCCGCGCGCGGCTTCCGGCGTGCGCGTGCGCTTGCATGCTAATGTTCGCGCATGCGCCGTGTCCTGTTCGCCGCATGTGCGTTCCACTTCGACGTCTGTTTCATCAGCATAGGGCGGACTCTTGACAGAATATCTGTACACTATTTGGTAAATATATCATCGTATATGGTTCAGTAACTATGTATGTATCTACCTACCTACCATCTCCTCAGTAGTTATCTCTGAACGCTAGTTCCTACCGTCACATTGCCAGTCGACAGCATTATTAATGGTGCTCACAGTTGGCAGTTTCCTGTTAGGCGATACGCGTATGAAATTCAAAAAGGTTCACGTAATTTTTGAATATAAAAGCCGTTACTGGCCCATAGAGGGGCAATTCATACCACATCGTTCCTAAAGCCAGACCTCTTGCAATGAACCCTGAAAATAATAATAATAATAATATATCATTTATTTCGGGTAACAATGACCCATAACATAAATACCTTACAGACTATCATACATGTTTATTAAAACCACAAAATATTAAAACTATTGTATACGATGTGACGGCGCCGTATTGCGCTGCGTGGTGTCGCGTAACCTTCCGCGGAAAAAATAATAATAATATAATGCCTAATTGTCTGGAGTTGTCTCAGTTTTCTGTACAAAAGCACTGTAATTTCCAAAGTTAAACTGAACTTACCTACCTACTGCTGGAAAATCTCAAACAATAAAATGAGTTTTAGGAAAGAATCTCATTTGGCGCTCACTAGGCGTCAGCATCAGCTCCCCCATCCTCCTCACCTCTTACCTTGCTGACTCACACCAAGACACCCATGTCAGCATCAGCTCCTCTATCCACCTCACCTTACCTTGCTGACACACTGATACTGGTTCTACATTACATAAATTCACGCCTTTTTCCCATGGGGGTAGGCAGAAACTACAGAACGCCATCTGCTACGATCCTTACATAATTATTTTGCTGCGTTGGTTTTTTATTTTGTTCGTTTATGGTTCTAGTCCTAGAGTACGAACAATGATCGATCTCTGCCAAAACTTCACCTTGGTGAATCTGTACTCCTCTCTAGATTCTCACAAAAAGAGACAAAATGAGAGATGATGAGATGTCTAGACAAAAATGGAAAAAAACCGTTTTAATTTAAAATTCTTTGTTTTACAGTTTATTCAAGGGTAAAGTTTTTGCCTAACATGTTCTATACACAGCGTATTCTCGTCACGAGTGATGACCAAGTGAGACTGCACGGCTGCGCAGGCGACTGTCGGGGCGTCGCAAACACATAACTCACCAACATCAATAACAGATAATACCACTCATTCAGTGCCAATCGCTTTGTTCACACTATACAATCTACTTGGAAATACATTCAATATTGTTTCAATAATATTGTCTAAGAAATACTGCAGATTGACGTGACCTAACCAAGTCACTGACTCGCTAGCATATTTAGCTTAGTTGGAGGGACAGAAATGTTAGTGCAAGTGCAACAAACAATGCTAAAGTAAAAAAAAAAATCCCAAATGTCTGTCATGCACCACATTACCTTCAAATAGGCAGCATTGGAAATGAACTTCAGTAATAATAAAAAAACAAACATCATCAGCCTAGCCTTTTCCCAACTATGTTGAGGTCGGCTTCCAGTCTAACCGGATGCCGCTGAATACCAGTAGGTATTTTACATGGAGCGACTGCCTATTAGACCTCCTTGTGGAGGTCTAATAGGCCAAGTTAAGTAAGTGCACGATAATACGATACCCCTTGGTAAGACTGGTTGTCAGACTTTCTGGCTTCTGATGACTCGTAACAATTGTCAAAGATCCAAGAATGAGAGCTTTTTGGGGACCCCGAGGCACGGGGGTCTTGGTATGTAAAGCTGACCCATCCACGGACCGACCGCAGCAAACGTAGCTTATCCTAATCGGTCGACCCATGAGGCAGTTATTTATTACTTAGCCACGGAAAGCAAACACGTAGGAATATATTTTATTTATAATATTTTTCAAAAGTCTAGTAAGAATGTAATTTGTAGAGATAAATAAACATAATTTTATTATTATTTTATTGTTACTTATTTGAAACATGTATATTAATTTATTTTAGAAAATGCCGAGGTTTCAAAACTTATAAACCACATACTACATAGACATACTACAGCTTTGTTGTATGTACTTACGCACGGCTACATATCAAGCCTTCTGGACTACAATGTTGAATTTGCAAAATGTTGAATTCGCATAATGTTGAATTCGCAAAATGTTGAATCCCAAAATGTTGAATTCGTAAAAAGTTGAATTTTCTGGACCCACTATGTTGAATTTGCAAAATGTTGAATCCCAAAATGTTGAGTCCTGGGGATGCGAGAGGCGCAGGACCGGTCGCAGTGCAAATATTTGAGAAAGGCCTATCTCCAGCAGTGGACGTCTTTTGGCAAATATAATGAGCACACTTCTACTTCACAAGAAAATATCTGGCACTGCGGTGGTACCCACATAGACCCTGTACAGGAACCTACCAGCTGGTAAAATTTGTATCATCATCATAATTTCAGCCGAAAGACGTTCACTTCGACCGGTTCTGTGCTTCCCGCATCCAGCGGATTCCTGCAGCTTTTACAAGGTCATCGGTCCACCTCTTCAAAATTCCTCGATCCAAAATTAGTATACATATTTATATTTATTTCCGTACCTCACTAAAACTCGTTTTATTGTATAGCTTGTCCAGTCTGAAGTGACGCGCCCCACTACCGCATATTACGTATTGCTACATAATACTAATCTAGGCTGTGATTACGTACAAGCCGTGGCGACGTGAAAAATGCGGTAGTGGGGCGCGTCACTTCAGACTGGACAAGCTATGATATAAAATGATATTAAGTGAATCCTCTGTGCATCCGTTACTAATACTGGCCACTTATAATGAAAAAAAAAATGATAAGCGATTTGTCATTATCCTTTACTATTGTCCTATTGTCAGCCAAGTTCATAAAATCCTGTTTTATTGTGACGAAAGAAGCATTATTTAAAGCAAAAATATAAAATAAACTTATTATGGCTCTTTTCAAAGATATTGTGTTTTTAAAAAAATCATAAGAATAAAGATCTCTTAGTAATAAAAGGGAAGTGGACACTGACTAAAGACGGTAAGACGAATCATGACGGTACGACACGCTGGAAGTGCACACATCGTGAAATACAATGATATTATATGTAGAAAGAGGTAGATAGGTTACACACGTTCCGCAAGTGGCACGTCAAAATCTGGCTAATTAGCCACATTTTCGTCGTCTTGTCTCTTTTTCGCTCCCGATAATTAAGACATGCCGTCCTACTTCTACATGTCATCTAATCGTACGAAATTGTGCCGTTTTTGAACACCGAATGTTGGGTCGGTAACCTATCTACGTCTTTTTACATATAATATCATTGGTGAAATATGTACAGCTACCGTAACGTTAAGCACCGATAAAACTAGAATAATTCGTGATACTAGCCATAAGTGCTTGACAGATCAGAATAAAATCCAAATTACGGGGTTTTTGAATGCAATCAAGGAAGAAGTTTGCACAAATTTAAATCCAATTCAGCAAATTTTTGAAGACATGTTAACTAAGTTTGTTGAGCGAAACCCTAATGTACCTTCATACCAACTACCAACATTTTCCTCGGTGAAAACTTCTCTTTAAAGGGCACGGAAAAGATTTTTAGGATCTGATAAACTGATTTTTAAAAAAATTGAAGATGTCAAAATTCCTAATGGTGTGTCCGAAACTTTCAAGGTGATTGAAGATGGAGACAAGGAAAAAAATATTTTATTGTGTTCTAGGAAGATGCTAAAATTATTGAAATCTTCGAAAAGTGTTTCTTACTATGGGGATGGTACTTTTAGATCTTGTCCCCGGCCGTTCTATAAGTTGTACATAATACACCTTGATGTTTATTCTGATGACAAAAGCATAAATATTTATCCTGTAATTTTTGCTTTTTTACCAAATAAAACGCAGAAAACATATACACGGCTATTTAAATTAATTAAGAATAAGCTTGGAGTAGTTCATATGGCTAAATTCAAATGCGATTACGAAACAGCTCAAATAAACGCAATAAAGAAGGTTTATACAGAAGTTAAAGTGACAGGATGCTTTCAACATTTTAACAGTTTGCAAGAGGGAAAGCAGTGTAATTTGGTCAAAAAGAAATACAGCAACAGTCTTGCTTACAAATGTGATAGAAATGTAGTACGGTTGTGCTCTTATTTTGTTCTACTTCCACCGACGCATATGACAGAAGCCTGGCGAGATATTGTGGATGCTGCCAATAGTGATTCAGAAAATTTGCACAGTTTTCTTCAGTATTTTGAAGAGCAGTGGTTCAGCATGGATTACAATTTGATTAGTTGTGCAGACTACCCACAGAACAACAGACTAATTCCTGCGATCACCGAAAAATAAATTCTAGACTACCAAAAACACCGAATATATTTTTGGTTTTTAAAACGTTATTAGAAGAAGCTACTTATTATGATCGAAACTGAAAGATCTTTATTTTTTCCCTTTAAGAAAAATAGAAGAGTAAAAGATTTATTATTCGATAAACGATATTCGTTGTTATTGAAAAGACTTGAAAAGAAAAAATTGCAGCCTTTGCAATTTTTGAGAAAAGTTATATATATAAGACTTAAATTAGGATTTTAATTAAATTTTTTAGTACTTTTTAATTTTGCTTTTTTTTAGTTAAGGATTTGACGTGTGTTATAGTTAATGTTTACAAGTGGAGTTTTTTTTTAGTTAAGGGTTACAAGTAAAGAGTTTTTGTTGTTTTAGTTAATGATTACCAGTGGAGTTTTTATTTAGTTAAGGATTACAAGTAAAGAGTTTTTGTTGTTTTAGTTAATGATTACAAGTGGAGTTTTTATTTAGTTAAGGATTACAAGTAAAGAGTTTTTGTTGTTTTAGTTAATGATTACAAGTGGAGTTTTTATTTAGTTAAGGATTACAAGTAAAGAGTTTTTGTTGTTTTAGTTAATGATTACCAGTGGAGTTTTTATTTAGTTAAGGATTACAAGTAAAGAGTTTTTGTTGTTTTAGTTAATGATTACAAGTGGAGTTTTTATTTAGTTAAGGATTACAAGTAAAGAGTTTTTGTTGTTTTAGTTAATGATTACAAGTGGAGTTTTTTTTTTTAGTTAAGGATTTGAAATAAAGAGTTATTGTTGTTTTATTGAATGATTACAAGTGGACTTTTTTTTAGTTAAGGATTTGAAATAATTGATGTTTTATTGAATGATTACAAGTGGAGTTTTTTTTAGTTAAGGATTTGAAATAAAGAGTAATTGTTATTTTATTGAATGATTACAAGTGGTTTTTTTTTAATTAAGTAAAGAGTTTTAGTTTTAAATTTAGTACGTTAAGGTGAAAGCTCCAGGGTAGCCCACGAAATCCGTTTTACTTACGTTTTTTGCTATTTGCGGGTCAGTTGTATGTTGATTAAATTGCAAAAAACGTAAGAAAATTTGAATTAAATAAATAAAAATATAGCTTCTGGACTACAATAGAATATTCTCGATAAAATAACTTTTTACAAATTCAACATTTTGGGATTCAACATTTTGCAAATTCAACATTGCGGTCTGGACGTGAAATTCAACTTTTTACAATTTCAACATTTTGGGATTCAACATTTTGCGAATTCAACATTATGCGAATTCAACATTTTGCAAATTCAACATTGTAGTCCAGAAGGATATCAAGCTATACATTTCCAGTATAAACTGATCTCGCATTGTATAGGATTTCTTTACAATGAGAGGTCAGTGTAAACTGGAAATGTATGTACATGTGTACGAACATGCATATTTTTTTAATGTTATTTTTTAAAAACATTAAATAATGAAAATACAGAGGTTTTAATACTCCATACTTCTAATAATACTACCTACTCCACAATTTTTTTTTTTAATTTCCAAAAACAATCGGAGTTGGTCTAACCTTTCTGAACATGTATAGGTACAGTCAACAAAAGAGATATCTAGGCAGGGTATACTAACATATTTGTATTTGAATTGCTTCATGTTCAATTTCGTGACAATATACAATTTTGTGTTGGTGTGTTACAATGTATTATACAGGAGTATTGCAAAAACAAAGTAATAGTATAAAATTGAACATGAAGCAATTCACACACAAATATGTTACTCTACCCTGCCCAGATATCTCTTTTGTTGACTGTACATGTAGTTTTTTTTTAAATATTCATAAATAAGACTAGATGTTGGGTACTTAACGGAACCCAAAATTTTACCATTTTAAAGCCATTTTCTTTATTTTTTTAAAGAAATGTGTGACTAATTCAATTTAACTTTTTTTTGTACATTGTAGACCTCGTCAATACAAACATTTTGACACCTCAATTAACTATTATTGACATAGAAAAAACAGAAATATGCATGTCGCACTTTTCTTGAAAATAGGGCCCATACCCCAGAGCTATCGAAAAAACATTTTCAATGTTATAAAACTTTTTTGACAGATGCACATAAATATCTATTTTTGATGTTTCCTACTGTCAGCTAAATCTTTAACATCCTGTTTAAACATAGCTTAATAGAGCGTGCATATATTAGGTCTTTACCTATGAAATTGCCGTTCTGCAGTACTGGCCATTTCAAATCAAAATAATTTTTGTTTGGCTAAGAATTCTAATTTCAAATTAATTTTATTTTAAAAACATGGATTTTTTTTTCCAAAAGTAGTCATTTGTTTATTGATTAGTGTTACATTTTCATCGCATTTCAATCTTTTTCGTCATCATGGCTGTTTTTTATATTTCTATGATGGATACGTTAAAAATTCGAGTAATTATGGAATATGAGTACCGTCGTTGCAGCAACGCGGCACAAGCGGCACGCAACATCAACGACGTTTACGGAGCTAACACTACAAACCAACGCACCACTTGTTATTGGTTTGCTCGCTTCCGTTCTGGAAATTTCGACCTGAAAAATGAACCTCGCGGTCGTCCGAAGACTTTGGTCGACAATGACGAATTAAAGGCGATTGTGGAAGCTGAGGATACACAATCTACGGCTGAATTAGCAGCAGATTTCGACGTTAGCGTCAAAACAATATTGGTCCATTTGCGTCAAATTGGCAAGGTAAAAAAGCTTGACAAATGGGTGCCCCACGAACTCAATGATCGCCAGCGCGAAGTACGCGTCGAGACGTGCCTTGCACTGCTCAACAGACACACAAATGAAGGAATTTTGAACCGCATTGTTACCTGCGATGAAAAATGGATTCTGTTTGATAACCGCAAGCGCTCAGCAAGTTGGTTGGATCCTGGTTCAGCACCTAAACAATGCCCTAAACGAAAACTTACCCCTAGAAAAGTGATGGTCACTGTTTGGTGGTCTAGCGCTGGTGTGATTCATCACAGCTTCTTACCAAACGGGGTGAGCATTACTTCAGATGTGTACTGTGAAGAACTGAACACAATGATGGAGAAGCTGGCACATCTCCAACCAGTATTGGTCAATCGCTCGTCTCCGCTGCTCCTGCACGACAACGCGCGACCTCATCATACTGCACAGCAGACGGTCTCCAAGTTGCAAGAACTGGGGTTGGAAGCTCTCCGTCATCCGCCCTACTCACCAGACCTTGCGCCTACAGACTACTACTTTTTCCAGAATTTGGATAACTTCTTGGCTGGAAAAAAATTCAATACCCGAGAGGCAGTACAAAATGCCTTTGAAGAATTTGTTGCCTCCCGTCCAGCTGATTTCTTTAAGAAGGGCCTCAATAAACTGCCACTGCGTTGCCAAAGATGCATTGATTGCATGGGTGATTACTTCGATTAATACAAATAAAAAATGCATGAAAAAAATTCGTTTAAATTTTTTCATACAAAACGGCAATTTCATAGGTAAAGACCTATTATTTGAATAGGTAGTACCTACTGGCAGTTAGGTTAGGACATTCGAATTTTGAATGCAGGATTAAATAATTTGAATGCATTGCACGTTGGTCCTCTGTCAAATCGATATAAAGTTGTTCCTTGATTTTGCCGCATCTCTATTTTGTATGTAAAGTGGCATCTAGGTTTAATCGCATCGCACTTGTTTTGACTAGACTCACAAGGATACATTTTAGATGAATAAAATTTGAGTCAATTGAGATGAGTTTTTGGCAAACAAGCCGACATGGCCTGATGGCAAGCGGTCACTACTTACCGCATTAAATAACTGCAATAGGATATAGATACCAAATGCATCGCAGAAACAAAGCTGACTTGAAATATGAAAAAATACCATGAAAGTAGCCTCCAAAGCGTTACGTAACCCACGCTGGCCCAAAAAACTGTTCGTATTTGTAGAGATCATTTTTGCTGCCTTCATCTCCAAGTTTGGGCATGAAACGAATTGTTTTCAATATTGGAACCGAGCATATGAGACAGCCCTTGCATGAAGCTCCTGTTATAGTACATAATGTATTTCGCAACATAACCCTTCGTAACGCGAAAGCGAAGCGAATCAACATAGTTTTTATTGATATCGCTGCGTGCACCCCGCCCCGCATGGGGCCCAAAAGGAAATGACATGTGTGGTTCCCGAATTATACTCAGTAAGAAATAGTGTGGATAAGCGCTCTGTGTGTTGTGTGGCATTTATATTATTACTAGCTGACGCCCGCGACTTCGGTTGCGATCCACGATGAAAAGTAGGTAGCCTATGTCCAGGTCATGGTCTACCGCTTACCCATGTACCAAATTTCATCCAAATCCATTCAGCCGTTTTAGCGTGAAAGCATAACAAACAAACTCACATTCGCATTTAATATTAGTTATGATAGCCTTTGATCATTTACTGCTTTATTACCAAATTAGGTCTGTGCCCTGCCCTCCTGTCAATCTGAAAATCCTTATTTTTACTTGGTCTGTTGTCCGGTTGTCAGGATAAGTTTCCTCTCCTCCCGTCTAAGTTTTCTGGGTCTTTAATTTTTCTTGATTTTTTATTTCGCTAGATCTCAGCTTCTCTTGATGGAACTTGAAGTGATTTTGTTTCTGTGTGCAGATCTTGTTGAATGTTCTAGTTAGATAATATTAAGAATCTCTATCACCCAACTAAGTATTTATTGCAGCTTCTTTCTTTATCTTTCTTTATAACTTAAAACTCATGAGCTCATATTGTTAAAATTTGGTTCTTAGCTCTACTAAAACTAGCGTAAACTGACTTGAAAACACAGTCATGTCCATTTGATGAATTAAGAGAGGAGTGTTACGTTCACATCCATGTTAAACCTTACCTGACTATGGGCCGCACACCTGCCGAAACATTCCTTTTCCCAAACTTCGGCACCCAAACCCCACCAATTTGAGTTCCCGCCACGTCGCAGCCCGGACATACAACAACAATGGACATTTAATTCATCAAGTTTACCCTGCAGCCTCTGCGCCTGTGCCGGTTTTTGTTTTGTTGTGTGCCAGTTACAACCTTATGGCCGTTTTGTTTGAATTGTGATTCGTTATCAGATAACAGATATGAATCGGTTTTTTCTTGATACTTTGGGATCCTCATTCATTACTATTTCTATAGAAATATAATTTTGGAGGATATTTTTGTTTCATTCAATTTTATGCAGTCTTAATTTTAGGGATGGGCCGAAATTCGTTTCACATTCGGTGTATAATCGGTGTGTAGGTAATCATGTGTGGTTTTTTAGAGCACTTTTATTATCCCTCCTTCCCTCTTGGTGATACGTCGAGAGGTTTTAGGCTACCCCCTCCCAGCATCTCGTGTATTTTTTTATTATTGGGTATATTTAGAATCTGTTTTAATAAAAAAAATATTATAAAATTTGATTCCGAAAAATGAAATCCAAAACATCCGCTGGCCAGAGCTCGGCTGCATTATTGGTAAAAAACATTTTACTCTAAATTACATTTTTTCGTCGCATATAAAAATTCACGTGATTTTCACATCGTGATTAATTATAAATTTTTTTCTGACCCCCTCCCTCTCTTTTCGAACCTCATTAAAGGTCGACCCCCTACTGGTGTTGAAAATTTACCAAGGGCAGGTTATGGTGTAAAAACATCAAGTATTATCTTGCAGGAGTCTGTTACATTTTATAACCGAAGTTCGGCCGAATTTATTATTTTCACTAAATGTTCGGCCGAAGTTCGTATTCGGTTCAAAGCACATTCAGCCCATCCCTATTAATTTTTGTAATGTTTAGCAGATTATTTTTAAGATCACAATCGCACATCGATACCTACATCTTTCTATGCTGAACCATGTTTAGGTCTTTAGGAAGTTAATGTTTTTATCAGAAACTAGCTTTTGCCAGTGGCTTCGCCCGCGTAGGTGTCGCAAAACATCCCACGGGAACGTATACATGGGTCACACTGAAAGTTTTTAGAAACTAAAAAACGGAATGATGTAGTAGCCTGTTAATATTTTCATTGCTTTTCGAAGTAGTCTCCGTTACTGTTTAAGCACAGTCGCTTGCGATGGAACCATTGGCTGAAAGCAGTGGGCCCACTCTTCTTTAGGAATTTCTTCCACACCTTTTTCAAACACAGCAACGGCATCTTCAGGGTTCATAAAACGTATTCCTCTAAATTTATCTTTTATTTTTGGAAATAAATAAAAGTCACAAGTTGCCAGGACTGTAAGGAGGATGACTCACTAACTTCACACTTTCGATAGTCTGTTTGGCGGAGTGAGCTGGAGCGTTGTCGTGGTGGAGGAGGATCCTGCTTCTTCGGCGCTGCTGTCTAACATTTTCCAAGACAACTGGTAAACAAAGACTGATATACCAATCTGCAGTAACAGTCTTTTTACCTTCTAAGACAATTGTTGCGAAATTACCCATCCGTCCAAAGAATGAGGCAATCATTTTTTGCCCTTGACTTCTGCCCTTCTTTACTTTTGTCGCAAATCTTCGAATTTAAACATCTATTGCGCAGATTGTCTTTTGGTTTCGGGTTCGTAACAATATATCCAGCTTTCATCACCTGTGACGATGTCATAAACAGCATTCGAGTCACTTCCGTCATACTTTTCAAGCATTGAGCGGCACCAATACAAACGACTGCGTTTTTAATCTTCCGTCAAATTATGAGGTATCCATCTAGTACAAAGCTTTCTGACGCCTAATATGTTCATTAAGACTTTTTGTACTTGACTCATACCAATGCCTAAAGCTGCCCGAATTTGTTGATATGCCACCCTTTTATCAGCTTCTACCATTAGCCGCACAGCACACGTTATCTTCAGTAAATGCAGTAGAAGGACGTCCTTCTCGCGAATCATCAGTGAGTTTGGTTCGAACGTTTAAACTCATTAAACCAGTTGTAAACTACTGTTTACAACTGGTTTAATGAGTTTAAACGTTCTACTGCACGGGATAGGGTTTCGGCATGAAATGCTAATCGAAGTCTATCGTAAAATTGTTGTTGAGTAAGACCGCAACGAAAGTCGTAATAAATCATTGAAGGAACATTTTCTCTAATCACATCCATTTCTACACACGACATACACTTTTTAAATTGCCGCCAATTTGTAAAAGCAAATGACATAATTATGAATTCATTACACATCCACAGATTCCCAAAGTGTTCTTAATTGGAAATTTAAATAAATTTTTCATCGGCTGCTTTTCTTACTGGCCTATTCTAAAAACTTTCAGTGTGAACCCCGTACTACAAGGAATTCCTTCCTTATTCCTTGTCTTCATTATGATAAGGGAACTTCTGTGCAAACTTTCAGCTTTCTAGGTCCAAGGCTTTGGGCTGGGCGTTGATGAGTCCGTCAATTAGTTAGTCAGGTCTTCTCTTTTTTAAATCGATATGGCTGAAGACTTTTCTCGTCAGTTATTCTTGCATACGCCACCAATATTGAAGTCATAAGCAAGCCTAAATTCTTGAAACTCCAAAAACCTAACTATAGGCCCTACTTACTACTTTGGTACCTACGTCCAATTTGCCTAGCCTTTTCCCAACTATGTTGGGGTCGGCATCCAGTCTAATCGGATGCAGCTGAATACCATGATTCTACATGGAGCCACTGCCTATCTGACCTCTACAACCCAGTTACTGGGTAATACGATACCCCACTGCCCCTTGGTAAGACTGGTTGTCAGACTTTCGGCCTTCTGACGACCCGTAACGACTGTCAAAGATCCACGAATGACAGCCGGGACCAACGGCTTAGTGTGCTTTTCGAGGCACGGAGAAGTCTCGTTATGTAAAGATGGTCACCCATTCACGGACAACCCCGGCAAGCGTAGCTTAGCTTAACCTTATGTATAAACCCGTGCGGCTGTTATTACTTAGCCACGAGCTCCTCTTCAGTATATGCTCCAATCCGTAGAAATAGTTGAATACAAGAAAGAATTCAAAAACAAAAAAGAAGATTCAAGATTGAATTCAAGGACTGAGACAAGGACCTACTAAGTTGCAACAAACAATGTTTAGCAACTCTGACGCACATACCATACCATTACTATACCAACGTCTCTATTACAAATCTTTGCAAAATCACCGTTCCTAAATCTATTTTTCAAAACTCCTCGTCCGTGACCAAAGAAACGTTTTTCTCGTTACATCTGAGCAACTGTTAAAATAAAAAATAAAGCATGTGAGGGAACAAAGTGTATTTGCTTATTATTTGTGACGGGGTGTCGCGGGGTGGGGGGGCGCGGGCGGCGGGGCCGCTTTGTTTGCAGGCACGCGCGCAGCCTTACAGCAGGACCCACTCCTGCGCGCAAGCCTGGTCAATCTTTAAATGTTTACTTTTAAAACGTAGGATGTTTTTTCGTTTTATTGTTAGGTTTAACTGAAGGTCTTTGGGTCATTCGTGACTATTTTGAAATTGGAGTAAAGGCTTTGTTTTTCGTCGTGTGTGCTTTGCCTATTGTTTTAGCTAGCACGAAGCCACTAATAAAGATAAAAATGTCAGGATGCTTTTCCCTCAAGATTGTTGCCCAATTTTAAGATCTCAGAGAGTCCACCTCTCATCGTTTTTTCTCCTCTGCACTATCTTTAGCATCCCCATTCCCGAATCTCTTTCCTTTGTCATATTCTGCTTGTTCTTCTGATGCCTTTCCAATCACTGAAAGTTGGCCACCTCTGTCATACTGTGTCAAAAATCGAAAATCATTAGCAAAAATCCTGAAACAAATTCGTAAGGCACAAAAAGCTCAGCATCACCACCAAACGTTTGTACCAATGTCGTTTTTAACCGTGTACATAAACGCGTCAGTTTGCGTTTCGCGTTACATAACGAGTTACGAGGTTCGATGCCCGCCTCGCAACCTTTAAGGTCGAGCGAGCGGCCTCAAGCCCCTTTATTTACCCATACAAGACTTGCGACTCAGTCCTTGAGTGAAATGAAATGAGCTTACAATAGGTGGGTAGGTACTTACTTGTTCATGTGTTGCAACTGCTTTTGGTTCTGAGCGAATGTTTTATCGGGCTGAAGAGAGAATAATTGAAGTCATAGAATTAATTTATTATAAGACTGAAGTGATCAGAGGGGTACCTACAATATAAGGCAGCAAAGATCAAAACAAGTTCTCATGGTTCTCATAGATTGCTTTTATGTAAGGGACAGGGACGGGGCCTAATTGCAATAAATGTCCTGCTCAAGAATAGGGTGGGAAAGGTGAAAGCAGAAGAAGTGGAAAGGTTGTTTAATTGTTTTGTTGATGGTGATCAAAAATATTGTAGTTTGGGGACATAAGAAGTTAAGTAACGATTAACTCTTGAAACTTGTTAAGTAGAATAGAATATAATAAAATAAACGTTTATTTTAACCTAGTAAGGGTACTGGTTGCATCACCTATCTATGTTGTTAACTAGCATAAGTCAAGTGTACCTATTAATGAAACATTTTAATGTAAACTATGTTATTATTTATTAAATAAATTATTATTATTTTAAAATGTCTTTGACATATCTCGGGACCCTGGGGTCCCGGACCTTTGGAAGGCGTACGAGAGGCCGAAGCCAACTTGCAGAGGCCCCTTAGACAATTTTAAATTATGAGGAGGCACCAACCGACGATTATCCCTGTATGCACTATGCAACTGCACCCAAGGACAACCCCCGGTTGGTGCAGGACTATTGCAGAACATGGAAACAAAACATATTGGGCTATGGCTTTGGGTGGCTGTGAACTGGTTATCTAGAACTATGGAAACACTATTGCCCCTGCCTGGCTAATGTTTTGTATACAATACACAGATAAAATGGCAGGGGATGACTTGCACACTCAATAATGGGCCCCCGAAAACGGTCGCTAGCACTTAGTGTCGTAGCGGCAAGGGGACAACATGTCTCAGGACAATCCCGGAAGTACGGTCAAAATCCCTAACAGCATCTTACTGGAATACTTCCTTCCTCCGAACACGTTTGCTCTTGCGAATCTCCACTCAAGCCGGCCAATAAAGGCAAGAAAGAGGTCGGAGCTCTGTTCCTCGTCAGTGTTCACTCCAGCCAGCCAATAAAGGCAAGCGAGTGGTGAGGAACAAGACTTTTCCCGGGAGATAGGGTCCGTGAGATCGCTACTGCCCAACAGCTCGCCACATTCGCCCTGTTTCTGTATCTCTCTTGATCTGGCTCCTCATCCTAGACCTGTTCCGGCAAAGTAAACTCTACAGGCACAGATCTAGAACTCGAAGCGCGCAAGCTCCACCACGAAGTCAACGTAGAGATACTGCGGTGGGGATTGTTTCCAGTATTACAGCTAGTAGTAAGGGTACACAAAACTAAAATACCGGAAGCAAAAGGTTCAAGCGTCAGCGTTAGCATAGGTTGGCGGGTTGCTAAGCGCTGGTTTTTAGCTCAAACCCATGAATCCTGTTTACAAAAAAAGAAGAAAAAAGAGGTACCTACATCTAGCAAAAACGGACTAATAAAGAAATGATAATTATTATATGATGATCATACATTAATATTACCTATATTTATTGTTGAATTTAAAAAAAAAAGAGTTTTTAACAGTTTGTGGACACGATTTCTATCTATAAAAACGAAAAAGAAGAAAAAAAAAATAGATAGACCCTAGGAGTAAAAGTAGTACCCACAGACTCTATCTTCCTCTCAAAGGCACATGTCAAAATCTGTAAAGTTATCGCTATGCAGCAATCCAGGCAAATTGTTTCTATAAGCGGGCGCGGTCAATGGATGACGCAATTAACTTCTTTAATAAGATAATTTTTGATCTACAAATAAAATATATTCCACAAAAACTGTTTTGGAATAAAAAGTATCCAACATGGTATAGTTCGTCACTTATTAAAACAATTAAAGAGAAATATAAATACTTAAAAAAATTCAAAACCTATGGTAATTTATCTGACGAATTAACATTCAAGCTTCTTCGTGAACGGGTGAAAACTATGGAATCTCAATGCTATCGTAACTATTTGGATCTAACTGAAGACTCAATTAAAAATAACCCAAAATATTTTTGGACTTTTGTAAAAAAACGTCATAACTCCAACGCAATCCCAAGTACCTTGAACTATAGCAGTGATACCTTGCGGACGGGGGAATCTATTTGTCAGGCTTTTTCCGAATACTTCCATTCTATTTTTCTCTTTAATTCCACTGTTAGTCATGCAGTCTCTTCTCCTTTTCTTTTTAACGATTCGTCGAACCTAACATCTGATATCCGCAGTATCATTGTTAATAGTGATGAAATAACTAATTTGCTTCGTAATTTGGATACATGCAAGTCGGCAGGTCCTGATAACATCCAATCTAAACTTCTTGTTCGGTGTGCACCTTCGATAGCGCAACCTATTTCGATTTTATTTAGAAAGTCCTTGAACACCTGTGTTGTGCCGCAAATATGGAAATCTGCGTTTATAACGCCTATACATAAAAAAGGTATCAAAACTGACATAGAGAATTACAGGCCGATATCTAAACTGTGTATTATAGCAAAGGTCTTTGAAAGAATAATATATAATAAGGTTTATAGTGCTTTGAAAAATTCATTTAGCTCGTTCCAACACGGTTTCTTAAAAGGGAGGTCTACTGTTACGAACCTCATTCTCCTTAATGATTTTATAACTGATGCCATGTGTAACGGTAAGCAGGTTGACGTTGTTTATACAGACTACAGCAAAGCCTTTGATCGGATTGATCATAACATTCTGATATCCAAGTTAAATGGCATGGGAATTCGTGGTGACCTACTCAGATGGTTTGCCTCTTACCTTATTGTCAACAGGTCCCAAGCAGTAGTACTAAATAATTATATATCTAGCTGGGTCCTTGTTCCTAGTGGAGTCCCGCAAGGTTCATTGCTCGGTCCATTGCTTTTTATAATCTACATAAACGACATCCACTCCTGCTTGATTTCATCCAAACTTTTGTGTTTTGCGGATGACATGAAAATTTATGCCACAGTATCATCACAGATGGACGTAACGGCACTCCAGAATGACCTGCGTCGCCTAGAGGACTACTGCCAAAGAAACAAGTTGGATCTTAATCCCGCTAAATGCTCGGTTATTACGTATTCTCGGAAGCGCTCAATCATTGCTACATCGTATACCCTAGGTGATCAAGTTCTACCAAGATCAAACTCCATCCGTGATCTGGGGGTTCATCACGATTCCAAGCTCAGTTTTGAAATTCACGTTGATGCAATAGTCGCTAAGGCCTCAAAATCACTGGGTTTCATAATGCGGTTATCCAATTGCTTCACTAAAGCCAAAACTCTAAAAATTCTATACTGTACTTTTGTTAGAAGCCACTTGGAATACGCATCTGAGATATGGAACCCATGTTACCACAAATATATTAACCGCATTGAGAGCATCCAAAAAAGGTTCATAAGGTTTCTATGCTATCATCAAAAAGTACCGTATCATTCGGAAAACTATCTTAATCTATGTAAAAAATTTCATTTATTACCTTTAATCAACCGCCGCGAGATCTCTGACTGTGTGTGTTTGTTGAAAATCTTCAGCAATACTATAGACTGTCCCGATATTTTGGCAAGATTCTGTTTCAACACTCCCATGATGTCTAAGCGATACAATCCACCTTTGCGAGTGCCGTTTGCTCCAACTAATTATAGGCAGAATTCGTGCGTTGTGCGTGCAAGCAAAAATTTTAATAAGCTTTGTAAACAGTATGATATAGATCCGTTCCTGACTAGTGTGTCGTCAGCCAGGAAGTGCTTAAGCCGTAACTTTTTTAACTAAAAAATGTTATGATGGTAATTATGCAGTGCAAGCAGCATGTGAATGGGTGTGAATGTCCTAGAATTAGAATTTAGGTTCTTTTTTTTTCTGTTTTTTAAAAGTGGAGACCTGTTATTGGCTTTCTGACTAATGTACTGTTCTTAATCTGTTTGTTTTAGCTGTAAGTCTCCCATGTTATTTAAATAAATAAGTTTTTCATTTATTCAACGTTGATGGACCAGCAAAATGTTTTGCTGATGGTTATCAAAAAGCGAGTTTAATATCTCATTACTTATATGTCAGGAGCTAGACCACCACCTCTTAAAGCAGTATTATTTTAATCTTACATGAGTGTGGGAAAGAGATGGAGCTAGACGTCCTGTATAGCTCCATCTCTTTCTCACACTGAAGTAACATTAAAATAATACTGCTTTAAGAGGTGGTGGTTGGCCCCCAGATCTGTATACTTCCTTGTTGCTAATACTGTACGTCTGTACAGTACAGACCATTATCCTTTCATATTGAAACAACAATTATGCTGTAACTTATCATCACAATACCTTAATGGCGATATCGGCCTTGGATTCGTTTCCACCCATTGTTGGCCGAACTTAGCACAGTTTTTCTACCGAATATGACTACCATTGTATTCCATCAGGTACCTAAGCATTTAAAACCAAAATGTGATACAATGAACAGCGGAAGTAATTCCGTAGTTACAAGCAAGGACAATATTTTTACTACTTACTTCCTTCCGGACCTTTGCGAAAGCCTATTGTGAAACCCCAAAGCTCTTTTATGCTTCAAATCCGCTCAAATTATGACCATGTGCGTACGATACTTTCGGCACGACTGCAGATTTCAAGCCAAAATTGTACGCGATTTTAATTTATGTTGCTGACACGTAAATACGCTAATAGTATGCGAGATTGAATACTTGCCATAACTGGGATGATTTGTACAGTACAAAACGGAAGGAAGCGCAATAGAGCTGTAAAAGGGCCGCTGGGTGTCGCTCTGTGAATAGATATTTCGCTATTCGTGCCTTCTGCATGGTTTCGCAGCTGAATGAGTGAATCAGGCGGTTTTTAGTGTTGATGGGAAGCGAGTGCGTGAGCGATGGATCGATTCGGGGCTTAGCAGCAGTGCGCGGGCGTCATGGGCCGGAGGGGCGGGGGAGGGGGGACGGTTTCCGGCGGCGCGGGCGCACCGTGGGAACGCGCGCACCCACCTACAAGACTGCTCCTCGGATTAAATGACGGGTACTAATTAATTTAAGTTTGCGGCATGTAAAAATAGAGATCCGTGCTAGATACAGCAGGGAGAGTGGTTAACTACTCGCTCGTAGTTACTTGTTGACTTGCTCTACCACTTTATGCGCGCAAAGTTGCTCTATTCTGTATTTATGAATGAACCTGATTTCAGAATCCGAATCTTGTTTATTTCAAGTTTATTAGCTGAGTTAGGTACTAGGTAACGATTTAATTTATTTTCTCATCGAAAAAGTTTTTTTTCTCTATCCATGTAACTTCTGCATGTGTTAGTTAATTTATTTCAAGACTATCGTAGTTACTTTACTGCTGTCCATACACCATTATCTCCATCCACTGCACCTGCCGAAAAAGTAAATTAAAGTAAAAAAACTGCAATCTCAAAGATAAGACAAACTTCTTGGAAAATTAACCTCGCAGCTCTTCGTATGATGCAAGAACCGTGTATACCTATCGGTGGGCACTATATCGAATACCTATATCGACTATCGATATCTATACATGAACATTTCGCAGAAGTGGTTCACCCTTTGTTCGCTCAACGGCTCAAGAGGCAAGATGTCGACGCACCTGGCCAACCAGATGCTCCATTCAGGGCGAAGCTGAATTTTATGAATCGCCGACGATCCACTCTCGGCCCATTCACTACATTATTTTTTATTTCGTATAACATGTGGCTAGGTAGATAAATTGGAACTTGGAGCACACTTCGGAGGGTTTTAAGTTTTTAGTAAGTAAGTGAAATTCTTGAAGAGATTGGTGTAATACTTGAAGGCTGAATAAAAAGTGCATTTCCGGGCAAGACAAGTGGATCTATGTGATTTTCAAAGTAGTAATGCAGACGGTCCGGGGTTTTCTAATGTATGTCCATTTGATACTGTTTTAGTTACTTAGACGTTGTTTTATGGACGCCCAGAGATCCCACTTCGTCGAAGTGGGACTTCGTGTATTAGGTATACCATTACCTACAGTTTTCCTTGCTAACATAGTCTTTGAATAAATACCTTCGACCTATATCTATCACAGAAGTCAATACTTAATTTTTTCCAGACTGGAAGACTATTTATTTTAGTACCTATCAGCACAGGAAGTCATAATGAGGCCATTATCACAGTATAAAATTATTGATTAATCAATATTTATTTAAACAATGTTGTAGTACAACATAAACATTCATCCAATTGACCTTTTAAAGGGCTTATCTTCGTCAGAACCGGAACAAAATGAACTAAGTATTAAACATTTTCAAATAATATTGTAAAACGTTCAGGATAAACAAGAATCGTTTCTGTAATCAAAACAAATTAATGACAATTTATAACTGACCTTATCGCAGTTCGGTTCATTCATAACCATAGTGATAAGTTAGCAAATAAATCCATTACGTTATCTCTGTGTACCGATCTGGGTGCATTATATTGAGAATTGGATATCAACTGGCATCCCGCAAGCTGTAAGTGTCAATTGATGGCTGATCGGCGGATTTGAGAAAAAAAAAAAACAAACGTGTGCGTGGGAAGTTGATGCAGAACCCTAATTCGCTAATCGCTCGCAACCATGCTCGCAACTCACAATTCACAAATCCTTACTTCGAATTCGAAACCACTTCAATTCCTTGAGCTAATAATCACGACATCTGCTAATAACGTATTCTCTATGACATGACACAGTGAACGAAACCGCCTTTATATAAAATGAGGTTTCTACAAGACACTGACGTGGTTTGCTCATAGTAAGGCGTGGAATCATACAGAATTGGGGCCTCGTCGTACAAGCGTTCTCGTAAATGAAACACATAAACAGGAAATTATACTCGAACATTTGCTACCTGATGAGTGATGGCACTGCAAAAAATATGTCAACTAAAGGTGCCAGGATGCCAGATCCTGTGCAACATAGTTTACATAGTATGCCATTATGGATTTTCATTAAAGGCCAAAGGTCAAGCACGAGGCACGGGGCTGAAACAAACTATATACATAGTTGCCATATGAAGGTATAATAGGTAAGGAGCGTTGTCTGTAACATTTCACAATTCAATTGAGGTTTCATTCAACGTATTTCTAAGAATTTTAAGAAGCTTGAAGCTAAGTAGTAACAGTGGTCCGTGGATAGGTGACCATCTTTACATACCGAGAAAACTCCTTGCCTCGGAAAGCACGCTAAGCCGTTGGTCCTGGCTGTCATTCGTGGATCTTATTGACAGTTGATTTGGACAGTCGTTACGGGTCGTCAGAAGCCCGAAAGTCAGACAACCAGTCAAACATTACCCAGTTACTGGGTTGCTCCATTCACCTGCATCCGACTGGAAGCCGACCCCAACATAGTTGGGAAAAGGCTAGGCATATTGATTTGATTTGTTCGACGTTAGTAAGTAATTGACTTTTCAAATTCTCTTTTGTCTTCAGATGTATAGGTCCGTTTGTTCCAGTTTCCAGTTCAGCTGAATCAGAAAACTACAAAATAATAAAAATACTTTCGTCACAATGATTCTTAAAATAACACTAAGGGCCTATTTCACGATGTCCGAATAGCACTACTCATCGAATAAATTCAAAAATGGAACTGAATTTGTATGAAATTATCTGCCAAGTAAGTTAATAGGAAATAAATCCTAGGTGGTGAATCAGGGCCATAAACTAGTATAATGTAAGTGCGTCACTCGTCAGGTACAAACGTTATGCTGTTACGCACCTACATTCCATCATCTCTTGCATGACATTTTAGTTCCAAACGGACTGAGCTGAGCCAGACGTAAACATAAACTAGATTACAAACTATGACGTTATCAGTACCGCCAGTGACGTACCGCCGCCACACCTTTAGGAAAGCAGGTGACCTATTGACCTATGACATCTATTCTTGGACTAAATCGACCCGGTACAAATACAGACGTCCTGCACACGCCCTGTTTCCGCCCTCCCTGCACTTCTGCAGTTGTTTGATGCTGTAGGTAGAGAGTGGAAAGGTCAAAGCTTTTACTTTACAATCCCTTTTAAGCACTTTACGAAAGGTCAGGAATTTAATTGATCAGTTTTAGATTGTGATCAATGAAGAAGGGCTGACTGGGCTAAATGTCATTAATTACCTACTCGTAGAAACAGAGTGTAAAATCGTCATTAAATCACAGAAAAAAAATAATAACCTAACTACAAGACTTTTATGAAACGAAAAAATGCTGAATGCTTAGACGTTGGCGATAGGCCTTTTGAGCATTTGCGCACTGCATCTGATTTGAATCTGAGGAATGACAGTCCGAAGTGCCTGTAGTACCATTTGTATCAACTGTCACGGGTTGCGCACTACATCCGAATTCCACCCGTCCGAATTTAGAACATTTCCAATTCAGATGGAACCTGGATCTTGAATTCGGATTCGGATCGGATGCAGTGCGGAAACGCTCTGCATGATGTGCAAAGGTGACGCTTTCATCCAGTGTCCAAATAGCCAATAGGGTGTTTAGAATTGCAAGTTTACCGTCTATTCTAGTCACCCTTGGATGGATCAGCACTACAATCATACAAAGAGAAAGGGATTGTGAGAAGGGGTTTGTGTGATCTGCCGTTAATATTTAGGGATGCCGGGGATTTAGGACTTCCAAATGCATCTTAAATCTTTATCTTCGTCTTATTTTTGAAGTAGGCACCTACTGCATACTGAACTTGAGTAATTACGATGGAGACAATTATTGAACTGGATTCTCTTGAACTGAACGGTATAAAATAAGCTCCCACGACAATACAGCAATAAATGCCATGTAGTGTGAAGTATCACGTATTGTGAGATGCCGCCGTATTCCGTGAAAAACATTGAAGGTATGAAGAAAAAGTTCCCAATGGAAACTGTTAGCAACTGTACCTTGCTTTACATTAACTGTCTGGCCATGTAAAAAGTAAAAAGCAAAATAATGTTCTTGGCGCTACCATTTTTAATTACTTACGAGAGATGAATGGGCCGTTCTGCGCAAAAGGGAAGAGTGGCTGCGCTTGCAGTCTTGCATTAATAAGAACGTGATTGTCTGTGGACTTGTTATTAATTGTGTAGGTAATTAAATTTTTGTGCAGGATAGTTCTGCCAATGAAAGAAGTGGAGTGTGGGTAAAGGTTAAGGTTACAATTTGTTCTTTTTCAGGCTTTCGTTGCATAGTTTGATTAAAAGACTAAGTAGAAGTGTCTATCTATGATCTTTGATATGAGAACAGTCTATAATTTTGAGGAGCAGGGTTTGAAATCATTATTTAATTTTTCCGGAAGAGTTTTATTGGGCTTTAGATTAAGCTTTAGGCTGTTATAAAAGCTTATAAAAATCTTAAACTTTAATCAACAGAGGATCTCTAGAGAATGTATGTAAGTCTGTAGATATATTATCGAAACCATTGCGCCCTATAATTTAGCTTTCTTTTATGTAACACCAACCAAGGGGTCTTTCCGGATTTCATAAAACACAGTAAAGTAGTTCCATTGTTCAAATCCGGTGATAGTAAAGAACCCAACAATTATAGGCCTGTGTCAATTCTGCCAGTTCTCAGCTTAAGATGTTTGAAAAGTTGTGCTCAATCACCGAGATAAAGTACTAAGTAGTAATAATAGTTATATGTGCTCAATCAAATGTTACGCCACTTTAACCAAAATTCTATCTTTCATGAACAACACTACGGTTTCACCAAAGGGCGTTGTACCCCTGACACCCTAATAACCTAAGAACCTTTTTAACCCCTGGGAAGAAACTCAGGATGCCATTATTGGAATCTTTTGCGACCTCTGCAAGGCGTTTGATTGCGCAAAGCGTGAGACACTTCTGCTAAAACTACTAAGCTGAGAGTACTTGCAGACTTTTTTCTTCTACCCTTGCAGGTCCGTTTGCCCCTTTTGGGTAATCACCATGATGGATGCATCAATAATGTAACAGTATTGGCATAGAACTTGCGTGCGGAGTCAACCTTCGCGTGCCACCATCATTTTGTTTACGACGAAACGAAACTAATTCAGTTGGACACACTACTTGCTTTATTAATGAAAGAGCGGAGGTGGGGCATTCGCTGCCTGTAACGGAACTTACATAATTATTGGTAAACCTCGTCTCCTTTTGTTCACAACCAACAAATCTACACTTGGGACAAAGGAGTTTAAACTTTAGACTCTTAAAATAGAGCTTAATTTGTTTTAGTTTGTAAAGGTTCATGTGATCTTTTGTTATGGAGTTTGTATGAAGTGAATGAAGCAGCAGCTGTCGCTTGCAAGTCAGCCCACGCTGTACGTTAAAAGGCATTGTATTTCGCAAATATCAGTCGATTATATCAATGGATTTAGTTTTTGTATTAGCTTATTCATTGTTGCACATAATTTGTATTAAAGTGGAAATGCGTTGGCAGATATTTTATATGTAGGTATACTTAGCCTATTGAATTTCTAGAAGCTGCTGGAGTGGCTAACTAAGGGTGTAGCAATTAAGTGTAATTACTGAATGTACAGCTTCATATTTAATTTTAAGTAAATAAGTGTTAGTACTTTTGTTTTAGTCAAAATATGATAACGCAGTTTTTGTTCAAATACAAATACAAGGTAGTGGATACCTAACGTCTCAAAGAAATGCGGAAAAGAATGAAGACAATTTTTCAAGCATGGCGACATTAAGCTAAGAAAAGCACGCCTTTTATTTCTGCAATTAACTTACTTAATGGTCTAGTACCGCCATTATTCCTTTGCGTTTTCCTGTCAGGCACATTCATGCGTATAAAAAATATTTTTTAATGGCTATCGATAGCTGATACAAGAGTTACTTATGAGTAATTAATCATAGAAGCTGACCGCCTCATTACATCCGAGTTACACGCGCGATTGTAAATCTAAAGGTCCAGGGTTCAATCGGGTCAGATAAGTGGAATTGGGTTTTTCTAGTAGGAAGGAAACATACTATCCGCATCCGGTTATTTGGTAAACTGTGATTATGTGACTGATAGTGTAGCGCCAGCGCCAATCAGAATGACCTATTGTTTTCGACAAACAGTACTTGTCGGCGTAGACCTAATCACCTAAATTTACGATGAACCAGTCAACTGACCTTCAGGACAGCTATGTAGGCCTTGATGATGGGCCAGTCAGATAACCCTGGCATTGGGACTTAATACTTGGAAACCCGGTCTTACACAAGGGGTATCGTATTGCCTATTATACCTGAGTTGTGAAGGCAATCGATCCATGTAAAATACTGGTAAGTATATTCAGATGCATCCGGATAATTTGAATGCCGTTCCCATCGTAGTTGGGAAACGGCTAAGGTGATGATGATGACTTGAAGACACATTCATAAACTAACGGGACGTTGGCATCACAAACAATTAGTTACTTGTAGCTTGTAGCAGTCGTATAGCTGGCACTCATTGATTGTTAGGTGAGAGGTTACTTAACGTTACTGGAAATTAACTGAATCATCAATTAGCGCCAATTTTATAGCAGATACTAGGCCTCCATGCAAGATAACTCCTTCCTTGATACATACTGTTCACGTCCATACTTCTTTATGCAATCCCACTTATTTTATAAATGACACATTTTTTGACGTTTAAACATGTGTTACTTATAAATAAGAGCGTATAACTAGCCACCAGCCCTTAATTCGCACGGTTTTAACGACTTCACAAAACATCGAGCTTTCTTTATTAACAATCACTCTGCATAGCCGTTTTAACCGAACTTCAAAAAAACCGGCCAAGTGCGTGTTGGACCACGCACAATGAAGGGTTCCGTAGTTGGGATGAATTTATCTTAAGAACAAACTTAACATTGTAGTTGAAAAACATGTTCTCCCATACATTCCAACTGTAAATGTAAGTTTGTACTCACAATATTGATAGATTTACCATGTTATCTTAAGACTACAGACTTCTTATAGGTTTTCCTGTAATCTACAGGTGTAAAGATCTATTTACTGTATTTTTTTCAAAATTTTAGGCTCAGTAGTTTCGGAGATAAGGGGGGGGGAATGGTCAATTTTCATCTATTTTCTTAAATAACTTCTAAATAATTTATTTTAAAATTATAAAAAAATATATTTGAGACCCTCATAGTAAGCTCTTTCATTTAACATGCCACATTGTGTAGTTTGCAAAACTTTTTTTTTTAATTTTCTAATTTGTCCCCCAAAAGTGACCTCTATATTCAAAATTCATTTATTTACTTTACCCGTCCGTGTTTGGGTCACAGAAATTCATATGTGTACCAAATTTCAACTTAATCGGTCCATTAGATTCGGAGCAAATTGGCTGTGACTGACAGACGGACAGACAGACAGACAGACAGACAGACACACACACACGAGTGATCCTATAAGGGTTCCGTTTTTTCCTTTTTAGGTACGGAACCCTAAAAAGGAGGAAGTTATATTATGTTCGTCTGATGTATGTTTTCTTTTTATTTTATTTAACATATTGTTCATCGATATTTTCGTCAATGAGGAAGGTTGGGCAAAGCTAAATTGTAGATGGCATGATCATAGGGTCCAAAAGGGCCTATTTCACGATGTCCGAATAGCCAGCCACTACTCACCGAATAAATTCAAAAAGGGAACAAGAACAGAATTTGTATGAAATTATCTGCCAAGTAAGTTAATAGGAACACAGGGCATGTAATCAATTTGACATTTAGTTCATTCATGAGTTTGGTTTTAGTTCATTTCGTTATTTTCGATTATTTTAATATTTTTAATCAAGTTTTTGACATGGAAAGTGACGGAATTTAAAACCATAAATATTTCCTCGTAATCACTTTCTTGAAAATGTTTCGAACTCTGTTTATTTATTTTTTTTTCTTTCGAATGGCTTTATTCCACAATCTTCTAATTTTAGAGTCTCCCCGGAAATGGTGGATTCCAATTTCGGAGTATTTAGGAACACAACAACGCATAATTTTCGCGAAAATAAAATCACCTCACGTCACGCCTTGTAATATTAGCTTGTGTTGGGAACTAGCTACGACAGCGCCATTTTGATAGTTGCCTTCCTCATTATGGACCGATTTTGATATTTTTCCATTTGGTAGAGGAAGCTTGCACGGTGGCCGTATAAATTTTATTCAAAATCAAAAAAATCAAAATATTTTATTTCACATAAACCTACATGGGCACTTATGAAACGTCAGAAGCTAGGTGCACGGTTCGAAATTGGTCGTTTCCTATGGAGAAGACCCGGCAAGAAACTCCATGGTTACTCTTTTATAAATAATGGGCTTCTACAATATTTTCAGATAACAGTGTTAATAGGTATGGGAGGACAATGTAGCCTTTCAACAACTACCAGGGCCGGCAGTCTCGACATTCGCTACGTTCTCATAGCGACTTGAAATCGCTCGCTAAGTCCTAATTACATGCTCTGTGGTCCTAATGAGCTCCCCTAGACGGGCAAATGGTAATAGTTCGGTTTTATCAAAGACAATTATGGCCACTTCAAAATCTTCTTTAATAACGAGGAAAATTGGAGATCATGATTTAATAAAAATAATTGTTTTTCTTGAAAATTGGAAATTCATTACGTAAACCTTATCTTGAAAACATTATTTTTCATGGAAATTCATAGGAAGCCATAGTAACTTGTCAAATATCTATGGACATAAAAATTTGCCTCCTTGCCACACTACGTCGGTGTCATAGACAACCAATAAGTACCTATATTACTACCCGATTTAAATTACTTTCAATACTATCTTTGATCCACTTCGCGTCCAAAATATTGTTTTGTTTTGTTCTTCAATAAGTAGGTACTATTTCTTATAAAATAAAATGACTGGAGGAAGAGCAGCAGATGCAGTTGCAGGCCCGGGTCCGAGCGGCGTCAAGTAAGTACCCGACCTCAAACTACAACACCTTTTTTCTAATCTAATTTGTCGGTTCATTATTGATCGCTTTTTCTATTGACTATTCTAGTCAAACCATAGCCAGTTGAACTCAATGAGTCAAATAATGTTAAGATTTTGAAAAATTGGTTCTAGTTTATTTAAATATTTCAGGCGTAAGCGTTCACCGCGTGTTACGAGTAGCCAAACAGATGCGCTCTTATCATAAGGGTAAACTTATTTTTGAAAACGCTCAAATACATATTTTGATTGCCGCGTATCATATTATTATCAACATACAACATACTGACCTGCAAATTGCAAAAAACGGAAGAAAATTTGAATTTCGCGGGCTACTACTGCGCAATCACCTTAAAATTTGAGAACTTTATAATTAATAATAAAATTAATTATGGTTTTTCTTGAAAATTATAGTGAATATGTAAACCTTATCTTGGAAACACTATTTTTCATGGTTCAAGGTTCAAACTAATAAGTAGCAATAACTTTAAATTGTTAAATATCTAAGGATTTAGAAATTTGCCTCCTTGCAACATTACTATTCTCATAGCAAGCAAGTATCACAGTCAATGTGTCAAGGTGAAATCTATAGTTTGATTAGTTGTCTTTGGAAACTATATATTTTGAATAGTATTATTTTCGTATTTTCCTAATAATTGTTTCATTAGTAACAAATAACTTGTCTGCAATTTATATTGCTCGGCTAACACATTTCTGGCTTAAGCGGCGACCTCACTGCATCATCCTCAGTTTCTCATTATAGTACATAATAGCTGCGTAATGATACTTGGGGATTTGTACTACTGTTTAAATACTTTGGATTTGGATTGGGATTCTACAGAAAGTTAAAGTTAGACTGGGAGGCAGCATGAAGTAAGAAGCGGTCCACACCTCGGAAGGCCACATAGCTTGGAGGAGATGTAATATATTGAAGGCACGACGTAGAAGAAAACATGTTGAAATAAATGAATAGTGAAAGTTTAAAATTTCATGTGAAAGATTTTTCAATAGGTATGCAACATGCCTCGTGTAGTGTCTAGAATGTGTAAACTAGGAGATGATTGTGATAATGGAGATTAATAAAGTTGAAAACATGATTTGTGGTTGTCATTTATTTTTCAATAAAATAGAATAGAATATTTATTTACATTTGAAACTGAAATCAGTTTTTACAGTTGTGAGGAATCCATGTACATTCTAGCTAATATAGCATGCAAATTTAGTACATTTAAACAAATTACAAAAACTAAATTTCAATTAAGTTAACTTATCCGCTATGAAATCTTGTACAGAATAATAAAAACTGTTAGCTGTTTTCTAAATTCCTACAAGGTAGGTCTTTATTATTGTTAGGTATTTTATTATAAATTACAGGTGCCATACAGATACCTAACTAATATTTTTTCTTGAGTATAGAAGTTGAGAATACCGTGCACAAAAATTTCTGATATTGAGATCTCATATCTGTACCACATTGTCTAGTTTAATTTGAGGTAGAAAATTAAAATGTTTATATATAGGTTTTACAAATGCGGCTACTTCCAGGTTGTAAAGTATCAAACAATGGTACCTAGGCATAAGGCAACCAATATTGTCAGCAGATTTACTCTTTTTGATAAATTATGCAGCTTATAAAAGAATTAATAAGTATAACAATTGTATGAAAAGTTAAGTAGGTAAGTATCAAATTATATTGACAGTAGCAACGACCATATAGCCCATGGTCGTTGGACAGTAGTAAGTCTAAACAAAACATTAGTGATGTGAGCACACTTAAATGTTATGAATGGCTTGAACCGCTATGTACTTACACTTTTACAATAATGTCCTCTGGCTGTGACTTCCACATTAACTGGGTGTTAATTAAGATCCCTAAAAATTAACATTCACTTTTTCTACTTGACTAGTGTACTTAATTTACATTAATTACTCATGGATACCTGTTGGCAAAAGTGCATGATTTTGGTTTTTGGAGATTTATAATTAAATTATTACTTTCAATCCACTTTATTAAACTCCTGAGTGCATTGTTATTTTCATGTGGATAGGTATGCAACATGTGTCGTATAAACAGTGCCTAGATCTAGATTATTAGAATGTGTGAACTTAGGAGATGATTGTCATACTTTATAGAGATTAAATAAAGTTAAAACATGATTTAGGTACGGTTGTGTGTTATTTATTTATACACGAAAAATAGCACGATTCTCACCCTTTAAAGAGATTAATATAATAAATGAACGAATGCTGTGAATATCGGCGACGCTTTCGCACTTAGTATGTTGAGTATATTCCGAACCTATAAGTGGACGTAAAAGCCTCATCGGTACAAACCCATCTTCGAGCCCGATCCGTATAATTTATGTTTGTATTGACTTAAAAACCAAAACATTTGGTAAGTACCTATAGTTTACAATTCGCTACCAACCGAATCACTTAGCGGGCTCTCAAAATTGGTCGCTGACTGTAGTCGTACACATTACGAAAATCATAGAGATTCGGTTAAATATAGATGACAATCGCTAACTTTGAGTTTCAAGGCTACCAAATATCGTTACATCCGGATCGTTAGGACTTTGCTACTAACACGTAATTTTTGTGGTGGGTCGTAGTCAATTATTTTGACGACGAAACGCTGCAGTTTTCCATAAAACGAAAACCAGTCGTCAAAACGGTCCTCGTCACAACTGCTTTGAAACTGAAAATGATTGTTTCATGCTTGTCAAACCATTTTGGCTATCTAGGGACCCCATTACAACTTAGCGAGCGATTTCAGTCGTTCAGGGGTCTCTACGAATGTCGAGACTACCGGCCCTGGTATCTTACTTAAGAAAATAGAAAATAGTCAACAAATGTACAGTCTACTAGGCCTGCAACGTTTTCACATTCACAAAATAGAAAATAATCTATTTAGATGATTAATAAAGGAATAAAAATAAAAATCTATGACATGACACAATGACATGATTGCCATTACAACTACAGTAACAAATCTGACTAAATGTCATGTTCACAAATATAAATCTAAAAAAAAATCATGTGAAAATTGGAATAATTGTAGTTATATCATGTCAAATAATGAGATGATTAAAAATAAAAACTTTTTTACAAAAAAATACAACCGACTTCCAAAAATAACGCTACAAAGTGAAAAATAACTTTAATTTCGGAAGTCGGTGTCTGATTAAATGTATTTTCGTTTTTGCCACCGACTTCCGAAATTAAAGTTATTTTTCACTTTGTAGCGTTATTTTTGGAAGTCGGTTGTATTTTTTTGTAAAAAAGTTTTTATTTTTCACGTTTTAGTGGTTCACATGTGCTTACCCCTTCACAGCGTACTGGCGTGATGTTATGTAATGAACTGGTGTGAACAACAAACAGAGATGAGATTTCAGCAATCCCAGTCCATTTGCTATCATTTATTGAGGAGTTCCGTTGCCTATCTCAGAAGTTCTTCATCAGATCTTCACCAAATTGAAATGGGACCACTCCAAGAAAGTACTCTTCCAAAGACTATCCAAATCGCTTCAAGTGTGCCTATAAAATTGCAAGAGTTCTCTCTATTTCTCCAGGATCCCATCATCAGATCCTGACTTGATGATCATGGGACCCCCTGGGAAGTATACCCTTTCAAACAAAAAAAAAATAATCCAAATCGGTCCAGCCATCTTCGAGTAATCGGGGAACATACATAAAAAAAAAAATAAAAAGAAAAAAAAAAGGTTCCGACGAATTGATAACCTCCTCCTTTTTGAAGTCGGTTAATAATCTAATGTAAAAAATAGTATGAAAAATAAGCATCGTAATTTGGGAACGTATTAACTTTACTTGGGTAGTTTTTGAGTTAGCTTCCATATTGTGTGTATCTTGGTGATGTCTTGCATCTTTATACCTTAGGTACCTACTTCTTGTCACCGTTGTGTACATAGCAAGTAAGTACCTACTTAATAGTGTCATCGAATTGGTGTGGAGTACCATAGCTAAAAAGTGAAAAATAACTTTAATTTCGGACTTCCGAAATTAAAGTTGTTTTTGACTTTGTAGTGTTTTTTTTTTTGAAAGTCGGTTGTTTTTCTATACCTCATTACCTCTTTTTTTCGAGATTAAATTCTCAAAATAATGTTGAAAACCGCATCAAAATTCGTTTCGCAATTTAGAACAATAATGTCAAATAATAATAATCTTTCTATAGAAATAATAAAAAGAGACGTTCTGACTGACTGACTGATTGACTGACTCATCAACGCCCAGCCCAAACCCTTGGACCTAGAAAGCTGAAATTTTGCACAGAGGTTCCCTTTATAATGTAGACAAGGAATAAGGAAGGAATTCCCGGTAGTACGTTCCTATGAGATATTTTCCGACATCGCGGGCGAAGCCGCGGGCAAAAGCTAGTTATTTATAATAATGTACTGAGTTGCCTGTCGTGAGATGTGACCTACGGTAGGTAGTTGAAGTTACAATAAATTTGTTTACAAAGACACCAGGGTTACATTGAATTGGCTAGCTAAACTCTGCAGACGCGGTGTGTACCGATATCTAAACACGAAAAAAAAAAAAATAGATTTGATGTTTTTTTTGTGGGAGGTCAACAAGCTCTGTTACTTGAAGTATGAGTTGAGTAGGTATACTGTTTTCTTATATTTTATTGTGTTCAGATATCACGTCTGTGAAGTTTACACAAAAAAAAAAACAAGATTTTTAAACTGATATTTCAAGTGACTATCTACAATCGGTCGACGACCCCACTAGACTTTAGACTCATCGCGTCTGCGGAGTTTATCCAGCCATAAGTTTTAAAACTAAAACCCGACTACTGAAAAATCACGCTCTAAAAAGTATGAAACAAGACAATATTCACATCTGAAATTAAAAAAAGACAGTCAAACTAAAAATCCAGAGTCACACGTCATGTTTGGGCATAAATCGAACAGATTACGTGTCTCCGGATTTTTTATTTATCTGTCGTTTTCTAATTTCAGATATGAATATTTTCTTGTTTCATACTTTTTAGAGCGTGATTTTGCAGTAGTCGGGTTTTAGTTTTTAAACTCACTTTTTATTTAAATTATTTTGGGGTTATAATTTCGTTTAGCTTAGAGCCAATTTACATTTTTAAAGAAGAATAATTATTATATATGTATTTTGGGTAGGTTTGAAGAGAAAATATGTTTGGCTCACATCTGAGGCATGATTTTAGAAATTATTCTCAATTATCGGGTGCATGCAAGCAAAGCCGCGAGCAATAGCTAACAATATATATATTTTTGAAATGTGTTAATTAAGCCCTTTCATTTGATACCAAACACGGCATTATTAAAAAAAATTTTTTTTAAGTTCTTTACTTTATGTCCTCTAGAAGGCGCCATTTTCAATTTAATGTGACGTCACATAGCCCATAACCAGCGGACAATCAAGATGCTTCTAACGACACCTCATTTGTCAAATTATGACAAGGAGTTTAGAAGTTATGAGGGAACAGATGAACATACATTACATACATACATACAAACATACATAATTATGTACATACATACATACATACATACATACATACATACCGGACAAAATCATAACCCTCCTTTTTGCTTTGCCGTAGTCGGGTAAAAATAACCCTGTATCTTAGTATCGTTGTGAATCAGGTCACATCTCACGACAGGCAGTATACCTGTAGGTACTAGACCCTCATTTGAAGTCCGTCCACGTTCTCAACGAGTTCCGTAGGTACCCGTACCTGTACACCTAAGCGCTAGATATGTTATAATTATGTCATGTATTCGTAATGGAAAACTAGATTGTCGAGCCACACCACTCACAATGATACCAAATAAGCTTACCGGACCCATTAATTACGGAGACGAGACGTGCCATTTAAAAACATAATCAGTCACATCAATAGTGAAACTATTTATTTAAGTAGGTATAGACTTTCTTGATTATTACCTCATTAAGTACCTCTTATTTTTTTGGTTCTGTCAAATTCTGTCATAAAGAAAAAATGTTTTAATATTCTATTTTTGACGGATGACATTTTATAGAGGAAATTGATTTAAAATATTCTTCAAATTATTTCTATGCCTATTTTCATTGATGTATAAATTAGGAAGATATGGTTCGCGCTCCTCGACGTGTACCGCATAAATTGTGTTAAACGCACACAATTGACCACAATCGAACTAGCATTTGTGTAGCATATGTGTAGAACGTTAAGTAAAATTACCGTAATCGTCATAATAAGCAGCAACAACATGCTTTTGAAAACACTAGTTTTCAAAATGTTCACAAATAGTTCAAAAACCAAAAACAAGTTCCTCGGGATTACTTTTCACTCGTAAGTACAGCCAAAAATGTTGATCTGTTGAAAATTATAATAATATTTAATGTATGCTTCACCATGTTTGTGAGAGCGAGATAGACATGCAATGTCATTCATAATCGTAAATATTCGGCGGCTGACGCGATTTCGCTTGCACGACAGCGCCAGCTCCTATCTCTGTCCTTGTCTATCGGTAACTATAGGTTTACGACTGTGATCACACCGATCGTTATGAAATTCACAAATAAGTAGCCTGGGACCTGGAGAAGGACATGTTTACCTACTTTTCATCTTGAATTTTTGTATTAAAAACTTTTTTACAAAAAAATACAACCGACTTCGGTCGGTGTCTGGTTAAATGTTTTTTCGTTTTTTGCCACCGACTTCCGAAATTAAAGTTATTTTTCACTTTGTAGTGTTGTTTTTGGAAGTCGATTGTATTTTTTGTAAAAAAGTTTTTATTTTCACTTTTTAGTTGTGGTACCTACCCCACACAAATTCTAATAAGTACCACAATCTGCAAAATAAACTAGAACATCATCCATATAAAAGTGGGGAAAAAATACATATTATTGAAGCTAACTCAAAAACTACCCAAGCAAAGTTAATCAATTTTATATGGGACCAACTTTGAGGTATACCCTCTCGAAAAAAAAAAATAATTCAAATCGAACGACTCTGTAAAAAGTTATGCGTGGTCATACATAAAAAAAAAAAACATACGTGTCGAATTAGGAACCTCCTCCTTTTTATCCGTCGGTTAAAAAATAATTAAATACAAAATACACGCAGACGAAGCTGCGGGCAACAGCTATTTGTGTAGGTAAATAGTAAGTTTAGAGGTACCTATTGCATTTAAGCAATTAATATAACTAACCTAATAATATAAAACTAACCTACCTACTTAAAACTTTAACTGTTCAGCTTAAATTAATCGATATGATATTATATATGATTTGATATCTGTGGAGGCTTGTTATTAGCAAATGTAATATAAACATAACTTAAAAATAACAAAATTATGTCCTAACTTAACTAAAACGATTAAAAAACTAAAATATGGCATCGAAAAATTCCTCCGCATCTGTCCGCATCAGTCCGCATCATTGTCGACTGGTAAAGTACCCAAGAGACTGCCGGCATTGCCACGTTGTATGGCAATGCTACTAAGCCTCTGGCCAAGGTAAAAGCCAGCCCTTGGGTCACGGGAAGTGTCAACCAGCCGCTTGGAGATTTCGTTGAAATTAGCAAATTGATAATATGTTGTGGTAAACTATTAATTGTAATTAGCCTGTAAGCCTTCCTAAGAGTAATAAAATAAAATATATAAAATAATATTTTGTAAAACTGAAACGTCTTCAAGAAACATGCATTTAGATAATACCGCAATAAAAATAGTACAAGAAACTCACAGTTGGTCGGTATATAAAAATACCCTCCCCTCCGCTTCATTCAGTGAACACACTGCATTAACCGACCAAATGAAAAATAGTTAAACACTTTATTTTATTTAAATACCCGCATACCTTTGTAAATTGTCGTTTTATTTTCATTCATGAATTAGAAGTTACGGTTAGTTCTATCGTAACTCTCCCACGGTGTATGAATGAAGTGCGCTTGCACATGATTCAAGGAGCGAAAGAAAGGGGCGCGTCACTTCCGGAGCGAGGCGTATGGCGCTACTTCCGGCCGTCACCGGATACGCATGTTCCCTGTTCGCATCAATTATTATTTCCTTCTTAATGTTTCCTTTCATAAAAGCTTAATTTTTAACGTCTTTGAAATAGAGAAGTGACGTGTCAAGATCGTTAGGAATTTGAAAAAAAAGTGACAGCGCTAGCTGCGCCCCGCGGTTTCACCCGCGTAGACCGGAATGAAAAGTAGCGTATGTATAATCCAGAGTATAAGGTTTCTACATACCAAATTTTATCCAAATCAGTCGAGCTGTTTGAGCGTGAAGTGACAAACATACAAACACACACACTCTCACAAACTTTCGCCTTTATAATATTAAGTGTGATTATTATTATTCACATATTGCCAAATAATATTCAATATACTTTCGTATACAGCGATTGTGAATCCGACCATCAAAATTCTCTGTAATCGAAGTCTAAATATAAATAACATTGTAGGTGGCAGACCATAAAAATGTAAACACGTGGGCCCGATAACTGGAATTTGCCAAAACAGTCAGCTTACTTTTAGATGAACGCGGACGTAGGCTGTATTCACTGTATTGTGCTTGTGCCTCACATCACGCCATATTTGATCACGAAAAGATTTGGGAAAAAAAACAAGCTGCTCTGAAGCTCAAATCAAATTGACAAAGTTGGTGCTTTTCCACAAAAGTTGAAATACCGACGCCTGTAATCCCCAAAGGGTTAAGCCAGTTATGTTTAATTCCTATTTAATAGGTGGCGAGCCTATTGCCGTCAACTGAGCACAAATTCAGACTCCAGGCTGCTACTGAGAAATTCCAAATGGAAAAATCCAATAACACTGCCCGGCCCGGGAATCGAACCCAGGACCTCATGCTCAGCAGTAGCGCTATTGCGACCACTGGACCAACGAGGCAGTCAATTTATATTATCTGTTTTCAAATAAAGGTCTTTCACCCTAATTGCGTAACACATTATCAATCGGAATCGGTCTCATTTTGACAGTTCAACAACATTCATTGCGCTATTTACGTTGTTGAGCAGATACATTTTTCGAACATATGAAGCAATGGATTAGCAATTTGTCTCAAAAATGATTCAAATTCCGATTGATAATGTGGTACGCAATAATCGTATTCAGCTGCATCCGGTTAGACTGGAAGCCGACCCCAACATAGTTGAGAAAAGGCTAGGCAGATTGAATGGGCAGGTTGTCTGATTTTGTCGACGGAAGAATAGAGAAAATGACAGATTGTAGGAATATTTCTACGCATTCTACGCGTCTAAGCATGGCAATGTGTCATTTTGTCTATTCTTCCGTCGAAAAAACGTCGTCATGGTTTAGGTATACGCGTGCAGGAGTATGTAGCAGGTGGCGTTCTCTAGTTTCTGCCTACCCCTATGGGAAGAAGGCGTGAGATTGTGTTTATGTCTATCTAGATATTTCGATTTGTTCGCCATTTTATATTTTGTTAAATCCCTACCTGGTATTTGTTGACAGCCCACTGTCCACACATACCTATTACCAGTGTAATTTGAAAACATTATAAAAGCCAATTATTTTTAAAACAAGAAGGCCGCAGGAATCCGGTGGATGCTAGCACAGAACCGGTCGAAGTGGCGATGGCGGTGCTTGTGGGAGGCCTATGTCGAGTGCAGTGGACGTCTTTCGGTTGAAATGATGATGATGACGAACCATTGAGTTTCTTGTTCCGTGCACCTAGCTTCTGACGTTTCATAGGTGCGAATGTAGGTTTATGTAAAATAAAATATTTTGAATTTGACTTTGAACTGTATTTGACTTGTATTTTTTTTTTTGTGTATTTGTTGTGTTCTAAGTACCTAGATTTCCACTAGGTATTTATTGATATCTTATCCTTGCAAGTCAATAATTTTGTGCCAGTTTATTTCAGCACAACAGGACAGCTGCCTTGCCCCGTAGCTCCAGCAATGTGATTGGTTCCCGCAAAGTTGGACCCCTCACTATGACGTAGGTGGCTGACGTAGCTACCCGACCCTGACCTGCAGAATTTAGGTCAGGCCAGTTAGATACTCCACCCACAATTCCGCTATTCAACTCCTGGTCAATCAATAGTGCTGAAATGCATAATAATGCTCAAATAAAATTATATAAGTAAAAATAATATAAAATTAAATATATTTACTAGATACTTTAAATTATTTGTTTTCACGGAAGCCAACAAATATTGGCGGCACCGCTTTCGCAGTCAATAAAATTATTTCCATTGCACTTTGTGTAAGTAGCTTCTATTTTCTATCTCTGTCTGGCACTAGGTTTTGTGAAACGGGTGACAAGGACGGATAGCGGAAGTAAAATAAGAATGGAGTCGGCGTTCATTCCATTGATGTTTCCGCCGCCATCAATGGGTGGACACAAAATAAGGGAGTTCAGAAGGCTCTGACCATAAAAGCGCATAAAAGCTCGGCGTCAACAAGAGGCGGTAAATACCAACTAAAAAAAATATTGAAGAGAGGATTTTCCATAAATGCAGACAGACAAGGCATTAACAAAAAAAGCTAAAATTGCACTGAAATGCGATTCAAGAACCTTAGATTATCCAAAAAGCTTTATTTTAAACCTTACACCGTGCACCGCGCACGATTTCGATTCGATGCACGTAGAAGAGACGAGGTAAGTACCTACCTACTGCCGTATCGTATTTGATAGTCTTCTGTAGGTACTTATTTATGTTGTAAATAGATGTAGTACGTATATTATGAGTGCAGCCACTCAATACCATTTGTCGCTTGTTTGCGGGACTCACCGCTGAAGCTGAAAAACACCGCAAGGCATTTTACTAAAAAGGCAAGTTATCTGCGAAGTCTACTCACAGAACAGTATTGTCATTCTTGATTGATTGCCGGAAAAGGCAGCAGACAAAGATGAATGAAAAGTTATGGGGAGATCTTTTCAAAAAGGGCTGCATACTTAAGACCTCCTAATGGACATCATCTGCCTCACAGAAAAGATAAAGAGATCTCTTTATCTGTTCTGTGATCTGCCTAGCCTATCCCAACTATGTTGGCGTCGGCTTTTAGTCTAACTAACCGGATGCAGCTGTAAGTACCAATATTTTATACCAGTACCATGGAGCGACTGCCACCCAGTTACTGGGTAATCCCCTTGGTAAGACTGGTTGTCAGTCCTAATTGACCCTCCTAATCGACCTAGTACAAAAAAGTTCTTGTTGTTGATTAACTTCTTCTTGTACGCTCCGCCCCGCGCCGCGACTGGGGCACTTCCTAAGAAAATTCTTTGATTGTAGGTAATACAACAGTCTATACATCATACTAGCATCATACAGTCGTCCGACGAAACCCGAGCTGTATACGAAGTTCGGCGAACTACGTAAGCAGCTCGGGCTCTCGTCGGACGACTGTGTGATGTGACTGTGCTAATACTGCCAAGCCACCCATCGTTTTAGGCAAAATGTCTCTAAGGATTCATAGGATGCCAAGATGTCAAAGTTGAATTTAGTTTCTGTGCAGTAATAAATTATGCACTGAAATTGTAAAACAGATGTCTGCCCCGTACATCAGATCTACCTACTCGTATGATGTGCAGATACTTAGATGTATACGTATTTCAGTCTCTACAAATTGCCCAAAAATCATTAGATTTTTACTGACATCATAAAAGAAAAATACGTCACATGCCTTGAAACTGAAGTGAATTTTATTGAATTCCAGAAATTAATAAAAACGTGTATGAAAACAAAATATTTATCCATCCAAACAATCTCGAGGGTCGCTCAACTAAGCACGTCATTCAATAAACAAGATAACATTGGTGCTGGGAAACTGAATTTCAGACGAACTTAAACCTTGATCTATTTGAAATAGAGACTTTTTGTTAAGCTAGTGTTGGTAAATCTAGTTTGTTCTATGATGACGTAACGGGAGTACCCGACCGTTCATTGAGATGTCTTGTCGCAGCCCCGCAGCCTCGTGCCGCAGCCCCCTGTGTAGCCTCACCCTTATCTCGTTAATTACCCCTCCCGGAGTGACGTCAGAGGTAATTTCGTAACACGAAATAAAATTCCACTTTCTAGATTAGTTTTCTGATAACATTTTGTTCGTGGTTTGACGTCGATTGTCGATTGGGTTCAAATTTGGTCCATGGAAGAATGCGTCTTCAAACGTTGGGTAACATCTACATTAACTTGAATTTTTGTCCGTTTGTACGTTTGTTTTTCTAGGAGGAGATCGTGGCTAAGTAATAACAGCCGCACGGGCCATGGATGGGTGACCATCTTTACATACCGAGACTCCTCCGTGCCTCGGAAAGCACGTTAAGCCGTTGATCCCGGCTGTTATTCAAGGATCTTTGACATTCGCTACGGGTCGTCAGAAGCCCGAAAGTCTGACAACCAGTCTTACCAAGAGGTATCGTATTACTCAGTGAATGTGTTGTGGAGGTCAGATAGAGATAGGCAGTCGCTCCATGTAAAATACTGGTATTCAGCTGCATCCGGTTTGACTGGAAGCCGTCCCCAACATAATTGGGAAAAGGCTAGGCAGATTGATTGTTTGTTTGTCTAGATCTATGTTCCAGATTGGCGCAAAAACAGCTTGGTTGAAATTTTGCACACTCATAGTTTATAACCAGGATTAACACAATAGGATACCTACTTTTAACCCCGGTGATACTTTCCCGTGAGATATTCTTCGACATCCACGCCCCGGGGCAAAGCCGTGGGCAAAAGTAAGTTCAAAATAAAATATGTGTAGCTACTTAATAATTGCTGGTTTTGCCCAGCAGTGGCTGATGTCTATAGCTAACAGTAATAATAACAGTTCTCATGCTGCCTGGAGAAAATTATTCCATCCACAATACATTGTGGATAAAATTATTCCTTCCCAAACTACAGTTTGGGAAGGAATAATTTTCTCCAGGCAGCATGAGAACTGTGATCGTGAATTAATGAATGAAATGCACCGACCCTAGCTTGGTCTGACAGATACGATTACTCGAATGAGCCCAAAGATTCACATTAGCCCCTGTAGCCTCAGGTTTCATGGGGCTCCAAAGGCCGTTGCTTTAGTATCATGATCGTGTTAAAATTAATAATGCAGATTGGCTGAATGTTTACGAAAACACCAAACACGAAAACATCAAGATAAAACTTATCGAATTTTTAATCCTGAAGACTAGTTCAGACAACTAAAAGATGACTTAGTTTGACGTAAAGTCGGGGAAATTAATTGTACAGTAACATAAAATTGTCCGTACCTACCTATCATTCTTTGACAGTTTTATGAAAGAGCTATAGCATATTATATTATTAGGTCCATGGCTATAGCAGGGAAAATTGACGACGGGTGTCAAAGTACAGTCCAACCAAATTATCTGTGAACTGAAAGAGAACGCCACCGTCGATGCGTCGGCACAATCGAAGACATTTCAACATGACGGCCGTAGTTCCAATTTTCGCCATTTCACAGATAAGTTGGTAGGAGTGTACTCGAATCACCAATTTAGAATTGGTGACACATGTCATGATTTCATATGAAATAGTGTGAAACAGTCATTTGATACGGTATGGTAAATTGAACTTAAGTAGATACAGTCCTACCAACTTATTTGTGAACTGAAAGAGGACGGCACCGTCGATGCGTCGACACAATCGAATGACATGCGTCGGAACAATCGAAGACATTTCAACATGACGGCCGTAGTTCCAATTTTCGCCATTTCACAGATAAGTTGGTAGGAGTGTAGTTGTATCGATGATTTTAATTGTTAAAAATCTGTAAAAACATATTTTGTAAGGTCGTGAATGACATTTTGATCAACATACTACCTGACACTGAGCTCCAAATTACAAAAAAAAAAAAAAACAATTCTTGATGTGCTACCCAGGCGATGAAAAAAACATCAGTAGTCATGTACACCTACCAAATGCTCTTGGCTAGCAGCCATTGCACCAATGACGAAACAGTCAACTGTATCGATCGTGTCTGGGCCTAAAGGTTGACGTCACTACAAGTGCGTCACTGTTCTGGCTACGTAGCTACAACAGGGTTCGATGCATTTTGTGTAAACATTATACTCAATGTGTGTAAATTGGAAGTGTTATAGAAGCTTGCACCGATACATCCTCTGCTTGCCTGGCGCAAGGCTTATGCTCGATTCCCATAACTTACCGGCCATGGTTCGTCATGCTAACTTCTTCGCCGGGTAAAACAAGTGATGAAGGGCGGGCATTTTATAACTTTTGACGTTCAAAAAGTGATGATTCTGAGCCTAATTTAATTTGATCTGACAAGGACAACGAATCACTAATGCAAAGTCGGAGAGAACGGGCGCTAGATAGAGTTTCCGAAATTCTTCTAAGTACCAAAATAACTATGTAACTTCCCGGTACTTTTATGACTCTACCAGAAAGACAGAGTAGGAAGTAGCTACGAAAATAAGTAGGTATGTTATTGTGGAGTAAGTATAGGGTAGCCATAAGTTATTCTTAGTTTTAGGTAATCTGTTACTTTCACAGTTTCACCTGATCAGTAGCCACTTGTACAGTACAGCTTATAATAATTGAGGAGGTACTTTTCAAATTATGACTATTCCACTTCGAGTGTTTTTTCAGACATTGAGAAAGTTTGTTATACTTAGGTAGGAAGCGAATTAATCGAAATAGTCGTATTTTGCGGAAACCAAACAACTTTGCATTTTATTTTCTATGGGATGAATCATATTTTGTGAACTTCCGTCCCAACACTTTATAGATTTCAATGTTTTTTTTTTTTGTAAAAACTGTATTAGTGACATTTTGAAAAGTACCTCCTCAATTATAACTAATTATACTCTTAAAATGTCGATTGCACACCATATGTGCAGATAACAATAAAATTTCTATTGTGTCTGCTAATTAGCGCGCGACGTGTTAGCGCATCGATATCATAGAGTGTGATAAATAACCATTCAATTATACTGCCTCCATCATTCATGGATTATAGCGATTACGTCAACAATAATGTACATTCATTCACGTTACAAGTACCAACATATAGGATTATTTTCGGTATAAGTACCTGTACAGTTACAAAAACTTACAATCACATTAAGATTCGGTAAGGCTAGCCTGCAAAAGTTTCGTAAACATTCTCGTAATACGCTCAGGTTTCCGGATAGCACGGTGTGTAATTTAAAGCTCACAACATTTACTAGCAACTAGATAATATTACTTCAACGGCACAAAATACAAGAGTTGTGAATGAAACAGTGCGCGTCCGGCGGGTCGGCGAGCGGCGCGAATGGGAGCGGAAGCCCGCGGTTAGTCCACTTCCTGTTTCCTGCAGGGCCGAGAGCGACGCACGCGCAGCCGAGCGCGCCCGACCGTGGCCGATCTCACACGTGCACGCCCGACCCACTCCGACTGCCGCCGAAGCACCGATGTACGACCACAGCACGCTACAATTTTTCATTGAGCGACACGTCAAGAAAATGGAAAATCTTCTGTCGCATGTAATGTGCACACATTGATTCGTTGCCTATTATCTATGTATGGTATTCTACTTGTTGAAATTTATGGAACATGTTTTTGCGTAGGAGAATTTTATGTCTCAAGTTTTACAAACGTGATAAAAACTTGATGGAAATCGACCATCGGAGTATTGGCTACTTATGCTTAGACTACCATCATTATCATAATATCCTGTTAATCTTGTACAGTTACAGGTGGGAGCTACAGACACACAACTAACAGAATAAAAGAGGAACGTATAGTTAAAGATGTTGATGTTCATTCTGTGTGATATTTTGTGCCTAAAATGACAGTACGGCCGATTTATGTTAGCAAGTCCGAACTTTGCGCAGAAGGCTGCGCAATAAGATTTTTTAGGAACCAAATGGTGGTGTGAGTGAGAGAACATGCGCCAAAGTTCTTAGTGCCTATGTTCAGACATGCCAAGATATTTCGGCCAGCTTAGTTCTTCTCCATTGAGATCTACGTTTTGAATGGGCATCTAGCTTCAACTTAATGACTAACTGACCGACTCTTTGACAATTCAAAAGTGCCTGTAATTGGTTTAATTGAAATAAATTCTTTGAGTTTGAGTTACCAATAAACCAAGCACACAAACCAACCAACCAACCAAGTAAACAATAGCACTAAAGTAACATACATAATCAGCCTATAATGTTCCCACTGCTAGGACACAGGCGTCCTCTCGGTGAGAGGGAGTGGGCCGTAATCCACCACGCGGGCCCAGTGCGGGTTGGTAGATGTCACATGTCTTCGAATTTTTGGTTCTAGGACATGCCGGTTTCCTCACGATGTTTTCCTTCACCGTTTTGAGAGCAGTGGTGATGAAATAATTTACACAAAGTAAAGCACCTGTCCGGGTTCGAACCTACGACCTATAACCCGTAAGTCGCGGCCGTTACCACTGGGCCACCTCTGCTCTACTAAAGGAACTAAAGTAACATAGCCCAATTCAATCTTTATTTTTTTTTCCCCTTATTTTTTTATAATTAAGTTTGGGAAAATCCACCAAAATACTAGATAGGAAAACTTCGTCAGTAAACCTACACACTCATTATAAAATCGGATGTCTTTGAATATGAAGAGAATGGCGACATAATATTACACTACCTTCCAACTCTAATTAGAATTGGGTAAGCATCAGAGTTTAGTCAATCACATTCAAGGCTGCTCATAATCAATAGAACTGTATCCATTTTATCGATAACGAAGTTCTCCAGTCACGTGTTTGGTAGTTTTATTTTATCCTTTGATCGCCCTCGAGATACTTAGTCTATGTTCTTTCTCTCCAAAACCTTTGACAACTAGCCTTATAATTTCCGTCTGATATTCAATAGGTAAAATCCTCTCTAGATAGCGCTTATGGTTAGGTATTATCATAGAACCTCCTTTCCGAGAGAAACACTCTCCAATTTCCATAAATCCAGCATCAAAAATTCAAAATTCGAAACAAAAGTCATAACTCCAATACATTCTTCGTAACGGATGTCCATATTTAAAAGTGTGATGACGTCAGAGCCCTATCGCGTCGCACATTAATTGTCCAAATGCGAATAACATTTTATTATAAGTATATAGCTGCCGATTCGCCTACATGCCGCCTACGCAGCGCCCACGTTCCCCGGCTCCTCTTGAGCTCAGTCGGACGTAGTAGCGTAGGCTCGTACTGTGGGCGCGAGATTAGTTTAGTGCAGATACGACACTTCATTAGAGGAGCTTTAAGTTTCTTTGAAAGACGGAAAGAAAAAGTATATATCGGGACTCGTACAGGAAGAACAGAAAATATATAGAATGACACAATCATCTATCTATATACACATATAATAAATCGTAAACCTTCTGTGTCTGAACCTACATTAAAGATGTTTGCAAAAAAGTAAGTAAACGTACGAGTAATGTAACGTAGTAGTAAGTAAGTAAGACGCGAGAAATAAGTAACCGAAGGTAAAACAATATTTTTTGAAGTTTTTGTGTGTTTGTCGGTTTGTTTTTGTACGCATCACGTAAAAGTCACTCACTAGATTCAGAATCTAATTACTGAAAATTTTGGAACTTTATTGTGAGTGACATTTAGCGTTTATTTCATCAAAATCGACCAACGGAATCAAAAGATATAGTTATATATTTTTTAAATTTAGTTATAAACCTCATTACTTTTTATTAATCTCTTTAGGTCGTGCGTTTTCAACTCTTGACAAAGACACCAGAACAACGGATCTAGCTAAACACGTTTTTGCACTTACGAATTGATATTTCGATACATAGTGAAAAGTAGGGTAGTATAGGTATGTAATAGCAATCTTTTATGTAATAATAATTATAATAAGAACTAACTTTCCACAAACGGTACCTAAACGAGTTTGAGTTTGAGTAGGGTGTCGCTAGCATGCGCGTGCACTCGCAGTGTGAAGTCATGGGCTCAAAACACAGTGGGAGCGGCGCGGATGGCGGAAGCGGATGTGGGAAGGATGCCCGTGGTGGAAAACGCTCTGTCACTTTGTTTATAGACAAAAGGAATTATATGTTTACGACACCCGCTTGCGGAACCCGCTACCCGCGCCGCTCTCACTGTGTTTGTACACATAGGCAAATGCTTTGATTATATACATGTCACATGTCACAACATGTATATAATCAAAGGGCAAATGATATCTTGACTTAAAATTGTTAAAAAATATTACCTATATTTTGAATGTTCAGCCATTCAATCAATCTGCCTAGCCTTTTCCCAACTATGTTGGGGTCGGCTTCCAGTCTAACCGGATGCAGCTGAATACCAGAATTTTACATGGAGCGACTGCCTATCTGACCTCCACAACCCATTAACTGGGAAATACGATACCCCTTGGTAAGACTGGTTGTCAGACTTTCGGGCTTCTGACGACCCGTATCGACTGTCAAAGATCCACGAATGACAGCCGGGACCAACGGCTTAACGTGCTTTCCGAGGCACGGAGGAGTCTCGATATGTAAAGATGGTCACCCATCCACGGATCGACCCCGCGTAGCTTAACCTGATGGATCGACCCGTGCGGCTGTTATTATTTAGCCACGAGCTCCTCAGCCATTACTCTAGCATAAAAAATATGACTTAATATATTATGTATTTCATTCAAAATACGCAAAATGTTCAGTGATGGTTTGATAATATACATAGTAGCTATCAATCGACACCAATTTCATCTTTTTACAACCCAGGCACAACCCTGGCCCATGGGCTAGGGTTAGGATAGTCATCAACATTTTAAGGTTTAAAAACATTGGAGAAATTCGACAGTTTGGTATAACCTGATGTGCTGTTATCTGTACGTAAGTCCTGTACGAGGCCAAATTAAAGACCCTATCTCAGCTTGGTCAACATTTGAAAATAATAAATGTCCTTTATCTGGCTCGAACCACAGTTGACCAGTTCGCCAGCATCAAATCGGAAAATATTAATATTTTTGACATTCTAATAGAATCCTTGGTCTACGACGACGTTCAGCCTCCGGAAAACTCTTTCTTGTATTCAAGCAGTGATCTGCATAGCTGATACAATCGACCTCCGAGACGAATTGAGAACCTCCTCGTTTTTGAAGTCGGTTAAAAATCTATGGTAAAGATAGTCACCCACCCATGGCCCAAGCGTAGCTTAACCTGATGGATCGACCCTTGCGGCTGTTATTACTTATCCACGAGCTCCTCTAAAAGACAGACAATACTGACCAAAAATACTTGAAATTGTCTATCGTACAAAGTGTCTGGACACCATGGCGTTATTCAGCGTGACAACAAACTACTTGTGAGTTATAAATACAATCAATCAATCGACCAGAACACTTAATTTATAAGGTCAATCAATCAAATCAATGATGTTCTTGAATGCGACTCAACTCAGCAGCTGAATGGAAATACTTTTGCAGATTCATCTTTCAATTCATATAATTATGTCAAACGTCTCGCTTGTTGCAAGAGTCGATGGATTTTTTTTATGTGGGTAGGGAAAAGCCAAGAAATTAAATCTTTTTACTTACATACTTATTAAGTACTTGTACGTCCTCTGACTCTTGCTGAATTGTTGGAGATTTTTATCATTATCGTTTAAAGGTTCCTGATGCTTAACAAATTAGCCGAATTATGCATTATTTTCTTACATAGGTAACACTGCTTCCAATATTACGGTACGGCACATCTCCGACATTTCTAATCTTTGCGATTATCCTTTTGTGTCGAACAAGGGGCTAGCGACAAAGCCGATTCAATTGCGCCAACACGAACTGTTTCTAGACTTACACGAGTTACACGCAGAATTAATTAGATTGTAGACCACTGTTATTATCGTAGCTACTCGTACCTCTTATGTTCTAATGACATAACTTTATTAGCGGAACTTTATCGTCACAATCGCATGTAACAAACCACTAACTTCAACAAAACAACATATTGGGACAATGGGTACGAGAAATACTGAGGAGGAGCTCGTGGCTAAGTAATAACAGCCGCACGGGTCGATCTATCAGGTTAAGCTACGCTTGCCGGGGTTGGTCCGTGGATGGGTGACCATCTTTACATACCGAGACTCCTCCGTGCCTCGGAAAGCACGTTAAGCCGTTGGTCCCGGCTGTCATTCGTGGATCTTTGACAGTCGTTACGGGTCGTCAGAAGCCCGAAAGTCTGACAACCAGTCTTACCAAGGGGTATCGTATTACCCAGTTACTGGGTTGTGGAGGTCAGATAGGCAGTCGCTCCATGTAAAATAATGGTATTCAGCTGCATCCGGTTAGACTGGAAGCCGACCCCAACATAGTTGGGAAAAGGCTAGGCAGATTGATTGGGTACGAGAAATACTACAAGATTCTACAACATTGAAAAATTTCCCGTGTCGGAACAACGTACCTACTAAATTATGAACCAATTCGCCAGCAACATAAATCAATGGACTCTATATTTACGTCACACAACAAATTCAATAGGTACGTATATACTTAATTTGAAATGCACAGATGCTATTTGAATGTTATGTAAAATGTAGTAGGCACATACAGATCAATAAACATGTATTTGCTGTTACCTCACGAGTTGGGTAAACAGAGATGGTTATGTTACACTCAGGGCATGATTATGAAAGAGCGTCGGATTACCATGGCTTAGGTCTTAACTACGAGAACAGGGGGCTGGTCCCCACACCCTCTGCCCTCATCACTACTCCTCCATTCACTACGTAGGCTGAGAGGGAGAGATTACGTTGTATGTCGAAGAAATTTTGCATAATCATATTCAGGAGGCCAACTTGGAAATCCCTCAACGACTGATTTCGGGATATTTTTGTAATCTGAAACTTTCAAGTTCCGATGAACTGCGTTCTATTTTTAGCTAAGATCATCAATAGTATTATTTGAAGGCTAAAATAATTAATTATAATAGAGAGAAGGGCGACATTAATTCTACATTCAATTTTGTTTTAGCGTAGCACAACCCTGTCCTTTCATGCTACGATTATATAATCCTCTTTAATGTCGTCAAAGTAAGTTTTTTCATTTAATAGATCTTACAGAAAACTGGCTTAACACTTACATTATAATTTATAAGTATATTGTCATTAGTATAATGTTGAATTTAACTCTTACTGCAACGAGTCGTTGTGTAACAATAGTGCTGAATGAGTCAGTGTAGCAGCGAGCTGGCCCATGTGTTAACAAAACTAAAGCAGTTTACGTAACCCCAACAAATCATTGAAAGGCTAGGGGAGGGGTTGGGGTGGAGCGTAGGCCGCAGTATGAATGAACGGAGAACGTCACGCGAACATTGCGTGTTTTTACACGATAGAGATCGATAGGTAGGGGCATTTTGTTAGATAGCTACTTGAGTTGGATTGAATTTTAGAGAGGAATTTGGACATAAACAATACTTGGAGTTACAACTAGGAATTTGTGACGTGGCTAAAGAAACAAGGCCACATGGAATGCCCTGTGGCCTTCTATGAATGCCCTGGGGCATTCATTGAAGAATGCATGTCTATATTTTTCTAGAACATCTCTTTACCACGAGCGCTGGGCATTCCTATTCAGTGTCCAGACAAAATACAGCGGTAAGCTTGTATATTCTCAGAACAAATCGCAACATCTGTCTCAGAGTCCGTTGAGGCAGGTCGCCGACCGATTCATCTCCAAATCTGCATACGTTTAGCTACGGCCGGCCGTGCGTCATATTTCCGAAATCGGTTCGTTCCGCAAAGGTCACATTGTCAAACGGGATGCCGGATGCGGGAGCGGTTCGTATCTCGGCATCGGACCGGTGTCCGGCCGGACGAGAACGGACGCGCGTCCGCTTTGTACCGCCACATCCGATTACGATGGAATTCACACTCGCGTATTGTCATGTAATGACAATGTCGATTACACTTGCTCTCGTATTCATACGCCGATGGTCAAATTGTCGGTTTCCTTTTCCATTGAGTGATTTGGGACGTTTGTAGTAATTTCTGTTTGCGTAAATGTTCATGCCAACTATGTTATATTATTGTGCTCATTTATGGAACTTGTACCAGTTGCAACACATCCTACTGTAGTTCCAGTACGTAGTTCTAGATGTAACGTACAAATTGATCTTTTGGTATGAAAGCACTGAAGTTTTAAATTATACCGATTGCTCGCTTTCAATCTTGTAACGGCATAGTAGGTATATAAAGTAGGTACCTAACAGGAATCCAAAGGCATAAATCTAATGCCTCAGCAGACCAGTTACTTTATCACGAAGAGGACACATGTCATGTTAGTAGGCTGTAGGCAGCCTACTGCTCACACCTCTCACGACCATGACATCCTAGGATCTGCGATCGGAGTTCCAAGTTAGTTCGTTCGTAGATTGAGAAAAGTCGATACCTAAAATGACTTGGCCACGAAGTTCAAGATCAATCCTTTCATGAGGAGATAATTTAAATCCTAAATAGGTAGTCCAAACACAGCTTTTGGAAATTGCAAAAAAGGTAAAGAAAATATTCAAACTTTCCCCTTAAAGTTTTATTAACTTGGTGGGTGGAGGTAAAGGTCCTATTGTAAAACTTCATATTTGGGCTTTCTCGAGACCGGCTTGACCTTGACTTGTGGAAGCCACAGTGATGGTTTTTATTTTTCCAGAGAGTGCATGTTTTGTTCAAACGCTTGCAGTATCTAAGTATTTAAATAACTTCTTAGTTATCATTATCACTGTGGCGGTGTCGTAACCAGAGCTCTTCCTGTGTACATGCGATATTATAAATGCATTGCAACTATACTTATTAGAGCAGTAGGTACTCCTCCATATGATGTGATAACCCCGAGCGCGTATGCCTATAGCTTCTTTAATATTATTTCTAATGGTAGGTAGATAGTAGGTACTACTAGTAGTACTTTTCGTCTTTTAGCTGATCATATCTTTAGGAATACTTAGAAGCAGAGCTGTTTTTTATATTTCTATGAGAGGTACCTACCTTACTTATAGTACAGCGGGCAGCACATCAAGCTACCCCAACTAACAAATTAATGTTTTATAATAGTCAAGATAACGTTTTACATTTCCATTTACGTTTTTAAGATTGGTCGCAAAAACGTACATATAAACGTCTAAAAAACGCGAAAAGGGCCCAAATTATACGACATTAACATCGTTTAGTAGGTATATAGAAGTCAGCCAATGACCGTTGAACGTTACATAAAAGTTAAATAAAAGTACAAAGACCGACTTTTTGGTCCAATACTTGTTGTGATGAGACCCTTATGTGACCGCGTATGTCACATTGCAGTTGTAATGACGTTGTACAGTGTCAAACAATACGAATCAACGACAACCGTTTTGATTCGCGTGTTTAATATTGTGCGTGTATGAAAGAATAAGAGAAAAAGTAAATGAAGTTAATTTCCATGATTTCAAAATACTACTATTGTATCTACATTATTTAAGTTAGTGTGATATAATACTAATTCTGATAGGTATTTCTTCAGGGAACTTTAGTTTTATGACAATGTATATATGTGTTGTTGTCAAGTTTTTAATGCCCTCCTCTATTTCTTTGTAATTCAAGGGTTTTAGTTAATTATTCAAGATATGTTTTCATAATAAAGCTCCAACCATCTTGTCTAAGTTATATGGCGACCTCTATAATACACTAATATAACAAAAAGGTCGCATATACTTTTCCTTGAGACCATGACGCCCCGGCCATTTTCAGCTGACTTTAGATTTCTCTCATCATTACTTACTTTTTAATTTGATTGACAAAATAAAATAGAAATGGTTTAATTAAAGTGTGGGTTTGACCTATAGATGATTTAAAAGTCTACTTAAAGTTATGTACTACCGTTGAAATTCAACATTTTAGTCTCATACAAATCTTAATTAGTCTTCCATATGACTAATACAGTTTTGTAATATATAAAGGTCCTGCACAAACTTTTAAGCGGTGTTTTAGTTATATAAAAGTTAAACGGCTGACACCATTATATGACGTCGTATAAGTTAGTCTTGAAAACGTTTACTCAACATATGCACTGACACCATTGTACGACGTCGTATAAGTTAGTCCTGAAAACGTTTACTGAACATATACACTGCTTCCATTATACGACGTCGTATAAGTTAGTCCTGAAAACGTTTACTCAACTTTATAATAAGACATTAAAGTCAGGTGACTGAAACATCGTAAGATGAACGTCTATTTAACGTAATAGTTAACTAAATACCGATATATAACCGTTTTATAACATGAAGTCATATAAGACTGGAATTATACGACGTTTTTGCTAGTTGGGACCCCAATCTGTCAAATTTTCCTAATTGAATATGAGCCTTATTTGTTTGTGGTAAAGTTGAAAATCTATCAAAGAAATTTGACAGATTGGGGTAGCTTGGTGTGCTGGCCTTTGTACTATGGGTATTACTCATCTATCTATCGCCATCAAACGTAAAAGTTTGGCGAGCTTAGATTTAAGAAACACCGCTGTATTGTAATATCAGTAAATAAATAAAAAAAAAATTGTCTAAAAAGCAAGCCTATACCTAACCCAATAGGTATTCACCAATTAGGTATCCATTAGGTTTGATGGCTGCGTCAGACAAGATGTCATTATCATCTCCAAAGTCATCTTAGAATGAGTGATTCTGAAGCTGGTAATCTTACCTGAACTGGACAGAAGTTATAGGTACCTATCTACATAGATAGTCAATTTCAGTTCAGGAACCACTTTATTGGTCAAAGATCAAGATCGTACCTAATTGTTTAGGAGAAAAATTCAAGAGAGAAAACCAGATTCGTATGTATTCTTAAATCTAATAGTACAGCACACCTTGTTAGAAATGAACAATATAATTAATTCAACGTTTCATGGCGTTGGTGTTGCCAGTGTTGCTACATTATTGCGCAGGAGTGGAACTGACAACACTGGTCCGCGTGAAAGTTGCCCGCACCGTGAAATTTATAATATTGTATTAATCATTAGTATCATTACATATTTGAATTATTTCGTTGTTGTTTGCGTTACTACCGACACTAGATATGTCTTAGACACAAATATGAATTATGTAAGACTAGTGTAAGCTTATAAGTTGTCCACAATGTGAGTAGGTAAACTCTACAGAATTACTACAGGACTATAGGATTTTCAATGAAGACTTCTAAGAAATGTAAACAGTATATGAAATGGACAATTTAAAGATAACTTCTTTCTAACTTTGCCTTAAATTCGCCCTTCTGTATTTCACCTTTGGTACTGTATAAATAGGATACACCTCTGATTGTCTAACCTTTCGGGGAAACAAGTTTGGATGTTATATATGTTAAGTAAGTAAAACTATTCAGTTAGAAAGACGTTGCTAAAAGCTCAAACATAAAACGTAAGTAATGTGGTAATTGGTCCTACCTAAAAACTAGAGGCCAAAGAAAAACAAAGTTGATTAAAATTGCGTTTTCAAAGCATATGAAAGCTAACTGGACTGCCGACTGCTCTTCTTGCTCGTCACAACCATAACTAAGAAGTAATTGTCCCCCAGAATGTAAACTGCACCCTAATTGCGTAACACACTATCAACCGGAATCTGAACCATTTTGAAGCAAATTGCTAATCAAATCCTACATAATTATGTTCGACAACGAATAAATAACGCAATGAATGTTGTTGAACTGTCAAAATGTAACTGATTCCGATTGATAGTCTGTTACGCAATTAGGATGCTGTGCTAACTGCGTGGTGCTCAAAAAACCACGAAATTTTCGGGCTTCTTTCAGTTTTTGACTTATAACTTCTAAAAGTTAAATTTTAGACGATGACTATACCTAACTGTCAACTTTGAACTGTCACCAATATCATGGTAGAGACGGCCAATGTAAGATGTTAGGCGTACTTTCAAAACAGACAGACCTTGAGACGGCTACCACGATTCTCATGACGCCACTCATGAGGAGATAGCCTCTGCTGGCAACAAAATGTCTTGTGGCATTATTATGGTGGGGGAAAAGACGACTCTCTCCATGCCCTGCATTACGGGATATTTGTCCGATCTGCTGTCAATGCCAAAGCTCACCTTGTTCGTCTGCCCCAACCGAAGAGGCTGCAGCTCAACACTCCTATAGAATCTACCACCAGGTACAGAAGTGGTTGGGGGCAGAGGAAGAGGCCACCAACTGGGCGTGGACGAGAAGCCAGCAAGGGCTGATACCAGTGACCTCAACCAAGGAAGCAGCACCGCTAACCCTGCTGAAATCCTATCATGCAATAGCCAGAAAGGGTGCGGAGGAAGGAGATGCTCTTGCCAGAGAGCAGGGTGAAATACTACTATACTAAAATAATCGCATGTTGTGTTTACCTGTAATTGGGTGTGCAGTAGAACTAAGATCTGTTGTTATATTTTTTGTGTATGTATAGCTGTAACAACTGTTGGTAAACCATGAATAAATAAATAAATAAATAAATAAATGCTCTGCTCTCTGCAAAGTTAGTCAGTGGAAGACCTACCTGAATACTCTTCCCTCCTCCCCATATCTGAGTCAGATGAAGAAGACGATTTCGACGGCCCTTTACCACTAGATCGGACAACAGAGGTGTCTTCGGAGCCCCAAGAAAAGCTGTCTGACGATCCTGGGCCTTCCTAAATAACACAACTGTCTCGCTAAGTGCGCAAAGGTAAGCCGTATAATACATACCTACCCTATCGTTGTAATTTTTTTTAATAATAAATAAGTACTAATTCACATTGTGGGTTGTTCCTGTCGCAGGACTCACCGCCATCACTTCACGTTCAACGATCCTGCTCACACCTTTATCTCCCATGACTTTCCGCATACGTTGAGTATTTTAGCCGATATACTCTGCCCGGAAGACTAAAACTATAATTTCGTTTATTTTTTTGAAAAATTGCCTATGTATTTCGGGTTTTATTAGGCCTATAGAGAGCTGCTCAAATTGTAGAAAATTTTGTATACTTAAAAAATGTAAAGGGTGACGTATACGTAGGATGCACCTTTTAGAAGTTATAAGTACTCGTAAATCAAAAACTGAATGAAGTCTGAAAATGTTAGCACAGGTGTTTCGAAACTGCAAACTTGGTTTAACACTACTGCTATCTATCCTAACAACATCCCGAAAAAACAGTGCAGTGCAATTTTTTGCGACCTACGATGTCATAAATAAAGTAATCAAAGGAGGAATGGTAGCAGTGAGACTTGTGGAGAATAAGACTTATCTGTCCTCCTCCAAAAAAGCGATCGCAACTTTGTCACCTAACCGCAAAATGTGTAACCTAACTAAGTTTTTATCTTTACCAGAAAAAAATATTTACTTAAGTAGAAGTACATAGTTATTTAATTAAGGTTCTGAATAATCCCGAAGATTCGTTAGACTCGTTAGGTTAGGTCGTATTTTACAATTTTGAAAAGTTAAGGACATACGTTGGTTCATTTATGTATAATTCAAACAGCAAAATTCAACCCACTCTGACATGATACCTTAACACTTACGAAATGTAAAGAAGGAAGGTAACTGTCTAGTCTAGGTATACCTACGCATTGCTGTATCTAACTGAAATCTCAGCTAAAACTAGTTACCACAAGTTAAATAGCGAACTTACGTCTATAACACATATAATAGTATAAAGTGGCGGCTCCCACGAGACAACCCACACAAAAACTTGTTCGCACCAAGACGTTTCCATTGAAAGGGTGACAGTCGCGTTCCTAGTGCATTCGAGTTCTCTTTGCCCTTTGAATTTGTGCCTTTCCTTCGATATCGATTCCGAATAAGAATATCATTTGAGAGTCGACATACGACTATTTTTAGATCGCTCGCTCGAAATAGTGACTTAGTGTGAATTTTATGTATTCCATTTTAGGAACATGCATGCCCAGGTTTTAAAGGGAAAACATAACTCGATATATTTTTAGTTTCGTTATTGGCTTTCGCCTGCGGCTCCTACCTACGTAAAAGGACTTTTTGACATCATAAGAGATGAAAATTTTCGGGCAATTTTTTTAATGAATGTTTTGAAATTGACATCATACTGTAGGTACCTACACATTTGTAAGCATTTTTATTCAGATACATATATATTGTAGAGTTTTTCAAAAACAGATAAGTCTAGTGCGTTTGTTACTACGTATACAGCATTTAAATTATTTGCATACCTATATTTATGGGTGAACACGTTAATTTGAATGTTAATAGGTATTTATAATATTGTTCCAGTTCCCTACTGTGCAAAATAGTTGTCATTTAAAAAGCACCTTGGTACATTTCAGTAATGTCAATATGGGACACAGGATTTCTCCCTGGTGCACCCCGTATTTAATAGTATGGGATTCGTAAATTATTTTGAATTTTCGTTATATTCCTACCCTACCAATATCTATAATGGGATGGGTCCTAAATTAAAATAAATAAAATAAATACTGTCTGTTCCACAAAACAGTCTGTCAGGTCAGAGTTCAACAGTGTCGAAAGCATTATCAAAATCTACATAGGTGCCACTTTAAGATTCCTCCGATTAACTATCTACATTTGTTAGTTCTTGTACTGTTATTTTTATCCTGAAAGCAATTCTAGTAAAATGTGAACAAATGCCTAGGTACATTAAGGGCGTTAGCAACATCAAAACAAACAAGTACTCTGATATGAATGGGTGAGAGCAGTCAGCTCCACTACAGACTCGTATAGACAGTGCCACGATACGATAGTGTGTGTTACGATGCCGACGCCTACATTGAGGACAATTTTTTATCTACTCTGTGCCGACATGACCTGATGACCGTAGTTTGCAACGTTGCCAATTTGTACGAGATATCGTCTGACACTTGCACATGATAACTCGCTGCTGCCCACTCGATACACGGTGACACGAAAAACTCAATATTATACCAACTATATACAACATTTTTTAAGTTTTGTCTGTGTTCCAAATTTTATTATTCTTCATCAGTAAATTACCAGTTACTGTTAATGATTGATAGTCGATTGTAAAATACTACATATTTATCGAAGTTTCCGTTCATTGACTGATTTATAATGTTGCTCATTTGTTAGATTTGAACACAATATTTTAATATGTTCCACGTAAGAACGAAATTTATACACGCGTAGTACCTACCTATCACAGATGCTATGTAATTAAGTACGTACTAATGAAAGTACCTATTTCGAGAATATTAAAGATCATTTGTTGTTTTGTTTATAGAGCGACACGTACCTATGTCGGACTTGATAAAATGAATGGCGTCAAAGCGACTCAGCTGCCCACTCTCACTAATAACGATTGTGATAGGTAGGTAATAAACTCTGAAAGTGAAATTAATGACTCATGTATTCTATCATATTACTTATTTAAAGTAAAAATATTATTAAGAATTAATTCAGATTTTGTCTTGGTAGACAAAATTATATCGCGCTTGCACTAAACTTGTATAAGATGATGATGATGACCCAAGCTTGCTACATTAATAGAAACTAGGTATTTTTGTTTTGCTTGAAATCTTTTTGATTTGATAAATATTATAATAAGGGCTGATTGTTCAATAGGCAGATAACTTTTACCTGAAGAATAAATGTGACAGTTTGACATATTTCCAATACAAAAGCTGTCAAACCGCCATATTTATTCCTCAAATAAAAATTATCTGACTATTGAACAATCAGCCCTAAGTATAAATACTAATGAATCGGTTTTATGACAAACGGCAATTTTCATTTGGCTTACCTACTCAATACACTTCTTGTCCTGACACCATTTAACAGTTCACCAAATGCCAGCAAATGACTACTAGGAGATATTGTGATTTCACGATAATTTCTGTTTTAATGTGGTGATCTATTTTAATTATAGTTCTTTCCGATTTCTAATGACTTTCATTTTATAGAGTCAGTGCCAACACTGACTCTATAAAATGAAAGTCATTCAAAGAACCCAAGTAAGTACTTTTGTTTTAATCGTCGCGTCTTTCTTGAATCATTTTCCTCAAACCAGAGATTGTGACGGTAATAATTTACTGACGAAAAATTAATTCAGCGGTAAGAAATCCGAATTGTTAAATTCAGTAAGGCTCCTTATTGCTGATATGATGCTGTGATTTCTGGCGAACTGAAAATCCAGAACCTGGACACTTATCTCCTGAGAGCAACTTGCTTGAGTTAGGTTGGCTCTATTTAGGTTTTTTTTTATTATAAATTATGGCAGGTAGATTATGTTTTTATGTGGCGAATTAAAAACATCTCGTCCATTGTAACTGACGTCAGAATTTGAAGTGGAAGCCGCTTCCTTCGCGTTTCCATCTTTTATTTATAGACGATTGATTGATGAAGCGAAACGTCGTATATGAATGAATCGATTTATGGTTTCGTTGAGCAGACACCGTTTATCTGCCCGCTTGACGTCAGGAATCTTAAACAGAAAAGAATAAAGTCCCTTCGAATTTATAAAATCAGTAGGGAATATTTTATAGTCCGCCCCGAAGCTGTGCGGCGCACTAAGAATGACAGGGCGACTCTACTCGAACGCTCATTGTCTTATTCATAAGCACTGGTAAAGTTCGTCAGAGTGTAAGAATGTTATCTTACAAGCAGTCGTCGAACTTCGTAAACAAGGAAAAATAAGATTGGGTGTCTAATAAATTTTACGCGGCAGACAGACGCTCGTAAAAATGACACTATGCTGCTGTCTCCAATTATCATTTAATTTTTGTAGTCTAATTTCTATGATGAGATAGGTTAGCAACTGTCGGTGGTAGTTATACTGATTACCCAACAGTTGTTATCTGTTCGTTGGGGCAGAACGTGGCCTGTTTGAAGAGCCGCGACTTCCTGCGCGATGACCTGCTACTTTATCGGCTACGCTTGCGACTGACTCGCTGCAACTATGCGTATGCGTACTTACAAACCATGAACGAATTTACAAACAATCTCCAAACATCTTACCCCCTTGTCGTAGGTATCTACTTATCTGCTTATTCATTTTGATTTAAGAATTTAAACATACAGATTTAACAATCAGCACACTAATTGCGTAACTAACTATCAATTGGAATCGGTTTCATTTTGACAGTTCAACAACATTCATTGCGTTATTTACGGTGTTGAGAAGACAAGTTTTTCAAACTTATGAAGCAATGGATTAGCAATTTGCTTCAAAATTATTCAGATTTCGATCGATAGTGTGTTACGCAATTAGGGTGCAGATTAATCTTACTAAGTAGGTACTACAGGTTTTCTTTGGGGTCCTCTTGCTCCTTCTAAACCTTTTGCGACTTCTGGCCACGTGTGGCCTGAAAATATTATGTCCAGCAGATAGGATAACTACCTAGGTACACCTGTTCAAATTAATAATACCAAATTTCAAAGGAAAAAAATTAAATCATTCACGACAGAACTGATGCTAAAAAAATATGGATTCACAATAGGTAGTACGTATGATTATGTATCGGAAAAAAAATCCAAATCGATCCAGCCGTCTTCTAGTAATCGGGGAAGATTCCGGCGAACTGAGAACCTCCTCCTTTGTTTGGAAGTCGGTTAATAAAAAGCAATTGATTATAATCGATGTTGTTACACGCACAAATATACATACTCTTCATTGTTTGATAATCTCACACATACGAGTCTAAACATTTCAATTGTTAATTTCTAAACCTGTCGTTTATAAGGAATATTTTAACGTTAGAAAACACAATAGCGTGTGTCACTGGATCGGAATGTTCAGCCAATGATCGAAAGCTGTCATGTTCGGCCCATTATATTCTTTATAAGGGATTCTTATGAAGGCACACCAGTCGTATTTTTAATAAACTCGCTTTATAAATAGCTCGCCGTATAGCTAGCTACTAGACTGTTGAACGTGTACCTAAACACAGGTAGGTACTTAATGAAAACATAGGTATAAGGACCACAATAAATAATTTGCAAAGTAAATGAAGTTACTGAACCCTAAGATATGAATAAGACCCCTAACAATAGGTATAAAGCGAACATCGAAGAAATCAAACTAGCAGTGCATGATGCATCTCAGGCCACAGGTCAAGGAATGCGCTCGATAACTGGCGAGATTTGACAGTGAAATAACGATAGTCTTGTATAAAGTGTACATCAAACCAGAATGTAGGTACCACAAATGGCAGCCGTGGTCACAAATCAACCTGACAATGGCGCGGATGATCCATCTCCTCCGTAGCAGAGGTCAACCGACCGACTCCGGCGCAGCCCGACACATTTCAAGATATATTTTTTTCTAAACATTACTTCATCTGGACATGTCCGTCTATTAAACTCGTATAATACGTCAACGTTGACATATTTATTACATAAAGGAAATCGAAAAGTATTTTTTGAATCAAAAATCCGCGGAGGATCTACGTTTGATACAAAAGAGGACATTAAGATTTCTTAGGACAAATGCTTACATGAATTAATTGCGTTCTTGCTGTACAACTTGATGCCGGCAAGACATCAAATAATAATTTTATTATAACAGGAATTAAAAGAATTAGAGGCAGACAGACACATCCTAAGGCTATACAATTTTTGGAGAAGAGTTCCTGAGTTTTAAGGTGAAAACGCCAGGGTAGCCCGCGAAATTCAAATTTTCTTGCGGTTTTCGCAATTTGCAAGTCAGTATCAGGTTGTATGTTGATCCGAATATGATTCGCGTTCATAACCAATCTGTATTTAAAGAATTATAGTCATCAAAATCATATACGAGTAATCCTAATGGATGATTATTTCATGAAATATTGACATTTGAGGATTATACTGACTTATGGAGTTGTATTACTGATTTTAATGATTATAATTCTGTAAATATACATTTGTTACGGTGGGGAATCATACTTTAATCTACATACGCCCAGACACTGGGCTGCAAATTGCAAAAATCGTAAGAAATTTGAATTTCGCGGGCTACCTTAGCGCTTTCCCCTTAATAATAACGGTTTCTAACTACTCAGACACTTAATGCAAAAACGAATAAAATCCTGCCTATTTGACAAACGTATCTAGATAGATGTTTTATTTATTAGCATTTTTTATTCAAATGAAATACACTTGTTGATCAGATTGACGGTAGGATAAAATTTTAAATGGAAAAGAACAAGATGACATTCTCAGCGGTGTTACCAATTATTAAAAATAAAATAATGCATAATTAAGTATAGACAACAGCACATCAGGTTATACCAAACTGTAAAATTTCTCTAAATGATTTTAAACCTTAAAATGTTGAGGGTTAAGTTCAAAATCGAATGAGAAAATTTGACAGTTTGTAGTAACTTGACCTGCTGCTGTGTGTACTTTGGGTAAATTAATTATGTATCAGTAATTTCTTTTACAATCACGCCTAATAAAATCCTGTATTTCCTTTAATCACATCACCAGGCCTTTCTTTTTTTTTTTTTTTGTGGATGGGAAATCATCAAATGACTTCTCCCGCTCCGGGCGGGAGGAGAGAGCGGGAGGGCGTGTCAGACTTTTACTGACTAAAACCCACCCGTGTTCCTTCAGTTGCCCGTGCCAGGGCCACGGTATCTCTTTCGAACTACCCGCGACCCCGGCGGCACATCACCAGGCCTCATCTGGCCATCAAACAACATTGTCGACAGCCTGTCAACTTCATTCTGTTGTTCCAATAAACGATCTAACAGTGGTCGTACGTACGCACTAGTTAGGTATTCGTGTTAAATTAGCACTATTAGCAGCGAGGGATAATCCAGGCCACGCGGGGAAAATATTATTGTAGTAGAAGCTATAAATAAGTATAAATTGTAAAATACTACAGTAGTACACTAGTAAATAGTAGGTAGAGCACTAATGCGCTTAGTAGCTAGCTCACAATAATTTATAAACTCTAGAGTTTATAAATTATTGTGTTTAGTATATATAGACGATCTACTTTCATTGTTGTAAATATTTTAGACATCTATTTTTATGGGGATACAACGATAATTTTGTTTTTAAAATTCCTATATAACCAAATGTACTTAGATGGTTAAATCATTTGGATTTTCCATATGTGGTATTTGAATACGATTATATTGTCTATAACTGTTAACCGAAACATTTAACAACAGTTTACACATAACAACAGCACCGTCTATTTTCTGTTTTATACGATTTATACTTACGTATACAGTTCCTTGTTGTGCAGTAAAATTTGCGTTAAATCGAAGGTATTTAAATATGCTAAGAAAAAAGCTAAAAAATTATTTAAGTAGAGCATTTTGTCATAAACGCTTTTATATTCCGGTGCGCGTGAGTCTTCCATCTCGTGCGTCAAACTAGACAGCCTAACGCCATTTCACTTACACATCGACCTAAACCACGCTTCGAATATCCTCATACAGGTCACTGGTCACTTGTCATTAGTTTTTGTTTGATCAAATAGTGGGAAGGCTACACGTATTATCACGTGACACTTTGGGATTAGCTCATTCTATTATCATGGCTATTCGTATTTTTTTTTAACGTAGGTACCTACGTATATATTTTACGGAACAATATTTATTTTACATTTTAATTATAAAATACACTTCTGGACTCATCTATTGGCCCACCTTAGAGTTTAGGTTTCGATGGCCCCTACCGAAATATTATGATTGCTAGATTGAACAAAAACTGTTGATGCAGTTTTAAACCTGATACATTTTACCATCTTTTTCGATCGTATTGTTTTAAATTTGAATTCAGAATACCATACGACATGGAGCTACGCCTAACAAGTCGGATATGCGCCTTGTTATAGGCAATTGATTTTTGAATAAAAAACATGTTTTGTCAAATAAAGGTTTAATTTAATAACGCGTGTTGCCTCCATGGGCATCTACCACAGCTCTCATACGATTAGGCATAGAGTTTATCAACCGCTCTATGAAATTTTGAGGGATCATCTCCCATTCCTCTTCTATGGCAGTTTTCAACCCTGCATCGTCTGGGCAACTGGCTGACGAGCCCTAACACGTCTTTTTAGCTCGTCCCACATGTGCTCAATGGGGTTCATGTCTGGGCTTCTGGCTGGCCAGTCCATAACTGTGATGTTCACATCCCGAAGATATTCCCTGACGATACCGGCCGCATGGGCTCTTGCATTATCATTCATAAAAAGGAAATTTGGGCCCACATAGTCCGCGTATGGTATCCCGTGAGGTTCTAAGCACTCACGAATGTACCTTTCAGCATTTAATGTTGGCAGCCGTGGTCCTGTAACAACCTCAAGTTGAGTTTTGCCGCTCGCGGATATACCGCCCCAGACAGTCCATGAGCCACCGCCATAAGCAACCCTCTCTTCAAAGCAGCATTGTGCGAAACGCTCTCCCTTACGTCGGTAGACCTTCTTCCTTCCATCATTGCCATGTAACACAATTTTAGACTCATCAGAAAAGAGTACACGGCTCCAATCTTGCTGTGTCCAATTTAAATGACTGCGTGCGAAATGAAGGCGCGCTGTTCGGTGGGCTCGCGTTAGTTTGGGGCCATTAGCTGGCTTGTGTGGTACCATATCGCGTTCTTTTAACCTTCTCCGAACAGTTCGAGCGCTCACAGATACTCCGTGGAAGTTGCGAAGTTGGTTTTGTATCTCAATGGAGGTAAGGTGACGATTTCTCAAGCTGGTCGTCACGATGAATCGATCCTGCCTTTCAGTTGTGACCCGAGATCGTGGCCTTCCTTGGCGACGAACAAAGCCGCCAGTCTCTAGGTACCTCCGATAAACATTTCGGACCGCAGATCGACTTAAATTAAGTTGAGCACTCACGTTTCTTTGGCTGTGTCCGGCCTGAATAAGTGCCACAGCTTGGGCGGCGACTACAGGTGAAGTATCCATAGATTATTGATAGAACGTCACCTTAATGTTAAGAATAAGTAATGTTTGTTGCAAAACCAAAGATATCAATCACTTTTTCAAGAATTAAATCCAAGTAAACCAATAAAACCAAGTTTTCTTAGTATTCGATTGTTTGATATCAACAAACAGGCTCCAAATTGTCTTTTGTTTCTTTAAATTCTGTGTTCGAAATTCAAAAAAAGACTATTGAATGAAATTGTGAATGTGCCAGGTTCAAAACTGCATAAAAACTTTTTGCTCGACCTAATATAAAATTTTAGCTAGAACCAAACGAAACTGAAAATACAAGGTGGGCCAAAAAATGTGTCCAGAAGTGTAGCTACACGGCTACACATCAGGCTATATATTTCCAGTTTACACTGACCTCTCATTGTAAGGAAATCCTATAAATGCGAGATCAGCTTACACTGGAAATGTATAGCTTGATCTGTAGCCGTGCGTACTAAATTCAATTTCTTACTAAATAAACAAATAAATACAAAACAAAAGGATACTTAGGCGTCGAAGTAGTCGTCCGCATCGCTGTCATCTGGAAACGTGCCCAGAAGACTGGCAGCATTGTCACGTTGAATGGCAATACTAATTCTTTGGCCAAAGAACGAGCCAGCCCTCTAGTCAAGTGAAGTCTCGATCAGTCGGCGAGAAATTTCCTTAAAAAGGAGACTTGCACTCGGACCCCATGACCCGAGTGTTTCGACCCCAAACGGCTCAAAACTGTGGTTACCTCTTAGGTTTTAATATTTGCGTCGCTTGAGAGTCTCGGCAGCCGCAGCAGCAGCGCCAGCCAGCACAGCATGCCGTGCTTGGAACATAAGATGGCGCAAGGGTGTCGACACAGGTTGCGTCCCACACCAGAGGCCTACCTACCTTCCGAGGCAACAACGTCATGCCGTCTGGTCTCTATTCGTAAATTATATGTTTAATAAAAATATAATTCATCAAGTTATTCTTTTACCCGACTGTCCCATTTGAGCTTTGACGTTCCACAGATCAGACACACGACCACACTATTTCGCAGTTAATTCTGGTCATAAATTATACCCATTCAAACCTTTTTCATCGAAGTCATAAATAATTAATATTCACAAAGTAGAACCTGTCAATGTCCGTGACACTAAACGCGCATGACAGTATTTTATTACTTGCGTACGTGAGTGAAGAGGGAAGAGAGTACCTAACAGGAGGCGTGCTCCGAACATCCCGGATGGTGATGGTAAAAGGAAACGGGTGCGACGTGGCGCACCGCACCGCTGATGACGCGTCATGAAGCCGTCGCTACTTCCTTCCAAACAATCTCCTCCTACAAAAGGTGACTAGCGCCACCATTGAAAAAATAATCATAAGCCTGGAGATATATAACAATTTGAAAAACGGCCGCTTTTGGCGTTAACTGCTAAGGCTTTGAACTTAGAAGTTTTAGTGTTGATTTTTTTATACAAAACAATCTACCTCATCTGACTAAAAATGTGAACATAGGAAATATCAAAATGTTCCATATCTCCAGACTTGTAATTTTTTTCTCAAAGATTTTCCATTTTCATGATACTACCTATCATTTACATCCATATTCCAATTTACTTACAAAAAAATTAAAACTCTGGAACGATTTTTGGCCCAACTCTCGTAATTTGGCCAATATGTTCTGATTATTTATTGGATGATATATTTCCTGAGTTTTGTTGTGGAAATCGAAGACAAAATCTCAAACAAAACGTGATGCTTTGACCACACCAACGGTCAACTTCAATGCTCATCATCGCCTTAAACAACGCGCTAATTATACCGATAATTAACGCGATAAATTGAGTGGCCACACTTGAAAGGTCAACGTCACATTCTCGGATAAGTAACAAAAAAATTAACGACCATAGAGAATTGTTGATATTTTGACAGTATCTACCTACTATCTTGACGTTGTCATGTCATTTTACAATTTTGATTTTGAATTTTAGTGAAGTTTTGTTTTTTCAAATTTTGTTTTCATTTAAAAATATGATGCATCAAGATATTTGTGTTGTGCAGTACAATTTAACAAGAAAATCAAATAGAAATAGCGTGCTGAGAGAGTAAGATGAAGCTGCGAGACAGGAACGCTTCGATTGAATACGAAACACTACCCTACAACATTACCTACTAGATATATTGAGAAAATTGCATTGTTTTTACTTACCTACTTGCTTTAGTTTTCCATTGCTTTCTTTAATGCCTGATTATTTGTACTTGGGCCGTTTCTATTGAAGACCAAGGCATGACTAGAAAGCACATGACATACAATAGATCTTACAAAGCAATAGGTCTTATAACCCTCTGCTCTAAAAATACCATTAAAATAGTAATAAGTGAAACACAAGATACAAATACTTATAAATACAAAAAAAAATCATCATCAATAAAATAATCTTGTTAAGTACTATGAAAAATAATAATTGATTCCAAACTTTCTTGCTATTTATTTACCTCATGTAATATAGCAAGATATTATTTGTGCTGTAGGTAGGTATCCATAGGGAACTAAAAATATTGTGCAAATGGTCTCATATGGGAGCGGCCTGAGTAAAACTATCACAAAGTAGTTTAAACAAAATTAAGTTTTCGTATATTGCCAAATTTTATAACAGCTTAAGATTTTACTAATGAGCTTTTCAGAGATTTTAATGTTTTATAATACCTATCTATTATATATTATATATAATTTTATATAACTTTACTGTGCCACCAAGAATACTCGAGAAATAAATTCTGTGACAACACCAAATGTTGATAAGTTAGGTGTAAGTAGTGCAGTTTTGTGTTTTGACAGTTGTTCCTGCCTGCAGTGAATGTTAAATTGAGACCTGCATCATACATGTAAGTAGTACCAATTGAAAATATATTTTTCCACAGTATTAGCAAGTACCGATAACTGCGTCTGAATATGAGTACCGAAGGAATAGAAAAAAACAAACATAATGTAGTAAACATTCGTATTTATAATATAATGTTGTCGTTTTATTTACAAATAAATACAAATTCAGTTAATAAATAAATGGTAAATTATCTACATCTTAATAAGTATGTTTTATATCTCATTTCTTAATCTTCTCTGGATTTTTGTGGAATCCAAAATACTAACGTTAACGTTTTCTTATGACACGTTACGGTCTCAAGAAAATTTGAGACTTTCGACGTTCGGGCGACACGTTCACGTACATTCACACTATACGACTATATTTACAAGGTACTCGTAGACGATTCACTCAGTGAGTGCGGGGCGCTCGTCCGACGCCGGCCCCGCACCACCACACACCACTCGCACCAGGCACAGCAATCACTGAGTCCACCCCCGCGCAGTCCGAAGCTCTCCGCTCGCAAATAAATATTTGTACAACGCGGTCGCGCCGCTCGACTCGGCGCTTCGGAGGGCGCGGGCGGCGCGCGGCGGGACTAGATAATACTGGAGAGCCGCGGAGGGGGCTCGGGGCAGCGGCAGCCGGAGCGGCGGCAGCGCGCGTACAGAGCCGCGCCCGCCGCCGCGCAGCCGCGCAGGGGCCAGTACAGCCACAGGCACGGCAGTGGCAGCGCCAGCGCACCCACGCACGCTAGCCGCGGCCCGCACGCGCACGGCTCGCCCGCCTCCTCCTCACCGCTCCCGCAGTGGTAGAATAGCGCTTTCACGCAACACATGCACGACGCGTAGTCGACGCACGCCTCGGCGCTGCACAGGCACGAGCCGCACAGCCAGCGGGATGGCAGTGGGCGCGGGCGCGCGCACTGCTCGCAGCGGCAGCGGCCGCAGGTGTCGCACACTATCGAGTCGGCCGCGAGGGCGCCGGCGCGCCGCTTGTCGGCCGCGGCGGCCGGCTGCGTCGTCACCGGCTTGAGCGGCTGATGCGCGGCCGTGTGGGGAGGCGCGGGCGCGGCGTGCGCTCGGCGCGGAGCCTCCACGTAGGCGTTCCGCTCGCGCTCGGCCTCTGGTCGCGGCCGCAGCAGCGACACGGTGGGCTGGCGCGCGCCCGTCGGCCTGTGGACGCGCGCCGCCGGCTTGGGCGGCCGGGGCGGCGCCGCCGGCCCGCCATACTCATCCATCGAGTACGGCTAACGGCTCTCCGGGCCGTCGCCTTCCTGTTCCCTCATCGTCCCCACCTGCCGAGCGAACACACATTCATATTAGATTAGAGATCCCGACCGCGACACTGAACATAAAACTATACATATAATTCAATCACCAGACAGTTCTCACTTTCATCCACATCCATGACGTCAAAAAGTTGTACAAAACCTATGCAGTCCAGTGACTGAAACTTCTATTCTACACCTGCCTGCTTCGTGTCTGAGTCGTTAGTAGCGAACCATACATTACACTACGGATTTGGGAGAAAACAGGAGACTACGCATTGAGTCTCCATCCTTCATACTTCATTTTGAAATAGTAGCAGTAATCGTTTTTATAGATTTCATAAACAATACATCAACAGCGTTATTTCCACTTTATTAAATCACCATTTAATGATAATGAAACAGTAAGTAATTATTCAGTATTTTGCGTGCCTAAGACAGAAGTTACATGGCATTATATTCACGAATCAAATTATTGCAAAAATGCACTGTGGTCTTGAGCAGCATTCGTATTCTGGTTAATTAAATCTGTGTAGGTGGTCGTTTCAAAACAGTTCTTAGGTTGTTCTTATTTATAAGCACACTTTTGAACTGTTTATGTTTCACACTGATTGGGAGTTTACGTTTGCTAACGAAAATGAAAAGTACAAGTGCCACACAAAACTTGGAAAATCATTTTAGTATAATAGGTACGAACATTAGAAGTTCTAGTTCTAGTTTTAGTTTGTATCTTAGAATGAAAACGATGCAGGCTTTTAATAAGTTTCTTTGAATCCTAATGAACAACAGGTTTATCTAACCTTTCTTCATGTCATTACTGATTAGGTTGAAACTTTCCCATACATTTCTTTAATTCAGTCACGTAGTCGGAGTACTAAGACTATAAAGTGTAGGACCGTTTTTGTTTAGCATTTATCTCTGTAGAGATTTGATTCATCCATTCAATAGGATTTTGTGCATTGAGACTAATAACTTTGGAAAGTTAAGTTTCGCTGCATTAATTATATCCTTTTACAGTTTAATCTTTTCATTGTAGTAATGGTATACGGTGATTTATGTCAACAATATTTTAGCGTTATTTTATTCTCACCTTATCGACATCAGTCATAGGTCAATCGTCAATACGAATTTAAATATATTTTATCTCTTATTTAAGAAAATTGTAGATAGTTACCAAATACACTACTGGTTTAACCTGCTTAGCTCTTAAATGTATTTAATATTACACCCATTAAGCAAATTTTATATTTTCTTCGATCTTCCAGGCAGCTGGCGCATTTCTATGCGTGAAACGTTTTTAATTATTGAAGTCATGTTAATTACTTAGGCATGTTTCACTTAATTGATAACTTTATTCTCATTAAGTATATAAATAGTTCTCAATCGACACGTTATCTTAAATTCTCTTTGAGTGTTGGGAAATCTCTAGTACCATTATTATACAATATATAATAACGCGTTTTATGTCTGTGTTTGTTTTATTGGTTTTTCTTCTTCTCTAAAATAGGTATTTTATCACTGCTGGCTCAGCACGCGGTTAACAAAATTGGAATATTCGTATATTGTTCAGCCTACCCATAAACCATGAATCATTCAGGAGCAAATTAATGTTGTAAATTAAGCATAAGTAAATGCAAGCAGCAACCATAATGAGTACCTATACTCCATTTACAATAAGATTAGACATTTAAACAACTTTTTTACAGTCCGTTCAACTGATTTTGACTTCTATTGCTCTGGTGGCATGACAAATGGCAGCTGCAGTAAACAGTTGGTATTGTAACCACTTTTTTGCCTTTAATGCCATCCTTAAGCCTACGGAGTAGAAGTCAAAATCGATTGAACGGACTGTAATAAGGATTTGTTTAAATGTCTAATCTTATTGCAAATGGAGTATAGTGACGAATGGCGATATTCTATTGATATTAGTATTGGATATTTATCATTTTGCTATTTAATTGCATCTTTTGGTACCTAGTTGAAATTATGAATCAGGTTTTTACCAGCTTTTTCTGTACAAAAGACACAATTAAGAATTATTCCCGATTCAGAACTATTTAATTATTTTTTTTTTATTCTGTATCTACTTCGCCATTCATTGTTTCAAAATGTACATAAGTACTATTGCAATCAAAAAACTTCTGAAAACATTAATAAAGTTAATACCTAACTTCCACTGGAATGCAACTGAATTCAGTAGAAATGAGTTATGGACTTACACAGTAAATATTTTTTTAATAAGTGTAAAGTATGTTACACTATTCGTATTCGTGAAAAAAATAACACATCTGTATAAAAACGAATGAAGAATGACTAACATTATTTCATGTAAAAAATAGAAAGGTGTGTGCCAGTTTTGCGTGTGTTAGTACAATAATTGAAAACTACAAATACAAAGATGTGTATAACGTTAAGAAAAACGAACATATGTACATTGTTGTAATCTTGATGAATGTGATGCTACTCACATTCAAATACAAATAATGTGTAAGTAGTTATAACCTTTTGTTGAATTCATAACTTGATTCTATCCAATTCTCTTGGGCGCTATTGATACTAAGTAGGTATTATACTCAATTGTGGCTATAATCTAACAAGATTTACGTAAAACTATCCGTTACATTACAAAATATAATATTCTTATTTTGTTTTGTCTAAATATACTTCTTATCTGCAAAGTTCGTTACAAGATATTAACAGTTTATGTGACCATTGTTTACAATTTATTCTTTATCTGCGTTCACAGTTATCAACTCTCTGTCGAAATTCGTTTCTCTGTTGCTATAATAATGCGGTTAATATTCATTATTACTATTGGTGCTTGCTTAATCGCGTTTTGTGTCTTTAATACCTACATAAATAATTATTTTTTGTCTAAGAAAAATCGAAAACGATTATTACATTCATGTAGAGTATGTTTTGGAGTACTATACGATTAGGTTTTTTGTTCAGTTTAAATTACAAACGCCGTATAAATAGATTTGAATCATACAATAAATGAAAGCATTATTATTAACTCGTTTGTTGAGAACGTTCTCGCTATGAGCGCTGATCGTTGCACGTGTGCCGGTCGCCAGGCGGCGATGCGAGGCGTCGTCGCCTCTCGTTCGTCATTCATGTTAGCTTGATTTCTTCGCTATCCATGTAATTACTACCTACGCATGACTACGTGATCTACATGCAAAAAGCTTGCTACTCGAATTCGTCGCGAGTTTTGTGTCCGAACAAACAGACGGTTTTGATCGGTGGGCGAGAAGTCCCACGTCAGGACACCGTATGTACTTACGAAGCAGACATTCCACGGTCACACGTCTCCTACACACATCGCTCCACACACAAGGGCACTCGGGCCAAGCGGCCCAACACACAACACTGAGGCTACTTGTCGCCTAGCGACCAAGTGGTCGTACCGCACCGAAACCGCGCCGGAAGATTCACTGACACACAAAAATACGGCAGAACCACCGAATTTCGGCCGCGCAAATCCACGGGAAGGTTCATGAGACCGGCGCGGTCCGGAGCGGCACCTGGCGCGGGCGGGGGGCGGCCCACGCACCGGCCTCGATTCTCGTCCGCCCGCCGCGCGGTTATCACTGCAATATGGCCGCTACTCACTTCCTCGCTGAAGTTCTTCGTTGATTTCTACTCCTAATCTCGACGACGGCGTTTTTTGTAACCGTTCCGAACTCGTGCGGATTCACTGCACTTATTCTTATACACATTTTAATGGAAAACCGGGAGCGCTAGGGCTACGCTCCGACGAAACGACCGTTCCGTTCGATGGCACATTCCGCACTGGCGTCGGCCGCGGGTGCGGGTCGGCGGGAGAGGCTGCCCTCCCTTCACCGCGCAACACGCCGCCCGCGCCTCGCCTTTTTATGAATGGAAGGCGGCCATACTGAATGAACCGCGTACACGGAGCGGTTGGCCGCTATTTTCGCGGGCGAGAACGACGTTAGGGGTCCGGGGGGCGGAGGCCGGAAGCGGGCTTCGAGCGCTCGCGGTGCCAAATTTTGCGGCGCGGGCGGCGGCAGCGGATGTGCTCGTTTACCAAGCTTCCGGTGAGATCCCCCCGCGCAGCCGCATCCGGGAATTGGGTTTCCGGTCGGCGAGAGTCGCAGCTCCGGGATACCACCCACATTCGTCTTGCAACTGCACCGTACTTTCAGTTATAGAAATTTGCGAGCCTCATTTCCGATGTCGAAGTCAAAATAACATGTAAATTCCATTAAATGCCGTATAACGTTCCATAAATGGCTTTTATGAATACGCACGACAATGTTTTTATTTATACAGAAGCAAACATCATTAGCATTCTATTTCAGATTAACGATGTTTTGAAATTCATGGGCACGTAACGTTTCCATTCACTACTATATTTTGGTAAGCGCGTGGTCGAGAGACGCGTCGCCGACGACGACGACGGCATCTGTTATCGCGAGCGGTAATTTTCGCAAGGTTGCAGCGACAATAAGGCGCGTTGTGCACGCCGCGTCTCTGTGTCAAGGACATGCGATAACGCAGCGCCACACCGCCACGGATGTCACATTACAACGTATCACCACTAACACGCAGTTAGATTATACAAATCTTACATGATGTGTTAAACGAACCACTGTCAGACTAGAATATGTTCGTGGCGTTGTATCTCGATCATTCATAGAAACTTTTGCAAATGACTATCATAATGTAGACAAGAAAATTAATCGAATAGCCGGCTTTACACATTCACTCAATCGCGCGAGAAACAATCGTGTGTTTAAGAAGGGCATGGGTAAGCCTACGATGCGACGCAATTGCGGTGCAGTGGCTTACTCGCCTCGAATCCTAAAGGCCCCAAAGCACTCGCGAAACAACGTACTTACATTTAAAAGAAGCTAACTACCTACCTATACAATAAATCTTCTGAGAAATATTAATAATTGCACTGTCACTGTTAGCTAGGCTAGATCTCCCAGCAGTCAGCACCCCGCAACAGACTTATTTTATGATCAACTGTGCAGCTAATATACTGAGCAAAGTTCATTCACCCCAATTTTTTACCGATATAGTGGTTATAATCAATGAACAATATGAATAAACAAAAAAATTTCATCTCAGTGAATGCAAGTTGCATTACTAAATAGTAAATAACCAAATTAGACAAAAACGTGCAGTTACAATAATGACATGACAGTGACATTGAATCTATGGGACGAAAAAATTACTGTACCTTTACAAAAAAATATTTCTCTACCTGAGGCTGTACATTCGTTTCAGATTCTATTGTTACCTACATGTGTTGCTCAGGCTGGGTCTCAAACACAAAATTATCATTTATTAAGTATTTCGTTTCCATGACACAGGCACTTATGAAAAGTCGAATTTTGTGCACAGATCTAATTTCGCTTTTCGCGACTGTCTAACTGTCTGTTACTATACCAATTTCATCTTAAATAACTCAAATAATCCATTTCTGACTTTCACTCGTTTCGAATTATTTTTCTGTTTTGATTTTGAGTTTCAGAAACAGTCAAACATACTCGTAAGACGTCAACGTCATTCTGCCTTCTGCGTCAACGTCATACTGTCATCAAAAATGTAACTCAAAAAGACGTAACGACGAGCAAATAACCTTCAAAATTATTATATCTTTTATCAAATACAGTAAAAATAAAATGTTACTTAGCGTAGTAACTATTAAAAATGTTTTCAATAGCCTAATCGTGTGCCCTAAATTTCTCCCTGGTGATACGCAAATTGCCCACAGGTTCTGGCCTCTACGTCAGGCAATTCAGAAGCTGTGGACTTGGCCTACGCTTCTTACGAAAGTACGACTCAAAATACAGAACGGCCACCTCTGGTCCATATTTCTAAAACTTTGACTGTAATATCACATTATTATTACCTACATTATTCCATTAATTGTATAGTAAATATGTATTAATTGCAAGTCACGTACCTAATGTTAATGCAACTGCATACTTTAAAATGTTTTTCGTGATAAGAAAACTTGCTAATGTTAAGGTTATTTTATGAATATTTGAGTATTTTCTGCTATGATTATTCTGTATTGGATGCCGCTACTCTAAATTTGAAAATTGTCATTCACACTACAAGTAGTAAGTAGGTAGCTCTATTTTGACATGAACTATTATTGAGTTCACGTACGCTCACTTCTTTTGTTTGTGCATTCAATTCTTCCATCAATTTCAAGCAGCACTCCTTATTGGATTCATAACTTATGAAAAGTGATGCCAGTCATGGAAGAACAATGACAATGGATGGCCTAAATAGGTATACATCGTTAATGAAAACGATACCATTGCCTTGCAAGCTTAACGCTGCCGCTGTATAACCGCACTTCATGGAATGTAATAGTCCACCACTCCACCCACTATTCTGGAACCTTGTCCAGACAATGCAGTTAATAAGAAATCCGTTTTCGCCGTACATGGCTCTTGTTTCTCTTTGTTATAGGTACATATTTCAATAGGTTGAAAGTACATTAAATCAACACCTCTTCAAGATATCATGCCACGTTGTTGTATTATAGTATGATATTGATTTTCTGTGGTACACGTACATTTTCTTTCCAAAATTCCGTGCTAATAATAGTCTTTACTTGAATCATTATGGATAAAAGTGTTCTCATGGTAGAGTAGGCGGTGTAATCGTTGGCCCAGTCGATAGAAATCAGGTTTCGTTTGTTATTCTGAAGGCGGTGCGAGTCGACTCGAAGCGGAAGCCGCCTTCGCCTCCGCCCGCACTTTCCATCCGCCATTGCTTGCACCCATGCACCTAAATTGGTCCCATCTGTTTTATAACTATGGAGACTATTGATATTGGTGGACTATTATTTATATTATGTTTTAGGAAATAAAATGAATCAACGCCTGTACAGAATTTAAAGAATATTATCTGATAAAATCAATGTTCAAGATGTTTCAGTCATAAGCATAACAGATAGCACTAATCTAGTAATTATAAGTCTAGTGTAGTTTGCCAGTGGGTACTAAGTACAGTTTATTTTCCACACTTTGATGACGTCACTTGTTATCTCCATTGTCAATTGTTTGTCAAATAATATATATCATCTTTGAACTTCCTGCTACAGTCGAACGACTTTATTTCGTTTTCTTTATGTTCAAAACTTCAGATAATACTTACATACCTACATATTTTGCAGATTAAGTGTAAGAATTTAAATGAATTCGATGTAATTATTTATTCATCCCAACATAACATTACGAAATAACGTGTTTAGTTACATATTACATAGTATTGTTTTGAACATACAACTTATCATACGCGAGTTTAAGAGCTGATAAATGGTTTATTTAAGTAGTTATTTGTCTAAATAATATTATCGTATTGTATGGTCGAATCGTTTGATAATATTGGAGTACTAACGCCGTGGACGCGTTGAAAATAATACCGGATGTTTGTCACAGATAAAAGAAACGTGAATGAGAGCGTTGCGACTAATGTCGGTGCGATCCGCGCATATTTTGCGTCCGTTTCAAACATTTTTTGAGCGCCGTCGAATTTTTAATCAAACCATTTCAATCGGATTAAATGATTGATCATCCAAATCGAAACTACGCCAATTTTTAATTTGGTATAAATATCGGCATGCCAAACTCTTACTACTTACATCATCATATTATTTTGTAGTTTTCGGAAGCTTAGACAGGATTATTAAAAACATATTTTTCCGGTCGATAAAGACCTGTATTTTGATTAACTGGATTATTTTTAAATAATGCTTGAACTGCATATTTGGTTATTTGGTTTGTAATCAATTACCTATGTATTTGATTTACCTTTTTAATCGACGAAAAAAAAGGAAGAGGTTCTCAATTCGACACGTTTTTTTTTTTTTATTTATGTATGACCACGCATAACTTTTTACAGAGTCGTCCGATTTGAATTTTTTTTGTTATAATCGAGAGGGTATATATCAAAGTTGGTCCCATATAAAATATATTAATTTTGCTGGGCTAGTTTTTGAGTTTGCTTCAATAATACGTATTTTTCCCCACTTTTATATGGATGATGTTCTAGTTTGTTTTGCAGGTATTAGAATTTGTGGGGGGTAGGTACCACAACTAATAAGTGAAAAATAAAAACATTTTTACAAAAAAATACAACCGACTTCCAAAAACAACACTACAAAGTAAAAAATAACTTTAATTTCGGAAGTCGGTGGCAAAAAACGAAAATACATTTAACCAGACACCGACTTCCGAAATTAAAGTTATTTTTTACTTTGTAGTGTTGTTTTTAGAAGTCGGTTGTATTTTTTTGTAAAAGTTTTTATTTTTTCAATATTTAATGTGTTTTGTAAACGAATGTTCTTCCTCTTTGCTTTCGTTATGACAATTTAGAATAATAAGTCTACGAAGTAAAAACTACTCCTTATACCTGGGTAGTGAGACATAATGAGTTGTTTTCATTTATACGTATCTCATAAAAATAAACGCATTCACCTCTAATGTGAACTTGCGAAGCTGGACCATATCTCATAAGAACTATAGCCATGTATTGCATCCCACCTACACAATAAATATCTACGTAGTTATATACTACCTACATATAGGTATACTAGCTTTTTCCCGCGGCTTCGCCCGCGTGGAGATCGATAATTATCCCACGGGAACGTACTATAGGGATAAAAGTATCCTATGTCCTAATCCAGGTCATGGTCTACCCATGTGCCAAATTTCATCCAAATACTTTCAGCCGTTTTAGCGTGAAAGCGTAACAAACAAACTCACTTTCGCATTTATAATATTAGTTAGGATGTAATTGTAATTATTTTCTACCATGTGTTGACGGTGGGTAGGTATGTAAGTACGTACTGTGCTTACATAATAACTGAGAGATAAACTTGCGTCGGGGCACAAATTTTACCAGCAGTATTTTTAATTAATTGACCAATATGATCTGACTGTTACGTAATAACAAACGCTAGAATGAAGGATCTCGTTGAATGGTCGAGTATCGCGCACGACTCGGTCCATTCATGGCACAAACTCATCGTCGGTGACCTTAGCCGTTTCTATACCATGCGGTTATTTAATACAGACGACAAACGATCATTTACATCGTGTATCAAACTTCTGTACATAATATTGTAGCCTTTGCGTAAGGACGGTAATAACGTAGACAATTGACAGATGGGATACATAAATGTTATTGTGCGTACGAGCACCGCGCCCGTGGATGTGTAGTAGTGAATATTCGTCGCCGTGTAATTAAGATGATGAAACATTATTCTCGCGATTCGTTTAGCGTTTCACTAAACGGTGTATGACTAATTAAAAATGGCTATATCTATGTTTGTGTATCAAAGATGGTATTCGGTGTATTCTTGTTTTAATTGAAGGCAATTATATAAATTCCACGTAGCGGTCGGGTGAGGGCGTGCAAGTGAGGTGTGGGGAGGGGGGTCGGAGTGGACGAGGCGGTCGACCTTCCGTGAGGCCGTCCGTCCGCATCGTCGTCCGCCCTCCGGGCTCCGTGCCACTCCGCTGCTTGCCATCGCGACGACTATTACAGATCCCGGCGACCGAGCGCAGGAAGCTACACCACTTCACTAGACCCGCATGCCAAACTAACAGTGACGTACCAAATAGAAGACACGTTTACGACCTCGAAATTAATATCCTTTTTACATCACCGTCCATAAAAGTGTCTACAGCAATTTGAAAGACGGCTCGTTCGACCTCATGATCTTTCTCTTCTATCTTTTAGCCGTTTGCTAATCTACTCAAATTTTCTTAACATCTTTTACACTTGCTCGAAAATCTAAATAATCCAGCTTGTCATGTCGCTACAGTTTTTGTTATAATGATTAGCTAGTTAACGAAAAGCTTGGTCCAATGCCTTGCTAATTCCCAGTTCGCCTTCACCGATTGTATTGGATGCTGCTAGGAAATAGCAATCGGTCTCATTCTCAAACTCTCAATGTACGGTGAATTTAGGATAGCACTTTTTGTGTCTGTCACTGTCGTGGGCAAGAGCAGTTTTAAGTCAATTTTCTACAATCTAAACCTCGTGATTAGAAAATACCAAAGTAATGACGTGCGCGGCCAGAATGGACAATGTTCACTCGAAAAGCAAAAGTAGCTGTGACAGAGAGCGAGTGGAGCGTCCACAGCACGCAGTAGGGCCAATGACATCACTTTCCACCTTGAATATGCCTTAACTATCTCCGCTGCGTCATTTGATACTACACTTTATGACTCTGAAATAGATCACAAAGTCGTTTCCAACCCCAATAGTTTTGCTCCATTACTCCCATCGGGGGATACAAGTACCATTATTTCTACAGTCCTATCTGTCCAAGTTGAAAAATTAAAATACTAGTATGTAACGTGTAATGGCTTAACATTGCTCATTGGTTACTTTGAAATGTAAAGGATATTGTCGCCTTTGTTTGTTCTATTTATGTAGTTTGTATAGTAGGTATATCCGCTTTAGGCTTTTCATTTTGAGTGTCATAAAATGAATCAAATACGACTGAATTTATCAGATAAAAGTCCGAGTTGTATCTTCAATCTTTTCTTCTGTTTAGTAATCTTTAAAATGATCTTTAAGAAACGTTTTTAAATTCTCATGGATTAACCTATAATTTAGAGCATTTCATTCTGGTTTAATAATTGAAGGGATTTCTCTGATAATAGTGTGGCCATCCCAGAATCCTTAGTAGCGATTTTGCGAAAATACTTTGTTCTGTTCCCACAGTCGAGATACTGTTCCAAGAAATAATAATAGGTAATTTATTAACTACGTTGAACCTACCAACAATCTTGGTTAAATCAGTTTAGCTCATTTTAATGGCATTTCTTCTACTTTGTAAATAATTTAATACTACATTGTTGCAGTCAGTCGATGATAAAAACTCCACAACCCAGTAACTGGGTAATACGATACCCAGTAAATTATAATGATAAAAAGCATTATCTCGAATTCTCGACAAATAACATAATTACACCTCAAAATTTAGTGTACTAAGTTTTGTAACGTTTTTATTGAAGCTATAAAAGGAGCTCAACACTTGACACCGTACTTACGTAGCCAATTGAAATACCTACACCATTTGGTGGATCGAATGCTATCTGACTCCTGTTTGTGGCTGGTGGTAAGTAGTGGTAACTAGCGACGCTGTACGGAGGTGTCGTGATTTACACCTTGGCGGCGTTGCGGCTAGGTGCGGCGCCGTGGGCGAACGGGCCAACCTCTGCCCACGCACTTCCCGCGCCCGAACGTCGAGCAGCGTCGCCGCAAATTCCGAGCCCACCACTACTCTGCGTCCCACACCTGTGCTGTTAAGGTCTATATCGAATGACCAATGTGTCGTTGATAGTTCACGCGCCGATGGAACTGATCTATTTCGTCAAAGTAGGTGTTGTACGGTATCTCGCTAGAAGAGCTACCACACCACCGACCAATGAAGATTCCGATTTTGTTTGGGGCTTTCCAACAGCTTATAGATTACTTACAAAGTGAGCATGGATTTCCTGTTTTAAAATTGAAAGTTTTGGCTCTTATGTTACTTATGTTACTAATAAAAATAGTAGATATAAATCTCTCTTGGGCTTCCATCATGAATGAGATTTTTCCTCGTACTAAATTAAATGCAAAGATTATGCGCATTTAAATCTGCGAAAATCGGAAATTAAAACGTTTTCTCCTGAAGCGTTTTGTCGCTAAATAAGAGTGCGATTTTCCTCATCAGTGAATCTGGGTCCTTAACAGTCACGACGACGTACTCGCATATGACATATGACAATATTGGTTGCCACCCGACTTTGCTCTCCGTCATCCTTTCGCAATGTACTCAACCGCTTCTGATTGTAGCAGAACCGGTATTCGGGTATTCCTATAGTGGACGATATTTCTGCAAAATTTCACAAAATCGATATTATCTCTTTAATTTTCTCAATTTCGCTTAGTTCAATTGTAATGACAGTTCTGTAGATTTTTTATTGGAAATTGAGAAGTGCAGCAAAGTTGATACATGCTATGCTACGCGAAACGAGTCTTCAAGGCATATTAGGCCGTTATCTTTATTGTATTGTGGGTTTGAATGTTATTTTTTGGAATACATTACAGTCAGTTCCTATTTTGCTAATTGCGTTATTGAAACAACTTTTCCGCATCCTTGTGCATGGTTCGTTTACTCCGTTATGTGTGTCATCCCGGCTATGCTCATAACAGCAGCCACAATACTTTTACGTGGGTTTGGTTTGTAGTAAGTCTTTTACATAGCTCGGGACCCTGGGGCACGGACCTTTGGAAGGCGTACGAGGGGCCGAAGCCAACTTAAACGCAGGTGCCCCTTAGACAATTTTAAGTGTTTAGGCACCAACCGACGAATATTCCTGCATGCACTACAAGAAAAATCCCCGGTTGGTGCAGGACTATTGCAGAACATGGAAACAAAACTAAGATTTTTTTTAATCAATTGGGCTATGGGTTTGGGTGGCTATAGTTGATTGGTAACCTAGAACTATGGAAGGACTATGTGCCTATGACCCTGCCTGATCAATGCTATGTAATCTATATATATAAATTCAAAGTCCTGACTGACTGACTGATATATCAACGCACAGCCCAAACCGCTGGACCTTTTACAGTGTAGGCATCCACTAAGGAAGGATTTTTGTTCCTGTGGGATATTTTCCGACATCGACGCGGGCAAAGCCGCTGGTAAAAGCTAGTACACGGAAAAAATGGCAGGGTGTGACTTGAGATATCGTGGCCCTGGCACGGGCAACTGAAGGAACACGGGTGGGTTTTAGTCAGTAAAAGTCTGACACGCCCTCCCGCTCTGCCCAGAGCGGGAGAAGTCATTTGATGATTTCCCATCCACAAAAAAAGGGGGTTACTTGCACACTCAATAATGGGCCCCCGAAAACGGTCGCTAGCACAGTTTATTGACAAAGGGGCATCACTTCCTCAGGTGCTGAAGTGAGAAGTGGAGAGGCATTCCGCGGCTATCAGGACAATCCCGGAATTACAGTCAAGATCCCTACCAGCATCTTGTAGTAATGTTATTATTAATAATTGAAATAATCATGTAAGTAGTTAAATATTGCCTAATTGCCTTACCTACTCACCTACATATTACGTGGGGCACGAAATCATCATCTGTGAAAAAGAAAATTTATATTAGCGAGTGAGCGAAAAATTCTATAAAGGACAAAAAAAATTAACCAAAATAACCAGTTACATAATAAATACATTTCTCAACGCCTAATCGTCAAATCAAATACTTATTATGTAGGTAGTTACTTATTTAAAAAAGTTTGTCAGTAATTATTTTGTCCCAACTAAGCTAATGTCCAATGTTCACAATATTGTAGCTTTTAAGTCGACGGAGTAGTGGCTAAAGTCGCGTACCTACTGTGTTTGCCTGAGAAACGGTGCAAGATACAAGCAACTTTGTTTTATGAGGAAAAAATTTATCACTTAGAATACGGATAAGAAAAACGTCCATTTGATATAAAATATTCATCATGAATGAATAAACAATTCCACGTTCATAGCGTTAATCAATGAGTTGCATGCAGGCAAGAGTCCAAGTCGATGTCGAGCTCATTGATCGATCGACTCGATACAGCTCAGTACAGGCGCGCGTCGTCTGTGTACATACATTGCTCACACGCAAACAAAACCGGATGGTGCACACACGCACCGGTGTCGGAGTGTGCGTGCGTGCGCGAAGGATTTCCTACCGCCCCGCGCCCGCGTCCCGCCACAGACCTGTTGCGCCGCTACCGGAGTTACGCCGCATAGTTACCAGACTTGATATGACTGCTCTGCGCCGTATCGACTCAGCGCCGAGCCCACGCACACCAAGACACACCGTTCGAACACTTAATTATCATGGCGCAGCACTCGTGAAATTGCTGTGCATCTCGCCTGGTCTCATCGACATCTTTTATTAATCTGATATCTTCCATTACCGGTTGCACTGAAGTAAAACATCTAACCCGTTCGATTTATAGCCCCTCATATGGATGCAGCCGGATACATGACATCATGTGATGCTAATTCACTCAGACGGCGCTATCATTTAGTATTATAAATCTTTTATGGAATCGATCGTTGTATTAGAGTTCCTCAACGAATGTTGATATTGAATCAAATCCTTTATAAACTTAGATTTTATTTTTCCCCTTAGGTATTTAGCCTAGATTGATTGTTAGAAACAATCACTTAAAGATGATTCGTCGCAAGAATCCATAACTGGAGTCGGTAGTTTCTATAATATCATTTAGGTTTAAGTGTATTTCGAATTGTTTTTATAGAAACTGAGCGAACTTATGTACCTAAGTAGTACCTAGATACTAAGTAGAAATATTATAGGATTTTCTAAAGTGAAGTCAAAAATAAAAATAGATGTAGAATTTTCCAAAAAGCTTTTGCAATGTAAAATGCATTTACATAGAGAAAGCAACAAGACTTGCGAAGCTCATTAGCAATTCGCATTTTATAATATTGGTTGAAGAATACAAAACATACCTACATGATATAACACCCTGTTAATGATAGGAAAAGAGACTGTTTATTAAATATTGTGGTAGGTATCCAAAATTTTGCCACTCTTTTAAGAAATGATTGCCCATACTGCGTTGTAGTTATACCTACCTAGTTAGTTGATAGTTGTGGACTGTAAGCAAGAGAAGAACGATGGCCGCAAGCTAAGCGCAGTGAAAAAACAGGTAGCGCCGTTCCACCGTATCGATCTTTAAGTTATTTTTCTTATTTATCTTTTTTATCTGGAGCTCCGCTCCGCGTCTCGGACCCGAACGGAAGTTGTAACGATTTTTAATCGTAGCAAGTATCTCGGCCGGCCGGTTCGTATAGCCGCTTTGGACAAGAGTTTATATTATATTTTTTGTAAACAACCACCGGAAACGGGCTAGAGAACGCACTGCTCTGGAAGGAACACATATCTTCCATTACGTCTGTCTCTTGGTTCTCAGTAATAATGATAAGGGATACAGATAAGACTCAATGTTAAAACAAGATCTACGACATTTGGTTTCATTTAAGAATGGAGGGGAAAAAAGTTACAACATTAAAAGAGTCGCTACATAATATCGACAGAAATGAGAGATCCTTTAACTAGGCGGCTGCTAAGACGGTCAAAGATGGTATCAATGTCAGTAGCTGACCCCGTATAAGACTGACTGTAAATTGCGACGATGTATTTTTGTAACATTTTTCTGCCAATAGTGAAGCGTGGGCGCGTGATAATGGCCCGAAATATCCACGTTCTCAACGCCCACCCGGACCATCGAGAATATTACTCTACAGATAAAATAATTCTCATCCGAACATGTGTCCGCTGGAAGTCGTAGCTCCAACTAAGTTAGAACTCTGTATGTAAAAAATTAGATTGCTGCCATTTAAAACTGGAAATTGTTTTAGAAAGCACAAGTTTGTTACTCTGGAAATGACCAATTAATACCGGCAAGAGAGCTCTAGGTAGATTATTTTACTTTATAGCCGACTTCCATCGGAACACACACAGTACGAAAACCTACATAATTATAATAATTAATACATTACAATAATTATTATAATCATCTTTTACCGATAAAAGGTGTTTTCGTAGGAATTACAGTTAAACTGGAGTTGATCTTACGCAGATCAGAGCGTACCTGAAGGTCGCAATGGGCTGCACAACGTATAGATTGTTTGGACTATTCACAAGAAAAAACTTCAAGGATGTATGTTAATGTGTAACAAGTCAAAGTTGGCTTTTTGTAATGACTTACAATATTGTAAGAAGTACCTAGGTACTTAGAATGTGTGTATTATGTACAGATAATTCAACATTGATGTTATAGCGATGCGACGGGACTTAGAAAGATCCCTTATCTGAAGTATTTTTTAAAGATCTATTGGTTCAACCAATTGTATCATGTCTTTATTAAAGGGTTCCAATCCCACAATGCGTTTGTGAGAAGAATTTTGAGTATTAGCTTCAAACAAACGTATCCATGTTACAAAAGTTTGCAGAAAATATAAGGACTTGATGTTAATGACCCTATGTTCCCAAGTTATAGGAACTCAGCCTGCACCTATTACATCGTCTATCTTACTGAAAGATTGGCTGTCAAGATGAAGAGTTCCGTACGTTGTCGCGGACCGGCGTCGACGAGTATTTATATCCCTTTGAAGCGGCCGCATCTTCTGTTTTAGCCGTTAAAGTTTACTAAATCTATAGTAACTCCTTTGTTTTAAATATTGAAAATAGCCGAACCCTACCCATTAACGTTCACAAATAGGTTTTATATCAATTCAACTTTTTGCGATCATAATAATATTACCAAGCTTTAAATTACTTGAATTTGAAACTAGTAGGTACAGAAGCCAGCAGGTCAAGCCACCCGAAACTGTAAAATTTTCCCAATCAACCTTGAACCTAATGCTAAAGCGATAAAGATGAAAATCTATTAAAGAAATCTGACAGATTGTAGTAGCTTGATATGCTGGCGTCTGTACAATGACAATCTAGAATTTATGTAGGTACTTAAGTGTTAACTGCGTTGACGGCAATACGATGCATCGTAAGCGGATACATTATTATCAGTAGGTATAGTAGGTAATATTTCTAAAGTACGAGGTTCAGAAATAAATCAGTCAATTAATCAATCAGGAACTTAAGAGGAAACTTCAGGAAGCTACTTCAGGCAACTACAACTAACTAGCTTGCTTGCTGGCACATAATAATCGTACCTATCTATATAGTCACATATTTATTAAGTCTAAAGTCAACGAAGTTATGACTTGACCGGTTAAAGAGTTCCACTATCCACCTACTGGCTCCATCATCAGACCCTCAACACCAAGTGCAATCTATTGGACTCATCAAAAAGAATCATAATGAGCCCAAATTCGAGGGGTTCCACTATCCACCTCCTGGATCCATCATCTCGACTCTATTGAATGTAAGTTAACATTTATCATAGGAGTGAGCAAAAATATAATATCTACTAAACCAATAAAGTTGTGGTTGTCACCTGATTTCGATTTTATAACTAATCTTTAGTTGTTAAATCAGATTTTATATAAGTACCTACCATGAGAAATCGATACCTGCCTAACAAATTTAGATATTTTATTTTATTTTTATTTTATTTTATTAAGTAGGAACAACAAACAGCTACAAAATGGAATATTACAATAGTAAAACATAAATAACTTAAGTAATAATGTAGCCCACAGCGCTGTTCACAGTTTACTATTAATAAATAAAACCTTAATCACTAGGAGGTGAACTGTTCATTTGTGACAGTTATACTAATATTGTAAAATAAATAGAAACAAAAATGAAACATAAAAAAAAGAAGAAAAAACAGCAACAAAAAATAATAAGTCTAAGAGTTCAAGTGCCTCATACAAAAGGCTACGAAACCTTTTAAAAGAACATGCAAATACATCTATATGTTCGAATGCTTCATTGTAGGTTGCTGCCATTCGCCGAACTGGTGAACGTAGACCAGTGTTAGATCGGCAGGCACCTACTGCAAAGAGTTTGCCCGCACGCACCCGCCGTCTATGGACAGTTCTTGGGACAGCATAGCACAATACATTATTTAAATCTACACAGTCGAAATTACCATTAACAATATTATACAATGTCATTACCTCTAATTAGATATAAAAATAATATAATATTTTTACTGACTATAACTAACTACCTTTATTTTATAAACTTCTTGATTGCTGGTTCCTAGTCATAAGAGCTCGAGATATAATTTTAGACGTCTCAGTCTACTGATGCATTAATTTCGCTACGTCACGGAATGTTAAGGAGTAATCGATAATAATCGTCTATTTTACATTTTAACAGTCGCTTATGTGCTCCATCTCGATGTGGTTGTGTTTCTCTTTAATATTACGTATCTGCTGTTACAAATAAAGTTCACAAACTATTTTATGTCTTATGACTTTAGTGTTAGGAACGCGTCGCGAGGCATTCGATATTCAGTAGAGGTACCTACCGAAGTGTAGAATGTCTTCTACACATCGACATCCCGGCAACGGAGCGGTCGCCGAAGAACCAGTTTCGTTTAATCATCATAATTGCGTCCTCCGTTAAGCCTATCCCGCGCTCGAGTGTGGTAGAGACGAGAGCACACATGTATCGCTCAACATGACACTATTCAGCTCCATTTGAAACTTTTATGAAACATTTATTATTTGTGAGATCCAGATTGTTATCTTTATTCGATTGTTTTTATAACCCAAGACATGAATGAAGCTTTCTGAAGTCGTAGAGATAAAATGGTTTTTGAATTGAAATTAAACATTACCTACTGTTGAATGATTATTCCAATATTTATATTTATCTACACGCAGCGCTGTTAAAACTACGTTATAATATATTAAGAATTTTGCCAAATTCTCAAGCATATAGTCAGTCGTTATTGGTCGCTTTGATAAGGCGACACAATGTGTTATCTGTCTGTGTACGCTATACGAGAACGAGAAAAAATATTTAGTCAAAATGTATCAAGGCCATGCCTTACGTGAAACTCTCAATGCTACAGTAAGTTTTTGATATTTTGATATGCGCCAAGTTGGACAATGTCAAATAAGTTAGGGAGGACATTTAAAGGGTATTTGCTACTAACTGTCTAACAGAACAGCTATATTAAGGTAAATTTGGGCGATTTGAAATCTTTCGTCCTTAATAGGTACACCAACCTGGAAACAAAATCCCAAAATTCGTGCGTAAGTATTGTTTTATTTTCAGTTTAATACAGAGCCTCGAATTTTAAAATGTTGGTCTTGCTTGAGATAATCAACGTCGCTAGCAAGTCGAAACTTAAAGCGCATTGGCTGCAGCCAGTGAAAAAGGGCTTCAATTTGAGTCAGTTTCTTCCCAGAGCAAGTCACGACATAATATGCTTCGTGTTGTTTCCCGCTGCGAGCTAGGTTTCTTATGCCTCACTTTTTACGAAATTTACTTTTTATTCCTTCCTTTCAAACTATATCAAGATGACAACATACCTAGATATAGGTACCCACACAACTATTAATACCAACTACAACACGCTAATTACGTAACACACTATCAGTCGTAATCGGTTTCATTTTGACAGTTCAACAACATTTATTGCGTTATTACTGTGTAGAGAAGACAAATTTTTCGAACTTATGGAGCAATGAATTAGTAATTTGTTTCAAATTTATTCAGATTCCAATCAATAGTGTGTTACGCAATTAGGGTGCAGCACCCTAATTGCGTAACACATTATCAGAGTTGGTTTCATTTTGACAGTTCAACAACATTCATTGCGTTATTTACGTTGTCGAGCAGACAAATTTTTCGAACATATGAAGCAATGGATTAGCAATTAGTCTCAAATTAATTCAAATTCCGAATTAGTGTACTGGTCTCTTATTCCGCTGTTTTTTAAGCTGATCATTAACCCACACAAAAACAAAAATATTTGAAAACTAAACATACCTCCTGTGACCTTATCATTACAAAACGTGCCACTAAAGATGAGACTTGACACACCACGTGGTTTAACTTGCGCAGTAGAAAATTTGTAACCTCTTTAACGGTATGAGGTAAAGACGGGAACAGACTGGACGTCATCGCGCGGCGCGGGAGGCGAGGTACGGCGCGGCGGTGCTCGTCAAGTCTCATCTTTCGTGGCGCGTATTAGGGCAATTTCAAAATAACGTGCACCCTGTTGTAAAATCAAAGAAAATTAAAAAAAAAATAGTTAGTTGATAAATCAAAGAAAATAGCCTTAGATCCAAGGATTAGCACAAAATGATTGCTTTTATTCGGTTTTCTGACTGTCACTTTTTACTTAGTACCTACCAATTTTTTTAATTTTACTCTAAAAACAACATTTTACTTACAACAAAAATTGCAAACAAAATGTCGGGAACGTGTTTTTGTTTTTGGCGGTAAACATCAAAAGAATACGCTTTTTGCAGATATCTATAAATTTATTCCCTCTTTGGGTAAGCTTAAAGTTACATTATTTGGAAACAAATGTCCGTCAAGTGGACGAACGAATTAGCCGACACGTTTATTTATACTACATACTATTTATACTATCCATACTAATATTATAAATTCGAAAGTAACTCTGTCTGTCTGTTACCTTTTCACGCCTAAACCACTGAACGGATTTCAATGTTTGGCAAGGCTATAGATTTCATCCTAGAGAGGGACATAGCCTACTTTTGTCTTTAAAAATTATCCTATGGGGGATGATATAGGGGATGAAAGTTTGTATGGCAAACCCAGCATTTCTAAGTTAGTATAGTCATCCCCTATTTTACCCTAAGGGGGTAAAATAGGGGTTGATTTTAAAATTCACAAAACTGCAAGGATGTCGATAAAATTTGGCATTGCATCCTGGCGAAGGACATAGGCTACATTTTGTCTCAAAAATAATCCTACAAAGGGTGATATAGTAGGGGATGAAAGTTTTATGGGAAACCCAGCATTTCTTAAGTTAGGAATACGAAAATACAAGTTTATGCTTTTGATTTATGAAAAATCATCCCCTAAGGGGGTAAACTAGGGGTTGATTTTAAAATGCACAAATAAATTAAAAATATTATGTACCTACCTCTTTTTAAGAGATATAAGATCCTCCAGCAATCATATTATATCACTATTTGACTGTATAAGCAGGGCGAGAAGACATTGTTTACGTGGATTGAAACTTAGGGTACCAACTTTTAATCCCGATAGTACGTTCCCGTGGGATATTTTCCGACATCCACGCGCGCAAAAGCTATCTATAATTTATATCTTTGAAATTCTAAACAAATACATTAATGAAGTATACGAATCCCCGGTGGCCAAGAATCTTAAGTAATGAATAAACTAGTAGGTACTTAATAAGTTAGTATCTGTTTTATTTTTATTTTTGATCCAGCAAGATTGAGCAGTCTTTCAAAATCAGAGTCAGTCATACGAGTAAAGTTTCTGAATTGTCTATCTTCAATGCAGCAGTGTGTTATGTCATCTCTTCTTAGAGTGTTTAGTAGTTCAATCATTCCATGCACTTTTCTTCCTTTGAGGCTTGGTCGTACCCAATATAATATAATATGCTTCCATTTCTTTTTGGATAAAATAATAAATACCGAGGCTGCTTTTAAGACATTTTGTAAACAATACTGGTGGAGCTTGTTGTCAACTGAAATGTTTCTCAAACTGTTGGCGACTTCTTTCAATTCGGTGTGGACACAAATGGAAACAAAAGTTAGTAATTTCTGGAGAGTTTAAAAAAGTTGGAAACACAGAAATTGCCAACAATTTCAGTGGAAACGCGCCTACGCACGTCCGTGCTTCCCAGTTGTGAGGTTGTGACGTAAAATAGCTTTTGGTAATTCCGCTAGCCTCCGTAGAGAGAGGCGTAGTGTCGAACAGACGGTACGGTAAACAGGAAGCGGTGTCGGCAGCGAGCGTTGGCAACTCTTCAAGTACCACGTGGTACCGCTGACGATGCGTTGCGCACTCGCAATATTTCACTAACATTACGCTGATGAGGAATTTTATATACTTTTTATCGCTGAACGGAATTTCTTTTCTAATGTTCATTCAACTGAATATCAGTTTAGCCAAACAAGCCGCTATAAAGATGATACTTACAAAAAAGAAGAGAGATACCAAAGTACCTACCAAAACTAAACTGATAAAACCTATTATAAGTAGGTCTAAAATTTGTAGAAAGATGTTGACGAATGTTAAATAGTAGGTAAGTTAGTGCAGTTTGACTAACAATAGAGTCCGGTCTTGGCCGGTACTAGTGACGGTATATTTCAATAATACCCACATAATCTGGTATTCTGAACTTTTTCGAATACCGAAAAAATGCGACAAAAACTAGCGCGTTCCGTCCGCGGGCCACATGGTCAGGGTTGGAACAAAAGGCGCGTCAGAATATGCGCTACAGATGTGCTATGTGGTCCACATGTCACGAACAATGCTTGCCTTCATCGAGCGCGAGACATTACACTCGTTAACAAGACAGTAATAATTCGATATGCTTCTTTAATAAAAAATAAATCTTATCATACCTACATAGTTAAATGTTTTTAATCAATACTAAAAATGTAGAAATATAAAACTAGTATTTTGAAAACAACTCATTTGTTCGAAATAAAAATACCTTCACCTACCTACTTTAACAGCCAAAAAATACTTAATTGCAATAATTAAAAGAATTATAACGCCTCTGTCTATAGGACTCTTCTTGCTACAGTTTAGGTACACACGGATATATCATTATTGCCAGTATATGGTGATCTCGCATTGTATAGGATTTCCGTACAGTGAAAGGTCGGCGTATACCGGAAATGTATAGCTTGATATGCAGCCGTGTGTACCTATACCTACTTAGACTAGACTTGACAGTTGAAGGGATAAGTTCCGGATTCCTGACAATAAAAAGGAAATGAGGTGAAAAATTAATTATCGAAACTAGTACCTTGATGGGCTTATAGTTTTAATTGAAACACTTTATGTTCGTTTATGCCATAATATAAACAATAAGAAATTTAAAAACGAAAATTATTTTGCTTCGAAATGTCAAGTTACTGAATACAAAAGCCCAAGTACTCCACATCTAATTTTGTAATTAATATTAATAAACTGACATGAGTACCTAAACTTAAATAAAATACATAATTTGAACGAAAAAGAAAAATGATATACTTATTTTAAAAAGATATATATTAGTAGGTATATAATATATATTTAGAATTTGAAATTAATTCTAGTTATGTGGGTACTAAATATTAATTAGCACTTCGCAAGTGAGTTGACATTGATGACTGCGTTCTGCGGTACTTTCTGTGCACGTTAAGTTACTACGTCAGACTGGTCAGAGTTTTACATGTTGAAATGAAATAATAGGCTTGTAAAAAAGAATACAATGTAGGTATGTATACATTGCTTATTGAGGCACAGATAATGAGTGCGAGTCAGTTTGTCAAATACAATGATCGCTTATGAATGAATTAGTGAATGACAGTTCGGCCATGTTTGTTTACGCGTGCGCAGCACATCGCACGGTCGGCTCAAGTCGGGTGCGCTCGCCATCGCTCGCCGCCTCGAAATAGCACGGCACCAGCACCGAAGAGTGCGGTCGTCGACCCTGCGCCCTGCCACACCGAAATATTGGAACTTTACTGTGATTCAATCCTTTCTCTGATTATGATACAGGTCACTAATGCTCTCGGCTACCACGAACAGGTACTTCCTGTTCAATCTCAATATTCTCCTTTCTGTTTATTATAGGTAGGTAACTTTTAAAAAGAAAATAAATATTTGTCCTGGTCTTCATTAACTTAATAGCAATGGATATAATAATCTTTGTAAATAATTATTATTATGACTATATGTAACTTGAAAGTGTTTATATCTACGTTATAAATTGAATATCTAATAATCATAGCGCCATCTGGAGGCGGTCTGATGAGGTGGGTGTTGTAACTGTTAAAACTAGAATTTGTTTTTTTTTACTGCTTTATATTACATATCTTATTATTATTGGGCTAATTACAGTAACCGGCCGTAAATATTGCACACGGGATTTTTAGAAAATGTTGGACTTAGTTTGTACCTACTCTTTGTACAGAGTCATCTTCGTCACTAGTAATTGTGTGTGACAGACTTTTTCTAATGCTCGATGATGTATCATATTAGATACTGCAATAGTTACGGCCGGTAACGGTACCTACATTGTTTCAGCAATACTCAGTTACGACTTGAATTTATCGATTTGAATACGTATTCCAGGTATCATCTTAGATATATCGATAGCATTTGTTTACTACTGAGTATTCTCAATTTAAATACATTCGCTGACATTAGGCTATTGGGATTTTGCTTCTTTTGCACTGTTATCATCGCGTAACTACTCAAGTTCTCTGTAAGCTTTCTGTCCAGATTTATGAGTGACAAAAAAGTCATTGACATCTTTTATTGACTACTCTCTAGAGTCATAGATAAGTAGATAGATAGCTGTAGGTAGATTATGATCATAAAATAATTTTAGAGTTGACATCTCAGGTACGGCAGAGTCTGTATTAGGTACATCATTTTTAAATTATAACACAGAGAGACTCTAGTCCTATCTTTGCAACCCAATTACTGGGTAATACCTACCAATAGGTGCCTAACCTAAGCATTTACCAGACTTGGGCTTCTGGCTATCAATAACGGCAGTTCTAGTAATCCAGGGAAAAACATGGACTCACTGGGCACCCAATCCACGGATTGACCAAAGCAGAGCACAACCTCATGGATACCTAGTTAAATAGAAGCCAAATAAAATAAACGCGTATTATCTTACCAACGCTTTTCATATAATTAGGTACCTATCATTAATAAATCAAAGCATCGCCTATTAACAAACAAAGACCGTAAACATAAAAATATATATATATATTATTTGTGTTTATAACATTTATAATAGCTCTCGGTTTTTCCGTGAAATTTACACAAAACATCATCACTTTATTAAGAATTCTTGGAACTTTACCTACAGCAGATATTGAGCTGTGTTACTTACCAGACTTATTAGTTATCGCAGCAGTACGTTGGACGTCGAGTCAATGTGTGAATTTTATTACAGATTAATATTCATGCCTAATCGTTGTGTCTAACCAACCCATACATGTGCGTGTGTCGGTATTTGCACGCTGGATGGGATAAGAGGTGACTTTTATATGTTTTATTTGGCTAGCGTCTACTTAGGTGTTGTGTTTGATTCTATATTAGCCTCGTCTTCTAAGTTATAGTAGCTCGGAAGTTCATTAAGTTCATACCTTAATAGATTTATGTTCTGAGAATTTGGAATTGGTGACAGTCTGTTCCAGCAAGTGAAGCGCCCTGCGCAACACAATTTAATGTCGCGATTCTATAACATAATTTCCTTCAATATTCTTCATCAGACTATCAGGTTCAGGGTTCAGCCATTACCTACCCTATTTAAAATTTTAAAAAATATTCAAAATCCAACATATTGTTCTATATGCCTCAGTACAGACCAACATTCCTTAGGTCTGCGGCTTTGCCCTGTATGACTCTGACTTCTCAGATGCATATTGAAGCCGTTATATCACAAAATCACAAGACATTCCTGTTTCCGGCGCCTAGTGATTACCGCATGGCATTTCTTAGAGTTTTCATGAGATACCTACTTATAACACTTCCGGCACGAGCTTACATTTTATTCTTAGTAGACACCACAGAATCTAACTCTATCAAACGACTTTCAACTTTAAAGTATTAGAAATAGAGCATAGATACTCATAGAAACTATCAGAAATGGTGTTTGGTAATGGCATGTTTTTGGAGTGACTATATTAATTTATCGATAAAAGATGTGAAACATTTTTATAGTTAAAGATGGATCGGAATCTTTTTCAAATTAGTCACGCTCTCCAGTTCTCGGTGTTTACTTTGCATCATCCCTTCACTGAAGATGTATACAACAAAGTTGATCAGATAAATCCGACATTCGATTTATAAAAAGTAATAATACATTCATACTCTTTTAAACATAATCACCCCGTGACCCAAGGGCTGGCTTTTACCTTGGCCAGAGGCTTAGCATTGCCATACAACGTGGCAATGCCGCCAGTCTCTTGAGTACTTTACTAGTCGACAACGATGCGGAGGAATTTTTCGTTGCCGTATTTTAGTTTTTTAATAGTTTTAGTTATGTTAGGATATAATTTTGTTATTTTTATCACCCCATAAATTGCTAACTAAGTAAATACAATTATTTCTAAAATTCGCTTGCTAGATAACAGTCCAAACTCCCAAACCAAACCTTTTCAGTGGACGATTCAACTGCATGCTAAAAACCAGAAATAAGTTTTGATTATAAACGGTTATACTAGTCTATGAATGTCTAGAATAAAGCTACTTAGGTGCCCGTTGATCTGGACTAGATCGATGAGTTGGCGCATATTTCCGTGTCGACCTTTCAAGCGTCTCGCGCCTGTCTATCCGTCTCAAAGTATTTTTGTAGTGTAGTTCATCTAGGTACAGTTTAATTTACTTCCTCAATAACAAAATAAATGTAAAATATTGTCATTTATTGTATTTAATATTTGCAATGAATCAGTGTAAAAACGAACACGGAGGTGTTTCTACCAAATATGCATTTCTGAAAATGCATTTTGTTTAGACTGTTCTTGTCTTTTGGGCTATAATAATATGGCAGTTTTAATGAGCAGGCGTGGATCTAGGTTTCCGCTCCAGGGGAGTAAATGTTTCTCTCTGGGGTCTGGTGGGGAGGGGGGAGTTTAGGGTTGATTTCCCAAGGCAATAAAGCCCTTTTAAATAAAACCTTCGGCACCTATTTCAACTGCCCCCTCCCTGTATCCGCTGACTTCAATAATAGGAAGATAGGTAACATCAATGATTATTGTAACTTAAAAATATTTAGTGCCTTCAATGTAATAACAATATGTGCGTGTGAGTTAATGTGTAGATGATAAATGGAATGATATCCGTGGGCCGCGCAGGCGCAGGCGCAGGCGCACCCACAGTGTTACCCACACCTCCAACACTAACTTGTACCAGCGTATATTATCCCTATTCAGAGAATGTGGTTCTACCTACTACAGTTGCACAAGCATTGATATTCAATTCACAGGTAATCACATGATAACTGTCGCACAATGGAATCGACCGCACTGATGATTAAATGCATTGATTAATTTGTGGAAATTTCCTGGTTTCGCATATGCTGCCGCTATTCAACTTGTATGGTCTTTTAACTCTGTTATTTGCATTCTGGTCTGGGTTTGAATATAGCCAGGTTGTGGACAACTGACGATAACTTTAAGTTTTTTTATAGCAACAACTGGGAATCGCTTAGAACGTTTCTGAACTCTTAAGTCGGCGTTCGCACGGACGTAAAAATATCGCGGTGATTTTTTTTCGCGCACTGGATTTTCAACGCTCTGCTTAGCGCCGAGAGTGCAAAATCCAACAGTGTTTTTTCGACGCGCTAGAATGTACTCTGTTATTGTTAAGTTGGATTTTCAACGCTCGGCTCAACAACGAGAGTTGAAAATCCCGCCGCGATATTTTTACGTCCGTGCGAACGTCGGCTTAAGGCTGTATGAATATGTTACAACGTAACTCTCTACCTACTTAACTACCAGCACTTGCAACAGATATCATGATTAAAATCTCCAAAGTAAGCAAAATGACAATTAGAATAATCAGCGGAATTTCATTAACAGCTGTACCATGCGGCATCAATCTGGACGTATCGTTTGCCAAACTTCCAGGAACGTAGGTAATGTGGTAATCAGATTTAAAAAATCTTTATGCACTGACAATGTGCCAAACAAACGATGTGCCTACCTACATCGTTTGTTTGGCGATCACCTACATCGAGAAGTATCATTATAAATCAAAGATTGTTTAATTGGAGAACATGATATATGGCGGCCATTTTAATACCGTTTCCCACCAGTTTTAGTGAGAGGGCCATCTGTGTTAAAGTTTCCTAAGCGCCTATACCTAATGTTATAATATTATGGGGACTTGATTATTAAAACCAGTCGTGGGCAGCATGCTATTCAGCGCGCCTACGTATCTCTGTTCTACCTCCAATTTCGTCGTATCGTTTCGCAACGCCACACAATCCATGCCTGGCTGTTAGTACCAAATTCTTAACCCACAGAGTAACTCGTGGGCAGGTGGAAAGTGGACCGAGCCGATACTTGACGGTTATGCAACACATCAATAAGGCATGCACCTTATTGGATGCGAAAGTTGACGGCACCGTCCTTCACAAGGCGATGGCATTTAGCCCAGCTCGGAAAGCCGTAAACCTTGTGCTCTCTGCATTTTTTTTTTTTGTTTTGTCTTTCTTTCGTCTAAATACGTCGGAACGGCGCAATTCCGACTTCCTCTAAAAATTAGGTAAAAAGGGTCAGCTGTATTTAGGTACTCTGTACTTAATTTAATCTATTACTTAAGGCGCGGACTGGCTACGATTTTAAACGGCACCCAACCGCGTAATCTATTGTCACCATTAGCTGGCATGAAATAAGGTTGAAAATTGAAAATACTATTTGTATTGCCGAGATGTGACTAAGCTGCGAATATGCATTAATTTTCCGGGTTTTCTTTAGATTATTCAGAATATACACATTAAATTAAATAATTGTCCGATTAAAGTTTAAAAAAAATGCTAATTCTATTAAATTCTTAAAAAAAAAACAATTTCGATATCGCTGAAAATACGGAGATGTTCGACGCCAACGTTTATTTTTGTGGAGCAACTTCCAAAATTTTTATTGGCAATATCAAACTATTTTTTTACTATTCTATTCGGTTAAAATTTTTCTGTAAACCCTTCTCTGTCCAATGTATTTTTTGTGTCGGAGATTCTCATTGCGTTACGTCATACTCGACAATCAAAGAAACCAATTTTTGTGAATATTGAGCTAATACCGCGCCTTAAAGAGTTTCTGCCTAATAGGTACCTACTTTCTATCAATGATAGGAAATATATAGATAAGGCTATTTTGAGCTTAATTTGCAAGTTTGTATTATGTCAGTAGTGTCTCTTAGTTTGGCGAGCTGATTTACTCATAGTTAAATTACCAGGTGCAATAGGTCTAGGTACGCCTTATGCCATAAATGCGATCATCGTTTAGATGTTCTAGAACAATCTACCTTTGGATATCAGCCCACATTCACCCACTACTGACTATAGGGCCTTCGGTTATGCCACCTACATAACTAAATCCAACCTACCGTCATCAGGATACAATAGGAAAACTATTGACCATGTGTAAGTCAGCCATAAAGTAGTTGAATTATTCTTCATGACTTAATTTTAATGAGGTCTTAGTTTAAAAGGCTAGGTATCCTTCAGTTGTAGAGTTGCCCACGCCTCCGACTCAATTAGCAGTCTCAAGAGTTGTTATATTTGTTTAAGCTTTGATATTTTTATTTCATTTGCTGTAAACAGCAGTGCTACCTACACCCGTATCAGAAATCCTTTGTGAGTTCGTTATCAGTAGGTAGGCATGAAACGTCGCCGCATGACTGAATCAATTAATAAGTACTACATTTATTTTTGTAAACGCAATACTTAAATATTTGACAATTAGTGTATTTCATGAAACTTTAATTGCTTTATTTTTGTTTTCGATGGATTTTATTGTTTTTTTGCATCATTCGAAATTTTCTCTTGAAGGCCAATTAGGTAATAAGATAGGTAATACGGGCTGGTGTTCGCAACTCCACGTCACAGCGCGTATTTTGTATACGAATTCCATTTAATAAATACCTGATTAAAATTGGTATTTCATCAGTACTAGGCAGTACGTATAGGTATCTACGCTTCCTAGAACTAATGAAATACCTATTTTATATAGCGTAGGTACTTGGGTATAATGCAGAACAGAATTCGGTAACTAACTAAGTAGATGCATATAAAAAAGTAAGTTTAAAACCTAAAACCCGACTACTGAAAAATCACGTTCTAAAAAGTATGAAACAAGAAAATATTCCCATCTGAAATTAGAAAAAAACAGACAAATTAAAAATCCGGAGTTACACGTCATGTAACATAAATCGAATAGATTACTTGTGACTCCGGATTTTTAATTCGTCTGTCTTTTTCTAATTTCAGATGTTAATATTGTCTTGCTTTATACTTTTAGAGCGTGATTTTTCAGTAGTCGGGTATTCGGTTTTTAACTTAGTTTTTATTTAAATTATTTTGGGGTTATAATATCGTGATAAAGTATTTGCAGAGCCACTTTACATTTTTAAAGAAGAATAATTATTATATAATTATATATTTTGGGTAGGTTTGGAAAGAGCATATTACACCATAAATTAATATTTAGAAGAAAAATAAAATCCGGTATGCCCTTTTCGCAGATATTATATTTGTTACCTACTTAGTTTAGTTAATTTATTTTAATAAGTTTAGCTACTTAGCTATTAAATTGTTCCCTTAATTTGTATTGTTTTGTTCATGATTATTTTATTGCTAATATTTAAGATGGTTACTTAGCAGAATTTTTTATAATTTTATTTACCATAAAGACCTACTACCTGTACAACTATTACTGTGAACAATATTTGTACGCCTTGCAAGGCAGCGCATAGTGATACAATATTTTTTTTATTTTATAACATCATGTGCTCATTTTGCCTACTTATGTGTCACAAATAAATAAATTTGAATTTGAAAATAATGTTTGGCTCACGTCTGAGGCGTGATTTTAGAAATTATTCCCAATTATCGGGTGCAATAGGTACAAGCAAAGCCGCGAGCAATAGCTAACAATATATTTATTTTCGAAATGTGCTAATTAAGCCCTTTCATTTGATACCCAACACACCATTCATTTTTTTTTTAGTTCGTAACTTTGTCCTCTAAAGGGCGGATTATTCAATTTAATGTGACGTCACATAGCCTATAACCACCGGACGATGAAGACGCTTCCTACAATATCTTATTTGTCAAATTATGATAAGTCGTTTAGAAGTTATGAGGGAACAGATGAACATACATATATACTGGTCAAAATCATAACCCTCCTTTTTGCATCGCCGTACTCGGGTAAAAACCATTGAAACTGGGCGGCTAGAGGCTTTATGGCTGTCAGACCTTGACGGCTATGATCTCGGCGCTTGTGTACGGACTTATCTTAAATCGGTCCACGGATCTTTTCACGCCCTGCAATACCACCATAACGTTTATTTAACTCATTACTTACTCGACTATTCACCGTTTCAAATTTAGTAATAGAGCCAGACATAAAGACAAAATGTCACGTGAACCCCACAAAACTGCTCTTTTCCACAAAAGTGTTTTTTATCTAATACCTGACATATATAATAAATTGCCAAAGACAATTAGAGATTTAGATTTGCATAATTATAAAAAGAAATTATTTCAGTTGCTGTTAGACAAATGTTACTATACTTTAAAAGATTATCTCGATGATGTTATTTAATTTTAATTGTTCCCCTGATAAGTAAAATGTATATATTTCATAATTTGTATTATTTAATTCTAACTGAATTTATAATTTATGTCTCGTTATTTTAATTGTTGCCTTGAGACATGTAAAAATATTCGTTAATTCTAAAGTGCTGCATATTTAAATATTTAAATTGTTATTATTTTAATTTTCTATTTGATTGTGCTGTTAAAATGTTACCCATTTTAAAATTATTGTATGCCATTATGGCGGGTCATAGCTGTGTACAATTTCGGAAACATGTAACAACTTATTGCTTACCTATGTACCACAATAAAGAATATTTGTATTTGTATTTGTATTTGACAACCGACTCGAACAGAGAGACGGAGCGCTTAGCGCAGCGTGGCAATGGTGAACACACAGACTCGCTCACTGTTTAGTGATTGTCAATCGTCAGTGATCCAGTTGAAAACCCTAACAATCTTTTATGACTTCGAATGATAATATAATATAATAGAACTGAAAGTACGAGTATATATCGAAACTATTTCCACCTAGAGTTTGAATCTAGGACTTAGCTTAGAAGGCACCCCTCGAACCATCCTTATTATTTGTTTTTCGTTGTTGTGTTGCCACCATAGAAATGTAAAATGGTTGCCACCTAGCAACGATTGTTTGTTGCAGATTGCTTGTAGCGCACCTGATGGCAGGTGGTTGCCGCCGAAGGGTACCTATTTTTTATACGTGTTATCACAGGTGCGTGGTCGTCTCAGAGGCAAGGCCTGTGTCGCATGAGTGTGTATTACTCAATCAATTAATTAATTGTCCACTGCATCGGTAGAGTTATCAATCGGTCTAAAAAATAAGTAGGTAAACTTTTGTTAACCTTTTACTTGATAGGTCCATAGCTAGGGCATGATTTTTAGATCCATATTCAGGGCTAGGGTGTAATTTTTAGGTTCACAGCTAGGGGGCTAGGGCATGATTGTTAGATCCATAGTCAGGGCTAGGGTGTAATTTTTTGGGTCACAGCTAGGGGGCTAGGGCATGAATTTTAGATCCATAGTCAGGGCTAGGGTGTAATTTTTAGGTTCACAGCTAGGGGGCTAGGGCGTGATTGTTAGATCCATAGTCAGGGCTAGGTTGTAATTATTGGGTTCACAGCTAGGGGGCTAGGGCATGATTTTTAGATCCATAGTCAGGGCTAGGGTGTAATTATTGGGTTCATAGCTAGGGGGCTATTAGGGCATGATTTTTAGATCCATAGTCAGGGCTAGGGTGTAATTATTAGGTTCACAGCTAGGAGGCTAGGGCATGATTGTTAGGTCCGTAGGGTAATGCGTGATTCTTAGGTTCATAACTAGGATTAGGGCGTGATTTTTGGTCTATAGCTAGGGCTAGGTCATGATTGACAGACCACACCTTGTTAAGTAAAGCGTTACATACGAATATTAAAGTTATATGTACACAAAATACAAATAAGGTTAACATTTGTAGAATTAAGGTATACTTAAGGTGAGAAGATAACTGACGCCTGGTTTCTGTATAACTAAGTAGGTAACTTCGACAAAATATCAAACGATTCTTACCTAGTAAAAAATCGTATGAATGAATAATAATTCAGTCATAGCACAGTCTATACATCATACAGTCGTCCGACGAAGCCCGAACAGCATACGAAGTTCGCCGAACTACGTAAGCAGCTCGGGCTCTCGTCGGATGACTGTATGATGTATAGACTGTGGTCATATTATATGATGAAGCTTTATACTAGTAGGTATTTAGGACATTAATTAGGACCTACTCACTGGCTCAGATTCAAAAAGCACCTAATATTAGGTAAGTCCTAAGCAAGTTTATCATGTGTTGTTTATCATGTTTCCCTGTCTGTGTTACTCTTCCCTATCGTAATTTAATATAAATCTATGTTAGTGGTTAGATGATCAAACCACTAACATAGATTTATATCGCTATATTTTTTTTGTCAGATTGAGACTGAGATGAGGTTGCGAACGTTGTTGAATTTTTTAAGTTGATGTTGAATACGGGAATTGCCCCTCTTGAAACCGACTTGAAAGAATCATCGAAATTGGCTCATTAGTTTTTGAGAAAATCGCGGACAAACAAACATACATACGGGTCGAATACAGAACCTCCTTTTTTGAAGTCGGTTAAAAACGTTCAAATTCAAGTCGCAATCTCATGCCAGCAACAATCAAATGTCAAAAATGTAGGTACCTAAATACATACATACATACATACATTACCTACATAACATTAAATGTTATGTAGGTAATGTAAGCTGAGGGGCAATTCCCGTATTCAACATCAACTTAAAATCTTCAACAACGTTCGCAACCTCATCTCGGTTTCAATTTGACAAAAATTGTATAGCGATTAGGTACTACATTTTTGACATTTGATTGTTGCTGGCATGAGATTGCGACTTGAATTTGAACGTTTTTAACAGACTTCAAAAAAGGAGGTTCTGTATTCGAACCGTATGTATGTATGTTTGTTTGTCCGCGATTTTCTCAAAAACTAATGAGCCAATTTTGATGATTCTTTCACTAACGTGATCTACATACTTTCAGGAAGGTTGCAGTATCTTTATACTTTATACCTATAATACATTATATAATTATTCTTATGTACGAAATTATATCCTTAAACGTACTGTATCTCCGGCATTTCTGAGCCGATTTTGATGACTCTTCTTTTTGTTCGTCTTGGGCTTACTTATGTAATTGTTTAAACAACTAAAAATGTAAAAATAAACTTTAAAAAAGTAAAAACCGACTTCAAAAACAAATAAAATAACTTTCACAAAAACCTTAACAGCTTCTGAAGTTGGTGTCTTCAATTCTTCAATGCACCTTAGCTTGGCACCGACTTCAGAAGCTGTTATGTTTTTTATGAAAGTGTTATTTTATTCGTTTTAAGTTTTTAAGTCGGTTTTTACTTTTTTAAAGTAAATTTTTAAGTACGAGAGTTGGCCTTCAGATTGTAAGTACTAGAGATAGAGAGACATACATAAATTGAGTCCTTATTGTTAGTGTAGACAATGAGTCTAAGAGCTTCGAGCTAAATGATATGACATCGTTTAATTTTTCTGAGAGACTTAACACACACACGTTTGTCTTGTCATGTGTGTGTGCATCCTAATTTGGTAAATATAACGATAGATCTCACCAATTTACGGATGATCATCACATAGAAATCCTAATTTGGTGGATGCAACACATTTGAAGGAGCCCAATTACAAAGTAAATTGTATAGCATTTACTTTATAGGTAATTGGAGTCCTTTTAGAACACCTATGGTAGAGAGGTTTGCGTTCATGCTCTTTTTGTATGCCTAGTGTTAATTTAATGAATGGCAGTAACATTAACATTATAATAATATTAAATTATACCTACTTATTAATAGTCTTTTTTTTTTTTTTTTTTGTGGATGGGAAATCATCAAATGACTTCTCCCGCTCTGGGCAGAGCGGGAGGGCGTGTCAGACTTTTACTGACTAAAACCCACCCATGCTCCTTCAGCTGCCCGTGCCAGGGCCACGGTATCTCTTTTGAACTACCCGCGACCCCGGCGGCATTAATAGATAGTCTGACTCCGAAGTTGTTTTTTAGAAATTGCAATATTCAAAATAAAAATGTCTAACCACCTTCTCAATCTCAATCGGTACCTACCTAGCATTAAATAATCGTTGCGAGTACATCCATCGGGTCGGGACGCATTTAAAAGTCGTAAATGATGTATTACGAACGATATGGTGCGTTGAGTTCAGTTCAGAGTGCAGGAGGCGAGTTAGGGCACTTCCTGCGGTTGCGTGACACGCGCCCCCCTTATCATGTTCATTGATAGATTTATCTGGACGAGGTCGAGTTGCCCGCTCCTCGATCCGCACAACGCACTAGTCACGCGCGCACTCTCGCGCAAAACATCACGTAGCGTCTAACTGCGAAAACTAACTCCTCAACTACAACATGTCTACGCTGACACAATAAGGTTGATGCAGTCCATTCCGAAAATTAATTGCTATCTGATTGCAGTCTTTCAACAGAAACAATCTGTCCTAAAAGGAATTATTTATAAACGGAAGCCCGGCGCGGGCGCTACCACAAACAGTGCGCTGTTGTCATTCAGCGAAATCAGTTTCCGCGAAAAGGACCTCCCCATTTGGTCAGCGAAGAGCGATGTCGAGCCGACTCGTGCTACATTGAATAGCTACATACCTACCTAGCCTACATACATTTACTAAAATGTTAAGTATAGCCTAAAATTGCATCTCAATATTTCTTTGTAATGTTCATTTCTTCACAATCATTTCTTTGTCATCGTTTTAAATATCCAGTCTAGTCGGTTTTATTTTTTTTATCCACAATTCACTCAACATTATCTTTAGCAAAAAAACAAGACTGGCGCCACATTGATAACCAAGTTTTTTAAAAGCCCGTCGTATTGGCTTTTATGAGAGATAACATTAATTCTTTTAGAGCAACGGTATCTCGTTGGAAGCCCTTAAAACGATTCTTATCTCTGAAACTGTATCCGGATAGCAGATTTTTTGTTATGCCCATTTGGCACGTGTTTTGTTGCATTGTTTGAAAGCCGGGTGTCGTAAATATCGTTCGTTTGGACATGATAGTGACGTATTCATACCTAGAAACGGTGAAAGAGGAGAACCGCTTCCTGTATTCATGGAGTAGGTAGGTGTAGGGTATCGGCACAACGTCGCCAGCGCTGTCTAGCGGTCTGTCTGTACTGAGGTATGTACAAGCAACCTACGTGCAACGGGACACCGCTATTGCTAAAATGCTAACTTAACGATTGCTGACGACTTATAATTTCCTGTCAATGTTCTTTGAATCTTTATAGAAATACATTTAGTTTAGATACCGCTTACTTTATATGCGATTGTCTACGAACTTGAATGCAGGAAGAGGCTGCGGCTTGGTGTTTAGATACCTACCCAACCCAGCGATGGAAATGAATAACGCGTCGTGTAGGAAACTATGACTTCAGCAGCGGTTAAATGGACGAAATGGTTGCACGTCACCCAATTAATATCATCTTAACAACGGTTATAGATCTAATAAATTATCTCCAATTAGCGAATCGTCCGTCATCGCATGTTAAGAGAACGTTTTGCGTCTGAGATACGTTTGAAAGTGATAATTTTAATGAATGAAACCACAGCACATTTGTTCAAGGTCGGTGTTCGGGACGTGTTTTTAAAGAGTGGTATAAATAGATGACGCACCGAGAGAAGATCCGATGTGTGCTGGTGGTAAGCAGTGGCACAATTTGTTCGTGTGCGAAGTGTCACTCGCGTTGCGCGGGCGCCTGCGCCGCGTGGAGCGCGCGGGCGTTCGGCGGCCGACTGTTTCAGCTCGCCAACACTCAATGCTCCCCATTCATTCGCACGCATGAATGAACGACGTTTAGCACGTGGCCGAAAAAATTATACTGAATTACTGTCGTCTAGCAGGATGAAAATACTGAAAACTGCTGAACCGACCTTGCGACTTGACTGTAAAACCTACTCACCTACAGTAATAGTCACGAGTACTCGCAAAATTTGCTGGGAAAACTTATTATTTACTGGGTTTTAATGTTCTTGTAATGGTGATTATGAGGAGGAAGTCAAAGTACCTACTTACCCACCTAAGTAGGTAGGTATGCCTACGCTACCAATAAACGTACCATTCAAATTTTAAATGAACAGTTGTTCTATAACACCATCATTATCTTTTGAAGTTATAAATAAATATTTCTTTATCGTTTATGCCTAAGATACTTTTTGAATACTTACCTTCATATGTATATTGCTGAATTAAACCACTAAGGGCCGATTGTTCAATAGTCAGATCATTTTTATCTGAGGAATAAATAGGGCGGTTTGACAGCTTTTGTATAGAAAATATGTCAAACTGTCACATTTATTCTGGAGATAAAAGTTATCTACCTATTGAAAAATCAGCCCTAAGTGTGTTATAATTAGAATTATTGGGATGGGTACCTACAGATAAAATTAAATATTTGCTTCAATATTTTAGCGCCATTAACACGATGTAATACCATATCGTGTAGGTACCTATTAGTTGTACTGAAACCGAACATAGGTACTATCTTCCTTGATACCTAGGTATACATTTACTTCAAATTATTTCCAACAAAAGTATATAAAAAAAGAATGCCAATTGTGCGACGGCCTAATTTAGGCCTAAGTATACACATCTACCTTAAGCAAATGTTTGCTATAATTTGAGGCAGATCCCGCATTATTTAAATATTTGTTATGGTTTTATTACCTTACCTAACCAAAAGAAATGAAAAAACTTAATTAGGTACTTAGATCACCAATACTTACTCACTAATGATCGTTAATCTCCCAGATGTTACTTAAACTCACTGAACTTTTTAATTGAATGACTTCACAAGTTCACACACTTCACTTATAACGTGTCAACCTCCAGGGCAGGCGTCACGGCAGCGCGCGAAACTGATGGTCCTACCATGAGGAAGTCCGATGAGCTTTGAACGGGACAGTTCCTGAACGGGAGCTGCTCGGCCCGCGCATGCGTCCCGCGCTTCGGGGCGTGACCTAGACCCTGAAAACACCACCCCCTTGCCCACGCAAACCATGTTTCCATGGATACGGGCTCAAAAATCTCCAAAAAAAAAACCGCGAAAATCATGCAGAAATACCCCTGAAAAACTACAATAAAACAACACTAATTAAACATCCTAGACTTTTTTATAAGTTACTTTTCACGGTCTACTTCCCTTGTCCGAAGAATATTGTCGATGCAAAATACGTCATACGGAAGCGCAGTGAAGAAAGTAGACCGGTGCCTACATTGGTGGCTCCACCCAATCAACGACGCTGCTAGCCTCGCATTGGTGTTTCCTAGAATGGTATGAGAAGTGATGACCTTCTTGGTGAATTATTGACGACAAACAAGACCTACCTACCTAGATAGTATTGCAGCCTAATAAATTAACATGCCTAATAAAAGACATAACCTACGTATCAAACTACATGTGGCTATAGGTATCTAATCTATCCATCACCGACTTAAATACTAAAATATGAAATAGAAATAAGGTGCATTTTACAAATATACACCTACGAAGCCTACATAAACAACGTGTCGTTTTGCATCCTCGTCAAATTTCCGGGTATGATACAGAACATCAAACCGAATTACTTTCTCCATGGGACCAACATCGTAATTGCGAAAAAAATTTCAACTGTCCCATAGAAAACTTCAATACCTAAGTACTCGACGCAAATGTATGGGACGGCTGATTATTTTTCGCGATTACGCTGTTGGTGCCATGGAAAAAGTTGTTCGGTTTGATTGTCTATACCACATCCTTAAATTTGACGAGGATGCAAAACGACACGTTGTATTTGATGTGTTAGCCCGATGAGCTCTTGAAAAGAAAATTTTGTCTGAAATGTAGGTTAACGAAGTACCTATAGGTACTAGATTCAGTGCTAAATATTGTCTAGTACGCACGGCTACAGATCAAGCTATATATTTCCAGTATAAGCTGATCTCGCATTGTATAGGATTTCCTTACAATGAGAGGTCAGTGTAAACTGGAAATGTAGTACCTATCGGGAAAATGCGATCAATGTGATTTGGAGCTTCAAAATACTGGAACAGAGACAGTTACCTTAGTAAGTAACTTACTTACCTACAGATAAAAATGTGACTGACTCGTTTAAAGAACGGGAGTTCGTTGTTTGAGACAAGACTCTCAAAACGGTACCTACTTTGTTAGTAACCAAGTGCCTAATGGATGCAAAAAGTATCAAATTGCGATGCCGGAATACAAGAAGCAGTCAAGATTTCACCAGCGCAGGAATTGCTGCGGTAGTGAAGTTTTTAACTGAGATTTTTAATTCATCTGAGCTGAAGCTGACAATGCTGGAGCGGTCTGCTGGTAGTAGTGCTTTAGAAGCTACTTATCCTGGAAAATAACACAGACAAGCTGTACCCAAGTACCTACTTAGAAATAACCAGAAATAAATAATAATTGCTATCGATCCAGGCAGACCTTACGACGTTGGTTGCTAGTGAAGATAAGACCAAGATAAATAAACTGGAAATTATACGTAATATAACGAAGTTGTTGGAGACTTACTGAACGAGCTTATAACACAACACCTACCGCCCTGGAAGAGTAGGTACCTACCTACCTTACTATATTTAAGAAGGTAACAGCATTCCAATTTATTTAACGATCTAGGAACCAACGTAGGTATGTACAGCCGCCAGCACAACAAGCTATTACAATCTGTCAAATTTCTTTAATAGATTTTCATCTTTATCGCTTAATCATTAGGTTCAAGGTTGATTGGGAAAATTTGACAGTTTCGGGTGGCTTGACCTGCTGACGTCTACGTCTGTACCTACCTAAGTAGTTCCCTGAAACTTGAGAACCTACTTAATGCCTTCCGCGTAATAATGATGATACTGCATATTCATTTAACATGATTGCTGTTTGAACAACTTCCCGAAAGCGATCTGCTTTATTTAAATGCGAAGGTTCAAACAATGAACTTGGTGCGATTCATGAAAATGATAAAACAGAAAACTGTGTAGATACCTTATTGAAATAGCCATTGATACTTGCGGTTTTTACTAGGTAGGTTGTTGGTTGTGGTTGTGTTTTTGATGAACTGCAAGAATCACACATTAACCCATTTAAAAAATTAGGTATAAGTATGCCAATTATTGTTCTGAAGTTTGAATACTTAGCAACTAATATTGTTTCTGAATGCGAAGGCAGATTAATTTCATAATTCATGAATCAGAATATTAATTAAATAAATAATAAGTTTATTGTACAAGGAGATACACACTAAAGATGATAGTACAAGTGGTAGTCAAAATCAGGTTGAACAGCTGGCTCCTGAACTAAGTAAAAATATACTTACGTGTTTTAACAGTGAAACACTTGTCACTTGTCAGATGTCTCATGGAATCGATGATTCAAACAACAATGATTGACTCTCGAATGAATTTCTCTTCACTTCCTGCTTTTGTTGATCTGAGCTGCTTATTAACCGCAGTCCGCGGAACACTTCATAAACATACCTACTAGCTTGACGAGACGCTGTTGACAATGATAGTAGGCATAACAAAATACAGTAGGTAATCGCGGCATTGGGTCGTAATGAATTTGTTATAGCACGCCTATGAATGTAAGTAATTCTGCAAGTTATCAGTTGTTTCTCGATTAGAAAAATTGTGGCACTTACCTATTCGGATTTTTATAATGATTAGAACCACAATTATACATAGTTTTGTAATAGTAGATTGTTAAATGGGATGTAAGTAATCAATTACACCCGAGTTGATCACTCTACTTTTCATCACTAATGCGAGGAAATTAGAAAAAACAAAAAAAAAATATTTGTCTTGCTAAGTGGAATGGAATATACCTGTGCCCTGTTTATCAAAACTTAAAAGCCTTGTATTATAAGCAATTTTCTTGTAATAAAATTAATTATTACAAATATGTTTTTTTCAAAACTACACGCGTGTATAAATTACGAGTTACAAGGGTCATTATTTATTTCACAAGTATATTTTTACACTTGTATTCGTGATTTTGTTCATCAAAAATCCCTTTTAAGTTACAATTTGTAGAAAACCATAGCAAATCCTGAGTGTCCGGCGACTCTCCATTCCATCTTACAAGTGTCGTGCTTAGTACCGCAATAGGTAAATTTTTAAATTTGATTTTCTTTTTTAAAATGTGGTGAAGTGACTCAAGCGATGATGAAAATAACAGAATAATGGAACCAAGAACTTATAGAACAAGAATTGAATACGGTCATTATGGAGACGATCTATGAATTTAACGAAAGGTTTCGACTTCAAGCTGAAAAATTAAAACAATTTTTGTTCAACAATTAGTTCACATAGGTACTTAACACACATATACTTACCAAAGTAGCCCTTTTTATATTTGAGTAAAATGTATCTCGGACATACCTAGGTGTAATCTTTTCCAGCAGGTACCAGACCCCAAGCGACTGACATGTAATTCAAATCTAATATTCTTCCACTCTTGTATTTTTTTTTTGATTGGACATCCTGTCGCTAAATGCACCAAATAAAATGTCTTTTTTGTCGCGAATCAGTTGAAAAACCGTTATTTTATCATTATTTCTAGACATTTTCCAAGAAATCGCAAAACCTTGCCTCAAATACTCTTCAATCTTCAAATTAGGTATAAATAAAAGGCGGGAATACTTTGTCGCTACTACTTTTTTTTTAATGTCCCGTCAATATTAGGCACAGACAATATGCCATTCAGCTATGCGTTTAAGTAGGGATATTCAATTAAAAACAAAAAAAAAATGGCGCGAAAAGAATGCGGCATACATTTTTGATTTTAGAACTTACAAGTAGAACCTAACAAAATAAGTGTTCAATTTTACAAACCCTGTAGATTTTTTTTGATAAACGTAATTTACACGAACTTGTAAAAACTTCTGTGTAAAGTGTAACTTTTAAGAGTTTTGATAAACAGGGCACAGATCTGGCTAATCACTTTTTGTGTTGTTCTTGTTGGTCTGTATTTTCTACTAGCAATATATAAGAAAAAATGTACTAAACTTACTAAAGTAGGTACTAAACTTATAAATTGGTATAAAACGGCTTAAGTTACACAATGAATTGGTGTTATTTTAAAAACGCACGGGCTAGCAAGACGAACGCACGAAAAAAATTCGAAAGAAAAAAAACTGGCGCCAAGCAGATTTTCTTGTTAAAAAAGTTGTTGCAAACATTATTTCAATTAAAATCATTATGATGTGTTCAAGTGATAATCATTTGGATTTTACGCCGGAATAAGTAAAACTAGAGGCAAAGGCAGTCGTAGAAAATCTGTTAGTACACACGGCTACACATCAAGCTATACATTTCCAGTTTACACTGACTTCTCATTGTAAGGAAATCCCAATGCGAGATCAGCTTATACTGGAAATGTATAGCTTGATCTGTAGCCATGCGTACCTCCAATATCAAAAAAGAGATATTTAAAACCATTAGGTATAAAGAGTTCTCCAAGTGGCGGACTGAAAAAAAAAAATAAGTTGGTGAATTTCAGGATCAGGACCTCGTTCGATTTTCAAATTTATTTACCTCCCATGTGAGGTAAATCGAATTTACAACCCGCATTTTGAGTTAAATACTAGCTAGATACTTTCAGAGCATCAGTGATCAAAAATATTTATACATTTTTGCTTTTCTGATTATGAAATGCTTGCAATGTTGTAGAATAGATAAAAAAAAATCCTATGCTGAATTTGCGTAGGTAACACATTATCAATCGGGATCGATTTAATTTTGACAGTTCAGCAACATTCATTGCGTTATTAACTATACTGTGTAGAGAAGACAAATTTTTCGAACATATGAAGCAATGGATTAGCAATATGCTTCAAAATGATTCAGATTCCGATCGATAGTGTTACGCAATATTAGGGTGCTGATTCTGTTTAGCTACGTAGCAAGAATTCTAAGAAGCCAGTTCCTCGATAACCTTGAAGCAACTCTTTAATTATCTGAATAATATGTTACTAGGTCGAACATTCGATTAAAAAACCAATTTCTTTTATGTGTCACGTGATATAGGTTGCCTACTCCTCAATCATAGCAGTTCTGAACAGAAAATATTATTTTCCGTTATCATTAGGTACCTACTCTGTTTTGCCATAGCTGCTCTGCTCCTCATCAGCTTGACCTTGGCAAAAGTGGGTAAATAGCTCAGGATATTCTAGCAATTTTTCTTCTTTTTGTGTAAACGATGACCGATGACGATGACCCTGCGGTGTTGAAACCACCTCCTGTCTTCCCGCCGCCATTTTTTTGGCAATACCTATCATCTGGAGCCTTGCATTCAAGAATCATTGCATAACATTTGATTTGATTATCAACAATTTTTTCCTAATAACCCATTTTTGATGGCTATTGGATATAAACTGGATTCTTTCTGCACTTGTTACTCTGGGCTCGATATTGTTGAATTATATCCATGGTTCGATCTCTAGTCAAGAATAGAATAGAAGTTTGTCTGTTAGAAATTTCTCAATTATAACCGGGGATTGGAACCGTGCCCAATAAATAACAATAGGATTATAATAGCAGCTCTGCTGTTTAGTTACGAAACCTTTTGCCTAGACTGCAATAAGTGAACTGCGTTGATTTCAACCTTGATGTTCTTCAAGAATAAGTAATTTTACTTGGCTTCGATACCTAAAGAATATAATAGATATCTTTATTATTATTTCTCTTTTAAACCTCATATTTTCCAAAGTAGGTAGGTACTTACCTAATTCCTTACCAACTGATTTTATTACATAATTTATTTGAATAATTACGTAGTACTAGGGATCTACTTACGAACTTAGCCTTTTTCCTTGGTTGTTGTAAGTGTGATGCCTTTTCCCAGGATTGCCTTCAGTTCATTTATTAATAAAACTAGACAGGTTCTTGTTCAACTAGATTCTTACATTCTTCTAATTCGTAAATTATTTTATCACCATGCTGCACTGCAAGCCGAGGCCGTTACCACTGGGACACAACTGTTCCACTGTTGGTGGCCCGCTGGGAGCTCTTAGAAAAGTGTATCAAAAGCTTCACCGGGAAAAATAATACAAGCAAGATTTTATTACTTTGTAATTTAATAAAAGTTCTTCAATATAAGAATATGTCCGATTCCATCTATATAATACAAAGCGTTTCAAAAAGGGAAAATACCTACGTATAAAATACAACCTCCATGGACTTCTACTCCGATTACCATCAAGTTCAGTACTCAATCCCTGTATGTACTACATACGAGGAAAATATTCCAAACCGCATTCAAATTTCAACGAAAATATACTATTTTCGTACAATAGACGACCTCCTTTCTAACGGATAGGTAGACAGTGCCCCTAGTGGAGTGACAGTATTGTATCTACTTATATTTAGTAAGATAGTGAATATAAAATTTTATCTACATCAGAAGCACCGTACGAAGGTATTGCCTCACAAGACATTACTGACATCGAGATCGTTTATTGCACTACTTGACGTTATAATAATTAAGACATGAAAAGATTTCTCATTATATTTATTTACATAAAACTACAAAATTTTATTGTAAATAACTCATGTGAACATTTTATTTACAAAGGATCATTCTTCATAAAAGAAGTATACTTTATCTTTCAAGTACTTAAACTGTAGACATATTGGTAATTTTTCTAAAATTTGACATCTAAAATCCTTTCGTTCAAACCAAATCATAAGAACACGTGGCGTAATAAATAAATAAACATGTATATTATTATGTATAATACTATTTACAATGCGTCTGGAGGCATGAGATATTCGACAATTTTGCCATACGGTAGTTACAAGACGTGGCAGTAGGTATATCATCAGATAAGATAAAATAAAATACAAGACTCAGCCGTGACATTGACATTCGCATATTCCCACCAATATGTTATATATAATAGCTTCGGATCATACAATAAGTGTTAACAAAATGTCGAGTGGTGAGATTCTATGATACAACGGAGAGAGGACTACGGTTAGATGGAACAGACAAAGCTTTGACGAAATGTATCTACGTCGTAATATTATTAATTGGAGAGCTTCACCGTGTGGGGGCAAGGCGGTGGGATTACAATATCTGGAAGAGTTTCTTCAGTTCGACCATCAGCTGCCAGTCGGTCTTGATGAGGTCGTCACGGAAGTAGTCCTTGCAGGCGTCAATACTGGCGCGGGATATCTGGAACAATACAAAAAGGTCTATAACTGCCATTATCACCTCTACATGTAGAAAACAAGGCGCCTGTTCGTCCTTGAAGACAAAAATCCCTGATTTATTCAAGACCCAAACGAAGACCAAACCCACGATTTGTTCAGGATGCTATAGAATACCTACCGTTGCACGGTGCTGTGCATAGAAAATATCCTCTGATAGTTATAAATAGAAAAACGTAAGGCACCATAAAGCTCAACTTGATAAACTTGAATCGAACGATCTTTGAATGCTTTGCAGATAATAAACCAACGCCAGATAAACATTAAACTGAATGCCCGTTATTAAGGTTAAAACCATTCATATTTAGCATAATAATAGGCCTCGTAAATAATTTCTCGGGAAAAAGTTAATTGAAACCAAATTATAAAACTCATCGAACGTCACAATTAATTTAAAAATTGCAGAATTTAATTGCGGCCTACCAATACATCCGTAAAAACTGGTTCGAAGCGAGACCCGATCGAGACACCTTCAGAGCTAAAAATAGCGGGTCCATGTTGAATGTACAAGTGGTTCATTCAGGTCGACCCAGTTTGGGGCGCATCGATTCAGCACTCCGGGGTGAATGGGGGTTTTGACGTCATAGGGAAAATAGAACAGGTTGTGCAAGCATGGAATTGGGTCACAAGTACCCCTCGCCCCTCTGGCATGGCAGTGGTGACCCCGGTGCAGCCTGCCCGGGCCTCGTCGCTACGACATTGGATCCGGCTGGAAAATCATATTATCAGCCGCTCCAAAATATGGGAAACTGCGGTGTGTATTTTTAGACCGAGGGACGAGCGATAAATAAGACGTGCAAGGTGAAGAGCCGAAGGTTAGGCGAATTATTGGGTGCTTGGGAAATACATATTTTGTAGGAAAATTGCTGACCGAATATTCCATGTTGTCGCAATGTTACTCGATTATGTTAAGTAGCTATAGCGTTGTATGATTTCTATTAGTCTCTTAAGATTTCTAGTCTCTTAAGATTTCTGTAGGGATTCGAGTTATAATAAATTTAAATTACAAATGACCAAGAGAAACCCGAAACACATTCGCTGATTTCAAAGAAAACCCTAAATATCTGTAGATGTTGTGAATCTAGAAAATTTTAAAAACCTGCAGTGCAAGCCAAATTTTTTTTCCCCAGTTCCTGAAATATTTTTTTTTAAACACGTGCTTTTCTAATGTGGTCTCTCTCTGTCGGCGCATGAACAATGTAACTCCCATCAATGAAACCGCACAGCGAAAGATCAATGGGGCTTCTAGAATGGGCCTGACCCGGTCATCGCGCCTGTGTGCTGCCTGCCGGCACGATGCGCCTGTGTGACTCCTTGCGACTCTACGGAGAGTACGACGCAACGCATGGCTCTGTGTAAAAGAACCAAGAGTGTTATAAAGTACCAAGTACTTTGAGTGATGTTTCGTTATTTCGATTGTAATCAATGTTTGCAGCGTTGTTACGCATTCAAAATTTTTGTGATGGTCTTGTCTAATTTCGCATAAAGAATAAAGTGTTTATTTTATATAAATAACTAGCTGACCCGACAGACGTTGTCCTGTCTTAGCGATGAATATTGTAATGTAAACGGGCGAAGTTAAATAACCGTTAAGTTTTCTGAAATTTTCCAATTTTCTGCCCACTCAAACAAATTTTACTTTCCGTAAGAACCTTCTACAAAGTATTAGAAAACATACAAAAAAAAAGATTAATGAAATCGGTAAAGTCGTTCTCAAGTTATGGCGTGACCAAGGGAAATACGGATTCATTTTTAATATATAAGTACAGGATTCCGATACTAAACCTATTGCTACGTTATTGTTTATTGATGAAACAAAAATAAGAATATCCAGAAAACGAAATGAAACCCAGAATGATTGGAGAAAGGCGAATTATAGAAATAGAAACTAACAATTTAATAATACATTTCAGTCGTAAACAGCCGTAAACGAAATGAAGAGCCGGAATTGCGACACACGACACCGGTCATAAACGTTACTCATTACACGTCCAGTGACATCAACGTAATTACAAAACGACACAAGTCCTGCATCATGATGATGTTTCTCTCTATTTGGACTTGGAAAGTTTTACGTGATCCTTGTCAAGACTTCATAGAGGAAAACTATAAATAAGACGCAAATGGAAGGCTACTTATAGGGGACAATCAGTTGAGCAACTTATCGACCAGCGAATAGATGACATCTATCTCGAATGTATAAGCAGGGATAAAATTATTGGGTAAGAAATGGCAATAAAATTGCGTTACTCTACAGCTATTTCCAAGGTCTACAAATCGGATCACGAGTTTCATTCAAGAACTTGTCCCGGATGAATATTGAGGACAAAAGTAGAGGGAAAATTCAAGCTATAAGTTTGCCCTTAGATTTGCAACATTGCTGCGTTAGAATCAGGGACCATACAACCCCGGTTAAGAGTTAAGTCTTTCGAAGGGGTAAGCCGTTTATGCGTTACCTCCTTGAATGGGTTCTATACTTGAAACCCAGTGAAAGGGTTACCCCTTCATTAAGATAACCTATATTATAATATAAGGGTTTTGTACGGGTAACCATATTAGCAATTTGCAACGTATGCCCAAAATCGAGAGATCATATTACATTGCTCCGAGTCGGAATGTTACGCTGTTATCTTTTGAACGGCTTAATGTAAGCCGTTCAAAAGGGTTACCCACATCGTATGGGTTTTTATTTAACTGCTTAGAAAAACCCTATCGAAATATCTTCCAATGGATAACCATAATGGTCCTTTAAAGCCATTCAAAAGGGTTACACCTACATCCACACTCACATCCTACATCGTATGGGTTTTTGATTAACTGCTTAGAAACCCTTTCAATGGGTAACCAAAATGGTCCCTGGTTAGAATAGATTGAAAATAGTCATATTATTACTTAAGTATAACAAGTCAAGAAAATAATACAAAAACACTGTAATTTTCATAATGACATAACAAAATGTAATTACTTTCTATTTAGACTGTTCAAAACACATAATGAGTGTAAGAGTGGTTTGACATCAAAAGTGATTCAATTCATACAAGTGGTCAAGAGATCGTATGGAAAACTATGACGTCATAAAGTATCCATAAATACACCGGCCTTCGCTCTGGTGACGGAAAATCGTCGAGTTCACATTGAGTGCTTTTATATTGTGCAAAGGAAAGATTGATGTTTTCCACTAATCGAAAACAAAACAGGAAGCTTTTTATGTAGTGTTTTGAGGTTTCAAAGTGAACTAACGCCAGTATATTCGAGGAAACTTGAGAAGATATTGCTGCTTTACTCAATATTTGTATGTATAGGAGTAATATGATATTATGTTCGCTCCTACAAGAAAGAAGAGTGAAGTAATATATCTTGCAACACAACATATGTATTTCAATTAAATGTCCCATGTGATTATTGCGTGCTCTTAGTTCATCATGTCTGTGTTCACGAGTATCTTACTAAGTAGTGACTACAAATACCCATTGATGCAGCGATTGACTTCAATTAGTCCTGACCAATGTCTTCTTTTGTTTCTAAACGTAATGTGTACACGAATTTGTAACCTCCTAAAGCAAACGAAGTAATTAGTGATATGAAAAATGTTTCCTTCTTCGACCGCTACGTAATCATTTCAAGGTAATACTGGCATAAAATTAGGTTACAATATTAATCTCGTGATCGTCTAATATTAAAAAAAACGAACAACCATTTTTCAAAAAGCTGTGTTTCATGTCACAGAACGTTTTCTGACACGTTGTATAATTACATTCTTGTAAAAATGTAAAGAAGCAAGAAAAATGTAATCATAAACAAACTTCGAATATCTGGCGTGAGAGCAAGCTTAGCAACAGACCGCTCGTATATTACCGATATCATAATAACTGCAACAGCTATAGCCCTGCTTCCCCTCGACCTAGTGACCTGACCACCCCCCGGCCGCCCCCCGCTGCAGACGATCAATGGAGCCGCGAGCCCCCCTTCACCATTGATACTAACCTTCTGCTTGCATTGATACAATGCTTTAGTAGGTATGAATGAAAATCCTTCAATGAGTTTCTCTACGTTAGTTCTGCGGGCCGCAGTTGTTATCACACTAATATAATGTGATACCGCACACACTAACAACAAGCAAGTCGACGCATTTTGTTGAAATCGTCGTGTAGAACGACGCACGAGTTTAGAATATACATCGTATCGGTTAGAAAGGTCGATGCTATGGACATAATGATACGAGAATAAATAGACTGCTATTTTCTAACTGAATGGACACTGATAAATGAATACTAATGTCTGTCATATTACGGATTGATAACTTTTCTCTGCACGCAGACTTAGGAGCCACTAATCACTGAGCCACTGGACTACTGGAGCCATGTAACCACTGTGTCACACGGTACCAAATTATGTATGTAAGAGTATGTATGTATCGTACTCGTTCACAACACGACTAGAATCGATTCTAATACAAAGTCAGTGGGAACCGCTTGGAACTACAATAAATAGTAATAACGTGTTCTGATACTAAACCGTAGCTTATCGTAAATCTTCAGCAATTACGAGGTAAACAGAGCATCAGTTACACTGATATCTGAAAAATACACGAGTAGAAGGTTATCGAACGCCTACTCATACGTACACACGGCTACACATGAAGCTATACATTTCCAGTTTACACAGACCTCTCATTGTAAGTAAATCCTATACAATGCGAGATCAGCTTATACTGGAAATGCATAGCTTGATCTGTACCCGTGCGTACGAGCTTGTTTCTTAATATTCAAGAGACGAAGCAACTGATGCTGCTTGTTTCTATTCGCAAAGCAACATGTAAACAGTCGGGTGTTAGAATTCATGCTTTTTGCTCATATCACTGAAGCGCCAACATGTCAGATTGGCAGTAGCCGACTGCTGATGCAGCTTCTGTTTAGACATTACTATCAATAGTTGATACAATGTTGCCGAAACACAACAAAACGTATACCTACACAATCACGACTCGACGCGGTGCTTCCGTTCTCGTCTAGAATACAAATATTTGCACACAACACGAGCCGGGCAGCCATCACGAGAACACGATACTTGATTTATTTGTTCAGTTTCTGTTCGTCTGGATGATTTTTTAAAAGGAAAATAACGTCGAATTTCATTATAGTACTGGCGGTGGGCGTTACTGATGAAAAGCATAGGTACCCAAACTAGTTTTTCCTTAGAGCATAAGAGATCTGAGGGTCAGCTGTCCCAATAGTGGGGGAGTCCAAAGATAGAGCATGCCATAGTTGTTAAGAAACTTATGAAAAAAAGTAATTTCATACCGCGCCAAAACCTTATGGGTTGGTTTTTGGGATCATGTTCAACCCAAAATAAAATAGTCAGCTGTGAACTTGATTGTTGCGATGGCACATCAGGGCTAAATTCGAAACTATGGGTAGTAGGGCAAAGCGGTCAAATGGACCATGACATGAATTTTGAAGGAAGATAAAACTGCATTTTTGTTTTTTGAAAAAGCTTCTGCCTGAACCGGAAATCGGACCCGATTCCTCTTATAAAAGGCACCCTGTATTTTTATACTGAGCAATAGTGTTGCTGACAAGGATTAAATACTGCAAAGGAATACTTTGTGTAAAATCAAAGGTAGTGTCAGTTTTTTGCAATTTTTATGTTTCATAAATTACGAAAATTTAAAAAAAAAACCATTTCCTTTGATTTTTCACATTACATTGTTCACAGCATTTGATTCATACTTACTAGCTACACCATTCGGTTAATACAATAAAATGGGTGCTGTTTTTGTAAAAAAAACGGGTTCAATTCCTGGCTGTGGCAGAAGCTTTTTCAAAAATCCAAAAATGCAGTTTTATTTTCCTTCAAAATTGAGATCATGGTTTCTTTGACCACTTTGCTCTATTACTCATAATTTCGAATTATTGCAACAGTTATGTTCATTTACGCGACTGACATTTATAATTCCCCTACTTCCATGCAGCTGACGGTTATTTTTGGGTAGAAGATAATCTCGAAAATCTTCCCATAAGGTTTTGGTGCGGTATGAAATTACTTTTTTTTTAAGTTTTTTTTTTTTTTACAAATTTGACATGCTGTAACTTTGGATTCCCCCTTGGGTGCGGCGGCTAACTTTCAAATTCATGATTACTGAATGTTAAAGAAGTACTAGAAATGAAATTTGTTCGGTATAAAATAGGTTGCAAAAATCGAGCAGTACCTCCCCTATTATTAGATGAATTGTGTTATCGAGAATATTAGTGCCTGAAATCATCGACTGAAACACTTCTGCTAATGATCCACATTCATGAGGCTTCAGAATTTGAAGAAAACCTAATCCAATACAAACGCAAATATACATTAATTTATAAGAGATATAGTAATATCAATTTGCAAATCCTTATACGATAGAGTAGTTTGAAACCTGAAACTTCGACTTCCCATACAGTCACCAGTCAACCAAGATATACCTAGGTAAATAATCCTCTGTGTCGAATGCAATGCGTTCTAATAATAGCCGTATCAATCGGTGCCATTTGTCTATAGAGCTAAAACGGTACCGATATCTTGTGCAATGTGCAGCCCATTCATTAAAGCGTCACCCGTGACATATAGCGGGCTGTACACACGGACGGTTCGTTCAAGAACAATATAATAATGTTACAGTAGTTTATCTTCATAGAAAACGGCCGAAATCTTAGTACAGTACGCAACAGTTCGAGTGCGCGGCAGTTACGCACGGACAGACACGTATTTATCTACCGAGCGGCATTCAAGATCACTGCCCAGATAAACTACTGTACCTTTATTATTCTGTGGTTCAAGCAAGACTGACTCTCAAACGTAGGCGTATTTCGACGATTGATGTACGAGTGCTAAAAGAATTCGTAATATCTATAAAACTTTCACACGTCATGTGAAATGTGTTGTTTATTTTCATTGCAATATCAGATATAAACTTCTTTGTATGTATTATAAAATCTAGATCTGTAATGCGTTTTAGGTTATCGTGTTACTTTCAAAATATTTACAGTGTTGTTTGCGGAGTTTATTCTGATTCATACGAATTCTTCAGGTAATTCTTTGTAACATCAATTTTGTTATTCGTATAAAAATTCCTTCTTGAAAAGCAAAACTTTAGCCATAGTGATACTTTCATCGAGCAACAATAAAGTCGCTGCAGTTATAACCGCCCGTCTGTAGCGTGTGTTGGGTGTCTACAAAGTACTAACAGATTAATCAATTGGCGACATCAATTTGTAGTTATAATAGCCACTCCATTGTCCTTTAGGACTTAAATTAAGACTTTCTAAATCTGATCTTTGCATTTACATCTGGTAAGTAAATTAACATTAAACCACTTGACCGTTATTCGAAGCATAATTAAACTATTGAGATAGGCTGAACCATGTTTCCTGTGCCTTTTTTCCTTACGTTTCTAGCGATATAGCTCTGTCTCGCTCTCATGACGTCACCAGGTCAGAGAGGGGAGCGCATTTTTGAGCTCGCGCGCTCGGTCTTGTACATTGGCGTTCTTTTCCTTGCCGGAGACGGTTGCTGCTTAGCAGGTGAGTTATCTATATCTCTTTTTCACAACCGTCTATATTTTTCCTTTCGACGAAAGTTGGCATACTTACCAATTTACAATTTTTATTAAAACTGTTTCTAGTGAATGATAATTATTGATAATACAGTGAATCAATGTTGATATTTTCAGAATTTAACGGTTTTCCGTTCGCGTGTTTTTATTCTTTTTCTTTTCCAGTGTGTGTAATTCAATTGTTTTCAGTATAATACCGAATACGTAATGGATAAAGAAATAACGTTGATTTCGCAAGATGAACCGGTCGCAGGTCCTTCGAATACCGCTAATAATAGAGAATCTAGTGCCAAACGGATGCGTTCACATCCGAGCAGCAGCAGTAGTAGATTCTAGTTCCAGTTCATCTAGTTCTTCTGACCATAAGTCTAAACATGCGCGTCGCCGTCACCGTAAGGGGGGGCAAGCACAAGCATCGCCGCTCGGTGCGTAAAGTGAAACATAATATAAATAATAGTATACCGCTGCCCGACGACGCCCTTTCCCTTTTCACGGAGGATGATTTAGAACTGGAGGGTAGTAGTCTTATAAATCATTTAGATGTTGAAACTAAGCTTAAGGAACCGGCTGTTCCAAAGACAGACGAGCGTTACTTGAACATTTTAAGAGAAATTCAGTTTTAAATCGTATAACCATAGCCCGGGTTTCGTCGAACTCGAGGCAAACGAGGAGATCAGACCCTATGACACACTAAAACACTTAAAGTTACTCGGAGAGGGCCTATGCTTCGTTAAACGGTATTTTAAAATAAAAGGTGAAGGAACTTTGTGCTTTTTTGACATGGGTCCGAGACCAGAGAGAATTAACTTCGAGGCTATAAAAAAGCTGAATGACATCTTCACTTCGGGTGAGTTCAGCAAGGTTTCGGCAGACCTATTGCAAATGATTTGCGGCCATAGTGCTGAATCTATACAGATGCGCAGAGACAGCATAACTAATGCAGTTCGCGATCCCTTAATAAAAGCGGCAATAAAGAAAATACCTCCATCTGAGGTTAGCTTATTCAATTCTGAGCAGTTAGTTGTTGCATTAGAAAAAGCTGGCGGTATCAAAAAAGCCTTCTGGCCTGCTTCTAGATCGGCTGGTACATCTACAAAATCGGCTTATGGTAATACCTCAACTTCGCAAGTTGGAAAATGGCTCATACGTCCCTCGCACGGGCAATATTCATTTCCACCCTCGCAGGGTAAGAACTATAACTCAAGCATGCCTTCACAAGGCTGTAAGAACTGTAACGTCCCCTCGCAGGGTGGCTTTTTGCAGCATAATATACAGTGTCCTTCGCAAGGACCAGCACATGCGTATATACGTCCCTCGCAGGGGCAATACTCAGTTCCACCCTCGCAGGGTAAAAACTATAACTCAAGCATACCTTCACAAGGCTGTCAGAACTGTAACGTCCCCTCGCAGGGTGGCTTATTGCAGCATAATATACAGTGTCCTTCGCAAGGACCAGCACATGCGTATATACGTCCCTCGCAGGGGCAATATTTAGTTCCACCCTCGCAGGGTAAGAACTATAACTCAAGCATGCCTTCACAAGGCTGTCAGAACTGTAACGTCCCCTCGCAGGGTGGCTTTTTGCAGCATAATATACAGTGTCCTTCGCAAGGACCAGCACATGCGTATATACGTCCCTTGCAGGGGCAATATTCAGTTCCACCCTCGCAGGGTAAGAACTATAACTCAAGCATGCCTTCACAAGGCTGTCAGAACTGTAACGTCTCCTTGCAGGGTGGCTTTTTGCAGCATAATATACAGTGTCCTTCGCAAGGACCAGCACATGCGTATTTCTTTTTTCCTTTCGCTCCCGCGGGGCAAAACAAACCCAAAGATACTACGCTCATAAACGTGGCGGAAATAAGCGAAGGTCATCACCTTCAGGCTTAAATGCCAAGAGAAGTAAATATTGACATGAAAATATTTCAAGCCGGTCAGTTATCGAATTTCGTCGATCATTGGAAGGAAATGCAAGCACCAGATTTTCACCAAAAACTTTTGCCAGCTTGACAAATTGGATTGCCCAAATTATGAGAAGCCAAGGTGTGAGAATATTAGTATTTTTCGACGATTTTCTTTTGGCTCACCAAGACCCAGTAGTTCTCGCAGGCCATGTAAGTCTTCTCGTAAAAACATTAAAATATCTGGGTTGGCAAATAAATTTCGAAAAATCTATCCTAACACCAAAGAAATCCCTGGTTTACCTAGGAGTACTGTGGGATCCTTGGCTAAACCTTAAACGTCTGCCAAGGGAAAAAGTACCCTCATTACTAGCGAAGATTCGCGAAATCGTAGATTTGCGGAAGACAAACCTAAAGAAGTTGCAAAGCGTAATAGGAGCACTAAACTTTGCGAGTTTTGTTGTCCAAAGAGGGAGATTGCACTATCGAGCTCTATTGAAATTCCTAAACACACTACAATTGGACAATTCTGTCAAGGTATACACTGTACCTGCAGATGCAATAGGCGACCTACAATGGTAGAGCCACAATTTGCAACATCCGTCAATTCTACACCACGCACCAGCGACTAAAACGGACGCCTCCGACTTAGGCTGGGGGGCCCAGATGGACAACCAGTCTCTATGGGGAACGTGGTCCCAGAACGAGAAGAATTGTCACTGCAACGTAAAAGAAATGTTGGCAATATTGAAGGTTTTTCAAAGTCATCCCGTGTATCTGAGTCAATCTACGGTCACCATATAATGCGACAATCGCAGGGTAGTAGCGTATCTCCGTCACGCAGGGGTAACCAAATCCTCGCGATTGATGGACATAACATACAACCTGTTTTGTTTGATAGATCAGTACCAAATTCATATCAATGTGTACCACATTCCGGGGAGGTACAACAACCATGCCGATCACCTATCGCGGTTTCGCCAGGTCCCCGAATGGCATCTGATACCCGAGATTACCAAGATAATATTCTTAAAATGGGGAATTCCCCAAGTGGACCTGTTTGCCTCCAGCAACGCTCACGTAGTCCCTCATTACGTGTCGAAAGATCAGAACGACAAACAAGCTGTAGCCCACGATGCATTCTCGATTACTTGGAAATTCGATCTGGCATGGGTGTTCGCACCCCCGTTCCTGATTCCCAGGGTTTTTGAGCTTCCTCAATCGGGCATCGGGAATTTACTTGATAGTAGCACCGCGATGGGAGAAAGTCTTTTGGAGCGGAGGTCTCAAAGCCCGGGCTCTGGCCCCACCGTTCACAATACAGAACCTGAACAAAGTATTGATCGATGTGACAACGGGACTGCCACCTCCTCGCGTCCAGGATCTAGTGTTGGATGTTTGTAAATGTGGGGGTGGACACATCATTTAGGTAAGTGGAATAATTCTCAGATATATCTTTTGAAAAGTTCTTGGCGCGATTCTACCCTAAGAACTTGCAAACCTGCATGGAACCGCTGGGTTTCGTGGTGTAGTCATATTAGCCCTAAGAATCCCTCAGGATCTGACCTAGCTCGTTTTCTGGCTGATCTGCATATAAAACATAAACTGTCTTATAATACAATATTGTTACACAAGTCTGTGGTCTCCACCCTTTGTAATAATGTAAATGATTCAGGTGTTCTAAGTAATCATGCTTTGGTGTAACATATTTTGAATTCGATTTCAATCAAAAACCAATTGTTTCTAAGTTACCCGTGTGGAATATTGATGATTTTGTATGTTTTCTTGGCGTTAGAACAATAAATCATGACTACATTTTTGATGTTTCGAGTCAAGCCGCTGCCCTCTTAGTACTCTGTTCTGGTAGGCGTATTCATGACTTGACACTCCTTATGACCGATAACGATAATTTGGACCCCGTATACTAGTTTGAACAAACTGTATCACTGCTTTCCACTAGACTGTCCTAACTTGTTTGTCACCACGAGAGGTACAGCTCGTGCCGCCTCACGAACTGTTATTGCAGGCTGGATTAAAGCTCTGATGCGTCAGGCAGGTATTGTTGCTACTCCTGAAAGTGTCCCTTCCGCTGTTGCTTCCAAGAATTGGTTGGACAACTTCCCCATGGAAGATATTATGGCTCGGGGAAATTGGAGGTCCTCAAACACTTTTAATCGATTTTATAAACGACAGGTTTCGGGCTCTTCTACGAGTGACAGCATTACTGCTCTTTTTAAACCTGTCTCATAGTGAATTATGTTGATTTATTGATATTTTGTTGAATATTTTCAAACACATCTTTTCTTTTTTCTTGATCTTTCCCTACACATTGGCGTTCGTCATGAGCGTCACCAGGCGATAACAGACAATATCTCAATAGTTTAATTATGCTTCGAATAACGGTCAAGTGGTTTAATATCGGCGTTTTACCTGAAATAAAACGCTTATTAAACTACTTACCTTATTCGAAGCATAATATTAATTTCTGCCAGGTGACATAGTCAATCATCCAATGAACAAGACCGAGCGCGCGAGCTCAAAAATGCGCTCCCCTCTCTGACCTGGTGACGTCATGAGAGCGAGACAGAGCTATATCGCTAGAAACGTAAGGAAAAAAGGCACAGGAAACATGGTTCAGCCTATCTCAATAGTTTAATTATGCTTCGAATAAGGTAAGTAGTTTAATAAGCGTTTTATTTCAGGTAAAACGCCGATATTTAACTAGGTATGCATTATGGTAGAAGCCAATCATTGTCGTTGAGTACTTTTTCTGATATTTCGACATGGACTTTCCTTATTGGTCATTAATTATTACAATTTTATTGGCTACTTACTTATAGTGGAGAACAAAACTTATTGATTAACATTCCTAATTTCTGACCGACGAATGAACTTCGCCAGTATTAAAAACATGTTTGTCTTTTATTTACAGAGATCCAATATTACTGACCATCAACACGGAGAAGACATGACTGTCTGTCTGCATTTTCTGATATACTTATTATTTTGTTAAGGTTAAGGTAAACAGTGATCCAATTCGAGGTTCCTATATTGGCAACACTGTAATTTTGACAGCTTTTAATAATGGCGCGTGTTTCAAACGTCAAATGTTAGTTTGTAACAATACATTTACAAAATGAATCGCTTTAGCGTTGCTCAACGCATTAAACTTGCCAGACACCGGGGGAAACGCTAGATGTTATGAGTGAAACTTTCAGAGGTTGCATTATTTCGCGTTACGGTGACGTCAACTGGCCGCCAAGATCGTGCGATTCAATGCCGTTGGATATTTTTTTTGTGGGATTTTCTTAAAAGGTGTTTCAATACCAACACACCTGCAACGTTGGAGCACCTAAAAACTAACATCCGCCAAGTTATTGCCGAGATGACCCACGAAATTTGCGAAAAACCATCGAAAATTACCTCAAAAGAATCAACTGCTGCAGAGATCCAGAGGTGGCCATTTGACTGACATCATTTACACACACACACTAAATATTCGATTAAAGAAAAAAAAATAAGATATTGGTGCCGATTCTGTTGTACACCGAATTAAACTAACTAAACTATCACTAAAATTCCTTACTTTTTGCTATGAGAATCTTAGAGCTATTCTGACAAAAAAAACCTCTAAATTTAATAACAATTTTGACACAACTAAAATCGAGTTTGACAGTCGTGACTCCGCGTGGTATAGTGCTTGTAGTATATTTGACCCGGTGGCTTTAATTGGAACTAACGAAATCACTATGAAGTGACAGGCTTGTCATATTTTGTTCACCGACATCGCTGTCGTTACCGGGTCAAATATCTTTTAGAGCTGGAGGTGCGCAGGGAGGGGGCAGCTTCAACGTGTTCTATATGGAATGTAGGTACCTTTTTTTTTGATACCTTTTTTTTTGGTACCTTTTTTTTTGGTACTTTTTTTTGGTACTTTTTTTTTGGTGCCTACGTGTTGTGTCATAGGGGTTCATTGGTTTTATAAAGGGGGGCCAAATTTTCATTATCTTTGCGATAGGACTCACCGTTTTCGAGATATATGCACAAGAAAAGAAAAAAATACACTACTGTTTTTGCATCCGAAGTCAAGGCCTCGGTGTGAATTTTAGTTCATATCAACTAATTTTATTCCACACCTTTTTAATCGCGATTAAACATAGTCTGATTTAGTTTGACAATTAAAATTTTAGGTGAAAACCATGTGAAAACAGTCAAATTCACAATAGCAAAATTGCCATTTTCACTAAACTAATAACTCCGTACAATCTTAGTCCTGTCAAACTAAAATATAGTTAAGTTGTGTCACTTTAGTCAATTTCAGAATGGGAAATCGTCGTTTGACAGGAATAAACTAAATTTTAGTGATTTTTAGTCTAGTTTAGTGGCATTTGTGACAAGAGAATCGGCACCATTGTTACATTTTTTGTAATTTTTTTTTTATTAAAAGTTAAGAACCTCGAATTGGATCACCCTTTTAAAATGTGACTGTAGATGATGATGTTGAAGAACCCTTAATTAAAAAGAAGGAGATGCACCCGCATATACAGGTAATTTTTTTTAAGTGGGCGTGGATGGCCAAATCCGAAACTATGAGGAATAGCGAAAAGTACTTAAAGCAGTGGCGGGCTCGGTTTTGATGAAAACTAAAGTGCATCAAGTATTTTTGAAAAATCAATATTTCTAGCCAGGAATCGACCCTGTTGATTTTGAAAAAAAAAACACACTGTATTATTACACCATTCGATAGTGTCGCTAATAAGGATCGAATTCTGGGAAGTAATGACATACATGGCAAAACCATATAAGAAAGAAGGAGATATGACTTAATAATTGAAAATTGTTGCTACATGTATGGCTTAGTTGTTGTTGAAAATGTATCGGAACCAGATGTCTCCACTTTGTCCCCACCTCTCACCACAACTACACATGCAGTACAATTAAAGCAAAAGATACGAAGTCGCGCACACACTCGCAATTCATAAATCAGACTATCATAGTACACAATCAATTATAAACCTTATCCCATTAAGCACAGCGAACATTTACCATGTCCATGAACCGTACAACTTACTTACACAAACACATCGGTCGCTTTCGTTGCACTGTGAAAAAGCAATTTATTTTACATACGAGGGGGGATCAAAAAGTAGTGAGAATGAGATAGATTATAATGACTATTGATAACTTAATCATTTATTTTTCTACATAGTCTCCGAGTCTCTCTACACACCGAGTCCAGCGGTTTTCCAAGACTTCAATCCCTTTCAAAAAAAAAGTTTTGTCTTGGTCCTGCAAAAAACTCTCCACGGCATCCATCACCTCGTTATCGTCTTCGTACCTGTTTCCCCTTAAGTATTCTTTCAATTTGGGGAACAGATAAAAATCGCTAGGCGCCAGATCTAGTGAAAAAGGGGTGTGGTCAACCAATTCGAAGCCAGTTTGCTGAATGGCAGCCATCGCAACTGCCGACCTGTGCGCGGGTGCGTTGTCGTGATGAAACAGCACGCCCCTTCGAAGTTTCGCTCTCCTTTTCTCTTTGATGGCATTCCTCAACATAGGAATTAAAGCTGCATAATATTGGCCTGTAATAGTGGTTTCACGCTCCAGGTATTCAATCAACAATATCCCTTCATACAATCAACAATATCCCTTCTGAGTCCCAAAATATCGAGGCCATAACCTTGCCAGCCGATGCCACGGCACGAAACTTCTTCGGGGTCGGTGATGATGGCAGTTTCCATTGCGAAGATTGCTGTTTTGTCTCGGGATCAAAATGATGGACCCATGTTTCGTCCACTGTTACGAAACGAGACAAAATGTTTTCAGAATCTTCTTGAAACTTGTCCAACAATATCTTCGAAATGTCAAGTCGATTTTGTTTCTGACTGTCGGTTAACATTCTCGGCACCCATCTTGCGGAGACTTTTCTCATATTCAAAGATTGTTCCAATATGGATTGAATACTTCCATATGAAATGCCCGTTTCTTGAATTAAGTATCGGATGGTAACTCAATTTTCTTGACTTTCGCAACATTTTCTTGGGTGATTGAAGTCGATGGACGGCCGCAACGATGTTCGTCTTCCGTGCTCGTTCTCCCTACTCGAAATTGAGAAGCCCACCTTGCGACAGTGGAATAAGGCGGAGCACTCTCCTAATGTTGTCTCCAAATCGCAATGAATCTCTTGCGTCGTTAACTTTTTTAAACAGAGGTATTTAATAACGGCTCGCACTTCGTTTTTCTCCATTTTCGAGAACACGTTCTGACACGAAGCAAACAAATGACTACATTCAGAAAAAAACAAAAGAGAATCGAAGATTTTTTTCTTTATTAATATTACAAATATGTATTTGAGCTATGCCTGCCAGTATTTATTTTTTTTTTTACCAAGGAGTATGTCGTTCTCACTACTTTTTGATCCCCCCTCGTATATGCTAGTGATTGACTAAATCGGAAAGTTATCGATTCTTCCATTTATTATTTATTGTACTCAATTTTTTTTTCTTGAAACTAACATAAATAATAAACGATATACGGATAATAATATAGGTACCTATTAAATATAAAAAACAATATATAGCTAAAAAAATAATATTAGGTCTTTACCTATGAAATTGCCGTTCTGCAGTACTGGCCATTTCAAATCAAAATAATTTTTGTTTGGCTAAGAATTCTAGTTTCAAATTAATTTTATTTTAAAAACATGGATTTTTTTTTCCAAAAGTAGTCATTTGTTTATTGATTGGTGTTACATTTTCATCGCATTTCAATCTTTTTCGTCATCATGGATACGTTAAAAATTGGAGTAATTATGGAATATGAGTACCGTCGTGGCAGCAACGCGGCACAAGCGGCACGCAACATCAACGACGCTTACGGAGCTAACACTACAAACCAACGCACCACTTGTTATTGGTTTGCTCGCTTCCGTTCTGGAAATTTCGACCTGAAAAATGAACCTCGCGGTCCTCCGAAGACTTTGGTCGACAATGACGAATTAAAGGCGATTGTGGAAGCTGATGATACACAATCTACGGCTGAACTAGCAGCAGCTTTCGACGTTAGCGTCAAAACAATATTGGTCCATTTGCGTCAAATTGGCAAGGTAAAAAAGCTTGACAAATGGGTGCCCCACGAACTCAATGATCGCCAGCGCGAAGTACGCGTCGAGACGTGCCTTGCACTGCTCAACAGACACACAAATGAAGGAATTTTGAACCGCATTGTTACCTGCGATGAAAAATGGATTCTGTTTGATAACCGCAAGCGCTCTGCAAGTTGGTTGGATCCTGGTTCAGCACCTAAACAATGCCCTAAACGAAAACTTACCCCTAGAAAAGTGATGGTCACTGTTTGGTGGTCTAGCGCCGGTGTGATTCATCACAGCTTCTTACCAAACGGGGTGAGCATTACTTCAGATGTGTACTGTGAAGAACTGAACACAATGATGGAGAAGCTGGCACATCTCCAACCAGCATTGGTCAATCGCTCGTCTCCGCTGCTCCTGCACGACAACGCGCGACCTCATACTGCACAGCAGACGGTCTCCAAGTTGCAAGAACTGGGGTTGGAAGCTCTCCGTCATCCGCCCTACTCACCAGACCTTGCGCCTACAGACTACTACTTTTTCCAGAATTTGGATAACTTCTTGGTGGGAAAAAAAATCAATACCCGAGAGGCAGTACAAAATGCCTTTGAAGAATTTGTTGCCTCCCGTCCAGCTGATTTATTTAAGAAGGGCATCAATAAACTGCCACTGCGTTGGCAAAGATGCATTGATTGCATGGGTGATTACTTCAATTAATACAAATAAAAAATGCATGAAAAAATTCGTTTAAATTTTTTCATACAAAACGGCAATTTCATAGGTAAAGAAAGACCTATTATTACGTAAATCAAAAAATTAAGTATGAGAAAATCAAAATGAGTGATAAATATTCTTTAACACGGGTCTTCCAAACGTTAAAACGGTTAATAAATTGAAGAATAAACTATAATAGCAATACATTAGGCAATCGACATTGTTGTCAATAACCTAAGTTAGTGGATCTGCACAAGCACATAACTAACTTGTCGCTAGATACAGCGGCCGTACTACGCGATGCATCCACAAAATAAAGTATAGTATTGTGATTTTTACATTCCGTGTCCAGTCACTTAGCTACATACTGAGGTAGTGGATATGAAGCAATGTATTTCCTGCAAAAATAATACAATCGCTGTGTTAAATGAAAACAAAAATAACGTAGTAAAAGCAAGAAATTTTTAACTATTTGTTGTTTTTCTTCCATGATTCATAAAGTTTTTGATTTGGCTTCGGTTTTACAGGAAACCACTGAACTGTCACGGCATTTTTAAATGTTGTCACGTTACCGGTCGAAAGCGTACTAGTTCGCAGAAACGGCCACTTGCCTGTGACATGTGTAGTGTGATCATGTCGCGCGGACACCGACACACCCCCTTGCCACTTCTCCTGTCTTTTATATTTCTATGCGACAAACTAAAGGAAAGAGCTCATTTTTAACAAAATACTTTTTTTTCTTTCTTACGTCACCTACCTATTAAACCTTCACTGATTAATAATTATTCATTGATAATGATTTTGTTGACCTTTCAATACGTAGCTGGATTCTTATGGACTTATTTCCATTCATTCATTTCATTTTTACGAATGTATTTGATTATGATTTTACAAGTTAAGATAATTTTCGCCTAAAGCAGTAATAAAGATTGGTGATTTTCAAGGCGCACTCAGTTCGGATGGTGATCTAAGTTGTGTCGTACTGTACTGCATTCAGTATTATAATATTCCTCATAGTTTCGAATTTGGCCATCCATGCACACTTGAAAAATTCCCCTTGTATACCGCCAGAAATCAGAGACACAACCCTAATGACATGTGAGTTTGTGTAAAGTTCCTCAAATGCCCCCATGCCCCATTGTTCCCCATTCCTTGCTATAGTTGGGCCGTTTTGAACTGAGTCGTCGGGTCATAAACGTCAGTAACAAAACAATCGCTACTATTACCCAGATCATAAGCGCGCTCCGTAAGCCTAACGAGTGCGAGGAAAACAGAGGGCCAATTCTCGTAATTAAAAACGTTCAAATTCCAAGTCGCAATGTCAGCCAGCGACAATCAAATGTCAAAAATGTAGGCAAACTCTATACAATTTTGACAGATTGAGACTGAGATGAGATTGCGAACGTTGTTATAAAAATACGGGAATTGCCCCTCAGATAGACAAAAAAGATTTATGGCCCAACGTGTCAGTTACAAACGGCCCAACTGTAGTCAAGTTATTTCGTACCATTACACAGTTGAATGATAATTCTGCATGGAAACAAACACGCAACGTCTGCCCTGCCATCTATTACTTAACACACAAACTATTGGCGCAATTTTCATTCATCACCGACGCTCGTTCACATATCGCCGTAATAAATATTTTGCGACGATAAAACTATCAAGAGTCTGCGTTGATTCATTGGCTCTGTATTGTAATTCTGATTGACTGGGCTTCTGGAAAATCCTGATACGTTTCAATTGAGTTTTCCTTATGAATCATAATTGTATTTTTTTCTGCGTATTAAATTTAATGGTTTATTATAGTAGCGACAAACATTTAATGATTTACAGAGAATCAAGGAATATTATCAGAATGTGTTTGCAAACATGTACCATCGGGTTTCCGGCTAATTTACTGTTTAGTTTTTTTCAATATGGTTTCGGCGAATTGAAGAGACGTCGCGATGCCATAATTATTATTATCACGCATATTAACATAGATTGGTAATAGTAGTTTTGTTTTTGTGAACATCATCAATAATAAGTTCATTTGACGGCACTTAATGCCCGATTTCTGAAGTTTTTAACCGGAGTTTATCCATTCGCTAGTGAATATTGGTTCGATATCGTGTTTCTGCTTTTTTTTTTTTTTACTATCGACGGTTTATCTGAGGACCTCAAATACCGAGCATAAGGATGGAATTCGCTTAAATAGATAATTTTGTCGAATCAATACCTATTGACAGTTTAAACTCCGTTTAAGAATGCCTCAGAAACCAGGTATTGTGGAAGCAAAAATGGGCGTAAAATGCCGCAAAATTAAAAACGCGATATTAGCGAGATTTTGAACGAGTTCGGATCGGTAGTTTCGCTTTTGTACAAAGTAGGTATTATTTCTCTTTCAGTGGTAGAGAAGGCCTTTTTCTAAAGCCTATTTATTGAGGCTAGGTTTCGGTCTGAAATACTAGAACTCGCAAAAAAGTTACAGATACTGCCTGGCACAAATCGTGGCATGAAACGTCTTGTTTTATATAATACGGACGAGACACAGAGACAGCTCAGCCACGTTCATTACGTTATTTAGCAGACGAATTTTTCAAACCTATGAAACAATGGCATTGCGATCGATTGCCATTTCAATATTTTTTACCCAGGAAACATCATTTTTGCGTCAAGGCGAAAATACACATGCCTGTAGCTTGTACAAAACTATGCAAGTAGCTGGCATGCCATTGTGACATTAACCAATCAGAAGTTGTTATAGCACACGGCATGCAAGCTACTTAGCATAGTTTTATACCAGCTACAGGCATGTGTATTTTCGCCCTTACGCAAAAGGGATGTTTCCTGGGTAAAAAAAAAAAAGAAATACTGTTAAGTCCGTCAGTCAGATAATCAAAAATATTAGACACGTATTTTTTGCTTTATCATATTAATAAAAAATTACTTAAGTAGATAAAACGCATTAAAGTTGGCCAGCGGGGGCTCGTTAAGTCACAACTATAACAAACTACGTATAAAATCTAGCAAGGAGTGACGTCATGCCACATTTTAACTCAAAGAATCGCCGTAATCTTTTGATTACGTGAAAAAAAAATATACGTGTCTAATACTTTTTAATGGGAAATTATTAATCGCACATCAGAAAAATATTAAATGGATAGTATTTAAACGCACATCAAAAATTACCAACTTTTCCCAACAGAATACGTACATCAAAAATACTGTTTGCACATCAAAATTTGCACGTATAATAATCATTATTATACATTACAATTTTTGTCCAAAGTTACAACAAAAATATTAATTACATATCAAAAATACTAACTGTTCATCAAAAATAATAAATGCGCATCTAAAAAGCTTATTATTTCACTACTAGTTAACTAACTGAATATCAAAAATTGTACAAATAATTATTATTGGGCACCCCGAGGTTAGATTTGGTTAGGTTCCTTTAAACCTTGCAGACAGAAATAGGAGCCCCGCGCAGCGTGGCTCCGTCAACCTGACGTTAAGTTTAATTTATTTAAACGTGCAAATTTTGATGTGCAAACAGTATTTTTGATGTACGTATTCTGTTGGGAAAAGTTGGTAATTTTTGATGTGCGTTTAAATACTACCCCTTTTTAATAACTTAAATGACGGACAAAAAAATTTTTGTCAACATCCCTATTACCCGGCTGTTTGTCTTCTTCGCCGTGTTAACACAAAAACTGGACTTACCTTGCTGACTAGCATATCAGTCTCATCGAAATGTCTGCCGAACATCTTGGGCGACTCGCCGGGGATGGGCTCGATCTTGATGCATACCTCTTGGCCCTTGCGAGCCGTCTCCACTTGCTTGTGGTTAATCTCGATAGATGTCACTATACCCAGCTCTACGAACTGTTGAAAAATATTGAGGTTAGAACTTTGTATTTTATATTTAATTCGAGGCCGACTGAAGTTTTTTTTTGCTGTCTATGGCTTTTTGTTTGATAAAAATATAATAAAAGTAAAAAAATGCATTGTCTTCGAATCAGAATCAACGTGTAAAATTTCAACTCCATAGGATAACAGGAAGTGGTTTTAATTTAATTTAATAGTGGTAGCCGTTTTGCGTAGATGTGACGCATATTTTCCCCAAAACTTGCTTTTTATGTTGTTGTCCTTTGCGTCATATTCACCGCAAATAAACGTATTTTCTTTCTTTCTTTCTTTCTAATTCAGCTTGCAAGATTTGACCAATACATGTTAACATGGCAAGATAAATAAAAGCTTGTAAAAATGCAGTGTCAGTCTTATAACCATTGAACCATGGATTTTCTCCAGATAAAAAAATTGTAAAAGATAGACACTGTACCTACTTATTTCTTTTGCTTTTTTACACTTTTATCAAACAAAAACCTATTGACAATCAAAACAAAATTTCGGCCGAAAATGAATCAGGTCGAATTTTATATTCGTTCTCGGTCAGTCTCTACTTTAAATCCCATGCAATAGGGACGAACCTACGGCTGTAAGCTCCACAATAATCCAAACAAGTAGACTTGGCGATTTCATCTCTAGTATCTCTAGTATCTATATAGCCTTTTCCCAATTATGTTGGGGTCGGCTTCCAGTCTAGCCGGATGCAGTTAAATACCAGTATTTCATCTCCTAGTTGTTACATAGTATTTTAAACCTTATGTCACATAACATAACATCATATTCCTCCATCATATCCCGTATTCCCCGAAGGGTTAGGCAGAGGTGTATTTATTTATTTATTTTTATTGGTTCACCAACAATTGTTTGCACAAGTTTTATGATACTGGTAACTTGCAAAAATGTATATGCAACAGTGCAACAAGCACTTATAGGTAAACTCCGCATGCAAAAGAAGTTGTACAAAGTTTTATAATATTATTCTAGTTTTTAAATTACTTATCTAAAGGTCTAAATAATTACTCTAACAATACAATACAATTCATAACACATTTCCTTTGAGTGAGATAAAGAAAGGTTTATCTATTTAGGAAGACACTTAAGAAAATTGGCCTTCAATTTGTCCAAACTTTCAAAGTGCAAATCGATTTTATCACTGCAGCTATTTACAACCTTGCATGACCTTGCATAGGGGGAATTGGCGCCTAATAGGACCGTTCTTCTCTGCGGAGGGCAGAGTGGTGTTATTGCACTGCGAGGAATTCTTGAAGGGGGCACGGAAATTAAAGGTGTGCAATATTTGTGGGCAGTCAATTTTGTGGTGCATTACTTTGCACACAAACATTGCATCATTAATGCGTCGGCGATTGTCTAGTGAAACCAGTGTACCTACAGTACACCCACATTTCGCCAGCTAAGCCATATAATAAGGGGCGAGCCTATTGCCATCAACCGGGCACAAGTCCAGTCAAAAAAATCTTATGTCAATGTTCATAAAAGTCACATGAGAAACGAATTTGTTCACCACTAGCTTTTGCCAGTGGCTTCGCTCGCGTTAATTTAGAATTTTACAATCAATTCTGGTTGTACACCAATCATTATTCGAAAGACACGTGGCGCCATCTATTATCATAAGAACGTTATTGTTGTTTTCCTTGGGAACAGTACTTATTTCGGGATTAAAGGTATACGTCCGTTTCTGTACACCTGACAATATATTATGCAACATTTCAGGGTGATCGGTTCAGTGGTTTAGGTGTGAAAAGGTAACAAACAAACTTACTTTCGCATTTACAATATTAGTTAGGATATCGTAGGTTTACTCACTTCTTGGCTAGGCACGCAGATAGGTGTGCCCTCCTTCAGGATGCCACCTTCAACCATGATACCGGCCACGATCGGGTCACGAGAGTTGAACACGAATTGAGGCAAGATCTGTATACAAGGGAAACAATGTAAGCAGAAGACACCTAGTTAAACCTATAATTTTATTTAAAACACATAACATCACGCCCATAATTCCAAAAAGGATTAGGCATAGGTGTACCTCATAGTACATACATATTCGCCAGGTACGTTTAAGGACGCTGTTACAAATGGTTAGTCAAATCAATACTTTTTAACACAAAAGTATGTTCATTAAATAAAATGCTTTATATCCTTAAAATGTTTGTACGACTCTGAACTATAAATATAATTTTAGATAGGTACAGTTTTTCAATAATTCTACCGGAGTGAAAAGTTTTACTTCGGTACATTTATTGAGAAAATGTACCTAATTAAAATTATATTTATTTATTTAATACTTCAAGCACACAAATGTACAGAGGCGGACTTAATGCCATGGGCATTTTCGACCTGTCAACCTTTATATTATATATTAATTATATACTATATTATTATTATTATTTTTTATATTATTATTTTTATTTTTTATATTTATAGTTCAGAATCGTACCATGCACATCTATCAACAGTTTGGCCAAAAAACATTTTAAGAATATAAAGCATTTTATTTAATAAACATACTTTTTTGTAAAAAAGTATTGATTTGACTACCCATTTGTAACAGCGTCCATAAGTCCCATGTACAGGGGGCGGTGGAATTATATTTATATGTAGAACATAGGTTCGCCCCCTATTACATGGGACTTGGCGAAATGTAGGTGCACCTCTGCCTAACCCATATGGGAATACAGGTGTGATGTTATATATACAGGATAAGTTTTTAAGCAGTGGGCAAATTTTCACAGGGTGTCCTACCCATGAATATGAACAACTTTTACTATAGGACCAAACCTGAAATCGCGCAAAAAAATCAGCTGCTACCTACATTTTGAAGAGTTTGGTGTAGATAAATGTACTGAACAGCTGATTTTTTTTTTCGCGATTACAAAGTTAATCCCATAGTAAAAGTTGTTCATATTCAGGGGTAGAATACCCTGTGAAAATTTGCGCTCTGCTTAAAAACTTATCCTGTATATCGATACTTCAAAAATTTAAAACTACAGTACAAAAGTTTTTTCAATACACTTCTTCGAAAACTGGTTCATATCGCACTACGATTAGGTTCACAACGCACACGCGTGCGATTTTTCATTTTCCAATACGTGTGCGGGAATAAAAATTGCCACAGATAACATATCTATACTTAGCCCAAATTGGTTCAATGCCTCTATTCACACCGTCTCTATTCGGTGGTGAATGTTTTTTTTAATCTCGGCAAAGAGATGCGTCTTTACAACGTTAACATTTTTTGAATATTTAAATAATGTTTATAAATAGAACATCATCAAAAACCATGATTATTACAGTAAAAAAACGTTCATGAACAAATTAACATTTAGTTGTGTGTTCTAAACTCATAATATGTAAATTTTCTATTTTTCATATAAGGTTGTTTATCGGCTTTATATCTTTGCTTCTCCTTCAACCAGGCGAAAGCAAAGCGCGGAAAAAAAAGAAGAAAATCATAGTCATAGTTTCCTAATAATTCACGACAAAAATATTTTTCGTTATTTTATTTTATTTCTTCAAAAGTGTATTGAAAACGTCGTTTGATACACGTGGACATTTGTTATTGCAGTTCTCGGCTCAAAAACAACCTCGCCTACGGCTCGGGTGTTAATTCCGCCTCGAATGCAATAACAAAAATTCTCCACTTGTAACAAAATATACTATTACTTGCATGTAATGAATGTCGAAAGTCGGAAAGGCAACACTAATAAATACTGTGTAATAATCACAAAGTTGTTTTTGCTGTTGCAGAAAATCGCCTATTAGAATCAGCGTTTTTAGTGTATGTTGATTAAATACAGTATTTGGTACATGATATTCAGAAGTTTCAAATTTCTAACTTGTTTAGTTATTGCAATAGAGCTCGTACAAAAATGGTCTAAAAGTGACAAGTTTTGCGGCTCCCTATTTCTTCATTTTTGAAGATAAAAAAAAAATATGTTAAAGGGGCAACATACCTTAAGTTTGCACGGGAACACGGCGATATGTTTGAACTCCTCCCGCTTCCTTGCCTTCAGTTCCTCGCGGTAGGCAGTGAACTTGTCGAACAAGTGATAGATGATGTCTGCGGCGAATATCTTCACGCCTAAGTTATCGGCCATCTCTTGAGCGTCGCGTTCGATCTGTATTGGATAAAACATTTATTGGTGAATAAAACAGAACAAAATTAAATATTTGTCTTTCATTGGTATGCGCTATTTCTTCCCGGTTGATTTCCACGTGGACATGAAATAATTGTAGAATCTAAATACACGAACGTAATTTATTTTTCGACAGACTTGCTCATAAAGTGGCTCTAATTGAACCGCTTTTAGGTTCATAATGCGGTGTATTAAACACGCGTGCTTTTTACTTTATATTACCGTACTAGTGCGGTTATGTGCGCCGCCCACAGATGACTATTTACTAGTCGGAGATGTGCGCTTTTTTTAATCTCATCAAAGAGATTCATGCCTTTTTATGCCTACTGAGTAAATAAATAAAATATGATAAATTAACAAGTTTCATCAAATTGTTTATTTTTGTCAAAATAATAACATTCTTTCGTGTTATATCCAAATAACATACAAAAATATTCAGTTATTATGCTTTTAATACCGATTAGATAATTAAATTATTCGACGGATTCGTGCCTTTACCTCTCCGTCAAACTGCGAAGACACCGCTACAAAAGAAATCCGCGGGCCATATTTCAATTTTTTTGTACAGTTTATGCAATTTAATTTATATTTTGCCTCGCAAGTGTGTTGAAAAACGTCGTATGAAACGCGTCTGCATTGAGCATTACACACTTGTATCATAATGTACAATTGCTGTAACGCAGCGAATCCGGTAACACAGTAGAACAAGGGCTAGTGGATGTCTTCAAATGAGATTCGCAGGAGAATAATATGAGTAGATAGTACTTGAGGTAACAGTACTCTCTAAGTTTCTGTACTACTCCACATTTAACATCTCAACCAGCGAGGTAACGTAGGTACGGATATATTACATAAAACTTTGGGACCCAAGATACATCCTTCCTAATTTGGGGCCAATGTAAAACCCTTGTAATCTTTGGCAATAAAGTTTTTTTTTAAATTATTACATTATTATATTTAGACTTAAATTATATTATTATTTATAAAAACATACCTTGACATCGAATGCCAATATAGTGGCGTATTGTGAGTCGTGCTCCAACATGGCGGACGCTTTCATGACGTCACGCTTCACAACCGGACCTATCCTGATTGCCGAATACTGAAACAAACATACCAGATTAAAACATTATAGGTGACGAATGTCCAGCCATCAGTCGCTCCATATAAAATACTGGTATTCAGCTGCATCCAGTTACACCGGAAGCCGACCCCAACATAGACGGGATAAGGCTAGGCAGATTGATTTTTAATGTCCAGCCATCTCGGAGGGCTCGTGGCTAAGTAATAACAGCCGCACGAGTCGATCGATCCGGTTAAGCTACGCTTGCCGCGTTCTCTTCTTCTCGCGTTCTTTCTTTACATACCGAGGCCCCTCCGTGCCTCGGTAAGCACGTTAAGGTGGAACTAGTCGATATTTTTTTCATACAAAGAATCATGGCCACGCTGCTAACATGCTTGGACTAGTGAAATTTAACAAAACGACCCTTGATGAAACATACGTTGTTTCATTTACCTTTAGAATGTAACTAAGTACGGCCCTTCAATATATTTTTAAAAGATGGGAGAGTCGAGTAATAAAGAAATATGTTTTTTGAGGTTAGGTGGTATGTTATTAATCTGTGGCTTTTTGAATTGAGAGGTTTCTCACCTGTTTTTTTACATAGGTTACAAATTATGTCGAATGCAAGCCAGATAAGTCTATGTGTGTCTATATGTGTCTATGCGTGTGTGTGTTCACTAATCGTGGTCTTTTACTGACGGTGCATATTAGTTCATAATATACATATTAGTACCAAGCAGCACCCTCGGTCGTGTCACAGCTGCAGACTCATCTGGCTCGCACTCTACATATCTGTTAAGGTTGAGTTATCTTCATTCATAAGTAGGTCCCATAAAAGACATGGACAGAAAAAAAAAAATATTGAATTTGTCCCTGATAATAGAGGAGTTTTGAAAACTGCTCTGTATACAACAACTGATTATTAAGGATGATGCGTAGTGGTAGCCCGCGAAATTCAATTTTTTTTGGGTTTTTTGCAATTTACAGGTCCGTGTCAGGTTGTATCTTGATCAAAGTATAATACGCGGAAATAAAACATATGTATTTATGTAATTTTAACCATCAAAATCATCAATACATCTCTCTAAGTTAGATTTCGTGCAGATTCGTCATTGACGAATCCCACCGAAAAAAAAAACCAAAAAAAAAATTGAATTTCGCGGGCTACACAGCGCAATCACCTTAAGCTGCTACTTTCTACTTAAAATATTATCCTTCGCTGTAGCTGCCAACCAACTATTTTTGCTACTCGATTTAATAATTTTTTAATCCCAAATTCTGATTAATTTCTCGCCGCGTTAAATACATACCTAAAATGATTACTTTTAAACAGTTCACATTGCCTGGGATTTCATTTCGATTAAAAAATAAAATCGATTTAGATCTAAGTTGAAGTATGGACTTCTCTAGTTACGTTAATAATTATAAATGCGTTCAAAATCAATACTTTTTACTGCGTTCTGATAAAGCAAAGTTATAATTATAATGATGATTATTTAAATACCTCCCAATCTTTTAAAAATAAATTGATGATACCTAATAATTTCATTAATAATGTACTACATTTTGGTGATAGTCTCATCTTAGGTCGGAATTCTGTTTTTCCCTAGTCCAAAATGACCATGATTCTTTCGGGAGAGTATTACTCCACTGTTTGACATTTTGCATCCAAAGTTAAACATGATATTGTTTTGTCTTATTATTAATGTTGTCTGTGCGGAGACAGATTAGAATAGAATAGAATACTCTTTATTATGTTTTTTTTTTTATGATTAGTAAAATAAAAACCCATTAAAAAGTTATGAGCCAACAAAGATGCGTTTTTCTTGCTAATTTTACGCATCTTTGGGGGTAAATAAGCAACAAAAGAAGCGTAAAATCTCCAAAACAAACTCGGTACCGACAAAGCTAAATTATCGAAAAGTTTAATAAACTTTATTTGTAATTGATTTATGCAGTGGTTTTTTCATAAAACTCGATCTTCCAAAGGACTTTTCGTAAATTTTTACGCGCTAGATTCACTATTACTAGTTTTACTTTACTACCACTAACTATTTATTATTTTACTAGCGTCTAACTGCTCATCAATGATATCTCTGTCGGACACGATGTCAGGTGAGACAGCGTGCTTTTTGACCAACCCCACTAGTTAGTTCGAGCCCGCGACTAGTGCAACCTTAAGCACGGGTCCCAGCTGTCATTCTTGGATCTTAGACAATACTTACCGAGTCGTCAGAAGCCGTATCGTAATAAGGTGGTTTTCTACGGATTCCATACATCGAATTATGTAACATTGTGCAAGAAATATTGCTAAACGACTTATATTATTGGTGTGAAATATCGCTGTTTAAAGTAATACGGTGTGCTTATGGGTTCATGCTACGGTACAGGAGTCGTAGTGATATTTTAAGTTGAGTGAAAAACTGATAACATTTGAAACTAGTTATCGCAAAAAAAAAAAGAAAAAGTTGGACCTTCAATTTCTCAGAATGTTCCCAAGTATGGTCCAGTTCAAAAATAAAATATCAAATGTCAGGAAGAACAAAATATTGTCTCTTGGCTTCGTTAAGCGTATAAATAATTAGCCTGCATTGTCCCACTGCAGGGTAAAGGCCATCCTTTCCTTTTTCCACTCAACTTGATCCCGAGTCAATATGGACTAATACCCTCCTATAAGGGTCAAATTCGTCCCGCCATCTACGCCTGGGTCTTTCGCAATGCCGTTGGACGTTTTCAGAAACCCATGTAGTGGGTCTTAGACCACAATGCATCGTTAAGCGTATACTTACGGGAATTTTGCTAGTCCTGAGGAACTCAAGCAGCGCCTCTAGAGAGCCGAGCGTGGATGCTTGCACGTACACGCCTCGCTCTGTCAGCTTGATAGAAGACAGCGCGGATTTGAGCTCGCGGGCCACCTCCTCTCTGGAAGAACAAGGTTTAAAGAAAGAAAGAAAGAAAATACGTTTGGTTGGTTTGTTGTTATAATGGGCTTAAATCGCCAAAACGTTATGAGCAAGCGTGGTGATTAATACTTATGGCTTCTCTGTATCCCCGTATCCTAACCAAAAGCATTCGTCGCGCGAGTACATGTTCGACTCGATCGCGCGACATTTTCATACTCATATAAGGGCCTTAGCGGCCTCCGACGCGAAAATAATGATGCAACAATAATAGGCTGTAGTAAAGATCTTTGAAGATAGAGCGACCATGAATATTTTCATTAATTACAAAGTTGTTAAATTGAACTGTATGGAACACAACATAAAGTCCACACTTCCTTCAGCCTAGTTACCTTACTAACTGGCTAATATTTTTACTTCACTGCACAAAACTTCTTTAGGCGCGTTTTATCTTACGGGTTCCCCTCACCACGACACCTACGAGTACGTTTAAATTTTCACTTTTTGCGGCAGTCCCCATGAGAGTCTATTTTTTTTTCAAATAACTTACATGAGCACATCAACTTCGTCAGGTTTCTGGGCGATCTGTAGATTCAGACCAGCGATGGCTTTCTCTAACTCTTTAGCTGCAATCTTCACACCCTGAGCGCCTACTACTTCTTTGTGCTCGATGTATGCGTTCTACAAAAACAAATTAGTTCATGTTGAGATTCGGGTACTTATTTAAAAAAAAACTAACAACACTAGAAGCAATAAGTAGTAGTAATGGAAATTATAGATTACTAGCTGCGCCCTGGGATTTCACCCGCGTAGACCGGAATAAAAAGTAGCCTATGTGTTAATCCAGGGTACAAGCTATCTACATACCAAATTTCATCTAAATCAGTCCAGCCGATTGAGCATGAAGAAGTAACAAACATACAAACACAAACACACAAACACTCACAAACTTTCGCCTTTATAATATTAGTGTGATTATCATAGGTCTCTTTCAAAGTTCCAAGTTGCATAATATTCATAGAGAACAAATTACCTACCACAGATATATATAGAACCCACAAGTTTGGGCGCATTATGAGCCCTATTTCGCTTAACGAACGAAGTTTTATTTCTTTTTCTTTGCAAACAAATATGACGAGTAGTGGCTTACCAAAAGTGGGTTCATTAACATTCTGAAATGTAGAAAATGCTACAGAACAGGCACTCTCACCTTAACTCGCAGCTCCTTCATAGGCTGCGGCATGAGCAGCGATCGGATCTGCGTGACGATCGGTCCGTCGGTACCCGCGAGTATCATAGTGTCACCTTCGTGCAGCGTACCGTTGATCAGGATCGTGTCTATGGTCGTGCCCAGACCGGGGATCGCTTTCACCTATGGAGTAGAATAATTATGAGATATGCAATTATAATAAGGTATTTTCTAAGCATAGCATAATCAGCCTATAATGTTCCCACTACTGGGACAAAGGTCACTTCTCGATGAGAGGTAGTGGGCCGTAATCCATCACACGGGCCCAGTGCGGGTTGGTGGATGTCACGTCTTCAAATTTTTGGTTCTAAGACATGCCGGTTACATCTCGATGTTTTCCTTCACCGTAAAGCGCCTGTCTTGGTTCTTTCTGAACACTGCATAAACTTGAAGTTTCCATAGATTTGTATAGTCAAAAGAATAAAAAAGTCACGTGAGCGAAGCTGGTGACACAGCTAGTATGCTGGCAAAACAAGTTCATTTAGATGATGCAATTCCAAGGATAAACCTTGCAGAACTCTAAACAAACGGAAGACGTGGCTTTAGGCTTCTCCTACCTATTGTAATGTAAATGTAAAATATACATACCTCAAGCACAGTAGCAAGCAGTTGCTGCGAGAACACAAGCCTCTTGTGCAGCGGTCCTTCACAAGCTTGCACGATCATAGCGAGCAGATTGCCCATACCTTCGCCGGTCACAGCCGAGGTCGGTACTAAAGACACGTAGGTACGGGGATCTGGGTTGTCGTAGAATAGTGCAGCGTTGAGACCCTGGAGAAGGAGATGACAGTGAATCATTACTTTTTGAAACAAAAGTATGTTTATTAAATAAACACGTTAAGCCGTTGGTCCCGGCTGTGATTCGTGGATCTTTGATAGTCATTACGGGTTGTTGGAAGCTTGAAAGCTTGACAATCCGTCCTACCAAGGGGTATCGTATTACCCAGTAACTGGGTTGTGGAGGTCAGATAGGCAATCGCTCCATGTAAAATACTGGTATTCAGCTGCATCCGGTTAGACTGGAAGCCGACCCCAACTTATTTGGGATAAGGCTAGACAGATTTTAACTTTTGTTTAAAAGAGTAATATTTGACTGCCCACTTGTAATAGTGTCCTTAATTTCTTATTATTCCAATTTACTAGACTGTCTCCTTGGTCTAGCGGTCGCAAGCGCTATAGCTGAGTATGAAGTCCTTGGTTCGATTCCCTGTTCAGGCAAAATGTTACTGGGTTTTCCCATCTGGAATTGCTCAGTAGCAGCCCGGAGTCTGGATTTGTGCCCGGTTGATGGCAATAGGCTCGCTACCTATTACATGGGACTTTAACATAACTAGGGAAACGTGGGTGTTCTGTAGGTACACCTCTGCCTATACCTTCGGGGAATTCAGGCGTGATGTTATGATATTCCAATTTACCTGTTCAGCAAACTGCAGCACTACATCCTTGCACCTCTTCTCAAACTCCAGCTGAGTGTTGGGTTGCTGCAACTTCAGTATATCTCTGACGTCTTTACGTTGCGCGCTCTGCCAGTCGTACAGACGATCGATCTTGTTCAGAGCCACTAGGAACGGCGTCTTTTTCTGTTTTAGGAGGTTTATTGACTCTATGGTTTGGGGTTCCAGACCGTGCATTATGTCTACTACCTGAGGGTTATAAAAAAATTGTGGTAAATGATTAATGAAAATGGTCAGTGTTAATTTTTTTATATCAAAATAAGATACTGGTTAACGCCATCTGTTATTTATTTGTTATACTATATATTTTGAATGTAAAGTAGATTGGTTCCTAATAAATATTCATTTGTTCTGGTCTCAGAAAAACTAGTTTGATTTATGGTCAGATATTTAGAACAATGCGAAATTCACGAGAGATTCTCTCCAAAATGATTCTATCGGGAATGAATGAGATATTTTACAGATCGTATATGCAAAAATCCATGATTAAACATTTGATTTGTAAACATTTTATAGTTGGCAGATATTATTCTGGAATCGTTACGTGTATGCATGATTTTACAAGAGGCTATACAAAAAAAAAAAAAAAAAAAAAAACGATTTATAAATTGTGCAATATATCAGATATTACGCAATTTATAAATCATAATAAAACTTTACACTTACAAGAATAGCGATATCGCAGAGTGAAGACCCTCTGTTCCTCAAGTTACTGAAGGACTCGTGGCCAGGAGTGTCGATAATAAGCAGACCAGGCAACTTAAAAGCTATCTCGTTCACCTAGAAACAAAATGATTAACAATGGATTACTTTTCTGAAGAAGTATTGGTGTTTAAAGCTAAAAACGACGAAACCCGACGTTTCACACCTTAGCAATGCGAGGTATTATCGATTTTATTTCTCATAACATCTATCTGTGTGTCCGGTCGCCGGTGTCCGACCCGTTAAGGCGAAGCAATATGATCAATTTTATAGTGGATGGTGGTGAAAAAAATTCCGACTTTTTACGTGACAATCGTAAAAAGTCGGATTTTTTTCACACTTTTTACGTTTAAAGTATTTTTTTAAAGTTTTAATGGGAGTTTTCGATAAACCTTTTAGTGTTACCGTATTGCCTACTTTTGTAGTTGTCGAACGAAACCACTTTTATGCCTGTAGGACCTTGACATTGGTAGATATTGCAAAATACATGAACCCACCAAAATTAAAGAAAAAAGAAATGGTAAACATTTCAAAACAGTAGGACTAAAAATGCCTTATTATGATGGATTTGTCGATAAAATTGATAGTATTGCTTCGCCTTAACGGGTCGGACCCCGGTGACCGGACACACCATATATAAATATAGAGAATAGTCCTGATTGACTGACTGACTCATCAACGCCCAGCCCAAACCCCAAACCTAGAAAGCTGAAATTTTTCACAGAGGTGTCCTTTATAAGGTATACAAGGAATAAGGAAAGAATTTTCGAAATACTACCCCTAAAAGAGTAAAATAGGGGATGAAAGTTTGCATGGAAAATCGTCATTTTTGTAGTTTAAACCATGAAAATTGGTATTTATTAGCATTCTGGTTAAATAATAAAAACCACATGTCTGAAGAGTTTTCGGAAAATCATCCCCTAAGAAGAGAAAATAGGGGATGAATCTTTGTAAGGAAAACATTGGTATAAAGCCTTTTGCTTAGAAATTACGAATGACGTGTTTTGGCTTTATGGAAAATCATCCCCCAGGGGGTTAAAATTCTTACTAACTAATCATCGCTGAGACCTCAGACTGACGTTCGCCATCACTAAAGACACTTTAGCCATTCAGAGATCAATAACTTTATTTAGGGCTGATTTTTCAATAGTCAGATAACTCAATCTGAAGAATAAATATGACAGTTTGACATATTTTCTAACTGTCAAATTGAAACATTTATTCTTCAGATAAGAGTTATCTGACTATTGAAAAATTAGCTCTTACTTCCGGAACTGTAATTATTTAGATAAGTAACTATTTTTTTCGGAATTCCCACGGGATAGACTCGAAATTTGTCTATCCCGAAATCCCGGAATTTTTTCGATACAGAAATGCATTTTCACCTCAACTTTAGATAAATATGAATCCGAATATTCGTTCTATTGCTATAATATGTCATTTAAAAACTCACCCCTTTCACATGTTTAGTTTGCTCTTTAATATTCTCAATAGGAACATTGGTGGCTCCGATCTGCTGAGTAATACCGCCCGCCTCGCCGTCCTGAACGTTGGTTCGACGCAACTTGTCTAAGATCTTAGTCTTGCCGGTGTCGACGTGGCCTAATACACAAACCACAGCGGCACGGAGAGGGTTGTTTGTTTTGTTCGCCTCATTATCTTGACGGCGCTTCTGTAAACGAAAGTGGGAATTATATACCCCAATTCAATTATATTTTGATCTGTTTTTGGGCTAAGTTTATTAGATAACACAATAGAAATTTGTTTTTAATAATTAGCTATTAAATTAATATTATTTACTAACAATAATAACATTTTTCAAAAAAGCATCTTTTCATTTAACATTCTTAAAAATTTGTTCACGTGTGAGTGAGAGAGGAGATAAAATGTGACAGACTTCTTATAGACCTCAGAGCTTAAAGAGTACAATGCTCTCAAGGCGTAAGCGCCAGAGTAGGCCGCGAAATTCAAATTGTCTCACGTTTTCTGCAATATATAGGTTGAATGTTGCTCAAAACACGATTCGCGACCGTATCAAATATGTACTTACAGAATTATAATCGTTAAAATCATCAACACAAATCTTTAAGTTAAAGAATTGGCCTCAAATGTGATGATTTCATGAAAAAGTCATTCATTAGGGTAATAGATGATAAATGATCTTACCTCTAATCTCTTCAAGACAAGTTCCCTCTTCTTTTGAGCATCGGTCAAGCCCTCGTCATCTTCCGAGTCCTCTTCTGAACTATCATCATCTTCGTCTGAGCTATCATCTTCCTCTTCTGAACTTTCTTCTTCTTCTACCTTCTGTAAGTTTTTTATGATTGATTTGACTATAATAACTGGTTTAGAAAATTTAAAATATTGAAAGAGAATTGAAACATTACTAATCTCGAAAATAAAATTCGGGATCAAAAATGTTAACAGAGGTGTTGCCAATTTAAAATAATAACCTCAATTGTGTAATTTATCAAAAAGTACTATAATATTGTGATAAAATTGTAGACATATCATAGACAGGTAAAATATAATATTGCACACAGTTTTCAGCTTTAAAGTGACGTAAACTACGGTCCAATAAAATCATGTAAATTATTTTTATGATACTGGCAATAAGGCAGAAGTTCTAAACATTTGGACTTTCATTTATAATTTTCTATTTATAAAATGTTTTTCCTTATATACAAGAGAATCGATAAAAAAAATCGTAAATAATATTGCGTTATCATAAAATCGATTCAAGTTGGGCGTCCCTACAGGTCGCCATTTTGTTTGGATGATAATTTTCCAGGCTACTAATAACTTAAGGGGCGACTAACTATTTTTGCTACTAAAAAAATAACTTTTTATTATAAGAGAAGTTTTGACTACCCCTGAAACATCACTTTTAGAAAGATATTTCTTTGTTTACATCTTTAACGAAATCAAAGATGTTTTCTCCTAACATAATTGAAATTAGCAGAATGGTCGACATGGTGCTAACCATTGCCTAGAGAAAAATAGAATAGAAATAGATTTCGAATTTCATTTTCGAGAGTAAAAAAAGCCTAACGTGACATCCTAAATTGAGATTTGATTTTTTGATGTCCAACTTATATAACCCAGTTAACTTATATACCCAATAGCAGTACCATCATCAAAATAAATAAATTAAAAATATACAATTTATCTATGGGTCAGTAAAACGTTTCCACAACCCAAAAATCTTAGAATATTTTAAACACTATAGCAAAGTAAAAATGTGACATACCTCTTTACCCTTACCCTGGGCAGATGTAGATCTCTTATCCTCCTTAACAGGAGTTTGTGGCGGCTCAGGCTTTTGTGGTTCCACTTCATCCTCTGAAGACTCCGCATCCCAAGCGTCTTTCACTGATTCTGTATCAGATTCCTTCTTTTCTTGAACTTTAGGGGAGTCCTCCTGAGAAAATTGTTAGATAAGTTAAAAAATGAATAAGAGTTATGCCCCCTAGCTAGATAATCGCTGAATTTATAAAAGGCGGTTAGGACCGACTACATACGGAAGGCGGAGTTAAGACGTTAGTTGGGTACCCGTACCTAAGTCCTACGTCCAACAGTGGACTATGATTGTGGTAAGTTAATATAAAATGTTTTGTAACAAAATAAGATAAGGTGAGCTCTGATATAATATTGGCGATACCAGTCACGTCGTGATAATTAGTAGCAGGTCATAAATTATGACTATATCACCAAAATGCTTCAACATAGTACATACTACAAACTATGCTGATATATACTACATATCATTGATTATTATTGGTTTAAAAATGTATCTAAGTAAGAATACTCAACAAATTGCAGACTCATATGGTGGCATCTCAAAGCTCATTAGAATGAAAGCTCAATGCAGCCATCTCAACAATTTTATTTAAATTACAGTAAACACACATAATGGCACTTTCTTTCTTTAAAATGTGTTTTTTTTTTTTTGTTATTGGCTCAATTCATGGAGCCAATAACAAATAAAAAACACATTTCATTCAAATTTACATTCATGTACTTAGTTATCATTTCTTTCTTTTCCCTTGATGGGGTGTAGTTGCTGGGCTGTCTCCTAATTTTGGGTTACACAAAAAGAGATAGAAAAAGAGCCGTAGATATAAGACACATTACGAAAATTGAAGATGTTGTAGTCAACACCAAAAAACTCAAATGGAGCTGGGTAGGCCACATGATAAGAGAGAACACTAATAAATGGACAAAGGATATAACAGAATGGACCCCTAGATTTCAAACAAAAAGAAAGAGGGAGACAAAGGAAACGTTGGTCTGATTATCCTTAGACTAAGAGATATTTGTAACATTTAGTGATGGAAATAAACTATTCTATTCTATTCTAATTAAAAAGATTGCGGGGCCACTGTGGCACAGAAGAACTCAAACAAGAGTAGACTGGAAAGAGCTGGAGGACACCTTCGTGTTGCAAAGACACGCTAACGCCCAATAAGAATATATATTTATACTATGAGATTGTTAAATAATTAAATGTATTGTAGAAATTATGAATTAATAATGCTAAATTATAAAAATAATTAATTATGAATTACGGAAATATGTTAGCAATAAAAGCTTAATAAAAAACTTAGTTATCATTTAATTGTGCTATTTCTTTTTTGTGCACTAAATACATGAAGTCTATTTCCATAAATTATATTTTTTTAAAAAGCGGCCAAGTGCGAGTCGGACTCGCCCATGAAGGGTTCCGTAGCAGAAAGTAACATAATATAAAAGTTCTTGTAGTTTGTTGTAACTGATCTATATTTTATTAATTGAGTTGCGGTTTACGATTTATGACGTATTAAAAAAAAGTACTTACTAGATCTCGTTCAAACCAATTTTCGGTGGAAGTTTACATGGTAATGTACATCATATATTTTTGTTAATTTTATCATTCTCTTATTTTAGAAGTTACAGGGGGGGGGGGGGGGACACATTTTACTACGGACGGACATCTTGCTAGCCTACCGACCGCTCACTCGCTTGGAGCTGGTGTATTTGGTGACGGCCTTGGTGCCTTCACTGACGGCGCGCACGCCGTAAGCACGCCGTAAGTGAAGGCACCAAGGCCGTCACCAAATACACCAGCTCCAAGTGAGTGAGCAGTCGGTAGGCTAGCAAGATTTTGCCATTTGGCTACGGAACCCTAAAAATTAATCAACCAAGAGAAATATTTATGTAAACTGATAAAATTATTCATACCTTTTTGTCTTTATCATCAGCCTTTAATTCAATCTTCTTTTCTTCAGAAGGAGTAGCAGGTGCTTCTTGAGACATTTGAGTCTTTAGCTTGATAGGCTTCACCCTAGTTCCAGGCCTCAAAGGCTTTTTCTCCGCAGAACCAACCTCTATACCTTGAGCCTTAAGCGAATCCAGCAAAGCCTGAGCCCTCGCCTTCTCAGCCTTCTGCTTCGGAGTCAACAACTTCCCTTCAGCCTTTAATCTCTCTTTCCTCTCCTTTTCTTTCTGCTTTTTCCTTTCTTTCCGCTCCTTTTCTAACCTTATAGCTTCCAGTCTTTGATTTTCACGTTCCTCTTCTTGCTTTATCCTTTCTTCTTCTTCTTTTTTAAGACGATCCTCCTCTTCTTGGACTTTCTTTAATGCTTCTTGCATGGCAGCAATGGTCTTTTTAGTTGGGCCTTTCTTTCCTTTGTCATCTTTTTCTTCTTTCTTTTCGCCCTTCTTCTTCTTTTTCTTTCCTTCTATAGGAGCATCGGCATCTAGATCCTTTTCCTCAGATGGTTCTTTGGCAGCTGCTTCTTCTTTAACTTCCTCTTCAGGTTTGCTTTGAACTGGTTCAGGAGCCTTAGCTTTGGCTTCAGTAGGCTCTTTTTTAACATCCTGATCCTTTTCTTTCTTTTTAGCTTCTAGCTTCTTTTGCTTTTCCCGTTCTTTCTTCTCTTTTTTCTTTTGTGCAGCTGTTTTTATGGTGACATCATTCTCATTGTCACTTCCTTCTTTATCTTCTTCCTTCTCAGGTTCTTGTTTTGGTTCCTCCTTTTTGCCTTTCTTTTTTGTTTTAGGCTTTTCTTCTACAACCTCTTCTGCTTTTTCTGGTTCAGCAGGAGCGGGAGTGGGTTCTTTCTTTACTCCTGCATATTCCATTTCTAATTCAGCTAGTACTTTTTCTATATCATCATCACTGTCATTTTTATTCCGTTTGCTTTTTTTGCCTTTCTTGCCTGCTGGTTCTTTCTTTTCTTGGGTGGGTTTCTTCTGTGGTTTCTGGGCGGGTCGTTCATCGTCTGATGATGGAGGAGCATCAGGTGGGGAATCATTGGCATCTTCTATTTCTAACATAGAGAAGGCACTCTTTTTTTCTTCTTTCTTTTTATTTTTCTTTGGCTTTTGCTCCTCTTCTTCAGAGTCATCTGTAGATTAGTGATTTAATTAGATAAAAATATGTTTCTTTAGACTAGGCATAGTCTGAGGGCTTTATGTTTTGAGTCTGTTAGTCTAGACATAACACTATGGCTTTAAAATACTTAGCCAGGGGTTTGAACCAAGGATCCAACGCTCTGCAGATAGCTGTTAGGGTAATATACTATTTATATTATTATCTTAAAACTGTAACAGTCACAGTTCTCCTGCTTCAAATGATGGGCATTAAGTTGATTATTAAAACTTGCAGCTTAAATTAAAATACAGATAACTGATACCATTTACATTTGGTTATTGTTTGGGAGTCTCTGAAATGATCTGTTAGTGATAAATGATGAAAAACCGGCTAAGTGCGAGTCGGACTTGCACACAAAGTGTTCCCTTCCACCACACAATATTATAATACTTTATATAATATATAAGGCTCGCCCCATATTACATGGGACTTAAACATAACTGGCGAAATGTGGGTACTATACAAGAAACGTGTTTTTTTAAACTGAAGTATTTTTTTTAAATAACAGGACATCACGCCTTTATTCCCCAAAGGGTTAGACAGGGCGAATTTTTCAAGTGCGCGAGGATGGCCAAATTCGAAACTATGAGGAATATTGTCCTTGAGATGTGGAATAGATGTCATCATTTTGATCAATCAATCAGTTAAGGTTTAATAGGTGGGTAACATAAGAAAAATAAAAAATGTATTTTGTTATAAATGAGCTCTTTCCTTTAGTTTGCTGTATGTCATTACTTCCCAGAATTCGATCCTTATTAGCGACACTATCGAATAGTGTAATAGTATTTTTTTTTTTTCAAAATCAACGGGTTGATTCCTGGCTAGACATATTGATTTTCCAAAAATCCAATGATGCAGTTTTAGTTTTCATGAAAATCGAGCCTGAGACTCCTTTGAGTATTTTTCACTATTATTATATATACTACTACTATTCATCATAGTTTCGGATTTAGCTTTGAAAAATTCACCCTGTATAGGTACACCTCTGTCTAACCCTTTGGGAAGTACAGGCGTGATGTCATGTTATTTAAAACAAATACTGCAGTTTAAAAAAAAAACACTTTTCTTGTATGGTAAAATAAAGTAAAGTTTTTTTTAATTATTTTTAATATTTGTTGTTATAGCGGCAATATAAATACACAATCTACCTATTACGGTTCATGAGATACAGCCTGCTGACAGACAGATGGACAGCTGAAGCTTAGTAATAGGGTTCTGTTTGGCACCCTCCGGGTAAGGAACCCTAAAAAATAATTGTATCCCAGAACCTTATCCATACTAACAAACACTAGATTACAAGTCATACAATATTGATTTATTTTTAGGAAAGATTACTTTAACTTTAAACTAAACAAAATAGGTACAATGAATGTTTACTAATGCTATTAACAAGTTTCTATTAATAGATGCTTACCATCATCACTGCTAGCATCCTTTTTCTTGCGAGACTTATTTGAAATTGAGACCTTTTTTATATCCTTTGTGACTTCTTTAACATCCTCTTCAACAGACTTCTTGTGTTTAGCTTTAGCTTTAGGCTTTTCCTCTTCGCTATCAGACCCAACTGATATTCTACAAAATTAAGTTGTTACATTGCAATTAAAACACAATTTGAAATAGTATTATTGATATTTTTGCACAAGTAAGCTCATTAAGTACAGTGTCTCAGCATAAATGACACTACAGTTGTAACATTAGCCAGAACTGATCTGTCTAGGCACAAACATCTTTTAAACCAATTTTTTATGCTTCAGCTTGACTCATCTACCTAGCCTTTTCCCAACTATGTTGGAGTCGGCTTCCAGACTAATCAGATGGACCAGTATTTTACATGTAGCAACTGCCTATTTGATCCCCACAACCCAGTGACTGGGTATTATGACACCTCTTGGTAAGACTGGTTGTCCGACTTGCAGGTTTCTGGCGACCCGTAACAACTGTCAAAGATTCACAAATATACAGTTTTGATAGCCAAAACTAGGCCAGTTTTGGCTAATATCAAATTGTATATTTCTAGACACAAACATCTTTTGAACCATTTATTTTATGCTTCAAGGTTTAAAAAGCCGCATACTCTGTTGAATCTGTTTGAAGCAAACACATTTATTTTTAACATACATAATGCCTTCCCAAAATGGCTCTATAATTGTCTATATTATTAATACTTTAAGTGTTATGTAGGCAGGTACATGCATTTTGTTAGTAAACAATTTGTGCTGAGATTTCTGAATGGATAATTTAATTATCAGCAATATCAAAGCAAACAAATAACTGAATAATGGGTAGTGAAAAAATAAAATTTCAGTAGAATATTTGCCATGACAAATAACAGGAGAAAAATTATCACAGTACGTACACGTGTCAACGTGGTAATTATCAACAATAAAAAACATGAACACCACATGAATTCACACAATTTATAACAAAAATAATGATTGGTTAACCTATAACCACTTACTTCTTTGCCTTTTGCGCCGGTTTAACATTATCGATATTTGTAGTTTCTACATCACTGTCGCTGCAATGAAACAAACAATGTGAATATCCCGTAATCCCGGACGAAAATTGGCAAACAACAGTAAAAACATATGCCATTGACGAAACTCACCCCTCATCCACTGCCGAGTTCTTCTTCCCCTTTTTAGCCTTCCCCATTTTGTTAGTATGCTATACTAAGTCACAATACCTGGGATATAGTGGTCTGTTATCGTATATTTTGTGAACTCTATCATGTGAAACGTGATCAACGCACAGGATAGCTCTTGCAGCCGAAAATTAATACGATCAAGTCGTCGTCGTGTCCGTCCTGCACTCATGCACGTCACGTCACACCACAGAAAAAGGAAAGGAAAAGCAAAAAGCAGCGAGAAAAATTAGAGTAACCCATGGGCCAATATCACAAAGTTCCGACGAATATCACAGATGTAACAAGTTTTTAATAACTGTTCCTAATACTTCACCATTTTCGTGTTTGCATGAAAACTGTTCTTATTGCCAATAACGGGTCACCCGTAGGCATAGGGTATGTATATGTGTTCTGTGATCATTATTGTTGGGGAAAGGCCTCCTCAGTACTCCTACCACTGATATGTCAGTGACTCCTACCCACTACATGCCCTCTACTTACTTATTTCTATGTAGTCTATGACTTCTTGAAACCCCAGGGGCCGTATTATCCCCCCCAATGGGTTCCCGCATTGTAGAGACGGGGGGGCTCAGTAGCCGTAGCTTGGTTACCCACGGTGAAGCGAAGAGGAACCCGAGGAGGGGCCGCTCGTCATAGCTTTTCCAGGTAAGCCGCCGACATAGCGGCCAATAAGTAGGTTGCGGTGCCGCTGGGGCGACATCGCAACTGAGGCGAGCCGCGATGTCGTATGGGAGGCATCGTGGCTGAGAGTTGGAGGCCACTGCAGCGGGAGAGGAGTGTTGGGTCACCACCGTCTGATGGCGGACGCGGTGGGGCCGCAGGGGAGGAGGAGTGTCGGTATGACGTTGGCCGCTCTCCCTATCCTCTGCGGCAGAAAATTGGCAGGCGGCGGGGCAAATGACCTGACCCGTCGCAGGGGGACCAAGGGCGCCTAGACACGGGATCGCCAAGCGCCCATGTGCTGGTTTGGTCCCCGGGATGGTCACGGCGTGCAATGTGTTCTGGTGATGGGGAGTACTCCCCAGAGGAGGGTCCGGTGACAGCCGTGGCTGGTTCACGGATGAGTGCTAACGCGTGCCCGTGTTCCCGCCGTAAGCGGCAGAGGAGGACACCTTGGAGTTTTAGTGGGTTAAAGTCCCACATAACTGCACTATCTCCCCGTGGTAGTGCAGTATGCATGAGCATTTCTCCACGATAAAAAAGGGGCCGTATTATGACGTGAAATAATTAAATTCCCAAAAAAACCAACTGAAAAAGAAAAGCGAACATTTAGAAGAAAGAAAGAAAGAAAATATGTATTTAAAAAGTCAAAAATAATACCTATCGTTGAGTCATCAAATTCGATTGAGTACTTTAATATACAAACACAAGTTTGTATATTAAAGTACTAAATCGAATATATCGTATACATCGTACAAATCGTACGTATCGTATACATCGAATATATCGTACCAACTAATAAACAATATACAAACTGCCAACCATCAATTTCTGTAATTATATTACAAGTTTACCATACCATACCATAGTAGCTAGTTTACCTTACCTTAATACGAATACGTTAGCATATTACGAATGGTCGACTGATGTACGTGCCGGCCTGTAGGTACAGCGAGCTGGCTGACTCCGATAGACACAGTTTTTTGTTAGCGAGAATCTGCCCGCCTTTTTTATACGTCTATGGCTGGATATCCTGGCTGCAGCATCAGACCAATAAGTCCACATAGTTATATAGCATACCCCATGTATGTTAAAATTTTAGGTCACAAAAAATGTTTGAAAGTAAAATAGATACCCATTATGCGTTTAAGATCTCTACCGCAGCTAACAAGAGCGGATAACTTTGAAATGGCTGAACAGATTTTGATAAAACATGTCTAAGAACCACTGCTAGAAAATCTGTTTTCAAATAAAAAAAACGATCCATCATGGTTTCAGTGAGAGAGAGAAAGCGACGGAGCTATATACGACCTATAGCACCATCCACTTTCTCAACGGAATCATGATGGATCCATGATTTTTTTTACCCGACTACGGCAAAGCCAAAAGGAAGGGTTATGGTTTTAGCAGTCTATGTGTGTAAGTATATGTATTTACGTGTGTTCCACCGTAGCGCCTATATTACTAAACCGATTTTAATGAATGAGGTATCAATAGATTCGTAATAATAGTTCGGGTGACGTAAGCTATAGGTATAAATTTCCTCTAAATTTAATATGGTGGACTTTACACGTAAATTTCTGACCACGAAAAAAATTAAATTGAGATAATAATACCACGTTTGGTATCAAAAGAAAGGTCTTGACGAGCACATTACAAATATGTATATATGTCATATTGTTTAAGTAAATAAATATGTTTAAATTGTTAAAAATAAGTTGGTTACAGACCGACCGCGGTGAGCGTGATTTTTCAGTAGTCGGGTTTTAGTTTTTAGTTTTTCAACTTACTTTTTATTCACGTCATAGTACGGCCCAGGAGCCAGGACTACATAATGCACTTTTTGAAAGTTAAAGATGTTCTTTCACTTTCAGAAAGCACAGTAGTCTATGGAAGCAACACAGCTTTTTTGCTTAAAAGATGCGTTCCCCAACTGAGTAAACTCTTACACACGAGGAAATTAAGAAAAAAACAAATCAACGGGAATGACAGCCGAGGATATAAAATTTTTAGTCAATTTATATTTTGTTTCATAATCAATATGTACAAAGGGTTTACGCGGATACTCTCACTTTACTGTGCAGATAAAGTACAATCATGTGTTCCTCCTATCTCTAGAAATAATGTGCTATGTATGCGAAAAGGTGGTCATAATATAGGTTATATTTTTCTACGAACGAAGAAACACGACAAAAGTGTTCCTTCGGCCTTATTTGTTCCTGTACCAGTGAAACCCAATCCTGATGACATAAACATTGGAGCCGAATTCACAGGACGTCTGAAGAAGCAGGACCTTCTTAAGATTCTTAATAAATTCTATCAGAAACCAGAGGTCAGAGAATTGGCTTCAACCAATGGGTTAGATGACCAGCTGTTGCATCAGGCTTTTCTGTCGTTCAGGAGACATTGCTTGGAACACGATTTGCCGCCTGACTTGCATATAATAATAAGTGATATTATACAAGGTAGGAATCATCTTATTTCCCATTATTTTTCCGATTTCGTAGAACAATAATTAATTATAAATGTATGGCAAATACATTAACGCACCTAAGAATACCATACCATAATAGAGCAATCTATAATTTTATTTATTCTAGAAACATGAAAATACCTAAAAATATTTTATTTTGTTGGTTTTAGGAGCAGGGCATGTGGATGATTTGTTTCCTTACTTCCTGAGACATGCAAGACAGGCATTCCCACATCTAGACTGTTTAGATGACCTGAAAAAGATCTCTGACCTAAGAACACCTGCTAACTGGTTTGTAGTTAACATTTTTATTTGCATAATCTTTATTTTATGCAACACACTCACTTTTCTTTAGAATGGATAGCTTTAAAAATCAAATATAATAGGGAGTGATGTGATATTTCTTATAAATAAAAAAATTAAAAAAAATTGGATTCTTTGTCTGGTTTTATTTATTTTTTATTTAAAAATGTTTTGATACTATTTACTTTTTTTTATCTTAGTGACAGATATGTTATAGATAGGCCTTCCAAACTTTATTTCTTAAAACTGCTCTCGTTTTTTGTGTCCCAGTGCTGGCTAAAGCACAGGATACATAATAGTACAAGTACAGAAAATTCACTCCGTGTAAATCATATAAATAAATAGCGACTCTACAACACAATAAAGTGCAATTCAGGTTGCACTTAATCACCGTTACTCTTTACAGTTATATTCACCTAGAAGTTGCCTCTCTTTTTATCGCGTAATTCTTATACCTTTTGACTCGTTAGCGTCGTCTTCTTTTACGACGCAGCGCGTGAGTATCGAACTAACGTGCGAGCCAGCCGGTGCGCGGCAGCCCACATTGAATTAGCCCGACAAGTCGACCCCGCCGAATACTTGTAGCTTCATACCTAAAATGCGGAGTGCACCTGACCTGGCTAAAGGCTATTTCTTTCTCCTTCCCAACCTTTAAAAAAAAAAAACAAAAAAAATGTAAATGTCTATAATGTGTGTATACATGTAAATATGTCTATGTAAAATTTCAACATTTATATCTGCGATTTTTATGGTATGCATAATAAATATTATTCTATCTATCAATCTATCTCTCTATCTTTTGAGACTTGCGGTTTGCCCAACATGTCCAAATTGTAACTGCATCATTCATTAATAAAAATTAGACCACTATTCCCTATACCATCCTCTATGAACGTAACAATATTGTTTGTATTGTATCAAAACTAAAAACAGATTTAAACCGTCATAATTATGCAATTGTTCATAAGAAAAATAGTTTTTACTATTTTACAAAAAAAAAAAAACAACCAATTTCCAAAAAAAAAAACACTAAGTGAAAAGTACGTATTATTAATATTGTAGCCAACTCAGAAACTACTCAAGCAAAGTTAATCAATTTTATAGGGGACCAACTTCTTTCTCCCAAATAAAACAAGAATCTTTCAACAAATCTGAGTATACTCTGTAAAAAGTTATGTGTGGTCATATCTACATAAAAAAAATTAAAAAATGTGTCGACTTGAGAACCTCTACCTTTTTTTTCGTTGGTTCGAAACAACAATAAATATAATCGTAAAAATCGTTAAGCACTTACATGCAAACGGCTTCTAGTACAGTTACCGGCACGTAAGTTGGCAAAAGATTTTGTAGTGGGGGAAGTTCACGCATGTAAAAATGTATGAAATTGTGCGTGCGCGAACTTCCCCCACTACAAAATCTTTTGCCAACTTACGTGCCGGTAAATAATTACCGGCACGTAACGATCGCCTATAAAGGCGATCGTTTGACGGTTTAACCCGTCGCGCGCCAATTAGCAGACACAATTGAAATTCTATTGTTATCTGTACACATGGTGTACAATCGACATTTTAAGAGTTAATCATACTTACTGAATCTGGATAGACTGAAGTTGATTCTTGCAATGGACCAATTTTTTGTGACTAGTAAAACCCGTGCTATTAACAACTAATTATTATTATTAGTGACTGTGCTCATTAACTCAAACTTGTTTTCATAATTATCAGTTTATTGACAATGCTTGTTTTGTTAATTTGTAACTTTTGTGTTATCAGAAAGTATTTATCTTCTTTATAATTAAACAAAAATAGTATTATTTTAAAATTAATGGGGTTAATCCCAAGGTCAGGCAATGTTTTTGGTGGCAAGGTTTAGTCACTTCAATTTCAACTCTTGATTTTCGACTTTAATGAAGGAGCCATCACTAGCACTTTGCCCGCGACTTCGTCGGCGTGGATTTCATACTTTGCCCTATGAACTTCAACACACCCTCCACCCCTTAAAGGGTAGTTTTGAAAAGTTAATCATTACAATATTTTTTATTTACTTAATAATATATTTGTGCTAAGTTTCAAATGATCATTATACTTATTCCCCTTTTCACTGAGTTTCCAAAAATTGTTTGTGGATTTTCCGTTTCTTGACTTTATTTGAAACCAATTTTCGAGTTAATCGAAGCAGTCGGTAAAATACTCTCCTTAAAAAATTATTACTCCTTTGCACCCAGTTAGGCGTTTAATCCAAAAATAAATAATTCTTATTTTTTGTTAAGATTATTAATATGTACTGAGTTTCAAATTTATTGGACCACGCGTTAAGATTCTTCCATACAAACTTTAACACTCCCTAAACAACTATTGGTAGTTTTGAAAAAATAATAATCTAGAGAAACTTTTTTATTTACTTAGATGAATTCGCGCCAGGTTTTCAAGTTTATAAACCCAAGGAATAAGATTTTTCATACAAACGAATTCCCCCTTAGGATCGATTTTCGCAAAATCTTTTCTATACCCCTTCGTTTCACTCTCCAAAATTCATGTTCCTATCGTAAACGGTTTGAGCTGTGCGAGAATCTTACAAATATACCTTGTTCTTTTAATTTGTATTGATAATAAGCAACAACTTTTTTTATACCTACCCCCGTAGGAAGAAGGCGTGAGAATATGTTCCTATCAATGTATTTTTTTTACAAACTGGCTGACCCGAAAGACGTTGTGCTATCCAAATTTCAATAATTTCATACAAAATTCCCATAGGAAATGCACTTTCAGTTTTCCCGAATTTTCCAATTTTACAGACAACTTTTCCAATTTTTCTCGGACCTAGGACTACAAAGAAAATTAACATAAATAAGTTGCCGATTGATCTAGCCGTGCTCGAGTTTTGCGCTTAGCAACACATCATTTTTATTTACAAAAATTGGCACTGCGAAGAGTGGCAAAAAACCGTACCTACTATACAAAATCATAAATGTTTTGCAGGTATCCCGAAGCAAGAACCATAAACAGAAAAATAATATTTCATGCAGGTCCAACAAACTCGGGCAAGACTTATCATGCAATGGAGAGATTCCTAAGCGCAAAAACTGGTGTTTACTGTGGCCCATTGAAACTGTTAGCTACTGAAATTTACCATAAGTCTAATAAACATGTAAGTAATTTAATGATTATCATTCTGTGTGCTTTGCACCTTTATTTTTTTTTGCTTTTTATAAATTATTCCCATTACTAGTGATTTTGTGAACTGCTCCAATTAAGCTAAACATATTATGTGATGTACGCATGGCTACAGATCCAGCTATACATTTCCGGTATAAGCTGATCTCGCATTTTATAGGATTACCTTACAATGAGAGGTCAACTGGAAATATATAGCTTGATGTCTAGCCGTGTGTACATATAAGAAACCAAAAACACTACCAGAAACAAACCAAAGAGTTTTTAGAGTTTTATAGAAATCTGTCAAAGCGCAGCGCATCGCTGTCTTCACTGGCAAACAAATATCTACCTTGTTGTCATCATTTCAGCCGAAACATGTCCACTGCTGGACATAGGCCTCCTCCAAGCACCGCCACTTTGACCGGTTCTGTGCTTCCCGCATCCAGCGGATTCCTGCGGCCTTTACAAGGTCATCGTTCCACCTTCCAACGTTACGTATTCTGATACGAGGCCGCCACTCCAGAACATTCGGCCCCATCTGTTCTGCGAGCAATGTGCCCCGCCCACTGCCACTTAAGTTTGGCAATTCTTCGGGCTATGCCCATTGTAAGCGACCACGTTTTAGTGCCGCAGGTCATCACTGGCAACACACACTGGTCAAAGACTTTCGTCTTGAGACACTGCGGTATGTGAGACGAAAAGATATTGCGAAGCTTCCCGAACGCTGCCCAGCCGAGTCGGATTCGACGATTGACCTCTTTCTCGAAGTTGGACCTACCTAACTGGATAGTTTTTCCTAGGTAAACATACTCGCCCACAACTTCGAGTGTAGTGTCTTCGATCTTTATGAGAGTGGGTGCTTCCTTACCTACCTTTGTCTTATCCATGTTCATTTTAAGACCCACTCTTTCGGAAGCTCTTTTGAGGTCATCGAGCTCACTGAGCTCCTCCGTAGTCTCAGCCATGACTACTACTACTATATCGTCGGCAAACCGAAAGTGAGAGACGTACTCGCAATTGATGTTAATGCCTAGCCCTTTCCAGTCCAGAATCTTACAGAAATCTTCCAGTGCAGCAGTGAACAGTTTCGGTGAGATAATGTCTCCCTGTCTCACCCCTCGCTGCAGAAGGATAGGTTTCAAGGTCCGGTCCTGGAGTCGGATGACATAGTGGCGTTTTCGTACAGACACTTCTGCATCTCAATGAACCGATAGTCGATCTGGCACCGTTGAAGAGACTGCAGTACGGCCCATGTCTTAATCGAATCGAAGGCTTTCTCGTAGTCCACAAACGTTAAGCAAGCAGGTTATAGTATTCAGTCTTCTGTGTAGCCGCAGCGTATGTATGTGGTCTACGGTGCCTTTACGGAATCCGGCTTGTTCGAGAACCTTGTTGTACTTAGTTGAAATAAAGTTGAAAATAAAGGAACCTAAATTAGTCCGACAGAGTATCAAAGTGGACAGAGGTACGCGGTTTGTTTTCGACTTTTTTTTATAAGAAACGCAACGTTGATATTTGTTCGGCAGGGATAACCGCGCTGCGCTTCGGTAGATCTGCGTCGTGCCCAAAGTCTGTCTGTGTTTAGTTAGTGTCTGTGTAACATGTTCTATAAAGATTTATTATTTTTGCAGGGCACACCATGTGACCTTATAACAGGGGAAGAAAGGAGGCACGCATCATTGTACTCGTCGGTAACAAATCCAGATGATAGAAAGTTTGATACACCGGATGAAGACCACACCATGGAATTAAACGCTACAGAACTAACGGCTTCTAATCATGTCGCTTGTACAGTTGAAATGACGTCCCTTAATAATAGATGTGAGTTGCCACTATTTGATAGTTTTAAGGCTTATCCACCCGTAAAATCGCGGTTCCTGTCGGACTGCATAGAAAAGAAAGAGAAGCGCGATGACACAACCCTGGTAATTTATTTCAAAATATGAAGCAGTTATCTACACACATCAAAAGTGTCTAGGGACATATATTTTTGCAATAACTTTTCTCCTGATTGATATTAATTAAAATTTTCTTTAAGGATTCATCAAATAAAGTGTTTTCGTTTGTCACAGTAACGATAAACCAAGTCACCTTTGCATTAATAAAGAAATTTGCCATTTTCCTAATAAAGGGATTTTTGACATTTGAACCACTAACATTAAAGTTCGAAAAAAAGACTGAAATAACAGTTTTCTTTAAAATTTTATTGGGTAACTTAAACAATTAATAATCCGTGTTTCTACCGCGAACACTAACAACACAAGAACATCGGTTTGGCATACTCAAAATGAGTTCATCCAAATCACGCTGTGGAATGGCCGCCCATGTTCGTTGCAACAACAAAAAAAGGTCTTCTTGCGACTGGATACCCTCCATATTCGGCAGAGCTCTTCTCTGTAGCATATCCCATGCATGCTCAATCGGGTTCAAGTCTGGCGACTGAGCAGGCCAGGGCAGGACATTGATGTTAGCTGCGGCGAGAGTCTGTCTTACAACTCTTGCGGTGTGCGGTCGTGCATTATCATGCATTAACTGAAATAAGGGACCGATTTGCACTTGTAGAGGAACGATGACGTCTGATACAATCGTCTCAGCATAAATTTGAGCGTTGAGGTTGCCTCTGATCCAAATCAACTCAGTTCTTCCGCCGATCCAAATACCCGCCCATACCATGATGGTTCCACCACTATAAGGATGGACTTCCTGGCAGGATTTTAATCGCTGTTGGCGTCCAGGGGTTCTCCAGTGTCGTATACGTCTTGTATCCGGTCTCATACCAAAACGAGACTCATCAGAAAAGCACACGAATCGCCATTGTTCTTCTGCCCAATTTCTGTGTTCAAGAGCCCATTGATATCGAATCCTACGATTGTGCATTGCTATAGGTGGTACCCGTAGCGGTCTTCGGGAATGAAGGTTCACTTTATGCAAGCGGTTTCTGACTGTTTGGTCGCTAATTAAGTTCCCTGAAGAGTGATGAAGCCTCACGACTAACATCATGGCGGTTATAGTTGGAGCTCTTCGAGTTAAGATTTGAATGTATCGGTCTTGTCTCCGTGTGGTGCAGCGATACCGTCCTCCATGGCGCTCAGCCACGGTACCAGTGCTTCGGTAACGTGTCCAAAGTCGACTGATAACACTCTGACTTGTATTCAGAGCTAAAGCCACAGTACGTTGCCGGGAACCAGCTTCTATCATTCCCACGGCTCTGAGCATTTCTTCCCTGCTTAAATGACGTCGCCGCTCCATAATAACGTTGGTTTTAATCAGTAGTAGGGAAACAGTAGCACTAATAATGTCTTCAATGCGTTGTATGTTTTTATAGGGAAAATATTGACAGCTGATTTTCATCTTTTACTCGAATTTGATTCACAGTTCCTGATTCAAATTATGAAATGCACCAAAAAGGATCCATATAAATTTATAAAATCATAAATTTATTACAAAGCCACATCTCAATCTCAAGAAATCCGCATAAAAATGCTTGATCCCTAGACACTTTTGATGTGTGTATTTACAAAAAATCTATTGATTGGACTAAAAAAGTAATGACATGAAATCATTCCTTTTATTATTTTGTAGAGAACTGTATAAATTTATGAACACTTTTAGTTAGAATTGTAGGATTACGTAATATGGTGAAAAGTAAAAAATAGACCTAGATTTAGTTTTCTTTTTCTTTAAGTAGTTCTATAAACTAAAATAGATTTCAGTACAAATTATTGTAGATTACTGTGTATTTTTTCATATGAAAAAGATGCTTTAAAAGATGGACACAACGTTACTTAGGTTCGCCGTATTTTGGGAGGACAAACCTTCTTTTGGAATAATATTACTATCTTGACAGAACTTAGTAGATCTGAGACATCAGTGGAAGATTTAAACCATTTCCACTCTTATGGGTGTCAGTGTTCCGTTACTGTTTACCTTAATCAGCCGCCCAGTTTTTGGATCTAAAGTTTAACGCCGCCGCCGCCGTCGTTGGACGCCTCAGATTTAAACGCAAGTCAAGTGCTGCGGTTGGCTGTTGAAAGTGCACATAGCTTCTGACGTTTCATAAGTGCCCATGTAGGTTTATGTGAAATAAAATATTTTGATTTTAATTTTGTTAAATCTTTCAACCAATCACAACAGTTTACGCGCTCTTGACTATTTGTAACATTAATTTTGCGATAATGTTCTGTTCAGAAACTAGCCGCTAAGCTATCTAGCAGTCCTTTTTTTGGGACATGCAATGGGCCATGTATAGTATAGATAGTTGACAATTACTTTGGCAGGTCTGCTTGACTTTGCAATGGTAGCCCTGCCATTGCTACCCTGGATAGATATGCTAAATACTAAATATTTAAGAATATTAAAAATTAGTTGCCCTGTATTCTATCGATAAGTTTACGTTATTTACAAATAAAATTTCCAACACATGGCCGGCAACCACAGACATATAAAGAGTATCAGACCAAACATTAATCCATTGTTTTATTCATATAGATGGGCATGATTCTTTATCTTTTTTAGGGTTCCGTACTTCAAAACGAAAAAAACTGAACCCTTCTAAGATCACTTCGTTGTCCGTCTGTCTTTCTGTCTGTCTGTCAGTCTGTCAAGACCCTTTTTCTAAGGAACGCGTGGTGGTATCAAGTTGAAATTAATATCAAATACGTAGGTCTATGGTGCCTTGGAGTTCTAACAAAATCAAGCTTCGTAAGTCAACGCATTTAAAAAATACAGCCATCTATGTGACATATTTTGACACTCGTAAGTAAATCAAAACTTAAAGGGTACTTCCCGATGACCTAGAATAATGAAATTTGGCAAGAAGCAAAGTCTCACAGCACATGTAAAGGAAAAAGTCCGAAAATTGTTAATTTGTAATTTTAACACATTTTTTTTTTTTTTTTTTTGAGATTGCAATATTATGTTTGTTTTTGGCATAAATACTTTTCATCTACGGAACCGTTCATGGTGTGTGGTCCGACACGCACTTGGCCCGTTTTTTTACTAAGCGACAAGTCGTAAATAGTATCTCGTTCTGTAGCTTGTCAATCCCGCGCCGCCATATTGATAGGCAACATCAATTAGTCAAGGACGGATTTGGCAACAAAGACGAAATTCTTTGTTGTAATAGGTTGGGGAAAAAGTTTCTTCGCATTTTTTAAGAAAATTCAAAACATTTTTTTAATATACATTATTTACATTTATCTCAAGTATGTAGGTACCATTTTGTTCGATAACTTTTTGCCATCTTGTAGGTAGGGACATGATCCCATTGCTATAGAAATTTTGGGACTTTTGATCAAAATACCGCGACAAGTGGTTTTGGCAGTCCTCTCGTGATGTTAACCTGACACTGCCTAAAGAATTCTGAAGAGACCAAAACAGGTGGAAATCTGAAGGTGCAAGGTTAGGACTATACGGCGGATGCATTAACACCTCCCAGCCAAACTCTCTTAATTTTTGCTGAGTGGCTAAAGACGTGTGAGGTCTAGCGTTATCATTATGAAAAACCACACCCCTTCTGTTGATTAATTCCGGCCGCTTTCTCTCAACTTCTTGCTTTAATCTCATCAGTTGTTCGCAGTAGAGTTCAAAATCGATGGTCCTGCCTGGTGGTAACAGCTCATAATGAATAATGCCCTTCCAATCCCACCACACACACAGCATCACCTTGTTGCGAGTTAACCCGGGTTTCGCCACAGTCTGTGAAGCCTGACCGGCCTTTGACCACGACCTTTTTCGCACGTTCTTGTCGTACGTGATCCACTTTTCATCACCAGTTATCAGCTTCTTCAAAAATGGTTCGGTTTCATTACGTCGTCATAAAGAATCACAAATGAGTACACGGTTCATTAGGTTTCTTTCAGTGAGCTCGTGAGGTACCCAAATATCGAGCTTTTTTGTGTACCCAGTTTTTTTCAAATGCGCCAAAACTGTTTTCTGGTCAATTCCCAGTTCTTCAGCTACGTCGTAACTACTGATATGCCGATTTTGCTCCACTTTTTCAAAAATGGCATCCATTTTATCCGTAATAGGGCGACCAGAGCGACGTGCATCTTTGACATCAAAATTTCCGGATTGAAAACGCTTAAACCAAATTTGTGCTACTCTCACAGACACTGCACTGGGTCCATAAACATCGCAAATTTTTTTCGCGGCTTTCGTTGCATTTTTACCATTTTTGTAGTGAAATTTTAAAATGTATCGAATTTCTTCATTAGATTCACTCATCTTGACAGTACGAAAAACAAATGAAAATCACACATTTTCCAAATTTGAATTTGGAATTATGTTCTTTAAAATTTAAACTTTCAATGATACCAAAACCAACCAGATACAAATAGTTTAGCCAAAGAGATTTTATTTTATGTTCATACATACTATAATGCGAAAAGACTTTTTCCCCAACCTAATATGTAAAACATATACCGTCAAAAGGAGGAGCGTGGACTGCTGCCCATCGTCCTCTTAAAATACCTCCTTAGTCGCTTTTTACAATAACCACGGAAATAGATGGGTGGTTCTATTCGTTAACACTTTATTGATAAGTAATCTACACTTCTTGTTCCCAGAGAATATCGATTTTCGTTGATTTTCAGTAAGTACATCGGTTGTTTCAATATTGTTAGATAACAATATTGGCAACCGGCCCTGTATTGACAACACTCCCTATGAGTGTGTAATGGCTACGCAATGTTTAGCGAATGTTTCATCTGCTACTCTTTACATGTCTGTATCTGGTGGCAACACTCTTGCGACTACGATAACCCTTTTATTAAATAATATGTTCATAAGCTATGGTGTGCTACTTTAGCCACATACCAAAAGTATGGTGGTCCGTCTCTGTATTTGCTACGTTCCAATCAATCTGCCTAGCCTTTTCCCAACTATGTTGGGGTGGGCTTCCAGTCTAACCAGATGCAGCTGAATACCAGTATTTTACATGGAGCGACTGCCTATCTGACCTCCACAACCCATTAACTGGGTAATACGATACCCCTTGGTAAGACTGATTGTCAGACTTTCGGCCTTCGACGACCCGTAACGGCTGTCAAAGATCCACGAAAGATAGCCGGGATCAATGGCTTAACGTGCTTTCCGAGGAACGGAGGAGTCTCGGTATGTAAAGATGGTCACCCATCCACGGGCCGATCCCGGCAAGCGTAGCTTAACCTAATGGATCGACCCGTGCCGCTGTTATTACTTAGCCACGAGCTCCTCAAGTTTTAGAGGTCATTCCAGTTGTATTAATTTTTTTTTTGTTGTCAACAGATGAAGTAGCAATTATTGATGAAATCCAAATGATTGGCGATAGGGGCAGAGGGTGGGCGTGGACAAGAGCAATATTAGGTAATAACAATAAACATATTAAGAATAAACTAAAATGCACCGTAACTGAGTGAAAATAAATATTATTTGTTTAATTTGTAGGTCTACAAGCTGATGAAATACATTTGTGCGGAGAAGCAGGTGTTAAAAATCTCATTGAAGAAATATGTAATACTACTGGTGAAGAATTAGAAGTAATTACTTGTATTATATTTTAGCTTGTATACTTTTTTTATTTACTCACAAGCTTAGACAAACAAATTGAGATACTGTGCAGTATAGCTTTTATTCACTGTGCACTGTGGCTTTTCTGTTTTGTGCACTGAAACTTTTTGCTCTACTTCTTTGCATTGTGGCATTTCTCTGCAAAAAAACATGAACAAATTGAGGTCACTTCGGCCGAAATATTTTGGCGAGTCCGGACTTCGCGCAGAAGTCTGCGCAGAAACGTTTTTTAGGAACCAAATGGTGACATGGGACGAGTGTGAGTGAGACAACATGCGCGAAAATTCGTAGTGCCTATGTTCAGACTCGCCAAGATATTTCGGCCGTCGTGTATGCACGACTATGCACTACCGCAATGATTTGCTCAATAATTGGTATAAGTCCAAATTGAAAAGATTCTTGCGAGCTTGATAAGAATGGAAAGAGAATGCAGTAAGTACGTACGTCACAAAATAATCTTGGAACTAGTCCAGTTTCCTCCGTGTTTGTTATGGGCAATTCAGTTGCTTAGGTTTTTGAACTTTCCTGAATGATAACTTATCTTTTTTTTCGTCCATAGATACGCAATTACAAAAGACTAACGGAACTAAAAGTAGAAGATACACCACTCGGATCGCTGGATAACGTGAACCCGGCGACTGTATAGTGTGTTTCAATAAAAACGACATTTACAGTGTAAGTCGAGCCATTGAACAGAGGTCAGTCCCATGTTGAGGCAGGTATCCAATTACTAAAGTATTTTAGGAAGGAAAGTGATTTTACGGGTCTGTCTTTGCATAGATAAAATTGATTTCTAAAAAAGTTGAAGCGCGGTTTGGAGTAAAAATTAGCGAGTTTGCTCTCGTCGTATACATTGTAATATTGCTTTGGCAGCAAAAATTATTAAAAACAAACACAGACTTTTAAAATCACGAATTCACGATGCCTGCGGTATGATGTATATTTTGATAGTTCAGTCTAAAATACTACCTATACTTATTACTTGTAATGTATTTAACAGATTTTGATAGAGTCGATATATTTTGTTTTGATAAGTTGCATGTAGGCAGTCCATTTGATTGTAGTACATAATTATTTCACGATGAAACGGTTCATTACTTTAATCTGGGTATATAAAAAGTATCATTCGTAAATCGTGTTTGTGTTTCTGTAGTAACATTTTAGAATAAAATAGTCGTTAATTTGCATAGCCATTTTAGCAGGTAACGAAGTCTACGAATTCAGCGAAGACTCCAACAGTTATAAAGCATTATGTGATTATGAAAGATTAAAGGGTGTTCTTTATTTCATTCATCATCCTATTAGCTTTCATACGACAGTGTCTTGGTCCTTTACAAAAATAGACAAATATTAACACACAACATGTCTCATTTGGCGAAACTAGTTCGAATATAGATTGGGTTTAAACTAAAAAACTTTCGTGATGTCAAAAACGTCGTTGGTGCATATTCCCTTTCATTTATAAATTATGTTTTTGAAATAGGCTCTAATTGTTGCAGGGGCCAAGAAGTAGCTGTGATATATGGTAGTCTACCGCCTGGCACAAAACTAGCTCAGGCCAATAAGTTCAATGACCCCAACAGTTCGTGTAAAGTCATGGTTGCCACGGACGCTATAGGACTTGGTATCAATTTGTAAGTTATTTGTCATCTCATTACCTTGAATCATAGCCAAATCTTGTTTTCATTCAACTAAAATGTAGATTAAATGCAAAGATGCCGTTCTTAGTATTATTATAGTACAATTGAGTACAAAAAAATCGGCCCACCCCGTGCTCTCCATTTGAGAGTCGAACGTAATCTACATACAGGAGTTGCAGGAAGGTTTTAACATATAATATATGAGGTTTTATTCATAAAACTTGTTAAGTTATCTTGTGTCAATTCGAAGAGCACGGGTGGGCCGATTTATTTTGCACGCAAGTGTGCAATCTGGCAAGCTCTTGCATTCTATTTTCGTTTTCACTTTCAATGGACTCATTTAATTTTATTATAAAAATATTTATTTTATTTTAGGAGTATAAGAAGAATAATATTCTATTCTTTAATAAAGCCAATAGTGAATGAAGATGGAGATAAAGAAATGGATGTAATTAGTATATCTCAAGCATTACAAATAGCTGGTAAGTGAATGTGCTGATCTACATTGTGTTTCTGATGTTCTGAAAATGTAGTCTGATTATCTTTTGGCCTGGATATTTAATTTTGACCGTGCAATCACTTAAGACACCGTCCCATTAAAAACCAATTCAAACTTTGGTCCTAGCCCAAAACATGCATTTTGAACTTTATTCTGACTAACGTGACTAGAAGCGAGTCTAAAGTCTTACCCCTTTATTCATAAAAAACTAAAACGCTCTACAAACCTATTTTAGTTAAGGACGCTGTTACAAATGGATAGTCAAATCAGTACTTTTTTACACAAAAGTATGTTTATTAAATAAAATGCTTTGCATTCTTAACTTGTTTTTTGCCCGAATTGTTGATAGACATGCATGGTACGATTCTGAACCATAAATATATGTACATTTTCCCAATAAATGTACCGGAGTAAAAATTTTCACTTCGGTACATTTATTGAGAAACTACACTTAACTAAAATTATATTTATAGTTCAGAATCATACCATGCACTTCTATCAACAATTCGGGCAAAAAAAAAAAACTAAAAATGCAAAGCATTTTATTTAATAAACATACTTTTGTGTAAAAAAGTAATGATTTGACTACCCATTTGTAACAGCGTCCTTAAAATAATATTTTGTGTTCTTCTTTCAAACTGAAATCATAATTGGAAAGAAATTGACATAACACTATTTTATCTAAAATAGGTTTGTAGAGCGTTTTAGTTTTTTATGAAAAAAGGAAGTTGTCAATTTTGTTTAAAAACTTAATGTTAGTCGGAATAAAGTCCAAAATGCAATAACTGGCTCAAAAGTTAAAGCTTGAACTCGTTTTGTAATAAGACGTTTACAGAGAGCTTTAATTTGCTTTATCGAGCTTTAGATAGACACTGCCGTATAGGTGTGAGTAACAGAGATGATATTATACAAGGCCGAGCTTTTCTTAACGCGATCATAACCGATTTTAAAATGATTTTAAACTGAAGATCACGTCTAAACGAGTAGTGTTAATAATTTGGAAAAATATTTATGTTAAATTAGAGCTTAATAACTTAATCTGTGAATATTTAAGCTTAGTTTATATTACATAGTGTAATTAATTTGTAAAGTTATATCTAACGCGGATAAAAAACTGAGAATCACGCAGAAACCATCAAGCGTATTTTCATGAAACCTTCACCATTTTAAAGATAATAATTTAATTATTTATATTTTAATATACGCGTTTTAATATAGTGCCTTCTGTTTTATGTATTATAAATTATTATTGCGTCTACTTTAGGACAGCGCTCCTTGATGGGCGAGTCCTATTACTGGGTGGACGTACGACGCGTTGCGTGAGCTCAGCACAGAACACGCAAGCTAACCACTCAAGGCCAATGGCATATATCTGCGTCTTAAAGTCGATGTGCGACCGGGTTATACTAAAGTTAGGTTTTAATCCACCTTTGATAAAAACTCGTAACTTTTGAATATCAGGTCGTGCAGGGCGCTACGGCAGTGCTTGGGAGACTGGTTACGTGACGACATACAAGCCTGAAGACTTAGCCACGTTAAAACAATTACTAAGTAATTTGCCCGACCCGGTTACACAAGCAGGGTTGCACCCGACCGCTGAACAAATGGAACTGTACGCTTATCATCTACCTCATGCCACCCTTAGTAGTTTAATGGTGAGTCATCATAACTTTTTTTTATTTTTTTTAAAGAGGAGCAGAAGATTGACAAGCTAAATTTGCCGACGACATAGTCCTTTTTGCCCCCACGGCTCTGGAACTACAGACTATGCTTCAAGACCTGAGCACGGCAAGCCTCAAGGTTGGACTCGCGATGAATCGGTCTAAAACAAAAACCATGACCAACAGCACTAAGTAGGGTAGAGGTAGATGCGCAGGTAATACATTATGCTGATGAGTACATGGGCCAGTTAGTATCTTTCGAAAACAGGCAAGAAATGGAAATCGATCGCCGCATCGATAATGGCTGGACAAGCTGTGTACTTGAAGTACTGTGTGTTTGATATGTAAAAACGTATGTCCGAATGGATTTTGCGCTTGTGGTCAAAACATGCAGTGGTCGACATTTTCGAATTTAGACAGAGGCAGACATAAATACTTATTTGTTTTAATCTCGATATCCAAACATACGTCACCATTTTGTTTCCAGGATATATTTGTCCACCTGTGTACTGTGGACGTGTCACTGTACTTCATGTGCAACACGGAGGGCTTCAAGTTCCTAGCGGAGATGATACAACATGTGCCTCTACCTCTGCGCGCTCGCTACGTATTCTGTTGTGCGCCTATCAATAACAAGCTACCGTTTGTTTGTGCTACATTCCTTAAGGTTTGTGCGGATTTTAAATTACTAGTCATTTTGCGTAGTTGAATGTAATTACCGAGTTCATTCAACTATGCAAAAGTGGCTGTCTTGCTGATGCATGTGCTACTAAAACTATATAACATCACGCCTTGTTCTCTCAAAGGGTTGGGCAGAGGTGTACTTATAGACAATACACCCACATTTCGACAGTTAGGTTTAACGCCTTTAGCACACCGACGCTGCTGCAAGCGAAAACCTGGCGATAACTTGTCAAATTCTACGAAAAATAACGCGTTTCGCAGCGAAACAGCAGCGATAAACGTTAGTGTGCTAACGCCGTAATTCCCATGTATAATTAGATTTTTCTAACTGTCAGTATTGAATTCACTCGCCCGCTTACCTCCTCAGCGCCCATCAAACCATCAACCGGGCACAAATCCAGAATGTACCAAAAGACTTTTAGAATTCGATGCTTTGATTCTGGTTTATATTTTTTACGTTCAATGCAATCATGGTGTACTCCTGTGCATAATGGGTATCTTGCAATATGTATATGCAACGTGGGCGCCCGCGCCGGTTTTTGGCCGGAAATAGTAAGGATAAAAGTGGAATGTTGATCATAATAGGTCTTTACCTATGAAATTGCCGTTTTGTATGAAAAAATTTAAACGAATTTTTTTCATGCATTTTTTATTTGTATTAATCGAAGTAATCACCCATGCAATCAATGCATCTTTGCCAACGCAGTGGCAGTTTATTGATGCCCTTCTTAAAGAAATTAGCTGGACGGGAGGCAACAAATTCTTCAAAGGCATTTTGTACTGCCTCTCGGGTATTGAATTTTTTTCCCGCCAAGAAGTTATCCAAATTCTGGAAAAAGTAGTAGTCTGTAGGCGCAAGGTCTGGTGAGTAGGGCGGATGACGGAGAGCTTCCAACCCTAGTTCTTGCAACTTGGAGACCGTCTGCTGTGCAGTATGAGGTCGCGCGTTGTCGTGCAGGAGCAGCGGAGACGAGCGATTGACCAATGCTGGTTGGAGATGTGCCAGCTTCTCCATCATTGTGTTCAGTTCTTCACAGTACACATCTGAAGTAATGCTCACCCCGTTTGGTAAGAAGCTGTGATGAACCACACCGGCGCTAGACCACCAAACAGTGACCATCACTTTTCTAGGGGTAAGTTTTCGTTTAGGGCATTGTTTAGGTGCTGAACCAGGATCCAACCAACTTGCTGAGCGCTTGCGGTTATCAAACAGAATCCATTTTTCATCGCAGGTAACAATGCGGTTCAAAATTCTTTCATTTGTGTGTCTGTTGAGCAGTGCAAGGCACGTCTCGACGCGTACTTCGCGCTGGCGATCATTGAGTTCGTGGGGCACCCATTTGTCAAGCTTTTTTACCTTGCCAATTTGACGCAAATGGACCAATATTGTTTTGACGCTAACGTCGAAAGCTGCTGCTAATTCAGCCGTAGATTGTGTATCATCAGCTTCCACAATCGCCTTTATTCGTCATTGTCGACCAAAGTCTTCGGACGACCGCGAGGTTCATTTTTCAGGTCGAAATTTCCAGAACAGAAGCGAGCAAACCAATAACAAGTGGTGCGTTGGTTTGTAGTGTTAGCTCCGTAAACGTCGTTGATGTTGCGTGCCGCTTGTGCCGCGTTGCTGCCACGACGGTACTCATATTCCATAATTATTCGAATTTTTAACGTATCCATGATGACGAAAAAGATTGAAATGCGATGAAAATGTAACACTAATCAATAAACAAATGACTACTTTTGGAAAAAAAAAATCCATGTTTTTAAAATAAAATTAATTTGAAATTAGAATTCTTAGCCAAACAAAAATTATTTTGATTTGAAATGGCCAGTACTGCAGAACGGCAATTTCAGAGGTAAAGACCTAATAAGTATTATAATTATTATGCAATTCTTTGCTTGCTGTGATTTTTTATTTTGTAGTCATCAAATACACTTCATTAAAATTATGCTGCCATTTATTTTTTGGTTGGTTAATAGCAGGTAACTATGGTTGTAATCAAATATATCTGTATTCTCAGATGGTGCGACAATACAGTCGTAATGAGCCTATAACTAAGCGCTGGATGTGCAACGCAGTGGAGTGGCCGGTGCCGCACCCCAAGACCATCATGGACCTGGTGCATCTGGAGGCAGTGTTCGATGTCTTAGAGCTGTATTTATGGTTGAGGTTTGTATTATTATTATATCATGAGAAAATTTAGTAAAAACTCTCCGGAGTTCATCTAAACGATAGTACTGTTGGTGCTTTACGTAGTTTTTGAATTGGCGGCTATTTCGTTATTTATTTAGTCCCAAAGTTGCGTTAATGTAGTGTTGAAATACGGATCTTTCGAGGCTTATAACTTGAATTTTTTATTTTATTTTACTACTCTGCTTAGTGGTGCTTAGTGCTTACACACGAGCTAAACCTGTACGTAATCGATGTAAATAAGTCTTCTTCACACGAGCGACACGTGTCAACGGCAGAGGTATGGTCGTCGATGCGCTGACGACCGCCGCCGACCTAAAGCGACGTTTACAGTTGTAGCGTGTCGCGTTCGCCATTTTGTCAGTGGACTGCAAATGGAGTGACAAAATGGCGGACACGACACGCTACAACTGCAAGCGTCGCTTTAGGTCGGCGTCGACGCGTGCAGTTGCCTCTGTCGTTGACGCGTGTCGCTCGTGTGTAAGAGCACTTACTTACATCGTCTACGTACAGGCATCGATAACGACAAGACAAATCATGCTTAACTTTGGAAGTAAGATGCCAAACAGTGGACTAATCACCCCACAACGTTTGCGTTGCCATACGCTTTATAAGGCTTTAAGAAAGAAGTTGCATAAGGCGTTAAGGAAGAAATTCACATGAATAGATAACTTTTTCGAATGAATAACCATTCAGAATATTTATCTTAGAATCCAAGAAACTGGGCAGTCGGTTGTGTTTACTCGTAAAAATGTGATAGTTGTAGTCATTTGACATTTAATTCATCTCGCATAGGGTCGTAGCATTATGCTGAGCGATGGCCGTTTTGCGTGGATGGTGACGCATATTTTACCCAACTTGTTCTTAACGTCATGTTTACCGCAAATAACTGTTTTTTCTTTCTTTCTTAACCCTTTTGCGTGGATGGTGACGCATATTTTACCCAACTTGTTCTTAACGTCATGTTTACCGCAAATAACTGTTTTTTCTTTCTTTCTTAACCCTTTCACTTTTGTTTACAGTTATCGATTTCGTGATATGTTCCCGGACGTCGCACAGGTGCGCAGTATGGAAGTTGAATTAGACACTATCATTCAGCAAGGAATATTCCAAATTACCAGGTAAAATAATAATATGACTTGATCTTTATAAATCTGCAATAAACTTTAATTTAGCGGTGACTCGTAAGTAAACTGGTGTACAGGACATTGACGTGCAGTCTGTTACCATGACTTTAGCAAATGATTCTAGACCATTGCTCTAGATGATGATGAAGATGGATGGATTGTGTGAGGAATGATACGAAAGAGAGTGAAAATGAGTGAAAGATAGCGTGACGGTTGACAGGGGAAAATGGAAGAAGAAAACGTGTTGCACCGACCCCACGTAGCATATGATAAGGGCAGGAAGATAATGATGACTCACATCACAGAAACTTTTATCATCGGTTTAAAAAATCTTCTCTTTCATACAAACGTGCAATGGCTTCACGGTCAACATGTATGGAACAGCAGACATTTGTTTTGGTAACTGACGAGAAATTTCTGAGCTGTGGTTTCTGATATCATAGCCTGTGTTACAAACTCAACATTTACGGCCTATTTATATCATCCAACTTCTTATGTTTTAATAGCATATTAAGTTTTTCATATCGAGGTTTTCACAATTTAAATTCTCGAAATTTTAAGCTAAGCGCACATTACAGCCGCAACGGGCCCGGCGCAACGCATTTTTATACAAAAAAATGCAGTGTGGCGTTGGTTCATAGAAACTGTACGAAAGTGCCGAAATAGTAGTTTATGGAACTGTTGCATAATGACGGGTATTAAAATACGAGCGGCTTGATTAATAATAGTATCGCAGGAGTGTTTTAATACCTAGTTATGTGCAGTTTCTTACACTATATCTACTCTCATAAATTGGGATTGAACCTACTAAATCTATATATCTATGCATCTTTTTTTTTTTTTTTTTTTTTAAACTAGTAACATGTGGAAACGTAGTGGATTGTACATTTATTTATAGCATACTGTGTATCTAGATATAATATACAATGTACGATTGTTTGTTTTCCCAAATAAAATAAAATAAATGAAAGATCAATGTTAAAAGAGTAAGAGCGGGCGCTGCCACAGACAAGTAAAAATTGGAATCAAAACTTTTTTGTAATGCTATAAAAATGGCCCGCCTCGCATAGTATGCGTTCCATTAGAAAAAAATATTGATAGAAACTCCTTGGTGATATTAACTTTTGGATTTGCCCTCTATACCGTATTGGTAAAAAAATTGTTTTATAATATTATTTTGTTAGAGAAAAAGTGTTATGACTTATAATATAATAATTCTATTCTATTCTATTCTATTGATTCTATTTTTTAAATTCGACTCGTTTTGAAGTTTATAATTCGAATTTGACGATATGAGAGTAGATAATAGTACATTTTGATACAAGTGGACAATTTTTTACGCGAGGTTGTTTTTGAGCCGAGAACTGCAATAACAAATGTCCAAATGTCGACGTTTTTCAATACACTTGAAGAAATAAAATAAAATAACGAAAAATATTTTTGTCTTATATGATTAGGAAACTATGATTTAAATTTTCTTTTTTTTCCGCGCTTTGCTTTCGCCGGGTTGAAGGAAAAGCAAAGGTATAAAGCCGATAAACAGCCTAATATGAAAAATAGAAAATTCAAATATTTTTGAGTTTAGAACACAAATAAATGTTAATTTGTTCATAAACTTTTTTTTTGTAATAATCATAGTTTTTGATGATATTCTATTTATAAACATTATTTAAATATTTAAAAAGTATTAACGCCGTGAAGACGCATATCCCTTTGCCCCGAGATTAAAAAAAATATTCACCTCCAAATAGAGACGGTGTGAATAGAGGCATTGAACCAATTTGGACTAAGTATAGGTAGCTATAAGTTATCTGTGGCAATTATTATTCCCGCATACGTGTTGGAAAATGAAAAATCGCACGCGTGTGAAATATATTGCATTGTGAACCTAATCGTAGTGCGATATGAACCAGTTTTCGAAGAAGTGTATTGAAAAAGGATTTTTGCAATGCGTTGCTTGCCTTTATAATATTAGTTACAAAACAATATTAATTCTTCAGGTTGCTAAGAAACTCGGAGCAAGTACTTCGTGAAGATCCACAAATGCAAGCATTAAGCCAAAAGAGAGCGGCTCGAGGTGGCTCTGCGGGCTCTTCTGGCTTGCACACAAAGGCCAAAGTCGATGACTCTAAGTCTAAACTATCAGACATGCTCGTTGCCAAGGTAAGCAAAGTTAAAGGATATTATTGAAATTATGCAAAAAAATCTATATCTATACGAATAAATAAAATTGAAGTGTCTGTTTGTAATGTCAAAATAACAGCTTTTTTTACTAAATGCATATGAAAGTAGAGATTAACTACGATAACTTGGCCCGCCTCTTCAAAACTCAAAAGTGTGAAAGTAATTACAAAGCGCCACCAAGCCTCACAACGCATGTGTGCGTACTGAGACGGCAGTAAAACAAAAGTAAATCCAAGGATTTGTTGCTCGACCAACGGCGTCACTTAACACTGTTTTAGTTAAAAAAATATGTTATGTCGAACGTTATGTCGTTATTTATGGGCGGATGTATAAACGACTGTTATAGATAATGCATGGAGCTAATTTGCCTATGACATTTTAAAAAGAAGTGATGTATTTCCATGACTACTACACTTGCTCTGACTAGTACTTTGTTAATCTTTAGAGACGTCAAGGAAAATAAAAAGTTTGCTATGAAATGAAACGTCAAATAGTTATGGAACTGATAAACGGCCAACATATAAGTTAACTTAAGTTTAAACTGAGTTATTCTTATATTGCGGTGTTCGGAAACGCACTGTCACAAGTTATCGAACTAATAGCGCTATTGGACAGATAAACTACAGTTAAAAGTGCCTCAGAAGCCGGGCATCAGACCGCTGCCAGCCTGCTAGTGACGACGAATACTTACAACTACATACAAACTCTTTCGTAAGGATGTGACCACACACATTGAAACAGTATTTTGGGGGCGCGCCATGTTATCGTAATTTATCTCTATTATACGGTACTTCTACCAAAAAAAAAAAACAATTTTTAAATTTTTTGTCTATCGGTTTGTTCTGGCTAATCTCCGAAACAGCTGGACCGATTTTGACGGGACTTTCACTGGCAGATAGCTGATGTTATAAGGAGAATCTCAGGATACTTTTAATTTAGAAATATAATCAGGGTCCACGCGGGTGAAGCCGCGGGCAGCAGTTAGTATGGAATAAGATTTATTTTAGTACATAAATATTGCTTGATTTAATCAGAACAAGGCCCGGTTTTTGGAACAAAAATCGACACAAAAATTAGCTAACAAATTAGCTAATAAAGCGCGTAATCTGCTGTGATTTGTTGACGTCAACAGCCAATCGCATCATAGTCAAAGTCAAATCATTTACTTCAAATAGACACATAAAAGGCATTTTTGAGAGCCTTAGCACACCGCCGCGAAACCGCATGATGTTCCGCAACTCGAGTAGCGGAACATCACACAATTAACACGTGTGTTAAGCTATGTGTGCTGAGCGTCAAAATTTAAAAAATAATAGAATTGATTCTAGTCGCCCCTTCCAAAAGGTAGTTTCGTATCGTATGGAGAAGCATGGCCAAGAAACTCCACCGTTACTCTTTTAAAACTGTTATACAGTATTTTGTAAACATTAATGATACAGGATGTATGGAACTTGGTTACAAAGCCTTAAGGGGGTGATAGTTGACACCATTTAGAGCATTTTAGGCCATACATGTTAAAACATGTATGGCCTATGTATGTTCGGCTAAAGCCGAAGTCAATCTGCCTAGCCTTTTCCCAACTATGTTGGGGTCGGCATCCAGTCTAACCGGATGCAGCTGAATACCATTATTTTACATGGAGCGACTGCCTATCTGACCTCCACAACCCATTAACTGGGTAATACGATACCCCTTGGTAAGACTGATTGTCAGACTTTCGGGCTTCTGACGACCCGTAACGACTGTCAAAGATCCACGAATGACAGCCGGGACCCACGGCTTAACGTGTTTTCCGAGGCACGGAGGAGTCTCGATATGTAAAGATGGTCACCCATCCACGGACCAACCCCGGCAAGCGTAGCTTAACCTGATGGATCGACCCGTGCGGCTGTTATTACTTAGCAACGAGCTCCTCTTTTTTTAGCCGAAGTATGATTTTTATTTTTGCCTCAGCCCTAGTCAAAGTTGGTATGTTATTTTTTACTAAAACTAAGTAATCACAATTACAAAACATGTTATCTATTCAAGTGGCAGAAGAAGCTGTCACTCGGGTTGGTTCAATAAAAACTATATACTATAGGATTTTTAACTAATACTAATGACCCGCCATGTATCATACGTTTTCGGCTGAAATGGATAACTACACAATTTTCATAGTAAATTGACATTACTTGTCTTGACAAATGTTCTGATAAACAAATGACATCAAACTTGGTATTTTCCAAAAACAATTCTATTTCCAGTCATCTGGAAGAGCAACCTTGGATATTTTTAACCGACTTCAAAAAAGGAGGAAGTCATATCAAGTTATATGTCTGTCTGTATGTATGTTTTTTTTTATGTATGTTCATCGATATTTTCGTCAATTGTGGACCTATTTTGAAAATTCTTTGTTCATTAGGTAGAGGATGTTTGCGCGATGATCCCATATAAATTTTATTAACTTTGCTTGGGTAGTTTTTGAGTTAGCTTCGATAATACGTAATTAATCCACTTTGTGTATCTTGATGATGTTATAATACTTCCAGTCACTGTTGTTTACTTAGCAAGTAGAGGTATATGAATTAGTGTAGGTACTTTATTTATGGTACCTAGGAAGTAACATAACTAAAAAGTGAAAAATAAAAACCTTTTTTACAAAAAAAAAAAAAAAAAAAACAACTGACTTCCAAAAAAAAATACTACAAAGTGAAAAATAACTTTAATTTCGGAAGTCGGTGACAAAATACTAAAATACAGATCCGTAGACGAAATTAGTTATTTTTCACCTTGTAGTTTTTTTTTTTTTGGAAATCGATTGTTTTTTTTTTGTGTAAAAAAGGTTTTTATAATTAAATAATTTTAAAGTATGTTGCACTCCGTTTGGTTTTTTATTATTATGAGTAATATTGCCAGAAGATAACTTTTTATTATTATCTAATAATAATTGGTTATTTGAAGGGGTAATTTCTGTTGTCTTACTAACTAGTTGAGAGTGTGAGTGACCTCCACAACTACAACTGAAATGTCTAGAATGCTTTGAGTTCCAGCAGGAAGAAAATATTCTATCTGACTCATAGTGGCTTTCAAGGATGTTGGTATTGATGATGGTGGATCCTCCTTCGTACAACATGATGATTCATAATTTAATCACAATGTTGTTAGTATAACTAGACAACAGACTCGTCATTAATACTACAATTTGTTATATTAGCTACAACCTCAGTAATATTATAATATGTTATCAACATAGCAATCATAAGTCTATATTCCCAAGACAGAGATATAGTTTTCCGAGTTAACAGTAACACCACCAACAAACCACTAAATAACAAACTTGTTAAGTGTCAAAATACAATAATTTGTCACTATGACAACATGGCAGCATTTGAATAGTATTATTCTACTTAGGGCTGATTTTTCAATGGGCAGATAACTTTTACCTGAGGAATAAATATGATTGTTTGGTGAATGAGCTCAATAAAACAAGTGGACTGTACTTAAATATTGGTATAATACCATTAATTATAAAGATTAACAAAGTTTTACACTGGAACAATAAAATGCCCGTAGTGGCGCGCGTCTGTGAGCCGAGTGGAGTGAAGGGCGCGCAGCGGCCGTCGCGTACCGGGTTCGGTACCCCGACACCCCGCGCTGTCCCCGCAGTCAATCACGCGCCTATGTGATGCGCCGACATATTCCCCGGGTTGAAGGGATTCTTCAATCGTCGACTGGAAGGGGGCAGATGCAGTTGAAGGCACGACGAATGGTGCCCCGCTTCGTCTTCAGTTCGGCCACTCTCGTGACCCCGTCTACGCCGGGATAGGTCTTCGTGACCCGGCCCAGGGACCAGAGCAGAGGTGGCGTTGTTTTGTCCTTTATCAGGACCAAGGACCCCGGCTTCACTTCACCTCTGGAATGAAACCACTTGGATTTGGCCTGCAGCAGAGAAGTGTACTCATTATGAAACCGTCGCCAGAAATGCTGCCTGATATGCTGGATTCTCTTCCAGCGATCCAGCCGCGTGATGTTGGCTTCAGTCACCTGAGGATGTAGTACTGATAAGAATGGTCGTCCAATTAGGAAGTGAAAGGGAGAAAGTGCCGAAAAATCGTTAGGGTCTGAAGAAAGAGGAGTAAGTGGGCGTGAGTTAAGAACCGCCTCTATGTGAGTGAGACAGGTAGCCATCTCTTCGAAGGTGAAATGGGTAGATGCAGTAGTCGTTTTAAATGATGCTTACATGATTTTACAGCAGCTTCAGCTAATGAATTGAAATGTGGGCTGTATGCAGGCGTGAAAATGAATTCGATTCCTTGCTGTGCCATTTCAGATACAACATTTGATGATTGCAAGAACCTATGCATCTCATTTGATGCCCCTACAAAGTTAGTCCCGTTATCGGACGTGATGCTTCGAGGCTTGCCACGACGCGCCACGAAACGATTTAGAGCGGCCATGTAGGCCTCAGTGGTTAGGTCGCTGACGAGCTCCAAATGTACGGCTTTCACTGCCGAGCAAACAAAGATGCACATATAGGATTTTGTAAGTTTGCATCCTCGGCCTTTGCGATTGGCCACCAATACTGGCCCAGCATAGTCAACGTAACTATTTAGAAAAGGAAACTCAAGATTTGTTCTTGAATTAGGTAGCTGACCCATTATAGGCTGTACGTTCTGAGCCTTATGTCTGAAACATTTAAGACATTTATTCACGACAAATCTAGACAAGTTTCTGCCACCAAGTGGCCAATAAGTTTGTCGTATATGTGACAATAACAACTGTGGACCAGCATGTACAAGCTTTAAATGTTGCATTTGAAATATAAGTTTTGTAAGTGTATGCTTACTGCATAAAATAATAGGATGTTTCACATTAAAATCGTAGAGGGAGTTATCGAGCCTCCCGCCCACGCGAATGAGGTTATGATTGTCAATGAACGGTGTCAGAGGAAGCAATCTACTTTTACGTGGTAATTTTTGTCCTGACTTTAACAAATTATACTCTTCTGGAAACATTTTTAGTTGTGAATAATGTATAATTAAATTTAATGATTTTTCTAGTTCTGATGTTGAAAAATTACCATGTAATTTATTTTTATTTTTTACATTGTAAATAAAGCGTTGTACATATGTAACTATATTTTGTATTTTTGTTAAGCTAGAATACTTTACTAATAAATCATGAACGATTGATGAATGAATGGTTGCGTCTGAATGATTACTAATAAATGTATGATTGTCACTATCACTACCAATGAAATGAGTCACTACTTCCGGCAGACTGTCTTTCCCGTTATTTGGCATACTGGGCCACTCATTTTCACTATGCTGTAAAAATGTGGGTCCAGACCACCATAGAGGTGTGTCTATGATAACGTCGGCTCTGAGACCACGGGAAACAAGATCCGCCGGGTTGTCCTTCGACGGTACGTAGCTCCAGGTATGACCACAAGTACTTTCCTGTATCTCATTGACTCTGTTTCTGACAAAAGGTTTCAATTGATTTGAAGGAGTGGAGAGCCAACCCAGGACTATGGTCGAGTCGCACCAGAATCTACATTTATGAATGGGCATAGTAAGCGATTCCTGAACCTTAGTACACAGCCTTGCACCTAACAAAGCTCCACAAAGTTCAAGCCTCGGTATCGTCGTTGGTTTGATGGGCGCTACACGATTTCTAGAAACTAGAAGTTGTACGCCTATAGATCCACTACCATTACAAGACCGAATGTACACACAAGCACCATACGCCCTCTCGGACGCATCGGTAAAGACATGTACTTCATGCGTAATAGAGTCTTCACGCAAAACCCAACGAGGAATTTTTATGTTATTTAATGCTGTTATAGTGCTTTCAAATGTAGACCAAAGGTTTCTTATTTCGTGCGATACTTCGTCATCCCAGTCATACTTATCTAGCCAGAGACGCTGCATAATTAACTTTGCTTCGACGACGCACGGACCTACGAGGCCTAGTGGGTCAAAGATTTGACTGATGATAGAAAGAACATGACGTTTGGTGACTTTAGTAGTGGAGGTGATATTTATAGTATACGTAAGTGTATCAGAGTCACAAACCCAGTTAAGACCTAACGTTTTAGATTGATTTGAGTTTGGACCTTGCTCAGAAAAGTGTAAAGTATTATGTAACTCGTTACTATGTGTAATTTCTTTAAGAATTTGTGGATTATTTGATCGCCATTTACGTAAATTGAATTTTGCAGATGTTAGGACGGAATGTACCTTCTTAGAAATGTCAACGGCTTCAGCTATGGTATCCCCTCCACTAAGAAAGTCATCTACGTAGAAGTCACGTCGTATGGCGCATTGGGCACGACTGTCCTCAATGTTATCAGCCAGACTTACAAGACACTTAGTGGCTAAATAGGGTGCAGAAGCGGTACCATAGGTAACCGTATTTAAAGTATACGTCCTAAGAGGTTCTGTAGGTTCAAACCTGAAAATTATTTTTTGAAGTGGTCGTTGGACTGGATTTAACTCGATAGCCCTGTACATTTTTTCTACGTCACCTGAGACCACGTACCTATGCTGACGAAAACGTGTTAAAATAGAAAACAGATCGTCTTGAACTACGGGACCGACCATCTGAATGTCGTTTAGTGACACCCCCGAACTGGTTGAAGCTGATGCGTCGAATACTACGCGTAGTTGTGTAGTGGTGCTTGAACTGCGAATGACTCCATGATGTGGTATGTAATATTTAGTCATGGAGCTTTCTGGTGATGGAGTACAGTCTGAGTCTAACGTCATATGGCCTAGGCGCTCATATTCACTCATGAACTCGTTATATTTTTTATGAAATGATGGATCGCGTTTAAATCGCCGTTCAAGGGAAAGAAAACGAATTCTAGCATTAGTAAAAGAATGACCTAATGTACTAGGATCCCCTCTTAAAGGCATAGTGACGACGAATCCCCCACCATCATTACGAACGGTGGTTTGAGCAAAAGACTGCTCACACATTCTCTCCTCAAGTGAGAGTGAATGTTTTGAAGCGACGTTGTCAAGCTCCCAAAATTGAGTGAGGTCGGGAGTGACATTGGAATGATGGCAAAAATGATTAGCGGAAAAACATGATTGGTGCGAAATACTACCTGAAACTAACCATCCTAATTTGGTCTCGCATAATTTAGGTAGGTTTTTCCCTAAGTCTATCGTTTTGCTACCTAAGACATTCCAGAAAACTTCAGCCCCTACCAGGATATCTATGACCGACGGAACGTTAAAGTTCGGGTCTGCTAGCTGAAGACCTGAAGGAATAGGGACGTGATTGACATGCACGAATGAAGACGGTAGAACCTTAGTAATTTCAGGCAAAATGTGACACTCGATATCTACAGTAAAGGCACAGCATAAAGACTCTATTGAGAGGTGACAAGACTGTGTACTGGTGGATATGTGATTATTAATACCCGTTACCTTGGTGCTCGTACCGCGTCGTAACAAACCCAGCTTCTCCGATAAGTTCTGCGTAACAAAGTTCGCCGTACTGCCGTTGTCCAACAGTAGGCGCGCAGTGTACTTCTTACCCGTCACGCCAGTCACGTTCACCATAGCTGTGGACAGTAAAACATGCGCAGAAGTAGCAAGCTGCATGGAATTGGCTGAAAGCACAACATTTGAAGAAGGCGAAGCAGAAGGCAGTTCAGAAGGCATGGCAGAAGGCAATGGATTTGAAACCAGTTTGGACTCGTTACTTTCCAAATGTAAAAGCGTATTGTGCTTTGTTTTGCAATATTTGCAATGTGAAAATCTACATTTCTTAGAATTATGTCCAAAGCGTAAGCAATTAATACAAACATTAAATTCAGTTGCCTTTTGTATGCGATTTTCTATTGATAATTTTCTAAAAGATTCACATTTAAATAATGTATGTGTTTGGGAACAAAGTGGACATTTACTGTTTTTATTAATATTATCTAATTTTTTATTTGTTTGTTTTTGGTTAGAATCTGTTTTATTTGAATGACTATTATTTAAGGCGACAATAGTATTCGTATCTGGAGAGCTATGATTTGACTCCACTGATTCTAACCAGTCCGCTTTCCTGCTTAAAAAAGAACAAAATTGTGTTAAAGTAGGATCATCTTTAAACGTATTATTTTTATGCTCTTCCCAGTCTCGACTTGTTGTTGTATCTAATTTTTTTACCATAAAATAGATAATTATATCATCCCAGTATTGAGTAGGCTTTTTTAATGAAGTTAGTGCCCTAATGTTTTTATTAATAACATCAACAAGGTTTCTGATGGAGACACTTGACTCTTTTGTAATTGGTTCGACATCAAATATAGCCCGTAAATGATTTTTCACTAGAAGTCGGTTGTTATTGTAACGTTCGCACAACAGGTCCCACGCTAGAATATAATGATCGGCTGTAAAGTCAATGTTTTTAATAATTAATGCCGCATTTCCCTGGAGTGAAGCTCGCAGGTAGTGGAACTTATTGATGTCACTTATGTTGATATTGTCGTGAATCAATGACCCAAAGGTATCCCTAAACTCAAGCCAGCATTGGTAGTTCCCATCGAAATGTGGCAAATCTATTTTAGGCAAACGAACAAAAGAATTCCTAAATGAAACATGTGCACCTGAGTTAGCATCTCTGAAGCCCGCCTCCGACGCAGCACCGTTGGCCGAGACACCGAGCAGGCTGCGCGTGAGTGCCACCAGGTTGAAGAACTGGCGGTCAAAGTCCTCACGCTCAGCTAACGAAGGCTCGTCGTCATCGGATAGCACTTCGATCTGTGTCTGTAAGGCATCAAATTCGGTGTGTAAGTTTTCGAATTTATGAAAACGCTCCTCTAAATCTAATCGTTGTAACTCTGATTTTGCGGAACTACTTTTTACGGAATTTAAATAGTTGCTGTAAATTGTAAGCTTCGCTTTTATGGAACTACGTTTCTTTGACAATGTTTTTAAACTATCTGCCATAGTTATGTTGGTAACAAGCAGCTGGACACACTGAGCTAATGTAGATAGAAAGATAGGAAGATGATTGAATGATTTTCGGCAATGATGGAAAAGCTGAAATTTTACTAATTGGAACGGACTCACTCAAATACAGTAAATACTCCCAAAGAATGACATCAGCTCCCACGATGACGATGCAGGCTGCCTCGGGAACGATTTCTTTTTTCCTTTCCTCGTGGTCGCTTGGTGCTCGCGAGCGGTCAAAGTCCGCACAGGTGAACACGACGACCGACGATACGTTGACGTTGTTAATTACGGCGAAACCGGTATTAATTCTTGAGCAATCGATGGACCAATGAATGAGCTCAATAAAACAAGTGGACTGTACTTAAATATTGGTATAATACCATTAATTATAAAGATTAACAAAGTTTTACACTGGAACAATAAAATGCCCGTAGTGGCGCGCGTCTGTGAGCCGAGTGGAGTGAAGGGCGCGCAGCGGCCGTCGCGTACCGGGTTCGGTACCCCGACACCCCGCGCTGTCCCCGCAGTCAATCACGCGCCTATGTGATGCGCCGACATTTGGCATATTTTTAATACAAAAGCTGTCAAACCGTCATATTTGTTCCTGAAATAAAAATTATCTGACTATTGAACAATCGGCCCTTATAATTGTTATTATTTCTATCACCTAATAAAGTACCAGAGTAAGGTATAAAGCACACAACATTAGCTTTCCTATATTTAAAGGGCTTTTTTTTATAAGGTGTCCACACCACCCACTATGTCCTTTCTGGTAATACCAGTACTATTACTTAGTAGCAAAATCAATATAATAAAATAATCTTGCGTTTAATTTTGACGCATAGATAATTTTCGTTCCAGAAACCGGGCGGAAGATTCACTTAAAAAGCTTGACAAAGAAAAATAAAAAAAAAAAACACCAAGCGAGAACACAAACAAACTATGAAAACTTCTTGGACACGTTCTAGTCTATATAAATAAAAATGAAATGCTGTTCGTTGGTAAGCGCATCACTTGAGAACGGCTAGAGCGAAATGGCACTTATATTTTTCAAAATGTGTTTTTAAAAAATTAGCAAATTCTGGAAAAACTGAATGTCCTTTATTCTATGGGATTTTTGTATTCATTAATGAAAACTAGACAGGATGTCTGTCGGGTCAGCTAGTTTACAATAGATATCCATTCTTAGGGAGAACGCATACGAGATGGTCGTCTGTCCATCAGATAAGATATTGTCCAAACGCGAGCTATTCAACTACTTACCTATTTTGTTTAAGTCGTTCATCGAGAAACAGCGCTCGCCAGAACGTATAAATAATGTTCCCACTGCTGGGACACATGTATGTAGGCCTCCTCTTGTTGTGAGAGGGATGGCTGTAATCCACCACGCGGGCCCAGTGCGGATTGGTGGATGTCACATGTCTTCGAATTTTTGCTTCTAGGTTTCCTCACGATGTTTTCCTTCAGCGTTTTGAGAGCAGTGGTGATGAAATAATTTAAAAAGTGCCTGCTTGGGTTCGAACCCATGGCCCATGACTTGTAAGTCGCGGTCGTTACTACTGGGCCACCGGCCACCACTGCTCCTCACTTGAATGAGATGATTTGATTTCGGCGAATTGTCCAGAATATTGATGTAGCCGATACAATACGCCTAAACTTGGGCTTCAACAACGACTATGAAAATGTTTATTTTATTTACAGGGCCTGATTACACCGCAGATGTTAAAGAAACTTCAGCAAGAATTGACTGCTGACAAGAAGCCAGAAAGAAGTAGACCTAATAGAAATAGAAGGAAATGATGCTTTAAATTTTTTGTAAATATTGTTAATTAAAATTATAAAAAGTACTTGTAATAAAAAGGTTCCCGAGATCTAGTTTATTTTGGTATTTTTTTTTAGAATGTTTTTTTTCACCGACTATGTTTCCTTATAATAGGTCTTCACCTATGAAATTGCCGTTTTGTATGAAAAAATTGAAACGAATTTTTTTCATGCATTTTTTATTTGTATTAATCGAAGTAATCACCCATGCAATCAATGCATCTTTGCCAATGCAGTGGCAGTTTATTGATGCCCTTCTTAAAGAAATCAGCTGGACGGGAGGCAACAAATTCTTCAAAGGCATTTTGTACTGCCTCTCGGGTATTGAATTTTTTTCCCGCCAAGAAATTATCCAAATTCTGGAAAAAGTAGTAGTCTGTAGGCGCAAGGTCTGGTGAGTAGGGCGGATGACGGAGAGCTTCCAACCCCAGTTCTTGCAACTTGGAGACCGTCTGCTGTGCAGTATGAGGTCGCGCGTTGTCGTGCAGGAGCAGCGGAGACGAGCGATTGACCAATGCTGGTTGGAGATGTGCCAGCTTCTCCATCATTGTGTTCAGTTCTTCACAGTACACATCTGAAGTAATGCTCACCCCGTTTGCTAAGAAGCTGTGATGAATCACACCGGCGCTAGACCACCAAACAGTGACCATCACTTTTCTAGGGGTAAGTTTTCGTTTAGGGCATTGTTTAGGTGCTGAACCAGGATCCAACCAACTTGCTGAGCGCTTGCGGTTATCAAACAGAATCCATTTTTCATCGCAGGTAACAATGCGGTTCAAAATTCCTTCATTTGTGTGTCTGTTGAGCAGTGCAAGGCACGTCTCGACGCGTACTTCGCGCTGGCGATCATTGAGTTCGTGGGGCACCCATTTGTCAAGCTTTTTTACCTTGCCAATTTGACGCAAATGGACCAATATTGTTTTGACGCTAACGTCGAAAGCTGCTGCTCCATCATCAGCTTCCACAATCGCCTTTAATTCGTCATTGTCGACCAAAGTCTTCGGACGACCGCGAGGTTCATTTTTCAGGTCGAAATTTCCAGAACGGAAGCGAGCAAACCAATAACAAGTGGTGCGTTGGTTTGTAGTGTTTGCTCCGTAATTGTCGTTGATGTTGCGTGCCGCTTGTGCCGCGTTGCTGCCACGACGGTACTCATATTCCATAATTACTCGAATTTTTAACGTATCCATGATGACGAAAAAGATTGAAATGCGATGAAAATGTAACACTAATCAATAAACAAATGACTACTTTTGGAAAAAAAAATCCATGTTTTTAAAATAAAATTAATTTGAAATTAGAATTCTTAGCCAAACAAAAATTATTTTGATTTGAAATGGCCAGTACTGCAGAACGGCAATTTCATAGGTAAAGACCTAATATTTATTTTTATTTTTTTATTTTTTATTAGCCTACATTGTGTCCCACTGCTGGGCAAAGGCCTCCCTTTTTTCCTTCCAAACCTCCCTGTCTTGTGCGAAGGGCCATGTTATATTACTCACTTATATTACTTATTCTAAATAATATTTAGTTTTACACTGTTTCTCGTGAGCTATAATTATTCAGTAAACAAAAAGTACTACATTGTACATAGGTACATACATACCATAGATCTATGATAGATACCATACCATGTTCAAAGCACTTTTTTTTTTACCATAACTAACTGCTACCATTCCCTGGTTATGTTCTTACAGAAATACTTGTCGCACAAACAAGGTAAGAAAGAAAGAAAATACGTTTATTTGCGGTAAACATGACGTAAAAAATAAAACACTAACACAAAAATAAAGAAAAAGTTGGAGGAGAATATGCGTCACATCTACGCAAAACGGCCATCGCTCAGCATAATGCTGCGACCCTATGCGAGATAGCCTCAGCGCTGGTTTTCAGCGACAGCCGGGGCGTTGACGTGATGACGTCGACCAGTACAGGACAGGTAGGTACTATAACATATAATATGGCAATCGTTTTACACAAAAGGGCCGTTTCCTCAAGAATGTTAAGATATTTTGATGTAAACAATGCGTGACCATTACCATTCGTAACGCCTAACCCTTTTGTTCCCCATTCACAACAATAAGAGATCACAGCTAATAGAAAATTTCACAGTCCACTTAAGAATGCCGAAATTAACACAAATAACAACAATAATGGTGTTATGTTATCATTAATACATACGCCGCGCCGTCGACGGTCAATAAGGCTAAGGGACCACGCGATTCATTACATAGAGACTGATAATACTTTTACTTGTGTTATTAAATCTTAGATTCATTATATTCATTAGTATTTGTCTCAAGTTATCGTCAGTGCACGTAAACGGCGACCTTTGACATGCAATTATCACAGTGTTGAGGGTAGTTGATTTCATAATGGGTTGGTTCGTTTTGCAATATTATTCGTCCACCCAGCTGTGCTGACAGTTGAAAATGTGTAAATACAATTTGTTTTTCGTGTTTTTAGTATTATTATCAGTGTGTTTTCCTTTAAAAACACAAGGTATTTATAGCCAGGTGTAATAAAATAAAATTAAAAAAAATACTTTAAAATTACGATGATAAAAAGTGCTGGTTTTTTTTAAACTTAATTTTTATCAGCTTTCAGGGTATTTCATGTGAAAGGTGTGGAAACTATTTTGGCGCTAGAAAATGAACAGATAAATATAGAATGTAAGACAGATATGGCTATGTCTTACTGTGGATTTATTCATCCTTCTGGAAAGCGATATTCGTAAGTACTTAATTTCACTTTTTAGTTAGAAAAAAGACAAGTGCATCTATTCTACAACCTTACAATACCTACAATAAAGATCAGTGGAAAGTCTCCTTGGTTGAATGGCCGCGAGCTTTTGTATGAGACCAGAGCCCTATTTAGTACGATTGAAAATGCGACATATTTTTCAAAAAATTATAAAATTGAACAAAATTTCCAAAATTGTTGGATTGTTTTGTTAGATTATCGCCTGTCACCCGTCGTTTTTATTAAATAGGTCCCTGGATGTCGTCGGGTTCGGTTTAAGGTCGTATTATTATTATAATCAAATTCCCTCGAGTGGGGTGGTAATGGAAAGTATGCCTGTTGCACAATGGGTAGGAGTAGAACTATAATTATAGGTACGATAACTTCGGGATAGTGCCTAAGCGTTATTTTTCGAACAACTGCCTAAAAACTTGCTTTTTATATTCTATACGTCTAGAATAACATACCTACTAAGTTCATATCTCTGGCCCAGTTCTTATCTACAATATTTTAAGCAATAAAAATCAGTATAATCAGGTATTGCTCCCCCAATGTCGACACCTACAGATATGTAACAAGTTATCTTAATTTTGTTTTATTATGCAGAAAAACTGTCTACCTACTGTGTGTTACCTACTCATGTCACTCAGAATGAGTACAAAATATAACTTACCTACATATAACTAACAAATTTTTCAAAAACCGTTATGTAGGTGCTCCTTCTACTTTTTGGTGCACACTCGCTCCAACTTCGTACCTGCAACTCTTAAAACCTTAGACTTGAGAACTTGCTAACTACACTAAAAACTTATTACTTTACGCATTAGATTTTCAGGAAGCACTCTAAACGCTGGGCACTGTGCAATAAAAGTTAAAGCCACTAAAAACGACACGGGAGAATGGCGGTGCCACATCGGAACGCAAACCACCGGCGTGGAAATGATGCAGACCATCCAAGTTAGGGTGGCGATGGAAGTGGCAGCAGTCCAACAGAATATTCGTGCAATCCATAACAAGCCTATGACGATAGCCTGTGCGACTACGAAAGGATTTGTGCCGTTAAGTTACTGCCGATTTGAGCCGCCCAGTGGGCAGCCGTTTAGTATCAATTCTGATATTACTCGGACGAAGTAAGTTAATAAAACAAAAATAATTTACTTACGCTCAGCGAAGACGAAAAAAGAGCTCAGAGCTTTTTTTTGTGATATTTAATAATAAACCAGTTATCAGTGTTTTAAACGCTAGTTGGGGCATTTGATTAATGTAGCAATGTTTGCTCTTTAAGAGAGGGACGATACACCTTATCGTCCCCAAAGTTGTTGGTGCAACTTTGGTGCAGTAAAGGTGTATTTTTCAATGCCGTCCAAAAATTCTCTTCGGCCTGCGTGATTACGAGTCTTTGAAGTTAGAACTGGATTTTGAACTTACAGCATGCGAGAATCACCTAATTTTATAAACAAGTATTTTTTTGTTTTGTTCTACTAGTAAGATCTTTTTTTTTTTGCAGTCCGATCCTGGGAAGATATTATTTCCCTAGCAACAAGAGTTTAGATCGCGGTGACTGTGCTGTGACTATTCGGAAGGTAAAATATGAGGATGTCGGCTCCTGGACCTGCGGAGCTGGCCTTGATGATGGTCAGGAGCATATCGACTTCATTCAATTTGAGGTTGAAGGTGGGTTCAGAATGTATTACTCTCGGATTTTACCATTAGTAGTACCTAATTTCAAAAAGTCTAAGATCAAAGAGCAGTCACTACCGCAGTATCGTAGCTGATCATTAAAAATCGTAAACAGTATACATCTGAAAAGTTGTGGCAACAAATCATTGATTAGAAGTATGTAAAATGAATATTATCTAACGTCGTGACGTTATCTGTTAGTTCTTCTTAGTATATTTACTAATTTTGCCTTAAAAACCAACACTGACCTCTCTTTTCAGGACTGTACGCCATGTCAACAGCATCAGCAACGGGCATAACTTTTGGAGCATTCGCGATTGTTGCTTTGTTAGCAGTTCTCGGAGTTTTCGCGTGGAAAAAACGACATTTCCTAGGCGCTGTGAGGCCTGATGTTGAGGAAGCTGAGGTCCACGAATTGGAACAGCTACCAGTTAGTCCAAGTCCTCAACCCAGTAGGAGTACACCTCGAGTCATTATTCAGTCGCCTTCGGAGCCTAGTTCGTCTCCATTAATGCCTCAATCACAATCTGAGGCGTAAATAAATGCCTCTACAGGCGATGAGGAAATGACGTAGACTTATCTGCTAACACACTGCCATATAGAAAGTAAATAAGACTCCCACCTAACACAAAAAGTCGGTCTTTCGTACCTCGAGTCATTATTCAGTTGCCTTTGGAGCCTAGTAATCACAATCTGAGGCGTAAATAAATGCCTCTATAGGCGATGAGAAAATGACGTACACTTATCTGCTAACACACCCTAACACAAAAAGCCGGTTTTTCGTAACTAAAAACTTTTGAGCAAAGAATTTATTATCAACTAGCTTTTGCCCGCGTCTTCGCCCGCGTGAATATCGGAAAATATCCCACGGGAACGTGCTACCGGGATTAAAAGTACCGTGTGTTAATCCAGGTAAACAATGTCGGGGGTGCGGTGAATACAAGTATCTCCCGGGCCCCCGACTCATGGTGCTAGCAGGGACAGTGGGGTTTTTCTGTAGCTACTATAAAAAATACCCAAATCACTATAGGTGTGGCTATAAAATTTTAAGGTTCCCCTCGATTTCTCTGGGATGCCATCATCAGATCCTGGTTTCCTTATCATGGTACCACCAATCATCAAAATCGGTTCATAAACGACGAAGTTATCCGCGAATACACATAAAAAAATATATATAGGGTGACTGGTAATTAGTGACCGATACTTAAACACATGATTGTGCTCATGATAAGAAACAACTTTTACTATGGGACCAAACCTGAAATCGGGAAAATAAATAAATAAATATGTTTGGACATATCACACAACGCCATCTAGCCCCAAGCTAAGCAACCTAATGCTTGTGTTATGGTAACGAGATGGCTGATAAACTACTTATATAAATTTTTTTTAAAAAAAAAAATCAACTGCACATTTTGACGAGTTATGCGAACATGAATGTATGGGGCAGCTGAATTTTTTTCAGCGATTTCAGGTTTGGTCTCATAGTAAAAGTTGTTTGTTATCATGCGTATAATCATGTGTTTAAGTATCGGTCATTAATTACCAGTCACCCTATATATATTTTTTTATGTGTATTCGCGGATAACTTCGTCGTTTATGAACCGATTTTGATGATTGGTGGTACCATGATAAGGAAACCAGGATCTCATGATGGCATCCCAGAGAAATCGAGGGGAACCTTAAAATTTAATAGCCACACCTATAGTGATTTGGGTATTTTTTATAGTAACTTGTGCATTTGCTCCCGGAAAGCACCATTTGGTGCAGTGGAACTAATGAGGAAGACCACAGATGGCCATCAGAACTACTCAATAATACGTCACATATTTCACGGGTTGCCATTCGATTATTGCCAAGCAATTTATGCTCGTCACAATACATATTATTATGTTGAAGTGGAGCTGATGGCAGAGCTGAGGACACTTCACCATCAGTTCCAGTTCTCCTGGTTCCTTACTGGAAGAACTCCTCAACAATTAACATCCTTGTATCGGGAAAAGCAATATTTTGTAAAAGGTGATGAGCAGTTGACATTAGGCTATTGTAACTTAGATGAATTACAGACTGACGCCTAAAAAGTGAAAAAATAAAAAACTTTTACAAAAAAAACAACCGACTTCCAAAAAAATACTTCAAAGTGAAAAATAACTTCAATTTCGGAAGTTGGTGGCAAAAAACTAAAAAACAGATACAAAGACACCGACTTTCGAAATTAAAGTTATTTTTCACTTTGTAGTATTTTTTTGGAAGTTGGTTGTTTTTTTTTTGTAAAAAAGTTTTTTTTGCGAGCTTTAAAGCGTCTGGCTGAAACAACCGCCGATGGGAAGTGACTGACAGTATTTTAATTATTAACAATATTCTGTAAAACATACGTAAAAATCAGCAGTTAGACTTTAAGAAAAGTGAGTAATATTTTTACGTAACTTTAGTACCTAATACCTGGAAATTGGCCGTCGCCGTCGGCCCAAGCTAGCAGGTATGCGTGCGTTCAAAGTACACACAGCAGCAGGTCGTTACTACAAACTGCCAAATTTTCTCATTCGATATTGAACTTAAACTTCAACATTTTAAGGTTTAAAATCATTTGGAGTTTGACAGTTTGGTATAACTTGATGTGTGTTGTCTGTACATACTAACACTACTCTATCCTATACATTTTGTTAATCAGAAAATGAGTAAGGTCTGGCGGCTCTGGGATCTGGGACTATTACGATTATTTATAATTTAAAATAATTATGAACTAAACCATTTTATTATAACTTTTTTTGTTATTGTGCATTGATGCCCTCTAGGGCAGTAAGGTTCCCTATTGAATGTGTAATGAAATAAGTAAATCTGTTATTGTTTTGTTATTATTATATTGAATATTATAAATACTAAATTAAACTTAACATTATTATATTCATCACCTAAGCATAAATATTCCCTAAATACCTTGTCTGTATGAAAATTATGATTATTTTTCATTGCTTACATACTAGGATGGTTTAATAAAGCAGCTAATCGTTCCATGTTGACTGCATATACAGAATGGCAGGATATCACATTTTTGTGTGTGAGAAGTGTGTTGTAAAACTCATCTATTGTTAGTTTGTCATCATTTGGCTCCGTGTTGGCACTGAAAATAAAATTAAAAATGGTAAGTATTTCCACAAAGAATAAAATACAAAAAGGTTAGCTGCATCTAAAGTAGTGTAGTGGCTTCTTTTCTATATTATTTTTGGGTAAGTATATAGTGTGAGTTCTTAGGGGCCATTTTCAGTATCAATTCCATAGTTAATTGATTGGAAATATTTTAAACAGTTATCTAAAAATGTAAAAGTAACTATCTTACTACAAAAGATTTAAACACATGTTCAATGCGTATTTTATGTTTTTTGTGTATAGAGTTTGACATAATTGTGTTTAAATCTTTTATAGTAAGACCACAATGTTCTCACCTGCATGCAATCTCAAAAGCTGCAGAGTGTTCCATCTCATCTATAGTAGGTGGACACCTCGGTCCCAGCAAATCAGTCATCCCTTCATCCACACTAACACGCCCTTCTCTTTGCGGATCATATAGTTTTGCAGTATTTCTTAACCACATATTGGGCACATCGGTACCTACATCGTACATGAAGGTTGTGTTATGCATCTTGTAGCCTTTCCTTTGAGATACTACGGCAGTGATAACATTCTTGAGGAAATGTTGTACAGCAACAACAATTGCATCAGCAGCGTCATCTTCAGCACCTTCAAGTCCTGTCTCCCATGCTGCCAGCATGAAACGGCCCACAACTAGTGCATGATCTGGTAGGAATATTTCCTGTGAAGAAAAAACGATGATTTCAGAAAAAAAAAATAATTTGTGTGAATTAGTGTGTGGTTGAAGTATGACATTGTTAATGTATCCAAAAATAAAACTTATTTAAAAAGAAAAATATGATTGTAATGTTACCTGAGCAGCATATTTAACACCATCACTGCCTGCTCCTGGTGGTGAATTAGGTGGCAAATACTCCAGCAAGTCAACAGGCTCGAAGTTAGACTTCTCAGACGTCCGGGAACTCCTCTTGTGCCTCCTACTATTCCTATTGTGTGAACTAGCTTTTTCTTGAGCGATCGTTATAGACGCTTCCGCCAATCCTTCTACTTTATTCAATAAAGCCAGTAAAAACTCATTGTGGTAGTGTACCTGGTCAGAAGATAGTAGTTTTCGAGCTTCAGCATCAAACTCTTCTTTGGTTAACTTCATTCGAAACCACTGTTTCATGTGACTAAAATATTTTGTGGATTTCTCACCAAGCACGTCGTTTAGCTTACGCCTAGCAATATTTAGTGGGTCAGATGACATTGTTTTAAATGATTAATGTATCAGTCTATCAGTGGAAATCAAAGAAATATCTTTGCAATCGAAACAAACCAAAAACAAACACAATACATAGGTACGTAGGTCTGTGCCAGTCTGCACAATACTTATACAATACAAATCTTCTGACATCAATCAATCTAAATCTATCAATCCATTTTGTCTGTGATCCAATCTGAGAACTGAACAGATTACAAATATGTAGGAACTGTCAAAGTGTCTCATCATCTGTGATGTGGGGTGTCTTCAATAGTGTACATAGTGTGAAAAATGGGTGCCATTTTTGAAGTGTCTCAATTAGATTCTATAGTGCTAATAAGCCACTAAAAAAATCACAATTTTTTTTACTCAATCGATAAGTGCCATAAAAATGAATTTAAATTTAACATTTTCAAATTTCGCGCGAAAAAACGCTGGACGCAGTAGACGCCATAATGCTCTGTGGTCATGACGTCAGTTGGCTGAGTAAACAAATACTTTATTTATATACGCTGATCCGCTGATCAGTTGACAGTTGGCATTGACACTTTTTATCATGGTGTTTTACATGGCGACTACTTTCATGGTGTTAGAAAACAGACTAAAAAAATTGAAAACTTTGAATTGAATTTTTAAATTTATATTGATATTTTTTGAAATACAACTTTTCCGACTGCTTTTTGCCTAAGCTATCTAAATAATATATTTTTAGATTTTTTTCTCATTATAGAGTAAAATACCGTATTATTAGCTTAATTCGCTAGTACGCACGGCTACAGATCAAGCTATACAATTGCAGTTTAGGCTGATCTCGCATTGTATAGGATTTCCTTACAATGAGAGGTCAGTGTAAACTGGAAATGTATAGCTTGATGTGTAGCCGTGTGTAAAGACTGGCTTAACTGACTGAGTATAAGTTTCCCATGGAATTACTAATCCATACTAATACTATAAATTCGAAAGTAAAAACCGAACTCTCGAAAGTAACTCTGTCTGTCTCTGTCTGTCATTCTGTCTGTCTGTCTATCTGTCTTAACAGACAGATTGCACGCCTAAACCACTGAACGGATTTCGATAAAATTTGGCAAGGCTGTAGATGGCATCCTGGAGAAGGACAGGCTACTTTTTGTCTCAAAAATAATCCTACAGGGGGTGATATAGGGGATGAAAGTTTGTATCGGAAACTCAGCATTTCGTTAGGGATATGATATTCAAATTTTTGCTTTTGGTAGGAAATAAAGAAGTATGTGGTACAGCGTTTTTGAAAAATCATATCCTGAGTGGGTAAAATAGGGGTTGATTTTAAAATTCACAAATAACATTAAAATTTTTGTGTACGCACGGGAACAGATCAAGCTATACGTTTCCAGTATACGTTGACCTCGCATTGTATAGGATTTCCTTATAATGTGAGGTCAGTGTAAACTGGAAATCTATAGCTTGATGTGTAGCCGTGTGTACCTACCTACCTCTTTTTAAGAGGTTTAAGGGATCGGAAATGTAGTCATAGTTCGTATCTTGAGGTAACATATATTCTTTATTTCATTCGACGTTTTTACGACGAAATTATTACAACAAATAACTTTTGAACAAGTGGACACTCGGTCAAAACTTATTTGAATAATATATTAACTATGCATAATAAATAACTAAACAGTCCCCCGCCGCACAATGGATACCTATATAAGGGACATTGGGATTTTATTTTACAAATTCCATTTAAAAAAAACCTATCGAAAGATCTGTCATTTTGATGAATAATTGTTAAAAAACTTCTTTCTCTAAAAGTGATAGTTTTCCCGGAAAAAAATATTTAAAATTTTTGTTGTATGAAAAAAACCAGAAACTGCTAGACCAAGTCTTGACAGGTCTTGCTTTAATACTATTCTCATTCTTGGGCTTGTTGGCTATAATTATACGCTATCAGCGCGCGCCCATAGTTGCCCGTTCAAGAGTTATGAGGTTCAGTAAACATCCACGCGGGAGAAGCCGCGGGCAAAAGCTAGTATATAATAGTTTCATGATGTTTCCATACTTTACGAGACAGTATTATAAAGTGCTCTGTGGTGTGACAGTCACTGACAGTTGACGTTGACAGCTTTCACAATTCCACTGATCTTGGTCTGTCACCTTGGTTTGTTTAGAAATTGTGAAATAAAAATTGTTTAATTCCAGCTGATATTGTGGATATACGATAACCAAAATGTCTCTAAATTTCTTACTAAACACAGGGATATCAAATTCAGTCATGAAAGGTAAGTATTTCTTAAACATAATTTTGAGGTTATGTTATTAAGAAGTTAGAAAATTAACCTTTTAATTTCAGAATTTGTCCGCAACGCCAGTAAGAAGACCGGTGGTAGTACATCCAACACAAACTGTTCGGTGAAGCCGAAGCGTAGAGGGTGGAAAGTGCAAGATGGACACTTTGTTCAGGCTGGTCATATGTTAGCCACTCAGAGGACTCCCAGGTTCCACCCTGGATTGAATGTGAGTGTCCCTTAGTTCTTATTAAACGATGTAATCTATTTCCTTGGTACACAGGTACAACACCTTGTAATAATAGGTAGACTTGATGTTTGTAAATACTTCACTACTACTTCTGTTTACTTTATTGGTTCATTCCAATGATATTATATTGTTCATTCAAATAGGTTTTTCACATTATTGGTATACAAAAGATATTTATTAAATAGGTCAAGTACTTTATGTATACAATATTTTTCATAAAGTAGGTAGCCCGTTTAAGTATTGGTTCGTCTCTCTTTTTTAATTTTGACCAACTTTATTTGTTAAACACTTACAATAACTATAACAATATCTATTCTATTCTATAAAATTGTAGGTACTGTAAAGGCCCGGTACTCGCAGGTCCTTTACTGGGGGGTAACAAATAAGTAGAATGAGGCCGGGAGACGAAAGGCTTATGCCGTATATATTTATAATAGTAACTCTATTCCAAGATAAAAATATATCACACTGCCTAAGCGGAGCCCTAGCTAAAATCTATCTGTCATCCTACAAAGAAAAACGAGGTTCATTTTTCTTTCTAGAACTCATTCAATATTTGAATGATTGAATGTCAGCCAGTATAACATTGTCGAGGCTTGATCAAAGATGTTTGACCTCTACAGTACCTATATCAAATATTTTCAGGTTGGTTTTGGCAGAAACGGAACCCTTTTTGCAATGGAAGCTGGCAAGGTGGTAGTGACTTGTGAGAAATTTGATCCCAAGTGGGATCACACATGGGTCCAAAGAATCTATGGAGGGCGGGAACAACAGACAATCTTGAAGAAATACTTTAATGTTATACCTAAACCCCAACATCAGAGGTTTAAGCTTGTAAATGAAGTTTGAATGTGTTGTAGTGTTATTTAGTCATATTAGGGAATATATTTTTAGTTGATGGTATATTGTGTTATCATTAAACCATTCTTGAAATATCACTTTATTTGGAGTAATGTCCTTACAATAGAAATAACTAAACTTATATGTGATTCATTTTCTGCCCCCAAAAGATGTTTTTGAGCTTGTCCAGATGACGCGATTTACGCGCTAGTCGAGTCGCGCGTAGACAATCGCGGGATTGTGAGGTACTAGTGTCCACATGCAGTCGCGCGTTTTGCTATTCGCCCGTGAATCGCATGCAAGATTCTCGACTCTTGCGATTGACGCGCGTTCTTTGCGCGAGTCGAGATACCAGGGAAGTCATTGTACCGTCCAGTACCTACGCGCGATAATGCCGCGGGCGGACGTATTTTGAATAATAATAAAAATCAGCCAAGTGCGTGTCAGACCACGCACAATGAAGGGTTCCGTAGTTGGGATGAATTTATCCCACAAACAAACTTAGAACACTAGCGCATAAAACGGGCCATCTGGTCGCAGTGCAAATTCTTACGCGAGCAAATCGCGTCATCTGGACAAGCTCTTAGCAACTCATATTTTCATGGCATGGAATAAATTTCAAAGGGCAGCGCCGCGCCTTTTGTAGAAAGTGTATGTAGATGGCGCTGCCTGAATGCCAGTTGCAGTTTACGTTAGCGCCAGTGGCACTATCGGCTCTGGACAGAGGGCGCTGATTGTGCATGAAGATTATTGTAAAAAAACTAAAATACGGTCCTATTCCTTTCACAGTTATTATTTTTAATTTTGCAACACATCACTGTCAAAATCACAGTTATTTATTCAATATTTCTGCTGAATTGCTGCCACGCTGCTACTGACAAGTCTGTCAAAATCACTGATCTTTATTCTCGTTATATTAAGGTTGCTGGTGGGTTGCTGTTAAGGGAGGTAACATAGGTAAGTAATTGTGAATGGGCTGTGATTTCTGGCTGAGACATTCTGTTTCTACATTTATATCTGTACTAAGTAAATCGTATGATGTACCTAATAAAGAGTATTCTACTATTTAATTATCAGACTTCAGGCAGCTCGCCTATGAGATTCTTTCTGGCATTACAGAGCGAGAGTGCCTTCGGAAACAGGGCGTGTGTCAGCGACTGGTGTTGCGGACAACCAATGTGGGTGGTGCGACCCACAAAATGAATGCTTGTTTACACTTTACACTGAGTAGGTAAATACATATGCAAAGAAATATTAGAATTATACACTCGATCACTTGTACGAATCGCTTTATTGATACTTAACACCTTAAATTGTAGCCCCGAGACCACTTTCGTCGTTTTTTTAACCGAGGATTGAATTTATTTATTCCCGCGCCTTTTTCTATTTTTTCTAAAGTCATCAATGGGTTGCCACAACAAAAAGAATAAAATATTTAAAAATAACAATGTTGTAACCCACAAATAATATTAGTTTTAAATCTACGATCAATAGTAGCACTATTATTGATCGAAGTTTTAAATAGTCGATTATTGTGTATGCTAACAGAAAGTAGGTAATTTTAATCACCGCTCACTACTTACTACTACTTTTTTTTAACCCGATATCGCGAAAAAAAAATCTGCTGTTGCTACATTTTGACGAGTTATGCGAACAGTATGTAGGGAACAGCTTTTTCGCCATTTCAGGTTTGGCCCCTTGGTAACTAATGATAAGTACAATGACTCCTTAAAAGGATAAGGGTGATTAAAATTACACCCTGTATAAAAAGATCATATTGAAACCCACCTGTCACACACAATCCACACCTTTAAAAACCTTGCCGCATGATATATGGAGTAGAGGAAACACCTTCAGGAGAGCTAAGGACAAATTTTATTGGCCTAATAAATATCACGCGCCTGTAAATCATAGCATATTGCCAACTGGAACCGTGTAAGGGATTTAAAGGGAAATATTCCATTTAGCTCGAGTTATGTAGGTCTCAGTTTTATATGGTTTCTTTAGTCAGGTTACGGATTGTATAAATCCATAAGTGTCTTCAGTTTTCTTTATTTCCGAGTTTTCCGGCGCTCCTCACCTAACTTGGTAAGTGTGGCCTATGCTGCACAGACATAAGCTCACTGTGCAGGATTTGTCGGATTTGCTGTTTCCAGCCGGAGTCAACAGTTTGAAAATGTAGATAAGTACAGGAATGGAAGTTGAACCAACCCTCGTTTCGTCTAAAATTCAAATTCTCTTGTTCTTCTGAAAATGATGATTGATGAGGCAAAAAAAAAAAACTTGAAGAAAAACTTCCAATAAAATTACTGCAGCTAGATTATTGAAACAAAGCACATACAGTCACATTCAAACTACTAAATTGTATAAAGTATGTAGGTACAGTCGGCACCAGATGTCAGTAACGCGAGCGTGTAAAATAAAATAAAAAACCCTAGGGAGAGGAGATTGTCGATTTTCCGGTCCTGAAATGACGTCCGGCCGGTACGGATGTTGACCGTACCGGCCGGGCTTCTCGTCAGTGACTGGATAAAGGTGAAAACTGTATCTTTGGAATTAGGTTAGGACAGTAAGGCAGAATTAACCTAGTTGAGATTCTGAATCGCGGAAGAAATGTTTCTTTCTTTTGTAACGTGCAAAGTTATCACCGGTAGAGTAGGTAGGAGTAGGTTTATTCTGTGCCGCGCCGGTAGATACTTAGGCTTTTTGGCTAGGCTTGTTGGCAGGTATAATAACTTTTATTTGGAGGCATACCTACATGCTTTCATAATTATTTACTTGTTGGCAGGTAGGAACCTACTGACCTGACAGCTGTAGGTACCTACTGTAAAGGTTTCATGCGAAGGGCGGCCATCATATTATATTGGCTGAAAATACAGTTCTACCAACTTATCCGTGAACTGAAAGAGGACGCCACCGTCCGTCGATGCGTCGACACAATCGAATGACATGCGTCGGCACAATCGAAGACATTTCAACATGACGGCCGTAGTTCCAATTTTCGCCATTTCACTGATAAGTTGGTAGGAGTGTACCTATATTTACACACATTTACGTTCGATCATTCATTCAAGTCTCGAATTACTTTTGAATGTGAAGTTTAAGCTTTTGTTCTGAAAAAGAAACCAATCAAGAGCGAGTTGGACTCTTGCACCGAGGGTTCGTTCCGATTTCTGAAAAAGTGTGCTATTTAGAGACATCGTTTTATTTTTCCTGTAATCTTTACATACACTTCTATCACATAAAATAATTTCAGATTTTTCTCTATGCAAACTTCGGAGATAAGGGGGGGGGGGGGGGGGGGGAGGGGACGGTATTCTTTTTTACATTTTTTCATTAAAAGTCGAAAACGCATACCTAGTTTTCGAGTTTTGATGAAAAATGTATAAAAATGGTCTAAAAAAAATAAGAAAAAAAATGTTTGAGAATGTGCAAACAGTGCTCTTTCATATGATACACCACATGCCCTATGCTATCACTTCGATTTTTTAAGACCACCTTTCAGTCCTTGCAGCAAAAAAAAAAAAAAATATTTCTTTCTTATTTGCAAAATAGTTGGGCAAACGTCATCTAAATTGTTCCAAATTTCAAGTTGATAGCATTATTAGTTCTTGAGATATCCAGCTGTGACAGACGGACAGACAGACAGACTAAGTCGCATCATAAGGGTTTCTTTTTACCATTTTGGTACGGAACCCTAAAAAGATGAGTAGAAATATAGTAGAGATAGGATGGGGATAGGTGTATATTTCCTTGAGATAAACTGATAAAAGTTTAAATACATAATCTACAAGTCTACCCTCTATTGCTTTGTAGCTTTGTAGCTTCTTTGTAGCTTAGCCCCCCACAGTACCTACCTAGTAGTTAAGTTCAAGTGAATGCAAAGGGATTTAAACAGTTGGGTACATGGTTAATCCACCTTCCGTAATTTCCGCGAGTCATTCTCTTACTGATTGCTGATTAAAGTTTAATGAAACGTGCTGGTAAGTTCAAACATATTCCATAGTTAAGTTTGACTTGTCAGTTATCTGTTTTTGGGGGACTGCTATGAAAATGTAGGGGAATGAAACGAATAGGTACCTATAGCTACCATGAATATAGAAATAAATGTTAATGCGTGATTTGACGTTTAATTTACCGTTAGTGGGTGAATCAGACATTAATATATTTATTAATATCTGATTCACCCACATTGATTGACGTATTTGATATTAATTTCAACTTGATACCTCCACGCGTTCCTGAGAAAAAGGGTCTTGACAGACAGACAGACGGACAACGAAGTGATCCTATAAGGGTTCCGTTTTTCCTTTTGAGGTACGGAACCCTAAAAACACCCCGGCCTGATAATTTACGGTAGGTAGGTATACCTACCTATAATTATAGTGTAAATAGGGTTCCGTACCTCAAAAGCAAAACCGGAACCCTTATAGGATCACTTCATTGTCCGTCTGTCTGTCTGTCTGTCATTCTGTCAAGACCCTTTTTCTCAGGAACACGTGGAGGTATCAAGTTGAAATTAATATCAAATACGTAAGTCCGAAAATTGTTAATTTGTTATTCTATCACATAAAAAAATAACTTCAAGTCTGTCAGTCTGTCAAGACCCTTTTTCTTAGGAACGTGTGGAGGTATCAATGGACGATATGGTCCCTTGGCCATTGGAAAAATACGGCCATTTATGCGACATATTTTGATACTCGCAAGTAAATCAAAATCTACCGGTACCTACTTCCCGTTGACCTAGAATAACGAAATTTGGCAAGAAGCAAGGTCTCACAGCAGAAGCAAAGTCCGAAAATATTAATTTGTAATTTTATCACAAAATTTTTTTTTTTTGGGATTACAATGTTGGTTAAGTTCGTTTTTGGGATAAATTCTTCTCAACTACGGAACCCTTTATTGTGCGTGGTCCGACACGCACTTGGCCGGTTTTTACGTAGGTAATTATGATTTCTGAGTGCCTGAGAAGAATCGTAAGCCGACTTTATAAAGCTGAAAAAAAATCGAAAGCAGACTTTAAATTCCTTATGTTGTTGTGTATGTTACTAGAGCTAGCTTTAGCATTTTTTGCAACTTATCTTTCTTACGTATCGATTGTCTTCAGAGACCGCAATACTACTATCTCACGTTACAACACAGGAATGCCAACTAACGAATGCCAATAAAAACTTTTTTACAAAAAAATACAACCGACTTCCAAAAATAACGCTACAAAGTGAAAAATAACTTTAATTTCGGAAGTCGGTGTCTGATTAAATGTATTTTCGTTTTTGCCACCGACTTCCGAAATTAAAGTTATTTTTCACTTTGTAGCGTTATTTTTGGAAGTCGGTTGTATTTTTTTGTAAAAAAGTTTTTATTTTTCACTTTTTAGTGGTTCACATGTGCTTACCCCTTCACAGCGTACTGGCGTGATGTTATGTTATGAACTGGTGTGAACAACAAACAGACATGAGATTTCAGCAATCCCAGTCCATTTGCTATCATTTATTGAGGAGTTCCGTTGCCTATCTCAGAAGTTCTTCATCAGATCTTCACCAAATTGAAATGGGACCACTCCAAGAAAGTACTCTTCCAAAGACTATCCAAATCGCTTCAAGTGTGCCTATAAAATTGGAAGAGTTCTCTCTATTTCTCCAGGATCCCATCATCAGATCCTGACTTGATGATCATGGGACCCCCTGGGAAGTATACCCTTTCAAACATCGGTCCAGCCATCTTCGAGTAATCGGGGAACATACATAAAAAAAAAAAAAAAAAAAAGGTTCCGACGAATTGATAACCTCCTCCTTCCTCCTCAACGATCGTTTTGCATGACAAGGATAGAAAAATAATTTCAAAAGCGTGTAACTTCTCCATTTTATTTATTTTTTCACATATCGTATTTTTTGTAACATCTTTAAAAAGGAGTATTAATTCATGGATGTTTTTGATTGTAGTCAAATACCTATTTATGTACTCAATGTCTAGATATTTACTCACTTATTATGGGTTGTGACTACATGATAAAATACTATGTAACAAAGATTGTAGACAATTAAATTAATTCTTGTCCATGTTTACATATTTTTGAGGCTGACTGTACTTGTGTGCTAGAGAAGTTTGTACTTTGTCCGTCGACTTCGAAGTTAGTACCTATAGTGAAATTGGAACTTGATATCTTAGTCATGCACAAAGATTGTGGTCGATTAACTTCCAGAAACGTTTTACACATCATTTAACACAAGAAAATTCTCTGAAAAAAAATACAAGCTGAATTTTTTTTTCAATCTACCCTAAAATAATATCGCTGGTAGAAACTTTTTTCCTCTCCGTCGTCGCGTCTCATAATAAGGTGCGATGTTGATCGAGGCGCAAGGCTCACGGGACCAACATGCGAGGACTTGCTAGGTAACTACCTAATACCTACTTAGTTAATAGGTAGTAGGCACATGACGATATTATTCGGAATCCTCATAATCTGTGTAGTCACGAAGATATTGCAAAATGTATTTTTGTGAACGGGAGCCCTCAGTAGGGACTGGTCATCTCTTAGCTGCCACGGCTTATTGACCGAGCGAGTGGATCGAGCGAAGCGTCTCGGCTTTCGTCCTTGTTAGCGTTGCAAAACTTCGGAAGTATTCGCAATAATTCGCAATTATTCGCAAATATTCAAAAGAATACTTCGATTTGAAGGAATACTACTAGTAAAACTTATTACGTAAGTACTTATCTAAGTAGATGAAAAGAAATATTCGGAAGTTTTCAAATCGAATAATTGCTTATTTTTTTTTTTGGTTCCTACTTGTTGAGGTTCAGGGGTTTATGGGTTCTATAAAGGGGGACCAAATTTTCATTATCTTTGCGATAGGACACACCGTTTTCGAGATATAAGCAAAAGATAAAAAAAACTATTTTATAAACTCAGTACCTAATCTACCTATGTATTTACTTCTCTATTACTTTCACACCTAAACCGCATACAAAAACTTATTACGTAAGTACTAATCTAAGTAGATGAAAAGAAATATTCGGAAGTATTCAGAAGTTATCAAATCGAATAATACTCAGATTTATGAATGTACGCGTAGTGCGTTCATTCATAAAAATCTTATTTTTTCTTTGTACCTACATGTTGCGGTTTAGGGGTTTATGTGTTTTATAAAGGAGGGCCAAATTATCATTATTTTTGCAATAGGACATACCGTTGTCGAGATATAAGCAAAAGAAAAAAAAACTATTTTATAAACTCGGTAATCTACCTATGTAGGTATTTACCTCTCTATCACTTTCACACCTAAACCGCATACAAAAACTTATTACGTACTAATCTAAGTAGATGAAAATAAATATTCGGAAGTATTCAAAGTTTTCAAATCGAATAGTACTCAGATTTATGAATGAACGCGTAGTAACATAGTCTCTGGCATTAACGCCATCTAGCGGTGAATATCAAACTTTAATAGATAAGTACTCTATGCGTGACCGAACATGTACTTAGCTCGGCGAATAATTGCGAATACTACACAAAACTCCGGAATGCTTCCGCGAATAATACGACGGGAATACTTCGGAATAATACTCTCCGGCAACGCTAGTCCTTGTCAAACTTGTTGGTACAACAAGGACGAAAACATTAAATTTTTGCTTCAAGTCTGGCAAAATTTGCTTTCGTCTGTCAGTTTGTTGCTACTCCTCTGCAGGACTGCAGGTCGTATTTTACAACCGATCTAGACGAAAGAATTATTTTGTTGTCGGAGATTTTTGATTGGGTACTTCCTCCAAAAAGGGGCAAAAAGGGGATATGGATATCTCCGGCGCTTTATGAGATCCGATTTCAATGGTTCTTTTTTTATTTGAAAGTTGGTGATTTAAATAGTTGAAATTTGGTACACATAAATATGAATTTCTGTGACCCAAACTCGGACGAGTACTTAACGTAAATAAATGATTTTTTAATATGGGGGTCACTTTGCCCTCCAGGGCAAATAAGAAGCCGCCGGGGTCGCGGGTAGTTCGAAAGAGATACCGTGGCCCTGGCACGGGCAACTGAAGGAACATGGGTGGGTTTTAGTCAGTAAAAGTCTGACACACCCTCCCGCTCTGCCCAGAGCGGGAGAAGTCATTTGATGATTTCCCATCCACAAAAAAAAAAAAAAAAAAAGGCAAATAAGAAATAAAAAAAGTTTTACAAACTGTACCTTATGTTATTTATGACATATCAAATGAAAGGGCATACTGCTGAGGGTCTCAAATAGTTTTTTTTTTATAATCCTGACTTCCCAACTAATATAATAAATGCGAAAGTGAGTTTGTTTGTTTGTTTCGCTTTCACGCTGAAACGGCTGAACGGATTTGGATAAAATTTGCTACACGGGAAGACCATGACTTAGAATAGGACATAGGATACTTTTTATCCCGGTAGTATGTTCCCGTGGGATAATTTCACGCACGCAAAATGCACGCGGGCGAAGCCACTGGTGAAAGTTTTAAAATAAATTGTTTTAAAGTTATTTAAGAAAATAGACAATAATTGACCGGCCCCCCCCCCTTATCTCCGAAACTAATGAGCTTATTTAAAAAAAAAGTTAATATAGCAAATGGTAAAATATATGCATATATATATGGTATATGTTATATATATGGTATATATATATTACAGGAAAAATATATAAGAAGTTGATGGTCTTAAAATAACACTGTAAATCTCTCAATATTGTGCGTATTAACTAACATTTGCAGTTGGAATGTATTGGAAAACATGTTTTTCAACCACAATGTTAAGTTTGTTCTTGGGATAAATTCATCCCAACTACGGAACCCTTCATTGTGCGTGGTCCGACACGCACTTGGCTGGTTTTTTTAGATTGTAGGTATACATTCATATGTTGTTATTTTCTATGAGAAACTGAAAATAGGCACACGGTGAGTTGCATGAAACCAACATTAATTTAACGGAAACTGTAAATTAATGCTGTCACTTTCTATTAGATAAAAAATGTAAGGGATGCCATAAATTTAAAGTCTCCGTTAAACTAATGATGGTTTAGTGCAACTCAACGATAACCTCTTAGAAAATTAATTATTACAAATATGTGCTTATCTAAACTACACGTGTAAATTACGAGTTACAAGGGTCATTATTTATTTCATAAGTACACTCTTTTGCAAAAAAAACGGGCACATTAGATTTTTTTCTCTACTTCAATGAAGAAGAACAAGAAAGAGGTTTTATTAATTTCACATGTTATTTGAAGCATCCTGGCATGATTCTTTATGTCCCAAATTTAAATTTTCAAATTAACAAAATAAAAATATAATGATTATTGTGGATTATTGTAAAATTGCTTTACTAATGGCGCGAATTGCTGAAAAGATTTTTTTACTGATTACTAAAATTTTAAAACTTTTTGGATATTTTCTGCAAAATAAACAATTTAATCTTTCTTTTTACATTAAATTCCACTTTTTGATATGAGTGATAAAGCGATAAGGGTCGGTAAAATTATAGCCCTACTTGAAGAAGGTTGTTCGCAAACTTACGTGTCTCAGAGGCTAAATGTGAGTCGTTCAACTATCCAGAGGACTTGGCAACGGTATCAAGAGACCGGTTCGGGAAGAAATCGATGCACCGAACCAAGAGATGACCGCTTGTTGGTGAGTTGGGCGTTGCGGAATCGTAAGGCGTCAAGAGTGGACCTGAAGAAGAGCCTTGAATAAGTAAGAGGAATAGAAGTTAGCTTGTGGACGGTCAGGAGGAGGCTTTTGGCTGCCAATATCAGGAGTTACCGCCCGGCTCGGGGCCCTAAATTACTCCGTGAGCACCGTGTTGCTCAACTTCAGTTTGCTCGAAACTAACTAAATAAACAGGTTTTCTTTCTTTTTCTTCTAAGCTGTGCTTCATGGACTCTGGAGGACTGGAATAAAGTATTTTCTGATGAAGCTGGAATATCTTTGTATGGAGAGGACCGACACCGGCGAGTGCTGCGAAGTCCACGGGAACGCTATGCGGTAGTGTGTTTCGAAGAAATCACTCCTTATGCCGGAGGCTCCGTTATGTTTTGGGCAGCAATTAATTCGACGGAGCGTACGGAGTTAGTTTTCATAGAAAATGGAACATTAAATGCACATCGGTACATAATGGAAGTCCTAATTCCATATGCACAACCCGCATTGACTGCACTTGGGGAAGATTCCATTTTTAAGGATGACAATGCTCGCCCGCACCGTACTGCCGACGTGGAAGCGTACATGCAAGAAGTTGGGATCCGTCGTTTATCCAATTGAGCATGTCTGGGATGTTCTAAAGAGACGGATAAGATCAGTGTAACCTGCTCCACAAAACATCAGGGAGCCAAAAAGAGTCATTGCAGAAGAGCATCGTGGAAAGCATGCCCAGAAGGATTCAAGCTGTGATTTTGGCAAGAGGAGGTCACACTCGTTATTAGGTTTTTACATTTGTAACTTTAATTAATTTAAAAAAGTAAAAAAATGTTCTTGTCTTTATTGCCGACCACTTCTTATTGTTCGGCCGTGTACATCGGTTTTAAAGAATTCATCGAAATTAAAAAAAAGTGTCAGAATTCACGTCACGCGTATTAATTTACACGATTATAAGTACACAGACTACGTCAAAGAATTAAATTTCGTTTAATTAACTTAAATCGACCTTAGAACGTAAATTTCCTTAGGTGCCCGTTATTTTTGCAAACGAGTGTATATTTTTACACTTAGGTATATTCGTGATTTTGTTCATCAAAAATCGCCGGTACCTAAGTTACAATTTGTAGAAAATCATAGCAAACCCTGAGTGTCCGGCGACTCTCCATTACGTCTTACAAAAGTCGTGCTTAGTACCGCAATACATTTTTAAATTTGATTTTCTCTTAGTATAAATTAGTGTAGTGTACGAGTATCATCTGAATAGTTAAAAATGTGGTCAAGTGACTCAAGAGATGATGAAAATATTAGAAAATGGAACCAAGAACTTATAGAACAAGAATTGACTACCGTCATATGGAGACGATCTATGAATTTTACGAAAGATTTCGACTGCAAGTTGAAAAATCTGAACAATTAATAACATTTTGGGTAGCCATTTGTTTGGACATCCTGTCACTAAATACACCAAATAAAATGTCTTTTTTGTAGCGAATCAGTTGTAAAATCATTATTTTGTTATCATTTCTAGTAATTTTTCAAGAAATCGCAAAACCTTGCCGCGAATACTCTATAAGCTTCAAATTATAAAATAAAAGGAGGGAATACTTTGTCGCTACTACTTTCTTTTAATGTCTCGTCAATATTAGGCACAGACAAAATACCATTCAGCCATGCGTTTTTAAAGGGATATTCAATTAAAAACAAAAACAAAAAAGGCGAGAAAAGAATACAGCACACATTTTTGATTTTAGAACTTACAAGTAGAACCTACAAGTATTCAATTTTACAAACCCTGTAGATTTTTCTTGATAAACGTAATTTACACGAACTTGTAAAAACTTCCTTGTAAAGTTTAACTTGTGAACGTGTAGACTTGTGAGTTTTGATAAACAGGGCACAGAACGTGGAAATTCCATCTGTTTGTCAGTGTAGTTCCCTTTTTGTTTTGCTATACCTACTGAAATACTTAATGTTTTCAAACAAAAGGATAATAATATTATTGTTCTATCCTTTTTATCTACTCGCAAACAACGTGAATACCGAAATTCACCATTTTCATTATCACAAAGCATTTTCAGTCGTCACCTCGAAGGTCCGTTCCCCTCACTGCAGTTTGAAGGGTGCTTACTGTGTTCAGCTTTTCCCGCTTGTAATTTTCTCGGCATCCATATTGCAATTTTCGCCCAATAACACCCGATGTTAGGGTCGTCATACAACCGTTTTTTTTATGAAACTATCTTTTTAAAATAGGCCTAAAAACTCGACGACACTATTAATATTTTCTGGAAGAGTAAAGGCATTAGAAAGTAGTCATTTAGGGTTGGGAAAACTGAAATTAGAAGTTTCTTTTTTTTCGTAAGTTTTTTATGATCTGGCGACCCTAAATAACACCAGCTGCCGGTTATAACTCCTGGGCTAAATTAAACTTTTTGCTTGAAAACGTAAGTTGTCATGTGCGAATGACTTTTATGGATTAGTTTGTTTCAGTGTGATTATTATTTCTGGTGTTAGGAACGCGACGAAATTTTTCGCCGAGGGTTGTATTTTATTATGTTTTTATTGAGGTTTAAAAGTTAATGGGGTTTTCTTGCAGTTCAAACAAAAGTTTGTGAGAAGAAGCTATAGTTACAGTCTAGAAGAGAACATCCATTTCCAATGTAGGTACTTACTGAATTTACAATATTGGATTTGCAAGTTTGCAATAAACGCTTAGTAGTAGGTAATAACAGCCGCACGGGTCGATTGACCAGGTTAAGCTACGCTTGCCGGGGTTGGTCCGTGGATGGGTGACCATCTTTACATATCGAGACTCCTCCGTGCCTCGGAAAGCACGTTAAGCTATTGGTCCCGGCTGCCATTCGTGGATCTTTGACAGTCGTTACGGGTCGTCAGAAGCCCGAAAGTCTGACAACCAGTCTTACCAAGGGGTATCGTATACCCAGTTACTGAGTTGTGGAGGTCAGATAGGCAGTCGCTCCATGTAAAATACTGGTATTCAGCTGCATCCTTTTAGACTGGAAGCCGACCCCAACATAGTTGGGAAAAGGCTAGGCAGATGATGAGTAGGTAATTACCAACTACTTACAAGTTGACGTACCTAGGTATCATCATTTAGCGATTGTACTAGCGAATTTTGATTTGCGTTATGTTAAATACTTAGTTCTAGATGTGGTACCTACTTAGTCAAAGTGCACTTTACCTTTCTTCAAACATCACTACCATCCAGAAAAAAAACAAGACAATAATCTCTTCGTTACATTGATGCTATTCTGAGTGAGGAACGAGTATTCTTTCCATTTTTCACACCCATTCCGATCTTAAAGTCTTCAAGCCTCCACTCGACATCCGAGGCGTTTTTAAAAGTGAAACGTTTGTGTTGTTCCTTTATTCCAATTCCAACCTTAACGTTGGATGGTTAGGGTTCAATTTCATATTGTAGGGTGTCCTACTCCAATTATAGTATCCGAGACAACGCTGGCAGTGTCTTCGTAATGAAAGACAGTGAGACTGACTTTGTGACATAGTGTTATTCATTGCGGATCTAGCCATTTGGTTTGTTCAGCGTGTGCCTTGTTTGATGTGATATGTTTGACGAGTTTGCCAGGTAACTTAGACGTTAGCTAGCACGAGGAATGGGGTATCATCTTCTCAGCAATGCTGGTTAATGGACTGACTTTACAGTTCTCTATTATCGGCATGGGAAACTTCGGAATTTTGGCCCAAATTTTTTCTTCATAGGGTTCCGTTCCCGAAGGGTACCAAATGGAACCCTATTACTAAGCTTCTGCTGTCCGGCCGTCCGTCTGTCTGTCACAGGGCTGTATCTCATGAACCGTAATAGGTAGACAGTTGAAATTTTCAAAGATTCTGTATTTCTATTATGGCTTTAACAAAAATAATAAAAATAAAATATACATTTAATACAATACATAAAATAAACTTTACAATTTGAAAAAAAAAAAATCTTACCCTAGGGGGTGTCATTGTCTAGAACTTATCGAGTAGAGTACAACTATATTTATTTTTTATATCTTCAAAAATGAAAAAATAGGGGGCCGTAAAAGTTGTCAATTTTAGACCTTTTTTGTACGAACAATTAAACAAGTTAGGAATTTGAATCTTCTGCATATCATATACCATATAGGTACTGTATTTAATCAACAAATATTAAAAACGCCGATTCATAAGGTATTTTGTTTAAATGTGGGTGATTTTCTGCAACTGCAAAAGATAACCTCGTAATTCACAGTATCATTATGAAATACAAAGTTATCTTTGCGATTGTTAAACATATGGTACGAAACCCTTCGTGTGCGAGTGCGAGTCCGACTCGCACTTGGCCGGTTTTTTTATTGTTTTATACTCTTGGAATTTGGATAATTATCTTGAGGTTTTGAAGCCCATGTATCTAAATTCAAAGTTACAGTCCTACCAACTTATCTGTGAACTGAAAGAGGACGCCACCGTCGATGCGTCGACACAATCGAATGACATGCGTCGACACAATCGACGACATTTCAACATGACGGCCGTAGTTCCAATTTTCGCCATTTCACAGATAAGTTGGTAGGAGTGTACAAATACTTACGCACTTTTAAAAAAAGAAGGTTAGTTTTTCACAACAACAAAAATACACCTAACATAATTAAGCCACCACGTCCCATTTAACTTCCAAACAGGCTGTTACAATACAGAAACAAAATAAAAACTCACAGTAAAGACTTCTAAGTTGTCGCACTTTACGTACTTCGTTGCCTAAATCCGGCTCCGTAGGGACACAGCCCTTACGAAACTTTGCCCTTTTTAATCCACCTGTACGTGTTTTACGATCGTCAACTTTTTCGTTATAAAAAGTTTAGAGTCAGCCAGTAATAAACATTCGTATAATGAAGGTGCCCGTGCCTTGTTACTGAGCTACTTATTGTTTTAATCTATTAAGGGTCTGTTGACCTTTTTAATCTGTGGCCTGGTGCATGTGGAAAATGCGCGGGAAATGATGGCAACTTTTTGACGTAAGGCGAGTTTAATGAGTTGTGTGAAGTTGTTATTATAATATGATGGAGTTGGCAAGGGATTTATCTCTAGGATTTTATTTGGTTTATTCATTATATATGCATGTTTCGTAACAATCAGTTTGTTTCCAAATGCATGCAGGAGCAATACTCTCAATTTATCTATCTATATATCTATATAAATAAAAAGAGAAGTCCTGACTGACTGACTGACTGATTGACTGACTCATCAACGCCCAGCCCAAACCCTTGGACCTAGAAAGCTGAAATTTTACACAGAGGTTCCTTTTATAATTTAGATAAAAAATAAGGAAGGAATTCCCGGTAGTACCTACGTTCCTGTGGGATATTTTCTGACATCCACGCGGGCGAAGCCGCTGGCAAAAGCTAGTCATGATTCATGAACTACTACTTAAACCTTTCATGAGACATTTTGTTTCAGACAAACAAAATGTCTCACGAAAGGTTTAAGTAATTCGTTGATTGATCGTCTAAACACGACCGTAGCTCACTACGTGATATTTCCAATCGGTCCGAATGACTGGTCAGCCCCTAAACTTTAAACCGAGCACCAAACACCTTTACGAAAGCACCACATCGGTATAGCATTAAGGCTATCGATTCGCCTCCAACGTTAGGTGATTTACATCGTAGCCTACGTAATTCGTTGCCCTGACGGACGTCCTGTATAAATCAACGTTGGACCCCCGCTAACCGGACATTTATCTCGGCTCTACGATAAAAAACTACGGTGCCGTAGGGGGACCTGCCATGGACGGATACATTGCCGTGATTATTTGCTTTCCGCGAGATTGAACTGTGATGCGAGTCATCATTATTTTTTTTTGCATTTAAATGAAGGTTGTTTCAGTGAGTGCAGAGGCTTGTATAAACGGGTTTCATGGAGCTATTGATTTGGTTGTTGTTGTACAATGATTGTGTATGAACAGCTGCACTAATAGAGTTAAAGAAATTTATTTCTAAGAAATTAAGTACAAGGATTTCTCTTACTTGGGACCACTTTTAAATCTTGAAATATAGGTAGTATTAAGTAATAAACTTTGACTTACAAACTGAATACCTAGGTATTAATAGTTAGCAATGCAACAAGTCACTTTTAACTGCAGTTACGAGGTAAATCTTTTCTAAAGAAGCACAAAATAAAATGCATACCAACTCCACTTTTCTGCAAACAGCACACGTTAGCAACCCAAGAGCAGATTTTAAATTAAATTTGAGTCTTCAACATCAAGTTACGAGCAAAAATTGAAACTAAAAATCCACATCATCTTAGAAGAAAGATGATCCATATTACCTGGTCGGTAAGCTTAAGCCCCCTACACTCTGGAGGATTTTATATTATGATTCATTGAGATTTTTTCAGTCGAGTCTCGGTTGAGTAACGCAAAAAGATTGCGACATCGCGTATAATATTCATGGAAAGACATAATTTAATTCCCCGAGACAGTACGGGGCGGGTCGAGCCCGTTGGAGATTAGACTCTTGTCTCGGAAAACGTGTAATGAAGGAAAAACGCTCCTAAAATATGAAATTATGGACTCACAAATGATATTTCTTCATTTGTTACGCAGAAATGTACGATCTCATGTTTACCTGTGCCCGAAATGTAGAGCGTGTTTTTTTTTGGTACAACAGGATTCCGATGCTGCTGCATTCCGTTTTAATTTCAGTTTAAATGGCTATTAAGGAAAGTAAGGGTCGGTTGAAAAAGCATTTCCTTTTTAATATAGAACACGGACCAGCATGAAATAACTTCAGATAATATGCAGTTTAATGTAGACTTAATGGGGTGGAGAAGATACATCGTAACTTGGAGGAGTCTACCCAGAAGTAGCTAGTTATTTTTTTATTTCAGCAATGATTTTAATCGATAGAGATATGTATGAATAATAAGTTAACGCATTTACAGGCATAGGAAACTTTTAATTTTATCAATTTTCCATAATGTACCTAACTCCAACAAAAAATTACTTCCAAAAGAATACCTACGTAGAAAATATGAAACGGAAATAAAACAAATCCAGTCTAAAAATGACAGGGAAGAAACACAATAACGTCGGCAGAAAAGGGTTGACTGTGACATGACGTTTACAGGTTAACTCAATTAAGTTGTTTGCTAGACGCGGGCGGTTAATTTCTTTATCGCTTTAAGCTTAGACGTCCAATCTTTGAGATCCGACGGCTTTTGAGGGTTGAAAATGTTGTATATTGTTCTGAAGTTTTCGAAGACAGGTTTTGTTGTTGGGAATGTATAAAATGTATATAGGGTTATTGAAATTTTGTTTTTAATTAACGTTAATTTTGAGATGAAAGGAGGTAAATGGAGCATTATTAGTTATTTTCAGCCTGTATTGTGCTTGTCACCGTGGCTTGTAGCTCACTGTTAGTTCACTGTTGTTCACTGTTTCGCATTCCTAGCTGAACTGCCTTACAGCAGTTAGTTAGTTAGAAAAGTTGACCACTGAGGGTCGAGACTGCTTAACCGAGCGTTTCCTGTGGGTGCTTTAAGCGAACTTAAAGCCTCCGGCCAGGCAACTGCCTTACAGCGCTGGCAACTCTCTTTTTATATGACGAGTGTAAGCTTCTCGAAACTTCGAGGACATTATAATTCGAGAACATTCTAGTACTTGCAGGAATGATCTAGAATGCTGCAAAATGACACTTAACCATCTAGAAAATTCTGGAAGGGTTTAGAATGTTCTAGAAAAATCTGTCATGAATCGACGTATCTTGTAGTTCTGCTACTCGATAACAGATGGCGATAGCATGTACGTAACAATAATATTATACTTACTCTCACTAGCTATAAGGTGTTACTAACATCGACCCGTGTGGCTGTTACTACTTAACCGGAAAGCACGTTAAGCCGTTGGTCCCGGCTGTCATTCGTGGATCTTTGACAGTCGTTACGGGTCGTCAGAAGCTCGAAAGTCTACCGTCTACCAAGGGGTATCGTATTACCCAGTAACTGGGTAGTGGAGATCAGATAGGCAGACGCTGCATGTAAAATACTGGTATTCAGCTGCATCCGGTTAGACTGGAAGCCGACCCGTAATATAGTTGGGCATAGGCTAGGCAAGTGTTGATGGTTGTGTGCCACCGTGGGGTTTCATTCATCATTTTCTGGTTTCTCTTTACATTTTCTACTACAATCAAGGATCTTTTGGCGCGCTCAAATCTCAAATGACGTTCGTTGACAGGGAGGCGCTGTTGGTTAACATTTCTTGAAATGTAAAAAAACAAAATGGCGGCGTTATTTCCGATTTTGGCCTAATATCAATATAATCCTTGTACAGCTCCTAAAAATAAACGATGACTTCAACACTAAACGTCGCTTATAATCTACCTAATTTGTTAAGAAATAGTATCTTTTTCTTTCTCTGGTTAAGTCCTCTTGGATACCCTCCGCCTGGGAAGAACGGAATGTTATGTCGTACTACTAGCGACTAAAACCCCACTGTTTCTTCTTCATGAGTCGGCCCGGGAGATACTTGTACATTCGCCGCACCACCGACAGGTAACTATCAGCTCGCCATGATATGTGGTAAAAAAAAACATTAATGGACACTTTCACAGTAGGTATATGTATACTTTCACAAGAAAATCTCTAAAAGAGAAAAGATAAAAAAAAACGCAGATTAATTTATAGCAGCTATGCAATTAGCTGCTCTTACAATATTTTTAATTAGCTCATATGTATTCCGTTCTGGGTTAAGGTAATATTTAACGTACATTCGTTACTTTTCTAGGTATTATTTTTTACCTTTAGCACTATTACTTTGCTTAACTTACTTACGTATTCTAGGCGTTTAATTACTGCCGTAGGTAATTAATAGATGCTAATATGACTGTGCCTGCTCGTAGGAAAAATTTAAGTTTTCTACGAAATAAAGGCTCATAACTTTTTTGAGCAATCTTTTACAGTAGGTAGTTTCGGTGTTTGTCCTGATCTGTCATAAAAAACTCAGCCTGTATACAGCATGATTTCTTGTCGCGTATACAGGTAAATTAAGTGGGCGTGGATGGCCAAATCCGAAACGATGAGTAATAGCGAAAAGTACTCAAAGGAGTCTCAGGCTCGATTTTGATGAAAACTAAAACTGCATCATTGGATTTTTGAAAAATCAATATTTCTAGCCAGGAATCGAACCCATTAATCCAAGCAGCAAGCGTAGGTACAGCAAACTCTATAGGTACTATTTTTCACACACATGACATACACTATTAAATTCGTCCAATCATGGGCTATATACAGAACAGATATTATACTTCTTGGTTCAAAAAGCATTAAAAACAATTCGAACTGATCCTCTTCATCCACCTCGTCCTCCCATAATCGAATGAGAACAATTTCTCAATAATTCAGAGAATTCCTGTCATTGATCAATTGGCTGATCCGACCCGCGTCTATCCCGAGCCGGGATTATTAGATTTTCTCGCAACAATTTAAAATTCCCGGGATTTCCTTATCTGTTTCGTTTTATTGTATTAAACCGGTCTTATACTAAACTTAATAATGTGTATTTACATATTGTTTTCGAGGGTAAGCTCTTATGTGTAGGGCAAAAGGCTATGGGAAGATTTTGATGCTAATTTAAGAAAAAATGGTTGCCAATTTACGTAAAAATTTTCTTACAATAAAAAAACAATCTACAATCTACCTAGCCTTTTCCCAATTATGTTGGGGTCGGCTTCCAGTCTAACCGGATGCATCTGTATACCAAGAAAAATTAGGTTAAAATATTTTTTTTGTAATAAGCTTACAAGTTAATTCAAGTAAAAGCTTGAAATACTTCTACAGTTATTTTCTGAAATATACTAACATTCCCAAAGAGACAGATAAACATATTTTGAATAACACTGTTCTCAGTATATAGGTACCAATCACTTGTAGATAGCCTATCTACTTACATTTCATTATCCACGTACTTAATATATGAAAGCTCTGACGTCAGAACTACGTGAACTAGCCTACCTCCTACGTCATCGGGTCGGGATGACGTGGAACAGAAAATTACCAGTAATAATAAAACACTATACTTTTCGTCCTAGTTGGGTTAGCTTCTAGTGTAATCATGCGGCTATCATTCTACCTCTTCGTCTATCTATAAGTATCTATCGTCTTCTTATACATATAAAAATTAATCGCCGTTTGTTAGTCTCGCTAAAACTAAAAAACGGCTTGACCGATTTGAATACTTTTGTTTTTGTTTTGTTTGCTCTAATACAGGGGTGGTTTAAAAGAAAAAAAAAAAAAGAAATTTAGATAATTGTATGAAAACCGGGACTGGACGGTTTACGTGGTCGACGAGAAACAGAACTCGATGTGTTAAAAATAGTTCAAACTGAGCCATGGAGAGAAGATAGCGGTGTAGTGTAAGAAGCTTCCTGGCTAGATGGATTGACAACGAGATTGGATGCGCAAGACGGAGAACGGTGTTGTGGCGGAACTTCCAACAGTTCTACGAGTATGTCCAGCAATTGACTGCGATAGGCTGAGGTGATTGATTGAATCCATCGATGGACATAGGTACGAGTATATATGAGCAAGCTTTTTTTTAGTCCCGAGTTTTTCCAATACAACACTCAACTAACCAAACAAAAACATCCAGGATTAATGATCACACCGCGATATTATTTACGGAAATAAATAAAAATGATAACAGTCCCCGTTAGCCCGATATTGTGTGTGATAAATTTAAAAGCGTCTTGGTGCCATTTTTCATGGCAATATTGTATTTTTTCATATTGTTTGTTTCGTTGTTATTGTATATAACATTATTTTCAGGCGTCTCCTCTCCGCGGGAGCCGTTTTAATTTTCCGCTACGTTTTAAATTTATATGTTCCGAACAATGATTCTGTGTTTATGTAGGCGTTTTTAATTCCTGCCAATTCATTGTATTGCCTGAAATATGACGTAATTATTTCACATTATGTTGAACATGTTAATAATCTCAAACATTTACTGGCTCATTGTGTCAGGGTATCTCCCTACCCACAGAACAGGTAAACTTTACCTTTTCTGTGTCCCTACCATTACCGCGCCCCCCGGTCTACTCACTGATATGCAATGGGCTCTGTTGCACCATGTAACATGAGGCAACAGGGTCTAGTGTGAATCTCTGGGTTCATTCGAGCAATCGAGTCTGGTTAAACTACGCTGGGGTCGGTGCAATTAATTCATTCATTCATTCATAATTGTGTCAGGGTATCTTTAGGAGTTGAAAAAAGAAACGATTGCCTCTCAAACAAAAAGGTCTCCGCAATATGAAAAAGATGCAGATTGTAATCTCATTTCGTAACCCGGCCAGACCCGCGACCCGCGTATTGGTACCACATACGCGGGTAGATCATCTTCATTATAAAACCCAAGCAAACTTTCCGAAGTCCACTCAACAATTCAGATACCTAGGTAGATACTAAAGATTCGGCGGGAAAATAAATATTTTTAAATTTGGAACAATATGGCCGACAGCGGGTTGCCATAAATCTCAAGATGGCGTAATGCTACAATGCACGTTTAGAATTCTTTATGAAGGGATACAAGCTTTAGTTCAGATCGCATTGAGGAAAATAAATTGCTTTTGAATGTTTATAGGTTCTGTTACGTCAGATTTATTTTATTGTTGTTGAAAATGCGCGGCACTCCACAATGCATATTCCATTTCATGCATGCACAATATGATTTTATGTGGTCAGATATTCCGCGAATGATCTATTCATTATTTTGTTGAAAAATTACCATTTTATTTCTGTAACTGTACCTACCTTTTATTTGCATGGAATTGCATGGCGAATAAAAAGCTGTTTTCACACTGAAACTGTTGTGGGTTATGTCATTTATAGGAAAAACGGCTAGTAAAGTAAATCAACTGTATATTGTAATAAACATACAATACAAGAACACCATTTGCAGAGCGTGGTTAGATGAGATGAGAAGTGTAAGGTAAAAAGGCGGGCTGTCAACGTCAATTTTTGACAAGAGTGACATGGACAGTTGACAGCTCTAATCAGTGCATTAAGATGCATTCCAATATTATTGTTTATTAAACTATTTTCTTAATTCGTAACTGAAACTACAGCTACTATGGCCATAATTAAGGAAACTGTTACACGTAATTGTGCATTACCAGTACACGTACGTAGATATTAATCGAATGGTATTAATGAGTGGTCGGCGGCGTCCTGGTAATGGGAACAGTGCAAACGCATTAGTGCATCGTTAACCAAAACGATTGTACGGCCATCGGGAATTTGAAGAAGTAGCGCGTTAGCGGAACGTCCTTAAGTATGTGTGATTCCTAATAGTTCCGATTGCTAACTTATAGGTATTTGGAATGGCTTTGTGCATTTTATACGTTTTCATTTATTGTGACGGAGCTTTCGTACAGACTTATGAAATTAACAATTTTATTAGGTAAGATGTTATGCAAAGAAGCATTTATGCTTATGAACTGTCTACGTGACAGTAGATCAATTAGTCAGAAAGTTGAAGTTATTTGCTAATCAGTAATCGCAGTATTCTTATGTTCCTCATTTACCAGCGCGGCAATTGCGTAACACACTATCAATCGGAATCGCTTTAATTTTGACAGTTCAACAAAACTCATTGCGTTATTTACATTGTCGAGCAGACAAATTTTTCGAAAATACAACGTGTCGTTTTGCATCCTCGTCAAATTTAAGGATGTGGTAGGTGTAGTCAAACAAACCGAACAACTTTTTTCATGGCACCAACATCGTAATCGCGAAAAAATAATCAACCGTCCCATACATTTGCGTCGAGTAGGTACCTATTGAAGTTTTCTATGGGACAGTTGAAAATTTCTTCGCGGTTACGATGTTGGTCCCATGGAGACAGTTGTTCGGTTTGTTGTTCTGTATCACACCCTGAAATTTGACGAGGATGCAAAACGACACGTTGTATATTATGAAGCAATTGATTGCTTCAAAATTATTCAGATTTCGATTGATAGTCTGTTACGCAATTAGGGTGCTGGCACCTACCTAGGTATTACTGCATTTAATCGCTTTAACATCCACAAAACGAGATAAAACTAAAAAAAACCTACTATCAAATTAATTTCAGAGCTTGAGTTGCGCACTTCGCTTTCAACGCGCTCATCAATTAATTTTATAAAGGTGCTTTGACAAAGAGATGTCTGCAGGGATTTAAAATCAAAAAGACTGATGCTGTGTAAAGTAATGAGAGATTGGTTGATTACTCCCGGTTCGACGGCGTGCCAAACGACACTGGGTCCGCCTCACTGCCTCGGGAACCTTTTTAATTTTCCGCTAGCCTTCAGATTTATATGTTTTCAGTGCGCCCGTCAATTTTCGCGATTTTTAATTTAAGTGGTACGATGGCACCAAAAGGCGGTTCTTAACACTTTTTGTGATTTATTTTTATAATGATTCATAGACGGTGTTTTTAAGATAATTGTTCCTGGAGTGCTTGCGTCTGTTTGTTCTTTTTTGGGAAAGCTTCGCGGTAAAGTGTTTGTTTTTTTTTTTGCGGTATTGTGTATCTGTGGTGGGAATAAATTACGGAGGTACGCACCGGTGACATTTGCGTTTAATGAGGTAAAATAATGAACCTAAGGACTAAGTTAACGTAATGATCATTTGTCTACTTATTCCCAACAGGAACATTTAATAACTTTTCTAAATATATTTACCAACGTCCTGATAATTCTAGCTACTCTAAGTTCACTCACTATCTCTCTATCATTCATCAAGATCACTGTACACCTACCTAACTATAGCTCAGCTATTGCTTACAATGGTTATCTCACAATGTACCTACCTGTATCGAGCAATAACTCCAAGTCACGTGGAACACCCCTTTGATCCGTGTAATGGATGATTTGACTAAACGCCGTCCAGTATCTATTCAATGTTAACTGTATCTATTTGTATGTATACATATAAGTATGTATATACAGGACTGATCACATTACCTGCGCAGTCTAGTGTGGTGTAATTTAGGGAAAGTGCAGAAATGAAGTTAGTATGGTTATCCTGCTTTATTAGAAACAAAAAGATGTGAACAATTCAATGAAGTGTTGTTGTTGCTAAAAATATCCCCTCGTAAGAGCTTTACGCGTGCAGGGAAAATTCAAGATCTTTTGTGATGAGGTAGTCAAAGAATACTACGCAGATTTTGTACATAATAGTTTTTTTTTTTAAATTATATCCAAATTGCTTTCATTTATAAACAAAAACTCAATTCTTTTAAGCTATGCTCACTTATACATCCTTATTTATTTCTTTTATTCATGCTTCCGTTTGGAATTAAAAGGATTATAAGTAGATTAAACCAGTTTTTCACGTTTATGGACCTTCTGATTGTGGGTATCAGATTAATGTTCAAACACGTATGTAATTGAGTTTATTTCCTAACTTCACTGCCATTATTAGGTCGTTTCACTTGCCTGCCCCATACCTAGATATAATACACTGTATAAATGTCTGCCCGTTGCCGAAAATGTTACCTAATACTTAGCGGCTTCTTCTGTTGATTATAAAATTCAAATTGAAAATAGTGTTCGATTTCGTTAAAGTATAATTTATCACTTTTTTTGTTCTTTATTTGAATTAGATATTGATATATTTTTTTTACCTATTCAGCCCAATATCAGAGTACAATATTGTATCAAATCACAACTGCCAGTTACACATTTGTTGTAACAGTTTAGTTTTAACCTCATGACTACAAAACTTCACTGAGCTACATTTCGAAAAATCAGTGATCCATTTTATCCAAAACAGATGGCTCATTCATCCAAGTTTCCGTAGTACGAACGTACATCTTCAAGGTTCGCAAGGCTCTGGGGGGGACTCCGGAAAATTGCAAACATAAAGTTTCTAATCGACGGATCTTTTATTCCCTAGCTTTCGAGATACAGCCCATTAGCTCTGTAATGGAGGGATGTTCAAAATTTATTTTATCATCTCTTGGCACGTGATGTCTTTGTTTTAGTGGGCAGACGTTCTGAGCAGACGGTTGATTTATTGAAGTCATAATTCAAAGAAAAAAATACAAAATGTGATGTTGATATTAAAATGTAATTACTAAACAAGGCTTTAGAAGATTAAGGTTTGTTTGGAGCATCGTTGCTGTTCGGTCGTGGTTTAAAAAGTTGCGTAACGAAGTATTTTTTTATTTCGATCTAGGTCGTGAGAGAACATTGTTTAAGGTAGCTACTAAAAAAAAAACATAAAATAATATAATCACTCTGCCTAGCCTTTTCCCAACCATGTTGGGTCGGTTTCCAGTCCAACCGGATGCAGCTGAATACATGAAGCGTCTGCCTATCTGATCTTCATAACCCAGTTTGTGGGTAATACGATACCCCTAGGAACTGGTTGTCAGACTTTTGGGCTTCTGGCAACCCGTAACGACTGTCAAAGATCCACGAATGACAGCAGGGACTGGGACCAACGGCTTAACGTGCTTTCCGCGGCACGGAGGAGTCTCGGTATGTAAAAATGACTACCCGTCCACGGACCATAAAATAATGTAATACTTCTCAAACAAATCCATGCCCCGAAAATGTTCAGTTGCATCAGAAGAAAACAGGAAGATAGCTTTAGCTCAAAACTTCATTCCAACTCTAGTGAACTAGCTAACAGCCCGACAAGACCAACCCGAAGTCTGTTTATAGCAGATATATGCGCATAAAGTCGAAAACAGTCATATTTCGCTGCAAAGGAAACCAGGAATTCCCTCACAACTGCATCCTGACGATTTCTATTCAAACGCGGGGCTGCGGTACAGTCGCGTGCAATTTATATGTCTCTCGCAGCGGGAGTCACTCATACATTACAGGCATTAGGACAACCGCGATAGTCCGCACTAGCGAGCTAATTTACGCGGCGAATGAGAAAATGGCGGACTCCATTCTAATTTTTGAATTAGGAACGATAGAGTGGGAACTGCGAGACTGATTTGAAATACCTACTGTTGCTGATTTGTGTCAGTGTGTGTGTTGTTAGCTTGTTATTAAAATGTGTTTCATTATTATTTTGTAACGCATAAAAGAGTGGATTTATTCCATTCATTGTTTGGCCCAGGGACATAACAAATGAATGTCTATTAGCACAGAATAATAAAGCTGCAGTAGTTTATCTGGACAGTGACCTTGAATTAATTACCTACGGCCGCTAGTTAGATAGTTACGCGTCCGTCCGTGCGTAACTGTCGCGTGCTGGATTTGCGTATTGGTATAATACTGAGATTTCGAAGCGCGCCGTTTTCTATGAAGATGTAATATGGTAATACTGCTTACTTTATTAAACTGTGCTATTAGTCCGGAACTTGATATTTGCAGTCATTCAAAAAGTGTAAGAGCAAAAGTCTATTATTGATTTTTTGATCGCGCCCGTTAACGAACTTTTAAAAGGATAAGTTACTAACAACCTATTAATTTGGCGCATTCATTAGTAACTAGGGGGAGAACTCTGCACTAATTTGATAGGATCGGATCGGAATGACGACTCAATCAAGGACCAAACTCCACGATTTTAACCCTAAAATGTTGAACAAAGACCAAACAGAACACAAAGGACCATCCCTTTTAAATGTAAATAGACTAACTAAGTTACTTGACATTACCCGTCAAGGGTCGTGAAATATTAACGAAACACAATAAGAGTAAAGACAAACCAGTCTACTTACTAGTGTGTGAAATGAAAGCGACTACAAGAGTTGTGAAGTTGCGCTATAAATCCAGGCTATGTCTTAGCAAAGATATTTGAAAACCAACGCCACCTGAAAATAGACTTAATGTATCTAACATAAGAGTTTTAGGAAGTGTATTGAAATGTTTGTCAGCGGGCACAGGCCCAAGGGAAAGTGTTGTCAAGGAACAAGGATAAGTCGGGATTGTCGCAAGGCTCGTCTGCGCGGAAATTACAACTAGTATAAATACAAAGAGAGAGGCTTCAGCATCCACGTTTCTATTCGGAAGTTTCCGCGAGATTATGCGGTAATATAGGTAGATCTGGTTAGTTTTGTGTGGTTGGCAGTTTTGTTTAGGGTTCTTGAGGGTAGGTAATTGACTTTGAATTAAATTAATTGATGAGTTTGGGATTGGCAACATTGTAGCTTTATCCTGTTTGGAGGTTGGTTCTGATGATTTAGGTATCACTAATCTGTGTAGGTTTTAGTTCGAGATAATTATAGTGGGTGAAGTTCAACAATCTATCTCAGCTGTCAGTTGTAGTTCTATACAACTGACAGCTGAGACAGATCTCTGTCTATTTTAGATTTTAGCTTCGGAGCCAAAGACCATACACTAGTCTGGTCCTTCGAGCCGTATCCTACAAAATATTTATGTGCAAAATATTCAGAACCTGTAAAACCGATAATTCGGTCTGGATTTAATAAAGTAAAAACATTCACACTCAATATTATTGCTTTTTTATGTAGGCATCAACAGTCTATGTCAATCCAAATCGTCACGAGACGTCCCTATAGGCACAGATAATATATTCTATAGGTATGTACCTGCCGCAATACTTATAAACACAGCCAGCATAAAAAAACATTTCAAAGTCCCAATCGTATAAAAGGCGGTAAACAATAAAAAGCTGTGGATTTTCATTTGATAGACGTGAGACGATTATAAAGATTACCGCCCCGTTTATGTGCAAACGCTTGGCGAAATAAAATGGTGAAAACAGAATGCTTTTCGAAATATTGTCATTAAAATGTTCACGTTCACTTCCTGGTTATCTCGTATTAATAATGAAATATTTATTTGCAGTAAATTACAGGTCTTTCTATGTGGATGTTTGATATCATTTCGATCACGAACAGATAAAGAGGTTTCGATAATGTGGATCTTTTTACCCAAGCTAAGTAATCATCACATTCCTAGCCTTTCGGCTGCCAGTCAGTATTTTGCATGGAGCGACTGCCTATCTGACCTCCACAACCCATCAGTTACTGGGTAATAAGATACCCGTTGGTAAGTCTGGGTTGTCAGACTTTTGGGCTTCTAATCACCCGCAACGACTGTCAAAGATCCACGAAAGACAGCCGGGACCAACGGCTTAACGTGCTTTTCGGGTCTTGGTATGTAAAGATGTTCACCCATCACGGACCAACCGCGGCAAGCGTAACCCAAACTAAGTAATAATAGGTCTTTACCTATGAAATTGCCGTTTTGTATGAAAAAATTTAAACGAATTTTTTTCATGCATTTTTTATTTGTATTAATCGAAGTAATCACCCATGCAATCAATGCATCTTTGCCAACGCAGTGGCAGTTTATTGATGCCCTTCTTAAAGAAATCAGCTGGACGGGAGGCAACAAATTCTTCAAAGGCATTTTGTACTGCCTCTCGGGTATTGATTTTTTTTCCCGCCAAGAAGTTATCCAAATTCTGGAAAAAGTAGTAATCTGTAGGCGCAAGGTCTGGTGAGTAGGGCGGATGACGGAGAGCTTCCAACCCCAGTTCTTGCAACTTGGAGACCGTCTGCTGTGCAGTATGAGGTCGCGCGTTGTCGTGCAGGAGCAGCGGAAACGAGCGATTGACCAATGCTGGTTGGAGATGTGCCAGCTTCTCCATCATTGTGTTCAGTTCTTCACAGTACACATCTGAAGTAATGCTCACCCCGTTTAGTAAGAAGCTGTGATGAATCACACCGGCGCTAGACCACCAAACAGTGACCATTACTTTTCTAGGGGTAAGTTTTCGTTTAGGGCATTGTTTTGGTGCTGAACCAGGATCCAACAAACTTGCTGAGCGCTTGCGGTTATCAAACAGAATCCATTTTTCATCGCAGGTATCAATGCGGTTCAAAATTCCTTCATTTGTGTGTCTGTTGAGCAGTGCAAGGCACGTCTCGACGCGTACTTCGTGCTGGCGATCATTGAGTTCGTGCGGCACCCATTTATCAAGCTTTTTTATCTTGCCAATTTGACGCAAATGGACCAATATTGTTTTGACGCTAACGTCGAAAGCTGCTGCTAATTCAGCCGTAGATTGTGTATCATCAGCTTCCACAATCGCCTTTAATTCGTCATTGTCGACCAAAGTCTTCGGACGACCGCGAGGTTCATTTTTCAGGTCGAAATTTCCAGAACGGAAGCGAGCAAACCAATAACAAGTGGTGCGTTGGTTTGTAGTGTTAGCTCCGTAAACGTCGTTGATGTTGCGTGCCGCTTGTGCCGCGTTGCTGCCACGACGGTACTCATATTCCATAATTACTCGAATTTTTAACGTATCCATGATGACGAAAAAGATTGAAATGCGATGAAAATGTAACACTAATCAATAAACAAATGACTACTTTTGGAAAAAAAATCCATGTTTTTAAAATAAAATTAATTTGAAATTAGAATTCTTAGCCAAACAAAAATTATTTTGATTTGAAATGGCCATTACTGCAGAACGGCAATTTCATAGGTAAAGACCTAATATTATACGTAAATGCAAAAGTAACTCTGTATCTGTCTTACTGTGTGTATGTGTGTGTGTGTGTGTGTGTGTGTGTGTGTGTGTGTGTGTGTCTGTGTGTGTGTTGTGTGTCTGTCTGTCTGTTCCCTTTTCACGCCTCAACGGCTGAACGGATTTGAAAATAAGATACTTTTTAACTCGGTGGTACATTCCTGTGGGATAATTTCAGAACTCCACGCAGGCGAAACCGCGGGCAAAAGCTAGTATCATGTAAGTATAATATTACGCTATATATTATTATACAGTGATGTCTATTACTCATTCGTATTTTGGGGACTCCAATAAACGCACAAGTCGACAAAAAAGGTTACGATTCGAACACCTTTTCGTTTTGAATTATGTATCTGTAACAATTAAGCTTTAACCAAGTTAGTTATTAGTTAGCTAATTGATCTTTTTACATTCTACACGTTAAAAAAAAACCGGGTTAAGTGCATGTCGGACCACGCACAATGAAGGGTTCCGTAGTTGAAAAGAATTTATTCCAAAATCCCAAAAAAAATAATTTTTATGCGATAAAATTAAAAATTTTCGGACTTTTTACCCGACTATGGCGAAGAAAAAAGGAGAGTTATGATTTTATCGCTATGTATTTATTTGTGCTGTGAGACCTTGCTTCTTCCCAAATTTCATTATTCTAGGTCAACGGGAAGTACCATATAGGTTTTGATTTACTTGCGAGTATCAAAATATGTCGCATAAATGGCTGTATTTTTTATTGCATTCAAAATCAAAATATTTTATTTCACATAAACCTACATGGGCACTTATAAAACGTCAGAAGCTAGGTGCACGGTTCCAAATTGGTCGTTTCCTATGGAGAAGAGCCGGCAAGAAACTCCATGGTTACTATATTTCCAAATAACAGTGTTAATAGGTATGGAAGGACAATGTAGGCCTTTCAACAACTACCAGGTACTTAACAAAATAAAAACTTGTCAACAAATGTACAGTCTACTAGGCCTGCAACGTTCTCACATTCACAGAATAGAAAATAATCTATTTAGAGATTTGAAGCTTGATTTTATTAGAACATTGACTTAGAAGCTTGATTTTTTTAGAACTCCAAAGAACCATAGACCTACGTATTTGATATTAATTTCAACTTGATACCTCCACGCATTCCTGACGGACAACGAAGTGATCCTGTAAGGGTTCCGTTTTTTTTCCTTTTGAGGTACAGAACCCTAAAAAGGCCGAATTCTATTTTATCACGGAACACAATGTTACCCTACTGGGTTACTACTCTTCTCTGTTATAAAGTATTGCTTTCCGGAATCCCCAAAAAGTTTGATTATTACACATTCAAAATTAAAACCCCCTTCATGTTTTAGTCAGAGATCAAGCTTACTTACCGTCTGGTAATCCGATTTCATTCACCAAGTAATGAGCACCATTAAACATATAGCTTTATAATTCCAAACGGGATTAAATTCTCACACCACACAACCGAAAACCAACTTTATTAAATAAGGTTTACAGTTGCAATTTCTTTAGCGAAGTTCATCCAGATATCGGTCTGCAAATGGAATAGAAAACTCAACCCCTCAAACAAATTTGAAGTTTCGTGTAAAAGTGATAGAGTCCAAATTAGCTTGACTGATCCACCTCATGTACAATTCATTTTAGACCTGAAAAGATATGCCGAACCGGGTGCAGACGAAATATGAGGATTAAATTCCTGTACTGCACTTAACAAGACTAATTTATGCACGGATGCCTGCAACGGGGGTATTCGACTTAACTAAACTAATTGAGAGGTAATGGTTGAAATTTCGTAGCAATATGTTTGTGTATTGTTGTTTGGGAGTTTGATTGAAGTTTTGGTTGTGAGCTTAGTGAATTTGATGCGCTACCATAATTCAAACAGCGTTACAAGATATCTTAAGGCACTCGCCTTAACCCGCTAATAACTAATTAATAAGTCAGGAGATATGGAACGCCGTTTTTGGCGTTTATAACATCGAACCTAGGAAGTTTATTGTTGATTTTTTGTTTATACAAAAAAATCTAAAAATGTGTGCTTAGTTTATTTTAAAATGTTCCATATCTCCAGAGTTATATATTTTTCAATGGTGGCACTGCCTGTTAGCAGCTATACTCGCCTTAAGTAGATACTTGTGTCATAATACCGTACTAACACAATATTCACAAAGTGCTACGAAAGTCGGTACTAGTGGCTACGAATGTGCTACGAATAGTGCTACGATGATATTTCTTTATTATTATATTGATATATCTATATTTATAAATTGATGTCGCTTTTCGAGTCTGTCTGTGTGATCGCGTTGTTCTTCTAATTTACGGATTTCAACATAATTTAATTAGACAATTTATTTCGGAAGGTTTGTGTGTTTACATTCATATTTAACTTAGATATTATTATAATAAATAAATCCTCATGTTTTGTCAAATCGTAAAAACCATGCGAAGCGAAATAAAATAAAATTATTACTCCGAGTAACAGATTTCAAATATCAGAAATTTAAGATATCTTTGGACAAAATGTATTTAATTTGCTTACCTAGTTAGTTTTCATGGTTCAGCAGTTTCAGGTTACAGTGGGCTAAAATAAGAAACAAAATTAAAACCAATTTTTTCCCCCTAAAAATCTTTTCTCTTTATTTATACCAGTTCATTGTCTCATAAGTAAACTTCGTAATAAATTGTTTCAATACAGTAATGGCTAAAATTTTTCAGTGTCGCGTTAGGCATATTTGCATGTTGGGAACGAATTACATGGCAGGCTTGCGACGACGTGGCGTTAAATTGCCTTCGGATGAAATAAGGACGTGTTGCACCTACCAACCTTATTTTATATTTTTGTATATTTGTTGTTATTTTTGTGTATTTGTGTATTTGTTGTTTTTGGTTTGATTTTCTTTTATTTCCTGGTTGGTTGTGATCGGTAGTTCGAATTTTGAAATAATTTAAACCTGTTTTTTTTTTAACTTTTCTTTGGTTGTTTTATTCAGAAGCTAAAGCTTCTTTTGTTAAAGAAATATTCTAAATTATTCCCTTTAACTTTATATAAGAATAGGTATTATTAAGGTAAGGTACTCTTACGTGACATAATCCCTTACGTAAATATTGTTATTCCTCGTATTCTCAAAGAACGGAAGATACCGCTCCAAGCTATATTTACGCACAAAAGAAAACCAGTGAACGATACCTAAAATCCATTTGACAAAGCTCAGGTGAAAACGCGACACAAGAGAAACCCAAGAAAATCAAAAAGAAAATGCTTTCCGTTCCAAGCTAGCATTGAAACCAGGATTCCGAACAAACGGCTAGATCAAGTCCTCGTCGGCGTCGATCGTAAGCGCTCGTATTGTTACGTACTAAAATCTCCATCTTTGAATATCTAAAACGCGGGAAAATTTCAAATGGAAACAATAAATAATTTGAATGTTGCGGTTTTTATTGTAAAAGTGCGCTTCAAAAGGTTGTGAAAGCTTTCACGGCAATAAGTCTTAGCACAAAAGGCGATTATGCCTGTTCGCACGCTTTTAAGCGTTAAGTAATAATAGGGGAAAATCTTAAACTTTTAAGTGGCCACATTTTGTTCGGTCGCCATGGGTGGAAAAGGCAGGGTGATTCTGCATCAATTTTTAATTCTCAAAAATCGTACGTTGATCATTCGTTGTATTTTATTAACCGACTTCAAAAAGGAGGAGGTTCTCAATTCGTCGGAACCTTTTTTTTATATTTTTATATGTATGTTCCCCGATTACTCGAAGATGACTTGACCGATTTGGATTTTTTTTTGTTTTATTCGAGAGGTACATCACAGTTGGTCCCATATAAAATTGATTAACTTTGCTTCGGTAGTTTTTGAGTTAGGTTCAATAATACGTATTTTTTCCCCACTTTTATATGGATGATCTATACGTATGTTCTATGTTAAGGATTTGGTTTCCGCACTTAGTCCTTCATGTGGACCATTGTGCGTGTATATGGATGATGTTCTAGTTTGTTTTGCAGGTAGTGGTATTAGAATTTGTGTGGGGTAGCTACTACAATTAAAAAGTGAAAAATAAAAACTTTTTTACAAAAAAATACAACCAACTTCCAAAAACAACACTACAAAGTGAAAAATAACTTTAATTTCGGAAGTCGGTGTCTGATTAAATGTATTTTTTCGTTTTTGCCACCAACTTCCGAAATTAAAGTTATTTTTTACTTTGTAGTGTTGTTTTTGGAAGTCGGTTGTATTTTTTTGTAAAAAAGTTTTTTTGAGGGAGATATCTACTTATTTTATCGTCAAAGAGTGATATTACCTAAATATTGTTGCTTAGATAAAACATGTTTAAATTTGAATTAACTTGAAAGCCACACACACATTCCCACGTACTTGAACATCGACAAAATGAGACTGCCTCACTAAGCTAACGCACAAAACTCCATGACAATGTTAATACCATTGGACGCCATTTTAAGGAGCCGCTTTAAGATGTTTACTTTCATACGAACGAGCATGAGATCCCGCCATTGTTTGCTTGGATGAATTTTCATTTATTTGCGTAAACCGTACTCACTTATGCTGTTTCCTTTTATTTCCGCCTGTTGTTTGACGATACTGCCATTTTGTTGAATTATTGACGATCTCCAGCAATGATATAACCATTTGTAATGTGTTTCATACAGTACGGTGGTTCTGTAATAATTTACGTATGCCCCACTTTTTGCGTAACGCTCGGGACAATAATTTAAAAACCGTTGTATTTTGTCGCCAACTTTTTTTTGTGTATTGTTGAATTTATTTCATTAAAATTAAAATTTATTGGTGTGTAAAAATACATACAACAGTTACGTATTTTTAACAGTTAGTCTACTTTTGACATTGATGTGAGTTCAGTTAAGAGTGATTTCATATTAAATAATCTGTCATATCCTTTAAACATTGAGTTTCACTGACTGTACAAAGGGTGAATCTAATCATACGATGTACTCTAAATTCTAAATCTAATCATAAGTTGCAGTTTATCAATGTCAACTGCAACCAAATACGTCTTTGAAATAAGCAAAGAAAATATTTGATGCTACTAAAGAATAACCCTGCTTAGGATTGGTCAAACCAATGAATAGGCAGTGTCAACAAGAATTCCAATCAGCTAATTTCCGATAGCCAGTCAATCCAAATCCAAAAGTGGTTGTTCAATATGCAAATTCCTCAAATACCGAAAGGGTTATATATTTATTTGCATTACAAATATTATATGAAAGGCGTGGACGTGTTCATTTCCGAGATTAAATTCCACTCCCGAGTCTGTGCGCCGACGATAACGGGTATTAATATCGAAAATATTCAAATATTCTGTTAATTTCAAAATGTTTTGCTTCGCGACGATATTGGAAATTGAGAATGTATTGCAGAATTTGACTAATAAATCCTTTCTTCAGCAGAAGATAATATGACTGTGGCTACGGTTGATAAAATGTGGCGATAAGGTGGAGTTGTTTATATACACAGTTTTGTTAATTGCTGAATAAACTGAGATTCATGATATCATTGCCAAACCCGGAGTGGTGGTTAGCTACAACGTAGGAGGCCTTTGTCCTCTTCCTCTCTCCTACTTTGCTGTGCCTGACAGGGTCCATGCCCAAGTTGACATTGTGGAATGCAATAAATGTAGGTATATATTGAGTATTGAGTTCCTGAATGCATATAAAATCTGAGTGATAGTTAAATAATAGACCTATATTCAATTGTATTGATTTATCTGTACTATTTCGTTATCAATCACGTTTGGCCATCGATTGTATTTAACCCTACTATTGCCGCTAATGTTAGTAGCCGGGGACATGCAACTTCGGCTATCTGTGGTATATAGCTGCACGATCGGAACTGGACAACAGTAATGTGGAATTTAGGTTGGTAATCCCTGCGTTTTGACTGTCTATTAACGAATGAGATTAGATTATTTGAAATTTTGGAATATGGGGCGAGCGTCACCTGACTTTGCAACATTTGGGGAACAAAATTTTTGCTAGGATATAGTGTTAATTGAAAGGGTAAATGTGACGTGACGTGTGTGTGTGTGTCCTTTGTTAGCTTTTTATGACACCTTGTGACACGAAAGGAATTGGTCCTTGTTTCTTCCATTATGGTCCACAAATACATAGAACTTGTGTGTTAGCAAACAATGATAACAATGATAATCTTAGTCCAGCAACATCTGGATCAGAATAAAGGAATTGATGGACGCAAAATTTACAGAAACCACAGACGCTGATATATATCAAAATATATTCATCCAACAATAGTGTCGTAATATTTCTTTTGAAACCAACATTGAACGGAAACCATAGATCTGCATCGAGTAGACATCGGACAAAGCCAGGGGCTGACAACAGTTCCATTTAGCTATTGTTGGGGAGTTGCAACAATGACAATGTACGCCTGACCTATTTGTGGCACAGTGCAATATTGAGAGCCATCTGAGCGAATGTTTTGAATATCGCCACTTTTTTGTCGGTGTGTGGTTTTAATTTGTGTTTTTTTTTTGCGATAGGATTATCGCGAAATTGATGTGCGTATGTCGTAACAGAGTATATTCAGTGCATGAGTTTTCAGAACATGACATCAGAAAACAGTAGTGTCCCAGTGGAAAATTCCGCGACTTACAAGTTGTAGATCGTTAGTTCGAGCCCTGGTAGGCACTTCACTTTGCGTAGATTATTTGCTTACCACCTGCTCTGAAAACGGGGAAGGAAAACATCGTGAAGAAAGGCATGTCCTAAACCCAAACAACATGTGTCATCCACCAACCCGCATTGGACCCACGTGGTGGAGACGGCCCACTCTTTCTCATACAGAGGAGGCCTGTGTCCCAGCGGTGGGGAAATTATAGGCTGATTATGCTGTGCTTATGCTAACATGACATTACGCCTATATTCCAATGGTATGTATATCCACCACACCGCCGTCCTCCGGAGGATGGCTCCAGTCTGTTACTAAGAATGTAAAATATCCAATATCACTGCCAACCCTGGAATTGAACACAGAACCAGTCGCGCTTTCCACCACTAGACAGCCCTCGACAAAGTACGTTTCTATTAAGTAAGACCACCCAACAAAATAATGTACCTTCTAAGTAAATAAACCACGTACGTTCAGTAAACAACAACAAGTCATTAACGAAATACATTTCGTTCATAGGTACGAGTATATCTGAAGCTTTAACATAATGAAGAACAAGAGCTTCGTTATTCGAACACGGATTTAACCGATGTGCCTTCATAAAATATAACAGTAATTATAATGTGGATTTAAGATATTGTTAATTACCTTAATGTAGCCTCGAAGTTATTTGAACACATAAATGGAATAAAGTTTCTACAGTTTGTTGAGCTTCACTGGCTGCAGGCCGGATTTTGACATGTGGAAATATTTGGATAGAAGTTGAAAGCGCGGTATACAGAGTAAGCCTTCTGTTTGCCTGTTGCAGTGAAAGTGTTAAACAAAGGAGGTGTTGATGGACAAAAACAACAGAATGCCGAGGGCTTAGTGCGTTTTATACTTAATCGATCGCGTTTACGTTAACGTTACCTTACGTCAATTTGTATGGAATAATAATTGTGTTCCCGTTACAGTCACCAGACGGCGCTTCTTCAGTTTCAGTACAAATTGAAGTTTACATTAATGTGTTCGAGTAAGTATGAAAACTCGCACTAAGGCGGTAGGTATGCTGTTTCAAGATCACAGCGGAAATAAAAAAAAAAAAGTTTATAAAAATAAACAGCAGTTAATAAAAACTTTTTTACAAAAAAATACAACCGACTTCCAAAAACAACTACAAAGTGAAAAATAACTTTAATTTCGGAAGTCGGTGTCTAGTTAAATGTATTTTCGTTTTTTGCCACCGACTTCCGAAATTAAAGTTATTTTTCACTTTGTAGTTGTTTTTGGAAGTCGGTTGTATTTTTTTGTAAAAAAGTTTTTATTTTTCACTTTTTAGTTGTGGAACCTACCACACACACATTCTAATACCACTACCTGCAAAACAAACTAGAACATCATCCATATAAAAGTGGGGGAAAAATACGTATTATTGAAGCTAACTCAAAAACTACCAAAGCAAAGTTAATCAATTTTATATGGGACCAACTGTGATGTATGCCCTCTCGAATAAGACAAAAAAAATTCAAATCGGTCCAGCCATCTTCGAGTAATCGGGGAACTTACATAAAAAAAAAAAAAAAAAAAAAAAAAAGGTTCCGACGAATTGATAACCTCCTCCTTTTTGAAGTCGGTTAAAAATAAGCATTATGCAGTTAATAAGCAGCAGTTTATTTTTTAGTTTTTTTTTAAAATAAAAATATGCTTACACCCTGTTCGAGAAGTTTCGAGTTGAAACATAAGACCATGACATAACATCACACCTGTAATCACCGAAAACTTATCTAGAGGTGTACCTCTAGTACACCCATATTTCGCCAGTATTTTTAAGTCCCATGTAATAGGGGCGAGCCTATTGCCATCAACCGGGAACAAATCCAGACTCCGGGCTGCTACTGAGTTATTTCTGATGGAAACACCCAAAAACACTTTGCTCGACCTGGGAATCGAATCCAGAACCTCATTGCTCAGCAGTAGCACTTGCGACAACTACACCAACGAGGCCTTTACAAGAGATCAATTCCAAAATAAAAGTCAACGTTTTAAGCAGCGTTGTTTTATTTCATAAATGTTTCCGGGAATTTAACTGTATCCACTAACAAAGGGAACATTGACTGGGGCCAAGATCGATCGATCATAACCACCAAACTTATCAGTCAGTTAAATCCGAGAGGCGAGTACTTATAATGTCGTTAACCTATCTAACTCTAGTATAAATAGTTGTATAATAATTGTATTAAGCATTTAAATTTTTCGGACTAATAAATAAATTATTATACACACTTCCTACTCTATACATAAATTCTATTAGTCCTTTGAATGCCTATTTTAATCCTTTTATAACTTTACAAAGTAAGAACCAAGTTCTTCACCAGATTTCTATTAGAAGAGCAAATATTAAATCATCCCAGTCTAAAAACGCATAAGACAAAGACGCCCAGACTTCAAACATCTCATACACTCGATAATAAACTCTAAAACAAACTTCTGTATTACACAAAACTTACACCTTAAGCATACTGCGCTAGAATGTTTCTAAGTTAAGTCTAGAATGTTCCAAACTATACAAACATGGAGGCTTTATCTCTTCTGTGTGCGGAGTGAAGTAATTAGTTCCGAAGATCATTAAATTTGCATGACAGTGCCGTTTCCTTAGGGCAGACGGTTTGTTCGACAATGTTCGGATGTTCTCGGACATTGAGATGCACCCTTCGGCAATAAAGATAGGCTCAACTATTCTTTGCGGTCTCAGTATAAATGTGAATGAATATTCAGTGTTGTTTTTAAAATTCTAAGTGCTGGTGTTGTCGGTAATGACCGTTTGGTCTTGTTTTTCTTTTTGTACGGCTTTTATGGCACTTTGGTTTTACAGTATTCTAACTAATATTATAAATGCGAAAGTGAGTTTGTTTGTAACGCTTTCACGCTAAAACGGCTGAATGGATTTGGATGAAATTTGACACACAGGTAGAAAATGACCTGAAAAAGGATATAGGCTACTTTTTATTGACATACCAGGCGGGCGAAGCCGCGAGTGGAAGCTAGTATTCTTATAAAAAAGATATAAACCTTTATAGTTACGAGTATTAAGTACAAATCGACGAGCACACATCGTAACGTAATAGGTAATTATATAAACACAATAGGCAACAATTTCGAGTTCAAAAAGTCATTGAAACACGTACCGTCATTTCCGATATTTATGTGCGGCGCATAATCGCGGCGTTTGTATCGGAAATCCATAATTACTCGGAAAGAACACATCCATACAGAATTAATATTCAAAAAGCTTGTGTCGATAACGACCCCCGATGCGTGATCGAGATAAAATTTCAAATTCCATTGTTTATCATACAAAAATTGGGTCATAAAGTGGGAGTTATCGCTCCCTAAACCCCAATCACAATTTCAGAAAGATACATAACATATTTCACTGCCCTTTCTTGTGGAGGTTTTTTTTTTAAATATACGCAACATGGCGGTTAGAAAGGTTCGCTATAAATCGCCCGGGCATATGTGAGGCAAGCTCAGGAACATCGCGCGTTTATTGCTCTTTAGACGGTTTTTGATTGTGACTAGGGTAATTTTATGGTGGTTGAGCATTTTTATTGTGGCCGCATCTTTGAGATTTTCGGTTAGTTTATAAATCTTGTATACTGGGGATGAATTTAAATAGACTTATTTTAGGAAAGCAAGAATTGTGATCCTAATATTTGGGTTATGACTTGTGGATGCAGGAAACTCAGAATAAAATTGCTTATGCTTTGTTTTACTGACGGAAACATACGAGATGGCATTTTTTTGCCTCCAGGTGACGAATTCTTTTATAGACTTTCTATACATAGCCTAAAGTTCTAAACCAAACAAATACTAGCTGTTTCTACCACCAAACTTATCAAGCATCGTAATCAGCATTTGTTTCAATAACAAATACGATTGTCCTCTACAAAGTCAGTATATAGGTCGGTCAGGGTATCGTGTCGGGTCGACATTAGCGTGTCATTCCACTGACATTTTTCACAAAACGCCTGTCGCACGGTTGCATGCGAAATCGGTTTGATTCCACGAAGATATTTTGCCATACATGTCCGGGCTTCATACAGGTTGTTGTGTTATTAAATTGAGTGAAGGTTTCAGTAGTAGTAAAGTATCAAGCTTTCTGTGTGTGAAGATTTAAATGTGTGGCTACTTTAATTACGTTGTTGTTTTGTGGTAAATGCTGTGTATATCTGTAATATGCGTACATACCAGTACTATTATTTTAAATAACTCTGTGTACTGTTGTTGGTGTACCTAATAAATAAATTAATGTGTGTTTGTGAAAAATTATTTATTAATTTGCCATAAATCTGGCTATCTTGTGTTGTTTAGTTTTCCGAACCAATATAACTTTTCCTTCAAACACTTTCCACTTATAAATAGATAAATACTATTTTTAAATGTGAAATTGCGACTAGACTGTTATGATACAAAGTGTATCAGAGTGTCACTGTATCAAATTAAAATTATTAGTCATTCTGCGAAGTGTGGTGACAAAGGAAAGCTTAAAATCGATTACCTACTTCGTGCGGAATAAAAACCTCATGCTGTAGCTAAGAGCCTTACGTAAGACCCTGGCCTATTTCCGATTTCGTTGCGTGTCTCAAAATATAGAACTAAGACAATTCGATTCCAAGTAAATTTGTTTTTTTCACCTTCTGTTGACGACAAACGAATTTTTAAACAAGGTAATTTGGAAGCTTAACATTTGCGTATCCATCTTTTTTTTGTGGTTCATTTGCAATTTTGCTGTGGTTCATAACTGGTAGTGATTTGAAATTGTCTGTTTATTGATGAGATCTCATTTTAATGTCTCATGGCTCGTTTTTTGAGGAATAAAGATCGTGATGTAACATACTGTTACAAAAAAAAAAAACCTATAAGTTAACGCTGAGTCGTTTAAGAAAAACAGTTTTTAATCACCATGGTTTAGAATCGGATTTTGAACCTGAAGCCAAACATTTATTATATCACTGGCATCGACGTTATTTGACATTCGAAATAAATTCGCACGGGTGACTTTTATCATTTTTCATAAGCAATCAATTCTGAATGACACGAATGTATGGCTGACCGAAGGGTTATGGGGAAAAAAATAAATTCACATCAAGTCCCATCAATCAGTCACCTTGGCGTGACAAAGTGATGTCGCTGTCATAGAAATTCTAATTGATTTTTAGATGAAATGATCCGTAACGAGTATTCGACGAATTTATGCTATTATTTATTTATGTTGAGCTGGGTTTAGTTTGTTGGAATATGTTTTAGATTAAAATAATTGCGAGTCAGAATAAAAAAATAAAATTGCAAAGGAATGTCAGCTTTTCACTAGTTTTTGACTCGAGTAAAAAGAAAAAAAAAATAATAGAATAAATAAAAGGATTAAAAAAAATAATGAGAAAAACAAAAAAATAATAATAATAATAATGATAGAATGTATAATAGGGATGATGACTTTAAACATTTTTTTCCCGTCATGTAGATTATTAAAAAATATTGGACACGTATTTTTTTATTTTTTTACGTAATCAATAAAATGTGGAATGACTTCTTGATACGTAGTTTGTTATATTTGTGACGTAGCGAGCCCCCACTCCCCAACTTTAACGCGTTTTATCTAAGTAATTTTTTATTAATATGATAAAGCAAAAAAATGCGTGTCTAATATTTGTTTATTAACTGACTGAGGGACTAAAATTTAGTCCCAGTCCCAGTCCCACTGCGAAAACCAACTAAGTGCAGTCAAGTCAGTTATGAGTTACTGCGTTTTAAAAGTCTATAACTAATTAAAATACTATAATTTTAGTAAATCCATGAAGTATCTTCTAAACCGTTTAACGTAGCGCTTAGCCGGTTTTACCCGTATAAAAAGCTCAACAAGATGAGAATTTTAATGCATTTATCTAATTTTTGTCAAAAATGTAGGTTAGCAGGTTTTCGCAGTACACCCTCGAAATAGAATTTCTTTTTTTTTACCCAGTCATTATCTCTACATATTGGTTAGACCTGCAAAGAAAATATTTCCTAAGACCATAACTTTTTCGTCAATTATCAACAATAATACAATCTATATACAATTAACTCAATTTGTAGAAGAACGTATGCGTGTTTTTTTTTTAAACAATCTGTTATCGAAACCAACCTGCACAAAAGCTCTGTCCAATTTCGAAATCGAGCTGTCCGCATTTTAACTTCTGCTGCAGATCCAAAAAAAATCTATAACGCGATTGGCAACAAAAAAAGAAAAAACAATGTTCAGTAAAAACGGAGATCCGCCAGTTCGCAGCCGTTTAATATTTATTAGCGATATACATGTGCGTGTAAACAACGTCGCGTCGTGTTTGCTCGTCGACAAGGATTAGCCGTTTTGCCTTTAATTATTACCCTGTTGTCGAGTGCATGGTGTGTACGGGACACAGAGTAGGGTTGGAATAGAGGTGACAGTTTAAATATTGTCTTAATCAAAACTGTTTACGTACTTCATAAAGAGTAGATGTTGTAGCTTTCACAAAGAGGCTGGGATCATAACAGCGTGCTGGGATTACAGCTTCTTGTGTCTTCTCAAGTTGGCAGCTGTATCGAATTAGTTTGGTTATTACCCGACTGCCAAGGAAGAGTTATGTTTTTCGCGCGTATCTTGTATGCATGTTTTTTTTTATTATCTTTTGAATTTTTGCCCGAGGCTTCGCCCGCGTTGATGTCGGAAAATATCGCACGGAAACATAATACCGGGATGAAAAGTATCTTATGTGTTAATCCAGGTTATAAACTATCTGTGTGCCAAATGTTATCCAAATCCGTTTGCTGTTTTTGCGTGATTGAGTAGCAAATATCCAAACATTCAAATATATATTACTAGCTTCCGCTCGCGACTTCACCCGCGTGATATGTCGGTAAAAAGTAGCCTATACCCTTTCCTAGGGTTCAAAGTATTCCCAAACTAATTAATTTCATCATAATCGGTCAGGCGGTATAGCCGTAAAAGCGTAACAAACAAACAAACTCACGTTCGCATTTATAATATTACTAGCTGCACCCCGCGGTTTCACCTACGTAGACTAGAATAAAAAGTAGCCTATATGTTAATCCAGGGTATAAGCTATCTACATACAAAATTTCATCCAAATCCGTCCAGCCGTTTGAGCGTGAAAAAGTAACAAACATACAAACAGACACACTCACAACCTTTCGCCAATAGAATATTAGTGTGATTATGTTATATTATACTAGCTGCGCCCCGCAGTTTCACCCGCGTAGTCCGGGATAAAAATTGCCTATTTGTTAATCCAGGGTATAAGCTATCTATATACCAAATTTCATCCAAATCGGTCGAGCCGTTTGAGCGTGAAGAAGTAACAAACATACAAACACACATTCACAAACTTTGGCCTTTATAATATTAGTGTGATTATGTTATTTATTATATTATATATGTATATATACATATATTATACATTTAGGATATATAGATAGGGTACTTTTCAAAACATTCTATCAATTTCTTCTATCGTTTGATGCCGCCTCTGTCTCTCACCTAATCTGTAGCTAAGCTTTATGAGAGAGATTGCAAAGTTTATTTGACGTCTCCCCGAAGGACCCTCGCGGCTTCGCGATGCGTAACCACCGGTTCACGCACAAACGCGCCGGCATCAACCTGTAATAAAATTAATTGCTCAGCTTTGTTATGTGGGATAAAAGTGGAGGTGGACTGGTTGGCGTGGTGTGTAACCTGCACACAATGGTTAATATTGGCAGATTTGAAATTTTCCTCGGATAATCAAATATAAGTATATCAAATATATAATATTAGGTCCCAATAAAATAGATGGACAAATTTTAACACAGAGTTCAGTACGTCTAACCAAAGATATTCAAGCTAAAAAAAACACTGATTCAAGTGATTTTATTTTAATCTAAAATAATAAAAAACGCGGCGGGCGCGGGCGGTGACGTGGTCACGTGCGCCTGCACGTTTGTAGTATCAGAATTATGAGATAACAAAGACATGTAAGTGTTTATGCATTGGGTAACCAACATTTTTAGTATACTTTCGTTAGCCGATTTTTTTTTCTTTTAAGTAGGTACTCGTATCTAATGCGTTTTTCTTATTTTTTTGCCATTGTCCTTATTTTGGTGGTCTGAATTATTTCTAGAAGTTTGTCCATCTATTTTAATGGGACCATATTTATGTTCTACGAGGTAGTCTTATGAGAAAACTTTGAAGTCGGTTTACCTTGGACATTGGTCATCTATCAACAGACAATATTTCTGCTCCACCCATTGCACCTCTGCATTATTTGTGTTCACTTACAACAACTACTACTACTACTACTACTACTATTACTACTTGATCAACAAGAGTATGGTCTTCAACGAACCAGCACTACATGACGGGTTCAAAGATAAATACTACAATCGAGGTTCTCTCTAATAAACTGCAGTCAAAAGTTATAACTATTCTATTTTCAAAAAAAAATGTAACAGCCAGTCATCATCACCTGCCTAGCCTTTTCCCAACTCTGTTGGGGTCGGCTTCCAGTCTTACCGGATGCAGCTGAATAGCATTATTTTACATGGAGCGACTGCTTATCTGACTTCCACAACCCAGTGACTGGGTAATACGATACTAATTAGTAAGACTGGTTGTCAGACTTTCGGGCTTTTGACGACCCGAAACGTCTGTCAAAGATCTAAGAATGACAGCCGGGCCAACGACTTAATGTGCTTTCCGAGGCACAGACGGGTCTCAGTATGTAAAGATGGTCACCCATCTATGGACCAACCGCGGCAAGCGTAGCTTAACCTGATCGATCGACTCGTGTGGCTGTTATTACTAAACTCAGCCACGAGCCCCTCTATCAATATCAATGTAACAGCCAGTACCAACTTTAAAATAAGCCACAGCATCCGCCAAACGTCCTCCTTCCAAAACAAGAACCCAAATCCTCGAACAACAAAGTGTAGGTAACTAAGCTCGTATCTCGTAGCCAAAATTCGGTGCTTCACAAAAAAACGAGCACTTTATTACATAGATACCGTCTGCGATCCATCTGTAAGGAGCGTAATAAAGTGCTCTTCACATGCCGGGGACTCTTTAGGCCCATAGCACACACGATACTTTTAGTAGCGGCGTGTGTACGCTACACTGTCGACACTCATTCGGATGCCAGTCGTAGCGATCTAGTGAGTCTTTGGCATGTGTCGAACACGGTTCAATGCTCAGTTGTTCTGATAAACCATCTCAAACAAGCACTGTATAATTAAAACGAGATATAACTTTAGCCCGAGCCTAAACCTTCGAGCAAGTTTTTGTATTTTGAACTTTATTCCGACCACTAGTAAAGTTCTTAATATAAAACTGACATCTAGTACCGGACTAAGTTGTTAGTTTTAAATAAAGAACTGTATTTCAATGACAGTTAGTTTCTTATTACAAAAACGGGGTCAATGGTCATTGTGAAATCATGTCGAAAGAAAAGCCTTGTTTTTTTATAAGACCGATCGAATCGCAAAAACGCAGAAAATGCGATGAAATCAGTAATTGTTAAAAAATGCGCGATTTTGCTATTGCGACCAGACAAAAGAGTTACTAAAACGCGATGCAGCATTGATGTAGTCGCAAAGTCGCAGTTGTTGAAAGTAGCATGTCTGCTGTAGCCCTACAAGCCGGGAACTCTTTACTTACTTTTATTTTTCTAAATACCAACACTGCCGACGATTTAGTGGTGCACGTAGAATATCTAAACTTTGTCCGTGGTTTGAGCTCATGTTTTCTTGAAGTTTTCGTTGTCGAGTGATTAAGTTGTTAGTAGAACATCGTTTTGTGTTTTTGTATGGGTAGTAGTCGTGTTTTGTTTTGTTTTAGGTAAATAAATATTCAATAGAGCTTTTTTTTGTTTTTGAGCTAGCTGAGGCTTGAGGGTTTAAAAGATAATTAGTACCTACTGTAATTGACGATTCTTGTGCTCAGAAGGCTGTTTGATAGAGGTTTTGTTTCCTAATAAACCATCCGTCACTTATATAGCCTTTTAATTGTAATTTTAGCCTTAAATATTTTATTAAAACCTTCAAATGAAAATTCGAACTATCAATATTATTTTCCCTACAAACTTGTTTAAGGCTATAAGGTGATTTAAATTCTACAACTTCCTGACTCCCTTATATGAGCACAAAGGGTTTAATCGACAGCTATCAACAGTTAACACGTGTTTAGAGAAGGGATCTCCCTCGAGATAAATTTAACTATGGACCTGTTCCAAACGACCTATTTATACGTCACATACGTCTAAAATGTAAATAAAATAATATAACAACGTTATTAATTTTTGTAAAATGTTAACCTACTATGATAAAATTTAACAGTGAAAACGTTTATTTAATTTTAGATCAAAGAAGAACAGTTTTAACTACCAATTAATTATTATAAAAAAGAATGTAGCCACCGCTACGATTTCCCGTAGCAAAAGTCTACGAATTTCGTAGCAGCTACGAGACTACGAGATAATTCCATGCAAGCGTAGCGATGCGATTCCAACAAAAACACAATACCGTACTAGAATGTAGGTTCTGAAGTACATTTATGATTGCATAGTGTAACACAAGAGCGATCTGTCCGGGGTTAATTAATAGATCCATCCCTTTGTTGCGTACACAATGGGTCCGCATTGTACTCTGTGGACCAATCTTCCCGTGCTCCTTTATGCTCGAGCCCTGTTGCAACTAACTTAGCCCAAATATGAGGATTGTATCGTTGCTAACGATGCTGTTGTGATTCTGTAGTTCTGCATTCTGTTCTTGGACAATGAGGAGGATGTATGTCTAGTTTTTTTGGTACGTAATGTTTCTGTTTGAACAATGTTATGTTCTAGGAAGTTTGTTAAGGAAAATTTGTCTGTAGTTTATGTACTTGTACATTGTACATTGAGAACGATCTGAAAACATATGCAGATTTCCAAGTATCGTTCACAACCCGAACATAACCAAAACTCAGCGCTGAAACTCACTACAACATCCCATATGTTTGAGCTAAATAACCAAAAATACTATGTACGAGTAAGTACATAAGTTATTTCAACTATGTCAAGGTGTTATGTGTAAAGTAATAAGTTACTCTTCTATGTAACTCGATATCTTGTTATTCGAAACTTGCAAATCTTCGAACGGGAATCAAGAGAAAATGGTTCGGTAGATTACTTTGGAAAAGAAACTTCGGTAAGGTGAGTTCCAGAGATACATTCTGGAGAGACAGTTTCGATAGTTTCAGGTTTGATGTTGGGTGTAAAAAATTACTTATTAAAGATAAACTTGTTCTGCCTAGCCTTTTCCCAACTAAGTTGGGGTCGGTTTCCAGTCTAATCGGATGCAGCTGAATACCAGTATTTTACAAAGAGTGACTGCCTATTTGACCTCCATAACCCAGTTACTGGGTAAAAGATTCCCCTTGGTAAGACTGGTTGTCAGATTTTCTGGCTTCTGACTAACCGTAATGATTGTCGAAGATCTACAAATGATAGCCGGGACCAATGGCTGAACGTGCTTTCCGAGGCACGGAGGTGTCTCAGTATGTAAAGGATGGTCACCCATCCAAGGACCGACCTCAGCAAGGGTTGCTTAACCTGGAAGTTTGACCCGTGCGGCTGTTATTATTTAGCTTTGAGCCCTTTTTGTTTAAAACGAGACGCATAAATTTTTAGTTAAGTGTCTTTCTCGTTATGTAATGTAATCGTAATTAATTAGAACTTTGTTTAGTGATAAAACAAACACTTGGCTCAGAGCATATAACTTTATAAGCATGTAAAATGTACTTTTACTAACTAAAACTAGGCAAATTGGTTTTAATTTATGACTAATATAGAAACCTTTTTAAGAATTATATTGACGCCACGATGAAAATGAAAATCGCTAGAATGAAAATAATCTCTATGAGTAACAATAAATTTATTACATAACTAGCTGAGCCGCCAGACGTTGTCCTGTCTAAATTTCAATTTATTTTTTTTCCTATTTTTTTTTCTCTAAACCACTCCAGTAAAGAGGAGAATAAAACAATATAAAAATATTCAAATCGGCTCAGCCGTTCTCGAGTTTTAGCGAGACAAACGAACAGCAATTGATTTTTATATATATAGATAATAGATAATAAAATAATACTTACTAAATGGCCCGATGAACTTTGTACCACGTGGGCAATTCCCATACATAGATTTTAAAAATTTTTTGGCTGTTCCTTTGGGTTTTTCTTAATTTTCTTTTTTCCTAAACCACCCCAGAACAAAACAAAAAAAAAAAAAAAAAAACAAATCGATCGAGCCATTTTCAAGTTACCCTTAAGGATGTGGTACAGACCATCAAACTGAACAACTTACTCCATAGGACCAACATCGAAATCGCAAAAAAATAATCAGCTGTCCCATACATTTGGGTCGAGTAGGTATTGAAGTTTTGTATGGGACAGTTGATAATTTTTTTGCTGTTTTGATGTTGGTCCTATGGAGAAAGTTGTTCAGTTTGATGTTCTGTACCACACCCTTTTTGACCACACCTTTCTGATACACTCTGTATAATTATATAACATAACTAACAATTTATACAAGATAATAACGGAATTACACTTTGTTCAAGAATAATAAATATTCCGTGAAGTTATAAAATGAGATATGGAAACGACTGTTACCTTGTAAGCTCATTTATCATAGAATTAAATAACAATGTAAGAAGAACAGTCTCTTTGTGCACCTAGTTAAGAATTTCTGAACTTTGTTAAAATACGTAATGTATGAAATAAGTAGGTTAGTCTGTTAGTACAACATTGTGTTGCCAGAACCTGATCAGTAATTAGGAATTTTTAACAAAGGTATGGTAAGGAGTAAAGAAATAGGGAGCTACTAAAACACTGGCATGAAAGATTACTTAGAAAAACTAGAAAAACTTAGTTAGAAACTAAGGGCGAATTTCACCAATGAAACTAAACGCGATCAGCACATCTAAACCGCGTTCAAGAGCTGTCAGTGTCATTATTGTTGCGGAATATTGACACTGACAGCTCTTGAACGCGGTTTAGATGTGCTGATCGCGTTCAGTTTCATTGGTGAAATTGGTCCATAGTATGAGATTAAATGGACTGGTAGTTCAGTATAATACTTTTTTGCAATGGCAGAAAAACAATCTCGAATCACGATTACGAGGTAAAACCAAGGACATAATTAAACTATACTATTTCCTTCGCGCTGCGAGTGTTCGCGGTACGCGATCAGGTCATCTTAAGACCTCTTTTAGGGCTGCGAGGCCGAGCCCTTCATCTTCAGACAACCATCGTGTGAAGACACTTGCCTGGTAGCCGCCACGCCTGCTAGGTTGCTCAAATGAACAAAAAAAAAAATATATATACAACCAAAATGTAAATAAAACATGTACAGTCAACAAAAGAGATATCTAGGCAGGGTATACTAACATATCTTTATGTGAATTGCTTCATAATCAATTTCGTGACAATATACAATTTTATGTTGGTGTGTTACAATGTAGGAGTATTGCAAAAACAGAGTAATATATATAAAATTGAACATGAAGCAATTCACATACAAATATGTTTCTCTGCCCTGCCTAGATATCTCTTTTGTTGACTGTACATATAAAACATCCTCTTCCTGATAACCCCAGAACAAGGTAAGACTTATCTCTCACAACTTAGCCAAGTCGCGGGATGACGTTAATTTCGAAAATAAATTAAAGAAGACGCCTCGAGCGGGCAGAGTTTCAAACAAACTGGCGAGCCGGCAGTTAGATGTTGAACACAGTTTAAAGAGCTGTTTAGATGAAATTTTCAAAGGATTTGTTTCCCAGTTTTCGCTGTAGAGAGCTTTTGTTCTAAAGTTTCACCTGCTCAGAAATGTACGTGTCGTTCTTATCTCGTTCATTGTGGTAATTAGCTATTTTTGAGAGTACAGGATGAAGTTTTGTATGAAAGAGACTGGAGTTGTACTGTTGGGAACTTTTAAACCAGCAAGTGGTGGTTTGTAGTTTGTTTCTGAATCTTTTTAATGTCTTGCTGTTGTGTTGTGAGCTTTGAAGTTATTTGCTTTGAACGTATGTTGATAAAGCTTAAAGTACCGAGTGAACGTCTACTATATATACAATATTATATTTTCTTGTTGACTAAAACTGCTACAGATTTTCACTCGGTCTATTCTTTAAAATTACCGTGATAATTTTGGCGAAGTGATCCGTCAATAGAGTCAATCCCTAGCAGCAGGTGACATGACAGCTCACTTCAATCTCACTTCACTTAGTTCTCACGGTGAGATTTTACAGAATAGGTCGGCTGGTGGACCAGAATTCTAATGTTAAGTAAGAACTATCATCAGTACTTAGAATACTATTCCATCGAGTTAAGAAATCTTTTACTTCTTGATCACTGGAGGACAACTGTCATCTCCTTGGTTAGTAGTTGTCCACATTCCTGATCCAGTCGACTCCACGATAATCCTTTACCGTCCCAAATTACCATGCACCCACGTACCAACCATTATGTCCATATCTTCGCACCATAAAACATGGTGTTGTCAACGCGCCACGTATTTGCATCGCACCCAGCGATAAATAACGCGGTGCCCACTTTCGCTGACAAACATTTTGCCAGTTTCCTCTGAATCTAATTTGGAGTGATACATGCCACCGTCGCAGACCACAATTACGTTAGTGTAGGGTGCCATAAATTTGACAATTACAGCCTCGATGGCAAAGCAGGGGTGTTAAAATGCTGCTGAAGTACGTTTGTCCAGTGACGCTAAATTAATATTAATAGGTTGATACTAATTAATAGCTCGACTCTATGATATCTAACGTACTCAAACGCCTGTGTTTATTTTAATTATTTTTATGCAATTGTGATTTCACTTTTAAAAACTCAAATCAGAGCAGGAAAATGAAGAAAGCGAATTATTTGAGTCTTAAAATAGATTCGGTTCCTTTCGTTATCAACATTTGAGATGTATTAATTTTATGTTGCATGGCTATTTTAAAGGGTTTTCATAGAACAAACATTTACCAATAAGTATACATGAACTCTGAATGTAAAAAAATTCATAAAACTTCATAAAAAAAAATCTCGTTTTTCCGAAACATCGTCTGATGTATGAACGTAAACGAGGCAAAAGAAGTATGTAAGGATCGTTGCTGGTGGCGTTCTATAGTTTCAGTTGTAGTTCACAACATTTTAGGCACCCTAGGAGAGGCAACTTAATGCCGTCGGCGACGCCGCGGCGGGGATGCGCCAGACGCTTAAACTTCCTTCACGGAATCTTGCAAAAACGATACATATTTTGGCACCACACACGCCTTTATTGTACAGCTTCCTTTATTCTAGTTAAAATTGTGGGGGTTTTATCTTAGAAAAATATGCTTTGTAATGGATATCTCTGTTTTAAAAGCAGCTAGAAAATTTTAAGCTGAGAATTTGGACTTGAGCGTTAGACGGCGACGTGGTAAAGTGACGCAAATTGTTTCTTGAACAAAATATTTAGTGCACCGACCGTACACGGTTCCGCAAATAAGTGAACTCCTTTTGTTGTACTTTCAGCTTGACATACATTACGGTGTAATTTACTCTATTGTACTCGACTATGCGATGAACAAAAACACTCCAGTACAAACACATTTATTTTGTAAAAAGATAACCTAAACAAACCTATCCTATCGTCCAAAAAGAAAAAACCGGTCAAGAGCGAGTCGGACTCGCGCACCGACAGTTCCGTTCCAATTTCTGAAAAAGTGTGCTATTTAGAGACATCGTTTTATTTTTCCTGTAATCTTTACATAAACTTCTATCACATAGAATGATTTCAGATTTTTCTCTATACTATACGGTATATAAAAAAAAAAAAAAAATGTTTGAGAATGTGCAAACAGCGTTCTTTCATATGATACCCCACATGTCCTAGTAGCTCGACATCGAATTTTTAAGACTCCCTTTCAGTCACTGTTACAAAAAACCATATATATTTTTATTTCTTTCTTATTTGCAAAATACTTGGGCAAACGTCATCTAAAACTGTTCCAAATTTCAAGTTTCAACCATTAGTAGTTCTTGAGATATCCAGCTGCGACAGACAGACAGACTGAGTCGCACCATAAGGGTTTCTTTTTACCATTTTGGTACGGAACTCTAAAAAAGAAAAACATTAACATTTAAGCCGATATAAAAAGACGCAATTCACCGAACAATGTCTGTAATAACGAGCCTACTGTGAAAAGAAATCTACAAAATATATTTTTTACAACTGGCAATATTGTCAACGCTGAAGGAAATTATGTTCTAAGGTATAAAGGAAGGGTTTCCCTGTGATACGGGTATGTTTTATAACCATAATAAAATATCATCGAGGTATAAATCATTGGGTATTTTACTGGGAGTCTTAAAATTGCCCTTTCTTAGCTGATTTCCCAATGAAATGAACGTTAATATTCCATTTATTATCGCGTCTCAAGGCCGCTTTAGGGGAACGTAATAAATCAATGATTTAAGCCCAATTCTTCTCTTTGAGAATTATTACGATTTTGCTAAATGATTTATTTGATGTTGTTTGATTTTGCGAGTTATCTCCCTTCTGGGTGATATGTTTCGTTTATTTTAGACTAGCTTTCGCCAGCGGCTTCGCCATACTACCGAGATAAAAAGTATACTAATATAGGTCACGGTCTACCCGTGTACCAAATTTCATCAAAATCCGTTCAGCCGTTTGGCGTGAAAGTGTAACAAAAAATAAACAAACAAACTCACTTTCGCATTTATAATATCAGTTAGGATAGTACTATTAAGCTACAGGGGCTCGTGGCTAAGTAATAACAGCCGCACGGGTCGATCTATCTCCTAGGTTATGCAAAGGTTGCCGAGGTACGGCCGTGGGTGACTAATAGCCATTGCATAAACCCCTCCGTGCCTCGGAAAGAACTTTAAGCCGCTGGTACCGGCCACAGAAAAGATATATCTGTTCTGTGGTACCGGCTGTCATTTGTAGATCTTTGACAGTCATTACGGGTAGCCAGAAGTCCGAAAGAACAATCCCACATTTATCATAAACAATTATTCTCCACTAATTAGGCCAACAGTGCAGGCCACACTCTAACTAAAACTTTGCCACAAAACTTAAGGATAGGTTGACAATAAACTAAAAATACCTTAATTATTATAACCTAACCTCTAGAGAGACTTAGAGGGCACAAAAGCGGCGATGTGCACTATTTGCAGCTGCATCAATTATTCAGCGCTCTTTGCTGTCCTCTGTGATAGATTGCATGCCCTTAAAGTAACGACTGCCGACAGGAACTACTGGTTAGCTAAAAGTGCGAGCAACAAAAAACAAAACTGGTGCTGTATAGTGTTGCGTATTACTTTGCGGAATACTTTGCATGATGATTGGTTACGTAAAAATTAAACTTAAAAGCCAATCTGCCTAGCCTTTTCCCAACTATGTTGGGGTTGGCTTCCAGTCTAACCGGATGCAGCTGAATACCAGTATTTTACATGGAGCGACTGCTTATCTGACCTCCACAACCCAGAAACTGGGGTAATAATACGATACCCCTTGGTAAGACTGGTTGTCAGACTGTCGGGCTTCCGTAACGACTGCCAAAGATCCACGAACGACAGCCGGGACCAACGGCTTAACGTGCTTACCGAGGCACGGAGGAGTCTCGGTATGTAAAGATGGTCACCCATCCACAGACCAACCCCGGCAAGCGTAGCTTAACCTGATAGATCGACCTGTTCGGCTGTTCGGCTGTTCGTGACTGTATGTAGAGAATTAAATAAATGAGCATAGTACTGCTGTGTTAAAAAAAATAAAATGTTAGGAAGCGTGTCGGCAAGGTGGGGCATCAGAGTCAACTGTCCAGAGTACACTGGAGCATCGCACCTCGTGGAGAATAATTTAATGCCCCAACAAAAGCAGTGTTACTGCACTATTTGCAGCCGCATCAACTATTTAGCACAAACTACCGTCCACTCTAGATAGATTGCCAGCTCAGCATCTAAAAACAGTAGTGACCGTTTCCGAATCTGTTTAATGTTCTCTTAAAATAGATAAAACTACAAAAGCTGCAGTGTTTGCAACTGTTAAAATATTCAGGATAAATGATTAACTTACTACCGTAATAAATAGCAAGCTCAAACGACAATTATTTAAAGTCAATAAACACTTAACACTGCAAAAAATGTGAATCGAAAATAGCCTTCACTTTACATGAAAAACTAAGGCTTAGTACACACAAGCGGTGTCGTTGCTGCGCTATTTGCAGCCGCATCACTTATTCAGTGCACATTAGTGACCACTTTATTAGATTGGAATTTAAAACCAATCCATAACATAAACACTGAGGAAAATTTCTTTTCAATACACTTCCTCGAAAACTGGTTCTTATCGCACTACGATTAGGTTCACAATGCAATATATTTCACACACGTGCGATGTCCAATGTCCGATCCGAATAGCCACTACTCACCGAATAAATTCAAAAATGGAACAGAATTTGTATGAAATTATCAGCCAAGTAAGTTAATAGGAACTTAATCGTAGGTGGTGAAACAGGCCCTAAGCCTCTTATTCGTGGTTAATAACAGTTGCATAAGATTGTTGTAACAATAGGTTTGTTTTCCTGGAAGCATGTTACTTGTAACAGTCCATGCAGTATGTTACAGTAGGTACATATGTTTCCACCCCCCCCGGAGGGTTCCCGCATTGTCGAGGCGGGGGGGCTCAGTAGCCGTGGCTTGGTCACCCACGGTGAAGCGAAGAGGAACCCATGCGGGGGCCGCTCGTCAGGGCTTTTGCCGATAAGCCGACGACGTAGCGGCCAGCGGGTAGGTTGCGGTGGCCGTATGGGCGACACCGCAACTGAGGCGGGCCGCGGTGTCTTATGGGAGGCATCGCGGCTGAGGATTGGAGGCCGCGGCGGGAGAGGAGTGCCGGTATTGCGGTGCGCCGCTCTCCCTACCTTCCGCGGCCTTGACGGGGCCGCCACCGTTTGATGGCGGACGCGGTGGGGCCGCAGGGGAAGAGGAGTGTCGGTATGACGTCGGCCGCTCTCCCTATCCTCTGCGGCCGAAATGGCGGCGGAGCGCGCGCGGGAGGACGACCCTCACGCGGCGCCGCTCCGAAGGCGGAGGAGGGGTCGGAGCAGACGACTCCTCCCAGGTGGGGGCCAGCAGGCAACGGGTGTGGGGGCATCCTTGCCTGTATTGCACAGGCCCCCACCAGTGTCGGACGGGAATGGCCAGGTGTTCCCGGTCATTCCCGTAGCCCCCCATCCCGGGGGGCATGCGGGGCCCGCCAGCTAGGCGGGCATGCGCCGGGAGGGTTGTGGACGTAAAGGCTGAGCCGGTTTCCCATGGCCCTCCCATCACGGCGATGTGGGAACACTACTGAGTTTTAGTGGGTATACTGTCATTCCGACAGGAGTCCCACATACCCTGTCTCGTCCCCCAAGACGATGGGTGCGGGGATGCATAAAGCATTTCTCAGCGTCAAAAAAAAAAAAAAAAAAAAGGTACATATGTTTCCAGCAACATAAAACTCCGTTGCAGCAACTATTACCAACTATGAATACGGCTTTACATGAAAAACTAAAACTCTATTTACACGGTGCCAGTTTCTGGAACGTTCCAGACCAATAATCGCATGCCATAAAGCAAGTTTTTATTGCCATTCAAGTATTGCATGCAAGTATTTATTTCCATAAAATGGCATACAAGCAATGAAAGAATTGAATTGAATGCAAGTGTTGCTATTCAATAAAATCGCACGCAACTTACATAAATGCAATAACATTGCAGGGCTATTATTGCATGTAAGTTTTGCTTCGTCTAAACACAGAGTTGCACGTCCTTGTACAGTCGATTCAAGTATTACCCTACCCGTATTTGCGCTGCCAGATATTTCATTAAATTTTATTGAACGTTTTGTTTCGTTTGCTGATGTTTGAATGTTAGAAAATTTTCATGCCAGAATTGAATGTGGTTTATTGCACGTGCGATTTTATTTTACACACGTATACATATCTGATTTCGCATTGTATAGGATGTCCGTACAACGAGAGGTCAGCTTATACTGGAAATGTATAGCTTGATACATATCAAGCTATCTTCATTCATATCGGCTACATAGCCGTGTGTACGTGCAATTTTATTGTACGTGCAGTTCTACCAGTTTTGAACGGTTACAAACTTGCCCGTATCGTGCAACAATATTGTATATGTTGTTTTGACGATGCCAGTAAATTGCCCTTCAATTTTATGGTATGGTATGGTAACTTGCACCGTGTAAATTGAGCTTAAGCCTGGGTACATAAAAGCGGTGTCGCGGCTGCACTATTTGCAGCCGCATCACTTATTCAGTGCACATTATCGCCGTCCGGTGCGGAATCATTGTGGAAGCGACGAGGATATTTTTGGGGTACTTCAGGAATTTGTCATTTTGGTTGGCAGGTTGCTATTGTAAGTGCATGATTATTTTGGGCTCCGGTTGCAGTGATTCGCTTAATTTAATACCAGGTTGAATGTTCAGCCGTGTGATTCTGTAAGACCTTATTCTTAACTTCGAATCTGCATCCACTGTGAGTTTCTTGATTGGCATTCTAAAAACTCGGTTGATAATTCGAATTTACACTAGCGCTGCCCTTGCGAGCGTGTCAGCGAGTTGAACTAAATTGACCGTAAGATTTTGACAGATAAAGTATGAGATGACGTTAAGAAGTGGCATTCAGTAAGCTCACTTAGACGCTCACTTCGCACTCGAACCCGATTCAAAGTGTCAAATAAAAAGCATCTATTTTACGAGTGAGAGTGAATAGCGATGTGAGATGCGAGTTGTTGTTTGAATTTTATAGAATCGACGTGCTGCTTTGTAGAGATAGGTTAAAAAAATAGAACCTACATTCCGTGTTCTAGTCAAATGTGTAAGTATTTAAGATGTGTATAACGTCGTGAGCTACACATATTGCATACCTATCTCTTTATCTCACAACTCAAAATACCTCTTCTTTCAGGAAAAGCAAAAAACGTTCCTGTAAAAAGAGGTATTTTGAGTTGCGTGTTAAGATATTTGTGTAAGTGTTTGTTTTCCCGATTTAAATAAATAAATGTGTTCGTTTGGGGGCTGTCCAGATGGCATTCTAATAGGCGCGTCCCGTCCCGTCTGCACGCAAGTTGTGATATTCGTGTGACGTCCTTTTTATGCGTGTTTCACGATGCGCATAAGTAATATACACCATTTCCGCTAATATGTTGCATTAAATAATTTATAAATGTGAAGGTCTTTAGTAGGTAGACACCTACTTGATTTAGAATGATATGAATTATTTGTAACTAGCCGTTGCCCGCGGCTTTGCCCGCGTGGATGTCGGAAATTATCCCACGGGAACCTACTACCGGAATAAAAAGTATTGTAAGTGATAATTCAGGTTATAAACTATCTGTGTGCCAAATTTCATCCAAATCCGTTCAGCCGTTTTTGCGTGATTGAGTAATAAACATCCAAACATCTTCACAAACTTTCGCCTGTATAATATTAGTGTGATAAGTAGGATATACGAAGATGACAAAAATTCAAGTTTATGAATTAAGTATTGTGCAAGTTTATTTCGGAGTCAGTAGCTAAGAAAGATGGAAGGGATCTACGTGACTACGGGATGTATGTGATAATCCTAACGCGGGAGTCTAAAACACTTGCCTCGCAGATAGTCTGGCAGTGATTTATGAAAAGAATTATATTTGAAAAGTGTGGACGTTAGTACCTACACTAGTGCATAGAGATCGTATCTTAAACGGGATGTTTCCTTTGCCTGACTGGACAAAGGAAACCTCCCGTTTTGACCTCCCGTTTTGACTTGGCTTTGAAACGTTCATAGTCAACGTCAACGTCACCTCCTTCTGCGAAGCAGTAATGCTCGCGAAGGAGGAAGCGGAACGCGTGAGGGAGAGGCAACAGCCGCGCCCTCGCGCCCCTAGCCGCCGTAGGAGACACCCTGGGCGGCGGGAATCGATTGCCGATTCCCGGCCACCGTAGGCGCGGGCTTGCGGACGACGAGTAATGGGCAGCTCGCCGTCCGGTAAGGACCAGGCCCGGGTCGACGGCACGTTGTGTTCCACGCGCGCCTCAAAGAGATGTCAGCAGTGACGGGGTCAATTGGGCCGATGCCGCCGGGGTCGCGGGTAGTTCGAAAGAGATACCGTGGCCCTGGCACGGGCAACTGAAGGATCATGGGTGGGTTTTAGTCAGTAAAAGTCTGACACGCCCTCCCGCTCTGCCTAGAGCGGGAGAAGTCATTTGATGATTTCCCATCCACAAAAAAAAAAAAAAAAAGGTAGGTATAAATTAAACAGAATTCTCGGAATAAGTTATTTCTAGTGTCGCAGTCACTCCACAATTTCCTCACTATACCTGCCGGCAGTACGTAAAGTCTGGCTTTAAATGTCACACTTGATATATATTTTATTCAGAAATCTTCATTACATACACGGCATGTACTTTGCATATAGTTAGAAATGTGAAACTTTAGCCTCGCTATCATGCAAATGAAATGTAATACGGAAGTAATTGTGCGTAGTTTATGAACAAAATCCATTCAGAAGGACTGCTGTTGGGACCTGAGCTAACTTACGAAGCGATGCCGACGAAGTTACGCGATTCACCTGGATTTGTGATTGGCTCAATTTTGAATTGAAAGAATACTGTGGAAGAAAACTTTGACGAAAAACTATGATTGGAATGGAGATCCGACATTAAATTAAGTGAAATAAATATGGCAAATGTCTTTTTCGTCACACATCATAGTGTGCAGCAGCATTTCAACATTCAAATCTTGGAGATATAACAGCCAGTATCTTTTCAAAAGCGAATCATCTTCATTCACTTCACAACATAAAACCGAGTGCCTACGCAATACCCACAGGACGTACTAGAGTTTATCTCTGAATTAAATTCGTTTGCGAGAATTTACAGCACAGAATTCATACAGACCAGTGTAATTTCGTAAACAGAGGCTTTCCTAATCGAGGCTCTCCCGGAGTGCATCCAAATGGGATTATAAAAAGGACACGTCTGCAATTGCATTGGAATTTCAAATGAGTATATTTTTTTAGGCCCTCTGAGTGTTTCGCGAATTAAATTAGAGCCGAATAGTAAACTCAGTCTAGTCGGCTATTTACGTACGTGCTCACTGCCGTGCTCGTGTTGAGCAAATAAACTGCACTCAGATGAGCAGCCGAGATGTCATTAAAGTTTTAACGTATTTCAGTTCGGAATGAGAATAATTATCATGTCTGGTTATACTATTTCTGGAGTTTTTAACGATTTTTCAGAATTATTCTGATGAAGTAACATTCATGGTCGTTATCTTTTTACAAAACCGAACTCGTGGTCGTGCACTTTGTTGCCCTATTTCCGATTTGTCAATAAGTACAGTGTACTTTTGTCTACCCATAGAAGATTAGGTCAAAAAAATGGACTTGGAGTACTTGGGAGTACTTGGTGGGCTATATACTCCTTGTGGAGCACATTATCACTTATTTCGAAGATGGATACGTAAGTAATGCTTATGTTATAGGGCTATAGCAGATTAGTTACGAATAGTTGATGCATGACGGTTGGTCGATGGGTTGGTATACGAGGGTACTTTGCTCCAAAACGAGCACAACTATCTCCGTACGCCTATTTCTAATTAAGTAAAGTACCAAATATTCATCAAGGGAACGTCCTAAGTACTCAAACCATTTTGCACTTAGTCAGTTAGTTAGTTAGTTTTGATCATTCGTCTGAATTTCAAACAGCTTCTGTGTGATATAGCGTTCAATATCGTAATTGACGTGCCGGCAGCGTCCGGAGCCGTCCGAAGCCGGCCGGATTATTGCGACTGCCGGCGACTGTACAAACGGTCTGTCAGTGAGTACTCGCTTTTATGGTATGGAATATACATATTGAGGATAGTGTTGCACTGAAATGTTGAGCAATGTAGAAGCGTAATAGTGTTGTAACGTTACGTATGGTCTCGCCTATAGCTACAATTGTGATATCTTTTTCTTTCTAAGAATTTACCTTTTTTAATACATTGTTGGTGTGTTTTAATTACACATTGGTTGATCAATTCTCTTTATCGTTGTGTGATGAGTATCTCACTCATTATGACATAAGGCGAAGTTAAAAATGCTATATTTTAAACCATAACCAGGCGAATGCATTTCAAGTGAAGCGGCCATGACACTAATATCGTAAACGCAATATTCGAATGGCAATAAAGACCGACTGCTCACACTTATACAAACAATTTGCTAATTGATTGCAGTAGGTGCGGGCACTTCAGACCATTCGACAATTTGTTATATCGACAACCAATATCCTAATTGACACGTGTATACTGTGCAATCGCTCTGTTCCAGGGATGGCGCACCTTTTTACATGTAGGTATTATACTGATGAAATGATGGCCAAGACGAGTCTCAAAAAACAACAGCAAAAGAAAAATTAAAATTACATTAAAACTATTGAAGTAATTAATACCCTTTACTAAGAAAGGTTCCCAACACAAAAATATACAGAATTAAATGATATACCTATTGCATTAAAGCTAGGTTTTATACAAAAAGGTAAGAAAACAAAAATGTGAGTTCTGTTTTTCCGCCCAGAATTTTCTGTTGTGCACCATGGATTCGCCATCCCTGATGGCAGAATTGAGGATCGGCTTTTAGGTCACAAGATAAGGCAAAGCCTATTGTTGTGTGCAGGGGTCAATTTCGCAGGTTTGAGGAGTGATTTGTATTGGTGGCGTCGAGTGATTACTAATGAAATTCATTTGCGTCTTATTGTAAGACTGTTATTGTCATTATCATATCAGTGCTAAGATATTTATAGCTAAAAGTAAAGTAAAAGTTTTTTATTTTGGAACAAAAACAAATTGACAGATTTATAATGGAAACAATGATAGCTACAAAAATTAAAAACTGAGTCGCAGCTGTCAAGGCCCGTCTAAACATAAGAAACACAATGTTCCAGACTTAATTATGACATGGGTACAGTTTAGCTAACATTCGTATTTAAGAGAAAAATCGTAAATGTGCAAAAAAAAATACTGAAAGTACTAGCTAAATGTACAAAGATCAGTATAACGATGACTGTTGTTATTTAAACAGATGTACTACGTGTGATCTACTATCTAGAGAAGCTCATGGCTAAGTAATAACAACCGCACAGGTAGATCCATCAGGTTAAGCTGCGCTTGCCGGGGTTGGTCCGTGGAAGGTGACCAACTTTACATACTGAGACTCCTCCGTGCCTCGGAAAGCACGTTAAGCCGTTGTCCCGGCTGTTATTCGTGGATCTTTGACAGTCGTTTCAGGTCGTCAGAAGCCTGAAAGTCTGACAACCAGTCTTATCAAGGGGGTGGAGGTCAGACAGGCAGTCGCTCTATGTAAAATACTGGTATTTTGGCTGCATCCGGTTAGACTGGAAGCCGACCCCAACATAGTTGGGAAAAGGCTAGGCAGATAGACAACGTATGATCCACATTTATAGCAGTGAACAACAATCTAAAAAAACTGCTGAACAATTTAAAATATTACAACGAATCATCATCATCTGCCTAGCCTTTTCCCAAGTATGTCGGGGTCGGCTTCCAGTCTAACCGGATGCAGCTGAATAAGTACTAGAATTGTACTTAGAGCGACGACACAAAAAAGCTTGTGAAAACTACAAAAACTTTTCCGTTTTCTTTGTGATTATTTGAGATCGAAAAAACTTTGCCAGCTCCCAATATTTGACAATTACGAGTACTTAACCATTATGTGACTTATAGAACTTTCTGGAAAGTTAGAAGAAGTTAAATTGAGAAAACACAACAAGCAGTGGAAACATATAGAGGATGTAATAGTGTTTCCCATCGTTTAGGGCGAATACGTAAGGGCGAGTAAAATATGAGACAGCGTGGACACGCTTCGCGGAGCGGGGAAGAAATGTAACCTTTTCAGACCTTTAATATGTATGAACATTGTTCTCGAGTTACATTACATAATAAGTAGAATGAACTCGACCGTTTCAATGAAAATGTTTGCTTAGAAAGAGGTGGTTTACACAACAAAGAAAGAAAATAAAGAAAGAAAGAAACACTGTCCAACAACAACGGCTGTCCAATTAAAAATCGTTTTTTGACATCTTAGTGTTCTTAGACACGAGCGACACGAGTCAACGGCAGAGGAAACTGCATGGTCGTTGGTGGCGCGAGGTGCTAATTTAGTGGACTGTATTTGCGATGCGGAACAATACGATTGACAAACGCTTGGCGATAGGTAATTCGAGCTGCGGTGGGTGTAGGACAATAGAACACAACCCGAAACAAATTAGGGAGGGAAGCACAAACCTTTACTGGAGCCACGTGCTCGCGTAGACGCCGGTGCACCGGTTCACTTTTCCAGGTTCAGGGGCAGTTGAGCTTCAAGTTTACTGTCCTCACACGTTGAACACAAACACAAACAATTGATTGCAAGTCTTATTACATGCAAAAATGCAGTGATTACAAAGTTATCAATATTTTGGAGCGGAGCGGCTAGGCGCCATTGCGCGCGCGTCTTGTAGCTAATCGGAAGTGACTCGCGACGAAAGAATCATCTTATACACTCGCGAGGTCTGTGCGGAAGGGAGATAGAAATAGGAAATAGCGGATGTCAATCAAATTTTGAATGTTGGCGCAACCATCCCCCCGGGTTTGAAGGGTTACCTTCAAAAACAATAAGCGAAACTAATCAAATAACTAAATTCTAGTGTAACTTCTAACCTATTCCTAAACTATATACTTATGAAGCGTTACTATAACTACTAAACTAATTTGAAACCTGCTGCTGATTAGGCAGAGGACAGAGGCGAATAACCGGGCGTAAATACGAACCGGTTGCGGTTTTAACTCTTACTATTCGCGTTACTCCCTTTGAATCAGGAAAAACTTCCTCCACTACACCTAGAGGCCAGTGTAGAGGGGGCGCACTCTCGGTCATTAAAACTACCACAGTACCAGCGGTGACTGGATTCGATGGAGTATTCCATTTTTGACGCGACTGCAGCGTGTGCAAATAATCTGTTCTCCAACGCCTCCAAAAGGATTGAACAACACGACAAGAGCGATGATCGGCCATTTCAGGCGCGATAAAACGCGTGCGAAGCTTAAAGCAGGGCACACATTTGTGCACTCTAGCGCGAATCAAATTGCGAGCGGAAAGTATCCAATACTTCTGTCTAAGAATAGACATCAACAAGTCCGGACCTGCATGACAATTCACCTTATGATGATAATCTACAATCAAATCTAAAATATGGTCCTTGCGGGGTAAGACTACTGGATGCTTTTGCTCAAATCCTAAATCAGAATTTCTCAAACGACCACCTACTCGAATGAGACCATTCTGCAAAAAAGGTTTCAAATGTTGAAAAGCGCGACTACAAGGTTTGTTGGACTCTAAACTACTAAATTCTGATGCGAAATAAAATCTCTGCAATTCACGAAGCACGTCTGACTCAGCTTTATCCAGATCAGCGGCGGTTATATTACCGCGCGTGGGTAACAGTTTCAAAAAACGACAAACATACACCACACAATGCAAAAGTCTCGACCAAGACGAGACGCGATTAGACAACGATAAAATAATCGACTTTTCACGTGGAACTGAAACTACAAGCGAATGCTTCTTCTCCTCGGGCGGTTCTGAAACGGCAGCTGGGTTAAAAGGCTTAACCGGCCATTCCTCAAGCACGCTATGAACCCAAGGCGGAGCACAGAACCACAGCGGATGATCTAAAATTTGCGAAGGGACCAATCCACGGGACAGACAATCAGCGGGATTATCTGTGCCAGCAACGTGAAAGAGGTTTTGTGGTGGTAATTCGGACTGAATTTTAGCCACCCTATTGGCGACGAATGTGTCCCAGCGATGGGGCGAAGAATGTGCCCAACACAAAGCTACAGTAGAGTCAGAAAAAGCAAAAATTCTATCAATAACAATGCGGCGCCTACAAGCATTGACAATGGAGCTGATTAATTGCACTAACAAAAGTATAGCGCACAGCTCCAGACGCGCTAGAGAAACTACCTTGCGAGGGGAGACCTTGGATTTAGAGCTTATAAGGCTAACCGAGACCTTGTCAGCATTCAAAACGTGAAAATAAACTACTCCCCCGTAAGCCTTTTCACTGGCGTCTGCGAAGCCTACAACAGTAACTATACTGTCCGACAATATACCAACATGGCGTGGAATTTTTATTTGATTGAGCAATGGAAGCTCTTTCCGAAAGCGAGCCCATAATTTACCAATATTTTCGGGCGCGGGGTCGTCCCAATCACTATTCGAAAGCCAAAGTTCCTTTATAAGCAACTTGGCATATAAAACGACGGGAGCTACAAATCCCATAACATCCCATATACGTGCTACACACGATAAGATAATGCGCTTAGTACAAATTTGCGGAGTCGAACTAACTTTAAGACTGAACATGTCAGACGCGGGTGACCAACTTAAACCTAGAACCTTGTGCGTATCATCACCATCAAATTCCTTCACCGAAGATAATTGATGTGATAGTGGAATCGAATCTAGAGCGGTTTGCGAGTTACTTGTCCACTTCACAAGATCAAACTGACCGGCTTTCAAAAGACTTATTACTTGAGCGGCGGTCTCAACGGCCTCTGCCTCGCTGGCTACACTATAAACAACGTCATCCATGTATAACCCAGTCTCAATAGTGTCTTTCGCTTTCGGGAATCTTTCACCCTCATCAGCGGCTAATTGCTTGATAGTGCGGAGCGCATGGAAAGGACTCGACTTAAGCCCAAAACAAACACGATTAAACTCGCAAACTTTCAAAGGTTCTTGCGGCAAAAATCGATACAAAAAACGTTGAAATTTGCGGTCGCATTCGCGAATACCAATAGTAAGAAACATTTGCCTTATGTCGGCGGAAAGCGCGACAGCAAATAAGCGGAAATTTACAATAATGTCAAATAAGTTACCTTGAAGGTTTTGACCACAATACAAAATATCATTGAGCGATACAGAAGTGCTAGTCTTAGCACTACCGTCCAAAACCACGCGAAGCTTAGTAGTAAGCTTGTCTTCTCTAATAACTCCGTGGTGCGGGATGATGTAAGATGGATGATCGCGAGTCTCGTCAGTCTCGGCGGTGGGCGCAGGTGAGATGTATCCTTTATCTAGGTATTCGATAACAACCTCATCATAGGCTTGCTTCAACTTCGGAGATACTTGCATCTTACGTTCTAAACAAGAAAAGCGTTTTTCAGCGGAAGCGTAGGAGTCACCGAGCGAAAAAATATCCCCCTGGAATGGGAGCGCGACAACATAACGACCATCATTATCTCGAGTAGTCGTGCGACAATAAATCTCCTCAGCCACCTTATCATCAGGGCTTAGGATAGGCGGGACATTGACCTCTTCAATTTCCCAGAACCTGCGAATGGTAGACTCCAGCGGCGGCTCAACAGTGCAGCAGTGTGACACAGTCGAGTAACTATCTAAATGTACGGGTGCGGAACCAACAATGACAAAACCTAGAACTGTTTCTAGGGCGTGCGGTGCGGGATACGACGAATGACCTTGAACCTTACGCGATAACTGGAGGTGCGGGAGAATCGATGCGCCGATCAACATATCGACGTCTCCAGGGACACCATAAGATTCATCTGCCAACGGTAGGTCTTTAAATTTGGTCAATAAAGACGTGTCAACCGGGACAGTAGGCAATTGTTCCGTAATTTTATCTACGACAAGCGAATCCATATCAAAACAAATATCTGAATTAAAACGCGATGCAAATTTAATTTTAATCGAACCATGAATGGTTGATTTTAAACCACCGAACCCCTTAACTACTGAGCGAGCTGGCCGGTTATTAATACTAAACCCAAGGCGTTGACAACAGTTTTGAGTTAAAAAATTACTCTGCGAAGCGCTATCTAACAACGCTCGAACAAGACACGGATTACCCAAACCATCAACAACAACAACATGAGCGGTCGCAAGCACCACGGTAGTACACGCGCTGCTAGCGGACATCGAACACAACGTGACGTCACTCACGGCAATCTGCGAGCGGGGAACGTCGCGCGCTGGCTGCGCTGAGTCCGCACTGACTGTCTGCGACGACGTGTCACCGCTTGATAAACTAACTGTGCTCACATTGGCTGCGGCATTATTATAACCTTTCTCCATGTGAAGTAAAGTGTGGTGCTTTGAAGAGCACTTACGACAACTTTGACTACTATTACAAGACGTAACCCGATGCCCGTTACTTAGGCAGTTAAAACACAAATTGTTATCACGAACAAACTTATAACGATCATAAGGCGTAAATTTTAAGAAACCAGAACACTTGTACAATTGCGAATGTTGACTATTACACAAAGAACAAATAGATTGCACAGGTGCAGGTGCGGTATTCACATACGTATGTGTCGACTTTTGAGACTTCGAAGACGCATCCGTTCGACGGTCGAACTTAGTAACTACTTTCTTCGTAACTTCATGGTTTGACGAAGTGCGTTGTAATATTTTAATTTAATATGATCGCGAACAAAACATTCTAAATCATTGAATTTCGGCAGTTTACAACTGCGATGGTTCATTTCAAATAAACGAACGGTTTCACTATCTAATTTCTTTAATCCCAAATACAAAAATAAAAAGTCGCAGAGGTCATCGACCTTCAGGGTTTTTACTGCGCGAACAGATGATGCAAAAATATCTAAAAACTTCTCTAAATTATGTTCATTACAAACTGTAATATTTTTCAATTCGAATAACTGATCTAAATATGCGGTAGCTACTAATCTTTTGTCTTCGTATTTCGACTTTAAAGTTTCTAAAATTAATGAATAATTTTCGGCACTAAAAGTAATGCCAGCACAAACAGTTTTAGCTTTACCAGTTAATCTTTCAACAAGATAGTGTAATTTGTCATGATCTGTCAAAGAGACGTTCTTATCTATAGTGTTCTCAAAACTATCTATAAACATATTCCAATTGCGAATATCACCATTAAATTCAGGTATCTGAATGGGCGGTAATTTAGGTCGATCGCGAGAGTGATTTGCCTGGCTCTGATGGACAGACGGCTTCTCCAAGTTTCTCGCGACACGTTTGATGCGACAGAATAAATCATCAAATGACGTCAAAGCTTGGTAACTCACAGCGTATTCTGGATTCAATTCTAACTCTAAAACGTTAATATCATGAATTACGGATTCAAATTCCGTGCGCAAACTATCCAAGTTTTCTATAGAACATAAGAACGAATCTCTAATAGCTAGATCATCTGTTTTAAGTGCATTATCACAAATAGATTGCACGCGAGAAAATAGCATGTCTCTTTTAGCATATAGAAGCTTCAATTGAACTATGTTGACCTTTGGAGGCATCGTGAACAATTATGACACATATACAATGCAGTAAACAAACAAAATAAAGTTATTTTGGCGAGTAAGCGATGGAGAACAGCGACGCGGACAATATAAAATACCTATTGGGTAGGTAATGCGGTAGTAGTAAACGAACTGTGGGTAATTTTAAATCAATCCTAATGAATGTACCCACTAGGTTGTGTCACTGTTTCTGATAGACTAATACTTTTAGACTTCCGAATGAATAGCTAATACGAGCGATCTATAGCTACGTATGTACCTAGGTATTACGTACGTACCTAGCCACGTAGGTAATAGATGAACAATTTGCTACGAAACAAACACGAATTGCGTTAGGTACAAGACTGCGGTGCGGTGCGTTTATTCCCTATGGAATAAATACTAATGCGATAACTACAACAAATATGTACCTAATTCAAATACCTAACTATCCGGTGAGAGGGACCAAAGAAAATGGTGGCGCGAGGTGCTAATTTAGTGGACTGTATTTGCGATGCGGAACAATACGATTGACAAACGCTTGGCGATAGGTAATTCGAGCTGCGATGGGTGTAGGACAATAGAACACAACCCGAAACAAATTAGGGAGGGAAGCACAAACCTTTACTGGAGCCACGTGCTCGCGTAGACGCCGGTGCACCGGTTCACTTTTCCAGGTTCAGGGGCAGTTGAGCTTCAAGTTTACTGTCCTCACACGTTGAACACAAACACAAACAATTGATTGCAAGTCTTATTACATGCAAAAATGCAGTGATTACAAAGTTATCAATATTTTGCAGCGGAGCGGCTAGGCGCCATTGCGCGCGCGTCTTGTAGCTAATCGGAAGTGACTCGCGACGAAAGAATCATCTTATACACTCGCGAGGTCTGTGCGGAAGGGAGATAGAAATAGGAAATAGCGGATGTCAATCAAATTTTGAATGTTGGCGCAACCAGTCGTCGATGCGCTGACGACCGCCGCCGACATAAAGCGACGTTTGCAGTTGTAGCGTGTCGCGTTCGCCATTTTGTCAGTGGACTGCAAATAGTTCAGGAGTGACAAAATGGTGGACGCGGCTACAACTGCAAGCGTTGGCGGGGGATGGCAGGCTTTGACTTAATGTCAAATACTGGTTAAAATTACAAATTTTCACGGCAGCCGTTAAATATGACGGCACCGATTTCCTAGAAATCCAGAGCGTAACACTCGAAAATATCTCGCGAAGACACTATATGATTCTAAAAATGCAGTTATTATAACTTCGTTCGGATCGATTTTCGACATGATGATAGTTCAATTCGAGCACGTCAGCTTAATGTTCAAACAAAGTTTTCTAATAAAGATTTCTCCGGTGTGCGATCAAAAAGTCGATTCACCGTCTTCATTACTGGGTGCCAATCACATCGCCTCGTGTGAAATCATAACTCAGCAAGACGCCAACCCCTCTCGCTAAATCTTTGGGGAAGCTCCATCTATTGCGTTTAATTATAGCCCGACCCCAACTCTCCACTACCTGAAGATCGTTAATCTTTCTTAAAGATATATACCCTGCCTTAGAAGAGGCTTGCTCGCTGTAAGCGCTTCATACAGCGCTGTACGTGTGCTTCGTCTAACGGCACAGTTTAACCTTTGTCGCTGTTTCGCTACATTTGCTGCAGAGCTGGATTTAGAATGTGTCGCGTTTGGATAGGTTTTCCGGGTAAATTTGTTATGGTTTTGACGGCAAGCGATATTAAAACTATTTTATAATGCATATGAGTTGGTTTGGCAATTCGTTGATTAACAAAACCTTTGTTTTAAATAAGGAAACTGTAATTGTTAGGGTGTTTTTAAACGAATGTAGTCACAGTATTCTATAGCACCTGGAAACTGGTAGAACTCCAGAACAAGGTTAAGCAGAAACGTAAAGAAACATGATTTAACTTCGACATGATATGGCCATTACTTAGGGCGGTCGCGGCGCCAATCTAATCTAAATCCGTCCCTGGTTCCAAATTGGAAAGTCTTTGAACTTTCCCCTCTGGGTATTAAGATGGGTACACGGCTTTACGTGTTCAAATCTCTGAATCGACGTTTATGTTTATTGATTAGCGGGACGAAGGCAGATTTCAACGAGCTCCATTAACCAATTTGGTTTGAGTTCAGACGTTTAAAGTTTATAGCGTTTCAGCCATCAAGTTGATTAGCCGACGTCTGTCAACTGTTGCTTTGAACTTTTGATTCTGATTTACATAATGGCATGTCTTTAAACGCGTCTTCAGCGCGTTATACCTTTCGCAGTAAAGCGAAGACGTCTTTAGTTGAAAAAGACAAGTCTTCGTACTAAATTGCGAAGAATTTGAACAGACTATTTTTACAAGGAGGCCAATATCTAAAAGTAGATTTATTTTTAATTTTATTATTTTTTTTTTTATTTTTTTTTTTTTATTATTTTTTTTTATTTATTTAACTGATTCCCAACATACAGCTCACGCTAGTTTGGGAAACAGGGCTTGCACATGAAATGTAAATACTTGTTGTTGCAATAAAGATTTTGTATTTGTATTTGTATTTTGTATTTATTGAAGTAAATTAAAGTTCTACAAGACTAAGGAAAACAACTATAAACTCTAATTAAAATATCAATCTGCCTAGCCTTTTTTTTACTATGTTGGGGTCGGCTTCCAGTCTAACCGGATGCAGCTGAATACCAGTATTCTATATGGAGCGACTGCCTATATGACCTCCACAATCCAGTTACTGGGTAATACGATACCCCTTGCTAAGACTGATTGTCAGACTTTCGGGCTTCTGACGACCCGTAACGGCTGTCGTGCTTTCCGACGCACGGAGGAGTCTCGTTATGTAAAGACGATCAACGATCCACGGACAACCTCGGCCAGCGTAGCTAGACCCGTGCGGCTGTTATTACTTAGCCACGAGCTCCTAACTAACAACTCTAATTAAAACACCCCTAACCCAATGAAATTCAATATTGACATTAAATCACTATATTTACACTTGAAGTCAGTCTCAGACTTAAACAAGTTTTTTCAATTTGTACACATTGGAGTATACAAGTGGTTGTCCCAGTCTTTGACACAAGTCGTACAAGAGCAGTACACACAGAGTACAGACATACAGTCTGACCACGGCGAGCGCTAAGTAAATACTCCTGCGTCGGCGCTCGCTTTCAATTAACGTAGTACGTAGATAGGTACAGCCTGCACTTCTGCAGTTACCTATGATACCTGCCTTTGATGTCCTCTAATATTCGTCCGACTGCAATGTGTAACTTGCTATAGTGAATGTTCATTTTGTAAGCTAATTTAGCTGATGGTTTGTGGGGAGTTTATTGATTGTTTGCTTTTAGACATTTCGATGGTGCTGTTATCGAGGGTGCGTTCCTAATGTGTAGACACATGCAGCTTCATGAACATGTTATTTTGGATAGATAAACATCTTGATATATAAAACAAAGTCGGGTGTTTGTTGGAACACTTTTAACTTGAGAACGGCTGGACCGATCTTCATGGTTTTTGATTTGTTGTATTTGTTTCCGTCCCGAATAGCAGAATAATTAATAAAAACATAGGGAAATTAACAAAAAAAAAAAAATAATATGAAGAAAATTAATATTCTCATGTTACATGAAATTTGGACAGGGCAACGCGTTTGTTGGGTTAGCTAGAAGAATATAAATGCAGTCATTCAATCAATCTGCCTAGCCTATCCCAAATATGTTGGGGTCGGCTTCCAGTCTAACCGGATGCAGCTGAATACCAGTATTTTACATGGAGCGACTGCCTATCTGACCTCCACAACTCACTAACTGGGTAATAAGATACCCCTTGGTAAGACTGGTTGTTAGACTTTCGGGCTTCTGACGACCCGTAATGACTGTCAAAGGCCCACGGATGACAGCCGGGACCAACGGTTTAATGTGCTTTCCGAGGTACGGAGGAGTCTCGGTATGTTAAGATGGTCACCCATCCATGGATCACAGCCAATAAGAAGACCATGGCTTTGTAAGACCATGACATTTCGAAAAATAAAGTATAAATTAAATAAAGAAAATATTCCATAACAAAATTGAAAAGATTTACGCAACTTTAACATTTAATAACACCGAGGGCCTTCCAATGAGCTCCTAAAGAGACAACAACATAAATGTCCTCAACAAAAATGAAGATGCTTCCCTGAAACTGGAAGATTTATACACTCGAGGTCCTCTGAGCCTCAAACCGAAGACAATGGAAAGGTCTCGACAAAGTTATTTAAATTACGCGACAATTTTCCTGGGCCATAACGTTTAAGTGGTGGAGGCGTCGAGACCCAGCTAAATGAGGTTTTAAGCCGTCGTTTTCATGAAAAGGGATTCGCAAAGCAGATTTGAGGCAGACGTCGAGGCACGGCTGTACAATGGCGGGACTCATCCCTCGATCCCGCGATCCCGCGACCTGACAACTCTACGCGAACATTGCATTGTTTTACGAATATACTGTGGCTTATGACACTTCAAATTAAGCGAGACGATTTTCACCTTTTGTTTCCATTCAAAACGTGTTATCATTATGATATTTTCTGCTGAATTATGTGCCATAAATTGTTATTTATTATGCGTTTGTTATAAGTGAATCTGAAGCCTGATTTCTATAGGAGTCGTGGCGACTGGAATGAAATTACCTAAAGGCTTCATTAACAGTTTAATGTCTTGCTCAAGTGATAAGCGGTGCTTATGGAAACGGGGTTATGACTTATCTGTCATCTCCATAAAAGATAGTCTGTTAATACTACATTCCTTCTTTTTGCATAGTAATTATGAATGCATATAGGAATATGTTCATAGAAGAATACAAAATGTAACCAGGATGATCCTGCGTTTACCTTGGACATCACTGACATCGGTGAAGGAAAAACATCGTGAGGATACTTGGACTTATAGTTAATATAAGTCTGAAATCGCCAACTCGTCTTGAGCAAGCGTGGTTGGTATCTATGTTTGTGCCTTCTCTTTATAAGAAGAGGCCTTTTGCCCTGTAGTGGGGCAGTAATAGGCTGGTATTATTATTATTTCTTTTATTTTATTTTACACATATATGTTACATTTTTAAATATTAGAATAAAAAAGAATATAAAAACATTTAAAAATATAAAAAAAAATAGTAGCCCACCGGTATCGGGAACAGGGTCCTAGCTACCGGCGGTCAGGGCTTCAGAGAGAGGAACCTCCTAACAATGCGAGCCCTGTCCAGAAGTACCGCTCTCTGAATCAAGTCCTTAATCCAGCTGCCCAACAAGTGAATTATTATTATTAAAAATGTCTTTGACATATCTCGGGAACCTGGGGTCCGAACCTTTAGAAGGCGTACGAGGGCCGAGGCCAACTCGCAGAGGCCCGTTAGACATTTTAAATTTAATGAAATGAGGACGAACCGACGATTACCTCTGTTTGCACTATGCAAGTGCACCCAAGCACAACCCTCGGTTGGTGTTGGACTATTGCTCGATATAGAAACAAATAGATTGGATTATGAGTTTGGGTCGCTAAAGTAAACTGGTTATCTAGGACTATGGAAAGACTTTGGCCTCTACGTGACCAATGTTTTATATAAAATTCATAAGTAGGTAAAATGTCAGGGGGTGCCTTGCACACTTAATAATTGGCCCTCGGAGACGGTCGCTAGCACCTAGTGTCGATAGCGACAAGGGGGCGACATGTCCTGAGGTGCTTATGAGGAGTGGAGCGGTATTCCACGGCTATCAGGACAATCCCGGAGGTACGGTCAAGATCCCTACCAGCATCTTACTAGAATACTTCCTTCCTCCGGGCACGTTTGCTTTTGTCCACACAAGCCAGCCAATAAAGGCAAGAAAGAGGTGGGAACCCAATTCCTTGTCAGTGTCAGTCGGCTAATAAAGGCAAGCCAGTGGTGAGGAACAATACTTCTCCCGGGAGATAGGGTCCGTGAGGTCGCTACTGCCCAACAGCTCGCTACGTGCTGCCCTGCGGGTTCATGTGTCTTTTTTGGTCTGGCTAATCACCCTTGACCTGTTTCGGGAAAGTACCGGCAGAGACCAAGAGTTCAGGAGCGTGCAAGCCCCACCACGACGTCAACGTAATATCAAATTGAACTTATAAATTGGTCTTATACAAGAGGCATTAAATTAAACCACATATATTCGTACTATAGATGCATAGTATTAACTCGGAACTATAAAAAAAATTTAGAAGAAAAATAAGAAAAAACTTTTTTCGAACAAATAAAATTGCTTAATGATCTAATTATAATGTCAACATCCTTTGTAGACATTTCCACTGACATGCGTAACAAAACGGCAACGTCGTGTCAAAAATTCTGTAAAACAACACAGACGACAGAATTTTCAACAACATACTTAGTCAGCTGTTAGGGCAGATACGTCGTGTTTCAACAAAGAAAAAACTAAAAAATAATCCTGTGACTAAACTATTGCTTCTATTTACCTGATTTTTAGTAAAGAGGCTGAAAATGATACAAAGTATATGTGGTTTAATTTAATGCCTCTCACTCATATCAACCTTGTATGTGGTGGAGCTTATAGCAAGGGTGATATTGTAACGTGGTTTCGAGAAATTGAAACTTTACTTGGCAACATGCATGGTTTGTGCAAACTAAAATAAATGTAACTTTGTTCAACCTAAAAAATGCATACACTTTTGGTGTAATGACCTATCTATAAGTTTAAGTACTTTTTCAAGCATTTTCCAATAAGCAATTTTTATAAAAACCTCTATGATAATAAATGTCTCATATAAAATGAAATGAATGATAATTTGGGAATCTGCGCGATAGTTAGAGCGTTTAGTTCTAGACAAACATGCAATAACTATTGTTTAACGGAGACATTTTTATGACTATCTCAAATTGGAAACACTTTTATTGACTTTCGCAATTTGGAATAGTCTGCATTATTTCGGTCTTTGTTTTAATAATAATATCCCTCGTAAAGCACGTTAAGCCGATGGCCCGGCTGTCATTCGTGGATCTTTGACAGTCATTACGGGTCGTCAGAAGCCCGAAAGTCTGACAACCAGTCTTCCCTAGGTGTATCGTATTACCCTGTAACTGGGTTGTGGAGGTCGCATAGGTCGCTTCATGTAAAATACTGGTATTCAGCTGCATCCGGTTAATCCGACCGCAACATGGTTGGGAAAAGGCTAGGCAGATGATGATGATTCTGGTAATCACAGAGGTTACTGTCTACGTCGGAACACATCACACAATCGTGGCAAGATTTCATAACCTCATTCTTCATCCAAGTAGTAACAGAAACGTGACTTCATGTGACTTTTTCATAAAACAATAGGTAAGTTTAGCGAAGCGTAGTATAGTGTAGCTTTTATTTTTTTTTGGTATCAAGACGTATATCATTTTCGTTTCCAAATTAGATACAACAATTTCAATATACGTAGCCGTTAGGCTAGGTTAGGTTACGAGTACCTACATGTGGCATAAAAGATAAAGATAAAGACATGGCAAAAGAAAAAGAAAGAAAAAAAAGAAAAGAAAGAAAAAAAAAAGACAAAGAAAAGAAGAAAAAAAAAAAAAAGAAAAAGGCATACTACAAAGAAAAAGAAAAGGAGGAAGGAGGAGGAAGGAGGAGGGAGGGAAAGATAAAGGCATGCTACATTATTTCCACACACCCATCCTCCACTCACACCGACGCGTCGTCTGTACCATGCATGACACACAAGCCCAAGCCAACCGACAAAAGATCGTGAACACCGATATACGGTGTGCATCGCACCTTTGTCTAATCCTTTGTTGTTCTTTGCGTTAATTTATCGCACTATCTACAGAATGTTCGCGGTTCAGGAGAATAGTGCGATCGGTGCAATTTGTTTGTAGGTCGCTTTCATCAGGGAATGTTTTCATATATAATTTCTACGGTGGGTAACTTTTATTAATTGTTGTTATTTGCATTGCAAAAAAAATAATTTTCTTAATCGGTCCACAATTTTTTTTTTAAATTGAGGAGAAATTGGTGTACATACATAAAAAAATTAAAAAAATATATACAATGTGACGTTTGGGTCCTCGTCAAATTTCAGGGTGTGATACAGAAGATCAAACCAAATTTCTTTCTCCATGGTACCAACTTCGTAATCGCGAAAAAATTTTCAACTGTCCCATACAAAACTTCAATACTTACTCGACGCAAATGTTTGGGACGGTTGATTATTTTTTCGCGATTACGATGTTGGTGCCATGGAAAAAGTTGTTCGGTTTGATGGTCTATACCACACCCTTAAATTTGACGAGGATGCAAAACGACACGTTGTATATACGCGACGAATTCAAAATCTCCTCCTTTTTTTGAAGTCGATTAAAAATACTTTGCTTTCAGAAAATTAAACTTTATTTACCTAAAAGAAGATTTACAGGTAGGAAATGACTAAATTTAGGTACTTACTACAAAATCGAAAACAGAATTCAAAATTCCACTTCAGTGATTGACATGCAAAACAATAACCAGGAGCTAGACCACCACCTCTTAAAGCAGTATTATTTTAATCTTACATGAGTGTGGGAAAGAGATGGAGGTAGACGTCCTTTATAGCTCCATCTCTTTCTCACACTGAAGTAACATTAAAATAATACTGCTTTAAGAAGTGGTGGTTGGCCCCCTGATAAATTAGTAAAATAACACAGTGTAAACCCCCGTTCGCACGGGCGTAATAAAATCGCGGCGGGATTTTATATTAGCGCACTGGATTTTCAACTCTTGTTGTTGAGCCGAGCATTGAGAATCTAACTTAACAATAACAGAGTACATTCTAGCGCGTCGAAAAACCACTCTGTTGGAATTTGCACTCTCGGCGCTAAGCAGAGCGTTGAAAATCCAGTGCGCTATAAAATCCCGCCGCGATTTTATTACGCCCGTGCGAGCGGGGTTTAACTTGTTGCTGTTCTCGTTGTATTAATTGACGTCTGTCAATGTCACTTCTCGTCTAACTTAAGCACGCCCTTAGTTCACATTTAATATGACAGTTGGTATCTACCTTAAAGGCTAGAATACAAGTCTATAATACTGTGAGAATTTGTGGTTTGACCTACGTAAACAATAGCCTGTAGGCTTCCATAAAAAAAAAAAAAACGTGTAATCGAGTTTATGGTGCACTACTTACTATTCATTACTTCTCATAAAAGTTAATTAAAACTGACCAAACCAATAATCAACAGAGTGCTTAGCTATTATTGCTACCATTTAACCCGTACCTATGTTCCCTTGTGACTACGTTAAAGTGGTAGTTAGCCGTTGTAGTTCTTAGCCTTTTAAGGAAAAATATACCAAGTACCTACTTCTTCATTTCCTTCAGTCATTTAGTTATTAGTTTAAAAGAAGAGCCGATTTAAAAAAAAAGCCGCCGAGCCGAGCTTTAAAAAAAAATGTGTTTGAATTCACATAACTACTTATGTTGAACAGAAATTAATATTACAAGTACCTACATTAACACAGTGCACGTTTTAAGGGCCTGGCACGAAAGGCCAACTAAATATAACGTAAATTCGATAAATATTTTAATTGAAAGTTCAACTATCCTGAAGCATTTTGGTTTACGCGACAAGCGCAATTAATATCTCCCGTAGCTAAGAAGAAAGTCTTCAAAATAAATACATACACACATAAACTTACGCCTCCTTCCCTTGGTGGTAGGCAGAAACTACAGAACGCCACCTGCTACTATCCTTACATACTCCTTTTGCCTCGTTTACGTTCATACATCTGGTCATACATGCACGCCGGTTGCGAATGCTACGCACCTGACCTTTCCGAAGAACATCACCAATAAGGTCACTTTATCCCACTCACGGCGTTTCCACTCGCATCTGCCTTTTTAGTCGCCTTTCATTCATCATCTCATGACCAAACCATCTAAGCACGCTCTTTTAAATTTTTGTTACTACGAGTACATCTTGTAAATAAATGTAATGTGCGAGTATTTTCATTTAAAAATTCGTTCGAATTCACGATGCGTAAACTTTACTGCGCCAATTCGTGCTTACATTCAGTACTCTTACCAAGTTACGAACATTCAAGCATTTAGAGAAAAGACAATGATAAAATACAGTACCAACTACCAAAATATAAAGCTAAAAAAAGAACAGCCATCTGATACAAGTCACAGACTACAAAAGTCCGTCGCAAAACACAGAAAGCGCGAGTTTTCATGAAATATGATACTAGATAAAACATCTAGTCCCCGAATAGTTTCCAAAGAAATGGTCGTAGTTTACCCTAATGCGATACACTCAGTCATCGGTCCTTATCTAACTGAATATATAGTGGATTCTTCAGCTATTAATCAAAGAGTAGTTTCAGCGGAAAAATGCTCGGAGTTCATAATTCGTGTCGCTTTGATAACATCTCGACGGATGAAGACGATTTATTGAACTGTTTGATGTTAGTCTGTGGTTATGATGGAGCTGTAAATAAAATTGAAGGGATAGATACTTGGGTCCGTGGTACACAGTGAAAAATAACTTTAATTTCGGAAGTCGGTTGTATTTTTTTGTAAAAAAGATTTTATTTTTCACTTTTTAGTGGTTCACATGTGCTTACCCCTTCACAGCGTACCAGCGTGATGTTATATTATGAACTGGTGTAAACAATAAACAGTAATTTCCGTTGCCTATCTCAGAAGTTCTTCATCAGATCTTCACCAAATTGAAATGGGACCACTCCGAGAAAGTACTCTTCCAAAAACTATGCAAATCGCTTCAAGTGTGCCTATACAATTGGAAGAGTTCTCTCTATTTCTCCAGGATCCCACCATCAGATCCTGACTTGATGATCATGGGACCACCTGGAAAGTATACCCTTTCAAACAAAAAAAATAATAATCCAAATCGGTCCAGCCATCTTCGAGTAATCGGGGGACATACATAAAAAAAAAAGGTTCCGACGAATTGAGAACCTCCTCCTTTTTGAAGTCGGTTAAAAAGGAAGGAAGACGCTTCCACTATTAGTAAGATGACGAGGGGTAAGTGTCCTAGACATGACGGCATCAGCATTGAGCTCGGGTATGTAGGTGTTCACTTGCCTATGTGATTCGACAGATGCGCTGGCTTTAAAACAATATCATAATATTTTGTTGTTAAGTTGGGGTAACCGACAGACTGTCACATTCCCCCCTCTGAAAATCAGACGCGTGACGCAGTATAGCGGATGAGCTTTCACAATAAGGTGAACTTAGCCTTCCAATGACAGCATTATAAATAGAATATTCAGGTCTGCTAGGTTAATCTAATCAAATAATGACTTATAAGTAGGTATTCCAGTTGGGACATGAATCCAATAAGATGACAATAAGATGTAACGTCTGCTATAATTTGGTACTGTTTCTCAGAAACATCTTCAATCGGTACTGTAATTTCTCCATAATATATTAATTTGAACATAATCATCTCCAAAATACTCTCGTCACATTATTAAAATTACTTTACCGCGCTTCAAGTAAGTTCCGAGAACCTGTGCATGCTTATAATGTAGTTTTACATACCAGGGTCTCTTTTAAGAGTATTTGTGTTATTGAGTCACGTTACCCGGTGCTCCTTTGTTCTAAACTCGGCCTATCGCAGTTGCCGCTGCACAGAGGTCTCGCTTTATGCACCTTAATGCTGGGTCAGCTTAGTAGCTGCCCGCAGTCGCATCCAGGAGTAGCTGAAATAGTCCGCACATGACCATATTAGATTAGGTATATTCCAATTGAACACCCCCCTCTGATTCTAAAAGGTTAGAGCAGTTTTGAAATCCAATAAGAGTCTAGAAGATACTGATTAGAAAATATAAGTAGGTATTTGCTTAATAGCACACCGTGCTGTTAACCATCACTTCAAATTATAAAATGTTGACAAGAACATTCTCTAGCATCTTTGAACTGATAACATAGCCCTAAAACATAAATCTCGACCATTTAGTGAGATAACAAACTACGGTTAGCTGAAGTGTCTAATAAACGTGAAACTTAGCTTCGATTCAGAAGTCACGCTACAGCCGTGCTGTTGAAGTCAGCCGATGTCAGCTGATTCAGAAGAATCTTAATAAACCAGCGCAACCCGCGAACCAAACGTCGAGACATAGCGTAGTCGCAGTCGAGAGAAGACTTAAACATCCTGGAATTTGAAAGAAGTCCACACGAGTATTCATTCAAATATATAGCTTAAGCTACAGATTGCAGAGTTAGAAAATATGTTTATTTCCTATGATGATAGTCAATACTAGGTATCGCTTTTCTTTTGTAAAATATCACTGTTGATGATTCACATTATAATCTAACCTATTATCTAAAACTAATAAATAATTTAAATATAATTTAAACTGCTAGGTAACTAACCATAACATTATAAAATCGCCCATCTCTCTCATTTCTTTACGCAAACGGAAGACACGTGATTCACGTGTTTTTTTTTATAACTGTCAGCACTTACACTGCAGACTTGGTAAATTGATTGTCATTCTATAAGCTTTACGCTTCGTAGTTCTTAGTCACTAATAATATTAGGTTTACCCGTAATAACGGAGTCTTATATCTAATCTCACTCACACACATTCAAATTGGAAAACATCAAACACATTGGAATCGAATCCAATAGCACTGGAATCTAGAACTATAATTAACAACTCATGCAGGAATCTAACCCACAAGCCGTGACACAGGAATACAAGCACTTATAAAACAATACATCAAGCAGGAATTGAACCCACTATTATAAGTTGAGAAATTCAACTTCGATAATCAAAACGTTACCTAATTTAACAAAAGTTATTATAGCCGTTGTAACTCTTGTCGCCTCTAACAATTAATAGAACATTAAAATTACGTTGTGTTATTATTGTAGTAACCCATAAGCTGCTCTTTCTCGTTGCACTGAAGTGAATCAGTACATTTAATGACGAGAATCCTGGTCACGCAGCACCACATGTGATTCGACAGATGCGCTGGCTTTAAAACAATATCATAATATTTTGTTGTTAAGTTGGGGTAACCGACAGACTGTCACACCTAGCTAGAGTGTTATATATGTTTTACACTTTTTCTATGAGGCATTCATACATACCGGATCAGTGCACGAAGACTATTGTTGTGCCAGTTATCAAGAATAAGTCAGGGGACCCCTCTGTTGGCTCCATAGATATATGTTTTTTATATTTCTATGGTTGGCTCTAAATATAGGCCCATAATCTCACTCCAAACCACTGTAGCTAAAGTACTGGACAGTATGCTGGATCAACAATTATGTTTACATCTAAGTGATACCTCTGTAAAGGTACGGTTTTTCAACCGACTTCAAAAAGGAGGAGGTTCTTAATTCGGTTATATTTTTCTTTTTTTTTTAATATTTGTTACCTCAGTACTCCGTCATTTATGAACCGATTTGGAAAATTCTTTTTTTCTTTGAAATGATATACTTCCAGATTGGCTCCATTTTTATCAAAATTCAGTGCTGATGATGGGATCCATGAGGAATTGAGGGAACTCATCAAAAATTATAGGCATACATATAGCGATTTTGGTATTTTCATCAACAAATCAAGCATTTGCATTCAGAAAGTAGCATATGGTGAAGTGGAACTGATGAAGAAGACCACAGATGGCCACGGGAACTTCTCAATGATAATAAGTATTTCACGGGTGGCGATAAGATATCTCGATTCAGTGATTCAGATTCTCGATTCAGTTGAGCGACTATGACGAAGCTTTAAATAAATGGTTCTGATGAAAATGGTACCATCGAACCGATGTGATGAAGAAGCCGGAAGGTAGGCACCGGAACTCAGTAACAAAACAATGTATTCTAGCCGTGTTTGGGCTTATTGGAATTGTCATGGGGTGCACTTTGGCTATAAATGATTTTAGAAAGAAAAAGAAAGAAAGAAAGAAAGGGAGAAAGATTTTAATGGTAATTATATGCCGCTTCAAATTGCGCTACATGAGTTGTATGTTATGTGTGGCCTCGATTGTCAGAAGTCAGATTTCGTAGCCTCGTTATCTCTGTCAACATAAAACTACGCCTTCCAAACTTCTGACACGGCTTAGCGCGACGTATATTTGCCTTTTTGCAAAGTTTTTATTTGAGATGGTTGCATATAAATATCTTCAAGTTCTGATGAGTGGCTTTTGAGTTAGCTTTAATCATTTAACACGTATTTTTCCCACATAGTCTATGTGAATGCTGCTTTAATTTATTTTGCAGAGTGGTATTCGATGTGTGGGGTAGGCACCACTAAAAATTGAAAAATAAAAACTTTTTACAAAAAAAATACAACCGACTCCCGAAAAAAAGACTACAAAGTGAAAAATAACTTTAATTTCGGAAGTCGGTGGCAAAAAATGAAACTAAAAAGAAACCAAAGACACCGACTTCCGAAATTAAAGTTATTTTTCACTTTGTAGTGTTTTTTTTGGGAGTCGGTTGTATTTTTTTTGTAAAAAGTATTTTTTAGAAGAGCGGTGCCGCACTTAACGGCCGCAGTGACAGTTGTCATGAAAATGATGACAGCGGCAAATATTTAAATCATTATATTCGCTCTACCGCGTCAAAAAGTAGTCGCGTTTCTGATTCGTTTGATACCTCTGACACACAATGACGCAGTGACTCGACTTGATTATCATGGAAACGCTATTCAATAAATGTGTCAGCTCACTTTTTCCGCGTGACTAAGTACGGTGAGGGCAAATCTAGCGATTTAAATCTCTGGGGGGCGGGGTTTGACTTACTGTCAAATACTGGTGAAAATGACAGATTTTCATGATGGCCGTTAAAATATGACGGAACTGATTTCCTAGGAAACCAAAGATTTATTGCTGTTGACGATGACTACTAAGTAAAAATCACAGTGATCTTTATATTCGTTGCAATAAAGTTGCTTTTGGGTTGCTGCTGTCCGAGCTGTCAGGGGTAAAATAACTGTGAACGTTCTGTAGTGATATGATCAACTTGAATAAGGAATCAACAGGATTAACCAATATCATAAAAAGCTTAACTATTCGAAAATTACACATTCGTGCCGTGTGATGTTATCACTGCAGCGCACATAAAATATGTATTATTGTAATATTAAAAAGTAACGACGCTGTTTGCAGGAGGTCATATATTTTCCATGGTTGACATTTATTAGGTATGCATAGGGATGGGTTTACGTGCTTTGTTCTTTTATTGGGTAACCTGTGGCATGACAGTTGGCTTGGCAACTGTGATATATGATTTTGGACAGACACATTCTTAATGTGGACATAATGATTGAGGATTACTTCGGTCAAAGGTGTGGAAAAAACCTACACAAAATGTCTGTTTTAAAAGTATGTGATAAAAATATAAATAAATGGCTAAGAAAACGTACCTGCGGATGCCAATTTGTAGTGCCACTTACAAATTGAGTACTTTGATTTGATTATTTGATTTGAATACTTAATCCCGTAAGTAATTTTAAATCACCTTAAAGATTTATTTTAATTTGACAATTTGTGGTTAATTTTATAATTTTAAAATCATCGACGAATATTACTTCGATTTTTTTTAAATTATACAATTTAATAATGTTAATTTAAACCTTTATTTAAAAAATGTAAAATTTTTCCGATACCTTGTATAATATAATATACAATGTACGAGTAGATGTCGGTAAATATCTCACAGGAACGTGCTACCGGCTACCAAAACAGCTTACTAGGTTCAAGGGTTTGGGCTGGGCGTTGATGAGTCAATCAAGTAGGACTTCTCTTTTTAACCGACGAAAAAAAAGGAAGAGGTTCTCAATTCGACACGTAATTTTTTTAATTTTTTTTTATGTACGACCACGCATAAGTTTTTAGTCACCGATTTGAAAAATTTTTGTTTTATTCAAGACAAATATACATGAAAGTTGGTCCCATATAAAATTGATTAACTTTGCTTGGGTAGTTTTTTAGTTAGCTTCAATAATACGTATTTTTTCCCCACTTTTATATGGATGAGGGGTTAACAAAAAAATACAACCGACTTCCAAAAACAACACTACAAAGTGAAAAATAACTTTAATTTCGGAAGTCGGTGGCAAAAAACGAAAATACATTTAATCAGACACCGACTTCCGAAATTAAAGTTATTTTTCACTTTGTAGTGTTGTTTTTCGAAGTCGGTTGTATTTTTTTGTAAAAAAGTTTTTATTATTTTTAAAGAAGAGAGAAGATAGATGGATATCTGCATGTTTACAAAAAACCACATGCACTAAAGAACGTAGTGAGGAGAACTAACAAAGGGCTAAGTTTCGCAACCTACTGTATCAACCACCCTTTCATCATACTTATAAGAAAAGCGTGTTTAATATGTGTGTTTTAGTTTATAATAACTTAACAAACGAATTAAAATTATTACAGGGTAATGTGTTCAAGACAAAAATGAAAGAATGTCTTCTAAAGTGTTGTTTTTATAATATAGTATTAAGAAAACGGAACATAAAATTTAAAATAATTATTATAAGAATATATTCAGCCTCCTCATGTGCCGTGGTTTTGTAATACTAGGTTTAGCAGAAAAATTATAGTTACGGCTCACAGACTGAGATCTGGACACATGCCGCTCAATAATTTTGGATTATTAATGAAAAAAATTGATTCACCTAATTGTGAGGTATGTGGTACACTGGAGGATGTTATACATATTTATTGACGGAGTGTGTCAGATTTCTGTCTGCAAGAGAAGATTTACTTAAAGAGCTTGAGGTAAATATGTACGATGTTTGCATGTTCCATCATATTTTGTCGTCACCTGACTCCGGAGCTGCTTATAGTTTAATCAAGTTTGTGTTGTTACGTTTTACATTAATAATTGCATGGTAATAGTATAGGATCTTAGGATCCGAGCAAAAAGAAAAAAAAGTCAAAGAACGCTAAGCAGAAACGAAGTAATAGCGCGGGCGGACGATGCGATGCGACGTGGGTGGGTCGGGGCAATAAAAAAATGTCACGTTGACGAAGTCGCCGGCAGAAGCTAGTTGTATAAATAAGGCAAGAATTTCATGAAATACTGTTTGAACTTTTGGTTACTTAGTTTGTTTTTACTGAAAAATAATTTCAAATCAAAAACCAATCAACTTTATTGAGTATTTTGTCTCTATTATTGTAAAATCATCGCAATATTGGTGTCGACTTCTAGTCTAACCAGTTGCAGCTGAATACCAGTATTTTACACGTAGCGACTGCCTATCCGACCTCCACAACCAGTTACTGGGTAATATACGACACCCCTTGGTAAGACTGGTTGTCTGACTTACGGGCTTCTGACGACCCGTAACGACTGTCAAAGATACACGAATGACAGCCGGGACCAACGGCGTCTCAGTATGTAAAGATGGTCACCCATCCACGGACTAACCGCGGCAAGCGTAGGTTAACCTGATCGACCGACCCGTGCGTTATTACCTCATCAACATAATTAGCACTATGATTGCATAGATAATAATCTCAATGCCATTCATCGCTAAGCCCTCTGACATCAATACACATATACGAACACAGCTCTCAAATGTAAGTACTTACGCTGTACTTACGTTTGGCATCAAGTGTATTGCGTTCAGTTCAAGTGGGGATAAGAGCACGTCGGTGATTATCGTTGCTCTTAAAGGGTATCTGGAGATTCACTTAGTAATAATGAGCTTTTGTTACTAATAGTCGGGATTTATTATTTGTGTTCCCTGGGAAACCGCCAGGGTGGGTCGCGAAATTCAAATTTTCTTACGTTTTTTGCAATTTGCAAGTCAGTATTAAGTTGTATGTATGATTAAAGTATATGTATAAAGTATGATTCTCGATCATAACAACAAATAGGTACGTATTTACAGAATTATCATGAGAATTAGTAATGCAACTATATAAGTTAGTATAATCCTCAAATATCAAGATTTCATGAAATAGTAATTCAATAGGATTACTTGGTCTTAAAAAGTTGTATTGATGACTTTAATTATTATGATTCCGTATACAGGGAGTCCCTGAACTCAACATCAAGCCGAAACGGGGCGACAGGATTGATAGTAAACATCATGAGAAAAATCATAAAAAAAATCTATCCCATGCAGTTTGAAAATTATGGGCATTTAAGAAAAACCTAAAAATTTGGTCAATCTGTAACCATTTTTCGGTTATTGTGGTTAATTTTTATTATTTTTGTTCATTTAAACTTTGGAACCGTAACCCTAAATAATATTTCTAAGAATTACAGTCAAAAATAATGACACAATTGCCCCAAGTTTCCTAGAAGATTAAGACTTTGTTAAACTATGAATTTAAAATTTTCAAAATTGATCGACTTTGAACGGGGGCCTCGTTCAAAGTCGACCAATTTTGAAAATTTTTTCCTTTAAAAAAAATGTACTAGAGTGCCTTGGCAAGTGCCATTTAAAGTTGGCGCATTTAATCAGGATTGTAAAATGATACAATACTTGTTAGTTTCATACTAAAAAAACAAGTAAAAAAATAAAAACCTCAAGTAACCCGATTTTTGCTAACCCATTTTACTCAGTTAAAATGTTTTTTATTCGCACAAGTTCTTGGTAGGTTCTTAATTTTACGGCAAAATGATGAGAGAGATGGATAGTGGACATGTTTACCATAAGTGAGAGAGACAGATAGTGACGCCACTTTTACCAAAGTCAACAAAAGTAAGTAAAATTAATAAAATAATGAAAAATCTTGACCTAGTTTAGTTTAGGTTTATTGGAATAAAAGTCAGATATGGAAATAACATTTTTTATTACAACAAATGTTCAAATTGTTAACCATCAGCTTCAATACACACCCTACATCTTCTTAAAAAAGATCTACGTATTAGCCGGGCATATCCTCGAGAGTTGATGTTCTCAGCAGCTTGAGAAATTCGTTCACGCAGCTCGGCTACGCTCTCAATGGGCTTTGATTAAACTTTTCTTTGAGAACGCCCCATTAAAAAAAATCCAGGGGATTTAAATCTGGGGAACGGGCTGGCCACGAGATAGTGCCTGAACGTCCAATCCACCTTCCCGGATATTCCTGGTCAAGGAAATCTCTTACTTGCACTGCGTTGCTTGCGCTGGGCAGCCATCTTGATGATACCACATGTGGCGAAGATCTGTTAGTGTAAGTCCTCTAACAAAGTTGGTAAATTTTCTCGTAAAAAATGTAGGTAATTCGTGCCATTCAAGTTCTCAGGCAGCTCAAAAGGCCCAACAATTTTGCCGTTTAAAATTCTGGTCCACAGGTTTACTTTAAAGCGGTACTGGGATCTGTCTTCTCGCATTAAATGTGGATTCTCCACATGCCACTCGTGAAAATTGTGTAAGTTTATGTAATCATCTTTTTTAAATGTAGATTCATCTGACCAGATAATTTTTTGGATGAATTGGGGATTTTCATTATGCCTCTGTAGCATTGTTCTGCAAAATGAAATCCTTTCAGGATAATCTCGAGGGAGAAGACTTTGAACTCGTTGTACGTGAAACGGATGCATTTCAGCTCTTTGTAAAATACGATGTGCTGTGCTTTTGGGTATTCCCGTTCTTTTTTCAATTCCACGAACGGAAATACTTAGGTCATCTGCGACCTCTTGCAATACTTCTTCCTCGTAAGGAAAGCGAGGTCTACCTCCAGCCCGTATTTGATTCGGGAAATGGCCGCTCCCCGTGAGTGAACGGTGCACATTAACAAACATCTTACACGATAAAGTCTAGCGGTGGCACTTGCGTTGCATCTGCATTCCCCATAAGTGAGTAATACACTGTAAAGTTAAGAAAGTGGTGAAACTAGAAGAAAGCAAAAAAAATAATAATTTTTAAATATCCAGGGGGCCAGGGCCAAATAAATTAGGGCTGAGTAAGTAGCAGATGACCCCACCTATCCACCATTTTCGTATGTTCAACGTTCTGCCAAACACCCTATATATATGTATATAAATGTTACTGTCTCGAATCATATTTTGATTAATTACAACTTAATACTGACTTGCATGTCAGTCATTGCAAAAAACGGAAGAAAATTTGAATTTCACGGGCTACCCTGGCGTTTTCGTCTTAAATTGTGGTTTTAGTTGGGTATCATAGTGTAGGATGTGAATATTCTGAAGCTACGATAAAAGAATAATAAGAATCTACCTTCCTACTTAGCAAAAAGGTCACCATTAACAGATATATGTAAGATTATCGAGGAGTTCCGTACCAGCGTACAATATTTAACAGCACATAATATTTATGAAAAAAAAAATACCTCAGTTGAAATAAAACACGTATCTTGTATTCCATTAATTTTTAACTTTGTTTTCATTCATTGTTGATTTAGCGGCAATAGCAATCCACAATCTGTGAGAATTTCAACTGTCTACCTATTACGGTTCATGACAGACAGACAGACGGACAGCGGAGGCTTACTAATAGGGTTCCGTTTGACACTCTTCGGGTACGGAACCCTAAAAACTCGCCCGTAGTGTGCAATGGTTCATACAAACAAGGGGATATTTGGAATGCAGTGCGCCCAAATCTACGTCAGTCGTAAGTCCTATGACAGTACTCATTGTGAAATTGTCAGTGAAAGACCCATGTGTAGCAGTGAATTTTTCACGCTGATAAATTATGATGATAATTTTATTAACATAATATTATTCATTCACAGACCAATCCATTAATGAACTCACGAATTCACGACTATTTAGCACTATTGTATACTTTTTATTATTTATTTATAGAGGAGCTCGTGGCTAAGTAATAACAGCTGCATGGGTCGATCCATCAGGTTAAGCTACGCTTACCGGGGTTGGTTCGTGGATGGGTGATCTTTACATACCGAGACCCTCCGTGCCTCGGAAAGCACGCCCGACTGTTATTCGTGGGTCTTTCACAGTCGTTACGGGTCGTCAGAAGCCCGAAAGTCTGACAGCCTGTCTTACCAAGGTATCTTATTATCCAGTTACAGGGTTGTGGAGGTCAGAGCGATCGCTCCATATAAAATACTGGTATTCAGCTGCATCCGGTTAGACTGGAAGCCGACCCCAATTGTTGGGAAAAGGCTAGGTGGATTGATTGATTATTGTGTACTTTTATTTCGTAGGCCTCTATTTCAAATATGAAAATCCCACAATCACTCACTAAAAAGCTTTTTCCAAAATTGGTTGGTGTCAATTTTGTTTTTAACTCATGTTAGTCAATAGAACGGTACTGAATAGTATTTTGCCATCCTGTATCAAATACGTGTGTACTTTCAGTAACTCCAGGGGCTTTCAAAGAGATCGAGAATGAAATATCGACTGTCAGTGATCATGATGAATGCTTGACGCCCGATGAATCCACGTCGCGGGACTGTATCTACCTTAGTGAATGAATGGCTCGACTTTGAAGTGGAGTTAAGGGTTTGTTTTATATGCTGAAAAGTTTGTTATCACCTGGAGTGTTTAAATTGAAATAATGTGAAACTTTGAGTATGAAGTGCATAATACATACGTCACAGAACAGTTTACCCTAAAGGTGCTTACCTACTGAGTTTTTTCAATTATAGTATTTTATTTATTTATTAGGGTTAATTTAAATGTATTATAAACGTAACCTAAAAATAACAAAATTATATCCTAACATAACTAAAACTATTCACAAATTAAAACAATTAATTTTTCAATTTAATTTCTTACTAGCATATGCCCGCGATAAGGGTATAAGGCGATAAGGCGATAAGGGTAGGGGAAGACCAAAGAAACGATGGATGGATTGTGTGAAAGATGACATGGCTAGAAAGGGGGTGACTACCGAGATGACGAATAATAGAGAAGTATGGAAAAAAAGGACATGTTGCGCCGACCCCAAATAGATTGGGATAAGGGCAGGAGAATGATGACTAGCATATGCCCGCGACTTCGAATGCGTGAACTTCAGAATTGGGTCCAGAGAGAAATGAAAAATGCAGATAGACAGTAGTAGTTAGTGATGGTTAGTTTTTTAGTGTTTACAGCGTAGCTACAGTTTAGTTCTTATTGGTTTACGCGGTGCACGTCAATAAAACTCCCAGTCGGCATGATTTTTTACGACATCTTCAACAATCGTCGTTTTATTTCAGCCAATTTACACGAAACCTGAGAGCAGTGGTGGCCTAGTGGTAACGGCCGATATGTAGGTCGTAGGTTCGAACCCAGACAGGCGCTTTACTTTGTGTACATTATTTACCACTGCTCTCAAAAACGGTGAAGGAAAACATCGTGAGGAAACTGACATTTCCTAGAAGCAAAAATTCGAAGACATGTGACATCTACCAACCCGCACTGGGCCCGCGTGGTGGATTCGCGCCCACTCCCTCTCACTGAGAGGAGGCCTGATCACAGCAGTGGCTGATGCTTATGCTACACAAAACCTTAATTAATTATACTCCTAAACCTTCCTCATGAATCAATCCGTCCATTGGTGAAAACTGTATGAAAATCCGTTCGGTAGTTTTTATTGAGTTTATCGCATTCAGACAGACAGACGGGGGGACTTTATTTTATAATATGTAGTGATACCTACCTAATGTGATTTTATGGGATGTTGTTTTTTTGTCAACCAGTGCTGTCAGCCACATGATACTTGATAAGCTCATCAGTGATTAGTTTTTCATAAACCAAGATGAGATTTTCCTGTAGCGTTATACATAATAATAGCTGACCCAACAGACGTTATCATGTACGAATTTCAATAATTCATGCAAAATTCCCATAGAAAATGAACTTTCCGTTTTACCGGATTCTCCAGTTTTCCCGCCAACTTTTTAAATATTTTCTTTCAAGCAAACCTTGTCCTGAAAATTACAAACACAAAAACAATTGCCAAATAGGTGCAACCGTTCTGAAGTGATGAGCTAACATACATTCGGCAATTGATTTTTATTTATACAGGGTTACTTGTAAATCGACGTATTCGTTGTGCCATAGTAGGGTTAAATGCAACAAATATTCTACCGAAATTCAATAGTTTTTGAGTTAGGTAGATTTTAGTTTTTTTTTTTACTGAAAAATATAATTAAAAAATGATTTACGGCGCGACGTTACTGGAAATTAAGTATTATTAGTAGTATTTATTTAAGTTATTATCGTAGCTGAAAATGCCTAAAACTTTGGGAAAGATCACTAATTAAATGTTTTATTTTTCGTAATTTATATTTTACTTAGACAAAAAATACAAAAGAATTTCGGTAGAATATTTGGTGGCTTAATTTGTTGCAACCCTACTATGACGTCCTCCAAAGGAATACGTTAAATTAAAGTAACCCTGTATAGGTGTTGGAAAAGCGCATAAGTTATAATTACAATAGACTAAAACAGAATAGAATACTCTATAGAATGTACACCATAAGAATAACAGATCTATAAGTAGAAATTTAAAAAGCTTGCATTTTCAATTCTTGGAATTCATAGAAAAAGTTTGCAATAACATGACTTAGGGTGGGTTGCACCAAGAGCTAGGTTATAGTTTCCGTCAAAGTTAAAATGACCATAGAATTACTAAGTACCTGCTGTTACACCGTCATGTTAAATATAAAAGATAAAGTTCGGAGCAGGGACATAACATTCGACGCGACTGACAGAAGTGACAGATATTTAACAATAACTTTAACCAGCGAAGCGTGGGCGGTTAAGGTTACAGTTAAAGCTATGACGTCAGCTAACAAATTGTCAAATGGAACAACCCATTTTTTGTCTAATAGGAACTTTAACAATATGGTTCGCAACTGCTCATGTATGTTTTATTTGTGAAAATGATGCTACAGAAAAGTTAAGGGTGGGTTGCACCATCTTACTTAAACTATAACAAACATCGCACCTTCAGTTCGATGTTTGTTACTTATAGTATAGTAAGATGGTGCAACCCACCCTTAACTTTTCTGTAGCATTATTTTCACAAATAATCCATACATGAGCAGTTGCGAACCATATTAGAGCAATCCAGTAGACATACTCGTATCAGTGCCTGAGTTTAGAACTCGTTATCGTGTGCGAGCGGGCCCGAAGTTTGCCGAGGCCTCCCGACGTCGCCCGAAGCCGTCTTCTTCACTAACAATAAATGCTTTGTCAAACTTCGACCTGCCACCCGGCTAGATAACCGGCTTGCGTTTGTTTCCAACTAACTTGTCAGTTGTGTTTCTTTTCAGGATTTTTGTAGCTTTAGTTGGGTGGCAAGTGATTTATAATGTTGGATTTTGTTATTATGTTGAGCTGTTATGCAGTAGTGGGTCGTGGGTTCTACACAGGCATGCATTTTATTTTATGTAATTTATTTCATCACCGCTGCTCTCAAAACGGCGATGGAAAACATCGTGAGGAAACCGGCATTTCCTAGAAGTCATTTTAACATTCGAAGACACGTGACATCCACTGTTAGGTATAGCCTGATTATGCTATTATTACGAGCTATCTTCGAGTGCTTGACTTGGAACGATGGGTTCTATCTCAAGGTTCCATCACATATACAGTTCGCTAGCAGTTCGCCGGTAGGCGGTCATTCATAAAAACATATAAGGGGAGCCCCTTATAAAAACAGTTTTTAAGCTTGTACAATACCAATATTTCTTATCTGGTCAAGACTTTGATATTTTGCGAATTTTGCGGTTTGATTAATTAGCCACGAGCACCTCTTGCTTAACCTATCTATATCAACAACATTAATTTTTTATTCAGTTACGGAATGAAAAAATATTTTGTTGATATAGATAGGTTAAGCAAGAGGGGCTCGTGGCTAAGTAATAAAACTCGCACGGGTCAATCGATCAAATTAAGCTACGCTTGCCGCGGTAGGTAGATAGGTGACCATCTTTACATACCGAGACCCCTCCGTGTCTTGGAAAGCACGATAAGCAGTTGCTCCCGGCTGTCATTCGTAGATCTTTAACAGTCGTTACGGGTCGTCAGAAGCCCGAAAGTCTGACAACCAGTCTTACCAACGGGTATAGTGTTACCCAGTAACTGGGTTGTGGAGGTCAGATAAGCAGTCGCTCCATGTAAAATATTGGTATTCAGCTGCATCCGGTTAGACTGGAAGCCGACCCCAACATAGTTTGGAAAAGGCTAGGCAGATGAGATAAGTTAAGCAACTTATAAGAAAAATAACTCGTTTCTCAAGACTTAAATGCACCTAAGACCTAGCTAGCTGTATAATCTTCAGAGAATTATGAGATATCCTCACTATTAAAGAATAAAACTAATTCTGCGCTGCTGCATTATATTTAGATTTAATAATCCACTTTCCTTCTAGCAATGTGTAGGTAGGCATTTTCCTCAAATCTTATCAGGAGTATTTCGCGGAATTTTATCATCGCAATGATCTGTGAGTCATCCATGTTTACAGATGAGCGTACCGATGACGTAAGAATGTATTGATTATTATCCGCTAAAATAGTAGATAAGATATGGTCTTGGCCGACAAAAAAGCGTGCCTTTCAATAAGTTATTCATCACAGATAGCTAGGCACATGTTCTAATATGCGATTACAATAATATAAATATATCAATATATATATATGGTCTACCAGACGCTAATACTGGAGGAGGAGCTCGTGGCTCAGTAATAACAGCCGCACGGGTCGATCCATCAGGTTAAGCTACGCTTGCCGGGGTTGATCAGTGGATGGGTGACCATGTTTACTTAACGAGACTCCTCCGTGGCTCGGAAAGCACGTTAAGCCGTTGGGCCCGGCTGTCATTCATGGATCTTTGACAGTCGTTACGAGTTGTCTTACCAAGTCTTACCAAGGGGTATCATATTACCCAGTTACTGGGTTGTGGAGGTCTGATAGGCAGTCGCTCCATGTAAAATACTGATATTCAGCTACATCCGGTTAGACTGGAAGCCGACCCCAACTTAGTTGGGAAAAGGCTAGGCAGATTGAGACGCTACGATACGTCCACGTACGTTCGATTGATACGTCCGGGCTACCGGGCTACTGACTATCCAGGATATGGTAAGGTGTACAATTCACAACCTGGATAGTCAGTCAGATATCATGCCATCCTTGCTGATTATATTATCTTTTCACCTAGATTTTCTTTAACTAATCTACCTAATTGGCCGATTACCGTTTTATGTTAGTTTGGCAATACGAGAAATAGATTAAAGGTATTATTGTGTGCTAAAAATTCCAATGATCTGCAAACTTGGTACTAATCTGAAAATTTAATTGACTAAAGGACAAGTTAACCATAACAAATTAAAATTTACCGAACATTGTCCCAAGAAGACTCTCCTGACTCCATTATATACTGATCACAGAGGCTTTATGGGGTTCCCCAGTACACGGGGGTAATCCATGGCGTAATAAAGGGGCACTTTTTCGAAGATCTCCTTAGATAAGGGAAGGTGAGCGTCGATATATCAGAAGATTAGTCGTTTGCCGCCGTCGAGCACGCGTTGAATGTAAAGTGGTTATAGGCAGGGTGGGGAAGACTTCTTGAAGTGTCGATAAGAATATTAATTTGTTTGATTAGTTAGGTGTTGTAGGATTGGTGTTGAGAGAGACGTTCAAGGCTCGGACTTAAGAACTTTGAAGTACTTAAATAAGTGGTCGCGTGGAATCGGCGCAGGCGTATCGATTAATATAGGATAGTGAATAAAAATATTGTCACTAATATATTGAAAAGCTTTTTTTCACATAAATATTTTGTGTGTAGTGTTGTATGTGAATAAAGATTTTCAGAAACATTGTTAACAAAATTTTCACACAAATATTTTCTTTTCCACAATATTTTGAAAAGCTGTGAACGAAAATACTGCGTCAAGAATTCCCTTAGCTTGTTTAATGTTGTGTTAAAGGACTGATTCTATTTAAAACTTTCGCATATTGGCAACTAGCTTTCGCCAGCGACTTTGCCCGCGTGCACGTCGGAAATTATACCACGGGAAAGTGCTACCGAGATAAAAGGTATCCTATGTCCTAATTCAGGTCATGGCCTACCCGTGTGCAAAATTTAATCTAAATCCATTCTTCCGTTTTAGCATGAAAGCATAACAAACAAACAAACAAACTCACTGTCGCATTTATAATTAGTTAGGATCACGATGTAGACACCTCTATCGACACACTCAAACAGTACCTACTACTAATCAAACAATATTTTAACAAACAACATCGATATTTACTCCATCACATCACTAGTAGGTAAGGAACTCCATGAGTTAACAGCTAGAGCCAGTCATATAATATATTTATATCAAAGCTTGGTGACATATTCGCCCGTCATGTACGCTTTACATATCCGGAGTACAGCTACGTCTTGCTGAGCCTACAGGTTTATGTAGCATGTTTTTATTGCTTTCGTGTAGTTGCTTCATTGATATGTAAACCTTTCAGTATATATGATCAATGTTTTCAAGGTTTCTTGATGGATCATTATGATTTAAAAATAAACTTTGATGAATTTTGACAATGGAACTTTTTTTATTTTTTTATTTTTTTTTTTTTTGTGGATGGGAAATCATCAAATGACTTCTCCCGCTCTGGGCAGAGCGGGAGGGCGTGTCAGACTTTTACTGACTAAAACCCACCCATGTTCCTTCAGCTGCCCGTGCCAGGGCCACGGTATCTCTTTCGAACTACCCGCGACCCCGGCGGCATGGAACTTGGACACAAATCTACGCAAATAAAAAGTGTATGAATATTGGGACGTTGAAGTTGTGTGGAGTTTTGGATAGACCAGCGGATTCTTTTTAACCTCAGATTATAGAAGAAAGGCAGATAGACCGCGCGGATCACTAAGAGTGAGGACAAAAAAGCAAATACAAATTCAAAAACGAATTCAATGTCGAGTCAAATGTACTTATGTATAACTGTCTGCATTTTTCTGAGACAATAAATAATTTATTGTCTCAGAAAAAATAATTTATTGTCTCAGAACAGTTATACATAAGACTTACATTTGACTCGAGATTGAATTCGTTTTTGAATTTGTATTTGTGATACATAATGTATGTACCTATAAGTGGTTATCTACTTAACGCGCGCTGCGACGCGCGCTCCTTTCTTGTAATTGACCAGTAATAAACCAGCTCGCAGCTAACAAGGTTGTTTTACTAAGCTCCATACACTTCACTGGCGACGAGAATTCGAATTACCCACGCGCAAAAAAAAAAAAAAAAAAAAATGTCCGCTTATTTAGGAACTTTATCCGTGTTCGATCACAAAATAAGTGAATGGTTAATTTACAAAGGCAAATTGACTCAGTTTTTAAAAATCAACAGTGTAGAAGATGGGAAGAAAAGTGGAATTTTACTGACTCATCTCACGGAGGAGACCTACCGTCTAGTTCTCAACCTAGCGTTTCCGAAGGAATTAGAAACGCTAACATACAGCGAGCTTGTGGCATTACTCGACGGCCATTTTAAGCCAAAGAAGTGCTCATTTGTCGACAAGGCAAAATTCTTCGGTGCTACCAGGAAGTCAGGCGAAACATTGGGGGAATGGGCGGCACGAATAAGAGGTTTAGCTGTATATTGCGACTTCGGTTCTGCCTTAGAAACGAACCTTAGGGATCGTTTTGTTCTCGGTCTGAATGCTGGTCCAGAAAGGGACAAGTTGTTCGAACAGAGCCCTTCTGCGCTGACGTTAGCGCGGGCAATTGAAATGGCGGAGCAAGCGGCCTGCGCCAAAGAAGCTAAGGTCATGCTCAATTCAGGCGACACCAGCGACGTAAGTTTGGTAAAGGAAGAGCCAATTTATCGCGCAGGATTCCTAGACAAGTCAGGTCGGGGTCGTGGTGGCGGCAGCGGCAGCGGCAGCGGCAGCGTCGGCGCCGGCGCCAGCGGCAATGGCGCAGGCGCACGATGTGCGGTTTGTGGAATGAAGAACCATAACAGTGATAAGTGCCGTTTTAAAAGTTACAAGTGTCTAAAGTGCGGTCAAAAGGGGCACTTAAAAAAAGTGTGCACTGCGAAAGATTCGTGCGTCTATCACGTCAACACGGATAAGGAATGCAGTGATCAGGACGCGGGTTGTGAGGAATGCCGGAACTTTAATTTAAGGTATGACAGACCAATACAAATAGATGTGATTTTAGATAATTATAGGATATTGATGGAACTCGACTCAGGTTCAGGTGGCAATGTAATATCAGGACGATTGTATCGGGATAAGTTCTCACAGTATCCGTTAGAACAGTGTAATATTAAAATGTGTTTGTATAACGGACATAAAATATCTCCCTTGGGTGTATTTACTATACAAGCGTTTTATAATAATATGAAGAAAATGATTAAAATTTTTGTTATAGAAAACGGGGGCCCTCCATTGCTGGGTAGAAATTTTATGTCCGCCTTTAATTTGGTTTTGACCACTAGTTTGAACTCAGTACAAACCAAAGTAGGTATTGATACAGATATGTCGGATTTGCTGGGTAAATTCCCCAATCTATGGCGTGATGAATTAGGCTCGTTCAATAGGTTTAAAATAAAGGTAGCAATGATAGGTTATTATCAGACTGGGGGACAAGCGTATCTCATCAAGCACAACCGTCGTCGGATTCTACGAGTTCAGCAATAGATGAACCTGTAATGGAAAACCCATTCGGTCAGACCACGGTAGACACGGTTGAAAATGTTGAGTCGCGAGTTCCTATTGTTATTGAAGAAATGGATGGTGACAATTGGGAGGATAGTCGGGACGAAGAGTGTGAGAGAGGGACAGATGCAGAGACATCTACCGGGGTCAGTCCGTTAGCGCAGCCTGGTCTGGCAGGGCCTGCGAGCGAGCAGGCAGGCGATACCGCCTCCGCCGCCTTGAGCCCGGTCCACGAACTCCCGGTTCCGTCACCCACACTCACACGCCAAAGGTCGAAGCGTGTTACAAAGAGAATAGACTATAAGAAATATTTTTAAGAGTTACACAATAGTTACTCAAATGAATCGATTGTGATTAATTTATGTTTTGTTGTCTACAGGGTCAAAAACTAATTGGGGAGGAATGATACATATGTATGTACCTATAAGTGGTTATCTACTTAACGCGCGCTGCGACGCGCGCTCCTTTCTTGTAATTGACCAGTAATAAACCAGCTCGCAGCTAACAAGGTTGTTTTTTCTTCACTCTCAGTGTTCCGCGCGGTCTATCTGCCTTTCTTCTATAATCTTAGTTTTTAACTATCTCGACAAAGGTTGATCAATGATCACCTTGTCTTAATCGCAATAAAATTTAAAAAAAAGTAATAAGTCTGTTCTGGCTACGAAAAGCGTCGACTGCATTGTCACCAGTAAAAACCATCACCAGTACTTAAGTGCTAATAGTAAATAAATAAATATTTATACAGTTCCCCAAAACGTCAATCCATGGCTACACGCAACGTGGTGACGTCAACCAATGGGGTTCAACAGAATAACAAATGGCGTAATAACTCTCCAGCTTGTCAGTCTAAATAACTGCAGTAACTGATACACCAGTAAAAAAAAACCGGCCAAGTGCGTGTCGGACCACGCACAATGAAGGGTTCCGTGTTGAAAAGAATTTATCCCAAAAACAAACATAAGAGGCCGTACATGAAATTTTGTCGATTGTGCTGATTGACGTGATTTTACAGGTATGATACTGTATTTCTATAAGTTTTAATGCACTATATGAATGAGCATTTCAATTATGATCTAATGTATGAGCTACTTTTTTATTTTTATTATTTAATTTTGATTAATCGACCTAAACCGGCGACTATTTTGTGAATTTTTGCTGTAAGAGGTTTGGAATATCACATATTTATGTTTTGACTTCTAATGGGTATGGAAGAATTACAATATATTTGTGTGAAAGTTGTTTATACAATGTGTCAATCACTTTTTACTACTTTCATATATAATATAATTTTTGAGTAAAAAAATATTTAACTGAGTCAAACTATAAAGAAAATGGGCAAAGAATTGCTTTTGATTTCGGCTACTTAGAACTCTCGTTCATAAAATTAAAACAACAGAAATAAACTTCAGTTAAAACAACAAAATATTAAAAACAATTGGTATTAAAAAATCTTTTAAAACAACCTAATTCTCGCATTTATAAACTCTATTCAAAATAAAAAAGTAGCTCATTCATTAGAATGATCATAATTGAAATGATATTTCATGTCGTGCATTAAAACTTATAGAAATACAGTATTTTAACCATAAAATTACTACTGTAAAATCACGTACTTAAATAGCTAAATCGGCAAAATTTTGTATATACGGCCTCTTAACATTGTAATCCCAAAAAAGGTTTTTTATGGGATAAAATTACAAATTTTCTGACGTTTTCCTCTATTGTGCTTTGAGACCTTACTTCTTGGCAAATTTCATTATTCTAGGTCAACGGGAAGTACCCCATAGGTTTTGATTTACTTGCGAGTATCGCTTATATGGTTGTATTTTTTTATTGCGTTGACTTATAAGATTGATTTTTTTAGAACTGTAAAGGACCACAATAGACCTACGTATTTGATATTAATTTCAACTTGATACCTCCACGCGTTCCTGAGAAAAAGGGTCTTGACAGGCTGACAATCTTGAAAATATTTTTTTATGTGATAGAATTACAAATTAACAATTTTCGGACTTTTTCCTTTATTTGTGCTTTAAGACCTTGCTACTTGCCAAATTTCATTATTCTAGGTCAACGGAAAGTACCCTGTAGGTTTTGATTTACTTGCGATAGTTGTGAATATCAAAACGTGTCGCAAAATGGCCGTATTTTTTTATTGCGTTGACTTAGAAGCTTGTTTTTTTAGAACTCTAAGGGACTACAGATTTACGTATTCGATATTAATTTCAACTTGACATCTCCACGCGTTTGAGAGAAAAAGGGTCTTGACTGACTGACAGACAGACAGACAAACAGACGGACAACGAAGTGATCCTATAAGGGTTCCGTTTTTCCTTTTGAGGCATGGAACCCTAAAAAGATTAACATCAGACTATAGAGGTCGTTAACCTGCTTGTTCTGTTAGGTAATTAGTGTCCGAATAGCACTACTCACCGAATAAATTCGAAAATGGAACAGAATTTGTATGAAATTATCTGCCAAGTAAGTTAATAGGAACTTAATCGTAGGTGGTGAAACAGGCCATTAACTTCAAAAATACTTTCGAAAGTGCTATTCGACTTAGACGTTCTTTTGTTTGAAAAGTTAAAAAGTATTTTAAAGTAAGGTTGTGGCTAGTAAAGTCAAATCGCCGTAAAAACGATTTTATTGCATACTAGCTGATCCGACAGCTAAGTATAGTAAGGGTCGTAGCAGGTGGCGTTCTAGACGTGAGTTTATGTATGTGACAAACGTTGTCTTGTCAAAATTTCATATGGTCTTGAGTTCATACAAGAATCCCATAGAAAAATCACTTTTCGTTCCATAAAAACCTAATTCGGACTATAATGAATTAATGACATATAGCAACACGGGCCCCGGCGGACGGGCGGAGGGGCCCGTGTTGCCCTACGTATAACGAACGTTTTAAAACAATAAACAGCCAAATTGGTCCAGCCGTCCTCAAGTGATGCGCTTACTAACGAACAGCATTTCATTTTTATTAACCGACTTCAAAAAAAGGAGGAGGTTATCAATTCGTCGCGTATATATATATTTTTAAGTATATACACCGATTTTTCCATCATTTGTGGACCGATTTTGAAAATTCTTTTTTATTTGATGTGATGGTTGATTCATAAAAAAAACTTTTTTACAAGAAAAAAAACAACGGACTTCCAAAAAAAAAACTGCAGAGTGAAAAAGTCGATAGCAAACAACTAAAATACAGATCCAAAAACACCGACTTCCAAAATTAAATTAAATTTCCAGTTTGCAGTTTTTTTTGGAAGTCGGTTTTTTTTTTGTAAAAATGTTTTTTTAAGTATATCCTATTCCTATACTATGAGCAACATTTGTATACATAAATATGTCGGAGGAGAACGTCAGCGTTCGTTGCCGGACTGGTCGTCTTCCATTGTTGTAACCGAAATAAGACTCAATATGCACTCTACAGTTATAATTAGATTGATTTTACAAACAATCAGTTAAAAAGTAGCACACATGAATCGGATGGAACTGGATTCGTATCGGAATGCGGCGAGGTCGGGGCGAGGTTGGTAGCGCATGTCCGTTCAGTTCGGTGTCTAATCACGAAGTCCTCGTCAAGTACAGGAATCCTTGAATGACAGCCGTCATCTGTCACCGTTATTTTCCCCCGCAAACTCAAAATGACATTGACAGCTCGCACAGTGATGCCAACCCCCATTTCCGAACACACCCAAGTCGGTACAACTTGACGTTCCGTTCAGAATCCACGACAAATATATTTGTAATCACGTTCTCGATTATGGCTTTAACGATTTCAATGGAAGTTGTATTAAGGGGGCTTACGAGGGAGAAAAATCGTTCTAGCTAGGTCTCTTATCTGGGTAAATTAGTTTTCTCTATTTTCACCCGAGCAGAACTCGGTCGACCAGGTACTAGATGATAAAAGCACGAACAAACAGGCATGCCACTAAACCTGTATTATCAAATTAAATTACCACGTCTACTATTTTTTAACACGAACACCTAGGTACATACGATTAAAAAAGCCAGCCAATCCACAAACAGTGAACTCGTCTGTACTTTCATAGATCATTCACTTTACCGATTGTAGGTACGTATGCAGTTATCTATCGTGCCGTACTTTTTCCTCTTTTTAATGCGTCTGCTCCCCTCGATAAATTGTAACCTTTGTTAGGGAAGCCATGTTTATGTATGTAATTTGGCGTTTACGTTGCATTCCGAGTAAAAACAGCGTAAATACTTGACGTAATTTAATGAAGATACGTAGTTTTATTGGGTTGTTTTTTTTTTAATTGGAATTCTTTGCTAAGATTAAGGTAATTTGATATATTGACTATAGGCAAGATGTAATAAACGTGTCAAAATTTTATAACTTCATTGAGATTTTATAGTTCTGCAACATTGTTTCAAATTCTCGCAGTAAAAGTAGTTATAGTGTTGGCAAAAGTCCGAACATTCCCGGGACATCTTTGACAACTCTAAGATTTATTCTCAATAAAGCTATGTCTCTGTAAACGGCAGATGTCATTGGCAAACTGTATATATGATGATATAATGATTCATCTATAATATCCTAAAATTAAATTATACCTATGACATTGTATGTACATCATACACAGGAATAACAATCCCTTAACAGTCACGTCTCAAAGTTTCCCTAAAGTTTAAAACCTTCGCATAAGTTCGTAGAACGTTGATCTCTGAGCTTCAGTGCATTATCATCGATCGTCACCGACATGGCAACATTGTCTGGAGGCTGTACAATAAAAGATAAGTAGCTGTTGCATAGTGCTGCCAAAAATTCGATATTTACGGGACGGTTCCCGGGATATATTTAAGGTCTTTATTGGTTCCGTAAAATGTCTGTTGAAATTAATTAAAATGTTGATAACTGTTTCATGTGTTATAGTTTTAATAAATAATTATGTATACAAAGTGTAACGTTAAATGTGCAAAACCTTTTAGGGAGTCATTGTACTCATAAAGAAAGAAAGAAAACACATTTATTTAGCACAGACTAAATTAAAGAGGCAAAACAAAAAAGTAAAAAATAATAATAAAATTCATCATTATGAACAACTTTTACTATGGGAACAAACCTGATATCGCGAAAAAAAAATCAGCTGTTCAGTACATTTTGACGAATTATGCGAACATAATATAATATAACGTACTGAACAGCTGATTTTTTTCGCGATTTCAGGTTTGGTCCCATAGTAAAAGTTGTTCATAATGATGAGTACAATGACCCCTTAACAAGTTTTGCGCATTTAACGTTACACGTTGTATATTGGTAGAGTGTACATTCTAATTTATAAATACAATACAATAACAAAGCTTATTAAAAGCCAAAAATAATTCTTAACATGTACACTCCTACATAAAACTAAATAGACTCCCAAAACTTTTACAGTTACAAAAGTTCTCTCTACAATATTCCCGTCCCGCACTTCTCAATCCCGGCGCGGCGTTTGTCGCGTAGCAACACTAGTGCGAACCCTCCTTAACTGTTACGTGAGGTATTAAGAATTTAGTGAGAGTCCCGAGAAGCCCTCCTCATCGATTCGACTCCAGGTTGTTGCTTTTATAACCTTGTTTTGATTGTAGTCTTGAAGGTAACGATTTACGACTCAATACAATATAAAAGTATCGGAAGTTTGCTGTAAAATGTTGATGTCTCCTGTCTTAAATTAAAAAATGTGTCGTTACAATTTTTTATAACTTTGTCGTAAGGTTTGCAAGATTTGTGAAATATTGTTTTATGGGGTCTCCAACTTGGTAAATGTGTTCAGCTGTCGATATTGAAAAGGTATGACTTTAGACTTTCATTTTTAGTTAGAACTAGCTTCTGTCTGCGACTTCGTTCGCGTGGAAGTCGTAAGACACCACAATATACTAAAATAAAAGCCACATTTCTTATAAAATTTCCCTATATACTACGTTTGTAGTTTTGGTCTCAGTAGTCAAAATATACAGAGAGTCAGCACTGGTGACGCGGGAGCAAGCGACATGCAGTTGTCCATGTGAGAAGCAGCTCGTCCTGAGGTCGACACCCGCAGCCTTCAGCTGCAATTTCCTATTACTTGCTAAGTTATTCGTTTTTAGTGAATCAATGAACGCCTGCGTTTCTGCATATACTACCTAATGAACAATACTGATACACTGACGGATGCATTCTTACAGATTATTCCTAACAAAAGACAGGAATACTAAATTCATATCTGTAGATTGTAAACTCACGGGATTTTTTCATAAAATCAAACACAACAACCACATGTTTGCAAAACAGTCAGCCGCTCAGCTATTTACTTTGTTGAAAGGTGACCAAATTAGTCGTTATTATATTAATGACTTACTGCTTAGCTCCATAAAGGTATAGCGCGATTATAATCATACAGATATAACATTTTAAAAGGTATACGTTTTTCAAAGTTTATATCTGTAATTATCTGCAATATTCTAACCTTTTTGCTAGTCTTTTTACAATTTGCTGTAAACTATTGAAGAATACGAACATAATGCAATATTGTTCACCCCCCAGCGATTTATAGCCTTCAGACTAACCAGATTTACAGGGAAACTCTATGCAAAATTCGAACAGAATTTATCCCGTAGTGTTTGCATGATGCTAGAACAAAAATTCTAAAAACTATATTTTCGGTGTTAGTATCGTTGCCAGCCCTCATGGAAATTTTTCAAAAATATTCAATGTACACTTTTGAGTTCGCTACGATTGGTTTCAGTTTATTCTTTTTTTTTACTTTACCTCAAATCTTACTTTATTTTAACAGGTAAAATTAACGGACATATAACTGTCTGTAAGAGTAGCTAAGAGTAAGCTTACTCCTTCATATATTATGTGGAAACATATTCTAAATGCACTGAAAACTTAATGGGCTATATTTCAACTGCCTGTCCACGTAAGCGAAGTACATTTTCTAGCCGTTCCTGAAAGCTACAGCTTTAAAAGAGCAGGAGAAAATAGGCGAGGAAAAGATAGGGATATATTATAAATATAAAAATAATAAAAAGCCCTAAATTTCTTGCAACTAGTTTACACAATCTATCTAGAACGTTAAGCTAAGCAAAAACGAAACAATAGCGTGGGCAAGCAATGCATCAGCAGCTATTTAAATAAAAAGAGAAGTTCTAACTGATTGACTGACTCATCAACGCCCAGCCCCTAGCCCTTGGACCTAGAAAGCTGAAATGTTGCATAGAGGTTCTCTTTATAATGTAGACAAGGAATAAGGAAGGAATTCTCGGTAGTACGTTCCCGTGGGATATTTCCCGACATCCACGCGGGCGAAGCCCCTGGCAAAAGCTAGTAAATAAACTAATTAATAACTTAAACTATATGTTAGTACTACACATATATTCTAAGCAGTATGTTTTTAAGGATATATTAGTAGGGTATATTTTCTGACAAGCTTTTAGTAAAAAGCATGGATAAGGAACAGAATGGTAATCTTTAAAGCTAATCTAACTTATGCTCTGAATACGTAGTAGTTTTTAAGACTGAAAAAATACCTGGAAAATCAAATTCCTTACAGGTTCTTAACATACACAGTTATAATAATAATTATAATAATTATTAATATAATAATATACTTAAAATTAGAACAAAGTATGCTTCTTTTCGACTGAACTAGATACATAATATTTTATTGTGGCAGCAGATAAGTATCTACCTACCCACTTTTCAAGACATATTCTTTCACGAAAAATCCAAGCTTCGAATTTTCTTTAATTTATATAAATAGAGGAATTTATCCTGCCTCCTACGATCCAAACAGAACTGAACTCCCAATTATACTGAAGTGGTGTAGCATCTCTAAAGTACAATACGGTTTAAAATCCGGATGTGTAGAAATGTACAGTCATATTCCGGAGTCGAGTCTAGTTATAACAAGACAAACTTGCTTCTAGTCGCTAACAAGTCGCCCAAGAGCTAGGGGTGACAGTCACTCGAATATTGTAATCGGCTTAGTTATCCCGGCGCGTGTATTGCAGCCCTCGAAGGATTATACGTATATTATATAGTAAACATTATATGTTTGTAATTGTTGTTTTTGGAGGATATTAGATAGTTTTGTGTGGGAGACTATTTTTGTTGAAGGACGATTAGGACGATTACTAGCTTTGATAACTGCCTTACTGCAAAGTAGTGGTGAATAGATGACGAACGAGAAAAAAGTCCCAGAAATCCCACAGCTTACCACGCGAACCGTTTTATCCACGGAAGAGTAGACAAAAATGACGTTTCCGTGTAGACAGGTAAGAAAGGTTTTTACTCTTTTATGCTAAAGACGCATGGTGATTACAAAATCAAATGTGAAGAGAAGTGTCTTCACTACCCTAGACAATTGTCTACAACGTCAAGCGTGACGTATAAATACGCCGATTTCGGCAGTTTGAGATAGAAAACTTCTTTTGAAATAGTCTTCATAAAAATACATACTACATAGACTGCCTAAAAAGGTTCACAAAGATCGTTACTTGTTTTTTCGTTAAGGGTGAGTTTGACCAAACATTTATACCCAGTATAATTTTGACAGTTTTTCCATACAGTAAGGGCTAATTTGACCAAAGTCGAATATCTTTTATTCGTGGAATAAAATTGACGACTGACAGTTTATGTATGGAGAAACAGTCAAAAATTCAAAATTTAATCGAAGAATAAGACTTATGCTGGGTATAAATGTTTGGTCGAATTCACTCTCAGTCGTCAATTTTATTCCCCGTATAAAAGATATCCGACTTGTGTGAAAGTTAGCCCTTAGGCGACTAATTTTAGGCGGTGCTTTGTTGCTTTTATAATTTAATAGGCTGAAATTAACATAAGTATTTATAGCTATAGAAAAGTCACTGTCTACGAAGATACCCGAGTCTTGGTGTGACCTCGTGCTCGGAAAGAAAAGATTTCGAGAAGGGTAGACAAGTGATTTCTTTTCTACTGTTATTAGAGTAGACATACAAAACGTCATGCTTTTTGCTTTTTTTGTTTTGCTTTGCTTTTTTTTTTTTTTTGTTTTTTTGCCTGCAGGTGTGTTAGATTAACAAAGTAAGAGAAAAAGCCTTTAGGTAGTGGTACACCAAATAAATATAAAATAATATCATATCCCGCATGCATGCATGTTTCGCGCGGAACGCTTCTTATCAAGTTTTCACTTGATAGGAAGCGTTCCACGCAGTAAATGAAGGGTTGTGCTCAAATCGCTAGGAGCAGTTTATAATAACATTGTTCTCGTAATTGTAATGATTTATGCTAAAACTTGCCCAGTGACTTGCTTGCCGACTTACGAGTTGTAGGTCGTGGGTTCGAACCCAGGTAGGCACTTTACTTTGTGTAATTTAATCATCACTGCTCTCACAACGCTGAAAGCAAATATTGAGAAAATCAGCATGACCTAGAACCAAAAATTCGAAGACATTTAACATCTACCAACCCGCACTGGGCCCGGTGGTAGATTAGGTAGAGCCCACTCCCTCTCGAATAGAGGAGGCTTGTGTCCCAGCAGTGGGAACATTATAGGCTGATTATGTATACTAAAGCTTAGTTCTAAAGATTGTGAATATTTTAATTATGTACTGTAAGTGCCTTTAGCCTGCTTGGTCTTATCATGCGACTTTCATGAATAGTTTATAACTTGGTGACATAACATGAGAAAAACACTAATTCGTATTTAGAATATTAGGAAACAATAGGGCGTCAGCTAAAAGAGCTGACATGAGTGTGTCATATAATAAAATAATATAAATTGATCAAAATAATAATACGCTTTAAAACTATATAAGTCATCCGACCCGGTAATATTATATTTTGAATTTTGTGGTATAAGTTCACACACACAAATCGAAAAGCAAAACAAATATTTTAAATTCCAACAGGCCTAATCAGTTTGTTATTAGAAATTACAAAGTGAGTTCTAAAAGTTTCTATAACAAAGTAAGTGTTCTTACAAAATAGAAAAAGCTTTGCAAATACTAAAATAACGTCCTACTTCATAGTCATGTTGTCAATATGAAAAACTCTTTTTCTCTTGTTGGTTTTCAGGATAAACCTACCTATTTTGTATTACCACGCAAAGGTTGTAAGCCATAATGGATCGTTCTAATTTACACTGTAAACAGACACATATGTAAGGCTACACTAGAAAAACGGTATGTGTGAACAAAATCCCTGGACCCGTGTCACAGCCTCCCTCGGATTTGCTTAACAAGATTAAGAGAGCGAAAAATGCCAGACAATGAGGTCGAATTAACTGCGAATGTGAATGTAGGACATTCGTTCTTACTATACTACACGTGCTTTGGATTTAGAAAACAAGGTTACACATACATAATACATAATTTATGAAATAAAGTTTTTTTGTGTCTCTTATAGGTATAAAAGTATCTTCTAATCCTGGTTCATAGTGAGTAAAAAAACGTATACATTTAATAAAAGTTAATATGGGGTGGGAAGAATATTTTTTTAATATTATTATCTACATATCTATTGAAAAAAGGTAAACAATCGATCGCGTAGACTACCTACGTTAGTAGTTTACGCTGCTACGACGTAGCCTGTGCTACGAAGTGCCTACGCCCGACTGCTACGACGTCTATTAATTGCTACGTGAAGAATCGAAAACTCGACTACTGTGGTGAAAGGTCTAATAATTCTACAAGTTCATAAGAAAGTGGCATAATGAGTAAACAATCTTTGAATTTTATTTCTTTTTCAGTCAATTGTTTTCGTAGAACATTAATTGTATTCATCTGTTCGCTTCAATCGCCTTTGATTCTATCTTTACCAGAACCAATATAGATTTCGAGGAATTAATTTTCCGGAAACCACCTACGAGTACTATTACAAAATGTAATATTTCCAGAATGCTCTCTAACTAAATATAATTGTAAAAAAATATGCTATTGAGTGGATATTCATAATAGCAACATAAAAGGGTTATATGATTAGAATTTTTGACAAAAAGAGATATATTTAATTTGGACAGTGGGAGTAAATATTACCTGAAGGTTGGGATCAGGAGGATCAACCCAGTAAAAAGGATCGTTCGTTATAATTTATGAAAAATAAATTGGTTTTAACGTTTAAGTAGAATAAAGAGATGTGTCGGAATGAAGGTATAATACGGATTCAGTCGCTTTCAAAATAAACATGGGAAAGGGTCATGTTTAATACCTATTTTATTTATTTAGGTAAAATATTTGATCCTTTACGTAACAATTAACAATTTTATTGTTATTTGTCGTGTAAATAAAAGTCAAGGGTCGAAGTGTTAACCAAACGAAGGCGAACAAAGGAACTGATAACAGTTTTTCGAAAGACATAATAATACTACATTTATCCGTATTATTTCTAATTTACGACTTAAGCGCCATGACGTTCGGTGGAGATTAGAACAGAGCATTAATTTTAATGTAAATCGTATTGAAAAATTATTTCGTATTTTACGACTTAAATTTTCCTCGTGGAACTCGTGGCTAAGTAATAACAGCTGCACGGGCCGATCCATCAGGATAAGCTACGCTTGCCGGGGTTGGTCCGTGGATGGGTGACCATTTTTACATACCTAGACTCCTCCGTGCCTCGGAAAGCACGTTAAGCCGTTGGTCCTGGCTGTCATTCGTGGGTCTTTGACAGTCGTTACGGGTCGTCAGAAGCCCGAAAGTCTGATAACCAGTTTTACCAAGGGGTATCGTATTACCCAGTAACTGGGTTGTGGAGGTCAGATAGGCAGTTGCTCCATGTAAAATACTGGTATTCAGCTACATCCGGTTAGACTGGAAGCCGACCCCAACATAGTTGGGAAAAAGGCTAGGCAGATTGATGACTTAAATTTTCCATCATTCATAATCATATGATAATCATGTGAAGGAGGAAAACATAGTGAGGAAACCCGTGCCCTGAGAGGTATCATATCATATTAATTCTCTGACGGCATGTGAAGCCAAATCAGAGGCCCATTTAATAAAACGAAGAAAAAAAAATGAATAAATAAAGAAGGAAGGAAGGAAGCAAGAAAAGAAGGAAGGAAGGAAGGAACATGTTGTATGAATCATCCGATGTGAAAAAAATTAAACAACCTTATTATCAAACATTTATTTTTACCCAATATTTGCACTAAAAACCCCTTTGAAATCGTTCAAATTGCATACGAGAACAGATTTAACGGCAATTAAATAACTGTAACATACGAGCAGAATCGTTTGATCATTCGATTCATTCACAAACGTTGTGATTAAAAACGCATTTTACTGTGTAAATAATCCAGAAATAACGAGGTAGCAATTAAATAGAGCTTTGAGGCAACATTGGGTGGACAGGGGCTTACATCAAAGGGCCGACAGGGGGCGTGGTCACGTGTCATCGAAGATAAGTCCGTTACCTAACTGAGTGAGGCTTTTAATTCAGCGGGTTGGACTATAACTAGTTTTACCTAAGAGAAGTTCAGATTTGCAATAAAACTTGCATAATATGACTTCCGCAAGCAATTCTTACCGTGTAAACAATCGCCGCAAGCTCACTCCGCATGTTGTCTAAAGCTGAGCGTCCACTGGTTCGCACCGGTCGCAACGCACGCATGGCACGCAAAGGATTTTGGTTTGTTTGTATGAAAATGCGGGTGGTACCGATAGTGACGCAGTGCTATATGAATTCATACAAACCAAACCGAAATCCGTTGCGTGCATTGCGACCGGCGCGGACCAGTGGACGCTCACCTTAAGTAAGAATTGCTTGCGGAAGTCAACTTCTGCAACTTTTGTTGCTAATCTTAACTTCGCTTTAGAATGTTTGTCATACTTTATTGATACTGGCGTTAGTATATTTTAAATATACGGGCGGTATCCCCATATTTCTTTCTAACTAAATTAAAAATAATTATAATGCTTCTAGTAGCAGTGTTCCTGTACACGTCAATTATGCATCGGGCGTGGTTTGAACCCACGACCTTTCGTTCTTCAGTCCTTAACCGCAGACTTAGGTATAGCAGCTATGTTAATGAATGGGACATTATCTCGTAGCAAAGGTTTTGTCGAATAAAATATGTTAGCTTCTGCCCGCGACTTCCATCCTCATGGACGTAAACTGAGCCACAAAACATATCTTATGGCACTCGGCAATAGTATATCTTTCTCTCCGTGCAAAAACTTTTGTATCAAATCAGTACTTTTAGAGATTAAGTACTTCTTACGAAATACCAAAAAATAAAAAAAAATTGTAATATTATTTTGGAAGTATAGATGTAGATCCTTTAATTAAGCATAAAGAAAATACACATACATACATATACTCACGATTTCTTCCCATGGGGGCAGGCAGAAACTACAGAACGCCACTATCGTACATACATACTCCTCTTGCCTCGTTTACGTACATACATCTGGTCATACACGCACGCCGGTTGCGAGTACTACGCACCTGACCTTTCTGAAGTACATCACCAATATCACTATATGTCTCCCTCCCGGCGTTTCCACTCAGATCTGCGTTGTAAATACCTTTTGTTAGTCGCCTTTCATTCATCCCCTCAACATGACCAAACCATCTAAGCATACTCTTTTAAATTTTTGTCACTAAGTACATCTTCTTTTAAACAGCACAGTTGCCTTGTTACATCATTCCTCAGCCTATTCATAGTCACACCACACATGCATCGTTGTCTGTCGTTTCCACAGCATTTATTCGAATTCCATGCTTCTTTTGCCACACCCAGCATTCACTTACATACATAAACGTAGGCATAGGGTAAAGAAAATGGTAATACAAAATGTAATTAATTCTAAACAACGACCATTTTCGGGTATCTCAAACCAATGGGGTTGTTTCCCAGAAGCTTCGCCGCAAGAGAGCGCTGTGTGTTTATCACTTGTCAAAGTCATCTTGAAGGAAAAACGATCAATCGGCGACAAGAAAAACACTTAGCGCCATCTCGCGGTCAAGCTTTTAACAAGGTACTTCAATGAAAGCCATTGACAATTGAATGAAAGTAACAAACACTTAGCGCCATCTACGCGGAACTAATTTGACAGTTTTCTTCCCCATTACCGCTGTTCTAGAAGCCATAGCTTTATATTTTATGAGTGGGACTACTAAGCGCTTCTAAACGGCTCTGAAACGAGGGATGTCTAATATTTGTTTCAACTGCTTTTATTAATGACAGTATGTAACTACTACGTACTGACCGTCAGTGGGATTTGTGTTTAATTTAAAATGAAATCTGACTGTCGATGCATCGCATAGCTCGAGCTGCGCATCTTCCTCGCACAGCTACCTCGCGGCGCCGCATCTTCATGGCACATCATAGGAATCATCGTCCTCTGTATGTTCCCTCTGTACGGTGTATATACAGACAAAACTCTTATACGATAAGAGCTAGCACATCATACAACTCGATGTGTCAGAGTGTTGATGATCTTGATCTATTCACCACCAGTGTCGGTAAACTAAAAAAAACACTATGTAACCGCTTTTTCGAAAATTACTGACACTTCTCATGTTCTATTTTTTCACTCCGAGTTCTTTTACTTCTTACTTTTTCTTACCTGTCTACTGTCTCTTGTTCTGTCCTAATTTTGTCAGTGAAAACTTGTAATTGGCCTTCTTTCACTAATGTCATCCTATCGATAATCTAGCTGTAAGTTTTCTTAAGTTAATAAAATAAAATAAAATAAAATCTTATTCGCTTCGCTACACAGCTTAGCATTAGTGGAAACGGTCACATACTTTCCTAGCTTAGCTTTCACTCCTCACAGCATAGCATAGCACATCTCTGGTGGAAAAGCAGCCTTAAACTTTTTTAATTAAAATAATGAGGCGGTATTTTGAGTATATGCCTTTGCAATTACACCGGGTGTTTTCTTAATTATTTCACATGTGTTTTCATTGATTAACAAGGTATTTTCGTTACCACAATAACCGATGCTGATTATATGATCTGGGAAGTAAATGATTATTATTAACTAGCAGCGCCCCGCGGTTTCACCTGCGTAAATCTCGAACTCGTAAGAATAACGGGCTAAAAAGTATATATGTATTAATCCAGGTTATAAAATATCTGTGTGCCAAATTTCATCAAAATTCGTTTAGTAGTTTTTGCGTGAAAGAGTAACAAACATCCATCCATCCATCCTCACAAAGTTTCGCGTTTATAATATTGGTAGGATATTCATTAGAATATTGTATGTCATTGATGCAATGTTCAATTAAACAGTTACTCATCGATTTTTATTAAAAACTAGGTACTATGAAGGGATACAACTGGATATCTAAGGATACAACTTTGTAAGGATGCTTATTAAGGATTATGTAGATAGTTTTTATCACTTTTCATAGTCTTAAGTTAGTTTTAATCAGTTTTAATATTCTATTCTACGGTACAATGTTATTAAGTTAGCGGTTATTCAATAGTCCATGTTTAGTAGTGGATAGCGGGCTGTTAAGATTTTCTAGTTCTAATATCACTTGTTGCTACCATAACCACTATAACCATTACAACATCAAAAAGGCAAAAATTCGCATAAAGAACTTTCTAGAACATAAAAAAAAACAACAACAAAAAAAGAAACACAACTTCGACTTCGACTTTGGTACTTTAAATTTTTATTACAAAAAAATAAAGTACCAAAGTCATGGACCACATCAGCCACTGGGTTTACAAACCCAGTGCCGTAACTGGCAGAGCAATTACTTGCTTAGACACTTTTAAAATCCCACAATCCCGCAAAATTCGGGAAATGGAAACGTCGAGAATCCGAGGCTACATGATCTAGTTTGTTTTGTACGGAATAAAATTTAAAGCAACAACTTAGTTGGTTTGGATTTGATTGGATTTTGTGTATTCGGGGTGTCATGTAGGTCCCGAAATACACTTCTGGACACATCTTTTGGCCCACCTTGTATTTTCAGTTTCGTTTGGTCCTAGCTAAAATTTTATATTAAGTCGAGCAAAAAGTTTTTATGCAGTTTTGAACCTGGCACATTCACAATTTCATTCAATAGTCTTTTTTTGAATTTCGAACACAGAATTTAAAGAAACAAAAGACAATTTGGAGCCTGTTTGTTGATATCAAACAATCGAATACTAAGAAAACTTGGTTTTATTGGTTTACTTGGATTTAATTCTTGAAAAAGTGATTGATATCTTTGGTTTTGCAACAAACATTACTTATTCTTAACATTAAGGTGAGGTTCTATCAATAATCTATGGATACTTCACCTGAAGTCGCCGCCCAAGCTGTGGCACTTATTCAGACCGGACACAGCCAAAGAAACGTGATTGCTCAACTTAATTTAAGTCGATCTGCGGTCCGAAATGTTTATCGGAGGTACCTAGAGACTGGCGGCTTTGTTCGTCGCCAAGGAAGGCCACGATCTCGGGTCACAACTGAAAGGCAGGATCGATTCATTGTGACGACCAGCTTGAGAAATCGTCACCTTACCTCCATTGAGATACAAAACCAACTTCGCGACTTCCACGGAGTATCTGTGAGCGCTCGAACTGTTCGGAGAAGGTTAAAAGAACGCAATATGGTACCACACAAGCCAGCTAATGGCCCCAAACTAACGCGAGCCCACCGAACAGCGCGCCTTCATTTCGCACGCAGTCATTTAAATTGGACACAGCAAGATTGGAGCAGTGTACTCTTTTCTGATGAGTCTAAAATTGTGTTACATGGCAATGATGGAAGAAAGAAGGTCTACCGACGTAAGGGAGAGCGTTTCGCACAATGCTGCTTTGAAGAGAGGGTTGCTTATGGCGGTGGCTCATGGACTGTCTGGGGCGGTATATCCGCGAGCGGCAAAACTCAACTTGAGGTTGTTACAGGACCACGGCTGCCAACATTAAATGCTGAAAGGTACATTCGTGAGTGCTTAGAACCTCACGTGATACCATACGCGGACTATGTGGGCCCAAATTTCCTTTTTATGCATGATAATGCAAGAGCCCATGCGGCCGGCATCGTCAGGGAATATCTTCGTGATGTGAACATCACAGTTATGGACTGGCCAGTCAGAAGCCCAGACATGAACCCCATTGAGCACATGTGGGACGAGCTAAAAAGACGTGTTAGGCCTCGTCAGCCAGTTGCCCAGACGATGCAGGAGTTGAAAACTACCATAGAAGAGGAATGGGATATGATCCCTCAAAATTTCATAGAGCGGTTGATAAACTCTATGCCTAATCGTATGAGAGCTGTAGTAGATGCCCATGGAGGCAACACGCGTTATTAAATTAAACCTTTAGTTGATAAAACATGTTTTTTATTCAAAAATCAATTGCCTTTAACAAGGCGCATATCCGACTTGTTAGGCGTAGCTCCATGTCGTATGGTATTCTGAATTCAAATTTAAAACAATACGATCGAAAAAGATGGTAAAATGTATCAGGTTTAAAACTGCATCAACAGTTTTTGTTCAATCTAGTAATCATATTTCGGTAGGGGCCATCGAAACCTAAACTCTAAGGTGGGCCAATAGATGTGTCCAGAAGTGTAGTAGAGACTTGAGAAAGGGGAGCATATTATACAATCTTAACATAACATGACGCACGTCTGTATTCACGAAGGACTGAGCAGAGCTTTACATATAGTACACCAACATTTCGCCAGTTGTTATTCAATACTACCTACATACATTATACAATCATCTCATGGTAAAATTTCCGTTTATTGCCCGTGGTTCGACCCCGTAGTTCTACTAGTAGGACCAAGGGTAATTCTCTTTTCGATGGTTCCATCAATCGGACCACGGGCAAAACAAGTTCTATCAATAGTTCTAAGGGCAACTTTGTTTACCCGTGGTTCTATTAAAATTATAAGCAGTGAGTATTTAGCCTTCTGCATATAAACTTCATTCAGGAAAATGTTTTAGATTAATCCAAGTAGATAGGTATTGGCTAAATTGAGAAAAGTCAGAGTACGTAAACAATGTAAAACTTCACATTATTTTAAACAATCGAACGTTGAAACTAGTTAGAGATAGGATACTGAATTTCATTCGTCCGAATTAATTTTATTCGTTGGTTTTGAAACACGCAGTATTAGGCATTGATATGTTGGAGAAAGATATGTTACGCGCTAACATCGCAATCACTAAACCTGGACTCGGCGCACGACTACATGCACCGAAACTAGCACATCTGTGATCACAGTCGCAAACCTACAGTTACCGATAGACAAAGACAGAGATAGGAGCTGGCGCTGTCGTGCAAGCGAAATCGCGTTAGCCGCCGAATGCTTACGATTATGAATGACATTGCATGTCTATCTCGCTTTCACAAACATGGTGAAGCAAACATTAAATATTAGTATAATTATCAACATATTAAAATTTTTGGCTAATATTTACGAGTGAAAAGTAATCCCGTGAAACTTGTTTTTGATTTTTGAACTATTTGTGCACATTTTCGAAAACACATGAAGGCATTGTTGCTGCTTATGTATACTATTACGGTAATTTTACTTAACGTGCTACACAAACGCCAGTTCAATTGTGACTAAGGTCAATTGTGTGCATTAACACAATTTATGCGGTCCGTGTCGAGGAATGCGAACCTCATCTTCCTAATTTATACATCAACTAGCTTCTGCCCGCGACTTCGTCCGCGTGAGTTTCGTACTTTTTTATAACAATAAGAATATAGAGTTTTGTTCACGGCTAATTGTCCTCCACTACGTGTGATATTTGAAAAAAAAAAGAAATACCTACTGTAAAGGACCGGTATCTACCTAAATACCGTCTTTCATAGTATTTCTTTATACACAATGTTTTTCACTAATTCGGAAGGGGGCACTAAAACAACCAGGCTAGTTGGAGAGCTTACACGTGAGCAAGCCACATAAAACTGGCCGTGGGAGAAACAGTCTTGCCGCAAATCAACTCCTGCAAATTTCAGAGTTTGTCCCTGTGATTTATTGATAGTCATCGCGAAACAAACCTTGATTGGGAACTGCAATCTTTTAAATTCAAAAGGAAGGTCATTTGGTATCAATGGTATACGCGGCACGAAGACAGTTTCTCCTCTGGCAGATCCAGTTAGTATTTTGGCCTCAATAACATTGCGGCGGAGAGCTGTTACTTGGAGTCTAGTTCCATTGCACAATTTTGGAGGCCGTATATTTCGAAGCAACATGACAGGAGCACCTACACGCAACATAAGTCTGTGACACGGAAGACCCGGCGGATTAAGAGAGTTTAAAAATTCTACAGGATAATTGACCGACTCGTCCATATCGACCATGGTGTCAACAGACTTATAAATCATTTCTTCACCTCCGAATGTATTTATCAACATTTCGTTGATCGCAGCGGCTTGGTCGTTTTTGGGAGTCAAAATGGCTCTCTCGCATAACCACTCCATCGGTTTGTCTTTAATATTTTTAACATCAGGATAAATTTTATCTATAAGTCCCTCAACTGTTGATACCACAGTACATAATTCATTTGGTATTTGTATCAACCCATCTATTTGTGGAAAGTTTCCGTTTCCGATTTGAAGAAGAAGATCTGAAAATCTACCTCCAGAAACTTCACCTCTGAGATGTACTCTCATGTTTTGAGTGAGTTTTAACACTTTAATCGAAGGCCATAAGAAAGATCTTTTGATGCATGCTTTGATCTCATCTGCGCGCGTTCCTTTGGGCACTACCGGTAAAGTCTGGCGAAAATCTCCTGCTAGCAACACCGTCATGCCACCCATTATGTTTTTATTATTTCGTATGTCCTGCAGACTCCTATTCAAGGCTTCGACTCCTCTTTTGTGTGCCATCGTTATTTCGTCCCATACTATTAGTTTAGTATTTTTAAGCACTTCGGCAAGATTGCTTTGCTTTGGTATATTGCATAAGGGTGTCTCTACATTTGTAAGGTTTAGAGGTAGTTTTAAGGCAGCGTGTGCAGTTCGACCTCCTTCTAATAATGTAGCAGCAATCCCAGACGATGCTACAGCTAAAGCTATGTCTCGAGTGCTTCTTACTTTTGCCAATAGCAAGTTTATAAGATAAGTCTTACCTGTGCCACCAGGGGCGTCCAGAAAGAAAATTTGTCCTTCGCTTACTTCTACGCTTTTCATGACTTGGTCATATACAGACTTTTGCTCGGCGGTCAACGATTCCGTACTATTATTTACAAAACTTTCCAAAGCTACTGTATCAAAATTAGTTTCTCTCATGTACTCTCTATTACCGGCAACTTGTGGTTTGGTTGGTTTTGGCAAACCGTACATATCTATTGATTTTCCACCTAACGTCAGCACTGCTTCTTCAATATCAGATAGACATTCATTTAAAATTTGGTCTTTGAAATTGTCTACATTGTCTCCGATTTCTTTTTGCAGCCTGTGCTTAAAATCTTCAGACAAATAGTCTTTGAAGTCTTCCCAAAGAGCTATTGGGTCTGATATTTGACAAAAGACTAACATAATTGTGAACAGCTCTCGCATTTTTGCTGGTGACTGACAAAGCGCTGCCTCCTCCAACGTCGCATGCCAGTGTAGATCATCTTCAAGCAAACCTAACATTTTGCAAGCAGCTTGGAAAGTAGGCTGCAACACACCATTCACAGTTTTTAGTGCTTCAAATGAAGTTGGGCCCCGCACTTCATGTAGCAGTAAACGCAGATGATAGCACTCCGTATTGTTCGGGTGAACTGTATATACTCTACCTAAGGCGCGTTCTTTCATCACACCTGGCCAACCATCAACTGTTACTCCTCTTTTTCGTCTTACGAAATTACTCTTATTCCATGTGTAATATGCGGGTACCTCAGAGTAAAGTAGAGTTTTAGCAAAGTTATCTGATTGACATAGTTCGAAAAAAGCTAAAAGCGTCGTTTTTGGTGGATTAGCTATTTTGTCAGCTAGATTATTTAAGTTGAAGTAAACTCTCTGACCGTTTTCCAAATGAATTGCTAAATGAACAACTGTGGGAAAACGCTCATGTATGGAAAACCCAAGAATTCGCCACACTGCTTCTGAGCTACTTATGTACCTTCCGCTCTCATATATCTTCACCTCATCTTTTTCGTTTTCTAGTGCAAATGTAGCCTGGTCCGATCCTTTATTAACATACTTGCATACATATTTTATTGATTTAACAGAGTTGCAATACTCAACGTTTATATGTGCGTTAAAAGTTTTTAATAGTACAGGGTTAAAAGGAACTACCCAACGGTTATCTAGATCCATACCATGAACATTAACGGTAAAACCGCCTTCGCTAGCAGATCGTCTCCGATACTGTGGATAGCCATCATCACCTGTTTGTGTTTCCCTCAATAGAGGTCGGGGATATCTTTTAGTGCAGCTGTTGTCCTTCATACAAGGTGATTTATGATTAAAGCTTCCACAAGGGCCATGAATCATGTTCGACTTTACTATTTCGTGAAGTTTTGGATCAAGTGCAGGGTCAGGTATTTCAGCGCAGATTACTTTGTCGATAGAGTCTGGCGTTATGCTACTTTTCAGCCATAGAAGAATGTGGACATGTGGAAGACCACGTTTTTGCCACTCAACCGAATACATATAGCATAGAATTTCTCCGAATATTTGTCCTTTAATTAATAAGTTAATCAGTTTTTTTACTTTTATATGAAACACTCGAGCAATTATATCGTGACGATCACAAGACTTTTGTCCGGGAAGTAAAACTTTGGTGATGTCCTCCCAGCGAGGGTTGCATGTAAACGTCACAAAGAGATCAGGGCGACCGTAGTTGCGTACATATGTCATTGCATCCTGGGTACGCTCGTGCATGTACCTCGGACCACCAGTGAAAGAGGACGGTAGTACTACCATTTGCCCCAATTGATTGGCATCAGCATCCTGTCGTCTAACTGCATCCTTAAGATGTATATAATTATCTGCACGTAACTTTGCCTGATTATGTCGTATATAATTGAGTCTCTCGGTTTCTATTTTAGCGTATTGATCCACTAAATACTGACTAAAAAGAGCGATAAAACGCAGGAGAATGTTATCTTCACCGTCTCTTATCATTATACGGAAGGAATAGAAACTGGCTGCCGAAACTGTTTTTTTTAGAGGCAATTTTGTCATGGGATCGTGTTGAGGCAAGTTGACAGAATAACCATCGTCACCATAACAAAATATTATGGGATATTGCAAGGCATCGTATGACCGATGCAGTTCACTTATCCGACGTAAAGAAGTACTACGGCTTTCCAAAATAATGTCCCGTTTCTCAAATTGCTGATCAACCATCACCACAGCAACTTCGTTGGTTGTTGGGGCGTTAAAACGCCCTCTGTGACCTTCAAGTGGTTTCTTTTCGGCATGAATGACTACTTTAAACGATTCACAGGTGGGGGTCATTTTATCAATGGTGCTTTTGAGGTCTTTTATGTAAGGGTTAACATCATGAAGCATTTTTTGTAACTGTTTAACCAAACTTGGTTTCAATCCTTGATAATTTGAGCACCTTAGACTTACTTCTCTATCGTCTTCTCCAACGAAATAAATCTGCAAGAATTTAGCTTTCTCACCTGGTTCCGGTAAAATGCTTCCAACCAAATGATAGACCTGACCCTGTACTTTAAATGTTGGCATAAAACCATCCTGCACCACCTGCTTTGCGCCAAAAGATGTCATCTGAAAACAACTGTTGTATTTACGAATATTACTCATAAAATGCTTATGGTCTGGGTGCAGATCCATTACCAAACTGTATAGAGGATCAGGAAGACTATGTAATGCTTCGAGTTGCACCTTTCCACTACCACAACACATTCCAAGAGTCTCATCCTTCCATTTGAGTGCGTTGCACCACTGACACTTATTATTCATATTGCCTATACACACCATACAATCGTTTTCGTAAGCCATTCCTGGATTGTAAGACATACCTGAAAGGTACTTTGTAATCCATGGACTTGCAGTTGCCTGCGTGTTGTATCGTGACTGAGCCGCTCTATGCACTTCAGGATTTGCCAGCTGGTAATTAGCAGCAGCTCGCCTGTGCACTTCAGGATGTGCCTGCTGGTAATTAGCAGCAGCTCGCCTGTGTACTTCAGGATGAGCCTGCTGATAATTAGCAGCATCTTGCCTGTGCATTTCTGAGTTTTTTTTTTTATATTTAGATGCCGCTTTCCGATAATGTGTACGGTTACTTTTTGAATACTTTTTTTGAGCCTGTTTTAGTTGACTTTTTCTCGTTGCTGCTGTGTATCTAGCTCTACGCTTCTTATTTTTCTTTTGAGCTATCGAGCAAGTCGACTGAGAAATAGATACATTAACTGGCGGTTTGGAAGAAAAATCCAAAGAAAAATCTGAATCAGTTGATGACACAGGTATATAATCAACTACTTCAACACGTCTGGAAGTAATTTTTTTAGCCTTTACAGAGATTGGATTGAGTGTAGAATTTATTTCTACTTCAGATAATTGTTCCTCATCTGAAACATAAGCTTCAAAATGACCACTACATAGATCGCCTGAAAAGCGAAGGCGCTTAACCGGACAACCTTCAGCACCAACCTTTACATATAACTTGCAATTGCGGTAAACCTCAAAAACAAAATTATATATTCTGCCTGCCGCGGTCAACTCACATAATGTGCCATAAGTTGAAGACAGAATCATATCGGCATAGTATTCGTCTGATGTATTGTAGTTATCACCACGTCCATTTTCAGAAAAACCGGAAAACTCATCCCAGTTTTGCTTTACGTGATCGACAATTTGTTGACGTACTTCGAATGCCATTTCTTCATTTCCGTGCATCAAAAAAGAAAGAGACCTAAAAAGGCAAGCTCCGTCCCCTACGATTGGTACGACAAACTGTTGTACCATCTGCCCATCAATATTTATAATTTCAACAACCATATTTACAATCAATTTCCTTAGTCTAAATAAAAGTGAAAAATAAACAAATCATAAAAAAAATATCTAAAAATAATATACTTTAAAACCTATACATAAAGAAAAAAAAGACTTATCAATGTTACAACAGCTACCTACCTAAAAGAAAAAATCCTATCCTAATCCTAATTTATAAAAACAAATCTTGATATTTAACACATAAAATTCTGCTCCGACTTTCTAAACCTAACCTAGCTACCTTACTATTTTATCTCCTTCGTATCTTATCCGGAAAATAAAATCGTACCGAAGGTACGGATCACTGGGGTACTTATACAACGCGCGGTAACGAAACCATAGCGACTTCTATTTTTTCCACTAACGCCATCTATCGAGCTCCCGGGTAACTTTCTTTCTGTCTGTTGCTCTGAAAGTAAATAATATGACCAAAAACTATTGGATAGATTTTGTTCAAAATAATGCAATAGATATTCCCCTTGTGTGTTCAGCCTGTAAGGTACAAATTATCACGCTATTTGCTATAAGGGATGAGCAGTATCGCATTCTGTTCGATATTCTACCCCCTAAGGAGGGGTTGGGGGTGTCAAAGTTTGTATGGAGAAATTTTAGCGCGCAGTCCGATTAACTCGGAATTCAGTATTTATACTTGAGACCAAAAATGAAGAATAATAATGTGTATAAAAGTAAAATTGACTAAGCCTTTTCACCCCCTAATAGGGGTAGATTTTCAAAAAACCCTTATACACATTATTCTTCATTTTTGGTCTCAAGTATAAATACTGAATTCCGAGTTAATCGGACTGCGCGCTATTTCTCCATACAAACTTTGACACCCCCCAACCCCTCCTTAGGGGGTAGTTTAGGAAAACTAAAAATGACAATCTTTATAATTTACTTAGATAAATATTCTTGCCAAGTTTCAAGTTTATTAACCCAAGGAATAAGATTTTTCATACAAACTTTAATCCCCTATTTTACCCCCTTAGGGGTGGAATTTCGAAAAACCCTTTCTTAGTGGATACCTACTCTTTACAAAGAACACACCCTCCAAATTTCATTTCTCTAGGACCAGCGGTTTAGGCTGTGCGTTGATATATCACCCAGTCAGTCAGTCAGTTTACCATTTTATATATATAGATGAGTTTAGGAGAATATTTACATAGGTAGGTACCTTACACAGGGCGTTTAGCAGGTTTTGCACGTTTCTCATTTGAAATATTGATGTTAGTGCAAAATTAAAATCATAAAACATTATTAAGCCTTAATAGAACTAAGTTTTCAGCCATACCCCAGAGGAATTCTGTATATAAATAAACAAAATCCCATAATGAGGGGAGGTGGACTATCAAGTGCCCGAGGTCGCGTCGCTATGTCGGGTAGTCCGTTGTGTCCCCGACTAGTCATAAAATTGTACGTGCGTGTTCGTGTCTGTGTGGCGGGTAGAGTGAGGAAATGGGAAATTAGGAAAGTTTCTTATTGGTAGATAAAATAAAAATAGACTTTGGTCTCAAATGTTATAATAATTGATCTTTATTTTGGATTTTTTTTCTTAGCTAGGTTTTCTTTTTTTCGTCAATGTATATAGGTTAGTAGTTTACCAGTTTTACGCTTTTTTGCGTTTATTTTACTTTTTATATAGTTTTGGCTACTGTTTATATATATTCGTTAAACATACACACATCAAAAAAAGTTTGTGATATCTAGCTAAAGCTGATATTTTTAAAAAATAACTTTATGAAGATAAAGTGTTTACGTTACATACAATAAAATACACTGTATTTCTATTTAAAGAAATATATAGCGTAAACACTTTTTCTTGGTAAAGTTAAATTTTAAAAATATATCAGCTTTTTCTAGTGATCACAAACTTTTTTTGATGTGTGTAGGTCATTGATGCGGCTGAATTTCAGTACAAAGTGCAATGGGCCTTCTGAAAAGTACAATCAGAAATCGGGGCACTCTGCACTGGTTAGACCACCAGGATCGCAATTTCAAGGTTCCGTTTGTTCGTAACGACCGTATTTGTTAAATGTAGGTATGCCAGAAGAATTTCAGACGAGTTAGCATGCAGACTGTGGAACTGTGAAAACCTGATATTTGATAACAATAAGCATTCTAGAAGACAGATGAGAATTATTTTAGAAATGCCCACAATATTATTCGATGGTACATACATGAAAAATTAAGGGATTTTTTTTAGAATTGACCTGAAAAGTCCGAAACCGTCACCACCAACAACGTTAATAAAAGCACAGATTAGCTCAATCAGATGTGGCCGAAAGCGTGAAAGTCAGTAATTCCGTGTTCTAGCTGAGAGCTGAGCAGACCGCGGGACGTGCTTCGAATAAATAATACCAGCTGATTAGGTCTGTACAGGTGTTCGGACGTGCCGTCCATTGGTGCCATTACTGGAAGCCAATTGGTGATCGGCATTGGGGTGGCTAAAAATTGCGTGCGATAGTTTTGCCAATAACTTTATGTGATTCATGAAAGGTTGTTTATTTAGGGAAAATTCGAGAAGAAGCGAAATACACATAGCTCAAAATATTGTCTGGTGCTGACATGTAAGCATGGAAAGAGTTTACCGAAATGTGATTTGTAAACTTACACAGTTTACAAATCACATTTCGGTAAACGGGTTCTGAAATTTAAAGGATCACAGTTTTATTGAAGAACATCATTTCTTAAATAATAGCTGCAGCTGATTAGGTGTGTTCATGGTTGGGACGTGCCGTCCACCGGTGCCATCTACTGGAATCAATTGGCGACTGATATTGGGGTGGCAAAAAATTGCGTGCGATAGTTTGGCTACTATCTTTATGTGATTCAAAAACGATTGCGAAGTTGGGGTATGTAAATGAAGGTATATGTAGATGGAAATTTTGTAAAAAAAAGAAATTCTAAGAAATTCTGTGTGGTTGATTCATAAAAAAAACTTTTTTACAAAAAAAAAAAAACAACCGCCTCCCAAAAAAATACTACAAAGTGAAAAATAACTTTAATTTCGGAAGTCGGTGTCTTCGGATCTGTATTTTAGTTTTTTGCCACCGACTACCGAAATTATAAGTTACTTTATAGTATATTTTTGTAAAAAAGTTTCTTATTTTTCACTTTTTAGTGCGTCAGTTTGTAATGTATCTAAGTTACAATAGCCTGATGTCAACTGCTCATCACCTTTTACAAAATATTGCTTTTCCCAATACAGGGACGTTAATTGTTGAGTTCTAGTAAGGAACCAGGAGAACTGGAACTGATGATGAAGTCACCATCACTCCACTTCACCACATGCTTTGTGACGAGCATAAATTGCTTAGCAACCATATTAAAGTAATCGAATCGCAACCCGTGCAATACGTATTATTGAGTAGTTCCGATAGCCATCTGTGGTCTTCCTCATCAGTGCCACTTCACCAAATAGTGCTTTCCGGGAGCAAATACACGAGTTACTATAAAAATACTCAAATTGCTACAGGTCTGCCTATAAATTTTGAGGGTTTCCCTCCATTTCCATGGGATCCCCTCATCAAATTCTGACTTGGTGACAATGGGATTACCTCGAAAGCACTCTCTTTCAAACAAAAAAATAATTTAAAAAATCGGTCCACAATTGACGGAGAAATACACATACATAAAAAAAAAACAAATATATACGCGACGAATTGAGAACCTCCTCCTTTTTTTTTTGAAAAGTCGCCTAAAAAGATTGTGATGTAGGGGTCCCAAATTGAAGGAACTAAATTCAAAGGATAAAAAATGAAGAATTGCATTTAAATCGATGAACGTGTAATCGTCGTTCAAGGTGTCGTTTGATCAGCAGACTCTCTCACTCACACAACACGTAATACACACAACACGTAATACCAAGGATCACTAGAATGCAGAACATGCCAAAACCTCAACAATTGGAAGTGTCGGTGTATGAGATCAATTATCAAGTCCCGGAGTCCGGGATCCCGGTGCAAGCTTGTTTAGTTACCGTGTCAGAACAATTTGGTTTGCTCTCAACGGGATAGTCCGGACGACAGAGTTGTATGGTTCCTACAGTTTAAACTGTGTACTATGTATGAATACGAATACGTAATTGTGACGTATCTTCAGGGAATGAAGGAGTTAAGGTGTAGATAATAAAAGCTCTATTTGGACGTGTGAACTTTTAATCGGAGTAAATGAAGTTTCTATCGGAGTTATCATTATGTTAAAGCGTTTAGGAATTTTATTATTAATCTCCTACTCTTTTATCCTTGTGCAATTCTTCTGGCTCACACAATATTTTCTTGGTAACTGGATTTTAAAGTTTTTCTAAATTATACTTTGAGGCTTTATAAACTAAACTTATAAGTCCATGTGAAATGTTTTTGCTGCTTTTGTTCAAGGAGTGAATGATCAAATTAATGTATTATCACTATTTAACTTGTTGAGTTTAATTATTTATATTGTATTATAGACGCTACCTTCATGAATTTAGTTGCGATCTTCCCGTCAACACCTTAATGTCTAAAAGATGAATTCCAGTCCTCGAACTGCTTGATTTATGAGCTCATCTTCCATCGAGACTGACGCTGTATTACACTTAATTTTATTTAAGATTAATGTTGCATTTCCTCCGTCTATTTATTTCCGAATTAGATTTGAAACTGAACATTTTTCATCTTAATCTACCTACGGATGAAACGAACATTTTTTTCAACTTAAATCATTGTTTTTGTTTAGAAGCATTTCACTCAGGGCATTATTCACAAAGATACCGTCGTGGTTTATTTTTAAACTGCAATAACCAAGGGTCCGAACGATATTTTTTGTAAAAAGGGCTATAGTGTCCCTTTTTGTGTTTAGTTTATGGCCGTTCAATGTTGTGGAAGTGTGTGGAAAGTCAGAGATATGGCGAGAACATAACACGCCATAAATATCGAGACCAATATACGGATTTATTCGCGTATAGGCCGAAAAAGTTTTTTTTTTAGGAAAAAATTTAAACTTTGAATTGTGTGTTTTGGAATTTTTATTTATGGGAGCTTAGATCTCGTATATTTTGGAAAGGGGACGCTGCTGGCCGTCGATAGTGTTTGCAGTGTCAACTGAAGCACGCGCTCGAGCGTATTCGACACTCAGTCTAGACTTTATTGGTTTAGACTTCGGCGCTTTGTAGCAATTAAGTTCGATAAATAAATTACCATCAGAAACACTATTGAACCGCTGATCATACCAAATTAGTAGGCAAAGTAATAAAAATATAAATAAAAAAAAAATATATATTTAATACATTTTTTATTTTTTTATTTTTTTTTATTTTTATATACATATATTTATTTATATATATATATATATTTATATTTGATAAATATAAATTTATCAAATATAACGTAATATCACACCAGTAATCCCCGAAGGGTTGGGCAGAGTTGTACCTACAGTACACCCACATGGCAAAATGACCGTCAACCGGGCACAAATCCAGACACCGGGCTGCTACTGACAAATTGCAATTAGAAAACCCAATAACACTTTGCCCGACTTGGTAAACTGACCACCCGAATAAGTGACCAAACCTAAACCTAATATCCACACGGTGAGAGTATACTACTTAAACCTCCATTATTAGGTAAGTAAGAGATCCAAAACCAGGTTTATCCTCTTTAGATTGTGCCAAAATAGATCCTATTTTACTGGTACAAAAAGAGGGCAATGTAAACCGGTAAGCCTTAAACCCTGTGTGTCGTAAACCAGCCAGTGTTTATGTTTCATTACCTTGTTTTGTTGAGTACACACTTAAGAAGCTGTAAGTGTTGAGCCCAGGTGCGCCCGCGACTATTTACTAGTCGACGCCTGGGGTCACTACACCGAATGGCGAAGGGTGCCAAGAATAAGGAAAGACGTGGAGTTGACTTATTTTTATTTTTTGTTAAGCTTTGTGCGCAATAAAGATAATGAAGACAAAAGACGTAGCGTTGGAAGGCCTCCCACAAGGTGGACCGATGACCCTGTGAAGGTCGCAGGAATCCGCTGGATGCGAGCAGCATAGAACTGGTCGGAGTAGCGGTGCTTGGGAGAGGCCTACGTCCAGCAGTGGATGTCTTTCGGCTGAAATGATGATGATCACAATAAAGATACAAAGGCTGCTTTAGGAATTCTCAACCAGTCAACCAAGGGATAGATAACTTGGGAAGTTCATTATAGTGAGTGGATATAAAAAGGTTTTATGTGTTTTAGTTGGTTTCATTATGGATTGTAATGGCAGGTATTTGTACGATTAGTGAATTGGTTAGATTAGTGATATTGGTATCAAATCAAAGGTGATATGACATTCATTGGCATCGATGAATGCAGAGTATGACGTTGAAATATGCGATGGTTAAAGATTATGACGTTGAAATGAAATTTAGATTTTAAGATTTATGGCCTGAAGTCGTTTGATGCAAGAAATGAATCACACAGATTAGCGTAAATTTAAAATGACTAAGATAATAATTCAAGAAACAAATAATGTCATTAAGCAATACTCTAAGGATTCCCCTATCCAATTCCAAAATTACATACGTCGAAGATTATCGTTGTCAGAGCCCCGCACGGACCGGAAGCTGCACAATGCGAGGGTGACGCGCCCGACCACGGTTATTATCTACCTGCAACGTCACTTCCGCCCGGACTATCCCGTTCGGCGCCCTTTTGCTTCGTTGAAAGGGGCTTCGATTTTTGAATGTGCATGTTTCTATTGACGTTTCCCTCCGTAGAAAAACTTTACGCCTGGATTCTCGGGAACAGAAAATATTATTTTTGTTTTAATGGTTCTTTTTAGATCCTTTGTAATAAATTAACTTTCTTTTTATATTGTTATTGAACAATTTGGATTTGGGAATATTGATTTTGTTGGTTCAAGTTGTTTTAGGGTAGGAACAATTTTATACTTCTTTGGTTTTATTAGAAAAAGGTTTAAATAGACATGAATGGGAATCCATAAAATTTTAGTTTTACATCGTATCTAATGGCCGATAAGCTACAAAAAATTTGGCTTAAATTGGATTTTCATTCACTGAATTAAAAATGTATCTGCCTTAACCACTAAAAGACTCACCGGGGAAGCTGGACTTGAAGCAATATGGCGGTGATGTCGTAAAAAGAGCCCATCAATAATTATATCACCCGTCTCTCTATTCCATTGCTTACAATACGGTGCATACTGGGTAGGCTCTATAATCCTTATCCATATCCTAATGGCACGTCTTCCCTACCATTACCGCGCCCCCCGGTCTACTCCTTGATATGCAATGGTCTCTGTTGCACCATGTAACATGAGGCAACAGGGGCTAGTGTGAATCTTTGGATTCATTCGAATAATCGAGTTTGGTCAAACCACGTTGGGGTTGGTGCATTTTATTTATTCATGCATTCAGAGAATTATAAATGTATCTAGTGTGCGTGGTTCATCATCATCTTAAATGTATTTTGTGAGTGTCTGGGACTAAGAACCAAAAATTGACAACATATTATGATTAATATGTTGTCAATTTTTGGTTCTTAGTCGCAGCCCGAGCTGCATACGAAGTTCGATATTGCTAATTGGAGTAATTAGTCAATGATGAACGAAAACAGTAGAAAATGCGTCTATTTTTACAAAAAAATACCAATATGACATGGATGATTGTCGTAGGTACTGAACATTAGGCATATTTATGGCGTAGGTATATTCAGTTATCTAAACTAATATTACAAAGAGAAAATATGTTTTTGTATGTTTGTTAGTAGGAAATGCATTACCTCAAAAAATACTGAACCGATTTTAAAAATTCTATCACTAAAGCTACATTATCAGCGAGTAACAAGGGCTATATTTTATCTACTTCCACGCGAACGAAGTCACGGGCAGAAACTAGATTATTATATTTATCAACAAAACTCATAATAATGTAATCAAATAACAAAGAAATCCGTTCAGAATTGGTGTCATTCACGAAATCATTTACGTCATTAAGTAATTTATTTAGAATGTTTGGTACAAGTGAATACTATATTTTGGTGCAATAAATTGGAGTAGGTACCCATAGTTTTGAAGCTTTACATACACAAATAATGGAACAATGGTTGTTGACAATAAAATGGTTCCTTTTCGTGTATACATCTCTTTGGGGCTGACTTTCCCTATCTATTTTCCTTTTTACGAGTATAACAGATTTCAGCAAGTTAGTATTTCGATTTGCGCTATTGGTAGCCTGCTTTGCCTAGTCATTCCTGAAATGTGGTTAATTCAAGTCTACACCATCAACATCTTCACATAATTCAATTGGTTATCTTAAATCAACGCTACCCACTTGGGATATATTAATTCCTGTTCTCGATTTCGAATAACTGTCTAATTAAACGGTTCCTGGCTCGCAGCCATATGTCTTGAAGTTTTGTGAGGGACATACGGAGTTGAAGAACGTGCGATACCTTTTATGTGTCTTCATTTGAAGACTAGCTTCTGCCCGTGACTTCGTCTGCGTGAAATTTTTTGTTTTGACCTAAAATATTGTTTTGACGGATGGAGGAACTACTTTGATGAAAAATCTTAAGTGAAAGAAATTTGGTACAAGGTAGGTAATTCAGAACGAGCCTCCTCGCGTGCTTTGGTTTGAGGATACAAGTTTAAGTAGAAGTTATGTTAAGTTAGCACTAAATCTGCGTTCTGGACACTATGCATCGGCAAAGTTTGCTTTTCTAATGCGAAACGTCGCATCACCTAATTGTGAAATATGCAACAGAATTGAACAAAAAAACAATAAAAAGATGTGCATCATTTGTTGATGGAATGTGTTAAGAGCAAGAATAAAAGGGAACCATTGATTAGAGAATCCAAATTGAACATTTTGGACGTTGGGCTATTTCAAAACATTTTAGCAAACCCTAGGTAAGCAATTGCAAAGAGGCTATGTGGCCTGGCGAAGCCTAGTCAATGATTCTATTTCCGTTGCATAGTATGTAGTTATTTCAATCATAGTTAATTGATTGATAATAAGGTACAATGGGGTTGGCATATCCGTGTGGATAAAAAGCCCTTTCAATAACAAAAAAAAAAATAAAAAAAAAAACCTAAAATATATCCTATGACACTTGGCAACTTACTGTAGTTTCTCATTTGTGAAAGAATTTTCGGTATCGGATCAGTAGTTCAGAAGATTAATTACTCCTACATCCAAAACCACAAATTTTAGTGTCGGCACTAGGAAATCGTGATAAGAAGTTTGGATAAGTTTATATAGAAATCTTAAAGTAATAGCAACGAAAACAAAAGTCTGACTAGTTCCCCCAGTCAGCGAAAAAATCGTATCGAGGATAAACCTAGTACATGATTGATAGAAACAAATTAATGAATAATCACTAAAAACGTGCAAAAAGCGCTGCCAAATTTTCATAACTTTGGCGTAAATAAGAGTCACCTACTATTATATTTATATAAAAAATATAATATTTAATTAAGTATATGAAGGAATTAATTAGGAATTTCCTTCTGACTGTGAAAGAAAGTGTGTTACTGTGTGCAATTGGGGTGCGGATTAAATAAAACAGTATATACCTACCCTTGAGATTCTCAGGAAAAGGAGAGTGGAATTAGGTAAGTGGTGACAAATTATTTAGATAGGTTACTTAAGAAACTTTATCCTAATGTTAATATCACACAATGTGTTAAGAGTTTACTCATAATTAGGTACGTGTTTATCGAATTTAGTACTCAATAACACAAGTGTGGATTTTTCCTTACATTAATCAATAATATTGAATATTATAGAATTTACATGATGATGTTGTGTACAATCAGCGTCACTATGTGGGGTCCCCTAATAACAGTTAATTTGTTACGACTAACTAAGAATAAAAACACTGGCCAAGTGCGAGTCGGGTTCGCACACGAAGGGATCCGTACCACTGTAAACTACATGTTTAAAAAAGAAACTTCTTTTATTTTTTGTTATAGCAGTAATAGAAATACACAATCTGTCAAAACTACAATTACCTAGGTACAGGTAGGTAGGTAGGCTACCTACCTGTACTTATTACGGTTCATGAGATACAGCCCGCTGACAGACAGACGGACGGACGGACGGACAGCGGAGGCTTAGTACTTTCGGGTACGGAACTCTAAAAAGAGAACGGCTAGACGTAGATTCGAACCAATGCATCACCCAATATCGCCATTAAAAATACCGGCAGTTGTACCGGGGTACCTAGTTGAAGAAGATGTAGTTATAGCAAGCTACCAAATGTAAAATACACAGAAATCAAATCGCTTATTAACCTTCCAGCACGTATGTCACCCGACTCAAGCAAATTATCTTGTTGTGCCCAAATGAGGAGTCAAACACGGGACCCCTTCTCTGTTGGCTGCGTTTTCGCATCGATGCACCTAAAAGGGGCGGCCGCAACCTGTTAGAAAGGTAACTCTTAAGTCTTTAGTCTGTCAGTTAAAGTTAAAGCTCAACATAGAAATACCTTTTACGTATTTTCATGAAGGAATTTATTGTGAAAGCGAGCAATGTGAAAGGTCAAGATTTGAATACAATGACGTGAATTTATTTTTACAAAGGCAGAGGTTACTGAATATGTCATATTTTTTGTATGATTAAATACTGCTCATATATTGTACTTACCTATTTCTTGTGCAGCTTAAATGATAAAATGCATGATTTTGAATAACAGTGTGCTTAGTGTGAGTTTGACAACATTGTTCAAATGACTTCACCATCGAGTAAATCGAAATGACATCAAACCTATCGACAACCGTATGCAAGCGAGTGCGAGTTACCATCAAAGCTAACCATAAAGTACGCGTTTGGTCACCGTGAATAACGTTAATTACTTTTCTTATGTTGGTGTCACGTACGCGTCGTCCGATAAACCGACCAAATAGAATGACATTTGTATTCAGTGTTCTTAGTGAAAGCGGCTGTCTATCAAAATTGTGTTGGTTATAACGACTTTGATGTTTCGTGTTTGTCAGTATTGTTTGAAGCTAAGCTATTATTATTGTTATTTGGATTAGAATTGGATTATATTAATTACTAAATAAAAATGAAGACAAGTTCTTCCCAATTCGTTATGATGGTGACATTTATGGAGCAGTAAGTGGAATTTTTAAATCAAGTATTTGGTGTTTAACGAACTTATGATCTGTGAACTTTGCAGAAATAAAACTAAATTTGTTTGGTTTTCTAGGCATGGAGACCTCAGCAAGCCTACAACAAATGCGAGAGGGAAAATCACAACCATGAAGAATTGGGAAGAGTTAACTGTTTTACTAAATAGTGATGGTACTGGTGATACTAAACCTACTGAGAAATGGAAGAAGGTTGGTTAAAATGGTTATGGCTTACCTATTTTAGCTAAAACAGGATGCGATTCTAATAAAATCTTGGCTTCTTTGATTTGCATGATTTAAGGTTTGGAGTGATTTTAAAAATAACACCAAAAAAAAGGCTTCACGTCTGCATAGAGCAGCTAGTGGTACTGGTGGTGGGCCTGCAGTATTTGCCAAACTGAGTGATTTAGAACAGAGAGTTCTCAATCTTCTTGGTGTGCAAGTGGCTACAGGCTTGGAAGTAGAAGAGGCTGGGTTGTCACAGGTTGAAAGTTCTTTACTTATAATAACACCAACCGCTAGTATGTAATTAGGTTACTTTTGTAGGGACCATCAACCCGCTTCGTTTATGAATTAGGGGTCGCATCCTACATGTGACATTACACCGCGTGACCCATTTTTTCGACGCACAAACTCCACCTTCATTCGAGAGTGTTCCCGAGTAGCCGGTGCAGCGGCGCGGGCCGTGGCCGGCCAGCACTTTTCGTTGGCAGTCGACACGCGCCACGTGCCTTTTGATTAGCTTTGTATCCATTCTCGCAAGCTACAGTTTTTCATAATTTTTGTATTTTCATTTATATCTTTAGTGTTAAAGTAAACTCAGTAGTATAAGGCGGAAACACAAATTAATGATTTTATTAGTAGAATAAAATCATTTATTTGTGTTTCCGCCTTCTTATTAGTGTACAGTAAAATCACCTTTCCGCACTATCGCTTACGAGTACATTGCTCAAACACCTTATACTAAAGTCCCTGTTGAATTTCCGGGATAGCTACAGCTGCCGCTTATATACCTCTTCACTTTATTGGTGTCTCACAAATTGTATTCTATTACAGGAGATTTACATTCAGCCCAATCCCACATTAAACACTATGCAAGGTATACAAACTCCACGTCAATTTGAAGAATGTAAGTTGCACTTGTGGAAAATCAGCATTTTATTATTAAATTTTTGTCGCTATGTTCGTGAGATATTATATCTTTTTTACTTTAGCTCAGCACGTGAACGAGTCAGTACTGAGAGCTATTTCTTCTCCACCGCTTTCATTTGTAGAGGAAGAAGTTCAAAGTAAGTTAAAAGCAATTTATTTTTCTAGATAAATAAGCAAATTAATTTAGAAATTCATGTCAATTGAAGCATTCATAAAATAAAGTATATTCAATCTGTTTGCAAGCAAGATATTTATATGAATCAATCCTTACTTAATAAATAAAAATGGCGATTGATCTGTCTCTTTGTTACTTGTTCCCAATCTCTGAAGTATTTTTGTTGAAATTTGAAAAAGAGTTAGCTTGAAGTACGGCTATGTGGCATCAGCAGAAAAACTTAAAAGAATTTTGTGTTCTAGGTTTCCAAGAGCCAGGGCCTTCAAGAGCCATTGCCCCAGCTCAGTCACCACCTTTTACTGCGGCTCCTACAACTCTTTCTTTTGTGGAGGTTCAAGTGGAAGGTAAGAAAGAACTTTTTGACTTTTTGAAAAGGCTCTCCAAGATGAAAACTGATAATATAAATAACTTTTATAATTTTTTCTAGAGATGGGCGTGCTCTCCCAAACCAGACCTTCGTCTCATGTCCGTATAGTTCAGCCAGAGCCTGCTGCTACGTCTGTGCAAACTACTCCTCGCCGTGCAAGGACCAGGGCTAGAGGATCACCTCGTCGACGAGTGAGGCCAGCACATACGGAGCAGGCAACACAGAACTTTCTACAAGCGGATTCGTTTTGGAGAAATTTTAAAGAACAGCAACAGAACACAGGGATTATATGGACATGAGGAGAGAGCAGAATAGGATCAGAGAGTTGGAGGTGCAGGCTCAGATGAAGTGGCAAGCTGTAGGCCACAGAGCATTAAACCTTTTAGAACAAATTGTGGATAAATTTTGTACAGACTAATTTTTTCTGAATGTATTTTTTAACTGTTAGCTTTTGCCCGCGGCTTTGCCCGCGTGGATGTCGGAAATTATCCTACGGGAATGTACTACCGGGATAAAAAAGTATCCTAAGTCCTAGTCCACGTCATGGTCTACCCAACAAACGCACTTTCGCATTTATAATAAGTAGGGAAAGACTGTTCGAGCTGTATGGTCTTAAGCCTTACATTAACACTGAAACTTTCAACAAGTATGTTGCTACACATTCCAAAATTTTTAGAAATACCTGCAAGGTGCAAATAGCACATAATTATGTGAGCACTTACTATGTAGGTACTACTCGTATAAAGCTACCGTTTACTGCGTACGTCTTTCATTGACTTGGAATGTGCCCTGGCGGCTGAGAGTATGTTATGCTCACTCTAATGTCTCGCTGATGGTGACGTGTGTGTTGGATCATTAAGTTCCCTTCAAAATGGTTGAGCTGAATGGTGATCCATGCGTCATGTGCGTGAACGGGCACCGTCAGTTGGGACTGGACATCTCTTAGCTGCCACGGCTAGTATTTTTAGTTTTTATCTTTTTATTACGGACGCTTTTAACATGCATGTCATTCTATATTGTTCTCACATATATGTTTTCAACATGAATGATGTAACCAATATTTTGATTTAAAAGAGTGTCCATGGAGGTTCTTGTGCCCGTTCTTCTCCATAGGAACCTACTACACTTTGGAATGGGCAACTAGCTTCATATTTCTGACTGACCGACCCATTGACAATTCAAAAGTGCCTGTAATTAGTTTATTTGAAATAAATGCTTTGACTTTGAGTTTGAGTTTGAATATTAGTTAGGATGCCTTTCACAGCCAACATATACAGTATGCGATGCCTCGCCCAGTGCCAAGCTAAATATATATATAATTATAAATGAATACTAAATATACAGTAAAAAGTAATGATGATGGTATCGTCCTATTGATAAAATCTTGAGAAGAATCCTAAAATATCCTATTGAGAAGACTTTAAACCAGTCAGCTGTCTCCTCTCGGCATAAAAATCTGACCACTTTCTTCGGAAGCCGATATCTTCTTTTAAATTCGGCATCCGAAAGATCTCTTAGGGGATTGCTAGAAGTACGGGCTTTTGCACAAACATTGGACATGTAATTTTGCTCATCTTGTGCCCTAGCGGTCTCAAACATCTTCCAAGCAAAATATAAACGGAATGCCATAGTTCTTTAATCCACACAACGAATTAACATAAAATAACTTTGATAATTCACCACACTCACAAGGCTCTCACTACAAATCCTTCAGTGAACACGTAAACGTATTCGAAAGTGAACACGTTTCTCAAACGAGTTGTCAAAACTGCCAAAATTGTAACTCACACTCCCGTTAACACAGAGTCACGCTAATTTACGAGCTCACTTTCGAGTGGGAATCGATAGTCACCATCGACAAAGTAAAATAAAAAACTTACACTCACAATTTTTAGTTCTCGCGTATGGCACCAGGTAGCGCTAACTCAGCGCCATGCAAATCTGAGTATACTCTAACGCGATGGTGAAGTTAGAAAAACTCACACTAAGCACACAGTGTTCTTAGTGAAAGCGGCTGTCTATCAAAATTGTGTTGGTTATAACGACTTTGATGTTTCGTGTTTGTCAGTATTGTTTGAAGCTAAGCTATTATTATTTTTATTTGGATTAGAATTGGATTATATTAATTACTAAATAAAAATGAAGACAAGTTCGTCCCAATTCGTTATGATGGTGACATTTATGGAGCAGTAAGTGGAATTTTTAAATCAAGTATTTGGTGTTTAACGAACTAATGATCTGTGAACTTTGCAGAAATAAAACTAAATTTGTTTGGTTTTCTAGGCATGGAGACCTCAGCAAGCCTACAACAAATGCGAGAGGGAAAATTACAACCATGAAGAATTGGGAAGAGTTAACTCTTTTACTAAATAGTGATGGTACTGGTGATACTAAACCTACTGAGAAATGGAAGAAGGTTGGTTAAAATGGTTATGGCTTACCTATTTTGGCTAAAACAGGATGCGATTCTAATAAAATCTTGGCTTCTTTGCTTTGCATGATTTAAGGTTTGGAGTGATTTTAAAAATAACACCAAAAAAAAGGCTTCACGTCTGCATAGAGCAGCTAGTGGTACTGGTGGTGGGCCTGCAGTATTTGCCAAACTGAGTGATTTAGAACAGAGAGTTCTCAATCTTCTTGGTGTGCAAGTGGCTACAGGCTTGGATGTAGAAGAGGCTGGGTTGTCACAGGTTTAAACTTCTTTACTTATTACACCAACCGCTAGTATGTAATTAGGTTACTTTTTTAGGGACCATCAACCCGCTTCGTTTATGAATTAGGGATCGCATCCTACATGTGACATTACATCGCGTGATCCATTTTTTCGACGCGCAAGCTCCACCTTCATTCGAGAGTGTTCCCGAGTAGTCGGCGCAGGCGGCGTGGGCCGTGGCCGGCCGGCACTTTTCGTTGGTAGTCGACACGTGCCACGTGCCTTTTGATTAGCTTGGTATCCATTCTGGCAAGGTCGCAAGTTACAGTTTTTCATCATTTTTCTATTTTCATTTATATCCTTAATGTTAAAGTACATAATAAACTCAGTAGTATAAGGTGGAAACACAAATTAATGATTTTATTAGTAGAATAAAATCATTTATTTGTGTTTCCGCCTTCTTATTAGTGTACAGTAAAATCACCTTTCCGCACTATCGCTTACATTGCTCAAACACCTTATACTAAAGTCCCTGTTGAATTTCCGGGATAGCTACAGCTGCCGCTTATATACCTCTTCACTTTATTGGTGTCTCACAAATTGTATTCTCTTACAGGAGATTTACATTCAGCCCAATCCCAAATTAAACACTGTGCAAGGTATACAAACTCCACGTCAATTTGAAGAATGTAAGTTGCACTTGTGGAAAATCAGCATTTTATTATTAAATTGTTGTCGCTATGTTCGTGAGATATAATTATATCTTTTTTACTTTAGCTCAGCACGTGAACGAGTCAGTACTGAGAGCTATTTCTTCTCCACCGCTTTCATTTGTAGAGGAAGAAGTTCAAAGTAAGTTAAAAGCAATTTATTTTTCTAGATAAATAAGCAAATTAATTTAGAAATTCATGTCAATTGAAGCATTCATAAAATAAAGTATATTCAATCTGTTTGCAAGCAAGATATTTATATGAATCAATCCTTACTTAATAAATGAAAATGGCGATTGATCTGTCTCTTTGTTACTTGTTCCCAATCTCTGAAGTGTTTTTGATGAAATTTGAAAAAGAGTTAGCTTGAAGTACGGCTATGTGGCATCAGCAGAAAAACTTAAAAGTATTTTGTGTTCTAGGTTTCCAAGAGCCAGGGCCTCCAAGAGCCATTGCCCCAGCTCAGTCACCACCTTTTACTGCGGCTCCTACAACTCTTTCTTTTGTGGAGGTTCAAGTGGAAGGTAAGAAAGAACTTTTTGACTTTTTGAAAAGGCTCTCCAAGATGAAAACTGATAATATAAATAACTTTTATAATTTTTTCTAGAGATGGGCGTGCTCTCCCCAACCAGACCTTCGTCTCATGTCCGTATAGTTCAGCCAGAGCCTGCTGCTACGTCTGTGCAAACTACTCCTCGCCGTGCAAGGACCAGGGCTAGAGGATCACCTCGTCGACGAGTGAGGCCAGCACATACGGAGCAGGCAACACAGAACTTTCTCCAAGCGGATTCGTTTTGGAGAAATTTTAAAGAACAGCAACACAGGGATTATATGGACATGAGGAGAGAGCAGAATAGGATCAGAGAGTTGGAGGTGCAGGCTCAGATGGAGTGGCAAGCTGTAGGCCACAGAGCATTAAACCTTTTAGAACAAATTGTGGATAAATTTTGTACAGACTAATTTTTTCTTAATGTATTTTTTAATTGTTAGCTTTTGCCCGCGGCTTTGCCCGCGGCTTTGCCCGCGTGGATGTCGGAAATTATCCTACGGGAATGTACTACCGGGATAAAAAAGTATGCCAAGTCCTAGTCCACGTCATGGTCTACCCAACAAACTCACTTTCGCATTTATAATAAGTAGGGAAAGACTGTTCGAGCTGTATGGTCTTAAGCCTTACATTAACACTGAAACTTTCAACAAGTATGTTGCTACACATTCCAAAATTTTTAGAAATACCTGCAAGGTGCAAATAGCACATAATTATGTGAGCACTTACTATGTAGGTACTACTCGTATAAAGCTACCGTTTACTGCGTACGTCTTTCATTGACTTGGAATGTGCCCTGGCGGCTGAGAGTATGTCATGCTCACTCTAATGTCTCGCTGATGGTGACGTGTGTGTTGGATCATTAAGTTCCCTTCAAAATGGTTGAGCTTGGTTTGCTTTGTTTTGTTTTGCTTTTTTTTTTTGGTTGGTTTGGTTGGTTGGGCTTTGGTGGTGATCCATGCGTCATGTGCGTGAACGGGCACCGTCACTTGGGACTGGTCGTCTCTTAGCTGCCACGGCTAGTGTTTTTAGTTTTTATCTTTTTATTACGGACGCTTTTAACGTGCATGTCTTTCTATATTGTTCTCACATATATGTTTTCAACATGAATGATGTAACCAATATTTTGATTTAAAAGAGTGTCCATGGAGTTTCTTGTGCCCGTTCTTCTCCATAGGAACCTACTACACTTTGGAATGGGCAACTAGCTTCATCTTTCTGGCTAACCGACCCCTTGACAGCTAAAAAGTGCCTGTAATTGGTTTATTTGAAATAAATGCTTTGACTTTGAGTTTGAGTTTGAATATTAGTTAGGATGTTTACCCTTTCACAGTCAACGTACAGAGTACGCGATGCCTCGCCCAGTGCCAAGCTAAATAATTATAAAAATAAAGAAACCAGTTCTAAGTAAATATATTAATTATTTTAGAATATAATAAAGTGCAACAAAGAGTACATAATATATTAAAATTAAAAGTGTTGAAGTCTTCTGACTAATTGCTGCCTTAGGACCCTTCCTCTGATTAGGTCAGATGTTGAACCTCCTATTTCCGTCTCTGTGTGAATGTGCTCATTAGATTCTTGTTCATCATGTTCCAATCCTAGAAATAAATGTAATTTAGTATTCAGTACACATTTAAGGTATTGACTGATTTCTAGAATTTGTTAGCATACCAGTGATGTCCTCTTCTTCTACAACATTATAATCAACACCAATGTTATGTAAAATGCAGCAGGCTTGAATGATTCTGGCGCATTTAAGAGGCTTGTAGTGTAGCACTCTATCTTTGTTTAGACAGCGCCATCGATTCTTCAGCCTCCCAAAAGTATTTTCTATGACGACTCTGGCTGCCACATGGTTTTGATTGTAACTGGCCTCTAGTGTGTCTGGAGCAGCATTTAAAATCGGAGTCATCAACCATGGCCGTTGTGGATAACCAGAGTCTCCTAAAATTATAACCATCTTTTAGTTGAAACATTGCCTTAGTCGAATGTACAATGGTGTATTATTGTCGCGAGCTTACCTAAAAGCCACACTATTTCCCCATTTTGGTGCAACAACTGCACATAATTGTTGATGTTGCTGTTTTCCCATATGAACGAATCGTGATTTGCACCTCCAAATTTGGCATTTACATTTAGAATTCTGTATTGGTCATCACATATCTGTAAATCAAACAAGTAAATAAACAGTTACAAATTAAAATGTTATAAGAAAGTAAGAATAGATCAAAATTCTTTACCATTTGTACATTAATCGAATGATAGTGCTTGCGGCAATAGTAAAGGTGTTCTTCAGTTTTAGGTGGCCCGAAAATTCTAAAGTGACTACAATCAATGCACCCTATTACTCCAGGTATTCTATATTTGGCAAAAAACCTGAAATAATCAACATAGTTACATATCCGAATTACACAAATGTTGTGTATTTACTAGTACCATAACTATTTACAATAAATCATGTAAGTACTACCTACCTTTGACTGACTGCTTGTCTGGCAGATGGAGTGCTTGGAAATTTTATATATTTTTTAATTATATTTTTATGTGTTAGAGCCTTGGTAACCTCTTCAATATAAACACTACACATTTTTTGTGATATATTTTTAGCAACTCCCACTGGCCGCTGGTAAGACCCAGTTGCATAAAAAAATAGTGCAGTAAGTACCTAAAAAAATAAAGTTTCAATATGTAAAGTATGGACTGTGTAGCCTTAGAAGAAGGATGAAGAAAGTATGTGTCACACAAATGCTGATACATTGCCTTATCTTCCAAGGTCACTCGTTGAGAAGACTTTAAACCAGTCAGCTGTCTCAGCTCTCGGCATAAAAATCTGACCACTTTCTTCGGAAGCCGATATCTTCTTTTAAATTCGGCATCCGAAAGATCTCTTATGGGATTGCTAGAAGCGCGGGCTTTTGCACGAACATTGGACATGTAATTTCGCTCATCTTGTGTCCTAGCGGTCTCAAACATGTTCCAAGCAAAATATAAACGGGATGCCATACCTAGTTCTTTAATCCACACAACTAATTAACATAAAATAACTTTGATAATTCACCACACTCACAAGCCTCTCACTACAAATCCTTCAGTGAACACGTAAACGTATTCGAAAGTGAACACGTTTCTCAAACGAGCTGTCAAAACTGCCAAAATTGTAACTCACACTTCCGTTAACACAGAGTCACGCTAATTTACGAGCTCACTTTCGAGTGGGAATCGATAGTCACCATCGACAAAGTAAAATAAAAAACTTACACTCACAATTTTTAGTTCTCGCGTATGGCACCAGGTGGCGCTAACTCAGCGCCATGCAAATCTGAGTATACTCTAACGCGATGGTGAAGTTAGAAAAACTCACACTAAGCACACTGACCTTTATAAAGAACATCACCAATAAGATCACTATAACGTCTTCTTAGGGCGTCCCCACTCGGTGTTTCCACTCACATCTGCGTTGTAAATATCTTTGTTTAGTCGCCTTTCATTCTCGCTTTTGATTAATGCTCTCAACATGACCAAACTATCTAAGCATAGGTACTCTTTTAAATTTTTTCATTCCTCAGCCTATCATTCATACGTAGTGACGTTCATACGTCATACCACACATGCTTCGCAAGGAACGCATTTCCACAGCATTTATTATACTTTCATGCTTCTTTTGCCACACCCAGCATTCACTTACATACATAAGCCTATGTTACAATACTATAACTAAGTGTCGAATTGGAACTACATAATCTAGGTATTACACAGTGGATTTAGGCTAACGCTAGCTTATTGGCGTAAACCTTATTCACAAGATTACCTTACTATGGTACCGTAGACCAAAGTAATCCCAGGGTTAAATAACATTGGTGAAACTTCAGACCGTTGGAGGTTTCCTTCAGTAATTTGATAATATCAAGCAAAATATATATTAAGATATATTGGTACGACAAGGTGTACGTAGTTATGGCAGCCCGCAAAATGTTGTTCATCTACACATCTGTATTCCATTAGCAAATACGGTTTAGCCCGCCTGACATGGACCAAGTTACTTAGAGCCCCCTACCCCTCTCGCTGGTTATGTAATTGGGTGTTTTATGGGTCGGTCGTGTTTAATCAGAGCTCATATGTGGCTGGCCATGACGTAAGACGCAACAAACGCCTGAGGTGCCATCAACCAGGTAACGAGTGAGATAGGGCTGCCAGTGAGGTTATGAAGAATGTTGTAATACGTAGGTATTTATAGAAGGTAGTTTTGCATGCGATTCTGCTCAGGTTTTTTTTTGTAGAAATTATATCCCAGAAATTTTTGTTAACGAAGTCTTTTCTACATATTCTAGACCTAGAGTGTGAAGATACGCTGGATACCATAGCCTCCGAAGACACTACAATAGATGAGGCGAAGGACATCGAAGCATCAATGTTGACAGTCAAAATATGTACCTACCACATTCTAAGGCCATTGTGCTGGTGGCTACGTCAAGTAATCATTAAGACCTTTTTTGAAAAACTGTTTTTTACAGAATAGACATTTTCATAAAGCTGGTAGATAAGTACTGTTCTGTACTACAGGAAAAATATTGGCTTCGTCATCATCCTAACGGATTCTCAAACAGAGAATGTTATTTTTTCCTAAACTATTTCACATCCCTAAAATTTTCTATTCCGTCCACCTGCCAACCTTAGAAGCAGAAACATGTCAGCTAGCCCATGTAATCTCGTTCGGATCGCGGCCACGAATTTCATAAGTGCTCGCTTGAGTTAATGGATGAAAACATTAACTCCTTAGGGTCGTATTCTGTACATGGCTTTGCCTCCGGGTGCCGGCGACATTTGCATATGCGATTGTGGGTTCACTTACTCCCGAATGTACAGTTTACCAGAATATTGTTATATTGGACCGTTATACAGTTATATTGCTGTGGGTTTCTGTGGTATTGTAAAATATAAATGTTTAAATTATTTTTGCATTTCGAAAAAATTGCAAGAAGATCTTTCAGAAATTTTTAAAAGTTACTCACATCAACGTTTTCTGTATAGGTACTTATTTCTTTTGAAACATTGGTATGTGTAGCAATAGCAAAAAAATGCTGACCCTACAGTTATCGCTGTGCTTGCTCAGCATTGTAGCTGTACCTAACCTATAAGATGACATCATACTTTCGAAGAAATTTACAGCAAAAAGGGACCATAATCAATGGATTGGGCGCTTTACCGAAGGAAATGTTTTTCTGCTGGGACGCTCATTGTAAAACAAAATATAAGCTTGAACTCAACCCAACATCCCACATGATACATGAATTAATCTTTCCCAATATTTCAGGGGTAAAAGTGAAACGGAAAATAAACAGTGGTGAGTCGACGCGAGTGGCGTCTGAAACTTTTGCGACACACTCGAACTGACCCTAAAGTGAACTCGAATGTTTCCTAACTTTGTTATTGCGTCGAAACGATTCGTAGTCCGTAGGTATGTAGGCGCGTAACGCGTGACGTCAACGTGAGTGCTTACTTTGAAATAGAAAATTGATGAAAAAATGCTTAGCTTTTTATCTGAAAATGGAATTGGCTGAAAGATGAAATCTTTTGGAATGAGGAGGTTTTGTAAAATTTAAGTAATATAACAGCGGTGCGTATCAATAACACATACGACTGAAAATGATTGAATGATATTGGCAAACTTGCGCTGGAGTTTATTTTATGCACGTGTCAAATGCAGACACATGCTAAAATGATGTTTCTTATAAAGAGTCATCAACATCGTTCTCTTGCCCTAAGCCTTATCTTAATTTATTTGGGGTCGCCGCAATATGTCTCTGCCATACTTCTCGTTCTCTCAACTCAGCCTATCGCGATCCACTGCTGGACATAGGCCTCCCCCAGGCTGCGCCACAACACCCTGTCCTCCGCCTTCCGTATCCAGTCGGTCCCAGCCAACTTTTTAAGGTCGTCGGTCCATCTAGCTGGGGGCGTCCCACACTACGTTTGCCGATACGCGATCTCCACTCCAGAACCCGTCTGCTCCACCGCCCATCGGTCCTTCGACAAACATGGCCAGCCCACTGCCACTTCAGCTTGCTCACTCTGCAGGCTTTGTCGGTATAACTTCGGTTCTGTTCTGTATAACTTCATTTCCGATCTTATAGACCTATTCGTTGTCATCTCCTTTTCTATCCAAATCATCTTTCACACAGTGCATCCATCATTATTTGGTATTTTCAGTCATCCAAATTCATATGCAAAACTTTCCTCGAGTCATTTTCCTCATTCTAATAACTTTTTGTATGTGTCATACCAATAGTTATATAAGGAAACAGACTATAACAAAATTATTCACCACATAAATCCGTCGATTGCCCAAATATCTCGTGGTTGCCATAAATGGTGTCGTTTGCATTCGATATGGTGAGATCATCGTAATGTCCTATTTGTCCTCACTTGATACCTATAATTGGCATCAGGGAACAGATCGGTCACCAATCAACATGCTAATTCTCTAATTAGCTTTAATAACGTCGCTGAGCCGAAATTATGGTGTCATCTTGTTACAATCAGGTCATCACTAAAGATTTTGGAGAAAATGGTTTTACCATTCAATCAGAATGTTTAACGATTATTATAACTATTATTTTATTTCTGTAAAAATAAAAATGATCATGAAAAAACGCTCTCCTTGAAATTAATAAATGTATTAACACTGTTCACTTGGCTATTTCTATTTGTAGGCTATCTATTTGTATTCCTAGTCTCAATTAATCTGCCTAGCCTTTTCCCAACTATGTTGGGATCGGCTTCCAGTCTAACCGGATGCAGCTGAATACCGGTATTGTACATGGAGCGACCGCCTATCTGACCTCCACAACCCAGTAACTGGGTAATACTCTTGGTAAGATTGGTTGTCAGACTTTCGGGCTTCTGACGACCCGTAACGACTGTCAAAGATCCACGAATGACAGCCGGGACCAACGGCTTAACGTGCTTTCCGAGGCACGGAGGAGTCTCGGTATGTAAAGATGGTCACCCATCCACGGACCAACCGCGGCAAGCGTAGCTTAACCTGATGGATCGACCCGTGCGGCTGTTATTACTTAGCCACGAGCCCCTCCTTCCTCCTAGTCTGTTCCCAACTATCTCGGGGTCATCTTTCAGTCGAACCGGATGTAGCTGAATACCAGTATTTTACCACTGAGATAAAGTACTACGTATAGAGAAGACATCCGAAACAAAAACAGTGTCACAACAGGAAGACAGCCGGGGGGGCTGTGCGCTGCAGCGCTTAAACATTAGGTGTCGTCTCACCAAACTATAAAACATGCAGCGCTAGACCGCTTAAAACGCGCTTTAAACTATAGTGCGAGTGACTAAATGAGTTGCTGCCGGGTCAGCATCAAAGCATGGCGCAAAAATCTGGTTTGCGGCGTCGGTTCTATACGCTAGTAATAATAGTTCTATGTATTTTACGTGAAGTTACCGCCTATCTGACCACCACTACCATATTTAATAATGGGTAACACGATACTACCCTTGGTAAAACTGGTTGTCAGACTTTCGGGCTTCTGACTGATCTTCAGGACTGTCTAAGATTTTCAAACGACAGTCGGTACCAACGGTTTAACGTAATTTTCGTGGTACGGCAGGATACATACCGAGAATCATCCACGAACTACTATTCCGGTTAATTCATAGATTCCTGAGACTTATTTTGTGCACAATGTGTCCGGGATCGAACCCACAACCGACAACTCGTAAGTCGGGAACTGGCACAATTGGGCCACCAATGCGTAATAAGGGGTTGACAAAAACATCTACAATAAACCACGGTACCCATTTATCACAGTTTTATTTACATTACTTTTAGTTTGAACACGTCCAATCTATTAAAATGCCAGATTTCTAAAGTAAAGATAAAAGTGAAACTGTAAAGCAGACATTGAAATCCGTTGACATAGATCCGGGGCCTACTGTGGGCGACGCGACATCTCAATTAGGCGATTGCTTGCTCTGAGCGTTGCGGGACAAATAGCTGCCTTTGTGAGCCGAGCGACGGGTGCTCGTCGAGTCGAGGATGAGTCAGAGCATTGAGTAGATGAGCAGAGAAGGTTTGTTTTGAGCTTTGTAGCTATGTACCTAAATTGTTTGAATAGAATTGATTTATTATTCATTGCTCGCCCCCTGTTAGATGGACTTTAATATTATTGGCGAAATGTAGGTGTACTATACATAGGTACCTACCCCTCTGCCTTATCCATCGGGGAATACAGACGTGATATTATGATATGTGTAATTATTTGGTTCAGACACGATGGCTTTTTATTTGTTTCTATAATCACAGCATGCGACAGGATGCATAAAAGCAGGAAAAAATGTCTTTGCGACATACACCTTGGGGTTACAATAATAAAAAAACTTTTTTACAAAAAAATACAACCGACTTCCAAAAACAACACTACAAAGTGAAAAGTAACTTTAATTTCGGAAGTCGGTGTCTAGTTAAATGTATTTTCGTTTTTTGCCACCGACTTCCGAAATTAAAGTTATTTTTCACTTTGTAGTGTTGTTTTTGGAAGTCGGTTGTATTTTTTTGTAAAAAAGTTTTTATTTTTCACTTTTTAGTTGTGTTTTTTTTTTGTTTCACACAAATTCTAATACCACTATCTGCAAAACAAACTAGAACATCATCCATATTATAAAAGTGGGAAAAAAATACGTATTATTGAAGCTAACTCAAAAACTACCCAAGCAAATTTAATCAATTTTATATGGGACCAACTGTGATGTCCCTCTCGAATAAAACAAAAAAACCCAAATCAGTCTAGCCATCTTCAAGTAATCGGGGAACATACATAAAAAAAAAAAAGGTTCCTACGAATTGAGAACCTCCTCCTTTTTGAAGTCGGTTAATAAAATAAAAAGAATAATCTAACATGTATAAACATAAACCTAAACTATTTATATTCCATTTAAAATAAGATTAGGCATTTAGATTTAAAACCTTTTTTGCAGTCCGTTCAACCGATTTTGTCTTCTATTGTGTTGATGGCATGACAAATGGCAGCTGCAGTAAACAGTTGATATTGTAAACACGTTTTTGCTTTTAACGCCATCCAGCACCCTAATTGCGTAACACATTATCAATCGGAGTTGGTTTCATTTTAACAGTTCAACAACATTCATTGCGTCATTTACGTTGTCGAGCAGACAAATTTTTCGAACATATGAAGCAATGGATTAGCAATTTGTTTCAAAATGAAACCAACTCCGATCGATAATGTGTTACGCAATTAGGGTGCAGGTACGGAGTAGAAGTCTAAATCGGTTAAAGGGACTGTCAAAATTTTTATTAAATGTCTAATCTTATTTCAGATAGAGTTATAGCTTATAGAAACACACAATAGTAGTAAAAAGAAAGTAACATTCTACGATCATTCTTGTGTTGTCATGAGAAGATCTCATTAGATTTCTCCGTCTAGAAACGTCTTGGGTAAAGCTTAAACCAGTATTAAATGAAGTCCGGTTATCAGATAGACTCTTTGCCTTATTAAACGCCATTGGCAAATCCTGGGAAACCAAAGATTTTTTTCTAAATGCATCGCGTTGTCAAGGGCAGCAGAACGTAGCCATCCAGGGAATCAGCGAGCCTCCGACGATCCTCTGCCGCGTTTTGTTCAAAATGCAATCAAGAGTACCTAAAAATTGTTCAATTTCATTTGAATTTTATTAAAACATGGATGAGAAAATTACTTATATCGTTCAAGTGAGTCTTTTGTATGGCCCTGGTCTACATGATGAGCCAATACGTTGATGAGATGCTGTGAGATTCTTGATGGACGGAAATTAATATTAGCAGTTTTTTTTAATTTATATTGAAAGTGACTTTAATGCTGGAATCTCTTTTTATTTCTTTTTCTTTAGGCAATAGTGGACTGTTCTTTAAAACGATGATAATGATAATTGCATAATATAAAGTGTGATGACTTACAATGTGAAGAAGGACATGACAAAACATAGCAATATCAGAAAGGTGTGGTAAAATTTAAGACTGACCATCAAACTGAACAACTTTCTACATGGGACCAACATTGAAATCGCGAAAAAATTATCAGCCATCCCATACATTTGGGTCGAGTAGGTATTGATGATAATTTCGATGTGGGTCCTATGGAGAAAGTTGTTTAGTTGGAAAGATTGTACCACACCCTTAAGGACGCTGTTACAAATGGTTAGTCAAATCATTACTTTTTTTACACAAAAGCATGTTTATTAAATAAAATGCTTTGTATTCTTAAAATGTTTTTTGGCCAAATTGTTGATAGATGTGCATGGTACGATTCTGAACTATAAATATAATTTTAAATATGTACATTTTCTCCATAAATGTACCGAAGTAAAAATTTTCAGTCCGGTACATTTATTGAGAAACTATACCTATATAAAATTATATTTGTAGTTCAGAATCGTACCATGCAGATCTATCAACAATTTGGCCAAAAAACATTTTAAGAATACAAAGCATTTTATTTAATAAACATGCTTTTGTGTAAAAAAGTAATGATTTGACTACTCATTTGTAACAGCGTCTTTAAATTTTACCACAACCTTTCTGATACACCCTGCACGTAGGATAGATCTTGTGTTCTTTTAAACCTTTACAAAACGAAACCTGAACAAAATCTGTGAGCTTTAAAATCCATGAATTGCATTCACGAATATGATATTCTCTGTTCGCAAAGGTGATCGTTTAGAACCTTTGTACGCAAGGCGAACCCTTCTTACGCACTGCGGTAAGTGCGTTTGAACGATGCACGATGGCATGGGATAGTCGAGTTGCTGGTACGAGTAAGCTAACCCATTCGCTTCGCTTATAAAGGTTGTAATTTTAATCACCATTATCCTCTTAAGGGGTCATTGTACTCATCATTAAGAACAATTTTTACGATGGAAGCAAACCTGAAATAGCGAAAAAAAATCAGCTGTTCCCTACATTTATGTTCGCATAACTGGTAAACATATTGCGAACAGCAAATTTTTTTTTCACGATTTCAGATTTGGTTCAATGACCCCTTAAGAGAGATTAAGAGGTGATTAAAATTACACCCAGTATAATATGAATATTATAAAAGTGCCTAAACAATGTGAGTACTTGTGCATATGCGTTGAAGATACGCAGGATTTTTTCACTTAAACAGAATTTAAATTTTCCAACATGAGACCTCTATATCCTTACTCTACCTGTATACCATAAATGCAGGTAGGGTAGGGGCGCCCTAAGTACGTCGACGGAGACGAGTCGAAGACAACTACAGGCAGTAAGGGACACGACGAGTAAAGGACAGCTCGCCGTCCGGTAAGGACCAGGCCCGGGTCGACGGCGCGCTGTGTTCCACGCGCGCCTCTAAGAGACGTCAGCAGTGACGGGGTCAATTGGGCCGATGCCGCCGGGGTCGCAGGTAGGTCGAAAGAGATACCGTGGCCCTGGCACGGGCAACTGAAGGAACATGGGTGGGTTTTAGTCAGTAAAAGTCTGACAAATGATTTCCCATCCACAAAAAAAAAAAAAAAAAAAAGAAGGGACGTGGAAGGCGGAAGACCGAGTGTAATCGTACCTACGTCTCTGTAAAAATATAGGCAAGTATACTCGAGCAAGTCCTAGACTTAAACAAAGAAACCTCTAACGGTTTTTTCCCGCGAGCACAGATGCTCTGAATAGTTCGACGCTTTACGATCAAGAATATTACATTTTGGATACAACTGACGTATGTGGGCCAGAAAAAATGTTCCACATGTTTATAGGAATACACCAACGTGTTCCGGTATGAAGTATTATTGTCACGTATGGAGAAATGCTTCTATTTTATTATTTCGCATTTGACTACATGTATGAGACATTTGTAAGGTTGTGGTTTCTTTGTGAAGAAAGTATTGTGCAAGATGCAGCTTCAGATTTAAGTTAACAAAATTATACATGAAAGTGTGAAAGTCATTGTACTAACTTATAATTATGAACAACTTTTACAATGGGACCAAACCTAAAATTGCGAAAAAAATGTCAGCAGTTCCCTACATTTATATTCGCATAAGTCTTCGAAATGTCAATCTGGGTCATTTCTCCACCATTGACAGAATGCAGATTCAATTTTGTTGCCTGTCATGCTCACGCACAGTAGATATTGATATGTCTTACTCTTTACATAAAGTTAAGTCTGTCTTGCATAGTGTATTATCATAAAGGTGAAAAATTAATATTGTAGTTTCTATAGCCTTTTTCACTTACATAAATCTATCTAAATAAGCAAGTAAGTAGAATATGTTTTGTAACTGTTTTGTAACTGCTTTTCCTACTCCTATCCTATACATGCCGTGGCAGCCTTTAATAAGGCTACACTATAAAATGTAACAATAATATGGGTATTTTAACATGTATTTTTGGTGTATGCTTTGTTGGTTGTCCTTAAGGGGGAAGCGCCAGGACAGCCCGCGAAATTCAAATTTTCTTACGTTTTTTGCAATTTGTAAGTCAGTCTTAGGTTGTATGTTGATTAAAGTATGATTCGCTACCGTAACAAATATGTGTTTACAGAATTATAATCATTAGAATCAGTAATACAACTCCTTAAGTTAGTACAATCCTCAAATGATTTCATGAAATAGTCATTCAACAGGATTACCTGGTCTTAAAGAGTTGTATTGATGACTTTAATGATTATAATTCTGTAAAACACACTTGTTACGGTCGCGAATCAAATTTTGATCCACATAAAACCTAATACTGACTTGCAAATTGCAAAAAACGTAAGAAATTTTGAATTTCGCGGGCTACCCTGGCGCTTTCGCCTTAAATAAATAAATGTAGGGAACAGCTGATTTTTTTTCGCAATTTCAGGTTCAATCCTATAGTTAAAGTTGTTAATAATGATGAGTACAGTGACCCCTTAAGAGGATGCCCATGAATTCAATTTCACCCTGTACAGAATTATGTCATAGTTGGGGAAGGTAAAACCATAAAGTAAGAACAAAAATCACATAATAAAAACAAAATAATAATAATAATGACCCCACCGCCGTATCTCTACGTTGACGTCGTGGTGGGGCTTGCGCGCTCCGAACTCTGGGTCTATGCCGATGGAGTTTACTTTGCCAAAATAGGTCTAGGGTGAGGAGCCAGATCAAGAGAGATACGTGAACCTGCAGGGCAGCATGTGGCGAGCTGTTGGGCAGTAGCGACCCCACGGACCCTATTTCCCGGGAGAAATCTTGTTCTTCACCTCTGGCTTGCCTTTATTGGCCGGCTTGAGTGGAGATTCGCAAGAGCAAACGTGCTCGGAGGAAGAAAGTATTCCAGTAAGTGCTTGTAGGGATCTTACCATCTTCCGGGCTCTGGGATTGTTCTGAGAGCCGTGGAATACCTCTCCACTCCTCAAGCACCTCAGGACATGTTGCCCCTTGTCGCTACGTCACTATGTGCTAGCGACCGTTTCCGGGGGCCCATTATTGAGTGTGCAAGTCACCCCCTGCCAATTTATCTGTGTATATTATATAACATTGGTCAGGCAGGGGACATAGTTCTTCCATAGTTCAAGGTACCCAATCCACTATAGCCACCCAAACCCACAGGCCCAATGTGTTTTGTTTCCATGTTCTGCAATAGTTCTGCACCACCGGGGGTTGTCCTTGGGTGCAATTGCATAGTGCATACAGGGATAATCGTCGGCTGGTGCCTTCTTTTCATTTAAAATTGTCTAAGGGGCCTCTGCGAGTTGGCTTCGGCTCCTCGTACGCCTTCCAAAGGTCCGGGACCCCAGGGTCCCGAGATATGTCAAAGACAATTTAAATAATAATGAAAATTTGAAAATGTTTTTTTTTTTTATTTCATGTTTTTATAAAAAATATTTAAAAATGTGAAATATATGTACATAAATGAAATAAAGGAAATAATAATGACCAACACCTAAGGAGGATCTCGTTGGGAAGCTGGATTAAAGGCCTGATCCAGATAGCGGTCACAAAAATCAAAAGTCATTTATTCAAATTAAGCTGAGAATCAGCACTTTCTGAACGTCAAAATTACATAGACAGTCCCCACAAAACGCCCGCCCTTCGCCTTCTACTTCTGTACTTCTGGACACGGCGCGCATTGTTAGGAGGCCCCTCTCTCAGGAGCCCTGCCGGTAGCTTGGACCCTGCTCCCATACCGGTGGGCTACTATTTTTGTATTTTTAAATGCTTTCATATTCTTATATTTAAATATGTAATTTATATGTATATTAATGAAATAAAGATGATAATTATAATGACAGCAATGGTAATAATGGCATTATGATTAATTATTATTTTTCACTGATATTACTTATGTATATAAGTTTGTTAGGTACAAATAAATAATCGATTATGAACATCATAGCAAACTTAATTCAAGATTTGTTAACTGTATAAATAATAAAGGGACGAATGATCCTAACTCAGGGATGGATATCCCAAAACCGGATTCAAATGGAAATGAATTTAAATAAAGCAAAATTGACATCCTCCGGTCCCACACAATCTATTTAGGTAATTGCACGGTCGTTGACGACATTATATCCGTTGATTGTACCCAGTCTTGCAATCCCGAATCTCTTGGAACGTGGGTTGCATAAATAATAGCCCACAATCGACTAGATTAAATTATATGCAATAATTCTAACAAGACCAGGAGGAAACATTCGATCATTTGTTTATCAAATTCAGTTATAACAGGAAGGTGAAATATATTGTGTAATCATATTTGGTACTCGCAAATATTGATAAAATACAGGAAACATATTAATGCTGATGCAGTGCATCAATACAAATTCACCTAACTCATGATTTTTTAGGCCAGGTTTCAGCGTGGTCTAGCTGAATAATGAAGCATTTTACATGGAGCACATCCTGATAAGTATGGATCTTATTTCTGAAGGTTTAGCCAGTCGTGCTTTTGTTGCAACATGAATACTTTCCTAAAGGGCCGTCAAAGTATACAGCTTGCTACGTTAAACGAGGTGTAGTGTAGTAAACAAGGGATTTCATTAAAGGGAGTGTAGTGCAGTAAAAGAGGGACATCATTAAAGGGAGTGTAGTGCAGTAAAAGAGGGACATCATTAAAGGGAGTGTAGTGCAGTAAAAGAGGGACATCATTTAAGGGAGTGTAGTGCAGTAAAAGAGGGATATCATTTAAGGGAGTGTAGTGCAGTAAAAGTGGGAAATCATTTAAGGGAGTGTAGTGCAGTAAAAGTGGGAAATCATTTAAGGGAGTGTAGTGTAGTAAACCAAGGATATCATAAAAGGGAGTGTAGCATGTAGTAAACGAGAGACATCATTTAAGGGAGTTTACTGTAGTAAACGAGGGACATCTTTAAGGAGAGTGTGTATAGTAAACGAGGGTCTCATGTAAATGAACAACTTTTAGTAAGGGACCAACAACAAATCTAAATAACATAACTTATAAAAAAAATTGCTAATCAATTCAAAAATGCAATAGTACTTTCTAACACGATCAAAATGTATGGAACAGCTAATTAAAAATATAAATCTTCATCGGTCCTTTACTAAAAGATGTAGATTTTCATGTGCAATTTAATTCATCCAGCATGTATAGGTACCTATAATACTAACGAATCAATATTCGTTTGTAGGCATACATTGCTGGTTGAATTAAATTGCTAATTGCCGACTTCAGAAGCTGTTAAGTGTTATATGAAAATTATTTTATTCGTTTTTGGTTTTGAAGTCGGTTTTTACTTTTTTTAAAGTAAATTTTTGTATACAGAGTGTATCAGAAAGATGTGGTCAAATTTGAGAGTGTGATATAGACCGTAGATCGATCGTAATCGAGAAAAAAATATCAGCTGTCCCGTACAAAGCTTCAATAGCTACTCGTCCCAAATATATGGGACGACTGATATTTTTATCTCGATTACGATGTTGGTCGTATGGAGAAGGTTGCTCAGTTTGATGGTCTGTGCCACACTCTTAAATTTGACCACACCTTTCTTATACACCCTGTATTTGGCTAAATAGAGCTTTTTGGCAGGAATTACGTAGATAAGTAAGCTTTTAAAAGTTTTACCACTACTCAACGAAGAGCACTTAAAACAATCAACAGCCTCATAATACTAGACTTCATAATAAAGTAGGTACAGTCAACAAAAAAGATATCTAGGCAGGGTATACTAACATATTTGTATGTGAATTGCTTCATGTTCAATTTCGTGACAATATACAATTTTGTGTTGGTGTGTTACAATGTAGGAGTATTGCAAAAACAAAGTAATATATATATAAAATTGAACATGAAGCAAATCACATACAAATATGTTACTCTACCCTGCCCAGATATCTCTTTTGTTGACTGTACATAGGGGCACTTATGTGCCTACTTTATTGTATAGTTTATATATATTTTACTAGCAGCGAATCGCGGTTTTGCCCGTTTATGTCTCGAACCCGTAGGAATATCGGGATAAAAAGTATTCTATGTGTTAATACAGGTCACTCGTACAGATAGTGTGTACACAGTGTGCCATATTTCTTCAAAATTCGTTCAGTACCTAGTTTTTTGAGTGAAAGAGTAACAAACATAAATCCATCCTTACAAACTTTATAATATTTGTAGGATGTATTTATAATTATGTACAGATTTTGATAAAACACGGATAAAATTTTATAAATGCCCATATCAGGAATTATAAACATTTATAATTTAATCGGGGGTAGTGTTCCGCACTAAATATTGGTTAAGGAAAAAATGTAAATTCCATGTTTACAGGAACTAGTATAAGCATAACTGAAATAAAATACTGTGTCTCGTATGTGCAGTGGTCACGGGGTCAATTGCTAAGTATAGGGTTCCATTCCCAGGTCGAAACTCTTAGTGGGTTTTACACCTTTAGGAATCAATCTGCGTAGCCTGTTCCTAAATAATAATATGTTGGGGTCGGCTTCCAGTCTAACCGGATGCAGCTGAATACCAGTTTTTAACATTAGGAATATTTTATATTATTACTAGTTATTGCGTTGCAATTCCTTTTTCTTCTTGTTAGGAAACTTTTCCAGTGCGCACAAAACAACTTGCCACACCTTTCATCACCCTATGGTGATGAAAGGTGTGGTAAGTTGTTTCTTGTATTTAGTTTAGCTAGCTATTTAGTTTTTGCGAGACTAACACACGACAATTGATTTTTTTATACATAAGAAGCTGACCCGCCCGACGAGACAATTTTTTTCTGTTAAAAATTAATCAAATCGGTCGTTTTTTATTTATAGCGAGACTAACGGACAGCAATTGATTCATAAATAATAGGTCTTTACCTATGAAATTGCCGTTTTGTATGAAAAAATTTAAACGAATTTTTTTCATGCATTTTTTATTTGTATTAATCGAAGTAATCACCCATGCAATCAATGCATCTTTGCCAACGCAGTGGTAGTTTATTGATGCCCTTCTTAAAGAAATCAGCTGGACGGGAGGCAACAAATTCTTCAAAGGCATTTTGTACTGCCTCTCGGGTATTGAATTTTTTTTCCGCCAAGAAGTTATCCAAATTCTGGAAAAAGTAGTAGTCTGTAGGCGCAAGGTCTGGTGAGTAGGGCGGATGACGGAGAGCTTCCAACCCCAGTTCTTGCAACTTGGAGACCGTCTGCTGTGCAGTATGAGGTCGCGCGTTGTCGTGCAGGAGCAGCGGAGACGAGCGATTGACCAATGCTGGTTGGAGATGTGCTAGCTTCTCCATCATTGTGTTCAGTTCTTCACAGTACACATCTGAAGTAATGCTCACCCCGTTTGGTAAGAAGCAATCGAATCTCACCGGCGCTAGACCACCAAACAGTGACCATCACTTTTCTAGGGGTAAGTTTTCGTTTAGGGCATTGTTTAGGTGCTGAACCAGGATCCAACCAACTTGCTGAGCGCTTGCGGTTATCAAACAGAATCCATTTTTCATCGCAGGTAACAATGCGGTTCAAAATTCCTTCATTTGTGTGTCTCTTGAGCAGTGCAAGGCACGTCTCGACGCGTACTTCGCGCTGGCGATCATTGAGTTCGTGGGGCACCCATTTGTCAAGCTTTTTTACCTTGCCAATTTGACGCAAATGGACCAATATTGTTTTGACGCTAACGTCGAAAGCTGCTGCTAATTCAGCCGTAGATTGTCATCAGCTTGTCATCAGCTTCCACAATCGCCTTTAATTCGTCATTGTCGACCAAAGTCTTCGGACGACCGCGAGGTTCATTTTTCAGGTCGAAATTTCCAGAACGGAAGCGAGCAAACCAATAACAAGTGGTGCGTTGGTTTGTAGTGTTAGCTCCGTAAACGTCGTTAATGTTGCGTGCCGCTTGTGCCGCGTTGCTGCCACGACGGTACTCATATTCCATAATTACTCGAATTTTTAACGTATCCATGATGACGAAAAAGATTGAAATGCGATGAAAATGTAACACTAATCAATAAACAAATGACTACTTTTGGAAAAAAAAATCCATGTTTTTAAAATAAAATTAATTTGAAATTAGAATTCTTAGCCAAACAAAAATTATTTTGATTTGAAATGGCCAGTACTGCAGAACGGCAATTTCATAGGTAAAGACCTAATATAAGACGATTATTTAAATTATAAACATAATGTCTCGTTGGTCTAGTGGTCGTGAGCGCTACTGCCAAGCTTGCTGTGCTGGGTTCGATTCCCAGGCCGAAAAGTGTTATTGGGATTTTCCATCTGAAATGTCTCAGTAGCAGCCTGGATTTGTGTGTCTGGTTGATGGCAATAGGCTCGCCCCCTGTTATATCATAGTAATATTTATTAATTTTTCTGTGAGAGAGCCGTGGCCCAGTGGTAACGGCCTCGACTTACCAGTAGGTCGTGGGTTCGACACCAGACAGGCGTTTTATTTTTTATGTAAATAATTTCATCGTTTTTGCTCTCAAAACGATGAAGGAAAACATCGTGAGAAACCTATAAAAATATCCTAGAACCAAAAATTCGAAGTCATGTGACGTCTAGCAACCCGCATTAGGCCCGCGTGGTAGGTCACAATCTACTACCTCTCTCAGAGAGGAAGCATGCGTCCCAACTGTGGGAACACTATAGGCTGATCGATCATGCTATGTGTGTTCTATACATCTCTGTCTACCCTTTAGAAAAAAACAAGCTTGATGCTATGATAAAATTAGTAGTCAGTAAAATTAAAGCGTAGTTCGTATCTTTCTTTAAGTGAAGGATTTCTGCAAGTGGGCTGACTTCGCTTGCGTGTACGGCACTTTGCCAGAAAGGTTTTTATATTATAAAAGTGAAAATTAGTTTGTTCGTTTGTTACGCTTTCACGCTAAAACGGCTTAACGGATTTAGATAAAATTTGGTACACGGGTAGACGATGACCTGGAATAGGACAAAGGATACTTTTTATCTCGGTAGTATGTTCCCGTTCCGAGCGAAGCCGTTGGCGAAAACTAGTAATTCCATCACAAGAGTACTCGCTCTGCAACGCTCGCTTAGCGGGCAGAACACTCGCTGAGAGACTCACGTACACTTACACTTGGTACATACGCATACCAGCGAGTAATCGCCCGTCGCTCGCCGTCGCGCACTCGCTGCTCGCTGCTCGCCAACTCGTTTTTAGTTGCTAGCTCTATTCGCTTCTCGTTAATCGCCGGCGGTGGGACAGTGGCCTTACTGGTTTAGTTGCAAGCGCAGCGTGGGTTTGGGTTCGATACCCGGGTGGGGCAAGTTGTTACTGAGTTTTTCCATTGGAAAATTCTCAACACCTGTGTCTTGAGAATTTGTTGTATTTTGAGATTATACCTTTTAATAGTTATGGAGGCTAGACTGTTCTAGCCTTCATAAATATTAAAATGTTTAATCTAGGTAATACGCACCAAAATTTTGTGACGAACTCTTAAAAATCTCAGCATTGTTAAGGTATAACAAGGTAGGTTGTTAAGTGTAGGCTAAGCAGCTGCAAAGTTATGCTGCGGAACCCTCGACATAATCCCCCAACTCGCATTAACGGTTGGTTTTCCATTATATATCAATACTTCCTTAAATGCCGTTTATTATTACCCCTTGCCTCGTTCAAATAACACTTAGTGCTCATTTTGGTGACCAAAAGGGAAAAATCAATAAATGAATCAGGATCAACGGTCAGAGGATAGTAAGTTTATTTTTAAATAAATAAATAAATAAACCATTTATTTCAGGCGACACGGCCCATACAATGATATTATATGTAAAAAGACGTAGATAGGTTACCGACCCAACATTCGGTGTTCAAAAACGGAACAATTTCGTACGATTAGATGACATGTAGAAGTAGGACGGCATGTCTTAATTATCGGGAGCGAAAAAGAGACAAGACGACGAAAATGTGGCTAATTAGCCAGATTTTGACGTGCCACTTGCGGAGCGTGTGTAACCTATCTACCTCTTTCTACATATAATATCATTGGGCCCATAGATAAATACCTTAACCTAAACATACATATTTGAATATAAACAAAACTTGTGTTAATAAAATAGGCTTAAGACTATGTTAGTAGCACTCCTCTTTGCACTAGCTTGACTTTAAGTGCTGCCCTGTGGAACTTGTCCGCGGAAGCGACGGAACACCACGTCCTGCGGCCAAAAGTCTTCCTCCATGACGACGGGCAGGTAACAGTTCGGTACACGCACCACAAACGCCTTGAAGTTGACGTTGCGGCGCGACTCCAGTAACTGCACCCTCGGCGTGTACCTAGTCTTCTGGCGCACGTACTCCACGATGTCCTCCGCCTTAGTGGTGTAGTGCAGGTGGGAGATGTACATCGGTGTATTCGGCTTTGCGGCACGCAAGCTCACTTCGGGCTCCGCAGGAGCTTTGCCGCAACGGTTCTTATTAATTCGCGGACGGCGCTTCCTCCTGTGCACCGTCACGAAACCCTCATCATTATCATTATCAGCCTTGTTCGACGCCTTTCCAGGCATAGGCTTCATCCTTGGAGCGCCAGGGACGCTCGCGGTGACTGAAATATGTATGTATTAATTATGTGTGTTGTGTGGGGGGATGTGTTGGTGTGTATGTGTGATAAGGTGTGTGATATATAAATAGTATGTTTGTGATATAGAATAGTAAATAAATGTATGTATCAGTGCCTTTTTTTTTTAGCTTAAGAAGTTTCAGTCATATCATAGTCCAAAGTAAGAAGCCATTTTGTAACCGCAATTTTGCATTTATTATGCGTAAGTTGTAGAATTTTGAGTCGGTTATTGAGTTTCGACTAAATGTGCGGTCCCATAAAACCGTACGACCTTCTACCGATTGTTTTACGGCAACGAACCTTTTCCCATTGAACCCTTCGACTTAACGGGATACAAGTGCACATGGAGGTTTTGTGAAATCTTAGTGACTGACAGGATGTAAAGCTGTCTGACTCTAGGAACTCCCACTTCGGTGTAGAGTGTGTTAGTGGGGTACCGGAATGGTCTTCCATAGGCAACCATACGCAGAGCTCGTTGAGCTCTATCAATTTTATTAATTAATTATTTATTATTAATTATTTATTAATTAAACAGGTTTTTATGATTCTAAACGTTTAACATAAAAGAAAAAAAACAGTTATTTTTTTATTTCTTAGCAAAAGGATTTAGAATTTTCTTATTAATAATGAAATACCCCTTTTAGGATTATTTTTGAGATAAAACGTAGCCTATTATTATTTATTTATTTAAAGAAGTACCAAGTCCAAAAATACACATCACAAATACATAAAATGCATTCAATTAATTCATAATTGAAATAAAATAAAAATCATTTGCTCATAAAAATAAAATACATCAAATTCCATATATTCCATATATATCCTTCCCCATGATGCCATCTATCTCCTTGCCAAATTTTAGGTATCGAAATCCGTTCGTTCGTGGTTTAGGCGTGAAAATTACTTTTCCATCCAGATGTTTGTGAATTTGTGAACTTGTATGTTACTACTACCAAGCTTGGTGGCTGGAACATTTCACCATAAGAAATCTTTATTGGAAATATGCCCCAAGTATTAACAAGGGTCAACGTATCATGAAAATCTAAAGGAATAGTATACCTACTTATTTACATATCACATCACACCTTGTTTCCCCGAAGGGTTGAGGGGCGAGCCTAATCCATCGATCGGGCACAAATCCAGGCCGCTGCTGCCGATGGGGCCGAAAGGAGTGGCGGCCGCGTACCGGAAGACGTAACGTTGAAAGGCCTCCCACAAGGTGGACCGATGACTTTGTATTGGCCGCAGGAATCTGCTGGATGCGACAACCACAAAACCGGTCGAAGTGGCGATGCTTGGGAGGCTTATGCCCAGCAGTGGAACTCTTTCGGCTGAAATCATGGGCACAAATCCTGACTCCGGGCTGCTACTGAGAGATTCCAGATAGAAAAACACAATTACACTTTGTTCGACCTGGGAATCGAACCCAGGACCTCATGATCAATCACGGTACAGCGGACAGAGCTCCGGCAGGATCTCATGGCAACATTGAGAGTGCGATTGTCGCAACCCAGCACTGGGCACGCCACAATTGTGGCGGTAAGTCCACGTAAGGCGCCACGGCGTCCTCACCTTCCGCCTGACGCAGGTCCTCACCGAACACGGTTGTTCGGGAGGTTCCTATTCCGGATAGGGCGGGAGGAAACACCCGGGTGTCACCATTGTGTGGATCGCCCGGAGGACACGGTGGAGCATACAGTGGAGGTCTGCCCGGCTTGGGCGGAGCACCACCATGTACTCGCGGAGGCGATCGGCGGCGATCGGCGGCGGCGATCTCTCGCGTCCGAACCTGCTCCAGACCATGGTACGGAGCGAGAGTGCATGGGAGGCCGTCACCTCCTTCTGCGAAGCCGTAATGCTCGCGAAGGAGGAGGCGGAACGCGTGAAGGAGAGGCAACTGTCGCGCCTTCACGCCCCTGGTCGCCGCAGGAGACGCCCTGGGCGGCGGGAATCCGTAGCCGATACCCGGCCACCGTAGGCGCAGGCTTGCGGACGGCGAGCAATGGGTAGCTCGCCGTCCGGTAAGGACCAGGCCCGGGTCGACAGTGTGTCGTGTTCCACGCGCGCCTCAAAAAGATGTCAGCAGTGATGGGGTCCGATAGGGCCGATGCCGCCGGGGTCGCGGGTTGTTCGAAAGAGATACCATGGCCCTGGCACAGGCAACTGAAGGAACACGGGTAGGTTTTAGTAAGTAAAAGTCTGACACGCCCTCCCACTCCGCCCAGAGCGGGAGAAGTCATTCGATAATTTCCCATCCACACACAAAAAAAAAAGGACCTCATGATCAGCAGTTGCGCTTATGACCTCCAGACCAACGAGGCAGTTAGATCTACTTATTAATTTTCATGATAACAAGCTAACAGACTTAAATAATAATAAGTAATATGTATAAAAAAAAAACAAAAGGGCATCAAAAACTACGTCCGCATCGTTGTCAACAGGAAAAGACTGTGTCCAAAAGACTGGCAGCATTGCCACGTTTTATGACAATGCTGATTCTTTTGCCTTAAAATAGGCCAACCTTGTGGTCACGTAATGAATCGATATTTGAAAAAAATTGTTTGTAAAAAAATCATCTTATTTATTCCTGTTTTCTTTTTATTTCAGCCAAAATGCAGGACCATACATATCCGGCTGCTCCCCCGGCTTATCCGACGGCCGCCCCCCCGCCTGTCCCCGCCGCGGTCCAAGCTGCTCCTGTGATTGTTCAAATGTCTGCACCAAGTCAAGTGGGCCCTGTGCCGTCCTTGGTCACATGCAGCACATGCCAAAAAAGCGTACTCACAAATGTGAAATACAAGGCAGTTGGAAAGACCCACATGTGGACTTGTTTCCTTTGTCTTATTGGGTAAGTAGCTACAACCTACTTTTAGTTTGAGGTTCATAATATTATGCTATATTTTTTTTGCCGCATCATCATTCCGCTGCATTGGCCCCCTTACATCATTTGTTGTAGAGACAGCAGCTGAATACACTATAAAAAAAGGAACCCTTGAAATTACCGTTAAAAGGGTAGGTCGAAAAGATAGCAAGCTTTAAAAAAAACTTCAGACTCTTTTAGTCTGAAGTTTTTTTTAATCGAAATAAAGAATAATTCTGGAATGGGAAATTGACCTCAAAGCTCCAAGATGCTCCTATACAGATGCTCATATAGAGAGGGACTCTTCAGGATAACGTTTAACCGTATAGTTCGGAAGCGCCCCCAATTGGACCCGAATACACGAACCTCCGTCGGCTCTCTATCGCACCCAATTAGACCCCAAAATGACGACATACGACACTCTAAATTGATTATGTAAATATTTAATAAGCTACCCATCAAATCAATCATATTATCTTATCTTATTGCGTTTATTATGAGAGTTGGATAAAAAACACATATACAGGGTTACTGGTAACTCGACGTATTCCTTGCAGGACGTCATAGTAGGGTTAAAATGCAGCAAATTAGGCCACCAAATGTTCTACCGAAATTCAGTAGTTTTTGAGTTAATTCGATTTTTAGCTTTTTTATGAAAAATCCCAGATTAAATCATTTGGAGCCAATTTAAAAATGATTTACGGCGCGACTGTACTGAAATTTAAGTTAACATCATAGCTGACGCCGTAGCAGATCCTTGTTAATAATTCAAAGTTCAAAAATGCCAAAAACTTTGGCAAATATCACTAAAGAAACATTTAGTTTTTTGTGAATTTTGCTATTACTTCATACAAAATGTTGTCTAGTGAAAATAAAAATTACTACGCCTGATGTACAAATTACTAGGAAAATATCCTTGTCTTATCAGCTATTCAGAAAGGTATGATTGTCAATACTTTTGCATGTGTGACAGGGAAAGAATGAGTTTTATGAGGAGCAGGTAAAATTGCGAGACGGTCAACCTATTGTTTCATATTCGTATTATTCGTAGTTTTTACCTGCGCTTGAACCCCAAACACTCGGCAAGCTTTGTGATTGGTCACTATTGTTCTCCCGGCGGGGTGCGACTTTACAAAATCTGGTCGTCAGAGTCAGTTAGTTTCAACTCTACGTCGCGCAAGCTCGTGTTTTGTTATCTGGCTATTTCCTTAACTGATACTGCGTATCTTGCTCTTGTGCTGTGCTGTGCCTTCATAAGTGCTGACTATGGCTGCATATTCTAACCTTGAATACGCTGACATAATGTACTGTTACGGAATTAGTGACGGTAACGCTGCTCAGGCGCGGAGAGAATATCAACTTCGTTTTCCCAACCGCCGACTCCCACACGTTAGTGTTTTTGGATCGACTTATCGGCGATTATCTAAAACTGGCAGCGTCCAAAGAAGCAGGCAAATTGACACTGGTCGTTCTCGGAGATACACGGCTGAGGACGAAGAGCTGATTCTTCAACGTTTTATTGACGACCCCAACATATCGACAAACATCGTAGCGCGTGAGCTTGCTATGTCACAGTGGAAAGTCTGGTCTGTAGTTCACTTATCAGGCCGACAGACATCCATACCACTATCAACCTGTCCAGTCATTAGAAGAGGGAGATCCGCCAAGACGGCTTGAATTTTGTCGTTTTATGCTAAATGCCGACGCCGAAAGCGAAAACTTTTTAAAAAACATTCTGTGGACCGATGAGTCATATTTTGACCGTGATGGTATCACAAATTACCACAACTTACATTACTGGGCACCGAAGGCAGAAGCAAATCCTAAGAAACTGATACCAACCGCATCCCAGCGTAGATTCTCGCTTAATGTTTGGATGGGTATTATCGACGACAAATTAATTGGCCCACATTTTTTACCCCAAACATTAAATGGGGAACTTTATGAAGATTTCCTAAGAAATCATTTAACACCACTGCTCACAGATGTACCGGAAGACAGAAGAGCAAACATGATGTATCAACATGACGGATGTCCAGCCCACTTCCGAATCACAATTCGACAATTGCTGGATGAAACCTACCCAAACCGATGAATAGGGCGCGGTGGGCCAATTCCGTGGCCTGCACGTAGCCCTGATCTTACGCCACTAGACTTTTACGTCTGGGGTCATATGAAAGACCTAGTTTATGTGACCCCAGTAAATTCAATTGAAGAACTAAGGGAGAGAATAAGAGATGCAGCGGACCAGATGAGGGCAACAATCACATCAAGAATCACAAAAACTGAAGTGAGGAAGCGAATAAGAACGTGTATTAGAAACCGAGGGCAGCACATCGAACAAGACGTGTGAAAGTGTAGTAAAAGTTTTTAAACTGATATTTTATTATTAAAAATAATGCTAATATTCACGAAATAGTTTTATTGATTTTCCGAATAATCACCTTTTTGTGAGACGCACATAATGTAGTCCTTAACTTTGTATTAACTTTCATACCTTTCTGAATAGCTGATAAGACAAGGATATTTTCCTAGTAATTTGTACATCAGACGTAGTAATTTTTTTTTCACTAGACAACATTTTGTATGAAGTAATAGCAAAATTCACAAAAAAACTAAATGTTTCTTTAGTGATATTTGCCAAAGTTTTTGGCATTTTTGAACTTTGAATTATTAACAAGGATCTGCTACGGCGTCAGCTATGATGTTAACTTAAATTTCAGTACAGTCGCGCCGTAAATCATTTTTAAATTGGCTCCAAATGATTTAATCTGGGATTTTTCATAGAAAAGCTAAAAATCGAATTAACTCAAAAACTACTGAATTTCGGTAGAACATTTGGTGGCCTAATTTGCTGCATTTTAACCCTACTATGACGTCCTGCAAGGAATACGTCGAGTTACCAGTAACCCTGTAGACACCATTAAATCTTTCATATTTAGCACGCAAGTTTACTAATTTACCTTTTTATTATCAAAGTCTGTAAATGCGATAATCGCCATTTTGATGACAGTGGTGGACGAGGCTAGAATACATAAAAATTGGGGATTTCTAACATCCAAACTGCACCACAGGGACAGTGAATCAATATCTTTTAATTATTTGACGAATTCATCCATTGTGCAAGGTAATTAAGCAGTGGTAATGAAGTTTTTTGATATCCAAAGTCGAAGTTACGTGCCCATCGTGTCTGTTTACATTTTTACTTTTCACAAATGTCACACACATACATGTAAATACGATTTAAAATGTGACAAATATCATTCAAAATATTATAAACAACAACAAAATGCCCACATCTTAATGTAATATACAAACACAGGTAAATAAAACGTAATATTCATTACCACTACTCAATTTGTGTTCAAAATCGCTGACCATTATTGATTTTTTTTTTATTTCGATTGACTCGAGTAGGTAATTAATATGACGAATGTCAGAAATCGATACTTGGAAATTGAAATAAATTTGTTTTAAGCATTAAATTAAATAAGCATTGTTTTTTATAATAATTTACACTTTTCATGTAATTTTAATCGTTTTTCGGAAATTATATTGTAACTGCAACAGACAGGACCTATAACCGCATAGGTACCTGATTTTTTTAATTTCGCGCCGAATTGTTTCATACTTATTTGAATTTAATTTTGGAATACGTTCGCTATACAAAATTATTTTAATTTATTGGACAATTATTTATTGTGGATTTTATTTATTTTTTTGCTACAGAATGCATTCATTTCGTAGGTAGGTATAATTTGTTTGGGACTGATGATAAATTAATTCTAACACTTTTACAAGTCAATATTGTTGTTAGTTGTATGAGCTTAGTAGTTTTTGTTTGAACTAGGTAAGTATTAGTTTATTGAATAATAGAAATTGTATATTTTTGTGGTAGTTTCCTAACGAAATTTAAAATTCTGGCCAAGTGTATGTCAGACCACGCACAGTGAAGGGTTCCGTAGTTGGGATGAACATTTACTCATGCACATTGCACAGCATTAATTTTATCGACTGCAAAAATAAGTTTGTATTTCAAAGTACCTATTTCTCAAAAAAACTATGGAAAACAAAGTTAATTCTGCGATTGTAACCGAAAATATACCATTACTCAGAGTTTTGACATCTTTATCATATAAATTATGAGACCCAACAAATCTACCCCACACCATAGACTACTAATAGGTCTTTACCTATGAAATTGCCGTTTTGTATGAAAAAATTTAAACGAATTTTTTTCATGCATTTTTTATTTGTATTAATCGAAGTAATCACCCATGCAATCAATGCATCTTTGCCAACGCAGTGGCAGTTTATTGATGCCCTTCTTAAAGAAATCAGCTGGACGGGAGGCAACAAATTCTTCAAAGGCATTTTGTACTGCCTCTCGGGTATTGAATTTTTTTCCCGCCAAGAAGTTATCCAAATTCTGGAAAAAGTAGTAGTCTGTAGGCGCAAGGTCTGGTGAGTAGGGCGGATGACGGAGAGCTTCCAACCCCAGTTCTTGCAACTTGGAGACCGTCTGCTGTGCAGTATGAGGTCGCGCGTTGTCGTGCAGGAGCAGCGGAGACGAGCGATTGACCAATGCTGGTTGGAGATGTGCCAGCTTCTCCATCATTGTGTTCAGTTCTTCACAGTACACATCTGAAGTAATGCTCACCCCGTTTGGTAAGAAGCTGTGATGAATCACACCGGCGCTAGACCACCAAACAGTGACCATCACTTTTCTAGGGGTAAGGTTTCGTTTAGGGCATTGTTTAGGTGCTGAACCAGGATCCAACCAACTTGCTGAGCGCTTGCGGTTATCAAACAGAATCCATTTTTCATCGCAGGTAACAATGCGGTTCAAAATTCCTTCATTTGTGTCTGTTGAGCAGTGCAAGGCACGTCTCGACGCGTACTTCGCGCTGGCGATCATTGAGTTCGTGGGGCACCCATTTGTCAAGCTTTTTTACCTTGCCAATTTGACGCAAATGGACCAATATTGTTTTGACGCTAACGTCGAAAGCTGCTGCTAATTCAGCCGTAGATTGTGTATCATCAGCTTCCACAATCGCCTTTAATTCGTCATTGTCGACCAAAGTCTTCGGACGACCGCGAGGTTCATTTTTCAGGTCGAAATTTCCAGAACGGAAGCGAGCAAACCAATAACAAGTGGTGCGTTGGTTTGTAGTGTTAGCTCCGTAAACGTCGTTGATGTTGCGTGCCGCTTGTGCCGCGTTGCTGCCACGACGGTACTCATATTCCATAATTACTCGAATTTATATTTGTATCCATGATGACGAAAAAGATTGAAATGCGATGAAAATGTAACACTAATCAATAAACAAATGGAAAAAAAAAATCCATGTTTTTAAAATAAAATTAATTTGAAATTAGAATTCTTAGCCAAACAAAAATTATTTTGATTTGAAATGGCCAGTACTGCAGAACGGCAATTTCATAGGTAAAGACCTAATATTTAAATGAGCCCCACACGCCTTTGTTCATATTTTTTTTTATCCAGCGGTTAAATTAAGTACATGTATGGGGAATGCCATGAATCTTTATCGTAATTTCACTACTGTACACCATTATTTAGCGGTGCAAAGAATACACCTTCTTTCAAATTTCCAACTTCACTCGAAATGACCAATCACTAAATGACCAACACGCGAAATGACCACTAAATGACCCGCACGTGAAATTTTAGGCGAAAGGACCAACTAATTCAAATTTAAAAATTTTCTTTCGAGCGAAGACTCATATAGGGTTAGTAACATTGTTCCTTAAAACTAAGTGTTAGTAAACAACACGAAACGATGGCACATGTAATCACTCTGTCAGCAATCATTTTCAGAACCCTGTTACGGCTGGCCATGACTTCCTGCCCAATCTAGGGAGGCCAAACGCCTCCTGCCGAAGGCTTTACGCGGAGGTTGTGCGATCCATGGCCCTTTACGGGTCACCGATGTGGGCGCTTTTCTTGAGGTGGCGACCAGCCTGCCGGTTGAACGCGTTCCAGAGGGTCTTGGCCATCCGGCTAGTCCGGAGATACAGCACGGTCTCCGGTGAGACGGCGAGCCTCCTTGCCAGATTGCCGCCATGGGATCTGGAGGTAAAAGTCCTCGCACACGTGTGGGAGTGGCGCGAGGAGGCAAAACGCCGGGGCGTAACTCCGCTGCCGCGAGAAATCACGGTACAGCGGACAAAGCTCCAGTGGGATCTCATGGCGACATGGAGAGTGCAATTGTCGCAACCCAGCGCTGGGCACGCCACAATTGCGGCGATAAGTACCCTCTTTGAGGAGTGGTTGGAGAGGCGCCACGGCATCCTCACCTTCTGCCTGACGCAGGTCCTCACAGGACACGGTTGTTTCGAGAGGTTCCTGTTCCGGATAAGGCGGGAGGAAACGCCCGTGTGTCACCATTGTGTGGATTGCCCGGAGGACACGGTGGAGCATACATTGGAGGCCTGGCTTGGGCGGAGCACAGCCGTGTTCTCGCGGAGGCGATAGGCGCCGGCGGCGGTAATCTCTCGCGCCCGAACCTGGTCCAGGCCATGGTACGGAGCGAGAGTACATGGGAGGCCGTCACCTCCTTCTGCGAAGCAGTAATGCACGCGAAGGACGGGCCTCACGCCCCTAGTCGCCGCAGGAGATGCCTTGGGTGGCGGGAATCGATAGCCGATTCCCGACCAGCGTAGGCGCGGGCTTGCGGATGGCGAGTAATGGGTAGCTCGCCATCTGGTAAGGACCAGGCCCGGGTCGACGGCGCGTCGTCTTCCACGCGCGCCTCAAAGATATGACAGCAGTGATGGGGTCCGAGATAGGGCTGATGCCGCCGTGTTCGCGGGTTGTTCGAAAGAGATACCGTGGCCCTGGCACAGGCAACTGAAGGAACACGAGTGGGTTTTGTATTTGATATTGGTAATTTTTTCATCAATGTTATGGGTCAATATGCGTAATAAGAAGATTAGTCAATATGAGTAATTGAGATTGGTAATTTTGCGTATTAGTTGTTTTGCGTATTGGTTGTTTATTGGTTGTTATCCTTCTGCGTTATTTGCACCAATACATATTGGTCATTATGCGTCTAAACCGTATCGATTAGGCTGAATGCAACTTTTCAATCGAAATAAGAAATAATAAATAAATAAATAAATAAATTTTTATTAACAAATGTGGGTACAACTCATCTATCCTAAACAAAAACACAATGTGCAAAGTTTTGAGTATTTCAAAGATAGAGTAAACGACGATGTCTGTGCTAGTATTAACTGTGTGACAGACACCGGCGCCTTCCTCCTACAATCTTAAGTAACAAGCGATACCGTGACATACGGACTCGCTACAGGAAAATTAGAATGTTACAAATAGTTCTGGTACAATTTCAATTACGTTCATGTAAGTTTAATTAAAAGAATAAAAATTTAATTTAATTGAATATAACTACTAATTTTATTGAAAAATAATTTATTAATTTCAATTTTTAAGGCATGCAAGGAAATACGTGAATGCGAAAATTAAAAAGAAAATTGAGTAGACGGTCAGCACTAAGAAGTGTCACGTTGCAACATATTTTTTTGGATTTTTTATCAAGATTTGATCGTGTTTTTTATGTAGTTTATGTATGAAAAGTGGTAAAAGTAAGAATGCAAAGAGAATGACAATATCTTTATTTTGCCCTTTTGCATTAATCAGCAAGAGAGAAGCTTGTTTATGTACATATTTTCAGCGAATCTAGATTGCCTACCTTTGGATAGGTGTAGTAATACAGGATTGTATACAACTTTCGCAGTAGACTGACGCGGTTTGACCGACCCAACATATAATTAAAGATATTTGCCACAAACTTATTGTTTAGAATAGCTTCGGTAACATATTTTTCTAAAGAAATTCGAATGCTGAAAGTTGATGTAAATTCCTGAATTTCATGACGTAATTCGTAACATCCCGCCGAGTCAGCTGGTATGTCATATGTCAAAATCTTGTCGAGCAGAGAGGTTATGGAATAAAAAGCTTGCCAACCGCTTATATCGAAATAACGTAAGAACCTACCTATAACATTATTTGTCTTATGTTATCATGAATCGAGTAGGTAGAGGTTATAGTTAAGGCCTTTCCGTGATCAAACGACCTTGAGCGTTCGGTCCTTCTCTGTCCTGCCGCTCAGTCTTGCTCTGTCCCGCACCCTACACACGCTCCTCTATCATAAAATTCACATTTTTTTTGGAATTATTGAAAAAAAAAAGAATACTTACTTAGCGATCGTTTGAAACAAAATACAACGTGGTGTCACGTTTAATCCTCAAATCATTAGAACGTCAACTTTAGTAGAAGATGTATGCAATCAATACTTTTAGCAACTTTTTTACGAGGAGATTTTAAATAACAAATAAAAAAAACTTTTATATAAAAAAAAAAACAACCGAGTTCCAAAAAAATACTACAAAGTCAAAAATAACTTTAATTTCGGAAGTTGGTGTCTTTGGATCTGTATTTTAGCTTTTTGCCACCGACTTACGAAATTAAAGTTATTTTTCACTTTGTAATATTTTTTTGGAAGTCGGTTATTTTTTTTTTTTTTTGTAAAAAGTTTTTTAATTTTCACTTTTTAGTGGGTCAGTCTGTAATTTATCTAAGTTACAATAGCCTAATAATGTCAACTGCTCGTCACCTTTTACAAAATATTGTTTTTCCCGATACAAGGACATTAATTGTTGAGGAGTTCTCCCAGTAAGGAACCAGGAGAACTGGAACTGATGTTGAAGTCACCATCTGCTCCACTTCAACATATTATTTTGTATTGTGACGAGCATAAATTGCTTAGCAATAATCGAATCGCAACCCGTGAAATACGTATTATTGAGTAGTTCCGATGGCCATCTGTGGTCTTCTTCATCAGTTCCACTTCGCCAAATGGTGCTTTCCGGGAGCAAATGCACCAGTTACTATAAAAAATATCCAAATCGCTATAGGTTTGCCTATATAATTTTAAGGTTCTGCTCGATTTCTCTCGGATGGCATCATCAGATCCTGATTTCCTTATTATGGTACTACTCTTGGGATATCTCCTTTCTAGCAAAAAAAGAATCATCAAAATCGGTTCATAAACGACGAAGTTAACCGTGAAAATACATTAAAAAAAATATATATGTCGGTCGAATTGAGAAACCTCCTTTTTTTGAAGTCGGTTAAAAACAAACAAGACGTGCAATGTGATGATAGAACATCAAACATTAATAATGTGCTTTTAGATGTAGTTTAATATGACTCTTAATTAATGAGTTAATGACCTCTGAATAACGCACTATCGCAAGGTTTTGGTCGGGGTAGCGCCTTAAACAAGCAGTTGCATTTTTTATTTTTCCGCTTCCAGATGTTGGCCATGTGTGTGCCTCCCCTACATCATGAAAACCTGCCGCAACGCTGATCACTACTGTCCGGGCTGCAACGGATATGTCGGAGCCTATACAGCGTAAATTCCTTTGATTGATAATTATATTTTTATTTAATAGTTTTTTTTTTATCTATAAAAAAGAACATGGGTTTTAATAGTTATCAAGCTTAGTAATAGCTGTAAGTACAAAGGTAGTACAGTAAAGAAAATTGATTAAAAGAAAATTGTGTGATATGTCCAAACATATTTATTTATTTATTTATTATTTAAATAAAATCCATTTTAACTTTTGATTTTTTGAGCACAACTCACATTAGAGTTAGATATCAGCATGTCGTCATATGGCAGAGATTATTTTCTTTGTTGAAAAAAGCTTTGTGCCGAAAAACTATAATTAATCATGTAGATAACTGGTTTTTAGTCATTAAACATTTTTGTAAAAAAAAAAACCTTTTTTTATTTGTACCTATTGTATGACTAGTCACCTGATGTATGAACGTAAACGAAGCAAAAGGAGTATGTAAGGATCGTAGCAGGTGGCGTTCTGTAGTTTCTGCCTACCCCCATGGGAAGAAGGTATGAGTTACCTACATATAATTATGATCTTAAAAAGAAGAAAAACTGTAGTAATTCTATAAGTTTAATCAATGATTACCTGTTCTTGAGATCATAGAGATAGATATCTTTTAGTCTCCACAAATTCCTGTACAAAAATTTGAAAAGTGTATACAACAAGTAGTGGAGAGGCGTGCATTTTTTTTAGACTGAAAGATTCTATCAAAATATATTTTATCAGCACAATCTTAAATCCCGAACGTAAATTGCCGACGAAGTTCAAAAAGCTGCAAGATCGAAATGCGATTCGGCAGACCATATCTGCCGGATGCCGACAAAACCGTGGGACCGTATATTACAAGACTGAAGCTCTTTTTCTCTCTTCGTCGAGTCGATGGCACGACAGTGTATTCAATTTTGTTGGCCATCGCAGTTCTTTCCACTCTTCCCTATATGTTGCCTTATCCGGCCAATCTCCCATTTTAAACGCCTCTAAGTAACGCCAGCGTCTCCTCAGCCTTTCTCGGCAGCTACACCCATTTTTCGGTTCCCACTGTGTGACGGTTCTGGCTCAAGTGAGCACTAACGAAGGATTTTTGAAAATTCATCCCCTAAGAGAGAGCAATAAGGACATAATTATTATGACAGTTTTTATGACAGTTTGTTATTTTTGCCGATCGGAAATCCCACCGGACACAGGCTTGGCTATCTAGTAATATTCTGTTATAAATTATAATCTGAAATGGATCGGAATGCTGGGCAGTGAAGAAGACGGATGAAAAGAAATTGCATGCAACGGAGATGAGAATGTTGAGATGGATGTATGGAGTGACGAGAATGGATAAAGTAAGAAATGAGTATATAAGAGGAAGTTTGAAAGTGGCGCCGGTGATAAAAAAGTTGAAAGGAAATCGTTTGTATTGGTATAGGCATGTAATGAGGAGAGACGAAACGCATGTGACTAAAAGAGTGATGAATAAACATGTTGATGGATGTAGAGGCAGAGGAAGGCCAAAGAAAAGATAGATGGATTGTGTGAGGAATGGTATGAAAGAGAAGGGAGTGAATGATAGCGTGATGGTTGATAGGGGAGAATGGAAGAAGAAAACGTGTTGCGCCGACCCCTTGTAATATGGGATAAGGACAGGAAGATGATGAAATTATAATCTAAAATAATCGTATCTACATTGGACGATATTTTATCTATAATCGACAGTTCGTTGTTCCGAGTTCAGTACAGTCACTTGTCTCGTTCGAAAACAAAGTAAAGCTGTGATAAAAATAAATTCACAATTCAGTGAAATGAATCAGTACAATGAAGAATTTCATGATCGTGAGTATTTTATTTTTTAAACTTATTTAAACGCTCAAAAGTACTAAAGCTCGAAGAGCTTAGATTTTGTAATTTGCGTTATATAAGTATTTTATGAACAAATGTTTTTTATCGACATGTAACAAGTACATCAGTAACGAATTTGGTAAATATTTTAAAGCGTGTTTTAGGTGAAAAAAGTATGTTCAGATAAACAGTTACTTAATCGATGTTTCACCTCACTGATGCCAAACTAACCAGAAAACTATCAACGTGTTAGTTCCAAAATTTCCAGAAGCATGTGTCACGTTAAGAAGCCACCGATAAACACCATAAGTCACTAAAGTTAAAGAACAACACACACGTTTACATAATACGAAGAATCCAAGCGAGTAAAATTATAGATTTATTTATTTATTTTCCATAATTTCAGCTAAAGAGCAGGGCCAACCTCCACCATACACACATAGTCACGATCCACCTCAAGTGGTGCGCTCTACAAATAATATGTCAATGCAAACGGGACAACCAATGTTGGTACCAATGGGACAACCCATGCATGGAGCAATGGGACAACCCATTCCTCTACAACATGGAACAATGATGCAACCCACCGGAGGGATGTACCATGCTCATACTCCGGTCGTGGTTCCCATGGTCGTTGGTAATCAGATGGGCCCAAAACCACAACCCATTACCTGCCAATCCTGCAAAGAAGTTATAGTCACAAGAGTTGAAGCCAAGGCTACCACAAAGACTCATATGTTTGCAGCCATGCTTTGTTTTATGTGGTCAGTATTTTTTTTTTTTGCTATTTTAGATATATTGTGAGTCAACTGTTCAGTGTTATCTTATCACTCATTTGATTTTAGTTTGAAGCCATATCTATTATTATTTATTTATTCACTAATTGTGTTCCTCTAACGCATAGGACTTAGAACTTGCTTTTCTATTTTCAGCTGCTTGCCATGTGTGTTCATCCCCTACTGTGTGGACAGTTGTCGTAACACGGACCACTACTGTCCAAACTGCAGCACCTACATCGGCAGCTACGTCCACTAAATTCTTATGACTGTTAATGGCTTTTTAAATCTAAAATACGTCGAAAACAAAATGATAAGTGCCTTTATAAGATTATGTTATAAATAGATGTGTCGCCCTAATATAGAATTTTGACAATGTGATTCGAAGCTTTAACCAAAATTTTAAATCTATAGATTATATTATTGATCAATCAGTTGCAGTAAGTCAAACCTCTCGTGCCGAAAAACGTGCCCGCCAAAGGCGGTACTCCAACCAAAACCTTGCCACATGCATGCGTGTTATGAATGTTCGATATCTTATCATCACATTGCACGTTCTTATTTGTTTTTATGTGTCACATTTAGAATCTCCTTGTAAAAAAGTGCTTACAGTATTGATTGCTTGCAATGATATCAAAAGATAAGTCAATGATTGCTTGCATCTTTTGCTAAAGGTGACGTTCTAATCATTTGAGGATTACACTAATGGATAGATAATTTAAAAATCTAAATAATTCATGTTTTATTTTATTTCAAAAGATCGCTATTCTTTTTTTTATTAAAATAATTGCAAAAAAATATGAGTTTTATGATAAAGCGGCGTGAGCAGGGAGCGGGATAGATCGAGCCTGAGCTGCGGGAAAAGAAGGAACGAACGCTCAAGGTCATCGGTCGGGGTAGCGCCTTATTTAACGGTCTGCATCCACTTGCGGTCCAGCATGCGTAGCATGACCACTTCTATCTCTACGAAGAATAAACACATCTCTTTCTATATAAAGTGACATTTATTTTCTCCATTTTTGACATCGCACCGTAGAAATCCTTCCACAATTTGTCATTTTGTCTAACGATCTTTTTCTAGGTCCTTTATGTAGACTATTTATTTTGGAACAGTTTTCTATTCAAACTGTCAAAATCACACTGACAACTAACAATTATCTAGGGTAGTGAAGACAATTTGACTTTGTAATTGCCATGCTAAAGACAGAAGAAAACTTTCTACTCGACGGCCGCAAAGTATAAACGGTTATCTACAAAATCATGATTTTACAAGAGAGCGTTTTGAACGCAAATCTTCTATTTTACATCATTTAGTTAAATCCTTGGTAATGCCTTAGCATTACCAAGGAAATGGTTAAGATTAATATTACTGTAATATATATTTTTTTCCCACAATACGGTTGTTCGTCACATTATAAAAAATTGGTGTAGTTGTCTTTATATAAATAATTTAATATTAAACAAATCCCATGATAAAACAAAGAACACTGAGTCGAACTATGTAAAAAGTGAATTTCTTAAAAAGGCAGTTGATTCTTTCTACTTTGACTGTCAACACGGAAACGTCATTTTTGTCTATTCTTCCGTCAACAAAATCCCTTTCTATGGTGATCATGTTACGCATGTTGGTACATTCGCTTTCGTATCTTTCTGAGTCCAAATAACTTAATGCTACGGCAAAGTAGAGGGATAATGTGATGTTGGCCGAAGAGACAGGTCCTGGGGGCTTACTATGAGCTCTTATAGCAGGGCAGAAGTTGAACGGTTCCAGTGTGAGAGAGAGACGGAGCTATATACGACCTACAGCACCATCCTTTTTTCTCAAGGGATCCATGATGGATCCATGATGTTTTTTTACGTCCCCTGAGGGGGTAAATAAAGTCACATTCTTATCAGGTCCCTAGCCTATTAATAATGATGGTATGCCTATGGAGCCTACAGCCGATCCTTGAGAATCTTAACAATATCAGTTTTCAATTTATATCTGCTTAGGAATAATATGTCTATTGCACCAAAATGCGTATTGTATATGTGGACTAAGCGGTATAGAAAAAAAAAAATAAAAGTAATAAATAAATAAATAAAAGTCCTCTAGATCGAATTTAAGCCATGGTAACCAATCTCAGCGGAGACCAACGGAGACCTTCGGCTCGGGAGGTATTATAACGCACAAGTGTGTGCGCAGACATAGGAGCACTCTGTCTTCCCTCACTCTCTTAGCCCGATGGGACGGTAATCCGACACGACCGGAGAGAGACCAGGCACAGGGCCAACGGCTTAACGAGCTTTCTGAGGCACGGTGATATCACACCGCTAATTTCCAAACTCAGGGCACGGACACTAGACCATAGGAACAAATTAGATTAGATTTAGGACCACGTTTCAGATTGTTTAAATTACACACTTTTATGGGGTACTGCGTAAAATGTTATAATAAAATACCACTCGATATTCTTCAACTAAACGAGAAGACATTCAAAACATGCATTAAACTTACACTATGTAGACAAGCATATTATAAGTTGGATGATTATATCGTAGATAAAATGCTTTGCTTAATGCTGCATCCTAATAGCTATAACACATTATCGATCGGAGTTGGTTTAATTTTGAAACAAATTGCTAATCCATTGCTTCATATGTACGAAAAATTTGTCTGCTCGAGAACGTAAATAACGTAATGAAAGTTGTTGACCTGTCAAAATGAAACCAACTCCGATTGATAATGTGTTACGCAATTAGGGTGCCGGTCCTGCTCCACAACCACTTGGTCCACCTTGTTAATATTTTAGTATTTGGAAGAGATGCTTCCCTTTTTTTTTTCCTGATATTACGATCTTAATGTTTATTTTTATTTAATCGAGTTTTAGCAGTTGAATATTTCAAGATTTTCTCTCATTTTGGTACTATTTTTTTTTATTATTCTTTCAAATACATTGCAAACTACATTTTTGTATAATTCAGAAGCATTTTTTTTCAATATTGTAAATGTGAGTGTCGTGGAGTCGCTTATGTTATGATGTAGCAGTTGAGAGTATGTCATGCTCACATACATGTCTCGCTGATGGTGGGAAGTGTGTTAGATCATTCGGTTCCTTACAAAATGGTTGAGCTGGATGGTGCTGTGCTAATCCACGTGTCATGTTCGTGAACGGGTGCCGACAGTTGACACTGGTCATCTCTTAACTGCCACGGCTTATTTTTAATCTTATAATTGTTTTTATTTTTTTTTTTACATTGTTCTCACAACAACAACAACAATAATCTATCCAGGATTTTTTAATATCTTGATAAAAAAGAGTGTCCTTGGAGTTTCTTGCCCGTTCTTCTCCAAAGAGACCGACGATTTAGAATGGGCAACTAGCTTCAACTTTCTGACTAACTGACCAACTCTTTGACAATTCAAAAGCGCTTGTAATTAGTTAATTTGAAATAAATTAATTTCTTTATTTTTGTGGTTTATAAACAATATACAAGTTAACACTATTTACACTAGGTACTAAAGTAAATGACTAACTAACTAACTATACAAATAAATACAAAAACAAAAGGACACTTTGGCGTCGAAGTACTCGTCCGCATCGATGTCATCCGGAAACGTGCCCAGAAGACTGGCAGCATTGCCACGTTGAATGGCAATGCTAATTCTTTGCCAAAGAACGAGCCGGCCCTCTGGTCACGTGAAGTCTCGACCAGTCGGCGAGAAATTTCCTTAAAAAGTAGACGCGCAAATAAATTAATTGAGTTTGAGTTGTTTTATTAACCGACTTCAAAGAAGGAGGAGGTTGTAATGTCTAGATAGACATGTATTTTTTTCAGGAGCTAAGAACTGTGCGTAAACAAAAAATCCATAAATATGGTCTTTTTCCTTCCTACGCTATCATTTATTTCGACAAATCTTGAATACAATATTAAAAGCTTATAGGTAGGTACTAAAATATATATTTTATATTATGCACAAGTATATAAAAAAGATAGAAGTCAAAAAAAGATAATGAACAAAATCTGTCCATCTTTTATGGTTACATTGTATGTAAGTATATATCCATGCCAGAATAGTACATTTTGATACAAGTGGAGAATTTTTGTTATTGCATTCGAGGCGGAATTAAAACCCGAGGCATAGGCGAGGTTGTTTTTGAGCCGAGAACTGCAATAACAAATGTCCACGTGTATCAAACGACGTTTTTCAATACACTTTTGAAGAAATAAAATAAAATAACGAAACATATCTTTGTCATGAATTATTAGGGAACTATGATTTAAATTTTCTTTTTTTTATTCGCGCTTTGCTTTCGTCAGGTTGAAGGAGAAGCAAAGATATAAAGCCGACAACAGCCTAATATGAAAAATAGAAAATTCAAATATTTTTGAGTTTAGAACACAAATAAATGTTAATTTGTTCATAAACGTTTTTTTTTATTGTAATAATCATGGTTTTTGATGATATATTATTTATAAACATTATTTAAATATTCTATAAATATTAACGCCGTAAAGACGCTTAACTCTTTGCCGAGATTAAAAGAAAAACATTCACCTCCGAATAGAGACGGTGTGAATAGAGGCAACGAACCAATTTGGACTAAGTATAGGTTTAAGTTATCTGTGGCAATTTTTATTCCCGCACACATGTTGGAAAGTGAAAAATCGCACGCGTGAGAAATTTGGTGCATTGTGAACCTAATCGTAGTGCGATATTTATTTATTTATTTATTTATAATAAGCACACCAACAGCACGGTCACTTACAATTCAAAATAAAATAACATAAAAAAATGGCATTTTAGTAACCATGCAAATAACAGGAACCAGAAACAAAATAAACCAATTAAAAAATAACCAATAATAATAAAAACCAAAAAAACCAAACCCAAACCAAATAAAAAAAACCAACAATAATATGAACCAGTTTTCGAGGAAGTGTATTGAAAAATCCTTTTTTTAACTTGCTTATCTCGTATTTTCTGTACCTACATTAAGAAGTGCTCAAATAACTAGATAGCCACATAGAAATCGATAACTTATCTTGGTATCTATAATGGACGATATTTTATCTATAAATCGTCAGTTTGATGTTCCGAGTTCAGTACAGTCACTCGTCTCGTTCGAAAACAAAGTAAACCTGATTTTAGTTATAAAACGAAATTAGTAATTCAGTGAAATGAATCAGCACAATGAAGAATTACATGACCGTGAGTATTTTATTTATTTAAAGTTTATATATTAGGTAGGTCCACGTTTTTAGGGCTCGGGAGACAAAAAGTAACTCATATAGTTTCGCTCTGTCCGTTTGTCCGTCCGCAGCTTAGCTCAGAGACTCTTAGTACTAGAAAGCTATAATTTGGCATGGATACTTATACATATTCATTACGCCGACAAAGTGGTAAAATAAAATCATGAAAAACAAATTTTTTAGGGTACCTTCTGTACCTACACGTAAAGTGGGGATGTTTTTTTTCTCGTCTACCCCATTTTGTGGGGTTTTGTTGGATGGGTCTTTTAAAAATATTGCGGGTTTGTTAAAACAATTTTTCGATTTTGCGATTCGTTTCTGAAATATTAAGCTTTAAAGTGCTAATTTTTGCTAGAGTCAGTGTCTGCCAGTTAAATGGTTAGTTTTGGATGGGTGAAAAAATTTACGGTAGTAATATATATAACGAAATTAAAAGGAAAACTATCACAGCTAAGTAGGCTTTTCAAGTTTACGAGTAATAGTCAACCAACTTACATTTGCAGTTGGAATGTATGGGAGACCATGTTTTTCAACTACAGTGTTAAGTTTGTTATTGGGATAAATTCATCCCAACTACGGAACCCTTCATTGTGCGTAGACCGACACACACTTGGCCGGTTTTTCTATATTCTAACCTTCAAAAGTAGGTACAGTACAGCCCGAAGAGCTTAGATATGATAGTTAGCATCATATTTGAGGATAAAAATTAGGTATCGGTAAATATGTTTTTACGTCAGTATCCAATAGCTATTATTAAGAGGCATTTCGACCGTGATTTTTGCGTTAAGGTGATTGTAGCCGCTAAAATCGCCACCATTGAGAAAAAAAAAATCATCAAAAATCAGGAGATATGGAACATTTTGAAATTTCCTATGTACACATTTTTTGTACAAAAAAATCAACACTAAAACTTCTTTTTTTTTTTTTTTTTATGTTGCCGGGGTGGAAAATCCTCATTGATGTCCCCCGCCCTGGGGTGAGCGGAGGGGTCTGTCAGACTCTTACTGACTAAAAACCACCCCGGTGTTCCCTTCCCACACCTGGACCGGGGATCATGGGAACTTGGGCGCCTTCCACGATCCCCGGCTAGTGCCGGCCCGCATTTGCGGGCCTCCTCAGGCCTGCGAGGGGAGTGAGGTGCAGGACTCCCCCCGCAACGGCCAATAGGGGCGCGCGCGGAACACTGCGCGCCGCCGCCTCGGGTAACACTAAACCTCCTAGGTTAGCCTTAGCAGTTTACGCCAAAAACGGCCGTTCACGCAAAAACTATCAAGCGAAGTACATCATCATCGAGTTTTACATCGAAAGGTTTTAAAACAATTTTACTGTATGAATGTTTTCCTATCTTATTGAAGTCGAAAAGACGAAAAGATATAATAGTTCCACAATTATGTTGTCATGTAGTAAACGTACATATGTGTGTATGAGGTGCGAATGTGTGAAATATCTTAAATAACTCACCTACATTTGTATTGTGATTACGTCTCAACGAAAAATTATAATCATTTATATGCAAATATTTAACTTAATAATGCTTTAATCTGATAAAACATAACTTTACTCAAAGAAGGCTGTATTAAGCACCAGATGATTTAAGGACGCTGTTACAAATGGGTAGTCAAATCATTACATTTTTACACCAAAGTATGTTTATTAAATAAAATGCTTTGCATTCTTTACACGTTTTTGGCCGAATTGTTGATAGATGTGCATGGTACGATTCTGAACTGTAAATATAATTTTAGATAGGTACAGTTTCTCAAAAAAGGTACTGAAATAAAAATTTTTACTTCGGTACCTTTATTGAGAAAATGTACCTATTTAAAATTATATTTATAGTTTAGAATCGTACCATGCACATCTATCAACAATTTGGCCAAAAAACATCATAAGAATGCAAAGCATTTTATTTAATAAACATACTTTTGTGTAAAAAAGTAATGATTTGACTACTCATTTGTAACAGCGTCCTTAAGAGAGAATTTATGTAAAAGTTTATAAATACAACGCTAAGTCATTATTAGCGCATGGCCAAAATCGGAACTAACGTTGCCGTCTTTTATTTATTTATTATTGTTTTGTCAATACAATTTCTGTGACAATTTCACAAATGTTTACCAACAATGCCCCTCTGTCAATGTCATTCACGCGCCAAAATATTCTCGTAGCACTCTACGAGGAATACAAGCGGGCTAAATAACATATTTATATCGTCTATTGTCAGTTTCAGGCCAGGGCCAGCCTCCGTCATACACACCCAACGACCCACCTCATCCTCAAGTCATGCGTCCCACAAATCAAAAAATAAAAGATGGACAACCTACACTTATACCGATCGGACAACCCATTCTTGATACAATGGGACAACCCATGCAAATACAACATGGAACAATATTAGAACCCAAATGGGGAGAAGCTGCCGCGGCAACGATCCCCGTCCTCGTTGGTAAACAGATGGCTCCAGTACCAGAACATACGACCTGCCCATCTTGCCAAGAAGTCATCGTCACAAGAGTTGAAGCCAAGGCTAACTCTAAAACAAATATGTTAGCTATCATGCTTGGTGTTTTGTGGTCAGTACCTATATGAATTTATTGTTGACTTGTCTTCTTTATGCTGACTTTTAATTAAATTCCAATCTTTCATGGGGTTAAAGCGTTAAAAAGATCATCATCATCATTCTCCTGTCCTTATCCCAGCTTATTTATGTTCGCCGCATCATGTATTTTCCTTTTATACTTCCGTACTCGACAGGGTAAAAGAATCATGAATATATTATGCAACTTTACCATAGTACCTAATATTTAGTATGTGTTAGCAGTGTAATCTCATGATATTTTTTTTTCTTTATCGTTCTTATAGTTATTTATCCAATTCTATTTTTGTTTGAAGCTAGCACCACTTTAGCTTTGTAATCCATTTCGACAATGAATCTAAAAATATATGATGACGTTCATCATTCGTTTCATTAATTTGTTCATCGTTCAGTCACGATTAAAGAAATTATAGCCGCTTTGACACTTTTGACAGGTGCCCGGACCTGACATCTCAGTGCTGCCACCTAGTGAACGTCATTTTAAAAAACCCTCATTTCAATTCACTTATTTGTCCCCATATCACCTAACCATAAAAAAGGGGCATAGATGGATCTGCAGTAACTTTTCCTTTTCTATTTTCAGTCTTTGGCCGTGTGTGCTCCTCGTCTACAGTTCGGACTATTGCCGCAACACGGACCACTACTGTCCAAACTGCAGCGCTTACATCGGCAGCTACGTCCGCTAAAACCACATGACTGATAATGAGGGCTTTTATTTGAAATACGTTGAAAACAAAAGGATAAATGCCATTAAAAGTAAAAGTGTTACGTGGATTTTGAAAACGTGACTCGAAGCTGTTACAAATGGATATTACGAGTATTAGAGGTTTATCTAGCACTTGATTAGATACTGACCAATGGAACGTAGTGACGATATCACCAATACTATGTATACATATGAGATGAGTTGTAAGGATTACGAGCTATTTTTGTAAATAAACTTTATCTGACTATAGGTAAATTATGTGTTTTATTTCACGAAGTAATGAAGGGAAAGAGACGAATACCTAGAATAAACATAACATGTAACGAAGGCTTGAAAACCGGTATCATCTTGGTTCGCTTAATTTGTGGGTTGTACCCAGCGTGGTAATTGTATAACACACTTACACAAGGCACATTGCGCAACGCCATTCATTTTGGCAATTCAATAACATTCATTGCGTTATTTACGTTGTCGAGCGGCCGAATTTTTCAAACATAATTTATGTTCCACATGTGCCCCTTTTTTTTTTTTTTTTTTTGTGGATGGGAAATCATCAAATGACCTCCCGCTCTGGGCAGAGCGGGAGGGCGTGTCAGACTTTTACTGATAAAACCCACCCATGTTCCTTCAGCTGCCCGTGCCAGGGCCACGGTATCTCTTTCGAACTACCCGCGACCCCGGCGGCATCGGCCCAATTGACCCCGTCACTGCTGACATCTCTTAGAGGCGCGCGTGGAAAACAACGCGCCGTCGACCCGGGCCTGGTCCTTACCGGACGGCGAGCTGTCCACATGTGCCCCTGTGAATCAGTTGTAGGTGTCCCGCAACGTGTTAACCTTGACCAGTCTACTGTTCTGGTCAAGGTTAACACGTTGCGGGACACTAAACGCTTAAACATACAAAGCGTAATTGAAATAACTGAAGATCTGAAAAAAAGTCATTGTCATTAGAACAACTTTTATTACAGAACCAACTCTGAAATCGCGAAAAAAATTAGCTGTTCCCTGCATTTTGTCGAGTTATGTGAACATAAATAAAGGAATGGAGCAGCTGATTTTTTTACAAGTTTTTTTTTAAATTATACCTCGTTCTATTTTATAATTACTATCACATAAAAAAATTATAAGTAATAGGTCTTTACCTATGAAATTGCCGTTTTGTATGAAAAAATTTAAACGAATTTTTTTCATGCATTTTTTATTTGTATTAATCGAAGTAATCACCCATGCAATCATTGCATCTTTGCCAACGCAGTGCAACGAAGTTATCCAAATTCTGGAAAAAGTAGTAGTCTGTAGGCGCAAGGTCTGATGAGTAGGGCGGATGACGGAGAGCTTTCAACCCCAGTTCTTGCAACTTGGAGACCGTCTGCTGTGCAGTATGAGGTCGCGCGTTGTCGTGCAGGAGCAGCGGAGACGAGCGATTGACCAATGCTGGTTGGAGATGTGCCAGCTTCTCCATCATTGTGTTCAGTTCTTCACAGTACACATCTGAAGTAATGCTCACCCCGTTTGGTAAGAAGTTGTGATGAATCACACCGGCGCTAGACCACCAAACAGTGACCATCACTTTTCTAGGGGTAAGTTTTCGTTTAGGGCATTGTTTAGGTGCTGAACCAGGATCCAACCAACTTGCTGAGCGCTTGCGGTTATCAAACAGAATCCATTTTTCATCGCAGGTAACAATGCGGTTCAAAATTCCTTCATTTGTGTGTCTGTTGAGCAGTGCAAGGCACGTCTCGACGCGTACTTCGCGCTGGCGATCATTGAGTTCATGGGGCACCCATTTGTCAAGCTTTTTTACCTTGCCAATTTGACGCAAATGGACCAATATTGTTTTGACGCTAACGTCGAAAGCTGCTGCTAATTCAGCCGTAGATTGTGTATCATCAGTTTCCACAATCGCCTTTAATTCGTCATTGTCGACCAAAGTCTTCGGACGACCGCGAGGTTCATTTTTCAGGTCGAAATTTCCAGAACGGAAGCGAGCAAACCAATAACAAGTGGTGCGTTGGTTTGTAGTGTTAGCTCCGTAAACGTCGTTGATGTTGCGTGCCGCTTGTGCCGCGTTGCTGCCACGACGGTACTCATATTCCATAATTATTCGAATTTTTAACGTATCCATGATGACGAAAAAGATTGAAATGCGATGAAAATGTAACACTAATCAATAAATAAATGACTACTTTTGGAAAAAAAAATCCATGTTTTTAAAATAAAATTAATTTGAAATTAGAATTCTTAGCCAAACAAAAATTATTTTGATTTGAAATGGCCAGTACTGCAGAACGGCAATTTCATAGGTAAGACCTAATATTAGCTGTTCCAAAATTTAACTGATGAAAATGTAAATAACCAGGATCAGAAAACATGTCTGTGGATACTAAATTGTAGTGCCACATACAAATTGAGTACTTCAATTGATTTTTTGAATACTTAAACCCGAAATTCTAATTTAAATCACCTTAAAAATTTTCTTCATAAAAAAAAAAATTAAATTAAAATTGAGGTTATGCAATTAACCTGAATTGTCAAAACAATTCAGGTTAATTGCATAACCTCAATTTTTGTCCATGATTTTTGAATTCAATTTGATTTTTATCAATTTAATCATTTTGTTCAAAAAATATTTATTGTAAAAGTGGTGAGATAAAAAGTTGAAAACTTCTAAATACAGTTGAATGTGTTACTAATTTCCTTTAGTGGGTTATTGCGTAAGAATTTAACCTGGACAGAGTTTGTTCACATATTCATCAGATACTTTAGGAACTGACCAGTACGTACCTAAAGAATGATCTTACCACTTAATGTATTTTTGTGTGATTACTCAATATTTTTACGAATGACTCATTTGAGATTTTTTTACACAATATCTGAGTCAGTTATTTATCAGTTTATCACGGATCTGAATGTTCTTATCGGGTAGACTATTCTGTCTAGATAACTATTTAGTATACTATGTAAGATCTACAAGAGTTTGTGACTGGTTGAAAAAATAATCTACTAATCCGTTTCGATTTACTAAACTACCTCGAGGACATCTTTGTTATCTCCTATATCATCGTCGTCCACGTTCTAAGCTTGATGACTATTATTAAAACTGTTGATGGACAGATGTTACTCAGTATTTACTTGTATTTGAAAAAAAAAGTAAGTATCTATAACTATGTGAATTAAATCTACTCTAATCTATCTTTACAAAGGGTATGGCATTTACCTACTTTACTATAGCTTGAGCGATACCGGCGGGACGCAGCGCCGTGAGTGTTGACGAATGAGCGACAAGATGCCGTGAGTATTGATGAATCAGCGGCGGGACCATACGCGGGCGCGGTACAGCGGTATCGAGCGGTATCGGTCAAACTACCCGGTTTTTGGATCGAAAATTATCGACACCCCAAAATTAATCGCAAGTCAAATGGTCACTGTTGATAATTGAAGCAACCAATTACAACAGTGTTAGGACGCTTAACAATTTGTTTTTGCGTTGATTTTTGTTCCAGAAACCGAGAGACGACGGATGGCTGCACATCAGTGGTAACAAAACCAGTATATGCTCAGCCAGCTCAAGGTCAAAGTGTTGCCAGTGACTTGTAGCCTATTGAACGTGCTAGAAGCAATAGTGTGTGTGTGTGTGTGTGTGTGTGTGTGTGTGTGTGTGTGTGTGTGTGTGTGCTTATTACAAACAATACCGACGTAAAAAAAAACATGAAACTTACGGTTGTATGGCAGAAATCAAACTTGCTTTCGTATTTTCTAGGCTGTGCAATAAAGAGTGCCCACCTACTATAGTTACTTATCTATCTATAAAAAAATCTACAGTTATATCGGTATCTCTATTTGGCGATATTTTATCTATATATCGTCAGTTCGTTGTTCCGAGTTCAGTACAGTCACTTGTCCCGTTCGAAAACAAGGTATAGCGCTAAAAGATAAATATTTTGGCGCTTGATGAAAATCGAAACTTACGCCACCGTTCAAGCGCCAACACATCCAGTGTAAAACTGATTTTAGTGACCAAAGGAATTTAATAATTCAGTGAAATGAATAAAGACATTGAAGAATTAAATGACAGTGAGTATTTTATTAGAGTTGATATTAGGTATTTGCTGTATCCGTGATATGTTATATCCCTAGGCATATAGCTATATGAAAGCGGTTCTGAACTACTTTAACATAGTATAGATAGTAGTGTGTATGTGTGTATATGTTGTATGTAGTAGTAGTATGTGTTACATAAGTTAACAAAGTGTGTTGTGTGTGTTAACATACGTGTTAGGGCATTCCGACTAAATAGAGAACAGAACTATGACCAACTACGCGCGAGCCGAGCGAGCGAAGCGAGTGGTGCTGCGGCAGCGGCCGCTAAATGCTACGTGGTCGTATTAGCAAAATTAGGGTACTCCGACAGTTTTTATATAATATCCCCGTAGATAGCTATATCCCTAAAGATATAACTATATCACGGCTACAACCATTTTACTGCGACATAATATCCTAACTAATATTATAAATGCGAAAGTAAGTTTGTTTGTTACTTATTCACGGCTCAACCACTGAACCGATCATCCTGAAATTTTGCATATACGTTGTCAGGTGTACAGAAACGAATTTAGGGTAACTTTCATTCCGAAAAAAAGTACTGTTCCCTAGGAAAACAACAATAAAGTTCTTGTGATAATAGATGGCGCCACGTATCTTTCGAATCATGATTGAATTATATTATTACAAGCAGAGTACAACCTGAATTGATTGTCAAATTCTAAATTAACGCGAAGGAAGCCACGGATAAAAGCTAGTATACAATATAGGAGCTGGAATATAGGTTTCGCCAAAAGTGGGAGGAGGATGCGTGGGCTATTTAGTTTACGTCGCAAGCAATTTTATACCAGTTCGCAATTTGTTGGTTTCCATTGGATTGATTATAACTATCGAAAAATAATGCGTTAAATTGTAAATGGTTTGTTGCAGTTCACAATTTTTCGACAGTTTAAAATCGAACGGAAATAATACCGATAAATTGTAACTAACGATGTTCATAATAATTACACGATGACATATTATATCTCTTTCGCTGACTCGGGACCTACATTTTGTATGTTTCTTAAGCGAGAAAATAGTTGATAGCTATAGTCGTTTCCTCGTCGGTCCGGCGGTGGAAAGGTGCCTCAAACAGTAGGGTACCAACTGATGCCAAAGTATCGAAAACAAATAAATAATTAAGGTAGTTCCAAGATTTGTGGAAGTATGAGTGACGTTAAGTGGTATGAATATTTGAATAACTCACCTACATTTACCTTAAGATTACGCCACAACAAAAAATTATAATCATTTGTAAACATTGCATTTTTTACAAGGTTATTGTTATACTAGGAGCTCGTGGCTAAGTAATAACAGCCGCACGGGTCGATCCATCAGGTTAAGCTACGCTTGCCGGGGTTGGTCAGTGGATGGGTGACCATTCTTTACATACCGAGACTCCTCCGTGCCTCGGAAAGCACGTTAAGCCGTTGGTTCCGGCTGTCATTCGTGGATCTTTGACAGTCGTTACGGGTCGTCAGAAGCCCGAAAGTCTGACAACCAGTCTTACGAAGGGGTATCGTATTACCCAGTAACTGGGTTGTGGAGGTCAGATAGGCAGTCGCTCCATGTAAAATACTGGTATTCAGCTGCATCCGGTTAGACTGGAAGCCGACCCCAACATAGTTGGGAAAAGGTTAAGCAAATGATGACAAGGTTATTGTTATAATTTCAGCTAAAGGCCTGGGTCAGCCTCCACCATACACATCCGGCGACCCCGCGGCCCCTGAAGTCATACGTCCCACAAATATGCCAGTGCAACCAGGACCCATTCTTGTACCAGTGGCAGGACAACCCACGCAAACAGGAGGGGTGTACCATGTGCATGCTGCCCCGGTCGTCCTGCCCATGCTCGTCGGTAATCAGATGGGCCCTAAATCAACATCTATGACCTGCCAATCCTGCAAAAAAGTCATCGTCACAAGAGTTGAAGCCAGAGCTAATATAAGAACTCATATGGGCGCTCTCGTACTTTGTCGTTTTTGGTTAGTATTCTAATTCATTGTTGAAATTTTTACCGGGCCAGCTCGGGTCTTAGGTTCGATTGCTAGGTCGGGGAAAGTGTTGTTGGGCTATCCCATCTGGAATTTCTCAGTAGCAGCCCGGAGTCCAAAGTTGTGGGCAGAAGCTAGTGTTATATATATTCTCTTTCCTGGCTGTCATCGGATTCAATAGCAATGTTTCATGGGATAAAAGGAATCATTAAAGATATTTTGTAGATCAGCTTTGCAATAGAACCTGTGATTTTTAATCGGATTTGTTCTAATTTTCCTTTTATATTTCAGCTGTTTGCCGTTCGTATGGCTCCCTTACTGTTTGAACAGTTGTCGCAACACGGACCACTACTGTCCAAACTGCAGCGCCTACATCGGTAGCTACGTCCACTGAAACCTTATAATTGAACAACCAAATGATAAGTGCCATTACGAGATTATGTTATCAAATGGTGTGTATTGTGACATCGTGACTCGATGAAACATACTGACGGAGTTATTTCGCCAAATGGTTCAATAGTACCTACATATACTGAGGTGTAGTGTACACGAGGCAGATTAAAATGACTGATTCAGTTGGTAGGATTACGAAGTATTTTGTTTATTAATAAACTGTATCTGATTTTTTATTATTAGATTATCGGTAAATGTTTTGTTTCATTTCACGACCTTGTTATGGACAATAGACGAATACGTAGACTAAAAGTAAGAGGCAACCAAAAGTCAGAAAGCTGCGGCAGTCGGGCATAAAATGGATCTAAGAACCGCATACAATTTTTTTTTGAAAGCTGTGCAGTCGATTTAGAATAAAGAAAATAAGGACAAAATGACAATCAATACAACTGCTACAACTTTTTGGATTAAACGTAAAGGGTATATTTAAAGGATTTAAGGGGCTCCGTTGGTACGCACAGTTGGTAAATCACGCCCAGCCAAAAGTGGCAAGAGAGGCAGAGGACGATCCAGAGAACGTTGGGGACATGAAATAAAACAAATTGCCGGAAAGAAATTAAAGGAGAGCACCACATGGAAAAAGATAGATGAGGCCTATACCTAAACGGGGCCTTAACTAAATACAGGCTGAAATTTTAATGGTTGTTGTACTCGTCATTTGAACAACTACCTGAAATCGCGAAAAAAAATCTGCTATTCAGTACATTTATCTACCTACCTCACACGAGTGCGGTGTGAATCGGGTCCGTGAGTCATTTTACCTAATATTGTACGTGGTATGAGTTCTATACCAAGAAAATATTTTTTTATTATTAACGTTGTTCCATCACTATTAAGTAATAATAAAAAAATATTTTCTTGGTATAGAACTCATACCACGTACAATTTTAGGTAAAATGAGATTCACACCGCGCTCGTGTGAGGGGCTACATCAAACTCGTCAAAATTTAGGGAGCAGCAGATTATTTTTTTCGCGATTTCGGGTTTGGTCCCTTAATAAAAGTTGTTCATAATGATGAGTACAATGACCCTTAAGAGGAAAACAACCATTAAAATTTCACCTAGTCTATTTGACCGAATTGATTGATTGATTGGTCTCCGGGCTGTAGTGGAATGAAGTCTTACACTACGAAAGAGCCCGTGGCAAGACAAATCAATTCTCCTTCTCCATAACCAACGTTATCTTCCGTACTTACCTATACCGTGAGCAATCCTTTATGTACAATACAATATCGAAAAGTTCTGCTTAAAAGACTGATAAAAATGTTTATCTAGTAACGTTATCATTATTCGACATTTTATTATCTTTAAATCGACAGTTCGTTGGGAAGAGTTCAGTACAATCTCTTACCTCGTACGAAAAACCAGTTAACGGTGATTTTGTGGTGATAAAAGGAAATATTATATAATTAAGTGAAAATGAGCAGTGAAGAAATGCATCGTAAGTATTTATTTTTTACTTCTTTGGTTTTCCTAATTTAAAACTAAAAAAAAAAATAAGTTTTTGCGAAAAAAACGATGGAACCTTTGAATGTTGTCGTACTGTACCTAACGTACGAGAGGACCTCCTATAGTCCTTTTACAATTGTTTTACCTCTGATTATACATCACATTCAAAATCACAGTGATCTTTATTGTCGCTGCAATAAGGTTGCTGCCATTGACAAGTCTTTCAAAATCACAGTGATCTTTATTGTCGCTGCAATAAGGTTGCTGCCATTGACAAGTCTTTCAAAATCACAGAGATCTTTGTTCCTGTTACAATAAGGTTGCTTTTGGGTTGTTGCTCTCAGAGGTAAAATAACTGTGAAATGACTGTAAAGCTATTTTTACCAATGTGACACCGATAATTTGTCATTACAGTTTGAGTACTCAATTCGAATATCGATGTCTTATCTTATTACTATTATTCATTCTTTGCAAATAGCCAAAATTCATAGGTCCCAGTTATATTTCGGAAGTATGGGCAACGTGATATGATGTGACCCACATGCATGCCATGCCAAATAACTCTACCAATACACCTATTATGCATGTTTAATAGATATTTACCGTTTACATACCTAATTAAAGGATGAGAAAAAGACGGCAAGTAGAGGAAAAGTACATACCTTAAATATTGAATGATTATACAAGGTGGGGTAAAAGTAATCACCCGATGTTGTTTTGTTGTAATTTTGTTTAGGAATGAAACATTTTGGTTCTACTTGTGGGTTATGTTTATTTAATGAATTATAATTTTTTCCATCAAGTCGAGAAAGTGATATCGGTCTAGAGGCCGCCGTCAGAATTGATGACCATACAGGCTTGTTTGGCATTTTGCCTCACTTGTGTCAGAACTCAGAACTTCCGGCGATAGATTCTCGTATTCCTGTCGGGAAGGGTCTTCAAGAGTTTGAGGCTTGTTTACATAAACCCGGGACTTCAAGTAACTCCACAAAAAAAAATTGAAGCGATCAAATCGGGTGATCTGGCCGGCCAGTGTAAATCTCCAAAGCGAGAGATTAGACGACACCGAAATGCTTCGTCGACGTTCTTGAGGAGTCTTGAGGAGTATAGTATTCCACGGCTTGTTGACGTGTATTCTGCATCTGTTTACTTCACAACTGTCAAAACAGAATTGACATTTGCTGCCATTTGCAAAAGTTACAGCGTATTCCAATAGGGTGATTACTTTTGCCCCTCCCGATATTATAAAGTTTGAACTCAAAAGAAGCATTTCTTTCAAAATGGTTTTGAATACGCCCTGACTTTGCATAATATTTATTAGTTAGTATTAGGTATTCGTAATTACGCAATTGTTGTTATTATATCACGTAAAAAGGGCGCGGCAACATTGTAATCTCGCGCATTCATAAAATTAAACATTTTTCATAACAGTTGACTGTAGGTACAGTCAGCCTCAAAAAGAAGTAAACATTCATTTGATTGTCTACAGTTAATTCTCTATAATACTGAATCAATGTGTAGCCATAAAACATATTACACATTAGGTGCTTAATAGGGATGTTGACAATTTTTTTTTTTTGGTATTAATAAACATTGGACACGTATTTTTTCTTTTTTTACATAATCAATATTCACTAAGTTAAAATGAGACATGACATCACTCCGTGTATAAGTACGTGTTACGTGTGACGTAGCGAGCCCCCACTCCCCAACTATATTGCGTGTATCTACAATAGATTCTTTATTAAATAAAAAAATACGTGTCTAATATGTTTTTATTATCTGACTGACGAACTAAATAGAATTTCTTTTTTTTACCCAGGCATCATCCCTATTGTAGCTATACATTGATACAATATAATGTAGCACAAATTGTAGACAATTAATTTAATTCTTGTAGTTGTATATATCTTTTTGACGCTAACTGCACGTTTGAGATAAGCACAAGATATTATTTAATACTTATTGATATGAAAATGAGTAATAAATGTGTTTTTCCTTAACCTCTCTTTTGTGATATAAACACTATCTAAAAGAGGCTTTCCAAATATTAGCTAATGGAGAAGAAGACATATTGCGCCAACTACAAATAAACAGGTCAAGAGGAGGATGACCTTTTTAATCGTTTTATCTTATTTTCAGTTAAGGACAGACCTCCACCTTACACAGATGGTGAGGTCACGACCACATCGGGAGTTGTGTACCAAGCACAGCCCGTGCCAACCGTCATCCCCGTGCTTGTCGCTAATACGATGAGCCCCAAGCCTGCGGCTATAACCTGCCCATCCTGTAACCAAGAAATAGTCACAAGAGTCGAATACAAGGCAACTACGAAAACGCATTTGTTTGCCGTCTTGCTTTGTATAGTGTAAGTATTCTTTTGTTTATTATTGGATGACGAACTGGCGTCCCATCATCACATGCCTAGGCCTTTTACAATACAATAATCATTTTATTATCAGGCAACTAATAGGCCCATAGATAAAATACACAAAATTATCTTAAAACAATAATAAACTAATACATAATAATCAATCTTATTAAAACTATAACTACTACTTTTCCCCACTTTTTACACACACCCACCATGTTGGGGTTGGCTTCCAGTCTGCAGCTGAATACCAGTATTTTATATGAAGCCACTGCCTATCAGACTGACCTCCACAACCCAGTTACTGGGTAATACGATACCCCTTGGTAAGACTGGTTGTCAGACTTTCGGGCTTCTGAATTCTGATGACTGCTGTCTGCTGTCCATGACACATGCATGCATCTCATTATGTTAAGATGGTCACCCATCCACGGACTGACCGCGGCAAGCGTAGCTTAACCTGACAGATCGATCCGTGCGGCTGTTATTACTTAGCCACGAGCCTCACTTCCAACTGTCGTCCCATTTTATAACATAATTATTAACATATATTATATTATATAACATAACATGAATGACGTCTGTATTCCCCGTCGAGTTAGGCAGAGGGGTTGGTTCAGTACCTACGCCCACATTTCGCTAGTTGCGATAGTGCGTTACTATCCCAGAGACAATGATGAAATGAAATATTGTATGTGCCTTAAAATTACACTAGCACGCATACCTATTTTACAGGAACACTGCAACTATGCAAGGTGGTGCTCCAGGTTTCCTCGACTTTATCGTAAATCAGACATGTCCCAAGATGTTTACTGTTCTTTGTTTTTACCCGACTGCGGCGAAGCCCAACAGGAGGGTTATGTGTTTGACCTGTATGTATGTATGTATGTATGTATGTGTATGTGTGTATGTCCGTTTCTTTGTTCCCTCGTAACTCCTAAACGAATGAACGGATTTCGATAAATTATACGTCTTTAGATTTGTCTTAGTAGCGCGAGTGTCACTGGCTACATTAAAATAAAAAACAAAGTAATATGGCGGGTTTGGGTGCCATATTGTGGAGATCGAATTTTTTTTTTCTTTTAATACCATCGAGTGGGATATCAAAATTAAGGGTTTTAAAAGGTGATTACAAAAATATATGCAACTTATATGGTTAAAAGTAATTCAAAGTGACAAATCGTAAAAAAACACGTTTTTGTGCACTTGACCCAAAAAAAATACTCTCACGACCAAAACTCCTTGCAAGAACTAAATCACCTGCGAAGTCTTTCACATTTGTAAACTAAAAAGCTGGAAATAAAAAATAGTAATTAAAAAAACTAAAAAACCCGACTGCGGTAAAAAAATTAAAAACTAAAAACAAGCCCGTTATAAAAATAAAAGTTGGAAGCAGGCGGGTCCCATTCCATTTTTATATTTTTTGTAACTCAAATGGGTCCCGCCTGCTTCCAACTTTTATTTAATTTAAAACGGGCTTGTTTTTAACTTTTCAGTTTTTTACCGCAGTCAGGTTTTTTAGTTTTTTTTAATTACTATTTTTTTAGTTTCTTTGATTTGCTCTAACTGTTATTGTTCTATTTTCAGATTTTGGCCTTGTGTGTGCTTGCCCTACTGTATCCCCAATTGCCGAAACGCAGACCACTACTGTCCGAACTGCAGCGCTTACATTGGCAGCTACAATCACTAGCAATACCTAAATATAGGCTGAAATAGAAATCAAATCAAATCATATAATTTATTTGCATAATACATGTTATAAAGGTGTTACAGGTATAAGAAGTACATTGTATTATAACCTACCGAGGTGTGCAATTTAATATACCTATTAGGTTACTTAGCAACATTAAATAATTATACTGAATAAATTTTAAATTGAGCTACATTAAAAATAGAAATGTCAAATAAAAAAATAAAAAATTTCAAATTCAATCTAAAGTCAATCAAAATTACAATAATTATTATATTTGTGGTGCCATTTCAGATAAGATCAGTCATCTTTCATTTAAATAATCATTAATTGAATAGTAACATTTTGGAACCAGGAATTTGTGTAAAAATAATTTGAATTGGCCCATTTTGGTCTGTGATACTTTTTGGCAACTTAGAAACAGTAAGATAAACCAACAAGAACAATAACAAGACAACAAGATTATGTTATCAAATAGTGTATTTGAGGAAAAGTGACTACATGCTTTGACATTTTATAAATGTAATTATTTATTATTTACTGGCTTCCACTCGCGGCTTCGCCTGCATGGCATGTCGATAAAAAATAGCCTATGTCCTTTTTCAGGTCATGGTCTACCCGCGTGCCGAATTTCATCCAAATCCGTTCAGCTGTTTTAGCGTGAAAGCGTTACAAACAAACAAATAAACAAACTCACTTTCGCATTTAAAATATTAGTTAGGATTGTTATTTATGTCGTCGTATTAGTCGTCACTGAAACATTTTGATAATAAAACACAAAATGAAATGAATCATAATATAGATCCAGTCCACCCACTTTCCCAAGTTGTAAAGTTTTACGGCTACATAGTATTTTTAAATGTATAATACTTAAATAATTAGCAATAATTTTTAGTTTTAGGAATTACAAAAATAAAAAATATGTTTTATATAATATGTCATAATATGTTTTGTTAGAAATTCTTTGATGTCTATCCATAAGATTATTTCTTAGCTCTGAAAAAAATCTGTAAAGAATGGAATCCAAAATCGCCTTTATTTTGGTCATGCATGCTCTCACTTATCGGAACGAACTATGTAACAATAGATCAAATCAAACCGCATAGAGTGCCAAACCTATATTAACCAGTCTGCAAGATGATTACAGGATTCAGCATCTCGTGGAAGCTATATTAATGTCCATTACATTGATCATCAGATCCACACTGTTTCCTCAAAAATATCGAAAAGGCAGATTTTACAAACATACAGTAGTAATGGATAATGTTATTGACTAATTAATTAAAGATATTACGATCATGACTGTATAATGCAATTATGTACTGTTTCAATAAGTAATAATTTATATTATATTTATTATGTTTATGAATCATTGTAATAAATGTTCTCCCACAACCATCCCAAGATATTTTATCATCAATATTGCAGCAATGGGTGCTGAAATATTGACATTGAAAGACGTCTGTGTCAAACAGTGGACTGCGTGGTAGATTAAAATTAACGTGATTTTTTTATACAATAATAAAATATAAAAGTAAATAATTTATTTTGTTTTATTTGTCAATTTCATACTGGTATTGGAAAGATATGAATATATATTTGCTGCCTAATGGCCGATTCCTATAATTTACGGACCGTTATTGGTTAAAATTAAGACTCTTAGTATCTTGACCAATAATGAAGCAAAGACCTCATAGTTGTACACAGTAGAAAAAATTTGCTTACGAATCTATTTACATGCCCAGTTTGGCAATAAAAAATGCTATTGGTAAGCAAAACGATTCGTTTTTGTTTATAACAACCAAGCATAAATGAATCCTGATTTGAATAATTATGATTATTATGAATTTATGAAATTCGCAGGCAATTAAAATGGGTTGAATTGGGTGGATCTTTTGGTCCACTTTCAATTTCAAAGGACTTTTAAAGACATGAGATAAAAAAAGTGGTATATCTTCTTGGATTTAGTAAAACCCTTTGACACTACGTCTATTCCCATGTTGCTGGACAAGCTGGAAACAGTCACAGTAGGACAAGCAGTCTCGCCTTAAAAATCTTTACGAGTTATCTACTTTCCACAAATGATCGCTTAAAATTTTGACCTTTGATTGACGAGTCACCAAAGGAAATTTTGTATGGGAGTTCCCAAGGCAATGTATTTGGTCCGATGCTCTTTGTTGATGTTAAGAACTATTTCTGTAAACTATAATAACTCCAGAACTGCCAAATGCATTGAAGATGACATTACATTTCTCGTCATTGAAAATAATTGGTCGGGGGCACGTACAAATGTTCAGCCTAGCTTGAGATATCCTACAAATAACCAACTTGTCAACTCAATTGATAAAACAAAATCCCAGTATTTGCTATGAAGATTTCATCTCTGTCTATAGTTTTAAATTGGGTTTAATATGTGTAAGTTGAATCAGGTACCTGGCTGCAGTTGTGGACAAATTGCACTTAGGTACTTGACATAACTTTAGTAAGAATTTTGATAGTAATAATTAGTAAGCCAGTCTCAGCTGGTAGGATCAAATTGCAATGAAAGGTTACGATGGACCCTGGGCAAATACCCAGCACTAGTTTCACTATCATCAGGCTGATTGACAAATGTTTTTGCCAAGCTCATACTATATACATAATTTGTGCATTTATTAACTAGCTATACAATATAATAGTCCAATTTAAGTAATAGCAAAGTAAAACTTTGATAGATTATAATCATGTAACATTAGCCTACCATTTCTATGTTCTCTATGTTCTATGTTAAGGATTTGGTTTCCGCACTTAGTCCTTCATGTGGACCATTATGCGTGGGCCATAGCGGCCGTCCTACAACCTACCATTTCTTTTCGAGGGGAAATAATCATGCTTACTCTGCACCTAGTAGAGGCGAAGGGTTACCACGCACAATCTTGCTAGCACTTCCAAGATGGCAGTATTCAGTGTACAGATTAGCTGCAGGATTTCCAGTGAAATGCAACAATGCAAATCTCATCATTGTAGCGTAGGTTGTTTAAATATAGTTTACATGACTCAACATTAACCTATGCAATATCAGAAAGATCCGCCTTATAGTCTGATAAAAATATTAATCTAGCAAAGTTATCAGTATTCAATATTTTTTTATATATATAAAACGACAGATCGTTGCACATTCATCAGTACAAGTACTTCCCTCGTACGGAAACAAGTTAACGGTGATTTTGTGGAAAAAAGGAAATATTTCAATTTAGTGAAATGGCTCAGAACAACGGCGAATATGAGTGTAAGTTTTTGTTTAATGATATATCCGTAACGTTTAAAATTAGTAGCTTATAAATTGGTTAGAAATAATTAGTTTTTTCAAGATAGTCCCAGTTTATTATTCGTTTAGAAGTTTTTTATACATATATGTACGAGCAAGTGCATACTTGATTATAGTCATGACGTTAAACATTATTTCGATTATCACATAATTGTGAAGATTACTGAGTGGATTGTGGATACTTATGAGTCGTCACAGACTAGTACAGATTGTTTTTAATATGAAGAATGTATGAAAGAACTTACCTTGCCTTAAACATATCATTTTATGATGTTTAGTGAAAATCGATACGTTAGTAGCATAATAATAATGATAACATATCATGTTGTCTATATAAGCTCGCCTTTAGCGATAAGACCGCTGTCACACTATGTAAAATTTGTACTTTTATGTCTGTGGTCCTTATTGTGTACACAATAAAGAGTATTTTATCTATCAATCAGCTGGTCCATTCTGTAAACCGTGAAAACTTAGGTGAAGTGAGCTGTCATTCCACTGATGCTAGGGATTGACACTATTGACAGCTCACTTTAAGCTTACAGTCCTACCAACTTATCTGTGAACTGAAAGAGGACGCCACCGTCGATGCGCCGACACAATCGAATGACATGCGTCGGCACAATCGAATGACATTTCAACATGACGGCCGTAGTTCCAATTTTCGCCATTTCACAGATAGGTTAGTAGGAGTATACAATTTTTTATAGAATAGGTCAGCAGAAGTATTTGTATACTAGCTGTTGCCCGCGACTTCTTTTGCGATTCAAGATGAAAAGTAGTCTATGTCCTTCTCCAGGTCATGGTCGACCCACGTGCCAAATTTTATTGAAATCCGTTCAGTCGTTTTGGCGTGAAAGCGTAACAAACAAACGAAGATTAGTTAGAAAGTTAGGCTATATCTATACTCCTATAGTCCGCGCAAGCTCCGAGGAATCGGGGGCTGAGGAAGTGGGCGGTTTTCCAGCACATACTCATAGAATTATTTCATAATCAACAAATCTTTTGCCGGCGCGCCGTGTTTTTATTAATTATGAAATAACTGCGCCCCGCGGTTTCATCCCCATAGACCGGGATAAAAAGTAGCCTTTAGATTAATCCAGGGTATAAGCTATCTACATACCAAATTTCATCTAAATCGGTCTAGCCGTTTGAGCGTGAAGAAGTAACAAACATACAAACACACACATACATTCACAATCTTTCGCCTTTATAATATTAGTGTGATTCTATGAGGATAGTATGTGCTTGAAAACCGTGCGCTTCCTTAGCTCCCGATTCCTCGGAGCTCGCGCGCGGACTGTAGGAGTATAGGCGTGAACATATTCGTAGATTCGTAGATCTTTGACAGTCGTTACGGGTCGTCAGAATCCCGAAAATCTTACAACCAGTAAAGGGTATCGTATTACTCAGTAACTGGGTTGTGGAGGTCAGAAAGGCAATCGCTCCATGTAAAATATTTCGCATCAAATATAACAAAACAACACAAATATAAACACAAACGTAAACATATTTAGTAACTTACCTACATTGTACACAAATGTCGCACGCTTGATGTGTCGAATACTTTTTGAATCTTGAACATTAAATTTATTTCTATGATATTTTAATTTCAGTCAAGAACGAAGGTATGCCTCCACCATACACAGGTGGTGGACCACCTCCCGTCGTGACCGCACAACCCGGAGTTGTGTACCAAGGGAATGTAGTCCCCGTGGTCATCGGTAACCAGATGGGCCCCAAACCTTCTCCAACAACTTGCCGATCATGCAACCAGCAGATAGTCACAAGAGTTGAACTGAAGTCTTCTATGAAAACCCATTTGTTTGCTCTCTTGCTCTGTTTAGTGTGAGTATTCTATTTTTGAACAGCGGCTTGTTTTCTCATTCTGCACCCTAATTGCGTAACACATTATCGATCAGAGTTGGTTTCATTTTGAAACAAATTGCTAATCCACTGCTTCGTATGTTTGAAAAATTTGTCTGCTCGACAACGTAAATAACGCAATGAATGTTGTTAAACTTTCAAAATGAAACCAACTCCATTTGATAATGTGTTACGCAATTAGGGTGCTGTAGTGGGAAAATTCTGGGTCTGAGTGGGCATAAATATTTTCGTATGCAGAGAAGCCAATGATCACCTTTCTATTTCGTTTTTAGGGTTCCGTACCTCAAAAGGAAAAAACGGAACCCTTATAGGATCACTCGTGTGTCCGTCTGTCACAGCCAGTTTGCTCCGAATCTAATGGACCGATTAAGTTGAAATTTGGTACATATATGAATTTCTGTGACCCAAACACGGACAGGTAAAGTAAATAAATTAAACTTGAATATAGAGGTCACTTTTAGGGGGCAATTAAGAAAATTAAAAAAAAAGTTTTGCAAACTACACCATGTGCCATGTCGAATGAAAGGGCTGACTATGAGGGTCTCAAATATATTTATTTAATAATTTTAAAATAAATTGTTTTAAAGTTATTTAAGAAAATAGACGAAAATTGACCATTCCCCCCTTATCTCCGAAACTACTGAGTCTAAAATTTTGAAAAAAAATACAGAAAATAGATCTTTACCTGTAGATTACAGGAAAACCTATAAGAAGTCTGTGGTCTTAAAATGACATGGTAAATCTATCAATATTGTGAGCACAAACTTACATTTACAGTTGGAATGTATGTGAGAACATGTTTTTCAACTACAATGTTAACTTTGTTCTTAAGATAAATTCATCCCAACTACGGAACCCTTCATTGTGCGTGGTCCGACACACACTTGTTTCAAGTGAAAACTTCTTTAGACGCATTGAACGATTTTTGGGAGGGGAAAATCTTATGAGTTTGCGTTACGCATCACGCATCACGCGTCACACGACATGCTAATGTGACGTGTTGCGCTGTCAAGTTTTCACTTCTGTCAGCAGTCCAGTGGCCTTATAGTGCGAATTTTCATACTTACTCGATCGCGTTTATGTTAACGTTAACTTACGCCAATTTGTATGGAATAATTGTGTTTCCTATTATATGGTATCGTATCATTACCCAGCTTCTGGGTTGTAGAGGTCAGATAGGCAGTCGCTCCATGTGAAATACTGGTATTCAGCTGCATCCGGTTAGATTGGAAGCCGACCCCAACACAGTTGGGAAAAGGCTAGGCAGATTGAATTGTGTTTCCTATTATAGTCACCAGACGGCGCTTATTCATTTTCACACCAAATTGAAGTTTACGTTAACGTGATCGAGTAAGCCGACGTTCGCACGGACGTAAAAATATCGCGGCGATTTTATTTCGCGCACTGGATTTTCAACACTATTTAGCGCTGAGAGTTGAAAATCCAACAGTGTGTTTTTTCGACGCGCTAGAATGCACTCTGTTGTTGTTAGGTTGGATAATGCTCGGCTCAACACCGAGAGTTGAAAATCCAACAGTGTGTTTTTTCGCCGCGCTAGAATGCACTCTGTTGTTGTTAGGTTGGATAATGCTCTGCTCAACATCGAGAGTTGAAAATCCAACAGTGTGTTTTTTCGACGCGCTGGGATTCACTCTGTTGTTGTTAGGTTGACTAATGCTCGGCTCAACACCGAGAGTTGAAAATCCAGTGCGCGATGAAATCCCGTCGCGATATTCTAACGTCCCTTAGTTACGTCCGTGCGAACGTTGGTTTAGTATAAAAACTCGCACTAAGGCCATAGACTAAATATGTTTTATTTTTTTTTTGTAACTTTGAAACAAGAATAATTATGTTCTGACTGTTATTTTTCTATTTCCAGTTTTTGCCCCTGTGTGTGCTTACCCTACTGTATTGGCAGCTGCCACAACGCGGACCACTATTGTCCAAACTGCAACTCTTACCTCGGCAGCTACACTAACTAATAAATTAATGATTCATAATGAGTGGTTATAATGAAAATTGGGTATAATATACTACACCTTTAAATATGTATATATACGTGTATATATTATATGTCTTTGTACGTTATACTTGACTGGCCCAAATTCTCCAGACTAGAATCATCCACAACAAGCTCAGAAAGACCTGAGCCAGCCGTCCACTGGTGTGGACCTTTTTTCACTAAATTAACATTTTCGTTATAGTAGCCAAAAATGTAGACAGTCACGTTACACTATAATTATTAATTAATGTGTGCACTATAAGTCACCTCTGCCTAACCCTTCAAGTAAAAACAGGGGGGTTTTATGTTACTTTAACACACTTCACACTAATAATAGGTCTTTACCTATGAAATTGCCGTTTTGTATGAAAAAATTTAAACGAATTTTTTTCATGCATTTTTTATTTGTATTAATCGAAGTAATCACCCATGCAATCAATGCATCTTTGCCAACGCAGTGGCAGTTTATTGATGCCCTTCTTAAAGAAATCAGCTGGACGGGAGGCAACAAATTCTTCAAAGGCATTTTGTACTGCCTCTCGGGTATTGATTTTTTTTCCCACCAAGAAGTTATCCAAATTCTGGAAAAAGTAGTAGTCTCTAGGCGCAAGGTCTGGTGAGTAGGGCGGATGACGGAGAGCTTCCAACCCCAGTTCTTGCAACTTGGAGACCGTCTGCTGTGCAGTATGAAGGTCGCGCGTTGTCGTGCAGAAGCAGCGGAGACGAGCGATTGACCAATGCTGGTTGGAGATGTGCCAGCTTCTCCATCATTGTGTTCAGTTCTTCACAGTACACATCTGAAGTAATGCTCACCCCGTTTGGTAAGAAGCTGTGATGAATCACACCGGAGCTAGACCACCAAACAGTGACCATCACTTTTCTAGGGTTAAGTTTTCGTTTAGGGCATTATTTAGGTGCTGAACCAGGATCCAACCAACTTGCTGAGCGCTTGCGGTTATCAAACAGAATCCATTTTTCATCGCAGGTAACAATGCGGTTCAAAATTCCTTCATTTGTGTGTCAATTGAGCAGTGCAAGGCACGTCTCGACGCGTACTTCGCGCTGGCGATCATTGAGTTCGTGGGGCACCCATTTGTCAAGCTTTTTTACCTTGCCAATTTGACGCAAATGGACCAATATTGTTTTGTCGCTAACGTCGAAAGCTGCTGCTAATTCAGCCGTAGATTGTGTATCATCAGCTTCCACAATCGCCTTTAATTCGTCATTGTCGACCAAAGTCTTCGGAGGACCGCGAGGTTCATTTTTCAGGTCGAAATTTTCAGAACGGAAGCGAGCAAACCAATAACAAGTGGTGCGGTGGTTTGTAGTGTTAGCTCCGTAAACGTCGTTGATGTTGCGTGCCGCTTGTGCCGCGTTGCTGCCACGACGGTACTCATATTCCATAATTACTCCAATTTTTAACGTATCCATGATGACGAAAAAGATTGAAATGCGATGAAAATGTAACACCAATCAATAAACAAATGACTACTTTTGGAAAAAAAAATCCATGTTTTTAAAATAAAATTAATTTGAAATTAGAATTCTTAGCCAAACAAAAATTATTTTGATTTGAAATGGCCAGTACTGCAGAACGGCAATTTCATAGGTAAAGACCTAATATTATAAAGGTGAAAGTTTGTGAGTGTGTGTTTGTTACTCCTTCACGCTCAAACGGCTAAACCGATTTGGATGAAATTTGGTATGTAGATAGCTTATGCCCTGGATTAACACATACGCTACTTTTTATCCCGGTCTACGTGGGTGAAACCGCGGAGCGCAGCTAGTGTGTGTTATGATCATCGAATCACATTGTTTATATTCATAGTTTTTGCCTTAGGTTTTTGCAAAATGTAAAATGACAGATGATCAATCAATGATGATGATGATGTAGGACAGCTAATCTGTACTAATAATATTAAGAGGTAAAGTTTTATTGTTTGTATGTAGGGGGTAATCTTTCGAACTGACGATCCGATTGCGAAAATTCTTATATTAATCGGAAGCTACGCTATTGCCGAGTGTCAGAGGATATATTTGATTATTTTACGCAGACGTAGACGCGGGCAGAAGCTAGTTTTTATTAAACTTTTCTAGAAGTCAATTTCAATGAAAACTTCTACAGGGCTAATATTGTAATGGATCCCAAAGGGAATCAATGATAGGTTTATTAAGTATATTTTTATAGCTTTATACTAAGTAGGTACGTAGTAAGTTTAGTGTCGGTTTTTTTTTTGTTGTATAATAAATAATGTCTTTTAACGAGGACCCCCGGCTTATGTCCAGCAGTGAACTGCAAGATATAAAGAATGGTTGTAATTGTATAATAAAGTGATGTTATGTAAATAAACTTTAACTATAAAAAAATGTAAGTATGTGAATAATATTTTTGTTTTATTTGTACTTACTTATTTCATTATTTATTTAAAAAAGACAAATTATAATATATGAGAAACACTATCTTAGCAGAAAATATCGGGTTTGTAGTCTCAAAGGTCTACTGAGTACTTTTGTAATTAATTATTATCTATGTAATAGAATCGTGGTTTTAAATAGTATTATGTAAACTCGAAAATGCAATTGCAGATCAAAAATGTAAACAAAGGTGTTGCCAATTTAAAATAACAAACTCAATTGTGTAATTTAGAGAAGTACTATAATATAGTGTTAAAATTGTCGGCATATCTTAAACTGATAAATTATAATATTGCACACAGTTTTCTGCTTTAAAGTGACTTAAACTATGATCCAAGAATAAAATATTATTGTTTGAAATAAAATCGTGTAAATTATTTTTATGATACCTACTGGCAATAAGGCCGAAGCTCTAAAACATTTAGAATTTCATTTTTATTTTCTATTTATAAACTGTTTTTCCTTTTAAACAAGAGAATCATTACGTTACGTTTTTGTACTGCCTCTCGGGTATTGAATTTTTTTCCCGCCAAGAAGTTATCCAAATTCTGGAAAAAGTAGTAGTCTGTAGGCGCAAGGTCTGGTGAGTAGGGCGGATGACGGAGAGCTTCCAACCCCAGTTCTTGCAACTTGGAGACCGTCTGCTGTGCAGTATGAGGTCGCGCCTTGTCGTGCAGGAGCAGCGGAGACGAGCGATTGACCAATTCTGGTTGGAGATGTGCCAGCTTCTCCATCATTGTGTTCAGTTCTTCACAGTACACATCTGAAGTAATGCTCACCCAGTTTGGTAAGAAGCTGTGATGAATCACACCGGCGCTAGACCACCAAACAGTGACCATCACTTTTCTAGGGGTAAGTTTTCGTTTAGGGCATTGTATAGGTGCTGAACCAGGATCCAACCAACTTGCTGAGCGCTTGCGGTTATCAAACAGAATCCATTTTTCATCGCAGGAAACAATGCGGTTCAAAATTCCTTCATTTGTGTGTCTGTTGAGCAGTGCAAGGCACGTCTCGACGCGTACTTCGCGCTGGCGATCATTGAGTTCGTGGGGCACCCATTTGTCAAGCTTTTTTACCTTGCCAATTTGACGCAAATGGACCAATATTGTTTTGACGCTAACGTCGATAGCTGCTGCTAATTCAGCCGTAGATTGTGTATCATCAGCTTCCACAATCGCCTTTAATTCGTCATTGTCGACCAAAGTCTTCGGACGACCGCGAGGTTCATTTTTCAGGTCGAAATTTCCAGAACGGAAGCGAGCAAACCAATAACAAGTGGTGCGTTGGTTTGTAGTGTTAGCTCCGTAAACGTCGTTGATGTTGCGTGCCGCTTGTGCCGCGTTGCTGCCACGACGGTACTCATATTCCATAATTACTCGAATTTTTATCGTATCCATGATGATGAAAAAGATTGAAATGCGATGAAAATGTAAGACTAATCAATAAACAAATGACTACTTTCGGAAAAAAAATCCATGTTTTTAAAATAAAATTAATTTGAAATTAGAATTCTTTGCCAAACAAAAATTATTTTGATTTGAAGTGGCCAGTACCTACTGCAGAACGGCAATTTCATAGGTAAAGACCTAATATTGCGTTATCCTAATAATCGATCAATATTCGGCATGGGTAAGGCCGTGTAAAATTGTACAATTCGTTTTTTTTTCTGTCCGAAGAAAGTATTTCATAATAACTCATTAAATACCGTGCTGATATCGATAGGTCGCATAGGAAAGTAATACTGTCATTCGGGTACCGACATTTGTCGTGATTGAATGAGTCCCTCTGAATAGTAGTGAGTATTTGTTGTTAAATTTTCTTTGTTGTATTTTACGTTTTCAAAATTTTAGTTGAATTTGTTTTTGTTTTTTTTTTGTTGTTGTTTTGTTTGTTTTATTATTAATTTGATTCTCCATAATTTGTCATCTCTGTCGTCATTGTATTTACTGTTTCTCAATTATTGGATGTATGGTAAAGTATTTTTATGTCTTCATGAGGAAGTATTCGTAGACCGGACCGTAACTAGTACCGCGTACTGCATTTTTCTTTTGCTACCTGCCTTACATGTTTTTAGGCGTGGAAGTTTCTAGAATTCGTCATTGTCAGCAACATTGCAGGAGACGGACAGGAGATGAAGCAAAACCCAATCGACGACGACGAAGCGGCGTGACTCTTTCGTTCTTTGGATTGATGTAAGATTAAAATAAATAAAACCAAAGTGGTTTCTCTAATTTTGTATTTTTATTTCGTATTTCTATCCATCTCATAAAAATATAATAAAATAATGCATAGCTGCACACACACACACACACACACACAGTTCACTATCTTTTTGAAATATTGAAATATTTTAAAAGATTGAAAGAAGATATTGAAATTTTTTAAAGTGCCTTTTTTATAACATAACATATCTTAAACGTAACTACTCGTATAAATCTAACATAAAATAGGAGCTGTTCCACGAGGTTAACATAGAGCTTTTTTTTTGTCAAGAATAATATTTTGAGGAGATCCACCCACCTATTTAATTATTATACTCTTTGGTGTATTATCTATGGCTGTATAGCTGTCATCCAAAATGTCTTGCGTGAAAAATATAATTGTTGAATTTTTATATTTTATGTGTTGTTGACATGTTGACTCGGACGAAATTAGCTTGTAATTGGCTATAAAGTTGTTCAGATTATATGAGTATACAGTGCGTAGGACAAGAGCGTGACCGGCTAATTTTAATTTTCGAATATTATTGCATAAACTATGGCATAAACTGACTAAACTTGGACTAAACTAAATTTTCGACTATTGTATTAGAAATTAAATTATTGTAGCAAGTAGAGGGACTCTTTGCCTGGCATGCTTCGTGACTACAGAGTCCGATCATACAGTAGGTTTCAGAAAAAGCACTTCTCCCGCTATGAATGCCGCGTTCGTGGCGCGCCACGGGCAGCGTTCCTGTGCCCGCATTGCACCCAAAAGGACCTAATGTAATGCGTGTTCAAGGTGTTCAAGCTGTTAAGTTTTTGAAACTTTAAAAAAGAAACCACTAAGCTGTTATTATTCGTTTTAGAAGTGACTATTGGAAAAGAGGGGCCTAAATGTCTCAAGATATTATCAGGAGACGGATAATAGAAGCCGATCTCAAATATAGAAGCATCATCAAGAAACCGTTCTTTGCCGAGACACGTTAGGTAAAAGATAATACGGGCTGGTATCCGCAACTCCACGTCAATGCGCGTATTTTGCGTAAGCTGAGACAAGATATAAAAACATTAAAAAAAAAATCATCGCCGGGAAATCATCGAGGTCTTAGACTGGTCTTTACAGTCGCCCGATGCTATCCTGATTATAAGTGTTTTGGTGAAGCTTACTATGTGTGTAAAATAATACATATATCCGCCGAACTTAAACATGATCTTACATAACACAAAATTGATATGGACGACATTTAAGGCACTTCCCCAAGCGAACGACCTTGAGCGTTCGGCCCGTGTCTGTCCCGCTCCGTCCCGCTCCCTGCACACGCCTGCGCCGCTTCCTTTATCATCGAATTAAGACAATTTTTGAGATTATTTTAATAAAAAAGAAAACCGATCGTTTGAAATAAAATAAACCTTGAATTATTTAGATTTTCAAATTGTCTATCCACTAGTTAGTGTAATAATCAAATTTACACTAACTAGTGGATTAATACTTTGGCAAAAGATGCATGCAATCAATAATTTTATACTTTTTTTTTACAAGGAGATTTTAAATGTATTTATAACACATAAAAACAAATAAGACGTCCAATGTGATGATAGGTTAGTGAACATTAATAATTTGCTTTTAGATGTAATTTATTTCTCTTAATTCATGAGTTAATACCCTCTGGATAACGAAGAAAATAGCGCTATCGTAAGGTTTTCGGGGTAGCGCCTTAAAAAAAGTACCTAGTGGAAAAATGCCTCAAAAATAGGACGCAATTACCGATAATAGAGGAGTCTAAACACAACAAATCATTAAAAAGTATGAATCCTGGGCTATAATTTAATTATTATCATTTTTAGACACCTAAGTCAATTTTCTAATTAATTCTGCCGGACACGCACTTGTCGTACATAGTCTAACAGAAGTATTATACTCGAACAATAATAAACATTTATTTCGGGCTACAATGGCCGATAGTTACCTTACAAACAGACATATACGTATAAAGTAAATACTACCTTGTTTTAGGTAATGAATAAATCTTGAGGCTATAGGCATTTATGTAAGTTTGTGACGTGTGTCAATGTAATGTAATGTACGTTGATAAACATATGTTTAGCAACGTACCTATGTACACACGGCTCCATTAAATCGTTACCCCCCCCCCCCCCAAAAGATATGTGGTTTCAAATCCGTGATAGGCCGAAGTTGGTTTTTGTAATAGGTTGGGGAAAAAGTTTCTTCGCATTTTTTAGGAAAATTCAAAACATTTTTTAGTATACATTATTTACATTTATCTAAAGTATGTAGGTACCATTTTGTTCGATAACTTTTTGCCATCTTGTAGGTAGGGACATGATCCCATTGCTATAGAAATTTTGGGACTTCTGATCAAAATACCGCGACAAGTGGTTTTGGCAGTCCTCTCGTGATGTTAATCTGACACTGCCTAAAGAATTCTGAAGAGACCGAAACAGGTGGAAATCTGAAGGTGCACGGTCAAGACTATACGGCGAATGCATTAACACCTCCCAGCCAAGCTCTCTTAATTTTTGCTGAGTGGCTAAAGATGTGTGAGGTCTAGCGTTATCATGATGAAAAACCACACCCCTTCTGTTGATTAATTCCGGCCGCTTTCTCTCAACTTCTTGCTTTAATCTCATCAGTTGTACGCAGTAGAGTTCAGAATCGATGGTCCTGCCTGGTGGTAACAGCTCATAATGAATAATGTCCTTCCAATCCCAACACACACACAGCATCACCTTTTTGCGAGTTAACCCGGGTTTCGCCACAGTCTGTGAAGCCTGACCGGCCTTTGACCACGACCTTTTTCGCATGTTCTTGTCGTACGTGATCCACTTTTCATCACCAGTTATCAGCTTCTTCAAAACTGGTTCAGTTTCATTACGTCGTAATAAAGAATCACAAATGAGTACACGGTTCATTAGGTTTCTTTCAGTGAGCTCGTGAGGTACCCAAATATCGAGCTTTTATGTGTACCCAGTTTTTTCAAATGCGCTAAAACTGTTTTGTGGTCAATTCCTAGTTCTTCAGCTACGTCGTAACTACTGATATGCCGATCTTGCTCCACTTTTTCAAAAATGGCATCCATTTTATCCGTAATAGGGCGACCAGAGCGACGTGCATCTTTGACATCAAAATTTCCGGATTGAAAACGCTTAAACCAAATTTGTGCTACTCTCACAGACACTGCACTGGGTCCATAAATATCACAAATTTTTTTCGCGGCTTGCGTTGCATTTTTACTTTTTTTGTAGTAAAATTTTAAAATGTATCGAATTTCTTCATTAGATTCACTCATCTTTACAGTACGAAAAACAAATGAAAATCACACATTTTCCTAATTTGAATTTGGAATTATGTTCTTTAAAATTTAAACTTTCAATGATACCAAAACCAGCCAGATACAATTAGTATAGACAAAGAGATTTTATTTTAAGTTCATACATACTATAATGCGAAAAGACTTTTTCCCCAACCTAATATTTTGCAAAAAAAAAAAATATTACAATTAATGTAGGTACTGTTTTAGTGAATAAAGTCTGACAACCAGTCAGACAAGGGGTAACAAGGGGTATCGTATTACCTAAGAAACTGGGTTGTGGAGGTCAGATAGGCAGTCGCTCCATGTAAAATACTGGTATTCAGCTGCATCCGGTTAGACTGGAAGCCGACCCCAACATAGTTGGGAAAAGGCTAAGCAGATGATGACTGTTTTAGTGAATAAATAAGTTTATGGTCGTATTTATTTTTTAAAGGTCTGTTTATATTATCTTTTTTAATAAAACAGTAATACTTTTATTATTGCATAAAACAACAAGCAATAATAGGGTTAACATTTACGAAAAATAATTCAACGTCTAAATAGACCAGATGTTCGAGACCACTTGCCGTGCATAAGATTGGAGATTCAAATCCTAGGCAAGAAATGTGCTTTTTGTCATGCATTATATATTTTTTTTAATATAAAGTATTTTTCCATTTTGTTTTAGTAATATTTATAAAATATTTAAAAATGAAGAAAAATAAAATACTTTAATAATCATTTAATAATATTTATTATGCTATTATGTAACAAAACTATGATCTTATTTTACGATAAAGATTTATATTTTACAATTTGATTTGATTATTTACAGTTATCATAATATACATATTTTGCCAACTGACACAAATAGGTTCCTAGACAAGTGACATCCTATTAACGCAAACGATAAAATAGGAAGCGCTAAAAATATTTTAGATTGACATAAGTGAGGGTATGGATTAATTTTATAAAGAAAACGTAAGTAACTAAAATTAATCCCTCAAATTATAACATCTGTCGATTAGACAGAGACATAAAGATAAAGTGACTCGGACGATAGTAGATAACAATTTCATCGCATTTCATATGGGCTCGCTGGCTAGTTCGTCAAACTGCGGATATGAGTATGACGACGTTCAGCGATGCGGTGGTTCGAATGCAAGTCGCAACAAATGAACTCTTTTTGAAGTGTTCTTTAAATTATTCGTAATGAATTCAATGTTGTAGCAGTGTAATATTTAAAACTTGAGGGTTAGCACATACTGACGCCGTGTGTACATAAATGACACACGCTAAATCGGTGTTGTACTTTTTTTATTTACTTCTAGAATATTATTTATATTATTTTTAATTTCAGTAAAGGACAAGGCATGCCTCTAAAAAAGGAAGGCAAGCCTCCGGCAAACGCAGACATGCCTCCAGTAAACGCAGGCTATCCGCATCCAGCAAACGTAGGCAATCCGCAACCAGTAAACGCAGGCTATCCGCATCCAGTAAACGTAAGCACGTTTCCAGCAGCAGGTAGTGGTCTACCTACCATCTATACCACGCGGCCCGGACAGAATGTGGTTGCCGAGGTCAGTGAGACTCGGTTAGGCCCTCTACCAATTACAGTAACCTGCCCATCATGCAACCAGCAGATAGTCACAAGGGTTAACCGAATGCCTTCCTATAAGACCCATGTGTTAGCTTTTTTAATCTGTTTAGTGTAAGTATTCATTCTATCTATTTTGAAATACTTAAAATCCTATCCATAATATCGGCCTATCATTTTCTGACTACAGGGCTTAAATCTTTTCGTATGCAGAGAAGCCTTATTGCATTGATCGCTTAGCTTAATTAGTCTCTTAAGTGTTCTTCATTATTGGGGCTCGTGGCTAAGTAATAGGAGCCGCACGGGTCGATCCGCCACCGTACCGACCGTGACAAGCGTAGCTTAACCAGCACCCTAATTGCGTAACACATTATCAATTGGAGTTGGTTTCATTTTGACAGTTCAACAACATTCATTGCGTTATTTACGTTGTCGAGCAGACAAATTTTTCGAACATTCATATGTTCGAAAAATTTGCTAATCCATTGCTTCATAGCAATGGATGGATAGGTGACCATCTTTATACTCCAAGACCGCCAAAATCTCCATGCCACGGAAATATGTGGTTGATCCCTGTTGCCATTCGTAGATTTTGACAGTCGTTACTGTTCGTCAGAAGACCGAAAGTCTGACAATCAGTCTGGTCCGGTTGTTTCAAACAGTTGGTTAACGTAACATACATACAGACCTACATCAAATATTGACGACGTAAGATGTTTAATATTTGTTAAATACAAAGCGAAACACACTGCATAAAAAACCGATTGTATGTCAAATAGTTTTCTAAACTCTTCGATCTAGCTCTTGGCATATACCTTAAAAATTGAACTTATTATATCTTCTAAACTAAGACTCGATTATATTTCCACGAAGTTATATAGATAAAAACCCGCCAATTAGAGTCAGTCGGCAGTAATGAGTCATCGATGTAATATGCGGCCGGGGTGATCAACTGTTTGTTTCTGCGCGCTTCTATTCAGTTTTTTTTTTGTAGGTTTTGGCCCTGTAGTTGTCTACCCTACTTTATCCCCATCTGCAATAACGTAAACCACTACTGTCCAAACTGCAACGCATACATCGGCAACCACAGCTTTTAAATCGATACGATTGATTACATGGCACCCGGTGTCTACTACATGGGTATACACGGTGCCCGGTAAGACAGGCTGCTATCCGCAACTCCACGTCCAAGCGCGCGTTTTGCGTAGTGCCTGTATACCCGTAGAATACGATAATTATAGTTTTTGATACAGAGTGATATGTACAGACGCCAGCACATCAAGCCACCCGAAACTGTAAAATTTTCCCAATCGACCTTGAACCTAATGCTTTAGCGATAAAGATGAAAATCTATTAAAGAAATTTGACAGCTTGTAGTAGCTTGATGTGCTGGCGTCTGTGCACCAAATATTGTACCAAAAAGATCCTGTTATTTGTACTGTTTGTTTTTGAAAGCTGAGGGTCATTTATTTAATATTATATACGTCTTAGGGCTGATTTTTCAATGGGTAGATAACTTTTATCTGAAGAATAAATGTGAAAGTTTGACATATTTTCTGTAGAAAAGCTCTCAAACCGCCATATTTATTCCTCTGATAAAAATTATCTGATTATTGAACAATAAGCCCTTAGTAATATTTTCGAACTAAAAGGTCTGATAACAACATAAAAATATTGATTGCAACTGGACCATAAAAATTGGGTATGTTAGTTTTTTCGGATTTTTTGGAGGAATCGCTTAAAAATTGACATGCCTCGAATCTAAATAACCAAGCATATATAATTATCGCCCTTTTAATCTTCAAAATTATAGAACTTTCAAATTTTCAATGTTTATTTTTGGTCTCCTGAAAAGTTGCAAAAATAGATATATCAGACCAGTTGGCTCTGATGTTTAAAATTATCATTTATTCACATAATTTCTGTTATAGTAGAATTATTTAGCTGAATTACCTATGTGCGTTATGTTCATGCCATTCATTAATTTGTATTCGGTTGTATTTTTTATTTTATTGAAGTTTAATAACTTTGTTTACAAAATTTTAGTTGCAGCATCTGTCCAATGTCTTTTTTATCTTTAAACGTTATGTACACCGCTATGTATGTTAGTTATGTGTCCTAAATAATTTTGTAAACCAATATGTAAGCTTGGTGTTCTATAATAAATAATATAAATAAATAATCATGTGTTAGAGATACTTTGAAAACCACCCAATTGCGTAAATTGAGTGGTTTTCAAAGTATCCTCTCACTACGAAATTCGCTCAGTTTATAAATTCATGTTTATACTTGGAATTTAATCGTATTCAGTACCCACGGCATATGTCCAGCATGGAACTACAAGATGGATCTAAAGAATTGTGAAAAATAAGTGATGTTTTTGTAAATAACTTATTAATTTAAATTAAAAATAAATATAATTATGTTTATTGTTTTATTTGGCTATTTCACTGTAGGAAATAATTACATACATACACGCCTTATTTCTTCCCATGGGGGTAGGCAGAAACTACAGAACGCCACCGGTTGCGAGTACGCATCTGACCTTTCTGAAGAACATCACCAATAAGGTCACTGTAATATTTAGTTATTTCTCTATAAATTTATTGACATTCTAATAATGTACGCTTTTTTTTTTAATAAATACATGTCATCACGCCTGTTTTCCCCGAAGGTTTAGGCAGAGGTCGACCTTAGTACACCCATATTTCTCCAGTTATGTTTTTAAGTAGAGCCTATTGACATCAACCAGGCACAAATTCAGACACCTGGCTGTTACTGAGAAATTCCTAATGGAAAAATCCAATAACACTTGTCCCGACCTGGAAATCTAACCTAGGACCTCAGGCTCAGCAGTAGCGCTTGCAACCACTAGACCAACCCGGCAGTTTTAAATAAATGAGCCTCTAAAAACTGTTAGTGCGTCTAATGATGTTCCTATGCTCTTTTTAATAAAATGTGCCTCTAACTTCCACCCCAGATTAGAACTGTGACCGATTAAGCGCGAGTCGAACTGGTCGCAGCAACTAAGTTGGGGCACCCCGCCCAAATGGGTTAGGTTAGGTTATGACTGTGACCAAACGCGCGGCAGAGACGCGCTCCGCTTACTCATCGTTGCAGAACCAGTAGACGCTTGCTTCGGCAAGCATAAGAAGAAGAATTGCCAAACGGACAGGGCGCATTGCTCGCAGAACAGATGGCCGATGGGGCCGAAAGGTTCTGGAGTGGCGGCCGCGTGCCGGGGGACGTAGCATTGGAAGGCTTCGCACATGGTGGACCGATGACCCTTGTAAAGGCCGCAGGAATCCGCTGAATGCCGGAAGCACAGAACCGGACGAAGTGGCGGTGCTTGGGGGTGGCCTATGTCCAGCAGTGGACGTCTTTCGGCTGAAATGATGATGATGATGATGATGATGAAATGAATTTTCGGCGCACATCATCCAGCTTAAGGGGCAATATCGGGACACCGATCCCGATATTGCCCCTTCGGAACTTAACTCCGCTAAAGCTGTACAACGGAACCCGGCTCAAAGTTGTGTCTTTGCAGAGAAACATCATTGAAGCGGAAATTCTAATAGGTTGTGGCGTTGGCGAGACAGTGTTTATACCGCGTATACCACTAATTCCACAAAATTACTCCTTCCAGTTTAAGCGCGTGCAGTTCCCTATGAGCGTATGCTTCGCGATGACTATCAACAAGTCACACACACAGGCAGATACTGAAGGCAGCGGATGTCGACCTAAGGACAAACTGCTCCTCACACGGACAACTATACTTCGCTTACTATTGCGTCACCAGTCCTGACTCTTTGTATATTTTGGCTGTTGAAAAATCAAAACTACAAACGTAGACCATAACAGGGAAGTTTTATAAAAATGTGGCTGTTGTATATTGTGGTTATTTGTGGTGTCTTACGACTTCCACGCGAACGAAGTTGCGGGCAGAAGCTAGTACCTACTAATTCCATGACTTTTACCAATAACACCCCCCTGTTAATGTTTAGGTGTCAAATTAAAAGATCTTCTAGCAATCTTCAACGGTACGAGGTTATTTTGGCGCGTGGCCAAAATTGGAAATAATACCGCCATCTTATTTTTTTAATACATTTCAAGTGATATTTCACTAAACAATTGCACAAATGTTTACCAACAGTGCCCCCGTGTCAACGTCATTCGAGCGCCAAAAGCCAAAATGCCCAAAATGCCTTCCGCGATAAATATAATTATTGAATTTTTATATTTTTATTGATTTTTATGTGTTGTTGACATATTGACTTGGATGTAATTAGCTCTAGAGATGTTCAGATTATATTCAGTGTGTACGCAAAGAGCGTGACCGGCAAATTTTAATTTTCGACTATTAGAATCAATTGCAGCTTTAATTGTAGCCAATGATATTTTATAAAATATTTTTCTCTTCTCCGGCATGAAGCCACGGGCAGTGTTCCAGTGCCCCCACCCAAAAGGAACTAACATAGTTGTGTTCAAGGTGGTATTCAAGCTATTAAGTATTTGAAGCAGTAAAACACCATGCATTCATGACGAATAGATAAAACGATATACGAGTATAGTCAATGACAACTAGACCGCTGTAAATTGAGTATGATGTGTCCCATAATCATTCTATCCTACAGCAGTCCACTGCATAGGACAATTGCACGTCGTTCAGCTCGATTCTCGGTAACTCCCACGCAGCAGCTACCAGCCACCCTGCAAAGATCATTGCTCCAACCATAGCCTGAGGGCGTAGGCCACCTTACGGAAGAACACGTCTATTCCAACGGTCATCGGTTCTACAGCTAATATGGCCGGCCCATTGCCACTTCCGTTTACTTTTCCTGTGTGATTTTACGAACGTTTATACATTACTAAAAGATCCGCTTAAAAGTCTGATAATAAAAATGTTAATCTAGTATCGTTATCTATGGTTCGACGTTTCTTTAATCTATAAATTGATAGATTGTTGGACAAAGGTCAGTACAATTATTTTCCTCGAACGGAAAGCAGTAAATAGTGATTTTGGTGTTAAAAAGAAAAAAAAAATTGTGAAATGGCTCAGAATTACAGTAAGTTTTTTTTTTATATTTTAGGATTCCGTAGTCAACAAGGACTCCTTATAGTTTCGCCATGTCCGTCTGTCTGTCTGTCTGCGGCTTAGCTCAGACTCTTAATACTAAAAAGCTGTAATTTGGAATGGGTATACATATTAATCACACCGAAAAAGTGGTAAATAAAATGTTGAAAAAAAATTTTGCACGTAAATATATTAACGTACATTTACGTGCAAGGGAGGTAGGTACCCGACAAAATTCAAAACTATTGCGGGTCTGTGAAAGCCATTTTTCAATTCAGTGATCCGTTTGCATATTATTAAGCTTTAAAGTGCTAATTTTTGTTCGAGTCAAGTGGAACGCCCCTGCCATCTAAATGGGTGTTTTTGGCTAAGTAAAAAAAATCACGGCAGTAGTAGGTATACTCAGTTATAACGAAGTTAAAAGGAAAACTATCACAGCTAAGTAGGCTTTACAAGTTAACAATTAATAGGCGACCAAATTACATTTGCAGTTGGAATGTATGGGAGAAAATGTTTTTCAACTGCAATGTTATGTTTGTTCTTGGAATAAATTCATCCCAAAATCCCAACTACGGAACCCTTCATTGTGCGTGGTCCGACTGCCGGTTTATTTTCTTATTTTATTTTAAATCGAATAGTTTATCGTGACTGTAAAGAAATAAGAGTAGTACTATAAATACTTTTCGAAGGTTTTCCAATTTATTACTATGCCGAATCAACAATTTATGTTAATAAATAGTACTTAAATCGATAATAAGAAACTAGTAATCATTTAAATACATAGGTATGGAATTACCAGGTCGATAAGTGGTTCACCGCAAATGCTCGAGGTGCTTCTTCCCCCGTAGTACCAGTCCCATGAAAAGAGAACGCACCATTCTTGAGAAAAACAAATGATTGTAACCTAATCTCAAAACACTAATTGTCAAAACAAAGTTGCTTCTGCACGTCTCCGGCGCTGCGGGAAGTGCAACCCCTTCCCCCTTACGTAATAAATAGGATGCGAAGCTGCTGAGGTGAGCATGGGTATGCTCACCTCAGCAGCTTCGCAGCCTCAGCTGCTACAACTCGCAGCAACTTTTTGATTTTTTAAACTTCTTTTATTTTACACTTTGTAGCGTACAATACCCACTTATAATCGGGTGATAGCACCCTCTTACTCACTCCTTAAATTCGGGATTGTTTTTATATCATTTCTCATTCTATCGTTACCATTACCGTTTTATTACATATTTTTGTGATCATCTTTTAAAACCTTTCATTTTGATACCCTGCTCGATAGGTTTGGGAGATTTTTATATTGACTTACATATTGGCGGTAAAAATCCTCCATTTTGATTTTTTATAATTAGTGACACCCGCGCAATAAAGGCAAATCTAACGACATCACTCTTCCAAATCGGTCAAGCCGTTTAGGCTAAAAGAGGTTACAATGGTACCTACATACAAACAAACATACATGTATAATACATACATACGCGCGAAAAACATTACCCTCCTCTAGGTCAGTCGGGTAAAAATAATAAATTAACACTACAAAACATTCAATTAGCGGCCTTATCGCTTTCTGCGATCTCTTACAGGTAACTAATAATAATATAATCATTTATATTTAGCTAGTCTTACTATTGTATGACTTGTGTGCAATACTTCTATCAACTCAAGTTGATTGAATCGCAGTCCACTGCTGGACATTAGCCCTCAATTTAATAACTCAATTAATTTTATTCTTAATTGCAGCGCAAGATATGCCTCCAGCATACGGTCCACCTCCCGTCGTGATCACACAACCCGGAGTTGTGTACCAAGGGAGTGTAGTCCCCGTGGTCATCGGTAACCAGATGGGCTCCAAATCTTCTGCAATAAATTGCCCATCTTGCCGCCAACAGATACTCACAAGAGTTGAAATGAAGTCTTCTACGAAAACCCATTTGTTCGCTATCTTGCTTTGTATAGTGTTAGTATTCTATGTATTTTCTGTTGATATCCTTAAAATTTCTTTTTCATCCTTCTTTTTATTAGGGTTCCGTACCTCAAAAGGAAAAAACGGTATTCTTATAGGATCACCTCGTTGTCTGCCTGTCTGTCTGTCAGTCTGTCAAGACCCTTTTTTTCAGGAACATCAAGTTGAAATTCATATGAAATAAGTAGATATATATGTGTCCTTTAGTTCTAAAAATCAATCTTCTACGTCAACGCTATAAAAAAATATGGCCATTTATGCGACATATTTTGATACTTGCAAGTAAATCAAAGCCTATAGGGTACTTCCCGTTGACCTAGAATCATGAAATTTGGCAAGAAGCATGGCCTCACAGCCAGGGACCGTACAATTCCGGTTAAGAGTTAAGTTTTTCGAAGTGGTAAGTCGTTTATGAGGTTACCTTTATCATGTGTATGCTGTCTGTGTCTGTGTGTTTATGTCTTGAATGGGTTTTACGCTTGAAACCCAGTAAAAGGGTTGTCCCTTCAATATGGATAACCCATTGAATGGGTCCTATACTTGAAACCCAGTGAAAGTGTTACCCCTTCATTAACATGATCTTTGTTCGGGTTACCATATTAGCTATTTGCAACGTATGCCCATCATCGAGAGATCATATTACATTGCTCCGAGTAGGAATGTTACGTTGTTATCGTTTTTAAGAGAGTTAAAGTGTAACCTTACCCACATCATATAGATTTTTGTTTAACTGCCTAGAAAACCCCCATCGAAAACCCTTTCAATGGATAATCAAAATGGTCCCTTAAAGCTATTCAAAAGGGTGCGGAGCGAGAGTGCATGGGAGGCCGTCACCTCCTTCTGCGAAGCAGTAATGCTCGCGAAGGAGGAAGCGGAACGCGTGAGGGAGAGACAACAGCCGCGCCCTCGCGCCCCTAGCCGCCGTAGGAGACGCCCTGGGCGGCGGGAATCTATCGCCGATTCCCGGCCACCGTAGGCGCGGGCTTGCGGACGACGAGTAATGGGCAGCTCGCCGTCCGGTAAGGACCAGGCCCGGGTCGACGGCGCGTTGTGTTCGACGTGCGCCTCAAAGAGATGTCAGCAGTGACGGGGTCCAATAGGGCCGAAGCCGCCGGGGTCGCGGGTAGTTCGAAAGAGATACCGTGGCCCTGGCACGGGCAACTGAAGGAACACGGGTGGGTTTTAGTCAGTAAAAGTCTGACACGCCCTCCCGCTCTGCCCGGAGCGGGATAAGTCATTTGATGTTTTCCCATTCACAAAAAAAAAAGGGTTACCTACATCGTATGGGTTTTTGATTAACTGATTAGAAAAACCCTATCGAAAACTCTTTCAATGGGTAACCAAAATGGTCCCTGCTCACGGCACAAGTAAAGGAAAAAGTCCGAAAATTCATAATATGTAGTTTTGTTTTTTGTTTTGTAGTTTGTGTTTTGTGTAATTTTTTTTTTTGTGATTACAATAAACCGTACCACATTACCTTGTACATTTACCGTATCACATTATCAATGTATGAGAGAACATGATTTTCAACTATAATGTTATAAGTTTGTTTTTGTAATGTTTTATTCAGAATTAAAATAATATTTTCGCAAATAATAACTTAATATAGGTACATAATTAATTAATAAAAATAACTAAATTATATCCTAACTTAATTAAACTTTTCACAAAACTAAAATATGGCGTCGAAAAATTCATCCGCATCGCTGTCGACAAGTAATGTACCCAACAGTCTGGCGGCATTGCGGCTTTGTATGGCAATGCTTATTAGCCTCTGGCCAAGGTAAAAGTTTGTTTTTGGGATAAATTCTTTTCAACTACGGAACCCTTCATTGTGCGTGGTCCGACACGCACTTGGCAGTTTTTTTGTTGTTCGTAGACTCCTAGTAAACAGAATATTGGACATTTTGCACATGCTCAAAATTATATTCCGTTTAAAAAAAACTACTTTCTACAAGAATTTGTTCTGACTATTATTTTTTTACTTCCAGATTCTTCCCCTGTGTGTGCCTACCTTACTGTTTGGACAGTTGCCACAATGCAGACCACTACTGTCCAAACTGCAACGCTTACATCGGCAGCTACGTCCACTAAAACCATGGTGATAAATTATTAATTGGGTTGTTAAATCAATAATGTGTAGGCATAATTATGATTCCTTGATTCTTCAGAGTGAAATCCTCCACAACAATGAGTTCAGAAAGATCTGAGCTAGTCTTAACTTGTGGACGATTTTTCACTCAATAAGCGTTCTCATTATTTGAGTCAACTTAACTATTGTATTAAATTAACCAATTTGGCAGCCACGCCACATCCCAATAATATTATTTATTTATTTAGGCTAGCCAACAATTGTTTACACTAAACATTTAATTTTATTTGCTAACTGTACTTACTATAGTTCAATACTTAAATCTGTATTATGATCATCAATAAAATTAGTAAGAACTGTTTCTTGAGAAATTGTATAGCTAATTTATAAATTTATAATACATACGTAGGTAGGTACAAAAAAAAAAACACGACTTATCTCCAGTAGGATTGGATTACGAGGCAGCTTGAAATGATTGATTCTATTTTCAAGATTACGACATGTTTTTGTAAAGAAATTATTTAATTAAGGTAAATAAATTACCTATCTGTAAAATGTATGTTATTTTATCTGATGATTTGAATAGCTAAGGAACAATAGTAAAATAACAAGAACAATAGGTATAATGTAGGAACAGTATGAGTAGAAAGGCGGACACTGACTTGTAACGTTTGTTTGTAATGTATCGAGTTTTTGTAACGCGTTAACCCCCGTTCGCACGGGCGTAATAAAATCGCGGCGGGATTTTATAGCGCACTGGATTTTCAACTCTTGTTGTTGAGCCGAGCGTTGATAATCCAACTTAACAATAACAGAGTACATTCTAGCGCGTCGAAAAAACACTGTTGGATTTTGCACTCTCGGCGCTCAGCAGAGCGTTGAAAATCCTGTGCGCTACAAAATCCCGCCGCGATTTTATTACGCCCGTGCCAACGGGGGTTTATTGTAGTCAGTGTAGCGAGCCGAGCCGCTCGATGCAATCGCTGGATCCTCCACTTGACTGTCGGCTTTTTCGTGAATTACTTTGAAACGCGTAGAGTTGTAATCAGTGCAGCGAGCCGAGCCGCTCGATGCGAATTTTGCTAGTTTGCGAGCGCATGTTTACAAACAAGTCAGTCAGTGCAGATTTTTCTTCTTCCAACAGCAATGACTAAATAAAAAGACTTACAACTCCTCAAACAAGAATTTAAATCTATTGGCCTGGACCTTAACCACTCAAAATGTGAAATTTACCTTTCTGACATTACCGACAGACAATTGACACTAGAAAAATTTTATGCAATAGCCCCACAAATCAAAATTGTAGAAAAAAGTTCACTGCACCTCCTAGGTTCCCCAATTTTAGAAGACAGCTTTTCTCCTTTCATCGAAGAAAAAATCAAAAACTTCAACGAAATTTCGGATAGACTCTCCAAAATTAATTTACATTCGGCGTTCACCCTGATTACATTCTGTTGTTTTGGCCCAAATTTTATTTATTTTCTACGTTCTTCCCCTTTATGAAAGCAACCACATCTATTGGATAAAATTGACTGCTCTGCAGGTTGGTACGGAATAATCTTAATATCAATACGTCCACTAATACTGCTGAGCTTGCCCGCTTACTGGCTGTGGGTGAGTGGGAGTCGGGCCTCTGGCTTCAAGCACTACCGTCACCCAACATAGGTACTATGATGGGTGACCCCACTTTCCGGCTCGCTACTTGTCTGCGTCTGGGCGCTCCTAGCGGGGTTCCGCATCGCTGCCGGTGCGGTGAAGCTGTTGACTGCCTCGGACACCATGGCCTATCTTGCAGTAATATCTATACCTTAGCGGCCACGGCTTATTTTAATTTAATTTAAATATTTCAATTGTTTTTTTTTTTAAGGACGCTTTTAACGTTCTGCATCGTTCTCACATGTAAAATTTCAACATGAATGATGTAACCATTATTTTGTAACCATATCTTGATTTAAAAGAGTGTCCGTGGAGTTTCTTGCCCGTTCTTCTCCATAGGTACCTACTATGCTTTGTAATGGGCGCCTAGCTTCATCTTTTTGACTGACCGACCCCTTGACAATTCAAAAGTGCCTGTAATTGGTTTAATTGAAATAAATGCTTTGAGTTTGAGTTTGAGTTTGAGTAAGAGTGCAGGCCGGATAGCACGGCATGCTAGCATTAATGACATCATCCGTCGTGCTCTTGTCACCGCCCGGGTGCCAGCTGTTTTAGAACCCAACGGCTGGGGACGCGACGATGGAAAGAGACCTGACGGAATGACCATAATGCCTTGGAAGTTAGGTCGGCCTTTGGTATGGGATGCAACATGTGTCGATACTCTTGCGCCATCCCACCTAGTACAGTGGGCTGTGCTGGTGCGGCTGCTGCACGTGCGGAAAACCTCAAACGGCGAAAATATTCAAATATTTTTGGGAGTTATATTTTCGAGTAGTTTGGGGTTGAAACACTAGGGCCATGAGGTCCGAGTGCACACTTGGTTTTTCGAGACATCGCTAAACGGTTGGTCGACTCCTCACGTTACCAGAAGGCTGGCCTATTTTTTGGCCAAAGAATCAGCATTGCCATACAACGTGGCAATGCTACCAGCCTTTTTGGGCACTTTTCCTGTTGACAGCGATGCGGACGAATTTTTTGATGCCCTATGATCCTTTCCCCTCCTTTTTTATATACCATGTACATTTATTATTTTAAATCTGTTAGTTTATTTAATATGTACATACAAGTAAATAATAAAGTTCGTAAAATATCAAAGTACCTATTTTCAGGCATTACATAATTTTAATGCTCGTTTGTATGAAAATTGAATTCAAAAATGCTTATTTCCATGGCCTGAACATTTGGTCGAAGTTTATGTAGGGTGGCTGATAATTAGTGACTGATACTTATACACATGATTGTACTCTTGATAACAAACAACTTTTACTATGGGACCAAACCTGAAATCGCGAAAAAAAAAATCAACTGCCCCATACATTCATGTTCGCTTAACTCGTCAAAATGTAAGGAGCAGCAGATTTTTTTTTCGCGACTTCAGGTTTGGTTCCATAGTAAAAGTTGTTTGTTATCATGAGTACAATCATGTGTTTAAGTATCGGTTACTAATTACCAGTCACCATATATAAACGTAAAATACCATCATCTAATGGCGACCGCGAGCTTACAGTAGTTGGGAACCTATGGGTTTCAGTTGACATTGGAGCACATATTGACATGAACCTATGGGCTTCGTATAAATAACGTTTGACGACGATTGACGGGTTAAACCCGAAGAAGTGTACTGCTGTGGAGTACAATCGATGCCTTACGTACCTAGCTCGATGTTTCAAGTATTCAACGCCTGATAAAAAGCAGTTTTTCGCAAAGAGGATTGTCATGAGGAAATATTGCTAATCAGTTACCTGCCACAGTTATTGATTTTCCTTGTTAGTTCGTAGAAGCACCTGAAAGGTAGGTATTATTTTATCTTAGAGCCTGTTCACACGATGCGATGCAGCGCCGCATCGTGTACAGGCCCTTATACGTCTGTACGCACCTTATACGTCTTCTTTTCCTTATAAGACGTCTTTTCGTACAGAAAGTATCTAAAGGATCAAATTAAATTAACTGGCGAAAATTCAGAGAAAAGTATCAATATTTAATCATTGTAAAACAAAAGAAATACGCAGGATAGCCTGTATCGGGAAACGGTCATCGTATTAGTACTTCAGCAGCTTCAATATCACCAGGATAGTGCCGGAATAGCCTATAGAAGTTCGTCGTGGAGACGTGGACGTGGTACCTTACCACACTTACCATACCATACCACCACCACCACCACCACCACCACCACCACCACCACCACCACCACCACCACCACCACTACCACCACCACCACTTACCATACTTATAATGTCATTGCATAAAGAATAAGTTTCATCAAATAGTTCCTCTGCCGTAATGTTGGCTCCACTGTTGTAGGACGAACATGATTCGCTACTGTATGCACCTCCGTTGTTACATGAACCACATAGGTCCTTTGTTAAAGTTTAACATGGGAGCCAATATTACGGCTGAAGAACTATTTGATGAAACGCATTCTATAGTGCCACAAACTTATCTGACCCGGTAACGGCGGCGATGTCGGTGAACAAAATATGACAAGCCTTGTCACTTTTCATAGTGATTTCGTTACTTCCAATTAAAGCCACCGGGTCATGTAAGTTTGTGGCACTTTAGGTTGTACGACATCAGCTCCCCTGACTTCATCGGTCATCAGTAGACAGCCGTCACGCAACCGTCCGCCGATGCGACACTCTGCTAGAGTGACAGTAATCAGCCAGTGTTACTCGTATCCGACCTCCTCGGTGATGCAGTAATTTGGTAACAAAACTAGATGGCGCCACTTGCTGCGATATTTCTATGGCCGTCACACTCACATACGATTTTCTAAACTCGATCGATACCCACAGCCATGATGCCTGGAAAGATTGCGCCAGCTAGTTTAATTTGACCGTGTGACAAAGAGCAAGCTTGTTCTTTGCGTATTTTTTATAAATCAACATTCAACGATTACTTATTTCCTTAGCCAAAAGATAAACTATTAAAAAACATGAGATAATTGAATTAGTACCATTGGTCATCAGATGCACTTGTCCTTAACCTCCGGCCGGTTCAACGACACCTAAAAGACTTTTAGTTTTAGGATATAATTAGTAGATTAGATAAAAAAAATACTGTAAACAAAAATAGATAAAGAGATATAATAATAAAATATATTATATATCGTATATTTTTAAGTTACTTCGTGGTAAGATCTCTAACCCGGGTGTGCTAAAGGATGTGTGTCTGAACGTGCCTGATAACTACGTGACGCGGCGTCGTCGGAGACCGCGGTTACTGATGGCGGTGCGTCGCGGCCGGACCAACCTGCTGGGTAAAGCACCTATGACGCGCGCCTTGCATACACTTAACGAAATCGCGGAAAGGGTAGATTTATTTTACTGTTCTCTGAATGAGTACACAAAGATTACTTTACATGTGTAATGTTATACTTAACTTATTGTTACTTTAAGTACTTATTGTTGCTTTACGTATTGTTTGAGGCCACGCTACCGATTTGGGGCAACCTGTAATGTTAGTTGTGTTGGGAATAATAATAAATAAATAAAATAAATAAATAAGAATAATAAATAATATAAGATTATTAGATAAGTTCACTTTAACGAATTCTTAACATTATGTTTTTCCAAAGAAAGTAGGTACTTATTGATTATAATTTATTGTGATATTAGTCATCGGAGCAATATAAAGATAAATAAATGTACTTATCAGATAAAATGTCCCTAAATAAAACAACGTGCCTGAAAGGTGACTACACAATAGCAAAAAGATCTGATTAAATGTCTGATAAAACTGTTTATCAAGCATCGTTATCTACACTCAACATGGTTTTATCTATAAATCGAAATTTTGTTGAACAAAGTTCAGTATAATCACTTACCTCGTAGGTATACCAGTAAAGGTGATTTTTTGTGATAAAAAGAGATATCCAATTTAGTGAAATGAATCAGAACAATGGAGATTTTAATGATCGTAAGTATTGTATTTTCTAATCTTTTTGCATTTTAATTGTACTATTTAAACTCCAGAAGTACTTGACCTCCGATAACTTTATATTTGGTAGCATTCATTATAAGTATGTTGCCGCGGTTGATTCGTGGATGGACCATCTTTAATACCGAGACCCCTCCAGCCTCGGAAAGCACGTTAAACCGTTGGTCCCGGCTGTAATCCGTGGATCTTTGACAGTCGTTTCGGGTCGTCAGAAGCCCGAAAGTCTGACAACCAGTCTTACCAAGTGGTATCGTATTACCCAGTAACTGCAATGGGTTGTGGAGGTCAGATAGGCAGTTGCTCCATATAAAATACTGGTATTCAGCTGCATCCGGTTAGACTGGAAGCCGACCCCAACAAAGTTGGCAACAGGCTATAGACAGATGATGATGAATTATATGTACGTAATTGATATCATCATGTTAAAACCAATAAATGCTAATGTTCTAATTATTTAAACTTAAAAGTTTATAAGTATTATGGAAATTAATATAATAAATCATAAATCCTTTTATTGTGAATGACAGTAGTGAATGATAAAGGTTACGGCAGTAAAGTTGTACTAAGACAGGTAGCTGTCTTAGTACAACTTTACTGCCGTAACCTTTACTCTTCCGATGCCGTAACCTGCTGGTACCTGTTGTTATGTATAACTGTTATTAGTTACATAAATCGATAGGTCCGGTATTTACTTAAGTACCTACCTACTTTAACGAAGTAGGAAAACATTTGTGACGTCAAAGGATGTGATTAATAAACAATGCGAAAGGGAAAAATAATAAATGTATATATATACGGTGTATGTGTTAGAGGAGCTCGTGGCTAAGTAATAACAGCCGCACGGGTCGATCCATCAGGTTAAGCTACGCTTGCCGGGGTTGGTCAGTGGATGGGTGACCATTCTTTACATACCGAGACTCCTCCGTGCCTCGGAAAGCACGTTAAGCCGTTGGTCCCGGCTGTCATTCGTGGATCTTTGACAGTCGTTACGGGTCGTCAGAAGCCCGAAAGTCTGACAACCAGTCTTACCAAGGGGTATCGTATTACCCAGTAACTGGGTTGTGGAGGTCAGATAGGCAGTCGCTCCATGTAAAATACTGGTATTCAGCTGCATCCGGTTAGACTGGAAGCCGACCCCAACATAGTTAGGAAAAGGCTAAGCAGATGATGATATACGGTGTATGTGTATATAGGGTGACTGGTAATCAGTGACCGATACTTAAATACATGATTGTGCTCATGATAACAAACAATTTTTACTATGGGATCAAAACTGAAATCGCGAAAAAAAATCTGCTGCTCCCTACATTATGACGAGTTATGCGAATATGAGTATGAGGCAGCTGAATTTTTTTTCGCGATTTCAGAATTGGTCCCATAGTAAAAGTTGTTTGTTATCATGAATATAATCATATGTTTAAGTATCGGTCACTAATTACCAGTCACCCTATATACGTATAAGGTAAAAAAATACTGAAACTGTAACATAGAAATAGTCGAGTACTCGTGATGTATTTACTTCGTACATTTCCTAAGTCTACAATGTACGAATGTACTTAAGAGATAAGATAAAATCTTCCAGAAATACAAAGACGAAATACTGTTTTTTATTGCACAATTACACAAACACACACAAACACAGTTAAAGAATGGCTAATTGAGAAATCATATGACGAGACCGAAAAACTTCTCTCCCCACATGCTTAAGACAGATCTCCTCTTATTCAAGTATTTTCACACACAAACACTAGTACACTCCCCCCATTTTCACACTTACTAACACATCCACCATTACTACACCTACCAGGACACATTCACACCATACACAAACCGCATCTTCACATTACTTACACATACACAACATACCTACTACACCTACCACGACCAATGCACTCTCACTCAAACACATACAAACAGTTTTATTATTAATTATTATTAATTATTTTTACTTTTTCTTCTTTCTATACACATAAATAATGATTATATTGTTATGTTAACCATGTTACTGGTGTAAACAGTTTTATTGAAACTTTTTGATCATCTATCTACCCTCATGGAATCACTGGTGCCCAAGTCACAGGCTATAAACCTAGTTTGGGCGCCAGGAGATAATACTTAATGCACTTTATGTTGTATCATAATATTACTGTACCTACTTGTAACCTTGTAATCATTTCACTGGAAATAAACATTATTTATTTATTTTTATTTTTTAATTATCTTTAATGATTTATGGCTCCTACAAACAGGCGCGACACACGATATAATCGCGCGCTTAAAGCAATCGAAGATGAAATGTTGTTTATTAAAACAATAGGAACCTACAAAATCACGGTCTAAAATACAAAAATAATTTATTTTATTTTTCTGAATTTCAGCCAAAGGCCAAGGCATGCCTCCACCATACACAGATGGGCCACCACCGCCCGTCACGGTCACCACACACGTACCACACACATACCCTGCACAACCGACCCAACGACCACCAGTTCATGGAGTAGTCTACCAAGCGAACATGGGCCCGACCGTCATCCCAGTGATGGTCAGCCCTCAAATGGGCCCCAAAGCATCGTCGATGACCTGCCGATCATGCAACCAGCAGATAGTCACAAGAGTTGAATATAAGTCGTCAACGAAAACCCATTTGTTCGCTCTTTTGCTTTGTTTAGTGTAAGTATTATACATAGAAACACTTATATCTATGGTTATTATACACGGTTAATTTTAGGTCGTTCTGGAACCAAAAGCCATGAACTCGATCATCGAAACCGAATCGATTGAGACTATTATTTTCAAAAAGTAACAATAAAAAAATCACGAGAAATTAAATTTATTGTTTTTTTTGTGAAATAATGAGAACTCGAAGTAACGCTTCCTTGCGATCAATGCATAGGTATGTATAAAACGTATCGACAAACGGCAACACAAGCGAACGGTACCCATTGAAAATCCATTCATCGATCAGACAGCACGATCCGTAAGCCACGGCCCCGACCCTTACCCCCCACCCCACGTTTACAGTCTAGCCGACCGTTCGCACTTCCTTGTTCCGTAAAGATCTTGGAATGAAATAGTGGAAGCGCTTCTAAAATTTAACTCGAATGACAGAAAAAAGTGATAAATTTCTAACTTCTTTACTATATGTCTTAAAAAAACAATAAAAATGCCAATAGTAATACTCGTCTGGAGTTAGTGTTTCGGCTCCAGAACGATGTAAAATTAACCGTGTATATTTTTTAAATTATTTTTATTGATATCGACTTTTAGCTGTTTCACTGCAGGAAGACTTATGGCGTTTGTCAAATACATAGGAGTTAAAAGCATTAATCACCACACTTACTCATTGCATGGTGGCAATTTCAGACTATTAGGGCCTATTTTACGGAGGAGGCGGAACGCGTGAGGGAGAGGCAACCTCACGCCCCTAGTCGCCGCAGGAGACGCCCTAGGTGGCGGGAATCAGTAGCCGATTCCCGGACACCGTAAGCGCGGGCTTGCGGACGGCGAGCAATGTGTAGCTCGCCGTCCGGTAAGGACCAGGCCCGGGTCGACGGCGCGTTGTGTTTCACGCGCGCCTCAAAGAGATTTCAGCAGTGGTGGGGTCCGATAGGGCCGATGCCGCCGGGGTCGCGGGTTGTTCAATTGAGATACCGTGGCCCTGGTACAGGCAACTGAAGGAACACGGGTGGGTTTTAGTCAGTAAATCTGGCACGCACTCCCGCTCCGCGCAGAGCGGGAGAAGTCATTTGATGATTTCCCACCCACAAAAAAATAAAATAAAAATGGCCTATTTCACGATGTCCGTATAGAACTTAATCGTAGTTACTGGGAACTTAATCGTAGGAACTTAATCGTATAGAATTTAATCGTAGTTAATAGCAACTTACTTCCATACGCAAAATACGCGAATTGTCGTGGAGTTGCGGATACCAGCCCGTAGTAAGTACCTATAGCAACTTACTTGGCAGATAATTTCATACAAATTCTATTCCATTTTTGAATTTATTCGGTATGTAATAGTGGCTACTCGGACATCGTGAAATAGGCCCTAAGTCAATGATATTATACACTTATGTTACGACCATAGTAACCGACGCGTTTAAAATTAGACACGTGACTACACGCATTCAGTTAGCTCGCCGCAGATTGTAATTATATTATTATTATAATAATATCATTGTTATTAGTCAGATTTCCCCAACTTTACCTCCACAGTAAGAGGTGCCTTAAAGGGCTGGGTTTTTTGTTGTTCAAATTCATTTTTGATTCTTGTTATTTCTAACTCTATTCTAATTGTTATTTCTCTATTTTCAGGTTTTGGCCGTGTGTGTGCCTCCCCTACTGTTTGGACAGTTGCCACAACGCAGATCACTACTGTCCAAACTGCAACGCTTACATCGGCAGCTACACAAACTAAATCTCGCTAAGCGTTATCAATAATGATAATAGGTTTCTTATATATTTTTTATATATTTTTTAAGAAATATTTAAAAATGTATTTGATAAGAAGAAAAATTAATAAACGAAATAGGTTTCTTTATCTGCACTACGCTGAAAATAAAAGAAAAGTGCTTGTATAAGATTGTGTTATCAACAATGTATGTGCATTTTGGATAACGTGACAGCAGTTTCAGCAAATTCGCTGAAACATTTTGATCTTGTCGCCAAAATTTTCGATTAAGATCGTATCAACAAACTGATTTTAAAGTATTAGGTCTTTTTTAGAATCACTCACCACATAACTTATATACGATTTAAAAATTACCAATATTATGAAAAAAAAACAATCAGTTCTTCGTCGTTTGTAAAAATGTATTAATGGTCACCAAATGTAGTACCTATTTTTAGACATAGATAAGTAGTTTAATTAAGGGTTGATTGTTCAATAGGTAGATAACTTTTACCTGAAGAATAAATGTGACAGTTTGACATATTTTCCATACAAAAGCTGTTAAACCGTCATATTTATTCCTCTGATAAAAATTATCTGACTATTGAACAATCTGCCCTAAATCAATGTCAAAGGAAAGTATAAGATAGATCAGTATTGTGATAGATGCCAAAATTAAATGGTTTATCAAAGCAAATGCCGGACATTTGTGGAATCCGTTTAGTATTAGTTTTTAAAAAATAATTTTGATAGTGAATATTTTCTTTCCTACGAAGACAAAATAATTCCATGATGGACAATCTGTCTGTGTGTCAGAGTCAAATGATTGGATGAAGTGTTTGGTTGTAGGATATATGTCTAATTATAAATAGGTTTAGGTAAACTAGCAACTTGCTTTGAAATACAACCTCGTTGATTCTGAGATCCGTACAGACATGTTGCCGACCCAGTTCTCGAAAATGAGTCCTTTCACATTAATTTTACCAACTGATTTTGCATCACCGTCAATATAACAGTGATTGCAACCACTGAAAGTCTGTTAAAATCGTAATTATCTTTATTGTCATTACGTAAAGGTTGCTTATGGGTTGCTGGTATGTAAGAGGACTGTATGCCATTGTATTGAGACCGATTTATCATCACTATCAGGACTATTGTATCGATAAACCTGATATAGTGGTGATAGATCAATTAGCGAGCCGCGCTATGATTGTCGATTATTCCATGGCGCATGACGACAATTCCATGAAAGCTGAGAAAGATCAAATCTAAAATGTCTCGACTTAGAAAGAAGATGAGGACGAGGATCTCGTTGTGTGGAATGTAATTTCGACGTTCATTGTGCCGATTGTCATAGCTGCCAGTTTTCTAATGGCTAAGAGCTTTGTGCAACATCTCATGAAGTCATATAGTTAGGTGGCTCTATGCCTACGCAACGCATTGTGAGGAGGACTTATCCCTATTTTTTGTATTATTAAATATGTTTTCATATTTGTTTTGTAGAAATGTTTAAACATATCTAATATCTATCTATATAAATACAAAGAGAAGTCCTGATTGACTCATCAACGCCCACCCTAAGCCCTTAAACCTAGAAAGCTGAAATTTTGCACAGAGATTTCCTGTATAATGTAGAAAAGGAACAAAGAAGGATTTCCCGATAGACGTTCCCGTGGGATATTTTCAGACATCCACGCGACCGAAGCCGCGGGAAAAAGCTAATAATGAATATGTGTATAAATAAATAATGGAAATTGGCAAATCATTTAGGTTTTGTTTTATTTAATTTCAATTGACTCCAATATACCAACACCTACCTGCTACCTTTTTTTTTTGTGTATGGGAAATCACCAAATAACTTCTCCCGCTCTGGGCGGAGCGGGAGGGCGTGTCAGACTTTTACTGACTTGACTTGTGAACCCACCCGTGTTCCTTCAGTTGCCTGAGCCAGGGCCACGGTATCTCTTTCGAACAACCCGCGACCCCAGCGGCATCGGTCCTATTGGACCCCGTCACTGCTGACATCTCTTTGAGGCGCGCGTGGAACACAACGCGCCGTCGACCCGGGCCTGGTTCTTACCGGACAGCGAGCTACCTAATGCTCGCCATTCGCAAGGCCGTGCCTACGGTGGCCGGGAATCGGCTACGGATTCCCGCCGCCCAGGGCGTCTCCTGCGGCACCTACCTGCTACCTAGCACCTATTTAATCACACGTTTGAAATATTTTATTTAACATTCATTGAATGATCTTGCGAAGCATTTATGGTGTGACTATGAATGATACGCTGAGGAATGATGTGATAAAGCAACGATGCGGTTTAAAAGAAGATGTAGTGACAAAAATTGAAAAATTGATGGTTTGGTCATGTTGAGAGCATGAATGAAAGGCGACTAACAAAAGGTAACAAGGGAGATGGGAGTGGAAACGCCGGGAGTCGACGCCCTAGGAATACATTTAGTGACCGTTCTTCAGAAAAGTCCAGGTGCGTAGTATTCGCAACCGGCGTGCGTGTATGACCTGATGTATGAACGTAAACGAGACAAAAGGAGTATGCAGGTGGCGTTCTGTAGTTTCTGCCTACCCCCATGGGAAGAAGGCGTGAGTTCATGTATGTATGTTAATAATTAATCCAAAACCAATAAATTAACCGTAAGCTTCTCAGAATGATATATGAGATGATTTGCCTATATCTCGTGTTACCTCGTGTTACCTAGTAACTGGGTTGTGGAGGTCAGATAGGCAGTCGCTCTATGTAAAAAACTGGTATTCAGCTGGATCCGGTTAGACTGGAAGCCGACACCAACATAGTTGGGAAAAGGATAGGTAGATATCTAGCTTTGTTAATATTTATAATTACATAAATATCAGGTATAACAAACTGACTGTTTATTTTATTAAAGAAAAAAATAACATTTAGGTACCTAATGAAAGATTGTGCAATTCAATGATGTTCAACGCCTGATAAAAAATTATCGTACACATCTTAAATACAGATTATGTTGAGTAAGTACATGCATAGATTGCTAGAAATTTGCCTGTGTACAGTGAGCCACAAAAGTAGAGTTCGTGTCACGAAAGAAGTCCCGCGGCAATAAATGGAAGTAATAGTTATTATTATGTTAGCAACATTTCTACAACAATCTTCCTAGTTACGTCAGACAACTTTCTCCATTCTTTTTTTTCGTAAGATTGAAACCAGTGCCTGTTAGTTAATAAATAAAGATTTATGATTCCGTCGCTTGCCAGTGGCGCCGTGGTTGCGAGACTTCTTTCGTGAGACGGACTTTAGTGTGACTGTTACAATTATGCCTGTAGAGATAAACCATTCTAAAAATGAACGCCCCTCCACAAAACGTGATTATCTCAATCTGTGAGGAAATACTTATTGCAACATTTTTCTTGTGTGCGTGCGGTGACTTTACTGTAAACATGGACTCGTCGCCGCACTAAGAGGTCAACTAATCGTGTGATCAGTCCAGGTACTAGCATTGTACGACGGGGAGCGTGCGCTTTGTATGGAACGACATCGTTCGCTCTGTCGCGCGTTCTTGTCATTTATACACTAATTGGCCGAAAAATCCGGCTGTTCGGCGTTTTGGCAAGTCGGGTAGGTACCGTTTGCATAAAAAAACTCAGTGTTATTGTGTATATTTTGATGTATGTTAGTATTTAAGGTATTTATTTAGTTTAAATGTTGACCGTATTTTTGCGGTGAAATCGACGCGTAGTCCCACTTTCATGTCTCGCCGGTGACCCGGTGACTGAGCAACGAATGACAAAGACCAATTTCGTGTATTGCGTCTACCTTCTTTGCACTGACCTCTATTAAAAGTGCTTCTTTGCATGTGAGCGTAACCGCTGTAGCGGTGCGTTCATGTTTAGAATGGTTTATCTTTACTTATGTACAATGAACAAAAGAGATATCTAGGCAGGGTATATATTTGTATGTAAATTGCTTCATGTTCAATTTCGTGAGAATATACAATTTTATGTTGGTGTGTTACAATGTAGGAGTATTGCAAAAACAAAGTAAGTAATATATAAAAAATTGAACATGAAGCAGTCACATACAAATATTATATGTTAGTTATACCCTGCCTAGATATCTCTTTTGTTGACTGTAGGTACCTACCAAGAGTGTAAGGCTAGGCGCAAACGTGTCATGTCAGAGAAATGTCAAATAACCGCGAAACCTCTGGCTTTTTGTTAGTTATGTGTTTTTATCGAAATAAACTTATTGTTTTAAATTTGTTATGGACGATTCAAGGTACGGTGCAATGAAAGTTAATGAATTAAGATTAGAACTTAAAAAAAACCCTGACACTCAATGACGCAGTGAATTCAGTTAATTGTCAACAAGTCTCACATTCAATTCGATTATTCATCAATCAACTTGTATTGGATTTAGGTAGGTTCATTGTTTTTTTTTTAATTACACGTTTTCTCACAACACATCTGACATTGGCAGAATTGTCGCATTCCGCACCATTGCCATAGAGAAAAATAGAATAGTCACTCTCTCTTCTCAGTGTGAATACTGTTTCTTGTGACTAAGTATGGTGAGGGCAAAATTTTGCGATTTAAATCTTTGGGGGATGGGGTTTGACTAATGTTAAATACTGGTGAAAATGAAAGATTTTCATGATGGTCGTGACGGCCGCTTTCCTAGAAAAAATTTTGCTCTTAAATTAATAAATAAAATTACCTAGGTTAAAAAATATGAAATATTCAGTGACTGTAAATAATAGGGGTTAAAGTATGAAATTGCCGTTTATTGTTTTAGGAACTTCGAATTGACATAGAACCTTCATGGTTTGAGATTTTTGAGTGAAACTTTTTTCACATGGTAACCTATGAAGTTCTTCTTTTAAAAAATGTGCAACATTTGATTATCGACTTTCAGTTGTTTTTTTTTTTATTCAGCTTAGACAAGAAAGATTGATACTTCGAAAATTCGAGTTTTTTTCGAATACGAGTTCCAACGCGGAACTAACGCGGCAGAAACAGCTCGCAATATCAATGTTACGTTTGGAGAGGGGACTGCTAATGAACGCACCGTGCGATTTTGGTTTAATCGCTTTCGTGATGGAAACTTTGATTTGAAGAACGAACCACGTGGAAGACCGCCCACACAGGTGAATAACAATGAATTGAAAGAGATGGTGGAAGCCGATCCGAGCCAAACTACCCAGGAATTAGCGGCATGGTTTAAAGTTATCTTATCAACAATATTATAATATCAACTCATTTGCGTCAAATCAATAAAATAAAAAAATATGAGAAATGGGTGCCTCATGATTTGACTGATCTGCAGAAAGAAACGCGTGTTGAAACTTGTGTTGCCTTGTTGAATCGATACAGAAATTAAAGAATATTGGATCGAATTGCGACATGTGATGAAAAGTGGATTCTTTACGATAACCGTAAGCGAAAAATGCAATGGCTGACCCCAGGTCAAACGCCGCAACAGTGTCCTAAAGCAAAGCTTACCAATAAAAAGGTATTCACTACATGGTGTTATTCACTATAGCTTTCTTCGATCTGGTCAAGCAATAACGGCAGATGTCTACTGTGCGGAAGTCCGAACAATGATAACAAAACTAGCAGTGAAACAGCCCCGACTCATGAATCGATCTTCACCATTATTGCTCCATGATAACGCGAGACCTCATACAGCACGAGAAACCGTTTTAACTCTACAGGAACTGCAATTAGAAACCATTCGTCACCCTCCATATTCGCCAGACCTTGCTCCAACGGACTACCATTTTTTTCCGTGATTTGGACAATTTCCTACGTGATAAAAAGTTTTCTTCTCAGGAGGCAGTACAAAATGCTTTCACACAGTTTGTCGAAGCTAGATCACGAGAGTTCTATCGCAAAGGCTTATATGACCTTCCTATTAGATGGCAGTAATGTATAGATAATAATGGTAATTATTTTGATTAAATAAATAAGTTAAATTAAAAAAAAAACGAATTTCAATTTTTCAGTACAAATCGGCAATTTCATACTTTAACCCCATAGTTTAGATTGTTCAATTCTATAAAACCTTTTTTTTATTTAATTAAACGAATTGATTTAAATGTAGTTTTATAACCCCCTAATGTAGCCTTTGCGTTATGTTAGCATACCATACCATACCATGCATACCATTAGGGAGAAAACATGTTTATCTACCTAGATTGATATGATAATTCTAAGTTATAAGCCTAGAACTGACGACAATTGATAAATATTGCCGGTATCATGTTATCGCTCGTGCTAATCTCCCTAGTTTTATGAACAAGCTATGCACGTGACTCTGCCCGCGAAAACGTAGTACCTGCGTTTTTGTTTCTACTAACGTATCGGCGCGAAACACAGAGTGGATTTTTAAGACGGGGCCATAAGGACAGAAAACAGGAAAATGTTCTTATACTGTTTGCGGTGTAGCATGGTGCAGGTGACAGGTTGGTGACAGGTGACAGAAAGGGTAAATTTATCTAATTTACTACAGTTATTACTGGTTCCGTATTTTACGACTATGATACGTAGGTACGAGATTGTGTACATGATACGGAATCTATCTTTAAAAATAAAAAGAGAAGTTCTGACCGACTGACTCATCAACACCCAACCCAAACTCTTAGACCTAGAAAGCTGAAATTGTGCACAGAGGTTCCCTTTATAATGTAGACAAGGAATAAGGAAGGAATTTCCGGTAGTACGTTCCCGTGGGATATTTTCCGACATCCACGTGGGCGAAGCTGCTGCCAAAAGTTAGTCGGTAATAACTGTAGTAAATTATGTAAATTTACCCTTTCTGCTATTCTGTCACCCTGTCACCCGCACCATGCTACACCACAAACAGTGTAGGAGACTGTGGTTATTTTTGTAAGCACATAATTGCTAGTTGCATTTACAGATTTCGGAAATAATTATGGTACAGACAACGTCAAATTCTCACGATTTATTTTTATGATGCTAGTCAGTTTCGTATCGTTTAGTTTCGTATAGAAGAATCGTTTAAGTATAATAATTATGTTGACCTGTCAGCAACATAGTTGCGAGCCTGGCTGCCACATAGTGTCCGCAATTTATGTCACTGAATGAAGTCACTGAAACGATTTATGAAAGTAAGTTGGTGTGTTTTCCTAGAGATTGAGACCGTAAAGACAAGCCCCGCTCTTCTAGAGAACCATAGCTTTAGAGGGATTACTTTTCTGGTAGATGTCGAAAGAACGTTATGTTTTAATTCTAAAAACGTTCTAATATTTTGAATCTGGTTTGCAAAGTCTAGAGTGCCACAAACTTATCTGACCCGATGGCTTTAATTGGAACTAACGAAATCACTATGAAAAGTGATAAGGCTTATCATATTTTGTTCACCGACATGGCCTGAGAGTAAGTCGGACCAAAACAGAGTATTTGTTTTGGGATTTTGGCGGTCTCTCCGGTCCTGTGCCCATATCTCTTGCCGGAACGCCTTTACCGATCTGCTCCGACTTTCGGTACCTCGGGTCGCTTGTCCAAGGGGATGGCGAAGTAAACCGAGACATAACACACCGGATCAACTCAGGATGGATGAAATGGCGACAGGTTACAGGAACAACTTGCGACCCACGGATGCCCCTCAAGTTGAAGGGGAAAATTTACAAGTCCGTGATAAGGCCTGTCGTACTTTATGGATCGGAATGCTGGGCAGTGAAGAAGACGGATGAAAAAAAATTGCATGCAGCGGAGATGAGAATGTTGAGATGGATGTGTGGAGTGACGAGAATGGATAAAGTGAGAAATGAGTATATAAGAGGAAGTTTGAAAGTGGCGCCAGTGACAGAAAAGTTGAAAGGAAATCGTTTGTCTTGGTATGGGCATGAAATGAGGAGAGACGAAACGCATGTGACTAAAAGAGTGATGAATATACATGTTGATGGATGGAGAGGCAGAGGAAGGCCAAAGAAAAGATGGATGGATAGTGTGCGGAATGATATGAAAGAGAAGGGAGTGAACGGTTGACAGGGGAGAATGGAAGAAGAAAACGTGTTGCGCCGACCCCAAGTAATATGGGATAAGGGCAGGAAGATGATGATGATTACTGGCTACTAGCCCTACCAGCGTTTTGAAGGAATGTCGCGATTGCGGCAGCACGCTGTATACAAAGTATACAAACCCCTATTTTATACATCAATGATACAAACCTAATTTTTGTTCTAATGCATTATAGTATTGTGATAAGTTGGGGAAGTCCAACAGACAATACGAGTATATTGTTTACGATTCACAATGGAGATTTTCCTATAATTATTTTCCTTCATACATATTATTATATATTATGTAAATAATTATTGTCAGGTGCAAATACTGCATAAATAATTAGCGACCTGGCGCGCCCCTGCTTCGCACGGTTTTTACGACTTGACAAAAACGAGATTTCTTTATTATAATTAAGTATGTATGTATTCTTTCGTAATTTTTCTAAATGATGGCGACAGCCGCATCAAAATGCGTTGCTTAGTTTAGAAGAACAACGCGGCCATAGACAGATGCGAAAAGCGACTTTAATTTATAATAGGCACACACGGCTACACATCATCATTTCCAGTTTACACTGACCTCTCATTGTAAGGAAATCCTATACAATGCGAGATCAGCTGATACTGGAAATGTATAGCTTGATCTGTAGCCGTGCGTACTTACGTAGAGATACTTAAAGGTATAGATGCATCAATGTTGGAATTTCTTTTATCCTGCGAACACTACCATTGGCCGGTTTTTCATTGACAATTAATGAAAAACCGGACAAGTGCGTGTCGGACCACGCACAATGAAGGGTTAAGAACCAACTTAACATTGTAGTTGAAAAACATGTTCTCCCATACATTCCAACTGTAAATGTAAGTTTGTACTCACAATATTGATAGATTTACCATGTTATTTTAAGACCTCAGACTTCTTACAGGTTGTCCTATAATCTACAGGTAAAGATCTATTTTCTGTATTTTTTCAAAATTTTTGGCTCAGTAGTTTCGGAGATAAGGGGGGCGGGAATGGTCAATTTTCGTCTTAAATAACTTTAAAACAATTTATTTTATAATTATAAAAAAAAAATATTTGAGGCCCTTATAGTAAGCCCTTTCATTTGACATGCCACATGGTGTAGTTTGTAAAACCGTTTTTTTTTTAATTTTCTTATTTGCCCCCCAAAAGTGACCTCTATATTCAAAATTCATTTATTTACTTTACCCGTCCGTGTTTGGGTCACAGAAATTCATATGTGTACCAAATTTCAACTTAATCGGTCCATTAGATTCGGAGCAAATTGGCTGTGATAGACGGACAGACAGACAGACAGACAGACACACGAGTGATCCTATAAGGGTTCCGTTTTTTCCTTTTGAGGTACGGAACCCTAAAAATTACGGGAATATCTAGACATTTGATTCCATTGTGGCAAACTTGAATCACGTGTGGCTTGTAAATTATCTACTGTTGATCACTTCCGATTTTCTCGTGACTGCTAGGTTTATTGGATGGTCGTGACTTGTGACTCGAGACTAGATATGAGCGCCGCGCCGCGCCGGCGCGCCGCCGTCGCCGTGAGTTCATGTCGACGCGTCGCCGCCGAGTGCAGCACGCGGCGCGCCGTCGCGGCTACTCACAACTTGCTTTCTCACTCGCACGCGCGGCCCCGTCGCGGCTACTCACAACTTGCTTTCTCACTCGCACGCGCGGCCCGACCGCGTTAGTTCGCCTAGTCGTTTCGGCACACTCGTCGCTTACGCAGTCGACTTCAATATTTTACCGAGCAAACATGTATTATTGTGTTGTGTTAACGATGGCAGCAACTTCGAGATGAGATGAGAGAGAAATGATTATTTTTCAGTAAACGTGATCTCCAATTATTATTTAGAAGACTGTAAAATTGTAATTAATAAATACGTTCCCTTATAAAGCTTTTTTTGGTAATAACAATATGGTTTTCTTTATGTTATTTTTAAGAAAACTCTCCCTGATAAAAAAAAAAACTCAGGCCCACGACCGGCCACGCCACGCCGCCGCGACGCCGCCGCCGCTGTGGAAATTAACAGGCCACGCCGCCGCCGTGGAATTGGCCATCGGCGCTCATATCTACTCGAGACCGATGTAGGTAATCGCATGTTCTATGTGCAATACCTAAATAAACGCACAGCCTTCCATTAATAAAAATAAATGCTTTAATTTTTTATCAGTCGTTATCATTTTATCACGTCACGTTAACTGATAACTAAAGAAATCCTTTTATTCGATCCTCATTAACTTCAGTACTATCGTACAGATAGATACTTATGTACGTTATTTTTAGTGAATTTTAATTTTATAGTTTTTCAGTGTTGTGTTTTACATGGATAGTTAAGACATTACTGGATAAGCTTCAATAATTGACGTGTGGTGTGACAGATTCAGAAATAAATGTGCATTTAGTGAAGACTTGGATTTACATTGTTCTTGTGTAGTTTTTTGGAAGAAAAATTGTAAGTATTGGTGGTAAAATCATTGTTTTGATTAGAAAAGGAAGAAGTGCTGTGTGTACACACGGCTACACATCAATCTATACATTTCCAGTTTACACTGACCTCTCATTGTAAGGAAATCCTATACAATGCGAGATCAGCTTATACTGGAAATTATAGCTTGATCTAAAAAAAATAATAAAATAAAAAAACAAATAAGTTTCTAGAATACGACATTGGAACCAAACGACTAGATTTGCCACTATCTTCTTGGACGCGAATGGATTATTTTATCTTTTCAGTCTGACTGTAGGATGAGATTATAGGTTGAATGGACATGTGATGAGGAGAGACGAAACGCATGTGACTAAAAGAGTGATGAATATACATGTTGGTGGATGGTGAGGCAGAGGAAGGACAAAGAAAAGATGGATGATTGTGTCAGGAATGATATGAAAGAGGAGGGAGTGAATGATAGCGTGACGGTTGACAGGGGAGAATGGAAGAAGAAAACATGTTGCGCCGACCCCACGTAATATGGGATAAGCGCAGGAAGATGATGATGAGTCTGACTATAAGTTCTTAGTATAAGTACCTACCTACTAAGAACATATAGTCAGACTCAGACTCCTATAGTCAGATATTGTAATATTTTATTCTTTAAATTTGCAGGTTATTTGGGCCAGAACACTGACCAGCGCCGGCCCAAATAACCATCGAATCTTGAGTGTGTGTTTTTGTTTTACGTAGGCAGTGTTAGTGAATGTGTGTTGCATTTTTTCGTTGACATTCGCCAATCACTTGTAGGCATTAGTATGGCTAACGCCTACAAGTGATTGGCGAATATTCTAGAAGTTACGAAAGATTTATCCGTCCTAAATGTCTAAAACACGAGTTCGAGTTATTTTGCTTCAGCAAGAAGTAGTTCCTTCTCTATTAGACTTATTTCTAGTTTGTCCTACGAATAATACTATAGTAATAACATCAAGTTTCTCATTGGTTATATGCTACACTCAGAGTTCATTGTAATCAGCCAATAATGTTCCCACACTCTGCGAGAGGGAGTGGGCTGTATTCTACCACGCGGGCCAAATGCGGGATGGTAGATGTCACAAGTCTTCGAAGTTTTGGTTCTAGGTCTCTAAGATATGCCGGTTTCCTCACGATGTTTTCCTTCACCGTATTGAGAGCTGTAGTGATGAAATGATTTACACAAAGTAAAGCGCCTACCTGGGTTCGAATCCACGACCTACAACTCGTAAGTCGGGGCCGTTACCACTGGGCCACCACTGCTCTCACTCAGAGTTTAATAGTTCTCAATTTTGTCTTTGTTTTTCAGAAAACAATGAGTCATCCCGCAAACCCGCCTCCCTATTCGGGCCCCAACACGGGCCCCTATACTGGTCCAGAACCAGGTATCACAGTGATTCACGTGCAACCAGCGCCAGCACATTACATCACAAGTCCAGTGATGATTGGTCAGCCAGTGGGTTCAGAGCCTGCGCTGATCGTCTGCCAGTCCTGTCGTCATCAGATCGTAACGAATATTGAAGTGCGTCCTTCAGTGAGGACACATCTTTGGGCAGTCTGCCTTCTTATCGTAGGGTGAGTTATTATATTTTTTGTTTTATACTACTTCTCGGTGTCAGTGTGTGTATAATTCGGTGGCATGAGGATGCAGTGGTTTCTAGCTGCTGCGCTATATATAACGGGATCGATCCCTGTACTGAATCGTGCATGCCCTTTCTATAAACTTTAAGGCTTGTCCTCCGTAAAAAGCGCGGTCACTGACAGACTGCATAGAAAAGAAAGAGAAGCGCGATGATATAATACAACGCTGGTAATTTATTGCAAAATATGATGCAATTATTACAAAAAAAACTATTGATTGGACTAAAAAAGTAATGACCTGAAATCATTCTTTATTAAAAATAATAAGGAATGATTTCAGAGGGGCAATTCCCGTATTTTTATAACAACGTTCGCAATCTCATCTCAGTCTCAATCTGTCAAAATTGTATAGAGTTTGCCTACATTTTTGACATTTTGATTGTCGCTGGCTGACATTGTGACTTGAATTTGAACGTTTTTAATTACGAGAATTGGCCCTCAGGTCATTACTTTTGTGTGTTCATAAGTTTTTAGTTAAATTGTAGGAGTAACATGGTATAAACTGGAAAAAATAGACCGATTTAGTTTTTTTTTTCTTTAGTTCTATAAACTTTAGGACAAATGAAATCACTTCTTATGTAAGTATTGTAGATTATTGTGTATTTTTTCCTATCAAAAAGTTGTTATAGTTACTGTAAAAGATGGTCACAAAGTTACTTAGTTTCGCCGTACTTTAGGAAGGACAAGCCTGGCCTACATGTGCGTCTTATTTATGCAGAATAAACATTTTTTTCTAAGTACCTCAGGACATGTTGCTCCCTTGTCGCTACGACACTGTGCTAGCGACCGATTTTGGGGGCCCATTATTGAGTGTGCAAGTCACCCCCTGACATTTTATCTGTATATTGTTTAAAAAACATTGTTCATGCAGGAGCCATAGTCTTTCCATAGTTCTAGGTAACCAATCCACAATCACTCAAACCTATAGCCCAATATGTATAACTCCATGTTCTGCAATAGTCCTGCACCAACCGATGGTTGCCCTTGGGTGCACTTGCATACAGGGATAATTGTAGGTTGGTGCCTCCTCATCATTTAAAATTGTCTAAGGGGTCTCTGAGAGTTGGCTTCGGCCCCTCGTACGCCTTCCAAAGGTCCGGGATCCCAGAGTCCCGAGATATGTCAAAGACAGCCTATATTATCCCACTGCAAGGCAAAGGCCTCCCTTTCCTGTTTTCACTCAACTCGATCCTGAGCCAATATATATGGACCAATCTCTCCTATAAGCGTCAAGTTCATCCCGCCATCTTCGCCTGGGTCTTCCGGAACCCATGTTGTGAAACATTTCATTTCTAAATATTTTTATCAAGTACTTATTCAAAAATTAAAATGGTAGAAAGTATTGTATATTTATATAAATACTTACTTAATACTTTTTTTTGTATATTTCCAGGTGCTGGCCTTGTATGTGCATACCTTACTGTACACCCTCCTGCATGAACGTGGACCACTATTGCCCCAACTGCAACGCCTTCGTCGGGAAATACCATAATTAGAAGTAGTTATTTTTTTTATTGAGAATCATTTTCGACTGTCGCTGTCTTTTATTGATTTTAAAGCCAATTAGCGCTATAACTCATCCGGTCTCTTTTGTAAAAATCTCAACAGGAACACATAGGTGAAGTGAGATGTCAATAGTCAATCTCTAGTATCAAGTGGAATGACAGCTCACTTCAAGTTCACTTCACCTAAGTTATTACGGTGAGATTTTTACAGAATGATCGGAATCTCCTTACTGTGCGCGAGATTTTATTCCTGTGAGTGCAGTAATGAAAGAACTGACTTCAAGGTGCAAAACCGCAACTTTCGGTCTTATTACAAAATAAGATTTATCCATAGACACAGGGTAAAACCGTCGAGCCATTTTTGAATTTCGAACTTTATTCTGACAAATGGTAATGTTTTAAGTATAAAAAGTAATTTTAAACCCGAGTCTATGTTGTCAATTTCGTATTAAGAACTTTATTCTGTCGGGTTAAGATTCAAAATACAAAAACTCGCTGAAAGGTCCTGAACCAAAGTTCGAACTTGTTTTGAAAATGAGACGGTATGTGATCAGCCTACCTAAAGCTGCATCCGGTTAGACTGGAAGCCGACCCCAACATAGTTGGGAAAAGGCTAGGCAGATTGATTGATCGGGCATGATAATTCATTTATACACGTATTTTATTAGCTAATCTTTAAGGAAAATTATTTATCTAAAGTATTTTAAGGCGATAAAGAATTCAAAGTATACTGAGACTGCGTAGAACCATTGTACCTATAACAATTTACATAGTTATAGGATTATGTTCCAATTGAACGATTGTGAGAAGTAAAACAATTTGTATATATATTATATACATTATAAATATTCGATATAATTGCCGACGTTCGCATGGACGTAAAAATATCGCGGAGGGATTTTATCGCGCACTGGATTTGCAACTCTCGGTGTTGAGCCGAGCTTCGAGAATCCAACCTAACAACAACATAGTGCATTCCAGCGTGTCGAAAAACACACTGTTGGATTTTCAACTCTCGGCCCTACGCAGAGCGTTAAAAATATAGTGCGCGAAAAAAAATCGCCGCGATAGTTTTACGTCCGTGCGTACGTCGCGTCGGCTTAAACTGTTGTTTAGAGTAATTTGATAGCATTTTGCACGTACCTAATGTATAAAGGCTGTAAAGATACCTACCTAAAAACTAATTAGGTAAGGCTCCTCAGACCAAGACTCCGCTCTTAATTGTATAAAATTATATATAAACCATAGATATATGAAAGAAGTTTTTTATATTTCTATGATATAAACTTAGTTAATAAGGTAGGTATAAATAATAATATAAGATGTAAATATAAAATATATTTTTTTATTATTTATAAACAGATTTGTGATTCATTTCCTCTACATAACAGTCACTCGAAGACATTATTGTGTCATCACTCATCACTCATCACGGACTAGAGAAAACAGAAGGACTCCGCGCCATGCGTAATAAATATCGAAAGTGAAGCACCGTACCGATCTATGAGTGAAAAAAAACGCAAAACGCCGTCGTGTCACGTAATGGCGGCCGGTCGCTATGATGTAAATGTGTGCGTGAGGCGTGTTTGTACAAACGGTCCTACTATTACTGTGCTTAATATTACTAATATTACTGTGCTTCACTTTCGATATGCGTGGCGCGGAGTCCTTTTTTTTTTCTAGTCCGCGTGTGTCATCTACAAAAGTGCACTGGTTCAGCGTAGCTTATCGTGTCTCACAGAGAAGAGGCCCCAGTTGAACCCCAGTAGTGGGATTTTAAAGGCGGATTATTTACTCAAAGGTTAGCTACATTAATCCTATTCTGTGATAGCTAAGGAAGTTTTGCTGCTTTCTTGGTGTAGGTATTAGCTAATTAAGATAACACAAAACATAACATCACGCTTTAATTTATTCCCCGAAGATAGGCAGAGGTCAACCTATATTAGTACTTCCACATTTCGACAGTTATGTTTTAAGACCCATGTAATATACGGCACAGATCCAGTCTCCGGCTGCTGCTGAGAAATTCTAGATAGGAAAACCCAATAAAACTTTGCCCGACCCGGGAACCGAACCCAGGACCTCACAGCAGTATTGCGCTTGCAACCACTAGACCAACAAGGCAGCTGCATGCATGGGACCAAACCTGAAATCGTGAAAAAAAAAACAGCTGTTCCCTACATTTAGATGCGAACATAAGTGTAGGGAACAGCGGTTATTTTTCGCCATTTCAGATTTCCCATAGTAATAGTTGTTAATTATGACCCCTTAAGAGGATAACGGTGATTAAAATTACATCCTGTACATATAAAAAAACACCCTGTATATGATATAAACTACATTAATAGTCAACAAAGTATCGCCTCGAAGGAATAGTGAGTGTCATAATAATCATAATAATCACTGCGCTTGGTAAGTGATGTTTATCGACTGAATTTTAAAATGAGTGTGGGTACTTCCCCGGATAACAAGGAGCTTTGATCACCAACTTTTTGCCACCAACTTATACATATTTAAAATGAACTCTAAAATCATTACAATAGGCTAGCTTTTCTCATAAGAATAAAAGTAACTATGTGACAAACTGCCCATACATCAAAATATTATTTACAACGTGAGCCCGTAACACAATAGGCCCTTACAAACATCAATACGTTCTCTTAGAAAACCTACTAAGAAAGAATGTAGGTAAGTGATGGTTCCCGTCAGTTAAAGTACCTATCAGTTTGTAAACAAATCTATTAGGGTGCCCGCAGACGGTCGACTATTCTCCCTCGTGGAGAAGACATGGATTGTGTTTCAGACAAACTTTGTTTGTTAAATCATTCAAAACACATAATCGAGAGACCATTGAAACTTTTGTAAATTATAATCTTTCCAACCTTCAAAAATCTTTTTTTTTTTTTCTTTTATTTTTCACTTTGGTGTGGTGACTTGGTCATTGGTGTTCGATCCCTTTATAGATGGTCGTATTTTTCAAACGCTAGTTAATAAGTTTTAAGAATTAACCACTAACAGCAGTGACAGTAATAAGTATAGTAAAGTTAAGTGCTAGTTATCTGAGGTTAATTTTAGTTCGTGCAAGTGCGAATCAGCAAGTAAGTGTTTTATTCAGACTTGTTTTTTTTAATGCAAACCGTAGTATTTTGCCATGGGGTCCCGGACCTTTGGAAGGCGTATGAGGGGCCGAAGCCAACTCACAGAGGCCCCTTAAGACAATTTTAAATGATGAGGAGGCACCAACTGATTAATATCCCTGTGTGTGTCCTTTGGTGCACAATGCAAGTGCACTCAAGGACACCCCCTGGTTTATGCAAGACTATTACAGAACATGGAAACAAAACATATTGGGCATTTTACTTTAGCGCCATGAAGTATTAAACTGTTTCGTCTATGGTTGCCTGTCAATAAATAATGAACTTCATAGGCGTGCTTATGTCAAAAGTAAAATTACATGGTTAGGAAGGGTTAGGTGGAATCTGGGAATCTTGGCCCTGCACCCCAATTGCGTATAAGTAACACATTTTCTATCACAATCCGAAGGATTTAGATGTGGAAATTACTAATCCATTGCTTCATAAGAAATGTTAAAAAAAATTCTTCTGCTCGACAACGTAAATCGTGAAATGAATATTGTTGAATTGTCAAAATGAAAGACACTGAAATTTTATTGTAAGTGTGTTATGCAATACCCCTACCCTAATATGTTGCCTTCTACCCTGCCTCACGTACGGTTGCCAAACATGGATTTTCGACTCTGTAGCCATGAGAAAACTTACCTCTTAAGAAGTAGGTACCTACGCTGAAAATAAAACTAGTGGACAAAATTAAACATTCTGCAATAAGAAAAAAGACAAAAGTAATCGACGCTATTTCCTTCGCTCAAAGCCTTATATGGAAATGGGCTGGACATGTTTCCAGATACAATGACACAGCATGGAAGGGTGCACGATGGAAAGACGAGCTCGTACTGGCAGTCGCTGGTAAAAATTTGACTTTTACCGCATCAGATCCAATAATGCATGAAATTAGCATAAGTAATCGTAATTTTTTTTTTATATTCATTGCTTAACTCTTAAAATGTCGATTGTACACCATGTGTACAGATAACAATAGAATTTCAATTGTGTCTGCTAATTGGCGCGCGACGCCAATTATTTTGTTTTATAATCTATGTATGCATGAAATAAAGAGGCATTGTCATTTTAATTAATATGCAACTTATCCGGTTCAATCGCATAATCAAAAACTTTGGAATGCATGCGGGAAGTGTTAACGGCGACGCGGCTTTCTTCTCCATAGTAAGGAATCTACTCATTGAAATGGATAACTAGCTTCAACTTTTTGAATTAAATTAACTGACCCTTTTAACCGACTTCAAAGAAGATGGCTGGACCGATTTAGATTTTTTTTGTTTTATTCAAGAGGGTATACATCACAGTTGGTCCCATATAAAATTGATTAACTTTGCTTTGGTAGTTTTTGAGTTAGCTTCAATAATACGTATTTTTTCCTCACTTTTATATGGATGATGTTCTAGTTTGTTTTGCAGGTAGTGGTATTAGAATTTGTGTGGGGTAGGTACACAAGTAAAAAGTGAAAAATAAAAACTTTTTTACAAAAAAATACAACCGACTTCCAAAAACAACACTACAAAGTGAAAAATAACTTTAATTTCGAAAGTCGGTGGCAAAAATCGAAAATACATTTAACTAGACACCGACTTTCGAAATTAAAGTTATTTTTCACTTTGTAGTGTTGTTTTTGGAAGTCGGTTGTATTTTTTTGTAAAAAAGTTTTTACAATTAACTATGTAGTGCGTGTAAGTAGTTGAATTGAAATCACAGCTTTAAAGTTGAGATGCGTAGTGAGTAGTTCGAGTTTACACCTGTTCAATTTTAGATCGCAACTAATTCATCATTTTATCAGCATCATTCGCATTTTTTCAGAGTTGGACACATGTCCAACTCTGAAAAAATGGTTCTAGGCGCTAACATTTCTAAATACCTAAGTACTATAACGAAAATTACTAAAATACAGGGAACTAGCTAGGGAGTTTGTTGCGCCACCTCTTCTTCCCAGCTAAAGCAACTAGGAAGTGGTATTGAGGAATATCTTAGGTAATTTTGACGTTCGAATAGTGCTGATTCTCAGTTTGACTAAATTACTTTTTATTTGATTTGGAACACTAACTTTAGCTTAATTAGAAAAAACGAAAATTATATCAGCCTAGGGTTATTTATGAACACATCAGCCGCACACAATACATGTGGTAGTTCTACTTTAGCCTCATCCGGTCTAAACAATTGAGTTGGAGAAGAGTTGCCAACTTGTCACTGAAGACCGATCCGACAAAATTACACAATCGGCCGTCTAAGAGCGCCCTAATTGCAGCGCACAATACAAGTGCCTACCACATCTGATAATCATTCAACGGGTCCTCAGAACGAAGTTTTTAAACAAAAGACAATCAAAAAAGGTCCGAACGCGTCAGGAGTAATATTATTTTTCACTTTGGTGTGGTGACTTGGTCATTGGTGTTCGATCCCTTTATAGATGGTCGTATTTTTCAAACGCTAGTTAATAAGTTTTAAGAATTAACCACTAACAGCAGTGACAGTAATAAGTATAGTAAAGTTAAGTGCTAGTTATCTGAGGTTAATTTTAGTTCGTGCAAGTGCGAATCAGCAAGTAAGTGTTTTATTCAGACTTGTTTTTTTTAATGCAAACCGTAGTATTTTGCCATGGGGTCCCGGACCTTTGGAAGGCGTATGAGGGGCCGAAGCCAACTCACAGAGGCCCCTTAAGACAATTTTAAATGATGAGGAGGCACCAACTGATTAATATCCCTGTGTGTGTCCTTTGGTGCACAATGCAAGTGCACTCAAGGACACCCCCTGGTTTATGCAAGACTATTACAGAACATGGAAACAAAACATATTGGGCATTTTGGTTTGGGTGGCTATAGTGGAATGGGTACCTTGAGTAGTGGTATAATTATTATCAAATAAATAAATAAATCAATTTATTGACACACATAGGTTACATATTATACAAACAAGAAAACAAAAGCAGTGAGCATAGTTAGAAGAGTACAAAACTAGAAGAATCCGTGGGCCCCAAACTAGGCACAGCCTGTATCTGTGTGGCCCAATATAGACAGTAAAGGCAGATTGAATAACTGACTGTTCAGCGTGATACAGCGCTACAAGATACAAGAAACAGTTAAATTTGAAATTATAAATAAACAATATAAATAATAGTAATATCAATCTTGCAGGCAATAAAATGAACATCAAAAATAAAAATAAAAAAAAATCAAAGAGAAAAAAAAAGAAATCAAATTAAAATCATCAGTAAACATGATTGCAATCAAACAAAAGTCAAACATCATTCAGAAATAAAATAAGAATACCAATCAATAAAATGAATATTCAAAACAAAAGAACCAAAATAAAATTAAAGATTAAAGATAAGATCGACTTTGCAAGCTTTTATCCCAAATTCAGCAGATTATTTTTTGCCTATACCTAAAGTACCATACATACACGGTCAGAATGTATGGAACAGCGAATTTTTTTAAAGTGAAAACTTTAATAGTTGAGTGACTTAGTACGGGAAAATCTTATGGGTTCGCGTCACCGACATGCTAATGTTAAGGAGGGTGCGGTGGTAGCCCGTGAAATTCAAATTTTCTTGCGTTTTATGCAATTTGCAGGTCCGTGTCAGGTTGTATCTTGATCAAAATATGATACGCGGGAATAAAACATATGTATTTACATAATTTTAATTATAAAAATCATCAATACATCCCTATAAGTTAGATTTCATGCAGAGTCGTTAGATTTCGTTCGTTCGACGAATCTGCACGAAATCTAACTTAGAGAGATGTATTGATGATTTTTCATGGTTAAAATTATATAACTACATATGTTTTATTCCCGCGTATCATATTTTGATCAAGATACAACCTGTCACAGACCTGCGAATTGTAAAAAAACCAAAAAAAAATTGAATTTCGCGGCCTACCACAGCGCATCCTCCTTAATAGTATGCATTATAGGCAGTATCATAGATATATGAAAGAATGTTTTTTATATTTCTATGGGCAGTATGTTATTTATTTTTTTATTAACTGACGTCGTCGTGATTTTATCCAACGCTGATGGGTCTAGAATAATTTGTACGGAATTCATGGTAATGGTAAACGTTTGCGTCTGAGGAGCTCGTGGCTAAGTAATAACAGCCGTACGGGTCGATCCATCAGGTTAAGCTACGCTTGCCGGGGTCGGTCCGTGGATGGGTGACCATTTTTACATACCGAGACTCCTCCGTGCCTCGGAAAGCACGTTAAGCCGTTGGTCCTGGCTGTCATTCGTGGATCTTTGACAGTCGTTACGGGTCGTCAGAAGCCCGAAAATCGGACATCAGCCTTACCAAGGGGTATCGTAATAACCCAGTTAATGGGTTGTGGAGGTCAGATAGGCAGTCGCTCCATGTAAAATATTGGTATTCAGCTGCATCTGGTTAGACTGGAAGCCGACCCCAACATAATTGGGAAAAGGCTAGGATAGGCTAGGATTGGTTACCGTCTGCATGAATGTCCCTTAAGGCAGGCTTACACGAAGCCAGCGCTAGCCATCAGTTAGACTGGCAGCCAGTGCTGACTTGGTATTGCCCCCCCTCCCTCTCCCCCATGTAAACAATTTTTCTTGCCAGGCCAGCATTGCCACTTGGCAGTCAGTCTATTTTTCTAGCCAGCTGGCGCCCGCTCATCCCCCGCGCCAGTAGTTAGACTCGTGTAAACGCATCGGGCCAGTCGCTGGCGCATCTCCGAAAGTGCATAATGTATTTGTTTTTTTTTTGTCTTTCAACTCCTCTTGTAATAACGCAGTTTTAGTAGGTAATTTAGACATTTCTTTTTCAACAGCCGGATTGGTACGGAATTATTTTTTTATTGAGACATACGTGCGTTTACTACAAGAAAAATTTTGAAATTACTGGCCTTGTGTACAACTCCGGTAAGGCCAGCGCAGGCAAGTCTGTACGACTAGCGCCAGCGCACTGGCTTCGTGAAAACCTGGCTTTACACCCTATATTTTATTGTAGGTACTTACTGTGTATTTGTGTATATTTATTTGTGCTTATATTTATACATAATTAGGTATATATTATTATATTTATAGTTTGTAATAGGTATATGTGTATCTTTATATTTTAATAAATATTGATTCCTTAATTTTTCTTAATTGCACCTGCCACTGTTTGTCTCTGCATCACCCAAAGGTTGACTGGTAGAAAATGCCTATGGCATTAAGGCTGTCTCTGTGCTTGAAGTATCTATTAAATAAAATAAATAAATAAATACTGCACTTTACTGCAGTGACGAAAGTGTGATGAGCATTGATTTATTATAAATCAATGGTGATAACTTACCGAAAGGAGGTTCAAGTAAGGACAATGTTAGTGGGTACAGACCTATTGCAGTACTGTCGTCACCGGCTAAAGTGTTGGAGTGCGCTATCCATAACAGCATTTTTATGCAGGTGAGAACGCAACTCTCAGATGCACAGCACGGGTTTAGACCAATGAGGAGCACTACCAGTAACTTACTGAGTTACATGGCTCATGTGTTGCCGATTGTAGATGGTGGGGGGCAAGCTGACGCTGCTTACTTCGATTTCAAAAAAGCATTTGACCTGGTCGATAATGACGTGTTGCTCAAGAAGTTAGCAGCCGTTGGTTTCACTCCGCACCTACTTCATTTCTTTGCCAGTTACATGAGGGATAGGCAGCAATACGTAGAGTACGAGGGACACAAGTCGGAGCCGTACTTTACGTGGTCGGGGGTAAGCCAAGGGACTAACCTCGGACCTCTGCAATTTATAATTATGGTAAACGATTTGCCCGAAGTCGTTAAGGAGGCAAATTGTTTATTATTTGCAGACGACCTTAAGTTATCCATGGCAGTGAGGGGTGATGAAGACTGTGAACGCTTGCAGAAGGCCATAGATAGCGTAGTTACTTGGAGCAAGGAAAACCTTCTGCAATTCAACGCCCAAAAATGTGTCACCATCACTTTCTCGCGTGCACGTAGTCCTATTGTGCATGATTACAACATTGATGGGATGCCGATGATCAGGGTTACAGAGGTTAGGGACTTAGGAGTTAGTCTTAACGCGGGGCTAGCGTTTCGTGATCACATAGTCAAGTGCTGTAAAAAGGCCTACAGAAATTTGGGGTTTATTATGCGTACTGTTCGTGGTTTCACAAATATTACGGCGGTTATCGCATTATATAACACTTTGGTGAGAAGCCAATTAGAATGCAACGCAGTCATCTGGGCCCCACATGAGACTAAATATAGTCTCATGGTGGAGCGAATACAAAATAAATTTGTTAGATTTTTATATTTGAGGCTCTATGGAGTATATCCTTTTTACCCGCTTATGTATCCAACCTTGTTTATATTAGGCATGGTTGGATACAATGAGCTGAGAGTTAGGCGTGAGTTCGCACTTGCCTCTTATTTATTTAAAGTAATTAGAGGCAAGATACATAACGCCGACATATTAGGGCTGGTGTGTTTGAGTGTGCCCGACAGATATGTGTGGCGGCGACGGCGGCCTCAGCTGCTGGCTATACCTCGTGGCCGCACTAATCTGTTAAATGAGGCGCCCCTGACGCGGGCGCTTCGCACCCTTAACCTTGTAGCAGAGGAGGTAGACGTTTTTGCGTGTACACTGAGTGAATTCACAAGGATAACATTATATGTAATAAGTTTTAGATAATAAGTTTTTAATTTTGCTTCACTATTGCATTGGGTTACACCTGTAAAAATAGTTGTAAGTGAGGATATAAATAAATAAATAAATAAAACTTTAAGAGACTAACTATAAGATAAGTCATTGATATAAAGGGTGATTGGAAGATGGGTGCAAAGCTTTAAGGCGAAGATAGTACAGACAATTTAGAACCATTTAAGCCATGGTTATCTCAGATGAAGTCTTACCAATTTTTTTTAACCTAAGTTTTAAGGTTTTTTTTCGGAAATTCCCAAAATTTTATGTAAACTGCATAATTATGGCCAAATTGAGTGATAAATGAATTCATTTTTTATTTATTTAATTAAAGTGATGTATAAGCAATCAAGTAAACCATGTTTTAGACTTCTGTGTCATTAGATATTTTTTTTACAGACATTTAAAGTTCAAAAAAAAATTAAATTTGTATCAATACGTTTTTAAACCTTAATTTAAAAATAAACGGAGGGAGCTTTTTTTGTTCAAACTTTTTTGAAGACATGCTTGATAATCGCTCTTTCTTTTGAGGTATCATTTATGCGGATATCTTACATATTATTGAAATTAGGACCTACAAACCAATTTGAGGGAGAAATTTAAACATTTAGGCAGACTAATTAAAACAACATTTGAATTAAAATTATTTATGTTTCATGTTCAAAATGACGCCCGTGATTCCTAATACAAGCACGGCCCCGTCTTCTAACTTCTGTAGTCGTTATTTTCAACATCATCTCCTGCTTCATTGTTTCAAACGCTGAATTAATTATGTCTATCAATTCTTCTCTAGTGTTTATTTATTCATTATTATACACCAGTTCCTTGGCCCGGCCCCACACAAAAAAGTCCAACGGGGTCAGATCTGGGGAGCGAGCGGGCCAAGGGCCATCCCTTCATCGGCAGGGATGGACCCATGTCCATCCCTGCCGATCCAGCTGTCAGGAAAACAATTGCTAAGATGTTCCCTTACATTTAACGTCCAATGCGCTGGACAGCTGTCTTGCTGAAAGATGACTGTTCGGTCTCTTTCGAAGAGATTGAGACACCTGATTCCTCTATATCGAAGAATTTTCGCCATTCAAAGGATCCGGCAAAAAGTGGGGCCCAATCAATGTCCTGCCAATTACTCCAGCCCATACATTCACAGAGAATTTCATCAGAAACGACATCTGCTTCTTAAAATGTTGATTGTTTTCTGCGTCGGCCCATTCATGGATGTTGTGAAAGTTTGTAATACCCTCCCTTGAAAATTTGCTTTCATCCGTCCACAAGATTGATTTCAGGAACCACGCATCTTCGATGTCTCTGTTGAGGAGGAAACGGCAGAACTGTATTCTTCTTTGAGGATCTTGCTCTACTAGACCTTGCACACTCCTGCCATGGAACGGATACTTATCATTTTGGTGCATTGTATGCCACACCGTCCATTGAGAAATGTTTAAATTTTGAGCTACTGCTCTAGTACTGGTAGTAGGATCCGCTTGAAATGCTGCCAAAATGTCTTCTTCGACGGCAGTTTCATGTCTACCCGGGTCGACTTCAGGTTCCACGCGGTGAAACCCATCTTGGGCAAGTCGACGAAACGTGTTGTAAAACACTCGGACATTCGGTAACCTGCGATTCGGATAGCGCTCTTGATACATCCGTCGCGCCAAAGATCCATTGCCGTCTGCTCTGCCGTATTATAATTTTCACCAAATTAACATTTTTGGCTGTACTTACGAGCGAAAAGTAATCCCGTGGCACTTGTTTTTGGTTTTTGAACTATTTGTGCACATTTTGAAAACACAGTAAGGCATTGTTGCTACCTACTTATTTAGAATAGAATAGAATAGAATAGAATAATTTTATTTCGGACACACAATATCCATATAGTGTTAGTAACATACAAAAATAACTTATTGCCTAGTGTTAGTAAAAATCAGCCTCCTCACAAACTGCTGCACAATCGGAGAGCCGATGCTCTCGGCTACAGTTTTCAGGATGCTGTTCCGACTGCCCCTCACTGTCCTCAGTAGCGACGCTGTTTTCTTGCGTATAAGTGCATGGAAGCCGTCGGTGCGGGCTTGCGCAAACATGGCCGACGCACTACAGTAACGAGGCAGCCTCAACAACATCCTGAAAGCATTATTATATTGGACGCGCAGGACATCCAACGATCTCTTAGTGCAATTGACCCATAGACTGCCCGTGTACAGACTTTGGCAATAAGCCTTAAAAAGCGTTACTTTAACTTGTTCTGTACACCGCGCAAATCTACGGGCCAACATATTGCTCCGGACCGCTAGAGCCCTGCGCTCCCTCTCAATGTCCACATCGTCCTTGAGGTCAGCGGCAAGACAGTGACCAAGGTATTTAAAAGTTGACACCCTATTAATTGGTGAGCCGTTCATAACCAGCTCGGGTCCTTCTCCACGGCATTTAGACGATTACGTTAATTTTACTTAACGTGCAACACAAACGTCAGTTCGATTGTAACTAAGGTAAAATGTGTCCATGAGCACAATATATGCGGTCCACGTCGAGGAGCGCGAACCGTATCTTCCTAATTTATACATCAACTAGCTGCGCCAGCGGTTTCACCCGCGTATACCGGGATATAAAGTAATCCAGGGTGTCAGTTACCTCCATACCAAATTTTATCAAAATTGGTCCAGCCGTTTGAACCACACTCACAAACTTTCGCCTTTATAATATTAGTTAGTGTGATGTGATAAGTAGTAACTTTGTGTTACTACCTACGCAGACGGATTGGAGGCCATAATAGTCGGGTCATGAATGTAATTAAAACTAAGCTTTCCTGTGTTTCAGTAGGTATTCCTTTTTGCGATTGATTAGGCCTGATTAAGAAACAACAGGAAAAAAGACTGTGTGACACATAACACTATTAAACATAATAAATGCACACAACTATCTAAAAGTACTCATGGTAGCATTTGGTACTTTGGTAGCGCTTCGCCATCGCCTCGCTCTCAAGGGATTCCCGCTCTATCCCCCCGGTGGTGACGAGTTGTGTGTGTAGATACTTATTGATAATTCGGTGGTTTTACTCTAAACCCAAATAAAACAAGTGATTCTTGTGAACACCAGATAAAATTAGTCGTTACGGTACTTCACTGAATAGGGATGGACCGAAATTCGTTTCACATTCGGTTTGAACCGAACTTCGGTAATCCGCTGAAATTCGGTTCAAATGCCGAACATTCGGTACAAGAAAAAGTATTAAGTACTATAATAATTAATAACTCAACTGTTTTGACTAAAAAATAAATTTAAACCAGTAAAATAAAATCATAAGCATTATTTATTGTTTATTAGATGATACTTCTTTAACAATTTAATGTATTCTAAACATTATCACATCTAAACATTCAAATAATTATCGCAAAAAAAAAAGTGATTTTAGGTTTTTATAAAAGCGTGAAATGATATCATATTACCTAGGGGCCATCCTATACTCACGTGAGGTTTTTAGGCCACTTTTAAATATCCTTCCCACTTACACACCGAGCTAAACCACGCTTCGATGTATCCTCTTCATTCTCGGTGTCTATGTACTCGTATAAACAAAAACAAATCGTGTTGCTTATCAATAGTACTATTTTTTATTGCCTTTCGTAAAGCTAATTTTACCTGTGACAGCTACTTACATATGGGGGAGTCTACTATACAAAGCTATGAGGGCTTTGCTTCGTTATTGGTAAAGCTAAAAGGGTCTTAATGTTTACCATAAACGGTCCGTACATTAGAGGAATCGACCATAAACCAACTAGAGAAGCTCGTTGACACCTATTCTCATTAAAAAATCCTAAAGAATAGGTTAAGTTTGTTCACAAACTCGCGTTTGGCCTGTAAATGTGGCCCAAAAAATAATTCCCGGTTTCTGAGGTTTGTTTATCCATTCGATTGTGATTATTGGTTCGATATCGTATTTCTGAACACTTCGTTTAGGAAGAATAAAATTGCGTAGGTATGGAAATAGAGAATTTTATAAGTTTAAAAATTATTCAGTAACCGGGCATTAGAGGCCAAGACTGAACGCGAAATTGTCACACAGTTCTTTTACTTCTGACAACAGCAACCCAACATCAACCTTATTGTAACGAAAATAAAGATCACTGTTAGTACATGAATGCTTAGTGTTAGAGAAAACTCGCAAGTTTGGGCAAGTAGCTACTTATTCTCTGATTACACCTTTTTCTGTTCCAGGTATACAAGATGAATGCTGTACCCGTTGGCCCGAAGCCGTGTCCGGTCACGTGCCCGTTTTGCAAAGCGTCCATCCTCACGAACGTTGACAGGAAAACCACCATAAAGACGCATCTCATGGCAACGCTCTTGTGTTGTTTTCTGTAAGTATATTTCTTTCCTTCCTTCTTTTTTTTCCTTTCTTTTATTTTTCTTTTCTTTCTTTTCTTTCTTTCTTTCCTTCTGTATATGTTTGTCAATAAGCTGCTAGAAATCATACTTCGAAGTTGCTGACGAAATACTTATAACAACATCACTCGTATTAAATCTGTGATACACTCAAACTTGAACAAATTTTTTTTTTAACTACCTCTTGCCCGCAACTTCGCACGTGTGGATAGCGAAAAAAAAACTTTAAAAACGATTTTTCTCATGAGTTTCGTCAAATGATGTTGGAGTTTATCAATAGCTTAGAAACACCAACATTTATAAAATACTAGCTGATCCGCCAGAGGCGCCAGACGTCCTGGCAAAATTTCAATTTCTTTTTTTTTCCTATTTTTTTTCTCTTAGAAACAAACAAAACAAAAAAAAACTAATCGGCTAAGTCGTTTTTAAGTTTTAGCGTGACTAACGAACAGCAATTGATTTTTAACCGACTTCAATAAAAGGAGGAGGTTCTCAATTCGTCGCGTATATAAGGTGACTGGTAATTAGTGACCGATACTTAAACACATGATTATACTCCTTTTACTATGGGACCGAACCTGAAATCGCGAAAAAAAAAATCTGCTACTGGCTACATTTTGACGAGTTATGCGAACATGAATGTATGGGCCAGCTGTTTATTTTTTTCGCGATTTCTGGTTTGGTCACATAGTAAAAATTGTTTGTTATCATGAGTACAATCATGTGTTTAAGTATCGGTCACTAATTACCAGTCACCCTATATATATAAATAAATAAAAAAAAAATAAAATAATAATAATAAAAAAAAAAAAAATATTTCTTTATATTATATTTATTATGATGTAGTATTTATAAGTAGCAAATTAAATTGTGTGCAGTTTTAAGGATTGCTAACTTCAAAGTCGGTTAACAGTAAGATTCGAAGAAGTGATGTATATATGTGGAAATTAATTGTTCAGCAAATTGACTACTAACTCAATGTGTCCGTATATTCAAATCACAAAGACTGTTATTCTTTGACAGCTACCTAAAATAGCTATAACACTAACACGTCAAGTCGACGGCAACGTAAGGTGTGCTTCAATTATAATAATTCCAACAGAAATCTTATTGTGACGATAATAAAAACCTCTGGATTTGTCATTAATGCATACTAGAGGGAAAAGTACTGTGAGAGGATTCAAATCAAATCAAAATATTTTATTTCACATAAACCTACACGGGCACTTATGAAACGTCAGAAGCTGGGTGCACGGTTCCAATTTGGTTGTTTCCTATGGAGAAGAGTCGGCAACAAGCTCCACGGCTACTGATCTTTTAAAAATAATTGGCTTTACAATATTTTAAAAAATCTGTGTTAATACGTATGGAAGTACAATGTAGGTCAGTAGGCCTTTCAACAAGTACAAGTACCAGAGTGGCAATTCTAGTATTTTTAACAACGTTCACAATCTCATCTCAGTCTCAATCTGTCAAAATTTGTATAGCTTTTACCTACATTTTTTGTCATTTTTGTCGCTGGCATGAGATTTGAGACTTGAATTTGAACGTTACTATGTACGAAAATTGGCGGGTGCACTGAGTTTTTGCCTTCGTCTCTGTCTTTTTCTTTACGTCTAAAGAGTAATGAAAATACACACTTTTGCACTTTTTCAATGTATTTCGTTTTTTCGTTGTTATTTTCATCATAATGGTCTTAAATAAAAACTAACGTGTTTAGATGCTCCAGTCAACTATGAGCTTTTATTTTAGTAAATTAATCATAATATCAAATTACTTATTTATATAAAAAGTAGGGAAATAGAGGAAAAAAATACTCGAAAAGAGGTACCTAACTTTGCGAATTTATTCTATACCTTTGCAACCAAGTATAACCGCTCATACGGTTTCGGTGTGAATCGTGTTTCCATCGTGTATACTGTCTAGTATATATCCCCAATAATACCAATATATTTCCCTAGATTTTAATTTAGTTGTTTACTACTTCAAACAAAGTTTAGAAAAATATGTTTGTGTGTATAAAAAGCTCGATACCCCGTTAACAAAATAGAAAATGCTCAACATATCTACAGTCTACTAAGCCTACAATGTTCTCACATTCACAAAATATAAAATAATCTATGTAAAAGATAATAAAAATAAAAACCAATGACATGACTATGACATGACACCAAATGACATGATTTCCATTACAATTAGTCACATTAAACAGTAACAAATCTGAATAAATATCATGTTCACAGAAGCCACTAATGGCCGATTCCTACAATTTACGGACCGTTATTGGTTAAAATTGAGACTCTTGTATCTTTACCAATAATGAAGCAAAGTCCTCATAGCTTTGCATAGCCATTGTCCCTCCGATATGGCAGTAGCTATCACGGGTAAAATTAGCTTATGGAATCTATTTATATGCCCGCCTAGTTTGGCAATAAAAAATGCTACCATTGGTAGTAAGCAAAACGATTTGTTTTTGTTTATAGGAACCGACCATTACTGCAGTGTTATTCTGTAAACATTTTACTGTGAATACTTAGGTGAAGTGAGATGTCAATAGTGTCCACAGAACAGATTATCTTTTCTGTGTGTCAATCCCTAGCATCAAGTGGAATGACACCTCACTTCAAGTTCACTTCACCTAAGTTATTACGGTGAGATTTTTACAGAATAGACCTGCTGGCTTTACCTTATTTAAGAGTGGGTCGCACCAAGTGCTAGGATATAGGAACCGTCACAATGACCATAGAATCTAACTGCCTGCTATTGCACCGTCATGTCTAATGTAAAAGTTAAAGTTTGGAGTAGGGACATGACATTCGACGCGTCTGACAAAGTTACAAGTGACAAGGTTACAGTTAAAGTTATGACGTCAGCTAACAAATTGTCAAATGGAGCAACCCATTTTTTTGTCTAACAGGTACTTTACCTGAAGGTGTTATGTTTGTTATTGGTAAAGTAAGATGGTACAACCCATCCTTAGTTATTTATATTTGAATGTTTGTTGTTACAGGTGCGGTCTATGCACATGCGTCCCATACTGCATGAACTCCTGCAGGAATGCGGATCACTACTGCCCAAATTGCTCCGCTTATTTGGGGACCTACAAGCGATAGTTTTCATTAATAATTATGTTTCGAATATAAGTTTTATCGTTTGTGCTTATCTATAATGTTATGTAATTTGTACCGAGCAAAGGCTGTCTCCAGAAACTCTGTCTTCATTACTGGATTAGAAATGCTGAAAAGAAATAAAAGTTCATAAATAAAGCTCATCTTATTTATTTCTCGATATTATTATATAATTTATAATACTAATCAAAAGCTGTCTCCGGAAATTCATCAACTAGAATGGAAATGTTGAAAAAGTTTTTCATCAAAATCGCTCCAACCGTTTTGGAGTTCATAGGGAACATACATACCTACATACATACATAGGTACACACATCAATTTTTATAGATATACATAAAGTTAGGATTGCCCTAGAACCAACATTTCAAAGACATGTTACAGCTACCAACCCTCACTGAGTCCGCGTGGTGGATTACCGCCCACTCCCTCTCATTGAGAGGAGGCCTATGTCCCAGCAGTGGGAACGTTATAGGCTGCGATTATGCTAGGATTGTTAGGGGCTTTTGGTGAAATAAATTATTTATTTATTTGTTACTAGCTTTTGCCAGCGGCTTCACCAGCGTGGATGTCGGAAAATATCGAGCCAGACCAAGAGAGGTACAGAAACCCGCAGGGCAGCAGGTGGCGAGCTGTTGGGCAGTAGCGACTCCACGGACCCTATCTCCCGGGAGAAGTCTTGTTCCTCACCTGTCGCTTGCTTTTATTGGCTAGCTGGAGTGAACACTGACGAGGAACAGAACTACCACCTCTTTCTTGCCTTTATTGGCCGGCTTGAGTGGAGATTTGCAAGAGCAAACGTGCTCGGAGGAAGGAAGTATTCCAGTAAGATGCTGGTAGTGATCTTGACCGTACTTCCGGGATTGTCCTGATTGCCGTGGGATACCTCTCCACTCCTCACAAGCATCTCAGGACATGTTGCCCCCTTGCCGCTACGACACGACGACTTGTGCTAGCGACCGTTTTCGGGGGCCCATTATTGAGTGTGCAAGTCATCCCCTGCCATTTTATCTGTGTATTGTATACAAAACATTATGTATACACAACAGGCAGGGGCAATAGTGTTTCCATAGTTCTAGGTAACCAGTCCACAGCCACCCAAACCCATAGCCCAATATGTTTTGTTTCCATGTTCTGCAATAGTCCTGCACCGACCGGGAGTTGTCCTTGGGTGCAGTTGCATAGTGCATACAGGGATAATCGTCGGTTGGTGCCTCCTCATAATTTAAAATTGTCTAAGGGGCCTCTGCGACTTGGCTTCGGGCCCTGCTCGTACGCCTTCCAAAGGTCCGGGACCCCAGGGTCCCGAGATATGTCAAAGACATTTTAAAATAATACTCGTAATAATAAATCATTTATTTCGGGTAACAATGACCCTAACATATTTATGTTATGATTCCTAGCAGCAAGGTATTTACCTTACAGACTATCATACATATATATAAAAACCACAAAATATTAATAAAACTACTGTATACGAAGTGACGGCGTCGTATTGCGCTGCGTGGTGACGCGTAACCTTCCGCGGAATCGCCGATACACGACACCCTTCGGCCAAAACTCTTCCTTGAGGACGGTCTCAATATATTGAGTCTTGAGTATTGAGATTATATTGAGTAGGAATTCGCACCACAAAAAAAAAAAAAAAAAGAAATATATTAAAGGGAGGTGCAGAATTTCAGCTTTCTAGGTCTAAGGGTTTGGGCTGGGCGTTGATTAGTCAGTCAGTCAGTCAGGACTTCTCTTTTTATTTATATAGTTATAGACTCATACATAAAGATTGCATAGTAAAACCACAGGTAAAACTCAGTACCTATTGCGTGTTCCTATACGTCTATAATATTAAAATTATTCATGACTTCATGCGAGACATTATAATAGGGATGATGACTAAACATTTTTCTTTTGTCCGTCACGTAGATTATTAGAAAATATTGGACACGTATTTTTTCTTTTTTTAAAAAATCATAAGATTACGGCAGTACATTGAGTTAAAACATCACGTGACGTCACGTGTAGCTAGATTTTATACGTACAAGTGACGTAGCGAGCCCCCACTCCCCAACTTTAATGCGTGTTATATCAGTCATTTTCTATTAATATGATAAAGCAAAAAACACGTGTCTAATATTTTTTTATTATCTGACTGACGGACTAAATAGATTTTTTTTTTTTTTACCCAGACATCATCCCTATTATGATGCTAAGTTGCTTATATAAATAGATCTATCTATCTAAATCCCAACCCTGGTTTTGTTTTCTCCTAAATTATTGGTTCATTGTTCACACTTCTATATTAATAATATCTATTATAAACTAATGCGAAAGTAACTCCGTCTGTCTATCTGTCTGTTAACTTTTCACCTGAATAGATTTTATGAAATTTGGCACACAGGTATAGACAAGTAATAACAGGTATAGACCTGGGACTGGACAAATAATAACTTTTTATCCCGGCAGAACATTCCCAAAGGATCCGAACTAAAAGTGGGCGATACCGCGGGCAAAAGCTATAGCGTATAGTATTAGTTTTACAAAGGAATCATATACCTACCGTTAGATTTTCCTGTTTTTGGTGTCTATGCATTTTCCCGTTGAATATTGCAGTATTACAAAAGGCCCAGATCTTAGCGAGCGTGACTTGGTAAGCAAACCTAAAATTTGGTTAGCTCAATAGGAAGAAGTAATTACTGAGTGTGCAGCTGAGCATTCTCAACTGTTTTTTTTGTTGCGTTCCAGTGTTTCTAGGTAAGTTTTATCATTCATTCGTGTGAGATGGTCCTTCGCAAATAAAAAAAACAACATGTTAAGTCACTCACATCACATCACACACTAACACTCACACACACTTACACCACACTCACACTCACTCACATACACTCACTCTCATTCACTTACATTAATTAAAATATGATCTTTTTTATAATACACGTTTTCTCATAGTTGTTAATTGATAGTTTTATACAGAATGGTCCAAATAGTGACGTCAAAAAGGAGAATCTGAATTCCTCATACCCAGGGCCCAGGGGTATTCGAAAATGATCCGCAATTTTTTTGTACCTAATTATTTAGTTTAGAGTTTTCTGCCAATGGAGCTTCAAAAATTCATATCTTTTTTGTAGTATTATATATATTTTTCAGGTTGTTTTTTGTAACATGAACGTAATATTTTATATTTGTAGTACCTAATATTAGACAGAGAACTGTAAATAAATTAAAAAAAAAAATAACTTGAAAACTACAAAAAATCGAGGGACATAAATGGGATATTTTCGAATTCAGATTTTTCTTATTGACGTTATTATTTGGATCAGCATGTATAAGTTTTACTTAAAATTTTAATGTCCCAAAATCAATCAAACAATCTGCCTAGCCTTTTCTCAACTGTGTTGGGGTCGGCTTCCAGTCTAACCGGATGCAGCCGAATACCAGTATTTTACATGGAGCGACTGCCTATCTGACCTCCACAACCCAGGAACAGGGTAATACGATACCCCTTGGTAAGACTGGTTGTCAGACTTTCGGGCTTCTGACGACCCGTAACGACTGTCAAAGATCCACGAATGACAGCCGGGACCAACGGCTTAACGTGCTTTCCGAGGCACGGAGGAGTCTCGGTATGTAAAGATGGTCACCCATCCACGGACAACCCCGGCAAGCGTAGCTTAACCTGATGGATCGACTCGTGCGGCTGTTATTACTTAGCCACGAGCTCCTCCTCCTTAAAATTTTAATGTCCCAATGTAGGTAATTGAAATGTAAAGTGATGGCCTGAAACACAGGTTTGAATAAACCTAGATACACACCCTAATTGCGTAACACACTATCAAACGGAATCGGTTTCATTTTGACAGTTCAACAACATTTATTGCGTTATTTACGGTGTTGAGACGACAAATTTTTCGAACATTATGAAGCAATGGATTTCAATTTGCTTCAAAATGATTCAGATTCCGATCGATGATAGTGTGTTACGCAATTAGGGTGCGGGCGGGTCGCTACTGTGAGGTCTCGAACCTCACAGCAGGAGATTTACTGAACTACTAAATAATACGAGAGGGACTCTAGTTGTATGTGGCTGATGCCCTCTGTATTTTAAGCTTCAGAATAAATTATAAAACACTCCTTAAATAAATTGGTCCTACGCCGAGCCCTGACCAGATTCTATACGTCATCCTATCAAGAAAACGGGGATCGGTTTCTTGACAGAAGATATTCCATATTTGAATGATTGAATGTCAGCCAGTATTATACACTACTTAACATTCTAATTACAAACCATCATTACGAGTACTTGCACCTGTAATAAAATATTTTAGATTTAGTTTAATTCTAATTCCAAACCATCATTACTTACACCTGTAATAAAAATATTTTGGCTTTATACTGCACTTAATGTATAAGAAATTTACTACTGTCTGGCTAAATGTACACTTTTTGTAAACGTTTTTATTAAATAAATTATTATTATACAAAATACTATAATATAATACAGAGTAGATAGAGGTAATACTGTACCTATAATATCTATTGTATTATAAATAATTTTCCTGGTTTTTTTTTTATAACAACGCGCATTATAATGAACTACGGGAAATACCATTATAAGAACGATAGATAAGAAACTCCCGTTCTATTTCTGTGCGATCAAATCCCAGACAAGGCATTAGACACGTAATACGCACGTAAATCTGCACTCAGCAAGAGACCCCAAGTAGGTATATTATAGAATCGTCTTTGGATACCTAAGAGCCACAAAGCACCACAAAGTTGAAAGATAACGAAGCACAACAACATTTGCCCTGAATGTATCTTTTATGTTCCAGGGTTTAGGTATATCCCAAACGTCCCAAGTGCCCCCGAATCAAATCCCCCTAATGTCCCAAGTACCCCTGAATCAAATGCCCCAAATGTACCAAGTGCCCCCGAATCAAATGCCCCAAATGTCGCAAGTACCCCAGAATCAAATACCCCTGATGTCCCAAGTACCCCAAAATCAAATGCCCCCAATGGTTCAAGCAACCCTCGGTCCCGAGCCGTGCACGGTGACCTGTCCATCTTGCGGCGCTTCCATTCTCACAACTGTTACGATGCAACCTACCACGCAGACTCATCTAGCGGCATTGCTCTTATGTTGGTGAGTAGAAAAACAAATTTAGCATATCACATTTTGATTATTCGTAGGTACAGTCAACAACAAAAGTCGATTAACTTCGTCGTTCTGCAAGAATTTTCAGACAATTCTGCAAGTGTTCAGGATAACAGCTTTCTGTAGGGTTTGGTAGGTGGAGGGAGCTAAGTCTCTGTGAGAAACACCAGAAAAATTGTGGCTGGTCGAAGGGTGGCGGAGGGGTTGCACTTCCCGCAGCGCCGAAGACGTTGCAGAAGCAACTTTAAAGTGTTTTGGTTGCACTCCCCGCAGCGCCGGAGACGTTGCAGAAGCAACTTTAAAGTGTTTTGGTTGCACTTCCCGCAGCGCCGGAGACGTTGCAGAAGCAACTTTAAAGTGTTTTGGTTGCACTTCCCGCAGCGCCGGAGACGTTGCAGAAGCAACTTTAAAGTGTTTTGGTTGCACTTCCCGCAGCGCCGAAGACGTTGCAGAAGCAACTTTAAAGTGTTTTGGTTGCACTTCCCGCAGCGCCGGAGACGTTGCAGAAGCAACTTTAAAGTGTTTTGAGATTAAGTTACAATCATTTGTTTTTCTCAAAAACGGTGCGTTACCTTTACACTGTAATTTTAAATTGGAATGAAATAATATATCTAAATGACCTACCGAAATACCCTATCTATTGTATAAATGGCCTACGCATTAGCCAGCCAGTTCAATAAATGTTGTATTAGACGTATCGGCTGAATATCATTCAAGCCGTTGATTGCCTTTAGTGAAATGGCTAGGTGGTTGACCAAACGGCTAATCCAACCAGTTGGCTGCGACACATACATAAAATAGAATACATCTCAGTGTGCAGTCCCCGTGCAGTTCTACAACTGCCATGGGGTTTCCTGAGAAAGTGGTGCCATTATGGCTACTTTTTTAAGACAAACACCGGCACCGTCCTTATGGATGTCATTACGTTCATAATGTGACGACATTCGGCTACCGCTGCTATTGTCCAAGATTTACGAGTGCGGATTGGGTCAACAGTTTTGACGTAGTTAATATGTGAACTTCACAAACACTCCATCAGCACCGCTGTTTACAAGTGCACCGTGAGCATAGGTGTATAGTGATGTCCCTACGTCTTATTTACAATAATTCTGTTCTTTGTTGCAGTTTATGTATATGTCTCGCATGTCTCCCGTACTGCATGGACTCCTGCCAAAACGCGGATCACCACTGCCCCAACTGCGACGTTTATTTGGGAAGTTACAAACGATAGTTCCATAGTTCCTTATTTAATTTTGTGGCATATTACAAAAAAAAATAATTAAGTATTTGAGCTCTTGTGGCTCTCTCCAAAAAGTCAAGAATCGGAATGTCTCACCAGTACCAGGGCGCGCGATCCTCGAGCAGTTGCTTGCTGCAGTTTACGCGCGAAGCGTATGTTAGCTATAAATGTATTCGATTCGTATGGGCTCTGTTTTTTTGTAATAAACTGAATAATTAATCTTTAAAGAATTTTTTTAGTATTTTACCTACTTTTAAAAAATATTAATTAAACTTGACCAGTCTGAATAAAATACGGTAAAATGAAGTACTGCGGGTTTTTACTTTGATAACAACTTGTTTTTTTTTTTTTGTGAAAACTTCACAGACGTGATGGATATCGATATCTATAAACACTATAAAACATTAATAAAAAAAACAAGTTTTTCTCACTAATAATTCAAGTAACAATAACAACACTAACAGAGCTCGTTGACCTCCCAAAAAAAAAAAAACATCAAATCTTTTTATTGTGGTGCAACACTTTATTACTGTGGTAATAAGGTTCAAAAGTAGTTCACAGCAAATGCCCGCGATGGTACGGTCAGCAACAGAAGTCGGTTAACACGGCTACTTTTTGACATCATCTAAATTAACACAAATGATACGATAACCGGCTTTTAACATTTCATTTCTTAGATAAGAGTTAATTTTCTTTAAAATTTACATCTGTTCCGATTTTAATTAAGTATTTTACTCAATAATTAAGATTTAGAAAACACAAGACTTTTGTTGCTGACTGTACCACTTGGGTATTAATTTCTAGTTTGCCGGACATAGTATATACTGTACTGTATACTTATCACGGTGTGAAGTCTTGAGATCAACCCTACCATTATAATATCAGCCTACTATTATCCCACTGCAGGGCAAAGGCCTCTTCTCATACAGAGAAGGCACGAGCATTGATCACCAGGCTTGCTCAAGACGGGTTGCCGATTTCAGCCTTATATTAACTAAAAGTCCAGGTTTCCTCACGATGTTTTCCTTCACCGATGTCAGCAATGTAAAAAGATAAACTCTTATACGAGTAGTAGGAAAAAAACAACAAAAGAAAAAGGGACAAAGAAAAAAAAATAAAAAAGACAAAAAATACAACAAAAAAATAATAATAAAAAAAGACAAAGAAAAAAAAAGAAAGAAAAAGAAAAAAAGATAAAGAAAAAAACAAAAAGAAGAAAAAAGAAGAAAAAAGAAGAAAAATGGAAAAGAATTGAAAAAGTGACATTGCTACTTACCCGGATTTGAATCCACAACCTCATGCATGAGAAGCGGGCCTTTAACCATTGCGAGATTATATTATTTTATTATTTTTTAAATCGTAGCTTTGTTCAACAACTAAATAGTTGCAATGATTATTTTTTCACTGTTGAAATGAAAACAATCCCGATAACGAGTGAGCCACAGAATCAGGGTTCAACTGAGAACAAGATAACTACCACGAATAGGTATCTATTTTTAGTTTTTATTGGCAAAGTAAAGCAGTAGTGGATAAACTGTGGGAAATAACAGAAGTGAGTGAACCATAGTCAGGTAATTTCTTTTATTACTTTTAATTTAGTATGAAATATCGTGCTTTGAAAAGAGTAGGCAATGTTCATCAATCAATTTGCCTAGCCTTTTCCCAACTATGTTGGGGTCGGCTTCCAGTCTAGCCGGATGCAGCTGAATACCAGTATTTTACATGGAGCGACTGCCTATCTGACCTCCACAACCAAGTAATTGGGTAATACGATACCCCTTGTTAAGACTGGTTTTCAGACTTTCGGGCTTCTGACGACCCGTAACGATTGTCAAAGATCCACGAATGACAGCCGGGACCAATGGCTTAACGTGCTTTCCGAGGCACGGAGGAGTCTCTGTATGTAAAGATGGTCACCCATCCACTGACCAACCCCAGCAAGCGTAGCTTAACCTGGTGGATCGACCCGTGCGGCTGTTATTACTTAGCCACGAGCTCCTCAAAGAGTAGGCAATGTACAGTCAACAAAAGAGATATCTAGGCAGGGGATACTAACATATTTGTATGTGAATTGCTTCATGTTCAATTTCGTGAAAATATACAATTATGTGTTGGTGTGTTACCATGTAGGAGTGTTGCAAAACAAAGTTAATATATATAAAATTGAACATGAAGCAATTCACATACAAATACCCCCTAGATACCCTACCCCCCGCCCCCTATACCCTGCCTAGATATGTCTTTTGTTGACTAAGAAACATATACGAAATTACCCATAATCGATAAAGAAAGTTTGTGTGGGATACATGCTATTTTGTGTGTTTAATTATTTAGGTAAATAAGAATGTGTAGGATGTCGCAGCCAACTAGCCCGCCTAACCTTTGGAAGTAGTGCTTGCCGGCTGCTGCCGCGGCAACGCTCGCTTCGCTCGCTCGGCTAGCATTCAGCTGGTGACAGTTCTAACCATATTTTTATTGGAAATCCTAATGGATGTCGTCCGCCCTAGGGTGGGCAGAGGGGTCTGTTAGACTCTCACTGACTAAGATCACCCCGGTATACCCTCGTACACTTGTGTCGGGGGCAGCGGCTGCGAATGTGACTTGCGCTGCCCCGGACTGGTGATGTCCCGCGCTATGCAAGCCACGTCCCATAAGGGGGAGTGAGGTGTTGTACTCCCTCCGTTACGTCTTATAGAGAGGCGCGAGTGGAACACTACCCGGCACCATCTCCGATCCTGTGCGATGGGGGGTGATGGATGTCTCCGAGTCCGTCGCCCCTGGAACAATTTAGGGGGACTGGAAGAGGGCATTATACACCCATCACCGACGCCCAGTGCGACTGCGGGACGGGAGAGCACTCGTGATCTACCTTTCTCTTTCTGCAGCTTCCTTCTGTGAGATAACTGTTTTGCAGAAGGATACCACCGCATCCCAATACTCGGCGCTCTCGACCATCGAAACAGCGACGGCTGGCACCGACAGGTTGGCTCCGGCTTTTGATATGAGGACAATGATACTCTGGTGTATGCTGCCACAGTTCTAACCTAATCTAACCCTTTGGTCGGGGTGCCCTGGACTAGTTACTGCGCCGACCAACCACGAGCGAGCCGAATTGGTCGGCTCGCTCGTGGTTGGTCACAGTTTCCAATCTAATCTATAATGTTGACTATCGTTCAGGCCGCTAGTTGAACGGCGCTGTTTAGTTTAAAGGCTAACTAAGGCTAAAGGTTAACTAAACGGCTAATTAAATTAACCTAGTTGGTTGCGACATGTACCGTGATCGCTCTGTTAACTACAAATATGCATACCGTATATATGCGCACCGGACCTAGGAAACGAACTCTTATGACATGTCATAAGAGTTCGATTCCTTGGTCTGGTAAAGGTCAGGGCTCCAGAGAGAAGCATCTCCTAACAATGCGAGTCGTGTCCAGAAGTACCGTTTTCAGAATCAAGCCCGTAATCCAGGTACACATTGTGAGCCTTCTTAGGTGTTGGTCGAGGCTCTTGGCAATTATTTATTTTATTATTGATCTTGGGGCTCAGGATTTGATTTCTAGAAAAGGGACTAGATGTGATTAAGAGTATGGTGGAGCGAAATTTTATGTGTGTCTGTAATGTATTTAAGTGTGCGTGTTTGTTCCCATTATGTGCCATTATGCTTCGTACTCTCTGTTTAATAGTTATATTTCAGATAGTCGCGAAATAAAATTCTAACTTTTATGTTCCAGGGTTTAAAAATGACGGACTATCCCCCGAAATACACACCCAAAGAAGTCCCGGTACCCTTGAGTCCTCCTCAAGTAGCCCAAGTACCCTTTAGTCCAATGCCCCAAGCACCCCTGGGTCCTGAGCCGTGCCTGGTGACCTGTCCGTCTTGCGGCGCCTCCATCCGCACCACTGTTACGATGCAATCAGGCACGCACACACATCTAATGGCGTTGCTCTTATGTTTGTGAGTAGACCTTTCGTTACAAATCATTTTATAAACAAGATTTATCTTTCTTTTTTTCTTTCTTTTTTTACAAAAACATCGAGCCATTTTTAAATTTAGAATTTTTATTCCGACAACGTTGAAGTTCTAAAATAAAACAAAAACTGTTTCTAAACATTTGTTTTTGTGTTGTATTAAGCACTTTATTTCTTCAGAAAGGTTTAAGTTTGCACCAAAGTTAGAGCTCGTTTTAAAGTGAGACAGACGGTTTTGAAAATAAATATTCAGAATAACTGATATTTTATTTTGAGAACTTGTATGGATGACGTTCCTCTGAAAGACTCTAAAATGAATTGAATAAATTAAATACGGTATGAATAATGTTATCATGTAACAGTTATCTAGTAAACTTCAATATTTTTCAAAACTGCGAACTGTGAAGACGGTGAGTAGTTTTGATGGGGTTATGGTCAACTGTCCAAAATCTCACTGACAATTCAATTCAATTTTATTATTTTTTGCGTGTTATACAAAATTAATAGGTGCATAGGTCCATTATAGGTTAGGTTTGCATTAGGTTTATTTAAATAATAAAATAAAAATGTACAATTACATGGTCCTTCTTACAGAATATGTGTGTGCTGCGCATGCATCCCATACTTCGTGGACTCCTGCCAGAATGCGGAACACCGCTGCCCCAACTGCGACGCTTACTTGGGAACACACAAACGATAGTTCATCATTTCATTATATTAATTCATTAGTTATTTGTATCTCCTTGTGCAATAAACTTATTATTTATTTATTTATTATTTTTAGATTACACAATAACTGTACCTATATTATTTTTATTTTATAAGCATAATGAGGTATCATACTCTTGTGACTCTCTCCAAAAACATACGAAAGGCTAGAATGCGCATGAGTTGCGCGACCTCGAGCGTTTGCTTGCGGTTGCAGACAACCAGACAACTAAGCGCTATTAATCTATTATATCATGTAAACCATGAACCATTTGTATCATGTTTGTATCATGTGTACCTATTAATTAAAGTTACAAGACATACTAGAGTTAGTCACGCGCAGAATGTGACTTACATTGATTTTCACAAAAATTACTTTAGATTAATTTTACATTAATTTTTTTTTTTCAAAAACAATATGTAATTATTTACTTATGCAGTTTTAATGTAGGTAGCTAACTATCCGTTTCAATCATCCATAAATTACGTCACATGAATTTCATGATTTGGAGCCCCCTGGTGTGTCGTCACATATTTTGCAATTTTAAATTAAACCATATAATACCATAGGTACTTCAACCCATCGCTGCATAGACATTTTTGATGCTAGCTAAAATAATCCAAGTAGCATTCGCACCCGCAGCCCCCGACGCAGGTGTACGGACACCGGGGTGGTTTTAGTAAGAGTCTGACATATACCCCCTGCCCACCCCTGACATCTATGAGGATGTCCACCCCAACAAAAAAAAAGGTAATCTAGTATAATTATAATAATATAATCCTATACTAAGTATATGTATAAGTATACATTTGTAATCACGTTCTCGAAAACGGCTCTAACGATTTCGATGAAAGTTGCAATATAGGGCGAAAAATCGATCTAGCTAGGCCTTATGTCTGGGAAGTTCGGATTAGGTTCTTACGGAAAACAAAATTGGAAAAGTTTGCCGGTTAAACTTCAGATTCGGGATAAACTGAACGACCTTTTTTCGAGCGTTTTTTTTTTCATTATTTTGAATTAAATTTTGATTTTTCATTTGGATTTTAGATTTTAGAGCTACTAAGTTACTAACATAGTTTTTGTAAGTGCTAATACTAACATGATATGGATGTCTTATAGCCGAAATAAATGTTTGAATTGAATTATCGTTCGTTCCGACTTCTAAGCTACATGTCGCAACAAACTCGAGACAAGGAGGGACTTAGCTATAACCACATATGTATTTAAACTCTTACAATAATTTAATTTTAATTCAATAGTAAGTGTTTAGCATAAATTAAGCATGCTAGATTCACATCTAGTAGATGTCAATCTGACCTATTGTGTTATATTTTTGTTTAGTGCGTTTGAGATTGCACATCAGTTTTGTGAATTATAATAAAAAAAAAGATCTATAATTCCGGTGTTTTGAAGGAGATTTGTGCCTGAGAATTACGCAGTGCCACATGCACGATTGGCACGAACCAACTTCCTCAGCAAAGCGCCACTGACGCGCGCCTTGCACCCACTGAATGACAAGGCTGACAGGATCGATTTATTTTCATGCTCTCTGAATGAATTCACAAAAATCATGTTGTATGTGTTATGTTATTTAAGATAGTTTAATTAAGGACCACGCTACCGAATTGGGAAATTCCTGTAATGATAGCAGTGTTTGTGAAAAATAAATAAATAAAATAAATAAATGTTTTCAGAGTACAAACCAATTGAAGTCTGCAAGTGTAGAAGTATTCTTCATGAATTGCTCTGCGATCAGTCATTACTGTACCCACGAGTTACTGTCAATATCAGTGTTGATAGTCTTCTGCTGCCACCCTCACCTACTACTTATATGCTGCAAAAATCACATCGTGAAAACTTAGAAGTGAGCTTGAAGTGCACTGTCATCCCATCTGATGACTACTGTCAGCTCACGTCAAGCACACTTCACCTAAGTTTTCACTGAAAAGCCTGCACTGCACTACTCGCGAAGTTTCTTCGACAAAGTACTGGCTGAAGTTGAAAGCAGTTGATATGGTTGCACGAAGTTAACCGAAGTGCTCTTCTGCACTCTCTATTCGCTTAACTTCGATCAATTTCACGAGTAGTGTACTGCAGGCTTAAGATTTTTACAGAATAACACTACTGCTGCCATCGGGCACTGCGCCTGCCCTCACCATCCCTTCAAACCGATTGGACATAATTGGAAAAATGCAAGTATTAAAAATTCCAATGGCTTTATGGTTCAGAGTTCCGATCCATTGTATTGTAAATGCTTAACTCAATTTTACATGTCTGTATTAAATGTGGCTAGTTAGAAGCCCGAAAGTCTGACAACCAGTATTACCAGGGAGTATTGTATTACACAGTAATTGGGTTGTGGAGGTCATAGAGGCAGTCGCTTTAGAAGAATAACATTACAGTTTCCTACGCCCAAAAAAAATCTAAACAAAACAAACAATGACTTTACAACATCGTTTGTATACTCTTCACTTTCTCAGGGATCACAGATTCTATATGCCAACCAATAAACGAAGATCATCTTATCGTTAATTAAGTTTACCTCAGTAGGTGACCACACCTATTGCGTGGCTTGTTGTTTGAGGTTCTCTGTACTGCAGGAGTACTGGCACAATGGAGACTGGCGTAAATGAGCCATTGTTTGGTCTGGAACACCTCAGTGACAGACACTGAATATGGGTCGAATTGATAAATAGAGGTTGTCCACTCTGAAATTACGCGCCCCACTACCTTTTGTATACTTACGTACACTAGGGTAAATGTGGTAGTGGGGTGCATCAATTCAGAGTGGACCAGCTCTACCCCATTTCATCAGGTTGAGTATGCAGCGACCTATTTGGGTTCGCAGTCGATTCAAGGATTTTCATGTAAGCCACGCATACCTACCACCTAGTAGAAGGTGGATAGATATGATACACATTAAGGAATAACATAAAAACAATAAATGTCATGTAATTCATCATTCTCCTGCCCTTATCCCAATCTATACGGGGCCGGCCCAACATATCCCTTTTTTCCATACGTCTATATCAGTCGTCATATCGGTAGTCACCCCCTTTGTAGCCATGTCATCTTTCACACAGTCCATCAATCGGTTCTTTGGTTTTTCCCTACTCTTATAGCCATCGATATTCATACTCAAAACTTTCCACACGACATTAACCTCATTCCTCCGCATCACATGCCCATACCATGACAACCGATTTCCGCACAATTTTTCAGTCACCGGTGCCACTTTCAAACTTCCTCTTATGTACTCATTTCTTATTCTATCCATTCATGTAACACCACACATCCCTCTTTCATCGCATTCTCATCTCTGCTGCATGCAATTGCCTTTTTTTCATCCCTTTTGTGCTCCAACATTCTGATCCATACAAGACAGCAGGTCTAACCATTGTTTTATATATTTTCCCCTTAAGTTTAAGGGGAATGCGGGAGCTGCAGATTGTTTCCGTGACCTGGCGCCATTTCATCCATCCAGTATTAATCCTGTGCTTAACCGTCCGATCAACTTCGCCATCGCTTTGCACGAGTGAATCGAGATACCGAATGTCGGAGCAGACTGGAAGAAGCGCGCCATCAAGCGCTATGGCTCCAGAACTGAAGATACCGTGGAAATCACAGAACATATATTCAGTTTTGGTTCTGCTGATTTTCAAGCCAACATTCTCCAGCTTCTGTTGCCAAATCTCTCCAATCTCAGGTTCATCTTCACCGACAAGAACAATGTCACCAGCAAACAACATGCACCAGGGTGTCTCTTCCTGTAGATTCGACATCAGAGCATCCATAATCAACAGGAAGAGGTATAAATGACTGTCATATAATTCTAAAGTATAAAAAAATAATTTTAACTTTGTAAAATTATTATTCCAAAACATGTTATGGTTTATTACAGCTAAACTATCGCTTGTAGGTCCCCAAAAAGGCGCCACAGTTGGGGCAGTAGTGATCCGAATTCTTGCAGGAGTTTACACAATACGGGATCCATATGCATAGTAGACCGCAACTGCAACAAGATATAGGTACCTAAGTCATTACCATTGTTATCATCGCCTCAGAGACCTAAAAGCCGTAAAAAAAATTCTGGGGTGCGTGGGTCCACCTAATAGCAACGGCTCTACAGCAAGACGTGATCTCTGGTGGGAGCTATTTCACCCCCTCTCACACCTTTATCGAGCCATCTGGGCATACGTTACCGTGGCTGACTTGGAAATCCTTAAATAGACTAAGTACAAACCCATGTCGGCCGTAGCAAAGAGAATCTCTACAGATGGGGGTTTATGGACGACTCGGACCATCCGATATACACATGAGTGTATAAGTATGGGGCATCTTTCCGCAGACAATGGCCAACCTTCCACAACTTATTTGCCATCTAAGAAGAAGATCAGCAGCATTTAACAGTTTCACTTTACAAATCAAATCAAATCAAATCATTACACTCCACTGCTGGACATAAGTCATAGGTCCCTCTAATCGTACACTATTCAACTCGATCCTCGGTTTCTTACAAGGCTCAACCCGCAGCTACCAGTCGACCTGAGAAGACCGTTGTTCCACCAATCTTGATGGTGGCGAAATGTAAAATACTGTAAACTCTATTCCACTAATCAATGAAGTCAGAATTGGTATACTTAATATAATTGTTATAATAACATCACGCCTGTGTTCCCCGAAGAGTTAGGCAGAGGTGTACCTACCTACAAGTACAACGTGTCGTTTTGCATCCTCGTCAAATTTCAGGGTGTGGTACAGAACATCAAACCGAATAACTTTCTCCATGGGACCAACATCGTAGGTATTCGCGAAAAAATTTTCAAAAACTTTAAAAAAAAATTCAAATAGAAAACTTCAATACCTACTCGACGCAAATGTATGGGACGGCTGATTATATTTTCGCGATTACGATGTTGGTGCCATGAAAAAAGTCGTTTGGTTTGATGGTCTATACCACACCCTTAAAAACGAGGATGCAAAACGGCACGTTGTATAGTACCTACCTATAGTACACCCACATTTTGCCAGTTATGTTCAAGATCCTTGGAATAGGGGGCCAGTCTATTGCCATCAACCGGGCACAAATCCAGACTGCTACTGATATTCCAGATGAAAAAGCCCTAAATAACACTTTGCCCGACCTTTCTACACTACTATTTTTTAATTAGTAAAAAAAAAAAATGGGGCTCTATCCGTACCCGTTACTGATCATATTTGTGTAGTCAAAAATCAAAAAAATGAAATTCCAAAATTGTCCATGAAAATTTGTCATAATTGGTAAATTCATAAATTTCATAATTTAATCAATCATTCATAACAATATTGCAACTAGAAAATACTACGCGCAGTGCTTTTCCATGATTAATGAATAACTACTATGTAGCCTGTACAATATTTCCATAAACTGAGTGACATTTTGGGATATAAACAAACGCTAATAACTTTGCTGTTTATGAATATTATTTATTGGGACTTTACATATATAATAACAAGACCTTCTCTAATAAGCCCTTTAAGTATTTGTACTAATTAAAAATTAGTGGTGTATATTCTGGGGCCCAACCCTTTTTTTGTTGGTCTGAGTGCCCGAACAACCGACTCAGTCGCGATTTTTATAATGATTTTCAAAAGTTCTAAAAGTACGACTTCAGATACTTACGCCACTGCGCATATGAGCAATGACATAAAGTGGGTCTTCATAGTGGTTTCCCTGTTGACTCTTGTGACGATGGACGCTTTGCAAGACGGGCATAAGACCGGGCACGGGTTAGGACCCACAAGAACGGGGCCGGAAACCGGACTGGGAACAGGAACGGGATTCATTTTTGTTCCTGAAACAAGAGAGGAATAATATTCGAAGAATATAAAATATCTAAAATATAATTATGCCTTAGGTATTTTATTCATTGACACATACCTACACAATGATATTATCAGTAAAAAAAATCCAAATCGGTCCAGCCATCTTCGAGTAATCGGGGAACATACATAAAAAAGGTTCCGACGAATTAAGAACCTCCTCCTTTTTGAAGTCGGTTAAAAAGAGGTCCTACATAAGTTTACTTATACTACATTTGATCTTCAAAAACGGCACACTATCGCACACATATATAACATAATATTATTGTAATGTCACACTATATCAGATGTCACGTATTTCCACGTGGAGGACGGCAGCTCGTTATGATGACACGTGAAAGTAGGAAGGCCTTTCGTAATTATCAGGAGTGAAGAAGAGGCAAGCATAATAATAGGTTGGGGAAAAAGTTTCTTCGCATTTTTTAAGAAAATTCAAAACATTTTTTAATTTACATTATTTACATTTATCTAAAGTATTTAGGTACCATTTTGTTCGATAACTTTTTGCCATCTTGTAGGTAGGAACATGATCCCATTGCTATAGAAATTTTGGGACTTCTGTTCAAAATACCGCGACAAGTGATTTTGGCAGTCCTCTCGCGACGTTAATCTGACACTGCCTAAAGAATTCTGAAAAGACCGAAACAGGTGGAAATCTGAAGGTGCAAGGTCAGGACTATACGGCGGATGCATTAACACCTCCCAGCCAAACTCTCTTAATTTTTGCTGAGTGGCTAAAGATGTGTGAGGTCTAGGGTTATCATGATGAAAAACCACACCCCTTCTGTTGATTAATTCCGGCCGCTTTCTCTCAACTTCTTGCTTTAATCTCATCAGTTGTTCGTAGTAGAGTTCAGAATCGATGGTCCTGCCTGGTGGTAAAAGCTCAAAATGAATAATGCCCTTCCAATCCCACCACACACACAGCATCACCTTGTTGCGAGTTAACCCGGGTTTCGCCACAGTCTGTGAAGCCTGACCGGCCTTTGACCAAGATCTTTTTCGCACGTTCTTGTCGTACGTGATCCACTTTTCATCACCAGTTATCAGCTTCTTCAAAAATGGTTCGGTTTCATTACGTTGTAATAAAGAATCACAAATGAGTACACGGTTCATTAGGTTTCTTTCAGTGAGCTTGTGAGGTATCCAAATATCGAGCTTTTTTGTGTACCCAGTTTTTTTCAAATGCGCCAAAACTGTATTGTGGTCAATTCCCAGTTCTTCAGCTACGTCGTAACTACTGATATGCCGATCTTGCTCCACTTTTTCAAAAATGGCATCCATTTTATCCGTAATAGGGCGACCAGAGCGACGTGCATCTTTGACATCAAAATTTCCGGATTGAAAACGCTTAAACCAAATTTGTGCTACTCTCACAGACACTGCACTGGGTCCATAAACATCGCAAATTTTTTTCGCGGCTTGCGTTGCATTTTTACCTTTTTTGTAGTAAAATTTTAAAATGTATCGAATTTCATCATTAGATTCACTCATCTTGACAGTACGAAAAACAAATGAAAATCACACATTTTCCTAATTTGAAATTGGAATTATGTTCTTTAAAATTTAAACTTTCAATGATACCAAAACCAGCCAGATACAAATAGTATAGCCAAAGAGATTTTATTTTAAGTTCATACATAATATATATAATGCGAAAAGACTTTTTCCCCAACCTAATATTATGTTGCCTCCGTTGAACCCGCTGCGGCGGTGATTGTTCACTTTTTTACCCGACTGCGGCGAAGCCCAAAAGGAGGGTTATCAGTTTGACCTGTATGTATGTATGTATGTATGTGTGTATGTCCGTTTCTTTGTTCCCTCGTAACTCCTAAACGAATGAACGGATTTGGATAAATTTTACGTCTTTAGAATTGTCTTGGTAGCGCAAGTGTCACTGGCTACATTAAAATAAAAAACAAAGTAAAATGGCGGATTTGGGGTGCCATATTGTGGAGATCGAATTTTTTTTTCTTCTAACACCATCGAGTGGGATATCAAAATGAAGGATTTTAAAAGGTGATTATACTAATATATGCAACTTATATGGTTAAAAGTAATTCATTGGCTATTTTTGTGCTCTTGATCCAAAAAAATTACTCTCACGACCAAAACTCCTTGCAAGAACTAAATCGTCTGCGAAATCTTTCACATTTGTAAACTAAAAAGCTGGAAATAAAAAAAAGTAATTAAAAAAACTAAAAACCCGACTGCGGTAAAAAACTGAAAAGCTAAAAACAAGCCCATTTTTTAACCGACTTCAATAAAAGGAGGTTATAAATTAAATAAAAGTTGGAAGCAGGCGGGACCCATTCCATTTTTATATTTTTATATTCTAACCCAAATGGGTCCCGCCTGCTTCCAACTTTTATTTAATTTAAAATGGGCTTGTTTTTAGCTTTTCAGTTTTTTTACCGCAGTCGGGTTTTTTAATTTTTTAATTACTTTTTTTTATTTTTTGTATGTACTGCTGTTGGTGTACCTACCAAGTAAATACGTTGTTACAGGGTTATGAATTTCATTGTTAGTGAGTGATTAAAATAAATGTTATTAAACTGTTTATAGCTTAATATTATTCATCGTGAGTTTTCATTGTTATTAGTCCTTGTTAAAATTTTACTGTAAGGGCACTGGGACAAAGTTTTGTGGGAAGTGGTTTAAGAACCATTAGAGGTTTCAAAGCGAAGGCGTCTAATTAGCACAAAAAATCACCGTATACTTAGGTTGTAACGTTTTGGAAGTAAATTAAAAATATTATTCAGGCCCCGATAATGCTTAGGTACGGTTATAGAAATGTTGGTTATAGGTGGGGTACTAAAGTTTATGTCTCATAAGTTCATAACAAACATTTGGAACAAGGCCTCCCCCCCGCACGCCGCGACGTAAAAAGTAGTTAGCCGACGTTCGCACGGACGTGAAAATATCGCGGCGATTTTTTTCCGCGCACTGGATTTTCAACGCTCTGCTTAGCGCCGAGAATTAAAGATCCAACAGTGTTTTTTTGACGCGCTGGGATGCACTCTGTTGTTTTTAGGTGGGATTCTCGAAGCTCGGCTCAAACCCGAGAGTTGAAAATCCAGTGCGCGATAAAATCCCGCCGCGATATTTTTACGTCCATGCGAACGTCGGCTTATTTACCATAGAATTAATAGATTTACTATAGGTACAGTCAGCAACAAAAGTCGATTAACACATGCAGTTTTTTAATCTATTATAGCGAAATATTTAATTCAAATCGGAACAGAAGTAGGTACTTAAAATTTTAAAAACATTAACTCTTAATAGTTAAACGATAAAAGCAGTTTATCGAATCATTTTGTGTTAACTCTTAAAATGTCGATTGCACACCATGTGTACAGATAACAATAGAATTTCAATTGTGTCTGCTAATTAGCGCGCGACGGGTTAATTAAGATGATGTCAAAAAGTAGCAGTGTTAACCAACTTCTGTTGCTGACCGCAACGCACCCTAAAGCTGTTTAGCTACAGAAAGAGTAAATGTCAAAACTTACTTTTAAAAAAGTAGGTAGGTAGCTGTACAAAAAAATTAGCTAGTTTGATTACTGGCTTGGCTACCGTCTATGTATGTTCACAAGCAACTGAGAAGGCCATTCTCACTAAAAACACTTCTCCTTGAGTATTTAATGAAGTGGTTCGACTACAGCGTATCACGCTTACCAGGAAGACTATCAGTACGTAAGTACCTACTCAGTAGTACTCATATCTAATAACACAGAATAAATAAGTGAAGGAGCTCGATTGGAATAGTACATTTTGATACAAGTGGAGAATTTTTGTTATTGCATTCGAGGCGGAATTAACACCCGAGCCGTAGGCGAGGTTGTTTTTGAGCCGAGAACTGCAATAACAAATGTCCACGTGTATCAAACGACGTTTTTCAATACACTTTTGAAGAAATAAAATAACGAAAAATATTTTTGTCATGAATTATTAGGAAACCTTATTAGGAACCTGGCGAATGCAAAGCGTGGAAAAAAAAGAAAATTTAAATTATGATTTAAATTTTCTTTTTTTTCCACGCTTTGCATTCGCCAGGTTGAAGGGGAAGCAAAGGTATAGAGCCGATAAACAGCCTAATCTGACAAATAGAAAATTCAAATATTTTTGAGTTTAGAACAGAAATAAATGTTAATTTGTTCATAAACGTTTTTTTTATTGTAATAATCATGGTTTTTGATTTTGATTTATAAACATTATTATATTCAAAAAATATTAACGCCGTAAAGACGCATATCTCTTTGCCGAGATTAAAAGAAAAACATTCACCTCCGAATAGAGACGGTGTGAAAAGAGGCATTGAACCAATTTGGACTAAGTCTAGGTATAAGTTATCTGTGGCAATTTTTATTCCCGCACACATGGTGGAAAATGAAAAATCGTACGCGTGTTAAATACATTGCATTGTGAACCTAATCGTAGTGCGATATGAACTACTTTTCGAAGAAGTGTATTGAAAAATGATTACCACCATGCCTATTTCTACCGCCAAGCAGGGCAAAGCTTGCTGTGTTTCGGTCTGAAAGGTGTGAGTATACGGGGTACCAATTAAATTAGTCAGCGAAACTCCGCAAAGTGATGGGTATTGATGTCTCAACACGTTAAAACAGATTTTATCAACTCACACTTCAACTAACAACACTAAATAGATAGTTAGCAACAAAAGTCGATTAACACTTGCAGTTTTTTTAATATTAATTATTAAGTGAAATATTTAATTCAAATCGGAACAAAAGTATTTAAAATTTTAAGAACATTAATTCTTAACAGTTAAACGAAAAAAAGCAGTTTATCGAATCATTTTGCGTTAATTTAGATGATGTCAAAAAGTAGCAGTGTTAACCGACTTCTGTTGCTGACCGTACCAGCGGTCATTGGTCAATTTAAAAATCAGTTTTTTTTTTGCAAGTAAACTTCACAGTCGTTATGGTATCGATATCTCAACACGATAAAACAGATTTTATCAACTCACTCTTCAATTAAGAGCATTACCAGCTGTAAGGGCAAGCCTTTGCATATAATGAAAATGTTTATAAAATAAATGTTACTGTTCAAGAAAGGATTTAATAGGAAACTTCACTATATTAATGTAAAAGAAAATAATAAAAATATTATAAAAAATGTTAGAAAATGTTCGATGTTGCGAGAGCTCGATACAAAACCGAAGACTGACTTACTTGCGTACGTGACGATACTATATTTTATTAATTAACAATATTTGCACTATTTTTAACTAGGCCAAAGTACAATGTGCGGTTGCTGACCGTACACCAGCGGTCATTGACCCCAAAAAATCATCAAATATTTTTTATTTTCTCGTGTTTAGATATTGACACCCATCACGTCTGCGGAGTTTCACTAGCTAATTTAATTTAAACCTGTAGTTCTGAATAAATAATAATTATGAGACATTTTCTGCTTTGTCCCTAGGATGACAGTGATTTTAAGATGCCTGTGATTACAGATGTCCATAGACGGTGTTGGGAATTTCCCATAAGGCTGGGCTGCCTACTTGATTGTCACAGAGCTCGTGAATCGTGATACCTCGTAGCTAAGTAAAAACAGCCGCACGTGTTGATCGATCCAGGTTAGGCTATAAAATAGGTAACAAAAAAAAAATACCTGTGGTAAATGATGTTTATTTTACATAATTATTATTTATTAAAATATTATTTTTTTTATTATTATTATTGTCCGTGAACATAATTTTTCAGTTTGGAGACACTCGTCTGCCATTTCTTTATTTATAATGTTAGCGAATAAGTACCTACTTGTCCGTAAAATGTAGGTATGAGTAGTACCTATATAAGCTGTAGCATAAAATAGGCACGACCGCGCAAGAGCCTTTCGTGCATTTTTAAAGAGAGAGAACAATAAGAACTCGGTATACTTAAATTAGGTATGCTTATAACGAAAGAACTATTGCTCGGATGTCGTAAAAGAAGCGCCGCAGTTGGGGCAGTGGTGTTTGTATTCCTTATTCCGCTCGGAGTTTCTGCATATTATGCAGTCAGGGCCGTTGCAGTCGGGGCTATCATTAAGTGCACAGAATATACCAATACCCACTCTGTAACAAAGGACATGCAATATTGTAAATAAGGGTGTAAGGCACACGGTGTAGGTAGGTACTTGCACTGACAACAAACAAACAGCGGATTTGACGCGGTTTTTGTCGACATAGTTCGCAGTCGTAATGCTTTGGTTATGAATAGTAAATAAATAAATAAATTCTTTATTTACACTTCAAAAGTCACAAACATCTGTGTAGCCCTGACTCTTGTACTAGGAGTTCCTGTATCACAAGAGCCAGACCTCTCAATTTACAGGGAATATGATGTAGAAGCGAGATAGACGAAATAAAATTACAAAAACAAATTAAATAAACTACAGTTGCATTGACAGGTAGGTTCACAACATTATACAAGAGAACAAAAAAACGACAATAAAAAAGAAGAATGAATGAAGCATGATAAGAGTTTAAATTAACAATGCGTTCCGTTGAAAAAGTGGGTAAGGGTGAGTGATATGTGAGTGTATGAGTGTGAGTGATGTGTGAGTGTGTGAGATGTGTGCGTGTAAGGTGTGTATGGAGAATGTGACTGGGTATCATGTTACGCTGCCAAAAAGATTCTCTGTTTCCTCATAATCGTAATTGTCTAGCCAGTGAATGATTGTTTTTTTGAATTAGTAGTTGTTTAGCTGCTTAAGTTGTTTGATCCCCTTTTCTTGGCCGATTTTGTTGTAGAGACGTGGGGCAATGTAACAGCAATGTTTGCTCGCGAAGATGCTTTTGGTACTTACGACTGGGCACCTGTCAACCGTCTTGGTTGAGATTGGCAGACTCGGGATGGCGTATCGGTGGTATCTTCGCAAGCATTCGTAAATGAAGATCTTGCGGATGCTGATACTTCGGCTTTTTCGTATAGGTACACTCAGTCGTGGACGTCCGGTATCTCAGTGAAAGAAGAACTTTTAGCACCACACGCTGAGCCCGCTCAAGCTCAATCAAATGGGTCTTGCCTGTCACACCCCAAGCGCAAATAGCATATCCCAAGACACAGTGGCTTATGGCTTTGTAGGTTAGCAACAAAAGTTTGGAACTGGCAACATGTCTCAGGTTTTTAAAAATATGGATCAGCTTACGCACTTTTTTAGCGGTACCCGAAATATGTTGTGACCCTTCCAGATTGTCATCAACAATTACTCCAAGATATTTGATAGAGTGCGCTCTGTCTAGCTGTGGGCACGCGCAGGAGGCAAAGTTATTGCTATTCCTATTGCAGGGAATCGTGTGAGCTGTAATTTTAAAGTGTTTGGGGCTTCCTGTTCGAGTCTTACTAAAACATAGGTAAGTATTTTGTTTTATTTGTGTTTAATGACAGCAAACTGTCTTCCAGCCAAGCTGTTACTTGGGAAAGTGTAATATTCCCCGTATTTTACTATCATACCTGTGCCCCGCGACTTCGTTCGCGTCGAAGTCGTAAGATTCACAAATACTATAAGTTCAAAAACTAAATAACCGACTATTGAAAAATCACGCTTTAAAATACTCTAAATAATATGAAACTAGAAAATATTCTCAGCTAAAATTTGAAAAAGTCAGACAAATTAAATTTATTATTTAAATATACTGCGCTTTATACTATTATATTATAGTAACACCACACACGATAGCTATCACCAGTACCTACCTACTATAGTTTTCAGAAGAGGATTTTATTTAAAATAAAAACGGCTATAAACTATCTTAATGCAATCGGACAAAAAAAAAATATATATAAAAATATTTAAAAAAAAAGCAAAACAAGCAGCAAAGCAAAGCAGCAAAGCAGTTTTTTATATAAAAATAATTATGAGGACTCTAAAGCAAATCTGGCAAAAATACGGCACAGCTGCAACGTGAGAGCTCCGACGTTTGACAAGCGAAAAAGGGCTGTCATCTCGCTTTATAGGCGTGGTGCATGCTACTCGCGCTTCTGTTCATTCCCAACACGGCCTCTCCTGATTGTGCGTCGTCCTCGATCGCGTCTGATCTGTTGTTGAGTCCACATTATCAATCGGAGTTGGTTTCATTTTGACAGTTCAACAACATTCATTCATTGCGTTATTTACGTTATCGAGCAGACAAATTTTTCGAACATATGAAGCAATGGATTAGCAATTTGTTTCAAAATAATTCAAATTCCGTTCGATAGTGGGTCGGTGGGTGGATGATGGGTCGGTGGTGTGGTGGGTAGTGCTGGTAGGGTGCTGGTATGGGCTTCTTCATTTCGTTTAGTTCGCATTTATTGCCTAGATTTTGATAAAAAAACTTGAGAAAGTTCTCCCGACCGCTGCTGCTGCGCAGAATGGCAGAGCAACGCCAAGGGCTACTTCGTGGTCGACCAGTGCGTAAAGCGGCGTTTCTTCTTCTCCGTGATGACTCCTTCGACAAAAACTGATGCCAGTAAACAAGATCGCCGTGGGACGTCTTTTGTCAGCAGGACTCAGGACGGTCGAATGTTATCGTAGCAAATAATATCTTTGTTGAATTTATCAACCATTATAGGTAAGTACCAACTATTAACTAACTATGAGTCGACGTTCGCACGGACGTAAAAATATCGCGGCGATTTTTTTTCGCGCAATGGATTTTCAACGCTCTGCTTAGCACCGAGTGTGCAAAATCCAACAGTGTTTTTTCGACGCGCTAGAATGTACTCTGTTATTGTTAAGTTGGATTCTCAACGCTCGGCTCAACAACGAGTTGAAAATCCAGTGCGCGATAAAATCCCGCCGCGATTTTATTACGGAACGGGGACATACAGATTAAATGCCAAAGCAAACATCTAAATTAAGGAAATTGCAAGAAAGCTCTCAAGGTAGCTCTTCAAAGTTTGTCCTATGGAGAGGTACCTACACACGACTACACATCAAGCTATACTTTTCCAGTTTACACTGACCTCTCACTGTAAGGAAATCCTATACCTACAATGCGAGATCAGCAATATAGGTATAGCTTGATCTGTCGCCGTGCGTACAGAGAAGTTGTTATATGTAGTGAACTATAGTTTGGTACCTACTATTTATTTTTAATTAGTTCGCTAAGTTTCAGTACATAAGTAAGATTTTTTACTTTTTTTACTATTTACCTACAGCTTACTTACTTCTATTAGATGACGTATAATTATGTGTAATTAGTGATTATTTCATAATGTTTTTAGCTCCTCTCGCTCCTGAAACACAGGATGTCCCAGTTCAGGCAATTAGGTACCTAACACTATAGTATAGTTAAAATCTCGCTGCAGACTCGGTCATAAATCATTCGAGTGTTTCGCTCTCTTTCCCACTCACGGGCCTTATGGGCAGGCCACGCCCACACGAAGTCCTGTGCATTACTGCAGTCGATGAGTGATATCGATAGTTTTGTATATGTATAAATGGGTGATAGAAATAAATACACTTTTTTTTATTTTATTACCAAATTTACTACAAAGCATATTAAATATATAAACAAAAGAACGTATATATAAAACTAAAAATAGAAAATTTATATTTTTATTTATTTATTATGTAGATAAGTGACCTAACATTAAAAGATACTTACATGCACAAACAACATAGGACTGCCGCAATCGCAGCAGCCACACTGCTGGTCGACTTTTTCTTGACTCGAATAGAAGTTTGACACATTGGGCACGAGATCCAGAAGAACTCAGGCTCACTCATGGTTAATTTCTAAAGAAAATACATTTACTTAAATGATGAGCAAGAAATATACCTATCTGCTATCAGACAAGAAATATGTTGACACTTGGTGGCCAACATTAATTAATTGTGTTTAAATGTTCGTACTGTAGGTACTGACCTATTTGACTGATTTATTTGATTGGCCTAAGAAGACCTAAATACCTAATGATCTAAAATATTGTAATTTGAAAGTGATACAACGTTAGGTAAAATTTTCATTAAGTATTTCCATTGCTATGATAAATTTAAAGAGTACTTTGACGAACGAAGTAGGGAAAAAGGTATCTGGTATAAAACTATACAATATCAGCCTCCTCGAATACCATGGTTTGCTATCACAGAAATGAGTAGGTATCATATTGTTCTGCTTCATAGATTACGCTCTGGTCACTACCCATCCCGCAAGTTTGGTTATTTGATGAATAAAGTTAATTCGCCCAATTGTGAAACATGCGGAATGGTTGAAGATGTTCACCATATACTTATGGAGTGTACTAACACAAAGAAGGAAAGAGAGACACTGTTGAGTATGGTAGTACCCACATAAATATGATATTGGTCCATACGTAAAAGTTTTAGCGCAACCTTCGCCTGAGCAGACCTACTTACATTTTTTTTTAGGAATTAATATTTTTTTTGTATTTGTAGTTTAGAATAGTTTAAGTTATGATGAGGCTGACTTGCCACTGTGGATAAAAAAAAGCCTCTTATAAAAATTAAGAATAAAAAAAAAATAAAAAAAAAAGTATTTCCATGATTTTAAAGAAATGTTCATCTAATTTATTGTAACTTATAATTATTATAGATAGGATGTTCGGATGCATATAAAATTTAGGTACCTACCTACTTAGGTACAGTCAACAAAAGAGATATCTAGGTAGGGTATACTAACATATTTGTATGTGTAGGTATTGCTTCATGTTCAATTTCGTGAAAATATACAATTTTGTGTTGGTGTGTTACAATGTTCCTACATTGTTGTATTCCAAAAACAAAGTACCTAATATATAGGTATAAAATTGGACATGAAGCAATTCACATACAAATATCAAATCAAATCAAATCAATCTTTATTTGTGAACATAAGTACAAAAAGGTGTTATTTATACATTTTAGCTGATCTGTATGTTCGGCCAATAATCGGCATACAAATAAAATATTAGTAAGCAGGTTATTTTTACTATCATAATTAATAAAGTCTAGGATAAAAGAAATGAAGCAATTGAAAAATGTCAGTAGCCGCATAATTGAATTATATTATTAATTATTTAGAATGTCAAAGAAAATTAAATTTAGTCATAATTTGTCATTTAAAAAGTCTTCAATCGAGTAATACGTCTTTTCAACTAGAAACAGCTTCGATCAATAATAGTACTAGATTCCCGATAAGCGCTTCAAAAACGGCCCGAAAAATAAAAACACAAATACTTTTGTGGTCTTATTTCAAACATCGACTGTTCGGGAACAGGGAAGTGCATGGAGTAGTATTGTTACTTTATATGTTGTTTTTGTTTGTAGATTTCCTAGTGACCCATTTCGCAATGCAGAATGGGTATCTATTGTCGCGAAAGAAAGAGGAGAAGAAATATATAAACCTTGTAAAAATTCAACAATTTGTTTTAATATTTTTATTAAAATAATTAATTATCAAATTAATAATCAAAATTAAAATAACTATTGTACTAATTTACTCCTTCTACTTTTAAAAATCGGTCAAAAATATTTGCTACCATATAAAACGAACCTTGGCCTAAAAAATATATTATTATTCTGCTACTCTACATCTTTCAATACTTACTGTGTTCTGAGCATTGAAATGTAAATACCAAGAACTATGTCTAGTTCCAAAATAGAGTAAGCACAAAATTTTCAACAAAATGTTTTTAACCTTATTGCTTAAGTTTTAAGTTTCACTTTAGAATAAAAATTTTTGTACTTATTATAAAAATTACCTTTTATTTTCAAGCGACATTTTTAATTTATTGCTTTTACCTTTCTCCGATGATAGAAGGACTTAAATATAAATATTTTGCAATCGTAATTAAACTTTATGTTTGATTGTTAAGGTTTATAATGAATTGAAGTTGTAAATATTATAAAACTTTTTTCTATATTTCGTAGTAACAAATGTAAATGTTTATGTGTGTGTAAACGTGGCCACTACAGCGACTTATTTTTGTTCCTGATCCTGTATCTAGTACTATTATTGATCGAAGAGAAACAGGAACAACTTATGTTAGTATACCATGCCTAGATATATCTTTTGTTGACTGTACCTAAGTTGTACAGTTGTAAGTTGTTGTTGGCACCTATGTGCACTGTTGTATCGAAAAAATCCCGGAATTCCAGAATCGACAAATTTCGATTTCTGATTATAGGATCTAATGTACGAGTAAGTATAAGACCTACTTACGTTCAGGTGTTTGTTGGCTATAATATGGAATGCACTTTTGTATCGATCGTAAATCTCGCGATTCCGGAATTGATAAATTTAGTACAAGGGGTCATTGTACTCATCATTATGAACAACTTTTACTATGTGACCAAACAAGAAATCGCGAAAAAAAAATCAGCTGTTCAGTAGGTAGCTACCTACATTTTGACGAATTATGCGAACATAAATGTACCTACTGAACAGCTGATTTTTTTTCGCAATTTCAGGTTTGGTCCCATAGCAAAAGTTGTTCATAATGATGAGTACAATGACCCCTTAAGAGGTTTTTGTGCATTTAACGTTACACGTTGTATATAAATAAGTAGGTAGGTACCTAAATTGATATCATGATTCATTCATTAAAATAAAGTTCATAGATGACTGGAGCGTTTATAATAGGTACCTACTCGATAGTTTTTTTATTTAAGAGCAATATGATTGAAACAACAACGAAAAACAACATTGAAAAAGTACAAAAGTATTTTCTTTAGGTACCTACTCTTTACACGTAAAGAAGAAGACAGACACAAAGGTAAACGCTCGGTGCGCCTACGCTTAACTTTGGCGCTGGACCCGCACACTTCTTTACTCGTACAAGGTAGTTTATAAAAAAGTTATGCATGTAACCTAACCCTTGGGCCTACCACCATCATTTACGAAACAATCTTATTTCAAGAGTTTTGTTTCAAGCTAGCTTTTGCCCGCGGCGTGGAGGTCGGAAATTAGTAATTATAATCGGGACAAAAAGTATCATATGTCCTAATCCAGGATGACCTGGCTCCTTCCTGATCTACGAGTGCCAAATTTCTCCAGTTCGTTCAGCCATTTTAGCGTTAAAGCGAAACAAACAAACTCACTTTCGCAGTTACCTATGATATTACCTACCTACTGCTTTTGCCCGCGTGGAAGTCTGAAATTATCTCACGTGAACGTACAACCGGGACAAAAAGTATCCTATGTACCTACCTACTAATCCAGGTCATGGTCTACCCATGTGCTAAATTTCATCTAAATCCGTTCAGCTGTTTTAGAGTAAAAGCGTAACAAACAAACAAACTCAGTTTCTCATTTATTATAGTAGTTAGGATTAGGATTTTGGACAGTTAGGATTAAAAATTAAAAATAAACTTTGACTTTGTAATGACAATTTTAATGAGTAGGCTTGTATTTATTACATTTGGGAAAACAAACAGTAGTATATTAAGCATAAGCAGTGTTGTCTTAAAATTAAAACTTAACAAAAATATACTACCTACCACAACATTTTCCACAGATTACTATAATATTTCATAAAAACAAGCAATCAGCAAACGGTAACTGTTTACGTTATTATCTTGACTTTGTATGTAGGTACCTAGGTTTGTTTTAGGTTAATTTTTCACACGTCACAAAATTATACCAAGAAGAGCAAAAGGCATGCAGGGCCTTCTTCAATGGACCGAGGAAAAAACACCCTTTAAAACGCATACAGGTATGTTATTCTACAGGAAACACAAACAACAAACAAAACGCCGTAAAAGAAACGCATATATCGGTGTCCAAATGGGAAAAAATCCTAAAAAAAACTCTGAGGGCGAACCTATACCAACAATTAACGTAACAAAGGCAATAACCGACGCTCAAAACGTAGGACCCACTGTGGATGACGTAATGGGAATTATTAACAACATGAGAAACGGGACAGCTCCAGGAACAGACCAAGTGGTAATCGAGCTTTAGAAAGCGATGCACCAAATATTATAGAAAGCTGTCACCAAACATATAAACAAAGCCTGGACTCGGAAAGAAGCACCCAACACATGGTTAGAGTCAGTGCAGGTACCAATTCCCAAAAATAATACCCCTAAAGACACAAACGACTATCGCAGCATATCGATTTGCAATACAGGCAACAGAATTTACGCTTCCTACTTACTAAAAAAACTAGACGAAATAATAAAAGAATTGAGCAACTACCAAGCGGCCTTTTTAAACAATCGGTCAACAGATGATCACATCTTTACACTTAAGAGGGTATTGGACAAAGAATGGCGTGCAGGTAGAAGAATTTATGTACTCGCCCTCGACATAGAATCTAAAGCTTTTGATAATGTAGACCTCAACGCACTGCGAGATATTTTAATACAAATAACCAACAAGTCACTAGCCAACAGGATAGTCAAGGTCTGCTTGAATGAACGAACATAATAACATCAAATGGTGTGGTCAGCAAAGCAAATGAATCATTTAAGGGAATGGTGTCAACAAGGTTACCCCTTATCTCCTCGTCTTTTTATATTGTTCATGGGTGATGTCCATAGAACACTTGAAGATAAAACACAATTAATAAAGCTAGACCAAGACCATGAAATCTCTTTCCCTCTGGTACTACCATTCGCAGGCGATCTTATCTTCGTTACAGATGACCTAAAAGTGCTAGAAGGTATCGTATTCCAAATTAAACCACTACTAGTTAGTGCCGGCCTCCAAACCAAATAAACGAAACAAAAACAAAAATACTAATTAGGGACCCCATAGCTTCACAAAAAACGACCTATGTAACTATTAATGGAACAAAATTAATTACAGTCGAGGAAATTAAATATTTAGGGACCTACATAACATCTGCATTCAGCAGGAAAAGCACTATTAAAAAACGTTGTGAACAGGCCACTGGAAACGCTTAATCTCTATTAGGTACCATTCATAATAAACTCAAAGATGGACTGGAAATTAGCCAGACTCATGTATCGAATGGTGACCGTACCTTGTACGACACACGGTTTGAAAGTATCGGCACTCACTAAAGCTAACAGGGTCAAGACTGAGAAGATATGAGAGAGTTATCATGACAGACTTGATTAACCATGCTAGGAATGAACCAAGACAAAAGAAAATGCATGAAATCTTAGACGGAAAAACCGTAACCAAACGCATTAAAAACCACAGGATGTGCTATCTGGCTCAGTCATGTCCACAGACGTCGCGAACCGCACCTACTACATGCAGCAATGCAGTACAAGGACAAATCCATAAAAGTCGACCGCCCTATTTACACATGGAACGACAATCTGAAGCAGGAAATGATTTACTTTGATAAGGAATCAACTTTTGGGTGGACACGGCTGCAGAAAGAGATAAAATCAAGAAAGCTGCTAACGAGATTTACAAGAAACCTGAAACTGATAGTAGTGAGACCTCAGACGAAGATATTGGAAACAACAACGTGGCATAACAGAGACATAAAAAGTCGAAAACGCACCTTAACCGCCAAAAGATTCACCGGATTCAGATTCAATTAATTTAACCCCGGAAAATGTTATTCAAGAAGCACAAAAAGCCAACAACAGCCTCTTACCGGCTAAATAAAAGAAAAAATACTTTTTCAATATGTATTCTTTTTATTTCCTCGCACAATGCATAGTTAGTAAAACGTTGTACCTACGCACGGCTACAGATCAAGCTATACATTTCCAGTATAAGCCGATCTCGCATTGCAGGTGTAGGATTTCCTTATAATGATAGGTCAGTGTAAAATGGAAATGTATAGCTTAGTGTGTAGCCGTGTGTACTTATGATACACGTGCGTAAGATGATTTCCGACTCGTATCGACTTATACACTCGATCGCTTCGCTCGCTCGTGAAAAAATTTCCCACGTCAGAATTCACCTACTTTTCACACTAGTAGCATAAATAACTATTTCTCATATCTCGTCATTAAATCAGTGTCCTTTCAAAATATATAATTATATTTGGGAACCTAGCCTATTTCGTTTGTATGAACTACGCATGCTCCTCCCGCCTCATATTTCTCCGATAAAGTGCTGTCCAGAAGTCCAACCATGTGAGATTTGATTTTTAAAATTGAGTTTCATCACTTTTAGCAGTTGTTATTAATAATTCACTACTTTCGTCGGTAAAAGTAATAAAATAAAATAAGACTCGAAGTTATTTGTCCAGTAGGTATTTATTTATAATACCACAGAACTTACAAATACATAACTAAAAGAAACTTACATGCAAAATCGTTTATTCTTTGGTTTTGCTTAAAAATATAAGCACAATCATAGACTCCGTAAAATCAACATTAAAAAAAATCTTTCTTCTGTTTCTTTGTTCAATAGGTATTTATTGATAATTCCTACCGCAATACTTAAAGGTACTGAACTAAAATACTAAATAAACATTGAAAAGTATTTATCGGTAATAAGGTTATTATTAATAATCACCGGTAGGAGGTTCACTTGAGCTGTCGTTGAGTGCGGTCGTGTCGAGCTGCGCTCCGACAAAAATAATAAGTCCCACGGCGCGAGACATACCGAAGTGGTTTGCGATCCTAGCATCGGTCATAAATACGAATTTAGCGTTTCTGCGGAAGTGCTCGCGAAGTAAATACAACCTGTGCACCTGAACTCAAACGAACGACCCGCTGCAAGAGTGGAACCGAGCATCCGCCGTAGGATCCTGAGTTCCAAACTCCCAGCAAGCAAAATCGGTGAGGCCGTTCCTTATATTCCTTAGTCTAAAGTAATGCATGTTCATAAAATTATAGCACCAATTCAAATTACCAGGAGATAAAGTTAGACATAAAGTTTACCTACTTCTTAAATATTGCAAATCAACAAAAACCTCCGAACAAAACTTGAACCTTTTTTTTTTTGGTTGAATGTCAAGTTACGGCAAGATAAATTCTATGTTCACACTAAAAATTTTTTGCCCACACGGTAAAGCTTCAAACTAAAGTCTTTGTTTTAAAACACGTGTCGGTCACTCTAACCAATTTTGTTACCATTCCAACAAAATATAACAAAACAATGGCTACGATTGTACCAATGTTGAGGGACGGAAATTGTCTGTTTAGAGCTATAGCATTCCAAATAAACAATTTAATGGGGCTGACATTCAATCACGTGTCTGTTCGTAAAGACCTTGCAAATTATGTTTCGGATAACCGTAACGACGACAGAATTTACTCAGCACTTTTAAATAATATTCAGGACTTTCTTCCTGACAGCAATCTGTCTCAGGAACAACGTATAAAAAAATACATTACCTACTGCGCAGTTTAACGAGACGTTCTGGGGTGGTGAAGACATTTTAATCGCTGCATCCGAATTCTACCACGTAAATGTGCATGTTCACACAAATAACGAGAACACACTGGTGTACGTACCTACCGGCAACTCATTGCCCGGCAATATTTACATCTTCTATAAAGACCGGCATTATGATAGCTGGGTCACGATCGACGATGATCAGTACATCAGTAGCCAACGAAGTCTAACGCTGAAATTATCAAACGCCAAGGCACCACAACATATAGAAAACTCAGCTAACCAGTACAACATACGAGTTGAGCAGGAACAGTCCACAGAACTCCGGTTCCAAATCACCAGCCCCCATTTAGCTAGCCCACTAACACCGTGTCATCAATTACCGTTATCACTAAGTACACCAATATCAGATGTAGTCGCAGATGACACTGGATACACTATACTTAGAAACCCGCCAACTACCGCAATTAAGTACATCTTCCCTGAGTTGCGTATTGCAACATGGAATGTCCGCGGGGCCTCAAAACCGACCAAAAAGGATAAAATAGACGCTGAACTTTCACATAGGGATATCCACGTAGCCTGCCTACAAGAAACAGGGATGAATGAAGGAACGTACAGCTCCAGGCATTACGAATGGCAACTATATTCAGCCGCTAGTACAACACACCGGGGATTGGCAATTTTAATCAGAAAGGATGCCCAAATTGCAATAAATAACAAGAAAAATGATACTGACGCAATGTCATCTACTCTTATAGTAGGTAGGGGAAGTGACAAGCCTGCTCATCTATATATAATCAATTCTCACATCAACAGTTGTACATATAAAGCAACCAGATCATTTACAGGGTTATTAAACTTGATTAGACAAAAGCCAAGAAAATGTACGCTAGTTATACTTGGGTACTTTAACGCTCATATTGGTCGAAAAGATACACAAAGATTCCAACGCATAGGGCTTATTCACCAAAATCTCCATCATGACTATTCCAACGACAACGGGGAAATGTTAATGGACATAGCCAATAGGGAAAAACTGCAAATAGAAACGACAAAAGCGAGGTCATCATGCAGGATAACATGGTCAAAGGGCAATCAGGAATCCCAATTAGATCACATTATTACGCAGCATGCAACAGAAAAACTATTTACCTTCATTAAAGGAGAATGGGCTGTCAGGGGCACCTCCGACCATAAAATAATCTGGGGCCAGATAAGAATAAATCAAAATATAAACAAAAATTAAATTGCCAAACATAAGGCACAAAGTCAAACGCAAGCTGCGAAGGAGACAACTATCGAGGCTAAAGAGTTCAACCATAAACAATGTTATTACGCCGCTCTCAACAACAAATCCACCAAAACCAAATACCAAGATTGCATAATCAAAAAGCTAGGAAGTGAAGGAATCAATTCATCGGATAGAAACATCGAATTAACATGGAGTATGATAACTGGACTATTAAAAGCAGCTGCCCAGGAAACCTTGATCTTTCAACCGATTCACTCTAGGGACCACCGAATAGGCCTTGCTAACCTCCAAAAGGCTAAATTCTTACAAAGAAGGCAACCAGCTAATCCAAATAGCAGTAATCGCGTAAAAGAATGTCAGGCAACACTTCAAAAAGTTAAATATCAAGAAGAGCAAAAAGCATGCAAGGCCTTCTTCAATGGACTGGGGAAAAAACACCCTTCAAAACGCATGCAGGTACTGTATTTATTCTACAGGAAACACAAACAACAAACAAAACGCCGTAAAAAACACGCATACATTCCGATGACCAAATGGGAGAAAATCCTAAAAAAATCTGAGGGCGAACCTGTACCAACTACTAACGTAACAAAGCAAATGACCGACGCCCAAAACGTAGGTCCCAATGTAGACGACGTAATGGGAATCATTAACAACATGAGAAACGGGACAGCTCCAGGAACAGACCAAGTGGTAATCGAGCTCTACAAAGCGATGCCCCAAATATTACAGGAAGCTGTCACCAAACATATGAACAAAGCCTGGACTCAGAACGAAGCACCCAGCTCATGGTTAGAGACAGTGCAGGTACCAATTCACAAAAAAAATAACCCTAAAGACACGAACGACTATCGCCGCATATCGATTTGCAATACAGGATACAGAATTTACGCTTCCTACTTACTAAAAAAACTAGACGAAACAATAAAAGAATTGGGTAACTACCAAGCGGCCTTTTTAAACAATCGGTCAACAGATGATCACATCTTTACACTTAAGAGGGTATTGGACGAGGAATGGCGTGCAGGTAGAAGAACTTTTGTACTCGCTCTCGACATAGAAAAAGCTTTTGATAATGTAGATCTCAACGCACTACGGGATATCTTAATACAAAGAACCAACAAGCCACTAGCCAACAGGATAATCAAGGTTTGCATGAATGAACGAACATACATCAAATGGTGTGGTCAGCAAAGCAACTGGATCAATAAAGGGAAAGGTGTCAAACAAGGTTGTCCCTTATCCCCTCGTCTTTTTACATTGATCATGGATGAGGTTCTTAGAACACTTGAAGATGAAACACAATTAATTAAGCTAAACCAAGACCATGAAATCTCTCTCACCCTGGTTCTATCATTTGCGGACGACCTTATCTTCATTACGGATGACCTAAAAGGACTGGAAGGTATCGTATTCCATATTAAACCACTACTAGCCAGTGTCGGCCTCCAAATAAACGAAACAAAAACAAAAATACTAATTAGGAACCCCACAGCTTCACAGAAAATAACCTATGTAACCATTAATGGAATAAAGCTAAATACAGTCGAGGAAATTAAATATCTGGGCACCTACATAACATCTGCATTAAGCAGGAAAAGCACTATTAAAAAACGTTGTGAACAGGCCACTAGAAACGCTAAATCTCTATTACCATTCATAATAAACTCAAAGATGGACTGGACATTAGCCAGACTCATGTATCGAATGGTGATCGTACCTTGTATGACACACGGTTTGAAAGTATCGGCACTTACCAAAGCTAACAGGACAAGACTGAGAAGATATGAGAGAGTTATCATGAGAGACTTGATTAACCACGCTAGGAATAAACCAACACTAAAGAAAATGCATGAAATCCTAGACGGAAAAACCGTAACCAAACGCATTAAGAACCACAGGATGTGCTATCTCGCACATGTCTTCAGGCGTCACGAACCACACCTGCTACATGCAGCAATGCAGTACAAGGCCTAATCCAAAAAAGTCGGCCGCCCGATTTACACATGGAACGACAATCTAAAGCAGGACATGATTTACTTTGATAAGGAAATCAACTTTTGGGTGGACACGGCTGAAGAAAGAGATAAAATCAAGAAAGCTGCTAACGAGATTTACAAGAAACCTGAAACTGATAGTAGTGAGACCTCAGACGAAGATATTGGAAACAACAACGTGGCATTACAGAGACATAAAAAGTCGAAAACGCACCTTAACCGCCAAAAGACTCACCGGTGAAGTTGAACTTGAAGCAACATGGCAGCGACGTCGTAAAAAGAGCCTATCCATAATCCTGTCGGGTGTGGCGCCAGGGTACCGTCCGTGTGTACTTGAGTTTACCTCTCGGGTCGCCTGGGAATTGAGTGCGCCTTCACAAAAACAGCAAACCTCGCCACTCGCAAAAAGCACCCTTGAACACTCCGCACATAATATAATTAGACACACACGCGATATACAAATAGTTAAGTTCTTTTTTTCCTTGGTTTGGGTTAAGAGTCAACGATCAACGATCTGTTGCCGTCACCCCATAGGCAACATTCTGCGTTCATTGGTCAAACAAAAACAATTAACTTTCAAAAAGGCTCATCCTTCATTAAGCAACTTTATTTTCTCGCCTCAATTTGTATTTGAATTGCTTCGCATTGATCGGATTGGACACTGAATGAACAATTTAGATAAGTAGGTATGCAATATTGTGGGATACTGGTGCTTAAGCTGGGCTCCTGGCCTGTGTTAACAGATCAAACTAAAGGCGCTAAGGCAAGCAAACTACGATCTCAAGAGCAATTTTTGAAAAGGCACAAAGACTTTCGATAGCACCTGAAATGCCACCGCACGACCGGCGCCTTGGTCGCTCGGGTGGAGCCGAAGCTTAAGATTTCTACGAAAACAGACAACGGTCCATAAATAATAAAAAACCTGAGCACTATGATAGCTGAGTCACGATCGAAGCGATCAGTACATCAGCAAAGCCAACAAATTCTAACGCAGAAATTATCTTTGTGTTGTAGAAGCTAAATTATCCAGCACAATATAAAAGTTGAGCAGGAACAATCAGAACTGAAACGGATAGCAGTGAGAACTCACGACGAAGAAACTGGAAACAACAACGTGTAATACAACACAGCAGAGACATAAATGGTGTCGAGAATGCAGCCTAAAAAAAGCCCATCCATATTATATCACCCGTCTCTCCACTATTCCAAGGCTTGCTTTACGGTGCATACTGGGTATGGCTCTTTATCCCCTCCATATCCTAAGGGCATGTCTTCCCTACCATTACCGCGCCCCCCGGTCTACTCAGTGATATACAATGGTCTCTGTTGCACCATGTAACATGAGGCAACAGGGTCTAGTGTGAATCTCTGGGTTCATTCGAGTGATCGAGTCTGGTTAAACCACGCTGGGATCGGTGCAATTCATTCATTCAATAAGGTTATTATTAATAATCACCGGTAAATGTAATTAATTTCTTACTTTTACCTCGACTGTCAGCAATTATTAATAATGATAGACAATTAATAAAAATTTTCAATTAATCACACTTAGCGTAACATATATAAAAACAAAATAGTGTATTATTTTCAGTTTCAGGATCCTTTACCACAGCCGCAACACAAGAGAATCACGAGTAGCCAAACCCTGTTGCAGAGCGCCGTTATTACTACGTGGCTGTTCACTTTGATCGTCTTGTAGCTGTAATTCTTCTCGAATCACATCTTCATTGTTTAATTGTTCCACAGATATGTTAGCCCTATTGCAAATGTTTTATTATAACACAAGCATTTATAATAGAGCCAGCTACTTCTAGTGGGTAGTGCAAGACTATGAAAAAGTAAGCAATGAAACAGTGCTTTTTCTATAATGTTCCTTGCATGGACATGTATGTTGGTGCAGTGTGCTTCCGGTGAGTCAGATGCTGCATCCAGTATTGGTGTCATCATGCTCTTTCTCAAAGGGTATCCGGAATCTCCTATTGATAACAAAGTTTATTTAAATTATTAGTGACAAATACAAAATATGTTTTTAACAAAGATCAAAAGGATGTAATATTAGGTCTTTACCTATGAAATTGCCGTTCTGCAGTACTGGCCATTTCAAATCAAAATAATTTTTGTTTGGCTAAGAATTCTAATTTCAAATTAATTTTATTTTAAAAACATGGATTTTTTTTTCCAAAAGTAGTCATTTGTTTATTGATTAGTGTTACATTTTCATCGCATTTCAATCTTTTTCGTCATCATGGATACGTTAAAAATTCGAGTAATTATGGAATATGAGTACCGTCGTGGCAGCAACGCGGCACAAGCGGCACGCAACATCAACGACATTTACGGAGCTAACACTACAAACCAACGCACCACTTGTTATTGGTTTGCTCGCTTCCGTTCTGGAAATTTCAACCTGAAAAATGAACCTCGCGGTCGTCCGAAGACTGGTCGACAATGACGAATTAAAGGCGATTGTGGAAGCTAATGATACACAATCTACGGCTGAATTAGCAGCAGCTTTCGACGTTAGCGGCAAAACAATATTGGTCCATTTGCGTCAAATTGGCAAGGTAAAAAAGCTTGACAAATGGGTGCCCCACGAACTCAATGATCGCCAGCGCGAAGTACGCGTCGAGACGTGCCTTGCACTGCTCAACAGACACACAAATGAAGGAATTTTGAACCGCATTGTTACCTGCGATGAAAAATGGATTCTGTTTGATAACCGCAAGCGCTCAGCAAGTTGGTTGTATCCTGGTTCAGCACCTAAACAATGCCCTAAACGAAAACTTACCACTAGAAAAGTGATGGTCACTGTTTGGTGGTCTAGCGACGGTGTGATTCATCACAGCTTCTTACCAAACGGGGTGAGCATTACTTCAGATGTGTACTGTGAAGAACTGAACACAATGATGGAGAAGCTGGCACATCTCCAACCAGCATTGGTCAATCGCTCGTCTCCGCTGCTCCTGCACGACAACGCGCGACCTCATACTGCACAGCAGACGGTCTCCAAGTTGCAAGAACTGGGGTTGGAAGCTCTCCGTCATCCGCCCTACTCACCAGACCTTGCGCCTACAGACTACTACTTTTTCCAGAATTTGGATAACTTCTTGGCGGGAAAAAAATTCAATACCCGAGAGGCAGTACAAAATGCCTTTGAAGAATTTGTTGCCTCCCGTCCAGCTGATTTCTTTAAGAAGGGCATCAATAAACTGCCACTGCGTTGTCAAAGATGCATTGATTGCATGGGTGATTACTTCGATTAATACAAATAAAAAATGCATGAAAAAAATTCGTTTAAATTTTTTCATACAAAACGGCAATTTCATAGGTAAAGACCTATTACATACCAAGAAAACCAAGTATCCTCTGCGTTGCTAAAAGATCTTCCAAGTGAGCTCTTAGTGGATGAATAGCCCATATAAATGAATCACGAGTTGCACCACCATGACTTGCATCTACACTTATTATTTGCATGTCCACACCACAAATCTGAAAATGTTTACACACTAATAGAACACACCTGAAATGAAAGACAGACAGAAGCTGCAACAGAAGTAGCGCTCCTCTTGTAGTACTAACCGCACTATATATACCTAATTGGGTACAATCGATACAACCTAGTACCCCGCGAATTCGAAATTTATTGTAAATTCTGCAAGCAGTTAGTCAGTCGTCGGATTTCTATCAGTTGCCCTTTGCACTTGGTGCACACCGGACGCTCTCCATCGACTTGGAAGTATATATTATCCGATAAAACAAGTTGTTTTAAAATTAAGAGTAAAATACCCGTGTGCCAATTGTACACCAAACACGAGTAAAAAATTTTTAAATTTCTTTTTTTCCTACTTTTCTAAATTAATTAATTACAAAAAAATGCGCATTATTTTACCCTTTTCTTTATTATGTGTAATAAAACTATATTAAAAATATTTGGAAAAAAATACAAAAGAGTACTAACTAGTACAGATGTAAAGAAATATGCTTTTTTTGTGTTTTTAGATTTTGATTTTTCATGGTTTTTCTTTGCTTAGTTGGATTCAATATTTATTGTAAATCATATTTAGACCCCAACCAATCACTATAAAAAAACACATCCAAATCTCGCGGTATCTAGGAGTTATTCACTTCTAAAGTTTTTTCTGATAATTTTAATTTAGGGTCATCAACTCATCACTTCACAAAAAATTATATTTTTTGTTTGTAGGTTTAAATTTTATGTTGGATTTTAACTTATCATAGAATAATACTTTCTTATCTACGTATACATTTACACCCACTCTCATATATTTTACAAATAATATTCTTATATCTTTTTATTATCTTTACATCGAACATACAACTAAAGTTAATTATTTATACTAATATTTGTTCATGCTTTATTGCATGTCAAGCCAATTTCGGACATGAAGGTGAAGCACACCTTACTTACACGAACTATTTCAAGCTACTTTCGACCACCTAAACCTATTAGACCTACGAAGTTTGTTAAAGCAAAACTCTCAACAATTGCAAACAAATCATTGACTTTGAAAACTTGCCAAGTTGCATAATCAGTAGCAAGGAACCTAATAAATTATCTTTTCCCTCCATAGAACTTGGCCCCTATTTTACATTTATGTTTTTGGTGGGACCTAAGAGTTCATTTTGCACTTATGCACACAGCCTGAACCACTTGGTCATTAAACTTCAAATTTTAAAAATAAAACATTAAATATTTACAGACTTCACTTAATTAAGTACCTACTTTAATTATCATTTTCCGTAGGTAAAAAATCAGTACTATTGTAATTAATTTTTTTAAATAAAAGAAATATTTTTTAAAAATACGACATGTACCAACCCTAGTGCCTAAATTTCAGAATCCTGTAAATTCTAGATAACATAAGATTTGGATATGATATTTTAAATCGGTACTTCTTAGTGCCAAAGCAACAGCTTGTCTCGATATTGAATCCAAATGCCATGAAATAAGCCCATAAAAAAATAAAATCGAAATTATGTAAAATTCGATGTCACTCACTGCCGGTTAACGATAAAAATTGAATGTTTGCCTGATAATTTACTTAATATAAAGCGTCAAGTAACTGCAATCAAACGAATAACAGAAACGGATTGGATCTAAAGTTATTGCGATTTCTATGGTTATTATGAAAACCATAGAAAAAAATTGAAAAAAATTATATCTTTAGATTGGCAAAATTATCACATGGGTATTTTACTTTTACTTTTGAAATAACCTGTTCTATCGGATAAGCTAATAAAAAGGGGATGTCCATTTTTCGAGGCAAAAACAACTGTGCAAAACACTGGGGTTTAAAGTGAGGGTGTCTACTTTAAAAGCCCGAGCGGTTGGGCCAGGTACCTGGCCGAAATCAACAGGCTTTTGTAATCACGCCACTCTGACAGATGCTGAGCTGTCAGAGCATCTAATAAAGTGTACTGTCCAACCGCATGTCATTATTATTAAAATAAAATTAGAAGCACCCTTAGAGTTAACATGGTTAAAAAATGTTTTAAATTGAACAAGTCAGCGAGGCTGCTCTAGTCACCCGGACATCAACAACAACAACAACTGAAAAAGTTCTTTGGGCGTCTATAGTCGCCGGGACATTAAGATAGATAATGAACAAAATAAAGAATATGAAATCACCATTGATGATGATATTACTTAACTCTTTATTACGTCAGCCTATCATAGTCGACTGCTGGGTATAAGTCACTCTAAAATTATGCCACAGTGAGTTTAAACAATGCCTTTCAATTTGTATTATCTAATTTTGTTTATTTCATACGATTCTTTGTTTTTGTGTGTGTGATAATTATACCTATTTATTATCATTTTGCAAAATAGGCATTCTGCAGCTAAACATAGACTAAACATAATATTATTGTGTTAAAAATGATAATGCAATCTTGAGCATTTACTGGGAATTTTAATTTATGTGACATCTGCATTGAGTTAAGACAGGCAGTAACCTGTGCGATGACAGAAGAAACAGTCTGTTGAGCCACAAAATGACCCTCATCACAGCCTATTGGATGTTGGTATGAACCAGTTGTATAAAATGATAATGAAATTAACACCTAGACAAGAGAATTATAACTTAGTATGTACAGATAATATAACTTAGTATGCGTAGCCAAGGGGGAACAATGTAAAAGTGGCTTAAAACATCATGTGATTAAAGGACGGATGGTAATATTATATCATTTAACATTTTTATAAAAATCTAAAATTACTATTTTTTACGATAGAGGAGCTTGTTGCTAAGTAATAACAGCCGCACGAGTCGATCCATCAGGAACTACGCTTGCCGGGGTTGGTCCGTGGATGGGTGACCATACATACCAAGACTCCTGCGTGCCTCGGAAAGCAAGTTACCGGTTGTCAGAAGCCCGAAAGTCTGACAACCAGTCTTTCCAAGGCATATTGTATAATCCAATTACTGGGCTGTGGACCTCCACAGCCACTCCAGTCCGACTGCCTATCTGACTGCATCCGGTTAGACTGGAAGCTGATCCCAACATAGTTGGAAAAAGGCTAGCCAGATAGGTTGATTGTATAGATTTACATTAAAGTGGTAAATGGCACATTACCTACACTCCTTTAGTTAGTGTGGTTTGCGGTACAAATAAGGGTATTTACCTCCGTCTCTACATACATGTCTGTAGATTTTATAGGGTTCTTCATCAGTGGCCTCCACTCATCGCACAGGTTTATGCTAGATCCTTTGTGAGTACCGCTTAATCTCCGCTTCATCTAAATTGAAGGGGTCGTATTCCTTACGTAGCTGCATACGAGTACGACGCCATATTCCTGTACTGTTGGCTTCTGCGTTATCAGCTTCCAAAAACTCGAATAATTCGTATGTTTTCGCCATCTAGAATCAAACAAGAAACTAATTATCCTTAAAGGTACTAAAATCTCTAGATACACAATTCATTCAGCAAGTTTACGTAAATAAATACATTTTACTTACTATAAATGACGCGAAACTGTTTTATTTTAATGTAAATTTGCAAAACTATAATATTTCCGACGAGTCGAAGGAACTTTTTTAAAATTGCTAAATTTGACGTAATAACAATAATACAATAACAGCTGTCAAAAGTCATATCGTAGCAGTGTTGCCAACTCCAAAAGTTTAAATTATTGATTTTCCTCGTCGAAATTATCTTTTCTACGACAAAATTATCGTACAGACGCAAGTACATTAAGCTACTACAATCTGTCAAATTTCTTGAATAGATTTTCATCTTTATCGCTAAAGCATTAGGTTTAAGGTTGATTGGGAAAATTTTACAGTTTCGGGTGGCTTGATGTGCTGGCGTCTGTACAATAGGATATAATAAAAAACAACCTGTAAAACAATAGTTTTTTGGTAATTTTCTTTTCATTTAGTCTGACCCACAGACATATTTAAGTCTGTGGTCTGACCCGTCATCGCGCGTCATGAATAACATAATAGATTGATTATAATGTCGTGGCCACACCAACGGCTAAACCGTTGATTATCGCAATGATTGACGTAGGCCGTAGTTGTAACCACAACTTATCGCGATAATTTTACAACGGCATTCACATTGCTGATTGACGTGGCGATAACTCGGTGGCGGCGTTCAAGCGTGGCCAAGGCCACTCAATTTATGCGATAGTTATCGGAATAATTACCGCAATGTTTATGGCAATAATGGGCATTGAAGTTGACGCTGGTGTGGCCCTGACATAAATGATGTACGTCAATATGACGGGACGCCGCCAGATTATTCGAATATCATGTAAAAAAGATTTAATACAATATTTACACTATTTCATAGTAAAATTCTACACTCATAAAATTTCAAAATATTCTACAAAGAAAGTGGTGCCGCTATTTTGATATCAAAATGACAGGACCTCTATTCAGTTAATGAAAAACACATGGCGTGATCTTAAACTGAACACACAAAATTTTAATACGATTTAGTACAACTACGTTTGAATCGGTATTATACCTACTTTTAAAACTTTAATTTGAATAAAAAAAAGTGTTTAATGCACCTGAAGAAAAAGTATTATCATTTTAAGCCAAGTATAATTTTATGGCTCTTAAAATTTGTTTAGGCGTTAACGTTTCTAGAAATATTAGATACTTACAATTTAATTTACAAAGACTACTTCTGTTACCTATTTAAGTAGGTATGTAAAAATAAATTACCCTAAAACAATCGAGTCAAAAGGACAATTTGAACAGGACAATGTCCCCGTGACGAGTTCACAACACAGTGGAGACATTCATTGACTGAGCTATTATTATTACACAAGCTCTTTGACATTTTATCAATTAGGTATTAGTAGGTACCTACTAAGTCTTCAATATCTTAAAGTAACGCAGCAAGAAGTTACCTAAATATTTATCTAAGGACATCTCCTTAGAATATAGCAATTTTAATTAAAACCTCAAAATTTTCGTATTAAACGTAATTTAAACGTCCTACATCGTAATATCACATGCTAAAATATCGTACGCCCCCACAATTATCGTACGGATAGGCAACACTGTCATGGTACAAATACAATGGTCAATGAACTTTTAGAGGTGACGTCACCAAAATCGCTAAGAAAATAACATTTTTGCAACTTTTTAGTAAGCTTATTTTATGGACGTCAGGGTACGGAAAGTCAAAGTAAGATTTTAAGTAAAAGCTGGTGGTAGGCCCCGTGTACCATAAGTATCGTGAACAAAGCGGCCTTTGCCAAAGCCCCGCAGGCGTAGTTAGCACCTTCTCAAAAAACGCTAAACTTCTATTATCAGAAACACGACACTTACCTACAAAGACACACAACACTTTGTATAATAACTAAATGGTACTAGAGGTTATTTGGCACTATCACACGCCGACTGAGCGGCACACTACTGCCGCTGCACGGCTTCACGCTCTAGGAGTATATAAATTATGTTCTGTGTTCACGCTGCACTGTCTGTGCGCTGCGCTGAACATTGATTTCTGTGAATTAGGTACATTTATATTTAGTTTTTACCCGATTACGGCAAAGCCAAAAGGAAGATGATTGTATGTAAATGTAGGTATGTATGTACGTAATTAAGTATGTAGGTACTTAATTTATTTTTAAATTACGCGTGTTCCACCGTAGCGCCTAAATTACTGAACCGCTTGTGATGAATGAGGTACATATGAATAGATTCGTAATAATGGTCCGGGTGACAAAATTATGCTATAATTCTTCCTAAATTTAATATCAAATATAATATAAAAACGTTACTTTTCAGGAGAGACAAATACTTTACCTATAACTTTTCTTCTATTTGTGTTTCTGCATGTGGCGTCAGACAACGTGCCGTTACAATGGCGACAATAATTCAACACATGGGTAGGGCTAGTGGCCAGTAATCATAAAGTTATAATAAGATAAATAATACGTAAATTGAAAAAAAAAAATAGGTGACGTCTCCGGCGCTACGGGAAGTGCAACCGATTCACCCTTACGTAATACAGGATAGCACCCATACTCATCTCCGCAGCTTCAGCCGCTACGGCTCATACGGGTGCCTATACTTTGTTACAGCGGGCGGGGGCTTCCCTCCCTTCGCGCCTCTGGATTTTTATAATAAACTCTAGGGTTATAGAAGCCAAAAGACTACGCGGACTCGTGGTGCCCCGATTCTGTTTTGCGTAAACGCATTTAAACTGTGAAAAACACCAGAAATATTGTGGCTTGTCGACGCCATATTGACGGTGGCAGTGTGGATTTCAGCGCCAAGTAATGGAACTAAATTTAAATGTCTCAGCTAGGCAAGTAGTAATTTTTATTAGATGTTATCGATCCAAGTAATTTGCCTAGCTGCTTGATTGAATGGCTGAATATCATTCAGGCCGTTAGTTATTGAACGGTGCCGTTTAGTGAAAAAACTAGGCGGTTGAACAAACGGCTAATCTGGGACATTTACACTTCAGTTATTATGGGATGCTTGATTTTAAGGTATTTCCAATGTTTCTGGTCCTTACGAGTTACTTCTATCTGGCATGAAGGCAATACGGTAAAACGTCGTCAAAATTCCCCTAAAAATGCTTTGAAGTTAAGGACGTAAAACATTAATAATTGTAACAATATTCATTTGAACTTAAGGTGTCTTAAAATATTTCAATTTAGGAACGAGAAACCATAAAAATTAACGTTATTTCCGTGATTAAAAAAAAATAGTACGCATGAGTCTAAAGATACGAAAGATAGGTCTCTTGGTATTATAAGTTAAAATACTCGTAGTACACTGGTGCCGATTCACTTGTACACCGCACTAAACTAACTAAACTATCACTAAAATTCCTTACTTTTGGCTACGATAATCTTAGAGCTATTCTGCAAAAAAAAACCTCTAAATTAAAAAACAATATTGACACAACTAAAATCGAGTCTGACAATCGTGACTCCGCGTGGTATAGTGCCCGTAGTATAATATGACCCGGTGGCTTTAATTGGAACTAACGAAATCACTATGTAAAGTGACAAGGCTTGTCATATTTTATTCACCGAGCAGAGGGGGTAGCGTCAACGTGGTTTTTAACCGACTTCAAAAAGGAGGAGGTTCTCAATTCGTCGGAACCTTTTTTGTTTTTTTTTATTTTTTTTTTATGTATGTTCCCCGATTACTCGAATATGGTTGGACTGATTTGGATTATTTTTTTTTGTTTGAAAGGGTATACTTCCCAGGTGGTCCCATGATCATCAAGTCAGGATCTGATGATGGGATCCTGGAGAAATAGAGAGAACTCTTCCAATTTCATAGGCACACTTGAAGCGATTTGGATAGTTTTTGGAAGAGTACTTTCTTGGAGTGGTCCCATTTCAATTTGGTGAAGATCTGATGAAGAACTTCTGAGATAGGCAACGGAACTCCTCAATAAATGATAGCAAATGGACTGGGATTGCTGAAATCTCATGTCTGTTTGTTGTTTACACCAGTTCATAACATAACAACACGCCAGTACGCTGTGAAGGGGTAAGCACATGTGAACCACTAAAAAGTGAAAAATAAAAACTTTTTTACAAAAAAATACAACCGACTTCCAAAAACAATACTACAAAGTAAAAAATAACTTTAATTTCGGAAGTCGGTGGCAAAAACAAAAATACATTTAATGAGACACCGACTTTCGAAATTAAAGTTATTTTTCACTTTGTGGTATTGTTTTTGGAAGTCGGTTGTATTTTATTGTAAAAAAGTTTTTTATGGATTTTTTTTTTGGTACCTACATGTTGAGATTTAGAGGTTTATGAGTTTTATAAAAGGGGGGCCAAATTTTCATTATTTTTGCGATAGGACATACCGTTTTCGAGATATAAGCAAAAGAAGAAAAAAATACAGTACCTACCTACTGTTTTTGCACTTAAAGTCAAGGTGTTGGTGTGAATTCTAGTTCATGATAACTAATTTTATTCTACACCTTTTTAATCGCGATTAAATTATAGTCTAATTTAGTTTCACAATTAAAATTTTAGGTGAAAACAGTGAAATTCAGAATAGCAGAATTGCCATTTTCACTAAATTAATAACTCGGTACAATATTAGTGCTGTCAAACTAAATTTTATTTATGTTGTGTCACTTTAGTCAATTTCAGAATGGGAAATCTTCGTTTGACAGTTTTTTAGTGATTTTTAGTCTAGTTTAGAGGCATTTGTGACAAGAGAATCGGCACCAATGTTCAATAAATAGTCTAGTAGGTACATCTAGTGTAGTGGTGTATTGTATGGTCTAGTGGGTGTAACTGAAAAAAGTAGGTAGGCAAGTTATAACTTGACAGGAACTGGTCAGTGAGTCGTCTTAGGGGATCTAATATCAATATTAAATTGTCTTTAGTGATATTTGATCACCCACCATGAAAAAAAGTGGTGTGCCTATAACCCACAAAATAGATTGTAGTTTACAGCCTACTGTAATCTACAATCACAAAAAATCACTAAAAATGCAATACTTAGGGTGGAGCGTAAGGTACCTTGCTGGTTATTTTATTTACGCTCCACCCATTGCATTTTTCACTGTTATAAGCACAGAAAATTTATGTGACGCTAGTCATGTCAACTTACTGCATCGAATTATAATTCCTACTATTCTACATGGTTTTGCATCATAAATAAGTATTTCAATAAATATACCTAATTAAATTCTTCTTATAACCTCAGATTAGAACGAGAAACCCACATACATACAAGTTGGCGCACGTCTGCAGCTGTCTCGGACAGTAAGCCGACGTTCGGACAGACGTAAAAGTATCGCGGCGATTTTTTTTCGCGCACTGGATTTTCAACGCTCTGCTTGGCGCTGAGAGTTAAAAATCCAACAGTGTGTTTTTTCGACGCGCTGGGATGCACTCTGTTGTTGATAAGTTGGATTCTCGAAGCTTGGCTCAACACCGAGAGTTGGAAATCCAGTGCGCGATAAAATGTCGCCGCGGTATTTTCACGTCCGTGCCTACGTCGGCTAACTGTGGTCAGTCGTCACACCTTCAATTCAATTCATCCTTTTATGCATAGGAACGCTACATTTGTTTCTGTAATTTTCAGTTTAATCTAATTATTCAACTGGCACACTAAGGTTTGTCAGGTAGCGTCCTTTGTTTGTATCATATCCTAATTTATAGTTATCCAATCTAATTTAATTTATTTATTAGTAAAATTCAATAGTCTCGATGCATGAATCCATATTTTATTTTAACTAACTAATTCTCACTTATCATTTCCTATTTGATCTCATTTGTGTGTCCGAGTCTTTGTCATCATTCACATCTAACACAAATTCATTTTTCGTAGGAAATGCCTACTTATTCACCCAATACATACTCTGTTCTCTGTTACATAATTTCATCAAAATCAAAATGTAAATTGCATAATTGCTACGCCATGTTTAAAATAATAGGTATTTACCTATGAAATTGCCGTTTTGTATGAAAAAATTTAAACGAATTTTTTTCATGCATTTTTTATTTGTATTAATCGAAGTAATCACCCATGCAATCAATGCATCTTTGCCAACGCAGTGGCAGTTTATTGATGCCCTCCTTAAAGAAATCAGCTGGACGGGAGCAACAAATTCTTCAAAGGCATTTTGTACTGCCTCTCGGGTATTGAATTTTTTTCCCGTCAAGAAGTTATCCAAATTCTGGAAAAAGTAGTAGTCTGTAGGCGCAAGGTCTGGTGAGTAGGGCGGATGACGGAGAGCTTCCAACCCCAGTTCTTGCAACTTGGAGACCGTCTGCTGTGCAGTATGAGGCCGCGCTTTGTCGTGCAGGAGCAGCGGAAACGAGCGATTGAGCAATGCTGGTTGGAGATGTGCCAGCTTTTCCATCATTGTGTTCAGTTCTTCACAATACACATCTGAAGTAATGCTCACCCCGTTTGGTAAGAAGCTGTGATGAATCACACCGGCGCTAGACCACCAAACAGTGACCATCACTTTTCTAGGGGTAAGTTTTCGTTTAGGGCATTGTTTAGGTGCTGAACCAGGATCCAACCAACTTGCTGAGCGCTTGCGGTTATCAAACAGAATCCATTTTTCATCGCAGGTAACAATGCGGTTCAAAATTCCTTCATTTGTGTATCTGTTGAGCAGTGCAAGGCACGTCTCGACGCGTACTTCGCGCTGGCGGTCATTGAGTTCGTGGGGCACCCATTTGTCAAGCTTTTTTACCTTGCCAATTTGACGCAAATGGACCAATATTGTTTTGACGCTAACGTCGAAAGCTGCTGCTAATTCAGCCGTAGATTGTGTATCATCAGCTTCCACAATCGCCTTTAATTCGTCATTGTCGACCAAAGTCTTCGGACGACCGCGAGGTTCATTTTTCAGGTCGAAATTTCCAGAACGGAAGCGAGCAAACCAATAACAAGTGGTGCGTTGGTTTGTAGTGTTAGCTTCGTAAACGTCGTTGATGTTGCGTGCCGCTTGTGCCGCGGCCGCGTTGCTGCCACGACGGTACTCATATTCCATAATTACTCGAATTTTTAACGTATCCATGATGACGAAAAAGATTGAAATGCGATGAAAATATAACACTAATCAATAAACAAATGACTACTTTTGGCAAAAAAAAACCATGTTTTTAAAATAAAATTAATTTGAAATTAGAATTCTTAGCCAAACAAAAATTATTTTGATTTGAAATGGCCAGTACTGCAGAACGGCAATTTCATAGGTAAAGACCTAATATTATGTAATGTCTAATGTTTCCGGCCGCTGACAGCTGCGCGCACAGATAACGCATTCTGCGGCGTGGGAGTCGGTGCTGTCGCGGAGCGGAATGCGGGAATATTGTCATTTTCTGTATATTTTATCTATACCTATAGAATTAACTTTATATTTTATTTATTTTTTAATTGCATAATATTTATTATATGCTGCACCGGTCGACGTCATCGCGTCAACGCCGGCTATCGCTGAAAACCAGCGCTGGGGCTCCGTTTCGCATGGGGTCGCGGCATTATGCTGAGCGGTAGCCGTTTTGCGTAGATGTGACGCATATTTTCCCCAAAACTTGCTTTTTACATTGCTTATTTTATTTTTTTTTTGTCCTTTGCGTCATGTTTACCGCAAATAAACGTATTTTCTTTCTTTCTTCTTTCTTTCATTCCTTTGTAATCTTACTGCACAACAACAACAACAACAACAACACGGCATTTTTATATTTTTAGGGTTCCGTACCTCAAAAGGATAAAAACGGAATCATAAGATCACTCGTGTGTCTGCCTGTCTGTCCGTCCGTCTGTCCGTCCGTCTGTCACAGTGACCTTGCTCCGAATCTAAAGAACCCGAATGCGAATCTAATTTGAAATTTGGTACACATATGAATTTCTGTGATCCAAACACGGACGTGTAACGTAAATAAATGAATGAATATGGGGGTCACATTTGGGGGGCAAATAAGAAAAAAAAAATTGTTTTACAAACTGTAACGTGTGACATATCAAATGTTAGGGTCTCAAAAATATTTTTTTTGTATAATTTTAAAATATATTGTTTTAAAGTTTTTTTTAAGAAAATAGACGAAAATTGACCATTCCCCCCTTTATCTCCGAAACTACTGAGCCTAAAATTACACACAATTAATACATATTAATATTATTATTATTATTTAATTACAGGAAAACCTATAAGAAGTGTGTGGTCTTAAAATAACATGGTAAATCTATATATATAAAATTCAAAGTCCTGACTGATTCACTGACTGATATATCAACGCACAGCCCAAACTACTGGACCTAGAGACTTTAATTCACATCAGTCCAGAAGGGGTTGAATAAATAAAAACCTCAAACAATAACAATGCTTAAACTTCATTCAACATTATGGAGCCAGAGGAAGAGGAAGGAAGTGAATCAGCGGAGGTTATGATAGCTGTCAACGATGACGTTTGTTTTAGGAAGGAAACTTGTCCCTGGACTGGTTCCTAGTTCCTAGTTAGAAGGTATGGTTTCCGCACTTAGTCCTTCATGTGGACCATTGTGCGTGGGCCATAGCGGCCTTCAGGGGGAGTGGGGGGTTATTCCAACCAGCCCACCTCATTCCAGAAGTCGATCAAGTCTCTAAGTCTGTTCAAAACATCTGCGAAAGATCTGGGTCTTCCAAGAGTTTTAGTTCTAATCTGGATGACGCCTGTGCAATCAAAGAGCACATGCGTTACGGTTTCCTCAGCCTCCAGGCAGGCCCTGCACAGAGGACTGTCCGTTATTCCCATTGTGTGGAAGTGTTTGTTTAGTGAGCAGTGTCCTGTGATAGTTCCCGTCACCAGGCGCAAACTATGCCTGTCCAGGCGTAACAGACGTCTGGTTAGCTTGCCATCTATAGATGGCATGGCCTCCCTAGACTGCCTGCATCCTGGTGTCGAGGACCACCAACTCTCCGCCTGTGTATGAGTGGACTCCTGTAGCCACCTGCGTAACTGGTTGAAGGGGATGGGTACAATTGGTTCAGGTCCACAGACTGACGTGCTAGATGCTCTCCTAGCTAAATCGTCAGCTGCGTCATTACCCAGTGATCCGCTGTGTCCTTTTATCCATTGCAGTGTCACAGTATTGCGGCTTGGTACCGCTATACGCTCCAGTGCAATGTGACATTCTAGTGTAAGTCTCGAGGAGATGTGTTTTCTCTGTAAGGATTGGAGTACGGAGGCACTGTCGGAGAGTATACGTATACGAGTATCCGTAACTCTCCTTGCCTCTATGGCGTAAGCCGCTTGTATAATGCCCACACACTCTGCCTGGTAGACAGTGTTGAACATTCCCAGCGGGCTGGATATGTTAATGTTGAGGTCGTATGAGAAGACTCCGACTCCGGTTCCGGAGTCGGTCTTAGATCCGTCGGTGTATACTCTCAGCTCTTGCGGGCCTGAGTAGTCACACCGTTCTTCTGTGAGTATTATGTTATAGTTCTTTTGAAAGTAGTGTTGTTTCGGTGCTCTATCGCATGGTGACGCCATCATTGGTTGTCGTTTGATCGCATCCTCCTTTATGCGTGTATGCTTGATTCTAGAATCATTACTCAAGGTTCCTGCTATATGGAGCCTAAAGGCAGCCAGGGCTGCCTCCTCTCGCACGATAAGGTGCAGTGGCGGCAATCCCAGCATTACCTGTAGTGCGGCCGTGGGTGCCGTTCTTATGCAACTAGTGATCGCTACGCATGCGAACCGCTGCAGCTTTTCGAGATCTCTCCGGGCTGTGCTCAAGTCTGTCCTGGGCCACCAGACTAGTGAGCCATATGTGATGATTGGTCTGATAACAGTGGTGTATAGCCAGTAAGTGACCTTGGGGCCGATCCCCCAATTCCTACCGAGCAAACGCTTGCATTGCCACAGGGATATACTGGCTTTTGTGATGATGTAGTTGGTGTGTTTAGCCCAATTCAGCTGTTTGTCCAAAAAGATACCCAGGTATTTGGTTTCAGTTGATAGGCTTAGGGTAGTTCCAAAGAAACTTGGTAGTTGTAATGTTGACAGCTTCCTCTTCTTTGTGAAGAGAATCAGCTCGGTTTTTGTGGGATTCACTGATAGTTTGTGTTTGCTGCACCAGTCCTCTACTATTTTCAAGGCTTGGCGCATAAGATTACATAAGGTGTTTTCGTGGGTGCCATTTATTATTATGGTTAAGTCATCGGCGTAGCCTACGGTGTAATATCCTTTGTCATTGAGGGTTTTAATGAGGCTGTCAACAACCAGGTTCCATAACAGCGGAGAAAGGACTCCCCCTTGCGGGCATCCCTTTGCCACAATGGCCCTTGTGCTGTCGTTCACTGTTACCTGCACAGCTCTTAGTTTGAGCATGTTGGTGATCCAACCTCTTAGTGTCAAGTCTATGCCATGTCTGTCGAGGGCCATGTTGATGCTGTCAAACATGGTTTTGTCAAAGGCGCCCTCTATATCAATGAAGGCAGCCAATGATGAGCATTTGTGGTCCACTGCGCATTCAATTTTGGATACTACACTGTGCAGTGCAGCTTCAGTTGATCTGCCAGTGGAGTATGCATGCTGTTGTTTATGGAGTGGTTTTACCCGAAGAGGTCCATCACGGATATACCTGTCACAGAGTCTCTCGAGAGTTTTCAGTAAAAATGATGTGAGGCTTATAGGTCTATAAGCCTTAGGTTGTGTATAGTCGGGTTTTCCAGGTTTGGGTATAAAGATGACTTTCACTTCGCGCCATGCAAGGGGTGTGTATCTGAGTGCAATGCAGGCTCGATATATCTCTAACAGCCATGGTGTCAAAAGATCCCCTCCCCACTGCAGTAAGGCTGGGAAAATGCCATCCAGTCCTGCAGCCTTATATGGCTGAAAGGAGTCGATAGCCCACTTTATCCGGTCTTTTGTTACTATGTTGTGTGCTCTAGACCAATCTTGCTCCGTTGGGGTCCATTCTGATTCACCCTCCCACGTCCTGTCCTCTAAGAGTCTACAGTCTGGAAAGTGGGTCTCAAGAAGGACCTTGCTAGTTTCTTGGTCGGTCGTTGTGTATGAATTATCAGGTTTTTTCAGCGCGCCAAGAGTTCGGTCCTGATCGGTTGATAGGATCTTTCTTACCCTTGCGGCTTCATTATTTGTCTCAATTGATTCGCAGAATCTCCGCCAGGCGGTTCTCCTGGCATTTCTGATCTGCTTCTTGTATGTGTATTGTGTCTCTTTGTATATCTCCCAGTCATCCGGGAGTCTAGTGTTTTTTGCTCTGTTGAATTGTCTACGTAATGCATCTCTGAGTTTACTAAGTTCAGCATTCCACCAGGGGTTTCTCTCACCCTTGGTTTGTGGCTCTCTTAGTTTACAGCATGCATAGTATGCTTCGATTAGGTATTCTGATAATTTTGTCACGGTATATTCCAGTTGTGCCTGGTCTCTTATGGTTACCTGTGATAAGTTTCTAACTAGTAATGAGGCTAGGAGCTGTTTAAACCTGGGGACATCAGTGCGCCGCGGGTTTCGCCTCGATATGGGTTTCCTTGTGTTGGTTGTTAGTGTAAAGCGGATCCTTCTATGATCTGAGCAAGAAGGCTCGTCCGACACGTGCCAGTTTGCAATAAAATTAGCCGCGTTTTCTGTAGCGAGTGTTAAGTCAATTATTGTCTGACCTCGAGCTGTGACCCAAGTGGGTTCTGAGCCGCGGTTTACAATGTTAAGATTAGTAGAGAATAAATAAGTGGATAATACCTCTCCTCTGGGGTTCGATGCGTCGCTGCCCCAGAGTGGATGGTGGGCATTTGAATCGGTGCAAATGATGAGGTCCAATTTTGCGTGCTCGCAGTGCTGCACCAGGTCGGCCATCTCCTTCGGAGGACACTCAGCATCCTCCCCCGGCATGTAGACCGAGGCCAGTACAACATCTGGTATATCGCCTACAGTATTGAGCCTGATAGCTGTCAGGTCTCTGGAACAAAATTGGGTAAGTGGTGTGATGGGAATGTCTTTAGGTATGTAAGCACAGGTTCTTGGTTTTTCTGAGCCATGTGTGTTGAGAATTAGCTTACCTCCGATGTTACCGAGGCCGCATATTCTATTATTTCTGATCCACGGCTCTTGGATCAGAGCTATAGTCTGGGTCTTTACCTCCAGCGCCCTGCGTAAACTAGCCGTGGCAGTCTGGCTATGCTGGAGGTTAGTTTGGATGATATTGAGGGTTGTTGACGGTGGCAAGGTGGGGCTAGTCGGAGATGGATCCATCTGATGATCTACCCCCTACCCCCACCCTGTTCTGGTCCTCGTTGGATCGCTCGGCGACGAAGCTAGAAGCTTTTCGCTCCAACCGGGCGATGTAGGCTGAGTCGGCTCATCGTCATCCATTGCCGCACGAGCCATGACCTCCTCCAACTGTGCAATGTCCGCGTCCTCTGTCCGTGTCGTCGTCTGTGTCGTTGTCTGTGTCGTCGTCTGTGTCGTTGTTGCGTTCGTGCTGTCAGTCTGGTCGCCAGAGGGTTGGACCGTGGGCCAGAAGCGCAAGTATATCGACCCAAGTAGGTACGATATCCGTCGCTCCCTGGCCCAGACCCTATCAACATCCTCCAGTGGCACACCCACGGTCAAAAAAGTCCCGTAGTTGTCGCCACCGACGGTTGTTGCCCTATATAGGGACCACCTGGCGATGTCGTACCAGGTATTCTGACGAATCAGAATACCTTGGAGCCGGGCTACGTCACCTGTATAACGAGGGACGAAAAGCGCGGCTCGGGCACGGGTGGGTACGTCTGCTTGTCTCAGTACTGTCAGTGTGTTTTCAGTGTCCGGTAGTCTAATTTTCGAAGCGTTTTGAGTCAGCCAGGTTAGGGCGTTTTCGTCTTCGCACCATATCTGCACCGTGCCCTCCGCTACCCGTGGGTATCCGCGGAAGGCCGGGAGTGGTGCTGTCGAATCCGTATCCATCAGCATATCCTCAAGACTCTTCTTAATAAATTCTGCTTCTTCTTTAGTCAGGTCTCTGGAGGGCGGAGGGAAACAGATAGCTACGGCCAACCCCGAAGGAATGTCCTTCGTGGCCCGCGCGTAGGTTTTCCGTTCCCCCTGAGCAGAGTGGACCCTCACACGTTTGGAGTCCCCTTGGATCGCACTCGGAGAGGCCGTGTCGTCGGGGCGCTCCCTCTTTACCGGCCCCGAACCGCTTGGTCCAGGCTGCGGCTCAGAGGTGCTTGGCAAGGCATTTGCTGCCAACATCCTCTTGTGCAAGGCTCCGCCCCGCCTTTTCCTCTTGTGTCTGGGTCGAGTTGGGTCGTGGGTCCTGTCCGTAGACTCGGGTCGACTGGCGACCCTGGCAGACTCTGTTGTGTTCGGGGACTTTTCGCGCCGGGTTTCCCCTACGCGTACTTGTCCCTGTCCACTTATCACCGCGAGCGGGGACTTATCGCGCCGGGTTTCCCCTACGCAGACTTGCCCCCGCTCACTTGGTTCCGCGTCCAGCCGCTTTTCGCGCTGGGTTTCCCCCTCGCGTACTTGCGGCCGGTCGCGTACCTCCCCTTCGGCGTCCGATTGCGCTTCGCGCCGGCTAGTGCCTACGCGGATTTTGCGCTTTCGGTCGCCTAATTCCTTCTCCCGGGTTAAGATTTTTCCGCGCTTTTGTTGCAGCAGGCGTACTTCATCAACCGGGAGAGTGGTAGAGCTGCCAGGCCCGTCCTCCTTCCCAGTCCTTCTTTGTGCGTGTGTCAATTCGTCTAGCCTGACTTCGATCCTCTCACGCTGGAGTGCCAGCGTGCGAAGTTCGCCGTCTAGGCTCGCGATAGGTGCTTTGTCTTGGTCGTTGTCTGGGTTATAGGTGACGCTCTTTCTCACGATGCTCTGTTGCCAGAGGCTCGTGGACGTCATAGGTGCGTTAGTCGCAACCAAAGTTGGGTTTGTTGGCGCGTTGGTCGCAGCCGTGGTCAAAGTTGTTGGCGCTTGTTCAGCAGCCTGAGTTGTTGGCGCTTGTTCAGCAGCCGGCCGCGCTGTAGAGCACGGCACCAAATTGCAGTTGGGTGCCCCCCCCAGATTACGTTGGGAGCTGACCGCCATAGCGGTGTGGGATTCCCCGGCTTGGCCGGGACCCACCTGGGTAATACTTTTGTCCTGCTGCTTCATGGTTTCGGAGGGTGGGCTTTTGGATAAGAGGTTACCCCTCCTCTGGGACCGACAGGATATAGGGATGGGAGGGAGGGACAATTTAAGGATAAAGAGGTCAAGGGTTGTAAGGTAACCCAGGCCTGGGAGTTGACCTGGGATTTAGGATCGATGGGAAGATCAGGATAGGAGGGAAAGGACTTGTTTAGGATTATGAGTACACACGGCTACACACCGAGCCACTCCCCCCCCCCCAAACAGACCGACCCAACACTATACAGATGTGAGATCAGCCCGCAAGGGGAAAGCGCCGCCCGGTATGCAGCCATGTGTACATGGAACATGGAAAAGGGGTTTATAGGTTACCCTAAGCCTGTGATTTGACCTTCGGGAACTTCTCTTGTCCGGGATCTTTTTCAAGATGCTTCGGCCGCGGGATCGACCTGACAGCCGATCCCGCAGCCGGAGTTGGGCTATCCGCAACCTGCCCACCCGCTCGGTTGCAGGAGAAGAAGTGCCTGGCAGCGTGGGTCGTCCCACTGCTGATGCACAGATGCATAAGCGTTGGGACGGTCCAGCGCACCCCGAGTCCCTGGACTGGTGCTCTTCCCTAAGTCAACGTTCACACGGACGTAAAAAATATCACGGCGATTTTTTTTTTTTTTTTTTTTTTTTTTTTTTTCGCGCACTGGGTTTTCAACGCTCTGCTTAGCGCCGAGAATTCAAAAATCCAACAGTGTGTTTTTCGACGCGCTAAAATGTACTCTGTTATTGTTAAGTTGGATTCTCAACGCTCGGCTCAACAACGAGAGTTGAAAATCCAGCGCGCCATAAAATCCCGCTGTACGACGTGGTCTATACACTTTGTGCAAGCGTACGATGATAGTTCTGTACACTTGTGATGATGGAAACTCGGGGATGAAAAATTAAACCGCCCGTGTTGAGTGCGGTAAAATCACTGATTTATTTTACTTAGCCAGTTCACTAAATGATCGCGCGTATGCAAACGCTGATGTAGCTTAACCTACTTAATGTTACGAAATGTGCGGGTTCACCGTACACCCGCCGCAATATTTTTACGTCCGTGCGAACGTCGCGTCGGCTAAATGTACAAAGAAAATGGCAGTAGCATATTTCAAAGACTATAAGCCGACGTGCGCACGGGCGTAAAAATATCGCGGCGGGATTTTATCGCACACTGGATTTTCAACTCTCGTTGTTGAGCCGAGCATTGAGAATCCAACAACAGAGTGCATTCTAGCGCGTCGAAAAAACACACTGTTGGATTTTCAACTCTCAGCGCTAAGCAGAGCGTTGAAAATCCAGTGCACGAAATAAAATCGCCGCGATATTTTCAACTCTCGGTGCTGAGCCGAGCTTCGAGAATCCAACAGAGTGCATCCTAGCGTGTCGAAAAAACACACTGTTGGATTTTCAACTCTCAGCGCTAAATAAAGCGTTAAAAATCTAGTGCGCGAAAAATCGCCGCGATATTATTACGTCCGTGCGAACGACGGCTTAGTTGGACTAGAGCCGTTCTCGCTGAAAACACGCGTCTCTTAACGTAAAGTGTTGCCACATACTTAACTCGATTTCGTAAAAATGTGGACTAGTGACTATGGAATATATTCAAAAAGTAATTAATATTATTATTTACATAAATGGATTATGCAGCATGAACCTCCACAGGCTAAAATTTTCATATTATGCTGATGACACCGCGACAGTTTTTCACGGGAAAACATGGGATGTGGTAGGTACGCGCGTTGTACAACGCGCGGTTGAAGACGGGTTAAAGGTTGTTGGGAACTGACTGCAACATAATCTTTTGACGTTGAATATAGAAAAAACCAAGGCAATCAATTTTGCTATTTCCGAACGTTCTTCCCCTAACAGAGTAGGTACCTATCTTGCTTACGGCTGCACTTTTGTATTAGTTCCATCCAGTGTTCTTGCCCTTGCATCGAACAAACTGACTCTATTAAATATTTAGGAGTTATTGTGGATTAACAGATTGAAATGGTTTTAAAGGGCAGGATTAGAACAATGCTGCGTATATTTAGCAACTTGATTCTGTCATAAAGATGACTTACTTTTCGCTTTGTCAATCCGTTATTTTAATTACTGCATAGTAGCGTGGGACGGTGCGGGCAAGACCTCGCTAATTAAAGTAGAACGAGCTCAGCGTGTGCTACTAAAAGTATATTGCCTAAAGACGACCTCACCGGTGGTACCCCGCGAATAAACTCTATACTGAAGTGGGAGATCTTAGGGTTAGTTTACAACTTTACATACTGTCTGTCACCATACGATTTCATAAAACTGCCTTGGAGCACTTGTGTCATTACAAGTCGCAGGGTTAATTGGGATAAAATCCGATGCCGTAAACCAAACGGTAGAAGGTCTTGCGGTTTTATGGGTCCACACATATACCCGAAATTCAATGGTCTACATAAAATACTTAAACTAACACAAAAAAAATGCAGAGTGACTGTAACAAACTGGCTTCTTACACTGGACTACGACATGACAAAGTCTATCATTAAATGTGAACGCACTGTATACACATTGGCAATTCCTTTGGTTTCCTTCTTCCTTTGGTTTCCTTGGGTTTCCTTCTTCGACGGGCATCGGGTTATACAAATATAAAAGCAGTTGAGGCATTGTATAATGCGCTCGTAAGAACTCAGCTAGAGTATAATGCTGTCATATACTAAATATAGTCTCATGTTGGAGCGCATACAAAACCAATTCACCAGATTTCTGTAGGTACATGAAGCTATACGGTGTCTTTTTTTTTTTTTTTTGTGGATGGGAAATCATCAAATGACTTCTCCCGCTCTGGGCAGAGCGGGATGGCGTGTCAGACTTTTACTGACTAAAACCCACCCATGTTCCTTCAGTTGCCCGTGCCAGGGCCACGGTATCTCTTTCGAACTACCCGCGACCCCGGCGGCATAGGCCCAATTGACCCCGTCACTGCTGACATCTCTTTGAGGCGCGCGTGGAACATAACGCGCCGTCGACCCGGGCCTGGTCCTTACCGGACGGCGAGCTGCCCATTACTCGTCGTCCGCAAGCCCGCGCCTACGGTGGCCGGGAATCGGCGATAGATTCCCGCCACCCAGGGCGTCTCCTACGGCGGCTAGGGGCGCGAGGGCGCGGCTGTTGCCTCTCCCTCACGCGTTCCACTTCCTCCTTCGCGAGCATTACTGCTTCGCAGAAGGAGGTGACGGCCTCCCATGCACTCTCGCTCCGCACCATGGCCTGGACCAGGTTCGGACGCGAGAGATCACCGCCGCCGATCGCCTCCGTGAGAACACGGCGGTGCTCCGCCCAAGCCGGGCAGACCTCCACTGTATGCTCCACCGTGTCCTCCGGGCGATCCACACAATGGTGACACCCGGGCGTTTCCTCCCGCCTTATCCGAAACAGGAACCTCCCGAAACAACCGTGTCCGGTGAGGACCTGCGTCAGGCGGAAGGTGAGGACGCCATGGCGCCTCTCCAACCACTCCTCAAAGAGGGGTTTTATCGCCGCAATTGTGGCGTGCCCAGCGCTGGGTTGCGACAATCGCACTCTCCATGCCGCCATGAGATCCCGCCGGAGCTCTGTCCGCTGTACCGTGATTTCTCGCGGTAGCGGAGTTAGGCCCCGGCGTTTCGCCTCCTCGCGCCACTCCCACACGTGCGCGAGGACTTTTGCCTCCAGATCCCATGGCGGTAATCCGGCAAGGAGGCTCGGCGCCTCACAGCGGTGTCTATCCCTTCTATCCGTTGGTGTACCCAATCTTATTCGTTATCGGTACGGTCGGGTACAACAAACTAGGAACAAGGAGGGACTTAGCTATAACCACATTAACCACATATGTATTTAAACTCTTATGTGGTAAGATCTATAATTCCGGTGTTTTGAAGGAGATTTGTCTGAGTGTGCCTGACAATTACATATCGCGGCGCCGGAAGCCACGGTTACTAGCAGTGCCACATGCACGAACCAACTTGCTCAGCAAAGCGCCACTGACGCGCGCCTTGCACGCACTGAATGACACGGCTGACAGGATCGATTTATTTTCGTGCTCTCTGAATGAATTCGCAAAAATCATGTTGTATGTGTTATGTTATTTAAGATAGGTTTTAGGATAGTTTAATTAAGGACCACGCTACCGCATTAGGAAATTCCTGTAATGGTAGCAGTGTTTGTGATAAATAAATAAATAAAATAAATAAATAAATAAATTCACAACACACGTGCACTCACACGTATAACATCCAGACACTCTCTTACAACACCAACACAACTGACACAAATCACAGCAACATACATCAGTTTAACTTTTAAAATGTAAATTTATAAAAAAAAATGTTAGCGGAACGAAGGCGCCTGGATTTCACAACCACCCATAAATAAGGTTTGAAACCCGCGTATGAACGTAGGGACTGCCTCTCAGTTGAAACTTAATCCTCCACTAGAACTCCATCACCACAGCTCTGAAAACCGTGAAGGAAAACATCGTGAGGAAACCGGCATGTCCTAGAACCAAACATTCGAAGACATGTGAAATTTACCAACCCGCACTGGGCCCGCGTGGTGAATTACGGCCCACTCCCTCTGACAGAGAGGAGGCCTGTGTCGTAGCAGTGGGAACATAGGCTCATTATGCACTGTGCCAGTATGATGAAGTGTCTCGGATGTTCCTCATAGATAAATGTACGGTTTGGAATAGAACTAGAACATCATCCATATAAAAGTGGGGAAAAAAAACGTATTATTGAAGCTAACTCAAAAACAACCGAAGCAAAGTTAGTCAATTTTATATGGGATCAAGTGTGATGTCCCGAAGAAACAAAAAAAAAATCCAAATCGGTCTAGCCATCTTCGAGTAATCGGGGAACATACATAAAAAAAAAAGGTTCCGACGAATTGAGAACCTCCTCCTTTTTGAAGTCGGTTAAAAATGGAACAGAATTTGTATAAAATTATCTGCCAAAAAAGTTACTAGGTGGTGAAACAGGCGCATAAGGTCAGTTCTAACCACAAGGTTCTAACTTAGAGAGTTGTATTTGTATTCATGATTCTAATTATTGTAATTCTGTAAATACATTTATTTGATATGGTCGCGAATTATATTTTGATCAATTTATAACCTGATACTGGCCTGCAAAATACGTAAGAAAATTTTAATTTCGCGTGCCACCCTGGTGCTTTCGCCTTAAGGCTCCTACAAACAGGCGCGACACGCGATATAATCGCGCGCGACACGACGGCACCGTTCGTCGCGCGACACGTGGTGCCTGTGTCGCGCGCGATTATATCACGTGTCGCGCCTGTTTACAGGAGCCTTTAAAGTGGCAATTTTTATTTCACAAGAAAAACGATTTTGATGTTTCCGTAACTGTAAGGTATCGTTTCGTGACTCATCTACTTCAATCTCGGAAAAGATAATAAATACATTATACTAGGTACATCAATATCATCAATTATTAAAGCATATTACAAAACAACCAAACATTTTGCCTATGTTGATACAGACATAATAAAACTGATAACAGAGGACTTATTATCATTATTTATGTCCATGCCAATATAAATAACTTATTGTTAATATAATAATGATAAAAATGTACCGATTATGATAGATATTAAATCAGATATCAGTTCTCAGAAAATCAAAATATCGAGAAAACAAAACAGGATAATATTACCCAAATGTTCCAGATGATTCATAATGATTTCTAAGCCGACGTTCGCACGGACGTAAAAACATCGCGGCGGGATTTTATCCCTACTTTTTACTGGATTTTCAACTCTCGGTGTTGAGCCGAGCTTCGAGAATCCAATCTAACAACAACAGAGTGTATCGCAGCGCGTCGAAAAAACACACTATTGGATTTTTAACTCTCAGCGCTAAACAGAGCGTTGCTAATCCAGCGCGCGAAAAAAAATCGCCGCGATATTTTTACGTCCGTGCCTACGTCGGTCGGGGCCGTTTTGCATCCTCGTCAAATTTTAGAGTGTGGTGACCATCAAACCGAACAACTTTTTTCATGGTAGCAACATCGTAATGGCGAAAAAATAATGAGCCGTCCCATACATTTGCGTCGAGTAGGTATTGAAGTTATCAAGTGACAGTTGAAAATTTATTCGCGAATACGATGTTGGTCCCATGGAGAAAGTTATTCGGTTTGATGTTCTGTACCACACCCTGTTTGACGAGGATGCAAAACGACACGTTGTATACATACGATGTTCCCACGGACTAGATAAAAAAGAAGGACTCCGCGTCAGGCATATCGAAAGTGAAGCACAGTAAGTATGCCGGGACCGTTTGTACAAACATGCGCCTCACGCACACATTTACATCATAGTATGCCGACCGACCAGGCGGCCGCCATTATACGTGACATGACGGCGTCTTTGTCAAATCACGCACACATAGATCGGTACGGTGCTTCACTTTCAATACGCGTGGCGCGGAATCTTTCTTTTTTTCTAGCCCGTGGATGTTCCATAACTGGTGGGATATTTAACCTATTTGGTTTTGGCTTATCACTTGAACTTTATTGGTAGTAAAAAAATTGGTGCAAAAGTAGGTTGGTTGTTTGTTAATCTAGTATTGTGACTGTTTTTTCATTGAGCAAAATTATTTCTCGAATCAATATTTTTCGACAAAAGCAATGTTGGTAGTGGCCTACATGCCAAATCTTCCCAAGAAACTTTCTGAGATATATAGGTAGCTTTTTTTTTTGCATACTGCACTACCACGGGGAGATACTGCAGTTATGTGGGACTCTAACCCACTAAAACTCCACGGTTTCCTCCTTTACCGTCTACGGCGAAACACGGGCACGCGTTAGCACTCATCCGTAAACCCGCCACGGCTGTCCTCACCAGACCCTCTTCTGGGGAGTACTCCCCATCACCGGCGCACCAGAACACATTGCACGCCGTAACCACCCCAGGGACCAAACCAGCACATGGGCGCCAGACAGCCCCGTATCTGGGCACCCTTGGTCCCCCTGCGACGGGTCAGGTCATTGGCCCCGCCGCCTGCCAATTTTCGGCCGCAGAGGATAGGGAGAGCGGCCAACGTCATACTGCCACTCCTCCTCCCCTGCGGCCCCACCGCGTCCGCTATCAGACGGTGGCGACCCCGTCAAGGCCGCGGAAGGTAGGGAGAGCGGCGCAGCGTAATACCGGCACTCCTCTCCCGCCGCTGCCTCCAACCCTCAGCCGCGATGCCTCCCATACGACATCACGGCTCGCCTAAGTTGCGATGTCGCCCAAGCGGCACCGCAACCTACTTGTTGGCCGCTACGTCGTCGGCTTACCTGGAAAAGCCCTGACGAGCTGCCCCTCATCGGGTTCCTTTTCGCTTCACCGTGGGTGACCAAGCCACGGCTACTGAGCCCCCGGGGCCTTGATAGTGCGGAAACCCACCGGGGTCCCGAAATCTAAGTATGTAGCTTAGTCTTATTGTAAATAAATTAACGCCTGCCAGATTTATTTTAGCAATCATATCTAAAAGCAATTCTAATATATGCAAATCAGGGTCAATAAACTTATTGAAATAATAAACCGGTATCATTATGAATCTGAATACATTAAGAATGTTTGTGAAAGTTAATCCATTTAGCGCTAAACGTACAAAATATCGTTTCATTGCTGTCAATCCTTTGAAGTTAACAGAGAAAGAATGATGTTTTCTACCACGTTTGGGCTGAACGCATTTAGTTAGCTGATAACAGCGCCACATTTGAAAAATTAATAAGTCTGGAGATTTGGAACATTTTTAAATTTCATAAGCTCACATTTTTAGTCAGATGAGGTAGAATTTTTTGTATCAAAAAAATCAATACTAAACCTCCAAGGTTCGAAGTACGCCACACACGGCCGTTTTTGACGTTAATTATATAGAAACATACTACATAAATATATAAACATAGGAAATGTCAAAAAGTTCCATACCTCCAGAATTATTAATTTTTCAATGGTGGCGCTGGCCGGTTAGCCGCTCTGCTCGCCTTAAGACACGTACGATTTAAAATAATGTTGCATATAGGCTCCCGGCAGGCAGGCGCGACGCGACCGTGCGACGCGATCCTGGTAGAACAATTTCCATGAAATTTCACAGAAATTGTTCTATTACAGTCGCGTCGCATCTTTGGTGTGACTAAGAAGTTCTGTAAGAGTCGAAGGTATGAGGGACTTGTTCCGAGAAAACTTTTATGTAGGTAAGCATAAAATTAATATATGTACAGACGCCAGAACATCAAGCCACCCGAATTTGTCAAATTTTCCCAATCAACCTTGAACCTAATGCCTTAGCAATAAAGATGAACATTTAACAAAGAAATTTGACAGATTGTAGTAGCTTGATGTGCTAACGTCTCGATCCTTAAATAACTCAATTTAGAAAAAACATAACAACTGTTCTCAAGTTGCCTGAAACGTGTCGTGAGAACTTCGACCACATTGCCCGCAGAGGTACCAACAACATGGAACGTCTAATAGTGACAGGAAAGATAGAGGGCAAAAGCCCTACAGGCCGCAGCCCAAAACCGTGGTCGGATCATTCATCAAATATCTGAGCAACTGGTCTGAGCGCTGATAGGTACCTACGAGTATTAGCCGCACTCCATCAGGCCAATGATCGTAACAGATGGAGAAATACCGTTGACCTTTTGATACGGAGTCACGATTCGCAGCAATGAGAGAGCGATTGAGAAAATAAGACAGTCGCGTCGCGTCTGTTTGTGGGAGCCTAAGAAGTTATGTAAGAATCGGAGAAAACAGATCTTTTTCCGAGAAAAGTTTTATGTATGTAAGTATTTATGTGGAGGGCTAAAAAAATAAAAAGGAAAACCAAGGATAAGAATTGTGGATTGTGTGGAAGATGAGAAAGTCGGAAAGGAGGTAAAGAGCTTGATAAAGCTGATGGACATGTACGAGGTATTCGTACATGTCTATCAGTCTATCTAACGGGAAAAAAAATCTAATCAATTGGGATATGAGCAGCAGGTTATGATCTTCTTCTTCTTAGACTAGGTAATGGTACCCATTTAAAAATGTGAATTTGAAACATTAATCTTTTAAAGGAAAGGAAGAATAACGTTTATTTTTTAACAACGCACAGTGGTTGGAGACGCGCCACTGGCGTCCTCACCTTCCGCCTAATGCAGGTCCTCACCGGACATGGTTGTTTCCGGAGGTTCCTGTTTCGGATAAGGCGAGAGGAAACGCCCATTGTGTGGATCGCCCGGACGATACGATGGAGCATATAGTGGAGGTCTGCCCGGCTTGGGCAGAGTACCGCCGTGTTCTCGCGGAGGCGATCGGCGGCGGTGATCTCGCGCCCGAACCTGCTACAGGCCATGGTACGGAGCGAGAGTGCATGGGAGGCTGTCACCTCCTTCTGCGAAGCAGTAATGCTCGCGAAAGAGGAACGCGTGAGGGATAGGCAACCTCACGCTCTTAGTCGCCGCAGAAGACGCCCTGGGCAGTGGGAATCGATAACCGATTCCCGGCCACCGCAGGCGCGGGCTTGCGGACGGTGAGTAATGGGTAGCTCGCCGTCCGGTAAGCGGTCCGGGTCGACGACGGCGCGTCGTGTTCCACGCGCGCCTCAAAGAGATGTCGGCAATGATGAGGTCCGATAGGGCCGATGCCGCCGGGGTCGCGGGTTGTTCGAAAGAGATACAGTGGCCCTGGCACAGGCTCTTGAAGGAACACGGGTGGGTTTTATTCAGTAAAAGTGTGACACGCCCTCCCGCTCCGCCCAGAGCGAGAGAAGTCATTTAATGATTTCCCATCCACAAAAAAAAAGGGTTATTAAGCACAAAATACAAATAATAAAAAGAAGTGAAATGTTTTAACGAGGTTTTAACAACAACAGTGTGCCATTGCTGCGCCAAAAAGGTCATTAACGCCAGACACATGCTGTCTGACGCAGATTTTCTTCAACGCGGATATTTAGTAAAGAGATTGAGTGAAACAAAAACTAAGTAATAGAACCCACTAAACTTCCTTGTTCGGTGTCTTTGACCTTGACCTCGGTTCGGGACGCAGGCGCGGAAGACAGCAGTGACGTCATCGAAGAAGCGTAGTCCCCAATTAAGCTGGTGTCATGCTATGCGTCATTCTTGACTTAGCTTGGTACTGAATTTGTTTTCATGGGCTAGACCACAGACAATGCAATCGAAGGTTAATGTTATCGGTAGCTCTAGCTTGACGTCCAGACCATTGACGTTTAGACTTGAAAAAGACAGGATAAAAACTTGTGGCAAGTATCTACTTAGGTACCTATTATGTTTTTGTATAAAGGCACAAACACAGGTTTCTACGCCTGTAGAAACTTAGTTTTTTAGAAATAATTTACATTCATTTTGTGATATCAGCACAGGCATGATTCAATTAAGGCTAGCTGAACAGTTATCTTTCGAACCACCCGCCTTAGCTGGTGCGGGGTTCGATTCCCACGCGAACAAATGAAGCTCGGGTAACTTTTGCTGAGATTTATCTTCGATAGAAAAAATATGTTTTTTAATATTACTATAAAAATGGAACAAAAAACTAAATTGGAAGATCCACCCAGCCGCCGCCGCCGGTTATGTAAATATTAGTAGCTATAAATAATTTTGTATCTGGGCAATACTAATGTACGGGCTAGGGAACTAGGAATTACGTCATCAGATAATCTGCCGCCAGGACGTGTTGGCACACATTCATTCTGTCTGGGTACAAATACAATTATTTTTTTTATCTGTGGAAATACATTAGTGGCACAAGGCCGGTTCACACTATGCGTGTTGACGTGTATTTTTTTTGTAATGGAGTATTTAAAAAAAAAAAACAAATACAAATATATAAAACTTACTACCTACTATTTGTAAAGGAGGTCACGTAGCAAAACCGTAGAGCTAGAACACTATAGTTTTATTCCTAAAGTACAATAAAAAGAGTTAAAGAAAATAGTACTAGAACGAAATGAAACCAGTTCTTAGGAATTAATTACAAGGAAAATTAAATTTACACTGAAATGGGTTATCGGTGAGATTTAATCAACTTCTTACAAATAGGTGAACGTATAATATTTAACCATAGAAATTACAAAGAGAAGGTTAATAAACTTTATTGTTAATTAACTTACATTCTCATGAACCCGTATTTTAATGTAAGTATGTATGACATCACGGCCGTTTGTGAAATAGATAAAGGGCTAAGAATAAATTCGTAGATAATAGATAACTTAGAAAGTTAAGGAAAACACCACGATTTTCCTTAATTTCCTAAATGCAATCTATTCCTTTGATTCCAAATACGATTTATTAGAACGTTGAAGTATTTTCTATTATATATCATTATATGCAAGGCCGCTACCAACCTCATGCAACGTACACACGGCTACATATCAAGCTATAAATTTCGATTATAAGCTGATCTCGCATTATATAGCATTTCCGAATAACGAGAGGTCAGTTTATACTGGAAATGTATAGCTTGATATGTAGCCGTGTGTACCTAGGGAAAGTGGTTGCCACCTGCAACCACAAATGCAACGCGAAACAAAATACCAATGTGTTGCTAGCGAAAAAAGTTGAAAAACGCTCATTTTACTGATGGGCTATGCACCCGTAATTGCTATGGAGCATAGAAATTATTTATTTGTTTTTTTTTTTAGTCGATTCTGTCCCACTGCTGGGCAAAGGCCTCCCCGAAGTCATTTCAGGAACTCTTTTTTTAAATTACTTAAATGAAAAAAAATAATAACGTGACCGCAGGCGATCTTCGCCTAGTGTAAGCCGACCGTAACCGATGACTCGCTTTCGTTGTATGTACTAATGAAATGAATCGTGCTCAGCCGACGACTATAGTGTTGAGCTCTCAGTTGCGTGTTGATATTGCTAGAGGTTACCCGCACCATTTTGTTATTAAACAATAGTGTACTTTCTGTTGTGTTATCGTATTACTAACTAGGTAAGTGTTTATTTTACCTATTTTCCTTCGAGTGCAAGAATATTCGAGTCTTAAGACGCGTACCTAATTTTTTTTTGTTCTATTAATATAATTTCGATACACTTCCGTGTGTAGACGAGGTTATTAAATCTTAGATCTCGCCCGTGTTACGTTCTTTAAAGAAGTTTTAGTATCTAGGTGGTTTTGCAAATGTGTAGGTATAATGTGGGTGATTCGTGGTGAAAGTGAGAAACAAACATGTGTTGTTTTCCCTCCTAGTATTACGTCAGGGCTTGTAACTTATTTGACGGGAGTGGCCTTAAGTGATTAAATTAATTAAGGTGTCTTGTACTCACCACAAGGTTTATGAGTGCAACAATATTCCGGAACTAATCTTCCATATCATTTGAATAAATGTTAGGTAGTTTGTAAAGATATTTGGATGTATTGTTACTCAACCATACGTAAACAGCTCAACGGATATGGATGGAACGTGGCATACCAATAGACCATGTCGTGGATTGCGAAATTGTAACCTAGCTCAGTGTGACATATAATGCTGTCAAGTGAAGTGGAAATACCTAGAAAAACTTGACGCTTCTTAACCTTTCCGAGTACCTACATAATGACGTGTTGTTTATCTATATGAATAATCGCAATAAAATGTAATTACCTACTATGTAGGTACATTTTTCTTTTGCTGCTGTGATATTTAAATATTATGTTTTTATTAGAATCACTATTTAATAAGTACAAGTGTGTTACAAATACCTACCTCGTTTTGGTATAAGCATCAGTTCTACAATTTGACAATTAGCTCCAACTAGGGCTAATTGTCGATTTGTACATTCCATGGTTGACAAATTAGTTGGAACCTTGGAACATAACGCTTGTACTGAAATGTGTGTGTATTCTGAAAATAATGCCCATTCTGAAAACGGTGCCTGTTCTCGAAAACAATTGACGTTTGGACAAAGCGTCATATAAATGTTCTGTCGTTATTAGACCTTTTGTAAGTCTGTATAGAAACCTGTAATGTAGCATTTGAGGTATACTGTATACACGTATATGTAGGTATAGCATTATCATCCTATAATGTTCCCACTGCTGGGATACAGGCCTCTTTTCTTCTAAAGGGCCAGTGCGGGTTGTTAGATGTCATACGTCTTAGAATTTTTGGTTCTAGGACATGCTGGTTTCCTAACGATGTTTTCCTTCACCGTTTTGAGAGCAGCGGTGATAACATAAATTGCACAAAGTCAATCAAAATCAAAAGTCATTTATATTGAAATTAGGCTGAGAATCAGCACTTTCTGAACGTCAAATTTACATAGACAGTCCCCACAAAACGCCCACCCTTCACCACTTCCTAGTGCTTTAGCTGGGAAGAAGTAGTAGCGCAACAAACTCCCCAGCAGCACAGCTGTCTGTTCAGTTAGAAGAACTTGATTCTATACGTATGTACTTGTATGCAAAATAATTTACGCAACACAAAACATTAAATTATATTATTTGTCAAATAAAATATACAATTTTGGGAATTCTTATAACCTGAAGCTAATTCTGGAGAAAGAACATAAACATTGTTTTGAGTTAATCCCAGCGACCAACTATTCCTATCGTTTAAGTAATATTTGATAGAATAGTATGCCTTTGAACAAAGGTTGGATTTTACTTTAATTTGAAACGCATTAAAAGGCAAATCTAGCAAAGAAGAGGGTAGTTTGTTATAAAAAGTTATGCCAATGACAGTTATACCAGTGAGAATACCAATATCTTTCAAAAAATCTCTCAGAGAAACTAGCACCTAGCTGGTAAATTGCTCGAACAGCAAGATACAAGATATTTATTTTGTAAAACATGAGTGCAGAATTATACAGGTCTTAAAAATAATAAAAAGTAGCTACATGTTTTCCCAATCATGGCGTACAAAATTAGTCGCACTAAGACAACTATTACAAAAAGATAATTATAAAATCGTTAATAATAAATTAAAACAATGACTTACAAAGAGGAAAAATAAAAAAAAAATGAAAAAAAACATAGGATTAAATGAAAATGTCAACAATTTAAATTCAATTTAAGTAAAATACAGATTAGAAAAAATAATAACAAAGGTACACAGTCCAAATTCTATTGCAGAAGATTATCATTTAAAAAGTCATCTACGCTATAATAGCACTTATATAGTAAAAACCCCTGAACGGATATTTTAAATTTGGTTAAAGGTAAACATTTAACAACATCAGGTATTTTATTATAGATAATGGGTGCCCTTCCAAATAGGCTCTTTTCACTAAGGCAGTTTTGCACTTGATTTTGAAGAACGTTCTTTAAGCTCGTTTTTGAAGAACAAAAATATTTTGAATGTCAGCCGCTTTGCCCCACAGCAGAATACCGTAGGACATAACGCTATGGAAATAACTAAAATAGACTAACCGAGCTGTATCAACGTCAGTGTATTGTCTTACTTTCCTGACGGCGTAGGCGGCTGCACTGAGCCTTCCCGCTAGGCTTGATATATATATATGTGGGCCCCACTGAAGTTTAGCATCTACTGTTATGCCCAGAAAAACTGCTGATTCTACAGTCTTAAGCACCTCTTTATCTCAGACGATGTTGGGTCCTAGATTTCTAACATTCGGTAAGGCAAACTTTACTCTCAAGCTCAACTCAATGACCTAACTGCCTTTTTTTTTTTTTTTTTTTTTGTGGATGGGAAATCATCAAATGACTTCTAAAAAAACCGCTCTGCCCAGAGCGGGAGGGCATGTCAGACTTTTACTGACTAAAACCCACCCATGTTCCTTCAGTTGCCCGTGCCGTGGCCACGGTATCTCTTTCGAACTACCCGCGACCCCGGCGGCATCGGCCCAATTGACCCCGTCGCTGCTGACATCCCTTTGAGGCGCGCGTGGAACACAGACCTACCTGCCTGGGTTCGAATTCGAACCCATGACTTACAACTCGTAAATCGGGGCCGTTGCCATTGCTCTCATGTATATACAAACAAAACTACTATTATAGTATAGATATCTTTATGGTGAGCGTCAAAATGAAGGGACCAAATCTTGGATCGCAAGTCAGCTTACATAAAAATTTAATACTATAAATCTACTATTTGCTACTTATGCAATAATTTTAGCTACCTCAATGTATACGTAGTTATTTAATGAAATCCTTGGTCCCTCCATCTTGACGTCAAGATGGAGGGACCAAATGGATATGCTGGGCGGAGGAGTATCCTACCTATATAGTATTTCAATACCTTAATTCTACTTTAGAAATATGAAAATTGATTGTCCCTAACATGAATCGTTTGAGAAATATCAACCATAAACGCTGGTCCCTCCATCTTGATGATTCAACAATTTGGTCAAACATGTTAATGGATAGTTTTTGTTTGTTTTTCGAAGTATTCATATTTAGTACCTATTTTCGACCTTTAGATTATGCAAATGTTTTACTTTAAAAATAAACTTAAAAAAAGTAATAAATATTTTTTATACTTATTTGCAAACAAGGTGAAATAATTCGAATAAATAATCAGCTGTTTCAAACATGAAAAGAAATAAAAGCACCTTGTTTTCTAATTGCTAAACTGCTAAAGAGCCGGAAGTCATAGGCCTTTGCCCAGCAGTGGGATGATGCAGGGTTACAGTAACAGTAAACTATTATTGTAGTAAACTATATTTGTAGTATGTATTTGCTACAAATAGTAGGTTTATAGTATTAAACTTTCCTCCTTCCTCCTTCCTTATTTATTCATTTTTTTTTTTTTATTAAATGGGCCTCTCATTTGGCTTCACATGCCGTCAGAGAATTAATATGATATGATATGATACCTCTCAGGGCACGGGTTTCCTCACGATGTTTTCCTCCGTCACCGTTTTGTAGGCTGATTTGCGATCCAAGACTTGGTCCCTTTATTTTGACGCTCACTCTTTATGGGCGCTTTCAATTTAGACGTTTCGTGTCGGACCGCTGCGGTGCCGAAGCGGTGCGTCTGTCGTATTGCGTACGGACGGTCGTTTGTTTTCATACAAAGCGCGCGGTGCGGCAACAATGCGGCGTCGATATCGCGAACGCTCGACAACCGGACGGCAACGTCGCAAACTCCACGTGTATGAAAACAAACGACCGTCCGTACGCAATACGAGAAACGCACCGCTTCGGCACCGCAGCGGTCCGACACGAAACGTCTAAATTGAAAGCGCCCTATGTTATTACCAATTGCACAAGCTTACAACCTGTTTGCAAGAACCGGTTTTTGTTAAAAAATGTTGCGTCATATAAAATTATTATTTGTATTCAAGGATAAGCTAGTTAGGCTAGCTTGACTATCGGGAATTAGAAGTTTTTCCTTTTTAACTTCACATATTTTTATTTATTTATTTATTAAAACTTTATGCACAAGTAAAAAAATACTGTACAAAGGCCGACTTAATGCCTGAGGCATTTTCTACCAGTCAACCTTAGGGTGATGCAGAGAGAAAACATGGCAGGTGCAGCATAAGGGATAGATAACTCGAAAAATAATAAATACTAATAAATAAATACATATATACATACATATAAACAGAATAAACTTTGTCAGGAGAAATAACGAAAGGTAGAGGAGAAAAAGAATCCAGCTAGAATCGGCGCTGAGATGATTCTGCCAACTTTATACGAATATGTTCACGTGCCTTTTTTTTTTTTTTTTTTTTTTTTTTTATCGACTGGTAATTGCTGCCTCGATTAAATTACATGATAAGAACTATAGCTACTTCGCTGCCAACAGGAAAAGTGCTCATGATAGGTATCTATTATAGGCACTTTTCCTGTTGATAGCGATGCGGACGAATTTTTTGATGCCTTATGAACTTATGATCCTTTCCCCACCTTTTTTATATACCATGTACAGTGGGCTGTATCCATTGGGTACCCCAGTTGAATGAATGAATGAATGAATGAATTGCACCGATCCCAGCGTGGTTTAACCAGACTCGATCACTCGAATGAACCCAAAGATTCACACTAGCCCCTGTTGCCTCATGTTACATGGTGCAACAGAGACCATTGCATATCAAGGAGTAGACCGGGGGGCGCGGTAATGGTAGGGAAGACGTGCCCTTAGGATATGGATAAGGATTATAGAGCCTACCCAGTATGCACCGTAAAATAAGCATTGGAATAGTGGAGAGACGGGTGATATAATATGGATGGGCTTTTTTACGACGTTGCTGCTATATTGCTTCTAGTCCAGCTTCCCCGGTGAATCTTTTGGCGGTTAAACTGCATTTTCGACTCTTTTTATGTCGCTGCTATGCTGTATTACAGGTAATCTGCCTTCTCGACTCTTTTCTTCTTCGTTCTGATGAGTTGTCAGCAGCAGAATGTCCAGGACGCGGTCGGACCGTTCCTCGTTGTTGTCCAGCTCCAACTTCAAATTATGTAATTTTTGTTTTTATTCAAAGTTCGACCTATAGCTCGCCGCTGTTCAGTTCGTATTAAAATTTTAATGCAACCGGGGTACCCAATTGATGCAGCCCACTGTACATATTATTATTTTAAATCTGTTAGTTTATTTAATATTTATATGGTCAAAATAAATAGTGTGGGACTTATACCTATCTAGGAAAATTTGTCGGTCACGATTCTAGCATTTTAGCAGAAAAATAACTATTATACCTATTGAGTGTTTTTTAATTGGAGGGGCTTTCTGGCTAAGTAATAACAGCTGCACGGGTCGATCGTATTACATACCATGACCCCTCCGTGCCTCGGAACGTTGGTCCCGGCTATCATTCGTGGATTCGTGGGACAGTCGTTACGGGTCGTCAGAAGCCCGAAAGTTTGTCAACCAGTCTTATAAGGGGTATTGTATTACCCAGTACTGGATTGTGGAGGTCAGATAGGCAGTCGCTCCATGTAAAATACTGATATTGAGCTGTATCCGATTAAACTGGAATCCGACACCAACATAGTTGAGAAAAGGCTAGGCGGATGATGATGAGTGTTTTTTTAATTCAAGCTGTTGAGATACTTTTTATCTATTTATAATTAGGCATTTGTAAGGCTGGCTAGTAAATGATGAAACAATATTCTACTTATAGCTTAATGAATGGACATGATTCATGAATGGAATTTTAATGAGAAGGTTGAAAAGTATTAGTCTATACTCCATCGGTTTAGGTAATTAAATAAAGGTAAACAAAAAAAACCACGTGTCTGGTTAACCGACTAAACGCTATACCTGTCACTTCAGTTGTCATGCTACGACACAGTTGTACTCTTCAATTTAGCAACGTTATACAACGAATTTTATAGTTGCTAATTTGAAGAGTAAAACTGTGTCGTAGCATGACAACTGAAGTGATAGGTATAGCGTTTAGTCGCTTATCCAAACACGTGGTTTATTTTGTTTACCTCTAAATTATTACCTAAACCGATGGGATATAGAATTAAACAATTTTGAGGTTTGATAAGTTGCTGATAAATATAAGTCCCTAGATTAACTTATCATAACATCACGCCTGTTATATTCCAAAGGGGGTAACAGAGGTATACCCACTTGGTCAGTTATTAGTCCCAGGCCTATTTCCATGTAATTGGCACAAATTCTACACTAGCCACAGACAGGGTAAATAAAGTACAAAAAATATAGCATAGAGTTAATATTTTTCCTTAGTAGACTTTTTTTATGTAACAACCGGCATTTTTTATCAGACTTACTACGTTGATGGATCAATAAAAAATCGATTACAATTGTGTTCAAGGCTATGTGCAAGGGCAAGCCCGTTTGTTTATTTGTATCAATCGGTTTTTTTTTGTGAATATTGTACTGACGGAAATCTCTGTGAATCTAGGTTTACAATCACACAACGTCGCCATGCAGTGAAAACCTCGTGATTGCAATAAACGTTATTTTACAGGAGATGATAAAAACTGTCAGAGGAATGGCCGTCATTGACGTATCCCGAGGTTCTCATTGTCATCAATAATAGGCGTTGCGGCGGCTTATGCCTTGGGGTGAAAATCGAAATGTTCTTAGTAGACTGTATGAGGGGCAGTTCGGTGATACAAGTAGGTGTTTTGGTGGTTGAGAACTACTTAGCGGATTTTCTTGGCGGCAGCGTATGCGCGCCATTGCGTATCTTCCTTCTCGCTCTCGCTCAGGCATTATAAGGGAGAGGGAAAGCAGAAGGAACTTTGTGTTACACAGATACTAACTAATTAGAGTTGCCCGTAATTAGGCATGAAATATAAACTATATAAAGTAATGGCGTTATCAGAAGGCATTAGAAGCACCTTGGAGCTGTTTAATTGTGTATTAGAGTTTACGGGATCTTGTACTCTTGTTTTCTTTACAGGTTTTTACTGGACGGCGACGATAACATTATACTTAGAAGGCAAAATTTGTCTACTTACATGTTATTTACCATTTAATGGTACACAACAACACTGGCACAGATGGTTAAGAAAAAAAAAAATGTTCTATAATTTTTGGCAGATACTTAAATTAGGTAATTATTGCTATACAATGCGTCTCATAAAGGTGTGGCAGAAGTTAAGGGCGTGGTACAGACCATCTAACTATTCTAACTGAACAACTTTCTCCATGGGATGGGACCAACTCGTAATCTTGAAAAAAAAAATCTGTCGTCCCATACAAAACTTCAATACCTATACTATGAGTATTTTTTTCGCAATTACGATGTTGATCCTGTGGAGAAAGTTGTTCAGTTTGATGGCCTGTGCGCACGGCTACACAGATCAAGCATTGTATAGGATTACTTTACAATGAGAGGTCAGTGTAAACTGGAAATGTGTAGCTTGATGTGTAGCCGTGTGTACCCACTCTTAATTTTCGCTACACCTTTCTGAGACACATTGTATTGTGCAATAAAATTACCTATCCTCCAAAAATAGAAGACGAATCGTGTTATTTTCATAACAAACATTATATACTATAATATAAAGTGTAGATAGGATATCAGGAACAGCCGCTAGCCGGCTGTTCAATGTTCAAACAGACATAATATTGCAGCCTATGACGTTGAAGTCTCGCAAATAGAACTCACAGAAGATAATTTCCATGAAGTAATGACTAATAAAACTTAGCTCTTTGAAAACACTCTTGTAATTACGTCAATGATTATTATTATAATTACTAGCTGCGCCCCGCAGTTTGATCCGCGTAGACCGGTAGGGTACTATAAGCTATCTACATACCAAATTTCGTCCAAATCAGTCCAGCCGTTTGAGCGTGAAGAAGTAACAAGCATACAAACACACAAACACACACCCACACACCCTCTCATTCACACTCACAAACTATCGCCTTTATAATATTAGTGTGATTATGTTTCTTACTAATGTAGCTACTGCCTGGTTGGTCTACTGTAGTGCTATTCTGTAAATACATCACCGTGAAAACATAAGTGAAGTGATCTTAAAGTGAGCTGTCAATAGTGTCAACCCCTAGCATTATGTGGAATGACGGCTCAGTTCACGCTCACTTCACCCGAGTTATCACGGTGAGATGTTTACAGAATAGCACTAGTGGTCACACGCGTTACTGCTGAGCGTGAGGTCCCGGGTTCAATTCCCAGGTCGGGCAGTGTTATTGGATTATTTCATCAGGAATTTCTCAGTAGCAGCAGAGTCTGGATTTGTGCCCAGTTGTTGACAATAGGCGCGCCTCCTGTTACATGGGACTTAAACATAACTAGCGAAATATGGGTGTACGTTAGGTACACCTCTGCCTAACCGATCGGGGTAAAAGACGTAGTGTTATCTTGTTGATGTGTGTTATCTTGTTCGTCAAGAAAAATAGTGAACTGTTTAAAAAAGCTTCAGAGCAACGTTATAGATCGACAAGACAAGAATATCGTCACGAATTATGTCTAAGAGCCTCAAAGACTGCCCTTATGCACAAAAGCATCCTCTGCATGGCTCCGAAAATATTCAATAAAATACCAAATGACATTAAAGATTTAAACTTGAAACAATTTAAACGGAGAATAAATAATTTTTTAATTGAAAAATGCTACTACACCATTGACGAATTCCTTCTTGACAAAATGTAATAAAATAAATGATAATTTAATAATGTATTTATGCTTGAAAATTCAAAAACTTGACTTATTAATTGTATTCTGATTATTTAATAAAATAATTAATTGTACTCTAAATGTTTATTATAATAAAAAAAAAATAAACATTTAGAGTACAATTAATTGAGGAGCTCGTGGCTAAGTAATATCAGCCGCACGGGTCGATCCATCAGGTTAAGCTACGCTTGCCGGGGTTGGTCAGTGGATGGGTGACCATCTTTACATACCGAGACTCCTCCGTGCCTCGGAAAGCACGTTAAGCCGTTGGTCCCGGCTGTCATTCGTGGATCTTTGACAGTCGTTACGTGTCCTGACAACCAGTCTTACCAAGGAGTATCGTATTACCCAGTTACTGGGTTGTGGAGGTCAGATAGGCAGTCGCTCCATGTAAAATACTGGTATTTAGCTGCATCCGGTTAGACTGGAAGCCGACCCCAAAATAGTTGGGAAAAGGCTAGGCAGATTGACTCTAAATGTTTATTATAAAAAAATATTATATGTAATTAAGTATTTTAAATATTGAAATGTTTGTTAATTTGTTTGCATGCAATATTGATTTTAAATTCTAAATAGTGTATATTGTCTATAATTATATATCTATTGGGTAGTTTTTTGAGTAATCATAACCTAAGTATAAGACCTAATGTATCACCTAAAAACACACTAATAAATACTTTTACTTTGACTTGCCTAAGGCATTTTCTACCAGCCAACCTTAGGGTGATGCAGGGAAAAAACATGGCAGGTGCCACATACGGGATAGATGCACGATAATAACTAACACAATAATAACACACTAATACAAGAATAAATACTAATACATAGATAGATACATACATACATAATTATAAACAAATTTTATTCAAGGTCAAAATAATGTATTGTTAGGGTGTCAGACTATACTAAATTATAAAGCTAGTGATATTCATGAAAATAATGATAATTGTGATATTGAACATCCGGACAAATCCACTCTTTCGTCAACAGGACAATGATAATGACAACGAAGTAAAATATTCGTTTTATGGAACAATTTTTTATTAAAATTACATCTAGTCGGTAACAGATTCTCCAAAAATCCAGATTACTCAATATAATCTGGATTAAATAATCTCAATAATCAAACTCAAGCAAGCATACAATATGTTCTACGAAAATTAAAAGCGTTGAATTTTCAGCTCTAGGAGCTGAGCCGAGCGTTGAAAATTCAACAGTGCGCTTTTATTTAAATTACACCTAGTGTTAGTGGAAACGCGCATTAGTGTCTGTTGATGTGTTAATTCTTGCCTCAAACTATGTTTTAACATTGTTAATTCAATTGCCTCTCATGGCGACTAATTATCTGTCTGAATTAGACCCGGCTATAAATTAGGAACAATTTCTGTGATGACCTTGACGCCATCTTTCTGATCGTACAGGAAAATAAAATAAACCCGTCAATAATTATTCCACTACGAGTATCCTACTAATATTATAAATGTGAAAGTTTGTTTGTTTAGATGTTTGTTACTCAATCACGCAAAAACGGATGAACGGATTTGGATGAAATTTGGCACACCGATAGTTTATAACCTGGATTCACACATAACATACTTTTTATCCTGGTAGTAGGTTCCCGTGGGATAATTTCCGACATCCACGCGGGCTAAGCCGCGGGCAAAATGTAGTTAATAATAATATAAATATTACATTGTACGTTACCTGTAATGTAACTTTTCCAATTCATGTTATGTAGGTTCCTTTCGTTGATCTTAGACATTACGGACAACGGTGAAGGAAAACATCGTGAGGAAACACACAGGGGCAATTCCCATATTTTTAACAACGTTCGCAATCTCATCTCAGTCTCAACTGTCAAAAATTGTATAGGTCTACTTACATTTTTGACATTTGATTGTCGCTGGCATGAAATTGTGACTTGAATTTGAACGTTTTTGGAAGGCCAATTCTCGTACCAAAAACGTTCAAATTCAAGTCAATACCAAAAACGGTCGTTTTTGGCGTTAACTGCTAAGGCTTCGAACCTAGGAGGTGGTGTTGATTTTTTTTTGATACAAGAAATTAAAAATGTGAGCATAGGAAATTTCAAAATGTTCCTTAGCACCAGACTTATGATTTTTTTTTTCAATGGTGGCGCTAGTTCACAGCACTACTCGCCTTAAGTTCATTATATGGTATGGACCATTTTCTTAGCACGATGATTAAAATAATACATGGTTTCATGAAATTAAAATTTTCTAATTTATTGTCTTTTGAATATATATTTGATGAAGTCGCGAATATTGATTGCAAAAAAACGCAGGAAAATTTGAATTTCGCGGTGTACCACTGAAGAGTTTATTTGTTTGAACGCGCTAATCTCTGGAACTGCCAGTCGGATTTAAAAAAATCTTTTAGCATTTGATAGCCCAATTATTGAGGAAGGTTAAAGCTATTTAACATCACGGTACAACCCTTGGAAGCCGAGTAAAAAGAAAAAAGTCAGAAAGATCGCTATGCGAAAACGGAAGTACAAGCGCGCGCGGACGACACGATGCGACGCAGTGGGTCTGGGGCCGAAATTTCACGCGGACAAAGACGCGGGCAGAAGCTAGTGTAATATAAATATCATAATAAAGCCTGAAATAAAGGATAAATAATAATTAATAATAGTTGGTGTTGCACAAAACTGATAAATAAACACAGGGTTGTGGTACAGCCTGGGAGGCCTATGTTCCACAGTGGACTGCGAATTGCTATAGGCTGAGTTGACTGAAATGCATTAGATAGTGTAGGTTACATACCTTCCAATCAAGGTAAATAATTATTAGATAAGTACTGTGAGGCCTCGAACCTCACAGTAGGAGATTTACTAAATAAATAATAAAACTAGAGGGACTCTATTTAAATGGGGCTGAAGCCCTCGATATTTTAAGCTTCTTATAAATTATAATTCACACTCCTACTAAATTAGTTCTACCCGGAGCCCTCGCCAGATTCTATATGCCATCCTATGAAGAAAACGAGAATCGTTTTCTTGACAGAAGATATTCCTTATTTGAATGATTGAATGTCAGCCAGTATAATATTAACGAGGCTTGATCAAAGCATCAATCCTATACAGTACCTACGCTAAATCAGGTAAATAATGGAAAATTATGTATTTTTGCTGTAAAGGTGTGGTGAACTACACGTACAATCACTGTTAGCCTTATCTGGTTGATCGAACCAAGCTTATTTTGTAACCGACTTCAAAAAAGGAGGTTCTGTATTCGACCCCTATGTATGTATGTATGTATGTAAGTATGTATGAATGTTTGTATGTCCGCGATTTTCTCAAGAACTCATGAACCAATTTTGATGATTCTTTCACTAACGTGATCTAGGTGATCCAACATATTTTCAGGAAGGTTTTAGTATTACATTAGGTTATTATTCTTTTGTACGAAGTTACATGTACTGTGAAGTGTCATGTACTGTATCTCCGTCATTTCTAAGCGGATTTTGATGATTCTTCTTTTCGTTTGCCTTGGGCTAAATACCTATGTAATTGTATATTTAACTAAAAATGGAAAAATAAATTTGCTTTTAATAAAGTAAAAACTGACTTCAAAAACCTAAAACGAATAAAATAACTTTCTTAAAAACTTAACAGCTTCTGAAGTCAGTACTTCAGAAGCTGTTAAGTTTTTAAGAAACTTATTTTATTCGTTTTAGGTTTTTGAAGCCGGTTTTTACTTTTTTGAAACTAATTTTTTATTGCAAACACTTCATTTTTATTATTAAACACTGACGTAAGCGCATAGTTATTCCGAATTGTGAATTATGATAAAATGGACTACCGATAACAGATACAAAAACAAGTATAGACAGGGAACTTATTTGTTTATCAAATTGACACACTACACCAATTTGCCATTAACCATTTCATACAACTGTCAAAAAATTACAGTCGAGATTTTAATTAGAAGTACGAAAAATTTGAGTTGGTAGTCAATTTGTTAAGTCATACATTTTCCTGATGTTACATCAACACACCGATTATTAGTTACCCAGGCTCAACCTTCGTGCAAACGCAACAGGCTGCCAATTATTTTGCTTCTCTAATCTAATCTAAGTAGCCTGTACTCTAAGACCTCCCTCTTCCTTTTCCACACAATTCTGTGTTTTGCTAGTGTCGTCCAGTCCTTTGGGCAGCAGTCAAGCTCGTCCCGCCATCTTCGTCTCAGCCTGCCGCGATATCGTTTAGATCCAATCGGTGATTCTCTTAGCCCTTTTGGCATCTGAGATACGGCAGACATGTCCGGCCCAGTTCCACTTAAGCTTAGCTCTGGGTAATGTCCGTGATCTTAGTAATTAATTATATTGCTTACCCATATATTTTTTCTCCAGAAATTCATCATGAACATCGTAGCAGTTGGTCCTGATCCCTCTCAGATCACGTGCCCATCGTGTCGAGCCACCATCGTCACGAGGGTCGACAGGAAGTCCACCACAAAGACCCATGTGATCGCACTCCTACTATGTTTGTTCCTGTAAGTATCCTTGACTTCTTAATTACATATGGTCGTATGGAGGTGATGGATATTTTTTTATGGGTACCTAAGTATAGTCGACGACGAGGGGAACGGTACGCTATAACGTAATGATCAATCAATCTGGCTAGCCTTTTCCCAACTATGTTGGGGTCGGCTTCCAGTCTAACCGTATGCTGTTCGATAACAGTATTTTACACACAGCGACTGCCTACTTGACCTCCATAACCCATTTACTGGGTAACACGATACCCCTTGGTAAGACTAATTCTCAGAATTTCGGACTTCTGACGACCAGTAACGACTGTCAAAAGTTCAAAAATGACAGCGACACCAACGGCTTAACGTGCTTTCCGAGGCACGGAGGAGTCTCGGTATGTAAAGATGGTCACCCATCCACGGACCAACCCCGGCAAGCGACCTGATGAATCGATCCGTGCGGATGTTATTACTTAGCCACGAGCTTCTAAACCACAACAGCCACTAAGAACCAGTACATTTCTACTTAATTTCTTGCCGAATATCTTACGTACGTACACAAACATATAACACTTTGAACGCACTCATTTGTTCTCTGATCTACACTGACATTAGACTGACATTCACTTTCTGCTACTTTCGGAGTGTTTTGGCAACAAGTGCAAGCGATTGTCCGGACGAGGGTGCGGACAGTCGCTTGTACCTGAAAGCCTGATGGTTGATCTCCTGGCGCATGCAACGAGTATGGCATTTTTTATATGCCTTAAATCCCAAGTAGAGAAGCACTACACCAAAGAGTATTTAACCACTAGAGAGCTTATAGCCCGATTTCTTCTAAGCATACGACTCACTACCGCGGGCCGGGGGACGCGGGCCGAACGCGCGGCTGCAATTGGCCAGCTCAAGGTCAAATTGCATAGGTAGGCCGTCGTTAGGGCTGCTCTACTTGATTAAGGGAAAATAGTCGATATCGATAAAATGGATTAAACCATAATGAAAATTGCTCAGTTAAAATTATATAAATAATTATATTTTTTAACCAGTCCATCAATTACAAAAAAAAAAACAAGAAACAATCGGGGGTAAAGTGCCTTGAACAAACAGCGCTGTATTTTGTTGGAAACCAGTTTTCCCTATTAACCTTACTTATCCACTTTTCTTTTAGGTCAGGAATCTTCGGAAATCTAAAATTAAAATATCTATGTCAAACACATACATGAGAAATAGATATATATTTTATCACAATATTTAAATTGAGTAAAAATTTTATTAATTGTATTTTTTTATTTTCGACATCGACTTCAGCTAATAAAGTGAACACACCACACCACTATTTTTTACGATAAACCAACAAAGCGAAAGATAGGGATAGAAGCATTAGAATTGTCTAATGAAAGAGCGAGACTTTTCCAAAAGACATCAACGCGTGACACAGCCGTGTGTGCACTTTACCAAACCACCATGTTACCTAGACCCATGCGGTGGCTGATAATCTGATTTTAACAAAAATAATTTTCGTACTGTTTACTTACCGATGAAAAGTTATGCCATCCTTTTTGTAACTAGATGTCTTGGAATGTTTCCCACACCACTTCACCGCACATGAAGGCATTTTGATGCGTTGTAATTGGAAATATATTTTTATCAATTTGTGATAATTTAGCGTGCACACAGGTCTAACACTTGGTCACAACTAAAATGGTCACTGGTACCGTAGCCTAATATAGGCGACAAAATACTAATACTTTTCGAGCGCGGGGGCACTGTATGCGCAGTCAAGTGGTTTAATAGTCTTTGCACTACACCCATCACGCAGATAATTGCTGTGGTCAGGATCCTCAAATGTCCCAATTTCTTGCAAAATCGCACCATTTCCAGCACTGGCTGCGTTTTGGGCTAGTAAAACCTCTTTTATTTACACGTCAAGAAGAAATAATAATGTTTGAGGTCGGTGTAACCTAATCGACTACTCTGAAAAGAAATACTGAAATTAACTCAGGACTTGGAGATTATCTTGGTCAGGCCATGTGAAGATCATGCAGATTAGTGTCTGAGATGGTATTATGAGGAGAAAACCACACGATTAGAGTGGACTTGTCCAGTGTGTAGCTCAACGGAGAACGTAGCTGGGTCGTCCTTCTGCTTCATTGACAATGATCCGATGTCCGATGTCCCCTCCGCCTCCAAAAAAAAAAAATCGTTTCTTCCTAAATATTCAGTTACACTATATTTTTTTTTCACAAAAAATTCTTTTGACAATACAACCATTACAATAATCTTAAACACTTCCGTTTTTATTGTTACTGCTTTTTACAAAATAATTGTGACATATTAATATTCAAAAATGTGACGGAGGTATTTTAGGTAGAAAAGAACGTACATTATAACGGAGTATTGTCAGTAGAAAAGAAGAACGACCCAACTACAGACGAAACTGCTGCGCTATAAGTTCTAGAATACTCTATAGCAAAACCAATCTCCTTCATTTTTCTTTAGAATGTTTTGCAAACGTTTAGTACATTTTATCGCAACACAAACATTAATTTGATAACAATATTTACCGTGACGCTAATGCTACGGTTACAAACATGTACTGAACAAACCAATAAAATCCTTGTAATACTGGTATTATTATGATAGTGGTTACGTCAATTTGAGATATTCAAATTACAATGTATTAAAAGCTAGTAGATAGGTATTTTAGGATATTAACAGTGTCTTCGGTCGGTTAATTGTAAATAGAATAGTGCTGTCACAGATTCATTCTGTATTTTGATTGGCTTTAGCTGCATTGTAATCCAAAAGAAATAAAGGCACAAGAAATCCCACAGGTTATTTAGCGGGTACTGAAGACTCTGGGAGTAATCTTTTTGGGCAGCAATATTTGCTCATAACTGACGCTTTTTAAGAGACATGTTACAAGGTAGCACTCTTCTGTTTAAAAAGAACTGTTACCATATGCGTGGACTTATCTATAACAAAATATCAAAGAACTTAAAGAATAACCTAATGATAAATTTTTTGTAAAGTTAAAATTATGAATGCTGAAATAAACGATTTCACAAATAATGTCAAATAATCTGTTTTAAATTAATGTGACCGTAAAAAATAATTAAATGTATTGTCAAATTTAAATTAATGGTTAGTAGAAACTAGCATTTAAAGCAAGCCATTGGACATAAATATTATAGGTACGCACGGCTACAGATCAAGCTACGAGTATACATTGCCAGTATAACATCTAGCCGTGTGTACTCTAGCATTATATACATTGTAATGCATGTCAAATGTCTGACTAGGTACGTATTAGGAACTTAATTACTGACTTTAAGACGTACACTGTACAATAGGTAGTTACTGCAAATAAATAATTATTTATGTTAATGAATATTAATAATTTATAATAGCACGTAGGTATGTATATTCTCTTTTTTTTGTGTATTCAGAGCATGTGAAAGCTGGTACCTGTAATTGAGTGTGCATTACAGGATAACTTATCTATCTATACATTAAATAATACCTATTATAAAATAAACTCGATTTTCTTGCCTGTCTTTGTGGCCGCGTTGTTCTTTTAAAGTACGCAATGGATTTTGATGTAGTTTTCACTGTCATTTAGAGAATTTATTCCGGAAGGTTTGTATGTATAATACTTTAATATTTAACTTATATGTAATGTAGAAACCTTCATGTTTTGTCAAGTCGTAAAAACCGTACGAAGCAGGGCCGGGTCGCTAGTTCACTACCTATACAAGTTTTATTATTATAAAATGTAATTGTAAAGCCGTGTCTCCTGCGCGTCTTTTTGCGAAACATTACACAAAATACTTTACACATAATCATTTGTTTTCTTAGGCAAGCTGTCTCCTACGTATTAAATTATTTTTAGTTAAGTACAAATTTTGTGTAGATGTCAGTAGGTGACATTTTGTGTCGATGTCGTAATGAGTTCTGACGAGGAAGACGTGCTGTCAATGTGACAAGAAATGTGCGCGGTGCGCGCGGCAATTGAAAATTAAACAACCCCTTCCCCTCTTCCCCCGCGCTGGGAATGTTTTCCATGCAGCTCGGAAAACAAATCATCGTGTTTGCATGAACAAATGTGTATGTATGTATGACCACGCCTCTTTGTTTGGATTTTTTTGTGTAATGTTTCGAAAAAACACGCTCAGGAGACACGGCTTTATGTTATATACTGACTTATGCCCGTTTTCACCAACCACAAGTGGCATTTAAATGAATCCCTAAATAAAAGTGCACTGTTGGATTTTCAACACTAGGCTTATCAGCGCCGAGAGTTGAAAATCCAGCAGTGCAATAATATTTAGGGATTTATTTATGTGTCGCTTATGGCTGGTGAAAATGGGCATTAATGTTACAAAAAAATAACATCTATTGACATTTTGAATCTTGTTCATGATCCCGAAAGACATTCAGGCGACTCACAGGTTTCATAAAACTTGGTTTGTTAAACAGTTTTCTTTAATGAATGAAATAAATCTGTTTAACGAAAAAATTAAAGCACCATAGTCATAACACTGCACATGTTTGTTGAAAGTGTCAACTTTCGTGTGTGAATGACGAACTAAACGACTTACGAACTCGGTTGGTTTGTCATTCAGACACTCAGTCAATAACACTTTTATCAGTATTTTTCAATGTATATTTGTATTCATATCTGCTAATACATACCTAATCTATTATGATTATTTATATGTCAACAGTAGTCAAAATAAGTGTTATTAAGTAGTAGAAATTTTAATAGTTTAAGAAAAGCTAAAGTGCAATTTAATTTACGAGGTTAGAGTAAAATCGCAATTATGTCAACTGTAGCTCTCAACTTGACCACGCCCTTGAAGTTAGCCTCTGAAAAATGTACGACAAGAAAATGATGATATTATAAAAAATAAATAAAGGTTCCATTTTCGTTTTAAGGTTGGAAACCCTAATATGTAAGACCTCGAGTCGTGAGCTGTACTCGAATCTTATTTCCTATCAAGGCAGGTTGCACACGGTTGAAATCAATATAATATACTAGCTTTTGCCCGCGGATTCGCTTGCGTTAATTTAATATTTGATAATCAACTCGGGTTGTACTCCGCTTTGTAATAATGCTTCAATCATGATTCGAAAGACACGTGGCGCCATCTAATATCATAAGAATGTTATTGTTGTTTTCCTCGGGAACAGTAGGTACTTTTTTTCGGGATGAAAGGTACCGTATGTCCGTTTCTGTACACCTGACAACGTATATGAAAAATTTCAGGATTATCGGTTCAGTGATTTAGGCGTGAAAAGGTAACAAACAAACTTACTTTCGCATTTATATAGTAGTTACGATGATCAAGCATATTTAGATACAGATAGAAAACATATTATAAGAGCACGCTGACGAGGGCAGTTAAAGTTAAGGTGGAATTTGTCCGTTAGTACTATTATTTATTCTGTGCTCACGACTCGTGCCGGCAATAATACCAGAAACGTTAGCAATACCTAACTAAGTAACAAAAATTATCAATATTATCAATATTATTATTGCTAAAACACAATGTCAATTTAGATATTCTATGTTCTTAATCAAGCCTGCCATTGGCAGAAGTTAAAATGTGTAAATTGAGACTATTTTAGAATACTTACATCACTGATCTTCGTTGCGAAGCATCCCCGTATTTTGTGGGCTCCAAATTGCAGTTTGTATCATAGATATTTAGGAGACAATATAAATAATAATTAAAAAAAAATATATATTAAGCTTACACAAAGTTCTTAAAATATACAAGCAGCATGGTATGAATTCTCACTAACATAAGACTAACACAGAATAAACAGCGGGTCCCAAACTAGGCACAGCCTGTATCTTGGTGACCCAAACACTGCATGAAGTTTATAATTTTAATGTGTTCTGATAGCGCAAGATTGTTATTATAAGTTTATTACAAAAAATAATGTGAGTACAATAAAAAAAAAAATAAAAAAAAAATTACATACAACTCAGATCAAACATACAAACACAGTTAAGGTGAGTAAGTGTGTGGTGTAAGTGTGAGTGAGGGTATGATTTCTATCAGAGAGTGTGCATTAACATGTGCTACAAAGTAAACCTTCTGCTTCCTCATTAGTCCGGCCCAGCAACCATTCTTTTTAACCGACTTCAAAAAGGAGGAGGTTCTCAATTCATCGGAACCTTTTTATTTTATTATTTTTTTTTTTATGTACGTTCCCCGATTACTCGAAGATGGCTGGACCGATTTGGATTTTTTTTGTTTTATTCGAGAGGGTATACATCACAGATGGTCCCATATAAAATTGATTAACTTTGCTTTGGTAGTTTTTGAGGTAGCTTCAATAATACGTATTTTTCCTCACTTTTATATGGATGATGTTCTAAATTGTTTTGCAGGTAGTGGTATTACAATTTGTGTGGGGTAGGTACACAACTAAAAAGTGAAAAATAAAAACTTTTTTACAAAAAAATACAACCGACTTCCAAAAACAACAATACAAAGTGAAAAATAACTTTAATTTCGGAAGTCGGTGGCAAAAAACGAAAATACATTTAACTAGACACCGACTTCCGAAATTAAAGTTATTTTTCACTTTGTAGTGTTGTTTTTGGAAGTCGGTTGTATTTTTTTGTAAAAAAAGTTTTTTCACTTTGTAGTGTTGTTTTTGGAAGTCGGTTGTATTTTTTTTGTAAAAAAGTTTTAGTTTATTTACGTTTGGCCTCAGAGTAGTTGTTTGGTACAGTGAAACTTTTGCTTATGATGTTAATGATGATAGTGACCAAGGATTGGGTCAAACATCCCAGCGACTGCAAAAGGCCTAAATCCAGTATATACCTGCTATAGGTCAATGGTCATAGAGAAAACTCACTCATACCACATACCAAGAATAAAGTTTAAAACATTCGTGACTATAATGACGACACGTGTATGGTATCAGTAGTTCCAATTTGACCCTGGTATATGTAGACTGACAATACACATTGCCATATCAGTCGTTGACACGACAACGATGTAAAAACAATTGGTCTCGAATTGGTAGATCAGCTCCGTTTTTTTTTTTTGTTAACAAGTTTGGCCTTGATTTTTATTCATTGACGTAATTTTTGTCTAGACAAAGTTTTGGTAAATTATTAAACGTGTTTGTATGACTTTTCCTATTAGGTTTTAAATACAAAACTTGTTTAATTTTTTTTTCTTAAAATGATATGTACGCACGGCTACAGGCTAGAAATATTTATTGATGACTTTTATGATTAAAATTATGTAAATATATAGTTCTTATTATCATTGCGGACACTGACAGGCAAATTGCAAAAAACGCAAGAAAATTTGAATTTCGCGGTCTACCACAGCGCAAGGAGTCCAGCTCATCGCGCCATCTCCTTCTGGGCCTGCCGCGATGTTGTTTGCCATTAAGTGGGTCGTAAGTTTGGCCCAGTGAAGAGATTAGTTAATAACTCTGTTAGTTCCGGAGCTGATCTTCTAGAAGCCTAATTAATAAAAAAAACCGGCCAAGTGCGAGTCGGAAACGCGCACGAAGCGTTCCGTACCATTATCTATAAAAACGGCAAAAAAATCATGTTTGTTGTATGGGATATAAGACTGTATATTTATATATTTGTTTTATTTTAATTTAATTATTTAGTTTTAAATTGAATATATAACTACATATTCTGTGAATATATCAAACGTCTACTTGTTGCCGTTATCAATATCGAGCAAAAACGAGCAAAAAAACAAGTTTGTTGTACGGGAGTCCCCTTAAATATTTATTTTATTGTTTTTAGTATTTGTTGTTATAGCGGCAACAGAAATACATCATCTGTGTAAATTTCAACTGTTTAACTATCACGGTTCATGAGATACAGCCTTGTGACAGACGGACAGACAGACGGACGGACAGACGGACGGACAGCGGAGTCTTAGTAATAGGGTCCCGTTTTACCTTTTGGGTACGGAACCCTAAAAACGACAGGCGACAATTTGAAAAAAAAATCCGACAATATTTTTATTTAACTTTCATGCTTTATTCAACAGCACCTGTCATGGAAATGTGATCATGGAATCTGTCAAGACCCTTTTTCTTAGGAACGCATGGCGATGCGATGCGCGACACGACGCGCGCGCGCTCGCGCGTAGCGTGATGGTGACTTAGGTCTATGGTCCCTTGAAGGTCTAAAGAAATCAAGCTTCTAAGTCAACAATCAATCTGCCTAGCCTTTTCCCAACTATGTTGGGGTCGGCTTCCAGTCTAACCGGATGCAGCTGAATACCATTATTTTACATGGAGCAACTGCCTATCTGACCTCCACAACCCATTAACTGGGTAATACGATACCCCTTGGTAAGACTGATTGTCAGACTTTCGGGCTTCTGACGACCCGTAACGACTGTCAAAGATCCACGAATGACAGCCGGGACCAACGGCTTAACGTGCTTTCCGAGGCACGGAGGAGTCTCGGTATGTAAAGATGGTCACCCATCCACGGACAAACCCCGGCAAGCGTAGCTTAACCTAATGGATCGACCCGTGCGGCTGTTATTACTTAGCCACGAGCTCCTGTTCTAAGTCAACGCAATAAAAAAATACTTCCATTTATGTGACATATTTTGATACTCGCATGTAAATCAAAACCTATAGGGTACTTACCGTTGTCTTAGAATCATGAAATTTGGCAGGAAGCTAGGTCTTACAGCACAAGTAAAGGAAAAAGTCTGAAAACTGTTAATTTGTAATTTTATCATATAAAAAAATATTTTCCAGTCTGTCAAGACCTTTTTTCACAGAAACGTGCAGAGGTATCAAATTAAAATCAATATCAAATACGAAGGTCTATGGTCCCTTGCAGCTCTAAACAAATCAAGCTTCTAAGTCAACGCAATAAAAAAATACGGCTATATAAACGACATATCTTGATACTCGCAAGTAAATCAAAACCTATAGGGTACTGCCCGTTGACCTAGAATCATGAAATTTGGCAAGAAGCAAGGTCTCACAGCACGAGTTTACTCGTGCTGTGAGACCTCGCTTCTTGCCTTGGAAAAAGTCCGAAAATTGTTAATTTGTAATTTAATCACATAAAAACAATTTTTTTGGTATTACAATGTTAAGTTTGTTTTTGGGATAAATTCTTTTCATTGTGCGTGGTCCGACACGCACTTGGCCGGTTTTTGACGAATATGTCACATTGTTATGCACTCACAATCCGCTTGACGCAAAAATCGACGTTTTTGTATCGTTTTTATTTTTTTAATAGTTTTGTAAGGACAGATGTGAATAAAAAACAATGATATTGTGCTCATGATTACCTAAAGATGTTTCAACAGAAGGTACATTATATAATTACATGGATGTGCCCAAGGCCGTAGGTGTTCATCATTCAAATTTAAATATTTTTGTACAAACGTAAGTAGTATCAAATAGAACAGGAAAAATATTCTTAACAATATAATGTACCTATGTATAGGCTCCGAATTCCGAGGAGCTCTGAGGAGTTCCGAGGAGCTCGTGGCTAAGTAATAACAGCCGCACGGGTCGATCCATCAGGTTAAGCTACGCTTGCCGGGGTTGGTCAGTGGATGGGTGACCATTCTTTACATACCGAGACTCCTACGTGCCTCGGAAAGCACGTTAAGCCGTTGGTCCCGGTTGTCTTTCGTGGATCTTTGACAGTCGTTACGGGTCGTCAGAAGCCGGAAAGTCTGACAACCAGTCTTACCAAGGGGTATCGTATTACCCAGTTACTGGGTTGTGGAGGTCAGATAGGCAGTCGCTCCATGTAAAATACTGGTATTCAGCTGTACCCGGTTAGATTGGAAGCCGACCCCAACATAGTTGGAAAAAGGCCAGGCAGATGATGATGATGTATGGTTCCGAATTATAACAAAGCGTCCGTAGGTACAACCGCGGTCATATTGCTTATTGACAACAATTATGATTATATCAGGAAAAATAATTGGATACCTACTTACCAGCTATTGTAGCAAATTCTAAGAACATTGAATTTATATTTGTCTCGATGAGCACAGGTGAAGAAACAAGAAAAAGCTTGAGAATGGTTATTACTCACTAACTGTAAATGCAATGAATAATAGTTAGCCGCCACGTGTATACATAGTATACATAAATATATAGGCCTGGCATACCTTAGCTAGGGCGACAGACAGCCTCACTATTAATCATGTCGACTGGCTCTATCCAACTCGATAATAATACGAACCAAGATCATAATTGTAAAGGAGACAGGAAAATCACGTCGAAACTTGCTTTTATTTAAAAAACGTAATGACGTCAATGATTATGAATACAGTACCTATTATTTTTTCTGTTTCTATCTATCTGCCTAGCCTTTTTCCAACGTTGAGATCGGCTTCCAGTCTAACCGGATGCAGCTAAATACCATTATTTTACATGACCTCCACAACCGAGTTATGGCAAATTTATAAAACTATACTCCATTTACAATAACATTAGACATTTAAACAAACCTTTTTACAGTCCGTTCAACCGATTTTGACTTCTATTGCGTTGGTGGCATGACCAATAGCAGCTGCTGTAAGCAGCTGGTATTGTAACCACTTTTTGCCTTTTATGCCATCCTTAATTATGCCTACATAATAGAAGTCAAAATTGGTTGAACGGACTGTAGAAAAGGTTTGTTTATGTCTAATTTTATTGTCAATGGAGTATGCATGAGCTTAAAGTTAACTAGATCCATTGAAACAGAAAAATTATAATAAGCAAGGGGCTCAAAGCTAAATAATAAAAGCCGCACGGGTCGATCGAAGGTTTGCTATGCTTGCTGCGGTCGGCAAGTAGATGGGTGACCACTGACCATCCATTACATATCGAGACCTCTCCCTACCTCGGAACGTCCCGGTTGCCATTCGTAGATCTTTGACAGTCGTTACGGGTACTCAGAAGCCAAAAAGTCTGACAACCAGTCTTACCGAGGGGTATCGTGTTACCCAGTAACTAGGTTGTGGAGGTCAGATAGGCCATGTAAAATAATGGTATTCAGCTGCATCCAGTTAGACTAGAAGCCGACCCTAATTTAGATGGGAAAAGGCTAGGCAGATAGATAGAAATAGAAAAATAATACTGTATTCATAATCATTGACGTCATTACGTTTTTTAAATAAAAGCATTTTTCGACGTGATTTTCCTGTGTCCGTTAGTATTATTACCTTTTACCAATCAACCTAAATAATTATAAGAATTAAAATGATCACAGACAGACAGGATACTTTCTTAAGTATCATGGATTAGCGCATGTCCTGTTAACATTTTAAATCTTTTTAAAATGTTAACGGGACATGCGCTAATCCATGATTAATATCTTACTCTTCGAGTACCTTATCGAAGAATTGAGTAATTTTATAAATTTCTCAAAAAGTGTCTTAAATAATTTAATTTTCTTTTGTTACAGTTGCTGGCCATGCGTCTGCGTTCCTTACTGCACGGACTCTTGTCAGAACGCCGATCATTACTGCCCTAACTGCAATTCCTACTTAGGTACCTACCAACGATAGTTCATGGAAGATCTTCTATTTTATATGTTTTATAATATTAAATATTTTATAAGCAAATATTAACCGTATTTTGTAATTATAAAATGAAGTTCAAAGTGTTCCAGTATAGCAGCATTTCCCCTTTCTATTTTGAATTCGAATAACTGTGTAGATCTTTGAATAAAATGGGGGACATGGTACGGTAAAAAATTAATGTCAAGACGGTCAATGCAAGTCTATTTGTATATCTTTTTTCTAAAACTGTGTCTAAATAAGTTGTGTGCCTGCAAAATGTTAAAAATCTTCTTGTAACGCACAATTTTGTAACTATAATTATTATCAGTGACAGAAGACAAACATGATAATTACAGAATTATGTACCATCGATAAAATAAATGAAAAAATGGTACCTCTTCCGTTGAAGGCAATTATAGCATGATTTACAATTTTGATATTAACATGTTTGTCTTATATACCTGTAACATTAGGTACTCAAGTGAGTCTTATAAAAAGTGTTCTCGCTTACAATTTCAAGAATTTGCTGGCACTGTTTTTATCAAGCACAAACCCAGGGTTATCGGAAAGATAACAAACAAAAAAACATCATTTACTTCAATTAAGTTATAAAATTTTTAAAAGAAGTAGATATGTTACCGGCCAAACCCGATTTCAGGACAAACTAGTTTGGCCTGAAATCGGGTTTGGCCGATAACTAATAGATATACTTAATACCTACTTGAGAAAGTTATTTGAAATTACATGAATTACTTAAGCTCATGCTGAAGATATTGTAAGTCCTTTCGCTACATTTGTCTCGCTTCGAAACAGCTCGTGATCAACCACAGTCTAGCAACGCTTGCTACCCAAGTATATTATTTAAAAAAAAAAATCTTCAATGCTATGATATTATTAATCGACAATTGAAAATTGACTTTTAAATTAATATCAATGCAAGTAGCACAACCTAGCAATGCAAATTTTCGTAAATTAAAACATCATGTTCTTTCGTGAGAGAAAGTGGTTAGCGGATAATGAATAAAATTGTAATCGGCTTTATAATTTTTATAATAAACATTTTGTGATCTTGATTTGTATTTTATTTGAATTTTATGATGATTGATATTTTATTGACATTATTGAATTCTTGCATAGTCCATTATTTACTATTGTATGGTTGCAGAACTTTATTTGGATATAATTCCATGAAAAAAGGTGACAACAAAGAAAAACTGTATCTACCACGACTACAAAACAATTTTAAAAAGAATAATAAAAACATAATTCAACGTGAAAATCGCTCGTGCGTAGATATCCAAAGTTTTTCTATAAGTGTGACGTCACGGAGACGGCAGCATTGAGGGTAGTTCTGCAATAAACTGAGCCGAGTGCTTCCGCACATAAAAATATCTGTCACACGCCTCCCCGTGCGGCCGCGGTGTGGCGTTAGCGTCGCGGCGGAACAGCGTGGTTTATGTAAACGATCGAGGTGAGTAGGGTTGCCAGTATAGGATTGGCATTAAGTATTAGTAAAATGTAAAACTATTATGCATACGTAACAGGGTCCCAATGCTGCTAATTTACGTAAAATGACATGCAATTTGCGACACGTTATAAGGAATTGTACCTTGATTAATATACAACCACTATTAATCACAACTATCAAAAACAGCAGTTTCAATGCAAAAACACTGATTTACATTGCTGTAAACAACAATAACCTTGAAAATTACAACATCTGGAGTTATTTCAGTTCTCTGAATCTTCAGTTGATGAGTCACGGGGCAATGACCCAATAATCTGGATCAAGATTACCGAACGAGATTTTCAAGATGTTGATTTTTTTCAGAGTTGTTGATAAGGTCAAAAACTCGGGAAAAAATCATCATCTTGAAATGAGTCATCATGTTATAAAAAAAATCAGAAGTAGGACTAGCTAGGAGGAAGGTTTCACCATTGAATGACATTCTATTATGTATCTATTTCAAAAACATAATGATACCAGCTTATCAGGTATTTGAAAGAAAGAAAAGAAAGAAAGAAAGAAAAACTGTTTATTCACATGAAAGTGACGCACATTACATCAATCTGCCTAGCCTTTTCCCAACTATGTTGGGGTCGGCTTCCAGTCTAACCGGATGCAGCTGAATACCATTATTTTACATGGAGCGACTGCCTATCTGACCTCCACAACCCAGTAACTGGGTAATACGATACCCCTTGGTAAGACTGGTTGTCAGACTTTCGGGCTTCTGACGACCCGTAACGACTGTCAAAGATCCACGAATGACAGCCGGGACCAACGGCTTATCGTGCTTTCCGAGGCACGGAGGAGTCTCGTATGTAAAGATGGTCTCCCATCCACTGACCAACCCCGGCAAGCGTAGCTTAACCTGATGGATCGACCCGTGCGGCTGTTATTACTTAGCCACGAGCTCCTCATATACATACATAAAATTGTTCACATACATAAAATTGTTTTATATCTTAGCCTTAAAAACCAAAACAAAACAAATGAGTATTTATATTTGATAATGTACAGACATGAGGAGCTCGTGGCTAAGTAATAACAGCGGCACGGGTCGATCCATCAGGTTAAGCTACGCTTGCCGGGGATGGTCCGTGGATGGGTGACCATCTACATGCCGAGACACCTCCGTGCCTCGGAAAGCACGTTAAGCCGTTGGTCCCGGCTGTCATTCGTGGATCTTTGACAGTCGTTACGGGTCGTCAGAAGCCCGAAAGTCTGACAACCAGCCTTACCAATGGGTATGGTATTACCCAGTTAATGGGTTGTGGAGGTCAGATAGGCAGTCGCTCCATGTAACGTACTGGTATTCAGCTCCTTCTGGTTAGACTGGAAGCCGACCCCAACATAATTGTGAAAAAGCTAGGCAGATTGAATGTACAGACATGGAATTTGTTGTTAAGCAATTTGACACCCTGCTTCAATTTTCCGAACGATAGATTTGGGTAGTGGGTATGCTAAATCTATGGTTATAAGTTATATATAACCCATTGATAATGTTATAAACATTTCGTACAACTGTCGAAGAATGACAATAAAATTGTGTTTTGAACATATTACGGACCATTTATTTGGTAGTCAATTTGCTCAACAATTAATTGCCCTGACTTAACCTATGTTGTCATGATTCATGAAACATAAGATGAAACTTTTGCAAGACATTAATTATTTACAACGAGTTTTAATTTTATTTTTCGACCTATTGTGCGACAGCCCTTGCTTAGAAACGGTTTTTATTCTAAAGATAGAGTACTGGCATGTGCTTAGGTACTATCTAGCCGGTAGTGACTAAACGAGGCACAGTTGGCAAAAGACAGAATTTTTGTTTCGCATTTATTTATCAGAGAAGTGTATTATTTGTGTGTGTACCTACAAAAAAACACGGAATTAATGAATTCAATGTTAAAACTTCGGGAAAAATCAGTTTAAACTTTTCAGAGGTTTGCCCTAGTTTATAAAAGATTGATCAGTTCTCACTCCCTATAACGTGGGACTTAAGGCGAGTAGTGCCGCCAACTAGCGCCACCATTGAAAAAAAAATCATAAGTCTGGAGATATGGATCATTTTGAAATTTCCTGTGCTCACATTTTTAGTCAGATGAGGTAGATTTTTTTTCTCTCAATAAATTTTACCTCATTTCACAAAAAATGTGAGCATAGGAAACAAAATGTTCCATATCTCCAGACTTATGATTTTTTTCTCAATGGTGGCGCTAGTTTGCTGCGCTGAGGAGGAGCTCGTGGCTAAGTAATAATAGCCGCACGGGTCAATCCATCAGGTTAAGCTACGCTTGCCGGGGTTGGTCAGTGGATGGGTGACCATTCTTTACATACCGAGACTCCTCCGTGCCTCAGAAAACACGTTAAGCCGTTGGTCCCGACTGTCATTCGTGGATCTTTGACAGTCGTTACGGGTCGTCAGAAGCCCGAAAGTCTGACAACCAGTCTTACCAAGGGGTATCGTATTACCCAGTTACTGGGTTGTGGAGGTCAGATAGGCAGTCGCTCCATGTAAAATACTGGTGTTCAGCTGCATCCGGTTAGACTGGAAGCCGACCCCAACATAGTTGGGAAAAGGCTAAGCAGATTTGATTTGGTGGCGCTAGTTTGCTGCAGTATCGCCTTAAACATAACTGGCGAAATGATGTAATAGGTACACGTCTGTCTAACCCTAGGGAAAAAAAACCGGCCAAGTGCGTGTCGGACCACGCACAAGGAAGGGTTCCGTAGTTGAAAAGAATTTATCCCAAAAACAAACTTAACATTGTAATACCGAATTTTTTTTTTTATGTGATAGACAAAGAAATTAACAATTTTCGGAATTTTTTCCATTAATTGTGCTGTACATGTAAGACCTTGCTTCGTGCCAAATTTCATGATTCTAGGTCAACGGGAAGTACCCTATATAGGTTAGGATTTACTTGCAAGTATCAAAATATGTCGCATAAATGGCCGTATTTTTTTTTATGTTGATATAGGAGCTTAATTTTTTAGGACTCCAAGAGACCATAGTCCAACGTATTTGACATTAGTTTCAACTTGATACCGGCATGCGTTCCTGAGAAACAGGGTCTTGACAGACTGACATACAGACAGACAGACGGACAGACAGACGGACAACAAAGTGATCCTATAAGGGTTCCGTTTTTCCTTTTGAGGTACGGAACTCTAAAAAAGCATGATGTTATGTTGTGATCAGTTCTTTTTAAATGGAGATTAAAAACCGAGTAGGTACAGTCAATGCTCTGCATTACCTGACTCTTCTTACAAAGAAGAAGAGGGGAAGAGGGGTCGGGTTATGCAGAGCACTGACTGTACCACTCAATTTAGGGCACCACCAATGTTATTTTAGCCTTTTTTACTGCTGATCTTCACTTTCCCGCTGTCTCAAACTCCTACCAGCTTCGAAACAGTTTCAATACATTCCAGGAACACCATGTAGTGCATCTTACACAGATCTTAAGTCGGTTAGCGATAAAGTTTGTCCATTGAAGCGAAGCCGCAACTCGCTTGCAAGGAGACCATGCAATTTAATTATTGCTGGTTCAAAGGCGAGGGTACAACGGCCGATGTGCTGGCTATGGAAATGATTTTAGCAAGTTGAGCATCTCTGTAGTACGTCTGTGCTTTCAATAACGTTAGTTAGGTGCACGGCATCAGGAACTTTCTTGGCATTAGCATTTTGATTTTGGTTGTTTAGGTGGAAGATATTTTTGGAAAGGTAACACAATCATGTTGTTTGTGACTATTATAATTACTGGATTTTGGAAGCTTTTCAATTCAATCTGTTGTAAATAAATCTAACTAAATAACGCTCAGCACCCTGATTGCGTAACACACTATCATTCTATCAACTAGAATCTGAATCATTTTGAACCTTGTTGCTAATGCTTTATATAATATGTTCGAAAAATTTGACTGCTCGACAACGTAAATAACGCAATGAATGTTGTTGAACTGTCAAAATGAAACCGATTCCTACTTATAAGTTCGTATTAACTTAGGTACTTGGCAGGAACTTAATCATAGGTGGTGAACCAGTGTCTTAGTGTGTAACGAAATTACCCCGCAGGGTGCGGTAAGATCCCCTAGCCGCCGTAGGAGACGACCTGGGCGGCGGGAATCGATCGCCGGTTCCCGGCCACCGTAGGCGCGGGCTTGCGGACGACGAGTAATGGGCAGCTCGCCGTCCGGTAAGGACCAGGCCCGGGTCGACGGCGCGTTGTGTTCCACGCACTTCTCAAAGAGGTGTCAGCAGTGACGGGGTCAATTGGGCCTATGCCGCCGGGGTCGCGGGTAGTTCGAAAGGGATACCGTGGCCCTGGCACGGGCAACTGAAGGAACATGGGTGGGTTTTAGTCAGTAAAAGTCTGACACGCCCTCCCGCTCCGCCCAGAGCGAGAGGTCATTTGATGATTTCCCATCCACAAAAAAAAAAAAAGGGTGCGGTAAGATAATATCAATCCCTAAAGTATTTTTGATAATGCATAAAAACAAATAAATAAATCATTTATTTGGACCAAACACAAACATTTTGAAACCTGCCAAACTGCAAGACAGTTTGTCGTGACATGATCGAGTAGCACAAATATTTTGCACTAGAATCAACAAAATGATCTTATCAGAATGAATTGTTAATCATGCATGTCAGGAATGCAGTTTATGTACCATCGAGGACATTTGCAGTGAACCACTTTTCGACTTTCGAAAATAAATTTACTTAAAAAAAGTAAAAACCGACTTCAAAAACCAAAAACGAATAAAATAACTTTCATAAAAAACTTAACAGCTTCTGAAGTTATATGCATAAATGTACTGTATCTCCGGCATTTCTAAGCCGATTTTGATGATTCTTCGTTTCGTTCGTCTCGGGCTTACCTACATACATAATTGTATAACAACTAAAAGTGGGAAAATAAATTTACATTCAAAAAAGTAAAAACCGACTTCAAAAACCAAAAACGAATAAAATAACTTTCATAAAAAACTTAACAGCTTCTGAAGTTATATGCATAAATGTACTGTATCTCCGGCATTTCTAAGCCGATTTTGATGATTCTTCGTTTCGTTCGTCTTGGGCTTACTTACATAATTGTATAACAACTAAAAATGGGAAAACAAATTTACTTTAAAAAAGTAAAACCGACTTCAAAACAAAAAAGGAATAAAATAACTTTCACAAAACTACTACTACTACTACTGTTTTTTTACTTTCTAGTTACCTAGCTTTATCTATGCCGTGAAACTCTATTATTGGCTAAGTGATAATTGTCATCATCTCGCTATCATTGAACAGTGTATACAGACTGTAGGATGCTGTAATTTTGACGCAACTGCTTTGAGCTGTTCATTGATAGTGTGGTGAACATTCATAACACATGTAATTAGTTATAAGCTGTTGAGTTTCCTAATAAATAAATAAATAAAAAACTTAACAGCTTCTGAAGTTATATGCATAAATGTACTGTATCTCCGGCATTTCTAAGCCGATTTTGATGATTCTTGGTTTCGTTCGTCTTGGGCTTACTTACATAATTGTATAACAACTAAAAATGGGAAAATAAATTTACTTTAAAAAAAGTAAAAACCAACTTCAAAAACCAAAAACGAATAAAATAACTTTCATAAAAACTTAACAGCTTCTGAAGTCGGTGCCAAGCTAAGGTGCATTGATTAATGGAGGACACCGACTTCAGAAGCTATTAAGTTTTTTATAAAAGTTATTTTATTCGTTTTTGGTTTTTGCGATGTAGTGTAGTTGGTGGCAATGTAGATTCCGCCACACATACTTACATACATACAAACATACTTACATATATACATACTTACATACATACATACGGGTCGAATACAGAACCTCCTTTTTTGAAGGCGGTTAAAAAGTGGTTCACCGCAAATGTTGATGGTACAAATATAAAGCTGTGATCTTTTGGCTTGTGGCAAAAATTAACGGCGCTATCTTGTTTTTTCGATATATTTCACAAAACAATGTTTACTAAAGCTACGGTTACCTACAATAGCGGTCGCCGCCACTAACGGCTGCAGTGACGGCTGTCATGAAAACGGCAGTGGCAAAGATTTAAATCATTAGATTCGCCCTACCGCGTCAAAAGATAGCCACTTTTCCAATTATTTTTTTACCCCTGACATACAATGACGCAGTAACTACACTTGATTGTCAAGGAAACGCTATTAAAATGTTTGAGAGTGAGCTAACTATTCTCAGTAGGAACACTTTTTTGTGACTAACTATCCTACGGTGAGGACAAATCTAGCGATTTAAATCTTTGTGCAGCGGGGTTTGACATAATATCAAATATTGGTGAAAATTACAGATTTTCTTGGGGGTCGTTATAAGATGACGGAACTGCTTTCCTAGGAAAAAAAAAAAGCTCAACGTCATCCATGCGCCAAAAGGTCCTTGTAGCAGAGAAGCAGACACTATGAGTAATTTTGGTAAGTATATGAGATCATCATCATCATCATTTCAGACGAAAAACGTCCACTGCTGGACACAGGTGATGCTTGGGGCACCCCAATCATTGCCACTTCAACCGGTTCTGTGCTTCCCGCATCCAGCGGATTACTGCGATCTTTACAAGGTCATTGGTCCACCTTGTGGGAGGTCTTTCAACGCTATGTCTTCCGGTACGCGGTCGCCACTCATGAACCTTTCAGCCTAATCGTCCATCTGTTCTGCAAGCAATGTGCCCTGCCCACTGCCACTTAATTTTGGCAATTCTTCGGGCTATGTCAGTTACTTTTTTTAGACTTCCATCTTGAGACACTGCGGTGTGTGAGACGAGAAGATATTGCGAAGCTTCCCGAACGCTGCCCAGTCGAGTTGGGTTCGACGATTGACCTCTTTCTCGAAGTTGGACCTAGCTAACTGGACAGTTTGTCTTAGGGGAACATACTCGTCCACAACTTCGAGTGTAGTGTGGAGACACTACACTCGATCTTCATGAGAGTGGGTGGACATGGGCATTTGACATGACCTTTGTCTTATCCGTGTTAATTTTTAGACCAACTCATTCGGAAGCTCTACTGAGGCATTGGGGATCTGAGATAATGGGATAAAGAAAATCATAATTTAGTTTACAGGTTCTCTTGATTCCATCTTTACTGAAAGTGCTGATGTTTTTAGGATCTTCAAGATATGAACGTGAACGCCCTTTAAAAAGTTGCCCGAAAGAAATAAAATAATTGGTTATAAATTGGTAATTATTTAAGAGCAGACTTGTTTATACAAGTCTGCTCTTCTGAATATCCGGCTATTCTGCCATTGTACGGATGTATATGAAATTATGAATAATCCTTTAATACTATTAATTTGCCTAATACATAGAACGATGTCATACAGGATATTATAAAGTCTCACTCACACAAATGAAGCTTTATCATTAATATGACATGTTCCTATACTTCCTGAGTTAAAAAAAAAATACACATCGGCTACCGTATTATACAGTACTTATCTACACGCTACACAGTCCTATCCTTATGAAATACATTATCGTAATTTGCAGGCTTCCGGACACTGATATACACTGCATGCAGTAACATTCTGATTAAGTAATGAATAATCCCGTCATATAAAAAGTAAGAATGATTTTACGTTAGGTCAGTTTTATTTTTAACTAGCTTCCGCCCGCGGCTTCGCACAAGTGGTATGTCGATAAAAAGTAGCTTATATACTTTTCTAGGTCATGGTCTACCCGTGTGGCAAATTTCTTCTAAATCCGTTCGGCCGTTTTAGCGTGAAAGCGTTACAAACAAACAAATTTCCCTGTTTTTGCTACATTTTTCATTGATGCTCCGCTCCTATTGGTCATAGCTATTGCTATCCAACACTAAAATAATTTTGCAATTCGAACCAGCGATTAGCGCGTTCAACCAACCCAACAAATAAACAAACTTTCAGCTTTATAATATTATGTATAGATTTTAGTTACATATTGGTGGTTCTGGTGTCTGAATTCTGGGCTGAAATACACAAATAAATACCATCGCAAAGACCTTAATCTTAATCAATATTTAATATTTCCATTATTTTGTAGGTATGGCTTAAACTTTTTTTGGTTAACCACTTGCACCTTTCATGATTTGAACGAAGCAAATGACAGAACTGTCCAATTAGTTACCGGATTGATTTGAGTAGGGAGTCAATCGTCTTGAAGAGAAGAAGATTGCTCAGTGTAGAGGGCTTCGTCATTCAGCAGCATATACAGCATATGCATAACTTTTTAATTTTCTCCAAAATTAAGGCATAAGAGGTCTACGATAGAACGCGGGCGAGCCCAGAAAATACCTACTCACACTTGCTTTGAAGGTTGACGTATCGATCAGACTGCTCCAACGGCTGTGAAATCACAATAAGTACCTAGCATTTTGTAGCTTCCTAAAACGCTATAAATCTAATTAAAGGATTGGAAACGACATGCATCCTTCCTATTCCAAAGGTAATCTGGCTAACATCGTATCGTGATTAAAGGTAGTAGTCACATATCGCCAGACAATGCAACGTTTTGAATAAAGCATCATTTCTTTTATCAGCTCAGCAGTTTGACAACAAATTGTCGTGTGTTCCGACAGTCAAAGACACTATTTGCATTGTCGCCGGTCTTCCGCGGCATATACTACCCGATCACATGCTAGCGGTATCTATCTTTAGAATAGAAACAGTTTTAGATGTCAGTGTAGTACACTGACATCTAAAATCGTTAGCCGCTCCGACAACAGAGGTAAGATGGTCGCCAAAACTATTATAGGTCTAGAAATTTTTTCACTCTAGTTTGAATTGAGTTAAATGAACGGTTTTGCACAAGAAACAACCACTATATTAAATAAGAGGATGAGGTGAATACCAAGAGCCGATGGTTTAAAGAACTAAGCCTGGAAAATCTTTTTTGCCACATTTTTGTGCACAAAGAAAGTCCCTCACGCACTTAATTTTGAGTACCTACAGTTAGATTACAAAATCTCATATTCTTCACTACCGAATCTTCCGAAGTTTTACGTAACAAAGTACGTACATACAAGTAGCTGCCTACAATTTTTAAACAAGTATCAATATCAAGTCCCAAAGTTCATCGATTATGCCAATATGCTTTCGTAAATGTAAATAAAAACAAAAGTTAAATGTCAAAACAAAACAAAACACGCGCGTATTGCACGGTAACATGCATTTGTAGCCGGAGTATTTGTGCATTTTGGGCAGCGACAGTTTCAAATGGTATTTCTGAGATATTTGGCAAATTGAGCGCTTCAGCGCTGCATTTTAGACTGGTGTTATGACAGAAAATGCCGAAAATGAATTTGTGTTATTTGGTGATCGATAAAGTTTAGTGTAGAATTTGTAGGTAATTCACGGTAGAAATTTTAAAATTAACATCGTCGGTAAGAGTTTACAGTAAACTTCTAAACAATGTGTATAGGTTTGTTTTAAACAAGAAGCACTGTTTTCTTGAGAAACAGGTGAAACATAAAAATGTTAAAAAATCACCTGTTAGTGTCATTCGGAACCAAACAGTACTAACATACATTGATGGATGTGAGTACTTGACCATGTCTAGTACATAGAAGTCGTTGCGCAGTTCAGCTCTTTGAAGATACCTTCAGTGTGTTAGGTTAAACGAGGGACATACTTCAAGGGAGTGGGTAAAACCTACCCATGAAATTGAACAACTTTTACTGTGGGGCTAAAATTGCGGAAAACAAATTAGCTGCTCCATACATTAGGGTTCGCATAATTCAACAAAATGTGGGTTTAAGTTTACATATTTCGGAGTTGGAAACTTTTTGTATATTTTCACTGATATTCAAATGTATATACGAGTACGCCCCTATACGAGTATAGGGGCGTACGACAACATTAATAGGTTCCATGTTCGTTTAAATTCGGAAAAACAGGGTGTAAGTGTAAAGAGTGACAACCTTTTAAGGGGTCATTGTACTCATTATTATGAACAACATTTACTATGGGACCAAACCTGAAATCGCGAAAAAAAATCTGCTGTTCAGTACATTTATGTTCGCATAATTCGTCAAAATGTAGAGAGCAGCTGATTTTTTTGTGGCGATTTCAGGTTTGGTCCCATAGTAAAAAATGTTCATAATGATGAGTACAATGACCCCTTAAAAGGTTGCCACTGCTTACACTTACACCCTGTCTAATGAATAAAATGTGACTATCGTACGCACGGCTACAGATCAAGCTATACTTTTCAGTATAAATTGATCTCGCATTGTATAGGATTTCCTAACAATGAGAGGTCAGTGTAAACTGGAAATAATTAGCTTGATGTGTAGCCGTGTGTACTCAATATAGAAATTGATAATCCATACATTATTATAGATTGACGCACTAATGCCCAGTTTTTTCCTTAACGAAGTGTTCAGAAACACGATACGAAAGATACCGAATCAATAATCACTATCGAATGGATAAAGTCCGTTTAAAAACCTCAGAAACCGGGCATTATTCTGTCACTCCCTTATTGGACCAGTCACATTAAATTCAGCAAAGTTCGGTTTCTCCTAAAATGAACGATGGAATCTTAGAACGTTGCCGTACTTTACAAATCTACAATCGTACAGTACCCGGCGATAAATATTGCACATCGACCTTTGGAAAGAGACAATCGGCTAATTTCAGCTTCGTAGAGCGTTATCTCTGTCGCACACTACCTATGTGACGTTTTGTCAGTCGTTGTTCAAGTGCGATAGAGTGCGGTCGCGTGCAGTTCAAAATATATTTAGAGTGGTTCACACCCCCAAATTTAAATAATTTAAAGTTGTACTATGGCATCTTTAGGAAAAAGAGGGAAACCTGTACGAGGTCAGTCACGCGAAATTATCTACAATGTTTATAAATATTTTGTAACCGAAGCTGACAGATTTAAAAAAAATGAAGATGAAAATGTAAGTTGTTATTTTAAGAAGGTTCAAGAGCGAGTTGCAAATACCACTGGAATTTCAAGAAGAACTTTGAACAATATATTAAACGAAGTCAGTACTGAAACACATTCTACTGAAATTAAGTTCAGCACTCCAAAAAAAGGAAGACCAAAAAAGCAATTTCGTTTGGATATGGACGATTTTGATTATGATGTTGTTCGATGAATGGTGTATTATTTTCACTTACGATTTAATGAACTGCCAACAATAAAATAATTAAAAGCTAAATTATCTGAAGCTGTTAATTACAATGGGTCTGAAAAGACGTTAAGAAAAATACTTCACGAGATGGGATTTCGGTTCACTAAAATGTAAGATAATCGAACAGTTCTAATGGAAAAGCACGATGTAAGTCTCAAACGAATGGAATACCTCAATAAAATACGCAAATTTCGCGAATCAGGAAAAAATATCGTCTCCATGGAGCAGTCTTACATACATACATCTCACACTAAAGGGAAATCTTGGAGTGATGATAAGAAAAAAGGAGTAAAAAAGCCAATTTCAAAAGGTCAACGTTTGATAATAGTTCATGCGGGAAATGAAAAAGGCTTTGTACCCGGTGCCTTTTTAACGTATAAATCCACGGACACTATCGGTGACTATCACAATGAAATGAATAACGATAACTACGAAAAATGGCTGGTTAATCAATTAATCCCAAATATACCCAGTGATTCTGTTCTAGTTATCGACAACGCACCCTATCACAACAAATATGTTGAAAGACCTCATTCAAACACCATTAAACAGGAAATGATCAACTGGTTAATCAGACACGAAATTCCAGTTGATCCAAAATTAACAAAAACCCAGATTTACGCTATTATATGTCAGCAAAAGGAGAGGTATACAGAATTTTCCGTGGACAAAGTACTTGCCGAACATGGGCACACTGTGTTGCGATTGCCACCATATCATCCGGAGTTTAATCCAATTGAAAATAAAAAAAAATCAAATGAAAGGCTATGTAGCCTCTAGAAAAGTGGGTGTGAATTTAACTACAGTAAAAACATTATTGACTGAAAAAGTAAACATGATCGGGGCTGAAGAGTGGAAAAAGGTTTGCGATCATGCAATCAAACGTGAGAATGAATATAGAAGCATTCAACACGGTTTAGACAATTACACTGATAGACTAGCGATAAATACGGCTGACAGTGACAGTGATATTGATCTCTTTGAGAGCACAGATAGTGAAATGGAAGTAATTGAGAATTAGAATTATTATTATTTTATTATAATGTCTCATTTTAACAATAGGTATAATGGTGTTTATTATGTACACTACAGCTGTAATTTTCCAAAATAATTAAATTCGTAAACATAATATGAACATGTTTTTTTTATTTTATTTTACCCGAACCTAAAGCCATCACTTATAGAAAAATTGGTGTATTTTATACAAAGAATAAAAATAATTATCAAAAGAAGCAAATCATAATTGTTTTAACAGCTCCTAATAGATACCGGACTGTTTGTATTTCGTGCGACAGAGATAACGCTCTACAAAGCCGAAATTAGCCGATTGTCTCTTTCCAAAGGTCGATGTGCAATATTTATCGCCGGGGACTGTATATACTCTTTGATAGTTTGTTCATACCATCCGCAATAAACCGAGACCCTAAATCACATTTCGTCTCTTGCTAATTACATTCATTAAGTAATAAAACATAACATCAAGCATGTGTTCCCTTCCCCTTGTACAGTCAGTGTCAATAATATCGGGACGAACAGACTGTTCACGACAACTGTCATTCTGAAAAGAACTTATTCAATTGAGATCATTTGGAACAGTCTGTCGTCCCGATATTTTTGACGCTGACTGTAGGTACCTTTTTTTTTTTTTTTTTTTTTTGTTTTCGGGGGGAAACCTTCAAAAGGCGCCTGGGCTTTGGGAAAAAGACCCGGGAGTGTGGGATTTTTAACTCATTAAAACCACCCCGGTGGACTGAGGTACCTATAATTACAGGGTGTGGCGTAAGTAGTGGTCCAACGTTAAGGGGTCGATACACCGTATATTCAGCTATCACATATCATAATTTGAACCATTTTTTTCCTAGTTATCGGAATACAATTTCTTTTTTAAATTGACAACTTGCTTTATAGTAATTATTTTTACATTTGCATATGATAGCACATGCATTTCACAGTTATAAACAAAAAGAAAAAATAATATCATTTATAGAAAATACAGCCAAATTAGTAAAGCAAGGTGTAAATTTTTCAAATAATAATATAAAATATTTTATTCTGAGACTGGAGAAACATGGTTCAAATTGTGTTATGTGATAGCTAATTATGCGGTGTATCGACCCTTTCACGTTGGACCACTATTTACGCCACACCCTGTATATTCATCCCATGGAAAACACTCTTTTTGACAACCATTCTTATGTAACTTTATGAAATAACTAGTTGAACCACAGATAACAAATTATTATGGTACGAGAACATCTAAGTATTTCGTACCTAAATTGTTTAACTAAACAGATTTATTTTATAAGAGAAAAAGTAAAAATTAGGAAAGGATCACTTATGACAAAATTAAAAACATTATACAGGATAGCAAACAGAACTAGATACATTGTATAAGATTAAACCATAACAGTATAATAATTATATAAGTAGTAGACATGTAAGTACATACGGCTGCACATCAAGGACAACACACACACACACACACACACTGTAAGGAAATCCTATACAATGCGAGATCAGCTTATACTGGAAAATTGTAGCTTGATCTATAGCCGTGCGTACACGTAAAGTGGTTCATTGTTATGTAAAAACTTTTTTACAAAAAAATACAGCCGACATCCAAAAACAACACTACAAAGTGAAAAATAACTTTAATTTCGGAAGTCGGTGTCTAGTTAAATGTATTTTCGTTTTTTGCCACCGACTTCCGAAATTAAAGTTATTTTTCACTTTGTAGTGTTGTTTTTGGAAGTCGGTTGTATTTTTTTGTAAAAAAGTTTTTATTTTTCACTTTTTAGTTGTGTACCTACCCCACACAAATTCTTATACCACTATCTGCAAAACAAACTAGAACATCATCCATATAAAAGTGGGGAAAAAATACGTATTATTGAAGCTAACTCAAAAACTACTGAAGCAAAGTTAATCAATTTTATATGGGACCAACTGTGATGTATAAAACAAAAAAAAATCCAAATCGGTCCAGCCATTTTCGAGTAATCGGGGAACATACATAAAAAAAAAACCGACGAATTGAGAACCTCCTCCTTTTTGAAGTCGGTCAAAAACAGCGGCTCTCGCCATCAAACGTAAACGTTTGGTGAGTTTAGAATTAAATAACACCTCTGTGTTCTAATTTCATAAAATAAGTATTAAAAAAAAAAAATCGTCATATCTCAGCGATAGTTTATAATACCCAGAAAATGGCAAACATCGATAAAATCCACGAGTTATTTTATTTGGCTAGACGCCAAAGCGATGGTTAACATTGTCAGCTGACCTTCAACAATCTCTTCGAAAAAAAACTATGCGAAACCAATGCTGACGTTATCATAGGGCAAAAAAATTTAATGGAATTCACGTGAATTATTCAATAATCATTTAGTCGCCCGACGCTTTGACCAGAACAATTTGGTTCGTGGTCTAGCCATTATAGATTGAAGAGCGATACTCAAACTTAAATTAATTTTACAAACGGATTAAATTATACTGCTGGATAAAGGCTTCCCGTCACCCGTCAACACATAAACCCACAGGTCCTATTCTTCTCCCATCCAGCGGATTCCTGCGGCCTCCACAAGGTCATCTGTCTACATTGCGGGAGGCCTTCCAACGCTACGCCTTCCGGGACCCGGAGAACCTTTCGGCCACAAACGGATGTGAAGTTGGAAATTAATTCTCACCTTCAAAAAATTGACCTAAAGAAAAAAAATCGTAAAAATATAGACAGAAGAGTCATTATGCTGTGACTATTAACAGCTGTTATCACAATTCGACCCAAGTTAACGAAGCAACTTAGGGGATCACTATTAAAGTACGGCAGTAAAGGGTGTTCAAGCCATCATCTAATATTACTAGTAAACTAATGACCATTTTAACACTGGTCATTTTAATCTTACTGGTGATGTTCTTTAGAAAGGTCAGGTGCATAGTACTCGCAACCGGCGTGCGTGTATGACCAGAACGTAAACGAAGCAGGAGGAGTATGTAAGGATCGTACCAGGTGGCGTTCTGTAGTTTCTGCCTACCCCCATGGATAAAAAGTATGAGTTTATGTAGGTATGTGTATGTGTAATGACCGTTTGCACTAGCACTAGACGACACCTAAATTAATGTCTAAATAAAAGTGGGCTGAGGGATTTTCAACTTATGGCGCAAAGCCGAAAATTCAAAATCCAACAGTGCACTTTTATTAAGCAATACATTTAGGTGTCGCGTAATTTTACAGGAAACGAGCATAAGTAATAGAAGATACCTACGCTGAACCTGCGACCATGACGTCACAGCTGACACCAATCTCGCATTGTTATGCCGCATGAATCATTGACACTCGAGTATTTTGTTATGTAGTGAGTAATTACCTATAAAACACTGTTTTAGTCATTGATTGTAGGTACTTAATTAGATAGTTCGTTGATAAAACGTATCTAATTTCCTTTGACGACCACACTTGAAAAATGGAAAACAATACTTTCCTAGAAATATATTTATTACTAGCTGTTGCCCGCGATATTTCCCGTATCAGACAGACCTACTTCGTGTAGGCATTAGTTACCTAGATAAATAAAAATACCTAGTTAAGTGATATAAATAAATAAAAAAAACGCTTGTTTCGACCAACAATGGATCATAATAGTAATCACCAAAAAACATACGAAACATAATACTTCACATGAATATATTACAAAAATGTTATAAACTTCGACTGCTCAGTACGTGAACCACACAGCCATGTTTAGATACTGACAATCGAACCTCTGCACGAATGCTCTCAGGATGCCGCTGGAGCTACCCGAACCCTGTGCACCAGGGATGTGCATCGTTTTCGCATAGTAGAATAGAAACAGTCTACTTGCGACTCGGTGAACATCTCTGATGCGTTACAGAGTCGGGGCAGCCTCATCAGCACCTTGAATGCATACTTATGCAATATTATTACCTAATAATATTGCATTCGCAAGGCATTGTAATGCCGTGAGTATGAGACCCACAGGGTGCTCGTGTATAAAGATGTACAAGAGGCTCTGAACAATGTTGTTTTCACTTGAGAAAATCCAACGAGCAAACCTGCGGGCCTTCATATTGGCCCTCACAGATAACGCCCTGCGCTCTTGACCTACGTCTACATCGTCTTTCAGATCAGAGGACTTTATGTCCAAGTTATTTAAATGGTCCTACCCTCTTCAGTGGTGGTCCACATGATTTTATGGCAGGAATCGTTACCGGATATTTTTTTCTCGCCTGAAAGACCATGCATTCACTCTTTTTGCTATTATTTATATCAAGCCATGACTGTGAACGTACTTTTCACAGATGCCCAACAGTTTCGAGAGACCATATACAGAAGCGCTCAGCAGCACCTACATGACGTCCACGTAACGGATATTATTAAGACATACATCATCACTGCGGCACCTGACACGGGTGCTGCTGAGCTTCTATAGCAGCGCGTTGACAAGTTGAAGAGTTTGGGCGAGGTTAGTCCCCCCTGCCTCACCCGACATTCCAACCAGTACGGCTCGGAATATGCACTCGACCATGGCACAACGTTGACCTGGTTAGGATATTGCAAAATTTAATGATCCTGCAGACTTCAGTTGACAAGGATATATCTTTCAATTTCTGCCACAGGATATCTATCTAGGTAATTATCTAGCCAGGTCAAATGCTCTCGATAAGTCGAGAAAACATGCATAAATTGGCGTTCGTCATTTTGTATAATACTTGATGTATTATGTAGTTTGATTCATACACAAAATTACTGTCTGGGTGGAGAGTCTTGGCCTGAAACCGAACTGGTTGTCACTAATGATCTGGTCCTTATCCAGTTGGTTGTTAAGCAAACTATCAAGCACTTTCACTATCGTAGTAGCAAGAGAAATCGGCCTGTAGTTGGATTTATCGGAAATAAATTGTCACGATAGGAGGAGCTCGTGGCTAAGTAATAACAGCCGCACGGGTCGTTCCATCAGGTTAAGCTACGCTTGCCGAGGTCGGTCCGCGGATGGGTGACCATCTTTACTACCGAGACTCCTCCGTGCCTCGGAAAGCACGTTAAGCCGTTAGTCCCGGCTGTCATTTATGGATCTTTGACAGTCGTTACGGGTCGTCAGAAGCCCGAAAGTCTGACATCCAGTCTTACCAAGGGGTATCGTATTACCCAATTAATGGGTTGTGGAGGTCAGATAGGCAGTCGCTCCATGTCAAATACTGGTATTCAGCTGCATCTGGTTAGATTGGAAGCCGACCTCAACGTAGTTGGGAAAAGATTGGAATTGTCACAGTAGAGGCTCTATTAAATTTATTTTATTTATCATTTAATTGCAGACATTTGAGTCCATAAATTAAATTCCCCTGTAGTTTGGAAAACTGGTGAATGTTTTAAGAACATTTCATATCATAATACGGGTACCTACTCTTATCATGTACCGTGTAAACCCGTTGTTCATTAATACATTGGCAAGACAAGCATGAAAATCGCGAGGGCGCTTTCTGTGATCAAATACAGTAAGTAAACAGGCGCTGGAGTCGAACAAACATGCGAGTTTGCTCTGCATCCACGATATTAATAAATTACTTTGATTTAGCTCTGAGATTCACTGATTAGTTTGAATGACGAATTGTCGAATTACTGATAGTTATTGTTGTTTTGTGTGTTATAAGTTACATAACATGACACACACAATGTTATTAACGTGTAAACGTGTTTATCTTTTTGTTTAGGTTTTTTAAACCTAATTAAAGAAAAAACAGCCACACGGGTCGGTCCATCAGGTTAAGCTACGCTTGCCGGGGTCGATCCGTGGATGAGTGACCATCTTTACATACCGAGACTGCTCCGTGCCTCGGAAAGCACGTTAAACCGTTGGTCCCGGCTGTCATTTGTGAATCTTTGACAGTCGTTACGGGTCGTCAGAAGCCCGATAGTCTGACAACCAGTCTTACCAAGGGGTATCGTATTATCCAGTTAATGGGTTGTGGAGGTCAGATAGGCAGTCGCTCCATGTAAAATACTGGTATTCAGCTGCATCCGGTTAGACTGGAAGCCGACCCCAACATAGTTGGAAAAAGGCTAGGCAGATGATGACTTAAAGAAATAAAGATCATAATAAAAAAACATTTAAGAAAAACATCGTTTTTTCTATACCTACTGAGTTAGCATTACTTAGTTGATGTAGTCTTCACAAGTTTATTGTCCGTGTCAGCGTGAAAGGTGAAGACTATTAAAGGTAATTATGTAGCGACATAAATAAAAAAACCGGGCAAGTGCGTGTCGGGCCACGCATAATGAAGGGTTCCGTAGTTGAAAAGAATTTATCCCAAAAACAAACTCAACATTGTAGTTGAAAAACATGTTCTGTCATGGTCAATTCTCTAACTGCAAATTTAAGTTTGTAATCCCAAAAAGGAATTGTTACGTGATAAAATTACAAATTAACGATTTTCGGATTTTTCCCTTTAGGTGCTTGTGCTGTGAGACCTTGCTTCTTGCAAATTTCATGATTTTAGGCCAACCCTAAAGGTTTTGTTTACTTACGAGTATTAAAATAAGCCGCATAAATGGGTGTAATTTTTATTGCGTTGACTTAGATAGAAGCTTGATTTTTTTAGAGCTCCAAGGAACCATAGACTTACGTATTTAATATTAATTTCACCTTGATACCTCCACGCGTTTCCGAGCAAAAGGGTCTTGGCAGACTGACAGACAGACAGACGGACAACGAAGTATCCTATAAGGGGTCCGTTTTTTCCTTTTCAGATACGGAACCCTAAAAACGACATTAAAGTTTTAAAAAGACGAAATAAAAAGAAATCGTTCATCGTCATTATGGCAGAACTAAATACTACCCTACATAATATAGGTGTTATAAAACTTTTTTGAGCACCTACAACTACTATCCTTTCACGCAAATTGCACTTAAACCATCCATTCAAGCACACGAGACATCTGCATAACTTTAAGTGCCCACTCACACGATAACTACAACCACAATGCCCGGGGATCACGGCTTTCAGTCCAAGTCATTAGTGTAAGGCAGTATTCAGAGTTGATTACTCGCCATTTGACACGAGTGCGTATCGGACAAAGCAAACGCATTTGTGCATCGATCTACTATTAATATACCGCAGATTGAAACGGTTTATTGAATTCTGCTTGGATTATGGAGGGAAGTGGTTTTGTAAGTGTTATTGGCCCAAAGGTGCCTAAAGTAAAGAGATGGAGTATGGACTTCATAAATCTAATGCATATTTTCTTGCACATGTTTATGGTGAAGAGTATGTCTTTGCTCTTGTTTCGGTGTTTCTTCTCAGAATAGTCGGACAGGAAAAACCGACCTCATCTAGTTTTTTTTAAGAGGAGAGGAGCTCGTGGCTAAGTAATAACAGCCTCTTGGGTCGATCCATCAAGTTAAGCTACGCTTGCCGGGGTTGGTCCGTAGATGAGTGATCAACTTTACATACCGAGACTCCTCCGTGCCTCGGAAAGCACATGAAGCCGTTGGTCCCGGCTGTCATTCGTCGATCTTTGACAGTCGTTACGGGTCGTCAGAAGCACAAAAGTCTGACAACCAGTCTTACCAAGGGGTATCGTATTACCCAGTTAATGGGCTGTGGAGGTCAGATAGGCAGTCGCTCCATGTAAAATACTGGTATTCAGCTGCATCCGGTTAGACTGGAAGCCGAGCCCAACATAGTTGGGAAAAGGCTAGGCAGATGGATTTTGATATAGTTTTTTTTAAATATTACATGTAAAAGTGTTTGTACAAGTAAACCTACTTACCTATAGAAATAATTTTAATAATAATAACATTTAAGAAAATCGTATCTTCTATATTGGGTTGGTATTACTTAGTGGATGTAATGACTTCACAAGTTATTGGTACCGAGAAATAAAAAAAATAAAAAAATGGTTATTGCTATTCCCCGGCTGGTCGCCCGTAATGGAAGCGAGTCCGTTAACCTCTGCGAAACCACAATTCCAAAAAGGATCATTGCATGAGACACTTACTGTAAGAATGCGTTTTATTTTGACAGTTCAACAACATTCAAAGCACAATATTGTTTCTTTGATGCCGCCGCGAAGCATCGCAACCCTTTGGTTGTCGAGGCCGCGCGTTATACCCCCTCTCAAATTAGTAAGACTCGCCGTCCGCGTCATATTCTCACCGACCCTGATGACCCCATAACCCTCCTTCAGGAGAGTAGCAAGGCCACCAGTACGGTTTATAAACGTAGACCACCCCGGAATACATTCCGACCTCGCCGCCGAGGTCGCAATCGTAACCGCCCCCCCCCCCTATCCCCTACTCGGTGAAGCTGTGCCAGCTGGGGGCACAGCTGAGCCTGTAGCACTTGTCCCCCCCGTCATGATCCAGCCTGCCCCGTCTGGCTGTCATATTGTTATTAGCGACGCTCAGTCGACTAATAATTTACTCTAGTTTTAAGCCTGGCCGGGGGCTTTAAGTTCGCTTAAAGAACCCACAGGAAACGCCCGGTTGAGCAGTCTCGACCCTTAGTGGTCAACTGCGAGATGCCATACGTAACTAACTAACTAACTCAAAGCACAATACATGAATGTAGCAGATATCATTAAACTGATCTCGGAGCATCCCGAAGGAATTGTTAAAGACAAAGAAAACTGTGCTTGTATTCCGCTGATAAAGTTTTAGGTATTTTGACCTTATTGAAGCTTTCGAAGTGGCAACATATTATAACATTAAGATTTTGTGCAAGAGAAGAAGGAATCCCACTGTATCCTTCTTATATTGCCATACTTGAGGCGAAGGACTGCTACCTCCCAAAAGATAACATAGACATTATGGAAAAAGAGGTAGAAGTAAAGCTCCAAGCAATTTTGGACAAAATGTGGCTAGGCTTGGCAAATTGCTACGTGTGCAAACATCGCTGGATGGCAAAGAGTTGACACTTGCAAGTGGGGCTTTGATGGTACTTCAGGGCATAATCTGTATAAGCAAACTATGACTGACGAAGACGATTCTAGTATTTTATGTGTTCTTTTGTGCCTCTGCGCTTAGTTTGTGGCGAAGGTATGGGAGAATAACTCATTATAATAACTGAACCATAATAACTGTGATTAACAAGTGATTCACTTACTTCTTGGAATGCAATTTTGTAGAAGAAAACGTATACAATAAATATCGTTTTTCATTATTGTCATCATAAAGGTCATTAGTAGGCTATAAACTAACGATAATATAAGTAAATCAATCAGCAAAGTCTTCATTTAACGACGGCAAAGAAATGAAAAATCACAAACTGAAAACTCAAAATTTCAAAAATTTGCTACGCGCACAGCGGCACCCAAAGGTGCATGAGTTGTGTCATCTTGATGGCCGTGTATGGTAATAAGTAATAGCTCGTGTGAGCACCAGCCTAACAGTTCCGTTCCGTTTCAAAAAAATGTACTATAAATGTGTTTTCTCCCATACAAAAAAAAAAGACAAAACTTTTTTTTTCACGCGTGGAGCTACTTATACCATCCATAAGTTAATGTCACGTAAAGGGAGCTATACTCGTACCAGAGGCATTATATTTTTTTTTTTTAAATTCCTTACTTTAAGTTTCTATGAGTATGGAGCTCGATTTTTAGACCACTGTGCGGCGCTGACCGGTGGACAGTGGACGTATGCCATCGGCAAATCCGTTCAATACGTTGCGTGCCGTACGTGCGTTGCGACCGGTGCGGACCAGTGGTTGCTCACCTTTAGTCGTCATCTCAGTAGTCACCCCCTTTTTTAGCCATGTCATCTTTCACACATTCCATCTATCATTTCTTTGGTCTTCCCTTACTCTTATAGCCATCCTCATTCATACTCAAAAATTTCCTCATAACCTCCGCATCACTTACTCGTACCACCATCATCTTCCTGCTCTTGTCTCAGCGAATTTTCTTCTTTGACTCTCCCCTGTCAACCGTCACGCTATCATTCACTCCTTTTTCTTTCATAATTATCATTCCTCACACAAGCCATCCATCTTTTCTTTGGCCTTCCTCTCACTCTCCATCCAACGACAAATAATATCCAACCTGTCACAAATTAATCATACAAAAAATAGTCTACCTATTCGGAACCTGACCAATGTTCCGGAAACTAATCAATTAGTAATCAGCACAGCACCGTATTGACTTTACAATATGTACCCGTATACACGTATAATGAGGGAATGTTCAACATTAATTGGTTTGCAAATCCAATTAGGTTAGCTCCGATACGCATTAAGCACGTTCGGATCATTATAGATCACTAATGACCGATGTCTGAGGTCCAACTACCATTCTAATTTTAATTTAATTAATTTGTTCGTGACATTGATTTCGGTTGTTATTTTGTTGTTACAATTTGTTGGTACAGGTACCTACACTCATAAGTGTGGGAAGGCTCTATTTGTTAGCCAATCTACTGTCGTGCTGGTACAAAACTCAAACTCAAACCATTTATTTCAATTAAACCAATTACAGGCACTTTTGAATTGTCAAAGAGTCGGTCAGCTAGTCAGAAAGTTGAAGCTAGATGCCCATTCCAAAACATAGATCTGAATGGAGAAGAACGGGAAGAAACTCCACGGACACTCTTTTAAATCAAGATAAGTAATACAACATCCTGGGTACATTATACTTGTTGCTTCTACATGTGAGAACAATGTAAAAAAAATAAAAAATACTTAAAAACAAGGCAAAATATAAAATTAAAAATAAGCTCTAGCAGATAAGAGATGACCAATCTGAACTGACGGCGCCCGTTCACGAACATGACGCGTGGATCAGCACCATCTCATTTAAGTGAGAATGACAAACTCCCAACTGCCATGCTCTTTCAAGTCAAACTTACAAACATCCTAATACAATAATAAACGACCCCATAGTACTCACATTCACATACTCGTACATTGAAAAAATGCTTCTAATTTATACAAAACTATAAACATTAACAGGACCATGTCGTTCTGTTTGATACAAAGTATAATTTATTCGAGCTGACTTATGTTTCTCCACCACCCTTGGTTGACTGGTACAGAATGCCTAAGGCATTAAGTCTGCCTTTGTATCTTTGTATTGTGCACAAAGATTAATAAATAAAATATTAAAGATTAGACAGCAGGTTGGATTAGCGGAGTTGAACGCTCAAGAAATATCAAGTTGTTTTCTTGGAGACTTTTACACAGCGGACTTTGAAACAAATGTTTCAGAAACGAACCTAGTCATAAACTGAATGTCATTTGCTGATACAGTTACTGTCATCCTGTGTCATCCCATTTCTGGGCAAAGGCCCCGTGACTTCGTGCTTGCGATCCAGGGATAAAGGACCACTGGTCGTTTGTCTTCCAGTTCGTCACACCATCTTCTACAGGGTCTGCCGCGACGCATTCTAGCTTTCCCAAGACTTCCAATAGTAATTATGAAGTATTGCAATAAATCAGAATCAACAGTATCCCTTTATACTTTTGCGGACAATAAGTTCGATCTGATTCAATTTAATTACTAAATAAATGTCGCAATAAATAATAAGCACTGACCACACTAATCGCAAAGTGTCTAAATATGGTTGTTATTTATGGAAACACTTATGGATACTAATATAAGGAAATATTTTGAGAATTGCTATCGTATATTGTACAGTAATTATTAGTAATTTAAGTAGGTAATGTTATGATGAGTGATAGAAGTAATTTTCTGATAATTTCATTTTCCTTGTCGTCTTAGCCGGACGTGAAAAGCTCGTGTTTTGGCAAAATTATTAACCAGCGGAGTAATTTCGTAACACATAAAATGACAATCGATCGCAATGCCAATGCAATTTTGGATCAATGGTTTAAAAAATTCGTCTGCTCAACAACGTAAATAACGCAATGAACGTGACTGAACTGTCAAAATGAAAAGCATTGGGATCGATTGCTATTTTATGTATGTTACGCAATTGCGTAACATACATAAAAAATCAAGGCCCTGCGGGGTAATTACCCCGCAGGGCCTTGATTAATATAACTGATAATGCGACTTATTTGTCAAAAACGGACAAAATTGTCAATTTTTTCTATCTTCTTAAATTCTTCGATCTGTTTAATAAAGTAGAAAATGTATGAAAGAAACTTGTAAAATTGTCGGATTGTCGACTGTTGGTTTTATTAAATATGCATAAGTCAGCAAAGTTGGTAAGTCATCGCAATAAAAAATACGGCCATTTATGCGACATATTTCGATACTCGCAAGTAAATCACAACCTTAGGGTACTTCCCGTTGACCTAGAATTATAAAATTTGACATGAAGCAAGGTCTCACAGAACAAATAAAGAAAAAAGTCCGAAAATTGTTAATTTGTAATTTTATCAAATAAAAATATTTGTTTTGGGATAAATTCTTTTCAACTACGGAACCCTTCATTGTACGTGATCCAACACGCACTTGGCCGGTTTTTTTTTTTCTAAAACACAGTCAGTGTTGAGGACGTTTTGTCAGGTATCAAAAATATTGGCGATGATAATAGGCCAGTCGCGTCTTTAAATAAACGATATCACTACTAAATCTGTGACAAAATGGCGCCAGTTCATAGATTACCGTAATCCATGCGCCAGACATACAAATTGACTTTATGCATACGTCACATAACGTTCCTAATATTTTCCTTCCCCAGATTATATCAAAGGGGAATGTTTCAACAAGCATATAAACATCCTAATCTGTGACTGTTTTATGTTATCCTAATTCCGGCCGCAATTGGCTGCCTTTAGTTCACAAAAGATTTATTTTTAGAGAACATAAACAATGTGATATTTGTGGCATAATAGAGCAATTTTAATCTTTTTTGGTATTTGAGAGGTTCTTGTTTGCAGTTTGATTAAAATTACAAGATAATATTAAATTGATAAAAACGATTTAAACAAACGAACGAACGACGACGACGACGACGAACAAACGAACGAACGACCGATTTTTTTTTTAATTACTATTGGAAAGTATTCAATGATTGTTGAAACAGCAAATAAACATAACATAACATGCCGATCCTTAATTTGTTAATCTTAAATCAAAGAGTGACAACAGATAATTATGATTTCTTTAGTTGTTATAAAACTCATTATCTGCCAAGCCTGTTCCCAACTATGTTGGGGTCAATTTCCAGTCTAACCGGATGTAGCTGAGTACCAGTATTTTACAAGAGCGACTGCCTATCTGACCTCCACAACCTAGTGACTGGGTAATATACCCCTTGGTAAGACTGGTTGTCAGACTTTCGGGCTTCTGACGACCCGTAACGACTGTCAAAGATCCATGGATGACAGCTGGGACCAAGCCGTTACGGCTTAATTAACGTTCTTTCTGAGGCACGGAGGAGTCTCGTTATGTAAAGATGGTCACCCATCCACGGACCAACCCCGGCAAGCGTAGGATAACCCGATGGATCGACCCCAAAAACTCATATCATAGTCAAAGTCAAACACAAATAATTTATTTCAAGAAGGCCACAATAAAAGGCACTGTTGTACGTCAAAATTTACAAGAAAATAGAATTGATACCTATTAGCTGCCCCCTCCCGCCCCTTCCTAAATATAATTTCATAAGGAGAAGAATGAGCAAGAAATACCATATGTATACTCTTTTAAAATATGTTACAATATTTTGTATACATTAACTACATATAGTTATACTATGTGGAGACGATGTCTGGAATAAAATTATTATAAAATTATTATAAACACGAGTAAAGTAAAATAAAGTATGAACGTCATGAATGGCTCAGTGACGCACTATTCTTCTTTTTTTTAAAAAAAAAAATTGCATGCTTTGCATTGCTTTTCGCGATGCAGGGACGTTAATTGTTGAGAAGCTCTCCTGGTAAGTACCAGGGGAACTGGAGCCATTTCACCATTTGCATTGTGACGAGTATAAACTGCTTAGCAACTGTACCTATTAAATTAATCGAATCGCAACCCGTGAAATACTTACTTATTATTGAGTAGTCTGTGGTCTTCATCATCAGTTCCACTTCACCAAATGGTGCTTTCCGAGAGAAAATGCACGAGTTACTATAAAAATACCCAAATCACTTTAAGTGTGTGCCTAACTGCCTATGTTATTCTCCGATCATCAGATCCTGACCTGATGACAATGAGACTACCTAGGAAGTATAAACAGAAAATTAATTTTCCAAATCGGTCCAGCTTCTTTGAGTAATCGGGGAACATAAATCTATATCTATCTATATAAAAAAATAAATTGAAGTGTCTGTTTGTAATGTCAAAATAACAGCTTTTTACTAAATGCATATGAAAGTATATCCTCCTAACTGCGAGATCCCTCTCGCAGTTATGAGGTCGGATGTCAAAATCGTTTTATTAAAATGTGGCTGTTATTTTATTACACTTCTACACGAACGAAGTCACGGGGCACAGCTTACTATTTACTAATAATAAAATTAAAAAATCTGACAAACTAAGAACCTGCTCCTTTTTTTGAAGTCTGTTAAAAACATAAAAGCAAAAAATTCTGAAAATAACTTGATAGACATTTTAATTTAAGGCGCGGACTGACTACGATTTTAAATGGCACACAACCGCGTGATCGCGTAATAAAATAATATATGTGTTGCCGAGATGTGACCAAGCTGCGAATGTGCATTTATTTTCCGGGTTTTCTTTAGATTATTCAGAATACTCACAATAAATTAAATAATTGTCCGGTTAAAGTTTAAAAAAAATGCTAATTCTATTAAATTCTTAAAAAACAAAACAATGTGGTTATAACTGAAAATACAGAAATGTTCGACACCAAAGTTTATTTTTGTGGAGCAACTTCCAAATTTTTTTTGTGGGAATATCAAACTATTTTTTACTATTCTATTAGGTTAAAATTTTTCTCTGTCCACTGTATTTTTTGCGTCGGATAGTTTCATTGCGTTACATCATACTCGACAATCAAAGAAACCATTTTTTGTGAATATTGAGCTAATACCGCGCCTAATGTAGTAAATTATTCTATGTCGTAGCAAGCTCGTAGCGCGCGTAGCCGTTCGTAGCTCATACAAGCGTTCCACGTAGCGCTACGATAGAATAACTTGTGCTGCCATCAACAAACATTGTTGTTAGCTAACCAAACAACGGGCTTCTACTTGCTCCAAAACCATGTAACTTATGATTGGAAAATTAATTAAAACTCCATTCTTATTAACCATCTTGTTTATATGAGAATATTTCATTAATTTTAAATTAATTTTCACGTAGGTAATGAAAACTTTTTGTAATAATATGTTATAAAATTTTCGTCTCAAGTTATTTTTGTCGCGTATTGATTAGGATTTATTAATTTTCGAGGAGTTTGTTCGTGATTTCCAATTAATTGACTTTCAACTGGTGCGGAATGCCTTCAAAGCTAGGTTCAAGATTCTGATTATTAATTAATACCTCTCTGTCTGCATTTCTGTAAGCAATCTTATGGAACAGTTGAATGTGGTTACAATTAGTATTGGATATGTGTTCGGTATTGTTAGCTTGTGCATTGTACTTTGTACCTACACCAATAAACGTTGAACGTCAAGTATGCCAATAAACGTCATGCCAATCATAATAACTCCTTTATTAATTATGTAAGATTGTTGTTTTTACTGCGGAAAACTACTGATTTCTAATTCGAAGAGATTGATTCAAATGTTTCAATTTGTGTAATTTAAACGACACGAAGTTGTTATACCGTGTAGAGCTATTATTTTCTTTCGAAATGGTACGTCCGTATTTCAAAAATAACACTGTCACAAATAACTGAGTTACAAATAACTATGTTACAAATCAATGGGTTACAAATAACTATGTTACAAATCAATGGGTTACAAATAACTGTGTTACAAATAACTCAAACTTTAATTCTGATAAATTTAAGAAAATCAAATAAAGTAGGTTTGCCGATGACATTGTTCTTGTCGGTGAAGATTTACCTGAGATTCGGAGCAGATTGGAGAAATGGCAACAGAAACTGGAGAATGTTGGCTTGAAAATCAGCAGAACCAAAACTGAATATATGTTCTGCGATTTCGGCGGTATCTCCAGTTCTGGAGCCATAGCGCTTGATGGCGCGCTTCTCCCAGTCTGCTCCGACTTTCGGTATCTCGGTTCACTCGTGCAAAGCGATGGCGAAGTAGATCGGACGGTTAAGCATAGGATTAACACTGGATGGATGAAATGGCGGCAGGTCACGGGGACAATCTGCGACTCCCGCATTCCCCTTAAACTTAAGGGGAAGATATATAAAACAATGGTTAGACCTGCTGTCTTGTATGGATCAGAATGTTGGGCCACAAAAGGGATAAATGAAAAGCAGTTGCATGCAGCTGAGATGAGAATGTTAAGAGGGATGTGTGGTGTTACACGAATGGATAGAATAAGAAATGAGTACATAAGAGGAAGTCTAAAAGTGGCACCGGTGACTGAAAAGTTGTGCGGAAATCGGCTGTCATGGTATGGGTATGTGATGCGGAGGAGTGAGGAAAATGTCGTGAGGAAAGTTTTGAGTATGAATGTCGATGGCTATAAGAGTAGGGGAAGACCAAAGAAACGATGGATGGATTGTGTGAAAGATGACATGGCTAGAAAGGGTTAAAGGTGACTACCGAGATGACGAATAATAGAGAAGTATGGAAAAAAAGGACATGTTGCGTCGACTCCAAATATTAGATTGGGATAAGGGCAGGAGAATGATGATGATGGCAAATAAAGTAGGTACATAAGTACAAACAAAACCAATGTATCACAAGACCAATAAAATAGGAGCTAACCGCCACTACAAGATGTGTTCATAAAACCGGCCATCTCCTCTGGAATTAGGCGCAGCGCATAAAGACTATTGAAATGACAGCGGTCACCCCTCCTTGTTGTCGTTGGAATTACGACACACTTGTCTTTGAGTGTACGAACCTAAATAATAAAATAGATTTAAGTAGGTGCTTAGGATTTTTTCTCAGATTAGGTACTTAATTGTGGGTTGCATGTAAAGGATTTACTTCGTTTAACTTTATAAGTGTATCTCTTACTAAAATATTTAGGTAACCTTATGCACTAAATAATGTAAACTATCGCGCATAGTTTCTTAGATCTCTATATTATTTAAACTTCTATCGACTTCACGCTGCAACTTGAGGATAACGACTCAGGTATGCGATGTTTATAACTGAAATGTGCAACATGCAACAACTGTCGATCTATTCTGTAAAGCCAAAATTGCATTACGAAATTAGTGACTTTGAATTAGTTTCATAAATAATATATATAATATAATATATATAATATAATATAATAATATATAATCATTAATAATTTCACGTGTAAATTTCTGATTTCATGACGCATGCATTATTAATTCCATGAAATCAAAATACTTTCGTGCCAAGCGTGATTTAAGATAAAAGTAATGTTGCGCAACTAATTTCACAGTCAAATGCGATTCGCGAAAGCAAATTAATTGTACGATAATATTGTACATGGCAAAATAAAGCTATGATGCTGATGGGGCCATGATTTTGGGGATACTGTAGATTTCACGATACTAATATTTTACGAAACAAGTTGCACTGTTATTGAAATTACGTATGTTAAAATTTAGTTTAAATAAGATAGGCTATTGATATTAGAATTGTATTCGCTATTATTGTGCGGGTATGATACAGTAATTTCTACGTTGGATTTGATTGTTTTCTTATACCACTAGATGGCGTTACTTTTGGTATGGCTACGATCGATCCGTTTATTTTGATAAACATTGATTTTACATTTAAAGTAGTTATGAATTCATTAATACCTGTATTTTATGTAACGTTAAATCGATTATTTAAAATAATTATAGAATTGTTTTTGTTTGTATAAAAGATGTCAAGTATAATATATATAACGAGGTGGCGTGCTAAATCCAGTCCCCACTCTTGTTGTTTTCCGGCGTAGCGCGTTAGCTCATGGGTCAGTTTGTTACTAACTATACCGGATGATTTTTTTACCGTCTTGAAAAAATAGGGTATAATAGATGAACGGAGTAGAAGCCTATGGCATACCTAGTTTTATTTTTTAATAGCTTGTGCAGAAATTGATCTAAGTATCAATAAATACTACAAATTCGAAGTATACTTTTGTTATCACCGTGGATGCAGCGGTACTGAAGTAGTCTGCGTGACGTCACGTCCGTCTGTCAGCCCGCCTTGCGGCGACGGACGAGAGTTTATAAAAAGGCATTTGACAAGTGGATCGAGGCAGTCGGCGTCACGGCTGGTAATCATAGAACATAATTTTTTGTCCATATAAAATACCTATATAGTCTGTGGAGCAATCCATTAAATGACGTACTGCGCTGGTTGTTGGCTGAAATTCCTTTGTTCCAAATTCAAAAAAGTAAGTACAGCTTGATTTCGCTCATAAAAAAAAAACTGTCATATTCTATTTTGCTCGTAGGACATACCGGACATACCGAATGTACCATAGATGTCCATCTGATGCGTAGCATCTCTACCTAATCTGTGGTCGGCGTACGGTTCTCAGCGAGTTCACAACTGTCTGCAAGTATTTCTCACAGTTGTTCGTGGGAGGGTAACAAACGTATCAGTGTGGTGAACTATTTTGTAATATGAAAGTTAAAATAATTTAAAGTGATTCTGATGTATTTCGATATCATGTGTGATGTGCATAAGTGCTTATATTAAATGAATATTATATTAATCTGTGTTGTTTCTGTCACTTTCATACTATAAAATAAAAAAATAAAATTTTGAAAAAAAAATATAAATCGTTAAAAAATATCGAAATTAAAATCATAGGCAACCTGCATATGATTGAATTTTGATATATTTTTTATGTTTTTGAAAAAAAAAGTCTGTACTGCTTCTATTCCGTTCATCTATTATAGCCTATTTTTTTCAAGACTGTAAAAAAGTCACTCAGTATAAAAAAGTTGTAAGTGTGCCTAAAAGTGAGCTTTATCAGAGCGGACTCTATACGTAGTAGCCTGAAATTAATTTTACCATGCGTGCAATTAATGTTGTAATGTAAATTCGGCTTAATAATCTTACGGTGAAAACTTGGAAGAAGTGACTTTGAAGTGAGCTGTCAATAGTGTCAATCCCAAGAATCAGTTGGAATGAAAGTTTACTTCACCTGTTTTCACTACGTGATTTCTACATAGTATATCGGCCTGGGCATATTGAATTAATACAATTATAATATGTATGAGTACAGTCGATCACTTACTGATTTAAAAGTAGCTTTTATGAAGTAGGATGAACATTCAAAAGTCTTCAAATACCAGAATGTCGAAATGACAATTGAATCCGGACATAAGGCTCACGTTTCGCGGTACTTTTAGTGACACGGGCGGACGTGGGTACGCCATGGTCACCCTAACACACGCTAATGAAAATTCTTTCGGATATCGGAACACCCCAGTTTTAAACCGGACAGTTTCTGTTAAATCGTTGTCACTGTTCCACAAACTTTTGTCCGCGGTGTGAAATATTTCGTGAACTTCTGCAAAATGAGGTCCTGATGTTAGGAAATAGTTGAATGCAGTGTAAAATAATGTTTTATATTTTCGGTTCAGATGTGTGTGTGACAGGGTGTGTGGTGATGACAATAGCTGCTAGGTAGTCAAAAAAGTAAAAAAAAAAAACAAATCGTTTATTTCAAGTAGGCACTTAAAACACAATATATAGATGTATATGTCGTGGATTCTGAACGGAACGTCAAGTTGTACCGACTTGGGTGTGTTCGGAAATGGGGGTTGGCATCACTGTGCGAGCTGTCAATGTCATTTTGAGTTTGCGGGGGAAAATAACAGTCACAGATGACGGCTGTCATTCAAGGTTCCTGTACCTGACGAGGACTTCATGATTAGACACCGAACTGAAAGGACGTGCTGTACCAACCTCGCCCCGACCTCACCGCGTTCCGATAGTAATCCAGTTTCATCCGATTCGTGTGTAGTACTTTGTAACTGATTGTTTGTTAAATCGATCTAATTACAGCTGTAGAGTGCATATTGAGTCTTATTTCGGTTACAACAATGGACGACGACCAGTCCGGCAACGAACGGTGACATTCTCCTCCGACATATATATGAACAGTAAACTACGAACAAACGCACGAAACGGCACACACACTGCAATGCTGCCTGGAGGCAGATATAAGGACTGTTCAATCTGACACGAGGCGCGACACTCTTCGATTGTTTTAATGATTAGAAAGTAACGCAAATATTCACGCCAGTCCACACCTCAACAAATTAGTTGACATTGACACAATCGACGCGAACGAATTTTGTCCCGCATCCTGCGCGGGATTTGCCACAGTTTACCCAGACTTTTATAGTCCCATCACGAGTAGCTCGTCTATTATTAAACCACTGCGCTAAACAACCAGCCAGCAGAAGGCCTATTGCTCGCAACCAGTATCCCAAACTCATATTTCTAACTTCAAATTGACAAGCAGACGTAAGTCACCCTCACCCGATTGGTCGTTAAACGCCAAGGGGCTCGCGACGCCCTCTCAATCGGCCTTCGCTGACGTGGCATGCAGGCTTGTACCACTGACGGCCCCTTATAGCGTGCTCGAGTGTTTTGTATGGGCCATGAGTTCAGTCGACTGCATGAGCTATGATCGAGGCAATGGTTGAGCTTGTTTTTATGATATGCTAGCAACAGATGATGTGAGTGTTTTGAAGGCATAACAGTTTAGACATTACCTATGAGCATTTTATTACTTTTCTTTCCATTAATAGATTTTACACGAGGAGCTCGTGGCTAAGTAATAACAGCCGTACGGGTCGATCCATCAGGTTAAGCTATGCTTGCCGGGGTTGGTCCGTGGATGGGTGACCAACTTTACATACCGAGACTCCTCCGTGCCTCAGAAAGCCCGTTAAGCCGTTGGTCCCGGCTGTCATTCGTGGATATTTGACAGTCGTTACGGGTCGTCAGAAGCCCGAAAGCCTGACAACCAGTCTTACCAAGGGGTATCGTATTACCCAGTCACTAGGTTGTGGAGGTCAGATAGGCCGTCGCTCCATTATAAAACTGGTATTCAGCTGCATCTGGTTAGACTGGAAGCCGACCCCAACATAGTTGGGAAAAGGCTAGGCAGATTGATTTTACACGCACGTCATTCAGTAAACAAGGTAAGTTATGGCTAATCAAGGTAGGTAACTATTAAACTCATCCGGCTGCCACTAACACATTTCACACACGTGACTACACCCCGTATTTAGCAATTCACACATGGATAGAAACCATACATGTAACAAACTACCCGCGCTTATGTTAACACGATTAAAAATTCATAAAACATATTCAACTCTGCATAAGCGCCTACAACTTCGTGAATAGCAAACAATCCTTCCCGCATGGCTTAGAGATTCATGTAGGCGTTACGAAATAAAGGTATGGTATAAAAGGTAAAGTAAACTAGCGATAGGGAAACTTGGTTATGTCAACGCTATCAAAGGACTGACTAAAACTCTGCCCACGGCTGCCGGTGACAGATAAAAACGTCGGATTTGGTGGCGCGGTGTACCCGTGTCTTCGTCAGCGTATTTACTTACCCTGAAGCTGTTTGCTCCTTTACCCCTAACCTAACCTTTAGGGCCCTGTATCCAAGCGATGATAGAATAGCGGAACTGCGGAATTATTTCAAATCTGCTATATAAAAATTAAGGAATGCATAGATAGTTTAGAGTCTATGTAAAAAAGTGTAAATCACACTAATATTATAAAGGCGAAAGTTTGTGAGTGTGTGTGTGTATGTTTGTTACTTCTTCACGCTCAAACGGCTGGACCGATTTGGATAAAATTCGGTATGTAGACAGCTTATACCCTGGACTAACACATAGGCTACTTTTTATCCCGAAAAAATGTAGTGCTCCCGTGGGATGAGCAAGAAATTCAAATATATTTGTTACTCTTTCAAACTCAAACTCCTCGACCGATTTTGATGAAATTTGGTGTGGAAGTAGCTGACCCTCTGGATAAACACATAGGCTACTGTTTATCTCGAAAAATAGAGAAAGAACGAAAGAAAGAAAAAGTATTTATTGTGATTAGCACAGGAAGATCACCAACTAAACTGAAATCTCAATAATAAAACTTTGAAAACAAAAAAAAAACAAAAATAAATAATCACACTATCACACTAATATTATAAAGGTGAAATTTTGTGAGTGTGTGTGTGTGTATGTTTGTTACTTCTTCACGCTTAAACGGCTAGACCGATTTGGATGAAATTGGGTATGTAGACAGCTTATGCCCTGGATTAACACATAGGCTACTTTTTATTCCGAAAAAATGTAGTGCTCCCGTGGGATGAGCAAGGAATTCAAATATATTTGTTACTCTTTCAGACTCAAACGGCTCGACCGATTTTGATGAAATTTGGTGTGGAAGTAGCTGACACTCTGGATAAACACATAGGCTACTGTTTATCTCGAAAAATAGAGAAAGAACGAAAGAAAGAAAAAGTATTTATTGTGACTAGCACAAGAAGATCAACAACTAAACTAAAATCACAATAATAAAAGTTTTAAAACAAAAAAAAAAACAAATAAATAATCACACTATCACACTTATATTATAAAGGCGAAACTTTGTGTGTGTGTGTGTGTGTGTGTGTGTATGTTTGTTACTTCTTCACGCTCAAACGGCTAGACCGATTTGGATGAAATTGGGTATGTAGACAGCTTATGCCCTGGATTAACACATAGGCTACTTTTTATTCCGAAAAAATGTAGTGCTCCCGTGGGATGAGCAAGGACTTCAAATATATTTGTTATTCTTTCAAACTCAAACGGCTCGACCGATTTTGATATAATTTGGTGTGGAAATAGCAGCCATCCTGTGTACACATAGCACACATAGGCTACTTTACATCCTGAAAAAATGTAGTGTTCCCGTCGGATGAGCAATTTTTTTGAGAATACTTTTCTCACCGATTAAATAATACATGTTTTAGTGTATCTCATAAACCGCGGGTAACACCGCGGGGCGCAGCTAGTAATGTAATAATGTAAAAAATAAAAAAAAAAATAAAAAAAAATAGCTACGCCTGCCATCAAACTGCTATGCATTTTGGCAGAGGTAATATTTGTTTTAAAAAAAATATTTCTGTGACACTTAAACATTCGAATACGTTTTGTCCGTATTGTGCAGGTTCATCCCATTTCTGTTGCGAGTCTTTTATGCTCTAGCAAACTGCAGTTCGAAAATATTTTATAACCTACTTAAACATTTTAGTAGTTGAACGTGTTGTCTTAAACTTATGATGAAACTAGTTTGATGAAAATTATCCATTAGGCTTGCTTGGATACGAGGGGACTGTTTTATGACTTAGGTGATAAGTATAAAACATATAAGTAGGTAATTAATGGTTAACATATTAATGGTTTCTGAAAACAAGCATTATGAACAGATATTTGACAACTTGAAATTCATTTTAGATGTTTTCGTTTATTTCGTTTCGTTCGCGACGATAGGTCTTGGTAGAGGTAATTGAAATAGAGCGGACTGTATAACATGTTTAGTATGATAGAAATAAGTAAATACAACGGTGTCGGTTTAAAGGCAAACAAGATAATTATGACGCTGAGAAAACGCGTAAGCGCAGCTGTGCGTGGAGGCGTGCAACAGCTGACTCGATGACTGGTGCGTGGCGCGGGGGTGCGCGCTGCGGTCGTCCGGCCGGCTGCCTCGCCGCTGCCCCGTATCCCTCGTTCACTGCCGCCAGCGCGCGGCGATGTTGAGAGGAGCAGCCTTCTACGTTTCTTATACTTAATTAGGGTCAGTATTTATAACTTGCACGTATTTTTAATATATTGTTTTCGTAAGTAATATTAGAGCCTTACACAATTTTTCATTTTTGAAAATGAACATTCTCTACACTGCCAGTGCCTAAGGTTTTATTGTAGCAACACGCTTTTCGTCATAATGGCACTTTAAGGCGATAAGCTCATCACTTGATCCACTCATCCTATTGATTCTGCACTCCTTCTCCAACACTTTACATATTGCTTATTTAGCATTATTTCATTTCGGCGTGCCGCTATTTGTCTTCAGTGTTTTGCTGATATAGTTATCTCTGTTCACTTGTTTCACGTGAGTTCGCTATTGCTGATTTTGTGAACGTGATATTCTATGGAAGTTTTCTTTTAATCGTGATCTGAGAAGATGTCTCGCTTCATTTATTGTTTGGAAAATAAGTGTCAATTCATACAATGACAACGTTGCTTTGCTCTTAAATTGATGTTTTTCTCGGAAAGTCCCAACTTTGCAGCGATTCATTTTTCTCGGCACCTCATTTAAATTGTATCGATATGGTTGACTGTAGAGATATTGAAAGTGTGAATGCACTCATTATTTTTCTTTAAGATTATTCTAGCGGAGCGAGAGCAATTCCCAAGCGTATCTATGTTTGCGCAAAATATTTTGTTTGAATGCATTGTTTGCTTATGTATTACTGTGATTTGGTGTAAATACTTCGAACGATGTTAACGTGATGCTGGTTAAGGACATTTAATCTTGGTTAACAATCTATTTAAATATTCAGATAATGAGAAGTAAATGGGTAGTTATAAACTTTTCGTCAACAAGACAACGTTTCTTCAACAAGAATAATCTATCCTACCTCTTAGTCGCTAAAAAAGGACATTAAAATCCATGCCCAAAAAAAATTGGTAAAAATCTGAAATCAAAACTTTCAAATCCGGCCATCGAGACCAAAACAAGTTTAAACAATTCTCGGGTTCGAAAGAAAGGGAAACTTCTGGTCCGAGGGTTAGGGGAAGTGGTGTCTTACGGGGAAGGCTCAAGGGATCCCCTTGGCTCCGGTGCGCAAAGCCGAAACCGCGAAATCCCCGGGTACCATATGTCATAATTTCAGCGAAAAGGCCTACGCTTTTGGCTGAAGTGTTTCGGTTACTCTCCATACGAATTTCTTTTATGGAGTACAAAGGTTCAATTTTTTTACATATACAAGGTGTAAAAATCCTCTTAAGGGGTCCTTATATCTACTCTTCATTACGAATAACTTTTACTGTGGGTCCGCGCCTGAATTCACGAAAAAAAAACAGCTGTTCGCTACATTTATGTTTGCATAACTCATCAAAATGTAGGGTACAGCAGTTTTGTTTTGCGATTTTAGGTTTGGTCCTATAGTAAAAGTTGTTCATAGTGATGAGTACAATGACCCCTTAAGAGGTTGTGCGTTATTTAAGTTACACCTTGTGTCCTTCTTCTTGTGTTGTATCTGTTTTTGTAACTTTTTGCATACCGCTGATTTTTGCGGAAACATTACTAAAAAATTAGTTGGCGCTAATTCCCAAAAACGTCTCTAATTCTGATAAAGATTAATAATTTAACATAGACAAAGAAAATAACATTTTGTATGAAAAAGATCTGAAATAGATCCCCTTATAACGCTCTACCAAACACACTCGTGAATTTTTACAACCTGAAATACAGATAGGTTTTCACAATGTTGTTTGGACATTTATTTTATATCATAGTCTATGGTTACGGTAATAAATGATGGTATTTACGAGGTTGCACTTTACGTTTTAAATCAAATTTTTGTCCACCCTTTCCTAGGGGTGTTCTGTTTTATGGTATTTATTTAGGAAAGTAAAGCTAACGGAAAAGTGTAAATAAGCATTTGTTTTTATTATTTCTTCCTTCTTCGTTTTAAGGATGAGCAGAACACCAGAGAATAGATGCTATATTTATCATACACTAGCAGAGCCTCGCGGTTTCACCCGCGTAAGTCTTGAACCCGTAAGAATATCTGGATAAAAAGTATTATATACACACATCAAAAGTGTCTAGGGATCAAGCATTTTTATGCGGATTTCTTGAGATTGAGATGTGGCTTTGTAATAAATTTATGATTTTATAAATTTATATGGATCCTTTTTGGTGCATTTCATAATTTGAATCAGGAACTGTGAATCAAATTCGAGTAAAAGATGAAAATCAGCTGTCAATATTTTCCCTATAAAAACATACAACGCATTGAAGACATTATTAGTGCTACTGTTTCCCTACTACTGATTAAAACCAACGTTATTATGGAGCGGCGACGTCATTTAAGCAGGGAAGAAATGCTCAGAGCCGTGGGAATGATAGAAGCTGGTTCCCGGCAACGTACTGTGGCTTTAGCTCTGAATACAAGTCAGAGTGTTATCAGTCGACTTTGGACACGTTACCGAAGCACTGGTACCGTGGCTGAGCGCCATGGAGGACGGTATCGCTGCACCACACGGAGACAAGACCGATACATTCAAATCTTAACTCGAAGAGCTCCAACTATAACCGCCATGATGTTAGCCGTGAGGCTTCATCACTCTTCAGGGAACTTAATTAGCGACCAAACAGTCAGAAACCGCTTGCATGAAGTGAACCTTCATTCCCGAAGACCGCTACGGGTACCACCTATAGCAATGCACAATCGTAGGATTCGATATCAATGGGCTCTTGAACACAGAAATTGGGCAGAAGAACAATGGCGTTTCGTGTGCTTTTCTGATGAGTCTCGTTTTGGTATGAGACCGGATACAAGACGTATACGACACTGGAGAACCCCTGGACGCCAACAGCGATTAAAATCCTGCCAGGAAGTCCATCCTTATAGTGGTGGAACCATCATGGTATGGGCGGGTATTTGGATCAGAGGCAACCTCAACGCTCAAATTTATGCTGAGACGATTGTATCAGACGTCATCGTTCCTCTACAAGTGCAAATCGGTCCCTTATTTCAGTTAATGCATGATAATGCACGACCGCACACCGCAAGAGTTGTAAGACAGACTCTCGCCGCAGCTAACATCAATGTCCTGCCCTGGCCTGCTCAGTCGCCAGACTTGAACCCGATTGAGCATGCATGGGATATGCTACAGAGAAGAGCTCTGCCGAATATGGAGGGTATCCAGTCGCAAGAAGACCTTTTTTTGTTGTTGCAACGAACATGGGCGGCCATTCCACAGCGTGATTTGGATGAACTCATTTTGAGTATGCCAAACCGATGTTCTTGTGTTGTTAGTGTTCGCGGTAGAAACACGGATTATTAATTGTTTAAGTTACCCAATAAAATTTTAAAGAAAACTGTTATTTCAGTCTTTTTTTCGAACTTTAATGTTAGTGGTTCAAATGTCAAAAATCCCTTTATTAGGAAAATGGCAAATTTCTTTATTAATGCAAAGGTGACTTGGTTTATCGTTACTGTGACAAACGAAAACACTTTATTTGATGAATCCTTAAAGAAAATTTTAATTAATATCAATCAGGAGAAAAGTTATTGCAAAAATATATGTTGATCCCTAGACACTTTTGATGTGTGTATTTACAAATAAATATTTTGTATTTTTTATATTTTAGAATATCGGGGTACAAAGTATTACATTTTTACAAATATAATACTTATTGATACGGCTCGCATTGTGAGAAGATTCCTGTCTCTGCAGCCCTAACCACCGGTAGCTTGGACCCTGCTCCCGACATCGGCGGACCTCTATTTTTCATATAAATATATATTTTTTTATATCATATATATTATATATAGAAATATTTAAAAATGTAAATAGATAAAAAAGAATATTAATAAACGACATAATAATCTAAATAAAGAAGAAACTGACTGAGTGACTGACATATCAACGCACAGCCCAAACCGTATATCAAAGGTATTTAAATATGTTAAGAACTTACTAAGCTAAAAATTGATTTAAGTATAGCATTTTGTCATAAATCTACATTTAAACGAAGCATGTTTAAATTCTGGTGCGCGTGAGAGTCTTCTATCTCGCGCGTCAAACTAGACAGCCATAACGCCATTTCACTTACACACCGAGCTAAACCACGCTTCGATATATCCTCTTAATGTTATACTCTCTGAAAACAATACAGCCGAGAAAGTAGGTAGGTTATTATAGGTACAAAAGCAATTTCAAATGTGGAATTACATTTTACATTTTTAATCACGAAAGCATATTCGGCCAGCCACATCCATTTGTCAAAAGGTTACATACTATATTCCAAATTCAAGCTTCGTTTGTTTCCGTACAAATTAGAATCTGTCAAACGCTCAGTAAATTCGCATTCATTACCGAATGCAGTCTATGGTCACAGTGCCCCGGGGTCGGATGTTTTGTAATTTTCCTTTTTGTAGTACCCCAAAAGCTTTGGCTGAATTTCAAAGCTTTGGCTGAATTTCTATAGACGGTCAACGCAAAATATGTTGTTTTATCAGCTTACGCAAACCAAAACTCAAAACAATTTTGGACATCAGAGTTGTTTAATAACATTTTTGTCCACTGTGTCCAACTTTTTTCTTTTTTTTTGCGTGGATAAATGCTCACGCATACTGCACTACCATGAGAAGATAGTGTAGTTATGTGGGAGTCCATCCCACTAAAACTCCACGGTGTCCTCCTCTGCCGCTTATGGGGGTAACACGGGCACGCGTTAGCACTCATCCGTGAACCCGCCACGGCTGTCCTCCTCTGGCGCACCAATCACCGGCACACCAAAACACAATGGACCAAACCAGCACATGTCGGTCTGTCTGTCACAACCCCGTGTCTGGGCACCCTTGGTCCTTTTGCGACGGGTCAGGTCAGTGGCCCCGCCGCCTTTCACTTTTTGGCCGTAGAGGATAGGGAGAGCGGCCAACACCATATCAACACTCTTCTTCCCCTGCGGCCTCACCGCGTCCGCCATCAGACGGTAGCGGTCAAGGCGGCGGAAGATAGGGAGAGCGGTGCATCGCAATATCGGCACTCCTCTCTCGCCGCGGCCTCCAACTATTAATCGCGATGCCTCCCATAGGACATCGCGGCGCGCCTCAGTTGCGATGTCGCCCAAGCGGCACCGCAGCACTGTTGCCCGCTACGTCGTCGGCTTATCGGCAAAAGCCTTGACGAGCGGCCCTCTCCTCGGGTTCCTCTTTGCTTCACCCTGGGTAACCAAGTCACGGCTACTGAGCCCCCCCGCCTCGACAATGCGGAAACCCACCTTCGGAGGCTTGTGTCCAACCTGGTCCTGGTGGCGTGATGTTATTGATTGATTATTATTGATTTATATTATTATTTTTATTACATTTAAATATTAGGGATTAAAGTATGAAATTGCCGATTTGTACTGACAATTGAAATTCGTTTTTTTAATAATTTAACATATTGTTTATTTAACCAAAATAATTACCATTATTATCTATACATTGCTGCCATCTAATAGGAAGGTCATATGAGCCTTTGCGATAGAACTCTCGTGATCTAGATTCGAAAAACTGTGTGAAAGCATTTTGTACTGCCTCCTGAGAAGAAAACTTTTTATCACGTAGAAAATTGTCCAAATCACGAAAAAAATAGTAGTCCGTTGCAGCAAGGTCTGGCGAATATGGAGGGTGACGAATGGTTTCTAATTGCAGTTCCTGTAGAGTTAAAACGGTTTCTCGTGCTGTATGAGGTCTCGCGTTATCATGGAGCAATAATGGTGAAGATCGATTCATGAGTCGGGGCTGTTTCACTGCTAGTTTTGCTATCATTGTTCGGAGTTCGGCACAGTAGACATCTGCCGTTATTGCTTTACCAGATCGGAGAAAGCTATAGTGAATAACACCATGCTGAGACCACCAAACAGTTACCATTACCTTTTTATTGGTAAGCTTTGCTTTTGCAAACGCCGCAACAGTGTCCTAAGGACACTGTTGCGGCGTTTGACCTGGGGTCAGCCATTGCATTTTTCGTTTACGGTTATCGTAAAGAATACACTTTTCATCACATGTCACAATTCGATCCAATATTCCTTCATTTCTGTATCGATTCAACAAGCCAACACAAGTTTCAACACGCGTTTCTTTCTGCAGATCAGTCAAATCATGCGGTACCCATTTCTCATATTTTTTTATTTTATTGATTTGACGCAAATGAGTCAATATTGTTGGTAAGGTAACGTTAAACCATGCTGCTAATTCCTGGGTAGTTTGGCTCGGATCGGCTTCCACCATCTCTTTCAATTCATTGTTATTCACCTGTGTGGGCGGTCTTCCACGTGGTTCGTTCTTCAAATCAATGTTCCATCATGCTTCCATCACGAAAGCGTTTAAACCAAAATCGCACGGTGCGCTCATTAGCAGTCCCGTCTCCAAACGCAACATTGATATTGCGAGCTGTTTCTGCCGCGTTAGTTCCGCGTCGGAACTCTTATTCAAAAATAACTCGAATTTTCGAAGTATCCATATTTCTTGTCTAAGCTGAATAAAAAAAACAACTGAAAGTCGATAATCGAATGTTGCACATTTTTTAAAAGAAGAACTTCATAGGTACCATGTGAAAAAAGTTTCACTGAAAAATCTCAAACCATGAAGGTTCTATGTCAATTCGAAGTTCCTAATACAATAAACGGCAATTTCATACTTTAACCTCTATTATTGCAGGTTGACTTAGAAGTCTGCTATTACGAGTACATACTGTAATGTATTCTTTTAAGTTCTTTCGGGGATTTCCAATTTAAAAATAACTAGCTGCGTCCCGCGGTATCCCCACGTAGATCAGGATAAAAATGTGTTAATCCAGGGTATAAGCTATCTACATATAAAATTTCATCCAAATCGGTTCAGCCGTTTGAGCGTGAAGAAGTAACAAACATACAAAGTTACAAACACACACACTCACAAACTTTCACCTATATAATATTAGTGTGGTGTTGAGGGTTAAAAATATTTTGTCGCTAGTAAATGGTCGGTGTTTTGCAATAAATCCTTTTTATTTTGACTTAGAAGCAAGGCAAGTTTGCTTTGGTGATTGTTATTCTATAAACCGGCAACGGAAGTATTTGCTAAGCGAATTCCGATCCAAGAAGATATTGCTTAACTAAACGATAGAATTTTTGAGGGGTCGGGGTTATGATAGTTTTTCTTAAAGATCGCATTCTTGATTCGTAGGAAACTGTTTGATGTTTTCGATTTTGTTATCGTTATTGAAATATTTTGTGCTTGAATTTTGAATAAAGAACAGTAGGTAGGTTGTTTTATGATGTACCTAAAATATGTATGAACATGTCCGGGTTTTAACATACCGACCTCATGTTTAATTAATAGCATTGTTATTTTATTTCACAGAATTTTATAACCTTTGCTCCTATCAGTTTTTATGACTCCGCAAACAGAACAAATGAAAAACTTTTTTACAAAAAAATACAACCGACTTCCAAAAACAACACTACAAAGTGAAAAATAACTTTAATTTCGGAAGTCGGTGTCTAGTTAAATGTATTTTCGTTTTTTGCCACCGACTTCCGAAGTTAAAGTTATTTTTCACTTTGTAGTGTTGTTTTTGGATGTCGGTTGTATTTTTTTGTAAAAAAGTTTTTATTTTTCACTTTTTAGTTGTACCACACAAATTCTAATACCACTACCTGCAAAACAAACTAGAACATCATCCATATAAAAGTGGGGAAAAAAATACGTATTATTGAAGCTAACTCAAAAACTACCAAAGCAAAGTTAATCAATTTTATATGGGACCAACTGTGATGTATATTCTCGAATAAAACAAAAAAAATCCAAATCGGTCTACCCATCTTCGAGTAATCGGGGAACATACAAAAAAAAAAGGTTCCGACGAATTGAGAACCTCCTCCTTTTTGAAGTCGGTTAAAAATTAGTACATGACTGTGTTTGATATCAAAGGGATTTTATTGTCCAATACTGGGGTATTATGTTATATTTTTTTCATGTTTTACCAATGGACCTTAAGATTACAAAGGATTTATAAAAACAAATAAAAATAAAGAAATAAAAATTGTTTATTCTGCACAAAAAAGACGCACATAAAAATAATAATTGACTATACAGGGTCAAATTAAATTAGCTAGCGAAACTCTGCATACGTGATGGGTGTCGATGTCTAAACACGATATATAAAAATAAAAAGCTATTACGTTTTTTTTGGGGGTCAATGACTGTTGGTGGTGTTGTTACTTGAAGTATTTATTTATTTATTTAAACTTAAAAATGTACAAAGGCGGACTTAATGCCTTAGGCATTCTCTACCAGTCAACCAAGGGTGGTGAAGAGATTCATGTCAGGTGCTCAGTATGAGAGAAATAATTATAAAAAGAACACTAAAAATATATTTTGATTAACTCGTCGCGCGCTAATTAGCAGACACAATAGAAATTCTATTGTTATCTGTACACATGGTGTGCAACCGACATTTTAGGAGTTAATTATAAATAAACTGTATACAAGTACATAAATAGGTTATAAACTAATAATACACATACATGCCTACTTACTATAAAATATAATTATTATATATATATTATAATTATATTTTATAGTAAGTAGGCATGTATGTGTGTATATATGTGGTGTGTATGTGTATATATATATATATATATTATATATAATATACAATACAGTTTTCTTTTTTTATCGTGTTTAGGTATCGATACCAATCACGTCTGTGAAGTTTATATAAAAAAACTGATGTTTAAACTGATATTTGCGGTCGATGGCCCCACAAGAATATCATCAAATTAATTTCTTTTTGTTTATCTTGTTTTGATATCGATACTCATCACGGCTGCTAAGTTTTGCTAGCTAATTTAATTTGACCCTGTATAATAAAGTACTACAACTATTATGCAAGTTTCTAAGAAAATTGTGGTCTTGGAGAGTTCTTTGTTTGAGTTGCACGTGAATTTGTTCAAAAGGCTCCCCCTTTAGTTGACATTAAAAACCGCTGGTACGAGTATACGAGCAACGGGCAACGGACGGTAACTGAAGTTTGAAAGAAAAACTCGCATAGAACAAATTACATTGGATAACTGCGCTCGCGTCATTTAGCATAGGTACTTGTTAGAGCTCGTTATTAGTTGTTTTTACTTGTTCGGTTGCGATGTTTCCATTTGTTTTTTTTTTTTTTTTGTAATATTATAGGTACTTATGACTTAATGGGCTTATGGCTAAGTAATAACAGCCGCACAGGTCAATCGAGCAGGTTAAGCTACGCTTGCCGCGGTTGGTCCGTGGATACCATCTTCAAATACCAAGACCCCTCCGTGCCTCGGAAAGTATGTTAAGCCGTTGATCCCGGCCCGGCTGTCATTCGTGGATCTTTGACAGTCGTTACGGGTCGTGAGAAGTCCGAAAGTCTGTCAGCCAGTCTTACGAAATGGTATCGTATTACCCAGTAACTGGGTTATGGGGGTCAGATAGGCTGTCGCTCCATACTACTACTACACTACTACTAGTGGGGTACTTATAAAACCGCAATGATCCTTGCAGAACGTGCACAACGAGCGGTTCTTAAAGTGATGCTTTTCAAACCTAGAGACTACCCCACTAATCAGTTATATTCTGAGGCCGAAGTTCTCACAGTAAGGTCCTTCGTTCAGTCTTGCGGAGACACTCCAGCCTTCCATTAGATAAAAAGCTGCTTCTAAGACGTGAGGGTTTCCCTATATGTAAAACAAACCCCTCTCGTTTTGCATTTACAAGTCGACAATTGTTGGCTCAAAGTTCACGCATGTATAATAAAATAAATAAAATTATTCCGTTGTACAGATATAACTTAGATGAAATTAAAAAAAAAATAAGAAACTGGCTGATATCCTTAACTTATGATGAGACAGAAACTTTATTGGCTATACAATCATAACTTTATCAAACCTACCTTGTAAGAAAGCTTATCAAATAATCACAATTCACATACACACCTCCCTACACACACACTACACTCATAAACACATCCCTATTTACACAAACACAATCTTTCACTCCATCTGCTGTGTTAACAACCACTGTAAACTAACAGTAAAGTCACGGTTGTATTTTATAAATTGAAACCGTAAAATCTCCGACTCCTAAGATACAGGTCTGCGTACCTAGTTTAGGAGCACGGAAAGCTGACTATAATTTTAAACTTGGTAGTACAACCTACTGTTTCCATATGCCATGTACTGTGTTGTTGTTTAAAAATATATCATCATATCATATCATATCATCATATGTAAAATACTGGTATTCAGCTGCAACCGGTTAAACTGGAAGCCGACCCCAACATAGTTTGGAAAAAGGCTAGGCAGATGATGAGGACATCTTAAATAATAATATGGAGGATAACTATACTTATCAAAACGGTAAAGGAAACCATAGAGAGGAGACCAGCGTGATCTAGAATCAAAAATTCGGAGACATCGACCAACTCACACTCACAGAGAGGAGGCCTGTGTCACAGCAGTGGGAATGTTGTAGGTTGATAATGTTAATATATGTTAGTAGGTTCTGGGCCAAGATGGTTTTACTGTGCAACCTTCGCGAGTCTGCTTTAAGTTGATGACATAAATTCGACACAAACATTGATTTGTATTGAGGGATAAGAAAAGATTTGGCAGGAGCGTCCACTGGTCCGCGCCGGCCGCAACGCACGCACGGCACACAACGGATTTTGATTTGTTTTTATGAAGAAATGCGGGCGGTACCGTTAGTGGACGCAGTGCTATAAAATATGAATTCATGCAAAGCAAACCGAAATCCGTTGCGTGTCGTGCGTGAGTTGCTGCCGGCGCGGACCAGTGGACGCTCGCCTTTAAAGGACTGACAAGAGTATGTCATAAAATAAGATAAAATATAGAAAGTATACGGGGTGTAATTTTAATCATCTTCATCCTCTTAAAGGGTCATTATTGTACTCATATTAGGTATGTATAACTTTTACTATGGGACCAAATCTGAAATCGCGAAAAAAAAATTCACCGGTTCCCTACATTTTGACGAGTTATGCGAACATAAATGTAGGGAACAACTAGATTTTTTTTTTCACGATTTCAGGTTTGGTTCCATAGTAAAAGTTGTTCATAATGATGGGTACAACGACCCCTTAAGATATAAAGATGATTAAAATTACACCCCGTATCTCTAAATCTAAATAATTACGCGATAGATTAGTATCTGGCGTTTTATTTATTCCGGTGCATCCCTCCGATGTAACTAACAGTACTTACCAAAGACGTCAAGGGTGTCTTAAATCTGAAAGTGGTGAATTTAGTTTGAGCATTGTAAGAGGTTGGTTTTCTAAAATGTAATGTGCTACAATTCTTGTAATTAAATTTATTTCATAAATTCATCATTCATCATTATCACCATCATCATTTTTTAAAATATTTTTTTTTTTTCATAACTAAAACTATGAAAAAACTAAGATATCGCATCGAAAAATTCTTCCGCATCGCTGTCGACTGGTAAATTACCCAAGATACTGGCAGCATTGGTTGTATGGCAATGCTAAACCTCTGGCCTAGGTAAAAGCCAGCCCTTGGGTCACGCGAAGTGGCTACCAGCCGTTTGGAGAAAGTAAATATAACAAACCTAATCTAAGACCACTTCTTTTGAACAAAAGTGTGCATATTCCTTCCTTAAAAAGATTTTCGATAACAAATCAAAATAAACCCCTATTTTTTGCACAAAATTCGATCAACAAATTCATTATATCTTCATTTCACATTTGATTAGGTACTTCATATAACTTGTGAATTGAATGGATTCAATCCAGCACCAACGTTGTAAGGACACGTGTGCAGAACATGCATCAATATGCATATGAAAATGAAAATTTGTTCTCACTAGTAGGGTTACAAGTATCGATACTTGAGTGGTATCGATACTTCTGGTACGATCCGTAGGCCCGCTTGCAACCCAAATCACTAAATCCGTATAGCACTAAACGTATTTAGTGATTTGTGGTGTAAGCGTCCCTTAGTGTGTTTTTACGGTTCTCTCTCGATACTTAGAAGCAGTAGCTACTCGAATAAGGAATGACACAATCCGAGTATGGAATGGGAATTTCCTAAATGGGTTATACAACATCAGTTTTTAACCGACTTCAAAAAGGAGGAGATTATCAATTCGTCGGAACCTATTTTTTTTTTTTTTTTTTTTTTTTTTTATGTATGTTCCCCGATTACTCGAAGATGGCTGGACCGATTTGGATTATTATTTTTTTTGTTTGAAAGGGTATACTTCCCAGGTGGTCCCATGATCATCAAGTCAGGATCTGATGATGGGATCCTGGAGAAATAGAGAGAACTCTTCCAATTTTATAGGCACACTTGAAGCGACTTTGGATAGCTTTTGGAAAAGTACTTTCTTGGAGTGGTCCCATTTCAATTTGGTGAAGATCTGATGAAGAACTTCTGAGATAGGCAACGGAACTCCTCAATAAATGATAGCAAATGGACTGGGATTGCTGAAATCTCATGTCTGTTTGTTGTTCACACCAGTTCATCGGTGGCAAAAACGAAAATACATTTAATCAGACACCGACTTCCGAAATTAAAGTTATTTTTCACTTTGTAGTGTTGTTTTTGGAAGTCGGTTGTATTTTTTTGTAAAAAAGTTTTTATAGTATATGCGAAACTCGAAACACGTGACGTGTATTTTTATGTAAGAATCTATGTACAAAATTTCGAAACTGTATAGTGAAAAATCACAAAGTTATAAGCTTGATATGTTACCTGGTTGTCCGTACAAAAACATGATCACCACGCGGCGCCCGCTGTGCGCCCGTGCTTAGTGCAGCTATGACCTGCAGTGACTTGTGTTCGTCGCGCGGTGTCCATATTGTATCCTTTTTCAAAGATTTTTGGGGCAAAATATAACACGGTATAAAAATGATTGGAATCGATTCAGTTATTTATTCTGAACAAACTATATTCAGGTTTCGCATATACTACAAATAATGTTGTATATAATATATGTAATAATAAATTATGAAAATAAACGATTAACGATTAACTTGATACACAAAATATCACTGCGGCGGCGCCGGACCGCAGGTTTGTGTACACGAATGAATATCGCTCAAGCGCCGCACTGCCACCGCACCGGAGCCGCGTGTACACCGCATTGATAACGAATTATATAATAAAACAGCGAGCATGCGGTCCGGCGTCGGTGCAGCTCCGGCGTCGTGTACATGAAGCCTTAGAATCAAAAGAAAAATTATAGTTTATAAAACTAAAAGACACGCTTTAATACCGTTAAACAGAACTAAAAAGTAAAAAATAAACTTTTAAATATAAGAATAAAGTGATTAACGAGAAAATTAATGTCATTGTAAAAAATCATGGGGTGCTTTCGAATTACAGAGTTAGTGTAAGAATGTCGTACAAAGCACACCACGCTTTTTTTAAAAATTACATTAATTTTCTCGTTCTTATAATGAAAAATTATTTTTTTACTTTTTAGTTTAGTTGCGTGTTAAGCGTGTTTTTTTGTTTTTTTTTTTAAACTGTCATTTATTTTTAATTTTTTTAGAGATAAATCGTTAATCCTGATGGTGATGAACCTGATCAGGATAAAGGGACTTAAATTATTGTATTGTCATTAGGACCTTTTATGTGTGCAAAATTTCGAATTAATTTGACCCTTTAAAGTGGGTAAAAATTGAGTTCAATGATTCCATTACATACAAACATACATACATACAGGTGAAGCTAATAAAAGCGTGTTATAAAGCACAGACAGAGGCGGACTTTTAATGAGATAATGGTATCGATAATTTTATGTCAATTTTACGAAATTAATTAGAGGTATCTGTTGATTCTTTGTCACTATTCTACTATGAGCAAAATGTTTGCATTATTTTGTAACAATATTAAATTTACGACTAATGAGAAAAATTAAAATATCGATACTTTTGAATCGATCCCTACTCGCAAGCTGTTGAAGCAGTAAATAAGATCCGGAATAAATATCCGGCCACCAACTGAACCCGTAGCATTCTGTCTCTATATATCTACCTGTGAGAGAAAGGGACGGATACAGCCACCCAGTGCTGATGACGAACTGCGATAGTCCCTACGGCTTCCCGCGAATTAGTGATTGACAGTGCAATCGATGCACAGTGGGCTTGATGTAGCTTTGTGAGAAAAGTGTTTGATTTTGTTGTGATGTTATTTCAGAAACTAGCATGATGTTTCACATAAAGAAACATGCATTTTTTTTATTATTCCTCTCGTAATTTTTATATTGGCTTCCTTATTTTTTTAGGCAATAAATACGTTGTAATTTAATAGATGCTTAATTATTAATTTTGACTAAGTCTAAGTGGGTTTTACGTTTTTTTATCAAATCTAAAAAGATTTGGACACTCGTCGTCGTCAAAATGTTGCATATTAAAATAATAATATAATTTAATAATATAGGTATTCTTTAAAATGGGAATTATTTAACTAATCATCTTAAAACTTATTGACCTTCTAATGATGTACGCTTTTTAAAATTATAGAACCTGTGAAAATTTTATGTGCTTCGAATGATGCACACTTTTAGAATAGCAATATCTTAATTTTGCATATAATATGGTACCTACATACGAGTAAAAGGTTTTAAACATAGTTCCACATATTTTGCTGACTTTTTTCAGCATACAAAAAACACTTTAAAATGAAAATTATAAACAAAAAACACTTATTAATAGGTACTGAGATCATGTGATCAAAAAATATTTTGAAAATTAAGCTATATTTTTACTAGTGATAATAATAAGATTATGACATGACTGTGTGGAACTTGGATGTTTGATGTAGCGCTAAAATTAATAGCAATGTATTAATTTTAGCACTACATCCAAGTTGGTCACAGTTACTTGGCTACTTAATATTTTTAGGACCCCGAAATAGGAATTATTTGAGGTTCGCAAAAAGAGGCGAGGCGCGTTCATTATATTAGAGTGTTCAATAATATTTTTAGGAAAGCAAAATGCAAATTATTTGAGGTTCGATTAAATACATGACTCTTTAAGATCCACCGCCAAATATTTTGTCAAACATATTTTGTACACTACTTCATTTACTTTCCCCACTGTGCGGCATAACGTTGCATCGGAAATAGAAACGTTAAATTCACTAAGCAATTTTGCGCGGTGAGATTTGGAAGTGAAAGGTTTCACAAACATTTACTAAGCAATTTCATATAACTACATTTACAACAAATATTTCACAATGTGAACCGGTAGGGTTGAATAAAAAATGCTTCAAATCAAAGATTTTATAGAATCTTACCAAATGCACTTGCTATTAGTCGGAAAGTTTTATGTCAATGGCCCCTCCCGGAGCGTTGATACCTATGGAGAAAAACAGGAAATATCTCCATGTATTATTTATGAGAATAGAAGATACTTACCCCTTCTGTTTATGAGTCGATGGTGAGTATTTTATTCTATCCGGAGAAACTTAGGCAGCTAACCTATACAGTGTTCTTAATACATTTATTTAATTATTAAATTACAATATGAAATTTACAATTTACAATTACAATTACCGTTTACAATTTTGAACTGATAAACACTAAAAATAAAACAAACAATTACCTTTCTGTAAAGAAGTTTTTCATCAATAAATGCTAAGCCGAAATACACTGGTATTGAATATAATATAAACGCACTTTAAAAATAATGTTTCACACATTAAAATGTCTAGCTTTAAAATTAATTGAATGAACTATAAAAATAATGGTTTCTACTATAAATATGCTTAGCTTTAAAATTAATAACGAAACAAACTTTTTAACAGTTGTCAATCTGACATTTTAATATGCATTCAAAAACTAACTGGTTTCGGAGTTGGTTTTCGACACAGTTATAGTGCAAATCATTATTTTTGTAGATATTTTAATTATAATGTTTATGAAATTATTACTTTATAGTTCATAGTGTATATTTATTTTGTAAATTAGGTTCATGTTTATTAATGTGATAATATTAAATTATAGATGTATTATTATTTTAAAGTGCTATTAAATACATCCCCATTTATAATGTCTTCTAAATTTATTAAAACAATACTAACAAAATGCAGATCACTTTCACTGTACATAATTGTTAACAAATATCAAACCGTAGGTACCTACTTTTCGTTCCCGTTTTATAATAATGATGAATGAGGTAACTTTCATAATATTCAGACTAGCTTTCAACCATCAATCAAACTATTGTTTCGGACCAACGGTGAGTTGCACGAAACCAACATTAGTTTAACGGAGACTTAAAATTGATGCTGTCATTTTCTTTTTGATACAAAATGTAAGGGTTGGCATGAATTTAAAGTCTCCGTTACGCTAATGTTGGTTTCGTGCAACTTAACGTAAAAGTTTTTAAGGAAGACTAAATTAACGCTAAATATTTTAGCACTAACCAACTATTATCTTACTAACGTAAAAGTTTTTAAGGAAGACTAAATTAACGCTAAATATTTTAGCACTAACCAACTATTATCTTACTATCCTGCAAGACGCAAACCCGTGTATTCCGTACGAAGGCGTTATCTTGTACTAATTAATTTTATTAATATCGGTATCGAGGCACCATTTTCACTAGACCTCCCATACCTTCCTTCCATCAAATAATTTTGCAAGCATAGGGAGTAAATTAGCGAAGACGGAGAGACCTAATTAAACTGGTCGAATGTAGCAGGTGACATGAAGTGATTTACTTGTGAGCGATAAATTGGTACGTAGGACGTAGGTACATTGATTATTATTATAGATATAAATTTCATAATCGTTTTAGTAGTTTGTCGCAGTAAATATAAATTATAGAACTGTTGTGACAGGCATAATTACCGAGGTTGTGGTTAATGTCAAACATTATTTGTCATTATTTCTCAGTAACAGTCTGAATATGTGTCCGGTTGATGGCAAAAGGCTCGCCGCCTATTACAGTGATCAGTGAGTGGCAGTGATCTTTAATTAATTACCTACGGCCGCTCGATATATGTATAAATACGTGTCCGTCCATGCGTAACTGTCGCGCGCTCGAACTGTTGCATACTGGCATGTATTACTGACTGAGATTTCAAAGCGCGTCGTTTCGGCCATTTTCTATGAAGATAAACATAGAAAAGAAAAAAAAAATGTTTATTTCAATAACTTACAGTAGTTACATTTATACTTTAGGAATGACCCTTTAAGCAAAATAAATGCTTGTGCTAGGACATAAAATAGGGTATAGGGTTATTTTCTGCTTGTGCAGAAAATATATCATTATTTTACTCTGCCGTGACCAAAGTCTCAAAAGGAGTTATTGCTTTGCGGTACCTACTTTGTAAGTTTGTAGTTTCACTGTAGGTAACCACACCTATACAATGTGTCTCAGATAGGTGTGGAGAAAACTAAGGGCGGGGGACCATTAAACTGAACAACTTTCTCCATGGGACCAACATCGTAATCGTGAAAAAATTATCAGTCGTCCCATACATTTGGGTCGAGTGGTATTGAAGTTTTGTTTGACCCTTAATTTTATTACACCATGGGTATGTTCGATGTCCACCGCGCACAGGATGGATGGAAAGCAGCACATGAAATATTTTTTTGCTCCGTTGGTGTATTTGCTGTACTTATGGCGTTCCAGTGGGAGGATAAATAAATAAATAAACAAATAAAAAAAAAAAACACCAATCTAAGACACATTGTGTAGGTACTGTTTTTTTTTACTGTTTTTGTTTTGTTTTTTATAATAAGTACGTGAAAGAGTGTACACCTTTAAGGTAGATTTTTGAGGAACGAATTATTTATAATTAAGATCTCATGTAAAATGTACCAAAAATCACACCAATAAATGAATTTGAATTTGAATTTGTAAAACTACAAAGTAAGTACCGCAGTGTATAATTATTCCAGTAGGTAACCAATTATCTGTCAAGTCTCTAAATTCAATTTCTTTGAATCAAACAATACTCTCTCTCTCTCGATATTTTGTTTTCAATAACTTCTAAATAACATAATATTAGGTTCAGCCTTTTCTTAAGGATAAAAAACTTTGTAATTTCCTACAATACAATATCGCCTAAATTGAGATTATGTGCGTAAATCATTATAATAATAATTTAATATTCACAGTCATTTTTCAAAGAGGAAATATCACGGCTTGCCACATCATCACGGAAAGAGGGTAGAACATTGCCGACTGCCCCCGCGTCACGTATGTGAACATACTTTACATGAATGTACGAAGAAAGTTTTCTTTAAAATTATTATTTTTTGTTTTGCAGTTTACTTATGTATCTGGATATTGTGTAAAAAATGTCAGTTTTTGGTTTCTTATTTATGAATTTCATTATTTTTGTATAGAATCTTGAAATAATACTAACAATAACCATAAGCTACAGACGCTGAGCCATATGTTTTTTACTTCTGACAATGTACTGAAAAAAACACGGCTAAGTGCGAGTTGAACTCGTACACGAAGGGTTCCGTATTACCGTAAAATTCTTAACACTACTGTTTAAAAAATACTTGGTAAAAAAAACAGGTTTCTCAGGTTTCTTGTACCCCTCCCCTTTAATTTTTTTCTTTATTTTATTATTATTATTTGTTGTTATAGCGATCATAGTCTACACACTATGAAAATTTCAAGTGTCTACATATTACGGTTCAATAGATACAGCTCTGTAACAGACGGACGGACAGCGGAGCTTTAGTAATAGGTCCCGTTCACACCCTTTGGGTACGGAAACCCTAAAAAAATTATCTTACAAATTGGGGTGCTGGTAGTAATCTCTCTCAAAACTTAAAAGGTAACTAATTTTTTTTTAGTTTAGTTAGTAGATAGGTTTGGCATGTTGTAAGGTAATAACATAATTATACATATTAAAAAAAATGTAGATATTCTTTCCAACCATTTATTTCACTTGACAGCTCGAGTACTAATCAATTAGTGATGTCCTAATGCGTTATCGATTCGATTTCTTAAAACAATCGACTTTATTTATGAAGAAGTTTTAAACGATTTAAATAAAAAACAACGTCCATGAAATAGATACTTATTGCATTTTTTCTATGATTTCCTGTCAATAAATAAGGAACTTCGTGTTTACGTGAAACGAAGAATAAATGGTTGGAAAGTTTTGAGCAAACCTTAAAAGTTTTGAGCAAATGAGAGACAGCAACACGTCCACCAACAATAAAATTTTAAATAGTGCTTTGAGACAATCACTAATTAAGTCTAACTTTCGAGATCACAAGGCTTACTCAAAACTCCTATTCTGTATATTTATTCAAATTGTTTGACCCAGAACGGTATTAAAACAATATAAAACAATTAGGTTAGGATCACATATTTAAATACCCTAACTTTGTTAGCTCCAAACTGGGTTATTTTGAAGTAATTGTGGAATTCTAGTTTTGTGGTAGATTTCTATTTAGTAACCGTCATTGTATTTTTTTATAATAATATTAAACCCAGGATAGGGCAAAGGCCTCTTCTCATGCAGAGAAGGTATGAGCATTGAACACCACGCTTGCTCAAGACGGATGACGACTTCAGACTCATACAAGATGTAAAACCTTTTAGGGGTTATCGTACTCATCATGATGAACAACTTTTACTATGGGACCAAACCTGAAATCGAGAAAATAAAATAAACTGTTTCCTACATTTTGACGAGTTATGGGAACAGCTGATTTTTTTTTGCGGGATTTCAGGTTTGGTCTTAAAATAAAAGTTGTTCATAATTATGAGTACAATGACTCCATAAGAGGTTGTGTGTTATTTAATTCACACATTATTTGTGTACATTTTCAGTCCAGGTTTCCTTACGATGTTTTCTTTTCCTTCACCAATGTATCCTCTTGTTTTCCTTCATTTGATGTCAAAAAAAAACATAGAAAGTACATAAGTCCAGATTGGTATAAATGTCACATGATTTATGAAATGTATTGTATTGTACTGTAATTTATTTTGAGTTGCAATGCAACAAAATGCATATTTGAAACTATTAATTGAATCCAACAACTTACTGTACAAAATGTTTGCAAAAAACCGATTTGATTGTTTGGTTGATTAAACCCAAAAATGATTAAAATAATTAAATAAGTATTTATTTGAAAAGCTGTTGTTATCCATTATACAATTGCAGCTTTTTAGAACATTACCTACTGTTCAAATTTTACGTTTCTGACTCAATCTATTAATCAAAACTAAAAAGCCGAGTATATTCCAAACTTCTTGCTTCACATTCACAACAAAAATAACGTCAAAGTACAGACGCAGAGAAAGTTAAACGTCTTAGTACATCAGGGAGCATCTTGCAACGCAGGTGTCGTCCGGGGAAAGTTGGGGTACTCCGACACCCCTTACTCCCCCCTCCCCCTATGAGGGGAGACTGGGGATTTTTTGTCGATTTAGACGTAAACACCGTTTAAGACTTGCCGAGTGTTATATCCTTGTTTCGAGTAGGTATCGCAGCTACTGTATAAATTATGTAATATGGCTCCTGCTGGCTTACGCGTAGTGTTTTATTTTATGACAAGTTTTATTTTTGTTTTAGAGCCTCTGTTTGCTAGAATAGTTATCTTTTATAGGTGTAAAGCTTAAAATTCTGGCAACTTCAAATAAAGCCATTTTAATAGATGCCTCCGCAGTACGCATATAAAGAAATTGAAATTACTAAAAAAAAAAAATACTTAAGGACGCTGTTACAAATGGGTAGTCAAATCGTTACTTTTTTCCACAAATACATGTTTATTAAATAAAATGCTTTACATTGTTAAAAGGTTTTTTGGCCAAATTGTTGATAGATGTGCATGGTACGATTCTGAACTATAAATATAATTTTAGATTGTTACTGTCTCTCAATAAATGTACCGGACTGAAAATTTTTACTTCGGTACATTTATTGAGAAAATGTACCTATTTAGTCCTTAAGTTGAAAAAGGTTTAACACTTACTCAAAACATAGGCATGTGCATATAATAATATATAGATATTAACGTGCTCGTTTTTCTACATTGTTCTCACATGTATATTTTCAACAAGAACTTATGATAAAACCAATATTTTGTAACAATATGTTGATTTAAAAGAGTGTCCGTGGAATTTCTTGCCCGTTCTTCTCCATAGAAACCTACTACGCATTGGAATGGGCAACTAGCTTCATCTTTCTGACTGACCGACCTCTTGACAATTCAAAAGTACCTGTAATTGGTTTATTTGTAATAAATGCTTTGATTTCAAATTGAGTTTGAATTTGATACCGAATTAATAGCGAGGCAATGTTCAACACAAAATAATCTATTACACAAAATTATTATATATTATTAGAATTAATTATGTGTGTTACGAGTAAATGCCAAACAAAACAAAAGTATAAATGTAAGTACACTATCCAATGTGTGCCAACACAAACCACGTTTGAAACAAAAATAAAATGAAATCGAAATCTACAAACGCTCGTAGCAACTTGCTACGCCGTAGCACCCTTTGTAGCAGTTTTTAAACAGGCGTCGGCGAGTTAATTGTGCCATTACGACATTAGAAGGCTTCGTAAAAACGTGCGTAGTTGTGAAACTTTCAAATGAAAGCTTCGGAGTTTAGTGAAACAAAAATAAATATAACTTAGTGGGTAGGTGGACTTTCGCAATATTATAATTTTTATTTAGCTTTTTAAAACACACATACGTTGTTACATCTTGAGAAAAAAAAGGGTTATTAATAAACAATGCTTAAAGTTAAGTAATGCGTCTGCTTAACCATACACTTTTTGAGCAACTTTATTTAGTTTTTATTTTTATTTTAGTATAGTTAGACTAACTCATGCTATTTTTTTTTTAATACGCTACACTTAGTAACCATGGCATAACTTAAAAATGGTCTTTATTCCGATAAAGAATCTTTTTTCGAACAAAAAAAAAAAAAATTAAACTGCGAAGAGATCATTGGGCATCAAAAAATTCGTCCTCATCGCAGTTAACGGGAAAAGTGCCCATAAGGCTGGCAGCATTGCCACGTTGGATGGTAATGTGTTCTTTGGGCAAGAAATAATCTAGCCCTCTGGTCACATGAAGAGTCGACCAACCGCTTGGCGATATCCCGAAATACTCGATGAGCACTCGGACCCCAAGGCCCTAGTATTTTCATATTGTTTTTTGGTTTGTAGAAAACAATTTGGCAAAATAGTATATTGAAGTACATTTAGGACAATCTCTCGCGTTCATATTCGCAGCACTGACATTCAACCCAACTTACTCATCCTCAACGTTAGCTGACGTCATAAGTAATTAATTTAGTACACAATTATCAAATAGTAAGGGGTCCTATTAACGAGACGTAAGTGTCTGCGGGGCAAACAGTTTATCACTGTGTATTGTCATTTCCTACAAATATCCGCCGTCAGTGGTTAGACGGGGAAACGTAGAAATATACGTTCTAGATGGGGTAGCGTTATTTTTGAGTATTTGCAGGTGAAATTTAAGCTGGTCAAACTGAGGCGAATCCCGCGCGGAATCTATCCGCCAGCCTTTGTCGCTAGTCTAATTGGATGCAGCTGAATACCAGTATTTTACGTAAAGTGACTGACCTCCACAACCCAGTTTCTGGGTAGCACGTTACCCCTTGGTAAGACTGGTTGTCAGGCTTTTGGGCTTCTGACTGTCACAGATCTACAACAAGCCGGGACCAATGGCTAAAGGTGCTTTCCAAGGCATGGAGGGTTCTCGATATGTAGCGTAACCTTCGATCGACCCATGCGGCTGTTATCATTTAGCCATAAGCCCCCCCCCCCCCCCCCGCCCCCCACGTGATATACGGGACGGAATTTTCTCGCGCCGATTGTAGCAACTTACTTATATGGAGGTGTTCAAGCTGGTGCGAATAGTCGCATAACTTCATTACGTTAAAACAACCGATGTTCACAGTCGCACCCCGCATTCTGCGCGGAATTCGCTGCAGTGAGGCCAGACCTTTAGTTTTTGTCAATTTAACTGTTACAGGCAGACATTCGTTCTTGCTATAGGTTTTAGAGCTAACAAACATGAATGTTCGTAATAGTTACTGGTAGAATTCAGTGAACAAATTCCAACCATTTATTTTACTTTTGATATAAGCACGCCTATGAAGTTCCTTATTTATTGACAGGCAAACATAGACGAAAAAACACTTCATGGATGCTAGGTGGAGGATGGCCCTCTGACGGCCCGTAACGACTGTCAAAGATTCACAGATGACAGCCGAGGCACCAAGGATGATCCGCGGACCAACCCCGGCAACGTAGACTAACCTGACGAATGGACTCGTGCGGCTGTTTTTACGTAGCCACGAGCTGTCACACGATAGTATCCGATTTAAAAAAAATGTTTCCTTCAGATATTATATTCAAGTGCCATGTGCGATTGAGGCGCGCTGTTGGAATGACGTCACAGTAGCTTTAAATTTATTTAATTCCACCATACCGCTACCAACTAATGCTCTATGTCCCAAAAGCTTTGTTAGGTATTAGCTGCGCTCTGCAGTTTCACCCGCGTAAACTGGGATAAAAAGTAGCCTATATGTTAATCCAGGGTATAAGCTATCTACATACCAAATTTCATCCAAATCGGTCCAGCCGTTTGAGCGTGAAGTAGTAACAAACATACAAAAACACACACACTCACATACTTTCGCCTTTATAATATTAGTGTGATTCCCGAGTAGTCACATAGAATTAAACGCTGAGTAAATAGCAGGCACAATAATTATAATCCCTAAAGTTAATTTTAATTTAGCAAACAATGCTTACGCAAATATTAGAGTTTGCTCGTCCCTTATTAATGTCTGTACTATAAACATAAATTTTAAGAGGGATCTCGAATCTACCTAAGCCTCGATGAAGTAGGTCATTTAATTTTCTATAGGTTTGTAATAATATTTTCTGTTTTGTTTGTTAATATAACTTAAACGAATCATTTACATAGTAACAAGCATTTACGTTTGTAAACTTCAGTTTATATGACTATTTCGGTCCTAATTATGAAACAAAACGACAGTTTCTAAAATATTTATAACTATAAAAAAAATACAACCGACTTCCAAAAACAACACTACAAAGTGAAAAATAACTTTAATTTCGAAAGTCGGTGTCTAGTTAAATGTATTTTCGTTTTTTGCCACCGACTTCCGAAATTAAAGTTATTTTTCACTTTGTAGTGTTGTTTTTCGAAGTCGGTTGTATTTTTTTGTAAAATAGTTTTTATTTTTCACTTTTTAGTTGTGTACCTACCCCACACAAATTCTAATACCACTACCTGCAAAACAAACTAGAACATCATCCATATAAAAGTGAGGAAAAAATACGTATTATTGAAGCTAACTCAAAAACTACCAAAGCAAAGTTAATCAATTTTATATGGGACCAACTGTAATGTATACCCTCTCGAATAAAACAAAAAGAACTCCAAATCGGTCCAGCCATTTTCGAGTAATCGGGGAACATACATAAAAAAAAAAAAATGGTTCCGACGAATTGAGAACCTCCTCCTTTTTGAAGTCGGTTAATAAGTAGGTACTGAATGTTTTAAGATGCGGTGTATCAAGGTATTACACATTTTATCATTACAAGGTGTGCATTGTAATGCTCGGTTCTCCTCCTTCACTGATGTAATTCTCGTTTTGTATCAGAACAAGGTGCGCGCTATAATGCTCGATTTTCCTCCCTCACTGATGTAATGCTCGAATCTGTAACGTTACGCGAATGCTCCAGGTGATCCCGAGCACCTTTAGAGAGTGTGGCGAGTTCTGTATATCACAGCTGAGAGATTTACGTCCTGGCCGTTAAAGAAAACTTATTCTTGTACATAATATTGTATTCTATAATTAGTTTTCGAGTGTAAATCGTTGAACCATGCACTAATCCTGAGGTGTACCTACATACAGGGTGTAAGGGATAGCTCTCCGCAAACTAACAGGGTGCATTCAGCTCCCTATTTTGAATCATATTCCACCGAAAAAATTCTCAGGAAAATTTTCATTTTGTTTATCGTTTTTTTTCAGTTACTCATTTATTTCAATGTAAAATTACATTTCCTGCACGCAGCACTCCATTTATGTAAATAAAACAGCTAAAATAAAAAATCAGCAATGGATGTTGAAATAAGTACGACGCGCTGCGCTGCCGCCATGCCGTCCGCTACGTGTGTTTTACCACGGTTACGATACATTGCGTGTGAGGTAATAAAACAAATCAGGTTTATTGGGTACCGATAACGTTCCTGAAAAAATGTCATGTACCGGTCATCTTAGTATTATATACTGAATTCACCACATCAGTCTGCGTCATCAGTCCCTTACACCCTGTATAGTGTATTAAATAAACATACGATGAATAGAAAATACTCTAATTGCGTTCCAGAGTCAAATGACATTAATCTTCAATATAGATTTGAGAAGAAAGAAAGAAAGAAAGAACACTTATTTGTTTATTTATTTAATACTGCAAGCTCAAAATATGTACAGAGGCAGATTCGATGCCATAGGCATTTTCTACCAGTCAACCTTTGGGTGATGCAGAGACAAACAGTGTTAAGTGCAATTACAAAAATTGAGGAATAAATCTTTATTTCAATATAAAGATTACCTTAAACCTATTACAAACTATAAATAAAATAATATATATTCTAATTATGTATAAATATCAGCACAAAAACACAAATATATTAGGTCTTTACCTATGAAATTGCCGTTCTGCAGTACTGGCCATTTCAAATCAAAATAATTTTTGTTTGGCTAAGAATTCTAATTTCAAATTAATTTTATTTTAAAAACATGGATTTTTTTTTCCAAAAGCAGTCATTTGTTTATTGATTAGTGTTACATTTTCATCGCTTTTCAATCTTTTTCGCCATCATGGATACGTTAAAAATTCGAGTAATTATGGAATATGAGTACCGTCGTGGCAGCAACGCGGCACAAGCGGCACGTAACATCAACGACGTTTACGGAGCTAACACTACAAACCAACGCACCACTTGTTATTGGTTTGCTCGCTTCCGTTCTGGAAATTTCGACCTGAAAAATGAACCTCGCGGTCGTCCGAAGACTTTGGTCGACAATGACGAATTAAAGGCGATTGTGGAAGCTGATGATACACAATCTACGGCTGAATTAGCAGCAGCTTTCGACGTTAGCGTCAAAACAATATTGGTCCATTTGCGTCAAATTGGCAAGGTAAAAAAGCTTGACAAATGGGTGCCCCACGAACTCAATGATCGCCAGCGCGAAGTACGCGTCGAGACATGCCTTGCACTGCTCAACAGACACACAAATGAAGGAATTTTTAACCGCATTGTTACCTGCGATAAAAAATGGATTCTGTTTGATAACCGCAAGCAAGTTGGTTGGATCCTGGTTCAGCACCTAAACAATGCCCTAAACGAAAACTTACCCCTAGAAAAGTGATGGTCACTGTTTGGTGGTCTAGCGCCGGTGTGATTCATCACAGCTTCTTTCCAAACGGGGTGAGCATTACTTCAGATGTGTACTGTGAAGAACTGAACACAATGATGGAGAAGCTGGCACATCTCCAACCAGCATTGGTCAATCGCTCGTCTCCGCTGCTCCTGCACGACAACGCGCGACCTCATAGTGCACAGCAGACGGTATCCAAGTTGCAAGAACTGGGGTTGGAAGCTCTCCGTCATCCGCCCTACTCACCAGACCTTGCGCCTACGGACTACTACTTTTTCCAGAATTTGAATAACTTCTTGGCGGGAAAAAAATTCAATACCCGAGAGGCAGTACAAAATACCTTTGAAGAATTTTTTGCCTCCTGTCCAGCTGATTTCTTTAAGAAGGGCATCAATAAACTGCCACTGCGTTGGCAAAGGTGCATTGATTGCATGGGTGATTACTTCGATTAATACAAATAAAAAATGCATGAAAAAAATTCGTTTAAATTTTTTCATACAAAACGGCAATTTCATAGGTAAAGACCTATTACTAATACAAATAAAACAAACAATGGAAAACATTAACGTTGTGTGTTGTTGTGATGACACTGCTAGCTTCTTACGAATGTGCTTTAAAGGATAATCAGTTGGTTACCATCCTGATTTCCTGGGGGAGCATATTCCATAGAGAGATAGACTGAACGAAGAAGGAAGAGTGAATAAAGTCAGGGCGATGAGTGGGACACTTATTCTTTTTTAGGGTTCCATACCTCAAAAGGAAAAAACGGAACCCTTATAGGATCACTCGTGTGTCTGTCTGTCCGTCTGTCACAGCCAATTTGCTCCGAATCTAATGGACCGATTAAGTTGAAGTTTAGTACACATATGAATTTCTGTGACCCAAACACGGAAGGGTAAAGTAAATACATGAATTTTGAATATGGGGGTAACTTTTGGGGGACAAATAAGAAAATAAAAAAAAAAAGTTTTGCAAATTATACCGTGTGACATATCAAATAAAAGGGCTTACTATGAGGGTCTCAAATATATATTTTTTTATAATTTTAAAATAAATTGTTTGTAAGTTATTTAAGTAAATAGACGAAAATTGACCATTCTCCCCCCTTATCTCCGAAACTACTGGGCTTAAAATTTTGAAAAAAAAAATACAGAAAATAGCTCATTACCTGTAGATTTCAGAAAAACCTATAAGAAGTCTGTGGTCTTAAAATAACATGGTAAATCTCTCAATATTGGGAGTACAAACTTACTTTTACAGTTGGAATGTATGGGAGGACATGTTTTTCAACTACAATGTTAAGTTTGTTCTTAGGATAAATTCATCCCGACTACGGAACCCTTCATTGTGCGTGGTCCGACACGCATTTGGCCGGTTTTTTTTAGTAAATTGTAAGTTGACCACTACCTCACTTGATGATAAGCGTAGCTGTGATCGACGAAGGTGCACGTTTCACTTTCGAGCCTACGAACACAAGCCCTATCCAGCTAACCTTACCTCTAAGATTAACAAGATTTACGCTCTCGTTCGAATTACGACACGCTACCTTCACTATGCGAAGCGTACGTCGAATAAATCAAGCCGTGCCCGTTCAGGCCCGTGCAGACCCGTTCTTGCCCGTCTTATTCTCCCCTATAAAGTCTTGCCCGAACGTGACGCTCGCCGTTTGATGGCCAAGATTTTCGTCTGAATATTTTATTAGTGTTGCATGTACTGTGATTTGCTTTTGGAAATGTATTGTTTACATGCGATTGAAATTTCGAATTTCGAAGCAGAGGGCCTAGACAAAGTAATATTCGATTAGTGATGACGCTAGTAGAAAAACCAAAAAATGTATTGGGTTGACATAAGCTATCGAAATGTCACATGATCATGTCAATGTCACTTTGAAGCTATAGTGATTGTAGAAACAGAATCGAATGCCATTTGTCTATGACTTCAGGCTCTTTTTCTTTTGGTGCTATATAGTAATAGTAATTTGTTTTCCAAATTTCAGTATACGTTACATCAATGAGATCTCGACTCCTGAACTAGGACATGCTGTATGACAGGGGGATGCTGTCCAAATCAAATTAACTAATATGACAAAATCAATTAGGTATCTTAGACTTTTACAACTACTTAGGTACAGTCAGCGTCAATAATATCGGGACGAACAGAGTATCCAAAATAATCTAAGCAACCTATGAAAATGAAATAATAGCTCAATGACACAAGTAAAGTTTCAGAATGAAGACTGCTCATGACAACTGTAATTCTGATAAGAACTTTATCCAATTGAGATAATATAATATAATATCTTCGTCCCGATATTTTTGACGCTGACTGTACAAATTCGTCGTGAGATAATTATCACGTGTTTCTTTTGAGTAATGTAGTAAATCCTCAATACATACGAGTAGTAGGTATCAGCTGTTTTCTCTAACAAAATGTACCAATTAACTTATGGTCAGTGTTGTACTTTATTTGTAACTTAGTTACAAAGTCTAACTGTAACTATGTTAAACTCAGTAGAGGAACTAAATGTTAACTTACGTAACTTCCAACTTAACTCTCCCTTTCTCTATTACCAAAAACAACACCAGCTAAAATAAAACCTTAGTTTCGTTTTTATCAAAACTTCGAAGCGTTATTTTAAATATAATGATTGCAAAGCTTTTGTAGTAAAATATTGTTTTATCAGTCAATATTATCGAACCGCAATATTTACATAACTTACCTAAAGTCAATAAGGGTGCATTAAAATCATAATCTAATATGTGTAGTAATCTACAAAATCCATATAATCCAAAAACAGCGTAACCAGAATATACATAATATAACGAGCATAATTTATTAAACCACCATGCCTACCCTTTTAAGATGCACCGCTCATTATATAATTCAACACTTCATAATCCCGCTGCCCGCTACAACTTGCAATGAAGTTTTTACTCTACCTGTCAGCCATTATGATTCCGTACTCCGTAATCCTGGGGCATGTCCGGCCCGCGAAAATTATTTAGACTGACGAACGCCGTAAATAAAGGATTACCTAAATGCGAACTCTAAATGCTCGTGTATTTAGATTTTCACCCTCGCAACCCTTTTATTTGTTCACGTCAGATATTTTTGCATTAACGCACAATATGGGCGATTAAACTGACTGTGTTTGGAAAGGTTTGAATACTTTGAAATTTGTTTGCTGTCGAATGTCAAGGTCGGTGACCTCGGAGGGTCGTGGCAAGTAATGACGAGGAAGTTTCTAACTTTAGTTGTTGTTCTCTTCTATCGATTTATTGACGTTTATAAGACAGCCAACAGCCAAAACGGGGACTGTTTTTTTTTTTTTTTGTAACATGGAAGGGATACTAAACTTTAGGAGGTAAGCTGGCGATTAAATTAGCATGAAGCTTTTAATCCTCATAATATGACCATCGAAAATGGTGGAGCATCAAAATACATTTTATGCCGTTGTGTTTTCCATTGTCGTGTATGCTTTATAGTTCTGGAGAATTCACACTAATATTATAAAAGCGAAAGTTGTGAGTGTGTGATCTTTGTTAATCCTTCACGCTCAAACGTCTGGACCGATTTGGATGAAATTTGGTATATAGATTAGCTTATACCCTTTTTTTTGTGTGTGTATGGGATATCATCAAATGTCTCTTCTCCTGCTCTGGACGGAGAGGGAGAGCGTGTTAGACTTTTACTGACTAAAACCTACCCGTATTCCTTTAGTTGCCTGTTCCAGGGCCACGGTATCTCTTTCGAACAACCCGCGACCCCGGCGGCAGATAGCTTATACCCTGGATTAACACATAGGCTACTTTTTATCCCGGTCTACGCGGATGAAACCAAGGAGTGCAGCCAGTTTGTGATAATGTAGGTGTTATCAAACTTTTTATTGAGTTCCGTATCTACACAAGACTATACAGACATTTCACGACATGCTACACGCTTTTAACAAATAATTCTCTCTCTCAACAATGACAACATTACAATACCCAATAAAATATCGATGAAAAGAACACTGCTGAGTTTCATAATAATAGCGTGCAATAAATATAAGGGCGACATATTAATCCAACGTGACACGTGCACAGAACGCAATGTTTTGCTCACTGCGCGCCACTTCAGATAAACGAGGATATTTTCCGTTTTAAATTCATTTAAAACTGCTAGTTTCTGCTGTTTTATTTGAGCTAGTTCTGCGAGTTTCCTGGTTTAAATTTGTTTTGATACTGTGATTTATGTTTTTGCAGACATAGAAAGAACATTGACCTTATTTAAAAAAATAATGCAACATAACAACGACGATGGAACAGCGATTGTGATTGGTTTTCTTCTAGATGACAATTTATAAATCGAATGTTTTTTAGGACAGGGAGAAGTCAAAGACGTTTGCCGGGGCTGGTCCGTGGATGGGTGACCATCTTTAAATACCGAGACTCCTCCGTGCCTCGGAAAGCACGTTAAGCCGTTGGTCCCGGCTGTCAATCGTGGATCTTGGACAACCGTTACGGGTCGTCAGAAGCCCGAAAGTCTGACAACCAGTCTTATCATTACCCAGTTCCTGGTTTGTGCAGTCGCTTTATGTAAAATACTGGTATCCAGCTGCATCCAGTAAGACTGGAAGCCGACCCCAACATAGTTGGGAAAAAGCTAGGCAGATTGATTGTGAAATTAAAGACTTATGGAGAACTAAGACAAAAGTTACGTGAGTGTTAATAACTTAAATCAAATAAGTAAGTGACGGATTCTAAATGTTATGAGAATATTGATCAAATAATTACAATTCTGAATTCCATTATTGGTTGTGCTGACATGATAAATAAGCATGTCTGCTATTTCATGTGTGTGTGATCAACTCTATGTTTACCTTAAAACAACAAAAGTCACTCACTTCTGAAAACACAACTCCCAAAACTTATCGCCAACGCAAGCTACCAACTTACATCACTATGAATAAGTTAAGAGGGCTTCCGAAAGCCTATTACATTGCCAAGAGTGACACCCATTCACGTCTCCACATTCGTCATCGCGGTACAGTGTCGAAGGGAACCACGCAAAAGATTTGGTTCATTCGTGAATGGAATAGACCGGGAATCCCTTGAGCCGTCTTGTATGATGAATGATGTTGTTCTTTTCATTCGTACTTAGAATCGTGATCTTTTGAGGAATATCTTGGAATAAATAACATTTTTCTTGAGTTGAAAGATGGTGCGTGAGGTTGTAGGTTGTGAATATTTTAGTGGTTATGAATGGGTAGTGCAGCAATACTTTACAGCTTTCATTAATTGCGGTAACTACGTATTTATGAAGTGAAAACTTCGCGCGTTGAGCGATTTTTTATAGAGGGAAATCTTACCGCGACATGCGACAATGACAATGACAAAACACAATATCGTGTCAATTGACATTGAAAAAAAAAAAATTGGTGGTCTAATTTAAATAAATGATTTCATTTATGTAAATTAGACCACTTTTGAATGACAAAATTTAAAAAAAAAATCGGCCAGGTACATGTCGGACCAAATAAAAATGAGTTAAAATAAGTTTCTTGATAAAAGAAGTTTAATATAGCAGATTTTTTCCCTATTATTAAAAAATCTGATTTTGGATGTCCAAATTAATGAACTCCATTCTCATGCTGACTTGCACGCATACAAAAGTATAGCACCCATCAAAGACCAGTGGGACGTTTTCAAAACCAAAAAAATAAATTAAGGTCTTCCATTAATAATTGTAAGATAATCCAAACAATTGTGTAAGCCACTCAACACACAACTTCACCCCCTAAAATTAATAAAAAACCCAAGAAAATTTGCAGTTGTAATTGAGAATACCTTGCTGTTGACTTTTATTGCTGTGTTTTTAAAATGTGCCTATAAATATCCCAGCAGGATGCCTTCAGCCCTCTTTTCTTAGGGAGGCAACGATTCACTATAATTATAATTTTCTTAACGTCAAAGAAAGGCCATGTGACGTCGCTTGGGGGAGGCTTATGTCCAGCAATCGACGTCTTTCGGCTGAAATGATGATGATCAAGTGAAGATAGGCGTGGATAAAGGGTTTTACTCCAGGTTTTTATTTACTGAACGATGTTAGGTATTGGAAATTCGTACGGTAAGAAGAAGCGGGGATGAGGGGTCGGATTATGCAGGTCACTGGCTGTACTACCCTTTAATAGAAGATAGGTCATAGAGCTTAATTATTTGCCACAAGTCTACAATATACTTTAGCTAATTAAGTTACGCGAAAAATTTTTGTGGGCACCTATGTCTGATTACAGGAAAACGAACAAATTCTTTGAAAGTGACTTTTATTTCCTATGTTTTTAAAATGTGCCTATAAATATCTCAGCATGATGTCTTCAGCCCTCTGTGTGGTACTTAGGGAGGCATCGATTGGCCGTAATTATATTATCCTACCCTAAGGTAAGGCGACTGTTAATCTATGAAAATAAGGGGAATGCGGTGGTGTCGCCTGTTCATTTTACTTAAGGATAGAGCCTTAGGAGAATTGCTTGGGAATCTTTGATGTATGTTGGTGTATGTATTTTATGTAGCTTTAAAAATTAAAGGTAGCTGAACTGAAGGAGAACCGGAATAAATGTGCAGTTTCTTCACTTTTTAATAGTTAATCACACTATGTAGATCTTTACTTAGACAAACGTTGGTAAATCTAAATAAATAAATAAGATTTTATTTGTCATATGTCTACAAATATTTTTTTCACGTATATAAACTATTTATTTTTATAAATATAACCTAAAAATAACAAAATTATATACTAACATAACTAAAACTATTAAAAAAAAACTAAAATTTGGCGCCGAAAAATTCCTCCGCATCGCTGTCGACTGGTAAAGTACCCAAGAGACTGGCGGCATTGTCACGTTGTATGGTAATAATAATAAATAAGTATAATAATAAAAATATTTAAAATTATAAATGATAATTATGTATATGAATTAAATAATGGAAATGACTACGTAAATAAATAAACTTCAGAAAATAATGAAAATATACATATTAAGATTGCTTACATAGGTTTTTAAATTAGTAATTCAGTAAACACATATGTGCCTTCAGATTGATTAATACTACTTAACTCTTAAAATGTCGATTGTACACCATGTGTACAGATAACAATAGAATTTCAATTGTGTCTGCTAATTGGCGCGCGACGGGTTAATCAATCTGTAAGCACTTTATAATATCACCTGAATTCTGTTACCTAATTTAACGACGATAATCCGCAAAAAATACTACAACATTCCTGTTACCATAATTAATGCAGGAACAAAAACAAAGTTGGTATAATCCTATTAGATGTTCCGATGCTTTTGTCCGAGGATTTATCCGGTCGGCACTACCTCGAATAGAGTGATCATCGGTATTAGTGAGGACCGCGGGTGACTAGTGATGTACTAGCATTACAAGTCCCGGAAAACGATATAAGATGTTGGAACCGCGAGTTGTTTTAGACTTGCAAAAGAAGTGAATTTACAGGTTCATTCACCCATTTTCTAATTTTACAGATACCTCAGACCAAATAAAAACTGAGACATTGCGCTGTCAACAGTGGCGTGAGGCTGGTTTTGTAAACTTGTTTGCACTTAGTAAGGTGTAGTTTGAAGTAAATGGTGTGCGTGTGAGTGTGTATGCAAAGAGCGACGTGTAGTTTTGCATGCTTCACTGTATAGTTCGCAACGCTGTGTCATGGTTTTTTTTTATTTGGTCCGAGATCTATACAGACAGATTCACTCTGCTCTATGACACAAAACACTTTTCCGACGAATGTGTGCGAAAAGACGGAAATGTTTATATTTTTATTAAGCAATATTTTGAAACTATTAACCTACCTATCGACATTCTGAAATGTATTCGATTTCCCATAATTAGAAGAGCAATAATTACAGTAAGTACAGCACCTATTCCGGCTTATCCACAAACCAGGATAGCAAACATCCCGGAAATTCACGACACAAACAGCACTAGTCGGGGACCGAACTGTTCGAGATAGGGTACATTAATATTCTAACTTTGTCGAACGTGTTTTGTTTTCCAGTGACCATTTTGTTTTTGTTTTAATTAGTAAGCTTGTCCATGTACGTAAGGTTTAAGCCATTAAATGGAAGGTGGAGGCTTCTAATTAAATTGTGTACCTATAGTAACTAATAAAAGGGAGTTTTGGATATAACTTTAGATTAGAATGTTGTCATAGGTATGTACAGACAGCAACAAAAGTCGATTAACACTTGCAGTTTTTTAATTTTAATTACTAAGCGAAACATTTAATTCAAATCGGAACAGAAGTACTTAAAATTTTAAGAGCATTAACTCTTAACAGTTAAACGAAAAAAAAGCAGTTTATCGAATAATTTTGTGTTAATTTAGATGATGTCAAAAAGTAGCAGTGTTAATCGACTTCTGTTGCTGACCGTACTACACGATAGACATATAGTGCCCTCCAAAAGTTAGTTGACATTGTTCGACTTCAGCTGTACCGAATCTTACATTATGATTTAAAATTCTAGTTTAGTACACTATAACAATTTTATTGACTAATTAAACTAAGTGTGTACCTTACCGCTCCGCTCCTGAACGCTACGCTTTTGAAAATTCCTTTCTGGTGAAATCTTAAAGTTTCTGAAAAATAAATGGACCTGCATCTGTGCTTCATCAAAACTTATAGTGCTGTGTTGGATTTTGGAGTTTCAACCAGTCCACCAGTGGATTTAAGAAGATTTGGTACGCCGGCCGGCAGCCTAGAGGTCATGCGTGCACGAACCAGGAACCTCCCATCTCCCTAGTTCTGAGTGAAATCTCTGGATTGCAAAGGTACGTGGGATTAAATTGCTGCAAATTCATCCCATGTGTGTGTGGTTTTGTTTTTTCGAAGATTCAATAATGAGGGAATTTAGTTTTGATCTTGAGATCCGCCATATTGATACAAAATCAGCAATTTTCTATTTAGTCTTAAAACTACGCTCAAAGGTGCAGCCTATTTACACGCCTCACCATATTTTTAGGAGCATTATAAGGGATTACCTGATTTTTTTTTATAACCTTGATTCTGTTGTGGTATCATTTGCAGCTGAAGTTGAAAAATGTCAACTGACTTTTAGAGGACACTGTATGTGTATCGTGTAGTACATACCTATGAAAACATTTTAATCTAAAGTTATGTACAAAATTACCTTTTATTTGTTACTGTAAGGTACACAATTAGAAGCGTCCACCTTCCACTTAATAGCTTACACCTTACGTGCAGAAGAAAAAGAGAGGAAAGAACAAGAAGAAAAAGAAGAAGAAGAAGAGCAAAGAAAAAAGAAAGAAAGAAGTGGAAAGGGGGAAGGTACAAGTTTGACATTACTAGAAATTCAGTGACAAAGATAATTATAAATATGTCGGATCCGGTCAATAGTACGGACACGTAACGAATCGCAAGCGCGCCACTGGCGACATCACGTGAGGTGCCCACGCCTACAGCGCGCTTCTACAGAGTCGTGATGTTTTAACCTGATGGCGAGAAGAACAGTCTAGTGTCGGATCGCATCGGAGCAACATCGGGGTTACTACGCCACGAAACTATATTCGATTCGTTGTGCTTAGTGATTGTGTTAGATTGTGATTTTAAACACCGTGTATCGCACCCAGTGTGTTTTCATTGCACGAAACCCATCTTCTGCTCACGTGTCCACGTGTTTTCCGACAAGTATATCTACTATTTTTACCCGACTGCGGCGGAGGGTTATGTGTTTGACCTGTTTGTATTTATGCCCGTTCCTATGTCCCCTCATAACTACTTATCGGCTCAACCCATTTTGATGAATGATATGTCTTTGCTGTCTACGAGTGTCACTGGATATAAAAAATAATAAAAAAATAAAATGGCGGATTTTTGGCGCCAAAATGTTATTCCGTAGTCGGGATACAGTTTTTTAACTTAATTCGTGTTCTTGATAACTAAGTACCTATAGGTAGGTAAACCTATAAGTACTCTGTTGCCAGTGATTTAGTGTTCATTAATTCATTTTTCTACCTTTATATTATGACTAGCTGCGCCCCGCGGTGTTACCCGCGGTTTATGAGATACACTAAAACGTGTATTATTTAATCGGTGAGAAAAGTATTCACAAAAAATTGCTCATCCCACGGGAACACTACATTTTTTTCAGGATGTAAAGTAGCCTATGAGTGCTATTTGTATACAGGGTTTCTGCTACTTCCACAACAAATATATTTGAATTCCTTGCTCATCCCACGGGAATACTACATTTTTTGGGAATATAAGGGGCCTATGTATTAATCCACAGTGTCAGCTACTCCCACACCAAATTTCATCAGAATCGGTCGAGCCGTTTAAGTTTGAAAGAGTAGCAAGTAGGTATATTTGAATTACTTGGTCATCCCACAGGAACACTACATTTTTTCGGGATAAAAAGTGGCTTATGTGTTAATCCAGGGTGTTAACTACTTCCACACCAAATTTCATCAAAATCTGTGCAGCCGTTTGCGTTTGAAAGAGTAGCAAGTAGGTATATTTTAATTCCTTGCTCATCCCACCAGAAGACTACATTTTTCCGGGATATATAGTGACCTATGTGTTAATCCAGAGTGTCAGCTACTTCCACACCAAATTTCATCAAAATCGGTTGAGCCGTTTGAGTTTGAAAGAGTAGCAAATATATTTGAAATCCTTGATCATCCCACGGGAGCACTACATTTTTTCGAGATAAAAAGTAGCCTATGTGTTAATTCAGGGTATAAGCTGTCTACATACCGAATTTCATCCAAATTGGTCCAGCCGTTTAAGAGTGAAGAAGTAACAAACATACACACACACACACTCTTTCGCCTTTATAATAGTAGTGTTATGTGATAATCCAACGACCATGTAACTAAAAGCCCTATTCCCACATTTTTTCCAGCACATCTCTCAAAATACATTCCTCATACCAGCCATTTCCGTCCGTATTAAAAAACAGCAAAAACAAAAGGTTTTAAATGCTTTGTCAAACAAACGTGGGTAGAAGAAAATCCTCTAATTGCGGCGCCGGCGTCGCACGGCCGGGCATTGAGCGATAAACATGAATAATGTCGCGAGATGTCCAACACTACTGCCACAGACTTTATTTTCTTGCTCTCCTTTAGGGTTGTTCCACTTGTTTCGTTTTCAAATCGGGTTGAGAGAAATCGATAGAATTGTAGAATCGATTTGGAAATATCGCTTTAAATAAAGAAGGTTTAAACACACAAAAATTGAAATTGAATTGATTGATTGATTTATTTTTTTGATTTGATTTTTTGGAGGAATTAAAAACACACACTACACACACTACACACACCACACTACACACCACACACCACACACACACCACACACCACACCACACCACCACACTATTACTTACATTGCTAAATTAATATATTACAGTTTAAATATTCATTACAAATGTGTAATGAATATTTAAACTGTGATATATTAATTTAGCAATGTAAGTTTTTCTAAATAAATGATGTTGCAGCATTTATTGCTCTTGCACTAACACCAACGATTATAACATATTCGATTATTTCACAACATAACATTTTGATAATCACTATTAAAAACTGGGGCAAACATCACGTAAACTTACTCCAGCGTGTCCATTTGAGGATTGTCGTCCATATTTGATTAATTTGCTTAGTCTTTTCCCAACTATGTTGGGGTCGGCTTTCAGTTTAACCGGATGCAGCTGAATACCAGTATTTTACATGGAGCAACTGCCTATCTGACCTCCCCAACCCAGTAACTAGGTAATACGATACCCGTTGGTAAGACTGGTTGTCAGAGTTTCGGGCTTCTGACGACCCGTAACGACTGTCAAAGATCGACAAATGACAGCCGGGACCAAGGGCTTAACGTGCTTTCCGAGGCACGGAGGAGTCTCGATATGTAAAGATGGTCGTCCATATTAGATACTTTTTTTTTATTATTATAAACACACTACGCTTTGGGGTTATGCTCGTAGTTTCCCAACGTGATCGAATCAGAAACTAAGAGATCCGCAGAACCAAGGTAACCGACATAGCCCGAAAAATTTCCAAACTTAAGTGGCAGTGGGCAGGGCACATTGATCGCAGAACAGATGGCCGATGGGGCCAAAAGGTCCTGGAGTGGCGGCCGCGTACCGCAAGACGTAATGTTGCCTTCCATAAGGTGGGTTGTGTTCATATGACTTTTACTTTATTTTTTGTGATTTTTGTTTTTTGTTTAAAATTGCTAATTTAATTGACATGACATTTTATAATTTATGTTTGCATGGTATTTTAAATTTATGCCTGTATTAGATTTGATATAATATATAACTATAAGCGTATATATAGCTACTACGCTAATAGCAAGCCTTTAGTGTCAGAATGGTTATTGGTTATTTATTATGTATGAAAGTATTATGAATATGGTGTGTAAGGGAAGGATTTCATAAAGAAAAGCACAGAAGGACAAGACTAGATATTTATTATTTCAATTAGGCTTGTCAATAATTATTCATCTTTAATGAGAAAGCTATTGTCCGTTCGCAAAACTAGATCTTCATGGAGAAGAAGGACAAGAAACTCCATGGAAACAGTATTATAGTATTCTATCAACACATTTCTTATATTTCCACAATTTATAGTTATCTCAAACAGTTAATTCTATCACTCAGAATAATAGCAACATAATAACAATATTTAAGGTATAATATGAAATTACGTAACTTACATGACACCTGGTAGATATATTTCACATCACAACGGCACTAGCACTAGCCACTTGAACATCCACTGAGCAACTGCCTCGAGAATGTCATTACAATCCTTTTTTATATCCTACCACCCCTTCCATTTATCCCTTCCCATCAAACATCAACTGACAGTATTGTATCAATCGTTTCAGACAACCTGTTATATTAAAATAGCAATATAAATTCTAAGATATACTACAGTTACTATCAAATATTATTTAGTTATTTATAGTAATAACATCTGTACGATCTTGACAAGTTAAGAGTGGTATATTTCGTAAACACAATAACTAATCAAATTAGATACTTCTACATTGGTCTCAAGCTTCGTAAATGTGACAGATGTCAATATCCAACAATCAGTTATTCTAATAATCTAAAGGTTGTTTTACAATAATTCGATGATTTTAATCACAACCGAACTAACTTCCGGAATCAAGGTAATCTCAAGTATTTATTTTTAAATATTAGACACATAATAATTATATTTATCTAACACCTGCATGCTATTTTTACGATTTTTATTTTTTATTTTTTAATCTATAGATATAATTTTTTTTAATTTAAACTGATTTGTATGTATTTTTATATTTGTACATTTAATACTTACGAGTATGTTTCATGCTGGATTATGTTCGAACGCAATGTGAATTGTTACTGAATAAAGAAATTGATTGAAAAAATTGACCGATGACCTTGTGAAGGCCGCAGGAATCCGCTGGATGCGGGAAGCACAGAACATATCGAAGTAGCGGTGCTTGGGGGAGACCTATGTCCAGCAGTGCACGTCTTTCAGCTGAAATGATGGATGATGATGATGAAACACACTACAATCGATTTAATAAAAATCGGTTCCTAAACAATCGATTCTAAACCGTCAACCCTAAAATGTCACCTGGTTTTGCGAGATAACACGCGCAATGCGAGAGTCTCTAGCCTTCGTAATTCACTCGACATTTTGATTAATAAGACTTTGTAATGACACTGAACTTGCACGGGTTAGAGTGTGATTTATAGGATTACTTGTAATTTATTACGTAATGGGGGCGAATATTAAGCGCCGGAGATTATGATGCTTAAGTCTTTGTGCCAAACTTTGTAGACGGAGTAACTTGCTGGCAAGTTATATGTCATTTAAATAGGCCGGCTGAAATGGATGAGGACTGTTTGTAACAGAAAAAAAAAATGGCAAGTTTTTTGTCTTTATCTTATATATCTAATTTGAGTTTGACCTGAGAGAGTATTATTTTAATTTCTCTTTCATTAATTTTCAAAACTTCAACAAAAACGTACATTTTAAACAGCCCCCATACTCAAAACAAACAATTAAAACCTCCTTAGAGCACCAAGAAAGTGAAACAATCAATTTACATACAGAAACACAGCCATCTTGAATGCAGCATCACCCGTACTCACCCCCGAACAAAAACGGTAAACTTGTAACGTTTATTTAATGGGCAGACGACTCCCGACGCAATAATCCCTGTAATTGCGCTCTTGCCTTGCATGCAGAACAGGCAGATGCTCCCAAATTAGCATTGTTTATACACAGCGACAAACGAAATTTGTTATAATTATAGTGATTTGACACGCCTCGCTGTGCAGCTAAGGTTGGTCTCTGTCTTGCATTTTGTGAACCAATGAAGATGGTGGATGTGGGGATAGAAGGTAAAATAATCATGGGACTGAAATAAAATGTTTAAAAAAAAAAAATCCGAAAATCGTGAGTAGTTACTATGCTACGTTTTTCGGATTCGATTGGCACAGAGAAAAAATAGCTGTGCAACCTAAAGTTTGTTTTTGGGCAAGAGCTTTTGTGTATAGGAAAATTGCGTCTGCACACATAAAAACCATTGTTTCACGCAAAAATTGGCATATGATTTTTCTATACGAAGCAGATCATAGTCCTTACTTTTAGGATAAAGGAGCATCACACTGCGCGTAATTAAAATGTCTGTAAGGTTGCCTGTCCACCGGAGTGGAGCGAGGCTGCTAAGAGGGGAAACGAAGAAATTTTTAACCAATAGAATCTTAACTCCGCTCCAGAGTTTAGATTCTATTGGTTAATATTTCTCTGTTTCTCCGCTCCGCAGCCTCGCTCCGCTCCGGTGGACAGGCAGCCTAATGCTGGTGATGCTGAAGAGTCATAATAAGATAGGTTTAAGCAGCACTATCCACCAACCCGCACTGGGTCCGCGTGGTGCATTACGGCCCACTCACTCTCACAGAGTGTGTGTGTCAATCTGTGTCCCAGCAGTGGGAACATTATAGGTTGATTATGTATGTATGTTATTTATTGAAGAGTAGACCCAGACACTACATGAAGTATTATCTCACACACGAGTGCACATGCATTCATAGTATGGCAATTTTCATGTTTGGAGTGCTGCCAAATTTGACCACTCTTATTTATTAAGCTATAAATGAAGTTGTCATCCAAGCAATTTTCAAGTAAGAGCCTGCTGTTATCTACGTGCTTAAGTATTTACGTTCTGTCGTGGACTGCGTATGTGTCTGCCAAAGTGTAAGTACGAGTATATTTAAAAAAATATAGTCGCTATACCTATCTTTTTTTTTAATTTATATAAAAGCCAAGACATAGCGCTGACAACAGTGACGTGAGGCCGGTTTTGTAAACATGTATGCATTCAATGAGGTGAAGTTTAGTTGTAGTTGGTGTAAATGTGTGCGTGTGAGCGTGTATGCACTGAGTGAGGTGTAGTTTTGCGTATACTTCACTGTATTATTTGCAGCGCTATGTCTTGGTATTTTATTTAGTCTGGGCACTGTACGTGCGCATTTTGTCTAATTGAGGGTGAATACCACTCACAGGAAAATTAATTTCTGAGTGAATACATGTACTTGTAATTTATAAGTACATTTTTTTCTCTTTTATTGTGGTTTCATTCGTCCAAACGTAATGTTCTGAGATGCTATTATACCTACACGACTTACAATAGTCGGTCTATTCTGTAAAAAACTCATCGAAAAAACTTATATAAAGTGAGGATGAAGTGGCTATCATTCGACTATCCGATGCTACAAGTCCCCACTTGCTCCGTAATCAGTAGCGCCCTAAGCCTAGGTTCGAGTCCCACTATGGGACGCCCTTAGCTGTGCTACTTAAAATTTTATGGACACGGCAAGAGACCCTTCTGGCCCCACCAATGCCCGGTTAAGCAATTAAGGCTTTCCGGAACCAATTGCAATAGGTCCGAACCAAAAACAAAACAGCTGTCATTCCACCTGATGCTAGGGATTAACACAACAACAACAACAACACACTTCAATTACAACAACAACAACCACAAAACACACAACACAAGTCACTTCAATCTCACTTTAGCTAAGTTTTCACAGCGAGAGATTTTTTCAGAATACATCGGCAATTGTATATCCAGAATTTGAACGTTGATGGTACCTAATTTTATTTATCACTACCTTTTGCCCGCGGCTTCACCCGCGTGATTGTCGAAAGTTATCCCACAGGAACCTAGTACCGGGATAAAAAGTATTCTATGTGTTGATCCAGGTTATAAACTATCTGTGTGCCAAATTTCATCCAAATCCGATCATCCGTTTTTGCGTGATTGATTAACAAAAATCCAAACATCTAAACATACAAACATTCACATTTATAATATTAGTAGGAACTAGGACTAGAAACTATTACTATAAATAAACCGGTACGAATTTGTCAGACAACACTAAAGCCAGCGCCAAAGTCATAGGTATCACCTAAGTAAATGGTACCGCGTCGTAATTCTACGCCACCACACTACGACCAAAACGTCCAAGCACACTTCTTTCAACGGTAAATAGTACAAAATTAATGAGCTTGTAATTAAACCTGTGTTTAGACAAACATGGGGACCGTTCACATCAAAGGCAAGGGATGAAGATTAAACAGGGCTGCGTCTGCGCCACGTGGCAGCATTAGTCTGCTTTGTATTGCCAACTTTACTTTGCTGCCCGGAAAAATCATATATAATCTTATCTTCACACACATAAGGTTGAAAATCCTTTGGCAGTTATTTGGGTGGGTGTAAAGTTATCCTTGTTTATAACGAGAGTTGACAATGCAACTAGTCTCAACTATCATGGGATTTGCCGTGTAATAGGGTATCTCTTACTAGTAAGCGTTTAAAAGCAAAGATAAGGCTGTTTGCTAAGTGGTGGCGTATCGGATTTTTGTAATCTTCCTGTGATTTTGTCTGCACAAGTTTGCAAGTCACTCCCCTTATATGGATAAGGCTTATTCTGCATTCAAGTAGGAAGCTACGCTATTACTTTCGGCCAAAGACTGAACCGAAAATCTTCATTTAAAAGTTTACGAGTGTTCAACGTTCAACAAGTATTACTAATAAAAAGCTCCTGTTATAAAGCTCCTTCTTTTTAACCGACTTCAAAAAGGAGGAGGTTCTCAATTAGTCGAAACCTTTTTTTATTTTTATTTTTTTTTTTTTATGTATGTTCCCCGATTACTCGAAGATGGCTGGACCGATTTGGATTTTTTTTGTTTTGTTCGAGAGTGTATACATCACAGTTGGTCCCATATAAAATTGATTAACTTTGCTTCGGTAGTTTTTGAGTTAGCTTCAATAATACGTATTTTTTCCCCACTTTTTAACCGACTTCAAAAAGGAGGAGGTTATCAATTCGTCGGAACCTTTTTTTTTTTTTAAATTTTTTTTTTATGTATGTTCCCCGATTACTCGAAGATGGCTGGACCAATTTGGATTATTTTTGTTTTATTCAAGAGGGTATACATCACAGTTGGTCCCATATAAAATTGATTAACTTTGCTTCGGTAGTTTTTGAGTTAGCTTCAATAATACGTATTTTTTCCCCACTTTTATATGGATGATGTTCTAGTTTGTTTTGCAGGTAGTGGTATTAGAATTTGTGTGGGGTAGGTTCCACAACTAAAAAGTGAAAAATAAAAACTTTTTTACAAAAAAAATACAACCGACTTCCAAAAACAACTACAAAATGAAAAATAACTTTAATTTCGGAAGTCGGTGGCAAAAAACGAAAATACATTTAACTAGACACCGACTTCCAAAATTAAAGTTATTTTTCACTTTGTAGTTGTTTTTGGAAGTCGGTTGTATTTTTTTTGTAAAAAAGTTTTTATATATGGATGATGTTCTAGTTTGTTTTGCAGGTAGTGGTATTTGAATTTGTGTGGGGTAGGTACACAACTAAAAAGTGAAAAATAAAAACTTTTTTACAAAAAAATACAACCGACTTCCAAAAACAACACTACAAAGTGAAAAATAACTTTAATTTCGGAAGTCGGTGGCAAAAACGAAAATACATTTAACCAGACACCGACTTCCGAAATTAAAGTTATTTTTCACTTTGTAGTGTTGTTTTTGGAAGTCGGTTGTATTTTTTTTTAGGTTTAGTTTAGTAGTTTTAAACTTTATCTAGACAGTATTTAGGTATCTATAGATTGGTGTCATCTTCATCAGTCTATTTATTATCGGAAAAAGTTTTTAATTCACAAAAAGAGCAATCGAAAATGCAACAAAACTCGATTAACAAATGCGAAAGAACCAAAGCCACGTAGGGTTACGAAATGTGTAAAATGTAGCAAAAAAAATATAGGTAACTTTTTTTACATTTCACGGCAATACCGCTTCGATTTGGCAAGAGCACATTGTTTTTCTGCTCGAAAGCCAGATATCCATTTACGCAATCTGCGGTAAAAGCGAGTGATACTCGATACAGTATATTATTATCAACCTCCTAGATACATTTCAATATTGTTTCAGATATTTGTTCTTTGTCGTCCTCATGAGATGTTCCTTTGATTGAAGTGACGACAAGAAAGCTTATTTTTTTCTTAATTTTATATTGTTTCTGAAGATATGTCCTGCAATTAGGTCATACTTCAAATATATAAGCAAGCACATTTAAATAAAGTTTACTAAATAGAAATACATTTCAGCTTTTTTAGTCATGGTACGGAATGAACAACAATCAATTTGCCTAGCCTTTTCCCAACTATATTGGGGTCGGGTGCCATTCTAACCGGATGCTGCTGAATACCAGTATTTTACATGGAGCGACTGCCTATCTGACCTCCACAACCCAATAACTGGTAATACGATATCCCTTGGTAAGACTGGTTGTCAGACTTTCGGGTTTCTGACGACCCGTAACTACTGTCAAAGATCCACGGATGACAGCCGGGTCCAACGACTTAACGTGCTTGCAGAGGCACGGAAGAGCCTCGGTATGTAAAGATGGTCACCCATCTGCGGACCAACCCCGGCAAGCGTAGCTTAACCTGACGGATCGACTCGTGCGGCTGTTATTACTTAGCCACGAGCTCCTCCACGAGGTATGAACAACAATGGAGCTTAAAAAGCGACTACATTTTATAACACCGAAATATCTAAAAACGATATTTTTTATGAATTATTCACCACAACCTCAATAATTTTCAAACCTGCATCAACAATCTTTCATAATACCTCCCAATGGATACATTCAACAAATACAGAAGGAACAGATCTTTATAGCACAATAACCTAGATGCGTAAGCACTTAGGGATATGGCCTGAAGTAGGTCAGCTCCCAAGAGGTCCGTCTCGGCATAATGCTTCACAGACATGCGAACAATGGGCCGGTGCATCGAACACAACGCTCGCACTTGGCACGTTGTAATATTCCACTTTTTCAATAATGCTGAGCACTGCAGCTCTGAAATATTTGCTGCTTCTGTTCTAGAATTCTGTATATGAGAACGTGATGGTATTTCAGGTGGGAATTGCGATTTGAAGGTAATATTATTTTTATTGCAAGAGTTTGAATCGGAAATGTTCTATTTGCGGAGTAACATTGATTACTAAATAAAATTGCCTCAGGTAGTACAGTATTCTTTTACTTGTACATAAGGCTTAAATAAATAAATAAATGGTATTCTAGTGCCAAAATAACGTATTTTCGACGGTAAGTATAGTTTTAAACCGATCTGATTTTAGACTTAAACAACGGGTCATAAAAGTCCGATTGCCTGAATTCCTATAGGTATGTCCACCAGTCAGCCTGCTAAGCGTATAGTGATTAGGGCTTTATCCTCTGCGTACGATCTTTTGGGGCCATCGGTCCCATGGGTAGGCTTGCTTTACCACTGGAAATGTTATGGGTTGTCGTTGCAGATATTCTACTAGATTCTGTAATATTTTTTTATTTATACGTCAGTAATGCAGTAGGTATACTTACACAAAACAAAAGCATATACTTACATTCTACTATTGCAATTTGTGTGAACATTCTTTATCATCCCGCTCCTTCCCAAGGTTTTTAACACTTGAAAAAATATCGAGATTTATTTCTTAATTTTAAGTTTACTATGAATGTTTTAAACATAAAACTTCCGTAATAAATTCTCTACAAAATAAATACATTATGTAGTTTAGAAGATCTAAGTGGTCATACAAACCGACACGAAAAGCGGTTTTTTTTCAATACTATGTCCATTTCATTTTAGAAATAATGATCCCATTTCTAATTACATTAAATTGAGACACTTTATAACTTCACCCTTTATCTCTCTTCATACCATAACAGCCCCATTCTCCGTCCGCCATTTTACATATTTTTCATCCGCCTCTATGAGCGCTAATCTCTTTTAAACCAACCAATACTACATATTCCGAATGTATTACCGGACCTACGTATTTTCCGATTTAGTATTCAAGTCAGGTCATTTTGCGTGCACCTCTGTCTGTCGGGTTCGAAAGCCCGATTATATTAATCCTACGTGCGTTTTGTGTCGTCCGAAAACGCTCTGGTGGACCGCTCTCATTTGAATGCAGCGTTCTGATTGGACGGTTTTCAATGCGTATGTTTTTAATTAAGTAATTAGTTGAATGACGTAATGGCGGGTTGTGGAGGTGTTTTTGGTTGATTTAGATTGGAATTATTTATGAGTATAACTGGTAGGTTTTATTATTTACACAGATAAGTATGCATTAATTTGTAGAGGCTAGCGGCTTAGTAATAACAGCCGCACGGGTCGATCGATCAGGTTAAGCTACGCTTGCCGCGGTTGGTCCGTGAATGGGTGACCATCTTTACATACCAAGATCCCTCCGTGACTTAGAAAGCACGTTATGCAGTAAGTTGGTCCCGGCTGTCATTAGTGGATCTTTGACAGTCGTTACGGGTCGTCAGAAGCCCGAACGGGGTACCGTATTACCCAGTAACTGGGTCGCTCCTTGTGAAGTACTGGTGTTCAGCTGCATTCGGTTAGACTGGAAGCCGACCCCAACAAAGTTGGGAAAAGGTTAGGCAGATGATGATATGCTTTAGTTTGTAGCTAGTCTAGATGTATGAACACCACAAATCACTCACACATACAGTCACATCATTTAAAACATCGTTTGAAACTGACAGAGAAAAAACGATGTTTTAAATTCGTTTAGCGTTTAACATATTTAGTGATTTGTAGTGCAAGTGAGCCTCAATCTATTTTTTTTTTTAAGTAACTAATTAACACTGTCCAACAACGCCATTAAAATTAAAAACTATATTTCGTACCACATTCAAGTCAAAGTGGATAAAAATTCCCTATCATTAATATCCGCACTCGCCGGTGCATATCCGATTCCATTCAATGTAAAAATAAAGAACTGAAGAGTAATCACTGTCCGTATGAAAAGTTCCCATTCATAGCAGAGTTAACGTTCAACTAAGTTTCATTCTACTCTTTTTGCGAGGGCCGATCGAATTCGCGCAAACTGCTTCATTTCGCAATTTTTTTTTCCAACTCATCCAATTTTAACGGACCTTCAGAGCTCTTGGATATTCAAACAGTTAAATGTAAGGTAGGAGTTATGAGGGGTCTTTGTATGCTGGTTATGTCCGTGGAAGTCGGGAGTGCCGTTGAAGCCGACAATGTGTATAAATAGGCAATACCGATGGCGATCACGTAGCTGTAACGAGGCGTCGCGTCTAGTAGGTAGCTATCGATCTGTACAATGATGGAATTTACTGACGGATGCTCGTAGTGAAGGCGTTAAAAGCCGTGTTGCCTGTCTGGGATTAAGATTTAGGAGCATGTGTAGACATGAGGGAGAAATGTGGTTTTTCGGCACGATAAAATACCTGGGAATTATTTTCTTCATATTTTCTTTATTACGTAACAAATCACAGTTGAATAAATCTGGGAACAACTTCTATTATTTGACAACGACGGAAAATAACCAGGAAGTAAATTGAGCAGGCAAATGGGTTGCTGGCTATCCCAGTCATCTGTCAGTCTTTTAGGCATTAAGCCCACAGAAGGGCGCGACGCGACAGTGATGAGTGCAACGCGATTCCGGTAGAACCATTTCCATAAAGTTTCCATAGAAATTGTTCTACTAGAGTCGCGTCACGCTGTCGCATCGCGCTCTGTCTGCGGGAGCCTTTACCATTCAGGATTAAATTACGCTACATCGTTTTGGAAAACTTTAGTAGTTTCCACCTACATACATAAATTAACTCACGCCTTCTTCCCATGGGGTTAGGCAGAAACTACAGAACGCCACCTGCTACGATCCTTACATACTACTTTTGTCTAGTTTACGTTCATATATCTGGTCATACAGTCATGCCGGTTGCGAGTACTACGCACATGACCTTTCTGAAGAACATCACCAATAAGGCCACTATGTCTTCCTAGGGCGTCCGCTCCCGGCGTTTCAACACACATCTGCCTTGTAATACCTTGTTAGTCACCTTTCATTCATCCTCTCAACTTGTAAGCATACTCTTTTAAATTTTTTCCACCTTTCCCCTTACAATGCATTTTAGTGCAAGTGTGTTTTTGGAATGTTTTTAGAGTAAGTTCAGCGTCATTATTATGCATAGTAAGACAACATTACGATGTTACCTTGCTATCCATATTAAATAGGTACAAGACTTGCTACAATAACCAAACTTTTCGAGCTCCATTAACAAAATATTGTAGTAAAGTTAAAAGTTACATGAACAACTTTAATGAATTCAGTAAACTTATCGTTTTAGGTTTCAGGTATCTATATAACATTTTAATTACATATTTGTTGTAGCCTATTAAGCTGCGCTTGCCTTAATTATTACCATCACCATCCCCATCTTTACATACCGAGACTCCTCCGTGCCTCGGAAAGCACGTTAAGCCGATGGTCCCGGCTGTCATTCGTGGATCTTTGACAGTCGTTACGGGTCGTCAGAAGCCCGAAAGTCTGACAACCAGTCTTACCAAGGGGTATCGTATTACCCAGTAATTGGGTTGTGGAGGTGAGATAGGCAGTCGCTCCATATAAAATACTGGTATTCAGCTGCATCCGGTTAGACTGGGAAAAGGTTAGGCAAATTGATTGATTGATTTGTTGTAGCCTATGGTTGACAACAAACTGATAGTTGGATTGTAAAATTGAATACCAATGATCCTTAGGCCTTATCGAAGTAAAGGCCTTTTTTTGTGGATGGGAAATCATCACATAACTTTTCCCGCTCTGGGCAGAGCGGGAGGGCGTGTCAGACTTTTACTGACTTAAACCCACCCATGTTCCTTCAGTTGCCCGTGCCAGGGCCACGATATCTCTTTCTAACTACCCGCGACCCCGGCGGCATCGGCCCTATTGGACCCCGTCACTGCTGACATCTCTTTGAGGTGCGCGTGGAACACAACGCGCCGTCGATCCGGGCCTGTTCCTTCCCGGACGGCAAGCTGCCCATTACTCGTCGTCCGCAAGCCCGCGCCTACGGTGGCCGGGAATCGGCGATCGATTCCCGCCGCCCAGGGCGTCTCCTACGGCGGCTAAGGGCGTGAGGGCGCGGCTGTTGCCTCTCCCTCACGCGTTCCGCTTCCTCCTTCGCGAGAATTACTGCTTCGCAGAAGGAGGTGACGGCCTCCCATGCACTCTCGCTCCGCACCATGGCCTGGACCAGGTTTGGACGCGAGAGATCGCCGCCGCCGATCGCCTCCGTGAAAACACGGCGGTGCTCGGCCCAAGCCGGGCAGACCTCCACTGTATGCTACACCGTGTCCTCTGGGCGATCCACACAATGGTAACACTCGGGCGTTTCCTCCCGCCTTATCCGAAACAGGAACCTCCCGAACCCTAAAGCCTCCTGTACCTAACGCTAAAGTAACATGTCTAGTGTCTGATCCCAAACTAGACGTATAGTTTTCCCCTGAATGTCTATCTTTAAGGCTGTATTACCTATAGAAAAATATCGTTTTTTTTATACAATCTTTATGAAACTTATGATTTATTTGACGTAATACGCAGCCTGTATGAATTCAGTGTAAGTCTGACTATATTGTTTGTGCAAACTAGTTGACGGTCGACATAACAGATGGCGCCACTGTCGTTTTCCGCTATCGCACTCGCTTAGAATTTATTATTCAATCCGAGTGTTTCTTCAGTGTTTTTTTTTTCTTTGTTTTTCTTTCTTTGCGAGGAAATCACAGCTTGAAGCGATTTTAAGGAATATTGGTGTTACGTGTGTACACGCAATAATAACAGAGGCATACCTACTAGTATTATTTATGTTAAGAACATGGAGAAGCAGTACAGTCACGAGCATAAATATATTAATATGGACAACTCGGCAATAATATCTGACTTCATGGTTCATCCATTAATATCTGTCGTCAAGATGACGGTAAATTTTACATTACTGGTTAACACGACGCCTTGGTAAGGTTGGTTGTCAGACTTTTTGGGTTCCTGGCTACCCGTAGCGACTGTCAAAGATCTATTACGAATGACAGCCAGGACCAACGGCTTTTCGTGCTTTTCGAGACACGGGTCTCACCCATCCAAAAACCGACAGCGGTAAGCGTAGCTTAACCTTCGATTGACCCGTGTGGCTGTTATTATTTAGCTATGCGCCCATCGGTCGTTACAGTCAGCAACAAAAGTCGATTAACACTTGCAGTTTTTTAACCTTAATTATTAAGCGAAATATTTAATTCAAATCGGTATTTAAAATTTAAAAAAAATTAACTCTTAACAGTTAAACGAAAAAAAAGCAATTTATCGAATCATTTTGTGTTAATTTAGATGATGTCAAAAAGTAGCAGTGTTAACCCACTTCTGTTGCTGACCGTATAATTTGAGGGTCTAAATATTCTGGTTACGAAAATGTATTGGCGTTTTTCATCCTTTAACCATAATAAATGTGCGACTAGTTTGGTAAATCATTGATTTATAGGGGATCGAGGATGTTTAAAATTGCTTTATAAATTGTAGTGGTTGAACGTGCACGCTCAGGGATTGAAAGGGGTAGTGAATAGATGCAGGTGGGGCTGAAATGCTGGCTTTTATGTAGGTAAGCAGAGTTCGTGTTAATGATATTGATTTTGGTCAGCTGTTTTTGAAGTACTTGTTACTTTGAATCTATGTTTATAATTTTCACGGCAAGGTGTTGACATATCTCATAAAGGCTTTTAAAATATTTGAAAAGGATGGTAAGCATAAAATGATAAATGATATTTAATTTCTGCAAATTACCTATTGGTATTAAAAAGACTAGTTCAGGCAGAGCGGAAAAATCCTCGCTCTTCGCTTGAGCCTTTTCGAGTCGCGAGTCGCGAGCATGCGCGAGCAGACTGTGACGATATTCATACGATTTTATACTTTTGGCTATGGTTAAACGGTCTTATTTTCAAGGGAGCCAGTAAATTGCTCGGGAATTTTTCCGTTCTGTCTGAACTGACCCTTAAGGCTGATTTACACACGTAACTGTCTTCATGTAAATTGATTTGAAGTCAGTATCGTACGACTACTGACGTGCTACTGACTGACTGTAAACAGTGAGAGTCAGTTCTCGGCGCCAGCTCTGACTTAATTTGGAGTCAGCTACTGACCCTGTGTAAATCTTCATTCATAAAAAAAAAACAGAATGATGATCGAGGTTGGTGTTTCCTAAACAATTGCCCATGTTACTCTGATGCCCATTTTCACCAACCCTAAGTGATACTTAAATGAATCACTAAATAAAAGTGCACTGTTGGATTTTCAACTCTAGGCTTAATAGCGCCGAGAGTTGAAAAACCAACAGTGCAATAATATTTAAGGATTCATTTAGATGTCACTTAGGGTTGGTGAAAACGGGCATTAGAGACACACCGAAACAAACTCATAATCCCTGTTCATTTCTTTTATTGGTTTCAGTTCTCTCTAATACGTAATGCTGCGTAGCTTTTTTACAGAAATAGGTTTTCCAAAGAAAAAAAAAACTGTTATTTTTACCATCTTCCTGAAACACACCTTAAAAATCCTAAAAAAAAACTTCCTCTTCACCTGTTTTACGTACTTACTTCGGTTTAAGAGTTATTCTTCCAAGGTGCACGGATGAAAGCCTGTCGAGTGGCCAACAAAACAAGCGCCAACTTCCGTGAGGCAGGCTATAATAGCAACGTAATAAAGATACGTGTACAATGTCGTAAAGAAAAAGTTGGATTATGTTTGAGAATAACAATTCTAATGTTCAGAGTTGAATGGTTTTGTGATGATATTTGGAGTAGTTGGAATTGCTTTTGTAGATGGTCTAACGGGAAAGGCTACGTTTTCCGGAAAAGGTATAAGTAGCTGTACAAAGATCTTTTGGCGCGTGGCAAAGAACGGAACTATCGCCGCCATATTGTATTTTTCATATTTTACAAAACAATTGCATACATTTTTTACAACGGCGCGGGCGCCTCCATGTCAACGTCATTCATGCACCAAAAATCCCTGTAGCATTGTAAAAGGTTCCAAAACGATCAATTGCAAATAATCAACTGCAATTGTAGTAATATTGTCAATCGCTTCAATTGCATTTGGTAGACGATCATCTTGGGCATCAACGTGTAAATCAATCACATAAAAATTGACATTTCAATTGATTGTATCCTTCGATCGATTCGTGGATCGTGATCCATGCTCATCTCCTGTGCTGTCTCTCCACGTCTAACCAAGAGCCACCATTTCTTTTCTAGTGGTTAGCGTAAAGGTAACTTATTTATACTGATTAAGAGTTGAAGTTGAAGAGGTAGCATGACCTTTCTGTGGTCTATTAAGAAAATGATCATCCATTCGTTTGCCACTCGTGATAAGAGAATCAAGATAAGGTACCACGGTGTCTGATCGATCTGGTTAAGCTACGCTTTACGCTTTTCGTGGTTGATCCGTGGATGGGTGACGTCTTTACATGCCGAGACGAGGGGTCTGGGTATGTAAATACATCACGTGCGTCGGAAACCACGTTAAACCGTTGGTCTGTGTCATGCTGTCATTCGTGTCAGTCGTCAGAAACTCGAAAGTCTGATGACAACCAATCTTACCAAAAGGTATCGTATTACCCAGTAACTGGGTTGTGGAGGTCAGATAGGCAGTCACTCCATATAAAATACTGATATTCAGCTGCATCCGGTTAGACTGGAAGCTGACCCCAATATATTTGGGAAAAGGCTAGGCAGATGATGTTTGATTTTCAATATTCTTCTATTTACAAGCTTATTTAAAACACGACTTGTAACCACTGATGGCAGTGGCTGATAAAAATTGTTCTAACACACAGGTGATTCTTAAGAACCATTTATTCAGCTCCCATAGGTATATGTGAGTACTCAATTTTGTTTTTTTGTTTTGTGGATGGGAAATCATCAAATGACTTCTCCCGCCCTGGGCGGAGCAGGATGTCAGACTTTTACTGACTAAACCCACCCGTGTTCCTTCAGTTGCCTGTGCTAGGGCCACGGTATCTCTTTCAAACAAACCGCGACCCCGGCGGCTGAGTAGGTACCTACTCAATCTAGCACGTGTAAAACAGATTCAACAAAGGAGCACATGTATCAAAGTACCCAAACACATGCCTAGACAGCTAATTAACTATGTAGACAATGGCACGCCCTAGTCCGCCCAGTAAATGAACCTAATTGATTCGAGGCCAATTATTAGACGAAGGGCTTCATTACCTTAATGCTTTATTTTGATAGTTTTACTTGTGGGGTTGAATATTTGACTTATGAAGCCAATTTCTTGTAATTTTAGGAATTTTGATAAGGTGTTAAAAAAATTACTCTAAAAACTTTAAGGAGTGCTTTAGACTATCAAACTGAATAACTTTTATTATGGGACCAACTTTGAAATCGATAAAAATAACAGATGTAGCCTACATTTATATTTGCATAACTCGTCAAAATGTACGGAAAAGCTGATTTTTTTTTTCGCGATTTCAAATTTGATCCCATAGTAAAATTTATTCAGTTCGATGGTCTAAAGTACTCCTTAGTTTTTAGAGTTAATTTTTAACACCTTAATATACAACGTGTCGTTTTGCATCCTTGTCAAATTTAAGGGTGTGGTATAGACCATCGAACCGAACAACTTTTTCCATGGCACCAACATCGTAATCGCGCAAAAATAATCAGCCGTCCCATATATTTGCGTCGAGTAAGTGTTGAAATTTTGTTGTTCGATTACGATGTTGGTCCCATGGAGAAAGTTGTTCGGTTTGATGTTTTGTATCACACCCTGAAATTTGACGAGGATGCAAAACGACACGTTGTATATAACCTATGGAATAAAGTTTAAGATACGGTTAATATCCATTTCTACGGGAATATCTTGAAGCAGAGCCAAGGACGTGTGTACATGGTCAGACAGGACAATCCTAATAGATTGCGAATTTTTTGGAACGAGTGCATAAAATAAGGTAAAATGGAGAAAGAATAATAGAAAAGCTGATCACAACACCATTAAAAATGACAGTTTTTATTCATACTACATCCATGCTGGAATCGGTATTTGAAAACAGTGTCATTAGATCTATAACATTATTTATGGTTTACTTGTAATCAAATCCATTTTGCCTGTGTAAGTGTGTATTTAATTCAGTATTAACTAGTTCAAGAATAACATAATTATAATTATATGACCATAGTGGTGATCTTCTTCAGAAAGGTCAGATGCGTAGTACTAGCAACCTGCATACTTATGTATGACCAGATGGATGAACGTAAACGAAGCAAAAGGAGGATATAAGGATTGTAGCAGGTGGCGTTCTGTAGTTTCTCCCATGGGAATAAGGCATGGGTTTAGGTGAGCATGTATCTGTTAATTAGTTGAGATATAAATTAACTAATCCTCCAAACATCTCACGAAAACGTCGTCAATACCATACCTATACCTACAGTAAGTCGCTGTAATCTGCACAAAACAGGTATATTGATTGGTTCACAACTGTTTTCCATTAACCGTACACAATCCGGGTACATACCGACGTTAATTCGCCTCAGGCGCACCATTCGTAGACTTTAAAATTATTATATATTCACGTTTTATGTCCCCGTATGTCTCTGTACGTAGTAATTGGAAAAATATTTTAGTAGAACATTATTTTTCACGGGACTTTTTCACCAGTGAGGCAATCGTATCTGTTACTGCAAATATTTTTGTAAAAATGTTTGTGATGAAAATTACGCCACTGAGATAATCATGTCATATTTGCTTAAAGTCTTAACGATGCATTCATTCACACAATCTTAACATAACATGAGACCAGTATTCTTCGAAGGGTTAAGCGGGTGTATTAGTACACCACATTGATTGATAAGTCGGCTTTCACGCATTAAACACACAGTAAACCATTGAAGAGAAAATCTTTTGTTTCTCAACTCTTAAAAGACGAAGACAACTCATTCAAACAGCACTCATGCTCGTTCAGCAAGCATGCCTATGGGTATGAGAAATTATTGTACCTGAATTATATTCTTCCATTTCTCAATTAAAATGCATCCACACACGAACGAACCACCCAGTCCAACTATTATAATTTCTAGCTCACAGTACCTGAATAAAATACACCGAAACTTGTTAAACCACGTTAGTGAGCACCGAATCGGTTAAATTCGGACGTTTCATTACAAGAATTTGATTTATCGGACGAACTCTGAAACACTGGGCACGTAGCGAACGTTCTACAGGAGTAATTTGAATGCGATCGCTGAGTACTGTGTTCATAATGACTGCGGGATTTGCCTCGTTTGAGTTCTAGAAGCTTTATTAATCGTGGTGGTTAATTATTATTGACAACTCGTTTGGATACTACTCAGATAAGTCAGATATAACCTAGTATTGACCTGAGTTGTGGCAGTAAATCCATGCTACTCGGATATTTGCTCCTTTCTGCTCATAATATTCCATCTCTAGAATTACTTGACTCCTACTATAACACTATCTACAAGCTAAAAACGCCTGGCTTTTTATTGGTAACACACTGATAAATGAAAATAAAATAATAATTTAAACTTAATCAATTAATGATCAAAGGATCATAGGCAACGCAGGCCACGACTGGTTGGCTCCAAAAATATGGCCAGGATTTACAAAAAATAAAATGAATGTTTCAAAATTTAAAAAAATAAAATAAAGTAAAAAAATAAAGAGGAGCTCGTGGCTAAGTAATAACAGCCGTACGGGTCGATCCATCAGGTTAAGCTACGCTTGCCGGGGTTGGTCCGGGATGGGTGACCATCTTTACATACCGAGACTCCTCCGTGCTTCGAAAAGCACGTTAAACCGTTGGTTCCGGCTGTCATTCGTGGATCTTTAACAATCGTTACGGGTCGTCAGAAGCCCGAAAGTCTGACAACCAGTCTTACCAAGGGGTATCGTATTACCCAGTCACTGGGTTGTGGAGGTCAGATAGGCAGTCGCTCCATATAAAATACTGGTATTCAGCTGCATCCGGTTAGACTGGAAGTCGACCCCAACATGGTTGGGAAAGGCAGATTGAAAATTAAAGTTTATTACAGAATATTATATTTAAAATATCCAGTCAATAGCAGCTCAACAAAAAATAATAAGCCAAAGAAACAGTTGTATCAGAAGCAAACGAGACTTACGAGTATTACATCGCTCTCTGAACATAAAAATTGAAACAAATTATTAACTGGCTATAAATAAGGGTTCGAAGCTCGATATCTGGCAGTCTGCCAGCAACGCTTTAGATAGGAAAGACCTCTTGTTCGAGCTGCAAGCTAGGAAGGACATTCGGACATGCAACTAATGGGATTCTGTGATTACAACCGTGATTTATGCTAAGTATTTGAAGCTCTTTTAGAACAATTTCTTAGTATTATTCACGAAGTTAGAGAGAAAAGGATAAATTAGTTCAGGACTTTACGTCTAGAAGAAAAAATGAACCAATTTTTTAAGGCATTAAATCTTTTGTGAATGTTCTTTGGTCCTTCACATTTACAGATCTTCTTTAGTCTCAAAATTATTTACTTGTTGTTGGGATTTTTAGGGTTCCGTACCTCAAAAGGAAAAAACGGAACCCTTATAGGATCACTCGTGTGTCTGTCTGCCCGTCTGTCAAAGCCAATTTGCTCTGAATCTAATGGACCGATTAAGTTGAAATTTGGTACACATATGAACTGACGGGTAAAGTAAATAAATGAATTTTGAATATGGGAGTCACTTTTGGGAGGCAAATAAGAAAATTAAAAAAATAAACTTTTGCTAACCGTGTAAACTATACCGTGTGACACATCAAATGAAAGAGCTTATTAAGAGGGTCTCAAATATATTTTTTTATAATTTTAAAATAAATTGTTTAAAGTTATTTAAGAAAATAGCCGAAAATTGACCATTTATCTCCGAAACTACTGAGCCTAAAATTTTGAAAAAAAAAAATACAAAAAAATTGTTCTTTACCTGTCGATTACAGAAAAACCTATAAGAAGTCTGTGGTCTCAAAATAACATGGTCAAACTTATATTTACAGTTGGAATGTAAGGGAGAACATGTTTTTCAACTACAATGTTAAGTTTGTTCTTGGGATAAATTCATCCCAACTACGGAACCCTTCATTGTGCGTGGTCCGACACGCACTTGGCCGGTTTTTTTTAAGGATTGATAGAATTACTTATTTTCGGAGAGTAAAACAGCTAATGGAAAGGCAAAGTAATTCTCGCTAAAACGCTTCGTGAAAAATAGAAATGGAATTTATTTAGGATAAGTAATTTGGGTAATAACGTGATAAATTCATGTCTTACTTAAAGACTAAGATACAGAAAAAGCTTTTTAATAAAATATGATAAACGACTTGTTCTACAAAAAAGGTACATTTTTACGCAATATTACAAAAGCACCTAAAGATGGTGGTCCATTAAAAATGCTTAGAAACTTTATTTAACAGTTGTCATACAGATTACGAAGTAGCTCATGGCTAAGTGATAATAGCCGCATGGGTCGATCCATCAGGTAAAGTTACGCTAACCAGGGTTGATCCGTGGATGTGTGACCATCTTTACACACCGAGACTCCTCCGTGCCTCGAAAGGGACGTTAAGCTGTCGCTCCCAGCTATCATTCGTGGATCTTTGACAGTCGCTACAGGTCGTCAGAAGCCCGAAAGTCTGACAACCATTCTTACCGACGGGTATCGTATTACCCAGTAACTGGGTTGTGGAGTCCAAAAAGATAGTCGCTCCATGTAAAATACTGGTATCGGCTGCATACGGTTAGACTGGATGCCCATCCCAACGTAGTTGGGAAAAGGCTAGACTGACTGATTTGTCATTCAGATTACGTTTGTCCAGAACCATGGACAGATTCATAACACTATCAGTTCTTGTACCTATCATGATTTACTAACCGACTTTGAAAAGGACTTCTCAATTCGTCGGAGCCTTGAAGATGGCTGAACCGATTTGGATTTTTTTTTTGTTTGAAAGGGTATACTTCCCAGGTGATCTCATGATCATCAAGTCAGGATCTGATGATGGGATCCTGGAGAAATAGAGAGAACTCTTCTAATTTTATAGGCACACTTAAAGCGATTTGGATAGTTTATGGAAGAATAGTTTCTCGGAGTGGTCCCATTTCAATTTGGTGAAGATCTGATGAAGAACTTCTGAGATAGGCAACGGAACTCCTCAATAAATGATAGCAAATGGACTGGGATTGCTGAAATCTCATGTCTGTCTATTGTTTACACCAGTTCATAACATAGCATCACGCCGGTACGCTGTGAAGAGGTAAGCACATGTGAACAACTAAAAAGTGAAAAATAAAAACTTTTTCACAAAAAAATACAACCGACTTTCAAAAACAACACTACAAAGTAAAAAATAACTTTAATTTCGGAAGTCGGTGGCAAAAACGAAAATACAATATTACAATATAATATAATATTTTTCACTTTGTAGTGTTGTTTTTGGAAGTCGGTTGTATTTTTTTGTGAAAAAGTTTTATTACATAACAACTGTGGTAGCATTTTCAGCAATAACTTTTCATCTGATTCCGTTATCAATTTGTTCCCTACACTTTCAAAACTTTTCACCGCTTGACATGTATGAATGTTACAAGACAAAGACAAAGACATTTATTCGTCGGATATGGTAGCAACAAAGTTGGTATATAAAATAATTGTGTTCAGGACATTTCCGCCGCTAAAAGCGGCATACGAATATTTACAATAATATGTGTACATGGGCATAAAACCCAACTTCTAAACTACATACCTATACTCTATAAAACAATATAAGAATACTTAAAACTATAGACATAGACACACATTAATTATTATTCTCGGGTACCTATAACCTACAATATAAAATAAACAATAAAAACACAACAATAACTTTAAAAAACAACCTAAGAAGCTTTCAAATCTCATCTCTAAGCTAATACCTGTGAGTTGAGGGGTTTCATTCTTCACGCATCATCGTGTCTTCGCGTGGGGTGTGCCAATGGGGCGGAAAAGTCGTTAGATAGTGCCTTCCTGCGTTTTTTCGCTCAACTCTTATAACGGTGAATATTTTTTGACATGTTGCGACGTTCAACTTCAATACTTTGGGAGTTGATTTTTGATTGCGAACTTCCTGATTTTTTCCTTGACAGATACAAGTTTTATTATTTACTAGCTGTTCATACTTGGCGTGGTCCGGGTGATTTTTGTGTCTTTATTTCCAGTGGTGGCTGTGTGTTGTCTGTTTTCATACAAACATATCATACAAACCGAATCTTCCAGCGAATTTACCAAAAAAAAATCTGTCCTGACAATTACAAACAACAAAAAAGAATTAGCCAAATGGGTGTAACCGTTCTCAAGTGATGCACATACATCAATCTGCCTAGCCTTGTCGGCGTCCAGTCTAACTGGATACAGCTGAATACCAGTATTTTACATGAAGCGACTGCCTATCTGACCTGCACAGCCCAGTAACTGGGTAAGTAAGACTGGTTGTCAGACTTTCGGGTTTCTGACGACCTGTAGATATATTATATATCAGTGGGTATGTTGTGTTTTGAAACGTTGTTTTATTTACTGTGTTAAGCGAGCATTTAACAGCTAACCATAAAGAAAATATTTTTCCTCGGTGCACGCGAAGAAGTGAGCTTCTTTTTTTTTTTTACTGAGCTCTATTTTTGTAACACCTGCCGCTCGTGAAGCTTTTATGTTCCCGTTCCCTAGTGTTTTTTACTTAACCTGAACTACTTACTTATTTCAATGTTTTTCTTAAACAGTTTTCTACTGCGGTGGTGGTTTTTCTTAGAACACCAGCAAATAAAGCTTCAAGTTATAGAATGTGTATACAGGTAGGTAGCTGTGATAATTTAATAAAATAAAATAAATAAATAAATAAATATGTTTGGACATATCACACAACGCCATCTAGCCCCAAGCTAAGCAACCTAATGCTTGTGTTATGGTAACGAGATGGCTGATAAACTACTTATATACATTTTTTTTTTTGTAAATACATACATATTATAGATAGAAAAACACCCAGACTCGGAACAAATACTTGTAGGTCGTACAAATATTTGTTCCGTGCGGGAATCGAACCCGCGACATGCTGCGCAGCAGTCAATCGCTCAACCACTGCGCCAACCGTGTCGTCATTTGTCAAAGGATAACGTCCATCCAAAGGTCCTAGTTAACTGTCGGCAAAGACAGGAGCTCTCTGTCAACGGTAGGTGATATTTGCTCAACAGACGCTACCAATCTCGCAGATAGGCAGATTGTAGTTTTAGTTTTGGATTTCTTATGATGCCTGAATTTATAAATCCTATTTTGATCTTTTATTTTATGACAGACAATACTTTGGGTTCTGTAAAGAGGCTATTATAATTTAGCAATTAATTATTATTAATTAATTATTAACTTTGTGCCCGGTTGATGGCAATAGGCTCGCCACCTATTCCGTAGGACTTAAACATAACGGGCGAAACGTGGGTGTACTATTGGTACACCTCTGCCTATTCTCTCAGGAGAATACAGGCGTGATGCTATATTGTGTGTTGTAATTTAGCAATCCTTACAGCTAAATTATTTGTAAACCATAATGATAAAATGAATTATTCTTAAACTGTATTCCAAATAAAGTGCGCACTTTGATCTAACTCATTAGTCAAATCGCATTTAGAATATTTAATTGAGATAACAGTAACTAATTTAAACTCACTTCAAAGAGTTCAAAACAAAATAATTAAAACTCTGTTCCATTATCATTATCGCACTCCAACAAAGGCCTTATACGAAAAAACTAAACTATTAAACATTAGACAGCTATACATTTACTACACTTGCATTCTTATTAAAAACATAACTACAAACTCAATACAAACTAACATACAACTAAAGAAAAAAACAATGTCATATAGCCTGAGAAATAGATATAAAAACAAACTTGAAGTCACCAGCGTACGCACTAATTACGGTAGAAAGACCATATTATTTGAAGGAGCACAGCTGTACAATGGATTGCCGGACGATATTAAAGAGTGCGATAACATGAATTCATTTAAGAATAAGCTTAAGAAGCATGTACGTACACTATAACTTCCAATAGGTACTCTGGAGGAATTGTATTGTAATGTATCATCACACTTACTACTTTGTATCTCATTATAAGTGAACTGTAAGTTCTTATGAGAAATAAATTTCTTTAAACCGAATTACACACACCACGAGAAAAACTCAATCTATCTCTGTAAATAAAAAGAGAATCCTGACTGACTGACTCATCAACGCCCAGCCCAAACCATTGAAGCTAGAAAACTGAAATTTTGCACAGAGGTTCCCTTTATAATTAACTAAGGAATAAGGAAGGATTTCCCGGTAGCATGCTCCCGTGGGATATTTTCCGACATCCACGCGGGTGAAGCCGCGGGCAAAAGCTAGTCTATCATATTCAACGAACGATTCATTATAATCCTTGTCTAGCTCAGTACGATTAATTATTAATATGTTACCCCTTATTCTAACCAAACCGCCTAAATCCCAGATTTCCTCACATAAGACTTGGCAGTTCCAGTCTCTGTTCACTTGCCCGTGAAGGTTGTCGTCAGCCGGGGATGCGGGCAGAATAATTCCTGCCCGCTTTTGTGGCAAGATAAAGTGTCGTGCCAAACGTGGTCACGAATACTGGTCAAGAATAATGTGATGGCCCAATGATTTATGGATCTGCATTCGTGTTATGGCGGTTTTGCAGGAAATTGTATGTTTTGGCTACTAGAGTAGCCTCAAAGGACCAAATGTTTTTTGCGTTGTGACTTTGTGAGGTGAACAAGGTCTGTTTTTTTTGGGATGGAATTAAAACCGGTTTCGTGTTCAAACTGTGGTGGACTCTACTCCGCCCTCATTTATATGAAATACAGCACCACAAAGCTCCTGGCTATCTGATCTTGTAGAGAATTTCCTAAGACGATGGCAGACAAGCCTCACCTTTGCGAGTTATTAATCGCGTAGTCTATTAATGACCACTCATGACTCACTCACTCATGTCTATTTGTGATGAGGTAACCACCTATAAAAGGAGCTATAAATCTAGAAAAAGTTTATCTTGTTCTACATAATTGTAACTCTTTTTAAAGAGAACCCTATGTTCATTAATTTACTTAAAAATAGGTAAAACTCTTGAACTTGCAAAAAACATACGCCTAGTTTTTAATAGCAATTGCACACTCCTAGAACATTGTAATAACTTCCTAATAAAGACAAAATACAATCTAAACCAGCTACAATACGAGTATTTCGCCAAATCTCGTGGTCGTAAGTCGGCGTACTAAATCTGCGGATCCCATCGATTGCCAATAATGTCTGTAATTACTGCCCTCGCCGCCTCGCCCGTTAATCTTACTTAGGATTATGCCCGCCCGTGCCAAGTTTAGTTAAAAAATATTGGTACAGGTAGCTGGTTTGTTGTTTAAAAAGATCGCTGAAGTTTGCCGATTATCGGGTTTGGATTAGAACGATTGATAGTCTTTAGAAGCGATAAAGCTTTATTTTAAACGAAGCAAGCTAATAATTATGTAATAAAAGATGTAAGATAATCTCCGTTTGTAATTAATCCTCATGCTCTGCATTCCGGACGCGCCTAAGTTTTGTATCGGATATTATCCCTCAAATTAAATAATATTTCAAGACTCATGTCTCCACATTGTGGGCCCTTGCACACAATAGTGGGGCCCTCAAATTATGAAACCAATATTTTCACCAATATTCTTCAACTCATATTAAACACATCACAGGAAATTCGCACATAACATCCACACAAATCCAATAACTCCACCAGGTTCATACAAAAACTTGCGCACAGCAATAGAATGATGGCGGAACTAGTTCCAACCATTTCTCTGGGTGTTAGGAGGCTGATCACGTGGCTCCGTTCAGTTATACGCGCCAGCCCCAGGCCGCGGTTTGATACGCTCTCTTAAGTGCCCCGGATACTGGGCGCTTTGGGCCCAAAAATATATGCACAGTTCCGGATGAATTTGGACTTACGTGAATACGGAGTGGATTTAGGCAGGTATTTTTGTGGATAAATGTTTCTTTTTAGCCGGATTAAAAATAAATATCCGTTTACACCCAATGTTATTTGATCGTTACTATTATTATTCTACGTATTCTGAAGACAGTTGAAGTATGTTTACTCGTCGAAAGTCATAAAAACAGCAGGTAAGTTTCTTTAAGCATAACACGAGCAGTTCACCCACGACGTACTCAGCAGCACTGAAATTGCTCTAGTTCGATCAAAGCTACATTTATTTTTAACTTAAAGCCTCTGTCACATAATGGGCAGGCTATTGGATGTTTTTCTGTCCGTATTTTAATCATATTTTTATTAACCTCAAAATTTTATTTCCCGGCCTTCCCACTGCGCGTTATTCCTTAACCCCTTCGTTACGTAGTCGACCATCGCAGATATAAACGTCTGAGACGTCTCGAGAGCGACATTAGTAGTCGAGAACAAACTAAGCTGTCAGTTTGGCACAAATATCTACTTTTGTTTGGGACAATCGCCTCGAGCGAAACTTATCAGGTGACAAGACAATATTTCGAGAAAGATTGTAGTTAAACGACCAGGCTTTTTGGATATATAAAAACATTTTTTGCACAAACTTACTGAATATATAGTAGGCACTACAGTATCTTTACACAAATACTAGCAACCAGCCCTTGCTTCACACGGGTCTAATGAGGTCATGTCAAAACATTAATATAAATGTTTTTTTTTTATTAGACCACAAATAATATAAAAAAAAAAAAACTTTAATTGGGATAAGGGCAAGAGAATGATGATCATGATTAAACATAAGCTTTCAAGAATAAATCAAAATCAGTCAGTCAGTCAGTTTAGTCAGTTCTCAGTTTAAATGATAGAGAAAACCGCATCAATAAAACCCAGCATTTGTAAGCTTTGTAGTATTAATAAGTATTAAGTATTTTTTAAATTATTTTTTATTGCCTTTAAATGTTAATAATATATATTTTTTTTGTATAATGTTTTAATTCGCTGATTGATGGAGCGGTCATGCCTTCCTATAATTTAGATGCATGCAAGATCTATATTATGACAAAGACTTTGAGTTAATGCGGTGTATGTGTTTATTTATTCAAGAACAGCAGCTTAGACATTGGTTTATAAAATTATTTAGGAAAGGTATTACTGTTAACACAGCTCGTGGGGATAGGCACAAGAAAAGAGAGGCCTATGCCCATCAGTGGGTGAAGTCAGGCTGTGGATTATGATGATGATTACTGCTAATGTATACACAAGTTAAGTGTTCACAATTTCACATAGTTGGTAAGCCTATAGATAAATATAAAAAAAAAACAATTCTGTAGTTTATACTATAGAACCGGACACACAGACAGATACGATAAGCAACTTTGATTCGTACTTTAAATATTCATAACAAAAAAATATTGTCACTAAGTAGAGATCTTATTCCAGAAGTAGAATTACATCCATTACATCTGATAATACAATCAAAGTAACATAACTAAATAATAACCCTAAAATATTCACATGCACGTCTTTCAAACCACCCATTACGATACCCATTGGCGTTTATGTGCCCTAATAGACAGACATGAGACGGTCAATGTGACACAGGACACCCTCTGTTTCCACCCCTATTGAATCGAATAAAAACATTGCTTTGCAACGGTTATCCGCCGTATCTGTAACGTTTAGCTCAATGGGGAAACAAGAAATGAGTAATAAAGCATTACGTTCTTACTATACGTGTCTTGTCTTGTGGACCTTTTTTAGTGTCCCCATTTCGATTGTCCCTATTTGAACTGCCCCATTTTCATTTGCCCCGTTTCTACTATTTAATTTTCCCCATTTCTACTATTTATGTATTTTTTACCATTTTGAATTTTGATCTTAACTATCGAGCATCCGATAAATTGTAGATTTTTTATGCTCTTGTTATCTTTATTGTTCAAGGTTTTTATATTATAAGGGTGAACATGGCCCTAGGCAGTATTAAATAAAATGACTTTTCGATGCTTCTAAAGTTATCAAGTTTGAATATGAACGTGGGGTTGAGCAGCTAGGGGTTCTAAATATTATCACGGCTGGTTTCGTAATTTGTCACGAGCAAACGGAAAATCAACGCAATAGTAGATTTATTTATTAAAGAGTGAACAGAGCTTTTGCCCTTTTTTGCAGAATAATTTTTAATTTGATTTTAGCATATTTATTTACAGTGATCCACATTATGTTAGTAAGTAGGTATACATAAACAATATGTTACAAAGGTTAAAAATACATGCCACAATAATACTATTAAGTACCTAGAGCTAAAATAAATAAATGAAGTACATAAAATAAAATTGGAAAATAAATTAATAAGTTAAATCGCTATCATTTAATTTCATTAAAATCTTTTAAAACATCTATATCTTTAAATTAATTAAAATCAATATCAATAAAATTAAAATCAAGAAATTCATTAAAATCATAAAACAAACAAATAAAATAAATAAATAAAAATCAATAATCATTTCATCAGTAGGTATTGAATAAGATAGACAATACACACACCTGCACATTCAGCGGACCATAAAAAGCTTTTTTTTTTAAATACGGTTTTAGTTTAAAATCTAGTATTTATTATATTCTTTTCTTACTTAAAATAACGCCTTTTAAAATTAAAATGAGATCACATTTAATAATAATTCTTGATTTTTTAAGGCAACTAAGTTGAAAAAGTTAATTAAAAAACATAAAAAAAAAATACAAATTAATGTCGCGTGTTGCCTCCACGTGCTCTTATTAAAGTTTCCACCCGCCTAGGCATGCTGAGAATGATGTTATCTATTGTTTCCTGTGATAGTCTCTGCCATTCCTCAACTACGGCAATTCGCAGTTCACGCACATTGACAGGAGCCCGATTCTGGATTTTACTCTTCGTTTCAGGAGGTCCCAGACGTGTTCTATCGTATTCATATCCGGTGATCTCGCCGATGACATCCATATTCACGTTATTAAGATATGAGTTGAACAAGCACTATGCGGCCGAGCATTGTCTTGCATCAATACGAAGTCGTTACCGATAATAACTCCATAAACTCTTTTTTATTCTAGGTAGGTTGAACCTAACGCTGTAGGTACTTACCTACCTAATTCAAAACAACATATTTCTCAACCAGCATCATTGTTTGTACAACACTGCCAATCTCTATCCGTCTGTGTCGGCGGGACGCAAACTTTTATCTCGTTGGGGAAACTAAAAATATCCCCCATTGTGTTATATCATCAAAGAGTTTGGGGGTGATGGATTAAGCTTGTATCGACGTCTATGACACGTGTCCACAGGAGATAAGAGATGTAATACTAAACGTTGTAGTGAGGGAGTCTAGGAGCCTGATTGTAATGTTGCAGATTTGAAACTGTTGGTACGTGGGATTATGTCGTTTAATTACCACGTTTTATGTGCTGTTTTTTTCTCTGTGAAATTTGGTTCACTGAAATCTTCCATGCATAATCAGCCTATAACGTTCCCACTGCTGGGACACAGGCCTCCTCTCTTCGAGAGGGAGTGACGTGAACGTGGGCCCAGCCCGGGTTGGTAGATGTCACAAATATCCTAGAATTTTTGATTCTAGGACATGCCGGTTTCCTCACGATGTTTTCCTTCAGCGTTTTGAGAGCGAAATCTTACAGCAAAATATTTATTTCATTGCGGATATTATGATTCTCAATATCGATATTTCTCATGAAAATATTTATTATACATTTCATGAAATACGAAAACATAAAGACATTGGAAGTGTCTTTGTGTTTCAATCCGCAAAAAAAAAAATCAATCACCGACAAAATCCCAATGTTATTTAATACCACATACGTCATACGAATAAATGAGCAAAAAGCTCTGCTCATTAATATTGATGCTGCCTTCAATTGTTGCGAAAATTAATTCAATTTTTTTGGGGAAATTGCTTCGAGTATGCATAAGTTAGGACGAGGGGAGAGATTTATCATATTACCGATTACTTCTTGCACCGAAGGCCCCAGTTGATATTAATAGCTCGCTGTGCAATTTACCAAATTGTAAATAAAAATTGGGATTTTTTAGGACAGATTGATATTAATTTTGTTTACTTTGTAAGATTGTTTTTAGGCATTTTTGTTTGGTCTTTGTTCTATCGTGATATTCTCTTTTTTTGATTCAACAAAGCGATCAAAGTATTCATGGCATTCAATTAATTTGACATTTAAATAAAATAATTAATCGGGGTTTTATTTTCAATTTTATCAGCCGAAGTGAGCTCGCCAAAGTATTGAATCAATTACACACAAAATTTCAAGCAAAGCGAGTACTCCAAACGCAAAACAACTTCCAAATGACCAACAGTTCCATAAATGTTGCAATTTAAAATCACAAACTTCCCCTCTAAAGTTATTAGAGAATTTCACCAAAATTTCTGACGCAGCCATTCGTAATTATGATAAAAAAGTTTTCTAATTACGTCGCTCAAACCACTAAGTTGGCCTGTAAATATATAAATGAGAAATTAGTGTCAACTCAGGCGGCCTAATTTGATGCAAAAACGACAGCGTAATGAAGGTCAATGTAAATTAAATTGCAATTAACTTGTAATTCTGAAAAATGATAGGAGTGATGAATAAATTATTTTATAATTGTGTTTATACTGATATTTGCTACATGTTAAAGGTACACCCGTTGAAATGTCTATGGGTACACCTCTGCTTAACCCTTCGGGGAATAGAGGCATGGTGTTATGTTGTGTAAAAAGAAACGGTTAAAATAGAAACAACGCAGTGACCATGAAAGAACACTTAGTGACTGGTTGACCAGTCAGTCAACCGGTCACTAAGTGTTCTTTTCTTACACGCAAGCGACACGCGTCAACGGCAGAGGCAACAGCACGGGCCGAAGACCGCCGCCGATCTAAAGCGTCGTTTGCAGTTGTGGCGTGTCGCGTACTCCATTTTGTCACTCGCTTCCAGGTTGTCACTATATGTCAGCGGCGGTCGTCGGCACGTCGACGGCTGCCGTCAACGCGTGTTGTTGCCTCTGCCGTTGAAGCGTGTCGCTGGGTGTAAGAACACTAACCGATAAGTTCTCGTATGGTCTTAGGAATAAAATGATAATGCATAAAGATAAAAATGAAAACTAATTTTCATCGTGTTATAAGAATTTTCGCTAGGATTAACAAAGCTAGTAGTAGCCACCCATCCGGTGTTAGCAAGAGCTATGAAATACCAAAAATAAGGCCTTATTCATTCTAAGAATTTATAATACCACATATTATTTTGCGCTAGTAATACGCATTAAATTATTAACTTTGTGTGCTGTTTGGGTCACCAAAGTACAGGCTGTGCCTAGTTTGGGACCCGCTGTTAAATCCGTTGGTTAGGATTTTAATTGTATTGATTGTATTTGTGAATTTGTAAGTTTATAAATTAATTTGAAATTTGAATTTTTATACCTAGGTACTTATCTACATCTAAACTTACAATAATATTATAGGTAAAGTTCGTATGCTTGGATGTAGAAGGTAATCACTGGAACTACAGATCCGATTTCGAAAAATTTTTCGCTGGCAAAAGATGTTTTTTAATAAAAATGTAAATACAGACGAACCTCAATAAAGACAAAAAGTACGAAACAAAATGTTAAATACAAATAAATAGAAAAAAAATAAGAAAAACAACAAACCGGTCCAAACTTCTTTCATAAAAGGGAACTAATACATTTGAGTTGCAAGTTTCTTTCTCTTCAATTTAATATTGCTGAAAGGGTAAGAAAGTGTAGGTACAACGGTGACTGATGTGTTTTCTTTACATAATGTAATAGCTCTTTGGGAGAATCGACTTTCCTGTTTTTTGTATTGATAAGATGAGAAAAAAAAAGAGTAGTCATTCAGTCTGGGCATAAGGCACTTCGAATACTGTTATTTTAGAAGTGCCAGGAACTTCCATTTTTAAACTTCTATAATGTAGATTTGGTCCTTGGTTACGTGTTTTATTAACCGACTTCAAAAAGGAGGAGGTTCTCAATTCGTCGGAACCTTTCCCCGATTACTCGAAGATGGCTAGACCGATTTGGATTTTTTTTTGTTTTATTCGAGAGGGTATACAGCACAGTTGGTCCCATATAAAATTGATTAACATTGCTTTGGTAGTTTTTGAGTTAGCTTCAATAATACGTATTTTTTCCCCACTTTTATATGGATGATGTTCTAGTTTGTTTTGCAGGTAGTGGTATTAGAATTTGAGTGAGGTAGGTACCACAACTAAAAAGAGAAAAATAAAAACTTTTTTTCAAAAAAAGACAACCGACTTCCAAAAACAACACTACAAAGTGAAAAATAACTTTAATTTCGGAAGTCGGTGGCAAAAAACGAAAATACATTTAACTAGACACCGACTTCCGAATTTAAAGTTATTTTTCACATTGTAGTGTTTATTTTGGTAGTCGGTTGTATTTTTTTTTTTAAACTAGATACAAAGAATTTTGAACTAGTATTTACCTGCAATTGAATTAGTATTTAATCGACTTCCAAAAAAGGTTCTAAATTTGGATGTTTATATTTTTTATATATGTTCACGCATAACTCCGACATTATACAGAGTCAAATTAAATTAACTAGCGAAACTCCACAATATCGATATCTGAACATGATAAAACAAAAAATAAATTAATTTGATGATGTTTTTTTGAGGTCAATAACCGCCGGTAGTGAAGTCACTAAAAATATGAATTTAAAAATCAGTTTTTTTGTGTAAACTCACAGACTTGATGGGTATCGCAAAAAAAAAAAATTATAAATCAAATCATTTTTATTTTTATTTTGTCGTGTTTAGATATTGAACCCATCACGTCTGCGGAGTTTCACTAGCTAATTTAATTTGACCCTGTATAGACGTATTTGCAAAATTCTTTTTTTGTTTGAAAGGTGGTCATTGTCACCAAGTCAGAATCTGATGATGGGATCCCATGGAAATCGAGAGAAACCCTCAAATTTGATAGGCACACCTATAACGATTTGGTTTTTTTTTTTACTAATGATGATGAAGACCACAGATAGCCATTGGAACTACTTAATTATACCTAAGTATTTCACGAGTTTCGATTCAATTACTTTAATATGGTCACTAAGCAATTTATGCTCGTCAGAATGCATAATATGGTGATGGTGACTTCACCATCAGCTCCAGTTCTCCTGGTTCTTACTAGGAGAACTCCTCAACAATTAACGTCTTTGCATCGGGAAAAGCAATATTTTGTAAAAGGTAAAGAGCAGTCAACATTAGGCTATTGTAACTTAGATAAATTACAAACTAACCCATTATAAACTGAAAAACAAAAACTTTTTTACAAAACAAAAAACAACCGTCTTCCAAAAAAACACTACAAACTGAATAATAACTTTAATTTTGGAAATTGGTGGCAAAAAATTAAAATATAGATCCAAAGACACCGACTTCCGAAATTAAAGTTATATTTCGGTTTGTAGTGTTTTTTATTTGTAAGCTGGTTGTTATAGAATTTTAATTAGGTATCGCCGCAACATTTTGTCAAATTCTGTCACCTAAAAATTAATTTATATAAAAATCTTCTTTTTTTTCACTACTGCACACAAAAAATTCTATTCAAAACTGCGCGTATCCATTTTGATTTTCTTAATAAAATCTTACCAAAATCGAACTCCCCAAACATCATTACCATCATCTAAAACCGGTAACGAAGAACAAACGAACTCGCATCAATCAAGTCTAGTAAGCAATGTTTTAATGACATTATTTCCTAATACCCGAGGACAATTTCCCTGCCTAACTGTATTAGGACGATGCACGTGATTTTCGATAGGGTTCCAATGGATGGGGTAATTTACAAAGGCTTATTATCGAATGTGATTTATTATGGAGATTATGACGTGAGCAGATTGTTGGATAATGTAAAATATGAGGAATCTCGGTTACGAAGTGTCTTTTTGATGAATGACTTGAAAAAAGTCAATAAATACCAAGTTAGGAGTAAGTATTTTTTCCTTTTTTTAAACTTCTAAGTAATGTTAATTTGTGATAGTAAAGCAGGCCGGGTAAATAAAACACCTACAAAATATTGACGATGCTGACAAACTTAAGCATTGTTTAAGACATGTAAACGTATTGATGTTATATTACTTATAGGTAAGCCGTATTTGTCAAACATGGGTCCACATATCAAACATGATTAATCATCTCCCTAAACTTTGGGGAATACGGCATAGTTACAACGAATAAAACATAGGTATTCTTATCAAAACAAGCTTCAAGGTGATATTACAGCCTGATTTTGTGTAGTAACGCCGATTAAATAGTCTAGAAAGTAAAATTTAGAAAACCATTATATATTATGTGGTCCTTCGAGCCGGATATCCTATCGAAGTTAAAAATTCAAACATCTTATAACTTTCACAAAAAATAAGGTGTCACAAAGTCAAATCAATTGCCTAAAAATCCGCTTAAATAATTTCAAAACCCATATTACCACCACGGAAACTGTCGCAAAGGTGTTTTAATAATAAATGTCGACAAGGTTCACAATTCCTCCAGCCGACAAGATATTTACTAAAGATTTTTGCTGGCAAATAGAATTACCTGCCCTCGACAATATGCAGCCGGGAGAAAAATTATGCCAAAGGAAATTGCAAGAACAACCTATAAACAACGTGGGAAAACGAGTGATGAAATTGCGCTTATAGTGTTTTGAATAACTATTTTTATTATGCGGTTGTTTAACGGCAGGTTGTTCGGGCCTGTCGGCCTTTGAAACGCTACCTCCGCCTCCCCCAAATGTAGCGCGACGTGTTTATTTACGACGCTCTGCCGACGATTTCGCGGAAAATCTATGCTACAGTGTAAAATATTTGCAGTTGATCAACTTAATTAGTTTTTCTTAGGTCGATTTTTTTTCCATAAGTTTACATTTTATGGTGTCTACGGTGGAGTGAACTAAGATTATTACATAAAATGTCGTTTTGTTTTCACATTATCAGATAACTACACCAACACGATTCGATAACAATAGGTACAATTATTATCAGCCCCATGATATTGGTGAATATCGATAACCATCGCGACACGACAAACAACCACACTACTAAGTCGGCGGCAGTTTGAATAAGTTTGTTCAATTGAAAGAATGCCCGCTACTCTCACCCCGCACTGTCTTCGCCGGTAGATATCGTGCCGATATCGGTATCGGCGTGTGTGGAAATCGGTTATCATGGTATGGGCATGTGATGCGGAGAAATGCAGAAAATGTCGTCTGGAATGTTTTGATTATGAATCTGGATGACTATACGAGTAAGGGAATACCAAAGAAACGATGGATGATCTGTGTGAAAGATGATGTGGCTAGAAAGGGAATGACTATCGAGATGACGACTAATAGAGAAGTATGGAAGATAAAAACAAGTTGCATCGACCCCAAAAAAAATTGGGATAAGGGCAGGAGAATGCTGATAATCGGTATCGGTCGTTGTCTACGACGATATAAGTGACATTAAAACACAATGTAAAAGCGAATTATTCCATTAATTCATTGGGCTGAGTAGGAAACGAATATAGCAGATAGTTACAGATTGAACCTTTAAACGGCTATTTTAGTAAACTTTCATCAAACCAAATAGCTTAACGGTTCGACGACTGCTTTGCAAACCCGTTGTTAAAAGTTTGATTCTCAACTGTTATATTTTTTTCGATTATTTTTTTTATATTTTGTTATATACCTTCTGTTATTTGATTGTTCGCATAACGTTCACAGAAAACATAAAGTTTAGGCCTCTTATACCATCTATATCTATAATAAAAATAAATATTAGGTCTTTACCTATGAAATTGCCGTTCTGCAGTACTGGCCATTTCAAATCAAAATAATTTTTGTTTGGCTAAGAATTCTAATTTCAAATTAATTTTATTTTAAAAACATGTTTTTTTTTTTCCAAAAGTAGTCATTTGTTTATTGATTAGTGTTACATTTTCATCGCATTTCAATCTTTTTCGTCATCATGGATACGTTAAAAAATCGAGTAATTATGGAATATGAGTACCGTCGTGGCAGCAACGCGGCACAAGCGGCACGCAACATCAACGACGTTTACGGAGCTAACACTACAAACCAACGCACCACTTGTTATTGGTTTGCTCGCTTCCGTTCTGGAAATTTCGACCTGAAAAATGAACCTCGCGGTCGTCCGAAGACTTTGGTCGACAATGACGAATTAAAGGCGATTGTGGAAGCTGATGATACACAATCTACGGCTGAATTAGCAGCAGCTTTCGACATTAGCGTCAAAACAATATTGGTCCATTTGCGTCAAATTGGCAAGGTAAAAAAGCTTGACAAATGGGTGCCCCACGAACTCAATGATCGCCAGCGCGAAGTACGCGTCGAGACGTGCCTTGCACTGCTCAACAGACACACAAATGAAGGAATTTTGAACCGCATCGTTACCTGCGATAAAAAATGGATTCTGTTTGATAACCGCAATCAGCAAGTTGGTTGGATCCTGGTTCAGCACCTAAACAATGCCCTAAACGAAAACTTACCCCTAGAAAAGTGATGGTCACTGTTTGGTGGTCTAGCGCCGGTGTGATTCATCACAGCTTCTTACCAAACGGGGTGAGCATTACTTCAGATGTGTACTGTGAAGAACTGAACACAATGATGGAGAAGCTGGCACATCTCCAACCAGCATTGGTCAATCGCTCGTCTCCGCTGCTCCTGCACGACAACACGCGACCTCATACTGCACAGCAGACGGTCTCCAAGTTGCAAGAACTGGGGTTGGAAGCTCTCCGTCATCCGCCCTAATCACCAGACCTTGCGCCTACAGACTACTACTTTTTCCAGAATTTGGATAACTTCTTGGCGGGAAAAAAATTCAATACCCGAAAGGCAGTACAAAATTCCTTTGAAGAATTTGTTGCCTCCCGTCCAGCTGATTTCTTTAAGAAGGGCATCAATAAACTGCCACTGCGTTGGCAAAGATGCATTGATTGCATGGGTGATTACTTCGATTAATACAAATAAAAAATGCATGAAAAAAATTCGTTTAAATTTTTTCATACAAAACGGCAATTTCATAGGTAAAGACCTATTATTAATGGTTAGCTGACAGTTAATGAGAAATCCCGTGTGTACAATCTACTGTTATATTTTTTAGCGATAGCCGGGTTCGTCAGAAATAATTTGTAAGAATCACTCAGTGTATTCGTGTTATGCCATTAGGTATTACTCCTGTTCGTGTCGTTCCTATGCAGGAACGACACGAACAAGCGTTTGTTTATTTATCCACTAAAAACGAAAAACTTCGCAAGCAGTGGGAAATTGCTACTGAAGGCTGCGCGTTTCGACCTCAGGACAAGCTGCTTCGTCGTCGATCGCTTGCTCCCGCGTCACCAGTCCTAACTCTCTGTGTATTTTGGCTACTGAGAGAGACCACAACTACAAACGTACTGTAAAGGAAAGTTTTATAAAATGTGGCTGTTGTTTTAGTATATTGTGTGTCTAACTTGCATCCCCTATAACCCCTTTAGTGACTGAATAAAAAAAATTTTTTTTTTAGAATGGGCTAAAAATGGTCGTACTGTTTTGCTTATGCTGCAAACATATTTTTTTGTTTTTGATGTTGACCACTGCTCATGAAGATCAGTAATTATTGACAACTACATATGTAGGAACAATTGCCGTACTTTATTATCAAGGGATGTACCTACTGCTACAGCTATAATTTATCGAATCTACTATTCTACGACATCAAAATTAATTTAGTATATTGTCTAACCGGCCCCGCTCATGTGGGATTGGCGTCCCATAGGACTATTTACCTAAACAAAAGTGCAAGTGTCAATATGTTAAAAGTTTCAAACCGACAATAGGATACGTCATCGACGAACTTGCTTTCGAACATGGGCACTGAGTGATACGGTTACTGCCTAGCCATGGCTACGTTCACAAAGCGCTATTTTTCGAATGTATAGAACACGATATTTTATCGTATACTGTGACTTTTTGTACTCAAAACTGATCATGGGGTGTCGTTTTTATGGTTTTCGAGGGAGCCAAAGCCGGTAGTGAAGTCAAAATGAAAATTCAAGATGGTGGATGTGAAAATTTTGTGTTTGTGTTTTAAATCATACGTTATAAGGAACTTCATTCCTGACGGTGGTCCCCGACCGCACATTTTTATTTTTTTCTAATTTTCACTGTTGTTGCCAGAGTGAAAGTTGATTATTATTAGTATCCAACCGACAACCGGACACATTGTATTTATATTATGTGTAATTTATGTAGGATATGGTAGTAGACTAGTAGTGAAGACAGTTCGATGGAGAGTGAAAATACTAATGTGGATGAATCTGATGAAAAATCTTAGAAAAATGTGTTTTAAAACTTCTTCATAAAGGACCACGATAAAAAATTATAAACTACTCGCGCTTGACTATAATTTTATCGATAATAATTTGCAATGTGTCTTAGCACTATCGTAAGATGACAATTAAACGTCATCATACCACATATAAATAATCACATTTTCGAAAACAATATTATGAATTAAAACTATAATATAATTACGAGATATTTTTTCTGAGCTGTCGCAATTTCATATATAATGTGTTCGTCTTTTGTTTGAATTTTTTTGAACAACAGCAGGGAGAGCGAATTTTTAAAAATTTTGACACAGGTCCAACCTCGATGACGTCCCGCAGGACTCTGACCGCGAGCGGATTAAGCCAAATTGACTAATTTTGAGTTTATTTAAAAAAAATCTATTAAACTCAAAAATCCAACCGTTAAATTCCCTCTGAAATACGATTACCTAATGGTACATGCAATTTTCATATAATTTTATGCAGTAATTAGGAAATGAAACGGAAAATGGTTTTGAAATCGACCATGTTTTGGATTTTTTTTTCATCGAGGAAATTACAACTTATCGTGTTTTGAACCGTTAATTTCCCTCAAGCAAGGATGTATCTATGGCATATATTTTTTTCAGAACCTTAATACAATAATTTGACCATTTAAAATTGATTCTAAAACAGGTAAAATTCGGATAACCTGCCGTTAACTGCAGGGATTCATAGTTTAAATCTTACGTAAGTAATGTGTCATCCTCGTGGTGAGAGTCAATCCAAATTCCAAGTATAACTTTTGAGAAAATGGTTACTGCCTGCATCGCTGCTCATTCGACGGTGAATCTTTCACTAGGTAAAAATTAACTGTTTGAATAAAATATTACGCCTTGCGTTGAATAAATTCTGAATTTGATTAAATTCGTTCCTCTCCCTACAAAAAACTGCCACATTTAAGCCCTTTAACTTCAAAAGAAATTATAATCCAGCAAAATAATAAGCAGCTTTATACCCCATGCTATGTGAAGTAATGTCAGCATCACTCAAATTAGCCGGGTAACCACCCTTGTGCTGCAAACGCCATGTAAACATGGTACGTCTTCATTTCATTAGGGGGGCATCCCCCTCAGCCTTATCCTCAACAAAGAACTTACGTAAGATGCATATCTTACGTAAGTTCTATGTTGAGGATAAGGCTGCGTTTAAAGGAGAGCGGAGCGTATTGTTGCGATATATAAAAATATTGTGACGTTTTAGCCTTATTTATAAGACGATGTTACACGCTCCTTGTGGCACTGCCAAATTGTTTTCATGCCAAATTTATTTTAGAAAAAAATAAATAAAAAGGATCGAGACACGTCGTGTGCTGTAGTTATTGTGCACCCCATAAAAAACATTATATTTGTTACATAATATTAACTTAAAGAAGCTCGTTCTAAGATTTCCACGATCGGTACGGTTCAACCCATAATGAAACATATACATAAGCATTTTAAATGACAAACAAATAAAACAAAACATTTGCCTCGGACACGGTTATGCAATCCACTCTGAACTAGCGGGTACAATGCGTGCCACGAAGGATGAGACTTGACACACCACATACTTTGACTTGCGCAGTAGTATATAATTCTCTGATTCTGATTATTCTGATTTATATGTCTTTTTAGCGGTATGAGGTCTGAGACGGGAATTGACCGGGCGCCATCGGGGCGGCGGAAAGAGCGCAGGAGGCGCGATACTGCGCTCGTCAAGTCTCATCTTTTGTGGCACGCATTGTACGCCTCCACTGCGCTTGAATAAGCCTTATTAAATTTTTTGGCTACCTGAATAAGTTGCCAACAATGAAATAAGGCTGGATTGTCACATGACTTATAAGTTATTTACTTACGCGCACTTCTTTTCATAATAGGGTGCGCAGAATCCAAGGGGATTATAACATCAGGTGCGTCGATGCACACCCTTAAAATATGCTTGTGATGAGAGGAGAAGCGGAAAATTATTTTATAAAAAGAGAGTTAAACAGATCTGATTTTAATATATTTCTGCTTGTTTTGTAAATAAAGTACTAATCTTAGTCGACCTAGAATTGATTGATTTAAATTTTGTTTAAATTAATTCATCATAACTACTTACTACAAATGAAAAGTATAATTTATTTACATATAGCCCCTGCTTTGCACGGTTTGACGACTTGACAAAACATCAAGGTTTCTTTCTATAAGTAGATTTAATATTAATGTATAGACATTTACCTTCCGGAATAAATTCTCCACTTCAAAAACCATCGCATAGTTTAAAAGAAAGACGGACACGAAATCATACTTTTTTTATAATTAAGTATAGATTTACGATTTCAAGTCAATGACGTTAATCTATCGTTTACGACGTCTACGCCACGCTGCTACGGCGTAGTAACCGTAGACCTCTGCAACAAATTACTTCCGTAGCAGATAACGATACTAATTACATCTTGTAACTCGGAATCAAACGAACCTAATTGACTCCGGTCCTCAATTAAAACTAACGGGCGATATTCTTCTAATGATGCTATTTATCTAAAGGGAAGAGGAGTTTTCTTTAATTTTTCTTGATATTTGCTGAGATTTTTTGTGTAAGTTTATTGCAGGTTTTAACTAAATAATAGGTCTTTACCTATGAAATTGCCGTTTTGTATGAAAAAATTGAAACGAATTTTTTTCATGAATTTTTTATTTGTATTAATCGAAGTAATCACCCATGCAATCAATGCATCTTTGCCAACGCAGTGGCAGTTTATTGATGCCCTTCTTAAAGAAATCAGCTGGACGGGAGGCAAGAAATTCTTCAAAGGCATTTTGTACTGCCTCTCGGGTATAGAATTTTTTTCCCGCCAAGAAGTTATCCAAATTCTGGAAAAAGTAGTAGTCTGTAGGCGCAAGGTCTGGTGAGTAGGGCGGATGACGGAGAGCTTCCAACCCCAGTTCTTGCAACTTGGAGACCGTCTGCTGTGCTGTATGAGGTCGCGCGTTGTCGTGCAGGAGCAACGGAGACGAGCGATTGACCAATGCTGGTTGGAGATGTGCCAGCTTCTCCATCATTGAGTTCAGTTCTTCACAGTACACATCTGAAGTAATGCTCACCCCTTTTGGTAAGAAGCTGTGATGAATCACACCGGCGCTAGACCACCAAACAGTGACCATCACTTTTCTAGGGGTAAGTTTTCGTTTAGGGCATTGTTTAGGTGCTGAACCAGGATCCAACCAACTTGCTGAGCGCTTGCGGTTATCAAACAGAATCCATTTTTCATCGCAGGTAACAATGCGGTTCAAAATTCCTTCATTTGTGTGTCTGTTGAGCAGTGCAAGGCACGTCTCGACGCGTACTTCGCGCTGGCGATCATTGAGTTCGTGGGGCACCCATTTGTCAAGCTTTTTTACCTTGCCAATTTGACGCAAATGGACCAATATTGTTTTGACGCTAACGTCGAAAGCTGCTGCTAATTCAGCCGTAGATTGTGTATCATCAGCTTCCACAATCACCTTTAATTCGTCATTGTCGACCAAAGTCTTCGGACGACCGCGAGGTTCATTTTTCAGGTCGAAATTTCCAGAACGGAAGCGAGCAAACCAATAACAAGTGGTGCGTTGGTTTGTAGTGTTAGCTCCGTAAACGTCGTTGATGTTGCGTGCCGCTTGTGCCGCGTTGCTGCCACGACGGTACTCATATTCCATAATTACTCGAATTTTTAACGTATCCATGATGACGAAAAAGATTGAAATGCGATGAAAATGTAACACTAATCAATAAACAAATTACTACTTTTGGGAAAAAAAATCCATGTTTTTAAAATAAAATTAATTTGAAATTAGAATTCTTAGCCAAACAAAAATTATTTTGATTTGAAATGGCCAGTACTGCAGAACGGCAATTTCATAGGTAAAGACCTAATATGTCTACGTAAGGCACAATTTGTTTTCTACATCAGTTTCATAACGTCATCTAACCGTTTACCGTCAAAAAAAAAATGACAATCACAAATTCTATTTTTGACTCGAGATTGACAAGAACAACATTCATTTGTTTTACCTTGTGGTACCATATTTGGTCGAGTTATAACATACCATCATGCCTAACCGAGTTACCAAGTGTTGTACTGCAACTTATGAATAATCATAACGTTTGACACACCCTTGCTTACGTTACACGTACACACCATATCTCTGTTTCGACACGACCCTACGTACAATTTAAATAAACATAGATACATGTACAAGATCCTTCCAACAATGTTGTTCTATATTTAAACAAACAACTAACTTTAGCCTGGTTTACATTATTTACAGCGACAATAGGGTCATAGAGAAGACAAAAAATTAAGGCACAAAGCTGTGAATATGCCGCAAAAAAGTGTCAACGCGTGACGTGACTTTCTATTATATTTGCCTTTGCAAAACTCATAACATGGGCACGAATAAAAAACGTACCTACGTCTCGTTGAAGGGTTAGGGACTAGTTAGATTTTGTCGCTTCGTTACCGCCGGCAACCACGGGATGGCGACTTGGAGAATATGTATAAGTAGTAGAAAATTTTATTGAATCTTTTCTGTAATGTATAAAAAAACCGGCCAAGTGCGTGTCAGACCACGTACAATGAAGGGTTCCGTAGTTGAAAAGAATTTGACGTAGTTGAAATTGACGACACGGTTGGCGCAGTGGTTGAGCGATTGACTGCTGCGCAGCATGTCGCGGGTTCGATTCCCGCACGGAACAAATATTTGTACGACCTACAAGTATTTGTTCCGAGTCTGGGTGTTTTTCTATCTATAATATGTATGTATTTACAAAAAAAAAATGTATATAAGTAGTTTATCAGCCATCTCGTTACCATAACACAAGCATTAGGTTGCTTAGCTTGGGGCTAGATGGCGTTGTGTGATATGTCCAAACATATTTATTATTATATTTATTATTATTTATTTATCCCACAAACAAACTTGACATTGTAATCCCAAAATTTTTTTTTTTTTTATATATTGTGATAGAATTAACAATTTCCGGGCTTGTCCCTGTACTTATGCTGTGAGACCTTACTTATTGCCAAATTTTATTATTCTAGGACAACGGGAACTACCCCATAGGTTTTGATTTACTTGCGAGTGCCAAAATTATGTCGCTTAAATGACCGTATTTTTTATTGTGTTGACTTAGAAGCTTGATTTTTTTAGAACTCCAAGGGACCATAGACCGTATTTGATATTAATTTCAACTTGATACCTCCACGCGTTCCTGAGAAAAAGGATCTTGATAGACTGACAGACAGACAGACGGACAACGAAGTGACCTATAAGGGTTCCGTTTTTTCCTTTTGAGATACGGAACCCTAAAACTCAAGGCTCTTAGGTATTAAAATTAATTATGTTTAGGTATATCCAGTAGTCTGGCTACAAGAGTGCCATAAATCATTCTAAGAGAGAAAATATACCAAAAAGTCTTTAATTTCACGTCTTTTCACTCCTCTGCTTTGGCGGATGACGATGTACGACCTTCTATATTAAACATATTTAAACTTCTTCTTCTAAAATGTTTTAATAAATGCCCTGACATCAAAAGAACAAACGCAAAGATGGGACATTAAACCTCTCTCGTAACTTTTCCGGCTCAAACTAGTCAAGTCCGTTCGCGTGTAACAGTTCCCTAACAAAACTAGAGAGTAAAAAGCCGCAAGCCATACAACGAGGTTCGAGGACGAAGCAAAAAGTTAAATTGAAACATCCCACGGTCTGCTCCGGCTAACGCGGCCATAATTAGTGCTCTGCACTATGTAATGTATGATCATTGAATTTATGGATAAGGACTATTTATGTGTTTTTTGCGTTCTAAAAACAAAAGAACTTTCGACGCAAGAGTGAGTCGTACTTGTCGCGTGTGTCATGCTAGCCCTGCTGTGGTATTGTTCGAAAAGTTTGGAATCTGGAATTTAAAAATATTGTCAATGAATCAATCTGCCTAGCCTTTTCCCAACTATGTTGGGGTCGGCTTCCAGTCTAACCGAATGCAGCTGAATACCAGTATTTGACATGGAGCGACTGCCTATCTGACCTCCACAACCCATTAACTGGGTAATACGGTACCCCTTGGTAAGACTGGTTGTCAGACTTTCGGGCTTCTGACGACCCGTAACGATTGTCACAGATCCACGAATGACAGCCGGGACCAACGGCTTAACGTGCTTTCCGAGGCACGGAGGAGTCTCGGTATGTAAATATGGTCACCCATCCACGGACCGACCCCGGCAAGCGTAGCTTAACCTGATGTATCGACCCGTGCGGCTGTTATTACTTAGCCACGAGCTCCTCATTTATTTAATTTAAAAATATTGTACGAAACTGTATTAGTACTTATCACTGTACAAAACGCACTTTCCAATTAATTACTCCAGATGTCAAAAAACTAGTTGCAATGTCTACCGGCCATCAAAAGCTTATTGACGATGTACTTACGACTACCAAGAGTAACATAAACTGAGGCACAGTTTTGAAGACAGACAATAAGAGGTCTTTCTGAAACGATTTGTTGGACTAATAACTTTGCTGCTAATAAAAAGTAAGAAAAGTAAATTCAAAGAGTTACAATGCAATGACTTGCGGCACTTACAGTTTTACGTCATTCAAATTTGATCGTGACTGTTCTACTCCATTAGGTTTTTTTTTATCAGTGTTTTTAATTATTTACTTACATATACAGGCTGTAAGGGTAAACACCGTTGTCACTAAAACCATAGGTAGTTGGCCTAAATATAAAAATATTTATCCGAATTTAAAAAACAATAAACGTCATTTTCATTCAAAAATTTCAAAAAGTTTCTGTCTGACACCGTCCTTAAATTCATGGATAACTGCGCCCGAGTCACGTGATCACTGCAAAGGTCGCCGCCCTTGCCGGTCGCCACCCGTCCTATTTTTTTTCCTACATTCCGATAATAACAATACGTACACGCAACCTGCGATGTAACTTTCCCTTCATACTTCCCTGGCTTAGGACAGGCAAAAATACCTACCTTATGTGTTGCGTGACCAGTCCAAATGTAAGTTAGATTCAACAACAAAGAAAATGAAAAATAAACAAACACTAGGTAGGTATTTTTGGCGTATTTAAAAAGTTAATCACAGTTATGTACAGTTTAATTAAAAATTACTTGCTAAATTTACACTTGATTGAATAGGTATCTACACTTATTATTTACACTTACATTAATCGTAAAAGTTGTTCGAAATGCGATCCATTTACGGCCACGCATGCCTCCGCACGTTTTCTTAAATTGTTTCTCACTCTAGGAAGCACAAGAGTGTCATTTTTAAGGTCTCTGAATACACTACGAATTCGCCTTTTGAGTTCCGATCTAGTGTGGAACTCAGTAGCATACACCCGGCGCTTCGCTTCCCCCCAAAGATAAAAGTCCAGAGGTGAAAGGTCTGGCGAGCGCGCGGGCCACGCGACTGGTCCTCCACGGCCAATCCATCGCCCAGGAAACTCCTCATCCAGCATAGCCCTGACTTGCAGCTGAAAATGCTTAACACACACGCGCGACATGAGCGGGAGGCGCGGCGCGGCGACGCGGGCGCCGGGCGGCGCGGGCGTTGCGCTCGCGCTGTGAGTCTAAGAGTTACGTGCACTCGATAGCGAGACAGCTGACAGACTGAGGTGAGGTGAGCGAGGAGGGAGGGGTCGCGCGCCGCCGGCGGCGTCGCGCACGTGGCTTGTTGGGTATTCCCCGCGCTACAATCTGTGGCCTTGCGCATAGGGTGATAAACTTTCGGGGAAATATGGAGATTTTTCTTTTAAAAAAAATGTTGTTATTTTTCATTGAATTTACGTTCTATAAGTGAAACCAAACCACTGGTTTCAAGGACAACGGTGTTTACACTAACACCCTGTATATGTCGGATCCGGTCAATAGTACGGATGCGTAACGAATCGCAGGCGCGCCATAGGCGACATCACGTGAGGTGCCCACGCCTACAGCGCGCTTCTACAGAGTCGTGATGTTTTAACCTGATGGCGAGAAGAACAGTCTAGTGTCGGATCGCATCGAGGCAACATCGGGGTTACTACGCCACGGAACTGTATTCGATTCGTTGTGCTTAGTGATTGTGTTAGATTGTGATTTTAAACACCGTGTATTGCACCCAGTGTGGTTTCATTGCACGAAACCCATCTTCTGCCCACGTGTCTGTCTAAATCTAACTGAGTAAATCATGACGTTCCGACATATATGAGTTTAAAAAATACTGGACAAGAAATACACAAGTACTCTAATATGTTACTTATAAATTAAGTCCTTCTGAAACGATTTTTGGAACTAATAAGATCTCTGCTAACTTCTGTCAAAGCATGACGGTTTCGTAAGTAAATAAGTTAAAAAAGCATGGGAAAAAAAAAACAAGACTATAAGTTGTATACTTTTAAATTACACATCCCGAAGCTCTTACAAAAGAAACTTGGAATCAGGTTAACGTAATAAGACCGGAGAACAATTAAAGTTTGACGTCTTCGGAGTAAAAAGCCAAAGCTAGCTCTAAGTGCTTCGCTTGATTTGTTTGAGTTTCACGACATTGTCGAGAGGAAAGTGAATTGCAACTTTTCGATTAACCGAGAGTAAATGATTTTTGTTTTGGATGGATTTTTGTAATTACTTTGAGTTGTTCAAGGTTTTTCGGTGTTCCATTAGTAATAATAAATACTAGCTACCAAGCATTACGCCAAGATCACGAACCGAGTTTACTTTATTTAATGAAAAAAAAAAAAAATTAAAAATAATAAATTAAATTATAATGTCTTATATATTTTTTATATAAATTTATATTTATTATATAAATAAAATAAAATTGTTTTACAATATTTTGTATAAAATAGTTATATTATAGCGGACCCGACAGACGTTGATCTGTCTGAACGATCCTAGTACCCGACGACAGCGCCACCTACCGGATGCAATTATGTTTTCAAACCATCCAGGAACCCATTGAAATATACACAAAAAATTTCATCTAAATCGGTCCAGGCGTTTAGGAGGAGTTAGGTGACAAACACACGTACAGAAGAATTATCCATATTAAGATGTGAAGACGATGCACCTAGAATAAAATGACTATACCACAATAGGTAAAAAGAATTAAAAATGAAGCAATGCCACAGATTAATACAGATGGGACACTCCGCAAAATCATTTTAATAAAAAGCGACTCTTGCTTCATTACAATAAAGTGCAATTCAGGTCGCACAGCGCTTCATTACCTACAGTTATATTCACCTATTAAGTTGCCTCTCTTTCTGTCGCGTCCTTCTGACTCGTTAGGGTTATCTTCTTTTACGACGCAGCGCGTGAGTATCGAACTAACGTGCGAGCCGGCAGGTGCGCGGCAGCCCACACTGAATTGACCCAGTGAGATGAGCCCGCCGCGTATTTGTAGCTTCATACCTAAACTGTGAAGTGTCCCATCTGTATTAATCTGTGGCAATGCTAGATAGATGGGTCCAATTTTTTTTTATTTTACCCAAAGGTAGGGAGGGACAAACCTACATCATGTAAAACTGCAATTTGTCATAGCCACCAACGTGCAAAGCGAATTTGATTAGCAGTAAACACAATTATTTAATATTTTGTGTAGGTAGTAGACATAATATTTACTCTTTTGCTCAGCCTATAAAATAAATGCTATCATTCCTTTTTCCCACAAAAGTACAAAACCCCAGTTACGTTAACGATTATAATTACGGCAACACCTATTTATAACCAAAATTGATGCCAAAACTTTGTCGCTCAACAAATCCGCGTCAATTTTAAAAGTAACCAATTAATATAACAACTTCCAGGGTTCCGTATATCGTTCCAAAGTAACATTTGTCAACCTTAATAGCAACCTCGTAATTCCGAAACTTAGAGTGTTCCTCGCTTTCGTCTCTATAAATTAAAGTGATTTATAGACGCAAACTGTAAGGGCTGAAAACTTTTGTCGTTTCGAATAAAAAAAGCAGATTTCTCTCGGGTACTAATGAAAGAGGCTTTTTGTCTTACACAGTTCGTACTGCGGTTTATTTTACTCGTAATACTGGTTGGCTCATGATAAAAGAAACGCTTCGGCATGAATTTTATTTGTTTGTTTTATGTATCTGATTTTTTACGAGAAACCTTGGTTTATTTTTATTAATGGATCATATTTTGATGGAGAAAACAAAGATGGTATTCCGTTTTATAAGGTTGTTTTTTTGTGGTTCGATGTTATGAAACATTTATTCGGTTTTTTTTATTCTGTTAAACATTTATTCGGTTTCGGATTATAAAGAGTTGTTGTAAGATTTTTTTTGCACCTTTGCAAGTTGTGAGTTTATTAGCATCAAAAATATAAGAAAGAAGAAACATAATAATATTTCATGACATAGTCAAGTTAAGAGTAAACATCGGGCATCACTCGCTTTAACTATTCTTGAATATTCGTGATACCTAATCTATAACTGTCCATTGTATTTGCACCCATAGCAGCAAAACTGAAGCATGTTGATTAAATCACACATATATAATATAGGCTAAAGTTTATGAGTGTGTGTTTGTATGTTTGTTACTTTTTCACGCTCAAACGGCTGGACCGATTTGGATTAAATTTGGTATGTAGATAGCTTATACCCTGGATGAACACATAGACTACTTTTTATCCCAGTATACGCGGGTGAAACCGCGGGGTGCAACTAGTTTGTTATAAATTTGTTCGAAGTCACGAGTTTAAGTTAGTGTTGACCAAAAACATTTCAACTCTTCAGAGTAAAGTCGTAGAGAGCTTTTCTAAATATATTTTCGCATGTAATAATTCGGATTATTCAAAAGCCATACGTCTTCGTCAGGATAATGAATCGACTTTCCGACGTAAACCGAGAGCCTTCAGTAACTGATGAATGTATTAATCTCCGTTTAACAGAAATTTCAAACTATGTGGTTCTAAAGTTATATAATACCTACAGTCTGATTTTTAATTCGACGAAATTCTGACAGCTCTAATTTTTGACACTTCAGATTTTTTTCTTCTATCCTAAATCTTTCTGTCTTATCCTTTTTATATATGACTAGAATTTTCTGGATATAAATTAACAAAAAATATGAAAGAGAATGAGATCAAATTAACTATATGACAGTATAAATAGTGTTTGTTCTGTCCATTCAATCACACTAACTAAAACATTAATTTTATATGGCTAAATGGAAAAAAGAGTAAAAGAACATATTTTTTTTAATTTAAATATTTATTTAGGCATCATTATCACGAATATCATCATCGTTGTCTGTCTGTAGTTACAAGAAGCGAAGATTTTACAAACAAAAAGATATTCCTAAAAAAGGTTTGTAACCTATGGATTAGTGGACAGGGATTCCTGTGGGAGAAAAATAATTACCTTAACTTGATAATAAAAAATCTGATTAACATTTTAAAATTATCAGTCAATTTTAAAGTTTTAGTTTTTCTAATTTGAAACCTTATTTTTTTTTTAATTTAGCTAAATGCGTTCCGTTTTTTAACCGACTTCAAAAAGGAGGAGGTTCTCAATTCGTCGGAACCTTTTACTCGAAGATAGCTGGACCGATTTGAATTTTTTTTGTTCGAGAGTGTATACATCACAGTTGGTCCTATATAAAATTGATTAACTTTGCTTGGGTAGTTTTTGAGTTAGCTTCAATAATACGTATTTTTTCCCCACTTTTATATGGATGATGTTCTAGTTTGTTTTGCAGGTAGTGGTATTTGAATTTGTGTGGGGTAGGTACACAACTAAAAAGTGAAAAATAAAAACTTTTTTACAAAAAAATACAACCGACTTCCAAAAACAACACTACAAAGTGAAAAATAACTTTAATTTCGGAAGTCGGTGGCAAAAAACGAAAATACATTTAACTAGACACCGACTTACGAAATTAAAGTTATTTTTCACTTTGTAGTGTTGTTTTTGGAAGTCGGTTGTATTTTTTTGTAAAAAAGTTTTTAGTAGGACGGTTTTATTATTGTCAACACTTTTGAACTGTCAGAATTCCGTCGAATTAAAAATCAGACTGTAACGCATATCATTGTTAATTGTTTTCTCGTCACGTTTTATTTAATACATGTATTAACAAAGCTCCAATTACATGTGCAAGTTTCTGGAACGTTCAAGAGCAATAATCGCATGCCAGCGTTCAACGTTCAATTTTATTGCCTATCACGAATGGCATGGAAGTGTTTACACGCATGTGATTTCCATAAAATGGCATACAATCATCGAATGCAAGTTTTTCCATTTAATAAAATAGCATGCGATCGCATCGATGCATTACTTGCATGCTAAGCAATAAAATTGCCAGGCGATTATTGCATGCAAGTTTTGCACGTCCTTGTACAATTGATTCAAGTACTACCCGTATTAGCGCTGCTAATTATTTAATTCAATTTTATTCAACGCTTTGTTTCGTTCGCTCATGTTTGAATGACAAAAAATTTTCATGTTAGAATTGAATGCGATTTTAATGTACGTGCACTTTTATCTACGTGCTGTTTACACCTATACCAGTTTTGAACGGCAACTAAATTGCCCGTATCGTGCAAAAACATTGTTCGTGTTATTTAGACGGTGCCAGTTAATTGCCCTTAAATTTTATGGTAAGCTATGGGCAATAAACTTGCACCGTGTAAATGGAGCTTTAGAGAAGAATGGGATGGCACAAGTTTGTAAGTCTATGTATTTTTTTTTATTCTTAGGTCTTTCTTAGTCCAAGCATAAAAGAAAACAATAAATACAGTAACAAGATTGTTGTTGTATTAAAAGATAAAGTATACGCTGGCAACCTGACAAGCTGGCAAGTGGCACTACATACATAGTTCCATTATTAACTTTAGGAAAAATTGGTTTGATTAAAAGTGGACGAGAAAATTGTTAGTGGTTGAAAGAAGTTTTGACGTGTGCGTTGTGCGCTACGATTTTTACTTCCATTATTCTTTGAATCTACTATTTTTATTAATTTTCAAACCGCATTTTCCACTCTCTCGACACACACGATTAATTAACACTAGCCAAACAGCTAATGCTTAAACTAGCCCTGCTTATAAGAAATCAAAAAGTCAAACCTCCGCTGCAGTGGCTCTTACCTCTTGAGTGTCGCATGATACGACATGGGTTCATAACCACTCCCGCGCCCTGCACCCCCGCGCCCGGCTCCCCCGCGCGACACCCCTTCGCATGTCCCCGAAAATTTTTTTCGGCACGCAACGGTTGTGCATGCACACCTATACACGGCTTCTATGCAAAATATTTCTCTGAACTGGTAGTAAACTAATGACTGTTTCTTAAACTGGATAGACTAGGCTAGATTACGAATTTTGTTTTAGAAGGTTAGGTTTAGGTTTTTGTTTTGGACTTAATTTTTTTTCAATACCCAAAAACAAACAGCTATTGTCAGCCCGCGGTTGCCATTGGACAATGGTAGTTATTTTACGTTTCTACGCCCTTGCAACACGATATCTGTTGACTTCGAGCGCATTATCTTATGGACATATACGGTATCAAGCGACACTTAATAGAAACTTAAAAATATGCTTACTTTTAACATTAAAGTGATCCAAAGATACCAGTAAAAATGCAACATATTTTCCTTTATCAACAACTCTGTTTTCATTATAACAGTAACAAATCTCCCACAAAATATGTCTTCACATAAACTCATAAGGAACATAATATTAACATAATATGATCCGCAAAATATCTACTTACTTCAGTAATCATGTAATCCTAGACACTTAGATGGAATCCCTGGAGGCACGAAATGTAGACGGCAGCCTACATTATGTAGAACCTTGACCTAACTATGAGAGAAGGGTTTTCTGGGAAGATCGATAACATGATGTGAAGAGTATTCTTGAGCTCATTAAGCTCATTAAGCTTAGCTTTGTGCTCGCAATTTTTTGGCATAGTTGGATATGCTAGTCACATATCTGAACATGAAAGAACAGTTCATCTTAGCTCTAAACCACCCTGAGAAGTTATCGGATGCAGTCGCTGTGGCCGAAATCGGCTAAATGAAATACATCATCATCTTCAACAGCACATACTGCAAAGGGAGAAAATTCACCACGTGATGACTCTATTGTTATTCTTCGGAAACCTAGACTCTGAGCTGCTACTGAGAATTTCGTCATGAGAATTCAATAAAAATTTTACCTGACCATCAGTAGTAAGTAACTAGACCAAAGAAAGCAGTCCGTTTTCCTAAATTAAGACCAGAACTGTAAGATCTTGATACGTTGAGTGCTTACTCAAACTCAAACTCAACTCAAAATCAAAGCATTTATTTCAAATAAACCAACTACAGGCACTTTTGAATTGTCAATGGGTCGGTCAGACAGAAAGATGAAGCTAGTTGCCCATTCCAAAGCGTAGTAGATCCCTATGGAGAAGAACGGGCAAGAAACTCCACGGACACACTTTTAAATCATAATATTTTTACAAAATATTGGTTACATCGTTCATGTTGAAAATATACATGTGAGAACAATGTAGAAAGACGTGCACGTTAAAAAGCGTCCGTAATAAAAAGATAAAAGCTAAAACAACTAAATTAAATATTAAAATTAAAAATAAGCCATGGCAGCTAAGAGACGACCAGTCCCAACTGACGGCGCCCGTTCACGAACATACTCAGACTAAAGTAATTCTTTCGGTCAGTTTTTTTAGGGTTCCATACCAAAATGGTGAAAAGGAACACTTATGGTGCGACTCAGTCTGTCTGTCTGTCTGTCCGTCTGTCACAGCTGGATATCTCAAGAGCTACTAATGCTATCCACTTGAAATTTCAGATGAAGTTTGCCCAACTATTTTGCAAATAAGAAAGAAGTAATTTTCTTTTTCGCAACAGTGACTGAAAGGGACTCTTAAAAATTCGAAGTGGGCCTACTATGGCACGAGGAGTAAGTATCATATGAAAGAACACTGTTTGCTCTTTACATACAATTTTTTTTTAATTTTTTTTTAGGCCGCTGTTTTCGACTTTTTATGAAAAATATATATCCCCTTATCTTCGAAATTTGCATAGAGAAACATCTGAAATTATTCTGTGTTATCTCTAAATAGCACACTTTTTCATAAATCATCAAAAATATTTATGTATAGTGTGTTTTAGTTTTGTGTTTTTTTTTGTTTTTTGTATTTATGTACGAAACCCTGGGTCCGCGAGTCCGACTCGCTCTTGACCGGTTTTTTTGTTATGTATTTTCTGGTGTACAATAAAGCATAGTTATAAACATAAATAAATAAATAAAGTCGGTTTCGGAATAAAATACCCAACTGACAGTTCACAGGAAATTCTAGTTTTACTATTATCATATGAATATTAATCATTTCAATAACGTATCGAAAAGATAACAAATTAACATGCATTCGGCCATAACTTTAATCCGTTACTACAGTTTCGGTTATAAATTAACATATTTCCTTCGCGCTTCACGTTTGTAAAAGCACATACACATTTTACACAAAATAGACCAATTTATCAGGCATAGGTACATAAATGTGGCCATGGACGACCGAGCTTGGGCTCAAGTTACTCTTCCCATTCGTTTGGGATGTGATGTTGGAACCTTGGCTTGTAGTAATGGAAACAACTGTTTACAGTTAGGTGTCTTTTATTAGACTAAATACTTAATTACAATCAAGAATGAATATGAAGAAAAGTTGCTTACGTAGCTAAGTGCGCGCACACATAGATATCGTACTACATAATAATATACTCACACTTCACCTCCCGGGGGCGAAGAGAAAAAAAAAAAAAATTACATTATTATTTTTTTTTTTTTTGTATTTTAAACTCAGTAAAACTATTATTTCGAATAAAAAATAACAAAATAAACATGAAAATGTTATACTAAAAATAAACAAAAATCAATCTATAATAATCTAACAAAGAAGAAAGTACAGTTTGCTTTTATTCATAAAATGGTTTAGTCCTGTTTTTATGAATTATTTCTTCTTTATTTGAATTATTTTTTATCTTAACGTTACATCCTAAATCTTCTACAACTACATATGGTCCTTTATACAGAGGATCCAACTTACGTCCAGTTTCTATTTTAATTAATATTAAATCTCCTACCTTATAACTAACAGGATTCATCGAAATATCATACTTAGCTTTTCTCTTATGTTTTTTAGTTATTAAGTTATTTTTAGCTTCAGTTTGTGCCAACTGTAATCTATATTTTAATTGCAATGGATAACTAAATACATTGTATAGTGGTTCTATGTGATCAGTCAAATTAGAAGGTATATTACATAGTTTACCAAATACTAATTCATGTGGCGTGTAATTTGTTTCCGAATGAATAGTATTATTAAAACTAAAACGCCAAAAAGGTAACCATTGGCTCCAAGTTTCCGGATGATTGTTGCACTGAATTCTTAAAAATGAACCCAACACTTTGTGGGTGTTTTCTAAAGCTCCTATTGACTCATGGTGATAAGCCGTTGATGATAGTTTTATAATATTCAAAATCTTACATACCTGTTCCATTGTAGACGAAATAAACTCCGTTCCTCGATCAGTGGCTATTATCTTAGGAATACCAAATACTAGAATAAAATTACGCACGAATGCATCAGCAATGGACGTAGTTTCTTTATTTACAAGAGGAATTGCCTGTACGAATTTGGTCAATTCACATTGTATAGTTAAAATATAAGAATTATCATCTATGGACTTATCTAGGGGTCCTACTACATCTAGATATACTTTTTCAAAGGCTGAAGATGCCGTACTGGTTATCTCCATTGGCTCTTTAGTGTAACGACTATGTTTCATTTTCTGACACTTCGTACATTTACGCACAAATTCTTGAACATCTTTTTCAATACTTGGCCAAAAATATCGTTTCTTAATAGTATTTATCATTCTGCGCATACCAGCATGTCCGCTAGATGGCAGTAAATGAAAATCGTTCATAATGAGAGTTTTCTCTTTATCGTCCGTTATTCTTTTAACACCTCGCAATATACATATGCGGGGTCCAGTCCAATCGTTTAGTGACTTTATTTCACTGCATATATGTTTAATAAATTCAACATTCTGTTCATCTTTTACTATGCAAACTTCTTCGACACCTATCTTTTTGCAAAATAAACTTAATTTCTGCACAAATTCGACTCGCGAGAAATGCGCCTTGAAATTAAGATTAATGTATAAATGTTTTACATCTGATCTAAAAGCGAAACACTCTGTTTCAGTAGTAATCTTATTTCTCATTCTAAATTTATCTAATGTTTTGCCATCCATAAACATCATTTCAATCGTGTCACGCGGTTTTCTTAATATATCTACGACTTTTGGTTGATCAGGCCAATCGTCTTTAGATTTATTAAGATCCGCATTCCCATTTAAAACTTTATTTTCATTCATCTCATCCATTCTTTTTTTCTGTGCTCTAGTCATCACATTTATAACTTGTTCATGCATATTCTTTAAATCATCCGATGTCATACTAACTCGTGATAAAGCATCTGCTGCTGTGTTTTCTTTTCCCTTTACATAAATAATTTTAAACTTATATTCTTCTAAAGCAAGTCTAAATTTAAGTAATCTATTAGAAGGATCTTTGATTCCAAATAGATACACTAAGGGTTTGTGGTCAGTCATTAATGTAAAATTTCGGCCGTAAACATAAGGCCTAAAGTACTTCACAGCCCAAACAATAGCCAAAAGTTCCTTTTGGATGGTCGGGTAATTCTTTTCTGCCTTATTTAATGGCCTACTTGCGTATGCTATGGGTCTCAAGTCTTTGTTGCATAGAACTGCACCAATAGCTATTCCTGATGCGTCTGTTTGTATTACGAATTCATTATCTTTAGAGAAATCAGGATATTGCAATATCGGGGGTGTCATTAACAACTTTTTTAAGATTTCAAACGCTTTTTGGCACTCCTCAGTCCATTGAAATGGTTCGTTTCTTCTGGTTAATTTATTTAATGGTATAGTAATATCAGCAAAAGATTTTATAAATTTACGATAATAATTACAGAATGCTACAAAACGCTTAACCTCGTTTGAATTTTTGGGAATTGGATAATTTTGGAGTGTTTTAGTTTTGTCTGGATCAGGAGAAACGCCTTTTTCCGAAACAACATGTCCTAAATACAAAAGTTCTTTTTTTAAGAATTCGCACTTTTGTGGATTTAATTTTAAATTTACTTTCCTGAGTCTTTCCATTACGCTTATTAAATTTTGGTTATGAGTAGTCAAATTGCGTCCAAATATTACTAGGTCATCTAAATACACAAAACATTTTTCAAATGCTAGGCCCGACATAGCAACTGACATCATACGACTGAATGAACTTGGACTAATTTTAAGCCCCATCGGTAAACGTTTCATCTGATATTGTCCTGAACTAGTCGTAAATGCTGTGTACTCACGACTGTGAGGGTTCAAGGTCACTTGGTAATAACCTTGGTGGAGGTCAAGGTGACTGAAATAAATTGCGCCAGAAAGAGAGTCTAATATTTCATTGATATTAGGCAACGGAAATTTGTCATCAGCCACGATCTCATTTAGTTTCCTATAATCTACTACCAGCCTCCATTTCTTATTTTGACCCTCAACACTTTTTTTAGGTACTAACAGTATTGGGCTTGACCATTCACTGCTACATTCTTCTATGATATCATTTTCTTTCAAGGTTTTTATTTGATTTTCAATTTCGGGCTTTAATGCTTGTGGTAAACGATATGGTTTAACATATACTGGGGAAACATTTGGTTTAAGAGTAATTGATTGTTTGTAAATATTTGTGGTTGTTAACATATCACCTTCTACGTGAAACACATCTGCATATTTCGCGCATATTGCTTCAATACTTTTTTGCTCGTCATCGTGTAAATGAGATAAATTTAATTCGTTCAGTAGTTTTTGAACTCTATTAACGTTTATGCCAGTTTTATTAAATGAACATATATGATAGTCATTTAAAGATTGTAACTCTGGTGTAAATAATGGTAACTCTACGTCTTTTTCAGTAACATTTAAGATCTTAATAGAAATCCTATTATTTTTTACTCTTGTAATTCCATTTGCTAAAAATATTTCTTTGCTCAGCTCTTTTCCACATACAACAATATCACCTTTTATGCATTTATCCACATAAATATGGTGTATCGATTCGGATCGAGCAGGAATAACTAAGAAGTTTTTATTTTTACTAACATTATTAATCAAATTTAATGAATAACTATAATTATCTTTATATAAAGTAACTAAATTTGTATGTAAATTAATATTAGCTCCATATTTCCTTAGAAAATCTATACCTAAAATCCCATCAGCCGTTAGTGGTAACGATTCAAAAATTGCAAAGTTATGGTTAAAATGTATGTTGTGATCGGTTTTTAAAGTTAAATTAACCAATCCCCTAGATAGGGTCTGCCCTCCAATGCCATTTATTAATGTACTGTCTCTTTGCACTGGTGTGTTAAAGGGAATTGCTCCACGTTTTATAACAGATAATGAAGCGCCAGTATCAACAAGCCAGTAATATTTTATGTTGTTAATGTTTAATATCACGTATTTAGTGTCTCCATTACATGATAAGATGGTATTTTTAAGATCGAAAAAACTGAATCTGGCTATTATTTGATTGTTCACTACTTTGGGGCTCCTCTACATTGTGTTCTGCCGTATATAAGTTACGGTTTTGAGTGTTTAGTCTACCCCTGTTTTTCTGAATACTGTTAGACGGTCTGCAATTACTGTACTTTCCCCTGAAGTTATTATTAAAATTATTTCCTCTATAGTTATTATAATTTCCGCGCCCTGTTCCACGCTGATACCAATTACCACTACTTTGTCCTTGCTGTCTACTAAAATAATTTGAGTTTTGACCATAATTGTGACTACCACCGCGACCACGACTGTCACTAAAGCGTCTATTGTTATAGAAAGTACGTCCTTGCTTTGATACATGCATGACATTACCTTGTTGCTGTGCGGCAGGCCTGTCCTCGTCTTTTGCAGCCTGTATTGCTTCCTTCAAGCTGGTGTAATTGCGCGACGCGATGATTGTGGATAGTCTTGAGCTGCGTAGTCCGTCTGAAAATGTTTTTATCGCAGATTTTTCATTTATGGGTTTAAGTACGGAATAAACACTGGAATCCCCGTCTGCTTGAGAAATCGTCATGTCAGTAAATAACTGCTCTATTTCCTTACCATAGAATAGAATAGAATAGAATACTCTTTATTATGCACACCATTTAAATTACTGTTACAATTTTACAATGTTGAAATTTTACATACGAGTGACACAATGGGCGGTCTTATCGCTAAAAGCGATCTTTTACAGACAACCTTTGGATGGAGTATGGGGACAAGGAGAGACAATTCTGTAGGTAGTCCGTACCATACCACCACATTCCACCATACCATACCATACCACCACCCACCATACCACCACCATACCATACCATATTCCTCAACAGACTTTTGACCTTGTCTTATAGTCTGCATCCGGGATTGAATAGCTGTGTATGACTTTTTTGTTGTTAAATTATTCCTCAAATCTTTAATTAGTTCAGAAACCGCCTCATATTTGCTAGAAATACGCAATTTTGCGTTTTCCGAAAGTCTACTTTTTAAGATGAAAATGATTAATAGAGAATTACCTTTATCGTCGAGCATGTTCGCGTACATTTCGATAGAGTCAATCATTCTCTTAGTGGTGCTTTCAGTGTCATCCATAACTGGAATTAAATTACATGCCACCTTTAAGTCGAATTCCATTTTATTAGTTTCTATTGGCTTAGGAGAAATACATAAATTATTTATTTCGTCATGCAATTCCTGGCACTTTTCAAAAATATATTTTCCTAATTTAATTACTTCCGTATCGCTGCTTTTACATAAAACTAAAAATAATGATTTACACTTTTCAAAAACATCATTAGCTTCTTTCAATTTTATTTCAATAGTCTGACCTTTATACCTACTTTGTCCTTTTTTTACCAAATATTTTCGTATTTCATATAACAACTCTTGACATTCTTTTAAACTTTCTAACATAATGAATTTAATATTCTTAAAATATTGCTATAATTATTCAGAATTAGGTAAAACTTAACACTATTTCGTAACATACTGACAAAAGAATTCAACACGTTAGCACTATTCGCCGCGAAGTATCATGTTCGCTGAGTATCCGTGCGCCGTTTTATGAATTATAATTATTAGCGTAATGAAATTTGATCACTGGCCTTACACTTTACACTCAATATTGTTGTCTGTAACCCAAATAATCCATTTGAATATATTCTAATTCTTCAAATAACACTCATAGTTCATCGGAAACATTTTTTTGAGATTTTAAGAGTATGTAGGTATAGGTTTTAAACACTCACGGAAAGATTGTTTTGCTTACGCAGTAGTCTCCTCAACGCTGCGCCTGGCTCGTAGAGATGACCTGATGCGGGATATTGCTTGCATACCCATTTCTTCTTGAATTAGGCGTCGATGGCACGTCCTATATAACTTGCAACCAAAAAATAGTACTAGTACCAAAACCAGGGCCAGCAAAATATATGTTACCGTGCTTATACGTTGTATGTGGTTTCCGAAATCTTTTAACTGTGCCGAATTTTCGCCAGCAGCATTCTGGTTTAGAAACACGTCTTCTTTTTCCACTTTCGACTGGCACATCTTGAGAATGAATTTGGAACCAACTCAAAAATTGTACTTTTGTAACTAGCACCTAAAAACTTAAACGACAGAAAAAGTTCCTTGGCAGAGCCCTGGCAAGGTCGCCATGTGATGTTGGAACCTTGGCTTGTAGTAATGGAAACAACTGTTTACAGTTAGGTGTCTTTTATTAGACTAAATACTTAATTACAATCAAGAATGAATATGAAGAAAAGTTGCTTACGTAGCTAAGTGCGCGCACACATAGATATCGTACTACATAATAATATACTCACACTTCAGGGAGGTTCCCGAATATTTCTAGTATTAGTTTACCGGCTTTCATATCTTCAGTCCACGGCACTGAGAAATTAATCAGGAAAATCCTAGCCTCCACACTGATTAATTTTGATGTGCCGTGCTACACCGAGGCTATGATGCCTGGAGCCTATCTTACCCGAATTCAGATCCACCCGACAATCCATCTTCCTAGAGACGGTGGGATGAGCTGCTCTACGTAGTAAGTACTAGTACAAGACAATTTACTTGACACGTCTGCTAACTGCGGTGCGTACGCTAGGTAAATGGGAGTCGGGTCCTTGGATTCATGCACTAATGTCGTTGAAAAAGCCTATGTTTGCCTACTTCGTTCGACGACACTACATTCCGCCTCGCTGCTTCCTTGCGACTAGGGAGCTCCATGTTGTTCTCCTCATCGCTGTCACTGTGTCAGCAACCTCGGTCTTGCAGCCGAGGTGCGGACCCCTTAGCGCGGCATGCGAACATTAATGATATCATCCGACTAGCTCTTGTCACCGTCGGCGTTCCAGCTGCAGCTGTTAAAACCCAATAGCTTGGCACGCGACGGCGACGGTGACGGTGGCAAGAGACCCAACAGCATGTCTTTATTTCCATGGATGGTGGGTAGGCCTTTAATGTGGGAAACAACGTATGTCGATACTCTTATGCATCCCATCTTCCTGGCTCGGCGTGCTGTGCTGGCGCTGCTGCTGCGGCTGCGGAAAACCTCAAGCGGTGAATATAAATTATAACCTTATCGTTAATTATTTTTTCGAGCCGTTTAGGGTTGAAACTCTCGCTCATGGTCTATTTAATGCAATCTCTAAGCGGCCGGTTGACACTTCCTGTGACCTAATGGCTGACTTTAACCTTGGCCAGAGGCTAATCGTTGGCATACGACGACGTGGCAATGCCGCCAGTCTCTTGGGTACATTACCAGTCGACAGCGATGCTGAGGAATTTTTCTAAGCCATATTTTAGTTTGTTAATTTTTAGTTAAGTTAGGATATATATTTTTATTAATTAATTATTTATGTATAAGTTGATATTTAAGAATAGTTCATTTGAATATATAATACGTACCTAATCTTTGTTTTTAAATAAATAATTATCGCATGAAATAACACATTCAAAACGTGAATATACACAAATAACTTAATTCTAAACATAGAAAGAATCTGACCAAGTTGTACTGTTTCGTATTTATCTCTTTTTTAGTACTTATCAGTTTAAACTTATCTTTTTCGTGATGTTTTATCGCCTAACAGCTTTCAATTAACGCTTCGCTTATCGAAATAAAGGTGATTGCGATAAAGACGTAGACGGGCGATACTTATTTTGATACAGAGTAAACTTGTAATACCTACTATTTATTAGCTTTTACCAGCAACTTCTTTCGCGTGGAAGTCGTAAGAGACTGCAATATACCTACTAAAATAATAGCCACATTTTTGTCAAAACTTCCCTGTAGACTACGTTTGTAGTTTTGGCTTCAGCAGTCAAATATACAAAGATTCAGGACTGGTAACGCGAAAGCAAGCAATGACGTACAGTTGTCCGTATCGCAGCTCGTCCTGAGATCGATACCCGCAGCCTTCAGTAGCAATTTCCCATTGCTTCATGAGCCAGCCTATCAAACATAAAAAACAATTTGGGGTCTTCTTTCTTACGAAATGTATGGGATAAGTTTTGGCGATTTATGACTTTTCTAGTACCCAAACTTCAGGTGGCCCATTAGTTTTTTTTAAGGAACAGGATCGATTGGCATTAAAATTTTTTTATGAGAATTTCCCATTTTCTGGCTGAGTGTACCTAATTTTTTCAAAATCTGTGAATTCAGATCAAATTTTCTCAAAAAGTTAATGACAGCCTTTTAACTCCTAAAATGTCGATTGCACACCATGTGTACAGATAACAATAGAATTTCTATTGTGTCTGCTAATTAGCGCGCGACGAGTTAAGATAAAATATAAATACCTATATTTTCGTCGGTTAAAAATGTATTGAACAGGACATATTTAGGACATATTCCAGGATTATAATGACATTATGACTTTTTCTAAAAAGTCATAATTTCATTATTATCCTGGAACAAATAGCTAATCGCTAACCAAGAAAGTTGCGAAAAGCTGCACGATATTTCCCTTTTGAAAATTCTTGGGCAAAGTCTTCTGAATACTATTAAGCTTATACTCACCCTATCACCAATCTCCAATGAACCAAACAATCATCCCCTAAAACTTCGACAACATTTTCAACTCGCCTGTCTCAACGAATCACAGCTCAAACACCATCCGAATTTGACAGCTACCCACTTTTTGTAATGTCCTCAGAGACTTCGAAAACAAAATAGCATCGGTTTTTTCCCGCCCGTCTATACAAAGCAGGACTCCAATGTGTCCTAAGGCACTTCTCACACTTACCTGCGAAGTAGTGTTCCGTGTACCGGGATCTATCTGATAAATGGAATGATCAGGAAACAAGTGTGAACGAGGCAGAATCGCTCCCAGCTAACTTAGTGTAGCTCGTAAATTCTTTTGAATATCTGTTTTTTTTCTGTTAGTCTTCGAATCGGTTCTCTGTTTCGAATTGTAGAAAAGATTTTTACGATAGAATCGTTGTTTCTATTTGAAAGCTGGAATTCCAATACTTATCGGGATATAGGAGAATACATTTATAGTGAGAAAACATTTTATTTAAAGATAAAAAACCTACTACTTGATTTAACAATTTAAAACTATTAAACTTTTAAACTATAAACTGCTATGTAACGTTGCCAGTACTGTTATCCTTTCTGTTTTCTGTAAATGTGGATCGTGTTCGAAAAGACAGCTGACGTGGCTCAAACGGCTGCTCAATTTAAACGGATCTGGGAAGGACATGTCTGCCGCATGTGGGCCCAAACAGCACAGAACTGGTGCCCTGAGACATTGAGGCGGGATCGCAGCAGATCACGTAGGAATTGGTGGGACGAGCTGGTAGGTTCCGTCAGAACTAGAAAGAGGATGCGCGGGCTCGCGAAAGATGGAAGAAGCGGAGGGAGGTCTTTTCCCAGGAGTGTGACAGAGTAGGCTAGTAAAAAAAAATTGCTCAGCAAAATCCAAAGTAGACCTGACTCCTACCTAAGTCACAGGTATTCCTAGTTTAGGAGTTTGGGTTTCAAATTTTGTGCGCCTTTAATTATTGTGATCTTTAGCTAGATATTAAGCTTATTGTAAGGATTTTTATCAATAAATATTATATTATTATTATTATTAAGTCTGGACTCAAATCGCACCATAGTCATCAACATCGAGCACCAGTCATTACGGAAATTATGTGCATCACTAATAAATGGATTTTCCACAGATAAAAACAGAAGCACACTCGTAATTCGTATCATCTGCACCGAGCCTTACAACACTCACACCAAACTTCAAAACCGTCTCCACCATAAAAAGCGAGGGCGTAAATTTTAATAATGACGCAAAAGAAAACACCAGAACTTGAGTATAATGAAAACAAGGCTCCTCCCACGACATTACTCGCGACTGCATACACAGTATAACAGGTTAAATTCTGAATAAATAAATAGTCGAGCACCTGCACACGGCATCTAAGTGGCCATTAGCTTCTCAAAATGCTATCATTGTTATTATAATTGTATTTTTATGGCTTGTGGGAGAATTGTTGGCATTTTTCTGCGTTCATTTATTTGGGACTTAAGGTCATGCTAGAATTTAATAATAAGGTACTTAGGTTAAGAAATTCTGGAGCCTAATGGCAGATAAGTGCCTACCTAGAATGCCTCTTAGCGAAGCCATTCATGCTCAACGATCTTTAGAAAAATCAATCATATAAAAATTGCACCAAAGGGAGCTATGATTTACAGAATTAAAGTGTATTTTAGACCTAGTTAATTTGGGATTCACCTAATCCCTTATCCACGATACCTACTTTAGCTACGAGAAGAAAGAAACACGCAAACCTACCAATTTTAAGTTGCGTACAACATTCGTCTTTATCCTGAAAATGTTCTTAAATTTTACTGCAACGTTTTTCTCCAGTAGTAATTGAAGTCGCCTCTCGATCCGGGCCTTTTGTACATAACAGTATGACCGTATTATGCTAAACAACTCGGGGCAATTGCAGAGCGCCTCCGCTTGCATTCATGGGCCATTCTCACTTCAATGGCGAATTACCATGGTAAATTGAACGAGCGAATTATGTGCCTACCCGCCTTTGCAAGGAACGTTGATGAATGTATGAGTAAGAAATGGGAGATGTAGGATATTGAGGAAATAAACTTGGTAATTTTTTTGTGTATTCTATACTTTTAGGTTTCTCTATAAAAGTTTTTTAGTGGTTCCTAAGTAAATTAAATCGATTTTTACCGTATGTAGCTTTCTACAATTTTTTAAATAAAATAGACTAATTATTAATATTTAACAAGATACTATTTAAGTGGCGTTTTGTTTATTTAATTAGTAGTAACGCATTTTTTAAGACGAACACTTTGTAGATAAATATAAAATCAGCCTTTAATGTTCCCACTGTTGGGACACAGGCCTCCTCTCTGTGTGAGTGAGTGGGCCGTAATCCACCACGCGAGGGTCCAGTACTTTAGGCTCACTAAAAATTAGCACCAGCTATCAGCCACAAAGAAGTAATTTCAAATAATTGTCACACAAATAATTTTCTCTTGTCCGCCTAATGAACTCGTACGCAGAAACCAATTAATTTAACTTCCATAAACTAAATTGTATTTATCAGAATGCGTGCCGTTGAGTGAAGTTTTTATATCGGCTCAATTAGCAAGCAATTAATCGTCTAAGTGGGAAGTTAATTAATGGGCGTAAAATAATTAAGATAAGGTGTATTCTTGGTCTTAGAACAACTTTTATTACTTGAAATTTCTGTTTAAGAGACTACTAAAGAAAGAAAGCTCTTTGATGATGGATCATTTGAATCAAGTGAATGCTATTAAGTACTTATACTGAACACTGAATTTAGGACTACTTGCTAGCCTCTATTGTCATGATTTCTAAATAGTATAAGTTTTTTTGATTTTAAATTCTAATTATAAAATTAGAAGCATGTGATTTAAGTACCTCAAAAGGTTTTTGTACCTGTGTATTCAAGAAGTTTAAAATCTCATTTGACGGCATTCGAAAAAGTACTAGTTTTTTCTAGGGGAATAGAATCGAAACATGATATTGGGAGCATCGGCTAGTTGGCTAGTTCAGTTCTCTTCGAGCCTCGGAACCAAAAGATTGTCTTCAAAAGTTCTAATATTATATTGAATTTTTAGTTATTAAATTAAATTAGTTTGTTGGAAGTTATAGCTATATTAACCAAGTCTTTGTAAGTGTACAAAATTATAAAATACAGAGTTATTATTACTGAGAAGGAACATAAATCAATCTGATAATAAAGGCTTTATAAAAGAAAGAAGCTTTCACATAATAACGGATCGATCTCACGGATTTCCGGAACCTACTACGCTGCCTCACAATATCTTCACCAACACCAAAAAAGTTTGGCCAAGCCACCTCCCTCAAATATGTGACTAACGTCGTGCCATTACTCCCCACCAGTTTGCACTTCATGTTGTGTCATTTTAATGTTTTGTCTTGAGTCTGAAAAGCTAATGTTTGACCAAAAACTATCCGAATTAGAGCATCTTACAATTTCACAATCCGCCAAGCAAACAAGTGTACCGTTATGTAAACGCTTCAATAACAAAAAAAAAAACATGATTTAGTTTTGATAGGAACAACAAAATTGTGAAGCAAAATTTGAAACGCCAACTCCAAAGAATTTATTTTTAGAATGCGTTTCTGAATCGTAGAATTTCTTGCCAAAAACAAAAAAAAAAAAACTTTTAAATTAGAACCCAAGTCAACTACTCCAAAAATTTTATTAAGAGTAATGAAAAAACTATCATAAGTTTTAGTAGTAAGGATGAAAGTACGAGATCCAGTACAAAAGTTTCTAAATTCATTATGAAAGAACATTTGGAGAACCTAGATAGCTTTGATTTGCGATTCCTCTTGCTTGGTAAGAGAAAATCTATAGATGCTGCAGATACAGCAGTTGAAAGAAATAAGCCAATACCAACAGATTAAAACCTCTAACACTTAAGAAAAAGGTATCATTTAATCTAAAGGATGAAACAGATGATGATGACACCAGTAATGAAGACACACAAGAAAACTTTACTCCATTTGCAGCAAGCCTTACCCGAAGCATCTTGGAAGCACGAAAATCGCCAGTTTTACTGAAAGATAAAACCTCACCTTCTTTTATAAATGAATCCGCTAAGATGCTTCCACCAAATGTAGAGGACCAACCACCAACTTTACAACGAACTGCCAATTACCGACAACCATTAATATGATTTATTTTATTTTTTATTTTTTGTGTTTGGGAGACTATCACGGACAACATCGATTCATCAACGCAAGACAGCTGACGAGAAAACTGGCAACATCGCCGCCGCCTTATGTAGTTGAAGCTCGAGCCAAAGAAAGTCGTAACATTAGTCGTCAGTATGAAAATTGTTAAATTATAAATTATTATGTGAAATAATAACGAACGACCTACATCTTCAAATCAGAGTGACTTTACTAAACATGCATTCCCTTAAACTAATGAAATAAAATATGGAGTCGACATCAAACCAAAAAAAACGCCAGAGAAGAAAAATATATAAATTATATAACCCTAAAAATGACGTCACTGATACAAAAAATCAATTTAACCAAAGGTACGAGTATTTAGGGACATTAAACCCGAAATTTCTTCAGATGAGAAAAATGTGATAATTACCTCAAGAAATGGCTATGAAAAAATCAGTATAACAATAATTTTAGCTTGCTTAGCTATATGAGTCCGGTTAAAATGCAACTGTTTTTGAATACTGACACTGAAACTGGTCTTAGACTGTGATAAATTAATTAGTGGTACTCAACAAAAACGTTTAAAAAATATTGAAAATATTGACAAGTCTTATACCGATTGATAAATTGTTGTTAATACCGACGTATTGTTACTGGATCATGAGTTGATTGATAAGTTTATGCTGTCTGGCCCAAAACGCAGGCTGACAAAAACATACGCGGAGGTGGCTGAAATAGAGGCTCTGTGTCTGGAAGACTATCACGGACAACAGCGAGTCATCAACACAAGACAGCTGGCGAGAAAACTGGCAACTCTGCCGCTACATTATTAATGTAGTTGAACCTCGAACCTTAAAAAGTGGCAACATTGTAGTGAATACTGACCGCATTATTCACTGGTGTATGAAAGTTGTTAATAAAAAATATTAAGTGGTCCTAATAACGAACGACCTACATCTTCAAATCAGAGCGACTTTATTAAACATACAATCTTATACAAAACGAAATAAAATATGGAGTCAACATCAAACCAAAAATAATGCAGAGAAGAAAAGTATCATAATAATACCTTAAATAATGACGTCATATATACAAAAAATCAATTCAACCAAAGTTTATATAGTAACATTAAACCGAAATTACTTCAGTCGAGAAAAATATGACAATTACCTCAACAAATGAGCTAAACGGAATAAATCACTATGACAATAGTTTTAGTTTGCTTAGCTCTATAAGTCCGGTTAAAAAGCAACTGTTTTTGAGTACTGACAGTGAAACTGATTGTAGATTAGACTGTGATAAATTAATTAGGGTTACTTAAGCCGTTGGTCCCGGCTGTCATTCGTGGATCTTTGACAGTCGTTACGGGTCGTCAGAAGCCCGAAAGTCTGACAATCAGTCTTACCAAGGGGTATCGTATTACCCAGTTACTGGGTTGTGGAGGTCAGATAGGCAGTCGCTCCGTGTAAAATACTGGTATTCAGCTGCATCCGGTTAGACTGGAAGCCGACCCCAACATAGTTGGGAAAAGGCTAGGCAGATGATGATGACTCATCAAAAATGTTTAAAAATATTGAAAATATAGTCCGATACCGATTGTCGTTCAGGTATAAGTAGTGAAGTTTCAAGTTTAAACTTGAAAGATAAAATGTTTTGAAGCCTCAGAATGTGGGTGGAAACCATTTTCTACCGCAAAATGTCAAAGAAAACGGTTTTGTCAATTTTGAAAAACGAATTCTGAATTCTAACACCGTTTTTAATACATACAGACTTCGGTAGACAATTCCTTATGAAAAACAAATCTCCAAACTAAATCATGGAATCAATTATTTTCCAAAAGATATTTTGGAGTACAATTTTTATAATACAGAAAACCCATTCTGCACTACACCAATTATAAAATATGAAACTATTCAAATCAAAATCGTAATTAAATAATTCTGTAAAGCATTTTTTTTCAATCAAACATATGCAGGGTAATTTAAAAAAGAAAGAAGAATTGTATCACTACACGCGTACACAAGTAGTAAAGCTTTTAAACTTTTAATAAAACCAATAAATGCAAAGATTTGAGGCAAAAAATTCAAAGTGCCTGGCTAGAAAATGATAACTAAATCACGGGTATCTTTATGCTGTTACTTACGCCATTGTTACCTCTCTATAACCGTACCTAGCTCATCATTTCAGCCGAAAGATATCCTCTCGACATAGGCCTCCGCAATTATCGCCACTTCGACCAGTTTTGTGCTTCTCCTACCTACCTAACTAACCTTACTTTACCTACCTCACCAGAACATAAAGTAATATTTTAGTCCAGGGTCAGTACAAAACGCACCAAGACTAAAACCTGACATTTTCATTACACACCACAGATTTATTTACATAAATAAAGGTCATCTAAGAGAATGAGACTAGCAAGCCGAGTTGCCAGAATGCTTGTGAAATTCACTATTTCTATTTGGACTTTGCTTATTCGTTCGTTGATTGCAATGCATGCTAGAAACATAACAGTTTAGTGAATACATTTAGTCCGTTGATATTCCAGCGATCTTTTAACGGGAAAATGGGTTGATGTTTATATGCATTCAAAATGGCGGATGCCTGTCTAATGAATGGGTGCGTAGGGTTGTGTGTGCGAGTGGTTAAAAATGTTATGATATAAAGAGTTTTAACTGATAGACACTGATAGTGCTCTTCTGAATTTGTGTACTGTCTATAAACTTGATGTTTCTGTGAAGAATTTTGTCGACTGTGTCACACGTGTTTTCCATTTTCTGTATAGCTACATTATAAATTCATTCCGCAAGCAACCTCAATGGTACACGATCTAAACTTTACTTCACTGCATAGGCTGCGCCATACGTAACTAAATCGTTTGGAAATGCAATAATGTTATAACACACTGCACGTATATCCGTACAACTATGTAGGTAGGTACTTTAGTTAGATCCTTCTCCACAAAACAAATACCAGCAGCACCGCAAAGAATTTTCGTTTGGACTATTTCACCGGCGTTGTCTTCCCAACTTATTATTCGTTCCAAACAGAGGGTGCCTCAAACACACCACTTAGACACCAAACAAGGGTGTATTAAGTGTGAGTTAAAATTTAAATTGATTCCACCCTCCCTTGGGAGAAAATTCAAATAGTGCATGGTGTGATCTGAAGCGGGAAACACTGTGTTTGTGGGATTCTTTTTCTGTAAATTGGACGCTTCGGGGCGTTTACACACAAAAAGAATGGGGAATTAGAATGTGTGTATATGTGTGCGGGTGGCGGGATGTACAAACGGCGATGACACGCTTCATTTGTCGAGGGAGTTGGCAGGCTTGTGGTCAGAAACTATACAATATAGGGACAGTTTTGGGTGTGTGCGTGCAGGGGTTGAAGCAAAAGGATTGGATCTTTTCTCTTTTAAAACTTCTTGCTGTCTGGGAATTGATTTCATAAGTTTTTCGTAGGTTAAAAAAGTAATAACACTAAAAGTTGGTCTCTAGATCCCGAAACAAAAGAAAGATTCTAGCTAAAGTTTCATATTCATTCAACAAAACAAAGCCGCACAGAATATTTTTGAATACGAAATACCAACCGAGATACCATTAAGTCCAAATCAGTTTAAAAAAGATTCCCGTACAGAAATACCGTCGATCTAATTAGTAATTCATCAGTAATTCAAAGGAAAAAATTCAAATTTCTGTTGTGGATCGTTTACCGCTGTACACAAGACTCGAGAGGCAGATGAGCTGTAATATCATGCAAATTTCCACGAGTTCAAGTAGGGAAGCGCGGAGAAAGAAGAATTGAGTTTACTCGATACAATCGTTTCTTGAAAGTACGATTTAAAATTGAGAAATGCGAAGAAGTGGAACTGATGACGTGTATTTGTTTTACTATAGATCTGATAAAATGTTTAGTACAATAAAGTTTGTTTGAAATCCGAAACAATAAAACTCTTTTAAATCAGATACAGGACACCGTACTAAGTTTTAATCTAGGTTCGTGAACTCAGCGATACGTTTAAGTAAGCTGGCGAGATTTCCAACTACTAATTTCAAATTAGCATTCGAGTTGGCTCGATCCCGAAACCCGTATTTATACGATTCACTTCACTAAGTTTAATATGAAATTCGTTTTATTTTTTCCTTTCATTTTCTTAGGGTTTTGGGTCATGTCGTAAAAATGCTTTTACATTCGTCTCGCTTACAATGTTAACAAAGGCTCGACTATTTTCCAAGCAGAATGCTTAATTGACTGAGAATTTTGGTGCATTATACTTTTAAAATGAGGACCCTAATGGCTTCAAACAGCCTGTAATAGAATATGAGGCTGATACTGTATTATGTTTAAGTTGTTATCTTTTATGGAGGTCGTATGAAAGACGTATTTTTTTTTCTGAGATGCGATTCCTATTTGGAATTTTGAGGTTTTGTAGTAAGGTACTATTTCTCAACGTAAGTAGAAAATCTTTGGCAACAAACTAACAAATATCTCTCTTACAAAGTAAAATGTAAAGTTCTGCTAACTCGTAAAACCTGACTGAGGTCGAAAAGATATGCGTTGAATCAAGTTACATTTTAACATAATTTCAAAAAGTACAACTTCTTGTCCTTTTTCCCAAAAGTTCCGGAGATTAGGAACAAAAACCAAAGTCTTTGAAGCCAAAAAAAAGACACGTGATTTAACACACACATAAACGCATTTGCCCTTTTCGAAAGACGATGCCCTTCAGCCATCTGTCCAAATCAATCTTAAATATTGAATTTGCGTCGTAATCTGATGGAAACTTTTACGGGAAACGAGTTCTATTACGTTTTAACGCAATTTGTATCGAGTTTTCACCTTCCAGCGTGTAGGTGGTACTTCAAACTTATAAACAGGGGGATTCAAAATTTAATTGCAGACGTGAGATGAGCGAGGTATAACAATATATTGTACAGTTATACAAAATGTATTAATTTTCAATATGAAATGTTTTTGCGTAAAGTGAGTTGTAAAATTGTTCATTTGGAATGCTTTTGGCTTTGTTTTAATGGTTCTGTGGAAATTTAAATTTTAATGCTGATTAAAATACTACGGATTACTAGTTTTTGCTGAAAAAAAATTGTATTAAATATTATGTATCATAAATATTGACCATAGCGGTTTTCTGGTTGTAACCTGACCACACTTCTAATGCACGTGTTGCATCCATTTGAAGTAATGAGCTTCACAGGAAGTACACCTTCAACACAATATATTACAAAATACAACCAAATACATCTCGTTTTAAAATTTAAGCATATTTCATACTTCGTTTATCGTATCTCATACATCATTTAAAAGCGATTTAACAATGGAAATCCTCGCGTCGATACATTGACATAGCCCAGTATATTCGCCTGCATTATTCCCAGCTTACAGCTGTAATCCCAATTTTCAACGGTTGGCAACACTTTTTCGGGCTTCGACGGACCCCGGATTAAAAGCGAGTGTTGCAAACTTTGGTCCTTTTAGACGGAGTTCTGTTTCTAAGTGTACACCTTATTAATTAGTTAAACCCTTCGTTTTGTGATGAAAGTTTTAGGGGGCGGCGGCCGATGTGCTTTTGTTATTTTGTGAAGGTTACATTTAAAGAGATAAGTGTGACGTGCTAAGAGCTAAGATTTTTATTTTAAAATATCGTTTTTGTCACTATAAGATCGCTTTTAACGATAAGGTCGCCCATTTTGTCGGCTTAGATATGTAAAATTTCTAAAGTTATAAAATAAATAGTTTTTTAACCGACGAAAAAAAAAAGGAGGAGGTTCTCAATTCGACACGTATGTTTTTTTTTTTTGTACGTATGACCACGCATAACATTTACAGAGTCGTCCGATTTGAAAAAAAATTGTTTTATTCGAGAGGGTATACATCAAAGTTGGTCCCATATAAAATTTATTAACTTTGCTGGGCTAGTTTTTGAGTTAGCTTCAATAATACGTATTTTTCCCCCACTTTTATATGGATGATATTCTAGTTTGTTTTGCAGGTAGTGGTATTGGAATTTGTGTGGGGTAGGTACCACAACTAAAAAGTGAAAAATAATTTTTTTTTTACAAAAAAATACAAGCGACTTCCAAAAACAACACTACAAAGTAAAAAATAACTTTAATTTCGGAAGTTGGTGGCAGAAAACGAAAATACATTTAACCAGACACCGACTTCCGAAATTAAAGTTATTTTTTACTTTGTAGTGTTGTTTTTGGAAGTCGGTTGTATTTTTTTGTAAAAAAGTTTTTTTAGTCCCATGTTTTTCAGGCAGGTAAAGTTTTGAGAAACTGGAAAAAGGGATTATTTTCTGTTTTGAATTGCAGTACCGCCTAAATAAAATATTTGAACCAGAGAAGCATTTGTCTGAACTATGGTAAACGGTTTAACATTTTAATATATCAATCATATAAATAATATTTGTCACTGCTGCCGTTTTGCAGTCTTGTGTATAATACCTATTATACATTTTTGAACACGAATTTTCTAAAAACCGCATAATAGCAGTGTGCGATTTTTTACTAGATCAAATAAACCAAATCGAAAGTGTTACCAAATAAAGACATTACACCAAAATGATAAGCCGTTTTTAGGCACCATCCATCAGATTACGCAAACGACATAACTATTCACAAAATTACATTTCACAAGTCTGTATCCAAACTCAATCCATTCTTATTTTGCCTGTTTGGTTATCATAAATCTTTTGTTATCTTTACGAACGTTTTCCATTAAATTTTTTATTCGGTATTTTACATTAACGTGCGCGTTTGCGTTAATGATTTGCTTCGATAACTTTTCGGATTGTGATTTCGTTTTTTCAGCCGTTGAATATTATCATTCAGTAAATGTGAAAATATTTTGTAATAAAAACTATAGAAAACAAGAAGTAGGTAATCTTAAAACAATGTAAATTAATGAACATCGATGAATATCAAATGGACTACCTACCAACTTAAATTGTCCGTATTTTCAAATCCCAACTGTCATTCTCTGACAGTTGTATGTCATTGCTACAACACGGCAAATTGACATAGTATGTCAATTTGATTATCTATTAATTTCCCTGATAGTACATACACGGGACAACATCCTCCTACTTTTTATTGCAGTTGTTTACAAATAAAGCACTTATTGGAAAAACTCACAAAAAAATAACCAACATTTTCGAATTCCAAAGGCTAATTTATTCCAAGTAGGCCAACTTTTGAACGTCATTTTCTAAATACTTTTCCCGAGATATTTTCGTTTACATATAGAGCTGTCTAAAGCGACGGTTTTCTGGCAGCGTTGTCCCGCCAGACATCGTAATGGGGATAGGCTTGCGACCGCCGAGTGGGGCTTACTCCACCTCACTTTATATCCAAAATGAAGAACCCGTTTACATACTATTTGTGCTGTGCGGAATATATTTGAACATTTTAACTTGAGTTTTGGAGTTATAATTTTAACGAGTAAGGTATTTTCACACAATGAAATTAAACAAGTGACAATATGTTTTGAGGCTCACCTTTGTCATGCACCTAAAGTCACTTGTTAGTCCAAGACTAACACTTAGTCTATAGTCCAATTTCACCAATAAAACTGAACGTAATCAGCAGTTAGCTGCGTTCAAAAGCTGTCAGTGTCTTGGACGCGGTTTAGATGTGCTAATCACGTTCAGTTTCATTGGTGAAATTCACCCTTATTCAATAGTCATGATGTACCTAATCTCGCTTTTGTGTCTTGTGCTATTTCTTTTGTGTGCATTTTATATATGTTTTATTTATCAAAACTAAAATTATTTTTGAAGGACTATGAATGAAACGTATCTACTGATCTAATTTACTTAACTATCGTTTTGGATTATCGTTAAGCTAGTTGTATATCTAACTAGCTTTTGCCCGCGGTCGGACAGAAAAACTTTTTATTAAAAACCTTTTCCATGCAAAAATACACACATGTGTCAAATTGCATGGTGATCGGTCCAACGGTGATAAAGTTTATCAATCTCATTATTTACCAACATAAAAATAGTTATAGATAAACTCGTAGATAAGAGAGGAGCTCGTGGCTAAGTAATAACAGCCGCACGGGTCGATCCATCAGGTCAAGCTACGCTTGCCGGGGTTGGTCTGAGGATGGGTGACCATCTTTACATACCGAGACTCCTCCGTGCCTCGGAAAGCATGTTAAGCCGTTGGTCCCAGCTGTCATTCGTGGATCTTTGACAGTCGTTACGAGTCGTCAGAAGCCCGAAAGTCTGACAACCAGTCTTAGCAAGGGGTATCGTATTACCCAGTAATTGGGTTGTGGAGGTCAGATATGTAGTTGCTCCATATAAAATACTGGTATTCAGCTTCATCCGGTTAGACTGGAAGCGGACCCCAACATAGTTGGGAAAAGGCTAGGCAGATTGATTGAAACTCGTAGATAAGACCACTTACGTTTATAGTACTAATATGACACTCTTTACCAAAAATACCTGAACCATTGATTTCAAAAGAGTTAAAAGGTAACTCTAACTACCTACCTAATATGGGTTACATAAATATCTATAATATAAATATTTTAGGTACCCACCTACTGTACAAAATTATCTACAGTGCACAGTCTAGAACGGTCGGGACTAAGTAAATGGATTACTTGTCATTGTGATGTCGAAACGTAATCCACCCGCACCGTTTTAACATTATTGGAACAAGAGGATCTTTTTATATCGAGTAAAAAGGTTACTTCTACAGTAGTCCTTTGTTTTAGCTCGTTAAACGATTCAATTGAGCAAAAAATTGTTGCTGGTACTCACTGTAATATTAATGAGAAAGGTTTATTTCAGTGTAACAAAACTACTTAATCACAATCTGAATGATTTTGAAGAATATTGCTAATCCATTGCTTCATATGTCCGAAAAATTTGTCTGCTCAACAACGTAAATAACGTAATGAATATTGATGAACTGTCAAAATGAAAGCCATTGCTACTGTTCGTGTGTTACCCAGTTGAATGTCCTGGTGACTAGAGCAGCCTCGCAGACTTTATAAAAAAACCGTTAAAAAAAATATGATTGATTAATGAATTAATTGTCTTAAAAAAAAACGCTTTGGTAGCTGGACATTCAAAGGTTTACTAAATAACACAGCAGGATTAGTATTGATATAATTAATTACAAGTTTTCCTATTATCCCTTACATAGATCTTAGAAAATAATAATAATAATAACCCCACCGCCGTATCTCTACGTTGACGTCGTGGTGGGGCTTGCGCGCTCCGAACTCTGGGTCTGTGCCGGTGGAGTTTACTTTGCCGAAACAGGTCTAGGGTGAGGAGCCAGACCAAGAGAGATACGTGAACCCGCAGGGCAGCATGTGGCGAGCTGTTGGGCAGTAGCGCACGGACCCTATTTCCCGGGAGAAGTCTTGTTCTTCACCTCTGGCTTGCCTTTATTGGCCGGCTGGAGTGAACACTGACGGGAACAGAGCTCCCACCTTATTCTTGCCTTTATTGGCCGGCTTGAGTAGAGATTCGCAAGAGCAAACGTGCTCGGAGGAAGGAAGTATTCCAGTAAGTGCTTGTAGGGATCTTGACCATCTTCCGGGCTCTGGGATTGTTCTGAGAGCCGTGGAATACCTCACCAACCGGGGGTTGTCCTTGGGTACACTTGCATAGTGCATACAGGGATAATCGTCGGCTGGTGCCTCCTCGTCATTTGAAATTGTCTAAGGGGCCTCTGCGAGTTGGTTTCGGCTCCTCGTACGCCTTCCAAAGGTCCAGGACCCCAGGGTCCCGAGATAAGCCAAAGACAAAAAAGAATAATAATAATAATAACCAACCGGGTGTTGTCCTTGGGTGCACTTGCATAGTGCATACAGGGATAATCGTCGGCTGGTGCCTCCTCGTCATTTGAAATTGTCTAAGGGGCCTCTGCGAGTTGGCTTCGGCCCCTCGTACGCCTTCCAAAGGTCCGGGACCCCAGGGTCCCGAGATAAGCCAAAGAAAAATAATAATAATAAAATAATAATAAGATTCGCAAGAGCAAATGTGCTCGGAGGAATATAATAATAATAAATAAATAATAGATCTTCTGATCAAACGCTACGGATGGATGCAGCTATTACAACAAACCTGTCCTTGGCAGAAGGATTGGTCAAATCAGGTTCTTTTTGGGAAATATACGTCCATATTGGTTCTCTATATAAGATTAACAACACCACCACTAGTTGGATTAGTTGAATATGTCACAAGAAAGCCACACAATGTAGCAGCTTACATTTGCAACAATCAGAATGTGGCTTCATTCTGATCGTTGCAAAACATGAATGACTAATATTTGGATAACTTCTTGGCGGGAAAAAAATTCAATACCCGAGAGGCAGTACAAAATGCCTTTGAAGAATTTGTTGCCTCCCGTCCAGCTGATTTCTTTAAGAAGGGCATCAATAAACTGCCACTGCGTTGGCAAAGATGCATTGATTGCATGGGTGATTACTTCGATTAATACAAATAAAAATGCATGAAAAAAATTCGTTTAAATTTTTCATACAAAACGGCAATTTCATAGGTAAAGACCTATTATTAAAACCCACTAATATTGCTTTCCATTCTCACTACCCACATAAAAGATATAGCACCGCAATAACCAATAGTAGTACAAGAAAGCTAGACATAACCAGGCCAAAACAAATGACTACCTATAAATCTAATTTCAAAATCCTGAAAGCAGTTCACAAAAACGGATAACATAAAGCAAGTAACCTCTTGTCCGTTTCTCTCCACGACTGACCATTAGGGGGCACCGAAACGGTTAATATACATAACTATAGAATGATAAAAGCCTGTATTACAATGGTACGACCACATGAGAATGTTCTCTCTCATACAATTGTACTGCGTTAATTTTTTGTGTAGCACAGAGGCTTTTAGGGGACATTGATTAATAGTCTAAAGAGGCACATGTATCTCACTTTTTATTTTCACGACCAGTTTAGTAAGTCCTCTTTCTCCCCTCTTTGTTATTCACATTTTCTACAGAACGGGGGAATTATGAACTATGATCACGGGTCGGGTTAAGCTGGTCGCTGAGGTGTTTTCAAAAGTGCGTTCAGTACGGTAGGAGAGCTCTAAAGGAAATCGCTTGTGTCATTGCCACATTATTAGTATTAAAGGCTTTTGGTAGATAGCGTGGTGTGTGGTTTATATTTATTTAATTTTCTGGGTGTATTGAAATTTCTTTTTTTGCAACGTTTTGCTTAAATTGAGTTTAGTTAAGTTATTTTACACATACATGAAGAGTTTTACTTTTAAAGGAGAGTTTGTGAGTTTTAAGCAAAAAAACTACAAAAAATTTTTTTTTTTCGAAAATAATACATACCATACTCCAAAACAGCGACTATAATGTTCCCACTACTGGGACACAGCGAGCGGGCTGTAATGTACCACGCGGGCCCAGTGCGGGTTGGTAGATGTCACATGTCTTCGAATTTTTTATTTGTTTCTAGGACATGCCGGTTTCCTCACTATGTTTTCCTTCACCGTTTTCAGTACAGTGGTAATGAAATTATTTATACAAAAGTAACAAAAGTAAAGCGCCTGCCTGGGTTCGAACCCACGATCAAGAACTCGTAAGTCGGGGCCGTTGCCACTGGGCCACCACTGCTCTCACTACTACATAACCATTGCCATTTAACTACTTACTTCGATCAAAATTTTTTGTAGAAAACTTGCCGCTGTTATAAGAATTAAATTTCCTTGTTTCTATAATGGATACTTATTTTTACATTTAAAATTCAAAACGTTCTTTTCAGAATATACTTTCCCGTTTTGAAAAATAAAAATCCAAGCTTTTATCGTAGGGCACAATCCGCTTATTGTGGTCGCTGAAAATATCTAAGACTAATGGCCTAAACAGAACACAAACGGACAAATAAAATAATTAAAATGGTGGAAAACATTTCATTAGGAAAAAAAGAAAAACAGTTAATGGTGTGATGTGAAAACGTGGAGATATAAACCTGAAACAGGTTTAGGTTGCGTTACTTTATGCCGGGGGAAATGTACTGTTTTTACACATAATATTTTTTATCACCCCGTTTTCATATTGCGGGATTGAAGGCGTGAGGATACGATTACTTAGCTTTGCGATCTGCAACTGGAAACTTTAAGATTTCCGAATTTTTTGTGGTTGTCATTTGTGCATGTTTAATATGAGATTAGAGTTTCAAACACATACAACAGTACAAATTCCTGCTACGAAAGTGTTTTTTTTTTTCTATTTAATATCGTCATCACATCCCGTGGCGTAACCTACACCTACACTTATTTGGTTACTTTCCCCCGCCATTAAAAGCCGCAGATAAGCTGAGTTGCTGTCAACTGGTAACATCGTTAATTTCTCGGGAACTCCAGTTTTTATTGTGCGTAATTTTTCCTTGCCCGGGAAATATATTGCTCGCACCGTCGACATGTGACACAATGTACACATTTATCTTTGTGAGAGCAATAAAAATTATGCTTCGTTGATTTTCTCTGGGCGATTAATTAAGTGCTTAAGCCTTGGTACTTGAACTTAGTTTAACTTTTGTTAGTTTTTCTTGTTTTTCTTTTAGTGGGTAATAAGAACGGCTTGTTAGTTTTATTTGTTTTGTTGTAATAGTTTGTTTGGTACATAAAATGTTTACCTATAGACGTTATTAGTCACAGATATTCCTTTTTAGTCTCATCTTTAGCTTCTGTCTGTTCCATTCCATAAAATTAACTTGATATCCAAAAGCTTTTCCAATTCCAACATTGAACTGAAAGTTCACGTTTAAATTCTCAGATCTTTTAACAAAGGAAATGGAAACGTTTAAAAGAGTCCTCAATACCACTAAATCCTCAACCTGTTTCCCAAGCCAAAACACTTCTCAACCGCTATAAACTTAAGAAACAGCTGTTCCATTTTCAACTCCTGGCTACCTGATACCTAACATATGAAGGCTCCCTTAACATGTACACAGCTTAAGGTACAGATGCGCGCGTCTATAGCCTCCCGAAGTCCCGAGCTGTCCCGAAGGTATCCCTCCCCTCAGTGCCGTTTCAACTACCGGGGAGGGTGCACGCGTTTGGGCGGAAAATCCGCCCACGGAAAATTCGTAACGCCGGTAATTTTTTTCCTAGTGCTGTGTTGTGGGACGACTTTGTGATTGGACTTGTTGTGTTCATGGATCAATTGGATTAGTGTAAGTATTTTTTTCTTATAGGATTGTTTTTATTATTTGCATAAAATTTTGTTTTTTTTTTTTTTTGTAAAAAAATTTTTCGTTAAAAGGACTTTTGATTGAAAAAGCACATTTTTTTAAATATTTTTAGTATTATGAGGACTGGGACTTAAAGTTATTATTGAAATTATATTTTTAAAGGTGATGGAATTCGTGTACCTGTCCTTAAATTTTACATCTAACGAGATTTCAATTAGGAAAATAGCGAACTAGATATTCCAATTAGAAAAATATTTAAAAAAAAATACATCATGTCTAAAAGTAATTAATCTGTCCCATTAACGAGACCTCATTAAACAGTAGAAATAAAACAAACTGCATTTTATTGCTTGTACAAACAATAATTATAAAGTTTCGCGTGGTTGCGACGAATAAAGTCGTCAAGCATAGCGTGATATTATTTGAGAATGGATAGTAAAATATAATGTATGGGCCACTACTATAATTGTTACTATGATTAGCTAAACATGTGTATTTTTTATGTAAATAGCTCCAGCAGTAATCACTTCATAATTTATGGTGTCTATTTTTGATCACCAAATTAAAGGTTTTATCAGCTGTTTATTTAATAGGTTGGGGAAAAAGTTTCTTCGCATTTTTTAAGAAAATTTAAAACATTTTTTAATATACATTATTTACATTTATCTAAAGTATGTAGGTACAATTTTGTTCGATAACTTTTTGCCATCTTGTAGGTAGGGACATGATCCTATTGCTATAGAAATTTTGGGACTTCTGATCAAAATACCGCGACAAGTGGTTTTGGCAGTCCTCTCGTGATGTTAACCTGACACTGCCTAAAGAATTCTGAAGAGACCGAAACAGATGGAAATCTGAAGGTGCAAGGTCAGGACTATACGGTGGATGCATTAACACCTCCCAGCCAAACACTCTTAATTTTTGCTGAGTGGCTAAAGATGTGTGAGGTCTAGCGTTATCATGATGAAAAACCACACCCCTTCTGTTGATTAATTCCGCCCGCTTTCTCTCAACTTCTTGTTTTTTTCTCATCAGTTGTTCGCAGTAGAGATCAGAATCGATGGTCCTGCCTGGTGGTAACAGCTCATAATCAATAATGACCTTCCGATCCCACCACACACACAGCATCAGGTGATGCTGTGTGTGTGGGGTTACCTCGCAATAAGGTTATTGCGAGGTAACCCGGGTTTCGCCACAGTCTGTGAAGCCTGACCGGCCTTTGACCACGACCTTTTTCGCACGTTCTTGTCGTACGTGATCCACTTTTCATCACCAGTTATCAGCTTCTTCAAAAATGGTTCGGTTTCATTACGTCGTAATAAAGAATCACAAATGAGTACACGGTTCATTCGGTTTCTTTCAGTGAGCTCGTAAGGTACCCAAATATCGAGCTTTTTTGTGTACCCAGTTATTTTCAAATGCGCCAAAACTGTTTTGTGGTCAATTCCCAGTTCTTCAGCTACGTCGTAACTACTGATATGCCGATCTTGCTCCACTTTTTCAAAAATGGCATCCATTTTATCCGTAATAGGGCGACCAGAGCGACGTGCATCTTTGACATCAAAATTTCCGGATTGAAAACGCTTAAACCAAATTTGTGCTACTTTCACAGACACTGCACTGGGTCCATAAACATCGCAAATTTTTTTCGCGGCTTGCGTTGCATTTTTACCTTTTTTGTAGTAAAATTTTAAAATCTATCGAATTTCTTCATTAGATTCACTTATCTTGACAGTACGAAAAACAAATGAAAATCTCACATTTTCCTAATTTGAATTTGGAATTATGTTCTTTAAAATTTAAACTTTCAATGCTACCAAAACTAGCCAGATACAAATAGTATAGCCAAAGATATTTTATTTTAAGTTCATACATACTATAATGCCAAAAGACTTTTTCCCCAACCTAATATTTCAATAATTTATTGACGAGTAAAAATATGCAGTGTATTTTTTTTATAACAGATAAGTAAGTAGCTAAAATAAAAGCAAATCAAAGCGTGTTAACAGTCCTGTTATTATAATGTAGCTACAAAAAGTATTAGAGAGCACAGTAAAATCGCTAACAACAAAAATGTTTATATTTAATTTGGCTGTGATTGCTGTGAAAACAGAATTTACAGACAATTCACTGAACTCAAATTGAAAGGGTGCAATTGTACCTATAATTAAAATTAACGTATTTGATCGCGTGTTAGTACAAGAATAATTACCATTTTTAGAAATCATCAAACACTTTTTAGGGACCTAACAACTTAAATTATTCGTGTTGTATGAATATAGCAGCGACCTCACACGAGTTACATTGAAATGTCATTTTTAAATTCAGATCAAATAAAAAAAACTTAAAAATTAAAAAAAAAAAGGAACAAAACTTTACCTCACGCAGCACAGCCCAATATTCAACTCTTTTCGTGAGCACAAAAGCTAAGGTCATCACCAAACAAAAATAACCCTCCGAGATCCGACTCACGATTATTCAAATATTATTCTTAGACCCTATCTGTTTCACTTGTATCAACAACGTCTAACACGAATTTTAAAAAGAGTAACATAAATTACTAGGACGCCTTCGAACGCGACAGTACCGGACACAAACCATCAGGAATAAAGTCATTTAAATCTATTGTCATCTTTGGTGTATCACTGAAGAAAACAACAGGAAAATGGAGCTTACAAAACGCTTGTTGTTTAAAAATCAACCTTATAACTCTAACCTATGGGACAGTGGATAAAAATTGTACGTGACATGATAGTTGTTCTGGCACAAAGAGGTAGCGATAAAACAGATAGCGGGGCACAAAAGGCTATAACAAAAGATATTATTGCGTATAAATATAGCGGCCTACGTTTGTGTATAATTGTGTGTATAGTGTATACATTGTGTAATATACAATAACGCATTCATAGATTATTATATTATAGTCAGGAACACCTGATGGCCCGTTACCAATGAAATCTACGAAATAAATATTCAGATATTTCCTGCTAAATGTATTATGTACTTTTTATTACTGTGGCTTGAATGTTTTTTTAACCGACTTCAAAAAAAAAAGAGGAGGTTCTCAATTCGTCGTGTATATATATATATTTCTTTTTTTTGTACACCGATTTCGCCGTCAATTGTGGACCGATTTTGTAAATTATTTTTTTATTTGAAAGTGTATGCTCTCAACTATTGTCACCAAGACAGAATCTGATGAGGGAGTCCCATGTAAATCGAGGAAAGTCCTCAAATTTTATAGGCACACCTTTGAAGATTTGGGTATTTTTTATAGTTGCTCTCGGACTATTTGGTGAAGTGGAACATGATGAAGACCACATAATGACCATCGGAACTACTCAATAATAAGTATTTCATGGGTTGCGATTTGATTAGTAATTTATGGTCGTCGCAATGCATATGGTTCAGCCCTACAGTTCTCCTGGTTCTTACTAGGAGAACTCCTCAACAATTAGCGGCCCTGCATCAGGAAAAGCAATATTTTGTAAAAGGTGATGAGCAGTTGACATTAGGCTATTGTAACTTATCACTAAAAGTGAAAAATAAAAAAAAACCGACGTCCAAAAAAAAAACTGATAAGTAAGTGAAAAATAACTTTCATTTCGGAAGTCGGTGGTAAAAAAAAACCAAAATATAGATCCAAAGACACCGACTTCCGAAGTTGAAGTTTTTTTTGGAAGTCGGTTGTTTTTTTCTTTGTAAAAATGTTTTTCTAGGTTGCTTTTTAATCCTTTTATCGTCATGATTACTACTTTTAAAATCACTGTAACATCTTTGTGAAAATGTAGAAATTTTACTTTGTGTAAATAATTAATGTCGTGACAATATTATAATTAATGAACAAATAATTGTTACGATACAAAACACGCATTACCCAAAATTTTATTCCCTAAGGAGTATTAAACACTTATTTGACCAAATGACCGTTTCAATTTAGCGTATACGAAGGGACATTATTTAACTTTTTTATTATCTTCACATCAAGCGGGTATCTATTACGAAATTGCGATTTGATAAATCGCCAAACATTATTATGGGCGCCGAAAGAAATGGACTCGCTCAACTTAAAACAGTACTGAATAAACCTTACCATTTCACTGAAAAGGAACTTTATGCTATTAAAAATAAAGTCCAGTTTCAGTTAAAGGTAGTTGGACCGTGTAATATAAATATTATGAAAGTAATAGGAAAACATAATGCCACGGATACTGTGATGAAAGCGGGTCTGTATAATATATTGACTGAAGGTTTAATATTAGAAAACGGCTCTTAGACATTAGAAGAAGAATGGGCGAAAGTTTTCTATGTTCGGTCTTTAAAAATGTAGAGTTGAAATATGCAATGAATTTTACTTAGCGGAAGAAGGTCAAACTTCGGAACGTTTTACCTTTTACGGAAAAGAAAAAGTTTGAGCCAAATATAAGTATAACAAAACATTGATTTAGGTAGCGGCTATTTTTATAAAAACATCTTTTGGAAACCTTTATGTAAGCGCGGGTTTTGGCCTTTCTTTTGCGTAAGTGCTACGCTGAAAGGTAAACGGTTTGTTGTTTTAATTTAAATTAACTTTTAGTAAAAAGGAGCCGTTTCCTTATCTTAGCTCTATTTCTTTCTCTGATTGATGTTATTTTTCTTGGAAACCACCGGGAATGTTGCCTAAACAAGCTATTATATGATTAATGTATTCTCGGTGATAATTTCTATTATAATGAAACCATTAGATTAGAAATTACACTATTTAGTTCAAGAAGAACTGGTATAAATGTTTTTGCATCTTTTTTTTTCCCATACAACTTTATTTGGTGACATTGCCAGCCTTTTTTTGCCTTTTCTTATTCAGAAAAGGACCGAGCATGCATCCATTACTACATTTAGGTACCTAGTTCCTACCTTATCTTACCCTTTGGCACAGCTTTAAGCCAGAGCTGTCACTTCTGCCTCACTGCAGTTATACAGCCGTTTTATTCTGTTTCATCACATCTGCCACGTGCCAAATTTTGAACACAGAATCGAGTACTTATCTTCTCTATCCAAGCCATAATTTCATCATCAAATATCATAGGCATAAATCTTAAGGAAAGATTCTTTGCTAGGTAGGTAAGTATCTTTTTAGCAGAAAAATCCTTTTATCACAGGAAAATAAATATCTCAGGAAACACAAAACAAATTACTATCCCACGCAAAAATCCATCTTCGAAATCCTTTCTTAGATAAGTAAAACATCCATTTCCACGCGTGCCACTATATCATAAGCACCGTTTTCTTCACGAAGGAAAACGGTATCGCGTGCGGCACCCCTGGTCTTTGCGCTCGCGCTCGCCGCACGCGATTCCAAAATTTTCTACTACCCACATTACGCAGCAAGTTTTCTCACGGTAGTATGTATCATGACGTGGTTGAATTATGGTGTTGATCGTCATTTGTTAGAACTTAGAACTAAGTTTCGTAATTAATTGGTTGGTCATCTTCGTTGTTAGGAAAGTTTTGTTGGAGTTCAGCGAAGTGGATGTATTGTTTTGTTAGAGTTTTGATAATAGTTTTCTAGGTGTTCGAGGTTAATAGGAGTTCAGAAAATTATCCACTGGTAGGTAGGTATAGTAAAACATGGAAGTAAGTAGGTACTACTACTTTTCGGGAAAGAATATCTCGGTGGTTAAGAAACCAATGAGGACATGACGGATATGACGATAGCAGAATAAAATGCATGAATTGAAAAATAATGAAAAACCCTCGCTTTGCAGCGTTATCACAGCAACAATCAGTGGTGTACCTAATATTATACTGATCACTGTGAACTTTTTAACTCAAATCCCGCCTGTAAAGAACATCAAAATTATCCGAAATACATAACCCCAAAATATAGCACATTTTATTACCAATTCCCAAAATTTACCAAAACTGCCAGGTACGGTTCTAATTGGACCGAACATCAAATCGTTTATTACAAAACTTTTCTTGTGTACATACGAGGACTCGGAGGGGGCATAGATTGGACGATGTGTTAATTTGGCCTGTCATGCGATGAGTAACAACAATGTACGGATTGTGAGGGTCGTCAGTCCTTAGATACAGAGGTACGTCACTCCTCACAAAAGGTACGCACGCAATTACGTTTTGCGTGTAAGAGGAAAAAAAGTGGTCTTCTAATCACTTTTGGATGTATTTCTTTTGGAAAGTCTGATTGATGGCGTGTTCTTTTTTTGTGTGTGAGGGATGGTTTAGAAACTTAATTACTTATTCGTGCGTTTGGATCGTGCCTGGTTTATATTTTTTCAGGGGCTTTTCTTTGGGTCTTGCATTGCTTGCTAATTTTACAATTCACTCTCTACCTACCCAAGTAGGTAGTAAAACAATTCTCAATGCTCAATGCAGCATTATGAAGCTTACCAACTGGTAAGCTTAAAATTAATGACACAATTATGGACCCTGTCGGGCACAGCATATCAATTTAAGTACTTATTAATCACAATTTTCTTTTAAAGATCCTAATTAAGGCTGAACTATCACCCTCTGAAATAAATCCAAGCAGTTAACCCCTTACCCAACAAATCAATGTGCAGAATAAAACATTTAACCCGTAGGTAAAATTCCCTGCCGTAAAATAGCTTAATTGTCAAAAGCCAACAACATAAAACATACAAAATGCATTTACAAAAGGTCAAGGCGACGCCAAACTGAACGTGAAAGCGCCAATTAGATTAGCCAGAACGCTCGACGCCCGTAAATTGTTGAGAAGGGGTGTCTATCGAATTGTCTGTCCCTATCTTTTCCCCAGACATCGAGAGGGACGAAGCTAGGGTAATTAGGCTAGGGCTGTGGTCAGGTTTACGAGTTTACTCAGTCGCTCGCCTCTATTACTGAAAATATTTACGTAAATTATCCTTAATGCTTTTAATTACTTTAAGGAGTTGATCGTTTTATGTTTTTGAGTTTAAATGCTAATCATCATTATTTCTTGATATTTTTGTTCCCACTTCTAGGGCACCCCAAAACGATCAATCGCAGTTGGTCAACTGCCATCAATTTATGTTGAAGTAATATTGTCAATCGCTTCAATTGCACTTGCTAGACGATTTGCGCATCAATGTGCATCAATCACGTAAAAATTGACAAAATTGATCGTATCGGGGACCATAACCACTTGGGCCCAGTGCGGGTTGGTGGATTTTCACATACAAACGTATTTTTTTCTACGTCAACCGTTAGGCACTGGAAGTAACAGAGAAAGAATGGTTTTACCGAGAGACGTTTTATTAGTACTAAAGACTAATAAAATCGGTCATAAATTCATCAATGACTGTCTAAAAAGTCTTTATTTAAATCCATTGTGTCTTTACTAATGTGCATAAATCACGTTCAATGTATTCCGAAGTCTCTTTACTGCTTCAAAAACCCTTGCAAAAAAGAACAATCGAACCTTCTTACAATAATTGATTCGTTCCGAATTGCGGTAAAAATATTTTGTCCTCTTTAGTCCACTAGCATACCATTGTAAATTGTAAACCCATTTAACACCCATGAAGCATTTTTGGAAATCGTATGCCCAACAATGGGTCAATAATTATGTTACCAGCGTAATAATGTAACATTGTAAACGGCCATTGTTTACACAGAAGCGGTTACAGACGACCATCATGATTTTAAATTGTGTATACCCGTTGACTTGATTAGTGGATAAGACACCTTATTGTGTCGGTGTAGAGTGTAATGTTGATTGATGGTAGACAGATGTATTTGCATTCAAATGCGTGTACGGGACCCTTGTGATTTATATACGTCTTTTGTTTTTGGCTGCTTAGCTAGCATCAGTATCAATGGCAGAGTGTCTCGGAAGGTCGTTATTCTTGCATTGTACTAACACTATTGTCTCCAAAACGACATCGTTAGGGACTTCGGCGGGTGGTCGTGTCCATTGAAATTCTATTGGCGTAATGATAAATCAACTGTTATTAGAAACGATTCGTTTAATTATTACGATTACAACAGTTGACATTTTTATGTTAATCGAACCATTTCTTATCACTCTGCTTCTAAGTGGTAACATACGCTTTATGATTTTAAAACGCTTTAGAAATCGAATTATGAATGCAGGCAACGAATCAAAAGAAACGTTTCACATCGATAAAAATTGAAATAGTTCCATACAATAAACGAAAAATTTAAACTTTATCGATTCACGTTCACTCCATTCAATTTTTTATTTTCGTAGAGAATTAAGTGTCAACGTTGATATATCGCACTAAAGACAACAAAGGGAATTCACGTCCGTTTGTCAAAATAAAACGACACCGACCTACGCGTAACATGGGGACATCACACATCAAAAAACCCCATACATGGCTAAAATAAATCACCAGTTTATCAGTATGTTTCGGAGGAACTATTTTACTCTGTGTCCAAAAGAGTATTACGTGGAAAAAGTATGTTATTGTTAGAAATATATAGTTGTGATCGATTCTATAGCTTATTACAAAACCGAAGTCGTATTGTTGCCCGGAGACGGGTGATCTGTGATGTCCTCTATTGTCCGTGGTCCGTGTTGAACAATAAGTGACCATCGAGAATATACTCTTTGTCGATGGCAGCTGTGTTTTTATAGAGGATGTCTATCGAACCGAAATGAGGTATGGGCTTTGATAAGGTCTATTGAATAGTGATAGTAAAACTAAAATTGATGTTGGTTATATTTGTGAGGTTTTTGAGATGTCGAATATACCTAGTCTTCGTGTCTTGTTTTATGGTGTGCATAAATATTGATTTTCTCATACATTATGTTGCAAAGACACCTTTATACATATGTTACGGTAAGTGTGATTAAGGACGCTGTTACAAATGGGTAGTCAAATCATTACTTTTTTACACAAAAGTATGTTTATTAAATAAAATGCTTTGCATTCTTAAAATGTTTTTTGGCCGAATTGTTAATAGATGTGCGTGGTATGATTGTGAACTATAAATATAATTTTAGATAGGTACATTTTCTCAATAAATGTACCGAAGAAAAACTTTTCACTTCGGTACATTTATTGAGAATCTCTACCTATCTAAAATTATATTTATAGTTCACAATCATACCATGCACATCTATTAACAATTCGGCCAAAAAACATTTTAAGAATGCAAAGCATTTTATGTTATAAACATACTTTTGTGTAAAAAAAGTAATGATTTGACTACCCATTTGTAACAGCGTCCTTAATTGAAAATTATTAATAATTGTGTATCATTGTTAATAATTACCGAAAATCGAGGTAAAATTAAGAAATTAATCACATTTACCTGTGATTATTAATAATATAATGTGTAATAATTTTAAAAGTTTATTTAGTATTTTAGTTCAATACCTCTAAGTACTGTGGTAGGTATTATCAATAAATACCTACTGAACAAAGAATTAAAGGAAAGATTTTAATTTTTAATGTTGATTTTACGGAGTCTATGATTGTACTTAGGTATAATTTGAAGCAAAACCAAAGAATAAATTTTCATTTAGTCACATTTACCGTAACACATACACAACGTGTCGTTTTGCATCCTCGTCAAAAATAATCAGTCGTCCCATACATTTGCGTCGAGTAGGTGTTGTGTGAAGTTTTCTATGGGACAGTTGAAAATTTTTTCGCGATTACGATGTTGGTCCCATGGAGAAAGTTGTTCGGTTTGCTGTTCTGTATCACACCCTGAAATTTGACGAAGATGCAAAACGGCACGTTGTATAAACACAGAATATAAAACATTCCAAATCCGGCTCTGCCCACTCCCATATTAAAAGCTGTGAACTTTCAATTGTCGACGAGACGTAGCGAGTGCCGTCTGCCGTCAACCCTCAAAATTTAAGCACTAGCTATAACTCCACATAATTTGCTCATACAACGAAAAATAATGACCAGCCCTCTATCTCAAAAACATGAGCCAAATAGCCTCTCGAGTTTAACGAAGCACGCAATGTAGAGGCAGAATTAAAATGGGCAAGTGAATGTAGAGGCAGAATTAAAACGGGCAACTGAAGTGTCCACTAAAAGATTTCACGGGCATTCGCAGTTAACACTAGTCCCTTAATGAGTTGGTAGTGAAACTTTGGAAAGCTTCCAGGCTGTCTTGTAAACAGTAGAACTTGACCGCTGCGAGGAAAATTGTGTTTACAACCAACGTTGGCAGAGCACCAGTTATTATTTGAATTATGAAAATGTTGCCTTGCAAATGCATCAAGTAAGATTAGCCTTCAGCTGTACGCTGTAGGGGAGGATTTTACTGCAGTATTCTTACGTATAAAGTCCTCAACATTATGACGTAACGATTTGTCTGGAAAACTTAACGCAACACTGACTGATACTTAGTTGATTATATTTGCAAATCGGGGCTTCTAGAAACTGAAAGCTGCTCGTTCGAAAGTAAGAGATCCAAAATGTAACTATAAAATGAGTATTTCAACTCAATTATTATATTCATAACTAGCTGATCCTATATAGATGTTGGCCTATCTTAATTTCCATAATTCGTACAAAATTCCCATACAAAATGCACTTTCAGTTTTCCCGAATTTGCTAATTTTCCCAGCAACTTTTCTATTTTTTCTCTTCATATGAACCTTCCGTGGACTTCAACAAATATTTGAAATAAAAAAAAAAAAGAATTGGTCCAGCCTTTCTCGAGTTTTGCGCTTAGCAACACATTTAGCCATTCATTTTTACTTGCATAGATTGCTAGCTTTTGCCTGCGACGTCGCTCGCGTTAATTTAGACTGACAATCAATTCGGGTTGTACTCTGCTTAAACGTATAAAAAAGGCGGACAGATTCTCGGTAACAAAAAACTGTGTCCATCGGAGTCAGCCAGCTCGCTGTACCTACAGGCCCGGCACGCACACATTCACAAATCAGTCAACCATTCGTAATATGGTAACGTATTCGTAATATGGTAAGGTAGGTATATAAATACCTACCTTATTTATTATTATTTATTTTATTACAATGATTTACTTAGCTTATAATTAAAAATAAGCCCCACAAAACCATGTCAATAGTTTGACTGTGGGGGCTGGCGAGTCTTTATTATTATTACTTAATATTATTAAAATCTTAAACTCTTTACTTTAGGACTTAGGTAGCACTGTAGTTAACGTTTCCAAATAATATCTTTTTAATTTATTTCTGAACCTGTTTGCATTGGCTTCGCTCCTTATGTCTGCCGGCAGGCTATTCAATAGGTATGGTATTCGTTTTTTTAAAGTTCTGTCACCATAATAATTGGTGACTCTGGGTACCTTGAATTTGCCGGCAGCCATAGATCGCGTATTATAAACATTGAGTACATAAGATAAGTTATGCTCTTGAGTGCCATGATGGTTTACTGCTAGAAGATATTTATGTTTATAGCTGATCGGTAGAATTTTACAAATTTTAAATAGCTTCCTATAATCTCCTTTACAATTGTTTTTCGTTTTTTGTGTAACAAGCAATTTTAAGAATCGAATTTGAAGAGCTTCTAATTTATTCAAGTTGGTTTTAAATGTTAGTCCATAGCTGTCAAGAGCATAACTCATAATTGAATCTACTAATGACATGTATATACATCTTAATATATTAGTGGTAACTTTAAAGCTTAGATGGTACATTTTACTTAACAATATTCTTAATTTACTACAAATGTATTCTATGTGTTGCGACCAAGAAAAGTTCTCATCTATTTTCATACCAAGGTAGGTTACACAGTTGACTCTTTCAATAGGTTTACATGTACAGCCCAGTAAATTATTATGATGGCATGTATAAGTATGAGCAAACAAAGGCGGAGTCGCACTATGAGGTCGTAGATATGGCGAATGTATTAGCAATAATTTAGTTTTAGCAGCGTTTAATATAATGCCGTTGTCGTGCGACCATTTAACAACAGAGTCTATATCTTTCTGAACTAGCTGGCTAACATCGTCAATGTTAGTTCCGGAGCAAAGTATGCACAAGTCGTCCGCAAACATATAAGCTGAACAATGCTGTAGCACTCGGCACAAGCTGTTAACATGCATAAGATAACAAATCGGTCCACATCCCGATCCCTGAGCCACCCCGTTCCGCACCTCAACTCTGTCACTAAGCGCGTCTCCCACCCTCACACGATAGGAACGCGTGGTGAGGTAATCACGGAACCATGGGTTCAGTGGTTCCCCCACCCCGCACTCCCCCATTGCGTTGAGGATGGTATCAAATTCCAAAGTGTCAAATGCTTTTTTATAGTCAAAAAATATTGCAATAACAAATTTTTTTTCATCTAGGTAACCGTTAATTTCGTCTGTGAATTTTGCTAGCAATGTATTTGTACTTTTTCCTTTTAAAAAACCATGTTGACATTCGCTAATAATGTTATTTTTTTGTAGATAGTTACTGATTTGGTTCACGATACACTTTTCTATAATTTTATCTATACTAGATAGAATTGATATTGGTCTGAAGTTTGATACATTTTTGCGATCACCTTTTTTGTGAATTGGGCGCACTCATAGATATATGAAAGAAGGAGATATGCCCGGTAGTTGAAAATGTATCAGAACCCGATGTCGCTAGGTTGGCCCCACCACCGCGCCACTACTACACATGTAGTTCACTAAAAGCAATAGATACAAAGTCGCGCACACACTTGCAATTCATAAATCAGAACATACTACACAATCAATTATAAACCTTAACTCGTCATACACAGCGTGCATTTACCATGCACCGTACAACTTACTCACACAAAAACATCTGTCGCTATTATTGTGTTGTGCAAAAAGCAATTTATTTTACATATACGCTAGTGATTGACTAAAACGGAAAGTTATCGATACTTCCATTTATTACTGTACAAGAAAAATTTGGGGTCCTGAAAATAAAATAAAAAATGATAAGTATGTCCAGAAAGTATTATACATTTTAAATTAAAAAAAAATGTATATTAAAAAAAAAATCAAATCAAAATCCGGTTAAGTTGGTTTAGGCTGTGAAACCATAGGAATTGTTGAACCCTGTTATGATGTGTTTACTTACTGACCTGTAAAGTGGAGGTATTTGTTCAGTACTTGACGTACTCTTAATTTTGGGATTGCCCATTCAAAAAGCCTGCGAGTTTTCTTTAGAGGCTGGAACATTTCTGCCTTAAAGTGAATTGAGCATATGGTGCTATATTTTGTTGGGAACCAGTTAGGTGGCCTTACTGTGGCATCAATCCATTCTTATTTTGTATTTGTATCTTTTGGGAAGCTAAAAAGGTACTATAAGAACTTATTTATCATTTACATAATAAGTATCTTAAGCTATAGTCTATAGTCTAGGAACTAGTTGGCCGCTGAGACAGGGGTGAGGCGGCGGTTCGCAACGCACGTACTGAGTAATGCGCCCCTGCTCCTCCATCCCACCGCTCACATACCTAAGGCGTGGTCTATACTTCTTAACCTCACAATGAGTAAGCAGGTAGCAGGCAACAGGCGAATAGACTTTTGTTGTTAAAAAAAAAAACCCTTAGTTAAGAAATAGTTAAATATATGAAAACAAACACATACCATACTCATGCATAACAAATAAATAGCATGAATATGTTGACTTATTTTAAGCTAAAATCACTAATATTTTATCTGAACCATACCGATTACTACAACGCATTTGAATCTTGTGGTGCATAGTTAAAGACTTTAGCGGAAGTAAAATACCAAAACCAAAAAAACGTAAGGAAATAGCACGAAGATGCGATAATTTAAACCCAAAAACACTCCACCTAAACATTAATAAACTTACTTTACGACCGTTGGTTATGCATTTCTCTACTAGGTACGCTGTAAAATAATCAAAAACAGTAAAAAAGATTATTTTACATTCTCGAAGGTTTCCCAACCGTACTTAAACGTCATCTTTTCAACTGTTCCAACCGGGATAAAACGGTTGACAAATTGAAAAATAAACTATAATAGCAATATAATATTCGTTGGGCAATCGACATTATTATCGATAGCCTACTTTAGTGGATCTTAACCTCATCACTATCTCGCCGCAAGACACAGCGGCTGTACTATGCGACGCTCCGCGTAAATAAAGTATCGTTTTGTTATTTTTACATTGCTTGTCCAGTCGCTTAGCGACATACTTAAGGTAGTGGTTAAGGAGCAATGTATTTGCTGCAAAAATAGTACAGCCGCTGCGATATTTGAAAACAAAAATAACGTAGTAAAAGCAAGAAATATTTTACGATTTGTTGTTTTTTATGATTTTAAAGATAAATACAGTAAAATACTTTTACTTACATATGGTAAGTGATCCCGTGAGATACGAAGTTTTTAATATCACTTCGGTTTTTGCAGGAAACCACTGAACAACACGGCATTTTTATAATTTATCGTGACCACGGTCGAAAGCGTACTAGTTCGCGGAGACGGCCATTTGGCGAGTAAAGGCACAGCGTGCGCATAACGCGTGGACACAGGCACGCCCCCATGCCACTTCTCCTGTTTTTTATATTTCTATGGGCGCACTATTGCCTCTTTAAGCTTGTTAGGAAATTTGCAGTTCTTGACAGTTAAGTTTATTAGTTTAGCTAAGACGGGGCTCACTCTATCAATAATTATTTTTAGGTCAGACATTCGCACTCGGTCGCTACCCGGTGATTTATTTATATTCATGCTTTTTATTATGTTTTTGACATAATTAGAGCTAACAGGTTGCCACCTCATGGATAAGTCCGTGGCTTTTACATAGGTCTGCCTGTCCATCCAAACATCACAACACTTATGTTTTATATCTTCTATTTCTTTACTGAAGGTAGAAGCAAATTTGTTACTTATGTCTACAGTACTTCCTTGTCCAACCATGTTTGACAGAATTAATTCATCTACCGACTGTTTATTATTTCCCATCATAGTATTTATCTTTTCCCATATTTTTTTAATGTTATTATTACATTCTAATATACTAATCCTATCATAGATATTTTTACTTCTAATAATAGCTTTTTGACATTTATTTCTAAATTTGGTATATTTAAGTCTCTTTAGCATATTCTTTGGCTCATTACTCCATACCTCAAATAAATTATCTTTTTCTTTTAACATATACTTCATCTTATTATCAATCCATTTTTTGTTGTTCCTGTTACTAGTAGAAATACGTTTATTTACGTAACAGTCATCATAAATATCCACGAATATTTGTTTAAAAGCTTTATATAATTTGATTGGACATTCTATTGACATTAAATGGTCAAAATCAGTGGTTAGTAATTTTTCTCGAACTTTTCTATTGTCAAGGACGCGCTTAGTGGCCGCGAGTCGCGGCGGAGACGGTTGTGCATCGCATGGACTGTGAGTTCGCGTCGACTGCCCCGGCGGTGCGCGTCTCCACTGCACATTTGCCGAAACGAAGTAGTGATCTGATATCTTTTGTTTTATTACAGCTGAATGTATGACAGAACTATTTGCCCGAATATAAATATGATCGAGACAAGATTGAACTAATTTTCCCGCAACAATTTCCTTTCTTGTAATGTCATTTATGCACTTTGTGAATCCATGTTCTGATAATAGATTTTCATACAATATTACAAATTTATCATGAGAATTTAACAAGTTTATGTTTATATCCCCGCAGAAAACGACTTTAGAATCTGCAGGTATTTTTTCAAGAAGGTTCCGAAACTCATCTATAAATTGACTTAATTTATTTTGTTTATTTAATCGAGGTGGTCTGTATGTTGCTATTAAATGTATTATCTCATTATTGAACTTAAGTGTTATGGAAACGCACTCCGCCGAACGCATTCCCGCGGACCGCGTCAACTCACACACACGCGCTCCCAGCCCCTCGCGCGTGTACACCAATACCCCTCCCCCGCTTCGGTCCACACGCGTATACGTGTTTACATTATAACCCTTTATTTGAAATAAAGACACTAATGAGTGGTTAATATTGGGTTCCGTTAATACTATTACATCAAATTTATTTATACATGAATCTATAGTTAAAAGTAGTTCACTAAAGTATTTTTTTAGAGAGCGAATATTTACATGCAAAATACATAATCCTTTATTGTATACAATCGAACTTATCCAATTACTGAGGTCGTTAACACAGGTATAGTTTACCGTATTATCATCTATAAAATCAAAATGATTGAAGTCCGCGAATATTGTGTATTACGAATAATCGCTATTAAGAACAATTTTAATGTTTAACCTTACTCAAAGCTGATACATAAATAATCATTTTACCTTTAATAACTGACTCAGTTCATTTTCACTTCTTATCCATATAGTATTGTCACCATCCTTTCTCTTCACCAGAATTTTCCCGTTTGTCACCCATATATATTTGTACACACCTTTAAGTTGTCTTTTTGCATTCCACAGCAGCGTCTTCGTAGTCTTAGTTAGCTCTTCATTAATGAATATTTTGTTTGTAGTCGATCCACCGGTTAAGTTGCTGCTATTTAACTCAATGAGTTTGCGGCGATTGGTTAACCAGTCCTCCCTTGATTCAATGCCTGTGGTCTTGAAACCCACTATTATTGAAGATATTTTATTTTCTTGTTTCCTGTTCCGTTTTACCCATTCTATTCCATCGGTATTTACGCCTATCTCGTTTCCTATTTTTGTCACTATCTCTCTCAAGTTTTCGCCAGGTATGTATTCAACGCCTACAATTTCGAGGTTTTGTTTAAGTGATGACTGCTCAGCGTCTTGTAGTTTTTGTTCAAAAGCAATATTGCATTTCTCTAAATACACACATCTGTTGTTAATATTGGTAACAGTTTTCTCGAGTTTCAATATTTTTTTCTTTAGATTGCTCATGTTCAAACAGTAGTGTATCGTACTTATCTGATAATACGCTAATGCTTTGCTGTATTGTGTCTAAATGCTTCTTAAGTCCGGGTATGGCACTGACCTTTTTCTGAATGTCTTTTAATATTTTTTCACTGTCTTGTACCTCTTCCTCCACTTCTTCCTCATCAGAACCCTCGTCTTCGCAGTTGTTACAGTAAATCCTGTTTTTCCCCGCCTTCATGTCTGCAGCCAGACCTTTAACACAGCTTCTATGAAAAGTTCCTTGACATGAACCTTGGCACATAAAGTGGGCTCCTTTTTTTGATAGTACTTTTTTACACTTTTGACACTCCATTTTATTAGTATCCACTGTATTTTCGCGTTTTATTATTTATTAAGTAGGTAAGTATGTTGAGTTCGTATGATTTCGTGAATATTATGTAGATAAGTGATTGAGCGCCGTGCGTATGTACGTTGAGGCGAGCGAACTGCGTGTCGCCCTTGACCAAGGACAACAGATACAAAGATTTTTTTAAAAAGTTTTTTGCTTCCAGTTCACTTATATGTTTGAGTTCCGAAAAACTGAAACCACCGCTTCAGAATACAGTTCAATAGCTTTATGATGATATATAACACTACAGATTTTAATCACTTTTTTCCACTTTTTCTATTAATTTTACCAGAGAGAAAACAATAACGTGCTACCGCGTGGACGCTTGACGGCTCACTCCCGACACCTTACCATACCTATTACGAATACATTACCATAATAAGTTAAAAATACAGCATGTCTTGTGAAATTTGTGCATGCCTGTAGGTACAGAGAGCTGTCTGACTCCGATAGACACAGTTTTTTGTAAGCAAGAATCTGTCCACCTTTTTTAGACGTCTATGGTACTCTGCTTCTAATAATATAACTCAATCATGATTCGGAAGACACGTGGCGCCATCTATTATCATAAGAACGTTACTGTTGCTTTCCTCGGGAACAATACTCACTTTTTTTCGGGATGAAAGGTACCCTAAATCCGTTTCTGTACTTACATCTGACAACGTATATGCAAAATTTCAGGATAATCGGTTTAGTGGTTTAGGTGTGAAAAAGTACCAAATAAACTTACTTTTGCAGTCATAATATTGAAGCTAGGATGAGGTAACACAATATACAATACAATAAAATATAAATTCTAGATTTATCTCTGCTTTTCGCATGTCACACAACCAATTTAAATCAACATTACAGACTCGCACTTTCTTTTTAGCTGCCAATTATTAAGTAGATACATTAGTCAAAGTATCAAGAAAATCTTCATGAGTACATCCGAGTAAAACGTCTGTGCTAGTATAATATCACTTTACATTTACGTCACATAATAAGATGTCTCTCCGAACTCCTTTTACTATATTACACTTTTGCATTAGTAAGTTAAAGTCAGTTTCACCAAAATGTGAGATGGCATTACATTCTGAATATTTTCTCTATTCACGTAAGTAATATGTAAACTAAATATAAATTTTTGTGTATATACGGAGACAATATCTTAAAGTACTTTCTCCAGTCAGGTTTTTTTTCAGTTAACTGAATTGAAAACTGTACTTTAATAAATGGAGCTGCATCGTCTTTGTTTGGTTTTCAATATTTAAAACCATTATTTAAAGACAGTAATATACTGTTTCAAAACAAATCATTATTGCTGCACACAGCACCAACATGAAATAATACATTTCAATATGTTGTGTGTATGCGCAGTTCACTGAACGTTCATCTAAGCATAACTCAACTAGATCTTAAAAACTATGAAAAAGTAATTCCGTTAGAATAATTAATAAGTTACTAAGGACCATTTTTCAGTAGATTCGTAATTTAAGCAGACGATCCATGTATGATACTGTTATAATTAGGGTCGCATATAAAATCCCTAAAAGTCGTATGTCAATTAAGCAAAATTAATTATTCTTTGTCTCATTTATGATTGCACAACTACGTGTAAACAAGACATTAAACCGTATAACAAATGAACATAAATATCAATCAAACGAAAATGTAACACTTTCAACGAAATTAATTTTCATAAAATTCGTCTTAGTCATAAAATTAACAACCCAAGGTGGGAATTTCGCACGCGTCGAGTTGAGTCGCGAAGTATTCGATGCTCGACGACTCGACTTTGAGCATAGTTGAGCGAGCATTAACAAGTTGCACGTTCGCTTATTGAGTCGCTACGGGAACAAGTTGTTTAGTTTTCAGTATCGGAGCGTGAAATTGCATTAAATAATTAGCTCGATAACTAATTAACTAGAATTAAATTGCTTTTAACTTGTCATTAGGCTCTTTATATTATGAATAATAATGTCCAGTGTTAATTAATATTTAGTGTACGCTAAATTAGGGTCGTGACTCGTGTCAGGAAAAGGAAAACCTTATCAATTTTCTTTGTTGAAATATCGGTATAATTACATGTACAATAACCTTCTCCGTAGCATTCTTATCAGATTGGTCGTGGTCATCTTTTAGTTTCTTGTCCAGGGGCCGATGTGCTTCGCCTCGCGATTTCTCGCCATCTACTCCGATTTTTGGTGTTATTAGTACACTGGTACAAGGGATTGCCGACTGCGGATTTAGTTTGATCAGTCCATCTCATAGGTGAGCGTCCGTGTGGTCTAGTGGCCTCCCTCTACCCTGCGCGACAAGGTGCTCTATAGAGTCACCCTGACGCCTCGAGATGTGGTCGAAGAATTTGAGGATGCGCGTTTGGGCCAGAACAGGTAGACGCTTTTTGATGCTGCGTTCTTGGCGTTTAGAGGGGTTGTTAAAACTTAATTCGACAAGAGTTGGTACCAACTCGGTTGGTACAAAACTCGGTCCAAGATACCCCAAGTATTCTTCTCCAGCACCACATTTTCAGAACGTCTATCTGCTCAGTAGTGGCTACTAGTTTTGGTAATTTTCTAAGATTAGTTTGATCATGAATCTAATATCTCCTTACGTGTCGACTGCAGCCCATGTGTGCATAAGGAAAAATCCTTTAAATAATAGGTATATCAGCTTATATCATATATTATATATATAAACATAAAAGAACATCATCCGATGGAAAAAAAATCATCATCAGTAGTTGTGAACTTATGGGGTTCGCAACTAACCCACCTTCCTCCCCCTGGGGTTTTGGGTTTATAATTAGTTATTAGGATATCGGCTAAAGGGATATACTGATTATTTTTGTGTAAGCTACAAAACATATTCCTCATCTCCTCCATTTCTTTTAGTGCAAAAATAATGTATTCATGAAGACATCAAAAGTTAAGATTGTTGCTTATCTCCTAAAATAAATCGTTACCGCTTTCAGATTAGAAACTCTTGTCGAATTAAGTTTTAATTAACTTTTCAGGGAACATTAATTAAATCATCCGAGCTACTTAAGATACTGTTAAATTTTACAGAAAATTTACCTGTCTGATGTCTGATTGAACAAAGTTTTGTTAATTCCATGGGACACTGGACAATCCTTTGTTTGAAAATAGGTTAACTTGTGGAACATAGGGTGCATTGCGTTTTTCCAATATTATTTCTGCACTACACAGAGATTAGCCAGAGGTTACTCTGTCCTTTCTATGGTATTATTCGTCGAGTTATTGAGCTCCTTAAATCCTGAGTTGAGCTATACGATTGTAGACATTGATTTGATTGAGTGTATTGTGATTGAGTTGATTGTGTGTATATGGCGCCACTTATATATAACTCACTACCTATCTGGATAACAGAACTACCTTACAAAAAATTCTGTGTGGTTTTGAAAAAATGGTTGATATCGCATAGTTTTTATTCAATCGGCGAATTTCTCAACAAAAAATCGTGCCAGTCCTACCACTTCAGGAATGCATTGTAGTCAGTTTTAGTTAATTTAAGTTCCTTTGGTAATAACCTTGTCGCTACTTACCTTACTGTTTAGATATGTAGTGTATAATTTTAATTCATATTGGTATTGCCTTGATTTTAATGTTATTTTCGTTCATAGAATTCTGTTATTGTGTCTATAATTTTATTTTGTGTTTACTAAATATTTGCATGCCATCACTGCATGGCGGAATGTGTCTTCGCACTAAATTTTATATGTAAACCTTTTGTACCCACCACATTTTATGCAAATAAACGATTTTGATTGATTTTGATTTGACAAATGCTTGCATTGACTGGACAGGTCCACCCATATTTATATGGTTCTTTCCTCAAAAGACCATTTCAGACATAGAAATATAAAAAACAGGAGAAGTGGCATGGGGGCGTGTTTGTGTCCACGCGTTATGCGCACGCTGTGCCTTTACTCGCCAAATGGCCGTCTCCGCGAACTAGTTCGCTTTCGACCGTGGTCACGATAAATTATAAAAATGCCGTGTTCTTCAGTGGTTTCCTGCAAAAACCGAAGTGATATTAAAAACTTCGTATCTCACGGAATCACTTACCATATGTAATTAAAAGTATTTTACTGTATTTATCTTTAAAATCATAAAAAACAACAAATCGTAAAATATTTCTTGCTTTTACTACGTTATTTTTGTTTTCAAATATCGCAGCGGCTGTACTATTTTTGCAGCAAATACATTGCTCCTTAACCACTACCTTAAGTATGTCGCTAAGCGACTGGACAAGCAATGTAAAAATAACAAAAAGATACTTTATTTACGCGGAGCGTCGCATAGTACAGCCGCTGTGTCTTGCGGCGAGATAGTGATGAGGTTAAGATCCACTAAAGTAGGCTATCGATAATAATGTCGATTGCCCAGCGAATATTATATTGCTATTATAGTTTATTTTTCAATTTGTCAACCGTTTTAGCCCGGTTGGAACACTTGAAAAGATGACGTTTAAGTACGGTTGGAAAACCTTTGAGAATGTAAAATAATCTTTTTTACTGTTTTTGATTATTTTACCTAGTTGAGAAATGCATAACCAACGGTCGTAAAGTAAGTTTATTAATGTTTAGGTGGAGTGTTTTAGGGTTTAAATTATCGCATCTTCGTGCTATTTCCTTACTTTTTTTTGGTTTTGGTATTTTACTTCCGCTAAAGTCTTTAACTATGCACCACAAGATTCGAATGCGTTGTAGTAATCGATATGGTTCAGATAAAATATTAGTGATTTTTGCTTAAAATAAGTCAACATATTCATGCTATTTATTTGTTATGCATGAGTATGTTTTCATATATTTAACTATTTCTTAACTAAGGGTTTTTTTTTTAATAACAAAAGCCTATTCGCCTGTTGCCTGCTACCTGCTTACTCATCGTGAGGTTAAGAAGTATAGACCGCGCGGAACTAGTTGATCGCGCCTTAGGTATGTGAGCGGTGGGATGGAGGAGCGGGGGCGCATTACTCAGTACGTGCGTTGCGAACCGCCGCCTCACCCCTGTCTCAGCGGCCAACTAGTTCCTATAGACTATATAGACTATAGTTTAAGATACTTATTATGTAAATGATAAATAAGTTCATAAAGTACCTTTTTCGCTTCCCAAAAGATACAAATACAAAAAAATAATGGATTGATGCCACAGGAAGGCCACCTAACTGGTTCCCAACAAAATGTAGCACCATATGCTCAATTCACTTTAAGGCAGAAATGTTCCAGCCTCTAAAGAAAACTCGCAGGCTTTTTGAATGGGCAATCCCAAAATTAAGAGTACGTCAAGTACTGAACAAATACCTCCACTTTACAGGTCAGTGAGTAAACACATCATAACAGGGTTCAACAATTCCTATGGTTTCACAGCCTAAACCAACTTAACTGGATTGTTTTAATTTATTGATTCGTGTTTTTTTTTTAATATACATTTTTTTTTAATTTAAAATATATAATACTTTCTGGACATATCATTTTTTATTTTATTTTCAGGACCCCAAATTTTTCTTGTACAGTAATAAATGGAAGTATCGATAACTTTCCGATTTAGTCAATCACTAGCGTATATGTAAAATAAATTGCTTTTTGCACAACACAATAATAGCGCCAGATGTTTTTGTGTGAGTAAGTTGTACGGTGCATGGTAAATGCACGCTGTGTGTGACGAGTTAAGGTTTATAATTGATTGTGTAGTATGTTCTGATTTATGAATTGCAAGTGTGTGCGCGACTTTGTATCTATTGCTTTTAGTGAACTACATGTGTAGTAGTGGCGCGGTGGTGGGGCCAACCTAGCGACATCGGGTTCTGATACATTTTCAACTACCGGGCATATCTCCTTCTTTCATATATCTATGATTTCAGACGTGGATCTACGTGGCCCTCACATAATCTGACCAAGATTATGTCTGGACTTTAAAAGAGAGTTTGACTCATGAGTTTGTTTCACCATTTCTTCTCAGGGTAGTCAGACAGGAAATTTCGACTTCACCTAGCTTATTTTTTTTTTTAATAGGTATGTCGTGTAAAAGTGATTCCAATATCCTATTTATAGATTAAACAATTTCATTTTATTTCATTTCCTACATGGTTAAATTAGAAGTAGATTATTCATATTTTCATACACATACCATCTCGCCTGTATACCCCGGGTTAGACAGAGGTGTAGGTACCTACATCCACATTTCAGCAATTATATTCAAGTCCCATGTAATAAAGGGCGAGCCTATTGCCATCAACTGGGCACACCGGGCACTAATGCAGTCTCCGGGCTCAACTCAAAATCACACCATGCATTACTCTCACAGAAACAAACCTATATACACACGCACAGACGCGCTAACGCACCCCCACACACGTTTACATACACACACCCTTACACTCTCATACATACACACACTCACATGCATACTAACATGTCCACACAATCGCACTCACTTGCCTTTTAGCAAAATAATGTTTTATATTTTTATTATTATGTAATTTTTCCTTACTTACTTACACTATGTCACCAATAAAAATAAAATTGTAGTAGAAGACTAGTGTTAAGCCACATACTGTGTGCAATTTAATTATAATACCCAATGGGGACTGGCACTGTACTCACTTATACAGGTTATTCTATAACCAAGCTGGGAATGCAGCTCCTCACCATCATTTGTTTCTTTAGTTCACTAATTTGTCTACTTTTAAATTACCATGTACTACAATGCTGTTTTGATGAATAAGCAATTTGATTTGATTTTATTTGAAACTTAATAATACTTTGTCCATCCTGGGAATAGTACCCAGAACCAGCAGTATTGCTAAACCAATGACGCAGATTATTTTTCATTTGACAATATTTTAGTAAATTACTTTGAAATTTGTGTTCCTTTGCATGCAGTGTTATCAAGTAGTATCAAGTATCTCCTAATATTTCCAAAAAAATATTTTACTTTAGCGTCCATGAAGTAATGTATTTTTAGAGTTCCGTACCTCAAAAGGAAAATACAGAACCCTTATATGATCACTTGTGTGTCTGTCTATCTGTCCGTCCGTCTGCACAGCCAATTTGCTACGAATCTAACGGACCGATTTATTTGAAATTTGGTACACTTCTGCAATTCTGTGGCCCAAACACGGACGTGTGACGTAAATTAATGAATTTTGATTAAGGGAACAAATGAAAGGGCTTACTGTGAGGGTCTAAAGTAGATTATTATAGTTTTAATATAAATAGGTTTAAAGCTATTTAAGAAAATAAACGAACACGTTGACCATTCCTCCTCCTCCCCCCTTATCTTCGAAACTATAGAGCCGAAAGTTTTGAAAAAAAATACAGAAAATAGTTCTTTACTTATAGATTACAGGAAAACTGATAAGAAGTCTGTTGCTTTAAAACCCTTGTAGTCCAACACGCACTGGGCCAGTTTTTTCTTATGACTCTGACTTGGCTTCACATGCCGTCGAGAATTAATCTCAGGTACGGGTTTCCTCACGATGTTTTCCTCCTTCACCGTTTTTTTTAAGGGTTGCCTGTCAATAAATAAGGAACTGCTTGGGCGTGCTTATGTCACAAGTAAAATAAACGCTTAGAAAGAGTATACACACTCTACTAACGAAATCAAAAAGCTTAAAGAGAAAGGATAATTTCAAATCAGTTTATTATAAATCTTAAATCTGTCTACAGCTGTTAAATTAATGGATTTAGGAAGGAAGTGTTTCCGACCGCGTCTCGGTCCATTGTTTTATTGTCATAGCCACCGAATGCTGACTGCCACTTCACTGGCATTGACGTAAAATGTTTCTTATGAACTAGGGACCGGTATTAATAGATAACTGAACGCTTGAAGATGAAGTACTAGAGAGAAATATGAATGAGAGTTTTGATGCGACGTGAAAAAGCAGATGAATCAGTGCGCGTATTTTTCTGGAGAAGTGAAATATCGTTGTCAGTTTAATTATTGTAGTTATGGGTAAACGATACTGAAAACCGGCCAAGTGCGAGTCGGACTCGCACACAAAGAGTTCCGTACCACTGTACAATATTTATAACTACATATTTTAAAAAAATCCGGTCCGTGGATGGGTGACCATCTTTATATAGATACCGAGGCTCCTCTATGCCTCGGAAAGCACGTTAAGCCGTTGGTCCCGGCTGTCATTCGTGGATCTTTGACAGTCGTTACGGGTCGTCAGAAGCCCGAAAGTCTGACAACCAGTCTTATCAAGAGTATCGTATTACCCAGTTACTGGGTTGTGGAGGTCAGATAGGCAGTCGCTCCATGTAAAATACTGGTATTCAGCTGCATCCGGTTAGACTGAAAGCTGACCCCAACATGGTTGGGAAAAGGCTAGGCAGATTGATTGATATAAAAAAAAATACTTCAGTTTAAAAAACACGTTTCTTTTAAACCCCCTTCAATTTTTAACTTGATTTTAGTTTTATTATTTGTTGTTATATTGGCAATAGAAATTATAGAAATACACAATCTGTGAAATTTTCAACTACCTACCTATTACGGTTCATGAGACACAGCCGGCTGACAGACAGACGGACAGCGGAGGCTTAGTAATAGGGTTTCCTTTAGCACCCTTCGTGTACGGAACCCTAAAAAGCACGCCGAAGCAGGCGCTTTATTTATTTTTATTTATTTCATCACCACTACTCTTGAAACGGTGAAGGAAAACATCGTGAGGAAACCAGCATACCCTAGAACCAAAAATTCGGAGACATGATTGTGATAACTCGCACTGGGTCCGCGACTCCGCGTGGTGGATAGCGGTCTGGTGGGACCGTTATGTATGATACTCAAACATTATGAAACAGTTTAATTTTATGTAATACATTTTTTGCTAAATATTTATGAAGCGGTTTACTCTATCCAGGTTGTACCGTACGTGCGCTAATCCGCTAGTTCTAACTAAAATTAATAAGTAAATAATCCGAACGCAAACATTTATGAACAATGCATTATTAATTAAAATCATAAACTATTCTATTACACAAATCAGCGGATTTAATTATATATTAGTAGGTTCACTAATTAATACTCTACTGTTAAACGTAACCTATGTAAATAGTGATGTATGCTTACTAGAGTCCGACCGAATTACGTTTTCGTTTTTGGTTCTCGGCAAGTTTCGTTTTAGGCCGAAAAGAAAATTATAATTTCTGGTCGGGGCCGAAAAAAATAGGGCTGGCAAATGAATACGTTCAATTTATTTATTCAGAGAAAATCGATAGTTACATCAACTAAAACATAATTGTTAAATAGAATATAGAAAATCGTTTTTTTTAGGGTTGCGTATCTCAAATGGAAAAACGAAACCCTTATATGATCACTTCGTTGTCTGTCTGTCTGTCTGTCAGTCTATCAAGACCCTTTTTCTTAGGAACGCGTGGAGGTATAAAGTTGAAATTAATATCAAATATGTAGGTCTATGATCCCTTGGAGTTCTAAAAAACTATTTTACAAAAAAATACAACCGACTTCCAAAAACAACACTACAAAGTGAAAAATAACTTTAATTTCGGAAGTCGGTGTCTAGTTAAATGTATTTTCGTTTTTTGCCACCGACTTCCGAAATTAAAGTTATTTTTCACTTTGTAGTGTTGTTTTTGGAAGTCGGTTGTATTTTTTTGTAGAAAAGTTTTTATTTTTCACTCTTTAGCTGTGTACCTACCCTACACAAATTCAAATACCATTAGGTACCTGCAAAACAAACTAGAACATCATCCATATAAAAGTGGGGAAAAAATACGTATTATTGAAGCTAACCACCAACTGTGATGTATACCCTCTCGAACAAAACAGAAAAAATCCAAATCGGTCCAGCCATCTCCGAGTAATCGGGGAACATACATAAAAAAAAAAAAAAAAGGTTCCGACGAATTGAGAACCTCCTCCTTTTTGAAGTCGGTTAAAAAATCAAGCAGTCAACGCAGTAAAAAAATACGGGCATTTATGTGATATATTTTAATACTCGCAAGATCAAAACCTATGGGGTACTTCCCGTTGACCTAGAATCATGAAATTTGGCAGGAAGCGAGGTCTCACGAATCTCTAACATACAAAACCACCCTTTTTTTGGTTTTCGGGGTTCTGCCGAAAATGCAAATCAAGCCGAATTCCATTGTTTTCGAGCGGAAAAAAAATCCGTTTTCGATCCAACTCTATAATGCTTACAAAAGATAATGGCGTGTTCAGGCAGGCGCCAGTAAGGTCGGCAACAGCTTTATCTGAAGATTCTGTGAGCTTACCTCGACGTGAGGATTAACTGATTAGCTAGTACTTTGAGTAAACTTTGAATTAACCCGTCTATTACCCGTCACTACAGTTTTACGTAAACATATATCGCTTTATTACAAAACAATGTTCATTTTCAAACCCAGGTTTAAACCATGGACCCTTTTTTTGAATTTCGAACTTTATTCCGACACATTAAGTTGTCAGTTTTGTACAAAGAACTGTATTTCTATCACAGCTAGGTTCTTATTACAAAAACTGGCTCGATGATTTAAACCATGACGGAAGAAAAACTTCGTTTTGTAATAAGACAGTTCATGTCGTTTTCTTAGAATAGATACGTTTTGTTAGGAATTGTCGTATCGACGGTTTTCATAAAGAAGTGGGATGTTTGTGCTTGTTTTAGGTTTATATTGTTGATCAGACGTGTAGCACGAGCATCAAGCAGAATAGTTTACTAGTATCGTGTGAATTTTGTTACTCAATCACGCAAAAACGGCTGAACGGATTCGGATGAAATTTGGCACACACATAGTTTATAACCTGGATTAACACATATGATACTTTTTATCCCGGTAGTAGGTTCCCGTGGGATTATTTCTGACATCCACGCGGGCGAAGCCGCGGGCAACGGCTAGTAAATTTATATTTCTATGGCCAGGACCAACGGTGTAACGTGATTTCCGAAGCACGGTCTCGGTACTATACAAAGATGATCACCCATCCACGGACCAACTGCGGCCAGCTTAGCTTAACCACTCGATCGACCCTTGCGGCTGTTATTATTCAGCCACAAGCCACAAGCTCGATACAGAAACATTGATTTAAATGTTATGTTATGCCTGTGTATAGTCATGGTTGACCCGTATGAAAACAAGACTTCTGATGTTCAGGTGTTCTGTTTGTTAACCATTTACAAACTACATAAAATTAAAGATGGCATAATTGTTGCTGAATGATTATTTGTTGCTGGATAAAATGATGCCGAACTTAGGTACCGACATTTTGGAGGGAACACTTCTTTAGGCTTGCACTCTTTCTGAACAGTGAACGAAACTGGGGGTCTACTCCCTAAGCACGAAGGCCGTAGTTTCGGCCTTCGTTACGTGCGTTTCCTACTCCGTATCAACTACGGATGGATGATTGGTTCGGGGCCCGAATGAAATATGAATGACAACACGATTTGACAGTTATCCCTACTCCCGCCGTGTTTTTGCCCGTACGAAAAATTTAACTTTTACACTAGTTTTGATGGATCGTTATTTCAGACGGACGGAAAGACGGACGGACGGACAGACTTAGGGAGTAGACCCCCTGAACCGTTACGCTCGCGTTCGGCTCCAGTCGGTCAGTAACACTGAATCGCGTATACTCTCTCCTCTCTCTCTCGGCTCCATTCGTAAGTTTTCACTTCTATCGTCTGGTCACTCACAAGCACGAACCCTCTATTTAGGGTTCCGTAGTCAACAAGGAACCCTTTTATAGTTTCGCTAAGTACGTCCGTCTGTCCGTCTATCCGTCTGTCCGTCCGCACCTTAGCTCAGAGACTCTTAGTACTAGAGAGCTATAATTTAGCATGGATATACATATTCATCACGCCAACAAAGTGGTAAGATAAAATCATGAAAAAAAATTTTTTTTAGGGTTCCTATACACGTAAAGTGGGGATGTTTTTTTTTTTCTCGTCTACCCCATGGTGTGGGGTGTTGTTGGGTAGGTCTCAAAAATATTGCGGATTTGTGAAAACAATTTTTCGATTTAGGGATCCGTTTCTGAAATAATAAGCTTTAAAGTACTAATTTTTGTTAGAGTCAAGTCCCCCCCCACCCTGCCAGCTAAACGGTTAGTTTTGGATGGGTGAAAAAATTCAAGGTAGTAGCATATATAACGAAGTTAAAAGGAAAACTATCACAGCTAAGTAGGCTTTTCATGTTTACGAGTAATAGTCAACACAACACAAAACCACAACAAAAAACCTTTTTCTTAGTCCGTGCAACTACGGAACCCTATTACTGCGCGTGGCCTGGCGTGGCCCAACACGCACTTGGCCGCTTTTTTTTTGTAACGTCACTTCTAAATCTGATTCCTCTAAACAAAACACCATCAGTACTTTTTGAGATCGCCTCTTTCCTTTTCTAACTTCGAAGAACATTGAACGCCGCATAGCTTACATACACAGAATTCTGCCCCATCATCACGACTCTATTATTCAGTGCCAGTACATGCGTTGTATTAAAACGACGCGTCATAAGTGCATCAATTTGTCATTACACCCGCATCTCCTCTCCTGTTTGAGACGGATCACGTGGGATTTGGTTATAATTTTGTGTATTGTTTTTAAAATGAGGTTTTAAGTGTTGTTTGAAGTAGGGTTGTTAAACACTACTGTCATCATCATAAACCTGGATTAGTTTTAGCATAGTCACACCCTAATAGGGGTATTTTTTTTTAATGACCACTACACAATGGAAAAGGGGTACCTACTTATAGGGCTGTGTCGTTTTGACAAAACAAGAAGATGACCATATTCTTTTAAAAAAAAACCGCGCAAATACAGGTTGAAATTTTAATTGTTGTTTTTCTCTTACAGAGTCATTGCACTCATCATTTTGAATAACTTTTACTATGAGACCAAACCTGAAATCGCGAAAAAAAATCAGCTACTCCGTCATTTTGACGAGTGTCCTGTAGATAAATGTACAGTCAGCAAAAGAGATATCTAGGCAGGGTATACTAACATATTTGTATGTGAATTGCTTCATGTTCCATTTTATATATATTACTTTGTTTTTGCAACACTCCTACATTGTAACACCCCAACACAAAATTGTATATTGTCACGAAATTGAACATGAAGCAATTTACATACAAATATGTTAGTATATCCTGCCCAGATATCTCTTTTGTTGACTGTAACTTCTACTGAACAGCTGATTTTTTTTTCGCTATTTCAGGTTTGGTCCCAGAGTTAAAGTTGTTCATAATGATGAGTACAATGACCATTAAAATTTCACCCAGTATAAAAACCTTATTGGGAGCTATATGTTTGAGCCGTTTGGAGTTGAGACACTAGGACCTTGGGGTCCGAGTGCTCATCGAGTTTTTCGGGACATCGCCAAGCGGTTGGTCGACTCTACACGGGACCTATTTTTAGCCCAAAGAATTAGCATTGCAATCCACCGTGGCAATGCTGCCAGCCTATTGGGCACTTTTCCCATTGACAGCGATGCGGACGAATTTTTTGATGCCCTATGAGCTCATCCCCTTTTTATTTTTTATTATATACTTGTACATAATACTTATATATATTTTAGTATTAGCTTGTATTTTCCTTTACTTATAAAAAAGTAATAAAGTCGTGTTTCTATACCTAACGTTAAAGAGTTTTTATGTTATTTTAAAACACAGCGAGATTAAATGCGAATGCAAAATAAAACAACACAAAACTTTCGCCATTTCAAGTCAATTAACTTTTATTATCAGCGAAAATGTTCTTTTAACTACAAAGCACCTCTTTATCCGTCCTTTACTTTGACAAGGTTCTATTTAAGGACGCAGGACACAGCAGATAAGTCCAATAAGCAATTAACTGAAACATTACAGAGTCCAAACGATTTTCACATCGGTTTCTACGTGATTCTGCGCTCAGAGCATTTCCTTTTGGAGTACGGAACTAAATTTAAACCAGATCAATACGGATTATTCGCAGTGCAATGGCGAAGCAGACATTTTATTAATAGAATATCTATCTATTAGCTATTTCTAACTGATGAGATCGTGGAATTAGGTTTTAATAAAGTTGGTTTACGTTTTCTCTTTGAGGAGGGAATTCTTTTTTATCCACTTTAGAAATGTCTTTTATGAGTTTTCAATTTGATGATAGTTTAATGAATTTGCAATTGAATTTTGCACCAAAGAACCGTGGTAGTTATTACTTAATTGGCACATCTTTTTAGGGTACCGTAGTCAACAAGGAACCCTTGTACCTAATTTCGTCATATCCATCTGTCTGTGTCTGTCCGCGGCTCAGCTCTGAGACTCTTAGTACTAGAAAGCTGTAATTTGGCATGGGTATACATATTTATCATGCCGGCCAAGCGGAGGACAAAATATTGAAAAAAAAAAATTTGTAGTGTAGGTACTCTCCCTTTGCACGTAAAATGGGGATGATATTTTTTTCCTCATCTATCTCATGATGTGTGGTATCGTTGGATAGGCTGTTCAAAAATATTGCTGGTCTGTGAGAACCATTTTTCGATTCAGGGATCCATTTGCGTAATATTAAGCTTTAAAGTGCTAATTTTTGTTACAGTCAAGTGTCCATTGCTTTTGGATTTGTGAAAAAATTCACAGCTATAGTAAGTACATACTCGTATTATCACAGCTTTACAAATACAAAGCGGCAAAGGGGTTTAGCGGGTTTTACAAATTAACGAGTAATAGTCGATTAACTTACATTTACGGTTGGAATGTTATGGGAGAACATGTTTTTCAACTACCATGTTATGTTTGTTCTTGGGATAAATTCATCCCAACTACGGAACCCTTCATTGTACGTGGTCCGACACGCACTTGGCCGGTTTTTTTCTTTTAGTTTCATTTTCATCCACTGCTTAGGTAATTATTGGTGTCCACCTCAGACCAAATAAAGAAGCATTTTTTGGTGGTCTGAGGTCTCCGCAAAGAATTTCCTAAAGGTTTCGATCGTTTGTGACCTCCTCAGTCAGTATCATGTCTGCTATAACAATGGTCTATGTTTACATGTTCATAAACAGGGTGGATTTTTGAGGATCCCAATAAAGGACCGCTCACGAGAACGCGGTGTGAATCGGGTCGGTGGAGTCATTACGCTACAGTAAAACGTTCTCATTACAGGAGGCTGTCGTTAACTTTTTGAGTAACAGCTAACTGTATTTACAATTTCAATGCAGTTTCGGCAGATTAAAAGTCTCTTATCCAGTTAAATGTGCGGGCGACTAGAGCGTCAGCCTCGCTGACTTGTACCTTTCAAACGTTAATATTATTAAAATAATAAGTTTATTTATGTAATATTTATTTTATTTTATTATTAGGTAATAGGTACAACTCCATGTTAACGCGCGTATTATGAGTACAAAATATTATTATTATCATGATTGATTCATGTATTAAATATCGAAAAAAAAAAACGCTCTGATACATTCAAATGATTATGGACTCACAAAAAAAAAGCCACAAATCACAAAAATAATAATTGTCTATTATGTAATTGATAATGCATCTGTAAAATAACTCTTTGAAAGCATTCGTGACCAATGTATGAAATAGACGTATTAGCCAGAACACTGGAATTCTATGTAAGTACCTACTAATATTTAGTGTTTCTTAGAATCGGATAATAGGTTGTTCCTAAAATACTCTAAATAGTGGCACTTATGTGCACCATAGCAACAGCTATTTCTACCATTTAGTTGCGCACATTCCGTGAACTATGAATGAGTTTAGTTTAGTTTATGAATTACTTAAGTACCTATAAGGACAAAGCATAATAATTATGTAGACGCCAGCTTTGTTAAAAATAAGATGCATGTTTGTACCTACTAGGTATAGAAATTTTTATCCGACGAAAAAAAAGGAGGAGGTTCTCAATTCGACACGTATGTTTTTTTTTTTATGTATGACCTCGCATTACTTTTTACAGAGTCGTCCGATTTGAAAAAAAATTGTTTTATTCGAGAGGGTATAGGTACATACATCAAAGTTGGTCCCATATAAAATTGATTAACTTTGCTTTGGTAGTTTTTGAGTTAGCTTCAATAATACGTATTTTTTCCCCACTTTTATTATGGATGATGTTCTAGTATGTTTTGCAGGTAGTGGTATTAGAATTTGTGTGGGGTAGGTACCAAAACTAAAAAGTGAAAAATAAAAACTTTTTTACAACAAAATACAACCGACTTCCAAAAACAACACTACAAAGTGAAAAATAACTTTAATTTCGGAAGTCGGTGGCAAAAAACGAAAATACATTAAACCAGACACCGACTTCCGAAATTTAAGTTATTTTTCACTTTGTAGTGTTGTTTCTGGAAGTCGGTTGTATTTTTTTGTAAAAAAGTTTTTATATTTTTATTACTGTTTCCTTTATTACTTAGACTATAAACATACAATTTTATAATTTTTCTTAAAAGACAAAAATTTTAATTTAAAAAAATAGTAGCCTACCGGTATCTCAACAAGGTCCAAGCTAGCGGAGGCATTATTATAGGTACTACTTAGCTACGCAACAGAAGAAGTACCATCGACAAAAGCTAGGCCTTTTCAATTTTGAAACAATTTTTCTTGAAAGCTGCAATTGTACTTAAGACAAAGTAAAACAAAGGACCATAGGAGCAGGGTTTTTTCAATGAAACAGTGTGTACATTAATCAAATTTAATGTGTAAAGGCGTCCGTTTTGTCGATAGTACCTACGGAAATTTATTTCGCAAAATAATATTATTTTTAATTTTATTTATTTTCATCTAGTCGGATTTCAAACATATGTTCAAGAATAAAAAATTCAACCAATTTGTTTACGTACTATGGTAGCAAAGAATAATATATAGCCCATGTTATTGTTTCGAGTCATTGACTTCTAGCTAGATCGTTTAGATTTACCTAAAGAAAGTCTATTTCTAGTCTTCAAGATTTAAGTTTCATTTGCAATATCTACCTACGTGTTTTAGTAGTCATTCAAGTCAACAGTTTTTTTTTTTATCAGAATCTAGTATCTTTTCAGACCTGTAAAATAATACTGTATCGTCGTTATGTTGTTATGGTTTTAGAGGAGCTCGTGGCTAAGTAATAACAGCCGCACGGGTCGATCCATCAGGTTAAGCTACGCTTGCCGGGGTTGGTCCGTGGATGTGTGACCATATTTACATACCGAGACTCCTACGTGCCTCGGAAAGCACGTTAAGCTATTGGTCCCTGCTGTCATTCGTGGATCTTTGACAGTCGTTACGGGTCGTCAGAAGCCCGAAAGTCTGACAATCACTCTTACCAAGGGGTATCGTATTACCCAGTTAATGGGTTGTGGAGGTCAGATAGGCAGTCGCTCCATGTAAAATAATGGTGTTCAGTTGCATCCGGTTAGACTGGAAGCCGACCCCAACATAGTTGGAAAAATGCTAGGCAGATTGATTTTGTTGTTATGGTTCTACCTACTAACTGATATTTAATAAGTGTGTTTATTTTAGGTGAAAATGATGTTTTAAGAGAGAAAATAAAACGTTTATTTAGTGTGCATAAAAGAAATAACACAAAAAAGCACATTGTAAAGGCTCCCGCAGACGACGCGACGATACGACGCGACACGACGTCACGACGCTAGTAGAACATTTTTTATGAAAACTTCATGGAAATTGTTCTAGAGCTCGTCTAAGCTGAAATGACGCGACCCCACTACCACATTCACCGTAGTGTACGTTCTCTAATTTAAGAATAGACAGAGATAGTGTGGCACGTCATTTCAGATTAGACGAACTCTACCAGAATCGCATTGCGTCTGTCTGCGGGGGTCTTAAATGGTAACAAATTTAAGTCCTATGTTCCACGAACATTATGTACGGGGCGAAAGTTACGAGAATGTAGCTGTAGGTATTAAAAATCGCCTTCAAACTGTAAACACTAATTTGTAATGATGTCAGAAGGTTCTAATAAAGAACATAATATGACATCTTAGAGAGAAGAGAAAAATCCAACATCAAATCAAGCATTTTCTTATGTCTAGTCTCGATTGTAGCAAAATGTAACCTGAAAACCAAAAACAAAGAACACAAACCGCCCTAACCGAAGAATAAAAAAAGTTACAACTTCAAACTTTGCTTATGGGCAAAAACTTTTCAATACGAGAAGCGCCTTAATTATCTGGCTTCGGGATCGCCTGCAGCAAATCTGTTTGGGATATCACGTCAAATGATTTTATCTAATTGAAGTACAAAGTCGACGTTATTAATGCTTAATAAGATACTTCCTTATTGATGTTTGAGCTTGGCCGTTTTCTGGGCAAATGTTGGCCGGGGTTGATTCGCCCTATACCCCCCTTCCCTCGCCGTTCCCGCTGCCGCCCTTGTCTAGACTACCGCGCCGAGACCGAGACCGATTCACCGATTTAGTTCGTCCCCATCGGTCGTGTGGGAAAGGTGTTGCGCTCTCCGTGCGTTTGGCGCGAATTTTGAACGTCAGTGCATTTCTACGTGACTTTTTTTAATTTGCAATTTTAGTGGATCGTTGAGTGCTTTAGTGATTGACTGTAGACTTTGTTCTTGAAATGGATTTATAATTAATGTAAGTAAGCATTGTTTAAATTGTTTTTATTTATTTATAATTTCATGGTTATTAATTATTCAAAGAAAATATTTTATTTTAGTTTCTTTAGCTTCGTTAATTTAATTATTTATTTCTATGATGACTATTATAAGAGAAATAACATTTAAAATGAAAACCTACCTATGTACTAAAATGATGTTGCCGTCAGTCGTAACTATAGACTAACCTGTCTTCTCAAATATGTACCCTAATTTGCATTTGAGGAAAGGACCCCCTCAACACACAGCAATACACATTCTAAATACAAATCCAAACATTACTTATCTTTCAAGGACCCACTAATTCCAAACCAAAGACACATAAAGCCGCAACCACATAAAATTTCCGTCATTGCCAATGAGTTCTACAAACATTGGTCCAACACTACCAACCTTAAGTGCTGCCATTGTAAAAAAAAAATGTTGAAATGTACTTAAAAGGAGAAAAGTCATTTCGAAGGCATTTTGCCGGGCTCTTGAGAGTTTGCGGGATGAAAAAACCCGAGTTCCGGCCGAGCCGTCGACCACTTATCGACGCCGATGAATTAGCGAAAATGTACTGAAAGTGTGCAGTGGCGTAAGTTGATGTCTGAAATGCGGTGTATTTAAAAATAAAAAGATTTTGGTCCTTTGACACAATAACTTTTTGCCACTGAAATAATTTTGGGTCTTGAGTTTGCATGTAACATTAATGAGTAATGTTAATCTAAAACTAAATCCTGTGGCTATTAAGTTATAACAATAACTGAGACTGTGGCTAAGTAATAACAGCCGCGCAGTCCGTGGATGCATGACCAATTGACCATCTTTAGATACCAAGACCCCTCCGTGCCTCGGAAAGCACGTTAAGTCGTTGGTCCCGGCTGTCTTTCGTGGATCTTTGACAGTCTTTCTGGGTCATCAGAATCCCGAAAGTCTGACAACCAGTCTTACCAAGGGGTATCGTATTACCCAGAAACTGGGCTGTGGAGGTCAGATAGGCAGTCGCTCCATGTAAAATAATAGTATTCAGCTGTATCTGGTTAGACTAGAAGGCGACTCCAGCATAGTTGGGAAAAGGCTAGGCAGATGATTTGAATCTGAAACTAAAAATAGTTAATTTCCTAATTGAGCTCCTATTTTGACAACCCTTTCACTCTACGAAATGCTGTAAACAAATCTTTTACCTACTTTACTTAGAATTCATGGTTTGTTTCCGAAACAATACAATCCTGAATACTCTTTTATTAATCTTCTAAATAGGTTATTTTCTATATTGTGAATGTGAGAACGTTGCAGGCCTAGTAGACTGTACATTTGTTGACTATTTTTTATTTTGTTAAGTACCTGGTAGTTGTTGAAAGGCCTGCGTTGTCCTCTGATACCTATTAACACTGTTATTTGAAAATATTGTAAAAGTATTTTTAAAAGAGTAACCATGGAGTTTCTTGCCGGCTCTTCTCCACAGGAAAGGACCAATTTGGAACCTTGCACCTAGCTTCTGACGTTTCATAAGTGTCCATGTAGGTTTATGTGGAATAAAATATTTTGATTTTGAATAAAAAAAGACTTTTTAAAGATACAATTCTTTACACAAACGGTAAATCACAAAAAAAACACTTGGATCTACACAAGAATCCTTGTAATAGCCGAGATAGTAAAAAGCCGGAAACACAAGTTACAAATAGATACATTAGTTCTTGTAACCGTAACATCTGATACATTCATTTTGTGTTCACTTACTGCGACGGAAATAAAAAATTAAATATGTAAATCTTTTTGTAACTGTCTTGTTGACACTGGCAGTTTTTTGGTCCTTTAAGTAGGTACGCCAACAAGCATTTATCAATTTAATTTAATTTTTTTTTTTGCAATTTTATACGTTGGTCATTTAAGACAATCGACTTTGGCTGTAGCAAAATATTAATTTATTCATCGGTGCATTTCATTCATTCATTCTTTTATTCATTCATTCATTCATGATTGTAAAGAAATAATAAATTTTAGTAATAAACCTACCTACATATAATAAAAATATAGTTACCTGTTACAATAATAGAAAGTTATTACATTTTATTTGTCCCTTGTCAACAGTTGTCAAAACATTTCTTTCATTTCCACCTAACATAAACATGGAGGGCAGCTGATTTTGAATACATTACACCCAAGCATTTTTTGTTAAGAGTAAAGGGGTAACCACAGACCATAAAAACACTATGATCTGTGGGGATAACTTTCTTGCATTTAGCACTCAAGTATAAGTGCGGTGCGAAAACTTAAATTATTTAAACAAACCCACTGCCATTAAATCTTTAGGGAATAAACTAAAATTTAATTTAGAATTACTATCAAGATTGCCGTTGGTTTTAAAAACTGTGAAGTTCTTCTTTCAAATAGAAACAAAACACTATTTGAACAGTCGTGCACGGTCTTCAAGCATCAATGAATTATTCCATCTCGCGACTGATATAGGACTAATGGTTCGAATCCGTCCCCCAGTGCACCCGTGGCCCAGCCTCTGAGGTCATCAGAACAGCGCATATCACTTAACATACAATACTGAAACATGCGCATATTTAGCAGCATCAACATCGCCCCACTTTACTGCTTAAGACTCCGTGCTGTTTGCAAAATGAAGGGGGAAATTAAGAAAAATATTTTGGGTACGTTTTCATGCACGTGCGATTTCTTATTAGTATTCATCATTGTTTTCGTTTCGTTATGCTGATTTGGGACAAAATTGAAAGTTCTATATTAACGGTTATTTAAAATAGGCGAACTTTCCCAATATTGGTTTTGCGCAATAAAGTAAACCTATGTCGCAGGAACGCAGCAAGTCGCAAGAATTCACAATCGCAATTCGTCCGATTGGCAGGTTGTCGAATTTTTATTTTCATCGTTACTGTTACAAAAAAATCATTGCCCACGGCTTTGCAAGCACTACATAGTACTCGTTTTTGCGTGCAATTGTACCCTGCAAAGCGCTTAGAGCGCTCTGCTGCGCTCCGAAATAGAGTGCACGTATGTAGGTACTACCTTTGGCCGTTCACTCTAACACTAATGATATAAGCGCTGACAGGATTAGGGAGTGCTAAGATAAGCAAAAGTTAAGAGTGGCCAAACAATATTAACGTTATCACAAAAATAAAAAAGCCATACAAAGAATCAGTCGTGATAACCATTTCACTCTATGAAATGAAACTTTTATCGTCGCTTTACGAGAATTTCGGTGCTATAAAAGCGACCCTTATCGCCAATTGTTATCTAACACCCGATAATCGAAAACTTTGAATTCATTCACGAAATCCGATATCACCTTAACTTTGAAACAAATGGATGACTGGGAGTCCTGTCCGCTCGAAAACTTCCAATTTCAAGAGGTCACGTAATTATTCCACTTGGTATCAAGCGCCTCTCGTTTTAAAAGCCTATTCTTGTTACAGATAAAGCTGAGATATCTTCTGACCTTTGTGTATCTTTAGGTATGTATTTTCAGGATAAGAAACAATGAATTTTAATTCCTTGAGTGACTGTCGGCTCGTAAATAAGACGCTTATCGTATAGGTAATTGGGAGTGCGGGCGACCGCTCCCATAACGCATGGGTTATCGATATGGGAGTATAAATTAAATTATACTATCTAAACTCGATCACGGTTTGTACAAAACGATACAAATCTGTCCCTTACATCCATTTTATGTGACCTTGTGGGGATGAATTTATTTTATTTTATTTTGTTTCTTTCACTACACCAGAATTCGCAAATTGATTTTTCGTAACAATATTGTTTTTTTTTATAGATACCTACTAGATTTTGCTAAACCTGATTGATCGTAGTTTTCCACTTTCCTTGTAGAATGTAAGCAGGTTTTTTTTGAGAAATTGTACTTTATTTGCCCTGTGTTTAAAAATCCAAACACAAAACTTAAGCAAATATGTACCAAGTGTTTTAAACTCTTATCATAATTGTCGTTTAAACATAATTAACTTTTATTACGTCAAAGATCTACAAATTCCTTGAATATAATTTCTATTAAATTCCTTCTTAGCTTTACAAACTTGACATTGACGACAAAATTATTGATAGCCCCGTTGCACTTGATAGAGAAAATTGATACAAGACCTACATTCTATCCGAGGTTTTATAAGAAGGCCAGTGTTCTCTTTGAGTAAAGCAATCACACGGCTGTTTACTCTACGTAAAAAGCAGAAATAAAAGGTATAACTAAAATAACGCACAACCTCTTAAGTCATTGTAATCATCATTACGAATAACTTTTACTATGGAACCAAAAATGAAATCGCAAAAAAAAACTGCTGTTCCCTACATTTCATACAACAACAACTTACAACTTTTCAACGGCTGATTTTTTTTTTTCACGATTTCAGGTTTGTTGCCATGGTAAAAGTTGTTCATAATGATGAGTACAATGACCCAATGACTTAACAGGTTGTGCGTTATTTTTTTTTTTATTTGTGAGTCAAGTAAATACAGAATTACAGTTATACGTTTAATAGCTGTAGGTACTTTCGAATGCAAGGACCACAAGACAGTCGAGATACCTACTTAATACGATATGGTGACTTATTTCATATAAAAACGTTACTCCAAGAACTATTTACCCACTTTCCAAATGTAGGCTGTGACATTCGAGCCCGTAGCTTATCTGTAGAAAGACAAATATATCAAAATGCTTCTTCAGAAGTTGTCTTTGTTGAACTAAGATAATATTTTGTCTAAAAAAATATACTTTTATGGCGAAGGACACCCATCGTGCATTGTGGTGATTTAGTTTACTAGATAAATGAATTAGATATAAATAAATCTAAGTAGCTGAAAATCTATTTAGAGTTTAATTGGTTGCAAGCAAAATATTTTGAAAAATATTCACTATTTCTGTTTCTAGTAACTCGCAGTCTGTTCCTAATATAAAATTACGTCTTATCAAAAACATATCACAGCTCATCGAAACCCTTCAGTGACATCGGGACCTAAATCCACCATCCAAGTCTATCAAAATCGAATAAAGTACAATTTTCCTCCATTACCGCCCTTCACATCTTCCGTCATTTCACGTATCGCTTCCGATCCCAAAAGAGGGTAAGATGTAAAGATGAAAATAATAAATCCGTATCGAATATGCACGGCTGGAGCGAATGAAAAAATTCTTCGCACGAAAATATTATATTCGGCCGTGTAATTCGCCTGTCGGGGATTCGTACCGATCCATCAACAATTAAATGTTGGGTTGTTGGCGATACATTATCGGCCGTATTGCGAACGTTCTGATTGATGGCGGCTGGTGCCATGAAACCATAGATGCTTCCCGCTCCATTGGTCGCTAGTCTATCGAGACCACTGTCACTGAGTGACCGATCACCGATTCCACTACTACTCCATTCATACCAATCGACACCAACCCTAATTGATATACAGCTCGCATTAGCACTGAATAAACATGAAAATATGTATTTTGTTTAACAAATATGCTTTCGAATTATTCTCCTCTGGGGTGGTCTTTGATAAAATTTGTGCAATAAATTTATACGAAGCACGCAGATAATTACCTCCATTTAACAACCAAACAATGTGCACCTGATATTATTAATATTTCAGAATAGAGCGGCTTTAATCTCAGCCTCGAATTCGAGCTTAATTATTCCGTCCGTCGGATAATTAATTAAACAAAAGATGGTGTGCAGGCTAGGTGAGTATTGAAACTGACTTCCATTGTTGTTGGGATAACAGGGAAAAATCCGCGATGCTTCCGGCTGCGTTCCTGCTCCTTCATTGTTCAGCCTTCCGCCTCATTCCAATTTACGCAGCTCTTTCATCGCGTGACTGATGCATTTATCATTCGTGTTTGAGAAATTTCTATATCCCTTATAAATTGTTTATTGAACGGGCGTTTCTAATCGCGTCGCTACGTCTATCTCGATGTCTTTTTGATTCGTGCTCGTACGACAGATTTGTAGGCATTTAGCGTGAGGTCGTGGGGTGGGTCCTTCGTTCCCATGGATTGGGGTATTACGCTATTTTAGTGCGTCGTCGTAGGGTAATTTACGAGCATGCAATGCACACAAGCAGCCCTGCTTTTAGGGTGATGGCCTGGAATAACGATTTTTCGTGAATTTATGTCTCTGTAAAGATGATAAGTGATGGCACTCTGATATTCACATACGCGTTTGGAGTATACTGTTTGAAATATGTACGGTACGAAATTAACTGTTTGGCCCTTTTATAAATTGTCGGAAACATCTTGATAATGATCTAAATATTAAATGAAATTACAGTGTTTAGTAAGGTAGGTGGTAACGCTTGCGGCAGTAAATTAATATATCTGTAGTTCTTACTTTACGCTTAATTTAATTAAGTTTTGGTTTTGTTAAGCGGTTTGGCTTTGAACTTTTTAACTTTGTGTTGTCCTATTAATAGACTACGGATATTTATTACTAACGACGAGACCAAAAAAGTAGTTGCTGTCGAACTACCTTTTATTGAATGAATAAAATGGTGTTGATCACTAAGGGCGATAGATAAACTTATTGCTTTAAAACATCAGACAGTTTGCCTTTTGTTAAAAATGAGAAATAAAACTGATATCCTTATAAATAATACGAAGTAACACAGATGCAAGAAAGTCCAATCCCCAATCATCCAATAATGTTGGGGTCGGCTTGGAAGCCTTTTTTTTTGTTCCGGGGTGGAAAATCCTCATGGATGGCCTCCGCCCTGGGATGGGTGGACGGGTCTGTCACGTCTCTTACTGACCATAAACCACCCTGGTGTCCCCTTCCCACACCTGGACCGGGGATCACGGGAACTTATGTACCTTCCACGATCCCCGGTGCAAGCCTTGGAAGCAGCTGAATACCAGTATTATACATGGAGCGACTGCCTATCTGACCTCCATAACCCAGTTACTGGGTAATACGATAACAATTGGTAAGACTGGGTGTCAGACTTTCGGGCTTCAAACGACCCGTAACGACTGTCAAAGATCCACCACTGATAGCCGGGATCTTCCGAGGCACGGAGAGGTCTCGGTATGTAAAGATGGTCCCATCCATGGACTAACCGTGGCAAGCGTAGCTTAACCTGATCGAGCGACCCGTGCGGTTGTTATTACTTAGCCACAAGCCCCTCATGAAACTCCAATATCTATATTTAATCCTAAATATATTACTAATGTATTTAACATGTCCTACACACTAACATTCCATGAACGTAAAAGGAGAATAAAAGTAAAAGCTCTACTTCTCCATATGTGGCGCGTGAAATATTTAACTACATAAACAAACCCATTTAATAGTTGAACTGTTGGACCAATTTGTCCTCAAATTATTTGTCAAGGCGGTCCATTCCGAAAATTGTTCCAGATTTAGAGCTAAAGGGGTTCGAATGCGCTACCAAAGTACCGATGTTCGGATTTGTGACAATGTCTCCTACTAAAGCAAGACTAATCTCGTAGAATAGTTACGTGAAAAATCTAAAGCTTTTTGATTTTATATGTGGCTGTAGAAGACAGATGACTCTAGAGTTCAAGTTATTTTTTTATATCATGCTTCATTAAGGACGAGATCAACAGACGAAGTCATAAATAAAACAGATAACGAATACTAATTATAATAAATAAAGTAAACATTGATGTGAGTAATTATTAACTATCGTAATTAATTAATGAAGCATTGATAACCTTGACATGAAGACCACCGGAAAGAAATTCCAATCAATTTACTAAGTCTCTCAGACAAGGGAAGAAGGACAAAAATAAAACTTTGGTCCTTCCTTTGAAATATTGATGTTTCAACTTTTGATTCATACACATACAATATATCGAATAATATAATCGATTTATCGGATCGTCAGGATTTACTCAGTTAGATTCAGATATCGTGTGGACAGAAGATGGGTTTCGTACACACGGTGTTTATTAAAATCACAATCTAACACAATCACTCCAAATTAAAATTAACATAACCACTGAGCACAACGAATCGAATACAGTTCCGTGACGTAGTAACTCCGATGCGATCAGACACTAGAATGTCCTCCTTGCCATCAGCTTAAAACATCACGACTCTAGGACTCTGTAGAAGCGCGCTGGTGAGGGTAGATCACGTGATGTCACCAGTGGCGCGCTTGCGATTCGTTTCGTGTTCGTACTATTGACCGGATCCGACATATATTTTTATGTCACGAAGTGACACGCGCTTTACTTGTGTTTACCAAGTGTACAAACACGCTGTGAATGTGTGTGTAAGTGCAAGAGCTCTCGGTACCGTCTGAGACAATGGCGAAGTTGGAAGAGTATGTGTGTATTATGTGCTGACGCTACTCGTCTTCACGCACACATTCACAGCGTATTTATACACTTGGTAAACACAAGTAAAGCTCGTGTCGGTTGGTGGGTTAAATATACTAATACTAGAAGTAGTATGTATTATAGTATGTGAGGGTATCAAAAACGCAGCAGAAACTCTCAAACGTATCATAAATCAACAAGGTACTTTAATATTATTACAAAACTCCATATCTTTTATGGCATCGCGCAATGTCACGGAAAAGGCAATGAGGTGTGAGCTTTGCGCATCTGCCAGTATTGTGCTCGATAATGATCGTTTGTTGCATAATAACGCGCTGGTTTTAGCTAAATTTACGATACTGATAGCAATTGGCTGTCGTGGAAATTAATATGGTCGTTATACTTATGTATGTTTATTAAGCAGGCCGTTAGTGGTATGGGCGGCATAGTGAAAATTCATTTAGTTTTCAGCCATTATAGGCTGAGCTTATCGGGAATTATGATGTTAGTCTTCCCGTTATTAAGCATTATTCAATATTTATGTTGTGTTTATTTTTTTTTTAATAAAACAAAAATATTACAGCATTTCAATTTTGTTTACAATGCATGTGCTCGAAACGAGCGTTTTCCAAGCAGCCAAATTGTGCGGAAAGCACTACTTTTTCACACTAGTGCTTTTAACTTTTCAGTTTTTTTTTAGCACCATCGTCAACCCGACGCAGAGAGTATTATTTGAGAAAAGTATTACAAATTAGTCAAGTACAGATTATCATTCCTATAAAAGGTACAATAAAACTAATAAGTACTTACTTCATTTAAACGCGTTATTAATTACTAGATTTAGATTTTGATCAATATAAATAATAATTTTAAATATTCAGTAAATATGTTTGTCTGCACGTATATTTTGTTTGTGCCTTTTTGCGAGACGACGTAGCAGCTATTTGCACATTCGCAGTAGTAGATGATACTGAGCGAGCATGAATTTAAAATAAGCCCGCCATTTCACTGCTGAGTTCGCAGTCTCTATCTAATCTGCTAAAAATGTCGAGTTCAAGTTACGAATCAATTAATTTAACCCCGGAAAATGTTGTTCAAGTAGCACAAAATGCCAACAATAGCCTCTTACCGGCTTTATCAAAAGGAAATACTTTTTCAATACATTTTTTTATTTCCTCGCACAATGCATAGTAAAACGTTGTAGGATACACTTGCGCAAGAAATCACATACTTTCCGCACTAGTAGCATAAATAACTATAGTTTAACAACAAAACTAACAACTCTTCAAGGTGGTCCTTCGATCCGGATACCACACTTTCATTTCTGCACAGCTGCTATTAAACGCAAAATAAACTAACATTCCAATTTCAAATACCAACACTTTTATAAGTACAGCAATACAACTATAAAATCGCGCTCGCCTAATTTTATTTGCCGTGTCTACGCGTAACGAGGTCTACAACCTTCCCACCGAGAATAGAACAGTAAGTTGAGTATATAAATTAGCTGTCAGGGCGCTAATCGCTCCGACAGGCCGCGATGAAACTTTAGAATCCATCAGTGGTCTTCTAAAGGCCAACATGTTCAGAAATAGATACACAATAAACGCAGTTATTTATATTGTTATCCTTTTAGCGAAAGCCAAGAGGTCGTTACTTTTAACGTAAGTACAGAATGCGATGTTTGCTTAAGGATTTTGAGACGACGCGGACGCCGATTTATGAATTCGATGTTGTAAAATCGATTTGCTGGATTATTGGGTGTTGTAATGTAAAAAGTTTGTAGCTTTTTCCCGGTATGGATTTTGAGAATCGATAAGTTTTATTCTTGTAACGAATGCAATGAATCATTTCATTTTATTCTTTGTCGTTTCGATAGGAAATTGACTAGGTAGCTAGGAACTCTTCTGCAGTGCTATTCTGTACAAATCTCACCGTGAAAATCTAGGTGAAGTGAGTTCTCATTCTGCTTGATGCTAGGGATTGACACTATTGACAGCTCACTCCACGCTCACTTCACCTAAGTTTTCACGGTGAGATTTGTACAGAATAGCACTGCTGGATTGAGAATACTTTTATTTGTTAGTTAACCGATGAAAAAAGGAGGAGGTTCTCATGACGACACGTATAGTTTTTTTTTTTATGTATGACCACGCATAACTTTTGACAGAGTAATCTGATTTGAAAATTTTTTGTTTATTCGAGAGGGTATACCGCAAAGTTGGTCCCATATAAAATTAATTAACATTGCTTTGGTAGTTTTTGAGTTAGCTTCAATAGTAGGTACGTATTTTTTCCCTAGTTTTTATGTGGATGATGTTCTAATTTCTTTTGCAGATAGTGTTACTAGAACTTGTATGGGGTAGGTAGCACAACTAAAAAGTGAAAAATAAAAACTTTTTTACAAAAAAATACAACTGGTTTCCAACAACAACACTACCAAGTGAGAAATAACTTTAATTTCGGAAGTCGGTGGCAAAAAACAAAAATACCTACATTCAACCAAACACTGTCTTCCGAAATTACAGTTATTTTTCACTTTGTAGTGTTGTTGTTGGAAGTCTATTGTATTTTTCTGTAAAAAAGATTTTTCACTTATGTGGTCCTATGGGATCTATACTCGTAGTAGATACTGAAGAATTCACTGAAATTTAGCTAATCATTTCAAGCGGACGTCTTCACTTTTACACAACTAAAACAATTATGTCTAATATAAAACAAACGCTTCTTTCACAATTTTGAAACTCTTTCTATATTCGCTTGAATGATCGAATGCAACCAGAACATTTTTTCTGCCAGCCTGTATGATCTAAGGTCCCCTTTTGCAGGCATCCTTTACCCCTAGAATTATTCCTGAACGACATGACTACAAATCAATACAAACTAAAATCACATCCACTGCAATATAAAACCATTAAATCCAGAGCCAGCGATCCTCCACGCAAATTACGACCCCCGTCTTAGTTTCACACGGTTCACAGAAAAAAACTGTCGTCTGCCGAATAGTACAATAGAACACAATTACCGTCCAACGGTCGTAATGAGCGCGAATGGGATAGCAATAAAATTTCGCCGCACAATAAGGTCATAATTAGAATTAACTGTCTCATTCCCACCCACATCCGATGGCCATCTCCATTTTGTCCATTCGCCCCATTGATGTTGGCCAGAGTTTTCTCGGCTGCTTCGCGAGAATTATGAGCTCTATTGAATTTGTCTCGCCTGCTGATCCTGAACTGTGATAATGACTGAACCTTTATGAAGTGTGCTTCTGTGAATGGAATTGTGAACTGCATGATGCACTTTAGTTTAGCTGTTGCTTTTAAGGTACGATAATATTATAATTGCGAACGTGAGTTTGTTTGTTACGCTTTCGCGCTAAAACGGCTGTACGGATTTGGATGAAATTTGACAGGTAAGTAGCCTGGGACCTGTAGAAGGACATTGGATACTTTTCATCCTGGATTGCAGACGAAGTCGTGGGCAACAGCTTATCAATTATATTTTAACGAAAATTACGTTCATAATGCCACTACATACCTACGCTTTAAAAATTACGTTCATAATGCCACTACATACCTCCGCGTTAAAAATTACGTTCATAATGCCACTACATACCTCCGCGTTAAAAATTACGTTCATAATGCCACTACATACCTCCGTGTTAAAAATTACGTTCATAATGCCACTACATACCTCCGCGTTAAAAATTACGTTCATAATGCCACTACATACCTACGCTTTAAAAATTACGTTCATAATGCCAGTATATACACGTTAAAAATTACGTTCATAATGCCACTACATACCTCCGCGTTAAAAATTACGTTCATAATGCCACTACATACCTACGCTTTAAAAATTACGTTCATAATGCCACTATATACACGTTAAAAATTACGTTCATAATGCCACTACATATCTACGCTTTAAAAATTACGTTCATAATGCCACTATATACGCGTTAAAAATTACGATCATAATGCCACTACATACCTACGCTTTAAAATTACGTTCATAATGCCACTACATACGCGTTAAAAATTACGATCATAATGCCACTACATACCTACGCTTTAAAAATTACGTTCATAATGCCACTATATACACGTTAAAAATTACGATCATAATGCCACTACATACCTACGCTTTAAAATTACGTTCATAATGCCACTATAAACTAACAAACAAACATACAAACACAAACACATATACACACACAAACACACACACACACACACACACACATACTTACAAACTTTCTTCTTTAAAATATTAGTGTGACTAACACTACACTTACACACATTCTATTAAAGGCTTCCTCTCCTGTATACTGTGCCACTCTTGACATCGAAGTCTGTTGCAACCAATGGAAATTTCATTTATGTGAGAATGCTGGTATCCATAACACAAGTTAAATCTTTTTTTGGATACCAGAGTTCATACTATTTTTGTATACGCATGGTTTAATAAAAATTTATTTTATTTTATTATTATTATTAAACTATATACGCGTTAAAAATTACGATCATGATGCCACTACATACCTACGCTTTAAAAATTACGTTCATAATGCCACTATATACGCGTTAAAAATTACGATCATAATGCCACTACATACCTCCGCGTTAAAAATTACGTTCATAATGCCACTACATACCTACGCTTTAAAAATTACGTTCATAATGCCACTATATACGCGTTAAAAATTACGATCATGATGCCACTACATACCTACGCTTTAAAAATTACGTTCATAATGCCACTACATACCTCCGCGTTAAAAATTACGTTCATAATGCCACTACATACCTCCGCGTTAAAAATTACGTTCATAATGCCACTACATACCTACGCGTTAAAAATTACGTTCATAATGCCACTACATACCTACGCTTTAAAAATTACGTTCATAATGCCACTATATACGCGTTAAAAATTACGATCATAATGCCACTACATACCTACGCTTTAAAATTACGTTCATAATGCCACTACATACGCGTTAAAAATTACGATCATAATGCCACTACATACCTACGCTTTAAAAATTACGTTCATAATGCCACTATATACGCGTTAAAAATTACGATCATAATGCCACTACATACCTACGCTTTAAAATTACGTTCATAATGCCACTATATACGCGTTAAAAATTACGATCATGATGCCACTACATACCTACGCTTTAAAAATTACGTTCATAATGCCACTATATACGCGTTAAAAATTACGATCATAATGCCACTACATACGCGTTAAAAATTCAACATACTCAACTTTCCCATTTTGATCCCTCACGCTTTTCATTTCATTTCATTATCACTTTTATCGTCGTAAGAGCTTTTCCTATCTTAATTTATACTCATTAGAGAAAACTTAATATATAATTACACCTACTTGTACCCAAGGCAAGCGTTTGAAATTTCACTATCTAGAAACATAACATGTAATATCATTGTAGCAAGCTCCGTATAAAAACGAATACGCCACTAAAAACAAAACGAGAGCTTTCTAAAAGTACCAGACTAAAGTAGGCTACTTCAAACTCAACAAGACCATTTTGCTAACAGAATTTCACAAAAAACCTTTCAAGAAAAACACATGCGTTTTCTTAAACGTCCAGTAGCAAAAACATCGTAAACACCACTCTTTCTTCCAACATCTGTTGTTGTAAAACACCTTTATACTTGAGTGCCAGTTTTTGTTGAACCAATTAAAACGATAGTTTCTTGTGTGTATTGAAATTCACGGATCACTCAAGCGGGGCTCATTTAGAAGATTTAAGGAATTAGGAGGGAGAATAGTGCACGTACTGTTGCGAACAATGTACTATTGTTCCCGACTTAAATGTGGTTTTGTGTTAATAAACTGTTTCATTCAGGGCTTATTTTACGTGGTACTGTTGTTTTCTGTTTGTGGAGAGCACTTTATGTAGTGTATTTGGTAACGTTGTGATGTTACATAATATACCGCAGCATTTACGTAAAATATGTGACAATTCCAATAACAAAACTGTTCGCTGTCAGTACCTATGTGTAAACTGAAACCAGTCCAACCCACACAGACATACAAAATAAATTTTAGATTAGACCTCTGATTTATTACAACAAAATTTATTTGCGATAACAAATCCATTTCACACCTAACCCAAACAAAATCTGAATCAGATTATCGCCATTACTAAAGCTTAATCTGCTAGGGAAAAAACAGACACACACACACACATTAAAACAGGAAATAAACGCACTGTGGGAAAACAAACACTAAAATGCAAATGTTCGTAATTAGTTGTGCCATAAATACCGGTCGATTCGACCCATAAATAACATAATGGAATCTCTAAACCGAATTCATAAAGCATTGCTTGAAACCGGAGCTCTGAATATTAACAGGATTTGATTACGACTCTGAAACCTTTTCGGCGTAGGAAAAAAATGTAGAATGTATTTTTTATAGTTCACGCATACAGATGCTGTTTATAGTAGGGTTAGAAACAAGGAAACATTTTGCATACTTTGTTTTTTGTTCAATGTTTTGGTACGGTCAGCAACAGAAGTCGGTTAACACCATAGAAATATAAAAAACAGGAGAAGTGGCATGGAGGCGTGTCTGTGTCCACGCGTTATGCGCACGCTGTGCCTTTACTCGCCAAATGGCCGTTTCCGCGAACTAGTACGCTTTCGACCGTGGTCACGATAAATTATAAAAATGCCGTGTTGTTCAGTGGTTTGCTGCAAAAACCGAAGTGATAATAAAAACTTCGTATCTCACGGAATCACTTACCATATGTAAGTAAAAGTATTTTACTGTATTTATCTTTAAAATCATAAAAAACAACAAATCGTAAAATATTTCTTTCTTTTACTACGTTATTTTTGTTTTCAAATATCGCAGCGGTTGTACTATTTTTGCAGCAAATACATTGCTCCTTAACCACTGTCTTAAGTATGTCGCTAAGCGACTGGACAAGCAATGTAAAAATAACAAAACGATACTTCATTTACGCGGAGCGTCGCATAGTACAGCCGCTGTGTCTTGCGGCGAGATAGTGATGAGGTTAAGATCCACTAAAGTAGGCTATCGATAATAATGTCGATTGCCCAACGAATATTATATTGCTATTTTTCAATTTGTCAACCGTTTTAGCCCGGTTGGAACACTTGAAAAGATGACGTTTAAGTACGGTTGGAAAACCTTTGAGAATGTAAAATAATCTTTTTTACTGTTTTTGATTATTTTACCTAGTTGAGAAATGCATAACCAACGGTCGTAAAGTAAGTTTATTTTTTTTTTTTTAGTTAGTTTAGTTTTTTGGAGTGTTTTTGGGTTTAAATTATCGCATCTTCGTGCTATTTCCTTACTTTTTTTTGGTTTTGGTATTTTACTTCCGCTAAAGTCTTTAACTATGCACCACAAGATTCGAATGCGTTGTAGTAATCGGTATGGTTCGGATAAAATATTAGTGATTTTTGCTTAAAATAAGTCAACATATTCATGCTATTTATTTGTTATGCATGAGTATGGCATGTGTTTGTTTTCATATATTTAACTATTTCTTAACTAAGGGTTTTTTTTAAATAACAAAAGCCTATTCGCCTGTTGCCTGCTACCTGCTTACTCATCGTGAGGTTAAGAAGTCTAGACCGCGCGGAACTAGTTGACCGCGCCTTAGGTATGTGAGCGGTGGGATGGAGGAGCGGGGGCGCATTACTCAGTACGTGCGTTGCGAACCGCCGCCTCACCCCTGTCGCAGCGGCCAACTAGTTCCTAGACTATAGCTTAAGATACTTATTATGTAAATGATAAATAAGTTCTTATAGTACCTTTTTAGCTTCCCAAAAGATACAAATACAAAAAAAGAATGGATTGATGCCACAGGAAGGCCACCTAACTGGTTCCCAACAAATTATAGCACCATATGCTCAATTTACTTTAAGAAAACTCGAGCCTCTAAAGAAAACAGGCTTTTTGAATGGGCAATCCCAAAATTAAGAGTACCTACGTCAAGTACTGAACAAATACCTCCACTTTACAGGTCAGTCAGTAAACACATCATAACAGGGTTCAACAATTCCTATGGTTTCACAGCCTAAACCAACTTAACCGGATTGTTTTAATTTATCGATTCGTGTTTTTTTTTAATATACATTTTTTTTAAATTTAAAATATATAATACTTTCTGGACATATCATTTTTTATTTTATTTTCAGGACCCCAAATTTTTCTTGTACTAATAAATGGAAGTATCGATAACTTTCCGATTTAGTCAATCACTAGCGTATATGTAAAATAAATTGCTTTTTGCACAACACAATAATAGCGCCAGATGTTTTTGTGTGAGTAAGTTGTACGGTGCATGGTAAATGCACGCTGTGTGTGACGAGTTAAGGTTTATAATTGATTGTGTAGTATGTTCTGATTTATGAATTGCAAGTGTGTGCGCGACTTTGTATCTATTGCTTTTATTGAACTACATGTGTAGTAGTGGCGCGGTGGTGGGGCCAACCTAGCGACATCGGGTTCTGATACATTTTCAACTACCGGGCATATCTCCTTCTTTCATATATCTATGGTTAACACCGCTACTTTTTGACATCATCTAAATTAACACAAAATGATTTGATAAACTGCTTTATTTTCGTTTAACTGATTCCTAAAATTTTAAGTATTTCTGTTCCGATTTGAATTCAATATTTTTATCGCTTAATAATAAGGATTAAAAAACTGCGTGTTAATCGAAATATAATTTCCACAAGTTGATCGCTTCAAGTAAATGATTTTGCTGCATGAGCATCGAAATAATCTATAGTAGCTTATCGAAATCAACCGCGCAAATATAGCTGTTTGTCTATAATTAGCGTGTGGAAGCCATTTTAATTTGATTGGTGTCTTGTGGGGCTGACTGAGCATTACTCCGACTTCAAGAAGAGGTAAAGGAGGAAGTTTGTTAGTTATTGAAAGATACTCTTTGACATTGGAAAATTAAATTTGATATGGTAATGTTTTTCCAATTTATTGTTATTCAGCATGTTTTTTAATTTTTTTTTTTTTTATATATATGTAATTTTGCATGCCCATGGCAGAGCATGGAGTACTTACTCAAACACGTATAACATCTATACCATAATATAGCAACCCATGTTGGCAAAGAAATAAATTATTTGATTTGAAGAGGTTCTCAATTCATAGGAATTTTTTTAGGGTACCTCAAAAGGAAAAAATGGATAGGATCATTTCGTTATCCTTTTTCTCAGGAACACGTGGAGGTATCAAGTTGAAATTAATATCAAATACATAGGTCTGCGGTTCCTTGGAGCCCTAAAAAAACCAAACTTCTAAATCAACGCAATAAAAAAAAATCGGTCATTTATGGGACATATTTTGATACTAGCTAATAAATCAAAACCTATATGGTACCTACTTCCCCTTGATCTAGAATAATTGAATTTAGCAAGAAGCAAAGTGTCACAGCACAAGTAAAGGAAAAAGTCTGAAAATCGTTAACTAGTAATTAATTTTATTACATAAATTTTTTTTTTTTTTGATTACTAACTTAAATTTGCAACTGAAGAATTGACTGTGATGTATATCGATGTATGAACATGTTATTCAACTACAGTGTTTAGTTTGTTCTTGCGATCAATTCATCCCCTACGGAACCCTTCATTGTGCTTGGACCGACACGCAATTGGCCGGTTTTTTTGTGAATAGAGTGTTATGTATTAGTATTGTATACAGTCAACTAACTAACTAAAGTTTACAACCTAGATGAGTACCTACCTACTGTTTTATAAAAGTATGTTATTTTTGCAAGCCTATCGAGCCCCAATCAATCTGCCTAGTCTTTTCCGAACTATGTTGGGGTCGGCTTCCAGTCTAACCGGATGCAGCTGAATACCAGTATTTTACATGGAGCGATTGCCTATCTGACCTCCACAACCCAGTAACTGGATAATATGTATGATACCCCTTGGTGAGACTGATTCGGGCTTCTGACAACCCGTAACGACTGTCAAAGATCCACGAAAGACAGCCGGGACCAACGGCTTAACGTGCTTTCCGAGGCACGGAGGAGTCTCGGTATGTAAAGATGATCACCCGTCCATGGACCAACCCCGGCAAGCTTAGCTTAACCTGATGGATCGACCCACGAGCTCCTCCGAGCATAAAAATATATTACCTACAACCCGGGCAAAACAAAGAACAAACATGAGCTTGAGTTACATTATTAAGTATTTTTTACACAAATAATGTCTCTCATATACCTAAAGCAAAGATATATTACTTCAAAGTGAAAACACTCAACTTTATATACCAAAACGTGTATAGTATTTCTTAAAGTAAGTGGCATTTCTGAGTATTGTCTCTAAATCTTCTAAAGATGAACTTAAGTGGGATTTACTTGCTTGTGATGTGGTGTGTCTGTCAAGTTCTGTCAGCGTTTCGCGGGCATCAACTTCGTCAGTTACATTTTACACAAAGTGAAAAATGATTGACAAGTTAAATTGACTAATGAAAGTAGGAGTAAAATTGCTAACTGTCGAAGTCAACACGTGTCTCATGGAACTTAGGAGGTAATGTCATAGATGGCATAGACTTAGTGGTATAGTTAGAAAGTATTCCTACATTTTGATTTATGCTGTTCCAATACTTGCAATTAAAAATGTAGTTAAGAGATTTTATTAGAACATGCGAATTTGACCTTTATATTCGAAACCATAACAAGTGAATTTCACGAAAAATATCAGATAGGAGGTTACACTACGCAGTTGATGAATATGTTATTTGTCACAGCGCTCTTGCGATAGCGACACTATTACATTCGTGTTTATAGGTGTGTTAGGTTGTACGAAGTTTGCTCGCCGTCCGGTAAGGACCAGGCCCGGGTCGACGGCGCGTTGTGTTCCACGCGCGCCTCAAAGAGATGTCAGCAGTGACGGGGTCAATTGGGCCTATGCCGCCGGGGTCGCGGGTAGTTTGAAAGAGATACCGTGGCCCTGGCACGGGCAGCTGAAGAAACATGGGTGGGTTTTAGTCAGTAAAAGTCTGACACGCCCTCCCGCTCTGCCCAGAGCGGGAGAAGTCATTTGATGATTTCCCATCCACAAAAAAAAAAAAAAAGGTTGTACGAAGTTTGGTCTTTGTTACATTGCTACTCTGTGAACTTTATTGCGCTGAAATTCCGCATGCATTTTGAATATAGGATTTTCATTTAGATTTAAATTTCCATCCGGTTAGAATAATGTGATCATAACGAGGCAAATTAATTAATTATTACTTAATTAGGTTATTATTCTATCAATAACATTGATAATGAGCTTTTTGTTTCAATCCCTATTTTGCTAAATTATGGTGGAGGCGCCGTGTAATATTATTTTAATCTATCCAGAATATTAAACTATTTAGCCTCATTAAATTTTACTTTCCCACATCATAATATCATCTGCCTAGCCTTTTCCCAACAATGTTGGGGTTGGCTTCCTGTCTATCCGGATGCAGCTGAATACCAGTATTTTACATGGAGCGGCTACCTACCTATCTGGAGCTAGACCACCACCTCTTAAAGCAGTATTATTTTAATCTTACATGAGTGTGGGAAAGAGATGGAGCTAGACGTCCTGTATAGCTCCATCTCTTTCTCACACTGAAGTAACATTAAAATAATACGGCTTTAAGAAGTGGTGGTTGGCCCCCTGACCTCCACAACCCAGTTACTGGGTTGTTACCATTGGTAAGATTGGTTGTCAGACTTTCGGGCTTCTGACGACCCGTAACGACTGTCGAAGATCCAAGAATGACAGCCGAGACCAACGGCTTAACGTGCTTTCCGAGGCAAGAAGGGGGATCTGTAAAGAAAGTCACCCATCCACGGACCGACCGCGGCAAGCACAGCTTAAACTGATCGATGCCGTGCCGTTGTTATTACTTAGCCACGAGCCCATACTTTAAGCCTTTGTTTTCCCACACAAGAAACTATTTAAAAATTTAATATTTCATCAATTTAAAACACCTTCAATATCGATATCAGACATTTTTATTGGTCCACAGACCGTGCACTGTAACTTATCTTATGATAATTAGGCTAATAAATTCTGGAATTTAAATATGCACCATTATCGGTAACACTACGTTAAGGTAAAAGCTATCAATCAAACCCTTTGAAATTCAATCCGTATTTTTAGACCCTTCAATTAAGCATAATTTTAAGATAACCCTTTAATTTCTACATCACGGGTGGCCTAAAGAAAGTGTAGAGCAGTCATTAGCCAGTTTTTATGTAAGCTTTCTTACCTTTTGTCTTACACACCATATTTCTCCTAGGTACATAATCCATAATACATGAGATACCGTGCTCCTCATAGCAATTATGGGTAATAAATCTCCAGTTAGATCAACAGCTGATGCCTAAATTTATTTTATTTTCTGTATGCATTAAGCTTTTTGAACACTTTAAAATGTTCGGTAACTTAAGGCGAGTTAGCCTGCTGCTAATCGGCAGCCCCACTATTGAAAGATTAATAAGTCTGGAGATATGGAACATTTTGAAATTTTCTATGCTCACATTTTTAGTCAGATAAAGTAGAATTTTTCGTATTAAAAAATTCTACACTAAACCTCCTAGGTTCAAAGTTATTGCTATATCTTAACCTATCTCCCGATTTTTTTTCTCAATGGTGGCGCTGTTAGCGGCTATACTCGCTAAAAAAAATATTAAATAATATTTGATTTTCGTTGGAGCACCACTCCAGTGACCTCAAATCACTCAACGCTGCGACCGCGTTATCATCGAAAATAAATGACCAATTAAACAATCTAATTCATTTCGGTCGGTCCCCGTTTAGGGTGGAAACATAAATCAACATGGCCGTCGAGTGGCGATAAACATTTTGTGACTTCCAACCCAGGTGATAAAAAAGTGTCCACTTTTTTGGACACTGCGCACGCGAAGAGCCTTTGAAGGGGTGACATTTTTTAACTCTAACGGCTCCTTAATTGTTACAACCCACCCTTTAGGGTTAAGCACGTACCTTTTTGACAAAAAATCATCCTAAATAAATGGCCCTAACGAGCCGATTTGGAGCTTCGACAGAACAAAAAACTAGTAGGTAGCCGTAATTGGTCATAATTCGTCTGTGATAAGAGGACATTCTTGCATTATTGCCGTATAGACGCCACTTAAATCAATATTTTTAATACCGCATGCCTGGCCATTAAGTGCCCGCTAATAGGGTAAGTAAATAAGGAGGTGGACACACTTGTATAAAGTGCGCACAGAGCGCGCTGCGGATAAGAGGGTCAATATTTTGATAGCGCGCGTGGTGCGATGATGGTAGAAACATGTGGTCAAACATTGAGCAACACTGTATGGGTGTTTAATCGCTGCGGCGTGTATAACTGCTCGTCTCGGTAAAACAAATGTAACCGCGCTTTCGCCACGCGCGTACGTAAGTCATGGGGTTCAGGCGCCAGAAATATCCTCTGCGATGAATCAACCGCTAACTCGAGAAATTCCTGTGCATCAAAGGCGAGAGTTTCGCGGAATTCGATTTTATATTTTGTACCTTATCGCTCGGATTGTCAGATAATTTGATCGGAGAGATTTTGTACGTCGTTCATAATTACCGTCTGTAAATTATGCTACGAATTAAGTAAATTTATATGATGTTTGCAGCATGTGGTTTTTTCTACGTATCCTTTTAAAATACAAAATAATCTTCTTCCATCAAAATTAAATCAGCAATTAAAAATAAACATCCAATTTCGCAAACCATCGTAACACGATTTAGATTGATTACGAGACCGGCGCGAATCAAAAACGGTTGTAAATTTTTAAAACTCTAATTTTAAAGTTAAAAGGCACGGTTTAATGACGTGGAAAATTTGACACTTGGCCGAGGGCGGTGGGCGAGAGGCAAATTATTCAGAATTTTATTGACGGCCCGAGAGATTTACACACACAGCTGCCTCGATGAGTCGGTGCCTTGCTCGCTTGCCTCGTGGCAACGCCGGTGAACACGCCGCCTTATATTTTATATCAAGTATTTTGCATATTACATGTTCTCATGTAAATTGTGTGAATAGCTCCGATATAGTTTTACATGGTTATTAAAATTAAAAAGCCGTGGATGGTGCACGCGAAGTGTGCAGTATATTACAGTAACCTAATATTTTGTTTACTTTGCTTTCAAGACTTGTTTGTAGTTAATTTATTATGGTATACGCCGCGCTATGGTTAACCATACCACCGCAATAGTCGGCCTCAGAGAGTTATCGAAAAACCACAAACTATCGATAAATTTGTAGTAAGTGTTTTTTAGAAGAGGATTTTTATCATAATATAACATGGAAAGTTTTAAAACATGAGCGACTCTTAAAGCCTGTGAATTAATCTTTGCAAAATAATAAAAATAATCAAGGAAATGTTGATAAATATGGAGTATTATCAAGTACCTACCGATTGACTCCTGTAACACAGGTACCACCTAGCACAGGAGTTAGGGCTTTAATTGAAAATGTCTCCATTTTTTATGTCAATAAAATATTTTTATTATTATTTAAATTGTCTTTGACATATCTCGGGACCCTGGGGTCCCGGACTTTTGGAAGGCGTACGAGGAGCCGAAGCCAACTCGCAGAGGCCCCTTAGACAATTTTAAGTGAAAAGAAGGCACCAGCCGACGATTATCCCAGTATGCACTATGCAATTGCACCCAAGGAAAACCCCCGGTTGGTGCAGAACTATTGCAGAACATGGAAACAAAACACATTGGGTCTATGGGTTTGGGTGGCTATAGTGGATTGGGCACCTTGAACTATGGAAGAACTATATCCCCTGCCTGACCAATGTTATATAATATACACAGATAAATTGGCAGGGGGTGACTTGCACACTCAATAATGGGCCCCCGGAAACGGTCGCTAGCACATAGTGACGTAGCGACAAGGGGCAACATGTCCTAAGGTGCTTGAGGAGTGGAGCGGTATTCCACGGCTCTCGAACAATCCCAGAGCCCGGAAGATGGTCAAGATCCCTACAAGCACTTACTGGAATACTTCCTTCCTCCGAGCACGTTTGCTCTTGCGAATCTCCACTCAAGCCGGCCAATAAAGGCAAGAATGAGGTGGGAGCTCTGTTCCCATCAGTGTTCACTCCAGCCGGCCAATAAAGGCAAGCCAGAGGTGAAGAACAAGACTTCTCCCTGGAAATAGGGTCCGTGGGGTCGCTACTGCCCAACAGCTCGCCACATGCTGCCCTGCGGGTTCATGTATCTCTCTTGGTCTGGCTCCTCACCCTAGACCTGTTTCGGCAAAGTAAACTCCATCGGTTCAGACCCAGAGTTCGGAGCGCGCAAGCCCCACCACGACGTCAACGTAGAGATACGGCGGTGGGGTTATTATTATTATTATTATTTAAATTGTCTTTGACATATCTCGGGACCCTGGGGTCCCGGACCTTTGGAAGGCGTACGAGGAGCCGAAGCCAACTCGCAGAGGCCCCTTAGGCAATTTTAAATGAAAAGAAGGCACCAGCCGACGATTATCCCAGTATGCACTATGCAATTGCACCCAAGGACAACCCCCGGTGGTGCAGAACTATTGCAGAACATGGAAACAAAACACATTGGGCCTATGGGTTTGGGTGGCTATAGTGGATTGGGTACCTTGAACTATGGAAGAACTATGTCCCCTGCCTGACCAATGTTATATAATATACACAGATAAATTGGCAGGGGGTGACTTGCACACTCAATAATGGGCCCCCGGAAACGGTCGCTAGCACATAGTGACGTAACGACAAGGGGCAACATGTCCTGAGATGCTTGAGGAGTGGAGAGGTATTCCACGGCTCTCAGAACAATCCCAGAGCCCGGAAGATGGTCAAGATCCCTACAAGCACTTACTGGAATACTTCCTTCCTCCGAGCACGTTTGCTCTTGCGAATCTCCACTCAAGCCGGCCAATAAAGGCAAGAATGAGGTGGGAGCTCTATTCCCGTCAGTGTTCACTCCAGCCGGCCAATAAAGACAAGCCAGAGGTGAAGAACTAGACTTCTCCCGGGAAATAGGGTCCGTGGGGTCGCTACTGCCCAACAGCTCGCCACATGCTGCCCTGCGGGTTCACGTATCTCTCTTGGTCTGGCTCCTCACCCTAGACCTGTTTCGGCAAAGTAAACTCCATCGGCACAGACCCAGAGTTCGGAGCGCGCAAGCCCCACCACGACGTCAACGTAGAGATACGGCGGTGGGGTTATTATTATTATTATTAAGTCATATTGATCATTTCACTTACCACTTTCAGGACCCTGCCGTCGATTTCACATGAAAAACATTAAATTGAATAGTATTAATATCCTGTAAGATGGATTATCATCATCCACCTAGACTTTTCCCCCCAACTATGTTGAGGTCGGCTTCCAGTCTAACCGGATGCAACTGAATACCAGTATTTTACATGGAGCGACTGCTTATCTGACCTCCACAACCCAGTTACAGGGCGACACGATACCCCTTGGTAAGACTGGTTGTCAGACTTTCGGGCTTCTGACAACTGTCAAAGATCTACAAATGACAGCCGGGACCAACGGCTTAGCATGCTTTCCGAGGCATGGATCTGTTCAAATTGATTAACATTTCATAATCGGTCCAAACATGAGGAACATAAATAAATGAGGTTCTAGCAATTATAGTTACGTGAGGCCCTAGGTAGACCACCTAGACAATTTCTCAAGATTGAAACAACACCAAAATAATATCCTTCACACGATAGGTCGTAACTTCTACTCCTTACGGTTTAGTATACAACTGAGATATATTTTTCATTTATTTTATTAACCGTTTCTCTTGGCTGAACTCAGAAAGGTAAAATAAACAACAATTTTTATTTCAGCTGCACTTATTTTACGATGCTAAATGAAAATTCTTAATTTCTTGTTTTAAACTGTTTTGGGGAGCAACTCTTGATTTGAAATTTGGAATGCGATATTGTTTTGTTCTTTCTTTTATTTTCTCACTCCTATTTATCTCTTGTAACTATGTTTTCAATATAATTACGAAATTGCACATATCGCCACCACCACGCCCGTAATCCCCGAAGGGAGAGGCAAAGGTGTACCTATAGAGTAATGTTAGGTAAATGTAACAACAACAACAACAACAACGTGTTGTTGTTAGGGTAATATTGGATTATGTAGTTGTTTGTTGTGTTGGGTAATATTTTATCTATATATCGATCTACCTATACTGTTACCTATAGGGTAAAGATTTACCTATATACTCGTAGTTAGGCAAAGGTGTAAGAGTACCAGTCATAATGTCTTAATTAGCTAAGTACCTACTTCAATTAAAGAAGAAGTCGTATATTCGACCGAGTAAGATTTCGTTCAGATGTAATATAATGGTAATGCAGGTTGATTAAGTTTATTTTGTAAAACATGAGCATTGTAAATACTTTCTTGTTTTTTTTTGTCCTTAAAAGGCTGTGTTAAATGTTTATTTATCTACCTATTCAAGTATCCACAAACGTGTGTTAAAATCTTGACCGTACTTTCATCGATCCTAATACATTATTTCCAGATGAACATGCATCCTAAAACATTCGGGAAAAATGAAAGTTCCCATGGGAATTTAAAACAATAGCAGGTGCAGGACACAGTTTGGTGAATTTTTAAACGATTAAAAGGTTCACTAGATAAAGAATGGGAGAGGAGTGTGTGGAGAGGAGTGTGTGTTTAGATGCAAATATTATCTTTTTTAACCGACTTCAAAAAAGAAGGTTTTGTATTCGACCCGTATGGTATGTATATACAGGGTTAGTTTTAAATGACCAGCCAAATTTTTACAGGGCATTCTACCCGTGAATATGAACAACTTTTACTATGGGACCAACTTTAAAATCACGAAAAAAAAAACATTTGTTTCATACAAAAGTTCAATACCTACTCTACCAAAATGTATGAAACAGCTGATTTTGTTTTCGTGATTTCAAAGTTGATCCCATACTGAAAGTTGTTCATAATCATGGGTAGAACACCCTGTGAAAATTTGGCTGGTCATTGAAAACTAACCCTGTATACACCACTAATTTTTAATTAGTACAAATACTTAAAGGGCTTATTAGAGAGGGTCTTGTTATTATATATGTAAAGTCCCAATAAATAATATTCATAAACAGCAAAGTTATTAGCGTTTGTTTATATCCCAAAATGTCACTTAGTTTATGGAAATTTTTTACAGGCTACATAGTAGTTATTCATTAATCATGGAAAAGCACTGCGCGTAGTATTTTCTAGTTGCAATTGTTATGAATGATTGATTCAATTATGAAATTTATGAATTTACCAATTTTGACAAATTTTTGAGGACAATTTTGGAATTTCATTTTTTTGATTTTTGACTACACAAATATCAGTAACGGGTACGGATAGAGCCCCATTTTTTTTTGTACTATTTAAAAAATAGTAGTGTATAATACAAACAATCTAAATAGACATCAATTTTGTGACAAAACGGATCAAGAATTTCCCGATAACCGTAGATAATCCTGTCTGACTCTGTAGATTATCATTAGTTAAGTAGTTTACTAAAGTTTATCTCTAAATGAATAATGTGACACATTTCGTAACAGCAGAGGTCTGTTGAGCCGTGGAACGACTCAATGAGAGCCGTTTTGTGAAATCAATAAACGAATTCATAATGTAATGTATTAATTTGAGTACCTACTTACTGTGCTAATTAAATGCTAATTGAATGGCATTCAGTGATGATAATTGGAAAATTGCTGATAGTAGAGCATGTTGTTTATTTTTGCTACTTATTTTTAACATGGTGGCCTGCTAAAATGTTAATGGTTATTTCACGATTTAAATGAATAGGTAGGTAGTACTAATGGGAGCAGTTATAGTCGCCCAGTGTAACGGCCTCCGACTTACGAACGGTCGATCGTGTGTTCGAACCCAGGCAGGCGCTTCCAAAACGGTGAAGGAAAACATAGTGAGGAAACTGACAAGTCCTTGGATCAAAAATTCGAAGACATGAGACATCTACCAACTCGCACTGGGCCCGCGTGGTGGATTACGGCCCACACCCACTCACAGAGAGGAGGCCTGTGTCCCAACAGTGGGAACGTTATGGAGGTACTGATCGTAATCCAATAAATGGATTTAAATGTAAAATTCTTTTAAACTTGTGTAGCTAATCAGGTATACTTAGTATGCAGATAAATTTACATTGTTATGTTTAACACACACCATACATACATAACATAACACACACCATACATACATAACATAACACACACCATACATACATAACATAACACGTACCATACATACATAACTTTTCTTTCACTACACATAACAAAATTACAGAAGCTTATTAGCATCAACACCGTTCATTTCTTGTATTAATTATTTAAAAGCAATTATTTGGCCGAACACTGTCTTTTAGAATACAGGCTATCCTAGTCTATGAGACAGGGTTTATATGCTTTTATACAGATTTTGCATTATATGAACTGTAATGTAATGTACATTTTAAGTGTGTTTCTGTATGTTTATTGTGAGTAAACCTTTTATTTTATTTATTTATTTAAATACTGCAGGTATCTCAAATACTAAAATTAAAGTATAGATCACAAATAACTCTTTCACACCACACCGAGAAAAGCTGTACGATAGTAAAAATACAAATTATAAATTTTACTGCCGCTCAGTCGTCAATCAAGGTGTCGCAACTTAATAAAATAAAACTATATCGTTAAATTCTTCATATATTTATCACGTTGCAGTTTCACAAGTTACCGCAAAGGAATCCAGAACTTTGATCGGTATACCAACATAACAACATAAACTTTTGCTTCTTTAGACGTTTTGACAAGTCAGGGCGACTTCAAAGTTGGCAAACGTTATTTATAATATTTACGAGTATGTCTCGAGACACGATGGCGCTTCGGTTTGTAGTAGGTATTAGGTGTGTCTTTCATGTTTTAATATGCGAAGAAGTTGTTTCTTTTATAGGACGATAAAATTTTATGTTTGGTCATTGGCAATGTGATTAGGCTCAATTTTCAGTTTTGAAAAGAAATAAAAATAATTTATGGTGATGATAGCGTTTGAACTGGAGCTGTATTTCAAAAATATTGATTCAGCCAACTGTTAGGATGTGCAACAATGAAATGAATAAAAAAAACAATCTATTATTTTGGTAAGTATTTCATTTATTAAATACTTTAAGCACACAATTAATATGCAGAAGCGGATTTAAATTCAATTCATTTTCTACCAGTCAACCTTTGGGTGATGCAGAGACAAAAACAAATAAATATTATTAAAATAATATAATACAATAACATATAATGTATTATTTATAACAATGTAATATAATATTCTCTTTAAAGAACATTATTCACATGACCAGACCATGCAAAAAAGTCATGTATGACACAACAGTCACGACATTTTCATGAGCGATTTACTTTTTACAAAAACTACAAGAAAAAAGCCTTGTCGTCCAAGAATAACGAATTTAACATTGTCCCAGGTGCGACATCAACGTTTTTTCTATACCAACATTATAAAACTTTAGCCCTAAGTTAAGCAGGGGTTGTTAACTTTGTCCTTTCTATTGATGATTTTTTGTGACTTGGCAAGTTTCTTTGACGCCCCCGCTAATAATCTCTTTTTATTTACTTGCCAAGTTTGACGGGATGCTCAGGGCTTTTTTTGGGAGAGCTGTTGCCTGTAATTCTGGGATTAGCTTTATTTATTGCTGGTGTAGATCCGAGAATTTTAATGTTTTACTAGAAAACTTACTGTTAGTACCTACATGGTTATTTGTGATATTTTTCACTTTTTAAACCGTATTGTTTAGCAAAAAGTGTATTAATCCATTTTATGTTATGAGTACTTCAAAAGTTATTTCTTGTGCTAATCAGAATTTAAGCTACGTTTTTGAAAAAATTTGGCGGTTATTTCATTCCAAATTTCAAAAAGGCATGATTTAATTTTATAACTACCTGCGCCCTGCGGTTTTACCCGCGTTGACCGGGTTAAAAATTATCATATGTGTTAATCTAGGGTATAAGCAATCTATATACCAAATTTCATTTAAATCGGTCGAGCCGTTTGAGCGTGAAGAAGTAACAAGCATACAAACACACAAACACACACAAACTTTCGCCTTTACAATATTAGTGTGCTATATTCGGACCTAAGTACGGCAATTTACCAAAACAAACGACCAAAGCTGATTATCCGTTGCAAAATATTATATTTCAAATCCCCAATCATTCATGAACATCCCAAATTCCCTCTTAACAATCTTTGGGGTGCTTTGTGGAGCCGCTTCCGCCCGCCGTTTACAATAGATGCATGCAAACTTCGTGAAATGGGTAAAAATAATCCTCTGCCCGAGCCCAATACATCACGTGAACTGTCAGTACAGACCGCACGAACAAAAATATACCATTGTGAACGACGAGACGCGTATTGTACAAAACTTTCGTAAAAACTTGCGCAATTTCGACTGTACGCACCGACGCAATGACAATACCCTCCTTACCATGTCGCAAACGCCCAAAAAACTAATCGTCCCTTGTCAAACACTTTTCACACGAAACGTCTATTTTGAATTCCAACTATCCATTAAGACGGATCGTTAGCTTGTAAATCAACGTCGGCTGAGCGATTGATGGTACCAGCAATTAAAAAACTAGCTGCGCCATCGACAAATAGACATTTGGGACTGTTCTTAAATTGGAACATGCACTCGCGTTTTGTACGCACAACTGACAATTAATCAATTCCAAAAGTAGAGCGGTTAATATTTTACAAGTTTGGAGCGATCAATCCCTCTTTGTGTGGGTCCACGCCTCCACCGTTGAGCCCTTTAAAACAAACATTATTCAGTATGGATGTTTTCATTTATTTTTATAATAACACCCACGTTTAAGGCAACCGCGTGTGATCGTGCGAGCGCGCAGGTTTCGTGAGACTTACCTATAAACTTAAAGGTTGCATTCAAAATATTTTCATATGTTATGTTGTTACGACATGACTTATAAGGCCGCGTTCAGTAAATATTACACTTCAACATTACCAAAGCACGGGCAAATTCTGGTGATATTTTAGGGATTCGATGTCGTTGTGAGCTACATAAATGGGTTCTGCATACAATGTTTTCGAAGTAACTATGTACAGTGTAAACAGTGTTTCTGAAGTACAAACATTTAGAACGTTTGCTAAAGCTATCTCTGGGTCGCACCTGGTAGTAATGTCAACAGTGTCATTATGTCTGTAAGTGTCGTCCGAACTAACTAAGCTGGTTGTCACATCTTCGTGAAATGAAAATATTATGAGAATTTGATGAAATGTTTTTCTTAGTAATTTACTCGATTGCATTATCTAAACCCACACATCTTTTAAAGCTCGGAAAATAAACATTTTAAAAATCTTACATGGCTACAGTGGCTTATAAAGAAATAGTACATTTTGATACAAGTGGAGAATTTTTGTTATTGCATTCGAGGCGGAATTAACACCCGAGCCGTAGGCGAGGTTGTTTTTGAGCCGAGAACTGCAATAACAAATGCTTACGTGTATCAAACGACGTTTTTCAATACACTTTAGAAGAAATAAAATAAAATAACGAAAAGTATTTTTGTCATGAATGATTAAGAAACTATGATTTAATTTTTTTTTTCCGCGCTTTGCTTTCGCCTGGTTGAAGGAGAAGCAAAGGTATAAAGCCGATAAACAGCCTAATATGATAAATATAAAATTCTAATATTGTTGAGTTTAGAACACAAACAAATGTTAATTTGTTCATAATCGTTTTTTTATTGTAATAATCATGGTTTTTGATGATTATTCTATTTATAAACATTATTTAAATATTCAAAAAATATTAACGCCGTAAAGACGCTTATCTCTTTGCCGAGATTAAACAAAAACATTCACCTCCGAATAGAGACAGTGTGTATAGAGGCATTGAACCAATTTGGAATAAGTAGGTATAAGTTATCTGTGGCAATTTCTATTCCCGCACACGTGTTGGAAAATGAAAAATCGCACGCGTGTGAAATATATTGCATTGTAAACCTAATCGTAGTGCGATATGAATCAGTTTTCGAGGAAGTGTATTAAAAAAGTTATTTTGGTGAAATTATCGCTACAAAATGGTGGCCTTATCACAACGGAAAACAAATATTATTATAACATTATTAATTATTTGTAAATTCGTTGACATAAAGAGGTCTCTGTAAAACAAACAGCATGAAAGTTTAACACAATACATAAATAAGTATCGTAAAAGAAATATCTTAATTATTTTTATGGTACAGTTTGTGAATGGTAGCCATCAAAGAGCCCATTGTTTATTTATCGGATAATTATTTTCAACCAGTGGCCTGTCATCGCTGAAGTGGCTATAAATTATAAACTTAACCTTGGGTACGTTTGTTTTCGTTCAGCGTCTAGACGATTCAACCCCGCATATGCGCAGGAGCATATGTGCGTCGTGAGAATTTTATAGAGAGGCTATTTTTATGTATTTTCGGTTATTTGATTGTTTTTAGAACCCACTGTGTATCTTTAATGGGGGTTTGAAAATCAATCACGGGGGTCACAGTTTTATAAGTACCACGTTACGTGAAGCTCTCTCCATGCGAATCCTAAAAAGTTCCTAGATTGCACAAATTAAGAAAATTAAAATGAGAAATTAATATAAAACTAACTTACATCTAAAATAAAAAGAGAAGTCCTGACTGACTGACTTACTCATCAACGCCCAGCCCAAACCCTTGAACCTAGAAAGCTGAAACTTTGCACAGAGGTTCCCTGTATAATGTAGACAAGGAATAAGGAAGGATTTACCCATAGTACGTTCCTGTGGGATATTTTCCGATATCCACGCGGGCGAAGACGCGGGCAGAAACATAAACGTTAAGAAATGTGCACACGTTAAATTTTCTGCAATACAATCAATCTGCCTAGCCTTTTCCCGGCCGGTTGGGGGTCAGCTTCCCATCTAACCGAATGAAGCTGAATACCAGTATTTTACATGAAGGGACTACCTATCTGACATCCACAACCCAGTTACAGGGTAACACGATACCCCTAGGTAAGACTGGTTGTCAGACTTTTGGGCTTCTGACTACCCGTAACGACTCTCAGCCAGGATCAACGATTTAAAGTGCCTTCCGCGGCACGGAGGGGTCTCAATATGTAATGGTTGGTCACCCATACACCAACCGACCGTGGCAAGCGTAGCTTAACCTTCGATCGAACCATGCGGTTGTTATTAATTAGCCACGAGCCCCTCCATTATTCTGTCATACAAATAAACACATAACCTAAATATAGAACTATTGAATCATACTAGAATAAAATCTGCCTAGCCTTTTCCCAACTATGTTGGGGTAGGCTTCCAGTCTAACCGGATGCAGCTGAATACCATTATTTTACATGGAGCGACTGCCTATCTGACCTCCACAACCCATTAACTGGGTAATACGATACGCCTTGGTAAGACTGATTGTCAGACTTTCGGGCTTCTGACGACCCGTAACGACTGTCAAAGATCCACGAATGACAGCCGGGACCAACGGCTTAACGTGCTTTCCGAGGCACGGAGGAGTCTCGGTATGTAAAGATGGTCACCCATCTACGGACCAACCCCGGCAAGCGTAGGTTAACCTGATGGATCGACCCGTGCGGCTGTTATTACTTAGCCACGAGCTCCCATACTAGAATAATGCCTTCTAAATTATGACCATTCCAATCGATATTACACTGTAACTAATTTCAGATTGGATTCCAAACAGTCGGATTATCCATCATGATAATGAACTAATATCCGTGATTACTGGGAATACTGGATATAGTGCTGCGTCTATTTTGATACAATCAGGTTTATTGGATGTTAAAAGTTTCCCATTGCTGTGTAATGTCTCGTTAAACTGAATCGCATCCGCTACAGTGTGTTGTTGGCTTTATGGCTGCTTCCTCTAAGCCGGGCGACATTTTTAGCATGTATGTCGCTGTTGTTTATTAATTAGGAAACCAAAATAAGAATATCAATCAGACAGGAATCTAGGAATGTTTTATTGACCAAAGTAAAAAAATAAATTAATTTAAAAGTGTTTAATGAATTCACAGAAATAATATTTTAACAAGATTATTATTACCCCTGCCAAAGCAGTTTGTAGGCAGACGTTCCTCCATTTTTTACATTAATTATATATTTTTTTTATTATATTATATTTTTAATTATACATTATATATTAACATAATTTATAATTTAAACTTTTTCACCTTCAGATAGCTAAGTATAGCTATTAGGTAGTAAATTTGTTTTTTTTATTAATGGAATGATAATTTAGGCCGATGCTTGTCTCAAATTGTTGCACTTTCAGTAGTCTGCTTCCAGAATATATGCTATTGTAAAATCTAGCCAAACCCATGTATACAATTACAATTACACCCTTCAATTTTGCCACAAGTTTGTACTGTTCTTGTAACTTTACAGTGATGTCTACTGCAGTAGCTATCTAATTAAATTATTACATAACAACCCAATATATTGTAACCTTGTCAATATATTGTCCTTTTATTTACAACCCGTCGTCGGTATCATCTTATCTGAGCCGCAACATCTTATTACAGGAGATTTTAATATCATAACAAAATATTTTCGAAAGAATAAGTTATGGCCCCAATCATGGTGCTCCACTTTATATGTTACAAAAAAAATAGAACATCGCTGTAAAACGTTTGATTTCGTTTTTATAGCAAGGATGTTGCTAGGTTGCTACAGCTAAAAATAAATGTTTTTTTTTTATAATAAACATAATAAATAGGAAAATAAAGTAATATTTAGAGTCTATTTCATAGTCACCGGATAAAAACTAAACTTGATGAACTCTAATGCCTAAAGATTGGTGAAACGTTAGATGAAAATTCGTAACCGTGCGTTTGCACTGGCGAAACATTGTTAAAAACATGTTGATATCTCTGTCAGATACATTGACAGAAATAGAGATATCAATATGTTTTTATGCGATGTTTCGCCAGTGCAAACGCGCGGTAATACAAAAAATAGGTGATTAAATGTTGCTACGTGTGTACGTGTTACGTTTCACTAATCTGTATCCGCTTAAGTTTTAATTCTCTTGAAGTAAGACGGTTGCGCAATCAGATGACTGTAATATTTAAAATTCTTAGGGGGATTATTGATGTCCCTGATCTCTATAATGAAATCTGCAATCTATTTGTCCCAGACAATTATTGTCGTAGCAGAAAACACCGCTTACTGGCAGTTCCAACTTGCCGTACTGTTGCACGCTCCAAGTCACCTATTCCTCGGACATTTGCCGCTAACGCTCTCCTGAACTCAAACAAAGATCTTGATGTGTTTGTGACTGAATGGAAGATTCTGAGATTCTGTCAGAATGTTTGGATTTTTGCGAGAAGAATGCATGACTGATAATTAAATAAATTATATATTATGTTAAATAAATAAATAAATCATAAAATAAAATGAAATGTAATTTGTATAAAATTATCTGCCCGATAATTATGTCATCTTAGAGGTGGTGAAATATTATGTGTCGAATGTCAAGTAGATAGGTAAAAGATGTCATCTATCGTTAGGTACTATCGACAAAATGGACGCCTTTACACCTTAAAGTTGCTTTTCGTATACACTGATTCATTGAAGAAACCCTGCCTCTATGGTCTTTTGTTCTCGTAAAACAATAGAAAGTCGGAACGGCACAAAACATTTGCAAGCAAAATTATTTCAAAATTGGAAAGACCTGGCTCTTGTCGATGGTACATCTTTTTTTACTCCCTTTTTCCAAATTATTAATGCCAACTCAGTACAACAGCTCGTTATCATCAAGCAATAGCCATTATCAAAGGGAAAAACAAATGCTCGACATTAATTACACCAAGTTCCGAGAAATTAAAATTGCAAAGCACGCTTCTATTCAAATCTGAAATGACGCTAACTTCCACTGTCTTAATCTATGTTTATATTATGTAGCTTGCACACAAATTGCAAGTTACAAGCAAAATGCATGCTAGAAGTCATTAGCTTTAATGAACACTATAATTAAAAAAATAATAACATAGGATTTTGTTTTTTCATAAGATAACCGCTTAAATAATATTAAAGTAGTTTTGACTTTTTTGTAGTATAACTGGCGAAAAGTGGGTGTACTGTAGTACACCTCTGGCTAACTCATCGGGGTACACGGGGTGAACGTGTGATGTTAGTTGTTTAGCTCATAAAAAGCAAGAAACAAAGGAATGCCTGGTGCTCCATATTGTTACAAAGAAATACAAGCCAAATTAGCAAGTAAGTACCTACAAGTTGTCTTTAGATTACGCTGCAATGTAATTGCAGCTTTTACGTATTTCTCACGCGTCGATTGAACACCATTTGAATATAAGAAAAAACTTTCGAAGTCCACAAATAAAAAATATAATGATAATATGTATATAAACGTAAAATACCATCATTCAATGACGACTGCGGGCTTACAATAGTTGTGAACCTATGGGGTTCGGTTGACATTCGAGCACATATTGACACGAACCTAATAATACGTTTGAGGGGTGTGAAACATTGCACGTACTACTTATGCCGGGTTTCAGAAGACGCGTCTTTTTGCAAAACATTACAAAAATATCGAAAAAAAAGAGGCGTGGCTTAAATATGTTTGAATACGTAGCAGACAACTTGCCGAAGAAAACAAATGATTATGTGTAAGGTTTTTTGTCCAATGTTTCACAACAAGAGATGCGCAAGAGACCCGGCTTTAGGTGTACAACGTTCAAAGGTTCCTGGAAAAACCGAAATATAGTGAATAAAATGTAACTATCGACCAATAGAAATTAATTTATATTCCCACCTAAATTATTCTAGATTGACGTACTAATTCCGTCACTCCCTTATTGGACCAGTCACATTGAATTCGGCAATGTTCGGTTATTCCGAAAATAAACGATGAATGAATGTTGAACCTTTGAACCGACCTTTGAATGTTGTTGTACTGCACATAGTAGGTAACTACTTTCTAGGTTCCCAGAAATACTAAAAACTTATCTATTCAAGAAAAACCGGCCAAGTGCGTGTCGGACCACGCACAATGAAGGGTTCCGTAGTTGGGATGAATTTATCTTAAGAACAAACTTAACATTGTAGTTGAAAAACATGTTCTTCCGTACATTCTAACTGTAAATGTAAGATTGTACTCACAATATTGAGAGATTTACCATGTTATTTTAAGACCACAGACTTCTTATAGGTTTTCCTGTAATCTGCAGATAAAGATCTATTTTATGTATTTTTTTCAAAGTTTTAGGCTCAGTAGTTTCGGAGATAAGGGGGGGGGGGGGGAATGGTCAATTTCCGTCTATTTTTTTAAATAACTTTAAAACAATTTATTTTAAAATTATAAAAAAAATATATATTTGAAACTCTCATAGTAGGTCCTTTCATTTGATATGTAACACGGTACAGTTTGCAAAACTTTTTTTTTTAAATTTTTTTATTTGCCTTCCAAAAGTGACAACCATATTCAAAGTTCATTTATTTACTTTACCTGTCCGTATTCGGGTCACAGAAATTCATATGTGTACCAAATTTCAACTTAATCGGTCCATTAGATTCGGAGCAAATTGGCTGTGACAGACGGACAGACAGACAGACAGACAGACACACGAGTGATCCTATAAGGGTTCCGTTTTATCCTTTTGAGGTACGGAACCCTAAAAAATGCCTAAAGAGCAATATTCCGGGGAACAACAAGCACAACTGCACAACTCATACCTCTCATAAGCTTATTAATCTTACATACAAAGTGAGAACATGAATCTCCACATAAAACATTACACCCATACTCAATCTGAATAATCAAACAATATATTCACAATTTAATATTATATTATATCGAATCATGTAGCCAATAAACGGTTGTTACCCGCCACGGAAGTTGTCAAGAGCACTTGAGTTCAGATAAACTACACTTCTGGACACATCTATTGGCCCATCTTAGAGTTTAGGTTTCGATGGCCTCTACCGAAATATGATTGTTAGATTGAACAAAAACTGTTGATGCAGTTTTAAACCTGACACATTTTACCATCTTTTTCGATCGTTTTGTTTTAAATTTGAATTCAGAATACCATACGACATGGAGCTACGCCTAACAAGTCGGATATGCGCCTTGTTAAAGGCAATTGATTTTTGAATAAAAAACATGTTTTATCAAATAAAGGTTTAATTTAATAACGCGTGTTGCCTCCATGGGCATCTACCACAGCTTTCATACGATTAGGCATAGAGTTTATCAACCGCTCTATGAAATTTTGAGGGATCATCTCCCATTCCTCTTCTATGGCAGTTTTCAACTCCTGCATCGTCTGGGCAACTGGCTGACGAGCCCTAACACGTCTTTTTAGCTCGTCCCACATGTGCTCAATGGGGTTCATGTCTGGTCTTCTGGCTGGCCAGTCCATAACTGTGATGTTCACATGCCGAAGATATTCCCTGACGATGCCGGCCGCATGGGCTCTTGCATTATCATGCATAAAAAGGAAATTTGGGCCCACATAGTCCGCGTATGGTATCACGTGAGGTTCTAAGCACTCACGAATGTACCTTTCAGCATTTAATGTTGGCAGCCGTGGTCCTGTAACAACCTCAAGTTGAGTTTTGCCGCTCGCGGATATACCGCCCCAGACAGTCCATGAGCCACCGCCATAAGCAACCCTCTCTTCAAAGCAGCATTGTGCGAAACGCTCTCCCTTACGTTGGTAGACCTTCTTCCTTCCATCATTGCCATGTAACACAATTTTAGACTCATCAGAAAAGAGTACACGGCTCCAATCTTGCTGTGTCCAATTTAAATGACTGCGTGCGAAATGAAGGCGCGCTGTTCGGTGGGCTCGCGTTAGTTTGGGGCCATTAGCTGGCTTGTGTGGTACCATATCGCGTTCTTTTAACCTTCTCCGAACAGTTCGAGCGCTCACAGATACTCCGTGGAAGTCGCGAAGTTGGTTTTGTATCTCCATGGAGGTAAGGTGACGATTTCTCAAGCTGGTCGTCACGATGAATCGATCCTGCCTTTCAGTTGTGACCCGAGATCGTGGCCTTCCTTGGCGACGAACAAAGCCGCCAGTCTCTAGGTACCTCCGATAAACATTTCGGACCGCAGATCGACTTAAATTAAGTTGAGCACTCACGTTTCTTTGGCTGTGTCCGGCCTGAATAAGTGCCACAGCTTGGGCGGCGACTTCAGGTGAAGTATCCATAGATTATTGATAGAACCTCACCTTAATGTTAAGAATAAGTAATGTTTGTTGCAAAACCAAAGATATCAATCAGTTTTTCAAGAATTAAATCCAAGTAAACCAATAAAACCAAGTTTTCTTAGTATTCGATTGTTTGATATCAACAAACAGGCTCCAAATTGTCTTTTGTTTCTTTAAATTCTGTGTTCTAAATTGAAAAAAAGACTATTGAATGAAATTTTGAATGTGCCAGGTTCAAAACTGCATAAAAACTTTTTGCTCGACCTAATATAAAATTTTAGCTAGGACCAAACGAAACTGAAAATACAAGGTGGGCCAAAAGATGTGTCCAGAAGTGTAATTTGAACCAGTCAAAAGTTAAATCAGGGTCATACGTTCGATAGTTTCATAGAGTAGGAGCGTAGGCAGTAGTTTAGGTGATATTTTGTTTTTGGAAGAACGAAAATTGTTTTTTTCTACACGAGTTTTGATGCCTAACTATTTGGTACTAGCTAACCCGACAGACGTTGTCCTATCTTAGCTAGGAATATTCTAATGTAAACGCGCGAAGTTAAAATAGTCGTTAAGTTTTCTGAAATTTTCCAATTTTCTGCACAATTTTCTTATTTTTTCTTTCCGTAAGAACCTTATAAAAAGTAATAGAAAACTTAAAAAAAAAGATGAATCAAATCGGTAAAATCGTTCTCAAGTTATGGCGTGACCAAGGGAAATAGGGATTCATTTTGATATTATACAACGTGTCGTTTTGCATCCTCGTCAAATTTTAGGATGTGATACAGAACATCAAACCAAACAATTTTCTCTATGGGACCAACATCGTAATCGCGAAAAAAAATTCCCATGAAATTCTGTACAACAAAACGTATGAATGGTGCCAAAACCCAGCACATCACCACACATGCGCTAAGGCGGGCTGCCATGCATGCCTCAGACAAGTAAAAACAGGAATCAAATCTTTTTTGTAATGCTATAAAAATGGCGCGCATATAATATTTCGTTCCATTAACAAAAAAAAAATGGTAACTCCTTGGTCATTCTCATCTCATTCTTGGATTTGCTCTGTATCCTATTGGTAAAGTAAAGTAAAGTAAAGTTTATTTATTTGCATAGATTGTAGGTACATGACATAAGGTATTAAAAACAATTGTGATCCTTGTACAACCTACCTTAAATTAGGCATGCAAACATTAATTAATTAAAATTAAAACTTTAAACAAGTTGATAATCAAAAAAAAAAAAAAAGAAGTGTGAAAAAAAAAATACAAAATTACGAATTACAGGTCAAATCAGGTACCACTAAATAAAACAAACAATTAATTAAATAAAATAAAACAAATAAGTTGGTATGTCATTAAATTGCATAATATAAGTATTACAATTATCTTAAATTAGAAATTTACATTAGAATTTATTTAAGTCATTGTCTTCTATGAAATCGTTAATCGAGTACTCGTAGTAACATTTTTCAATCAATAATGCTGTTAACTTCATTTTAAAATTGCGTATTGTGTCATCTTTTATTATGTCAGGTATTTTATATAGGTCCCATACTAATAATATTTTTAGGGTTCCGTACCTCAAAAGGAAAAAACGGAACCCTTTTAGGATAACTCGTGTGTCTGTCTGTCCGTCTGTCACAGCCAATTTGCTCCGAATCTAATGGACCGATTAAGTTGAAATTTGGTGCACATATGAATTTCTGTGACCCAAACACGGACGGGTAAAGTAAATAAATGAATTTTGAATATAGAGGTCACTTTTGGGGGGCAAATAAGAAAATTAAAAAAAAAAAGTTTTGTAAACTACACTATGTGGCATGTCAAATGAAAGGGCTTACTATGAGAGAGTCTCAAATAGTTTTTTTTTATAATTTTAAATTAAATTTTTTTGAAGTTATTAAAAAAAAAAATAGACGAAAATTGACCCCTTATCTCCGAAACTACTGAGCCTAAAATTTTGAAAAAAATACAGAAAATAGATTTTTACCTGTAGATTACAGGAAAACCTATAAAAAGTCTGTGGTCTTAAAATAACATGGTAAATCTATCAATATTGTGAGTACAAACTTACATTTACAGCTGGAATGTATGGGAGAACATCTTTTTCAACTACAATGTTAAGTTTGTTTTTAAGATAAATTCATCCCAACTACGGAACCCTTCATTGTGCGTGGTCTGACACGCACTTAGCCGGTTTTTTTTTTTAATGTAAAACCGTATTGGAACTCTCAAATACTTAAAGATTTTTGTACTGGCTTCTGATTGGTCTCTTACTATTTTGTGATATTGTAGTAAAAAGGTGCATGTTACGTTTAACAAAAATTGCCATTTCTAAAATGGTAAAAAAAATGTATTATAACATTATTTTTTTACAGATAAAGTGGTTATAATATGATTCTATTTTTAAATTTCGGTATTGTGTTTATATTTCGGTATCGGTATTTCGTTTTGAAGTTTATAATTCGAATTTTACGTTAGGAGAGTAGCTAAACATGTTTATTGTATAATTTAACTACTGTTTCCTTTCTGTCTATCAAGTGAACTCGCCAAATCCTTTCATGGATAACTTATTAGCTACCCGCAGAATATTACTTAAAACTTTCTTCCTCTCAAACCGATTTCTTATTCACTAAACCTTAAAGTATAAAATCCTTTGCGTCGACAAAAAGGATGAACCCAACGCTTTTCACTTTAACGCGAGTATTGAATATTTGTTACCAATCAGACATATCAATATTATTGGATCAATGGAGAGACTGTCAGTTTTAATTGAAACATCCTTGTCAGTCATCAGATTGCTTTTGAAGTTCGACGAAATTTTGGAGTGGATCGGAGTGTTTGCGTGCTTCAGTTATTATGGTTGTATTAAGTAAGGGGATTATGTGGGAAGGTTGATTAACTAAGTTGTTCATTAACTAGAAGTCCCGGTAGATTTATATGAGTTATTTTCATTTACGTACTTTAGACTGTAAGGATGATCATTTAGTTAAAGAATACATAGTATTGTATGCGTGTGTTTTGTATTTTATTGTTTATTAGGGTTCCGTACCCGAACGGTGCCATACGGAACCCTATTAATAAGCCTCCGCTATCCGTCCGTCCATCTGTCTGTAAGCGGGCGTACCTCATGAGCCGTACTAAGTAGACGGATGAAATTTTCGCAGATTGTGTATTTTTATCAATAACAACAAGTAATAAACAATAAAATAAAGTAAAAATTAAAGGTGATCTCCATACAAGAAATATGATTTTTTTAAATAAATTATATTTAAAAAAAAATTTAGGTACCTACCTAGTAAAAGTCTAAAAGTCTGTCAAATTTCACCACGATCGAGTCAGTGGTAACAGCCAGAAAAATTGTATTTATATTATTAGTAAGTATGGATGTGAAATAAGATATTATTTATACTACATACTATTTCTGAATATTTTAGGACATGTACGTAATAGACTAGGCTAAGTGCTTGTTCTAATTTTACCGCATTTCAAGCGACTTATCTCAAGACGTGGGTGACAACTACGAACTAACCCGCGTACTTACTTTTACTTGTCAATAGTCTCTGTTACCAAGCTCGTGGAGCTCGTGGCTAAGTAATAACAGCCGGACGGGTCGATCCATCAGGTTAAGCTACGCTTGCCGGGGTCGGTCCGTGGATGGGTGACCATCTTTACATACCGAGACTCCTCCGTGCCTCGGAAAGCATGTTAAGCCGTTGGTCCCGGCTGTCATTCGTGGATTTTTGACAGTCGTTACGGGTCGTCAGAAGCCCGAAAGTCTGACAACCAGTCTTACCAAGGTGTATCGTATTACCCAGTTAATGGGTTGTGGAGGTTAGATAGGCAGTCGCTCCATGTAAAATACTGGTATTCAGCTGCATCCGGTTAGACTGGAAGCTGACCCCAATATAGTTGGGAAAAGGCTAGGCAGATTGATTAAGTCTCTGCTACCAATATTTCTGGAACTCATATTTTTGTGACATACCGATCAAACGATGTCAACTCAAGTTGTGTCTAGCCAAAAGCTCTGCTTCTCCTGAAATCCTGAGAAAAAAGGGACAGATGATCAAGCCTGTGTAGCTAACACATCGCATTTCAATTCCTTGCCTTTAAATAAACCCACAACGAGTTGTTTGCAAAAGAAAGTAGTGACACCAATGTATTTTCCTGAGCCAGCTTGTCCTCTCCAAATAGTTTTCTTTCATCAATATAAAATAACTCGCAATGTTATTCTAATTTGTCACATCAGATAAAACATCCAACATATTCCCTAATATTTATAATAAACAAGCATTTAAAATAAACAAAACATTGCTAAATGTTGCCCAATGAGTTTTAAAAGTAGGTGAAACTCCGTAAAACAAAATTAATAATCATCGTTTTTAATGTCTTCCGACACGTGCCCCTTTTCGTAAATTTCGTAAACATCACATATTTCTGAAACGTCGTCTGATATTTAAGACATTTAATGAATAAACTACATGTTGTAACATGGCCGATGATCGCGATTAAATGTTTATAAACATGGTACCTAATAAAAATTTTAGGTGAAAGAAATTTGTTAATTAAGTAGGTACTACAAGTATATTGAAATATATTGTTGATATTTGTGGTTTCGATGTCTATTTCAGTAGATTTCAGTAGAAATTCAGGACTAATCATGTGCGCACACCCACACTTTAGATCTTCCTTTGACATCTTTGAGTAGGTATTGGTAACCACAAAAGTTAAATATTAATGGAGATAGGTTACCTTTTTCTTCATAAAATGTTTATTAATTTAGATTTTTTATTTTTCTTGCTTGTTTTAAGTTCAAGTTTATCATGTTTCCAATTGCAATTATAGTTAAAATCCTAGCGGAAGAGCGGAGTCTCCTAACACAAGCAACTATTGCTTAAAAGGAGATCTCCAATACATTTATGACAAAGCATTTTGTAATTGAAATAAACATTTTTATTTTTATTATTATTTTTTTTTAAGTTTACATATCTCGGGACTCTGGGGTCCCGGACCTTTGGAAGGCGTACGAGGGGCCGAAGCCAACTCGCAGAGGCCCGTCAGGCGCTTTCAATGAAATGAGGCACCAACCGACGATTATCCCTATACGCTCTATGCAAGTGCACCCAAGGACAACTCCCGGTTGGTGTAGGACTATTGCAGGATATGGAAACAAAGATTTTGGACTATGGATTTGGGTGGCTAAAATGGATTGGTTACCTAGAACTATGAAAGGACTATGGCCCCTGCCTGATCAATGTTTATCTACACGGAATTATTTATTATTATTATTATTATTATTATAGGTAATTTAGGAGGACCTCGTGGCTAAGTAATAACAGCCGCACGGGTCGATCTGTCAGGTTAAGCTACGCTTGCCGGGGTTAGTCAGTAGATGGGTGGCCATCTTTACATATTGAGACTCCTCCGTGCCTTGGAAAGCACGTTAAACCATTGGTCCCGGCTGTCATTCATGGATCAGCCCGAAAGTCAGACAACCAGTCTTACCAAGAGGTATCGTATTACCCGTTACTGGGTTGTGGAGGTCAGATAGGCAGTCGGTCCATGTAAAATACTGGTATTTAGCTGCATCCGGTTAGACTGGAGGCTTCCAGTCTAACCGGATGCAGCTCCAACAAAGTTGGGAAAAGGCTAGGCAGATTGATTGATAGGTTATTTAGGGATTAGGTACTTACTTTTATGTAGAAAATCTGTAAATAAATATTATATCTTTATTAAATTATGTCCCCTGAGAAGCTCGTGGCTAAGTAATAACAGCCGCACGGGTCGATCCATCAGGTTAAGCTACGCTTGCCGGGGTTGGTCAGTGGATGGGTGACCATCTTTACATACCGAGACTCCTCCGTGCCTAAAAGCACGCAGCTTTCCGTGTGAAAGCACGTTAAGCCGTTGGTCCCGGCTGTCATTCGTGGATCTTTGACAGTCGTTACGGGTCGTCAGAAGCCCGAAAGTCTGACAACCAGTCTTACCAAGAGGTATCGTATTACCCAGTTACTGGGTTGTGGAGGTCAGATAGGCAGTCGCTCCATGTAAAATAATGGTATTCAGCTGCATCCGGTTAGACTGGAAGCCGACCCCAACATAGTTGGGAAAAGGCTAGGCAGATTGATATTAAATTCTGTCCCTATGTAGAAATATAATCCGCGGTCTGCACACAGTTAAGGGCTGTATTCATCAACATTTAAACCGCCGCCTCCGGTAATTAAGTATTTAAACAGTTGGTTTATGTCAAACATCCTAAGGAAAGAACTGATTATGTAAATATCTAAACAGCCCTTTTAAAAGTTGGTGAAATTTAGGGTTGTCCAGAATATGCTAAAGCCAAGCTCAGATAACACTAAATACTGTGAATAAATTCTATATTTCAGTTTTTATTTGACTTACAACTTACAAAATACTTTCAACGAACGAGTCATTTGAGAGAGTTTAAAATCTTTCTTGACAGCTTGATAATCCAAATATTTTTTTTTTTTTTCATTATGTAGAGGTAAGTGTCGCCGGTGTGTTCGTTATTTTGTTTGTATAATTTGATTATGGAGGCACAATGGTGCTTGGCACAGATGTGGGTACTCGGTCCCTCAAAGTTGAATCGTTGAATGATTGAATGGGTTAGAATTTTAGATGTTTAACTGAACTTTGGACTGAAAACTTTGTATAAGTTGTTAGTTTTTGTTTATAATTTGCCCCTACCATTATCACGCCCCCCGGTCTACTCCTTGATATGCAAAGGTCTTACGTTGAGTTGCACGAAACCAACATTAGTTTAACGGAGACTTTAAAATTCGTGCCATCCCTTATATTTTTTATCTAAAAGAAAGTGACAGCATCAATTTAAAATCTCGTTAAACTAATGTTGGTTTTGTGCAACTCACCGTTAGCCACATGAAACATGAGGCTTCAGGGGCTAGTGCAAATTTTTGGGTTCATTCGAGTAATCGAGTCAGCACCCTAATTGCGCAACACACTGTCGATCGGAATCTGAATAATTTTGGAGCAAATTGCTAATCCATTGGTTCATATGTTCGAAAAATTTGTATGCTTGACAACGAAAATAACGCAAATATGTTGCCAAAATGAAACCGATTCCGTTTTATAGTGTGTTACGCAATTAGGGTGCTGGTCAAACCACGCTGGGGTCGGTGCATATAGTTAATTCAATTTGATGCTGGTTTTATCATTCCACTAACAAATAAAGAAAGAAAATACTGGTAATATTATGGAATTTTGGTTTTAGTCGTACGTATGTAAGCGTGGTGGCCAATGCCATATGACTACAAACGATGCTTCTTACGACTATTGTTTGTTAGTTTTCCGTACCAAAATGGTAAAAAGTTACGAACCCTTATTATGGTGCGACTCAGTCTGTCTGTCTGTTCGTCTGTCACAGCTGGATATATCAAGAACTACTAGCACTTGAAACTTGGAACACTTTTAGATGACGTTTGCCCAACTATTTTTCAAATAAGACTTTTTTTTTACCACAGGAATTGAAAGTGATAATTCGAAGTGGGGCTACTAGGGTATGTGAAGTATCATATGAAAGAGCGCTGTTTACACATTGTCAAACATTTAGGTATTTTTTTATTTTTTTAGGCCGCATAGTTTTCGACTTTTGATGAAAAATGTTTAAAAAAATACCATAAGGAGGCCCCTATCTCCGAAGTTCGCATAGAGAAAAATCTGAAATTATTCTATGTGATAGAAGTTTATGTAAAGATTACAGGAAAAATAAAACGATGTCTCTAAATAGCACACTTTTTTAGAAATCGGAGCGAAACCCTCGGTGCGCGAGGCCTACTCGCTCTTGACCGTTTTTTTTAAACTGGAATTTCATAACAAGGCAAAACAGTAGCTTCAGACGTAATTCAGCTAAACAGTGTAGAACTTTACAACAAAACAACTACTCGAGACTAACTGCTTATCCAGGCTAATCTACAAAACGAAGTGGCTTTTGATACTGTATTCACCACCACTTGGACCGTCTGTCGCAAAGGGTTTTTGTTGCATACATTTTACGAGTGTATAGCTGGCAACACGCCAGTACGTTCATGTACAAACATACCTGTAAGATAAGATGCAACTAACAAATTTCTGAGAAGACAAGTCATGTGCCCGATGGAATTTCCCATCGGCCAAAATGTCGCATAAGAAATTTTACCGGCTTTTTAAACCGTTCAGGGCTTAGGGGATGAATTTTCGAAAATCCTTCCTTATTCACCTCCGTTATGTACCTACGGGCTGGTCCAAATAGTGACGTCATAAAGAAATTTTAGTTTCCTCATGTCCAGGGGTATCCGAAAATACCTCATGTATGTTCCGCGATTCTTGATAGTTTTCGAGTTATAATTACTTAGTTTTTAATTTGCTTGAAAATTTTATTGGAACCTCTTTAAAAAAATTCTGTCTTTATTTTTAAACTGCTTTTTCACATTATTTTTTTTTTGCAATTTTCATTATTGTGGAATATTCTTTCAGACATAAAAATTTACATCTTCCTATTATAAATTCGAGATACAAATATGTTGATCGAAAAATGAATTTAAGTTCGAGTGAATGAATGAATGAATGAATTGCACCGATCCCAGCGTGGTTTAACCAGACTCGATCACTCGAATGAACCCAAAGATTCACACTAGACCCTGTTGCTCATGTTACATGGTGCAACAGAGACCATTGCATATCAAGGAGTAGACCGGGGGGCGCGGTAATGGTAGGGAAGACATGCCCTTAGGATATGGAGGGGATATAGAGCCTATCCAGTATGCACCGTAAAATAAGCATTGGAATAGTGGAGAGATGGGTGATATAATATGGGATGAAATAATACTTTTCGACCAAAGAATTCATAATAGGTAGATATTAGATAGGTGGAACCACTCCTCTCCTCAAATTTACAAGGGACAAACCCGTGGGTCTTGTTATCTCGTTACTTTATTGAATAAAGGGGTAAGGGATTTTACGAAATCCAACGTGTAACTAAAGTAAATTACGAAGAGGCCCTATACTGATGAACTTAATAAAATTAGAGCGGTTATTTGAATAAAATTTCAAGGTGTTTATTTTGGGGCGAAAAATGGAGTTATTTGTAAGGGGTAGTTAAATTTAGGTGAAGGTACAGTTAATTTTGGCTTTATAGAACCCAACTCGTGCAAAATTTTATGAACTGCGTAGCTGGAATCTTGCTAAAAACAAGGCAGTATGTCAATTTCATACGATTTTGAATCATACAAAATGGCTGAAAACAAGGAGCATGGAAATAGCTAACAAATATTTTTTTAAATTATTTAGTTAAAGTTATCTTACTAATATTAAAAATGTGAAAGTTTGTAGGTATGTTTAGATGTTTGTTACTCAATCACGCAAAAACGTCTGGATTGAAACTGAAACTTGGCACACCGATGGGTTTATAAACTGGATTAACACATAGGATATTTTTTATCCCAGTAGTAACTAGTAGGTTCCCGTGGGTTAATTTTCGATATCCATGCGGGCAAAACCGCGGGCAAAAGCTAGTATAATATGCGGTTGTAGTTGCAGTATTTATTTTTTAAATATCGCAGCTTTATGTTGAGATAGGAGCCTTTTTGGCCTCGCACAGGTCTTTTTTAGTTTTTATTTTATTTTTTTTGTTTTTTAATGTTTATTTTGTTACTTTTATTTATGCTCCTTCTTAACTGTATTTTCTGTGCGTGTCCCCAATAAAAAAAATTTCTTTCTTTCTTTTCTTTCTTTCTATATGAAATTTTCAGAAAAATATAAACATAAAAAATTCCTAAAAAAAAACATCAAATCTGTACTAAAGTTATTCTCTTTTGTTACAGATGATCGAAAAGCAAGAAAATGTTGAAGAGAGCCATGAGCAAGGAACATCACTCGTTGAGCTGAAGATGTGGTAGTGACTGCCACGATGGATACCTTGACTGTGGTGACAACTTTACTTGGACTGATATGCTTCTGCTCAGGTAAGACCGTGAAACCTTACTTGATTCTTCTTCTGTCGTTAATGAGGGTAACTTACGGCGTGGCCAAAATATGGCCCGTCAACAAGCTAAACTTAAGAGGATACATCGAAGCCTGGTTTAGCTCGGTGTGTACCTAAGTGAAATGGCGTTATGGCTGTCTAGTTTGACGCACGAGATAGAAGACTCATGCGCACCGGAACTAAACGGGCTTCGTTTGAATATTGATTTATGACAAAATGCTATACCTACTCAAATACATTTTTAGCTTAGTAAGTTCTTAACATAAATACCTTCGATTTACAGCAATTTTTACTGCACGATAAGGAACTGTTTACATATAATCGCATAAAACAGAAAATAGATAATACTTTTAATTTTTTTTTCTATAGAAAAAAATTACTAGCATCGTGTAAACAGTACTAGCTTATGCTAAGCCAGGATATAATACAGAGGTTCTAGCTTGCTATCCCAGCTTTGAAATAGTAGCCTCGTGTATCCCGGGCATTGTCAAACGCTGCTCTAAACCAGCACGTCTATCACTAAGTACATATTAAAACACAGTCCTCCGCCGCGTCTGCCTGACTGTAAGTATGTTCGTGATGATCTCAAAAACTACAGAACGGATTTTCATACGGTTTTCACCAATGGACGGAGTAATTCATGTGGAAGGTTCAAGGTTTATCATTAAGGTTTTTTTTTGTAAATTGGCTGAAATATGACATTGATTGTTGAAGATGTCAGAAAAAATTATGCCGACGATAGTACGTTACCCTGGGATTAATTCCGACCTTCACACGAGTAAAGCCGCGGGCAAAAGCTAGTAATAACACGTGATCCCATACATCACACACTAACCACGCCTGATATCATCATCCTATAGAAACCCATGCTTAGTGTTCTTATTAATGACCTTTGACTTTGTCTTTTTAATCACATACAAACATCATAGGCTGGCAATTCGTGATAGAATACGAAAGTGGCGATGATTACTCCTGCAAATATCTATTCCAACTATATAAGTATATTCAAATTCGTTTCAAAACAGCCCTATTTCGGCACAGTTATAAATAAAAGCAATAGAGAGTGACACAGTTATTTTCGTGGCAGTGTTGCCACAAATCTAAGATGGTACGACAAGGCACTATATCTGTAGGGGATCGCAACCCCAACCAAACCCAAGTCAGTAATCATTGGCACTGCGTACAGGCCGCCCTGGCTTGATGTGAATGTCTTCCTGGATGCGATTACCGACTCTCTTTCCTCTTTTGCTAGCGCGGATAAGGTTGTCTTACTGGGTGATTTCAACATTAACATGTTAAACCAGCTGGAAAATAAAACAAAATTACTTAACAATTTTTTACTATGTTCCAAGTTAAAGCAAATTGTTACTGAGCCTACCCATTTCACGGATCATAGCGAAACACTAATTGATGTGATATGTACTGACGCCCGTGTGTGTGGGGTTTCTGTATCACACATACCAGAGCTCGGCCAACATGCAGTTATATCTGTTGAATTTAATTTTAAATTGGATAAACCTTCCCCACACTGGATCACCTACAGGCCAGTTAAAGATATACTGCTTGACAATTTTAATGAGGATTTAAATAAGATGGACTGGGAGTATATTGAAAGTCTGGAGGATGTGAACTCTATGGTAAAAACATTTAATGAATATATTTTGAATCTTTTCGACTTACATGCACCCCTAAAAAAAGTTTTAATTAAGGAAAAGTCTTACCCATGGATAACTTATACTGTCAAGGAAATGATAAAGTTGCGTGACAAGTACCATGTTAAGTCTAAAGCTACTAAATCTATACATCACATAAACTCTTACAAAGAGCTTAAATACTTAGTCAGGGCCGCTTTTGATAGTGAGAAGTGTGCATATTTTAAAACTTATATTGATAAAAACATCAAACATCCAAAGGCATTATGGAACCATATTAAATCGTCAATAGCTATTTCTAATAAACCTGAGCATGGTTTGCCGCATTTTTGTAATAACCCCGAGAAAATAAATGATCATTTTTTGGACGTACCTGGTAGTGGTAGGGTCAGTTCCGCTGACTTAAGTTACTTTGAGCACCACAGATTTGGTAATATTCATTTCCAGCTTGAGCCAGTCCAGGAGGACATGGTGTTGAGGCTTTTACGTGGTCTTAAGTCCAATGCTCAGGGATCTGACTATATCTCCCTGGAGATGCTGTTGATGACTCTTCCTCGTACTCTTGCAGCTATTACGGCCATCATCAATAGATCCATAACCTCCTCCTCTTTTCCAGATTTATGGAAACTGGCTATAGTAAGGCCCATACCCAAGGTACCTAATCCCACCAGTGTGAAGGATCTTCGGCCAATTAGTCTTTTGCCTTGTCTCTCCAAGATTCTAGAGAAGGTTGTCTCTAATCAGCTTCGGACATATCTTGAGCAGCACGGCATTTTGCCTATGGCTCAATCAGGATTTCGTAAGGGGCACAGCACTGCCACAGCTCTTCTTGACGTGGTTGGAAACATCCTCGAAGCCAGGGACAAGGGCATGGGTACCATGCTTGTGCTGCTGGATTTTTCGCGTGCCTTTGACTCAATTAATACCTCCCTTCTCCTCTCCAAGCTGTCCTTCTACGGATGTCAGCCTGAAACAGTCCTATGGTTTCAGAGTTACCTGAGTAACCGTTCTCAGTTTGTCCAGGTGACAAATGACAGTGATGGAGATGTTGTGTCCTCTAGTCAAAGGCGGGTGACCCGGGGCGTACCACAGGGATCGATCCTTGGCCCTCTTCTTTTCATTCTGTACAGTGCGGACATCATTAATTGTCTGGTCAACACCAAGTTCCACCTATATGCTGATGATCTTCAGATGTATATCTCATTCCGCCCTCAGGAGTCTGCTGAAGCTGTAAAAAGAATGAATGAGGATTTAGATAGGATTTCAGCATGGTCAAGAAGAAACTCTTTGGTTCTGAGCCCAGTTAAGTCCAAGTACATTGTAATGGGATCAAGAGACTTCCTAAATAAAATGTTGGGATACAGTCTGGATTTGAAGGTTGATGGGTGTTCTATTGATAGGGTGCAAGAAGCCCGTAATCTTGGTGTGGTATTTGATGAGCACCTGCATTTTGAGACACATATCATGGAGGCTGTGCGCAACTGCTTTTACCGTCTTAAGCTTTTGTACCGTGTACGGCCGTACATAAGTGTGGATATGCGTGTCATGCTATGTGAGTCACTTGTTTTATCCAAGCTGAACTACGCTGACACTGTGTATGGTGCGTGCATTCTTGGTAGGACCGAAAAGTTGATCCAGCGAGTGCAGAATGCCTGTGCAAGATTTTGTTTCAATGTCCCTCCCCGATCTCATATAACACCATTTTTAAATAAGGGTAATTTGATGAGAATGTCAGATCGCAGAAAGCTTCATCTGGCTACCCTACTCTTTGGCACCATTCTCACAAAAAAACCAGAATATTTGTATCAAAAATTGACTTGGTCACGAGATATAAATAAAATTAAAACAAGAGCATCATCTTACCTTCTGTTGGCCTCAACGCACAGAACTGCTGCTTTCCGTGGAAGCTTTAAATTCGCTGCCTCTCGCTGCTGGAACGATTTGCCACCGCCGTTTCGTGCTATAAAAACAGTTGGTACTTTTAGTATTAAATATAAGCAACACTTGTTACGAATACAAAAGGAAACCAGTCTCTGATAGTCAAAACTCACCCTGGGTCTGCACGTAGTTGGTATTGGTGACCTTAGCGGAGTCTTGTGTTCCTAGCAGCATGTTTAACTTTGAACGCTTTGTTTTTTCACTCGGTGATTGATTATTTTTCTTTTTTCTTCCGACTTACACAACACAACACATTCAGTTATACACTCAACAATACTTTATATTATTTATTTGCACCATTTTCTTGTCGTATTTATTATTCACTCTTTGTTTATTTGTGTGACTTTACTTCCTTTTTTACATTAATGCACATTGACAGCCAGTCGCCTGCGCCCGCGTCTCATGCATGGTCTCATCGCTTGTCATAAATATAGACAATAGTCTATAGCATAGACAAGTGAGGTTGGACCGTCGGGCGTCAAGCGTGAGTCGATCTTTACACCTTATTGACGGTTTTTGTTTTTTTCTTTTCAAGTATTCTAGTATTTGTATTTTATTTTATTTGATTTTATTCCCCTTGCTATTTTTAATTGATATCCGTGGGTATGTCCGTGGCATCACACAGGCCCTATCAGAATACCAGCGTTGCGGTATTTATTTTTTAAATATCGCAGCTTTATGCTGAGATGGGAGCCTTTTTGGCCTCGCACAGGTCTCTTTTTTTTTTTTTTTTTTTTTTTTTTTTTTTTTTTTTTTTATTCTGATTTCTTTTTTTTGTTTTTTTTGCTTTTTAATGTTTATTTTGTTACTTTTATATGCTCTTTTTTAACTGTATTTCCTGTGCGTGTCCCAAATAAAATATTTTTCTTTCTTTCTTTCTTTCAACCCCATGGGACCAAGGCTAATAGAGGTGAACCTTGACATTACTTATTCTTTTGGATAATTTGGCTGTATGTTCGTATAATTGGTCTATTTTTGGTTGGGGTTACGACGTGGATAAAGGTTTATCTTACGTTTGAATCAGAATTTAAACGATGCGGCCTTTGATTTAGAAGGACGATAAAATTCGGTTTAGATTATATTATTACAGCTAAAACCTGCCATCGTCCTATTTGCGTATTTGGCTTATAAAAAGATTTAATTTTGTTTTGTAAAGATTTTCGCTTTAATTCTGGACTCAAAGACTTACCTACTGCAACTAAACCATATCAAGGTAATTCCTCATAATTGATTGATGGATATTATTTAAATGTTTTTTTCAAGTGACAACCCCAAAGTTCGACTCCATTAAACGTTACCTAATAACGAAACAAACTAAACGACGTTTTACACTCAATAAAAAACACGACCACGGTTTCTAAGCGTTAAAGTCGTGTTTTACAAATAAACGCAGTAAATGATACTCCGGGGACTAATGCAAAGCGGGAAGCGTAACTTATTGACAAATCTCATTAGGTTAACAAAACACATGTGTATCCCGCATCTGTATATCGCATATTTTACAATCAACAGCGTACATAAATACCGTATCTGGTCATTGTCGAACTTTTAAAGATGAATGCCGAGAATTTATGGTGCTTATTTAGACTATGGACAATGATAAAGTGAAAGAGAGAATGGAGAATGAAGAAGAGATTCCATAAAAAAGGCATTTTTGTCGGGGAAATTCATGCGCTTAAGAAAAATAAAAACCTAGATTTCTGGAGGATAAACGTTTAGTTTTCATTTATTCACTTAAAAAATTCCGCCAATCTTCTTTCTCATATATAATAATCTATTGCTGTCCGTTAGTCCCGCTTAAACTCGAAAACGGCTTGACCGATTTGAATATATATATTTTTTTGTTTTGTTTGCTCTAATCCAGGGGTGATTTAAAAAAAAAAAATGACTGGACAACGTCGGCGGGTCAGCTAGTGTTGTAATAAAAATATCAGTTCTTTAATTTTATTGTCATCCCATAAACAGTACATTATCTTAACTTTGCCAATATCATTGTTATGAATTTACCAAATTATCAGTTAAATCACAACGGGGTTCCACTATCTCCCTTAGAGAACCCCAAATAGAACTCGCCCGTGTTGCCAATCAAAGCGTAAAGAAGTTAAGCTAATGTCAAACGACGCCCATCTTTTGTAACTAATGCCACAGCTAATGCTTTAGAATAATACTCAGTAAAAAAAATATACATACAATGGAAGCGTATCAAAATGATGCATCATTGAGATTTTTTTGTCATACTATTATGGCAAACTTATTATTATTAATTTTAACGTAGACATGCAAGCTGTAGAACTGGCAAATTACCCATAGAATCGATGACCTTGGAGTACAGAACGGCCGATTTATCTTGGCAAGTCCGAACTTCGCGGAGAAGGCTGTGCAGTAAAATTTTTTAGGAATCAAATTGTGACATGAGGCGTGTGTGAGTGAGAGAACATGCGCGAAAGTTCATAGTGCCTATGTTCAGACTTGCCAAACTATTTCAGCCGTACTGTTTAAAGACTACACTCAAAGTGGAGTAGCTAGCCTGGTCGTATTACCCATTGAATCGAAAACCTTTGGCATAGACGTATTCGGAGTGAACACGGCAAAACAGCAAATGTTGTGTAGCTTAGAGTAAAGCGAGGATGTTTACAAGATGGCTGGTAGATGGATGCAGAAGCTCTATGATTGAACTCAGTGGCATGCAATTGGAGAGGTCTATATGTCCAAAAGTGGTTATTGGTGATTAATAGAAACTAACGATCCGCTCCTGGTTCACATGGGTGGCATGATATTTCACTGCTATAATCTTTGTTAATGCCCTATGATCCTCGATATGAGGCTCGAGCGGCTGGCGTACTGAACTGAAGTAGGTTCGCGAGTGGTTGCCTCGCGCATATGTTAGGTATTTAAACATAGTAATTATTTTAATCATTTCATCACGACAAACTCAGCAAATTGTGCTAAACAATCTTACTGCTTTTTCATTTTTACTCGTATAAAAAATAAGAAAAAAACATCTATTTTGTAGCTATGAGATTGATTAAACGTTACGAAAAAGGGGAACTTTGGGATTTTTTTTTTATCCAGCAAAGTAAATTTTATCGTTTTATTAAAAGTGATTGGCTATTCGCCAGATCCTTAAATAAGATATATCTTTTTTTTCTGAATTTTAAAACACTGTTTTTTATGTTTCCCTTGGATTCAAAAAACTAGTAAGCACGGTCTCTGTCGGGTCATAGCTCTTTAAAATATCAAGGTATTCCTAGGGTAGGTGGGTTTAAGTATTTTTAAGGTTTTCAAAGTATACGCATAAACCTTCCGGAATAAATGCTCTAAATTATGGTGTAAACTGTATCAGAATTAATTGCGTAGTTTAGAAGATCTAAGCGGTCACAAGACAGACATGAAAAACGACTTTGGTTTATACTATGTACGGATATCGAAAACACATGAGAAGGTTTTGCAGTTCTCGTATGTGCAAAGTTTGTTTGCTGTCCTTACCTTACAAAATAATCCATGCCCTGTTTACTTTTTTACGTTCCATTAGTTGTATACGCTTCGCCTTAAATAGATTGGTGGATACTTAATGGACTTTTCTCTGTTCGATAGCTTCCATCGATAGGGTTTTATGGGAAAATTACATTATTGAGTAAAAATACACGTTGATGGAGCTTTATCCGGGTACAAAGAGGCCTGTGACAGAACTTTGTTTCATACGTTTTGTATACATCGATACACTGCCGAAGCCATGATAAAAGTTTGTCTTTAATACGATTACCGACCGAAGATACTACCTGTGTAGAATCGTAGGTAACAATAAAATAATAATTTTTGTAAAAAAAATATTCTACTTAATATATGTAGTTAGATACCTAGTCCCTAGTTAGCCGGAAGAATTGGAACAGATGGCCGATGGGGCTGAAAGGTTCTGGAGTGGTGATCGCGTATCGGAAGGCGTAGCGTTGGAAGGCCGAAGAGAACCGGTGGAAGTGCCGGTGCTTGGGGGAGGCCTATGACCAGCAGTGGACATCTTTGATGATGATGATGATGACACACCTAGTTTCTCTTATCCTAACCTGAAAGAAACATCGCTTTTCTAGAACGATACGCCATTGATCTCTCGTCAAACCATACAGACAGATTTCTGTGAATCGATCATATTAGAACTGAGATCAATTCTAGAATATCGTTCTAGAATTTGGGGAGAAAATTTTAAATCCGGACCACATCAGGACTGGTTCTGGCAACATAAAGTAGTAGAAAGTTATTTAAAAATATTTTGGAATTCGGCAATAACTAGATCCAGGTTTGGATGCAGCAAAAATATGCACTTAGGTGGTTATTATGGTGCAACATGCAACTCAAATCTCAAACCTATACAAGTTTTGGTTTGATCCAAGCCTGGATCTAGTTATTGCGGAATTAAACCTAAAAATATTTCTACATATCATTATAATATACTATCATGGATTCCGCAAAGTATCGCCTGATTACACAAAAAAAAAACTGTTGCCATGGATACGAAGGGCCTGTTCGTTTAGTGAACGCATTGTTCGATTTTTTAAAAACGGTACGTATCTCAAAAGCTGGTCCAAACAAAGCCATGACATTTATGAACGCTGACATGTGTGTGTGAACCCTAATAAAACTACATCTTTTTTCGAAGCTAGAAAAATAAAACTCTAGTTTTAAATTCCGTTTGTAATAGGCATGATGTAAATCAGTGTAAATTGAGCTTTGTTTGTGAAGTTATGACCGAAATTGACTGCATTCATGTTTGGAATTTGAGCCGTCATTTTTGTACAATGAACCACTGTACTTACCTTGGTTCTAATGAGTACCAATTAAATTTTTTGATTGAAGTAGATTTTGTTATTACTTATTACGTCAGAAATCGTACGAGTACCTACCTACTATGTACATACCTATTTATCTAGTTGCTTAGTCTACCAATAAAACGAAATAATATTTAACCGAGCTATTGATAGTTGTATGACAATAATATCCATTGTCTACAGTGCCTTAATCACCACCATGTTTGTTTACTAAATGGGACACTTATTGTGAAACATCTATTTCACATCATTACAACATCTATTTCATTGTAACACAAATATTTTATTGAGCCTTGTGTAGGTACTGTTTATGTGTAATCGATCACTCCATATACCTATTATAAGTAATACTAAAAACTTTTTTACAAAAAAATACAACCGACTTCCAAAAACAACACTACAAAGTGAAAAATAACTTTAATTTCGGAAGTCGGTGTCTAGTTAAATGTATTTTCGTTTTTTGCCACCGACTTCCGAAAGTAAAGTTATTTTTCACTTTGTAGTGTTGTTTTTGGAAGTCGGTTGTATTTTTTTGTAAAAAAGTATTTATTTTTCACACAAATTCTTATACCACTATCTGTAAAACAAACTAGAACATCATCCATATAAAAGTGGGGAAAAAATACGTATTATTGAAGCTAACTCAAAAACTACCCAAGCAAAGTTAATCAATTTTATATGAGACCAACTGTGATGTACCCTCTCGAATAAAACAAAAAAAATCCAAATCGGTCCAGCCATCTTCGAGTAATCGGGGAACATACATAAAAAAAAAATAAAAAAAAAAAAAAAAGGTTCCGACGAATTGAGAACCTCCTCCTTTTTGAAGTCGGTTAAAAAGCTTGGCCTGTTATGGTTCCACAGCTCACACTGCTGGCCAGAGGCCTCTTCTCATACGGAAAAGGCATTTGGAAACCGGTCATTACGCTTCCTCGATACGTGTTGGATATTTCAGATTCATCATCTGCCTAGCCTTTTCATATTGGGGTCGGCTTCCAGGCTAACCAGATACAGCTGAATACCAGTACCTATTTCATACGGAGGGACTGCCTATTCGACCTCCACAACCCAGTAACTGAGTAATAAAGACTAACTGGTTGTCAGACTTCCGGCCTTCTGACGACCCGTACCGACTGTCAAAGATCTACGAATGACAACCCGGGAGTCCCGGCTTAACGTGCTTTCCGAGACACGGAGGAGTGTTGGTATGTAAAGATGGTCATCCATCCACGGACCAATCCCGGCAAGCGTACCTACCTTAACCTGATGGATCGACCCGTGCAGCTGTTATTATTTAGCCTCGAGCTCATCTTCTATATTTCAGACTAATGTGTAAATAATTTGACAAATTTCATACGTCCTGAGGGTTCTTTACGATGTTTTCATTGGCCTTAAGTCAGTTAAGTTTGGACATCACTCTATCCAATGATATTATAAAGGAAGTATACGCTACGTTCATACAGAACAGCGCCGGCGGCGTTCAGATATCGTTGCGGTGTTATTACAAATGTACTTACATGTATGTGTACTGTGTAGTAGTTTTCCAACTATACAACTGCTATAGATAATACGGAACGTGAATACGTTACGTATTACCTATCGCTATAACATTATAGAAAGAGTTACGTCACGGACACGCTTTGTTTCGCTCGCTGCTATTAGTCGACTAAATCAAATTGCAACAATTGTCTGAATTTGTCTGCTACAATTTGCGCGCGCTAGTGCAATATCTACCTCTTTATTTATATAATATCATCGACTGTATCTGTATATAAATAGGTAGAGGTATACAGGCTTGCAAATATATCAACTATGTATAAAACGAAAAAAAGGGACTAAAAGTGTTTTGTAAAAAAATTCGCAGCAGATCCTTATCTTGCTTTTAAATATAGTCGTCGCTAACTAATCAGTAAGCAAGGAGCGCCTTTCAAGAACTTTTTTGTTTCGAAGATCAGATAACTTTGAGTTTGCAAACTACCTTTTTGTATTTTTTGGATGAAGTTCTAAATAAGGTTCTAAATAATGGCTTCCGATTTTGTATTTTGTTTTTTAGCTTCTATTTGGACCGATTTGGAAGCTGGATTTGTTTGTTTTTTCTTAGACGTTACTTCCGAGATCCTCTCGCCTCGGTCGTAACAGGATTGAAAGAATTTTACGGAGAAATTATTTAGTCTCAAGACGCTCTTTTCCACTGTATTGTAACCATGGCATATGAATCGATTTTATGTTTTACACGTTCTTGTTTTGTCTCGTTTTCGATAACTATCTCCGAGCCTCAAAAATTTTTATAGCGCATTGTAACTCTAAAAATACAATACCTGTGGGAGTCTAACATGAAAGATTCGACATTACACGATTCGTATATCTAAAATCTAACAACTTTTTGTATAGTATCAAAATCTGTTATTCCATCTGCCCACGCGCCGACCTGACACAACAACAAACCGTCCTATAGAGACGGCGCGACTGTCGCCGACGCATTTCCGTAAACACCGCTGTCAAATGGCTACACCTCGCGAAACCAAATAAACTTTACAACAGACCGCAAACTTCAAAACAAATTACAACTCTCACATATTTACCTAAAGTTGAATTTCGAATAGCAACATTTTGACAACAAATTCGTTGTCATTTATTACATGGATAGCTGCCCCAGTTCCAACCAGGTATCGGTCCCCAAGAAAGATGACACTGTGTCAACAATTTGTCCCTTCGTACATTAGAAGAAGGCCTTACAAGACAAACATGGCAAACTCACGAAATACTCATTTCAGTAATCCGTCCATCCGTCGGGCTAATTCTTAGCACATGGTGCGTGTTTTTTGCACCGTAAAATATAAGTGTTATTTCATTAAGCGTGTCGTTCGTTGTTCATTTAGTACGAGCCGACATGGCGTCAGTTTCACGTGTTCCTGTTACGTCTGATGTGTGAAAACGCTTCTAATAAAACCCTAAAGTTGGTTAATGGATTTTATTGTTATCGTTTTTATTTTGGGCGCTTTGGATGGGATTTATTAGATAGATTTAGATTATCCAGGGGATGGAGTTTTGAATAAATCTCTTTGATAGTTTATGATATGATACAAATCCATAGTCGATAAAATACGGAATTGTGACGTAGTTACTCACTGGGTATTTGACTAGTTTTTTTTTAATTTTGACTTCGTAAAAGTTTTATAAAAACAGAATTAATTAGACGCGTGACAACATTCGCAATAATAACTGCACACAGTGTTGCCCCTGGGGTGATAGAACAAAGGCGAAAACAAGTTCGAAAAATATGTTTTAATTTCGCAATAATTACCTACGTGCAGTCAGTTGTAACATCACGAACGCACTGGCAACTAATAACTTCAAACGCATCATATTGCAAAGGGTTCCAAAATTGAACACGTGTTCGTTCGAAAAATCATGATTACCTCCTAAGGGAGCCAATCACTGTCATTAGAATTAGATATTCGAAATTCAAACGGCTATCAAGTTACTTGGGGTGACAGTACTGGCAGTTATGGGCATTTGAAAATGTTCACTCAGTCTGTAATTACGTAATTATATGAAGCAATGTGATTTTTCTGTGCAAAATAAGTTTTTAGTACAGCCGATCAAAGGGATTTTAGAGCTTTGATGGTGTTACAAGCCCACTGACAGCTTTATTGCAATATCAATGTACTAAAATCGAAAGTTGCGTTAGTTTAAATTGCTATAAACCCAAATCGATTGAACTGAGTGCAATCGTATGTTTTAAAAGTTTATTAGTTCACGTATATACGAGAGCTATCAATTTCCAACCGACAAAAAACATTAAGGGATCAGTTCAAACGGACTAGCAACAGTTTGGACACTCGCCTTAAATGCGAAAGCCATGTCTCTATAACCGATTTTTTTTTATTTACTTTTCTCTTGCAACGCGTGTCGACATGTGCCTGTAGTAAATTAGTAGGGGACACGAATCACCCTCGCGAACTTTTTTTAACAAAGATTTTTGAACAATAGCCGTAACTACTAGCGTGTGAGTTGTAAAGTCACTCCCGGCGGCGTTGGCGTGTTCCGTGGGCAGGACATAAATATCATATTTTTGAGAGCAACACTTATTATTTACGAGTTGTAGCGATTTCAGTAGTTATATTTTGTCAGAGGCAAACTTGAGCTTGCTGCAAAATGAGGCACGGTTCTTAATACAAGTTTGTGCTAAAAGGCTTACGAAATCTGACCACGCAATACCGATTCTAAGATTACCTACATTGGTCAGTATTTTAAAGTTACAAAGTTTCAAACTTCCCATATCGTATTGCATCGTCCAGTGTCTAAGAAAGTAGGAACCAAAACCGATATAAATCATAAAAATGAGTCACATATTTTTTTTAATTACATAAATATTTATATGGGTACATCGTATAATAAAACTTTATGTCATACGCATAAACCCGAGAAAGGATATACATATATCGAGTAAATAATCTAATAATCGATACATAGAGTTCTAACGCACAACTATGCGATAAAGTTAGTTTTATGTGCGATAAAGTAACGTATCGAGATAAACATAAACAATATTTTATGTTACTCGCAATCTGCTAAATCTTATTTTTATCTCTGCACGTCTAGGAATGTGGGGCTTTGAAATCGGCGGTTGTTGACATAAGATCGTGACAGAAACTGAAATCTCATTTTTTTTTACACAATTTTTAACCCATTCCTCCTCTCTATCCTGCATTTTCTGAATTTAAATCGAAGTAAGTACTTTACTGGCTAAAAGAAATATGTGTTTAATTGCTTATGACGACGGTACCTAATTAAATTATTGTTGTAATTTTTCAAGGAGGAGGAGCTCGTGGCTAAGTAATAACAGCCGTACGGGTCGATTCATCAATAAAAAGGACACCCCCTGCTTAACTTAGGCCTAAAGTTTTATAATGTTGGTATAGAAATAACGTTGACGTCGCACCTGGGACAATGTTAAATTCGTTATTCTTGGACGACAAGGCTTTTTTCTTGTAGTTTTTGTAAAAAGTAAATCGCTCATGCAAATGTCGTGACTGTTGTGTCATACATGACTTTTTTTGCATGGTCTGGTCATGTGAATAATGTTCTTTAAAGAGAATATCATATTACATTGTTATATTATACAATACATTACGAGGAGCTCGTGGCTAAGTAGTAGTATCTTTACATACAGAGACTCCTCAGAAGCCCGAAAGTCTGACAACTAGTCTTACCACGGGGTATCGTATTACCCAGTAATTGGGTTGTGGAGGTCAGATAGGTAGTCGTTCCGTATAAAATACTGGTACCTATTCAGCTGCATTCGGTTAGACTGGAAGCCGACCCCAACATCATCATTATCATCTGCCTAGCCTTTTCCGAATTATGTTAGGGTCGGCTTCCAGTCTAACCAGATGCAGCTGAATACCAGAATTTAACGAGAAGCGACTGCCTATCTGACTTCCACAACCTTGTTACTGGGTAATACGATACCCCCTGGTAAGACTGGTTGTCAGAATTTCGGGCTTCTGACGACCCGTAACGACTGTCAAAGATCCAAGTATGACAGCCGAGACTAATGGCTTAACATGCTTTCCGAGGCACGGAAAAAGATGAAAAAAAGGTCACCCATCCACGGACCGACCGCGGCAAGTGAAGCTTAACCTGGCCGATCGTCCCGTGCGGAAGTTATTGCTTAGCTTATTTAGGTAAGTTTTTAAAATCGCTCTCACCTCCGCTGATTCTACGGCCTCATACTAGTATCTATGTAGTGAGCCGTATCATATCTGTGTGTTCTTTACGACGGCGACGCTTAATTTATAGCTGTCACACTGCCGGTCTATGGTCAATATTTTTTGCTCTATATCCATTCATATGGCGACTTGGTGCTATCATGGGTTATATTTTTTTTATTATAAGGAGGGTTATGAAAGACTTTTTTGTTCGCCGATTTGGAGAAAAGAAATACACTATAGTGTTGTTTACCTGCTTCCGTATTGCAATAGTCATTAAAGTTGAGTGTTTCTACGAGTACTCTGTGCAATTGGAGGAGCCAGATGCTCATCGAACAAAGTTTTAAGAGGATTTTTTGTATCTTTTTTGCAACAAAAACAAAACCAGTCAAAAATATTTAAAAAGGATATGAATTATTTTATATAAATACAGTCATACAACAAATAATAAAGTCAGTAGTAGTAGTAGTAGTCAGTCAGTATAATAAAGTCATGAGTTCTCTATAAATAACCTATTGTAAATAATATTTTATTATTTACTCTGGATGACTAATTAAGTAGGTAATCAAAACATGGGTAATATATGGGTAACTTTTGAGTTATAAGAAAATCGTCTTTTGTAACTTGCAACTAAAGAAAATAAAAGAAACTTTATAAAAGAATGCAAACACGCAAAACAGCCATTATTTTTGTCACCATCGCCATTCCCGACGACAGTTTTTTTTTTCAACTTTTTAAAGGTTTTTGAAGGGTGTCATGTTTTTTTTGGAAATCGTATTTTATAAATAGCTAAGGATAACTAAACACGTCAAGCTTTATATTAAAGAGCGAGGTATACAACGTACCTTGCTATAGTCTATACTAAACTTGACAGTTTGAAGCAAAATAGTTTTACCATACTTTATCATCGTCATTACTTAGGCCCCTCGCACACGGCGACTTTTTGTAGCGATGCTGTCACGCGTTTACGAAACGCGCGACAGCATCGCTACTAACATGCGTTAGTCGCATTTGCAACGCGCTACAGAAGCGATGCCAACGCACTACTAACGCGCTACAGCATCGCGACTGTATCGATGCAAACGCGCGACCGTGTCGGACGACATCGGGGAGAGAACGGAGGGAGGGTGGCGCTTTCGTTGCTCACGCTTCGGCTGTCCACGCTTCGGCTGCTTACCTAAAAGCAGCAGCAAAGACAACGTGACTAATGTTGCCTCAACAGTGTCCATCTTGGTACTGTGGCATTTTTGTGCCGTTACTGAATCGCGTTTGCATCGCGACAGAAGAATAACAGTATCGCGTTTGCATTGCGACTGAAAATTGTGGTGTGGGCGAGGGCATACAGCTAGTGACTGCATCGTGACTGTATCGATGCGAACGCGCGACAGCATCGCTACTGCATGCCTTATTGTTTATATCAGTATTATGGTATACACGAATATAACGTGTTTCAGTTAAAACTATAAGCACATCAATATATGTAATTCACTAATTTTTTTTTCACCTTATTTCCTTTTTATTGTCAGGAACTGTTATCCCTTCAACTGTCAAGTTACTGAATCCGATTAAAAGTCCAAGAATATGTTCGTATTTTATTATTGTATCAACAACATTCAATAATAAAATATAACAAAGGACTCCCTAGTTAATTATCCTCTTTCATTCTCGTTGCATTATTTTCTCTTATGTATTATTTTTATTACGGAATTAGGTCACCCAACACTTTCCAAAAATATGTTATAAAAATAGGGATGTGAACACAAAAATCGAAAGATAGCAAATCAAATGGAGATTCAATTATAGATTAGCCCTTGTTTCGTACCACATTCACAACTCTGGGACACGTGAATAAATAAACACAATCACCACACACAAAAGAGTAATCCCTATTGATATCGTTCGCAAAATACAAGTTCGCCTATGAAATCGACTCGCAATCGATTATGAAGGTTCATTTTGCTAAAATCGGACACCGAATCGAATATTTTTTTCGTTGATTTTTTCTGCGCTACAATAGCGCGCTGTAACAATAGACATACATCAATTCGAGTGTCAAAAACTAACATCTGCGCGTTCGTTGTAAACAGAGTAAAATAGTGGGGTCTTGGGTACCCCAGAATCCGAAGGGGGACCCTCAGACTCTGGGCAAGCCTGTGTTTATAGCTCATTATTATTGTGCTACGCTTTAGAGTAACTGCAAATGACATACTTCACCTATTATTAAAATAAACCATAGGTTAGAAAGGGCTTTTGTTAGGGAAAATTTTAAAATAAAGCTTGTGTGGTGGTGAGAAATTGCAGTGGGTGGGATCGAACGTAGCCTTTCACGAGCCTTGCTCAACACGCCACTGCATAAACACTTGAATATAAGTGTTTACACAGTAATTTATATTGTTAGGGTCGATGTGACGAGAAGTAGCTGTGCTAATGTTCGACATCAAAACAAAGAATCCGGATTTTAACCGACTTCAAAAAAAGGAGGTCTCTCAATTCGACCGTATATTTTTTTTTTATGTGTGTTCCCGGATAACTTCGTCGTTTATGAACCGATTTTAATGATTCTTTTTTTGTTGGAAAGGAGATATTCCAAGGGTAGTACCATAATAAGGAAACCAGGATCTGATGATGGCATCCTAGAGAAATCGAGAGGAACCTTCAAATTTTATAGGCAAAGCGATTTGGGTATTTTTTATAGTAACTGGTGCATTTGCTCCCGAAAAGCACCATTTGGTGAAGTGGAACTGATGAGGAAGACCACAGATGGCCTTCGGAACTACTCAACAATAAGTATATTATTTCACGGGTTGTGATTTGATTATTGCTAAGCAATTTATGCTTGTCACAATACATATGTTGAATTGAAAGCAGATCACCATCTTCACCATCAGTTCCAGTTCTCCTGGTTCCTTACTGGAAGAACTCCTCAATAATTTACGTCATTGTATCGAGAAATGTAATATTTGCAATATTTATGATGAGCAGTTGACACTAGGCTATTGTAACTTAGATAAATTACAGACTGACCCACAAAAAGTGAAAAATAAAAACTTTTTACAAAAAAAAAAAAAAAAACAACCGACTTCCAAAAAAATACTACAAAGTGAAAAATAACTTTAATTACGGAAGTCGGTGGCAAAAAGCTGAAATACAGATGCAAAGACACCGACTTCCGAAATTAAAGTTATAAATTTTCACTTTGTAGTATTTTTTTGGAAGTTGGTTGTTTTTTTTTTTTGTAAAAACGTTTTTTTTTTGTATTACCGTCAGCCAGGGAAGTGTTTACTTTACGAAAAAAAAACATTGTCTGACTAATTTCAACTTTCATCTAGAGTACTCTTACTAACTTGGACTTACCTAAACTTTCGTCTCAACAGGTCCAGCAAACGGTGGCATGAGCGATGACTATGTCAGTACCGGAGAAGCACCATATATCATAGAACAGCCAATCGACGTCACAGTAGCGCGCCACCAGCCTGCGACCCTCAACTGCCGCGCCGGAGGATCCCCTCCTCCCACCATCCGATGGTACAAGGGAGGAATACTCGTCGTCTCCGATACACATCGAAGCCTTCTCCCAGCAGGAGGACTATTCTTCCTGAGAACCACTCACGGAAGGGCACATTCAGACGCTGGCGTCTACTGGTGTGAAGCCACCAATCCATATGGAACAGCAAGAAGTCGAAACGCAACGTTGCATGTTGCAGGTCAGTTTTAATTATTCAGTAATTTTGTAACTGTACGGGTGCATGCTTTCTTTTTGCACGGACCATAGTCAATCTTGATTTGTAAGTAGGGCAAACAGTTTAAAAATGTAGGAATGTGAACTTTTTACCTCGATGTGGATGGGCAGTTGTTCGTGAGATTAGCGTACCCGTTCACATGATTGCAGTCACCAAGCCGTGTAAAGTGCAAATATGGGTTGTCGTGGACCTAGTTTTGTCGCGGGGTAACCCGTCATGGATACCCTCCACCTTAAGCACACGTAGAGGTGTAGCACGCAACTATCTGATACTGTATCAATCTACAGGAGTGATTTTTCAAAAGGACTTATTTCCATTTTTGCTAGAAAGAAATCTGTGAATGCCATCGTCACTGTCATATTAAAAACTCGCCTTTAGTCCAAAAGTCCATATTTCCTAAGGAAACTTACAGACAAAAATCTAATTTTCGTACCGAAGGACACATTTCCATTATAATTTTAAATCATGGTTAACTGGTTTTTCTCCATTACTGAAAAATTGTTTATCATGGAAATAAGCCCCTTTAAAAAATCACTCCTAGTGTGTACGACCCGTCGAAGCAGGCTTGCGCCTACGTACTCGCCTGATACATTGTCAGATAGTTACGTGCTACACCTACCTATATGTGAGTACCCTGCTCTAGGGTTCGGTTATCGACATCTTTCTGACTAAAAACCTGCTTGTTTTTGGAACTTTAATCCAGGCATATATTATCAACTTGACTTTGAAGATCTCTCTCTGGTGTGTATTTCCATTCTACAGCCTCTTCAAGTAGAATAAAATATCTAGATTAAAAAATCATATTAATTTCCTCTAGTCCTCCGTGAAGAGTTCAGACTGGAACCGGTTTCGACGCAGTCAGCACAGGGCGAGACTGTGATACTGGAGTGCTCTCCACCGCGAGGTTCACCAGAACCTACCGTCTACTGGAAGAAGAACGGACAGATGCTGCATTTTGATGGTGACTCCAGGTCAGTGACTATAATTTGTTAGTTGCATAAAATTTAATTATGAAAATATAATTTAATTTTGTCAAAATCCATTTTTGCAATAAAAAAATCAAGTTAGTGACCGAACTATGTACCTAGTCCTTACGGAACCTCATCTTTTGATTACTTCATGTCTAAATAAACAACAAAGAATACAAAATCCGGAATCAAATTAAAGTTCATACAAACCTCAAACCGTTTAATTTCAACAAATCTAACATTACATGCAAATTCCAAACTTACAACTTAAAAGAACATGAAGTTATCCAAAGTTACAGCATCTGTGATAGAGGGTAGTTTGAGGCAAATTCGAGGGTGGTAAGTGCTCAGCTCATAGTAGCAACGTGGGATGGTGGAAACATGATAGTCTTGAATAGCCACTCGAACAGTCGTTTGATATTGGATATCTCCATACATTCTACTGCACAGTTCAGGCGTGGAGTAAGAACAAATGGAGTGCTCATGTTTGAGTGACTATGAAATTGCAAAGTTCGCCACACTGTGATGTTTTGTGCTCATACCTACTTGACTTATATGTGTACCTATATAATAGCTGACATGCTAGAGGACTTGTTTATGTTCGAACAAAAACATTAATGTGCAACTCAGACAATGCTCCTATTACTAATTTTTTTTGTCAAAAACTTTTTGACAATAATTAATAAGTTACCCCATTTAAATTTTGAAAGCAGTGTATTTGTATTAGTTGATACTCCATTCACACTCTTCAGTGTTTACGGGCAATAAAACTAGGTACTAATTTATGCGGATCTAGCTGCGGGAGCGAACGTTCTTTTACGAGCGCGACTTTGTAATGGTCGCAATTAAGTGTCTGAGAATATTAATGGAGCCTTTGGAGACCTGATTAAGATCTTAAGACAATGATTTTTGCTTTCAGTTTGTCTATAGGGTTGAAACTGTTGCATTTTATTCAGGCCTAAGTTCCAAAAAACTTTTTCAAAAACTTTTAAACTCTTAACATTACAAAGTAAAATTAACACGCTCAACATTGTTTAAAAATGAGATAAATCTTAACGCGGTGAATTGAATCTCGCTCAAAAGTTATATTGCCAATTTTCACTTTGCTCTCTATGAATTTTTATGAGGGCATCTTGAGGGCGCGAAGTTACGTATGGTGGAGCATAAAAATAATTACCAGCCGTACGCAGAGAGGGAGGTACATCAAAGTTATAAAAGAAGGGGATATTTGAAGAGCTCGACAAGCAATCAAGTAAAAATCTCAATAGTTCTGACTCACCGGACCCTTTATTAAATGTTAATTTCCCATTGAAATATTCCGCCCCACATTTGAATGACTTTGTTACTATGCACTTTGTTCAAAGGAATAAAAAGCTTCATTATTAATATTGGAACAATTGTTTACTTTCAATGCTAAACTGATATGCTTTATTACCCCAGGATGCATTTAGTCGACGGTGGCAATCTCGTAATACAAGACGCCAGGCAAACCGACGCCGGAAGATATCAATGTATCGCGAGGAATGCGGCGGGAACGAGGGAATCGGCCGTTGCCATGCTCAGAATACACAGTGAGTAACAATTCATTTCGTAACTCAAATTCGCAACTAGCAAAGATTTGTTGAATTCAATTCATAACTCTGTAATTTCTGTTTGCAACTCGACGTTTGTGAGCCATTTCTCGCGAACACCTCTTTTGTCGTGTAATTCAGAGAGACATTTCTCACTGCACAGTTAAGCCGTACTTAATCACGGGCCCGGAGGACGTTGTGGCGCAGACTGGAGGCAGCGTCACATTCCAATGCCGGGTGGGTGGGGATCCCCTCCCGGACGTGCTGTGGCGGAGGAGCGCTGGAGGTGGAAACATGCCACTCGGCCGCGTCAAAGTTCTTGACGACAGGAGCCTGCGACTCGACAACGTTATTCTAGGCGACGAGGGAGAGTACGCTTGTGAAGCTGACAATTCTGTTGGCGCCGTGAGCGCTAGTGGATACTTGACTGTATACGGTAGGTTTTAAGATCGATACGTTTTTTTTTTATTCCAATAACCCAATTTATGTTTTTGTACGAACTACGTTTTACATTGTATTCATACGTTTTGTTTATTCGCAGATCCACCTTCAATTACACTAAGACCAAATTCAGTGAACGTTGAAACCGGAACAATGGCAACATTTACATGTTCTGCTACTGGTAGACCAGAACCAACCATGTTCTGGAGTATAGAAGGCAATAGAACCATCATATTTCCCGGTACATCCAGAGGCAAATACCACGCAACGACAGTACTAGATGGGGTGACTGTACTAACAATCAACGACACAAATAAAAACGATAGTGGCAACACGATAGTTTGTTCGGCGGTAAACTTCGCTGGCAGTTCGTTTGTCAGAGGGAAACTAACCGTGACGTCAGACGATGACCGCCCACCGCCAATCATAACAAACGGGCCCTCTAACCAAACGTTACCTATAAAATCGATGGCAGTTTTCCCCTGTACAGCCGTCGGCGCACCTGAACCAATCATCGCCTGGTATTTCGAAGGGGAAGCATTAATACAAAATCATAGACGGAATGTTACTAATGACGGAACTCTCATATTGAAGGATTTGGACAAAATAGACAGCGGCACTTATACGTGTGTCGCTTCCTCGCATCATGGGAAATATGTGTGGAGCGGTGTGTTGCTTGTGGACAGTCCGATCAATCCCAACATTCACTTTTTTAGAGCAGCCGACGTATCTTCATTACCCGGACCGCCAACAAAACCTTTGATATACAACATAACAGAAACAAGCGTTACAATAACATGGAATCAGAATAATAAAATAGGATCGTCATCTATACTCGGATATCAAGTGGAAGTATTTTCTAGAGAAACTTTATCGGGGAATAGCACTCCGCGGAATTCAAGAGGTTGGGTAATATTGGCGAGGCGGGTCCATCATACACAATTCGTAGCAAAATCTTTAGTACCTGGGGTCACTTATATGTTTATAGTTCGAACGGAAAATTCCCATGGGCTGTCTGGTCCAAGTCCGGTCTCCGATGCGGTTACTATTGGTGACGATGCAAACTCTTTATGGGAAACTGGAGTATTCTCGAATAATACGGAATTCAGAAACAACATTCTAACCGATAATATTGTAGAACTGATTGAAGCAACACCGATAGACTCCAGAACAATAAAACTCATGTGGGAAATACTGAACTTTTACTACTTGGAGGGCTTATTCATATATTTCAGGCCCCTAGACAACATAACGACGGAGTATGAAATGAAAACTATTTTGCATTCCAACGATGTCTCCGGTTATGAAATAACGTCTTTGAGAAAATATACAAAATACGAGTTTTTCCTCATACCATTCTATAAGAAATTCGAGGGGAAGCCGTCAAATTCCAGAGTGGCTCAAACTTTGGATGATGGTAAATTCCTAGATTATATTTGCATTTTATATCTTTACTGTACCTTTCACATTTTTGCTTACATTTTATTATTTTTTACAGTTCCTGACGGTCCTCCAATTAACATAGAAATGTTCATTTTAAATACCACGACAGTTCATTTGAAATGGTCCCCTCCGGAGGTCCATTTACAAAACGGAATTATTACTGGTTACAACGTGCTGGTTAATTGGTTGGACATTCCTGCGAACAAATCCATGGTGGCTATCAACACAACCGTTCATCAAGCCACCAGTCTCATTATGACTAATTTGACGTCTGGTGTCAGCTACTCGGTCCAAATAGCTGCCGAAACTATCGTCGGGCTCGGTCCATTCAGCCAAAAAGTGTATTTAAATATCGACTCTCGCTCCGTTGGACTCGACCCTTTATCCAGGTATTTTAATTTCATTTCCCAAATAAATCCACAGAATATAATCATACAAATGAAATGTCATTACACGAAACATCGGACGGACGTTCTGACATATTTATTTTATTTCAGATACCCGATAAACGGGGAGGTGTCTATAGTGGCTGGGGACTTCGTTATGGAAACATGGTTTTACTTTTTGATTGGAGCGATTGTTCTGTTCAAAATAATTGTGATTGGCGGCATTATTTATGTGCGGAAACATAACATTTTCGCCAAAAAGTCGGCGCTCCCTAACATTTATGGTAAGTGTTAGTATACAGGGTGTCCAGTAAATAGCACGACATACTGCAGGAAGTGATAGCTTGGGTCAATACCTATCAAAACAACACAATATATGTTCAGCAAAATCTTACGGATTTACAGTTTTACAAAATTTTCCGAAATATTGAAAAATCTCTATCTTGAAACAGATTTTTAAGCATCTCGTAATGAAAAATTCATTTTCTAGTATTTTTTTTACATCAGATTATTTGTGAATAGTTACTTTACTCATTGATAAGTCTTTTTTCTATCAAAAACAAGAATGTTTTCAAGAAATAGTACTTTTTGTTTAAATTTTCACTGAACAATTTTCTTATCACTTAACTTTTTAAATTTTGTAAAACTGTAAATCCGTAAGATTTTGCTGAACATATATTGTATTGTTTTGGTAGGTATTGACCCAAGCTATCACCTCCTGCAGTATGTCGTGCTATTTACTGGACACCCTGTATATTGACGATTACGTCACCCTGTACAACAAACATAATAAATGCTCCGCGTATATCTTTGATTGTTTCGGGGCGGATCGCGTTCACATAAAACAACCGACGACGCTAACTCGAAAATAAACAGTTATTCAGCTTATCTCGAAACGCTATTTTTTCCGAGGAATCAGCATCAGAATTTCAAAATTAAAAACATTCCTCGGGTGTCGTGGGGTGGTGCAGGGCGCCGAGCGTTTGTTTGATGGAGGCTTTGCCATGCGACGGTAAGGGAGGGGAGCTAGATTACTTTCGAGTTGAAAGGTAGCGCGAGCCCTCTCATGAGCGCAGTGGATCTCTTTCACTTTGCATTCAGGTTCGGGGCACAAAGGAATGATACAAATCCGAGAAATAAAGACCCAGTAAATGTAAATGTTTTCTATTTTGTTTTCTCCGGGCGATTCGTTTGTTGACTCACCCAGTTACCTTTAAGCCAATTTCCCTCGCTTTGTTTGTTTTATATTGCGTTTTACATGTTTTAAGTATTCAGTAAACGAGATCATTTGCATTCGGCTTATGAAATGGTTGTCAAACGGTATTATAATGAAGGAAATCCCTGGTATGCCTAATTGGTGATGTTGTTTTAGATTCCAACGGAACGAGCTTAGTGACTCAAATGAACATAAAAGCCGCAGTGTCTTTGTCACATCCTCTCAGTAGTTGTTACAATAAGAACACTGTGACGAAAACTGAGTCATTGTTGTGGATGGAGAATCAGCCGGGATTATGTATGTCCAGCACTCAAACCAATCAGAGTAAAGAGAAAACTAACTCCGAGTACGACAAAGTTGCTCACCAATTACCTGAATATGCTGAAGTGACGTCTTCACGAGCAAATGCAAATGAATGGAACACAAGTAAAACTGCAACTTCACCAGCAGCGTATGCCTCGGTTACTTTAGTTGCCAATACCAGGCAATGTGTGAGTTCATTGGTAAGTGTCCAATTATATAATGTTCTTGATTTCGAAAATTTGAAGCTCTGCCAACTTGGAGATTGTACCATTTAATTTATTCACTCAACTGTCGAAGCCACAAGTCGGTGAAGTATCACTTAATTTGGATGTAAGTGATGCCTGTAGATTGCCAAAACTTATTTCAAGGACACACTAATCGCTCATTCTTCCATACAAACGTAGTTTGACGGTTTACGTTCAAAACTAAAAATTATTTCTATTTGTCTCGTCATTATCTAGCCATATATGGAAGCAGAATTATGAGCGTCGAAACTTCCATATTTCAACAATAATTTTAGCGCATCTTTTACAAAATTGTTACCGTACAGGGTTAAATAATTTCTTCAAACATTCAAATAAAAATAGTTTTTTCATAATATCTACACGCCCAATGGTCTGTCCATGAAATTTTACGCGCTCGTTTTCATTATAAATCATCGTCTATTTCACTAAATACATAAAAACTAAATAATTAAGTAACTAAATAGCATACATAATAGCCACGCCACTAACGAGTTCGAGTCGCCGACTAGTGGCTCCCATCACATTCATTTGCAATATATTAATTAATATTTGTATTTTCTACAGGGCTGGTTTCCTCCAACCGGTAAGAACGTTGAATCCTTCGACAATCGGTATGCCCCTGAAGAGGAAATGTATCCAGCCAGTAACGGGGGCTACTATAACAGAAATGTTTACAGTGAAAAATACTTCCAAGGTCATCCAAATGTCCTGAAGTTTTACGACTTGCCTTCATTAGATAAAACTCAGAAGGCTCAGATAAGATATAATCAAAGTTTAGACGACAGAAAAGGCGATAAAAACTCTAAGACTGATGCAACACAATCGCTTATAGGTCGCACTTATGGGATTAGTTCTAGGAAGAATTCTGAAACGGAGTCGACGTACAGAGCGTTCGGTGAAGAGGAGACGGATGAGGAGAATTATCCAGAAGATGGTGGTTACGATGAGTTGCAAGCGATGCAACCGCAGCGGCAGAGACCACAGCATCAGTACGAAAGGCCTAATTTTGACAACGATGCGACGAGGACGCTGGCCCGGTTGACGTCATTCAGACAAGGGCAAGGGCTGATTGGTGGTGTCAAGCCTTCCCTTGCTCCATCGCACCCACCCCCCGCGCCTCACCCCCGCGTCGACTCTGTAACTCGGTAGTATCACGCCTTGCCGGTTTTCGGCGACCTGTGCCAAACGGACGTATAGACCGATAATCTTTCCTAGTAGTGTAGTGACGTCACTGAGATCGCAGTTCTTCCTCACGTTGTGCAGTTGCAGTATACTCGTGTAAAGGATCGTGATTGTTTTATTTTTGAAGATAAAAGTGACAGTGAATGATTTTAGTTGTGATTTCTGCGGACTGCAAAGGCCTAAAATTGTGATTTAAAAGTGACTGGCCTATTATGTTACAGCGCACAATAACTGACAGTGATTTTTTTGAAATTTCTTATAATATATTTTGAAGTATTCCTAGTCTTTGTAATTATAGATTATTGTAAAATATGTAAATAACTATTATTAATTTAACGAATACGAATAACGTTCTTGAACTAACTAAACTTGGTGAAGTTAAATATCAATTCTGATAATTGTTTACAATGTTATTATTGGAATTGGAAATTCATTGATATGTCCGTCTGAATATCAATAAACGAATTTGTAATCCTATATCATTAGTATAAGAGTAACAAATAAAAATAGAAAGAACAAATTAACGCTTGGCAATAATTTGAAATAACTTAACCTTATTAAAATGATTCATAGCATTGTAAATAATAATAGACGTGAAACTTGAATAATAGTGTTTTCTTTGGTACCTACTGCATTTAGAAAACAAAAATTTATTCAAATAAAAAAATATATTATTATTATTAGTTCTATTAACTGTATTTAATTAGTATTATTATTTAGTTTATTTCACGTGCCATATGTAGGAATCATAGCTAAATAATACTTAATAAAGTAAGATTGGAGTTGTGAGAATAAATTCAAATGAAGCTTTGACAGAACTAAAATTATAATCTACGTAAGATCATGTGATATGAGTTTATATAGCCACTTGTTATAATATTAAATAGCACGACTTGTATTGCATATCAAATGTATTAGTCATGTAATAGTTAAAAATGTTATTAATTAGGACGCTTCCATATCTGAGAAACAAAATTATTATAACGTGTACTTATTTGGCCTTCATTTTGTAAATAATGTAAAATGGAGTTGACTCGCCTTTTATACTTCAAATTGAATGTATCAACTGTTCTTTTTTTATTCTGTCGACTGTTAAACCAACTATTTTAAGCCGAGATCACAAGATCGCGAGTTGTGGTGACAGGACCAAACGGTGAAGACATTAATCTAAATGAAGAACGCTCACAGAATTCTTCAAAGCATGTTTGTCATGAAACTTCACGAGTTGTCATTTAAATTGATGTTATTACTGACCGACTGGTCTAAAACTCTAAAGTCACCACTCGTGTTCTTGTATCCCTGCCCTTATTTAGATACCTTGCTTTGCTATGTACAGCAAATTCATATAAAGTAGAGTTTAGACTGCAGGTTCTTCAACAGAATTCTTCGTAGTTCCTATTTTCGCACTTTGTTCAAAAATAATAAAGGCAATAGGCATTACACATACCTACCTAATAATACTAAAATAAAATATTGTTTATTATTATTACTTATATTATATGAATAATAATGAGGCTCGATACGTGTTTGTTAACGCTGTTTTGTTTATTGCAAATAATTTGAAATTGGATGCCTTTGTTTATGGATCAAATAAAACTCGAATCATTTGTTCCAGATCCTAAAACTTTAAGTTATGTTACGAGTACGTTTTAAGGGTCTTTTTACACATCTAAGCATAAACTCTGTTTAGTGTTAGTACATACCGGAAAAGAAAGAGCTCAAAATGTATTTCTAAGATAAAGCTAACAAATTAAAAATAATTCACATCACAATAATAATTTAATCCAAAAATTTTTACTTAAATAATCTACAAATGAAGATGTGCAGAGTGACCTTTAATTCGATTACCAATTTAACAAATAATATTTGAAATAAAATAGCAAGGTGTCTATTTATGAAAATTGTACTAAAATAACATGAAACATTGTAACAAGCCAAAAGGCCTATTTTATGTGCGATATGCCACGACCACACAATGAAATAGACAACACAATAATTATAAACTTGATGGATTTTAATTTTTGTATTAGTCTTTGGATACCTATTTTTTAATAAAATAATTTAAATACTAATAATATTGGCTTTTAATGACTCTACCAACTTCTTAACACTTTCGTTGTTCCATGAACCACGTAAGGTTCAAATCACTCTTGGTTACGCGATTAAGTAAAAATCGCTCTTTCCACGACTTGTCGATGTAGCTAATGTCCTATAGACATCATGTATATGTTACGGTTAATGTGATTAATTTAAAATTATTAATCATTATCCATCATTATTAATAAATACCTCATGATTTGGTAAATGTAAATATTAAATTGAAATTCATCGCTTTAAGCAGTTATTAATAATTCACTACTCTCGCCGGTAATCAAATAAAATAAGACTCGAAGTTATTTGTCCAGTAGGTATTTATTTTTATATAATACCACAGAACTTACAAATACTTACATAACTAAAAGAAACTTATATGCAAAATCGTTTATTCTTTGGTTTTGCTTAAAAATGTAAGTACAATCATAGACTCCGTAAAATCAACATTAAAAATTAAAATCTTTCTTCTATTTCTTTGTTCAATTGGTATTTATCGATAATACCTACCGCAATACTTAAAGGTACTGAACTAAAATACTAAATAAACTTTTAAAATTATTACATTTATCGGTACTAAGGTTACATTATTAACAATCACTGGTAAATGTGATTAATTTCTTACTTTTACCTCGACTTTCGGTAATTATTAATAGAAAGAAAGAAAGAAAGAAAGACAATCAATCAGTCAATAATGATAGACAATTATTAATAATTTTCAATTAATCACACTTACCGTAACATATACATACACTGAGACTACATGCGCGGAATACGCGCGCAAATCGTTGTTGCGATTGCGTATCATTAAAGGACTAAGTGACCTTTTCTGTGTTCAATGATTGCAATCATTATGCAGGATCTGCAGATTCGTGTTGCACTACCTGTCTGCTTGTGCGTAGTGTTAATTTTTTTCACATCAACCTTCAATGTTTGAAGTTTATCAACATCTTTGGCGTGCAGGCCAGCATTATCATAATTTTATTATACAATTAGAGTCAATATGAAACGGATCTATGTGAATGACCATATATAAGGTGGATTTTCGAGACGGGGCAGCAACGGTCGGTACCTTAACACTTTACCGTTTTTCTTTAACTGCAACGGTACCCTAAAAAGTAAGTTGGAATCTCATTTCCTCCGAAATGTATGGGAAAAGTTTTTTGCGATTTCTGACTTTTCTAGTACTCAAACCTCAATTGGTCCATTTGAGTTTTTGATCCTGATAAGAAACAGGATCGATTGACATCAACAAAAGTTTTTGTGAAAACTGTCAATTAACTTGCTGACTGTACATTTTTTTCAAAATCTGTGAATGGGGATCAAAATTTCCCAAAAAAATAAGGACAGTCACCTAAGACAGCTTTTCTGTAACAACAACGGTTAGGTGGGAAGCACGACAATTGATTACCATGTTTGTTCAATGAATAGAATGAAAATGAGGCAGACAATTAGGACCTACTGGATTATAATAGTTTGTTTACTCAATAATCTATGAAGTTGATGCTAAATAAAATAACATGGCATGGGTTATATAATTGACTTGCTGTTGTCCGCGGTTTCGCCCGCGTGGATTCCTTAATTGAATCGGATTTTGTTTACAATTTCATGGGATTAACTTTTTTTGCGCGGAACTCTCATTCTTTTACGAGTAAGTTACTCCTTATAACATCAGGTATCTGCCAGTGAAAGTTTCGTCAAAATCAGTCCAGCCGTTTCGGAGATTAGCCGAAACAAGCAGACAGACAGACAAACATTTTAAAAATAGTTTTTTTTTAAGTGCTTTTTTAATATATGCATTTAGTAAAAAGCTGGTTATTTTGACTTTACAAACAGACACTACAATTTTATTTATTTATAGTAAGTAGGTGTGTAGTTTATTATAGATATGATATGTATGTACCATGTACGTTATCAAAAGCTCATAACATTATCACTACAGTATAATCAGGGTGGATGGAGTGGCTGGGGCAGACTGGATGCGGAAGGCGGAGGACAGGGTGTTGTGGCGCAACCTTGGAGAGGCCTATGTCCAGCAGTGGACTGCGATTGGCTGAGTTGATTGATAATCAGGATCACAGTGAATATAATTTTCCGTAGAACTAATAATAGTTTCACAATCAATACAAACCAGTCGAATCGGTCCTTTATATTTAAAACAGCATAAAGTTTGACCCGGGGGTGAAATTCTATGCTACTTTAGACCGTTGACGGCCAACACAGTTGTTCGACAAAACTATTCGTTTGCGGTAATGGCCGAACTGTCATTCGCAGACAAAACGACAATTTAATCGAGTCGTTTGTGTTTCAATACATTTTTAAATATCGATTTTTAAATTGTTTCAAAACAATCGAATCAGCTTACTGTAGTTCAGCAGGTTGTTGCACAGAACGACCATTTTGAGATTTCTGAACAAATGCAATGAAACTTGACCCATGATAAGAAAATGTACTGCAAAATATGAGTGGCCTCTCCAGTAACGTTAAATATACACATTATTATTTTGATTCCTTTAATAGATAAATGTCATAAATTAAACTTAAAACCACATTTGTCTTTTTTTGCAAAAACCCACTCGGTCATCACTTCCACATGAATCCTCCTCCATTGTGACACTCAAACACGATTAAAAATATCACTTCTGTGCCAGCAAATCCGCGGTCAAAAGCCATCATAGCTATGCTTATCTAACTCCCATTAATTAAATTCAATGGTAGCCACCAACAAAAGCATTACATATGAATGAAAATTTAAATCGGGGCAAACATGAACACGCTTTGTTTGACGGCTCATTCAATTTATGGCTGCAAATCTCTGTCGTACACTCTTCGTAAGTATATTATTGGTATTTAGCAGGCTTGCGGGCAGCCGGCTCGTCTGTAAACGGTAGATAGCTAACATACATTAATACACATGGCGATTGGATTCCGCTTTGTCTTGTAGTGTGGGGCTTGGTTGCATTGTAAAGTTATGTGTGCGGATTTGTATAGGAAAGGACTGTTTTTGGTGATATTTTTTTTAAATTAAGTGTATGCCAGTATTAATCTGCATCGATGTGGTTTTAGAGTCGTAAAAATGACACAAATACAAAACTTATTGGCAAGATTGAGGATCATGCAATCAACAAACAAACTTGGCAGGCTCACGGGATCCAAGATCGGCTGATGTTATTGGTTTATCCTTATCAAAATAATTAATAATGACTTCGGAACTTTTACGATAGGATATATCGCTATTGGTGGCATTTGGTAGCTATTACACGCCAGAATTTCAAGGTATTTAGCTTATGGCTGGTCGGTAATCGGCTTGACTGTAGGCTACATTGTGCTATAGATAACTTCACATGACTGTTGGATTCCATGTTGTCTTGCACGGGTGATACATCATATTATAATTATACCGGTGTTCCCGTGATAAGAAATCCTTGAAGTGATGAATGGATATATCTAGGAAAGGATGCAAGCCAAATACCTGCGTAAGATTTTTAAATTTTGAACAGATTTATTCTATGATATGTGTATATTTTGGAATTTTTCCGGGAATCGACAGTTTTTTAATCGATAATTATATTAACTACGGTAGATTTAATATAAGCATTTGAATGATACTTTTGAATTCAAGTTGTTCACATAATTAAGTGATGAATAGCTGTTTATATTTCACCAAATGCTGAACTATACAAGACATATCACCATTTCCCAAAAGATGTACTATGTACCCAACATAGTGCAGTTCGCAAACATTCAAACAACGGCAACGGAGCGAAATCCGTCCAACTTGAACCGATAAACTTTTTACAGTAAAGTAAACGTATGAAAACACGCGAAGTTTTTCTCTTTCGTTCTACTTTCATACCCACAGTACAATAGGTATCCCGCCGGTGTGTGCTGCGCCCCGGGTGCCATTTTAATTTTCCGCCAGCCTGAAAATTTACACGAAACGAATGAATCATCTATTTTAATGAGCTTTAAAAGTTAACTGATCATGGCAGGGCTCGAGAATGCTCGAGAATATATGATTGTGGAAAAAGTACGTACACTATTGCGCACTTTTCTATTGTGCAACTGCTCCATATTTTTGTGGAATCTAGACTGTGTCAGCTGAAATGATTTGTGGGATCGTTGCTGCTGTATTTTGTAGCGGAACCTGAGCTTTGTATTCGAGATTGGAATTTCTATCGTGAAGCTAAAATTATGTAACCTACACGTAGTGCATTGGGCTTTGTGTAAATAATTTGAATAAATAAGTATAATGGAAATTAGTTAGTTGAAAAATACGTACTATTGAAGCTAACTGAAAAACACCAAAGCAATGTTAATAAAATTTATATGAGACCAACTTTCGAGGTACGATTACCTATACCCTATCGAATAAAATAAAAACTTTTCAAATCTGACTACGCTGTAAAAAGTTATACGTGGTCATACATAAAAAAAAAACTACACGTGTCGACTTGAAAACCTCCTCCTTTTTTCGTCGGTTAAAAAAATATTGGATGTAACGTTAAGATTTCGGTGATGAACGAAAAACAAGAAAATAGAAAGAATAGAATACTCTTGATTATGCACACCATTTTAATATACAGGTTGAAATTTTACATAGGGTGACACAATGGGGGGGGTTCCCGATAATCGTAGTCAAATTTCACTGAACAAACAAAACTGAGACCAAAAACATATCAATTACACAGTCCCGAAAAATAAATCAGCTGCCGCTCATCCAGTCACATCGGCAGACCTCAAATCGTCCACTCACGTCAGAACCAATGACGTATGTAATCAAATTAGGGGTTAATTGCTAAATTAAGTGTCACCGCACTTTGTCCTTTTGCCTGATATATGATTTTGTCAGAAAGGCGTGTGACCACCAATTAAGGTAATGGAAAACTGGGCATTGGGTAGTCGCCACCCAATTTTGGAATAAGTGGACGGTTGTAAAAGTGATCTGATGAATTGTTGTCAATCAATTAGTGGTAAGTGTGGAGATTTAAATTTTGGTTGACTTGTTGATTTTTGTGACGTTATTTTACTTCGGCAGGTAATATAAGTGGAATTTAAGTAGTGCGCGGTAGTGTAAGTGTAAGTAGGTATACGCACTTATTATTATGTGTTTAAAGAAGAACTGAGAATCATGATTTATTGTGAACACAATTTAGAGTACACAAGCTGCTTACACAGTGCTTTAAGGATTTGTGTGAGCACTAATATCAAAATTGCTTTGAAACAATGGACCATGCTAATGCAATATTTGTTTCGTGTTGTGTTATTTTGAGTATTATTTAGAACAGGAAATGCAATTCTTCATCCAAGCGTTTTAGAACCTATTGTTAGAGTCCATTTTGTTTAGAGGCTAGGTTACAGTAGTCAGGTGGCAATGTGTTTTTATGGACCATGCTAATGTGTGTTCATTAGTGAATGAACAGTCCATGAACCTATGTTAGTGGTGGGTGATTTGAGAATAATTTGTTCCTAACAGTAATTTTTACCTTTTTTTATTCACGCTTTATACAGGGTCAAATTAAATTAGCTAGAGAAACTCCGTAGAATTGATGGGTATCGATATCTAAATATGATAAAATAATAAAAAGTAAGTTCAAAAACTAAAACCCTACTACTGAAAAATCAGGCTTGCCGCGGTCGGTCTGTAACCAATTAAATTAATATTATTTAGGTACCTCCACTTTAAAAATATTTATTCACTTAAACAATATGACATATACATATTTGTAATGTGCTCATCAAGACCTTTCTTTTGACTTCAAACATGTCATTATTATCTCAATTAAATTTTTTTCGTGGTCAGAAATTTTCATGCAAAATCCACCATATTAAATTTAGGGAGAATTTATATATCCTATGTCACCCGGACCATTATTACGAATCTATTGATACCCCATTCATTAAAATCGGTTCAGTAATTTAGCCGCTACGGTGGAACACACGTAAATACATACTTACATACACACATAGACTGCTAAAATCATAATCCTTCCTTTTAGCTTTGCCGCAGTCGGGTAAAAAAGAGATTTGATGATAATTCCTTTTTGCGTGAACGACCGTAAGTACGTTGTGTAGTTACTTGAAATATTAGTTTTTTATTGTCATCATCACAGACGTAGGTACCTATATATCGATATCTCAACACGATAAAACCAAAACAAAAGATTACCGCTAATAGTGCAGTTACTTGAGTTGAGAACTCAAGTAACTGCACTATTAGCGGGTATTGACCCCAGAAAAAAAAAAAAAAATTATATATTTTTAAACAACAACACAGTACATGGCATATGGAAACAGTAGGTTGTACTACCAAGTTTAAAATTATAGTCAGCTTTCCGTGCTCCTAAACTAGGTACGCAGACCTGTATCTTAGGAGTCGGAGATTTTACGGTTTCAATTTATAAAATACAAAATACAACCGTGACTTTACTGTTAGTTTACAGTGGTTGTTAACACAGCAGATGGAGTGAAAGATTGTGTTTGTGTAAATAGGGATGTGTTTATGAGTGTAGCGTGTGTGTAGGGAGGTGTGTATGTGAAGTGTGATTGTTTGATAAGCTTTCTTACAAGGTAGGTTTGATAAAGTTATGATTGTATAGCCAATAAATTTTCTGTCTCATCATAAGTTAAGGATATCAGCCTCTCTTCTTCTTCTTGAGTTCTTTTTTTTTCTTTTATCGTGTTTAGATATATATACCCATCATGTCTGCGGAGTTTCGCTAGCTTGACCTTGTATTTACGTGGCATAAAACTATAAACCCAGTTTAAACCAATTCTATAACTCTATTTACAAATGTGTAGGTATGTCACGTCTCCCTAAGACAAGCTCATAGACCATGCATAAAAAATAATACCTAATATTATGTACAACAATGTCACCCATGTCCACTAAACTGGATTACAACATTCCTGCTTGGGAGTAAAAACAATGCAGCAATACTTCATCGAACGAACTCTACCTTAAAGAACTCTTTTAAAGGTGGGGCAAAAGTAATGTGTAACGTGAATGTGACACAATTTTTGCAAGTGACGTCAGAACATCATTGCAATTTGATACATTATATTGTAGAAAGATAAAGAATTAGTTGACAATGCAATAGAGAACACACAGTCACACAGCTCAGGCAGCGATGGAAATTTTGAAACATCAATTTCCGGGCCGTGTGCTCTCCCGTTTTGGCGATTTGAATTGGCCGGCCAAATCGCCATATCTGACAGTGCCAGACTTCTTTCTTTGGTGCTTTTTGAAAACTCGCGTATAACACAACAAACCACATACCTTGCAAGTCTTGAAAGCCAACATTGGAGAAGAAATCACAAATTTGGAGGATATTTTGCGGGCAACAATTCAAAATGCCGTAAAACCAAATGTATTACATCCACTCAGGAGGTGGTTATTTGACCGATGATGTCTTAAATTTTAGCGCTTTCCGTGAAAACAGAACCAAATTTTTTGCATTTCAACCAAATGGCAGCCAATTCACATTCAACTTTCGCCCCACTTTGTAGTTAAAAACACAATAACCATTTTGCATATCACATTTTGTATAAAGCCTCTTTTCCGTCACATCCACTTTCACAATAAAGAAAAAAATCATATGCATTTTATATAAAATCCGAGCTACATATAGGGAAAAGCAGACATAATATACGGTGGCCCTTAAGCCAAAAGTGCCCTTAATACTGTGCTTAAGTGGGCAAGCTTCAGAAAATGTTCAGCGGCTTTTCAGGGCAACACTCCTAAGCCTTTTAATATCGCACCCCTAGACGTGTGCTTATCGGATCTCTTAACTGTTGCCGTTTTTAATGGCGTTTGCAGTTAAATCAGGTGTTCTTTTTGTAAATACTTGCGTGGATGTGTTGTTTGTGGATGCGGCTTTGTGTCAACTGTGAAGAAGGGAGTTAGGAGTGTAATTCTGTTAATTTGTGTTGATAGGTTACGTTTATTTAGTCATTATGTTTGTTTAATTTTGCTGATGCTATAGAGAAAATTATGTCTAATAATTATGATTATATATTTATAAACTATACTTTTTTGCCCGCCCCGGCTTAGAATGGGTGTAGTAATGAACAAAATGAGACCAATTCCCTTTACAGTATGACTATGTAATGAAATAAAATGACAATCACAATAGTTTCACAACGATTCTATAAACTACTATTGCTGGTATTTAAAAATATAGCAGGTATAATTTATAACGTTCTATAACTTTTTTAATACTGTTTTCACAAAACAACTTTTTTTTTCGTATTAATTTATAAAACATTGTAAGAATCTGATCAACTAAACGTCAATTCTCAATATTTTTGATGATCTGCTACTATATTCGCTCTCACTCACTCACTTTATTTTAAGGAGATTATTTTTCTTGTGCTTTATTTCTTTTACCTTCATTAAAATTCAATAAGTATCGAATCGGTATCGGTATCGCCGATATTTTTATAAGAGTATCGGTATCGTATCGGCAAAAAGACGTATCTACGCATCTCTAGTTTTCACCAATATTTAGAGAATTTATTCCGGAAGATTTAACTTCATAACATTAATAATATTAAACTTACATAATAATAATAAAAAAGTTTTTTGTTAATTCGTAAAAACTGCAAAACTCGACGAATTGCTACTTAGAGATAATTCAGACAGATACTTCCAGTCACAAAGCTGTTCGCTACAATCTTGTCATTGTCCTCTGTAGGTAGGTATCGGAAGGAATAAGTTGACATCATATACTTTCTTCTACTATTAAAAGTGACTACATTAAAAAAAAAAAACTGACGACTCACTTCACAATTAAGTCAACACGCACTAAATAAGCGCGAGTCATGCCTGCATCACACAATAAAATCCCGAGACGAACGTGTCTCAACTTAATTCACTTAATTCTCACTTGGGGTCACTGTCAACTAACGTCCTTACAAACGGCACTGCGACAATCGTCCAAATTTAATTACGTCACTGCATGCCAACCCTTCTGACGCGATGGGGCACAACGGACTCTAAAGTTTAATGGCGATAGTCACTCCGCACATGGGCCCTGTGCCCGTACTTTTGTAATTTTATTAATGACGTAATAACAGTTCTGTCAAATGCATGTGTATGCCCATGAGCGATAGTGGAGTCGTTAGCTCGGACGGGTTAATATCGGAGGGTTGAATTGGGGATTATCTATAAAATCTATGTGTTATTTGTTATTAAAAGTGGTGTTGAATTGCTGGCAACCGGCTGTGATGGTTATGTATTGACTACGTGCCGTTTTAATGGCTAAAAGAATATTAAATATGAAACCTTCTTCATTAATTAAGTTTTATGTAACAAAGTAATAGAGATGTAGTATGGAAGCATACCTAATCCATTTCCCCATACCAAAAACTTAACAAAGAAATAGCTTTAATAGGATAATAATTTTAATAATTGTAATTATATATTTAAGGTGCCCCGGGGCTAAAGCAACTACGGGGCTATTGTAACTAAATTAAATATCTCCGTTATGATAGGATTTTTAAATACACCGCCATCTATAAATTACGGAGCATAACATATTGTTACATGAAAAAAATAGATGGAAGCACTGCAGCTAAAAATGATGGTAAAACAGGTTGATCTGTCAAACTGCCATTTTGAAGCAATTTTGTACGAACGCACGTGGTGAAAAAAATCTACAAAAAATATGTTTTAAAGTGTTTTATTGCTGGTGTTTCAAGTGGAGTGCATAGTTGACAACCGTAAGTAGCTATAATTATTTTTTGCTTAAGGATTGGTTAAAGCTACAACAAGATATGTGTATGGTTACATTTTCCCTGATAATAACGTAACATGGGGTAATTGTAATTTTGAGGTTAGTTGCATTCGCCCCGTGTCGGTTTGTATGAAACCATGAATCAATAGTGTTGTGCCATGTCGATGTTTTAATTCTGTAATTTTTTATTGATATTGTGTAGGTACATTACTGGATTAGATATTGATATGATATAGACTAGATATGTGTACTTACAGTACAGTACTACATTGAACATAATCCATCTTCAGTATTTAAAGGTGTATTTTTTTTTGTATGTTAAAGTACGCTTTCACAACTTTGTTGCACCGATCCTTGTGAAATTTGGCATGAAGATAAAATAAAATTAATCTTTTGTTTTAGATGGTTCGGAATTATAAACGGAGAACAGAAATAAAATATACCCAAGACAATTTGTTAAAAGCATTGGAAGCTGTTAGGACCAATGAATTGAACACCTATCAAGCGGCTGACGTTTACGGAATTCCCAGGTCTACTTTGTTCCACCGATTACGCGGATCACGAGGAGTGAAAAAATCATATCGTGGTAGGCTACTGTTTTCACCAAAGATACTGAAACAAAAATAGCCGGCTGTATTCAAGTACTAGAAAAAACTGGTTTTCCTTTAACGGTACAAGAAGTTAGTTTTTTTTTTTTGTATTTAGTAAAATAAAATGTAACAATGTTCCTTAAGAACAATAAATTCCTATATTTGTTTGATTTTTTACTGCGATTGACAAATGTTACTTCTCTTATAGACTGACTCGTAAGTAGTGTTGTTGTGTTCTTAGGAAAAAAATTTTATGTTTGTATTATTTTTTTATATTTTTACTGTTTGTTAAATATTTCTTCTCTTCGAGACTGAAGTTTCTTTCTTAGGAACAAGAAATTCCTATGTTTGTTTGATTTTTTACATTTTTACTGTGATTATTAATTATAACTTTTCATAGACTGACAACTCGTAAGTTTTTTTCTTAGGAACAAGATATTCCTGTTTGTTTTTTTTTAATTGTTACTCTGATTGTTTAATGTTACTTCTCATTAAGACTGACAACTCGTAAGTTTCTTTTCTTTCTTATTAAAACACTGTGTCATATATTCTGCTTTTATTTGTATTTTCCTCTTAACAAACATTCAATAAAATTTGATTATCGACAAACGTGAAAAGTAAATTCACTACACTAACTATTAGCGAAATAGTTGCAATAGCCCCTGAAGTTAAGAAATATTTATATTACTCCAAACTGAGCTTAGATACGTGAACTTACGTTTCAAATTCACCTACGACAACACATTGCGTTGAAAACCTCTATTTATAATAATTTTAAGACCAACAGATATTCTACGATTGTCATTAGTTGCATTTGCCCCTTATCGGGGGTAAATGCAACTTTCTCTACCTCTAGTAGAGAACCGTTTTATTATTTCAATTCCTTACGGACTTTCTTTTCAGAACTAGGTTATTTAGGATATTAATGATATTGTTAATCAAGTAGAATTATCAAATAAAGAAAACTTACAATAAAAACGAAACTGCACGAAATCAAAGTTGGAACCATATTTTTTCTAGTTGCAATTGCCCCGGGGCACCTTATTTATTTATTCACACAACATTCATACATTTGATTAATAAAAAATAGTGCTTAAAACTATGTTAGTTCATACATAAACGCATACAATGCTTGAAGAACAGACAGTCATACAAGTAGGTACCTGTACACTATCACACGTCATAAATGAACTTTCACACTGTTTACTCAGGCAATGCGCTGATGAGCTTACTACCATTTTATAAATTAATAAATCAGTCCTTTGAAGAGGCCGAATTCCTTGATCAGCTGAAAATATCTTCAGTGAAACCTTTACATAAGAAAAATAACAAAACTGATCCAGGTAATTACCGTTCCATAGCTTTACTGCTTCAAAGATTTTTGAGAAAGCAATGTGTAATCGCGTGTACACTTTCTGCGAAAAATTTATAATAAGTACTAGTTTTTAGGGCTTCGCCCGCGTTTATGTCGGAGAATATCCCACGGGAACATATTACCGGGGATTCCTTCCTTATTCCTTGTCTACATTATAAAGGGAACCTCTGTGCAAAATTTCAGCTTTCTGGTCCAAGGGTTTGGCTGGGCGTTGAGCCAGTCAGGACTTCTCTTTTTATTTGACGAATGTCAGAATGGCTTTCGGAAAAATCGATCAACTACGAGTACGTTAGCAGTCTATAAATTTTAAATTGCCGGGAAACCATCTGTCCGTGCATCCAAGAACATGGCGAAGAAAAGAGAAGAGAATATAAAATAAGAAACTTAAATCAACAACAAAACTGCCAAGAAAGGTGAATTATGCAATATTCTTTGATCGTTTACTGTTATGGTAACTAAGAATACCATGGTTAACAGAAGACATAAAATATCCTATCCTTGATAAATCAGATGCTTAACTTTCATAACATCAAAAGAATACAGTAAGGTAACACAATTTACTAAACAACATTAGTCAGACAAATTCCATTCATTGTCGTATTTAATTTTCCCTTTAAAACCCTTTTCCTTCCCTGCAGTGAATCTGGTTTCCTAAAATGATTTCACCTTTACAATGTTGTCTGCACTCCATTGTTTTCAATTTTGCATTGTGTGATCTTCGTGTGCTTTTTTGTAAGCTCATTTTTTCAGACACTTCCTCAGTAACGTTTTTATTTATATAATCTATACATATACCAACTTGTTTAGCCTTTTCCCAGCTATGTTGGGGTCGGCTTCCAGTCTAACTGCATGCATCTGAATCTATAATCTATACATAGTATAAAATAAAGTCGATTTTCGTCCCTCTAAACTACGCATTACTGATTTCGTTACGGTTTACCAACATTCAGAAAATTTATTCGGAAGTTTTATGTATATGTCGCAGGCGATTTGTATGATTACGCTTTTTACAAACGGCGTCGTCCGTTTAAAAACGCTCGCAGTTTTGAAATATGCCGAAGGCAAAATGTAAATTGCCTTGTCACTATATAATATATCTTGGGCGGAGCACCGCCGTGTTCTCACGGAGGCGATCGGCGGCGGCGATCTCTCGCGTCCAAACCTGGTCCAGGCCATGGTGCGGAGCGAGAGTGTATGGGAAGCCGTCACCTCCTTCTGCGAAGCAGTAATGCTCGCGAAGGAGGAAGCGGAACGCGTGAGGGAGAGGCAACAGCCGCGCCCTCGCGCCCCTAGCCGCCGTAGGAGACGCCCTGGGCGGCGGGAATCGATTGCCGATTCCCGGCCACCGTAGGCGCGGGCTTGCGGACGACGAGTAACGGGCAGCTCGCCATCCGGTAAGGAACAGGCCCGGGTCGACGGCGCGTTGTGCTCCACGCGCGCCTCAAAGAGATGTCAGCAGTGACGGGGTCAATTGGGCCGATGCCGCCGGGTTCGCGGGTAGTTCGAAAGAGATACCGTGGCCCTGGCACGGGCAGTTGAAGGAGCATGGGTGGGTTTTAGTCAGTAAAAGTCTGACACGCCCTCCCGCTCTGCCCAGAGCGGGAGAAGTCATTTGATGATTTCCCATCCACAAAAAAAAAAAAAAAAAACTATATAATATATGCCACAACATTTATTTTGATGGACAATTCAAACATCGTTTACAAAATGCCGCGTCAAATTGAAGTATTTAGTTGTATTTCTCAAGGCTCTTGCCGGCCACTGCCGCGGCACCGCTCGCTCGGCTCGCACGCGGTTGGTCACAGTTCTAACCTAACCTAACCCATTTGTTCGGGGTGCTTAGTTACTGCGACTAATTCGGATCGCGCCTGGTTAGTCACAGTTCCGACTGAACTTACAATAGCAATAAATGTCGAAATTATAACAATTGAACGAGTGGCCAATTTTCCTTCGGCATATTACATAACTGCGAGCGTTTTTAAACGGACGACGGTCATATGCATAATGACGAATCATACAATCTGCCTGCGACATATATAATGCATTATTATTTAACTAAGATACAGCACTGAAATCTACACATTAGTAGAATACACCCATGCGAAGCTAGGGCGGGCCCCTAGTTATTTATAATATTAATGCGAAAGTAGATCTGTCTAAGTTACATTTAAACATTTTCAGAACCAAAAAAGTAACACCCGCATCTCCTGTGCCATAGCGATCAAATACGCTTGTAAAATAACGGACAAATTGCCACTATTTGTGAGTTAGCAACTAAGTACATCACAATAATGGTCAGATTTTGTCCGAGCTCCAGATTAAACCTAAAATGTTCAGAAAACAAGCTTCTATTACTGCCAAACTTGATCGTATTAAAGTTTTCCGACGGCTGCTCCGAAATATGAGCACGGAATGGCTCGCTGAAATTTAACTTGCTATCTGATCGAAGTATTTAAGTGGCAAGTAGATTTTGTTACATTAGTTATTTGGGTGGGAACGAAAAATGTTGTATCATTCTGTGTTTAACAGTTTTTTTGTTGGGTCATTCTGGTGATTTTGGTGGTTTGCCGCACTGAATTCATAGCGTCCTTGAAAGATAGTCTAAGTTATCAAAAAGTTCAACAAATGTATTTCAGTATTATGCGTGAATGTTAAAAAAAAATGCTCGTGGCTAAGTAATAACAGCCGCACGGGTCGATCCATTAGTTTAAGCTACGCTTGCCGGGGTCGGTCCGTGGATGGGTGATCATCTTTACATACCGAGACTCCTCCGTGCCTCGGATAGCACGTTAAGCCGTTGGTCCCGGCAGTCATTAGTGGATCTTTGACAGTTGTTACGGGTCGTCAGAAGCCCGAAAGTCTGACAATCAGTCTTACCAAGGGGTATCGTTTTACCCAGTTAATGGGTTGTGGAGGTCAAATAGGCAGTCGCTCCATGTAAAATACTGATATTCAGCTGCATCCGGTTAGACTGGAAGCCGACCCCAAGATAGTTGGGAAAAGGCTAGGCAGATGAATTTGATTGGTAAAAAATTATATAAATTATTTGTAACAATATCTACAACGCCACATGCGAACTGCCTACGCATCAAAAACCTGACATCGCACAAATCCTGCATCGTGACCCAGTAATATCAGCGAGAATAAACAACATCCCGACATCAACCAGGGCAGTAGCCAACCAGATACTACACCTCTGCCACCACTACCGGTACACGTCTGGTCGGAGGTTCATCCCTTTTCGAGCGTGAAGAACATTACACCCTGTTCTCGTACCTATAAAATCTTGCCAACAACTTTGCACTCACTTTGTAAAAGCCAGGCTTTGTTTATGTCATACTCATAACACAGTTATGGCTCAACTCAATAACCTACTGTCAATAAAAGACAGATCGCTACTAATGATAGACAATACAATTCTTTCTGTCCTTACGTTGCTTTCGTTCGCTTGTGTTCTTTTGTTTTATCTGTCTTAGATTATTGGGACGTTAAAACCATAGATAGATAGGTTTTTCCACAGAACAGATAAAGAGGTTTTTCTATCTAAAAACAACGCCAACGCCAACGCAACGCTGGTGACAGATAGGTTATCGGGTTCGGCCGTTAGACAATGGTGACTACCCAAAACATCAAATAAATCAGGCGACGAAAAATAATCAAAACGACATCAAATATTGCATAACTAAACGCCTTTATTTCCCATTGCCCTCCTTTATAGTACAGTCAGCGTAAACAGAAGCCATCAAAGCACAAAAGACATTCCGCGCAAAACTATTGTGTCATCGTACGAAAAATATTGCGTGAACGTCACCAATAAATAGAACAATATTCTTAGACGACACAACTTTGTCGTTCGTTTCACTACGTCTAGACACGTAAATTTATATAATATACCTACATATTTATAAATTATAGTCGCTTTTCATGTCCGTCCGCGTGATAGCGTGGTTTTTCTAAATTCCGCAATAGGTTTATGTGTATTAACATTAAAATTACATTTTTAGATTATAGCAATCTCGATGATTCGACAAGACGTGAAAACCGTGCGAAGCAGGCGGGTCGCTTGTTAAGGCGAGTAGTGCTGCCAACTAGCGCCACCATTGGGGAAAAAATCAAAAGTCTGGAGATATGGAACTTTTCGAAATTTCCTATGCTCACATTTTTAGTAAGATGAGGTAGTTCACGTGAGGTCAACTCCGAGGTTAGGACCTAGGAGATTTAATGTTGATTTTTTGATACATAAATGTTCCATATCTCCAGACTTATGATTTTTTTCTTAATGGTGGCGCTAGTTTGCATCACTACTCACCTTAAGAGCTGGCGAGTTTGTATGTGGGGGGTAATCTTCGGAATTACTGATCCAATTCCGAATATTCTTGCACTAATGGGAAGCTATAGTAGGTATTGCCGAGTGTCATTGGATATGTTTTATTATTTTATACATATATATTTATTGTTTTATTGTTGGATATATTTTATATTATAACAAGAAATTTCACGCGGAAGAAGTCACGGGCTGGAACTAGTATGGCATATATTTGTAGCTGACTGTAATTATTCATTGTACGAAACTTTGAATGGCGGTGGAACTCCTCATTTTGTATAACGACTTGTGTTTAATTCGTTTTATCTCAGTGCGCGGTGTTGGCGGTGTCTGCCAGATGGATTTTAGCGAGTTGAAATTGTTTTTCATTTATTCTTAATTTATAATAAATGTTTGGTTCGTGATTTTGTTTGGAATAAAACTCAATGATCTGCGCAAGTACCTACCTATCAAATGAAAGATAGTCTTGAATAAAAGCACCTTTAATTTGATGACATTAAGGCTGTGAATATGTTAAACTTATACACGAAATAGTGGTAACTACAACAAAACGGAAAGTATTGTTAAAAAACTCTAGCAAAAAATAACTGAGTTAGACGCCCGACAATCGACTCTCGTAATTATTGACCAGCTGATGTACACGTTCCCTCTCATTTTCATCCCTTCGCTGCACCATACTGTACGGCACTCTTTTTATTTTATCGTCTTTGATAGACGACTAAATGAAACCCCTTCACCTGATTGATTAACAGAACCCAAACATGAGCTGGCCACAACAAAAGGACGATAACTTGACCTGACGTCCTACGTAGGCAACAAATGCGATGCGATATAATATAAAAAAAACGTTGTCAGCCTGTGTCGGACGGAGAGGCGGGCTGGACTACCGAATACCGGAAAAAAAAAACTCTCTTTTCGGTTGTCTACATATACCTATCTTTTAAGCCTGACGTTCGGTCTCCGGTAATATTGGCTGGATAAGGAAAATGTTCTGATATTCAGTGGTAGGTAATATGTAATAAACAGACTGTCGTCTTAAGGCGAAAGAGATAGGGTAGCCCGCGAAATTCAAATTTTCTTACTGTAACAAATATGTATTTACAGAATCATAATCATTAGAATCAGTAATAAAACTCCTTAAATTAGTATAATCCTCAAATGTCCAGATTTCATGAAATAGTAATTCAATATGATTTCTTAGTCTTATAGAGTTGTATTGTTGACTTTAATGATTATTATTCTGTAAATACATATTTAATCAACATACAACTTAATAATGACTTGCAAATTTTAAAAAATACCAAAGAAAATTTAAATTTCTTTTTTCTTTTTTTCTTTCTTCTTTTTTCTTTCTTTCTTTTTTTTTCTTTCTTCTTTCTGTTTTACTTCTTTTTTTTCTTTTTCTTTCTTTATTCGTTTTTCTTCTTTCTTTTTTCTTTAAATTGCTTTGGGCACTTCCCCCTTAAGGAAGTAGGTCCAATTGAAAATCTTTGTTTCTTTGGAACCTAGAAAGAAGCTAACCCAATTAATAAATAAGTTTGAGGATGTTATCTTATCCTGATAATGCATCGGATACGTACATTTCTTAAAAATGAAACCTTATGCTGATTGTGATTTTGTAATGTACCTAACGTGTAATGTAATGTCTCAACAGAATCATCATCATCATTTCAGCCGAAAGACGTTCACTGATAGACATACTCGTAGGCCTCCCCCAAGCACCACCACTTCGACCGGCTCTGTGCTTCCCCCATCCAGCGGATTCAAAAATTACAAGTTACTTTTATCGCTTCACGTAGCTTTATCGCGTTGCTTTCCACATGGGACAGTTGCTTAGCGCCGCGCGTCGGACTAGTGATGTCGCGTAGAGATAAGTGGCTTGCTATCCATCATTGCATTAGGGGGGCGCAATATTCTATTGATTTTTCACGTATTTTTGCAACAACTTCACCATTGTATTGTTTTGGAAAATAATAAGGTTTGTGTAGTAGACAATTCTAAAATCTATGTAGAATTTTGTGAAGAATTTAGACAAGTTGTGGTCTCCACCACCAGAAAACAAGTTGAGTTATATTGTCCCTAAATTCTATACTTTCAAATCGAAGCAACAATTTTTTTATTGTATAATAATACCAAGATTGATAGTTAGACAGAATATGCTTTATTGTACTTTGGTACTCTGGATGACGCGATTTTAAGGGTTCCATTGTCAACAAGGAACTGTTATAGTTTCGCCATGTCCGTCTGTCTGTCTTTCCGTGGCGTAGCTCAGAGACTCTTAGTACTAGAAAGCTTTAATTTTTCATGGGTATACATATTAATCACGTCGAGGAGCTCGTGGCTAAGTAACAACAGCCGCATGGGGCGATCCATCAGGTTAAGCTACGCTTGCTGGGGTTGGTCAGTGGATGGGTGACCATCTTTACATACCGAGTCTCCTCCGTGCCTCGGAAAGCACGTTAAGCCGTTGGTCCCGGCTGTCATTCGTGGATCTTTGACAGTCGTTACGGGTCGTCAGAAGCCCGAAAGTCTGACCACCAGTCTTACCAAGGGATATCGTATTACCCAGTTACTGGGTTGTGGAGGTCAGATAGGCAGTTGCTCCATGTAAAATACTGGTATTCAGCTGCATCCGGTTAGACTGGAAGCCGACCCCAACATAGTTGGGAAAAGGCTTGGCAGATTTTGACATATTTATCACGTCGACAAAGTGGTAAAATAAAATCTTGAAAAAAAAATTCCAGGATACCTCCCTTGCACTTAAAGTAGGAATGATATTATTTTTTCTCGCCTATCCCATGGTGGGATATCGTTGGATAGGCCATTCAAAAATATTGTGGGTCAGTGAAAACCATTTTTCGTAATATTAAACTTTAAAGTGCTAGAGATGAGAATGCTAAGAGGGATGTGTGGTGTTACACGAATGGATAGAATAAGAAATGAGTACATAAGAGGAAGTCTAAAAGTGGCACCGGTGACTGAAAAGTTGTGCGGAAATCGGCTGTCATGGTATGGACATGTGACGCGGAGGAGTGAGGAAAATGTCGTGAGGAAAGTTTTGAGTATGAATGTCGATGGCTGTAAGAGTAGGGGAAGACCAAAAAAACGATGGATGGATTGTGTGAAAGATGACATGGCTAGAAAGGGGGTGACTACCGAGATGACGAATAATAGAGAAGTATGGAAAAAAGGACATGTTGCGCCGACCCCAAATAGATTGGGATAAGGGCAGGAGAATGATGATGATGAAACTTTAAAGTGCTAATTTTTGTTAGAGTCCAGTCCCCCTACCAACTAAATGGTTGTTTTTGTATATGTTAAAAAATTCAAAGCAGTAGTATATATTACGATGTCAAAACGAAAACTGTCACGGCTTACAACTTAACGAGTAATAGTCGACCAACTTACATTTGCAGTTGGAATGTATGGGAGAACATGTTCATCAACTACAATGTTAAGTTGTTGTTATGTTTTTTCTTGTGATAAACTCATCGCAACTACGGGACACGCATTGGCCACTTTTTCATTTAACTTGATGACGTCGACATTAGTCTATGCATTCTTGAACTTTTTCCAGTCATGAGAGAGATCTTGATGAGTTAATGAAAATAGTAAACAATTTATCCAATTAAACTAATAATAGCATACATATCCTTATTAACACTACGAATTATCTCTTAAATGAACCACATACGATAATCGTGTGGTCAAATAGGCACAAAATTATCCCAATTAGTATTATATCGAAATACGATAATCCCATCAAACGTTTAATCTCCTATAACTGTAGGTAAGTTACTACCTTACCAATTAAGGACCGTAATGAGTTTGATAGCAAAGTTCCTCTTAATTACGACCACGCATGTACTTACATAATGGATATTTGAATAAGTAAACAGCGTTACCAACAGATAATTTGAGCTCCAAAACTTTGTTACTTTAATACATCATCTAAATTGGCAATTGTTAATTAATTTCGTGGTTTTCTTTACTCTAATTTATTTATTTACTGACTATAAGCACAAAAATGTACAAAGGCAGACTTAATGCCGTATGGCATATGAGAAAAAGGGTCTTGACAAACAGACGGATAACGAAGTGGCGACGTTTTCTCCTTTTGAGGAACGGAACCCTAAAAATTGACGAATAAATATTTTTTTAAACATAAAGACATACATTCTACCTATTAAAAACTATACATACAGGGTGGGTCAAAAATCGTGTATCAAACGAAACATGGCGATAGTTGGGGTTATTTGCAGTAAAAAAAAAAATTTGGTAAAAATGATTAAAAATGATAAGTAGGTAACAATAAAAATATATCGAAAAAAGTGCCAATACTCATAAATCATAGTACCCACTGTCATAAAAGAACTTTGGTAGTGATGATAATTATAGAAGCAACTAAACACCGTTTATTGTTTTAAAATAAGTAGCCATTTTACTCATTAACTTTTAAAGAGATCAAGTTAGGGCTCTGCCACACAGATATTTTTTAATGCAAATAACCCCAACTGTCGCCCTGTTTCATTTGATCCACGCTTTTTGACCCACCCTGTATAATAAATGTATCTAATTACAATGTAAGTATACATAAACTAATTAGTTATGTTTATCACCTAAGCTTAACTGTTTCCTTTGAAAGTCTTACTTAATTAATTCAGTAAAATATTGCGTAGGTATGTGAAAGTAGGGAGCTATTTTGGTCCGCAGATGCTCGGTTCACTCAAATTGGAGTAAATTTGTGTGTCGTAAACACACGAGAATATATTAGTTAAGCTCAGCTGCTAATTCTTAATAGTTTATGCAAATCTGTGTCAAACGGTCCTTGTGTAAACCTCCCATCCCTCTCTGACGTCATCTCGCTTCAAGATGAAAACAAAATGCTGATTTGCATGTGCAAATAACATTGTAGTGAAATCCAAACAGCAATTTGGGAGACAATTGGGTACCAGCTGCGTTGCCCCTTCTGAGTTTGGGGACAAGAATTAAACAATAATTTCTTGCTTTCGTCAAGAACTACTGTCAAGGGCTTCATTGTTATCTTGTTAGAGCACCTGATTCGTGAAAATGCCGTCGAGGGGTCTTAGATTAAGCCGAAATTCAAGTTAATTTTGAGGAAATTTTAGACACAAAAGATAGCAGACGGTCTTTGTTTAATTAAGTCGGCCATAATATCGAATTTTCAAGCTGTAAAACTGATTTCAAACCGTCTATAATTAACTTCCACAAAGAAACGCTATAGGAATCCGGCAATTTTTTTCTATCAAAAATATAGGTACTAAGCAGATCAAACATATAACAAAAGCTACTTTTAAATTTTCGTTAATCAATAATCTGTAAACTCTAGAACGACAAAAGAAATGATTAATGATACAATCTGCAAACGAAGTCGCAAAAATAAAAAGGAATCTTGCAACAATGGTTCTCTATCAAACGCAATGCCGAAAACATAAAACTGTCATGTGCATTATGCACCCGATAAATATAATTCCCAGTAGACACTGCTAATGCTATTTAGTCTCTCCAGAGATGTAGGTCACTATGCTGCATCTATGATTGGCTAATAACACTCGAAATACCACCTTATTTGATCAATCCAAAGTCCTATTTCCATCTATCCTAAAGTTCCAATGCAACGTCAATCAAAACTGAACTTAGATAGCAAAGTTTATGGTAGATTTTTCAGTGACAGCTGCATTGTACGCAAAAAAAAAGTGCGCACACGGCTAGGGTAACTGATTTGTGCACGCATCTATTGCGTGGGGTGTCTAATGGTTTCTGCATTCGTTCAGAAGTTCAGAACACGAGTGCATTTAATTTATGGTCACTGCAAGAACGTGGGATTATCCATTGTCAACATTATCTTAAATATTTTATGTTCAATTAAGTCTGCTTTTATTTTCTGCAGCTATAAATTTCGCCACAACACTACATATCGCGTTCGGGGATCGTATGAGTAAGCTAACCCTTCCTTGTTCCTTGTAATATATTACTTTGGATAAATATTTATCTTGCATACGTAATAATATTATGATTCTCTTACGTTTTTTCTTCGACCCAGCTTAACTGTTGTTGTATCATGTTCCCTCTGACAGTTTGAGTAACTTTTTGGTTAGTGCCGGAAACGTAAATATTAACAAAACATTGTTTTGTATTATTTCCTACATAGGTTTTAATTACATCCGACTCCACATAAGCCTGTTGACTGATAAACTTGATTTTTTATATCCGTTGTCCTCTAAAGCCACTATTTTCGTAATTTCACCCAACAACTTTAAAATGGCGATAAGTATTTTTAACCGACGATAAAAAAGGAGGAGGTGTTTAATTCGACACGTATTTTTTTTTATGTATGACCACGTATAACTTTTTACAGAGTCGTCCGATTTGAAATACTTAGGTTTTATTCAAGAGGGCTTATTATTATACTTCAAAGTTAACTTTAATCCCATATAAAATTTATGAACTTTGCTGGGGTAGTTTTTGAGTTAGCTTCAATAATACGTATTTTTTCTCCACATTTTATATGGATGATGTTCTAGTTTCTTTTGCAGGAAGTGGTATTAGAATTTGTGTGGAGTAGGTACCACAATTAAAAAGTGAAAAAAAATTTTTTTTACAAAAAAATACAACCGACTTCCAAAAACAACACTACAAAGTGAAAAATAACTTTAATTTCGGAAGTCGGTGGCAAAAAACGAAAATACATATAACCAGACACCGACTTCCGAAATTAAAGTTATTTTTCACTTTGTAGTGTTGGTTTTGGAAGTGGTTGTATTTTTTTTTTGTAAAAAAGTTTTCATGGTCAACAACAACAGTCCTTTTCTACATTACATTTCCTGGTTGACGCAAATTACTCCACTATGGTAAATATTTTCTTAAAATAAAACGGTATGTTTTATTAATCTGCTAAAGTACCTACCTATACCACTACTCGTCACTAAACTAAAACCAGAGACAAACTTCGTAAGCCCATAATTAAAATAGACAATAAACTTTATCCGCGCAAGCCGCGCGTCTTAAACCCTATCCAAAGGGCAACCACCCCGGACTGTTTACACAGTAACCTACATTACTGCTTACCATGAGGGATGGCATCATTAATGATAGGGACTTGATCGGGGACCCTCCGTGACTTTGAATGCATTGAGCGTCATTCAAAATGGTTTGCTTATAAGATTTCAGTCAGGCAATTTTAGAAGTGTCAAAAATGTGTTTGGATTGGTTTATGTGGTGAATATGGTTATATAATCGTAATTGCTTTATATAGCAAATGTGTTGATAAATAATTATTAGTTTTCACTACAAAAATAAATTGTAACAAACTCTCCGTGACTTTGAATGCATTGAGCGTCATTCAAAACGGTTTGCTTATAAGATTATAGTGTAATTGTATTTGGCATATAATTGTGACATGTACTAAAATATTGATTTTATTATATTGTTTTTATTCTTTTTAATGTGTCATTCTATTTTGTATGCCTTCTGGCGGGACATAGTATGGACCAACATTTTATTTTTATATAACATCTGTATAATTTTACCCTATGTGCACAAGATGAATAAATAAATTTGAAAATTTGAAGATTTCGAGCAATTTTGGTAGTGTCAAAAATGTGTTCGGATTGGTTTATAAGTTTGATGGTGGTGAATAGGATCATAATGCTTTATCTGGCAATTATTTGAAACTAATAATTAAAAAAAATATTGTGATTTTTTATTCCCTAATACAATCTATCCTAACAATACAAACCCAAGCCCTTAGTTAAATTCTTTTTTTTTTTCTATTACATATCCACTGATTGGATTCCGAACCAAACCATGGGACACATAAAAGAAAATCGACGTTAGTTCAGTTCCAATTTCAATATCAGATCGAGTCCGTGCCGATCTATTGTGAAATACGTCCGAGTGGTCGGAAGCAAGCACGATGAGCCGAGGTGGGCGTCACTACTGCCTTTCATGCCACCCTGTACGTATATTCCATTCAAATTTTTACCCTCAGAACGGTAGGCATGCTCGATGAGTACTCTAACGTCCATTGAATGCAATTTGATGAAGCCAACGCGGTGTAGGCTATTCAAACTGAATAGGATTGGCCACGACAATACTGTGATTTAATAGAACCGCACCGAAATACCGGGTTACATGACATAGCCTTGTTTCTGGCGTATTTGTCGTACAGTAATTGAGTTAATATTTGGGGAATTTAAGATATGATCAAAGGCAGAATTTGGGTTGATAGACATTCTTACTTAGAGGTGTGTAAAGATGTTACCATAATATAATCAATTTGGTTATAAGGCATCCATTTTGCGTGATAAAATTTGGTACGGTTCATCAAAATAATACAAGTTTATTGATCCACGAAGTATACGTATATTTTAAGCAGCGTCTGCCAAGTAATCCCTGGAGTGCGCTTTTTATCGATTTAAACGTTTTATTGCTCTTTCCCCGTCACGACAGTCTTTGTAGTTGAATATATTTTAAACAGTGATTAAAAATTGCCAAGCTTTACGTTGACGTGGAAGAAATAAAAAAAAAATCTCATTAAGGGTCATCGATAATTTTGTGTTTTTAAAATTCATACAAAATCAAATGTATACGGTTAAATCATTTGGATTTTCCATATTTGACTATATTGCCTACTGCTGTACTAAAACCGAAACATTATTAAATACTTGAAATTTCCAAATTTCTTGAAAAATCCAAAGTAGCAGCGTCTATTTTCTGTTTTGAACTATTGTAACAGTTCCTTAATGTGCATTAAAATGTGCTTTAAATCAAAGGTATTTAAATATGTTAAGAACTTACTAAGCTAAAAAATTATTTAAGTAAAGCATTTTGTCATAAATTTACATTTAAAAGAAGTGCTTTTAAATTCCGGTGCGCGTGAGAGTCTTCTATCTCGCGCGTCAAACTAGACAGCCATAATGCCATTTCACTTACAAACCGAGCTAAACCACGCTTCGATATATCCTCTTAAAATCCGCCAACAATTTCATTTCAAAACCAGAGCCTACATTAAAACAATTACAAAACACATCCAAACAATACTTGTCACTGTTTAACGGATTTCACTGAGGCAATAAATCTGCCAACGACGACAAACAACTAAAACTGAGTTATAACAACAAAGTCAAATTACTGAAGGAGTTTACCGCATCTAGGGTGGAGGGGGAGCAACCGACACCGGGGTGCTGTACGACCTCAGAATACTGATGCACCTAACTCTCGAAAGATTTTCGGATCGGGATTTTCCTTTCTTTACAATGGGTCCTACTCTTGGGGCATATCAATAGCACGCGGTTATGTCGTTAGAAAGTTTCTTCGGGGCACACCGTCGACATCGATTTTCAGGCTTAAGGGGAAGTATGCGTGCGGCGGGAATAATACTGAAGTTGGTGGCGATAGGTTGAAGAGACTGATATATTGGTAACGCACTGGTGTTTGTTATTGTTTAATCGTGATTTTCGGGTATTGTTTCATTATTGTTTGATGTATACAGACTGAAAGTGAAAAAATACAATGAGATAAGATATTAATTTTATGAAGTCAGGCTGCAGTGCAATGAAAGATGAGTAGGGATGATGCCTGGGTAAAAGAAAAGAAGTTCTATTTTTAGTCCATCAGTCAGATATTAAAAAAATATTAGACACGTAGTTTTTGCTTTATCATGTTAATAAAAAAATACTTAGATAACACGCATTAAAGTTGGGAACTGGGGGCTCGCTACGTAGCTTCTACGTATAAAATCTAGCTAGGCGTGACGTCATGCTACAGTTTAACTCAATGTATCGCCGTAATCTTTTAATTATGTAAAAAAATAAAAAATACGTGTCCAATATTTTTTACTAACTATATGACGGATAAAACAAATTTTAGTCATCATCCTTATTGAAGATATTATATTCATCTGTTTTTTTTTTTTTTTTTTTTGTAAATTATCTGGCGCTACTAGCCCTTCTACGAAGCAGCGGATCTTGTGAGCAAGTGTTGCTTGACTATAAAATTGACTGAATAGTAGGCTTACCTACAAAATAATAATAATAATAATAACTTTATTTCGGACAAAAAAAAACATCCATAATTGTGTTAGTGAGTACTTAAAATCTATGTTATTATAACACAAAATAAAAACACATTAAAATTATACACAAATTTTAGGGTCCGTGGCTTAGGCCCCCAGTGGTCGAGGCACCTGTGGCCGACGCCCCCGATTCGATTAATTTAATATTTTTCTTTTTTTGGGGTTTTTCACTTAGTACGGTAAATGAGAAAAGTGTTTCACCATAATAATAATGTACATCACATAAACTCTTACAAAGAGCTTAAATACTTAGTCAGGGCCGCTTTTGATAGTGAGAAGTGTGCATATTTTAAAACTTATATTGATAAAAACATCAAACATCCAAAGGCATTATGGAACCATATTAAATCGTCAATAGCTATTTCTAAAAAACCTGAGCATGGTTTGCCGCATTTTTGTAATAACCCCGAGAAAATAAATGATAATTTTTTGGACGTACCTGGTAGTGGTAGGGTCAGTTCCGCTGACTTAAGTTACTTTGAGCACCACAGATTTGGTAATATTCATTTCCAGCTTGAGCCAGTCCAGGAGGACATGGTGTTGAGGCTTTTACGTGGTCTTAAGTCCAATGCTCAGGGATCTGACTATATCTCACTGGAGATGCTGTTGATGACTCTTCCTCGTACTCTTGCAGCTATTACGGCCATCATCAATAGATCCATAACCTCCTCCTCTTTTCCAGATTTATGGAAACTGGCTATAGTAAGGCCCATACCCAAGGTACCTAATCCCACCAGTGTGAAGGATCTTCGGCCAATTAGTCTTTTGCCTTGTCTCTCCAAGATTCTAGAGAAGGTTGTCTCTAATCAGCTTCGGACATATCTTGAGCAGCACGGCATTTTGCCTATGGCTCAATCAGGATTTCGTAAGGGGCACAGCACTGCCACAGCTCTTCTTGACGTGGTTGGAAACATCCTCGAAGCCAGGGACAAGGGTATGGGTACCATGCTTGTGCTGCTGGATTTTTCGCGTGCCTTTGACTCAATTAATACCTCCCTTCTCCTCTCCAAGCTGTCCTTCTACGGATGTCAGCCTGAAACAGTCCTATGGTTTCAGAGTTACCTGAGTAACCGTTCTCAGTTTGTCCAGGTGACAAATGACAGTGATGGAGATGTTGTGTCCTCTAGTCAAAGGCGGGTGACCCGGGGCGTACCACAGGGATCGATCCTTGGCCCTCTTCTTTTCATTCTGTACAGTGCGGACATCATTAATTGTCTGGTCAACACCAAGTTCCACCTATATGCTGATGATCTTCAGTTGTATATCTCATTCCGCCCCCAGGAGTCTGCTGAAGCTGTAAAAAGAATGAATGAGGATTTAGATAGGATTTCAGCATGGTCAAGAAGAAACTCTTTGGTTCTGAACCCAGTTAAGTCCAAGTACATTGTAATGGGATCAAGAGACTTCCTAAATAAAATGTTGGGATACAGTCTGGATTTGAAGATTGATGGGTGTTCTATTGATAGGGTGCAAGAAGCCCGTAATCTTGGTGTGGTATTTGATGAGCACCTGCATTTTGAGACACATATCATGGAGGCTGTGCGCAACTGCTTTTACCGTCTTAAGCTTTTGTACCGTGTACGGCCGTACATAAGTGTGGATATGCGTATCATGCTATGTGAGTCACTTGTTTTATCCAAGCTGAACTACGCTGACACTGTGTATGGTGCGTGCATTCTTGGTAGGACCGAAAAGTTGATCCAGCGAGTGCAGAATGCCTGTGCAAGATTTTGTTTCAATGTCCCTCCCCGATCTCATATAACACCATTTTTAAATAAGGGTAATTTGATGAGAATGTCAGATCGCAGAAAGCTTCATCTGGCTACCCTACTCTTTGGCACCATTCTCACAAAAAAACCAGAATATTTGTATCAAAAATTGACTTGGTCACGAGATATAAATAAAATTAAAACAAGAGCATCATCTTACCTTTTGTTGGCCTCAACGCACAGAACTGCTGCTTTCCGTGGAAGCTTTAAATTCGCTGCCTCTCGCTGCTGGAACGATTTGCCACCGCCGTTTCGTGCTATAAAAACAGTTGGTACTTTTAGTATTAAATATAAGCAACACTTGTTACGAATACAAAAGGAAACCAGTCTCTGATAGTCTAAACTCACCCTGGGTCTGCACGTAGGTAGTTGGTATTGGTGACCTTAGCGGAGTCTTGTGTTCCTAGCAGCATGTTTAACTTTGAACGCTTTGTTTTTTCACTCGGTGATTGATTATTTTTTTTTTTTTTTTTTTTTTTTTTCTTCCGACTTACACAACACAACACATTCAGTTATACACTCAACAATACTTTATATTATTTATTTGCACCATTTTTGCACCACTCATTGTTTTATTTGTGTCAAGTCTTTACATCCTTTTTTACATTAATGCACATTGACAGCCAGTCGCCTGCGCCCGCATCTCATGCATGGTCTCATCGCTTGTCATTGTTGTCATCTCAGCTTGTCATAAATATAGACAATAGTCTATAGCATAGACTAGTGAGGTTGGACCGTCGGGCGTCAAGCGTGAGTCGAACTTTACACCTTATTGACGGTTTTTGTTTTTTTTTTCTTTTCAAGTATTCTAAGTATTTGTATTTTATTTTATTTTATTTTATTCCCCTTGCTATTTTTAATTGATATCCGTGGGTATGTCCGTGGCATCACACAGGCCCTATCAGAATACCAGCGTTGCGGTATTTATTTTTTAAATATCGCAGCTTTATGCTGAGATGGGAGCCTTTTTGGCCTCGCACAGGTCTCTTTTTTTGTTTTTTTAGTCTGATTTCTTTTTTTTTTTGTTTTTTAATGTTTATTTTGTTACTTTTATATGCTCTTTTTTTAACTGTATTTCCTGTGCGTGTCCCAAATAAAATATTTTTCTTTCTTTCTTTCTTTCTTTTACTTTTCCTTGCTAAACAACATTTATCGATCAAATAGCAGAGAGAATAAATCGCCACTTAACCTTATCCTTACACAACTTTTTCCCCATTAAAAGCATATTTATTATGTACAAACATACAAAAAAACAAAAAAATACTTCATATAAAAGTTACTGAATGTTGTTAATATACATTTATAAAAAAGAACAAAGGGCGTTTTTTTTATAAACCCCGTCCCTACCCTTGTAGTATGTTAAGTTTCGGATGGAAACATGCAAAAATATCATAATATCTTTAGTGAAGATAACAAATGTGAACGAATGAATGAATGAATGCGAGAATATGGTATTTTGTGTAAAATTATTTTACTTAATTATTTTTAGGTTTCTGTATTCATTAATGTTTGGGGATAAATAAATAAACGAATGTGAACGAAATATATTAAATTGTATTTGGGCTTTGTACAATAATATCGTCCCAGGCACTTTGCAGGACCAACGAAATTGTTTAAATGTGCCCAGATACCGAAGTACCAGATAATGCTCACGGTATGCCAACAGCGCTCATGCCCGTTAAGCATGAGCAATAATATTCCTTTATGGCAGATCTGCCCTCCGAGGTGGAATCGATCAGTAAATAACTGTAATAAGTTTTATTTGATATGTGCCTCGATGAGATACGACCTCTCAGGAGCATACAATCTTCCGTTTGGATGTCATACTGTATCAACCTTGGACTTGGTGTTATGAACACTTCCATAATTATTATATACACCTCCTCGCATAATTATGTTCGCTAACATAAGAGCGTGCCAGGCGCAACATCCAATATAAAAGCATTCCTGTCATAAATCACACTAATATTATAAAGGCGAAAGTTTGTGAGTGTGTGTGTGTGTGTGTGTGTATGTTTGTTACTTCTTCACGCTCAAACGGCCAGACCGATTTGGATGAAATTCGGTATGTAGACAGCTTATAACCTGGCTTAACACATAGGCTACTTTTTATCCCGGAAAAATGTAGTGCTCCCGTGGGATGAGCAAGAAATTCAAATATATTTGCTACTCTTTCAAACTCAAACGCCTCGACCGATTTTGATGAAATTTGGTGTGGAAGTCGCTGACACTCTGCATAAACACATAGGCTACTTTTTATCCCGAAAAAATAGAGAAAGAAGGAAAAAGTATTTATTGTGACTAGCACAGGAAGATCACTAACTTAACAAAAAACACAATAATAAAAGTTTGAAAACAAAAAAACAAAAATAAATAATCACATCACATCACACTATCACACTAATATTATAAAGGCGAAAGTTTGTGAGTGTGTGTGTGTGTGTGTGTGTATGTTTGTTACTTCTTCACGCTCAAACGGCCAGACCGATTTGGATGAAATTCGGTATGTAGACAGCTTATGACCTGGATTAACACATAGGCTACTTTTTATCCCGGAAAAATGTAGTGCTCCCGTGGGATGAGCAAGAAATTCAAATATATTTGCTACTCTTTCAAACTCAAACGGCTCGACCGATTTTGATCACACTAATATTATAAAGGCGAAAGTTTGTGAGTGTGTGTGTGTGTGTGTGTGTATGTTTGTTACTTCTTCACGCTCAAACGGCCAGACCGATTTGGATGAAATTCGGTATGTAGACAGCTTATAATCTGGCTTAACACATAGGCTACTATTTATCCCGAAAAAATGTAGTGCTCCCGTGGGATGAGCAAGAATTTCAAATATATTTGCTACTCTTTCAAACTCAAACGCCTCAACGGATTTTGATGAAATTTGGTGTGGAAGTAGCTGACACTCTGGATAAACACATAGGCTACTTTTTTCCCGAAAAAATAGAGAAAGAAAGAAAAAGTATTTATTGTGACTAGCACAGGAAGATCACTAACTTAACAAAAAACACAATAATAAAAGTTTGAAAACAAAAAAACAAAAATAAATAATCACATCACATCACACTATCACACTAATATTATAAAGGCGAAAGTTTGTGAGTGTGTGTGTGTGTGTGTGTGTATGTTTGTTACTTCTTCACGCTCAAACGGCCAGACCGATTTGGATGAAATTCGGTATGTAGACAGCTTATAACCTGGCTTAACACATAGGCTACTTTTTATCCCGGAAAAATGTAGTGCTCCCGTGGGATGAGCAAGAAATTCAAATATATTTGCTACTCTTTCAAACTCAAACGCCTCGACCGATTTTGATGAAATTTGGTGTGGAAGTCGCTGACACTCTGCATAAACACATAGGCTACTTTTTATCCCGAAAAAATAGAGAAAGAAGGAAAAAGTATTTATTGTGACTAGCACAGGAAGATCACTAACTTAACAAAAAACACAATAATAAAAGTTTGAAAACAAAAAAACAAAAATAAATAATCACATCACATCACACTATCACACTAATATTATAAAGGCGAAAGTTTGTGAGTGTGTGTGTGTGTGTGTGTGTATGTTTGTTACTTCTTCACGCTCAAACGGCCAGACCGATTTGGATGAAATTCGGTATGTAGACAGCTTATGACCTGGATTAACACATAGGCTACTTTTTATCCCGGAAAAATGTAGTGCTCCCGTGGGATGAGCAAGAAATTCAAATATATTTGCTACTCTTTCAAACTCAAACGGCTCGACCGATTTTGATCACACTAATATTATAAAGGCGAAAGTTTGTGAGTGTGTGTGTGTGTGTGTGTGTATGTTTGTTACTTCTTCACGCTCAAACGGCCAGACCGATTTGGATGAAATTCGGTATGTAGACAGCTTATAATCTGGCTTAACACATAGGCTACTATTTATCCCGAAAAAATGTAGTGCTCCCGTGGGATGAGCAAGAATTTCAAATATATTTGCTACTCTTTCAAACTCAAACGCCTCAACGGATTTTGATGAAATTTGGTGTGGAAGTAGCTGACACTCTGGATAAACACATAGGCTACTTTTTTCCCGAAAAAATAGAGAAAGAAAGAAAAAGTATTTATTGTGACTAGCACAGGAAGATCACTAACTTAACAAAAAACACAATAATAAAAGTTTGAAAACAAAAAAACAAAAATAAATAATCACATCACATCACACTAATATTATAAAGGCGAAAGTTTGTGAGTGTGTGTGTGTGTGTGTGTGTATGTTTGTTACTTCTTCACGCTCAAACGGCCAGACCGATTTGGATGAAATTCGGTATGTAGACAGCTTATAACCTGGCTTAACACATAGGCTACTTTTTATCCCGGAAAAATGTAGTGCTCCCGTGGGATGAGCAAGAAATTCAAATATATTTGCTACTCTTTCAAACTCAAACGCCTCGACCGATTTTGATGAAATTTGGTGTGGAAGTCGCTGACACTGCATAAACACATAGGCTACTTTTTATCCCGAAAAAATAGAGAAAGAAGGAAAAAGTATTTATTGTGACTAGCACAGGAAGATCACTAACTTAACAAAAAACACAATAATAAAAGTTTGAAAACAAAAAAACAAAAATAAATAATCACATCACATCACACTATCACACTTCACACTAATATTATAAAGGCGAAAGTTTGTGAGTGTGTGTGTGTGTGTGTGTGTATGTTTGTTACTTCTTCACGCTCAAACGGCCAGACCGATTTGGATGAAATTCGGTATGTAGACAGCTTATGACCTGGATTAACACATAGGCTACTTTTTATCCCGGAAAAATGTAGTGCTCCCGTGGGATGAGCAAGAAATTCAAATATATTTGCTACTCTTTCAAACTCAAACGGCTCGACCGATTTTGATCACACTAATATTATAAAGGCGAAAGTTTGTGAGTGTGTGTGTGTGTGTGTGTGTGTATGTTTGTTACTTCTTCACGCTCAAACGGCCAGACCGATTTGGATGAAATTCGGTATGTAGACAGCTTATGACCTGGATTAACACATAGGCTACTTTTTATCCCGGAAAAATGTAGTGCTCCCGTGGGATGAGCAAGGAATTCAAATATATTTGCTACTCTTTCAAACTCAAACGGCTCGACCGATTTTGATAAAATTAGGTGTGGAAGTAGCAGACATCCTGTATTCACATAGCACACATAGACTTTTTTACATCCTGAAAAAATGTAGTGTTCCCGTGGGATGAGCAATTTTTTTGTGAATACTTTTCGCACCGATTAAATATTACACGTTTAGTATATCTTATAAACCGCGGGTAACACCGCGGGGCGCAGCTAGTATAATTATAATTTAAAATTATACATATAGGTACCTACTTACAATCAATATCAAATCATACTACCGAGATGACGAATAATAGAGAAGTATGGAAAAAAAGGACATGTTGCGCCGACCCCAAATAGATTGGGATAAGGGCAGGAGAATGATGACCTACTTACAATCAATATACATTTATTATTTATGTAAAATATTTTTGTGCCTGACAGTACATTTGATCAAAAAATGCTTTGAATTAAATTAATCGAATCGGGGGCGTCGGCCACAGGTGCCTCGACCACTGGGGGCCTAAGCCACGGACCCAAATTTTAGACACATGGAGTCCGACCCAGTGCCTATGAAAAGGACCGTCTGACCGAAAAAAACCCGTCCGACCGTCTAATGAATCAAAATATTAAACACAGCACTTAGAGCACAGTCGTATAATCCGTCAAAGCTTATGCCATAACGAGAAAGAATTAAATCAATCAAAACCAGCCCAGTTGGTCGGTATTAGTGAGCTTACAACTAATTCTATAGGAAATAATCGATCTCCCTCACTTATCTAGGACATTAGGCACATGCGATCCCTTCATTTAATTTACATGAAAGTATTGGCGATTCATTTTTCTGTAAAAGGGGATTATCTATACGGAATAGTGATCCCCTGGGCATTAAGTGTATTGTTATATGCTGGAGTATGTCCCCATACGTTCGGTAGATTTATTGAATTATGAAAATTAAATGAATGGGCAGTAGAAATGTGAAGTTCTTTTCAGATGTTTTAATGTGATTAGATTATACTTTGTGTGAGTAACTGGTCATCATCTGCCTAGCCTTTTGCCAACTATGTTGGAGTCGGCTTTCAGTCTAACCGGATGCATCTGAATACCAGTATTTAAACATGGATCGACTGCCTATCTGTCCACCACAACCCTGTTACTGGGTAAATGATTGGTTGTCAGACTTTCGGGCTGCTGACGACCCATACCTAACGACTGTTAAAGAAAAGGACTCCGGGACCAACGAAGCCCGGAGGTGTCTTGGTAAGTAAAGATGGTCACCTATCCACGGGTTATTATTTTCATTTGAAAGGAAAGGTAGACACAAAATAGCACCGTAAACAATCACAATGTCACAACTCTCACAGAATTATTTCAAAACTTCAAATCATAATGTCTGTATCAATAAAATTGTATCATAAACATTTGCAATTTTGTTTATACTTCGTTGCGTAAATCAACAATTTGATACAAATTCAAATAAATACCTATAAGAGAAATGGGTGTGCCTATATATTTTAACTCGGCCATCAAATAGGAGCAGTGGTGCCCTAGTAGTAACAGCCACTACTTACGAGGTCTAGGTCGTAGGTTCGGACCCTGACAGGCGCTTTACTTTGTGTAAATTATTTCATCACCACTGCTCTCAAAAAGGTGAAGGAGAACACGTGAGGAAACCGACATATCCTACAACCAAAAATTCGAAGACGTGACACATAACAACCCGCACTGGCCCCGCGTGGTGGATTACGGCTGACTCCCTCTCACAGAGAGGAGGCCTGTGACCCAGCAGTGGGAACATTATGGGCTGATTATGCATCAAATAACAAACTGTAAGCCTCGTCCTTAAAACAATCGTTTACTTACTTACGTATTCTTTAAGCCCCAAACATCTTGACTAAATCAATTCCGTTTATACACAATGTCCCATTGAAGTAACGGCACAGCAGCTCAGTAGTAGCTTGCGTTCCGTACATTCAGGTAGCAAGCCAGTAAGAGGCCGGATCAGAACGGGCCCGCCTAAACTCTGTTCACGGAGTTGGAAAATTGCATTCGTTATCGCATATCCGTATTCGGACTGCCTACTTGCATTCTAGCATTGTATTAGGGGAGATGCGACGGGATAGATGGGGATAGAATGTTAAGATGTTGTGTTGAAGTGGCCTAGAAATAAGGGTTTGCGTTAGATAAATTGATTGAGATTTACAGTATTATGAAGATGAAACTATAAACAATGTACTTCCGTGACGAATCTATTTTTTTCCAAGTGCAGATTTTAATAAAAGTCACAGTAAAAAAAAAAATAGGGTAGAAATATGCACAATGGTCCACTTGAAGGACTAAGTGCGGAAATCAAATCCTTAACATAGGGTAGAAGTTTCAAATACGGTTTAGGGCTAAACAAAATAATTTGGTAATTAGCACCCGATACAGTACGAGATGAGATTTTATGAGAGAGCAAACACTTATAGGTAAACAACACAGTCAATTTACAAAATACACAATGAAATATTAAGATACAGTCCTACCAACTTATGTGTGTTTTGTACTTGCATCGGTAGTACATAATATACTAAAATTGGAACGATAAAAAAAAACTTATCTGTGAACTGAAAGAGGACGCCACCGTCGATGCGTCGACACAATCGAATGACATGCGTCGGCACAATCAAAGACATTTCATATTTCCAATTTTCGCCATTTCACAGATAAGTTGGTAGGAGTGTACCTAATTATTATGATGACTGTCCTTAATTTCAGAATCACAATAAAGACTCTTTTATTATTAAGAACCGTTTTGATAATGGCCGCCGAAAAAAAAAGACATTAATATTGGTCATGACTTTTCTAAATCTGAATAAATAACCGAACACAAACGACTGACCGCAGTCATGTCCACGTTATGTCCCACTAACAATACCTCCAGTCCATTGTACGGACAGTGAGTAACAAATGTCAGTCGCTCTCGGTAAATAAATGTCTGACACAAATTGATTTATTGGCGATCGCGACTCCAATCTACTGTGATGTCCCATCATGATGGTTGCCATTATTTTTGGGTCAAAAAATGTACGTGAAATGAGGCTGCACGGCGAAATTCAAGGTTTATTTTCTGAATAAAAATGCTGATGGGAATTTATCCATTTTTGGTGACGGATGCATAAAAATATAATTAATTATAATAAATTAACAGTGTCATAATTTATTGGTACCTAATAATAAAAGTTGTAGAGCAGTGGTGGCCCAGTGGTAACGGCCGCGACTTACGAGTTGTAGGTCGTGGGTTCGAACCCCGACAAACCCTTTACTTTATGTCAATTATTTCATCACTGCTCTCAAAACGGTGAAGAAAAACATCGTGAGGGAAACCAGCATGTCCTAGAACCAAAAATTTGAATACATTGACATCTACCAACCCGTACTGGGCCCGCGTGGTGGATTACGGCCACAGAAATTACGGCCCGCTCCCTCTCATAGAGAGGAGGCCTGTGTCCCAGCAGTGGGAAAGTTATAGGCTGATTATAATATGTAATGATGCTGACAAACAAAAAATACAAGCGAATTGAGAACCTCCTCCTTTTTTTGAAGTCAAAAGTCAAAAGTACCTACACTAGATTTAAGTATATAAGAACTATGTATTTTTTTTTAACTACTCGTATGTAAAAATGAATATTATTCTCACATTTGGCCTTGCCAGAAGTAAATTCAAATTCAATTTTTTATTGCTCAACACATTACATAATCATACATTTCTAGATGTCAAGTGAATGCGCAGTCCACTTTGTTGCACCAATACAGCCATGCAAAATTATCATTAAACACTGTCCTAAATTCCAATTAATACGAAAAATTCATAAAAATCATCAATAATACTCTCTCTCTATAACGTCATAAATTCAAATGAATAAATACGTTATGTCAGAGTATAAAAATGTCATTATAAATAAGTAATGTCTAATACAGTACCAAATCATGAACTCCATTAACTTCCATAATTACTTATTTCTTACTACCCACCTGCCAATACATTTTCTTCAACCCCATACAAAAACCAGGGAGACATCAAACCGATTCAGTACACATCGAAAAGCATACTTCCCTACACACTCCCTCCTGTCTGCGCGACAGACGACATCTCCTGAATGACCTATTCATCCCAGTTCATTCTGCTAATGGAGTTGCCTTTTTAAGGTGCAAATAAATAGTCAGTGCGCCTCAAAGACTCCCCCTCTCCGTTAAAGTGTGGCTAATTAATTAAAAATTTCCTACACTTTGGCTACTTTGGTCCTAGTTGGCTAAAATATTCCCTCAATTTTTCTTTTAACTTTTGCTTTATTTAGGTTTTAATTTAGTTTTGCTGGTTTTCTTTTAGTTGGTGTTTGAGGGCTTTTGAATAAGTAGCCTCTTATAAAACTCTGTGAAAAGACACTGATGTCTTTTATGAATTTTGAAGCTTATTTTGTTGAGAGAATTCCTAATTTCTTCCATAGAGAAGAAACTCAAAAGTCGTATAACTACTCAGCTGTTCTTTTATTGAGCTCCGTTTACACGGTGCAAGTTTCTGGAACGTTCAAGAGCAATAATCGCATGCCATAAAGCACGTTAAATTTTGTTGCCATTCAAGAATTGCATGCAAGTGTTTACACGTATGCGATTCCATAAAATGGCATAAAATAATTGAATGCAACTTTTGGCATTCAATCAAATCTCATGTGACTTACAAAAGGCAATAAAATTGCAAGATGATTATTGCATGCAAGTTTTGCCTCATCTAAATATAGAGTTGCATGTCCTTGTATAATTGATTCAAGTATTAACCGTATTTGCGCTGTCAAATATTTCAATAAATTTTATTGAATGTCTTGTTTCGTTCGCTCATGTTTGAATGATTGAAAAATTTTCATGCCAAAATTTAATGCCAAAATTTAATGCGATTTTATTGTAGGTACCTACATGCAATTTTTTTGTGCACCTAAACTAGTTTTTAACGGCAACTAACTTGCCCGTATCGTGCAACAATATTGCATGTGTTGTTTAGATGGCGTCAGTTAATTGCCCTATAATATTATGGTATGCCGCAGGCAATAAACTTGCACCGTGTAAATGGAGCTTTAGTCTTTTTCACTTTACTACTTTACTTTCATTCAAAGGCACTTACTATGATTTCAAGTACTTACTTTAATTTAATAAAGTTACCCCTTTATACTATGTAGTATATATTTCACCTAACAGAGTTGTCCTTCTGAAGCAGTTTTTGTTTTTAATCTATTTCCAAAAATGCAAACGGAATGTACTGCCCCAATACAAAACAATGAAAACAAATAAAGCGTCCTTCCATGATCTAAAAGAAAATATTTATTTATTCATTTAAGATTCCGTTATGCATTATTAGGATAGAACACGCCAATCTCGCTGGGAGGCAGCATTCTTCACAACAGCTTCTATTAGCTCCACATGCCGATATAATTGAACATTCTCAAGTGCCTTAAATATTTGCGACTAGCGAACAAGCCTGGCTTTGCGCACAACCATGTTACATGGTAGGTATTTGTAAGTTTTGATGTAAAAGATTAATATAATATGCTACTCAAAACAAAATAAGGGCCACCACTATTTTTCTACGTAATTTAATTCTTGTCAAGCTTACGATGCTGGGGGTGTTTAAATTAAATCAAACAACAATTTTTTCATCAAATAAAATTAATTTTAATAAGATTAAATAAAAAATTAACGACATAATCATAATTTTTAGGTTTCGCCATATTTACGGGTATTTAAACGTAAACTTTAATGATGATAATAATCCGCTATACTATCAATTTTCAATAATAAGATTGGGATGAAGGCAAAAGGATGATGACTGACCATAAATTGACTACCTGTACTGCGGTTAGAAATAAAGTACAAATTAAACGTTATCAATTTATGAGATGTACCATCGGCAAACTTTTCGGTGAACCACTTTTCAAACTTATTGCGTTAGTAATAAGGTCGAAAAGTGGTTCACCGGAAAGTTTGCCGATGGTACATATGAGGGCACGCAAGTTCTTCATCAACACAGTACCTATAAAGCATAATCAGCCTATAATGTTTCGACTACTGGGATACAGGCCTCCTCTCGGGAGGGGAGTGGGCAGTAATCCAGCACGCGGACCCAGTGCGGGTTGGTAGACGTCACTTGTCTTCGAATTTTTGGTTCTAGGACATGCCGGTTTCCTCACGATGTTTTCGTTCACCGTTTTGAGAGCAGTGGTGATGAAATAATTTACACAAAGTAGGGTTTGACCTACAACTCGTAAATCGCGCCCTTTACCACTGGGCCACCATTGTTCTTCTTCTCTTTGTCAACAGTCATTTTAATTTATTAATATTGTTCCTACTACTACTATTTTTCCTTCATCCCACCATTTCATTATCCAACATAAGTGTTAATTTCGACTTCTGCTCACCAAGCAAAACTAAACACAACGGACTGACAGATGCGCCAGACGCTCCATTTCATACTGTTTGGTAATAAGTCGGCAATAAAGCCGGTCTTGCATTTATAATCCCCGCTCCCCCGCTCCCCCTGCACTCCCCCGTTCGCTATTGGTAATGAAAATTCGAGACGTCTCGCCGTGGATTTTACTCTTGTTTGGGGAATCCGATTCCTTTGAATGACGGAAGGATTGGAAAAATTGTGACTGATTAATCTGGGAAGATATTTGTTGTTGCTTTAAGAATTTTAGTTTATTTCTTGTCCTAATTTTTAGAGATTTTGTGAAAAAAAAACGTCCAGAAGAACATAAGGGAAACTTTCGTCAACCGAGAGTCTATGTACTGACAAAAGAAGAGTGTTTATAGTTAAACGTCAACTATTTAAAGATTTTCAAGAGTGATCTTTGAGGGCCTTAGCACACCTCCGCCGCAAAACCGCGAAACCGCACGATGTTCCGCTATTCGGGTAGCGGACATCATGCGAGTCAGTTGAATTGAACAACTGCGGCGGAGATGTGTTAAGGGGGTGGTGAGAGATCATTATGTAATCAACAAGCTTGGCATGATCATTGAAAATTTCAATCACAGGTCAAATCATGAATACCTACACCCCGACGTCTTGAAATTCCCCTGACTGGCATCTTCACTATGTGACCTACTCTTAGGTAGACATGGAGTGAGCACACCTACTTAGTAAGGGATACCAAAGCATGTATTTATTTATTTATTTAGGATCTCCAACAAAAGATGTACACAATACATGAAACATAAATAAAGGGAACATCAGGTATTAAGTAGGTGTACTCCTTCACTTATAGGAGACCACAGCATGCACAAAAATGATAACAACTAAGTAACAAAGTTAAAATATTAATAATAAATAAAATTTAGAGAAAAATTAATACATTTTTAAAACACAAAAAAAACATAAGAAATTAAAATATAACATTTAGAGACATCTAGCATCTAGCTAACTGCAAACTGTCCGTTAGTCCGTCAGCTGTATTTATTTATTTATATAACAATTGCTTGCTGCACTTACAGTTTACACCAAAGCGCGCAGCCAGCCAAGAACATAGCATTTAACTAAAAAACTTCATGCACACATTATACATAAGTTTATTGCTATAGGTACATAAATATGTCAACATCCGGCTCCTGAGCAATCAGGGCGTTCAGCAGATTGATCGCCTGTGTTGTGGGAGCATATCGAGCAGTATGGGTATGCGCTGGTGGAGCCGCGAAAAGGCACCGCGAGGCACAGGCGCGCGACCGCCGAAGCCGGTCCGGAGCAAACAGTGAACAGTGAGCTAGAATAGTCGCGTCATCGATCTTATTATTTAGCAATAAGTAGTAGTGCATCAAAAGCGCACACTTGCGTCTCAGTTCCAATGTATTGATGCCTACCATTCCCGCAACAAACAGAGACGGATATAAATAGGGATAATACCCATATATTTTTTTATACAGGTAGCGAGCAAATTTTCGTTGAACCCTTTCTATCATGCTTATACTTTTGCTCATGTGGATCCCATACCAGCGCATTGTATTCAAGTGCTGCAACAATGTTCGAGCATTGTTAAATGTTAAATAACCGTCTACACGCAGCCAGCTTACATTATGCTTGGTTAGCCGATAAGTCAATTTTATATCCAAAATTATAGATCTGTGGTATTATTTGCCTTAAATCCTTTGCACTTTCCTTGATAAAGGAATTTTATTCGGTTATGAAGAATCCTGAACAATTGAGATAAATTGCGTCAGGAATTGCAAATGAAATGCATGATCTTACAGGTACCTATCAATCTGCCTACCCTTTTCCCAACTATGTTGGGGTCGGCTTCCAGTCTAACCGGATGCAGCTGAATACCAGTATTTTACATGGAGGGACTGGCTATCTGACCTCCACAACCCAGGTACTGGGTAATTTGATACCCCTTGGTAAGGCTGGTTGTCAGACTTTCGGGCTTCTGACGACTCGTAACGACTGTAAAAGATCCAAGAATGACAGCCGGGATCAACAGTTTAAGCGCTCCTGCACACGATGCCGCGCCGCCACCGCGCCGTCGCCGCGCCGACGCCGCACAACTACACTGTACATACGAGTCGCGCGAAAACCGCCACCGCGCCGCCGCCGCGCCGCCACCGCGCGCGGTCCAAAACAAAACTTTCCATGATAATTTCTTAAAAAGTTATCACGTGCATGTTCATACGCGGCCGGCAATGGAATGAATCAGGATAATGAAATAACTGGGACCGCGCGCGGTGGCGGCGCGGCGGCGGCGCGGTGGCGGTCTTCGCGCGACTCGTATGTACAGTGTAGTTGTGCGGCGTCGGCGCGGCGACGGCGCGGTGGCGGCATCGTGTGCAGGAGCGCTAACGTGCTTTCCGGGGCACGGAGGAGTCTCGGTCACCCATCCACTGACCAACCCCGGCAAGCGTAGCTTAACCTGATGGATCCACCCGTGCGGCTGTTATTACTTAGCCACGAGCTCCTCTTTACAGGTAAGTACCTGTATATAAGAAGAATACCTCATAAGGAGCATTTAAATGTCGTATTAAAGGTAGGTAGGTACAATAAATTATCTACGGTTTCTTATCTATGGTTATCACTAATTTAAGCCCTTCGAAGTAAACTTTTCACTTACCAATTGAACCTTACAAAATGCCCCGCATACCAGATTTGGTGACTTATTTGATATGATTTGTTAATCGCTAAAGTGGGGAATTCCGAGGGTGAAGTGTTTCCCCCAAACCATTATTGTGACGATGCATTTCCGCAAAGAAACGCCTTATTCAATAAATTAGGCGAATATTACCCTCCAGTTACCTCACAATAAATTGCTTTTGGAGACAGACAACTTTAAGCAATGTTGTCGCTGTTCGAAGTTATTCGAACACCCTTTTGCTGATCTAGCGAATCAATAAGGCCGCGTTGAGCGCGCGCCGACAACAGTGCATATTCGGACAGCAACCGGGTGCATTCGCCTCATTGTCATTAGCCATCATTTTAGCGTAGCCTTTTAATCGTTACAAAATAAATTGTTTTTAGCAAGTTAAACTCAGTGTTTTTAGTAGCCATCCCGACAGTCAATACCACTTAGGTCGCGACCCGAATATTTTGGTCCTTCGAACTTTGGACTTCGCGTGTCAGTATATAGTGCGGTTTTTCTGGACTAACGGCAAGTGGAGTGAACTTTATCAGTGACTTTATAGAGTACAGCGTCCATTAGTTTAGCATAGCAGTGACTTTGTGGTAAAGGCTAGCAGCAGCGTACTGAGTTGTACTGGGTACATATCGCACTCAGAGAGTTTTCATCACTCATCAGCAGAGCCAGCGAAACCTACTCAGTGAGGTTTCATTTAACAGCAGCGAGTGGTACTTATTGACTGAGGTACCAGTTAGCAGCAGTGGGCATACAGCTCACACCTATAGCGTTGGCAGACGGAGGAGCAACTTCGTTAGTCAGCATCAGCAGCACAGCATTTGATCAAGTAAGAGCGTTCCATTTTAATATAACTACAGCAGCAGGATGGAAAATTTATACATCAATCAAACTGAGATTGCAGAGAGTTTGAAGAAACTTCTCGTCAATTTTAAAAAAGATAGCGTAGAGCGTAAGACCATCGATTATTGTAAACGAAGGCTTGAATTACTGGAGTCTTATTGGAGAGATTATCAGGCAAACAATGAAAAGCTTTTGCCGTACGAAAACACTAATCATCAGTACTTTGCCAGTTCAGAGTTTGAGCGAACCCAAGAAGTATATTTAACGGTAAAAAGACTAATCAAGCAGTTTTATGACGATTTAGTACAGTGTAGCATACAAGCATCTCCCAAGCAGAGGGAGATTCCTCGAGCAGCACAGCAAGAGGCGGCCGGTGCTTCTGTCAGCCACTCGGAACCACGAGCTCCAACTCCAGCAGCTTCTAAGTTAGAGTCAACAGGTTCCAACAGCAAGCTTGACGATATGCTACATAAGCAGTCGGTCAATTTTAAAGCATTTATGAGAGCAGTCGACAATATTGAGATAGATGCAATCATCGACAAATGGGAGTTCGAAGATACTCTTCGAATTCTACAAAATCGTTGGACCGCAGTTGATAATCTTCATTGGGAAATCATCGGTGAGACAGAAGAAAACGTAGCGTATGAGTCCCACTACAACAAATATGAGAAGATATTTAACGACATGAAAAAAGCCATCAACACAAAGATGTGGTCCACATCATATCGTGAAAAATCAACTCCAAAAATAGACATACCTATTTTCACAGGAAATTATCATCAGTGGGTATCGTTTCAAGATTTGTTTAACGAAACAATCCATAAGAATTCCGCATTATCAAACGCACAGAAGATGCAATTCTTAAAAAGCAAGGTAAAAGGTGAGGCTGAGCGCCTAATTCAGCACCTACCAATCAGCGCTGACAATTATATTGTATGTTGGGAGATCTTGAATCATCGGTTCGATAACAAAAAGTTAATTTTTTCATCACATGTGAATGTTTTTCTTAATCTTCCTAACATACAGCAGCAATCATTTCAAGCAATCAAGAAGTTGCACGACGTTACAGTAGAGAGCCTTCACGCTATTAAAAACTTGGGTGTAGACACAACAACGTGGGACCCATTGCTAGTTCATATACTGTCGCAAAAGTTAGACCGTGAATCCTATTCAGAGTACATAGAGTCTTTAAAGAACTCAAGGGAGCTACCAGTACTAAAAGATTTCTTAGATTTCTGGGAGAATAAGTTCACTAGCTTAGAAGCATCTCGTCGGCGACAAGATATCATGCCTAAAGAGCATTCATCTCAACAGCAAAACAATTCATCAACATCATCCGCAAATAATAATCGTAAGGCAAATAATTATAAATCAAATTGGAAATCAGCAAAACCTGTAACAAAGTCCATGCACGCGTCAGCAGTTCAATGTCCGCTTTGTTTTGCAGAACATCATTTATTAAATTGCGAAAAGTTTAAAGAAATGACGAGCGATTTGAAACTTAAAACCGTCAACCAATTTAATTATTGCAAAAATTGTATATACGATCATAATGGAAATAATTGTTTTTCAACAAAACGATGTCACAAGTGTTCCGGAAATCATCATACTTTATTGCATGAATGTATTGAGCAGCAAAAACCTAATTACACGTCCGGTCCTACAAAACAGAAATCACGTTATAATAAACAAGAAGAAAATGCATCGTCAAGCAATAATAATGGAGCTCACGCATCGCGGCAAGATTCAACGGAAATTTTATTAGCTACAGCGTTAGTGAAGGTGACGTCAGCGGACAGTACACAGCATGTTCTGAGAGCACTCATTGATCAAGGGTCACAAATATCACTAATTAGTGAAAAAGCAGCTCAACTGTTACAATTGAAACGCCAGCAATGTAAAGGAGTAGTTTTTGGAATTGGAGAAAAGGAAAGCAGCGTGAAGGGCATGCTGAGCATCACATGCCAGTCAATCTATACCGATTTCAAAATCACTTCCGAAGTTATGATAATGAATAGCCTTATGAAAAACTTACCCAATAGATCCTTTGAGAAGCCTACTTGGACACACCTAAAACACATTAGCTTAGCAGATCCCGACTTCAATACAAGTCATCCAATAGATCTATTATTAGGAGCTGACGTCTATGCAATTATCATGCTAGATGGTATGATCAGAGATTCTGACTTGTCATCACCTTTAGCTCAGAACACCCATCTCGGGTGGCTACTATGTGGCAGTGTAAAGACGTTTCACTGCAACGTAGTGCTAAACAGCACGGAAGATATGATCCATCAATTTTGGAAAATTGAGGACATTCATGAGCAAAACGAATCATCAGCAGGAGACCAAGAATGTGTCGAATATTATCATACTACATCAAAACGATCGGAAAGCGGACGATATGAGGTTAGATTACCAACGCGGCCACAAGCGAACGAAAAGTTAGGATCATCAAAGGAGATGGCGTTAGCATCAAAATTACAGTGGAGTGATGAAGTCTCAAACAACATCAAGAACGAATGGGCCAAATTAAAGGAAGATTTGAGCAGCATCAGCCAATGCAGAGCTCCTAGATGGTCGCAGAGCAAGCAAGGTGATACCATACAATTACATGGATTCTGTGACGCTTCTATAAAGGCATATGCATGTGTGGTTTATGCCAGAATCGTGTCGAAAGGCAAAGCATCAGTGGTACTAATCGCAGCAAAAACTAGGTTAGTGCCAAACAGCAAAACTGTGTCTTTACCAAGACTAGAATTATGCGCAGCAGAGCTACTATCACGGCTCATGGTGAAATTTATAAGCAGTATAGACACAAATAGCATTGATTACAAAATATACGGCTGGAGTGACTCGAAAGTCACACTTAGCTGGATACAAGGTAACCCAGATCGCTGGAAGCCATTTGTATCCAATAGGGTAAAGAAAATTACCGTTTCAATGTCACCAGACACTTGGCATTACGTGTCAACTAAGGAAAATCCAGCTGACTCTGCAAGCAGAGGGTTGTCATCGTGTCAATTGATGGAACTCTCGTTATGGTGGCAAGGGCCAGCCTGGTTATCAAACCCGAGCTTTGAACCTGAAAAGCAGCGTACTAAGTATCTTACTGAAGAGGAGGTCAGAAAACAAGTAGTTACCATCCAAACTAGCATTCCAGAAAACAGCATTATCACTGAGTTATTAAATCTTTACAGTTCATTCGAAAAGGTAACGCGTATAATGGCTTGGTTATTACGTGTATTTGCACCGACAAGAAAACAAATGCCTAGATATATCACGTTACACGAGCTCAAAAAAGCAAAATTGCGTATAATCAAAATCATTCAAAGCACCGAGTTTACAGCGGAGATTGACAACTTATTACGTAAACAGCTTCCTTCAAATAACAAACTTTTAAAACTCAATCCATTTTTAGACAAAGATGGGATACTAAGAGTTGGAGGACGACTTGAAAATGCTAACATCAGCATGGATATGAAAAATCCAATCATAATTCCTTACAGCAGTCGTTTAACAGAACTCCTAATAAATCAAGCGCATGAATTAACCTTCCACGGAGGAGCACGACTTACCCTGTCATGGCTTCGACAGTATTACTGGATCATTAGCGGTAATCGAGCGACAACAAAGCAAGTTCGTAAGTGCGTGACGTGCAAGAAACAAGAGCCTAGAAAACTACATCAGATCATGGGGAATCTACCTGATTGTCGGACTAACCCGGCACCGCCATTTTACCATACCGGAGTAGACTACACTGGATTTATTAAGGTAAAAGCCAATAAAGGTAGAGGAATAAAAACAACGAAAGGGTATATTGCCTTGTTTATTTGCATGGCCACCAAAGCAGTGCACATCGAATTAGTGCCTGACCTAAGCAGTTCTTCATTCTTAGCAGCATTACGCCGCATGGCGGCACGAAGAGGAACACCAAAGCATATCTATTCCGACAATGGTACGAATTTTGTAGGTGCGAATAGAAATCTCCAAGAGGAGTATGAACAATTACAGCAAACCTTTAGCGACACATTTCACAGAGAAATAACAGAGATGAGCATAGAGTGGCATTGGAATTGTCCTTCTTGGCCGAGCGCAGGAGGAATTTGGGAGCGATCCATTAGGAGTCTTAAGCAGCATTTAAGAAGAGTTGTTGGTGAGCAAGCGTTGACATTTGAAGAGTACAGCACGATATTAGCACAAATCGAAGCGAGTCTAAATTCAAGGCCATTGTGTCCTATATCAGAGGACATTAATGACATCGACTTTCTTACACCAGCTCACTTTTTAACGAGCCGTGCTGGTTTGACGGTCATAGAAACAGCACGGGATGCTAGAACAAGATGGTACATGACAAACAAAATATTCCAGGATATTTGGAAACGGTGGAAAACAGAATACTTAAGCCAGTTATCTGTACGCAACAAGTGGTTAAAAACCCAACAAAACATCGAGATCGGAGATATGGTGACCATTCAAGAGGATAACTTATCACCGGGAAAACGGCCAGTCGGCCGAGTGGTGGAAGTCCACCCAGGTACAGATGGAATTGTCAGAGTAGTAACGTTAAAGACAAAAAACGGCTACATTAAGCGTCCAGTAGTGAAGCTATCTATCTTGCCTATCCAGGAGGAAAGAAGCAAGCAGCCAAGAAGTGGGGCGGCAATACAGAAGAGCACTGAAACCGCACCAGAAACTAAACAAGCAGCAAAGAGCAAGCAGTCAAAGAGCAGCCCGCCACTTGCTAGCATGATACTCTCATTGTTGTTTTTTATGAGTATAATACTTTCCACTGAAGCGTCTTTTAGTTTTACAAGCTTCAACAGCAATCAAAGCTTGTATTTTGATCCACTCGGAAAAATGCATCTAGTTCGCAATGAGTGGAAAATTGTAACTTATTTCGATATGGCCCCATATTGGCAAGGAGACAAAGCAGTAACAGATTTTTCAAAATATCTCGAACAAACTTGCGAAAACATAAAGAATTCAAGCCAGTGCCACATGATCCTATTACAAATACAACATGAGTACAATATTCTAAAAAGGATCGAGGCCACTATTGAAAAGCAACACAAAATAATCAACAAGCATTTGAACTTCTTAGACAGCGTTACCAACACCATGCAGCAGGAAATCAATGTAATGACCACTCAGCAAGACTTCACGTTAGCAGCGATGGCAACCATTAATATGGTCCATAACTTAAAGCGGATTCAAGATACGCTGACCGACACTATGACGGAAGTCTATAAAGGTCAAATTAACCTGCATCTTTTGACACCAAAACAACTGCGTTCAGAGTTACAAATAATTTCTGGACAAATAGGGAAAGAACTTGCTTTACCAGTGGACAACATTCAGTTTAACCTGTATAAAATCTACAAGCTATTAAATGTCAGAGCAAGGGTAACGGAAGAATATTTCATCTTTGAAATCACATTACCACTAATCAGCAGAGATACCTTTGAATTATATAAATTGATTCCGGTACCACATCAAATAAACAAGAGCATGATCAGGGTTAAAGCAGTTTCGGAGTATCTAGCAATCAATCTAAGAAGAGACGCGTACTTATCAGCCAGCATCAATGATCTCCAAAGATGTCATCATCAGGAAGATACCTACCTTTGTCGACTGCAAGCTCCTATCAAGAATATTGGCACCGAAGAAAGATTCTGTGAAACCGAAAACCCACCGGCTTGCCAATTCGTCAAATCTAGCTGCACAAATAGCTGGGTTCAATTAAACGACCATTCCACCTACCTGTACTTCTGTTGTGATACCTACTCTTTGAGAATCATATGTGACGATGAAATACAAGCGCGCCAAGTCAGCAAGGCCGGACTTCTACACCTTACTCAGCAATGTATGGTTAAAGGCAGTGACGTAACCCTTTATTCCTATCAGCAATTAGAGAATACGCTCACTCTGAAACCTAACATTCTGGAAACTAAATTGACTCCAATACATCGTTTGGTCAATAATATTACGCTACCTATCCAAAACTTAGATGAATTTGATAATGAAAGGGCTCACATTAATAATTCATTAAAAAGACTAAATGATCAAATAAAATCCATGAAGGAATCAGCGCTACAAACTAACGACCTGACGCCACATGATGTCCACCAATATGCGGTATTATATGGACTATTAGCAGCAGCAGTCGCCGTATTCCTGTGGTTCCTGTGGAGGCGAAGAAGGCGAGCGACCAGCTCGTCCAACCAACAGCGCAACGAAGGTGCACCCACCAATGTGAGGGTGTGCATCAACCAAGCCGAGCCTGAGCAACGACCTAAAGTGAGTGCGCGTAATCAGCTACTGCCCGAGCAGCGAGCTAGTGAGTGTAGTGATAATGTGCGTGAACCTGGTGCGCCCAAGCGCTGGGCAAGTTTGCGTTTAAAAAAGCGAGACTGCTCGACGTCTCCTATCGCGAAAAGGCAAACGGTATTTACTATCAATGACACAAACATTTGAGCCGATAAACTTTAGCTATTAAGTAATATTGTTTATCATCTTGTTAATCATCTCTCATCGAATATTGTATTAATCCTCACTAGTATTAAACTTCACTACTTCACGTAACTTATAGTTTTGTATCTCTTCTCATCTTATCTCTCTCCCTCGGGAGCATGTTCGAAGTTATTCGAACACCCTTTTGCTGATCTAGCGAATCAATAAGGCCGCGTTGAGCGCGCGCCGACAACAGTGCATATTCGGACAGCAACCGGGTGCATTCGCCTCATTGTCATTAGCCATCATTTTAGCGTAGCCTTTTAATCGTTACAAAATAAATTGTTTTTAGCAAGTTAAACTCAGTGTTTTTAGTAGCCATCCCGACAGTCAATACCACTTAGGTCGCGACCCGAATAGTCGCTAAGACAGTGGCAATGATAAACATTCTATTTTGTAAGTACGTCTCGACACAGGACTGTTAATAGTATTAGTAAGAATCTTATTTTCATAAAATAAGCGATGGATACTAAGTACACGCCTGTACACGGGAAGTCTGTGGTTCAGCTTTTGCCGTGGGACGCTAAATGCACTGCGCGTCCAATGTCATAATATTTTCAGGATGATGTTGAAACTCCCTCGTTTCTGTAGTGCCTCGGGAATGTTTGCCCAATCGAGTACCATCTATATATCTATAATCGGTTTCCATGCTATCATCAGGAAAAAGGTGGCATCGCTTGTGGGGAGGATTCGAGGGAGTAGCAATAGCATCCTGAATGTCGTGGCTGAGGACCCGAGAGCTCCTGTACTGAGGCATCTCATGCGGAATCACTGTCCGCATGAAGTGCCTCGTACATGCCACTTTAAGTTGGTTTTATTCATAAATTTGTTACTAATCCTAGTGTATAAGTTGTATCTACCAACAAAAATGGTTCCTATGTTGTCCCAAATAAAACAATTTTAATTTTTTTAAAAGTTATCAGTTAATGTAGATTGCATAATTATTGAGAGCTCAATCAAGCGATGGCTTTTTAGGGTTCCTTACGAAAATGGTAAAAAGGAACCCTTTTGGTGCGACTCAGTCTGTCTATCTGTCCGTCTGTCACATCTGGATATCTCAAGAACTATACTGATGCTATCAACTTGAAATTTGGAATAGTTTTAGATGACGTTTGCCCGACTACTTTGCAAATAAGTTTTTTTTTTTTTTGCAAAAGAGAGAAATGGAGTCTTAAAAATTCGCAGGCTATGCGAAGATATGAAAGAATGCACATTCTCAAACATTTTTTTTATTTTTTTAGGCCCCACAGTTTTTGACTATTGATGAAAAATGTAAAAAAAAAAATAACGCAGGGGGGCCTATCTCCGATGTTTGCGTATAGAAAAATAAGAAATTATTTTATATGTTAGAAGTTTATGTAAAGATTACAGGAAAAATAAAACAATTTCTCTAAATACAGAAATCAGAAAATAATCAGAATTTTCAGAAGAGAGAATTTTCTGTCTGAAATCGGAACGGAACCCTCGATGCGCGTGTCCGACTCGCTCTTAACCGGTTTTTTTTAATCAAGCGATGGCTATTTAACTACCCTGTGTTTCGGAGCCATAATGTTAGCATGGTATATCACAATAATCATTATCATAAATCTTTATTGATATCAACATCACAAAGTAACCTCAGTACTATGTAAAGTCTAGCCAACTTTATTACATATTCGTCCTCAAAACTCCCAAACGATCACAAACTTAACCCGTCAAAACTCCGTCCAAAAAATGGTACAAAAGCCCCGAACTTTAAATACAGCTAGGATAACCGTCACGTTATCCCGGACGCTTTGTGATCGGGATTCGACGGCTAGGGTATCATGAATGAGTAACGCCAGAGGTCATGAATGTTTTATAAGTCGCTCGGTTATACCCGGGTCGGTCACACCTCTATTGGCAAAGACACGGGATACGGTGGGAGATATTATTATAACTTGCCGTTTGAGAGTTGATTTTTTTCGGGTCTTTGGATTTTCATTCATAGTTGGATTTGTTCCTTGTCTTTTAATGTCTGTTTTAATTAACGCTATTTTTAGGGTTCCGTACCAAAATGGTAAAAAGAAACCCTTATGGTGCTACTCAATCTGTCTGTCTGTCCGTCTGTCACAGCTGGATATCTCAAGAACTACTAATGCTATAAACTTGAAATTTGGAACAGTTTTAGATCACGTTTGACGATGACCAACTATTTTGCAAATAAGAAAGAAATATATTTTTTTTTGTAAAAGGGAATGAAAGGGTTTCTTAAAAAATCGAAATGGGGCTACTAGGGCATGTGGGGTATCATATAAAGAGCGCTGTTTGCACATTCTCAAACATTTTTTTTTTCTTTTTTTAGGCCGCATAGTTTTCGACTTTTGATGAAAAATGTAAAAAAATACCACCCCCCCCCCCCCTTATCTCCAAAGTTTGCATAGAGAAAAATATCAAATTATTCTACGTGATAGAAGTTTTAGTTATGTAAAGATTACAGGAAAAGTAACTAAACGATGTCTCTAAATAGCACACTTTTTCAGAAATCAGAACGGAACCCTCGGTGCTAGAGTCCGACTCGCTCTTGAATGGTTTTTTGTATTAAGTAACGTAATTTTTCAAAGTCACGTTACTTCAAGTAGCATCAATGCTTTTTTGTCATCTCTAGATATCATGCGAGGCTTAAGAATTCACTGTATGCACTTTGTAATGACAACGTCACATTCAAAAGGACTGAAACAAGTTGTTGTTTTCGTATACTCGAAAAACGAATCCTCAGACAGATCGCTTACTTATGATGCAGCAGAAAAACTTGTGGAAATTTAACATCTCGGAAAACACACACACACACACGACACACAACACAAACCCTCACTCTCTCTTACTTAACATTAGGTACTCACACACGGCACTCAACCCAAATGTATTCATAAATTATTTTATTTCTATAAATATTTTGTTAATATATCTATGTTATGTTTAATTTTGGAACAACCTACCCTCTCACTAAGAGTCAGGCGTTAGTAGCTGCGCGTATAACATTGCCATCTCTGAATGTAGGTATTTGTTTTCTGTTCCCAAATAAACGATTATACTTACATTATGACAAAAACAAAAAAAAAAAAACATAACCAACACAGTTATTGGAATTCCTTAAAAATCTGACAACAGTCCTTCAAACAAGATGTTACAGAAATACCAAAATAACTCGTCATATTTCCTGTTACAGTCCTAACATTAGGCATAAACACACGGAACAATCGAAGCACACATATACCTACACATACGGCAGGTTTCCCGGATCGAAGCGAACCCGGACATCCTTACCCTATCCGATAATGCTGGAGATTTATAAAATATTCAACGTCTTCAGGGTTATTTATGAGTCCTTCATGCTGGAACAAAAGCTTTGTTTGTCTCCTAAGGTTTGTTAATGTGAAAATAAAAACAAGTTACCGAATATTATTGGGTAAATAAATACTTAAATGTTTTGATGATGAGTTTTCCTATGGACTTGTTATAAATATTTTTGTGTCAGTCATTTTGTGTTTTAAGTTACGGTTTCCGAGAAAGAAACGATATACGTTGGTTCTATACGTGTATTTCTAATTAGTAATGAGTTTCATAATACTGATTACTGATTTTATCAATTAAGAAATTAAAAATGATGAACCTATCCATCTACTTTGCCCGTTTAAATAAATTATCTTTCAAGTCTTTTATTACGAGTATTAAAGGGTTAATTTTGGTTTTTCCTTACGCACAAATGGGGTGCGTCTGACATTTAAGAGGTTAAAAGAACTTGAGGAAGATTTGTATCGTCAAGTTGCACCTAATTTGACAGCTCCAATTAAAATCCCTACGACAACAGCAAGGAATTACCTCCACTAAAATTCCATTCCAATGAAAAATCCGCCCTTACTAGAACTATAATAAGCGGCTGAAGTTCAAAACGCACAATAAAGACATATGATTGAGGAGCAGGACTGACAGTTAATTACATGTTTCATGCGTATTCACACGGGGCGATATGTTAACGCCCCCGTACTTACAGACCTGTCACACTGGCGTAAAACTTCATAAAACTATCAACTTTTAACCTTTTACGGGAAAGTTAAGCAAGGGATATCACTGGCTATGTATGTTTATGAAAAATATTGACCAAATCCTATCTTTATTAGAGCTTTCATTTCATATGACGGTGAACGGTCACACAATAACGGCTGTCCAAATATAGAGTGTTTTTGACACCTTAGTGTTCTTACACACGAGCGACACGCTTCAACGGCAGAGGCAACTGCATGCGTCGACGACGGTCGTCGACGCGCCGAAGATCGCCGCCGACATGTCAGCGACAGCCGCTGACCAAAAGCGAAGCTTACAGTTGTATCGTATCGCTTCCGCCATTTTTAACTGACTTCAAAAAGGAGGAGGTTCTCAATTCGTCGGAACCTTTTTTTTTTAATTTTTTTTTTTATGTATGTTCCCCGATTACTCGAAGATGACTGGACCGATTTGGATTTTTTTTGTTTTATTCGTGAGGGTATACATCAAAATTGGTCCCATATGAAATTGATTAACTTTGCTTGGGTAGTTTTTGAGTAAGCTTCAATAATAAGTATTTTTTCCCCACTTTTATATGTATGATGTTCTAGTTTGTTTTGCAGGTAGTGGTATTAGAATTTGTGTGGACCACAACTAAAAAGTGAAAAATAAAACTTTTTTACGAAAAAAAACAACCGACTTCCAAAAACTACACTACAAAGTGAAAAATAACTTTAATTTCGGAAGTCGGTGGCAACAAATGAAAATACATTTAACCAGACACCGACTTCCGAAATTAAAGTTATTTTTAACTTTGTAGTGTTGTTTTTGGAAGTCGGTTGTATTTTTTTCTAAAAAAAGCTTTTGTCACTCCTGAACTATTTGCAGTCCACTGACAAAATGGCGGAAGCGATACGCTACAACTGCAAGCGTCGCTTTAGGTCGGTGTCGGTCGCCGGCACGACGACCACTGATTAAAATGGCAGAATTTTATGACGGCCGTTATAATATGACAGAACCGCTCTATTATGATACTTACTGATTTGGTATCAACAAACAGTAATAGGTTAGTTATAGAAAGTCGTTCTGAATTTGTTAATTTGTGCACACGAGATTTATGTTAAGAGACGTCATGACGGCAAGTTGAACAAAGATTGCATTAAAAATATGTGTAATTTGTGGTGATAGTTTACCAATATTATTTATTGAAAGAAACATGCAGTGCCTACTTCCATCATAACCATTTATAACTCACCGTGAAGTTAATCAATTATAATTTAAACCAAATCAACATTACGACAGTGAACACGGAACTTTTAACTGCATTATACGAAGGAAACAGCAACGCCTTTTGCATGTCGCAAATAATAATTACGAACACGTCTACTAGTTAACTAGTAGGTAGTAGCATCAAATGCGACTGTTTTATTCGCGATATTTATTTTATTTCGCTTTTTGATTTTCCGTGATAAATGTGGAATAGAAAAAAAAGTGTTATTTTCAATTACAAAATGTATTTACGTACATGATTTGGAGACCACCTTTTAAGTAAGAATTATTTGTTTTAGGAGACTCCATTAATTTGTAATTGAATATAAAAACACAAAACACAAAATCTAAATAAATACCTAGAATAGTTTTAATATAGAAAAGGAAAACTACACATAGACATTTATATTGAAAAACACCTGTAATTACCTATGTTCACAAAATAAATAAATGAAATGAAATGAATTAAATGAAAGAAAAACCCAGAAAAAAAACAAAAAACCTAGGTAAAAATTTGCAACATATTATGAGGGGAAATTAGTGTAAGTAGTCATAGAGGAGTATTTCTGACATTTACATCACAGATAGTTTGACATAGAAGAACTACTATCTTCCAGTTGGAAAAACTGAAAAAAAAAGGATTGAAAGAAGCGAATAAAATAGGACACTAATGCAGAAAAAGGTAAACAATTTTAAGTAAGTACATACAGACAAAGACATAACCTTATTGTTCTGTTTTTAACTTTTTGCAACACGAATGTATGAAAATCTTTAGGAATTGAAGAGAAAAACAAGTGTATGTCAGCTGGCTCTATTCCCACGCGTGTTGTAAATTCATGTGACTGCATGAACCAAGGAAAACACGATATCATGTGTGCAAGCAGGCAATTAACTTTATTCGTACAACATGTCTCAGAAATATGTGGTCATATATGGGTGTGGTACATAGTCCATCAAACTGAACAACTTTCTCCTTCAACAGCATAGTAATCGCAAAAAAAATATCAGCTGTCCCATACATTTTTGGCCGAATAAGTACTGAAGGTTTGTATGGGACAACTGATTATATGAACTGTATGTACCCACACCCTTAAATATGCCCTAACATTTCTGAAACATGCTGTTTATCAAACAGAGATGGAAAACTGATTCGTAACTGTAACGATTTAAAAGCAATCAAAGTCTTTGATGGAGATTCAAAGAGCTTCTCCTTTTAATCCAATCAGTTTCTTGTAAATATATCAGACAGATTGCTGAAATTAACTGCCAAGTACCTATAGTCATCCAGCGAGGAGCAAAAATTAAAAAAAAAAATACTCGCTGAAATTCGGGATTCATATTTTTTATCAGCCATTCAAAACAAGCTTAAAATTAATCCCGAAAACCCGTCCTAATACTTTAATCTTCCTCAAACATCAAAGGCTGACCTCTGCATCTACAATTTTAAGGTCAATTTCTAAAATACAAAAATCAATTTCGTTTGAATTAAAAAATAAAAGGACTGGATGTCCGAGGGGAAAGTTTCCCGAGATTAATTCTCTTGATAAAATTTCACGGTTCAAGAAATCCAACTACCGGTTGCGTGGGGCGATGAACGATACTGATTACGTTCGTCTCGGCGAAGACTTATGAGTGGGTTAGAGTTGACTGGTTCTTTAAAACAATTGAAAAAGGCTTGTAAAGGTTTCTTTTTGTAGGGTTTTGATTTTATAATTTGTGAGGTCACGTTACGACAAAATATGTAAACACATCTGACATAATAAGAATCATAAAAAGTTATAACGACGTTAAAAAAATAATATAAATAAGCGAAACATTTTCAAGTGAAGCATAACGTTAAAAAAAAAAACATGTGTCCTTACAACCTTACCTTGACAATACATAACCTTATTCACAATATTCTTCAGATCTAAATATTCTTCCAAACCTAAATCCCAGATTGAATTGTAGATATCTTTAACTGAACGGAAAAATAAGCGTTTTCTTATTCCATTTCTACCATTTCGCTCAGTCTATTTTCGTAGCCGTAACGCTACGTCTGTGCTACGGGTTGCTACGGGTCGTAGCTGGCGCTACGAGTCCCCAGAGATAGAAGGCCTTCGTAACCTTACTACGTTCTGCCTTCGCTTAGAGCTAAGCTGCCGTCTAATTATTTTCTAGATTATTTTCAAAAGCTGTTTACATAAATGTATGTCTATTAAGTTTAGAAGGGAAAATTTATTTTAGGAAAACGGTAATTGAGGAAGATTTCGTCGACATTTTGTATGCGTTTTACGTAATGTGGACTCTTGTGTTTTCTTACTGCCTTCTATAATAATTATTCTTCTTTGCTCCTTCTTACTAGTTTTATAAGGGCTTTATATTATGGAGAGCCCATAATCAGTTTCACTCTTAAATCGACTGGTCAAGAACGGTTTTTGAAGTGAAAACTTCTAAAACAATTTTTGGTAGGGGGAAATCTTACGAATTGGCGTTACCACGACACCACGACACCGCGCATGCTATGCATAGTTTTAAAAATTAGAAATATGCATCTTTGCCGAATGTTCAAAATTAAGTCTTATTACAACTAATTAACGTTATTATTATTTTACATATCAAAATCAATAAAGATATTTTTATAAATGATCGTTCGTTTTTGTGCAGAACAATAGACAGGCGATGAACAAAAAAAAAGGTGTGGGTCAAAGGCCTTTTACCCAGCTGGCTTAGAACAAATAGCTTCATGAATGAATTTTTTTGCAGTGATCCTATTTTTGGTAATTATTTTATTATTTAGTTTGTTTGAAATTTATTATTTTTCAATTTACAAATTATGAAATTTGACTATACATATTATAATTAAATTAAAAAAACTAACACAGTTATTCAAAAGTTTTAATTTTTCACTTCTGTCGGCAGTCCCCAAGACTGCCAATTTTTTTTCTAAGTATAACCTCAAAAGATGGATTCCGATGAACATAAAAATAGACAAACCGTTCCATTGAGCCTCAACTTAAAATATCCATTACACAAACAAAGACTGACCTCAAAACAACAAATTGATACTAAATTGGACCCACAAAACACCCATTAACGGTAAGCAAAGAGAATTAAACTGTGCATCGGTAATTCTAAGTCGTTTAGATAACTTCTGTTATGCACAGTGTAGATAAACAATCGAATTAAGAGCTTAATGGAGCCACAAATTGAAAACTACTGTTTTGTTGTTGCTCCTGCTTTAAACTGTTATGAGTTTGTGAGAATGTTTTATTGTTATGTTCCGTGTAGTTCTCGACAAATACGGTAATGACATAAATTAGATTTCGAAGAAAATTCTCCGGATAAGGGCATGAGGATGGTGATGAAAACTGTTCATATTATGTCGTCTGAATGTCGTGTACACCTGTAGGTAATTGGTATATACATAAGAACCCATACCTGTTAGTTTTTAGTATTTAATGTACAATGTATATGCTGTTGGCGTACCTATTTTAAATAAATAAATAAATATTAAAGGACCTTTAGAGCTGACTAAATAAAGAAAACATCAGAGAAGAAATCGTAAATGTGAGGTTATGTCCAGAAAGGAATGTCGGCAAGAGAGAGAGAGAGATCAATGAGAATAATGGCTCATATCGTAGGTAATAAAAAGATTAGAAATAAAATAAATTTATTAGACCCAGGTCACAAAAAACTCCAAATAGTATTGTGCCTCACGGCTCTGCTAAATAGGCTATTCAGTAAGGGTGGCAGCATGGCTGACCATTCGCGATGATACACGTAATATCAGTGTGCTTAAGAAAGAACAGTCGTGGATAACGTTGATATTTGGTTACACAATAATAATTTCTTTTCTGTTTTTTTTTTAATGTGGACTTGTAAACAACACAAGATAAAAATGTATCAAATCCAACAGATTTATTTCCCCACCAAGTACTAACACACAAGTCTTTCCCACCTCCAGCTTATCTTAGAGCAAGTTCTAAGAAACTTCCTACTCCACTGCCGCCACCGGAGGCTATGAGCCAACCCATGTTATTTTACACAATTAGCCAGACAACACGCCCGCTACTTAGTTAGCACAAACTTGGTAATGTTACGCTTTTTGGCACACAAACTAACACAGTTTTTCTGGGAAATGGTTCCTATTTTTGTATGAGGATTCTGAAGTTAGATGTTAATAGAGTTTTTGTTTAGTTCTAAGTGTAAGAACTAACTTTCAGAGTGTTTTTGCGAATGCAATCGCGCGGAACATTGCGAAAGTGAACAGCTGTTTTGGGTTACTGTTGTAAGTTGTTAGTAGTTACTACATGAGTACATGCACAATCTCTTGTTTAATCAGATGGTTTATGCATGAAGGATATAATAATTGTTTGTTTTTTTGTTAATATTTAAAACAATTAAGATTATTTTAGAAATTCCAAAATCTTCACCAGACTTTTAAACAGCGATCTTTTCTTTATTTTCCAACAAAATATCAATTACTCAAAGAAAGGGTCTATAAAAAAACATGGCCGGTAATAAAGGGTGAAATAAAAATGTGCTTAAAGATAATAATATTTATGAATTTTGTCTTAATTTCACGTAAATATCTCGTCACTATAATTCAGTAGGCTGTTATTACGTAGACTAATATTGTCGACATCTTTCACGTAGGAACAGGGGCCCGACGTGCCATAATTTATGTGCTAGGGTGAGGCCTGCTCATCGCAAGGCACATCTGGTTTTATTCAAGGCACTACCATTCTTAAGAAGCCTTCAAACAAGGTGGTTACGGTTGGATGCTTATGTTAGTAACGCCTTTCGAAGTATAGATGTTGGAACTAAATAACACACGTTGATTATTTTGCTATTAAAATATGTTCAGGCGTTCTTTTACTTACTAGTATTGTTGGTCGTTTTTTTTTAAATACCTACTTAGGTGACCCTACTCATTTAGGAGAAAAGATTTTCAATACGGTTACAAAAAGATTTACTTCATTAAAAAAAAGTTTTTGGTAGCGTTAACAATCTTTCAGCTCGCTCTGTAACTTGTCTTTAAAAACGAAATCGTACTTAATTATTATTCATGTTTCGGTATCTTGCACCGTATTTCGGTTAAGTTTGGTAATGGAAAAACTTTTTTTAACTGCCCAAATCTCGGGGTCCGTTCATAAATAACTGTTTCAGCAAGCTGTTACGCACGACCGGTGCTTTACAGGGTTGCCAGTGTTGAAGTGGGAATATGCCATGTTTGACTTATTTATCATGCTATAATTTTGCCTGTGTTTATGTGAATGATTATTCACGTCTGTTTAGGTTGGAAGCTTACAACTGGGAATGGAACCGATATATTAAGAATACTGGCCTTTACCTTTTACTATAATTTATTATAAAGGTTTTTTAAATAAGATTTAATTTTTTATAATGTTTAAAAGTAAAATTTTATAACTGCTACTTTTAACTCTTTTCATCCCTTTTGTCATTACTTTCACCCTTTAAATCAGGAAAGACACGACAACCTGGCAACACCTGCAAGCCATTCCTTCTCTAAGATCACAACGAGGGGTCAAACAGCACGTAGATAATTATTTAAAAGTCCCTGTTGCAAAAACATTTTTGTTTTTTGTGAGCTAAAAACGTGGAGAAAATAAGCGATTTTCCTTAAGATTAAGTTAAATTAGGTACGGCGTTAATATGTTTTGAGTGCTCTTTACAATTTTCTTCTTATCTTTAGTGTATTTTATGTTTCTTTTTTAAAGGTTTTTTTTATTTGTGTTATTTATGGTCTTGCTATCGTTTAAAATGGGTTATCTTTGTTACAGTAAATTATTGTTTTACTAGCTGCGCTCCGCGGTTTTACCCGCGTAGACCGGAGCAAAAAGTAGACTATGTGTAAATCCAGGGTGTCAGCTACCTCCATACCAAATTTCTTTAAAATTGGTTCAGCCGTTTGAGAGTGAAGAAGTAACAAACACACACACACTCACAAACTTTCGCCTTTATAATATTAGTGTGATGTGATTTTCATACTGTTTTTTTTGTTTACTATTTCGCGATACAAAAGGACATTATTAAAAAAAAATAAAAGTGTCAAACCCTATTTCAATCTCTTCAAAACCAGATAAAAATTTGCCCAACTAGCTATTGATAACACAAAATCAAAGCCTCACAAAGCGTTTAAAACCACAAAAGGAGGTTCTCAGGTCGAACTAGGATGCGCTATCAGCTGCAACCCGGACGTTCTCTCTTTGAGTTATGGCGCACCACATCCGGCGAATGTATTTCCGGTTGTGTGTGCCCGATCGCCACGGACAGTTGACCGCTCAATGAATCATAGCTAATCAGTGGATACTCTAATGTCTTAGCTTTTTAGCTCGATGTGGACGTTAGAGGAGAGAGGAAATTATATGGTTTATTTATTGCAAGTTCGATATTTTTGGTGATAACAGTTGTTAATGAGTTTGTGTTAGTATTTAGTCAAAGAAATACGGAGTAATTTTGTGTATTCATAACAGGTCTTAGTAATTTGAGCATTAATTTGGCCTTGGACAATTGACCGCTCCATGAATCATAGCTAATCAGTGGATGCTTTAAAGTCTTATTAGCTTTCTATGCGGTTGCGGACGTTAGAGGAGAGAGGAAATAATTGTAGGGTTAATTTACCACCTATTAATTTGGTTTTAAATTGTTATTGAGAAAGGCTGGCTTATTAACAAACAGACGAACCAACATTAAGATACAGTTTAATTTCGAAATTTAAAACTATCTTCGGAGAATTTATTTTTAAAAGAAGGGTTTCTTTTAAAATTGCTTTTTAAGGCTAGTTCGATATTTTTGGTGATGACTGTTAATGAATTTATATTCGTGTTTTGTTAAATAAATGCCCAGTAATTTATGTACTCATAAGTAAAGTTTTAGTAATTTAAGCATTGCTAATCAGTGGATACTCTTGATAAGTCTTGTTACAATTTTAGCTCGCCGTGGAAGTTAGAGGAGAGAGGAAATTATCGTGTATTGCTAGATCGATATTCTTGGTGATTACTATTAATAAGTTGGTAGTGTTTTGTTTACTTGCTTAGACTGGAAATAGTAAAATTAAGTGATTCAATAACTTCTTTAAAATAAAGTATTCTGTCCTATAATAAATTCATTAAAATAGTGATGTAGCACTATAATACAGTAAACTGTTATAAGAAAGTTGTAGTGAATACTGTGCAAACAATACATTCTTCAATAAAGTACCTAACTATTCCACTACCTACAATCTGCTAGTTTGACTTGAGAGTAGGTACAGTCAGCAGCAAAAGTCAAATTAACACTTGCAGTTTTTTAATCGTACTTATTAAGCGAAATATTTAATTCAAATCGGAACAAGAGTCCTTACAATTTTAAGAATATTAACTGATAACAGTTAAACGAAAAAAAAACAGTTTATCGAATCATTTTGTGTTAATTTTGATGATGATAAAAAGTAGCAGTGTTTACTGACTTCTGTTGCTGACCGTACTACTCATTCATCAGACAAAAGACACATAATATTATACTACACTCATACTTTGTATCTAAGAGATGAGGAAATAACCTTTCAAACAAAAACCATACGATACTCTTGTGAAGGCCGCATTAATCCGCTGGATGTGGGAAGCACAGAACCGGTCGAAGTGGCGGTGCTTATGGTAGGCCTGTGTCCAGCAGTGGACATCTATCGACTAAAATGATGAAGAACCACAGCTATTGCCAATATCAATCTGCCTAGCCTTTTCCCAACTATATTGGGGTCGGCTTCCAGTCTAACCAGTTGCAGTTGAATACCAGTATTTTACATGGAGCGATTGACTATCTGACCTCCACAACCCAGTTACTAGATAATACGGTACCCCTTGGTAAGACTGGTTGTCAGACTTTCGGGCTTCTGAAGACCCGTAACGATTGTCAAAGACCCACGAATGACAGCCGGGAGTCGGGAACAACAGCTTAACGTGCTTTCCGAGGCACGGAGGAGACTCGGTCACCCACCCATGGACCAACACCGGAATGCGTAGCTTAACCTAATGGATCGACCCACAGCTTCTACCATGAATCAATAAATTGTAACCTGATATAACTCAACAAAGAATAATGTAATTTGTACTCCAATAGAACTAAATATCAAGCATTCACACTAATATTATAAAGGCCAAAATTTTTGCTTCTTCACGCTCAAACGGCTGGACCAATTAGTATGAAATTTGATATGTAGATAGCATATACCCTGGATTAACACATAAAATATAGGCTACTTTTGATCCCGGTCTACGCGGGTGAAACCGCGGGGCGCAGCTAGTAATTAATAAAACTGCCCCATATCCCAATAAACAAAACCAAAGCACAACCAAAAGCGAGCAGAACTAAACTCAATTTACATTCCAATACTTCCGTTGTCCTATTATGATGTAAAAATTCATTTCTTTATATACATGTACGGAATATTTTAGCGTTCATTAATGTTTGACTTTCTCCCTGCGATCTCGGTTAGAAGGTTCATAAATATGTAATGGTGCGCTCCGCGAGCTATGCAAAGTATCCTGGGTTCCCTTTCGTAAACAGGTCAACTTGAATTTAGAGTTGGTTTATATCTGTGGCTGATTAAGTGGAAATTGTGATTGAAATTTGTGGTAAGCTGGTTTTAAATTGTTATTGAGAAAGGCTGGCTTTTGACAAACAGATGCACCAACATTAAGATACAGTTTAATTTCGAAATTTAAAACTATCTTCGGAGAATTTATTTTTAAAAGAAGTACTTCTTTTAAAATTGCGTTATGTAATTCTCTGAAGATAGTTCCTGCTTACCAGTTTTTCTAAAGAATACTTAGATGAATCAATTTCTCAAGCATATCAAAGTCAAAGAAATTGATTTCAAAATTGAATGTTTGTAAAAGAGGAGATTACTATCTCAAAAACAGACTCCATTGAGGTTGCTCTCAAAGTAAGTGCACAAGATTCATTCACGTTAAAATTTCCAATAATTTTAAAGGTCAAAAAGGAATTCCGTCTGTCTCAACAAAATGTCAATTTGACTTTATTTATTAAATTCTATCCATACCCCGTAACAGAAGCAAAGAATATTTAAAATTTTACATTTATTTATGTTAAAAATACCATAGCTTATGGTATGAGAGAGGACGTCTTGGAATTTAATTTACTCTAGAAACGCTACTGGTATTATATAAATGGGTAGTTTAATTTTAAAATAACGGAGTCGAGTCTGCTTTGAAACATATTAAAACATAATTTGGATACCGGCCGAAGGGAGCAGGGTTAACAAGATGCCTTTAATAAAAGAGGAGATGCGACGAGGTCTGAATGGGGGGAAAGGTGGATTTTTGTTTAGAGTTTTATTCACTTAAATGTGGCTACAAAAGGTTAAGTTCTAATAAATTATTGTTTAGGGTCAGAATTAACTTAGGCGTAGGTTTAAGAGCGTTGGCTACGTACGGCATTTCATACAAACTTTCAAGTTCTTTTTTATCGAAATGAATGAACCGATTTTAATGATATTTCATACGCATAAGCAGGAGGTCTATAAATTTAGTTAAGAACATTTTCGAAATGTCTTATTAAAAAAAAAGATAATTGGAAATCTCTATTTCTATGGAATATTTAAAATCGATAGAATTTAGCTTAAACAGTCTTTTTCGAAAATGTTCTTAACTAACTTTTTAGACCCGTGTATCCTGCTTATGCGTATGAAGTTTCATTAAAATCGGTTCATTCATTTCGATAAAAAAGGACTTGAAAGTTTGTATGAAATGCCGTACGGAACCAACGCTCTTAAGCTAAAATATAATAATTGATTAATTAGATTAAGTGATTTTTAAATAATACATACACACATAAACATCACGCCTGTAATCTCCGAAGCGTTAGGCAGAGATGGACCTATAGTACACCCACATTTCACCAGTTATGTTAAGAGCCTATACTACCTCAAATGGCTTAGCATGATCCTGCGTTATGTTGAAAGTACTGCAGCATTAATTTTGAAATAAATATACGGTAAAGTTGAGGATTAATGTTAAGTACTATGTTTGACGAAAACACGATTCCATAAAATTTTCTCGATACAAAAAAATTCCAAACCTCCATACCGAAAAACTGCTGGTATTCAAAAAACATTTCAAATTAGATCATGAAACTTTGCATACTAACTGAACTAACTAAAAAGCAGGTTCAAATTAACAGTATTTTCACAGTAAAAAGCGATTACCTAAACTATCGGCGCCCAGCACCGAACTCAGTCTCGCTCTCACTCAGTCGGCGAGCAGTCTCGTGCAAGCGAGATAAAAAGCTAAGGTAGTTGGGTTCTTAAGTTCCATGTATAGGGTGCGAGTCTATTACGTCGGTAAAGCAGGCTTAAGTATTTAATAATTGAAATTTTTGGACATGCTTGCTTACTTTTGAAGTACCTTGCCTTAGGGTCAATATAAATATTGCTATCAAATGCCAACCCAAGAAGTTATCAAAATTACATAGGTTTTTTATCAGCTTTTTAGCATCACGACCGACCAAAACCTATAAACCCGGATCCATCTGACCAATATAAGATTAATATAACCATACATTCCACGCGATGCGACGTCTAAAAAATTCGTCACGAATCTGAATAAAAGCCCGTCCGCTTGACCGCGGGTCGTCATAACTTGTCCCGTCCAATAATATCGTCATATTTTTTTCTAACATCGCGAAATTGGTATAAAAGGACGGAAGGGAAAGTTCAGGACGAAATTGCTGGGGTCGAGTGTACTGGTAATAAATAATATACGCAATCTGCGACTGTGGCGGACACGTTTTGCGTTGCACGTGTCTGTGGGGTTTCCGTACCAAAATGGTAAAAAGGAACCCTTATGGTGCGACTCAGTCTGTCTGTCTGTCCGTCTGTCACAGCTGGATATCTCAAGAACTACTAATGCTGCCAACTTGAAATTTGGAACAGTTTTCATGACGTTTGCCCAACTATTTTGCAAATATGAAAGAAATAAAAATATATTTTTTTGCAACAGAGTTCCGTCGTTGAAATGGATATATCCCAAAAACAAACTTATCATTGTAGTTGAAAAACATGTTGTCCTATACATTAATATACGACACGGTCAATTCTCCAACTGCAAATTTAAATTTGTGATCTCAATATTTTTTTTTTATTGTGATACAATTACAAATTAACTATTTTCGGACGTTTTCCTTTACTTATGCTGTGAGTCCTTGCTTCTTGCCAAATTTCATGATTCTAGCTCAACTTTTAGTAGGTACCCTATATTAGGTTTTGATTACTTACGAGTATCAAAATAATGTCGCATAAATGGCCGTATTTTTTTTTTGCGTTGTCTTAGAAGCTTGATTTTTTTTAGAACTCCATAAGATTTACCCTACCCATTTGACCTACGCATTTGACTTGACTTGGCTTGACAGACAGACAGACGGACAACGAAGTTACGAAGGCTTCTATTTTTTCCTTTTGAGGTACGAAACCCTAAAAATTACAGATACGTCTGAACTTTTGGAGGCTTCGAGGAGTTCGTGGCTAAGTAATAACAGCCGCACGGGTCGATCCATCAGGTTAAGCTACGCTTGCCGGGGTTCGTCCGTGGATGGGTGACCATCTTTACATACCGAGACTCCTCCGTGCCTCGGAAAGCACGTTAAGCCGTTGGTCCCGGCTGTCATTCGTGGATCTTTGACAGTCGTTACGGGTCGTCAGAAGCCCGAAAGTCTGACAATCAGTCTTACCAAGGGGTATCGTATTACCCAGTTAATGGGTTGTGGAGGTCAGATAGGCAGTCGCTCCATGTAAAATAATGGTATTCAGCTGTATCCGGTTAGACTGGAAGCCGACCCCAACATACACACATCAAAAGTGTCTAGGGATCAACATATATTTTTGCAATAACTTTTCTCCTGATTGATATTAATTAAAATTTTCTTTAAGGATTCATCAAATAAAGTGTTTTCGTTTGTCACAGTAACGATAAACCAAGTCACCTTTGCATTAATAAAGAAATTTGCCATTTTCCTAATAAAGGGATTTTTGACATTTGAACCACTAACATTAAAGTTCGAAAAAAAGACTGAAATAACAGTTTTCTTTAAAATTTTATTGGGTAACTTAAACAATTAATAATCCGTGTTTCTACCGCGAACACTAACAACACAAGAACATCGGTTTGGCATACTCAAAATGAGTTCATCCAAATCACGCTGTGGAATGGCCGCCCATGTTCGTTGCAACAACAAAAAAAGGTCTTCTTGCGACTGGATACCCTCCATATTCGGCAGAGCTCTTCTCTGTAGCATATCCCATGCATGCTCAATCGGGTTCAAGTCTGGCGACTGAGCAGGCCAGGGCAGGACATTGATGTTAGCTGCGGCGAGAGTCTGTCTTACAACTCTTGCGGTGTGCGGTCGTGCATTATCATGCATTAACTGAAATAAGGGACCGATTTGCACTTGTAGAGGAACGATGACGTCTGATACAATCGTCTCAGCATAAATTTGAGCGTTGAGGTTGCCTCTGATCCAAATCAACTCAGTTCTTCCGCCGATCCAAATACCCGCCCATACCATGATGGTTCCACCACTATAAGGATGGACTTCCTGGCAGGATTTTAATCGCTGTTGGCGTCCAGGGGTTCTCCAGTGTCGTATACGTCTTGTATCCGGTCTCATACCAAAACGAGACTCATCAGAAAAGCACACGAAACGCCATTGTTCTTCTGCCCAATTTCTGTGTTCAAGAGCCCATTGATATCGAATCCTACGATTGTGCATTGCTATAGGTGGTACCCGTAGCGGTCTTCGGGAATGAAGGTTCACTTCATGCAAGCGGTTTCTGACTGTTTGGTCGCTAATTAAGTTCCCTGAAGAGTGATGAAGCCTCACGGCTAACATCATGGCGGTTATAGTTGGAGCTCTTCGAGTTAAGATTTGAATGTATCGGTCTTGTCTCCGTGTGGTGCAGCGATACCGTCCTCCATGGCGCTCAGCCACGGTACCAGTGCTTCGGTAACGTGTCCAAAGGCGACTGATAACACTCTGACTTGTATTCAGAGCTAAAGCCACAGTACGTTGCCGGGAACCAGCTTCTATCATTCCCACGGCTCTGAGCATTTCTTCCCTGCTTAAATGACGTCGCCGCTCCATAATAACGTTGGTTTTAATCAGTAGTAGGGAAACAGTAGCACTAATAATGTCTTCAATGCGTTGTATGTTTTTATAGGGAAAATATTGACAGCTGATTTTCATCTTTTACTCGAATTTGATTCACAGTTCCTGATTCAAATTATGAAATGCACCAAAAAGGATCCATATAAATTTATAAAATCATAAATTTATTACAAAGCCACATCTCAATCTCAAGAAATCCGCATAAAAATGCTTGATCCCTAGACACTTTTGATGTGTGTAGTTGGGAAAAGGCTAGGCAGATTTTTTGTCTGAACTTTTAATAATTTTTCACTAGAATTGAAAATAAATTACCTTGCATGAAAAGTTTCACAGACAAAGATTTTCCTGATCCAAAAATAGAAACAGTCACAGCACAATTCCTTCGACTACAACAGTACGAATTTTGACAACGGTTCATTATTCGCCTTTCCCGATACCTACCGTTTACCGTATGAGCGCGGTCGTCAATTATCGTAAATAAGTGAACAGTCGGTGCGCGGCTGTCGGACGGGGCCGCCTATTCGCTGTCTGTGGCAAATGAGACGGCTTGATGCGCCCCTGCACTAACGTAAGTTTTAGAAATGGTCTAGCTCTAAGAATGTGGCGGGTTTTGTAAAATTACCTTCTTTTTAGTATTTAAAACATGTTCCTATCTTTGTTTCAGAGCTAGTGAAGCTGCATCAATTTGGTCATAGGTAATACGGGCTGGTGTCCACAACTCCACGTCAATGTATTTTGCGTAACGGATGGGAAAATCGATTATTCGATCCACCTCAACTCCTCAAGGAAGGCCAGCAACGCCTTGGTGTTCCTAACTATCTCACGGAGGGTACCTGGGTTACCGAAGTACTTTGCCATGTATGCGGCGACCCCGGGCAGTTTAGAAGCACACGAGTAGCTGTGTCATCGTTCTCCATGCAGGGCCTCCCTGCACAGTGGACTTTCTGTGACTCCTATGACAAAAAGGTGTCCGTGGCCAATATAGCTGCAGTAACTGTACGCAGCTGTTGTTAAGTTAGTAGGAGACACTGTTTTGTGAGGCGGTCATCAAAAGTATGGGCTGCTTTCCTGCCTGCACTCATTTGGTCACATTTGTGATACAAGTACATGTAAGTATGTTTATTCGCAGGTAACGGAGCGATTTGGTGCTTTCTACATGCTGTACTAATCTTCTATAACTTCTTCTCGTGTCGATGACTCATATTTTGTCCTGTAAGTGCCTACATAGCAAGAATAGCAGCCTGGCTAACCTGGAAAGGGTAATTATGCATGACGGGTATGAGAGAAGATGCGACATATCCTGTGACGGAGCTCCTCACTGTGTTTGGGATGTGTGAACCACCTCTTGATACCGTTACCTTAACTAACTTATTAATTGAGGCTGCGTGGTAGCTGTTGCACTCGAAATATAAGTATTTTAAAGTTTTTCTATGGTAGACCCTTGTCAAAATGATTCATACCTTTTACCAGTTCTACATACGCTTTAAATAACATCTTTTAGAAAACGATTCAAACTTTTTATCGCTAATAGCCTGTGTATCGGGCCAAATCATTTCTAAGAGGGTAAATTTACACCTATCCAAATAATAGTCCGTTGGTCCTTATGCGAGATTGAACGCTACGCAATATTGCTCCAGTTACTTGGTCAGTATCAGAATTCACTTGGGGGAAAAACGTATTTTTTATACCCAAATAATACTTGTAGGTACCTACTCAATAAACAATGTGATCCACAAGCACAAGTATAGGAAAAAGTCTAAAAATTATTTTTGGGATTACAATGTTGTTTGTTTTTGGGATAAATTCTTTTTAACTAGGTACGGAACCCTTCTAGTACGTGGTCTGACACGCACTTGGCCGGTTTTTTTTATATACTTGTACTTTTTTTATTAAGACTGTTAGATTATAATTTATTAATGATAACAACATGATAAGGAACATATCTACATTTTTTTAAAAATGTGCCTATTCAATCGAAAGTAAATTAGCTGATTTGTTTGTTAGAAATGCTTTATTACGCTATGATTTGGTGTAATAATAAACAAAGTAAAAACGTAAATAAGCAAAAATCATGCCTATTATTGATGTAGGTATAAATGCTCTGTTACGAGTACTCGTGCGAAACCGGAGCGGGTTGCTAGTAATAAACAAGGTGTAACTTAAGGATAGCACAACCTCTTAAGGGGTCATTGTATCATTATGAACAACTTTTACTATAGCTGTTCCCTACATTTTGACGAGTTATGCGAACATAAATGTACGGAACAGCTGATTTTTTTTCGCAATTTCAGGTATGGTCCCTTAGTAAAAGTTGTTCTTACTAATGAGTACAAGGACCCCTTAAGATATTGTGCGTTATTTATGTTACACCTTGTATATATTATAGTAGGATAGTAGCATTAAGAGGATACATCGAAGCGTGGTTTATCTCGGTGTGTAAGTGAAATGGCGTTGTTGTGGCTGACTAGTTTGATGCACGAGTTAGAAGACTCTCACGCGTACCGGAGCTAAACGCCCTTCGTTATTATCATATTTAATTAATCGAAGTGCGTTTATCAATTTTTAGCTTGTAAGTTCTTAACATACACACATCAAAAGTGTCTAGGGATCAAGCATTTTTATGCGGATTTCTTGAGATTGAGATGTGGCTTTGTAATAAATTTATGATTTTATAAATTTATATGGATCCTTTTTGGTGCATTTCATAATTTGAATCAGGAACTGTGAATCAAATTCGAGTAAAAGATGAAAATCAGCTGTCAATATTTTCCCTATAAAAACATACAACGCATTGAAGACATTATTAGTGCTACTGTTTCCCTACTACTGATTAAAACCAACGTTATTATGGAGCGGCGACGTCATTTAAGCAGGGAAGAAATGCTCAGAGCCGTGGGAATGATAGAAGCTGGTTCCCGGCAACGTGCTGTGGCTTTAGCTCTGAATACAAGTCAGAGTGTTATCAGTCGACTTTGGACACGTTACCGAAGCACTGGTACCGTGGCTGAGCGCCATGGAGGACGGTATCGCTGCACCACACGGAGACAAGACCGATACATTCAAATCTTAACTCGAAGAGCTCCAACTATAACCGCCATGATGTTAGCCGTGAGGCTTCATCACTCTTCAGGGAACTTAATTAGCGACCAAACAGTCAGAAACCGCTTGCATGAAGTGAACCTTCATTCCCGAAGACCGCTACGGGTACCACCTATAGCAATGCACAATCGTAGGATTCGATATCAATGGGCTCTTGAACACAGAAATTGGGCAGAAGAACAATGGCGTTTCGTGTGCTTTTCTGATGAGTCTCGTTTTGGTATGAGACCGGATACAAGACGTATACGACACTGGAGAACCCCTGGACGCCAACAGCGATTAAAATCCTGCCAGGAAGTCCATCCTTATAGTGGTGGAACCATCATGGTATGGGCGGGTATTTGGATCGGCGGAAGAACTGAGTTGATTTGGATCAGAGGCAACCTCAACGCTCAAATTTATGCTGAGACGATTGTATCAGACGTCATCGTTCCTCTACAAGTGCAAATCGGTCCCTTATTTCAGTTAATGCATGATAATGCACGACCGCACACCGCAAGAGTTGTAAGACAGACTCTCGCCGCAGCTAACATCAATGTCCTGCCCTGGCCTGCTCAGTCGCCAGACTTGAACCCGATTGAGCATGCATGGGATATGCTACAGAGAAGAGCTCTGCCGAATATGGAGGGTATCCAGTCGCAAGAAGACCTTTTTTTGTTGTTGCAACGAACATGGGCGGCCATTCCACAGCGTGATTTGGATGAACTCATTTTGAGTATGCCAAACCGATGTTCTTGTGTTGTTAGTGTTCGCGGTAGAAACACGGATTATTAATTGTTTAAGTTACCCAATAAAATTTTAAAGAAAACTGTTATTTCAGTCTTTTTTTCGAACTTTAATGTTAGTGGTTCAAATGTCAAAAATCCCTTTATTAGGAAAATGGCAAATTTCTTTATTAATGCAAAGGTGACTTGGTTTATCGTTACTGTGACAAACGAAAACACTTTATTTGATGAATCCTTAAAGAAAATTTTAATTAATATCAATCAGGAGAAAAGTTATTGCAAAAATATATGTTGATCCCTAGACACTTTTGATGTGTGTATTTAAATACCTTCGATTGATTGCATTTTTCACTGCACAATTTGGAACTGCACCCTAATTGTGTAACACATTACCAATCGGAGTTGGTTTGATTTTGACAGTTCAACAACATTCATTGCGTTATTTACGATGTTGAGCAGACAAATTTTTCGACCATATGAAGCAATGGATTAGCAATTTGTTTCAAAATGAAACGAACTCCGATCGATAATGTGTTACGCAATTAGGGTGCTATTTACGTATAATCGCATAAAACAGAAAAACTTTTTACATAAAAAAACAACCGACTCCCAAAAAAAAACACAACAAAGTGAAAAATAACTTTAATTTTGGAAGTCGGTTTCTTTGAGTTTTTAAAGTTTAATTTATTGCCACCGACTTCCGAAATTAAAGTTAGCTTTCACTTTATAGTGTTTTTTTTTTTGGGAGTTGGTTGTTTTTTTTTATTTTCTTTTTGATAAAAGGTTTTATTTTTCACTCTTTAGTGATTCCTACCCCACACATTGAACATCACTCTGCAGAATAAATTATAGCATCATTCACATAGACTATGTGGGAAAAATACGTATTAAATTATTGAAACTAACTCAAAAGCCACTCATCAGAACATGAAGATATTTATATGCGACCATTTCATATAAAAACTTTGCAAAAAGGCAAATATACGTCGCGTGTCAGAAGTTTGGAAGGCGTCGTTTTATGTTGACGGAGATAACGAGGCTACGAAATCTGACTTCTGACAATCAAGGCCACACATAACATACAACTCAAGTAGCGCAATTTGAAGAGGCACATAATTACCATTTAAATAATTTCTATCCAAAGTGCAGCTCATGACAATTCCAATAAGCCCAAACACGGCTAGAATACATTGTTCGTTTCTGAGTTCCGGTGCCTACTTTCCGGCTTCTTCATCAGATCGGTTCGATGAACCATTTTCATCAGAAACATTTATTTAAAGCTTCGTCATAGTCGCTTAACTATCTTAATCGAGATATCTTATCACCACCCGTGAAATACTTATTATCGTTGAGAAGATCCCGTGGCCATCTGTGGTCTTCTTCATCAGTTTCACTTCACCAGATGCTACTTTCTGAATGCAAATGCTTGATTTGTTGATGAAAATACCAAAATCGCTATATGTATGCGTATAATTTTTGAGGAGTTCCCTCAATTCCTCATGGATCCCATCAGCAGCATTGGATTTTGATAAAAATGGGACCAATCCGGAAGTATTATATATCCTTTTAAATAAAAAAGAATTTTCAAAATCGGTTTATAAATGACGGAGTTCTGAGGTAACAAACATTAAAAAAAAAATACAACCGAATTGAGAACCTCCTCCTTTTTTTGAAGTCGGTTGAAAATAGACGGTGCTACTATGGATTTTTTTGTATCGAAAAAATTTCAAGTAATTAATCATGTTTCGGTTTTAATACAGCAGTAGACAATATAGCCAAATAACACACGGAAAATCCAACTGATTTAACTAAATATATTTGCAAATAATGCGTTCCGGGTAATGCTGGGGCTGCCGCGCTTCTGTAGCGCGTCGGGGATGTTCGCGGACCCACGCGTTCCGGATTTCGGCTCGCTGCTGCGTTGCGAATCGCATCGCTGATGCGTCGGGTGCGCGACAGCCCCAACAGCCTCGTAGCTACTGTAGCCGGCTGGGTAGATGGCCAAATTATATGTCGCTGGATGGCGGCTCACAGACCGTCATTGAGATATTAGAGATAAGTTTATTTATAGTGATTGTTTTTAGTTAGTAAATGCCAACTTGTTCGCATCTTATGGATCGGTCTGATAATAAAGATTTATTTATTTTATTTGGTTTTATAGGAATTTTAAAAACTCAAAATTAATCGATGTATCCCCTTAACAAAGCGCACACTCCCTTGCTTTATCTGAAGTTCCTATAATTCTTGAGCAAGGAACACCTGAATACTTCTACATAAGCTAGGATCTAAGCGCTAATGCTCGTGATCGTGAAAGACTAACTTTAACACGTAGTCGCGTCACGTTTTAGCGGATTTTATACACCCCATTTCGACTAAGTCACTGGTTTTACCTGTTATAAAAACCGTATAAAAATGTTAGGTAAGTACTTGAGTCACACGTTTTTGTGATGTTGAATATAATAATATACTATGTTCTTACGCAATGTACTACAACTAGAATAACGCTTATAAATATCAAGCAATCTGCCTAGCCTTTTCCCAACTATGTTGGGGTCGGCTTCCAGTCTAACCGGATGCAGCTGAATACCAGTATTTTACATGAAGCGACTGCCTATCTGACCTCCACAGCCCAGTAACTGGGTAATACGATACCCCTTGGTAAGACTGGTTGTCAGACTTTCGGGCTTCTGACGACCCGTAACGACTGTAAAAGATCCACGAGTGACAGCCGGGACCAACGGCTTTTAACGTGCTTTCCGAGGCACGGTGGAGTCTCGGTACGTAAAGATGGTCACCCATCCACGGACCAACCGCGGCAAGCGTAGCTTAACCTGATGGATCGACTCGTGCGGCTGTTATTACTTAGCCACGAGCCCCTCTAAATAACGCTTACAAATAGCAACACAAAAAAAAAACAATCACTCATAATTTTAAAACAAGCTCTAAAACTAGACATTTTATTATGACATTTTATTGAACTGCACCATAATGTATTCATACTTCCTTAGTCAATTAATTTGCCTATCATATTCATATTCATTTGTTTGCGTTCCACAAGGTAAAATAAGATTTTAACAAATAGCTTAGAGCCATAATCGTACCGTAACCGTAACCGTAACCGTTGTAGACCCGTCAGGGCAAAGCAACAATTATTAATTGACAGGTACAGTGGGCTGCATCAATTGGGTACCCCAGTTGTATTAAAATTTTAATACAACTGGGGTACCCAATTGATGCAACCCACTGTGCACAGCCACTAGAACGAAAGCAGCTCTACACAAAAAAACAGTCCATCACACAGTCATGCGTACGCGCACCGTGACGTCAGCCGGCACTTCACACGTGTTTACAAAAAATGCCGAAGCGACAGAGATTCTTGGAATCTTGTAACGTTCGAATGTTTTTATGGATACCAGAGAACTGGACTCTATCGTAGTGTATGTTTCGTTTGAATGTATGATCATATAAAATTCACAAAAATAGGTATGTAAAGAGCAAACACAGTAAGTTACAGATTTCTAGATTCTAGATTTCTAGATTTTCTACAAAGAAAAAACAAGCGATAACCCATATTTTTTATGGTTTAAATTGCATGCTGCGTTAACTCTTAACGTGAAACATAAATAAAACCACTTACCACAGTACAATATTCATTATTTAGAAGCTTCCGAAGTTGAGACAAAAACTTGTTATTATTTACTTTAGATTATAAGACAGCGAAAATAATATTATTTTAATGTCATAGACTAGTTTTGTGAGTGTTGTCGTATATCAAAAGGTTTGAAAACAGATAACCTATCGCAGTAAATGCATGGAATCGGATAATCCTACTTAATAGTGGTGGAACAAGGTTAAAAGTAAAAAAAGATTGTCTTGGGAACTTTGTTCCCACGGACAACGTACTGTTGGGGAACAAAGTTCCCGTGGTCGCGCAAGTGGCTAACTATTACTTAAAGTAAAAAAATCTAAATCGTAGAAACTAAATTAAAATAAAACTATACATGAAAACTGAAATCGCATAAAAACTTAAAGCTGTAATATGTTATTCCTAGCACACCTCACGTCCTCAGAAAGACCATAACATATTCTATGATACTCATAACCACAAAAAATAAACAAAACACGATAGATACTTTAACAGGTTTATTAACGTCTGCATAGCCATAAATTTGACGTTTGAAGGTCTCTAAAACTCTAATACTAGAATTATATCACTCCGATTTATCATCTAAACGCAGACGCCACTCCATCTATTAAAGGCATGCAACTACAGTTCAAGTCAGCACACACTAATCAAAACTCAGCTTAAACCTGAACACGAACACCAATTTCCCGTTCGACTTCTATCCCTTCACATACAAAGACATCGATTGTTTATATACGGAGAAGTTTGTCGTCGTGTGACACGGAATAGATAATTACATGGAATGGTGTTACGTTCCGTTGAGCGACCGCGGGACGTGGTTGTACAGTACAAAAAGCGCCGCGAAAGATGAGACTTGACACACCAAGACGTGGTTTGACTTGCGCAGTAGGCGATTTTAGGCCTCTTTAGCGTTAGGATGTCTGAGGCGCGGGAAGGGCCGGGCGTCATCGAGGCGGCTCTCGTCTTTCGTGGCGCGTATTTTACATCAGTCACGTGCTCACTTCGTATGAACATAATTTGTTAAAAAACTTATTATAATTCAGAGTATTTATTCAGATACATTTCTTTATAGTATCTAGTAGATTCCGTACTTTGTATTACTAGGAGTATTATAAGATAAATGAAACGTAATTCAATTGATTAAGCAAACGAATTATTGGTGATCACAAATCTCAGTATTTATTAAAAAGTGAAGTACAGGAATATGCCAATACAAATGCCACTTTTAACTACACAACTGGTACAATTATTATTAATTACTTAAACTTTTTCTAAAATATGAGGCTTGGGAGTGAAAATTTAAAAAAAGTTTGTACATACATGAAATATTTGCACGTATTCGGCAGAAACTTCCAATAAAATAATAATCGAACCAAATACATATTAGCACTCCATTCGTTCGTACTCCGTGTCATAAAAGTTGTTCAGGAAGTTGTATTGTGGTTTGACGGTTATGCGGGAACTTGGTTCCTTTACACGTTTAATTCGACAGTGAGAAGCGTTCAGATGTGGAGAAGCAGAAATAGTCTAGTGATTGTTGTGGAAAACGGCTGGTTGCTGTCTTTATTGTTAAGACGTTACTTGCATGATATGAGTTGTTTAATGTAAGTATTCTATGGTATTATTATGTGGCTAGAGGAGCTCGTGGCTAAGTAATAACAGACACACGGATCGATCCATCTGGTTAAGCTACGCTTACCAGGGTTGGTCCATGGATGGGTGACCATCTTTACATACCGAGACTCCTCCGTGCCTTAGAAAGCACGCTAAGCCGTTGGTCCCGGCTGTCATTCGTGGATCTTTGACAGTCGTTACGGGTCGTCAGAAGCCCGAAAGTTTGACAACCAGTCTTACCAAGGGGTATCGTATTACCCGGTTACTGGGTTGTGGAGGTCAGATAGGCAGTCACTCCATGTAAAATACTGGTATTCAGCTGCATCCGGTTAGACTGGAAGCCGACCCCAACATAGTTGCGAAAAGGCTAGGCTGATTGAATTATGTCAAACGGCGTTAGGATTCAGTAAGACATTGAACTTGTAGGATTCAATATCGGCTAGTCTTAGCAGTCTAAGTGGTTCTCACTATACCTCACTTCATTGACACATAACTCCACATATTCAACTAATTGACTTTTCCCTAATTGCAGTTGAGACCGTGGGCTGTTGGGGCACTGAGGCCAAGAAGTTCATTGGTGAGATAGAGCATAAGCTCCGTGACAAAACGGGTGACTCCCGCTCCGGCTCGTTCTTGGTGCTAAGGTTAGCCATTGCCATCCAACGTGGCAATGCAGCAAGTGTTATGGGCACGTTTACGCCAGGAACAGTTAGGGGCGGGTTATTTGACGAGTTGATGTGATTATTTATAATTTGTAATCTTTGAATTGTAATTTGTAATCTCTATACATATAATAAATCAATATAAATTAAATTTAAAAAAAATAAAATGAACATTATAAAGAGAGAGGGCGAATTATGTGAGTTTGAGTCAGCTCCTTTACCCTAAATAAAGTAAGGATCATAATCAACTAGACGTCACATTTATGAGGAAATGACTTAAAACAGCTACCATTAGCCATGCTTTGTTGAACCCATTTATTTCTCATTCACTATAGTAGATAAAATCGTTAAAGTTAATATGGCCACAATAATGACCGAAATCGGACTGGGTAGCCATTGTGATCGATGTAAAACCAATATCGGAATCATTTTAACATGTGCCACATTCAACCAATTTGATCCATTGGGCATGATTCCAATAACGTGATAGGTTGAATTGACCGAATTCGAGTTCAATATACACTGAATAAAATACGAAATAAAGGTATTTCCACACTGTGTTTTAATTGCGAGATATAAAAAAAAAACCTGCATTATAAAATATAACTTTTTAACAACGTAAAATTTAATGACCGGTACCTCTAAAACAATTACCCGACATGTTCATAAAGGCCTCGAAATAACAAAATTAAAACGTGCAAAAAGTAACGTCACGCACAAAAGTTTGTAACAATAATACTGGTTGTATGTACAGAATTAGCATAATGCTAACATTGGCGCCCGTGGGACCATACACGTGGGCAAACAGACAACCGTGCGCGGCTGTACCGGCCCGACCACCGGAAAATATTGTGACGTTACAAAAATACAGAATTGCAAAAATAAGGCTTGTTATGTTATGTTTTTGTTTTAGATATGAAAGAGAAATTTTTAGTGGGTTAACCAGACGAAATAGGTTACCGCTTTGTGGGAAGAGCTATGAATAAAATAACATCGTGACACGGAATATGAAAACAAACTTTAGCTCACTGTTGTTTTTGTTAGGAAAAGCTGAAAAATTATTCGAACACTAGCTTTTGCCCGCGGTTTCGTCCGCGTGGATGTCGGAAAATATCCCACCGGAACGTACTACCGGGATAAAAATTACCGCATGTGTTAATCCAGGTAAACAATGTCTTCTACTACACACACTACCGTTTAAACTACAAAAATTACGATTTTCCATACAAACTTTCATCCCCTATTTTACTGCCTTATGAGTTGAATTTAAAAAAAAATCCTTCCTTGCTCCTTATCTACATTCAAATACGAAATCAAAATATTTTATTTCACATAAACCCTACATGGGCACTTATGCAACGTCAGAAGCTAGGTGCACGGTTCCAAATTGGTCGTTTCCTATGGAGAAGAGCCGGCAAGAAACTCCATGGTTACTCTTTTAAAAATAATTGGCTTTTATAATATTTTCAAATAACAGTGTTAATAGGTATGAGAGGACAATGTAGGCCTTTCAACAACTACCAGGTATTTAACAAAATATAAAATAGTCAACAAATGTACAGTCTACTAGGCTTGCAACGTTCTCAAATTCACAAAATAGAAAATAATCTATTTAGAAGATTACTAAAAGAATAAAAATAACAATCTATGACATGACACGATGTAAAGGGAACCTTTCTAGGTCCAAGGTTGGGCGCTGATGAATCAGTCAGTCAGGACTTTTCTTTTTATTAATAGATAATTAATAAACATAAGATAGAAAATTTAATCTGAAACAAAGCAAGTTAAAGTTAAAAGTAAAATACGTACAGTGTCAGTCTGTGTAGGTGAAACACCAGCACGAGAACAGAAGTACCTATAGTTGTGTTTAGGCTAGTGTAAATACATAAGCTTGAAGTTAGCTAGGAGTAGCAAAATACTAAGGTACCTAATTTAAAAAAAAATATGTATATAGTGTTAACTTGTATAATGTTTAATTAAAAATTAATATCATGAAAAAAAAAATATTAAAAAAACCAGTCAAGAGCGAGTCGGACTCGCGCACTGAAAAAGTGTGCTATTTAGAGACATCGTTTTATTTTTCCTGTAATCTTTACATAAGCTTCTATCACATAGAATAATTTCAGATTTTTTTTACATTGTTCGTCAAAAGTCTAACACCATGCGGCCTATAAAAAAAGAAAAAAAACATTCAGATAGTGTGCAAATAGCGTTCTTTCATATGACACCCCACATGCCATACAGCCCCACTTCGAATTTTAAGTCTTTTTTAAGTCAAATAAAATATATATTTCTTTCATATTTGCACAATAATTGGGCAAACGTCATCTAAAACTGTTCCAAATTTCAAATTGATAGCATTAGTAGTTCTTGAGATATATAGCTGTGACAAACAGATAGACTGAGTAATACCATAAGGGTTCCTTTTTACCATTTTGGTACGGAACCCTAACAAGAAGAATCAAAGAAAACCGGTCAAGTGCGTATCGGATCACACGCAATGAAGAGTTCCGTAATTGAAAAGAATTTATCCCACCAACAAACTTAACATTGTAGTTGAAAAACTTGTTCTCCTATACATTGATATACTCGTACGTCACGGTCTATTCTCCAAGTTTGTAATCCCAAAAAAAATTTTCTATGTGATAAAATTACAAATCAACGATTTTTGGACTTTTTCCTTTACCACAAAAAGGAAAAAGTCCAAAATTCGTTGATTTAAGAAACCTTGTTTCTTGCCAAATTTCATGATTCTAGGTCAACGGAAAGTACCCTAACACTGTTTGTCCATAACACCGGGAACGGGACGTCAACGAGAAAACAGATGACGGCGCCGAAGTAGCAACAGTACATTTATTATGGCCGAATAATCTCGTTTCTCGTTGACGTCCCGTTCCCGGTCAGTGTATACTTAGGTTTTGATTTTCTTTCGTGTATCAAAATATGTTGCTTAGATCGCCGTATTTTTTTATTGCGTTGACTTTGAAGCTAGATTTTTTTAGAGCTCCAAGGGATCATAGATCTACGTATCTGATATTAATTTCAGCTTGGTTCCTCTACGCGTTCTTAAAAAAAAGGTCTTAACAGACAAACGGACAACGAAGTGATCCTATAAGGGTTCCGTTTTTTCTTTTTGAGGTACGGAACCCTAAAAAACAAAGATGTGATGTCTTTTCTTTTATACATCAGTTAACTACTTCAACACACCTCAAACAAAAACCCCACAGAAAATTTTCACCCACAATCCTAACGAACCACCTTCACAGAATTAAGTCCAACTTGTTGAACCTCAGTAATAAGCGGGCGAAAACATCTGTCTTGTACGGTAATATTTTAATTACTTCCCCTGAACTGTCTTACAACTTCTGAGCGCATTGTGCTGATATCGCTAGCCTAATTAGACATGAGGCTTCTAATTACGCGTTTCAAACGAACCCATACAAAGAATTCTGGCGTCTGCTTAGAGAACGAGGGAACTTGTATTAAGCCGTCCTTCTAAGTTAAGGCCAACGTGTGTGATTAGGTTAGGTAAGTCTAGCCTTAAGGTCTCAGTTAGGTTGTTAGGTAAGTAAGTCGTGTATGGATTAGTTTAATGTTATAACAATATGTCCTGCGTATGTTTAAGTGGTTTCCCTAGGAGGCTATTTAGCTAAATAGCCTGTACAATCCACTTTTGTCCTGTCATGTACTCGTATATATATCGCAGGAAACTAGCTTAATTACCCGCTTAGTTTACAGCTTATCCTTCAGAAGTTGCTCGCGGTTGGTCACAGTTGTAATCTAACCTAACCCATTTACACATAACACATACATACACACTCACCCCACACTCATACAAAATTGTAAATGAGAATAATTTATATATTTTATTATATCTAAGGGTTTTATTGTTGTTGTTTTTTTTTTCTATTTTTCTCTCATTCAACTATTTAAATAAACGCTTTGTACCAATGAGTTACAAATATTGGCATGTGACTTTGTTGCGGAGGGACGCTGATCTCTAAGATACAGGGATACCCCTAGTTTGGAGATCAAGGTTTCTATGTATTGTGCATAGCATAGCCACCTAGTTATAAGTACCTACTTTGGCTTTTCTTCAATAAAGATTTTTTATTTTTTTGGTCGGGGTGCCCTGGCTTAGTTGTTGCGACCAGTATTCGGCCCGCGTATGGTTGGTCACAGTTCTAACCTACCCTATAATTGAATATCATTCAAACCGCTTGTTGAACGGCGCCGTTTAGTAAAAACGCTTATTAAGCTAGTTGTCTGTGATATATTATATACATACTAGATAGAGCATAAAATATGCTTTATTGTACTCCAACGCACACACAAACAACACTTCATATAAGTATAATACACATCGAACAGAAATGGTTGTCAAAAACCTATTCACAATGAACTGACTTAACCAAAGAATTCAGCAAAAACCTGTTGCATTAACAGGTTTTTGCTGAATTCTTTGGTTAAGTCAGCATTCTTTGGTTTGGTGGTTTGGTTGTGGTTTGGTTGGTTACTGCATTAGTAAAGGATCGAGCAATGATGAACAAGTTTGCATCCAGCTTATTCACTGACTTACATGATACATTACTTCCACAGAATAACAACAGATCGCCATTACTTAACTTCCAACCACAATGTACATAATTATGGAAATTCCACAAACGTGCAAAAGCCTAATTTCGCCTTTCAAAAACCTAAGCCAGTGGCCGTTCTATAAATATATCATGAACTTTGTTTGTGCGTACTTTCACGGAGCAATCCGTCCGGACAGCACAACGATAATCTCCTATGTATCGCTGGGTTCTGACATGCAGCCTGGGGTCAAACGGAATTATAAATCATCCAACAACGGACCTTCTGAGTGTTTAATATAATATTCATACAGTAATGTATGGTTCGTAATGTTAAGAGCTAAAAGTAGGTCGCATTTACATAAATTTTGGTCGCATTTTCAGAGTCGGATTTAGTGATGTCCGATTGTGGTTGGTTGGTTGTTGATGACGGGTGGACTTGTAAGTGATATTTTGACGTGTTTTGTATATTACGTGTTATGTCAGACAATATGCGAACCACGTAGCTTCATTGCTGTCTTAGTAAATGCGTTTTCATCAATACCATATTACTCGTATTTTCTGGTTTCTGTAAACACAAAATTTGTATTTCCGAATTTTTAAGTAGAGTACACGGACTAGAAAAAAAAAGGACTCCGCCCCATGCATATCGAAAGTGAAGCACAGTAAGTATGCCGGGACTGTTTGTACAAACATGCGCCTTACGCACACATTTACATCATAGTATGCCGACCGGCCAGGCGGCCGCCATTACGTGACATGACGGCGTCTTTGTCAAATCACGCACACATAGATCAGTAAGGTGCTTCACTTTCGATACGCGTGGCGCGGAGTCCTTCTTTTTTTTTTTCTAGTTCTTGTCTTGCTGTCTTTTTGTAGTACAAAAAGACAGCAATGGATCCTGCCTCGATCACATTCCTAACTCTCAGATAATAATGAGTAGGTACTCTGACATCTTTCTCGGTATAAACAAAATGTTTATCATAAAAGTAAGCCAGAAATAAACTTTTGAGTATCTGCAGCATCGAGAGCGGAAACAGTATGGAATTTTTATATCATTCAATTTTCCGTATAACATTATCTAACAGGATTCCGCCGCGGGGCGGGACTGGCAACCGATAGAAATTGAAATAAAAACATTTCCGCTCGCTACAAGCTCACCTCCATACATCGCCTACAGCATTTTATTGGTTTTCGAGATTAATTAAGTCAAATCAATCAAAAGTCATTTATTCAAACTAGGCTGAGAATCAGCACTTTTCGAACGTCAAAATTACATAAGACAGTTTCACAAAACGCCCGCCCTTCCTTTTCCTAATGCTTTAGCTGGGAAGAAGAAGTGGCGCAACAAACTCCCCAGCAGAACAGCTGTCTGTTCAGTTAGAAGAACTTAATTGTGTACAATAGTAGTTATGCAAAATAATTTACAAAACTTTAAATTAATATACACCACTAATTTTTAATTAGTACAAATACTTAAAGGGCTCATTAGAGAAGGTCTTGTTATTATATATGTAAAGTCTCAATAAATAATATTCATAAACAACAAAGGTATTAGCGTTTGTTTATATCCCAAAATGTCACTCAGTTTATGGAAATATTGTACAGGCTACCTAATAGTATTCAGTAATCATGGAAAAGCACTGCACGTAGTATTTTCTAGTAGCAATTGTTATGAATCATTGATTCAATTATGAAATTTATGAATTTACCAATTATGAAAAATTTTTGTGGACAATTTTGGGATTTAATTTTTTTTGATTTTTGACTACACAAATATGATCAGTAACGGGTACGGATAGAGCCCCAATTTTTTTGTACTAATTAAAAAATAGCAGTGTATTTGCCATAATGTCAGCTAGCTCAAGCATTGACAAAAAAAACATCAAAAACATCATAATCCAGCAGAAATAAAAACTAAAAACGCAACAGAACTTTATACCGACATAAAAGCCTCCAGGCGTAAAGGGCGTGCCCGCTTATACAGGGTTATTTGTAAATCACCAACAATCTCTTAAGGGGTCATTGTACTAATCATTGTGAACAACTTTTATTATGGGACCAAACATGATATCGCGAAAAAAAAATCAGCTGTTCAGTACATTTGTCTACATCAAAGTCGTCAAAATGTAGGGAGCAGCGGTTTTTTTTTTCTTGATTTCATGTTTGGTCCCATAGTAAAAGTTGTTCACAATGATGAGTACAATGACCCCTTAAGAGGTTGTTGGTGATTTACAAATAACCCTGTATAATCAACCTATAATGTTCCCACTGCTGGCACACAGGCCTCCTCTCTATGAGAGGGAAGTGGGCTGTAATTTACCACGCGGGCCCAGTGTGGGTTGGTAGATGTCACATGTCTACGAATTTTTGGTTCATGGACATGGTATCCTCACGATGTTTTCCTTCACCGCCGCTTTGAGAGCAGTGGTGATGAAATTATTTACACAAAGTAAAGCACCTATCTGGGTTCGAACTCACAACCTACAACTCGTAAGTCGGGGAAGCTGCCACTGGGCCACCACTGCCCGCTTACATATAGCTAAGTATCTTTAATAGACCAAAATAAAACTGAAGTTGCATCGAAGGACACTCAAAGTGTGACCAGTGTAGTGCTCTTATTGGTTAGTTTTACACACATCCCTCGCTACGCATCCTCGCTCATTTCTGGTGGAAACGCAGCCTAAATACATAAGCACGTCCGACCCGTTATACAACATTTCACAATATCACCTAAAATCCAACAACCTGCCTGCAATTCAATGACCTGCCTAATAAAATCAACAAAGAATAAATAAAATCAGTCTAGTGTTCCAAAAAAAATTTATCTTTAAAACTGTACGTTACTTTAGCAGCGATAATAGCGCGGGATCAAATATTAAATAGATGAAGTTTAATTTTAAATAGAAAATGAATTAGCGAGTACGACAAAGGGCTGCCGATGGCGTAACCAACATGCTAATTTTCGTTTCACCACCAATGAAGTAGGAACTGTTACTGTTCAATGTCGTACCGTCAAATTACGGCAAGCAGCATAAGTAATATTAAAGACTTACGTAATCACTCAAAGGAAACCGTCCTTAGTATAAAAAATTTATTGCAAAATTATAGAGTATGAACGATAGCGTAATTGGAAAAATTGTTGAACAACCCGCGCTGGGCTAAAGCGTACCCACGATGTCAAAGGTTGATCACCTCTGCTACTGCAACTAGAATTGATTTTTATTGCTGCAAAAAGTATTACTATGGAACGGAACAAACGATTCGTTTTGTTAACTAGTCGTAGTTTTTGATCGAGCCTGACTTGCTTTAGGAGGGGCATACTACCTTAGTTTTTTATGTCGCTCGCACGATACTGCTCGCGGACTGAGTAAGAGCGAGACAGTGCGGTGCTGGGCGCCGATAGTTTAGGTAATAGCTTTTTACGGTGAAGATAATGGTAATTTGAAAAAAATTAAAAACATAACATCTGCTTTATAATTAGTTCAGTTAGTATGCAAAGTTTCACGATATAATTTGAAGTATTTTTTTGAATATCAGCGGTTTATTGTTCGGTTTGGAGGTAACTTTGGTTTCTTTTTTATCGAAAAAAATTTTGGAATCGTGTTTTCGTCAAACATAACTTAACATTAATCCTCAACTTTACCATATATTTATATCAAAATGAATGCTGCAGTATTTTCGACATAAAGGAGGATGGCTAAGCCATTTGAGGTAGTATACTCTTAAAGTTTCGACCCCAAATGTATGAAACAGTACGGCCATTTGTATCACCTAGGAACATATAAATGAAACCCTACAACAAGCAGCTTGCGTTATGTAGGTATTCACAAAAATGTTATATAAACATAGCAAACAATGACATTTGAAGCAAAAAAATCACCTTTTGGTCTTTCCTTTATCAAATAATTTTACAAAAGAAACATTTATGTTAAGGATAGCGGTGAAATATTAGATAATAATCTTAAGATTTTTTCCTTTTCAGCCTTTCCCTGTAATTACGTTTTTGTTCATCTAGAAAGTTCTTTTGTTTTGAAGGGAAGGCTGAGTAACAAAAGCCCTGGCAGGGGAGGCAAACAATAACGTCTGCTATGAAACCATAGCTCGATGGTGTTTCCCATTCACGTCATCCAGAATCGATGGCGATATGAAAAGCTTAAAGAATGCCTAATTATGGATATGATGTGAAGCCTGTGTGCATCGGGTAACGTATTTTTATGTTATCTTTTTAGGTTCCGTACTAAAATGGTAAAAAGGAACCCTTATGGTGAGACTTAGTCTGTCTGTCCGTCTGTCACAACTGGATATCTCAAGAATTACTAATACTATCAACTTGAAATTTGGAATAGTATTAGATGACGTTTGCCCAGCTAGTTTGCAAATAAGATAGAAATATATATATTTTTTTTTTTGCAACATGTACTGAAAGGGGTTTTCAAAATTCGAAGTGATGGGGCTATTAGGGCATATGGAGTATTGTATGAAAAAGTTTAAAGTGCAAACTAAAAAAGGTCAAACAAAAGCAAAAGGCCGCACAGTTTTCGACTCTTGATAAAAAATGTAAAAAAAATACCGTTCCCTCCCTTATCTATGAAGTTTGCATAGAGAAAAAATCTGAAATTTTTCTATGTGATAGAAGTTTATGTAAAGATTGATGTCTCTAAATAGTACACTTTTTCCGAAGTCGGAACGGAACACTCGGTGCGCGAGTCCGACTCGGTCTTGACCGGTGTTTTTTGTTGCAAACATTATTTTTGAGATAACTATCCCAATTAAAAATGTTTTATATTGAAAACATAGAAATAAGAAATGAAAAAGCAAGTGACGATCTTAGTGTACTCGTAGCATTGCCAAAGTATACCACGGTGTAGGTACACAACCCCCACTACCATTCTGACTAAAGAACACGTACACACAAGGTTCACATAAAAGGTTCCATAACTTAAAAGCGACGCATCACACCTATCAACGAAAATCATCCAGCCGAGCGCCTCTAAAGATAGTTTTTCATCTGTTCAGACATAATGCTCGATTAACACTCCATAACGGTCAACCGGAAGTGCGGAAGCCATGTTGGTGGCGAGATAGCGGAAATATATCGCCGGAAGTCGACACCCATTATTCAGGAAAGGAGTTCTTCCGTCATCACTCTATGGCTCTTATTATTTTTGGCGATATCCCGGTAGTTGGCGATAAGGTGTAATGAATTATTAGGATATTGATAGGATGTAAGTGGGTTGTAATGAGTTATTTATCTTGCTTTGTTATTGATTTGGGGCAGAAATATATGTAATGTGTAAGAAAACTGTTTTATTTATAACTATCAACCCGCCCCTGCTTCATAGGGTTTTTACGGCTTGTCAAAATACTGAGGTTTCCCCCCTCAAAGGCTTTCTGCACTCTATGTGTGCATAAGGAAAAACCCTTTTACATAATAGATATATAAGCTTATATATTATATATATAAACGTAAAACAACACCATCCGATGGAAAAAAAAACATCCTACGTAGTAGTAACCTATGGGGTTCGCAACTAACCCCCCTCCCCCCTCCGCCTGGGGGTTTTGGGTTTATAAATTAGCATATAGCTGCACTTGAAGAGTTAATAAATTTTAACACACATATTTCGTACACATAATCCGCCTTCAATTCTCAAAATTATGGTGAAAAATGCATCAAAACGTGCTCCGTGTTCAAAAACATTGTAGAGTTTAGAAGAACTAAGGGGTCACACAGACAGACACGAACAGCGACTTTGTTTTAATATTATATATTAATACATTCAATGCCGATTTCGGCTGCGGTGACTATTTTTGTTTCCGACGACTAATAGGTTACGTGCGTGTGCTCTGGGCCTGAGGAGCTCGTGGTTAAGTAATAACAGGTAACAGGTAACAGGTTAAGCTACGCTTGCCGGGGTTGGTCGGTGGATAGGTGACTATCTGTACATATCGAGACTCCTCCGTGCCTCGAAAAGCACGTTAAGCCGTTGGTCCCGGCTGTCATTCGTGGACCTTTGACAGACGTTACGAGTCGTCAGAAGCCCGAAAGTCTGACAACCAGTCTTACCAAAGGGTATCGTATTACCCAGTTACTGGGTTGTGTAGGTCCTATAGGCAGTCACTCCATGTAAAATACTGGTATTCAGCTGCATCCGGTTAGACTGGAAGCCGACCCCAACATAGTTGGGAAAAGGATAGGCAGATCGATTGTGTGTGCTCTGGGCCTGGACTATGACGTGAAAAATGATCATGGATCCATCATGGTTCCGTTGAGAAAAAAGGATGGTGCTGGTCGTATTTAGCTCCGTTATGATCTTTTTCACGTCATAGTACGGCCCCTGATGTGGCTAATTTAACCTACTTTGACAATAAATTTACGTGCATAGTGTGGACACGTTTGAATGCCATTGTGGTAATGGTATTGTATGTTGGAGGGTGGCTCTCGCCTGTTGTCAAGACTTTTCCTCCGCTGGTCTTCAAAGTCATCACATTTGACTTTGTTTCATACTATTCATAAATGCAATGGGTAGTGATTGAGTATCGCGTTTAGCCAAGGACGCTTTTTCAAGTTTCCTACTCAGAAACAGCCTAGACAATGTGAAATTGAAAGAGGTCAGGTACTCACGGGATACTGGAAGCCAGGGGATCACCACATTGTATCAGTAGCAGCCGTATTTCACCATATTTTAGTGTTTTTTCACCAGCGCGTCGGCTAGACCTGCCTTTTTGGTTGAGTTCGAACTAGTTGTATTTCTTCACGCCGTCAGATGGCGGGAGCGATCCGTTGTCCTTGACGTACGATCGCAGCGAAGAGCGAATGCGAGAGGCGCCGAAATTAAACCAGGAAGGAAAAGGAAAGACTAAGGAAAGCCTGTTCAGGCAGCAAGTGCTGAAAGTGACAAAAATGAAGGAGATAACATAAGAACCCGACATTCTGCTGCTACGTAAACAATTGGAAGAATTATAATTTCTATATAGATAATCAGCACATTGCATTGACTGTTTGAGTTTATTTTTTTACCCTGCTTACGTAATACAGGGTATATTACGTAAGCAGGGTAAAAAAATAAACTTCAATTTTACAACTGGGAAAGTAAAAGCCAAGATTATATGAAAAAAAAAACTTCTTAACAGAAGACCTCGTGATAAGTACCCCTAACTGAAACCTAAAACCGCAGTAAAATTAGGCCAATTAATAGGTCCAGTAGTAAATAAAATATACTTGGAAACTCATTTCAGCTAGTGTTAATTACTAAATTACAAAGTAACGAGAGCACTACAACTATCGCCCTGGTGGAAATTTAAAAAGCTGGAACTCCCTTTTACTCCTAACTTTTGTATAGGTCCAAGTTATAAGAAAAAGAGGGGATGAAAGTAAAGGGTTATAATTACAAGATTAGCCGTTTGGCTCAGCTCGAGAGAACGAATATATCCTGAAACTGCTGAAACTTAGTCAGAGAACCAAATAAATCAGAAAAGTGATTCTCTAGATTATACAGACAAACTTTGTGGCTTCTATTAACGTTAAGGAGATGGCTATTATAATATCAACACCACTTCTGATCAGTCAAACTGAAAGACTACATTTTCAGACATGGATACTATAAAATCTGTTAGACACTTACGAAATAGATTAAAAAAAGGAGATTAAGTAAAGGGCGTTTAAAACAGAAAATTAAAGGTCTCACGTGGGTGGTAGTTAAAAGCCTAAAGGTGTATTAATAGTTTATAAGAGATAATGTTACCCACCTACATAACGCCACTATGAGTATACAAACTACATATATCCGGAACTACCGTGTAGTAATATTTTGCATTAAAATAACTCCCACGCGTAGCAATATTCTTGATCCTATTAGCGATAAATTAATAACACTGGGTTAAATTAAATTAGCTGTTGTCAGCTAATTTAATTTTACCAACCACGTCTGCAAAGTTTGTACTTTGCAGACGTGGTGGGTATCGATACCTAATGAACTTATGACAAAAAACAAGAATTTCTACACTAATCATTTCAAGTAACTAAAAGACTACTACTTACTAGTAGTAATTATTAGTAGGTACAGAAAATTTTTATATTTATTTATTTATTTATTGCACAATGTACATACAGTTACAGGATTTGCTTACAACTAATGAGTACATAACCCCGTTGGCGCGCGGCAAGATAACTTAACACTAGAATATTGTGTCTGTAACATTATCAATTAGAACATTATTAATATCGTGTTTAGATATCGCTACCCATCACGTATGTGAAGTTTCGCTAGCTAATTTAATTTGACCTTGTAGCCCCGATACACCCCTACCAGCCACGTTGACACCTTGCGACTCACCAATATTTGTATCACAGCATGAACTTCACTTATTCAATTCATACCGATACGAGATAGAATAATATTTGTCTTCTTAGCCATTTAAGAGCACTTTCGACTTTCATAATCATCATCATTATGCCAAAAGACGTCTGACTACAGGAAAAGCACCCCCAAGCATCGCTAAAACGACTGAGCCTTTGCTTCTCGCATTCAACAAATCCCAACGACGTTCACCGGGTTAGCGGCCCACCTTGTGGAGATCTACCCCAAGACTCCATCGACTCCATTGGCTATCCGTCAAACTTAGGTTTTTACAACATTGCCAACAACTTTCCGTCACATCGCTTTCTACATTGGACCATCGCTAGTTATGAACAAAAAACTGTCGTAGCCCTCCCTAGAGACGAGTCGTGAAGCTAATGACGTGTTCTCGTCGGGACACGTGTCTTGCACGCGCCGACATAACCTCTAATGTGTAATAGCGTGTCTAGAGTGCTCGGCAAATTGGCACGACGGATTTGTTATTTTGACGATCGGAGAGTAAAGGGTTTTGATACACAGGCTGCCGAAGTGTGTACTCTTCGTTGTTGATTTTTTAGTGCAAGTGTCAAGTTCACGGAGGAATGCAAATATTTAAATCCCATTCAAAATTTGTCAGGGCATGAGGAAAATAAATGTTACAAAAAATATTTTTGTTATTGCTCGTGTAATAAACCCTGAAAACTAAATAGCATAATAAGCCTTATAACCTTCCCACTGCTGGGACACAGGGCTCCTCTTGGTGAGAGGGAGCGGGCCGCAATCCATCACGTGGGCCCAGTGCGGGTCGGTACATGTCTCATGTCTTGGAATTTTTGGTTTTAGGACATGCCGGTTTCCTCACGATGTTTTCCATCACCGTTTTGAGAGCAAGGTGATGAAATAATTTACACAAAATAAAGCGCCTGTCGAGCTTCGAACCTACGACTTACAAAATAATAATAATATAATAAATAATTTAATTCAGACACTTGTTCCATAGATCTTTGTTAGTAATAAAACTTACATAACTATGTAACTATGTTAGTACTTATAATGAATTACAATGTTTTAATTCATATATTTTCCTGCAGAATCAGACCGTTGCATATGGGTCCAATACTCCAGGAAAACGCCGTCTGCGCTATCCCCAATCACCTTCAGGATGCCATTGGCACAAACAATGATGACGTTCTTTTTCGCATGTTTGCTGAAAAACTATCGGTAGCCGATTCAGCAAACATGTCTAACGCGTTACAGAACTGCTACTAAGCTGCTATAGTAGTTTCTAGGTATTTGAATCTGTAAATATGAAATATTATTATAGGTCGACTCACCTCTCCGTACCACTTCAACATTGACATGCAAATAAGAAAATACTTCACAAAATCCGACGTAATAGGGCTGCACCTATCATACATACATTATGCATTACAATAATGTAATGAAAATCCATTAGTTCTAGTGAATCGACGAAACTTACTGTTGACATTGAGGTGTTGTTTATCAACCCTAGATCGCAGATTGATTGATAAATAAGCTAAAAAGCAGTAGCAGGGTGATATAATTGAGCGAATTTCCTCACTTTCCCTCATAGGGTGGTGTTATCGTGCATACCAACAATAGTGACATACTGGTTTGAAGTTTGGCAAGCGTAATAAAAAATGTGTAATCTAGTATAAAGAAGTAAAATTTGTTTGTTTGTAAGGTTGTACTCGTATGTAGGGGGTAATCTCCGGAACTTATATTTTTTTTTCTATTGAAAATAATTTATTTTCTCTTCACAAACAATGAAATGATAAATAAATTAAAACCAGCTTAAACATTATATGACAAAGTATAATGATCCAATTCTAAAAAAAAAATCAGTGGGAGAAAGCTACATTATTCCTGAGTGTTATAGATTATAAATTATATTTATATGATATATATTAGCCAAGGCATCACAATTTTTGTCTAGCAAGTCGGAAAGAAATACCTCTATAACCTAAAAAAAAAATACTAGGATTACATGAATACAAAATACTATTTCAATTCAACACACGACACGTTGTGCTCAATTTCTGAGCAGCAAACCTAACAAAAAGTGCAAGCCTATTGCATGAATTAATAATATTTAAATCATTATTATTATGCTTCTAATAGGATTGGCACACAGAGCGCGGTATTAGCTCAATATTCACAAAAATTGGTTTCTTGTATTGTCGAGTATGACGTAACGCAATGAAACTATCTGTCGCAAAAAATACAGTGGATAGAGAAGGGTTTAAAGAAAAATTTTAACAGAATATAATAGTAAAAAAATAGTTTGATATTCCCAACAAAAAATTTGGAAGTTGCTCCACAATAATAAACTATGGCGTCGAGCATCTCTGTATTTTAAGCGATAACGACATTATTTTTTTTTAAGAATTTAATAGAATTAACATTTTTTTTTTAAATTTAACCGGACAATTATTTAATTTATTGTGTATCGAGTATTCTGAATAATCTAAAGAAAACCCGAAAAATAAATGCACATTCGCAGCTTAGTCACATCTCGGCAACACAAATATTATTTTCAATTTTCAACCTTATTTCAAGACAGCGACAGGTGACAATAGTATAAGTGGCTAAGCATAGGTACATACACAACATCGTTTTTTTTTTTTTGCTTTTTAGTTAGTCATCATAATATGCCTAGCAGTGGCCTAGCCTTTTCCCAGCCAAGTTGGAGTTAGCTTCGAACCCTGAAAAGGCGTGTTTACATAATTTTTCAGAGATAGTTATTACCCTTCCATATTTTAAAATGCAGCACTGTGTTCCTTTGTCAACTTTATAAAGTTTTTTTTTTTTTATAAACTCTTATTAAATCTTATGGTACGAACTTACTACACTTACATAGATATTTCTATGTACACTTACATACTTTAATCATTTGATTCAATTGTTGCCAAAATAATTCAAGCCGTATGTAACACATATTGGGGTGTGCATCGTACCGTGCGACATATCTCAAATTAGTTCATGTTTTGTCATACCCCCACTTTATATTCACAGCTTAATGACGTAGCACTATAAAACATAGTGAAAGCCTTTATCCAATGCGTAAGATATCGCGAACGTGCGTATCGCAGTAAATGGAAAAACATGGCTTTGCTCTTACTGGACGACGGGTACAGCCAACAAAAACCAATATTTGGAAGGGGTGCCATTCAAACTCACCCTTTGGTTGCAAAAAACGGGATATCTTTTGATTAATATATCGTACACACGTTATTGATTAGTCGATTTTTGGTGGGCCTATTTATTCTTTTGCATGTAAAGCCGACTAAAAAAGCTAACATGTGAAACCTTTTACTATGGAGGGTTTAGTGTCCATTCATCCATCACTACTTTTTGTCAACAGAATTTTTCTGTACATATTTAAAAAAGTACTGACTGAAAGTGCGTCGCCTCGTGGTGAATATAAATATTACATTTGTATGACATAAGCAACACAATTCAATTCAACCAGTATTCATTTAAAAATAAATGTTTCATTATTATCGAATATCAATTTGTCTTTATATAATTACTTGAACACACAAAGGTGTACAACAAAATGATAATGTATTTTGTAATTAATTCCGTCTGTGGTTTTTAATCAAGCGGTATGTGTTGAAAATATGCGGTCAACATCCATGCATTCGTTTAAAACAACTATTTTAATTATTCACTGAGAATCAACTCCTGTTTGAATGGCAACAAAGTTATTCGGCACAAAATTGATTCGAACGTAACCGAGTGTGACATAGGATATACAGGGTGTTTGGTGCATCGTTTGCCAAATTGAATTGGCCGAAAGAAGAGGTCATTTGCTATCGCTTCAGGCTCAAGTACTCATTTTTGGCCACACCGGTTTTTTTATTACAACTTTCTAATTTTTATTTTGAAAAAATCCAAAACTCAGCATTAAAGCTTAAATTAAAAAAAAGTTTTAAGTGTAGTCGTCAAATTTCATTTTTATTTACATATGTACTGTTGTATGGCTCTATCAAATTTAAAATTACTTGCCAGTTACATCTAGTTTTTTTTTAATAAATCACAAAGTTTTTGGAAAAATAAAAAATGAACTTAAAACTCAACTTTAAATAGCTATAAAAAAAAAACTAAAAGCGATCGGGATCTTCGAATTATTTTAAAAAGTTCTCTAGTCTATCCCCTTTCCAACGGTATGCAATGTGTTAAAAAGCTCTTTTAATATCTTTAATAATTAGCTAAATGTGTAGTCGAGACACATCAGGCTGATATTGGATATTACGTTTAAAACACTAGTTTTCGCATAAATTACATGCTATTAGTAGATAGATACTGTTATCTCACGTCTTACGTAGTCTCTTATCTCGTTCTTACATAGGGAACTTTCCTCGAAATTGAAAAAAAAATACATTATTACAAAAATAATCATTTATTAATAAGTAATTTAATTACATACTAATCTTACAAGTCTTGTTCAAACTGTCTACCACTATTGCGTATGCACGCGCGACATCTTCGTCTTATCTCAACTGTAGTGGTGCGTAAACGCATTTCTGCTTTGATCGTCATGAAAGCCGCCTCAATGCGTTGGACTAAATCATCTCTTGTCTCAACTTCCGTGGCGTAGACGAGTTCTTTGGCCCGTCCCCAGACGTAAAAATCCAACGGAGTTAAGTCTGGAGAACGTGGAGGCCAAGGAATAGGGCCATCCCTCCCAATCCATGAGTCCGGGAATGCATCATTCAAGTACTCCCTGACGGTTATTCTCCAATGAGCGGGACAACCGTCATGTTGGAAAACAAAAGACCTGTCTTCACTGAAAATTGGCAAATCAGCTAATAATAAGGGCAACTCTGTTTGCAGAAATTCTAATTCTTGTAAGATTAGTATGTAATTAAATTACTTATTAATAAATGATTATTTTTGTAATAATGTATTTTTTTTTCAATTTCGAGGAAAGTTCCCTATGTAAGAACGAGATAAGAGACTACGTAAGACGTGAGATAACAGTATCTATCTACTAATAGCATGTAATTTATGCGAAAACTAGTGTTTTAAACGTAATATCCAATATCAGCCTGATGTGTCTCGACTACACATTTAGCTAATTATTAAAGATATTAAAAGAGTTTTTTAACACATTACATACCGTTGGAAAGGGGATAGACTAGAGAACTTTTTAAAATAATTCGAAGATCCCGATCGCTTTTAGTTTTTTTTTTATAGCTATTTAAAGTTGAGTTTTAAGTTCATTTTTTATTTTTCCAAAAACTTTGTGATTTATTAAAAAAAAACTAGATGTAACTGGCAAGTAATTTTAAATTTGATAGAGCCATACAACAGTACATATGTAAATAAAAATGAAATTTGACGACTACACTTAAAACTTTTTTTTAATTTAAGCTTTAATGCTGAGTTTTGGATTTTTTCAAAATAAAAATTAGAAAGTTGTAATAAAAAAACCGGTGTGGCCAAAAATGAGTACTTGAGCCTGAAGCGATAGCAAATGACCTCTTCTTTCGGCCAATTCAATTTGGCAAACGATGCACCAAACACCCTGTATATTATTTAAAAGCTCAAACTTTGTAGCGATTGATAACCATAAAAGAAGTATGAATATATTCTCAACTTTACTCAGATTTATTAAGGATATTACAGAAAAATGGGAAAGCGTTATTCAAGCGCAGGTGTGCTGACGATTTGCTAAGTTGCCATATTTTTGTAAGGGAATTGAGTTAGACCATTTCGCAGATAGCACGTCGTAAGGTATTGTTCAGAATCTTATATGTCCGGGCCATTATTTACTGTGAACGCGGCCTATTCAAAGATGGGGCACGTTTATTACGTCATAATTTAACACTCACTCCACTCGAAACGTATGCTTAATATTACTTTGTGTCACATAACGTCTTGTTTCTTGGAAGGAAAAATGTATTGGTGACAATAAATTATATGTTAACGGATTGTTATGACTCGGTAACACTAGATACTATGACTAATTTAACAAAAGCAAACAAAAATTTGTGCAAAACAATGCCTAAATCTATGTTGTTACTATGACAACATTCAAGACATTTTCTGCTGTCTGAATGATTAGGTTTTAAATGAATAAATCATCTAAGTACACAGCAATTATCTCCTAAACATGTTTATATACCAATAGTACATCTTATTACACTTTTACTACTCATATTTTATGTGTCTATCTATATTTTGATACACGCTATCCCATCAAACCATATCCATTCAGGGTGCCATCGAAAATAATAAACAGACAAAGCATCAGTACTTGATAATAGCCAATATGCGATGCCAAAATTGCTTTCTAACGTTGTTTCCCTAACTAATATTGTAATGTTATTATCAGCTTCAGCTTCTATTACATACGTTGCTTTGTCTTTTTCTTTAACTAGAACTTTTTCTCGTGTTTTTATTAAGGATTCTAATAGCTTTTTGTTATCCGTTTTCCTATACGTGATCCCGTTTGCTTTGTTCCGTATTTAATTAAAAGTGGTATTCTGCTTTTTTTGCAGCCAACAGATATTTATGATAGATATTTTATTTGAATGTGGATTTTTATTTAGTAATTAGCTTGGCAATAAAGTGGTGATTTGTACACACTTTATTTATTTGCTGCATACTAATTGCATTCCTTCCGTCTCAAGGCTGTTCTGAATGAAAAATTGGATAAGGTTAAGTTGCTTGCTAATCTAGTATTTTCTATTGTATTGACATTGCTTCTAAAGGTTATGTAATGGTATTTTTAGCACAAAACAATATTATCATTGTAGTTAATGGTTTATTTCACTGATGAGTCACGACAGCCACATGTCTCCAAAGAAAAAAAAACACAATCTTACTTGTCACTTAAAGGACTTTCCTACTGAATTCTTGGAATTTGTCACACTGTACGTTTTCTCGTTCAGTTATTTTTAGCGCACGTCCATGGCACCCAGACGACTTCTCGTTTCACTAATGGTACAACTACAGTGAATTGGATCCACTTTTTGACAAATCAATTTGTCTTGCACATGTCGCCTGATATTTTTTTGTATTTACAGACTTAGTCGTTGGAATGTACGTATGTTTATTTAGAAAAATCTAGGTTTCCTTGAAACTCTATAACAAGAACTTTATCAATAAAGTTTGACTTGAATTATGACTTTTGCACTTTTTAATAAGATAAATCGATCGATCGAGCTTTTGTTTTGTTTCTCTAAGAACCATAATTCGAGTTACATTATCTTTTTTATATACACGTGCTTCTGTGACAGTAAAACAAAATGTGTTTCTTTATTTCTTTCTATATATCTTTGTTTTTTTATGTCCAGCATATTTTGCTTCATCTTATCATCTCTTCTATGAAATTATTTGAATGAAAACTATTTTTGGTTATTTATTTTATTATTAATGTACACTAAATTATGTAGGTATGTGTCCTGTGTTATTTTATTTTTCCTTAGTTTAACTGTACCCAATAAACAAATATTATGTTGCACCGCTTCAAAAATAAAATCTTCATATCGTCGCTGTGTCTTGGTTATAAAATTCTCGAGTAAAATATTTCCAGTGCATATGTTCAATATTACATTCTCATTGCATTTTCTACATTTCTCTAGTACCTTTAATTCAACCGCACGTATTGGAAACAGTGATTTTTATTGCTACTCGATTGATATGATAGATATTTCAAGAGTTTTCTGTGTTATTGTACCTGGTAAGAATATATCCATACAGTTTTCATTGGAAATATACATTATTATGATAATTTTGTCATCGTTTGGAAGTCATATTATTTATGGACAATAAAGGGGGCAGGGGAGATTGAATTAGACACATTTTCCCCATTTTATCTCTATTTGGTTGACGTGATTGATTTTTGGTATTATATAATCGTGCGTGTGTGTTTATTGGCAATTCATATAGGTACAGACAGGGATTATAGTAATGACATACTACTGTTTTGGATATTTATAACTCAGTACATCATCATCATGTCGTCCACACCGTATCCGGCGATGGCGACTCCTATATGTTTTTTAATCTGGGTCTTTATTACGGTGAGCTCTGATGTGGCTAGCAAAACCGAACTTCGTCTTAAAGACTCGGTTGCAAGAAGCACAGTACAGCTGGCCGGCTCAGTACATATAACATAGATAACGCACACCCATGGGATAGTACAGAAAATTTACTTCCCAATCCAAATTCAAATACACTACAACATTCTTTATTCCTCTTATCTAAACTACAATTCCATACAAAAAACAAAACACAAATCTCACTGATTTCTATCTTTATCGACATCGGTTTACCCTCCCAGTTTATTTCACAAAAACCCTTAGAAATGGAACTTCCCAGCATTACACCGGGGATCCTATGTAAATATGGTTGTATGAATGTAAATGCCTTATAAGTAGATACCATACGTGGTGGGCTTATGTCGTTACCTAAGGTTATTGGTGCTCCTTGCTACGTGTGGCGTGCCACGCCATGCTACAAATAAAAGCGTAAGGGACGGTATTAACGGCACTAAGTTAGAATATAGACGGCTGGTATTATAGATTTCTTGTGGCTGCTTCCTTTGTTGTTGATTTTTGGGTATCGTGCTATTTTTATTCTGTGATTTGGCATGGAGTGAAAATTTGTATTGCTACGCACATCTGCAGTAATTTGTGATATGAGGTTTTTTTTAATGACTTTTTGAGGGTTTCCTTTTTTAAATAAATCAGATTCATGTTCTGGGGACAATGCCACTAATACTTTCATCGCTAAAATGCTTTAATATTCTAATTCAACGACGTTTTCTAAATTGAGCACTATCCACAGCCATAACCTTCAAAATATTAACGATCGCGTTTCATGTCATTTACAAAATATAGCTCTACACGTACCATAAAATTGACCATATATAATTCATAATTGCCCCGTTTGGCCCAGCCCGTAGGCTCTTTTATTAGGAAATATTGCCCGAGCCAGCCACAGCGGGCTTTGCCACAATAATTATGCAGTAACTAGCGCTTGTGCTAACGTGTTATGTAACTACATTAGTGATTATACTTAATAAATTTTCTTTTAACACGTTTAAAGGAAAATTGAGTCACGGCTTCATGGAGCGTAGGGTAGGTTGATGCAGTTTTTAAGCGACTTCAAAAAAGGCGGAGGTTCTCAGTTCATCGGAATCTTTTATTTTTTACACCTAGCTACGTCATTTATGTTTAATGAGATGATATGCACAATGCACACCAAATGACCAAACTCATGCAAGAAAATCGAAAATAAAAGAATTTGAAGGAATGTCATCATCTGCCTAGCCTATTTCCTACTATGTTGGGGTCGGCTTCCAATCTAACTGAATGCAGCTGAATACCAGTATTTTACATGGAGTGACTGACTATCTGGCCTCCACAACCCAGTTATTGGGTAATATGATAACCCTCGGTAAGGCTGGTTGTCAGACTTTCGGGCTTCTGATAACCCGTAACAACTGTCAACGATCCACAAATGACAGCCGGGACCAGGCTTAACGTGTTTTCCGAGGCACGGAGGGGTTTTGGTATGTAAAGATGGTCACCCATCCACGGACCACCCGCGGTCAGTGCAGCATAGCCTCATCGTGCGGCGGTTATTAATTAGCCACAATTGAAGGAATGTATAGGTACGATCAAAATCCCGGGCAACAGTTACTTTTCTATCACATAAAAAAATCCACAAACTTTAGTTTTAATAAGTACTTAGTGCAGGATATTTTACGAAGACATTCTCATAAACAAACTACCTAGATCTCAAGTCACATAAATTACCCGCCGCATCTCAACCACCAACATCATCAAAACTAAGAAGAGAGGTTTTATTAAAAAATATTCCTCCAAGATGCAACATGGGATATAGGCACGCACCACACAAGGGCGCACCTCGTAGTACGGGAGATCTGTGAATATGCATATTGTCTGGGACGAGGAGTCCTAAGAGCACTTCTGCCAACAACAATAGGCCCGGCGTAATTCCGAGTTTTTATAGCCTTATTGTGGATGTACCGTCTACAGTATCTAGACAATAAGTTGTTCTTACTATGAATATTGTGGAGTTTGTTTTTAATTTTAGATAGCGGTTATTTTACCTGTGCTGGTTATTTTATTTTGAAGCTGTGTTTACTTAACGGGGACTGGATTTATAGTCGTTTATTTTTTAATTGAAGTATAAATTCAAAAACTAAGAATAAAAACCGGCCAAGCGCATGTTGGACCACGCACAATGAAGGGTTCCGTAGTTGAAAAGAATTTATCCTAAAAACAAACTTAACATTGCAATCCCAAAAAATAAAAAAAATATGTGAACAATTTTCGGACTTTTTCTGTTACTTGTGCTGTGAGATCTTGCTTCTTGCCAAATTTCATGATACATTTTACACCACAGACAATATACTGATACAGATTTGGTTGTCAATCACCCATTTTAACGTTTCGTTTCACTATTTATCTGATTTGAGGTTAGAAACAATTTTTATTAATTTCTCGAAAAATATGCATTACCTTGTAATAAGAGTGGTAGCGTTATAATCAGGGACCCGACCCCTACCAGCTTTCACACCTTTTACCCCCTCCTCCTGCCAAACGATACTAGATCCGACCCCTGTTTTTTTTTCTCAAAATCATTGGACACTTTGGACAGGCCAGTTGTTATGGCAGAATACACTTAAAAATAATGCCAGTAATCGCCAGTGCCTTTCTCTTTTGTATTCTGTAAAATAAAACTACCATTTTTACGCAGAAAATGCCACCCAGTTACAATTGGTACAAATTCAATTTCAGTAGTGAAATGAACACAATCTCTTATTACAATAACACAAACACGAATGTAATTTGAAACTCACACAGCTTTATTATCTCACGTGTTGGCTAAATGTAGGAATCCCATCTCCTGTACTATCTGCACAATAATGGACTCGCACGATGCTTAGTTTGTTTTTAATTTCAGATAACGTCACGCTGAGCAAGGAACTGTGCATAATTTCAAAATGGCGGACACTTTAAAGAACAAAGTTATGTAAACAAGAGTGAGAATATTTAAAATAAACCCTGGCGTTTCTAAATTTGCCAAAGATGGAACAACAATGGCCACTCGAAATTTAGTACATAAGTTTTTTTTTATTTCGTTTAGTGATGTATTTGTATGAATTTTAAGTTCAGGGGTATGATGTTACTATTAGAATTATATTATTTCCGCGCATAAACTAGATTGAAATAATGATTTGAATTTTAATAATTTTCGTACGTTTTTATTATGGAAAAATTGACTCTAAATTAGTAGTTTTATTGATAGATAACTTTATACAACCTGTCGTTTTGCATCCTCGTCAAATTTAAGGATGTAAAACCGAACAACTTTTTCCATGGCACCAACATGTTAATCGCGAAAAAATAATCAGCCGTCCCATACATTTGCGTCGAGTAGGTATTGAAGTTTTCTATGGTACAGTTGAAAACTTTTCCGCGGTCACGATGTCGGTCCCATGGAGAAAGTTGTTCGGTCTGATGTTCTGTATCACACCCTGAAATTTGACGAGGATGCAAAACGACACGTTGTATGTAAAAAAATATTTTATGAAAAGAAAATTGCAAAATATCTACTCCAAAGGCTTCTTCTCCGTCCTTTTATTATACCCTATTTATTTCAAACGCTAAAATACAGCTGCGATTTTTTTTGTAATGTGTAATGTGTAGGTCGATAATTTTATTATTGTGTCACAAAACATACTTCAATGACAAAAATAAATTTCGACGAGACAAAAAAGATGTCAGTCGTTTAAGATTTTCGCTATTATTGATTGAAGTATAAGTATATTTATATAAGTATATTTAATAGTTTTCTGGTGATCCGCAGGATGAAAAACTGATTGTGATAATAGGTAACGCGCAGATTTAGGGTGAAGGCAGACGAGCGTAATTTTTTGAGTTGTGAGTCGCGTAATTTCAGTCGCGTGTAGCGCGTGTGTGGGGCGCGTGAGACGGCAGACAACTCACTTTGCGTTGCCGTGTGAACGAAACAGGATTTTTGTATGAAACTGAATGTAGCAGAAATGACGCTCGCTCGCTTGCTCATAGAGTTCTATTCCTTGGCATGTTTAATGTTATTGGATTTTAGTTCCTATGCACCACCTCTTCTGTATGTTTTATGATAGGATTTTGTACTTTCACATTAGTTTGAAGTTATTTAATTTTCGCTCCCCCTCTTCCTCTGTCACTATCAATCTTTTGGTATGAAATACAATTATTTCCTAAGTTCTCGAAAAAAGAAACGTCTTTCTGGACACCGGACACCGCAAAGTGCTTTTATCTCATAGTAATAATTTCAGGATGTTCAAGTTTTCTTATAAATACGGTTCTACGAATGCCATTTCATCACCTGCAAAGATCTCCTTTAGGATCGTGTATCTGAATAAACGCATTGATAGCAAGAAAGCAGCGGGGAAATTGTATAACACACTATCAATCGGAATCGGTTTCATTTTGACAGTTCAACATCATTCATTGCGTCATTTACGCTGTCGAGCAGAAAATTTTTTCGAACATAATTATGAAGCAATTAGTAATTTGCTTCAAAATGATTCATAGTGTGTTACGCAATTAGGGTGCAGTTCCCAAAATTGTCAGTACTTATACGCACTCAAATAGAAATTGCCCGACTAAAAAATTCCAGAAAGTTACAGTATTTCTATTTCCTTATATTCTAGGTACATTTCTGTTTCAACCAGCAAAGCTTAGTGTATACCAAAGCGTATTTATCAAAAGAGATTTATCTAGTAGATAGCAAGGGAACTAATGGCCGTGTTTCCTGATCTGCAGGTGTAGTGCGCAGGCGGTAGGTTAAAATTTCCTGTTGAGTATTTTAAACTGACTAAGCAACCACATATTTCGTACACTTTCGAGTGTACCTGCTTATTTATATGCTATTAATCAATTTTTTCTGTGAGTTGGAGACATTGTAAGTGTTTAACTTTCTGTATCAGTTATCATTCATTATGTGCGGTTTTTTTAACATAACATCACGTCTGTATTACCCGAAGGGATAAGCAGACACCTCTGCTTATCCCTTCGGGCCTGCTTATTCCCTTCTCCTATACACCCACATTTCGCCAGTTACGTCAAAGTCCCATGTAATAGGAGGCGAGCCTATTGCCATCAACCGGGCACAAATCCAGACTCCAGCTGCTACTGAGAAATTCCAGATGGGAAAACCCAGTAACACTTAGCCTGACCCGGGTATCGAATCCAGGACCTCATGCTCAGCAGTAGCGCTTGCGACCACTAGACCAACGAGGCAGTCGCGGTTGTTTTTAACGGACTTCAAAAAGGAGGAGGTTCTCAATTTATCGGAACCTTTTTTTTTTTATTTTTTTTTTTTACGCATGTTCCCCGATTACTCGAAGATGGCTGGACCGATTTGGATTTTTTTTGTTTTATTCGAGAGGATATGCATCACAGTTAGTCCCATATAAAATTGATTAACTTTGCTTTGGTATTTTTTGAGTTAGCTTCAATCAAAGACTATTCTGCCCACCAGAGACTAAAGAGCAGTAACAGCCCTTTTGTGATTTTTCGTTTTATTAGTGATTCTGAAAGCGGGTTTCTTAAGCTTTCTATTGAATTAACTTACTTATTTCTAAGACTATTAGAATGGTTTTTATTTAACAGTTTTCACTTACTGCAAACGAAAAAAATTAACAATTTGGCGTGATTTCCCAACTAAAATACAGTATAAATTATACTGCAGATTAAATTTTAAGGTTTCATAACTAAAATGCAGTAAGCAATATAATTTTACAGTTCTTTAGATAGTTTTATATTTCTGGAAAAAAATTTAAAAAAAAATTAATACGCAGTAAAATTTACCGCCATACAAGCTATTTTTACTGCAAATTAAGAAAATACAATTTATTGTCACGAACTCCCAACTAAAATGCAGTAAAATCAAAGCTTGTCGCATTTTAGTTGTGAATACTTAACATTCTTTTATCATTATAAACTGACTAACACGCAGTAAAATACAGCATTACTGCAGATTAGTTTGGATAGCATAATGACACAGATATGATTATTCCTAGCTAAAGTGCAGTTAATGTTTTAAATACTGCATTTTAATTGGGATCAAGTTTAACAAATTATAGTAAATTAAACTAATTGTTAATTTACTGAATAATATAACTGAATAAAATAAATGTTAATATTAAGAGAAAACTGTCAAAGGAGGTTGTGCATTCTGCGCAGGGTCCTTTATTAATTAGATGTTTTTTTTTATTTTTGATATGTAAATTTTACATAAGTGAGTTGAATTATTGTGATTAAATAATAAGAAATAAACGGTCTTTAAAATGTGAACTAGCTGTTTTTCTTACTGCACTAGTAAATTGAACACTTTTTTCTTAAAAAACTAACTAAAATGCAGTATTTTTTTGACCTTACTGCATGTTAGTTGGGTTTCTTGACAAAATAACTGATCCAAACGCAGTAATAGGGCTTTTTGCTGCATTTTACTAAGTTTAAAATGGTATTTTTTACAAAAAAGGCTATGCAGTAATAGGCACCAAAAAGAATAAATGGCCATAATAAATTCAGTTATTAAGATATATTTTTTTTTATTGCTTTAACGTGTGAACCTATGCCTTTACAACCTTTCTGCATTCAAATTTTTTTGCTTATACATTCTGTTGATTTTTTAAAATCAATTCTTAACTTTAAATGCGTTTTACTCGAAATCGTGATTTTGCTGTTACTGCACTTTAGTGTATGGTGGGCAGTATTAAACCACTTGACTGCGCATACAGTGCCCCCGCGCTCGAAAAGTATTAGTATTTTGTCGCCTATATTAGGCTACGGTACCAGTGACCATTTTAGTTGTGACCAAGTGTTAGACCTGTGTGCACGCTAAATTATCACAAATTGATAAAAATATATTTCCAATTACAACGCATCAAAATGCCTTCATGTGCGGTGAAGTGGTGTGGGAAACATTCCAAGACATCTAGTTACAAAAAGGATGGCATAACTTTTCATCGGTAAGTAAACAGTACGAAAATTATTTTTGTTAAAATCAGATTATCAGCCACCGCATGGGTCTAGGTAACATGGTGGTTTGGTAAAGTGCACACACGGCTGTGTCACGCGTTGATGTCTTTTGGAAAAGTCTCGCTCTTTCATTAGACAATTCTAATGCTTCTATCCCTATCTTTCGCTTTGTTGGTTTATCGTAAAAAATAGTGGTGTGGTGTGTTCACTTTATTAGCTGAAGTCGATGTCGAAAATAAAAAAATACAATTAATAAAATTTTTACTCAATTTAAATATTGTGATAAAATATATATCTATTTCTCATGTATGTGTTTGACATAGATATTTTAATTTTAGATTTCCGAAGATTCCTGACCTAAAAGAAAAGTGGATAAGTAAGGTTAATAGGGAAAACTGGTTTCCAACAAAATACAGCGCTGTTTGTTCAAGGCACTTTACCCCCGATTGTTTCTTGTTTTTTTTTTTGTAATTGATGGACTGGTTAAAAAATATAATTATTTATATAATTTTAACTGAGCAATTTTCATTATGTTTTAATCCATTTTATCGATATCGACTATTTTCCCTTAATCAAGTAGAGCAGCCCTAACGACGGCCTACCTATGCAATTTGACCTTGAGCTGGCCAATTGCAGCCGCGCGTTCGGCCCGCGTCCCCCGGCCCGCGGTAGTGAGTCGTATGCTTAGAAGAAATCGGGCTATAAGCTCTCTAGTGGTTAAATACTCTTTGGCTTCAATAATACGTATTTTTTCTCCACTTTTATATGGATGATGTTCTAGTTTGTTTTGCAGGTAGTGGTATAAGAATTTGTGTGGGGTAGGTACAAAACTAAAAAGTGAAAAATAAAAACTTTTTTACAAAAAAATACAACCGACTTCCAAAAACAACACTACAAAGTGAAAAATAACTTTATTTTCGGAAGTCGGTGGCAAAAAACGAAAATACATTTAACTAGACACCGACCTTCGAAATTAAAGTTATTTTTCACTTTGTAGTGTTGTTTTTGGAAGTCGGTTGTATTTTTTTGTAAAAAAGTTGTTAACGAGCAGTTATTAACACCTTATAAAAAAAAAATGGCAGGAGCTCGTGGCTACGTAACAACAGCCGCTCGGGTCGATCCATCACGTTAAGCTACTCTTGCCGGGGTTGGTCCGTGGAGGGTGACCATCTTTACATACCGAGACTCCTCTGTGCCTCGGAAAGCACGTTAAGCCGTTGGTCCTGGCTGACATTCGTGGATCTTTGACAGTCGTTACGGGTCGTCAGAAGCCCGAAAGTCTGACAACCAGTCTTACCTAATTATTGGGTTATGGAGGTCAGAAAGGCAGTCGCTCCATGTGAAATACTGGTATGCAGCTGCATCCGGTTAGACTAGAAGCCGACCCCAACATAGTTGGGAAAGGGCTAGGCATATTGATTGATTTTTGAAAAAAAAATCGCAGGAAATCTTTCATCATCCTAATGTCAGCTGGGTAATAGGTCCCATGCCGAACTATGAGCTTGGACCATTCACGACTAATTCCAGAACTGAATGCATTTGACGGCTACATGCAACTGTACAGGTTTTATACAGCATACAGGGTATAAGTGTAAACAGTGGCAATATTTTAAGGGGTCATTGTACTCATCATTATGAACAACTTTTACTATAGGACCAAACCTGAAATCGCGAAAAAAAATCTGCTGTTCAGTACATTTATGTTCGCATAATTCGTCAAAATGTAGGGTACAGCTGTTTTTTTTTTCGCGATTTCTGGTTCCATAAAAGTTGTTCATAATGATTAGTACAATAACCCCTTAAAATACTGCCACAGTTAACACTTACACCTTGTATATTCCACATGTCACTTACCACCATTCCTCTATAAATAGCGTGGCAATTATGTGGCGACACTCCTGTCCTAAAAAATGCTGTTTTTTTTAACAGTTCCCATGACTGAATACTCGTACTGACCCCCAAATACAAACCCAGGCCTAGTTTGGGAGTTAGGATCAATATTCCGTGTAATACATTTTTTGTAAAATTGTGCCTCTGAGTGTTTGTCATATTGTTTTTTTTTTATGTATTTTGTTACAGTGACAAATACTTAAACTTTTTTTTAATTATTATATTATAATTAGTCCTTGCAATTAGTTTGTTATACGTATGTCCATATTCGGATACGGAAGACGGTACTGCGCTTTAAGATACAAATCGCAGACGTCACCTCAAAAGCAGCCAAGCTTAAGTGGGACTGGGCCGGCATTGTGGGCTTAGGACACCACACATGGGTTCCTGAAAACGTCCAAAGGCATCGCGTACCCGGACCCAGGCGTAGACGGTGGGACGAACTTGACGCTTAAGAGAGATTGGTCCATATTGGCTCAGGATCGAGTTGAGTAAAAAAAGGAGAGAGGCCTTTGCCCTGCTTGACAATAGTCCAGCAGGGCAAAGGCCTCTCTCCTTTGTTAGGCTGATTATTATTACATATCATTATTATCATATCCTTATAAATTAAGTTTAATAAACCCAACACTCGAGATACACCTCATCAGTTTCAGCCAACACTTGTTTCATTAATCCCCACTTACTTCCACCAAGTTTATTTAATCCTAGTACCTAAGCGCGTGCTAATAAATTATCAAGTTAGTCAGCTATAGCCATTACGTTAATAAGGCGTAATTAAATAGGCCGAGCCGTGTTTGGTGTTAACAACGGCACGATACTGAGCTCGCAAGTACACCTCGTTTGTGAGCTTATACTGTGCTAAGTAGGTGGGTTACTGTGTACTTGTTTAAGCAAACTAAGCTACATAAAATTGAAAAAATGATTTTGTTATTTTGCAAAATATCAGGAAAATCAGATGTTTCCTTTATGTTCGCATAACTTGTCAAAATGTACGGAACAGCAGATTTACACTATATTTTTATTTTGCACTATCTCAATAGATTATTACTCTGTAATGCTAATGATAGATTAAGTTGGAAATAAATAAATAAATATTAGGTCTTTACCTATGAAATTGCCGTTCTGCAGTACTGGCCATTTTAAATCAAAATAATGTTTGTTTGGCTAAGAATTCTAATTTCAAATTAATTTTATTTTAAAAACATGGATTTTAATTTCCAAAAGTAGTCATTTGTTTATTGATTAGTGTTACATTTTCATCGCATTTCAATCTTTTTCGTCATCATGGATACGTTAAATATTCGAGTAATTATGGAATATGAGTACCGTCGTGGCAGCAACGCGGCACAAGCGGCACGCAACATCAACGACGTTTACGGAGCTAACACTACAAACCAACGCACCACTTGTTATTGGTTTGCTCGCTTCCGTTCTGGAAATTTCGACCTGAAAAATGAACCTCGCGGTCGTCCGAAGACTTTGGTCGACAATGACGAATTAAAGGCGTTTGTGGAAGCTGATGATACACAATCTACGGCTGAAATAGCAGCAGCTTTCGACATTAGCGTCAAAACAATATTGGTCCATTTGCGTCAAATTGGCAAGGTAAAAAAGCTTGACAAATGGGTGCCCCACGAACTCAATAATCGCCAGCGCGAAGTACGCGTCGAGACGTGCCTTGCACTGCTCAACAGACACACAAATGAAGGAATTTTGAACCGCATTGTTACCTGCGATGAAAAATAGATTCTGTTTGATAACTGCAAGCGCTCAGCAAGTTGGTTGGATCCTGGTTCAGCACCTAAACAATGCCCTAAACGAAAACTTACCCCTAGAAAAGTGATGGTCACTGTTTGGTGGTCTAGCGCCGGTGTGATTCATCACAGCTTCTTACCAAACGGGGTGAGCATTACTTCAGATGTGTACTGTGAAGAACTGAACACAATGATGGAGAAGCTGGCACATCTCCAACCAGCATTGGTCAATCGCTCGTCTCCGCTGCTCCTGCACGACAACGCGCGACCTCATACTGCACAGCAGACGGTCTCCAAGTTGCAAGAACTGGGGTTGGAAGCTCTCCGTCATCCTCCCTACTCACCAGACCTTGCGCCTACAGACTACTATTTTTTCCAGAATTTGGATAACTTCTTGGCGGGAAAAAAATTCAATACCCGAGAGGCAGTACAAAATGCCTTTGAAGAATTTGTTGCCTCCCGTCCAGCTGATTTATTTAAGAAGGGCATCAATAAACTGCCACTGCGTTGGCAAAGATGCATTGATTGCATGGGTGATTACTTCGATTAATACAAATAAAAAATGCATGAAAAAAATTCGTTTAAATTTTTTCATACAAAACGGCAATTTCATAGGTAAAGACCTATTACTTACATTTTTTTACGTGATTTCAAAGTTGGTCCCATGGTAAAAGTTATTCAGTCAACGGTCTAAAGCAGGGGTTTCTACACTCTCTTAAGGCAGTGGAACACTCTCCAAATCCTTTTTATTTTATGGAACCCCATATGAAATGATTGAATGACAAAGACAGTGCAATTAAAAAAAAAAAAATTAAAAAAAATAAATAACAATAAAAACTTTTATTATGAATACCTATAATTTAAAAAGTGAAACGTTTATCTAAAGATTATTTTATTGAAATATTTTAAAACTGAAATTATGAAAAAAAAAACATTATTTACCTTTATAAGAAGAATGAAAATGTCACGGTTTTATTAATAATTGCTTTATAGTTCGGTATCGCGACTGACAGCTGTATTTGATAATTAATTTCGCGGAACCCTGGTGACTTTTCCGCGGAACCCACTTTAGGAATTGCTGGTCTCATAAAGTACTCCATAACGTTTATAGAGTTAATTATTTGACACCTTATAAAAAAAATAGGGGCTCGTGACAAAATAATAACAGCTGCATGGGTCGATCTTTAAGGTTAAGCAATTCTCGATGAGGTCGGTCCGTGGATGAGAGACCATTCATTGCATAGCGAGACCCTTACTCGCCTCGAAAATTACGATAAACACTTAGTCCCGGCTGTCATAGTAGATCTTTGACAGTCGTGACGGTAGTCAGAAGCTCAAAAGTCTGACAACCAGTCTTGCCAAGAAGTATCGTGTTAGATAGGCAGTCGCTCCATGTTAAATACTGGTATTCAGCTGCATCCGGTTAAACTGGAAATCGACTCCAATATAGTTGGGAAAAGGCTAGGTAGATGTTGATTTTGCAAGATATCTCTTTCGTCTGGTTTCAATTAACGCTGAAAAATGTATAAAGGCGATTGTTAGTGCAGTGAAGATACAAGTGAGTTCTACAGAAAAGCCTTAGAGGCCGGGGTTATGAATAAGTGTTTCGGTGACAGCTGTTTAGCTTTAATTAATGTAGCTTATAATCGGCTGCTATTACCACACTCTTTTATTCGTGGAATAAAGTTGACGTTTGATAGTTTTTGTTTTTCGCAAAATTAATTCGCAGGATAAATCTTTATACTAAAGGTACACACATCAACACGGTCTAGGGATATTTCATACTCAATTAAATAACTCGAAAAGTACTGGCCGCATTGGAATCTTTAATACACCGATTTGTTTGTAATTTATCTCAGACTAATTCCAAATTCAAATTTTTGAAAATTCTTTTGTTTCGGTGGCATAAAAATGTCTTGATGTGTAGGAGAGGGAATTTTCATTTGTGCGAAATTTAGAAAGCAATACGAATTACGTTTAGTTACAAATTTTTTTTTCATTTTTAAACGAAAGATGAAGTTAAAATTGAGGTATTGTAGCCATGCAACGCCGACATTTGACGAGGGCGGAGATGTTACGAGCTGTGGGAATGCTGGAAGCTGGGTCTGTTCAGCGTAATGTTGCTGAGGCCATAGGGACCCACCAAAATGTAATTTCAAGATTGTGGACACGCTATCGTGCCACAGGTGAAGTAGCGGAGAGGCACCGGGGGCCAAGTCGCATCACTACCCCCAGACAAGACCGATTTTTGCAAATTACTGCGCGAGCTTAACCAAATGCAACGGCGACTCAATTGGTCCAAAGGCTGCGAGTGGAACACCAAGTGCTTGTGAGTGACCAAACTGTAAGAAGGCGACTGCATGAAGCAATCTACGCTCTCGTAGACCACTCCGGGTCCCACCTTTACGGAGAGGCAATCGTGGACGACGATTAGAATGGGTTCGGAACCACGTGGACTGGGGCCGTGAGCAATGGTCCAATGTGCTGTTCACGGATGAATCCAGGTTCGGCTTCCATCCAAATTCACGAAGAACGCGTGTTTGGCGAGTTTCTGGACGATGGAGCCGTCTCCAGAACCCTCAGGAAGTTCACCCATACCAAGGAGGAACAATTATGGTTTGGGCAGGAATTCGTCTTGGAGGACGGACGGATCTCGTTTGGGTGCGAGGCAATATGACGGCAGAACGATACGTCCAACAGGTGCTGGGGCCCGTAATCTTGCTCCACAGAACACAAATGGGGCAAGATTTCCTGCTCATGCACGACAATGCCCGGGCACACACGGCGAGAACGGTAGCAGCTTGGTTACATACACACAATGTTAGGGCCTTAGACTGGCCTGCTCAATCGCCAAATCTAAATCCCATTGAGCATGCGTGGGATATGCTGCAAAGAAGAGCTCTGAAGGAAGTTCCTGAAAATCTGGCTACAGAAGATCAACTTTTTGCGCACCTCAGAATGACATGGGACAATATTCCGCAGCAAGACATTGACAACCTTGTTCTGAGCATGCCGAATCGTTGCCGATGTGTTATGAACATCACGGGCGCTTTCTCAGACTACTAACTTCAAGTTTATAAACACAAATTAAATGATTTTTCTTTTTTTTTTTTCAGTTTTTACTCACAAATTAAAAGTTAATTCATATACGGTTTCCGTCTATGCTTCATTTTTTTTCCATAAAATCCTGATTCCATAAAATCCTAAAATCTAAGTACCTTAACCATTATTAAAAAATGATAGAATATTAAATAACGTATCTTTTAAATATATACATGTCATATAAATAATTAACACATTGATAGTAATTCGCTTTTTTAAAAATATCCCTAGACCGTGTTGATGTGTGTATAACAGTTTGGTCGTATTCGCCCCAGAAAAGTTAATAAGAGAACTAATAACAGAACCCGCAATGCAAATAAGCATAAGCATAATCAGCCTATAATGTTTCCACTGCTGGGACACAGGCCTCCTCTCTGTGAGGAGTGGACCGTAATTCACATGACTTCAAATTTTTAGATCTAGGAGACGTCGGCTTCACTCACGATGTTTTTCTGCACCATTTTGAGAGCAGTGGTGATGAAATAATAATATCATTGCAAATAACAAAAAAAAAAAAAAAAAAAAGAAAAAAGAACATTCCAATAATTCAAAATTAGAAAGCTTCCAATTCCAGTCATTCAAAAGTCAGTCAAAAACCCGAACCCAACTGATATTAATAAAACGCAAAACTTCACGAAACACCATACCGGCCATACCATAGAGTTTCACTAATGAAATAAACTTTCAGGGCTCAGGTATTCGAGAGAAAGTAGAGTATTAATATTCATGGTGCGTCCTGGAGTCCCCTGGTAAATGTTTTATTCGTTAACGAGAGTTCGGATTAGGGTAATCATGTCACGTCGTGTGTTACAGGCTCGCAATTAATTCGAAGCAATCAATTATGTTTTAGTTATTATGTTATTGTCGTGGTTTGTTATTAGATAGTTTTATTTTTTAATGGTTATTATGACTTTCGAGGACAAGCATGTTTTAAAAGAAAAATCTGTTTTATTTCATTAAAAGATTATTAAACCCAATTAGTAATTTATCCATTGTTATAAAATGTTCCTAAATAAATTATTTTCATAGACTCAAGTACCTACTACGTATTTTACTTACTAGCATATTTTTTTTTTATCAAACTATTAAAATGTTGCAGATCTGTGGCCCACAGATATTCAGGATAAAACTGCTAAAATGAGGTCCCACGAATCCTCACGTTTAACCGACTTCAAAAAGGAGGAGGTTCTCAATTCGCCGGAACCTTTTTTTTTATTGTTTTTTTTTATGTATGTTCCCCGATTACTCGAAGATGGCTAAACCGATTTGGATTTTTTTGTTTTATTCGAGAGGGTATACATCACAGTTAGTCCCATATAAAATTGATCAACTTTGCTTTGGTAGTTTTTGAGTTAGCTTCAATAATACGTATTTTTTCCCCACTTTTATATGGATGATGTTCTAGTTTGTTTTGCAGGTAGTGGTATTAGAATTTGTGTGGGGTAGGTACCGCAACTAAAAAGTGAAAAATAAAATCTTCTTTACAAAAAAATACAACCGACTTCCAAAAACAACACTACAAAGTGAAAAATAACTTTAATTTCGGAAGTCGGTGGCAAAAAACGAAAATACATTTAACTAGACACCGACTTCCGAAATTAAAGTTATTTTTCACTTTGTAGTGTTGTTTTTGGAAGTCGGCTGTATTTTTTTGTAAAAAAGTTATTTATTTATTTATTTTATTTTTCTTCAATCACAAATTATACAAAATCATAATAATATTGTGGAACCAAAAACATAATTACCTCACACACAAAACGCCGAAAACATAAGAAAGTCTACGCCATTAAATATTTACCTCAAAATGTTCTCGAAAACAATTGACAATCGCGCCGGGGCTGTCGCACAATCGATGTCATTATTATCTCAAACTGCGTTTCATTTCAGTATAATTTGCGAATTATTTCCGCACAGACAGAAGCTGTGTAAGGATTATCTGTAAGAGACGTCCCGACGGTATCGTCAGCGACTGTAGGCTTAAATTTTCATTATGTTTATTGGATAATTCGCTTCTGAAGCGGCGTGAGGCACGGAGATAGAGGGGATTGTCAATGCAACACTGAGCATTGCTTAACGCATCACTATCAGTCAGCGTTGGTAGCCCGGAACATTTTGAGTATACGGACGAAAGTTTGTTTCGGTGTCCATCGTCGCTTTTGTTAGCAAAGGAGGGTAAATTTGGGATGTGTGGTCGATCAATGTATGGTGAAGTAGAGTGTAGTGTATTGTTCCGATGGGTTTACACGGTAAGAGTTTATTGTTTCAATTCATCAAAAGCTTTTTAGAAGGATCTACCAAAATATTGCTGTCAAATTAAATCAAAAATCAATTCAGGTTAGTAGAAAAGCTACATACCATAAAACAACTTTAAAACAAAACTACGAGATTTTATACCTTAGCTTTGAGAGTAACAAATAAAATTGGAAAGTATACAAGACAAGCCGTGTGATTCTGTAAGATTTCATTCTAAACTTCGAATCTGAATCCGCTGTGAGTTTCTCGATTGGCATTCTAAAAACTCGGTTGATAATTCGAATTTACACTAGCGCTACCCTTGCGAGCATGTCAGCGAGTTGAACTAAATTGACTGTAAGATAAAGTATGAGGTGACGTAAGAAGTGGCATTTAGTAAGGTCACTTCGACGCTCACTTCGCACTCGAACCCGATTCAAAGTGTCAAATAAAAAGCATCTATTTTACCAGTGAGAGTGAATAGCGATGTGAGGTGTGAGTTGTTGTTCGAATTTTATAGAATCGGCGTAAAGTACTTTATCCTCCACGTTCAAGAGCTAGGTCAATCTTTTGATCATTGAATCAGCTGCCAAATCGTAATGTAACCGTTTTAGGGTTCCGTAGGTACCTTTAAAGAAAAAACGGAACCCTTATTAGGATCACTTCGTTGTCCGTCTGTCCCTTAGCTTAGAGCTCTAAAAAAATCAAGCTTCTAAGCCAACGCAATAAATAAATACGGCCATATGCGACATGTTGACCGCGTTGACCTAGAATCACGTTTGGCAAGAACGAAGGTCTCATAGCACAAGTAAAGGAAAAAGTCCAAAAATCGTTAATTTGTAGTTTTTTTTTGCGATTACATAGGCATTTAAATTTGCAGTTGGAGAATTGACCGTGACGTATATCAATGTATGGGAGAATATGTTTTTCAGCTACAATGTTAGGTTTGTTTTTGGAATAAATTCTTTTCAACTACGGAACCCTTCATTGTGCGTGATCCGACACGAACTTGGCCGGTTTTTTTTTTTTTGTGATTGATTGACCGAAAACACAGCAACGAATCATGCAAATTGACATAAGCGTTGCGAACAATAATTCTAGTAAAAAGGCTTTCCGAAACCGTGGATCAGCCTCCATTGTCATTCGTCTTAAATATAAATTTAACCGTCTCATTTCAAAACGAGTTCTAACTTTAATCCAAGCCCAAACCTTGGAACCAGTTATTGTATTTTGAACTTAATTCCGATAAACGTAAAGTCCTTAATACAAAATTAACAACTTAGACTCGTGTTTAACATCAGTTTTTTTGTAATTAGAACTTTAGAACACTGTCGAATTAAAGTTTGAAATTCAAAAATGATTAGATGCTTTCAACCTGGCTCTAAAGATAAACCTTGTTTTGTAATAAGGCCGTTAATGTCTAGTTAATCACAAGACTATAAATAGAAGTACACACAGCTTCACACAAACAACAGAGAACGCTAACTACATCAACATACGACTAATATTCGCGTGTTTTTGGTTAATTTTCACTAGTTTATGTCGGCGGCTGGCTGGTTGCCACTAGCTGCGTACCTGCCAATTACGCAGAGTGTGCTCAGCCAATAAATAGTATGTGCAGTTTGTTGGTAACATGAGGGGCTTGCACCTTAAGCTGGGCAGATCGATCTGTCTACCAAGTTAAGCATGGCTTCTGGAGGTGAGAGACGGATTGGTAATTATTTTATTCGTAAACCTCATGTTCCTTAAGTATCCGGAATTTTAGACTGTTGTCTAAAAACGTAACAGCCGAACAGGTCGATCGATCAGGTTAAGGTACGCTTGCCGCGGTTGGTCCGTGGATGGGTGACCATCTTTACATAGCAAGTCACCTCTGTGTTTCGGAAAGCACGTTAAACCTGGATCTTTGACAGTCGTTACGGGTCGTCAGAAGCCCGAAAGTCTACAACCGGACTTACAAAGGAGTATTGTATTACTCAGCAACTGGGCTGTGGACGTCAGATAGGCAGTCGATCCATGTAAATTACTGGTTTTCAGCTGCATCCGGTTAGACTGGAAGCTGACCCCAACATAGTTGGGAAAAGGCTAAGCATGTCTATAAACTTTAACGGTACGCCAAGCAATCAGAATAATTATTACAAAATTACCGTAAATTGTAGCTATGATATGATGCAAAAGTACCTGATAATATTAATGTAAACAAATCCTGTTCAGGTGAAATTCTTATGCAATCACTCACTAAAGAGAATTAGTAACTCATTCATCTGTATTAAGAAGTTTTCAACTTTATATCTCACCGCCTTTCCTACAATTAGTTTGAATATCATTATTTAATTTATTGTAATTGGAGATTCATCGTCGTAACATATTAAAGCTAAAGAGTTTGTTTGTTTGAACGCGCAAATCTCTGGAACTAGCAGTTGGATTTGAAAAAATATTTTTGCATTTAATAGCCCAATTATTGAGGAAGATTATAGGCTATTTAATATCACGCTACGACTCTTAGGAGCCGAGCAAAAAGAAAAAAAGTAAGACAGAATGTTAAGTTAAAACAAAGTAGTAGCGCGGGAGGGCGATGCGATGCGACGCGGTGGGTCGGGGGACGAGGGAGTTTTATAAAAATGTGGCTGTTGTCTAGTATATTATGTATCTTACTCGCGAACGAAGTTACGGGCAAAATCTAGTTAGTAGTTACGGTTATAAAAAAAAACTTACAACCGAATTGAGGACCTCTTCCTTTCTTTGAAGTTGGTTAAAAACTGACGAAAATGTTGTAGAACGAACTTTAAGAAAAGAACCTGTCATGCACATTCAGTACCTAATTATTGGCACCAAAGTCTATGTTTCACTAGACGACCAGCCTAATTTGCTCATAAAAGTGCAGAAAATATGCTATTTCAATGGTTGGGAAAAATTACCATGAGTTTTCCGCCATGACCTTATGTACGGACCCCTAAAAAGGTTTTAGTTGAAGCTGTCTTAGTAAAGAAACAACAGGACTTATTAGTCCAAGTTCAACAATGACCCTAATTCTTTGAGTTGAAGACGACAGTAATCAGAATCTCAGCCTTTTATATCTCAAACAAAAGAAGTTGTAATAGAAAAAAAGAATTGTTATTTAAAAAAGGAATTTATATTTAAAAATATTGTTATTTTTAAACAAAAGCAATACTGGAAGAGGAACAAGGAATTACGTCAGCCATCCGAAGTAGCATTTTAATAACGAGCAGTTTCACGCTACAGTGTCCTTGCAAGCAGGAAATTATTCCATTTTGTATATCCAAATCCCCTTTATTGAATGGCGGAAATAAGAGAATTGGAACTTCGTGTGTTTATTTATACAATTTTATTTTGTAAGGCAGTAGATAGATTGGTATAATTGTTTGAGAAGTATTTTAGGATTGGTATATTGATTTTGCTAGATAAGTAAGCTTAAAGAGATCAATCTGCCTAGCCTTTTCCCAACTATATTGGGGTCGGCTTCCAGTCTAACCGGATGCAGCTGAATACCATTATTTTACATGGAGCGACTGCCTATCTGAACTCCACAACCCAGTAACTGGGTAATACGATACCCCTTGGTAAGACTGGTTGTCAGACTTTCGGGCTTCTGACGACCCGTAATGACTGTGAAAGATCCACGAATGACAGCCGGGACCAACGGCTTAACGTGCTTTCCGAGGCACGGAGGAGTCTCGGTACGTAAAGATGGTCACCCATCCACTGACCAACCCCGGCAAGCGCAGCTTAACCTGATGGATCGACCCGTGTGGCTGTTATTACGTAGCCACGAGCTCCTCGTGTAAGGAAGCTGTGTGTGTGAGTAATCTTAAAGAGAGGCCTTTTAAAATTAAACACCTTGGTCGGTTAGTCATTCCTTGCTTCCATTCTATGTGACTTGGTGGTCTATTTAACCGACTTCAAAAAGGAGGAGGTTCTTAATTCGTCGGAATGTTCCCCGATTACTCGAAGATGGCCGGACCGATTTGGATTTTTTTTGTTTTATTCGAGAGGGATACATCACAGTTGGTCCCATATAAATTTGATTAACTTTGCTTCGGTAGTTTTTGAGTTAGCTTCAATAATACGTATTTTTTTCCCCACTTTTATATGGATGATGTTCTAGTTTGTTTTGCAGATAGTGGTATTAGAATTTGTGTGGGGTAGGTACACAACTAAAAAGTGAAAAATAAAAACTTTTTTACAAAAAAATACAACCGACTTCCAAAAACAACACTACAAAGTGAAAAATAACTTTAATTTCGGAAGTCGGTGGCAAAAAACGAAAACACATTTAACACCGACACCGACTTCCGAAATTAAAGTTATTTTTCACTTTGTAGTGTTGTTTTTGGAAGTCGGTTGTATTTTTTTGTAAAAAAGTTTTATCACGACAGGAGTTAATAATTAATCTTAAGTGAAAAAAAGTTCTCACATAAAATAAGAAATAAATAACTTTTATCTACACTCATATCGTAAAGTTCTGATTATGAATTAAAAAATAGTACCTACCATAAAGACAGACTTTATGCATGCACAACTCAAATAAAATTAAAAACTTTTAATAAGATACCGATTTCTTAATAACATAATGTTATAAAATAACTTTTTTTCTAGTTTTCAATTCGATTTTTTTGATTGTACTAGCTGCGCCCCGCGGTTTCACCCCCGTAGACCGGGATAAAAAGTAGCCTATGTGTTAATCCAGGGTATAAGCTCTCGTACAAAATTTCATCCAAATCGGTCCAGCCGTTTGAGCGTGAAGAAATAACAAACATACAAACACACACAAACTTTCGCCTTATAATATCAGTGTGATATGGGGGACCGATGGTAGCTCCATAACCATAGTAACGTAATCCACGTTACTATGGTTTCGGAGCCATTATTGTGCTTGTTTACTTTTTGCTAACTTTGTTTTTTTTTTTATTTAAATAGGTACCTGTTGCATGGGTGTAAATAAAGTACTACTACTATCACGCTCGTGTTTTACGAGTAATACCCCTCATTATGCAACAGTTTTATAAACTACTATTTTCTTGCAACTTCCCCTTTTACTATCGTCTTTCATTGTTTACAGCTAATGTGTTAAATCTTACGAAATTTTACATTGACAAATCACTATTAAAATAACAACTTTATACAACTTAGTATATATTAAGGCACATTCACCTATTTAGACCTCGATTACATAGTCCAATCAATGGAGCAGGTCTTCATTAGAAGCTCATAAGACACTGGCCTGATAATACTGACCTAAGAATATTGAAGGCGCAACATTCTGGTGCCGCTTGGGTCACATATTAATAACGAATTTGGGTCTAGCCGAGTAGGCAGCAAGTGACCCGTTTTCCTTTAGGTAGTTATTTTTATCCACGACGAAGAAAATCTTGTCCGATATTTAGTATGTTAGTTCTTTAAGCTTGTTTCGGTGTTTCTTTTCAGATTATTCGGAAAGGAAACAACAATTTCATTTAGTTTTTAACACGGTTTTATTAGCTTCACCTGTATGTATGTTTGTATGTATGTATGTTTGTATGTAACGGAATCTTTGAACTCGATTTTAACTTTAAATGGTCAGATTAATTCGAAATTTTGCACACATAACAAGGCTCGATGACAATACAATAATTTTAAAATTTTGTCCCATTATCCTGATCAGGATCATCAGGATTAAAGATTTATCTCTAAAAAAATGAAAAATAAATTATAGTTTAAAAAACTAAAAAACACGCTTTAATACCATTAAACTGTACAAAAAAGTCAACATTTTTTTTTTCAATATAAGAATAAAGTGATTAACGAGAAAATTAATGTCATTGTACTCGTAAAAATGGCGTGGAGTGCTTTGTACGACATTCTTACACTAACTTCGTAATTCGAAAGCACCCCACGTTTTCTTTTACAATGACATTAATTTTCTCGTTAATCACATTATTCTTATATTAAAAAAAAAATACGTTTTAGTTCAGTTTAATGGTATTAAAGCGTGTTTTTTAGTTTTTTAAACTATATTTTTTAAAATATTACGGACGTGTAAAATTGTTTGCCTCGATCACGCCTGAAGGAAAGCGATGGATGAGGTCTATGATGGAACGAGCGTACCCAGAAGATGCCTGATCACTCTTGCTTTGAAGACAGACGGGTTCTATTATAGTTAGTTATTTACTGGACCCTAATATCCCCCCCACATGCCCCTGCCCTGCCTGCTGTCTGCCTGTTTGCTGCCCTACACACTATCAGTCACAATCTGAATGATTTGAAGCATTAGCAATATCCACTTTATAGTCTGCTCAAGAACGTAAATACCGCCATGAATGTTGTTGGACTGTCAAAATTCCCATTCCTACTATAAGTGCGTTACGCAATACCCCGCTGAATGATAGATTAGTGTTTCATCTACAATGCATTAGTTATTTAGAAGATGAGGGTAATCGTCGATATTCTAAAAATAGTCCTTGTTTTTAGGGTTCCGTACCTCAAAAGGAAAAAACGGAACCCTTATAGGATCACTTCATTGTCCGTCTGTCTGTCTATCTGTCTGTCAGTCTGTCAAGACCCTTTTTCTCAGGAACGTGTGGAGGTATCAAGTTGAAATTAATATCAAATACGCAAGTCTATGGTCTCTTGGAGTCCTAAAAAACGTAAGCTTCTAAGGTAACGCAATAAAAACATACGGCTATTTATGCGACATTTTGATACTCGCAAGTAAATCATAACATGTAGGCTACTTCCCGTTGTCCTAGAATCATGAAATTTGGCATGAAACAAGCTCTCACAGCACGAATAAAGGAAAAAGTCAGAAAAATTACAATTTGTAATTCTAAAAAAAAAAAAAAAATCAAGTCAACGGAACCCTTATAGGATCACTTCGTTGTCCGTCTGTCTATCTGTCAGTCTGTCAAGACCCTTTTTCTCAGGGACGCATAGAGATATCAAGTTGAAATTAATATCAAATACGTAAGTATCCCGTATCCCTTAGAGTTTAAAAAAATCAAGCTTCTAAGTCAATTTAATAAAAAATACGGCCATTTTGCGACACATTTTGATACTCGCAGCTGTCGCAAGTAAATCAAAACCTATAGGGTACTTCCCGTTGACCTAGAATAATTAAATTTGGCGAGAAGCAAGGTCTCACAGCACAAATAAAGGAAAAGTCAGAAAAATAACAATTTGTAATTCTATCACATATAAAAAAAATTCAAGTCTGTCAGTCTGACAAGACCCTTTTTCTCATGGACGCGATTCAAGTTGAAATTAATATCAAATAGTCTATGGTCCCTTAGAGTTTAAAAAATCAAGCTTCTAAGTCAACGTAATAAAAATATACGGTCACTTTGCGACACATTTTGATACTCGCAACTGTCGCAAGTAAATCAAAACCTAGGTACTTCCCATTGACCTAGAATAATGAAATTTGGCAAGAAGCAAGGTCTTACAGCACAAGTAAAGGAAAAGTCCGAACATGATAATTTGTAGTTTTATGAATGACATAAAAAAAAAATATGTTTGTTTTTGGGATAAATTCTTTTCAACTACGGAACCCTTCATTGTGCGTGTTCCGACACGCACTTGGCCGGTTTTTTTTTTAATTGAGAAAACTTAAGTTGGGATCGGTCCAATAAATAAATTCAATTAAAACTAGATGTTCTAACTAGAGATTAGTGAACATTCTATCAGTTTGCATGGTCCTAGCACACGGGCAGCAATCGCTTACAAAAACGAAATTCCCGGTAACAAAATACCAACAAATTCATACAAAAGAACTTAACAAATCACCTAATATTTAAATTCATATAAAGCACTCAAACAAATTGCAATCTAAGAATATAATATCCTGAAATGGCTCAGCACTAATGACAAATATCCTTAAACAGTCGTGAGGTCGCAGATGGCCCGGATATTTTAGTAAATGAGGCCTACATTTGTGATGGAGCTAAGAATATTACTGTAGACGTTTGGACACTGGTTGGAATGGAGAAGGCATTGCTGAAAATATTGTTAGTAGGGATATAAATTGTGTTAGCCGCTCACACGAGCGCGGTGTGAATCGGGTCCGTACCTAATATTGTACGTGGTATGAGTTCTATACCAAGAAAATATTTTTTTATTATTAACGTTGTTCCATCACTATTAAGTACTAATATCGAATTCTATGCATTTAATTTGATGCGTTATCTATTTCCGAACGATTTAAGAAGCTCGTGTGAGCGGTTAGTAAGTTAAGACTAGGGTTGAAACAATTTAACAGAAAAGATTTTCAGAGTTCAGCATTCATGTATGAAAAAAAAAAAATAAGTTTATTTGTCATTTCGGTACTTAAATGTAATAGATAACTCAACGTAATAATTTATTTTACATAGGTAGGTAAATTACTGGACTAGGGTATGAGATCAATCTGCCTAGTCTTTTCCCAACAATTTAGGGGTCAGCTTCCATTCTAGCCGGATGCAGATGAATACCAGTGTTTTACATGGAGCGACTGCCTATCTGACCTCCACAACCCGTAACTGGGTAACACTATACCTATTGACAAGACTGTTTGTCAGACTTTTGAGCTTCTGACGACCCGTAACGACTGTCAAAGATCTATAAATGACAACCGGGGCCAAATGCTTAAATTGATTTAAGCACGGAGAGGGGTCTCGGCATGTAATGGATAATCACCCATCCACGGACCGACCTCGGCAAGCGTTGCTTAAACTTGAAGATCGATCCGTGCGGCTGTTATTACGAAGCAGGATTATCTTGGAAGAAGTAGTTCAACATCAAAATCAAAACGAAATCTATAATCCCCCTCAATATTCTTGACGACCGCCTTACCGCATCCAAACTGAAGTTCCTTTCTCACCTCTCATTCCTCCGTATGCGACACGACTGCCCATCTGTCATAGTGTAACCGGGACGCAGTAAATTACTCGCCTTCATCATCCCTCGGGCTACTGACCTGAAGCTGTCGCACCCAACTCTTGGGAGGCTGTGGCTTTTATTTAACATGAACAATGTTGCAGGATAAGTGTCAAGGATTGTGTGTAGACGTCCCACAGTGGATCGTCCCCATACAAGAGGTCGGACATAGAATTAAAAATTGAAAAAGTATTTAATTGAAAAAAATGAAATATGCAGTTGCATTACTCTATTAAGGAACTACAAAAAATGTTACTACAATTTCTTTATTTGACCAGTACTTTATGAGCAATTCGATGAAAAGTGTTATTTTTCTATGGAAATGGTCACAAAAATGTCTGTATCTCATGATTCCCTCCTTGTTTCGATTTGCGGTTTTCACTACTGTTATCTACCCATTTTATGCCACATTTTCTTCAAGGACACATGGTGCCCCCAGCGACCCCCTTCCGAGATATTTTGCTTTTAGTAACTTTACTTTTTATTGTATAACTGATGATATGGAGGTACATTAAGTATATTCATTACTGAGAATAAGTCATCCCTAAGTAGTTCCTTAAATAACAGGTGCATTTACGATTACTTTAATGACTTATGAACGCTTCTGTTGCCATACAACAAACGCGTTAATGAGTCCTTAAGTGAAGATTCCCAGTACTTGCTTAATCTAATTAGTTATTGTAATTACTATGTTAACAGTCCTTAATCTCTGCATTGTTATTGTCTAATGTCATCATTAGCTTATCAAATTCATTGCTAGTTGCCTACTTGCTGCCCTATATATTTGAGTGTGTTTAGCAAATGTAATTCAGTTGTAATTATAACTTCTACCAAGTGTTGTCATTATGGCTTTCCGTGGGTTTTCTACTTACCTAGATCTTTACGTTGCTCTTCGTAATCATAAAGATCTTCGTGACTATGACCATTTATTACATTGAAGTCGAATACTAACGTCCAGTTAAGTGAAAGTGATGTGACGGATCTCAAGAACTGGTGTCGACGATTTTGCTATAGGGTTTACACCAAATGGGTGCAATCAAGAAGGCAGTTGACAGGTTCATTAACAAGAACGAAGAGTGGTTAAATTCCGATATCGTTTGGCCAGATTGCTTTAAAGAAAATGTTGTTGACACTGAAGAAGCAAATGAAAATGAGGCAGAAGAGGTAGTCAGTCCATCAAAATCAGATGCATCTACTTCAACATATACATCTCCTCGCAAACGCTTTGAAGATTTATCAACTAGACACAAAAGAAGACGTGTTAATGAAAATGTTACTAGTTGCAGTCGTCCGGATGAGCTTTTGCATACTGTTGAAAGTATACTTAAGTCTGCCGGAAAAAATGATATAGCCAGAATAATGAAAAATTTGCTGGAAAATCCTGAACACGTCTCAACAGTTATAAATGTCCTGGAAACTAAGCAGAATCCTCCGCTTCGTGAAGTTCCTACTCACAAAGCACTTGCTCTTTACGTTTACTTGCAGTTATCCAAGTGGCGTTACATCACACTTCGGGACTTTAGTTTAAAAGAAGGTCATGCGAAATACCCAAGCTACTACTTGTTAGTTAAAGAAAAGCTTAAATGCTACCCGGCAAAAGAAGACATAACTGTGACTGAAACTTCCGCAAAGATACGTATCCAAGCCCTCCTTGATCTCACCGTTAGGAGGCTGATCGATTCACTTGAATCAAATTTTGATGCTGGTGAACAACTTGTGCTTCACAGTAAATGGGGTTTTGATGGAGCTTCAAGTCAAAGCATTTACCATCAAACGACAACAACAAGTGAACAAGACTTATCCAGTGTATTTATGGCAAGTCTTGTACCACTTAAGTTAGTGACTTCTAGTGGAAGTATAGTGTGGCAGAATGATCGGCCATCGTCAACCACATATTGTCGCCCGATTTCATTTACATTTATGAAAGAAACGGAAGCGAATGTTAAGGCTGAAATGGAAATATTTGAGACCGAGATTCGTGAACGGAACCCGACTGATTGCGGCAATGCTACTGTTACTCACAATCTATGGCTAACCATGATTGATGGTAAGGTACATTCAATCATATCTGGTACATCGGCAGCAGTGTGTGATTTGTGCAAAGCTCGCCCAAGCGAAATGAATAACTTGGAAGAAGTGAGAGCTAAACCCGTGAATACAGATTTATACAAGCATGGATTTAGTTCATTGCATGCTTGGATTCGGTCCATGGAATGTTTATTACACATTTCTTACAGAATGGACATAAAATCATGGCAAGCAAAAGGTGACGAAAATAAAAAAAGAAGCTTTCCGAAGAAGAACAGGCTTACTTCTAGACGTTGTTAAGCAGGGTAGTGGCAACACAAACACTGGAAATGCTGCAAGAAGATTTTTTGCAAACCCTGAAACGACTGCCGAAATTACTAAATTAGATGTTAATTTAATTAGAAGACTCGCCGTTATTTTGCAATGCATTTCCTCAGGCGAAAAAATTCAAGTCCAAAAATTCAAATCATATTGTGATGAAACAGCAAATTTATTCGTGGAATTATATCCATGGTATAACATGCCAGCAAGTTTACACAAATTGCTGATTCATGGATCACAGATAGTGGACCACTTATCAGTAGTGCCTATAGGTTTTTTGTCTGAAGAAGCATCTGAAGCAAGAAACAAGGACTTTCGCAAATTTAGAGAATGTCATACACGAAAGCATAGTAGCATCGCCACTAATGAAGACATTCTTCATAATCTGCTATTATCTTCCGATCCTCTTCTCGCCAGCTTACGACCGAAGATGACAAATAAAGCCAAAAAGTCTTCATTTAGAGAACTAGACGATTTACTCATACGTGATCAGAGTGAATTGGAGTTCATTGACGTTTCAACTGATACACTTGCTGCATGTAGTGACGTTGAAGAAGATGATGACGATGATAATGATCATGATGTCGTTATTGATGAACATGAAGAAAATATAGTTTAAGTCTTATAGTACCTAATATTATTATTTTACAAGCAGTTTCTTTGTTAATTTCTAGTTTTTGTGTATTTTTTTTATTCTATTCTTTTTTTCTATTCTAGTTTTTGTGATTTTTTTTTAATTTTATTCTTTTTTTGTTTTGTGTTATGCCACCCATCAGCCAATAAATGGTTTTTTTCTTTCTTTTCTATTGTTGTTAGTAACTACATGGTCGTGTTAATTAATTAATTTCCTATTATAATTTAGTTTTTAGTAGTTGTTTATTTTTTTAGTTTGTTTTAGGGTACATAGTTATTTTATTTTTAAATTATTTTTACAGTGTTATATTATATAAATAAAAAATATATTTATACCTACATATTTTCTTATTGATCATAAAACTCTATTTCTTTTCGATGTGTTATTGTAAATGCGACTCAGTCATTACTAAGCTAATGATGACATTAGACAATCACAATGCAGAGATTAAGGGCTGTTAACATAGTAATTACAATAACTAATTAGATTAAGCAAGTACTGGGAATCTTCACTTAAGGACTCATTAACGCGTTTGTTGTATGGCAACAGAAGCGTTCATAAGTCATTAAAGTAATCGTAAATGCACCTGTTATTTAAGGAACTACTTAGGGATGACTTATTCTCAGTAATGAATATACTTAATGTACCTCCATATCATCAGTTATACAATAAAAAGTAAAGTTACTAAAAGCAAAATATCTCGGAAGGGGGTCGCTGGGGGCACCATGTGTCCTTGAAGAAAATGTGGCATAAAATGGGTAGATAACAGTAGTGAAAACCGCAAATCGAAACAAGGAGGGAATCATGAGATACAGACATTTTTGTGACCATTTCCATAGAAAAATAACACTTTTCATCGAATTGCTCATAAAGTACTGGTCAAATAAAAAAATTGTAGTAACATTTTTTGTAGTTCCTTAATAGAGTAATGCAACTGCATATTTCATTTTTTTCAATTAAATACTTTTTCAATTTTTAATTCTATGTCCGACCTCTTGTATGGGGACGATCCACTGTGCGTCCCTTTGCTTTGTAATAGGAGGCTGTCTGAACTACGGATGAGGACTTTGATGCTGTACGTATACCTACATAGACATGTACTTTCATACAACAAGCTAATATATTGGAGTATGAGAATTAGGCCGATCGTCCACGACGCCACTCAAAGGTATCGTGTTACAAACTGAAATCACTAAGGATTTGAGTTTGCCGTGCGTCGTGAACGATGTGCCTTATAATTTAATAATGTAAGTACTACCTCTTGGGATGAGTATCATTAATGTCGGATAAGTGAAGGGTGGACACGAGAAGGTAGGCACACGTACAGAGTTTAGTGAATAAAATAATATAGTTTCATCTATTGTTATTGGTTAATTTAGAGGTTGAAAAGGCTGGAAGGCCTACCTAAAAGTATTTTTTTAAGACTTTATAAGACTCGCCCTTAAAAAGATACATAAAAACACAAATACATATAATACAAAACACATAACACAAAATACACTACAATACACAATGGAACATAGTCACAGGTTTCATGTGTCTATTTATACTCCCGCGTTTACACACATAAACAAGTTGTGATACTTGTTTTCAACAAATTTTGTTAAGGCCAGTAGTAACGCCAACTAGCGCCACCATTGAGAAAAACCGGCCAAGTGCGAGTCGGAGTCGCGCATGAAGAACCCTTCATGCGCGACTCCGACTCGCACTTGGCCGTACCTTTATCTATAAAAACGTCAAAAAAATCATGTCTGTTGTATGGGAGCCCCCTTAAATATTTATTTTATTCTATTTTTTAGTATTTGTTGTTATAGCGGCAACAGAAATACATCATTTTTGAAAACTTCAACTGTCTAACTATCACGGTTCATGAGATAGAGCCTGGTGACAGACGGACGGACGGACAGGGGAGTCTTTGTAATAGGGTCCCGTTTTACCCTTTGGGTACGGAACCCTAAAAAATCATAAGTTTGGAGATATGGAGCATTTCGAAATTTCCTATGCTCATATTTTTTGTCAGATTAGGTAGGCCTGACCAATGTCAAAAAATTCTATCTCATCTGACTAAAAATGTGAGCATAAGAAATTTCAAAATGCTCCATATCTCCAGACTTATGATTTTTTACATAACAGTCGTGTATAAAACATGTATCACACATTGATTGACGTTGTTTCAGACATGTATAGTTAACTATATTGTTCACTCTTTTCTCATGTTTTCTACGGGTTTCGTGGCTTTACAGCTTATTTTAGATGTAAATGATAAGCGACACTAAACTAGTAGACATAACGTGTAGAATTCAGTACATGTTTTATACATTGTACGCGCGAGGTAATGATCATTCTTGACCTTTTTGACTTAATGACTTCCTCACAAAATAGGCACAAAAGCCACGCTACCAACATAATAGATAGTTCTACGAATAAATAACATTGACTTACGACTTCCATAAGAAGAAATAACATTATTTATGAAGTAAGGTCGTCATAATATTAAGATACAGTTCTCTTTGTTTATGACCGAGAAAAAATATGATATTTGTCTTACTTTCATTAATATGAAACAGTTTCGTTTCGGTACGATAATATCAAATATGCAAGGTTATTTTATTTGATCGAAATATAAAGGTAGGAACTTATTTATTTTGTTCTATGATTCTTGTGAATTGAATACATAATATATTATTAAGAATATTTGTCAAAAATAAGATAAGTTACATTCTGTTAAACTTATTTGAACACGTAAAATTACAATGCTAGTTTAGCCACCTTACGCTCAAAGTGATTTGCTTTAAAGAAATCTCATCGCTTAAGGGGGAAACGCCAGGGCAGTCCTCGAAATTCAAATTTTCTTACGTTTTTTGCAATTTGCAAGTCAGTATTATAAGTTGTATGTTGGTTAAAATATGATTCGCGACCGTAACAAATATGTATTTACAAAATTATACTCAGTAATATAACTCCATAAGTTAGTATAATCTTCAAATGTCAAGATTTCACGAAATAGTCAATCAATAGGATTACTTGGTCTTAAAAAGTTGTATTGATGACTTTAATTATTATAATTCTGTACGGCCGCAAAAATATTTTAATCAACATAATTACAATCTATTACTGACTTGCAAATTGCAAAAAACCGTAAGACAGTTTGAATTTCATGGGCTAACCTGGCGCTATCGCTTTAAAATAGAAAAACAGGAAATTGATTTATCACTTAACTTTAACAAGTTACCTACTTTAGAAAGAGACCCTCTCCTTCACATCCGTGTAGTAAAAACTTTAAAAATATTTGCTGTAAAAGATGTACAAACACGCGCCACGAAAGATGAGACTTGACACACCACGTGGTTTGACTTGCGCAGTAGACGATTTTAGGTCTCTTTAGTGGTATGAGGTCTGAGCGCGGGATGGGACCGGGCGTCATCGGGGCGAAGGAAAGAGCACGGGAGGCGCGGTCAAGTCTCATCTTTTGTGGCACGTTGCCTATATTTCTAAGAACTCTAACAGCAGTGGCTGGACAACGACTTATGGGTTGATTTTATAGGTAAGATAAACCAAAAAATAAAAACGCTATTGTGTCAATGGAACACAAACAAGTTGAATATCTACAAAATATTTTCTTACAATAGTGACACCTTCATTTGGAGCTTACTCATTCGTCGTAAATATTCATGTCCAAAGCAAGATTCCCAGTACAAACTAATTAAGAAGATTTACGTGTTTTCAATTTAACTTGATTATTCAGACTACAATAAAGGTAAACAGAACTAGCCGCGAAGTTTGTAGATTTTAAAAACAAAGTTGTTCGCTGGCGTGAAACTGCCAGAAAACTTAAAAGCTGGTTAAACCAGTGTACGTACGGGCTTGTAATTTACTTAGTTTAATTATAATAAGACTACGTGATTTGTCAATTTTTTAATGATCGTAGATAGTACTGAAAATCTTCTCAAGATGTCAACCGAAATGAAGAATCATATTGTCAGTATTAGTTGATTTAATTTCTTACTATTTGCTCTGCTGATCTTCATAATAATATGATTTGAAGGCTCTTCAAACTTTTGGCTAATATATACTAATACCTATTATTAATGAGAAAGTAACTCTGTCTAAACGGATTTGGATAAATCATGACCTGGTTACCTAATACATACCTGTGGGATAATTTTCGACATCAACGTGGGCGAAGCCACGTGCAAAAACTACATATATAAAATTATATCTAAGATCTCTGATAATTCCAAGATTGGTGTATAAACATTGACCAAAATAATTAAACCAATTGAATGAGAAGAATTTGAACAAATGAGTCATTCAACTCATATAAATAGACGTCAGTTGGATCATGATTCCCATTACGAATATAACATATTCCATCAACAAGGTCACACACAGAAACAACAACCTGACACCAGGATCAACCACAATATCAGTACAGACACACAAACAACAGTTTTAGTTTATAGCTCGTCGCATATTGCTGGCTGTAATATCAGCCCGTATATTGTGTGCCGTAAGCCGACATCAGACAACACCTTGGCAGGCACTCCTGCGAAATTGGAAGAGAAAATAAACTGGAAAGTTCACGTACTACAAGATTACATCTGAGAAGGATGCAAACATGATTTCGGCACAGTGATGTCGGTAAGGATGTAAGTTTTGTTATAGTTTTTCGTCGGCAGTTAGCGGCACACTGATAGGGACGAGTATATTGGTAGAAGTGGTGGAGCTTGGGGGAGGTCTATGTCCAGTAGTGGACGTCTTTTGGCTGAAATGATGATGATGATATTGATGAAATATGAAAAAGGTAGAAAATTTATGAAATGAAAGTAAAAGTAAGTAGTAATTAAGTTATGTTTCATCATGAAACCCGGAATCAATGTTTCGGAAATTAAGAATTTACAGTGAACTAGTTTTAAACCAATAATCGTACTATGTCTTAAAATACTAAGTAAGGCCTAAACAGACCCCGGGTGTCACCGTTGTGTGGATCACCCGGAGGACACGGTGGAGCATACTGTGGAGGTCTGCCCGGCTTGGGCGGAGCACCGCCGTGTTCTCGCGGAGGCGATCGGCGTTTGCGATCTCTCGCGTCTAAACCTGGTCCAGCCCATGGTGCGGAGCGAGAGTGCATGGGAGGCCGTCACCTCCTTCTGCGAAGCAGTAATGCTCGCGAAGGAGGAGGCGGAACGCGTGAGGGAGAGGCAACGTTCGCGCCCTCGCGCCTCTAGCCGCCGCAGGAGACGCCCTGTGCGGCGGGAATCTATCGCCGATTCCCGGCCACTTGCTTGCGGATGACGAGTAATGGGCAGCTCGCCGTCCGGTAAGGACCAGGCCCGGGTCGATGGCGCGTTGTGTTCCACGCGCGCCTCAAAGAGATGTCAGCAGTGACGGGGTCCAATAGGGCCGATGCCGCCGGGGTAGCGGGTAGTTCGAAAGAGATACCATGGCCCTAGCACGGGCAACTGAAGGAACACGGGTGGGTTTTAGTCAGTAAAAGTCTGACACGAAGAGCGGGAGAAGTCATTTGATGATTTCCCATCCACAAAAAAAAAGGCCTAAACAGACTAAAAAATTAGTAGTAGTACTTAGTTATCCTTTCACTCAATCTTTCATCCTAAGCAGAATACCAGCTCCATTGTAAACATACACTCGATAGCAATGAATTAAGGTCACATAAAGATACCTGAAAGTGTCGGAAACTAAGAATGCTAGCTTAATGAAATAAATTATGTTTATATGGTATCCTGGGGAAGCACATAGGCAAATTTTTCTCTCAAAAATAATCCTACAGCGGGTGATATAGGGGATGAAAGTTTGTGTGGGAAACCTAGCATTTCTTAAGTTAGGGATATGAAAATTCAAATTTATGCTTTTGGTAGGAAATATTGAAATTCTTCGTTTTTGGAAAATCGAAAAAAAAAAATAAATGTTTGTGTATTTGTGTTTGAAGAGATCTAAGGTATTGAAAATGTAGTCATAGTTCGTATCTTGAGGTAATATTTAGAACATTTAATTTTCTAATAAATGTTAATTAATTGTATGTACATAATAAATAAACTAACAGATTTAAAATAACAATATGTACATGGTATATAAAAAAGGAGGGGAAAGGATCATAGGGCATCAAAAAATTCGTCCGCATCGCTGTCAACAGGAAAAGTGCCCAAAAGGCTGGCAGCATTGCCACGTTGTATGGCAATGCTGATTCTTTGGCCAAAAAATAGGCCAGCTTTCTGGTCACGTGAGGAGTCGACCAACCGTTTAGCGATGTCTTGAAAAACCAAGTGTGCACTCGGACCCCATGGCCCTAGTGTTACAACCCCAAACAGCTCGAAAATATAACTACCAAAAATATTTGAATATTTTCGCCGTTTGAGGTTTTGCGCACGTGCAGCAGCCGCACCAGCACAGCCCACTGTACTAGGAAGGTGGGATGGCGCAAGAGTATCGACGCATGTTGCATCCCATACCAAAGGCCGACCTAACTTCCAAGGCATTATGGTCATTCCGTCAGGTCTCTTTGCATCGTCGCGTGCCAAGCCGTTGGGTTCTAAAACAGCTGGCACCCCGGCGGTGACAAGAGCACGACGGATGATGTCATTAATGCTAGCGTGCCGTGCTATCCAGCCTGCACTCTTACTGCAAGATAGGCTATGGTGTCCGAGGCAGTCGACAGCTTCACCGCACTGGCAGCGATGCGGAAAAAAAAAAATACAATTTATTGCATTAATTTCCGAGACTTTCAGGTGGTTATCTTTATGTGAACCTAATTTATTGCTCTCGAGTGTCGTGGCTCACAAAAAACCGAGAGATTTCTTGCTAATAGCAGATAATTATGACCTTTTTTGTTTTTTTTTTTGTTTTCGGGGGGAAACCTTCAAAAGGCGCCCGGGCTTTGGGGAAAAGACCGGGGAGTGTGGGATTTTTACCTCACTAATACCACCCCTGTGGTCATCATCTGCACATGGAAGGGGCACCGTTACCTCTCAAAAGACCAATCCGGAACCCCCTCTGTGCAACGCCTGTTAGGGCACATCTCTGGGGAGACTGTAAAGGGATTATCTCCCTTTATAGATAATTATGACCTACTTAAAACACTATCAATTTATTTCTCAAGCGCACCTAAATAAAATCATCATCTACAAATACACAATAGATAAATAACTTTAAAAACAGCACACGCAACTCGTTGAAAGAGATAACATTACCGAGAAAAAGGTTTCAGTGTGAGGCCCGAATTCCCTTTATTATTTACAAGTAATTTTCTGGCAACTACCTCGGAGCATCGCTTTGATTCTAACGTTAAGTGAACGTTACGAAACTTGGTGGAAACGAGTCATGTGATAGCCAGGAAGTTGGGTTTAACTTTTGTTTTTGTTTTCATATATTTAGAGTTCCGTATGTCCAAATGAAAAACGGAACCCTTATAGGATCACTCGTGTGTATGTCTGTCCGTTCGTCTGTCACAGCCAATTTGCTCCGAATATAGTGGACAGATTAAGTTGAAAGGTACATAGGTATATCAATTTTTGTGACCCATAAATAAATACATTTTGAATATGGGGGTCACTTTTGGGAGACAAATAAGTTCATTTAAAAAAAAGATTTGCACACTGTACCTTGTGACATATCAAATGAAAGGGCTTACTGTGATGGTCTCAAGTGTATTTTTTTATAACAACAAAATAAATAGTTTTAAAGTTATTTAAGAAAATAGATGAAAATTGGCAACCTTATCTCCGAAACTACTGAACGTAAAATTAAAAAAAAAAACATAAAGTAGTCATATACTTACTTATAGATTACAGGAAAACCTATAAGAAGTCTAAAGTCTTAAAATACAGTTGTAAATCTTCCAATATTGTGCGTACAAACTATTACATTTGCGGTTGGAATATATGGGAGAACATGTTTCTCATCTATAATTATTATGAAGTTTGTTCTTGGGATAAATTCATTCCAACTACGGAACCCTTTATTGTACGTGGTCTTACACGCACTAGGCCGGTTTTTGTGCTACTTTCTAGGAACTTTAAAGAAAATGGAGACTTTCTCGTGGTTATTGTTGATACAAACCTGTTCAACTACACAAGAAAACAAACTGTTTTAGTTTCTACCTTAATTTCATCTAAGATGAATTGTAACATATCATCACGCCGGTAATTACACCCACATTTCGCGAGTTATGATTTAGTCCCATGTAATAGGAGGCGAGCCTATTGCCATCAATCGGGTACAAATCCGGACTCCGGGCTGCTACTGAGAAATTCCGGATTAATTTATTGTGTGCAGATAACAACAATATAAACCAAGTGTCCTACCTAACTTTGTATATTTTATCAAAAAATCGTTCACTTCATAAGACTGAACACAGCGTATATTTCGCAGCCAGCTGTTTGGTTAACCACCTAGCTTTTTAACTAAACGGCAGCCGTTCAACTAGCGGCCTGAAAATATTCAAAAATTTAGGTTGGAACTGTGACCAACCAAGCGCGAACCGATTTGGTCCCGATTAGACCAATTGGGTTAGATAACCGTGAAAAACCGCGTGCGAGCCGAGCTGCCAGCGAGCACTAATTCCAAAGCTAGGCGGTTAATTAAGCGGCTAAAAAAACTAGTTGCCTGCTATATATACCTACTAATAATCAAAAAGGATTCCAAAGCAATCTCGCTCAATTTTTCAGCCAATCACTTCTAGCTGCCGACTCTTGCTGAGTATAAAAATATCTTTAGAAACTTACGATAAAAACGAAAGGTCCATTCTTAACAACGCAATGCATAAAATACAATGTCGGTTTATACCCATAAGTAATCTATAAAACCACTATCAATTTTTACTCAAGCTGAAAATATCTACATGTGAAATTCATCGCACTATAAAACCCGATTTAAAATTCGTAGCATGCACTTAACCCGTTATTCACAAGTGCATAGTGCATCGAAATCTTTTGGGGGGAAATGTCGCAGTAGTAAGTTTTGCTTCTGTAGTTTTGGAAAATTACTAGTTGAATAATTTAAAGTCTTGAGTTTTGAGTCTTGAGTCTTGAGTCTTTGATGACAGAAAAAAAAAACTATTAGAATGCAGTTTTTTTATAAGATTTAGGTCGAGAGAACCAATAATAATTCAGTTACTTCAACATTCCAATTAACTATAAAATCACACTAATATTATAAAGGCGAGAGTTTGCGAGTGTGTGTGTGTGTGTGTTTGTATGTTTGTTACTTATTCACGCTCAAACGGCTCAACCGATTTGGACGAAATTTGGTATGTAGGCAGCTTATACCCTGGATTAACACATAAGTTACTTTTTATCCCAGTCTATGCGGGTGAAACCGCGGGGCGCAGCTAGTTGTAAATAATTGTAAAAAAAATTGCCGCTTTTTTTGAAAAGAAAAAATACACCTATTTATATCTTTTCAGAGCTCGTGGCTAAGAATTAGCAGCCACACGGGTCGATTCATCAGTTAAGCTATGCTTGCGGCGGTTGGTCCGTCGATGGGTGACCATATTTAGGTACATACCGAGGCTCCTCCATGCCTCGGAAAGCACGTTAATTCGATGGTCCCGGCTGTCATTTGTGGATCTTTGGCAGTCGTCAGAAGCCCGAAAGTCAGCCAACCAGTCTTACCAAATGGTATCGTTTTGTCTAGTTACTGGGTGGTGGAGATCAGATAGGAAGTTTCTCCATGTAAAATACAGGTATTCAGCTGCATCCGGTTAGACTAGAAGCCGACTCCATATAGTTGATAAAAGGCTAGGCAGGCTGATATCTTTCCAGCGAGACATTGAGGTAGGTAATGAAATTACACCTGAAGTGACATAATTTACTAAAAATAATAGTCAATTAAATATTACACACGTCAGTCACGTTATTCGCGCACTAATTACGTTAATTATTCGCGTGAGTCCGTCATGCATTCACCGCGATAATTATCATACAGTTTAAGTACCTTTCCCGCAGGAAAAATGGCGTATTCTTTACAAGGTGATTTAATTCAAACAACAATGAATTAATGTTATTGTTTACAGGCTTTTGCACGCGGCTTCGCTCGCGTTAATTTAGAATTTGACAGTCAATTCAGGTTGTACTCTGCTTGTAATAATATAATTCAATCATGATTCGAAAGACACGTGGCGCCATCTATTATCATAACAACGTTATTGTTGTTTTTCCTCGGATACTGTAGGTACTTTTTTCGGGATGAAAGATTCTGTACACCTGACAACGTATATGCAAAATTTCAGGATGATCGGCTCAGTGGGTTAGGCGTGAAAATGTAACAAACAAACTTACTTTCGCATTTATAATATTAATTAGGATAGAATTCAAAAGTCAATTTACCCAGCCTTTTCCCATCTACATAAGTAATGGCTTTTAAGATTTATCCTGAAGCAATCTGACCAGTACCACCCAATATTTAAAAATGAAAATTCCGAAATAGTCAGCTACTTTTTTTCACTTATTGTACATACCTACCCCTTGTGGCTAAGTATTAACAGCCGCACGGGTCGATCCATCAGGTTAAGCTACGCTTGCCGGGGTTGGTCCGTGGATTGGTCTTTACATACCGAGACTCCTCCGTGCCTCGGAAAGCACGTTAAGCCGTTGGTCCCGGCTGTCATTCGTGGATCTTTGACAGTCGTTACGGGTCGTCAGAAGCCCGAAAGTCTGACAATCAGTCTTACCAAGGGGTATCGTATTACCCAGTTAACCCGTCGCGCGCCAATTAGCAGACACAATTGAAATTCTATTGTTATCTGTACACATGGTGTACAATCGACATTTTAAGAGTTAATGGGTTGTGGAGGTCAGATAGGCAGTCGCTCCATGTAAAATAATGGTATTCAGCTGCATCCGGTTAGACTGATTGATTGTACATACCTACCCCTAATCGAGACCATAGACACTTCTCAGAGAGAGAATAGGGACTTCCGAGATATAAAGAATTACCGAAGTCGTCTCTACCCAAACATACCACTTTCATGTTTTTACGGCAACAGATATCACCAAACTATTTATTTATGAGGAAGGGTCAGAAAGCCGATTACAGGTCGCCTTAGGAACGGAAAGCTTTCGCTTGTAAGCCACTAATGTGACTGGCTTATGAAGGACGAACTTATGATAAGTTTATAGAATATTAGGGATAACCCTGTTACATTGAATATGGATTGATTTAAAAGGTTGGTATAGAAGTTTGGTTAGTCTTTCGAAAGCAATAAGAATGTATGATTATGCTATTATTTCATTTACATTAATTCCATCAGCGGCAATTTTCATGATTATAATTCGCTAAAATTTAACCAAAAGAATAAAAGGGTTGCTTGATTTATTTATACACAAAAATATTATTTCTGTGCGTGAACCGAACACGTGACCTAGAACGCAAAGGCCCTTTGCTCAACCACTGAATTAACTGAGTCGATGACACTAGAAAAAATATACATACAGGGTTATTTTAAATTGGCTAGCTAAACTCCGCAGACGCGACGGGTACCTTAGTTTTGTTACTTGAAGTATTGGTTCAGAAAAACTGTTTTCTTATGTTTTATCGTGTTAAGATAACGATACCTATCACTTCTGTGAAGTTTACACAAAAAAAAACAGATTTTCTAAACTGATATTTCAAGTGACTACAAGATGACCCCACAAAAAAAAAGTTTTTTTTGTTGTATCATATGTGTATGTGTATGTTTGACCCATCGTGTCAGCTGAGTTTAGCTAGCCAATTTAAAATAACCCAGTATATCCGCTAGCTAGTAGATAATTATTACCTATCTTGTACAACTACAAAATAATTATCAACCTATACAATTTACAATTTACCCAAAGCAAACTATTACAACCAGCAAAATTATTACCTTATAAATACTCAACAGGAAGTCAACGAAACCACAAATCCTTAACACAAACTCCTGGAACAATGTTACTACTGCACAACTACCCACAAATGTGTTTTTGTTCAACTGCCGGTAACAATAGTAAGTTAATACATAATTCATTTTACAGAATTAATCTTTGGAAGTGAATTACACTGGTCTGGGAAGATGTAAGTAATATAAGGTTTTATGACGTCTACGAGGTATAACTTATTCATATTAGGCAGTAATAAAAAGTACATAAATGTGACGGTGTGAAGGGACGTAGCTAATATAAGTTTTCCCAAACGGCTAACTTGCTGGGGAGGCTCTGATAGACATCGGATTTGCTTGACACTTTGCCCCTTTGCCCAAACAGGGGAAGGATAGAAATATCAGCAAAATAGATACAGTCAGGGAAATTAAAATATATTTTTTTTATTATTTCAGGAAAAACACATTTACGGTTCACAAAAACAATTTTCCAAGTTCCAGTTCCAGTTCCAGTTTTCCATCATTCGATTATTGTACTACCTACTCATTATTACCTAATCTTGTAAGACGAAAGAGACTAGTCTCCACGACAGGGAATCCTAGTGTGGAGGCTAGTGTTATGTGAATATTTAATGCTTAGTTCTTAAACAATAAAGATTTTTTTTTTAAGTAAAAAAACTTTTTTCCACAACAAGAAAACACTACAAGAATTTTCCAAATCGGTCCAGCCGTCTTCGAGTAATCGGGGAACACAAATAGAAATAAAGACTACGGCGAGCTGAGAACCTCGTCCTTTTTTTGAAGTCGGTTAAAAATAGAATATTCCAGAAAGAAGTGTATCGTTGGTGTCTATACTAATGAAAAAATCATTGTATCACAAACACCAGCACCTTCCAACTGGGAATAGTCAAGCCAATTTATTGACAGGGACATCAATTTGCCGTATAGCCATTTTTACACAGTTGCGATTTGAATATACGGTAAATTTAAGGTGATGGTCAATTTGCTTAGCAATGAATTTCTCTGTCTTTACCCAAACGCTTAATAATGATTTTTAGTCGGCCGATAGTTTATTACAGGCGTAAATAAAATACTCGTACACGTACACATGCGCGCACTGCCATATAACTCCATACTGATTCCCAGTCCTAGAACGATCAAACTATTAGACAATTAAAAATCACTAGTGCGCGCTCGCTTTTAAAGACAACTCTTTTACGAGAACTTTCACTTTTAGTGTTTGTTACAACTCACTCGATAAATCTTCAACTAAATAGGCTTGCAATTAAGTGGAAATGACTTTAAAACAATACATATTAATTAGTTATTAAAGAGTAGGTTGAGACTGGAACCTTAACGAACGATAAACTAATTCTAGTTGTCAGGCTTTTCCGCTTGAATATCCTTTATGCTCTCTTCATACATACTCACGGCTTGTTCCCATAGAGGTAGGCAGAAACTGCAGAAGCAGCAGCTGTTTTTATACTGCCGTATAATTAATTATATTATTATATTGGCTGTGCCCCGAGGTTTCACACGCCTCCTAAGGATCATAGCGTGATGTTAAATAGTCTATAATCTTGTTCAAAAATTGTGCTTTCAAATGCAAAAAGATTTTTTTCAAATCCGACTGCTAGTTTCAGAGATATGCGCGTTCAAACAAACAAACTCTTCAGCTTTATTATATTACAGTACAGTATTTTTATCTCACAAAGTGACACGCGCTTTACTTATGTTCACCAAGTGTAGGTACAAACACACTGTGAATGTGTATGTAAGCGCAGGAGCTCTCGGTACCGTTCGCAACAATGGCGAAGTCGGAAGATTGTGTGTGTGCGTGTGTGTGTTATGTGCTGACGCTACTCGTCTTCACGCACACATTTACAGCGTATTAGTACACTTGGTAAACACAAGTAAAGAGCGTGTCACTTTGTGAGATAAATATACTATAGTACATAGTATTTTTATATACAAGTAAAGTTCGTGTCACTTTGTGAGATAAAAATATATAGTACATAGTATTCTTATCTCACAAAGTGACACGCACTTTACTTGTGTTTACCAAGTGTACAAATACTTACGCTGTGAATGTGTGCGTGAAGACGGGTATCGTCAGCACAGTACACACACACGCACACACATACAATCTTCCGACTTCGCCATTGTTTCGAACGGTACCGAGAGCTCCTGCGCTTACACATACATTCAAAGCGTGTTTGTACCTACACTTGGTAAACACAAGTATTGCGCGTGTCTTATAGTACAAATAGTTTGCAATATTAACCCCACCTGAGATACAATTTCAAACCTTTAAATATGGTAATACAAAACACAAAAGCTCCTCAACTTTGACCCACAAAAGGAAACTCTTTTCTTAAAGATTTTGGTCCTCAAAGCGGCAGTTTGACACTGACGCCCCTCCATAAGCTGAGCTTCATCACCGGTCCCTTAAGGATCGTAACCCCGTGTCTACTGCCTACCACACAGGAGTATGAATAAGGTACAGAGCGTCTTGATAGACTTTGATACCCGACTCCAAACAGGAACAGAAAAATTATATTTGGTATTTTAAAAAAAAAATCTGAAGGGTATTATAGAGGAGCTGTGGCTAAGTAATAACAGCCGCACGGGTCGGTCCATCAGGTTAAGATACTCTTGCCGGGGTTGGTCTGTGGATAGGTGATCATCTTTACATACCGAGACTCCTCCGTGCCTCGGAAAGCACGTTAGTTAAGCCGTTGGTCCCAGCTTTCATTCGTGGATCTTTGACAGTTGTTAGGGGTCGTCAGATGCCCGAAAGTCTGACAACCAGTCTTACCAAGGGGTATCGTATCACCCAGTTATTGGGCTGTGCAGGACAGATAGACAGTCGCTCTATATAAAACACTGGTATTCCGCTGCATCCGGTTAGACTGGAACCCGACCTTGGGGTCGGCTTCCAGTCTAAGTTGTAGTCATAGTTGGGAAAAGGCTAGGCAGATTGACTGAAGGGTACAATAAATATTAATCTCCTGTTACTACATTTATTAATATCATTGTATTCAGCTGTTACTGCACTTAGGTACAGTCGCCGACGAATTTTTTTATGTTGTACTTTTAAAGCGTTTATATCAGTAAAAATAAACTTTTTCACAAAAAAATACAACCGACTTCCAAAAACAACACTACAATGTGAAAAATAACATTAATTTCGGAAGTCGGTGTCTGGTTAAATGTATTTATTTTCGTTTTTTGCCACCGACTTTCGAAATTAAAGTTATTTTTCACTTTGTAGTGTTGTTTTTGGAAGTCGGTTGTATTTTTTAGTAAAAAAGTTTTTATTTTAACCGACTTCAAAAAGGAGCAGGTTCTCAATTCGTCGGAACCTTTTTTTTTTTTTTTTTTTTTTTTTTTATGTATGTTCCCCGATTACTCGAAGATGGCTAGACCGATTTGGATTTTTTTTGTTTTATTCGAGAGGGTATACATCACAGTTGGTCCCATATAAAATTGATTATTTTTGCTTTGGTAGTTTTTGAGTTAGCTTCAATAATAGGTATTTTTTCCCCACTTTTATATGAATGATGTTCTAGTTTATTTTGCAGATAGTGGTATTAGAATTTGTGTGGGGTAGGTACACAACTAAAAAGTGAAAAATAAAAACTTTTTGACAAAAAAATACAACCGACTTCCAAAAACAACACTACAAAGTGAAAAATAACTTTAATTTCGGAAGTCGGTGGCAAAAAACGAAAATACATTTAACTAGACACCGACTTCCGAAATTAAAGTTATTTTTCACTTTGTAGTGTTGTTTTTGGAAGTCGGTTGTATTTTTTTGTCAAAAAGTTTTTTTCACTTTTTAGTTGTGGTACCTACCCCACACAAATTCTAATACCACTACCTGCAAAACAAACCATCATCCCTATAAACGTGGGGAAAAAATACGTTTATTGATGCTAACTCAAAAATTACCCAAGCAAAGTTATTCAATTTTATATGGGACCAACTTTGACGTACACCCTCTCGAATAAAATAAAAAAAATCCAAATCGGTCCAGCCATCTTTGAGTAATTGGGGAACATACATAAAAAAAAAGGTTCCGACGAATTGAGAACCTCCTCCTTTTTGAAGTCGGTTAATAATAAACTGAATCTATTAACGTAATGTTAAGAAAGCAGCATATTCAGAACACAATTTTTTCCCAGGAGCGATCAAAATACCATTATAGTAACACCTATGTAGGTTTATACAAGGTTTGTACCTTGTCTATTTCATACGCTAAGACCGCCATATCTCGAGACCTTACGCAGAGAACTTTACGAATGGGCAATAGTATTCGTTTCATTGCACCCCGGTGCCTACTGCCGCGATATCTACTCCATACTGGTCTGGTTTACTAAGAATTCGCCATTTTAATTCAGTCAACTTTGTACTTCTTAAGGGTACGCTAGTCGCTCATTCTTCCATAAAAACGTAGTATGGTGATTACTCGTCTGTTTGACGGTGTACTCGTATGTTCAAAACTAAAACTTATTTCAATTTGTTTCATCATTTTTTATCCCTATCTGGAAGCAGTATTTGAAAAAAAATTGGTTTGGAAGTTATGAGCGTCGAAACATCCATATTTCAACACTAATTTTAACGCATCTTTGGGCTTAAATAAGTAGCTCCTGGAGGATGAAAATGGCAAAATTGTTACCGTACAGGCATAGATAATTTATTGAAGAATTCAAATAACTTTATTTTAAATAAATATATCTCGCAGTTTTCCATAATACCTATCTATACGCCCAAAGGTCTGTTCATGAAATTTTACGCGCTCGTTTTCGTTAAATACATAAAAATTAAATAAATTAATGTATCTGAATAAATAAATAAAGTAACTAATTAGCATGCATATCAGCCATGCCACCAGCGAGTTCGAGCTGCCGACTAGTTATTAAGCTAATTAAGTGCTGTCAGGTGGTATGTACATACGTAGGATGTCCTGTAAAAATGTCTATGTATCCGTAATATTGTGATATTACGGACGTTTCTTTTAAAAACCAAGTCGCTACCAAAAATACTACGATATACCATTCTCAATATTATCAGTAAGTATATGGAGTAGTAAAAATCGGGATTCATTCATTTTCTTCCTAAAAATATCACAATCTTCCACTTGACACGATGTAGAAGAAAGTTTACCAATAAACTATATTCCCCTCTTTACTGAACATACTCGTATAAGTAAGTATCAACACGGCACACCTATTCACAATATACAAATCCGAACGCTATTCAAAGTGACACCTGATGCCATCGAATGCAATTCTCTGCCTCGGGGACTACTTCGCTACGTGAAGCAAATGGACCTCACTGGTATACGAGGGCGTTCTTCGTTTTGGACCATTAGAAGCGAATGAAGGAAACAAAGTGAAGTATGGCGGCCTTAATGCACAAAGAAACGTGGTATGTAAGTTGCAGCAGCTGGTACGAAAGCGGAGCTCAGATTTATCGAATGCTGCTGAAGGAAAAAGTTTGTTACTGCATCTTGAAGATGGAATAATCGATTTGATATTTTAAGTCCATTTAAATGTAGAGAATGTTATGCGATCACTATCTAATGTCAATTCTACGCCGAATATCGATTTATTGTTCAATGCTTTGTTTTTGAACATTAAGCGAGCACCGATTGGTAAAAATATACATTTTTCATAAACAAGTCAAACACCAATGCACATAGCCCTATAATAGGGACGATGCCTGGGTAAAAACAAAAATGTATTTAGTCCGTTAATTAGACAATAAAAATACATATATATTACACACGTTTTTTTTTGCTTTATCATATGAATAAAAAATTACACAAATAAAACGCATTAAAGTTGGGGAGTGGGGGCTCGTGATGTCATAACTACAACAAACTACGTATTAAATCCAGCAAGGAGTGACGTCATGCCTCATATTAACTGAATGTGTAGCCGTAAACTTTTGATTACGTAAAAAAGAAAAAATACGTGTCCAATATTTTTTAATAATCTACACGACGAAAACAAAAAAAAAATACAAAAGAAACATTTTTAGTCATCATCTCTATTAAGCTTAGTTCTGCCAAAACAAACTTACCCATATCAAAATTTCTGCCATTTTTCAAAGTACCTAATTGTAATCATTTTTGATAGTAAACGCTGATTATTTTTAAATCTAATATAAGTATATTATAAGTATAGTATATAAGTATAGTATGGATCATCAGTTTGACGCATTTAACTATATTATTGTAATGAGCGTTTGTGGGTTGGCTCATTTAGGCAGAATTAAATCCAAAGAGATTGTCTTTTGTGATCCTTAATTGTTTGTGTGCGAGTATCACAATGATTATTACACGTGATAGACAGATTGATATGGTCGATATTAGACGCTTAATTTTTCATGTTTTCTTTCTATTCGGTATCTTTCAATCAAAGTGTGTTTGTACACAAAATGAATCAAAAGTGAAAAAATAATTATTTAGTGAAACGATCCAACGATGTTGGATTTCAGCACTCGGAAACTTTCACTCGCCTACCGAATGATCGAAAAATGAACTGAAATGAACATTCATTCCTATACATATAGGAATTTTAATCGTCTTTTTACTCTCATTCACCAAACTACCACTCTAGACCAAACCTGAATTCGCGAAAAAAAAATCAGCTGCTCCCTGCATTATGGCGAGTTTCAAATGTAGATGAATGTACTGAACAGTTGACTTTTTTACGTGATTTCAGGTATGGTCCCATGGTAAAAGTTGTTCACAATAATGAGTACAATGACCGCTTAAGAAGATAAAGACGATTAAAATTTTAACATGTGTGTGTGTGTGTGTGTGTGTGTCATCTAAACGTAATATGTAACAAAAAACCGGCCAAGTGCGCGTCGTACCACGCACAATGAAGGGTTCCGTAGTTGGGATGAGTTTATCCCAAGTACAAACATAACATTATAGTTGAAAAACATGTTCTCCTATTTATTCCAACTACAAATGTAAGTTTGTATGCAATATATTGAAAGAATTACCATGTTATTTTAAAAGCATAGACTTCTTATTGTAATCTGTACGTATAGAACTATTTTCTGTATTTTTTTCAAAACTGTAGGCTCAGTAGTTTTGGAGATAAGCGAGGGAATGGTATATTTTCATCTATTTTCTTCAATAACTTTAAAACAATTTATTTTAAAACTATATGAAAATAGATTTGTGACCCTCACATAAGCGCTTTTATTTGATATGTATGTACAGTTTGCAAAAAAAAAAAATTTTTAATTTTCTTACTTGTCCACAAAAGTGACCCCCTTATTCAAAATTAATTTATTTACGTTACACGTCCATGTTTGGGTCACAGAAACTTATAAATTCAACTTAATCGGTTCTTTAGGTTCGGAGCAAATTGGCTGTGTTAAACGAACAGACAGACAGACAGATAGACCGACAGACAGACAAACCGACAGACAGACACACGAGTGATCCTGTAAGGGTTCCGTTTTTTCCTTTTGAGAAAACGGAACCCTTATAAACCTACCCTCGAGTGAAGCGCCTGATAGCGACACAACCACGTCATCAATCAGTCGCTCATAGCTCGTCGTAGAACACGTACAATTCCTAAAATATACTTCCGTCTCACATTTCCTACCTCACAAACTCCTTTGCCTATCAAAACAACCCTAAAACTAGCGGCCAGCAGACGAATAAATATTCACCCAGCTACTGCTATCATGTTATGTGCAATGTAAATTCAGGCCTGAAACATTTAGACCACGTAGTAACCCTCGGTTGGGGATACGGAACCCTTTGGTCACGATGCGTCTGGAATGCGATACTGGATTGTATCGGACTGCTTTTGTTTTTATTTTTTGTTGACTTATGTGAAGATGTTTTGCGTTTTATATACTCACGGGGTAGGTAAAAGTTAGACTATTTTATTTATTATAAAGCTTGAAATCGAGAACTGCACTTACTCGACGTAAACGATTATAATTAATTTTCATATGATTATTTTTAGGTTAATTTTGGACTGGGTAGGTTTGGTTAGACATTGTATTTGTGTTGTTTGATTTTTTTATGGCTTTTCAAATAGCTATTTTTATATTTAAATAGCACCTCATTTCATAAAACAATGGCTACATTTAGTTTAATAGAAAACACAATGAACGATCTGGATGTATGTATAGTAAATTCGTTTTTATTTTTTATTATTTATGTAGGTGGTATGTGGCTGACCGAAATAAAAATCTTCACTTCTTCTTCTTTTCTTCTTCTTCTTTCTTTCTTCTTCTTCTTTTCTTCTTCTTTCTTTCTTCTTCTTCTTTCTTCTTCTTCTTCTTTCTTTTTTAATTTTTAAAAAACTTCTTTTACATAAACTACGTCTTGCTTGACTCATCTCCTAGCTCGCTCGCCCTCTTCCATCCTCCCTTCACACATACTCTTCCATTCACTCATCGCTGCATTCATACTTCAACTTATTTTTTAAATTATGATGCGTTCAGAATTAACATCCTACATTTATTTGAAACGTCAAAATCTCTCAATCTAAACAATCAAAATTACTGCATAAAAAACACAAAATAAACTAGCACTCGTTTATTATACAGTACATCTAGTCACCTTTAAACCCCATCCAATTTATTTGGACGACATCCGGATAACCACAATGATGTTGACAAATCGACCAGCCACAATGTTCCGCCTTTTTGATGTTCGATCTTTTAGTCGCAGTTATCGAACGATTCGAGTTCTCGATAAACTCGAACGATGCGAGTTCTCAATTTGTTTCGATGAATCCGATAACAAGTGCATCAGTTATCTGTATTCACATTGTTGCCGTTTGATTTTGAAATAAAATTGATGAATGCGCAAGGTTTTTTTGGGTATTTTTTTGTATTTAGGAACCGCTTTTGTAGCAATAATTGATACAATTTGGAATATTTATAATTTATGCACAATACTACGTGCATGTACTATGTACATATGTGGGGGGGGGGGGGGGGGGGGCTTGTGGCTAAGTAATCAGCCTCTCGGGTCGATCTTTAAGGTTATGCCGCGGTTGGTCCGCTGATAAATAACCATTCTTACATACCAAGATCCCTCCGTGCCTCGAAAAGCACGTTAAGCCGTTGGTCCCGGCTGTCATTCGTGGATCTTTGACAGTCGTCAGAAGCCCGAAAGTCTGACAACCGTTTTACCATGGGGTATCGTATTACCTAGTAACTGGGTTGGGGAGGTCAGATAGGCAGTCGCTCCATGTAAAATACTGGTATTCAGCTGCATCCGGTTAGACTGGAAGCCGACCCCAACAAGAATAGGCTAGCCATATGATGACTACGTGTGTGCTATGTGCAGTTTGTTTACAGTGAGTGCAATTTTGAGCATCATACAAGCAATTACGTTAACATTACTTTATTGTAAAACATTTTAATACATAAAACATGGGCAACGATCCTGAAATTAATTATGTATAGTTAATTTAAATTTAATAGTAATTACTCCCTGTTTACGTTAACATAATAATTATGTAAACTCAAAGTTTGATTTGCCGGCTCCTCATCTAAATTAAGATGAAGCAAATTACAGATTAGGCCTTTAGCTATAATTATGAATTTAAACGGGTTTCGGTATTTTAATTATTCAGTGGTTTGGCTTATTGGCTTTTAGGGTACCTTTGAACTGTTAATCTTGAATGCATACAAATAACCACAACGTTGTTTGTATTAATTGATTAGGCTATAAATTTTGTCTTAGTCTGACTACTGAAGATGTTGTTTTAACTTAACACGGAGCTAGCATTTGGCAATTTATCTTATAGACAATTTATTGTCATAAAAAATAAAGTGTTTCTTACTTTTTACACTACCACTCGTTTTTAACCGACTTCCAAAAAGGAGGAGGTTCTATGTTCGACTTTATGTATGTTTTTTTTTTATAAATGTTCACCGATTTTTGCGTCAATCGAGAACCGATTTTAAAAATTAAGTTTTTGATTTGAAAGGGTATAAATTTCGACGTAGTCCCACTGTCACCAAGTCAGAATCTGATGAGGGGATTCCATGGAAATCGAGGGAAATCCTCAAATTTTATAGGCACATCTACAGCGATTTGGGTATTTTTATAGTAACTCGTTCATTTGCTCTTGGAAAGCACCATTTGGTGAAGTGGAACTGATGATGAAGACCACAGACGGCCATCGGAACTAATCAATTACTTATACCTAAGTATTTCACGTGTTGCGATTCGATTACTTTAATATGGTTGCTAAGCATTTATAGGTACTCATCACAATGCATATGGTGAAGTGGAGCTGATGACTTCAGCATTGGTTCCAGTTCTCTCTTACTAAGAGAACTCCTCAACAATTAATTTCCCTGCAACGGGAAAAGCAATATTATATTAACAATATTTTCTTCTTTTTTTTTATTAGCAATAATATATTATTATTTATTGGGGAAAGCAGTTGACATGGCTATTGTAACTTAGTTATATTACAAAAAAAAAACAACCGACTTCCAAAAAAACACTACAAAGTGAAAAATAACTTTTATTTCGGAAGTTGATCGCAAAAAACTAAAATACAGATCCAAAGACACCGACTTCCGAAATTAAAGTTATTTTTCACTTTGTAATCCGTTGTTTTTTTTTTTTAAGTTTTTTCTGAATTGGAAGTTGAGAATTTGGCAAAGTTTATACTTAGCATTACTTAAGAAAGCCTGTGGGAATCAAATTTTTTTTGCATAAAACGTAAGAAATTTTGAATTTCGGCTAAAGAAGAGTTTTAGTAGCTCTCAACTTCAAATTGTCTATTCAGGAACCGGTGGTGTATCACTTTAAGTACCTACTTAACTGCTTTCGCTAAGTGATATCCTCATAAATCTATTATATTTCAGGGCTATATTTCATATCACCACATTTACGTCATAAAGCGGAAGCCCGCTTAGTGTCTGCATAAGTACTTTACTTGCATGTACCATTGTACTCGGTTTTAAGTCCCGACCAACACAGGATTTCCATTAGCCGATGGGACGTAAGTTTTCTTAAACTGCACTGTTATGCAACGTCATCTGGGGTGCAACGTCATTTTGTGATGAAAACCCTAACTACTTATCACACTAATATTATAAAAGCGAAAGTTTGTGAGTGTGTGTTTGTATGTATGTTATCTCTTCACGCTCAAACGGCCGGACTGATTTGGATGAAATTTGGTATGTAGATAGCCCTGGTTGGCCCTGTTTTGGTATGTACTATCGGCAAAACATAGGCATGCTCAGTTTTGAAAATATTTCTGCGGAAGTGCAACTAGTGGCAGACCACGCCTCTTCCTGGATTCACACAATTAGAGACAATATACATTTGTGTGAGTACAGGGCGTGTAGCAAAAAATAACAACAAACATTAGCAATCATTCAAATCAAAAACAAACGTGCACCCTATCGAGCAAAACGCACGCATCGGGCGATCGAGTCGTGAGTCATGCTATGCGATTATCGCCTTAAAGGTGAGCATGCGGAAGTTTGGCCGATCGTACATAGGTTACTTTTTATCCCGGTCTACGCGGGTGAAACCGCGGGGCGCAGCTAAGAATATTATTAAAGCGAAAATGAGTTTCTTTGTTACGCTTTCACGCTCAAACGGCTCAACGGGATTGGATGTTTGGCACATGAGTGGATCATGACCTGGAGAAGGAAATTTGAAAAACCGGTCAAGAGCAAGTCGGACTCGCGCACCGAGGGTTCCGTACCGATTTCTGAAAAAGTGTGTTATTTAGAGAGATCGTTTCATTTTTCCTGCAATTTTTACATTAACATCTATCACATAGAATATTTTCATATTTTTGTGTATGCAAACTTCGGAGATAAGGGCGAACGGTATATTTTTTTTACATTTTTCATCAAAAGTCAAAAACTAGGCGGCCTAAAAAAAAGGAAAAAAATGTTTGAGACTGTGCAAACAGCGTTCTTTGATATGATACCCCCTATGGCCCTATTAGCAAAACTTCAAATTTTTAAGAACCCCTTTCAGGCCCTGTTGCATAAAAAAATATATTTATTTTCATTTCTTTCTTATTTGCAAAATAGTTGGGCAAACGTCATCTAAAACTGTTCCAAATTTCAAGTTGATAGCATCAGCAGTTCTTGAGATATCCAGCTGTGACAGACAGACAGACTGAGTCGCACCATAAAAGGGTCCCTTTTTACCATTTTGGTACGGAACCCTAATAATATACAGTCTGACAATAACCGAGTGTATACAAAAAGTTTAAATATAGTTTGTCATCGAAATGTGTTGATTTACAGTTACACTTTTACCTAAACAACGTTGTGTGTTAATAACCATTGGCCAAGTCCAACTGACTATGTTGTAAACATTTAAGTAAATAATGTGAAACTGTTTTTCTATTTCCTTTGCAGAGCTTAAAGACAATTGAAACACTAATTATTATTAAAAAAACTTTTTCTTTTTCTACACTCAATCAATTTGCCTAGACTTTTCCCAACTATGTTGGTGTCGGCTTCCAGTCTAACCGGATGCAGCTGAATACCATTATTTTACATGGAGCGACTGCCTATCTGACCTCCACAACCCATTAACTAGGTAATACGATACCCCTTGGTAAGACTGGTTGTCAGACTTTCGGGCTTCTGACGACCCGTAACGACTGTCAAAGATCCACGAATGACAGCCGGGACCAACGGCTTAACGTGCTTTCCGAGGCACGGAGGAGTCTCGGTATGTAAAGATGGTCACCCATCCACGGACCAACCCCGGCAAGCGTAGCTTAACCTGATGGATCGACCCGTGCGGCTGTTATTACTTAGCCACGAGCTCCTCTTTTTATACACTCAATAACCACACAATATTATTTACCACAAGAACTTGTACTAACTCAAACAATCTAAAATCATGAGACCCAAAAAACCACCACTCTTCTCTACTAACAACAAATGCAATGCCATCACCTCCACACATCCACACATCGCTGTTTCGTTTTCAACAATCCCATCAAATCACATCTCTAAGGTAGGTAGGTACCAAGGGAACTGATTGAATTGAATCCCCTCTACCGACGCCATATTTCTTTTCCGGTTTTCCCCAAATTGAACTTTTACCTACAGTTAAATGTACTTTAATCTGATTGAACTCGCGACTTAGATAAATCGGTTAAAGTAAACGACATCGGTTTTAAAATGTCGGAAGTTGTAAAAAACAGGTATTGTGTTGTAAGTAACATTTTTCATTACCGCACGGTATATCCGTGCGGTAATGAAAAATGTTACTTTCGGGCGCTTTTAATTTCCGAAGTGTGTGCGAGATTGATGATTGATGATTGTATTTGAAACTGACTGGTGTACATTTAAATCTGAGGGAAGGAACTTAAGTCTTCAGTAATTTCTATAGCCTGTGACATGTATTATTTACTAGCTGCGCCCCGCGGTGTTACTCGCGGTTTATGAGATACACTAAAACGTGTATTATTTAAACGGTGAGAAAAGTATTCAAAAAAAAATTGCTCATCCCACGGGAACACTACATTTTTTCAGGATGTAAAGTAGCCTAAGTGTGCTATTTGTATACAAGGTTTCTGCTACTTCCACACCAAATATCATCAAAATCGGTCGAGCCGTTTGAGTTTGAAAGAGTTACAAATATATTTGAATTCCTTGCTCATCCCATGGGAACACTACATTTTTCGGGATACATAGTAACCTATGTGTTAATCCAGAGTGTCAGCTACTTCCACACCAAATTTCATCAAAATGGGTTGAGCCGTTTGAGTTTGAAAGAGTAGCAAATATATTTGAATTCCTTGCTCATCCCACGGGAGCACTACATTTTTAATAATAAAAAGTAGCCTATGTATTAATCCAGGGTATAAGCGGTCTACATACCGAATTTCATTCAAATCGGTCCAGCCGTTTGAGCGTGAAGAAGTAACAAACATACACACACACTCACAAACTTTCGCCTGCATAATATTAGTGTGATTAGTGTGATATGTGATGTTATGTGATGTGATTAGTGTGATATGTGATGTGATGTGATTAGTGTGATACGTGATGTGATGTGATGTGATTAGTGTGATAGTGTGATATGTGATGTGATGTGATTAGTGTGATATTAGTGTAATTAGTGTGATTAGTGTGATAGTGTGATTAGTGTGATAAGTGTGATTTCCCCATAATAATAGGCTATAATTTGAGAAGCCTTCATCAATTCAACGAAGAAGTGTGTCGGTACGATATTACGCACTTTTTTCAATCCTATAACAAAACAGTTTGTCGTGAAGTTTTACTAAATTCCTTCCAAAAGTTTGACGAACTATCGTCTTTATTCTTTTCAACTACCTAACAAAAAATTCTTTTGCGAAAGTATATATATAAAAATAAACAAAAACGAAAATCGACTCAAAAAATATTTTCACGGCTCAAAAAACTTCTTATGAGCCACAAAACTCGCTGTCAATCATAACAATAAACTTTCAAGCTACAAATCGATAGTTTTTCTAACCCGCTGTGCTCATAAGAAATGCATGCTCTTCCACTTTATTTATTTACATGGGGTTAGCCGATAAATCCGGGATTTGCTATGGCATGGGGGACTTTTATTGAACTTTATATTTAGTCTACACCCATCGGATCAATAGATGGACGTTAAGTTCGATGCAACAATGTCTATTGTTTTTACGATTTTCGGGACCGCTTGGTAGCAAGAAACTTTATTTTTATTTTGTAGGCAAATTGTTCAGATTGTCTCATGTGACCGTACCGTATTGTCGCCTTCCTTGGAAATTGTATTTGTTTAATATATATCACTAGCTGACCCGGCAGACGTTGTCCTGTCAAAAATTCAAATCCTTTTTTTTTCCTAAAAACCACCCCTATGTTAGAGCACACAAAACAAAAAAAAATCTAATCGGTAAAGCCATTTTTGAGTTTTAGCGAGACTAACGAACAGCAATTGATTTTTATATATATTATATATAAGAAGAAGATAGATTAGTTAGGTAAAGCCCGATTGCTGCTTCCAAAAAGGTATCAAAAGTGACTTCACACTAAAGGCAATTTGATTCAAGTGAAATCGTTAAAAGAGAAACCTATAAATAAAAAAAAATACAACTGCATGTTTAAGCCAAAAAATGCAACGAAATCAACATTTTATTTCCTGCTAATTATAGAACTTAGAAAACGTGTATTCTAAACGTATACCTTTCAAAAAGCTTTAATTAAACATAAAATTAATTTACAAACTGCATAGCCTAGCAAAATAGCCCGGTAAAGCGCACGCTAGGGTACAGCTTAACAATAATTGTAGTTGGCTATTTACAGCATGTAATTAACGAGGCGACACACAAGAGACGCGCCCAATTTGTCATGGCCAGCCGGGGCGTAGCGGTGTCGTAGCGGTGTCGTAGCTGTGCTACGCCGTAGCGCTACGCTCGTACGGCTTGATGGGGTTTAGTTATTAGAAAGGGTTTTTGTTATTTAATAATATTTTTTTTATTACGGACGCTGTTACAAATGGGTAGTCAAATCATTACTATCATGTACATCTATCAACAATTCGGCCAAAAAACATTGTAAGAATGCAAAGCATTTTATTTAAAACATACTTTTGTGTGAAAAAGTAATGATTTGACTACCCATTTGTAACAGCGTCCTTAAATGGGCTTGCTTATGGGCTTTGAAAGTGGAGGTAAATGCAATTTGATTCCTAATCTTCTGCAAATGCATAACATATACTTTTTTAAATTTTTATTAAAAAATATAAATATATATACCTATATATATATTTTTTTTCTTAATTATAATAATGTTTTTGCCTTTACTTAAAGTGATCTAAGCAGTGGTTTTTACCATCGCTATAATAACAATAACTGTCAGTGTGATACGCATTATCTCTATGAAAAAAGACAGGTCACTGTTACCTTTTAATCTTACTAACACACCTAATACAGTACAACTATACGCAAAACCATTTACCACTCTAATTCAAATATCGGTTAGCAGAAGTCGCAAAATCACCAAGCATCGTTGCAGCGGCACGGCGGCGGTGCGGTACGGCTGCGGTGCGGCATCGGTGCGGCCGGTCGGTGCATTACACCGGAAACATTGTCCGATTGTTGCGGTCCCACCGTAATGGGCTTAATTCTGATGCGGCTTTCGGCTTTTAGCCATTGTTTACCTGCGCACGATACACCGAAGCAAACATAAATCTGAATTTGTATAGGTAACGTTTTTGTGCGCGGCTGTACGCATCGCGGTTGTTTTTTTGGTGTGTATGTTGGTTTTGGTCGTACAGAGAAAAACGGATATTGAATATGTTGTGCACTAAAAGCTTGTGATAGTTTATGTTGTATCAAAATTAATGTCGTTATGTCAACAGTTTAGTCAATTTTATTATTTAAAATGGAGAGTTTTATATTTATAAATTTACTTTAAATAAATTATTATAGTACTAATTATAATAGTAGTAATTATAGTAGCACTCATGCAAAGGAATCTTTTTATAATTTACACGATTCCTAAGCAAATAAAAATGGATTACAAATGGTAAAACCTTACATATTGTCGTAAATCCAAACGCTTTGTGAACGACTGTACAAACGCCCGTATTGTTTTAGGGTTCGATGTTTGGAAAAAAGGAATAAAATATTTGTGATAGCAACCGAAAAAGAACTGCTGCTTTTTTAGGTACACAATGTTATTATTACACGTATGATAGTGTGTATTTACATTACTTACGTCATACTGAAAGTTTCTGGGTTCTGATAAATAAGACCATAGTCACGATATTATAGACAGCCAATGAGTATCCTCCATTAAACTTTTTTATTATTTTATGGCAGCACTCGACACGCAGTTGTTTCTGGTCTTCCGTTAAACCATGCGGTATCCATCGAGTGCAAAGCTTCCAAACCTTCAATGCACATGCAAAACGTTTTGCACTTGGCTCATCCCAATGCCTAATACAGTACGAATTGGCTCAGTTTCAATGAGTTGTTCCATTTTCGAATTCCGTATTTTTTTTTTTTTCAGAAAATATCATAATATGCCCCACATAATATTCAGCTTGGAAAAGGCCCGATATTAACTAGAAAAATGTTTGATGTGGCTCGTTATGGAATAGGATAGAACACTTTTATCTTCACACAGAGTCCATAGGTTTATTTAACATCAAGTGTCAGTAGCCACTTACGCAACCATTGCATGAAAGTGAGCCCGAACGAAAACCCAGGATTGTCCGAGTGCACGAAGTGAGCCTGAACGAACAATGACAGCGCGCGCGTTACTTTTTTATTTTTAACCGACTTCAAAAGGAGGAGGTTCTCAATTCGTCGGAACCTTTTATTTTTTATTTTTTTTTATGTCTGTTCCCCGATTACTCGAAGATGGCTAGACCGATTTGGATTTTTTTTGTTTTATTCGAGAGGGTATACATCACAGTTGGTCCCATATAAAATTGATTAACTTTGCTTCGGTAGTTTTTGAGTTAGCTTCAATAATACGTATTTTTTCCCCACTTTTATATGGATGATGTTCTAGTTTGTTTTGCAGATAGTGGTATTAGAATTTGTGTGGGGTAGGTACAAAGCTAAAAAGTGAAAAATAAAAACTTTTTTACAAAAAAATACAACCGACTTCCAAAAACAACACTACAAAGTGAAAAATAACTTTAATTTCGGAAGTCGGTGGCAAAAAACGAAAATACATTTAACACCGACACCGACACCGACTTCCGAAATTAAAGTTTCACTTTGTAGTGTTGTTTTTGGAAGTCGGTTGTATTTTTTTGTAAAAAAGTTTTTTGTAATTTTGTGTGCGGACCCACCCTTTGCGTTCTAGGTTCTTTGGAAAGGTGGTTAAGTACGGTATATTTTTGCCAAAAGCCGTGAGCTTGTATCCGACCATGCCGATATTATACTTACGAGTATTAAAATATCACTCCATTATTGTCCCACTGCAAGGCAAAGGCTTCTGCTCATACAGAGAAGGCACTGATCACCACGCTTGCTCAAGACGCATTAGTGATTTCAGACTTCGCCCGCGTGAATATCGGAAAATATCCCAGAAAAACAAAAATCCTACCTTAATCCTTGTCTACATTATAAAGGGAACTTCTGTGCAAAATTTCAGCTTTCAGGTCCAATGATTTGGGCTGGGCGTTGATGAGTCAGTCAGTCAGTCAGGACTTTTCTTTTTAACCGACTTAAAAAAAGGACGTTATTAACCGACTTCAAAAAAAGGAGGTTACTCAATTCGACCGTATATATATATTTTTTTTTATGTGTGTTCGCGGATAACTTTGTCGTTTATGAACCGATTTTTATGATTCTTTTTTTGTTGGAAATGAGATAACCCAGTACCATGATAAGAAAACCAGGATTTGATGATGGCATCTCAAAGAAATTGAGGGGAACCTTCAAATTTTAAAGGCACACCTATAACGATTTGGGTATTTTTTATAGTAACTCGTGCATTTGCTCCCGGAAAGCACCATTTAGTGAAGTGGAACTGATGAGGAAGACCAGAGATGGCCATCGGAACTACTCAGTAATACGTATTTCACGGGTTGCGATCCGATTATTGCTAAGCAATTTATCCTTGTCACAATATATATGTTGAAATGGAGCTGATGGTGACTTCACCATCAGTTCTAGTTCTCCTGGTTCCTTACTGGGAGAACTCCTCAACAATTAACGTCCTTGTATCGGGAAAAACAATATTTTGTAAAAGGTGATGAGCAGTTGACATTAGGCTATTGTAACTTAGATGAATTACAGACTGACCCACTAAAAAGTGAAAAATAAAGAACTTTTTTACAAAAAAAAAAAAATAAAAACAACCGACTTCCAAAAAAATACTACAAAGTGACAAATAAAATTAATTTCGGAAGTCGGAGTCTTTGGATCTGTATTTTAGCTTTTTGCCACCGTCTTCCGAAATTAATTTTATTTGTCACTTTGTAGTATTTTTTTGGAAGTCGGTTGTTTTTTTTTTTTGTAAAAAAGTTTTTTATTATAGTATTATAAGATAGCTAGCTTTTGCCAGTCAATCAGTCAGTCAGGACTTTTCTTTTTATTTATATGATGATTAGTCCAGGTTTCCTCACGAAATTTTACTATCAAAGTGTTGATATGGAAGCTTTTAAAGGACTTATCACTATCGAACTATTTACATAAAGTTGCACTATTACATTTTTTTTCGCTTACAGAGAGATATTCATAGCTTCAATTTCAAACCAACACCAGTTACTTCCTTGAACACAAACAACGCTTACATATTCAAACCCAAACCGCCTCTAACACATTGACGTACAACGAATTTAGTATCAAACTTCCAATTTTATGACGTCACGTTACAGTACAACTGTTAGGCCAAAAGTTAAATTGAAACTGGTGGGCAAACCACACTCACATGATTTATTAGCCGCATGTGAATACGTTACAGTTTGACTGTACATATGTATGTAATTGAGCGTATTGTACACGGTCACCTCAGGGATTTGAGGTTAGAATTGTTCTGCATATGTTTAGTCGTAACCCTAGAAACTTTGGGTCGTAATAGGTTATGTGTTTAAGTTCGAAAGTAATCAAGTATAAGGTGTCTGTTTTGTTAATTGCAGTGGCGTCTTTAAGGTGTATACGTCACCACATTTAAATTAAGTCAGGTCATTAAAACCTATCGCCTTTGAATGAATGATCTGGTAGGTACCTCATTAACTGGATAATTATGTACTTTTAAGTGTCTATTAATTGCTCCCAAATTACGATGCTTTTTTTTTTATTAATCATCTCATTATTTGACATTATATAACTACAATTCCAATTTTAATATGATTTTATTCAGATTTTTATTTGTGAACTTGTATTTATTCAGATTTGTTACTATAATTTGTATGGCAATCATGTCATTTGTATCATGTCATAGATTTTTATTCTTTTATTAATCTTCTAAATAGAATATTTTCTATTTTGTGAATGAGAGAACGTTGCAGGCCTAGTAGACTGTACATTTGTTGACTATTTTCTATTTTGTTAAGTACCTGGTAGTTGTTGAAAGGTTTACAATGTCCTCCCATACCTATTAACACTGCTATTTGAAAATATTGTATAAGCCAATTATTTTTAAAAGAGTAATCATGGAGTTTCTTGCCGGCTCTTCTCCGTAGGAAACGACCAATTTGGAACCGTGCACCTAGCTTCTGACGTTTCATAAGTGCCCATGTAGGTTTATGTGAAACAAAAGATGGTTTTGATCACAACAAAAGTTGCCACAAATATTACACGCGGTAGATGCATTCATATTGCAATAGACATAACATAAACACAATAGACATAACATACACATACACATTAGACATAATAACACAGACATAATAATTGTTCACTGCCTGGTAGATCTAGTGCAAACACTACTGATGAGCATTAGATCCTGGGTTCGATTCCCAGGTCCGTCAAATTGTTATTGGGTATTACCATCTGGGATTTCACAGCAGGTAGCAGCCCGAAGTCTGGATTTGTGCCCGGTTGATGGCAATATGCTCGCCCCCTATTACATGACTTAAACATAACTGGCAAAATGTTTGTGTACTATAGGTACACCTCTGCCTGACCCTTCAGGGATTACAGGCGTGATGTTGTATGTATGCATGTGAGGTTGGACCGTCGGGCGTCAAGCGTGAGTCGAACTTTACACCTTATTGACGGTTTTTGTTTTTTCTTTTCAAGTATTCTAGTGTTTGTATTTTATTTTATTTGATTTTACTCCCCTTGCTATTTTTAATTGATATCCGTGGGTATGTCCGTGGCATCACACAGGCCCTATCAGAATACCAGCGTTGCGGTATTTATTTTTTAAATATCGCAGCTTTATACTGAGATGGGAGCCTTTTTGGCCTCGCACAGGTCTCTTTTTTTTTAGTCTGATTTCTTTTTTTTTTTGTTTTTTAATGTTTATTTTGTTACTTTTATATGCTCCTTTTTAACTGTATTTCCTGTGCGTGTCCCAAATAAAATATTTTTCTTTCTTTCTTTCTTTTTATGCACGTTTTTCTCGTCAAGACGGTTATTCCTTGTAAACTTTGGGCAATTGTAACGCACTCGTTATCATGACGGATGAATAAGCCAAAAGTGCATTTTTAACGTTCCGTACCCAAAGGGTAAAACCGGACCCTATTACTAAGACTCCGCTGTCCGTCCGTCTGTCTGTCCGTATGTCACGAGGTTGTATCTCATGAACCGTGATAGTAAGGCAGTTGAAATTTTTACAGATGATGTATTTCTGTTGCCGCTATAACAACAAATACTAAAAAACAGAATAAAATAAATATTTAAGGGGGCTCCTGTACAACAAACGTGATTTTTTGCCGGATTTATAGATTATGGTACGGAACCCTTCGTGGGCGAGTCCGGCTCGCACTTGGCCGGTTTTTCTGTTGGTAAAGGACGGTTCTTGTTCAATGACTATTCAACGCTAGTTACTTTACTAAAGAAATCACGATGTTACGTCAAGTTGTAAACACCGTGTGAAGCAGGGGCTGGTGACAGTAAGTTAAGCTTCGTATCTAACTTATGACGTTCCTATAGTCTAAACAAAGAAAAAAAAATCATAAAAATAAAATTTATAATATTTTATTATCTTTTTACTATTTTAAACACTAAAATTCAATCAAGTCGGCGGACTTCAGATTATTTGAAAACACCGGCCATGTGCGTGTCGGATCACGCACAATGAAGAGTTCCGTAGTTGGGATAAATTTATTCCAAAAACAAACTTTAACAGTGTAGTTCAAAAACATGTTCTCTCATACATCGATATACTCGTACGTCACGGTCAATTCTCCAAGTGCAAATGTAAGTTTGTTATCGCAATAAAATATTTTTTAATGTGATAAAACTACAAATCAATGATTTTCGGACCTTTTCCTTTTACTTGTGCTGTAAGACCTTGTTTCTTGCCAAATTTCATGATTCTAGGTCAACCTACGGTAAGTACCCTATAGGTTTTGATTTATTTGAAAGTATAAAAATACGTCGCATAAATGGCCATATATTTTTACTGCGTTCACTTAGAAGCTTGATTTTTTTAGAGCTCCAAGGGACTGTAGACTTACGTATTCGATATTAATTTCAACTTGATACCTCCACGTGTTTCTGACCAAAAGAGTTTTGTTAAACAGACAGACGGACAACTTTTAATGACGTACGGAACCCTAAAAATGTCGATAATTAGTTTTAAGTATTTGATAGTTTATATCAACGAGTAAATACTGCAAAATACTAAATGCACTAGTATTAATAGAGTGTTCATTTATTGTCGTCCTTGCATTGTACAAAAGCATAATCAGCCTATAATGTTCCCACTGCTTGGACATAGGCCTCCTCTCTGTGAGAGGGAGTGGGCTATAATCCACCGCGAGGGCCCAGTGCGAGTTGATAGATATCACATGTCTTAGAATTTTTGGTTCTAGGACGTGCCGGTTTCCTCACGATGTTTTCCTTCACCGTTTTAATAGCAGTGGTGAAGAAATAATTTACACAAAGTAAAGCGCCTGTCGGGGTTCAAACCTACGACCTGTAACTCGTAAGTCGCGGTCGTTACCACTGGGCCACCACTGCTCTGCTCTGGTATAAAACTGAGCAGGCAGAATGTTTTACGATGAAAGTAAATGTTAACAATGAAAATATTGAACATCCCATCCACATAATTTAGTGCAGTCCTCTCCAAATACTTGTACACCAAATGGTCTGTATAAATATAAATAACTAAACCAAATAAACATTCCGCGTCATTAGCATTGAAATAGCCAACTTTGTTTGTGTTTATTCGAACCAATTCAAACGCTTAATTTGTGCTAAAACATGACTTTGGTAGGTACTATTTAAATTGAAGTGGCAAGTACGCTAAATATAATACAAAACAACAATAATATAAATATAAAACAACATTTAGGTATGAACCATGATTATTCATATTATGTTAGTTTATTCTTTTTAAGTAGTGGTATATTATTGGTATCGGCCCCGACTTAGTCGTGAGTTCGACCCCGTGCACTTTAATTTGTGTATATAATTTCATCACCACTGCTCTCAAAACGATGAAGGAAAACATCGTGAGGAAACCCGCATGTCCTGGAATCAAAAAATTCGAAGACATGTGACATCTACCAACCCGCACTGGGCCGGTGTGGTGGAGTATGGCCCATTCCTTCCCACAGAGAGGAGGCCTGTGTCCCAGCAGTGGGAACATTATAGACTGATTATGCTATCTGTTTTAAATTATATAATTAAATTAAATGACTTTATTTCTCCACTAAAACCAGTGAGTATCAATGAGTTAATATCTTAGTCATTTATTTTTCCTACAAAATGAATCTATCCTATCTCATCTTTCTTTTGCTCTTACATCTTTCATCCATACTTCACTTTTAGTCGTTTTAACAATGGTCATCTCTTTCTATCCATTCATCATTCATCATCATTCATATCATTTTTCACACAGTTCATTTATCGTTCCTTCTGTCTTTCCCTACTCATACAGCCATTCACGTTCGTATTCAAAACTTTCCTCACGACATGTTCCCATCTATGCCATCATATCAAACATGCCACCCGTTACTAAACTTTCTACCTCCTATTAACCAAATTCAATTTACTAATCACAAACGCTGCACTGTATTATTCAAATCCACTAACTAAACAGTAACTATATCTTCCAGTTAAAACTAAAGTGATCACGGTCAGAGGTACGCGATAAGTCCGGGATAGATAAGGCGCAGTTAATCCGCAAGAACAAAGGAGACTGTCCCGGGGCAGTGGCGCGATTTCAGCCCTTTGTGGCTATTCTTGAAGTTTGCGTACGCGACTTGGGTGTGTTGGAAAATATTTGTTGCATTTTGTTTTTAATCTGATCCAGGTAAAGGAATAATAAAGCTGTGAGTATTATGCAGTTTCAAAACATTTAAGTAATTACCTATACTTAGGCTTGTAGAATACTATCGTCAAGCAAAAGAAGGGTGTTTCATATAGACGAGGTCTGTTTTTTTATAGGTATCAGAATATTTTGCAAAGCAACGCTACTGCGAAAGTGCTACTACTAAAAAGTGCTTCTACTCGTAATTTTTACCAATTACTTATTCAGGAGAAATTTCAACTAAAATTGTAGACGCTTTTCTTAGTTCTAATTGAATAAACAAACTAGCAAACGCAAATCTCGTAAATATTGATAAAACTTGTTTTTACCAATTTGGTAGTTGTTCAGGAGAAATTCCTATCAAGACGGTACCACTTTTTATGCTGAAAGGTGTTCAACTCGTAAAATAATAGATTGGTTATCTCAGACTTAATAAAAACCAAGACATACCGCTGTGAACAGTGACGTGAGGCCGGTTTCGCAAACATTGCGTGCACTCAGTGAGGTGTAGTTTTGCGCATGCTTCTGTCTTGGTGTTTTATTTAGTCTGAGTTGGTTACTAACAATTTTAGTTTTCGATTAATGGTCTGTTGTAACAATTATTAAGAGTATGTTTGTATGTAAAAAAGAATGATGCGGTTTATTTTGTAATAGATTATTAACAAAATAAAAATATAATATCCTAACCTAACTAAAACTATCAAAAAACTAAAAGACGTTGAAAAATTCCTTCGCATCGCTGTCGATTGGTAATGTATCCAAGAGACTGGCGGCATTGCCACGTTTTATAGCAATGGTTAGCCTCTGGCCAACGCAAAAGCCAGCCCTTGGGTCACGGGAAGTGTCAACCGCCGTTTGGAGATTTCGTTGATAAATTTACCACAAAATTAAAACGTGCGGCATACATTACGCACCTGACCTTTATACGGCATTTCATACTCAAACTTTCAAGTCCTTTTTTATCGAAATTAATGAACCGATTTTAATTAAACTTCATTACGCATAAGCAGGATACATAGGTCTAAAAAGTTAGTTAAGAACATTTTCGAAATACCTTATTTAAAAAAATTAATTGGAAATCTCTGTTTCTATGGAATATTTAAAGTCGGTCGAATTTCAACACTTCTTTTTGAAAATTTTCTTAACTAAGTTTTTAGAACTGTGTATCCTGCTTAAGCGTATGAAGTTTCATTAAAATCGGTTAATTCATTTCGATAAAAAACCAACGCTCTTAAGGTAACTATATGTCCTTCTAGGACGTTCCCTCCTAGCGTGGCGGCGGCAGCATTTCCACTCACATCTACCTTGTAAATACGTTTTCTTAGTCGCCTTTTGCTTATCCTCTCAACATGACTAAACCATCTAAGCACTTTTTTCAATTTGTATCACCGCTTACCTTATCACATCATTCAACGTGCGACATACTTGACCATAAACCACTCGTCACTTTATCGCACAGTTTCCATAATACTACCCTAACCAAATCCTAGCTACGGTCCCGTCGACGTCTGTGTCTGAAACGTTATTATCTACTCTCAAAGGGCCTCACTTCCGTCTCGCTGGTCTTAACAAATGTTTCTTTTTACTCACCCTTTGATCAGCTAAGTCTTGAGGAAGGTAGGTACTGCGTGTGACTGATGTGTTGGTGAATAAGGCTTAAATTAAGGTGTAGTAAAGCTCTAGCCAAACTGAGCGAGCAAGCGGGATGCGCGATGCAACTGCGCGTGTCGATTGTTCTAATGACTAATAATGACTAGGATCTCACGTTACTATGGACGCCGGTATAAACACCTTCAAAAGTTAGTTGACATAATCGGCGCGAGTAAATCTTGTCCCGCATTCCGCTCACACGCATGCTTTAGTTTGGTCAGAGCTATAGGGTGGTTGAAAAGTGAAACAAAATCAGAGCAAAAAGGTAAATTCACGTAATATGGCGGTAGAACGGTGAAACTGGTGCACACTGGTACAGGGTGAAATAAGCTACGAATGTAGGTGTTTTATCTTGAAGCCTGCAGGCCATTTTCACATACATAGATTGCCATACAAACGGTGCTGAGATGGTTCAGTACTGTAGGCATGTAAATGTCGCTGCCAACTGGCTTAATTAGCCTTTCAGTTAACAGCCTAGCCTTTGTACAAAACGGCGCCTTTCAACTAGATTTTTAGGAAGCTCGGTTCCCGTTTTTTACAAGTTTTAAAAATGTAAATTTAAACAAAACATTCATGTCTTGATGCAAAGAAAAGAACAACTTTCCAGACGAAAACAAAAACAACGTTTAAAATACTGAGAAACGCAAACCCGATTGATATTGTTATGTCTACAAAGTTTATCGAACAAAAATATCTGATCTGCAATTGAAAGAATAACTTGTACTACAGCAGTCATTATAAGTTACTATTAACATTTTAGCTTTCAGCTCGATGGTTTGACTTTAATACTCTCTACGAAGACTTAGGGAACTCTCTGGGTCTTTGTGTTCGACTGCTGAGGCAGAATGACGTCGGAAAGTTGTCTAAAACTATTCTTTAGATACTTACAGACTCTTAGGAAAATGTATTTCGGATAGGTGATTGAACGAACTTGTTGTTTATCGAATTTATAGTAGAGAAGATAATTATGTTGAGTTCAATAATAGATCTTAATTTAAATTTCTTTGATTTCGTCAAAAAATGCAGAGATCTAAGAAGATGTTGTTTTTTTTGTGTCGTCATATTATATTATGCGAATTATTTTATCAGCAAGCCAACAAATTAATGAGCGATTGATCTCCGATATTTAAAAAAAAATGCAACTTCTTTGGATGCCTAAATTGGATTTAATTGTTGGCAGTAGATTTTCAAGCCAATTTGCAAAGTGACATCATAATCTATCACTTAACTAATTGAAAATCTGTCACCATTCAAAGAAAATAAAAACTCTCAGATCAAAATTAAAGCCACTTTCCCATTTTAATATCCAACGACATCAAAAATACAATACCAATAAAATAATGGATTTTTCTGTAGAAATCCATTACATTATTCCCCCCAGTGGACACAATACATCTTAGCAATGAAGGCGTCAAACAAAATTGAAAGGGATCTAATGGATCAGTTTTTTTCCAAAGAGATTAGAAAAACTTTTTTCGGGATCAAAATAGGGAAATTCATAATTAATTTGGCACCCCAACTTTTGAATGAAGGCGCTAACAATGGACTGCATTTTGTGAAGTTTTGAAAACGGACTGGAACTGCGGAAATGGGACAATTGTTCAGTATTAACCTGAATTTCCTTTGTAAGATTGTCTGAAAGAAATTCTTTTAATTTTGTTTTTATCTATAATTAGGTAGGTAATATGCGTAGGCTTTTTACATCAGTAATGTAGATTTTCTATATTTTGCTACTAATCAAATCTAAAAATGTTTCGGCTTACAGAAGATAAAACGAAGTACAAACAAGAAAATAAAAATACCAAGTTAGACAAAGTTTGGGACGACCTTTGGGACGATCATGAATTACGTTCACGTCCAACCAAGGCTTAGCTTAATTAATCTGAAAAAAAATCCGTTTAGGCGGATTACACACTATAGACGCTAATGTTGTTTATTTGCAACACAATGTTAGTCTGATATGCTTTGTTACGTTTGCTGTCTACGTGAGATGCGGTTGAGTGATTATAATTTCAACAGGATAGTCAGTGAAATGGTATGTGCATAATATTTATAAAAGAATAATGCTATTTATTACTCAGACTATTTATTTCTTAGATAAACCCTCAAAGCCGAAAATATAAAGCGCCCCGCGTTTTCACCCACGTAGACCGGGATAAAAAGTAGCCTATGTGTTAACCCAGGTACGCAGCTGCAGCAAGCAGCAACATATCAAATTTTATTCAAATCGGTCCAGATGTTTGACCGTGAAGAAGTAACAAACATAACACACACAAACTCACACTCACAAACTTTCGCCTTTATAATATTAGTGTGATTATGTGAGTACCTATATTGAATCACACCTTAATCAAAAGTCAAGGGCAATCTCTAAAAATACAGGATGTAATTTTAATCACCATTATCTTCTTAAAGATTGGGGGTCAGGGGTCATTGTACTCATAATTATGAACAAAATATGGAGAGTTGCAGATCCTAAATAAATAAATAAACAACGTTTACTATGGAACCATGAAAAAACATAAAAAAATCAGCCGTTGACTACATTTTGACGAGTTATGCGAACATAAATGAAGGGAACAGCTGATTTTTTTTTCGCGATTTCAGGTTTAGTCGCATAGTGAAAGTTGTTCATAATGATGAGGACAGTGACCCCTTAAGAGGTTAACGGTGATTAAAATTACACTCTGTATATGCATTTCTTGACATCCTTACAATTGTTTGTTGGAATGCAAATATTAGGTCTTTACCTATGAAATTGCCGTTCTGCAGTACTGGCCATTTCAAATCAAAATAATTTTTGTTTGGCTAAGAATTCTAATTTCAAATTAATTTTATTTTAAAAACATGGATTTTTTTTCCAAAAGTAGTCATTTGTTTATTGATTAGTGTTACATTTTCATCGTATTTCAATCTTTTTCGTCATCATGGATACGTTAAAAATTCGAGTAATTATGGAATATGAGTACCGTCGTGGCAGCAACGCGGCACAAGCGGCACGCAACATCAACGACGTTTACGGAGCTAACACTACAAACCAACGCACCACTTGTTATTGGTTTGCTCGCTTCCGTTCTGGAAATTTCGACCTGAAAAATGAACCTCGCGGTCGTCCGAAGACTTTGGTCGACAATAACGAATTAAAGGCGATTGTGGAAGCTGATGATACACAATCTACGGCTGAATTAGCAGCAGCTTTCGACGTTAGCGTCAAAACAATATTGGTCCATTTGCGTCAAATTGGCAAGGTAAAAAAGCTTGACAAATGGGTGCCCCACGAACTCAATGATCGCCAGCGCGAAGTACGCGTCGAGACGTGCCTTGCACTGCTCAACAGACACACAAATGAAGGAATTTTGAACCGCATTGTTACCTGCGATGAAAAATGGATTCTGTTTGATAACCGCAAGCGCTCAGCAAGTTGGTTGGATCCTGGTTCAGCACCTAAACAATGCCCTAAACGAAAACTTACCGCTAGAAAAGTGATGGGCACTGTTTGGTGGTCTAGCGCCGGTGTGATTCATCACAGCTTCTTACCAAACGGGGCGAGCATTACTTCAGATGTGTACTGTGAAGAACTGAACACAATAATGGAGAAGCTGGCACATCTCCAACCAGCATTGGTCAATCGCTCGTCTCCGCTGCTCCTGCACGACAACGCGCGACCTCATACTGCACAGCAGACGGTCTCCAAGTTGCAAGAACTGGGGTTGGAAGCTCTCCGTCATCCGCCCTACTCACCAGACCTTGCGCCTACAGACTACTACTTTTTCCAGAATTTGGATAACTTCTTGGCGGGAAAAAAAATCAATACCCGAGAGGCAGTACAAAATGCCTTTGAAGAATTTGTTGCCTCCCGTCCAGCTGATTTCTTTAAGAAGGGCATCAATAAACTGCCACTGCGTTGGCAAAGATGCATTGATTGCATGGGTGATTACTTAGATTAATACAAATAAAAAATGCATGAAAAAAATTTGTTTAAATTTTTTCATACAAAACGGCAATTTCATAGGTAAAGACCTATTATTACTACTGCCAGTGTGCGTACCGCCTTACCTCCATACGCTCTTGCCTCCAGCTAATCTGTTATTCAAACGTTGAATATTTGTTTTCCTTACGGCATCCAACTTACTAATTAATTCTCTTTTATTCATATTTAAGCTACTCATCAACATCTTGACTTAATTTAGAATAACAGCTCACGATCAAGTACGACGTTAATACTCAGTAATGGCGGCTGAATATTTTTGAAAAGGAATGACGTATAATTTTACTTTGTTATTGTTATGAGATGTTTCAAATTTTATTAAGGTCTTTAGGTTTTTATGTCACGTTTTTATGTGTTTTCTTTGGGCTTCTAAAATAACATTTTAGGTTCTTACCAAAGTAAGTAATTTAGTTTTGTGAGATAGATTTCCACATTTTATTTTTGGAAAATACTCGAAAATCCAAAAAAAAAAAATTACCCTCAAAGTTCTTCCATCAACTATAATATGCCTGGTGGCGTTTGCAGTAAGCGTTTTTGTATGATACGCCCGCTAATTCAAAGGCGTACGACAGCCGTTTCTCAGGTTCAGGTTCCTAGGGATCAAAACAGACAAACTACATTTATTTCAATAAAACCGAACTTATAGTTTGGTAGGAAACATAAGAAAACTAGCTATCTTATAAAGACATTACTACGTAACAAAGCCAACGTTTATGTGCTTCCATTCCGTTAATAACAACAGTCAGTCGAACACGTATGTTGTAACGAACATCTCATTACCAGTATTTCGTACTCATTACCAGCCTTACAGCGTCCCGTTACAAGAGTAGATAGTCAACAGAGACTGACACTTGTAACGGTCGGCAGGCTGTTGGCTATGTAAGTTTGACATCATATAAAATGAAAATATCGCTTATGTTTATTTACTGAGGCAATTCCATCGCAACAGATTTTTGAAAGTGTAAAATCTCTTACTGTGTAATGGTGTGCAAAACAATTTAAATCTAAGAGTGGTAATAGACAACATTTTTGGCCGACTAATGGCCGATTCCTATAATTTACGGACCGTTATTGCTTAAAATTAAGACTCTTGTATCTGTATCAATAATGAAGCAAAGACCTCGTAGCTTTTTAAAGTAAACCCTCCCATATGGAAATAGCTTTAGAAAATTAAAAAATTTGCTTATTGATCTATTTACATGCCCAGTTTGGCAATAAAAAATGCTACCATTGGTAAGCAAAACTATTTGGTTTTGTCTAAGAACCTAGCGTAATTTGTCACTTGTTGTCAACGGCGCGTAACCACGAGTAGATCAGCCTCCAATTCAAATCTAACTTACTTACTTTTAACATAGTTCACCTTGACAATGAATTATCAATTTCTGTCATTATCGACCAGGTCGTGAGATCTGCACAACGAATTTGCACACTTTTCATTGATTTCACTTACTACTCAGTGTACTTATTGCAGCGCGACTGTATGATGTTTAGTCTCTGTTGTATCTCTACTCATGTGGTTCCATTCCGTCCTAAATGGGGGTTAATTTCATTAGTACGGGCGCAACGAATCGTGTGATAACTTTTGTGATGTTATTCGGGAGCGCCCTTGGGATTGGTTGCTGATGTGACGTACGTTTCATTCCGGAGCGTTTAAATTTTGTGAATGTTTGGGAAATGTAGCTGTTTTTTGTATGTCTGGGAGAAGTTTTGGATTAGAAATACAAAAAACACATAAAATAAACCTAAATTAGTGAAAAGAGTATATTGATATTTTTAGGCCAAAAAATATAACCGACTTCCAAAAACAACACTACAAAGTGAAAAATAACTTTAATTTCGGAAGTCGGTGTCTGGTTAAATTTATTTTCGTTTTTTGCCTCCAAATTCGGAAATTAAAGTTATTTTTCACTTTGTAGTGTTGTTTTTGGAAGTCGGTTGTATTTTTTTGTAAAAAAGTTTTTATTTTTCACTTTTTAGTTGTGGAAGCCTCAAGCTTCACAGTAGGAAATCAACTGAACTATCAAATAATACAAGAGGGACTCTTAACTGGGGCTGAAACCCTTTGTATTTAAGCTCAGAATTAATTATAAAATACTCCTACTAGGGCCGAGCCCTGACCCGATTCTCTCTATGTCATCCTGTCAAGAAAACCAGGATTGTTTTTCTTGACAGAAGATATTCCATATTTGAATGATTGAATGTCAGCCAGCATTATATCAACGAGGCTTGATCATAGCATCAATCCTTACAGTACCTACCCCACACAAATTCTAATACCACTACCTGCAAAACAAACTAGAACATCATCCATATAAAAGTGGGGAGAAAATACGTATTATTGAAGCTAACTCAAAATCTACCCAAACAAAGTTAATCAATTTTATATGGGATTAACTTTGATGTATACCCTCTCGAATAAAGTATTTTTTTTTCAAATCGGACGACTCTGTAAAAAGTTATGCCTGGTCATAAATAAAAAAAAATAAAAAAATATTCGTGTCTAATTGAGAACCTCCTCCTTTTTGTTTCGTCGGTTAAAAAACAAAGGTTTATTATCTACGAGTAGTTGCTGTGCACATGCATGACACATAACAGTGCCCTCAAAGAGTTAGTTGACATTTTTCCACTTTAGCTGTGATGCCATAGTAGTATGATTTGAAATAAAAAATAATAATTGAAAAATTATTATTTTTATGATCAGTCAAAGGTAGTTGAATAGTCAATAAAAACGTATTAGTGTACAGTTCAAACATTTGAAACGAGAATTTTAAATCATAATGTGGCATCACTGCTGAAGTCGAAAAATGTCTGCTAACTTTTGGAGGGCACTGTAATAATCAATGCATTGTTTAACTATCAATACAATCAAAGACAATACAACAATACAATGATTCATCATCTTCCTGCCCTTATCCCATATTACTTGGGGTCGGCGCAACACGTTTTCTTCTTCCATTCTCCCCTGTCAACCGTCACGCTATCATTCACTCCCTTCTCTTTCATATCATTCCTCACACAATCCATCCATCTTTTCTTTGGTCTTCCTCTGCCTCTCCATCCATCAACATCTATATTCATCACTCTTTTAGTCACATGCGTTTCGTCTCTCCTCATTACATGCCCATACCAAGACAAACGATTTCCTTTCAACTTTTCTGTCACTGGCGCCACTTTCAAACTTCCTCTTATATACTCATTTCTCACTTTATCCATTCTTGTCACTCCACACATCCATCTCAACATTCTCATCTCCGCTGCATGCAATTTTTTTTCATCCGTCTTCTTCACTGTCCAGCATTCCGATCCATAAAGTACGACAGTAATAACAATACAATGATTGATTCCAATCAAAGTAGGCAGCAATTTGTTAAAAGCAGGAAGCTTTATAAAATCAGGCCCACTACGTACATAAAATGGCAAAGAATAGCAGTAGATACTATTTCCCCGGTAGACCTTATTCAGTGTTACTCTTCAATTACTACTAAGTTTGTTTCAAAACAACTAGGTACTCCTAATGCGCTTTTATAAATTCTAAAATCACGACATTATCATGGACGTCCACGTCCATTAAATGTGTGGGAATACGTGCACGTTATAACATTATCGTGGATGGAAATTTAAAAGCGTCTTCATATATACAGGGTGACGATCAAACTGAGCAACTTTCTCCAAGGGACTAACATCGTAATCGCGAAAATATTATCATTCATCCCATACATTTGGGTTGAGTAGGTATTGAAGTTTTGTATTGAACGACAGATTTTTTCGTTGACGTTTGACTTGGACGTTTAGGATAATAATCGTCACGTCAGAAATTATAAAAGCGAACATTCTCTCTCCATAACCAAAAACCGATGTTATGTTACACACTGATTGACCAATCAATAGCATCATTCGCATCATTAGCATAACTGATTGGCTAGTGATGTCCAGAAAATTCGTGCGGCAATTACGAAAACGCTGTAGTCTACCGTATAATTATCGTACTGGGACCAAAACTTTAGTGTAAAACGGACGAATGGGCTAATTAAAACACCTATGTCTGCATACCGATCCGCACTGGGCACGCGTGGTGGATTACGGCCCACTCCCTCTCACAGAGAGGGGCCTGCGTACCAGCAGTGGGAATATTATAGGCAGATTACGCATGTCTGCATATCGACAGTGTGTGTGCTTATCAAAATATTTTTTTGCGGAAAAAGTACCTTATCGATTTTTAGGATTTTTTAATCTAATATCTATTTTTTTATCTTTATAAGCGCACCAAACCATTTATACAATTTACTTATTAATAAGTACACTAGCGACCCATCCCTACTTCGCACGGTTTTTACGACTTGACAAAACATGAAGGTTTCTATATTATATATAAGTTAAATATTACTGTACTATACATATAAACCTTCCGGAATACATTCTCTAAATGATAGTGTAAACCGCATCAAAATCCGTTGCGTAGTTTATAAGAACAACGCGGCCACACAGACAGATACGAAAAACTACTTTATTTTTTAACGAGTATAAATTATTTATTTCGACTTACACACCAAGTTTCAGTACCAACAGTAAAATTTGTTAAAATTAGTTTACGCGAACGGAACCGGGGGATAGTACCCAACAGATTTCGACATACCTCGCTAATTGGTCAGCTCGGTCGTGACCACTCGATTGACTGTTTGGAATTGCTTTTTCCCCGGATATTTGTATTTGTATTGATTTAGTGAGTTATTTGTACCTATAAAATGAATGTAGCATGGGTTTTGATAAAACTATAGCTATAAAATACTATCTTGTTCCCCCGACCCACCCCGTCGCCGTCGCATCGCATCGTCTGCTCACGCTGTTACTTCGTTTTTGCTTAGCGTTATTTCTGACTTTTTTCTTCGGCTCCTAAGGGTCCCAGCGTGATGTTAAATAGCCTTCCTCAATAATTGGGCTATCAAACACAAAAAAAAAACAAATTTCTCTGGTAGTTCCAGAGATTAGCGCGTTCCGTACCTCAAAAGGAAAAAACGGAACCCTTATAGGATCACTTCGTAGTCCGTCTGTCTGTCTGTCTGTCAGTCTGTCAAGACCCTTTTTCTCAGGAACGCGTAGAGGTATCAAGTTGAAATTAATATCAAATACGTAAATCTATAATCTCTTGGAGTCCTAAAAGACTCAAGCTTAGAAGCGTGTGTTGTTGACTTAGAAGTCAACGCAATAAAAACCTACGGCCATTTATGCGACATTTTTTGATACTCGCAAGTAAATCAAAACCTATAGGGTACTTCCCGTTGACCTACAATAATTAAATTTGGCAAATACTCGTAGCAAGGTCTCATAGCACAAGTAAAGGAAAAAGTCTGAAAAATGTTAATTTATAATTCTATTACATAAAAAAAAATTCAAGTATGTCAGTCTTTCAAGACCCTTTTTCTCAAGGACGCGTGGAGGTATCAAGTTGAAATTAATACCAAATGCGTAGGTCTATTATGGGCCTTTAGAGTTCAAAAAAAAACAATCTTCTAAGTCAACGCAATATAAAAATAGAACCATTTATGCGATACTCGCAAGTAAATCAAAACCTATGGGGTACATCCCGTTGACCTAGAAAAATGATTTTTTTTTTTTTCAAAGCACAAATAGAGGAAAACGTCAGAAAATTGTTAATTTGTAATTTTATCCCATAAAAAAACTTTTTTTGAGATTACAATGTTAAGAGGCCGTATATACTAAATTTTGCCGATTTAGCTATTTAAGTACGTGATTTTAGGGTTAAAATACTGTATTTCTATAAGTTTTAATGCACAACATGAAAGATCATTTCAATAATTATGATCTAATCTATGAGCTACTTTTTATTTTGTGTCGAGTTTATAAATGCGAGAATTAGGATGTTTTAAAAGATTTTTTAATACCAAATGTTTTTAATATATTGCTTTTTTTTTAAGAAATGGATGGATTTTGAACTGAAGTTTATTTCTGTTGTTTTAATTTTATGAACGAGATTTCTAAGTAACAGAATTCAAAAGCAATTCTTTGATCATTTTCTTTATAGTTTTACTCCGTTAAATATTTTTTTACTCAAAAATTTTATATGAAAGTAGTAAAAAGTGATTCACACATTGTATAAACAACTTTCACACAAATATATTGTAATTATTCATACTTACCCATTAGAAGTCAAAACAATTCGTACATATGTGATATTCTAAACCTCTTACAGCAAAAATTCACAAAACAGTCGCCGGTTTAGGTAGATTAATCAAAATTAAATAATAAAAATAAAAAAGTAGCTCATACATTAGATCATAATTGAAATGCTCATTCATATATTGCATTAAAATTTATAGAAATAAAGTATTTTACCTGTAAAATCACGTAATTCAGCGAAATCTACAAAATTTCGTGTACGGCCTCTTATGTTTGTTTTTGAGTTAAATTATTTTCAACTACGGAATCCTTCATTGTGTGTGGTCCGACACGCACTTGGCCGGTTTTTTGTTTGTTTGAATGCGCTAATCTCAGGTACTACGGACTCGATTCGAAAAATTATTTTCGCATTTGATAGCCCAATTCTTGAGGAAGGTTATAAAGCTCACGTTACGATATTTAGGAGCCGAGCAAAAAAAAAAAAAAAAAACAGAAAGAACGCTAAGCGAAAACGAAGTAATAGCGCGGACAGGCGATGCGATGCGACGGGGTGGGACGGGGGAAGAAGAAATTTCACGCGGACGAAGTCGCGAGCAGAAGCTAGTATTTTATAGCTATAGTTTTATCCTTTTTATAGTTTTATAGCTTTTCCTACGTTTTTTTTCTACATTACAAAGACTAGGTATTTGAAGCTGATAATTTACAAACGTGAAAATGACCTACTTATTAATTGCATAAGCTACGATTCTCAAACTCAAACTGAAACTCAAAGCATTTATTTCAATTAAACCAATTACAGGCACTTTTGAATTGTCAAGGGGTCGGTCAGTCAGAAAGATGAAGCTAGGCGCCCATTCCAAAGCATAGTAGGTACCTATGGAGAAGAACGGGCAAGAAACTCCACGGACACTCTTTTAAATCAAGATATGGTTACAAAATAATGGTTACATCATTCATGTTGAAATTTTACATGTGAGAACGATGCAGAACGTTAAAAGCGTCCTTAAAAAAAAAACAATTCAAATATTTAAATTAAATTAAAATAAGCCGTGGCCGCTAAGGTATGACCAGCCTTCACTGACAGCGCTTGTTCACGAATTTGCCGCGGTTGGTCCGTGAATTGACCATATTTACATACCAAGAGCCCTCCGTGCCTCGGAAAGCACGTTAAGCCGTTGTTCAGAAGCCCGAAAGTCTGACAACCAGTCTTACCAAGAGTTATCGCAATACCCAGTAACCGGGTAGTGGAGGTACAGATAGGCAGTAGATCTATGTAAAATACTGGTATTCAGCTGCATCTGGTTAGACTGGAAGCCAACCCCAACATAAATGGTAAAAAGCAAGGCAGATGATCGTATTGTAATCAACTAACTTTATTATTTCATTCCCATTTCCAATCAGAATACAAATTTGGAAACTTAATAAAATTAATTAAATTCATTATACTTTTTAGTTCATACTCAAATAGAATTTTAAGTACTTACGCGAAATAATAAAATTTATACCAAATTATAGCAAAGCCGCTTATTCGCAGTTGTTAAAGTTAAAAATTACCGTTCGGATCACGTTCTTGGCCCTTAATTAAGAAGTTAAAGAGAACCTGACCTTTGCTGTGATCGATTATACTCTGTATCACTTGATACTAACGAGCCTTTGGTCGGGATGTTAGTTTGTCCATTATATTGCAATTAGTGATATTATGGCTGTCGTAGTCAGGTACTGTGGCTAATTTTTAATAACATTAAAGCTGTTGCGTGCGGCTTCACCCGCGTGGATGTCAATACTTCCATATTTGAATCGGATTTTATTCACATTTTTTTTTCGCGGAACCCAAATTCTTTTCTAAAATAAAAATCTAAGTTACTACTTAAAACATCAGCTATCTGCCAGTAAAAGTTCCGTCAAAATCGGTCCAGCCATTTCGGAGATTAGCCGAAACAAACAAACAGACAGACAGATAAAAATGTTAAAATTTTTTTTTTTGTTATAAGTAGGTACCATAGATACTTTCATATGCATTTAGTAAAAAGCTGTTCATTTATGACAGCCGTCACTGCAGACGTTGTGTCGATCACCACCCTAGAAAACCGTAGCATAAGCGAGCTACGCCGTAGCCCACCCGTAGCAATGACGTAGCCCGCGTAGCAACGACGTAGCCTGTGTAGTGATTAAGTAGCTCGTAGCAATGACGTAGCCAGAATTTAGGCATCGACACCACCTAAGATACATGCTAGTAATTTATGCTGTATTATTATTTTTCTGTAACTTTCTCAGCTGAAATTGTATTTTAAAATATATTCCTTAGATAAGTTCACGAATAGAATGTCATTATGACAATTTTATCCTCCGTGCGAAACCGGGGCGCGTTGTTAGTCACCATTTTTCCTCAAGAGCGGTTACCTCGTTAGAGTTGGGTTCAAATTGAATTAGTTTCATCAATCTCTAAACCGGTCACTAGTTTATACAAAAATTAAGGTTGAGGTGAAGAAGCTGTGGGTTGAATAATTAAAATACTTTGAATTTTAACCACGATTTTTAATGTAGTAGCACCTTATTATTCGGCATTATTACTATGCTTGGCAGAGATTTTGTATCTAAAATTAGTTGTTTTTAGTATGCTTTGGGCAATAACCATCGGCTCAATAACAAAGTCAAAATGCTCGCCCGAACTAATTGCATAGTTAAAACGCTAACCATAACAATTGACGGCCGGCATACGGCATGTAAACAAAAAAACTATTAAACTTCGGCCTACCGTTAAAACGTAAATTGGACTCAAAATAAATTATTCATAAAAGGTCCTACACATCGACGTTTAAAAGTAATATTTTTTTCATATTATGACCGATATTATGTCCACGTGGGCAAAACGATTCCACCCCTTAATAGGATTATGGATTTTATTACATGCACCAGAAATATCGTTAGGAAGGCAATTTCGGCGGCAGATATTGGCTATTAGCGTTCGAGGTAATGCGTCCTCGATATTCATGTAGGTATAACGACCAAAACTTAAGCATATTTGTGGCTTACTTCAATGTAAATGTTCGCTATATGGTTTTGAACGTGATTATGTGGAGTCCGGAATGGGATTCCGTGTTCAGAATTCGCATTTAAGATACTAGTTTGATCTTGTTGTGGTAAATAACACCAGTTTAATATTGTGCCTTGTTTATGAAGCGAGCATTTAATGCGATTTTGGTGTAAGTTTCTGGAATATGATAGCTGTGAAATTGGATAAGGGAATACCTATATTGTTATTTGTAAATTGTTGTTACTAGTTATGTATTTTACGGTGAGATAGAAATGTATTGTTACGAGGTACTCGAATAGACCATGTAGATTATAGATATCGTAAAAGGCAACTAAAGATCTCGTCAAAAGAATTGCCAGCGTCCGTTCAAACCACCAGAGAGAGAACAGTGGCAACAGCCGCGACTTACGAATTGTAAGTCGTAGATTCGAACCTTTACGGCGCTTTACTTTTTTATAAATTATTTCATCACTACTGCTCTCAAAACGGTGAAGGAAAGCATCGTGAGAAAACCGGCATGTCCTAGAACCAAAAATTCGAAGACATGTGACATTTACCAACACGCACTGGGCCCGCGCGGTGGATTACGGCCCACTCCCTCTCACCGAGAGGAGGCCTGTGTCCCAGCAGTGGGAACATTACAGGCTGATTATATTCAATCATCAAGTTTGGTATACGGATTGATGATTTTAGTGTGATATTAAAGATAACACAAAAACCTCAACTGTCTCATTGGAATAAGTTGCTGGGTTCGATTCCCGGGTCGTGCAAAGTGTTAGTGTGTTTTTCCATCTGGAATTTTTCTGTAGCAGCCCGGAGTCTGGATTTGTGCCCGGTGGATGGCAAAAGACTTGCCACGCATTACATTGGATTGACACATAACTGGTGAAATGTGGGTGTACTATACTCCTTTGCCTACGCATTCGGGAATACAGTAGTACTATTCTGTAAACATCTCACCGTGATAACTCAGGTGAAGTGAGCGTGAAGTGAGCTGTCATGCCACCTGATGCTAGGGGTTGACACTATTGACAGCTCACTTTAAGATCACTTCACTCATGTTTTCACGGTGAGATATTTACAGAATAGCACTACAGGCGCCATGATATGTATTAACAAAAACCACAGATAGGATCAAAACTAACTTAAACATTGAAACTACGTCATGTATTCCTACTTAACCCGTCACATGTCGTCAAAAGTTATTTATATTATGTGTGCTCGAATGTCAACCGAACTTCATAGGTTCACGACTACTGTAAGCCCGCGGTCGCCATTGGAAGATGGTATTTTACTTATATATACCGGATGACTTTTTTTACCGTCTTGAAAAAAAATAGGGTAAATAGGTGAACGGAGTAGAAGCGTATGGCATACCTAGTTTTTTTTTTTTTTTTTTTTTTTTTAATAGCTTAGTCAGAAAAAAATATCTAAGTATCAATAAATACTACAAATTCGATGTAAACTTTTAATTTTAGAACAATAAAAACATAAATTTTGAAAAAAAAATAATAAAACCTTTAAAAATATCGAAATTCAATTCATTATGCAACCTGCGTTATGATTTGAATTTTGATTTTTTTAAATTAAAAAAAAAAAAAATGATATGCTTCTACTCCGTTCACCGAATATACCCTATTTTTTTTCAAGACGGTAAAAAAAGTCATCCAGTATATATACTAGCGCCCGGCCCTGCTTCACACGGTTTTCACGACTTGACAAAACATGAAGGTTTCTATATTATATATAAGTTAAATATTACTGTACTATACATATAAACCTTCCGGAATACATTTTCTAAATGATAGTGAAAGCGGCATCAAAATTCGTTGCGTAGTTTAGAAGAACAACGCCGCCACATAGACAGATACGAAAAGCAACTTTATTTTATACTAAGTATATATATATATGATATAATAAGTATATATATATGATAACGTTTATTTATACATCTATACTTATTATAAAATAAAGTCGCTTTTCGTATCTGTCTGTGTGGCCGTGTTGTTCTTCTAAACTACGCAACCAATTTTGCTGTAGGTTTCACTATCATTTAGAAAATTTATTCCGGAAGGTTTATATGTATAATACCTTAATATTTAACTTATATATAATATAGAAACCTTCATGTTTTGTCAAGTCATAAAAACCGTGCGAAGTAGGGCCGGGTCGCTAGTATTATATAAAGTTTTCTCCTTACGCAGACCAAGTGTGCGCTAGACGTTGGGACAATCTAAATTACTACTGCATTGGCAGCGTTTAAAGTGGCATGCGTGTAAATGATCGTAACCATAAGTAATGACAAGTTGGCAGCCTCTGGCCAAACGGTAAACAAAGCATTCATTATGCACAGTCTGTGCCCTACATACGGTTCTCGCAATTTGCTACAGGCCCAGGACTATAAACTTCTGATGTTTGCAGTGGTAGGTAGCTCCATACTTAACATGTCACTTTAATTGGAAACCAACTTCACTTAACTTTTTACTGCGTTTAAAAATTCTTTGTGCAGAGAGACAGCAATATTACAATATACATCCCTGCCCAACTCTTTGAAAGAATACAGGTGTGATGTTATGCAGAAATCTCATTTCCGCAACTTTTTCGCGCAACTGCCCTTTCACGCAAGTGGTTTCGCGGAAGTTTAGTGTCTTACACGCAAATGTCCGTTTGCGCAAAAGTACATTCGCGGAAATATCTTTTTCGCAAGTGTCCCTTCGCGCAAAAGTCTATTCATGCCAAATTCCGTTCGCAGAAATGTCTTTTTTTTCGCGTAAGTGGGTTCGCGCAAGTTTCTTTCGCGGAAATGTCTTTCGCGCAAGTGTCCTGCTATTCTGCATACTCAAATGTTGCTTGTAGTTTTCTTAAAATTTATAAAATAAAATAATAAAGCTATATTGCAATTTGCTAAAACACCTAACACAAAGTACGTACAACATCGTGACAGTATCGCCAAACCGAAGTGGACTCATTAAAAGCGCACGCTATCGGGCCATATTGCCTCCTTAACGATGTTGCCACTCAAACAAAACCTTAATTTTATTAGCATGACCCGCATGGCACATCGCTACGTAAGCTTCACGAAGGATTGTCAACATTGTATACGATTAAACTGCTACGTATATAGCAAAATCGGGGAAATTACGCCTAGCTTGGCTCTTAACAAGGTCAGCTGAAATCTAAGCGGTTTTAACATTTAAGGGGCAAGCGCCGCTAAAATTTTCTTACGTTTTTTGCAATCTGCAAGTCAGTATTAGGTTGCATGTTGATTAAAATATGATTCGCGACCGTAACAAATATGTATATACAAAATTATAATCAATAATACAACTCCATAAGTTAGATAATCCTCGTCAAGATTTCATAAAATAGTCATTCAATAGGGTGTAATACCAGAGGGCCAATTCTCGTAATTAAAAACGTTCAAATTCCAAGTCGCAATGTCAGCCAGCGACAATCAAATGTCAAAAATGTATTGCGAACGTTGTTATAAAAATACGGGAATTGCCCCTCAGGTGTACAAGCGACGTTTATATTGATGATTTTAATGATTATAGTTCCGTAAATACTTACTTGTTACAGTCCCGAATCATATTTTGATCAATTCACCTAATACTGACTTACAAATTGCAAAAAACGTAAGAAAATTTAAATTTCGCGGGCTACCCTTTTTTTATTTTGTGGATGGGAAATCATCAAATGACTTCTTCCGCTCTGGGCAGAGTGGGAGGGCATATCAGACTTTTACTGACTAAAACCCACCCGTGTTCCTTCAGTTGCCCGTGCCAGGGCCACGGTATCTCTTTCGAACTACCGGCGCTTTCACCTTAAGTTCGTACTCTGCGGTCAAACCAATAACACCTTTGCGTACTGTATAGATTGTTTCAATGCAATATGAGAGTTTTCGGTGAGAGTCCGGAGTCCGGTGGGAGTCTAGTCACCTTTTATACTCCAAAATTTCCGAAAAGATGATGCCGTCTGCTGTTTGCAGCAAGTCAACAACCTGATACTAACTGTCGGGTCGATCGCTCAGGTTAAGCTACGCTTGCCGCGGTTGGTTCGTGGATTGATGACCATCTTTACATACCAAGACCTCTCCATGCCTCGGCAAGCACTTTAAGCCGTTGGTCCAGCCCCCTTTAATCTTTACGGGTCGTCAGAATACCCAAAAGTCTGACAATCGATCTTACCAAGGGGTTTATGTTCTATGTTACAGGGTTTGGTTTACGCACTTAGTTCTTCGAACGGACCATTGTGCGTAGGCCATGGCAGCCGTCAGTCGTTATTCCAACCAGCCCACTGGGAGGGATCCAGAAGTTTATTACGTCTCCTAGTCTGTCGAGAACATCTGCAAAAGAAATTACGTATGCGTTAATTAATTTTACGGGTAGTCAGAAGCCCAAAAATCTGACGAACAGTCTTACCAAGGGGTATCGTATTACCCAGTTACTGGGTTGTAGAGGTCAGATAGGCAGTCGCTCCATGTAAAGTACTGGTATTCAGCTGCATCCGGCTAGACTGGAAGCCAACCCCAACATCGTTGGGAAAAAGTCTTGGCAGATGATGTGTGAAAGAGTTCCATAAATCAGGGGCTTGATTTTATCACAAAGCAACAAACCTAGGCTGAGTCCTCAGATAATTGTTTTTAGGTCACTCTGCAGGATTTAATAGTCAGTCAAGTACAGGAGTAGCCAACATGTTTTACAGGAAATGTTCCTGGGCCATATAATACGACCGCACAGCGGCCTACAGCGGAAGCAGAGGCCCGTAACTTAAACTCGCTTACTGCTAAATGCAAATTACTTCAAGTTTAATTTAAGCTATCATGTGCCCTAATTATACAACTGGTTTTATTGTTAGAAATGTTAAATAGGTACTATTTAGACTTAAGTAAATTAACATTAAGGTTAAAAACATGATATTTCTTTTGAGCTGCCCCGCAGTCAGGTAAAAAGAAGAAAATTTTAAAAAACATATTTCTACGTACTGGAGCTAGACCACCACCTCTTAAAGCAGTATTATTTTAATCTTACATGAGTGTGGGAAAGAGATGGAGCTAGACGTCCTGTATAGCTCCATCTCTTTCTCACACTGAAGTAACATTAAAATAATACTGCTTTAAGAAGTGGTGGTTGGCCCCCTGGACTTTGGCTATGGATTCTAAAGCTGAGCGTCCACTGGTCCGCGCCGGCCGCAACGCACGCGCGTGACGCAACAGATTTTGGTTTGTTTGTATGAAGAAATGAAAATGCGGGCGGTGCCGAAAGTGGACGCAGTGCTATAATATGAATTCATACAAAGCAAATCGAAATCCGATGCGTGCCGTGCGTGCGTTGTCGCCGGAGCGGACCAGTGGACGATCAGCTTAAATCTACGGTTTTTTAGAAGACTGTGGCCGCTAAATAATGGCCGCAGTGATGGCTGTTTGACTATACGGTTTTAAAAATGCTCTCTAGCAAAACACACCAACTTACTTTCATAAATAACGTTATAGTGACGTCATTCGCCGGTAAATTGCGGATGCTATGTGGCGGCCACCGCTCTTCTAGATTGAATATTTGATTACTTACAAAATCGTATTGAATGAGAGATGAGGCATCCTACTGTTGTTGTGAGAATGGTAGGCATCAACACGTTGTAACTGAGACGCAAGTGTGCGCTTTTGATGCACTACTACTTATTGCTAAATAATAAGATCGATGACGCGACTACTCTAGCTCGCTGTTCACTGTTTGCTCCAGACCGGCTTCGGCGGTCGCGCGCCTGTGCCTCGCGGTGCCTGTTCGCGGCTCCACCAGCGCGTACCCATACTGCTCGATATGCTCCCACAACACAGGCGATCAATCTGCTGAACGCCCTGATTGCTCAGGAGCCGGATGTTGACATATTTATGTATAACAGTAAATCTATGTAGGTATAATGTTTGCATGAAATTTTTTAGTTAAATGCTATGTTGTTGGCTGGCTACGCGCTTTGGTGTATACTGTAAGTGCAGCAAACAATTCCTATATAAATAAATACTGTAACTAAGACGCAATGGAGAAAATAATCCCAAAAAAATATCAGTTGTCGTTCGAACACCTTATCTTAATGAAATATATTGTATTACAATTAAGGTAAACTACGAGTCGAACGTACAAAATGAAATTAGGAAGAGAAAATTGGACGTCAGAGAAATGATGTATGAACGGTTGCTAAAAATATATTCTGCGCGGTATTTGACCCAGATATGATACTTTTGATAGATGACTATTGTTTTTTTTTTTTTTTTTTTTTTTGTTGTGTGCTGTGGAGTTTGAATTTGATGGTGAATAATTTCGTTAAGCAATTTTTACCTAGTACCTAAGTATGTCATTATACTCACAAATGGTTTTTATTCACAATACTTCTAATAAAACTTTAATTATACTGTCGTTCAAAAAAAAAAAAACAAAACACGATTTATGACAAAACAAAAAGTCTAAGTAATTCCGTGCATTCTAGAAAGCGCTTTGTCTTCTACAAATGTCTGCGGGCTGATTGGAGACACAAATAAATTCCTGTCTTCACAGATTCGTCGGTGGGTTCCGTACACTCTCGTTCACTCGCGCACAGCACACGTGATCCGAATGAATCTTTTATTTGAAATGTGCGACAAATATTTAGTAGCGTCTACGAACTTGAAGTGAGTTTGGTTTGGTACTCTAGTAGTGAGATCTAAGTTACGAATTCGTGACGTGGCAAAACAAAAGGATTTTGTTTTTTAATAAACATAATAGGATTCGGGGCGAAGATAAAGTTTTGTAAAAATACTATCTAAAATTGTGCTCAGCCCAGTTGACGTTTGACAGACAACTCAAAAATGTCATCGGCAAGACTGCGCATCATTTGTTTTTAGCGAAGCTTCTAGAATCCTCTAGAAGCTTCGACTCGTCCTTCTTGGGCAAGCGGGTACGAGAAGCGTTCCCGCCAGAAGCGTGCGGATTGTGGCGGGAGCTGAGTTATGTGGTCATATTTTAAGGGTGTGGAACAGACCATCAAGCTAAACAACTTTCTCCAAGGGACCAACATGGCGAAAGTTGTTCGGTTCCGTAGTATAATACACGCAGTATACTTAATGTCGTAACTTAGCAACCTGCATACTTATACTTGCTTTTTGAAGAAAATCAGTATTTTATTCACATTCAAGTCAACAATTCCTCATGCAAGAATCGCACTAACCCGAAAACTATTCCCTAAAGTTAGAACAACAGAACATTCTCGATTATAGCGTATCACATTACATCCAACATTATTCTGTGGAGAGCAAAACAGATTTATAGCACGTAAATCTGTAAGGTTGTCGTGTTAATAATTTTAAAGTTGGTACTGGATTTGAGCAACCCTAAAGTTTCTCAATTTATATTCATATTTTAAACCTGACCAACTTCGGGCTGTTTGCTTGAAACTTTGAGTTGATACATACTCGATTTTATGCAGCCTTGGTAGAACTGTGACGTTGTGATTGGATCGCTTATTCTGTGGAGGTTAGGTTTACATAATTATGCATGTGCTTGCTTGTACATATGCATGTAGGTGTTAAAAAGATGGGAGTACGCAAATGGAGATAATGTTCTTGAATACCTACCAAAACTTAACATGCGTTCTTTCGACTAGCAAAGAGATATCGATTACTACTTTGCATTTAAATGGCGAAACATACAATTATATCTCAAAAAATAAACATTGCATTATAAACGGAAATAATGAGTTATAAAAATATTAATTAAGGAATTAATTGTGACTTAAAAATTAAAAGTATCGTTACATAAAAATAACAGTATTTCGTTGAAAAATATTTCTTGCCTACTAAAATAATGATGATAAAATTCTCACCAATTTCTACACTTCTGGACACATCTATTGGCCCACCTTAGAGTTTAGGTTTCGATGGCCCCTACCGAAATATGATTGCTAGATTGAACAAAAACTGAAATGCAGTTTTAAACCTGATACATTTTACCATCTTTTTCGATCGTATTGTTTTAAATTTGAATTCAGAATACCATACGACATGGAGCTACGCCTAACAAGTCGGATATGCGCCTTGTTAAAGGCAATTGATTTTTGAATAGAAAACATGTTTTATCAAATAAAGGTTTAATTTAATAACGCGTGTTGCCTCCATGGGCATCTACCACAGCTCTCATACGATTAGGCATAGAGTTTATCAAACGCTCTATGAAATTTTGAGGGATCATCTCCCATTCCTCTTCTATGGCAGTTTTCAACTCCTGCATCGTCTGGGCAACTGGCTGACGAGCCCTAACACGTCTTTTTAGCTCGTCCCACATGTGCTCAATGGGGTTCATGTCTGGGCTTCTGGCTGGCCAGTCCATAACTGTGATGTTCACATCCCGAAGATATTCCCTGACGATGCCGGCCGCATGGGCTCTTGCATTATCATGCATAAAAAGGAAATTTGGGCCCACATAGTCCGCGTATGGTATCACGTGAGGTTCTAAGCACTCACGAAAGTACCTTTCAGCATTTAATGTTGGCAGCCGTGGTCCTGTAACAACCTCAAGTTGAGTTTTGCCGCTCGCGGATATACCGCCCCAGACAGTCCATGAGCCACCGCCATAAGCAACCCTCTCTTCCTAGCAGCATTGTGCGAAACGCTCTCCCTTACGTCGGTAGACCTTCTTCCTTCCATCATTGCCATGTAACACAATTTTAGACTCATCAGAAAAGAGTACACGGCTCCAATCTTGCTGTGTCCAATTTAAATGACTGCGTGCAAAATGAAGGCGCGCTGTTCGGTGGGCTCGCGTTAGTTTGGGGCCATTAGCTGGCTTGTGTGGTACCATATCGCGTTCTTTTAACCTTCTCCGAACAGTTCGAGCGCTCACAGATACTCCGTGGAAGTTGCGAAGTTGGTTTTGTATCTCAATGGAGGTAAGGTGACGATTTCTCAAGCTGGTCGTCACGATGAATCGATCCTGCCTTTCAGTTGTGACCCGAGATCGTGGCCTTCCTTGGCGACGAACAAAGCCGCCAGTCTCTAGGTACCTCCGATAAACATTTCGGACCGCAGATCGACTTAAATTAAGTTGAGCACTCACGTTTCTTTGGCTGTGTCCGGCCTGAATAAGTGCCACAGCTTGGGCGGCGACTTCAGGTGAAGTATCCATAGATTATTGATAGAACCTCACCTTAATGTTAAGAATAAGTAATGTTTGTTGCAAAACCAAAGATATCAATCACTTTTTCAAGAATTAAATCCAAGTAAACCAATAAAACCAAGTTTTCGTAGTATTCGATTGTTTGATATCAACAAACAGGCTCCAAATTGTCTTGTTTCTTTAAATTCTGTGTTCGAAATTCAAAAATAGACTATTGAATGAAATTGTGAATGTGCCAGGTTCAAAACTGCATAAAAACTTTTTGCTCGACCTAATATAAAATTTTAGCTAGGACCAAATGAAACTGAAAATACAAGGTGGGCCAAAAGATGTGTCCAGAAGTGTATATTAAAATGAAGAGTTTTACATTTTCAAGCGAGGACACAAAGCCAGGTCATATCTGTATGGTAATGATTTTCCGTAATGATGTCTTTGACGTATTGAGAGCTGAATTTCAAGCAGAACGACGCGGTATCGATTTAAAGAACACTTTTATTTGCATTTAACAGAGGAAGGGCGGGATTCCAACTTATGTATTTCGATGAAAATACAAGAAGTGTTTTTTTTTTTTGTACATGAGGTTTTTGGATAGTAGAAAAAGTATTGAGGTATTTTACAACAAAAATTGTACGTTATTTTATTTTTTTAAATAACGCATTCTACAAAAACCAAAGAGCTTAAAAAGTATTTTTCTTACCACTTGCTCAAAAAGTGACATTCTATGCCACAAAAAGCGAACATAACAATAGTCATTTTTAATCTGTTAAAAACAGGGAAAGAAAATTGTACTGAATTTCATTCATCCTCTAGGGGGAGAATGTGATTTAAATTTGGAATACTTACCGAAATTTATACTGAACTACATCTGTGTTTACACCATTGAGTTTGTATATAAAGCATTATACATATTTTGAAAATGGAATACGCATTTATTATGTAGTTATGATTATTAAATAAAATTACGAAAACCGACGAGGCCGTAAGAGCTTGATGCCTTTGCTTTTCCGACAAAAACATATTAGTCTAGGAATTTGCCGCGTTTTTGTTTTCTTCAAATACATAAACGTTAAGTTTATTTTAATTTATTTTTATAAATAAGTTAATGTTCTAAAAATACGTTACGATGTTAAATCAAAGCGACAGAAATTTTTCGGGCCACAAAAGTAAGTATACATGATTTAACTATGAATATTTCGTGTCTTAGTAATGGTAATTATTCTATATATTTACCTGTTTTTTATCTTTGTTATAGGTGGCCTTAATTTTTGGACTCAATGGTGCTTGCCGCGGATGTGAACTTGTAAACTTAAAGGTGGAGGACGTTGAAAATCATTTCAATGAGTTACTGCTGATTAATGTAAAGGAAACTAAGACAAAAAAAAATCGGTCATTCATTGTACAAGGACAATATACTAAAATCATTCATAAATACCAAGCGTTACGTCCCACCAACATGGAAAACAATAGATTTTTTATAAACTATCGGAATGGGAAATGTACTCGACAAGCCATCGGCAAAAATAAAATTAGCAATATGCCAAAGGAAATTGCTAAATATTTAAAACTTAAAGATGTTGAACTCTACATCGGTCACTGCTTTAGAAGAACTTCTGCGACTTTCTTGGCGGATTCAGGGGCAGATATTACGTCAATAAAAAGACACGGTGGTTGGAGCTCTGATAGAGTAGCTGAGGGTTATATCGAAAGCTCAATGGTGAATAAAACCATATTAAGCAGTCAAATTAACAAAAATATAAAACTTAATCCATCAGAGCCACAACCATCAACTTCCGGCATCTTATCTTCGTCCGTAACTCACGATGCACCACCACCACTATCTCCGACGTGTACTATCTACAATGAAACGCAAATTCCTCAGATGCAAGAACAGAGAAATACTCAAATCAACTCATGAACAATAAATGTACCAAACAAAAATGTAACTCTCTCTATGAATAATTGGACCAATGTTTCGAATGTTAACTTTTACTTTTAATTGTCATTATTTATAATAAATGCTTATCTCATATTATTATTGTGTTAATTTTTTCGCTATTGGTACGAAAAGTAGAGTATTTTCCTAGGTGATAAAGCTGTCTTAGTCTTGGGTGAGCTTAAATCCCTCGCTACACTCGCGATTTAAATCGTCACCCGCGACAGAAGACACTGCTTTATCCCCTTGGTTAATAATCTACTATTAAATAGGACATGCAAAAACATTACGGGCTTCGTTGCAATCGGGTAAAAATTAGACATAATTCGATTTTGAAGAGAATAGGGATGATGCCTGGGTAAAAAAAAAAAGAAATTCTATTTAGTCCGTCAGTCAGATAATAAAAAAATATTATACATGTATTTTTTACTTTATCATATTAATAGAAAATGACTTATATAACACGCATTAAAGTTGGGGAGTGGGGGCTCGCTACGTCACTTGTACGTATAAAATCTAGCTACACGTGACGTCACGCGATGTTTTAATTCAATGTATCGCCGTAATCTTTTGATTTTGTAAAAAAAGAAAAAACACGTGTTCAATATTTTGTAATAATAATCTACATGACGGACAAAAGAAAAATTTTTAGTCATCATCCCTATTAAATGTTACGCTCTCCATTAAGTGTAGACTGTTCTGTGTGTGTTCTGTGTGTGTTGTGTGTGTGTTGTGTTGTGTGTGTGTTGTGTTGTTGTGTTGTGTGTGTGTTGTGTGTGTGTGTTCTGTTGACTATCGTCATAGCATTTGTACACTTATGTGACGCTTTCTATGACTGCTGAATAACTTCGCAACTTATATTTTATGTATTCCAATTTCCTTAATGAGCAACAGCCTAAACCAATAAATCACTCTAGACAACGGACTCATACCTGCCGACCTATTCTGTTAAAATATCACCGTGAAAAATTTCTTGAAGTGTGCTTGAAGTGAGGCTGTCATTATTGACAATCCAAATTGACATCAGGTGGAATTACAGCACACGCCAATCTCAATTCACCTAAGTTCTCACAGGAGTTCTTTATACAGAATAGACCGGCTGTATCCAATCAATCTGCCTAGCCTTTTCCCAACTATGTTGGGGTCGGCTTCCAGTCTAACCGGATGCAGCTGAATACCATTATTTTACATGGAGCGACTGCCTATCTCACCTCCACAACCCAGTTACTGGGTAATACGATACCCCTTGGTAAGACTAATTTTCAGACTTTCGGGCTTCTGACGACCCGTAACGACTGTCAAAGATCCACGAATGACAGCCGGGACCAACGGCTTAACGTACTTTCCGAGGCACGGAGGAGTCTCGGTATGTAAAGATGGTCACTCATTCACGGACCAACCCCGGACCAACCAACCAATAGACCGGCTGTATCCACAATAGTTATTAACCGCGACCATTTCAACACTCTTTCCAATTTACTAATTAAAACGTAATTTTTCAAACGAGAAAAGTTACAAAGTAATCGTTATTACATGAATTATTCAAGAATAAGATTACTTGCTTCAACGAAACTCAATTCAAAGTTTACTGGCAATTTAAATGAAAATACTTTTCCCTTATTCTAAGATTTTTTTTCCGCTTACAACTCTCTTTTTCTTATCCCGTGAGGAGATTAGACATTGTTTGAATGGCGTAGCTGTTAAATTATTAAAACATTATTAATGGTTCTCTGGTTTTTATTTGATTGTAATTGTTTTCTGGCAAAATGTGACTGTACTAGGTACAGGTACACCTCTGCATAATCTCACGGCTGAGTTACCCGATGAACTCAGCCGTTGTCAATTGTCAATTGTTTTGTCAGATGTTGTCAATTGTTTTAGAACAAAACTTAAGTCGTCTTATTACAAAACGAGGTTTTTCTTCTGTCATGGTTTAAAGTTTAAACCATCGAGAAAAAAAGTCAGAAAGAACGCTAAGCGAAAGTGAAGTAATAGCGTGGGCAGGTAATGCGATGCGACGGGGTGGGTCGGGGGAACAAGAAATTTCACGAGGACGAAGTCGCGGGCAGCAGCTAGTTTAGTATAAAAAAAAAACCGGCCAAGTGCGTGTCGGACCACGCACAATGATGGGTTCCGTAGTTGAAAAGAATTTATCCCAAAAACAAACGTAAGAGGCTGTACATGAAATTTTGTCGATTTCGCTGATTTACGTGTATAATGCTGTATTTCTATAAGTTTTAATGCACTGTATGAATGAGCATTTCAATTATGATCTAATGTATGAGCTAGTTTTTTTATTTTTATTATTTACTTTTGATTAATCGACCTAAACCGGCGACTGTTTTGTGAATTTATGCTGTAAGAGGTTTGGAATATCACATATTCATGTTTTGACTTCTAATGGGTATGGAAGAATTACAATATATTTGTGTGGAAGTTGTTTATACAATGTGTGAATCACTTTTTACTACTTTCATATATAATTTTTGAGTAAAAAAATATTTATCTGAGTCAAACTATAAAGAAAATGGGCAAAGAATTGCTTTTGATTTCGGCTACTTAGAACTCTCGTTCATAAAATAAAAACAACAGAAATAAACTTCAGTTCAAAATCAACCCATTTCTTAAAAAAAAAGCAAAATATTAAAAACATTTGGTATTAAAAAATCTTTTAAAACAACCTAATTCTCGCATTTATAAACTCGACGCAAAATAAAAAAGTAGCTCAATCATTAGAATGATCATAATTGAAATGATATTTCATGTCGTGTATTAAAACTTATAGAAACACAGTATTTTAACCATAAAATTACGATTGTAAAATCACGTACTACGGCCTCTTAACATTGTAATCCCAAAAAAAGTTTTTTTTATGGGATAAAATTACAAATTAACAATTTTCTGACGTTTTCCTCTATTGTGCTTTGAGACCTTACTTCTTGGCAAATTTCATTATTCTAGGTCAACGGGAAGTACCCCATAGGTTTTGATTTACTTGCGAGTATAGCATAAATGGTTGCATTTTTTTGTTGCGTTGACTTATAAGATTGATTTTTTTGAACTCTAAAGGACCATAATAGACCTACGTACTTGATATTAATGTCAACTTGATATCTCCACGCGTTCCTGAGAAAAAGGGTCTTGACGGGCTGACAATCTTGAAAATATTTTTTATGTGATAGAATTACAAATTAACAATTCGGACTTTTTCCTTTATTTGTGCTTTAAAACTTTGCTTCTTGCCAAATTTCACACAACAACAACGGGAAGTACCCGGTAGGTTTTGATGTACTTGCGACAGTTGCGAATATCAAAACGTGTCGCAAAATGGCCGCATTTTTTTATTGCGTTGACTAAGAAGCTTGATTTTTTTTAAACTCTAAGGGACCATAGATTTACGTATTCGATATTAATTTCAACTTGATATCTCCACCCGTCCCTGAGAAAAAGGGTCATGACAGACTGACAGAGTAAAATTTTTTGTTTATATGATAGAATTACAAATTGACAATTTTCGGACTTTTTCCTTTATTTGTGCTGTGAGAGTTTATTTCTTGCCTTTCATGATTCTAGGTCAACGGGAAGTACCCGGTAGGTTTTGATTTACTTGCGATAGTTGCGAATATCAAAACGTGTCGCAAAATGGCCGTATTTCTTTATTGCGTTGACTTAGAAGCTTGTTTTTTTTAGGACTCCAAAAGATCATAGATTTACGTATTTGATATTAATTTCAACTTGATACCTCCACGCGTTCCTGAGAAAAAGGGTCATGACAGACTAACAGAGTTATTTTTTTTATATGATAGAATTACAAATTAACAATTTTCGGACTTTTTCCTTTATTTGTGCTGTGAGAGCTTGTTTCTTGCCAAATTTCATGATTCTAGGACAATAGGAAGTACCCTATAGGTTTTGATTTACTTGCGAGTATCAAAATATATCGCATAAATGGCCGTAGGTTTTTATTGCGTTGACTTAGAAGCTTGAGTTTTTTAGGACTCCAATAAACAATAGACTCACGTATTTGATATTAATTTCAACTTGATACCTCCACGCGTTCCAGAGAAAAAGGGTCTTGACAAACTGACAGACAGACGGACAACGAAGTGATCCTATAAGGGTTCCGTTTTTTCCTTTGGAGGTACAGAACCCTAATTATTCAATACAAAACAAGATAACTACGCTTGTTCGTGAATACGAACAAGTACTAGTAGAAGTCCACTTCTACTGAGAATCCTGAGCTCACTAAGGTGAGTCACAAATTGGAAACTAAAATATTTTTAACAAAACCTTATTAAGTTTTTCATTAATCCAAACTCACTAGTGTATTATACCCAGTCTATCCCTTAAAGAGGAAAGAAGCATCAAGATAAATCCCAGACGACAATCAAAACAAGAACTGTCTCGTTCTCACGACGTAAAGCCAATCTCATATTTTTATAACCGGCCGAGATGTTATCTTTTAATAATACGTCTGGTCGGACCTTAAGCGAGTTGACTGTTTTATTGCTGTACCTTCTGGTAGGTACATTATTCTGAGTAATGTCGGTGTCTGTCACGTTATTTGTTAACTTAGGGCTGATTGTTCAATAGTCAGATAATTTTTATTTGAGGAATAAATATGGCGGTTTGACAGCTTTTGTATTGAAAATAATGTCAAACTGTCACATTTATTCTTCAGATAAAAGTTATCTGCCGTTAGTTATATTGAGAAATCAGCCCTTAGAGAAATTAAAATAAAGACAATTTTTTTGTTCGTATTGCTGAGCATGAGGTCCTGGGTTCGATTCCCGGGTCGGGCTAAGTGTTTCTCAGTAGCAGCTTGAAGTCTGGATTTGTGCCCGGTTGATGGCAATAGGCTCGCTGCATATTGCATGGGACTTAAAGGTAACTGTCAAAATTGTCCTAACAGAACACCGCTGTCTAACCTTTCATTGATTACAGGCGTATTGTTATGATATTTTTTTCGGTTATTTAGATTTCTGTGTATTTTGAGAATTATTTAAGTAACATACGTCGATATCACACACTGCTCGTTATGCGTCTTCAAAAAAAAAACCGGCCAAATGCGTGTCGGACCACGCACAATGAAGGGTTCCGTAGTTGAAAAGAAATTATCTCAAAAACAATTCACATTGTCCCAAAATTTTTTATGTGATAAAATTACAAATTAACCATTTTCTGACTTTTTCCTTTACTTGTGCTGTGAGACCTTGCTTCTTGCCAAATTTCATGATTTGGATTTTCATGATTCAAACAACGGGAAATACCCTATCGGTTTTGACTTACTTGCGATTATCAAAATATGTCGCACAAATGTCCGTATTTTTTTATTGCGTTGAGGTAGAAGCTTGATTTTTTTAGAACTCCAAGGAATATTAATTTCAACTTGATACCTGAACGCATTACTAAGAAAAAGGGTCTTGACAGACGGACAGACGGTTAACGAAGTGATGCTATAAGGGTTCCGTTTTATTCTTTTGAGGTACGGAACCCTAAAAACCATTTGCTAAACACAAATCACTAATCTATTAATATTTGACATTGACATAATTCATCAATATATTGCTAAAAGCTCCTGGGAAATCTAGAGCATCGAATTCTAGGAAAGATACCAATTTGCTTCAATATAGTGTTCAACTAACAACTTCTGTAATAACAAAAAATTCAAAATAATTTATTTTCTATTCACAAACAAATGAAATTATAAATAAATTAATCTGTAATAACATTGGTATAAAGTACTATTACATTTAGGTACCTACGTAAGGAGGTTAACTACCAAGGCTCACGGGCTCGAATCTCGCGCGATGCAAATACACCGCTCGTCGCGCGACACACGGTGTCTTTGTGTCGCGTCGCGTGTCGCGTCTGTTTGAAGGAGCCTTTTCGTCTGCTTCGTAGGTACTTAGGTACAGTCAGCCTCTAAAAAATCGACATGAATTAATTTGGCTGTCTACAATTTGTATTTCTTAGTAATATAAATGATTGTGTAGCTACAATTAAGTACCCAATGTGTAATACATAGGTTTTGTTACACCTTACGGATACACATTGATACAATATTATAGAATAAAGATTGTAGACAATTAAATGAATTGTTGTCAGTGTATACATCTTTTAGAAGCTGACTGTACCTACTTTTCTCACCTTTCCCATTATTTCCACGAACTAATTTATCTCAGATGCTCAAACCGACAAGCGGCTACCTGTACCGCAACATGGACAATTATTTATTATCAGCTGTGGCTGGCATTAGCAGGTTTTTTTTTTCGTTTTTCCGCTTTTCCTCATTTGCCCGCAACCATGACGGATGCCCATAGCAATTAGTGCCCGGAAATTACACAAGAAAACACGGGCAATCCATCACCTGAAAAAATAAAGCTCAGAAATCTGCGTTAACCGCACACAGCTTCAACAAAACGTCATTCAAGCAACCGTGACTCAACCTATTTCGTTTACGTTATGAGAAAGAAGGTATTTTGTTCTAAGGATCGTCGTTTATCATTTTTGGTTTTTAATTTTGTGGTTTTTTAATTTGTTTCGGTATAGTGATGCGATGGTCATATCATCACTATACCGATGTAAGAAATATAAAGCTCGTGTCTATAAGGTTTGACTAACTGACCGAATCTCCTTTTGGGTTAATTGATGATAATACATATTTGTGGATCTCGTGGTTAAGTAATAACAGCCGCACGGGTCGATCTATCAGGTTAAGCTATGCTTGCCGGGTTTGGTCAGTGGATGGGTGACCATCTTTACTTTACGAGACTCCTCCATGCCTCGGAAAGCACGTTAAGCCATTGGTACCGGCTGTCATTCGTGGATCTTTGACAGTCGTTACGAGTCATTAGAAGCCCGAAAGTCTGATAACCAGTCTTACTATTATTATTACTATTTTATTTTTCTTTGGCTTTTCTCGGCACCCTGGGGTCCCGGACCTTTGGAAGGCGTACAAGGAGCCGAAGCCAACTCGCAGAGGCCCCTTAGACAATTTTAAATGACGAGGAGGCACCAGCCGACGTTTATCCCTGTATGCACTATGCAAGTGCACCCAAGGACAACCCCCGGTTGGTGCAGGACTATTGCAGAACATGGAAACAAAACACATTGGGCCTATGGGTTTGGGTGGCTATAGTGGATTGGGTACCTTGAACTATGGAAGAACTATGTCCCCTGCCTGACCAATGTTATATAATATACACAGATAAATTGGCAGGGGGTGACTTGCACACTCAATAATGGGCCCCCGGAAACGGTCGCTAGCACATAGTGACGTAGCGACAAGGAGCAATATATCCTGAGGTGCTTGAGGAGTGGAGAGGAATACCTCTCCACTCCTCAAGCTCTGATAGCCGTGGAATACCACGGCTATCAGATCAATCCCAGAGCCCGGAAGATGGTCAAGATCCCTACAAGCACTTACTGGAATACTTCCTTCCTCCGAGCACGTTTGCTCTTGCGAATCTCCACTCAAGCCGGCCAATAAAGGCAAGAATGAGTTGGGAGCTCTGATGCCGTCAGTGTTCACTCCAGTCGGCCAATAAAGGCAAGCCAGAAGTGAAGAACAAGACTTAACAAGAGTGGAAAGTACGCTGTCATTCGTGGATCTTTGACAGTCATTACGGGCCGTCAGAAGCCCGAAAGTCTGACAACCAGTCTTACCAGGGGGTACTGGGTTATGGAGGTCAGATTGGCAGTCGCTCCATTTAAGTACTGGTATTCAGCAGCATCCGGTTAGACTGGAAGCCGACCCCAACACAGTTGAGAAAAGGCTAGGCAGATTGAATCATATAAAGTTTTAACCATGTGCGCAAGTGAAATTACATTGAATAATAGTTGTTAAATTGACTTTTGCCGGTTCTCAACCTCTCAACAACAACTCCAACTCACTTGAGAACATGGTAGTCGAACTTGAGTACTCGACGAGTAAATACGTATTTTGTGTGTACCTAATTAGAACAGTGTAATCAAAGTGGTATTGATATTAAAGCGATTATCTTTGCTATCTAATAGTGGATTACATTATTAAGATATATTATTTAAAGACTATACCTTCTCACACACTCTCCCACAAACCTCAATGACTTAACACAAAACAAAACCGACGTAGCACCACAAAAAAAAGCCCAATTTTCTCAATTTAATGGCTGCCATAGATATAATGGCAGAAACGCCAACGTCTCCGGAAATCACGTGTAAAATCTCCATTAAGAACACCTCCGTTCGGCGATTGATCTGGGATGAGCAGCCATCCATCGGACACGGCCCATAGCCGGAACTCGTGACCCGAATACCGGATAACCCGAAATGTTTTAGCTGGGGCACAAGGGATGAGCGGATTGTAGTTGAAGTAAGAATAATGTGAGAAATAAAGAGTACAGTTACTATAAGCTCAGTCTGAAAGAATAGCTAGAAGGAACATATCACACAAAAAACGCAAAAGTACCTATGTGCGTATGAATACGAAGTGAGAATAGCGCCTACGCCGTAGCGCTACGCCGTAGCTTCAGCGTAGTCTCCGTCGAGATGCGAATTGAATTCTTATGTTATTAGACATTTATTTTAAATTAAATAGCACCTAAAATAGGCATTTCAGTAACCAAATTGCAAATAACAGTTGACATATGACGTCACCGTCGTCGTCGTCGTCGTGTGTCGTCGTTGTAGTTGTTGTTGTTTTTGTTGTTAAAGACAAAGGAGAACAAAAAAAAGTGTGTCTAGTAGAACTAAATCAAAAACACTAGAAAAACAAACCAATTTGAGCTGTATGAAGCGAAACTCATAGAGAAAATATGAATAGGGTAATCTGTCACGTTGGACCTTTCATTATATTGCCTTGCCATACGTGTTAGCGGGATATTAAATGTGGTATAATGATAATATAATATAATATATATAATAATGATATACGTAGGCAATTCAAAAATACGATAAAGCTAACTACGTTGACTGGATCTAACGTTAAAATAATTTACCAATAGGGATAAAGGCTTAATTTTTTTTTCCGTTATGTAGATTATTAAAAATATTGAATACGTATTTTTTTCTTTTTCGTAATCAAAGATTACGGCGATACATTAAGTCAAAATATAGCATGACGTCACGCCTTGCTAGATTTTATATATAGATGTGACGTAGCGAGCCCCCACTCCCCAACTTTAATGCGTTTTATCCAAGTATTTTTTTATTAATATGATAATGGATGAATTAATGAAATGCACCGACGCCAGCGCGGTTTGACTAGGCTCGATTACTGGAATGAACCCCTGCCCCTGTTGCCTCATGTTACATGGTGCAACATCAACATCCATTGCATATCAAGGAGTAGACCGGGGGGCGCGATAAAGGTAGCTCTCCGAGATGGCCTGCAGACCGCAAACTGCAAGCGACACCACTTGTTTCTATGAATCTCTATGAAATTGATTCCGAGCGCGGCAACACGCGGCCTGTAGCCGCGGCCCGCAGCGACCGCAGACTGCAGCGGCATTGGTATCGCGAACCGCAGAGCGTTCACTTTTTTAGAAGATAATGGAGAAAAATTAATTAACTTTGTTGCTGGTCATCCAGTCCTTTACGATGCATCCAATCCAAATTACCGCAATCATTTGGTCAAAGATAATGTTTGAAAAGCAATAGGAAAAGACACAACAAGTCGTCATCGTCTACCTCTTCCATCAAAAGACACATTTTTAAACTATCAGAGCGTTGTCCAACATTCTGTCTCGCACGAAGGTACTGGAGTGACTGAGGCATGGTTCTATGCATTGTGCAGCCGCGGCATGCCGCCGCGCTTGGGATAGAAGCAACCGCGACCGCAGGCAGCACTGCGGTCAACCGCAACCGCTAGCCGCAGTGTCGCCTGCGGTTGCAGTCTGCAGCCCATCTCGGACTTGTACCTTAATGGTATGGAAGACTTGCCCTTAAGATAAAGAAGGGTTAAAGAGCCTACCCAGTATGCACCGTATAGCAAGCAATGGAATTGTGCAGAGAAGGGTGATATAATTATGGATGGGCTCTTTTAACGACGTCGCCGCCATGTTGCTTCAAGTCCAGCTCCCCCGATGAATCTTTTGGCGGTTAAACTGTGTTTTCCACTCTAAATAAACTCTATAATATCCTAACTTGTACCATCATTGCAAGGCTTCTTCACAAGGTTGACGACGGGTAATTTTTTGAATGATGTCCCAATTTCGCTGTTTACTTTTTATCTTTATGTTGCGAAGTTTTTGCACGCAATAAAGGCAATTTTATGAGGTTCTTACAAAGATGTTAATACTGGCTTTTTGTAACACAGCAAATCGACTTAAATATGACTGTGCTGTGCTGTGTGTGCTGAGGTTAATTTGACAGTTTTATATAGGGTGACTGGTAATTAGTGACCTATACTTAAACACATGATTATACTTATGCTAACAAACAACTTTTGCTATGGGACCAAACCTGAAATCGCGAAAAAAATCAGCTGCCCCATACATTCATGTTCGCATAACTCGTCAAAATAATATATGGGGCAGCTGATTTTTTTTTCGCGATTTCAGGTCTCTTCCCATATTAAAAGTTGTTTGTTATCATGAGCACAATCATGTGTTTAGGTATCGGTCACTAATTACCAGTAACCCTATATACAGGGCAATTTTTAAATCACTAGCTAAATTTTCACAGGGTGTTCTACCCATGATTATGAACAACTTTCACTATGGGACCAACTCTGAAAATCACGAAAACAAAAACAGCTGTTCCTTACATTTTGACAAGTTATGCGAACATAAATATAGGGAACAGCTGATTCATTTTACGCAATTTCAGGTTTGGTCCCATAGTAAAAATTGTTCATAATAATGAGTACAATGACCTTAAAAGGATAACGAGTTTACAATTTTACCCTGTGTTGAAACATTTTAATTAAAAGTACTTATCAAAACTTTGCATCAGAACGGATTCACCTGTTGATGAGTTATAAAGCCGAAGACAAACATAACACGAAGGTGAAACGTTCGTTTGTGAAAATTCACGCTTTAAATTTTCATTAAGATCTCAGTTGCGATGTAGGCAGTCTAGGAAGTTTAAGGCTATAAGTGCAAGCAATGATAACAGCTGCAAGCTAATGTAACATCAAGCAAATTGATTTCCTGCTTAAACTGTCCGTATTTTCAAATTAAAACTGTCATTCTTTGACAGTAATAAACAAAACTGAGAACGGGTCTTCTCGCGATATTCCTTAAAAAAAAAGAAAAAAAAAAAAAAGAAATATCGCGAGAAGACCCGTTCTCAGTTTTGTTTATAATGTGTACAAATCGCGAAAGTTTAAAAAGTCTTTATTTAGTATTGGAGAATAGAAAGAGAGGTTTATTTGTAGGTAAAGGATTTGACAACACACTGTAACTCAAGATGGTGGCGATGGTGATGGATGGATTGTAAGTGGAATTAAACTTACATTCCGGCCGTCGACGTCGACAGATGGCGCTCTTGTCAGTTTCATACTAAGGAATATGTGTTTTGCGAATTTAATCCTTATAGTTACTAGAATAGTAGAAATTGTCAAACTGACAGGTGTATGGGACACATTCTATCGGCGGCCGGACTGTAAAATACTCTCCTATAACTAATGTTAATAAATAATAAATATTTTTTTTATTAAACCATGCGTATACAAAAATAGTATGAACTCTGGTATCCAAAAAAAGATTTAACTTGTGTTATGGATACCAGCATTCTCACATAAATGAAATTTACATTGGTTGCAACAGACGACGATGTCAAGAGTGGCACAGTATACAGGAGACGAAGCCTTTGGTAGAATGTGTGTAAGTGTAGTGTTAGTCACACTAATAAAAAATAGACCAGCCCTCTGGTCACGTAAAGAGTCGACCACGGAGCGAGAGTGCATGGGAGGCCGTCACCTCCTTCTGCGAAGCAGTAATGCTCGCAAAGGAGGAGGCGGAACGCGAGAGGGAGAGGCAACAGCCGCGCCCTCGCGCCTCTAGCCGCCGCAGGAGACGCGCTGGGCGGCGGGAATCTATCGCCGATTCCCGGCCACCGTAGGCGCGGGCTTGCGGACGACGAGTAATGGGCAGCTCGCCGTCCGGTAAGGACCAGGCCCGGGTCGACGGCGCGTTGTGTTCCACGCGCGCCTCAAAGAGATGTCAGCAGTGACGGGGTCCAATAGGGCCGAAGCCGCCGGGGTCGCGGGTAGTTCGAAAGAGATACCGTGGCCCTGGCACGGCCAACTGAAGGAACACGGGTGGGTTTTAGTCAGTAAAAGTCTGACACGCCTTCCCGCTCTGCCCGGAGCGGGAGAAGTCATTTGATGATTTTCCATCCACAAAGAAAAAAGTCGACCAACCGCTTAGAGATGTCTCGAAAAACCAAGTGGTTACTTGGACCCCATGGCCCTAGTATTTCAACCCCAAACGGCGCGACCATATAACTCCCAATTTCACCCTACTTCACATACTTCATATAGCTAAATATCAATTAAGATTAAAACAATATTTCACGGCAATAAAGAAACGTATGAGCGCTCTCGGCATTATTTATCTCGGGAGAAACAAATCGACTGCCTCATGGACCGTAAACAACTGATCCCCTCAAGAAAAATCTTCAGTCAATCGGAACATATGATACCGTGTATATTCTCATTAACACGTTCGTATCGAAATATGTATAAATAAATGGGGAATATTGAAAGGGGTGAGATATGAGGTTAGATTTAGCTTTTAGCTGCCTCGCTGTCCTAGTGGCTGCAAGCGCTACTGCTGAGCATGAGGTCCAGGGTTCGATTCCCGGGTCACGCAATAATTTCTGATTTTATGTTATGTTATTTAGCTTTTCGTGATAATACAGGATGGAGACGTCAATACGACAACTCATTATTATTATTTATTAGTTATTATTATAGTTTATTCATGGATAATAAACTTTCTGTCCTTACCAGTAAAATATGATGTCAAAAGTACAAAAAAAAAAAACAAATTAAACATCATATACCCAACCAATGACATTCACAGTCTACAAATAAAAATTCAATCAAATACCTATTATCTAATTAGTCACTGTTTGACGGAATCCATAATCAGCGAATCTCCTATTTAGATTGCTGGAAAAATATTTTTTTAAATTTCAATGTTTTGATTTGTATTTCAAATCAAATCAAAATTTCTCTATGCGGACAACAAAGATCCATAATGTTAATAATACCTTATTGCACTAGTTAGTAAGTGATATTTGAGTTTGAAGTATTTTGCACAAAAGACGACCAAGTAAGGTATAAGTTTCTCACTTAGCCATCCTCTCCACAAAATGCCTCAAAATGGGAGAATAGAAAACTCTCTGTCACTGTTTTCAGAATGCTGTTGGTACTGGCCTGTGTTCTATATAGTTACTAATGATGCAATTTTTTTCCGAATGCTCACATGAAAGCCGTCAGTTCGATTCTGTACAAACATTGCCGACGCACTACAGAAACAGGGCAGTCTCAAAAGCATTCTGAAAATATTATCATATTGGACGCGCAAGACATCCAGAGACCTTTTGGTGTAGCTGTCTTAGACCTCCCGTGTCTGTACACGGGAGGTCATTGAAATGTTTCAAATTACTCCTATGCACAAGTACTGCCAGTGTTTACATTTACTGTAGTATTGTTGGCCCCACGTTGTATGCTTTTATGTACTATGGACCAAACTTAAGCATGCTCACTTAAGAAAATATTCCTGCGAGAGCACAGCTAGTGACAACCAGTAGTTTCGCCCAATTAGGTACCTACTGAGGAAATTCTAGACGGGACGTCTGCAAAGACAGGTCATAAATGTATATTATGAGTCATTTTTCTAAACTTTATGTGGGTAGTTTTATAAAAGACTAGCTGTTGCCCCCGGCTTCGCCCGCATGGATGTCCATACTACCCTATTTGAATCGGATTTTGTTCACAATTTCATGTGTTTTATTTTGCGCGGAGCCCTAATTATTTTTCTAAAATAAAAGTACCTTAAACTACTCCTTTTAAAGTCAGCTATCTGCCAGTGGAGTCCCGTCAAAATCGGTCCAGCCGTTTCGGAGATTAGCCGGAACAAACAAACAGACATACAAACATTTTTAAAATTGTATTTTCGTTTTAAGTACAGTATCATATGCATTATAAAGCTGTTATTTTGACATAACAAATAGACACTTCAATTTTATTTATGAACAAAGAACAGATTGTAACTTTGTATGCAGTGGTTATATAAAAGGAAACTACATATTTATTGTCAATCTATTAACAGGAAACCGCAGGCAAATAGAAATTTCCTTGAAATAAAAGTAGGATATTGTTCCAAGAACAACGTTCGACTTCAATTTCAATATTTAAAATTACACAAAACGTCTATACAAATCGCCAAAAGGATGTCAACATCACAAATCCGTATTAGCAAGTAGGCAATCCATTTGAAACGTCCCCAAACTTTGCGGGGTAACCTCAGAGCTATTTTAATGATTAATGTGCTAAGCGACAATACGAATCCTCGTCGGTTATCTAACCCGGACAAAGAAAGGGCACATCTATTCATATATCATATGCAGGCTTGACCCTTCCTCCACCGCAGATTGGAGAAACGTAGTAGCTGGAAACGTCTTCCAAATAATTTACGGACAACAAGTTTTTCGTTTTTCGTATTTAAAATCAAAATAATTATGACTGTCTGATAAAGTTAAAGGTAAGTATATATTAATAAATAAGGTACTCATGTTTTTTGTATTTATAATTATGTACAAACAATAGGCCCGAAATATCTTGTCGAGTCTGAACATATGCACTACAAACTTTCGCTCATGTTCTCTCACTCACACTCGTCTCATGTCACCATTTGGTTTCTAAAAAATGTTACTGCGCAGACTTCTACGTGAAGTTCGGACTCGCCAAGATATTTCGGCCGTAGTATATTTATGATTTGTCTTGAGTGCAGAAGTCACAAGGTGCGGGCTGAGTTGACAACATAATTGTATTTGTAACAAAAATACCGAATTTTAGTTGTTTTTAGGGTTCCGTACCTTAAAAAGTTAAACGGAACCCTTATGGATATGGATACTTCTTTTTCCGTCTATCTGTCTGTCTGTCAATCTGCCAAGATCATTTTTCTCAGGATCGCGTGGAGGTATCAAGTTCAAATTAATATTAATACGTAGGTCTATGATCCCTTGGAGCTCTAAAAAATGAAGCTTCTAAGTCAATGCAATAAAAAAAATATGGCCATTTATGCGACATATTTTGATAGACGCAAGTAAATCAAAACCTACATGTTACTTACCGTTGACTTAGAATCATGTTTGGCATGAAGCAAGGTATCACAGCACAAGTAACGGAAAAAGTCCGAAGACCGATAATTTGGGTTCTTTTTTTTTTGTATTTTTTTTTTTACATTTTTTTTTTGTCATATATTTTTTTTGTGATTGTTACTTTAAATTTGCAGTTGGAGAATTGACCGTGATGTATATCAATGTAATGGAGGAGCTCGTGACTATAAGTAACAGGTTAAGCATGCTTGCCGGGTTTGGCCCGTGGATGGGTGACCATCTTTACATACCGTGACTCCTCAGTGCCTCGGAAAGCACGTTAAGCCGTTGGTCCCGGCTGTCATTCGTGGATCTTTGACAGTCGTTACGGGTCGTCAGAAGCCCGAAAGACTGACAACCAGTCTTACCAAGGGGTGTCGTATTACTTACCCAGTTACTGGGTTGTGGAGGTCAGATAGGCAGTCGCTGCATGTAAAATACTGGTATTCAGCTGCATACGGTTAGACTGAAAGCCGACTCCAACATACTGGGGAAAAGGCTAGGCAGATTGATTGATTATATATCAATGTATGGGAGAACATGTTTTTCAACTACAATATCAAGTTTGTCTTTGGGATAAATTGTTTTCAACTACGGAACCCTTCATTGTGCGTAGTGCGACCATACTTGGCCGGTTTTTTTTTTATTTTGGACAAGTAGGCACATAATTTGCAACTGACTCCCAACAAAGTTTCCAAAATCGTTTAACATGTCTGTCCACAAAACATTTAAATCTTTTGATTAAAATGTCACAAAGAATAAACAACATCTAGAGACTTTATTTCTTTGTAATTAAAGAGTAACCTTTCTGTCACTGTCTTCTACTTCTGAAACTTGTATTGAAATGTTGCCACATTCTACCAATGTTTTTGTACTACCTCATGCCCAAAGGTTTTAAATAAACTTCGTCTATTTATCGCCTCATTGGAAAATGTGTATGAGATTACATATTTCTATGAATTCTAGTTTTGTGAGATGGGACTAAGGCATCTTTTTACAGCTGCTTCATTGGTTTCCTAGAATATTCCCTTCGAGCTACTTACACGATCCTACTCTTCTGTAAATATATTTCCTTTGATTCCAGTCAGTCGCTTTCGATCGTATTAAAACAGGACAGTACGTCGTATTAAAATACACAAGGACAGTACGATCTACCCTGCCTCTAAATTATATTGCATGTACTTTTAACTGTCATAATATTGTGGAACTTTACCTGTGTTACTAAACTATTTAAGACTATTTTTAAATAGTTTTTATTATTTTCAGTTTTTTTTTTTTAAGTTTGACAATATTGTCAGTTAAAAACTACCAAAAATATAATTTTATTTGACTGATGTAAGAAAACAGACCATTGCAGACTGCAGTAAGCTATGGCCTTAGTATGAGTTTTTATACTTACTCGATCGTGTTTACGTTTAGGTTAACTTACGTCAATTTGTATGGAATAATTGTGTTTCCCATTATAGTCACCAGACGGCGCTTATTCAGTTTCAGTACAAATTAAAGTTTACGTTAACATGATCGAGTAAGTATAAATCTCGCACTAAAGTACCCTGACACGTCATTTAATTGCGCTGTGTCATAGACTATTTTATCTCTCTACCGAAATATTTTTAACCAAAATACAGCAATGCTACATTGTAAACTCATATATCAATCTGCCTAGCCTTTTCCCAACTATGTTGGGGTCGGCTTCCAGTCTAACCGGATGCAGCTGAATACCAGTATTTTACATGGAGCGACTGCCTATCTGATCTCCACAACCCATTAACTGGGTAATACGATACCTCTTGGTAAGACTGGTTGTCAGACTTTCGGGCTTCTGACGACCCATAACGACTGTCAAAGATCCACGAATGACAGCCGGGACCAACAGCTTAACGTGCTTTCCGAGGCACGGAGGAGTCTCGATATGTAAAGATGGTCACCCATCCACGGACAACCCCGGCAAGCGTAGCTTAACCTGATGGATCGAACCGAGCGGCTGTTATTACTTAGCCACGAGCTCCTCATCATCATCACAAGAACATTGTAAGCTCATATAATTGTTACAAAAATCTTTCAGTCTATCACATTGAAAACTTAACTACACTTATAAAAATATCTTTATTTTTCTAACTTTGGGTATTATTCCACTGAAATTGTCTAGAAAGAAGGTAGTGCTTAAGTTTCGAACAAAGGTAAAGAGTTTGACGCCTGCAGACATAGAATAAACAACGTGAAACACAATTCAACCGCAAGTTGGAGTTTATTTTGAACTGGAACTGTTCGGTAAACTATTGTTATAAGAGCTGAGTCTTGGTTATGTATGTGTGTCGTCAGTTCCCAGAAGGGTTGACCTGCGCAAAACGACATAATTCTCGAGACGACGAGAAATATGTGATGTATCACAAAGTTAACATATTTGTAACGTAACGTTAACCTGATTGTTAACGTATTTGTTTTTTTTTGTTTGTTGTTTGTTTTTGTGTTCTTTGTCTTTGTTTTTTGTGTTTTTTTAATTTTTTTTTTTATTATTAGCCTTTTTAATCGGACGAAGAAAGTCTTCAGTCGTAGTCTCGTCTCGTTGACGTTTGCTCATATTGTGTATGCCCTATTACCAGTCGGCGGAGGCCTCCTCCTTCTTCATTCCTGTCTCTTTCTGACCACTTTGCTCCATGTCGTTCCAGCGATCTGTCTAATGTCATCATCCCACCTTTTCTGTGATCTACCTCTCATTCTTTGGCCGTTTCTTGGGTATAATATATTAAGAATAATAATGTTGTGACCAATGTGGAATGTAGTGTTTGTATGTTTTGCTTTTTCCTGGCTTTGTGATAATTGTTTAATTTTAGTGTTACATTTATTGTTAATACCACTTCGTGTAATTCGTGTAGGTATGTTAAAACTGTTCGACACAAATGTAAATTTGTTGAAGAATAAATAAATAAATAAATATCAGTGGGTAACTATTTTGCTCCATTTGTCCTTCCCTCTAATCATGTGTCCAGACCATAAAATTAACATGAATTTTTATAACGTTTTCGGTATGATCATAATAACTTAATACGTAGTAGGTAGACCTTCTGTGCTTCCGAATGCAACGAACGAAATAAAATATATCAATTTTGTTAATACACTGTACCTGCACATTACATAACACAGGGTAAAAATAAATTATCTAGCGAAACTCCGCAGATGTGATGGGTATCTTTCAATATCTAAACACGAAAAAATAAAAAAAATTGATGACTTTTTTGGGTCAATGACCGCTGTTGGTCTTGTTACTTGAAGTGTGAGTTGATAAAATCTGTTTAATCGTGTTTAGATATCGATACCTACACATCTGCGGAGTTTCCCTAGCTAATTTAATTTGACCTTGTATGTTGTATTATTAATAGCACCAGTATACCAATTCATTTTAAGCAATGGATGGTGTAGGTATTTATTCTTGAAACTACACACATCAAAAGTGTCTAGGGATCAAGCATTTTTATGCGGATTTCTTGAGATTGAGATGTGGCTTTGTAATAAATTTATGATTTTATAAATTTATATGGATCCTTTTTGGTGCATTTCATAATTTGAATCAGGAACTGTGAATCAAATTCGAGTAAAAGATGAAAATCAGCTGTCAATATTTTCCCTATAAAAACATACAACGCATTGAAGACATTATTAGTGCTACTGTTTCCCTACTACTGATTAAAACCAACGTTATTATGGAGCGGCGACGTCATTTAAGCAGGGAAGAAATGCTCAGAGCCGTGGGAATGATAGAAGCTGGTTCCCGGCAACGTACTGTGGCTTTAGCTCTGAATACAAGTCAGAGTGTTATCAGTCGACTTTGGACACGTTACCGAAGCACTGGTACCGTGGCTGAGCGCCATGGAGGACGGTATCGCTGCACCACACGGAGACAAGACCGATACATTCAAATCTTAACTCGAAGAGCTCCAACTATAACCGCCATGATGTTAGCCGTGAGGCTTCATCACTCTTCAGGGAACTTAATTAGCGACCAAACAGTCAGAAACCGCTTGCATGAAGTGAACCTTCATTCCCGAAGACCGCTACGGGTACCACCTATAGCAATGCACAATCGTAGGATTCGATATCAATGGGCTCTTGAACACAGAAATTGGGCAGAAGAACAATGGCGTTTCGTGTGCTTTTCTGATGAGTCTCGTTTTGGTATGAGACCGGATACAAGACGTATACGACACTGGAGAACCCCTGGACGCCAACAGCGATTAAAATCCTGCCAGGAAGTCCATCCTTATAGTGGTGGAACCATCATGGTATGGGCGGGTATTTGGATCGGCGGAAGAACTGAGTTGATTTGGATCAGAGGCAACCTCAACGCTCAAATTTATGCTGAGACGATTGTATCAGACGTCATCGTTCCTCTACAAGTGCAAATCGGTCCCTTATTTCAGTTAATGCATGATAATGCACGACCGCACACCGCAAGAGTTGTAAGACAGACTCTCGCTGCAGCTAACATCAATGTCCTGCCCTGGCCTGCTCAGTCGCCAGACTTGAACCCGATTGAGCATGCATGGGATATGCTACAGAGAAGAGCTCTGCCGAATATGGAGGGTATCCAGTCGCAAGAAGACCTTTTTTTGTTGTTGCAACGAACATGGGCGGCCATTCCACAGCGTGATTTGGATGAACTCATTTTGAGTATCCCAAACCGATGTTCTTGTGTTGTTAGTGTTCGCGGTAGAAACACGGATTATTAATTGTTTAAGTTACCCAATAAAATTTTAAAGAAAACTGTTATTTCAGTCTTTTTTTCGAACTTTAATGTTAGTGGTTCAAATGTCAAAAATCCCTTTATTAGGAAAATGGCAAATTTCTTTATTAATGCAAAGGTGACTTGGTTTATCGTTACTGTGACAAACGAAAACACTTTATTTGATGAATCCTTAAAGAAAATTTTAATTAATATCAATCAGGAGAAAAGTTATTGCAAAAATATATGTTGATCCCTAGACACTTTTGATGTGTGTAGATTAAAATCGAAACAGTTCTCATTCAAAATAATTTCATCACATCAAAATACCAAAATGCCATTCAATTCATTTCACATTGAATTTCTATAATTACCTTTTAAACAGGTATTCTCATCAAAATGTCCATATGTTTCAATGTAATGTATAGATTATGATCCTTTTACCTTTTCCTTTTTTGCTATAAAGGAACAGGGGAAGACAATATACTCAATACTCAATTCTCAATCATTTATTTCATTCCACAATGTATATAAAAGATGGGAAGACGAATTGAAGCTCACAGTGGGTCCAAATTTGAGAAGAGTTCTGAGAGATATAACTTAGTGGAAGTTGTTAGAGAAAGCCTTTTCCAAAAGACACACGGACCTAAGAGAGATTCTGTAAACTACTGAAAATACCACAACGCAAAGATGTTTAGAATAAAAATGGCTTATTTACATTTTGATCAAAATTAATTTATGCAGAAACTTCTCTGTGTTGTACTGAATAAAACCAATGAAGTTAAACATTTCAATTCTTTTAATGCATCACACAATTTCAGAACAAACTAAAAATTCTCCATACGGCATTTCATACAAACTTTCAAGTCTTTTTTTATCGAAATGAATGAACCGATATTAATGGAACTTCATACGCATAAGCAGGATACACAGGTCTAAAAAGTTAGTTAAGAACATTTTCGAAAAATAGTGTTGCAACTAAATTCGACCGATTTTAAATATTCCTTAGAAACAGAGATTTCCAATTATCTTTTTTTTTAATAAGATATTTCCTGCTTATGCGTATGAAGTGTCATTAAAATCGGTTCAATCATTTCGATAAAAAAGGACTTGAAAGTTTGGATGAAATGCCGTACGGAGTTAACGCTCTTAAACATTCCATTTTCATTTCATTCCGAATTTCTAGAATGTCCTAATAAACGTGTTTCTACATCAAAATATCCATTTGTAGTTTTAGCTGTTTTGGTCTAAACAAGCCTTTGTGTTGCGGTCGCTTCGAGTCCGTTAGCCTGCGGCCAAATTCTGTTGAAAACGAACTCTAATGTTCCGTTTTGTACGAAATTAACGAAACAAGCGAATGTTAATGTTACGCCAGCGCTGTTTTAGTGGCAGGATTTAAGAGGTATTTCCCATGTAATGGTTTGTGTTCCCAGAAGGAACATGGGAACTATTTTTAGTTTGAGGGTTATGAGTACCTATGGGCTTTTACTTGAGAGTGATGAGGTGGAGGTTTTGTTACAGTATTTTCATTTTATTGTGTGTTTATATACCTTTGGGGTAATAAATGCTTTAGTAGTTAAATATTTACCGTTTATTTCACACTAGCTTTTGCCTACGACTTCGCCCGCGTGGATAACGGAAAATATCCCAAGGGAACGTACTACCGGGAATTCCTTCCTTATTCCTTGTCGAAGTTATAAGGGAACCTCTGTGCAAAATTTCAGCTTTCTAGGTCGAAGGGTTTGGGCTGGGCGTTGATGAATCAGTCAGTCCGGACTTTTCTTTTTATTTATATTTCACATTACCTATTGCGAAAACCATATTGAAGGCAACATTAATTAAAAATGAAAATAATAGGGTAAAAAGAAATTGTATTTAGTCCATCAGTCAAATAATAAAAAATATTAGACACGTATTTTTTGCTTTATCATATTAATAAAAAAATACTTAGATAAAACGCATTAAAGTTGGTGAGTGGGGGGCTCGGTACGTCACAAATATAACAAACTCACATTTTAACTCAATGCATCGCCGTAATCTTTTGATTCCTTACGTAAAAAAATAAAAATACGTGTCCAATATTTTTTATTAATGTACACGATGGACAAACATATTTTTTTTTGCTATCATCATTATTTTATTCTAGGAAAACTTGATTTCAAGCTCAAAATAATGCAGCATTACCACGTTGAAAATTACGTAATCTCACACTGTCGCACATTATCATTTTATAATCATCCAGGCCATTAAAACACAATGAAAATAAAAAATAACTGAGCAAACACGCTTAATTTAAATAAAACGGGAACCTTTTTCGATGATGAAATTAACCTTAACAGAGGAGTTGGACGGGTTGAAAACCGATAAAAGGTACCTATACAGAAAAACCACTCCAAAAAAGTCGACTTTGAACAATTCCTAGAAACATGAAACTGACATTTAAGGTAAACGCACACTTATCTGAGCCTAACGAATTTTAGAATTACTTGTATGAAATCCTGTGAAACCTCGCACACTTATCCGCGCGGAATCGGACGAATCGCCGGAAGAATTACTAAGAAATTAGTTTCGTTCGGCGAGGTCGATTCTTTCGGCGCGGACAAGTTTGCGTTCACATTTTGGAAGTCTCAGCCGGCCTATTCTGTAAAAATTTTACAGTAAAAACTTAGGTGAACTGAGCTTGAAGTAAGCTATTCAACCTGATGCTTGACAGTGTCACTATGTCACTGTCAATCTGTAGAATCAGGATGAATGACAGCTAACTTTAATCTCACTGAGAGCAAGAGATTCTTGCAATACTTCGGCAGGTTTATAACTATTTAGAGCAGCCGTTCTGATAGATTTCTAATGATAGGTAGGTATAATTAGAAAGAATCTAATTATAAAAAATCTGAATCTACAAATTATTTATTTTCATCGAAATATTTTTTTTATCCAATCACTCTTTCCTCTATACCTACTTACACAACACGTGAAAGTGACCATAAAAGAGAAATATCTCAAAAATCGCTAAGATGCAACGAATGCACCCATGTTTAGCTATCGAGGCGATACAAAACAATTTCTACTGATATACGTGGAACAGTCTACACCTCGCGATGGTCACTTACAGTCGTTAGCTTTATTAATTTATTTAAATTTTGTGTTGCAGCCGCAACACGAGCTAGACATAGGCCTCCCCCAAGTACTGCTACTTCGATTGGTTCTGTGCTTCTCGCATCCAGCGGATTCCTGCGGCCTTCACCAGGTCGTCGGTCCACATTGTGGGAAGCCTTCCAAAGCTACGTCTTCCGATACGCGGTCAGCACTCAAGAAACTTTCTGTCCCATCTGTTCTGCCCACTGCCACTTAAGTTTGGCAATACTTCGTGCTATGTCAGTTATCTTGGTTCACCTAAGGACCTCATTTCTGATTCGATCACGCAGGGAAACTCCAAGCATAGCCCCTCTGCACTGCCCTTTGGGTTACTTTAGCTTTCAAAAGAGGCTCATTGTGAGCGACGTCCAAAATTCTTCGTTTTTATGTTTTCCATGAAAATAACACGACGTAGGTTTGGTATGTTATGTTACAAATATTTTTTTTTTTTTAATTGAACTTTTGTAATTTATTTGTTGCATGCCTGAAACCGCCTGAAGCGTAGTACATGTCAATACATTTTACTCGGCAGAGCACATCAAAAGGTTTATTTTACAGTGGGCAATTTTTTGTGCCTGTAATTGAATGGCCAAGTTTACGATCGACCAAAAATATTTACTGTGGAAACTAAAGCAAATAGTTCGGGATGCGCTGTTGCTATTTTTTATACGGATATGAAAGTAAATAGAATTCACAATATTTGTTTGCTGGGACTCTCTTGCTGTGTATGTATTTATGTTTGTTGTTTTTCCAGAGAATTTTTCGATATTCTTTTTTTACTTATGATGATTTTTTTCCATCGGATGATGTCTTTTTACGTTTGTATATAATATATAAGCTTATATACCTATTATATAAAGGGTTTTTCCTTATGCACACATGGGGTGCAGAAAGCCTTCAAGGAGATATATAAGGCTCCCGGTATGGAAAAAATATGAGGAGTGAAATATAAGCGTAACTTGTCACGTTTTTGTGTAACATTTTTGTGTATTTTTTTTTTTCATATTTTGCTAGGTGGATTGGTAAAATAGGCTGTCAGGAAAAGGTTAAGGGAGTGCAATGTTGACACCTAATTATTTTAAAGAACTGTCTTGCAATTCATAATTGAGTATTTCAATCTGCGTAGCCTTTTCCCAACTATGTTAGGGTCGGCTTTAAATCTAACCAGATACAGCTGGATACCAGTATTTTACTTGGAGCGACTGCCTATCTGACCTGCACAACCCAGTTACTGGGTAACACGATACCCCTTGGTAAGACTGGTTGTCAGACTTCTAGGCTTCTGACTAAGCGTAACGACTGTCAAAGGTCTACGAATGACAGCCACGGCTTAGCGTGCTATCAGAAGCACGGAGGGGTTTTGATATGTAATGCATGGTCACCCATCCACGAACCTACTGCAGCAAATATAGCTTAACCTTCGATCTACCCGAGCGACTGTTATCATTTAGCAGTATTGAGTATCGCACTAATATTATAAAGGCAAAAGTTTGTGAGTGTGTGTGCGCGTGGGTGTGTATGTTTGTTACTTCTTCACGCTCAAATGGCTGGGCCGATTTAGATGAAATTTGGTATGTAGATAGGTTATACCCTGGATGAAGACATAAGCTACTTTTATCCCGGTCTACGCGCGTGAAACAGCGGAGCGCAGCTAGTTTATTCTATAAATGTGATTAGTTACTGCCATGTTACTGCTTTTCGTCGTCACCCAACTTATAAATAAAAATTAAATAGACAAAATGTAACAATATTATTTCTGTCTATTCTCTTAATCCGACATTTCATTAGAACCGTACCGTACACTTGGATATCTGCGTTTAATTTAAACAGACAAACCTCATTACAGACAACGATTCTCTCGCAAACTTTCTTAATCTATTTCCATTCTTAGTTTTCTCATAAACGTGGGAAACAACATGCGGTATTGTCTGTGTGTACCTACTATTCATGTCTGATTTGTAACTTGCTGAAATTTCTAGAAATATAAAGTTCCTAGGTGGGTACAGTTAGTGTTGTTACGAAGTTACTGGAATCACCGGAAAGGTCATTTTGAGTCCCATTCAAAGTGGTTGAGCTGAACGGTGCTGATCCATGCGTCACGTTGTGAACGGGTGTCGTCAGTTTGGACTCTTCATCTCATAGCTGCCACGGCTTATTTTAATTTAGTTTAATTTTTAAGCAGTAGTCAAATCTATAAATTGAAAGGCCTACATTGTCTTCCCATACCTATTAACACTGTTATTTGAAAATATTGTAAAAGCCAAGTATTTTTAAAAGAGTAACCATGGAGTTTCTTGCCGGCTCTTCTCCATAGGAAACGACCAATTTGGAACCGTGCAACTAGCTTCTGACGTTTCATAAGTGCCCATGTAGGTTTATGTGAAATAAAAAACTTCAGCGCGCCATGTCATGCGCATCGGAAAGCGGCAGAGCGGCAAACTTATGTGATGCGAACTATACTCGTAATGGGTCCGAAGAGAGTGTCTAAAGAAGCATTAGCCACGGATAAGTTTGGTCATTAGACCCCTCGCCAGTTCGCAGACGAGCGACCTTGTAACAAGCGTTTATATTTTTGTTTAAGTTTTATTTTTCTGTTTAAGGGGAATGCGCTGTGGTAGCCCGTAAATTCAAATATTCTTGCGTTTTTTGCAATATGCAGGTCACGTACTCGTATGTTAGATTTTGTGCGGATTCGTCTGATTTCGGAAATCCGTCGAATCCGCATGAAATCTAACTTAGAAAGATGTATTGATGATTTTTATGGTTAAAATTATGTAAATATTTATTTGTTATAGGCGCAAAAATCATATTTTTATCAACACACAACCTAATAGGGACTCGCACATTGCAAAAAACGCAGCATTGCAAATTTGAATTTCGCTGGCTGCTACTGCGCAATCTGCTAAAGATTGACGTACGTTCTTTGTAACGTATGTAACGTATGTTTTTATTTATAATAATGTTCTTATTTATATAATTATTTATGTATCTATGTTCTTGTTTATATATGTAACGTATGTTCTTTTTTGAGCGTAGACTAAGTTAGAGCGGGTTTTGGAAACCAATAAATGTCAATAAGTTTTTTTTAATATTATTATAGACCGTTCATCACATGGCGTTGTCTTTGGATCTGTTGCTATTTTTATTAACAGATTTGTTACGTGTGTGTATATAACAAGGTAGTTATTTTCTTCGTTTATCAATAATACTTATTGTAACTATCAGTTCAAAAATTAAAAATTGGCAGAAATATAAATCAATCTGCCTAGCCTTTTCCCAACTATGTTGGGATCGGCTTTCAGTCTAACTAAATGCAGTTGAATACCATTGAGCGACTGCCTATCTGACCTCCACAACCCAGTGACTGGGTAATACGATACCTCTTCGTAAGACTGGTTGTCAGACTTTCGGGTTTCTGACGACCCGTAACGTCTGTCAAAGATCCACGAATGACAGCCGGGAGCAACGGCAACGGCTTAAAGTGCCTTCCGAGGCACGGATGAGTCTCGGTATGTAAAGATGGTCACCCATCCACGGACCAACCCCGGCAAGCGTAGCTTAACCTGATGGATCGACCCGTGCAGCTGTTAACTTAGCCACGAGCTCCTCTGACAGAAATACTTCAGCCAATTTTAAAATCTACTAGTACTGATTAATGTTTGATTGCAGTTGATTTAACACTCTTTTGCATTAGAACGACGTCCAGTAAGATATTTTAAATTTTAACGAACAACAAGCATTTGTCGGTAAAAATACAAATATAGCAGTCGAAATAAAAAAGCCGTGTTAGCTGACACAAACAAACCTCGAAGTTCCCGAGGAACATTAAAAAGTTTTGAATACTTTTTTGCTTCATCACTGTAATGTTTTAAGTTTAGTTCTTTTAAGCCTCTTGGGAGTAATTTAGACTTCTCGCTGTTTTTAAAACACGAAACATATTTTTCTGTAACGAGGTTAACTGTTAAAACAAACGTGACTGCTTGTAGGTATTATCTTTGTTAATTTGTTATTTTTTTGTGAGACCGATGGATTAGAGCAAAATTTTGCCATTGTACCGTGTACATAAAAATAGAAAAAATACTAATACATTATAAAAATTACCTACTTTAAAAAGTTCAATAAACAGTAATTTGGAAAATACTAAGAAAAATAGTCAGCCGTCCCATACATTTGGCTCGAGTAGGTATTGAAGTTTTGTATGGGGCAGTTGGTATTTTTTTCGCGATTATGTTGGTCCCATGGAACCACTTGTTCAATTTGACGGTCTGTACTACACCCTTAATGATGTCCACACCTTTCTGATACATACTGTATTTTATAGGTCCTAAATCGATACAAAATGTTATTTAATTTTTTTAAAAGGTTGATGACGGTAGGAATATCTTTGTACTAACAAAGATATTCCTAGTCAATTAATCAATTCCCCAAACTCTACATTAGCTGCGACAAAAACCATTCACTCATGAAAAATGGAATCGATATTTTTAATTCAATCAAAATTCGAAATTGGAATCGCAATTGAAATTCTAAACCATTTCCCGATCAATCAAGCGTCTATTACCTGTCAGGGTTGTCATCGAACGCTTTATGATAGTATAATGACAAAGTGGGAACCCTAATGGGCCTTCATTAAGGTAACAAATATTAATGGATGCCTTTTGTGACGGCTAGGCTGCATGAAGTGATTTTGGTGGTGGCCATGATTTTGGTTTTTATTTTTGAACTGTTATTTTTTTGTTGTGTTTTTAATTAACGGTGGAGATTTATGAATTTGATATTTATGGATTGTGAACATAAAAGGAAATTAATTTAATTGATAATTGTCTTATCTAAATTCATTATATTATTATAATTTGTCTTATGCTTGGGAGAGGCCTATCTCCAACAGAGGACGTCTTTCGGCTGAACAGATGATGATGAGATTCATGAAGGTTTGTGTTACCTATACAATATTTAATTAGCTTTAACTTAACTGGCCTAAAAATAAATCCTTAGTAATCTTATCTCATAAGAATGAAATGAATCGCATACAATGAAACCTACACTTAGTCTTCACGATACTCGTATTTCAGGAGCGTTATACATCAATCATTAGGACAGCTAATTTAGCCAAACAATAACTTTTTGCACCTTTTCTTTTCTTTCCTGATATCTTCCATTCTTATAAAGATAAAGGAAAAGCGTTTGCTATAATAAAATATAATCACACCTCTGGGTTTTTTCGATGGATGAATCATTCATAAATCATAAAATTGTAATCGCGGTGAAATAAAACAGTTACTGTTGGTTTCTTTCCTTTGAGAGAAACCAAAAGTAACTGTTTCATTTCACCGCTTTATTTTTAAACGCTTTCACCGTTTTATTGAATTCAACTTGAAATATTTAAAAAAAAAAACCTTTCTTATTTTAAGAACAAAGTGGAATGAAATCGTGCGATTTGGGTTAGAGTGCGGACTTCAGTTTATTTTTATACTAACAATATTTTTATTTTAACCACAAGCCATTCTTATATTTATACTAGCTGCGCCCCGCGGTTTCACCCGCATAGACCGAGATAAAAATTAGCGGTATGAAAAATAAATGTTAGCCGATTCTCAGACCTACTCAATATGCTCACAAAATTTCATGAGAATCGGTCAAGCCGTTTCGGAGGAGTACGGGAACGAACATTGTGACACGAGAATTTTATATATAAGATTTGCTTTTTTAATAAAAAAAATAAAAAAGAACCCACCATAGTCCCTTTTATTATTGCGAATTATTGCGAATATCTAAAAAAATCCTTGTTTCAAACAAGGTTTAAAAATATTTTCTTTTTACCCCTAACGCGGCTGCAAAAAAATTAAATGTTACGGCTAAAAATACTTGCAGGAATTTTCTGCCAGTGACTAAATAAGTATAGGTAAGCAGATAAAAACATCCGTCACGCTGGTCGGCAAACAGTTAAAAGCTTAGCTACTTTTAGAAGTTTTTCACAAATTCCTCGCGTTTTGTAAGAAAGAATGTTTAAAATGTCGGCATCAGCATTTCGCGGGGAACCGTGACCTCATTTCAAAAACTTTTCCCTTCAAGTAAGATTGATGTTTGTAGAAAAAATTACTTTTCGCGAAAAAAAAAACGAATGAAACTTTGGACTTAGGGTTTCACGGCAATGGATATTAAGGTATGCTTTTTTTTTAAATATTTCACGAATTTTTTTGACAAAGCTCAATGTCCGGAATATTTGATTCACAGTTCCTGATTCAAATTATGAAATGCACCAAAAAGGATCCATATAAATTTATAAAATCATAAATTTATTACAAAGCCACATCTCAATCTCAAGAAATCCGCATAAAAATGCTTGATCCCTAGACACTTTTGATGTGTGTATTTTCGTCAAGATTCCCAACTGTCCTAAATAACGGGGCAATAAAAAAAATGCTTTAAATTTTTTAAACATGCCATTTTGATAGGAAATTTAATTTTGTACAAAAAGTTTTACATACTTAAAGTATATCTAAATCTTTCCTCGTTTGCAAGATATATTGAGAAAACTGAAAAGGGTGTGTTAGATTTGATATAATATAATATAATTATAAGCATATATATAGCTATTACGCAAATAGCAAACCTTAAATGTCAGAATGGTTATTGGTTATTTATTGTGTATGAAAGTATTATGAATATGGTATGTAAGGGAAGGATTTCATAAAGAAAAGCACAGAAAGACAAGACTAGATATTTATTATTTCAATTAGGCTTGTCAATAATTATTCATCTTCTAATGAGAAAACTATTGTCCGTTCGCAAAACTAGGTCTTCATGGAGAAGAAGGACAAGAAACTCCATGGAAACAATATTATAGTATTCTATCAACACATTTCTTATATTTCCATAAATTATAGTCATCTCAAACAGTTAATTCTATCACTCAGAATAATAGCAACATAATAACAATATTTAAGGTATAATATCAAAATATGTAACTTACATGACGACTGGTAGATATATTTCACATCACAACGGCACTAGCACTAGCCACTTGAACATCCACTGAGCAACTGCCTCGAGAATGTCATTACAATCCTTTTTATATCCTACCACCCCTTCCATTTATCCCTTCCTATCAAACATCAACTGACAGTATTGTATCAATTGTTTCAAACAACCTGTTATATTAAAATAGCAATATAAATTCTAAGATATACTACAGTTTCTATCAAATATTATTTAATTATTTATAGTAATAAAATCTGTACGAATTTGACAAGTTAAGAGTGGTATATTTCGTAAACACAATAACTAATCAAATTAGATACTTCTACATTGGTCTCAAGCTTCGTAAATGTGATCTAAAGGTTGTTTTACAATGATTCGGTGATTTTAATCACAACCGAACTAACTTCCGGAATCAAGGTAATCTCAAGTATTTACTTTTAAATATTAGACACATAATAATTACATTTATCTAACACGGCCATACTGACAAGTACTTCGCTCTCGAAGTACATTAGATACCGTTTTTCTACAATTGTAATTTACTTTGGTTTTGTCATCGTCATTGTCATTTTTGTTTTGTTTTGCCAATTGCCTAGACGTGTCAAGTCCCATCCACCCGCTGCCAGTGGGATAGACTTGCACCAAGCAAATGACCGACCAGCGGAAACACTCACAGTCATAGTCACAGTCAGCTAATTATAATTATCTAATACGGCCATACTAACATGTATTTCGATCTCGAAGTACAAGATAATTATCATTATATAAAAACAATAGTGTGAAACTTAATCACATCTTACTGTATGTGGCCAAACACCCGCCGTCGGTGAAGCTCAATCACCCGCAGTCAGTGAATGCCAGATAACAGTCAAGACAAGCTCTTTTTGTATTAATTAAATAAGTAATCAAAACAATACACCGCTCGGTCAACCTGACAATATTATTGCAAATTGTATTGATCATCATTACATTTTCTATTAAATAATTGCAAATATTTAACATGGTCACTCTGTTGGTACCTTACTTTTTAGTAAAAGTTTATAATAATAAGCCAAATCAAAATTATCAAGAAGCACAGATCAGTTCCGACAAAACTATATGTTTATTTTAACAATACTATTAGTAAGCATTTTGAAAGTGAAAAATAATAAAATAAAGCCAATTATTAATAACCTTCAACCTTGTCATATTTGTTTATCAGCAAGTTATGTGATATTCGCTATTTTTTTCATAATATAAAAATACAATTATTTTTCATTTACTTTATGGCATTACCAACTTCAATTTTGTGAAGTTTCCTCCAAAGCCATTTTTTAAATTAATTTGCGATGAACAGAGCAATAATATTAACAATTTTAAATTAACTTTCCGTGAACACTTGCATTTTTTTTTCGACCATACAATTCTCAGCACGTCTTCATCGTTATGATGAGGGTTGAGTCAATGACCCGCCGTTACCAATGGTTTCCAGCAGAACACGATTGCTCCAACGTTGATCATGAAAATAGCAAAATAAAATTCATTAGAAATATGTTATGTGAGACTGAGCACTATCCCACTTCTGATGTTAGATTTGATATAATATAATATAATTATAAGCATATATATAGCTATTACGCAAATAGCAAACCTTAAATGTCAGAATGGTTATTGGTTATTTATTGTGTATGAAAGTATTATGAATATGGTATGTAAGGGAAGGATTTCATAAAGAAAAGCACAGAAAGACAAGACTAGATATTTATTATTTCAATTAGGCTTGTCAATAATTATTCATCTTCTAATGAGAAAACTATTGTCCGTTCGCAAAACTAGGTCTTCATGGAGAAGAAGGACAAGAAACTCCATGGAAACAATATTATAGTATTCTATCAACACATTTCTTATATTTCCATAAATTATAGTCATCTCAAACAGTTAATTCTATCACTCAGAATAATAGCAACATAATAACAATATTTAAGGTATAATATCAAAATATGTAACTTACATGACGACTGGTAGATATATTTCACATCACAACGGCACTAGCACTAGCCACTTGAACATCCACTGAGCAACTGCCTCGAGAATGTCATTACAATCCTTTTTATATCCTACCACCCCTTCCATTTATCCCTTCCTATCAAACATCAACTGACAGTATTGTATCAATTGTTTCAAACAACCTGTTATATTAAAATAGCAATATAAATTCTAAGATATACTACAGTTTCTATCAAATATTATTTAATTATTTATAGTAATAAAATCTGTACGAATTTGACAAGTTAAGAGTGGTATATTTCGTAAACACAATAACTAATCAAATTAGATACTTCTACATTGGTCTCAAGCTTCGTAAATGTGATCTAAAGGTTGTTTTACAATGATTCGGTGATTTTAATCACAACCGAACTAACTTCCGGAATCAAGGTAATCTCAAGTATTTACTTTTAAATATTAGACACATAATAATTACATTTATCTAACAGGTGCATTTTCACCCCTATCTCCAATTTTCACCCTCTAATTTAATAGCACTCCGCGGTTTTATCTTCTTAAATGACCCATTGACCGATTCCTGCAATAAAAACCCGTGAATGTCTTAATTCCTTTCTATAGGACATAATTATTAGCCTACAAACACAAAGGACAAAGCAAGAAAATTCCCGAAAAATAAACAAAACACGATCTGAAATCGTTCCAATCTACCAGTACGCCAACACACCAACTTGTTTCATCTCCAGCTCCTCACGTACACCAGCACCGGGGGTAATTCGATAATATTAGGCGACAGATGTTTTCGCGTATATTTTTCAATCTCACCCCGCTGCGGGCGATTTATGCCTCGCCTCTTTATAAATGACCTGCGTGGCCGAAATGAGATATAGAAATAACGTAGCGATATTGGCACCGAATGTTGCGTGGCTGAAAAAAAGGGGAGTTTATCTTATTATGCCATGAACGTACCTAGTAATGATTACAGAGGTAACCTGATAACAAATATACTTTCTGTTTCCATAAACATTACAGCGTATTTATAAAATATAAAACTTAAAAAAAAAACACAACCGACTTCCAAAAACTACAAAAGTACAAAGTGAAAAGTAACTTCAATTTCGGAAGTCGGTGTCGGGTTAAATGTATTTTACGTTTTTTGCCACTGATTTTTTAAATTAAAGTTATTTTTCACTTTGTAGTGTTGTTTTTGGAAGCCGGTGATATTTTTTTTGTAAAAAAGTTTTTATTTTTCACTTTTTAGTTGTGGTACCTACCCTACACAAATTCTAGTGCCACTACCTGCAAAAGAAACTAGAACATCATCCACATAAAGCTGGGGGAAAAATACGTATTAATGAAGCTAACTCAAAAACTACCCAAGCAAAGTTAATAAATTTTATATGGAACCAACTTTGAAATATACCCTCTCGAATATTTTTTTTTTCAAATAGGATGACTGTAAAAAGTTATGCGAATTGAGAACCTCTTCCTTTTTTTTTCGTCGGTTCGCTCGCGTGTGTGTCGGATATTATCTTACGGGACCATTACTATCGAGATAATAAGTTCATCGAAATCTGTTCAGTCATTAAGGCGTGAAACCAACAAACAGACAGAGTTACTTTCGTATATATTTTATAATATTAATATGGATTATAATAAAATTAGCTGAGGACACAACACTACCATTTATACTTTTAAACAGATAGCAATTATCCTATCCTATACTATTAAATGAGCAATAATATTTATAATCACGTTCTCGAAAACGGCTCAAACGATTTCGATGAATGTTGCAATATAGGGTTTTACGGGGGCGAAAAATCGATCGAGCTAGGTCTCATATTTGGGAAAATTTGTTTTCTCTATTTTCACCCGAGCAGAGCTCGGTCGACTAGGTACTATCGAGGAAACTTACATTTGACCAATTTGAAAACAAAATCCCGTGCACACGATGACCACATGTGTTAGCAAGCATTACTATAGTGCCGAGCGCTGCAAGCATGAATAGTCCTAACGGTGTATAGATGTTCGTTTCTCCGATAGTACTACCCAATGAGGCGTGAACCGCGTCCTTATGCCGTGTGAACTATCAGGTCTCGCTACCTTATTTATTAAACTTGTGGCGGAATCTACATCGCCACATACGAACTACGTGTCACACTGACGTCATACAATCCTGCATTGCGCAATCAGAGTTTACCGCGCGACTAGCATATATACAACGTCCCGACATCAACTATCGGGCAGTTGCCCACCAGACATAACACCCGTCTGGTCGGAGGATCCTCCCTTTTCTATGGAGGATGAGTGAACTTTATACCCTGTTCCTCATGCCTCTATAAACTATAGGTGCGTACCTACTATACAAATCTAAAAGTTTTCAGAAAAAACAATCGTTACAACATCCCCAATCCGATCAAACTCATTACCATCGCAGAATCACGCGAACAGAATTTAAAAAAAGCAAAAATTCGTAACACAATCGAGTTTGCAGATACAATCACAGAGCTCGGCAGAAATCCTTTGTACTCCGCATTGATGGTCGAAGATACCGCGATCACAAAGACATGGAGAATGGAACCGATCTCAGCTCGGACAACGATCTATCAATTTGTTTAATTGGATTCTTTTCATTGTTATTTTTCTTTCTTTTTTTGTTTGAAAACAGGTTTGTTGAGGTTTAATGTTATTCTTTTTGTGGCGTTTTGTTTGAATTTAAGATGGTTTGTTGGTTAAGGGAAGATTGTTTAAATAGTTTGCATGCGGTCTGCTTACTTGCATTATCAGTGCCTAACTTTTATTTACAATGGAAAGTAGTACGTAGGTACTATGGATTGCAAGGGATTTGCGTTAAAATATGTTTCGTAATGTTAACTTGGCTTCTCTGGTAAATAACTTTTTAGGAGAGACAAATATTCATTGTAATATCTATATTGCATGAACCCGGTACTTAGGTTAAAGAGATAATTCGTAACTTAACTCTATAAATGGTTAGAGGTAGATATTGCATACTTAACTCACGAACAAATTCATAAGGTTTTTAGCCAACATCAAAAAAAGGAGCATTTTGCAATATATTCATATACTTAAGATAATCTATTAGGGCTTCCAAACAAATAATATACAACAGTTATATAGGTGTATGTATGTATGTTTGTCCACGCATTTCTCCGAAATAATTAATCGGATTGTGACCATTTTTTATTAGCTTACATTTACATCACTAACTTACTTAGTTTTACTTGACTTTATTTTTAATTTAGGGATCAGTGCAAGTTTAATCAAAATCAGTTCAGCAATTTTTAAGATATGGACAAATACGTGTTAGTGTGACGGACTGGCTTATTGATATGAGCTACGGGTGTGGTGTCAAAGGGAAAACATCTCAAAACCTTGGTCAAATTGTAGAGCAATATTTACAACAAAACTATTACTTAACTACTTATTTCAAACAAATATTCCACTTTTTACTTAAAACTAAAAATTATGAAATAAAAAAGTAGTAAAAAAAACTTTAATTTTGGAAGTCGGTGGCAAAAAACTAAAATACAGATCTCCAAACACCAACTTCCGAAATTAGTCATTTCATAATTTTGAGTTCATATCTTTACTTTTTTTACTTACAAATTTCGCAAAATGGAACCCCATAAAAATTATAACACCTGCAATAACCTTACCCCACCACAAAAACACGTCTAAATTAGGCTCACGTCCCTATTGAACCAGTCAGCAAAAAAATATCGCAGTCATACATCGAAATACTGGCAGCAGAAACGAGCTGCACTGAAGCGGAACTGAAAAATGTGTAACACCTTGCAGTGTTTCCGAATGGTTATCTTGCAGCGTTGTCACTTTGACGATATTTTGTAAAAAAGTGTTGTGAGAGAGGAAAGGGGGGAATATGGATGATCGGATACGGCGTATGAATTTTTTTTATGTTGTTGAACCTAATGAGGTGTTTTGTTTTGGTTTTTAAAGTACCTTTCATTAATTAAAATAAAATACTTTTAATTTTATCTTCCAGTCGGAAGACTAGACTAGTAAGTCGATCAAAAGAGTTGAATACCTGAGCTGATCATAGTGTTAAAGTAGAAACTACTTATTAGATATGAATATTGCCATCGGTATGGTGAAAAAAAATCATATGATCTGTAAATGGCCCATTAACAAGGATTTGAAAATAATAATTTGAGTTCTCATGATTGTAAAACTTAGAGGAGCTCGTGGCTAAGTAATAACAGCCGCATGGGTCGATCCGTCAGGTTAAGCTAAGCTTGCCGGGGTTGGCTCCTCCGTGCCTCGGAAAGCACGTTAAGCCGCTGGTCCCGGCTGTCATCCGTGGATCTTTGACAGTCGTTACGGCTCGTCAGAAGACCGAAAGTCTGACAACCAGTCTTACCAAGGGGTATCGTATTACCCAGTTACTGTGTTGTGGAGATCAGATAGGCAGTCGGTCCATGTAAAATACTGGTATTCAGATGCATCCGGTTAGACTGGAAGCCGACCCCAACATAGTTGGGAAAAGGCTAGTCATATTATTATATGATTGTAAAACTTAAATTATAGGTATTGCTAAACTTCATGAACATAAAACACATACCTAGTAAGAGCAACACATACCAGTACTTACATCCTGTTTTCTATTAAACCTATACCCTGAACTAAATATGCTCTTACCAAAATTGGATTCGAAAACGTTCACACACTGACCTTCCTATACAAGTAGATAACATTTTTGTTTACTTTTAAAGTGAAATCTTAGTATTGATTGTATTATACACCATTTGTGAACAACTGCAGTTTAGTTTGTAAGCTGAAATAAATTAACCTTATAAGTAGGCATTCTCACCACGTCAAGAACAATTAATAACAGGGGCCAGTTACGAATGTCGCCATCGAATAACATAAATTCAATGGGAGGCAAGCGAACTGTATACTCATTGACACCACTACCACTAGAAGTAGGAGCCGATGTGGCTGATGATTTTGAGTAGTTCGAATGATTATATTTAACTCGGCAATATAATTCCTCAAAACTAATCTACGACTTCATCAATCTTACTTTCAGGATTTTGTTTTAGAAGAAGCGAGTTATATTTATTAAATGCCTCGAGGAACTCGGTGCGCAACGCATCGACATTGACACACGCACACATGAACTTCTATAGCGGTTCTTTATCGTATACTTAGGCGGCTCTTGTGGCGGAGGAGCTCGTGGCTAAAGTAATAACAGCTGCACGGGTCGATCTATCAGGTTAAGCTATGCTTGCCGGGGTTGGTCCGTGGATGGGTGACCATCTTTACATACCGAGACTCCTTCGTGCCTCGGAAAGCATGTTAAGCCGTTGGTCCCGGCTGTCATTCGTGGATCTTTGATAGTCGTTACGGGTCGTCAGAAGCCCGAAAGTCTGACAACCAGTCCTACGAAGGGGTATCGTATTAACCAGTCACTGGGTTGTGGAGGTCAGTTAGGCAGTCGCTTCATGTAAAATACTGGTATTCAGCTGCATCCGGTTAGACTGATGCAGCTGTTAGACCAATACAGTTGGGAAAAGGCTAGGCAGATTGATACTTAGGCGGCTCTTGAGGCCACGAACATAAAATTAAACTCAAAGTCAAAGTCAAAGATTTATTTGCATACTAAGTGTACATTTTGAGGTCTTTTACAAAAGTAGGTACTTACAACTTAGCGGCCTTTTCCAGGCATCGCAAACTTTGAGGGCTAACTAGCAAACATTTAAATTATAATGACACAATAATGAAATTTATACCTTCTATCATTATGTAGGATTAATCAATCTAATAAATAACAACACACTAACTTAACATTCTAACGCATGCACATTAACATAATTAATTAACTCTGGTACTCTCTCTCTCTCTCTCTGGTTGTGTAAAATGTCTGTGAGCGAGGCAGGCGTCTGTATTATTTATTTAGTAATTCATTCAAGTAGGTATTTTCTTATTAATTATTCAATTATTTAAGTATGACTGAATTATTTCATTTGTAATTATTAATTTTTTTAATTATTTATCTATTCAATTATTTCATTATATAATTATTTTATTATTTTTTGTTTAATTATGTCATTATTTCTGATTAAAAAATTCCTCAATTGAGTAGTAGCAATTTTCCAAAAGAAATGTTTTCAATTTACTGTTAAACGGAGTGAATCTAGTTTCATTTTTTATCTCTTGAGGCAGCCTATTGTATATTCTTATTGCCATGTATTGTGGGCTTTGATGTAATATTTTAAGTCTTGATGGTGGTTGGTATAAGTCATGTTTGTGTCGGGTGTTATAAGTGTGTATGTCCTTTACTTTAGTGAATGTGTGCATGTTTTTGAATACGTAGATACATATATCGTGTAAATATATACATGGAAGCGTGAGTAATTTATATTTAAGGAAATAGGGTTTACAGCTTTGTCTATTGTTTATTTGGGCTAAGATTCTAACACATTTCTTTTGTAAAATAAATAGCTTCTGTATGTTTACACTGTTTCCCCACAACATAATACCATATCTTAGCCACGAATATGCATAAGCGTAGTATGCTGATAGGGCGGTTTTTGTGTTCGTGCTATGTTTTAATTGGAATAGTGCGTAGGTGAATTTTGATAATTTAGTTGCCAGTTCTTCTATGTGACATTTCCAATTTAGGTGTGTGTCTATATTTATGCCCAGTAATTTAAAAGTATCTACCGTTTCTATAGGTGCATTTTGAAATTTGATTTTCATTGGGATGGGACATTTTTTATATGACCTAAACTGCATAATTTTTGTTTTATTGAAGTTGATTTCTAGGTTGTGGTCATGAAGCCAATGTGTTACTATTTGTAAAGTTTCGTCTATGATTTGTTGGGGATTGTCAGAATTTTCGCACTTTATAAGTAGTGATATGTCGTCTGCAAATAGTACGGGTAGAATGTGGTTTGTGTTTAGGGATTTTGGTAGGTCATTTATGTAGATTAAGAATAGTATGCATCCTACTACACTTCCCTGGGGTATTGAGCAGGTTAGGGACCTCGGTCTAGATCTTATTGTTTCTACGTGGTGGTTGGTGGTATTGTAATAGTCTATTTGTACTAATTGTTTACGGTTTTGTAGGTAAGATTTGAACCACTGGTAGGCAGGTCCTCGTATTCCCGAGCCATATAGTTTTGTCAGAAGGATATCGTAGGAAACTTTATCATAGGCTTTCGTCATATCCAATAGTACTCCTAAAGCTATTTTTTTTATCGTTGATGTGTTGTAGGGCCATTTTAGTGTACTTATAAACTGCAGTTGTAGTGGATCTTGATTTTCTAAAACCGTTTTGTGAATCGTCTAATATATTATATTTTTCCAAGAAATTGTATAACCGGTTGCACATCGCCTTCTCAAAGACTTTGGAAAAGGTTGGTAGAAGGGCTATGGGTCTGTAGTTGTTTGGGGTGGTAGTGTCATCTTTTTTGTGAATGGGTTTAACTAGTGACGTTTTGAGTGAATCTGGGAATTGGCCATCTTCAAAGCTCTGGTTAATCAAGAGTGTAAGTGGTTTTGAGAGCTCTTCCACACATTGTGTTAGTAGGATGGGTGGGACATCATCGATTCCACAACTATGTTTATTTTTCATATTTTTTATTATTTCAATGATCTCTTTTTGATTTACTGGTCGTAGGTACATAGAGTATGTGGGGGGATTTACTACTGGCCGTCCAAGTTTGTTTGTCGGTATATTTGCTCGAGTTTCGCCTACTGTTGCAAAGTATTCGTTGAATGTATTGCTAATGGTTACTGGGCATTTTGTTACTATATCATTTATTTTTAGTTCTATATTTTTACGTTGTTTAGGCTTGCTTTTGCGTGTTTTTGTGTTTATGATTTTCCACATTGTTTTCGTTTTATTATCGGATTTCTGCATTTGTCGTATAAATTCTCGTTTTTTTGATACTTTTACACTGCGTTTTAATATTTGGTCAAACAAATGGTAATATTTTCCTATTATTGCATTGTTATTTGTTTCGTATAATAATATTTTTAGCGATCTTTTATGTTTGCATGAATTTCTTAGACCAGTTGTCAGCCATCCTTTAACAGGTGTGTCTTTTATTTTTATATTTTGTGTGGGTATGTGTTTATTTAATGATTCTATAATTAGTGAAATAAATGCATCGTAATTATTATTTATATTATTATTTGGCTTTATTATAGTTTCCCATTTAATATCCTTTAGTGATTTTTTAAAGTTGGATATTTTGATATCTGTAAATACTCTTTTTTTTGTACGCCATAATTTCTTATCCGTAAATAGGGTTTCTGTTTGGGGTAGTTTTATATTTATTGATTTGTGATCAGAGAGACCGTAATCGTGTACATAAGTTTTATTTATCATTTTCTTGTTGTTTGTAAATATTAGATCGATACAAGTTGATGTTGATTTTGTTACACGTGTAGGTTTTAGGACTAATTGGCATAGGTTGTGTGAATGCATAAAGTTTAACAGTTCGCGGCACCGGGCGCTTTTTGAAAGTATATTTATATTGAAGTCGCCTCCTATAATTATATGTTTACTTTTAGTTTTCAATTTATTTAAGACTTTTTCCATTTGTTCATAGAAAGTATGTATATGCCGGTCTGCTCTATATAATCCTATAACAATACAATTAAACTTAGGTATTTCTATTGCACTTAGCTCAATTACAAATTCCTCAGAGTAGTTAACAATATCTTTCCTCTCTATATACTCCAAATTATTTTTAACTAGTAAACAAACTCCTCCTCCTTCGCGAGTAGTACGACAGAAAGAAGACGCTATTTTGTATCCAGGTAGGTGTAGCGAGTCACAATAATAATAGGTTTTCCATACCTCTGACAATGATAGAATAGTAATATTAGAATCTGATAATAATTGTTCGAGCACGCTTATTTTATTCCCTATACTTTGGATATTTTGAAATGTTATGGTAACGTCAGTATCGAAATGTTCCATTATGATTTTGGTTTCGTTTTTCGCACAAGCGAAAAACGAAACCAAAATCAAACAATTGTATCGGACTATTTGACCTCTGGGTCATCGTTACGTTTGCTGTATGCGATGTGTCTCCGTGTGCTGTGTGTTCGCTTCCATGCACTATGTAGCTGGCATTTAGGCCTGGTGTTTTGCTGGTTACAGGTTCTATGCAATCATCGCATTCCTTTCCGTTTATAAATAGTTTGTTGTTTTTTATAATTGCTCTCTGGCCATTTTTCCTGGCTATATGTAGTCTATTTCTGAGCTCATTTCGAAGTTGTAGTGTTTCCCTGTCCATGAAGATTCCAACTGACAATCCTGTATTTTGGAATGCTCTTCCATTTTCTATTATATATTTTGCCATTCTCTTATTTATTAGGTCAATAGCTAATGGTCTTTTTTCTCCGCGTTTACCGATGCGCTTTATTTCCTGTATGTGCGGGTCTATATCTATGTTCATTATGTCATAAAAAGCTCTTGAAACACGCTCGCAAAGGTCGTTCTCAGTTTCACGGTATTCTTCGTGTAGTCCATAAATCACTATTTTGTTACTGTTTTCCAATGTGTGTAATTGATGTTCGATATTTCCAATTTTTTCGTTTAGTGAGCTGATCTTTTCTTTAAGCATGTTTTGTTCTGATGATAAGGTATTTGTACTTTGTGTTAAATCATTTTGAAGCTTCCTAATTGCATTGCTGAACTCATTTTGGATGGTGTTTTTGACATCTTGTATAATAGAAGTCTTCATGATTTCCAGTTTAGTATCTAGTAATTGGCTGAATTTGTCTAGCGTTATACAATCATTTTTTGCCTTTTTGTTATTGTTATTATTATAAGGGCTAATTGCTTGGCTAAGTAATGTGTCTCCCACTATATCATCAGGCGTTAGGTCGATGTCGCTTGTATCAGGCGTGAGCGCATTGCTGTTTGGATTCCTCCTTATGGTTACATTCATACTGTCGGGGGTAATTCGACCTATTTCTAAAGGGTATTGTCTGATTGGGGTGTTAGTATTATTTCGCTTTGGCATGTTGCATAAACAAGCTTGACATTTCCATTCGTTTAAACTTTGAACCGTCATGTTGTTGAATTGACTTTTAGTCATATTTGTACATTCTAGGTCATAGGACTTAATACATAAATGGCATCTAAGACTTCCTTCTTCTAGAATGTCCTGGTTGCAGCCCGCACATCTCTCCATTTTAGATGCGTAACTTTAGTCTGTTGCAGTTAGTTTAAATGTTGTAATAATTAGGCGGCTAGTAGTGACCTCTAGCTATTAATAGATGTACTATTATTGTTAGTTTGTATGGATCGCAGTGTCAAGTCGATTTGACGCTTTGATTAGTACGTATATGAGATGGTTCTTACTCATTTCACAGATGGCGCTATTCTAAGCGTGTATCAGTGGAAGATAGGTGTCGCTATTCTACGTTAGAGCTTGTATGGTGGATGATTAAGCAAATTCGAATATAACAACGGCTGATTCACTTTGTTATTATTTTTACTTTTTGCACTTTTTGTTTATTTTATTATCACAGTTGTCATAATTTTCACATTAGTCAAGCAGATAGATCTTCACTTTGCAAAATTTTGTTTGGTTTTTCGGTTAATTATGTCTATAAATCCGTCACAGTAAGTTTTTGTTAAAAACACTTTAGCACAAGGTTTTTAGATTGTCTCTTTTACCACTTTTACAGTTTTCTTATATCTATAAAGCGCACTATATTTCACTTTCATAAATTTACTATAATCATTTAAAACTTTATTTATTCACGAGCAGTAAGCAGATCCGTGTTTACACAGTCAGCGCCCCCTGGTGTTTTTTTCTGCGTACAAAACTTAACGTACGTACTTAACTTAACAAAACTGCGTACAAAATTTTCCTAAAATAAGCTTACGTAAGAGAAATCCCTCAGATTATAACTCGCTTACCTGTTTAAAGAAAACATAAGCATAAAAAACTTCTAAGTCCACGTCACGGTATTTTTAGCAAGAAACTTCTAACAGGCTCTAACAAGGTGCCCGCGGCGTAACGTGGTGAGAAAGTCGAGGGGTTTTCTACTTAATTAACCATACAACTTTCCGAACGAGATAAAACCTACTATGTGCGGACTGAATACAAAAATTACGCGGTAACTCCGAATGTACGAGTGAACGAATGAACGAAACAAGTTGTTCGTGTAATTCGCTAATTTGATAGTTGCTCGCCGACATTAAGCCCTAATAAAGTTAGCCATTGATCTTTGCGTGCGCTGTAATGAAATGAACGAGGTTGGATTGTTAATAGAAGGTGTTTTTGGCAAGGGGAAGTATTCTAGAAAATTGGGAGTTACATCCTGGTTTTATATTCCAGAGCAATTTATATTTGAACGTGTAAAATTCACGTTGTCCGAATACCAATCGTCTCCTGCAGTCACCATGCAGCAACGTTCTCAGCAAAATTCTGTCGTTTGCAAGTGATGACTTTTATACGAGCGATCCTAAAATTGAACTTCTTCCCGTATCCTAGCATACTCGTATGTTCACAAATTACATTGATCTCGAACTCCAAACGAAGGAAGATCGTAACTAATATAAAATATCACAGCTTTCTCTCTCGATTTTCCACAGTTCTAGAACTCGTTTATTTCTGCGAGAAAACTACTACGTCTTCCCGGCCACCGGCGCTCCTTAACGACCAGCGCCATCTAGTAATTTTCGCCGGGAGCAACGATTAAATGTTCGTTCCAGGACACTTGGCTACGCTAAAATTTATACGATGACATATTAAAGGTAGTGTAAAGGTACTTGTTGGTGGCAATCTTTCACAAACCACATATCCCAGGCTTAATTGCATTGAACAATTTATTGCATAGCTGAAACAAGCTGGTTTTGTAATTACGCAGGCTGCAGCTCTAGCTCTGACAGGACAATTAACTCTTACCAAAAATGACTACATTTGTCCGTGAATTTGTGATTAACTCGATATTTATTTTGGTTTTTTGTCGAAGGTTGTCGGGAGTCTATATTTTAGTTATATAAATGGAAGCGTATAAATAAAACGGACTTACACAAAACTCATGAAAATGTATACCTACATTACCAGCAGTAATAACTTTTCTATTGTAGCTAAATGCTAAAGTCAAAATGATAGTTGTTTTATATTGCTATAGTTTTCGTGCATATTACTGTAAACTATTTTCGAAACGAAAAAAACCATCAATTATTATTCAACAGATTTGCGGGCCTATTCATGCGACAAAGAGCCAAGAATAAGGTAAATTTAAAACCTTCCTCAAAAATTAAATTCCAAAATGATTTTACAACGTAATTGTATTAAACGTTGAGATGGCTGGTATAACCAAGGTTATGAGCCCTGCTTGTGACACAGCCTACGCCCTGACTTGACAATCATACGGCTCGTTGGACCACTGGTAATTAAATGTACTCTGCGGCAGAAGCTTAGCTCAAATAAACATTTTGCTAACTATACGTTTCATGAAACGTTTAAGTAACGAAATTGTGTTTAAACACATTTTTGTGGTTTTAATGTGAGTGGCAAGGGAATCGTTTAAATTTTGAAGGCCTGGGTATTTTTTTTTTGCAAAATTAGTTGCTTATTTGTAAAAGAAAATACCTAAAATTGTTTATTAAATATAGGTACCTCATGGAGTCGACTGACAGAGTTTCTGTTTAACCCAATCACAAAAAATGTCCAGAACTAAAAAAAAAGTTGTGTTTATTTAAATGATCTCACAAAGAAATGTTTTCTTTTTACTAACAAGTTTAATTGCTTTTTCGAACACTAAAATTAGAAATAATATATCTTAAATTAGCTTCATCGACTTGTTTTAGAATTTTATGTGTGACTAGCTTTTGCCAGTGGCTCCGCCCGCGTGGATGTCGGAAAATATCCCACGGGAACATACTACCGGGAATTCCTTCCTTATTCCTTGTCTACATTATAAAGGGAACCTCTGTGCAAAATTTCAGCTTTCTAGGTCTAAGGGTTTGAGCTGGGCGTTGATGAGTCAGTCAATCAGTCAGGGCTTCTCTTTCTATTTATATAGCTTAATTGATTAATATAAAACATGCACGTACTGTAATTAGGCATTATAGATAATGAACGTACTTAAAAATTAATAAATCACTTATTCAAGCATCATGAACACAGCTACATCGTTGTGCCAACTATGTTGCCAGTAATAAATAAACGTCCACAGTTATTTATTATTCTCGCTCATTAATTACTTAATTGGCTAATTGATGCGTAATGCAGTCCCACTGTGGTATTATTTACGCAATTATTGTTAATAAACATTGACATTAATAATGCAATTCAATGACAGTTTGTTTATACTTGAACAACTCTTTTTTACTTTGTGACCAAATTGATGGGTTCCTTAACATTCATGATAGTACTCTGGGCCTGTTGCCAGGATTTTCTTTGGCTAAAGCTATTCGGAAGGCACTCATTAGGCTTATATCTACGACTCTCTTCATTGTACACTTTTGTTAAGCCGTTGGTCCCGGCTGTCATTCGTGGAACTTTGGCAGTCGTTACGGGTCGTCAGAAGCCCGAAAGTCTGACAACCAGTCTTACCAAGGGGTATTGTTTTACCCAATAACTGGGCTGTAGGAGTCAGATAGGCAGTCGCTCCATGTAAATTACTGGTATTCATCTGCATCCGGTTAGAATGGAAGCCGACCCCAAAATCGTTGGAAAAAGGCTAGGCAGATGACGATGTCTTCGCAATCCTTTAAGAAATCAGGTTCCAAGAAATGCCTACATTATTTAGCTACAATGTAAGTGACTTGGGAAAACGAGGACTTTTGAGTAACAATGGCCTTGTCTCTCATGCCAAAACCTCGTGGTTTTGAGTTCGTATAAGGGCAAGTATCAATGTGACTTTTTCAATTCATATAATAATATGTACTTTCTAATGTCATCTTGAACATCACTGACATCAATGAAAAAAAACATCGCGAGGAAACATGGACTTATAATTCTGTGGCCTGGGGCTAAAAGGGCCATTGTCAATAATCCTTATTTTCAGTAATATGCATTCGAAGAATGAACCAGAATTGATAGTTATTATTTACATGTTATATTGTAGAATGACAAAATCTCTTTTTGTTATTTGATACATATTTGTAGGTTTATTTATTTATTAAATTCATATTCATGAAAAAATTGGTATTTTTAAAAATATTTGCTACAGGCTTTTTAGCACTAACAAGAATCCTATGTTAATGACAAATGGTAACTTTTGTCTTTTTAGTATAATAGAAGAGGGTAGTAAAAATATTATTTTCTTTAGTGCAAATGCAAAATGGGCCAATGTATTTGTAATGGTTTTTGTATTATTTTGTATTGTATTATGGGACAATGCGCGTATTTTGCGTGTGGATATATATTTTAAATTAAATTATGCAGCCAAAGCAAAGATTGTATCACAAAAACGGAAGTTAACTTTGGTCGTTTTAGTTCCGACTATATTACTAGCGTAGTGTTTATTTTTAAATTCCCTTGGCATAGGTACACTGCAGCCCTTTTAACACTTAATAATTTTTGTGTAACGGTATGAAAGCACACACCACATTGGTCTTTTTAACATAGTATCTTTTGAGAGATTGTTGATACACTTACGCCCTTTTAGTACACATAAATAGATCACTTTTTCAATAATTTGGCACTAAAATCTCATTTCTCACAAAAACGTACTTTGACCCTTTTAGCACCAAGCCACAGAATTAATATTGGTCTGAATTCGCGAACCTGCCTTGAGCAAACGCGGTGATCAATGCTCATGCCTTTTCTGTATGAGAAGAAGCATTTGCCCTCGAGCCAAGTCCACAGGCTGGTATTATTATTGCCACAAGTCAAAAATAAAACGATAAACATGAAGTTTCTTCTGGAAATAGACTAAGCACAGTATTATCCATTTCACATCAGTCTGTAAACATGCATTTTACCTATAAAATAAAATCTTTTGTATGCTCTTTAATAAAGTAATAAAATAAATCGCTCCACTCCGCTGCACGATGGCAGCACAAAATGTCAATTTTAATTTTATTCAGCAACCGCCAACAGTATGTTTACGACAAAGCGCTTTAGCGGCTAATGGGTTAAAAAGTTTTTGTACCGTTATTAAAAAAGATAAATCAGCGCTTTTAATAACCGCTTTTATTGGAAATATTGTGTAATAATATGAGTGAAAATATTTTTCGGAATAATGGGTAAAGTTTTACGCAAAAGAGACGTAATTTCGAATTTATTACAGGTCACATAGCCATCTAATATGCAAGTGGGTACTTACAAATCAAAATGGTGTCGAATTGAGATAATAACTATCCTTCCCATATACTAAAATATCTACTAAAGTCTACATATAATAAACTATAAACTAATATTATAAAGGCGAAAGTTTGTGAGTGTACGTTTGTTACTTCTTCAGCTCAAACTGCTAGACCGATTAGGATGAAATTTGGTATCTAGATAGCTTATACCCTGGATTAACACATAGGCTACTTTTTATCCCCGTTACGCGGGTAAAACCGTAGAGCGCAGCTAGTAATAAATAAATGTACGACACGACATTTTAAAGAAAAACAATTAAAATATTGAAATATTAATTGAACTTTATTTAAAGAAAAATACTTCCACATTAATCCAACGTTAGATTTAAACTGTTTCAAGCCGACTTCGCTCCTACAATTATTAAATTATTACCCAAAACACGTTATCAAGAAATTCTTAAATATTCATAATAAGCAGCCCGAAATAATTATCTGTAATAAGTTCATACATTCCCTTGATAAGGAAACTTTTAATCAGGCTTATGAGCCCCTCGAATTAATCAACGCGGAGCCATGAAGGAGAGGCAACTCTCCTTTGAACAATCTGACAGACTCCTTAAGTCTTCTTGATAAGTTGAATAGAGGAAATACACCTTATTGTACCTACTCAGGTAGAAAAGGAAATAATATTAATACAGAGAATTATTAATTGGTAGTACTAATTTTGCAGCTTTTGTTTGATTTAAATACAATCTTTGTCGTAATCCATGCGCTGCACGTTTTCCTCCCGGGAATAACGAAAAAAATAAAATAATATTTGTTTATTTAATTATTAATCATATTTTATTTTACATTTTATTTCATAATAATATTTTAATGAATCTTATAAACTTACCTAGGTATTAATTAATTTTTAATCTATTTTGCAATTTGATTTTATATCCAGGACCTATTTCAGTCTTTTTGTTATTGTTTGTTTGATTGTAAAAGTAAGTGTTTTGTGTTTTTGTATTTTAGTTATATTACTTTGGTTACTAACATAGTTTTTTTTTAAGTATACCTACTAATATAAATATGGATCTCCTTGTCTGATTTAAATAAATAAAAAATAAATATACATTTATTTGTGTTTTTAATGATCACACTAATATTATAAAGGCGAAAGTTTGTGAGTGTGTGTGTGTGTGTGTATGTTTGTTACTTCTTCACGCTCAAACGGCTGTACCGATTTGGATGAAATTCGGTATGTACACAGCTTATAACCTGGATTAACACATAGGCTACTTTTTATCCCAGAAAAATGTAGTGCTCCCGTGGGATGAGCAAGAAATTCAAATATATTTGCTACTCTTTCAAACTCAAACGCCTCGGTCGATTTTGACAAAATTTGGTGTGGAAGTAGCTGACACTCCTGATAAACAGATAGGCTACTTTTTATCCCGAAAAAATAGAGAAACAAAGAAAAAGTATTTATTGTGACTAGCACAGGAAGATCACCAACCAAACAATAAACACTAATAAAAGTTTGAAAACAAAAAAACAAAAATAAATAATCACACTATCACATCACACTAATATTAAAAAGGCGAAAGTTTGTGAGTGTGTGTGTGTGTGTGTGTATGTTTGTTACTTCTTCACGCTCAAACGGCTGTACCGATTTGGATGAAATTCGGTATGTACACAGCTACCTCACCGATTAAATAATACACGTTTTAGTGTATCTCATAAACCGCGGGTAACACCGCGGGGCGCAGCTAGTGTATTTATAATGGTTCCACGGAGTCCCTAACAACAACAACCACAGCTCGCCACATGCTGCCCTACGGGTTTATGTTCCTCTCTTGGTCTGGCTCTTGACCCTAGACATGTTTCGGCAAAGTAATCTCTACCGGCATAGACCTGAGTTCAGGAGCACGCAAGCACACCACGATGTCAACGTAGAGATACGGCGGTGGGGTTTTTATTATTATTAGTCAAGACACTTTTGTTTTTCTTACTTTCTTACCAATTAATTGCCTACATAAAAGTGTGCAGTCCAAAAATTACACGCTCGTGAAAATACTTAGAAGTCTCTGTGACTATTTTTATGAAATCGTTGAGCTCCTTAAGTTCTGAGTTGAGCTACATGATTAGGTACTGAAAAATACTTCACTGACTGGCAGTCCAGTCAAATCTGATGAATCTGATGATGAATGGTCCTCACATGATCCGATCAAGATTATGTCTAGACTTTAATAAAGACTTTCGTGTCCTGAGTTTGTTTCGCCATTTCTTCTCAGGGGTAGGTAGTCAGGTTGACTCCATCTAATTTAATATGACGTTTCAAAGTTATTTCTATATCCCATTTACAGAATAAACAAGATGATAAGAAGAACACTTATATAGAGTGCAAGAGAAAGGCAAAAAAAGCGGTAGCAGTTTCGAGGGCTAAGGCGCAGGAGAAGTTGTATGACTCACTGGACAGCCCTAGAGGCCAGAAAGAGCTCTACCGGATTACAAAAGCAAGAGAAAGGAGAACGAGAGATATTATTCACATTAAATGTATGAGAATGAGTACATAAGAGGAAGTCTGAAAGTGGTACCGGTGACTGAAAAGTTGTGCGGAAATCGGCTGTCATGGTATGGGCATGTGATGCGGAGGAGTGAGGAAAATGTCGTGAGGAAAGTTTTGAGTATGAATGTCGATGGCTATAAGAGTAGGGGAAGACCAAAGAAACGATGGATGGATTGTGTGAAAGATGACATGGGTAGAAAGGGGGTGACTACCGAGATGACGAATAATAGAGAAGTATGGAAAAAAGGACATGTTGCGCCGACCCCAAATAGATTGGGATAAGGGCAGGAGAATGAAATGATGATGATTTACAAAATAAACAATTTCATTTCATAAAAAGGTAAAAAAAAAACCATCTCATTCTTTTTTATATCCAAAACCTCCCCACAACACGCGTAGGTACCAGCAAGTTGACACGCAAATTACTCAAGCATGCTTTCAGCGGTAATATTTCAATAGTTAATCCAATAAACCTCGTTGGCTTGACAACTCTATTATTAGCTGTCATTAGTTGTCAAGCTGCCAAGCTTTCTCGTCTGCAATAAGCTTGAATAATTAAAATATTTGTGATCGATTGGCGGTACTTACTTTGCGGGTTATTGCTATTGTGCTTACGTGATTCTGAGAAAATTATTGCCTGCTAAAAAGTGGTTTTTTATCGCCACATTGCCATTGCTTTCCTAAAAATATTATTGAACATTCTAATATAATGATTCTCTTTATGTGAATCTCAAATAACTCCTATTTTTGGGTCTTAAAAATTATATAGCCAAGTAACGGCAAGTAACTTACTGTGTTTGGGAGGGGTAGCCTAGCTTAGTTACCTTAGTTACCAACAGTGAGAAGAGGCTAGAAAATTAAAAAGAGGCTCAGTTATTATAAAAATGTGCATCATTAGAAGCGCAAAAAGTTTAAAAGATCAGTTAAATATTTCCCATAAATATATTGCCTTGCCTTCAGTTATATAGTACACTGTACATTTTATTTTCGAATAGGTACTTAAGCTTCTTAAATTTGAATTTAACATCATACTTAGAAAAAGAGCTCGTAGCTAAGTAATAACACGGGTAGATCTATCAGGTTAAGCTACGCTTGCCGGGGTTGGTCCGTGGATGGGTGACCACCTTTACATACAGAGACTCCTCCGTGCCTTGGAAGTCCCGGCTGCCAAGGCTTACCAAGGGGTATCGTATTACCCAGTAACTGGATTGTGCAGGTCAGACAGGCAGTCGCTCCAAAAAAATAAAATACTTTTTTTTTTTGGAATTCAGCTGCATCCGGTTAGACTAGAAGCCGACCCCAACATATTTGGGAAAATGCTATGTAGATAAGTGAAATTCTTCCACTGAATCGATTATCCAGTCCAAGACAACTTATTTAATTTGTGTTTTTTTTGGAACGAAGTTCCTTATCGCGCGGTGTGAAGGGGGGCTAGACGGAAAAAATTCTCACAAAAAGTTGTAATGACACTTTTTGATAAAGTAAGCTATTGTAAACTGCGACGTGCGCATGTTTCTCTGTCTGTCTCTCTCTCTCTTTTATAGAAAGATTAAGTTTATATTACATTATATTTGTTAATAATAAAAAAAATATTATTATAAGTTAAAAAAAAAAAATTATTACAATTCCTTCACTAATTAATCGAAAGGAACTTCGTTCCATCCGGGTGTCCCTTGACACCTCTCAACTTTTTTTATTTTTATTTTCATTCAATGTCCTATGGAGTGACTAAGCTTTGCGTAGTTTATTCCAAAAAAATAAGTTACTTATAGGATACATCTTACTAACATTACATAACATAACGCCTGTGTACCCCGAAGGGGTAGGCATAGATGTACCTATATAAGGTCCCATTTAAAACAGCGGTAACGTCTAACCAAAGTTATCCAAGCAAACAAAAAAACACTGATTAAAGTGATTTTATTTTGACCTAAAATAATAAAAAAACGCGGCGGGCGCGGGCGGTGACGTGGTCACGTGCGCTTGCACATTTGTAGTATCAGAATTATGAGATAACAAAGACATGTGTTTATGCATTGGGTAACTAACATTTTTAGTGTACCTACTTTCGTTAGCTGATTTTTTTTCTTCTAAGTATCTAATGCGTTTTTCTTATTATTATTTTTTTTACCATTGTCCTTATTGAGGTCTGAATGATTTCTAAAAGTTAGTCCATCTATTTTAATGGGACCTTTTTTATTACGAATGTACTGTGTAATGTGTAGGTACATCACAAACATTTTATTGCAAACCCAAACATTTCAGCAGAGAATACTACCATCAACTGGGCACAAATTCAGACTCCGGACTGCTACTGAGGAATTCCAGATGGAAAACTCCAATAACACTTCGCCCGACCCGGAATCGAACCCAGAACATCATGCTCAGCAGTAGCGCTTACAACCACTAGATCAACGAGGCACATCATCCTAGTGTAGCCTCTGTACTTTTACAGATAATCTAGTAATAGTTTAAATATGAAGAATTAACTATTATTCAGGTTCATGGCTTTCAAAAATAAGGTTTTAGAAATAATAGACACATGTTAATGTACTTACTTAGTGTATTTCCCAAACACACAAAATCAAATATCCTTTTACAATCACCACTCGGTATCCTTGAAACACAGCTAGAGATTAGCACTGGTTTTTCGACGACTTATGCACGTCTAAGTTTGCAGGATGGGCACGACAACCAAGATGGCGTTTTCCCGCCATTCTTATCCCCGCCTTTTTGCGATACGCTGTGATTGGTTAGTCGTGCCATCTACAAACTCAGTCGGTACTAAAATAGTCAATACAATACTTTTAATATTAGAACAGATATAATTTTAACATAGCTAATTGAATAAAATACGATATTATTTATTATTGATAACACTAGTCTTAAGTAATTAATCCTTACTACTCCTGCCACTATCCATACTGATTGATACAGCCTTACAACTCCATTTTCCGCCATCGCTTACAAAGTCGCGACACCACTTCATATTACCGTCACCCCAAAAAATACATCAGCTGAACCCACATATGTTTCGTCTCCAGATAATGTCATGCGATGATAACGTTGCATTATTGCCAGGGGACGTCGCTTAACGACGGAGGAAACTCATTAAATACGCGACAATTTATAGCCTTCCAGGGGACTGATGTTCTTGCGTAGGTACCGTTTACCTAGCCGTCGCGAACCCTTTTGGTTTCTTCAGACAGGGAACTTAATTTGTGGGAGTGAGTGATGAGGTTTTGGCGACTTTTTGGAATGAGGTAGTTAGGTGATCATTTTTAAAGCTAGACTGGCTTACGTAAGTAGATAAGATACAAGAGGCAAATTATAGTGCTATTGAACCTAAAAACATTTTCCATACCTAGACGCCTGAAACCGTATATACGAGTATAGCCATTACTTAATTATTAAGTCTATTAATCAAATTGAAAAATTACATAACTACTCGTTAAAATCACACTAATATTATAAAGGCGAAAGTTTGTGAGTGTTTGTATGTTTGTTACTTTTTCACGCTCAAACGGCAGAACCGATTTGGATGAAATTTGGTATGTAGATAGTTTATACCCTGAAATAATGTTTAGGCTACTTTTTATCCTGGTCTTCGCGGGTGGAACGGCGGGGGGCAGCTAGTTCTATATAAATGAACTCACAAAGCGAGACTTATCAATGACCACTTCCCAATCAAGAAACGAACATTAAAACGATTTAATTACCGACCAGTCTCCAATAAAGATAAAACGCGGCAAAGTAAGAGATCCAGAGTTAAATCTTTAAAAACCAAAGCTGTCTGCGAAGTTGAACAAAAATCGAATTAATTCGGAAATCCACTTTTGAATTTGAATTGCGTAAAGTGAAACTTTAAAATTGCCATTGTGTACCTAAATTAAACTTTCTGCTTGGTCCCGTTCAAGTTTCCAATGATAACATTAACATTTGAACCTTTGAGGTTGAACTCTGGAACGCAGGAGTCTAAACGATTTAAATCGGGCATTTGTAGCTAAGTAGTTAATAAAGAAATACGAACAGAATCGTAGCAGGTGGCGTTATTTCTGTACTTTCTGCCTACCCTCACGGGAAAAAGGCGTGCGTTCATATATGTAAGCATGTCAATCTGCCTAGCCTTTTCCCAGCTATGTTAGGGTTGACTTCCAGTCTAACCGGATGCAGCTGAATACCAGTATTTTACATGGAGTGACTGCCTATCTGACCTCCACAACCCAGTAACTGGGTAATACGATACCCCTTGGTAAGACTGGTTGTCAGACTTTCGGGCTTCTGACGACCCGTAATGACTGTCAAAGATCCACAAATGACAGCTGGGACCAACGGCGTCCCGTGCTTTCCGAGGCATGGAGGAATCTCGGTATGTAAAGACGGTCACCCATCCACGGACCAACCCCGGCAAGCGTAGCTTAACCGGAACTACCCGTGAAGCTGTTATTACTTAGCCACGAGCTCCTATGTATGTAAGCATGTGTGTTGTTAATAGAGAAGCACTAGGTATAATATTACAAACGCTGACAACACAACACTGTTTGGTCTAATAAAAGTGTATAAGTTTATTGTAATATTTATGTGTAGTTTAACAGTTGCATTAGAAAAATGCTTGAAAAGTTGTGCGGAAATCGGTTGTCATGATATTAGAGTATTAAGCTATTGATTAAATTATGTCCTAAAAACAGAGCAATAAGGTAAGACTCGCGGGTTTTAATTGTAGGAATCTGTCATGGGTCATTTAAGAAGAAAAAAATGCGGGGTGCTTAATTAGAGGGTGTAATTGGAAATAGGGGTGAAAATACACCCTTTTCAGGTTTTTTAATATGTATCTCGCAAACGAAGCACGATTTTGATATTGGTAATTTGGTACATGAAACTTTTTGTAGAGATTTGCTTTTCCCATCGAAATGGGCTTATTTAAAAAAAAAAACACTTTTTAGGGCACTATGGTTACATACATTTGTTGTAGTATTTATGCATTATCGTTTACCTTTTCTATTGAAAAAAAAATATTTTTTTTTTCACAATGATAATGAAAACAATATCTGCTTAGGAGCGATAAAATCGAAAAAAAAGCTATGTTCGAGTTATATTTTGGTCAATTTTTAACCCAAAATATTATTCAACCCAGCATTTCAAAGGAAATTTTGTCTACTTTTTTTTCTATACAGTATGTAGGCATACTGTAGAGAATAGGTGTAGGCATCTATTCTCTGACCCAAAAAAATTATAGACAATAAGCAAAAAAAAATAAGTAAAACGAAAAAGCATGAAAAATGATAATCATCTAAGTAAATGAACAAAAGAAAAACTAATCGGAAAACCAGGCACCGATCTAAAATATTATTGTACACGAAAGAAAACGCAAAGTACTATAAAGATTGTTAAATAATAAAAGGAAAGCACAACCAAAGTAAAAACGAACAAAGAAAGAGACATGAACCAAATGAATACCCAAATATCATATTACAAAACAACATTCGGTCGTTTGTCCAAATTATTACAAGAAAATTATAACAAGGTTCCCCTTTTTCTTTAATAAAACCAAAGAGAAATGAGTTCGTTATTTACATCAACGATCGGAGAGCGGAAGATAAAAATCTTTTATCTGGCCTCAATGAGATGTTTGTGCCATGATCTCAAAGAAAAATTTCACCTAATTACTGCCGCATCCAGCTTCAGGCGTTTCGGTGAACCGACTCTAAAAGGGAACGATGCAAATAATTTTCAGAAGAATATTAAAGACTTGCGGATGATTTAAAAATTAAACGTGGTTTAGAACAACAATTTTTAATTATGCCTAAATGTTTGATGAGGAGTTTTTTCCTACAGTACGGCGCGGGCGGCGCGGCGATAAGAAATTACGTAACGAGATTTATTCCTACTTAATATTTCCTTGAAATTATCTGTAATGATTATATAGTATGTAGCGCATTTTTAGGGTTCCGTACCTCAAAAGGAAAAAACGGACCCCCCGACGAACGAACGAAACCCTTATAGGAGCACTTCATTGTCCGTCTGTCTGTCAAGACCCTTTTTTTCAGGAACGCGTGGAGGTATCAAATTGAAATTAATATCAAATACGATAAGTCTATGGTCCCTTGGAGTTCTAAAAAATCAAGCTTCTAAGTCAACGCAATAAAATAATACGGCCATTTATGCGACATATTTTGATACTCGCAAGTAAGTCAAAACCTATAGGGTACTTACCGTTGTTCTAGAATCATGAAAGGCAAGAAGGTCTCACAGCACAAGAAAGGAAAAATTCCGAAAATTGTTAATTTGTAATGTTATCACTTATCACATAAAAATAGTTTTTTTTTGGGATTACAATGTTGTTTGTTTTTGGGATAAATTCGTTTCAACTACGGAACCCTTCATTGTGCGTGGTCCGACACGCACTTGCCCGGTTTTTTTTTATGTGAGTAGATGTAAACTTTATAAATTTTTGCTGGGTTGCACCATTAGTACCTAGTTAAAGTCAAGGTTTCAAATCAACAATAAAAAAAAACAACTAGCGACCCGCCCCTGCTTCGCACGGTTTTACGACTTGACAAAGCATCAAGATTTCAATATTATCTTTAAGTTTAATAATAATTGTTTATACACATAAGCTTTTCGGATAAATTCTCTAAATGATGGTGAAAACAGCATCAAAGTCCGTTGCGTAGTTTAGGAGAACAACGCTGCCACACAGACTGACACGAAAAGCGACTTTAACTTCTATTAAGTATAGGTATAGTAGCCTCGTGCAGCAGTGGTTGAGAAACTGAAATGATAAGATTTTGAATATCTAGCCTTAAAGAAATATTGATCCCTAAATATCACGTGGGGACGACAATACGAAAATCTAAACTGAAAAAAAAAAAACAGCCAAGTGCGTCTCGGCCCACGCACAATGAAAGGTTCCGTAGTTGGGATGAGTTTATCCCCAGAACAAACTTAACACTGCAGTTGAAAAACATGGTCTCCTATACATTCCAACTGCAAATGTAAGTTGGTTGATTATTAGTCGTAAACTTGAAAAGCCTACTTAGCTGTGATAGTTTTCCTTTTAACTTCGTTATAATTATATACTGCTACCGTGATTTTTTTCACCCATCCAAAACTAACCATTTACCTGGCAGACGACACTTGACTCAAAGAAAATTTAGCACTTTAAAGCTTAATATTTCAGAAACGGATCCCTAAATTGAAAAATTGTTTTAACAAACCCACAATATCTTTGAAAGAACCACCCAACAACACCCCACACCATGGGGTGGACGAGAAAAAAAAAACATCCCAACTTTACATGTACAGAAGGTACCATAAAAATATTTTTTTTTCATGATTTTATTTTACCACTTTGTCGGCATGATGAATATGTGTATCCATGCGAAATTATAGCTTTCTAGTACTAAGAGTCTCTGAACTAAGCTGCGGACGGACAGACGGACAGACGGAAGGACATAGCGAAACTATAAGGGTCAATACTAGTGCATAGGAGTATTTTGAAAACATCAAATATTCTAAATCTTCAAACAATAAATATCCTAGTAGTGATGAGTTGACTTGAGTTTTGACAATCAACCGGCTAGCTATAGCGACGAATTGGATAGGTAGGTATTATGTATTTGATTAAATTTTTGTTTGTAGACTGGGAACGTCATTAGTTGGATAAACTTTTATTCAAAACTAACATCTGCCCGCGACTTCATCCGCGTGAAATTTCTTGCTCCCCCGACCCACTCCATCGCATCGCATCGCCTGTCCAAGCTATTACTTCGTTTTCGCTTAATGTTCTTTCTGAGTTTTTGTCTTTTTGCTCTGCACCTAAGGGTCCTGCGTGACATTAAATATGTCTATAGCCTTCCTTAAGAATTGGGCTATCAAATGCAAAAATAACTTTTCAAATCCGATAGATAGTTCCAGAGATTAGCGCATTGAAACATACAAACAAACTCTTCAGCTATATTATTAGTATATATTTGATTACCATTAAAAAAGTTATAGTCAGCCAACCTTAAAAGACAGACATATGTTAATGCAGACTTTTTTAGAACTTTTTAAGAAGACAATTCCATCATACATTACGTAGCGCACGCAACGGAAGCTCTCAAAAGAAATAAATTTTCCCCGTTTTTGCATCATTTTTGATTGATGCTCCGCTCCTTGGTCGTAGCGTGATGTTATACAGCTTATAGCTTTTCTCGATAAATGGGCTATCTAACACTAAAATAATTTTTCAATTCGAACCTTCCTGAGATTAGCGCGTTCAACCAAACAAGCAAACTCTTCAGCTTTATAATATTAGTATCTACCTATAGATAACAAACTATAATAATAATGATTGACACTTCCCGTGACCCAAGGGCTGGCATTTACTTTGGCCAGAGGCTAAGCATTGCCATACAACGTGGCAATGCCGCCAGACTCTTGTTTACATTACGATCGCGATGCGGAGGAATTTTTCGACGCTATATTTTAGTTTGTTAATAGTTTTAGTTAGGTTACGTCATTAGTGAGATCCTGAGACGGACCCACACTGTATATAAATTGTATAAAAAAAGTAAGTTTAAAAACTAAAATCCGACTACTGAAAAATTACGCTATAAAAAGATGAAACAAGAAAATATTCTCATCACACGTAATCTGTTCGATTTATAACATGACGTGTGACTCCGGATTTTTAATTTGTCTGTCTTTTTCAAATTTTCTTGTTTCATACTTTTTAGAGCGTGATTTTTCAGTAGTCGGGTTTTAGTTTTCGAATTTACTTTTTATTTAAATTATTTTGGGGTTATAATTTCGTGATAAACTATTTGAAGAGCCGCTTTACATTTTCCAAAGAAAAATCATTATTATATGTATTTTGGGAAGGTTTTGAGGGAAAATATGTTTGGCTCACGTCTGAGGCGCGATTTTATAAATTTTTTCCCAACTATCGGGTGCATGCAAGCAAAGTCGCTAGCAACAGCTAACAATATATGTGTATTTTAGAAATGTGTTAGTGCCCTTTCATTTGATACCCCACACGGCATCATTCTCTAGAGTCACATAAGCCTATAACCAGCGGACGATCAAGACGCTTCCAACGATACCTTACTTGCCAAATTATGATAAGTAGTTTAGAAGTTATGAGGGAACAGATGAACATACACATACAGACCGGTCAAAATCGTAACCCTCCTTTTTGCGTCGCCGTAGTTGGGTAAAAACTGATCCTCCTTCTCAAAATCAGACATCATTAACCCTTTGATGTAAAATATAATCTTCTTAGGTACCAACCCCACAATTGATACACCCAGAATACCTGACAGGGGCCAAAGGTTCAAAGAAGCTAAGTTCAATATAATCAGCCTAAGATACGGGTCCTATTCAGTCGCTGCCCAGATTGAATGATAATTAGCACCCCTGGCTTCTGGGTGATTAAGCGTTCCGATATGGCTTAATACATTGGAGGTGATTTATATTAGAGTTTGTATCGGTGTTGCAGGAGACGGTTTTCTTTTGAGTGAAGAAAATTGTTTACGCTATTAACAAGCTGTTTGATTTAGGAAGTTTATTTTTTTTTTACCAATTATCTTTCGAGCCTTGATTTTGTCCGACATATTTAACTATTCAGTATTCCTTTTGAAAACCAATTAAAGAATTATTCGTTTGTTTGAGGTGATTTCGAGTAGGCAAAACGAGCTTATAGGTTATATGAAGCATAGATGCTAGTAGCTTCATAGTACCTCAATCAATCTGCCTAGCTTTTTCCCAACTATGTTGGGGTCGGCTTCCAATCTAACCGGATGTAGCTGAATACCAGTATTTTACATGGAGCGACTGCCTATCTGACCTCCACCGTAACGACTGTCAAAGATCCACGAATGACAACCGGGACCAACGGCTTATCGTGCTTTCAAGGCACGGAGGAGTCTCGGTATGTAAAGATGGTCACCCATCCGCGGGTCAACCCCGGTAAGCGTAGCTTAACCAGATGGATCGACCCGTGTGGCTGTTATTACTTAGCCACGAGCTCCTTACGGGCTTCATAGTACCCTATACCTAAACTTTTTAAACTTTCGCGATTTGCACACATTATAAACAAAACCAAAAACGGGTCTTCTCGCGATATTCCTTTTTAACCGACTTCAAAAAGGAGGAGGTTCTCAATTCGTCGGAACCTTTTTTTTTTTTTTTATTCTTTTTTTATGTATGTTCCCCGATTACTCGAAGATGGCTGGACCGATTTGGATTTTTTTTCTTTTATTCGAGAGGGTATACATCACAGTTGGTCCCATATAAAATTGATTAACTTTGCTTAGGTAGTTTTTGAGTTAGTTTCAATAATACGTATTTTTTCCCCACTTTTATATGGATGATGTTGTAGTTTGTTTTGCAGATAGTGGTATTAGAATTTGTGTGGGGTAGGTACACAACTAAAAAGTGAAAAATAAAAACTTTTTTACAAAAAAATACAACTGACTTCCAAAAACAACACTACAAAGTGAAAAATAACTTTAATTTCGGAAGCCGGTGGCAAAAAACGAAAATACATTTAACACCGACACCGACTTCCGAAATTAAAGTTATTTTTCACTTTGTAGTGTTGTTTTTGGAAGTCGGTTGTATTTTTTTGTAAAAAAGTTTTTTTACGAGGTAAACAGGTACCTACTTGGTTCGTTTTTGGTTTTGTTTATAATGTACCCTATATCTTAGTTCGTTTTACTCAGAAATCATCAAGAATCTCCTAGGCTATGTCAAGTTTAATCAAAGTCAAAGTCAAATCATTAATTTCAACTACCTACGCACATAAAAGGCACCTTTGAACGTCAAATCTACCAATAAAAATATCAAATATCATGCAATAACTACGTCTATCTTCTTAAATATTTTACCTCCAAACCCTCTTAAAACTAAAGTTGCATTCCTAAAAGGGTAACAACCCGTAAAGTTGGCATAATTCCATTAAATTTTCCCTCACTATGATTTCAATTAAACGTATCATCCAAAGCAGCCATTATGTATGACGTGGGAGACACGTTCTAAAGTTAAATTGCTCTAATTTGCGCCGTGCACCTTATTGCAGCCCCTTTTCAAAGCCACTGCGTTGGGATTTATTCTAGTGGTGGGGGTGATTGTCGACGAAATTAGGAGAAATGTCGATAGTTTTACATGAAATAGTAGTTAGTAAGTATCTTTTGTGTTTTAAAAAGTTAAGTCTTAAAAAGAAAACAATTAGGTACCTACATATACACGAACGATTTTCAGTTTTCAATTTCCTCTTTTCCTTTTGCTCAAAATTATTTTTCTTCCTGTGTTTACTGCACTCTATAATACCTGTAACAGGCTCATCTTCCTACGCAGTCTTAAAAAATAAATACATAATAGGTATTTACCCGGAATTTAAATATGTATTCACAAAACTCCGCAGAGAGTGCAAAATTATTATTGAACCACCTTAATATTTTCCTGGCGGCTTAGAGCCAGAAGCTATCCCAATGGAATTACATAATGTTTCGAGATAAAACGCGCCTGACCTTTCCTTTGTAGGCCAATCGGAAGGTCAAAGAGAATTTGTTTTATATTAATGTTAGAAAGTTTCTTTATTCAGAAAATAATTAAGTTGTTAATTTCTACGTCAGGTCATGATTAATTAACACACTAATAAGACCTTTCAATTTGTAATTATAAAATATTTTTTATAACCGACACAAAACAAAACAACACACGAAATACAAAACAAATACAGGGTGACCAATTCGAAGGTATACTACTTTAAATTAAGATAATATTAATTACAAACGAAGTTATCACATATTTTCCCATAATAAAAGATGATAAAAGAGGCTTGGCAATTTTGTTTGAAAAATAACATGCGCCAAATCTCCACCTTTTTTCTGGTATAAATCGCTTTTCACCGTTTTTCAACAAATTTTCACATACTTTAATTAGGAATTTCACTATCAGAGTCACAAATATTCTGCTATTAGTGTTCAAAATCGACCATGACACGTCCCTATATAGATAACCTTAAGGCGAAAATACACCTGCATGTAGCTGGTACAAAACTATGCAAGAACCTGGCATGCCGTGTGCCATAACCACTTTGGATTGGTCAATGTTACAATGGCATGCCAGTATGTTTATGTATGTATTTGCATAGTTTTGTGCCAGCTACAGGCCATGTGCATTTTTGCCCTTACAGAAAAAAGTCAGAGTCCGATGAATCAGGTTAATTTGGTGGTCCATTAATGTCAACAATTCTTGGAATCTATTGTTTCGGAAACATACAAATAACGGAATTTGGCGCCAAATATAAAAAATAGTGACCAAAAAAGTTATATACATTAGAATTGACCATTTTTGAATGGAGTCAAAAAATTAACTTTACAAACGTTAAGGAGTGCTTTAGACCATCGAACTGAACATACTACACTCGGCGTCACAAAAATCGCACCTCTCCGAAAACAAGTTTCAAGCATGTCCCGCCATCAACGAATACATTAAACCCAATTAATATTAGCCTCAATTGAAAGTATGTTTAACGACCTTTAAATTAACAACAGTTATAATTCCCAACAAATCTCATTAACACGTAATGTTAAAAAAAATGTTTTCAAAATTCGCATTACAACGGCCACTAATTGCACCATCCTACAAGGGTTTGAAACGAGCGACCCGGGTCAAATATGAGTAATTCGCTATCCAACCTTTGAAGAAAATACACGTGAATAGCTATAGCAAGAAAAATACCCCTGAAGATGGATACAACTGCAGATGAAGCCGCTCAATTTATTGCACTATTGCAATCAGGGATACGGCAATGTGATGTTGATCGGCAACTGAACTTGAATTGTTTTCCATTCAACGAGTGATTCAACGCTTCCGAGAGACTGGTGGCTATATCCGAAGACGTGGATCTGGAAGACAACGCTGCACATCCGAAAGAGACGACCGCTTCATTGTTTCGACGCCTTTACGTAATCGGTTCTCCAATGCTGTTGAGCTGCAACAACAACTAAGATCAGCTCGCAGAACTTCTGCAAGCGTCTCCACGATTAGAAGAAGATTGCGAGAGAAGAAAATTGCAGCTCACAGGGCCGCCACAGGGCCAAAATTGACTGCACAGCATAGGAGAGACCGGTAGGAAATTGTCCGAGACCATGTGGATTGGACAACAAATCAATGGAGGGCTGTGCTCTTCTCGGATGAGATGAGGGTGTGCCTTTTCTGCAACGACAGGGTAGAAGAGTGTATCGGAGGCAAGGGGAGCAATTCGCACATACCTGTATTCAAGAGACAGTGGAATACGGGGGTGGCTCGTGAATGTTCTGGGGCGGCATGTCAATCGACGCCAAAACGAACCTTGTGTGTGTTTCTCGTACTGGAAGTGCTCGCGGGCAAGGGTCGCTGATTGCTCCTCGGTACATAACAGAGATCTTAGAGGAGCACGTGGTCCCTTATGCGGGTTTTGTTGGCAGTGGGTTCATGTTAATGCACGATAACACCCGCTGTCACACCGCATTAATTGTAAGATACTACCTGCAGGCAGTTGGGATCCCTGTTATGCGCTGACCGGCGCGAAGTTTAGACCTGAATCCTATTGAGCACCTTTGGGATGAACTGAAACGGCTAATACGGGTACGTGATCCTGTCCCTACCACTCTCCAAGACCTCCAAGATGCCGTCGTTGCAGAATGGGACAAGAAACTGATGTAACATTAATTAGGTCCATAAGAGAACGCATGGAAACAGTCATCAGGGCTAGGGGGGTAACACTAGGTTTTAAGTTATTTTTTATGGACTTTGTTGTAATTGTTGCTGTTAAAATAAAACGGCACGTTTTAATCATTTGCATTAGCTTGCTTTTTTTTTCCCTGGTAAATAAAAACCTAATCTAATGCTTTCATATTGTCTACCATTGATAAATAGGGTTAAAATGACTTTAAAGGGAATTCATAAAGAGGTGCGATTTTTGTAATGCCGAGTGTATTACTATGGGACCAACTCGAAAATCGCGAAAAAAAGTATTTCCCATAGTTCGAAGTTGGTCCTATAGTAAAAATTATTCAGTTCGATGTTCTATAAAGCACCTCTAAGAGTTTGTAAAGTTAATTTTTGAATACCTTATACAATATTATGTCTAACTTTTCTGTCTTTCCATTAATGCAAACACAGGTAGGACAGGTACTTCGTGTTTAAGTATCAATCGAAAAAAAAAATAATAACTACTATAGACTACATACATAAATTCACGCCTTCCCATGGTGTAGGCAGAAACTACAGAACGCCACCTGCTACGATCCTTACCTACTACTTTTGCTTCGTTTACGTTCATACATCATCTGCGGGGTAATTACGCAACACACCTATAATGACAATCGATCGCAATGGGTTTAATTTTGACAGCTCAAGCACGTCCATTGCGTTATTTACTTTTTTGAGCAGAATCGATGTCAATCGATTAGCAATATCCTTCAAAACTCTCGGATTGTGATTCAAAGTGTATTACGCAATTAGGATGCTGGTCATACACGCACGAATAAAATATAATTATCGGCCAGTAATCATAATTTCCCATTATAAATAAATAAATCCTATCGACACAAGTGATCTCTATCCGCCACCACGTTTAACGGATGCGTCCGCATTTTTTCACCCCCCTCTATTTACGACGTGATTTTCTCCATTTTGCTTTTGAAAGCGCATCGCCTTTGAACTTATCTGAATTATTTAATCGTTTAATAGAATTACTGTAGAACACGATCCCCTATCTGTGGCTCAATACAACCTTCCCCTTAATTGGCTCGCTATGAAAATATTTGTCTTCGAGTTTTTATGGCTCTATATAGATTTCTTTGAAAAGTGCACTATCTTGTTAGACTTTCATTAAATTGCAATGAGATACTTGAAGAGTTTCTGAGAAGCCATAGGCAGCTATTTTTATCTAAAACAGTCTTTGTACGAAATTATTCGAAGCTTTAGTTTTTTTGAGGTGTGTAGCCGTCTTGATTTCTAGGTAAATTAAATCTAGACTGATAAATTTTAAATCACATCAAAATTTGAACTAAAATTGCAAAAAATGACTTGTTTTCACGTAGCATTATGACGAAAAGTACCTAACTACTAAAATTGCATTTTCCTCACAAATTATGTAATCAACACCGATTAATCAACGGCAGATTTTCAGATTACCAATCACCAACAACACACGCATACACGCACATCCAATTGCTCAATAATTAATGAAAATCAATTACAAAATGGGGAATATTCCCATGAATACTCTCATTTATATCAGACATATGCATAATAATACTGAAGCGGTCATTCATCAACCCTGTCACTAGTCACAGCCTCATCGAGGCTTTAATCAACGCGAATCGCATTCAACAGATTTGTAGCCCGTTATAATTCATTATGGCCGCTAAGTGGGACGGGATTAGTAGTCCACATTAATCAGGTGAAACGCACTGCTGTCTATTTTTAAATAATTTGGGGCAATATTGATGGAGTATTTCTGTCAATTTCATTCTTTTTACTCTATGAACAGTTTCGAATATCATCATCTGCCTAGCCTTTTCCCAACTATGTTGGGGTCGGCTTCCAGTCTAACCGGATGCAGCTGAATACCAGTTATTACATGGAGCGACTGCCTATCTGAACTCCACAACCTAGTTACTGGGTTATCGATACTCCTTGGTAAGACTGGTTGTCAGACTTTCGGGCTTCTGACGCCCCGTATGACTGTCAAAGATCTACGAAAGACAGCCAAGACCAACGGCATAACGTACTTTCCGAGAAACGGAGGCGTCTCGGTACAGTTACGAATTAATGGTACAAAATTACCAATCTATTCTGTAAAAAAATACCGGCCAAGTGCGTGTCGGACCACGCACAATAAAGGGTTCCGTAGTTGGGATGAATTTATCTTAAGAACAAACTTAACATTGTAGTTGAAAAACATGTTCTCCCATACATTCCAACTGTAAATGTAAGTTTGTAATCACAATATTGATAGATTTATCATGTTATTTTAAGACCACAGACTTCTTATAGGTTTTTCTGTAATCTAGAGGTAAAGATCTATTTTCTGTATTTTTTTCAAAATTTTAGGCTCAGTAGTTTCGGAGATAAGGAAGGGGGGGGGGGGAATGGTCAATTTTCGTCTATTTTCTTAAATAACTTAAAAACAATTTATTTTAAAATTATAAAAAAATATATATTTGAGACCTTCATAGTAAGCCCTTTCATTTGACATGCCACATGGTGTAGTTTGCAAAACTTTTTTTTTAATTTTCTTATTTGCCCCCCAAAAGTGACCTCTATATTCAAAATTCATTTAATTACTTTACCCGTCCGTGTTTGGGACCGTACCAAATTTCAACTTAATCGCTCCATTAGATTCGGAGCAAATTGGTTGTGACAGACGGACAGACAGACAGACAGACACACAAGTGATCCTATAAGGGTTCCGTTTTTTCCTTTTGAGGTACGGAACCCTAAAAATGCCGTGAAAACTTAGTGAAGTGAACTTGAAGTGATCTGCCAATAGTATAAATTCCCAGCATCATGAGAAATGACAACTCACTTCATATAAGCTTTCACGGTGAGATTTTCCCAGACCGGCAGAACGAGACTAGATATCAACAGGATATATCCAAGTTCATGCAATCTGCGATCGAAATTCGAAGGCATTACACGTCACACTAATGTCGAGGTCCCACGGCCCGTCGAAGCCCGTCGCGGCCTGTGTCTGTCGAGGCCTGTCGCGGCCCGTGCCGAGCATTCGACGGATCATCCCATACATTCGATCGGGCGGGCGACGACAGGCCACCCGCAGGCGGAGTGTTCCCACGGCCTGTCTGTCTGGCCTGGTGTGGTCTGACCTGTGAGAAAGCGGGCCGTGGGACCTCGGCATTAGGCGTATCGTGCAGTGTTTCAATTGTTTAGTGTCTTTTCGATATTGTTGTGTATTGTAAATATTAAAGAATACAGTGAATAATCAAGAATTGGAATAACAGACGCGATTGCGGATTGTGTTGTTCTTAGCTCGAAGCCGTTGCTACAAAAATTTGCCAAAAGTGAGCCAATCAAACAATTGAATAACTGGCCAAGTGCGTATCGGACTTCGCACATGTAGGGTTCCGTACCAAATCTGATTTATCAATATATTGGTATTAGTTAGTAAAATGTACGTAACAATAAATATTATCACCTTTCAAGTTCGTAGGTTAATGGGAAGTTAACAAATTCTTCGGAACAAAATTTTGTAAAAAAAAAGCTGACTTTGGTGGCTTCTCATTTCTTTGTTTTCCAATATTTTTAAAACAAAAAATACAGTATTTATCTACTAAACGAGCTCTAAACAACGATACCCAGTTTGATGGGGTAGATCAAAATTTTTTTTTCGCGCCCCATTTTTATCTGTGTGGGAGCACCACTTAAAAATATGTATGGCTTTGGGTCAACAACATGCTTATACTGTGAAAATTTGAAGACTGTAGCTCCAACCGTTTGGCTGTAAAACCTGTGTGACAGACGACGGTCAGACGGACACGTGAGCGACATCAATAGGGCTCCGTTTAGACCCTTTGGGTACGGAATCCTAACAAAGATCGCAATACGCAATCTTACTTTAAGTATTTTAAGTAACTATTTCACGATGTCCAAATAGTACCGAATAAATTCAAAAATGGAACAGGATTTGTATGAAATTATCTGCCAAGTAAGTTAATTAGAACTTAATCGTAGGTGGTGAACCAGACCCTAAGACTAAGAAAGATCAGTTATTCATGTAGATAATATATCTTAGAGACGGCAATCCAAGAGATAGATACCTACTCCCATTTCAAAGCGTGCCTGAAATAATAATCCTCTATGGCTAATTATATTTGATGCCGTCTATGAATGGCCCTATAAAGTCGTCTAGATGGCCCTAACACTCGATTGAGACATTTAACGTTGACGCACCCACTAATTGGGCGAGGACAGGGAGGTGAAGGGACAAATTGCTGTTTTAGGGTGACAATAAATTGATACCGGCCGAGGGAAATTACCATACAACCCCGAACGTATTTCACAATTGCTTTAATTACTAATGCCCGATGGTGGCAAGTGCCGAGAATGGGTACGTTCACCCTACGTGGTTATGTTTTCTTAACAATTGTTGGTGTAGGCCGCGCCACCCGCAGAACTGGTGTTTAAGTGTTTATTTGAATTCGTAGGGGCAAGGAATTTAATTATTGGTTATGAAGGATGAATTATTTACTGATGTTGTCGCCCCTGAAATCGTCACTTTGTCTTTACAATTTTCTGTTGAAAAGTCAACTACTGTGAATTTTTAGTGCACTATGTTTTTTTTTTCGACTAACTCAGAGGGAGGGTAATGTTTTTCGCGCGCATGTATGTATGTCCGTTCGATTGTAACCGCCTGTAGCCTAAACGGTTTGATGGATTTTAACTTAGAAGGTGTCGTTAGATTTGTCTTAATTTTAGAAGTGAAATAGGTTACATAATATGAATGTATTGCATCTGGAATACATATTTAAATTAATAAAACTAAAAAGCTTATAATAAAGCGAATAATTAAAAAAAAAACACGACGGAAAGAGGTGACAAGCACATTATTAAAGGTATGAGCCTTGTTTGTGTTCCATACTTATTCAAAAAAACAATAATAAGAGCGTGATTAAATACGTGATAAAACAAATTAAAAAAAAATAAACAATAAACCCGACTGGAATAACACATAACTGAAAAGAGAAAAACAAGCAATTTAATCTATAGAATTTTGGTATCGCAGGCGGGGGCAAACAAAAGCTACATCATATTTCAGGTAAAAAAAAACAATAAACAAACCATATATTTTTCCCCCGCCTGCAATACCAAAATTCTATAGGAGATTAAATTGCGAATTGTTTTTCTTTTTTCAGTTATGTGTTTTTCCAGGCGTTATTTTTTTTTTAATAATTTGTTTTAGCACGTATTTAATCACGCTCTTATTATTGTTTTTTTTCGAATAAGTATGGAACACAAACAAGGTTCATACCTATTATAATGTGTTTATCACCTCTTTCCCTAATTAAACACGAAAATAAAAATAAACAATGATAATCGCAAATGATGAAATAATTTAATAAAACTATGGTTTCAGTCTAGCTCTAGGTAAAGCTTGACCTCCACAAATGATACAGAAAGCATTATGAGGACTGGTCACCCCATTGCTAAGGAACGCACAGCTCCATTTTTTAGCCAATCAAACGCTAGAAACACTCTGGGAAAACAATGGGAAGAAGATTTTAACCATCACTGTTTGTACCTGCATTGCTTGGCAATTGGCAATCATAATAGAGGAATTCTTTCAATACTAAAAGCTACGTTACTTTTGTAATTTTTGTCATTTTATGTACTTCCTATACCTACTAGAATACCTTTTGCCTAGAAAGGGAGTGACTACCGAGATGACGACTAATAGAGAAGTATGTAAAAAAGGGGCATGTTGCGCTGACCCCAAATAGATTGGGATATGGGCAGGAGAATGATGATGACTATACTGGTTTTTAACAGTAGCTTCGAAATTATCCCACTGGAACGTACTACCGCGATAAAAAGTATTTTAAGAGTTAATGCAGGTTTGAAAATATGTGTGTGTCAAATTTCTTCCAATTCCGTTTAGCCGTTCTGGCGTGATTGAGTAACAAACATCCATCCATCCAAACTTTCGCATTTATAAATAGAAGTAGGATTATACTCCTGATTATAAACTATGTGTGTGTGAAATTTCTTCCAAATCCATTTAGCCATTTTTGCATGATTGAGTAACAAACATCCAAATATCCAAACATCCAACAACTTTCACATTTATAATATTACTAGGATTTCAAATAAACATATTTTAAACCTATAGAAAATAAATGCAATTTCCCTTACGTACCAATTTGTACCAAAACACTGCAGCTAACGATAAAAAACCCAGTTAACAAAATTAACAAACTAAATCATTTCAAAACAACAACAGGAAAACCTTCAAAGCACACATTCACTTACACTTCATTGACCACTCATTCACTCACACACACACTCATCACACATACGTTCACTAAAAAGTACCATCATAATTGAATGGTCTTGAACATGTGCGTGAAAACCTAAACGCACCGTTTACAATCTACGGGGGTAGCTACCCCGGGGTTATTTTGGCCGACTATAAATTAATTTCGGCACAGGGCACTGCAGTTAAGCCTCCATACATTTTAATTGCTTCCATTATCGGCTATTCTGCAAAATGGCGAGCTGATGACAATGGAGCACACCCCATGACAGTGTTTTGATAAAAGGCTTTATTAGGATTAATTTTTGTGTGCACAAATTAGAGTGCAGTAATGTTTTAAGTAATTAGGTTTTGTGGTTTTTGTGTCATAATTTTACCATCAATATATTATTTCAGAATTTAAACACAAATTATTTCAGAATTTAAAGTCTCGGAAATATGTATAGCTTCGTCCGGCAGTGGCTGACTAATAAGCCGGATTTACATTGCGAAATTAGTGACATAAAATAATTTTCTTGACATTAATAACAATTTCACGTGTAAACTGTTAATTTCATGATGATTCATTAATTTCATGAAATAAATACTTTCGTGCCAAGCTACTACTACACGCGCGTACTATTTTGTAAAAGAAAAATTATTTAACGTGTTTCTTGATGTATTTCGATAACAAGTACGTATATGTGCATATTTGTTTATTTATTCAAATCTCCCTCACAACTATCATTACAGGTGTATGTAGCCAATGCGACAGTGCGATCATTTACAAATCTAAACTTACTTATTTACAATTTAAATATAATGTAACTAAAAACGTGTAACATAATAGTAACTTTAAGACAATACAAACATACTACCTACATTAATTTAAATTATAACATAAAATAAATAACTTGCGAATTCACTCATATGACACGTGAACATCAATTTTGCGATGAAGTTCATATACGAATTCCCCGGGTCACTGGGTCTTATATTAAATGAATACTATAATACTAATCTGTGTTATTTCTCTTAAACATGCAATTAATATTGTTAGTATAAATCCCGCTTTAAAACAACTAAAGATATAATTGGAAATACTGATTTATCATAACAATCGTCGACTGGTTGAAACAATGTATGTTTTCATTTTTTACGATTTTCATGAATGCTAAATGCTTTAACATTCGCCCACGAAAAAAGGCATCAACAATAGGGAAAAAGGACCAAACCCAAATATTCACCCCACCATTGCATTATTCCTAATTAAATTCATAAAAATATTCAATCTTGTGTATTCAGATGGCCTTTTCATAAAAAAGTAAATGTATTCAATATGTTAATTACGTTTAATTGCGATTCGTTTCAGCAACGAGATCAACCTGTCGAAAATAATTAAATTATTCAATTGCAGCCAAAAACAAATAGCAGGGGATCGTGTTACCGTATGTTTGTACTTTACGTAATTGGTATTTTTTTCTGAAATTACGTAGGAATGTACAGTCAACAAAAGAGATATCCAGGCAGGGTATACTAACATATTTGTATGTGAATTACTTCATGTTCAATCAATCTGCCTAGCCTTTTCCCAACTATGTTGGGGTCGGCTTTCCAGTCTAACCGGATGCAGCTGAATACCAGAATTTTACATGGAGCGACTGCCTATCTGACCTCCACAACCCATTAACTGGGTAATACGATACCCCTTGGTATGACTGGTTGTCAGACTTTCGGGCTTCTGACGACCCGTAACGACAGTTAAAGATCCACGAATGACAGCCGGGACCAACGGCTTAACGTGCTTTCCGAGGCACGGAGGAGTCTCGATATGTAAAGATGGTCACCCATCCACGGACCGACCCCGGCAAGCGTAGCTTAACCTGATGGATTAACCCGTGCGGCTGTTATTATTTAACCACGAGCTCCTTCACGAATTACTTCATGTTCAATTTTATTTAAATTATTTTGTTTTTGCAATACTCCTAACACACCAACCTAACACACTAACACAAAATTGTATATTTTCACGAAATTGAACATGAAGTAATTCACATACAAATATGTTAGTATACCCTACCTGGATATCTCTTTTGTTGACTGTACATTATGTTCCAACTTATTCACCTTCTGCATCCACCAGATGACTAGAACATCTGAAACGTCCATATAAATGACAACACAAATACTATTTTAAATAAAATTTATCTATAACAAATAATTTTAAATAAGAAAAGGAGGAGGCCATTAGAAATGCTAAACTTTTTCCTTAAAATACATAGCTTAGTGCGATAAGAATAGAAGAAGAAACTTTATGTATAGAAAATATCAAATAAGTACTAGCGTCTGCCCGCAACTTCGTCCGCGTGAAAAACAAATATAGATACCATAAAATTTATAGCAATAATAATAAATAATGTTTATTTCCAGTAAAATGATTACAAGGTTACAAGTACAGTAAGATTATGATACAACATAAAGTGCATTAAGTATTATCTCCTGGCACCCAGACTAGGTTTATAGCCTGTGACTTGGGCACCAGAATGGCACTCGACAATAGCGTCGCTTGGATTTTGCAATCCGACCAGCACACTAATTGCGTAACACATTATCGATCGCAGTTGGTTTCATTTTGAAACAAATTGTTAATCCATTGCTTCATATATTCGAAAAATTTGTCTGCTCGACAAAATAAATAACGCAATAAATGTTGTTGAACTGTCAAAATGAAACCAACTCCAATTGATAATGTGTTACGCAATTAGGGTACAGTACTTCCAGAGATGAGCTCTAACAAACTATACCTCTTTATATTATTAGTTTGAATGATTTCATTAATCATCCAAACAAGAGACCAGTGGTAACGGCCGCGACTTACGAATTGTAGGTCGTAGGTTCGAACCCAGGCAGCAAGTGCTTTATATTTTGTGTAAATAATTTCTTCACCACTGCTCTCAAAACGCTGAAAGAAAACATCGTGAGCAAACCGAATACCTAGAACCAAAAATTCGAAGACATGTGACATCTACCAACCCGCACTGGGCCGGCGTGGTGAATTACTGCCCACTCCCTCTCACCGAGAGGAGGCTTGTGTCCCAGCAGTGGGAACATTATAGGCTGATTATGCACTCTACAAACACCATGCAATGTTTTAAATATGTTTATTTTTGCGGTGTCCAAACCATTCACATTACATGCAGACACCTCTATGAAAAAAAACTATTTTGTTTAAAAGCACCAAAGACCACCAGAACCGCAAATACATTCATCGGAACTAATTAAAAGCAATAATTACGTACAACCATTCGTGTTCACCTTTTTGCATCTTCATCCCTTTTGCATAGTTCCAAGTTCCAGGCTGGCTGACAAAGCAAATCCAATTGTCATTTTCTCATTACTGGTCTTTGCTGTCCGCCCTTTGTTTCAAACAGAAATACATTGAAAAAGGAAAGAAACAATTGCAGACTAGATGCCAGACGGATTTTATTTTTGTTGATCCGCGTAACTAAGTTTGTAGGAAGTTCTATAAAAAGGAGTTTAAGTTGTCTTGGTGAGTGTTAAGTTAAGAAATGCTGATTTTTATGCTGTATTTAGAAACTAGATTTTAGTTAAATAATTAAGGCGTAACACTTGCCTAATTCACACATACACATACATAAAATCACGCTTTCTTCCCATGGGGGTAAGCAGAAATTGTAGAACGTCATCTGCTACGATCCTTTTGCTTCGTTTACGTTCATTCATGCACACCGGTAACTTTATACATATCTCTCTAATTTGGCATCTAAAGTTGATTAATCTTCACCAGCTCACCGATAAGAATCAGATTTGTGTACTTTTTCATGCAGTTATTAAGCGTTTAAAGACGTAAAAAAGTACCTACATTAAAAAAAAAAAAACATTTATTTCAGATAACTTGATCCATACAGTCCGAATTAAATTTAAAATATTAAAATTAAATTAAATAAAAACAAAAACAAACATATAAATAACAACAAATATCAATAATTTGCTAAGCAACTGACGCAGAAGTCAATAATTGTAAGTATGTAATCCTAACTATCGTAACAGCAAACTCATATTATACAGGCTGTAAGGGTAAACACCGTTGTCACTAAAACCATAGGTAGTTGGCCTAAATATAAAAATATTTATCCGAATTTAAAAAACAATAAACGTCATTTTCATTCAAAAATTTCAAAAAGTTTCTATCCGACACCGTCCTTAAATTCATGGATAACTGCGCCCGAGTCACGTGATCACTGCAAAGGTCGGCGCCGTTGCCGGCCGCCACCCGTCCTATTTTTTTTCCTATTTTCCGATAGAAACAATACGTACACGCAACCTGCGATGTAACTTTCCCTTCATACTTCCCTGGCTTAGGACAGGCAAAAATACCTACCTTATGTGTTGCGTGACCAGTCCAAATGTAAGTTAGATTCAACAACAAAGAAAATGAAAAATAAACAAACACTAGGTAGGTATTTTTGGCGTATTTAAAAAGTTAATCACAGTTATGTACAGTTTAATTAAAAATTACTTGTTAAATTTACACTTGATTGAATAGGTATCTACACTTATTATTTACACTTACATTAATCGTAAAAGTTGTTCGAAATGCGATCCATTTACGGCCACGCATGCCTCCGCACGTTTTCTTAAATTGTTTCTCACTCTAGGAAGCACAAGAGTGTCATTTTTAAGGTCTCTGAACGCACTACGAATTCGCCTTTTGAGTTCCGATCTAGTGTGGAACTCAGTAGCATACACCCGGCGCTTCGCTTGCCCCCAAAGATAAAAGTCCAGAGGTGAAAGGTCTGGCGAGCGCGCGGGCCACGCGACTGGTCCTCCACGGCCAATCCATCGCCCAGGAAACTCCTCATCCAGCATAGCCCTGACTTGCAGCTGAAAATGCTTAACACACACGCGCGACATGAGCGGGAGGCGCGGCGCGGCGACGCGGGCGCCGGGCGGCGCGGGCGTTGCGCTCGCGCTGTGAGTCTAAGAGTTACGTGCACTCGATAGCGAGACAGCTGACAGACTGAGGTGAGGTGAGCGAGGAAGGAGGGGTCGCGCGCCGCCGGCGGCGTCGCGCACGTGGCTTGTTGGGTATTCCCCGCGCTACAATCTGTGGCCTTGCGCATAGGGTGATAAACTTTCGGGGAAATATGGAGATTTTTCTTTAAAAAAAAATGTTGTTATTTTTCATTGAATTTACGTTCTATAAGTGAAACCAAACCACTGGTTTCAAGGACAACGGTGTTTACACTAACACCCTGTATAAACAGGGTTAGTTTTCAATGACCAGCCAAATTTTCACAGGGCTTTCTACCCGTGAATATGAACAACTTTTATTATGGGACCAACTTTAAAATCACGAAAAAAAAACAGCTGTTTCATACAAAAGTTCAATACCTACTCGACCAAAATGTATGAAACGGCTGATTTTTTTTTTCGTGATTTCAAAGTTGGTCCCATCGTGAAAGTTCTTCATAATCATGGGTTGACCACCCTGTGAAAATTTGGCTGATCATTGAAAACTAACCCTGTATATATAGCCCTGACCTAATCACTTTTAGCATAGCCAAACATCCAAAATATAGATCAACCAACCTGACTCAGCAGAATACTCTAAAACTGCCAAGGTTAGTACAGTCGGCCTAAAAAGATGTATACTACGACAATAATCCATTTAATTGTATTAGCCGAGAGAAACACTCATACCACCGAGCAGTTGAAGACCCAACAGCCCCATTCACCCAGTTAGTCATTTCATGCGATGGAGCCATAGGGACTGAATATAACAGTTTTTAAAAAAAACCGCATTAAAGAAATGGGAAAAAAATCTCAGTTATAAGAGCAGTTCAATGAAAATAAGAGGCACGCGAAAACATGTCAGGGCCTTTCAATGTGAAGATGGACCAGGAATACTTTAGTGACAGCCTGATCTAGTGAAATAGGAATATATACATGTGTTTTTTATATTTTTATTTAGGTGTGTGCAATGTATGTAACTCGGTTTTGTTTTTAACAATAAAAGGTATGTATACTTTAATTGTATACAATCTTTGTTCCATAATATTGTATCAATGTGTAGTCACAAAACATACTACACATTGGTACTTGATTGCACAGTAACACAAATTGTAGACAATCAAATTCTTGTCGATGTATACACATCTTTTTGAGGCTGTCTGTACCGTCAACTTCAGCACAACTATAGTAACCTAATATAATTTATGTCAATACTGAAAATTATAATTTCAAAGTAAGTTAACAATCGCCCCGGGTATAGCATTTGTAATATTTGTTTAGGATTGTTTTTGTTATTTACTATATAGGTAGGTACTTAGGGAGAATTCTAAATTAGTTTGCGGGTTGGAAGGTACTAAGATTGGTTGGTATATAACTGTTTTGTGAATCTGTAATTGACTGATGAATGGGCACATAAATAGGAGAGTTGGGAGTCATTGATTTGATGATAACAGATAAAAGTAAATTGTATTGGTGTACATTCGTCCACGCAAGTTACTGGACTCGGAAATTCAGAATTGCAAGTAATGGGAATCGTAAATTAGTTGGACTTAGTTAATTCAAATTAAAACATTTTCTATTGATATAATTTATATTTTACTTATTTCGATTACTTTTTTTTTTTAATAGACGTATCAAAATTGCTCGACAATTCCAATTGGTGGTACAACAATTTCAAGTTTACCTACTCACATTTTTAACAAACATTTGATAAGCTCCAATTAGATATCCGTGACTCCAATTTATATTATTTTATGTACCAAAAATAAAAGTAGCTCGTGGCTAAGTAATAAAAGCAATACGGGTCGATCCATCAGATTAAGCTATGCTTGCCGGGGTTGGTCCGTGGATTGGTGACCATCTTTACGTATCGAGACTTCTCCGTGCCTCGGAAAGCAGGTTAAGCCGTTGGTCCCAGCTGTTACTCGTGGATCTTTGACAGTCGTTACGGGTCATCAGAAGCCCGAAAGTCTGACAGCCAGTTTACCAAGGAGAATCGTATTACCCAGTAACTGGGTTGTGGAGGTCAGATAGGCAGTCGCTCCATGTAAAATACTGGTATTCAGCGCATCCGGTTAGACTGGAAGCTGACCCCAACATATTTGGGAAAAGGCTAGGCAGATTGATGTATCAAAAATAAAATAACTGTTTCCATTCCACTCCTGTACCCATCAGTACACACAGCAAGATATAATTTCCATGGAAATGGCACTGATTTTCCTACAATACGCTACTTTATTACGAATAACTGGTATCAATACAACATAATGTCATATCAAGCTGTGCAGGCGCCAGACCCCTACCGCTCTGGTCATCCCTTCAAGCTATAAAGGACAATCATAGCGAGCCCAGTTGCCGGATGGCTGTTTTTATTTTGTTTGTTGAGTCGTTACATCGAAGAGGGTAAAATATTCGTTTAATTTTGTTTTACCGTTGTTTAAGGTTAAGGGAACATGACGGAATGGGGTATCCTGGCAATGAAAGAACAGCAGATGTGTTATGACAAGTACTTGCGTGAAGGCTGGCAGTTATTATATAGCTTTAGAAACAAATTGAAACTATTGTGATTCCGTACCGTTTCATCGATAAAATACCATACCCTTTTTCAACCAAATATAGAATCAACTTTATTCATCCTTATAAATAACATCCCAAAAATACCAGACGAAATCCTTCAATACCAAATCCAAAGTAGATATAGTTAATAACTTGTGGTCCTCTGACCCCTAATCCAGCGAAGCGGAAAATACTTGATAAAACTGAAATGGGTTTATCTTATCCGACCATCAGAAGTGTGTCACAGACTAAATGAACCCTTTTCCTTCAGAGACAAACTAAAAAAGATAAAATGTTCCTTAGCGTACATTAAAGCAGTGTCGGACTGGGAAGAGGCCATAAAAAGGCAGGAACCCGCGAGTCCTTGGGGACGGAGTTGAGTCGGTCCTTCGAGCCGGATTATAGTATAGAGTGGACAATTGTAGGAAGTCGTGTCACTGTAGGTAACAATCACTTTGAAAGAAGATTTTTTCTAAACATTTTCTGTTTGCATGCATCAAAAAATTGGCTACTTTGTAAATCACTTTGAAATTATTATTAGTTTCATGAAACATCTGCCTAGCTACCTTTTTCCAACTATGTTGGGATCAGCTTCCAGTCTAACTGGATGCAGCTGAATACCAGGATTTTACATGGAGCGTCTGACGTTCACAACGCAGTTACTGGGTAATACAGTACCCCTTGGTAAGACTGGTTGTTAGACTTTCGGGTTTCTGACGAACCGTAACGACTGTCAAAGATTCAGTAATGACAGCCGGGACCAACGGCTTAACGTGCTTTCCGAGGCACGGAGGGGTTTTGGTATGTAAAGAAGGTCACCCATCCGCGGACCAACCGCGGCAATCTTAACTAAACCTGATCGATCAACCCATTCGGCTGTTGTTACTTAGCCACAAGTAACATTATTTGTCTTTGGAGATGATTACATTTCATAAGTTGTAACATTTAGGTTTGAGTGTCAGTAATCCTCTGGGTTGTTTTTGTTATAAACATCGTAGCAGCGTTCGAAACGGTTACCTACTAAAGATGATTCGAAAATCAACTCTTCGACTTTTCAAACAAAATAATTTCTATTTCTTCCTAACTCTACAGCAACCAACCGATATCGGTCCACGGGCTGCCCTCCAAGCTACCTAGTTACAAGATTTCAAGCGTGAAATTTTATCGAGAGAATTAATCTTCAAAAGTTTCCCGACTCTGCCCTTTTGTCTTAGATGTGCCTGCAATAAAATTTATTCCTACTTCTAATCGGAAATAGATAATTCGGAGGGGAAGAATCCCGTGGGCTCAATGATTATCGTCCTCATTTAATTCGCCATAGAGGAAATCGGATAATATTGGTAATTATGATAAGTAGGGGACTTATTTATTAGCCTGGTAACTAATATGGCTATATGTACATATTTGACGATGTATAATTTCCGGAATTAATTTGCTGAGGTGCTTACGAAAATAAATAGAATTGGATATGAGAATAATAATATTCATTACGCCCAATCATTTAAGTATTTATGTATTCGACGAGTACGGCATTACAAATATTGACGGAAGTTACAACCACGTGAGATTTCTAATCCAACAGTGGTATGGAGATACTACTGTCAGTGGTTGTCTACTGTGTTAATCCTAACAAATCATATAAATGCGAAAGTAAGTTTGTTTGTTTATTTGTTTGTTACGCTTTCACGCCAAAACGGCTTAACCGATTTGGATGACATTTGGCACACAAATAGATCATGACCTAGGTCAGGACATAGAATACTTTTTATCTCGATATTCCCACGGGATCGAGACTGATGCGGGTTAAACCGCGGGTCGCAGCCAGTACAACATAAAAACAGACTAGCAAACTAATACCGTCCTACTAGTACTTAGATAAAGATCATCAGATTGGCTTTGTAACTTAGCAACTTTCTTAGTTCAACACTAAAATAGCATTGTTCTTGAGACAGGTTCAAGATCCTTAATCTCCAACTAATTTATGGGTTAAGCTGTTTATAAGTACTTGCTACGAAACTAGAACTCGATTTTGGGAACTAAGTTTCGTGCCATGGTTACTGGACGTACTAAGGCAAGTGTCCTAGTTATGCAAATTTTGGTTTAATGATAGAACTATCTAAGTCTATAATAGAGGTATTCAGGGTGTATCAGAAAAGTGTGGTACAGACCATCAAACTGAACAACTTTCTCCATGGAACATCGTAATCGACAAAAATTATCTGCTTCAACACTCGACCCAAATGTATGGGAAGACGGATATTTTTTTATTATCTTGTGATAAGCTCATAAATACACTACTATTTTTTAATTTGTACAAAAAAAATGGGACTCTATCCGTACCCGGATTTAATTTTTTCATATTTGTGTAGTCAAAAGTAAAAAAAATTAAATCCCAAAATTGTCAACGAAAATTTGTCATAATTGGTAAATTCATAATTGAATCAATCATTCATAACAGTTGCTACTAGAAAATACTACGCGCAGTGCTTTTCCATGATTAATGAATACTAACTACTATGTAGCCTGTACAAATATTTCCATAAACTGAGTGACATTTTGGGAATCTAAGAATACTATAGAACAATATAAAATATCTTCTACAATAAAACCATCTGCTCAAACTCCGGATATTCTCAAAAACTGTTACAACTGTATAGAAGATACATCTGAAAACTATATTATCCTGAGCGTTGCACAGAATGATAAAAATCCTACAAAAATTACCATGGAGTTAGCAGCGTTATTAAGTAAGCTACAATTTATAAACATTATAATTTTAAGTGTAACTTACAACCCATATTTAAATGAATAGAAGCTCAATAATTTACTAAAAGGCATTTGTAATAATTCTAAGCAATGTACCTTCCTAACACTATCAAATGTCACAAAATATAAGACAGCCTTCTTATACGACACTAGCAACAGAATTAACTATTTAATAGACAGAAATGACTATGAGAACTTAGCCATAAGACATTATACTGAACCTAAGGGAACTAAAATTGTCTCAAATCCGCCTCCGAAAAGGGGCACTATTCCGTTCTACTTCTCAGTAAACAATCAACAATGTTCAACTTATACTAAGCAAAAACCCGACTTTATTATAGATAATAATCTTTTTCGTGACCAGTAAAAATACTGATTGCAAAAATGATTATACCGCTACTCTTTTGCACCAAAATATCGCTGGCTTACTCAATAAAATTGACTCTGTCCAACTCTGTTTAAATGAATTAGTAAATAAAAATGTGAACGTAGATATTCTTTGTTTCTCTGAGACTTTTGTAAGAGCAGGCGATGAATTAAATATTAATTTTAAAAACTATAATCTTGCATGCTCGTTTTCAAGAAAAAGAGAAAAGCGTGGAGGTGTATGTGTTCTGATAAATAGAATGTTTGACTTTAAGAACATAGAATTACCTAAGGATTTATGTACTGAAAAAATATTTGAATGTTGTGGAGTCCAGATACCTTCTTTAAAATGTATTGTTATTTGTATTTATAGAATTCCAAATTCAAACACGTATCTATTTTTTGAAAAATTAGACCTACTATTGCATACATTACTCAAGCGTAAAACACGCATTATCGTTACAGGAGACTTAAATATTGATACCTTAAAAGAAAACAATGATGCAACTAAACTTAAAGATCTTATATCTAACTATGGCTTAAGTCTACATATTAATAAACCAACACGCCAGCTTTCTTGCTTAGATCAGATTATAAGTAACATAGAAAATTCAACTGGAAATACTCACGAAGTTTTTCTATCAGATCACAACACTTGCCAAACATTAACATTCCCAGTTGAAGAGAGGAAACCTGCCCTAAAATATTGGTATAATGTGAGCAGGGATTACTCAGATGATAACATCAAAAAATTTGTAGAAGCTATTGGGAATATGTCATGGATCGATGTTCTCGAGAACACTGACGCAAACGATAGCTTTAATATATTTCATGAAAACTTCTTACTATTCTATAAGTTATGTTTTCCCTTAAGAAAAACTAAAATTTATGTCAATAATACATCACCAAGATGGATTAAGATGGATGGATTTGATGGTATAAGGAAATCTTGCGCTTACAAAAGACAGCTTAAAAAAATGTGCTACTTAAAAAGTATAAATAAAGATGTACGGTCTAGATATTTAAAATATAATAAAATACTGAAATCCTGTGTCCTCCGCTCAAAAAAATGTTCAAACCTTAACTACATACTAAAATCTAAGAATAAAAACAAAGCTACATGGGATATAATCAAAAATAGAACAGACACTCATAAAACATTTAATCAAATAAATGCAATAGATCACGATGGCTGTATTTTAAACGATCCGACTCAAATAGCTAACTCTTTTAATAATTTTTTTATTGATGTTGCTAATATAAAACCTCAACCTGCAAGAAATACCTGTTTATCTCAACCCATTAGGAACAGTTCCAGCATATTTTTGAACCCATGTTCTGATAGTGAAGTGTTTCGTCTAATAATATCTCTAAACAATAAAAAGTCGGTAGGGTATGATGAGATCTCTACGCACATACTCAAATTATGTGCTGAATTTATATCACCAATACTGTGCCACACTATTAATTTATCTCTATTTGAAGGAATCTTCCCAGATAAATTAAAAGTTTCAATAGTTAAGCCCCTTTATAAAAGCAAGAGTACGCTAGATAAAAATAATTATAGACCTATCACTCTTATTTCAATATTCTCAAAAATTTACGAGAAAATAATGCATAGTCGGTTAGTTCAATTTATAAACAAACATAAAATTATTAATGAAGAACAAAATGGGTTTCAAAAAGGTAAGTCGACAACTCTGGCAGCATTCTCTCTGGTCAGGTCCATAACAGATAGTATAGATAAGAAACGCTCTGTTTCAGTTATCTTCCTAGACATGAGCAAGGCTTTTGATCTCGTTAACCACAATACACTTCTTGATAAATGTGAGCGATACGGCATCAGAGGTCCAGCGTTAGAATGGCTGAAAAGTTATCTTAGCAATAGACAACAATGTGTTGAAGTATCCCGTATTAATGATAAACTTGTTGCAATGGCATACAAATCTTTATTTAGACACAATGGATCTGGAGTACCCCAAGGAAGCATCCTTGGGCCTCTTCTTTTCCTTTTATATATTAACGACTTACCAAATGTAACAAAACACAAGTGCGTACTATTTGCAGATGATGTGTCAGTAATAATACCGGAAAATAATAAAACATTACATCAACAAGAAGTAAATCAAACCATCAACAATATAATAAATTGGCTAAACGAAAACAACTTAAAAGTAAATTTATCTAAAACAAAATTCATTCAATTTGCAAACTACAAACAAAATCCCCCAAAAATTAATTTAGTCCACAATAACGAAATAATTACCAAAGAAAATAGTATTAAATTTTTAGGTCTAACACTAGATGAAAATTGTAACTGGGGAATACATATTGAAAATGTTTCTAAAAAAATAAACAGATTTGTATACGCATTAAGAGAGTTACGCAAAACAGCGAATGAAGAAGCTGCACTCAATGCCTATCACGGTTACGTAGCGTCGGTATTGAGGTATGGCTTACTTCTATGGGGTAACTCGTCCCACATTCAAAGAGCTTTCATAGCGCAAAAAAAATGCTTGAGAGCAATAACTGGAGCGCCTCCATATGAGAGCTGTAGACCAATTTTTAAAAAGTTAAAGGTTTTAACGCTAGCTTCTATTTACATTTTTGAAATAGCCATATTTGTTAGGAAAAATTCACACTTCTTCTCCACAGTAACCGAAAACAATAGATTTACAAAAAGAGACCCCACCAAGTTAAAAAACCAATTTTGTAACAGCACTCTCCACTACAGAAACAGCTACCTTATGTCCATAAAAATTTACAACCACATTCCAAAATTAATAAGAGAACTGCCATTTAATTGTTACAAAAAAGAACTAAAAACATGGCTTAGTCAAAATAACTTTTATACTATAAAAGATTTTTTTTATTATAAGGGTTAAATTAGATTTATTTAGATTTAAAAGGTAATTTAGTAAGGTATTTTTTAGTAAAATTAACGTGTTAAAGTATTTTTTTTAACCCATTTTTAGATTTATAATTAGGTTGTTGTTAGGTTGTTTGTTAAAGTCATTGTTGTGTTTTTATTGTTCATTTTATATTGTAGGTACCCGAGAATAATAATTAATGTGTCTCTATGACTATAGTTTTAAGTCTTCTATATTGTTATATAGAGTATAGGTATGTAGTTTATAAGTTAGGCTTTATGCCCATGTGCACATACTATTGTAAATATTCGTATGCCGCTTTTAGCGGCGGATGTGTCCTGAACACAATTATTTTATATACCAACTTTGTTGCTACCATATCCGACGAATAAATGTCTTTGTCTTTGTCTTTGTCTTTACATGTGGAATGCAATAAAGTATTGAGTATATAAACAAACGCTAATAATTTTGCTGTTTAAGAATATTATTTATGAGACTTTACATATATAATAACAAAACCTTCTCTAATAAGCCCTTTAAGTATTTGTACTAGTTAAAAATTAGTGGTGTAGAGACTACGAGTGATATTAAAACTAGTCAAGAGATCCAAAAACATTCACATGAATAATACCGTTAAGTACCAAACATTAAAAAAAAGTTCTGTTAATGATTTTTACGCAAACCAAAAAAAACTTACCTAACAGTAAATGCAACAAAGTATTTTGATACTTTCTAAATACTTTTGAGAAATTAATTAATTGTTTAGAAACATTAAAATGAATACCGCATAAAGTTGATGAAATTAAACTTATTATGTAGGCGACAGCACTCGGTGGCAGTAACCACAAGCTTTTTGTGATTCCAGTGACAATAAATGAACAGCTCTGAGAGCCGGCCGAGTTGATTTTCACACGTAGACCAGTTAAATAAAGATGCGACTGGTCTTGTAGGTGTCATTTCTGATGATTATATTGTAGCTTTGGCTGATGCAACAAAATTTATTATTTTATGAATTTGTAATGAATACTGGGGTACCGAAAAACCACAGAGTAACCCAGGCAGACGCTTTACTTTATGTAAATCATTGCATCACTACTGCTCTCAAACCGGTGAAAGAAATCATCGTGAGGAAACCGGCATATCCTAGAACCAAAAGTTCGAAGACATATGAATACCAACCCGCACTGTGCCCGCATGGTGGATTACAGCCCACTACCTCTCGCAGAAAGAGGAGGCCTGTGTCCCAGCAGTGGAAACGCTATAGACTGATTTATGCCTATGCATAAATACAAATATAAATGTTTGAGTTTACCAAAACCATTTATATTCTATGGGTTTTTCATTTCAACAATGTTTTGTAAACTAATTTCATCGTACATCACTCGCACAAAAACGTTACTCTGTGTTGCCCGATTGTCGTCAGTTGTTTTGTTACTCTGTTTATTCAGAGACAAATGAATGGCGGAAAAACGTAGTAGCTTTCCATGTAACATGGGTTCCTGATTGGGTGACATTTAAAACTTTAAGTAATTAGATATTAGGTCTTTACCTATGAAATTGCCGTTCTGCAGTACTGGCCATTTCAAATCAAAATAATTTTTGTTTGGCTAAGAATTCTAATTTCAAATTAATTTTATTTTAAAAACATGGATTTTTTTTTCCAAAAGTAGTCATTTATTTATTGATTAGTGTTACATTTTCATCGCATTTCAATCTTTTTCGTCATCATGGATACGTTAAAAATTCGAGTAATTATGGAATATGAGTACCGTCGTGGCAGCAACGCGGCACAAGCGGCACGCAACATCAACGACGTTTACGGAGCTAACACTACAAACCAACGCACCACTTTTTATTGGTTTGCTCGCTTCCGTTCTGGAAATTTGGACCTGAAAAATGAACCTCGCGGTCGTCCGAAGACTTTGGTTGACAATGACGAATTAAAGGCGATTGTGGAAGCTGATGATACACAATCTACGGCTGAATTAGCAGCAGCTTTCGACGTTAGCGTCAAAACAATATTGGTCCATTTGCGTCAAATTGGCAAGGTAAAAAAGCTTGACAAATGGGTGCCCCGCGAACTCAATGATCGCCAGCGCGAAGTACGCGTCGAGACGTGCCTTGCACTGCTCAACAGACACACAAATGAAGGAATTTTGAACCGCATTGTTACCTGCGATGAAAAATGGATTCTGTTTGATAACCGCAAGCGCTCAGCAAGTTGGTTGGATCCTGGTTCAGCACCTAAACAATGCCCTAAACGAAAACTTACCCCTAGAAAAGTGATGGTCACTGTTTGGTGGTCTAGCGCCGGTGTGATTCATCACAGCTTCTTACCAAACGGGGTGAGCATTACTTCAGATGTGTACTGTGAAGAACTGAACACAATGATGGAGAAGCTGGCACATCTCCAACCAGCATTGGTTAATCGCTCGTCTCCGCTGCTCCTGCACGACAACGCGCGACCTCATACTGCACAGCAGACGGTCTCCATGTTGCAAGAACTGGGGTTGGAAGCTCTCCGTCATCCGCCCTACTCACCAGACCTTGCGCCTACAGACTACTACTTTTTCCAGAATTTGGATAACTTCTTGGCGGGAAAAAAATTCAATACCCGAGAGGCAGTACAAAATGCCATTGAAGAATTTGTTGCCTCCCGTCCAGCTGATTTCTTTAAAAAGGGTATCAATAAACTGCCACTGCATTGGCAAAGATGCATTGATTGCATGGGCGATTACTTCGATTAATACAAATAAAAAATGCATGAAAAAAATTCGTTTAAATTTTTTCATACAAAACGGCAATTTCATAGGTAAAGACCTATTATTACGTTGCTTTTTTTTGCTGAAAACTGTGTCTGTAAAATGTTCGTGAATACCTAATAGTTTTTTTTATCTACGTGTAAAATAGTTGGGTGTTTTTGTCAAGAATAATGTACAATCCATTAAAAAATTACCAATTAATCTTTGATCATAATTGCGCGCACCGGAGTGAGTTCCGTACTTTACGCGGAGTTGAGTAAATGCTCTCTTACGTGCAACTGTTCTGTTCCGAGTTATAACTGTTACAAATAACAGCGTGATTTTACGCGCCCGCTCTAACGCGATTTAATTCGATATGTGTTCAGTGAATCTTCAACCGATTGTTCGTTTTGGGTGTTTGGGAATAACTTGATCCTGTACGGGACGGTTGAGGTCTTTTGGAGTATTAATTCCAGGGATAGATTAGTACCCACAATTATAATACCCAATACCAAAATTTAGAGTGGATTGTTTGAAGTGTCTGCAAATTTTCATGGTAGTTTTTGTGATGATATTCATAAGTGGGTACATTTATAATGTTGGTGTAGGGTAAAGAGCTTTGATTAAATATGGTAGTCATTACTGAAGCTTGTTGTTTGATCCACGTTCCACATAACTTTACAGTTTTGGTACCTACCTACCTGTTTATTTATCACGTAACAAAGGATCGTGACTAGATTTCGAACATGATTTCGGTTTATTTAGAGAAGCCTATGGCAATCAAAGGTCTTCTATACTAACATAATACCTCTAAAAAACAACGAAGGCACCCCATCTTCCATCAAAACCGACAATGTCTACATGAACTAAGTCCACACTATCCCACAAGTACAAGGACATCCCCTGTATTCAGATCACATCACCCACGCCACTTTCCAAATCAAAGTAAGACTCAAAGCAAACACCCGTTGAAAATGCGATGTAAATAATAAAAAGGTACGCAAACGTAAGTACGTAGAGGTGCGTTAGAGTGCGTTTACACTATCCGTGTTGCCGTACCGACGTTTCTACCAGTAGATATAACAGACTGGTGTCTATATTCAAACAGCGACTTACAGAACGTTTTTTCAAAAAAGAACGAAAAGAAATGGGTAATTTCTGCCATAAACATAATAAGGAACGTTTTATTTTTAACCGTCTTCAAAAAAAGGAGGAGGTTATCAATTCGTCGTGTATATTTTTTTTTATGTATGTACACCGATTACTCCGTCAATTGTGGACCCATTTTAAAAATTATTTTTTAACTTGGTCTTTTAAGACGGACGTCTCAAAAGATCAAGTGCTTGTGTGATCGAGATGATACCTCTGCCTCTAAAACCAAGGACGATTGGTTCTGCATCCTGTATCCTTTTTACTAAATCAGGGGAAATCAAAAAATCTAAATCAAAATATTTTATTTCACATAAACCTACATGGGCACTTATGAAACGTCAGAAGCTAGGTGCACGGTTTCAAATTACGTACGACGTATTGCCATTTCAGTCCGTCCTGCAAAACTGATCCAGTATGACCTTCTTATCCAAAATGTTCAAACCGGATCTTTGATCACAGCTCAATAGATTACAAAAAACGGATCAGAAAACCGGATTCTCCGTTTTTTTTTATTTATGTTAACGCTCTGTCATTGTGTAAACGTGCTCTAAGCTAGGTGAAAGCCTTCTGAGGCTGTCATTCGCGCCATTGTGGTGCGTCCCCTCCACCGCGGTTTATTTCAGATTCAATATGCACTAGAGATGAGAGACCATGAAATATGGCGCGCATCCACTTTCAGCGCTTGGTCGGATGTGCTTTGAATATTTTTTTTAGGGTGAAAATATTTTAGCGTTATTTTTTTTATAGTGTTTTATTGCTTTGAATAAGAATTACTGTCTTCAAGTGTCTTGTGATTGAATTTACGTGAAATGTTTTTTTTTTTTAATACAGGAAAAAAACGTTTCGCCCTTTTATTCTTTCGCTCAAGAGAAATTATGAACATAAAGTATTCAAAATCAAAAGTCATTTATTCAAGCTAGGCTGAGAATCAGCACTTTTCGAACGTCAAAATGACATAAGACAGTTCCACAAAACGCTCTGAAGGGCCAGCGTTTCCACTCCCTAGTGCTTCAGCTGGGAAGAAGAAGTGGCGCAACAAACTCTCTTAGCAGCACAGCTGTCTGTTCAGTTAGAAAAACTTGTTTATATACAATAACATAGCAATAATATAATATCGCAGTCCATTGCTGGATACCGGCATGATAAAAGATGATGGTTATGCGGTCATAGTCGCCACTCTAGGAAAACAGTTGACGAACGTAAAGTCTCCTCTGCAATCAATCTGCCTAGCCTTTTCCCAACTATGTTGGGGTCGGCTTCCAGTCTAACCGGATGCAGCTGAATACCATTATTTTACATGGAGTGACTGCCTATCTGACCTCCACAACCCAGTAACTGGGTAATACGATACCCCTTCGAAAGACTGGTTGTCTGACTTTCGGGCTTCTGACGACCCGTAACGACTGTCAAAGATCCACGAATGACAGCCAGGACCAACGGCTTAATGTGCTTTCCGAGGCACGGAGGAGTCTCGGTATGTACAGATAGTCACCCATTCACGGACAACCCTCGCAAGCGTAGCTTAACCTGATGGATCGACCCATGCGGCTGTTACTACTAAGCCACGAGCTCCTCCAGCACCAAAATAAAGTACAGCATAAATTCTCCTCTATGCACTAATTTATAACTTCTAAAGTGGCGATATTGTCACGGGGGCATCACGTAAACACAGGGAGGTAAACTGTATGGAAATAACTATATTATGAAAACGCTTTTAAATTTACACGTATTTCCATACATTTTATGAACGTGAATATAGACGATAATATCGTCAAGTTAGAAATTATAAAAGCGGATATTAACTACAACCTACTTGCCTGTAAGGGCCTTTATTGCTGTCGGCATAAATATTTTTCAGAAAAAAAAAACAATTCACTTTCATTATCTTAGTACACATACATAATAAATAAAAAACATTACAATAAAACGGTGCCGAGAGCCGTTTTTAAAATGAGACTTGAAAGCTTTAACTAGGACAAGTCCATTTTGTAAAGAGCTTGAATCCATTGTGAAAACAGTTCCGACTTTTTTATATTTTTTTTTTCAACAATAAGTGCAGTAAAACTGGACTACACTTTTAATGGAAACTCATTTTGGACAGGAGCCCGTGACTAAGTAATAACAGCCCCACTGGTCGATCCATCAGGTTAAGCTAAGCTCGACGGGGTTCGTCCGTGGATGGGTGACCATCTTTACATACCGAGACTCCTCCGTGCCTCGGAAAGCACTTTAAGCCGTTGGTCCCGGCTGTCATTCGTGGATCTTTGATAGACGTTACGGGTCGTTAGAAGCCCGAAAGTCTGACAACCAGTCTTACCAAGGGGTATTGTATTACCCAGTAATTGGGTTGGGGAGGTCAGATAGGTAGACGGTCTTCGCAATGGGAAGTAAATGTTGTTTGCAAGTTTCTACCATAACTGTTCTTGGAAGTAATTTAATTATTTTCTTTTTATTAGTAGGTATGCAACTTAAAACAGCAAATTATTTTCAAATAAAGTAATGATTTAATCTTTGTTAATTTAATACCCAATTTACTAAACCAAATACCTGGACATTGCATCGACTCGAGTTGATATAGCGCGTTGATCAATCTCAGGCCATGGCATGCTAGGACAGACCCCAGAGATCTAATTGTGTGCTTTGTTACACCTATGTAAGGAACTTGTAATTTATAAAATAAATTAAAATAAATAAATAAATAATGTAATAACCATACCTAAAACAATTTTTTTAAATAGAAGCATGGAACATTTTATTATTACAATCTATAATTCAGTCAAAACAAATTGAGTCCGTGCACACTAATTTTAAAGAACAAAAATAATCCTCTTTCAACCCCCAGACAGCAATCATCAGAAACCCATCAGATAATTCTTCTTACTAGCAATTGAAACAAATAGTTCTATTCATTATTAATTTCTGAGCACCTTATGACAAGTTCGACGGTATAGGGAGACTGGGGAACAAAACACCAACGCAAAATAGATAAATACAGAAGATCTTCGGGGTAATTGCGCAAAACACGTACTGTGGCAATCGACGACAATGCCTTTCATTTGGATAGTACAGTTACTCGTACTTAGCGTTATTGAGCATAGCAGAAGAATTTTTCAAACCTGTGAGGCAATGGAATAGGATTTTCCTTCAAAATTCTCGGAATGTGACTGAAAGTGTGTTACGCAATTAAGGTTCGGGTCCATACAACGTGCGAAAACGCATACAAACAGACACGCTTCACGTTCAGCGAGTGCAAGCGCACTCGGGACTGACATTTGTTTGAGATCGCCGTACGTAACACCACGGAATTTGTGGTTCACTGCAAGTTGTTGTACGTGTCTATCTGTGCGTGCACCTGTTTTCACTCTTTGAACAGAGCTGACCTTTTGTACGTAACTATTCTGTGTCATCGATTCCGTACATCGTAATCGGCTTTTCTATTCCATTTCTAGCATGTACTTCGTCTAATTGTACTCTGGCCTCTAGAGACTGCAACGCTCGTGTACCTGGGGATCTAATTTTAGATATATTACAGTAAGTTGCTTGTCGGATTTTGTCTTTTAAAATAACGAGGAGCATTGAAATTGAAATAGAAATAAGGGTCTGTTAAGTACTTATGTGCATTTTTCTTTGCAATGTTACGAAGACATGCAGTTTGTTGAGAGTTTAGATAAAACTTTAGAGGCATGAGGAACAGGGTGTAAAGTTCACTCATCCTCCATACAAAAGGGAGGATCCTCCGACCAGACGGCTGTTGTGTCTGGTGGGAAACTGCCCGACGATTGATGTCGGGACGTTGTATATATGCTAGTCGCGCGGTAAACTCTGATTGCGCGATGCAGGATTTGCGTGACGTCATGTTATTGTGATGCGTAGGTCGCATGTAGCGATGTAGATAAATAAATAAATAAACAATGAAAAACGGCTGTCAAAAAATAATAATTTAACATAATTTTTGTTTTTTTTTTTTTGTTCTTTAAAACATTAATCATAATTTAAATAGTTAATTCTACCGTCATGTGTATTACAGGGTCAAATTAAATTAGCTAGTAAAATTCAGCAGACGTGATGGGTACGTATCGATGTCTTGACACGATAAAACAAAAAAAAACTGACTGTCTAAACTCACACTTGCGGTCATTGATCCCAAAAAACGAATTACATTTGATCTTGTAGTACACATTTAACTATATAAATTATGAATATTAATGTATCATAGAAATCGTTAACAGAAAACCAATTTTTTTTTCTGTAATGACACGCAAACAACAATCAAATTGTATCACTTATGAAAACCGTGGAAGTAAGAAGCACAACATTATAATATTTCCACTGGCAACATTTAGATTAAAAGCAAATTTCCCGCCAATATTAGGCTCATCTCACGTAAATTGAATGCAAACATGGAGCCAGCAAATGCGAAGATTGTTATGGTAGAGCATTAAGTATAATTGAATTTAATACATAATCGTATATATACATAGTACAGGAATTGAGTATATGAGTAGTTACTACGCGATAGAAATAAGAATAGCATGTAATACAATTTAAGGAATTGAAACTCGGTCCAGTTGTATTACATTCTGTATTTGTACCACAGCACTGTATCCAAACGACGACAGTAGTAACAATATCTATATACACAAACACAGGATAGGAATCTAGTTGGATAATCACACGGAGATAATTATAATATTTTACATTCAGATTCAAAATCCTAGTCACTTATTTTTCTCTGTCAACCATCGACAAAACCTCTAGACCAACCAGTCTTCATTCTCCTGCCCTTATCCCAATCTATTTGGGGTCGGCGCAACATGTCCTTTTTTCCACACTTTTCTATTATTCGTCATCTCGGTAGTCACCACCTTTCTAGCCATGTCATCTTTCAGACAATCCATCCATTGTTTCTTTGGTCTTCCCCTACACTTATAGCCATCGACTTTCCTCACATTTTCCTCTAGACCAGCCAGTGTTGTCAGTGAATTATTAGTGAGAACCATAGATATTAGTTTGGTTCGCCACACAATTATTGACGATTTCGGGAATTGTTTTGGTATAGCTGCCAAACTTACTTCAGAACGGCAAATCTCGTATTCTAAGAACATTCGCATTCTAATCTGTCTCAATCTGTCAAAAATACTTATAATTACCCACATACAGGGTGAAATTAAATTAGATAGCGAAACTACGCAGACGTAATGGATAGGTATTGATATCTAAACACAACAAAATATAAAAGGTTTGATGATTTTTTTTTCGGTCTACGACGGCCGATAGAATTGTTACTTGACGTATGAGTTTAGAAATCTGTTTTCTTTTCATTTAATTGCGTTTCGATATCGATACGCATAACGTTTGTGAAGTTTACACAAAAAATTTAAACTGATATTTCTACTACTCTGTCGTTGATGACCCCAAAACAAATCATCAAATTTATTTATTGTTTGCTTTTTTTAATTCTCGCTAATTTAATTTGATCCTGTAGTTTTGTTTTGTTTATTTTAGTTGTGTTTAGTTTTGTTTTTGATATTGATGTTGCCAAGATGAGATTGGATTATGTTTTGAATTGAATGAGGTGAATCCCTCCCTGTCTGAGGAAACCGTAACGCATGTGCTCTTTGATTGCACAGGCGTCACCCAGATTAGAACAGAAACTCTTGGAACACCCAGATCTTTCGCAGATGTTTTGAACAGACTTGGAGACTTGATCAACTTCTGGAATGAGGTGGGCTGGTTGGAATAACCCCCACTCCCCCCGAAGGCCGTTATGGCCCACGCACAATGGTCCACATGAAGGACTAAGTGCGGAAACCATACCCTCTAACTAGAACTAACTAGACTAGAACTATCCCTCCCTGTCGTAATATTAGGTCTTTACCTATGAAATTGCCGTTCTGCAGTACTGGCCATTTCAAATCAAAATAATTTTTGTTTGGCTAAGAATTCTAATTTCAAATTAATTTTATTTTAAAAAAATGGATTTTTTTTCCAAAAGTAGTCATTTGTTAATTGATTAGTGTTACATTTTCATCGCATTTCAATCTTTTTCGTCATCATGGATACGTTAAAAATTCGAGTAATTATGGAATATGAGTACCGTCGTGGCAGCAACGCGGCACAAGCGGCACGCAACATCAACGACGTTTACGGAGCTAACACTACAAACCAACGCACCACTTGTTATTGGTTTGATCGCTTCCGTCCTGGAAATTTCGACCTGAAAAATGAACCTCGCGGTCGTCCGAAGACTTTGGTCGACAATGACGAATTAAAGGCGATTGTAAAAGCTGATGATACACAATCTACGGCTGAATTAGCAGCAGCTTTCGACGTTAGCGTCAAAACAATATTGGTCCATTTGCGTCAAATTGGCAAGGTAAAAAAGCTTGACAAATGGGTGCCCCACGAACTCAATGATCGCCTGCGCGAAGTACGCGTCGAGACGTGCCTTGCACTGCTCAACAGACACACAAATGAAGGAATTTTGAACCGCATTGTTACCTGCGATGAAAAATGGATTCTGTTTGATAACCGCAAGCGCTCAGCAAGTTGGTTGGATCCCGGTTCAGCACCTAAACAATGCCCTAAACGAAAACTTACCCCTAGAAAAGTGATGGTCACTGTTTGGTGGTCTAGCGCCGGTGTGATTCATCACAGCTTCTTACCAAACGGGGTGAGCATTACTTCAGATGTGTACTGTGAAGAACTGAACACAATGATGGAGAAGCTGGCACATCTCCAACCAGCATTGGTCAATCGCTCGTCTCCGCTGCTCCTGCACGACAACGCGCGACCTCATACTGCACAGCAGACGGTCTCCAAGTTGCAAGAACTGGGGTTGGAAGCTCTCCGTCATCCGTCCTACTCACCAGACCTTGCGCCTATAGACTACTACTTTTTCCAGAATTTGGATAACTTCTTGGCGGGAAAAAAATTCAATACCCGAGAGGCAGTACAAAATGCCTTTGAAGAATTTGTTGCCTCCCGTCCACCTGATTTCTTTAAGAAGGCATCAATAAACTGCCACTGCGTTGGCAAAGATGCATTGATTGCATGGGTGATTACTTCTATTAATACAAATAAAAAAAGCATGAAAAAAAATTCGTTTAAATTTTTTCATACAAAACGGCAATTTCATAGGTAAAGACCTATTATTTAGAATGCGATGACACATCGATAGTAAGCCCCTCACACGAGTTCGGTGTGAATCGGGTCCGAGTAATTTTACCTAATATTGTACGTAGTATGAGTTCTATACCAAGAAAATATTTTTTTATTATTACTTAATAGTGATGGAACAACGTTAATAATAAAAAAATATTTTCTTGGTATAGAACTCATACTACGTACAATATTAGGTAAAATTACTTCACACCGAACTCGTGTGAGGGGTCTCAGTTCCAATTCAGATCCATGTTATTTTGATCTTATCTAGTAGGTACGGTACTACTTCTTCTGTCTCATCGGAACAAAGTATTTGAGATTTCTCATGCCTTAGTAGAAATTTTCGCTAATCAGCGAGTGCTATAGTGAGCGCGCAAGTGCTAGTCACCGCCTGAGGTATGTGAGCGGTGAGACAACATAGACAAACGTCAAGCTATGGCAAGCATGTGCGTCTTGTCAATCGCACCCTCCCCCGTTTCACATACCTCAGGCGGTGACTAGCACTTGCGCGCACACTATATAACTTTTGTGATTTTCAATTCTATCATTCTAAGAGCGCTCTAAAAGACGATGTATTGAAACTATCAGACAAATTAACAAAAACATTTATAAAATTTTACTGCCTTCACCAATCAGCCTGCCAGATAGCGTGATTAAGGGACTATCGACCCTTAAATCGTTCTATGTAATGGCCAATTTCTAAGAACAATATTGAACCGAAGACATCAATGGGTTCTTATGTTAAAATATAACATATATTTAAACTTAAGTAAGTAAGTTTGAAGAGTTAGGTGACTATGAAGACATTTTACTTGGTAACGATTTCCTAAGTTTCAAGGTAATGTGTCTAGACGTTCGAGGGTATCTATGATACCGTATCTTTAGAATCTGCACTTATTTTTGTTATGTATGAGGACATTCACACTTGAACCTTCGATTTTGATGACTCCTACTTCAAGGAGGCCGCTAAGTAAAATAAAACGACTTTTAATTTCAGGATATTTTATTTATCACCATCTGCCTAGCCTTTTCCCAGCTAATTTGGGGTCGACTTCCGGTCTAACCAGCAGCAGATGCAGCTGAATGTCAGTTTTTTCTATGGACTGCCTATCTGACCTCCACAACCCAGTTACTGGATAATACAATACCCCTTGGTAAGACTGGTTGTCAGACTTTCGCGCTTATGACGACCCCAACCGACTGTTAAAGATCCATGAATGACCGCCGGCCGAGACCAACGGCTTAACGTGCTTTCCGAGGCACTTAAAAGTGGCACGTAAAGTTGGTCACCCATTCACGGACCAACCGCGGCAAGCGTAGCTTAACCTGATCGATCGATCCGTGCGGATGTTATTACTTAGCCAAGAATATTTTATTTATCTATAGATAAAATCTTTTTCGATGTTAACTGACAGCTCTTAAAATCAAAGTGAAACTTGCCAAGAAACATCTAAAGGCGATGTTTGTTTTTATTAACACATTGGCTTTGATAAGTGAGCAAGGCAATGGATTTAATGGATAGAATAAAATAGAATAGAAAATGCTTACTTCCATAGAATGTAGGTATATAGGTAAGGTACACAGAGGTAAAGACTTAATTAAGGAATTGTGATTCTTTTGATTGAGATGGGTCAATAATAATGGGTCTTGGGTTATAAGTAATAGTCTGATTTTCACTTTTTTTTTCTTTTTTGTGTGGTTAGAGACTAGAGTTTGGGCTTGGGCTTCTAACTTGGCTTCACATACCGTCGAGAAATTTATTTCAGGCATTCCGGTTTCCTTACAATGTTTTCCTTCACTGTTTTTTAAGCAAGTAATCATTATAGAATACGTACATGAATCCGAAAAGTCAGAGGTGCGTGCCTTGGATTTGAACTCAAGACCTATGACTTGACCTTTCACTTTAAGTTGTAAACTGTAATAAACAACACCTAGCTGTAACATACACACACATACATACACACACGTTTACCTATGTTTAGAGAATCATTCTAGGTCTTCATAAGCTTTCAAGCAATAAATAAAAATCTAGTAACACAAAGAATATTCTTTTTCACCACAGGGACGACTTCAACTTACGCCTTAGGTACTTTATTTCAAGAACATCACAAGTCAGGAAGCTGTCTTATAAAAACTTAAGACTTCAAGACAGAGACTATACTTTAAAGTCTCGGAAGTCTGCCGCAAACACAGTAATGGTGAAGTTACTTTAACAAATTTATAATAAAAACTGCACGCGGTTGTTTACAGTCTGTGTTGTTGGTAGTTGTTAAGAGCTATTGTTTCAGTTTTGTTCTAATTGCAAATTATTGATTAGTATTATAATAAAAAATAAAAAGGTGAAGAGCTCATAGGGCATCAAAAAATTCGTCCGCATCGCTGTCAACGGGAAAAGTGCCAAAAGGCTGGCAGCTAATTCACGGCACGTTGGATGGCAATGCTAATTCTTTGGGCTAAAAATAGGCCAGCCCTCTGGTCCCGTGTAGAGTTGACCAACCGCTTGGCGATGTCCCGAAAAACTGGATGAGCACTCGGACCCCAAGGCCCTAGTGTTTCAACCCCAAACGGCTCAAACATATAGCTCCCAATAAGGTTGTTATATTTGCGCCGTTTGAGGTATTGGTATTAATTGAGAATAAACACAGATTAGTATAATATTAATAATATAAGTAATTAATTTAATATAAGCACATAGGTTATAGTATCTACGTACTACAGACATTTTACATCATATACTTACACTTTGCATTCATTAATATACTCGTATGTATGTATCATACTCCTTTATTGATTTTGCATTAGTGTTTTGCGAATCGGTCTAAAACGATTTGTTTTCTTTAATTTTCTTATTTTTCAATGTTATGACACTTATGTCAGGCTTTCAAGCTGTCCTTATTTTTTCTTCTAATTTTCTCTCATATAGTTTATTACTAGCTTAGTCTATGAAGGTTACTTTTGATTTATATAATTTAAATTATTTTTATCAATATGTTAGCTCAAATATTGTATTTTATAGATAATTACGATTGTTTACTGAATAACTGTATCCTAACTTAGATTTATAAAAATAATTGACACACTCTCAGAATTCATCGAAGAGGTTTTTGAACGAATACTCGTATTTCTAGACGTTTCGATCACTGACAAGGCGCATTTTTTGAAGAACGAAACTTCAACTCAGGAAAAAACAGAAAAACAACAGATGTGGAGAAAAACGTGGAGACGACGATATAAAATCACTACCACATTCCCTGGCTCTTCTAATCTGGATTCTAAGAAAGAAGCATCTCTGCGTCAAGTCTTCTACCTCGGCAATTCATAGAGGCGGGGTCTGTGCTGACCATCTTATATTATATTAATCACTGCTGGAGTTACCCGTGCTCATAGATATCCGCCCGTGCTGCTTGGGATTATCAGGCCTCGGACCTGACGAGGTCTGACATCTGGCCTGGCCTTTTTTTTTTTTTTTTTTTTTGTGGATGGGAAATCATCAAATGACTTCTCCCGCTCTGGGCAGAGCGGGAGGGCGTGTCAGACTTTTACTGACTAAAACCCACCCATGTTCCTTCAGCTGCCCGTGCCAGGGCCACGGTATCTCTTTCGAACTACCCGCGACCCCGGCGGATCTGGCCTAGCCTGGTGCCGTTTTCAAGTTTCCTTTTTGTTTCTTTTTTTTTATCTGAGAGTATGTTAGGTGGGTAGGTGTTTTTTTAAAATCAATTCTGTATTTTTTAACCTTTTTTCTTTTAAATTATATTTTGTTTAAGTCTATTTTTCCGTCTTTATTTCATTAGGTTAGTAGATTTGTTACAACGTACATGTTATCAAAATACATCAAGAATCACATAAATATTTTTTCCTTAACAAAATTGGTAGGACTTATGCACCTCACTTTGATACAGTGTTTTACCCTTTCTGCACAGACTGTAAGTGGCTCCTTGTAGACAGTTGTGGACTCGCTAAGAACCGTCCGCCGACTGGGCGATCCACTCCACTCCACTCGTGAAACGCCTTGTTTTCAAGCCACCAGACGGACGTGACGTTACGCAACCCCGTTCACGTATCGCAGCAATCGCCATCGATAACACCAGTACAAGCACAGATGTTTAAAACCTGACCATAGACTAAAGTATCAAAGTACCTTACTTAAATAAATTATTCTTATTTGTATTCTTAGTTTTACGATCGTCGTTCAATAGTTGCATTCGTTTTGTTACTTAAGTGATTTGAGTAATTTGAATATTTAGTTAGTCTGTTTAGTTTCTTGAGTATTTTTTTAAATTTTTAAATATCTATCACTGTATGATTGTGAACACCGATAGTTCATAATCTATCTCGCGAAATTGTAAACTGTCGACAAATTGTGAACACCATACTGCTTACAATTATAACGTATTAATTTTCACAAATTGTGAACTGGCATCAAACTTGCATGCGACACACCATAGGGGTTTGTACTTACTTGTTGTTGAATGTATTGGAACATTTTCTAAAAATTAACACTGCTTAAAACAAAAACCCTACATAAAGTGTGGTCATCAGTGGCACAGTGGTAGTCAGTTAGTCAGCTGAAAAACAAAACTTTTATTGACTAAAGGGTTTCTAGAAAATAACTATAAGCGATAAGACGGCGGCTTTATCGCTTATTTTTTATGTTTTGTAGTGTTAAATTTATTTTTTTCTGTTATGTATTTTCTGGTGTACAGCAAAGTACACAGGGTGTAAGGGACAGCCCTTCGCAGACTGATGGGGTGAATTCAGTATATAGAGTGACTGGTAATTAGTGACCGATACTTAAACATATGATTATATTCATGATAACAAACAACTTTTACTATGGGACCAAACCTGAAATCGCGAAAAGAAAATCAGCTGTCCCATACATCCATGTTCGCATAACTCGTGAAAATGTAGGGAGCTGCTGATTTTTTTTTCGCGATTTCTGGTTTGGTCCCATAGTAAAAGTTGTTTGTTATCATGAGCACAATCATGTGTTTAAGTATCGGTCACTAATTACCAGTCACCCTATATAATACTAAGATGACCGGTACATGAAATTTTTCCCGGAACGTTATTAGTATCCAATAAACCTGATTTGTTTTATTACCTTACACGCAATGTATCGTTACCGTGGCAAAACGCACGTAGCTAAGGCCTCTGCCTCGAATTTTGCGGGCAGCGGGGCGGCAGCGGCGGCGGCGCGGGAGCGGCAGGATTTTATGCGTAAAAACAAATGGACCGAACCTCGAAAACAGCGGCGCGGAAGCGGGGCGGGACAATGCGAGACGCGCCGCCGCCGCTGCCGCCCCGCTGCCCGCAAAATTCAAGGCCGAGGCCTAACGGCATGGCAGCAGCGCAGCGCGTCGTACTTATTTCAACATCCATTGCTGATTTCCTTTTTTATTTTAGCTGTTTTATTTACATAAATGGAGTGCTGCATGCAGGGAATGTAATTTTACATTGAAATAAATAAGTAACTGAAAAAAAACGATAAAAAAATGAAAATGTTCCTGAGAATTTTTTCGGTGGAATATGATTCAAAATACTTTATGGATCGGAATGCTGGGCAGTGAAGAAGACGGATGAAAAAAAATTGCATGCAGCGGAGATGAGAATGTTGAGATGGATGTGTGGAGTGACGAGAATGGATAAAGTGAGAAATGAGTATTTACGAGGAAGTTTGAAAGTGGCGCCAGTGATAGAAAAGTTGAAAGGAAATCGTTTGTCTTGGTATGGGCATGTAATGAGGAGAGACGAAACGCATGTGACTAAAAGAGTGATGATTATACATGTTGATGGATGGAGAGGCAGAGGAAGGCCAAAGAAAAGATGGATGGATTGTGTGAGGAATGATATGAAAGAGAAGGGAGTGAATGATAGCGTGACGGTTGACAGGGGAGAATGGAAGAAGAAAACGTGTTGCGCCGACCCCAAGTAATATGGGATAAGGGCAGGAAGATGATGATGATGATGATTCAAAATAGGGAGCTGAATGCACCCTGTTAGTTTGCGGAGAGCTGTTCCTTATACCCTGTATAAAAAATAGCTTAATTATTTTTACTTCATAATTACCTGCTATAAAAAACAAACGACCTACGAGTGTATACACCTACTCGTATGTATATGCAGAACAATCCAACCTTATCTACATACAGCGATTATCGCCTTCGTCGTTGTAATATACCATGTGTTGATACGCATCTCCGGGGATTTGTTCCGCCTTGATCCAGTAGTGTGTAACCATGTTAACTTAGAGGTAGTGCTAATAGTTGGAACGTACTAGTTTGCGTTGTGTTTGGAAGTTATAGTTACAATAGTAGCTTGGTATGAATTGAGTATTTAGGTAAAGGTATCGTATCGAACGTAGGTATGCTTATTTGCATTGTCAATACAAATTAAGGTGCTTTGCTCCTTTATCCCCGAGTATGGTTTTTATTGGGTTTAGTGTTATGCACCTTAATAAATAAAGATCGATCACTAATGACAGTAAACGAGTACATAGTTTCATTTTAAAGTTCTTTTATTTTATTCATCGATTCTAAAAACTTTTTAAATTTTTCTACAATATTTTTTTTTTACACCTGTATTTCACATAACAATAACTTCAGATTCAACGTGCAGCTTGCCATAACGCTTCATTCCGTCAATAATATGCTCACAAGAAATTTTATTCTTCCCATACAAAAATATTCTTACGACCCACAATCTCGCAGTGCACGATGGAACACACCTACAAAACGATTACTATAATGTCTGCGATGATGAGTTCTATAACCGTTATGGCTGTAATGATAGCCCACATCTGTGCACAGATTCAGCCGGTATTACGATCTAGACTAAAAACTCTATTACCTTGATCTCTCGCCTGGATATTCAGATTTTATTCAAACAAACATTAGACGGAATTTTGCTTAGGGAATTTTGCAGTTAAAAGGAATTTACCTTTTTTTAGGCAAAATTACGCTTTATGAAGTTTCTTTTTAAATTGTTGAACTTTTATTAACTTCCTGGAAGGTTTTTGTGGTTATAATTTGCTAAAAACTATTTCGCTGCTCTGAACGGTGCCATAGAACTACGCTAAACAATTACAGATTTACGTAATTGCATAAATATTGGCGCACATTTTCGTAATCCTTTAGTTTTGCTTATTTGAATGTATTTTTATTTAATCATTTATGTAAACACATATTATAAGCAGATAAGAAGAAAAGAACAGAAAAGTACGTACAAAGATGATGATTTCTAAAGAAATCTCTTCCAGCATACCTGCGATACGACTATACGTAGCTATGTTATATTAAGGCACATTTAAAGATTCTCAACTCATTCTTTTCAACTCATAGGAGCAATAACAGGCGCCATGCAGTCTCAACTATGAATAAGGCACTTCCCCACTTTCAGCCGGTTAGAAGCGATTAAGGGATTATATTATCTAGAGGAAGGGTAGCTGCATTCATGTAGGTTGGACCTAATGACATCGAATTGCGGCCAACAGTCAACCTTGTGGTCGGTTATATCGGTCGGTCTGTGAAGATTATCGTCAGGTAGAATCTAGATTAGACAGAAATGTTTATTGGTGATAAGATTTGATGTAAATATGTACTAGCTGATATGTAGTGTTGATGATGATATTTTTTATGAAAAAAATAAATCGTTAATTGCCAACTTATTGTTATTTGAATCCTAAAAACATACTGTTTTCAATTCGATACTTTTGTTTCATATTATTTAATTTTATTTATAGGTTATTATTTATGACTGCCTATGAGATTTAAAAACAAAGTACTAAGAATGTAATGTATGTTTGAATATTTGAATAGTCTTATTGTATCGTTTTTTTCCTGTACGTCAACTTTTTCGAAGCTAAAATTGCAAGAATTATACGACAGGGCTCTCTGAAACAATTACCGCTCCTTCAAAACACGCTGCACTCCTGTCTCATTACCGTTTTTTCATCATACAATGTACCAGGCACCTCTGCTATTACTTACCTACCGTGCAAACCTTTGTGCGAACTGGCAACCTCCCCTTCTGAATTTAAACGAGGAAATTATTTTCAAGTATTTTTCGGAAGAGAAGTTTTATTGTATTGTTTGATTGCGTGTCACTCTGATAGATGGAGAAATGTCCCCAAAACTGATGTACTATGGGCCAAAGTTCCGCATGATCACCTCAAAGGTGATAATCGCATAGCACGACTCACGACTCGATCGCACAATGTTCGTTTGTTTCTAGCTGCGCTCTCACAGGAATATTTTCAAAAGTGAGCATGCTTAACTTTTGTCCATAGTACAGTCGAACAAAGAGATTATAATACAGGTATTACTTTCAAACAATGTTGTGAGTGAGCTAAGTAGCCGAATCTTTTACATAAATGTGTCTTAAGTGAGAAAGCACATAATCAAAAACAATATCGGAAATGTATTGGAAAGATTAAAATTTTTGCCTGCATACTTTACTCTTTGTTCGTCTGTACCTAATGACAAGTCACGGACGACTGAATTTATTCGAAAGTTTGCCCCGTGATAACGCCCGTCGTAAAGTTTAATAGTCGTTTTAAAGTTTTTGGGCGAAAGTAGCGAAGTTCGACTTCAAAAGTCGGTTTCAATTCTTCAGCTAAATTTGAACGTGCATTTTACTATATTTTTGAATGTAGCTTCAAAGGACAGATAGGAATCAATCTACCTAGCCTTATCCCAACTATTCTGGGGTCGGCTTCCAGTCTAACCGGATGCAGCTGAATACGCAGTATCTTACATGGAACAGTCGCTCCATGTAAGATACTGCGTATTCAGCTGTCAGGCAGTCGCCTGTCTGACCTCCACAACCCAGTAACTGGGTAATACGATACCCCTTGGTAAGACTGGTTGTCAGGCTTTCGGGCTTCTGACGACCAGTAACGACTGTCAAAGATCTATCAATGACAGCCGGACAAAGGACAGATAGAAATAATTCACAAAAAAAAACATTTATAAATACGTATAAATGTTTCAAAATAATTGAGCTTTATAATTACCATTTCAACGTTATTTTAGTACTTTAGAGGGTTTATATTTTTTTAACCAATATAATATTCTTAAAACTCTTTCTAGAAATTAGAACCAAAATTGTATGGTCTACTGGACTACCAATATACCCACTGACGCGTCCCGCTCCCCGCGCGACGTCATTAGGATTTTGTCCTAGAGATTTTTTGTCGGTGGACGACGGCGCGCCTAGCCACTTATACACGGCTTGTACACAAAACATTCCTATGAATCGCTATGAAAGTAATTACTGTTTCTTAACCCTATTTTTTATTTGCCTAAAATATTGCCTATGTGTCAAATAATCAAATGATATCATAATATTTACCTTTGTTCTTCCAAAGTTTTGAAATACAATAACCTCGGTAAAAAATGACCCCGCGCGCGCGTTTCCCGCGCCGCATATTTTTTTTCAACCACAGACTAACTTTGTTTGCAATGCATCTGCATTGCAAACAAAGTTAGTCTGTACAACCTCGCGGTATTTGAAAAAAATATGCTACACATAACCACCTTTCCAAAGAACCTACAACGCAAGGGGTGGGTCCGAACACAAAATTACAAAAAAAAAAATAATAATAAAAAAGTAAGAGCCGGAACGCGCGCGCTGCCATTGTTCGTTCAGGCTCAATTTCGTGCACTCGGACAATCCTGGGTTTTCGTTCGGGCTCACTTTCATGCAATGGTCGTGGTAGTGAAATTACATTCTCATTCAATTTAATTTTGAGACCCTTCAAGATCTGCTCCATTTTAATTGATAATATAAAAGCACTTAACACCTACCCTATTCAAGTTCCCACTCATTTTTTTAACTTTAAAAATAAAAATAAAATGGCGCACTTCCATATACAGGGTGCAAACAATACAATTGTACTTTTGCAGAACCCAAAGAAGTGAGAATCCCCCAATAGTCCTAAGAGGCTGAGTAAAATAACACAAACACAATTTAAATAACGAGTATTTGTGCTGATGATGCGACTAGAATACGGTTTACGGTTTACAATGTAAAATGGGTTACCGTTATTACTTTAAAATAGGTGTTAACCTACTCTTTGTTGTTTTTTTTTAACCATAGTCTTATTTAAAAAAAGGTTGCGTAAAAATCATAAGACATTATTTACAAAAAAAAAAAAATATTGTGATGAAGTGTATATGCGAGTGTGCGAATGTGTGTTATTTGCAATCAAGAGCACACGTGTGAAAAAATATTTGTGATCCTTTTAAATGCGCTTAGAGCATGATATCACAACTGTTTAAACCGTTGTGATGTCATGCTTTAAGCGCAATTGCATTCTATAAATATCTTTAAGTTTTTTTTTTTTTTTATAATAATATTATATTTTAAATTGTTAAGCTTTTAAAATAAAAGTCAGTGAAGTAGTTTACTCGAATTTGAATATACGAGTATCTAAATACCGTACGGAACGAGTAGACTTTATTGAATTACTCGTACGATCGCAGTGATGAATTCTTGGCACTCGATTTTATTTTCGACAGTTCTTATTGAGTAGGTGTTTATACATACACTTTAGTGTATGTAGGCAAATAATTCGATACTAAAACTTAGATTTCTCGAAAAACACTTTACCATTTTCAATGATACCTAACTCAGGTACCATAACTCAGGTGTTTACTGGCGATTTGATATTCGACGTAGTCCGCAAATTTTTAGAGAGAAATATTGAATCTCGTAGCAAATCGGTTGTTTGCTACGAGACGCCCGTAGCAAATCCGCTACTTGCTACAACAGCGTAGCTCATTTGCTACGACGACGTAGCTTGAGTAATGAGCGTCACAGTGAGATTTTTAACATTACAGTAATGTTAGGTACTTATGTACATCATATTATCATTTATCTAACTAATATTTAAGAGGCCGTACAGGAAATTTTGCCGATTTTGCCGATTTACGTGATTTTACAGGCGTGATTGAAAGATCATTTCAATTATGATCTTATGTGTGAGTTATTTTTTAATTTTCGTTTTTTAACTTTAATTAATCGACCTAAACTGTTTTGTGAATTTTTGCTGTAAGAGGTTTAGAACATCACTTATTTACGAATCGTTTTGACTTCTAAAGGGTATGGAAAAATTACAATGTAATTTTTTGAAAGTTGTCTGTACAATGTATGAATCAGTTTTTACCACTTACACATAAAATTTTTGAGTAAAAAAATATTTAACTTAGTCAAATTTTAGAGAAAATTGGCAAAAAATTGCTTTTGATTTCGGATACTTAGAACTCTCGTTCATAAAATTAAAACTACAGAAATAAACCTCAGTTTAAAATCAGACCACTTACTGAACAAAAAATGCAAAAAATTAAAAACATTTGGCATTAAAAAATCTTTTAAAACAACCTAATTCTCGCATTATAAACTCGACGTAAAATGAAAAAGTTGGCCATCATATCATAATTGAAATGATCTTTCATGTTGGGCATTAAAACTAATAGAAATACAGTATTGTAATTGTAAAATTACGTCTGTAAAATCACGCAAATCAGCAAAATTTCGTATACGGCCTCTTAACCCCTCAAAGGCCAACTGCACCCCGTGTGTGCATAAAGAAAAACCCTTTACATAATAGGTATATAAGCTTTTATATTATATATATAAACGTAAAAAAACATCATCCAATGTAAAAAAAAAACATCCTAAGTAGTTGTAAACCTATGGGGTTCGCAACTAACCCCCCCCCCCCTCCCCCCTGGGGGTTTTGGGTTTAAACATTAGTAAATAATTTGCGTTTGAGAGGAAAGTATTCTACAGAATGGTCCCCCGACTGCAATGACAATTTTATTTATCTGTTTAGTCAGGGAATACAACTTGCTTTTTACTTTTTAGTTCGTTTTTTGTGCAGGGCAGTCGTGTTTTTTAATTATTTATTTTTATTTTATACATTTTAGTGACAATGTAGACATTCGCAGTCTTACTAAAGCCTGACTAAATCATTTACAACCAAAGATTAAATGTTTGTTTTGCATGTACCTAGGTACCTTTCCTATGTAAAGTCATGGCATCATCCATTTTGACCCAAACGCTAAAAACTTTTCTGCCTAAGCATTTCTTATTATGGCACCGAAGTTCATGGACCATGATTGCCCTTGGTTTTATTTGAGTTCAAAAATTGACCTTTGTTGTTGAATAAAAAAACCCATTTTTAATTTATTTGGAATTTTTGTTAAGTGTAAAATACAACAAAAATAAAGACGTATTTTATATTTGTAATATTGGTAAAATAAAGCTTCGAGAAAATATTACATAGTATCTTTTTTTAATATATAATAAAAAGAAAAGTCCTGACTGATTGACTGACTCGTCAACGCCCAGCCCATTGGACCTAGAAAGCTGAAATTTTGCACAGAGGTACCCTTTGTAATGTAGACAAGGAATAAGGAAGGATATTCGTTCCCGTGGGATATTTTCCGACATCCACGCGGGCGAAGCCGCGTGGGAAGTGTTAATACAAAGGAAGTAAGTAATCAATATAATAAACCACACTTCAAGCGTCTAAACATATACAATGCAGACACTTTACAGCCTCATCTTCGTGATATAATAACGTTCATTAATAAACTTTAAAAGCTCTAAAACCTCCATAAACCTCTTCCCCAAGACTGGAGACAGAGACCACGTAAATATTCATACCCATTCTACCAAAAGTTAGTTCATAAAAATTATTACAAAACGTCCTGCATTGATTAAATTCATGAAAGTTTAAACGGGAAACTATAAAAGTTTACGAAGTGAGAGACGACCGACGTCCCGGGAATCATAAATGAGATCAGAATACTTGCAAGAGGTTTGTCTTGCATGAATATCACAATAGTGTACTCGTGATATGTCCTGTATCTGGTTTTAACTCTGGGGAGATGAATATTAGTGTCGCTTTAGTAACAAAGTTTTTACCAAAGCTAACAGTATAATTTTAGACAATTAGAAGAAATGAGTGAACAGCTTCTTTTCGATAACTCCTTCTATCCATTTTGTAGCACTTCATGACTTACCCGTATAAATCGTACTTAATTTTATTAATGTTTTGATTACTTTTCCTACTAAATTTTAATGCACGTATACCCCAATAACATATACATCCAAATCCCAAAACCAATTTTCCGAATTAAAATTTTCCTACCTCTAATTTTGCAAGAAAATCACAATATCACACACACTTGCCCTAATTTCGGCAGCAGTCGTTTTGAACCCGGGTTAACGTGAACCCCATACTCTTGGGGGCAATCGTAACGTTTGTTACCCAAAGTGGGGACGAAATAAACGAATTTAAACGAACAATTTTAACTCATGCTTAACTTTCAGGGCTGGAGGTAAAATTTTTGGTCGTTAAACCCAGTTTTAATGAGCTTCTGTTTGTTTTAATTTAGCCTGCTATCAATGAGTTTTTGGTCACGTGTTTGTCTCGTAAACTTTTTTTGTCAGACTCAATTAAAGCTGTGTTCTTCGTTTAAATAAGTATGATATTATTGAGTAAAAAATGGGGAGGCTCATGGCTAAGTAATAACAGCCGCACGGATCGATCGATCAAGTTAAGCTACGCTTGGCGCGGTTGGTCCGTGAATGGGTGATCATGTTTACATACCCATACCACTACGTGCCTCGGAAAGCACGTTAAGCTTTTGGTCCCGGCTGTCATTCGTAGATCTGGATAGTCGTTACGGGTCGTCAGAAGCCCTATGTCTGACAACCAGTCATATCAAGGGTAAGATATATTATTACCCAGTAACTGAGTTGTGGAGGTCAAATAGGCAGTGCTCCATGTAAAATACTGGTATTTAGCTGCATCCGTTTAGACTGGAAGCCGACCCCAACATCATTGGGCAAAGTTCTAGGCAGATGATAAATAAAAAAAATTATTGAATTCTATCAGCATCAAATCTGCCTAACCTATTCCCAACTATGTTGGGGTCGGCTTCCAGTCTAACCGGATTCAGCTGAATACCAGTATTTTATATGGAGCGACTGCCTATCTGACCTCCACAACCCATTAACTGGGAAATACGATACCCCTTGGTAAGACTGGTTGTCAGACTTTCGGGCTTCTGACGACCCGTATCGACTGTCAAAGATCCACGAATGACAGCCGGGACCAACGGCTTAACGTGCTGTCCGAGGCACGGAGGAGTCTCGATATGTAAAGATGGTCACCCATCCACGGACCGACCCCGGAAAGCGTAGCTTAACCTGATGGATCGACCCGTGCGGCTGTTATTATTTAGCCACGAGCTCCTCGTATACAGTATGATATAAAAAAAGTAAGTCATATTTTTTTGTCACAAATGGAACAACAACATCAGAAACCCGTTAAATATGCCACAGCACGTATCTGTAGTATAATCAAAGTGATTACAGCAGTTTCTCCAATTACAGGGAAGTGCTACAGCTATTTCCTTTACTTAAGGGGAGGTGTACGTGCTCTAGTTGACTTGATAACCCTAATAATTATTTACATGCCACTATCGTGACTGAGTGCTAACCAGGTTTTAGACTAGGCAGGTTGTGTGCGATGAGCATAGGTAGGCACACCCTAATGCAGAACTGGCTTTCCATAGAAAGTGCCAGTTGTTTCATCGTAGCTCTGAGTTAGATCTTTTCCTTCTTTTTCTTTTTTTTTCTGCTACTTTATCATTTGCCTAGTCTTTTTTAAACTATGTTGCGGTCGGCTTCCAGTCAATCCGGATGCTGCTGCATACCAGAATTTTATATGGAGCGACTGCCTATCTGACCTGCACAACCTAGGTACTGGGTAAACGATACCCCTTGGCTAGACTGGTTGTCAGACTTTCGGACTTCTGACGACCCGTAATGACTGTCAAAGATCCAAGAATGACAGCCAGGACTAACAGCTTAACGTGCTTTCCGAGGTACGGAGGGGTCTTTGTGTGTAAAGATTCTCACCCATCTACGGAACGACCGCGGCAAGCGTAGCTTAACCTGATCGATCGACCCGTGCGGCTGTTATTACTTAGCTACAAGCCGCTCCATTATACTGCTACTTAAACATAGGTAGGAAGGTATAACTAAACGGTTCCAAAATCATGCATCGATTTGACCAAAAGCTTAAAACTGCTCACACTTCCTCTGCCCCTGTCCCATGTTACTTGATGATGATGATTGTCTGTAAATGCAAACAGGTACACTAATACAATTACTGAACATTTAATACACAACTGCACATAATAAAGTGTCTTACGAACGATCATATCACAATTCGCTTGAGAATCGGTATTGATATAAAATTGCTGCAGCACAAATAAAAACTAAAAAGCGCTTTACAAGCACAAGTGCTTTACAAGTTTCGCCCAGAGGCGTTTGTACGTTGACGGAACCCGGTATCAAACAAAGCGCAAAAATATTTAAATATTTGCATCCGTATTATTTTAAAACGCCCGGGCAGCTTTCACATAAAAAGCAGTTCATAAAACGCTATGCAATTTACAACACAATTTCCTTTACCAGCGCTCAAAAACATAAACATTTCACACATTCTGGAAAATTCTTCGTAAAATTTCCAATTTCGAATAATCACGGAGATTACCACATCCATCGGATTTGCTTAATATCTATAGCTTGTACCCCGTCTCAGGTGTGTGAAAGGAAGTTTCAATCAAATCAACGCAAGCAGAGAAACCGGCAAAGGAAAACCGTTCGGCCTATGAGGCCTGTGTGTGACTGATTGACAACATTGTAACAGAAAAAAATGCCTGACATTTTCCTTAAAAGTTTCGGAACTCGTTCATTTGTCAAAATGGCTTTTTCTTGAGACATTTATTTTTAGCATTTTCATGCGTATTTAAAAAATGTGTGTTGAGAAACTTTTTCGCTTTTCTTCAAAGTACTTTCATAAGATTTTTTACGTTTAGAAATATAAAGAACTAGCTGTTGCCCGCGACTTTGTCTGCAATCCAATTAAGATGAAAAGTAGCCTATGTCCTTCTCTACGTCATGGTCTACCCAAGTGCCAAATTGCATCCAAATCCGTGCAGCCGTTTCAGCGTGAAAGCGTAACAAACTCACTTTCGCATTTATAGTGCTTCTAGTCACCGTTTGCTTACGTGGCTTAAGTGATGAAAGCATTCGTTTCCTTTATTTTTGGTTGCACCCAATCAAATCAACTGCTGAATGCCGAATGTAGTTCGATTAGTCGATCAGTAGGTATGTCTTTGTTCAGCATAGCTTACTACTCTATACTATGAATACAAACTCAATTCCTAAACCACCTAACAAAGACGTAGAACAGATACGTCCACAGACGTAATGGGGACTAACTTTCTAAAGTCAACACACCCCCATTTCCCCCTCTTCTCCCCTCTACCACGAGACGTTTCAAACGTCACTTGGTTAGCAAAGTTATTGAGTTGTGGCGACCACAAGCCCGTCGTGCCAACTGCTCGAACAACTTGGTACCGAGATGTTAGCCCTAAATATCGTTTATTAGAAAAAGTTTTACAATTTATTGAATGGTATATCGGTTAATGTTATGTTGTGTTTATTGGGAGTTTGGAATGGCGTAATTATTTGTATTTGAATGGTCCTCATAAATTAGTGTAACCAGTAGCAGCCAACTGCAACTGTGAATTATATAAATTGAGTTAATACATCATCAGTTTATGCTCATCTCGAGTATACACTTAAGCGGCAACAAACATAATTAAGTAAATTTATCAATCAAAGCTGAAATCAGTATGCTTGATTTTTGACTTATCTGTGTAGTTTTAAGTCACGCGCGTACAAGCCTCAGCGTCATAATAAGCCAACAACCAAAATAACGAAACCCACACACATAATTAAAAGTAAAAATCAAATAAAACTAATTATTTCCGCATAAGTTGATCTGGCAACGCTGGTCCCGATGTATAATTAAAATTTCAGTACAAAGCTGAAACCTCGCAGAATACGTGACCACGAATAATTTAGTTACAGGGATTCCCCCGTCTGTCATACGCTTTGACTAGTATAGCCATGGGTACGGATTTCTGCGGACACGATCCGTTTTGAGTAGAGGTGTACTGACGTTGTAATTCTGTACCATGAAATAATTGGATGGTCGAGATAAATGTAGAGTGTGCAGTGTTCAGATTGTGTTTTATCATGTTTTGATAAAGACATTTTGACTACAGATTTTGACATTGATTTTGTGACGGTAATTTAGTAGGTTTATTTGGTTTTTCTGTTTTTTACTGGTGGGTTTCGCCTGGTGTATCGTAGTTTGGTGGATCTTGGTGGAATAATAACTGTGGTAATTTCCATTTCATAGGTAGGTCTTTATGTTCAATTATTGAAGATGTAGTTTAAACGATAGCTTCTTTAAGTACTTATGTTGATTAATCTGTGAATTTAACTCGCCTAAAGAAAAATTTTTAGCTCGCTCGAATTAATTTTATGTGTTTGTAATTTGTATTATGGGACTTGGTGCCTTATTAAATAAATAAATAATATTTATTATTCTTAAAAGTCGACAACATTCCTTTAAAAAACTTAATGTTATTTTTTTCTATTTTGTCCTCGATTTTTTGTCTCATCGATGGGATCCCTACCATAAGCTTGATGGAAAACAAAGGACAAGGGAACGTCAGAGGCATATGAAACGTTAAAATAACGAGGGAAATGCAAATCGGACACATTATCATAGAGTTAACGATTGTCTATGCGCTCTTCAGATAAAAAGGGCCGTGACGTAATTATTTCTACGCGTTTAGGGGGGACCGTACGTTGCATGGAAATTGTGCGATTTAGTAAATTGAATTTGTTGTGATCAGGTTTTAAAAAAATACAAACAAGTACCTACCTAACATGCGTGAATGTATTGACGGATTTTGTTTCTATATTTAGACAACTGTACACAAGAATTATTAGTTTATTCCACGAAATGATAATATTAGCTAACCTTTGACATTAATAGCACACTTCATTCAGATATTTCCCCGAAAGCCAGAGCATAACGAGCAAAATAAATGAATCCAATATTCCAATCATTAACTCACTTGCACTATTCTCGATTCACCTGAAAATTACCGAACAATGGATTTGAAATGACAAATGACGAAAAAAAATTACATAATAAATTGCAACAGTGGTGGTTTGTTCAAGGATACCGCTTAAAAATAAATAGGAACAGAAGGTCGCCTCCATAGAAACGAGTGAAAACAGGCGCACACACACTTAGACACATACGTACAGGTAAACCAGAATAGGTAGTAGCTTCGGTAAGCTTCGTTTTTCCGAATTAGCACGAACGTCGCGCCACAGAGTAACTCACCCGCAAAGAGGCTAGTCTTCTAAGTCTTATACCGTCATAAGTCACTCAAGAGTTTTAAAAAGTTTTTTGGAATTGTATAGGGTTGTTAATCTATAATTTGGTAATAATGGTAATACAAAATGGACAAGTACTGTCTATCATATCTTATCATCAAGCGTTTGTATTCCCGAAGATAGACGACGATTCTCGAAGCGAATACTTTTCTTGGGATATCTGTATGTTCGGAGATCTCAAAATGTCTCAAACGAAAGGCAGTCGTGAGTGTACTTGTACTCGCTGTACGCGAAGCGTGTCTATGTTTAAGGCTTGTCCTCCCCAAAATACGGCGAAACTAAGTAACTTTGTGTCCATCTTTTACAGTAACTATAGCATATTTTTGGTAGGAAAAAATACACAGTAATCTACAATACATAAGTGATTTCATGTGTCCTGAAATCTATTTTAGTTCATAGAACTAAAGAAAAAAAATACTAAATCCAGCTCTATTTTTTCTAGTTTTTACCGTTACTTCAATTTTCATTAAAAGTGATCATAAATTATACAGTTCTCTACAAAACAATAAGGAATGATTTCATGTCATTACTTTTTTCAATAGATTTTTTTGTAAATAGATCATAATTGCATCATATTTTGCAACTAATCACAAGCGTTGTGTGCGCTTCTTTCTTTTCTACACAGTCCGACAGTGACCGTGCTTTTTACGGAGAACAAGCCTTAAGTTAATTTATTTCATAATCAACAGATTTTAACAAATACATTTTAGGGGCCTTCTTTTAAACAGTTAACAGAAGACCTCCCTCTTCCATGTCCATGTGTACACAAACAAAGCCTGTTAATGACAGAATCTTTAACAAAATAAGTACAATAAGAAAACTAAAACTAGCGAATTAATAATAATTACTTAGTTACTTGAATTCGTAATCCCACTTAATTTACATTTCATTCGTGTGCATGCGTTATTTCCCGTTGTAAGTATCCGACCTTCTGCAGCTTTCTAGTTTGTGACACCACTCTGTCATTGTATATCCTTACAATAGACACTTCACCGAGATCCACTGAAAGGCTCTGCCGGTCGTTGTTAATCATTTTTGCTTCAAAATACAGGTTTATGGGATTATTTTTGTACGTTTGAGAGCTTTTCATCAATGTAAAATATTTGTAGGGTCTCTTGTATCATCTTGAGGTACTGTAAAATTATCTGGCTTATAATGAATGCAGATTGCATTCATTATAGGCCAGAATATTTTTAACACATTAGCTGCCAGGCAATAGATACAATAGAAAATTAATTGTTCGCCGATCCCCGGTGACCGGGCGGGCGGCGGCGTGGCCGTTTACGTAAGGCTAGGAAGAATGATTAAGTGAGTTAGTTACTGCTTTTAAGTAGCGCGTTAATGGTATAAACTATGATAGACTAAGGGCCCGTTTCACCAACTACGATTAAGTTCCTATTAACTTACTTGGCAGATAATTTCATACAAATTCTGTTCCATTTTTTAATTTATTCGGTAAGTTGTGGCTATTCGGACATCGTGGCCCTAAGTCAATAATTTTACTTAGCAGGTAATAAATAGGTAATAAATTGACGACACGGTTGGCGCAGTGGTTGAGCGATTGACTGCTGCGCAGCATGTCGCGGGTTCGATTCCCGCACGGAACAAATATTTGTACGACCTACAAGTATTTGTTCCGAGTCTGGGTGTTTTTCTATATATAATATGTATGTATTTACAAAAAAAAAAAATGTATATAAGTAGTTTATCAGCCATCTCGTTACCATAACACAAGCATTAGGTTGCTTAGCTTGGGGCTAGATGGCGTTGTGTGATATGTCCAAACATATTTATATTTATTTATTAAAAATAAATTATGATTAATTGAAGTATAAAAAAAAAAACATTTGACAACTTCATGATCCCGTAAAATAGTGTTTTTTTATGCTATGATAGATACAGTCTCACAAAAAATTATATATCGACAATAATTAATTTAATTTTCTACAGTCTTTATTCCGTAATATTTAAGTCTTATTTGAATTTCCGTAATATTTAAGTATTATTTGAAGTCGGTTAAAAAATAGGTTGCATAGATTATAAACGCAGAGGAAACGCTGCACTATGTATACATTTTTTTGAGGCTGATTGTACGTAGCGAAAACCTTTACAATGGCTTATCAATTTTCATGTGCACTGTCAAATGCAGCAGCACTGGAAAAACCTGCAGGCGGCAACCTTTCAATTACCTACAGTAAAAATACTATTGTATAAAAATACTCAGTAGCAGCCCGGAGTCGGAACTGGCTGGCTAAATATGGGTGTATTATAGGTACACCTCTGCCTATCCCTTCGGGTAATACAGGCGTGATGTTATGTCATTTATAAGATAATATGGTAAACCTGAAATTACAGTTTTGACAAAAAATTGTTCTTGCTTTACCTACATTATTCAAATAACACTTTCGGCAACAAATGTACCTGTTAACGCTTTGGGCAATACGCACGTACAATGAAACACAACACGCATTAAAATAGTAGACACGTTTTAAAGCGCGTAGTAGGTATTTGAGAGTACACAGAGTACAAAGCGTACATGGATACTCACTCAGCGCTGGAGGCTGACAACTCTTGCTTTTATTACGTTTCCGCTACTCGAATGAGTATCACTAGGAATTTCATCGCGAATATTGTTGTGGTTTAAGTATAGGGGTTGGTTTAATTTTCATGTGGTTGTAGAATTTGAATGTTTTTTGTAATAAGCGAATTTCTTTAATTGTTTTTTTTTGCAACTTATTTTTAATGCTGTCATTAAAAATAAGTTGCAAAATAAAAAACAATTTCGCATTTACTTTGAAATAAAATCAAACAAATTTAATTTGGCATACGTTAAAGCAATGACGCAATATTTATGAATTTTCCAAACTTTGAATTTAATAGGGGTTTTTTTTTTTTGTTTCAAATCATACAAAATATGGTAGGTACAAAAGATGTTACATATAAAACTCAGTACAAATACACATTCCGCCATTTATTGATGGCATGCAAATGTTTAATAAATAAAATATGTTAGTATCTACCTATTGCTGCATCACGAGCTGCAAGTTATTCATTCTTGCGTGAAAATAATGATATCGTTTACTATGTCTGTGATAGTTATGATGAAAATAACGAACTTGTTTTTATGCGATTTTTTTTTCTGTTTATTGACTTGTTTTTATAATATACTCGGAGTATGTTTATTTGATAAAAATAATACGAAACATTTTAGCTAGGTAGTTATTTTCCATGCGTGGTATTCCAAACATTCACAGAGGTATCTAAAACCGAAAACACAATTTATATTGGTGCTGCATAAAAAAATATTCTATTAAAACAAATAAAAAATCAAAATGGCTGCGCGTGTCGGAATCGAATGTGAATTGAATCGAAAAGTTTTTTTTTCGGTGTTGGATAAAAATATACGCCACGTCATATTGTACGCAGGCTATCGACTGCAGAATAACTTTTGCCACCGTGACACTGTTTTTTCTGATATATAACGTAACTACGCTGCATAGATTTTGAATGGAAAATCTGCAATTTTTCTGTGCCGCGTCACAGATAATATAATATTAACGGCACGGACTAGAAAAAAAAGAAGGACTCCGCGCCACGCGTATCGAAAGTGAAGCACCGTACCGATCTACGTGTGCGTGATTTGACAAAGACGCCGTTCGTGTCACGTAATGGCGGCCGATCGGCATGCTATGATGTAAATGTGTGCGTGAGGCGTGTTTGTACAAACGGTCCGCCCACACTTACTGTGCTTCACTTTCGATATCCGTGGCGCGGAGTCCTTCTTTTTTTTCTAGTCCATGACTATAGGTGAAACTGACTAATTACTACACCGTCTTTCTCAATTTATAGTTATTAAAAGTAATTCAAATCCGTTTCAATAAACCACTCAATGATTAGGTAAATAAAACCAGATTATAGTGTCTTAAACATAGTGAAGATTGAAGAATAATGTTTCAGACCTTAATTTACATGCGTGCTTTCATTTCCTACGGTTTCAGCTTGCATTTGATGTCATTGCGTGCTGTCAGACGCAATCATCTAACTTTAGTCAAGTTTCAATACAACAATCAATCTGCCTAGCCTTCTCCCAACTATGTTGGGGTCGGCTTCCAGTCTAACCGGATGCAGCTGAATACCATTATTTTACATGGAGCGACTGCCTATCCGACCTCCACAACCCAGTAACTAGGTAATACGATACCCCTTGGTAAGACTGGTTGTCAGACTTTCGGGCTTCTGACGACCCGTAACGACTGTCAAAGATCCACAAATGACAGCCGGGACCAACCGCTTAACGTGCTTTCCGAGGCACGGAGGAGTCTCGGTATGTAAAGATGGTCACCCATCCACTGACCAACCCAGGCAAGCGTAGCTTAACCTGATGGATCGACCCGTGCGGCTGTTATTACTTAGCCACGAGCTCCTGATGATGATGATGTGTTTCAATACAACACATCATACATTAATAGACAATCAATCCCACAGAACCCCCCATTTATAATCAATAGTATCTTAATGAAACTGCAATAAAACCCAAATTAAACTTTAAGACCATATAAACAGCACATCCGCTAATAAATTAAGAGGGTATATTTTATAGACAGATCGAATTACCTCAACAATGTTAGCTTACCCTCATAAACGTCAAACGTGCTACGGACATGGGTCCTACTTGGGTTTCACACTACCGCATACCGTCCTCCCATGTTACTGGTTTAATGTAAGGGAGTATCGGTTGCAGAACTGAAAAATTTAATTAGGAAGTGTACAGCTAAGGTGTTGAAAGTGTTTGAGACGGAGAGATAAGATGCGCAGAGGCTTGTGGCTAAGTAATAACAGCCGCATGGGTCGATCGATCAAGTTAAGCCTTGCTAGCTGCGGTTGGTCCGTGGATGGGTTGGTACCCATCCACGGACCAACCGCAGCTAAAGGTAAAGATGGTTCTTTACATACCGATATCTCTCCGTGCCTCGGAAAGCATGTTAAGCCGTTGGTCCCGGCCATAGAAATATAAAAAACAGGAGAAGTGGCATGGGGGCGTGTCTGTGTCCACGCGTTATGCGCACGCTGCGCCTTTACTCGCCAAATGGCCGTCTCCGCGTCTTCTTTCATATATCTATGGTCCCGGCTGTCATTCATGGACCTTTGACAGTCGTTACGGGTCGTCGGAAGCCCGAAAGTCTGTGAACCAGTCTTACCAAGGGGTATCGTATTACCCATTAAATGGGTTGTGGAGGTCAGATAGGCAGTCGCTTCATGTAAAATACTGGTATTCAGCTGCATCCGGTTAGACTGGAAGCTGATCCCAAGATAGTTGGGAAAAAGCTAGGCATATGATGATATGGCTTACCACATCATGCTGGTCGATTGTAATGTCTTTATAACGATACTAGCTGCACCGCGCGGTTTTACTCGCATAAGTCTTGATCCCGTGGGGATATCTAGATAAAAGTATTTTATGTCCTAACCTAGATCATGGTCTACCCATGTGCCAAATTTCATCCAAATCCGTTAAGCCGTTTTAGCGCGAAAGCGTAACAAACAAGCTCACTTTCGCATTTATAATATTAGTAGGATTGCAGTGCAGCTATAGTGATTTAAATAGCAAGGAAAAACAAGATGAAATCTACAAGTAGGTTTAATATCACCAATGCATGTTGGATGATGATCATTGCTCGGTTCTTCTTTGAATGGAAATAGATGAAATAGATTTTTGTGGTCTGTTATGGGACAATACAGATTGATGATTATAACTTTCATCAGCCTCATTGGTTATGACAGTATTATCGTATCGATGTCTGCGTCGAATTTTATACTTAAAGTCAATATTGATACGGTTACTTATTCAGTGAAATTTAAAAAGTGCTCGAGCATCCTCGTGGTTATTTCGTTTGGTGGAAACTGACCCATAATCAGGCAAGAAAATTTATACAGAAAACAAATGAAGCTCAGTAAGTCAATATACTATGAGTATACCATACCACTAAATGCGTCCAATCGAGGACGTGCCGAGCCGGCCGCAGATGTCCGCGCAGACCGATACATAAAATTCTCAGTTGGAAAATAGTCACATCGCAAACTCGCGTAGTTCAATCTCTCACGAGCGAGATTCTCACGAGGACATGCTGTAGGTAATGTACAGAAGTTTAGGAAGAGGAAACTATTTAAACGTAACGATGTCAATGTTTTTAGAATTCATTCATGCTGTCATTCAAGTCCCCTGTACTGAAACACCTAAGCTTCAAAATTATTGTTATACACGTTCTTTCTCAACTTTCATTATCAACTTCAAAGGAAAAAAACTATCATTGTTCGTATCTAAAAGCCTGCTTCAATTATTTTGAAGCAGGCTTTTAGATACGAACAATTCATGCTTATAGTTTTTTTTTTTTTTTTTTTTTGTGGATGGGAAATCATCAAATGACTTCTCCCGCTCCGGGCAGAGCGGGAGGGTGTGTCAGACTTTTACTGACTAAAACCCACCCGTGTTCCTTCAGTTGCCCGTGCCAGGGCCACGGTATCTCTTTCGAACTACCCGCGACCCCGGCGGCTTCGGCCCTATTGGACCCCGTCACTGCTGACATCTCTTTGAGGCGCGCGTGGAACACAACGCGCCGTCGACCCGGGCCTGGTCCTTACCGGACGGCGAGCTGCCCATTACTCGTCGTCCGCAAGCCCGCGCCTACGGTGGCCGGGAATCGGCGATAGATTCCCGCCGCCCAGGGCGTCTCCTGCGGCGGCTAGGGGCGCGAGGGCGCGGCTGTTGCCTCTCCCTCTCGCGTCCCGCCTCCTCCTTTGCGAGCATTACTGCTTCGCAGAAGGAGGTGACGGCCTCCCATGCACTCTCGCTCCGCACCATGGCCTGGACCAAGTTTGGACGCGAGAGATCGCCGCCGCCGATCGCCTCCGTGAGAACACGGCGGTGCTCCGCCCAAGCCGGGCAGACCTCCACTGTATGCTCCACCGTGTCCTCCGGGCGATCTACACAATGGTGACACCCGGGCGTTTCCTCCCGCCTTATCCGAAACAGGAACCTCCCGAAACAACCGTGTCCGGTGAGGACCTGCGTCAGGCGGAAGGTGAGGACGCCGTGGCGCCTCTCCAACCACTCCTCAAAGAGGGGACTTATCGCCGCAATTGTGGCGTGCCCAGCGCTGGGTTGCGACAATCGCACTCTCCATGTCGCCATGAGATCCCGCCGGAGCTCTGTCCGCTGTACCGTGATTTCTCGCGGCAGCGGAGTTACGCCCCGGCGTTTTGCCTCCTCGCGCCACTCCCACACGTGCGCGAGGACTTTTGCCTCCAGATCCCATGGTGGTAATCCGGCAAGGAGGCTCGCCGCCTCACAGGAGACCGTGCGGTATCCCCGGACTAGCCGGATGGCCATGACCCTCTGGGACGCGTTCAACCGGCGGGCTGGTCGCAGCCTCAGGGAACGCGCCCATGCTTATAGTTTATCTGTTTATCTGTATCGTGAGTGACTTCAATGGCGATTGCTACAGCGTCCTCTAACGGGCCTATACGAGTCATGGCGCGCGCCGCGCGCGCATTGCATTGATCAGCACTTATCCGTCTTCTTGCTGGAGAAGCTCGTGGCTAAGTAATAACAGCCGCACGGGTCGATCCATCAGGTTAAGCTACGCTTGCCGGGGTTGGTCCGTGGATGGGTAACCATCTTTACATACCGAGACTCCTCCGTGCCTCGGAAAGCACGTTAAGCCGTTGGTCCCGGCTGTCATTCGTGGATCTTTGACAGTCGTTACGGGTCGTCAGAAGCCCGAAAGTCTGACAACCAGTCTTACCAAGGGGTATCATATTACCCAGTTACTGGGTTGTGGAGGTCAGATAGGCAGGCGCTCCATGTAAAATACTGGATTCAGCTGCATCCGGTTAGACTGGAAGACGACCCCAATCAACATCTCGATAGTCACAGATCCAAAAATTTACTCTTATCGGTGATACAACGCAATCTTTAACATTTATTTATTAAAACTTTATGCACAAGTAAAAAAATACTGTACAAAGGCGGACTTAATGCCTGAGGCATTTTCTACCAGTCAACCTTAGGGTGATGCAGAGAGAAAACATGGCAGGTGCAGCATAAGGGATAGAACATTCCATTTGTTACTTCTGCAATTCATCTGCACAATGTCCCAACACGCTACGTACTCAATTTGTCCGCTTGGCATATGCTTGGCATGCGAAACATGACGCCGGCAACATTTACGTTTCCACGTAAGCGGGAAACGTCCCACTCGCGTTACCAGAAAATCAAGTCAACTGACAATGTTAGGAGAAATTGAGGAAGACTTGCTAGGATTATTTTCATCTTTTTTTTTCCGCGGAATATGTCAAGAGTCGTTCGTTTTATGTGCCTGATTGATTTATTCTGTGGCAATAGTTGTGTGAAAAAATACATGTAGACAATTCTTTTTTCGAAATACAACTGTTTTCTTTTTCTATTGTGGTTATGGATGGGTCACATATTTTACTGTAGTAATAGATAGTGCGCATATGACGTAGTACATTACTGTCGCGGCCTGCAAAAGAGGCATCGAGGACTTGACATTGAGGACTCGCGTATAAAATCATACTCACGTATACTGTGTACCTCGGCTTAGCCTCGGCCCACATTTTGACGTTCGTCCATCAATGCCTTGTTGCGGCCAAGGCTTGTATAAACGTAGTACTTTTCTCAAATAATGCGCGGTAATTCAAATTAGGTAAATCCTAATCCTAACTAATATTATACAATGCGAAAGTGACTTTGTTTGTTTTTTGGTTTGTCTGTTTATTTTTTACGCTTTCACGCTAAAACGGCTGAAGGGATTTAGATGAAATTTGGCACATTAGTAGACATAAGATACTTTTTATCTCGGTAATACGTTCCCGTGGGATAATTTCCGACATGCACGCGGGTGAAGCCGCTGGCGAAAGCTAGTTAATTATAAATTCCAGAATCAATGCTGAACAACGATAATTATTGTTCACGCACAGTATTATAGTGTTCATTTGTTTCTTTTTTACTTTAAACAGCTCTATTCGCAAGCCAAATCGAAATTTAAATAAAATCTTTGATAAGGCCATGTGTCGATGTAAAAAGTCCGTTCTATTTTTAAATTACACGACAGATGTTTCATATTGGTTTTCATAGTAATTTAGTCAGCCGCTAAACACGACAGAGATCTGGCTTTTCATACTAACATTGCCGGCCGCCTGCCCGCATATTTGACCAGCACAGCATTTTTGATTTATCTTGAAGAAGGTTGTCAAAATAATAATGCTCAAATTTCCAAGCATGTGTGAGAAATACCTTATTTTTATTTCTGCCTGTGGAGTAGAGAAAGTATAATATTTAAATTATAAAACCTCAATAGACCAATGAAAAAAGTTAGATTAACGACAGTCATTTCATTCTTTCGCCACTTACAATAGTAAATTATCAATGTAAATCCAGTTCTATTACAAAATGTAACTCTAATGCCCGGTTCCTGAAGAATTATTAAACGGAGTTTAAAAGTATTATCTATTTAAGCGAATTCCTTCATTATGCTCGTTTTTTGAGGTCCTCAGATAAACCCTCGATAGTAATTCACTCGATTTTTAAACTAAAGTGTTCAGAAGCACGATATTGAACCAATAATCACTATCGAAAAACTCCGTTTAAAAACCTCAGAAACCTAAGGGAATTACACTTTGTAACATTACATTTACATTTTTACATTAAGTAAGTAATGCTCTTTGAAAAAAATAAACAATCCCACGACCTCCTACAAAACCAAACGAAAGGCACCAATCCTTCACGATTAAACTATCCTTTCAAAGGGAACCTGCCTCATTCTATTCAAATCCAAAGCAATTTCCGAGGCAATATTTCACAATCTCCTAGCTACCATTGAGATTTACTTGCATCGAGATAAGGCAGCTGGAGTGGACGGTGGGTCCTAGATAACAATGCAATTTACACTGAACATCCAGAACGGGTGAAAAGAATCGGTTCGATAATAGGGGGTATCGAAATGTGTTGTGTTAAGAATCGGTTCGATAATAGGGGGTATCGAATTGTGTTGTGTTAAGAATCGGTTCGATAATAGGGGGTATCGAATTGTGTTGTGTTAAGAATCGGTTCGATAATAGGGGGTATCGAAATGTGTTGTGTTAAGGACGATGCGCTAAGGTAGCCCGCGAAATTCAAATTTTCTTTCGTTTTTTGCAATTTGCAAGTCAGTGTCAGGTTTTATGTTGATTAAAATATGATTCGCGGGCGTAACTAACATGGCTTTACAGAATTATAATCATTAGAATCAGCAATACAACTCCATAAGTTAGAATTGACCTCAAATCTAGCGATTTCATGAAATCATGAAGTTTGAGGTCAATTCTGTCGAAATCCTGGGGATGGGAATCGATGAATTCTTTAAAAGCGTTTTTTACCGCCTCGTTGGATTTGAAATTTATCCTCGGGGATCATTGTTGAGATCAAAATTTCCAGAACGGAAACGATCAAACCAAAAACTTACCGTGCGTTCACTTGCGGTAACTTGTCCATGCACGTCGATAATATTGCGTGCTGGCTGTGCTGCGTTGGTGCCACGACGGAACTCATATTCGAAAATAGCGCGCAATTTTGATTTTTCCATGGTTACAGGAACATCGATATCAAAGAAAAAAGCGGGAAAACAAATGAATATCAGTTTTTTTTTTAAATATCATGCAATATTAAAAAAATAATTTGAATTTGGAATTCTAAATAGAATGAAAGATATTGATCTTCACAATAGCCGGTATCAAAAATCGGTAAACCTAACCTAACGTATTATCAGTTAGTAATTTAGTGACATAGTGTGATGTGCTTGCGGACGAAAAAAAGAAGATTTTTTCAGTATGTCTGGAGTAAAGTGGAGTATTTTGAGATAAGCGTATGACTGTTGTGTAGTTGTATACTTTATATTATTGTTTTTGTCTTACTTAACTAATTTCATTTTAAATAAATAAATAAATACCTCACGAACCGTAACAAAACAATGATAATCTAAGCTGAAATTGGAACCGGATTCCCTCCAGTAGTTCACTCGATCAATACCCCAGACATCAGCCTGTATTCGCTCCATTGCACGCATTGTGCCAACTGAATCGATCCAGCCTGCACTTTGACCAAATATTATTGAAATGGCTTATTGAGCTAGTTAACACAGAAGCAATTTTGGTAATTCAATTAATTTCGTATGTTTTGTAAGCACTATAATTACTATCAGTCTCGAGAAGATCATTGACAGTCGTTAAGGTTAGTCAGAAGCCCAAAAGTTTGACAACCAGTCCTACAGGGCAGTAGCAGGCAGGTAGTGAGCATTGTTACTGAACTGACTGTTGATGCAAGGGTATCGTGTTACCCAGTAACAATGCTCACTGCCACATTATGTTTGGCAATTCTTCGGGATATGTCGGTTATCTTGGTTCTCTTGCGGATCTCTTCGTTTTTGATTCGATTACGTGGGGAAACTCCAAGCATAGCCCTCTCTATTCCCCCAGCCTTCCAAACCAGCCTTCTAAAGCCCATTGTGAGAGACCACATTTCAGTGCCGTAGGTCAACACTGACAACACGCACTGGTCAAAGACTTTCGCCTTGAGGAACATCAAAGGTTGGATAATTAAAAATACTCATAATTTATTCACTCTATATTCGCCTTCTCTGTGAAAACTTAACTTTTCTTGCATCTTTTAAGTACATTGTGAGACCATAGCGGGGAGGTACGATTCTCCTTTGTTAGGTGATGTTGTTCGAAGATGCATTTCGAATAGCACCCTTGTCGCTAAATAGATTATAAGTTTACTAACATAGGTATAAGTTGTCTTTTTGTTTATTTTTGCTTACTAACCCATATATGGATGATGCTTATCCGAAATAAAGATTATTTTTTTATTTTTTTATTTTATTACGTGTTTTCCTAAACTCAAAGAGGGGCTCGTCGCTGTAACAGCCGCACGGGTCGATCTAAGGTTAAGCTACACTTGCCGCACTCGTTACGGGGATGGGTGACCATCCATTACATATCGAGACCCCTCCGTACCACGGAAAGCAGTTGATCCCGGCTGTCATTCGTAGATCTTTAACAGTCGTTACGGGTAGTCAGAAGCCCGAAAGTCTGATAACCAGTACAACAACCTTAACAAAGGGTATCATGTTACCCAGTCACTGGCTTAAGGAGGTCTGACAGGCAGTCACTCCATGTAAAATACTGGTATTCCGCTGCATTCAGAAGCCGAACCCAACATAGTTGGGAAAAGGCTAGGCAGATTGATTGTCTTCCTAAACTCCTAACAAACCATTAAAGCAGAAGCAGCAGTGTGTACTATATCATTTCGAATTTGATTTGATTGTGTGTCCCATTTGCATATCTAGGTTTTTTATAAAGGTGCTCGCTTCGTCTCGTATCTCGAGTCGCATTTCTGTAAATGAAATGTAAATAAGAAGGAATGTGGGGCATATAGGGTTGCCAGTACGCTTTTAGGTGGATTGCCGCGATTCTTCGAAGAATATAAACTGCTGATTGAATAATTCACGTAGATATCTCGGTACTAAAAATGCTTACGGAAATGTCATTAATTCACAAAAAAAAATCTGGATCTCCTAACGACTTTTCCGTTTTCACAATTCAAAAAAAATGTATGTGCTCAAAAGCCTATGGCTCCGTTACAAATTAAAAGATCACATTGATTCTAGATCATCATGATCATTTCAGCCGAACGACGTCCACTGCTGAACACAGGCCTCCCCCAAGCACCGCCTCTCGTACCGGTTCTATGCTTCTCGCATCCTTCGGATTCCTGAGGCCGTCGGAGGAAGTCATCGGTCCACCTTCCAACGCTACGTCGTCCGGTACGCGGTCGCCACTCCAGAACATTTCAGCCTCATTGGCCATCTGTTCTGCAGATGGTGTCTTATCAATCTGCCTAGCCTTTTCCCAACTATGTTAGGATCGGCTTCCAGTCTAACCGGATGCAGCTGAATACCAGTATTTTATATGGAGCGACTGCCTATCTGACCTCCACAACCCAATTACTGGGTAATACGATATCCCTTGGTAAGACTGATTGTCAGACTTTTGGGCTCCTGATGACCCCTAACGACTGTCAAAGATCCACGAATGACAGCCGGGACCAACGGCTTAACGTGCTTTCCGAGGAACGGAGGAGTCTCGGTATGTAAAGATGGTCACCCATCCACGAACCAATCCCGGCAAGCGTAGCTTAACCTGATCGAGCTCCTCCAGATGGTGTCTTATTATGATTAAAATAAGAACCAATAAAGAGCTTAGAATTCTCTAGAAAAAAAACTATTATAGATCCGATAATTAACAAAGATTACTCTGAGAGAATGTTACAAGGCTTTTCTTTTATAATGCAAAATTCAGAACTATTAGAGTTAGGTACTTATACGTCCCTAAGCCACACTTTCTCAATCTGGAGCTCCTATGATGTGCCTGGTAGAATGACTGGCATTACAATGTGCTTACATAAGCACGCAATGTTCTTATGTAAGCACGCAAGCCGCGGGCCTGTCCTGGTTTAATTATCTAACGTTTTCGTATTATTTGCGAAATGCGGTATCATTGTGTTTGGTATGGCAGTTGTATCTTGTTCTTTTAGGAGAATGAGAAAATTAGTTTGAATTTCCAGTTCTTTTTCATGTTGTTATGGTAACCCACTGAAGCTCTGAAAAGGGCAATTTTGATTTTTTATATTATTTTTAAACTCTTATTAACTCGCATTACTTTGAAATTTTTGTTTTTCTTTTTTTTGTTATTCCTACTTAGTTTAGTTATTAATTTATAGTATAGTGCTTGTGGCACAATTATTATGTTCAAGACCTACAAGAAATTGCAGCTTAGATTTAAGTAAAATGTTATTTTAAAATTGTGAGGGTGTCGGTTGGCCATTAAAGAAAAAAAAATGCTAATGTACCAAACTTTTTTCTGTAGCCCGAAGAATGCTTTGAAAATCTCAAGGTTAAACAAAATCTAAAGGTGTTTTTCCATTCTGACATTCATGTTTTCAACAGCTAAATAAAAAACCCTTTAACAATTTTAGATTTTTGAACCTAAACGTAAACGACAACTAACACGATTCCAAAACGGAATTAACATCACGCCTCTAAAGAACCTCACATAATAGTTTTACGCACCCCCAGGCGAGACCACAAACATAATTACTATCCAGTAAAAGGAGTATCTACTCCAATTAACCAGTACAAACAAAACACAAACGGCAAAATATGTTTCTCTTCAACCAGTTTATTTAACAGAACGACAAAGCGCCCGAGGATTATCAACAACGGAACCTATTACCAAGATAATATTAAAATTCCGTTTGTTTGTAACAAATTGAGGAAACGGAAAGGGCTTCTCTAATGAGATAATAACATTTTCCGCACAGGTGGTCCGTTTTCGGCTCTCTCGCTGTGAATATTCCAATTTACTATCTTGCGGCGACGGCCTGTGTAATCTTAAAACTTTATGGGTCAGCATGCCTGTTTATGTAAGTTTTGTGTCTGCATAGAGGAGCAGCAAATTAGTTAGTATTGGAATAGGATTGCTTCTAATTTTAGCCACTTCCTCTTTGCAAAAGATTTTAGACAACGCGTAGCGCATTCTTTGTTTATAAAATCATCAGCTACGAACGTAGCATCACGGCTACGCTTCGTAGACATTATAGTCAGTGCTTAAATTACAAATCCAATCAATCCTATATGCACTAGTATGTTTAAACGTTACAACTTATATCTGTCGTCTTTATAAATAGCTATGGATGGTTATTCAGTAAAATTTTGGCCAATCAGTAAAGCAAGCATTAACGACAAATACTTCTACATTTGATTCGATTTCATCAATTGTAAGGTTGGCAAAAGTACTATACACGGGCGTAACAGCGGAGATACCTAACACCTATATCAAAACCCTTGCTTGCGAATGAATACCATTTAGAAGGCGTTTCTGCGGCCGTTGTCATGGCGACCTGAGTAAAGTATCAGTCGACGAAGTTCCTTCAAACGGACTTAGGATATTGACCTGAGTCCCATTTTATTAGATTCTTTAACGGTCAGGAAAGTAAACATTATTGCAATGCCTATGCGATCCTCACTCAGTCATTGTTTAAAGGACTTTAGGTAACGGAGGAACAATATTTAGCCCAGGTACGTACTAACGATTTTTAACGCGGCGATTTTTCTGGATTTTGAACGTTCTGCGTATCACCGAGAGCTAAAAATCCAACAGTGTGTTTTCTTGACGCACTGGGATGCACACTGTTGGATTCTCAATGCTCGGCTCAATACCGAAAGTTGAAAATCCAGTGCGCTATAAAAAATCGTTGCGTTAAAAAATCGCACGTGCTTCCGGTTCTTACTTTGTAACTAGAGCGTGAAAGATGGCGCTTCTTATATGGGTCATATAAATCGTGGTAAATGATGACGTAACTAATTGCTGAAATTAAAATAAATGGCTCAGTCCTGTCATGAACACGAAATTTTATTAAAAACGCTTTTGTTCTATGAAAAAGATATTTAATGAATAGTCTACTGTATTTTATTATAATTCTTTGAACGTCTATTATTAAATATTATTTTAAATAGAGCGTGTACATTTATTATTCTTCACCATCACATTATTATTGTTTTCATTAGAAAATTCTCAACCGACGGTGTAATTTAAATAAGTGACAAGTTGAGAACCCCTTAAGGGGTTATATTTTTTTTTACTATGGGACCAAACCTCAAAGCGCGAAAAAAATTCGCTGTTCCCTACATTTTGACGAGTTATCCTACTAATATTATAAACGCGAAAGTGTGTGAGGATGGATGGATGGATAATTGTTACTCTTTCACGCAAAAACTACTGAACAGATTTTAATGAAATTTGGTAAACAGATAGTTTATAATCTGAATTAACACACAGAATACTTTTTATCACGATATTCCTACGGGTTCAAGACTTACGCGGGTGAAACCGCGGGGCGCTGCCAGTACGAACATAATGTAGGGATCAGCTAATTTTTTTTCGCGATTTCAGGTTAGGTTCGATAGTAAAAGTTGTTCATAATTATGAGTACAATGACCCCTTAAGAGGTAGTCACTTATTTAAATTGAGCCTTGTGTTTGTACCCGGTTATTGACAATAGGGTCGCCCCATAAGATTTAAGACCGGGGAAATGTGCGTTTGTTTTACACATCTGCTGACACCTTCAAGATTAACTAGCGTGGTGTAATGTTATGTTACTTCTCAACAACACATCCACTATATAGAAACTCATCTAGAAAGAAACTACTCACAAGCGCCATTTAAATCGATTTTCGTCCGAAGCATTTCGGTACAAATCTTCAGCTTTAACGGTTATACCGATTGCTGAACACGTAAACCGTAATTCAGTTCACAGGTGTGCCGACAATCCGAAGACAAGTCTACACATTGAAATTTAATAAAACTGCCCTTATTCGGGCGTTCACAATTTACGATGTGTCAGAGGAGACGCGCGAGATCTATTGTCGTCGTAGTAGAGAATATTAGACGAGATAAATGTTTTTGAGTTACGTCATAACGTGTAGGAAGTATTTGGCAGTTGTAAGAAAAAAAATAACAATTGAAGAAAGTTCATTGAAACTCTAGTAGGTAGGTATTATAATAGTCTTGAAGCTCAAGAAAAGCTACAGCGCCTCATAAGATCAATCAAATTAATCAATTAAATCAATAAAAACATTTTTACAAAAAGAAACAACGACTTCTGAAAAAACCACTTCAAATTGAAAAATAACTTTATATTTCGAAAGCCGGTGTCTTTAGTATTGTATTTCCGTGTTTTGCCACCGAATTCCGAAATTAAAGTTATTTTTCACTGCACTGTTTTTTTTTTGAAGTCGGTTGTTGTTTTTTTTTTTTGTAAATAAGTTTTTATTTTGCACGTTTGAGTTTTGGTACCTACCACACACAAATTCGAATACCACCACCTGCAAAATAAATTAGAACATCATCCACATAGACAAAGTGGGAAAAATACGTTTTATTGAAGCCAACTCAAAAACTACCCAAACAAAGTTAATAAATTTTACATGGGACCAACTTCAAGGTAATCCCGAATAAAACAAGAAAACAAATCGGACTACTCTGTAAAAAGTTAGGCGTGGTACACAAAAAAAATAAGTTTAAAAACAAAACCCGACTACTGAAAAATCACGCTCTAAAAAGTATGAAAACAAGAAAATATTCTCATCTGAAATTAGAAAAAGACAGACATTAAAAATCTGGATTCACGCGTAATCTGTTCGATTTATGCCCTTACATTATGACGTTTGACTCCGGATTTTTAATTTATCTGTCTTTTTCTAATTTCAGATGAGAACATTTTCTTGTTTCATACTTTTTAGAGCGTGAGTTTTCGGTTTTATTTAAATTATTTTGGGGTTATAATTTCGTAATAAAGTATTTGCAGAGTCACTTTACATTTTTAAAGAAGAATAATTATTAGACATATAAAAAAAACATATTTTCTCTCCAAAGGGAAAATATGTTTGTTTGGATCAAGACACTTCCAACGATACCTCATTTGTCAAATTATGATAAGTAGTTAAGAAGTTATGAGGGAACATACATACATACATACATACATACATACATGTATTCATACTGGTCATATCATAACCCTTCTTTTTGCTTCGCTGTAGTCGATGTAAAAATATATATTACGCCTTGACTTGAGAACCTCCCCTTTTTTTTGTCGTTTAAAATGAATCTTCAATAAACTTATTCCTTTAAAGTTTTAACATTACTACAACTATGACACCTCGAGTCAAATTACAGCCCTGTGAAAGTGAAAAGATGTTTGCTTATTCTCTAAGTAGCTAAATTAAAATTAAATAATGTGCAATAAGGACGATATTTAATTTAAGGTAAGTTCCTACAAACTAACCTGAAATCGGGAAAAAATCTGCTGTTCCCTACATTTTGACGAGTTATGCGAACATAAATGTAGGGAACAGCAGATTTTTTTCAATTTCCTGCTTGGTCTCAAAGTAAAAGTTGTTTGTTATCATGAGTTCAATTATGTGGTAAGTCAATGTGGTAATCATGTGGTAAGTATCGGTCACTAATTACCAGTCACCTTCTCGATCAAAAAAATACCAACAAAAATAAATGCAATTTTATGGTGATCGGTCAAACGATGTTGGTGTTAATCATATAAACCAAGAACACACCAACACCCATTTTTTTTATATATAATTAACCTACCTACCTAATAACGTATCTCAAAGTAATTAATATACTCGTACACATTAATCCCGGTGTCCTAATCAAGCTTGCCTATTGCAACTAATTCATAATCAATCAGCGTAGTTCCTGCTTGTACTCGATATATCCACGTCTAGCTGAAGCTTTGTGTACTCAGCTTCTACACATCTTATCGTCATGTTTCGCGTCGATTTGGACGTGCATCGCTTATTGACACACGATATTATTTCAGTACTGGAAAACAACTGACTTACTTTGAGAACTGCTTCGTTGGTCTAGTTCGTTGGTCGGTTGGTTGGTATTTGTAAGCGTTCTGATGAGCATGAGGTCCTGCATGTGTAGCATGATGACGTTTTATTGACGGAAGAATAGACAAAATTACACATTGCCATGCTTAGCTTTTTTTGCTGACCTAATTGACATATTTTAAATTGAATATTTTTTATTTTTTTTTAATGTAATCTATTGACAATCAATCTGCCTAGTCTTTTCCCAACTATGTTGGGGTCTGTTTCCAGTCTAACCGGATCCAGCTGAATAGCAGTATTTTATATGGAGCGACTGCCTATCTGATCTCCACAACGTAGTAACAGGGTAATATGATACCCCTTGATAAGACTGATTGTCAGACTTTCGGGCTTCTGACAATCCGTAACGACAGTCAAAGATCCACGATACAGCCGGGACCAACGGCTTAACGTGCTTTCCGAGGCACGGAGGAGTCTCGGTATGTAAAGATGGTCTCCCATCCACTGACCAACCCCGGCAAGCGTAGCTTAACTTGAAGAATCGACCCGTGCGGCTGTTGTTACTTAGCCACGAGCTCCTCTCTATTATATATTAATATAATCTATTGACATACCACCTTAATTGTAATTGCTTGTTTATTGATTTTGTACGCCATTTATTGCCAACACATACTCGTTAGTGCACATATTTTAGGCAATATACTATCTGTAACCATACCTATGTTTTACAAAATAAATGAAAAATATAAATGATTTTTTTTTTATTTTTATTGATTGATTTAGACGCGTACAATGCGTAGAAATACTTCTACAATCTATCATTTTGTCTATTCTTCCGTCGACAAAACCCGTTTCTATGTCGGTCATGCTAAGCGTACTGGTTTCGATTCCCGGGTCGGGCAAAGAAATATTGGGTTTACCCATCTGGAATTTCTCAGTAGCAGCCCGGAGTCGGAAACGGAAACGGAAACGGAGTATTATATTATTGTATTATATTATTATTATTATATATATATGTGCCCGGTTTATAGCAATAGGCTCGCCCCCTGTTACATGGGACTTAAGCATAACTGGCGACATGTCTGCCTACCCCTTCTAGGAATACAGGCGTGATGTTATTATTTCAGTGAAATGTAGATGTCTGTGTAATAATTACAAGGATATGCGGAATAATAAATAAAATAAATAAATTAACCATTCGCTCAGCGAAGCCAGATTTAGGTGGTTCAAAGTGTTCATCCAATAGCTTCACTATAGTGTTTTATTCAAGTGTGGTTATTTTATTTGGTAGTGCGAGAAACATATAAACAGGTATCTATCTATATAGATTCTAATATGACATGGAAGACACATGTAAATAGTGTATGTAACAAATTAAATCAATTCTCTTATGCCCTTTACATGCTCAAAAAAGTATCTAACCAAACCACACTGCTTAGTGCTTATCATGCCTATGTGGGATCCACTCTATCTTATGGGATACTATATTGGGGATACTCAACTGATAAGGAAATTGCGTTCAAGGCACAAAAAAAGTGTATTAGATCAATATGTGGGATACACCAAACAAATTCATGTAAACCTCATTTTGTAAATCTCAAGATATTAACCCTCCCTGCTCTGTATATCTACGCGGCCTCAATTTTAGTTAAATCAAACATCAGTAGCTATGACACATTAACAAGCAGTAGACTCAAAAATACATTACGCAATAAAACATCCCACACTGCAGTATATAGCAATAGCATTTTTTGTATGGGCATAAAGATATATAATAAGTTACCCATAGACATTAAGAACCTACATTCAATTGGTATTTTTAAAAGGAAGCTAAAAGACTTCCTGATTAAAAAGGCATATTACTCTGTAAAAGAATTCCTTGAAGAAAATAATTATTAAATTTAAAAGATTGTTGAATAATGTAATGTAAATTGTAAGAATAGTCTGTTAAAATAAAAAATTTTTGAATAATGATAATTAATATAATATAATGTAAATTGCATATCTATAATACTGAGTACCTACGTATACCTATGTTTTTAAATATTTATAACAATTTAAATTGCAATGCCTTAACAGGCAACTAAGTTCTAAGAACCTACTGTTGTTAACATCTTCAAAGTTATACACTTAGTTCGCAATAAAGAATTTGAATTTGAATTTGAATTTGAGATCTCAGACCAATTTGAAAGTGCTCTCAGATAAACTGCTGAGTAAAATCGCTCATTGTTTTATTTTAGGTTTACCCTCCGCACTTTCTAGTTCATTGGCTAAGAACCACTGTTGCAGTCGCTCCTTGAACACTGACCAATCCTGGTTTTCGTGATTGAAACTATTCAGGGATCCAACGGTCACTTTTGACATGTTTGATTAGTGCACGCGTTAATTTCGATTTGTCTCGTCGCTACTGTTAGTTGCGGTGAAAGAAAACACAAGCGTCCCGAGCTAACGTATAATAGCGACTGACGAGGTGGGGTCACGCGCAGCGTACCCTGCTTACTTACTAACAATTTTCAGGTAACAAAGACCCATAGATACATACCTTAACCTTAGTATACATAATAATATAGTAACAATTTTGTTAGTAAATAAAACTTAATAACTACGAGTATGTTAGTATCACTTAGTTGCACTAAGTGTGCGTTCCGGAGGCACTTGTCCGCGAAAGCCGCGGAATACCACATCCTGCGGCCAAAAGCTTTCTTCCATCACCAGGTGCAGGTAGCATGTTGGTATGCGCACCACAAACGCCTTAAAGTTGACGTTGCGATGCGACTCCAGCAGCTGTAGTCTCGGCGCGTACTTCAACCTTTGGCGCACGTTAGGTCGCGATGTCTTCCTCGTCAGTGGTGTAGTGGAGGCGGGAAATATACACCGGAGTATTCGGCTACGCAACACGCAAGTTTTTCGTTGGGCTCCGTAGGAGCCTTGCCGCAGCGGTTCTTACAGCTACTCTGTCGGCGCTTCCTCCTTCACACCGTCACGACGCCGTCATCATCAGCCCGTCCAGTTTCCTTTATAGGCACGGGCTCTGCGAGGGGCGCAGTGGGAGTGCTCACAGTGACCAACGGGTCAGATGGTCGCGTCGGTTGGGCAGCGCTACGAAGAGGAGCTGCGGAGACGGGAGCGGGGCTACGAGGCACGCCTGCAGCGCGCAACGCAGACTCAGCAATCGGCACCGGCGACAAAACTGCTGAGGCAAAACTCGCATAGTGTCTTCCCTAGTAATTAAATGATAATAGGCAAAAAAAACCGGCCAAGTGCGTGTCGGACAATGAAGGGTTCCGTAGTTGAAAATAATTTATCCCAAAAACTAACAACATTGTAATCCCAAAAAAAATTTTTTTTATGTGATTAAATTACAAATTAAAATTTTTTGGACTTTTTCCTTTACTCGTTCTGAGACCTTGCTTCTTGAAAATTTCATGATTCTAAGACAACGGGTACAGGTTTTGATTTACTTGCGAGTATCAAAATATGTCGCATAAATGGCCGTATTTTTTTATTGCGTTGACGTCGTAGGTCTACGCCTACTTATTTGATATTAATTTCAACTTGATACCTCCACGCTTCCTGAGAAAAGGATCTTGACTGACAGACAGACAGACATACAGACAAACAGACAGACGAACAACGAAGTGATCCTATAAGGGTTCCGTTTTTTCCTTTTGTGGTACGGAACCCTAAAAGCAACTACGTATTATTTAAATGAGAATAAGATTTACATTTTTAAAGACTAAATGCTAACCGAATTTCCCTGCCTCACAAACGCACCAACATCGTCGTACACCCGAATCAAATAAACATTTCCACACAAATATACGTATAAACAGTTGCACGCGTGCGGCCGTACTCCTGATACCTTTCGATACAATGGCCGAACGAAATCGAAACCCGGAATCCATTACGCACAACACGTTGGCGTGTACAATTTATTTTTTGTATGAAAGCCTCAGGGGCCCGTAATGGCGAAAGTTTTTCCTTCAGCGGTAATTGTGAGGGCCGATGCAAGGCAATAAATAACCACAGTCCTCGGACCCTTGATTGAACTTGCTAATGAACGTAGGATAAGAAATTCGGATATCGAAACTCCCTCTTCTTTCTCTTTTTTCTGTTGTTACACTGAAAAATGACTTAAGTTTTAATTCAATTTCGGCGTCGAGTTTTCGAGTCAACTTGTAATTTTATTGTAGACGATACCCCCTAATTCTGATATGACATCCCTTATTTGAATTCGGAAATCGGTGTTCTTTTTTTTACTTGGACCAATTTAAAGGAAACTTTTTTAGGTAATATTATTATGGAATAATTTATGGCAGTGACTGGCAGTTGGGGAAGTGTCAAATTACTTCAGCCTATCGAATTATTCAAATAGAGAATATTAATTTATAACCACACAGAAATCTACCTAAAGATCTGACTATGTATTAAGAAATCTAGTGTTCACCAAGATTATCTCCCCCAATTCCCCATAACAATATTTTGTCTATTTAATTATTATTCCAATCAGAACGTCAACAAATATCCCTCCAAAAACAAACACAGTACGCCAACAAAAACATTAGCCGATACAAGGAAAACCCGATAACAAACTCAAACCGAATGCTCCAAATAAAAAACATTAAAAACACACATTTTTGAAAGCAAATATCAAAGGCAAAATCCGTCGGCTGGATCCGATGTAGTTATCAATAATTCCGTTCAAGTTATGCATTAAAAAATGTCTAGTCAATACGTCAAAGGGATCTCTGTTTTGTTAACAAAGTGCGTTCGTGATCTGGAAGCCAATGAGACAGGGCCAACCCTTGTTTTCAATAAAAACAACTCACTTTCAACTGTGTCCACGCTGGGGAATCTTGGCAATGTGACACAAGTCACAGTATTAATATGGAACAGTGAGAAAACCTCGGAAATGTTTCACTTATGTGTGGAGTTTGGACTTCCTAAGGGAAGCTTTTAGGCGACGTGGATGGACTGTGGTACTAGTTGAAAGCAGGTGCAATAGTGATAGTGCTATAAGTTGTCTGCACCTTCGCCTACCTCAAAAGGAAAAAAAACAGAACCCTTATAGGATCACTTCTGTGTCTGTCTGTATGTCCGTCTGTCACAGCCAATTTGCTCACAATCTACTAATGGACCGATTAAGTTGTACAGGGTGTCCCGTAAATAATGGATCAAACGTAACGGGTAGGTAGCTTACCTAATTTCCAACAACTAATTTGAATATTAAAAAAAAAACCGTTACAGTAACCAGGATATTAATTTTTTTTCGAATTTTACGATTTTGTCTTCCAGAATTAAGCTTTTTTAATGCTGTCGCTGCAAATGATGACATTTTTAGGTATGATTTTTATTTAACATTTCTGAATAGCTTACTAATGTTATAAGATACCATTTTTTTTGAATACCGTTTTATTTGCCTTAGAAAAAAAATCTTGAGTTGAAAAGTTTTTTCTTTACGATGTTAGGACCAAAATTGAAAAAATTCTCCTGTAAAAAAAATGTATGACACCGAAAACCACCATTATTTTAAAAACTTGTACATTTAATAAGGTTTGCAAATTGGTGTAAAACTTACGTCTAGTCTTTATCGTTACAAAGATATTGCTATGAATGTGATGAAGACAGAAAATAAATTAAATTGGTACTATTCCATTTTTTCATTTTCGTAATGGCTTATGCTTGAATGCTTGTAATCGAAGCAGGTAGTTAAGCGGCTAGCATATTCCGACCCGATGACGTCATCTGTCCGGAATTTGGGACCGCTACCTGTGGCGGAGTTGCACCTCAGTCAGCGTGAAAGGGATAGATAGCGCCGCTTTTGTATTTTTGGTAAATTGGTATGAAGTTGTACATTCTAGTCCTTGTCGTTACAAAGATAATTGCTATGAATCTGAGAGGTGCTCCAAATCAACGTTAATAAAAAAAATAAAAAAGTGTGTACATTTAAACTTTTTCTTTAAAATGTGTAACTGTAGTATTTCAGAGGCAATGTTCATTGAATTATTGAGGCGTATGAAAATAATTAGGAGGCCGTACTAAAAAAAACAGTTAGTTCAAATAAATCGTTTTATTTGGTTTTTACAATAAATGTTCGAATTGCCTTCCCTCTACAAGAATGCAAAGTCTGCATCTCCTAATAAAGGAAGCTCTTATCCGACGGACAAAACGGCTTTGGTTTATTTCTGATACAGCAGATTGGATGCGCTGTCGTAATTCTTCTTCCGACGTTATTGGATTCTTGTAGACCCTGCCTTTTAAACATCCCCAGTAAAAAAAATCTAGGGGATTTAAATCCGGAGATCGCGGAGGCCACAAAATTGGTCCTAATCGGCCGATCCATCTGTCCGGATAACTTTCATCAAGGTGCGCCCTTACTGCCGTCGCATAGTGAGCGGGGCACCCATCATTTTGCAACCACATTGCTTGCCGTACGTCTTCTGGAACGTTTTCTAATAACCTTGGCAACTCATTCCTTAAAAAATGGAGATAATATTCGGCGTTTAGAGTAGCTGGTAGTTCAAAGGGCCCTATTATTTGCCCATTGATTATTCCCGCCCATAAATTTATTTTAAATTGATGTTGGCTCCTGTCCTCTCGCATCAAATATGGGTTTATCAGCTGCCAACTGTGCAAATTATGCAAATTTAAATATCCATCTCGGCGGCATGAAGACTCGTCACTCCATAAAATCTTGTTAAAAAACTGCGGGTCCGCCCGAATCATTCTAAGCATCCTTTGGCAAAATTCTATTCTTGGCTGGTAATCACGCGACGTCAGCGTTTGAACACGTTGCACGTGATATGGGTGCAATCGGCACCGTTGTAGCACTCGATGCACCGTCGATCTAGAAATTCCTACGCGTCGCGCTATGACGCGAACGGAGACTGACGGATCTTCCTCGATTTCTCGAAGAATGACTTCGTCATTAACTTGTCGCGGTCGTCCTTCACGGGTACCACCAACTCCGGTGCCAAGAATTCTTCCCTCAAGAAGCGCGTTATGCACTCTAATAAAGACGCGATAATCGGAATAACGAACCAGGGATTGGCTTTGTGGTCAGAGCACAACATAGTTTCGGTTTGTTTGTGCTCCCATCCGCGCGGATCGCTCAATTGTTTTTTCTCTCTGTGTTTGCACAAGCTACTTAACCGGCGCTTGTGCAGGCACAGGGGGGAGCCTCCCGTGCTGCCCGGTGAGCTCGCTCACCGTTGCGGTCGCGGCGGCCACACCCCAACACGATGTCGAAACCCGGCAACCGTGGCTCGTTGGGCCACGATGCCGGGCTACCGGAGCCCCGTCCGACGTTAGACCGGGCGACGTCGCTGCCGAACATCGGCGGTGCGTCGTCAGGTTTGCCGCCGGCCGAGGTCAAGAAGAAGGAGAAGTTGAAGGAGGGAAGAAAGTTGAAGAAGAAGGGAGAGGGGCCGAGTGCCACTGAAACGGCCGGCCCACCGACGTCATCGGCGCCTGCGCGCGCTGCGCCGACGCCGTCGTCGAGCCGGCAACAGGCGGTCGCCATCCGCCCCGCTGCGTTCCGTCCGGTGCCAACACAGGCCCCGGGGCCTGCCGCAAACCCCAGCCATGCGCCTCACGCGCGCGCCACGGCACCACCACCCGTGCGCGTGTCCGCCCCGGTGCGCACTCCTGCGCCGGGCGCGCGCGTCGCCGCATCACATGTGTACCCCGCGTCGTCTGCGTCGTCTGCACGCTCGCGCGCCCCCATCGTGCGCCCCACTGCGCCGCCGCCGCGATTCGTGTCGCCACCCGCGCCCACGGGGGCTGCGGCTAAAGCTGTGCCAGCTTCGCGCTCCGCGACGTCCGGTCCCCGCTTCTCGTTGGCGGGACCGGCTAGTGTGTCAGTGAAAGTGCGAAGTGGTGAAAGTGTAGTGCCTCCGCGGGCGCCTAATTCTCCGGCGCCCCCGCGTATCTCCGCCTGTGACTCGCCCGCCGTGCGATCGGCATGCTCGTCTCGCTCGGGTTCGAGCATGTCGCTCGTATCGGCGGGCTCGGCCGCATCCGGTCGCGATGACGTCTCTCCGGACACGACCCCGCGATCCGGTCGGCGGCCCACCGAGGGAGGAGCCATAGATGCAGGACCATACGAACTGACGCCCCAACCGCAGAGGAAGATCCAGAGGAGGAGGAGAAGCTCTTCGGATACCAGCGTGGAGGTAGTGAAGCGGACTTGCCTCGACTCGCAGCAGGCACCTCGCGAGAGTGTGCCGCGGAGTCGCGCCACGCCGCCTGCGTCGCCATCACCGTCGCCCACGTTTGCGGAGGCGGCGCGCAGAGCACCACCGCTGTCACCAACACCGTCTGCAAGTGCCGCTGGGGTAAGTGCTTTTAGATTGACACCTACCCCTTCTACTTCCACTGCTCCCCCTGCTGCCGTCCCTGGCGCCTCGGCGGCGCCTGGCGCTCCGACGGCGCCGACGACAAAGAAGCAGCAGAAGACGCCCCGGTATCCACCGCTGGTAGTCGAGAGGCTGCCTAACTGGGCCACCCATTTCCGGGCCATTGCCGCCAAGCTGGGCCGGCCTCCAAATGCCCGTCCGTACGGGGCGGGCGTTCGTTTCACCCCGGACACGGAGGACGAATATAGGCTGGTCCAGCGTTACTTGACCAACCTAGAGAGAGATAGCGGCATCTCCTGGTTTGCCTACTCGCTGCCAGCGGAGAAGAGCTTAAAGGTCGCCATCAAGGGTCTCCCGGCGGACACGGACCCTAAGGAGATCGAGGAGGAGCTCAAGACGCTGGGATACCAGCCGGAGTACGTGCGCCACATTAAGGGGGCGCAGGGAAGACCCGGCTGTGTATTCCACGCAGTTTTAAAAAAGACGCCAGACGTCCGGGCCATTTACGACACCACGACATTTATGTACATGCGTGGTGTCAAGATCGAGGCCTGGCGGGGCAAACGTGGGCCCGCACAGTGCCACCGGTGCCAACAATTCAGGCACAGCTCGCACCAGTGCCACCGCCCGCTCGCCTGCGTGCGATGTGGGGAGGGGCACGCGGCTAGGGAGTGCCCGCGCCCGCGGACGGAGCCGGCCACCTGCGCCAACTGCGGTGGCCCGCACCCCGCGTGCAACCTAAAGTGCCCCGTATTTCAGACTGAAATAAGAAACAGGCGGGCGGGGACCGCCGCCATCACGGCAAATGCGCGCCGGCCCAAGGCGGCCACCGAGAGGCCGCAAGAGACGCCTATAGAAGGCCAACAGGCTACGTCGCTGATGGCGGCGGCCAACGGGCCCAAAGATAGGAAACAAGCCTCCTCCTCGGGGCGGAGGAAGAAAAAGAGGCGCGGGGGGAAAAGGAAAGGAAAAGGCATGCAGCCGACCCTTCCCCCCCCCCGGCGACACAGGAGGAAGTCCCTGAGGTCGAACCGGCCGACCCTGCCTTGAACAGGGCGCAGGTCGTGAAAGTTTCACAACGTACCACTAGCGCCGGCATAGCGCCGCGGGAAGAATGCGAAACAAAAAAGTTCACCTCGAAGAAGAGTGGCGGCGCTACCGGCGCTAAAGCCGCAACTACAAAGCAAGAATTCACGACCTGCGCAATCAACTTGCTTATGAATTTAATTAAGGCGATAAGGCAGGGTCAGGACGTGGAGACGGTCATCCTCGATGGCCTGGCCACCCTTTTAACCCTCTATCATGGCTAGGCCATTGAGGGTGATCCATTGGAATGCCCGCGGCCTCCGGGATAAGGTCGCCCCTCTCCGCCATCTCCTTAGGGAACAAGATGTAGACGTGGCGCTCATAAGCGAGACGCTCCTGGGACCCGAGGATAGGGTCAGGTTCCCGGGTTACCTCGCTTACAGGAAGGATGAAAGGTCGGCTCAGAACGTCCGCTACCGTGGTCTGGCGGTATTAGTGAGGCGAAGAGTCGTCCATCAAGAGCTCCCCTTGCCGTCGCTCAGCTCTTTTTACGCGCTGGGTGTGCAGCTACACGTAGCCGGCGAGGACATAAACATATACGCCTGCTATAAGCCGCCCGCGACACAGTTGGACTTGTCGGTGTTGCGGGCCCTTATCAGCACCACGCAGAGGGCAACCATCCTCGCCGGCGACTTAAATTGTAAGCATCCAGCGTGGAACTCATCCAACGTGAATACCGAGGGGAGACGGCTCTTCGCGGACGCGGAAGCCTTCGGCTATACGGTGTCCGGCCCAGAGACGCCCACCCATTATCCGGACGTCAATACACACATGCCAGACGTGCTGGACATCGTAGTCCACCGAGGGCTACAAGGCCAGATCACGCAGCAAGTGATAGACGACGAGCTACAGTCTGACCATCAGCCAGTGCTCGTCGTCTTAGCGGGTATGCCGACCCGACTGAAGCCCATAGCGCCACGTCGTACAACGGACTGGGCAGCATTCCGAGAGAAGTTGGAAGCCACCACGCCGACTCGGCCTATAGTCACCTCCGCGGACGTGGACCAGACGGCGAGCGACGTCACTGCTTGCATCCAAAGCGCCTTGGAAGCGGCGACAACTACACAGCCGCAGGGGAGAGTGCTATTGCCGCCCCTACCGACACATCTCAAGGCAATGATCGCCGTGAAGAGGCGCCTGCGCAAGCAGTGGCAACAGACAAGATGCCCGACGATGAAGAGGCAGCTCAACCGTCTCGCGGAGAAGGTGAAGGCCGAGCTCAAGGCTTTGGCCGCCGCGGGCTGGGAGGAACGAATAGAGGCCAGTACAGGCAGCTGGCCCTCTGTTTTTAGATTATGCCGCTCTCTCACGAATACCCCAGCTCCGGTGCGCCCTCTGCTTAGCAGCGACGGGGCGCTCAAGTACGTAGCGGAGGACCGGGCGGAGGTCTTCGCTGAGCACCTGGAGCGTCAATTTCGTCCGAACCCGACCAGCGACCTCGAGCATGTCGCAGCGGTCGAGAAACACCTTGGTGCCTACTTCGCGCCGCCGATAGCTCCCGAAGAAGACCCAGTGTTTTTCTCGCCTGGCGCAGTTAGACGCGCCATCCTGAACACAAAGCCCCGCAAGGCCCCTGGTGCTGACGGTATCACCAACACAGTGCTGCGCCACCTGCCGTACCGTACGGTAGCGGCGCTGGCGCGCCTGTTCACGGCGGTACTGCGCACCGGGGCTTTTCCCGCGGTGTGGAAGGAAGGGCGCGTCATCATGCTGCCCAAGGCGGGGAAGAACATACTGAAGCCGGAGAGCTATCGGCCGATAACTCTGCTGTCCACGATTTCCAAGGTGTTCGAAGTACTCCTGCTGCGACACCTCCAACCTCACATCGCGCCGCGTCCGGAGCAATTCGGGTTCCGGGCGGAACACAGCACGACGCTCCAGCTGTCGAGGGTACTGCACCAACTCACAGCTGCACAGAACAAGAAGGAGCACTCGGTCGCAGTACTCCTCGACATGGAGAAGGCCTTCGACCGTGTGTGGCATGACGGCCTTGATTACAAGCTGGCCACCTCGGATGCGCCCCGTCGCGTCGTCAGGGTGGTTTCCAACTTTCTCTCCAACAGGACGTTCCGTGTGGTGGTCGACGGCGCGCTCTCGGGCGCCCGCCCGGTGCTGGCGGGTGTACCCCAGGGGAGCTGCGTGTCGCCTGCGTGTTACTCACGATACACGGACGACATCCCCACTACAGCAGAGACGATGCTCGCGCTGTACGCCGACGACGCCGCGTATATCGCTTCTTCAATGAATGTGAAGTACGCGGCGGTCAAAATGCAGCGCGTCCTCGACCTCATCCCCGACTGGCTGTCCAAGTGGCGGCTGTCGGTGAACGTGAGTAAGACGCAGGCGCTTGTCACGGGACGAGCGCGCCTCCCGCCACCCCTGAAGCTGCAAGGAGTCGACATTGATTGGGCGCCCCAGGTCAAGTACTTGGGTGTGACCATCGATCGTCGGCTCTCTATGGGGCCACACGTCCGCAGAGTCGCCGCACAAGGTAGGGTCGCCCGCAACCTGCTCAGACCAGTGCTCTCATCCCGCCTCCCTCATAGTGTCAAGTTGGGCGTGTACAAATTGTACGTTCGCCCAATCTTGACCTATGCCGCCCCCGCTTGGTTCGCCCTCACAAGCGAGTCGAGCCGAAAATCGCTCCGCGCGCAGCAGAGTCTCGCGCTGCGGACGATAGTTGACGCTCCTCGCGTCGTGAGGAACGACGTGCTCCACCGCGACCTCGGGATTGAGAGCCTGGACGAGTTTGTGGGCCGCCTAGCGAAGGGAATGTTCGCGCGTGCCGACGCGTCTGCTTGGCCCCATGTCAAGCAGATAGCGCCGTGGCATGCGCGCCCCCCTGACGCGAGGCCCCTACCCCGCGATTTACTTGCGGACGGTGACCCCATCTCCGCACCGGATTGACCTCCAAGTGAGTCGCTCCCGGCTACACGCGGCTCACTTGTGACACTAATGCTTTCACCACATATTACATACGCTGTCACGTGATGCGTGCTAGGATAATTTAGGCGTGTCACGTGACAAACTACAGACACTCACCTCTAAACAGGCGCAGAGACACACACGTTGAGGCGCCGTGCGGGCGGCGACTCGCGTAAGATACCTGGGTGACGTCACACAGTTCAATGTCACCCATACACTCAGTACACGGTCTCCCTAACCCGTGCCAGGCTCGGCTAGCTCTGAAAGTGGGGCGGGCGGGAGCCATCCACCCCATCCGTAGGAACGTCGAGTCCGCGTCTCTGTCGCTGGTCGCTCTCTGCTGGGCTTCATGCATGTAGGTGTGTGTTCCACCCGGTAGGGGTTGACCGCCGGGACGCGGTGAAGAAAGCGGCAGTATGCATATGTCGTGACGAGCTTACGGATACATATACAGACTACTGTTAACATGGGCGTGTTAATGCAGCACGTCCAAACATACCATTGCCAGTGGCAGATAAAATGAGAGGCCCGTTGTTACGGGCCGCAGTATAGCCTCCGCGGCAAGGGGGCATATGCCCCGGTTCCGCACGCCACGCCCCTTGCGGGGCGTCGCGACATCTCACTTCGTCAACGAACCAGGTTCGGGTATCTTTCACGGTACAATCTTGCAGCCGCCCTGGCCTCTTGCTTCTCCGTAGATAAAATGCATTTCGGCGTACTGCCGTGGCGTGTACTCATAACGAGGCATTGGGCTGAATAAGGTTTCAGCGCTACTGCACACACGTACAAGCACACACAAACGAATGTTTTCGGAGTCCGTAGGATCGCCAAGTCGTTTGTCCAATACGCAAAGAGTTCCAAATCGATAGGCAAAACAAAGTCCAAAAACACAGCACAAGTCAAATTTTACAGAAGAAAACACCGAGCCACTGACCGGGAGCGAAAGTTGTCTGACGTAGCAACTCGAAGAGAGACTAGTTACAACTAAACTAATAAAATCAAGCAACAATGAAGCCTGTACGAGTGAAGGGCGCAGGAAAGAACAAAAGAACCTGCGCAACTTCATACCGATTTAACCGATTTACCAAAAAGCGGCGCTATCTATCCCTTTCACACTGACTGAGGTGCAACTCCGCCACAGGTAGCGGTCCCAAATTCCGGACAGATGACGTCATCGGGTCGGAATTATGCTATCCGCTTAACTACCTGCTTCGATTACAAGCATTCAAGCATAAGCCATTACGAAAAGGAAAAAATGGAATAGTACCAATTTAATTTATTTTCTGTCTTCTTCATCACATTCATAGCAATATCTTTGTATAAGGACTAGACGTAAGTTTTATACCAATTTGCAAACCTTATTAAATGTACAAGTTTTTAAAATAATGGTGGTCTTCGGTGTCATACATTTTTTTTACAGGAGAATTTTTTCAATTTTGGTCCTAACATCGTAAAGAAAAAACTTTTCAACTCAAGATTTTTTTCTAAGGCAAATAAAACGGTATTCAAAAAAAATGGTACCTATCTTATAACATTAGTAAGCTATTCAGAAATGTTAAATAAAAATCATACCTAAAAATGTCATCATTTGCAGCGACAGCATTAAAAAAGCTTAATTCTGGAAGACAAAATCGTAAAATTCGAAAAAAAATTAATATCCTGGTTACTGTAACGGTTTTTTTTTTTAATATTCAAATTAGTTGTTGGAAATTAGGTAAGCTACCTACCCGTTACGTTTGATCCATTATTTACGGGACACCCTGTATAAATGTCTGTGACCCAAACACGGACGTGTCACGTAAATAAATGAATTTTGAATATAGAGAGGTCACTTTTGGCGGCAAATAAGAAAATTAAAAAAAAAATGCCGTTTGGCTTACTGTGAGGGTTTCGAATATACAGTAATTTTTTAATATTAAAAAATAACTTGTTTTAAAGTTATTTAAGAAAATTGATGAAAATTGACCAACCCCTTATCTCCGAAATTCCTAAACTAAAATTTAAAAAAAAAATGCAGTAAATAATTCTATACTATAGATTACAGGAAAATTTATTAGAAGTCTGTGGTTTTAAAATAACTTATATTTGCAGTTGCAATGTATGGGAGAACATGTTTTTAACAATGTTATGTTTGTTCTTGGGATAAATTCATCCCAACTACTGTGTCCTGTGGTCCAACACGTACTTGGTCGGTTTTCAACTAGGTACTTTGATAAACTTTTTATTTATTGTTATTATTAAATGTACGCAATGAAAACTTCTATGCAGATCAGGAAAATCGCAAAAATAAATATGTAGTTACTGTTGCGGACATTTTCAGTGAACCACTTTTGAACCTTATTACCGTAGGATTAAGGTCGAAAAGTAGTTTACCGCAAATGACCGCGATGGTACTTCGATACAAACAAGAGCATTATCAGTTCTTGATCTTAATATCTACATGCAAGAGGGTAGTTGACATTAAACCCGCGTGTGCTATCAACTAGGTACAATACCGGTGTTTAAACCAAAAGCCTGTATTACCGGCCTATCCGGCTCCCCCCAATCAAATAGAGCGCAAAATATTGTGAATTTCAATTAGTTTGAGAACAACCCCTTTTGCGGGGTCACGACATATTACAAAAGGACAACGCGGACTCCCGTTATTCTATGGTCGGCCAATTAAATATAGGCCTGACGTAGTTCTACAGTGGTTCTTTCATTATATTCAAGTAAATAAGAAATAAGATTTTAGTCATTTAAAAATGGTTTTTTCTAAAAATCTTTTGAGGTGAAAAATTATTGAGGCGCTTTGAGCGATTTTTTATAGGGGAAAATCTTAGGCGTTCGGGTAACCGACATGCTAATGTATAATATCTATGTGTGAAAGTGTGTCTGTGTGTGTACCTATCTGTGAAGTTACTGCTCACTGTTATAAAGTTTAACAAGCATGTTACCTACTACTGCCGGCTCCTGAGATGTTTCAGCTGACAGCCAGAGTGGCCTGTCCATTTTCCATCGGCTTAAACTGCACTATAGGTTAACTTATAGATTAAATCGAAGCAAAATATAACGTTAAATATGACTCTTCACGTAACCAAAGCGTTGGCATATTGTTAGGCCAAAGAATCAGCATTGTCATCCAACGTGGCAATGCTGCCAGCCTTTTGGGCACTTTTCCTATTGATAGCGATACGGACAAACTTTTTGATGCCCAATGAGTTCTTCCCCTATTTTAATACTGGTACAGTCAACAAAAGAGATATCTCTCTACATAATATATTTATATTTTAGTGTTAGCCTGTGTATTTGTCAAACTAAATAAAAACTAGTTACGTAGGTACTTAAATAATCATTTTATGACTTATACAGAACTTTGTTGTACCATAATAATAGGGTATTACACCCAGTTTTGAAAAGTGTCTCAATTAGGTTCTATAGTGATAATAAGCCACTAAAAAACACAAAACTTTATTCTTAAATTTTACATTTTCACATTTCGCGCGAAAACGCTGGACGCAGTGGACGCCATATTGCTCTGTGGTCGTAACGTCAGTTGGATGAGTAAACAAACACTTTATATACCCTGATCAGCTGACAGTTGACATTGACACTTTTTAATTTATACAGTCGTAATATGTCGTAACATGGCGGCTATTTTAATGGTGTTAGAAAACAGATTAGAAAAACTAACGATTTTTAAAATTTATATTGTTATTTTATGAACCAAAACTAACATTTTCTGACTGCTTTTTGCCTAAACTATCTAAATAATATATTTTTAGATTTTTTCTTATATAGAGAAAAATACCGTATTGTACAACATTGCCCCAAAACCATTGTCTAACCAGCTACAATTTTAACCATATTTCTCGTAATAAGCACCAAAAACAGTGCCCACTGTGACACAGCCCCGAAGCGACTAGATAAAATTGCATCGGATTAATTTGCCTACCTGTTCGAACGATGCGACCCCTGTCCCTGACAGCCTTTGTGGCGGAGATATGGACTTCATTACATACATACATACATATCTGGGGCTATTATGGACCAGGATTAATATGGCGTTTTGATTTGACCTTTACTTTCTGATTACTTTTATTAGGGTGTTCGGGGCAGGGATATTTTTTGACTTATTTTTTGTGCGGATTTGGACCTCAAATATTGAGTAACGTAAGAGGAGATTTCAATATCAATTTAAATTACACTTAAGTCTAACAACTGCTGTTCTAACAGCTTGGATCCCAAATACAACGTAAAAATCCTATATTCACAGGGATAATAAAAACCTTTAATAAAGCAAAAGACCAATTCGCCTCTTTGCGAGTAAAACGTGACATTTCGGAAAAGGTGTTTTTTGTTATTATTCGATAATTTAATATTCGACATAATACATACATTTATAATAATCGACAAAAACCTAAGATTTCAAGACCATATAAACACTCTGAGTAACAGATTACGGAAGCTAATTTATGTATTCAAAACGCTGAGACTTGTAGTCGATAAAAATATTATGAAATCAGTGTACTATACCCTTGCTCAATCTTTAATATGCTACTGCATCACTTCTTGGGGTGGAGCTCCAAAAACTACCCTGATAGAAATTGAAAGAGCCCAAAGAGTCTAGTCAAGAAAAGAAGAAGAGAGAGAAGAAGAAGTCTAGTAAAGAGTCAAGTGTCGTCTTTTCGACCGTATCGATACCCCACTGAGCAGTTATATAAAGAAAATGAAGTCCTGTCTGTGCGTCAACTGTTTATATTGCACGTTCTGTTGAAACAGCATACCCTATTGGTTTATAATCCAATGCTGTCCAGGGGAAAAAGACGATATGACCCAGTGGAGCGCCATCATTACAATACTATTTTTGCAAGGCGATTCTTTTGCTATCTGGGTAGCTGTTTGTACAATAAAACTAATAAGAAGCTAAATATTTTTAGTCTCACTAAAAATAAATGCAAAAAGAGGCTAACTGACTGGCTACTAGAGTTAAACTATAATGCTACTGAAAACATGCTTATGAAAACCTAAACTTACAATCACGCACTCTCACACACCCACACACTCACACACCCACTCATTCACCATACTACACATCTACTAACATTCGTCTCGCATTCTTAACCTTTAAATATTAATCAAAATAATATTGTTTGACTTCTTACTACATTCTGTCAGCGCGCTTGGAATGCATAATTTAAAAAAAAAAAAAATTAAAAAATGAAAATGTAAAGGGTTGGGATCCTGGTGTCCTGAAACACAGGCCACGAGCCTAGCTTAGGCACCAGTCTCCCACAATATTGTATAACTACTTATATTGTATAACTACTATAACTATAACTACTTATTATATTATTAAACTTATTATATTATATATTTTGAAAATGTTGATTTATATTGTGGTGAGAAATAAACATTTATCTTATCTTATCTTATCTTATCTTATTCGATTGACGAATCTTTTTGTGTATTTTTCTAAAATGTATCAGAGTGAAAGCACATTCATTTACTTGTCATAATTTTTTTAAAGTTTACATAGCGCTTACTGTAAAAATTGCATTTTTCGAGATAGCACGTTTTACTCGCAAAAATGCGAATTTATAATTAGGTCATGCAATGACGCCCTTATCAGCAACGACAGCGGCAACTGGAAAGACAGAAAAAAATACTATCAATAAAAGTTAATACATTACTATTTTTTAATTAGTAAAAAAAAAAATAGGGCTCTATCCGTACCTGCTAGATCATATTTTTGTAGTCAAAAGTAAAAAAAATGAAATCCCAAAATTGTCTACGAAAATTTGTCATAATTGGTAAATCCACAATTGAATCAATCATTCATAACAATTACTATTAGAAAATACTACGCGCAGTGCTTTTCCATGATTAATGAAAACTATTATGTAGCCAGTACAATATTTCCATAAACTGAGTGACATTTTGGGATATAAACAAACGCTAATAACTTTGCTGTTTATGAATATTATTTATTGAGACTTTACATATAGAATAACAAGCCCTTTAAGTATTTGTACTAATTAAAAATTAGTGGTGTATAAAAAAGTAAATATTTACTATCAATAAAAGTTAATGAAAAATAAGTAAATATTTACTATCAATAAAAAGTTAATAAATTCAAACATACCTACTCTTCCATAAACAAGTTTGCCATACTATGATACCTACCTGCCTACATCATCTGCCTAGCCTTCGGCTAGGTCGGCTTTCAGTCTAACCGGATGCAGCTGAATACCAGTATTTTACATGGAACGACTGCCTATCTGACTTCCATATCCCAGATACTGGGTAATATGATACCCCTTGGTAAGACTGGTTGTCAGAACGACGGGCTACAGACGACCCGTAACGACTGTCAGGCCTCTGCCTCGAATTTTGCGGGCAGCGGGGCGGCAGCGGCGGCGGCGCGGGAGCGGCCGGATTTTATGCGTAAAAACAAATGGACCGGACCTCGAAAACAGCGGCGCGGAAGCGGGGCAGGACAATGCGAGACGCGCCGTCGCCGCTACCGCCCCGCTGCCCGCAAAATTTGAGGCAGAGGCCTTAAAGATCTACGAATGACAGCCGGGAGGTGCTTTCCGAGGCACGGAGGAATCTCGGTATTTAAATATGCCTATATATACCTGCCTGCCTACATAATAGTATTTAAAATAATACACTTCTGGACACATCTATTGGCCCACCTTAGAGTTTAGGTTTCGATGGCCCCTACCGAAATATGATTGCTAGATTGAACAAAAACTGTTGATGCAGTTTTAAACCTGATACATTTTACCATCTTTTTCGATCGTATTGTTTTAAATTTAAATTCAGAATACCATACGACATGGAGCTACGCCTAACAAGTCGGATATGCGCCTTGTTAAAGGCAATTGATTTTTGAATAAAAAACATGTTTTATCAAATAAAGGTTTAATTTAATAACGCGTGTTGCCTCCATGGGCATCTACCACAGCTCTCATACGATTAGGCATAGAGTTTATCAACCGCTCTATGAAATTTTGAGGGATCATCTCCCATTCCTCTTCTATGGCAGTTTTCAACTCCTGCATCGTCTGGGCAACTGGCTGACGAGCCCTAACACGTCTTTTTAGCTCGTCCCACATGTGCTCAATGGGGTTCATGTCTGGGCTTCTGGCTGGCCAGTCCATAACTGTGATGTTCACATCCCGAAGATATTCCCTGACGATGCCGGCCGCATGGGCTCTTGCATTATCATGCATAAAAAGGAAATTTGGGCCCACATAGTCCGCGTATGGTATCACGTGAGGTTCTAAGCATTCACGAATGTACCTTTCAGCATTTAATGTTGGCAGCCGTGGTCCTGTAACAACCTCAAGTTGAGTTTTGCCGCTCGCGGATATACCGCCCCAGACTGAGCCACCGCCATAAGCGACCCTCTCTTCAAAGCAGCATTGTGCGAAACGCTCTCCCTTACGTCGGTAGACCTTCTTCCTTCCATCATTGCCATGTAACACAATTTTAGACTCATCAGAAAAGAGTACACGGCTCCAATCTTGCTGTGTCCAATTTAAATGACTGCGTGCGAAATGAAGGCGCGCTGTTCGGTGGGCTCGCGTTAGTTTGGGCCCATTAGCTGGCTTGTGTGGTACCATATCGCGTTCTTTTAACCTTCTTCAAACAGTTCGAGCGCTCACAGATACTCCGTGGAAGTCGCGAAGTTGGTTTTGTATCTCAATGGAGGTAAGGTGACGATTTCTCAAGCTGGTCGTCACGATGAATCGATCCTGCCTTTCAGTTGGGACCCGAGATCGTGGCCTTCCTTGGCGACGAACAAAGCCGCCAGTCTCTAGGTACCTCCGATAATCCGGTGCCTTTGGTTTCGGGCCCAAACGAGATCATTAACCCGGCTCCGAGGTATCTAGAGTCTCCTTCTCTAGGTTCCATCGGAGTAATTCCTGTCTGACGCGTCCTAGTCGCGGGGGTGGGCACCTCTTGTCCTAGTAGGCCAGGGCGGGATGGTGGCGAAGTTCGGATGGGGACCCAGTTCTGCGGGGTATAGCGTGGATCCCTTGCCCAGGGTTACGGGTGAAGACCTCAACGGCTTCGTTGGCGGAGATGGGACACATCGGTACGGCAACTAAGGCGGAAGAGGCAGGCAGGCGGAAGAGGGTCTCTTTCGGGGGCGGAGGAAGATTCTTCCATTTCGGCTCTGTAATAGACATTTTATAGACTTCATCGGGACAGCGGGCGGACAGTGTCGATAGGCAAGCAAATCCGGTTTTTGTGGCGATGAAGCAAGGCACGCGGTGGGGTGCCTCGAAGGGCGCACGTCAAATATCTATATTGATATGCGGCCAACCTCCTGCATTCTCAACTTCCTGTCGGTCGTACCGGTTACCCGGTCCATCGGCACCTGGACTTTGTGGACGAGAGAGTGGATCTGCACCAGCGCAACTGCTTATCCACTTAAATATACTCACGCGCGGATGACCCTGGCTAAGTTTTGAAGGAATACGAGCTATATAAGCCCTGCGGCGATCGGGTACTGGTGGTGGGGTCGAGGTCTTGGTGGATCATCGGCCTTAGCTGGTACTCGGCACGTAGGCGGTCAGTGGAGAGTGGTCGCTCCTGGACTTGACTGAGGCGGGGGGACAGGTTCGGCAGCACGACTGACGACAAAGCAGCCCTATTTAGGATCGCTCTGCTTTCCCCAATCCGGGGAGGGGCCTAGAAAAGGTGGCCCAAACATAGTCCGCCTCTCTTCCAAATCAGATGGCAAACCGCAGTCATCTGATCACCAACTTTTTTTGCGGTCGCAAGAGACTTAAAAAGAATACCTCGAAAAACTTAATAATGGGAGCATGGAATGTACGTACACTCTTAGATGATGACTCTAACCTGTGTCCCGAAAGAAAGACTGCAATCGTGGCAAGGGAACTCTCAAGATACAACGTGGATATAGCAGCTATAAGTGAGACCCATCTTAGTGACAGCGGAAACCTTTGCGAACAGATGGGTGGATATACGTATTACTGGATTGGAAGACCAGCAGGAGAGCGAGCGGCTAGCGGTGTTGGTTTCGCAGTGCGTAATAAAATTGCAGCATCGTTAACACAACTTCCAAAAGGAATCAATGACCGCATAATGACTTTACGCTTGCCCATTAATGATACTAAATATGTCCACCTCATCAGTATCTACGCACCCACCTTAACAGCTAATGTTGATGATAAAGCAAAATTCTATCGGGACCTATCCTGCGTTCTTACGGGAATTCCACCACAAGACAAAATTGTCCTACTGGGTGACTTTAATGCACGCGTTGGTACTGACTACGAAGCATGGCGTGGTGTCCTTGGTCGGCATGGAGTTGGGAACTGCAATGCTAACGGTTTGGAGCTTCTCACTCTGTGTGCAGAGTTTGACCTGTGCCTGACTAACACCTTCTTTCGTCTACCAGCAAAATATAAGACCTCGTGGATGCACCCTAGATCCAAGCACTGGCACCTTCTTGATTATATTATTGTACGGAAAAAAGACCTAAACGACGTCTTGATAACAAGAGCAATGCGTGGGGCAGAGTGCTGGTCAGACCATCGACTTATTCGATCGAAAATGCGTCTGAAATTAAAACCTCCTCGACGCGCAGCACATAAGAAACCAGTGAATGCATGTGTTGCCCCACTGGTTCACTCCGAAAAGCTCAGGCGGGATCTGGATAATCACTTCGGCACCAAGATGGAGGACGTCACGGATAATATTGATGAAGCCTGGCGTTCATACGCTAAACACCTTCATGATAGCGTCTCATGCACTATACCTAAAGCGCAAAAGAAAAACCAGGATTGGTTTGATAACTCAGACGAAGAAATCCGAGCATTACTTGGGAGTCATAGATTGGAACTGAGATCTCTATCAAACACCGGCAGACGAAGATCCATTCAACGCGAACTGAAAATGAAGATCCGTGACCTCAAAAATCAATGGTGGCTGGATAAAGCAAAAGACCTGCAACTTTTTGCTGACACAAACCAGACGGGCAGATTTTTCGAAGGCCTGAAAGCAATTTTCGGACCTAAATCGAGGAAAACGGCACCAATATATTCTCGTGACAGAGACTGTAAGCTGACAGATCATAATCAAATCTTAGATAGGTGGGCTGAACATTTCAATGACGTCCTGAATCCCTGTTCACAGACAACTGATTTACCATACATTGAAAATCTTGAATGCCGTCCCGTTAAGGAGGACCTAGCTGATCAACCAACCTTTGATGAGTTCATGTCAGCCGTCAATAGACTGAAGAATGCCAAAACACCAGGCGCTGATGGTCTACCATCGGAGGTCTACAAATATGGTGGTCCTCATATACAAAGTAGGCTCTTTAACCTAGTGCTCAAGGTATGGGAAACCGAAGTTGTACCTCAAGACTGGAGGGATGCCTCGATTTGCAAACTTTATAAAGGCAAAGGTGAATTGTCCGACTGTGGTTCCTATAGGGGCATCTCCCTCCTGTCTTCTGCTGGGAAGGTACTGGCTCATATCATCAATCGCCGCTTAGCAAATCTTGCTGAACAGATACTTCCAGAGTCGCAGTGTGGTTTTAGACCTGGCAGAGGAACCGTTGACGGCATCTTCATAGTGAAGCAAATTCAGGAGAAAAGCCTTGAGCAAAACCGGCCTCTGTACATGTGTTTCGTTGACCTAGAAAAAGCCTTTGACCGCGTGCCACGCGCTGCTCTTTGGGTGGTGTTAAAGAAGTTTGGATGTCCTGAGAAATTCGTTAACATGATTCGTCAGTTTCACGACGGTATGACGGCGCGTGTTCAACATGAAAACGATTTCTCAGACCCAATTCATGTAACCAGCGGTGTGAAGCAAGGTTGTGTCATGGCTCCCACGTTGTTTTCACTTTATTTCTCGGCAGTGTTGAGTGATGCACTGAGGCATAGTGTCGGACAGATTGAACTTAACGTCCGCACTGATAAAAGTGTCTTCGACATCTCACGCTTCGGAGCGAAGACTAAGACGTCCAAGGTTCCCGTGCTTGACGCACTCTATGCCGATGACGTGTGCCTGTTCGCTGACCGTATGGAAACTCTCCAGGACTATATGAATGATCTTCAAGCCTCCTGCTCTAGATTTGGACTCGTAATTAGCGTAAAGAAGACCCAAATTCTGAAACAACCACCAAGGGGATGTGACGCTGACAGCTTAACCGTTTTGCTGCATTCTGAGCCACTGGAAGAGATAAATATCTCGGAAGTCAAGTCTCCAATGATAATAGGCTGGCGTCTGAGATTCCAGCACGGATTGCTAAAGCGGCCGCCACCTTTGGGAAGCTTAACAAACGTGTGTGGACCTCTCACGATCTGAAATTGCAAACAAAAATATCCGTTTATAGGGCCTTAGTTCTGCCAATACTCACCTACGCCGCAGAAACCTGGTGTCTCTACAGAGGTGATATTAAAAGGCTTGACACTTTCCACCTTCGGTGTCTTCGGTCCATCCTTCGCATAAAATGGCAGGATCGTGTTCCTAACACGGAGGTGCTAAGGCGCACTGGAATGATGGGCATGGAGGCGCTTTTGATAAAGATCCAACTGAGATGGTGTGGTCATATACAGCGCATGGATACTAGTAGACTGCCTAAAACCGCTTTCTACTCAGAGCTCGCTCAAGGAAAACGTGCACAGGGTGGGCAATACCTGCGCTACAAAGACGTTCTCAAACGTCACCTTATGACTTGTGGCATACCCGTTGATCGGTGGCAGGAGCTTGCTCGGAACCGGGAGAGGTGGCGCACTTCAATCCGCAAAGCCACTGAATGCTTTGAAACAAATCGTCTTGAAGACCTAGACAAGAAGCACCAAATGCGCAAAAGTCGCCCAAAACCCTCCTATACCTATACCTACAACGATGCTCATCAGCTCTTCTGTACACGGTGTGACCGGGTATTCAAGACCAAATTTGGTTTTGCCAGTCATCAGAGAGCTCACGAAAGGAAAGAGACATAGTCTGGGTCGCTGTCGCCGGATACGGTGAAGAGGACTATATATATACCTCCGATAAACATTTCGGACCGCAGATCGACTTAAATTAAGTTGAGCACTCACGTTTCTTTGGCTGTGTCCGGCCTGAATAAGTGCCACAGCTTGGGCGGCGACTTCAGGTGAAGTATCCATAGATTATTGATAGAACCTCACCTTAATGTTAAGAATAAGTAATGTTTGTTGCAAAACCAAAGATATCAATCACTTTTTCAAGAATTAAATCCAAGTAAACCAATAAAACCAAGTTTTCTTAGTATTCGATTGTTTGATATCAATAAACAGGCTCCAAATTGTCTTTTATTTCTTTAAATTCTGTGTTCGAAATTCAAAAAAAGACTATTGAATGAAATTGTGAATGTGCCAGGTTCAAAACTGCATAAAAACTTTTTGCTCGACCTAATATAAAATTTTAGCTAGGACCAAACGAAACTGAAAATACAAGGTGGGCCAAAAGATGTGTCCAGAAGTGTATCTCCAAAATACGTTTGCAATCAAATCAATAAACGAAACACTCCAATATTATAATCACACCAATTTATTACATAATATCCTCAAAGTCATCCAAAGTATACCAAAGAAACGAGTAAACCACACACAAGTAATCTGTTGGCAATACAATAGTTTGTTATAACAACCGGCCATCTTTGTCCTGGCGAAAATATTGCCCAACTAAGGCAATAACGAGCAGTGTTGGTTGCCAACTTTGCCCAAGTTCCGCGAACTATTTTTGCCCGTCATAATAGCCCAAGTTCAGGCGATCTGCTGTTTTCTTACCGACTGTCTTTATCCAGTTTTTTCTTTTATTGTAGGATAAAGGAAGTGGTGTTAAAGTTTCTATTACGTGTTTGGATTGGACGATTGACACTTTTTGTTTGTTTTTTTTTTACTTTTATTTTAGTTTGTTGTTCAGTTTTCAATGAGAGTAATTTGAATGAAAATTGCTGTAGAATGGGGAGTTAGTTAAACAATTGTTTACTTTTTGTTTTAAAATCGTTTGGCACGAAGATGGGTATCTCATTGTTTTGTTAAAAAAGGACTTGTGTTTTCTTTTAATTGTTTGGAATAAGACGTTTGACGACATTTTTATGGATCTCATTCAAATCAACCATTTTCTTAGTATGTACCAAATCGATGCATAGGTGAAGTGAGGTGTCAATCCCTAGCATCAGTGGAATAACAGCTCACTTCACGTAAGTTTTCATAGTGAGATTTTTACAGAATGGATTGACTTAAGTCTATCGTAAAAACCAACAAATTCAGTTTTCATCCACTAAACAGCACACCTACAGATAATACCAAAAAAATCATCTCCAAAAAAACAAAACACGCTCCGATCAACGACCCCTCAAAATCCAATAAACAGAAATCCACAACAAACTGAGATCAGTGAGCAAGTGCTCAACAATAGTCAGCAGATATGGAACTTCCGTACTATTGAACTGCTAACGTATCGGACTGCCGTAAAAAGTGGACATTGTCCTCATAAAGACGGTTAACCGATATCGATATTAGAGACGATCCCGGAACGATTCCATTTCGGGTTATTGCGATATTGATATTTGTATTGTTGTTTTCTTTAGTTCATTAAATAAAGTTTGGAAGTGATGTTTGGGATCACACATTTCATTGTTACTTAGAAACTTGGGTATAGAAAGAAAGCTATTATAAAATGATGGTTATAACATCAGTAAAATAAAGACTTTCTTAGATAATAGAACTAGCTGACCCGACAGACGTTATCCTGTCCAAATGTAACTGTCAAAGACAAACTGTTTAACGTAGAAAGAGAAAGTGTCAAATCTACGGATACTTTGAAGTAGTTTATACTGGATGACTTTTTTTACCGTCTCGAAAAAAATAGGGTATATTCGGTGAACGGAGTAGAAGCCTATGGCATATCTAGTTTTTTTATTCAAAATTGAAATCATAATGCAGGTTGCATATGATTTGAATTTCGATATTTTTAAAGGATTTTTTATTTTTCTTCAAAATTTATGTTTTTATTGTTCTAAAATGAAAAGTTTACAACGAATTTGTAGTACTTATTGATACTTAGATATTTTTTTCTGACTAAGCTATTAAAAAAAAAAACTAGATATGCCATAAGCTTCTACTCCGTTCACCGAATATACCCTATTTTTTTCGAGACGGTAAAAAAGTCATCCGGTATAACACTAGATTGCCATCCCTAAGAATAATTGCCATCTAGGAACAGTTTGTATGCGAAAAAGAAAAATGTAGTTTTTACGTTTTTCCGTGCACATTTCCCATTCCCAATTTTTCTCTTCATATGAACCTTTTTCGAACTCCAACGAATATTTGAAAAAAATAATAGCCGAATTGGTCCAGCCGTTCTCGAGTTTTGCCCTTAGCAACACTTTTAGCCATTCGTTTTTATTTTTAAAGACAGATTTCAATTAAAATCAATGCTTGAGATAGCCACAATTACCTAACTACTGAGCAAACCCTAATTGCGTAAAACACTTTCAGTCACAACCAGAGAATTTTGAAGCTAATCCAATGCTTCATAGGTTTAAAAATTTGTCTGCTCAACAACGTAAAAAACGCAATGGATGAGGGTGAACTGACAAAATGAAACCCATTGCGACCAATTTTCATTTTATGTGTTACGCAATTACTCGCTGGTTACCCTGTCAGAGTAAGATAGCAATAGCCATTGCTTTACTCTTTGTCTTTGAAAGATACGGAATAAAGTATTTTTTTTCTATTCTTTTTCCTTTGTTAATTTTACTTCTCTACGTGCTTGCAAAGCAACGTTACTTTCAACAAAAATATAACTTAAAACATTTACTGGACTGACTAACCCACCTCGCACACTTTGCGCCATGCGACTGCGACCGCTCGACGACAAGACGCTGACCTGTCGAATGCGACTGTTATCGGATGTGCTTGTGCACCATGCGTCTAGACGCTGCGACAAGTAGTGTGAGCGTGCGACTCTTCTATGCTGTCGTAGCGACTCTGCATCTCGACGCCAAGTGTGCGAAGCTTTGAACAAAATGTATGAAAATTGGCAGCCTGTCGTTGCGTCTAGTCGCAGTCGCACGTCGCATATTGTGTGCCATGTCTCATTAGAGCAAAAAACATAGTATTCCAAAACAAAGAAGCAAAGACGTCATCATTGTCCAGGTGTGCCAAACCTTCCATAATCCCCTTACACGACACCCGCGGGACTACAACCTTCGCAGAATTTCTTTCGCCATATTTTTGTTGCCAACATTTGACGCGTTTAAATATAACGTCACGTCCAAGCTGACGCGAAGTGTTTGATTTATAATGTTGTATCCTTAGACCCACGTCACTCGATTTCTACAATAAATAATCGTTTCTCCGTGACAAGTAACGGGGCAGGATATTTGTTGTTGCGCCCTGAATACAAAGGCACTGGTTAGGAGTAAAGTCGAAAAGGCTTTATAAAAGGGGTTGGAATGTTTCAGTTGAATATAAAGTCAATATTCAGTTATTTGCTAAGATATGTACATTAATTGACCAGATAATATTGTGTGCTAAACAAATTGATAATAGTTGTAAAAATTGTTTTAGGTACCTACAGTTTTAGGGAAAGTTTTAGGAAAATTAATTGTTAAACAAATTGACTCAATGAATCTACCTAGCCTTTTCCCAACTATGTTGGGGTCGGCTTTCAGTCGAACCGGATGCAGTTGAATACCAGTGTTTTAGATGGAGCGACTGTCTATCTGACCTCCACAACCCAGTTACTGGGTAACACGATACCCCTTGGTAAAATTGGTTGTCAGTCTTTCGGGCTTCTGACGACCCATAACGATTGTCAAAGATCCAAGAATGACAGCCGGGATAAACGGCTTAACGTGCTTTCCGAGGCACGGAGGGGTCTATTTATTTTAAGATGTCACCTATCCATGAAATGACCGCGGCAAACGGAGCTTAACCTGATCGCTGACCCGTTCGGCTGTTATTACTTAGCAACAAGCCCCCATTTGTTAAAAAAAAATGAGTACTAACCTAATTGTCCGTAGAGATGAACCATTCTAAAATGAATGCCCCTCCACAAAACGTGATTAGTTCAACGTGTAAGAGGAAATACTTATTTCAACTCTTTATTTGTGTGCGTGCGGTGACTTTACTGTAAACATGGACTTGTCGCCGCACTTAGAGGTCACCTAATCGAGCGATCAGTCCGAGTAACAACATTGTACAGCGGCGGGGAGTATGCGCTTTGTATGGATCGACACGTTCGCGCTGTCGCGCGTTCGTGTCATTTATACACTACTTGGCCGACAAATGCGGCAGTTCGGTGTTTGAGCAAGTCGGTTAGGAACCGTTTGGATAAAAAAAACAGTGTTAGTTCAGTTTGACCGTACTTGCCGGTGACTGAGCAAATGACCTGTGAGCATTAGGTATGTTGCCTTCAGCTTACAGGAAGAAACGCCTTTCCTTGCCGGGGACCAAACCTATATCAGGTAAATAATGTTACTATGCCGAATAAAGGCTCCCGCAGACAGACGCGATGAGACTGTGTGAGGCGTTGGGCGCGTTGCGACTGTGCGGCGCGATAGCGCGACGTGACTCTATTAGAGCTTCAATGTTGTGAAGCACAGTTCACAATATCAAGCAGTGCAAATTTTCAACAAGTTGCCATTACACATAAAGATCTTGTTTTATACATCTGAGTTTAAAAAAAAACTTCAAGCATATCTACTAGATAAGTGTCTTTACTCCGTTGACGACATGTAATATTTATGTATGACCATGTGTTTTTCTCCTGTCAACTTGTGAGTAGGTATATTACTAAATTCGACTGAAATTATTGGTTAATTGTTTGATGTAAATGACAAATGTATTATTATTCCCTTTATTTTTTTTTTCCAAAGTTGACATTGAACTATTTTATTTACTTGGATAATTGCTTTAAATGTTTGAGTTGACATTGAATGATATTATTTTTGATGTGAGTTGTATTGTTAATTTTTAAATTGTAATTGTACGTGTACTTATTTGTGTTTTTTTTATTTTTACTATGTACAATTATTTCAAACACAATGTAAATTGTTAATGAATAAATTGAATTGAAGCGAATTGAACAATTTCTATGAAAACTTCATAGAAATTGTTCTACCAGAATCGCGTCGCACCGTTCTGTCGTGCCTGTGTCTGGGAGCCTTAAGGGTATTTTAGCTACCTAGGTTATGAGAATATGCAGCTGCGTTCTCTTGTATGAGCTCATAACAACTAACTCAATGCCAAATATATTATTACTAGCCCGCGGCTTCGCCCACGTGCATGTCGGAAATTTTCCCATGGGAACGTACTACCGGACGTCTAAAGTATTATGTGTCCTAAACCAGCTCATGGTCTACCCATGTGCCAAATTTCATCTAAATCCGTTCAGCCGTTTTAGCGTGAAAGTGTAACAAACAAACTCACTTTCGCATTTATAATATTAGTTAGGATTAGGCTATGTAGGATGTGTAAGCTTTAGCTATTTATTTCGTCTGAAAATATTTAAAATAATTTAATTAGCAAGATCTAAATTAATTGTTTTTTTTTATTCCACAAATAAGTTTTAATATTGTAACACTTATTTGTGGTATAATAGTTTGTGTTTTGACTTCCATCCGAAGCCGTTTTCTTCTGCGGTCGGCCATATTGAAGCGTGCTGGTATTCGAAAAGTTGTACAGACCGGTGTAAAAGTTAAGAGATTTAGGGAAGTACCTATTCATAAAATCAGTTGTTAACAGTGTCTTGGACGAATAAATATTTGATTTGGTATTGAGTATTAATTGTTTCATTGGTACACTTCTGACTATCTTATAGATGGCAATTTTCTTAAGTTGTAGCATTCTTATGCTGTTTCCAGCTTACAGGTAGAAACGCTTGTCCTTACCGGGGACCCCATATCACGTACATTTTCTGATGATGTTCCTCAGAAAGGTTAAGTGCGTAGTACTCCCTACCAGCGTGCGTATACGACCAGATGTATGAACGTAAAGGAGGCGAAAGTAGTATGTAAGGATCGTTGCAGGTGGGGCGTTCTGTAGTTTCTGCCTAACCCCATGGGAAGAAGGCGTGCCTTTATGTAAGTATGTAGCATTCTTCTACAAAATGCCACGATTATACAACCTTCTGACTACAACAAGATACATAATACAACCTTTTTTTTTGACTCCCGAATCACAATAACAAAAATATAAGGAATACGTCTGATTACCAACAGCTAATATTGTCCAATAATGGAAATCCTTACCGCACACCTGATCTAAAGGATGTAATATCTAAGAAATCATTTTCTCATTAGCACAGCAATCCCGCGGCGGATAAATCTTTTGTCCATTATACCTGGGAAAACTGTAAATGATATAATAATACGAGTATGTGTGTAATGTATGATGTTTTGGGAATAATCATTATGATACGTGTTTCATTAGCTTTGTGTTATTCATGTTTATGTTTAGGTAATACTGCGTGTAGGCGTGGTGTCAAAAGTATTCGAAGGTGTAATGAATTTACTGTTACGTAACTTTTTAACCGACGGTAAAAAAGGAGGAGGTTCTCAATTCGACACTTATTTTTTTTATATGTTTTGACCACGCATAACTTTTTACAAAATCGTCTGATTTAAAAAAAAAAGTTTTATTCGAGAAGGTATACTTCAAAATTGGTCCCATATAAAATTGATTAACTTTGCTTGGGTAGTTTTTAAGTTGTCATCAATAAATTACGTATTTTTTCCCCACTTTTATGTGGATGATGTTCTAATTTTATTCGCAGGTAGTGGTATTAGAATTTGTGTGGGGTAGGTACCACAAGTAAAAACCGAAAAATAAAAACTTTAAAAAAAAAATACTACCGACTTCCAAAAGCAACACTATAAAGTGAAAAATAACTTTCATTTCTGAAGTCGATGGCAGAAAACCAAAATACATTTAACCAGACATCGACTTCCGAAATTAAAGTTATTTTTCACTTTGTAGTGTTGTTTTTGGAAGTCGATTGTATTTTTTTGTAGTTTTTATACATTACCTAATTTATTATTCAATCAATCAACTCCTCCGCCTTCCGCATCCCGTATGTACCAGCCACCGTTTTAAGGTCGTCGTTGCATCTAGATGGAGGGCGTCCCACACTCACGTCTTCTCCACCGGCCATCGGTCCTTCGACAAACATGGCCAGCCCACTGCCACTTCAGCTTGCGTACTGTGCAAGCTATGTCGGTAATTTATTATTGTTATTAAATAATAATAAAAAAAAAGGTTAATTTTCTCCACCACATAATGAAAACTTACATAATTTGTGTTTACAAAAATACATTGATGTGGTGGAGACTGGAGCCTGCACTAGGAACACCTGCGTTACACGTCTCCAGGCCTCCAAACTACACGAATAATATTTTCTGTATGATTGATAAGATGGCTGCAGTTGGATTACGTATGTCCAGTCAACAAAAGACATATTATAGTTAGTAGAGTTCAATTTTATTTATATTACTTTGTTTTTGCGATACTCCTACATTGTAACACACCAACACAAAATTGTATATTGTCACGAAATTGAACATGAAGCAATTCACATACAAATATGTTAGTATACCCGGCCTAGATATCTCTTTTGTTGACTGTACATACGTCAAGATCAGAGGACAAAATCCTAAATTAATACTTATAAAAATAAATTATATGCCGCAAAACCTACTTTCCAAACTTTGGACTATTATCAATACAAACAAAAAATGTTCGTCGAAAGATTTTTAATTTCGCCGCCAAAGTTCGCAGACGGCGTTTTGTCAGGATTTCCATCGGTTTAGTGGCACCACAAGGTTTTCTGAGTAAAACCAACTATTTTTCTTGGTCGCGACTTTCCCGGATAAAAGAAAACTTGCTCTAACTAAGCGAAGGAAGATTGCACTTATTTATTTCAAGTAGTTATGGATAGTCGACACCTGCATTAATTCTTGTTGGTACTCTTAAAATGGAGCTGTATTTTTAGGTGTTTCTCGCTCGAGTTTTAGCATTGTTTAAGATGTTAGGAAAGGCGAGATAAGAATGAGATGCTTGGATTTAACACTATAACTTATTGCACTGCCTTTGTACTGGTTAGTTTTAAAACAAACAACAAAGAAGGTTGTGTTCCTTGATATCATAACCGAGCGTTTGCGCTGGTGAAGCATCGAATAAAAACATATTATCTCTATTTCTGTCAATGTATCTGACAGAGGAGATCGTGGCTAAATAATAACAGCCGCACGGGTCGATACATCAGGTTAAGCTACGCTTGCCGGGGTCAGTCCGTGAATGGGTGACCCTCTTTACATACCGAGACTCCTGCGTGCCTCGGAAAGCACATTAAGCCGTTAGTCCCGGCTGTCATTCGTGGATCTTTGACAGTCGTGACGAGTCGTCAGAAGCCCGAAAGTCTGACAACCAGCCTAACCAAGGGGTATCGTAGTACCCAGTTAATGGGTTGTGGAGGTCAGATAGGCAGTTGCTCCATGTAAAATACTGGTATTCAGCTGCATCTAGTTAGACTAGAAGCCGACCCCAACATAATTGGGAAAAGGCTAGGCAGATTGATTGTATCTGACAGAAATATCAACATGTTTTTACTAACTGAATGTTTCGCCAGTGTAAACGCATGGTCTTATAACATTATCATCATCTTCCTGCCCCTATCCTATGTTACGTGGGGTCGGTGCAACACGTTTTCTCTTTCCATTCTCCCCTGTCAACCGTCACGCTATCGTTCACTTCCTTCTCATTCATATCATTCCTCACACAATCTGTCCATCTTTTCTTTGGCCTTCCTCTCCCTCTCCAGTCTCCATCCATCACAAATAAAAAATGCATGAAAAAAATTCTTTTAAATTTTTTCATACAAAACGGCAATTTCATAGGTAAAGACCTATTATTTTAATAAAGAAACCATATTCTAAGCTTACCAACCTGGAACCTAACTAAAAGTTACGTAGTTATAACAAAAATAGAATAAACTAAAACTATGCCTTCTAAATACACGACTCAGAAAACTATAAGACCTCTCGTCATCTGCCTAGCCTTTCCCAACTATGTTGGGGTCGCCTTCCAGTCAAACCTGATGCAGCTGAATACCAGTACCTATTTTACATGGAGTGACTACCTATCTGAACTTCACAACCCACTTACTGGGTAGGTAATACGATACCCTTTGGTAAGACTGGTTGTCAGACTTTCGGCGTTCTGACGACTTGTAACGACTGTCAAAGATCCACTAATAACAACCGACAAAACGACTTAACGTGCTGTCCGAGGCACGGGTTATGTAAAGATGGTCACCCATCCACGGACAACCGCGGCAAGCGTAGCTGAGCCCGATCGATTGACCCGTGCGGTAGTTATTACTTAGCTACTAGCATGCCTAAGCTATATATAAGACCTCTACTATACATTTCTACGCAAAGCCTTAACTATAAGAATTTATTTTGTGTAAGTAGAGGACTTTCACAAAATAAATCCGCAACTAGTCAGTCTTATAAAGACCTCAAAAAAATCTGACGCACAAAATATAGCTTATTACCACAATGGAACTGTACCAGGACTCCATTCAAAGACAGGAGGCTTAACAGGCCAGCAAAATGCAAAGTTAATTTTAATGCAGTCCTATCTCGTTATCTGGATGGTCGATGCTTCTAAAAGGATTGCCTTGATCTTCAAGCATGGCGGGGTAGTATGGAACTGAACTTTCCCGGAGTTGGAACAACATGCGGCAAGTTTGCCCAAGTCTGGAAGTTACAATCGGTAATGTATTGAGGGCCAATTAATAATTAGGGGAGGAAACTTTTGCTGTTTTTGACGACAAATATTGCTGGGGAGTCGGGGGCTTTGAAGAGGGATATTTTATTGGCTGGCTCGGTTATCGAAATGGCAAGATCTATTAAGGTGACTGTTTAATTTGTGTAGTTATAAGAAGCTTGTTAATGTATTAGCATGAAGGGGAACTTTAGTAGGAGAGGAAACAGAATAACGTAACGTGTACCCACAAATCATATAAGTAACAGGTATAATTATGAACGATAGTTTTATTTCACGACCATCAACACCATCTTTCTTTGCTTGCAGCGAATATTTCCTGGGATTAAGGCACAAATAAAATTCCAGTGCTCTCTCCATACTCTCTGGTCTCGTAAGAACGCAATGCTAATCCCTCTGCCGCCATTATTTTCTCATTGCGAGCTGTTTTTACTCGCTGCATCTCGTACGTCATCGTATAATTAAAATACTCGCAATACCGGGCGAATTGGATTCTACAGATTCTTTAAACTAATGTAGGTATTTGATTTAGATCGCACTTTTATTTCTAATAGTCTAAGATCCCAGAGCCCTTACTTATTTTCTGATTAACAAAATGTATGGGTTAGAGTAGTGTTAGTATGTACTTTGATTGTACACGTACCTACGTAGCTTGGGCTGACAGCCAATTTTCAGTATTAGGTACTAAAGTTAAGTAACACTTTTACTCACTTTTCTTAAAGTCTAACTGCAGATTTTAATGTATGTTTTACAGAATATTATTAATAATTAATAACCAATACTGCCAGACACTTCCCGTCGGCGGTTTTTCCGCCAGACGCTTTAAAGCTCGCAAAAAATTATGATGATGTCTTAGTTTTTATATAATGATACTCGGGGAACTATTTCAACACTATTTATAAGAAGCCAGACCAATCGTAGCCAACATCCCCCAGACACAATTAAAAGGCGCTGTTAATATGACCACGAGCGTGATAATTAGATGGTTTGTGTCTGGGGGAAGTTTGACCGCTTCAATTGATCTGGCTGCTTACAAATAGTATTGAAATAGTTCCTCGAGTATCATTATATAAAAATTAAGACTCTAATTAAGATGACATCGTTTTTTGCGAGCTTTTAAGTTCTGACGGAAAAAACCGTCGACGGGAAATGTCTGGCAGTATTGATTCTTAATTATTAAAAACATTCTGTAAACCATACATAAAAATCAGCAGTCAGCCTTTAATAAAATCGAGTAATATTTTTACGTAACTTTGGATTGGCCGTCGGCCCAAGGTAGCAGGTATGCGTATTGCGTACGTTCAAAGTAACACTTCTCTATCCCATACATTTTGTTAATCAGAAAATAAGTAACGTCTGGCGGCCCTAGGATCTTGCTCAATAAGTTAGATCTTGATGAAATAAAAGTCATAAATTCGACAAAAAAAAGGTTAAAATAAACTGTTTTTGACCTGTGCTAAGGAACGTTTACTGTAGCATTTACTGTAGGCATTTAATAACATGACGAAGACTTGGATAGATACTATTGCAGAATAATTCAGACAACAGCTGTCGGCCAGAAAAAAGGTCCGTTATGTTGATAAAAGGATTCACTCGTTCTAAATAGAATGATGAAAATGATAATCTTGACACTGAATAAGAATTCGAAAATGAATGTGAACGTCCACGATAATATCGTCATGTTAGAATTTATAAAAGCGTACAATGTCTTGAAAAGGAAGTTTCGACAAAGTAACTATACAGGAGTACCTATAACCTATAACCACAGAGTATAAAATACGACTACAAAGTGAAAATTAAGAAAACATTATACTTACCTACTTTTAAACGGTAAGTTTGATATGAGTTGAAAAACTTAACTCGAAAAAGAAAAGCAATTGTGGAAGTTTTACCAATTTGCGAGAATAAAGTGAATTTCAATCAAAGTTGTTTGAAACACAAACTAGAGGAGTTGTGGAGTATAGCGTACACCTTCGGCAAACACTGCCAGCCGACTTCCAATCAGATAAGGTGCGCCGCTTCTGTGTTTTCACATTTTCTGAGAGAATTCATGAGAGAAATGTATGCTTATTTTTAATGCGGAACTTAGTTGATGTTCAAGTACTCGTATTTTTGTTAATGGAGAGAAGAAAAAACATGCCTATGTTCATAGAAAAGTTTCAGTACCGATGAGATGGCGGGACAAACTCGACTCTTTTCTTAAAGATAGATAGGCCTCCCTACCTCCCTTTCTCCCTACATAGATAGGGTAGGGAGGAAGGGAGGTAGAGAGGCAAAAGGCTGACAATAATAATTCAGTACCAACGCCATGTTCCAATCAACTCAGCGTACCTATCGCAGTCCACTGCTGGACATAGGCCTCACCTAGGCTGCGCCACAATACCCTGTCCTCCGCCTTACGCTTTTGTCTGTCCCAGCCACCTTTTCAAGGTCGTCGGTACATCTAGCTGAGTCCCACACTACGTTTGCCGATATGCGGTCTCCATTTCCAGGACTCGTCTGCTCCACCAGCCATCGGTCCTTCACCGAGCTGGATGACTTGCCCTAGGTAGACAAACTCCTTCACATTTTCGAGAAGCGACCCTTCGATGTAGATTGGATTCGGGCAAGGAGAGACGTGCGAAATGTACATGACTTTTGTCTTGTCCAAATTCATGCCGAGGCCAACCCGCCGAGAAGCTCCATTTAGGCTATGCAGCATCTGGTCTAAGTGTTCCAGCTTCTCTGCTATTATGAAGATGTTTTCGGCAAATCGAAGGTGTGAGAGGTTCTCTCTGTTCACTTTGATACCCTGTCCAGTCCAGTCCAGTGTCTTGAAGACGTCCTCCAACGCACTAGTGAAATGTTTCGGGGATGTCACATCCCCCTGTATCACCCCTCTGAGCAGAATCCATACTTCATTCCAGAAGTAAATGATCCTTCTTTCTTTTACACTACAGTAACTACGAGTTGCTGTGGGATTCCAAATTTTTACTTTAAATTCGTTTTATATTAAACTAAACGTAAAATAAGAGTTGTTTCATTAAATTTTCCATATCTAAACCTGAAACAGCAGGAATGATGACTAAAAATTTTTTTGTCCGTCATGTGGATTATTAATAAATAATAGATCCATATTTTTTATTTTTAGGTTTCCGTACTTCAAAGGGCAAAACGGAACCCTTATAGGATCACTTCGCTGTCCGTCTGTCTGTCGTCTGTCATGGCCGTTTTTCTCAGGAAGACGTGGAGGTATCAAGTTGAAATTAATATCAAATAAGTAAGTCTAGAGCAGTCTACGGGTTCTAGAGTGGAGACCGCGTATCGGTAAGCGTAGTGTGGGACGCTCCCAGCTAGATTGACCGATAACTTGAAGAAAGTGGCTGGGACAGACTGGATGCGGAAGGCGGAGGACAACGTGTTGTGGCGCAGTCTTGGAGGGGCCTATGTCCAGCAGTGGACTGCGATAGGCTGAAGTGATTGAAGTAAGTCTATGGTCCCTTGGAGCTCTAAAAAAATCAAGCTTGTAAATCAACTCAGTAAAAAAATACGGCCATTTATGCGACAATTATGTTGATACTCGCAAGTAAATAAAAAAATGTGGGTACTTTCCGTTGCTAGGTCAATCATGAAATTTGGCATGAAGCAAGGTCTCACAGTACAAGTAAAGGAAAAAGTCCGAAAATCGTTCATTTGTAATGTAAATGCATAATTATTTTTTTTTCAACTACGGAACCCTTCAGTGTGCGTGGTTCGACATGCACTTAATCGGTTTTTTTTTACGTTATCAAAAATTACGGCGATACATTAAGTTAAAATATGGCAAGAGAGTGGGGGCTCGCTACATCACTTCTACGTATAGTAGCGAGCCCCCACTCTCCAACTTTAATGCGTGTTATCGGAGTAATTTTTTATTAATATGATAAAGCAAATCTAATATTTTTTTTATTATCCGACTGACGGACTAAATAGAATTTCTTTTTTTTTACACAGGCATACTCCCACCCCACCCCCACTTATCCCGCACCCCTCTCGCCTACTATTCCTGTTTTTTTAGCAGCAGTCACCGCTGCACGCTCTATTTAAAATGACACTACCTTCAATATGCAGGTAAGTTTAGCCATTTGTTTGTTTGCTCTATCTTCAAGGGTAAGTATCAAAATCCCGGAAGTTCATATGATAATACCCATGATTGAAATACCGACGTCCATAACACCGGAATTCAAAATACCGAAAATTTTAAATGTCGATAGTCGTTATATCGAAACACGAAATCCCGAATGGATGAAATCCCGAAAGGACGAAATACCGTTGGATGAAATCCCAAAGAGCGGCGACATAGTTCCCGCGATTACTCATAGATGGGCACCCCGAGGTTAGGTTTGGTTAGGTTACTTTAAACCCTTTATACAGAGCCCCGCAAAGCGGGGCTTCGTCAACATAGGAGACAAGAGCGAGCGAAGGGCACCCCGAGGTTATATTTGGTAAGGTTACTTTAAACTCTTTACACAGAATTTCAACAATTTGACAATTAAATTTTTTGACAATTTCGGGATTTTAAACTTTCGGGCAAATGAACTTTCGGGATTTTAAACTTTCGACCAAACAACCATTCGGCGTTTAAATTTTCGGGATTTCGTCTATTGGTATTTTAAAATTCGGTCTTTTAAAATTCGGGATTTTGATACGTACCCATCTTCAAGGCTGAACTGCTGAACCAACTCTAACATTTTTTGTTCTGAGATAACTTTGTGCCTGGAGTTACTGGTAGCTTCAGTCCGGAAAATTAAAACTTTACAGGCATGCTCCACCTAGCTGTCACTAACTAAAAATTCATCAGATATATTATAAAAACTTAGCGTGAAATTATCTGCTGGTTCAGTTAACCGTAACTTATCTGTAGGTGATAGAAATAGGTCATTTATATTACAGGTACCTTACAGACTTATCACCGCCGCATATACGCAGATACAGCTCTAGCATTCACTTATAGACGTAATTAATTCAATATCAGTAACATGCCGTGCCGCTAATCAATCGAATAATAGTAGTAATTAATTTAGTTTGACACAAATGTACGATCTAGTGATTGGAATACCTGCCAGGTATTATCTTGTACCTATTTGACCAGTTTCTGTAGTGATGAATGGGCTGCGATATCGCTGGACTAATTAATTGATTGGAGAGATAGGTCTTTAATGGATCGATCATTTTAAATTAGAATTTCGGTGTTAATTTAGAACATTTTAAATTGGCAGTTTTAAATTCTCTCGTTTACGAATATAAAGAAGAAAAATATATTAAACATTCTTATATTTCTGTATATTCAGCGTCAATAATATCGGGACGAACAGACTGTTCAAAATGATTTAAACAACTATGAAAATGAAATATTAACACAATGACACAAGGAATGTTTCAGAATAAAGGAAAAAAAAACAGTACACGACAACTGTCATTCTGACAAGAACTGTAGCCGATTGAGATAAAATTAATTTTTTTTCGTTGTTGAGATCATTTTGGACAGTCTGTTCGTCTCGATATTTTTGATGCTGACTGTACCTAATATCAGTAAGTACTTACTATTACCTATTCTGTGATCTATTAGTAGTTATTTGTATATGTTTTTTTTTTATTATGATCTCCAATCCATCGCAATTTCGCTGCAGCGATAGATGTTTACTCCAGCAACAATATATTACTATTGGGTAGTCGTGCACGATTTTTAAATATCCAGAAACCTTAGCATAAATAGAGGATGAAAGTTTGTATGAAAGTTTTGACATTTTTGCCGATGGGAAACCCATCGGGCACTTGGCTTGTTGGCATATAAATCAAAATCATCCACACCACATACTAAAAATACTTACCAAAAATCATTGAAAAATTACCTCCCTACAATATCTTTCATTAGCTCAACAGCCTTACACCCACATACTCCACTCCACATCTAATACGTAGTCAACTCAACGCGTGACGCGCGACAGCCCTTCATTTTGCGCGGCCGGCGCCATGCGACGTCCGGACGTGTTTATTTTTCATTTCCGCCCCGACCGGCTCGGCCCTCGAGGCTCGGGGTACGATCCCGCGCGGCCCTCTATAATATGGCGTTAAGGTATGAGCGGCAAGCGGGGTAGGTTAGGTTACCATATTTTATGTACAGTTAGGGAAATTAATTGTTAAGCAAATAGCCAATTGTCGTGTTAATTGAAGCCATTTCATATAAAGGCGCGACGCGACACATCGGCACCGTGTGTCGCGGGACGAGCGGTGTGCAGGTCGCGCCTGTTTGTAGGAGCCTTAACCGTCAAAGAATGACAGCTGTTGTGATTTGAATAAACGGACAATATAAGTTGGCTTAACAATTAATTTACCTTCAGATTTGTCTGGTCTGAACAAAATCCGTTCAGTGGAAGGCTATTGCGGCCTTCAGAACGATCGTCTTTGACGGCCGGTAGCAGATGTTTGATGTTTGATATTGATCTGTCCATTTATGGTAATGTAATGGCGGGATAGGCTGCAGTAGGCAACTGGCCAATCAGCCCATTATCACTTTGCCGACTGGATAATGCTATATCGCAACTGGACATATTACGATACGAGAGAGTAAGAAGGAGACGACGGCTAAGCCTTGCGGCTGTAGCATGTGGCCCCATGTGCGGGGCCACACGGTACAGCCACAAACCGCCGTCACCGAGCTGCGGACTACAGTTTTCGTACATTTTCACACTTCGTGTGTGCCACCGATCACTAAACTAAACCACAAGTGTCTGACGCACATTTCCGCTACTTAGTAGCCGCTTCCAGCTACGGGAGGCTTTTATGAAAGTAACAAAGGACATTGCTCTGCCGCCATTGTCATCCTAGAACCAACAGCAATCAACAGTGTTGGTTCTGTCAATCACCATTCCTAACGGTACGCGTACACCTAACCCGTTATCGGCCGATCTTTACTCGGACGTCTTCGACCGAACTCGGCCGATCAAATCAAACGTATGTAAATGAAAGGGAGCGCTTACACTGCTACAACCGCCATCGTCCGATGACACCTGAAAATGGCCGATCAATCCAAACTTGATTGGGATTTCTCGCCAGTGTGCTCGCCAGTCTGACGAGTCAAAGCGCAATAAATTGAGTGTGTTTATAGTTTAATTCTGTTGTGTTTCTGCCAGTGTTGTTATCTACCTAAACGACTATGGATATTGAAAAATTCCGCTACGAAACGGATGATATTAAATTGCGGTACGAATTTTCTAAAAGATACATTTCTTCGAATTCCTCCATTTTAATAACACGTCTCTACACTCTGTTAAGCCGCACAGTCAACTGCAGAAGACGGCAACGACCAATGTCGGCACAACAGTGTCGGCCGACAAAATCGGCTTTGGTGTAACCGTAACGTGCACATGCACGTCCGAGTTACTCGTCTGAGTAGTTCTGTCCGCCATCAGCCGACAAAATCGGTTTTGGTGTAACCGTAACGTGCACATGCACGTCCGAGTTACTCGTCCGAGTAGTTCTGTCCGCCATCAGGCGACAAAATCGGTTTTGGTGTAAACGTACCGTAAGACATTTCGACCATGTTAGAAAATCATCGCCCGCTACTCCATTTATCGCTCTGCTTATATCACTTGTACCACAAAAACATAACTCTATGGCTCTAAAGCTATGTAAGTACGGAACGGACTAAAATAATAATATTTTAACAAACCAAAAGGTAGTCTGTGGTTTACTAATTAGTGTTGAAAGTGACCCTAAAACTATATCAATAGAATGAAACAAGGTTCCTCTAAGAAATAACAAACCTTAGATATAGACAAAATATAAATAGAAACTAATTATTCTAAGTTGAAAAGGTAAATAAATAAATGTAATATATTTTATTCTAAGAAAAATCTGTCACAAACGAGCTAAATTAAGCTAAGCTAGCAATTAAGCTAGTGTATTTTTCATTACATGTTCTTAAAATTATGTCGATTAGAAAAAGGAAAATAGTTCTACGAAATCTTTCTACCCAAACAATTTAGTATTTACCCTATTACGTAAAACTGTTTGTAATTTACGTCTATTCACATCCCAGCCGTAAATTCTCCCCTTGATAACTGAGAAGTCACTTTAACTTGAACATTTTCATACGTATCTATAGTAACAACGCGCCCCGCTCTCCCCGTAACACTTGCCTATAAAATATACCAGTTGGGTGGAAGCGGGGTATAATCACAAGCACGGGTGTAAAATTGCAAACACCGTTGTTCTCATCAGTGAGCCCTTTTACGTGTTTCAGACATTATGGGTATGTGAGCTGTTATTTTTTTAACGTTCACTTTATCGTGGGGAAGACGAAATATTTAAAAAAAGAATGGCGTTCTTTCTCGTGTTTTTTGGAATGAACGGTGTCAGTGGTGAAAGAAAAAAAATACTATATCTTTTTAATGTAGGTACCTTTTTTTTTGTGGATGGGAAATCATCAAATGACTTCTCCCGCTCTGGTACCTACCATTTGAAATAGGCAACGTGTGAAAATTAAGTAGCAAATAATTATTTGCAGGCATTGTTTATAAATTTTTGATGAGAATCGTTAAGCAAACTAGGAGGAGTCGTCAAGCAAACAACAAAAAAGGAGGAGCTCGTGGCTAAGTAACAAGAGCCGCACGGGTCGATCCATAAGGTTAAGCTACACTTGCCGGGGTTGGCCTGTAGACGGGTGACCATCTTTACATACTGAGACTCCTCCGTGCCTCGGAAAGCACGTTAAGCCGTTGGTCCCGGCTGTCATTCGTGGATCTTTGACAGTCGTTACGGGTCGTCAGAAGCCCAAAAGTCTGACAATCAGTTTTACCAAGAGGTATCGTATTACCCAGTTACTGGGTTGTGGAGGTCAGATAGGCAGTCGCTCCATATAAAATACTGGTATTCAGCTGAATCCGGTTAGACTGGAAGCCGACCCCAACATAGTTGGGAAAAGGCTAGGCAGATTGAATCGTCAAGCAAACCTACTTACACGACGTGTAAAAGTAAGTAAGTAGGTACCTATTCGTTAAAACGTGATTAGGTATTAGAAACTAATTGACAGAAGGATTTATCAAAGACAATAAATAGCTGCTAAGGCTTACAGGTGCATGCTTTATGTTGCCAACACCGTATGGGTCAGTCGAGTCTTTTCGACCGCGAATCAACTTAGCAAGAAAGTAAATAAGTGTCCGTAGAGTTTCTTGCCCGTTCTTCTCCATAGGTACGTACTACGCTTTGGAATAGGTGACTAGCTTAATCTTTTTGACTGACCGACCCCTTGATAATTCAAAAGTATCTGAAAATGGGGAAGGTCGGGCAAAGCTAATTGTAGATGGCGTGATCATAGCTAGGTTCCTAAGACCTATATTAAATTTGACATTTCGTTCATTCATGAGTTTGGTTTTATTTCACTATTTCGTTACTTTCGGCTATTTAAATATTTTTAATCAAGTATTTGAAATGGAAAGTGTCGGAATTTAAAACCTTAAATTATTCCTCGCAATCGCTTTCTTCAAAATGTTTCGAACTCTGTTTATTTATTTTTTTTTAATCTTTACCAATAGCTCTAATCCACAATATGCTAATTTTATGGCATCTCGGGAAATGGTGGACTCCAATTTCGGAGTATTTAGGAACACAACAACGCGTCATTTTCGCAAAAATAAAATAAAACCACCTCACGCTTTGTGTTATTGACTTGTTTTGGGAACTAGCTACTACGTGCCATTTTGACAGTTGCCTTCCCCATTGGTTTATTTGAAAGAAAGCACCAGGGTAGCCGCGAAATTCAAAATTTCTTACGTTTAAAGTTTTTTTGCATTTTGCAAGTCAGTATTGTATTCGCGGCCGTATCAAATATTTATTTATATCATAATCAAAAAATAATCAATACAACTCTATAGGTTCATATTACCCTATTGAATGACTATAATCATGAAATCATGGGATTTGAGGCCAAATGTATTGCTGATTCTAATGATTATGATTCTGTAAAGCCATATTAGTAACCAACATACAACCTGACACTGACCTGCAAATTGTAAAAAACGTAAGAAAATTTGAATTTCGCGGGCTACCTTAGCGCATCCCTCTTTTTTTTAAACGACTTCAAAAAAGGAGGTTCTCTGTATTCAACCCGTATGTTTGTTTGTCCGCGATTTTCTCAAAAACGAATGAACCAATTTTGGTGATCTACATACATACATACATTCAAGGTTTTAGTATATAATACATTATGTAATTATTCTTATGTACGAAGTTATATGCATAAATGTACGGTTTCTCCGGCATTTCTAAGCCGATTTTGATGATTTTTGTTTTCGTTCGTCTTGTAATTGTTTATTCAACTAAAAATGGAAAAATAAATTTACTTTAAAACAAGTAAAACCCGACTTCAAAACCAAAAACGAATAAAATAACTTTCATAAAACACTTAACAGCTTCTGAAGTCGGTGTCTTCAATTCTTCAATACACTTTAGCTTGACATCGACTTCAGAAACTGTTGAGTGTTTTATGAAAGTTATTTTATTCGTTTTTGGTTTTGAAGTCGATTTTTACTTTTTTTAAAGTATTATTTTTTATCGTGGAGAAATGCTCATGCATACTGCACTACCACAGGGAGATAGTGCAGTTATGTGGGACTCTAACCCACTAAAACCCCACGGTGTCCTCCTCTGCCACTTACGGCGGGAACACGGGCACGCATTACCACTCATCCGTGAACCCGCCGCGGCTGACCGTCACCGGACCGTCCTCTGGGGAGTACCTACTCCCATCACCGGCGCACTAGAACACATTGCACGCTGTGACCACCCTAGGGACCAAACCAGCACATGGGTGACATGGGCGCCAGACGACCCCGTGTCTGGGCACCCTTGGTCCACGTGCGACGGGTCAGGTCATTGACCCCGCCGCCAGCCAATTTTCGGCCGCAGAGGATAGGGAGAGCGGCCAACGTTAACCGACAGCGACACTCCTCCTCCCCTGCAGCCCCACCGCGTCCGCCTTCAGACGGTGGCGATTCCGTCAAGGCCGCGGAAGGTAGGGAGAGCGGCGCGCCGCAGTACCGGCACTCCTCTCCCGCCGCGGCCTCCAACCCTCAGCCGCGATGCCTCCCATACGACATCGCGGCTCGCCTCAGTTGCAATGTCGCCTAAGTGGCACCGCAACCTACTTGTGGGCCGCTACGTCGTCGGCTTACCTGGAAAAGCCATGACGAGCAGCCCTCTCCTCGGGTTCCTCTTCTCTTCACCGTGGGTGACCACGTGGTTTAATTTCCGCAGTAAATGATTTTAGATCTCTTTATCGGTATGAGGTCTGAGCACGGGAAGGGTCCGGGTGTCATTGGGGCGGCGGAAAGAGCGCGGGAGGCGCAGTCAAGTCTCATCTTTCGTGGCGCGTATAATACCTACATGCCTGGATTTTATCTCTCGTGCATGAAAGTTGAGGCCTTAAAATAAACGTAATAATAAAAAAATAACGGCTAAATAAGCAGCTACAAAGAGAAAACAGGATAAAAATAAATCGTATATATACCTATTTATTAGGTTGTAGGTAGGTACAATCGCAGCCAATGTGCCGGTTCGTTTATCTCAATATCGTAGACGGACAAACGAACGTGCCTGCCAGATCCGTACGAGACTGAAATAAAACACTTTTGTAACGAAGCGTACTAGCGAAATTTAAATGTACGGTCTACAACTACAGCGAAATAGTTTCTTTTTCAGCAGAACTGTTTCGGTTTTTGGTTTGAATTTTAGAGAATAATGGTAGATACTTAGAAAAAAAGAAAAGAAATAAAGAAAAACCGGCCAAGTGCGTGTCGGAGCATGCACAATGAAGGGTTCCGTAGTTGGGATGAATTTATCCCAAGAACAAACTTAACAGTGTAGTTGAAAAACATGGTCTCCCATACATTCCAACTGCAAATGTTGACTATTACTTGTAAACTTGAAAAGCCTACTTAGCTGTGATAGTTTTCCTTTTAACTTCGTTGTATTATTATATACCACTACTACCGTGAATTTTTTCACCCATCCAAAACTAGCCGTTTAGCTGGCAGGGAGGGGCGGGACACATTAGCACTTTAAAGCTTAATATTTCAGAAATGCATCCCTAAATCGAAAAATTGTTTTAACAAACCCACAAAATTTTTGAAAGACCCATCCAACAACAGCCCACACAATGGGGTGGGCGAGCAAAAAACCTATACCCCCACTTTACGTGTACAGAAAATAGCCTAAAAAATTTTTTTTTCATGATTTTATTTCACCACTTTGTCGGCGTGATAAATATGTATATCCATGCCAAATTATAGCTTTCTAGTACTAAGAGAATCTGAGCTAAGCTGCGAACGGCCAGACGGACGGACATAGCAAAACTATAAGGGTTCCTTGTTGACTACGGAACCCTAAAAATAAGTTCATTTGTCACAGAAATAGGTAAGTCTCTTAGGCTATGGCTTGCTAGGTCTCGTATTCAATCCTTCCAATTTCATTTACTTATTGGGTACTTAGTGAAAATGGAATGACTTGTGGAATCTATGCACGCAACCATGTCAACCCGTCTTTATTCCCTGGAAATGTGAACTTGCAACCTGTATTCGACCGACCCGACCATACCTAGATCAATATAACATCTAAAGGCTAATTTTTCTATAGTCAGGTAATTTTTATCTGAAGGATAAATGTTACAGTTTGACATTTTTTCTATAGAAAAGCTGTCAAATTTCAAATAAGAGATATCTGACTATTGAAAAATTAACCCTTAGTACCTAAAATACCTAAGGGCCTGTGTCACCACCCACGATTAAGTTCCTATTAACTTACTGGGCAGATAATATCAATTCTGTTCCATGTTTAGGGTTCCGTACCTCAAAATGAAAAAACGGAACCCTTATAGGATCACTTCGTTGTCCGTCTGTCTGTCTGTCTGTCGTCTATCAAGACCCTTTATCTCAGGAACGCGTGGAAGTATCAAATTGAAATTAATATCAAATACGTAAGTCTATAGTTTCTTGGAGTCTTAAAATACTCAAGCTTCTAAGTCAACGCAATAAAAACCTATGGCCATTTATGCGACATTTTTTGATACTCGCAGGTAAATCAAAATCTATAGGGTACTTCCCGTTGTCCTAGAATCATGAAATTTGGCAAGAAACAAGCTCTCACAGCACAAATAAAGGATAAAGTCCGAAAATTGTCAATTTGTAATTCTATCATATAAAAAAAAAAATACTCTGTCAGTCTGTCATGACCCTTTTTCTCAGGGACGGGTGGAGATATCAAGTTGAAATTAATATCGAATACGAAGTCTATGGTCCCTTTTAAAAAAATCAAGCTTCTAAGTCAACGCAATAAAAAAATTCGGCCATTTCGCGACACATTTTGAAACTCGCAACTGTCGCAAGTAAATCAAAACCTATAGGGTACTTCCCGTTGTCCTAGAATCATGAAATTTGGCAAGAAGCAAGGTTTTAAAGCACAAATAAAGGAAAAAGTCTGAAAATTTTTAATTTATAATTCTATCACATAAAAAAATATTTTCAAGATTGTCAGCCTGTCAAGACCCTTTTTCTCAGGAACGCGTGGAGGTATCAAGTTGAAATTAAATCAAAAGCGTAGGTCTATTATGGGCCTTTAGAGTTCTAAAAAAATCAATCTTCTAAGTCAACGCAATATAAAAATACAACTATCTATGCGATACTCGCAAGTAAATCAAAACCTATGGGGTACTTCCCGTTAACCTATAATAATGAAATTGGTCAAGAAGTAAGGTCTCAAAGCAAAGGTTTTGACGACACGGTTGGCGCAGTGGTTGAGCGATTGACTGCTGCGCAGCATGTCGCGGGTTCGATTCCCGCACGGAACAAATATTTGTACGACCTACAAGTATTTGTTCCGAGTCTGGGTGTTTTTCTATCTATAATATGTATGTATTTACAAAAAAAAAAAAAAATGTATATAAGTAAGTTTATCAGCCATCTCGTTACCATAACACAAGCATTAGGTTGCTTAGCTTGGGGCTAGATGGCGTTGTGTGATATGTCCAAACATATTTATTTATTTATTTTAAAGCACAAATAGAGGAAAACGTCAGAAAATAATTGTTAATTTGTAATTTTATCCCATAAATAAACTTTTTTTGGGATTACAATGTTAAGAGGCCGTATATACCTACAAAATTTTGCCGATTTAGCTATTTAAGTACGTGATTTAACATACATAATTTTACGGTTAAAATACTCTATTTCTATAAGTTTTAATGAACAACATGAAAGATCATTTCAATTATGATCTAATGAATGAGCTACTTTTTTATTTTGTGTCGAGTTAATAAATGCGAGAATTAGGTTGTTTTAAAAGATTTTTTAATACCAAATTTTTTTAATATTTCGTTTTTTTTTGTAAGAAATGGATTGATTTTGAACTGAAGTTTATTTCTGTTGTTTTAATTTTATGAACGAGAGTTCTAAGTAGCCGAAATCAAAAGCAATTCTTTGCCCATTTTCTTTATAGTTTGACTCAGTTAAATATTTTTTTATTCAAAAATTTTATATGAAAGTAGTAAAAAGTGATTCACACATTGTATAAACAACTTTCACACAAAAATAATGTAATTTTTCCTTACCCATTAGAAGTCAAAACAATTCGTAAATATGTGATATTCTAAACCTCTTACAGCAAAAATTCACAAAACAGTCGCCGGTTTAGGTCTATTAATCAAAATTAAATAATAAAAATAAAAAAGTAGCTCATACATTCGATCGTAATTGAAGTGCTCATTCATATAGTGCATTAAAACTTATAGAAATATAGTATTATACCTATAAAATCACGTAAATCAGCGAAATCGACAAAATTTCATGTACGGCCTCTTAAGTTTGTTTTTGGGATAAATTCTTTTCAACTACGGAACCCTTCATTGTGCGTGGTCCGACACGTACTTGGCTGGATTTTGAATTTATTCGGTAAGTAGTGGCTATTCGGACTTCGTGAAATATAACAAAATACGAACAAAAAGGCGCCAAGAAAAAGATGACAGCTTGGTTGAACTGCGTTGATTGTTTGTTTGGCGCCGACTCAAAATTAGTACTTAATGGTTTATTTTATTTATTTTTTCATCGGTTTAATCCTACTGACATTGTAAACGTGAGACGTGTATGAAGACGTGTGTGTGTGGATGTTTGTTACTCTTTCACGCTAAAACTACTGAACGGATTTTCATGAAATTAGGCAGACAGACAGTTTATAACCAGGATTAACACATAGGATACCTAATTTTTATCCCGATATTCCTACGGGTTCAAGACCTACGCGGGTGACACCGCAGGGCGCTGCTAGTATTTATTAAAAAGGATTTTTATTTTTAGCTTTTCAGTGTCCTTTTCAAATACGAACTCCTCTCGACAGCTTCATCACACAGTGACAGCCATACCCCAGCTAGGGCTAAAGTGCTCATCAAGATTAATGAAATACCTAAGCCCAAACACGATGATACTGCTGTAAACTGTAGAGGAGCTGTCTCGATTGTCTTCCGTCTCCATCATCAGATCCACTCCAGATCTCTATTATTTTGTACTTAGTACCGTATCATCAGAACTACATAATATTTGAGCTAGGTTTCACAAGTGAAAATTCAGTAGGTGAAACATCAATCAACCCCTATTTTTCTACTTTCAGGCTGGATATTACGTTTCAATTTTAAATGGGATCAACTTTGAGAATACTCTTACTTACCAATAAAAAAGAATCGTAAAAATCGGACTACTCTGTAAAAAGTTATGCGTGGTCAAACAACAAAAAAAAATGGGAGACCAAAAGTGCTCGCCTCACAGAGCGAGAGTATAGAAACGATTTTACGTTGGAAAATTTTTACAAGGCGACATATCGAGAGTAGAGTAGGTACTCTCACACGCTGAAGCGTTGTGAATTGTTGTCATAAAATAAAAATACTAACCGACTGTCTGATTTCAGGTGAAGAGGTAAGCGAATCTGCGCCCTAGTCCTATGAGCCCAGCGCTACCAGCAGTGAGGTATCAGCCTGGGTTGTCAATAATTAGGACAAATCATGAGATTTGTCCTAATTATTATTATCAGCAAATTCCATCTCACTCCCTCTATTTCTTCGACGCCACTTAATCTCGCGCTTCATGTTGATTTTCGAGAAATTCTGCCATCTTCCAAAAAATTAAAAATATAGGTTCCTACGCGTGGACTTGAGAACCTCCTCCTTTTTTTCGTCGGTTAAAAATGAAATGCTTTTCGTTGGTAAGCGCAAACTTGAGAACGGCTGGACCGATTTACCTAATTTTGGTTTTAAAACGGAAATAAAAATTGGAAAATTTTCGAATTTGGGAAAAAGTGACAGATCCAGAAGGAGGGTAACGTTTTTCGCGCGAATGTATCTAGGGTGTATGTCCGCTCCATTGTGAGCTCCTGTAGCCTAAAGGGTTAGATGGATTTTAACATAATTTGGTGTCGTTAGATTTGTCTTAATGACTCAATCCCAATAAAAATCTAAATTACTATAACTAAGAAGCTTGAAATAAAACAAAAACACAACTGAATAGAGACAAACAAGCATTATAGGTAGGTACCTAATCTATAGAATTTTGGTATCGCAGGCGGACAAACAAAGTTACACCATATTTCTGGTTATTGGTTTCTCCCCCGCCAGCAATACCAAAATTCTATAATGCTTGTTTGTCTCTTTTCAGTTAGGTAGGTACGTGTTTTACGTTTTTTTTTTTAATACCTACCTACTTATTTTTTTTTTTTTTTTTTTTGTATGAATAGGAATAATGACCAAAAATTTTTTTTGTGCGTCATGTAGACTTGGACACATATTTTATATTTTTTTACGTAACCAAAAGATTACCGGCCTATACCTACATTGAGTTAAAATAAAGCATGACGTCACGTCTAGCTAGATTTTATACGTAGAAGTGACGTAGCGAGCCCCCACTCCTCAACTTTAATGCGTGTTTCTAGGTCATTTTTTAATATTAACTATATTAAGTTAAAGCAAAAAAGTGTCTGATATTTTTAACCGACTTCAAAAAAGAAGGTTCTGTATTCGACCCGTATGTATGTATGTATGTTTGTCTATCCGCGATTTTCTCAAAAACTAATAAACTAATTTTGATGATTCTTTCAGGAAGGTTTTAGTATACCTATGTACCTAACATATACTTATGTGTCTATTATGTACCTAATTATTCTTATGTACGAAGTTATATGCATAAATGCACTGTATCTCCGGCATTTCTAAGCGGATTCTGATGATTCTTCTTTTCGTTTGACTTGGGCTAACCTACTTATGCAGAGGCGGATTTGCAGTTTTGGCCGCCCTAGGCCCCAGGCCATGTAGTAAAAATAGGTACCAGCCGCCCATTTCTCAGCACCCATCTTATAGACTGCATAATGAATTTACTGTAGGTATTGCCAACTTTTGTCGAAATCGAGTTACTGATTTTTTTTCGCGATTTCAGGTTTGGTTCCATAGTAAAAGTTGTTCATAATGATGAGTACAGTGACCCTTTAAGAGGATATTGGTCAATAACCAGTAACCCTGTATATACGAGTGATTTAGGAAGATTATTGTTATACGATGCGGTGCAGTGCGGCTCGCCATAATGTGCGCGAGTCTTTATAGTACCTATTTAGGTACTTTCAGTTATTTCTTGATACATCAGTTTTTTGTCAGATTGGCCGCCCCTATCTGGCCGCCCTAAGCCCGGGCCTAATGTGCCTTAAGGCAAATTCGCCTCTGTACTTATGTGATTGTATATTCAACTAAAAATGGAAAAAAAGTAAAAACCGACTTCAAAACCAAAACCGAACAAAACACTTAACAGCTTCTGAAGTCGGTGTCAAGCTAAAGTGCATTGAAGAATTGAAGACACCGACTTCAGAAGCTGTTAAGTGTTTTATGAAAGTTATTTTATTCGTTTTTGTTTTTTATTAAGTATCTGACTGACGGAATAAATAGAATTTCTTTTTTTTACCCAGGCATCATTCCTAATGGTGGTGAAATCCAATCATACTGTGTAGAACAACAACAGAGTATGAACGGGTATTTCAACATAAATTCCACGGGGGGCGTAGCTCAGATGGTAGAGCGCTCGCTTAGCATGCGAGAGGTACCGGGATCGATACCCGGCGCCTCCAACCTCTTTTTGTATTTCCATAAGGGGAGGTAAGGTACTGCTCGATATTTGCAATAAAAAACTGAAACGCTCTATAAACCTATTTTAGTTATATAAGCGATTTATCAATTTCTTTCGAATTATGATTTGAGTTTAAAAGAAGACAAAACAACTAAAATAGGTTTATAGAGCGTTTACATTTATTTTATGTACCTACTTACATAATATAAACTAACAGATTTAAAATAAAAATATTATGACATGGTATATAAAAAAGGGGGGGAAAGGAGCGTTTTTTTATGAATTAGGGGGTTAATCTTTAGTAGTTGTTCAACGTGCAATAATCATGAATTTGTGAGTCAGTTGCACCCAAGAAGGAATCCAAAGTTACAGCATTTCATAATTAATCGTTCAGATCCCTTATGGACCAAGGGAAACCTATTTTTGTTGATTTTCAGCCGGTATAAAATAACTTATTGAAACTAACGCCACCGCCCGTACTATAGGAAAAGCTGTAAATAACGGAAGTCTTGTATTATTCGAAGATTTACTATCAAGATTCCTGTTGTTAATAGATATATCCAGTTACCATACCAATGTTACAGGATTTTTAATAAAAAAAAAATAAAAAAAATATTATATATCTTTATTAAATTAGAAACAACCTTACATTACAATTAATTTCTACACTAATTATTACATTACTGACTTACTTCAACTTCGCAAAATTAGCAATTTCACAAAGACTCCAAAATAGGCCTACATTTGAGAGAATCCTTAGCAAATAGGAATAGTTTTTAGTATAAACAGGTAGATTATTTAGTGATGGGACTTATAGGTGGCGCTGTGAAGTTTTCTCTTTTAGTGCCACAGCTAAATAATGTAACCCATAGGGCCGGCGAAAACCTGACGAAGCACAGCGCGGGTGTCACTGCCAAACAAATATCAACATTGCTTTTCTTAACTCAACTTTATTTCAACTACGGCAAGATCGATATTTGTTTGGCAGTGAAAAACGCGCTGCGCCTCGCCAGGTCTGCGCCGCCCCACACTCGACCATAGCCCGCGATCCTTATTTAAACTATCGGTCCTTTTTTAATACTCGCGGGCTTTATACCATTCCCGCACTATCTATAACATAAGAATCAACTACAGCCATCCATAAGTACAGAAGAGTGTCAGAGAGCGATGGCAAACTATTTAAACGTACATAATGCATAATCCTCTGAAAAATATATCATTTTATATATTCTACTCTCTCTTCTATTATCACAGTCCATAAGCTTCAACAGTGAAATTAAAAAAATCAGCAACATTTTTTTTTTTTTTTTTTTAAATAAAACTGATGCAAAATTTAAGCCAAGAAAGAAAATCATAGAAATACATAAATTTACATAAGAATTTACACATTACTATTAATAAAAAAATACCAATATTTTACTTAAAGATAAGTTCTACAATAACAACAAATTATACAGACATTTAAATAGGCTTTCCGATGATTTCATTTTTCAAAAGATTAGAGAAACCGACGTAAGATTCGTATGAATGAAATCATACTCCCACCATAATCATACTCTTGTACCTCTATTGTACAAGTAGAGGTCAGTGTACTCAAGTAATAAAGTACTCTAATAAGAACTTCCAATATTATAGTCGCCAAGTTAGTATCCTAACATTTGAAATGAACAACAATTTTGAAATGTTTTACCCGATACATACTCAGTGGAATTTAACTAATTTGAGCAGTCCAATCAATCTGCCTAGCCTTTTCCCAACCATGTTGGGGTCGGCTTCCAGTCTAACCGGATGCAGCTGAATACCATTATTTTACATGGAGCGACTACCTATCTGACCTCCACAACCCAGTAACTGGGTAATACGATACCCCTTGGTAAGACTGTCAGACTTTCGGGCTTCTGACGACCCGTAACGACTGTCAAAGATCCACGAATGACAGCCGGGACCAACGGCTTAACGTGCTTTCCGAGGCACGGAGGAGTCTCGGTATGTAAAGATGGTCACCCATCCACTGACCAACCCCGGCAAGCGTAGCTTAACCTGATGGATCGACCCGTGCGGCTGTTTTTACTTAGCCACGAGCTCCTCTCCTCCTCCACTATTTAATATTTGTTTTAAAAAAATATTTAAAGTACCCAACGTAAAATTACACAAATTTAATAAATAAAACATTTGAAATTATGTGAAGACATCGGCCTGTCAATGGAAGATTCAATGAACGTTAAACAAAAGTAAGAATAAAACAAATCCAACCAGCACTATTTGTACTAAACGCCAGTAACTATTATAATGGAAATAGATCTTGTTGTATGGATATAAAGTACAAAAACCAGTTTACTTTACTGATATGTTAATGTAAAAATACACATAGGTAGTCACTACATACCAATTTAAGCATTTAAATAATAAAAAAAGATATATTCGACTAAACCGACGCAATCATAATTTTATTATGGACATCATAATTAATGACCCAAACACGTAATTATCAGTAACGGTTCAAGTGTGTTGAACCTGCAACCTACTTTAAATCGAAATAATGATTAATAATCGATTTTTGTTGCACTTTATATACCAGTCGGTATTATAGGGTGCAGCACTAATCGATTAAAAACACAATTCAGCAAACGATCCTCGTCGATCTTCTCAAGCTTAATAAACATTATTATTGAGCGAATTTCCCGAAATAAGCATCAATAAAATTATTATAGTTTAGTAAAACAAATAAAAATAACATTTCTTCATAGAAAAATAACCAGTAATAATACTTATTTTAAAAGTAAGTAAATACTTACTATTTTCAATTTGATAGTAAAAAAAAAAATAAGTATCGATGGCACTTTTTCAAACTAATAAATTTTCATAAAAATAGTTTTAATTTGTAAAAAAAACAGCGTAATTTAAAAAAAAAACCCCTTAATGAACCATTGTATCTTTCGTATGACAATCGAGTTAAATAATTATTATCATTGTATCTATTATATGAGAATCGAGATAAATAATTATCGACTAAAATCCCAATATCAGATTAACTATGTAAGTAAATAACAAAATACACGAAATTTTAAATCATTTTTAACATAATTTTTTCATAGAACTATAAAATAATAATAATTATCGAATATTATAAGATAAGTAAGTACCTACATGTATACTTATTTTAGTTTAAGATAAATTATAATCAGACATCAAGCCCTTAATTACGAAGAACTAAAAATAAAATTGCAAGTGTTGGAATATATTACGAACATTAAAAGCAAACCGAAGTATGTTACAAAATGCCTTATGTACCTATTTCTCTTACATTAATTTTAAAGCAGATATTTCCAAGAATATACTTTAAGCATACTTCTATAATTATTAATAACTCCATGAATTTCGTATCATATCTACTTAATACCAAATTACATGTAGGAAGACAGAGAGAAATAATGCGCAAAGGTAGCCCGCGAAATTCGAAATTCCTTGCGTTTTTTTTTTGCAATTGCTAGTCATTCAGGTTTTATCTTCATCAAAATATGATTCGCGACTATAAAAATTATATAATAAAAAACTTTTTTACAAAAAAATACAACCCACTTCCAAAAACAACACTACAAAGTGAAAAATAACTTTAATTTCGGAAGTCGGTGGCAAAAAACGAAAATACATTTAACTAGACACCGACTTCCGAAATTAAAGTTATTTTTCACTTTGTAGTCTTTGGAAGTCGGTTGTATTTTTTTGTAAAAAAAAGTTTTTATTTTTCACTTTTTAGCTGTGTACCTACCCCACACAAATTCTAATACCACTACCTGCAAAACAAACTAGAACATCATCCATATAAAAGTGGGGAAAAAATACGTATTATTGAAGCTAACTCAAAAACTACCAAAGCAAAGTTAATCAATTTTATATGGGACCAACTGTGATGTATACCTACCCTCTCGAATAAAACAAAAAAAATCCAAATCGGTCCAGCCATCTTCGAGTAATCGGGGAACATACTTAAAAATAAAAAAAAAAGGTTCCGACGAATTGAGAACCTCCTCCTTTTTGAAGTCGGTTAAAAACAACAAACAAGTTAGATTTGTCCTTTCTAAGTTTGATTTCGGAAATCATGACATTTTAAAACAAATTAACTCAAAATCCCATTCTATAATTCTTATAGTTATAATTTATGTAAATACATATTATTTATTATAGTCGCGAATCAAATTTTGATAGACATACAACCTGAAACTGACCTGCAAATTGCAAAAAAATTAAGAAATTTTGAATTACACGGGCTACGTTTGTTAGGTGATTGGATGTTCCTTAAAGTGAATTAAGGAACATCCATTCACCTAACAAATTCATTTACCTTGCTTTGAAAGTGTAAGGTCAACGGATGAGAACTGCTTTGACTGTGAAATTATAACGACATCTCTTACACCAGAAGTTTGCAGAAACATTAAAGCATTTCGACACTACCTCTCAACAATCGGTCATCGATTAATTCAAGGCTGCACGCAATAATCTATGTCTCTAATCTATGTATCTGCAAGCGATTCATCACCTTAACTGAATAAACATAAAACACTTTTTTGCATTTCCGTTTTCATAAGAATAAGCTAAATCAATAAATGCAGCAAAACAAAAATAATTTGTAGTAAGATTCGTTTGAACTCTAAGATCGTTTTCTCAATGTTTGTTTAAAAAACATGTTCCAGATAACATTAGTTAATGCCTGTAAAGGTCACTAGACCGTATTGCATAACTACTAACGGTCATAACGAAATTCTACATTTACATTGCGTGTTTGAAAGGCCTTGTGAAACGTTCATCTCCTACAATAGAATTACTAGTGCAGTCATTTGGCGAAAATGTATTCTTAACAGCATCATGAACATTCTAATTTGTTCTTCGTGCGTAATATTAGCGTTCTGCGTAAATTTTGCACTGGTATGCTTAATATTTGAATACACAAACTAAGTCTTACTAAAATAAATACATTTTAGTAATACCAAACAGTCATGGCTGCTATATAAATAAAAACTTAAATGACATCATAATGCGTACCGATAGGTTATCAAAACATATGATATCTCATACTTTACAGTACAGCAATACCAAACGAAAATAATACTAAAGTACTAAGATACTATGATTTTGTTTATATAACAACCTAACAGTAGTTTTATGAGAAAATAACTTAGTCACTTTTCCAACATCAATTCAGATTATGGCGGATAAATGCGATACGCATATTTTAACTTTTGTATCATACAATTAACACATACAGGACAGGAATTATAATATAGACTTACTGCCGTTACTGCTCCAATTAATTAATGTATCAGAATTTACATCTTCAATATCTAAGAGTAAATTATCTCTATCATTATCTGAGCTATCTTTTGGAGGGAAAACTATGTCCTCATCATTTGTTTGTAAGTTGACATAGGACAATGACTTCTTCTTTTGTTCCAAGTCGAAGATCTCCAAGTCTTCGTCTTCGTCCTCATCAGATTCCATGGTGAGAGGTACTCGGGACAGTTCCATGTTGTCTCTCCTGTCTTCCGACTGTAGAACACCGTAGCGGAACTGGTTTGCGTCAATTGTGGTGTGAGCGCCGCTGGAGTCGTTTTTCTTGCTTTTTCTCCTGAAATTTTTGAAATGGTGAATGTTAGTTTATTGTTTAGATTGTGTTGTCATTTGTTTTAAAAATTATGTAAATCCATGTCCGAAAATCCAATCCATACCGAAAAGGCTTTTTCATATTTGAGCAGTCATACATTAAAAATTTACTACTTGTAATTCATTGCTCTAAGTAACAAAGTAAGTCAATCTGCCTAGCCTTTTCCCAATTATGTTGGGGTCGGCTTCCAGTCTAACCAGATGCAGCTGAATACCAGTATTTTTTAAGTAATAAAGTAAGTAAGTTGTAGTAATTGTAAATGCAAAATTAATTGTAGGGAAAAATCTTATTCGCTTAAACTTAGTGGTTACAGAACTCATTAATCAGTGAATGATTACAGAAGAGTATGTCACTGTTTATAAATTCTCTCATGCAATTAAAGACAAATTAACCTAACTGATAACACCGACTTAATCAATGCTCATATCAATGTATTAACTTTCAAAAACATAAACACTAAGACAATAAACAGAATGGTCAAAGGAGTCACAGACTTGATTTTGTAGTAAACTAAAACTTAGTTGCATGCTCTATCTTTTAGTTTTATTGATCATGCTCAATAGAATCGCATTCTTATTAATATTATCTAGGCTTTTCTTAAATAATTATTATGAACAGAAGCTACACCTGATTCTGAATTTGCTTTTTGTGTGTGTAGGTACTTAATTTATTTACATCTTGCTTATCGAGCACTGGATTTACAACTCTCGGTAGTGAGCCAAGCATTGAGAACCCAACAGAGCGCATCCTAGCGCGTCTAGAAAACACACTGTTGGATTTTCATCTCTCGACGCTAAGCAGCGTTGAAAATCATAATAATTAAGGCGATGATAAACGACATTTAATGAATTTAAACTGAAGATCACGTCTAATCGAGTAGTGTTAATCATTAGGAAAAAATATTATATTAAAAGGAGCAGTGTGGCCACGCCCCCCCCCCCCCCCCCCCTAACTTACGAGTTGTAGGTTGTGGGACCGATCCCAGACAGGCGCTTTATTTTGTACAAATAATTTCACCATCACTGCTCTCAAAATGGTGAAAGAAAACATAACGAGGAAACCGGCTTGACCTAGAATCAAAAAATCGAAGACATGTGACATCTACCAACCCGCACTGGACCCGCGTGGTAAATTGCAGCCCATTTCCTCTCGAAGAGAGGAGGCCTGTGTCCCAGCAGTGGGAACATTACAGATTATGCTATTATGTTAAACTAGCACTTCCCTGCGCGGCTTCGTCCGCGGGGATGTCGGTAAATATCCCACGGGAACGTGCTACTGGATATCCTTCCTTGTTCCTTGTCTAAATTATAAAGCGAACCTCTGTGCAAAATTTCAGCTTTCTAGGTTCAAGGGCGATGAGTCAGTCAGTCAGGACTTCTCTTTTTATTGATATAGACATAACTTCTCTTATTGGGTTATTAAAAAAATGCTCTAATCTATGACTCGTTAGAACGCGGATAAAAAACTGAGAATCACGCAAAGTTATCAAGAGTACTTATTTATATGAAACCTACAAGGTTTTAAAGATATTTTAATTATTTATCTCTTATTATACTTACGTGTTATAATATAATATCTTTTGTTTTTTGTGTAATAAATTAATAATGCGTATAATTTGGGACAGCGCTCCTTGATGGGACGCAACGCGTCGTACGTCCACCCAGTAAAGGACTCCTTTACTGAGTGGAAGTAGTTTACTATTCGACGCGTTGCGTGACACAGATCACGCACGCTATGCACCTAAGGCCGTTGGCATAATATATCTGCGTCTTAAGTTACGAACCAAGATAGAAAACCTTAATTAGCTAGCTACCCACTTCTGTCTACCCCTTTCAAGAAAACATGAATCAATCAATCAATCCGCCTAGCCTTTTCCCAACTATGTTGGGGTCGGCTTCCAGTCTAACCAGATGCAGCTGAATACCAGTATTTTACATGGAGCGATTGCCTATCTGACATCTACAATCCAATGGGTAATACGATACCCCTTGGTAAGACTGGTTGTCAGACTTTCGGGCTTCTTTTCGTAACGACTGTCAAAGGTCCACGAATGACCGCCGGGACCAACGGCTTAACGTGCTTTCGAGGCACGAAAGAGTCTCGCTATGTAAAGATGGTCACCCATCCACGGATCGACCCCGGCAAGCGTAGCTTAACCTGATGGATCGACCCGTGCGGCTGATATTACTTAGCCACGAGCTCCTTAAAGAAATCATGCATGACATTGTGAATAACACACTTTATTACCTTATCACGAAAAATTGCCATTCCCATGACGCAGGAGACAAACAGTCGTAAAATATTATTAAGTAATTGCCCTGTGCAAATACTGAAGAAAATGACATCATTCATGATTTATTGCACATAATAATATCATTAATGTTTGCTATAATAACAAGGACTAATTACTGATACTGGTTTTCAAAGAAATTGGAGAGACCGGGGAATTTGTTCCATTTCTTCTATCCATCTAAAGTACTATGAAGTGGTGAAGAACGGGCTTTTTGGGGGACTGTATGTAATTTTGCCATTCAAAAAAAGTGAAAATAAAAAAAAAATACAAAAAAAAAACCGACTTTTATGTTAAAACTTTTTATTTTTAACTTTTAGTGGGTCAGTTTGTAATTATCTATTATATGTTACAATAGCCTAATGTCAATCATCATAGCTCATCACCTTTTACAAAATAACTATTGCTTTTCCCGATGCAGGGTGTTAATTGTTGAGGAGTTCTCCTAGTAAGAACCAGGAGAAATGGAGCTGATGGTGAAGTCACCACCATCATATGCATTGTGACGAGCATAAATTGTTTAGCAACCATATTAAAGTAATCAAATCGCAACCCGTGAAATATAATACTTAGGTATAATTGAGTAGTTCTGATAGCCATCTGTGGTCTTCATCATCAGTTTCACTTCACCAAATGGTGCTTTCTGAGAGCAAATGCACGAGTTACTATAAAAAATACCCAAGTCGCTAATAAATTTTATAGGGGCACCTACCTAAGTAGGTGCCCCTATAAAATTTCCCTCGATTTCCATCGGATCCCGTCTTCCGTCATCAGATTCTGACTCTTCCTTTTTGGAAGTCGGTTAAAAAGTGCTGATTCTCAGCCAAGTTGAATAAATGACTTTTGATTTTGATTGTAGGTATAGACTTTATTCTACCAATAACTACTAAGCATGGTGACACAAAGTTTTTAATGCTATTTAATAATGTTGTACATAATGATAGCCATCAATTTTCAAAACATGAATGATAACAGATAATGATCGGAAATACTGTTACAAAACATAATAATCTACAAAGATAGGAAGGGATTTAAAGTGCTTCAAGGAAATGATGTATGCCATGCTTGTTTTTTTTAAAACTCTGCACTGTTCCGCCAGACGAAAGTGAGCTGGCGCGAAATTGTAAATACAGTGGTAAAAAGTGTGCACATGACTCATTTTCCTTATAAGATACACTGAGTAAAGTTAAACTAAACAGTATTTACAACATGCTCAAAATATAAATGAGACCAGAACCAGCTAAAAAAGTTGGTTTTTGTTCTTCATATTGGAGTACTTTACTTTTCATAGGGGTTTTATAGGTTTATTTTTAATGAACTTTTTCATAGTAAAGATATTAATATTTACCTGTAAAATATGAAATATGCAACTGCCAGCAGTGCAAATCCTCCAAACACAATGAACCCTCTCTTCAGCACTCCAGGATTGTTCAGATCAATCTGTTTAACCGGCTTCTCCGCAATTGTTGTGTTGGTTTCGTTGACTGCAGTTGAAGCTATGGTAATGGTACTGGCAGCTGAAATTAAAGATTTAAATAAATTAATAATTAAAATTGGCTCATAGTAATTTAATCTAACTGGCTGTCATCAGATTGAGGTTCAAAGCATCTGATTCATAAATAGGAAACTCATAAGTCAATGAAAATTTTATGCTTGAAATGCCTCCGCAATAAATAGGATTCATTATAACAAAATACACAATAGTTGCATAGAATAATAGTAAAGTAATGACATTGTAAGTGTATAGTTATGGAGCAATGAACATAACGAGGTGTAACATAATTGTATGACCTTCTACCATAAGTTTATTCACCTTTCATTATTATTTTAAACATACAAAGAGTCTGGGTGGTTCATTTTATTTAAATAAGCCATTAAATTTCTTTCATGTTTCATCAAAATATTTTATGCCAGTCACATGTATCCATTCATTGCTGCATACTATTTGGCATGACCAATAATATTATTTTTGATTGAACATTGAAGTTTGATAATAATAAGTGTGAAGAAACTGACTGAGTGACTGACATATATATCAACGCACAGCCCAAACCGCTGGGTCTCGAGAATCTAAATTTGGCACGTAGGTTCCTTGTGAGGTCTAGGGGTGCACTAAGAAAGGATTTTTCAAAATTCACCCTCTAAGGGGGTGAAACGGGGGTCCAAAGTTTATATGAAAAATCTTATTCCTCGAGTTAATAGACTTGAAACTTATCACAAATATTTATCTAAGTAAATTATAAAGTTAAGGGAAAGGGGGAAGAGGAGGGGGTATTGAGGAGGGAAAGGGAGAAGTGGAGATTGTGGTGAGGGCAGAGGGAGGGGAGGGGTGGTGAAGAGGGAGAAGGAGAGGATAATGGATTGAGGGGGAGAGGGATAGGAGGGTGTAATCAGGGGGAAGGTGGAGGGGAGGGGAAGCCTTGGTGAGGGTAGAGGGGGAGGGGAAGGTTAGCGGGAAGGGAATTTCGTGAGGGGGGTAAGAGGGAGACGGGGATGGGGAGGGTGAGAGGAGGCGGTGAGGGGTGAGAGGGGGTGGTGAGGGGTGAGAAGGAGAGAGGGGTGAGGGGGGCTAAAGGGAGAGGAGGAGGAGTGATAGAAGGGTGTAGGGGTGTAGTGAGGGGGGAGGGTGAATTGAATGGGGAGGGGGTTGGAGTTGGCGAGAGTAGAGGGGGAGCAGAAAGCTGTGAAGAGGGTGTGAGAGGGGTTGAAAGGGGAGGGGGACGTTAGCGGGAAGATGTGGTGAGGGGGGCGAGAGGGGGATGATAGGGGAGGATGAGAGGAGAGGGAAGGGGAGGGGGTGAGACGGTTAGGAGAGGGGGAGGAATGAGAAGTGGGGTGAGAGGGGGAGGCGACGAGTGACTTTACACCTTAAAGTTGCTTTTTATATAGCATTGATGCATTGAACGAACCCAGCCCGACAGAAATGACCGAAAAATAGAAAGTCGGAAATTCGGAATGGCACAAAAAACCGGAGAAAACTCCAGTCGTGCGTCGGAGCTGACACATACACACTACTTTTTGTTTGTTTGAACGCGCTAATCTCTGGAACTACCAGGCGGACTTTAATAATTATTTTTGCGTTTGATAGCCCAATTCTTAAGGAAGGCTATAGGCATAACATCACTCTAGGACAATAGTGCTAGAGTGATTACTACGTTTTACTCGGCACCTAAGAAGGTACCGAGTAAAAAGAAAAAAAGTCAAACTCAAACTCAAAGCATTTATTTCAATTAAACCAATTACAGGCACTTTTGAATTGTCAAGGGGTCGGTCAGTCAGAAAGATGAAGCTAGGCGCCCATTCCAAAGCATAGTAGGTACCTATGGAGAAGAACGGGCAAGAAACTCCACGGAGTCAGAAAGGACCCTAAGCAAAAACGAAATAATAGCGTGGGCAAGCAATGCGATGCCACCGGGTGGGTCGGGTGAACAAGAAATTTCAGCAACAAGGAATTTCAGAATTTTGCCAGAAGCTATCTCAATATACCTACGTAGGTACATTTTTGAGTTCGCGGAATGGAGGGTGAGAAGTGAAAATAAAAATACTAAATTATTTTTCTTTTTCAATATATTCACCTGCTACCCTTATACATTTTTCAGATCTTTCAATTAGCTTATGTATACCTTCATAAAAAAATGCTTTGTCTTTGTTCGAAAAATAAGCTGAAACCGCGTCCTTCACTTCTTCATCAGTTGAAAATTTCTTCCCACGAAGTTCTTTTTTCAGTTTTGGGAAGAGGTAATAATCACTTGGAGCCAGGTCTGGGCTGTAGGGTGGATGGTCTAAAATATCGAAGCCCACCTTATGCAGGGCAGCCAACGCAACACGGCTCTTGTGAACAGGCGCGTTGTCGTGAAGAAGAAGGACACCTTTGGTCAATTTACCCCTCCTTTTTTCTTTAATGCTTTCTTTCAACCTCTCGAGGATAGAAGCATAGTATTCTCCGGTTATAGAAACGCCTTTATCTTTATAATCGGTCAACAGGATCCCTTCTGAATCCCAAAACACTGTTGCCATGATTTTTCCAGCCGATTGTGACACTTTAAACTTCTTGGGTGGTGATGTGCCTTTTTTGTGCCACTGCATAGTCTTGTTTCGACTCAGGTTCATAATGATGAACCCAAGTTTCATCTCCAGTAACAATTCGACTTAATAGTCCATCTTTATCTTCGTTACAGAGGTCCAAAAACGTGCGAGAACACTCCACGCGGTGTTGTTTTTGAGGCGGCGTGAGCATTCTTGACACCCATCTTGCACTGAACTTTGTCATGCCAAGATGATCGTGTAGAATTTTGAAAATTGTCGTATCCGATACTCCAACCATTTCTGCAAGCTGTTTCTTTAGTCTGGCATCTTCCAATATTATTTTTTCGACTTTTTTAATGATTTCCGGAGTAGTCACCTCGATCGACCGTCCGGGCCGTAGGTCGTCTTCAAGTGAGGTCCTGCCTTGTTTAAAGAGACTGTGCCACTTGTAAACCATGGTTTTACCCGGGCAAGAGTCCCCGTAAACGGATTCCATCTCTTGCAGTATATTTTGAACTGACTTTCCTTGCTTGATAAGGAATTTTATTACGGCACGGTACTCGATTTTTTCCATAATTCACACTTTCTTCCCAATTGAGTTGTTTGCTTGACGATAGTTCAAAGACTAATGATCCAATTAGTTATTAGTTATTTATACATGGCATCTCGCAGTTGACCACTGAGGGTCGAGACTGCTCAACCGGGCGTTTCCTGTGGGTTCTTTAAGCGAACTTAAAGCCCCCGGCCAGGCTTAAAACTAGAGTAAATTATTAGTCGACTGAGCGTCGCTAATAATAATATGACAACCAGACGGGGCAGGCTGGATCATGACGGGGGGGACAAGTGCTACAGGCTCAGCTGTGCCCCCAGCTGGCACAGCTTCACCGAGTAGGGGATAGGGGGGGGGGGGGGCGGTTACGATTGCGACCTCGGCGGCGAGGTCGGAATGTATTCCTGGGTGGTCTACGTTTATAAACCGTACTGGTGGCCTTGCTACTCTCCTGAAGGAGGGTTATGGGGTCATCAGGGTCGGTGAGAATATGACGCGGACGGCGAGTCTTACTAATTTGAGAGGGGGCATAACGCGCGGCCTCGACAACCAAAGGGTTGCGATGCTTCGCGGCGGCATCAAAGAAACGCTTCGAGCCGCGCTTCAAAAATTGATGGATCGTGGGGATCCTGAGGTCAAGGTGGAGGTCCGCGTTCCGAACGAACCAAGGGGCGCCCGTTATCCTTCGGAGGAAACGGTTTTGTAATGTCTGCATCCGATGCAGATAGCGGGGTTTGGCGTGTGCAAATACCGAACCCGCATACGTCATGATGGGACGAATGCACGCAGTGTAAATGCGCAATTTGCACTTAAGAGATAGTTTGCTGCGTGCATTTAAAACGTAATGTAATCTACCGAGGGCAAAAGCGGCCCGTGAACGTACCAGCTTAATGTGCTCCGCAAAGGAGAGGCGTTGATCGAGAGTCACCCCCAGATATTTGGCTCGCTTCTCCCAAGGGATCGGCTTACCAAACATGGTGATTGGTCAGGGAATGGAACGTGAGAAGTACGGTTTCAAAAAGAGAACCGCTTGACTCTTGTCAGGATTGACCTCGATTCTCCACCGACGGAACCAGCAGCCGAGGGTGTCGACTGCTGTTTGGAGGTTACGAGCTATCGCGTTTTGGTCACGTCCCGAACAGTATATGGCCGTATCGTCTGCAAACAGAGCCAACTGAGCCTTTTTACTTTTCGGGATGTCGCTAGTAAATAATGTAAAAATAAGGGGAGAAATTACGGAGCCCTGTGGGACCCCCGCGCGAATCGGGTGGGGTGATCCAATTAAGATAAAACCTGGTATTTATACTAATATTGAGTGGCTGAAGTTGTGGCCATTTCGATAATGACCTATTGTTATCCCCTCTCCCCATTCCGCGAACTTAAAAACGCCCCCTCGTACTTATAAAAAGTCCTGACTAACTGAATGACTCATCAACGCCCAGCCTAAACCCTTGGACCTATAAAGCTGAAATTTTGAACAGAGGTTCCCTTTATAATGTAGACTAGGAATCGGGAGCCGAAGTCCTTCCTTATGGAAGAACTTCGGATATTTTCCGACATCCACGCGGGCGAAGCAGCGGGAAAAAGTTAGTGGTGTATATTACTTTAGTATATCAAATCTTAATAATGTGATAACATTGAAAATAAACAAATCATTGTTACTATGAAGATAGGGTGTTAATTTGCTTAGCATGTCATGATTCAGCACCTCATGGGTTACCAATTCATATCAAATACTAATAATAGGTGATTTAACAGCGCAACAATACTAATGTGGGTATCAATAAAGGAGATTATTATTTAATTATGTTTGTAATTACCAGACAGTAGATAAATAAGGCAATTATAATAAGAGGCAAACAACAAAATATAAATAAATAATAACATCAAAGAGTAGCTGCAAATCTGTAATAGGTACAAACATTTTTGTAATATTTTGATGGTGAATTAAAGACAAATCAATCTGCCTAGCCTTTTCCCAACTATGTTGGGGTCCACTTCCAGCCTAACCGGATGCAGCTGAATACCAGTATTTTACATGGAGCGACTGCCTATCTGACCTCCACAACCCAGTAATTGGGTAATATGATACCCCTTGGTAAGACTGGTTGTCAGACTTTCGGGCTTCTGACGACCCATAACGACTGTCAAAGATCCACGAATGACAGCCGAGACCAACGGCTTAACATGCTTTCCAAGGCACGGAGGAGTCTCGGTATGAAAAGATGGTCACCCATCCACGGACCAACCCCGGCAAGCGTAGCTTAACCTGGTGGATCAACCCGTGCGGCTGTTATTATTTAGCCACAAGCTCCTCCACGAGTAAGGTGAATTAAAGAAAAATAAAGTGTTTAAACAACCACTGCACTCACTCTTTATCTGCAACTGCATCACAATCCTAGTCGTAGATGAGATCAACTTTATTAATTATACCAATTACTATTCTATAGCCATAAAATTACTGTTAACAACGTTTAAAATAGAGTGGACAGTATCAAGTGTGTGAAAATTTCCATCCAAGATTTGTTTACAAACTTAGTAACAGCCTAACAGGTGATGCTGTCATAAGCTGTTGTTTAAAAACAAGTCCACTCATTATTTTCCCAACCATCTACAATAGGTCCTACTTGCTTTTTATCATCCTAAGATGATAAAAGCAAGTAGGACCTATTGTAGCTATTGTATTGTTGTTGTATTGTTGCTATTGTAGCTTAAGTAGAAGTATTTCAACATAGAAATCAGATTAGAATTACTCAAAAATCCAATTGGTTGTAAATTATAAATATCTTTGTTTTAATTATTTAAGAGAGAAGAGAAACAGAAAGTAAGTTCATTAAGTTGTGTTCTTCACATTAATTAATTCAACTGAATTTGGCATATGGCAGGTTTGAGATTATGGAGCCAGATAATAATATGGTTACTAACATTTTAATGCAGCTTAAAAGGCAGGCAAAACAAACTAACCATTTAATAACCTACGAGGAAACTGTAACATTTCATAGGCATCGATAAGAACTCATAGCTACAGGAAAACATTGGCTTAAATTGTGTAATAACAGGAATTGATTGTGTAATCTTACCAGTTGCAGGTGGAAGCGGCGGCGGCACGGGCTCAACCTTACTGTCCTTCGTGACGCTCTTTACTTCAACCTGAGTAGCAGCATTCACAGCTCCTGGCGCAGGAGTTATAACGACGGCAGGAATGGCGTTCGGTCCACCCTCGCTTGCGGCAACAGCCTCAACCTTTACTTCCCTCCTCACTCTCAACAATCTCGCAGCATTGTGGACAGAAGGCCATAGCGAAAACCTTCTGTTAAACTCGGCAACACGACCCCCATCATTACCAAAATACTCAGCCGTCCTCACACAGTTCAAACACAACAACAACAGACCACAACGTATGAGCATGTTAAATTCTTTCCGTAATCCTTCACAATAAACTGATACCACTGTTTTACTAATTGAGGTGAATCACTCCCTCATAATTATAACTGAAACTTGTGGATAGTTTCCGATAAATTCGCAGCGCATCAGGTTGATTGATGTAACAATTTCTAACAAACTGTCAGTCAGTTGCAAATGTCAAATTGACAGAAGACAGAGGCGTGGAAGTTGCAACTTTAAAAATATGCTAGTGTTGTGGTTTAGTCGATTATGAAACATAAATATTCCACGAAATAAAAATAATGTTTATAGGCCGTAACCAAATGGCAAGAAAATGAACCCTTATGGATTCATCATGTCTGTCTGTCTGTCCGTTCGTATGTCACAGCCACTTTTTTCCGAAACTATAAGAACTATACTGTTGAAACTTGGTAAGTAGATAGATGTATTACGTGAACCGCATTAAGATTTTCACACAAAATTAGAAAAAAAACAATAAATTTTGGGGGTTCCCCATACTTAGAACTGAAACTCAAAATTTTTTTTTCATCAAACCTATACGTGGGGTATCTAGGAAGACTCGTCTTCAAAAATGATATTGAGGTTAAACTTTTTAAACTTTCGCGATTTGCACACATTATAAACAAAACTAAAAACGGGTCTTCTCGCGATATTCCTTTTTACCAGGTAACCCGAGGTTCCAGGAGACCCGTTTTTAGTTTTGTTTATAATGTGATATTGAGGTTTCTAATATCATTTTTTTCTAAACTGAATAGTTTGCGCGAGAGACACTTCCAAAGTGGTAAATGTATGTCCCCCCCTGTAACTTCTAAAAGAGAATGATAAAACTAAAAATATTAAATGATGTACATTACCATGTAAACTTCCACCGAAAATTGGTTTGAACGAGATCTAGTAAGTAGTTTTTTTTTTTAATACGTCATAAATCGGTCTAATATCGACTAGTTTTTTAAGCGGGCGTACCTGCTCGTGTGAGCGGTTAAAAAACATCGACCAAAGTTACAACGAACTACAAGAACTTTTATATTGGTGCCGATTCTGTTGTACACCGAACTAAACTAACTAAACTATTACTAAAATTCCTTACTTTTTGCTATGAGAAGTTTTTGAGCTATTCTGCAAAAAAAACCCTCTAAATTTAATTACAATTTTGACACAACTAAAATCGAGTTTGACAATCGTGACTCCGCGTGGTATAGTGCCTGTAGTATTTTGACCCGGTGGCTTTAATTGGAACTAACGAAATCACTATGAAGTGACAGGCTTGTCATATTTTGTTCACCGACATCGCTGTCGCTACCGGGTCAAATATCTTTTAGAGCTGGAGGGGCGCAGGGAAGGGGCAGCTTCAACGTGTTTTAGTAGGTACCTTTTTTTTGGTACCTACATCTTGAGTCATAGGGGTTTATGGGTTTTGTAAAGGGGGGCCAAATTTTCACTATTTTTGCGATAGGACTCACCGTTTTCAAAAAAAAAATAAATATGCAAAAGAAAAGAAAAAATACACTACTGTTTTTGGTCTGGGTGTGAATTTTAGTTCATGTCAACTAATTTTATTCCACACCTTTTTAATCGCGATTAAACATAGTCTGATTTAGTTTGACAATTAAAATTTTAGGTGAAAACAGTCAAATTCAGAATAGCAAAATTGCCATTTTCACTAAACTAATAACTCCGTACAATCTTAGTCCTGTCAAACTAAAATATAGTTAAGTTGTGTCACTTTAGTCAATTTCAGAATGGGAAATGGTCGTTTGACAGGAATAAACTAAATTTTAGTGATTTTTAGTCTAGTTTAGGGGCATTTGTGACAAGAGAATCGGCACCATTATGTTACTTGCTGCTACGGAACCCTTCATGGGCGAGTACGACTCGCACTTGGCCGCTTTTTATTTCTTGACTTCGCCATATTTATGTGGTTGAAGTGAGAAGTTTGTATTGTATTCCATTTATTTATTTACGTTCGAATCACTTTAAAATCATCATCATCATCATGTGTCTAGCCTTTTCCCAACTATGTTGGCGTCGGCTTCCAGTCTAACTGGATGCAGCTGAATACCCGTATTTTCATTGATATAAAAACTAATATTAGGTCTTTACCTATGAAATTGCCGTTCTGCAGTACTGGCCATTTCAAATCAAAATAATTTTTGTTTGGCTAAGAATTCTAATTTCAAATTAATTTTATTTTAAAAACATAGATTTTTTTTTTCCAAAAGTAGTCATTTGTTTATTGATTAGTGTTACATTTTCATCGCATTTCAATCTTTTTCGTCATCATGGATACGTTAAAAATTCGAGTAATTATGGAATATGAGTACCGTCGTGGCAGCAACGCGGCACAAGCGGCACGCAACATCAACGACGTTTACGGAGCTAACACTACAAACCAACGCACCACTTGTTATTGGTTTGCTCGCTTCCGTTCTGGAAATTTCGACCTGAAAAATGAACCTCGCGGTCGTCCGAAGACTTTGGTCGACAATGACGAATTAAAGGTGATTGTGGAAGCTGATGATACACAATCTACGGCTGAATTAGCAGCAGCTTTCAACGTTAGCGTCAAAACAATATTGGTCCATTTGCGTCAAATTGGCAAGGTAAAAAAGCTTGACAAATGGGTGCCCCACGAACTCAATGATCGCCAGCGCGAAGTACGCGTCGAGACGTGCCTTGCACTGCTCAACAGACACACAAATGAAGGAATTTTTAACCGCATTGTTACCTGCGATGAAAAATGGATTCTGTTTGATAACCGCAAGCGCTCAGCAAGTTGGTTGGATCCTGGTTCAGCACCTAAACAATGCCCTAAACGAAAACTTACCCCTAGAAAAGTGATGGTCACTGTTTGGTGGTCTAGCGCCGGTGTGATTCATCACAGCTTCTTACCAAACGGGGTGAGCATTACTTCAGATGTGTAGGTACTGTGAAGAACTGAACACAATGATGGAGAAGCTGGCACATCTCCAACCAGCATTGGTCAATCGCTCGTCTCCGCTGCTCCTGCACGACAACGCGCGACCTCATACTGCACAGCAGACGGTCTCCAAGTTGCAAGAACTGGGGTTGGAAGCTCTCCGTCATCCGCCCTACTCACCAGACCTTCCCCCCACAGACTACTACTTTTTCCAGAATTTGGATAACTTCCTGGCGGGAAAAAAATTCAATACCCGAGAGGCAGTACAAAATGCCTTTGAATAATTTGTTGCCTCCCGTCCAGCTGATTTCTTTAAGAAGGGCATCAATAAACTGCCACTGCGTTGGCAAAGATGCATTGATTGCATGGTTGATTACTTCGATTAATACAAATACAAAATGCATGAAAAAAATTCGTTTAAATTTTTTCATGCAAAACGGCAATTTCATAGGTAAAGACCTATTAATATATAAGTCAATGCGTATTTTATATGGAGCGACTGGCTATCTGACCTCCACAACCCAGTTACTAAGTAATACGATACCGCTTGGTAAAACTGGTTCACAGACTTTTGCGCTTCTGACGACCCGTAACAACTGTCAAAGATCACAAATGACTTAACGTGCCCGCGAACGTATTCAAATCATTAGAATGTGCCCGCTATTAATCTTGCGTACAAAACATGTGGATCTTATCATGTAAATTATAACTATAACTCATAATAATTATAACTTATAATAATTATAACTCATCTACCACGTGCACGGTGAGCTTACGGTGAGATAATATTAGGTCATAACACCCATAATCATAAAAAACTAAAACGCTTTAGATACCTATTTTAGTTAAAGAAGTGTTTTGTCTTCTTCTTTCAAACTCAAATCATAATGTGAAAGAAACTGACAAAACACTTCTAACTAAAAAACCCAACTATAATATAATCTCAGCAAATCTCAGTCAGTAGTCAAGAAAATCGGTACAATGGGTAAGAAAACGAAGAAATTAGTAAAATTCAATAATTAGTGCTGTCAGAATATTAAACAAATTAAAACAATCGGAAGTCATAATCAAAACAACGTTATTAAAAATATTAAAATAAACATTGAAAGCAAAGCAGAGTCATTAATTTGTGTTTTGTTTACCATTCAGTAGATTAATTAATGAACAGTGGCCATATGTGCGAGAGGGACACACTCCCAAAAACTGCGCTTCTTTCAAGACCGATTTCGTTCATCCATTTGTAATGCAAAAGAAACTATGTGTGAGACATAGACATTATTTTTAAATACAATTTGATACACAGTAGTTGTTCCAGTTTATATTTATATAGTAGTACTTCCACGGCTAAGATTCCATGCTGATAATTTTTCCGCGTGACGGTGCGTGTTTTGTCTTGTCGCCAATTGGTCGCTTTATCTTCAAGATGACTTTGACAAAGTGACAAACGGCGCTCTCTTCTCTCTTGCGGCCTTGCGACGAAGCTTCCGGAAACAACCCCATTGATACAGAGGACATGACGTAACTTCGGATATCTATGCCTAAATTGCATCCCTGAGGAATACCTCTCTTCAGCATTAAATCTTAGCGTTCTTCTGATAGTTTGGCACTAGCACATAATACATCAGAAGTTGTTATTAAATAAAACTAACAATCACGTATAAGTATTATTTAATTTATTCAAATAGACATTTACATAATATATTAATTATATATTTTAAAGTAGAATTTCCAAATTTTTGGTATCTATATAACACTGATTGAGTATCCACATAGGTATGATAATAATGTTAAAACCTAGAGTTACAAACATCGTTACATTTTGTTCCAACATCAAGGTACACATTAAATATCACCTACAAAATTGAACAAGTTAGAAATAGTATAGGTTTATCAAAGGACTTACTAACAATTATCTATTGTTAAAAATATCGGCAGTGATAAAACAAGCCAAACACGCTAGTTGCTGTTATTGACAATAAACATGTCAAGACCTGTTAATGTTAAGCCATTAAATTTCTCAAAAACCAATACGATTGAGCTCTTTTTCTTATTTTTTTTTTACATCCACTGTTTTAATAATAAATTACTAATCGTAAACATTAGAATATTTTAAATCAATCGAAAACTAACTACATTCACTCGAAATCTCACGTTGTAAGCACACGTTACTCTCAGACTCTAGAGCAATAAGTTACGATTTTACCTTATAAGTTAATTTACAAAATTAATAAATATAAATAATTGAGTATGAACTATATTATACAAAATCCATAACATAGAAATGATATCACGTGTAAATCACGATTGATCATTGCATTACACGAATAGACAGGTATGTAAATTAGTCAGCCTATAAAAATAGATTGCACAAAAATCATTATGAAAATATTTGCAGAGAAAAATTTTAACGTACGTAATTTTAGCGTTTATAATTTTGACGCTGTGAACTTAGTCCCATGTTAAAACTTCGCAAATTGTAATAGATTATAATAATCACTAATAGGTAGAAGTTACGCTCTAGCAACATCTAATAATGTTGCCAGTAATTGTTACTTAATTCTAAATCTAGTGTTACCACATCTCTGAACATGCTAACGTCAGCGCTATAAAATGTGCTTGTTACATTAGTGATAAAAAATTTACATTTTTATGGCCCCTTTGCAATAAAAATGTCTCCTAAACTCAAATACCCAAATGATCCGTATAAAGCGGCGCTCTGCAGCTCAAGCAGCAGGTCTCTACCCTTTCTCTAAAGTTAAGTACGTTTAATCAGATATAGTTTTTCGACACGTCAACTACCCTCTTATCAATGACTTAAGATACCACATAATATTAAACTTTTATAGTAAACCTACTTGTTTACCTCAAATTTATGTTGGCTAATAAATCTTCTGAAACTTTAATATAGTAATTAATTTTACATTAATTTATTTTATATCTTATATTTTAGATACGGTTTTAAATACACAAAACGGCTCCCATTTTGTGTTGAAATGTTAAATTCATCGACAACATGTTTCAAATTCAATTAATGATTACAATTTAATAACAACAAAGAATACCAGTCGCAGAGAAGATAGATTTTGTTTTAAGATTGAAATGTTTCCAGAAATGTAAAATATTGTCAAATTTTATCAAGCCTTAATCCTAAAACCATGGCACACAAATTATTTCTAACAAAGGAGGGAACTTTTCACAACTGGGATTTATTTTATTATCGTGTTTCGATCAGATAATGTTAAAACGCTCATAGTCAAAGTTTAAAAATTTGCAAGTATAGAATTCCGAAATCTGAGCAATTCTGTTTACGTATCTATTAAAGAAAATGAGCTGAAAATATGTATGCTTGGTCGCTTTAAAGTCTCCACAGTCAGTCTTTCAAGAAACCTAATTTTTATTGAATCTGTTAAAATAGAATGGAATGTGAAAGATAAACGAAGTATGAAAGAACCGTAGCAAATAATAACCAACATAACGATGATCCATAGGGTAGGTAGATCCGGGTGATTATGTCGTGTCAACTACAATACTGTCCGGGAGAGCAATTACTTAGCCCCTTCTACATTGTAAAATGCAATGTTTACCATCCTAAATTCGTCACACCTATACTAACACTTGAAATAGCGAGATGATTTTGAAAACTAGCAGTAATTTTATCCGTTCTACCTACAAAAAATTGCTGTCCCGGATGAGGACGAAATCCATAGTTTTCATCCTAGTTGCATTAGGATGTTGATTGGACAGAGGTCTCCAACTTAGTTAGCTTCAAGTGCTCACTCCAGGCGCGCTTTGTAGCTGGTCTTCCATATTTCGGCTAGGGTGACAGCTGAGTGGAAGCGGTGGAAGATACAAAGTGGCAGAGTGAAGCGCTGTACGAGAGACCAAGCCACGAAACCGTAGAAATCAAGTTGCACCTGGAAAGAGAATAAATTATTGTAGGTAAGTATGAGAGTGTGTGAGTGACTTCAAATAATGCTGTAATGCCGAGAACTTCTCAGCCAGTATATCATAGCAAGCAGCCAGTATGGCATAGGTACTTACAGGGTTAGCCAGGACTTTTTGTGCTTCGAAGGTGTAGATGAGCCACATGGTAACGTTGCAGATAAGGAGGAAGGTGACGGCTTGACGGGCAGGCTTGCTGCGTTCTTGTTCGGGCAGGTGGACGCGACGGCGGGAAACATCGGCGATGAACAGCAGTTGGAGGACCACCTAATTTTTTCCAATAAAACAATTAATAGAAATAATATTTAGAAAGACGAGGCTTACATACATACAAAATTAAATATAAATAATGAAGAAAAATAGGATATTGTAATGAAACAGTAGTTTACCTGAAGCACGCTCAAGCAGCCAGTGATCATGACGAGAAGATTCGGCTCGTGAGTGAAGGCTCCCATTCCACCAGCGATGACGCTGAATACGGCATACACGAAGAGGCCAAACGCAGACACACGGAGCAGGATGTCGTTGAGGTCAGATTGTTCTTCGGAGCGGAACTTCAAAGATTGCACCCTGCGGAGAGGCTCGGTACAGGAGGGAGGAGAATTGCTCCATTTCATTACACGACCACTAATATTATAGAATGAGTAAAACCAAACAATGGTAAACAAAAAGACAACAAAGAAAACAGATTTGTGGTGAGAATAGAAAAAAATGCAATGAAAAATATATGGGAATTGTGAATAGTGATAATGTGGGTTAGCACGGTCGATGTGCAAACATAAAAACAATTGGAGCCATTGATGGAGTATGGGATATACAAACAGGAAAAGGGTAAAGGGGATGAACGGAATGGGAGGAAATAAAAACAAAATAATTAACACAAAAAACTAAAATCTAAAAAACGGACACATAATTAATAGTAACTAAATGTGCTTTAAAGAATAAATCTAATTTCTTACCGTATAAATCCAATTAGAATCGCCAGTATAGAGAGAACCATCAAAGCACAGTGGGATACATCGGCCAAATAGATCGACAGACGCTTCAACTCTTGGTGTCTGATCAGGACGAAGAAGAGTATCAAGCAGATAAGAGAGGCGACGAGCAGCAGTAGTCCACAGAAGAGGCCCTTAGAGGCTCCGGCGCAATCCACGCGGTTGCCGCGCTGAGCCGCCGCGAGCGCTGCCGCCCTGCGGGAGAGAACAGCCTCCAGACGTCTTTCCAGATCTTCGTCGTTGGCCACGCTGTAACCAAACGCGTGCAAAGTCACGGACGCGTTGCTAATCTTATTTTTTATTCTCAGTCTATTCTAAGCGTGCTCTAGTGTTAGGTGAGGAGCGTGACTCTAATGTTAGGGGAAACTATTTACAAGTGGTTACAGAGGCTTAAGATTATTTACCTACGGTTATTGCAACTTCACGTTAATGGAGGTGCTGAATGATATCTAAACTGGTCAATATTACTCTACATTTACGGTTATTGGATTACAGAATTTGCATAATACAAAACGGTTATATTTACCTGGGGTAGCGGCCAATGTGCTTCCACATAACGTAAATGACCGCGGCGCCGATGAGGGAGTACTCAATGATGAACGGATACAGATAAGGCGCCGAGTCGGTTACGATAGTGCCCATAATTGGGTTTCGGCCGCACACAGTAGTGTTATCGATATTAGCGATCAGCGCAGCCGGATTGAGGCCGTCGAATGACTCGAAGATCTCTGAAGAGTTCGGCACTGAAAAAAAATGTTCACAGTCAAATATTTTGATCGGAATTTGGACAAGATTGTCAAAAAAACTAATCTACACATTAAAACTATTTGCCAGCCTTTGCTATTTTAGATTTAAGTGATAGGTAAGGTAACTGCTGTAGTAATTCGACACGCTTTAGTAACTGGCCACTCATAAAGAAAGAGGTAGAAACAAGGTAATGCAAGCAAGCTCATGAATGAAAAAAAAAAACAAAAAATTTTTTTTCGTCCTTTTCATTTCTACCCCTTTTTTGTGAGTGGCCAATTACTTAATAAAGCGTGGCCAATTACTACAGCAGTTACCCTACTTTATATTCAAGGAATTTGTGCAAGCAACTCGACAAGGTATTGGTATTGCAAATCTAAACATAGCAAATGGTGACTGCATACACTATAAGTATTTACATGCAAAAGACGCAAAGAAACCTTAACTTAGGAGTAAAATATGAGGAAACTCATGTGCAACGGACGCGTACGTGGGATACGTAATGAACACAAACAATATCTGACAAACCGCAAATAAAAAGTGCAACGGCGTTTTACTTTTGAAATAATTCAATGCGACACTCCAACGACCAACCTGGCGAATGTGGGGGCTCATCTACGCGATAAGTTTCGACACTATTGCCCCAGTCGTCTCTATCAGTCACTATCTGTCCGGTAGTAGTGCTTGGCGTCATGGTCGATATAGCGTAAAGAATCGGTTTCAGAGTCGAAGTGCGAAGCCACTGGAAGACTTCTAACATGGCCGTCTGTGTCTGAGTCACTTTACCGGACTCCGTGGTTAATGGTGCAAAGGACGTCGTAGTGAACGGATTGTCATTGGGCCATTCTCTGAACTCCCGACCATATCCCATCCCGTTGTCATAACCTACCGTACTCTTTATAGTGTCGATCAGTTTTGACTTAGGAAGGAACCCACCACCCACGATATTATATGGTGAGATAGTAGTTGCTGAAAAATTAGTCGAAATACATTTTAATTGACATACATGCACATGTTAGCGAAACAGGGATCAGAACATTGATGGGCGTGAATACTAACTTGTGGTGGGAGTGGTGATGGGAACAGCTGTGGAGGTGACAACGTTCAGGAGTTGCTCTCCAGTGGTCTTAGCGCTGGTTATGACGGCAGATGCGATAGAGGTAGCAGCGGTGGAAGCAGCACCGAACACTTTGCCGGAATGCCTCAGAGTGTGTTTGCGGATGACTTCTGGAGACGAAGGAGCCATTAAATTATGTACAAAAGTGATTTATGATTTACAAAAAATATAAGCAGGTTAGTTGCAGAGGACTGATAGACAAAATGCTCTTAGATCTTAATATTGGAAAATGTCTACTCACTTCCTAATACCCCTTCGCCGGAGTAACCATGAGGATTCTTAACGTGGTAATCGGTGATTTCCTTCAATGACTCCAGTACTAAGGTACGAATCCAAACACAAATGTTTGTAGCAACTACGTGCATCAGACCAAATCGGGCAATCACTTTGAATCGATGAATGTTTAGCTAAAATAACAAAAGAATGTTAATTAATTGAGCAACTTTGATTTTTATGAAATTCAATGGCAATATTGACTTAGATCTTTACCCGGGAATTCATGAAAATGAAATACATTTGCATGAAGGTGAACACCATTTGCAGGACAGGGTTGACTCCCTTTAAAATTAAGTAGCAAGGCGACTCCAAAGGCAATTCGAAGAATGTGCCAAACTCCAATCCATTGTATATCATGGTACCGAGACCAAAGGCTGAAAAACAAAAAAAAAATACATAGAAAAACTGATAATAAAATTAAAGGGCCAAATTTCTGTTCTTGAACGTCTTAACGTTAAATTAGAAGATATTTTTCTTACCAATTGCGCCAATCCTTAGGAAGAAGCTGCCATGGCTGTGGTCATTCTGAGACGTCTTGCGCCTGCGCGCCGGTCTCGCAACAGGCCCAGCTTCCAGCTCCACAATGTCCTGCTGTTGGTGCTGCTGAAATTGTTGTAGGTGAAAAAGTTAATAAAATACAAATCAAAAAGTACAAAAACTCACGGACCAACCAGATGCCTTGAAATGCAGTATTTTTTCAGGTTATATAGAGATTGACATCTTTTTTTCTGAAAACAAGGTGGCAATTGCAACTAGCTCAAATACAATTAGTAAAACTAAATGAAAGTAGGATTCGTTTGTTATTTTCAAGTTTCAACTCAGGAAATGTCGATGCAATTCTACAATCTCAAGGTCAAGTCACATGACTTCCAAGTGTGTACGAAGCCTACATGAAAGCAAGGTGATCCAGTAGCGAAAACAGAAGCAGTATATGAACAGACGAACTACGACAGCACATCCAAAGCACTCCGTATGATATGATACACTCAAGCAGGATGCGTCAAGATACCTCACCTGATCAGACGCATACAATTGCGCCATTTGCAATTGCAATTGCTGTTGACGAACTTTATCACGCATCTTACGGGGATACACCTCCTGCCCAAATGATATGGAAAAAACAAAAAGTAGGCAGCGTAAACAAAAAGGGATTCATGCGGCCTGATGTGTTCGGACGAAGCGTTGACCATGATCATGTGAACGGTCAAATAATAAAAATTGCGAACGAGTGCGTATCACAAAAAGTTAAATAAACAAATCACGTAATTTAAATGAACAAAACAATTATGTGGTTAACTAACACACGACGACACGCGAAAGCGACAAGAGAATGTGGAATAATGTTAAATACAAAAATAATGGATGTGCTGTTTATGATTATGTGGGGTGAAGTGTGCCACTCACCTGGAATTGACTTTGTTTCTTGGCCTCCTTGGATGCCTTTTCTTTTTCCTCCTTGTCCTTTCCTTTGTCTTTAGACTTGCCTTCCTTCTTTCCATCTTTTTTATCTTTGCCTTCCTTTCCGTCTTTACCTTCTTTTGCTTCCTTATCTTTGGTTTTCTTTTCCTTTTCTTTCTTAGGCTTCTTCTCTTTTGGCGGGGGCTTCGGTTTTGGAGGGCTTCCGCTGCAGCATGCACTCTCTGAACAAAGACAGTCGTTTTTAAAACACTCTTAATTAAATGTAGGTCAGTGTCTCCATATCAAAAATTTGTATAAATACTCGCGTACCTTGGAGCAAGAAGCAGAAGACGTACAACAAAAACAGAATGCTCATGCCATATAGGTAGGTGAAGAACCCCTCATAATAGTAGAGGGGGAGGTTGTGTGTGATGACATCACTGATGACGTAGGCTATACACACAACAACCAGGAGCTTGGCGTAGATGAAACTCGAGATGATGAAGAGCGAAGTTCTGTGGACGAAACAAAAGAAAAGGTAAGACGCGTCGAAGTTAGGTGAATACGTAATGAAGTTAACTTGTTTTAAACTTTGTAAGTGGGATATACTCTGCGAACCGACCAACTGATTTTATATTTTTGAATACCTTTGTATTTTTTTTAAATTTATTATTATCCTATACAACGTGCTTAATTTATTTATCAGAATCTAACAACAACATTTTAGGAGTTATCAAATTAAAAAAAAAATTGAAAACACAATAAGCTACTATGTCTAAAAGGATCTAATCGTGCGGAAATAATTCTCTATTTCATTTGGGCACCGAAAACTTTCCGAGTTCAGTTTTATCGTGTAGGAGTGTAAAAATCACAGCCCTGGATTTTATTTTAAATTATACCTACCTTCACTTTTAACATTTATGCGGACCTAGTATGTTTAAACACATAGGTAATGAATTTGTGATGAGCCGGCCACTGAATTTTGGCAATTAATTAATTCACGAACGATTCTAATTCTAACAAATGATTATGTATTTAAAGTCTAAACATTAACGTTTAAGTATGGCTATTTTTTAATCTTATCTAGGTAAAACAAAACAAGTACAATCGCTACCCATACAAACACTATCTATATGACATACTTTTTAGAAGGCTTGGGCTGGACGCATTTCAGCTCCATTTCTTTGTTAGCGTTGTTGTGCTTCTCAGCGATCGCCATGTCACTGCCCTGCTGCCGATGCTGCCCCACCGGCAACGTAGCCATGTTATCCACGGACTCAAGTTCCACGGTCGCCACCTTCACTTCAGCCTCCGTAGGCTGATTCTTGTCTTTCCCCATCACTTTTTAACACTTAGGGCGGTAAGAGGAGTTACAAAGTGCCCATAATGGAGTGCTGAGGGTTAAGGACAGGTAAAGGACCGAGGAACGCGATAAAAGACCTCCGGAAGTATCGAGGTGCGGCGACGAACCGAGCCTCTGGCCCGAATGTACCGAGAGTTGCGCAGTAGTGGATGCTGCGCGGTTTGTCCTCCCAAAACAGGGGCGTCACCGACCCTCCGAGCGCACCCTATTTTGTGTAAATTGCACTCTTTAATAGCGAGAGGGTCTTTGTACCGCTTATGGAAGGAGTGTCGAAATGTAATCTCGGGTCGAATGATGTTTTAATTTTTAGTTGAGACAACTTTATTTCTCTTTGTATCTTTTAAACAAAAAATATTAGCAATAATGCATCGTATACAGAGCGGAAAATACATTTCACACGCATTACGCATAATTGTTTTTCCCAATTACCTATATTTTTACGAAATCTTTCTTACTACTTTCCTCTATGTACCTTCTACATCATTCCCTGTACCCAATCAAATGACCAGGACATCTTCAAAATCTGCCCAATAAAGCAGCTGCCAAAAATACAAGAACTGTATACAGAAACGATTTTGGCCAGCCCTAAAGTGTCGGCACTCGGTCGATAGAGGCGCGTCTCTCCCGGAAAGCTCCGGGAGGCTGCGCGCACGACCCACTGACCCGGCCATACCCCAACCTCCGAACACACCCCACGAATACTATTGGCAACCCTAACTGCACATGCACGTGTAATATCAACATTATAACATACCTCTATAATCCCATAAACAAAGGAATGAAATGCGGGAGGACAAAGGAAACAGCTTTGTAGTCCGATTTGTGTGTTTGTTTGTTGAGGCTTACCTTGAGAATTGCTGAGCTGATTCTGATAAGACACTTCAAGAACAAAAGTTTTTCCGGAAATTCAAAAACTGGTGATATTTTTATGGCTACGAGTATTTAAATTAGCTAGCGGTTGATAATATACAATAGCATTAATTTGCTGATCTAAAGAGGACCAATAAAAGAAGTTTTGTTTATAATAGCCGGATGAAAGCAGAACGCGCATGCGCGATCCGATGCTCCGAAGCTTATGAGTTCATTGAACCATTTCAAGTAGTGCCAAGTTTACTATTTGTTATTTTTATGGTATTGTTATGGGTAGACGTAGCCGTAGATACTCGTAGTAGTAGAGCTAGAACATTATGATATAATGGTGTTGTGAACTTGTGATATAATGTTATCATGTTTTTATTACAGCACACCGAATAAATTATTTTACCACTATTCACACAGTCACTTGACTTAACTTGAATGTTGTCACATTTGGGTCTCGTAAATCAGTAAATAACTATCAAAAGCGTCATCACCAGTCATTATATTGACCACTGAGCAGTAACTGTAGCGCCCTCTAGTTTGCTAATAACATCTGCTGACTCCATCATCATCAGCTCAGCCGAAAGAAGTCCATTGCTGGTCATAGGCTTCCCTAAAATATCACCACAACGACTGATCCCCCTGAGCTACCCAAATCCAGCGGATTTCCTCGACTTTGAAGTCCTCGGTCCACCTTTTGGTGTGTTATCTATCTATATAAATAAAAAGAGAAGTCCTGACTGACTGACTGACTGACTCATCAACGCCCAGCCCAAACCCTTGGACTTAGAAAGCTGAAATTTTGCACAGGGGTTCCCTTTATAATGTAGACAAGGAATAAGGAAGGACCCTGGTAGCACGTTCCCGTGGGATATTTTCCGACATCAACGCGGGCAAAACCGTTCGGGAAGTGCTAGTTACCAATAGAAACGTCTGTAGACTTCAAAGAGCTGTGATAAGGATAGACTTACAACCTATGACCTTGGTGCACCAACGCCCATGTTTAGATTTTAATTGTGTTGATTACCTAATATGTGGTGTATGCTGCGAATAAAAATATTAGATCCTCCTTTATTTTTATAAGCATTTTTAATGGTACCTAAGTTTATCCAACGCTTCTGTAAATTTTAATGAGCCACTTAAAAGCAAAAAACTAATCCAGACGTTGCGAACCATAACCACGCAGTAATTGCAAAACCACGACTGCCATATACCGAGTTCTGATTTTAGTTAAGAGACTATAATTAGTGGTGACCCACAGACAGACGCTAACTTCGCCACATGCATTGCTAACGGTGCCGTGTGACGCAATAGTCTAGCCTTAACGCAATTTAAACATCCTTTTGGTCCAGTATTAGGCGGCCTTAGAATCATCATCATTTTGACGACACGGTTGGCGCAGTGGTTGAGCGATTGACTGCTGCGCAGCATGTCGCGGGTTCGATTCCTGCACGGAACAAATATTTGTACGACCTACAAGTATTTGTTCCGAGTCTGGGTGTTTTTCTATCTATAATATGATGGAGTGAGTAAACAATCGCTTGACTGCGCGGACGTATCTTGCTTAACTTATTATGACACTAATAATTAATAACAAATAATATTGTTAGAATTATTTGCGTCGTCAGTGATATATGTGTGTCGTGAGTGATTTTAACGAGGTTACAGACTTTGTGTAAGAATGAGCTAAAGTATTTTTAAAGACAAATAGTGTTTCTGGGTTAGATATGCCTAACACAGGGTCTAGCCCGTTTGGCCGCAGCCACCTACTACGACGTAGTCCTCCGCCAATACCGACTCCAACTCAAGATTTCCAGCCTTTAGACCCAAATCCACCACCTCCCGTGGAGAATGAGCTACCGACTGAAGTTATTTCTACGCCAGAGATTCAGAAATGGATGGGGTCCATAGATAAAATTCTAAGTGAAGTATGCAGTTTAGTCACTGAGGGGAAAATGAATTCGGAACAAAAGGTTCGTGTAGCCAATCTTTGCCGTAATGTCTCAAATGGTGCATCTCAGATGGCTGTTTTATATCAAGCCTTAAAACAAAAAACTATACAAGCCCATAGTACCATTCAGCACTTACAGCAACAACAGAACATCGCGAACTCTCTCCAACAGTTCAAACAAGTAGTTGAAGGCATCTCAAACCCTTCAGAACCCTTTTCGTACGCTAATATGGTCAAAAAAGGCTCGGATAACTTTGTGCGCCCAGCAAATTTAAGCTCAGTTGCCATTTATCCAAGCGACAAGACTAAATCTAGTGACGATACCAAGTCTCTTGTACAGAAAATTATTTCGCCCGGGGAACTTAAACTGCATGTTCGCGGCCTCAAGAAAGTAAAAAATGGAGGTGTTCTTATTAGTACCGACTCCAAAGAGGACATTCAAAAGCTCAGAAGCTTGGAAAAACTCGTTTCCTCGGGCCTTAAAGTTGAAGAACCATCAAAACGGCGCCCAAGAATCACTGTCATTGGTGTCCCGGTAGCTCTGACTGATAAACAGGTTTTTGACTACATTTACGAGCAAAACCTCTCAGATAAGATGACCAATACTACTCGTGAGTCGTTTGAAGAACAAATTAAATTGAGCCATAAATCTGGTAAAAGAGACCTCCCTACTTGCAATTACATACTAGAAGTGACGGCTAGCATCAGGAAGATTCTTGTGAATCAAGGACGAATATTCATAAATTGGACGTCATGCCCAGTACGAGATTTCACGATAGTTACACGGTGCTTTAACTGCCAGCAGTTCGGCCATGCGGCCAAGTTCTGCCGTGAAACTAGTCCGACGTGCAATCACTGCGGAGAGACGGGCCACTCTTTCAAGGAATGCAGCACAAAATCCACTCCACCCAGCTGTGCGACGTGCAAACGTTTTAAGAAAAATGCTGATCATAAAACTGGTGATGTAAAGTGTCCAGCACGAAAATTTGCCGAGGACAATTATATTCATTCCATAGATTATGAAGGCGCCTAAGAGCGCTACCTATTAACCTATCTATTCAGCACAATAGTAGTAGTTTTTGTTTGTTTTTATTTGTTAGTTGTTTATTTATCATGACTGATCAATTGCTTAGTGACCTAGATCAATTTTCTGTGTCTGAAGCTATAATTTGTAATGTGGATGAGTGTAAACACCTTTTTCCCTTGGGAAAGAAAACGCTGACCCTACTCACACAAAATATTCGCAGCATAAATCGAAATATAAACGGTTTTGAAATTTTGCTACAGAATCTGGGTATAAGGTGCGACATTATCGTCCTCACAGAATGTTGGTTGTCAAATCAAACAGCTGTTATACCATCATTAGACGGATATGTTTCGCACAAAACCAACAGAAACATCAACCAGAACGATGGTATAGTTGTATTTGTTAACAATAATTTAAGTACAATTGTAGAAGAACCATTGCTACAAAATAGTAATTGCTTACTCATTAAAATTAATTCAGATACGGTAGTTATGGCTATATACAGACCTCCTTCACAAAATATCGCCAATTTCCTAGATTCACTAAACGAACAGTTACAAAGTCTTACAACTTTTAAAAACATAATATTAATGGGTGACATCAATATTAACATTGCTTCCGCGAAAATGGATATACATGCATATAACTATCTTAATATCTGCTCATTCCACGGACTCTTGCCAGCTCATTACCACCCCACGCATCAAAGCGGTTCATGCTTAGATCATTTCATTATAAAAACAAATAACCCATCCAAAACATTTGTTACTAACTCTTCGCTTACTGATCACCAAGCAGTTTTACTAACATTACAAGTTTCTTTACCCAGAAAAAATTGTTTACGTAGCTATACTAAAGTCAACATGACACACCTCGAAAAAGACATACGTAGTATTAATTTTGATCCAGTTTATAATTCTACCGATGCAAATATTTCTATTAATTATTTTATAAATACACTTCACCATGCAATAATAAAAAATACAGTCACTAAAATAACGCCAAGGAAATATAAGTCCATTAAACCTTGGATTACACCCGGACTTGTTCGATGTATTAGGCACAGAGACAAATTACACATAAAATCCAAGCATGAGCCTGAAAATGAAATACTTTCCATTACGTATAAAAGATATAGAAACTTCTGCAACAACCTTCTGAAAAAAATAAAAAATGAATACGATAGAAATGAACTGCAAAAAGCAGGCAAAAATAGTAAACTTATTTGGAAATTCATAAAATCAAATACATTTAGAACAAAACAACCTGAACCTCCACTTGACTTATTGACAATAGAGAACAACCCAATCGAATCAATAAATAAAATTAATTCCTATTTTTCTAGCGTAGGCAAAACTTTAGCAGAAAAGACCTTAGTAACTAGAAGTTTTTTCCGTCAAAACCAACCTAAAGCACTCCCCACACTCAAATCCTTTGTCTTACTAGACACGGATGTCGATGAAGTACTAACAATTATTTCTGGATTAAAGGACGCTTGCGCTGTTGGGTGGGATGGCATATCAAACAACATACTTAAACATTTCAAATACCTACTTGCTCCGCCACTAACTCATATTTTTCAGTTATGCTTAACTAATGGTATATTCCCTAAGTCGCTTAAAAAAGCAATGGTTACTCCGGTATATAAATCTGGTGACAAAAAATGTGTTAATAACTTCAGACCTATTTCTGTTTTAACAGGGCTCTCCAAGATCCTAGAGAAAATAATTAATATTAGATTAATGAAATACCTAGAAGATAAAAAATTACTTTCAGATAGACAATTTGGCTTCAGGCCCAATAAATCAACTAATCAAGCAGTACATCAAATGACTGATTATATAACAACTAATTTAGATAAGGGCATGCACTCCATTGGGATCTTCCTAGACCTCGCCAAGGCCTTTGACACAATTTCCTGTCCTTTATTATTGCACAAGCTTGAAACACTCGGAATAAGAGGAACAACGCTTTCATTACTTTCTGATTATCTTAGTGACCGCGAACAATGTGTTAAAATTGGTCAGTACGTCAGTTCTGAGCTCCGAAATAGTAATTACGGAATACCACAAGGTAGTATTTTGGGCCCTACTTTATTCCTAGTATATATAAATGACCTGTGCAACTTAACACTTCAAAATGGGGTCATAATGTCATATGCAGATGACACAGCTCTATTATTTTCAGATAAATCTCAACATGAGGTGTATAAACAAGCCCAAAACGGGTTTAATATAGTGTCTAATTGGCTACATGAAAATCTCTTAACACTAAATGCAGAGAAAACTAAACACATTTTATTTACTATTAGAAATACTAACCTGCCAACTACTTACATAAACATTTATGCGCATAAGTGCGGCACGTTTGCTGACAATGCATGTAATTGTCCTACTTTAGCAAAAACCGATCATATGAAATATCTTGGTGTAACGATTGACACAAATATGAACTTCCGTAAACACATTGATTTATTATGCACTAGAATGCGTAAATTAATATACATTTTTAAGAATTTACGATATGTATCAGATTACAAATTAATTAAAGAGGTTTATTTAGCTTTGTGTCAATCAATTCTCACTTATTGTATAACTTCATGGGGTGGGGCTGCTAAATCAATCCTACTGCCATTAGAACGTGCACAGAGAGCTATTCTTAAGGTAGCCACTTTTCGCCCTTTTAGATTTCCCACACACGAGCTTTACACGGCATGTAAAGTTTTAACCGTGCGTCAATTATTTATATTGAATATAGTATTATATCAACATAGCAATCTTCCTTATATCCCAATACCTTTAGATAAGAGAAGAAAGGACTTGGTTTGCATAAAGCCTCAAACTAGACATACTTTTATAAATAGATTTTATGTATTTTTAGGGCCGTTTTTATATAATAAAATCAATAAGTCTCTAAGTGTATATAGTTTAAATTGTAAAAAATGTAGTGACATGTTGAATGAATACTTGGCGACATTTAATTACTCAGACACTGAAAAATTGTTAGATGTAATGCAATAAGTTTATTAGTGTTAAGTCAATTTTTATTTAAAATATAATTATGATGTATAAATGCTAGCTCTATGTACAGTAACATATAGTCCACTACAGCTCGCAGCGCTGTTAAGTGATGGCCTGAAACACAGGTTTGAATAAACCTACATCAGGCAGCTCGCTATTGTATTAATTAGACCTTTATCCAATAAATATAAGATTTACACTAGATTTTAAACATAATTTAAGATTTTCTTACCAATATTAATATGTAACTTTGTAATGTGTAACTTCTACGTAATTTATTTATTTAATGTGAACTTATGAATAAATATTCTATTCTAAAAAAAAAAAAAAAAAAAAAAAAAAAATATGTATGTATTTACAAAAAAAAAAAATGTATATAAGTAGTTTATCAGCCATCTCGTTACCATAACACAAGCATTAGGTTGCTTAGCTTGGGGCTAGATGGCGTTGTGTGATATGTCCAAACATATTTATATTTATTTATTTTATTTATCCTAGGCTAGCCTTTTCCCAACCATGTTGGGGTCGGCTTCCAGTCTTACCGGATGCAGCTGAAATACCAGTATTTTATATGGAGCGACTGCCTATGTGACCTCCACAACCCGGTTATTAGTGGGTAACACGATACCCCTTGGCAAGACGGTTGTCAGATTTTCGGGCTTCTGACTACCCGTAACGAACGACTGTCAAAGATCTACAAATAACAGCCGGGGCTTGCCGCGCTTTCCGAGGCACGGAGCGGTCTCGGAATGTTATGAATGGTCACCCATCAACGAACCGACCGCGATAAGTGTAGCTTAACCTTCGATCGGCCCGTGCGGCTGTTATTATTTAGCCATGAGCCCTTCTCTAGGCGGCTCTAGAACAACGGTCAAAAATTTCTAGATTTGAGTTTGAAATCTGACAGTTTTGAATCAAGACCTCGTTTTAATAGTTTAGGTGTGTAGCCAAATGGTTAGGTACGATCACTTTATGAAAATATTGATCCCTTTTGGACTTTGTTCATAAATCAAACTTGTTATTGTTTGTTCCTAATTGTCAGCTGTCCGTGAATTTTTGAGACTGGATGTACGCAGGCACTGTGTTTTAAAAAAAAAAACAAAAAGAAGGGTTGTCAAGCATTTGTGGCCTTTTTAGAGAGAAGAAATGCATAGGAAGAAAGTACTGTAAAGGTTTCATGCTATGGACAACCTTATTATGATAAAGGCTGACTTTCTATCACTCAAACATCGAATTACTTTTGAAGCAAAGCGGAACTAGCTTTTGTTCAAGAGGAAAGTCACATTCTGTGGTCACATTCTAGCTAGGGCAACGATAGCAGTGCGTGATATTTTAAGTTGAAACTGAGGATTAGAAAATATAGACGTCCCTCTTTACCTCCCTACCTCTTTAATTGTATAGTTTGCTTTGCCCCTGTGTGGTTCGAGTCTCTCACAGTACCTAGTCAATTCGTTTCGAAAACGTCGAGATTTGTATTATCATTTGTTTCAATCATCGCCAATCCTTATGTAATGTTGCCAATAGCTACAGTTATCACCTTAAAGAGAAAAAAATAAATAAAATGAGTGGGAAAATCGAACAGGGGATTAGTGGTATTAGTGGTAACTCTTTCGAAACGGGCTAATTGACTAAGTACCGTGTTGTTCAAAAATAGATTAGATACGTACGCATTTCTTCTTTCCAAAAAGGAAAATTAAGTTCTCTTTCAAATCGAACTGCAATACTTATTGTTTTGCCACAACACTTGCTCGACCTAGAATCGAACTCAACAATTCGGAGTAAAACGTGATAATTTCGCTTTTTGTCTCGGCAGACGCTTTGAACTCGAGTGTTTTTATTCAAACCCTGTGACCCATTTCATGAGCCGGTTGTGTAATAATGCTATTTTATTAGGGTTCCGCGGGAGTAATATTACTGGGCTTCTGTTTACAGACGTAGGGTCTTTTGTCACTTTATCTCTCTCTGCCCTCTGTTTTTGTATCTACGGAACGATGCGCGATACTTTGGGTGCTGAATATTTTACAGGGCCATGGGTGCATTTCTTTTTTATTTATTTAGAGAATCATAGATACCGGTTATGTTAGAAAAAATGTCTTTTACCCAACGGAATTCTTGTGAGACTTTCGTGAAGGTAAGTACCTACCTACGTATTGCTTGATTACTTAGACCCACAGTATAGTATATATATCACTCAACTCTCCCACTCCTCCTTCTTATCTTGTGGCTCACTTCCAATATCTATGTTCTTCACACGCTAGGAATCTGCGTTCTTCTAACAATCTTCTCCTGCTCTGTCCTTCTCATACTTCTGACTTTGTTCATTCTTCCTTTCATATTCAGTCCATTCTTCTTTGGAATGCGCTTCCTCTTGATATCAGGACGGCCACTAGTCGGTATGCATTTAAGCGGAAATTGCAGAGTTATTTTCTAAACAGATAGTGTAGAGTTATTTCAACACCTCTCTCTCTTGAATTTGTATATATATATATATATATATATATATATATATATATATATATATATATATATATATATATATATATATATATATATAGGTATATTTTATAGTAAGTGTGGAGGAGCTTGTGGCTAAGTAATAACAGCCGCACGGGTCGATCCATCAGGTTAAGCTACGCTTGCCGGGGTTGTCCGTGGATGGGTGACCATCTTTACATACCGAGACTCCTCCGTGCCTCGGAAAGCACGTTAAGCCGTTGGTCCTGGCTGTCATTCGTGGATCTTTGACAGTCGTTACGGGTCGTCAGAAGCCCGAAAGTCTGACAACCAGTCTTAACCAAAGGGGTATCGTATTACCCAGTTACTGGGTTGTGGAGGTCAGATAGGCAGTCGCTCCATGTAAAATACTGGTATTCAGCTGCATCCGGTTAGACTGGAAGCCGACCCCAACATAGTTGAGAAAAGGCTAGGCAGATTGATTGATTTTATAGTAAGTGTATTATTGGTTTATAACCGTTTTATGTGCTTGTATACAGTCTATTTATAATTAATTAAGATATATTTTCAGTGTTCTTTTTATAATTATTCCTGTCATACTGAGCACCTGCCACCTAACCTATTCACCAGCCTTGGTTGACTGGTAGAGAATGCCTAAGGCATTAAGTCCGCCTTTGTACATTTTTAGTGCGAAAGTTATATAAAGTTATATGTATATATATATATATATATATATATATATATATATATATATATATATATATATATATATATATATATATATATATTATCCCGGTCTATGCGGGTGAAACCGCGGGGCGCAGCTGGTATAATAGATTTTCGAGCCGTTTGGGGTTAAAACCCTCGGGCCGTGGGGTCCGAGTACTCATGGTCTCTTTAAGGATATCTCGAAGCGGCTGGTTGACACTTCCCGTGACTCGAGGGCTGACTTTTACCTTGGGCCAGGGGCCTTAGCATTGCCATACAACGTGGCAATGCCGCCAGTCTCATGTGTACTTTACCAGTCAACAGCGATGCGGAGGAATTTTTCGACGACATATTTTAGTTTTTTAATGGTTTTAGTTAGGTTAGGATATTTTTAATTTATAAATCCTAATCTCTCTTTTATATTTCTCAGTGAATGTCAATAGTGACACGGAGGTCAGATGGCAGTCACATTTACCTTTTATTAGAAATTTAGAATGGAAGCCAACCACAACGTAGTTGAAAAATAACTACTCAAATGCAATTTGAAAGGCTAACGTGGTAGCGGGTTTAAAGCTAGTAAAATTGCAGTGAAGCGGCTCTTAGTGGCGGACTGCCAGGTCATTGGTTTAAGTATCATAGTAAACCTTTCTGCGTCGACTTTCCTCAACTTGTATGCAATTATAAACAGCTGATGTTGACGTTGTCTTTTTCTTTAGTTTTCATTTGGTTACAAGAATAAATATGATGAGTTGATTGTTTTTCGTAGCTGGTGATATCTACGAAATTAATCATGCTCGTTTGATTTAAATGAATGTAAAATCATCTGCCCGTCAGTGGTAGTATCTAATACTTGAACAACAAAAAGTGCCTTTAGTTTCGGCTACGACATGCAAATTTGGAAGGCATAGATAATACCTACCGGTGACTGTACAAATGCATGGCATTTGAATGGCATAGGTATGTATATTAATATAGGTATATTAAATATTTTTAATGACTTTAAGAAATTTTAACAGAGCGAGTCTTCTATTATTATTATTATAGCAATTAATATTCAGAAAATACATTCTGCATGTGTGAGCTGCGAAATAGTCTCATTTCCTGCTATAACTAGTTCAAGACACGCTTTAAACTGTAAAATATGACCATTATCATAGAAAACGTTCAATACTCGAGCTTCTAATGGCGATTTCAATTGCTTCACATAACGATTTAATATACAATGCCCGAAGAAACTATCTCAATTGCTTGAGGTTGGAATTGTGCCTGTTAAGGCGAAAGCGCCAGGGTAGCCCGCGAAATTCAAATTTTCTTACGTGTTTTGCAATTTGCAGGTCAGTATCAGGTTGTATGTTCATTTGAATATGATATGCGCCATAACACATAATCATTAAAGTCATCAATACAACTCTTTAATTTTAATTTAATTTAATTTTGTTTGGGTGGCTTACAGCTATCAATACAAAAGTAACAGTGAGGTTATTCACGACAGCAAAGACCAGGTAGGTCTTAAAGAGTTGTATTGATGACTTTATTGATGATCCTATTAAATGAATATTTCATGAAATGTAACATTAGAGGATTATACTAACTTAAGGAGTTGTATTACAGATTCCAATGATTTTGATTCCAATAATTCTGAAATACATATTCGTTACGGTCGCCAATCATACTTCAATCAACATGCAACCTAACCGCTCACGCGAGCGTGGTGTGGATCGGGTCCGTGGAGTCATTTTACCTTATATTGTACGTGGTGTGAGACCGCCTGCAAATTGCAAAAAACGTAAGAAAATTCGAATTTCGCGTGCTACCCCGGCGCTTCCCCTTAAAATGGCTAAAAGCTCGTCTCCAGATTTACTCTCTTGTAAATTCTTGTAGTATTAACTTTGAGATTAAAAGGAGCGATGTAAAATTAAGAGTGCTTTGGACAATTAATAAAACAAACGCCTTTAATACTATTAATGACAACAAAAATAAATTACTGCCTAATTAATTATGATGTAGGTACAACGTACGATCAATAAACACCACATTGTATGACGCGACATAGCAATTACTTGCATTTAAAACTATCTATGACATAATCTCTATTGCTACCGGCCTTGCAGCACACAATGTGTGTAGTACCTACATCATTATATGGCTGAATAAATAACTAAGGCATCCATAATGTCTGCCAAATGATCGCCGATCGTATCATTGTAAAGATTGTAATATTATTATGAAGATTTGTACTGTTGATGGCTTTGTCTTGGCTTGAAATCTGATTCAAGGATTCTTCAGGTCAATGTCTGATCATCACAATACTATTTAGCAACGGTTTTTCTTTCATAATTAAAATTATGATGAGTTTCTATAAGTAATTAATCAATCATAGTTCTCTAAAATTATGGAAATGCTATCGGAGGTGGTCGAAACCATGGAGTTGACGCAGTAATATGGTTGTAGCCGTGATATAGTTATTTCCTAGGGATTTAATTATATACCGTAATATAAGTTTGAGAACTGTCGGAGTGCCCTAATTATGTTACTGCGACCAATTTTGACGTAGCGCTCGCCAGTCGCTGCCGCGCACCACTCGCTTCGCTCGCTCGGCTCGCGCGTAGATAGTCACAGTTCTAACTCAACCTATTTCGTCGGAGTGCCCTAATACTTATATTACTAGATCATGCTCGAATTTATTTTAAATTTATTACAAAGGCGGACTTAAGGCCTTAGGCATTCTCTACCAGTCAACCAAGGGTGGTGAAGAGCGATATTACGGCAGATAGCTATATCCCTAGGGATATAACTATATCACAGCTACAACCATCTTATCGCGACAGAGTTTTTATAATGATGTGCCCGTAAATGTCGATAGGCTCAACCGTTATTAAATGGGACTGAGAAAGTCATTATCATCAGCATCTGTCTAGCCTTTTCCCACCAACTATGTTGCGGTCAGCTTCCAGTCTAATCGGATGCAGCTGACTGAATACCTGAATTTTAAATGGAGCGACTGCCTGTCTGACCTCCAAATCCCAGTTACCAGGTAATAAGATACTCCTTGGTAAGACTGATTATCAAACTTTCGGGCTTCTGCCGATCCGTAACGACTGTCAAAGATCGAAGAATGACAGCCGGGACCAACGGCGTAACGTGCTTTCCGAGGCAATATATATTATGGGACTGAGAAAATGTGGGTGTAATAATATATTTACGCTTCTGCCTATGTCGAAAGGGAATTCAAGTGTAGGTACTGTAAAGGCTTAATTCAAAAGGCAGCCTACTTAGAACAGGCTGGTAATACCAGTAGACACATTGGAACATTCAGTCACTTTTGAATAAAAGCTTTATATTATTTTTACCACTGACTCCTAAGTCACAGGATCTCCTAGTTTGGTAGTCAGGATTTACTATATCTGTATGACCTTTATTCATTGAAATTCAAGCGACCTAGTTTTTTAGCATCGTTGAAGGTTTTTGTATAAAATAAAGTTTTTTTTTTATCGAAAAAAAAAAAGTCATCCGGGATACGATAAAGGTAGGCAGTGCGCGTTTATATTAAGAGAAATCAGTTATTCATTCAAATACAAGTCCCTTATTGCTTTACGTTCTATCATTTGTAGAATATTAACCTCCGTACGTATTCAATATCTCCCAGTGCCTACCTTACTGTTATCTCATTACCATATATAAAAAGAAAAGTCCGGTCTGACTGACTGACTCATCAACGCCCAGCCCAAACCCTTGGACCTAGAAAGCTGAAGTTTTGCACAGAGGTTCCCTTTATAATGTAAAGAAGGAATAAGGAAGGATTTTCGTTCCCGTGGAATATTTTCCGACATCCACGCGGGCGAAGCCGCGGGCAAAAGCTAGTAATGATTATGTTTATGGTCAAAAAGATACGTATCGTTATCCCATTACCCTTATCGCAAAAGAAATATCCCTCACAATAACTTCGACCTTTTCCTTCATAATAATATCAACACGTCATAGTATATTAATATTTACTCAGGTCATTTACTTATTTATTTATTTATTTTGCTAGCATGTAAAACACTAGTTAGTAGGCATGCATTAAAATTTCATGACACAGTATTAAGACATGCACCCTGTAAGGGCACTGCAAATGTTTCTTAACAAGTTAATAATACATATAATATTTACACTAATTATTACAATTCATTATAATAAACTAAACATTAATGAATATACATTTTTCATCTTAGTCATGTAGGTAAGCATAAATTATAATATTGTCATTTACGAGTATTGTTTCACATTTAGGTACGTCAAACATTGTTGTTACTAGGTCAATCGATTCAAAATTTGTCAGCTTTAAATTCTTCAACGGTATAGTAGCCTTTCTTTATTAACAGAGATTTCAACTGTTTCGAGAAAATTGAGTCATTTGGTAGGGATTTTAAACTTTCCGGTAGTTTATTAAATAAATTAGCTAGTCTTGAATATGGGCTTTTCCCAATAAATTTTAAATTTGTGATGGGTAGTACTAGTCTATTCTTGTTCCGTCGGTTATAGTTTTCATACAGCTCGATATTAGATTTGAAGAGGTGCTTATTTTTCCTAACGAATATACAACTTTGCAGTATATATATTGCTTATAACAGTTCAATCCTGTAACGATATTCTCGACCCGTGCAATAGCCTCTTAGCCTATCTCAAACGATTCACCTTAGCTCCTTTATCACACAAAAGGTTACTCTATTCACTATTCAAATAAGGTTGGTTTTCAAACGGTGCCTTACACATGTCCTTTTCTAGCCTCAAGTGGATGTAGGTACGGAACCATTTAATCGATTGTCCATCCAAGCGACGTGGAAGTGCTTTGATTACAGCTTCCTCCCCTTTATTTATTTTTAAATTGTTCATCGTGTTTTTTGTCCTGACCAGTTTGTCCTTTATTGGTTAAATAGAGCGTAATTTATGTCGCTGAAAGCGCTCTATTCGGCATAACAAATAGCTTGTTCGGTGATTTCCGTAAATGTTTGTTGCTATGATGATAGGAATAAAAAGGTGAAGCACTTTTCCACCTTATTACTATAGTAATAAGGTTCAAAAGTGGTTCACCGCAAATGTTCGCGATGGTACATTATACAATTATACATGTACAGGCTTTAACCCTAACTTTTGCTCCCTATTGTTGGCGATTTCAGACACCCAGAATTCCTCAAGATATTTTTCCTGGAAAACTACGAGTAACTTTGTAAAAGTCGGTGCCTACTGGCATGGATTCTATCGTTAGCGATTGTAGAATGATTATGATAAATACCTTCTTCGTGATGAAGCAAGATTCATATTCAATGACGAGCGTCTTCTCATATACATCCTTCAACCTTGCAGGATACAACATTTATGAAATAACTACTAGCGGCCCGAACGGGAAGACCGATCGCAAAAAAAAACTTCACAAGATCACCCGCTGGGCTAATCTGAAGACTGCCTGAAAATTTCATCAAAATCGCTCCAGCCCTTTTGGAATCAATAGGGACACATACATACATCGATTTTTATGTGAAGATAGATAGACAGATACTACCTACTCGTACTTTGGCAATTCAAATAATTTTTCGGCTCGATTTTAATGATATTACTAATTAAGATTTATTAAATGGCAAACAATTAGAACAAAGCGTTATACTTAGCCTGAAGCCTTTGCTCTTACCAAAACAAAACAAGTATCTAGCTAACTTATTAATTTCTCTTTGAAAATCATAAGCTTTCTCAATAGAGACCTTAACTAAGACAAAGCGCTGTTTAATTGTGTTTATTTGTTCTAAAAGACAATCAATCAATGTACTGAGAAGTTGATTATCATGAATGAAAATAACACAATTGTTAGCAATAACATCAAGAGCTCTTGGAATTAGCCATAATAAAGATCGAACGATCTTGGGTACAAGTATAGCTGTACAAGGATATTTTGCCCGTGGTCAAAATCAGAACTAAAACCGTCATATTGCTTTTCAATACAATTCCACAAATGTTTACCAACAACGCTCCTCTATTAATGTCATTCAAGCGCCAAATGATTTTTGTAGCACTGTAATAGATTTAACATACATAAGTGCGTGTTGGATCACGCACAATGAAGGGTTCCGTAGTTGGCCAAATTTATCTCAAAAACAAACTTAACATTGTAGTTGAATAACATGTTCTCCCATACATCGATATATACGCCATGGTCAATTCTCCAACTGCAAATGTAAGTTGGACGACTATTACTAGTTAACTTGTAAAGCCTACTTAGTTTTCCTTGTAACTTCGTGAATTTTTTCACATATCCAAAAATAAAAGCTTAATACTTCGCAAACGGATCCCTGATTCAAAAAATAGTTTTCACACATCCGCAATATTTTTGAACGGCCTATCTAACGACACCCCCACAAAGGGAAAAACGAGAAAAAAAAAACATCCCCACTTTACGTGTAGGGGAGAAACCCTAAAAAAATATTTTTCAAGATTATATTGTCGGTACATATTCAAATCTTGAAAAAGATGTTTTTTAGGGTGCCAAATTATAGTCTTCTAGTACCAAGAGTCTATAAGACGGACATGGCGAAACTATAAGGGTTTCTTGTTGACTGCGGAATCCTAAAAATGGAGGCATGGACACCCTTATATCATAATGTAGGTAACGTTATACTCAAATAGCAGTGCCCCGCGGTTTTACCCGCGTATGTCTGGAACCCGTAGGAATATCGGGATAAAAAGTAGCACATGTGTAAATACACACACACACACACACTCACAAACTTTCGCCTTTATAATATTAGTGTGATTATACGTATAACATCTAATGTATGTTTGGATTTAGAAAAACCGCTTTCTCGACATTGACACATAAATCAACGGGATTGATATTATAGAATTTTCAGAATTAAAACTCTTGTGAATAAGGCAAGTGCTATAGTTTAATTAAAGTAGGAATTGTATCTACAAATGAAGAATGAACTAACCCTTACTCGTCGTGCAGACAAAAGACAGGAAAAGTATCGCTGATGTGAGTAGCAAGCAAAGCAACCGCAAAATCGACAAACAAATATCACCAATATTGAACATTTTCCAACTTGTACTTAGCCCGCGTGGTGGATTACAGCCCACTCCGTCAGACAGAGAGGAAGCTTGTGTGTCAGTAGTGGGAAAACTATAGATCGATTATTAGGTGGCATTTTCCGACAATGCTGAGATGACTTCTTCCGAAAATCCTTCATAAATTGATGAAGCATAATCATCCCACTCACCCCACCCCATCCCACATCACGTTCCTACTTCTGGGACACAGGCCTCTTCTCTGTGAGAAGGAGTGGGCCGTAATCCACCACGCGGGACCAGTGCGGGTTGGTAGACGTCACATGTCTTCGAATTTTTGGTTCTAGGACATGCCGGTTTCCTCACGATGTTTTCCTTCACAATTTTGAGAGTTGTGGATATTATTTACACAAAGTGAAGCGCCTGCCTGGGTTCGAACGCACGACCGACCGACTCGTAAGTCGACCGTAAGGCCACCACTGCTCACAATTGCTCAAATTGATTACGGATATTGATAAATTACGCCTCTTATACGTTTGTATGTATTAGTGGAGGCTGTCCCTTACTGGGTATTGAAACTAGGTACGCAAAAGGTTTGCAGGTGCCAAATTAGTTTCACTTAATCAAATGTAGGTGGTAATATAAAATTCTATTGTTTACGCCTACCTTGCCGCGATTTATTGCAGGATCAGTTCATAAATAATTCATTGACGGATCTCAGACATAGATTAACTAGGCTGGCTGCGTATTACATGTATTCATGGGTTGGAGGCTATAAATACATACTTGCATAGCCTACTAGTAGGTATATGGCTAGACAGTTAGGTATGTGCATGAGTATGGTATTATTTTAAACAGCTGGCCGGTTAGCAGAGGATTTTTATGGTTGGTAGTTTGAATGGGATTCTTATAATGACATATTGGCGATACAAATTGTTTTCCGTGTACTTACAGTTTTACCACAAGCATAAAATTCTTTTGAGAAGATTAGTATTATTGGTCTATTCATATTTAGTTATTAAGTAGAAAATAACACATTTATTTAGATGGAAAACTTTCATTTTTTGCCTTGCGCTGCAAGAACTATTTGATTAAACATGAATCGAGTCTTTATAAATAAAAATAAAAAATCATCACTCACTTTGCATTTTTAGGCGCGGCATCAGGTTGACAGCAGGCCCGGTACCGAAGCACCACCTCAGTAGGAGTTAGGGCTTCGGTCTCGTCCGGCAGCGCGTCGCACTCGTCCGTCACGAGCGGCGCCCGCGCCGGCGACGTGTGCGACCCGTACCCGTCGGAATTCAGCTGGAATGGTCAGATACTCTAATATTACGTTGCATACGGGACGAGGACAAGGAAGTCCTCACACTGGGGGTCGTTCCTTGATGCGTGGTACGGTTGATGTGCTTTCGTTTTGTATTGAATTTGAAACTACAACAGTCGTGAGACCAGGCGGGGCACTGTTGAATGTTGATGTGCTTTTGTTTTTTTTTTTTTATGTGTAACATCTTTCCTCTCGCTTCCTGCAATCTGTGGGAGTGATTTCGTGAAGTGTGTAACAGGAAGCCGGGGAAACGCGCGATATATGATTTGTTGAACAATGAGCGCGCGCGGTGCTAGAGCTGGATTATGTTACACATCATATGCGACTACTGTAAGGCTAGCTCGTTTTTTTTTATCCTGCATTTCAAACTTCAAACAGGCTGCGGAGAATAGGGATGATGACTAAAAATTTTTCTTTTGTCCGTCACGTAGATTATTAGAAAACATTGGACACGTGTTTTTTCTTTTTTTACAAAAATTACGGCGATACATTGAGTTAAAACATCGCGTGACGTCACGTGTAGCTAGATTTTATACGTACAAGTGACGTAGCGAGCCCCCACTCCCCAACTTTAATGCGTGTTATATCAGTCATTTTCTATTAATATGATAAAGCAAAAAATACGTGTCTAATATTTTTTTTATTATCTGACTGACGGACTAAATAGAATTTCTTTTTTTTTACCCAGGCATCATCCCTATTCCGCGCGTGATGCGGGTCAGCACGTGCAGGTTTAATAGAAGCTGTATGACGTATCTCGCATCACGCGCGGGATTTGGCGCGGTGTCCAGCCTCAGTGTGTGTGTGTGCTGTTCCACTGCAGAAAAAAGACCTTTTCTTAATTCGTCAAATACCGAGTAAGTAATGAGACACAATTGAGAATGAAAATGAGACACTTATCTATTGTTCTTGACCCGATAACGTGTCGTTGGTAGTATGTGACCTATTAAACGGAGAAGGAAGTAGTATCAAGCACCACGTTTGCTCAGTTTGGGTTGGCAATTTCCAGGACTAAAAAAATAACACGCCGGGAAACCGTGGGGACCCCTTGACTGGTAATGGCATGTCCAGATTTCCTCACGATGTTCTACTTACGTTGATAATGAAATTAACAAAGTTCCTATTGATACTTGCCAGGTCCAAACCCACAACCTCGATCCCAAGAAGCGGATCGCTTTTCCTCCGGACCAACACGTTATCCGTAATGGATAGGAAACGAAACATAAGTACAACAACACTAGACAGATACTAGGTTTTCAGACTGGAAACTCTTATTTCGTCATAGTAATACTAATAGTTCTTTTGTTTTTTTTTAGTTGTTTTTTTTATAAGTAGTTTTTTTTTTAATAGTTTTTTATATTGTTTTTTTTATAAGTAGTTTTTTTTAATAGTTTTTTATATTGTTTTTTTTTTTAATAGTAATAACTGTTTGTAAATAATAGATAGGTACAGGAGAAGCTGAGTTTTTTTCCTATGTTTTAAAAGTACACTATGTATATACACTTCTGGACACATCTTTTGGCCCACCTTGTATTTTCAGTTTCGTTTGGTCCTAGCTAAAATTTTATATTAGGTCGAGCAAAAAGTTTTTATGCAGTTTTGAACCTGGCACATTCACAATTTCATTCAATAGTCTTTTTTTGAATTTTGAACACAGAATTTAAAGAAACAAGAGACAATTTGGAGCCTGTTTGTTGATATCAAACAATCGAATACTAAGAAAACTTGGTTTTATTGGTTTACTTGGATTTAATTCTTGAAAAAGTGATTGATATCTTTGGTTTTGCAACAAACATTACTTATTCTTAACATTAAGGTGAGGTTCTATCAATAATCTATGGATACTTCACCTGAAGTCGCCGCCCAAGCTGTGGCACTTATTCAGGCCGGACACAGCCGTGAAACGTGAGTGCTCAACTTAATTTAAGTCGATCTGCGGTCCGAAATGTTTATCGGAGGTACCTAGAGACTGGCGGCTTTGTTCGTCGCCAAGGAAGGCCACGATCTCGGGTCACAACTGAAAGGCAGGATCGATTCATCGTGACGACCAGCTTGAGAAATCGTCACCTTACCTCCATTGAGATACAAAACCAACTTCGCGACTTCCACGGAGTATCTGTGAGCGCTCGAACTGTTCGGAGAAGGTTAAAAGAACGCGATATGGTACCACACAAGCCAGCTAATGGTCCCAAACTAACGCGAGCCCACCGAACAGCGCGCCTTCATTTCGCACGCAGTCATTTAAATTGGACACAGCAAGATTGGAGCCGTGTACTCTTTTCTGATGAGTCTAAAATTGTGTTACATGGCAATGATGGAAGGAAGAAGGTCTACCGACGTAAGGGAGAGCGTTTCGCACAATGCTGCTTTGAAGAGAGGGTTGCTTATGACGGTGGCTCATGGACTGTCTGGGGCGGTATATCCGCGAGCGGCAAAACTCAACTTGAGGTTGTTACAGGATCACGGCTGCCAACATTAAATGCTGAAAGGTACATTCGTGAGTGCTTAGAACCTCACGTGATACCATACGCGGACTATGTGAGCCCAAATTTCCTTTTTATGCATGATAATGCAAGAGCCCATGCGGCCGGCATCGTCAGGGAATATCTTCGGGATGTGAACATCACAGTTATGGACTGGTCAGCCAGAAGCCCAGACATGAACCCCATTGAGCACATGTGGGACGAGCTAAAAAGACGTGTTAGGGCTCGTCAGCCAGTTGCCCAGACGATGCAGGAGTTGAAAACTGCCATAGAAGAGGAATGGGAGATGATCCCTCAAAATTTCATAGAGCGGTTGATAAACTCTATGCCTAATCGTATGAGAGCTGTGGTAGATGCCCATGGAGGCAACACGCGTTATTAAATTAAACCTTTATTTGATAAAACATGTTTTTTATTCAAAAATCAATTTCCTTTAACAAGGCGCATATCCGACTTGTTAGGCGTAGCTCCATGTCGTATGGTATTCTGAATTCAAATTTAAAACAATACAATCGAAAAAGATGGTGAAATGTATCAGGTTTAAAACTGCATCAACAGTTTTTGTTCAATCTAGCAATCATATTTCGGTAGGGGCCATCGAAACCTAAACTCTAAGGTGGGCCAATAGATGTGTCCAGAAGTGTATATTTTTAGCCGACGAAAAAAAAGGAGGAGGTTCTCAATTCGACACGTATATATTTTTTTTATGTATGACCACGCGTAACTTTCTACAGTCGTCCGATTTGAAAAAGTTTTGTTTTATTCGAGAGGGTATACATCAAAGTTGGTCCCATATAAAATTGTTTAACTTTGCTGGGGTAGTTTTTGAGTTAGCTTCAATAATACGAATTGTTTCCCCACTTTTATATGGATGATGTTCTAGTTTGTTTTGCAGGTATTAGAATTTGAGGTTTTGTAGGTATTAGTATTTGGGTGGGGTTGGTACCACAACTAAAAAGTGAAAAATAAAAACATTTTTACAACAAAATACAACCGACTTCCAAAAACAACACTATAAAGTGAAAAATAACTTTAATTTCGGAAGTCGGTGGCAAATAACGAAAATACCTATAACCAGATACCGACTTCCGAAATTAAAGTTATTTTTCACTTTATAGTGTTGTTTTTGGAAGTCGGTTGTATTTTTTTGTAAAAAAGTTTTTATATGTTGTAGGTACGTATTATTTCATAAAAAATATGTTATAGTTTTAACCGCACTGCTTCGTTTGTTTTATATTTTCATTGGTGTATTACAAATTAAACTTTTTCAAATTAACTCTTTTTCATTGTAGACTGTTGTCACTCGGACAATCAGTTGTTACTGAACACACGATTGTTTTCTATTTAGAAATAAACAGTCGCATATGAATTGAGTTTAGAAACTGTCATTTTGTTTTTATTCACAAATAAAAGCAGCACTCATTCCTTTTAAAAATAAAACTACGTTCACACGTGACTTTGTCAAAGTACAACTTAAAGAAACAAGAACTATTATGTTTTCAAGAGCCAATATCACGTCTTCGAATTTTTTGTTCAAGAATAAGAAAGAATAAGAATAAGAATAATTTATTGTTTTTTTTTTTTTTTTTTTTTTTTATTTGTTTTTTTTATTTATTTGTTGTTTTGTTGTTTGTGGTTTCCTCACGATGTTTTCCTTCACCGTTTTGAGAGCAGTGGTGATGTAATAATTTACACAAAGTGCGACTGTCTGTGTTCGAACCTACAACTCTTAAGTCGCGGCCTATAACCACTGGCCCACCACTGCTCCGACCTTAGATTACAAATATAGGTTCACGCAGCATTGCACCTTGTCATGGTCTGTTCGAATAGTAGGTACCTATATCTCTGTTGTAATAGTAAAATACCCTGTTCAGGCACAGAATAAATAATTACTAACGCCAATCCCAAAGAATTTTTTGTCCTGTATTTTTTTTATTTTTTGTCTTGTTTGTTTTTTAATTTATTAACTAAATCTAAATTATCTAAATTCTCTCTTTGCATGGAACATTTATTCCATTTTGTATCTGGAGAAGGGCGTTGTTAGCTGCGCTACAGTTTATACTTTTGCAGCTATCATCGTTTTACTCGTTGTACTGACTTTTGTTATTGTTTCGAAATAAATTTTTTATTTATTTTATTTATTTAACGTAGTTCAGGTTAAATTCTTACGCCATCATTCACTAAAGGGAATTAGTATTTAACACATTCATCTGTATTAAATTAAGAAGATTTTAACTTTAAAATATACCTCACCACTTTTTCCAACAATTATTGTTTGAATAAGTTGATTTAATTATAATTAAATAACCATGGGCATAAATTAAGGTTATAAAATTTACCTTCAAAAACATTTTTAAGGTGAAATAAAATTATAACTTCGGGTTCAATCGAATCAAAGCATTCAATTTGTAAGTGGCACTACAAATTGGCATCCATAGGTACGTTTTCTGAACCATTTGTTTACATTTTCATTAGATACTTTTGGAACTGACTATATATAATGCACTGTATTCGATTTTAACCGCATCAACAGCGGGAATTGCCGTGTGTACCCAGCCTTCATACTGTAAAAAAGGCGAGTTACAATGCAGCTTGATGACCTATATGCAAGTCACAAAATTAGTCGGGTCTTAGTTTAGAAGACATAATGAGTCAAATTTTTAAGTATAGTCTAAGAGCTAGATCAAAGATTTTATCGTAAAGTTTTCGATCTAGCTCTTGGACTATACTTAAAAATTAAACTCATTATAATAGGTTGGGGAAAAAGTTTCTTCGCATTTTTTATAAAAATTCAAAACATTTTTTAATATACATTATTCACATTTATCTAAAGTATATAGGTACCATTTTGTTCGATAACTTTTTGCCATCTTGTAGGTAGGGACATGATCCCATTGCTATAGAAATTTTGGGACTTCTGATCAAAATACCGCGACAAGTGGTTTTGGCAGTCCTCTCGTGATGTTAACTTGACACTGCCTAAAGAATTCTGAAGAGACCAAAACAGGTGGAAATCTGAAGGTGCAAGGTCAGGACTATACAGCGGATACATTAACACCTCCCAGCCAAACTCTCTTAATTTTTGCTGAGTGGCTAAAGATGTGTGAGGTTTAGCGTTATCATGATGAAAAACCACACCCCTTCTGTTGATTAATGCCGGCCGCTTTCTCTCAACTTCTTGCTTTAATCTCATCAGTTGTTCGCAGTAGAGTTCAGAATCGATGGCCGTGCCTGGTGGTAACCGCTCATAATGAATAATGCCCTTCCAATCCCACCACACACACAGCATCACCTTGTTGCGAGTTAACCCGGGTTTCGCCACAGTCTGTGAAGCCTGACCGGCTTTTGACCACGACCTTTTTCACACGTTCTTGTCGTACGTGATCCACTTTTCATCACCAGTTATCAGCTTCTTCAAAAATGTTTCGGTTTCATTACGTCGTAATAAAGAATCACAAATGAGTACACAGTTCATTAGGTTTCTTTTAGTGAGCTCGTAAGGTACCCAAATATTGCGCTTTTTTGTGTACCCAGTTTTTTTCAAATGCGCCAAAACTATTTTGTGGTCAATTCCCAGTTCTTCAGCTACGTCTTAACTACTGATATGCCAATCTTGCTCCACTTTTTCAAAAATGGCATCCATTTTATCCGTAATAGGGCGACCAGAGCGACGTGCATCTTTGACATCAAAATTTCCGGATTGAAAACGCTTCAACCAAATTTGTGTTACCCTCACAGACACTGCACTGAGTCCATAAACATTGCAAATTTTTTTCGCGGCTTGCGTTGCATTTTTACCTTTTTTGTAGTAAAATTTTAAAATGTATCGAATTTCTTCATTAGATTCACTCATCTTGACAGTACGAAAAACAAATGAAAATCACACATTTTCCTAATTTGAATTTGGAATTATGTTCTATAAAATTTAAACTTTCAATGATACCAAAACCAGCCAGATACAAATAGTATAGCCAAAGAGATTTTAGTTTAAGTTCATACAGACTATAATGCGAAAAGACTTTTTCCCCAACCTAATATCTTCTATACTAGGACACGACAAAATTTGTGACTTGGCGAAAAATTACGACTAATTAGCGTCTAAATTTGGGAGAAAACAGATCTTCGCTAGGTGGCCTAGTTTTTGAGATATAAAAATGTGGCCAAGCTGAGGACATGCTCTCCAGATAGGCCACTTATGAACCCTTATAACTTTTGAACCAGTGACCGACATATTCTGATATTTGGCGACAAACGACTAATTAGCAACTAACTTTTTATGTTATCAAAATTAAAATCCTTGATGGTGACCATGTCAGTGTCAGTCACACAGTAGGTACTGTAGAGGCTTGATGCTTTGATCAAGCATCGACAATATTATACTGGCACACATTCAATCATTCAAATATGGAATGTACTCTATGAAGAAAACGATCCTCGTTTTCTTTATAGGATGACAGATAGAATCTGATGAGGGCTCAGCATAGAACCAATTTAGTTAAGGAGTGTGAATTATAATTTATCTAAAGCTTAAAATACAGAGGGCATCAGCCCCATATAACTAGAGTCCTCCTTTTATTATTAATTCAGTAAATCTCCTACTGTGAGTTTCGAGCCCTTTTTTTTTTTTTTTGGTGGATGGGAAATCATCAAATGACTTCTCCCGCTCTGGGCGGAGCGGGAGGGCGTGTCAGACTTTTAATGACTAAAACCCACCCGTGTTCCTTCGAACACGGGTGGGTTTTAGTCATTAAAAGTGACTCAACTGAAGAGTTGCCCGTGCCAGGGCCACGGTATCTCTTTCGAACAACCCGCAACCCCGGCGGCATCGGCCCTACTGGACCCCGTCACTGCTGACATTTCTCTGAGGCGCGCGTGGAACACAACGCGCCGTCGACCCGGGCCTGGTCCTTACCGGACGGCGAGCTGCCCATTACTCGTCGTCCGCAAGCCCGCGCCTACAGTGGCCAGGAATCGGCGATAGATTCCCGCCGCCCAGGGCGTCTCCTGCGGCGGCTAGGGGCGCGAGGGCGCGGCTGTTGCCTCTCCCTCACGCGTTCCGCCTTCTCCTTCTCGAGCATTACTGCTTCGCAAAAGGAGGTGACGGCCTCCCATGCACTCTCGCTCCGCACAATGGCCTGGACCAGGTTTGGACGCGAGAGATCGCCGCCGCCGATCGTCTCCGTGAGAACACGGCGGTGCTCCGCCCAAGCCGGGCAGACCTCCACTGTATGCTCCACCGTGTCCTCCGGGCGATCCACACAATGGTGACACCCGGGCGTTTCCTCCCGCCTTATCCGAAACAGGAACCTCCCGAAACAACCGTGTCCGGTGAGTCCTCACCGCCACGGCGTCCTCACCTTCCGCCTGACGCAGGTTCCTGCGTCAGGCGGAAGGTGAGGACGCCGTGGCGCCTCTCCAACCACTCCTCAAAGAGGGGACTTATCGCCGCAATTGTGGCGTGCCCAGCGCTGGGTTGCGACAATCGCACTCTCCATGTCGCCATGAGATCCCGCTGGAGTTCTGTCCGCTGTACCGTGATTTCTCGCGGCAGCGTAGTTACGCCCCGGCGTTTCGCCTCCTCGCACCACTCCCACACGTGCGCGAGGACTTTTGCCTCCAGATCCCATGGCGTTAATCCGGCAAGGAGGCTAGCCGCCTCACAGGAGACCGTGCGGTATCCCCGGACTAGCCGGATGGCCATGATCCTCTAGGACGCGTTCAACCGGCGGGCTGGTCGCAGCCTCAGGGAACGCGCCCACACCGGCGCCCCGTAAAGGGCCATGGACCGCACGACCCCCGCATAAAGCCTCCGGCAGGAGGCGCTTGGACCCCCCAGATTGGGCAGGAGCCGCTTCAAGGCAGCCCCGGCCCGCTCCAGTCTGGGAGCCAAACGTCGGAAATGCTCGACGAAATTCCACCGGCTGTCGAGGACGAGTCCCAGGTACTTCATCGTCGACTCGACTCCGATATGAACCCCTCTTACCGTTATTTGGGAACCCGACCGTGGCGCGTTCCGAGGACCATGAAAACACATGACCTCGGTCTTGTGCAGGGCTACCTCGAGTCCCAACTGCCGGATCCTCTCTACGATTGTCGCAATTCCGCGTGTCGCTAGTTCGGCCGCCGCCTGGTGCGACCTCCCTTGCGCCAGGACCAGCGTGTCGTCAGCGTAACATACAACGTTGACGCCGCTAGGGAGGTCGGCGCGCAGCACCCAGTCGTACCCGATGTCCCACAGATGTGGCCCCAGGATCGATCCCTGTGGGACACCGCACGGATGACGGCCCTGTCCGTCAAATAGACCTCGACCACTCGACAGAGGTAGGTTGGCATCCGGTGATACCGGAGTAACTCCCTGATGCAACTCCAGGGCAGGGTATTGAAGGCGTTGGCGATGTCTAGAGACACCGCCAAGACAACCCCACCCCGGGCCACAGCATCCCCCGTCGTGAGGGCTCGCACGCGCATGATGGCGTCCACTGTAGAGCGCCCCCTGCGGAAACCAAACTGGCTCTCCACCAGATCCGGCCCCTTCTGCACCAGCCACCCGACGAGGCGGTCTGCAATGACTCTTTCAAAGAGCTTGCCCACCTCGTCGAGCAGCACAATGGGTTTCCCTGCAGTTTCCCTGTCTTCCAACGAAGTGGGAACTGGCCCCTCTCCAAGCATGCGCTTAGGAGCCCCCCTAGTCGAGGCCCGAGAGCTCCAAAGGGCAGAAGGCCAGTGCCTCTTCCTGGCACGCCGTCGGATCCTGGGGCGAAAGGTTCGAGCCCTCACAGTGCTGACTTGCAAATTGCAAAATAAAAAAAGTTCGAGCCCTCACAGTACTGACTTGCAAATTGCAAAAAACGTAAGAAAAATTGAATTTCGCGGGCTACCCTGGCACTTCCCCCATAGGAAATAAAAAGTTCCTTTTATTCATTTGTATGACAATGCAACAGAAACCTTACATAGTGTCTATTGTTTCTTCACATACTACTTACAAACTGTAAAGGTGATGTCATGGACGAATAAAACGATGCATACTATTGCATGCACAAACAGACGAACTAGAACATCTTAGCTGATTTTTATGCTACAAAGATCACTAACAATGCCTACTGAATCATTAATTTCTTGTTGCCATTTTCAGCTAGTCTGATTGTAACTCAGGCCATAAGTGTATCTAGTCTGTCTCTTATTTGTATCTAGCGTATGTCTCTTACTTATTTGTATCTAGTCTATGTCTCTAATTTGTATCTAGTCTATGTCTTATTTGTATCTAGCGTATGTCTCTTATTTGTATCTAGTCTATGTCTCTTATTCGTATCTAGTTTATGTCTATGAATGTCTAAATTGCATCAAGTCTGTGTATATGTGTCTTACGTATGCTAGATGACGTAAATTTTCTAAAGCGGTAACGATATTTCCCAATATCCATATTATTTAGATAGCATCAATAAAATTTATGGCGTATTAAAATTTTATTTCGTGGTAACAAAACAGATGCCGTATTGTGTGTACTTACGAGATTTTGATTGTTTGTGCAATTCTACTAGGTACTGTTAGTGCTTTTTGGTGAATGATGACTAAATTATTTAGAAATAATAAAATGCATCTACGCATGGATCATGAAAGACAAAAAGATATTGAAAGAAGAAAATCCATCCTAAGAAGAACGCATGGATCATGAAAGACAAAAAGATATTGAAAGAAGAAAATCCATCCTAAGAAGAACGTTAAAGTAATTAATATTTAATTACAGAACAATCTAAAATACATTTTAATTTCAAACGCAGACTATAATTATATGATGGACCTAATTTAAATTTTAATTACACTGAAATTTTATTTTATTTATTTATTTTAGGTGACATGAATCCAATTAGGTATATTTTCCAGGAAGCGTCAGCCCTTGGATGGGCTTGTTTTCCATACGATCAGCAATTTATTTAAAAACAATTGGTACATTTTTAGAACACGAAAAAAATCTTATTGCTTTAACACAACTGTAAGAATAAGAAGACATATTTTGAAAAACAGGTAAATAAATAATACAGAAATATAAATCATACTTAAATATGAAAACTGCAATGAATATTCTGTAGTTGAACCGAACCCCATATCGGGTATGTCCTAGTGAAAAACTTTGAATTTTTTTGTTGTATGTCACTTGGCACGCATATAATCCATAAACCTACCTAAAGAACTGAAAATCATATCATTTCTGAAAGCACAGCTGATATCAGTCCAATAAAAGTGCCAATCGAACCGAATTTCACGTTCATTCGATCGTAACACTGACTAGATTAAACACCCGCTATCCGGAAACAAAAGCTTTACTCAGAACAAATACTTCAAAGGTTCCAAATGTTCCAAATACTTATCATTCCGAAACTATCAAATTACTTATTTAGAATGAAAATTGACATTAGCAACTCCTCCCCTAATTCTTCCGTTTGGTTTATTACATCTTAGTTTTGCTGTGATCCAATCTAATAGCGTCTATTGGGAGACTTTGCTTTAGCTGAATACATAACTGTGCACTTTGACAATGTAAACTGATGCAAATATGGACTTACTTTCCGACCGACTAAAACCCCATGGTTCCTCCTACTTTTACTTTTACGAGTAGTCGGGATCGGGAAGGCTGTACCGGAATTTTCCCAAGTTTAGTCCCGATACTAACAACTGGAAGCTTACCCTAGTAGGTAAAGTCTAGCCCTCAATCAAACCTTTATCTAACGTCAGAATATTCATTGCAATTAATATGAAGATGAAAATGGACATGAGCTCACTTTGACGATGGTGCCGACCTGGTTGTCTTGAGGGTCGAGCGCGCGCTCCAGGGGCACACGCTGCTGGTCCTTGTTCTCCGCGTCAACAGGGGCGCCCAGCAGCCGCTCCTTCATCTCGTGGATGTAGGGGCAACGCTGCATCGCGATATAAAATTCGCGTACGCGCACCTGGAACAAGAATTAAACGTAGAGTTATAAGTTTAGGTCTTCGACGGAAGGTACATCTATGTTGCTTATACTGTTTGGGCCCATGTAGATGGCCAAATTTATTGCAGAGGCGTTGTTCAGATAGCACTGGATGATGGATGAAAGTTAAGGAAACAAAGTTCTTCAACATTGAAATTATGCACTCGATAAACCAGGAAGCCAGCCAGCCAGCCTGGAGAGCCAGGGAAATTAACGTTTAACCAATTTGACTGCAAACTTATATCTTGTCCGTAAATTCAAATCACATGTGCCATCTTTTGACAGTTTAAGAAATGTCTATAATGTTTTAATTTGATAAACAATTAATTTCCCCGATTGTAGCGATTTATTGAAAAAAGAAAATAAATTAATTTTCAAATTAAGAACGAAAACAAACAAAAAATTCAAAATTGTCGCTGTTCCCTAAATTGAGTCTGATGAGCTTCTTGTTGCGGAAAATACGTGCATTTATAATGCGGCCCTATATTGAAGGAGGACTTCAGGAGATCGTCTAATATTTATTTAAGTATATCAACCATATTTCGCTACATGACGTATCAGACTGAACAATTTGAATTGACCTCTTTTGGCGTCTATAATAGTTCTTGACAGTCTTTACTAAAAATAAAACCATGTCGTATTAGGTTACTATGGAATTACGTTTAAAAGAATGCGTAGAACATAACGAGTAATCCAATATCTCTGCAAGCTTCAAGTTATATAGGCACCGCCTTCCGGCTAAGTGATTCGATTAATCATCCCGCAAGTTACATTAGCTTTATGCATGTACTCATCTTCATATTTGCGAAGAAGCATGTGGTATAGCTATGGATGAACGGTGGTTTAAAAGTTGTAGAGACGAAAATTTAAAAGACTGTGCTAGATGGTTTGGTCATGTTGAGAGGATGAATAAAAGCCGACTAACAAAAGGTACGTACATATTTACAAGGCAGATGTGAGTGGAAACGCCAGAAGGGGTCTCCCTAGAAGGACCTTACTGGTGATGTTCTTCAGAAAGGTCAGGTGCGTAGTACTCGCAACCGGCGGCGGCGTGCGTGTATGACCAGATTAAAGAGTTCTTTACTCGGGATTTCGCGGTTTATTATTTCAGGATTTTACGGTTTATCATGGCATACCTACCTAACTTCTTTGATCTTCTTTTTATAACATTGTAATATAAATGTGGAAGCTTGTAATTACAAGCTTCCACATTTATAACAACATAAAATACCAACTGACAATCGCTAATTAGCGATTGTCAGTTGTTATTTTATGTTACTATTTACGTGTGTCTGTAAGCTTTCTTAAAATTGTAAAAATAAAATAAAGATGTATGACCGTAGCCGTATCTGCCTAGCCTTTTCCCAACTATTTTGGATCAGATGCAGCTGAATACCATTATTTTACATGGAGCGACTGACTATCTGACCTCTACAACCCATTCTTGGGTTATTCGATAGATACCCCTTGGTAAGACTACCAGATGTATGAACGACAACGAAACAAAAGGATCGTAAGGATAATTGTAAGGATCGTAGCAGGATGTCGCCGGGGTCGCGGGTTGTTCGAAAGAGATACCGTGGCCCTGGCACAGGCAACTGAAGGAACACGGGTGGGTTTTAGTCAGTAAGTGACACGCCCTCCCGCTCCGCCCAGAGCGGGAGAAGTCATTTGATGATTTCCCATCCAAAAAAAAAGTATCGTAGCAGGAGGCGTTCTGTGTGTCTTTACATTTGCAAATATTTCAACTTTATATCAAAGTAGTTTCTTAAAAGTTAGTTCAGTGTCTTATATTTTATGTAGTGCCCTACTAGCTCGGCCCCGCCAAGCTTCACTCCAAAATTCCAACTTACTTTAATGCAATTTGTGGCTTATAGCAACTTTGTCCGCAACAGACACCATCGTGTTCAAGTCCGACGTAATTAGGTTTGAATAAGTGAGGATCGAGGTCTTTAACATTTAGTTTTTGTTTGTTGATCTAATTCTATTTTCGCCATGTTTGATTCTTATTTTTTGTGTGTAATTTTCATTCATGATTGACTGAGCGAGCGACGCGTCTTTGCTTCAAGTCTGGCTTTGCTTTCCTCTGTCAGTTTATTGGTACTCCCTCTACAGGTCGTACAGGTTTTACGACTTTATAGATTTTTTTTTGTCGTCGGGGATTTTTGATTGGCGTGGTACTTTCCCCAAAAAGGGGGCTACTAGATATCTCCGCCTTATGAGATCCGATTTCAATGGTACATTTTTTATTTGAAAGGTAGTAACTAAGTTGGTCTCATAAAAAAATTTGTGAAGATCTTATGAAGATCTTCGGCATGATGAGTAGAAGTCCTCAAAATGCAGGAAAATGCTGTGTTTTAGATTTCTACCAGTGGAATCGGCCCTTTAACTACTAGGTAGGGATTGATGGATCACCTGGGACCACCATCTCATGACAAAACTAGAGAATTCTGAAAATAATCATCAGAATTCTCTAAAACGAGGATCTCTAAATGGCGCTACTGTGCACCGCTAGTGGTAATATTTTCGCTACACAAGTTATTTAAAACGGAATATTTACCATATGTTTGTTTTTAACTTACTTTGAAACATCCCGTTTTAAATTACTTTGGTGGTATATTAATTGTTGTCAAAAAGTTTTTGCTAGCATGGTTTACTGTTCGCAGAACTACTAGTCTAGTGTTTGAGTGTCAGAATTTGTGAAATAAGTACCAACCTAAATAGGTAGGTACTGTAAGGATTGATGCTATGATCAAGCCTCGTTGATATAATGCTGGCTGACATTCAATCATTCAAATATGGAATATCTTCTGTCAAGAAAAACAATCCTGTTTTTGGTTTTTGTTTGTTTCCTGGTAGGAGTGCTTTATAATTTATTCTGAACTTTAAATATAAAGACCTTTAGCCCCAGTTAAATGGAATCTCTCTAGTATTATTTATTAGTTCAGATAATCTCCTACTGTGAAGCTTGAGGCTTCACAGTACTTATTTCACAAATTCTGACACTCAAACATCAACATCATTGACAGATTCATTCTACCCACAATTAAGTTTTCTGGAGGACTCAGTCTGCCTCCTATCTTTACTGTCATCAGTTGGTCACCTTCCCTGTCTAGGAATACCTAGACAACCCGGTTAATAAACCGCAAATCGCAGTCCTTAGCATGCTACCTACCCAAATCCAACAATTCAAGGCTAAATCAATTCTCCGTACGGGATACAAAGTTCATAGCCTCGCCGCCATGGGAATGAATACGCCTCCCATATCCTAGTGCTAATGCCTACGCTTTATGAATTACACCCTGTATATGGAGTGAAGACGTGTGTTGAATACGTAATAGGTTCTTATGTATCCTATGGTAATCCTCTCTTTGGTGACTGACGTAAGAAAATTGATGGATCGTGCTTACCTACATTTGGAATCTATGTGGCGTGATTAAGGGTTCCTTGTTGACTACGGAACCCTAAAAAAAGCTTTATAGATCTTGTTGTTACAAAACCAATGGTAATGCCATTCATTTTGAAAATGGAACAACATTCGTTGTGTTATTCACGTTCGCGTTGTCGAGCAGACGAAAATTATAAATCATTAATTTTTAAGCAATGTATTTGGAATTTCCTTGAAAATCTTTCGTATCGAAATAGAAAGTGTTTTACTACCCGTTCACTTCGAGAATGCCCCTACCTCGCGTTTGTGCCTCTACTACCCGCTCAGTTCCGATGCAAGTTGCTATCGGAACTGAGCGGGTGGGAAGTGGGACGCGAGGTAGGGGCATTCTCGAAGTGAACCTACTACGCAATTGGGGTGCTGGCTTACCAAGCTTCTTACAGCACCTCCAATGCACAGTAAATTACATATAATGGTGACGATTCTGTTGTACACCGAACTAACCTAACTAAACTATCACTAAAATTCCTTACTTTTTGCTATGAGAATCTTCTAAAATCGAGTTTGACAATCGTGACACCGCTTAAATAGTGCCTGTAGTATATTTGACCCGGTGGCTTTAATTGGAACTAACGAAATCGCTATGAAGTGACAAGGCTTGTCATATTTTGTTCACCAACATCGCTGTCGTTACCGGGTCAAATATCTTTTAGAGCTGGAGGGGCGCAGGGACGGCAGGTTCAACGTGTTTTATATGGAATGTAGGTACCTTTTTTTTTTGGTACCTACATGTTCAGTCATAGGGGTTTATGGGTGTTATAAAGGGGGGCCAAATTTTCATTATTTTTGCGATAGGACTCACCGTTTTCGAGATATATGCAAAAGAAAAGAAAACAATACAGTAATGTTTTTGCGTCCGAAGTCAAGGTCTCGGTGTGAATTTTAGTTCATGTCAACTAATTTTGTTCCACACCTTTTTAATCGCGATTAAACATAGTCTGATTTAGTTTGATAATTAAAATTTTAGGTGAAAACAGTCAAATTCAGAATAGCAAAATTGCCATTTTCACTAAACTAATAACTCCGTACAATCTTAGTCCTGTCAAACTAGAATACAGTTAAGTTGTGTCACTTTAGTCAATTTCAGAATGGGAAATCGTCGTTTGACAGGAATAAACTAAATTTTAGTGATTTTTAGTCTAGTTTAGAGGCATTTGTGACAAGAGAATCGGCACCAATGTTTCTTATCCCGTTAACTGTCTAACCTACTTCTAAACAGTCAAGTTGAAAATTTATGAAAATCTGAGTCACAGAATAATAGCCACATATATTTCAAGTAGACAAAAAATAATTACAAGAAAAATTCAATTGTTAGTTTGAGAAGAAGTCAAGTCAATAGATTTATTTCCAACAGGTGTGTGACCCACATGGACACTTCAAGTTTGTGATTAATGCTGGCTTGTTAACTTACGTACGTCTACAGAACAGCTCAATGGAGGATTTATTAAACTTATTAGGTATACTCGTACAGAAGTTTGGAGGTGCCTTTAGCGGTCACGGTCCCATGGTCATACATATCGGTGACATTATAAATTTCATATTACACTTTGCGAGTTTCATGGTCCTTTTTTGACACACTCCGAATTTTTCTCTAAACATACCTAGCTATTCGAGTAAAACAATAATTCAACTTTTAATATGAACACCTAATTATAATCATCATTTACAGCCCCTTTTAAGCCCAGTGCGTGGCATTACATGACTTTCTCCTGTTTACGCCTCTCTTCCCTATGTGATCACTACATACTCGTTCAAATCTTTCCGAGAAGTCCTTTTAAGCACCCAATTAGGCATTAAATTAAAAAAGTCATCAAACCATCTTGCTGCTGGTTTTGCTAACACTCTGTGTATTTAACATAGAAAAAGAAAATAAACAATAATGTTTTATTAAATTTTACCTCATAAACAATACGCATTGTTAACAATACAAGTATGATAATCAGTTGTGATAATCACCGACATTGACACCACTATCGATTATTACCATCACAATTATTATAATAATCACTGATAATACAGGATCAATACCAACACACACATTTATTACACCTAAGTATGTACTGTAGAGTCGGTATTGCATCGCAGGTGCTTATTTGCCAGTAAAGTGTGAAAATCACACCTGTCTGGGCACAGGCGATCTATAAAGTGTATGGAGTATGCAGGAATATTGACAAAGATGCCTACCGGCTTGGATTTATGTGCTGTTTCAATCGCTTTATTGAAAGTGGGTTACTATGACTTGTAGGCGTTCGCGTAGGAACTTGTTTCTATTATGCAGTTTTGAACTTTTTAAACCGGATATCGTGTTGGTTGTTCTTTTTCTAAATCAATATGCGTTGTTAAGAGGGCCGTCGCATTTTGTCCTACTTGTTAAAATGAAAAGATGCTTTTTTGAAAAATGTAATCAATTAGCGAACTTGTAAATTTTAATAGGTACCTTATTATTAAACATTTCTATTGTGTATTTAATAAATATCTAATAGTTAGCGAACTAGTAAATAATTATTTACTAGTTCGCTAACTATTAGATATTTTTCAAAAAAGCATTTTTTCATTTAACATTCTTAAAAATTTGGTCCCGTGTGAGCGAGAGAGGTGACAAAATGAGACAGCCCTCATTAACAAAATTCAAAAACTATTCAAAGATTTGACCATCATGACTATTACGTTTGAAATCGCCAACCCGTCTTGAGCAAGCGTGGTCATCAATGCTCGTGGCTTCTCTGTATGAGAAGACGCCTTTATGCTGCAGCTGCATTGGGACAATAATAGGCTGGTATTATTGGGTACTGTTTCATTGGGGTATTAGCTGTTTTACATAACATAACATCACGCCTATATTCCCCGGAGGGTAGGGCAGAGGTGTACCTATGTATATGAGGTTTTATACTACTTTGTGCCTAGTTTTGGGCAAACCATTCAGTAATGTGCCAACTGCAAGATGTATGTAAGGACTGAGGAGTGGCTGCTCTTATCAGTAACAATGAGATGTCTCTGACAAGAGGACGGACGCTTTGTCAACAGCCACGCGAAACGTTTTCATGTGTCAAGAGGGTTGACTTTGACTGTTCAGCCAGTACGAATGACAGACGTCACTGAATAACCTTCATAAATCGTCTTTTTGTTGAGAATAAATAAACGATAAATCTGTCAATATCAACAATGTTACATTATGGAATGGAAATGTGATACTGAAAAGCATAATAATTCATATTTATGAGGGATAAATTTATAAATATTAATGGTCTGTTGTCCGTCCGTTACATAACTAATCATGTGAATAATTGAACAACAAATGAGGTTTTATTTAATTAAAATACCTAAACAAAACAAATTGCCTATTTTTTTTCCAAAATAAATCGTTTCCTTATTTGAAAGTAGAACGAGCTTCGAAACCACAGCCTGGCCACAAAGAAAGTGCCCAATTAACATCCACCTTTCGACTTCCAAGGAAGTCAATTAAAAATCCACAGAGTAGCAAATTAAAAAGTAACAAACGGTGCATTTCTAACTATGCCACATTATGGGAATTAATTCTGGCCTCGCGGCTCGGAAAGCTGGCTGAATGCAGAACGTTTTTTACCGAGTGAAACCACCATTATGTGGGGAAAATACTGGCAGCTATGTGTGTGGCGTAGAGTAGTGGAGCCCGTCTGACCATGTCTGGCTGAATTGTGTCTATGTGACAAATGTATCAAGGGAAGAGTAATAGATACCTACAGTTTGATGTAGGTAACAGGATAAGTTTGAAGTTGATTTATTGGCGTAAAGTTGTCAGGTTGAAAGTTGTGTGCGTGGTAAGGAAATTGTGGAAGGTGATTTGTTATAACTATAAGACAGTGATTTCCATATTATGAAAAATAGTGCCAAAACGCTTAGGTATTAATTAGAAAATAACAAATAAAAGCATCGAAATATCTTAACATTGGGCTGATGCATAGATATCAGGGGTAGGTAATTCTGATACCTACCTAAAATAAAATTAGTACAAAATAACAGTTATGGTTATGAACTAATGACCGAGTATTGAGTCCTTACGTACCTATATCTATTGTACAGCATAATTACGACAATCGATACATATAATGAAATGGGGCCACCAGGTCAATGGACGTTGCGAACTACTCACATAGCGTAAAATTAAATTAATGTCTATCTATTTAATCTACTGTTGTTTTCAATCTGTGGTCAAGCTGCTGTAAATAGTTTTTATGGGTGTAACGAGAAAGTTGTAGTAGGTACCTACCTCCTTACATAAATATTATTGAAAGCACAGATTGAAAGATTTACATGTAGGTACACTCCTACCAACTTATCTGTGAAATGGCGAAAATTTAAACTAAGGTCGTCATGTTGAAATGTCATTCGATTGTGCCGACCATAGAAATATAATTTCTTATACCTATGGTGCCGACTCATGTCATTCGATTGTGTCGACACATCGACGGTGCCGTCCTCTTTCAGTTCACAGATTAGTTGGTACATGTACTATGAACATCTTTTTGAAATAAACGTCAAGATGACGGGACCCCGCCAGGTTATTCGAATATCATGTGAATAGGATTTAATACAATATTTCTACTATTTCATACTTTCATAGTAAAATTCTACACTCATAAATAACATTTCAAAATATTCTACAAAGAAAGTGGTACCGCTATTTTGATATCAATATGGCGGGACCACTATTCAGTTAAAGAAAAACACATGGCGTGATCTTAAACTGGACACATCAAATTTTAATACGATTTAGTACGACTACGTTTGAATCGTTATTATACTTTTAGAACTGTAATTTCAATAAAAAAAAAAGTGTTATAAGTACATCAGAAAAGCGCCTGAAGAAAAAGTATCATTTTAAGTCGATGCATGCAGCATCCTATATTTTGACGTCTATTTTGAGGAGGAAATAGTAGTGTACCTAGGTGTCTTTCTTAAGAATAGGTGATCCTGCCAGTGACTGATTTAGGGTTGAGTTCTAGATTATAATGAGAAGCAAAAACAACGTGAAAATTATTTCAGCGAGCAAATTATCTAGTCACAGGTCGTAAATAGTACGTACCGTCACAAAATTAAATTCAAATCCTAAAGAGGAACCAGGGCAAGGCCCTAGTATGTCCACATGAAACACGACACCACATCGTCCGCACTGACAGTTTATGATCCAAATCGAACTGGCATCCGTCAAGGCTGAGGAATTTGATCCAATATGACTCTTAAGACCTGGCCTAATTTGTCTCAATGTTATAATGTAAACATTCATTAACAGTTGTTTTATTGATGTAACTGGATACGAGTCTATGAATAATAATAGCTTTATGATACGAAGTTAATTTGATTTGTGAATCCGGTGTGATATTTAACACTTATTATTATTTAATTCTACTCTACTTTCCGAGTTCCGTTTTGACACTACTGACATCGGTGAAGAAGAGACATCGTGAGGAAACCAGCACCCTAATTTCGTAACACATTATCTATCGGAGTTGGTTTCATTTTGAAACAAATTGCTAATCCATTGCTTCCTATGTTCGAAAAATGTGTCGGTCGACAACGTAAATAACGCAATGAATGTTGTTGAGTCAAAATGAAACCAATTCCAATTGATAGTGTGTTACGCAATTAGGGTGCAGGACTTATAATATAAGTTTAAAATCGCCAACCAGTCTTGAGCAAGCGTGTGATCGCGTGAGCTCGTGGCAAGTAATAACATAACAGCCGTACGGGTCGATACATCAGGTTAAGCTACGCTTGCCGGAGTTGGTCCGTGGATGGGTGACCATCCTTACATACTGAGACTGCTCCGTGCCTCGGAAAGCATGTTAAGCAGTTGGTCCCGGCTGTCATTCGTGAATCTTTGACAGCAGTTACGGGTCGTCTGTAGCCCGAAAGTCTGTCAACCAGTCTTACCAAGGGGTATCGTATTACCCGGTAATTGGGTTGTGGAGGTCAGATAGGCAGTCACTCCATATAAAATACCGGTATTCAGCTGCATCCGGTTAGACTGGAAGCCAACCCCAGCATAGTTGGGAAAAGGCTATGCAGATTGAATATTATAATATTAATAGCTTTTTCCTGCGGCTTCGCCCGCGTGGATTTTGAAAATTATACCACAGGAACGTAGGTACTATCGAGATATCCTATGTCCTAACTCAGGGCATGGTCTACCTGTGCCAAATTTCATCCAAATCCGTTCAGCTGTTTTAGCGTGAAAGCGTAACAAACAAATAAACTCACTTTCGCATTTATAATAATTAGTTAGGAATGTATGTATAAGTACTATAGGTGCACCTCTGGCACAGTCATGATTTTATGTTTATTTATTTGTTTAGTAGTATTATTTTTCTAAATCTTTTATTTAAATCTATTCACACTTTAATAGGAGAATTAGATTCGTTCTAATCTTAATCGGCATCTTGCATGCCTGCATTGTCCTCCCATACCTATTAACACTGTTATTTGAAAATATTGTAAAAACCAATTATTTTTAAAAGAGACGGTAACCATGGAGTTTCTTGCCGGCTCTTCTTCATAGGAAACGACCAATTTGGAACCATGCACCTAGCTTCTGACGTTTCATAAGTGCCCATGTATGAGTGTGAAATAAAATATTTTCATTTTGCTTTTGCATCTGCCAGTTGCAGTCAAGATAAGTTTTTTGATTAATGGCATTACCATTCATTCTTCAATTATCATCCATATCTTCCTGATTAATTTGCATTCTACTGTTTAATAACTACTACCGATTACTTAAAACTAAGAGAAAACCTTCCGACTAGTTTTTTAAACCACATTAAGTACCTAACTATCCTGGGGGCCAACCACCACTACTTAAAGCAGTATTATTTTAATGTTACTTCATTGTGAGAAAGAGATGGAGCTATACAGGACGTCTAGCTCCATCTCTTTCCCACACTCATGTAAGATTAAAATAATACTGCTTTAAGAGGTGGTGGTCGAGCTCCTGGTCGATACGCAAAATACGCGCATTGTCGAGGAGTTGCGTATACCAGCCCGTATTACCTAAGTATCCTGTAGTGCTATTCTGTAAATATCTCACCGTGAAAACTTAGGTGAAGTGAGCTTAAAATGAGCTGTCAATTGTGTCAACCCCTAGCATCAGGTGGAATGACAGCTCACTTCACGCTCACTTCTCTTAAGTTATCACGGTGAGATGTTTACAGAATAGCATTGCTGGTCATTGTTTTTAGGCTCTGCACTAATAACTATTTCAAAAAACCTCGTATAAAAATTATAAAAGGAAGGATCATACGTACAACATTTGCTTGATACTTAACATATTTTATTTATGACAACATCTCTGAAAAAGCTGTAGGTTAGCTACTTAAACTTAATGAGCGCAAGATGGTTAAAATTCAAATTCAAAATATTTTATTTCACATAAAATTTCATGGGCACTTTTAAACATCAGAAGCTAGGTGTACGGTTCTAATAGGTATTTTCCTATGGAGGACAGCCGGCAAGAAACTCCACAGTTGCCTTTTTACAATGTTTATTTCCTATTCGCTTGGAAAACAGCCCCGTGAACGAAAGTAATTAAGTACTGCCATGTTCCTTTACGTTGCCACATAAATTATTTAAAAAATGCTTTTATGCAAACGACTTCAATTAATCTAAAAGAAAATTCTAAGAAAAGATTTCAAAGGAAAGTCTACGATATCTTTTAGGTGTCAGGAAAACTCTCAAAAAGATAATGTAGTAGGTACCTCCGGCTATCTTCATCAGAGCTTTGCGAGTCACAAAATAATACTCTAGTCTAGAACACCTACGTTCAGTCTCAAACTCTCCAACATAGTACAAAGTAATTGCCTATTTATGCAAATAAAGAAGCACTTAATTGTGGCAATTTACATTTTAAAGCAAACCTTTTTGTTATCTCTGTTGCACAGTAAAAGCCGCGCTAAAGGTCTTTGGCAAGACTCGTGTACTTAAACACTAGAATAAGACAAAGAAGTAGGAATAAGACTAGCTATAAAGCAAGCAAAAGTAAATGTTTTTTGTAATAATGTTTTTTTTTTAAGTATTTAAAAGTGGTCATGGAGTTTCATGCTCGTTTTTTTTTTTTTTTGTAGAAACCTACTACGCTTTGGAATGGGCCACTAGCTGCCTGCCTGCCTGCTTGCTTGCCTGCCTGCTTTGCCTGTATTTGAAATAAATGCTTTGATTTTGAGAATGGTAACGATAAAAACCGTTAACATAATAACAGATGTGCTCAAGAATTTTTATTAATAGTTTAACGTTGATTCTATAATATATAACCGATTGTAAACTGTTTAAAATCGATAACCAGATTTGTTTACCTAATCGTTGCCCTACACTAGTGGTTTTATTGTATCCTTCTGCTTTTACAAATAAAAATCTGATTTACGAAATCAAGCAATCATCTATTTTGTTTGGGAAGTAAAACGCCGCCGCCGGTGGCGCCAATTTAGTCGTCAAATAGTTGTCAAAGGAGCTAGGAATATTATGATAATAGGAATGTTTCCCGGGTAAACAAACGAAATTCTATTTAGTCCGTCATTATCATATCAATAAAAAAAATTACTTAGATAAAACGCATTAAAGTTGGGGAGTGGGGGCCTCGCTACGTCACAACTATAACAAACTACGTATATATCTGGCTAGGAGTGACGTCATGCCACATTTTAACTTAATGTATCGCCGTAATCTTTTGATTACGTAGAAAAATGAAAAAAAAGTGTTCTATATTTTTTTAATAAACTACTTGACGGACAAAAAACATTTTAGTTAACATCCCTATTATTGACTGCCAAATTTGTTCCTTCGTGCTAAGGGCTTAAACAGGTGGCAATCGCAATCAAAGCGTTTCGTATTTTTACAATGACTTTCAACAGGATTAACATAATTATGCGTTCGGTAGCTAGTCAATCCAATACATTTTTGATTTTTCCATTATGGTTAGGTATAACTTAAGCTTTGGTTTCCTTGGAAAGCGGTTCTGTCATATTATAACGGCCGTCATTTTTGTATTTGACATCTTTTTACGCAGTAGAGCGAATCTAACGATTTAAATCTCTGCCACTGCTATCATTTTCATGACAGCCGTCACTGCGGCCGTTTAGTGCGGTGACCACTCTTCTAGTAAACCGCAGCTTTAAAGAACGTCACTTTGTCTAGGCCTCTGTAGGTACAAAAGTACGGTCATGTAGAATCTGGTTCTGTTTTGCATAAAATACCGTGTAGCGCTATGTAACCTGCATTCATACTCTACTTGCATCACAGTACTTAAGACGAAACCTCTTTGTTACGGATCTTTTCTTCAGTTTAAGTGTGCGAACGTTGGGACAATTCGCGGTTCGTTTTATTTGTATTTCTACATTGTAGGTGTGAGAAAATTGTCAGAAATGTCTGAATAGTCACTAATTGTGTGGTTGCTTTCTAAATGGTTGTATTCTGTAGCTAATTGATTTCCTTTATGTAAGCGTTCTGCCTGTGTATTTGGCATTTTTGTATGCAGCTGGTGGTTGTTATAGTATAGAGCGTTAGCATTCCTTTTTGTATCGTCTCATTTCCTTTTCTTTCGTTGGTGTTTCTAGTAGGAATACGATTAATGTCTCAAAGGTATATTCTACGTAAGGGTATGAAATAGTAACACGTATAAGGCTGAGATCTATAAACGTCACTTAGCACGTACTTTGGTTACTTTTTATGTCACTGTCGCACAACTGTCAAGTTACAAGTTCAAGATATAGACGGGACATGTCTAAGTCAAAGCTCGAAGTAAGTAACATTTATAGATCGCGGCGGTCTCGGCCTAAGTAACCAATCAATCAATCTGCCTAGCCTTTTCCTAACTATGTTGAGGTCGGCTTCCAGTCTAACCGGATGCATCTAAATACCAGTATTTTACATGGAGCAACTGCCTATCTGACATCCGCAACCCAGTAACTCGTAAGATTTGGTTGTCAGACTCGGGGACACGAATGACAGCCGGGACCAACGGCTTAACGTGCTTTACGGGGCACGGAGGAGTCTCGGTATATAAATATGGTCACCGATACACGGGCCAACCCCGGCAAACGTAGCTTAATCACGAGCCACGTTCTCAAAAATAAAAAAATTTGCAAAAATAATAACTCAGGTTGACCTACAGTCCTAGTACCTATTCCTAATTACCTACATACAAACAACAATTCCGACAAAACAAGTTGGTTGAGTGATTCATGCAGTTTATTTCAATTTTATGTTCCACCGTAGCCATGAACGTGTAGTAAAACAATTTTAAAATTTACGACGCCCATACCTCTTTAAAATAGGCGATACACCTACTTGGGTTAAAAACTGGGGCATACGTGAAGGAAAAATATTAGTTACGGTACTGTAACCACAGCATAAATACTTAGGATAGGTTTAGAACAGTCAGTTGTATGGCCATCAGCAGTTTGCTAAGAAATGTGAATAATAGGTACACAACTGCTGGAGGCGATATAAGAAGATCAATAGCAAGGAGTAGGTACGCAACAAGTATTCGCTCATGTTTGTTAAGATGAAGAAGTCAATTTTAATACAGACCTATATATTTTTTATGATGAAAAGGGTAGGTTGAACTTTAACATATTAATGTCAAAGTAATAAAAATTGTGATCGAAGCATATGTAAGTTTAGTAGACCCAGGAGAAGTTATAGAAAAAACAATTTTACAACTGCTTGAGATTATACGAGGGCGGGTCAATAAGTCCGTGACTTTTTGATTTTTCCGTCTCTTAATTGAAATGGCAACACTGCTCCCGTCAACAGTCATCTGTCAGATGACTCCTGTCAAAAATTGAACAAGCTGTGACATTTAGTTTGTTTTTGACAGCCGTTAATATCAGACTACCGCGTTGACTGAGAAGAAAATGGAAAAAAGTGAATTTCGTGTGCTCATTAAGCATTATTTTTTGCGGAAAAAATCCATTACGCAAACCAAGGCTAAGCTTGATAAATATTATGGGGACTCTGCACCATCCATTTCCATGGTAAAAAAGTGGTTTACTGAATTCCGATGTGGCCGTACCAGCACGGAAAATGCCGATCGTTCTGGACGCCCAGTTGAGGTCTCCACATCCGAAACAGTTGAAAAAATCCACGATATGGTTTTAGCCGATCGGCGATTAAAAGTGAGAGAGATTGTGGAAGCCATAGGCATCTCGCATGGCTCAGTGGTTTCAATTTTAAACGATCATTTGGGTATGAGAAAGCTTTCCGCAAGATGGGTGCCGCGTTTGCTCACAATCGACCACAAACGCAAACGTGTGACAATTTCGCAGGAATGTTTGGCGTTGTTCAATCGCAATATGAACGAGTTTTTGAGCCGTTTCGTAACCGTGGACGAAACGTGGATCCAACACAACACACCGGAGACCAAACAGCAGTCAAAACAGTGGGTTTCTCGGGGTGAATCGGCGCCAAAGAAGGCAAAGGTGGGTTTGTCAGCCAACAAAGTCATGGCGACTGTTTTTTGGGATGCACGCGGTATTATCCACATTGACTACCTTCAAAAAGGAAAAACAATCAATGGCGAATATTACAGCAACTTATTGGGTCGATTCGATGAGGCATTGAAAGGAAAGCGACCGCACTTGGCCAAGAAAAAAGTCCTTTTCCATCAGGACAATGCACGGGTGCACACATGTGCAGTTTCTATGGCAAAAATCCATGAATTGGGCTACGAATTGCTCCCTCATCCGGCCTATTCTCCCGATCTAGCCCCGTGTGACTACTTCTTGTTCCCAAACTTAAAGAAATGGCTCGGTGGAAAGAGATTTGCCTCCAACGACGAAGTCATCTCACAAACAAATGCCTATTTTAAAGACCTCGACAAATCATATTTTTCGGAAGGGATAAAAAAATTGGAGAAACGTTGGGCTAAGTGTATAGAGCTCAAAGGAGACTACGTTGAAAAATAAAATAACTTTTTATCTAAAAATTTGTGTTTCATTTAAAAAGTCACGGACTTATTGACCCGCCCTCGTACCTACAAGACGATTCATAGCATAAACTAGGTAAAGGGTTTGGTAAAAAAAAACATTAACATTTTTCTGAGGAGAAGTAACTTTAACATTATCAAAATCGTAGTAAAAATATTGATAATGAAAGCATGACATGTGTATACCCATATAGAATACATCAACAGGTAAAAGCAATTACTTAGCTAAAGTGTCTAAAAGCAATGAGTTCGAGTGACAGTGTGAGGCAACGATATAAAATACATTAAGAGATATCATGCTGCCACCTATCATTTTGAGAGGTTCCCCCAGTCTTCTCTACACTTTCAGCGTATCGTCTGGTAGTATAATCCAAAGAGAGGCTCCCAAAATAGAAAGCGTAAACACAATATCACACACACAACATTAAACAACATAAAACAATGTTTATGATCGAAATCTGCATTTGAAGAGGTATAAAACTACACCATAAAGCTGCTATATGAGAGGCTATTAGTAAGGAAGCGAATCTAACTATTATACACCAGTAGACTATAAAAGAAGAAATTTTGTTGACGAAGAAAATAGTGGTAAAAGGCAATGGCATTAGGCTGACCAACGTCATGCACATAAATCACTTGGAACTTTACTGGAGGCACTCCCTAACTCTGTACACCCAGAACGAGAGACAAATATTTGCACGGCCTTCAGTTGTTTCAGGGATAGGACGTTTTAGTAGGTATGTGGGCTGTGAACTTTGTAAGTAACAGCCAACAAGTTCCGAGATAGGTAGTATAATATTTGCTTATTTGGATCCGTTACCGCTACTTCAGATTGGCAAACTAGACATGGCTTGGATAATAGATCCAAGTAATGATTTGAAATTTGACACAAACTCCCAATAAATAAAAACAATATGAAAACAATGATAATCTGTCTACAGCACATACCAACTACCAACGAAGTAAAATCTATCACAAATCGAAGATTACTGAATGATGCAATTTCTAATTAATAACACACCAACAGCTTAACACGAAACAAATAAGTCTTAGCCTATAACCGTGCACAAATAGGCAACCAGTAAACCGGAAATAGAACTAGGTTTCCACTGCATAACACGTCACTGAAGCAAGGAAATTAATGTTCTTTACACGTTGCTCCAGAAACGGTGGAACTGCTCCCAATTCTGTTAATCATGTTGCTCTAATTAGTGCAGTGTTCGGATTACACGCGAGGCTGGCAACAGACAACTGAGATGGGATCCAGTATCTTTTGTTGTTAAGAAAGAATTCGTTGGTAGATGAAAGGGCAAAGGCCTGGATGGGTTTCGTGGAAGCGAAAATTAGAACAAAGTTAAAATAACTAGTTCGTAGTATCTTAGTAGAATTATACATGAATCTTCCGCTGGACAATTCACATAATTTCTGTATAAAAAAAAAAAATATCTGCCTAGCCTTTTCCTAACTGTTAGTTGGGGTCGGCTTCCAGTATAACCGGATGCAGCTAAATACCAGTGTTTTACATGGAGCGACTGTCTGTCTGACCTCCACAACCGAGTTACCTACTGGGTAAATACGATACTCCTTGGTCAGACTGGTTGTCAGACTTTTGGGCTTCTGACGACCCGTAACGACTGTCAAAGATCCACGAAGGACGACCGGGACCAACGACCTAACGTGCTTTCCGAGCCACGGAGGGGTCTTGGTATGTAAGATGGTCACCCATCCACCGACCAACAGCGGTAAGCGTAGCTTAACCTGATCGATCGACTTCTGCGGCTTGTTATTATTTAGCCACAAGACAAGCCCCTTCTTATAAAAAAATGACAGTCAGAAAACTTGTACCTAACAAAGCTCTACTTTTCTGCGAGCTGTAACTCAATTAAAAAATGTATTGTGCCGGCTGTCCCAACAAAAATAAAAGAATCAGCGGGTCAGAACTCAGCCAGGTGGGTCGTAGTATTACGAGAATGCTCGGCCTTTTGGCTCGCTATCAACAAAGGACAGACTAAATGGCTGCGTCAACAGCTGCCACTGATAACGATCTCGGTATCCAGCAATAAGCCTGGACACTGATGTGTGATAAGAGCAAAGGTAGTGAAAGGCCGAAAGGGCTATCGCGTCGACTTTTTGTGTAGAAAAAAAAACGAGTTATTTTTTTGGAATGTTTTGAATTCTTAATTACTTTTTTAGAGTGGTGATAGTAATAACATAAATAAAAATGCATTATAAATAGCAGCGGTTAATTCTACACTTACATGCCATAGTAATGACAATGCAGCTTGAAAATTTACTTGAACATACCATACAATCAATGTATCTACATATCGCTATAATATTACTACATAAAATACCCCACAGCACATCGGCTTATAAACAATTTAAGTCAGAACCGATCACCATACAGCTTGGCAACAAACCATCGAGCCTGTGTTGGCACTACCACCAGTCACCGATAATGTAATTTACCGTGTTTGCTGGATGTCATGGGGCATTTGCATAACAACCAGATCGAAGATGCCATAATTTGTGTGCGCCTTCACGAAGGTAATGCCCGCATTCTAATTTGAATGGTTTTCTACGTTTGCTTTTTGAATTTGTTTATCAAGACGGGAACGGAACGGAATAATTTGGAGTGAATAGGTTAGTGATTGTATGAAACAAAAACTTGAAATTCGAGTAGGTAGGTACTACTGAAAGAAATTTTATTGATTCCATTTTAGTTCATTAGCAATTTAAACGAAGTATTTACAGCGAATATGAAGGCAATTCCACGAAATTCCAATATTCAAGTAGAGAATAAAATGAAGCAAAAAAAGTTTATATCAAAACATTCAGCGAGAATGCACGTGAAAATCAACATACAGATGCTACCAAGGGGAAACGTGAACAAACTAAAAATTGATCAAAACGTAAATATTGCAAAGTGAAACGCAAAACATCGCTTCATATTTCGCATATAGAATATTGAAATACGAAGTCAAAGGGCGGTAGAAATAATTAACATTGAAGCTAATAAAAACAGAAAAGCTCGCAGATTCATACTCACAGTGTAGTGGAAACTAGAGAGAAAACAAGTAATTGAATGCTCTCATAACTAGTTGCTGTAGATTTAATCAGAAAAAGTAGAGCAAAATAATAAAACTAAATAAAAATAAATAACAATAAACTATAATAATAAACTAATAATAAACTAATAATAATAAATATATGCAACAGCCTGGAATATTGTTTATCTATATGCAGGAGAAATAAAATGTAAGTAGTTGAATTAAACCATGAAAATTTTAAACGTCCAGATATCAGATAGATAATAATAATATTTGGACAAGCAGTAAAATATTTTAAAAGTAGATAAAAGTTCTAATTTTTTTATATACTTACAGGGTTATTGGTAATATGTCGGAAATTCATTAAGGGGATGTAGGTGAGGCTATTTGCAACCAACTGACCCCATATGACTCCTATGGAAATGTCAACCTTTATTTTTGAAGAAATCGATCATTTCAGTCAAAAACCCGGCTCAAAATTATGAAAATTGTAACGATTTGTAGCTCTGATTTAAAAACTATTAAAGTGTTGATATTGTCATTTTATGGTTGATTATTAATTATATTATAAAAGCAGATAATAGTAGAAAAAAAAAATCATGCATTGTTTTCGAAGTGAAAACTTCTTTTAGGCGCGTTGAGCGATTTTTGGTAGGGGAAAATCTTATGAGTTCGGGTCACGTCACGCGACATGCTAATGTGACGTGTTATGTTGCGCTGTCAAGTTTTCACTTATCGGCAGTCCCCATGACTGACTATGTGTTTATTTTATAAGTAAATTTACAAAGTTATATACTTGCCGCAGATATCTTTAAAAAAATATAAAATTTCAAACAACTGGAAAATATCTGACATTTGCTTAGGGGTCATGAGGTCATATTACCAATAACCTTGTGTAACTCTCACCATTAAATGAAATGCACGGGATACGATACCAAACGTTTATTTTTCTTTCATTCTAAAATCTGTATTTAAATGTTGTCATAATAACAGAGCAACTCGCTTCAAAATAAGTCGGATGTCAAACTGTATCATCTGCTACGCTAAATCTGTTTTATTAGTTTTCCTACAACATTTTAATAGTTTGCACAACTGTGCCAGACTGCAAGCTGGCTCTAGAGCGGCTTTTTCTTTGTGTCATCTGTATCTCATTTTATGTCTTGGACACTATAGAATCGTATTCATTGTTTCCATTATTTCCATTAGAATCAACATTAGTGTCAAAACTCTGGCCCCATTCTTTGAAAAGTTATTGCTTCAATGTCTTAAAATTGATTAGTTGTCGCAAACGCTTCTATATCGCAATAGCATATAGACAGGTTGCCCACCTATCGCCTACACACCACGGCAACCTATTTCCATTAAAATGCCTGCGTAGGAAGATAACCGAATAACAGACTATATTTTTCTTCCATTTCGTCTTTGAATGGAAGTTTAATAACCCAGATATGCCAAACGTCGGAAGTCTTGAAACATTGGTCGATCTAATTATTGTTGAACTGAATTTCTAAGAAAGGCAAATGTGTGGCAGCCCTGTGTTTCACGTCCATCAGATAGTGTTTGTTTATGATCAAACCCATTCCAAACTTCCTGACTATTAATAGTATTAACACCTAATGGTATACGTACTGGACTATAAATAATATATTGAAATTCATGACTTACGGCTTACCTACTCTTTCCAGTCTTAGCGGTTTTGATTATATGGGAAGATTCTCTTTAGAAGGGGCGTATATTTTTGATATCAAAAACAAAATCATTCTTAAGCAGCTTAAGATCGTATAAAGCTTAAAAAGGGTTGCTGTTTTTTTTATTCTTGACATTTCATAAAATGTTTCAGCTCCTATATTATATTACCTAGTTAAGTTTTTTGATAGGTAAGTCTTTTTACCTCATTAACATTTTCTGCTTTATTGTCTTTGTAATTGTTGGTCCTTAGTTATTGGAAGTTACATCTTCAATATTGTCTTTCGAAACATGAAACTTTAAAGGGGTCTACTATTTACTTCGATTGGAATCCATTCAGCCGTAAAGGCTTACACTCCAGTCAACTAATTTACTTGCTCATACTAGCAATATGACTATATTGAAACATCTCCAATACTATACAGAGGAAATTTACCATCACTTCATATATCAAATATTAATTTTAGTTTTCATAATACAGTTATTTTCAGGAATAACATCATGCTCTAGAACATATTAAACTATACAATTTATAATCACAACTATTCTATTCATATCTTGTGGAACCATAATCATCAAAGATCGTCAGGAATAGAACTATAATGTTCTGTTATTAAGTTCACTTCTATATTTATCATAATAAACATGAACTTTTACGTCTATTTCCTTAACAAACATCCGATATTAACGGCCACATCTTCATTTTCATGACATTAACATCTTGTCAACATTCCTTTAATCTCTAAAGTTTTTAATGAAAGAGTATCAAAGGCTAATTTTACGGCACCGAAGAATTAAAAAAAAAAGGCATGAAAGTGGTCTACTGTTGCTATGGGTAGGTATCGTCTGTCTGGGTAAGCGATACTTCAAAGGGGTGTGTTGTGCGACATAAATAAGTCTGGGTACCTCTAAAGCTACCCACGTATGTAAGGGACGGGTGACGGACCGGGGAAAGCAGACATGACAGAAATATACCGGAGGTCGAGATGGCTTTTTTAGTTGTGTTATAAATATTTTGGTTGTCAGAGTATTGATTGAAATGGAAAAGATTGTTAATAGACCAATGAATTTGAAGGTTAAACAGTTTTTAGCAAAGCCCAAGCTGTTACCAATTCATGACAAAACGACAATACAAGATACGCGTAAATATACAAACACACGTTACGTACTGAGCTGTAATATAGAATTTGCATTGAATTTGTAAGTCATTAAATGAAACTAGGTACAAATACTTCTGAAAGCTGCCTTTAAAAGATATTACAATATCTCATCCATCCAAGCATAAAATGCAAGCAAAAGACGAAATGAATTCTTCGCTGAAAATTCCCAGGCGTACGATGCATAGTAAATAAGTTAGTGCAATAACAGACACGGACTGTGCCTACATTTTTTTAATCCAGACCTTTATAAAACTTGCAACGCGTTGAAAAGCGGAGCCAGGATTTTCAAAGCGTTTATTCACCTGCCTGTTGATCATCCCTTTAGTTTAACCCTCTAAGGAATAACGAACTGTATAGTAACGAATGAAGGTTCATAATTGCATGGCAGAATCATTATAATCACTGGGCAGCCCAGGCAAAAGCTTTAATAATGGAACTTGAATAAGGCCTTATTTTAAAAAAATTCGTCGGATCGCGTTGTGCGAAACCTACACGAACTGTTTTATGTATTTCTGAAATGTTTTCATATGAGAGTGGCTCTCGGAATGAGATGAAAGATAATTATTATTTTATACTATCATAAAAGCTATGATATATCAGGTATTGAGATAATATCTGTGGAAATGTCAGCCGAGCTGCGTGCCTGTGATGAACTCATGTTTGATTGGAAGATAAACTTGCAAGTTCATTAATTTTGATTACCTACTATTCGATTACCTTTGAAACATCAACCGAAACAACAGCCTTGCTCCATTTGTCTTATAGTTCGTTTAAAGCTCAAAAAGAGGAGCATGTGGCTAAGTAATAACAGCCGTACGGGTCGAGCTATCAGGTTAAGCTACGCTTGTCGGGTTTGGTCCGTGGATGGATGACCATCTTTACATACCGATACTCCTCGTGCCTCGGAAAGCACGTTAAGCCGTTGGTCCCGGCTGTCATTCGTGGATCTTTGACAGTCGTTGCGGGTCAGAAGCCCGAAAGTCTGACAACCAGTCTTACGTCTTACTCAGTAAATGGGTTGTGGAGGTCGATAAGCAATCGCTCTATATAAAATTCTGGTATTCAGCTGCATCCGGTTAGACTGGAAGCCGACCCCAACATAGTTGAGAAAAGTTTGATTAAAAAGAAAATGAAAACAGCATTGCCTTCAGGTTGTACTATACCTACATTTCTATGTGAAAACTATTATTTTCCAAGTTACATGGTGTTAACACATCGCGTGTACGAGTACCTATCTTATGCAGCAATAAATTAATTGTATATTTACATTACGTAATTGGAACTAGACTTTTTATTTGAATATTTTGACCTATATCTCTACACAACAAGTGTATTTATATTCCCTTTCGTCACGCAATGTGAGAAATACTGTGGAAGGTACTTTTTTTAATTCCTTTCAAATAACTGATAGAATATTACCAAAAAATGTTTATGCAAGTTTTTGTGAAGAAAATTTTCAGGTAAAATCTAGTGTGTTCCTGAAACATTTTTGAAGCTCCTAATTTTATAATTTAAAGCGATTAATTTTTATAATTAAAACTAAAGTGTATTACTTTCATAAATAAAAAAGGACCATTAGTCATCAACTTACAATCGTTAAACTCTTAAGTTAATGGGTTGTTTTGCACTCTCAATAATAACTTTGAAATACTGCTCAACTCTAACACAACATCGTTCAATTTTAAAACAACTTTGGTCGACTCTATGCATGCTGTTCTAATCCTTACCATTCTTAGCTAATGTTATTCATTGATCATCCCTATATGCAATACACAATAATAGACAGCACTGAAAAGACAATCAGACACACTTTGTTGTACCCTTGTACCTAATACTTGCGCCTCAATGGCTCCTACAAAGCCAAGCATTAGTTTAATTCTCACGCAAATCGCGTGTTACTTCTTATTCCACAATTATGTGCATTTAAATATGATGTCTTGTGTCATTGCATGCGATGATCTCATCGATCCGAAGTTTGGTACGTGGCATAGCTAGTCGAGCTATTATTTCTGGGGCATGACATATCCCTTGGCGTGTTTTGGTACGCAGTTGATATTCCTACTGAACGCATTAACGCAATCTAATTTCAGTTTTAAGACTCGATATATAGGTCGCAATAATCCATTTCTTTTTACGAGCTTGAGAAACACTGGAGTTGAAATATTACGATGTAGGTACCATCGATTGCCGATGTTTTGGGATGCTATCGGTGATGTGTTTATCGATTATGGTTAAAATTGGATCGCAGTGAGCCCTTTACACCGTTAAGATGTTGGTAAAAGTTTCCGAAGTAGCGGAGTCATGATCTTCGTTAAGTAGGGTGAGAGTTTGTTGAATAAACCGATGCGTCACGGCTGTCATCGATGGTTCACAGATTCGGCTATTAGCAAGAGGTCGTTGAGCGGTCATACCGTCGATTTGTTTACCAAATACATAAAATTCGTGTAAAAAGTAACCGATCTCGAAATGAAAACATGCTTATAAAATTATATTGTGTTCGGTGACATTCCCTTCCTAAGTATGTCAAGGACATTGATCCACCTGGAAGTGCGCATATCCTTTTAGGGTTCTGGGTCTGCAGAAGTATATTTTTGCAAAATCAAAGTAGGTAGGTAGGTTACAGTTATTGTACCAGAAATATTTAGAACCTGTTTCAAATATTGTACTACATAACTCCATTTAATTGAATTATGAGTAATAAAGAGTTACAATTCTACCTTTTATTATATCGGGCAGTTGTCAAATCAATCAATCCTGTAATAGGCAATCGGTAGTTTTGAAACCTCAGTAATAGGGAAATAAATCACTCCCTCATAACAGCGTTTCCTACTCAATCGAGAGCATTTGACATTTGCGGCGCACGAGGAAATTACTACTGCACATAGTAGCAGATGTCAGGCGGGCGGGTGGAAGGAAACCAGACTGTGCACCCTTGGGTTTGGGTGGTATTTTGGTTGCACTAGAGTGGGGTCACCAACCTTTTGACACTGAAATTCTGTCACGGTAGCAGTGTTGTCGTCTGCGGTCGATTCAGAAAATGTAACGCCGCGGCGAGCGCGGCGCGTGGCGTCGAGCGCCAGGGCGCTTGCGTCGTGCGTGCTTCGGCGCGCGGCCGGTCGCACTTGCGGGCCGAGACTGGCGACTTCGCGCGTTTTCCCTCCGCGCTTTCCCGGTAGCGGCGTGCGCACATCAAGCCTGCATTGTTCTGCAAATAGCGAGCGAGGGCTGGGCCGCTATTCAACCGAGATGGGCGCCTTTCAACCGCGCCGCGCGGACTGTACGCGCTCCGCGGACAACTTCGCTTCACTTGTGCCCACCAAAAAAATCTATTTAGCCTCGCTCGTTGCCCAATCCAATTTTAACTATGACTTAGAGTGGGATTGTTTTGTTGTATAGTGCAGTCGCGCGAGGCTTTTTCTGCCGACATCGGCCTCATTTGCCTAAAACTTCAGGCAGGTGCTACCAACAGCAGGCTTCCCTACCATCAGCTTATATCAAACTTAACAGTTACGATAAATTGTTGTTATCATTTTATTATTAACCTGTTTTCATTTAATTATTAAAAGATACAACAGTTTAACAATGATCAGAGAATAAAAAAAAACTTTTTGATTGTATTAAAATTGTATTATTTTACATAATTATGTAGTGAATTATTTAAAAAGACACGTCAAGACTCATATTACAAATGCTTATAGTAGGTTCTGCTTTGTATTCAAGACACGACAATGAAACAATTTTTTACCCCAACTCAACTTTTTCTTTCATTATCATTTCGTGGGAATCGAGTTTCTCGTTTATTGTGACGTAAAGAGATGTAGCGTCTCTCAAAGGCCTCGCAACAAAGTTCCAAATGACGTGACCTAACGGAAATAAGGAGGTAGAAGTTATTTGGAGAATGCAAAGGGTACAAGTGACAATCGCTGTGTAAACATTCAACACGTAAGCAACGAATCGTCACGAACAAAGATCGGTTATTCTGTGGTACAAACAATCGCGTTCCCAGTAGTGATCGATGCATGGCCCCGATGCACGCTAATGGGTTTACTTACATGACACACATACATACACATATAAATACGTGCTGACAACATGTTGACACACTGTCATAATTGACGCCTAGACTTGAAATACACGTTTTAAGTTGTCCCGAAAAATGTAACGGGAAAATGGCCTGTACATTATTCAAGTGCTTTCAAGTTTCAGCCTTGTCTTGAATTTTCTAGCAGGTCCTTATAAAATACGAGTATTATAGTGAATAAAACTTGAGCAACTCTAAGGATTCAAAAGGAACAAAACAATAATTTAATTCTACAGAACAAGCAAAAACTTTACTAGGATTCTTGCCCTACTTTTCTATATTCCTTTTCCGTTGAACAACGGTTTAAATGGATTTACTTTCAGGAAACAACCACGGCCCATATGTATGTAAAATAAATGTGTGAAACGGTACCTACAAGCATACAATAATTGGATCTGGTGTGTCGCCAAACTGTGTCGAACTTATGGCCAATGTGTACGTGGTTGGCTGTCAACCAAATTGTTAATGGGAGCGAAATGATTTTCATTTGTTTTGGACGTTTGAGTCGGCAACATAATGAAGAGTTAAACTGTTACGAAGTTATGATTCACCGTATGGTATAGAATTGGGAAGTATTATGTAAGTAGGTGCCTAGGCATGTTTAGAACTTTGTGACACGTTCAGCCCTACCGAAACTAATTAAAAGTAGGTAGCTTTGCATGAATAAGGAAGTATCTTTATTATACGAGCCTACTTTTAATTATTTACTCCAGTAGGTCCTAAATAATTCTAAGCATTTATCATTTATTAATCTAATCTCTTCACCACCCTTGGTTTACTGGTAGAGACTACCAAGGCATTAAGTCCGTCTTTATACCTTTTTAAGTGTGAAAAGTTTATATAAATAAATAATTAAATCATGAGGCTCTCCTCACTATTTAATTAGGTAGGTATGTAGGTCCTACTGGGCCTATCTTCAGGACTTGACTAGGGATGTTAATTGATATTGCCTGCGATCTTGTAGGTAGGACTAAAATAAAGCCTATAGCAAAGTCTTGAGTTTTGCATAAAACTGATCTCGAGTTTTTAAGATATACTTAGAGTGTAAGTAGGTATACGTTTGTGTGCTGTATCAGGCAGATATACAGCATACAATCCGGATTAATCAAGATTAATTTTCCACTAATCTAGTACCTACTAGATTATACCTATCTAGTGGAAATACTCGAAGCATTAGACAGTGTAAGGTTCACGTAATAGGGCATTGAATGGCTTGGATTACTGCAGGAATGCAGAATAAATCCTAGGGTTTCAGAATTAACGGGGATTCTCGTCTGCTTGCAATCCGAGATCGCGCGCTGTTTGATTAAACCGGTAAGACATTATGGCAATCCGAACACTGCTGAGTGACCATTTATACATATTGTAAAATAGTTTATTGCATTTTGGACACATGAATTTCGAATTTCGAAGACATGTGACATCTACGAGTACCAACCCGCACTGGGCCTGCGTGGTATACAGCCCAGTCCCTCGAAGAAAGGAGGCAGTGGCAACATTATAGGCTGATTATGCAGGTTTATTGAATAGGTCATAATAATCCGAGCACCTAATAACATCACGCCTGTTTTTTCGACGGGTTAGGCAGAGGTGTACTATTACACCCACATTTCGCCAGTTATGTTTTAGTCCCCTGTAATAGGGGGCGAGGGGGGGGGAGGTAAGGGCTCTTTCATGTTCAATAACTGAAATAGCACTGAAAGAAAGATAGGGTATTAAAAACGGCCACAATCGAAGATAAAGGAATGCTGAAAACATTCTAAGGGTAATTCACACACTTAGGAAACCAATATAGGTGGAGAGAGCTTCTAGCAATTTATTTTATGGCCAGCAGCGGACTTACAGCTGAAATGTCGGTTATTAAAAACGGATATAAGTAATAGTTCGATCACTGAAGCGTTCTTTGTGTGACTTTCACACACTTATGCAGTCCATTGGGTAAGACATATAGAGCATGAACCATAAAATTTAATGTTCTTGGAGTGCCCAGGACATGAATTACTCAGTTGTTCATCTTTGTATGATCATTCAGAAAATACTACCTACAAAGCAAGTTAGCTAAGAAAACTAGTAGCTTTCCGAGGAAATGGTTTTTTACTTTTTTAACCGACTTCAAAAAAGGAGGAGGTTCTCAATTCGTTGGAACCTTTTTTTTTTTTTATGTGTGTTCCCCGATTACTCGAAGATGGCTAGACTGATTTGATTTTTTTTTGTTTTATTCGAGAGGGTATACATCACAATTGGTCTCATATAAAATTGATTAACTTTGCTTCGGTAGTTTTTGAGTTAGCTTCAATAATACGTATTTTTTCCCCACTTTTATATGGATAATGTTCTAGTTTGTTTTGCAGGTATTATAATTTGTGTGGGGTAGGTACACAACTAAAAAGTGAAAAATAAAAACTTTTTTACAAAAAAATACAACCGACTTCCATAAACAACACTACAAAGTGAAAAATAACTTTACTTTCGGAAGTCGGTGTCAAAAAACGAAAATACATTTAACTAGACACCGACTTCCGAAATTAAAGTTATTTTTCACTTTGTAGTGTTGTTTTTGGAAGTCGGTTGTATTTTTTTGTAAAAAAGTTTTTTCCTATTTAAGTACAACGAATAAGTTCGACTACCTATATGTTGCTGCTACAATGCAAAATTCATAGTAGAGAGTTTCAAACCTCAAAAATTAATATTTTTTGTAAATTTATTACAAGCAGTTTTACGCCATATAGAATCAAGTTGAAAAAACAAAATGGACCTTTGGGTCATTAAAGTTGTTAAGTTTAATACAAGTACATGGAACATTTTTTTTCCTCTTGGCCAGATGTCTCACAGGACAGGCAGGTTTGGAAGGAAAAAGGGGAGGCCTTTGCCCAGCAGTGAAACACAATATAGGCTAAAAAAAAAACATAAGTACCTACATTATTTTTGCTGTTTTTACAGTTTTACTCGCCAAACTTTCTAGTTTGATGGCGAAAAGCGCTTTACACAAATAATGTAGCAAAAAAACTACCAACTGCGAACTATTTCACTCAAGGATCAGTATCACCTTCAATGTTATAGTTAGAGGCAAAAGGAAGAAAATGATAGATAGATTAGATAACATTTAGTCGTATCAAGTCCCTATTATCTAAGCGCAAAAGCTCAGTTAATCATAGCGTAAACAGACTATAAAAAATATTTACTCAGCGTCAATATTACTGTGGCATTCGACCTTATTACTAGTAATTGTAACAATATTTGCTGAAACCGGAACACAAAATGTAATTTGTGTCGGAAGAGTGAACCGAATTGATTTCGTTTTCTTTTGGTACGATACGCACGAAATAAGATTCAATATTTTGTCCCGTGTCCCAGTTTAATGGCTGTGAATCTATCAATCTTTATCCAGATTTATTGCTTTATGTTTGTGGTAAGCTATAAGTATTTCATTTAGGCATTGGTAAGTACCATCAGAAGATTTGAATGCAGCCAGGGAAATTAATTGTGAAGTAAATTGACTACGTACGATACTTAAATTGTCCGTAGGTATATTCAAATCACAACTATGCCTTGGAAAGCGTCCCGGCCTGTCATTCGTGAATCTTTGACAGATGCTACTTGTCGTCAGAAGCCCGAAGGTCTGACCAAGTCCAAGGGGTGTCGTATTACCCAGTTACTGGTTTGTGAAGGTCAGATAGGCAGCTCTAGTAAAATACTGGTATTCAGCTGCATCCGGTTAGACTAGAAACCGACCCCAACATAGTTGGGAAAAGGCTAGGTAGATGATGATATTCAAATCACAAATGTCATTCTTTGACAGTTGTATGAAATGGCTACGTTATGGCAAATTGGCGTAGGGTGATCAACAATTAGGTAGGTACTTTGTTTTGGTAAAACAAATAGGATTAAAATGCAGAACCAGTAGGTAGTCTAGTATAGGTCCATATTCCATGCTACACTAGCAATTGAAATCTGAATCATTTTGAAGCAAATTGCTAATCTATTGCTTCATATGTTCGAAAAATTTGTCTGCTCGACAACGTAAATAACGCAATGAATGTTGTTGAACTGTCAAAATGAAACTGATTCCCATCGAAAGCGTGTTACACAATTGCCCCTGCTGTTCTCCAAGAAAAAAGCCAATGTACCTATCTAATGACCAGGATTTACACTTTTTAGTATGTATCATTCATTATGGCCCTGGATTGAACAGCCATTGAATGGCAAAAACTTGCAAAACCATTACTCTTATAATTATAGTTAAATTATTGATTTAACTGTATCTACTAAATTGATAAATGTCGAAATTTATTTATTTTTAAACGGTAAGATTAAGCTGCCTACAAACCAATTTATGGGACTATAATAAACGAGTATCATCAAGCTAATAGTCTATGAAAACGGCATTAGTGTCAAAAAATTGTTTATTGTTTGTACGAGTCGGCACTAATATGCTTAACTCCAACTCCTGTTTGACCGGTTTCTATGAGGAATGCCGTCCGCAATCAATCATAAAAATAAATTCTTAGTTAGAAAATGAACAACCGCTTTTAACAAAAAAATCAATTGAAACTATCTAGGTCATTCGCGCAAATTAATGTGGCTGTGTTTGGTGGCCATAACACCTTATTAGCTAAGTAAAATGATAACAATCCTCTCTGTGGCGATCTATCTCTGTTATGGTTATGGGTAAAAAAAAATTAAAATAAAATTCCCAAAATTAAAGAGCTAGGCAAATAAACACACCTTTGCCGGCAACGTTCCGGCAATCCCTGATGAAACAATTCCTAATACGTATTCTCAAAAAATCCATCATGAAAATATATCTGCCCCGTAGATGTTGAAGACCACAACACAAGAAAAGCAATGTCTATGTCTTCTTCTTAAAGAAACATCAACGTTGTTTGTACGCAACAGAAGTCGGTTAACACTGCTACTTTTTGACATCATCTAAATTAACACAAAATGGTACGATAACCTGCTTTTTAGCATTTCATTTATTAGATAAGAGTTAATTTTCTTTAAAATTTACATCTGTTCCGATTTTATTGAAGTATTTTTCTCAATAATTAAGATATTTAGAAAACACAAGTGTTAATCAACTTTTGTTGCTGACTGTACCAACTGCTTGTCACCCGATCGCCGCTATGCCCTAGTAACGGCTTATAAAATTCAGTCAAGACTAAAATTTGTAATTAAGTTCCTGTCACTTATATAACCACTTCCAAACAAAACAACATCAAACTTCTACCGCCTTTTATATAGCACTGTTAACAGCTTGGATCTCTGCCAAACCTTTTAGGTGTAATGGCGTGAATTAAAGGCTATATTTATTGATGAACAACAGAAGGCCAATTCTCGTACCTAAAAACGTTCAAGTTCCAAGTCGCAATCTCATGCCAGCGACAATCAAATCTCAAAAATTTAGGTAAACGCCATATAATTTTTGACAGCTCGAGACTGAGATGAGATTGCGAACGTTGGTAGAAATACGGGAATTGCCCCTCAGTTAAAGTCATAACAAGTGAAGGCGATCACAAACTAAAATTCAACACCATGCCTCTATTCGCCATAAGGTCAGGTAAGGCAGAGAAGCAAATAACCACAGAAAAGATAAAGAGATCTCTTTATTTGTTCTGTGCAAATAACAGTCGACACATTTCTAAAGTCATTGATGAGTTATGTTCCATGTCCCATGTTAAGGTAATAGAGGGCAAGTATTTTCCCATAAACCGGGTACAAGTCCAGTCCAGACTCCGGGCTGCTACCTCACCATCTGCCTAGCCTTTTCCCAACTAGTTCCGCTTCCAGTCTGACCGGATGCAGCAGGATACCGGTATTTTACATGGAGCTACTGCCTATCTGACATCCACAACCCAGTTACTCGGTAATACGATACCTACTAAGTACGGTTATCAGATTTACGGGCTTCTGACGACTCGGTAACGATTGTCAAAAATCCACGAATGACAGCTGGGACCAACGGCTTAACGTGCTTTCCGAGCTACGGAGGGGACTTGGTATGTAAAGATGGCCACCCATCCACGACCAGTCCCGGCAAGCGTAGCTTAACCTGATCGATCGACTCGTGCGGCTGTTATTTCTTACCCACAAGCCCCTCTCTTTGGGCTGCTACGCCAACCTAATAAGTAATAATAATTCCTTTTGGAAAGTCTACCTACTACGTAACTACTTACTAACTAACCTACCCGGGGATCGTACCCTGGAATCCAAGCTAGCAGTCAAGTTTGCGACCGCCAGACCATCGAGACCGACCATCACACTGCCGATACATAACATAATTATTCTTTCAGTCAGCCTTAGGCGTAGTAACACCAACACTGCTTATAGAATTATGACCTATTCCCATTTAAAACCGACAGAGGTCGCCACGCTCTTTCATCAATTGGTTCCGCACTAATTGAATATTTCTAATAACAATGCGACTTTATTATTAAAATTTGTAAATACTAAGTGTATTGGTTTTAATTTCGTACTTCATTTAATAAATGTAGAGTTATTAACAAGTCTAAATGAAAAATTCTTCAATAAAGTTTTGCGGTTAGTGTTAAGATTCAATTTAAAAGTGAATGCTCTAGTTAATTGAATCAGACGATTAAGTTTTAATGGCAATATGATTTTTTTTCATATAAAAAGAAACCTTGAACTTTGGAAATCAGATTGGATTTTAATTTTTGTAACTTAAACGCATTATAAACTCAACAATAAAAAATACAATTAAGTTCATTATTATATTTAGATACTACCTCCAATATCCATGAGTGAGCAATAAAACGAATAATAAAAGGCGCATATAGATAGGCACTTTTAAAATGAACAGGAAGTTATTCTGAATAACTAAAACATCTGTGCTGAATACGTAAATAAATCGTCTGTACGCCTAGTAATCCAGGAGAAACTCTAGAAAGCAACGTGGCACCTAATTCCACCTCATTATACATCATAAACTATAAAACACTATTAAATTACTCTGATTTATCATAGGTACTACTCACATTTTAACAAACTCCCGTAGTCCCGTTACAAAGTTATTTTCACACAATTATTAATAACCACAGAACACTGGAGAAACTAAATAATTTATACTATAAACACTGGTTTGTTATAACACTACAGTGTTGTTAAGATTCAACAACATTTTAAAACATAAACATGAGATATTGAGAGCACGTTCGTTGTACGCGGCGAACTAGTAAGCAAGATTCAACATCAAACATTCAAGCTTTGAGCTTTGAACTACGGTGTTTTTGTTATAGTGAAAGAGAGAGACGGAGCAAAAAAAGCACCATAAACTTTCGGCCAACGTCGGCTTTTTCCGTCGCGTACGCCTGTTGACTTCGGGCGGCAGCATAGTATGGATATGCAGTAGGCTAGTTGACAGTTTTTAGGAAACTGATTAAAAATATTCCTTGTGGTCTATTTTCCTTAAAACATACATTTCATCAAAATACTAACATTAATAATACTTACTTACTAATTTTTCATTTATAAAAAGTGAGTTTTTATTATAATGGCGGCTCGAGTGATGTCATCCAGTGTTGCACCGACATTCAAACCACCAGTTAGTATTAGGTAGTAAATAGTTAGGTCAAATTTCCTAAGGAAAGAACTGATTAACTAAACAGCCGTTTTAAAAGCCGATGAACTTCGCCCTTAGTCGTCAAATCTGTGACAGATTGTCTGCTGTCAAAAAAGTAAAAACAAATAATCAGTATTTCCATCCTCTGCTTTTGTATTTCCGCTATGATGTTCGATATCGATTCAAGTAATCGATTATTTATTTGTAAGATTTTTTTTATTAATTAACGAATCTAAAAAAAAATGAGATCATCGATTATTATTATTACTGTCGAATCAAATCGATTAATTTCGATTTCAAAATATAGAAGTGATGGCAGTGACACAATAGCTCGTTTTTCAAAACGTGACGTTTTCGTTTTGATATTTCATAAAATCATTAACTTCAATCAATTTTTTTTCCGACTATTAATTAAATAAACATGCGAATGGTATTTAATTTTCTAAAAAATACCCTTGTTTTAGGGGAAAATATCTTGAAGTGGGAACCTTAAAACAATGTTGTTTTATCAAAGTGACAGGACTGCGAAGTGAGACGTGTCGCGTTCTGATTGGCGTTCAATGTTACGTGACCAATATTCTTACATAATTATTTCTCAAAACCATTAATTAATTTAAAACCTTTTACAAAACTAAGTTGAATTTTGATACTTTTAGCTCAGAACCATTCTGCATAATAAAATTTATTCAAAGTATTTTTCTTACTGTCAACTAGCATATTATGCACGTTTCTTTTGTATTTTTATATGGGGTTCCTTTATGTGATATATTTTGTATGTATAATATTAATACAGGATGTTATCTCATGGTTATGCAGAGGCACGAAGTCTTGAGATTAAACAACCGTCTGGCTCTGTCACCTTCCATATTATGAGTTTAATGACCAAATAAGTAGGTTTTTTTTTTAAATATTACACACATACCAAAAAATATAGTGGTTATCTAAATATGCATTTTACTGAAATTTGAGTTGTTTTTTTTTAAACTTTTATAACAAAGACTATTAGGATCTTCAACTTTATGAATTAAATGGCCGAGTAAGTTTTTTTACATAATAAACACCAACTAAAAAATATTCGGTGATTATTCAAAAAACATTCTGCTGAAAATTTCAATACAAAGTATGTAGATAGTACTTAGTTACTTTTTCAAAACTTTAATCGTATTGCGCTTGTAATTTGTTAATAAAAATAGTTCTATGAGTGGTTTTAAGTATCCTATGTCCTAATCCAGGTCATGGTCTACCCATGTGCCAAATTTTATTCAAATCCGTTCAGCCGTTTTAGCGTGAAAGCATAACAAACAAATAAATAAATAAACAAACAAACTCACTTTCGCATTTGTACTATTGGATTTCTTATACATATTGGTATAATTTCAAATGCCATAAAGGCATTTTTCAAATAGAGTGTTGTATTAATCGTTACGCCACATTTCACCACCCACCCCCATTGGGCTACAAGCACGTACACGTTCCTATTAACTGCTACCCTAGTGACTTTTAACAGGGGGATTTGATTTCGTGACCAACAGCTATTTATTTACATAAAACGGGCACGTCAAAACTTTTAAAACAAGTCAACGACTTATGAACACCAATTTCTAAGGTTTTAAAAAAATTGTTAAAATTTATTTTAACTCACATTGTTTATATACAACAGCTCACACAGGAATCACAAATACACTGCAGTTTAGTCTTAAATTAGACGATTACTTCACTGTCACAAAAACTACTGCATAGTCGTAATATTCCACTGCAAATAAAAAACAAAAACAATGGCATCCAATTGCATTAATTGCCACTAATTTGTACTGAAATAAAAAAAAATGACATCATCTTAAATTGACATGTGGTCATCGATTTAAAAACCTATTGTGCATGGATCTATTGTAAGGTCCACATAATTCTTACATCCGTGAGACGTTTAATGGTGGACTTCTATAGTCTATGGTGAACATATGGGGGTGGGTGATGCGGGAATCGTATTGTCCCACGCCGCATTTCACACCATTCGAATAGAAATAGGTTCATTCATGATGTAATTCTACGGGATGAGCAGCAAGATTGAATGGAACGAGAGTCATACGGCTAAAATTACTTTGATGAGAAAGATGCTTACGTAAGCGTCCCTTATTAAAAAAAAAAAAACTAGGAATAGATAAGTCCTACGTTACATATTACAGCTAAAATAATCTTAATGAGAAAGACACTTACGTAAGCGTCCCTTATAAATAGATAAGAAAGTACTTTACAAATTAATTGTATAGATAATCATAATTAAATTGACACTCTAAACTTTTATAATTTTAATTTTCCATATCTATATAAAATCCATAATAAATAAAAATAAAATAAACCAGTAATCTTCTACTCTTCCTTCACTCACTTTCACTATTTACTTGACAGATGGACTACATTACTTAGGTAGTTTTGTTTGTTTTGTTTAGAATAATTTGTTTACTTATATTTAAGGAGACTTTATTAATTTTAATTTTTGTATGTTCAATTTCTTTTTTTTATTTTAGGTACATAGTTTTTAATCTGTGGAAGCCTATAAATGGCAATTTTAAGCGATATTGTACATAATTTACCTCTAAAGATATTAGACTGTAAGCTTTCCGAAAAATAAAATAAAATAAAAAAATAAATAGGTATAAATATTTGCCTTGCCAAGCAACAGCAATAAACGACCATTGATATCTATCAGAGGCTCACAGCTCATCAATCATTGTATACTGACCCTTTCTACCTCATTACTATATAAAGTGGACCGCACATGTCCGGAATCCGGAACCATTTTAGGAATTCCGGATCCGATTTGCTACGAAACTTATAAAAGCTCTGATTTATATGAAGTTGGCAATAAAATCGACAAGCTTTTTAAATTTGGAATATCTGGTACTTAAAGAATGTCGATGAGCTTTAGGTTTCAGTGTCCAGCACCCTAATTGCGTAACACACTATAGATCGGAATCTGAATCATTTTGAAGCAAATTGCTAATCCATTGCTTCATATGTTCGAAAAATGTGTCTGCTCGACAACGTAAATAACACAATGAATGTTGTTGAACTGTCAAAACGAAACCAACTCTGATTGATAATGTGTTACGCAATTAGCGTGCTGATACTAGATACAATTAAAAATGGAAGAGAATTTGAATTAAGTTAGCTGCCAGTGAGAAGTAACAGGAACTTATCTTCATGGGCGTGCCACACATAAATAACGAGTTTTGTTTGCCTGTTTGTTTTGAATTTAGGATTTCTTTGATCATTTTACTAAGTCCCGAAACATTCACATTAAAAAACACATGTTTCCTAATTACATATTTCCACTCAATTTGATTGGCACCATAAATTTTGTAGAAAAAATATTTTTTGGAAAAATACCATATATCTTTACGTCATAAACGATCGTCGAAATGTTGTACATTTTTAACAGTCTATTCTATTTTTATCGGTTCGTGTCTATAGTTTGAGAACATGAAAGATAACTTTTATGGTCCGGTCCAATAAACCGATAGTGTTTTGCTGACGAAGAAATTAGCCACAAGTTTATCTGGTTGAGATCAAGACTAAAAGGGGTATAATATGGACACCCAACTAGGGAAGTCCTTCAATGAAATAAGAACTTTTATAAATACACCAAGAATGTGAGAAAAAACCCTTATAAGATCCATAAAGTTTAGAGCCGGTCCTATAAGTTTTATGACAAGATTTTTTTTCTCTATGGTCCTATAAGGGACCTCGAGCATCTAGCACTTGCTCGTAGACATTTATATGAAAGCACAGATACTAATTAGAAAAAAAAACATCTAATAGTAAGCTATTCGATTATTTATTTAACTAAGGGCTGATTGTTCAATAGGCAGATAATAAAGTTTACCTGAAGAATAAATGTGACAGTTTGACATATTTTCAATACAAAAGCTGTCAAACCGCCATATTTATTCCTCAAATAAAAATTATCTGACTATTGAACAATCAGCCCTAAAGAAGACTTCCCGGAGTTCTATCTTCGTAAAATGGTGCTCCTCTGAACAAATTGCTACACTCAGCAGATTGTACTTGCTCGCCTCAAGAATCGTGAATCGAGATCTGAGATTAGGTCCTACTAGAAAAGTAGATTGCTTGGAAAACCAACTTGTAGACGAACCGAGGTACCTACTGAAGGAAATAGTTCTCTATCTTTGGCTCAAAGCACAGAAAAAAGATTTTAAATTTTATAATTTTTATAAGACGTTATGAGCAAGTAAGTACAGTTTATGTTTATGATAGTTTATAGTTTTTTTTTTTATTTCCAACATTGGATTCAGGCTGAAACAAAGCCCCGAATTATAAAATTATAAAATCATAAACCCGAAACCAAATCAAGATCGGCGTTTTTATGCATTTTTTTTCCCATCTCAAAGAGGACAACATAATTCAATTGATACAGATAAGGTACTATCGACAAAAGGCCTTTCTAATAAAGCAAGCAAAACAAAACAAACGAAAAACAATTTTGCTTTTGCTTGACAAACAAAGGACCATAGGGACCGGACAGGGTGAATCAGTGTATATAAAAAGCAACTTTAAGGTGTAAAGGCGTCCGTTACATCGATAGTACATCTCCCTAGTACGTTATTACAAGTCAATGAATCATCATCAGGAGGATCCTCTTATTTGGGGACAGCACCACTTTTATCTTTTCTCTGTAAACCTACCACACCTGCTCTACCTAGTTCAAACTTTGATCATAATCACAATACCGTCGACCGGCAGGCGGTGAGCACAAACAGACGATATCATCGGCGCGTGCGCACGTTTGAGCTGTTTAACTGTTTACGTGACCACCAGCTGTCACAACATCATACGGTAGCCGTGTCACTTGCTAACAGATTTCGTCTCTTGATTTTGAAAATATTTGACTTTGTATATATATATTACATTAAACCTAAGTTATATTTTTTTAACGTTTATGTGTGAGGTTGTTATGTATATTGTGTGCGCAAGTGCTAGTCACCGCCTGAGGTATGTGAGCAGTGAGACAGGGGAGATAGACAAAGTCAAGCTCAAGACAATCTGCCAATATTGTCAATCACGCGCTCCTCCGTCTCACCGCTCAAATAGTAGGTACCTCAGACAGTGACTAGCACCTGCGCACATTGGAATGATTGAAAAGACCTTTTTATTCGACGCAGCCCTTTGTTCCTCATAACCGAGTCTTAGGAGACTAATAGGGACGGGTATTTGTTGTAACGGGATGAGTAGTGCGGAGCGACGATCTGGGAAAAGTTATGGGAATCCCTTGGATGCCAGCAGCCCAGGGCTGGTCGTCAAGCCAATTCTTTGAAAAAGCCATTAGCCAGGATATCAAGCACATAGACGTCTTTTGGCTTTTTTTTGTGGATGGGAAATCATCAAATGACTTCTCCCGCTCTGGGCAGAGCGGAAGGGCGTGTCAGACTTTTACTGACTAAAACCCACCCGTATTCCTTCAGTTGCCCGTGTCAGGGCCACGGTATCTCTTTCGAACTACCCGCGACCCCGGCGGCATCGGCCCTATTGGACCCCGTCACTGCTGACATCTCTTTGAGGCGCGCGTGGAACACAACGCGCCGTCGACCAGGACCCAGTTCCGGGTCGACGGCCAGAAAGGACCAGTCCTTACCGGACGGCGAGCTGCCCATTACTCGTCGTCCGCAAGCCCGCGCCTACGGTGGCCAGGAATCGGCAATAGATTCCCACCGCCCAGGGCGTCTCCTGCAGCGGCTAGGGGCACGAGGGCGCGGCTGTTGCCTCTCCCTCACGCGTTCCGCCTCCTCCTTCGCGAGCATTACTGCTTCGCAGAAGGAGGTGACGGCCTCCCATGCACTCTCACTCCGCACTATGGCCTGGACCAGGTTTGGACGCGAGAGATCGCCGCCGCCGATCGCCTCCGTGAGAACACGGCGGTGCTCCGCCCAAGCCGGGCAGACCTCCACTGTATGCTCCACCGTGTCCTCCGGGCGATCCAAACAATGGTGACACCCGGGCATTTCCTCCCGCCTTATCCGAAACAGGAACCTCCCGAATCAACCGTGTCCGGTGAGGACCTGCGTCAGGCGGAAGGTGAGGACGCCGTGCCGCCTCTCCAACCACTCCGACATGGGAAGTTTGTTCAACTTACTATTGAAAGTTTTGTGAAGTTACCTAACTAGTATTGGTGAAATCAAACGATTTCCCAGAAAGATACTAAACCGATTAGATTCTATGCAGTTTATGGTTTTAGTGCAAGTGATCAGATTTAAAGTGCAGCCTCAATAAACCGATAGTTTAGCCTAGCCATTAGCAATCATTTAAGTGATTCAAGACGATTCAGCAAAACTTGATTAGATTCACTTACATCTTACATCGATCTAAAGCGAATTGATTTGAATCAACAATAAAATATAACGCTTATTGATTGAAATCAATCATAGTTTCACTTTTGCGTCTAAATTAAACTTTATTAGAAAATTTAATAAGGTTCACTTTCATTCGTTTAGTCTCTTAGCTTATTTGAAGCCATTTATGTCAAATTCGACCGTTATAGTCTGTTTTACTACTTCCTAAACATTAGTTGGTATCATCTTCGCCATATTGAGGAGTAGTTTACATAACATAGGCCTAACGAAAACATTTATCTGTTAATAAAGCTGTGTAAGAAAAAATACTTCACAATTTTATTAAGGACCATCCATTGCACTGCTTGCTAAACATTCTTCGTACGTGCAACTTTGTGTTAAGTATCCCCATTTTTTAAGGATTGTCTAACAAGAAATTGATGTACTACTAGCTTTGCCAGCGGCTTCGCCCGCGTGTATGTCGGAAATTATCCCACGGGAACCTTCTACCGGGATGAAAGTATGCTATGTCTTAATCCAGGTTATAAACTATCTGTATACCAAATTTCATCCAAATCCGTTCAGCCGTTTTTGCGTGATTGAGTAACAAACATCCAAACATACAAACTTTCACATTTATAATATTAGTAGGATTTACTTTGTCAGACATAGACGGCGGCGTTGATGCAATGGATTAGCAATTTGCTTCAAAATGATTTAGATTGCGATTGAGAATGTGTTACACAATTAGGGTGCAGGGCATCTCTTAGCTGCGAGTGCTGCGACGGCTTATTTTAATTTAATTTTTGAATTGTTTTTTATTTTTTTATTATGGACACTTTTAACGTTCTGCATCGTTCTCACATGTTTAATTTCAACATGAATGATGTTAACAATATTTTGTAACCATATTTTGATTTAAAAAAGTGTCCGTGGAGTTTCTTGCCCGTTCTTCTCTATAGATACTACCCTACTACGCTTTGGAATGGGCGACTAGCTTCATCTTTCTGACTGGCCGACCCCTTGATAATTCAAAAGTGCCTGTAATTGGTTTATTTGAAATAAATGCTTTGAGTTTGAGTTAGTTTGAGACATTATTTAAGCCATCGGTTTATAAAGACAAGTTAAGCACTGCTGATATTTAAGAATCTTAATACTACTAATATTATAAATGTGAAAGTTTGTGAAGATGTTTGGATGTTTGTTACTCAATCACGCAAAAACAGCTGAACGGATTTGGATGAAATTTGGCACACAGACAGTTTATAACCTGGATTAACACATAGGATACTTTTTATCTCGGTAGTAGGTTCCAGTGGGATAATTGCCGACATCCACGCGGGCGGAGCCGCGGGCAACGGCTAGTGAAAGCTATTTTTAACCGACGAAAAAAAAAAGGAGGAGGTTCTCAATTCGACACGTATGTTTTTTATTTTTCTTTATGTATGACCACGCATAACTTTTTACAGTCGTCCGATTTGAAAAAAAAAATGTTTTATTCGAGAGGATATACATCAAAGTTGGTCCCATATAAAATTGATTAACTTTGCTTGGGTAGTTTTTGAGTTAGCTTCAATAATACGTATTTTTTCCCCACTTTTATATCGATGATGTTCTAGTTTGTTTTGCAGGTAGTGGTATTAGAATTTGTGTGGGGTAGGCACCACAACTAAAAAGTGAAAAATAAAAGCTTTTTTACAAAAAAATACAATCGATTTCCAAAAACAACACTACCTACAAAGTAAAAAACAACTTTAATTTCGGAAGTCGGTAGCAAAAAGCGAAAATACATTTAACCAGACAACGACTTCCGAAATTAAAGTTATTTTTTACTTTGTAGTGTTGTTTTTGGAAGTCGGTTGTATTTTTTTGTAAAAAAGCTTTTTTGTTGTAGTCCTAAATCATCAATACAAATTCCTGATATATTTGTTAATTACACAATATTACACAAATATACAATTATTATTATTTATGATTATATTATACAAAATTTGCAGAGATTGCAAATCTTTAAGTTTACGGCCATGAACGTGTCAATTTTTAACTAAGTAAGTACAGGCAAATAAACTCATGAGTCTCGCATATTAATTGAGTGCTGATTAAATGTCAACAAGCAGTATTGAACAGTCATGGCTGAATAGACACTCTACGTTGAGGTCAAGTTGCCTGGTGTTATAAAACTTTATGATAGTCTTTAGATATTATTTATGTCTTGTAATAATATGTTTATAACGAAGTAAATATCAAAATCTTTCACGGTTTTTAACCAAAAAAATAAGTACCTATGTTTTATTGCTATCTTTTTACGCTCAGGTTCAAAGGAGGAAAGGACATTGCTTGCCAAAATTACGAAAACGATCCTGAAAAAAAAAAACATTTTGAAAAGATTTGAGGTACCTACGTAATGCAGCAAATCATATTAATTTCTGATCACCAGGTAGAGACGGAATGTACCAGTTTCTCTGGTAGTGAAATAACAGAATAAAGTATAAACGGAATAAACAAATGGTTAACATTCCGTAATACTATTGTGTAATGCTTTCCTTTTCTTCCAAACCCAGAATCACTCCACTTCCAAAAACCGTTCCGCTCAATTAAATAAAAACACAACCAAAGCGCCTCCGCTGTCGTGACCTACTTCCAAATGATAAAGAATAACGGGTTTCTTACACATGCACACATTTACATAAGTACCACCATACGTCATTTCCTGTAAACAAGAATAAAAATGTCATTCAACTGCACGAGAAAACCGGAACTCGTAGTGATGTGACAAACACATTCTGTTGTAGCATTATTATTCCAATTAGTCGATTTACGAGGTTTATCCGGCCTCTAATTCGATAAGCCGTTTCTTTAAATTAAATAAATTGCCCAGTCATTTTCTGTTATGAGATAGACGCATTTAGTAATTAATGGATATCTAGCTGTAATTTCTTCTGTGATATATTAATTTCCAATGATATCTGAAATTGTATAGGGCGTTGGATGAGAAAAAATTACTCCCGAATAATTATGAATTTTGAGGTAGATTTTTTTTGAAATTCTTCGTTTCGCAAATTCTCAATTTATTTTTTATTCAATCTACCCTAAAATCTTTATAATGTTAGTTACCCATTACTTAGACAATACAATAAAGAATCCTATAATGGTACAGTACGATACAACTTAGATGTAGCATAAATTTGAAAATTTGCAATCATTCATTTCAATTTTACGAATGCAATTGATTATGACTTTACAAATTATTACGTTTGCGTAAAGACCATTTTCGCCTAAAGCAGTAATAAAGATTGGTATTTTTGAAGACGCACTCAGTTCGGATCGTGTTCGGTTTTACGAATTTTGCCGATGCTACATCTAAGTTGTGTCGTAGATACTGTACATCCAATGATACTTATTTCATATTTGTAACACGTTTAAAAATTAACAAAATCGTGTACTGAATCGCCGACATAATTTTCGTTTATTTTAGTTGCTAGTTTCTCAAATAACCACGTACGGAGAATTTTAAATCCGGCCGGAAAAAGGGTTCATTGTCCGTTTTATGTAATCACTATGCAAGGCGTAGGTACAGAGGGCTGCATCAAATGGGTACCCCAGTTGTATCTCCGAACTTTAAACTTTTACATTTGACATCACGGTACAACAGTAGGTAGCTACTTAGATTCTATTAAAATTAACACGGAAACTATAACGTAGCTCTTGGTGCAACCCATCCATATAAATTGTAAAATATATCCAACAAACTAAATTTCTCCTTGCACTCTTACACGTTACCACAACATCATACCATCATTCTCCTGCCCTTATCCCAATCTATTTGGGGTCGGCGCAACATGTCCTTTTTTTCCATACTTCTCTATTATTCGTCATCTCGGTAGTGACCCCCTTTCTAGCCATGTCATCTTTCACACAATCCATCCATCGTTTCTTTGGTCTTCCCCTACCCTTATAGCCATCGACATTCATACCCAAAACTTTCCTTACGACATTTTCCTCACTCCTCCGCATCACATGCCCATACCATGACAGCCGATTTCCGCACAGCTTTTCAGTCACCGGTGCCACTTTTAGACTTCCTCTTATGTACTCATTTCTTATTCTATCCATTCGTGTAACACCACACATCCCTCTTAGCATTCTCATCTCAGCTGCATGCAACTGACATCATACCATTGCTTAAAAAAAAAACAAAAATATCCCATGTTCCACGTGCACTAAGGCCAGGGTAGACTAAAGGTTCATTATGCAACATTAATGCAGCCCAGAGTCCGGATATTGCCAGCCAGTGTGTACTACACCCACGACCGTGCGGTCTCGCAGACTAATCGATTATGTGGGAGATTTTAATATTCCTTTGTCATTTGACGCTTTCATGTGGAAATCATTATGCAATGTAACTTTGTAAGTTGATTAAGTTCATATTTTAATTATGTTTTGTTAATTTATTGCACAATACCTACTGCTGACATAATACAATTAAGCTTTTAATGTAATTAAAAGTTTCCATGCTTTGTAGACATTGATGTTTTTGGCATCAGATAGGTATTGTATGTACCCACCGGAATTATAATAACAGACAAAATGACGGAATCCCTGTCTTTGCTAGCTAGGTAGGTACTTATAGCATGCACACTTTTATTAGCTTTTTAATTAATTTCGTTTTAAGTTACGAAAAAGGTATGGACTTATCAAATGATCAACAACATAAAGTTAGCAAACATCATTTCTTAACCTTCAAATTCAATTCCAAAAGACGGTCTCACTTCCAAACAAAAATGACGTCACAACAAAACTGATTAAAGCTACCATTACACGAAAGATACGACCACCCCATTTAATATGCGTGCACGTCGACATCATGGCGCATGCACTGAGGGTGCGACAGACAGCCTGCCGCCCCCCAGGAGCCGGGGTCAACGACCGCACCAAAACAAAGACTACCACCACACCACCTGTAGCCACCACTGGCTTATTGCGATCGATATCGCCATTATTGCTATTTGTATTGTTTGAGTGATGTGGGGTCGAATGAACAATGGTTTTGATTGCCAGAAAAAGCTCTTGAAAATTAAGAAATGACAATGTTGCTTACGCTATCTGTTCCTGAAGAGTCTTTAAGGTGAAACTCTTTAAATGTGAATCTACAATGTTCAGGAATCAATTATTTGCTAGGTAGGTATTATCTACTCAAGTGGTCAGTATTAAGAGTTAACTCTATTGTGAAACCATTTTTAACCGACTTCAAAAAGGAGGAGGTTCTCAATTCGTCGTATGTTCCCCGATTACTCGAAGATGGCTGGACCGATTTGAATTTTTTTTGTTTTATTCGAGAGGGTATACATCACAGTTGGTCCCATATAAAATTGATTAACTTTGCTTCGGTAGTTTTTGAGTTAGCTTCAATAATACGTATTTTTTCCGCACTTTTATATGGATGATGTTCTAGTTTGTTTTGCAGATAGTGGTATTAGAATTTCTGTGGGGTAGGTACACAACTAAAAAGTGAAAAATAAAAACTTTTTAACAAAAAACAACCACAACAAACAAAAACAACCGCAAAAAACGAAAATACATTTAACACCGACACCGACACCGACTTCCGAAATTAAAGTTATTTCTCACTTTGTAGTGTTGTTTTTGGAAGTCGGTTGTATTTTTTTGTAAAAAAGTTTTTTAAATTATGAGTATGTCTGCTAGTCCAAGGAAAAGCTCTTGTTGGATTAAACACCTTTCAATTTTTTTTCACATCCTAACCAAATAATTAGCACCAACATACTGTGGAGTATAGCAAAAACAAATCTACCCGATTCGTTTTTAACTCATAAATTATTATTATTATTCTATCCGAGCCCACCTTAGCACTTCCACTGAAATCCTTACTTTCTCATAGCGTCTCATACCCACCACACGCCTCAAGTAATATTAGTAAATCACACCTTCCAATATACAGGGTGTTTGGTGCATCGTTTGCCAAATTGAATTGGCCGAAAGAAGAGGTCATTTGCTATCGCTTCAGGCTCAAGTACTCATTTTTGGCCACACCGGTTTTTTTATTACAACTTTCTAATTTTTATTTTGAAAAAATCCAAAACTCAGCATTAAAGCTTAAATTAAAAAAAAGTTTTAAGTGTAGTCGTCAAATTTCATTTTTATTTACATATGTACTGTTGTATGGCTCTATCAAATTTAAAATTACTTGCCAGTTACATCTAGTTTTTTTTTAATAAATCACAAAGTTTTTGGAAAAATAAAAAATGAACTTAAAACTCAACTTTAAATAGCTATAAAAAAAAACTAAAAGCGATCGGGATCTTCGAATTATTTTAAAAAGTTCTCTAGTCTATCCCCTTTCCAACGGTATGCAATGTGTTAAAAAACTCTTTTAATATCTTTAATAATTAGCTAAATGTGTAGTCGAGACACATCAGGCTGATATTGGATATTACGTTTAAAACACTAGTTTTCGCATAAATTACATGCTATTAGTAGATAGATACTGTTATCTCACGTCTTACGTAGTCTCTTATCTCGTTCTTACATAGGGAACTTTCCTCGAAATTGAAAAAAAAATACATTATTACAAAAATAATCATTTATTAATAAGTAATTTAATTACATACTAATCTTACAAGTCTTGTTCAAACTGTCTACCACTATTGCGTATGCACGCGCGACATCTTCGTCTTATCTCAACTGTAGTGGTGCGTAAACGCATTTCTGCTTTGATCGTCATGAAAGCCGCCTCAATGCGTTGGACTAAATCATCTCTTGTCTCAACTTCCGTGGCGTAGACGAGTTCTTTGGTCCGTCCCCAGACGTAAAAATCCAACGGAGTTAAGTCTGGAGAACGTGGAGGCCAAGGAATAGGGCCATCCCTCCCAATCCATGAGTCCGGGAATGCATCATTCAAGTACTCCCTGACGGTTATTCTCCAATGAGCGGGACAACCGTCATGTTGGAAAACAAAAGACCTGTCTTCACTGAAAATTGGCAAATCAGCTAATAATAAGGGCAACTCTGTTTGCAGAAATTCTAATTCTTGTAAGATTAGTATGTAATTAAATTACTTATTAATAAATGATTATTTTTGTAATAATGTATTTTTTTTTCAATTTCGAGGAAAGTTCCCTATGTAAGAACGAGATAAGAGACTACGTAAGACGTGAGATAACAGTATCTATCTACTAATAGCATGTAATTTATGCGAAAACTAGTGTTTTAAACGTAATATCCAATATCAGCCTGATGTGTCTCGACTACACATTTAGCTAATTATTAAAGATATTAAAAGAGTTTTTTAACACATTACATACCGTTGGAAAGGGGATAGACTAGAGAACTTTTTAAAATAATTCGAAGATCCCGATCGCTTTTAGTTTTTTTTTTATAGCTATTTAAAGTTGAGTTTTAAGTTCATTTTTTATTTTTCCAAAAACTTTGTGATTTATTTAAAAAAAACTAGATGTAACTGGCAAGTAATTTTAAATTTGATAGAGCCATACAACAGTACATATGTAAATAAAAATGAAATTTGACGACTACACTTAAAACTTTTTTTTAATTTAAGCTTTAATGCTGAGTTTTGGATTTTTTCAAAATAAAAATTAGAAAGTTGTAATAAAAAAACCGGTGTGGCCAAAAATGAGTACTTGAGCCTGAAGCGATAGCAAATGACCTCTTCTTTCGGCCAATTCAATTTGGCAAACGATGCACCAAACACCCTGTATAAAGAAAATGATAATAAACATACTATTGAAATCCTTAGAACGGTCTTTCCTTTCGCCTTTAACCCTAAAACATACAACTAAAGGCGTATGATCAAAATCACATTCCACCCATAAACGATAACCTTGTCTTCAATACTCCAATATCTATGTACTTCCGAACAATAATTTTAAATGATCTTTTGACACAAACAAAGTGACAACTCACAGAGCAGTCTCTATTGTTACAAAATAAATGAGCATCAAGAGGTCAAGACGTAGACGAACACTGCAAGTAGATAACCTTGACCCATACGAAGATAAAAACCTTCTTGTGGACCGTACAAATACTCGATGTTCAAACACAAGGCTTATTGACTTCGCTTACTGCCTTTACAGCACTATTGTTTGACTTCTGCGAAAGTCAGTATTTCTCCTGAAACTTTGTACGAAACAAATGAAGATCATTGTGTTTCTCATATTATTATTTAGAGAATAATAAATAATAATACTTAGTTACTGGGAACAATAGGAATATATACTAATATACATAATAAAGTTGAAGAGTTTGTTTGTTTTTTTTTGTTTGAGCGCGCTAATAACTGGAACTAGTTACCAGTCGGATTTGAAAAATACTTTATGCATTAATTTGATAGCCTAATTCTTAAGGAAGGTTATATAATATATTATACGCTATTTAACATTACGCTACGAGTAGGACCTTTAGGAGCCAAAGAAAAAAAGTCAGAAAAAACGCCAAGCGAAAACGAATAGCGCAGGCGGACGATGCAATGCGACGCGGTGGGCGATTAAGATATTTATTCCATTGTTAATTTCCAGGTTTATTCCACAGGACTTTTCTACAAGGACATTCTATTTCATTATTCGATATTAAAGCCAGGACTACACGAAGACGGCTTTAACTCCGGTTACGGCACAATTTGATCCGGAATCAAACGAGACTCGGTTCGCAATGGTATTTAAGGCGAGTAGTGCTGCCAACTAGCGCCACCATTGAGAGAAAAAAACGTACCTAAGTCTAGAGATATGGAACATTTTGAAATTTCCTATGCTCACATATAGAGTAAAATGTTGTAGGTAAAATAAAGCCTTATCAGTTAATGCCAAAAACGGCTGTTTTTGGCGTTAACTGCTAATTTTTCAAACCTAGGAGGTTTAGTGTTGATTTTTTTTATACAAAAAATTCTACCTCATCTTACTAAAAATGTGAGCATATATAGGAAATTTTAAAATGTTCCCTATCCCAGACTTATGATTTTTTCCTCAATGCTGGCGCTAGTTGGCAGCACTACTCGCCTTAATCCGGAGTCGAACACGACGCCACCGACGCGACGCGACGCAGACAGCAGACGTCGCAGATCGACAGATTTAATAATGTCAAGTCAATTTCCTTCTATTTTAGCGTAGAATCGTCTATCTGAAAACAGATGAGCGCTGAAGACATAATTTACCTATGATTCTCGAAAATTACCGAAAACGGATTAATTATTTGTCTGTCTTTGTTTTCGGTTGTATTCCTTAGTCCACCTATGAAGCGACTTACCTCATGATTTCATGAATTCGCTAGATTTGAGGTCAATTCTAACTTATGGAGTTGTATTGCCGATTGTAATGATTATAATTCTGTAAAGCCATAATAGCTACGGCCGCGAATCATATTTTAATCAACATACAACCTGACACTGACCTGCAAATTGCAAAAAAACGTAAGAAAATTTGAATTTCGCGGGCTACCTTAGCGCATCCCCCTTAAACAGTGGCATCACTGGCATCCAATCACAATCAATTCCACGTTTCATATTCCAAAAAGTTATGACACACAATCTAAATCACCATTTCTAAGTCCCAACACGTGTTTGAAGAAACAAATCTCACCATTGAAATAAATCATCTTCAAAAATAAACGCCGTCAAGCAGGGTTCTCCAGTGAACGAGCCACACACCATGGTTCACCCTCAGTACGTCCAATAAGCCAGATTAATTAGAGATAGCCGATCGTCATGCTATGCGCCCGCACTTGTGTTCATGGGAAGGGGACTACAGCTATTTATAAAAGATGTAGGTAGGAGTACATTATTATATATGCGCACTTCGTTTGAAGGTACTTTTTGTAATGAATTAGTACTTTATATGGAAGAGTGAGTTTTGTTTAATTTATTCGTTAATCACACTTTGTAGTAATTGTTTTCAAACTTGATATTGGTTTTGAAGTTGAAGTTAAACTTGACTGTGTCTAAACCAGAGTGTCTTGTGTCTAAGACATAATATTATCTACGTTGCTGTTACTTGTTCCTCTAATTTAAAGAACTACTTTACATTATATAACTATGTATCTAATTTCCCAAAAATAACACTGTTCCAACTAATCGCTAAATAACTCTCAAAGACACTAAATAGAAGAAAACACTTCTTTTGTATATCCCATAAAACAATTTTCCAAATAAATAGCGGCTTTGCAAAACGAAATCTACTCAATATAGACAAGACATTGCATTGACCGCAATGTCATTATTGCCATTATCGCAACGTAACTAACAATAATGACAACGTCGTCGTAATCGTAACGTTTACGACAACATTATGTCATCTATCGAGCCGAGCCTTGAACTAAGCCTTGAGTTAACGGGAAGCTGATGAAAGGCTTCACAAAGATCTATCTAGCTTTGCAAAATTGTTAACACCTTTGAATTTAACAGTGAAGATTTTTGCTTTGTTGTTCAGCATTTTTGTGAACACTGTGCCAAGTTTGCCTTTTGAAAACTTGCAATTATTTTCACAAACGTCGCCCAAGATTACATGAAGAAAATGCTGGGTTTTCCTTGTTTCGGTACAATTGTTGGTATTTTTCCGACACGTTGGGCCAGTTTCTCGAAAGAAAATTATCGCAAAATTCATCATCATTTTCCTGCCCTTCTCCCATGATACTTGGGGTCGGCGCAGCACGTTTTCTCTTTCCATTCTTCCCTGTCAACGTCACGCTATCACTTCCTTCTGTTTCATATCATTCCTCACACAATCCATCCCTCCCTCTCCAACTCCACCCGTCAACATTTAAATTCATCACTATTTTAGTCACATACGTTTCCTTCCTCCTCGTCGCATGCCCAATTGCCCATACCAAGCCAAACGATTTCCTTTCAACTTTTTTGTCACTGGCGCCACTTTCAAACTTTTAATAGTTTCGTCACTCGACACATCCACCTCAACATTCTCATCACCGCTGCATGCATCTGCATCTTTTTTCATCCGTCTTCTTCACGGCCCAGCATTCCAATCTATTACTAAGGGCCTTTTATCACGGCCTTGTAAATTTTCCCCTTTCAACTTGTCGCCATTTCATTCATCCTGATTATCGCAAAATTAAAATGTGACAAATTGTCAAGCGCGCGGAAACTACTACGATTGATTGGTAGAATGATTTATCAACAGTTAATCGCAGCAGTTTACGCGCGCTTGATAATCTGTCACATTAATTTTGCGATAATTTTCGTTCAAGAAACTGGCCCGTAGGTACTAAACTATGAATAATTAACGTAAATATGCCGTTTTTGGCGTGAACAGCTAAGGCTTCGAACCTAGGAGGTTTAGTGATGATTTTTTTGACCTCACCTGACCTACCTCATCTGACTAAAAATGTGAGCAAAGGAAATTTCAAAATGTTCCATATCTCCAGACTTGATGATTTTTTTCTCAATGATGGCGCTAGTTGGCGTTACTACTTGCTTTAACCTATCAACTAGCATAGCTCTCAAAAACAGTTAGGTAGTAAAATTGTCAGAGCTACAAAAACAGAAGCTCATTTCATTTACCAACGACATCGTCTATGTACGATGATACGTAGATATGAGAGGTTAAATACATAGGTATTAATGCAGGTTAATAAATATTAAACAAAGCCCCGATCTCCCGCGGTACGAAATCTCGTTTAACGAGAAGCCGGTATAATTAACGGTATTAAATCGTACCTACATTGTTAATTGTGGGAACATTCATGTTGACAATCATCGGCATTAACAACCATTGTACAGGCCGCTAACAGTATATGAAAGGCTATGGATGCTACGGAAAAACCAACTTTATTTCGCCGCCTGACAGTTAAAATTGCCGTGTAATTAACTTACTGCGCCTATTTCACATAATGTATAGCGCTACTGTATAGTTTTTGTCTGTCCATTTCAAGACCAGATTTAGATATCATGACGGTGCATGACATTGCTTGTATCAGAATAAAGCATGCAAAATGTTTGTGATCTACAAAATGGACTGTCGATCAGTTTACTGTCACTGGCATCAGTTTCTTTCTGTGCCAGACGAGCAAGCTAGGTTTTTCGGCTGCAAGTTTTGAGATATTAATTTCAATATTCTTGAGTCTGGTACATAGACACATATAACTAATATTATAAACTAGGGACCCGGCCCTGCTTCGCACGGTTTTTACGACTTGACAAAACATGAAGGTATATAAAAAAAATATACAGTGTGTCCGGACATGGACTAGCGAAAATTAAGGGGGTGGTACAGACGATCAAACTGAACAACTTTCTCCCGGGGACCAACATCGTAATCGTGAAAAAAAAATCAGTCGTCCCATACATTTGGCCGAGTAGGTATTGAAGTTTTGTATGGGATGACTGATTTTTTTTTCACGATTACGATGTTGGTCCCCGGGAGAAAGTTGTTCAGTTTGATCGTCTGTACCACCCCCTTAATTTTCGCTAGTCCATGTCCGGACACACTGTATATATTAATGTATTACACATATGAACCTTCCGGAATAAATTCTCAAAATCCCTTGCGTAGTTTAGAAGAACAACGCGGTCACACTGACTGACACGAAAATACGACTTTTGACCATGACCTGGGTTGGGATTAGGACATAGGATACTTTTTATCCCTATATTCCCATTTCCCATTCATTTATTAAAACGGAACTCGTCACCACCATCATCCAAAAATTTGCTGGCCTACGAACACAAATTTCACCGACATGTGAACGTCGAGGCAATTCAGCTGCTAGACAACACGGACACAGTACGTAGGCTAAAGGGGACTAAATCATTTGAGTTAGTGTATGTATAGCGAATGAATAACAATAGTAACAATGCTGTGCTATACATGTAACACATGAACAAAGTGTTTTTATTAATATTATTAGACACTAAGAAAGTGCTACGGAATTGTGTGAAAGTGCAAATTGACAATATTCTTAGTTAGGTAGGTACAACGTGTCGTTTTGCATCCTCGTCAAATTTCAGGGTGTGATATAGAACATCAAACCGAACAACTTTCTCCATGGGACCAACATCGTAATCTAGAAAAAAATTTCAACTGTCCCTTAAAGAACTTCAATACTTACTCGACGCAAATGATTGGCTGATTATTTTTTCGCGATTACGATGTTGATGCCATGGAAAAAGTTGTTCGGTTTGATGGTCGCTTAAATTTGACGAGGATGCAAATCAACACGTTGTATACAAAATTTATCACGTAAAACAATAAGAGTTAAATTGCTTATTAGTCTATTAAGCTAAATTGTAATCAATATTAAGAACTTTATTTAGTTATTTTTAATAAAGAGAAAAAAAAACCCTATATTCCCACGGGATCGAGACTTATGACTACTTATGAGGGAGAAACCGCAGGGTGCAGCTCGTTATAAATATATTCGGCTTAATTTTGTCTATCCTAGATTCACTGCATAAGAATAATAACCACAAAAGCGACGCATTAACTCTTAAAATGTCGATTGTACACCATGTGTACAGATAACAATAGAATTTCAATTGTGTCTGCTAATTGGCGCGCGACGGGTTAATAAATGATTTTCTTTTGTTTCCCCATGAGCAGTACTCAGACACGTCATCACTTTCTAACAGCACATACAAGTCCACAACTGAAAGATTCTTCTCATATTGTTTAGTTTCAGACCAAGAAACGTTCAGAAAATTAAACGCCGCTATAAAAACTTATGACGTGCTTCAATAAGTACTTACTTATTGTCAGTTTCGGTACACAATACGAAGTTAAATTGCTGTTTTATTGCTCCCGTGTGAATCGTGCGCAGGCCTTGAATGGTGACCGCCGTGATCGACAGACGCGGGCGCATTCAAAAGCACAATGCACCATTTTGGGACGTATTTTACGTAAATATATGGCCATGTCTGGGACTCTGGGAGTCAATCTCATTACGGCAAGTAATTTTGGTCGCAAATGTATTTATTTTGAGTCGTAACTGGTAACTTCGTAAGTCTTTTTGAAGACTTTTGTATGGGGTTATAATAGTCGATGAAATTGCGATACGTTTATTGGGATTTTCTTAAATATTTCATTCGTTAAGCCTGTAATCCCCCAAGGGTTATGCAGAGGTGTAGCTGTTAGTACCTACACTCACATTTCGTCAGGCGTGATGTTGTGTGTGTTCGTTATTTTATTCGGAGACGCCAATTTACATACTTCAGTTTATAGTGGGCATCTTTCTAGACCACAATTTATAAAATAAATAAAAAGCCAAGTAGGTAAACTAATATTATTATTATAAAGAGGTAAAATTTGTTTGTAAGTTTGTATGTAGGGGGGGTAATCTTCGGAACTAATTGTCTGATTTCAAAAAATCTTTCACAAATGGGAAGCTACCATTGATATAAATAAAATATATATAAGTCAATGGAAGCTACAGTAATTGCCGAGTGTCATAGGATATATTTTATGTTAAAACACGAAATTTCACGCGGACGATGTCGCGGGCAGAAGCTAGTAAAAAATAAAACTGTGGTAAAAGTATTGACTTACACTAATACCTACTTATTTACATAGTCTCAATTTAAATTAATTTGAAGAAATCTCATTAAACATGATCCCTCTCTCACGTCTACCTATGTGATCAATTTAACACAGATATCTGGGAAGGAATCGCTACCGGTATTAATATTACCGGTTAAAGACCCGTGTACCGTGTTAAATCCGACGCTGTAACATACGGGGCAATCTTTCATACGCGTTATAAACATTATAGTAACGAGAAGCGATGTGTCTTGTCCGTCATTACGAGACACGGACAAACCGTCAGTCGGACAATACTGATGGAGTGGCCTTGTCCGGCTAAATAGGAATTGACGGTTGTTTAATATTACCGGTTAATAATTAATATTACCGGTTAAAGACCCGTGTACCGTGTTAAATCCGACGCTGTAACATACGGGGCAATCTTTCATACGCGTTATAAACATTATAGTAACGAGAAGCGATGTGTCTTGTCCGTCATTACGAGACACGGACAAACCGTCAGTCGGACAATACTGATGGAGTGGCCTTGTCCGGCTAAATAGGAATTGACGGTTGTTTAATATTACCGGTTAATAATTAATATTACCGGTTAAAGACCCGTGTACCGTGTTAAATCCGACGCTGTAACATACGGGGCAATCTTTCATACGCGTTATAAACATTATAGTAACGAGAAGCATACTACTATGACGTAAGCATCCCCTAAGAAAGGATTTTGATATATTCTACCCCCAAGGGGATAAAATAGGGGATGAAAGTTTGTATGAAGCTTTGTCAATTTTAAACTGATCGGGATGAAATTTGGCATGCAGGTAGATGTTATGACATAGGCATCCACTAAGAATGGATTTGATTGGACGTCCGCTTAAATAGGTAGGAGGATACCGAATGATATCCCGTTCGAATTTAAACGATTACAGTTTCCCCTAAAAGTCTGCTTTGCTATGACAATAAATAAGTCTCAGGGGCAAACTCTCAAATTTGCGGGTATTGACTTGAGAGAACATTGCTTCTCTCATGAACAGTTTTATGTTGCTTGCTCACGAGTAAGTTCACCCAATAGCTTGATAGTTTTAGCGCCTAATGACAGATTAGTTAAGAATATTGTGTACAAAGAAGTTTTGTAGGCCCTAATTTTTTACTCACGCTAAACAAAAGTAAAGCCGCAAAAAATATACCTAATTAATAATAATATATAACGCGAGCGAAGCCGCGGGCAAAAGCTAGTCTTTCATACGCGTTATAAACATTATAGTAACGAGAAGCGATGTGTCTTGTCCGTCATTACGAGACACGGACAAACCGTCAGTCGGACAATACTGATGGAGTGGCCTTGTCCGGCTAAATAGGAATTGACGGTTGTTTAATATTACCGGTTAATAATTAATATTACCGGTTAAAGACCCGTGTACCGTGTTAAATCCGACGCTGTAACATACGGGGCAATCTTTCATACGCGTTATAAACATTATAGTAACGAGAAGCGATGTGTCCTAGTTCCTAGTTCCTAGTTAGAAGGTATGGTTTCCGCACTTAGTCCTTCATGTGGACCATTGTGCGTGGGCCATATTGGCCTTCAGGGGGAGTGGGGGGTTATTCCAACCAGCCCACCTCATTCCAGAAGTCGATCAGGTCTCCAAGTCTGTTCAAAACATCCGCGAAAGATCTGGGTGTTCCAAGAGTTTTAGTTCTAATCTGGGTGACGCCTGTGCAATCAAAGAGCACATGCGTTACGGTTTCCTCAGCCTCCAGGCAGGCCCTGCACAGAGGACTGTCCGTTATTCCCATTGTGTGGAAGTGTTTGTTTAGTGAGCAGTGTCCTGTGATAGTTCCCGTCACCAGGCGCAAACTATGCCTGTCCAGGCGTAACAGACGTCTGGTTAGCCTGCCATCTATAGATGGCATGGCTTCCCTAGACTGCCTGCATCCTGGTGTCGAGGACCACCAACTCTCCGCCTGTGTATGAGTGGACTCCTGTAGCCACCTGCGTAACTGGTTGAAGGGGATGGGTACAATTGGTTCAGGTCCACAGACTGACGTGCTAGATGCTCTCCTAGCTAAATCGTCAGCTGCGTCATTACCCAGTGATCCGCTGTGTCCTTTTATCCATTGCAGTGTCACAGTATTGCGGTTTGATACCGCTATACGCTCCAGTGCAATGTGACATTCTAGTGTAAGTCTCGAGGAGATGTGTTTTCTCTGTAAGGATTGGAGTACGGAGGCACTGTCGGAGAGTATACGTATACGAGTATCCGTAACTCTCCTTGCCTCTATGGCGTAAGCCGCTTGTATAATGCCCACACACTCTGCCTGGTAGACAGTGTTGAACATTCCCAGCGGGCTGGATATGTTAATGTTGAGGTCGTATGAGAAGACTCCGACTCCGGTTCCGGAGTCGGTCTTAGATCCGTCGGTGTATACTCTCAGCTCTTGCGGGCCTGAGTAGTCACACCGTTCTTCTGTGAGTATTATGTTATAGTTCTTTTGAAAGTAGTGTTGTTTCGGTGCTCTATCGCATGGTGACGCCATCATTGGTTGTCGTTTGATCGCATCCTCCTTTATGCGTGTATGCTTGATTCTAGAATCATTACTCAAGGTTCCTGCTATATGGAGCCTAAAGGCAGCCAGGGCTGCCTCCTCTCGCACGATAAGGTGCAGTGGCGGCAATCCCAGCATTACCTGTAGTGCGGCCGTGGGTGCCGTTCTTATGCAACTAGTGATCGCTACGCATGCGAACCGCTGCAGCTTTTCGAGATCTCTCCGGGCTGTGCTCAAGTCTGTCCTGGGCCACCAGACTAGTGAGCCATATGTGATGATTGGTCTGATAACAGTGGTGTATAGCCAGTAAGTGACCTTGGGGCCAATCCCCCAATTCCTGCCGAGCAAACGCTTGCATTGCCACAGGGATATACTGGCTTTTGTGATGATGTAGTTGGTGTGTTTAGCCCAATTCAGCTGTTTGTCCAAAAAGATAAGCGATGTGTCTTGTCCGTCATTACGAGACACGGACAAACCGTCAGTCGGACAATACTGATGGAGTGGCCTTGTCCGGCTAAATAGGAATTGACGGTTGTTTAATATTACCGGTTAATAATTAATATTACCGGTTAAAGACCCGTGTACCGTGTTAAATCCGACGCTGTAACATACGGGGCAATCTTTCATACGCGTTATAAACATTATAGTAACGAGAAGCGATGTGTCTTGTCCGTCATTACGAGACACGGACAAACCGTCAGTCGGACAATACTGATGGAGTGGCCTTGTCCGGCTAAATAGGAATTGACGGTTGTTTAATAGCGCTACTGTGCACTAAACAAATGGGTCAGTACCTAGGTGACCAAAGAAATTGAATTTTTGGTGCATTGAGGAAAAACGTGGGATTAAATTGAGAATATAGTTATTTGCAATTTCAAGCCCAATAATAAATTAGTACTTATGGGTAGGCGTTAAAATCGTATCACGTCCATAGGTATCTAAGAAATCCGCCGAGGTCGCGGGTAGTTCGAAAGAGATACCGTGGCCCTGGCACGGGCAACTGAAGGAACATGGGTGGGTTTTAGTCAGTAAAAGACTGACACGCAGAGCGGGAGAGAAAAAAGAAAAAAGAAAAAAAGGTATCTAAGAAATGAAAAATGTTGAAAAAACCCACAAAATTTTCCATTAAAGGTCAAGTCAATCAGCCTAGCCTTTTCCCGACTATGCTGGGGTCGGCTTCCAGTCTAACCGGATGCAGTCATCGACAAGATTTCATATAATTGTCTTGTTGTTATTGTGTTGTTGGTGTTGTTGTATTGTTTTGTTTGTTGTGTTGTTGTGTGTTGTGTTGTTTGTTGTGTATTGTTGTTGTTGTTGTATTGTTGTTGTGTTGTTGTGTGTGTTTCTTTTTTTCTTTTTCTTTAATTGTCTACAATCTTTGATTCATCTACGTGTAGCATAGAAATATAAAAACATATATCTATGACGTGTAGCCACAATATAAGTGTAAATATATATTTACACTTTGGGTACATTAGCTTATGTAGCTACACGTTGATGGTACAGTATTTTGAAATACAGATTGTAGACAATCAAATGAATTCTTGACTATGTATAATTATGTCGCAGCCAACTGGTTTAATTAGCCGTTTGATCAACCGCCTAGCTATTTTACTAAACGCCGCCATTCAATCAACGGCCTGATTGATATGCAGCCATTCAATTAAATGGCTAGGCAAATTACTTGGATCGACAGCGTTCTACTTGCCTAGGCCAGAGTGCCAGAGTTTTCAATTTCAATTTAGTTCCTTTTTCTGCCACCTGGCGCTGAAATTCACACTGTCAATATGGCGTCGACAAGCCACAATATTTCTGGTGTTTCTCATAGTTCAAAACCGAATCGGGGTACCCCGACTCCACGTAGTCTTTTGGCTGCTACCCCTTGAGTGTATATAAAAATCCGGAAGCACGAAGAGAGGGTAGCCCCCGCCCGCTGTATAAAAGCATAGGCAACCAGCAAGCCGAAGCTGCGGAGGTGAGTATGGGTGCCTAATCCTTTATTACGTAAGGGCGAAGGAGTTGCACTTCCCGCAACGCCGCCCGCCGGAGACGTTGCAGAAGGAACTTTAAAGTGTTTTGAGGTTAAGTTGCAATAATTTGTTTTTCTCAAAAACGGTGCGTTACCTCACTATAATTTTAAATTGGAATATACCTAAATAACCTACCGAAATACCCGATTGCATGGCCCTATTGTATAAATGGCCTAAGCATCAACCAACCAGTTCATTAAATGTTGTATTATACGTATCGGCTAGATATCATTCGGCCGCTGATTGAATGGCGGCGTTTAGTGAAATGGCTAGGCGGTTCACCAAACGACTAATTCATCCAGATGGCTGCGACATCTTTTTGAGGCTGACGGTAATAACAAGTGCAGACAAAATATGCACGTTTTATGAACAAATTACGCGGTCCGCTAATTATTGTTGTTATGAAATTAATCCATTGTAACATTTTAATTGTTTAATTTCTTATTTTAACTAGGTAGGTAGGTACCTATTGTTGGCAAAGCGAAACGGATAATGATTTAATGAACTCCTACAAAATACCTAAGTACCTACTTACAAAAATAGAACACCTTGCCTCGTCTACTGCGTAGAAAACTACGCATAATGTGCGTGGTAATGTGGTTAAGGCTAATTGAATTTATAAGCAAAGAATTATTAAAAATTTGGAAAATCCAAAATTGCATGCCTCACAGATAAAAAAACATGTTGACGATAAATTTTACAGAAAAAAATCTAAGAAAATTCATCGATTTTTGTTTCGATTCATCGATTACCATTTGAACGATTATGAATTTGATAACGAAAATCAATAGGTCTACTAAACGCCGCCATTTAATTAACTCAACAAAACTTTATGTAAGAAAAAGGTACATAATTACCTCATTGGCCTTTCATATGAGGAAACAGAGAACCTGTTCATTGTTCAAGAATAGTCAAATAAACAACTTTATTACACATATTTCTTTTCTTCTTTTTTTCGGTAAGATGTATCTACACTACCTAAACACCCCAACACCTTTCACAACTATACACTTACACAAAATCACGCACGCTTACACACACAATTTTTTTTTTTTTTTTTTTTTTTTTATTGTTTTAATTTTCTTGTTCATAAGCATTCATTGATGCATCTTTTTGCATGTCTTTTGGGCTAATATAATGTATTATTGTCTGTTTTGAGGGGTCTGGCGCTATATGCCGAGATACAGGACTCTTCCTAGATCGGCTACAGATGCTCCCATGTTAATACTCCTAAGTACTAGCCTAATAAGTTTGTGTAATCCGTTGTAATATTTTTGGTGAAACAAATTATTTAAATTATTATTATTATTAATTATTAATACAATCATGCAATAGGCCATGCATAGGGTATTTCGGTAGGTCATTTAGATATACTTTTTAACCGACTTCAAAAAGGAGGAGGTTCTCAATTCGTCGGAATATGTTCCCCGATTACTCGAAGATGGCTGGACCGATTTGGATTTTTTTTTGTTTTGTTCGAGAGTGTATACATCACAGTTGGTCCCATATAAAATTGATTAACTTTGCTTGGGTAGTTTTTGAGTTAGCTTCAATAATACGTATTTTTTCCCCACTTTTATATGGAAGATGTTCTAGTTTGTTTTGCAGGTAGTGGTATTTGAATTTGTGTGGGGTAGGTACACAACTAAAAAGTGAAAAACAAAAACTTTTTTACAAAAAAATACAACCGACTTCCAAAAACAACACTACAAAGTGAAAAATAACTTTAATTTCGGAAGTCGGTGGCAAAAAACGAAAATACATTTAACTAGACACCGACTTCCGAAATTAAAGTTATTTTTCACTTTGTAGTGTTGTTTTTGGAAGTCGGTTGTTTTTTTTTTTGTAAAAAAGTTTTTTCATTTCAATTTAAAATTGTAATGTAAAGATAACGCGCCGTTCTTGAGAAAAACAAATTATTGTAACTTAATCTCAAAACACTTTAAAGTTGCTTTTGCAACGTCTCCGGCGTTGCGGGAAGTGCAACCCCTTCGCCCTTACGTAACAAAGGATAGGCAGGGTATGCTCACCTCCGCAGCTTCGACTTGCCTGTCGCCGGCCTCAGCCGCTACGTCTCGCACGCGCCTTGCGTAAACGCATTTAAACTGTGAGAAATACCATAAATATTGTGGCTTGTCAAATACATTATTGACAGTGTGGATTTCAGCGCCGGGTGGCAAAAAATGGAACTAAATTTAAATTTGAAATGTCTGGGCTAGGCAAGTAGTTAAACGCTATCGATCCAAGGCAAATTATGCCTAGCCATTTGATTGAATGGCGGCGTTTAGTGAAAAAGTCAGGCGGTTAACCAAATGGCTAAGTAAACCAGTTGGCTGCGACATAATTAAATATCAAGTAAATCTATCTAAAAATATATTAATCTTACAATTTCAAGTGTCTAGTTTTTTTAACTTCCCTGCTAATATGAATTCCATGTATAATTGAGAGTATGGAAACGATTTTATGTTGGAAAATGACAAGGCGACATATCGAGAGTAGAACACACATTGTGAAGCGTGCAATATCACGAAATGTATTATGCAAGACTGCAATTCAGAAATTACCTCCAATAACGTTCGAAATTAATACCAATTAAATATAATTAAGTTGTGAGCTGTAAAAAAAACACGGTGAAAATAAAATTTTATTTAGCTATATACCTACTGACTTTTACCTAGTACGGTCTACCTACCAATGGTATAGCATTCAATTACCAAACTGGCTGTACCAAAACTTTCAAAATTGTCTTTATAACGAAATATTATGTCAATCAATGTGTCATAAATAAACCTACCTAGGTAATGGAAATGTGTAACGAATATGTTGAATTTTTTGTAGACCGGTACAAAATTGCAGTTGACTGTTGGCTTACATTTACAAGTTTTGCGGTAAATAGAGCAGGGCTTATGCACTCACTGACCGCGCAATATGAGCCTTGAACGACTTCATTCAACAATGTAACTGACCGAAGAACAAGACAAGTAAGTCAGTTGTATACACTTCAATACACTTCGCAGAAGAGAAAAACGAAAAGGTACCCTTTGTAGGTATAGAATCTGCCTGTAAAAAAATAATAAACACATTTAAAAAGAGTGTTCTTATTTTGAAAATTATTTCCCGATAGCGGTATGCCGGCTGCGAGTGGTCAACAAAATATGCGAAACTAGCTTACACTAAATAAAGACATGAATGAATATCACGTATCTGTGGGAACAATTATGCAATTAAGCCGGGCCTTCGCAATATGACGACTGTTATAACAAAAATATCATGATACGCCGCCAACTAATGACTAAAAAAATTAAGTACAGTAAGAACCGGATTCCTGCGCTTCGTCCAAAGAGAACAACTGCAGTACACAATGCTTACGCTTACATTTTCCCGTGACGAAAATTACTTGTGGAGAAGTCCCATTGTGTCCATTCAGCAATTGTAAAGATGTACACTCACTGTCTCCTCACAGAAACTGTCCGAAAACTCTTTTGTCAACAACCAACGCAAGTACCTAGCCAAAAACGCGCGCGAAATTTACAATTCGATTTATTGTAACTCTTTTCTATATAAAAAAAGAACTAGTAAACCGCGTTTTAAATTCAAATGCAAACGGCCGATCAAGTCCGAAGCTCGCAAGCGACTCGCGAATGGCGCGCCGCATTCAGTACAGCCATAGCTATGAGCCACGGGGTCTATTGTGCTTGGGTACCTTGGTTGGCAGACACGCGAACCCTCCTGTCTCGAGCGAAACCCATAGCTATATGAATAGCCTCGCCTCCCCCGCTTTGAGCGAACATTGAACTAGAATTTCGTGAACTTGACTAAACGAAGTCTAGAAGTTGTTTGTAAACAGACTCGTATTGACTTAAAATGCAGTATTTTTATGTCTCAATAAATTCTGATAACGTGGGCGTTTTGTTAGCCCGACAGATTTTATTTGAAAGTCAAGCGTAGGTGTTCTTTACATAAATTACTTAACACTTCGATACTGTATGGACAATATCTGTTAGAAATCTTATTAGGTAACATTCAGTGAATGATCACTGAATGTTAATAGTTGGTTTTTATAATCAATATTCGATATATTATCAAGTAGGTAAACTCCAATCATTTACATGGGAACATGAATTCCAATGGGTTTCTAATTGCCTATCAATTCTTTAACAGTTATAAAAACGTTATATTCTACTGTTTAGCTACGCAATGGAATTTAAAAATATTGTGTTCCGAATTAATCCATTCTCAACGGAATATAAATTAATCACCGATAAAAACAGCATAACATTTTTATTTCGCACGCATTCTAGTTTAAAAATAATCAGTTAATTAGATCATGGCCTAGAACCGGCCGGCGAAAGTTCTAATGTCATTGGCTTGTTATTATTAGTTTATAATGCAATAGCCGGCCACTGTACACGTGTACAGACATGTTGACAGTCACTTCCAGGAAAGACTTGATTTGTTCTTGGTACGGTTTACGGCGATGCTAATATTAACATTAGCATCGCTTTATATTCTTGAATCAGTAATGTTCGTTAGAAATCATCATCATCTGCCTAGCCTTTTCCCAACTACGTTGGGGTCGGCTTCCAGTCTAACCGGATGCAGCTGAATACCAGTATTTTACATGGAGCGACTGCCTATCTGACCTCGATAACCCAGTACTGGGTAATACGATACCCTTTGGTAAGACTGGTTGTCAGACTTTCGGGCTTCTGACGACCCGTAACGACTGTCAAATATCCCAGAATGACAGCCGGGACCAACGGCTTAACGTGCTTTCCGAGGCACGAAGGGGTCTTGGTATGTAAAGATGGTCACCCATCCACGGACCAACCGCGGCAAGCACAGCTTAACCTGAGCGATCGACCCGTGCGGCTCTTATTACTTAGCCACAAGCCCCTCGTTAGAAATAATAGTATTTTATTTTCGCGAATGGCAGATAAATTTCCCAGAAACAGGCGTTATCAAAGTCTGCATAATATGCATGTCTGCATAATAGCAGGACTGCTCTTATGCGCAAGAGTGTTTTCTGCATGGCTCCCATTATTTATAATAAGTTACCGAAAAGTTGGAGGGAGCTTAATAATGTACAATTGAAGAAACAACTTAAGTCATTTCTAACTGACAAAGCATATTATAATATTAAGGAGTTTCTGACAGAATCATTTATTTTGACATAGATTTTATTAATTACTTTTATTTACTGTTGACTTATATAATTTTATTACCGTTTGCTAAATTCAAGGTAAATTAATGATATTGACTTGACTATTACATTATTAACAATCATAATTATTCATATTTACACGCCATAATAAGTGACAAACATGTCTGAACTAAACCTATTGTTTTTATTGTTATCCTGCATGCATGTTTTTATTCTTGTATGTGTACACGTTTGAGCAAATAAATTTATCTTATCTTATCTTATCAGTAGGTTGTATTTACTTACGAAACCGTTGAACGACTGCGTCCTTTAAAAATAATAACATTATATACCTACAAAATCATGCTAGTTACAACTGACAAATCTTTGCAAGGAGAGAATAATTTAGAAAATTTATATTCTATATAATTTTCATTATATAAGGGAAAATTTTCAAAGTAGGTAAACAGGTTTTCAAAATAATGCTCCGATGACTTCACATTTTATTTTATTATAGCGTCAATGATTAACGTCATTGAAATTCACTCCATGATCCTTTGTTTATATAAAGAGGCTTATTTTACATAAAGAGACTTGCAGTTGCAATTTGCAGGAAGGGTGGCATAATATAATAAATTGTAGGTAGGAAGGGTGGCATAATATAATGAATTGTAGGTACGGTAATGGTTGTCAAACATTATGAATTGTAAAAAATACCATTATTAATTTAATCGAAGTTGATCAATTCTATGTTTATGTAGAACTAAAACAATGAGATCATTAAATATCGATGCATCAATTAAATGGATTAAATGGATATAACTTTATCGGTAACTCGAGTTATGTAAGTCATTGATCAGCACTATTTTGCTGGAGTGCTTGAAGATACATAAACAAACTCACGTGTCCATTCCACTAGAATCTTCACTTTTGAAAACTTCATGAAAATCAATTTTGAGAATGCCAAAAAATAGTCAAGAAATAATCACAAATAACTAATAACTACTACTACTACTATAATTTGTGACTATTTCTTTTTTAGGGTTCCGTACCTCAAAAGAAAAACTGAACCCTTATAGGATCACTTCTTTGTCCGTCTGTCTGTCTGTCAGTAAGTCAAGAACCTTTTTCTGAGGAACGTGTGGAGTTGTAAAGTTGAAAATAATATCAAATACGTAGGTCTAAGGGACCATCCCTTAACCTTTTGAACGCCACGGTCGTGTATAGCCGACAAATGAAAACGTGCCCTTAACGCCACCGTCGTGTATAGACGACAAGAAAACGACATTTTTAAAGTACAAAATAAATATAAGTACTAAATTAAGTCTTCTGTGTTTTTTTTTCCTATTATTTAAAACTACATTAATGAAATATTGTAAAATGGCACAAACATATATTTATTGGTTACATTTCACTAGAAAAAACAATCATTAAAAATTGTTAATCGAAATCCGTAAAAAAGTGTTCTTCCTCACGCCACAGTCGGCAAGACACAACAGCTAGTGATGGGTAAGTAAGGTAACTTAAATTTTAAATATATGAAATATTTTATTAAAAGTAGCTTACTATTACTTTGACAATTATTTTTTAATGACAATTAATCGTATCTGAACATTCCTAATGCATAATTTTTATAGAATTGTGTAAAACATCCTAATTGATATCTATCGATTGATAATTTACTGAACGTTGTTAGAAAAGTGCGACAGCAAAAGGACTTGGATGACATAAGTTTGCCAAGTTACGAGGAATCCGATTAATAATAATAAATTGTTATAAATACTATACGATTATTATTTATTATGTCCCACAATGTCACATCCCTACTCGCATGCGAGGAAGTTGTCAAAAGTCTTGCCAGCCACGCCACAGTCGGCTCTTCCCGACAGCGGATGACGTCATGAACGAGCTTAGTGCTGTACCTTATTATTATTAAAATTTGATTTATTCGTTTGTAGTTCTAATGTCTGCTTTTAGGTTGTTTAGAACTTTGTAACCGGTGTTTAATGATAGTATGATACTAAATAGGGTAAAATAAATAAAAGAATAATGCAACGAGTAATATTTTATTTAAAAATATGGAACGAAAAGCAATGATTAAAAATGTCGTTTTCTTGTCGTCTATACACGACGGTGGCGTTTTGGGCACGTTTTCATTTGTCGGCTATACACGACCGTGGCGTTCAAAAGGGGTTTTCGATAACTTGTCGACAAGATGTTGGAATCCCTATTTTTTTTGTAGGTATTTTCGCTGAATTTGTGGCTTGGCGTGGAAGGGGCGCCGATGCGTTTACGCTCTGGCGTTCAAAAGGTTAAAGCTCTAAAAAAGTCTAGCTCTAGCAGCTTAATTTTACTGCTGTATTTTGATACTCGCAAGTAAATGTAAACCTATAGGGTACTTACCGTTGACCTAGAGTCGTGAAATTTGGTAAGAAGCAAGGTGTCATCACATCACAAGTAAAGGAAAAAGTGCGAAAATCATTAATTTGTTATTAACTACGGAATAACGGAACCCTTCATTGTGCGTGGTCCGACACGCACTTGGCCTGTTTTCTTTTGTGACCAAGGTAAATAAAAATAGTCTTTTTTAACTTGAAGATGTGTTTTTTTATTTGTGTTTTATGTCCTCTACGAGTTGAATTAACCCTTCACTCTCTGATAGCTGAACATACTTTCCGCCAAAATATATAAATCGCGAGATCGGAGACATCAATCCTTAATAGAAGAATGCTTTTGTTGATAAAACATGTTTTATCGCAAGACGCAGCTAAAGTTTAGCGGTCGATGTATTTTGTTTTGATAGAACATCGTCATTAGTTGCAGGCTGCACGCGTTGAGGGGCGAGATCAGAGGGGTAGGATGCGCCCCGAGACAAGCTTGCAGTTAGAAAAAATTAAAGGTGGCATAAAGAATCAGAAACAATAAAAAATATCTTCTCATTAATATGTCCGGTTTGCTACGACGTAGCACCTCACCAACCTCAAACTTACAGTGTAAAGACATGTAGTAAACAGTACTGACTACCTGCCCTTCGTATAAATATAATAATTTTAAACTTAATACCGGGTTCACACGGTTCGATTTTAGTTAAACAACTTTTATTGTTCAACAAAAAATACTTTGAATTTGAAAATCAATTTTATTGAAAGTCTGTTCAGACGGTTCAAATCGCTTTCGACTTAGCAGTTGCTCAACTAAAATCGAACCGTGTATACCCGGTATTAAGATCTGAAATGAAGACTTGATTTGCAAATTAATGACTTTTACTTTACCTTTTCGCAGTAGGTAGAGCTCGTCTAAGCTGAAATGACGCGCCCCATTACCGCAATTAACCGTAGTGTACGTACTTATACAGATTTAAGGCGAAAGCTCGGCGTTGGTCCCGGCTGTCATTCGTGGATCTTTGACAGTCGTTACGGGTCGTCAGAAGCCCGAAATTCTGACAACCAGTCTTACCAAGGGGTACCAGTACCACCCAGTCACTGGGTTGTGGAGGTCAGATAGGCAATCACTCCATGTAAAATACTGGTATTCAGTTGCATCTCGACTACCCCAACATAGTTGGGAAAAGGCTAAGCAGATTGATTGATTGAAATATAGCTAGAAAGCATTTTGTTTGTTTGAAGTAAAGTAAGATGACATTCCATTTGTATTGTCTGATTGTACTCAGCGGATTGGTATTCAGTGCAGTCTCAAAATAACAATCATTGTGGCCCGAAAACTATTTTCAAACATCAGAAAGGTAAGTAGAGATAAACCATTCTAAAAATGAACGCCCCTCCACAGCGGTTACGCTCACATGCAAAGAAGTGTATAGACGCAACGTAATACACATAATTGGTCTTTGTCATTGGTTGCTCAGTCACCGGCGAGTACGGTCAACAACTAAATTAACTAAATAGCTTACAGACATAACACACATAATACAGACATAAAAATATACACAATAATAACACAGATTTTTTTTATGCAAACGGTAGGTACCTACCCGACTTGCCCAAACGTCAGACGGCCAGATTTGTCGGCCAACTAGTGTATAAATGACACGAACGCGCGACAGACCGAACGTGTTGTTCCATACAAAGCGCATGCTCCCTGCCGTACAATGTTGATCGCACGATTACTTGTCCTCTAACTGCGGCGACGAGTCCATGTTGACAGTAAAGTTGCCGCACGCACACAGGTAAAGTGTTGCAATAAGCATTTCCTCTCACACATTGAAATAATCACGTTTTATGGAGGGGCGTTCATTTTTAGAATGGTTCATCTCTACCGCAAATTGCGAAAGTTTTACTATTTTCGTTCTCATGGGTCACTCTTGTCAATAGTCTATTTTGTTGAATACTTGCGTATCCTAGGAATAACAATACATAACATATCGATACTGGAAATATGAAATAACGTAAGGGACAAAACTAAGGTTTTCAGGAGAGCAAAAATAAGATATTTTTCTTACAAAACTGGCTATAATTTTTGAACTATATATTTTATGTAAAAAGTGTCTAGGACAAAGTTTCTTAGATTTCTTCATTCTTTGCAGCTAATATAGTAAAAAATCAATAAATCCTACAGTTTCAAAGATAGCATGTCCCTTACGTTAAATAATAATGAATACGAGTGATATACGTTTACAAAATTTTTGATGTAAATAAACGGCATTGATGTATGGGACACTTAAGGAAATAAACATTTAGAGTTTTTCAAAGTAAAGGTCTCTTAATGGTACACTCTATATTGTTAGTGCTGTTAACAAATATAAAAAATAGAATTTTATACATTCGTGACCTACTATGCCTATGCCATACAGTTTAAAACTACTTGCTGACTCATAGGGATAAAAAATAAACAAATAAAATAGATCAAAACTTTTATTTGTGCTCACTAATCCTCTTTTATAAACGCAATTTAGGTACTCTCATAAGTTATGTTAAGTAAATTCTGTTTTAAATCACAATAAAAATAGCTATTTTGGCTTACTAAAATTAGACTCATTGTCCCAAAAGAAAAATAAAATTCACTTAAAAAATAAACAAAATCAACATCAGTCTTCTTAATGTAAATAATAGGTCGTTACCTATGAAATTGCCGTTTAGTATGAAAAAATTTAAACGAATTTTTTTCATGCATTTTTTATTTGTATTAATCGAAGTAATCACCCATGTCAATGCATCTTTGCCAACGCAGTGGCAGTTTATTGATGCCCTTCTTAAAGAAATCAGCTGGACGGGAGGCAACAAATTCTTCAAAGGCATTTTGTACTGCCTCTCGGGTATTGAATTTCTTTCCCGCCAAGAAGTTATCCAATTTCTGGAAAAAGTAGTAGTCTGTAGGGGCAAAGTCTGGTGAGTAGGGCGGATGACGGAGAACTTCCAACCCCAGTTCTTGCAACTTGGAGACCGTCTGCTGTGCAGTATGAGGTCGCGCGTTGTCGTGCAGGAGCAGCGGAGACGAGCGATTGACCAATGCTGGTTGGAGATATGCCAGCTTCTCCATCATTGTGTTCAGTTCTTCACAGTACACATCTGAAGTAATGCTCACCCCGTTTGGTAAGAAGCTGTGATGAATCACACCGGCGCTAGACCACCAAACAGTGACCATCACTTTTCTACGGGTAAGTTTTCGTTTAGGGCATTGTTTAGGTGCTGAACCAGGATCCAACCAACTTGCTGAGCGCTTGCGGTTATCAAACAGAATCCATTTTTCATCGCAGGTAACAATGCGGTTCGTTCAAAATTCCTTCATTTGTGTGTCTGTTGAGCAGTGCAAGGCACGTCTTGACGCGTACTTCGCGCTGGCGATCATTGAGTTCGTGGGGCACCCATTTGTCAAGCTTTTTTACCTTGCCAATTTGACGCAAATGGACCAATTTTGTTTTGACGCTGACGTCGAAAGCTGCTGCTAATTCAGCCGTAGATTGTGTATCATCAGCTTCCACAATCGCCTTTAATTCGTCATTGTCGACCAAAGTCTTCGGACGACCGCGAGGTTCATTTTTCAGGTCGAAATTTCCAGAACGGAAGCGAGCAAACCAATAACAAGTGGTGCGTTGGTTTGTAGTGTTAGCTACGTAAACGTCGTTGATGTTGCGTGCCGCTTGTGCCGCGTTGCTGCCACGACGGTACTCATATTCCATAATTACTCGAATTTTTAACGTATCCATGATGACGAAAAAGATTGAAATGCGATGAAAATGTAACACTAATCAATAAACAAATGACTACTTTTGGAAAAAAAAATCCATGTTTTTAAAATAAAATTAATTTGAAATTAGAATTCTTAGCCAACCAAAAATGATTTTGATTTGAAATGGCCAGTACTGCAGAACGGCAATTGCATAGGTAAAGACCTAATAGTAATCATTAAACATAAAAAAAAAAAATAACTTCTTCCTTAATAGAAAACCTACAGTTAAATTGAAAAAGTCTCAAAAATTAGTCATTATCTTTATCAGACTCATCATCGTCGGTGTCATTGAGCCTATCTTTAATTATACTCTTATTAGGAAGATTCAAATATTTATTGTGAAACCTATCTGGAAATATACCATTGTCACATAATTTTTTGAGATCTTTAAACTTTGGAACTGAAATTGGCAGTCTTTCCTTATACAGAAATGGTAAGCTGTCTATGCTACTGGGCACAGCTAGATTTCTGGTACTTTCTTATTCGGATTGATCATTCTTTGCAAGGCTCTTGCCCTTCCCTTTACCCTTCACTGTCCTTCTTCCAGTTTGCATTTCTTTGCAGAGTTCTATTTTGTGAGTTGTGCCATCCTCTAACATCGTATATTTTACTTCCACTATCTTCAAACTCAAACTCAAACTCAAAGCATTTATTTCAAATAAACCAATTACAGGCACTTTTGAATTGTCAATGGGTCGGTCAGTCAGAAAGATGAAGCTAGTTGCCCATTCCAAAGCGTAGTAGATCCCTATGGAGAAGAACGGGCAAGAAACTCCACGGACACTCTTTTAAATCATAATATTTTTACAAAATATTGGTTACATCGTTCAAGTTGAAAATATACATGTGAGAACAATGTAGAAAGACGTGCACGTTAAAAAGCGTCCGTAATAAAAAGCTAATAACTAAAACAACTAAATTAAATATTAAAATTACAAATAAGCCATGGCAGCTAAGAGACGACCAGTCCCAACTGACGGCGCCCGTTCACGAACATGACGCATGGATCAGCACCATTTAGCTCAACCATTTTGAAGGGAACTTAATGATCCAACACACACGCCACCATCAGCGAGACATTTGAGTGAGCATGACATACTCTCAACCGCCAGGGCACACTCAAGTCAGTGAAAGACGTACCCAGTAAAAGGTAGCTTAATAGTAGCTACATAGTGCTCACACGTGCGTCTTTAAATTCGATTTTTGAAATGTACATATTCAAAAGCAAAATCACACACAAAATCCGTATTGCTATCTAGTTCAGACAAGTTGCACCGTTTTGCGTGTGTGACAGAGACGCATAATAATAATCATTCAGATAAATTTTGAGGAATTGTACGGATCACGCAGTCCAGTGTGATGTAAAGGACAGATCAATTTATTTTCGATGCTGACAAATTAACGTAAGTGTCAATATAATTCTGATAATTTGAGTCACAATTTAATGTAAGGGACATGGTATTTGTACCTTCTCAGGGAACACTAATGTATAAGACAATAATAAAACATCTCAAATTATGGAATAACTTGTGTGACCTGCTGTAAAATGTACTCGATTTTGATTTAATGTAAATACCAAATACTGTGAGTAAAGAGACTTACATTAGTTTTTATAAAAATATTAATTTAAATGTCATATACAGCCAGTTTCTAGAAATAAAATGGTCTAAGCCTACGGAAAATATGTGATGTAAAGGACATTTTTTTTAAGATATCGAGATTTTAAATATACCAATCGATAGAGCAAAAAATTCCGAATCCAACGATATATATAACTCATTTTCGACAAAATGTCCCTTACGTTATTTCATATTTCCAGTATCGATATCATCACCCCTCTATTCCCCGAAGGGTTAGGCAGACTTATAACTAAGTATAATACACCCACATTTCGCCAGTCATGTTTAAAAGTAACAAAGATTTATTCTTCAAACTAGGATCAGATTACATGGCAAGGTAATGTATAAAGCAAAAATAAATCCGCCTAGCCTTTTCCCAACTATGTTAGGGTCGGATTCCAGTCTAACCGGATGCAGCTGAATATCAGTACATACTTTATATGGAGCGACTGCATATCTGACCTCCACTGACACTGTTTGATTGTCGAAGATCCAAGAATGACAGGCGGGACCAACGGCTTAACGTGCTTTCCGAGGCACGGAGGTGTCTCGGTATGTAAAGATGGTCACCAATCTACAGACCGACCGCGGCAAGCGTAGCTAATGTATAAAGCATAAGTCATAAAGTTTGCTTAGTCTAGAATGGGTGCCGTACTCTTCTCCTAGATAGATGGGTTATGAACCATACCGAACCCCGTCATAAACATTTCATATTTATACTAGCTTCCGCCCGCAGCTTAGCCCACGTGGTATGTCGATAAAAAGTAGCCTATGTCCTTCTCCAGGTCATGGTCTACCCACATGCCAAATTTCATTCAAATCCGTTCAGCCGTTTTAGGGTGAAAGTGAAAGCGAAACAAACAAACAAAAAAAAATCCCTTTTGCATTTTTATAATATTAGTTAAGATTCAGAGGAATTATTACCAGCTACAAAAGCAGCGACAAATTAAGGTTACTCAATACTCAATATATTTATTTGCTTTCCACAATGTTAACGTAGGTGGTAGGTACATTATAAAATATACATAATTTGCTACACAACAAAAAGTACTGTACAACAAAAAGTAAAAAAAGTTTAAGGTCTTATTTCACGATATCCGAAATTCCGAATAGCCACTACTCACCGAATAAATTCAAAAATGGAACAGAATTTGTACGAAATTATCTGCCAAGTAAGTTAATCGGAACTTAATCGTAGGTGGTGAAACAGACCCAAGTCCTAAAAAAAAAGGGTAACTATAAAGTGTAATCCTAGGTAAATACTCTCCTCATTTTTCCACTTGGCCCCACCATTTGATAATCCCACTTTTTCCTAAAATAATATCAGTAAGTTGATCGATCATTCCTTTCCTTTATTCGTAGCTTCGCAAATAAATTCCTAACAAGTGCAAACTGCCCCGATTGCACTTCCTTCGTGCACCCCGTGTCATATCGATCCGAGGAACAAAATGAGGGTTAGCATCCAAAATAGGGGTGTATAACGTTGAATAAAGTATTATATAAGCTTACTTATGAGTACATTCGATTTTTTTAAAGGTTGGGGTGTGCTCGTCATTCGAATTTTCCTCTTTTCTTTTTCGAGTTTTAAGCGCTTGTTAGAAGTAACTAGTATGTGCTATTTGAAGAGTTTACTAGATTAGAGACACATCATTTGCCATTCTACTTTGATCACTAAGGGGGTTGCCCAACAACTTTCTAGATTCTAGCTAAGTTAAGCATAAGCTATCCAAATATCCCAAATCTCCTACCACAAACAGCATTGCTGAGGTTTCACAAATGATTTTTAGTTTATAGAAGCTTTATTAGTTTAAAGAAGCTCTTAACAAGGACAATGACCCTTAAGCTTCATAATCAGCCATAATGTTCCCACTGCTGGGACACAGGCCTCCTCTCTGTGAGAGGAAGTGGGCCGTAATCCACCACGCGGTCCCAGAACGGGTTGGTAGATATCACGTCATAGAATGTTTGGTTGTAGGACATGCCGGTTTCCTCACGATGTTTTCCTTCACCGTTTTGAGAGCAGTGGTGATGAAATAAAGTAAAGCGCCTGTCTGTGTTCGAACCTACGACCTACAAATCGGTAAGTCGCGGCCGATATCACTGGGCTACCACTGCTCTTCAGCTTATTCAAAAGGAATCATTACAACGGTGGATTAGCTAAAAAGCAAATAGATAGGTATATGTAGTACCCACCTACTACCTTTTTCTAACTTAGCCCCCGTTCCCACGGGCGTAATAAAATCACGGCGGGATTTTATCGCGCACTGGATTTTCAACTCTCGTTGTTGAGCCGAGCGTTGCGAATCCCACTTAACAATAAGAGAGTACATTCTAGCGCGTCGAAAAAACACACTGTTGGATTTTGCACTCTCGGCGCGCAGAGCGTTGAAAATCCAGTGCGCGAAAAAAAATCGCCGCGATATTTTTACGTCCGTGCGAACGTCGACTTTATAACTTGCAATGCGACTTAGCAGGCTTGAAAAGCATTAACGTCAACTTAAAATCCGGTTTAGCACCTGTAACTTGTAAGTACTTCAAGTTTAAACTTCTCCCACCTGTCCAAATTAATACTGATTACTATTTTAAGCAGGTGAAATATCTAATTAGCATAAAGGATTACGTTGCCAAAACATAAGTGGCTTTTAAATCCTTAAAAGGATTCTAATTTGGGAACATGTTTTGTTCATAACGTTTCTTTACAAAGCAGATGGTATTTTTCATATCCTTGAATTAGAATGTTTGAAACAAGTGAATTGCATTAAGGAGACAAGAATTGAGCAGGCCGGTAACAGTTGTGGTAGTCGATCAGAGAACCACAAGCAGATTACGTTTCTAATTATGAGATATATCCACAGACAGCTGCGGTACGCTATTGCGGTTTCTGATTTCGACACCCTAAAATTAGGCCGGTATTTTTTATTTAGTACATAACACATTATTGTCTCTTGTGAAACGTTGCATCACTTAAAAACGGCTCAAACACCTAAAAACGGATCTACTTATTTGTAGTGAAAGTAAAATGCAAGAATAATTAAATGACCAAATAATACAAAACTATCAACGAATGCATGATGGATAGATTAGCAGCAATGCAGCAATGTGTATGACAATAGGCTTGCCCCCTATTACATACATACATAACTCACGCCGTCTTTCCATGGGAGTAGGCAGAAACTACAGAACGCCACCTGACGATCCTTACATACTCCTTTTGCCTCGTTTACGTTCATACATCTCGTCATACACGCACGCCTGTTTTGAGTACTACGCACCTGACCTTTCTGAAAAACATCACCAATAAGGTGTATGTCTCCCTAGGTATAATTATGTCTTCCTAGAGCGTCCCCTCCCGTTTCCTTTTTACAAGGGACTTGAATATAACTGGCGAGATGTGGGTGACTATCTTACGTACACCTCTGCCTAACTCTCTTCAGGAAATACAGTCGTGATATGACGCTATATCACTGAACAACACAATACAATAATGTTTCAATTGCATCTACCTACGTTGGACACGTATCTACTATAATCTTTTCCGTGTTGTGTTACACGTTACAGATCATCATCTGCTTAGCCTTTTCCCTATGTTGGGGTCGGCTTCCAGTCAAACAGAATGCAACTGATTACCAACACACATGAAGTGACTGCCTATCTGACCTTCACAACCCGGTTTCTGGGTCGAAAGTCTGAAAACCAGTACCCCTTGGTACTGATTTTCAGACTTTCGGGCTTCTGACGACCCCGTAACGACTGTCGTGCGGCGTAAAGTGCTTTCCGACGCACGGAGGGGTCTTGGTATGTAAAGATAGTCACCCATCCACGGACCAACCGTGGCAAGCGTAGCTTAACCTGATCGATCGACAACGGAACAGATAATAAGTAGTACCTAATCAATGAACTTATCGTATAATCATTCATAAATGACCACTCCAAAGAATGCAAGAACATCAGCAGTAACCTCACAAGAATCTGTGTTAAACACAATATAATTACTTACAAACTATTAACGACTGACAGCAGTAATTATTTTAACTGTTAAACGCAGTAAATACACTCTGAAAAACCGCAACTAATCATAATTGCTGCTACAAAGCAGTTTATGCTAGCCATTACTAAGTTACAAGCATTACATTGCGTAAAATGGTACAAGTTTACCAAAGACCATACAGCCCAAACGTGTATCAGATTATGTGTGGTCATACTTTAAAGTGCGGTACAGACAGACCATCAAACTGAACAACTTTCTCCATAGGACCAACATCGTAATAGGGATGTTTCCTGGGTAAAAAAAATATTATTTTAGTCCGTAAGTCAGATAATAAAAAAATATTAGATACGTATTTTTTGCTTTATCATTATTAATCAAAAATCACTTGGATAAAAGTTGGGAAGTCGCTACGTCATAAATAATAACAAATTACGTATAAAATCTAGCAATGAGTGACGTCATGCCACATTTTAACTCAATGTATCGCCGTAATTAGGAACGTAAAATAAGAAAAAACACGTGCCCAATATTTTTTTAATAATCTACAAATGACGAACAAAAAAAATTTTGTCAACGTCCCTATTGTGACAAAACCGGCCAAGTGCTTGTCGGACCACGCATGAAGGGTTCCGTAGTTGGGATGAATTTATCCCAAAAACAACTTAACATTACAGTTGAAAGACGTCCTCCCATATAATGCAACTGTAAATGTAAGTGTGTACTCACAATATTGAGAGATTTACCATGTTATTTTAAAACCACAGACTTCTTATAGGATTTCCTGTAATCTACAGGTAAAGAACTAATTACTATATTATTTTCAAAATTTTAGGCTCAGTAGTTTCGGAGATAAGGAATGGTCAATTTTCGTCTATTTTCATTAAAAAACCTTAAAACAATTTATTTTAAAATTATAAAAAATATATATTTGAGACCGTCATAATAAGCCCTTACATTTGATATGTCACACGGTAGTTTTCAAAGCTTTTTTTTTTTATTTTCTTATTTGCCCTCCTAAAGTGACCCTAACATTCAAAATTCATTTATTTATTTACCCGTTCGTGTTTGGGTCACAGAAATTCATATGTGTACCAAATTTCAACTTAATCGATCCATTAGAATCGGAGCAAATTGGCTGTGACAGACGGACAGACAGACACACGAGTGATCCTATAAGGGTTCCGTTTTTTCCTTTTGTGGTACGGATCCCTAAAAAAAATCAGCTGTTTCGTATATTTGGATCGAGTAGGTATTGAAGTTTTATATGGGACAGGTGTTTATTTTTACGCGATTACGATGATCCTTAAATATGACCACACAATTCCGATACAGGCATAATAATGAGCTGGTAATATTATTGTATCACCCGATACGGTTCGATAGACGTTTCAATACCAAGGTAGCTGTATTTTTAGTTATAAAAACAGTAGCAGACAACGTTTAGGTTAAGACAAATAAAACATTAGGTCTTAATGCTGTTACGGAGACGTAATAATAAAAAATAGTCGTTTCGAAAACAGCATCATCATCCCTGCTGCAAGCATAAAACGCGCTTGAGAATAAAAAAGGCTGAACTGACCAGATACTTTTCAGCTGCGTAAATCAGTCAGATTAATCCCATAGATCACACTAATATTATAAAGGCGAAAGTTTGTGTGTGTGTGTGAGGGTGTGATTGTATGTTTGTTATTTCTTCACGCTCAAACCGCTGGACCGATTTGGATGAAATTAGGTATGTAGATAGCTTATACCCTGGATTAACACATAGGCTAGGTACTTTTTATCCCGGTCTACGCGCGGGTGAAACCGGGGTACGCAGCTAGTCACCTAAACTTGTAGTCTATATACAGGTTGTAAGTGTAAACACCGTTATCCTTTTAAGGAGTCATTGCACTCATCAGTATGAATAACTTTTACTATGGCACCAAAACTGAAATCGCGACAAAAAAATCTGCTGTTCCCTACATTTTGACGAATTGAGCGATCATAAATGTACGGAACAGTCGATTTTTTTTTCGCGTTTTCAGGTTTGGTCCCATAGTAAAAGTTGTTCATAATTATGAGTACAATGACCCCTTAAAAGGATAACGGTGTTTACACTTACACCCAGTATATTATATAATTCTTCTGAAACCCGAACACATGCAACTCTTCCAAACATACATAATAAATTTATTATATAGGTACCTATAGTTGCAATGCTTGAGGAATGCCTAGTGCACACATGAATATAGATAGGGAGAGGTAAACCATTCTAAAAAAGAACGCCCCTCCACAGCGGTTGCACTCATGCAAAGAAGTGTATAGACGCAATACACATAATTGGTCTTTGTCATTGACTCATTGATTGCTGTCACCGGCGAGTACAGTCAACAACTAAACTAAATAAATACCTCACAGACTAACATACATAAAAATATACACAATAACACTGATTTTTTTTTATGCAAACGGTACCTACCCGACTTCGACTTGCCCAAACGTCAAACAGCCGGATTTATCGGCCGGAACTAGTGTAAACGCGCGACAGAGCGAACGTGTCGTTCCATACATATAAAGCACATGCTCCCCGCCATACAATGCTGTTACCTGGACTGATCGCACGATTAGGTGACCTCTAAGTGCGGCGACGATTCCATGTTGACAGTAAAGTCGCCGCACGCACACAAGGTGTTTCAATAAGTATTTCCTCTCACACATTGAAATAATCACTTTTTGTGGAGAGGCGTTCATTTTTAGAATGGTTCATCTCTAGGTAGGTAGGTATAGGTTCGGCTAAATTTCCATAAAGAAGCCGATTGAACAGTAGTTCTATTAGGACATATACATGTACGTCGCCGTCTACCAGTTGCAAGGGTCCAAGTGACTCTAGTTGAGAGTTGGCCAGTCAGGGTTCATAACAAATAATTGCACCAAACCATCCCCCTGAAATTATGTCAATAACCATGAGAATATTATGGGATTCTAGGCTGGTATTGCCGAACGTATTGAAGTATAACTATTATAGAGAGTGCCTTACGGCCAGCAGTGGACAACGAAATGCTAGAATGGACTTTGCCATTCACATTGAGCCTGGAACCCATGTAGAAGTTTACAAGGAGAATTCGACCAACTCTATAACCTTTCACCTAATTAAACAAACAGAAGTAATACAGTAACACCTTCCTATAACAGTAATTACTCATAAAACATAATTACCCATTCATAAGCCGTAATTATCACTTCATTATTTTTCACATTATCCGCCGTTTGTGTGACCTTATTATCACTTAGCAGTGGATGGCAGTCATTAACAAATAACTATGACAAATAACTATGTCATCGTTATATACAACATGTCCCTTAATTCAATCAGTTGTTTATGATGAAACAGCAGATTTTTTTTATCGCGATTTCACGTTTGGTCCCATAGTAAAAGTTGATCATAATGTCATCATTATGATCATTAAGGGTTTGCATTAATTACGGAACATATTGTACTCGTATATATTAATTATGATCTGTTTTGTGAAGACATTAATTCAATAAGTACAAAAATAACCTTGTTTTATATTGGATTTTTGTTGGAAGAATATCCTTCGGACTGTGATAAATGAACAGACCAAGACTTCTTTACATACCAAGACCCCTCCATGCTTCGCCGTTGGTCCCGGCTGTCATTCGTGAATCTTTGACAGTTGTTACGGTTCGTCAGAAACCCGAAAGTCTGACGACCAATCTTATCAAGGGGTATCGCGTTACCCAGTAACTGAGTTGTGGAGGTCAGATAGGCAGTCGCTCCATGTAAAGTACTGATATTCAGCTGCTTCCGGTTAGACTGGAAGCCGATCCCAACATAGTTGGGAAAAGAATAGGCAGATTGATTTATGACAAAGGATATTATTATTATAATAATATGCTCATCGAGTAGTGATATCGTCCGTAGATATTGGAATATCTACACCGATAGCCGCCAATTCTAATAAAGATATCATAGAAGCCTTAGACAAAGAATTACTTGATAGTGACTGGTCAATCATTGTAACAGCCGAAAATAGCCAAAAGTCAGACTCCCAGCACAGCATTAAACATAATCAGCCTATATCGTTCCCACTGCTGGGACACAGGCCTCTTCTCGGTGAGAGGGAGTGGGCTGTAATCCACCATGCAGGCCCAGTGCGGGTTGGTAGATTTTATTTTTTATATTAATTAATTATTAATTAATTAAATTATAATTTATTTAGAGGAGCTCGTGGCTAAGTAATAACAGCCGCACGGGTCGATCCATCAGGTTAAGCTACGCTTGCCGGGATTGTCCGTGGATGGATGACCTTCTTTACATAAAGAGACTCCTCCGTGTCTCGGAAAGCACGGGACGCCGTTGGTCATAGCTGTCATTCGTGTATCTTTGACAGTCGTTACGGGTCGTCAGAAGCCCGAAAGTCTGACAATCAGTCTTACCAAGGGGTATCGTATTACCCAGTTAATGGGTTGTGGAGGTCAGATAGGCAGTCGCTCCAAGTAAAATAATGGTATTCAGCTGCAACCGGTTAGACAGAAAGCCGACTCCTCCAACATAGTTGGGAAAAGGCTAGGCAGGCATTTGTAAATACGTAATTAGTGTAAATAATTCAGTTGATTCAAATTTTTTAAATACAATTAATATAGGTACAAACAATTTACATAGGTAAGTACTGCCAATTTCATTACCTAACTATGTTTTGTTCGTTAATTGCCAGGTTAAAGATAGAAACTATGGATTTAATATAGTAGGTACTTACGAGTACCTAAGCATTCTAGGGGCATTGGCCATCCTTTGTTTCAACATCAGTTTTCGACAGCTCATGTCTGGTTTATTAGGGTAATTTATTACTTTGTAGAACTATTGTCTCGTACAAACGTATGTGTCCATTTTGTTGGGAAAAAGAGAAAAAAAAGTCGGTCTGCGCTCGCTCGTACAGGGTGTTTCAAACTACGTCATGCGTCATCATAATGTATATTTTAATATTTTTAATTATTAAAATGTTCACAAATATCTTTTTTTTTTATGAATGAATAGTAGTCATTGGATACATGAACTGAGCTGGCGTTGTAAGACGATTAAAATGCCATGGTGTATAACAAATTAATTGTTATGGTGATACACTTTATGACACTTTTGTGAACAGATTTTGAACATCTGTGTCAGAACTAGATAAGTAATATAAAATATATTCTGTATTTCAGACATCAGCGCTCTTCCCCCGTTGTAGGCGATACTAATAAATAACAAACAAATCACTAAAATAAGCAAAAGCAAAAACCAATAAGTATGGGAGCCCCCTTAAATATTTACTTTATTCTGTTTTTTAGTATTTTTTGTTATAGCTGCAACAGAAATACATCATCTATGAAAATTTCAACTGTCTATCACGGTTCATGAGATACAGCCTGGTGACAGACTGACAGACAGACGGACGGACAGCGGAGTCTTAGTAATAGGGTCCCATTTTACCCTTTGGGTACGGAACCCTAAAAACGAAGTGACAAATGTGTAGTTGATGGCTTGGAGGGTGAGAATTATTATAAACTGCTTTACTATTATTTATTGATAACATAATTATTTACCTTAATTACGGCATCAAAAAATACGTCCACATCGCTGTCAATGGGAAAAGTGCCCAAAAGGCTGGCAGCATTGCCACGTTGGATGGCAATGCTAATTCTTTGGGCTAAAAATAGGCCAGCCCTCTGGTCCCGTGTAGAGTCGACCAACCGCTTGGCGATGTCACGAAAAACTCGATGAGCACTCGGACCCCAAGGCCCTAGTGTTTCAACCCCAAACGGCACAGCCCGCCGTACTAGGAAGACGGGATGGCGCGAGGGTGTCGACACAGATTGCATCCCACACCAAAGGCCTACCCAGCTTCCAAGGCATTATGGTCATTCCGTCTGGTCTCTTCCCATCGTCGCGCGCCAAGACATTGGGTTCTAAAATAGCTGGCACCCCGGCGGTGGCAAGAGCCCGACGGATGATGTCATTAATGCTTTACTACTTTACTATATTACAACAGGTCTCATTGCAGATGTCACATGTCTTCGAGTTATTGGTTCTAAGACATACCGCTTTGCTCACGATGTTTTCTTTCACCGTTGAGAGCTGTGGTGATGAAGTAATTTACACAAAGTAAAGCGCCTCCTGGCACAGTATTGTTTTTGCCTCGAAAAACGGACATCCCCTTTTTATTAACTTATCCGATAAAACAAGATATTTTAAAAGTAAAAGTATAAAATACCCGTGTGCCAATTGTACACCAAACACGAGTAAAAATTTTTTATTTTTTTTCCAACTTTTCTAAATTAATTAATTACACAAAAATACGCATTATTTGACCCTTTTCTTTATTATGTGTAATAAAACTATATGAAAGATATTTGAAAAAAAAAATACACAAAAGAGTACTAATTACCTAGTACAAATGTAAAGAAATATGTTTTTTTCGTGTTTTTAGATTTTGATTTTTCATGGCTGTATCTTTGCTTAGTTGCATTCAATATTTATTGTAAATCATATTTAAACGCCAACCAATCACTATAAAAAAACACATCCAAATCTCGCGGTATCTAGGAGTTATTCACTTCTAAAGTTTTTTTCCGATAATTTTGATTTTAGGGTCATCACTTTACAATAAATAATATTTTTTGTTTGTAGGTTTAAATTTTGTTGGTTTTTATCTTATCATAGAATAATACTTATCTACGTACACATATTTACACCCACTCTCATAAATTTTACAAATAATATTCTTATATCTTTTTTGACCCCCGACGCAAAAACGACGGGGTGTTATAAGTTTGACGTGTCTATGTGTGTCTGTGGCATCGTAGCTCCCAAACGGATGATCCGATTTTAATGCGGTTTTTTTTGTTTGAAAGGTATATCAGTCGAGTGTTCTTAGCTATGTTTGGTGGAAATCGGTTCAGATCTTCAAGGTCATCAGGTCGTTTGTTAGGTGTGATAGGAATGTTACACGCTCAGTTTGCTTGCAAGCAAATGTGGGATCTGACATTTCAAACACTAATGTCTTCTGGAACCACTGAGCTGGTCTGCTGTTAGGGCTCGAAGATGTGAGACATAACCCTGGACTGCCTTTTAGTAAACCCATCGAGTTTGGGGTCGTTGGATTTGTCTTAACTAGTTCTCTTTATGTTTCTAATTTACGAGGACCTGATGCTGGAAATCTGGAACCTCTGAGCTGGTCTGATGATAGGGCTCGAAGGTAGGACACGTAACCCTGGTCTACCTTTTAGTAAACCCATCGAGTTTGGGCTCGTTGAATTTGTCTTGACTGGTTCTCTTCATGTTTCTAATTGACGAGGACCTGATGCTGGAATTGGGATGTGGTTTTTTTGCTTTTCATAGGGTTTAGCATTTTTAACCTTTTGTCATAATAATTGCGTACCTACTTTTTTTTGGTCGGGGGTTTTTTTTAAATTTTAAATTTTATTTTATTATTTTTACATCGAATGTATACAACTAAAGTTAGATAATTATTTATACTAATATTTTTTCATGCTTGCATGTCAAGGCAATTTCGGAGTTGAAGTAGGGTGAAGCACACCTTACTTATATTATACGAACCATTTCGAGCCACTTTCGACCACCTAAATCTATTAGACCTACGAAGTTCGTTAAAGCAAAACTCTCAACAATTGCAAACAAATAATTGACTTCGAAAACTTGCCAAGTTGCATAATCAGTAGCAAGGAACCTAATAAACTATCTTTTACCTCCATAAAACTTGGCCCTATTTTACATTTATGTTTTTGGTGGGACCCAAGAGTTCATTTTGCACTTATTATCACACAGCCTGAACCACTTGGTCGATAAACTTGAAATTTTTAAAATAGAACAATAAATATTTACAGACTTCACTTGCTTAATTGTTGTACCTACTTTAATTACCATTTTCCGTAGGTAAAAATTCAGTATTATCGTCATTCATTTTTTTTCAATAATTTTTTTTTTTTTTATATAAAATACGACACGTACCAACCCTAGTGCCCAAATTTCAGAATCCTGTAAATTCTAGATACCATAAGATTTGAATATGATATTTTAAATCGGTACTTCTTAGTGCCAAAGCAACAGCTTGTCTCGATATTGAATCCAAATGCCATGAAATAAGCCCATAAAAAATAAAATCGAAAATATGTAAAATTCTATGTTACTCACTACCGGTTAACGATAAAAATTAAGCGTTTGCTTGATAATTTACTTAATATAAAGCGTCAAGTAACTGCAATCAAAGAAATAACAAAATCGGATTGGATCTAGTTTAAAATAAATAAAAAAATGTATACCTATCTCCAGATTGGGACAAAATTATCACACGGGTATTTTACTTTTACTTTTAAAATAACCTGTTCTATCGGATAAGCTAATAAAAAGGGGATATCCGTTTTTCGAGGCAAAAACAATACTGTGCTTGGGTTCGAACCAACGACTTACAACTAGTAAGTCACGGCTGTTACCACTGAGTCACCACTGCTCCTCCAGACTTCCAGGTCCCTTTCTAATACCCTCCCCCCTTCCCGTGTTTTCAACCACACTTTCTACACAAACCACAAATCAATCAAAAGATAGGTACGCAGTGAAATCTCGCGATTATAAAAGCAAACAAACATAAACAAGTGTGATATAGAGTTAAACGCTCAAACCTGAACGCACTGGTGAGAGTCCTTCTGAGTATGGCAAGCCACTTATCTGCGACGAATAAGGTGAGGCAACAAATTGTCGCCACTCAAACGGTTTTCACTTGCCGACTATGGGGGGCTTGTTCAACATTTTATGAACATTGATAGATACATGAACTGTGGAGCTCGTGGCTAAGTAATAACAGCCGCACGGGTCGATCCATCAGGTTAAGCTACGCTTGCCGGGGTTGGTCAGTGGATGGGTGACCATCTTTACATACCGAAACTCCTCCGTGCCTCGGAAAGCACATTAAGCCGTTGGTCCCGGCTGTCATTCGTGGATCTTTGACAGTCGAAACGGGTCGTCAGAAGCCCGAAAGTCTGACACCCAGTCTTACCAAGGGGTACCGTATTACAGTTACTGGGTTGTAGAGGTCAGATAGGGTCGCTCCATGTAAAATACTGGTATTCAGCTGCATCCGGTTAGACTGGAAGCCGACCCCAACATAGTTGGGTAAAGGCTAGGCAGATTGATTGATAGATACATGAACAGTGGTGGCCCAGTGGTAACGGCCCTGACTTACAAGTTGTAGGTCGTGTGTTCGAAATTCGTATCAAAGAAATGCGCCTGCTTGGTTTCGAACTTCGAACCCAGTCAGGCGCGTTACTTTGTGTATTTTATTTCATCACCGCTGCACTCAAAACGGTGAAGGAAAATATCGTGAGGAAACCGGCATGTCCTATTAGAACTAACAATTCAAAGACATGTGATATCCACCAATCTGCAGTGGGTCCACGGTGGATTACGGCCTACTGCTCCTCACCTATTGGTGAGAGGGCTCATTGATATCTGTAATTTTAACGGTGTGCATAATAAAGAGTAGGTATTCTATTCTGTGCCAAATTTCATCCAGATCCGTTCAGCCGTTCTGTGCGTGATTGAGTAACTAACATCCATCCATCCATCCATTAAAACTTTCGCGTTTATAATAGTAAGTATAGTAAGATTAGTGAGGATAATATAGTTACGATAGAAAGAACTGTATAACAAGACAAATATTGGGCATTTTGAATACCTGCCTTCGGACATAATACAATGTGCGGTCAGGGCCTTACGCAAGGCAGCCTTGGTTAGAATTATTTATGCATGAATATGGGTAGTTGATAGGTGTGTAAATATGCATGTGTAAGGTTTCAATTGCATAATTTATTTACTAAAGCATCTAAAACTGGTGATACAACCACTTTGCAATCACAATGTGACAATATTCAATTTAAAAAAAAAATTACTCATTTATTTAACAACATTTATATAATTACTTATGAACACTTACCTACTCTACGTGAACAAGGTACGTAGACTTTCTGCCATGCTGGAGATATTTAATGCCGTCGTATCCACCATTTCATCCGTTTGCGTATGCATCTCTTCAATGTGGCCATGGTTGCCCTTGCTTCATCAAGAGCTGCCGTGTTACCTATAATATTAATAAGTAATTAGTATAGATCGGATATTCGGATGCATATTTGCCTAAAGTTGAGGTGTGAGCTATTATGGAATGCTCTTTTGTATGGGAAAAATCCCGGGATTCCAGGATCGACAAATTTAGTTCTGATTTTAGAATCAAATGTATATTTACTTACGTTCAGGTGATAGCAGGTGGCTAACATGGAATGCACTATTGTATCGATCATAAAAGTCTTGCGATTCCGGAACTAATAAATTTAGTTTTTTTTTACTATAGAATCAAATGCTAGCAATTGTTATAAAGTATACGTAGGTTGCCAAACTGGCATAGCAAACTTCAGGATAAGTAATTAATGTTAAATATGAATTTCAAGTAAACAAGGATAGTAAAAGTTATGTGATCCCGTTGTCCCGGTATTTTTAAATAAATAATCTTACTACTATTATACTATTGGATGGATGGATGTTTGTTACTCAATCATGCCAGAACGGCTCAATGGATCTGGGTAATATTTGGCACAGAGATTGATTATAGTCTGGAAGGAATAGCACATAGGCTACTTTTTATCCTGGAAAAATGTATGGTTCCCGTCGACTCACTGACCGATAATTTCCCAGAACTACGCGGGCGGATCTGGCAAAAGCAACATAACATAATATACAGCAAAAAGAACCTCATTCCAACCGCTCCCACGACAACTGTCGACTTTTTTTATTGCCATGTTGGTCATTTTAAAGAGTAGATAATATCAATTTGAAAACTTACCTTTAACCAATCTTTAGTTAGGTGTCCTAGTTACGCCTTGCAAATTTAAAATATCTGCACATTATTCCCACATGCGTCTTGCAAGGGCTCGTCCTTCTTTGGACTGCAATTGTCCCACGGTAAAATGAGTATATGCCTCCATAAATGTTATGAGCAGGTACAGTTGTCGAACTGACGTAGATTTTCGTCTGGTGTCTCACTAGATCTACACCTGAAATTAGGTACGTATTCATAGAACATTTGCAGCGAGACTAAATCTTTTGCCAGTAAGTAAATGGAATGCACCAATTTGCACCATACAACCTGAGACAACCCACTGACCAACATAATGGTCACATATTTTCTTTATTGTAGACTTTAGCAAATTCAAGTGCGTCGTAAATGTGTAACCGTCAAGTGAGTCGTAAATATTTACTATAAAGTTTTGTCCCTTGCTTATCATTAGATACAAAATAACACTAACGGTATATGATGCGATATTTGATTAGATGAATATAAAATTAATCTGAAATATTTTGAAACGAATACTCACATTAAATCTAAATCAACCATGAAATCACTCACATCACACACAACAAAAACTTATGCTTCCCGCTGTTTGTACTTTGTTGTACACCAGTCCACAGACTAAGTAGTATTTTGTACACATTACTTTGACATATTAGGTTGGGGAAAAAGTCTTTTCGCATTATAGTATGTATGAACTTGAAATAAAATCTCTTTGGCTATACTATTTGTATCTGGCTGGTTTTGGTATCATTGAAAGTTTAAATTTTAAAGAACATAATTCCAAATTCAAATTAGGAAAATGTGTGATTTTCATTTGTTTTTCGTACTGTCAAGATGAGTGAATCTAATGAAGAAATTCGATACATTTTAAAATTTTACTACAAAAAAGGTAAAAATGCAACGCAAACGGCGAAAAAAATTTGCGATATTTATGGACCCAGTGCAATGTCTGTGAGAGTAGCACAAATTTGGTTTAAGCGTTTTCAATCCGGAAATTTTGATGACAAAGATGCACGACGCTCTGGTCGCCCTATTACGGATAAAACGGATGCCATTTTTGAAAAAGTGGAGCAAGATCGGCATATCAGAAGTTACGACGTAGCTGAAGAACTGGGAATTGAAAACAAAACAGTTTTGGCGCATTTGAAAAAAACTGGGTACACAAAAAAGCTCGATATTTGGGTACCTCACGAGCTCACTGAAAGAAACCTAATGAATCGTGTACTCATTTGTGATTCTTTATTACGACGTAATGAAAGCGAACCATTTTTGAAGAAGCTGATATCTGGTGATGAAAAGTGGATCACGTACGACAAGAACGTGCGAAAAAGGTCGTGGTCAAAGGCCGGTCAGGCTTCACAGATTGTGGCGAAACCCGGGTTAACTCGTAACAAGGTGATGTTGTGTGTGTGGTGGGATTGGAAGGGCATTATTCATTATGAGCTGTTACCACCAGGCAGGACCATCGATTCTGAACTCTACTACGAACAACTGATGAGATTAAAGCAAGAAGTTGAGAGAAAGCGGCCGGAATCAATCAACAGAAGGGGTGTGGTTTTTCATCATGATAATGCTAGACCTCACACATCTTTAGCCACTCAGCAAAAATTAAGAGAGTTTGGCTGGGAGGTGTTAATGCATCCGCCGTATAGTCTTGACCTTGCACCTTCAGATTTCCACCTGTTTCGGTCTCTTCAGAATTCTTTAGGCAGTGTCAGGTTAACATCACGAGAGGACTGCCAAAACCACTTGTCGCGGTATTTTGATCAGAAGTCCCGAAATTTCTATAGCAATGGGATCATGTCCCTACCTACAAGATGGCAAAAAGTTATCGAACAAAATGGTACCTACATACTTTAGATAAATGTAAATAATGTATATAAAAAAATGTTTTGAATTTTCTTAAAAAATGCGAAGAAACTTTTTCCCCAACCTATTATTTTGACCATTCATGACAAAAGGTCTGATTTCTAATTCGACGGAATTCTGACAGCTGTAAGTTTTTGACACTTCAGATATCATAAACCTTTTCTGTCTTGTCCTTTTTTATGATAATTACATAGGTAGCTAGAATTTTTTGGACATAAAATAACAAAAATATTAAAGAGAATCAGAACAAGTAAACTATATGACAACGTAAAAAGTGTTTGTTCTGTGCATTCAATGCACATAAAAATATATAAATAAATAAATAAATAAATAAAATATTCTCATCTGAAATTAGAAAAAGACAGACAAATTAAAAATCCGGAGTCACACGTGATGTGTTAGAGCATAAATCGAACAGATTACGTTTATCCTATCTAAGTAATGAGCGTCTTGGCCTCAGTACCCCAACAACCCATGGTAACGGCAATGGGCACAAAATGGTAACGGTTCGCCAACGGAGCGTACTTCACCCTCTTCCTTTCAGCGGCGTCTAGCGCTGCTGCCGACGGCGAAAGGACCGTGCGACCAAGGTGGCTGACGACAACAGCGCTGACACAAGTGGCGTCCCATATTACGCACTTGCCGTTCCTCCAAAGTACAGACGCCAGCAGGTCAAGCCACCCGAAACTGTAAAATTTTCCCAATCAACCTTGAACCTAATATTTTAGTGATAACGATGACAATCTATTAAAGAAATTTGACAAAATGCATAAGCTTGATGTGCTGGCATTTGTACCAGGGTCAGTCCGTCCGGCCTCTTGCTGGCAGTCCTGACCCGGAGGCTCCAGCACGCAGGGGACTTCTGCTGACACGAATGCCCTTCTCACTATATCGTTTAGCGCATGGTGACACAACGACGACTACTCAAAGCGTGATGGCAACACACGCAAAGAGTCGTCATCAAGCAACGTGAACAGAAGAGGCGAAGGGAGCGCGTGCAACCATGCCCCCGATTCCGGCTGCAATACAGCCCTGAGTCTGGCTAGATTAGCCCCCGAAGAACCCACCAACATCTTTTTACCCGACTACGGCGAAGCAAAAAGGAGGGTTATGATTTTGACCGGTATGTATGTATGTTCATCTGTTCCCTCATAACTTCCAAACTACTTATCATAATTTGACAAATGAGAAATCGTTAGAAGCGTCTTGGCCGTCCGCTGGTTATAGGCTATATGACGTCACATAAAATTGAATGTGGCGCCCTCTAGAGGACATAAAGGCATGAATTAAAAAAAAAATATGCCGTGTGGGGTACCATATGAAAGGGCATAACTAGCACATTTCAAAAATATATATATTGTTAGCTATTGCTCGCGGCTTTGCTTGCATGCACCCAATAATTGGGAATAATTTCTAAAAAAAAAAATCACGCCTCAGATGTGAGCCAAACAAACATATTTTCTCGCCAAACTTACCCAAAATACATATAATTTTATAATAATTATTCTTTTTTAAAAATGTAAAGTGGCTCTGCAAATGCTTTATCACGAAATTATAACCCCAAAATAATTTAAAAAAAAGTAAGTTTAAAAACTAAAACCCGACGACTGAAAAATCACGGTCTAAAAAGTATGAAACAAGAAAATAAATTCTCATCTGAAATTAGAAAAAGACAGACAAATATAATAATCCGGAGTCACACGTAATCTGTTTCATTCATGACGTGAACGTGACGTGTGACTCCGGATTTTATTTATTTTCCGGCATATTATAAGTTTGGGGATTACATAACTGATAAAAATGCTTGGCTCAATGCTGGTCCTGCTCCACAACCACAACTAATTAATTAACATTTGAAGATACTGTTGGAGCTGCTGAAGATTGTAAGACTATCATTGCATTGTATAGACTCAATCTCCTTTGTATTATAAATAATTGCATAGCACATTGTGTGAGTACTATGTACATACTCTAAAGCTACCATTTACTGGGTACGTCTTTGTTTGACTTGAATGTGCCCTGGCGGCTGAGAGTATGTGATGCTCACTCTAATGTCTCGCTGATGGTGGCGCGTGTTGGATCATTTAGCTAATCCATGCGTCAGGTTCGTGAACAAGCGCTGTCAGTGAAGGCTGGTCATACCTTAGCGGCCACGGCTTATTTTAATTTAATTTAAATATTTGAATTGTTCTTTTTTAAGGACGCTTTTAACGTTCTGCATCGTTCTCACATGTAAAATTTCAACATGAATAATGTAACCATTATTTTGTAACCATATCTTGATTTAAAAGAGTGTCCGTGGAGTTTCTTGCCCGTTCTTCTCCATAGGTACCTACTATGCTTTGGAAGGGGCGCCTAGCTTCATCTTTCTGACTGACCGACCCCTTGACAATTCAAAAGTGCCTGTAATTGGTTTAATTGAAATAAATGCTTTGAGTTTTTGAGTTTGAGTCATGTTGAAATGTCTTCGATTGTGCCGACGCATGCCATTCGATTGTGTCAACGCATCGACGGTGGCGTCCTCTTTCAGTTCACAGATAAGTTGGTAGGACTGTACAATCATACTCTCTGACTTACAAAAAGGTATATACAGGGTGTCCAAGAACCTGGCGTCCAACTGGATTCCCACGATGCCCCAAGTTCTAACAGTACTCAGAAAAATATTTTAAAAAATCCACCCCATGTACATACAGAATTATACTGATTTCAAAAAAAAAGGGGAAATGAGCACCCTGTGACATACTTTTGAATGCTGTGACTGCTAATGCTGATAATTTCGATATTTCTTGGAGGTTTTGTAATCTAGGGTATTGCTGTGTCTAAATAGAATGTAAAAATAAAGTACTTATTGTACCATTTTAAAATAAAATATTATTTTAACTAAAGGTGATATGGAAAACTATTGAATTTCGCAACTTTGACCGACTGTAGTGTAAAAAAAATGTACCAAAATAGTATGGCAAGTGACGTCAAATTTTGACGCGTTTATTCCTCTTTTTAAAAAGGTATAATACTTACACATTAATTTGAAAAAAAAAAAATTTGATAATATTTTTACTCAACAACCCAATTTTTACGAAGTGCCTACCTACTAACGGTAACTGTCGGACCCTTTCTTATCTTAGAAACTGTTATGTTACTACTATTATTTACTTCGGTTCCAAGAGTGAGCAAGAAGGAAATACACACAGGTAGATGGGTTCCCAGTAGAATAAAAGCAAAGAATGTTAGTTTAAAGATATTTTATTACAATAAATGTTCAAAATGACCACCCGCGGCAATACAAGCTCTCACTCTCCTTAAAAAGGACCGCTTTATGTTTCGCGAGTAACTTTTTTGACGTATCACCTGCACTGCTTGTGTTATCTTCTCACGAAGGTCCTGTTCGGGTATTGCTCGTCCAAAAACTCTCTAACGGATACGCGAAAATGTGCTGGACAGCCGTCGTGTTGGAACCACATATCTGGTGGGGTCTCTTCTAGTAAGTTTGGCAAATCATTTTGAAGAAAATTTAAATATGATTCGCCAGTCAAATTCTCGGGCATCTCAAATGGACCAATAATATTCCCACAGAGAATACCGGTCCACATGTTCACTTTGAACCGGTACTGGCATCTATCTTCTCGCATCAAGTGCGGATTTTCCACATGCCACTCGTGCAAGTTGTGTAGGTTCATGTAGCCATCCTTCTTAAATGTTGATTCATCTGACCACAAAATTTTGTCGATAAAGTTTTCGTCTTCTCGATGTTTTTGCAGGATTGTTTCACAAAACGCGACTCGGCTCGGATAGTCTCGAGGTAAAAGACTTTGCACTCGCTGTACGTGGTACGGATGATATTCTTCTTTTTGGAGAATACTGTGTGCTGTGCTCTTCGGTATCCCCGTATCAGCTTCTATTCCTCGCACAGAGATGCTTGGATTTGCCGACACCGCCTCTAAAACTTCATCGCGTATGAAGTCATTTACGGGTCGTCCTTCACCAGCTACTTGATTGGGGAACCGCCCGTCACATAGTGATCTGTGCACATTAATGAAAACTCGATGGTCGGGATATCGCGTAGCCCTCGGATACCTTTCTCTGTAAAGTCTCGCTGCAGCTCGTCCATTACCTCTACATTCTCCATAAATGTAGTGCATATTTGCGTATTCTTGCGGAGTGTAGGTCGCCATGGTAGCACACACAAAACACAAACTGTCCAAACACAGGCAAAGGTCGTCGTAAAGAGTTCGTTTCAAAGTCCAGAGCACAAAGAGTAATCGAGTCCAATAAACAAAGCTTTAAATCGTAGTACGTGATCAATGGTAACAATAAGAGAGAGGTGCGTAGTAACGGCAGGAGGCAGTGACGCGTACTGACCGTACTGTTATCCTAAATAGCACGATCCCAGATAGCGTCACTATCTATCTCACTCGCACCTCTAACCTTTTTCTCCCTCACTCTTACCTGAATAATGGGGTACCATAAAGAAGAACCAGCAAATCGCAAAGATAGTTTCTGTCTTGCTCCCTCCTGTTGTAATAACGAATCACTATGGTGAGATGCATGCACATACCGTCCCTTACGGTCTAACCTGTTTTTTGAGAGGCCTGTTGTTATTTTTATGAGCATACAATAGTAATTCTTTAGAGGTTAGATTCAATTCGTCGTAAATTTTTCTTTCTAAGAATTCTGTTAGACATCGTAAAAATTGGGTTGTTGAGTAAAAATATTATCAAAAAATTTTTTTTTCAAATTAATGTGTAAGTATTATACCTTTTTAAAAAGAGGAATAAACGCGTCAAAATTTGACGTCACTTGCCATACTATTTTGGTACATTTTTTTTACACTACAGTCGGTCAAAGTTGCGAAATTCAATAGTTTTCCATATCACCTTTAGTTAAAATAATATTTTATTTTAAAATGGTACAATAAGTACATTATTTTTACATTCTATTTAGACACAGCAATACCCTAGATTACAAAACCTCCAAGAAATATCGAAATTATCAGCATTAGCAGTCACAGCATTCAAAAGTATGTCACAGGGTGCTCATTTCCCCTTTTTTTTTGAAATCAGTATAATTCTGTAAGTACATGGGGTGGATTTTTTAAAATATTTTTCTGAGTACTGTTAGAACTTGGGGCATCGTGGGAATCCAGTTGGACGCCAGGTTCTTGGACACCCTGTATATAGGTACCTACCTATATATCAACGTTGTATACAAGGTTGATATCAAGGTAAATTAAACCGATGCATAGTGTTAACTCGGAACTATAAAAAAAAAGTTTTGGAGAAAAATAAAAGTAAAAACTTTTTTCGAAAAAGTAAAATAGCTTAATGATCTAATTATAATGTAAACATCCTTTGTAGACATTTCCACTGACGTGCGTAACAAAACGGCAACGTCGCGTCAAAAATTCTGTCGTTTTAAGGTATATGACCCTAGATAACAATGGGTAGGTACCTACGCATAGTTATCTAGGGTCATACACCTTTAAACGACAGAATTTTCAACAACATACTTAGTCAGCTGTTAGGGCAGATACGTCGTGATTCAACAAAGAAAAAACTAAAAAATAATCCTGTGACTAAACTATTGCTTCTATTTATCTGATTTTTAGTAGAGAGGCTGAAAATGATACAAAGTATATGTGGTTTAATTTAATGCCTCTGGCTCATATCAACCTTGTATAGTTATCTGTGAATCATACAAATGTCCACAGGGTGGACAGGTGTGGACAATTGACACTAGTTGGAATACGAACTAAATAATGACTAGGCAGCATGGTCTCTGTCCCTAGCCTGTTCCACAAGGAAGAAAAGAAAAAAAATATATGTCACTGGTTGGTTCGTTGGTTGTCAATGTCAATAAATATATCAAAGTTGTAATTGTCAATTTGTTATTGTTACTCTTCTGATCACTTCTGATCTGATCTTCTCACCTCCGCTAGCTAGGAATAATAGTGTTCTGTGCATCTCACTTGTTCTGTATGTAACACAGTCGAGAGCAGAATATAATAATAATAACGGGAGGTCGAGAGCGTCTATCGTACTCCTGTTTGCAACAAAGCGTTGATTGACACCATTAATAGTTATCTGTGTATTATCTACTCACAGTCGAGAGCGTTTATCGTACTCCTGTTTGCAACAACGCGTTGATGGACACCATTAGTTAGATATAGTGTATTCTGTGTATTATCTATGGACACCATGGCGTCCACGAAATTCCCGGCTTCGTGTTCATCTGTGTCATCTCCCGATCCCGAAATGTTACGTGTCGTGCAAGTGTTAGACTCTCATGAGCCGCTTGTGCGCACTTCAACGGAGCCTCAGACTTCGTGCGCCGCTTCGTGTTCCGCCGCTGCTTCATCTCCCGAAGTGTTAAGTGCCGTGCAAGTGTTGGACCCTAGTGAGCCGCTTGTGCGCGCTGCGCCAAGGAATGAGACAACCTGTTCTATGGAAGTGTCGGACTCTGATGAGCCGCTTATGCCCGTCTGCTCCATATTTCCCGTTCCCGGAAGTTCCAGTGCTGTGGACACCTGGGAATGGGATCCACTGGCTGGACCCACTGGATCCTCGAACAGGCGGATGACTAACGATGAGATTCGTGCAATGTGGAACTACAAAAGGTTATATTCGAAATTAGGTACCCACGAATCTTGCATAGAGTTTGCTGAGGAAAGAGGCATGATATCCACAAGGAAGGTGTGTCCTTATCACCGCCGTCCCATGACATTTAGATCCATGTCAGGACAACTGGGGATGTTTCGCTGTCGCAAAATTAACTGCAAATCAAAAGGCCAAAGCAGAGCTGTTGGAACATGGTTTGAAAATGCTCGTTTACCATTACCACTTATTTTTGAGTTGATGTATGCATTTAGCCACAATAACTCATACAAAGAAGTGCAACAAGAGACAAAGGATGACATAAGATCAACAGTTTTGTCCCACGTAACAATAGCTGAGTGGTACAGCTATTGTCGTGAAACAGTTGTAGTCTATGAACTAGAAAACCACAGTGAAAGGCCACTACTTGGAGGGCCTGGAAAAATTGTACATATTGACGAATACAAATTTGGGGAAAGAAAATATAACAAAATATGTCAATTGGAAGGCCATTGGGTGTTAGGAATGGTAGAAGACGGCTGTAATGATCTGCGAGTGGAATTGTGTTTTGACGATGAAGGATCAGCTGGTGTATTGCCATTTATAAAAAAACATGTTCGGGAGGGCTCCATCATACACACTGACTTATGGAGAGCTTATGACTGCCTTTCCGAACATGGATTTATACATAAAAAAGAAAATAGATCTGTAGCACCACATGGAACACACCCAAGGCGGTTAGACAATCCCTGGCTTGTTATGAAGAGGGCCTTCCACAAAGAGAATAATAACGAACATTTTGCTGACTGGCTAACCGAGTTTTCATGGAGGCGTCGAGTAGCCATTAATAATTTAGACCCTTTTGAAGAGTTATTAAAATGTATTTTATATGTGTATAAAATTGATAAATACACATACGCATGAACTCACGCCTTCCTCCCATGGGTAGGCATAAACTACAGAATGCCACCTGCTACGATCCTTACATACTCCTCTTGCTTGTTTACCTTCATACACCTGGATATGCACGCGCGCTGGTTGCAAGTACTTTGCAGGTGCACGTAGAAAGGTCAGGTGATCATTCTAAAGAACATCACCAATAAGGTCACTATATGTCCTTCAGGGAACCACAGTGCCACTGTTTACATCGGTTCTGTAATAAAAGTGAAATTTAAAATATAAATAGTGCTACCTCATAGATTAAAAAAAAAAAAAAACATAATAATTATGACGTGTGTTTCGACAAGCCGAACAGTGTAGAAAACTGAAATAAATCAATTCCCGTGAAGTGAACTATCCTAACCAAAGGTGAATTAAAACAATCAGTTGTGTAAATGAAACAATATTGCAAATTAGACAATTTTGTAGTGGATTCAACTAAAAACAAACTATATTTTTAGTGGTGAATAACACATAAACTGTGCATTTAAAGTGTGAAAACATAAAAAAAATCACAAAACTACTACTCATTATCGCAGGCACCATCTGTGTTGAGAAGCCGAAACTTCATAGCAACATTTGAAACAATATTGATCAAAAGCGTATCAATACTGAACTACTTGTCACAATAATAAGAGCTCGCCAATAGAGGACACTACTTAAAGATAAATTAGCTATTCTTACTATGTAAGATTTGAAAAAGCTAATTTTGGACATGAAAAGTGAGTTTTCACAGACCTGAAGGGTCTGAGAGGGGGGGGGGGGGGGGGGTGAGTGGTTTTTTTACCTCTAAAGACGCCAATGTTGCGCAGCTAGAAGACAAAATGACTACTTAAATTTTAAATTAGAAGACCAGGAAAAATTGCTATATATACTTACTAGAAAAGAATAGCATTTAAAGAAATGTAATGTTTTTTCGGAGTAGAAGAAAATGAGAGCGAAAAGTCTACTTTGACTTAGAAAACATCATTACGGAAGTCATAAACATACAATTTGCCGAAATTACCGAACCAAGTGTTGAGAATAATAAATAAATTTTAAAAATAAAATCAGGAATTTGTAATACAGTCCCTGAGAAGAATAGGTAAAAAGGGGAGCTGAGAAAGGCCTATATCCTAGTTTTTTACTACATTTGGGAAAATATCAATATTTTATAGAAGAAAAAGAACTTGGATGGTACAAAAATTTACATCATTGAGGAATTCCCTGTAACTATTCTGAAAAAAAGGAAAGAACTTAAAGGACAACCGCATTAGGAAAAGGAAAAGGCAACATTACCTTAGTAAAATATGACAAACCTGTCATAAAACAAAACAACAAACACCACTAAAAGGGAACTTTCCATATCACCACTGCAAGTGTCTTTCTTAACAACCCCAATCACCTGAGTGTACAACAAAAATGGCCATATACTCAAATTAACAAGAAATTCAAAACAAACAACAACACAATGATGTCTAACATTATAAGAACCGAAGAAGCATGAAAACCCAAGGCCCCTTGACAATTGCCACATCTTATAATTTAAATACCAATTATATAGACCCTCTCCCAATTCAGCCGGTCATTGTTGGAGAAGTAGAGTATTATAACCCTCCATCAGAAAACCAAAACATCCCAAAGCAACCCCGAACATAACATACTACCAACCTACAGAAACCTCAAAGTACCTACAACGTTAAAATAATAGTGAGTGAGTGAAAAAATATTGAGCTGGTATATGCTATCTCTTATGAAATGGAGTTTCATAGGAATCTCCGAAGAACACAAAAGGAGCAAGGTTTTCTGGTAAAAAAAAAACATTTAAGTGCAAGATTTTATCCGTTCATCGAGAGTTCAAAGAGTTGTTATTCTACAAGTGAAGGTTCAAGATAAAATTTAGTCATTACTGCAAGCATATGTACCAACAGAAGCAGCTGACGACTTGGAATTAAAACAATTCTATTAAGACCTGGACTCGGCTATGTTGAAATGCACAAAATCATCTTTACGGGTACTGTTGCCATAATTGATTAATAATTACCACCGTCATCAATTCAATCGCACACAACAAAATTCTTACTCAACAAATATTTCATCCTGGTCTGTTTTTAACGGTCTCAGATCGTCATTTCTGTCCGATATTAATAACGACAGCCAGAAAGCGAATAATGACCCAAAAACTGCCATTTAATCTCAACTAAGCCATAGAAGCCAAATGTCTACAGCCCATGATCTCATGCCAGTGCCACCTTCCTGGCAGCGAGTCCCACCACCAAAGCGCAACCGAATTACGGAATTCCCACCTAGAGTGATCACCCCAACTGCAAATAGGTTCAGTGATCTACCACTAGATAGCTGTCAAAACCACCGTCAATAGTTCTGTATGACATTGAAGACGTCAATGAACTCACAACACTCCTACTCATAGTGACGGACAAAAGCAATTTTACGCTTAAAATTGTAAATAAAAATCTATGCATCCTCAAAAGTTGCCCCCAGAAGAATACTAGGTACAAAAAAGTCATAGGAGTAATAAGAGCGAGAGGGAGAGAGAGAAAGAGAGAGAGAGAGGGTCTTATTGGCCACACTTTTACCCCAAAAAACACCAAAAGCTGGATTGTAGTTAAAAATCTCCACTATACGACCTCATTGCGCAATCGTTAAGGAAATAGAAGCTACAGGCAATAAAGTGAGGGGCGAGATTGTCACAATGCTCGAGGGCCTGAACAGACACCTACCTCGACATTCTTTATTAATATAGAACCTGGCCAAATAATAAAGTAGTAAAGAAAGTAAGAATATAATATACCAAAAACATGTTAAAATAGAAGATCCCCGAAAATCGAAGGTAATTATCGAGTGCCAAAGATGCCAGCAATATGGCCATTCGGTGAACTGCATGAGGCCATTTAGATGCGTCAAATGCACTGAAAGCCACAAAATAGCTGATTGCCCGAAAGAAGACCGAAATACCCCAGCAAAATGTGTACTCTGTCTGGAAAGCCGTCGTGCTAACTATAAGGGATGTGAAGTGTACCACCAGGCAGTAAGCACCGAGACAGCAACAGAGCGAAGAAAAAAACCGGTCAACGATGAAGGATTATTACTTAACGATTATAAATACAAGCAAATTACATGATGATAATAATATAAAGAATGTACGAGTAACAACCACCAAAAAGACTTACAAGGAAGTTTTAAATAATGATACCCGTCTGAAACTCAAGGTGTGCAGGAATTACTTTTAAAAAACTCGGAAAAATCGACGTGCACTTACAAGAAATAAGCATTTTTTGGGACCTAATGACAAAACTTATATAAAACTTTTAAAATAATTAATCTACGTGTACGGACGTGGAGCATTAACGGCCTTGCGCCTAACAAATATGAAGTGGAATTACTCCTGAAATAATGTCGCAACATCGACATAATGTTAATATACCACACACCCACAAACCCACTTTACCAGCAGAAGTGTAGTCACAATACTTGGTATACTTAATACAACTCGCCATCCTGAATTCCTGACGGTACTGCTCGCGGAGCTACTGCTGTTGATTGTTACTTACTCAGACTATGTGCTAGCTACATAGATAGGGGAGACATGGGAGTTGGATTTATGGTAAAAAAATAACTGACAATGTATATGGATTGATTCTATGGCATTTCAGAGCGTATTGCATTGTAAAACATACAAATCTACTCACCGACAGATCAAGCAGATATTGATACAGCAGAAAAGTTCTATCAGGATTTAAATAAAACAATACAAACACATGTCCCCAAGGACCTGATAGTGATGGGCGACTTTGGAGACTTGGCCAAATTGGAGAACTTCAGCCAGAGGATAATAAACTTTTACTTATAGCAAAAAAACGAGAAGCAGGAATCGAAAGAAGGTCGTAATCTTTACGCTAAAAAATAATTTCTTCATTCTAAACACATTGTTCAAGAAAAATAAACAGAATGTGGACCTGGATATCGCCTGACGGAAAAACAAAAAGTGAAATAATTTTTGTTAATGTCCAACAAGACCAAATACTTTTCAAACATGGGTATCATGGGCAACCTAAATTTTAACACAAACCATCGAATGATCTGAGCTACACTGGTGACAAATTGACAACTCCGTCCAAAAAACCAACACCAAGAGGAAACCTGGAAAATCGAATGCTAAGCCAACATGGAATAGACCAAATAGCCAGTTCTCTGATTACCAAAATCACATCAAGTAATAAGGAGACAACAAACAGATGTACAGAAAAAATATAACTGGTGAGAAACAACAAAAATACTACCAATCAATGCACCAATAACAAAGAACGTACCAACAAATGGATGACAGCCAGCCAAGAAAACGAAGTCAAAAATAGTGCATATTCTCAGAAGTTTTCAATGATGTCATCAACATTGAGACTATTCCACAACAATAGACTGAATCTAACATAATTCTTCTGTTCAAAATAGACCAATACGATATTGGAAACTATCGGCCCATCTTTCCAACCTAAATAAAATATTTTCAATAGAATAAGCAGCCTTCCATAAAGACTACTCGGTGCTAGACAATATCCACGTCGTAAGACAAATTTTAGAGAAATATGCCGCCAACTTATTAATACTTTCACTATACCGAAATTTTAATGGTGGTTTTCCCGCGGTAACGGAACGATTTGCCCTTAGTAGTATCATACTTGTAAGGGTTTTCACCAATGTGTATACGATATGTTTTGTTAAATTACTCTTTTCACTAAAACTACGCTGACATACATCACACTTATAAGGTTTTTCTGCTACAACTTTACCTGGGGCCCTGTACCGACGTCACACCAGTCTCATCAACATTATAAATGTTTCTTGAACATTTTTCAATGACGCGGAGCAAAAGACTGGTCTACCGACGGGAAAACGAGTGCAAAATATGACTCGCGCGGTTACGTTTCACAAATATAAAATTTTTTGTTTCGAAATTCTAAATAACCACCCAAACGCGACGGCGGCCCTTCGCGCGGCGCAACTTATCACGATCACGAGCATTTTTTGTCGGCGCGCAACGGGGTGCATGCGCACCTATACACGGGGTTGCATATTAGAAAATCAAAAATTTCTCGAGCAAATTTCAAAAGAACAATAAACGAAATAACAAAATATAAATGACCAAATGTTTTATTTAGAAAAAATTTAAAATCCCAATGTATGTGACATCAAATGAACGACTGATCAAAAGTTACTAGATGTAATTTTAAAATATCAATACATTTCAAACCTAACTCCCCGTGATGTCGACCGTCCAGGGTTAGGGTTATCCAGTAAAAAGAATAATTTATCCAGTAATCCATTTTGACCTGTAAACGATTTTGTCAGTAGTGTAATAAATAATTTAAACATTGATATTCCAGACTTTGGTCAGCTGAACTTTTGATCAAATGACCATCGTTATTTTAAACTTTATTGATTTGTACGTTGTTCTTTTGAAATTTGCTCAGGAATGTTTTGATTTTCTAATATGCAACCATACACGGCTATTATGCTAAATATTTCTATGAACTGATAGTAAGTTAATGACTGTTTCTTAAAGTGGATAGACTAGGCTAGGTTACGAATTTTGTTTTAGACCAATAGATGATTTTTTTTTTCAATACCCACAAAAAAAATCAAACATTACCTGTGTTTCAGTAAAGCGTAATTTGTAATGTCTAACACTAATAAATACCTATCAAAAGAAAGAGTTTCTACGCAATTTAACCACTCAAAACGAAAGTTTTTTATAACCAGGTACATAATATTGAAAATATTATTTTTATTTACATAAGCATATTCAACGAGGTTCTATTAGTATTTCCACAGAACAGATATATCTGTTCTTTGTATATCTATATTTATGACAAATCACTGCTTATACTATATTATATTTGTGGTCACGATGATGATTGATAATTAACACATTTGCTTATTGTTTTTTTTGGTTCTATCATATAATGTGATATGAATTGATTGAACTATGAAAACGTAAAGTCTGAGAGATTTTTATATACATATTATGTATACTTACATCAGTTAAGAGAGGGGAAAATACCAAGTTTATTTTTAAATACTTGCAAGTAGACTAGAAAAGACCAAAGAAAAGTAGGTGCCTACTTGAATATATGTATATATGGTGACAGGTAATTAGTAACCGATACTTAAATACATGATTGTACTCATGATAACAAACAACTTTTACTATGGGAAAAACCCGGAAATCGCGAAAAAAAATCAGCTGTTCCCTACATTTTGACGAGTTAAGCGAGCATAAATGTAAGGAAATGCTGATTTTTTTTTTGCGATTTCTGGTTTGGTTCCATAGTAAAAGTTCTTTGTTATCATAGTACAATCATGTGTTTAAGTATCGGTCACTAATTACCAGTCACTCAATATAAATTTCCAAAGTACGGAACCCAAAGGCCTACGCCACACTTGAAGAAAATTACGTCGCGGATCTTCCGCGTCGGAACGCCAATACATGTTATTGCATAGCGGAGCGGAGCGACCGATCTTCCGCGTAGTGTGCAAGTTATAAACCTTGGCACGAATCTTGAGCGCTCAGTGAAGTGGTGGGGGTTGTTTGAGCAAACGTATTGTCTCAGGAGTAAAGTCCAAAATCGCTTAAAGTAATTCAAGGTCAGCGCACAAGTTTCGTGCCGGCAACTGTATTGTTATTTATATGCAATAACATGTATTAGCGTTTATCCGCAATGGAATTTCCGTCAAGTGTTACGTAGGCCTAAGGATGCTTTTCCACTGACGCGGCGCTGGGCGGAGTGAAGAGGAGCGGACCGTGAATTGACCAATCACAGTGCTAGAAATCTCCACTCCGCGTCAGTGGAATCAGTGTAAGTGAAGCGGAGCGGAGCTGAGCGGACTTTCAAATAAAATATATGAACACGTGGCCCCGAGCCGGACAGAACGCCACGAATTCGGTCATAACAATCACAGTGCTCGATATCTCCGTTCCGCTCGGCTTCAGTGGTGGACGCATTTGCCACTTTTCGCCAAAATTACGGTGCGCACGGAAAATCCGTGAATTGACGACGCGCCAAAATATGGATTGAAGAATCGACACTCACGATCAAATTTTGTATGTACATCACGCCATTTGGCGCGATGGACTGACCGTGAGTGCACAGCTTTATTACTCCGTTACCGGAAAGTATAAGTACCTACACCTACCTACCTTTCAAGTGTTCGCTATTTACAAATGTACGTACCTTTATAAATAGCGAAACACTTAAAAGTAGGTTAGTTATTGTAAATAGGCTGTTTCCATTTTTTTAAATACGCCTTGAATACTTTATTATCTAATTCAGTAAATTATTTTTGTAAGATAATAAACTTAATTTTCAGTTTTGTGTTCAGTGAGTTGTAGGTAATAAAGTATTTATGACGGTCCTAAGCCCGTAAAAGTATGAAGGGAAATTTGGACTTTTAGGTAAATATTGTCTCCTGTGAGGCGGCGAGCGTCCTTGCCGGATTACCGCCATAGGATCTGGAGGCAAAAGTCCTCGCGCACGTGTGGGAGTGGCGCGAGGAGGCGAAACGCCGGGGCGTAACTCCGCTGCCGCGAGAAATCACGGTACAGCGGACAGAGGATCTCATGGCGATATGGAGAGTGCGATTGTCGCAACCCAGCGCTGGGTACGTCACAATTGCGGCGATAAGTCCCCTCTTTGAGGAGTAGTTGGAGAGGCGCCACGGCGTCACCTTCCGCCTGACGCAGGTCCTTACCGGACACGGTTGTTTCGGGAGGTTCCTGTTTCGGATAAGGCGGGAGGAAACGCCCGGGTGTCGCCATTGTGTGGATCGCCCGGAGGACACGGTGGAGCATACAGTGGAGGTCTGCCCGGCTTGGGCGGAGCACCGCCGTGTTCTCACGGAGGCGATCGGCGGCGGCGATCTTTCGCGTCCAAACCTGGTCCAGGTGCGGAGTGAGAGTGCATGGGAGGCCGTCACCTCCTTCTGCGAAGCAGTAATGCTCGCGAAGGAGGAGGCGGAACGCGTGAGGGAGAGGCAACAGCCGTGCCCTCGCGCCCCTAGCCGCCGCAGGAGACGCCCTGGGCGGCGGGAATCTATCGTCGATTCCCGGCCACCGTAGGCGCGGGCTTGCGGACGACGAGTAATGGGCAGCTCGCCGTCCGGTAAGGACCAGGCCCGGGTCGACGGCGCGTTGTGTTCCACGCGCGCCTCAAAGAGATGTCAGCAGTGTCAATTGGGCCGATGCCGCCGGGGTCGCGGGTAGTTCGAAAGAGATACCGTGGCCCTCGATTTCCGGTACGGGCGGGTTCGGTACCGATCGGTACAGGTATTAATTGCTATGTTATCTTATGCGCTCACTTATAAATAAAGAAACAGCACCCTAATTGCGTAACACATCAATCGGATCATTTTGAAACAAATTGTTAATCTATTGCTTCATATGTTCGAAAAATTCGTCTGCTCGACAACGTAAATTACGCAATGAATGTTATTGAACTGTCAAAATGAAACCAACTCCGATTGATAATGTGTTACGCAATTAGGGTGCAGGTTCAAGCTTGTCGGTTAGAAACCGTGTCACACAGATTGCTCCACTGCACGCTACAAGAAACGCTGCCCCGAATTTGCGGCCTAAACCCCCGTGCGTGATTTTATAGCGCACTGGATTTTCAACGCTCTGCTTAGCACCGAGAGTGCAAAATCCAACAGTGCGTTTTTTCGACGCGCTAGAATGTACTCTGTTATTGTTAAGTTGGATTCTCAACGCTCGGCTCAACAACGAGAGTTGAAAATCCAGTGCGCTATAAAATCCCGTCACGATTTTATTACGCCCGTGCGAACGGGAGTTAACAGTTGTTGTGTGGACGGATGTTCTAATAAACAGAAGAACTCGAAAGTTATCTTTTTATAGGTTACCAAGCGATTGTGAAACGTAACTTAACCATTCCATAATTAGGTAGTTACGATTGTGTATTATGCTATTATATTGTATTGTATGTACAGTCAACAAGAGATATCTAGGCAGGGTAGAGTAACATAATTTTGTATGTGAATTGCTTCATGTTCAATTTTATATAAATTACTTTGTTTTTGCAATACTCCTACATTGTAACACACCAACACAAAATTGTATAATTGGTTGGGGAAAAAGTTTCTTCGCCTTTTTTAAGAAAATTCAAAACACTTTTTAATATACATTATTTACATTTATCTAAAGTATGTAAGTACCATTTTGTTCGATAACTTTTTGCCATCTTGTAGGTAGGGACTCATGTCCCAAAATTTTCAAAATTTCAAAATACCGCGACTAGTGATTTTGGCAGTCCTCTCGTGATGTTAACCTGACACTGCCTAAAGAATTCTGAAGAGACCGAAACAGGTGGAAATTCGAAGGTGCAAGGTCAGGACTATACGGCGGATGCATTAACACCTCCCAGCCAAACTCTCTTAATTTTTGCTGAGTGGCTAAAGATGTGTGAGGTCTAGCGTTATCATGATGAAAAACCACACCCCTTCTGTTGATTAATTCCAGCCACTTTCTCTCAACTTCTTGCTTAAATCTCATCAGTTGTTCGCAGTAGAGTTCAGAATCGATGGTCATGCCTGGTGGTAACAGCTCATAATGATTAATGCCCTTCAAATCCCACCACACACACAGCATCACCTTGTTGCGAGTTAACCCGGGTTTCGCGACATTCTGTGAAGCCTGACCGGCCTTTGACCACGACCTTTTTCGCACGTTCTTGTCGTACGTGATCCACTTTTCATCACCAGTTATCAGCTTCTTCAAAAATGGTTCGGTTTCATTACGTCGTAATAAAGAATCACAAATGAGTACACGGTTCATTAGGTTTCTTTCAGTGAGTTCGTGAGGTACCCAAATATCGAGCTATTTTATGTACCTACCCAGTTTTTTTCAAATGCGCCAAAACTGTTTTGTGGTCAATTCCCAGTTCTTCAGCTACGTCGTAACTACTGATATGCCGATCTTGCTCCACTTTTTCAAAAATGGCACCCATTTTATCCGTAATAGGGCGACCAGAGCGACGTGCATCTTTGACATCAAAATTTCCGGATTGAAAACGCTTAAACCAAATTTGTGCTACTCTCACAAACACTGCACTGAGTCCATAAACATCGCAATTTTTTTTCGCGGCTTTCGTTGTATTTTTACCTTTTTTGTAGTAAAATTTTAAAATGTATCGAATTTCTTGATTAGATTCACTCATCTTGACAGTACGAAAAACAAATGAAAATCACACATTTTCCTAATTTGAATTTGGAATTATGTTCTGAAAATTTAAACTTTCAATGATACCAAAACCAGCCAGATACAAATAGTATAGCCAAAGAGATTTTATTTTAAGTTCATACATACTATAATGCGAAAAGACTTTTTCCCCAACCTAATATGTATTATATAATTGTATTGTATATCTCTTTTGCTGACTGTACATACATTACATTATCTATTAATATTATAAAGAGGTAAAGTTTGTATGTTTGTATGTAGGGGGGTAATCTCCGGAACTAATGATCCAATTCTAAAAAATTTTTCACTGGTAGAAAGCTACATTACCCCTAAATGCTGCAGGCTATAAATTATATTTATATCATGCATAATAGCCGAGCAATCACAATTTTTGTCTAGCAAGACGGAAAGTAATACCTCTTATAAATTATTTGCATGTGCTGCCTAAACTGTTGTTTAACATTGAAAACAAATGTAGTTATGGTCCGTCTTAAATAATTCTACAAAAAGTCCGCGACACCATATCTGTCTGTATGCATGTATGTCTATCTTTTATATTTCATCTTTTCTACTTCTTTTATTGTTTTAAAAAAGTATTTTTGTACGTACCTACGTTTGGATGACTATGTTTAATCGGCACTAATAAAATGTATATTATAAAAAACTTTTTCACAAAAAAATACAACCGACTTCCAAAAACAACACTACAAAGTGAAAAATAACTTTAATTTCGGAAGTCGGTGTCTGATTAAATGTATTTTTGTTTTTGCCACCGACTTCCGAAATTAAAGTTATTTTTCACTTTGTAGTGTTGTTTTTGGAAGTCGGTTGTATTTTTTTGTGAAAAAGTTTTTATTTTTCACTTTTTAGTGGGTCTGTTTATAATTTGTATAAGTTTCAATAGTTAAATGTCAATTGCTCAACACATGTTACAAAATATTGCTTTTCCCGATGCTGGGACGTTCATTGTTGAGGAGTTCTGCTGGTAAGAACCAGGAGAACTCCTCAACAACCACTCACCACACGCATTGTGTGACGAGCGGAAATTGCTTAGCAACCATATTAAAGTAATCGAATCGCAACCCGTGAAATATTTATCATTGAGTAGTTCCGGTAGCCATCTGTGGTCTTCATCATCAGTTCCACTTCACCAAGTGGTACTTTCCGAGAGCAAATGCACGAGCTACTATAAAAAATACCCAAATCGCTATAGGTGTGCCTATAATATTTGAAGAGTTCCTTCGATTTCTCCAGGATCCCATCATCAGAACTGGATTTTGACAAAAATGGGACCATTTGGGAAGTATACCCTTTCCAACAAAAAAATATTTTTACAAATCGGTTGGCAAGCGACGGAATTATGCGCGAACAAACATAAAAAAAAAATATAAACATCAGAATTGAGAACCTCCTCCTTTTTTAGAAGTCGGTTAAAAATAAACATACCTAGCCTATCTGTCTTATTCATGCTGCATCCTAACTGCGTAACGCACTATCAATCGGAATCTGAATCGTTTTGAACCAAATTGCTAATTCATATCTATCTATTCATTATTCATATCAAAAATGAATCCCTATTTCCCTTGGTCATCGCATCACGCGTGAACGGAAGGAACAATTCGCCTTTTCAGTTTTGCACTGCCATAGCAAAACTGAAAAGGCGAAATCTTCAGGCAAAATCACATAATTTTATGAACGGATTCAATATACAGGGTGATTGGAAGATGGGTGCAAAGCTTTAAGGCGAAGGTAGTATTTAAGCCATGGTTGTCTTAGACGAAGTCTTACCACTTTTTTCAACCTATTTTTTTTCGAAAATTTCGAAAATTTTAACTAAACTGTTTATTTATGTCCAAATAGAATGATAAACGAATTCATTTTTATTTTATTTAATTAAAGTAATGTGTAAGTAATCTAGCAAAACATGGTTTAGGCCTTTGTGTAGTTAGACTTTTTTTTACAGACATTTCAAGTTTAGAAAATTAAAAAAAAATCATAAATACATTTTGTAATCCTTATTTAAAAAAAAACGAAGGGTGCTTTTTTGTTCAAACCTTTTTGAAAACATGCTTGATAATCCCTCTTTCTTTTGAGGTATCATTACGCGAATATCTTACAAATTATTGAAATTAGGACCTACAAACCAATTTGAGGGAGAACTTTTTAATTTTAGGCAGAATAATTAAAACAACATTTTTGCTTAAAAAATTACTTTGTGTTCGAAATGATGACTTAGTTCAATTCTGAGATTTTTTTGCATATTCAAATTGAGGGGATTATCTAAACAATAGCCGCCGCGCGCGGTGCGGCACATGAAAGAATTAACTTGAGGGGATTATCTAAACAATGGCCGCAGCGCGGTGCGAGGGCATTTCCAGGTAGAACGCCCAGTGAATAGAAAATAAGGATGGGTAGGGTTAGTTTTTATAGCAAAATGGTCTTAGTTACTAAGACAACAAAGTCGTCTTTGTTTAGTCAGGGTCAGTCAGTCTGTGTTGAAGACTTTACATCTTTTACCACTATTCGTCAAACTGCAGCTGCCCTTGTGAGTGGACGTTGTCGTGTTGATTCACAACTTACCGTGTTCAGTTGTAGATAAGGTTTACAAAAAGTATTTATGAATTTTTAAATTTTTTATGAATTTTAAATGCCTGTAAAAAAGTATCTAACGACACAGAGACCTAAAACATGTTTTGATAGATTGCTTACACATTACTTTAATTTAATTAAATAAAAACGAATTCATTTATCATTCTATTTGGCCTTAAGTAAATAAACAGTTTATTTAAAATTTTGGAAATTTTCGAAAAAAGAACAAAAAATGTTTAAAAAAATGGTAAGACTTCGTCTAAGACAACCATGGCTTAAAGGTTATCTAAATTGTCTGTACTATCTTCGCCTTAAAGCTTTGCACCCATCTTCCAATCACCCTAGGTAAATAATATTCAATATGGCAAGACCTGTTTCTAGGATCCTATACCTACCTAACAACATATTATGTCAAAAATCTTTGATCAAAGACGAAAATGAGTCATATGTTTATATTACACTAGCTTCTGCCCGCGACTTCGACCGCGTGAAATTACCCCCTCCCCCCGACCCACCCCGTCGCATCGCATCGCATCACCTGCCCGCGCTATTACTTCGTTTGCGCTTAGCGTTCCTTCTGACTTTTTTTTCTTTTTGCTCGGCTCCTAAGGGCCCTAGCGTGATGTTAAATAGCCTATAGCCCTCCACAAGAATTGGACTATAAAATGGAGCGATGGCCTATCTGACCTCCATAACCCAGTAACTGGGTACCTACGATACTCCTTGCTAAGACTGGTTGTCAGACTTTTGGGACTCTGACGACCCGTAACGACTGTCAAAGATCCACGAATGACAGCCGGGACCATTGGCTGAACGTGCTTTCCGAGGTACGGAGGAGTCTCGGTAGGTATGTAAAGATGATCACCCATCCATGGACCAACCCCGGTAAGCGTAGCTTAACCAGATGGATCGATCGGTGCGCCTGTTTAGCCTCGAGCTCCTCCTCCTTGCACAACACCATCTATGAGGAAATGGATAAAACGTCCGCACTAAGCATGTTCTATGCTCAAGAGCGCGAGCGGTATGAATGAAAGTTATTTTGCGTTTAGTCATTTTATATTATCTCCGAAACTTTATGACCAATTCACATACTGGTTTACAATATTAAACAATCGTTTAGGCAGCGCATGCAAATAACTCTTTCTTTACGACTTGAATCAATCAATCAGCCTAGCCTTGTCCCAACTATGTTGGGGTCGGCTTCCAGTCTAACCGGATGCAGCTGAATACCAGTATTTTACATGGAGCGACTGCCTATCTGACCTCCACAACCCATTAATTGGGTAATACGATATCCCTTGGTAAGACTGATTGATACGAGTACGGTTACCAGTTACGGGTCGTCAGAAAAAGACCCGTAACGACTGTCAGAGATCCACGAATGACAGCCGGGACCAACGGCATAACATGCTTTCCGAGGCATGGAGGAGTCTCGGTATGAAAAGATGGTCACCCATCCACGGACCGACCCCGGCAAGCGTAGCTTAACCTGATGGATCGACCCGTGCGGCTGTTATTACTCAGCCACGAGCTCCTTTTTCTTTACGACTTGCTAGACAAAAATTGTGATAGCTCGGCTAATTTGCATGATATAAATATAATCTATAGCCTAAAGCATTCAGGAATAAAGTAGCTTTCAACCATGAAAAAATTTTTAGAATTGGATCATTAGTCCGGAGATTACCTCCTAGATACAAACTTACAAATTTTACCTCTTTATAATATTAGTACTTATAAACTATCATAATAAATATGACTTTTAGACATCGAGATATAAGTACTAACGTACTAGAGAAGGTACGTCAAATAACTGAATTGTCCTATTCTTCGTAATTTGAATCTTTAGTTCGCTGCAGCGCTAAAATAATAACAATTCGTCTAAACCGTAACTAATTTACCACAGCGTAGATTTGCTGCGGAAGTGTATTTATTCTCGGCAAAAAGGTCTTACGCGCCATGTAAATCACGGCACTTACGCGTTTTCTTCGACAAAAGGTGCGGCGACGGTGCGGCGCGATCGCCGCAGTTGAACGATACAAAGTAGGAATTTACGGTGTCTTCTCTAGTACGTTAGTACTTATATCTCGATGCTTTTAGATCTTTGATATAAGTATTATAGTGTAATACCTACCTAAGACAGGTAGCTCTATATCTAGAGGCCTAAAGAGGTTTATTACAATAAAACAACGTTATTCAGGATAATTTCGAGAAAGTTTTTATTTGTTTGTAAACGTTAAACATCCAAGGGGACAATCTTACCGCTATCCCAATCTATTCACAATCTCTCCTAACAAATAAATAGCTCACAAATATATAAGTAATTAAAACAATACTCTAGTATCACTATTTATTTATACAAAAATGCATTTTTAATGAACTGTTCTTGCAAATTATGAAGTCGCTTGAATCTTATTTGAGTGAATTGTTCATAGCTAAACACTAGTCTGAACTAGAAATGAAGTGCCTTCATAGACATAAGTAGGTACTTAAATAATTTTGTAGGTCCTTGCTCTTCACTTTTGTTGTTCGATGAGCTATTGCAGATGCGTCAAATGTTTTCTACTGTAGGGGTACTATCGAGGAAACTTACCTACATCTGACCAATTTGAAAACAAAATCCCGTGCACATCAGTTATTAAGCGTTACCACTATAGCAGCCGAGCGCTGCAAGCAAGAATAGTCCTTACGGTGTATATGTCGCAGCCATCTGGTTGAATTAGCCGTTTGGTCAACCTCCTAGCCATTTCACTAAACGCCACCATTCAATCAACGGCCTGATTGATATTCAGCCGATACGTCTAGGTAATACCACATTTAGTGAACTATATGGCGGATGCGGCCATTTATACAATCACTAGCTGCGCCCCGCTGTTTCACCCACGTAGACCGGGATAAAAAGTAGCCTATGTGTTAATCCAATATAAGCTATCTTACATATAAAATTTCATCCAAATCGGTCCAGCCGTTTAAGCGTGATGAAATAACAAACATACAAACACACACACTCACAAACTTTCGCCTTTATAATATTAGTGTGATGCGATAGGGTATTTCGGTAGGTCATTTAGTTATATTATTTGATTCCAATTTAAAATTACAGTGTAAGTACAGGTAACGCACCGTTGAGAAAAAATATTGTAACTTATCCTGAAAACACTTTAAAGTTGCTTCTGCAATGTCTCCGGCGCTGCGGGAAGTGCAACCCCGAACGTAACAAAGAATAGGCAACCATGCTTACTTCCGCAGCTTCGGCTTGTCCACCACCGACCAATTCTCAGCCGCTACGCCTCGCGCGGGTGCCAATGCTTTGTTACAGCGGGCGGGAGCTGCCCTCCCTTCCGTACCTCCGGATTTTTATATACAGTCTAGGGGTAGCAGCCAAAAGACTACGTGGAGTTGGGGTTAGGTTAGGTTAGGTTAGGTTTTGCGTAAATGCATTTAAACTGTGAGATACATCAGAAAAACTGGCTTGTCGAAGCCATATTGACAGTGTGGATTTCAGCGCCAGGTGACAGAAAATGGAACTAAATTTAAATTTAAATGTCTGGTCTAGGCAAGTAATTAAACGTTATTGATCCAAGTAATTTGCCTAGCCGTTCGATTGAATGGTTGGATATCATCCAGGCCGTTGATTGAATGGCGGCGTTTAGTAAAATGGCTAGGCGGTTGACTAAACGGCTAATTAAACCAGTTGCTACGACTACCTACTACCTAGTTAAAAAAAACTACAATTCTTTAATCGAAGAATACAGGTAAAAGTTAATCTTGATCGAAATAACACTCTTTTCATTTCAAGATTTATGTAGGTACAAGTTAGATTCAAGCTACATCATAATTTGGAAGAACCGAAACAAATGCCGATGATCAAAGGATATTTCAACGAATATTTGGTATAATGGGTACAAAGGTAAAATAGCTATCCTAAGTATAAATTAAAACAATCATAAGTATAGGAGCTTAATCTATACAGAGTTATATTACTTTTTACATATTAGACTTTAGTGACGGGAATAAAATCGATAAAAATACAAGGAACATTAGATATTGGTGCCGATTCTGTTGTACACAGAACTAAACTATCACTAAAATTCCTTACTTTTTGCTATGAGAATTTTAGAGCTATTCTGCAAAAAAAACCTCTAAATTTAATAACAATTTTGACACAACTAAAATCGAGTTTCACCATCGTGACTCCGCGTGATATAGTGCCTGTAGTATATTTGCCCCGGTGGCTTTAATTGGAACTAACGAAATCAGTATGAAGTAACGAGGCTTGTCATATTTTATTCACCGACATCGCCGTCGTTACCGGGTCAGATATCTTTTAGAGCTGGAGGGGCGCAGGGAGGGGGCAGCTTCAACGTGTTTTATATGGAATGTAGGTACCTTTTTTTTTTGGTACTTACATGTTGAGTCATAGGGGTTTATGGGTTTTATAAAGGGGGGGCCAAATTTTCATTATTTTTGCGATAGGACTCACCGTTTTCGAGATATATGCAAAAGAAAAGAAAAAAATACACTACTGTTTTTGCATCCGAAGTCAAGGTCTCGGTGTGAATTTTAGTTCATGTCAACTAATTTTGTTCCACACCTTTTTAACCGCGATTAAACATAGTCTAATTTAGTTTGACAATTAAAATTTTAGAGTAAAAACAGTCAAATTCAGAATAGCAAAATTGCCATTTTCACTAAACTAATAACTCCGTACAATCTTAGTCCTGTCAAACTAAAATATAGTTAAGTTGTGTCACTTTAGTCAATTTCAGAATGGGAAATCGTCGTTTGACAGGAATAAACTAAATTTTAGTGATTTTTAGTCTAGTTTAGAGGCATTTTTGACAAGAGAATCGGCACCACTGTGTAATTGTGACATTAAAAACTGTCCTAACTATGTTGAAAAAATTTGCATCATGTTGGGAACATACCTACTCGTACCTAGAGGTAAAATAAATCTGTATTCTAGAAAAACTGTGCAAGAACAACTCAATTCCGTTGACGTTTATTATTTTGATTCTCCCTAAGGCTTTCATCTTAAATTAATTAGAGCCACAACACATACCTAAGTCTAGTAACTATCACTAGGTACCTATAGTATGCATGTATTATTTAACTTGTTTGTTAAAAAACATTTGTTTATATGATACAAAGTTCCAACGACAGTGAATCCAATCAATAGGTTTTGCTGACATTTCTATATCGCTTTCAATAACCAAATAAAAGTACATAGTATAGTATACAAAAGCTGTTATGTTCAAATTCAACTAAAACGTGATCTACACCATTGTCCATTTTCAACCAAAACATTGTTAATTTTCAATCAAAGTAGGTACGTCGTATCGTACATTCACTCCTATTCTACAATAATTTATAAGTAGGTAATTTGGTATGTCACATTTATGAATTAAAGCTAAAATTTCATATTGAGTATTCAATGTACTTACAATACATACCTAGGACATACTTTACACTAGGTACATACATAATATTATTTAATATAAAAAGTATAAAGGACTCTAACACTAATATACAAAACGTTCAAAATTATGTCGTGTTCTGGAACCACTTTCAGAAACTGATGTATTATGCAAAGCCATAGCTCTATTCTAAAACAATAGAAATGTCATACTATATTGAGAAAACTCCTACTGGTATAAAAACAGTACCTAGGTCCAACAGGTAGATAATAGGTATAGATAGTCATTTTTTAATTCATAAAAATAATACATATTGTTCATGCTTATGGCCAGTATTACTAGGTAATATTAATCAAGAAGTGTTTCTTTAATATTATATGAGGCTAACTAAACCAACAAGCATATATATTCGGATATACCTATATTATTTTTATCTTGCTTCCTATAGTTTAAATGATAAATATGAAAATCACATACAATACTTGAGCAATTAAAAACTGACTGATCTACAAAGTTAGTTTGAATATGTGTAAAATATTTAAAATAGTAGCTGCGTCAGGCGTGCTGACATTATAAGATTAACGTTTGCTAACATAATCAGTTTACATTAAAATCGATTAAAAAATCTTTAAAAGATAGTCTTTGATCAATCTATTTCATCTGCTTTCAAAGTTTCTACTAGTAAATAATTTAAAATGTTTTTACAAAATCATCGTTGATAGGTATAATAGGTACCTATATGTCTTTGAAAACGTATTGAAATATTCATAAGAAGTGGACGAAATCACTAAGTCTATAGCTATAGACAATCAAAACGTTATGCAGCTCAACTACCTATTACTGTATAGTCATTGTCTATTACCATTCATTTGGCGACCATTAATGTTCTACGAATATTTACTGGACAACTCACGTAATAAGCTCCAAAAATTTCTTATTCATACGACTTTGGTGTTATATTTTGCCTAACTACTAGGTCCAGCGGTATCGCTACTAGTTAAAAATTTATCCAAAATTACTGACACTACTACATTTTCGTCGCAAAAATATCCGCTACAAAACTCTAATATCTGCTCAGACTATTACGCGTTTCATAGTAAAAAGTACTTTATTATCGTAACCAATGTAAGTATTTGATTTTATGTCAAAATTCCTCAAAAAAATATCATTAGGTCGATAGAATTTATTGTTCCCTCTGTACTATGGAATAATACACGCTAATTAAACGTAGCAGGAAAAGAATACATTGTAAAAAAATCGTATAAAACAATGTAACCTAATGGAAGACATTCATTTTGAATCAAAGTGCGTGAATATAATCAATATGCCTCGGCGCTTGAGAGATTACTATAACGTGGAATGTGGGATACAGACTCTACTAATACTTAATAACTACGTAAATCTAAGTAAACAAGATGAAATACGAACACATAACTTATCATTAATAGGTTCACATTTAATATATTAACAATACATTTAACACTAAAACTTGGAGTAAAATTAACATCTAAAATATAAAGCGCTAAAATCAATAAAATCCAACCCGTTTAATTGTGAAATACTGCGACTCAACGTATCAGTTCCGTTAAGATAGTTAAAGCGTTTAATAAAGCTACAAATAAATAACACATTAAAATATTTTAATACAATAACTTAACATTACAGCAGTCAACTTTCAAACGATGCGGTTAAATAGTGAACACCGGAGATGAAATCCTGAACTACATCTAATGGTTTGAGATGACATATATTATTATGCGTTATGATTATGGTCCATATCTAATTATTGTATTTGATCCGGTGTCCACTGAGATTAGCTGAAACTATGGCACTAACATCGAACTACCACTTGTCTACTGTATGATTCCGAAAGTACCACAGTTCACATTCTGAGAGACAGTGCTGTGCTCCAGTACCTCCGAGCCGGTCGCTACATGTAAGCGGGCTTCATCTTGTACGCTCGTTTCCATATCTCGCACAAGCACACTGTCGAATGGAACCTGTAGAAGATCGCCAGAGGCATCGAGACGTGCGTTATGATCGTCCAAGCCCACAGCCCATAAAAGTGAAGCTGGACTGGATGAGACTCCGCTCTTGACTTTTCAAGAGTATTTATTGCCCACATAGCCAAGTTGGTCACCAACAGGAACGTCACTATCTCTCTTCCAGGCTTTTTCCGTAATTGTTCGGCCGTTTTCGCTGATCTTCGGCTTGCATCGAGAATGAACATGGTTTGACAAGTAGTCTGGATTAGAGAGGATAGAGCTGTGATCAGTATTAGAATGGTATTCTTCTCTATCGTGAAGTGTCCTCCAATAATAGTGAAAGTGCCATAGATGAACATTCCAGTTTGAGCTCCTACAAGGAGGATATTGTCCAGTTCAAGATTTCGGTTACCGTCATATTTCAGTTTTCTCACGCAAAACATTCCAGCTAAACTAGCAAATGTTGTCATGGCATACAGCGCTAATTCACAAACATTAACCTCAACAACTGCTAGGGTCGCATAATCCTTCTTTGACACCAGAACGAAGAACAATATCAATGATATTATAGTTAGTACCAAAACGAGGATTCCGAAGAATAGGCCTTTGTGAGCTCTTGCGCAGTCGACGCTGTATAAATGCGGGGATTTCTTGTAGGCCAGACCTTCCAGTATTCTTGCTTTGACAATCGCTGCAGCGACATCCTTTGATGGGTATTTGGAGATATTCTTCCACATGACGTAGAGTATGGCAGCACAGATGAGAGAGTATTCGATGGTGCAAGGGAAGAGGAAAGGAGAGGCATCTTGGACAAGGGAGCCCATGATGTTGGTTCGGCGACATTCGAAGATGTGGTGAGGGCCTTTAAGACCTCGTGGCACGCGGAGGTGAGCAGCAGCAGGGTGAGACGGTGGCACGTCGGTCGAAAATGATGCAAACGCTTTTTGAAATGCTGGAATCAAAACAAAAAACTTAATAAGTGAAAATACTAAGAACCAGTAGCGGACTAAATTTGTCTGAGACCCGGGGCGGACAAAAAAAATGTGGCCGAAAAAAAAAGGAATGAACGTCGAAATATTTAGCATGCTGCCTCTAAAGGGTTAGGTTTTCTTTTGACTATTGTTACAGAAATAGGAGATAATTTGATAGAAAAGCTAGAGTATCAGACGAATAGTAGAGCGAGCTGCGCGAGCTCAAAAAATGTTGCACCCCGCATAGTTTAATTAATGTTCTTTTGTATATTTGTACAGATTCTTATTCTTATTCGATAGATCGCAATTTTTAGCACTCCGGATAGGTAAGGTTTGACTATTAGTATTTAAAATAGGTGTTACTTTGTCGATTTACGCAAAGAAGTCTGAGAAAAAGAGAATATAGATTGCAAGAGCGAGCGAACCGGGCTCGAAAATTTTAGCACCCTACGAGCACTTAGTTGCGCGGTGGAGGCCCTGTCAATGAATGCGCCAGAATGTCTTCTAACAGAACCAGATGGAGAGAGATCGTGTAGCGGGCATCGGCTACATCTGCGATTGGACACAGTTCATCGTGCCACGACCGCTATGTCAAGAGCACAGCGAAGAAGAAGAAGAAGACAAGCACTTACTGAACATATATTGGTCTTGTTTGGGATTTGATTGAAAAGTATTTCTCGAGTTTTGGGAACCCCCAGGACCAGGGGCCCGTGGCCCCCCTTAGTCCGCCAGTGCTAAGAACATCTTAACTAAAGAAGAGATCAGGTATTAAGAGAAGTTAGATTATGTTAATCATGGACTCATCTTATCGTAATCTATAGTTGGAAGCAACATTGGACCAAGATTAGGTAAGTCATATCATCACTAAAAAGACGACTTAGCATTACCATTATGCAAGGAGCCAGCGTAAGTATCCCCACCAGAATTGCTAGAAAATCTGAAGGCATAGGTATGTCCAAACATTATAACAACATATCACAATAAATAAGATACCCCAAATTGGATCGTGCGCCAACAAACACCAGTTTAAGTGGAGCAAACGGTATTACGGTGTACATAGCTAAAATGATCCAATATGTAGGTATTATCGTCGATCGGCATGACAGCCAGGAATGTGGGTCACCATGCCTTCCGGGTGGGTCGCAGCGGAACGCAATCAACATGCCTCTGTGACATTTTGTCGATGATGAGGGAAATTATAATTGAAATCTGCACCTACTTCCATATTTTGTTTATAAGCTATCGAATCTTGTAGCCCCATTTTAGACATGGGTATGATTAACTTTTCTTTCAATAAAGGAGTTGGCTATTGACATGTAGTAAAATGTACCCACAGGCGAGATTTTGATATGTTTGGATTGAAGCAAAATCTGTTTGTGTTTATAATATGATCCAATTTTCACTAATACAGTTACTTAAGAGGCATATATAAGTGTCAGCGGTCTTGAGTGGTTAGCTTGCGTGTTCTGTGCTGAGCTCACGTACCCAGTAATAGGACTCGCCCATCAAGGAGCGCTGTCCCACATTAGGCGCATTATTAAATTATTATACATAAAACAAAAGGTACTCGTATTATATTAAAACATAGGTAAGTATTAAGAGACAAATAAAAAACTTTTTTACAAAAAAATACAACCGACTTCCAAAAACAACATTACAAAGTGAAAAATAACTTTAATTTCGGAAGTCGGTGTCTAGTTAAATGTATTTTCGTTTTTTGCCACCGACTTCCGAAATTAAAGTTATTTTTCACTTTGTAGTGTTGTTTTTGGAAGTCGGTTGTATTTTTTTGTAAAAAAGTTTTTATTTTTCACTTTTTAGTTGTGTACCTACCCCACACAAATTCTAATACCACTACCTGCAAAACAAAGTAGAACATCATCCATATAAAAGTGGGGAAAACATACGTATTATTGAAGCTAACTCAAAAACTACCAAAGCAAAGTTAATCAATTTTATATGGGACCAACTGTGATGTATACCCTCTCGAATAAAACAAAAAAAAATCCAAATCGGTCCAGCCATCTTCGAGTAATCGGGGAACATACATAAAAAAAATTAAAAAAAAAAAAAAAGGTTCCGACGAATTGAGAACCTCCTCCTTTTTGAAGTCGGTAAAAAAAACGCTTGATAAATACGCTTGATAGTTTTTGCGTGATGCTCGGTTTTTTATCCGCGTGCGATATAACTTTACAAATGAATTAAACTGAGTATGTAATATAAACAATCTAAAATATTTACATATAAAGTTATTAAGAAAATGCTCTAATTTAACATATATTTTTTACAAATCATTAACACTGCTCGCTTAGACTTGATATTTAGTTTAAAATATTAAAAGTCTGTTAACGTCGCCTTAACTCTAAGGATGATAGTTTTCTTAAAAGTTCGCTCCCTACTTATACGAGTACCTGAAAGCAATGAAAATTAATTGTGATTTCACGAATTGGATATAATTTACTTTCAATGCAGCTATTGTGTTACTTCATATATTAACCCTGTATAACACACAGGCATACCGATAGGAGTACATAAAGGCACGTAAGAAAATATTCATAAAATGCGCTTAAAACTTGCAGAAAGGGTTAAAAGTGGATAGATTGTAACAAAGGGATGGTTAGGAAACAAATCATGCGCCCCGCGGTCTCGAGGGTAGCAGGAATTACTTTAAGAGTTTAGGCAATATTCTTTGAGAATTATGCGCCTACATTCTGTTTATTAGTATTACTTATATTTTTATTAAATGGGTTCATTAATACATAATTTATTTTTCAATACACTTCCTCGAAAACTGTTTCATATCGCACTACGATTAGGTCCACAATGCAATGTATTTCACACGCGTGCGATTTTTCATTTTCCAACACGTGTGCGGGAATACAAATTGCCATAGATAACTTATACCTATACTTAGTCCAAATTGGTCCAATGCCTCTGTTCACACCGTCTCGCGCCAGTTTCATTTTGACACTTGCCGATGCCAAGTGCCAAAATTAAACTGGCGCGAGGCGGTCCTCTCTATTAGGAGATGAATGTTTTTTTTTTAATCTCGGCAAAGAGATATGCGTCTTTAAGACGTTAATATTTTTTGAATATTTAAATAATGTTTATAAATAAAATATCATCAAAAACCATGATTATTACAATAAAAAAAAAAGTTTATGAACAAATTAACGTTTACTCAAAAATATTTGAATTTTAATTTTTTTTATGTTAGGCTGTTTATCGGCTTTATACCTTTGCTTCTCCTTCAACCTGGCGAAAGCAAAGCGCGGAAAAAAAAGAAAATTTAAATCATAGTTTCATAATTCATGACAAAAATATTTTTCGTTATTTTATTTCATTTCTTCAAAAATGTATTGAAAAACGTCGTTTGATACACGTGGACATTTGTTATTGCAGTTCTCGGCTCAAAAACAACCTCACCTACGGCTCGGATGTGAATTCCGCCTCCAATGCAATAACAAACATTATCCACTTGTATCAAAATACAAGTGGATAATGCACTATTTTGCACTATGCACTATTTTATCCGACTATCTTCAGAAGAAACACCGAACCAAACTGAGAGGTCACCGTCCCTATTAAAGTCCAGACATAATCTTGGTCAGGCCATTACAAGAACCATTCAGATTAGTGTCTGAGATGGTCCCTTGAGGAAAAAACCAGCCAGTGCACGCATTTGTCAGCAACCGTATGACCCTTCCAACAGAAAAAACAAATGCAATAGTTGATTTTCCCACCAAACCGTTTTATAGCCGCAAAAACAAAAGGACGTGTGACTGTCGACACAATTGCTTTTTCACAGACCTTCAGAGCGCTAGTTTTTAATTTAGTTCGCTGAAACGTTTACTGATTCCTTTACTAAATATTTGACGACGTGTCTTTCTATTCTCATTTTGCAGAACAGTTCGTGGCTAGAACATGATTTAGCTACTTGGCTATTCGTTAACTTAACCTACACTTCCAATTATCGTAGTACCTAACTAATTTAACGTGTGGGCCACATTATATAACAAGTCATTCAGAAAATATTCTTTGGAAATATCTACACAAATCTTGTAACTTTTCTCATCAAAAACACAGCAAACTAACCGAATAACTAAAAAAACTTTTTTACAAAAAAATACAACCGACTTCCAAAAACAACAAACACTACAAAGTGAAATATAACTTTAATTTCGGAAGTCGGTGTCTGGTTAAATGTAATTATTTTCGTTTTTTGCCACCGACTTCCGAAATTAAAGTTATTTTTCACTTTGTAGTGTTTGTTGTTATTGGAAGTCGGTTTTATTTTTTTGTAAAAAAGTTTTTATTTTTCACTTTTTAGTTGTGATACCTACCCCACACAAATTCTAATACCACTACCTGCAAAACAAACTAGAACATCATCCATATAAAAGTGGGGAAAAAATACGTATTATTGAAGCTAACTCAAAAACTACCCAAGCAAAGTTAATCAATTTTATATGGGACCAACCCTCTCGAATAAAACAAAAAAAAAAATCCAAATCGGTCCAGCCATCTTCGAGTAATCGGGGAAAGGTTCCGACGAATTGAGAACCTCCTCCTTTTTGAAGTCCGTTAAAAAGTAAACGATCGCTCAATTGACTAGAACGCTAAGTAGGTACTAACACTGGAATCAAATCAGAGGGTCGCTTCGTGACAATATCCCCCTAAAGCGAGAGTTCGGCGACAGTGATTAATCCAATTATACTAGCACAAAGGAAATTATTGGAAAACAGAGAACAACGTTATGTAACAGGTTAAAACTGTAAGCAAAATAGGTGGTAGGTACCCCCTCTGCCTAACCCTTTGGGGATCGCAGGCGTGGTGTTATGTTTTATGTGGTCACCTGGCCCTGGGTGTGTCCTGTGTTTGGGCAAATGTGATATTTTATTAGTTTAAGGGCTTATTTCACGATGTCCAAATAGCCACTCCTCACCGAATAAATTCAAAAATTTATTTATTTATTTATTTATCCAATCTTACACTATCTTAACAGGTCCACACCCAATGCGATAATGTGATTACAGATTATCACTTATTACTTAATAAATCGAGAGTCACCCTCACGAATTCCGCCAAAGTACAGTTAAAGATATCAATCCTTTGTGAGACGCTGTTTATTAACCGTATGGCTCTTGCAACCGGTGCGAATTTGCCTACGTTAGTGCGAGCCACCGGGACGTCGAAAAGCCGTGCCCTCGGCGCCTGCCGCAACCTGGTGTTTGGAACAAGCAGCCTCAACGAGTCTAATATATTAGGGTTATTTAATTTACCACGAAACACTTCAAATATATATTTGGCTATCGCTAAGTTACGCCTTACCTCCAACTTATAGTATCCAACCATCCCTATAACAAAGAGGGATAATAAGGGTAAACACCATATTGTCTAAAGTACAAATACCGGGTAAATTTGTTCTGCATTTTTCCACCATGAGACTATATTTAGCCTCATGGGGGTTCCAGATAATAGCACTGCTTTCCAACCTACTCCTAACCAACGCATTTTAAAGAGATTTTACAGCTTCCGTGTTAAAATGGAACAGATTTTGTATGAAATTATCTGCCAAGTAAGTTAATCAGAACTTAATCGCAGGTGGTGAAACAAGCCCTTAGTGTGGGTTGCACCAAGGGCTAGTTAGTTTCCGTCAAGGTTAAAATGACCATAGAATGAAGGACTGCTGTTGCATCGTCATGTCAAATGTAAAATATAAAATTCGGAGCAGGGACATGACATTCGACGCATCTGACTTGTAACGAATCTATAAACCTAAAGAAATAAAAGGAAAATAGACTCGTAAACAAAATATAATTTGGAAAAGGAAATAAAAAATACAGAACTAGAATTTAAAAAATACACTTCCTACCTAGTATGACTGAAATCCTTGGCTTGATTAGCTTTTTAGAAACCGGACGTAAGTTTCTTCAGCCAAATCACAATAAAAAATTACAGTATAAATTGCAGTATGGCGTTAATGACGTCGACAGACGGTTCATTCACAAGGACTATGTCGAATTTGTTGAGATAGTTTCTCAGGTTGCCTTCAGCATTGCTTCCTAGGAAACCCACTTTGACGACAACGTCACAGTGTTCCATGCCCTCGGCCACGCCCGCGGAGCAAGAGGCAGGCTTAAAAAATTACTCATCGCTCCAAATCAGCCAGCCAAAAAAAAAAATCTTTCCTTCAGTCTAGTTCTTCTCCTCTTTTTCTTTTAAACTGGCCCTTGTCAGTCATCGAAACGGCCATAAATATCAGTCTTCATTCAAGAACCTCTTCGCTGAATTCTGAGAACGTGTCACTTATTTTTATAAATCTGATTTAGGATACAGTTATTCAGTAAACAATCATAATTATCTATAAAATACCATATTGATAAAAAATAATTTAAATTATATAAATCAAAAGTAATCTTCATAGACTAAGCTAGTAATAAACTCTATGAGAGAAAATTTGGAAGAAAAAGTAATGATAGCTTGACAGCCTGACGTAAGTGTCTTATCAATGAAAATTAAAGAAAACAAATCGTTTTAGACCGATTCGCAAAATATTAATGCTAAATCATAGAAATATGATATATACATGTATTAAAATGAATGTAAAGTGTAAGTATATGATGTAAAATGTCTGTAGTACGTAGATACTATAGACTGAAGTGACAGGTATTTAACAATAACTTGAACAGCGAAGCGTGGGTGGTTAAGGTTACAGTTAAAGTCATGACGTCAGCTAAAAATTTTCAAATGGAACAATACATTTTTTGTCTAACAGGAACTTTAACAAACATGGGTTGCATTGCACCATCTTACTTTAACAATAACAAACATCGAACTGAAAGGTGCGATGTTTGATAATGTTAAAGTAAGATGGTGCAACCCACCTTAGACTGCTATAGAAAAGGTAAATATTGTAACTGGTAATTATTAGTGACCGATACTTAAACACATGATTGTATTCATGCTACATAACTTTTACTATAGGACCAAACCTGAAATCGCGACAAAAAAATCAGCAGTTCCCTATATTTTGACCAGGCGAACATTAATTTTATGTGACATTTATGATTATTTCCAATTTTAATTTGTTGACTTTGCCAATTTAATTTGTTATTAATAATGAAATTGAGTGTTGTGTTTTGTATTATTTTTATATATTTTTCTAATAGAAAGAAAGAAAATACGTTTATTTGCGGTAAACATGACGCAAAGGGCAACAAAATAAAATAAACAAAGTAAAAAGCAAGTTTTGGGGAAAATATGCGTCACATCTACCTACGCAAAACGGCTACCGCTCAGCATAATGCCGCGACCCCATGCGAAACGGAGCCCCAGCGCTGGTTTTCAGCGAATATTTTAATAATTTTTATTTTAATGTATGTACCTAATGCTATTATATGATCTAACTGTTGATTGAAATAAAGGAATTGAATAATGAAGGGAACAGCTGAATTTTTTTGTCGCGATTTCAGGTTAGGTCCCATAGTAAAAGTTGTTTGTTATCATGAGTAGGTACGATTGTACCTACTCATAGGATTCTGTGTTTAAGTGTCAGTCACCGGTCACTAATTAGGAACCAGTCACCCTACATTGGTTTAGGTAGGTTTTATGGTTTAATAGTGTTTCAGCAACAGCCAAAGCTGTGGAAGAGCGGAGTCTCCTAACACAGGCGTTATTATGCTTAAAAGGAGGCTCCAATCATAAACTAATATATAAACTATGTAGTTGGTAAAGTAATAAATATTTTATTTTATTTCTTTCAGTAACACACATTGTTTAGTAGAGCAATGTAGGTGGATTTCCATGATGTATTAGGCATTTTAGTGAAAACTAACTACACGCAGTAACGCAGTAGGTAACAGATAAGTAGATGAATGAGTTGAAATAGTTGAATTGAATGTGAAAGGCCAGAAATTAATGATAGGGTAGGTATATACTTTCATAAATAGCTATGTAACCAATTAGATATCCACCAACGTGTTTTAAAAGCCACAACACAAAGTTGACATTAATGACATGTAGAATTAAAGCGAGAAGGTACTGGTATTTATCGATTGACGGCCAACAATGGAAGTCGTGTATAGGCATGTGGCACACGACAGGTCATTCAAAATGTCCACCCGACCGACAATATATATGACAGGCGTAGGCACCTACTTTTATTACTATATTATATATGACTACTATTATATACTATATTATATATTATTATTATATTGATTGTTTTATTGAATTGTATGAAAAGCTCTTCGGGGATTCTATGGGGATGCCTTTACAGCTATCGAAACTGTTTTTCTATAATTATGGATGGGTAGATGTAGATACTTCTTCAAAAAGTAAAGGAATCATTTTGGTGTCGTGATTATTTACAGCAGAAGGAAAGTAAATTATCAACCGGCCAATATTTACTTGTAAACAATCACTTATCAGTCAACCTACTAAACTTATTAATAATTATTAAAACATGATAGGGTACCAAAGTTTACACTCCCATATACAGGGTGGAATTTTGTAATGCCACCTGAAGGGAAAGTACTGTAGATAGAAAATTTTACTCAAAGAAAACATTTCTTTATTTTTGAATAGAAAGAATACTACATTCAAATATTTTCGAAAATTCGCTTGCCACACTCGGGAATCGAACCGACTAAAATCTGTAAAAATTACACCCTGTATTTTTATTGCATTGATCGTTAGGAGCTCGTGGCTAAGTAATAATAGCCGCACGGGTCGATCCACCAGGTTAAGCTACGCTTGCTGGGGTTGGTCAGTGGATGGGTGACCATCTTTACATACCGAGACTCCTCCGTGCCTCGGAAAGCACGTTAAGCCGTTGGTCCCGGCTGTCATTCGTGGATCTTTGACAGTCGTTACGGGTCGTCAGAAGCCCGAAAGTCTGACAACCAGTCTTACCAGGGGTTATCGTATTACCCGGTTACTGGGTTGTGGAGGTCAGGTAGGCAGTCGCTCCATATAAAATACTGGTATTCAGCTGCATCCGGTTAGACTGAAAGCCGACCCCAACATAGTTGGGAACAGGCTAGGCAGATTGAGATTGATCGTTAGGATCAATTAGGTATAAGGATGAAATTTCTCTAAGAAACTAAATAAATTAAATGAAAGGAAATCCATTAAATCTGGACTATAGATTACCATTTTTTGTAAATAATTAAAATAATTTAAGATTTCATGGTTTCCTTTCATTTAATTTATCAAGTTTCTTAGAGAGATTTCATCCTTGTAATTGATCCTAACGATCGATGCAATAAAAGTACAGGTTGTAATTTTTAGAGATTTCAGTCGGTTCGATTCCCGGGTGTGGCAAGCAAATTTTTGAAATTCTTTGAATGCAGTTTTCTTTCTATTCAAAAATATAGGAATGTTTTCTTTGAGTAAAATTTTCTATCTACAGTATTAAGAGTACTTTCCCTTCAGGTGGCATTACAAAATTCCACCCTGTATATATTTTTTTAATTATGTATTAACAAACCACTTTGTTTTTTTACGACGAACTTAGCCACCTGCCATCCTAATATCTTAAAAACACCTGCGTTATGTGGGACTAATGATGCTTAATTAACTAAAATAACGTTTAAGTTCAAGTTTCATTTCCAGAGCAATACGCATTTAATAATAAGTTTTTAATAAATTGAAAAGTTACTCGATACGAATTAGAAAAAGAAGTTTGTAACGATGACAGTAAAAACTCCTTGCTAAATATTACAAAACCAAAGAAAAGGCTGGTTTTGCCCGAAAAAAAAATTGATGGCCATAAAACCAAAAGAAATAAAGTTAAAAAATAAACACTAATGTCATCCTCAAAACTTTTTAGACAATCAGCCAGTACCACTTAGAACTTGAATAAAAACTTTTTATTAGGTTCCCAAAAGACCCAAGTTTTTATTTACTTCATCATAACAAAACTTATATTTTGAATGTAGTCTCAAATTATTAGGTACTGAAGTTTGGCAATAACCGGCAATGGATTAGATTAAATCCTATTAGCAAAAATTATAAGTATGCATTCCAATGTTTTTAGCTACCTGAAAAGATTTTAAGTAGTACGGTCAGCAACAGAAGTTGGTTATCACTGCTACTTTTTGACATCATCTAAAGTAACACAAAATGATTCCATAAACTGTTTTTTTTTTGGTTTAACTGCTAAGAGTTAACGTTCTTAAAATTTTAAGTACTTCTGTTTCGATTTGAATTAAATATTTCGCTTAATAATTAAGATTAAAAAACTGCAAGTGTTAATCGACTTTTGTTTCTGACTGTACCTTTATACATATAATTTTCAAAGTAAACTTTATAGCCTACCGCCAATTCTTCCAATAGGATAATCTATCGACCTACTCGTAAATAATTTTAACTTCAGTAATAATTTTTGTTTCCATTGTATCTACTATCCTGAAATTAATAAAAATAATTCCAACTTACCAAGTCTATGCGACAGTCCAATAGTCTTGTTCTCAGGGTCATAGAACGTCAGGATCTCGTGCTTCGTCTCCTGCACGAGCACATTCAGCCACACACTCAGGTTGGTCCCCACCATGTGCATCAGACCAAACCGGGCCACTATCTTGTGCTTGTATACTTTCATCTGAAAAGTGAGCGATGGTGATGAATGGTTTTAATGGCTTGTACACAATGGTTGCTGTTGACCGTACCGTGATTTTAATTGATGGATTGGCTCCTATTTTATTTTATGGGAATGCTGGACGCAAAGTGATCGATGGGTAGTAAAGTACCATTGGTCATATTTTTCAGATATTAAATGGGCACATCTTTTACTATTTTCTGTCTTTTTCCATTGTTTTCCAATATGTTTCGAATTTTATTATTTAATGTAAGTACAATGTATTAAATATGTATCAGGTATGCTGTTGTTGATTTTAGGTCATTAGATAAATGTTTTTACCTAAATTACTTATAATTTATTATTTTTGTTATATAAACTAATAATACCTGTAGCTTTTATTTTTCGTAAAGCGATGAAACACAACCTTTGTTTTCAGTTAGGTGCAGGTATCAAGTTTCTAACATCCTTATTTTTCTTTTGATATTCCTTTAAAACTTCGTCAAAAGCTTTTAAATAACGAGCTGCCTACGCACTTGAATAGCAATTCGGCAACAAATATTTACAACGTCGTCAATTTATATCGGAGTTATACTTAATCGATTTAGCAAAGTCTACAGCAATAACTCGATTGGATGAATCTAATTCTGCTATTTAATACGTATTTACTTAGTTAGTAAGGTCGGTAAACACTGAAAAAATATTTGACTTTTTTTTTTTTTTTTTCAGACAAGAAAAATTGTGGATTTTCATTCGTGTTTTATAAGTAGGTTAGGTAGGTAGCTTTATTGTAGATAGAAAAGTAGGTATTCTTTTTGAGGAATAAACTAATTTATTAATATCAACGGAAACGGTCAACTTTTAGGTATCCTACATAGGTGTAGGTTTTATATATGCTTTAGTTATATTATATAATGTTCTTTGAAGTATCGCAACCGTTACTTTTATGTACAGAACTGCTGAAACCAAAACAAACTTTTACCACAGAATACATAAAAGTAAGTACAACTTTTACTAACGTTCCGAAATAAAACTTATTTCACGCGATCGTGGCCGCGGGTTTACCGCGAACTCTACAAAGTGTTTTAAACTTTGGGAGACATAAAAGTGCCGTTAAAAATTAATTACATTTTAATATTAATAAATTAGTAAGTATGTCTATTCCTTTTTACCTCCCTATTAGTGAGAGGGAAATTTGGCCAGCCGCACTTCGCATTTTAGGTATGAGGCTACACGTACGCGGCAGGCTCGATTTGTCGGCTAATTCAGTGTGGGCTGCCGCGCACTGCTCGCACCATAGATATGTAAAAAAAAGCTTCTTTCTTTTATCTATGGCTCGCACGTTTAGTTCGATACTCACTCACGCGCTGCGTCGTAAAAGAAGACAACCCTAACGAGTGAGAAGGTATAAGAGTTTCGCAATAGAAAGAGGTCAAAAGGAAACTTCTAGTTGAATATAACTGTAGGTAATTAACGCTGAGCGACAGGTCGCACTTCATGAAGTGCAATTCAGGAATTGCACTTCATTTGTGTGTTCCCATAGTCGCTACTTATTTAAATGATTTTGTGGAGTGAATCTTCTGTACCTACCTACATTATTATGTATTCTGTGGTTATACGCTGATTATGCTATGCATATGTACATACCTATGTTTGATTCCCTACCATATTCCATTTACGCACGTTTTCACTAACACTAGGCGACAACTAAATTAACGCTTAAATAAAAGCGCACTGGTGGATTTTCAACTTACGGCGGTGAGCCGAGCTTTGAAAATCCAACAGCGCGATTCATATATTTTATTAGACGCCTATCACACTGGCGCATTTTGATTTTCGGCATCAACATCCAGTGCAATAGGGGAGTTTATCCCAAGAATAAAACGGTAAAACCACAACCTACCTCATTGTTAAGAAAGATGAAGTACATCTGTATGAAGATGAAGGCCATCCTGGTCGCAGGAGTCAGTGCCAGCAGAACGTTGTGGCAGTTGGTGTTCCGCTCCAACTCCCAATATTGGCCAAACTCCAGACCAGAGTAAATCATGGAGCCGATGCCGAATGCTGAAATGGAAGAAAAAGATCTTTGGCACCTACGGCACTTAGGGTAAAATCGGGATAGTTGCCCTATGAGAAATGATGGAAAGCAGCACATGAAGTAATTTTTTGCTCCGTTAGTGTAATTGCTGTATGGCGTTCCAGTGGGAGGATAAATAAATAAATGAGGATAAACGCCCTATAATTCAAATTGTGACTTGTAAACGTACTATCATCGCAGTTAATTAGTACAAGGGTGGGGCGTGTTCTTTGCTTTGTTTTACATTGACTGCGATGATAGTACGTTTACAAGCTACAATTTTAATTATGAGGCGTCTATACTCCTAGGGCAACTATCCCACTTTTACCCTACGTCTTTTTTCCATGGGGATGGTCATCACATTCTTCTTATACTTCGTCCACATTCATACAACTAGTCATACACGCGCGACCCATCCGACCTTTTTGAAGGACATTGCCAAGAAGATCAGTTTACTTATGTATGTATGTGTGTCCTTCTAGCTAGGGTGTCCCTTTCCGGTTTTTCCATTTACATCCCTTAAAAAATTCCTTTGTATTTCACCCTTACATATTATTGCCTAAAGGTACTTATATTTTTCTGTGACAAAAATTCTTTTATTTTACGTTACAATATTATCATGGACCTAGTTTCAGATTTTAACCGTTTTATTTATTCAACACAACCAGCCTCTTCTGTAGCACACTAACCTCCAGACTTATCAGAACATTGGCGTAGTAAGACTTGACATTTCATGACGTCGGTCGTATAGCTGAGTCGATCAGATGACGTAACACAATACGGCTTGTCTATGACGTCACAGATACGATGACGTATGTGGCTTTGATAGACGAAAAGGTGGTGGTGGGTGGTTTAGTATGTTTTGAATTTATCAAAACGGTAGCAAGAGCAAATAAAGTATGTCGACGTTCGCACGGACGTAAAAATATCGCAGCGATTTTGTTTCGTGCACTGGATTTTCAACGCTCTGCTTACCACCGAGAGTTGAAAGTCCAACAGTGTGTTTTTTCGTCGCGCTAGAATGCACTCTGTTGTTGTTAGGTTGGATTCTCAATGCTCGGCTCAAAAGCGAGAGTTGAAAATCCAGTGCGTGATAAAATCCCGCCACGATATTTTTACGTTTGTGCGAACGTCGCCCCGTCGGCTTAAACTTTTTCCACAGGCAGTTTTAAGCAGTCAGTGCTATAAATATCAGACGGAATAATACCTAAATAGAAGAACGTGATCGTTTATTGAAGAAAGCCCTAACTAACTAACTAACTAAATAAGCCGTTACTGTCCTCATGGCCTAAAATCTGTGATTGCTTTACTGACACTGTAAATCTAGCCGCATAATCAAGGCGCGAAAACTATTAACAAAACCGTCAAAGATTATCTCGACAAACAATATTCCGTATACGGATATAAATAAGATTATCCGGCCTAGTTGTGAATCAGGACTTTCTGCGCCAAAAGCCTGACTTCCAAGTTTCCCTTTCGCACAGAAACTTTGATATCAAACTAATCCATAACTCAGACAAAAGGCTCGCTAAACGGCCCAGCTTACTTCGACACGCCAAATTGATTTAACAAAACAATTACTGTAGCCAGTTACCATGAGATTAAGATACGAGTCTGAACTATTATGAGAGGAATTAGATGCTGCTGAGGATCTTATTTAGGTCGGCATCAATGTAGGACGATACATAGTTTTGTACAGTTGTTATTTTCTCAAGGATTAGTACTTATTTAAACATCTAAACAGGTTTTTCCATCATACCATTCTTTACCTTATTATCTTTCATGTGGCAGCTTTATGTGTTCCCAAAACAGGAATGCTTTTAACCTCCTTGTTGTAATTGACGACGCATGAATCGAAAATAAAAAAAAAAACAAATAAACGTATTTTCTTTCTTTCTTTCAAACAAAAGGTATCCCCTAATATCACGCAGTCTAAATAATATGCGTCGATCAGACCCAGGAACCAAGGAATCGCTGAAACCTCAGCATTCGGATGGAGAACGCCGTTTTGCTAGAGGGGAAGCTGTAACGTCACGTTTCGCAGTGCTTCGCCGAGTCTGAGTCTATTACTAAGTCCGAGTCTGAGTCTGTTACAAAGCTCACCGACGGCCCAGATTCTCAGATAGAAGCTGACGTAGTGATTCGAGAGCGAAGCCGAGCGACAGTCGCCTGACGACGAGTTGTGATGGTATGTGTGCTGACATCGCGTCGCCCCGTGCTGCTGGTGTATTACTAAAGATACACGTGTTACAAAGCTCACCGACTGCCCCCATCCTCAGGTAGAAGCTGCCGTAGTGATGCGTGCGCGACGCTAGCGCGAAGCCGAGCGACAGTCGTTTGGCGGCGAGCTGTGGCGTTATGTGCGCTGCTGTCGCCGTGCTGCGCTCAGTTTGAGATGAGCATGAGTCCGACTCTGATGGGGATGAGCTTGAGTCTGATTCTAAAAGAAGAATAATACCTATATTAACTATTTGAAAAAAAAAGGCCAATAACGAGTTTTTCATTCGATTGTTTGCGGCTGACATTTTTGGTTATGATTATGATTCTGTTCTACGCCTAGCAGGTAGCAGGATTGCTGCCTGCTAGGTGTAGAACAGAATCATAAACCTAAGCATTTTGTGTTCATCCGAACACAATGCTTAGGTCCGCGTTTACGATTAGTAAGGAAAAGCCGTAGACTTTTTTTCAGTGTGAATAAAACTCAGAATGATTTTGGCGTAAAATTCGTGAAAAAGCAAATAAACAACGATTTTTTTATTTTCACCAGAGTTTGTCTGAAGTAGAGTCCGCATCCGTTCTTACAAGGAAATATTTTAACGACCCTCCGTCACTAAAAATGTAAATTCTTGATCTTATCACAAATTCACAAAAAGGTTGGGCATGAGAGCACTGATACATAAATAAATTTTTTTCTACAAAAAAAAAAACTACTGACTTCCAAAAAAACACTACAAAGTGAAAAATAAGTTTAATTTCGGAAGTCGGTGTCTTTGGATCTGTATTTTAGTTTTTGCCACCGATTTCCGAAAAGTTATTTTTCACTTTGTAGTGTTTTTTTGGAAGTCGGCAGTTTTTTTTTTTGTAAAAAAGTTTTTATTTTTCACTTTTTAGTGGGTCAGTTTGTATATATTATATTATGTATAATCGTGAATTATAGTGGGTCAGTTTATAATTTACCTAAGTTACAATAGCCTAATGTTAACTGCTCATCACCTTTTACAAATATTGCTTTTCCTGATGCAGGGACGTTAATAAATGCTGAGGAGTTGTCCTACTAAGAACCAGGACAACTGGAGCTGATAGTGAAGTCACCATCACCAAAATATACATTGTGACGAGCATAAATTGCTTAACAACCATATTAAATTAATCGAATCGCAACCCGTGAAATACTTGAGTATATATGAGGTATAATTGAGTAGTTCCGATGGCTATCTGTGGTCTTCATCATCAGTTCCACTTCACCAAATGGTGCTTTCCGAGAGTAAATGCACAAGTTACTATAAAAAATAGCAAAATAGCTATAGGTGTGCTTATAAAATTTGACGGTTTCCCTCGATTTTCATGGGATCCCGTCATCTGATTCTGACTTGATGACAATCGGACCATCCCGAGAGCGTACCCTTTCAAACAATAAAATAATTTTGCATATCCATCTATATATGGCGGAATTATGCCCGAACATACATAAAAAAATATATAAACATCCAACTGAGAACCTCCTTTTTGGAAGTCGGTTAAAAATATCATACCAAAAAAAGAAATACGGTGACATAAAATATCCGGAAAACTGGCACCACTCTAGCGCATTAGCTGGCATATTTGTCGGCCCTACACTGGGCTTTCCGCGTCATTTGAATAACAAAATGTGGAATGGCGAGAGAAAAAAGAAAAATCACCGTCCGTTTCCACGACGACAACCGTGAAGGAGCAAAAAATTCGGGATACATGATAGAAAAAAGGAAAAGTTTGAAAAAGTTGAGTGCGTTCACGTCACATACCCCGTGCTCGTATTACCCGAATTCGGCTTTTAAGAATCCGCTATAAATTCGGTTGTTTTATTTTCAGGATGAGGCGTGTTTGTGTGAAACATTCATGCATGTTTTATTTTCGGATGAATAATTAATCAAAGAGTTTGTAAGGGTAAATAAAGCATTTGTAGACGATTTTGCTGTTTCCATTTACCTATGTTTTTCTGGCTTTATCAAGTATGGTTTGTTAGGTTATTTTATTGAAAGACTTAATAACATTTTGATCCCAAACATACGCACGAATTTTATTCTCCGTCTTACATTATAACCTTAGATCTATGGTCAGATTTCAAGTGTCCTTGTGTCCTCATTATTTTCATAATAAGAGTCCCATACAACACAAAGACGCTCAAGTACTATACTGACCAAACTCGCTCGTTTTCGCAAAAAAACTTATACGTACTTCACCACCACGCCTCCAGACGCAACACTTGGCAATTCAAGAAAAAAAAAAGAAAAAAAAATGTTCTTTGAGGGGGTGAATTGCTCGGGGCACTTTGTGAAGTCGCTTCTCCTATTAGAGCATCTCCGTGTTGGTAATGATGTAATTTAGACCTGACGCCGACGAGCAACGAAGGCTCCCGAGGTTCTAATCAAGCGATTTGTGAACAAGTATGTATGATATTCTCCTACTCGTATTCTCCTTCTCCATGATGGAGGGAAATTTATAACGGAGCTCGATATTTTTTTGTATGTGATATAGTAAATCAGCTGTCTACATTCATGAATTTTTTGATTGGCTACAATTTATATGCATAAGTAGGTACCAGCATGATCAGCCTATATAACGTTCCCACTGCTGGGACAGAGGCCTCCTCTTTGTGAGAGGGAGTGGACCGTAATCCACCACGCGGGCTCAGTGCGGGTTGGTAGATGTCACGTGTCTTCGAATTTTTGGTTTTAGGACATGCCGGTTTCCTCACGGTTTTCCTTCACCGTTTTGAGAGAAATAATTTACACAAAGTAAAACACCTGTCAGGGTTCAAACCTATTACCTACAATTGGTAGTTCGCGTTACCACTGAGCCACCACTGCTCCTGTACTAGACATGTACATAATATTGTAAATAGCTGCCGTTTTAATTGGTTTCCCCTTTTTCGGGGTGGTTTTTTGTAGCTATAGCCTGGCTATTCTGTTACAACTCACTAGGGAACTCATTTTACATTCACGGCAGAATCCTATTTTTTAATGCGTGTACATACGTACGTATAAGCTCGGTAGATTTTACATAATAACATTGCATTTTGTCTGATTTTGTATTTGAATTTTGCGAAAAATCGATTTTTATACGGTGAATACAGAATTGAGGTCGATAGATCTTTATTTTTAATTAGATTTAATTTTTATTTCTATTTCTTAAATAAAAATTGCACCTGAAAAGAGCTTTGTTACAGTTTGGTGTACCTACTAACAATAAAGCATATACTATGTATGTATTTATCTTCTCAATGCACATTTACATATACTAACTTGCAACAACCGTGGTGTCCGCTGCTTCTGACTTCCTCCTGTCTCTTGCGAGGGCTGCATACATGTAGAGAAGGAACACCATACTGCCGATGTACAGGTATAAGTAGAAGCCCTGGTAACAAAAAATAACTCATTTACACAATGGCATTTATGAAAGAAACAATAAAATAAAATAGCTTTCATAGAAATAGACAGGGACAATAATTTTTCATGAAAAATCGAAACATTTCACCAATTCAAACATCATAATAAGTAATAATGTTTGTTATTTGGTACACTATCTTCTGTTTAATATGAGTAAGTCGATAAGCTATTTCGGGCGCATAAAGGCGCTTAGCGGGCGCGAGACAAGTCTGGCAATGACGTACAGCTACTAATGCAGGACTTATTTCTAACAGTGAGAAAACCAATCGCCTGTAGTTATAGTTACACTAAAAGTTAACACCCTGTATACGTTCTATTAAGTTCACTGACCCATCCACCCAATTAATTTAACGTTAGTGATTATTCTTGACTACCTAAAAGCATCTACAGCAATAATTAAAACTTTTAATTTGTGAAGTTGATACTCGAAGTTTAGAAGTTAATCGCTTTTTCACTTAACCCGCAATTACGACCCTTAAGGTTCTCAAATGTTCAATTTATTATGTTTTAATTGTTTACTGCAAGATTTTCCCTGATATTCATTAATTTATATTTCTAGTATGTAAGGATCGTAGCAGGTGGCGTTCTGTAGTTTCTACCTACCCCCATGGGAAGAAGGCGTGAGTTTTGTATGTATACAGGGTGTCCAAGAACCTGGCGTCCAACTGGATTCCCACGATGCCCCAAGTTCTAACAGTACTCAGAAAAATATTTTAAAAAATCCACCCCATGTACTTACAGAATTATACTGATTTCAAAAAAAAAGGGGAAATGAGCACCCTGTGACATACTTTTGAATGCTGTGACTGCTAATGCTAATTTCGATATTTCTTGGAGGTTTTGTAATCTAGGGTATTGCTGTGTCTAAATAGAATGTAAAAATAATGTACTTATTGTACCATTTTAAAATAAAATATTATTTTAACTAAAGGTGATATGGAAAACTATTGAATTTCGCAACTTTGACCGACTGTAGTGTAAAAAAAATGTACCAAAATAGTATGGCAAGTGACGTCAAATTTTGACGCGTTTATTCCTCTTTTTAAAAAGGTATAATACTTACACATTAATTTGAAAAAAAAAATTTTTGATAATATTTTTACTCAACAACCCAATTTTTACGATGTCTAACAGAATTCTTAGAAAGAAAAATTTACGACGAATTGAATCTAACCTCTAAAGAATTACTATTGTATGCTCATAAAAATAACAACAGGCCTCTCAAAAAACAGGTTAGACCGTAAGGGACGGTATGTGCATGCATCTCACCATAGTGATTCGTTATTACAACAGGAGGGAGCAAGACAGAAACTATCTTTGCGATTTGCTGGTTCTTCTTTATGGTACCCCATTATTCAGGTAAGAGTGAGGGAGAAAAAGGTTAGAGGTGCGAGTGAGATAGATAGTGACGCTATCTGGGATCGTGCTATTTAGGATAACAGTACGGTCAGTACGCGTCACTGCCTCCTGCCGTTACTACGCACCTCTCTCTTATTGTTACCATTGATCACGTACTACGATTTAAAGCTTTGTTTATTGGACTCGATTACTCTTTGTGCTCTGGACTTTGAAACGAACTCTTTACGACGACCTTTGCCTGTGTTTGGACAGTTTGTGTTTTGTGTGTGCTACCATGGCGACCTACACTCCGCAAGAATACGCAAATATGCACTACATTTATGGAGAATGTAGAGGTAATGGACGAGCTGCAGCGAGACTTTACAGAGAAAGGTATCCGAGGGCTACGCGATATCCCGACCATCGAGTTTTCATTAATGTGCACAGATCACTATGTGACGGGCGGTTCCCCAATCAAGTAGCTGGTGAAGGACGACCCGTAAATGACTTCATACGCGATGAAGTTTTAGAGGCGGTGTCGGCAAATCCAAGCATCTCTGTGCGAGGAATAGAAGCTGATACGGGGATACCGAAGAGCACAGCACACAGTATTCTCCAAAAAGAAGAATATCATCCGTACCACGTACAGCGAGTGCAAAGTCTTTTACCTCGAGACTATCCGAGCCGAGTCGCGTTTTGTGAAACAATCCTGCAAAAACATCGAGAAGACGAAAACTTTATCGACAAAATTTTGTGGTCAGATGAATCAACATTTAAGAAGGATGGCTACATGAACCTACACAACTTGCACGAGTGGCATGTGGAAAATCCGCACTTGATGCGAGAAGATAGATGCCAGTACCGGTTCAAAGTGAACATGTGGACCGGTATTCTCTGTGGGAATATTATTGGTCCATTTGAGATGCCCGAGAATTTGACTGGCGAATCATATTTAAATTTTCTTCAAAATGATTTGCCAAACTTACTAGAAGAGACCCCACCAGATATGTGGTTCCAACACGACGGCTGTCCAGCACATTTTCGCGTATCCGTTAGAGAGTTTTTGGACGAGCAATACCCGAACAGGACCTTCGTGAGAAGATAACACAAGCAGTGCAGGTGATACGTCAAAAAAGTTACTCGCGAAACATAAAGCGGTCCTTTTTAAGGAGAGTGAGAGCTTGTATTGCCGCGGGTGGTCATTTTGAACATTTATTGTAATAAAATATCTTTAAACTAACATTCTTTGCTTTTATTCTACTGGGAACCCATCTACCTGTGTGTATTTCCTTCTTGCTCACTCTTGGAACCGAAGTAAATAATAGTAGTAACATAACAGTTTCTAAGATAAGAAAGGGTCCGACAGTTACCGTTAGTAGGTAGGCACTTCGTAAAAATTGGGTTGTTGAGTAAAAATATTATCAAATTTTTTTTTTTTCAAATTAATGTGTAAGTATTATACCTTTTTAAAAAGAGGAATAAACGCGTCAAAATTTGACGTCACTTGCCATACTATTTTGGTACATTTTTTTTACACTACAGTCGGTCAAAGTTGCGAAATTCAATAGTTTTCCATATCACCTTTAGTTAAAATAATATTTTATTTTAAAATGGTACAATAAGTACTTTATTTTTACATTCTATTTAGACACAGCAATACCCTAGATTACAAAACCTCCAAGAAATATCGAAATTATCAGCATTAGCAGTCACAGCATTCCAAAGTATGTCACAGGGTGCTCATTTCCCCTTTTTTTTTGAAATCAGTATAATTCTGTAAGTACATGGGGTGGATTTTTTAAAATATTTTTCTGAGTACTGTTAGAACTTGGGGCATCGTGGGAATCCAGTTGGACGCCAGGTTCTTGGACACCCTGTATGTATGTAATTTTTATTAGTACTTTTGCCTAAGACTTTTGCATTTAAAATATTCTGCCAAACTGGTTCTAAGAAACCAAAATGTTGGCAACATTCTATTTTTGCAGCATCTTCAGTGATACCCTTAGCATAATTTATTTGAGCGTTTAACCTCCTTTATGAATAAGTTATTTTCATACGCAGTTTGGACAGGAGCGCTCAACGTTTCGCACCCGTCATTGTAATATGACCTGCTTTATATTATAAGGATGTAGGAAAATGGCGTGGCAATTCATTCAAATTATCGATATTAATTAGGTATACCTACGATGCACATGTTCTTTGAAGCATTAGGCTGTTTCTTTGGAATAACAGTTCTTCAAAGCGCAATGAGGCTTTTCTGGGAAGATAATTTCAGGGAAAGAAGCTTTTGTATCGTTATCGTTATAATTATTCGGGACAACAGGAACAACCAAGACATAGCACGTTATGTACAGTCCTACCAACTTATCTGTGAACTGAAACAGGACGCCACCGTCGATGCGTTGACACAATCGAATGGCATGCGTCGGCACAATCGAATGACATTTCAACATGACGGCCGTAGTTCCAATTTTCGCCATTTCACAGATAAATTGGTATGAGTGTAGTCACCTACTGACATTGCGCATTCGTCAGTCTGTAATTCTCTAATGAAAGTCCTCAATTGTCATACATTATCTGTATTCTTTAGCAATATAGCCAATCTGAGTCATGGAAAAGCCTATTTGAATATGAAAACTGCGCCAAAAAAACTAAACTAATAAATCGTGATAGTCCAAATGACGTCACCAGCAATTCAACATCTTAAAACACATAAAAAGAACAATAAAAAGGAACTTTTAATTATATGCGTCATAACTTACCTCGTAGAATGAGGGTGGAATGTATGTGGAGATGACCTCAGCCATGGGGAAGGCGATGCCCATCACGACGAGCAGCTTGCCGTAGAGGGCCGACAGAGTTGTCGCTAAGGCGTCGCTCCTGTTTGAGTAGGAAGAAATTGGTGATATAATTCGGCGCGTAGAAACAAGTGACGATACTGATTTTAGGAAGTAATAAAGTACCGACAGTATACCCTGGGTAGCCAACCCTCCTACTAACCAATTTAAAGCAAGTAATGTTTTCACCATATACCTACGACATTTACTTCTAGCTTGTTTTCACCTAATAATGCTCGAAAAGAGCACAATCGTAAAACACAAGCGCAGGCCACACTGGGAACGGGTCGAAACGAAGCTAAGTTAGTTTAGCTTACTTCCGCATTTTGTCAAACTTCGGTTCACACCTTCACACCGCGTACTATGAAATTCGGAGGGAAGCTAAACGAAGTGAGCTTCGTTTCGCTTCGTTCCAAATGTGGCCTATTACAGACAAAAAATAAGTTCACCAATTAAGAGAAAGGATTAGACTCTATGTTATTTATTAGGTGAACTTTTTAGCAGTTGCAAACTTGCATCCAAGTGCTTATTTTAAACATATTTGCTTACGAGGCAAACAGAATCGCAAATAAGTACCTAGTAAATAAAAGCCGGCGGCAATCTTGTCATTTAATTTTAACGGGGGGGTTATCTCAATATACAGGGTTATTGGTAAAACACCAGCAACCTCTTAAGGGGTCATTGTGCTCATCATTATGAACAACTTTACTATTGACCAAACCTGAAATCGCGAAAAAAAAATCGGCTGTTCAGTAATTTATCTACATCAAACTCGTCAAAATGTAGGGAGCAGCTGATTTTTTTTTTGCGAATGTAGGTTGGTCTCATAGTAAAAGTTGTTTCTAATGATGAGTACAATGACTCCTTAAAAGGTTGCTGGTGTTTTACCAATAACCCTGTATAATTCTCTAATAATACAATAATTAGTAACAGGCTGCTAATTCTACAGTATGTCTCCGGCATCACCACCCCAACTCCAACCACGGATGCTTATTTGCAATTTAAATTATGGGGTTTCGAAAATTTACACATTATTATTTATACATGGTTTAAAATGTCAAACTAGACTTTCAGTAACACAATCAGCCCTAAAATACATGTTTAAACATTATATTCAGTACATATTCACACGTAACCAGTCGACATCTTACGTTTATCCAGTACACACCAGAAACTATTATCTGAGAAAGCATTTCTCTCCCGAAACAGCAACACACAATAGCCAAACTCGAAACACAAATACAGTACCGATATAACACGAGATAGTTTATCGAATTCCGGACACCACAATACAATGTGGAGGCAAGCACACATTCGCTATTTGTTTTACGAGCGAGGAGCTTCGGGGGACGTCTCACTGCATGAAGATACCACTATGTCCCACAAGCATCGTAGACAAGAATTAATGGAGCTGAGGACCTATTTATCTTGGAATATTTATGGGATGCTGCACTAGAAGTAATATTAAAATGGAGCGCTTTTCCACCTATAAAAATGTGTAAAGTTTGCATTAAAGTATATAATCTACGGTCAATGGTAGACTGCGTCTAAGTTGCCGTAGTATTTTTAACAGTGAAGGAATTCAAAGACCTATTGTTGATTATAATCGCACAGAATCGAACAATGTAGAATGACAAACTCAGACTTCAGATAGGTAATGATGGAAATAATAAACTAAAAGATGATATATCCTCCTAGCGAAACATATTGATCAACAATTCTATACGTGAATCTAGCACATTATGCTAAAAATGAAAAAACCGGCCAAACGCATGTCGGACCACGCACAATGATGGGTTCCATTATTCCGTAGTTGAAAAGAATTTATCCCAAAAATAAAGTTAATAGTTTAGTTGAAAAATATGTTCTCCCTTAAATTGATATACTTACATAAATTTGAAATCACAAAAAAATATTTTTTTTGTGATAAATTTACAAATTAACAATTTTCTGACTTTTTCCTTTGCTTGTGCTGTGAGGCCTTGCTTCTGGCCAAATTTCATGATTCTAGGTCAACGGGAAGTACCCAATAGGTTTTGACTTACCTGCGAGTATCAAAATAAGTCGCATAAATGGCCGTATTTTTTATTGCGTTGACTTAGAAGCTTGATTTTTTTATAACTCCAAGGGACCATAGACCCAAGTGGATACCTCAACGCGTTCCTGAGAAAAAGGGTCTTGATAGACAGACAGACGGACAACAAAGTGGTCCTATAAGGGTTCCGCTTTTTCCTTTTAAGGTACGGAACCCTTAAAACCGTGAATTTCAATACGCTCCAAAAACACAAAGTAGTAATTACTATAGTAACCGTCGACCATCAACTTAACTGTGACATAACACCTTCATTGAAGAGCTTACCCAGATCCAGTAAAGTACTAGTACTTAGCGGGTCCGGGGCATAGAGCCACTGAATCCGATTAACTGGGACGGCGTATAAATATGGATGACGCGATGACGGTGTCAGTGGGAGATCCGGTAATCTGGGATATATCTGCGACAAGCTCTTTGTTGGTGAACAACTTCATATAGCTGGTAATGGTGACACAAAGAGAGAAAATTATACAGTTATTTGTGGATTGGTTGGAAGGATTATGGTAAATACTTTGAATAACTTTGAACTAAATGTAAAAGCATTGACCGTTACTTTCAAAATATAAGTTGCAAAATGTTTTTAAGCCCTGAAGTGCAAAACTGCAGATTGAAATAATTTATCTGATAAATTCGGCCATCGAACATCGTTAAATACCACCACGCTATATATCATAGAAACTTTGCCCATTAATTTGATAACTATTGGACCGATAGAATTCTAGTGAACTATGCACAAATGAAAACTCCCCTTTCCGATATGTTCTCACTCGATTCCGAGGAACAAAGCAAATCCAGTAATCCCAATGAGAACTTAGCACTAAGACCTATATAGTGGATAGAATTGAGCGATAGAAACTAATCTAGCCTTTTTGTTACCCCAAATGATAACATTTACGAAGTTGCCGACGAGAAACATAACATCGTCGTAATGTCCAATAGACGCTCAGGGAGTCATTTGTTTTATTACGCACCGCAGTGACGGAATTCAGTCACAAATAAGTAAATTGCCGAAGAACGTCGTAACTTTTACGCGGATGTTGCTCATCTTCGACGTTTTATTTTCCCTATATTTCCCATTTTATATCCATGATGTTTTAGAATTCTACATCGTATAGTGCAAATGGGACATTCAAATCGATTTTATCTGCCTTTTCCTTTTTGATAAGCGGTTTATCTCGGATAGACAAATGTATTAATGAAGTAATTATATAATTAGGTGCTTCTACTATTTGTTAGTAGGGCCCAATTATCTTCTCACAAAATAATCTGGATATATATTTTGAATAACATATTTAAAAAGTTAAAACTCCAGATTGTTTCAAAATAATTGTCCATCAATACGTCAATCCTTGCTCCCCTAAAGTTTAAAAGAAAGCATTCGCGTCATTAGATAATTTCTATGTAGAGGGCATGACCTTACTACTCGTATAACTAAGCGTTATCATCCCAGCTGTGTGTGAATCTATTAGGCACAGACAAACAATCTATCTATCCAGCCAGGCAATGGATATTGTGGTGTCATGACAATGACCGCTTATATTACCGTGTTACGAGCGTTACCAATCTAGCTACTACATGTATTTTGGTATATTATTATGTATGTATATGCTAAACCAGCGTTTTTTTTATATATTTTTTAAAACGATGATTATTTCCTTGACTACTAATAATTCAGGATAGGTACACACATAAAATAACACATGCATACAATTTTATTATGAATGACACACAGGATTTCTTAATTTTATAGTTAGTTAGCATTTTAAGTTATATTTATAGCTTATTATCGAATAGGCTAGATCGCAATGTGAATAAAAATATCTCTAACCATGATGCTATAAAAAAGGAAAAAAAAATGTCCTACGAAACGAATAAAAAATGTAAATTGGTTTGCTAAAGGGATGTCCAGAGGCCGTAGATAGGTACCTATAAATATTCTAAGTCTGGGTCTAAAAATACGTACTGAAATAGGTACATTTAAAACCAAAAACATTTCACTTAAACTACGATTAGTATAGCTGTACAAAGCCAAGCAACGTTTAAATCAGGCGCGCCACACTAATTACAACGTAATTTAGCATTCGCTTAAAATTTGAGCTTTCATTAAAAGCGTCGGCCATTTTTCGCGTATAATTTTAATGGTTCTAACAGCTACCTAGACTTACTCGAATGTTTACGTAGAATATTTGTAGTTGTGTTAATGGCTGCATTCGAAAACTGAGTGTTAGCAAAACTTGGCCTGAGTCCAGCTGTAAGTATTGGATTGCGAATTTGCGATAGGCAAAGTTGACTATTTATAACAGTTTACATATTTTTATTGGATCTAGCTATACCCATCCACTTCCATTGATAAAATGCAACTTGCAAACTAGTAAAATGCATTTTATTGAAAGGGAAACTGAATTTCTCGATACCTACTTATAATAACGACGATGTACAATCTCCGAGATGTACTAATTGAATCTCAAAGATTTAAAGAAAAATCTTCGGCCATTCCTTCCTATCATCGTGGTCTATGTACTAAATTGATGATGGAGAGGATTTTCCAAAAATATTCACCTTAATTTTTCTTTTATTAATAATTGAATTCATGTAATTTAGACTCAAAATAGCCCTGATTGTTACCGGACAAAAGATTCGGGTATTGCTCGAAAATTCAGCAAAAAGTTTCGTTTCACGGGCGAAGAATTTTTATACCCTTGTTAATGCCGTTCGAAATTCAAGCAATTTTCAAATTTAAATTCCTACCCACTTTCTAAAGAAAAAAATGTCATGTATTGTGTCAATTTTAAGATGGTTCCATCCAACGCTTCCAACTTAAATGTAAAATCCAATTCGTCGTAATTTCCCCCGCATTATTATCACAGGAAATGTATTTATTTGACTTGTGTGAAGTTGACGTTAAATCACGTTCATAATTTTCATGTTTGGCGCTCCAGGAAGTTAAAAAAGATTTTCCAACAAACGTTTCGTAGATAATATTCATATTATCCACGAAACTAATAATATAATAAAATATAAGCTTTGATTGATGCTGCTTCAGCAGCGTCGATCAAAGCTTATATTTTCGACTTTATAGGATATCTACGTAAAGAGAAAGTTGAATTAATTAAAATCATTGTAGAAATTATTGAAAGCTACTCAAGCTAATGAATTATGATTTCACTCAGCTGTAGATCTATATTATTGAAATAACAGCAATGGATGGCAGAGGAAGTAGATTTTATTACGATACAGTTTAATAAACAACGCAATACGCCAACGGGATGACGGCTCTCGGAAAACCGATAGATATGAAACGCAATCACAAATTCAAATCTGAACATAAATTGGATTTCCAATCCAACAATCCGGGCCAATCAAAGTCAAAACATTAAACTTAGTTTGAGCTAAATCTAATCCATCGCTGACAAATGATAATCCTGATAGAAATATATCTTAGAAAGGACGCTGAGGTACCGAACAATACTAAATAATAGATGTCCAGAAAAGGTAGACCCGTCGTACTCTCGAGTTGGAATTAACTTTTAGAAGATTTTTTAAGGTTTGCTGTTAAGAGATGTCAAGGTATTCTGGTTTCCGTAAGCGCTCGGTCCTCAGGGGAAGGGGACCCTCTCGGGCACGCACGGTTGCCATGGTAACGGCGTGTTATTGGCTCCCCACAGCGATCGTCAGTGCCTACTTACTGTTGCAACGTTCCGCTCCCGACAATGATATGCCTCCTGTTTATAGACTTGCTAAAATTATGACGTCATGGGTTAGGCGGAAATGCTAGCAATAGGGGGTAGAATATGATGCTCTTGACTTTTACGGAAAGATGTAAGTACTTTAGAAGATTACTTTGGCTTTTGAGATCATAAATGGATTGAAAATTAGAAACGTTTTGTGCAATAAAGATAGGTAGAAGAATGTGAGAAGGTAGGTATACAGTACAGTTTAATTTTAGGGGAATGTCACCCTTTCGTGAAAATTTTCCCGCATATTTTATAAAGACAAACATTCATTACCTCCTAAAATTTTCTGAATATTGTGCTGTAAAGTCTTGTATGACTTTCACGAAGCCAGAGACAGGAAGGATAATTACAAAACTTTTAACCCTTACCTACCAAACAACAAGAGATTCTGCGGTCACAATAAGTTTGGCACCATATAGGTGGGTACTTACACCAATCCTTTATGCAAAGCTTATCAGATTATTATTAATTAACAAATTAAATCGGAACTTTCCCTTACCGTTTCTGTCATGTACTTAGGTAATTAAAATTGCCTGGTTTCTGGATGTCGTCAAATAAATTCCCTATATGTACCTATGTAGCTATTGATGAAATGCGATGTGACTTATCAATCACAGTCCTTTCAAAGTAGTTACCTACCTGTTATAAAAGAATCATAGTGAAAAAACCTGGATAAAATTATGTTGTCAAAACATAAACATAGACTTTCGGAGAAGTTTGCGTCTAAATACGGATCTCCAGAAATTTATTCAACGTCAATCTATGCCATATTTTAAACCAATGTATCGCCGTAATCTTTTGATTACGTAATAAATGAAAAAACCTTTTTCAATATTTTTTTAATAATCTAGCTAGACTAGATGAAGAACAAAAAAAAATTTTTCATCATAGGGATGATGAAAAATTTTTTTCTGTTCTTCATCTAGTGTGTATTTGATGGGTCATTCAGTCAGTCAACAGGGGTTGACTGACTGAATGACCCATCAAATCATCTTACGATTACATACTGATTAATTGTTATAATTTTTAACCGATTTAAAAAAAAGAGGAGGTTGTACAGGGTTCTTTTAAATTGGCTAGCTAAACTCCGCAGATTCTAAACAAGATAAAACAAAAAATAAATTAATTTGATGATTTTTGGTGGGGTCATCTACCGCAGTTATTGTAGTCAGTTGAAATATGAGTTTAAAATATCTGTTTTTTGTGTAAACTATAGATATGATGAGTATCGATATCTAAACACAATAAAACATAAGAAAACACCAACCCCAACCTCCCAAAATAAACCACCAAATCTTTTTATTTTATAGTGTTTAGATATCGATACTCATCGCGTCAGCCGAGTTTAGATAGCCAATATAAAATAACCTTGTATAATATAAATACAAGGTTATTTTATATTGGCTGATGTATTTAAAAAAATTAAATTTATAAACAGTTCATCGATAATTTCGTCAATTAATGTGGACCGATTTTGAAAATTGTTTTTCATTTGTTCAAAGCTTGCGCGGTGGCCCCATATAAATTTTATTAACTTTGCTTGGGTAGTATTTGAGTAAGTTTCGATAATACGTATTTAATCCACTTTGTTGATGATGATGGTACTTCCTGTCACTACTGTTGTATACGAAGTGGTATACGAATTGGTGTCGGGTAAAAAAGTGAAATAAAATAAACATTTTTAAAAAAAAAAAAAAGATTCCGATGAACTGAGAACCTCTTCCTTTTTTGAAGTCGGTTTAAAAAAACAACCGACTTCCATAAAAAACACTACAAAGTGAAAAATAACTTTAATTTCGGCAGTCGGTGACAGAAAACTAAAATATAGATCCAAAGACACCGACCACCGAAATTAAAGTTATTTTTCACTTTGTAGTATTTTTTTTTCATATGTCAGTTGTTTTTTTTAGTAACAAAGTTTTTTTTTTAAATTATTATCTGTAATTTATATGGTGTAGGTACAAAATAAAGAGCATTCTATTGTACTCTATTATGGCCTCAAAGGCAAACCCAAAAATGGACGAATCTGAAATATAATTACACCCATAAGCAATTGTTATTTAATTTCACCAGTTCATTAGCCTTTGTGAATTCGGCACCCAAGTAAGAATCTTTGTTGTCAAGACAAATTAACGAATTAAATACGCACGTTTTATCTCAAAGAACAAAAGAGTTTCACCCATTTTGCCAAACGTCGTAGTCGATTTGCAAATTAGGTCAACTAGTGGAACTCACCCCTTCGGTTTAGACATCTCCATTGTCGGTTACGTTCACTGTTCCCTATCATCAAGATGGTTTCTGGTTTAGTCCTATTCAGATGTAGGTAGGTATTAATTAATAGAAGGTAGGTAATTGGTGGTTTAGTTCATTATGGGGATAAAGTGGCTGTATTAATATTGTTTTAATTTTATGAAAATTTTCAATTCAATACTCTCAGGAATGTCACTTACCCATCGACAAGTGAATACAACATATTATTTTAACCAAAGCGAAATTTTGTTAAAAATTGACGCCCAACAAAATTTCCGACAGCCTTTTGAGCCAAACAAACTCACTGTTTCAATAAACTCGGCGAGCATTAACAAAACGTTGCGCTTCTTTGTATTTCGAACGACACGGAACACGGAAGCGTATTCCAGCTCCCTTTCCCGAAACACGGTGCCCGTAAATAAGCACAGCCACTCAAGATGGTAGCTCTATGTAAATGTGTACCTCTGTTAATTTCCAAGCACTAGACTACATTGTGTCACCGCTCTGAGTGCTTTTCATTAGAGTGCACATTCAGAGGGAAAATGCAATTTCCCTTGCGAGCGTGAATTGTGATTCTAGTGAAGAGAAAATTGTTTTAATTTGTCGATATTATCTACATGGTGATAGGAAAACTCGAAGTATTCCTTGAAAGGGGTTATACTAGAGGTCATTAGCAACAAATTAAGTCCATGGTTAACTAGGGGTAAAAACTGGATGGTTACTGAGCTGTTTCCGAGCTGAAATTTTCTGGCCTGTTACCAAAAACAATTAACTACGGACAAACTACTCAACTAAACATTTAATTGATAAAGCTGAAAAATGAGTGATCATTAAAAAAATAAAATGCTTGCCCAAAACTTAGGTACATAATCTCAGAAATCTCTCCCCAAATCTCGAATATCAAAGAACCGACGCAGCTCGGTAACCATCCAGTTTTGACCCCTAGTTAACTGGACTTAATTTGTACCTCTAGTATAACCCCCTTCAAGGAATACGTCGAGTTTCCATGTCATTTTAAGCACGACTCACGACGACTCAGAAAATAATTTTCCAAGAGATCCATTTTTTTCTTAATCATTGTTTTTGTTGCATACCTAATCATAATTTCAACATAAGTACTAGACTATCCCCAAAACATACAACTTCTGACCGCACATCAGTCCCCCATCTCCCAAAGCGTCCACTTCCCTAACAAATTTCAGAGCTACTTTTCAAAGTACCTACGTCTCCCTACTAGAAACACCGATATTACCTGTGCGGAAAAATTGTGTGCACTTAAGTTGCCGAGGGGACACCGGGCTACCACGAGCGCTTCGTTGCAAGCTTTTACGCATTCTTGTAATTTATTACGCCGCGCTCACTCCAGCATTTTTCATTGTGGTAATTTCAACGCCCCACCAATGATTGGCTCGAGCACATTTTTTCCACCAGCTCTCAAATTCAATGGTCATTTATTAACTCAAATGCAGCACATGGGAAATGTTAGGTGTGAAAATGTGGGGAAAATTCTGGAAAACTTTTTAGAAAATGAATGTGGTTGATTGAATTAAACACCTTTTGGGTTTGTAAATGTTCTCTAAACAATCTTTATTTCTTTGGAGTAATTATATCAAACTAGAGCAAATGCTGTTAAACTTTGATACACTGCCTACCTTAACACGCTATAGAATTATTAAGGATGTGAACTTGACCATCAAAAGGAAAACTATCGTCAAACGGGACTACTTTGCACATGTTTCGGTAGTTTTTTGGAGTTAACATAACATATTTATTTGATTAATTATGTCTTTGCTCCAACAGAACAAAGTGTCCTTTGGCTATCAAACTCATACCAATATCCCCACAGGCCCACAGGCCCCTCACAATTTTTTTTTAATATGTCAAAGTTACCCCGATTGTGGTGTGTCTTTGACAAAAGGCATTCAAATTTAACTTATGTCAAAAATCTAAAGTGTAAGTGTTACTTTAACATCATTTTGATTGAAAATAGGATGGATTGGTTGAGCCTTTGTTACACAAAAAGTTTGCAAGTGATCCAACAAATCCAGTCAGTAAGATGGTATTAGAACTGGAAGTCACATTTACAAATGCTCCGCACACGTTTATACAAGTACCATGTTTTGGCGCGCTGTTAAAGTATCCCCACCATCAAAGTTACCCTTACTGTAACCTCGTTTCACCGGAAAACATTATAAATGTGAAAATGAGTTTGTTTGTTTGTCACGCTTTCACGCTAAAGCGGCTGAATAGATTTTGATGAAATTTGGCACACGGGTAGATCATGACCTGGATTAGGACACAAGATGGCAAGATACTTTTATCTCGGTAGTATGTTCCCGTGGGATAATTTTCGACATCCACGCGGGCGAAGCCGCGGGCGGAAGCTAGTCATAAATAAAAAAAGAAAAGGAAGGACATGAATTACGCGCTTGAATAATCAGCACAAAAATCTCTTTTGTTATCAAAGCGAGAAGATAACGTTGAAAAGTGCTAGGACGGAGAGGAAATTGTAAAATATTAAAAGGAAAAATTAAGTTATAAAATGGTGGAGATTTTTTTTTTGAAATGGTGGAATGGTGGTGTTAGTATATATAATAACATACCGAGTAGCATAAAAAACTTAAACTCCAGATTATTTAAGAGAAAATTGTTTGACTGGTTAAACTCGAAAAATGTCTATAGTCTTAAAGAATTTATGGATAACAAATCCTCATGTTAGTATTAAGTGAACATATGCATGCTAAGTACAATTCTGGCAAAACATGTAAGATCTTTATTGTAAATTATTGTAACACCATTTATACCATGTTTTATGCAAATAAATACTATTACTATTACTATTACTATTGCATGCTCTTATGGCACGTAGGTAAAAGCTAGAAATTCTTGCAAATTGCCGACTTAATATAATTTCCGCTTTCCTCGCTTCCCGCGATAGTTGAAGTACATTATTGAATTCCTCATCAGTTTCTACGCAGAGTAATGAAGTGAGACGCAAATAGAAAGTCATGTTTGAATTATTTTCAAAACGATTTTTCTTTCTAACAGTAACACTGTTTGTCCACCGCACCGGGAACGGGACGTCAAGGAGAAAACTGATGACGGTGCCATAGTAAATGTACACACGGCTACACATCAAGCTATACATTTCCAGTTTACACTGACCTCTCATTGTAAGGAAATCCTATACAATGCGTGATCAGCTTATACTGGAAATGTATAGCTTGATCTGTAGCCGTGCGTACTGATGCTACTTTCGGGCGCCGTCATCTGTTTTCTCATTGACGTCCCGTTCCCAGTGCGGTGGACAAACAGTCTAAGTACCTAATCTATTTTTTGAGTTCCGTACCCGAAGGATGCCAAACGGAACCCTCTTACTAAGCCTCTACTGTCCGTCCGTCTGTCTGTCAGCGGGCTGTATCTCATGAACAGGTAGACAGTTGAAATTTTCACAGATTGTGTATTTCTATTGCCGCTATTACACCAAATAATAAAATAAAACAACAAATCGTCGTTGATATTCCAATACCGCGTAACTAACATTATTCAAAACCGCGAATGTACAAAAAAAGCAAAAATGAGATTTCGCGGCTGTAGGTAACTGATTGTGATTGGCGTCGACCCGTATGACAATTATTTGAATCGTCCAATAGGAAGACGAATAAATCAAAAATAACAATACCGCGGATCTTTTGGCGAACATGTTATGACACGAAAGCCGCGTATCCGCGCCAATTTCTATTAGTGCGTGTAGTGTTTATGTGACGCTCCGGGTAAAAATTGTTTTTTATGTGTAATTACTGGATTATTTTCAATGTAAGTTTAACACACATATTCTATACTTTATTATAAATAAAAATGAGAAGTTTTTTATTCTGAAATTGTTTGATTTCGAGTATAAAAGTTCTTATAATTTTTACGTTGTTCTTACGCGGTTTCCCCTTTTGTATCGTTTCGTACTTCCGCGGTTATATTATACTTAATTTATTTTGTGTTACTATTTTGTCACAATTACCTTCAATAAAGTAATAAAAGACAGCTGTTCTTTTATGATCCCACGTAGATGGGTGTTTTATGACGTAGGTACTTACCAAGATAGTTTTTTGAAACTTAGTGAAAAATAGGTCTATTTTCCTTTGCAGTGTTAGTAGTAAATACTAAGATTCACAATGAATGAAGATGGAAATGCAACACAAGATGGTTCTACGAACAATTTAGAGGGTACTGATGCTGATATGAATGATGACGTTACGACATTACAAAAACTTCATTAGCGGCGACAGGAACTACTTAAGAAGAAAAAACAAATATTAGAAAATCAAACACCCCATTTAATTCAATTAACCCCATTTGTCCAGCTGGCATGTCCCGAACGTGTCGATGATACTGTAAGTACAGCTGATTACACTACTGTAGGAACGATTGCCACAATCTCGAACCTGCAATGGACAATACTATTGTTAGCGCTACGCCTACGGTAGATCTAAATATCGACATTGCTGTGCCACATGAAAGTTTCGATTTTGGATCCGATGACTCTGTGGCAGACCCATCTTATGTTCCCCTTTCGGATATCACAAATGTGCAGCCTTTAGATAACCATGATGTCAATTGGTTTCCTGAGAGGTATATTGAGCCAGAAGTTGCAGGTGCGTCCAGAACCAGAAAACTTAAAGCTGACCGTCCGAATTGGAAGAAAATTAAAAACTAATAAAATAGGATGCTAGGAAAAGAATACATAGGGTATAAAAAAAATTATACGAAGTACGTCCAAAATGCTCCAAAACCTAAAAGGATTTTAGGACCTAAATGTAATTCGCCATTATGTCTACGCAGCAAAACCCTGTTTTGCACGCAAATCAGTGAAGAAGAGAGACAGAAAATATTTGAAACTTTTGGTCTAGATCATGGAAAGAGAAGAAGGTGTTTGTATGTTCTATGACGGATATAAAGTCAACTCAGAGGAAAAAATCAGAAAATATCTCTCGGCGTCTCCATAGTAAGGAGTATAACCTGCATATAAATGGCATAAAAAAAAAGTTTGTCTTAAAACATTTCTCTCTACATTAGGCATCAAGGAATGGACTGCCCGCTACTGGCTAGGATATAGAAATCAAAGACGTCTTGATACCGAAAATTCAAATATTTAGCTTAGCACTGTGACTAAAAGACACTCTGTGAAAAGTTACCTGAATAGTTTACCTAAGTTACCATCACACTACTGTCGTCATGCTAGTGCGCTGTATTTTAAAACGAAATTAGCAGTACATAACTTTACAGTTTATGACCTTGGCACTGACCATGTTGATTGTTATTGGTTTGACGAGACAGCGTGTGATCTTAAAGCAGCCACGTATGCATCTTTTTATGCTGATTATGTTACAAAGTTGTTAGAGAGAGACCCGAAAAATATTATCTATGGAGCGATGGGTGCACAGCGCAAAATAGAAATAGTGTACTATCAAACACACTCCTCTTATTAGCGATGGAGAAGAACGTGACTATAACCCAAAGGTATTTAGAAAAAGGCCATACGCAGATGGAGGTGGACTCAGTACATTCAGTCATTGAGAGGAAATTAAAAAACGTTGAGATTTTTTTGCCGTCACAATATGCATCCATAATAAAAGAAGCTAGGAGAAGACCATTTCCATACACTGTCATCCAACCAGACCACACGTTCTTCAAAGATTACAGTGCAAAACAGTACCAAATATACGACTCGATAAGACCTGGACGAGGGGTTGGTGACGGCTGTGTTATTGATCTGCGCGTGTTAAAGTACAACCCTAATGGAACAATCGAATACAAAAATCATTTTCAAGCTGATTTTGGCCCTCTACCTCGGAGGCCTAAAAATATTTCTTCACGTTTATTCAACATTCCTCTACTTATAATTTTTCATACTTGTTGGTAGCTATCTTTTATTCTTTCATAACTATATAATATTACTGAATAAATTTAGTCATTTAAATACTTGATATTATTAAATAAATAATTGATTGAGGTTGTGGCATTATTTTATTGCATTTATAATTTCGCGTAAGTACTGTTTATGAACCAGAATAGTTTGAAACTATACAGCGTAAGTGATTTTGTAAATAAACTATTGGGAATATTTACTTTAAAAATAGCACATTAGATTAAGGAGAACGAAATGATCCTATACTCAAGTTCATTCAAAATTCGGCCGATTAGTATTTTAGAAAATTAGTTTTTTGACCCTCATGTAAAATTAGCGAAAGTGTACATTCGCGGTATTTGACAATGTTAGTTACGCGGAATTGGACTATCAACGACGAAATGATAAAATAAAAAATTAAAGGGGGTCCCAATACCTACAAGAAACGTGTTTTTTGTAAACTGAAGTTTTTTTTTTCATATTAGGTAGTGTCACCCACACCCATATTATGTTGTGTTGTGTGTGTTGTTATGTGTTGTGTTGTGTGTTATTGTACTACAGAACCCTTGGTGAGTCCGAGTCGCACTTGGCCGGTTTTTAGATACTGGCCAGAAATCTCAGAGAGGTGTGAAAACACTAGAAAACTGTCAATTTGTGGAGGAATGAAAAGTTTACCATTAATTTTGCCCAGTCTTATCGGAAAATTTGTGACAAGCCGAATGGTTTTTTATGAAGTAACACACCCGAGTCACCTTCTGCAACCGCTGCTTTTATGCTTTCAAGCCAATAAAAGAGTGATTTATGTTCCGCACAGCCAATCAAAATCATATCGATCACCAGCTTAAAACTCCATTTACTTCACTTTGCTTAGCCGAGAATGATTTAGGGTCTAACCACCTACATTTATTCAGCTCAGTTCAGCTTTTGTCCATTGAAAAAAAAAACAGTTTTGTTTGGAACGACGCGGAAAGCTGAACGCATCTCCATACGAAACTGGTTTTTTTCTGTGGACAAAAGCTGAATAAGTATATTTAGTAACTTAGCCTCCTGGTTGGAGAAAATAATTCTTAAATAGGTATTTGTGGAAAACTGCTAAGTTGAAGAAAAAATACTTAGCAGTAGAATTTAATTTTCTTTTGCCAAGTATCTAACATCAGCTGGTCTAATATCTACCTAGTAGCTATACATGGGTTTCTAAAAGTTCAGACAACAGCACATCAGGTTATACCAAACTGTCAAATTTCTCCAAATGATGTTAAAACTTAAAATGTTGACGGTTAAGTTCAAAATCGAATGAGAAAATTTGACAGTTTGTGATAACTTGACCTGCTGCTGTGTGTACCTGACTCTATGCTATTCATCATCTGCTTAGCCTTTACCCAACTATGTTGGGGTCGGCTTCCAGTCTAACCAAATGCAGCTGAATACCAGTATTTTACATGGAGCGACTGCCTATCTGACCTCCACAACCCAGTTACTGGGTAATACGATACCCCTTGGTAAGACTGGTTGTCCGACTTTCGGGCTTCTGACGACCCGTGACGACTGTCAAAGATCCACGAATGACAGCCGGGACCAACGGCTTAATGTGCTTTCCGAGGCCCGGAGGAGTCTCGGTATGTAAAGAATGGTCACCCATCCACTGACCAACCCCGGCAAGCGTAGCTTAACCTGATGGATCGACCCGTGCGGCTGTTATTACTTAGCCACGAGTCCTCACTCTATGCTATTAATGTAGGTACATAATTAAATTAATGCAAATCTGTCATCTTGAACACGGCTGATTTATTGCAGGAATTGTAAGTTTGAGCTCTACATGTTTTGTAAGTCAGATTTGAGAAATGGTGCACTTGTGGAATGACCGGCTTCGGTAGAATAAGTAGATAATAGTAGTCTATAATGCCTAGAGAAAGTACTAAGTATATTAGCTGCAGTGTTGCCACGGACACAGTTGAGTTTTACGATAGCGGTAAGCGGCCTTTTGCCGTAATATTTTTTGGAAAGTGACTTTTGAAGAAAACGAAATTAGTAATTAAGAGTTTAAGTAAACAATAATTAGATATATAGGCACGTTTATCCCTGCAATTCGGGGAATAGACCAATACGACACATCTTTAACAACTGCCCTATCAAACAAATAGCTGTCAACACGGTATTGGGCTTTTTTTGGCTTTTTCATACAAATAGTTAACCGTAGTCAGCGATAGACCCTCCCATAACTACGAGTACATGACGTGGGCCGGTAAGGTTCCTTGATCTCTGATAGATTATTGGGACGTTAAAACCATATGTATATAGGTTTTTCTATCTCCATATGCCAAAACTGGTAATAGATAGGTTATTGGGTTCGGCCATTAGTCGAGAAGTTCTTACGACTACTTTCTGGCTCATAGAACATGAAATCGCAGCTCACCGGCAGTGATTAGAGACAGCAGTAAGTTATGCCCCGTTCAATCCCCATAACACCACCACCGTGCTGGTGTCACGGGGAATTAACATACCCGCCTAGCTCAATTAGATGCCTGCAATAAAACTGCGCTGTTGCTGCCTTCAATTGCGTGCTGCAAGCCTGAGCCGCATGGCCAGTGGAAATCGTTCTTAACACTGTGCCCGACCCGGGAATTAAACCCAGGACCTTATGTTCAGCAGTAACGATTACAACCACAAGACCAACGGAACACACTCAAGGGGAGCAGCTACGCCGCCGGGGTCGCGGGTAGTTCGAAAGAGATACCGTGGCCCTGGCACGGGCAACTGAAGGAACACGGGTGGGTTTTAGTCAGTAAAAGTCTGACACACCCTCCCGCTCTGCCCGGAGCGGGAGAAGTCATTTGATGATTTCCCATCCACAAAAAAAAAAAAAAAAAAAAGGGGAGCAGCTACAGGCCTGCCTTTTAATGTGGTGTGTGTCGCTGCGAGATGTCCGTCACCGTCGGGCGTGAACACCCCTCCCGCAACGGGTAGCATACTCAAGCACCGTCTCAGTACAGCTTGGTGTGTTTCTTTCTATCTAGCTGGCCCCCCTGAGCCACAGCAACAAAACTGGTATAGACTGTTATCTAGTATATGGAAGCAGTAGCAGGGTGAGCAGTAGCATAATAAGGGGATCGTAGCAGGTGCCATTCTATAGTTCTGCCAAACCCAATGGAAAAAATCATAAGTTTATTTAAATATGTGTACTTATGGGTGAAAATATCTACCTCTAGTATTCCTTACTAATGCTGAGGTCATTCATTTGGTATACTTTAACGGCACGAACTACATGAGCACACCTGATGCCGTGGTAAATAAAAGGACCAAAGCGTTGACTTTAGATTAGAACCAACTCCTTTTTTTTCGGTGGTTAATTGGATGATAATAACAGCAAAGTTGTGGTAGCAGGACTAATAGTCCACGTGTATATTTATAACATAAACTAGCTTCGGCCAGCCACTTCGTCCGCGTGAAATTTCTTGTTCCCCGACACACCCCGTCGCATCGCATCGCCAGCCCGCACTTAAGTATTTTGTTTTCGCTTAGCGTTCTTAGTATAGATACTTATAGATTACTTACGCGCTTATAACATGCATGCTCTGTATAGCCGCCGATGGTCGTGACAGTCGTCTTGAAGGCGGCAGTGGCGCGTGCGCTGTTCCGCCTGGTCCGTACAACACTGGCTGGAGTGACAGCGACCCACCCAGAGACATCGATGGCGGACTCGATAATCTGTGCAGAGAGATAGAAAAGATCTATAAAATAGAAGGGACAGTCAGGGATATTAATTGTTAAGCAAATTGAGATCTTATTGCCGTGTTATAGCCATTTCATACAACAGTCACGTGATTTGAATATACGGTCAATTTAAGTTGGTAGTCGATCTGCTTAGCAATTATTTTCCCTGAGTTTACATACAGACAGAACAGAGTAATTCGAAGACTGATCGTGATCATCATGTAATGTTAAATGTACTGAAACGCCGCCGGATTTATTTATTTCTTTATTTATTCACAAGGCAACTACAACAGCAATAATAATTATGATAAATACAGTAAAAAGCTTAGTTCACAAAATTACAGCTACAAGGTGTAAGCACTTCTACTTAGGCAGGGAATTCGTAGGAGAGAAGGATTGAGATTTTGTAGAAATGGATTCCTCGAGGAATAGGTTAGGCTGGATTGCTAGATATATCAATAGTGTTGTGTTATAGTTTGATGACCTAGTAAACATAACCATACTGAAAAGCTCATTGGAAATTTTTGTATTATGATATTACTAGCAGCGCTCCGCGGTTTCGCCCGTGTAAGTCTCGAACCCGTAGGAATATCGGGAGAAGAAGTATTCTATGTGTTAATTTAGGTTATAAACTATCTGTGTGCCAATTTCATCAAAATCCGTTCAGTATTTTTTGCGTGAAATAGTAACGAACATCCATCCATCCATCCATCCATCCTCAAAACTTTCGCGTTTGTAATATTTTAAAGGGTCACCTTGGTAAGGTGTTGCAACCAAACTGCAATATATTATCATATATTATGGATACTACGAGACTTGCAATTTCTATAAGGTTTAATCCGTAAAATTTCGTCATCAAAACAGCATGCTACAAAACGAATAGCGATAAAAGAAACGTACTAGTAATATTACTTAGGGACCGCCAACGAAGAGCATAAAGAGGCATGTAAAGAAAGTACGCAATTAACTATACGTAGCTTATTCCCTAAATCCGACAGCGAAATACTACAAGCCAGTAAATCTCTGACAGATCCCCGGATTACTTAGTACATCCGTACTAAAGTTATTCCGGAACGCTCTGCTGATAAATTGTATTTGTATTTTATAATAAAGGCATTGCTAAATCGTTGCGTTTGGTATGCAGAGCTTATAATAAAATGCATGAATGAAAAAGAAAATTGTAACAGTATTTCTAGAGTATTAAGTCCGCCTGTACATGAAGAGTTCTGAACAAAACAAAAGAAATGTGAACGAACACGTTTTATAATTACGAGGGCGGGTCAATAAGTCCGTGACTTTTTGATTTTTCCGTCTCTTAATTGAAATGGCAACACTGCTCCCGTCAACAGTCATCTGTCAGATGACTCCTGTCAAAAATTGAACAAGCTGTGACATTTAGTTTGTTTTTGACAGCCGTTAATATCAGACTACCGCGTTGACTGAGAAGAAAATGGAAAAAAGTGAATTTCGTGTGCTCATTAAGCATTATTTTTTGCGGAAAAAATCCATTACGCAAACCAAGGCTAAGCTTGATAAATATTATGGGGACTCTGCACCATCCATTTCCATGGTAAAAAAGTGGTTTACTGAATTCCGATGTGGCCGTACCAGCACGGAAAATGCCGAACGTTCTGGACGCCCAGTTGAGGTCTCCACATCCGAAACAGTTGAAAAAATCCACGATATGGTTTTAGCCGATCGGCGATTAAAAGTGAGAGAGATTGTGGAAGCCATAGGCATCTCGCATGGCTCAGTGGTTTCAATTTTAAACGATCATTTGGGTATGAGAAAGCTTTCCGCAAGATGGGTGCCGCGTTTGCTCACAATCGACCACAAACGCAAACGTGTGACAATTTCGCAGGAATGTTTGGCGTTGTTCAATCGCAATATGAACGAGTTTTTGCGCCGTTTCGTAACCGTGGACGAAACGTGGATCCACCACAACACACCGGAGACCAAACAGCAGTCAAAACAGTGGGTTTCTCGGGGTGAATCGGCGCCAAAGAAGGCAAAGGTGGGTTTGTCAGCCAACAAAGTCATGGCGACTGTTTTTTGGGATGCACGCGGTATTATCCACATTGACTACCTTCAAAAAGGAAAAACAATCAATGGCGAATATTACAGCAACTTATTGAGTCGATTCGATGAGGCATTGAAAGAAAAGCGACCGCACTTGGCCAAGAAAAAAGTCCTTTTCCATCAGGACAATGCACGGGTGCACACATGTGCAGTTTCTATGGCAAAAATCCATGAATTGGGCTACGAATTGCTCCCTCATCCGGCCTATTCTCCCGATCTAGCCCCGTGTGACTACTTCTTGTTCCCAAACTTAAAGAAATGGCTCGGTGGAAAGAGATTTGCCTCCAACGACGAAGTCATCTCACAAACAAATGCCTATTTTAAAGACCTCGACAAATCATATTTTTCGGAAGGGATAAAAAAAATTGGAGAAACGTTGGGCTAAGTGTATAGAGCTCAAAGGAGACTACGTTGAAAAATAAAATAACTTTTTATCTAAAAATTTGTGTTTCATTTAAAAAGTCACGGACTTATTGACCCGCCCTCGTAGTCACAACATACCTACTTTTAAAATCATAATAACTTCATGAGTAAGGTTTACTAGCACATTATAGCGTTCTTCTTCTTCGTTAGAGCGGTCGTGGTCTTCATGTAGCTTCTTGTCCAGGAGCCTTTCTGATTCGCCTCACGATATCTCGCTATCGTCTCCGATATTTGGTGTTCTTAATGCACTCATACAAGGGATCGCCCACTGCGGATTTAATTTGGTCAGTCCATCTCATGGGTGAGCGTCCGTGTGGTCTGGTACCCTCCACTTTACCCTGTTAACAACGCGCTATTCACCCTTACGCCTCAAGACGTGCCCGAAGTATTTGTGGATGCACGGTTGGACCAGAACAGATAGACGCTTTTTGATACCGCGTTCTTGGCGTATAGAGGTGTTGGTACGACTACGAAACTCGATCCAAGATACGCCAAGCATTCTTCTCCATCACATTTCCAGAACGTCTATCTTCTTCTTCTCGATGTCACGCAGCGCCCACGTCTCAGCAGCGTGGAGGAACATAGGGAAAACCAGTGTTTCAACAAGCCGGATCTTGGCGGCGTTTGTAGAATATCTGTTCCTCCAGACTTTTTTTAGACTTTTTTCAGACATTTTTTTCACATTAGCGTTATGTTTAAAATACTACGACAAAGCAAACAACAGTTAATAAAGTAGGACAAGGAAACAACACTTTAATTATTTAACTTCAGGGGAAACAGCGATCGATATTCCTAGACCGTTTCACGTACATTTGAACGCTTACACGAAAACATCGAACAGTCAATCCTCATTGTTTATTTATCTTTTTCAAGCCTTTTTCATTCGAAAACAATTGACTACTGGCTCTACAGGTAGTAATGCTTTTCGCAAAACATAAGAAGGTTACTCCGAAATGAGACCTACCACGGAAGTGCGTTAACCCTCTTTGTTAGCCCCTCTTCTCTGTCCAAATAACGCAGTGACTTGCCAAATAAACCTGTCTAACTAACCAAATAATACTTCCACTGACCAAATGAAGGCACATTTTGGTACATTTCCACCCTCATTCTCTCTCCACGGTTATTAAATGAACAAACTCCGTGGACTAATTTTCCGATTTTCCTCGAATTTGTAAAAACGTGGATTTAGTTGCCATGGTGATTCGGATTTCAAAAGTCTTTGTAATTGTTACGATAATAACATCGAGGTAAGCTTTCATTGGCTTCTCTGTAAATTATTTATTTGGATAACAATTTTAAATGTTTTTATAACGAGGGAGTATTTTTTCAGGTTTATTTAATTAACTCTGTTGTCCACTCATTTACTTGGATTCTCTTATTTCTGCCAACCAAACAAATCTTGATCAGCCTGTCAGAAACCTGGAGTCAGTGTTCCATACATGGATATCATTAGAGACTGGGAACAAACTAATGTTGTGTCCTTTTTGTGTCAATCCTGGACATTGTGCCCCTTGGTCCGTGTCAATTCCTTTTAATAATACAATTTGTAACTTTGTCGATAACATCAATAGATAACAAAAGTAGAATAACTATAAACAAACGCCAAAGCCTTGTTTGTGCCTTTACTTCTTTGTTTAAAATAACATTTATCGTACCAACGCATGAAACACGTGGTTTCGTGTTACCTTATTTGTGGGTAGCTCGCAAACCCATGGTATACAGTTTTTCGATTCCCCGCGGGCCTGTTCAATGTTCATTACGAACACGGTTTGTACAATGTACATGCATAATTTTTTTTCCTTTGTAGCACGGCCAGTCTTTATTATATCAGGAACGCTTATAAATTATGCATTTGGGATTTTCTTTTGTGCTATTTTTAGTAGTTATCGTGGCGTTCATTATCATCGTTTGTATTGCAACTTAGTAGTAGTAATAGAGTGAGATTTCTTCTATATTGAATCCTATACAATTATTGAGCTTTTGCCAGCGGTTTTACCCGCGTGGATGTCAGAAATTATCCCACGGGAACCGTACATTTTTCCGGAATAAAAAGTAGCCTATGCGCTATTTCAGACTGATCTATCTCTGTGCCAAATTTCGCCCAGATCCGTTCTGCCGTCCTGGCGTGATCCAAACATTCGCATTTATACCTAATAGTAAGTAGTAAGATTTACTTTTAGACATCATGATCACCATCTGCCTAGCCTTTTCCCAACTATGTTGGGGTCGGCTTCCAGTCTAACCGGATGCAGCTGAATACCAGTATTATATATGGAGCGACTGCCTATCTGACCTCCGCAACCCAGTAACTGGGTAATACGATACCCCGTGGTAAGACTGGTTGTCAGACTTTCGAGCTTCTGACTACCCGTAACGACTGTCAAAGATCCACGAATGACAGCCGGGACCAACGGCTTAACGTGCTTTCCGAGGCACGAAGGAGTCTCGGTATTTAAAGATCCATCCACGGATCAACCCCGGCAAGCGTTGCTTAACCTGTAGGATCGACCCGTGCGCCTGCCGGCTGTTATTACTTATCTGCTATCTCAATGTTTAAGTCTGAACCTCATTGAAAAACTTTTGGCGTTTCAGAAACTCCGTCGTAATTGTTAAAGGAAATATTACGGCGAAAGATCAAACAATAAGTTATAGTTTCAAACAAGTTCTCTTTATTATTTCTGAGATAAACAATCTTTGTTATCTGTAGTTGAAGTTTTGCCTGGCGTTACTTCTGCATTTGCTTTTGTATTTAAGGTGAGCATAGCTGCTAACTAGCGCCACCATTGAGAAAAAAAATATTAATTCTGGAGATATAGAACATTTTAAAATTTCCTATGCTCACATTTTTAGTCAGATAAGGTAGAATTTTTGTATCAAAAAAATCAATACTAAACCTCCTAGGTTCGAAGATAAAGCAGTTAACGCCAAAAGCGGCCGTTTTTGGCGTTAACTGCTATAACCTAGAACCATTCCATATCCCCAGACTTATTATTTTTTTCTCAATGGTGGCGGTCGGTAGTTATCAGATCTACTCGCCTTAATAGAGTGTCATGAATAGATTTAACGCAAACCCAGTTGATGTTTTAACTTCCTACAAAACTCACACGAACGCTATCTATTTGTAGGAACTACATAAAACGAATACGTTTACGTTAACAAATAAACTAGGAAAGGATATCCTATTTATGAACTCGCTTTTAAACGTTTTCCTGGAAATCCGAAGAAAGGAAATAGATCAAAGGATGTGGAGGGAAGCAGGTAGATTACATACCTGAATTATTTAATTTAAAAATCTGTAAAATTTCTTGTTCTACTTGTAGACTGTAGGACATAAAACTACGAGTATATTGCATTAAACGTTTAAGAAATAACTCGCCGCAAAATTATTTAATTTAATAACTTATAATCAGAGCGGCATCTGCGTCCAACGAACCAGCCTACGTGATTTTCCGAGTAAAGAGTCACATGCCTAGTTTTCGCTACTTGCTTACCTACTTTGCTAGAGTAAGAGGAGAGTTTCACTCAAGCGTAGCATAGAAATACCATCACCTGCTAAAATATATACAAGGTTATTTTAAATTAGCTAGCTAAACTCCGCGGACGCGATGGGTACCTATATCGATATCTAAAAACGAAAAAATAGAAAGATTTTGTTTTCCTTTTTTTGGGAGGTCAACGACCGCTATTTATTGTTGTTACCTACTTAAAGTATGAATTGAGAAAAACTGTTTTCTTATGTTTTATCGTGTTTAGATACACTACACATCACATGTGTGAAGTTTACACTAAAATAACATAGGGTAACTGCTATAGTAATTGGCCACACTATAGTAACTGGCCACTCATAAAAAAGAGGTAGAAACAAGGTAATGCAAGCAAGCTCATGAATGAAAAGGACCAAAAATATATATCTTTTGTCCTTTTCATTCATGAGCTTGCTTCTTCTCCTTGTTTCTACCTCTTTTTTTATGAGTGGCCAGTTACTATAGTGTGGCCAATTATTATAGCAGTTACTTTTCTAAACTGATATTTCAAGTGACTACAATAACTGCGGTCGATGACCCCACAAAAAAAAACATCAAAATAATTTATTTTTTGTTTTATCGTGTTTCGAATTTTAGATATCGATACCTTATACCTTAGCTAGGCAATTTAAAATAACTCTGTATGTATACAACTAAAGTATTCTCCTAAACAAAACACAATGAAACAATGATATAGCAACAAACTGAGATAATCCTGCTTTAAATCCTGATAAGTTCATATTCTTTGTACACCAAAACTATAGAGAAAGGACAAAAACAAATGAAATAGGTAGGTACCTCAAAGGTGACTCCAGATGCACTCGATGCGAAGAACATGACGGTGCCGGTTGGTGATGCGACGACGGGTGAGGTGGTAGAGGCGGAGGACTACTGTGCCGGCTCAGCGTCTCTGGAGACACCAGCGCAGCCCCCGCGGATGCCGGGCTCGGCAGGGGCGGAGCGCTACCGCTAGATATCTCGGAGTCTGCGCCCCCGAAAGTGGCGCGAGAGACGTGGGACCCACCCGACATGTTGTTCGCCGGGATCGAGTAGCAACTGAAACAAAAATAATAAATTAACATAGGTCTATACCTATGTATAGATCGACAATTGAACAAGAATATTTTTTTAATGACGACCACGAACTGGAAAGTGGAGATTTGGACCCACCAGGTGTATAGTCCATCTGGGTAAATTCGTGGAAAGCCATTGAATGCAAACGTCACAAAACCAACTGTTGAGAAATCTATGGAGAATCTAATTGCACAGATGTGCACTTCTTCTGCCTAATAATAGTATGATGATAATCATGTTCTTGCTTGTGTATACCGGATGACTTTTTTTATCGTCTCGAAAAAAAAGGGTGTATTAGGTGAACGGAGTAGAAGCGTATGGCATAACTAGTTTTTTTTTTTTTTTTTTTAAATAGCTTAGAAAAAAATATTTAAGTATCAATAAATACTACAAATTCGATGTAAACTTTTCATTTTAGAACAATAAAGACATACATTTTGAAAAAAAATAATAAATCCTTTAAAAATATCGAAATTCAAATCATATGCAACCTGCATTATGATTTGAATTTTGATTTTATTAAATTATAAAAAAAAAAAAAAAGACATCCGGTATACTTGCATTCTTTGTCCCAGTAAAATGTTAAATACCTCAATTTTATTCCACCACTATGAATTTCCAGTTGTTTGCTGTCTCCTAACAGGTCGCTCAGTTTGTTAATGAGAGTATCGCCGCAAAGCTGCGCTTGCAACAACAAGACCCAAGAGATCGCTTAATTAGTAATGAGCACCAGGTGGCGTTGTTTGTGGCCGGGAGCTCTCCCCTGCTCCCAGGTGCTGTTTATGAAACTATTTTTATGTCATTGTATTTTTAACATACTGGTACTGATAGGCACTACTGAAATAATTCAAATCGAAACCCAATCGTATCAATCTCTGTAGTAATAATTATTATATGGAAAACTACATAAGAGCCCATACTACCTCAGCTTTTTATCTCGCTCGCACGATACTGCTCGCGGACTGAGTGAGAGCGAGACTGAGTTGTAATTTCTTTTTACGGTGAAAATAATCGTAATTTGAATAAAATAAAAAAAAACATAAGACCTGTTTTATAGTTAGTTCAGTTGGTATGCAAAGTTTCATGATCTAATTTGAAGTATTTTTTGAATACCAGCGGTTTATTGTTCGGTATGGAGGTAACTTTGGGTTTTTTTTCTATTGACAAAATTTTATGGAATCGTGTTTTCGTCAAACATTAATCTATAACATAACAATTAGTAATTAACAATTTAATTAACATTAATACTTAAACATTAATCCTCAACTTTACCATATATTTATTTCAAAATGAATGCTATAGTATTTTCGACATAATGAAGGATTATGCTAAGCCATTTGAGGTAGTATAATATTGTATTAGGTAAGTAAGTATTAGTCGACGTTTGCAGGGACGTGAAAATATCGCGGCGATGTTATTTCGCGCACTGGATTTTCAACGCCCTGCAAAGCGCCGAGAGTTAATAATCCAACAGTGTGTTTTTTCGACACGCTAGAATGCACTCTGTTGTTGTTAAGTTGGATTCTCAACGCTCGGCTCAACAACGAGAGTTGAAAATCCAGTGCGAGATAAAATCCCGTCGCGATATTTTTACGTCCGTGCGAACATCGGCTTATAATGTCAAACATGGTAAATAAATAAAAAACGACAAGGAACGTTTTGCTTCTGGTTTTATAGTTTTGTGTATGTACAGTAGGCTGCATCAATTGGGTACCTCAGTTGTATTAAAATGTTAATACAACTGGGGTACCCAATTGATGCAACCCACTGTACATACCTACTACTATTAGCTATATTATCTACTGGAGACAATAAACGTTTATTCGGGTGTATTCTATGAAAGATGGGCACTTTTTTTCATTGTAGTCGTTAATTTTCTTTAAATTCAGTTTTATTTTATTGTCATCAGACTAATTATGCTTTAGGGACGTCATATTCAGAACAGTCTGTAATGAATGTAATTGTTTTCTTCAGACCGCTAAGTCTAGCCATTAGCAGTGCTAATGCACTAAACGTTAGACTTCTTTGTCCCTTCTGAAGGAAAAAAAGTGGAAAGAACCTAGGATGTCTAGGATATTAAAAGGTTTGATTCAAAACCTAATCTCGTTTCAACTTTAGTGAGTCTGGTAAATAAGATAGTCTCTACAGGGGGTATCAGATCAGAAAGGTGTGGTCAAAACAGACCATCAAACTGAACAACTTTTTCCTTGGGACCAACATCGTAATCGAGAAGAAATAATTTGCTGTTCCATATATTTGGGTAGAGAAGAGAATAGCTGATAATTTTTCTCGATTACGATGTTGGTCCCATGGAGAAAGTTGTTCAGTTTGATGGTCTGTACCACACCCTTAAGTTTGACCACACCTTTCTGAATACACTCTGTATAATAAGGAAAAAAAAGAAGTTTCCCGAAAATAAATAAAATTCTCGTGACCATAAAACAAGCTTCGCTGTCCTTAAAAGCAAAGACAAATTGATTACAAAAACTTGTGTTAACGCAGCGTACTAAAAACAATACAAAGTATGTGGAAGCCATTCTAAACTTTACTCTTTTCGACCAGTACCTACTTGGTTTTAATTAAAGAACATCCTGTCTTCTTTAATTAAAAACTAACTTTTCGTCTAAAGGCTTCTACAGACAGGCGCGACGCGACGGTGCGACGACGCGATTCTGGTAGAACAATTGCCATGAAGTTTTCATAGAAATTGGTCTACTAGAGTCGCACTCTGTTGCTTCACGCCTGTCTGCGGGAGCTATGAATGAAGCCTACTACTGTTTATAGGTAAAGAACAGTATAGTTAGGCACCTCTTCAAATTGGACTATGATTACTTAGTTTTGTTAGTTTTAGAAAGTTTCAACGAACCATAATTTTACATAGATATTTAATAAACGGTGGAAAGGGAAACCCCTTTTTTTGTGGATGGGATATCATCAAATGACTTCTCCCGCTCTGGGCGCAGCGGGAGGGCTTGTCAGACTTTTACTGACTAAAACCCACCCGTGTGCCTTCAGTTGCCTGAGCCAGGGCCACGGAATCTCTTTCGAACAACCCGCGACCCCGACGGCCCCTAGATGTATTTTCTGCGCATGGGGAGAAAGAAGGCTTGAGATTAGATTACAAATTGTATGAATAGTCAATGTTATAAAAAATTTATATATAATACACTACAATAAGTAAGCACCTATCACAAGTAGGTATATTTTAGAGCATCTCCATTCCGCGCGGTGACGCTGCTTACGTCAGCGTAAATGGAGATATAATCCTCCAAATTCATCACCATTACGGCTCGTCGGCGCGTCACGTACTCTCAAATATGGGTACGGGAAAATGAGGCAAAAATTTAAAGCCCTCACCGCTCCAATTTCACAAGGAATCATGCTGACTATGACATTTGGGAGGATAACTTTTACAAGGAGTTATCAAGAGTACGCGAGGATTCCTCCCTAAGTGAGTTATTACACAGGAAAACATTTGAGATACCTACGGTTATCTCTGGAAGAGACACGTGGGTTCAATGAACTTATGAGTGCAGTTTTCCGCTTTCGTCTGGCGACATTTTGTTTTCACTTTTTTTTTTATAAAATTTCAACATTGCGAAATTGCCCTTGGTGTCTAGGTGTAACTTGTACTGGAATCTGATTGGTATTGCAGACATTTTTCTTCTGAAACTTTGGAAATTAACTTTTATCGAAGTCTGGACACTTAGACGAAGTTTCGGCAGGTAAACTGTTCGTGTAAAGATTCTTAATCCCCAAAATGTGTTTTCGGGTGAATTATATTGGATACATATAGCATATAAATGTATACAGCGCGATAGATACAGCGCCAAATCATTATAGTTTTTCTTTCTCTTCGCTACTATTTATAATAACAAACTATCTTATTTTACAAATTATATGTATTATTTGCCATAAACAATATACATTTGACATAATAGTGACCTTATTGGTGATGTCCTTCAGAAATGTCAGGTGCGTAGTGCTCGCAACCGGCCGGGCCGTGCTTGTATGACCAGATATCAGATGTATGAACGTAGATGAAGCAGAAGGAGTATGTAAGGATCGTAGCAGGTGGCGTTCTGTAGTTTCTGCCTACCCCCATGGGAAGAAAACAAGACGTGTTTATTTACATCCATTTCCACTAGGGTAATATATTATTTAAAGATTCACTACAGCCTGTATATTTCGTATAAAAAACACAATCTACCAATAATATGCAATACCTAATCGTACATAATATTCACAAATGGATGCCCCTGCCACAACGTGCCGAGAATCCGATACCGGGAGCGAATACGGCAGAACGGCAAAACTTCATAGTTTATGAACTTCGATGGTACTTGTACGGAATCTCAATTTCTTCAGACTTTCTATTGTGAAGTTTTGAAGACTATTACTTACATATATGAAAATTTTAAATGTGCAGTTGGATTGAATTAGTCGTTATGATAATTCAAGAGAAGTTATTGAGCAGAGGATATGTGAAACAAACATAGTTAGGTAGGTACTTGGTAAGGCATACAATCATATTGTAAGTAGGTAAAGTACACAAGAAAATGCAGAAGTTTAATTAGTAAATATTTTTAACTTAATACCTACCTAATTCTAAATTACGTTTCTATGTTATTTTCATAGCTCTTTTTGTATGATGGGGACGTACCCTAATTGCGTAACACAACTATCAATCCGAATCGGTTCCATTTTGACAGTTCACCAACATTCATTGCGTTATTTACCTTGTCGAGCAGACAAATTTTTCGAACGTATGAAGCAATGGATTAGCAATTTGCTTCAAAATTATTCCAATTCCGATTGATAGTGTTACGCAATTAGGGTGCTGGGGACCTCGACATTCGGTAATTCTGTGATCGGTCAACTAACATTGGACGGTCTCACCATCGCAGAAGATAACCTTTTCTTTAGGACGACCGTTACGTTAATAGTCAGATAGGTATAACAGATACCTTAGTACCAATATCCGGAAATTAAAACCACCTCGAACATATTTAGGAAAATTCACAATCAAATTGAATCTACCTACTGTCCATTGTGTCACCCCTTCTAAATTTTCTACATTTATAAACTAGCTGTTGCCCGTGAACTCGTATGCGATCCAGGATGAAAAGTAGCTTATGTCCTTCTCCAAATCATGGTCTACCCATGGAAAAAAAAAAAAAAAAAAAGAAAAATTAAAAAAAAAAAAAAAACATCCCAATCCGTTCAACTGTTTTACCGTGAAAGCGTAACAAAAAAACTCACTTTCGCATTAATATTAGTTAGAATTTTTATGATGTACAGAGGCCAGCACATCAAGTTACCCCAATCAATCAAATTTCTTTGATAGATTTTCAACTTTACCACAGAGGAATAAGGTTCATATTCAATTGGGAAAATTTGACAGATTGGGGTAGCTTGATGTGCTGGCCGGTGTACATAATAAAGAGTATTCTGTCTAATCCATCTACTGTGTTACTGTTTTAATGATCAGCGACCTATGCATAAGCAATTTTTTAATTTACCTATCTTTTCCAAAATGTGACATCCATGAATCAGAAACCATAGAACAATGGAAATAGGAAATAGAACTCAAACGTAACAATCGACACTAAAAGGGACAACGAATACGTAATTAGATTAAATAATTCCAAGAAATTTTCGTTCGTGTGCACCGAACGAAAGTGCCACAAATCGAATGAGCGTCTGTCACTGGCTGGAGATGGGCGCCAGTCGCACATTTCCGCATCCAATATGGCCGCTTTCGATTTCCGGTCCCGTCTCCCGCGTAAACGGTTTACCTCGGATTACATACAGCGTTTATTTTAATCAAACCAATGTTCGCCTCTTGCGCGGATCATGGATTAAACCTGCGTCCATCTGGATCGCTTCAAATACGAAACTCGATGTATGTAAATCAAAATAAATTGCTTGGTATCAAATATTTATGAGACCATCTGGATTTTTGCGCGAATGCCACACAAAACGATATTTCAGAGGGATGTTGTCGATTCTTTTGTTGTATGCTCGAATAAAAGCTCCGTGTTTCAGTTGTTTTGTTCGAAAACAGTTTATTTACAAACGGAAATAAAAGCTAATTCGTTGTTTTTTGGCAATGCTTTTATCGTAAATCAAAGGTCTATGAATAAAATTCCGGAACTCGTAAAAAACTTCGTGTTTTATCGTTCATTCTATTTCTGAATGAATGTGCATTTAACTTGGAAAAAATAAACAATTGTTAATTTTTACAAATTGTTTCAATTTACAACTTACATGATACCTACCATAAACAGACAAAAAAAAACAAAAACAAAAAAACATTAAGGCTCCCGTAGACAGGCGCGACGTGACGGTGTGACGCGATTCTGATAGAACAAAGTTATAATAGAAATTGTTCTACTATGAGTCGCGTCCCGTTGTCGCGTCGCGCCTGTCTTCGCCTGAACTGCCGGCCTATTCTGTAAAAATTTCACCGTGAAAACTTGGGTGAAGTGAGCTTAAAATGAACTGTCACTCCATCTGATGCTAGGGATTGTCACTATTGACAGCTCACTTTAAGCTCACTTCACCTAAGTTTTCACGGTGAGATACTTACAGAATAGCACTGCTGGTCCTGTAGTATCCCGTTAGTGATAACTGATAATATGACATCGATTCCAATGGCACATCATTTGCTGAAATCGGTTCCAGGACGTCATAATATCTACGTAGGTAATAAGTATCCTTTTGTTTTTACCGTACTTACCGTATAGTAAAAATCGGCCAAGTGCGTGTCGGACCACGCACAATGAAGGGTTCCGTAGTTGGGATGAATTTATCTTAAGAACAAACTTAACATTGTAGTTGAAAAACATGTTCTCCCATACATTCCAACTGTAAATGTAAGTTTATACTCACAATATTGATAGATTTACCATGTTATTTTAAGACCACAGACTTCTTATAGGTTTTTTTCCTGTAATCTACAGGTAAAGATCTATTTTCTGTATTTTTTTTCAAAATTTTAGGGTCAGTAGTTTCGGAGATAAGGGGGGGGGGAATGGTCAATTTTCGTCTATTTTCTTAAATAACTTTTAAACAAATTATTTTAAAATTATAAAAAAAATATATTTGAGACCCTCATAGTAAGCCCTTTCATTTGACATGCCACATGGTGTAGTTTGCAAAACTTTTTTTTTTAATTTTCTTATTTGCCCCCCAAAAGTGACCTCTATATTCAAAATTCATTTATTTACTTTACCCGTCCGTGTTCGGGTCACAGAAATTCATATGTGTATCAAATTTCAACTTAATCGCTCCATTAGATTCGGAGCAAATTGGCTGTGACAGACGGACAGACAGACAGACAGACATACGAGTGATCCTATAAGGGTTCCGTTTTTTCCTTTTGAGTTACGGAACCCAAAAAAAAAACTATCGAAAACGACAATAAATAAAATAAGACAATAAAGCCATCTTATCTATAAGTATTTAGCGTAGATCCACCTCATCAATCACAAGAAGCAAGGAACAAATTCTTCTTACGTTACCTGTCATCCATAATAAATAAATAAATAAATATAAATATAAATAAATATGTTTTGGACATATCACACAACGCCATCTAGCCCCAAGCTAAGCAACCTAATGCTTGTGTTATGGTAACGAGATGGCTGATAAACTACTTATATACATTTTTTTTTTTTTGTAAATACATACATATTATAGATAGAAAAACACCCAGACTCGGAACAAATACTTGTAGGTCGTACAAATATTTGTTCCGTGCGGGAATCGAACCCGCGACATGCTGCGCAGCAGTCAATCGCTCAACCACTGCGCCAACCGTGTCGTCAAATAATACTCCTGTTACATCGTCTTCAATATTAATATCAATGTTGTAGACATGATTAAATCTGTTTTTCGTAGCTCGAGGCGGTGAACGAGGGTTAAGGAAAGCGTAGTGATTTTTTATTATGGGATATGAAAACTGCTTCGTAATCTTGTATTGCTTGTTTTGTGGTGAGTTGATTTATATGTTTAACCTTTTGACAGGGGTTTTGTTTAGCATGTAGCTGAATGATAGGTTGAAATATGAATATCATCATCAGCTCATCATCATTTCAGCTGAAAGACTTCCACTGCTGGATATAAGCCTCCCCCAAGCACCGTCACTTCGACCGGTTCTGTGCTTCCCGCATCCAGCGGATTCCTGCGGCCTTTATAAGGTCATCGGTCCACCTTGTGGGAGGCCTTCCAACGTTACGTCTTCATCGTCAGATGGAAAACGGAAAAGTCACTGAATGTTATGTATCACACACACTGCTGGGTGACTCCTGGGATAACTATCACAGGATACCGTTAGATATGGTGAATCTTCGCTAGATGATTTGTTATAATTAAGTCTTGAAGTTGAAAAGGTCAATTAAATTATTAGAAGGAAGACGTAGCCACAAGTTCAGTTTGAATTACCAGCCAACGTCCATGTTCTCGACCAAATTCATAATGAAACCGGACGAGATAACCACGAATCGATCCCATTTAACACGGGAATATTAATGATAGACGACAGTAACTTTCAGGGAACTAGGAACGAGGAGAAACTTACTTCTAAATCTCTAACGCTATTATGTTGTCTGGGATCTCAGGAACTCGAATTCTATTCTCTAGCTAGTCGATATCGATTACTATAAAATTGAAGAGGTTTTATTACGAGTAGATGCTTGGAACTGATGTCATGGCTTTCAAATTCAAACCTTCTGTTCGGCATTTTGCTGAATTTGCTATCGCGTTCGAAGATTTGTGTAGGTAATCCTGTTTTTCAAGCTCAAGTCAAAAAACTACATAGGTACTCACAATAAAAGTAATTCAAAATAAACGTTACAATATGTTTTAATGAAAGCTTTTTCGTTAGACTTTGGACAACACCTCTGCCAAAATTGAAACTGAACACGCAAAACAATACAAACAAATAGTTTTGGACAACAATACAGAACTACAGACACAATATAAGTAAAGTTAAGAGTAACTTTCCTAAAATGTTTCAACAACCAGCAGTATCCGAAACCAAAACAATTTCAGGATAAATTCGCTACCGCTAGCGCGTTAGGAACCTGAAACCGGCTGCCAAACTTTTACCCTCTTACTAATAAACACGGAAAGTTATACCAGGAATAACAAAGGAATAACCACACATTTTCATAGGTTTAAACTTGGAATAACTTTATTCTGTGTTTATTGGTGAAAGGGTTATGTCGTTAATTTTTCTACGCTAACCGTCTCGACTTGTAAACATAAACATTAGATACGAAACGATACGAGAATAAGTGATAAAAACAAAAACGTTTGATAGCAACAAAAAGATTTAATAAAATAATGTTATTTATTAATGTTTTATTGCTATGAAACATAAAAGCGGTTAATTCTCGACGTCTTATTGGGTGCTATTTTGTAAGACTTCTGTTGAAGTTTCCCATAAACTCGTAGATGCCCTGTAAGTGTTGCTGTATTATTCCAACCCTTAACCGCAACGAGCTTTCAAAAGTTCTTTTTTAGGGTTCCGTAGTCAACAAGGAACCCGTCCGAGGAGGATGATGGTGGAGGATGTCCGTCCGTCCGACCGCAGCTTAGCTCAGAGACTCTTAGTACTAGAAAGCTATAATTTGGCATGGATATACAAACTCGTATTCATCACGCCGACAAAGTGATAAAATAAAATCATGAAAAAAATTTTTTTTAGGGTAGGTACCTTCTGTACACGTAAAGTTGGGATGTTTTTTTTCTCGTCTACCCCATGATGTGAGATATTGTTGGATAGGCCTTGTAAAAATACTGTGGGTTTCTCTAAGCAATTTTTCGATTTAGGAATCTGTTTCTGAAATATTAAGTTTTAAAGTGCTAATTTTTGTTAGTCATGTCATGTCCCACTGCCAGCTAAACGGTTAGTTTTGGATGGGTGAAAAAAATCACGGTAGTAATATATATAACGAAATTAAACGGAAAACTATCACAGCTAAATAGGCTTTTCAAGTTTACGAGTCAACCAACTTGTAAAATGTACTTGGAACAGTAAAAATTTCCCACTTATTCCATTAAAAATTACATATATAACGTTGTTAGTTGTCTAAAACAGGTAGTAAATATAAGATTATGAACCATGTAAAATATACAAAAAAAAAAAAAAATCATAACATTCTTATTAATAATGATTTCAAAATTAATAATATTTACGGATCCCTATTACTGTGTGTGTCCCGACGCACACTTGGTCGGTTTTTTGTAATTAATTTTGTTACTCAAAAATCCATCGGGTCATAAAATATTGAAACTGTTCGCATGCTCATGTAATTAGAAAAGTTATATAAATGGTTCCAGTAATTTTATACCTACCTATACGTTTAGCTGTGGTTTTTATTGTGTCTATTGGGTCATTAATCTACAATAAAAACTACAACAATAACTATGATTAATAACGTATCAGAACTGACAAAGTTCTAACCATAAATGAAACCGAACAATGCTATCTAAAATCTCGCCCAACTTTCAGCGCCAGCCGCTACAAATACTATTAGATGCTAGATGTTTGTACACACTGTATACTAACACTTTCCCATGTCAAGCTGTTATAACAACCACTGCTGAAACATTGAAATCTGCATCTTATCTTGTTAAGAATTTGATTTAAATTTGAGTGGCAATATTGTAGTGTTAACGATCTGTGAAGTTGTTAGTAGTATCGTAGTATACGTTCCCTTTCGTTGGCAAGCTGCCGGGCGGCCGCTGATCAATGAACGTCTGTACAACCAGACTACTTTCACGCTGAACGTATTTGGAATTTGGAATTAGAACGCTTTTTACTTTTTAAAGGTTAACGTAATCCGGCCAGGTTCATCAAGTGGATTGTTTATGGAACTCTTTGATGAGTCAGAATATAAAACGTTTTTGGGAGGAATTTTAAACAATATCTAATTAAGGGTTGAGAGTTGTGTATAGTTTGTTTACAAAATCAAAGTGGAGGTGGTGTGGATGCTTTACAGGAATGTTGCTTAAGTATTGCTTGATGCACGCTTGACGAAGTTTGTTGATAAAGTTTTAAAATGCTTTAGACCTTTCAAATGGATATTAAATTTTTCGTTTAAATTACATTCACGAATAGGTTTACTTAGCTATACCTCGTGACCTCAACTGAGGTTCTAGACAAATGGCATTCGCTTCGGAGCGAATCTATTATAGTTCTACCAACTTATCTGTGCACTGAAAGAGGACGGCACCGTCGATTCAGTGTTGCTAATTAATATAAGGTGCCCAAAATTGAGTAAGTTTTCAAGAAGGAAATTTCACATTAGACATAATCGTTTAATAAGAATTACAGTTTTTACAAATTAAAAACAATGATACCTATATAAAAATAATAAAATAACATGACGGCCGTAGTTCCAATTTTCGCCATTTCACAGATAAGTTGGTAGGAGTGTACTACAATCGCTATAGCTTCAAAGTGACATTGACATGATCACGTGACATTTCGATAGCTTATGTCAACCCAATACATTTTTTTGCTTTTCTACTAGTAGAAAAGCAAAAAAATGTATTGGGTAGCGCCATCGCTAATCGAATGTTACTTTGTCTAGGCCCTCTGATATCACTGGTAGCTAACAAAAGAAACGAAAATCAAAGCCAAGTCAGAGGCCCATGCGCGGCATTAAACTCCGACACCAGGTTAGTGACTAACCACACGAAAAAGAAGAAAGAAAGAAGACACTATCAAAAACCTGTCCAGGTTAAAATACACACCCAAAACATCAACATCAAGTAAAAATCCAAACACTCAAAACTCAACAAATCCCACAATAAAATTCCAGAGACCGTTCAAAATAAAATATAAAAAAATATTCGAATAATCCTGAATAAAGTTTGCAGAACGACACGAGTACGTCTGTTCATATGCACAAAATAGAAGAAAAAATAACACCAACCAACGTGCGAAGCGTAGAGAGAGCATTTCACACATTCCTCTCGACGTTTTTCTATCTGCAACGCAAGGCTGTCTTGTTTATTTCGAAGACTACAAAGAACTGTGTTTTAACTGAAGGAAGTACAAGATAAGCTTTGTGGTGAGAAACACGGGACATCTTAGTGTATGATTGGAGTATAGTGTACTTTTTACGTTTTTTGTGGAAGAAAATTATTATTTCGCTATTCTGAATCTACATGTTATCTAAGACGTCAAGATTGAGACCCAAGGTTAAATCATGTCTACCGCCCATTTATGGACTAGGTAGTAATTGTCTCCTTTGATAGTTCCATTGTATTCGAATAAAGCACACTTGGAAAATCAATGCACACACTAACTGCTTTGAACTTGAAGACAATCCTTGCTAGTTTCACCACGTAGATTTGTTTACGTAAACGTCATTTCAACTAAGCCTATCAGCTAATAGCTTCTAAATTCATACTTATGTGTATAAACATGCAAACAAAACATTAGTCTTGTTTATTGTTTATATTTCATGTGTAGCGTGCTTAACGTGCTTACATGTTTGTTTACATACATCACATAATACTTCGGCGCAATGTTGTTGAAACTACGAGAGGTGCTCTCTTATACGTATTTCAACTTAGTTAGAAACTTTGTTTGCATAAAGAAAACAAGAAAGTTTAAAAGAAAATGTATAAAGATGAAGTCTAAAGTTATTTTTAATATCAGGTAAGACCTTCCTGTGTTATGAATATTAAAATATTCGAAAGGGTCTTCCTGGACCCGGTGAAAACTCTCAGAAGCTTGGAGCCTTTCAGCATCCTACTTAAGATCTTAAAGAACCCAATTAAATATAAAACGCTTATAAAAGGAAGCGTCTTGCAAAAGGGGCAAGTTTTGGCTTATAGTACAAAATGGAAACTCGCTGACGAAAATATAACCTACCTACGTGTTGTTGTCTTCTGGTCTTTTTCAGGGGTCATCAACATTTTTCTTTTTGGCCAAATATGAAGCTGCGGTCTTACAAGCGGAAGTTACATTCTAAGATTGCTAAGTAAGTGCGGGTTTCACTAATGAAATTGAACGCGATCAGCGTTTCTAAACCGCGTTCAAGAGCTGTCAGTGGCAATATTCCATAACAATGTTGATACAGACAGCTCTTGTATGCGGTATAGATGTGCTGAACGCGTTCAGTTTCTTGGGTGAAATTCACCCTAAGTAAGTAAATATAACAGATTGTATTGACAATCTATTGAGTTTATCCCCACCGGCTCCGCCATCTTCTAGTGGAACTTAAGTATAATTTAACAAAACTACTACAAAATCAGACATTAACTGTGCCACCACATGCATAACATGGCAGTATTTCATTAAGATCATTCCTCATATTAATGTAAATTCAAATTATGCTGGCACTCAGACTGCAGCTTCTTCAATCAAATCTATGTATGTCCCTAAGAATATTTAATTTATGCAAAACATAAACGAGACCCACCCGACCGATAGTTACTGCAGCTTCCCTGCGAACACGACACTCTTTGGTAACTTTATCTATAATAGTTTTTTTTTAACGAAGTTATCTCGACTGGCGATGGCTACCTGGGTGGGTCCGTTTTGCGAAAAAGTTTCCTTAACTTCGCTCAGCCTTGTCTCCTTACCCTTTAGTTTGTTGACTCCGTGTCTGCTTTCACGAAATCCCGCCAACAAGGCTTGGATTTGTTGCCTTTTGGGAGTTTTGGTTCGTGTTTTTTCTTAAACAAAACGGACTTGACACGTTTGTTATTAATTTCAAATTCTCTCTCTGCAGAAATCTGAACTTTTCTTTATGTGCTTTTGATTTATTGTCAGTCTATTGTTTCCAAAGCTAATATTTGAACCTCCTCTCTGGTTTTAAAATGTACGTAGGTAATATTTTCTCTTCTTTTTTGCATTTCTCCTTGCTTAAGTAACCGTATACGAGTTAAGAGCATATATCGATGCGTGGTTTAGCTCGGTGTAAATGAAATGGCGTTATGGCTGTCTAGTTTGACGGTTGAGATAGAAGACTCTCACGCGCACCGGAATTTAAACGCGCTTTGTTTAAATGTAGATTTATGACAAAATTCTATACTTAAATAAATTTCTAGCTTAGTTAGTTCTTAAAATATTTAAATACCTTTGATTTAAAGCAAATTTTACTGCACAATACGGAACTGTTTACGTATAATCGTATAAAACAGAAATAAAACGGTGCTACTTTGGATTTTTTTTCTATTGAAAAAATCACAAGTACTGTTTCGGTTTTAGTATACCAGTATACAATATAGTCAAATAACAAATATGGAAAATCCAAATGATTTAACCATGTAACACATTTGGTTTTACAGGAATTTTAAAAACACAAAATTTTCGATGTATCCCCTTAACACAAAACACGTAATTAACTAGGCCTTCCAAATTCGCATGTAATACATTCTAAATAAATGATCACTATCACACGTCCACCTAGCGTGCAACACTAACATACCATTGCATTTTAAAATTAATCGTAGCCACCCCTGTCAACAGCCCACGACGGGTCAACGACCCCGCCTATTTAGAACGAACAATGTTTATAAAGTTAAAGGAATAGCAGGAAGTAGGGCGAGGGGCAGTGAGAAGCGGTCTTAATCCTCCATTCAACTGTTTTTGAATTACAACACGTATGTATCTATCTGTTGTGTGCACTCGTGGGATGTCAGCTTTATAATGGGGTAGCAAGTAGAGTGACGTATTTATGTTTGCGTGTCGGAAGCTAAAGGTTGAGTGCAGATTACCGCGGTTTGTAAGTGAATCAACTAGGTGACAAGCAGTTCACGTGGATGGCGTAGGCGCGGGTTTTGTAGGGCATTGTGGGGTAGCATGACATGACCTAAATAAGTTTGATATGATTTTGAGGAAGCGGTAGACTATCATCGTAAAAATTAGGATCAAATTCCGATATGAAATAAACAAATGAGGGATTATAAATCCTGCTAACGTAACTTGCACCATAAGTTACCAACATCCTATGCATAAATGCAAAACCTATTCCAACAAATATAAGCACATATACATAATGTTTTGTCTATCGCATCAAACATGCTGTCATTTACCCACTAACATAACTTATTATTCAAAACATAGCCTAAACAAACAGCAAGTGTAAACTGACGCCTACTAAAGCACATATAATTTCCGTATTACTCCCGTTTATAACCGTACGGCTACAGGAAAATATTCGAGTAATATCTACAAAATTAGGTTGAAACTCGTTAAAAAGCCAACGGGCGGTGGAACGAACCCTCAGGGAATGGTGCTCACAAAATACACATGCATATACTTTTTGGGTGTCGGAAAGCACGTTCCATTTTCAAATATTTTGTTTTTCCGGAGACGAAAACATCACTCTGCTAGCTTCACATGCCAGTTTGAACTATGCAACCTCTTTCGAGGTTTGATTAAAACTTTTTCACAGACGAAAAGCACTATGCCTCTAGGTACTCTTTTCGAGCGAAATGTTTCCATTAAATGTCACTCTATTTTCCAAATAGAGCAACATTTCCTTCTGTGCTACCAATGGACAACGACGGAAATCGATTGTTTGTAGAACAGTTTATTCGCTAATTAATAATGCAAACTTAAGCTACGCTGAACAACCGATCGCTGCCGCGATGCAACAAACTGTCGTGTTGCCTACAATACGTAGAACTTGTACGAGTTTCATTGCACGACAATTATACATAACGATAGGAAATATTGAATACAGTTTCAGTGCGGAAAGGGATGCAAGCAGTCTATCATTGCAAGTCAGATTCATTTTGAAAGCGGTGCGAGATTAGATCTGTCCGGACTCTCACATTTGTGAATGTGTAAAACGGACGAAAATACAACAAGGATAGTGAAACTGAACGGTGTTTGATTGATCATAATATCGTTTTAGTTAGAAGAAGCAGACTATCTTTTAAATAACGCGCTGTTTTAAACAGTCTTTAAAAACTATTGGAAAAAAAAATTATTAAAAGTCTTGCTGTCGGGATGAATGTCAGTTAACAACTACTAAATTGCTAACTCCAATGTACCCAAAAAAAGGTTGCATGCTTGTCTTAACTTCCATACTAACCTTTCAGGCTGAACTGTAACGACCACCGCTTCGGTGCAGCTAACAACGCCATTCTCCGTAATCTTCATTGTAAGTGTAACTATCTCGATTCAATCAAATCACTTATGTTTCAAATTCATCTAATCCAAAACCTGCACATTAGTATTATTAACAATTATTAATTCTAAAAAAACTATTTGATACGACATTTTTACAACAAAGATCAAAGTGAAAGTTAGAAAGAACCACAGATAGAATGAAAAATATATGCAAAGTTCACACAAATTCGTCGCAAGCGCAGTGCAGACTGAATTAACCGCGCCGTCGTCCCCAGGGGATTAACTGATCTAACTCGATGATACTCGACTGGATTGCTGCAATTTCGTGCTGCTATTATTGCAGGCATGAGGGCAGGACACCGGCTCTACGGCGAAATTAGTAAATAGACACTTGATGGGGCCAAATGGGCAGTGCCCGCGGCGTTCGGCTAATATCGTATCAATTTGTAAACTTAAACTGACGGGTTGTTGGTATGATAGATGAGACAGCAAAATGTAAGTACTTCGTAAACTGTCGTTTAGAGAATGTCGTTATCTATGGTTGCTATGATATTATAAAGAGGTAAAATTTGTGAGTTTGTATCTTCCGAACTATACTGATCCGATTCCGAAAATTCTTTCATTAACAACATAGTTATTAGTCATAGGATATATTTAAGAAATTTTACGCGGACAAGGTCGCAGGCAGACGCTAATGTGGGAGAAAGAGGAGTGTTGAGATAGAATACAAATAGTTTGTGGGACTTGAGCTGGCGTAAGCATAAACCATTTTGGGCTGCTGAAAACGCTACCTAACTAATGCACATAATAATCAGCACATTTTCTAATCTTACCTAATGATACAATACGGGTGCCTGCCGTTTTGCCAAAAAGATTTTGCCAAAATTTCATTACCCAAACAAATTTTAGCAACCTTTTTTTATACCATTGCAATATTTCGAATGATTTTAGTACGCATATTTTCATTTGGTCAAATTTTTACTTGGCAAAATATTACTAAGTATAATGTCATTATGGAATTTGGTCTTTAATCAAATGATTTATTACAGCAAACAATCTTCAAGACAATAAACGTTTGGTGAAATGATTTGTTAAGACAAAAAATATTAAGGCAAAAATAAGATTTTTAGACATTTGACTTGCTGGTTAAATTTGATGTCTTTTGCGTACTTCTTTGTAAGTTTTTGTGCTTGAATTTGTCTGAAACAAGTCAAATTTATAGTTACTTGATATTAGTTTATTTATGGAAGTAGTTAGAGTAGGTTAATTATTTTAAAAAAAATGGTTAGGTTAGGTTAGGTTAAAACTGTGACCTCCTACGCACGAGCCGAGCGATCGAAGCGAGCGGTGCCGCGGCAGCGGCCGGCGAGTGCCAGACACGACTTGCATTAATAGAAAAAAATATATTGTTTTTAGTAGGTTATCCGGAACTCAACAATTTAGATTAGGTTAATTTCTTCTTTAAAAAAAATGGGTAGGTTAGGTTAGGTTAAAACTGTGACCTCCTACGCACGAGCCGAGCGAGCGAAGCGAGCGGTGCCGCGGCAGCGGCCGGCGAGTGCCAGAAACGACTTGCATTAATAGAAAAAAGAGATTGTTTTTAGTAGGTTACCCGGAACTGAATTATTTAGATTAGGTTAATTACTTATTTTGAAAAAATGGTTAGGTTAGGTTAGGTTAAAACTGTGACCACAACGCCAGCCAGCCAGGTCCGCTGCCAAAGCCGCTGGCGCTTGCTGGTTCGCTGTGCCAGGAACGACTACATTATATAGAAAAAAAAGAGCACACATTGAGCGCCATTTATGATTTACCTCCTACCCACTTAGTAGTTCACATTTTTGTCATTGAAGTTTGACTGAATAGGAAAGGGTGAATTGAAAACTGACGATACTAAATAAGTATTTGGCTTATTTGATTTTGCATAAAAACTGTTATTCCAAATGAAATATTTGACTAAATAAAAAATGTTAGAAGTACTAGTTGGTATACAAGTTATAGTTTAAACGTTCATTTGCCAAACATTAGGTTTGCGTTACAACTTTTTGTGAATAGATTTTTTGCTAAGTAATAATTTGGCAAATGAAATTATGCGAAAAATTTTTTGGGAAGTGAAAATTTGTCAAATTCCTTTTGGTCAAACAAGGGAGACCCGATACAATACACATCATCATCTGCCTAGCCTTTTTCCAACTATGTTGGGGTCGGCTTCCTGTCTAACCGGATGCAGCTGAATATCAATATTTCACATGGAGCGACTGCCTATCTGGCCACCACAACCCAGTTACTGGATAATACGATACCCCTTACCTAACGATACATAATTGACAAAGAAAATGTATTGCCTACTACATATTTAATTAAAATAGATCCCACAGAGATATGTAAAGTTACCAAATCAGTACCAACCATAAGCAACCTATGTAAATGGGGAAACTCCAAGATATATATTATAAGTATTTTGGGATCGTATTTTGCATTTAAATTAAAATTATTCGTTGATAAAGGACGTGTCATGTTCCTTTGACAACTAAATATGGACTTCACAAGTATTCCAATAAATCCTCGGTAGTTAAGGTTATTCTGAGAATCAGAGTGGGGAATGGAATTTTCAGGAGGTTGTTGGATGGTTGTTAAAATTTTTTTTTTTTTTGGAAGGTACCTAAGCAACACTTTATGACAAGGTAATGACACCATGTTAAGTTATCACCTGTTGGGTTAAAACTTAACATACTGTCATACTTTTTAACACTAGCTTAGTAATTACTCAACTTTTTAACACGTGTGATCACAAAATCATTCAAAAAAACCTTACATCATAAAAATATTTGAATGACCACCCCAATTCCGAATACGAATCCGACAAAACCACATCTCGCATACGTTCGGAAAGTGTATAAATTCGCACCCATTCGCACATCACGTCACGGAAAAGTTGTCAGATAGTCGAATGTCACATGTCGCATCACGCGACTTGATCGAAGGCCAGTGGGGCCGAGGGGCGGCTGGAGGGAAGTGCTCGGAGGATATTGTCGATTTCAATGCGCCGGAGACAACGCAATCTGTGCGACTATGCGCACAATATGCAGTTAAGGGCTCGGAAGTTGTGTGGGTTCATAAAAAAGAAATGTCATTATTTTTATACCAGCCTCTTGCTGCCCCACTGCAGACCAAAAACGCCTCTTCTCATACAGAGAAGGTGCGACCATTGATCATCACGCTTGTTCAAGGCGGATTGGCCTATGCAGAATTACCTATACAAGATGTAACTTAAATAACGCACAACCTCTTAAGGCGCCACTGTACTTACTCATCATTATGAACAACTGTTACTATGGGACCATACCTGAAATCATGAAAAAAAAATCAGCTGTTCCCTACATTTTGACGTTTAAATAAAAGTTTTTTTTTTTTCAGGATTTTTAGGTTTGGTCCCATAGTAAAAGTTATTCATATTGTAAGGCAGATGGCGCTCGAGAACCGTCGTGAAGTTGACAACTGTGAAGATAGCAACGCGCGAGCGGCGCGCCTAGCTGGGACAGCGCGCCGAGGCGATCGCCCCTTTTTCCTCGCGGACACCGACGGCATAACATCTTCCTAACATTTTGCTGTACTACATTATATGTATTTTTTTAATTAAATATTTTATTAATCTTTTACTTTGTTTTTCTGAGCTCTTACAGCTCAGAAGCGGGATAGAACTGTTGCAGCCCACGTAAGTGTTTTAAAATAATAACTGTTAGTGTATCCTGCTCAGGTACCGTGTTTGACTATTGCTTGACTTTATTTTACAGTTGTATATCACTTGACTGTGTACCCTATCTATTGGTTCGTGTGATTATTCTACAATAATGGGACACCATAAAAAAAGTAAACGTAAAAATAAGGACGACAGTGACAATGAGAAATCTTTGCGTCGCCGTTTAGTCAAAGATGTTAATACACGTAGATTACTTGAACGCATAGTCTTATTGGAAAATCAAGTCTTGCAAGCCAGGGATTGCGTAACACCCGCACTGGGGGGTAGTTCTGGCGCCGCGACGAATGCGGCAAATCAAGGCGCAAATGCCCAATCTCGTGAGCGTTCATATACGCCACCGTCACTACCCGCGGTACCCTTCGCGAACCTATTGCCACTAGTACCTAACGAAAATCCGTTAGCGCGTTCCGGAGATGTGCTCCCGACGGCAGACACTGTAGCAAAGGATCCCTGCGTTGGAGATACCTCTCATGAAGTACATTCTGAAACATCCGTGCAATCGGCATCGGTGATAGTCCCGTCCTTAGAAGCTGCCACAAGTCCACCTCATTGCCATCCTAATATTCATCCGTCGTGCTCAACTTCCATAAGATATGTCGGTCGTAGCGATCCAATACCGGAATTCGATCCTCATATTTCTTTAATTACAATGGAACAATGGATAAGAAAAGTTGAGGGTATTTCAAACATGTATGGTTGGGACGAAAGAACTGCCATATTTAATTGTTCCTCTAAACTAAAAGGCTATGCGCGGCGGTGGTATGATCAACTTAGCGACGTAAATTTAAATTGGTTAGATTGGAAACAACGTCTTATGGCAGCTTTTCCGTCAAACAGAAGTAAATTAACTATGATGCGTGATCTTGTAAACGAGGTACGTCGTCCTGAACGAGATTATATTCAATTTTACTACGACAAACTGGCGCTAGGTAACGCATGTGGAATACCGGACTCCCTTATCACTGAGGCCATCATAGGTACGATTGGAAATGATTTAGTAGAAGTAGGGGCTATTTCCGCAGGATGTCGTGACCCTATTAGCTTATTAAATTACTTATCAGCGTTTAGGCACCCCGGAGGCGTAAATGTTGATCGCAATAAAAAGTACAATAGTCATTATAACAACCAATTAAAGTGTAATATTTGCAAACGGCGAGGCCATACTGCAAATAAGTGTAATGATAAATCTCGGAAGCAAGACAGAACAACTTTGGTATGTGAATTCTGTAGCAAGCGCGGACATGACGAAACTAATTGTTTCACTAAAAATAAAAAATGTAGTTACTGTGGCAAAACAGGTCATTTAAAAGAAGAATGTTTTAAACTTAAAAATCGTCGTACAATTTCTAACAAAGAAAATAACAAACAATGACATACTGTGCGCGTTATCACTGATGCGTCGGGTAGTTCGAAATATTACATGACCGTAAAAATTAATGATTTCTCTGTGTATGGTTTTGTTGATTTTGGAAGCGCTTGCATCACAATAACAGAATCTGTAGCTAGTCGATTAAAATTAGAAGCGAGTCCTTGCGAAAATATTGTTTTGTCCGGTTTTGGTGGCTCAAAAACCAATCTGATCGGTATGGTAGTTGTTAAGATTGAAGTTGACGAGGCTACTTGTAATTGTAAGGCTTACATAGTACCTGACTCTGCTCAAGATATTGGCACTATAATAGGCCAGCCATTTACAGAGCACTCTACCGTATATGTGATTAAAACACCAACATCTCTAAAGATATTTAATGCAAATCAATTTCTCGAACTACCTGGTGCATGTAGTGAAGTTGAGCGCGTCAAGTTGGTTTCGGGTGACGAACTCATTTTACAACCCGGTGTAAATAAAATACTATTATCTTGTTTTAATTTTGATTCTGGTTCGATTACACTGCGCGCTACTGAATATAATACGCCGAGGGCGGAGTGTATTATTCCCGAATGCGACGCCGAGGTAATTGATGGCAAAGTCGTCTTAAAAGTAATTAATATTAGTAATGAGGTCATAAAACTACCGCGCAACCGATGCGTGGCGCGGGCAACGATTACGGACGATAATAATAAATACAAAATAGGTGATTATCTGGAACCAAATGTCGTGACTGACCTTGAATCTTTACTGCACGATTATTCTGATTGTTTTTCGGGTAGTGAAAATAAAATTGGAAAATGTTCAGTGCAAATGCACATTGAATTAACTGATACGAAGCCTATTTATTACCGTCCGTATCGAATGTCCTTGGGAGACCGGGAGAAAGTCCGTGATATTGTATCAGACTTATTGAGTAAAGGAATTGTGGAGGAATCAGATTCCTCATATGCCAGTCCCGTCATATTGGTACCCAAAAAGTCGGGTGAAGTACGCATGTGCGTGGATTACCGTGCATTAAATAAAATTACTAAAAAGGAACGGTATCCTTTACCCGTAATACAGGATCAGTTAGACCAGTTATCCAAGCAACGCGTTTTCACCTGTCTTGATATTATGTCAGCCTATCATTGCATTCAAATTGCTGATGATAGTAAACAGTATACAGCGTTCATAACACCGGATGGGCACTATCAGTATACGCGTATGAGCTTTGGATTGGCGAATGCACCATCAGTGTTTCAGCGCGCAATGGACAATATTCTCGGTTCTTTACGTTTCCAATGTGCGACAGCATATTTAGATGATATTCTCGTTTACGCTGAAACTTATGATGATGCATTGCACCGTCTCAAAGCCGTATTGGAGAAAATACGGGATGCTAATGTGACGCTCAGGTTAGACAAGTGTTCTTTCTTAGTTTCAAGTATAGAGTACTTAGGGCATGAGGTGTGTGATGGCGAAGTTAGGCCGTCTAAGTATAAGCTCACTGCAGTTCATGATTTTGCTGTGCCTGGAAATGTACATCAGGTACGTCAGTTTATGGGTCTGGCAAATTATTTTAGGAAGTATGTGCCGAATTTTGCCAGCCTCGCTCGTCCTATCACTATACTCACAAAAAAGGACCAACCATGGGTATGGGGTGACGAACAGTCTCTTTCATTCGACCGCATTAAATCAATTTTGATAAAACGACCAGTGTTGGCGTTGTTCAATCAAGATTATGAAACCCAAATACATACAGACGCGTCCAAAATAGGTTTAGGTGGAATATTGCTTCAGAAGCAGCCGGACGGTGCATGGAAACCAGTAGCATATGCGAGTAGACAGACTACGTCTGTCGAACAAAAGTATCACAGTTTCGAACTAGAGACGTTGGCTGTTGTCATGAGCCTGAAAAAGTTTCAGGTTTAAAATTTGTTATAGTGACCGATTGTAGCGCATTACGCTGGACATGGACCAAACGTGATTTATCCCCCCGTATCGCCCGGTGGTGGCTTGAAGTTCAAGACTTTGATTTCACTGTTGAGTATCGTGCTGGCAAATCCATGGCTCACGTGGACGCGCTGAGCCGTAATCCTGTGGATTCAGTAATGCGGTGTGTGGAAAAAGACCTAATTGAATGTTTGCAGCAGGATGACGACTCGTTGCGTGGTATCGTGGACCAGTTAAAGGATGAGGTTTCAAAGGGCATAACTAATGGCTTGGCCAAGGATTTCTTGTTTGAGAATGGTGTATTATTTAGAAAAGTTGGAAATAGTCAAAATGTAGTCGTTCCGCGAATGTCACGTTGGTCACTCGTTCAAAGTTTCCATGATAATAACGGTCACGTTAATTTTAATAAAACTTACAATGCTATAAGGTCAAAGTACTGGTTTCACGGTATGCGTCGGTTTATCCAAAAGTACACTCGTGGTTGTATATCTTGTCAATATGCTAAAAAACCAACTGGCCGTCGTGTGGGCTTGTTACATCCAATTGAAAAGGTGGCCGTACCTTTTCACACAGTCCATGTAGACCATCTTGGCCCGTTCTGCAAAAGCCAATCAGGCAAAATGCACATTCTAGCTATAATAGATGCCTTCACGAGGTTTATATGGATCGAAGCTGTTCGAGACGTCAGTTGTAAATATGTGTTGCAGACATTTGACCAATTAATTAAAACTTTTGGTGTTCCAAGTCGTATAATAAGCGATCGTGGCAAAGCTTTTAGTTGCAAAGATTTCAAAGAGTATTGTATTCAAAGGCAAATAAAGCATGTCATGACGGCGGTCGCTAGCCCAAGGGCGAATGGGCAGATAGAACGTTTTAATAGGACTATACTTGACGCCCTTGTAACATACGTTGGTGATGACCAAAATGACTGGGAGAAATACTTGCCTAAGGTACAGTTAGGATTAAACTCTAACGTAAATAATAGTACGGGTAAGACACCATTGGAACTTCTATATGGGTTTCGACCCCGGCTAGTAGGTGATATAGTTGTGTCCGACAGATCATCCAATTTAGACGAGTTGAGGGAAGTCGCTGTCACGCGATCAGCTAAATTGTCCCAGCAGGCAAAGGACAAGTATGATCAAAAACGGCGTTATGAAGCTCCTTTTAAGATAGGTGATCTAGTTCTTGCCGAAAGAAAGATCATTCGTAAGGGTTTACGCAGTGGTAAACTAATGCCACGTTTTGACGGGCCATATAAAATCGTAAAGGTCCTGCCTCATGATCGGTACGTGATTAGGAGTACACGTAACCGTGGTCGACTTTATGAAAATGTCCTGGCCAGGGATAAGTTAAAGCTTTTCCAATGTAATCATTCCGATGAGTCTGATATTCCTGATTCTGAGTAAAGTGAAGTAAAGTCAATACGAAAGTAATGTTGTTCAGGACGATTTATTTCATTTGATTAAATGCACAATTAAAAATTTATAAATGGATCCATTTTAGTAATTGTTGATATTAAAAATAATTTATGATCGATCTTTGTTTCAATAGCGCTAGCCTTCAGAGGCGTTGATTACTAATGCATTTAGCCTTAAGAGGTTGTATTTTTGATAACTAGTCGTGTGTCGTTCCTTACGAAGAAGACAATGCCTTAGGAGGCTATTGTGACATGACATTTATGATGTGGATCCTGAAGGGTAAGCCATCATTATTACCACAATCGGTTTAAGTTGGCATTCAGAAGCCAATTACACTGACATTCAGACGTCAGTTTAAGTTGACATTAAGACGTCAATTACACTGACATTCAGACGTCAGTTTAAGTTGACATTAAGACGTCAATCCCACTGACATTCAGACGTCAGTTTAAGTTGACATTAAGACGTCAATCCCACTGACATTCAGAAGTCAGTTTAAGTTGACATTAAGACGTCAATCCCACTGACATTCAGACGTCAGTTTAAGGTGACATTAAGAAGTTAAATCGCACTGGCATTCAGACGTCAGTTCAAGTTGGCATTAAGATGCCAATCCCACCGTGTCATCGCCGCATCGTGAGTTCGTGAGCGAGCTAGGCCGTCATCAGCACCAAGGAGCGAGAGCTACGCGGGACGCGCAGCTGTATCAGGAAGGCCGACTGTAAGGCAGATGGCGCTCGAGAACCGTCGTGAAGTTGACAACTGTGAAGATAGCAACGCGCGAGCGGCGCGCCTAGCTGGGACAGCGCGCCGAGGCGATCGCCCCTTTTTCCTCGCGGACACCGACGGCATAACATCTTCCTAACATTTTGCTGTACTACATTATATGTATTTTTTTAATTAAATATTTTATTAATCTTTTACTTTGTTTTTCTGAGCTCTTACAATATTGATGAGTAAAATGACCCACTATGGCGACCATAAGCGACTGCTAATGATTTTAAACTGAAGATCACGTCTAAACGAGTAGTGTTTATGAATTGGAGTAGTGTTCATGGAACCTATATGTTGAATTAGAGCATTTTCTTAATAACTAATATGTGAATATTTTAGAATAAGTTTAGTTATTACATACGTGTAGTGTATATTAATTTGTAAAGTTATGTCTAACGCAGATAAAAAACTGAGAATCACGCAAAAACTGTCAAGCGTATTTTTATTTAACCTTCACCATTTTAAAGATAATTTAATGACTTATTTATCTTTTAAATACGTCCATGCGGTAAAAGAAATAGAGGAAGGCAAAGGAAGAGATGGAAGGATGTGTTAAAATTAAAAGATCATGGATCCATCATGATTCCAATGTGTGAGAGAGTCTGAGCTATATACGACCTACAGCACAATCCTTTTTTCTCAACGGAACCATGATGGATCCATGATCTTTTTCACGTCATAGTATGGTCCCAGGTTTCCTCAAATGTTTTCCTTAAAAATAAACTTAAAAAGTATAAAACAGTACACTGAACAGTAACTTAGTTGTCATTATTGTTTTTTTGTTTTGTCACCGCATTGGAGACTTTGAATTGATTGACATTTCTTGCATGCTCTTCATTGATTCAGCAGCCGTTCATCGCAATTAAGTTTCCTTTTGTCAAGAAAACAAACAAGAAGCAATTTCCACGACATTATTCACGCTGGACTTGTCGGTTTTCAGAAACCACTTAAATTTATCTGTTTTCTGAACAATTGGCACGGAGTATACGTATTCAGCAGTGGTGACTCAGTGTTAACGGCCCCGACTTACGAGCCGTAGGTCGGAGGTTCGAACCTAGGCAGACGCTTTACTTTGTGTAAATTATTTCATCACCACTGCTCTCAAAACGGTGAAGGAAACTTCGTGAGGAAACCAGCATGTCCTAGAACCAAAAATTCGAAGACGTGTCCCGCATTGGGCCGCAGCAGTGGGAACATTATAGGCAGATTATGCCTGCACGTATTTACTTAGGTCTACCTGCATACAAATAGTTCCACGAACATCACAATTTCCTGTAAAGATAGTTTTGTTTTCAAAGTTGGTTGCGCTACAAATCTTATTTACAGCGACAGGACTACAGTCACAGATGCGCGTCTTAATGTGGCGAACAGTTGGAGGAGCCCTATTCTGAAATATGTACTTAGTTTTGGTACTAGTAGGTACAACAAATAAGTAGGGAACTCCAATGTTGTTCTAAACTTATAATTAGCATTTTACTGTGCTTTTCTTTAACGAGTTGAATGCCAAAATTAAAGACACAATTAAAAAGCCCTTGTGTCTTGCGTGGATACACGTTCGATGAAGGGTTAAGTCAAGCAATGAACACCATTGGCAGTTGAATGAAAGTAGGAAACACAGCGCTGTCTACGTGTAATTAATTTGGCAGTTTTCTTCCCCATTTTATTCACTTCTTTTGGAGCGTGGTCAAAATTGGAACTAATGCCGCCATCTTGGTTTTTCAATACATTTCACGTACAACAAATGTGTATCAACAGCGTTCACGTCATTCGAGCGCCAAAAGATCCTGTGACCCGGGATTGAATTCTCTATTCAAATCGGTAATCTTCTCTCGCTATACGGTACCACAGCTCCAGAATAGGTGCTCCATCATGTCAATATATGTTTTATAGAGCTCGTGCATCCTGTTCGGAGGAGGCGACGGTAACTGCCGTGAGCAGGGAAGTGTACAATGTAAGAGGATGGTGCTGTTTAGTCTGCCTGCGTTTAAATATAGATCGCCGTTTGTCTAGGTATCTGGATTGGCCTTAGTAAAGAGTCTGCTGTATCTTCTGTCCGTCTGAACAGCGTTGAGCCAATTTGTGTGTCTGGTGTGGTGTCTTCGGGACCGTTAATTGTAATGGGCAATCCATGGGATTTTTTTGGCAATTGAGCCGATGTCGACTATTCTGCCAGCGTCACGTTTAGACGGCAGCATATATTCAACAATGGCCTTGATGCACGAGGTAACAGAAAGATGATCTGATGAAATAATACTAAGGGCCTGTTTCACTACCTACGATTAAGTTCCGATTAACTTACTTGGCAGATAATTTCATACAATTTCTATTCCATTTTTGAAGTAGCGGCTATTCGGACATCCTGAAATAGGCCCTAAGGGCTAATTTTTCAGTAGTTAGATAACTCTCGCCTGAATAATAAATATTTTAATTTGACAGCTTTTGTAGAGAAAATATGTCAAACTGTCATTAATATGACAGTTTGACATATTTTCTCTACAAAAAAAAAATAAATAAATAATAATAATAATAATAATAATAACGGCTGGCAACACCAACGTCAACAAACGTCTCGGAATTTGATTTTATAATATACAAATATTTTTACCGATTATCAACAATATTTTGAATTTTATAAGTGCTTTTAAGAAAACCCAACAATAAACCTACAATCCCTACAATCAATTCAATCCAAAAAGAGCATTTCGACATGAATAAAAAACTATCGAATAGGAGATGACATCTGTCATGTCATCTCCGAAAATAACATCAATGAAAAATTCCGAAAAAATATGTTGACAAGATCAGCCGCACGAAGAGCACGCCTACCACCTCCGGACTCTTCGCTCAGCTCCGCCTCGCCGCCGCCGGTACCCAGCTCCATTGTAAGCGCTGTGACAACACCGGCCGCGGTAGCTGCGTCGAGCTCGAGCGACGAGTATTTCTCCCCGCCCACGACGCCACCACCTGCTCGCCGACGGGGAGGACGCCGGCCGCCGGATGGCTTAGGACCTCGAGGCCCACCGGCCTCTGAAAGGGTCCCAGCTCCCGGCGGAAGTGTGCAGCGCATGAGATGGACCCCATCCATTAATGAGAACGTCATGCGCTCATACTATGGGGCTACAGAGGGAGGAAACAATCTGACCGCGTACCGTGTTCGGATGCTCTCTCTTTTTCAGGTGCTTGAGCCAGCTATCAACGTTTCGGCACAACGACTATCGGATCAAGTGCGGGTCATCCAGCGTAATCATATGTTGGATGACACTGTACTTGATCGCCTGCGAATTGAAATGCAGAGTAGCCATGTCATTGCGCCCCCGCCGTCGCAGACTAATATAGTACCACCACAGTCCGACATAAACCAAGTTGACGAGGGAAGTGATGACAGGGCTACAAACGTAAGTACCCAGTGCAATGAAGAATTGAGGAGTGCTTTGGAAGGTGCGATTCTGGAATACCGATTCATGTCTCCCGAACTTAGACCACGCTTACCTCGTTTGCCCATGCATAACAAAAATAGGGCGCTTGTGGCGGCTCTGGATTCGCAGTTGTCAAACTATTTTGATGACTGCGAAGACCTCACCGATACTCATTCGATTCTGTACTGCGCGGCTGTAGCGGCATGTCGTGTAGCTCACGTCAAATTTGCTAATGACTCTAGAGCTACACGACCGAAACCAGCCGTACCAGCTTGGCAGTGCAGAATTGAACGCCGTATTGGTGGGGCCAGAGCGCTCATCGGCAAACTAACCTGCTTCAGGGAGGGCAATACTCGCCCTAGAGTGATGCGCTTTGTGAGGCGGGCGTTCTCAGGGACTGATGTCAGCCCTCAGGACTATATGTCCCGTGTCACAGAGCGCATCGACTTCCTGAAGCAGAAAATCTATGCATGGGCAAACCGTATTCGTAGGTATAAGCGGCGAGTGGACCGATACACTCAGAATCACACCTTCCAGAGCGATGAAAGGTGGGTTTATAGGGGTTGGGAGCGATCGGACCAAGGTGTGACTGACACGCGCCTGCCGGATGATGATGCCATGTGTTCTTTCTGGCGCAGTATCTGGTCGGTGCCTGTCAGTCACACCGAAGGTGATTGGGCTCGGGAAGTCGAGCGAGCCTGCGATCCAATACCAGAAATGGGGGCTATTACCATCTGTCCCCAAGATGTAGCTCGTGCAGTCCGTCCGTTGCCTAACTGGAAGTCTCCAGGGCAGGACGGACTGCACAACTTCTGGATCAAATGGTTTCTTGGATCGCACGCTCGCTTGGCAGCTCAGTACCAGTCTGCCTTAGAATCTGGTTCGCTACCCCAGTTCCTAACGACAGGAGTTACCCACCTGCTCCATAAATCGGGTAGCACCGCGGAACCCAAAAATTATAGACCGATCACGTGTTTACCGACGGTCTATAAAGTTCTTACATCTATTTTGAGAGCTAAAATTAACAAACATATAGACACCAACTCCGTCATGTCTGCCTCTCAAAATGGATGTAGGAATGGGTCCCGCGGTACTAAGGAGCTACTCCTCATTGATATGGCCATAAGCCAACAGGTTCGTCGTTCCCGAAAGGATCTATCGACATGTTGGATAGATTATAAGAAGGCCTATGACTCGGTGCCACATACATGGCTCATGAGGGTGCTGGAGTTGTATAAAGTAGATGCAACTCTGCGCACCTTCCTGATGTCGTGTATGGGGCAATGGAGGACAGTCCTTCGCTATCCAGGATGTCGAAATATCCAGAGGAATAGCGAACCGATAAGGATCGAGCGAGGCATATTTCAGGGCGATAGTTTGAGTCCGCTTTGGTTTTGCTTAGCCTTGAATCCTCTAAGCACACTGCTGGAGGATTCAGGTCTAGGCTATCGGTTGAGGAGAGGTGGTCAGGTTATATCCCACCTCCTCTACATGGATGACCTAAAACTCTTTGCCCCCAACAATTTGCAACTGATGGAGCTACTGAAAGTAACTGAAACTTTCAGTAGCGCCATCAGGATGGAATTTGGTGTAGACAAATGTGCGGTCATGCATGTAAAGCGAGGGGAGATTGTGGAATCCGTGGGAACGCAACTCCCGGATTCCATAAACCTTAGAACCCTCTCAGCATCCGAAACCTATAAGTATTTGGGTATGTCGGAAGCGTTGGGCATCAACGTTGCTGACATGAAGCAATCGTTGAAGGAGCGCTTCCTTGGCCGCCTGAAGAAAGTATTTAATAGTCTTTTATCAGGCGGAAACAAGGTGCGTGCCTTCAACGGTTGGGTCATGCCGGTTTTGATGTACTCTTTCGGCGTACTCAAATGGACTCAGACTGAACTCGACGCCCTGGATCGGAGGGTCCGTACGCTGTTGACTGCATATCGAATGCATCACCCACGGTCATCGGTAATGAGACTGTATATCCCGCGAAAGTGTGGAGGCCGAGGCTTTTTAAACGCTAAGACTCTCCACAATCGCGAGATATGCAGTCTCAGGGAATATTTCCTAGAAGCCGACGTGGGGATGCATCGAGATGTGGTCGCGGTGGACAAGGGCCTCACTCCGCTCTCCTTGGCTAAAGAGAACTGGCGCAAACCTGTAGTGCTTGACACTAACGATCGCAGGGAGGTATGGCAGAGTAAGGAGCTTCACGGGCGCTTTTTCCGGGCCCTACATGGACCTGATGTAGATTTGCTAGCGTCCGTAGCCTGGCTGCGTTCCGGTGACCTCTTTGGAGAAACCGAAGGTTTTGTCTGTGCAATTATGGACGAAGTTATCATGACGAACAATTACCGGAGATTTATTGTGAAAGACGGAACGGTTGACATCTGTCGGGCATGCCACCGACCGGGAGAATCAATTCGACACATTATCTCTGGGTGTTCTCGTCTAGCTAACGAAGAGTACTTGCATAGACACAACCTTGTAGCCAGGATTATCCATCAGCAACTTGCTCTTAAATACAGCCTTGTGGAATTGGAAGTGCCGTACTACAGGTATGTGCCCGACCCAGTTCTCGAAAAAGGAAATATCACATTGTACTGGGATCGATCCATCATCACTGACAGGACTATTGCAGCCAATAAGCCTGATATAGTGGTGGTGGATCGAATAGAGCGGCGCGCAATGATTATTGACATAACAGTCCCACATGACGGGAACCTCGTGAAAGCCGAGAAAGATAAACAAATCAAGTATCTTGACTTGGCTCGCGAGGTTGTCGACATGTGGGATGTGGACTCAGCAATCATTGTGCCGATAGTTGTATCAGCCAATGGTTTAATTGCCAAGAGCCTCAACCAACACCTAAGGAGGCTCTCGTTAGGTGGCTGGATCAAGGGCTTGATTCAGAAAGCAGTACTTCTGGACACGGCCCGCATTGTTAGGAGGTTCCTCTCTCTGGAGTCCTGACCGCCGGTAGCTTGGACCCTGTTCCTGATACCGGTGGGCTACTATTTTTTATATTTTTAAATGTTTTTTATATATTTTTTAAGAAATATTTAAAAATGTATTTGATAAGAAGAAAAATTAATAAACGAAAAAATAATAATAATAATAATATGGCAAATAAATATTTGCCATATTATGAAAAATAATTGTCAATAGGTACGGATAATTTTAAAGCCCTTTTGCCCAGTTTATTTGTGAGAAAAATTGTTAAATTTGTCAATCCACAATCACCTAATTATGATCCTTTTCGCTTTATATTCAACGAAAAAGAAGAAGTGAAGTTCAGTTTAATCAAATTCAGATGCATTTATTTGCAAATTAATATGGGTAAACAATGTGAGTTACATTCATGTACCTAATAATTGTTTATCATTATCACAGTCTTAGAAATATATAAATATCTATGTCACACAGTCTTGGCATGCAAAGTAGATAGGTAGGTACATACATAAAAAGAAAACACAAATAAAAATATGTCACTAAAACTTATATATCGATAAAAACACAAAGAAAAACTTTCGATATTGAATTTTATAGAGGTGTTATTGTAATGCTGTGTTTATTTATCACTGAGCCATTCCTCAAAGGGCGACAAGCGATTTGCTTCGAACACCTAAGTCCTAATCCTTTCACACTTACAAAGGCATTTTGGACCCCACTGCTTGAACAACAAGGTTGATAATATTCTACGGGTCCGTTATAAGATAATTTTGCATGGTACACATAAATCGCATCGTTTAGGAGCGGATGTATTCGTTACGATATATGGGTTTAAACATTTTTTACTCATTCTAAAAGCACATACATTGTTCACTTAGCGAATACATACATAACTAGGGCACTTAGTACCTAGTCCAGTAGCTAATAGTATTTTTTTTTTGTTACGATGTCGCATTATATGTGTTAGCTTGCGTTGTTATAATAGGTACTCATATTCCATAATTACTCGAATTTTTAACGTATCCATGATGACGAAAAAGATTGAAATGCGATGAAAATGTAACACTAATCAATAAACAAATGACTACTTTTGGAAAAAAAATCCATGTTTTTGAAATAAAATTAATTTGAAATTAGAATTCTTAGCCAAACAAAAAATATTTTGATTTGAAATGGCCAGTACTGCAGAACGGCAATTTCATAGGTAAAGACCTAATATTAAGGATGCTGTTACAAATGGGTAGTCAAATCATTACTTTTTTAAACAAAAGTATGTTTATTAAATAAAATACTTTGCATTCTTAAAATGTTTTTTGGCCAAATTGTTGTTAGATGTGCATGATACGATTCTGAACTAAAAATATAATTTTAAATAGGTAAATTTTCTCAATAAATGTACCGAAGTAAAAATTTTCACTCAGGTACATTTATTGAGAAACTGTATCTATCTAAAATTATATTTATATTTCAGAATCGTACCATGTACATCTATCAACAATTTGACCAAAAAACATTTTAAGAATGTAAAGCATTTCATTTAATAAACATACTTTTGTGTAAAACAGTAATGATTTGACTACCCATTTGTAACAGCGTTCTTAATAGTTTTGCGTTGTCAGAGACGTGCTGTTTGAGTTTAGCTTTAAATATGTTAAAAGATATAAAGTGGATATTTACATAAATATTTTATCCGGTTCAAGCAACAAGCTATCCTAGCAAGTGTGAATTCTGTAGTAGATACTTAGGACATAAATTCTATAGACAAAGGAAATAGAGGTGGCCTAAGTAGTATAAAAGACCAAAAATACGAAAATAAAATACATAGACGTCAACTTTGGAGTTTTCTCAATCTTTCATGTAAGCAGCAATCGTCTTTCATATTTCATTAACTAACAATTTAGACCAAAACATCCCTTTTACAGCCCTAATCTACACTAGAGTTGGGTCATAAAGTCATAATCCGCAATTTATGCCCGTAGCGTGGGCCAGACGTCTCACGTACGACCCACGCTACAACACTACCGCCGTACAGCTCAATAAGGCGTAGCACACACGCCGCGCTTGGGTTGTCTCCAGGGCCCTCCAGCATACAATGGCTGCCCGACACCCAGACTGTCTGCACCTACCTCTATATATTGTACTAATGACGACCTACAGCTAATTAGGTGTAGCTAGCGCTAATTAGACCAGAGCGTGTGTCTGATCTTTCGGAATTAATTATTTTTATATTTTGTTCCATCATCACGTTGGGAGTGGGATATGACGAGTTCTTACTGTGAAGCTGTTAATGAGTTTTTAATAATTTTCGTTATTGTTCTGAGTGTCACAATATTTTTACGCTTGGTATGAAGATGGCAAACGTCCCAAGATCTAGGAACAAAGAAATATTTTCTTCTTACTAACAGTATTAGTCGGTTTGACAAATGAATGTCTTTTGTGCCTTGTTTTGTGTTATAAACGTCCGAACAGATCGATGTAGAAAATCACAGCGATAGCACATAAATCATAAGTACGAGATATTTGACGACACGGTTGGCGCAGTGGTTGAGCGATTGACTGCTGCGCAGCATGTCGCGGGTTCGATTCCCGCACGGAACAAATATTTGTACGACCTACAAGTATTTGTTCCGAGTCTGGGTGTTTTTCTATCTATAATATGTATGTATTTACAAAAAAAAAAAAAATGTATATAAGTAGTTTATCAGCCATCTCGTTACCATAACACAAGCATTAGGTTGCTTAGCTTGGGGCTAGATGGCGTTGTGTGATATGTCCAAAACATATTTATTTATTTATTTATTTATTTATTTATATAGAACACAAATCAAAATTAAACAAATAATGTTGATGGGAAACTGTTTACATTATTAATTCAAACCGTGTAACTTAAGAAACCTTTCAAGCGATACATTATTCTAACATATTGGTTCTAAAGTGGTTTTCACTACAACAAATGGAGGAAGAACCCCTTACATTTGTAGCTCGTATTTCACTAGATTTATTTTTACAGGCGCCAATATATCACAAGGACCAAAATAGACTAGCTTCGAATCTGGTCCTGCGATACGAGTATTATCTCCCTCACACGGTACCTATTCCCTATTTTCTCACAGAAGGTCTGTCAAACACATGTGCGGACAATTAATCAGGTTCACATTGTAGACATCTGTGTGTACCTTTGTCCAAATGTCAATTAGGAAATGGTTACAGACTCGATAGCAGAAGGACCAAGATAAATGGACATTAGCAATAAAAAGCACCTGACTACCGGAGATATAAGAGAGCAAGAGCTTCGTGAAAATCATCAAAAAATCATCAAAAAAATCATCGACGAAATCTTGTAGAGATAAAACATAGAAATTAAGTAAAATGACGTTTCTTGCACCGTTTTCGCCGCGCCTGCTCCATTTTTGCCAAGACAAACTTAGAATAAGTTTGGATCTATCACTATCACTTTCAATTTATAACGAAAGTACGATGAGTTTTTAAATAAAGCACCCGCAGAAGATTTGAAACGTAAAGCTTAAACAAGATTTCAATGTTATCTAAATGAACTTTGACATTAATCCCCTTCTGTCACCTTTGTGTTCTTCACTTTGGTATCTTTTCAAAAGGTTTATTAAATAACGAGATCCAAAAGACAAACTTTCGCTTTTATTAAATAATTAATACTTACCTAAAAGCATGACAGGATCAACTAAAATAAATCCCTTAATGAGTATAAAAACTAATATATCAGTTGTGTTATTGTAAAATATATCCGTGTTCACAATTCCGATACCGATTAGGTCAATTCCAATTAACTTCAGAAAGCTGTTAGTATGGAGGGCAAACGTATCGAGAGCCGCGTGCTATCGGGTCTAATGTGAAGTGACATTGATTGCGCCAGCAACGCTTTAACCACTAACAGCGTTAGTTTTCGAGAACTTAACTGACCACATAAACATTTACGACTTTTCAATTGGTTCACACATAGAATGTTTTCAGTGTAGATAGTTCCGATTTATTTGTAAGTATTCTGTTTATCGTAGTATCATGGTGGTTTTTTATATTAATGCATTCATTACTTTATAATTGACTTGACTAAATTGACTTTTTTTTAATTGTTGTTTTTTTTTTTTTTATTGAGATATGTATGTATATCTTTAACCTGAAAATGCAATCTATTATTGCATTTTTTGCCAGGCATTTTTCAATATGAAATGCATGAAACATTATTTTTCGTAACATACTAAGTCGAAGTGTATCGAAGTGATAATACAACGTGCAGTTGCAATCAGTTCCGCGGTAACGTTTTATAAAGATATTTTTATTTCGTTAAACGTTATTATTTACAGATTTATTTACAATTTTCTAGAATAGCATCTTGGAGCAACCTGTAGCGCAGAGATGAAATTGAAACAAACAAGAAAAAAAGGCCACGCCATTCGAGTTGTTTTCTGAGGGTTTTGCAAAAAATTCATTTATGATGCTACTCACAGCGGTGTATTCCCGTTCGTCCCCTCGACTTCGTCCCCATATGGGGACGAACGGGAATTTACAAAAATAATATTTAATTTGTTCCCGATCGTCCCAATCCTAATTCAGGAGGGGACGAATGGGAATATGTTCTTCGATTAGTGCCATTCGTCCCACTAAAAAGATTGGTGCAGAAATATGTTTATTCGTTGTTTCGTAGTTTACTTTTAAATTAGTTACTTCGTTAGATTTAATCATTATTTTACAAAATTCTTCTCTATTTTTTTATGAATTCTAAAACGTATCCTAAGTTTATCATTGTTTCACTATGTTTACCTACACTAAATATAACAACTCTGGCGGGAAGCGCCGCGCCGGCGATGCTGGTAGTTAACAAAAGAGTGCCGATAACATTGTGTTATTTGCGTAAATCCTATTGGTTTACCTGACATTCTCTCCCTTTCCTATCCTTAAATTAGACCGGTCGGGTTAGTGTTGACAAAACAACGAAAGTGCACGGGTGTTAATGTAATAATATATATATTCGACACGAGTTCTGCGGAAAACTACTGATGTAAGTACCTACATTTTTGTAAGTTATAAATATTATTAGATTGTTTACAGTCAATACTATATTGTCTCGTGTCTTATTAATTTATGCTAATAATGTACGGTATCAATATTTGTATTAAATTTTAGTATACACATATTATTAAATATCATTCTAAATTATATTAATAAGTGTGTAATTCTTGTCTCCTGTTTTTTAGAGCTCAACAATGTCACAAGAAGCGCATCCTGGTCCCTCTGGTAGTACAGGAAGCTGTTTGCAGTATATACAAAGAAAAGGTGGAATCGTGCTTCTGCGTGCTGGATACCAATTTTTAAGGAAAAGGCAAAACAAAAGTGGAGCTGTTGTATGGGAATGTCATCTTAGAAGAAAGAATAAGTGCAGTGGGACCTTAACTATAAAAGTAAGTACCTACTTTTTTGGCTTTTTTTTTCATGCAAAATCAGACAATGGGTAAATAAATTATGCACGTTTATTGCAGAATGATCAAATTTTGAAAGAAACCACACACACATCCTGTACACCGGACTTCAATAAAAACATAATAGACATCCATATTGATGAATGCAAGAAAAATATAACTTCTGATGATGTACCTTGCGTACCAGCCGCCTTTCATTCAACAATTTCGAAAATGTTGGACGAAGGACTTGATAAAGTAACTTTACCCAAAGATATTCCTAAGTTTGCAAACATCAAAAGCACTTTGTATCGCCATCGAAATAGCACTTATAATATGAGTAAAATCACTTTCAATGACGTTAAAACGGTTGAGGTTCCTCAAAAATTTCAATCATTTTTGTTAGCAGATTACTGTTACGGTAACACACGCTTACTCATTTTTTGTTCACAAGAAGCTAAAGAAAAATTGATAGTTTTAAAAAAATTATTTGGTGACGGTACATTTAAGAGTTGTCCACCTCCATTCCAACAGCTCTACACCGTTCATGGTGATTTAGGAAGTAATAATCAAAGCACAGCTATGACGCCATTATTGTACGCTTTAATGTCAAACCGTAAAAAAGAAACATACGAGATACTTTTCAGACTTGTTAAATCTCAAATCAACGATTGGAATCCTACATCCTTTACCAGTGATTTTGAAGAAGCAGCTATGGCTGCTATGCGTACAATTTTTCCAGAGATAAGTATCCACGGCTGTTATTACCATTTTAATAATGCTATTTGGAGGAAAGGCCGTGAATTAAATCTAACAAAAAATAAAACTTTAAGACGTCAAGTAGCCCTAAGTGCGGTGCTTCCATTATTACCAGAGGAGCGTATTTTTGAAGGCTGGTTTTATATCGCTAGCGAAAGCCCCGATGATAGCCAAAGTGAAAAATTTCGGCAATACATGCTATCGCAGTGGCTTCAACCGAATTTCGTAAAAGTGTGGTGCAGTTTTGGAAAACGACACCGTACTAATAACTTTGCCGAAGGGTGGCATTTTAAATTAAATAGTGCCATAGGCAAAAAAAAACCTAATATTTTAAAATTGCTTACGGTGTTACATCAAGACTCTAACTTAAACAGCGTGAAAGCAAAACAAAATCCAAAACGGCGTAAGCTACATTCAATCTTGACAGACCAATATATTATGGATTGCCAAATGCAACTTCTTAATTCAGAAATAAATGTAGGACATTTTTTAGAAAAACTTACGTAGGTATTAATCATAATAAGTAAAGTGCTCGATGGTTGTGTACGTTGATTTAATCTCTAGGCTTTGTGTGCAATAATTATTACTGCCTACTGTTATGACCTCGACTACTTTCTTCAATACTTGTGAATTTTTTATTGTTGTTACCCTTTATGATGTATTGTGTTCATGTTTTTTCACTTTGATTTTGTATATGTTTTTTATTTTGATTTTGAAATTGTGCTAATTTGTTGACGCTATTTATGTGTAAAATTAATGTGTAACCTGTTCTGATTCCTTATACAATATGTAACACAAAAATGTGACACCGTATACCTATACATATATAAGCAAATGTGACTTTTTAAAAATTAGGACGATAAGTTTTTTTTGTTATTTTTACCTTGATTTCGTGATATTTTGGGTATTTTATTTAATTTTGCTTTTGAAAGTGTGATAATTTACTGACCCTATTTATGTGTTAAAATAATAAGTAAACTTTTCTAATCACTTACATAATGTAAAACGTAAAATCTTGCCACCATACACATAAGCAACTGTGACTACAAAAAATAGTGACTTATATTTCAAAAGGAAACAACCTGAATGGAAAAAAAGTCTGTTTGTAGTGTTTAATTGTAATATAATACAGACTTTTTTTTATTATAAGCTCTATACACTGATTTTTTAATCATAATTTTTAGTTATAAGGAGAATTTTATTCTTAATTAAAAAAATATTATGTAAAAAATATTGCGAGTTATCGCAAAGTTGATTCTGTGATTTTTTACTGTGATTTTTATGCCTTAATAAATGACTGATTTTTATTTCAAATTTGTTTTTTTTACCAATTAAAACCACCAGTCTTATATTATTTGGTGGGAGCAATAGACCTAAAAAAAAGAATTAATAAATTATTCCCATTCGTCCCCCCTAAAAATTTAGAGGGACCATCGGGAAAATAAATAACGAATTCCCGTTCGTCCCCATATGGGGACGAAGTCGAGGGGACGAACGGGAATACACCCTCACAGCTGGGTCAGAACAATAGACAAACGTTGAACAAAAAAAGTTGTCGATCAACGACCTTTTACCAGCTGACAAAGAACAATAGCTTCATGAATGAGTCGTTCATATAGTTTGATCCTAATTTTGCTTATTTTTTATTATTTCATTTGTTTGAATTTTTTTTTCAATGTAATAAATTATTTTATCTTATTATATTTTTATGATTACTGGCCACTAGCCCTACCTACTCGTACGTCTTTAATTAATGTCGGAACAGCGGCAGCACGTTGTATACAACGTGCCGCTGCTTTGACGACATTAACTTAACACGCGTACACGGTTCCGCGTTTTCGTTTTGTAAATATATTTTAATTTCATTAAATGTTATTATTTATTGATTTATTTACAACTTTCTAAAATAGCATCTTGGAGCAACCTGTAGCGCAGAGATGAAATCAAAACGAACGAGAAAATAATGATCACGCCACTCGAGTTTTTTTCTGGGGGTTGTGGAAAAAAAATTATTCATGAAGCTCACACTGCTCACAGCTGGGTCAGAACAATAGACAAACAATGAACAAAAAAAAGGGTTAAAGTCAAAGACCTTACCAGCTGACATAGAACAATAGCTTCATGAATGAGTTCTTTGCTTATAGTGATCCTAATTTTGGTTATTATTTTATTATTTAGTTTGTTTATAATTTTTTTTTTTTTTTGAATTTATTAATTATTTTATCTTATTATAATTTTTATGATTACTGGCCACTAGCACTACCTGTGTCTTTAGTTAATGTCACTATAGCAGCGGCACGTTGTATGTGTCTCTCATAAACACGCCTATATTCTTCGAAAAGGTAGACATCAGAAGTGATATTGCTGTTGTTATTCTGTCCTACCTACGTATACAAAAATACTCTTTCCTGTCCGTTATCAGCTTTTAAAAGCAAAACGTAGTTTACAAGTTCACACCCCTCTGTTTCTCACAGATTGTAAAGTGTCACACTGCATGTCACGTCGTACTAATTGTTTGTTTAGATTAGCCCGAGTTCTCTCGTTGAAAGCTGTCAATTAAATTAAACTGAATGGCGGACATAATGGTTCATTAATACGTTTCTGAACGTTTCATAAAGTGTCCATTGCAGCTTCATTTGTATCTGAAACGTTGCACTCAGTGTAGCGGAAGTAATGAGTTGTTTTGTTTGTTAATGAAAAGATGATATTTTCATTTTTATGTTTAAAGTAGGTTTAAAGTAGGTAGGTGATTTTAGTAGTTTATTAGTAATAGGTTTCAAAAAGTAGGACTACAATAGTTTATTTATTTTACATATTAATCTGTGCTTATTCGATAAGTGTGAATCCTAACTAATATTATTATAAATGCGAAACTGAGTTTGTTTGTTTGTTACTCTTTCATGCTAAAACAGCTGCACGGATTTGGATGAAATTTGACAGATAACCTGGGACCTGGAGAAGGACATAGGCTACTTTTTATCCAGGTAGTACATTCCTGTGGGATGATTTCCGACATCCACGCGGGCGAAAGCCAGTTAGTCAATCTCAATCTGCCTAGTCTTTCCCCAACTATGTTGAGGTACCAGTAGTTTTACATGGGGTGACTCCTATCTGACCTAAGCTAGTTAGTAATAAGTAATAATAGAAAAAAAACACTAGTTTACTAACGCTTTCAGTCCACGATTATGACTGCTGACAAAAAGCAGGACTACAACAGAGTTTACTTATACGATAAGTGTGGATATTTTATAAATAATGTATTTAAAAAATTACACCTTTTTAAAATTCACACACATGCAACCACCCTGCGAAGCGAAATAAAATAAAATCAAAATGAAAAGCACTTTATAATTTTCACTCAACTAACGTTTTAAAAATATCTGATGCGCTCTCCAACGCGGATTAAAAATGTTCAAGCACTGTTACACAGCCACTAGTGTTGTACGTACGTACGATAAGTGCGGAAAATGAGAGGAAAAACCTCTGCTTTTATGAAGTACGTGGCGTTAATTATACGGAAGCCTGTGACCCATCAAATTTTAGGTATATAGGTGTGTTCTTTGCCCGAAATTTTCAGTTTAAATTCGCCGGATTTTTGCGTTATTTGTTGTAGGTCCTATAATGTATGATTAAGTCCATAATCTTTTTATCCTTTATCCTCAAAATACCTTCATTTGTCTTATCCATCAAACGGGTTAACATAATTTTTTTTCATAATGGGATGTTGTAATTTTTTATAAGTATCATAATTCTTTTATCTGTATTACTTTTTTTTTCCTTATTATGTTCTGTAGTTTCTGCCTACCCCCATGGGAAGGCGTGAGTTTATGTATCAATCTGCCTAGCCTCTTCCCAACTATGTTGGGGTCGGTTTCCAGTCTAACTGGATGCAGCTGAATACCAGTATTTTACATGGAGCGACTGTGTATCTGACCTCCACAACCCAGTAACTGGGTAAGACTGGTTGAGACCTGGTAAGACTCCTTGGTAAGACTGGTTGTCAGACTTTCGGACTTCTAACGACCCGAAACGACTGTCAAAGTTCCACGAATGACAGCCGGAACCAACGGCTTAGCGTGCTTTCCAAGACACTGAGGAGTCTCGGTATGTAAAGATGATCACCCATCCACGGACCAACTCCGGCAAGCGTAGCTTAACCTGATGGATCGACCCGTGCTGCTGAATTATTTTCTCTTTCAGTTACACGCTACTTTTATTCGTACTTTTTAGGGTTCCGTACCTCAAAAGGAAAACACGGAACCCTTATGGGATCACCTCGTTGTCCGTCTGTCTGTCAGGACCCTTTTTCTCGGGAACACGTAGAGATATCAAATTGAAATTAATATAAAATACGTAAGACTATGGTCCCTTGGAGTCCTAAAAAATCAAGCTTCAAAGTCAACGCAATAAAAAATACGGCCATTTATGCGACTTAGTTTGATACTCGCAAGTAAATCAAAACCTACAGGGTACTTCCCGTTGACCTACAATAAATAAAAGCAAGGTCTCTCAGCACAAGTATAGGAAAATGTCCGAAAATTGTTAATTTTTTTCGGGATTACAATGTTAAGTTTGTTCTTGGTTCAACTACGAAACCCTTCATTGTGCGTGGTGCGATGAGCACTTGGCCGGTTTTTTCCAGTGGTGACATATTACAAGTCTGCACAAAAAAAAACGCAAAAACCCTGCCCTATGCTGTTGCAGTGTTATTTCCGGGTGTGACTTATTTTTTTTGGTTTCGGTACTAAAACAAATCCTCACGTATAATTTGTCATGTCCGCCTGTCCGTTCCACGGGACCTTTCATTCGTCTGCCCCGGGATTTATGTTTTACCTCTGTAACTTTACACCCACCTATGTGTAATTAAATTATGAAAAAAATATGGACAATTTTAGGGAATAATTTATTCTGTAAACTTACGTGTTCTAATCTTAAATTATAAGTAGAACTAAGTACAAAATGTAATGCTAGCGTTCGATCAGTAGACATGTTTTAAGCTTTATTATTTTTTGACGTTTAAATAACATCTCTTAACTTTAAGCAACGTTTATGAATAAAGGGGTAATTGTAGCTTTATTACACCAGCACAAGTCGCTAACCTAACTTGTTCAAATATTTGTCCAAAACTTTTTTATGATACAAAAGTCAACATAATCCTACGTATAAGTCAAGAAATATTACAAATTGAAAGGCGCCCCTTTCGGCAACATATTCTAAGGCATAGGCTCGCTAGATTCCGGCCCACTGAATATGAAATCAAACGTCTCGTATCATTCACATCAAATTCCTTTACATGGCCTCCCATATTTTACTACCTTATCTTATATTTTTGCATTAAGACCTATGGTTAAGCTCGGAAATGTTAAGCTCGGAAGGACCAATTTCATTTAAACCACTCTAGCGACTCGCGCCGGGTTTTAGCACTTGACAAAACATCAAGAAGAAAGCTCGATGTTTTGTCAAGTAAAACACAAGTTTAAAATAAAAACAAAGAAGAAAGAAACCACTTAACAAAACATCGACAAGAAATCTCGATGTCTTGTCAAGTAAAAAACAAGTTTAAAACAAAAAAAAAAACAAAGAAGAAGTTTTGGAAACTTTCATGTAATAAAAATAAATTTTCTTTTTACGAATTGGGTGGTTTTATGAATTTTTCAAGTAAAAAATAAGTTTAAAACAAAAAGAAAGAAACAGAAAGAAAGAAGTTTTGTAAACTTTCATGTCAATCAATCAATCTGCATATCCTTTTCCCAAGTATGGTGGAACTTTCATGTAGTAAAGAAAAATACCTAAATTTTCTTTTTATGAATAATATTTTTTATTTCTCTACTATAAACAAAACTTAATTAAAATATACAAGTTAACACTAAATTATTTAAACTATGTACAAGTATATAGGTATAATAATTTAAAAAAGGGGAATGAATTGGATTTGGATTTTCTATTATATGAAAGTTTAATATTGATGTATTATAGGTCTTCTAAATAGACTTTCCGGAATAAAAATAAATTCTCTAAATAATGGTTAAAACCGCATAAAATTCCGTAGCTAAGTTTAGAAGAACAACGCAGTCACACAGACAGACACGAAAAGCTATTTATTTTATAATATGTTTAGATATAGAAATCCCATCGTGTCAGCACGAGAAATTGAATTGAACAGTTTTAACAATGTCTCAAGTAGCCGACCAATAAATACAGTCGAATCAATTATTGAAATCTGTAGACCGAAGCCACTTCAACGCGGACAAACATCTTAGCATCCAATTTCATTATCTCATTATACGAAGGAATTTAGTATCAAAGGCATTAATGGCATCTTTAAGCGCTTATGAGAATACCTGTGCTCTTAATTACATTCCTTTGTTCAGGTGAATAGCTCAGGTGGGCATCTTTTTTAATTAATCGTTGAAATAAAGTGAGTTACTGTCGACAACGACGCCTTTACGCCTTAAAGTTACTTTTTGACACTGATTCACGGGATTCACCCTGCCCCTATGGTCCTTTGGTTTTGCAGCTTGCAAGCAAAATTTTTTCGAAATTGGAAAGGCCTTGCGTTTGTCGATAGTACCTATAAAAAGTAAATAATTTAGAATAAAGCTACCTGTACTGTTTCTACAAAATGTGAAGGGTATTTTATAGATTACCTACAAAACCACTCCTTGAACACTTTTCATTCTAAGACTCCAATGTCCGTCTGTCTGTCTGTCCGTCTGTCACCAGGCTGTATCTCATGGACCGTGATAGTTAGACAGTTGAAATTTTCACAGATGATGTATTTCTGTTGCCGCTATAACAACAAATACTAAAAACAGAATAAGATAAATATTTAAGGGGGCTCCCATACAACAAACGTGACTTTTTTGCTCGTTTTTGCTCCATATTGATAACGGCAACAGGTAGACGCTTGAAATATTCACAGAATATTTATTTATATATTCACTTTAAAAATAAATAATTAAATTAAGATAAAACAAATATTTAAGGGGGACTCCCATACAACAAACATGATTTTTGCCGTTTTTATATATAATGGTACGGAACTCTTCGTGCGCGAGTCCGACTCACACTTAGCCGGTTTTTTAGCTCTTCTTTTTTCTGGATCTTTGACCATGGCATGAGCTATTCTCGTATAGATCATGCCAAAGTAAAGATAATAAATAAATTTAAAAATTGACTACCCCGTATCAAAAGTAATAAAACTGAATTTATTATTCGAGAATACATGATACCAATTTAATGCTCTGATAACTTTAAAACTAAATATGTAAATTGTCTCCCACACCCAATCATTTTAATCAAGTCAGCATAAAACTATTAAAATGGCCCTTTGCCCTTCGGTCCTTTGGTACAGCGGGGTAATTGGCTTTAATTTTGACAGTTCAACAACATTCATTGCTTTATTTACGTAGTTGAGAAGACAAAATTTTCGAACCTAAGAAGCAATGGGTTAGCAATATGCTTCAAAATCATTCAGATTGTGATTGAAACTGTGTTACGCAATTAAGGAGATGGCCTCATGCTTTTAAATCAAAGGAAATATCTGGTTAGTTTAACCTTAAGACACTGAAAATTAAATGCTGTATTTTAGTACATAAATCCCTATGTCCTATACTATTCAATGAGCAATATATGATATTTGTAATCACGTTCTCGAAAACGGCTCTAACGATTTCGATGAAAGTTGCTATATAGGGGTTTACGGGAGCGAAAAATCGATCTAGCTAGGCCTCATATCTGGGAAAATTTGTTTTCTCTATTTTCACCCAAGCATTGCTCGGTCGACCAGGTAATAATGATTTATATCAAAACTGTAAATCTAAGTTTGACAAATAGTTTATAAACCTTTAAATAAAGATTTATCGACGAGTAGAGACTAAATCCATTTCCACCGGTCACGTGGAAAGCTCAGATAAGAAAGTGAGACAACATTGACCCAATCGTTCCAAAGGGGTGGCTCGTGGCTCATTGTGACACCTTATCTATCGAGCCATCTCAGACGGGGGATGTTACGAACCAATTTGTCGTAGTCGAGAAATTGGAAAATTCAATTTCAAACGTATTTGCTGCGATCTACTTTGGTTGTAAAAATAGCTCACTGAATTTGAAGGTATTTTTCGTGTGTAGGAGTGGATGTCGGCTTTTAATATCAACTGTCACTCACACACATACCAAGAGATTGTAAGTGGCATTAATCAATGTGAATTTTAAGTTCTTCACAGTCGCGTGAAAACATTCAATCAAGGCTTTACATCAATCTGCCTAGCCTTTTCCAAACTATATTGGGGTCGGCTTCCAGTCTAACCGGATGCAGCTGAATACCAGTATTTTACATGGAGCGACTGCCTATCTGACCTCCACAACCCAGTAACTGGGTAATACGATACCCCTTGGTAAGACTGGTTGTCAGACTTTCGGGCTTCTGACGACCCGTAACGACTGTCAAAGATCCACGAATGACTGCCGGGACCAACGGCTTAACGTGCTTTCCGAGGCACGGATGAGTCTCGGTATGTAAAGATGGTCACCCATCCACGAACCAACCCTGGCAAGCGTAGCTTAACCTGATGGATTGACCCGTACGGCTGTTATTAATTAGCCACGAGCTCCTCAATCAAAGCTTTACGTCAAACCAAATATATATTATGCGTTACATATTATATTGTTATAATAACAGTTCTTTTCCCCCAGCCTCCAAATACCCGAAAAAATGCTACTGGAGCTGAAGCGGAAAACCAAGTTTGTGAACCAGTTGAAAAATAATTAATTAAATAATTAAGAGCCAAGTCTTTGTTCGACGAAGACTTGGCACCGATTTAAAGTAGATACCTACGTGCTTATTTATGTATAAGTTCAATATAAAAAATATAATTTATGAACATGAAAAGTAAAGCATCGGGAAACTAACACAATACAGTTTCTTGAAAAATATATACTTTGCAAAGTCTCGAAAACAAAATCTAATTACTTTTAAGTAAACTTTTCCTGTAAAAAAAATATCATCAAGCTTATAAAAGCTATTTTTTTCTTTATAAATAGCCAATGTTCTAACAATAGAACATTGTCTATATTTCTGTAGGTATTCCGTTTATAAAACCACTTATTAAGAATGGCAGAAGTCTCATTCTACATTCTTCTCACGATACCTAAGATTCTTACGGTCCACTAAAATTTGTGTGGTTCATTCTTCAGAAGACCATTAGTCCGCATGGTCCTCGTATGGCCTGACCAAGATTACGTCTGGACCTCTGAGTTTGTTTCTTGTTTCGGTCTTTCGTCTCAGAGTAGACTATGAGACATCGAATCGTTTTTGACGTGTAAAAGTGGTTTTTGAACCAATTAACAGAAATAAATATCACTTATCATCATTATTTATCAGTTTCTTACGCAGAATTTCTTGAGACGCTGTTTCTACGGAATTATGTGATCAGCCTCAGGCTCAGCGGAATTGGTAAAATTCCCTGCTGTACCAACCTTGTCTACCTAAGGATGAACCTTTTACCGCCGCAGGAGGTAGATATTCTCGTATAATCGTATAGCTTAGCCAACACGAAAGAATAAAAAGCCATGCATTGCATTTCTTTTCATGCACAACTGGTCATACGTCAACGGTTCATCATAAGGTGTCAGACCTCTTGGGCAAAAGACCAGCAAGCTTAGAACATCATTGTCAAACATCTAGGTACCTATCAGCTACGAGCTTTTTAAAAGTTTATGCGATAAACCTTCTGAATTAACTTTTTTAGGGAAGAACAATTTAGCCAAGTCGTGGGGCGACTCGGTTTCCGCTACATAAAGTCGCGAGAGGGCGCCTCCATCGATCGGTGAGGTTGGTTCCGTAGTACAAGAATGTTACTCGAATGTGATAAAATGTTCAGGTTTTATTGAGGAGTTATGTGCGGTGCGGGAACTGGAATGGAATAAATTGGAATGTAAATTATTTGAATAACATTTTTACACGTGGTTTGATATCTTATATAAGTTATAACATATCACAGGAAACATACGGAGAGATTGAATTTTACTAAGACAATAATGTACGAAATATGCTGGAGCCGTTAGACCTGCGTTTCTGCGGCGACGAAGCGTGGTGATGAAAAAGACCCACGAACAATAACTCCATAAGACAGAAATGCTTATGTTATGATGGGCAGGAGGAGTCACACTCAGAGACAAGGTGCGCAACGGACATATATTAGAGGGAGCTTCAAGGTTGCAAAAATAGCTGATAAAGTAAGATTCCAGACTGAGATGGTACGGACATGTACTGACGAACAGATGAGCATGTCGTGAAAAAGTACCCCTCCAAGAATACAAAGACGAGGGGAAGAGGAAGACCTCAAGCCACATGGATGACGAAGGTCCAAAAAGACATGAGGGAGATGGTACTTTCGGAAGATGACGCACAAGACCGAAAAAAATAACGTCGCATGCATGATTGGGAAAGTCGACTCCGCGTAACGAGTAAAGGCGAGGCCAAAGAAGAAGAATAATGTACAAAATACAGTACACTTCTGCTAAGCGTTTTCGAAAAGTTTAAGCGGATCCGAAAACTAAATAAGAAATACACCTAAAACTTCCTATTTATCCACCAAATGTAAAACACGAACAGTCCAACTACAAAGTTAATATAAACCCAACAGTTCAAGCTCTCGACAAAGCCTTAATCTGTTAAGAAAGTATTAGCATAAACGAGATAGCCTGGCCAGGACGTGAACAATGCAGGCTAACTGTTGCCACCCCCTTGCTTAAATAAATTATATACCAGGCTATGGTATTGTTCAAAGTGGTTATACGTGGTATAGAATCTATGTAGGTTTTAGTTAAGTACACCATATTGTTCCTATATTGTTTTTGTAATGTAGGTATCTTATAAACGCTGGAATAAATATTCAATACACTAGGTCTGATTTTACATACAAGATAATCCAAAACAGCCAAATAATATACTTAACTATAATTACTTTAAGAAACCATTGACGGGTGTAGGTCTACGTTCACTAAAATGTCGCAAATTAAGAATTGAACCCCTTGCAGCCTTAAGCCCGGACTCCACCAAAGCGGAGACGAGACGAGAGGAAATGTGTTGGAAACAACCAATAGGATTTTGTTATTTACATAATATCTCGTCTCCGCTTAGCTTTAGTGTATACGGTTGAGCACAGAGTCTGATGTCTTATATTTGCTAATCGCGGACAAAACAGAGATGTGAGCTGTGCTTCGCGACGCGCAGCGGAGACGAGAGATGTGAGCCGCCGCCGCCGCCGCCACGCAAAGTCGTTGCTGAGCCGTAACGCCATCCATTTCACTTACACACCGAGCTAAAAGATGATTTTAGCACATTAGATTTCCCGTGGATCACACTCCACTACCTGAAGAAAGGAGGGCATTAAATGAACAAAGGCTGACCAAAAATAATATATATATTAGGGTGCCTGCCGTTTTGCCAAAAATATTTTGACAAAATTTCATTACCCAAACAAATTTTAGCAACCTTTTTTATACCATTGCAATATTTCGAATGATTTTAGTACGCATATTTTCATTTGGTCAAATTTTTACTTGGCAAAATATTACTAAGTATAATGTCATTATGGAATTTGGTCTTTAATCAAATGATTTATTACAGCAAACAATCTTCAGACAATAAACGTTTGGTGAAATGATTTGTTAAGACAAAAAATATTAAGGCAAAAATAAGATTTTTAGACATTTGACTTGCTGGTTAAATTTGATGTCTTTTGCGTACTTCTTTGTAAGTTTTTGTGCTTGAATTTGTCTGAAACAAGTCAAATTTATGGTTACTTGATATTAGTTTATTTATGGAAGTAGTTAGAGTAGGTTAATTATTTAAAAAAAAATGGTTAGGTTAAAACTGTGACCTCCTACGCACGAGCCGAGCGAGCGAAGCGAGCGGTTCCGCGGTAGCGGCCGGCGAGTGCCAGACACGACTTGCATTAATAGAAAAAAGATATTGTTTTTAGTAGGTTATCCGGAACTCAACAATTTAGATTAGGTTAATTTCTTCTTTAAAACAAATGGGTAGGTTAGGTTAGGTTAAAACTGTGACCTCCTACGCACGAGCCGAGCGAGCGAAGCGAGCGGTGCCGCGGTAGCGGCCGGCGAGTGCCAGAAACGATTTGCATTAATGGAAAAAAGAGATTGTTTTTAGTAGGTTACCCGGAACTGAATTATTTAGATTAGGTTAATTACTTATTTTAAAAAAATGGTTAGGTTAGGTTAAAACTGTGACCTACTACCTACTGTGCCAGGAACGACTACATTATATAGAAAAAGAAGAGCACACATTGAGCGCCATTTATGATTTACCTCCTACCCACTTAGTAGTTCACATTTTTGTCATTGAAGTTTGACTGAATAGGAAAGGGTGAATTGAAAACTGACGATACTAAATAAGTATTTGGCTTATTTGATTTTGCATAAAAACTGTTATTCCAAATGAAATATTTGACTAAATAAAAAATGTTAGAAGTACTAGTTGGTAAACAAGTTATAGTTTAAACGTTCATTTGCCAAACATTAGGTTTGCGTTACAACTTTTTGTGAATAGATTTTTTGCTAAGTAATAATTTGGCAAATGAAATTATGCGAAAAATTTTTTGGGAAGTGAAAATTTGTCAAATTCCTTTTGGTCAAACAAGGGAGACCCTATATATTAATATACCCATGAGCCAATTGCGAAAAGGTCAGTACCAAAAAAAAAAAAAAAAAAAAACCTATTAGGTACCTATTATCGCGGTCTGTCGTAGGATGGGTGACTAACCATTTTACACTGAGACCCCTCCGTGGCTTGGAAAGACATGTTACGTCGACCGTCCCGGCTGTCATTCGTAGATCTTTGACAGTAGGTAGTTACGGGCAGTCAGAAGTCTGAAAGTCTGATAACCAGTCATACTAAAGGGTATCGTTTTACCCAGATGCGGCCGGTTTCTACAATAAATCGTAATCTTGATCCAATCGACGGCCGAGTTCGTCAATCTGAGTCTATGAGAGGGCGAATCACACAGCAAAGCATGTTGGTAGGTAGGTACTTATGGGAAAAACTTTAACAGAACTCTCGCATACAAATAGAATAATAATGTAAATCATTGCAAACAAGACATTGACGACCAGCCTTGCTTTTTTTTTTTTTTTTTTTGTCAAACGAAATAACTAATTCCTAGTCGGCTTTTGTTTCAAGCGAGAGAAATCTAATAAACAGCACCGCGGCTCCAAAGACACCCATTTCTTAAGAAAGATTTATATGTAAATGATATTACAACGTGACGGGAATTTTGTAATTTTTCTCATGAAACATCAACGTCACTTGAATGTTAAAAACGGGAAGAAGGTTCTGAAGATTTATTAACGCGTATAAGAAAACTTGGAAGTGGAAAATTGAATTGAAATAGCGAATCTTTAGCATTTATTCTCTTCTAGCTTCAGCTTATTGTAGGTACTTAAGGGGATATATCGATAATTTTGTGTTTTTAAAATTCATTTATAACCATTGTATATGATTAGATCATTTGGATTTCCCATGTGTTATTTGACTATATTGTCAACTGCTGTACTAAAACCAAAACATGATTTGGTTCTTGAAAATTTTTCGATAGAAAAAAATCCAGTCTATTTTATATTGTACGATTTTTTTTTTAAATTTTAAATTTCGAAAAACAGTCGGAGGTATAATCTTTCTGAACATGTACACACGGCTACACATCAAGCTATTCATTTCCAGTTTATACTGACCTATCATTGTAAGAAAATCCTACACAATGCGAGATCAGCTTATGTATATTGGAAATGTATAGCTTGATCTGTAGCCGTGCGTAGGCGTACATGTAGAATTTTTTTTTTAATATTCATAAATTGGAGATGTTGGGTACATTATGGACCCCAAAAATATGACCATTGTAGAGCCATTTTCTTTAATTTTTTAAAGAAATATTTGACTAATACTATTTTACTTTTTTGTACATTGTAAACCTCGTCAATACAAACATTTTGACACCTCAATTAACTATATTGACTTAGAAATAACGGAAATATCGCCATGACGTACTTTTCATGAAAATAGGGCCCATACAAGAGCGATCAAAACAAACATTTCCAATGTTAAAATTAAAAATAATTCAAAATATAAGATTAAAAATAAGCTGATGACCAGTCTCAACTGACGGCGCCCGTTCACGAACATGACGCGTGGATCAGCACCATCTAGCTCAACTGAGCTCAACCATTTTGTACACCGAAGGTACTTTTCATAATAATAATAATTTTAAAGGCTTCTTGTAACGAGCACTGATCACGTGTTCTGTGTGAGAAATTCCATCAATCAATCAATCTGCCTAGCCTTTTCCCAACTATGTTGGGGTCGGCTTCCAGTCTAACCGGATGCAGCTGAATACCAGTATTTTACATGGAGCGACTGCCTATCTGTTCTCTACAACCCAGTAACTGGGTAATACGATACCCCTTGGTAAGACTGGTTGTCAAGACTTTTGGGCCCCTGACGACCCGTAACGACTGTTAAATATCCACGAATGACAGCCGGAACCAACGGCTTATCGTGCTTTCAGAGGCACGGAGGAGTCTCGGTATGTAAAGATGGTCACCCATCCACGGACAACCCCGGCAAGCGTAGCTCAACCTGATGGATCGACCCGTGCGGCTGTTATTACTTAGCCACGAGCTCCTCCTCACGTTTATCCATCAATCTAGCTTAAATAAAAGTTGATAAATTTTATTACAGTAGGTAATTTAGTTATTTCCCGTAGTCATAAGTTTTTTTGTAACTACAATAACCTCAGAAAGTTTTCCTAGCTACGAAAACAGTGCCATGTTATTGATTTTCACACCTGCTTGTTTGGCCAAAGTCGGGACGGGACAAATAAGTGAAATTCATGCAACACATTATGTTCAGTGAATCCAGTCTGCCAAACAAACCACAAATAAATAATAGGACTGACGCAACACAATTAATTGGTCAGACGATTGGTCGAATTTATTTTGTTTATCAAATTGATTTTCAGAACTGGCTAACCACATTGAATAGTAGCAGGCGCGACAAGCGACACGACACAAAGGCACCTCGTACCGCGCGACGAGCGGTGCCTTTGTGTCGCGTCACTCGCGTCGCGATTCTCGTTGCGAGTCGCGCCTGTTTGTGGGAACCTGAATTCAGTACTGGTATTTCACACCAGAATTTATTATCCCAAGATAGCTCAATAATAACTTTACTGGTGTGGTTCATGTTCGTGAAGAGCTTGTGGCTAAGTACTAACAGCCGCACGGCTCGATCCATCAGGTTAAGCTACGCTTGCCGGGTTTGGTCCGTGGATGGGTGACCATCTTTACCTGGTCCATGGTCCTGACTGTCACTCGTAGATCTTTGACAGTCGTTACGGGTCGTTAGAAGCCCGAAAGTCTAACAACCAGTCTTACCAAGGGGTATCGTATTACCCAGTTACTGGGTTGTGGAGGTCAGATAGGCAGTCACTCTATGTAAAATACTGGTATTCAGCTGCATCCGGTTAGACTGGAAGACGACCCCAACATAGTTGGGAAAAGGCTAGGCAGATTGATTGCTGTGGTTCATGCTGTGAAGTGTGCCGATATTGCAATGTAGGTAGAATACAATCAGATACTAACAAATCTGATACATACACACTAACTTGTCCCATCTGCTTAGAGTGCCCCAAATATCCGTTCACCTGCACCCTTGACGGCCTGAACAACGCCTCTGACACCGCAAAAAACGTGGTCACCTACTGGGCCCAAACAATATGAGAAACAGATGTAGGGGAGAACGGGGTTAGAAGTTAACGGGGTTAGAAGTTACCGGGGCAAGTTGTTCCGACTAAAATAGCTCTAAGAAGAAAAGAGATAAATAGTATATGCACGAAGTATGTCGTCCCAAAATCGGCACTTCTAACCCCGCTCTCCCCTACCGTCGAAACAAAAAGAAGAACAAATTCATTGGCACTTTTATTTGCGATCTTAGTTATTATCATAATACCAAACCCGGAACCCCCGTACTAAAACACCGAAATTATAATGCAGTACCTACCTACCCAGCGGCAGCGGCTGAAAACATAAAATAAGCGTATAGAAACATTTTATTGCGCCCACAACTCTACTTTATGTTATCCGTAAACATTTGGTTCCGCGGATAAGTAGATACGGAGACTTTATGAGCATCTAATATTTTATATGATATAAATGTCAGCCTACCCAAAAGCTGTGAGGTAAATAAAAAGGAGTATGTAGGACTATAAACTCATTCATAAAATTATCCAAACCTTTTTTCAGGTCTAATAAGCTCTAATGCTAGATTTTGGGAACCGTTCTTTCGCTCATAATCTGACGAATCTTGGAAACTATATGAATTAATTTATCATAGTCATACAATTTTATACCACGATCATCCTAATTGCGTAACACATTATCGATCGGAGTTGGTTTCATTTTGAAACAAACTGCTAATCCATTGCTTCATATGTTCGAAAAATTCGTCTGCTCGACAACGTAAATAACGCAATGAATGTTACTGAACTGTCAAAATGAAACCAACTGCGATTGATAATGTGTTACGCAATTAGGGTGCTGTATAACTTGCTGTTGTGATTATATCATTCATTTATAGGTATAAAACAAAGTTAATTAATCTATCTCACGAAGTCGTGTCTTGAAGCCTTTATGTCATTAATCGTAAGGTTTAAATTGCAATAACTAACCCGCCTTCGTGAAATAGTTAAAGGCGAGTAAAACGGCCGTTTTTGGTGTTAACTCCATCCTCCTATAACTTCGAACCTAGGTGGTTTAGTGTTGAATTTTTGATACAAAAAAACTAACTCATCTGACTAGAAAGAATAGAATAGAATAAAATAGAATATTCTTTATTATGCACACCATTTAAATTACAGGTTACAATGTTGAAATTTTACATAGAGTGACACAATGGGTGGTCGTATCGCTAAAAGCGATCTTTTACAGACAACCTTTGGATGGAGTATGGGGACAAGGAGAGACAATTCACAAGTAGACAGTAGACAAGTAGGTAGTCCGTGGTGTACCATATACATATACAACATATACATACATTAATAAATTTATACTTATACAATAATAAACATGAAACAAGAGCAAGGAACTATACATGTAATAATGACGTTTAAAGAGAGAGGAAGTGTGTAGAAATATGAGCATAGGAAATTTGTAAACGTTCCATACTCCAGATTTAATATTTTTTTTCTCAATGGTGGCGCTAGTAAGCAGCGCTACTCGCCTTAACTTATAATTACCGAAGTGAAACTCACGTCAAAAGAAGTCAGCATTACCATACAAGGGACACTTTCGCCTAGTCACTCGGTATAAATAGATCCCTGCGGTAGCACATTACAATGTTTGATTTATGACGCTTGATAGCCTGTTGAGTAAAATATTATGAAGGCGGCAGCAAACGATGGGGGAGGACTGTACGTAAAGTTAATTTTGACCGTGAAACTACTAAGTTTGTATTGACGGCTTCGGAAATAGTGGTCTATAGATCACTTGTGTATTTCCGGCTCGAGGGACTAAAACATATTGGATCTTCAAATAATTTTTGGTCCTTCGAGCCGGGTCTGTAAATTATAGCCTTAGTTGAGAAATATAGGTTTCAAAGTCAAGGAATAAGGGTTGGTAAAAATCTAGATGATATCAAACAGATATTTTTGTATTGATTTTATTATATAGGCACCTTCGCGGATATTTGCGGTGAATCAGTTTTGAATCTTATTACCATAGTAATAAGTTCGAAATGTGGTTCACCGCAAATGTCCGCGATGGTACCTAGATTACATAGCATTCCTAAAGCCTGGGCACTTGACCTACCTAACCCATCGGTACCAAATTATAAATATGTATTACTTTGTCGGTAAAGAACAAACTTTACCTGGCTATTAATTGAACGGAACACCGTCCGGTGTAACACTTCATATAAAGATCTATAAATGAGTGACGTAATAATATTCTACTCGGCTATGATTCATTATCATCAACGATGAGTCAACGAAACCCGAATTTTTACTCACTCCCGTTACGGGTGCCATGTGTCGGCCATTTTTGTTGCTTAGTTATCACGTGCTCAAGCAGTTTTAATTTATCAACGTAACATTACTTTAGGCACATAAAAGTAAGGAGATAAACACTTATATTATCAAAAAAATACTAAATAAATTGTTACACAACGAGGACTCGACAACATAAGTGCGATGTCTAAATATAAATAGGTCTTACCTACCAATAGGAGTTAACATCCAATTCTAATAAAGAAAGATAAAGCCGTTACGCATTATTATAGGTCAGAGGTCGACTATCACAAAAACAGAATCCGGAAATATGTCTCACACGGGCCGGGCGTAGCTACCACCCGTATCAATGATATGGGGCCCTCGGCCGAACGAAAATTCGTAAAATATTATCCATAACCTCAAATTCTTATTGCTAAAAGGCCCGAAGTTATTGAAAACCTAATGAAAATATAAAAACTAACGGTAATTTGTTTATGGCTTACAAAGGCATCAAGCTCCTGCAACTTGATGCGTGCGTAGCGTGATCTAATTTTCAAGCTCTTACATTCATTTAGTAAATTCACACAGAAAATCTAACTGGATTTTCCAGTTTTCTAGCTCGCTTCGCTCGCTCTTGCATACTCTTAGTAAGACCACAATTACAGCTTAAAGTTCTGAGTCAGAATTAAATTAAGTATTTATTTTGTAAAATAAAAAAAACAATACCCTCCTTTACAACTAATCGGGTAAAAAGTGCCTCCATTTTTTTTTTGTATACATGGCCCTTTTAGTACTGGCTACGCCACTGCGTCTCATCCTGTCACACTGTCACGCCTAAGAACACAAAATTGATTGCCCAAAAGTATTGTACAGGTTGAAAATAATATACATACGTGTCGAATTGTGAGAACCTCCTCCTTTTTTATCGTTGGTTGAAAATAGTGTCAAATTCGGTAATTAAGTAAGTAGATACTTATTTTCTACTACATTCGATAAATATAGATCAGAAGGCCAATTCTCGTACTTAAAAACGTTCAAATTCAAGTCGCAATCTCATGCCAGGCAGCGATAATAAATGTCCAAAATGTAGGTAAACGCTATACAATTTTTGACAGATTGAGACTGAGATGAAATTGGAAACGTTGTTAAAAATACGGGAATTGCCTTCGGATCTCAATTTCATCACCTGTCATGATAAACTGGGCACTCTGTACCCTTTCAACGCCACGCACTGCCATTTTCTTGTAATCTGTCAAAAGCCAGGCTTCTGCTTTGTGTGTAGGTAATGGGAAATTAATCGTAATTGAATGCACGTTACCATTTATCTGCCAGTCAGTTTGTATTACCGTGATTTCTAATATGATTTAGATAAATCGCTTTTGAATGGGAACGACGACGTGTGTGTTTTCGTAAGTTAAGAAGAGCTTAAAGTTACATATTGTAGGTATCTGATCGGATAAGTTCAATGTGATGTCTTAATTATCTGTTAACGTAACGATGACGTCATTGCGTTGATGAAGTGGGTTTTGTATCTAATGTACATTTTAACAACAGGTACCTACTAGGGGCAGAATTAAAAACAAACAAAGTGACATCAAAAGCAAAAGATGGAATTAATAACGTCAGACCGAAACAAACCCAATTAAAATAGAAATTGCAAACATATTCAATTTATTCAGAGATAAATAAGCCTGTGAGGCCTACATTTGGTTTTATATCTATTTATCCGCGAGACCGCGGCATCTCGCAAACGACGAACCGACGAAATTTGAATAATCACGACGGCAGCTGTGCAAGCTACGACCAAGAATATCGTTTTATGGTAAGCTAAGCTAAGATGAAGTCGGTAGGAATCCTAATGCGAGCGTCGATTGCCGACGGCGACGTTTGTGTGACAGTATCCTGCTTTTAATTTCAAGCTTAATTTCTGGGTTGAAACTGGGTGGAGTTGAAATTCAAATGGAATGTAATGGCAGAGAAGGGTTGGATTAAATGACATAAAAACTTGATTGATGGTTCACATTTACTACCAATTTACTTTGTTTAATTAGAGGGATGTCGAAATAAATACATCTAGAAAAAATATGTTACGACTACTAGTTTAGAATACCTTTACACAGAAAATATTACGAGCAATTTTTTAAAAACTTTACGAGCAATTTTCAATATGGACTGGACTGCTTCCTGCAGGCCAGTGTATAAATCACACAACCTTCTCACAGTTCCTTGCGTTTATATTATGAAATCGCTAAGTTTGTTAAAACAAATTATTCGCTTTCTGAACCTAATAGGTAATAATAGAAATAAACGAAAAGCCACACAATATCTATTAAAAATGCCTGTTCCTAGGATCGAGCTATTCCGACGCAGTTGCGTATATATGGCGCCACTTATTTATAATTCAATTAAAAATTTTATCTCATATTCCTTACAGAAAATTCTGCGTAGTACTAAAAAAATGGCTCATTTCACATAGTTTTTATTCAGTAGGTGAATTCCTAAAAAAAACTTCTTGTCGATCCTATCACTACTGGAATGCATTGTAGACTAATAGACGTAGATTATTGAAATCCGTGATTGTAGATATAATTGTATTGTTATTTTTTTATGTTCTACCAAACGTGTAGTTTTATCTTTTTTTATTGGCTGTGTAAATTGAAGTTTGATTACTTTAAACAATTTCATGTTCCAAATTATTATTTTTTTCAATTGTGGTATAGATATTGCTAAAATAAGCTAATAAAATAAGCACCATAACTACTATTAATATTTGCATGCCAAAATATGGCAAAATGTGTCGTCGCACATCGCACAAGAATATTACCGCATTTATAGCAAATAAATCACTTTGACTTTGACAGAAAGCAAGGATGCCGTGTAGCCAATTAGAAGCAACATAGGACACAGGGAATAGGGATATGTCCGGTCGTTTGCATTACCTGAAGCATGAAGAAAATGCATAAACGAGTAGGTAATCTATCCATTCAAAAACATTCTAAAGAATCAAGCAATACAGAGGACATTACCAGCGCGAACTCCATTTCAAAAGGAAAGTATAAGGCATGTGCTACATAAACTATTCATTTTTAATGCTGTCCAATAAAATGTCTAATATAAGGTAGGTAGATATATCTTGTCGGTTCAGTAGCAGCTGTTACGATGTGTTCCCTCGCCCGCCACCGCCGCGCGCCGTCCGCCCGGTGAGCCACAGGCCTGATGCTCGGGACGTTATCACTACATAATGAGATAGAGAATGTACACTACTTGCAAATCTTGCATCCTGGATAAGGTTTAGATTGTAAACCAGCTGTAGGTCCACTTAAAGCAAACAATGGTATTATCACTGCCTTGTTGTTAGACGACACGACCGCATTCTAATTGGTAACCAGTTTACACAGCCTGCAGTAGACCGCGCAGCATGGTAATTTGAAAGACGCCATACAGGGCAGCAAGACGTAGAGCTGCAAATGTACATGAAGGGGAAAAACCAAAACGAAAGTGAAGTTCTTATTCACGCAATATCTAAGTGGGCCTTCTGTACTTACATTTTATGACCATTATGTTCCGGAATAATATTCAACGCTTCCCTAGGCAACCATAGGACCGCACCTTTGAGAAGTTTCGGCTATTTGGGTGCCGTGTTAAATGAAACAAATGAGATGCGGTCACAGTACCGCAACAAATATAGTTTACGCCACTTTGTCTAAAGTTGGCTTTATTAGCAAAGTTAGAACATTTTCGCGTTCTGTTATTTTGTATATTGTTTATCTTACAAGTAGCGTCTTGTGCGGTGAACTACAAAGTAACAGATTGAGGTTAATCGTACTTTTTAGGGTTCCGTACCCAAAGGGTAAAACGGGACCCTATTACTAAGACTCCGCTGTCCATCCGTCTGTCACCAGGCTGTATCTCATGATGTTATACTCGTAGTTAGACAGTTAAAATTTTCACAGATGATGTATTATATATTATATATATTGCCGCTATAACAACAAATACTAAAAAACAGAATAAAATAAATATTAGGCGGCACCCATACAACAAACTGATTTTTTGCTCGTTTTTGCTCGATATTGATAACGGCAACAGGTAGACGCTTGAAATATTCACAGAATATTTGGTTATTATATTCACTTTAAAAATAAATACTTAACAAAATTAAAATAAAACAAATATTTAAGGGGGGCTCCCATACAACAGACATGATTTTTTTGCCGTTTTTATAGATAATGATACGGAACCCTTCGTGCGCGAGTCCAACTCGCACTTGGTCGGTTTTTAATTCATAACCATGTTTATACTTTGTTCCGTTCTCAAAATAAGTGTTCTTCGACGAAAATGTAAGAAAATCCAAGAGTGATGACCAGAAACATATAGTTAGTGAACTAGTTGCCTCCCCTAAGTTAACTTCGCCGTCGTCGCACCGACGTATCGTGCAATGATTGAGATTCATTTGGTGGATTTTCTTTTTTGCTGAATAAGGAAAAGGTGGAAAAAAGATTGAGGGACTCGAACGTGTTTTTGTGGAACCTCTGCTTACGCGACGCAATAAATCACAGCGTTTTATGATGTTTGACAGCTTGCTAAGTAAGTATACTCGTATGATTAAATTGTATTAGAATCTCAAAGTTTATCGTTATATTTACCGGAAAGCCATCGAACGAAGCCCTAACAAAAGTGTACGCCGTAAATAACTTCCTTTACCGTTGACCTGGGACATCAAAAACAGACCTTTAGCGGTTCTTTCGTCCCACGCAAATCGTAAAAGTCACCCGAGGGAATCGTTTCTGTTCTTTACTAATAAATAGACCATAGATAGACTCGGCATGGTAATTTTAGCTGGTTAAACCTGAGCGTTTGTCCTGATATTTAGTTCACCCGAAACTAGACCTTATTTCAATGTCAGCAGCCCGAACCAACCCTGCTTTTCCCCCACCACACGAGACGTATATCAAAAACAAACATCGTCAACCTGTCTTCAGAATATTAAACACATTAATAATGTGTTGCAGCATTGCAGCTTTGCGAGCTACAAGGCGGCAGCGTGGCGGTCTACCGCGGCCGTCTGCTAAGCTAGCATGCTCATAATAAAAGCTCATTTTATGCTAATATCGGCGCGGGCGGCGGCAACTATTTGTGCAATTTGAGCAGTCCTAAGTGCGGAAGGCAAATAACTGCTAAATATTCATGCTGCCATAATGTTGCTGGGTTCAGCAGTTTTTAATGAAGGTGAGTTTGTGGTATGGACAATTAGGCCGGTTGGAAGTTTGCGATTTCTTAACGGCCGGCATGGTAAGTGCTGCCTACTTACAAATGCAGAATTGGGAACTTACAAAAGGAAATACTGCTAGAATTGGTATAGATACTCGTAGTTTCTCTATTAATGACTTAGATTTTATTTTCAGGAATTTCAATGCTGGAAGCTCGCCAAGCTGACAGTTAATTAAAAGCGAAGCGAATAAAAACCGGGCAAGTGCGTGTCGGACCACGCACAATGAAGAGTTCCGTAGTTGGGATGAATTTTTCCCAAAAGCAAACTTGACATGGTAGTTGAAAAACATGTTCATACATCGAATACCTAAGTCACAGTTAATTCTCCAACTGCAAATGTAAGTTTGTAATCGCAAAAAAAAATATTAATTGATAAAACTACAAATTAATTATCGATTTTCGGACTTTTTCCATGAAATTTGGCAAGAAGCAAGCACTGAAACTTCTTGCCAAATTTCATGCTTCTAGGTCAACGGGAAGTAGGTTACCCTATAGGTTTTGATTTATTTGAGAGTATCAAAAGTCGCATAAATGGCTGAATTAGGGTTCTGTACCAAAATGGTAAAAAGGAACCCTTATGGTGTGACTCAGCCTGTCTGTCTGTCTGTCACAGCTGGATATCTCAAGAACTACTAATGCTATCAACTTGAAATTTGGAACACTTTTAGATGACGTATTTCCCAACTATTTTGCAAGTAAGAAAGAAATGTTTTTTTTTGCAACAGGGCCTGAAAGGGGGTCTTAATAATTCGAAGTGGGGCTACTAGGGCATGTGGGGTATCATATTAAAGAACGCTGTTTGCACATTCTCAAACATTTTTTCTTTTTTTTAGGCCGCATTATTTTCGACTTTTGATGAAAAATGTTTAAGTAAAAAAATACCGTTCCCCTTCCCCCTTATCTCAGAAATTTGCATACAGGAAAATCTGAAATCACTCCATGTGATAGTTTGTATAGATTACAGGAAAAATAAAACGATGTCTCGAAATAGCACAGTTTTTGAGAAATCTTCAACAAAAATCACACTATCACACTTCACACTAATATTGTAAAGGCGAAAGTTTATGAGTGTGTGTGTGTGTGTGTGTGTGTGTGTGTGTGTGTGTGTGAGTGTGAGTGTGTGTGTGTGTGTGTGTGTGTGTGTGTGTGTTTGTTACTTCTTCACGCTCAACAAACGGCTGGACCGAATTGGATGAAATTTGGTATGTAGATAGCTTATACTCTGGATTAACACATAGGCTACTTTTCATCCCGGTCTACGGGGGTGAAACCGCGGGACGCAGCTAGTTACATATAAATGATGGTACAGAACCCTCGGTGCGTGAGTCCGACTCGCTCTTGACTGTTTTTTTTTAATTACGTTAACTTAGAAGCTTGATTTTTTTAGAGCTCCAAGGGACCGTAGACCTACGTACTTGATATTAATTTCAAACCCTGAGAAAAAGGGTCTTGACAGACCGACGGTCAACGAAGTGATCCTATAAAGGTTCCGTTTTTTTCCTTTTGAGGTATAACCCTAATAAGTCATCTCTAAGTACTTACATTTCCCATCACACGTGTGACCAAAGACCCAGAACAGCGAATATGCGTAACTATATAAACGTATCGCAAAAAAAATGCAAAAGGAAAACCTGTAGGGTTTCACATAACAAGACCGCAATAAAACACCTGCAATCCCGAGCTTCTTTCTTTTAACGTCTAACCTTCCTACCCGCCCCCCTTAACACCCCCACTCCCCCCTTACTTCCTAGCGTGTCGCGTAAACAGGGGAAATTCGAACAAAGAAAACACAGGAGCAATTTGCAAGCTTTCACGACAATACGAAATTTTGCGCCGTAGTTATTCCAAAGTTGACTATAACAATAATTATTCGTGTACACAATGCGGAATTAGCTCGTCATGTAAATTAACCTGTTCTCCCACTGACTGATTATAAAGCTCGGGTTTCACCTTCCAATTTAGTCGGCGATACGGTGAAATGGATCGGTGTGAAAAAGCTGACGGTGTAAATTGCATGCATGAAGGCCTGAATTGTACGATGCTGTATTGGATTGATTGTGTCTGCTGTACAAGTATCCATGCGTATATGTCCAAGGGTCCTATAATTTGGTAATTTTAATAGTTGCGTAGGTAATTTGCACAAATAATAAGGGTCAGAAGGCTCCAATTATAATGCTAATTAAAGGCCTACATGCTTATGAGTATAGGCCAAATCTGAATGTGTTATGTTATGATGACTGAGGTAAGTATCTACTGTATTATAATAAAGATGATTATTATGATTAATGTTGAGCTCGTGGCTAAATAATAACAGCCGCACGGGTCGATCCATCAGGCTCGGTCCGTGGATGGGTGACCATCTTTACATATCGAGACTCCTCCATGCCTCGGAAAGCACGTTAAGCCGTTGGTCCCGGCTGTCATTCGTGGATCTTTGACAGTCGTTACGGGTCGTCAGAAGCCCGAAAGTCTGACAAGTAGTCTTACCAAGGGGTATCGTATTACCCAGTCACTGGGTTGTGGAGGTCAGATAGGCAGTCGCTCCATGTAAAATTCTGGTATTCAGCTGCATCCGGTTAGACTGGAAGCCGAACCCAACATAGTTGGGAAAAGGCTAGGCAGATTGATTTCATTATGATTAATGTTTACGATTATGACAGACAGTCAATATTTTAGAATGTGCAAAATTCTAAGTAGGTAGATGTATACATCGCGAAACTTGCTCCAAAACTTACTAAATCTTTTTATCAACCAGTCTTTTTGCGTCATTACGTCATTGATTCTAAAATCCTTACCCCCTTTTCATAAAAAAAAAAAACTAAAACGCTCTAAAAAACTATTTTAGTTATAGAAGTGTTTTTTCAATTCTTTCGAAATACGATTTGAATTTGAAAGAAGACAAAACACTTCTAAAACTAAAATAGGTTTATAGAGCATTTTAGATTTATATGAACAAGGGGGTTAGTGTCTAGACTACCTACGAGTACATAGAACCCTTACCACGATATGTCACTTCTAATTAAACCCATGTAGCTAGCTCATATCAAACGGCAGTCGTAACGAGGTGATTTAAAGCGCACTCATCGACGCAGACCGCCGTGAAATTAGTCGCACGTCGCACGCTCAAGTGTTTGTTGCGGATATTGACAATGCTGTTCCTATTGGCGGATACATGTGTCGGTAATTGAATGTTGAAAGTTGTTTGATGTTACGTAGTTAGTACTACCACAGAAAAGACAATAAAGATCTAAATATAACTAATAGACGAGTAAAAGCTCAAAGAAATAAACTTAAAGATTCGAGACCGAAATAAGCTCTCCCTGTGTAGAGATTGTAGTAGATTTGGTGTCGAAGATGCTGTGGAAAATCTTGAGAGCTTTTTCGTCTTATTGGATACCGGGTAGCTTGAAAATAGTTAATGCGTAAACACTGAAGTTATCCAATTAATGTATAGGTACTACGTAATGATAGTATTTCCAGTTTTCCACTTATCAAACAGGGCGAATTTGAAGTTAGTTGAACATCGACGATTGTTTGTCGCTCAGATAGACAATATTGTGCCTATTGGCAGATACATGTATGACGTGTTGGTAATTATTGTTGAGCGTTGTTTGATGTTACGTACCTACTAGCAGGATAGAGAATGAGGGTATCACATAAGTATAACTGAAAGACGAGAAAATGGAGCTCGTGGAAGGATCTAAAAGAATTGTGTCTGAAATAAGCTCACCCTGTGTTTGAGTTGATATTCTGCATGATGGGAAATTCTGGGTCTCCACTCCATAGGAAACGACCAATTTGGAACCGTGCACCTAGCTTCTGACGTTTCATAAGTGCCCATGTAGGTTTATGTGAAATAAAATATTTTGTTTTTGATGCAGTGAAAAATCTTGCGAGCTCTTTTCACCTTATTGAACATCGAGTAACTTAAAGACAGATGATGGTATGCATAAAGGCCGGAAAATCTCCCAAAAAAATATAAAATGACAGCATTTCCACCTTCCCGCATAACAAAGCGAGTGGATGTGAAGTTAGTTGCACATCGTCAAGTGTTTGTCGCGCGGATATTGACAATGCTGTGCCTATTGTCGGATACTGTGTCGGTAATTGAAATGTTGAACGTTGTTTGATGGTAGCTTCAATCTTTTACTATGATTGAATGTAGACAGACGAGAAAATAATGATTGTCGATATGAACCTAAGGTTTCGGGACCGAAATATCTTATGTTTTTGCATTTGATAGCCCAACTCTTAAGGAAGGACTACTATGACCCATAAGAGCCGAGCAAAAGAAAAAAAGCGGTAAACGAAGTAACAGCACGGGCGGGAGATACGATGCGACGCGGTGAGTCCGGGGAACAAGAAATTTCACGCGGTCGAAATCGCGGGCAAAAGCTAATCACATTAATATTATAAAGGTGAAAAAATGTGAGTGTGTGTGTGTATGTTTGTTACTTCTTCACGCTCAAACGGCTGAACCGATTTGGATGAAATTCGGTATGTAGATAGCTTATACCCTGGATTAACACATAGGCTACTTTTTATCCCGGTCTACGCAGGTGAAACCGCGGAGAGCAGCTAGTCATTTATAAAGATGGGAGGACAGAGTGTAATAATTTATTATGTGGAAAATTAGTGTTATTGCAAAGGAGATTGTCAACTTCGGTCCAAGTGTGTTGCAGATGTACATTGTAATTTAAATGACAGGTGTCACCGAGTACAACATTTTTTATTATGGCAGCAAAAAAAAATATCCCAGAGGAATCGGCAATTTTGCAAGTGTAAAAAAAAAGTAGTAGACTTTTTCAAAATAGTAAAAAGGGTGAAAGAAGATAGAAAAAATGTTTATTCTATTTGTTTTTGTTACCAACATAGACAAAAGTGATTATAGCTACTATTCTTCATCGATAACGTAATCTAAAAACTCTGCTGGCCGGTTAATATTATCCTCCTGCCTGGCCCACCCCAGAAACACACATTATATGGGCGCAGCAGCCCAGTGTGCGTTTCCCTATAGGACATGTGCAGTAATAATGTTTAATACGATTTAATGCTTGCTCACTTTCGTTAATCAATATATAGCAGTAATATACTTTGGAAGATTTATGCCTGCTGCTTATTTTGATTCTCAACAACCATACATTGGTTTCGATAATGTTATAATTAGATATATCGTTCAATTGGTCAGTATCGCGATAGACTTCAATTGTATAAACGCCATGCCGCACAAGTTCGCTGTAGTAGCTCCTTGCCAACTTCAATTGATAAGTGCCTAGTGCGAATATTATTAAATCGTCCTCCGACAGTAGCGGAAAATCTTGCAGTTGAGGTAAATCCCCTGACATTCTTTCAAATGCAACTCTATGTCTGTTGAGGTTTTTGGCAAATACATAATCTGCTAAGTTGTTAGGGTTATTTAAGCGACTATTAATTATATCGGCAAAAGCTTCTGCATGACGGTTATCAACCAGCACCGGGTGAAAGGCATTTATCAAGGCGGCTGCATTTTTAAAATCCACGAACATGTGTGACATTGCAACATTAAAATACTCCTGTCTGAATAACTTAAAATCGCGTTTAAAGCGACCATTCACTACTTCAACAGGCTACCTACAAATCGTCACCTTTCTTGATTTATTAGCTTGGAGCGCCGTTAATTGTTCAGCTCCTCTGTGTCTGGACTCTGGCATAGCAGTCACATAGCCCAGTGATTCCAAACCAGACACGCTATCTCTGAAACCTCGGTCCAATATAAATACATCACCACTTCTAAAAAACCAGTGAAACAAACTGTTTTCATTGCTGGTTATTTCGTTGACTATCGTTGCGTCTGACTTTGAGGCAGCGTGCGGTCCAGTTACGTCCAAAATATGTCCGTCGCAAGCAACCATTAAAAAGGGCTTGAGGAGATTGCGGAACTTATGAAGGCTGTATGACTTCTTCTGAAATAAAAAATTGGAGCTGTTTTGCACGTAAACATAGGTGCCGTCACATATGGTAATAGCTGATCTCTCTTCTCCAGTGGTATTTAGATTTCCATATAAAGCATTGGGGACTAGAAGATTACGAGCCGCTACTTCTTCTCTAGTCATGTGGTCAAGCCCTATGTACCGTGGTACAAAATCTTGAGACATACACTCTCTCGTTATTTTTATAAGCCGTTCAAAATTGGTCCTGCTCGTTCGAAAAAATGTTGACAATCTCTCATCCGATTCTCCACTCCTGAGTTTTGCTAAGTAAAAACCTAATGCTTTTTTAGGGTTTCTGCACCGTTCGCTTAAAGAAGGAGTCTCTTCTAGAATGCGATTGAACTCTTCTGGAGTCTTCCCAATCCAGTAATGAAGTTCATGTTCGTCAGCTTCTTCTATGTTGTTGAAGTCTAGTAGTACTCTAAAATGAACACTTATTTTAAATAAATGAAATATATCTAGAATTTGTCCATGGTTGAAGTCATGACATCGGTTGGGGGCGTTGAATAACTCTTCCCAATTATTTCCACGTAAATGTTCCTCACACACTCGTGCACTCTGAGGAACATAGTAATTATGGCTTGTAAAAAAAACGATTTTCAACCTTTCTGGAATACGACAGCGCGTTCTATTGTTACACCCATGAAAAATACACGAGTTTGAAGTGTTTGGTGCTCTTGTGTAATCAGCGAAATTAAATGGAAGCCCTTCCAGTGCAGGCTCAGCTTCAGGTTGTTCTGCAGGTTGTGCCGGTTCTGTGGGTTGCAATTGTAACCTCCGTGTTGTTTCCCAGCAGCTTTGACAAACTCTTTCTTGATTATTGAACGTGATCTGAAAAAAACCATCAAGTTACATGCGTGAAGCTACCTATATAAATAACCTACCTAATAACATCGGCATCTGTGTTATAGATTGCAATGGAAAGGAGACATCTGTCGCATCCATCGGGTTTATTATAGGACTCTGTAAATGTAGGTGATTTAACTACCAATATTATAGTTATCACTGATTGTGATTTGATTACGAGGTGCAGTGTTCGTATAGACTGTTGTTTATTTTTATGCGCGTCTTAACGTATACTTCAAGATAATTGTACATAATGATGTTTGTTTCATTGTTTTATTTTTAACTATTCCACCCTGTATAGGTACTAAAAGCTAACTATAACTCCATTTATAATAAGATTAGACATTTAAACAAAACTTTTTGCAATCCGTGCAACCGATTTTGACTTCTATTCAGTAAGCATAAGAATGGCGTTAAAAGCAAAAACTTGGTAACCGTTTACTGCAGCTGCCATTTGTCATGCCACCAACGCATGCAAAAAAGGTTTGTTTAAATATCTAATATTATTGTGTACGGGGTACACAGTCATGTGAACTATACTATGTGTATATACAACGTGTAACGTTAAATGCGCAAAACCTCTTAAGGGGTCATTGTACTCATCATTATGAACAACTTTTACTATGGGACCAAACCTGAAATCGCGAAAAAAAAATCTGCTGTTCAGTACATTTATGTTCGCATAATTCGTCAAAATGTACTGAAATGCAGATTTTTTTGATGATGCTTAATGCATATGTAATGCATTAGGCACATAGGCTGATACGATGATCTATTATTTTACTATATAATATAAATAATAATGGTAGATAGGTAGGTACCTGTCGTGGTGATATACGCTGTGTGATTGCATCTACGATATCATGATGTCTATCATAAAGGGCTTGTGTTAACACGTAGTCTCTTCTTCGCAGCACAGACCGAGCACACACAATACAAACGATTCCAGCAACAGGTTGGAACATTTTAAACACAATTACAAAAAATAAAGCCGGAGTTTCCGTAATGCAACGTTAATCAGTTAGTGAAATGGCAAGGTCAACGAGTTCAATGTGGATAACTAATGTCTAGAGGAATAGCCAAGCTGTGAGACTGACAAAATCGATCGATGGTAAACGAAATAATAACACGTAACGCAGTGAACCGCTAGCGACGGAATGCGACAATGCTACCTTCTTTTGAGAGCTGCATGCGCTTACGCCGCGCCGTGCTCTGCCAGCAGGTAGTCGACCGATTTCTGTATTGAGTAAAGAGTAGGTAGGTATAGCGGAGCAAATGTATCCCGCGCCGTTATAGGTCTGTAAAATCGAACTTTCGTGAGACCTTTAACCCTTTTTTTACAGTTAATACACATATACCAAAGTAAATACTTCCGGGATATTTTTTCTTGCTACCGTAATAAAATGTTGTACTGGTTGAGACCTATCATTTATGGTACAATTCATAACTGCAACACACTTGGACCAGCACCCCTTGTAAAACTGACATTCTCCTTTAATTCATTGTTTGCTAAAACACAAAATGAATGAATTTTTGAAAGCTCACATTCACAAGTCGTTTGTATTTCCTAGTCTAGTGTATTAAAATCGTCACAATTCTGCGACAACTCTTTTCCATACTTTATCTACCACAAAAATTCTGTACCATACAAACAAAGTCCGTTCCATTTCCAAAACTAACCGTTCTTGTTCTCCGTCGTGCACTTTTTAAAACTTTTGTGTCATAGCAACGAATAGAACGAAAGCTTACAAACAAAAAATAGTGTACTTTATGTTTCCACAGCGAACGATAACAAAGGCCTATTGCTCGGTGCCTGTCCATATGTCACTACGCTGTGACTGGTTAACAAAATGAAAAAATACGTTCGAGCTTGACTCCACCAATGTCAGTAAATTACTTACTCTGTCTGTATGTAGAACAGAGAGTAAAGAGATATCTTTTGTTGTGTTGAACTCATATATTGCGCTCTAAATTGGAATTAAAGTCACACGTAAGTATACAACGTGCCGTCGCAATGGCGACATTAATTAAAGACACAGGTAAGGCTAGTGGCCAATAAATAATCATAAAAATGATATAAGATTAAATTAATACGTAAATTGAAAAAAAAAACAAATAAACTAAGTAAATACTTAATAAAATAATAACCAAACTTAGGATCACTCTATGCAAAGGACTCATTCATGATACTATTGTTCTATGCCAGCTGGTAAAAGGCCGTTGACCGACACCTTTTTTGTTTTTGTTCATCGTTTGTCTATTACCCAGCTGTACGTAATTTCATGAGTGATTTTTTTGCAAAATCCCCTGAAAAAATCTCGAGTGGCGCGGCCTTTATTTTCTCGTTCGTTTTAATTTCATCTCTACGCTACAGGTTGCTCCAAGATGGTATTTTAGAAAATTGTAAATAAATCAATAAATAATAACGTTTAATGAACTTAAAATATTTTAATAAACAAAAACGCGGGACCGTATACGCGTTTCAAATGAATGTCGTCATTGCAGTGGCACGTTTTATAGGACATAAATAAATACTATTGTACTTTTGACCGGATTCAAAAATAAGTTAAGCAACCACATCTCAAAACCACCTTATGTATAGACTTGAAATCATAGATATAAGAAATTTTTATATTTCTGTGCTCGAAATCATTTCTTTTCTATCTACACAATCGAAAAATCCATGCATCATGCATGCATCTTTATATTAGTCTTATAATAATATTATATTATACCGACAGCTACAGGAAAATCTTTCACATTCAGGGCCACACATGTTGTCATAAATAGAAAACTTCACATCACATATTCTCCGAATCCGATAAGTCATCAGAATCCCTGCGTTATGTATGTACCTAGCTTTACATGGAAATCCAACATCTGGTTCTATTTAGTCAAAGTTCATAGACTTTCAGAATACTCGTATCGGGATCGGTAGGAAACTTTGTTCTGAAATAAAACTTCGCCATAATATATCACCTTTTCAAAGTGACAAAGATCGAACATTAAATTCGACAATTCAGCGAGTTTTCCGCTGATTACAAACTTCAATTTTATAAACTCGTTGTTTCTATAGACCATTTGCATTATGTAAACTAATTACCATGAACTATAAACTGGCAGTTGAAAACACAAGTTTCATGCGGGCGAAGCCGCAAATAGAGACTACTAGTAGACGGGTACCTAGTGCCGGGTACACGGCACACCACAAACAGTAACGAACCGTCACTAACAAGTTTGTAAAAGGCGGAATAATCGTTTCGACTTCTGCAGCCAAAAGCCTTTGTGGCCACATTTCACCACCCACTGTTTCTTTTGTACAAAAACTTTTTATGAAAGCTGAAAGTAATGTCTCAATGTATAGAACAAACATTGGTTTAATACAGGAGTTATGACACAGTTTTAACGAGCCGCGAAGCTGAATGTTCGCGTAAAGTCAATGAATGGAATATCACCATGCAGGGATCATAGTGGGTACGTATCAGACGAGTGACGGAGTAACTGACAACTGGCTGGCTGGCTGGCTTGTTGTGGTTAACCGGTGAGTTTGCTAGTCGGAATGACCGAGTGTATGGCAGCTACTGTGTGGCTGTGTAACTTATAGTAGAATTTATTTGACGCGTGTTATTGCGGTTGGTGTTTCCTATTAATGTTTTGAGGATATACCTTACCCCTAAAAAAATTATAGAGAAGCTTTTTGAATGGCATATTGTAAGGATTGGCACGGTTAGGACATTATCATTTCTGGGAAAAGCTTGTCAAGGTACTGTGTATGTATACATCAATCTGCCCAGTCTTTTCCCAACTATGTTGGGGTCGGCTTCCAGTCTAACCGGATGCAGCTGAATACCAGTATTTTACATGGAGTGACTGCCTATCTGACCTCCACAACCCAGTGACTGGGTAATACGATACCCCTTGGTAAGACTACTTGTCAGACTTTCGGGCTTCTGACGACCCGTAACGACTGTCAAAGATCCACGAATGACAGCCGGGACCAACGGCTTAACGTGCTTTCCGAGGGATGGAGGAGTCTCGGTATGTAAAGATGGTCACCCATCCACGGACCAACCCCGGCAAGCGTAGCTTAATCTGATGGATCGACCCGTGCGCCTGTTATTTTTTAGCCGCGAGCTCCTTATTATATATATACATACCACGCCATACCATATTTGCAATCACGTTCTCGAAAACGGTTCTAACGATTTCGATGAAAGTTCCAAATAGGGGTTTACGGGGGCGAAATATCGATCTAGCTATATTTCTTGTCTGGGAAAATTAGTTTTCTCTATTTTCACCCGAGCAGATCTCGGTCACCCAGGTACTGAATAATAATACAAACAACACAAAAATGACATAGGTACCTATATTATAATGACATTATTTTAGGATTAGGTACAACTTCCTTGATATTGAATATGCGTCCTACATCTTCCCCTAAAGACCCAAAAGGGTCATACGATACGCTCAACAAAGTCGACACGAACTGATGGAAAATTGAACTCGTATCCTATCAATTTGCACTTGAATATCATAAGATTTACGAACAAATCTCATTATGTACCTTACATTGCTTTCATCGAAGTGTAGACACGTGTATTTTGAAATGTTGAGCGCATTAACAACAATTTCTGCATTGTCATACTACTAAACAGATATGTTCCCTTGAACGTGCCCTCGGCATTGTAGACATGATTTATAGCACGTGATTCGTGTTTAAATCAACCCCTGACTTGATTGATCAATATTTTATTTAACAATGCATTCGTTTGAAAAAAGCAAGCGACTCTCTAGTGTATTGGACAAGATTTGCCAAAACTTTTCTTGCCTACGAATAATGTTGAAGCCCTATAATAATCATTCCCAGATCAGGCAAAAGTATGAATAGATTTTATATTTAAGTTTTCCCTCGACTACTGTCGCGACTTTCAATCAGAACTTTGCAAAATCTTTTCCTAAGTTACTGCGAACATTTTTAAGCATCGCCGAACACCAAAATCAGTCAAAGGAAAACATTAAAGCCTCATGTTTCGTGAACGAATATTCGAATATTCTCAGGTAACGTATAAAGGAAGGAGGTACCTATCATACACATATTTATGAGTGTCTGAAGGCACTAAAGGAGGTACAGATGCACAAAGGCATAACAACCTTTGAACTTGTTCTAGAACGAATACTGAATAGGTTCAACAAACAGACGAAATTTCATACAGTATTGATAATTAAATACGTCCCTTTTCCATATACCTACCTACGAGTAGGTACTTAAAGAGGAGAAACACTGCAAATTGGCAGTTAGTACCTAAAGCTCGAAAATAAAATGAAATTACTCCCTAATAAAACCCTTCACGAATGATTGGAACGGAACGACGAAATTATTCAGTTCGAATGACGGTAAAAAAAGTCATTAAAGGGACGGCATTCACGCTTTTTAATTCCGACGACGGTGGTCTATTTTCGAGCATTGTATCTTTATTACTGTTCCTTACTGAAAGTGGGAATGGAAGTGTTAAAAGTATTGTAGCTGCAGAGGCGAGAGCCGGAGGGATTCTGTGGGGGAAAGCCGCCGGGCGTCGGAACGGAGAATGGAGAGACGGGACAAAAGCTTGTAAAATTTTTACGTTAGTTGAAAGAACTAATATAGATGCTTTATTTTTATTTCCGTGACAAATTGGAAGAGTAGATATTGCTTTGTTGACGTTTTGAAATAGACTGAGACAAATGACATTTGACATCACAGGCCTATTTTGTCTGACAAAGGATTCTACTTGGGACAAAATACCTGTTACTTCTTGGCCCAAACACTCACCTACACATTACATTCATGCAGGCAATACCTACATTACCGTTATGTCGGTAATTTGATGCCAAAGTTGGTGGTGGCGCCACCTACTGCCGTTACATTTTATGAAGGTTATATGTATGAGTTTCTTCACGTTTTCTATCGCATTTTGAAGCCAGAAAAGGTTTGAGTTGATGCGAACCCCATACTTACCAGCTTTTCGGCATCGCTTAAACATTTTGAGAACTTGTTTATTTGAGTAGGTAGGAACGTGAGCTAAGTACCTACCTATCTTTCAGAAGGACACTGTTATTAATCCACATTGGACATGCTTAAAAAAGGGTAAAGAGAATCGATTTCTGAACCTACCTACCTATGATTAGTATTCCTTGGCGAATTCAATACCCCACATACATAAAGCACTCGACATATCCAAACCTCAAGAAGTCAAGTCAATCATCTCATTTTACAACCGTGATTAATTTAACAATAAAAAGCCACAACCTAATCGAAAAACAATCGCATTTCTGACTAGCCACATAGTTGAGCAACTACTTCCCAGTTTCTTAGAACACGTTGCTTGACAGACATTAGTCAGGCCGGGTGCGCAACCGCACGACATGTGGTCTGTTATCTGACCCCGGGGTGCTCGAGAGAAAGCCCATAGCAACCCGTCTGACGGGTCCCGTTGACACACATTTCATGTTCCGCTTCATTTCTTTGTACTTTACTACGCCGTGCCCGTAACATGCCTGACCCGCGAAATCCCGGCCTTTTCGGCGATTGCGTTTACTACTGTAGATAGGTATTCAACAATCGTGAAATTTTCCCTTTTATATTTTTATTGAGATAGAATTTGGAACCAGTCATTCTTTAAAAAATGCTTAGGACGAGTACGGTTTCAATCTTACTACCCTCTTATAATGAAAAAGTTCTTCAATTAGATACCTTTATCATCATTTTGATGATTTTATCTAGCGTAAGGCGTAGCGGGCGTAGGAATATTTATTATCTCGTATATGTAATCCTTGCAACATTAAACATGAATATCATAGTCTGCGTCCAAAATAAACTGAAATACAATGCAAATAGCAGCCATTAATTTGGCTCAATGCTGTTACAAAGAGCATATCGTTATTAACATTTCGCCATTCTGTTAAATTAAATCCTGTCATGCACTCTATGTGTATTGATCGCTTAGATTACTGTCCATTAAACCAATGTTCAAATATTTTGGTAATCTCATATGTTTTTTTATACAACTTACCTACTACTGAAGAGAATTAGTTATGAACACCCCACACACCCCGCAGTGGGTGATTCCGGGCTGTAATGATGATGATGATGAAGAAAAACGCGGGAATTGCCAACAGAAAGGGTCACAATGTAGTCCCAGAAGTAGGTAGGTACGAGTATATTCGCCATTTCCCATACATGCTTATATAGGTATAATAATCTATAGGTAGGTACATCGGTAACCCTCAGAGCAATTTGAATAAATAGACTATCATTGATGCGCCCCAGTGTAGCTGGTGTCAAGCTAGTTAAAAATGTATAGAAAATAAATGTAGCGAACACAAATCAAACATGGTTTTAAAATCAAGCGACGAAATTGGAGACACGAAATGATGTGATTGAATTGATATCCAAATCCTCTTAAAATCCTATTATTGACATTCGTAAATTGATATTAATCAGTTTGGAAATCGGATACAGCAAATACCGCCTGACTGGTTTTACATATTTTATTTTATAACTATGTGTGGGTAGTTATAAGTTTCAGTTGATTTATAAATTGATGTTTCTAAAATAGAGCTACTTACCTAAGTAAATTGGAAACATATTTCGCGCCTTTCGTTTAATATTTTTGCTGTAGGTTCTACCCCAAGATTAAGTAGGATTAATAATTATACGGTTCTACTAAGTTATTCTCCTAATTACCGCCATATTTCAAGCCTGAAAACTTAATAGACAGAGGAGCATTTAGCTCAACTTAAGATTAAGTAGTCCCGTTCCGTAAATTAAGTGAATCTCATAATTATTGTGAGCCAGACTCGACTAGACGGCATTCCGGACTAAACGCGTCTGACGGTCTGACTCGGCGGTCAGTAGCAGTCCAAAGACAAACCGTCTCAATTTCCTAAGGCACTGCTTTGTTTGTTGACGTCAGAGCGTGTATAATTAGGTAGGTCTAGGTAGCCATATAGTTTGACAAGTTTATAGTTCCGAATAGGTAACTAGGTACTACCTGTTACTAAGTAAATTCTACTATTTTATAGATAGACTATACTACTACTACTATATACTATACTAAAGGCTCCCGCAGATAGGCAAAACGCAACTATAATGGAACAATTTCTATGAAAATTTCATGGAAACTGTGCGGGGAACATTAAGTAGGTAGACTCTTTGTAGATTGACTGTTACTTTACAAAGAAATTCGTTCCTAAAAGTATTATGACTATATGTTAACTGTTATGCTTTCTCTAAATTGTTTCCATAGTTTTAGCTACTGTTCGATTTGTCCCATCACTAAGTTATCGTAGATCCCACTATTTTTTTTAAAGGTCATTTCCTTATGTAAGTAAATGCTGAAGTCTCTAAACGTCTACACACATCCTAAATCTATAAGAGAAATTTCGTGCTGTAAACCTTAGGTAGGTACATCTGCGTCGACGACGGGGCGTGAAGGCAGTCACTCATTCATGATTATGCAAATGTGTGTAACAAATCGATTATAGCCGTGTTATTTTGCTGTCGCGATTTGGGACAATTCACAAAATTGTACGAATTAGAGTTGATTTCGTGAAAAAATATAGCGGGTAGGTAGGTGAGTACCTACTACAGCTGGTTAAGGTTTACCGACATACTTACAGACACAGACTTACCTACAACAAATGCAAATTAGAATATAAAATTGCACCAAACTCAATGTACCTATTTTACGGACCTTAAATGGGTAGTTGCGCCGGTTTCTCGACCACCTCCGGTAAGCGACCACTTGTCTGACTAGGTTTTTTTAATTAGAGATAATAACCTTTCTTTAGGAAATAAAAATAAATAGTATGCCTTATATATTATTTGAATAGTTACGTAATAAGAATTTACTAAATTTAATACCAACCGTTTGACCCAAAGTAAAGAAAAAGGACTCTTCACGTGTTGACTCAGTGGTGTGTGGACATGCTGCGCAAGAGCAAAAAATTAGCAAGGCGCGCGTTATTTACTCAAATTAGAAGCGTGGTTACTTCAATTATGTAGTGATTTCAATAGTTTAATTGCATTTAAGTAAATTTTTACCTTAAATTAAACCCAGTGGTCGGTTACTGAAATGCATATTTTATAAATACGTTAGAAAGCGACCAGGGCCGGCAGTCTCGACATTCGCTACGTTCTCATAGCGACTTGAAATCGCTCGCTAAGTCCTAATTACATGCTCTGTGGTCCTAATGAGCTCCCCTAGACGGGCAAATGGTAATAGTTCGGTTTTATCAAAGACAATTATTGGCCACTTCAAAATCTTCTTTAATAACGAGGAAAATTGGAGATCATGATTTAATAAAAATAATTGTTTTTCTTGAAAATTGGAAATTCATTACGTAAACCTTATCTTGAAAACATTATTTTTCATGGAAATTCATAGGAAGCCATAGTAACTTGTCAAATATCTATGGACATAAAAATTTGCCTCCTTGCAACACTAAGTCGGTGTCATAGACAACCAATAAGTACCTATATTACTACCCGATTTAAATTACTTTCAATACTATCTTTGATCCACTTCGCGTCCAAAATATTGTTTTGTTTTGTTCTTCAATAAGTAGGTACTATTTCTTATAAAATAAAATGACTGGAGGAAGAGAAGCAGATGCAGCTGCAGGCCCGGGTCCGAGCGGCGTCAAGTAAGTACCCGACCTCAAACTACAACACCTTTTTTCTAATCTAATTTGTCGGTTCATTATTGATCGCTTTTTCTATTGACTATTCTAGTCAAACCATAGCCAGTTGAACTCAATGAGTCAAATAATGTTAAGATTTTGAAAAATTGGTTCTAGTTTATTTAAATATTTCAGGCGTAAACGTTCACCGCGTGTTACGAGTGGCCAAACAGATGCACTCTTATCATAAGGGTAAACTTATTTTTGAAAACGCTCAAATACATATTTTGATTGCCGCGTATCATATTATTATCAACATACAACATACTGACCTGCAAATTGCAAAAAATGGAAGAAAATTTGAATTTCGCGGGCTACTACTGCGCAATCACCTTAAAAGTGAACTTTATAATTAATAATAAAATTAATTATTGTTTTTCTTGAAAATTATAGTGAATATGTAAACCTTATCTTGGAAACACTATTTTTCATGGTTCAAGGTTCAAACTAATAAGTAGCAATAACTTTAAATTGTTAAATAGGATCTCAGGATTTAGAAATTTGCCTCCTTGCAACATTACTGTTCTAATAGCAAGCAAGTATCACAGTCAATCTAAACGTGACATTGGCTAAATGCACAAACCGTGCGAAGCCAAAAGATAAAAAAAAAAAAAAAACACAGTCATGTGTCAAGTTGAAATCTATAGTTTGATTAGTTGTCTTTGGAAACTATATATTTTGAATTGTATTATTTTCGTATTTTCCTAATAATTGTTTCATCAGTAACAAATAACTTGTCAGCAAATTATATTGCTCGGCTAACACATTTCTGGCTTAAGCGGCGACCTCACTGCATTTATAGTTTCTCATTATAGTACATAATAGCTGCGTAATGATACTTGGGGATTTGTACTACTGTTTAAATACTTTGGATATGGATTGGGATTCTACAAAAAGTTATCCCTAACAAGAGTGTCTGAAGACTGGGAGGCAGCATGAAGTAAGAAGCGGTCCACACCTCGGAAGGCCACATAGCTTGGAGGAGATGTAATATATTGAAGGCACGACGTAGAAGAAAACATGTTGAAATAAATGAATAGTGAAAGTTTAAAATTTCATGTGAAAGATTTTTCAATAGGTATGCAACATGCCTCGTGTAAAGTGTCTAGAATGTGTAAACTAGGAGATGATTGTGATAATGGAGATTTAATAAAGTTGAAAACATGATTTGTGGTTGTCATTTATTTTTCAATAAAATAGAATAGAATATTTATTTACATTTGAAACTGAAATCAGTTTTTACAGTTGTGAGGAATCCATGTACATTCTAGCTAATATAGCATGCAAATTTAGTACATTTAAACAAATTACAAAAACTAAATTTCAATTAAGTTAACTTATCCGCTATGAAATCTTGTACAGAATAATAAAAAACTGTTAGCTGTTTTCTAAATTCCTACAAGGTAGGTCTTTATTATTGTTAGGTATTTTATTATAAATTACAGGTGCCATACAGATACCTAACTAATATTTTTTCTTGAGTATAGAAGTTGAGAATACGGTGCACAAAAATTTCTGATATTGAGATCTCATATCTGTACCACATTGTCTAGTTTAATTTGAGGTAGAAAATTAAAATGTTTATATATAGGTTTTACAAATGCGGCTACTTCCAGGTTGTAAAGTATCAAACAATGGTACCTAGGCATAAGGCAACCAATATTGTCAGCAGATTTACTCTTTTTGATAAATTATGCAGCTTATAAAAGAATTAATAAGTATAACAATTGTATGAAAAGTTAAGTAGGTAAGTATCAAATTATATTGACAGTAGTAAGTCTAAACAAAACATTAGTGATGTGAGCACACTTAAATGTTATGAATGGCTTGAACCGCTACTATGTACTTACACTTTTACAATAATGTCTTCTGGCTGTGACTTCCACATTAACTGGGTGTTAATTAAGATCCCTAAAAATTAACATTCACTTTTTCTACTTGACTAGTGTACTTAATTTACATTAATTACTCATGGATACCCGTTGGCAAAAGTGCATGATTTTGGTGTTTGGAGATTTATAATTAAATTATTAGGTTCTTTCAATCCACTTTATTAAACTCCTGAGTGCATTGTTATTTTCATGTGGATAGGTATGCAACATGTGTCGTATAAACAGTGCCTAGATCTAGATTATTAGAATGTGTGAACTTAGGAGATGATTGTCATACTTTATAGAGATTAAATAAAGTTAAAACATGATTTAGGTACGGTTGTGTGTTATTTATTTAAAAACGAAAAATAGCACGATTCTCACCCTTTAAAGAGATTAATATAATAAATGAACGAATGCTATGAATATCGGCGACGCTTTCGCACTTAGTATGTTGAGTATATTCCGAACCTATAAGTGGACGTAAAAGCCTCATCGGTACAAACCTATCTTCGAGCCCGATCCGTATAATTTATGTTTGTATTGACTTAAAAACCAAAACATTTGGTAAGTATAGTTTACAATTCGCTACCAACCGAATCACTTAGCGTGCTCTCAAAATTGGTCGCTAACTGTAGTCGTACACATTACGAAAATCATAGAGATTCGGTTAAATATAGATGACAATCGATAACTTTGAGTTTCAAGGCTACCAAATATCGTTACATCCGGATCGTTAGGACTTTGCTACTAACACGTGATTTTTGTGGTGGGTCGTAGTCAATTATTTTGACGACGAAACGCTGCAGTTTTCCATAAAACGAAAATCAGTCGTCAAAACGGTCCTCGTCGCAACTGCTTTGATACTGAAAATGATTGTTTCATGCTTGTCAAACCATTTTGGCTATCTAGGGACCCCATTACGACTTAGCGAGCGATTTCAGTCGTTCAGGGGTCTCTACGAATGTCGAGACTACCGGCCCAGGTGGTCGTATTCTGACTCACTCAGTTTTATTTTGTTTTGCTTATAATGTTCTAAATGTTTTATTTATGGTTACACAATTTAGGGTTTGGTGTTGTAAAAGCCTAAAGTTGCAATTCTTCTGTAAACGACCACATGTTTTCTTGATAATTTTTTTTTAATTCACTCACAAACATAGGTTCTAAATAGGTGGTCGCCTACTGATACAGTTCGAAAATTACGATGGTAGTTTGCGACCATCAAGATTTAGTACGGAAAGAAGGATGGCCGCAAACTAAAGTAACTTGCTCAAGTTCCTATGTTCAGTATTCGACCACATTATGATTATTTGATTTAGTTGAAGTAAAATAAATTTAAATTAATAAATTAAGATAAGGTTTTTATAATCGTATTATTTAATTAATTAAATGATTACATTTTTTTTTCAAGGTGTCGCCCTCAAAAGTTCTGCAAATAACTAAGAGGATGAAAAAGACTGTCCAATATTCCGAAGAAGATCTAAAAAAAGCTCTTCATGGCATTCGGAAGAAAGGAAAGGGAATATGGGAGACTTGTCGTACATAATATGCCTCGAACGACGATACAGGATTGATTAAGTGGGTGGAAGAGACGTGACGCTATCGAGACTAGAGGACCAGATCCTGTACTAGGAGTGGAGGGTGAAAAAAGTGGGTTAAAGAGTGGCTTTTAAATGTAGTCAAGTGCGGATTCCCAATTAAGAAGCAGAGCTTCTGGATACTGTTAAAAAAATTGTCAAAGACCAAGGGTGAAAGAATCCCTTCAAAAACGATCGTCCAGGACAAACTTGGTGCTTGACTTTTTAAAGCGCCATCCCAACATATCTTGTCGAACAGCTGAAGGAATTAATAAATCCAGAGCGCGAGTAACCGTTTTACCGAAGAATCTATAAAAACTTGGTTCAATGAATTGAAAACCTTCTTGAGAGAGAGCAATAGTGAGGATATATTAGAATGCCCGGAACGCTTTTTTAATGGGGACGAAAATGGCTTCTCTATGTGCCCTAAAACTAGAAAAGTTTTAGCTCCAAGGGGATATCGTAATTTGGACCTACCAGGTTAAATCGGGCAACAAAAAAGATAATTTAACAGTCTTTGTCGCTTTCAACGCCAATGCCTAGATAAGTCCACCGCTCGTTGTTTTTCCCTACCTACACCCACCAAGAGCCGTTGTAGAGTAGAGAGCATGCCCGAAGAATGGTGTCTTGGGAAATCAGAAAGTGGGTGGGAAGTCAGATGTATTTTTCGAATACATCACCTATGATTTTAATGATTGGGTGGACCGCAACTGTATAAAAAATCCAATGTTGCTGCTGATGGATGGTCACAAATCGCACATGCCACTAGTATTGAGTGCCACCTGCGAAAAGCTTGGCATAATTTTGTATGCTCTTCCCCCGAACATCACCGACATGCTCCAAGTCCTACCAGCAGGCGTAGGTAAGTATTTTTGGACCATTGACATCGTCATGGAAGGCGGTTGTAAGAAAGTTTTTGTTAAAACCTCAAAATGTAAACTCGTGCGTCAAAAAAACCAACTTTTCTGCTTAATCAGATGAATAAATACTATTTGTGTTGATGATTATTTAATATTTAATTATTAGTGAAAATAAAAAATTTATCAATAAAAGTTGTTTTATTAATTTATTTTTATTTTTTTTAAATAGTGGCCGTAATCTAGCATACTAGTGGTCGTCAACTGAAAAAAGTGGTCGTTATCTAACATTTAGGCTATTTTTGCACTTTTTCTATAATTTTTCATAATTTATGAATGGAAGTGTGATATTTTCCTTTTTTTTTTCAAAACTTGACCATATTTAGGACCAATTTACATGGTCGCCAACTATTTTTCGTGTAAATGGCGTAGGTATATTTTGACTCGTCTAAAGTTAGCAACTCAACTAAGTGGTCGCTAACCGGCGCAACCACCTTAGTGTCTTTTCTTCGCAAATCGAAATGTGATATTCAGAGTTATTGACCTGCTATATAGGTACTTATACCTACGTCAATAACAAAAGAAAATAATGTCCAAGCAATAGGCACAGTTTAATACTAATGCTTTATTATTCTGTGCAAGAGGTGTCGTTTGAAACATGGAATACCCGAATTCTCTGTTTTTAAGGTTCCATACCTGAAAAGGAAAAACGGAACCCATAATCTCACTTCGTTGTCCGTCTGTCTATTTGTCAGTCTGTCAAGACCCTTTTTCTCAAGAACGCGTGGAGGTATCAAGTCGAAATTATATATCAAATACGTAAGTCTATGGTCCCTTGGAGCTCTAAAAAATCAACGCAATAAAAAATATGCCCATTTATGGGACATATTTTGATACTCGCAAATAAATCAAAACCTATAGGGTAGGTACTTACCGTTGACCTAGAATCATGAAATATGGCAAGAAGCAGTCTCACAGCAAAAATAAAGGAAAAAGTCCGAAAATCGTTTATTTGTAGTCACATAAAAAATGTTTTTTTTTTGCGATTACAAACAGCAGTTGATATGATAATGTTCCCTTTACGTCGAAGCGGAAGAGTCCTCTCGCTTTTATTCGCTCTACGTCAATGTACCTACATGTTTTTCAACTAGTTATGTACACTTACAATGTTAAGTTTGTTTTTGGAATAAATTCTTTTCAACAACTCGCACTTGGCCGATTTGTAGACTAAAATGATCTTAACATGATTACATGACTAAAATGTAAATGTGATCGCAGCTGACATTATAAGCAAATTAAAAATCAGCGTTTAGGTAGGTACTTACACCCTATTAGTTAGTAGTTCGTGACTTAAGATACTACCCGATTAAATGCCGTTTATGCAGCATTCTCCACATCGCTGATGGTCGTGTTAAGTGTGTAAACAAAATACAGGTGAGGTGTTAATTAACGTGGACACTTCCTATTGTTTAGTGTCCTGGCGTGGAACTCAAGTCTTTAAGTACCACCTGGAGAACGTATTAGGGCGAGCGCGCACTTGTGATTTTAAATCGGGTGATAGTTTGATCATTCTGGGCCGATTCCCAGAACGATCAAACTATCGCCGTATTAAAAACCGGCCAAGTGCGTGTCGAGCCACGCACAATGAAGGGTTCCGTAGTTGGGATGAATTAATCCCAAGAAAAAACTTAACATTGTAGTTGAAAAACCTGTTCTCCCATACATTCCAACTGTAAATGTAAGTTTGTACTCACAATATTGAGAGATTTACCATGTAAGACCACAGACTTACAGGTTTTCCTGTAGGTAATCTATAGATTACCTACAAAAAAATACAGAAAATTGACCTTTAGGTACCTATAGGTAAAGATCAATTTTCTGTATTTTTTTCAATATTTTAGGCACAGTAGTTTCGAAGACAAAGGGGGGCGGGATGGTCAATTTTCGTCTATTTTCTTAAATAACTTTAAAACAATTTATTTTAAAATTATAAATAAAATATATTTGAGACCCTCATAGTGCTTTAAGCCCTTTTATTTGATATATCACACGGTATAGTTTGCAGAACTTATTTTTTAATTTTCTTATTTTCCCCCCAAAAGTGACGCCCATATTCAAAATTATTTTATGTACTTTACCCGTCCGTGTTTGGGTCACATAAATTCATATGTGTACCAAATTTCAACTTAATCGGTCCATTAGATTCGCAGCAAATTGGCTGTGACAGACAGACAGACACACGAATGATCCGATAAGGATTCCGTTTTTCCTTTTGAGGTACGGAACCCTAAAAATCACAAGTGCGTGCCGGCCCTTAGAGAGTACTGAGAATATTGGATAGGTACGAGTACCTACATGTACACATAGGTAGGTACCCAATTAGATCAATCGCCCAATCGATCATCAAATTATGAAATTCGGCTGTTGCTAATAAAAAGATCCAAGTTGCAACACAACTGTCGATTCTCTGCCGTCCGCATAGTCACCATCTGACTCTGACGATAAAAGTTGGCAGATATAATATAATATTGTATTATGCCTACCCAAATTCAATTCTACTAATTTCTTAAAGCTTGTCACCCAAGATACAGGTAAACGCCTAGTTCGGGGGTCACCATCCAAACTGATATTGTATACCTACCTGAGGAGGTACCTATGTACAGTTTTACTAATAAATAAATTGGATTTAGGTAGGTACGTCTCTGATCAACAGTTGAAATTGAATGCGCTACCAGAAACCAACATAAAATTGTCCAATATAAAAACAAAATACAAACGCACCATTGCCCCAACTCCTTGTTCTCTTCGAGACCAGACGGCGTCGCCAGAGTGTCGGCATCACCCTCGTGTCTCCCACCCGGGTGTTCAGGGATCACGCGCTCAATCGTCGTCACCTCTTCGATGTCCGAGTCGATACCTTGCGCGAAGTCCATGTAAAACGACTCCCGGGAGTCGCTGGAGCCCCGTCGCAACTTAAGCGACAGGTCCGGTGAGCTGTCATCCATTTTCGTAACACTATTCTTCCCTCATCCTTCACTTGAATAGTTAGAGAGCCAGTCAGAACCGTCTTTTCACTTTGTGCGACATTTCGAAAGTATATTTAACCCATTTTCGTTCGTTGAACTTGAAATTAAGTTAGGAATTTATTCATAGGCATTATTGTTTTTACTACCTACTTAGATGAAGGTATAGCCACTAGGAAATAATTAATTAAAACTGATCCATTCAAACTTTCAAAGTACCTAATAAAAAAAATACCCCAATGTCTTCGATGCAACAAAAAAGGCTCGCACACAAACAATAGCAATTTATCTTGTCGCGCTACAAAAAGGCCGGTTCAACGTAAAAAGAACGATGACCTGTGAACCGTTCCTAGTGTAACCTTCCCTAAAATCGACACCGCTTCCTGTGCCACTAATAACCGACGCACACCGACACATGCCGTTTAACACATATGTGTGCGTCACTACTCAGCGGCGTCCTATTCGCATTCGGCTTCTTACGAACGCCGAAACTGCGAAAGTGCTATCAATCAAATCTCGAAGCTTTGTTTGGCGGGAAGTTATGAATATATGTATCTCTGGTAATACATCTTGTCGCTTATTTTGGTCAGTAGTACATTAAACTACAGCGTTCGTTACAAATACGTTCTACAGGCCGGATTATAAATATTAATATCAATCATCCTTGGACCCCTCTTTAAGCATGTTACACGCGCCACTGACCATATTGAAGATAACAATAACAATTTAAAAAAGCTTCTAAGATTCTAATAAGAATCTTGCGCCGAATGGTGGGTCCGTTCTTAGAGCATTCTATGATAACGATAAGGCACGTTTACAATTAATATTAATACCACATCCGTGAGCGATATCAATCGCCGCCGATCCCTCGGGAACAACAATAATGCCCAAGAACAAACATAATATTCATTTACACACGACAGCCAATCGTGCGATACGTATGCTAGACACGCATCGCACGGCGGAGGCGGAGGCGTATTGACACGGAATAATTCAACGGGCAGTCACTCACACCGATACACGATAACGTTGTAGTAGGGTAAGCACGTGCGTGATATAGGAACGCGACGGGCGTCGGCGGCGCCCTCCCGCGGCAGAGGTTGGCGCGCGATTGCCGGCCCGCTCGCAGCGAGCGCAGCGGCGCGGGCAGGGCGGCCGGCGGGGGATGCACCCTCGCGGCGCGGGATCAATCTGACACAGCCACACAGGCACCCGGCACCCGATATTCGGGAAACGGTGCCATTCACTACATAATCGAAACAGGAACTTTATGGGATTAGCGCCGTCCGACATGCGAACTGCAGGGCTCATTGAAAATGAAACAATTATAGTAACCTATACAAGTTTATAACATACTTTCTATACTTACATAGTATCAAACAAGTGATTATACTTAAATAATTCAATTATACACTCAATATCACAATACTTTTTAGTCTTTATTAAAACAATTGTTTACATGTTTGGTATATGGAACGTAAGGCTACGGACTTGAGATACATGCTTATTATTTAGTTTTTCTACGTAAAATTTAAGTTAAACGCATGTGTTGCCTTGTTCGATATAATGTAGTTTGCAAATTACAATAGATTTCCTGTTTTCAATTTTATTGTACACTCGGAAGGAAATAAATTTCATTTTCTCTTATATGTTTGGACTGTTCGTAATTACAAATTATTTTAAAAGTGTTCAGTGGCAATCATTGATGTATAAAAGGGAAGATATGGTTCGCGCTTCTCGACGTGGACCGCATAAATTGTGCTCACGGGCCTAATTTACCTTAGTCACAATCGAACTGACGTTTGTGTAAGACGTTAAGTAAAATTAACGTAAAATAAGCAGCAACATGCCTTCCTGTGTTTTCAAAATGTGCACAATTGTGTACATCAAAATTTAATTTTCTTTAAAATTCTCTTGATTAATACTGCCGCTGGGACGCCATTTGCAGAAAGAGATAGAAATATATGATTCGTAAATGGGAGAGACAAGCGGCAGCACAAGCGGCATATAGCAGATCTCGTTCCCGCTATAGCCCGCGTAATATCTCTCTCTATTTGGGTTGACATCGGGAAATGTAGTTATGTGGGTTTGTTTAAATGTACTAGTCCAATAGTGTTTACGTGACATTAGAGAGTACCCTATTTTCCATTCCAATATTTTAAACATCAATGATGGCAATGTATTAAATTGACTCAATAATTATATAAATATTAATATAATGTTTTAAGTAATTTACTTTTTAAAATAACTTGGAACACCAAGCCAACTCTTCGCAAATATCACAAGTAATATAATAATACATTAACCTATTACAATACTAACAATTTTTATTTATAACGACATAATATGGACCTACAAATTACAACTTTATACATGCATAATTGTGTTTTTTTTTTCAGTATTTTGTTATGATCTTATCCTATCATGTGATTGAATTAATAAAAATTACGTGATTATAGAATTCGACAAATACAGTAAACATTAAGACAGGTTAAGCCCTAGTCTTCGTCAAATTATTCAAATCTTTTCAATTAAATTTTGGTTTTTTAAATTATATTATAATTTCCACGACACATTAAAATGTTAATTATTGTGAATGGCCTGTCATTCGTGGATCTTTGACAATCGTTACGGGACGTCAGAAGCCCGAAAGTCTGACAACCAATCTTACCAAGGGGCATCATATTACCCAGTTACTGGGTTGTGGAGGTCAGATAGGCAGTCGCTCCTTGTAAAATACTGGTATTCAGCTGCATCCGATTAGACTGGAAGCCGACTTCAACATAGTTGGGAAAAGGCTAGGCAGATGATGATGATGGTTTTTCATCAGCCGGTCCATTCTGTCAAAATCTCAAGGTGAAAACGCAGGTGAAGTGGTGAGCTGTCCATGGTGTTAATCCCTAGCATCAGGTGCTATGTCAGAGCTTACTTCACCTAAGTTTTCAAGGTGAAACTTACATAGGTGTTCCGGGAATGCCCGACTAATTTCGGTTTCGTAGGATCCGACTCCACATTCAACATACCACAAACAACATGTGGGTTTTATGAATAGACCAATAACATAATGTTTTTTTGTTAATACTAAAAAATAACCCTACTGGGGTGCATCTATTCAACAGTGTCAAAACATGTTATAGATTCCCCTGCGGTGCAAATATTAAGACAACACTGAAAATATCTTGTCCATAATTTATCAAAAGGTTATTTTTTATTAACTTGGCACATTTTTATCCCGATATTATTATGTTAATGTCACTAATATATCGACATAAAAACCCTATGACCCGTTATCGGATACAATTAAATCGAATCCAATAGAAACAATCTGGCGAAATGAGGCATTATCGATTTATCCAACATTCAGTGTGAGTGCGGTGATCCTGACCAGACTATGTCCCATTTGCTTAGAGCTCCCCAAATGTCCGTTCACCTGCACCCTTGACGACCTGAGCAACGCCTCTGACGCCGCAATAAACGTGGTTGCCTACTGGGCCCAAACAGTATAAGCAACAAAGATGTACCGTCGAAACGAAAAGAAGTTCACCTTGACTTGAGCCAATTCAAAACACAAGAGTCCACGAATTCGCAGAACATCATATTTAATGCATGACATCTAGGGGCCTGTGGCTAAGTAATAACAGCCGCACGGGTCGATCGATCAGGTTAACTTACGCTTGCCGCGGTTGGGTGACCAAGACCAAGGGGTATCGTATTACTCAGTAATCGGGTTGTAGAGGTCAGATAGTCAGTCGCACCATGTAAAATACTGGTATTCAGCTGCATCCGGTTAGACTGGAAATCGACCCCAACATAGTTGGGAAAATAAAATAATATTATAGACTACCCTGGCGTTCATATGACACTTAGACGTTTAGAGATTGTCACACAGCTTTTACTATATAAAATTCATTGTCATAATTATCCTTGGTAGCACCAACACTGTCCTCAGAACGTTAGCGTGCAAAATAAATGGTCCGTTTACTGTTTACTGGGCGAGTGTTCACTTGCTCAGAAATAGGAAATAGATTATAGTATAATGTACTCGTACTACCTACTGATTTTGATTCTGTACTAACAAATTACTAACACCTTGTTATTTGTATTTTTATGTGTTCTACTAACAACCTTACTAACGTTTCATTTGTTAAAAATGTATGGATGTATGTCTGAAATAAAGATATATTATTATAATTATATTTTCATGCACAAAAAAAAATAATTGTGACCGTCCAGCAACAAGAAAATATCTATCATTAGCTACAGAAAAAAATGCTAAATAATAAACATAACATAACATCACACCTTGTTTCCCCGAAGGGCTGGGCAGAGGTTTACCTATCGTACACCCATATTTCGCTAGTTATGTTCAAGTCCCACCTAATAGGTGGCGAGCCTATTGCCATCAACCAGGCACAAATCCAGACTCCAGGCTTTACAGAGAAATTCCTGATATAAAAACCCAATAACACTTTGCCCATTCTGGGAATTGAAACCAGGACCTCATGCTCAGCAGTAGCCTTCGCGAGTTGCGACCACTCTATGCCAACGAGGCAGTCAATGCTTTAATGATAGAGATAAACTACGATAACATGGCGCGCCCCTCCAAATTACTGTTTCAATGTGTGTAGTGACATCCTTAAGAAGGAGTTTGTATGTAGTTGTACGTATTCGTCTTTAGTAGCAGGCCGGCAGCACACATGCGTTGTGAATCTTGGTGGTGCATTGTAAATACTTTCACAAATACTTTCAAACGTTTTGAATTTTGGAGGGGCGCGCCATGTTATCGTAGTTTATCTCTACTACAATAATCTGTTGAATAAATTAATAAAATTATGTATAAACAGATGTTGGATCAAGCGGTAGGTATGGCTTTAAAAGTACACATGACGGATATTTACATAATCAAGAGATATAATGATAAGTTCGTTAAGTGAAATACGAGATCCAGTCCGGAACGTTATTATAGTATTTTAGGATATTTTTAAGTTGATTTATTTGCTTCTAGAAACAATTTTTTTTTTATAAAAACAAATACCAACCCTTTCTGCTTACATAAAATGTAGCTAACTTCTAAACAGCCACTTTTAAACATAAATATCATCAATGTTGTATTTCGCATAAAAAACGAAACTGATATATACAATTTACATAGGATGGAAGTTCATGTTACATAATATTTAAAAAATCAAGCAGACATAAAGTTGCCAAACAAGTTTTGATTTTGCAAACATGCTCGACTCTTTTTGACTAATCAAGACCCATATAAAATTTTTGTATGAATAATATTCATTTATCATCTACATTATTTGACTTAAAAGGCGCATGCATTTATCTAATGTGGACTATGATGTATTTTTTATTCGATATTCGTTCGATATTCATGGCGGTGCCCAGGGTTATGTCTACATTGGAATAGGTACTCATTACTTTTATTAATTTCTGATTACAAATTAATTTCTAATGGTATCCAGATGTCCTTGATTTTGGTCACATTTGAAAATAATCAACAAAACGTGGAAAACCTATAACTTGTGTTCTATTCAACTTTGACAACTATCTAAATATTCAAGTAAAAGAAAAAAATAATTTAAAAAAAAAATACATAAAAAATTTCCTACATCGAGAATTCAGATAAGACGAGCGATGGCGTATAACTTGTTTTTATCTATTTTACATGGCCAGGCGACAGAAGACAACAAAATAAACCCACGTCATAGAATAAGAACGTATGAAGCAAAACTGCCGCTTCGAACCAGTTCTAAATGCCCAATTTCGGGGCCTAAGAAGTTCAAACAGTAGCGGGTAGGAAGTATCGAAGACAATGAGTTTCGCATCCGTACGACTTTCTTAGTCTATAGCAAGGTTCGAACTACGGAAAATTATTATGTTACGTTTATTTTTTTTAAATAAATAAAAGAAAAGAAAATTTGATGACCGCAAGTCTCGATACCTGGCATAAGTTGCGAAACAAGGTATCAAGTATCGGGTCTGCCATAGCACGGAAGAAGCCTTCGCTACCTCGTGCCTAGTGGGTGACTTTACACGTCATGAATACTACGGCCATTGATTATTGCATAATCATTACAACGCTTATAAAACAATCGCTGTTCATCAAATTCGTGTCTTATAGAATGGTAGTACGATTCCATTAATCATGGTTATGATATTTGATATCTGCTGTAAATAAGTGTGTGTACATGTTTATCCGACGCATTTGCCCCACTTTAGGCCTCCGCATGCCATCGCCCCGATGAGGTAGACCGCGAGGGCAGCGACTCCTCCCATTATGACGTACATCTTCACGTTCTTCCAGAACAGAGAACGCTGCAACGTTCTCGATGTGTGGCGGTATGATACGGACTGAAATAGTAAGGGCATTGATTGTATTAAAAAATTGCTATGAGGAAAATTCCAATAACACGTAGGTAGGCGAGTTGGTTTTACCGTGTGATATATACTTTTTATAACAATTATAATTATGCTTAGTGATTAATTCAAGGTAGGGAATCAACATAAACCTTGCATGTATTACATATAAATTATTAAAGAAAGAAAAGATCTTATTATGATTTCCAAACTATAATAGTTAACTTTAAATTTAAGTAAGACTTTTTGTTTTAACACAATTTAGACTACTTGCAAAATAGTGACAAATTCTGATAATCAAATACTTACACCTGTCGCTAAATTGTCAGCCTTATTCACTAGTAATTCTAATTTCTCCCCGCGCATTGCCATGGTATCTGAAATTAATTAAAAAACACATAATTAATTCACCAAACTCATATATTTGCAATGAAGTAATTTACATAGCACAGTATGGTATGTTTTAGTTACATAATAAACAGAAAATATGATATTAAGTATTACTTCTTCCCAGGGATCAAGTCAATTAGGAAATGCCGGTGGCGCCTTCTAGTTTTCAAATATTAACCAAAATATTTGAATGAATTAATAATTTTGTGATGATTGATTCTTAAAAGATCTATTTACAGAAATAAATATAATTTCATTTCATCATTATTATGCAATTTTTTCTCTATAAGTTAAATATAGCTATTTGAATTGTTCCCTACAAAAATTTATAAGGTTAGTATTTCCATCTTTTGTCAGCGCCTTCACCCGCGTATATGTCGGAAATTATCCCACGGGAACGTGTCCTAATCCAGGTCATGGTCTACCCGTGTGCCAAATTTCATCCAAATCTGTTCATCCGTTTTAGCGTGAAAGCGTAACAAACAATCTCACTTTCGCATTTATAATATTAGTTCTAGGGTTGTGGGTGTGTTTTCTTTAATAAATACATGCACCTTTTTACTTCACTTTAAAAAATTATAGTTTAAAAAACTAAAAACACGCTTTAATACCATTAAACTGAAGTAAAAAGTAAAAAATTGTTTTTTCTAATAATAGGTCTTTACCTATGAAATTGCCGTTTTGTATGAAAAAATTTAAACGAATTTTTTTCATGCATTTTTTATTTGTATTAATCGAAGTAATCACCCATGCAATCAATGCATCTTTGCCAACGCAGTGGCAGTTTATTGATGCCCTTTTTAAAGAAATCAGCTGGACGGGAGGCAACAAATTCTTCAAAGGCATTTTGTACTGCCTCTCGGCTATTGAATTTTTTTCCCGCCAAGAAGTTATCCAAATTCTGGAAAAAGTTGTAGTCTGTAGGCGCAAGGTCTGGTGAGTAGGGCGGATGACGGAGAGCTTCCAACCCCAGTTCTTGCAACTTGGAGACAGTCTGCTGTGCAGTATGAGGTCGCGCGTTGTCGTGCAGGAGCAGCGGAGACGAGCGATTGACCAATGCTGGTTGGAGATGTGCCAGCTTCTCCATCATTGTGTTCAGTTCTTCACAGTACATATCTGAAGTAATGCTCACCCCGTTTGGTAAGAAGCTGTGATGAATCACACCGGCGCTAGACCACCAAACAGTGACCATCACTTTTCTAGGGGTAAGTTTTCGTTTAGGGCATTGTTTAGGTGCTGAACCAGGATCCAACCAACTTGCTGAGCGCTTGCGGTTATCAAACAGAATCCATTTTTCATCGCAGGTAATAATGCGGTTCAAAATTCCTTCATTTGTGTGTCTGTTGAGCAGTGCAAGGCACGTCTCGACGCGTACTTCGCGCTGGCGATCATTGAGTTCGTGGGGCACCCATTTGTCAAGCTTTTTTACCTTGCCAATTTGACGCAAATGGACCAATATTGTTTTGACGCTAACGTCGAAAGCTGCTGCTAATTCAGCCGTAGATTGTGTATCATCAGCTTCCACAATCGCCTTTAATTCGTCATTGTCGACCAAAGTCTTCGGACGACCGCGAGGTTCATTTTTCAGGTCGAAATTTCCAGAACGGAAGCGAGCAAACCAATAACAAGTGGTGCGTTGGTTTGTAGTGTTAGCTCCGTAAACGTCGTTGATGTTGCGTGCCGCTTGTGCCGCGTTGCTGCCACGACGGTACTCATATTCCATAATTACTCGAATTTTTAACGTATCCATGATGACGAAAAAGATTGCGATGAAAATGTAACACTAATCAATAAACAAATGACTACTTTTGGAAAAAAAATCCATGTTTTTAAAATAAAATTAATTTGAAATTAGAATTCTTAGCCAAACAAAAATTATTTTGATTTGAAATGGCAACATGGTACATGGTACTGCAGAACGGCAATTTCATAGGTAAAGACCTAATAATAGGTCTTTACCTATGAAATTGCCGTTTTGTATGAAAAATTTTCAACGAATTTTTTTCATGCATTTTTTATTTGTATTAATCGAAGTAATCACCCATGCAATCAATGCATCTTTGCCAACGCAGTGGCAGTTTATTGATGCCCTTCTTAAAGAAATCAGCTGGACGGGAGGCAACAAACTCTTCAAAGGCATTTTGTACTGCCTCTCGGGTATTGAATTTTTTTTCCGCCAAGAAGTTATCCAAATTCTGGAAAAAGTAGTAGTCTGTAGGCGCAAGGTCTGGTGAGTAGGGCGGATGACGGAGAGCTTCCAACCCCAGTTCTTGCAACTTGGAGACAGTCTGCTGTGCAGTATGAGGTCGCGCGTTGTCGTGCAGGAGCAGCGGAGACGAGCGATTGACCAATGCTGGTTGGAGATGTGCCAGCTTCTCCATCATTGTGTTCAGTTCTTCACAGTACACATCTGAAGTAATGCTCACCACGTTTGGTAAGAAGCTGTGATGAATCACACCGGCGCTAGACCACCAAACAGTGACCATCACTTTTCTAGGGGTAAGTTTTCGTTTAGGGCATTGTTTAGGTGCTGAACCAGGATCCAACCAACTTGCTGAGCGCTTGCGGTTATGAAACAGAATCAATTTTTCATCGCAGGTAACAATGCGGTTCAAAATTCCTTCATTTGTGTGTCTGTTGAGCAGTGCAAGGCACGTCTCGACGCGTACTTCGCGCTGGCGATCATTGAGTTCGTGGGGCACCCATTTGTCAAGCTTTTTTACCTTGCCAATTTGACGCAAATGGACCAATATTGTTTTGACGCTAACGTCGAAAGCTGCTGCTAATTCAGCCGTAGATTGTGTATCATCAGCTTCCACAATCGCCTTTAATTCGTCATTGTCGACCAAAGTCTTCGGTCGACCGCGAGGTTCATTTTTCAGGTCGAAATTTCCAGAACGGAACAAGTGGTGCGTTGGTTTGTAGTGTTAGCTCCGTAAACGTCGTTGATGTTGCGTGCCGCTTGTGCCGCGTTGCTGCCACGACGGTACTCATATTCCATAATTACTCGAATTTTTAACGTATCCATGATGACGAAAAAGATTGAAATGCGATGAAAATGTAACACTAATCAATAAACAAATGACTACTTTTGGAAAAAAAAAATCCATGTTATTAAAATAAAATTAATTTGAAATTAGAATTCTTAGCCAAACAAAAATTATTTTGATTTGAAATGGCCAGTACTGCAGAACGGCAATTTCATAGGTAAAGACCTAATATAAGAATAAAGTGAGTAACGATAAAATCATTGTAAAAAAAGCGTGGGGTGCTTTAATTCTGTAATTCGAAAGCACCCCACGCTTTTTTTACAATGACATTAATTTTCTCGTTACTCACTTTATTCTTATATTCGAAAAATTTTTTTTTACTTTTTAGTTCAGTTTAATGGTATTAAAGCGTGGTAATAGTTTTTTAAACTATAATTTATTTTTTAATTTTTTAGAGATAAATCGTTAATCCTGATTAGGATAACGGGACAAAAGTTTTAAATTATTGTATTGTCATCGGGCCCTGTTATGTATGCAAAATTTCGTATTAATCTGACCATTTAAAGTGGGTAAAAATCGAGTTCAAAGATTCCGTTACATACAAACATACACATAGGTGAAGTTAATAAAAGCGTGTTAAAAAGTTTGTAGATGATTCAAGAGCGTGCATTCCACGTGGGCTGGCAACATCGCATTTCAAGAGGATTTTCGTGATTATTTTAATAAATTTAAATCAAACTACTTACTATTTTTTTCGGGCAAGCACTAGATTGTTGGTATTTATACAGTTATTTTGGTATTCACTCATAAAAAGTGTCGTTCTGTCAATTATTTTCTATCTGCAAATAGAAAATAATTGACAGAATGACAATTATAAACAGACAGATGTAATATTACGATTAAATATTGTTATTTAATATAGAGTAAAAATGTTATAAATAAAAAATCCAACAATCATGCGTGGCCGAAAAAAAATAGTACCTACCTACTTTGATTTAAATTTAATAAATAATCACGAAAAACCTCTAGTAATGCGACGTTGCCAGCCCACGTGGGATGAACGCTCTTAGGGCTGAACATACTATCCAATATTTTCCATTCTAGAATGATGTTGAGTTGTCTTGATCTTTTGTTTAGTCAGACAATTAGTTATGCATCACAACAGCTTTAACTTCATATGATTTCTCTTTTGACAATCAATTCTGCTAAATCCATTGTTTTTAGGTAAACAGTTTATAAAACAGAGGTGTAGTAGATAATACAACAATATTGTAGGTTGTATTCATAGTAGAAGCATGAATCCGTCCTTACGTAATTACATAATTTTTTTATAGTCATGCTCATGAGTGAATCATTACATGAAATTATTGTAAGGCCTTGGAAGGCGGACGGCCCATAATGTATTAAACATAAACACATTATTTAAACGCATGCAGCAAATGATAGCAAACTCTTCGTTCCCACGGGCGTAATAAAATCGCGGCGGGATTTTATAGCGCACTGGATTTTCAACTCTCGTTGTTGAGCCGAGCGTTGAGAATCCAACTTAACAATAACAGAGTACATTCTAGCGCGTCGAAAATACACACTGTTGGATTTTGCACTCTCGGCGCTAAATAAATAAATAAACTTTTATTGCAGAATCACTTCCATATTTGTTAGTAACAACAATGTAAACTTATAAACTAGTGTTAGTAACATTTATTCTTAAGTTGCGTGAGGCCACCTATCCTGGGGAGTGTCTACTTGACTGCGTGGAGTTGTATCCACCGCCCCAAGATCGGAGAGTCCCACCTATCAGCCAACGTTCAAAGAATGGTGTTGGGGCTGCTGCGCACACGGCGTAGTAGAGAAGCGCATCTCTTACGCATGATGGCCGAAAAACTATCCACATCCGCGTCGGCAAACATGCCGGACGCGCTACAAAAACGCGGCAGCCCCAGCAACACCCGGAACGTGTTGTTATATTGTATGCGCAGGCCACTGTATGCCCTCTGTGTAAAGTTCACCCACAGGCTGCACGTCTAAAAGGATTGGCAGTAGGCTTTGAAAAGCGTCACCTTAACCTGAGCCGTACAACGTGCAAACCTGTGGGCCAACATCCCACCTCTAACAGCCAGTGACCTGCGCTCCCGCTCTATATCAACATTATCCTTCAAATCGTCTCGAGACCCAATGACCAAGATATTTAAAATTTGCAACCCTTTTTAGAGGTCTGCCGCACAGCATAACTGGTGGAGTTGTACTATAGCCTTGTATTCACTCTTTGCTGCATTATACAGGGTGTTTGGCAGAACGTTGAACATACGAAAATGGTGGATAGGTGGGGTCATCTGCTACTTACTCAGCCCTAATTTATTTGGCCCTGGCCCTCTGGATATTTTAAATTTTATTTTTTTTGCTTTTTTCTAGTTTCACCACTTTCTTAACTTTAAAGTGTAATTTTTATAAAAAATGGGTAAAACAGGCAGTACTTTGTTTTTTTTTTTTAATCTTTAATGTTGGCAGATTCTTATAAAATTATTGTTTTATTCAGATGTTAGCTAGAAAAAAAGTTATGAGTCCTCAAACTTACAGAAAGGTGTAAAAAATTACTTAAATCTTAGTTTCAACTTGCATTTAAAAAAAAACAAAAAATGATTGAGGAGTTCCAAGTCTAGCAAAACATCCCTAGTGTGTGACCTTTCTAATGGTATGTAATTTGCTTTTATAAAAAAAAAACTTTAAGAGTTATTTCATAATTTTATCAAGTAGGAAATTTTTGACGAAACTCTACCTTTACGGAAAGTGAAATGTTTTGCGAAATTTAACACTGCAAGGTTCGTAAAATTTAAATGATCGACGGCTTGCCAGTAGCAGTGGTGCAAATTGACATTCACTATTCCCTTGGGATGGTTACACAAAGCAGGTAGAAATTTTGTGTCACTCTTGTGCAGTCAAAGCTTATTTTTTCTCTCTTTCACTCTCGTGGCACCGTGACGCCTCAGAATGAATTCTTTTCTTTTATTCAGTCCAGACTTAACTGCCTCTGCGATCTCACGTGCCCGTTACGCTTACGTTTGTTTTTGTTCACTTCGTTTTGTTTTATTGTTATCACTAGTTTTGTAACCTGTTAGTTAAGTTTTTTGTTATTACTGTTACCTGTTGATAATGGTAAAGAAATGGCTGCTTTTACCAGTGAGGAATACGCGGACATGTTGTTAGCGTATGGAAGCGTTAATGCTAATTCGCGTGAAGCACGAAGGATTTATCAAGAGCGTTATCCCAACCGCCGAGTACCCAGTCATCAGACGTTTGCGAGTCTATGGTCTTTCAACACGATGGCTGCCCAGCTCACTGGAGTCTGATTGTACGTGAACATTTGGATAATTGTTTCCCAAATTCGTGGATTGGCAGGGAGGACCAATTCCCTGGCCTCCGCGATCGCCCGACCTCACTCCGCTCGATTTTTACGTGTGGGGAAGAGCAAAGGAACTAGTTTACACTACAGAAGTAGAAAGTCGAGAAGATTTGATAAATCGAATTAATGCTGCTTTCGAAGTTATGCGACAGGAGATGCTGCTGCGCACAACAACTGTAGAAATCAGACGTAGATGCCGCGCCTGTATTGTAAATGAAGGGCGTCAATTCGAACATCTGTAATTTATTAATTAAATAAATTATTTAAAATTATTGAATTGTTTCATTAGCGCTCCTAACTGGTACAGCTATTTTCTTTGTACTTAATTCAAGAAATTACATAATTTTAATCGATCATTTAAATTTTACGAACCTTGCAGTATTAAATTTCGCAAAACATTTCACTTTCCGTAAAGGTAGAGTTTCGTCAAAAATTTCCTACTTGATAAAATTATGAAATAACTCTTAAAGTTTTTTTTTTATAAAAGCAAATTACATACCATTAGAAAGGTCACACACTAGGGATGTTTTGCTAGAATTGGAACTCCTCAATCATTTTTTGTTTTTTTTTTTATGCAAGTTGAAATTAAGATTTAAGTAATTTTTTACACCTTTCTGTAAGTTTGAGGACTCATAACTTTTTTTCTAGCTAACATATGAATAAAACAATAATTTTATAAGAATCTGCCAACATTAAAGATTAAAAAAAAAAAAAAAGTATTGCCTGTTTTACCCATTTTTTATAAAAATTACACTTTAAAGTTAAGAAAGTGGTGAAACTAGAAAAAAGCAAAAAAAATAAAATTTAAAATATCCAGAGGGCCAGGGCCAAATAAATTAGGGCTGAGTAAGTAGCAGATGACCCCACCTATCCACCATTTTCGTATGTTCAACGTTCTGCCAAACACCCTGTATACGAGCCCATGGGTCCCAGCGTACGATTCACACACATTGATCAGTTTCCTCAATGCCCTAATCGATGGGCTCAGCAGAACCATAATTATCATCTGCATAACTTATACATACACCATCAATATGACAGCCGATTCCGGTTCTGCTAAGCTCATCGATCAGATTATTCATGTACAGATTAAACAACGCGAGTGAGGACCGCCCCCCCCTGCCTCACCCCACACTCAAGCCTGTACTCAGCTGAAAAGGAGTTTGCCCACCTGACACGGTTATGTTGATTAGTGTACCAAAATTTAAACAAATTTAATACTTCCCGGGGCACATCCGTTTCATGTTGCAGTTTACCCCATAGCACATTATATGATACAAGGTCAAATGCTTTTGACAAATCTAAGTAACACGCAAATACTGGTGTCTTTCTTGCTACATAATACTGCACAGTCTGCTTAAGGCCAAGGATAGCAGCTTCTGTAGATAAACCAGGCTGAAACCCGAATTGAGCATCATTTATTTTGAGATGTTTCTCAAGCTGGCGTACAAGCAGACTGTCCAGCACCTTAGCAATTATTGTTGCTAAAGAAATAGGTCTATAATTTGATATCACAGATGAATCACCCGTTTTATTCTTAATGATCGGGACAACAATTGTACGCATTAATTTTTCAGGTAAATAAGAATGGCCTAGACATAAATTTAAAAACATACATAAGACACGTGGCAAGTAGATCCCAGCATGCTGCAGGTGCTCGATGCTGAGACCGTCATGCCCGGGCGATTTACCTCTAACCATGTTCTTAATTGTAGCAGAAATCTGTTTCTGCGAAACAGAATTCTGCTACAATTAAGACGTGACGCTTCGTGCGGAGCAGACGGTCCCAGAACCGGGCACAGGCAACTGCGGCTCACTGTTTAGGGGTGATTGTACTTTAAAATGCTGCCGAAACAGATCCGCAATACTACCCTGGTCATGTACACCTTCGACGCTCACGGGAAGGCTCGGCTTATGATTTAATTTGTTTCTTGATTTCCAGAATTTACAAAAATCTTTGTTTGAGTGGTGTTTAGCAATTATATCCATTTTAATTTGGTTTTGATTTGCTTGACACCATTTTAATTTACATTTGATTTTTTTTCTGGATTCACTCGTATCATTATAAACCGGACCAGCCGATCTATTCTGCAAAAAACTCACCGTGAAAAGTTAGGTGAAGTGAGCTTAAAGTGTCAATAGTGTCATTCCAAGCATTAGGTGGAATTATTATATATTTATTATATAATTAGGTGGACAGCTCACTTCACCTAGGTTATCACGGTGAGATTTTTACAGAATAGACCGGCAGAACTGGGCTTACCAACCATTAACCAAAACTTATAATAAAGTCGCGCCCTCTCGTGAGCATCGCGAACATACTTATTCCAGCCAGTTACATGCCTACGCTTCATTATATTTACATGATAATAGCTGTATTCAGCAGCGTTCACAAGTATACGCTCAATGCTATTATACATTTCATCCAACAAAGGTAAGTGGCAGGAATCATTACACATCCTGTTTGCACACAGACTAAATTCGCTTGGAAAATCAATTTGTTTTAATTCTGAAGGACAAAAATCATGATATTTAGCTATTTGTTCGGCATCGCGTTCACCCCAGATAACTTTATTTACATGTGCATACGGTTTTGTCACCATAGTGTGCATTTTGATGTTATTAAACTTACATTCTAACATAACTGGTAAGTGATCCGACCAGTATGAGTCATACAATACCGACACATTAACAATAGCGGGCAGTGCGGCACCTGTCACTACGCAGTGATCGAGCCAGCGCAGGCACCCGTGTGCGTCGCTTACATATGTATAGGTGTCCGACAGGAGTGTATTCATATCAACGCACGACCATAACTGATCCGCACAGAAAGAAAGTAGCTCTTTAGCAAACAGTTCACCCGGGTGTGCGTTAAGTCACCCAGAATAAAAACTGACTCGACACTATTATTTTCAATCACTGCATTAATCTCACTCAAGCACTCTGTGAATTCTAAGAGATTCTCACTACAATCAGTAGGCATGTACACTGAGAACACCACGAATGACCGATCACTAAGCGTTACCTTAACAGCTGCAAGACGCACACTACTGCAGGTGATCACTGTTACAGCAGGGAACGCACTTTTTCGCCAGAGGAGGGCAACTCCTCCGTGTGGTCGCCCCCGCAGCACACCGACAGAGGTATCCACTGCCGAAGTGCCCGTGTAGGCAAAATTGACATCTAAAGTACCCAGAAAAGACAGGTCGTGTGGCAGCAGCCATGTCTCCTGCAGCGCTATTAAATCGACTTCTCGACAAAGTTGTCGTATACAATCCAGTGACCTTACTACATTTTTACAATTAAATGTTATTATTTTGGTTGTCGTCATGTTGAGTTGTTAGTATTTATCTCGCTAACACGTAATTCGGTTTTGTTTCTAAACTCCACAAAATGTCGGTACCCAATTCCAACAGGCCAAAAGTCGGCATCCATAAATAAATCTATCTTTTCCCTAGGTACAAAAATTTTAAAGGAATTGTATTCCTTTTCCAATTTCATCTTCATCTTATCAACAGTGACATTTAAGTTCGACTTACTTCTAACATATTTAGTGATGTCACACACGGACACATCCTTCGCCACGTTATAAATATAAATCGGTACCTTTATTTCGGCAGCCTTGAAGTTCATATTTAATTCAGCCACAGCTTTCCCCTTGTTTCCCGCAAAACGGTTTCTATGCCTTCGCCTTTGGACCGTAATCTAGTCATCATTCTGTTTCTCACGCTTCCATTCACCATCCTTCACTATGTCCGCCATAGTCTTGTGAACATTCATCGTTGCAGGTTTCCCGAGCGCATTATCCGTGTGTCTCGAGTTATCGGTAGCCGGGCGCGCGATCAGCTGAGTTTGGCGAGTCATCGTATCGCTTGTTGAACGCGTGCGCTCAGAGGCATCGTCTATCAAATGAACAGGATTATAACACCTGTCGTGTTTAGAGTAAGGTTGAGATTCACTCGTTGTTGGAATGTCTATACCAGCTTGAAAAGCCAGCGACCGTTGCGCGTTTGTTGGTCTTGAAACAGAAATACCCTTAGATTCTCCACAATTTCGCAATATATTGTTTCTGGGGAAGATATTAAGCGACTCTGATTGCTCACTCCAACATCACCCAGTTGAGATCCCAGAGGATCATTGGCACCTTCAAAACTCTCCATTCGACACGCCCCACGTCGAGTGTTTATATTGCATTCATACTTGTTGATTGGGGAAGTATGCTTCAACAATTCTATCTCACATTTTAAGACATCTAACTGTTCAGTAGTAACAAACTGTTCCTTGATACGGCTGATATCTTGCTGCATAACCAATAGATCCTTCAATATCTTCGTTACATCCACATGATCGAAGAGAATTGGGGGTAACTTTTGAAGCTCGCTAGCGACAAAAATAGGTATTTCCTCAGGGATCTGTTTCCTTGAGAGTAGGTAGGTACAAATAATATCATCAATATTTCTGAGCGTTTTCACAGGACAGCCCTCTTCCTGGTTTTCTTCTGCTTTTTTATTGATGGTATGGAATCAAAAAGCAGATTCTTAGCCAGCACTATATCATCCTCAGGGAAAGCAGAGACGCAGATTCGACTGATACTTTCTTCGTCCATCACATCAAGTTTGTTGTTCACAAACGCTAGTACTTCGTTAATCACGAAATTACACTTTGAACATTTCACACGATTGGAAGCCATATTCGCTTACGTACAGTGCGCGACCGTATCTACGCTCGGCGCGTGCGCGACGAATGCTAAGCTGAGCGTTGAAAATCCAGTGCGCTATAAAATCCCGGCGCGATTTTATTACACCCGTGGGAACAGGGGTTTATAGTTTCAATTAGATATTGCTGAATACTTCTCAAACAAGATTCTTTTATAAAGTATATAGAGAAATCTAGGTAGTTTTAATAAGTACTAAGACTGATAACCTAACCTAATTAACCAAGTTTTACCCATTCGAAATTGTCAATGCATGAAAATTTCTCGTGATAAGCCAATGTATGCTTCAGATTTTACAACCAAACCAAAGTAAAAATTAAATTCATTGAAAAGTATTTGATGCACAAAAAACTTAAAAATCCAATGAAAATATTTATACATCTATAATTAATACTTCATTATGCATACTCAAGCATAAACTATAGCACTGGCTTGCCATTTAAAATAACAATAAATTACTAATATGGTAATGACATCCATACAAGATTAAATACTGTATAACTTTTACAAGTAAATAAGCCTCTCAATTACATACACAGTCAATGACACATACATAGGTAAGTATATAATGCAGTTTGAACGCAAAACAAAGATAAGGGCTGATAAGTTTTATTTATGTGAAACAATTTGCTATCGAAACCAGAAGAAAAATAATTGATTGTTTTGTACATACAAATTAGGGTTGTTAGTTATTTTAGGTCAAATATAATTAATTAATGGTGCTTTAATACAGGATTATTCTACTCATTAAAATGTTTGTAGACCACTATCCTCATGGTTTATTGAAATGTTGAAATGATCCACATTCAATACTTTCGAGGAAAAATATTGGATTTTACAAGGATTTATTCAATACATTTATGGATGTCAATATCCCCAAGTAATTTAAAGATGTTATTCATGGTTCTATTGCTACAGTACTCTTCAAATTAACAAAGACCAAATGGCAACTTATCAATTGTGTTTCATTTAAACATTTGCCTTTCAGTTTCATCAATGTATTTTGTAATGTTGACTGCTAAATGAACATGTGCAGATAACTGCAAAATTCAAATATAAAAAAAATAAATAAATGCAAATATTTCCAAATACTATAAAGTATTTGGAAATATTTCCTACATTTATTTACCACATTATTGATGTGTAAGCAAGCATTATGGAACCATGACTTGTTATCATCAGTTTATGTCAATAATAAGCAATCTGTTTGTCTGTGTAACATTTTAAGATAAACATTTGCCTAGTGAATTTTAGAAAATATTACAGTTCCAACAGATTTATAAACCCAGTTAATGTCAACATTTCCATGTATTAACAAGCTTTAATAGTTGCAAAAAGTGCTTTAGGTAACTCACCAATATTTTTAACCATAATATTCTTGAGTTCATCCAACTCGCCATGGACTCTAGATATGGTGTCAAGGTCTTTGGAATCACTGTAATGTTTCATCTCTGTGGCTAATACTCGGGCAAATTCTCCATTCATAGCATAAGGTATGGCGGTCTGGGCTGTGTCACCAAATGCTGTTGAAAATCTTCTCTTGATCTCATTGAGGAATAAGAATGCTCTCGAACGTTGGAATTTCTGAAGCAAAATTTATCAGCATATTAAGAAAATGTACATACTTGTTGTTAAGTATATTATATTCAAGGTTGTATGTAAATAAACCAACTGTACTCACATCATCGGTAATGCAGAAATAAACCAATTTGTTTTCCGCAATATAGTGGAACAAATAATTTCCATGAGAGTACGTCAACTTATCATCGTGGGGCGGTATCTTCGATAGTAGTTGTTCTGTAACTTCCGTAAAATTTCCCGCACATGTTGCATATTTAGCTAAAACCACTGTACCTCGGGCCACAACACTAAATAATAAAGGCATTTTGGATAATTACGTCGATGAATTGAAAAAGAAACAAAGGAGAACACGACACGATACAGAAACTTTCACACACTTATTGATACACTCATCAAATACCAAGATGGAAACACTTGCTTTACAAACGGTGAAAGACTTAGAAATCTTTGCAAGTCAATGATATGAATTAGAACAAATAATTAAAAGTGTAAACTCGACAAAAACAATGCGCGCATCAAACACAGAACACGTCAAATCTCCATGAATTTTAGAGACGATATTAGTGATGGGACACATGATACTATTGGAATCGATTCAAGATTGACGTAGGTAATATAATACAAAAATAATATGTATAATCAGACGATAAAGTGATTTTATTAGGGATTCGCACCACATAAATTTGGACAACACAAGAAAAACCGATCTTTGTGGTGAGGCCTGGGAAGTCAAACGGTTTAGCTTACCGCGTGCAAAGCATGTCAATAACGTGTCTTGTAGAAACCCCATTTTATATTTAAGCGGTTTCGTTCATTGTGTCATAGAGAAAACGTTATTAGCAGATGTCGTGATTAGCTCAAGGAATTGACGTGGTTTCGAGGTAGGGAATTGTTAAGTGGTCATAGTGAATTAGGGCCCAGCAATTTGGCTAGCGTGAGTCCTGGGTTTGATTCCCAGTTCAGGTAAAGTGTTAATGGGTTTTTCCATCAGGAATTTCTCAATAACAGCTTGGAGTCTGGATTCGTGCCCAGTTGGTGGCAATAGACTCGCCCCCTATTACATAGGACTTAACCATAAGCCGCCGTTCGCACGGACGTAAAAATATCGCGGCGGGATTTTATCGCGCACTGGATTTTCAACTCTCGTTGTTGAGCCGAGCGTTGAGAATCCAACTTAACAATAACAGAGTGCATTCTAGCGCGTCGAAAAAACACTGTTTGATTTTCAACTCTCAGGGCTAAGCAGAGCGAGCGTTGAAAATTCAGTGCGCGAAAAAAATGGCCGCTATATTTTTACGTCCAAGCGAACGTCGACTAACAGGCGAAATGGTGTAACCCGCTGCCTAACCCTTCAGAAATTACATGCGTGATGTTATAATGATTATTGGGATTTTACTCCTAGTATTAATCGGTTATAAGCAACAAATCAATTACTCACTGGTGAAGATATCATTCGACTAAATTAATTTCAATTTACATCACTATTCGATCATTGAATTTCGACAGTCAGTCCGACAATATAATTTTGACATTGATAGTCCGAGCGAGACAGAATAACTAATAAGTTTTCTAAGTCCATGTTTGAAAATGAATCCATTACTTTCCCTGGGTGAATCACTGAAAGAAGATCCCCCCCGTGGATGGACCTGTCACCTGACTAACCTGTGTATGTGTACGCATGCACGGCTACAGATCAAGCTAAAAATTTCCAGTATAAGCTGATCTCGCATTGTATAGGATTTCCTTATAATGAGAGGTCAGTGTAAACTGGAAATGTATAGCTTGATGTGTAGCCGTGTGTACTATGGGTTGGGTAGTAGGCAGAACGAACGAAATAGTCTCATCATCACATGAAACTAAGGCTAACGCACTGCCTTAAGCGTGCACACATAATAAAAAATATAATAATTTAGGCTACCTCTAACTTGGGACATAGAAAAATAAACCCACCCCTTCGCCAAACTAGACAGTTAGTTTCTCAGGTAAATGAAAGCACATTAATGAACAACATGACAACAATATAATTCTAAAATTGTTGTATTTACAAGTATAATTACATAGAATATAATTACTTATATAAGTACTATTTAGTGTTATATATAGAGGATTATCATGTCTTAATCAAAATAATCATCAATATCGATGTCTGGATCCAAAATTTGATCAGCGAGAGGTGTCAAATCTAACTGATCAAGAATCAAATTCTCACACATCTCTTCTAAATCAGTTTCTCCAATGAGTATTGCACCTTGTAACTTACCATTTTGTAGTACAAGCTTTATGTATTCTTTATTAGGTGTCATACGTAGTAAAATTTCATAATCTCTTCCTAATCCTTGTGCATTATACTTTCCCAATAAAATAACTTGATAACCAAACAGTGTAGTGCAATGTGTGAAAAGTTCGAAACAAAAGTCTTGTAAAACTTCTTCATTCATAATTTTCCCATGCATGGCTTTAGCTGCCATTCCTGCCATTTGTCTAGCTTGTGTCCATAGCCTCAGCTGGAACCAATGTGGAGCATGATCCCAAGCTGCATGAGCAACATCACCAGCTGCATACACATTTTTTACTGATGTCTCTTGAAATTCATTTACAGCTAAACCACCTTCGGGCCCCTTCACTGGTTCTTTATCCCATGAAAAATTCACAGCAGGTTCGACACCAGTTGCGGACACAACAAAATCACATTCAATAGTTCTACCATTTGAAAGCACTACTTCAAGGGGATAATCCTTGTTGCTTGTCTCTTCAACTGAGTTTATTTCAACCTTATAAATAGTCTCAAGTTCCTGTACACCATTGTCATCTTTTATACCTTCCAATTTTCGGTACCAATCTGGACCTAATGCAGCAGATTTTAAATCTTTATTTAAAGAAACAACTTGGTCTTCCTCTGAGAAAACATGTCTTCTTAAAACAGTCTTTTGACAAGGCTGTAATTCCTTATTTTTAAATGTGTTCTGGAAAAATTCTGCTGCTCCAGGATCAATAAATGTAGCAGAAATATAATCATCTCTGATGACCCATATTTTCTGTATTCCAGTTGTGGCATGCACTATTTCTGATGCTATACCACCATTACCAACTATAACCATCCTGCGTCCCATTTTTAGTTTTTCCTGAAATTCTTTGACTGACTCTGTATCTCTTATTCCAAGTATTCTCTTACTTTTATGGGAATCTCTGATTAGTCTTGGTATTCCACCAGTACAAATACACATGACCTTGTATTTAATTTTATCACCTGCATGAGTATATGCTATTCGTATTTTTGTATCAACATGTTTCAGAGAATCAAAAACAATTTTTAGATTTGGGTGTATTCTCATCAAAGAGCTTGCTTCTGTTTCGTTTACATCAAATTTTACTATAGTTTTAGCATAAAAACTCACATTGCTTACATTTTTCACTAAAGAAGAAGCTGTGATTAATGCAAGTGTTTCCTCGGGATGTAAGATTGCTAGTGTTTCGACACAAGTAACGCCGGCAATCCCTCCGCCAACAACTAGATAAGTAGCCTCTATGTTAGACATATTAATCATTTAAGTTTTACTTACAATATCAAAAAGGACACTAAGATACACATGATAAGAGTTTCGTACTAAAAGGGTGCAATATCATGACTGCAATACACAGACTGACTAGTTAGATAAGGTGCACACTCAGATGGTGCACTTAATTGATTTCAGATCACTTTTATACCTATGTCACAAAAATAATAAATCACGAAATGCTTCGTAATGCACATAAACTTGTGTGCAAGTGTTGTTTTCGCAAAATTCCAATCAGAACCGCTATTAATGTATTATTATTGTTCCTTTCATTTCACAAAGTTGGTTTGGTTACTTCTTCGTTCATTATTTTGACAAGACTCATGATGACAATATTGACAATGACATACAGTCATTGTAGTTTTTTTTTTGGCTTCGCACTAGTTCCTATAATATATAGTTATTCATACACCATCACCATAGAAAAGACAAAAGAGTTTTTTATTATCTGACCTGCTATCCTCAAATCGACTAAAAATATCTATTGATGATGATGTAGAAAGGAGAGTGAATGTCTGTGAGTGAATGCGGGAAATAAAGTAAACATGCGATTGTGACCAACCACCAACGAGGCGAGGTCCAAAAAGGCCCGCTCAACTGGCTGTTCATATGGAAGTGAGTGGGTGTAGCAAAAGAGCATAAGGCATTTTCAAAAAAAACTTTTTTACAAAAAAAAAATAACCGACTTCAAAAAAATAGTACAAAGTGAAAAATAATTTTAATTTTGGAATTCGGTGTCTTTGGATCTGTATTTTAGCTTTTTGCCACCGACTTCCGAAATTAAAATTATTTTTCACTTTGTAGTATTTTTTTTGAAGTCGGTTATTTTTTTTTTTTTTTTAAGTTTTTTATTTTTCACGTTTTAGTGGGTCAGTCTGCAATTTATCTAAGTTAAAATAGCCTAATGTCATCACCTTTTATAAAATATTGCTTTTCCCGATACAAGGACGTTAATTGTTGAAGAGTTCTCCCAGTAAGGAACCAGGAGAACTAGAACAGATGGTGAAGTCACCATAAGCTCCACTTCAACATATGTATTGAGCTTATTTTGCTTAGTAATAATCGAATCGCAATCCGTGACATACGAATTATTGAGTAGTTCCGATGGCCATCTGTGGTCTTCCTCATCAGTTCCACTTCACCGCATTCGGTGAAGTGGAACCATTGTGCTTTCCGGGAGCAAATGCACGAGTTACTATAAAAAATAGCCAAATCGCTATAGGTGTGCCTATAATATTTGAATGTTCCCCTCGATTTCTCTAGGACGCCATCATCAGATCCTGGTTTCCTTATCATGGTACCACCCTTGGGATATCTTCTTTACAACAAAAAAAAAAATCATTAAAATCGGTTCATAAACGACGAAGTTATCTGCGAACACTTAAAAAAAGAGAGGTGTCAAGGGACACCCGGATGGAACGATGTTCCTTTCGATTAATTAGCGAAGGATTTGTAATAAAATTTTATTTTATAAGTTATAATAATATTTTTTTTATTATTAACAAATATAATGTAATATAAACTTAATCTTTCTTTAAGAGAGAGAGAGAGACAGACAGAGAAACATTCGCACGTCGCACAGCTTACAATAGCTTACTATAGCAAAAAGTGTCGTTACAACTTTTCGTGAGAATTTTTCCGTCTAGCCCCCTTTCACAACGCGCGATAAGGAACTGCGCCCCAAAAGTAAAAAATATATTTATACGGTCGAATTGAGAAACCTCCTTTTTTGAAGTCGTTTAAAGTGTTGAAATGTGTTCCTTGCGAAGCATGTGTGGGTAACTATGAATGACAGGCTGAGGAATAATGACTGATACTGTTAAGGCAACGTTACGGTTAAGATACGAAGATGGTAATTACAAGAATTTAAAAGAGTATGCTTAATGGTTTGGTCATGTTGAGAGGATGAATGAAAGGCGATTAACAAGAGGTATTTACAAGGGAGACGTGAGGACATAATATAATATAGTGATCGATCTTCGTGATGTTCTTCAGACATGATATATAAGTAGTCAGGTCTGTGCATTGCAGTCATGATAATATTGCACCACTGGTTTTAGTAGGAAACTCTTAATATAAATTACAATTATGTATTGTTTTAATTAAATTATTAAAATGTTTGACATAGGCCACTTATTCTAGTTGTTGGTGGTGTGTCGAAATACTAGCAGTCTTACATTCCGATGAAACAATATTCATCATTCTCCTGCCCTTATCCCAATCTATTTGGGGTCGGCGCAACATGTCCTTTTTTTCCATACTTCTCTATTATTCGTCATCTCGGTAGTCACCCCCTTTCTAGCCATGTCATCTTTCACACAATCCATCCATCGTTTCTTTGGTCTTCCCCTACCCTTATAGCCATCGACATTCATACCCAAAACTTTCCTTACGACATTTTCCTCACTCCTCCGCATCACATGCCCATACCATGACAGCCGATTTCCGCACAGCTTTTCAGTCACCGGTGCCACTTTTAGACTTCCTCTTATGTACTCATTTCTTATTCTATCCATTCGTGTAACACCACACATCCCTCTTAGCATTCTCATCTCAGCTGCATGCAACTGCTTTTCATTTATCCCTTTTGTGGCCCAACATTCTGATCCATACAAGACAGCAGGTCTAACCATTGTTTTATATATCTTCCCCTTAAGTTTAAGGGGAATGCGGGAGTCGCAGATTGTCCCCGTGACCTGCCGCCATTTCATCCATCCAGTGTTAATCCTATGCTTAACCGTCCGATCTACTTCGCCATCGCTTTGCACGAGTGAACCGAGATACCGAAAGTCGGAGCAGACTGGGAGAAGCGCGCCATCAAGCGCTATGTCTCCAGAACTGGAGATACCGCCGAAATCGCAGAACATATATTCAGTTTTGGTTCTGCTGATTTTCAAGCCAACATTCTCCAGTTTCTGTTGCCATTTCTCCAATCTGCTCCGAATCTCAGGTAAATCTTCACCGACAAGAACAATGTCATCGGCAAACAGCATGCACCAGGGTGCCTCTTCCTGTAGATTCGACGTCAGAGCATCCATAATCAACAGGAAGAGGTAAGGACTTAAAGCCGACCCTTGGTGCAAGCCAACAGGCACATTGAACTCGTTGGTATTCCCTGCAGCCGACCGGACGTAGGTACGAGATTGACTGTACATAGCACGAATTGACTCTACATACTTCCCGGGCAAACCTTTCTCTTTCAAGGCCCACCACAACACATCCCGAGGTACCCTATCATACGCTTTCTCCAGATCAATGAACACCATGTGCAAGTTCTTGTGTGCACGTCTGTACTTCTCGCACAATTGGCGGAGTGCAAAAGTGGCGTCCGTTGTTCCTCGACCTGGCATAAACCCAAACTGGTTCGGGGTAATTTCACTCTCCTCTCGCAGTCTTTTCTCTATAACTTTCTCCCATACCTTCATACTATGTGACATGAGCTTTATTCCTCGATAGTTGTTGCAGTCCTGTACATCACCTTTATTCTTGAAGATGGGCACTAGCGAACTATTGCACCATTCTTGTGGGATCCCTCCTTCATGCAACAACTTATTAAAGAATAAAGTCAGCCACATACATCCATCTTCTTTTAAGCACTTCCATACTTCTACTGGTATATCATCTGGGCCCAAGGCCTTTCCATTTTTCATACTTTGAACTGCCTTTCTGACTTCATCCATGCTAATTTCCCTTACCAAACCCATATTTACTTGTACCTCTTTAAGCACACCATTCCATTCATTCTCTTCGTTCATTAGCCTTTCAAAATAAATCTTCCATCGTTCTTTTATTTCGTCATCTTTGGACAGAACCTTACCGGCGTCGTCTTTCATACATTTAATGTGAATAATATCTCTCGTTCTCCTTTCTCTTGCTTTTGTAATCCGGTAGAGCTCTTTCTGGCCTCTAGGGCTGTCCAGTGAGTCATACAACTTCTCCTGCGCCTTAGCCCTCGAAACTGCTACCGCTTTTTTTGCATTTCTCTTGCACTCTATATAAGTGTTCTTCTTATCATCTTTCAAACTATCATTCCCAATTTCTACACCCTGCCATTCTTTAAACGCAATTTTCTTTTCTTTGAGCATCTTTTGCACGTCTTCATTCCACCACCATGTATCCTTTTTTATCACACCTTTCCCATTCGATTCTCCAAACACATCTTTTGCTACTCTCCTTATGCAATCCGCCATCTCTTTCCAACATTCATTCACAGTTTTTCCTTCCATATCCTTCATTTCTATCATTTTATCTACCACTTGACTCTTAAACATACTTGCAAATTCCTCTTTTTCTATCATACGCCATCTGGTTTTGGGTGGGGGCCGTTCCTTGTTCCTACTGGACGAGACACCGACTTTTACCTCCATTATAATAAGTCTATGTTGTGAGACTAAGTCTTCACCTGGGAGCACTTTACAGTTTTTGACACTTTTAAGGCTGTTCCGTCTTACCAGCAAGTAGTCAATTTGTGTCGCGTGGCGGCCACTTTTATATGTTATAAGATGCTCATTTTTTTTTTCGAACCACGTATTTGTTATTGCCAGGTCGAAGGCCGAAGCAGCTTGGAGCAGTGTCTCGCCGTCAGTGTTACGGTCTCCGTATCCCCAACCGCCATGCACTCTCTCATACCCATCCTTCTGTCTTCCTACATGCCCGTTAAAATCACCCCCCACATATACTTCTTCACTATCTGGCACATCCATCATTACACAATCGAAATCCTTCCAAAACTTCTCTTTTACACTATCCTCACATCCTGACTGGGGTGCATACACACTAACTATATTAATCACCAAACTCTCCACAATTACTTTTACCGCTATGACTCTATCACTCACTCTTTTAAATGTGTCCGATGAAACAATATTGTCTTACAATAATCATCACAGCTTCTTCGTTATGTCGGGGCCACATCAACTGGATATGGCGTTGATTATCGCGATGAAGGACGTAGGCCGTAGGCCACAACTTATTGCGATAATTGACCGAATCTTGACCGAATTTAACTACCGCGATGGATAATGGGCATTGACGTTGACGTTGGTGTGGCCCGGGCATTAGTGAAACATGTAAGCAATGTGAGTTCTATGCTAAAACTAATAGTGATTGATTCGTAGTACTCGTAACTGGCGTGCGTGGATGTATGAACGTAAACGAAGCAAAAGGAGTATGTAAGGCTCGTAGCAGGTGGCGTTCTGTAGTTTCTGCCAACCCCCATTGGAAAAAGGCGTGAGTTTATTTATATCCATTTCCGGCCCTTACGAGGAACAACACTAGTCTGAACTAGTCTCAACTTCCCCCTACCACGCCTGAAGACATGTCAATGTGACATCTGTCTGTGTGTAAAATGTTGATGTAGTTCGCAATTTTTGGTGGTCACTGGTCTGGTCGGTCTGGTCTCTTTCACACACGTTGTGCCAATGGTATGATAGAGTCTTGCATCTCGTTCTGAGTTTGAAACGAAATAAAATCTTTTATTGACAGCTAGCATCACGGAATTGTGCAACGGAAGGGGGATTAAATGGACGAGGGAGATAGTTTTACGGGAAAAACTGTACACAAATCTCGATATGCACATAATTAATAAATAAAAAACCATGTATCGTAGACAGTGTTACACGAGCGTAAATATCTAAAGCTAGCCACAGTATTGTAAACCCTATATTCGCGATTAATCATATTTGTTTACTTTAATAATGTTTAGTTAAATTGAGCGAAAATCATGTTTAAGTGGATCTCAGTTTGTGTAGCACCGTTATGTTTATCTATAATGTGGTATTTTCCATTTATATGGAGCTTGGTCTATTTATTATTTCTTAGTTTATTCATGGTGATAGCAGTTTTCGTGTTGACGCTTTGGGGTCATGTATCGTTATCTTCTCCGCACCAAACATCGTTGTTTTTATTGGATAAAGTCGAAAAAGATGTTCGTCAAATAGAGGAGACCTTAAAGGTAAGACATTATTTACTTGATGCATTTTTTACAAGCATCAATCACAGTAATGTTTACTTTTGTATTTCTGTGTGCAGGAGGATCAGTCAAATTGGCCTCATGCAACAAAAAAGTCTCATTTGACTGTAATTTTTGGGCGCACTGTGGACAGCCAGTTACAGCTGTTAATTGACTATGTTCTCCGAGATTTTGTGGCCCGTTGGTTGAAGGAGTTGTCTCATAAGCCGGAGCCAGTGATAGATAAGTTCAAGGAGCATGTGTGGGGTGGAGTACAAAACTTGTATGAGAGACTGTTACGTGTTGATGCTGAGAAGCTGCTAGCCAGTGACATGGTGACTAAGATCACACAGCATTTTGAAAGAATAAGAATTGCTAGGAGTTGTGCGTAAGTATTAAGATTTGTTGATTGTGTTATATTTATTGGACACCAATCATAACATTGCTGTTGGGCAGTGTTGAGAAGTAAAAACTTTACTTAGCTTAAATACTTTTTTAACTTTTTATTTACATAAAAAATTGCTAATAGAATCTGTAGATAATTTCCACATTACAGAAGCTATACTCAAATAAAATATTTTAAAATTACTTTTTATATTGACTAAAATGCTTAATTTTTTTTCTTATTAAATACATAGTAATAAACTGTAAACATTGCAGATTGGAACTGAATCAACCGCCAGTATTTGCGCTGGCGCCACACCTGATGTCCTTTGACACAGAACTGCACTACTTGAGACAGATCAGTGAGCTGGTCATAATGTTTCTTATGCCTCGGTGCTACTCATTGGCACCTGCTACACACCTCATGAGAGAAATCCTGGCATGCAAAGGTATGTTAGTCGCCATGATGATTCAAGGATATGAAATTCAGGCTCTGAATACTGTACAAATAGGAATCTACTGTGAAATCCTATGTTAATTTTGATCTTTGCACATATTGACTGAATGTTTACTGCACCTCTGAACATAGACAATCATGATTGTTCATGCCTATGACTCCACTTGAATTAAAGTGGAAAAGTACTACAAATACCTCTTGTGGTTAATCTGTGTATAAAGGGTTCTCCTTTAATCACGTGAGGTTTAAACAAATAACACATATTTTTCATGCAACAAAAAATTTAATTATGTGTGATATCATAGTGCTTAAAACTTCAAGTGCAGTTAAATACCAACGAAATTCTCAATTTTATTAATATAATTATGGTTTTTCAAAATCAAATTTTAAGATAAGTATTTTTTTATTAAAACATTCTAAAATATCTGATCTTTCAATAATAAAAAATACTCGTGACGCTGGGAGGGGGAGGGGGAAGGTGTAGCCTAAACCCTTATGACGTATCACCAAGGGGGAGGGAGGGGTATAAAAGTGTCTTAAAAAACCTCAAGTGATGATGGCCCCTAATTGAAGCACTGTCAATAATCCCGCCTTAGGTACTAAGGCGCCCCATCACTCTCAGCGATTTTGCGACACGAATTTTCGTCACTTTAGCGTAGCGTAGCGACACTCATGCCGAAAATAGCGCAACAGAAGTACCTTCGGTATTCATTCGCCTAATTTCTTTTTTTAATAAGAATTTAAAAAGCATTGCAGATGCAAGCACACTCGTGTTTCTGTTGCATATTTCTGCGTAGATGTGATTTTAGGGTCAATCAAATTACGCGCGATCTAAAAAACAGCGCGACACTAATCACGCCAAAACTTTCAAATGATAAAAGAATAATAATACAGTTGCATCTATGGTAGACATCTTCTTCAATTCCAGTATTACAGCCAGCAATAGACCTAGTAACGGAACCAGACTACATAAACCAGAAGATAATCCAGTATTTAGAAGCTCAGAAGGAGGTGGACGCAATGCACGTTAGGACCCACGAGTACGCCAAAACATTTGAAGACTACATACGTTTGATAAATAGCTGTAACAATGTCGACACGCTGAAACGGTTGCGGTGAGTGCACACTGATAATGTTGTTTATTACTTTCACTGACCAATTACTTATATGTGTCAAGGACTCTCCTGTGATATGAGTGCTTGATAAAAATAATTGTCATAAAAAAATGATTGAAAAAACTGATAGTAGGTACCTACATAGGAATTTTTTAATATTTTCCCCTTAATTATAAGTTACAGAGCAGTTACCCTTGGCGTATTTGCATGCCAACCAAATGGTAGGTATGTACTAAGTAATATTGCCATAACATCAAGTAAACAGTTAAACATTACCTACGTATTATATTCTAGCATGATTTTTTTCCTTTTTTACGATTTTTCGTAATGATAGAAGCACAAAGATCGTCCTACTATTGTTTTCGCCTTTCCCTATAAATAGAGCAATGCCGTTATGGTCACAAAATAGACACGGATGGATGATGTACCTAACCGTATTATACTCTCGCGTTATCATTATTATTTTTTCGCTGAACTTCCTTATTCCAGCATTATCTACATGATCGAGCTCATTAAATTATATAAATTTTCGTTTAACATTAACTTGTCAACAGCCAGCAGACCCGGTGCCGCAGCAGTGCCTTGATTTTAAAACAAAATAAGTATTTATATTATAATTTATTCACGGTAACGCATTCTTGCTTTTAGTTCCCGTCTATGTAACACTTCGAAACCAGTTTTGGATATTTTTTTTACTAAGTGAAACCAATAATTTTGCCCGCGTTGTTAATCGAAACTAATGCGTCACCGTTTTACCCACGGTTTTGATTTATGAGCACGTATTAAATGATAATTCAGTAACTCATCTAAACATGCTTCTTCATTGCAGCGATCAAAAAAATCGCACGGACTGCAACAGTCAATAAATGCATAATTTCTAAGTACCTACCTACCAAATGGATTTTCTCGACAACATGAGCCCAACGTTTCAAATCTAAACTTAGCTTGTTGGTTACGAGAAATTGCAATTCCAAGTCTTTTCTACATTTTCGTAAATCGTCACATTATGCCTCAAATATTTTATTTATTTCTTTATTATTAAACGGTTCCACCTCGATCGAGGTGGCTTGCTACCAGGCGAGATCTCGCCTGGTAGCAAGCGATGGCTACAATTCTAGACGAACGAGCATACCCAGAAAATGCCTCTTTACGTCGATGCTCATCATTCTTATTTTGAATGACTACTATAAACTTTTAAATTTCGAATAGCCACCGGTTTCGTGAGAGTTATATAACCTACTTTTCGTCTAAAGTACGGAAGAATACACTCACTAGGCGTCTAGTATAAAACAACATCCATTTTCTTCTATTGCAGATATGACATCGTCACGCAAATAATGCAAGCTACTACCCTACAAAACGTGAAACGTGCTAAGGGTGTAGACATAGAAGTTATAGAAAAAAGTGGTTCACAAAATATAAGTCGGCAACAAGTAGCAGATGCTAAGAAACTAAAGAGGTATATAAGCCAGCTGACTATTGCGAAAGCTGAGTGTGAAACCGCCCTTAGGAAGCTTGGGTGGGATGGAGCTTTTCCGACGGTGGAATCTGATAGCAAGGTAAAGGTACTAATTGTCACATTTTATACTGCCACAAGTTATCTTCTTCTTCTTCTTATGTATGTACTACACTTCTGGACACATCTTTTGGCCCACCTTGTATTTTCAGTTTCGTTTGGTGCTAGCTAAAATTTTGACTTAGGTCGAGCAAAAAGTTTTTATGCAGTTTTGAACCTGGCACATTCACAATTTCATTCAATAGTCTTTTTTTGAATTTCGAACACAGAATTTAAAGAAACAAAAGACAATTTGGAGCCTGTTTGTTGATATCAAACAATCGAATACTAAGAAAACTTGGTTTTATTGGTTTACTTGGATTTAATTCTTGAAAAAGTGATTGATATCTTTGGTTTTGCAACAAACATTACTTATTCTTAACATTAAGGTGAGGAACTATCAATAATCTATGGATACTTCACCTGAAGTCGCCGCCCAAGCTGTGGCACTTATTCAGGCCGGACACAGCCAAAGAAACGTGAGTGCTCAACTTAATTTAAGTCGATCTGCGGTCCGAAATGTTTATCGGAGGTACCTAGAGACTGGCGGCTTTGTTCGTCGCCAAGGAAGGCCACGATCTCGGGTCACAACTGAAAGGCAGGATCGATTCATCGTGACGACCAGCTTGAGAAATCGTCACCTTACCTCCATTGAGATACAAAACCAACTTCGCGACTTCCACGGAGTATCTGTGAGCGCTCGAACTGTTCGGAGAAGGTTAAAAGAACGCGATATGGTACCACACAAGCCAGCTAATGGCCCCAAACTAACGCGAGCCCACCGAACAGCGCGCCTTCATTTCGCACGCAGTCATTTAAATTGGACACAGCAAGATTGGAGCCGTGTACTCTTTTCTGATGAGTCTAAAATTGTGTTACATGGCAATGATGGAAGGAAGAAGGTCTACCGACGTAAGGGAGAGCGTTTCGCACAATGCTGCTTTGAAGAGAGGGTTGCTTATGGCGGTGGCTCATGGACTGTCTGGGGCGGTATATCCGCGAGCGGCAAAACTCAACTTGAGGTTGTTACAGGACCACGGCTGCCAACATTAAATGCTGAAAGGTACATTCGTGAGTGCTAAGAACCTCACGTGATACCATACGCGGACTATGTGGGCCCAAATTTCCTTTTTATGCATGATAATGCAAGAGCCCATGCGGCCGGCATCGTCAGGGAATATCTTCGGGATGTGAACATCACAGTTATGGACTGGCCAGCCAGAAGCCCAGACATGAACCCCATTGAGCACATGTGGGACGAGCTAAAAAGACGTGTTAGGGTTCGTCAGCCAGTTGCCCAGACGATGCAGGAGTTGAAAACTGCCATAGAAGAGGAATGGGAGATGATCCCTCAAAATTTCATAGAGCGGTTGATAAACTCTATGCCTAATCGTATGAGAGCTGTGGTAGATGCCCATGGAGGCAACACGCGTTATTAAATTAAACCTTTATTTGATAAAACATGTTTTTTATTCAAAAATCAATTGCCTTTAACAAGGCGCATATCCGACTTGTTAGGCGTAGTTCCATGTCGTATGGTATTCTCAATTCAAATTTAAAACAATACGATCGAAAAAGATGGTAAAATGTATCAGGTTTAAAACTGCATCAACAGTTTTTGTTCAATCTAGCAATCATATTTCGGTAGGGGCCATCGAAACCTAAACTCTAAGGTGGGCCAATAGATGTGTCCAGAAGTGTATATAAAAAATCAATTGCTGTCCGTTAGTCTCGCTAAAACTCAAAAAACGGCTTGACCGATTTGAATATATATTTTTTTAATTTTCCTCTTTACTGGGATGGTTTAAAAGAAAAAAAAAGTGCGTGTCGGACCACGCACAATGAAGTGTTCCGTGGTTAGGATGAATTTATCCCAAGAACAAACTTAACATTGTAGTTAAAAAAACATGTTCTCCCATACATTCCAACTGAAAATGTAAGTTCTTATTCACAATATTGAGAGATTTACCATGTTATTTTAAAACCATAGACTTCTTATAGGTTTTCCTGTAATGTACAGGTAAAGGTCTATTTCCTGTATTTTTTTTTCAAAATTTTAGGCTTAGTAGTTTCCGAGATAAGGGGAATGGTCAATTTTCGTCTATTTTCTTAAATAACTTTAAAACAATCTATTTTAAAATTATAAAAAAATATATTTGAGACCCTCGCCCTTTCATTTGTAATGTCACACGGTACAGTTTACAAAACTTTATTTTTTATTATTTGCCCCCCAAAAGTGACCCCATATTCAAAATTCATTTATTTACTTTACCCATCCGTGTTTGGGTCACAGAAATTTATATGTGTACTGAATTTCAACTTAATCGGTCCATTAGATTCGGAGAAAATTGACTGTGACAGACAGACAGACAGACACACGAATGATCCTATAAGGGTTCCGTGTTTTCCTTTTGAGGTACGGAACCGTAAAAACCGGCCAAGTGCGTGTCGGACCACGCACAATGAAGGGTTTCGTAGTTGGGATGAATTTATCCCAAGAACAAACTTAACATTGTAGTTGAAAAATTTGTTCTCCCATACATGCCACCTGAAAATGTAAGTTTTTACTCACAATATTGAGAGATTTACCATGTTATTTTAAGACCACAGACTTCTTATAGTTTTCCTGTAATCTACAGGTAAAGGTTTATTTCCTGTATTTTTCTTAAAATTTTAGCCTCAGGAGTTACGAGGAGAAAAGGGGGGGGGGGGGGAATGGTAAATTTTCGTGTATTTTCTTAAATAACTTTAAAACAATTTATTCTAAAATGGTCTGGGTGGGTTTAACTAATACGATTCATATCAATGAGTACAGTACTTAATCGAATCTATATTGCTAATCCACAGTAATCTTATTAATCCTATGATTCATCAAGACGGTATTTAATTAAAGCTCTAAACATTCAGATTACCTTGACTGCCTCGTTGGTCTAGTGGTCGCAAGCGCTACTGCTGAGCATAAGTTCCTGGGTTCGATTCCCGGGCCAAGCAAAGTATAATTGGATTTTTCTATCTAGAATTTCTCAGTATTAGCCTGGAGTCTGGATTTGTGCCCGGTTGATGGTACTCTGTGATACCCCGTTGATGGCTCGTATTTCTGTCCAACCCGTCGAGGAAACAAGGCGTGATGTTATGTACAGACAATACACAAGACAATAGCACATCAGGTTATAGTAAACTGTCAAATTACTCCAATTGATTTTAAACCTTAAAATATTGATGATTAAGTTCAAAATCGAATGAGAAAATTTGACAGTTTGTAGTAACTTGACCTGCTGCTATGTGTAAAACACACAAATACAAACATACAAATTATAAAATGTGATTCACCTCCACACCTGCAGGTGGTGGAGCGTAGATTATAATTACCAGAACACATTCCGCTTGGTAAAACTCTTGCGCACCTGTACAATGCGGCCGATGAATCATTGCCGGTCCGAACCCGAAGGTTGCCAAACAGAACCCTATTACTATAAGCCTCCGCTGTCCGTCCGTCTGTCTATCTCTCATGAACCGTAATAGTTTGGACAGTTACAATGTTCACAGATTGTGTATTTCTATTGCTGCTATAAAAATAAATAATAAAAATAAAATAAAGTTACATTTTAATGGGGGTCCTTACAAGAAACGTGTTTTAAAAAAATATGTAGTGTTAAATATTGTACGATGATACAGAACACTTTGTGTGCGATTCCGACTCGAACTTGGCCGGTTTTTAGGAACCATATGAGGGGCGATTGTGAGAACATGCGCGAAAGTTCGTAGTGCCTATGTTCAGATCGGCCGTATTGTACACGTCCTCTACGATCACATCGAGGAATGCGCGAGCATGCGACCAACTGCCGCGACGTCCAATCGGCTGTATAAATATATAAAGTACAATCGGCTCTATGTATAAATAAAACATGCAAAAAATATCAATCAATCTGCCTAGCCTTTTCCCAACTAAGTTGGGGTCGGCTTCCAGTCTAACCGGTGTACGGTTTTCACCGTACGCCTTTGACTGATTTTAGGATATCGAATGAAACTATGTAATTTCACTTTAAACTTGTATTGAGTTCACGACCTTAAACTATTGATGAATGACGTGTTGCTATGACGCGGTCCAAATGTGAACTGAAGTAATATGAAATGTGTGGCGTAAACTAATGAAATTGCTGATTGTGCGGTTGCACCGTACAACCGGTTGCAGCTGAATACCAGAAGGCCAATTCTCGTACCTAAAAACGTTCAAATTCAAGTCGCAATGTCATGCCAGCGACAATCAAATGTCAAAAATGTAGGTAAACGTTATACAATTTTTGACAGATTGAGACTGAGATGAGATTGCGAACTTTGTTAAAAATACGGGAATTGCACCTCAGTATTTTACATGGAGCGACTGCCTATCTGACCTACACAACCCAGTAACTGGATAATACGATACCTCTTGGTATGACTTTCGGGCTTCTGACGTCCCGTAACGACAGTCAAAGACCCTTGAATGACAGCCGGGACCAACGGCTTAACGTGCCTTCCGAGGCATGGAGGAGTCTCGGTACCCATCACCCATCCATGGACCAACCCCGGCAAGCGTAGCTTAACCTGATGGATCGACCCGTGCGGCTGTTATCACTTAGCCACGAGCTCCTCTAAAAAACATGCAAATATAATATCAAGTAAAAAAATACTGTAAAAAGCCGGACTTAATGCCTGAGGCATTTTCTACAAGTCAACTTTAGGTGATGCAGAGACAAAACATGTGCCATCCATATTGCCATAGACACAACTATCAATATACTTTTTGCATTACTTACAAGTACTACTCAAATAGGTAGTCTTATTGCTCCGATACGCATTTGTTTCAATCTGCTGTCAATCCTATTTCAGACTCTACCTCTACACAAAATAATGGAGAGTGTGACAGGGCGGCGATACCTCTCGATGTTCCTGGAGACGATGTGCTCTCAGGGTCTGGTTGGCTTCTGGATGGCTGTCGAGGAGTTGAGGCACAGTCCCAGGAGTAGCTGGCACCAGCTCGGCGCGGAAATATTTTATACCTACATTAGATCGCCTAGCGCTGAGATTAAAGTTGATAAGGTAATTTATATTTAACTAGCGACCTGCCCCTGCTTCGCATGGTTTTTAGGACTTGACAAAACATAGAGATTTCTTTGTTATGTGAAAGTTTAATCTTAATGTATTATACACATAAACCTTCCGGAATAAATCCTTTATTCACTGAAATACTTATCAATGTCCGTTGTGAAGTTTAGAAGAACAACGCGGTCACACAGACAGGAAAACGACTTTAATTTATAATGTATACGGGGTCAAATTAAATTAGCTAGCGAAACTCTGCAGACGTGGTGGGTATCGATATCTAAACATGATAAAACAAAAAATAAATTAATTTGCTTTTTAGGGTCGTCATCCACCGGTAGAGTAGTCACTTAAAATATCAGTTTAAAAATCTGTTTTTTTTTTTGTGTAAACTTCACAGACGTGGTGTGTCGATAAAACATATTTTATCAACTCACACTTCAAGTAACAATACTGTCCGCGGTCCTTGACCCCAAAAAAAATCATTAAATCCTTTTAGACCCTAGGTTCATGTGTGTGTGTTCATGTGTGTGTGTGTGTGTGTGTGTGTGTGCGTGCGTGTGCGTGTGCGTGTGCGTGTGTGTGTGTGTGTACGTCATTCTTAATTACGAGTCGGCACAATAACTACGACTTTTTTATGGATATTTCTCTATAACCCACCGTCTCAGTATTCATCTAACAAATCATATCAACTTTCAAACAAAATTTAGGATTCTTAAGAAAGTAATATATGATTTGTATATAATTTCAGGACACAAGAAAAAGAATGGAAGCGTTTTTACTAGGAGATAAGGGCCCTGAAGTATTCTATGAAGTTCAGGACACCGTAGTGGATAAAATACAGGAGAAATATTATCACTCTTTCCTTCTGAGCGATCAGTATACGGCGCTGATCGCCGAGCTTGCTACTGAGGAGACTAATAAAGGTATTGAAAATATGAATTACTAGCACATCCCGCGCTACTTCGTCCGCGTGGATTTCGTACTTTAGTACCCCGTTAGGGGTAGATTTTCAAAAAATGCTTGACACCTTATTCTTTATTTTCGATCTTAAGTATATTTACTGAATTTCGAGTTAATCGGACCGCGCGTTAAAATTCTTCCATTCAAACTTTGACACACTTTCGGGGGTAGTTTAGAAAAACAAAAAATTGCAAACTTTATTATTTACTAAAAGAAGTATTCGTGGTAAGTTTTAAGATTATTAACTCAAGGAATAAGATTTTTCATTAAAAAAAAATTCCCCCTTTTCATCCCTTAAAGGTCGCATTTCCAACAACTCCTTAGTGCTCCTCTACATTATAAAAGGAAGCCGTGTGCAAAATTTCTAGTTTGTAGCCTCAGCGGTTTACGCTCTGCGTTGATGAATCAGTCAGTCAGGTCAAGTATAAATTATGTATATGTAGATGTAGGTATATATTTTTGCTTTAAACTACATATTTACCAATATTGAGGTTTTTTCTGCTTTGTGTTTTGTTCCCATACATACAACTAGCTTTTGCCCGCGGCGTTGCCCGCGTGGATATCGGAAAATATCCCACGGGAACGTACTACCGAGATTAAAAGTGCGTTGTGTTAATCCAGGTTATATACTACGTGTGATAAATTTCATCCAAATCCGTTTAGCCGTTTATGCGCCAATCCGAAACATACATCCAGACAAACGGGAAAAAATCTAAAAACGGCATCAGTATTGTTGCCTCACTTAAAAATATTCAGTGTACACTCAGTTCGTAACTATTTTATTATACAGGGTGTTTGGAAGCTGGGTGCAAACCCTTAAGGGGGTTATTTTTTTTAACCCAATTTCTGTTTTATAAAGTTTAAGTTTTCTGCGACCTCAAAAGTGACCAGATTAACATACCAACTTTAACTGGGGCACTCTTGGCAATTATTATACCTTGAAAGAATTTTTGAAAAAAAGACGTATGCCCGAAAGACTCATCGTTAGCTCTAAAATTATGTACTTTCTTTCAGACATAACGTCGGACAGATCGCCGATAGAAGACCGTCAATTATCAAACGAATCGGTTTCGTCTGCGGAGAGCGTGGCCGGCACTATACACCTAACAGAACATTCAACGTACGCGAGACGGAAACTAGACGAGTTGCAGGAGCGACATAATAACAAAATACAAGTATGTAATATTAGTATTAAAATAATGGTATTCAGCTGCATCCGGTTAGACTGGAAGCCGACCCCAACATAGTTGGGAAAAGGCTAGGCAGATTGATTGAAGTATGTAATATTAGTACATTAGGGCTGACGTATCTTGGCGAGTCGAGACGTATCTTGGCGAGAACTTCACACAGAAGTCTGTGCAGTAACATTTTTTAGGAACCAAATGGTGACATTAGGCACTTGCCTAATGAGTCTGAACATACACACTCAATCTTTTGAGTGTCTATGTTCAGACTCGCCAAGAGACGTTGGCCGTAGTGTACAGACGCGAGACGCCGGCACATCAAGCTACTACAATCTGTCAAATTTCTTTAATAGATTTTCATCTTTATCGCTAAAGCATTAGGTTCAAGGTTGATTGGGAAACTTTGACAGTTTCGGGTGGCTTGACCTGCTGGCGTCTGTACATGGTGGTTTTTTTTTTGCAATAAAATTTGTGTTATACTAAAATCTTACGATTTTTCTCATGATTAGATTCTGTTCGATTTTTGTCCGAAATCCAGCTCATAATAGGCTAGTTGACAGTAAGAAAAATTACATTACATACCGAGATTCCTCCGTGTCTCGGAAATCACGTTAAGCCGTTGCTCCCGACTGTCATCCGTGGATCTTTGACAGTTGTTACGCGGTGTCAGAAGCTCGAACGCCTGACATCCAGTCTTACCAAGGGATACCCCTTGGTAAGAGTAGCTGGTAATACAATAGTATTACCCAGTTACTGGGTTGTGAAGGTCGGATAGGATAGGCAATCGCTCCATGTAAAATATTGATATTCAGCTGTATCCCGTTCCACTGGAAGCCGATCCCAACATAGTTGGGAAAAGGCTAGGCAGATTGTTTGACAGTAAGAAAAATACCATAGTAATTTTGTTTTGTAGAATAGTTCTGAGCTAAAAATGTCAAAACTCAACTTAATTTTGTAAATGATTTTAGATTAATTAAATAAAGCTACTGGTCACGTGACATTGAACGCGAATCAGAACGCGACACGTCACTTCTTGTAATAGACTGTTTCAAATTGTAAATAGGAACAAACTTCATGCGTCAGACATAGTTTCTGCTTGTGCATTAGCAATAAACGTACGAAAATAAACGTTGATATCGCTTAGAGATTTAATAACATTTTCATCAAAGCATTATGTTGCCCTCAGGCGTTAGCAGCTCTCCGTGCTTCTTTAAAACCAGAATCACCTGCCTTGTCAATGTTAGCAAATGAAGTAGAGAAATTAGCAGGAGAACAGATGCGGCTGGAGGCACACCTAGCTAGGACAGACACTTGGGCAGAGCACCTGGGGCGGTGGCGGGCTTCCGTGCATAGCGCTGAGGTATGACGACAACAGTTTTGTATGAAAATTTACTCTGGATGTATTATAATAATGTTATAGTAAATAGCATCATATTGTTATTACTTAATTCCCTCGACATCTCAAAGGAAACATAACTTTAAGGGCGCTGTCGTATGTTGTCACTTCTCACACAATTTTTAAGAATGTTAAATGAAAAGATGTTTTTTTGAAAAATGTAATCAATTAGCGAACTAATAAATAATATCAATTTAATAGGTAATTATTAAAAACACATTTTTATTGTGGCATTTATTTAACTCGTCTCTAGAACAGATCATTATACTTATTAAGCTGAGTTTATTAGATCACACAAATAGAAATGTATTTTTAATGATTACCTATTAAATTAATTGTGCGGGGTGCAGGTTTGTTGGTAATATTAAAGCACTGATTGGATTTAGTTTTAAAGAGTTTATTAAATGTTCTACAAGTTTAATGTAAATGTCTTATAGTAAAATGTTGTGACTGCACCCGGTCCGTTTGATGTCTGGCAATGCACTGATGTTGAAGTATAACGATTGTTGCAAACTGCTACGTTAGCAGGTGTTCGGTTGCTTAGACCGAACATTAATGTTACTTATTAGTTCACCAATTGATTACATTTTTCAAAAAAACATTTTTTTTTATCTCGTTTGAGCGAGAGAGGTGACAAAATGCGACAGCCTCCTTAAGACGTTGTTTAAAAATAACAATACGCTGTAAACTCGCTGTAATGTATGTGAAAGAAAATGACAGACAAATGAGAGTTTTACAACGTCTTAAAATTGAGTTGCGAATCATCCCTTGCACACAGTTTGATTTGGATAGAGCGACGATGTTTATTTGTCAGTAGTAGATAGTTGTAGAAGATTTTTATTCCTGTTAACTAAATAAACATCAACTTTCTGGTTCTAGCTAGCGCAAAAGGTGAGGATAGTAGACAAATTGAACAATACTGACATTTATTACAATAACTAAAAAAATCTGTTATATTTTTTAGGTAATAGACGAATCGAAACCGCCCCAGTTTGTGATAGTAGTGCATATGGCGGAGCAAGAATCTATGAACGAAGATGATAGGCCTGAACAAATAACTACAGGATGGGTGCTGCTTAGGACTTTGAACGAATTTCAGGTATGTCCTCTCTTTCATAATTATTATTATGGTTTATTAATGCAACAAGGTGTAACTTAAACAACGCACAACCTTTAAGGGGTCATTGTACTCATCATTATGAACAACTTTTACTATGAGAACAAACCTGAAATCGCGAAAAAATCTGCTGTTCCCTACATTTATGTTCGCATAAACTCGTCAAAATGTATGGAACAGCTGATTTTTTTTCGCGATTTCAGGTTTGTTCTCATAGTATAAGTTTTTCATAATGATGAGTATAATGACCTTGTAGACATTTGTTCCCTTTTTTATTTACAAAATTAAAGAGCTTTTCACTTCACTAGGTCATCTTAAAGTCGAGTAGTTATTTCGTAGCACTTCTCCTAATTTTAAATAATAATGTCAACTTCTGATGTTATGCTGATGATGAATCTAATAAACTGTTGATTTTCAGGAATTACATCGAAAGTTACGGCCTATGTGTGCAGAATTAAAGAATTTAGAACTACCAACGAATTCGTTCAAGTTTCTATTTGGAAAGAACGATAAAAACTCTTTAGAAAAAGCGAAAATTTTAATACAGAAATACTTAGAAGTAAGTTTACTTTTAGCTCTCAAGAGTCAATTTTATTTAGCGATGAAAGTTATTGGCAGATTATGGCATCTCTCTCTTACCTTTTTGATGAAATATAGCGCTATCTCACTCTGACTCTTAAGCTCACTGCTTTGCAAAGCCAGCCATAGCTAAATAACCAAACGTTTTGATACAATTTTATAAAAATATTTTTACTCACATTTTATATAAGTTTTTGCCGTAAAGAATATAGTCGAATCGATTTATTTTCAGTTTGTTTTAGAAGATGACAGACTAAACCAAAGTGAGGCTTTATACACATTCCTTAATCCCAGTTCGGAGTATTTGAAGCAGGGTGACTTACCAAAGAAAAACAAATTCTCCTTTTCAACTTTATTTAAGAGGTAATGGTGACTCTTTCTTATTTATTTTTAACCGACTTCAAAAAGGAGGAGGTTCTCAATTCGTCGGAACCTTTTTTTTTATTTTTTTTTATGTATGTTCCCCGATTACTCGAAGATGGCTGGACCGATTTAGATTTTTTTTCTTTTGTTCGAGAGGGTATACATCACAGTTGGTCCCATATAAAATTGATTAACTTTGCTTGGGTAGTTTTTGAGTTAGCTTCAATAATACTTATTTTTTTCCCCACTTTTATATGGATGATGTTCTAGTTTGTTTTGCAGGTAGTGGTATTTGAATTTGTGAGGGGTAGGTACACAACTAAAAAGTGAAAAATAAAAACTTTTTTACAAAAAATACAACCGACTTCCAAAAACAACACTACAAAGTGAAAAATAACTTAAATTTCGGAAGTCGGTGGCAAAAAACGAAAATACATTTAACTAGACACCGACTTCCGAAATTTAAGTTATTTTTCACTTTGTAGTGTTGTTTTTGGAAGTCGGTTGTATTTTTTTGTAAAAAAGTTTTAGCTGACTCCAACAAGGTTGAGAAAAGGCTAAGTAGATGATGATGGTGCTTGTTTCTTATTTCTCGAGGTTTAAATTCAATTTGTATGGTGTACCAAACGTTTTAAAAGTGTTTTGACTTGTCAGAAAATGGTCGCTATATTAAATTGCGTACTGTCTCAAAGTTTCCTGTTTTGTTTAAAGAATATTAATTTAACATCAAAATCAGTTATACAACATAAATTCAAATTCAAATTCCTCCTAGCCTGATATCGGTCACATACGATCGGTCGCATACGTTAGCGAGAAATAAATAATAAAATACCTTACTGCGATACCGACCGCTATTCGGTACGATATTCATAGCGACTGTCACGCACGCGTGGGATTTAACTGATCGTCGGAAACTGAGTGAGGGCGCTCGCCCGCTACGGTACGCGGCACTGACGAGCGAGACCGACGCGCGTGGTACGCAGCGCGTATCTATCTATCTCATGTCAGCGTCGCAGTGTGGTGCTATATAGAACACTATGTATATTCATACGCGCGACCACTTACGCGACCGACATCAGCGCAGGAGGAATGCAAGTCTTATACTACCGTTGACATGGTGCTTCTTATGGCAAAGAAAAATGTAGCCTGAAGCATAATATCACATTGGTCTTTTATTTAATTATGTCCTTATAATTATTATTAACTTCTTTCGATGTTACCAGCACGAGTAGTGAAGTAACGAACAGATCATCTCAAGAAAAGGAACAGTTTACGCATTTATCTGCAGATGAAGATGAGATATCATTATACCTTGATGGTAACGGTTCTGATAACGCTACCAAGTCTATGACCAGCTCGTTGCGTGGTAAGTACCATATCATTTATTTATTTATTTATTTATTTATTTATTTATTTATTTATGTTAATACGGTTTGTGGACCAATTACATTAACACATACAGTAAATATAACATAATCATAAAAAAGACAACAAAAAAAAAAAAATAGAACAAAGATATTATAAACAAAACACAAGTTTTAAATTTATGTGCTCTCACAAAAGTGAAGACAAGCGCACAAAACAGTTTTGAGATCATCTGTAAATAGGTCACAGTTCGGGTTGGCTTCCATGACGTTATTAAGCGCAGTCAGGGCGCGAGGAACAGGGGATGAGGCGCGGGCCACTGTTCGAGTTGTGGGCACGGCTAGCAGACGGTGTTTTCTACCACGGAGATAGCTGCTTGGAACGTAAAGGTGAATCAGCTCATTATGGAGATCAGGAGCATCTGTTATCCCACGACATATTTTAAGCATGATGTACAACTGATCATAGGCTCTCCTAGTTTGTAACATATGAAATCCTAGAGATCCTACGAGAAATTTTGTTGGATATAAAAATGGATAAAATCCGTAACGGAATTTATAGAGAAATCTCAGAAATGCTTTTTGAACCTTCTCTAATAAAAGTGCATAACTAGCCTCGTGCGGGTTCCAGACACAAGAGCTCGCCTCCAACTTGCTTCTGACAAGCGTACTGTATAACAGCTGTACAACATGCGCATTTTGAAATTCTCGTGCGTTTCTAAGAACAAACCCTAGTCGTTTAAATGACTCCTTAGCAATCGTTGAAATGTGGTCATGGAATGTCAACTTCTGGTCGAATACGACACCCAAGTCTTTTACAGTGTTCGATCTTGTAACAACAGTGCCATTTATTTTATATTCATAATGAATTGGATGCCGCACCCGGCCAAAAGTCATGACATAGCATTTAGAGGAATTGAATGCCATTTTATTGGCAACTCCCCACTCGTAAATGGCATCTATATCTTTCTGAATATTCTCACAGTCTAATACGGTACTAACACGAGCGTACAGTTTTATATCATCTGCATAAAGAAGACATTTTGAATATTTGAGAACAGAAGGCAGGTCATTTATCATCAACAGAAACAATAAAGGTCCAAGAATTGAGCCCTGACTTACGCCTGAGCGAGTGTGATAAGCACTCGATTCGTAAATACCTAGCCGCACAAATTGCTGGCGACCACGGAGGTAATCAGCTAGAAGTCGTAGCAAGTCAGGACAAAAACCTATGGCGCTAAGTTTTGCAAGCAGAATGTCATTGTTGACCCGGTCGAAAGCCTTTTGGAAATCGAAATACAGCACATCTACCTGCTTTCCCTCGTCAAGCTGTGCAGAAATATACTCTGTTTTAGTCAGAAGATTAGTCTGTACGGATCTCTTGCATCTAAAACCATGCTGGGCATTACTGAGGTGTATTTCAACCTGTTTGTAGATTAACTTATGGAGAACATTCTCAAATATTTTTGCTGGTGAAGATAATATTGCTATGGCCTATCATCATACCTATACTCCAGTTGAAATAAGATTAAACATTTAAATAAACCTTTTTACAGTCCGTTCAACCGATTTTGAGTTCTATTGCGTTGATGGCATGACAAATGGCAAATGCAGTAAATAGTAGGTAATGTAACCACGTTTTTGCTTTTAATGCCATCCGTATGCCTACGGAATAGAAGTTAAAATCGGTTGAACGGGCTGTAAAAAGTTTTATTTAAATGTCTAATCTTCAAATGGAGTATAGTCATCCCATAATTTCCAGTGCTAGTCTTTTGTGTCGTAATCCACCACACGGGCCCTGCGCGGGTTTATGACGTCACTTGTCTTCGAATTTTTGGTTCTAGGATATGCCGGTTTCCTCACGATATTTTCTTTCGCCGTTTTTCGAGTAGTAGCGATACAAAAAGTTGTATAATAAATACCTTTTTAACCGACTTCAAAAAGGAGGAGGTTATCAATTCGTCGGAACCTTTTTTTTTTTTTTTTTTTATTTTTTTTTTTTTTTTTTTTATGTATGTTCCCCGATTACTCGAAGATGGCTGGACCGATTTGGATTGTTTTTGTTTTATTCGAGAGGGTATACATCACAGTTGGTCCCATATAAAATTTATTAACTTTGCTTTGGTAGTTTTTGAGTTAGCTTCAATAATACGTATTTCTTCCCCACTTTTATATGGATGATGTTCTACGAGTACTTTGTTTTGCAGGTAGTGGTATTAGAATTTGTGTGGGGTAGGTTCCACAACTAAAAAGTGAAAAATAAAAACTTTTTTACAAAAAAAATACAACCGACTTCCAAAAACAACTACAAAGTGAAAAATAACTTTAATTTCGGAAGTCGGTGGCAAAAAACGAAAATACATTTAACTAGACACCGACTTCCGAAATTAAAGTTATTTTTCACTTTGTAGTTGTTTTTGGAAGTCGGTTGTATTTTTTTTGTAAAAAAGTTTTTTGGTAATAATCATATCACGTGGAAAAAAATTACTTCCAATAATGTTGTAGACCATTTTATTTTTACCGATACCTTCTTTCTAGTTGATCAGTCTACACAAATCTAAATATCATACTTGTTTTCGAAAACTGGCTACATGATGAAAACTTTGCGAATACTCACTGTTCCGATTATGATAAGGAAATCTTATACACATTCTCCATGTTATTAGGCGCAGGCGCCATAGCAGAAGAAAGGGACAGTATAGCGGAGCCGTTGTACGCGTTGCTAAGTGAAGTGTTTGACATGCGCGGTGTGTTTCGGTGGCTCAGGAAAACGCTGGTCACCTTCGTGCAGATCACGTACGGCAGGACTATTAACAGGTAAAAACTTAGTTGAAGAATTTACTGGAGATACGACTTGATTAAAATCACTTGTCAGAAAAAATGGTGTCTTGAATTAGTATTCCATGGTTAAATCATTAGTCAAAAATGAAAATATAAAAAAGTATATGTTTTTTTACGATATGCTTATGCCCAACAAAAATTTGTTTAAGTAATGTTTAGGTAGAGTTTGACAAGTGATCACAAGTGACCAACTTCTACGAAAATATCATGTACGTAAGGAAAAATTTACATCGTTTCAGTAAAAGAGGTGAAAGGCATAATTATAGTACTAGAAAAAGGGACCTATTAGCTCAACCAGGTTTCAGAATAGCTAAAGTAGACTCGTCGTTCATGGGGTACTGTTTAAAATGTTACAATAAAATACCTCCACACATACTTCAACTCAATGAGACTAAATTCAAAACTTGTATAAAACGCACACTATGCAGGCAGGCATATTATAAGTTTGGGGATTACATAACTGATAAAAATGCTTGGCTCAATGCTGGTCCTGCTCCACAACCACAACTAATTAATTAACATTTGAAGATACTGTTGGAGCTGCTGAAGATTGTAAGACTATCATTGCATTGTATAGACTCAATCTCCTTTGTATTATATAATTGCATAGCACATGTGTGAGTACTATGTACATACTCTAAAGCTACCATTTACTGGGTACGTCTTTGTTTGACTTGAATGTGCCCTGGCGGCTGAGAGTATGTGACGCTCACTCTAATGTCTCGCTGATGGTGGCGCGTGTTGGATCATTTAGCTAATCCATGCGTCAGGTTCGTGAACAAGCGCTGTCAGTGAAGGCTGGTCATACCTTAGCGGCCACGGCTTATTTTAATTTAATTTAAATATTTGAATTGTTTTTTTTTAAGGACGCTTTTAACGTTCTGCATCGTTCTCATATGTAAAATTTCAACATGAATGATGTAACCATTATTTTGTAACCATATCTTGATTTAAAAGAGTGTCCGTGGAGTTTCTTGCCCGTTCTTCTCCATAGGTACCTACTATGCTTTGGAATAGTCGCCTAGCTTCATCTTTCTTACTGACCGACCCCTTGACAATTTAAAAGTGCCTGTAATTGGTTTAATTGAAATAAATGCTTTGAGTTTGAGTTTAAGCCTCATAACATTTTTGATAATAAAAAAAATAATATAAAAAAAAAACAGCAAGTTTGGCAGACGTGTGGATATTTCTTTTATCATAATTTTAATTTGCAGGCAAATCAAAGAGACAGTAACGTGGATATTCTCTGAACAAATGCTGCACTACTACATCAGCGTAGTTCTCAAGTCATGGTGGCCGGGCGGGACCCTGTCCGAGAATACTTCCAATAGAAATTTTCAAGATAAAGGTAAGATTTGGTTGATAATGTGATAAGTTTTTAATATACAATAGAAGGTCAAAGTAAATGGTGAAACTTCACAGAGAAGATGGGTAAAGAAAAATAAAATATTTTGTAAATTCATTATTTTATGTAACAACACTACCAGCGGTATTTGACAAAATCAATTAAATAATATTATATTATTATTATTAGGTATTTAATCAGCTGTACGAATAGCCTAGTGCCTACTTCCATTTACGCAGCCGGGTTCTTGGTAATGCTTTTTCAAACATATAGATGCTTGTAATTTTTGCACCGAGACGCGACGCTGCGCATAGGCGTCGCATAGCGTCGCGTCTTGGTGCAAAAATTACCCTTGCGTTCTGTTTTCAAGGTAGAAAATAGTGATTGATTACGAATTTGTTTTCGCTACCCAGAGCATACGCGCACGTTAGCACTACAACAGCTGAGCGAGAGTGTGCTGGACGCGCTGTCGTCGCTGGTGGGCGCGCAGGCGGCGGCGCGCGGCGCACACAAGCTGTTTCACACGCTGCAGGATACCACGCACAACAAGCAGCTGTTCTACGTAAGTACTCACTGTCCAGCGCTGCAGCGGCTGAGCGAGAGCGTGCTCGACGCGTTGTCGCCGCTGGTGGCGTGACTATACGTCCTAGCTGGCTATGCGGCTGGTTAGGGCAAACGGGGCCTACGACGCATTGAGACGAGAACTTATTTAGAACGAGCAATGAGCGTCCAGTTGGTGCGCGGTTTTGCCATATAATGTCACAAACGACCACGCGGCGCATCGTGCAATAGCCTACCTATTTGAAAGGTTTTTTTTTTAAATAAAATTTTTCCAATCTAGAAAACAGATATTTATACAATACATGTTTACTGTGACTTATGACATTAAACATATATTGTTTAAATATCTAAAAGAATACGGCCAAGTGCGGTCAGACCACGTACAATAAAGGGTTCCGTAGTTGGGATAAATTTATTCCAAAAAACAAACTTAACATTGTAGTTGAAAAATATGTTCTCCCATACATCGATTATATTCTCCAACTGCAAATGTAGGTCAACGGGAGGTTTTGATTTATTTGCGAGTATCAAAATGTGTCGCATAAAAGACCGTATTTTTTTAGTGCGTTGACTTAGAAGCGCGTGTTTTTTTTAGAGCTCCAAGGGCCCGTAAACCTACGTATTCGATATAAATTTCAAGTTAATACCTCCACGCGTTCCTAAGAAAAAGTGTCTTGACAGACTTACAGACTGACAAACTGACAGAAGGACAACGAAGTGGTCCTGTGACGGTTCCGTTTTTTTCCCGACTACAGCTAAGCAAAAAGGCGGGTAATGATTTTGACCGGTATGTATGTATGTATTTCCTTTTGAGGTACAGAACCCTGAAAATGGCGAAGTTCTAAGCGTTTTAAAGTCTTTGCTAGACAGAGACGGCACTACTGCGATCTGCCGTAACAGCAAAAGAACGATTTAGTAACTTCGCGCCATTCATTACAGTGGCCGTTTTGCGTGACAAGGATAGAAGATTTTTTCCATATTTCCACCAATTTTACAATTTTTTTCAATAATCGTATTTTTTCTGTGACATCTTTGAAATAAGCATTAAATAATTGTAATATAATACCAGCCTATTAGTGTCCCATTGCAGGTCAAAGGACTTTTCTCAAAATGAGTATTAATTTATGTTTGCTGTTATAGTATTCAAATACTCTATTCTTATTTTCGAGTAATTAAGTAGTCCAAAACACATAAGTAAAACTGCAAGGATTCTTGCGGACCTGTGCCATGAGGCACTTCGAATATGAGTAAGATTAATCATCCAAAATGTCAGACGGCGAAACAACAAAGTCATTTTGATATTTTTATTTTTAGCAGGACAGGTATCCGTCAAATGCGACCGACTTAAGCCGTACGTCTGGCAACTTTACATGCGAATTTAATCATTCGGTCAAAATATTAACAATATATTTTGGGAATAAATTCGAAAAAAATACTGTATTTTTCTACGGCTACATTTATTTGTAGTAAAAAAGTACTTACACACAAAAAATATCTTACTAACCGAACCTATACCTTTTTACAAGACTTAGCCTGAAGCTTAGCCTAAGAAATTCGCGTAATCAAAGTGAAAACTACAGTCTGAATAGACATTAGGACGCAAAGGAGAACCCACGACTGCATGCAAATAAAGAGCTTATCGAACTCAAATTAAAAACTATAGTGCTTATTACTTACTACAAAAGTGCATTATTCTGGAAACTTAATGCTACAACGACACCCTCGTTACATCGATTCCCTCGTAGGTATTATACTAGTCCGATTTATCTTTAGTACCCATATAAGACCGTAAGAGCGAATATATTCCGATACCCGTGACTATAACACAAGATACCGGCCCTAACGCGTAGACAGACATAGCTATAACTAGTATAATCATGCCTACAATTACTATGAACAGTCTTGGACTTATCTCTGGTAAACTTTCCGTTATGGGACTCAGTGTCGATATCCTTTCCTGATTTGGACTCACAGCTGATATTCTGTCGGTTGTTGAACTCATTCTCTCAGTTGCTGACTCAACCGTCATGTTCTCCGAAGTCTGATTTACGGTTGATATTTTGTCGGGAGGACAGCCTACGACAGATATATTCTGTGGTGTTGGGTCCGTGATATTTATTTCTTCTGAAGTTGCGGCCGAGAGTGATATACTTTCCACAGTCGTGTTGTCGGCTGATAGTCCTGGTGTCGGTCTTGCAACTGATATTCTTTGTGCAGTTGGACTTATGATCGCTATTGCCTCTGTAGTGGGCCTCATGACAGATAATTCTTCCGGAGTCGAGCACACTCCTGACACCGACACAAATCCTGGAGTGGCGGTCACGTGTGATATAGTCTGCAAAGATAAATGATCAGGGTTATTTAAAATGTAGACTTAGATGTGACCTTATAGACCTTTTATTAAAATAAAGTACTTTTAGTAAAAATTGCCCTTCATACTATGAACATCGTAATAAAAGGTAAATTAAAAGTTTAAGAAACCCCCGACACAAACAAAATCCTTTATAAAGTAATTAAATATAAATTATAGTTTAAAAAAACTAAAAAACACGCTTTAGTACCATTATACTGAACTGTAAAAAAGAAAATTTTCAATATAAGAATAAAGTGATTAACGAGAAAATTAATGTCATTGTAAAAAAAAGCGTGGGGTGATTTGTACGACATTCTTACACTAACTCTGTAATTCGAAAGCACTCCACGTTTTTTTTTTTTACAATGACATTAATTTTCTCGTCAATCACTTTATTTTTACATTGAAAAATTTATTTTTTATTTTTTAGTTCAGTTTAATGGTATTAAAGCGTTTTTAGTTTTAAAGCATCATGAACGCCGCCGTACATGTAGAAACTAGCTGATACCTACACCTGCCTTTAGAACCCGAAACTTGGATATGGTAGCCGTTTCTCAGGCTCCCATCTTCGGAAGGAAATCGTTAATCCTGATGATCCTGATCAGGATAATGGGACAAAACTATTAAATTACTGTATTGTCATCAGGCCCTGGTATGTGTGCATTTCGAATTAATCTGACCATTTAAAGTGGGTAAAAATCGAGTTCAAAGATTCCGTTACATACAAACATACACACATATAAACATACATACAGGTGAAGCTAATAAAAGCGTATTAAAAATGTATTTTCTCTTTAAGTTTATAAGTTGTAGGTAATATTTTGATGGAAGCTACGTCGTTCGTTGAAGTCATCACGTCGGGGGACGGCAACCATCTATCTACTCTATACCTATTCAATGAGACCATTCCAATGCAAACATGATATTTCTGCTGTAAATTGTTGAGGGAGTTGGGTATCATGCAAATTCCAGGTAATGCTGCAGCATCAGTTCAAGGTACAAATCTAATATCATTGAAGTAACAGAATACCAAATTCCGATTCGATCAGACCTGTGGAAGATGCTCAGATTCATTCATCAACTAGAAAAGAGATGATCATTTTCAAATGGCTGAATCGATTTCCTTGAATCATAGCTAAGAACTTTCTCGATGAAGTCAACTTTCAAAAAAAAAAAAATCTTAATCGGTACAATCGTTTGGGAGCTACGATGCCACAGACAGATGCACAGATACACACGTTAAACTTATAACACCTCTCTGTCTCCGACGGGGGTTAAAAAGAAAGCCCCCGGATGTTATCCTTTTAGTACTAATTACAATTAATACTTACACTGTATGAGATTATATCTGGATTGTTTATGTATAGGATCTTCTCACCAAGTAAACTTTCTGTAAAATAAAAATAATTTTAATTTTGACGTCCTCTGTCCTGTATTGGGAAGAAGTTCGAGCATAACACAAAATTTTAAGTATTCTCACCGCTGCATCCGACTCCTATACTATTCAGCTCGTCCAACTCTCCCTTCCTTATCACAATAGTGCTGTAGTCTTCGCTGTATCGATACATCTCTGCTGCCAGTGTGGTCGTGAAGTCGTCTGTTTGCTTGCTTGTGATAAACCTCCGTTGTATCTCGTTGAGGAAGAGAAATGCTCTGGATCTCTGGCATAGCTGAAGATCAATAGTATTTGCATTACATTTCGTTACAGACATAATTAAACCATCCTTCTGCACTAAACATGAGCATTGATAATAGATTTTCGGATGCTTATTGATTGCAGTCTGATATAAATTGCAGTTGGATTTTAATGTCCTGTTGAATGATATCTGGGATCTCGCACTTGGTTTTTTAAACGATATTTTCATACCAGTTATTTTTTTGCTTTAATAATGTGATATTTATTTTGCATTAGCTTTTCCCCGCGGATCCGCGGAAATTATCCCACGGGATAATTTCCGACATGACGGGAACGTCCTACCAGGATAGAAAGTATCCTATGTTCTAATCCAGGTAATTGTCTACCCATGTGCCACATTTCATCCAAATCCGTGCAGCCGTTTTAGCGCGAAAGCGTAACAAACAAACAAACGCACTTTCGCCTTTATTATATTAGTTAGGATTATTATCTACCTAGCTGCAGCAGATATTACAGATTTAGCTCCAGTTACAATCTATCACAGTCCGACCGTCGAGAGAATGTGTTTCTGGCACCTGTCAGCTGGAAAATGTCTAGTAGTAATAAGGATTAAATTCGCAAAGCACATATTCGTTAGTATGAAACTGACAGGTGTCAATAACGCATTCTCTTGACGTCCGGACTGTAGTCTCATATTCAGTTAGCAACAAAAGTCCTCAGATATAACATTGTAAACATGACTCGCACAAGTGTCGCTCCGCTGGGCTTAGAATCGACAGCTGTCTTTTAGATCAACATTGCCGTACTACACCGCGCATGACAGGTGACAAGATAATTACAAATATTTGGCACGCGCTGCCGGGAATGTCCCTAGAAATTAATTATACACTCATTATTATAGGCTTTCTTTTATCTCTCGATTTAAATTGTTTCCTGTCAGTGTACCTGATGGACGAAGTGTTAACACAAAAAAGTTCGCTATGGCAGGAAAATCTAATCAATCTGTCTAGCCTTTTCTCCAACTATGTTGGGTTCGGCTTCCAGTCTAAGCGGATGCAGCTGAATATCAGTATTTTACGCCTACCTGACCTCCACAATCCAGTTACTGGGTACCTACCTAATACGATACCCCTTGGTAAGACTGGTTGTCAGACTTTCGGGCTGCTGACAACCCGTAACGAGTGTCAAAGGTCCTGAATGACAGCCGGGGCCAACGGATTAACGTGCTTTCTGAGGCACGGAAAGGTCACAATATGTAAAGATGGTCACTCATACACGGACCAACCCCGGCAAGTGTAGCTTAACCTGAAGGATCGACCCGTGCGGCTGTTATTACTTAGCCAAGAGCTCCTCCTATATTTTGAGATATTGTTATTTTCAAAAGTAGGTAGATTTTCAGAAAAAAGTTATTTCTTCTATATATATCTATACTTATTATAAAATAAAGTAGTTTTTCGTGTCTGTCTGTGTGGCTGCGTTGTTCTTCTAAACTACGCAACGGATTTTGATGTGGTTTGCACTATCATTTAGAGAATTTATTCCGGAAGGTTTATCTGTATAATACATTAATATTTAAAATTCGTAAAAACCGTGCGAAGCCGGGCCGGATCGCTAATTTATACTATAAACACATTGTTGTTTTACAGACCATGTGAAGCGAAACACTATACTGACGCTTTGTAATCAAAATAACGTAAAACTTATTTCACATACTTTTTACAGTCTAGCATGTATTTTAGAACGGCCGTAAATCAATGCAATTGGACTCGAAAAAGTATGTAAAGGCGCGTGCATCTTACGAACATAGTATGGACACCTTTGGACATGTTCGCGAGCGGTTAGCGAGTAGTTCGCGTACAAGTTTTAATGTCCTTCCGCGGACACGAACAGTACGGTTCGTGTGCATCTTAGGAACATAGTATGGATACCTTTGAACATATTCGCGAGCCGTTAACGATTGGTTCGCGTGCAAGAGACAGTCTAAACATTCGTTCGCGAACACATCGCGTGCATGCCGTGTACCTGTGCTAACTGACCGTTATCGAGGCGCCTATCGTGCACGGTTCGTGCGCGTGCGCTGGTGTGGACCCGCCTTAAAGTGCTTTGATTTAAATATCTTCGAAAAGCTCTCCGGAACTATTTATCTCAATAGATATAGACGATACGTAGATGATAAATTACTGAAATTATATTTAAAATCACTCTTTCTCTGACAGAAATAGTCCAGAGTGTTTTTGAAATAAGTATTTTGATATTATGAGTGGGTGTTTGATGATAAACAAAATTAATGATGTCTAGATGGTTATGAACGAACGTAGACAAGTGTCTTTTAATCCATATTACACATCATAAAGTTCACTGACAGTATTTCGCTAGTCTAAATTGTTAATGTGTCGGATTATCAACAGCTATGTAAAATGTTACATAGCTATGTTATTAAAATGACATAATGATGTCATTTTAATAACATGCCACGTTGTTAATAAGGACTGGTATCAATACTGAATTTTAGTTGTCTGATGTCTCTCATTTTTTACCAGACTACGGCAAAGCCAAAAGGAAGGGTTATGATTTTAGCAGTCTATGTATGTATGTAAGTATATAAGTATGTATTTATGTGTGTTCCACCGTAGTGAATGAGGTGGCAATAGATTCGTAATAATGGTCCGGGTGACATAGGCTATATAAATGCTCCATAAATTTAATATGGTGGACTTTACACGTAAATTTCTGACCACGAAAAAAAATAAATTGGGATAATAATGACATGTTTGATGTCAAAAGAAAGGTCTTGACGAGCACATTACAAATATGTATATATGTCATATTGTTTAAGTAAATAAATATGTTTAAATTGTTAAAAATAAGTAAAAGCGAAGGAAAATAATAGGGGTTAAAGTATGAAATTGCCGTTTATTGTATGAGGGGGATCAAAAAGTAGTGAGAATGAGATAGATTATAATGACTATTGATAACTTAATCATTTATTTTTCTACATAGTCTCTGAGTCTCTCTACACACCGAGTCCAGCGCTTTTCCAAGACTTCAATCCCTTTAAAAAAAAAAGTTTTGTCTTGGTCCTGCAAAAAGCTCTCCACGACATCCATCACCTCGTTATCGTCTTCGTACCTGTTTCCCCTTAAGTATTCTTTCAATTTGGGGAACAGATAAAAATCGCTTGGCGCCAGATCTGGTGAATAAGGGGGGTGGTCAACCAATTCGAAGCCAGCTTGCTGAATGGCAGTCATCGCAACTGCCGACCTGTGCACGGGTGCGTTGTCATGATGAAACAGCACGCCCCTTCGAAGTTTCCCTCTCCTTTTCTCTTTGATGGCATTCCTCAACTTAGGAATTAAAGCTGCATAATATTGGCCTGTAATAGTGGTTCCACGCTCCAGGTAATCAATCAACAATATCCCTTCTGAGTCCCAAAATATTGAGGCCATAACCTTGCCAGCCGATGCCACGGCACGAAACTTCTTCGTGGTCGGTGATGATGGCCGTTTCCATTGCGAAGATTGCTGTTTTGTCTCGGGATCAAAATGATGGACCCATGTTTCGTCCATTGTTACGAAACGAGACAAAAAGTTTTCAGAATCTTCTTGAAACTTGTCCAACAATATCTTCGAAATGTCAAGTCGATTTTGTTTCCGACTGTCGGTTAACATTCTCGGCACCCATCTTGCGGAGACTTTTCTCATATTCAAAGATTGTTTCAATATGGATTGAATACTTCCATATGAAATGCCCGTTTCTTGAATTAAGTATCGGATGGTACTATTCGATCGCTCAATACAATTTTCTCGACTTTCGCAACATTTTCTTGGGTGACTGACGTCGATGGATGGCCGCAACGATTCGTCTTCCGTGCTCGTTCTCCCTACTCGAAATTGAGAAGCTCACCTTGCGACAGTGGAATAAGGCGGACCAGACTCTCCTAATGTTGCCTCCAAATCGCAATGAATCTCTTGCGTCGTTAACTTTTTTAAACACAGGTATTTAATAACGGCTCGCACTTCGTTTTTCTCCATTTTCGAGAACACGTTCCGACACGAAGCAAGCAAATGACTACATTCAGAAAAAAACAAAAGAGAATCGAAGATTTTTTTCTTTATTAATATTACAAATATGTATCTGAGCAATGCCTGCCAGTATTTTTTTTTTTCTTACCAAGGAGTATGTCGTTCTCACTAATTTTTGATCCCCCCTCGTATTAGGAACTTCGAATTGATATAGAACCTTCATGGTTTGAGATTTTTGAGTGAAACTTTTTTCACATGGTACCTATGAAGTTCTTCTTTTAAAAAATGTGCAACATTCGATTATCGACGGTCAGTTGTTTTTTTTATTTAGCTTAGACAAGAAAGATGGATACTTCGAAAATTCGAGTTATTTTTGAATACGAGTTCCGACGCGGAACTAACGCCGCAGAAACAGTTCGCAATATCAATGTTGCGTTTGGAGAGGGGACTTAGCGGAATTAGCGGCGTGGTTTAACGTTACCTTACCAACAATATTGACTAATTTGCGTCAAATCAATAAAATAAAAAAATATGAGAAATGCGTGCCTCATGATTTGACTGATCTGCAGAAAGAAACGCGTGTTGAAACTTGTGTTGCCTTGTTGAATCGATACAGAAATGAAGGAATATTGGGTCGAATTGTGACATGTGATGAAAAGTGATTACGATAATCGTAAGCGAAAAATGCAATGGCTGACCCCAGGTCAAACGCCGCAACAGTGTCCTAAAGCAAAGCTTACCAATAAAAAGGTAATGGTGACTGTTTGGTGGTCTCAGCATGGTGTTATTCACTATAGCTTTCTCCGATCTGGTCAAGTAATAACGGCAGATGTCTACTGTGCCGAACTCCGAGCAATGATAGCAAAACTAGCAGTGAAACAGCCCCGACTCATGAATCGATCTTCACCATTATTGCTCCATGATAACGCGAGACCTCATACAGCACGAGAAACCGTTTTAACTCTACAGGAACTGCAATTAGAAACCATTCGTCACCCTCCGTATTCGCCAGACCTTGCTCCAACGGACTACCATTTTTTTCGTGATTTGGACAATTTTCTACGTGATAAAACGTTTTCTTCTCAGGAGGCAGTGCAAAATGCTTTCACACAGTTTGTCGAATCTAGATCACGAGAGTTCTATCGCAAAGGCTTATAAGACCTTCCTATTAGATGGCAGCAATGTATAGATAATAATGGTAATTATTTTGATTAAATAAATATGTTAAATTTAAAAAAAAACGAATTTCAATTTTTCAGTACAAATCGGCAATTTCATTCTTTAACCCCTAATAATATTAATTTAATTGGTTACAGATCGACCGCGGCGAGCGTGATTTTTCAGTAGTCGGGTTTTAGTTTTTGAACTTACTTTTTATTATTATTAAAATCTTCAAGCATGTTCTCCCTTAATTCTCAATTCGAATTTCAGGGAACGATTCTGTTTTTTTCTAGTTGTAAATACATAAACTCACGCCTTCTTCCAATGGGGGTAGGCAGAAACTTAAGAACGCCACCTGCTACGATCCTTACATAGGTACTCCTTTTGCCTCGTTTGCGTTCATACATCTGTGGTCTTAGTGCCAGTTTTTATACTTACTCGATCACGTTAAGGACGCTGTTACAAATTGGGAGTCAAATCATTACTTTTTTACACAAAAGTATGTTTATTCAATAAAATGCTCTGCTTTCTTAAAATGTTTTATGGCCGAATTGTTGATAGATGTGCATGGTACGATTCTGAACTATAAATATAATTTTAGATAGGTATAGTTTCTAAAAAAAGGTACCGAAATGAAAATTATCTAAAATTATATTTATAGTTTAGAATCGTACCATGCACATCTATCAACAATTCGGCCATAAAACATTTTAAGATAGCAAAGCATATTATTTAATAAACATACTTTTGTGTAAAAAAGTCATGATTTGACTACCCATTTGTAACAGCATCCTTAACGTAAACTTCAATTTGTACTGTAATTGAATAAGCGCCGTCTGGTGACTATAATAGGAAACACAATTACGTCATACAAATTGACGTACGTTAACGTTAGCGTAAACGCGATCGAGTAAGTATAAAAACTTGCACTAAGGCCATTGGTCATACACGCACGCCGGTTGCGAGTACTATGCACCTGAACTTTCTGAAGAACATCACCAATAAGGTCACTATTTGTCTTCCTAGGGCATCCCCGGTGTTCCCACTCACATCTGCTTAATTAATCTCAATAATTTAATTAATAAATTGTTTAATTGTGCTTTTGTGTATTGTGTTATTTCTTGTGTGTGCACTAAATTAATGGATTATCTAAATATCTATCTATCTACAATGATAATTATTGCTTACTTTGTCTGTTATACAGAAATACAAATAGTTATCTTGAGCGATGTAGTGTAGTAAATATATTCCATGTGAGTACGTCATCTTGTTGTCACACGGCGGTAACTTGGCTAGGACTTGCTCAGCAATCTCCGTAAAGTTGCCATCACAGGACGCGAAGCTAGACACTATGTTTCTATTTGAAGCTACGGCACTGAATACTATTGGCATTTTGACTGTATTAAAAAGTTAAAAGCCGGTATCAACGTTTTCACTGCACTTAAATATACTTTCAAAAACACTTTATAAAATGGCTTTTATAAAAAAAATATTAAACATTTATATTGGTCTATCAGTGACCATATTTTCATTATTCACGAATAAAGTCTTCATTGTAAGCTCCGATATATGAAGAAACCGGTCTTAAGCTCAACGTTTCGCAGCAAGCTTGCAAACCGCAACTGATAATACTGGCATATCCACAGTCTACACTTCCACATCCCAACGAGTTAGGGCTAGCGCGCACTGCGGTGCGTTATTTCTGCCGTACCGTATAACAAACGTAGTCACGGGCTCGCGCACTGGCGGTGAAAAAAATGCACGATGACTATTTGCATATATTTATTGTTGCATAAAAAAAAAGTTCCCAAACGGTTTTAGGTGGATCCCTTGATGGCATTAAGGTATGATTCGGTCTTATTTTTCGTAATATACCAAGCTTTACGGGCGTATCCAAAAACAATTTTGGATATTATTGCTTGGCCAGTCTCGGTGCGTTTTTATCACTGCAGTGAGCAGTACTTCATATATCAATCTTCTCTATGCGGTACAAAAATACGTGCGGTGGTGACGCACCATAAATTTGCAGCGAGAGGCCCATTGTGAATAAACTGCATCCGTTTTTTTCATCGCAATGCACTTATATAACATTCCATAATTCACCGATAATGTGGCAATAAACGCACGGCAGTGCGCGCTAGGCCTAACGCCTCCGTATCATACAAATACCTCGCGATCTAAAATTATAGGCGTGTCATTTTGTAGCTAAAAGCGCGTCTTCCACGCTAAAAATGTCGCCGCTTGTAGTTGATATATGTGAATTGGCGCGACAACTGTGCGGAAGACGTGGACGCCGCGTGTCGCCCGTCACACCAGAGTTTATGTTAAAACACGAGCTTTCGCCAAATTATGGTTGGAATAATTGATTTTATCGGTTTACTAATTTGTGCTTTGCATTGTTCATGACTTTTTTGTGGATACGAAAAATCTTAAAGATTATTAATAACAGATAGGTATCTAATCGATCTGCTAGAAGCCTGACACGTCCAAATTCTTGGAATTAATAAACTAATGCTTTATGAAAAGAGTACATACAAGAATTACTATTTGTATATCGACTGGACACTCGTAGCTAAGTAATAACAGCCACACGGGTCGATCCATCAGGTTAAGCTACTCTTGCCGGGGTTGGTCCATGGATGGGTGACCATCTTTACATACCGAGATTCCTCCGTGCCTCGGAAAGCACGTTGGTCCCGGCTATCATTCGTGGATCTTTGACTGTCATTACGGGCCGTCAGAAGCCCGTAAGTCTGACAACCAGTCTTACCACGGGGTATCGTATTAGCCATTTACTGGTTTGTGGAGGTCAGATAGACAGTTGCTCCATGTAAAATACTAGTATTCTGCTGTATCCGGTTAGAATGGAAGCCGACCCCAACATAGTTGGGAAAAGGCTAAGGCAGATTGATTTATCGACTGAACACTAGATTAAGAAAGACTTGCTAATTAATAATTGTAAAGTCCCTTAATCAGAAATATTTGTTACTTTCAGGAGCTGTTCGAACTGGTACTTCTGGAAGTGTTCCCTGAGCTCAAACGATACCAATAACTCTAGGTAAGACAAGCCATGACAATAGATATAATCAGAGTATAGTTGTAATCTTACAGGGATCGTATCCAAAGGACACAAATTTGGGGAAAAAACCGAACAAAATACTCTTTAAGAGACATTCCTTTACGTTTAAATCGGTCTTTACTTTTATAATATTGGATACTTCAAAATTACTGCACATATCTTTTTAAACGTATATCGCCTTTTAAAATCTCGAAAGCCAGTTTTAAACTTTATGGATATGACAGTGTTGCTCTCTACATTATATTTTTTATGTAACAACATTACTTGAATTATTAAAAAAAAAACGGCCAAAACTCATGCAAAGAATATGTTATTCTATAATTAATCTTTTTGGATGGTCTTACAGTAAATTATCTTTTATACCTCTGCAATTAATGTTGTTACATTTTAAAATAAAAGGATTTCGACTTTTTGTAATAAATATTTCAATGCCACAAGTTCGCCTGTGGTCATTTAGAAGTAGATCAATATCTGACGTATTATAATTATAACTGTAAAGTTAAGTAGATAGTAATAATGTATTGATCTCATGTTTATGTTCATATACCTCGTTTAACATAAAGATAACATAGTGGTAATATTTCCTCTTTAGTTTTCATCTTACATACAGAAATAACGTCTGATTTATTTTTAACTTTATCGTACACTGATCTTTTCTTTGTTTATTTACTTTTTTATTTTATTTAGCTTAAACATTTCCAGTGACTTACAGATAAAAACATTCAGTTTTTACACGCTTTAAATGCGCTATGTTCAAATGTGAAATTATAGTATAGTTCACCTTTAAAATATGAAAGCTTATTGCTATTATAATAAATATATAAAGAGTTTATATTTTTGTGAATGTTACGTTGTTTATTAGTGTTGTGCCAAAAAATGCACGTTTGACGCGATATTATAAGTTCATGGATCCAACTATAAATATCTACTTAAATAAACTTATGTCCATGTTCCAAATCTGTTAACTGTATAAGAATTGTATGTACCTGAATGTTGGTCGCTGAATCTATAGAACTCTGGTACTCTTTGTGCTATTATCGAACATGAAATACAACAAAACTTTTCAAGCGTCCTCGTAAACCCATGACATTAAGCAGAATCTATTTGTATTAATAGTAGGTAGCACAATCTCGTCATTTTATCCATATTTATTAGCGGCATAGTATTTCTTAAAAGAAAATATCTATCACTCTTCGAGTTCTTTTGACATCCGTAACAGTTCCTTAGACTTTGCATTCCAAATCCTGTGAAACACTAGTGTTGCCTCATTGGTTTTCCAGCTCACACACATAACTACTTACTGAATTTATGTTTAGTTATCGACGAAAAAAGGTGCAGCCCTGGAGGGACTATAAAATAGTCCTTCCCCCATATAAATTCTTCAAGATACTTTTTATAAATCGAGTAGATGTAGATTTTAGGTAACTTAGTCTACTAACAAGAACATTCTACAGTCGAAGATTCGTTTTATGAAACAGTAATCTACACTAAAATTAGCTAACAGATTGCTAAACTCATGTCTAGTGAGAGAGTCTTGATTTGCTATTTAATTTCGATCTGTGATTGGCTAATTACAATAGTTAATATATAATGTTGTGAAAGCTATTGCTTTAAAAATTATTTTTAGGCTTGCTTGAAATTCTGATCTGATGATTGATCTGTTCGCTTATAGAAGAGTACACGCTGACTTAATATACTGAAGGGTCTTGAACCTTCCAAAATTGTTGAGCTGATAATGGTATTTATGACATTGCTTCATCATCATCACTAACTGTTGACCGACCTCCTAGAGGTCGGTAATAATAGAAATTTGATAACATGACAGTAGATGGTATAAATCGATCAAAGATTTAAAATGCCTCCAATACCTCCCACCCTTTCTAGTCCTACTTTTATATTTTCATTTATATCCTGATTTAACAATCCAGTTGAGATGTGTAGAAATATTTAAACTTAACAGAGTAAATATTGTATAGTTAAAACATGTTTTAGTGCTTGCCTTTTGTGAAACGTATTGCACCAAGCATTTGTTACGAACGCCCCATTTAAGGTGAGCGTCCACTGGTCCACGCCGGCAAAATGCGGCCGGTACCGATAGTGGACGCAGTGCTATATGAATTCATACAGAGCAAACCAAAATCCATTGCGTACCGTGCGTGCATTGGGGCCAGCGCGGACAAGTGCACGCTCACCTTAAATATACGCTTTTTTTTACTGTTTATACGTTTCCTTATTAAAACCTGGTCTATAATTTTTGCAAAACTACTTACATTAAATTATGTTTAGAACGAGTACTTATAGGTGAGAAAAATAATGCACGAAAATATTCGTCAAAATATAAAAAAAAATTAAATGTAACATTTTTGCCTTTTTATTAAGTTTTAAACTGACTAGCTTAATAAATTGTGACCATAAAAGTATTCAAAAATTATAAGATTATATCGAATGACAAAAATATTTATAATTATGAATTTATTAATAAGTTAGAAGGGTGGATCTTATTAATTTGTAAATATACTTCATCAAAAAATTTAAATTAATATACCTAAGTATCGAATGTTACCAAAAAATATTTTTAGGATGGAGAAATTAAGAGTTTTAATAGATAAGTATTACGATGACATAAATATTAGTCGTTTTCGTAAACTCTTTCTTTGGTTTGCCAGCAAATAAAACAACTTGAATACTGACATTTTTTAAATTTTTTTTCGGGAAATTATAAACGTACTTCACGTAAGGTTAATATTATGTAAAACTGTCTAGTTTTTAATACCATTTTATGTGGAGAATTTTGTTTTTCTGGGGTCATTTTCCAAAAGTCGTCATTGTATTGCTAATGTCTAATGTTGCTAGCTTGTCACCTTTTGTGGCCTACCCTGTACCTGCGGTGACGTCAGAGAAACAAGTTTCTCGTGTAACCTGTGAACCTATTGTCTATATCTATTAAGTGTTATATTTCCTGTTGTTGACTAAGTGTAACGACGAGTATGTATGAACTGTACTGTTAAAATGAAATAAACTAGTACATGTATTTTATATTTTGTATTTTTATTTATTCATTTATCAAACACATTTACTGTCATGTGTTGTTTTAGCGATTACGTGCGTTCCAGCGCACACTAGCTGTTGTTATGCATTAGGTAAATGAAACACGAATATTATTGGGATAATTTCTATTCTTTAAGTCAGTACAATAATAAATTTGACAACAGTTTTAACACCTCTATAAAAGGAGGCTTCAAAGGTGTAAAAGCTGTTTAATTAATTAACTATTAATTTAATTATAATTATTCCCGAACCAATCGTGTCTGTTAAAATACTGGAAATTTTAATTTTGGCACATTCTAATTTTTTTATAAATTTTAGAATAGGTAAGTAACACGATAAAATGTTAGTATTTTCATTGCCAGAAGTTTCTCTTCCAGTTGGATTTTATTGGTGTCTTGTTGCCTGTATTACATTACAATGACATTAAAGTAAATGATAGGATATCGTAACGTAAAATAATGTATAATAATTATATATGTATACAATTATACCCATCGCTGATTACCCACACTACAACTTTCAAAGCATCCGGTATCACAGCACTCACTATATTAGTTTTCCATCCCTTACAAGCTATGTAACAAAACAATGTACATAAAATATATCTTAAAACTATTATGAACATTAGGTATGAAGAATCTGAAATAATTCTTTCAAGCCTCTTTAATTCGTTTAAGAATTGGAATGGATATTTATCGTCTCCATCTAGACATAATTGGATATTTATAAAATAGTAAAAAACCAACCGACGAAAAAGAGGATTGCAAGAGTCACAAAGAGAGTTTAATGAGGGTTTTCTAAAATTGCGTTCACTAGGTGGCAGCACTGAGACATCAGGTCCGGGCACTTGTCGAAAATGTCAAAGCGCCTATTATTATCTTTAGTCGTGACTGAATGGTTAACGAATGATGGACGTCGTCATATACGTCTCCACATTGTATTTTATATTCATTGTCGAAATGGACGAGCTCTAGTCAAAGTGGCGCCAACTGGTGGCTTGAATTTTCATGAAAACCCTCATTGTAGTACACATTTTATGCCGTGGTAATCTAGTAACTTGGAACAGGCCGGATTGTTTTCAAGACAACTCCTATAAATGATGCAGTTAGTACCCATAAGAAATATTAAACATACTATATTTTATTATTGTGTGATTAGTCTTGGACATTTTATAACAACACATACTGACGTATACTTAATAAATAATTATATAAATATTCTATATAAAATTGAATATACATACATACACGCTTGTTAATAAAAGTATTTTCATTTCAGAAAAGGAACTTTATACATATCTTAGTTTTCAATTACCACAAAATATATGTATTTGAACCACCTTTAAATAGTTTTGCATGATTAGGTAGCCCGTTTTGATGTTTTTTAAACGTATAAATCAAAGAATTATAGAACAATATAAAGATTTGTAATTTGTTTTCACCGGATCTCTGTCCGCTGACGTCCGTCCTAATTCTAGCTTAGATTAAAACACCCTGTGAAACTTTAATACTTTCCAGTTAGTGGGTCTATGTTCTTTCTGCCAGTTAAGCAACGGAATAAAATATAAGTAGTTAGTGTTAATCCGTGTAAATAGAGTGCCTTTCAAGATTCGTTATTATCGATGTTAGATGATCAGAGAGTAAAATTAAAAGCATTTAATCAATAATTAATTCTAATTAGGTACTAAATGAATTTCTCTGATATGAGACGAACATGTAGAAGGCGAGCCCGCCCGTCAGCCGGCGTTCATTCAACATAAAATCAGCTTCATTTTATATAATGTACAAAGTATAAATAAATTATTATTTACAATATCATTTGGGTCGGTCAACACAATTGGCAATTAAACCTAACTATTTACACTGATATTTTATTGTCACCATTATAAACCTGGTGAATTTACTCTAAAATTGGATTGTATTCGAAAGTGATAAAAACTGGATTTATAAATATTATTTGAATGTCCTTCTTTGATAGTACCTATAGGTTTGCTGTGTCAAATACTACGTATTTATTTTACATACAGGTTTACTATACTTTCCCAACTTAAACGAGGTCGGGATACCATTTTACAGCAATCAGTCCCTTGCTATAAAGAAACTTTCGGTCGTGTCCTATTACTTATAAACGTATGCTTTGACGGGCCTTAAATTACATTAAGTATAAATAATAACATGATAAAGTGGACACTCTTTGTTAGGATATCGTTTATAAGCAACACGGACAGGCACATGATCCCAAACCTCGGTACATGTAATCTTACGATGTAACTAGATATAACTTTGTTCTATAGTATAAAAGTCACTATCGATCTTCCCCGTGAGCCGCAGGAAACGAGCGACAGTTGACTTGTACAAAAATAATAAATATTAATGAATTTATTATCTTTCCTTTCGCACTTCGATATCATGCTGAGGTTAGATCCTACCCGCGCTGTGTACAGCGCTCCCTTGCAGGGCAGGCGAGCATTGCCGAGGGCGGCGCGAGCCGGCAGCGTGATATCGCAGTTCTCTCACTTTACATACACCCTTTGGGTGGTGTCCAGCGATACATTATCTAGGGAATATCCCTTTTAATTTATTACAAGTAGATACATATATTTACACGTTAAAAGAAACCGTCCAGACTTGCTATGCATCTAAACATTTGTCTAACCCTATCAACTATAACAATAATCATATTTTATATAAATATTGTAGTATGCATAACTTCCTATTTTAGAACATTCAAGAATCATGACTGACTGACGGATTAATAAATCGAACGTCCGCAATGTAGCTGACATGGAATATAGTTACTTGACATATGTACCATCTAGTACCTATACTCTAATCTATATGTAGATACGTATTATAATCATAATCATTAAAAATAGATCAGCTTTCAATGTAGTAGTTGTCCTACTTAGTGATCTTATAATACCTAGTTGAGTTCGATTCATAATAAGCTGTAAATTGACAAATATGTGTATCATGAATGAAAAATCAAAATATTGTTTTTTTTTTTTAAATGGTTTGGACAGTGGTGTTTTGTTTGCAAAGATCATGTTCCTAACCTAATGTTGTCGCATATAGATCAATAATGTCGTAGTCTTAGATTTGTATAAATCGTTTGTGCATTTGCATATACACCATATTATTATGCATTTGGGGTACAATAATTTCAGTATTTGGGGCACTCGTTTGTATTTTCTACAATTTATTTTGATTAATAAGCACATGAAGCAACAAGTCGCAATACCATCAATTTGGCATCAGATGGTCACATTTCTAGCACTCTAATGCCGGCAACAGTATTTACAGCGTAGGATTGTCACACGTGGAGTACATTTCATCCAACAGCGTAATCCAATCGACGAACCTGACGGCACAAATTGATGGTATGTAGATATTGACGCACCTTACGTTATATGTCTAATTTCGTACTTACTTAGAAACGGAGCCACGCGGGTAGACACTACTGTAATTTACTGTGACGATATAGAATGTCTCTTAGAGTTATTCTCTAAGCTTGCGCTTCGAAAATCGACTTGCGTCGACATCGCACAATCCGGAACGCATGATTAGAATACGACTGCTAAGTGGTATTCTAGTAATAGTCGTATTAGCTGGTGTTAGGTCCGCGGCTCCGTGAAGTGTTGAACAATCGCAGATGATATCATCTTTATTAGTTATTTGTGTCTGCTAGTATTGTAGTCGCGGGAGGTCAGATCTAAGCGTACGAGTGTAGAGTGACGGGCTCGAAGTCGTCGTGCGTGGCGGGGCGCGGCGCGGGGCGCGGGGGCGGCGGTGGCAGCAGGCTCGTTCCCTCCGGGATGTACACGTTGGTCACGCGCTCCTGGGAAAGGTCTTGTGTCTTAAACTTACAAAACTTGCAAAGTATACTGAAGCGGCAGGAGTCATGACTGCCAGGTCTGATAGCAAACCTAGCCTTTTCGCAACTGTGTTGGGGTCGGCTTCCAGTCTAACCGGATGCAGCTGAATACCAGTATTTTACATGGAGCGACTGCCTATCTGATCTCCACAACCCAGTAACTGGGTAATACGATACCCCTTGGAAAGACTGGTTGTCTGACTTTCAGGCTTGTGACGACTCGTAACGACTGTCAAAGATCCACGAATGACAGCTGGGACCAACGGCTTAACGTGCTTTCCGAGGCACGGAGGAGTCTCGGTATGTAAAGATGGTCATCCATCCACGGACCAACCCTGGCAAGCGTAGCTTAACCTAATGGATCGACCCGTGCGGCTGATAGTACTTAGTCACGATCTCCGGAAACTCAACGCATTTATGTCTGTCAATTATAGACACTTTTGAACTGTCAAGGAGTCGGCCAGTCAGAAAGATGAAGCTAATGGCCCATTCTAAAGTGTAGTAGGTTCACAGGACACTCTTTTAAATCAAAACATTGTTACAAAATTGTTTTTAGGCTAAGTACCTGATTCTTGTCGTATTTGAAGATGCCCTGGAACCTGTTAGTGCGACGTTCGATGGGCTCGGCGCTGCCGCCGCTTGCGCCGGTGTTGCAGCTGTAGTTGGGGTTGTGGAACGATATGTGTCCGCCCGAGTCGCGGTAGTTCTCTTTCAGGTCACCGTCGCGATCTCGACTCATTTTCACTGGAAAAAGGATTTGTGTTTCTACTTCGTGATGTGTTAACAGGGTTAAATTGTAACGTCTTGATGTCCAAACAAAATTCTGAATTTGTTGAATTGTTGGCTTTTTCGGTGTCTTCAACACCAGTGATTTCGTACTTCGAAATAAGCTAATAATCTATGATATTCGGACTGCTGAGTGGGTTGTTTTCCAGCAGAAAGGCTTGATTCAAAGCATATGATGTTGTCTTTTGGAAAGACTAAATATTTTGGCTTCACTTCTCAACTTACCGCAAACGAATGCAATGACGACAATCCCGAGGATGATGAAGCACATGATCGCGATCATAATAATGATGGCGCCGGTGCTGGTGTCCGGAACGGCAGTCGGTGGCGGCAGCAGACCGTTGTCTTCCTGTATGTCCGTGTAGTCGTAGAACGAAGGGTAGTGCGCCGGCATTTTGTTGTCTATGCGGATTTTGGGCACTAGAAGAAATACATCGTGTTAAAAGCTAAAACCTTGTGCGTCTTATATCCTAGCCTTTCCATTTCTTTTTTTCCGTGGGTAAATCCTCATGGACTTGTGGACTACCGACTAAAACATCACTGTTCCTTCCAATACGTAGACCGGCCCGAGAAATACTTGTTAATTCGCCTACCACCGCCGCCATGCCTAGCGGGCCCCATCGGACGCACGTCCTCCCATTAAGGCGCGCCACCTTTTAGAGCCTGACAGCTCGAGCGACGACACAGCCCCAATTTCGCCGCCCGCAAGTCCATCCTAACTAGCCTATCCTAGGTAATCCCGAAAAACCCGATAAACCGAATGTCTAGCAAGGAACTAACAACCACAATGCTTACCAGTTGAACAAGGGATCAGATCAGGGTTATCCGGGCATGCGCATATGTAGTCATGTTCCCTGAAGAAGCAGAGATGAGAACATTTGCCATTATCTTCCTTGCAAGGGTTCCAACCATGCTGCTTTTCAGACGACACGGCTTTTATCTCCATGGTCATCTCCAAATCAGTCCTCAATGCTGTTACATTCTTGCCAGTTTTCTTATCGGCTCTCATTACTGCCTTCTTGTACCAATCCGTCCAGTAGATGTAATCGTTGAACTGGAAAAAACATTGTACTTTATGTACGGAAAAATACAAGCAGAAACTACCCTATCTCGATCAGGACGAAGTATGGTTATCTGTTATTCCAGGTTGAGGTATTTTAATGATGATCTGAGAATGGAAGGGTAAAATAATAGTATGGGTGGTTTTGGTTTTCATTGTAAACCCTTGGCTACTTGTTTAAAGTCGCAATCCTTTGATGACACACCTGGTAGTGTATTGTGGATAAAAGGGAGCGTGTACCTGTGTCATCCCGAAAGGATTCTTAGCCTCTGGGATGAGCTGCACTCGATGTTGCCCATTTAAGTCGGAAGTATCGATCCGATGCCTCAAAGCATCGGTCCAGTACAACCTCCTGTCTTTGTAGTCGATCGTTATTCCGTTTGGAAAGCCAACGTCTTGGATCACGATGACTTGCCGTTGACTGCCGTCTAGGAATGCACGCTCAATGCATGGAGTTTGGCCCCAATCGCTCCAGTAAAGGTACCTAAAACAAGAAAAATGAGAATAAATTGCTCGTGTTTTGAAAAAGGAATTTTCAGTAAGTCTATGGTTTATTTCTTTTATTTAACAACTACATACCCTTTAGCTGGAAACAATGCTAGTGCCCTGGGTTCACTTAGATTGCTGAGCAAAGTTTTTCTAGAAGATCCATCCAAACGTGCAACTTCTATGACCTAAAATCAAATATTACAATAATGTTAAAGTAGCTGCTCATTTGAATTATAATGTTAAGTGTTATGTTATGTGTTCATTGTTATTATGTACCTTGTATTCGTTGTCAGTCCAGTAAATGTTGTTCGCGATCCAATCGACTCCCAAACCATTAGGGATGCCCATGTTACCTTTGATGACGTCCTTCGTATCACTCATGTTCATCATGTTGATCGACCTGTAATTAATACATCTCTTTAATTTCTATAATGTAGTATTTCAAAGCTTTTTCAAGGTTTTTTTCGAATATAAATAACCGTATATTTAGAAGCTAAATGTTCTTGAATTCAAAGACCCTTCATACCTGATAACATCCAAATCGACATCAGTATACAACAGTAGCTTGCGTTCCCAATGGAAGTCCACAGCCACGGCATTTTGAACCTTGATAGGAAAGGCAACATCCCATTGTTCTGGAGTGTCAAACGAGATCAGAGCAATGCTGGTCTTTGTAGCGAAAAACAGGAAGCTTTCAGGGTATTTTCTGCAAGTTTTGGGGTTCGGATCGCTGGCGTTGAAGAGCAAGCCAGTGGGACAGGCACACGAGTAGCCCTGAGGTGATCGAAGGCATAAGTGAGAGCATCCACCGTTATTAGTGCCACAAGCGTTTTCTAGTTCTCGTTCGCCCTGTGTAAAAAACGAAAGTGTTATATTGCCTTACCTTCGGATAAAACTGGGCTTAATCCAAAATGCACTACAGATTGTTCAGTCTACATACCTGGACAGCGCGTATGTCCATAAGTCCTTCCAAGTTCTTCCTGATAATGATAGAATTCTTGCCATTGACCTTGTCAGCCCTGTGCAAGGCCTGAGTCCTCCAATCAGTCCAGTAAACGTGTTGACCCACAATAACAATGCCGTAAGGATATGGAACATTGCTGAGAATAGTTCTACGATCGTGGCCGTTGAAGTCGGAACTTTCGATCGATAGGACTTTAGCGTCATTCCAATAGAGACGACCTTCGATTTTGTCGATAGCAAGACCGTTTGGCCACTTGATGTTGTTCTCAACGATGACACGCCTGAAAAATAGATCAGAATTAGGACATTTTAATCAAACTAAAGTGCTTTTTTAAGTTGAAAATGTATTTTACCGGTTCTTTCCGTCCATATCGGCTCGTTCGATCTTGGCAGATGTTCCCCAATCCGACCAAAACATGTATCCATATTCATAGTGCAGTGCAATGGCGCGAGGAGAATCTGCAAGCAAATATTTTATTTACGATAATTATCCTGAACAAAATTGTGCAATTCATTATAACGACAATTTTAGCAAATTATACGGTTATTTAAATGTAAATCATTTGAATATTATCCGTTTGCTTACCTAAGCCGGTCCATACAAGAACTTTTCTGTTAGCGCCATCAAGTTCAGCTACTTCAACACTGTTCCTTCCTCCGTCTGTCCAATAAATCTGCGAACGAATTCCTCTTATGATGATCATGATAAGTACTACCAGGACCATACGAAACATTATGCAAGTCGAAAAATTACCCTAAATATCCGGGCAAAAATAACTCTAGAAAAAAAAAATTAATGAACACACCTTACGACCAGTAGAGTCAATTACAATTCCGTCAACGGTATGTAAACCTTTTCCGATGATAGTCTCGATTTCATTGCCGTCCCGGTTAGCTCTTTGAATCTTCCGTTCACCAGTATCCGTCCAGTAGATGAGACCTAAAATGTGTCTTTATTAGTAAGAAGAATTATTTTCTTTTAGGAAGAAAAGGGATTCGTTATAGTTTGCAATAGTTCAACAGATAGAAAGACTACATAGAGTTCAGGTATTCTTGATTATATCCTTAGTTCTGTTGCAACTGATTAGATACTCGTAAGTCTGCTTCATAAGCCTTTGGGTATCGATAGTCAATCACAAAGTGTAAATCGGATATAACTGTTGAAAACTTACTTGTTTTATGATCTACATCAACTCCGAAAGCATTCTTGAGTATGGGCAGTGGCAGTGGCACGTCTATGAGATAGGGCACGTCTAGAGAGACTACTCGAATATCTACGCGGTGTGCGAATATCAAGTAATTCACGGGACCGCTGGCGCATGTTTTGCCGTCCTTCTGTGAATGGGGAACATACATAAATAAGTAAGATATACACAGATAGCATTAATAAACTGCTGTATTGGGAAAACACCATAATTAGATTATTACCTTATTGTTTATATCAAACCGAGTCCTTTTAAGTCTACGGGCCATAAAGATTTTATGCTCATGCATGGCAAGAAGTTGGTATTAGTAGATACTTACGCCGATCTTGATTCCAATAGGACAAGCGCAGGATTTCCCCATAGGCTTCAATAAGCACAGATGTGAGCATCCACCGTTATTCTTGCCGCATCTGTTTTAAATAATTGTGTGATTAGCTCAAGAGAGGCAATTTGTGCTCATCATAAAAACCTTAGTGCCTAAACTATTTGTATGTCTTGTTTTAATAATGCACTCAACTTTAAACAAAAAGTATAAAACCCAACGTATCGATGTTACGTCTTGTTAAATTACTTGGGCCCAGTAGGTGGTAAGTTCTCATAGCTATTGACATTTCTTAATATTTTCGAGGAGAAGGTTCAATTATACTAATTTTGCTCACTGTTAAATATTAATAGTCCTTACCGATTGACTCCAGACACTCGTTCTTTGTGGAAAACCCTCACATCCATAAGACCGGCCACGCCAGCACCGAGGGTCCTTCGGTTCTTGCCAGTGTACTTGTTGGCTGCCTGGATAGACTGAGTGTCCCAGTCGGTCCAGAATACTTCATCGCCGAATAGGTCCAGTCCGAATGGGTGGGGGAGGTGTTGGCCTAAAGAAAATGTTGATGTGTTTTACATATTCTGAGGCCACCACCACCAGCCAGCCAGCCTTGGCGGTGATACTCGTTTACTTTATCTTCCATCCAAAGTTTAACACTAAATATTCAAATGCTGACGAATTTATAGACTAGGGTCCTTCATAAGAAGGATCCCAATGATGCGACTGGGAAAATCTTCTCAGCGTGTCGATAGCAATCTATATAGAGTCAGGCCAGAATTTGGCTACGAGCTTGGCAGCTTCAGTAGCATCCATCAGCTCCTGTAGCATGCAGATTTGGCTTACTTTGTTTACCGCTTGCTTGCTTAAATGGTGTACAATAAAGAGTATTTATGTATCTGTAGCCACCACGTTTTGACACTCCGTAAAGAAACACTGAAGCAAACAGTCCTGAGAAGAACTTTTGGGTCTGCTAAAGAAACAGTACAGCGGTACGGGAACCGCGACGCCACACGCCGCCGTCGGACAACGCGCACACGACCTTTCTGGACGCCGCCTCGATTAATACTGGTGCACAAACGTGTGCCACCTATATTTATAAACTTCGGCGTTCCGAGCGGCGAGATGCGCTAGCGCGCGCCTGCAGCGACACACTGCGGAACAAACTGACAACAGGGTGCTGTGATCTGATTGGTCAATACTTGTACATAGGCAGTAGTTATCCTAGTTTGTAAGTAGATGTAAATAGTATTTAAGCTGACACATTTTGGAAATAAATTCATTCGTTTGACGCGGAAGCCTTCGGTTATACGGTGTCCGGCCCAGAGACGCCCACACACTATCCGGACGTCGCCGCTTATATGCCGGACGTGCTGGACATCGTAGTCCACCGGGGGCTTAAGTGCCAGATCACCCAACACGTGATAGACGACGAGTTACAATCGGACCACCAGCCTGTACTCGTCGTCCTATCGGGTATGCCGACCCGACTGAAGCCCATAGCGCCACGTCGTAAAACGGACTGGACTATGTTCCGGGAGAAGTTAGAGACCACCATACCGACTCGGCCTATCGTCACCTCCGCGGACGTGGACCGGACGGCGAATGACGTCACTGCTTGCATCCAAGACGCCTTGGAAGCGGCGACAACGACGCAGCCGCAGGGGCTACTACCGCCTCTGCCGACCCACATAAAGGCGATGATCGCCGTGAAGAGGCGCCTTCGCAAGCAGTGGCAAGAACTTAGATGCCCCACGTTGAAAACGCAGCTTAACCGTCTCGCGGAGAAGGTGAAGGCCGAGCTCAGAGCTCAGGCCGCCGCGGACTGGGAGGTACGAATAGACGCCACCACGGACAGTTGGCCGTCTGTCTACAAGCTATGCCGCCACTTTACGAATACCCCAGCCCCGGTGCGCCCTCTGCAAAGCAGCGACGGGGCGCTGAAATATGTAGCGGAGGACCGGGCGGAGGTCTTCGCCGAGCACCTGGAGCGTCAGTTCCAACCGAACCCGACCAGCGAACTGGAACATGTCGCAGCGGTCGAGCAACACCTTGGCGCCTACTTCGCGACGCCGATAGCTCCCGAAGAGGATCCAGTCTTCTTCTCGCCTGGCGCGGTCAGACGCGCCATCCTCAACACGAAGCCCCGTAAGGCCCCTGGTGCGGACGGTATCACCAACACAGTGCTGCGCCACCTGCCGTACCGTATGGTAGCGGCGCTGGCGCGCCTGTTCACGGGGATACTGCGCACGGGGGCTTTTCCTGCCTCGTGGAAGGAGGGGCGCGTTATCATGCTGCCCAAGGCGGGAAAGAACATCCTGAAGCCGGAGAGCTATCGGCCGATCACTCTCCTGCCGTCGATTTCCAAGGTGTTCGAAGCACTCCTGCTGCGACATCTCCAACCACACATAGCGCCACGTCCGGAACAGTTCGGGTTTCGGGCGGGACATAGCACGACGCTCCAGCTGTCGAGGGTACTGCACCTTCTGGCGGCAACCGCGAACAAGAAGGAGTACGCAGTGTCAGTATTCCTCGACATGGAGAAGGCCTTCGACCGTGTATGGCACGACGGCCTTATTTACAAGCTGTCCACGTCGGACGCGCCCCGTCGCGTTGTTAGGGTGGTCTCTGATTTTCTCTCCCGCAGGACATTTCGAGTGGTGGTAGACGGCGCGCTATCTAGCGCCCGCCCGGTGCTGGCGGGCGTACCGCAGGGTAGCTGCGTATCGCCTGCGTGTTACTCGCGATACACGGACGACATCCCCACTACGGAGGATGCGACGCTCGCGCTGTATGCCGACGACGCCGCGTTCATCACCACTTCGCTGAACGCGAAGCACGCGGCGCGTAAAATGCAGCGCGCCCTCGACCTCCTCCCCGACTGGCTGTCTAAGTGGCGGCTGTCGGTGAACGTGGGTAAGACGCAGGCGATGGTCTCAGGGGCCGCGCGTCTGCCACCACCTCTGAGGCTACAGGGGGCCGACGTCGAGTGGTCGTCCCGGGTCAAGTACCTGGGGGTCACCATCGACCGTCGGCTCACTATGGGGCCACACGTCCGCAGAGTCGCCGCACAGGGCAGGGTCGCCCGCAACCTGCTCAAACCAGTGCTCTCGTCCCGCCTCCCGCATCGGGTCAAGTTGGGTGTGTACAAGTTGTACGTGCGCCCAATCTTGACCTATGCCGCCCCAGCATGGTTCGCCCTCACGAGCGAGGTGAACCGGAAGATGCTCCGCGCGCAGCAAAACCTTGCGTTGCGGACGATAGTCCACGCGCCTCGCTTCGTGAGGAACGACGTGCTCCACCGCGACCTCGGGATTGAGAGCCTGGATGAGTTTGTGGGCCGCCTGGCGAAGGGGATGTTCGCGCGTGCCGACGCGTCTGCTTGGCCTCATGTCAAGCAGATTGCGCCATGGCATACGCGCCCCCCTGACGCTAGGCCCCTTCCCCGCGACTTGCTTGCGGACGGTGACCCCATCTCCGCGCCGGACTGACCTCCAGGTGGGCCGCTCCCGGCTACACGCGGTCCACTTGTGACACTAACGCTTCCACTACAAATAACATACGCTGTCACGTGATGCGTGCTAGGATAATTTAGGCGTGTCACGTGACAAACCCCAGACATGCACCTCTAAACAGGCACCAGAACTCACATACGAGGGCGCTGCGCGGGCGGCGACTCGTTAACGACGCCGGGTGACGCCACACAGTTCAATGTCACCCTCACACTCATGACACGGTCTCCCTACCCCGTGCCAGGCTCGGCTAGCTCTGAAAGTGGGGCGGGCGGGAGCCACTCACCCTATCCGTAGGAACGTCGAGTCCGTATCCCTGTCGCTGGTCGCCATCTGCTGGGCTTCCCCCATGTAGGTGGGGGTTCCACCTGGTAGGGGTTGACCGCCGGGGTACGGTGAAGAAAGCGGCAGTATGCATATGTCGTGACGAGCTTACGGACACAGATAGAGACACTATTTTCATGGGCGCGAAAATGCAGCGCGCCCAACCTTTTACTCGCCAGAGGCGAACACGATGAGAGGCCCGTGGTAACGGGTCGCCGTACGGCATCCGCGGGAGGGGGGCTTCGCCCCGAAACCGCCACGTCACGCCCCTTACGGGGCGTAGCGACATCCCACAGTCGTGAATAAATTCATTCGTTCCACATCTTGACTGGAGTATCATTCTGCCTACCTACTTCGAGACCTGCAAAGTGGTGACCCCGAACAAAGCACACCTTACCTGACGAAGACCACCGAAGAGTCATCCCGCTTCAAGATGCTGAACCCCAGCGAAACGGAAAACCAGGCAAACCCAGCGACATCACACGCTATCACGAAGGCTGAAGCTGCCGGCATATCTCTCACCATGCGCATTCCACCATTTTGGCGCGATCGACCACGGCTTTGGTTTATAAGCTTTGAAGCCGCAACCAACGACCTCAAGAAAGGCCAAGCACAGCTCGCCCAGATGGTCATAGCACAGCTGGAGAAACAAGACATCGAGCAGATCGTAGATCTACTGTACAACCCACCTGAGACGGACCAGTACCAAGCCATTAAGGAAAGGCTCATATCCGCCTATGAAGAATCAGACAGCCGCCAGTTCCAGAAGTTACTATCAGAAATGGAACTTGGAGATCAAAAGCCGACCCAACTACTCCGGCGCATGCGAAACCTTGCCAGAGACAAAGTTCCCGACTCCACTCTGCGTCTCATGTGGACGAATCACCTACCATCACACGTTCGCTCAGTCCTTGCAGTCAGCGAAACGTTCAGCACAAAGACAGCACTCGAGGAACTCGCGTTACTCGCCGATAAAATGATGGAGCAGACTGCAACAACAGAAGTCGCAGCCGTCCAATCACCCGCACCACCGCCGCCATCCACGCCGCAAGCAGATACGCAGTTTCTCATCAATGAGATAAAAAAACTGTCGCTAGACATAGCCGAGTTAAAATCAAGACCACAATACGACAACCGCCGCCGCAGCCGCTACCCATCTCGTAACCGTCAAGCGTCACAATCACGCAATCGATCAATAACACCATCACCATACTGCTATTATCACCGACGATTCAAGGAGCAAGCTAGACGCTGCACATCGCCTTGCTCATTCAAGAAGCAAAAGTCGGAAAACTAGACAGGACGTTGGCAGAGGCGGACACCGGCGTTCCAGACAAATCGCACCGCCTATATATCACCGACAGAAACTCAAAACTATCTTTCTTAGTCGACACGGGAGCCAACATTTCCGTGTTACCAAGAAGGAAGGGACAAGTAGCAACGCCGCTACCTTTTCAACTATACGCAGCGAACAACACTACAATAGCTACGTATGGCGAGAAGTCAATGACACTCGATTTCAATCTCCGACGCCCTTACAAATGGAAATTCATCATAGCTAACGTATCGAAGCCAATACTCGGAGCCGACTTCCTGAAGCATCACCAACTCATCGTCGACCTGAAAAATAGAAGACTAATCGACGGTGTCACGAGCTTAAAGGTCAACGCCCCGATACGACTATCAAACGAGCCAACCGTACGCAGCATCGACATGTCGCAATCATACCACGACATTCTAGCTCAATATCCCGGCATAACGAGATTATCATCGATGAAATTAAACTCCAATATCAACGTGCAGCATTTCATCGAAACGCAAGGTCAACCAATACATAGCCGCGCTCGACCAATCCCACCGCATCGCTTCGAAATAGTCAAGAAAGAATTTGAAAACATGATTGAACAAGGATTATGCAGGCCAAGTAAAAGCCCGTGGGCATCACCTCTACATATCGTACCCAAAAAGAATGGCGATATTAGAGTTTGTGGTGACTATCGCCGACTCAACTCCATCACCATACCAGATCGCTACCCCGTTCCACGCATCAAAGATTTCACACATCATCTATCCGGAAAAACAATCTTCTCCACAATAGACCTCAACCGTGCATACCAACAACTGAACGTACGAGAAGAAGACATAGAGAAGACGGCGATCATTACACCAATGGGATTATTCGAATTTCCACGTATGTGCCCAGGTTTGAAAAACGCGGGACAAACGTTTCAGCGGTACATCCATGAAGTACTGCGAGGATTGGATTTTGTGTTCCCATTCATTGATGATTTATTATTGGCATCAGAAGACGAAGCTCAACACCGAAAACACCTACGCATCGTCCTAAAGAGATTAGAAGATAACGGTATCACCATAAACCCCGCCAAATGCAGCCTAGGCCAACCACAAGTTCAATTCCTAGGATATACCGTATCAGCAGAAGGAATCAAACCTCCAGAGCATAAAATACAAGCAATCACCAATTATCCCAAGCCAACTACAATCGAAGAGTTAAGAAGATTTATCGGTATGATCAATTTCTATCGCGATCACTTACCTAACGCCGCTACACTACAAGCACCATTGAACTCATACCTACATAATGTCAAGAAGAGAGACAAAAGTCCAATCACATGGAACGACGAAGCAAATCAAGCATTCGAGCAATGCAAAGCGAGCATAATAAATGCCGCTATCCTCGCTCACCCTTCGCACCATGCAACACTCGCCTTATTCTGTGACGCATCTGACAACTCAGCAGGCGCAGTATTACAACAATACATCAATGACACATGGCAACCTCTCGGATATTATTCCAAAAAGTTCACTGACGCGCAAAAGAAGTATTCAACTTTCGATCGTGAACTAGCCGCAATCTACATGGCAGTCAAACATTTTCGCAAAACATTCGAAGGGCGCCATCTCATCATATTCACCGATCACAAGCCGCTAACATTCGTAATGTCGAAAACTAACTCAAACTCAGAAACACCAAGGCGAACAAGACAACTTTTGTTTATCAGCGAATTCACCACCGACATAAGGCACGTGAGCGGTAAACAAAACATCGTCGCCGACACACTCAGCCGCATAGAAACGATATCTTGCCCGTCTACAATCAACTACAGCGACATAGCAAGCGCGCAAGAAAGGGACAGCAACATTGAGCAATTATTGTCAAATGACAACATCACACTCAAGAAAATAACAATACCAAACACCGATGTCAAGTTATACTGCGAAACATCTACCCCATATGTACGACCGTACATACCCGAGCAATACAGACGAGAAGTTTATGACAGCGTGCACAATGTCAGTCATCCCGGGACGCGCACGACTCGCAAACTTACAACACGAAAGTACTTCTGGCCATCAATGAACGCAGACATCAGCCGCTGGACTCGAACCTGTATACATTGCCAGAAAAGCAAGATACAACGACACACCTACTCGAACATCACATCCTTTCCGCCAACAGAGCGTTTTCAACATTTGCACGTCGACATCGTCGGACCGCTACCTACAACAGCTCAAGGTCACCGTTACTTAGTAACAATGATAGACAGATTAACGAAGTGGCCCGAAGCAATACCGACCGATGAAATAACAGCAGATCGAATAGCTGAGATCGTCTATCAACATTGGATAGCAAGATTTGGATGCCCGAACACACTAACAAGCGACCAAGGTCGCCAGTTCGAGAGCCATCTGTTTCAAAACCTTATGAAGCAAATGGGAATTAAGAAAAATCGCACAACACCATATCATCCACAAGCTAATGGTATCGTCGAACGGTGGCATCGATCACTTAAAGCTGCATTACGCACCAAAATCTCCGACTCAAGTAAATGGATCGACGAGTTACCTACCGTGCTACTTGGGCTACGAGCCGCGCTTCGCACCGACACCGGTGTGAGCGCCGCAGAGCTTACCTACGGTTGCACCTTGCGCCTACCCGGCGAATTTTTTTCTGCACATACCCCCACACCAACGATGGATTATACTTATGTAGAAAAACTGCGAGATATTATTCAAGCAAACAAGCCGGAAGCCCTAACGGAGCATCACACGAATAATAAACGCATGTTCGTGCATGAAGATTTAAGCAAGTGCAGTCACGTATTTGTCAGAACAGATTCAGTAAAAAAACCATTACAGACACCTTACGAAGGCCCCTATCGAGTTATAAGCCGAACAGAAAAGGTATATAACATTCAGCTACCAAATAGACAATCCAACATATCAATCGATCGACTGAAACCTGCCTATATCGTCACGGAACATACCAGTACCTTACCGACAACCAAGATTACCGTACCAAGCAAAACCGTTACCTTTACCGAGCAAACCAAGAGTACCTCCAAAGTACCAACCATTACCAAGCAGCGAGCGCAAGCACCACCGACCAACGTGTCGTCACAGCCCGCCGCCATCAGGACAACACGCTCGGGACGTGTCATCAAGCCGGTACGCTTCGCTTGAAGGGGAGTACTGTAGCCACCACGTTTTGACACTCCGTAAAGAAACACTGAAGCAAACAGTCCTGAGAAGAACTTTTGGGTCTGCTAAAGAAACAGTACAGCGGTACGGGAACCGCGACGCCACACGCCGCCGTCGGACAACGCGCACACGACCTTTCTGGACGCCGCCTCGATTAATACTGGTGCACAAACGTGTGCCACCTATATTTATAAACTTCGGCGTTCCGAGCGGCGAGATGCGCTAGCGCGCGCCTGCAGCGACACACTGCGGAACAAACTGACAACAGGGTGCTGTGATCTGATTGGTCAATACTTGTACATAGGCAGTAGTTATCCTAGTTTGTAAGTAGATGTAAATAGTATTTAAGCTGACACATTTTGGAAATAAATTCATTCGTTCCACATCTTGACTGGAGTATCATTCTGCCTACCTACTTCGAGACCTGCAAATATCTATCTTGCTTGATGTTAAGATTTTTCATTTCTTTTACAACGAGCTTAGGCTCCTATGAAATACTTGGTAGTTAGAGAGCTTGAGACGCGTTTTAACTCCTTTTGGTATTTTTCTATCTTACAATTATCATAGCACAACGTTTTCTTACCTATCAAAACAGTCCTTCCTGTACCATCTAAGTTGGCATACTCAATAGTCTGGTTCCCTCCATCAGTCCAGTAGATGCGACTGTACTTGAGGTCCAGTGCGAGTCCGTTGGGCCAGGTCATGTTGCCAAATATCAGTCGGCGTCGGTTCCCGCCGTCCATATCTGCGCGTTCAATGCATGGAGAGGTACCCCAATCTGACCAGTACATTACGCCACCTGCGAAATAGATGGGTAGCATTCAAATCACAAGTGTAATTATTTTCAATCGTTTTTTAATTCGTTAAGATACCAAACGAGACGCATTCATCGCTAAACAATTCAGTGCAAAAAAAAAAAACAAAATTGTGTCATTTTCCTTTCGCTTTTCAGGGTTTTGGTATTACACATTATTCTATCGTTTTGCTAACCTTTGGGATCCACGACGATGTCCCTTGGCTTGTCGATATTGTCCCAAGCTAGCAAGGTTCTCATGCTGCCATCGACATTAGCTACTTCAATCCTGTTGGTACCAGCATCAGTCCAGTACAGTTTGTCAGTCAACCAATCGTATGCTAAACCAGCGGGCCATACTGAAAGGAAATGTTTTATTGTAATCTAACTTATCCCATTACAATGTGTTTCGCATCAATAATATTTTTTTATGTTTACTCGCAAGCAAGCGAGTCACCAACATACGTTTAGCGTTTTTGTGCATGAAGCTTTCGCACATGTTAATTAAGTAAGTACCTACCTAAGTATTTGTTATTTTAATATTAATTTATTTAAAAAAAACATACTCAGATTCGATCCCACGATAACGCGTTGCTGTGATCCATTCAAGTAAGCATGGTTGATGGTGTCCTTGTCGACATCTGTCCAGAATATGGAGTTGGTGTTGTGATCCCAATCCAAAGCCACGGCTGACTTTATCGTCTCTACTGGTATCACCTAAATGTTACCCGAAACATTAGTATAATATAATACGTAGTATACCTATTATAATATAAGGTGCTATAAAAATATCTGCCAAGGCTTCAATGGGATATAGTATTGCGTATATAGATTACAATAGTGAAGAAATTTCGTGCCCCGGAATAGTTAAATCAATTTGAGAAAATAAAGTAATTAAATAAACATTTACTATAATCTGCATAACGTGGTTCACAAACTACGTGCCATGGTGTCGCTTCGTCAATGAAAACAATTGCTACCTCTTTCTAATTGTTCTTAGAATGAACACTAATTACAACGGCACAGTTTCATACAAATAAATGAAATAAAATTTATACGTACATTGTTTGTATGAAAACATTTATGACAAGATCAATAATAAAACTTCACTATTATAATCTATATACACAATACTGTCTCCTATTGCAGCCGTGGCAGATATTTTTTTATTTATATATTAAATACTAGCGAACCCGTCCCTGCTTTGCAAGGTTTTTACGCCTTTTATTATAATTGTGAAAGATTAATATTTATGTTTTATTCGCATAAACTTTCCGGAATATATTCTCTAATTTATGTTGAAAACCGCATCATAATCCGTTGTGTAGTTTAGAAGAACAACGCGGTCACGCAGACGAACACGAAAAGCGGATTTAATTATAATGTGTAACGGGTGATTCAGTTAGAGGTACTTTTTCAAAAGTAAAAATAAAGTGAAAGCACCAAATTTTATCGGACTGTCTTTATTACCATACAAAAGAACCATTCATGATATTTATTTTTTAAAGAATATTTCTTTAAAATGTTGGCGGTACCTGCGGTTAACATAGTCCATTCTGAAGTTCCAATTGCGCGAACAAATCGGTGCATAGTTATTTTCTCGCTTTGGACCGTTGAATTGGAAGCCATAAATCGTGTGATATCTCACATCTAGGCTTTTTTTTCCCTTTGGGGCTATGTAAAATCCAAAGTCTACATGGATGACTCGGGTACGATTGAGGAATTGGAAGCCAACATTACTCGCTATATTCGCCAAATACCACTCGAAATGCTCGGACGCGTCTTGAAATTCAGAATGGACCATCTTAAACGCAGTTACGTTCAACATTTGAAAGAAATAATCTTTAAAAAATAAATGTCATGAATGGTTTTTTTTTGTATGATAATAAAGATAACCCGATAAAAGTGGTATTTTCATTATTTATTTACTTTTGCAAAAATATCTCTTCATGAATCACCCGTTATAAGTATATATAGATATTCATAAAGCTGTTTGATACAGTTAGAACACGAAGAGCGTGGCGTTGGCTAACAGTTTTAACATGTGTGTCAATGCCCCACATAATTTAATGACCGGTAAGGAATCTATAGCGTCCTCATCCTCACAATCATCCGAAAATCATGTCTCGTTAGCCACGCCATAGCAATTAACATTGTTAATAAGTAAGCTGATCAAATTTACTATATACTTGTGCTAAACTTGTAGGGTCTACCCATACAAAAAAGTTAAAAGAACACCTAGGATTGGGGTTTTAACGTACCATGTCCAAAGAATCAGTTTGTTTCCTAGGATTCAGTTGTTTCAATCTTATATCCTTCTTGCGAGCATAGAGGAGCAGCTTTTCTGGAGTTTGTTCGCATGAACGGCTGTAATAAAAAAATATGTTGAAAAATTAAGTTTTTTTTTATATAATATATTTCGGGTCACCGCGCCATCTTTATAAGTTAAATTCTTGTTCTACAAGTATCAAAGATAGACAAGCAAGATAGCAATATATGCAAGTAGAACTAAGATTACCTACTGAAGCCTGCTTAACAAAAAGCAAACAAGTTATATACCTATCAGAGTTCAGGTTAAATCCAACGGGGCATCGACAAGTGTGATCATTGCTATTCGGAAGACACAAGTGAGAACACCCTCCGTTGTTGGTGCCGCACCGGTTCTTGTAGGATTCAATCTGCCTCAGTGGGTGGTAGCTGTAGAAAGACAAGCATTTTAAGTAAAGGGCTGATGAACGAATTTTATCATGTATCTAGGAGACGTCCCAAAATCTACCATATCATTACACACAAGTTAAAAGAAATATAACCTAATACTGAGGATTAGATTATATTTATGACTTTTCCAAAGCTATATGACGGAAACGGTCAACTTCACCAGTGATGAATGATGAATATCACTGCTATAGATCTCACAGAACTAACAATATCTTAAACACCGCCAAGAGTAGTACAGTTAAAAAATCATTTTATCATCCATGAAAATAACTCACCTATGAATATCCATAGGAACATTTAACCCAGCGTGAACAGTCTGTATCCCCATGCCGGTGTTCTTGTTGACAGTAGAAATGCTCTTGGTGTGCCAGTCCGTCCAGTAGATAGCGTCTTCGAACAATGTCAGCGCAAATGGGTGAGGAAGGCCTTTGGTGGTCACCTGGGTGAAAGTACGAAAGTCATAAGGAAAAGAGAAGATGCAAAATCAGAACGATCATGTATGAGGTAGAATAGCTACTTCATGACTATTTGCGAGGTATCAGATGCATAGAGATGTGAAAGAGACAATTTGTTGGGTAAACAAGCACAATGTTATGTATGGGCGTATACACCATTATTTCTTTTAAATATGAAGTGATTTAGACAGTTAAAGCAACTGGAGATCAGTGTCTGTCTAATGGTTGCAACAATACTAGTTGTTTCTAGTTAGAACTTCTAAATACATACCTTCTTCCGATCTCGTCCATCAAAGGACGACTTTTCAATGACGTGGTGCTTGGCATCTGCCCAGTATATCTTGGATTCCGTATAGTCGATGGTCAGTCCGTTAGGCCAGAAGATCTTATCCACTATAATGCTCTTTCGTCTACTGCCATCCATATCTGCGCGTTCTATCTTCGGATTGGGACCTAGAATTTATGACATAGATTAATATTGCAATTCTCAACAGAATACGTTTCATAAACCCCTGAACACTTGCATATTAAATTCTACTCTTACCCCAATCAGTCCAGAACACCAAAGCATCTCCAGGATGCACTGCTATAGCTCTAGGCTTGTCCAGATCATTGGCAGCTATGACCGCTCTCTGATTTCCCTCCAGCGTAGTTACTTCTACGCGACGAGTACCAGAATCCGTCCAAAATAGTAGATCGTGTATCCAATCTACTGCCACTCCACTTGGCGTTTCTAAACCCCACCTTATAACATCTATGAAGGAAACACGCAATGTAGTACAATGTTATATTTAAGAAAACAAGCAATCCACATTACCTACCTGTTAAAATCGAAATACATAATAGGTTACTCACCTGTCAAATTGTTGTTATTCATTTGAGCTACTCTGATGACTCTGAGATTGTTCTCAGTCCAGAAAACAAGCTGTTTCTCATAGTGATAATCCAAGGCGACAGCATTATGCAGACCTTTTACAACTGGCATGTAGTTGTCTCCAGTTAGCCAAACCTGTATGAATGATCATGTTAATTAGGTAGGTAGGCTTCATTGGTACTGATCAATCTGCCTAGCCGTTACCCAACTATATTGGGGTCGGCTTCCAGTCTAACCGGATGCTGCTGAATACCAGTATTTTACATGGAGCGACTGCCTATCTGACCTTTACAACCCAATAACTGGATAATACGATATCCCTTGGTAAGATTGGTTGTCAGACTTTCGGGCTTCTGACGTCCCGTAAAGACTCAATGTTCCGCGAATAACAGCCGGGACCAACGGCTTAACGTGCTTTCCGAGGCAAGGAGGAGTCTTGGTATGTAAAAATGGTCACCCATCTACGGACCAACCCCGGCAAGTCCGGATAGCTTGACCCGTGCGGCTGTTATTACTTAGCCACGAGCTCCTCTTCATTAATACGAGTACTGATACTGACATTATATTTGGATCGTTAGCTAATATGTTTTTGTTCTATTATTTTTCTTACATGGATTTGCAAGTGGTCAATTAGATACTTCATAATTGTTTGAATCCTTTCTAGTCTGCCGTCTTACCTGTCGTATGCCAACGCGGTTTGAAAACAGCAATGTAGGCGATTCTCCGGTAGGCTTGCAAGATCTTCCATCAGGTCTTAGAACGTATCCAGTCATACAGCCGCACTTGAAACTTCCAACCGTGTTTGAACAAGTTTGAGAACAAACCGGGTCTTGTTCGTACATGCATTCATCTATGTCACGACAGCTGAGAAGAAAAAACATTTAGTTAAAAATTAAATTGAAAGAGTTCGATTCAGTAAATGAGAAATATTGGCTAAGGTGCTTCAAGGGGGACATTTTTAGCAATATCGCAATTTAGCTCAACTTTTTGTTTCTTCCGTAGGGGCGACATTTGCGGCGCCAGATCGTCAAGGGTGCAGGTGAACGAACATTTGAGGCACTCTAGTAGATGGTGCAAAGTCTGTTTCAGCAGCACCGCAATCGCACTTGGATGTTGGATAAATTGATAATACCCCATTTCGCCAAATTATGTTTGCAGCGGCATACTTGGGAACGTAATCTATTCAGTACTTTCCACTCAACTAAATTGCGATATTGCAACTGCGTATTTCCAACACAGGAAATAAATAATACGAGTATGTTATACTTACGTGTGATTATTGAAGTCCAAAAGGAATCCTAGAGGGCACGTGCAAGCCTGATGTCCCTCGTATGTCGTAATGCACATTTCAGGGTCACACTTATCTTCGAAAGTGCACCTCCTCTTGACAGGGCATCTGTCTTCATCATCTCCTTCAGGGCAGTCCTTCATGCCGTCACAAACGTGTTTCCTGTTCACACAGTTTCTGAAAGCATTGCTGATGAGATGGTCTTGACTTTTGCAAGTGTATTGATCTTCTTCGCAATGCACTTCGCAGTTCATTTCGTCTTCGCCATTCGTGCAATCTCGGACAGCATCGCAGAGCCAGGTTTTCTGTACAAAATAATCTAGTTAGAATCTGGACATATTCACAATAACTTGCTTTGTCGTCTTGCTTCGTTGATCAAGTGGTATGAACGAACACCTAAAGGTTAATGGAGACATTAACCTTTAGATGTTGGATTATTTTTCCAGAGGGGTCATATTGAGACCATCATCATTCTCCTGCCCTTGCCTGCCTGCCCCCACGGTTAAAATCAGGGATCGTGTCCCACTTTCCCCCATTATCATATGTCGTCGACATGGTAGTAAAAACTTACCAGAATACACCTTCTATCAGCACAAGTAAACTCATCATCAGTACAGTTGCGCATGGAGTTGGGTTCACAGTTGAGTTCGTCGCCGCTGTCTGCGCAATCCCTTTCAGTGTCACACCGCCAGCGATCCGGAATGCATTTGCCATCGCTGCATCTGTTTTACAAAATATTATTACTTACTATTATCACACCAATTTACCATAGCTGGATAAGCACTTATGTACTTGTTTTATTCAATAATTTTAGTAAATGAGACATAGCAAAGTTTTGAGGATGGTCTTGAGCGAGTGTTTTTTAAGTCCACTTAGCTCCTATTATAACTCCTGAAGTTGAAGCTCGTTGAAAGGGAGAACTGCTGTTAGTAGAACCATATTTAAAGAGAACAACTAAACTGAACTAAACTTCGTGTTAAATGTGGGTAAATCAAATAGTAATCATACCTGAATTCTCCAGCATTGCAGCTCCCCGGTAGCATAGGACACGTATCTTCATCAGTCCAGTCCCCGCAGTCATTATCACCATCACATTGGAAGTCCTTGCGAATGCATCGTTTGTTGTCGCATTGAAATTCGTTCTCGCCACACCGGATGAGGTCCACAGCTGGTAGAAGAAGGTTTATTACGAAACAGGTAAGTTGCAAGAAGTGTATTTATCGAGTAAAAAGGAAATAGAAAAGTGGTCAAAGAGAATAGACATTAGGGGCTGCAGACTGCAAACTGCAAGCGACACTAGGTTTCTTATATACTAGCGAACCCGAAAGACGTTGTCCTGTCTGAACGATCCTAGAACCCGACTAAAGCGCCACCTACCGGGTCCAATTGTGTTTTTAAACCATCCAGGTACTACACACAAAATTTCATCGGTCCAGCCGTTTAGGAGGAGTTAGGTGATAAACACACGTACAGAAGAATTATATATATTAAGATATATTGACGTTTATATGACGATAAAGTTTGCGGTTGCAGTTTGCAGTCTGCAGCCCATCTCGGACATGTGCCTTTAATCGACTATATCAATCTGTAAATAATGAGCATCAAGTTCTGGATGGATCCTACAATCAAGTGAAAAAATATTTATTTATTTTTGCATAAAACGGCAATCGGCCAATTTAAATTAGTTGACATAAACATCATCTGCCTAGCCTTTTCCTAACTATGTTGGGGTCGGCTTCCAGTCCATCCCAGTCATAGTATTCTTAGCTAAAGTATATAAAGTCGAAGGGTAGGTACATGAAGTGTATACTCACGACAATCAGCCTCGTCAGAACTATCAGGACAGTCAGCTTCCTTGTCGCAGCGCCAGTGCTTCGATATGCATTCGCCAATGGCGCACATAAACTGGTGCTCTCGACATCTGCTTAGAACAAGAACTGTACAGTACCTACTTACCACTAAAAGTCATATTGAAGATAATAGATAAATAAAATAAAAACTCATAAATTTCATGCAACCATAAATTAGTTTATAAAAAACTAAATGTTAGTAATTCTATTCTAAGCTGTACGTCAAAGTGAGTCTATATTATTTAAATTCTAAGTATATTATATTGAGTTTCTAGTTTATTCTGTAAGAACCCCTCTACAGATGAAGGCCTCCTCCAAAGATTTACTTCCAGCTACCTTTTTAATCTCATCTTCCCATCTAGCGTAGGGTCTGCCCGTTTTGCATGTTTCTTGGGTCCACCTTAGTCCGGTCTTGTAGACATATTGAAGTTATAGCATTAAAAAGCACTTTTCCAATGTGCAATCTCCTCAATCGTGATATGATAATAATGTTACCAGCCGGTTTGTGTCCGAAGCCACAATAGAAATGCATCACTCAAGAACCGATCCAAAGATGAAAAAAATGTCATCATCAAATCAAATCGTCTAAGGGCCGACTTTTTAATAATCAGATAACTTTTATTCGTGGAATATGTTTGACGTTTTGACAGCTTTTGTATAGAAAATATGTCAAACCGCCATATTTATTTCTCAGATAGATGTAATCTGACGATTGAAAAATCGGCCCTTATGCCTGGTTTTTGATAAACCCTTGATTAGCGATTAGCGTATATTTTACACGATATCGAACCAGTAATCACTATCGAATGGATAAACTCCGTTTTAATACCTCAGAAACCGGGCATAAGTACTATATTCCTAAGTTGTATCTACTACGGGCTACGGCTTAACCGCTTAGCATGGCGTGCATCGCCATGCAGCGTATGCGCATCGGGCTTCGTCCTACAGGCTATGGCGTATATGCCGCGTAGTATGAAGCTAAATCTAATTTCAGCGGCAGCATCTCTCAATATCCTAGGCTCGCAGTTGGAGCATTTGCAGTCATATCGTAGCATTCAAAGTCGTTTCGTAGCATTCGAAGTCGAATAGTAGCATTCAAAGTCGTTTCGTAGTATTCGTAGACGTTTCGTAGCAGTTGTAGTCGTTTGGTAGCATTCGTAATCGAGTCGTAGCATTCAAAGTCGTAGCATTCGTATTCATAGAATCCGTAGCAAATTAGGCTAAGGCCTCTGCCTCGAATTTCGCGGGCAGCGAGGCGGCGGCGGCGGCGGTGCGTCTCGCATTGTCCCGGCCCGCTTCCGCGCCGCTGTTTTCGAGGTCCGGTCCATTTGTTTTTACGCATAAAATCCGGCCGCTCCCGCGCCGCCGCCGCTGCCGCCCCGCTGCCCGCAAAATTCGAGGCAGAGGCCTAACGGATATGGCGAAAATACTGGAAGAGAAAACAGATTTGCTTGATCCTTCCAGATTTTCGTTTGTTTTCGTCACGCATAAATCCAAGTCCGATTCTAGAAATTCAGATCATAATCATCATATCCGCCCCATATATCTTGACTCATAAGTGATTCGATTTCTGATACCCGTATTCAAAATGTAATTATTGTTATCAAGTCTATAGACAAACTTACAATTACTATTCTTATTAAACGTATTAATGCTAACCGTACCAAAATAGCATTAAACGGCATAGTTACTTCGTTTTCAAGTTCAACAACTAAAAAGAGGACCTATTTTCGTTCATACGTCACATAGCGTCACTAAGTTGCTGTAGGTGTACTAGAGTAATGTTAATCACGTCGATGATTTTGTTCTATAATGAGCCCGCCCACGGAACTGGGATATATCGGGCGAGTCTCCTTCTAGGGACGCAGGGAGCGTAGGCGCGTCGCCATGACAACCTGCTCCCGACTCCCGGACCCCGCACCCCGCTGCCCCCCCAGCTCCGACGTATTGATCTACCGACCGCTACAGCCCGTACCGCGCAGTGTAAAATAAAATCCTGAAAGTCTCACCTAAACTTTTTAAATGGTTCTATGGGACTGTTTTGGACTAAGGTTTTGGGTATCAATCTTAATTCTTTACAATTTTTATTGTTTCTTAGAGTTCACAGATCTGAGTTGCTTTAGAATAACAAAAAAATAATAATAATAATAACGCCGATATAACGTAATTAATTCGTAATCTTAAAGGTTGTCGATGAGACCTCGTATTAAGCCCAGAATAACAAAACGCAGTTGGTGATGTTTTGCTCCCACATAATGGCGACTAAACGCCGAGTGCGTCTTCATTTACTCCAGTGGGGGTAGAAATAGGGCCCGCTCTATTTCCAGCCATGGGCACACACTCAACCAGGCTGGCAAGCCATTAGCAAGCACTAACCAAGGTCTACTAACGACTGTTCCCGAAATCTGGAATACATAGATTTTGGAATATAATAGTGCACTCTTTGGTTCTAAATTAAAATATTCAACATTTGAACGTGATACCGTCTCCATTTCTCGAAACCCGACGACTGAATAACGTCGCGAATCTGACATTATCAGCTACTAGGTTCAATGCATAAGCTTTGTAGAACGTACTCGTGTGGGCTGCGAAGCAATCAAGAGCTATAAATATAATAAGTAGGAAGCACAGAGAAGAACGTCTCTACTTACATCTACCTACCAATACAGTTCTACCGTTTTATGAGTTGGTTTAAAGCTAATTATAGTGTTTATGGAGTTTGAGTTTGATTATAACCGCGAATTTAAATCAGCAGGTGTCAGTGGAAAACCTGGCAAAATAGAAGGATCTAAGTGCCATGCCAGTTGTATTCAGGTGGACGAAACAAATGAAATAAGTAAAGGTTTGTGGCATGTTGCCTCCTTTAGTTTCTGCCTACCTCTGTAAGCGTAAGAGTGTACTATGACGTATATTATATATAACATGATGTTCGTGTTAAGCCGCAAAATGGGATCGGGCGTCAGTGCAGGTTCAGTGAATTTATTTGCATTGGTATTCACGGCACAGGAAGTTTCAATACGAAGCTATGAATGGCAGCATAAAATACATCAACTCGCTCCAACTCATTTTTTATGTTCGGTAACAGGAACATAATGGCTTAAATTGACAAAATAGGGACACGATTTATTTTTATTATTATGACGTAGTTCGCAGCGTAGTTAATTGACGTCGTCAATACGAATAAAACAAAATTGCATTTGACTGGCTAATCTTAGTATTGAGAATAACACACCCATCCACCCACACACACACACACATCCTCACACCCCCACATATGTGAATTACCTATATAAGTTCCCACCCTACAGACATAATTACGCGGTTAAATTACAGCCTTATGCAGGAAGTTTGTAATTACCGCTGTACTGCATATCTAAATATAGAATTGCGTACTGTTGAAATACTTTCGTAGTCGTTTTGTCTAATTCAGTTTGAATTTTATGGTACTTAATTTTTTTCTTAACGCTCACGCACACACACACACACACACCTCTACTGCCTAATCCTTCGGGGAGTACAGATACAGGCGTGATGATATGTTGTAATTTTTTAGCTGTGACTCTTGAGCGATAACAAAAAATATAAAAAAATTGGTCGAAGGAGCAACGTGTTCGACTGCTCGCGATTCATGTCTAGAAAAAGCTGCAAATTATTATTTGCCAATCCATTCTTGCAGAAATACATATCGTCCAGCACAATTGCAAAGATATAATTATGTTGCAGATAGTAATCAAATCTTGCTAAGCTAAGTTTGTGTTATTTTTTGGGATCGTAATTGCTACCTGTAGCTGGTTATCTGTCCCATTGTTGACCAAAGGCCTCCCCCAAATCCTTCCAAGCATCCTTTTCCAGGGCTACCTCGATCCCTTGCGGTACGCGTCTAGGTCGTCTGTCCACCTCTTCCTGGGCCGGCTTCGGCTCTAGCTGGCCTCTAGCTAGTCATATGTTGTTTGAACTAAAATCACTGTCTACAGCATTGCTTTTGACAACCATTTGACAGGACATTTTCGATTACCTGATTTACTTCGCCCCCGTCAGCAAATAGCTCTCTGAAGAATATCGGTCGCTTACTTGATTTAAACTGACAAAATTTTCGGGTTTCGGATTTGTGAACAGCGTTTAGAGGAGTCCTTCAATAATATTGATTGATGTTCGATTCGGCGCGGAAGCGTATGGAATAGTTGTGAGCTATGCTGGACTGTTCAATGTTGGTTCAATGTATAAGGCAAAACCTCATGTCATGGATCATGGATAAACAGATAGCAGAAGTAATAAAATGAAGTTCTCTAGACTTACTTGCCCTTGGTGCAGCTGGTTTCATCGGAGTTATCTCGGCAGTCGTTGTCGCCGTCGCACACCCAGTCTTTATGGATACACAGTCCGTTGGCGCATGTGAACTGGTCTGTTGTACAGTTTACTGTACCACCTGGTAGAATAAACGAGACTTTAAGATTGTGACGTTGAAAGAAAGCTTAAGGTTTATTCAGGAAAAGTATCAACAGCAGATCAAAAACTGTAGGTTCGTTTGTGTCCTGACGATGTATTTTGTAAAAAATCCCATCGTGAAAACATAGGTGAAGTGAGCTTGAAGTGAACTGTCACTGTCAATAGTGTCAATCCCTAGCTTCAGGTGGAATGCCAGCTCACTTCAAGTCTCGGCAGTAATCGGCAGGTAACAAACGAACCTACAGTTTGCTTCTGGCTCCTGTGTTTTCATGGGTTTACGATAACAGATTACTGGTTAGAGATGCTATACCGATTGCAAGTGCAGCTTCATAAAACCCAGCAGTCTGCGGTTGCAGTTTGCAGTCTCCATCGGTGTTATGGAAAGGGTGGTGTTTGAATTGATAATCTCTCATCCGTCAGTTCTTATTGCCTTAGGGGGTCGCTAAGGCAATAACAACTGACTGTTAAGAATAGGGGGTTATGTTCAAGTATAATGGTACTTACCGCAACGAGTTTCGTCGGAATAGTCGCCGCAGTCGTTATCTCCATCGCAGAACCAATCGAGCTTGATACAGACTCTGGTGCTATGACAGAGAGTTCTGTTTTGTTTCTCATCACACGGTGGTAAGCAGTCCTTTTCGTCTTCTGCTTCGGCGCACTCCACTATGCCATCGCATCGGTTTGCCATTGGTATGCAGGTACATGATTTCTGTAAGAAAGTTGATTTATAAGGCTGACAGATTTGGTACTTTTTTGTTTATTAATAATCAAAATTCTGGGTGAATTCTGGCAAAAAAAAATACAGAAAAGTATGGGAGAAGGAAGTTTTTGCCCATCATTAAAAAACACTACAGTTTTGGGGAAAAAAACGAAGTTCGAGTTCTGACAACAATAATTATGAGATTACTCGAGTCGTAACTGTTAAAAAAGTGTAGTGTGTCCAGAAACGCAGCATCGGCTTTGATAAAAAAAAATATTTTCCTACCTGACACGAGAATTGTTGATTAACACAAGGTTGGAGGCATCCAGCTACTTCTTCTTCTTGTTCTAGGTGTGTGTGGGATACCTTGTGTGTATGTTTGAATGCGGTCTGTGGACGATCTGTGGACATCACCATGATATCGTTAGCAATGTCTTTTTTTATTGTTTTAGCTTGATCTTTAATAAGACAGAAAAACAATTTATCTAGTTAAATATTTATTGTGTTAAAAATAATAACCCTAATTCCATTTGCTGAGCTTTGTAAGAAAAAGTTAAGTACATTTATTTCTTATTAAAACACCCTCTTCTTTTGTCGAATTGACATCATTTCAAGCTAATTCTCACATGCACACCTCCACGTCCACACAGACAATAGCACATGCACACTTACATTACTACTCCGTTTAATAATTTATTTTACTCCTAGTTTAATCTTTTGAAATAATTTTATTGTTCTTTTCAAACCTGTTTTTGCCATGTATACAATCAATTCAACTCAAAATATTTATTTCGGACAAGGTACGAGTATATCCATATTTTGGTTAGTGACAATACAGGTACTTACAAAACTATGTTAGTAATAACATATTATAATTAAACGTTAATTGGGCAACACATTGGCATTGGGTATACGATATTACACACTTTTTTACTAAAGGTTTTTGGTATCATAGTGACAGCAGAGCACTGACTCCTAAGTCACAGGATCTTCTAGTTTGGGACTCAGGGTTTACTCTATTTGTATGACCTTTAATCATTTAAATTCATGCGACCTAGTTTTTTTTATAAAATAAAGTTTTTTTTTTTTAATCGATGTTAATTTCTTTAAATTAAATAATAATTATACTAAACAGTCATGCAAGTTGACCTTCAAACTCATCATTATAGTTATGATTATCATTATTATCTATTTTGATAATGTCCGTTATAACAATTTCGCGTTTACTTCTTCTCAGCACATATTATTAAATTGCTATTAAGTATAGTGTGCGAGTCTGACGCACTCGACTCGTGTATTTACGGATCAGCCGATCTATTCTGTAAACATCTCACCGTGAAAACGTAGGTGAAGTGAACTGTCATTCCACCTGATGCTAGGGATTGACAGCTCACCTCAAGCTCACTTCAAATAACTTTTCACGGTGAGATCTTTACAGAATAGCACTCCTGTACTACCACAAATAGGTACTAGATAATATATTAAGTTAACCTTATCTTCATAATTGGCCCGAATAGCGGCCAATTATACATATTTAGTGAAAACAACTGGATAGCTTTTATTATAGTACAGTCATTTGGTGCTCAAAAAGGGAGTTACCTGGAAAGTTTTCCGGGTGTTTGGAAAATTGGTGATTTTATTGAGTTCGACGTGCTCTCTACAAATTTTCACTTTGCCACCTCGTATTTTTGCCGCTCGCGCCGCCATATTGAAAAAATGGCGCCTAATAGCAGTTTTTTGACAATATCTCCTTTCCGACTCACTTTACGATAAAATATTAATATACAAAATTAAACTAGAGAAAATTTCCTTCAATTTATGAAATCACAATTTTTTTGTAAAGTCAATAGTTTTGGCATACGAGCGCTGTAAACTATTATTCATCTACACTGACCAACAAGTGTATTTTGGCGCGAGCGGCAAAGATACGTGGTGGCAAAGTAAAAATTCTAAGAGTGCACGTCGAACTCAATAAAATCACCAACTTTCAAAATTCCCGGAAAACTTTCCAGGTAAAACTACCAAATTACTGAACGATACGATACTAAAGTTCAAATAAAATTAATCTAAATTAAATTAATTAATAAAACCCTGCGATTAACAGACATACGCGTAGGCTTACTTACCACCCTTTGGCTACGGAATCCTAGAAATAGTTCAACTTACGGTGCCAATCTTCGACGCGCGTATGTGGGTTATGGGGCCAAAAGACCGGCGGTGCCATGCCCCCGGGCCCCATGGGTGGTGGTTGGTAGGGCGGCACCCGTCCCATAGAGCGCAGGTCGGGGGGCTCTGCAGTTCCATTGGCCGGCCGCGCGCCCCTCAGCGCCGGCAATGTATCATCCGCTTCTACTGTTGAACGACGGAATGTGTAAGGGTAAAGACCATAAGTTAGCAAACGAGCCTATCATTCCTGTTTAAAAATGCGTAGATACACACGGCTACACATCAAGCTATAAGTTTCCAGTTTACACTGACCTCTCATTGTAAGGAAATCCTATACCATGCGAGATCAGCTTATACTGGAAATGTATAGCTTGATCTGTACCCGTGCGTACCAGCCCACTGCAGAGCTTGTTCGCAAATTTCAATGCTTTTGGTGGCGACTCTGATCTCATTTGTTTAAAAGGTCGTTTGGATTCATATTATCAGCACGTAGCCGCCGCCGGTGCCGCGGTGCCGGCGTGTCGCCGTGGTCGCTCGTAAATAAATAAATAATAAATATTATCAGCACGTAGGTAAACGCTAAACGTAGAGAGATCAATCTGCACAGACGAATCTGTGGCAGGTCGGGTTCCCTGGATGCGTACACACGGCTCAAGCCTAAGGCATTTCCAGAATAAGCTGAGCTCGCATTGTAATAGGATTTCCGTACATTGAGAGGCCAGCTTATACTGGAAGTGTATAACTTGATATGTAGCCGTGTACACGAAAACATCAGTCTTTTCAACGCTCCTATGAACGCTCCTATATTATTCCGGTCGTCATAGGCGATTCCATCCACACATGGTTGTTAGGGATTTTGGTCAGATGAGAAACATCAGAAGGTAGAACAGACCATGTATGGTGGCGATCGATATTAGGCGAAAGCACCAGGATAGGTATAGCCCGCAAAATTAAATTTTTTGCAATTACGTTTTTTGCAATTTGCTGGTCAGTATCAGGACTGGTATCAACAGATCAAAATATGATTCGCGACCGTAACAAATATGTATTTACAGAATTATTAATAATGTATAAGTAATAATTAAAATCATCAACACAACTATAAGTTCAAATCTTTCTTTATCGTGTGACTAACCTAGGCTGGTATCAGAGTTTTCGTGCCGCCCGTGGGCCTCTGACTTGGCTCTCAAATGGCCCTATTAAAGGACTAAGTATTTCATGAAATCATGATACTTCAGGCCAATTCTACCTGTAAGCCGCGGAAATTAGTTTTGAACCATGCACTATCTTAATATCGATTTTTTCTTGAATCGTGTTTTTGAACTTCGCTCTTCAAACAATAATAAAAAATTAAACATCTTCCAGGACCGCATGAAGGTTAAAAAAACAAAAACCAGTTTTTGTGAATAACAATTGTGGCAAAATAGAAAAAAAAAATGGTAAAACCAATATATTTTTTCAGAATTAAACATTATAGTTTAAAAAAAAAAAATTGTGTGATAAAACTACAAATTAATGATTGTCGTACCTACTTATAATTTTGTTTTCCTAAAATAATAAATTCAATAAATTACAGCTGTCAGCGCATCGTAAAAAAATACGCCGCGCTGCATTTGGTGGAGGTAGCGTTTTGGTGGAGGTTTAGGCCTAAAGACCGATTAACCTCGCTTTGACAAACATACGATCTAACAATCAATCTGCCTAGCCTTTTCCCAACTATGTTGGGGTCGGCTTCCAGTCTAACCGTATGCAGCTGAATACCAGTATTTTACATGGAGCGACTGCCTATCTGACCTCCATAACCCAGTAATTGGGTAATATGATACCCCTTGGTAAGACTGGTTGTCAGACTTTCGGCCTTCTGACGACCCGTAACGACTGTCAAAGATCCACGAATGACAGCCGGGACCAACGGCTTAACGTGCTTTCCGAGGCACGGAGGACTCTCGGTATGTAAAGATGGTCACCCATCCACTGTCTAACCCCGGCAAGCGTAGCTTAACCTGGTGGATCGACCCGTGCGGCTGTATTACTTAGCCACGAGCTCCTACACAATACATACAATCTAACACTAACGTGCAAATTGCAAAAAACGTAAGTAAATAATTTCGCCGGCTACCTTAGCGCATCAACCCTTAGGTTCGTCAGCCAGCCATACATGGTCAAATGGTTCCGGAGATAGACTGCTCTAATAGATACGTACCACATAGCCAGATGAGGGTGAAGCAGGCGTAGTAGGTGATATACACGAAGAGCGGCGCAGGCATGGCGGGGCGTCGGTTGGTTAGCCTGGCTCGCTTAGGTGACTTGATTGGCCGCGCGGCCGGTCACCCGCGACGGGGCCACCATGTCGTGCCGACACCACGCAGGTACCCTGCATCAAGAAATAAACATGAAGTATTATTATGAGAATTGACAGTTATCAATGACCAAGAATATGAAGTTTCTTGCCCTTTCTTCTCCTTAAAAAATTAGCTTTTAGAAAACGCAGCTACTCGTATACTTAATCAATTTTTTTTTTTTTTTTTTGTAGTCAAAAAAACAGTTTACACACATTAGGTTACCTTAAACATAACACACAAACCATCGCGGGTTTAACAGCGGTATGGCCAGACACGGCAACTCGGTGCCAACCACATATTAATATTATTATTTAATAAATACGTATACTTGGCGTCAGGTAAAAAGAAACGCTGTGCGAGAGTGGGAGGAGTGGGTGGGATGTGGGATGATGAGGAATTCTATTTTCTTGTATATTTTGACGTTCATAATAAATGCCTTTTATTGGGCTACTTGAAATAAATGATTTGACGTTGACTAACTTCTTAAAAGGGAACGAAACTGATTGTACTAGGTACCTATATAATCGACAAACATCGCACACGATTCAACTCAAGTCACTAATTTTTTAGGGTTCCGTACCTCAAAAGGAAAAAACGGAACCCTTACAGGATCGTGACAGACGGACAGTCAGACATACAAACAGACGTCTGTATGTCTGACTGTCCGTCTGTCACAGCCAATTTGCTCCGAACCTAATGGACCCATTAAGTTGAAACACATCAATTTCTGTGACATAAACACGGGCGTGTCAATCAATCTGCCTAGCCTTTTCCCAATTATGTTGGGGTCGGCTTCCAGTCTAACCGGATGCAGCTGAATAGGTACCAGTATTTTACATGGAGCGACTGCCTATCTGACGTCCACAACCCACTAACTGGGTAATAGGTACGATACCCCTTGGTAAGACTGGTTGTCAGACTTTCGGGCTTCTGACGACCCGTAACGACTGTCAAAGATCCACGAATGACAGCCGGGACCAACGGCTTAACGTGCTTTCCGAGGCACGGAGGAGTCTCGGTATGCAAAGATGGTCACCCATCCACGGACCGACCCCGGCAAGCGTAGCTTAACCTGATGGATCGACCCGTGCGGCTGTTATTACTTAGCCACGAGCTCCTCGGGCGTGTAAAGTAAATAAATGAATTTTGAATATGGAGGTCACTTTCGGGGGCTAATAAGAAAATTAAAAAAAAGTTTTGCAAACTGTAAGTACCGTGTGACATATCAAATGAAATTACTGTGACGGTCTCAAAAATATATTTTTTTTAATTAAAAAAAAAATCGTTTTAAAGTACAAAAAAAAACGACTCAAAAAAACACTACAAAGTGAAAATAACTTTAATTTCGGAAGTCGGTAGCGATCATCCGAAAAAAAATCGCATCATTAGTAACTAGAACCCGGGGCAGTAGCAACAGCATTCTGCAAACAGTGACTGAGAGTTTCTATTCTCCCATTTTGAGGCATCTTGTAGAGAGGATAGCCGGGTGAGAAACTTGTACCTTACTTGGTCATCTTCTGTGCAAAATTGCTTCAAACACAGTTGAAAATTACCTACAAATAATAACATTACTTACTAACACTAGCTATAAGATATTACTAACACTGTGGATCGTTTGTTGTCCGATTTAATAAAATTTTGATTGATTGATTGGTAGCAAAAAACTTAAATACAGACCCAATGAACCGACTTCCGAAATTAAAGTTAAGTATTTTTTTTCACTTTATAGTGTTTTTTTTTAAAGTCGGTTTTTTTTTTGTAAAAAAGCATTTTATTTTTCACTTTAGTGGGTCAGTTTGTAATTTTATCTAAATTACAATTGCCTAATGTTAATATTGTTTTTGAATGGACTTCACGAGCTGATAGTGAAGTCACCATTAGCTCCACTTCACCATACGCATTGTGACGGGCAAAAATTGCTTAGCAACCATATTAAAATAATCGAATCGCAAGCCGTGAAATACTTATTATTGAGTAGTTCCGATGGCCATCTGTGGTCTTCATCATCAGTTCCACTTCACTCAATGGTGCTTTCCGAGAGCAAATGCACTATCTAGTTACTATAAAAAATACCCAAATCGCTATAGGTGTGTGCCTATAAAATTTGAGGGTTTCCCTCGATTTTCATGGGGTCTACTCATCAGATTCCGACTAGGTGACAATGGGACTACCTCGAGAGTACCCTTTCAATAAAAAAAGAATTTTGCAAATCCGTCTATAAATGACGGAGTTAAGGAACACACATAAAAAACATGTATAAACATCCGAATTGAGAACCTCCTCCATTTTTTAATTTGGTTAAAATAGACGAAAATTTACCTTTCCCTTCCTTATCTCCGAGACTACTGAGTCTAAGAAGTCTATGGTCTTAAAATAAGATGGGAAATCTCTCAATATTGTGCGTACAAACTTACATTTGCAGTTGGAATGTATGGGAGACTATGTTTTTCAGTTTGTTCTTGGGATAAATTCATCCCAACTACGGAACCCTTCACTTTGCCGACACGCACTTGGCCGGTTTTTTGTCACTTGTCGACAAGATTTGTTCGAGCATTTACTTTTCGGCAGTTTCAATTATTACACTAAAAACAAAATGATAACACAACAACAACAACGACAACGTGTCGTTTTGCATCCTCGTCAAAAAGGGTGTGGTATAGACCATCAAACCGAACAACTTTTTCCATGGCACCAACATCGTAATCGCGAAAAAATCATCAGCCGTCCCATACATGTTTTCTATGGGACAATTGAAATTTTTTCGCGATTACGATGTTGGTCCCATGGAGAAAGTTATTCGGTTTGATATTCTGTATCAAACCCTGAAATTTAACAGGATGCAAAACAACAAGTTGTATAATGTAAAACAAAGTCGTGTTATGGTTACACCATTTATACACTCATGAACGGCTGGACCGATTTTTACGATTTTTGTGTTTTTGGATATGAAGAAAATTAATTTTCTCATATATGAAATTTGGACAGGGCAACGACTAATGGGTAAGCTATTTTCTGATGACATTATTTTTTAATTTTGTCTTTGGTTTATAACTGTGGTATAAGTTGGGTGCGAATAGTGTAAAAAAATGAAGGTACTAAAGTATGTTGTAAATAAAAAAAAATATGGTTGAAATTGTGGTATGTGATAGCTCAATATGCGGTGTATCGACCCCTTAACGTTGGACCACTATTTACGCCACATTCTGTATAGTCGTGGGCGCAGAATTGGGATACGGGTAAACGAGTGAAAAAGCTGCTCCAACTTCTCAACAGTTTATTGTTACAGAGTCAATTTACTAACACTACTGTACAAAATATGCGGAGATTTGATACAAGTAACAACCCGCTATCCCAATTTATTTGGGGTCAGCGCAACATGTCTCTTTATTCCATACTTCTCTATTAGTCGTCATCTCGGTAGTCACTCCCTTTTTAGCCATATCATTTCATTCACACAGTCCATCCATCGTTTCTTTGGTCTTCCCCTACTTTTATAGCCATCGACATTCATAATCAAAACAATTTTTTTTTTAAATTAATTGTCTCCAATTAATCTTTTTCATATTTTTGACTTTTTTACTTTAAATTTATTCCGGTATTTTACTTTTCAACCAAAAATCGTAGTTCAATATTCTTAAAATATAGGTAAATTAAGTTTCCCTACACAATTCAAAATGTTCTCAGCTTGCGCCTTCGGGAAATTCGCGCGTTTACTTTAGAATATTCATAGCTAAGACAGGACAACGTCAGTCGGGTCAGATATTATTACACTAAAAAAAGAATACATAATGATTGTAAGCGTAGGTTAAGTTTTTGTTTCCATACACACCAAAAAATCTTGTCAAATATGCGACAGTATTTTTAAATTTAGATGCGATAAATAATTTAAATGTAATAAATAAATTACTTTTTAATATAACATAACATCACGCCTGTATTCCCCGAAGGGTTGAACAGAGGTGTACCCATGTAATAGGGGGCGAGCCTATTGCCATCAACCGGGCACAAATCCTGAGAAATTACAGATGGAAAAATCCAATATACCTCATGCTCAGCACTAGCGCTTGCCACCACTAGACCAACAAGGCAGTTAAAATAAACAACTTACTATTTCTTTATATTAATATAATAATAATATAATAATTCCTTTATTGTCAGGCAACTAAGGCCCATAGATAAAATACCAAATGATTAAATCCTTGTGTGTTCTGTGTTGATAAACTATTGGTGACGATGGTGATGGTATTACTGTGACTGACTGTACTTACCGTTTTTCCAAAATATGTAAATGCAGTTAGAATTACTCAAAAAGTTAAGTAGAGTCTCCGGAGAACATTTTTCTGTAGCTAACAACGGTTAAGAAACCTGCTGCTGCTGCTCCGTCTCAAAAATCCACCCTGTAGGTATAGCTAGAGTATAAACGCCACAAAATAAAACCTACCCATCCCTAAATATAATACTTCAAGAGAAATCAACCATAGCGAAGAAAATCACAATACACATAAATATATATATATATATATATATGTAGGTAACAGCATAACTCAAAACTCAACTCAAAGCTTTTATTTCAATTAAACCAACAATACAGGCATATTTGAATTGTCAAAGAGTCGGTCAGTTAGAAAGTTGAAGCTATTTGCCCATTTCAAAACGCAGTTCCCTATGGAGAAGAACGGGCAAGAAACTCCACGGACACTCTTTTAAATCAAGATATTACAAAATCCTGGGTACATTATTATTTATGTGAGAACAATGTAAGAAAAAAAATTCAAAATATAAGATAAAAAATAAGCCCCCAGTCTCAACTGACGGCGCCCGTTCGCGAACATGCCGCGTGGATCAGCACCATCCAGCTCAACCATTTTGTAGGATCATAGGTACATAGGTAACATTAATTACTATTGGAACATGGAGTAATTTTGAAGTAAGTAAGTACATCATACTAGAAAGCCGGATAGGAGCGCGTATCAATTGCTAGGAAGTAGGTACCTACATGCTAGAAAGCCGGATAGGAGTGCGTACCAATTGCTAGGAAGTAGGTACCTACATGCTAGAAAGCCGGATAGGAGCGCGTACCAATTGCTAGGAAGTAGGTACCTACATGCTAGAAAGCCGGATAGGAGCGCGTACCAATTGCTAGGAAGTAGGTACCTACATGCTAGAAAGCCGGATAGGAGCACGTACCAATTGCTAGGAAGTAGGTACCTACATACTAGAAAGCCGGTAAGGAGCGCGTACCAATTGCTATGAAGTAGGTACCTACATGCTAGAAAACCGGATAGGAGCGCGTACCAATTGCTAAGAAGTAGGTACCTACATGCTAGAAAACCGGATAGGAGCGCGTACCAATTGCTAGGAAGTATGTACCTACATACTAGAAAGCCGGATAGGAGCGCGTACTAATTGCTAGGAAGTAGGTACCTACATACTAGAAAGCCGGATAGGAGCGCGTTCCAATTGCTAGGAAGTAGGTACCTACATACTAGAAAGCCGGATAGGAGCGCGTACCAATTCCTAGGAAGTAGGTAACTACATACTAGAATGCTGGATAGAAGCGCGTACCAATTGCTAGGAAGTAGGTACCTACATACTAGAAAGCCGGATAGGAGCGCGTACCAATTCCTAGGAAGTAGGTACCTACATACTAGAAAGCCGGATAAGAGCGCGTACCAATTCCTAGGAAGTAGGTACCTACATAATAGAAAACCGGATAGGAGCGCGTACTAATTCCTAGTAAAAGATGCACAAAAGTAGGTACAATCAGTTATCAGTAGATACCTACTCCTAGAACGAACGTCTAAGGGTGCTTTTCTTCCAGAGATGTGCATGCAACGTTGCTATGGATGCGTTTGATATCCACCAATCATATTCATTAGTCCACATAACATAGCGCTGGTGGAATCTGATTCAACTAAGCTACGTTTTTTATATGCTGAGATGCGTGCTGTGGATGCGAGCTAAGGATGCGAGCTATGGATGGGAGCTATGGATGCGTGCTATGGATGGTCGCGAGTGGTGTAGCTATGTGCACAGCAGTGTACCGCACTTGATACGTCGCATAGCTCGAGCTGCGCATCTTCCTCGCACAGCTACCTTGCGGCGCGGCGCGTTTTCATAGCACATCTTACTCGCTCCGCTACACAGCTTATCATCAGTGGAAACGGTCACGTAATTTCGTAGCTTTGCTTTTACATTCTCGCAGCATAGCTGCATAGTATATATCTGGTGGAAAAAAAGCCTAATGCTAATGACAAATCGGCTGACAAAATCTTTGAGTGGACGTGAAATTTTGAAATCGCCACGACGCGGCGCGGCGCCGCGGCGCTGCGATCAATGTCGCTACGTGTGAACATAATGACAGTCAAAAAATCAGCGGCTTCAACTATTACGGACTTACCTTTTGAGTTATTTATTCTTCCATGACAAAAAAAACCGGCCAAGTGCGTGTCGGAATTCTCACATTTAGGGTTCCGTACCAAATCTGATTTATTAATATATTGGTATTTGTTAGTAAAATATACGTAATAATAAACATTATCACCAAATTTCAAATTCATAGGTCAATGGGCAGTTCAAAAATTATTCGGAACAAAATTTTGTAAAAAAAAAGCTGACTTTGGTGGCTTCTCTTTCCTTTGTTCTCCAATATTTTTTAAAACAAGAAATACAATGGGAGCGGGGGCTCGCATTGTATTTTAAAAAACATTTAAAAATATTTTTTTTTTTATTTATTAAGGGATAATAAACAACTACAACATACGAGGGGGGATCAAAAAGTAGTGAGAACGACATACTCCTTGGTAAGAAAAAAATAAATACTGGCAGGCATAGCTCAGATACATATTTGTAATATTAATAAAGAAAAAAGTCTTCGATTCTCTTTTGTTTTCTTCTGAATGTAGTCATTTGTTTGCTTCGTGGCGGAACGTGTTCTCTAAAATGGAGAAAAACGAAGTGCGAGCCGTTATTAAATACCTCCATAATACCTCTGTTTAAAAAAGTTAACGACGCAAGAGATTCATTGCGATTTGGAGGCAACATTAGGAGAGTCTGCTCCGCCGTATTCCACTGTCGCAAGGTGGGCTTCTCAATTTCGAGTAGGGAGAACGAGCACGGAAGACGAACATCGTTGCGGCCGTCCATCGACGTCAGTCACCCAAGAAAATGTTGCGAAAGTCGAGAAAATTGTATTGAGCGATCGAAGAGTTACCATCCGATACTTAATTCAAGAAACGGGCATTTCATATGGAAGTATTCAATCCATATTGAAACAATCTTTGAATATTAGAAAAGTCTCCGCAAGATGGGTGCCGAGAATGTTAACCGACAGTCGGAAACAAAATCGACTTGACATTTCGAAGATATTGATGGACAAGTTTCAAGAAGATTCTGAAAACTTTTTGTCTCGTTTCGTAACAATGGACGAAACATGGGTCCATCATTTTGATCCCGAGACAAAACAGCAATCTTTGCAATGCAAACGGCCATCATCACTGTAATGTTCTCTGGGTTAATAAAATACACTTTGACAGATCACGCAGGTGAAGTAATATATGCGTCTAGCGCACGTCCGCTCTCGCTCACAGTTAGCGTTCGACTCCCCGCGCGCCGCCCAGGCGCATACACTACAATCACCGACCCCGAAGAAGTTTCGTGCCGTGGCATCGGCTGGCAAGGTTATGGCCTCAATATTTTGGGACTCAGAAGGGATATTGTTGATTGATTACCTGGAGCGTGGAACCACTATTACAGGCCAATATTATGCAGCTTTAATTCCTAAGTTGAGGAATGCCATCAAAGAGAAAAGGGGAGGGAAACTTCGAAGGGGCGTGCTGTTTCATCACGACAACGCACCCGCGCACAGGTCGGCAGTTGCGATGGCTGCCATTCAGCAAGCTGGCTTCGAATTGGTTGACCACCCCCCTTATTCACCAGATCTGGCGCCTAGCGATTTTTATCTGCTCCCCAAATTGAAAGAATACTTAAGGGGAAACAGGTACGAAGACGATAACGAGGTGATGGATGTCGTGGAGAGCTTTTTGCAGGACCAAGACAAAACTTCTTTTTTGAAAGGGATTGAAGTCTTGGAAAAGCGCTGGACTCGGTGTGTAGAGAGACTCGGAGACTATGTAGTAAAATAAATTATTAAGTTATCAATAGTCATTTTAGTCTATCTCATTCTCACTACTTTTTGATCCCCCCTCGTAGGTACCTATATAACACATAAGATTAACAAACTTTAAGTAGTGAATGTTGCATGGTATTTGTTGACCCCGAAAAGTCATACGACCGAGTGCCTCGTGAAGTTTTGTGGTGGGCACTTAAGGAAAAATGTGTGCCAGGGAAGTATGTGCAGCTGATTCGCGCGATGTACAGTCGATGCAGTACCCAAGTCCGGTCTACAGTGGGCACTACTGGCAGCTTCGATTTGGCTGTCGGCTTGCACCAGGGGTCTGCACTCAGCCCTTATCTCATCGTGCTGATAATGGATGCTCTTTCTTCAGGTGAATGATAATTGCAAAGCTTGTAAAAGGCTGCTAAGTCATAAGTACCTACTAACATAGATAACACCAATATTGTACACTTAGTTCGCAATAAAAGATTTGACTTTGACTTTTTTATCCAGGAAGAGACTCCCTGGTGTATGCTGTTCGCCGATGACATTGTGCTGGTTACCGACAGTGGTTTAGAGGTCCAGAGCAGATTGGAGGTGTGGTGGAAAAGACTGGAGACCGTTGGCCTGAGAGTTAGTCGGACCAAAACAGAGTAATAGTTTTGTGATTTTGGCGGTCTCTCCGGTCCTGTGCCCATATCTCTTGCCGGAACGCCCTTACCGATCTGCTCCGACTTTCGGTACCTCGGGTCGCTTGTCCAAGGGGATGGCGAAGTAGACCGACCCATAACGCACCAGATCAACTCAGGATGGATGAAATGGCGACAGGTTACAGGAACAACTTGTGACCCACGGATGCCCCTCATGTTAAAGGGGAAAATTTACAAGTCCGTGATAAGACCTGTCGTACTTTATGGATCGGAATGCTGGGCAGTGAAGAAAATGGATGAAAAAAAATTGCATGCAGCGGAGATGAGAATGTTGAGATGGATGTGTGTGGAGTGACGAGAATGGATAAAGTAAGAAATGAATAGGTATATAAGAGGAAGTTTGAAAGTGGCGCCAGTGACAGAAAAGTTGAAAGGAAATCGTTTGTCTTGGTATGGGCATGTAATGAGGAGAGACGAAACGCATGTGACTAAAAGAGTGATGAATATGCATGTTGATGGATGGAGAGGCAGAGGAAGGCCAAAGAAAAGATGGATGGATTGTGTGAGGAATGATATGAAAGAGAAAGGAGTGAATGATAGCGTGATGGTTGACAGGGGAGATTGGAAGAAGGAAACGTGTTGCGCCGACCCCAAGTAATATGGGATAAGGGCAGGAAGATGATGAAGTAGTAATGTTGCAGTCCATTGCATTATCCACAGATAAAACATATTTGATTATTACAATTGACAATTTGTATGTGGCAATTTGGCAAGCAATAGCTTTCTTCGTAATTATTGTATCACCATGATATTGACACTGGAGTAAGAGCACGCTAAAGATGTTGCCACGAAATGTATGGAAGCTGGTACCCGCTCCGATAAGAATAATTAATGATATGTCATTAAAAAGGTATTAAGGTTTAGTGCAAGAATTCCAATGAAGGGCCAGTCTTAATTTCTTGTTCGATTGGAGTAATACAGGGTGGAAGTTGAGACGAAGCAGTAAGGGAAGCTACCTTAACCGTTGTAGCTACAGAAAAACGTTCTTAGGATTCACAGATTTTGGAAAAATGGGTAGTTAGCTAGGAAAAATTCTTACATTTTTTAACTGACTACAAAAAAGAAGGTTCTGTATTCGACCCGTATGTATGTATGTTAGTATGTCCACAATTTTCTCAAAAATTAATGCACCAATTTTGATGATTTTTTCACTAACGTGACCTACATGCTTTCAGGAATGTTTTAGTATACAGGGTGTTTGGCAGACGTTGAACATACGAAAATTGTGGATAGGTAGGGTCATCTGCTACTTACTCAGCACTAATTTATTTGGCCCTTGCCCCCTGGATATTTTAAAAATTTTTTTTTTGCTTCCTTCTAGTATCACCACTTTCTTAACTTTAAAGTGTAATTTTTATTAAAAATGAGTAAAACTATATTGCCTATATTTTGTTTTTTTTTTTAATCTTTAATGTTTGCAGATTCTTATAAAATTATTGCTTTATACAGATGTTAGCTAGAAAAAAAGTTATGAGTCCTCAAACTTACAGAAAGATGTAAAAAATACTTAAATCTTAATTTCAACTGCAGCGGCGGAGTTCACACTGGGCGGCGTCCCTGAGTGCGATGTCAGTAGTGACTCGACGAGCTTCCGGTTCGCTTCGGCCTGCGCCGAAGAGAAGGCGGCCAGGAGCGACGCTAACTGAGTTTCAGACATAAGCACAGGAGCCACAGGTGTCCCCGTCATAGTCACAGGTTCATCGTCCGAACTGGAGTCGTTATTACGAACTTTACGCGGCGGCATTGTGTTCACTAAAAGTCCCGTGCACTATCGAACAGTCTAGAATATCGGCCCCACGTTGGGCGCCAGTATAATGTTATTAATGAAACGCGTGACTCGGAATAGGTAATTTTAATGAATATATCGAAACACGTTACACACTTAACATTACATAAACGAGTAAGTACATACAAGGACCTTAAAACTAGGGGCGCGGGCGCACTCAAAAGTGACACGGGTGACGCGCGCGAAGGATTTTCGTGTACTAACGGCATGCGCGCGGACAGGCCACGCAGGGTGGCGGGGTATCGCACGACGGGGTAAGAGGGGTACCAGGGACGCACGTTATAACTTGCATTAAAAAAAAAAAAACCGACTAAAAAATCTCGCTCTAAAAAGTATGTAACAAGAAAATATTCCTGTTTGAAAAAGATAAGACTAATTAAAAATCCGGAGTCACACGTCATGTTAGGGTCAAACAGATTACGTGTGACTCCGGATTTATAATTAGTCTGTCTTTTTCAAATTTCCGATAAGAACATTTTCTTGTGTTCATACTTATTAGAGCGTGATTTTTCAGTTGTCGGGTTTTAGTTTTTAACGACTTCAAAAAAAGGAGGAGGTTCTAAATTCATTATAAACAAAACTGAGAACGGGTCTTCTCGCGATATTCCTTTTTACGAGGTAAACAGGTACTTCAATTCGTCGCGTATATATATACACTTCTGGACACATCTATTGGCCCACCTTAGAGTTTAGGTTTCGATGGCCCCTACCGAAATATGATTGCTAGATTGAACAAAAACTGTTGATGCAGTTTTAAACCTGATACATTTTACCATCTTTTTCGATCGTATTGTTTTAAATTTGAATTCAGAATACCATACGACATGGAGCTACGCCTAACAAGTCGGATATGCGCCTTGTTAAAGGCAATTGATTTTTGAATAAAAAACATGTTTTATCAAATAAAGGTTTAATTTAATAACGCGTGTTGCCTCCATGGGCATCTACCACAGCTCTCATACGATTAGGCATAGAGTTTATCAACCGCTCTATGAAATTTTGAGGGATCATCTCCCATTCCTCTTCTATGGCAGTTTTCAACTCTTGCATCGTCTGGGCAACTGGCTGACGAGCCCTAACACGTCTTTTTAGCTCGTCCCACATGTGCTCAATGGGGCTCATGTCTGGGCTTCTGGCTGGCCAGTCCATAACTGTGATGTTCACATCCCGAAGATATTCCCTGACGATGCCGGCCGCATGGGCTCTTGCATTATCATGCATAAAAAGGAAATTTGGGCCCACATAGTCCGCGTATGGTATCACGTGAGGTTCTAAGCACTCACGAATGTACCTTTCAGCATTTAATGTTGGCAGCCGTGGTCCTGTAACAACCTCAAGTTGAGTTTTGCCGCTCGCGGATATACCGCCCCAGACAGCCCATGAGCCACCGCCATAAGCAACCCTCTCTTCAAAGCAGCATTGTGCGAAACGCTCTCCCTTACGTCGGTAGACCTTCTTCCTTCCATCATTGCCATGTAACACAATTTTAGACTCATCAGAAAAGAGTACACGGCTCCAATCTTGCTGTGTCCGATTTAAATGACTGTGTTAGATAAATGTAATTATTATGTGTCTAATATTTAAAAATAAATACTTGAGATTACCTTGATTCCGGAAGTTAGTTCGGTTGTGATTAAAATCATCGAATCATTGTAAAACAACCTTCTGTCACATTTACGAAGCTTGAGACCAATGTAGAAGTATCTAATTTGATTAGTTATTGTGTTTACGAAATATACCACTCTTAACTTGTCAAAATCGTACAGATGTTATTACTATAAATAATTAAATAATATTTGGTAGTAACTGTAGTATATCATAGAATTTATATTGCTATTTTAACATAATAGGTTGTTTGAAACGATTGATACAATACTGTCAGTTGATGTTTGATGGGAAGGGATAAATGGAAGGGGTGGTAGGATATAAAAAGAATTGTAATAACATTCTCGAGGCAGTTGCTCAGTGGATGTTCAAGTGGCTAAGTGCTAGTGCCGTTATGATGTGAAATATATCTACCAGGTGTCATGTAAGTTACGTAATTTTATATTATACCTTAAATATTGTTATTATGTTGCTATTATTCTGAGTGATAGAATTAAGTGTTTGAGATAACTATAAATTGTGGAAATATAAGAAATGTGTTGATAGAATACTATAATACTGTTTCCATGGAGTTTCTTGTCCTTCTTCTCCATGAAGACCTAGTTTTGCGAACGGACAATAGCTTTCTCATTAAAGATGAATAATTATTGACAAGCCTAATTGAAATAATAAATATCCAGTCTTGTCTTTCTGTGCTTTTCTTTATGAAATCCTTCCTTTACACACCATATTCATATATTCATAATACTTTCATACACAATAAATAACCAATAACCATTCTGACATTTAAGGTTTGCTATTCGCGTAGTAGCTATAGATACGCTTAGTAATTATATTATATCAAATCTAACATCAGAAGTGGGATAGTGCTCAGTCTCACATAACATATTTCTAATGAATTTTATTTTGCTATTTTCATGATCAACGTTGGAGCAATCGTGTTCTGCTGGAAGCCATTGGTAACGGCGGGTCGTTGACTCAACCCTCATCATAACGATGAAAACGTGCTGAGAATTGTATGGTCGAAAAAAAATGCAATTGTTCACGGAAAGATTAATTTAAGATTGTTAATATTATTGCTCTGTTGATAACAAATTAATTTAAAAAATGGCTTTGGAGGAAACTTTATAAAATTGAAGTTGGTAATGTCATAAAGTAAATGGAACATAATTGTATTTTTATATTATGAAAGAAATAGCGAATATCACATAACTTGCTGATAAACAAATATGACATTTTTCACTTTCAAAATGCTAGTATTGTTATAGTTTTGTCGGAACTGATCTGAGTTTCTTGATAATTTTGATTTGGCTTATTATTATAACCTTTTATTAAAAAGTAAGGTACCAACAGAGTGACCATATTAAATATTTGCAATTATTTAATAGAAAATGTAATAAGGATGATCAATACAATTTGCAATGATATTGTCAGGTTGACCGAGCGGTATGTTGTTTTGATTACTTATTTAATTAATACAAAAAAAGCTTGTCTTGACTGTTGTCTGGCATTCACTGACTGCGGGTGATTGAGCTTCACCGACGGCGGGTGTTTGGCCACATACAGTAAGATGTGATTAAGTTTCACACTATTGTTTTTGTATAATGATAATTATCTTGTACTTCGAGATCGAAATACATGTTAGTATGGCCGTATTAGATAATTGTAATTAGCTGACTGTGACTATGACTGTGAGTGTTTCCGCTGGTCGGTCATTTGCTTGGTGCAAGTCTATCCCACTAGCAGCGGGTGGAGGGGACTTGACACGTCTAGGCAATTGGCAAAACAAAACAAAAATGACAATGACGATGACAAAACCAAAGTAAATTACAATTGTAGAAAAACGGTATCTAATGTACTTCGAGAGCGAAGTACTTGTCAGTATGGCCGTGTTAGATAAATGTAATTATTATGTGTCTAATATTTAAAAATAAATACTTGAGATTACCTTGATTCCGGAAGTTAGTTTGGTTGTGATTAAAATCATCGAATCATTGTAAAACAACCTTCTGTCACATTTACGAAGCTTGAGACCAATGTAGAAGTATCTAATTTGATTAGTTATTGTGTTTACGAAATATACCACTCTTAACTTGTCAAAATCGTACAGATGTTATTACTATAAATAATTAAATAATATTTGGTAGTAACTGTAGTATATCATAGAATTTATATTGCTATTTTAACATAATAGGTTGTTTGAAACGATTGATACAATACTGTCAGTTGATGTTTGATGGGAAGGGATAAATGGAAGGGGTGGTAGGATATAAAAAGAATTGTAATAACATTCTCGAGGCAGTTGCTCAGTGGATGTTCAAGTGGCTAAGTGCTAGTGCCGTTATGATGTGAAATATATCTACCAGGTGTCATGTAAGTTACGTAATTTTATATTATACCTTAAATATTGTTATTATGTTGCTATTATTCTGAGTGATAGAATTAAGTGTTTGAGATAACTATAAATTGTGGAAATATAAGAAATGTGTTGATAGAATACTATAATACTGTTTCCATGGAGTTTCTTGTCCTTCTTCTCCATGAAGACCTAGTTTTGCGAACGGACAATAGCTTTCTCATTAAAGATGAATAATTATTGACAAGCCTAATTGAAATAATAAATATCCAGTCTTGTCTTTCTGTGCTTTTCTTTATGAAATCCTTCCTTTACACACCATATTCATATATTCATAATACTTTCATACACAATAAATAACCAATAACCATTCTGACATTTAAGGTTTGCTATTCGCGTAGTAGCTATAGATACGCTTAGTAATTATATTATATCAAATCTAACAACTGCGTGCGAAATGAAGGCGCGCTGTTCGGTGGGCTCGCGTTAGTTTGGGGCCATTAGCTGGCTTGTGTGGTACCATATCGCGTTCTTTTAACCTTCTCCGAACAGTTCGAGCGCTCACAGATACTCCGTGGAAGTCGCGAAGTTGGTTTTGTATCTCAATGGAGGTAAGGTGACGATTTCTCAAGCTGGTCGTCACGATGAATCGATCCTGCCTTTCAGTTGTGACCCGAGATCGTGGCCTTCCTTGGCGACGAACAAAGCCGCCAGTCTCTAGGTACCTCCGATAAACATTTCGGACCGCAGATCGACTTAAATTAAGTTGAGCACTCACGTTTCTTTGGCTGTGTCCGGCCTGAATAAGTGCCACAGCTTGGGAGGCGACTTCAGGTGAAGTATCCATAGATTATTGATAGAACCTCACCTTAATGTTAAGAATAAGTAATGTTTGTTGCAAAACCAAAGATATCAATCACTTTTTCAAGAATTAAATCCAAGTAAACCAATAAAACCAAGTTTTCTTAGTATCCGATTGTTTGATATCAACAAACAGGCTCCAAATTGTCTTTTGTTTCTTTAAATTCTGTGTTCGAAATTCAAAAAAAGACTATTGAATGAAATTGTTAATGTGCCAGGTTCAAAACTGCATAAAAACTTTTTGCTCGACCTAATATAAAATTTTAGCTAGGACCAAACGAAACTGAAAATACAAGGTGGGCCAAAAGATGTGTCCAGAAGTGTATATTTTTTATGTAACTATGTACACCGATTTCTCCGTCAATTGTGGAACAATTTTAGAACTTACTTTTTGTTTTTCGTGATAAAATATTTGCAGAGCCGCTTTACATTTTTTAAAGAAGAATATTTACTATTCTAAGTATGTATTTTGGGTAGGTTTGGAGAGAAAATATGTTTGGCTCACATCTAAGGCGTGATTTTAGAAATTATTCCCAATTATCGGTTGCATGCAAGCAAAGCCGCGAGCAACAGTTAACAACATATATATTTTTGAAATGTGCTAATTAAGCCCTTTCATTTGATACCCAACATGGCATAATTAAGAACATTTTTTTAGTTCATGATTATGCCTTCTAGAGGGCGCCATATTCTAATTAATGTGACGACACATAGCCTATAACTAGCGGACGATCAAGACGCTTCCAACGATACTCATTGTCAAATTATAATAAGTAATTTAGAAGTTATGAGGGAACAGATGAACATACATACATACAATCCGGTCTAAATCATAACCCTCCTTTTTGCTTCGCCGTAGTCGGGTAAACTAAGCAGACTAGGTAATTTATAAACCCCTTTTTGAGAAATATTTGCTACTCTTCACACGTTAACTGTCCGCAAAGTAGACGTCGTGCAAATACCTTTAAGTATAGCACTGGGTAGTCAGTGCAAAGAGGTGGTCTCATAAACCGTAAATAATTTTGACAAATAAAAAAATATGATATTTTTAAGTCCTTTTCGCATACAGTGATGGAACTCAAAACATAATGCACCAAAAAATCTTCAAACATACCTCTTAATAATCTTTAAAAGCAGTTTATCCCTTAAAATAAAATTTCAAATGCCAAACTGCATCCAGTGATGGATTATTTATTACTAGCTTTTGCCAGCGGCTTCGCCTGCGTGGATGTCGGAAAATATCCCACGGGAACATACTAGCGGGAATTCCTTCCTTATTCCTTGTCTGCACTATAAAGTCGCGTACTGACCGTGTAAAACCATTCTCCGAAGACACCTGGCTACCTCTAAATGAAAATACAAATAAAAAGCGCTCCGGTGCAGTTGTATGTAACGCCGGGGCGTTAGCTGCAGAACAGCTTTTGCAAGCCGCCAATATGAGGTCGCTAGCTCAAGATTTTATAATGAGGTAAATAAATTACTGGCAATATATAATCTAACCAAACATGAGGTAAAGCATGAGTTGAACAATTGGTTATTAACATTGACTTATGATCAGACAGAATTACTTGTAATAGTTAAAAAGTAAGTACGTATAATAGGTGTCTAGTATTGCTCGTATATGTAGGTGGTAGACATTTATTGATATCATTTTTGTTTATCTTTACGGTAGGTTTTATGTTGTCTTGTTTCTTTTTTAAGCAATAATTTTGTTATGTTATATTTTTATATAAGTTCAAGGTTGTGTCTAAGTCATCAGCTCACTAACTCCTATAATACAAGCTTGACTTAGTGTAGGAGTTAGAGAATTCCATGTTTTCTATGTGACAGCGTACAATCTCATAAAGATTTAAAGTGTTATTAGTTTAAGAAATTGTTGTACCTACTTTGGAAATAAATATTTATTATTATTATATTATTATTATTATTAAAGGGAACCTCTGTGCAAAATTTCAGCGTTCTAGGTCCAATGGTTTGGGCTGGGCGTTGATGAGTCAGTCAGTCAGTCAGTCAGGACTTCTCTTTTTATTTATATATATAGATAGATTAAATAGTTAATTTTAATTTTATACGATTTATTTGCACTTTTACGACATAATTCCGGTGCGCGTGAGAGTCTTGTATCTCGCGCGTCAAACTAGACAGCCATAACACCATTTCACTTACACACCGAGCTAAACCACGCTTGGCTGTAAAGACTTTAGTCTTTACAGCAGATTTTTTTTGACTTCAAAACCGTACTAAATTGTGTTTACTACCCGTGGCCTCTGCCGTAGTGCCTCCCTGGAAGGGACCACGGGAAATTTTGTTACCCGTGGTCCCTCTGAGAACCACAATGCTGCCGAAAAAGTAAGTAGTGGGTTAGTGTCAAAATATGATTCGCGACAATAAAAAATATGACGTATCTACATAATTATAACCTTATGAATCATCAATCTCTCTAAGTTAGATTTGTCGTGGTTTGGTCTGATTTCGGAAATCAACCAAACCATGGCAAATCTTATTTGTTATTGTCGCGAATCAGAATGTCGAGACTACCATTTTAATTCGGCAGCATTGTATTTGTCGGAGGGACCATGGGTAACAAAATTCCCCGTGGTCCGTTCCAGGGACTATGGCAGGGAACAGGGGTAATAAACGAACTTTTCTAGTGCTTAAAATAATCTTAAGTTAAGGGCGCCTACGAAAGCATATAATATCTACGGCGTAGGGTTAGCTTTTAATAACGTTGATTGATACTTATACACTTCTGGACACATCTATTGGCCCACCTTAGAGTTTAGGTTTCGATGGCCCCTACCGAAATATGATTGCTAGATTGAACAAAAACTGTTGATGCAGTTTTAAACCTGATACATTTTACCATCTTTTTCGATCGTATTGTTTTAAATTTGAATTCAGAATACCATACGACATGGAGCTACGCCTAAAAAGTCGGATATGCGCCTTGTTAAAGGCAATTGATTTTTGAATAAAAAACATGTTTTATCAAATAAAGGTTTAATTTAATAACGCGGGTTGCCTCCATGGGCATCTACCACAGCTCTCATACGATTAGGCATAGAGTTTATCAACCGCTCTATGAAATTTTGAGGGATAATCTCCCATTCCTCTTCTATGGCAGTTTTCAACTCCTGCATCGTCTGGGCAACTGGCTGACGAGCCCTAACATGTCTTTTTAGCTCGTCCCACATGTGCTCAATGGGGTTCATGTCTGGGCTTCTGGCTGGCCAGTCCATAACTGTGATGTTCACATCCCGAAGATATTCCCTGACGATGCCGGCCGCATGGGCTCTTGCATTATCATGCATAAAAAGGAAATTTGGGCCCACATAGTCCGCGTATGGTATCACGTGAGGTTCTAAGCACTCACGAATGTACCTTTCAGCATTTAATGCTGGCAGCCGTGGTCCTGTAACAACCTCAAGTTGAGTTTTGCCGCTCGCGGATATACCGCCCCAGACAGTCCATGAGCCACCGCCATAAGCAACCCTCTCTTCAAAGCAGCATTGTGCGAAACGCTCTCCCTTACGTCGGTAGACCTTCTTCCTTCCATCATTGCCATGTAACACAATTTTAGACTCATCAGAAAAGAGTACACGGCTCCAATCTTGCTGTGTCCAATTTAAATGACTGCATGCGAAATGAAGGCGCGCTGTTCGGTGGGCTCGCGTTAGTTTGGGGCCATTAGCTGGCTTGTGTGGTACCATATCGCGTTCTTTTAACCTTCTCCGAACAGTTCGAGCGCTCACAGATACTCCGTGGAAGTCGCGAAGTTAGTTTTGTATCTCAATGGAGGTAAGGTGACGATTTCTCAAGCTGGTCGTCACGATGAATCGATCCTGCCTTTCAGTTGTGACCCGAGATCGTGGCCTTCCTTGGCGACGAACAAAGCCGCCAGTCTCTAGGTACCTCCGATAAACATTTCGGACCGCAGATCGACTTAAATTAAGTTGAGCACTCACGTTTCTTTGACTGTGTCCGGCCTGAATAAGTGCCACAGCTTGGGCGGCGACTTCAGGTGAAGTATCCATAGATTATTGATAGAACCTCACCTTAATGTTAAGAATAAGTAATGTTTGTTGCAAAACCAAAGATATCAATCACTTTTTCAAGAATTAAATCCAAGTAAACCAATAAAACCAAGTTTTCTTAGTATTCGATTGTTTGATATCAACAAACAGGCTCCAAATTGTCTTTTGTATCTTTAAATTCTGTGTTCGAAATTCAAAAAAAGACTATTGAATGAAATTGTGAATGTGCCAGGTTCAAAACTGCATAAAAACTTTTTGCTCGACCTAATATAAAATTTTAGCTAGGACCAAACGAAACTGAAAATACAAGGTGGGCCAAAAGATGTGTCCAGAAGTGTATATCATTATTAGGCATGTGCTTAGTAGTTCCGGTTAATCTAGGTAACAGTAGAAATACTACTTCTGTTTTTATATGATGTCGCTGTAAGAATTAAGTCATAGTCCATAAAGCGGCCATATTGGAAATTGTTAAGATTTTATAACACGCATGCGCGTTAGAAAGCCAATGTTACTAGCTACTTGTTGATCTGGTTTTCATTCACGACGCACGAAACCGCGCATTCTACGCAGTTAGGATGTCCTGGGCTTTGTTGTAAGCTCACTAAATGCCTAACTTTTTATTTACCATAGTTGTTTCATATTGAGATCCAATAAGCATGCATGCATTAAGTTACTAACTGAGTCACGCAATTTTTCCTAAAATACCTTATGGAAACCTCCTTAATGACCTTTATATCTAGTTCTAGAACCTTCAAGACTTCAAAACCAAATAAAAAACACAATGACACTGATGACACGTATACAGAACCCACGCAGACTTACTAATCAATGAGATCCCTAAAACATCGATGGGCGAAAAAATGTGGGGTTTGAAAAAGAAATATAAGTATGTAACTATAAGCTCTTTACATTAGCCAGACTAATTAAATTCAATTGTAGTGGATCTATAAATAGTTTCTGTTGATGCATCCTTGTCACACATACTTTTATAGCTAACACGTAATCTGGCGCATAAGTCGTGTGACCACACTAACGCGCGTAACTTGTGCTTATCAATCATATTCCTGTATTCACTATAAACAATCTTCAATTCCGGGTATTTTTCTAAAGCTACTAAATCAAAACGTTCTGTTCTAGGCGAGATATCTCGCCATTACAGCTCTCTTGACAATATTAACGGATTTCCACCGAACACGTCGTACAGAGACAAACACTACCACCTACCTTGCCTTGCAGTCCAACCTTCTAGAAACCTTCGTCACCACGTTTATTCTCCAGCGCAGTTGCAATTCATAGATATTAATGTTTTATAGTGGCAATATTTAGGAAATACGCTTGAAAATTGAGCGATCAATACAGGGGAGGGGGTGAAATGCGCGGAGGCCCACGCCCGCCCCCGCGCCGCTCACCTCCCCCCCGCCCTCTGAGAGCTCGAAACTCAACACCTCCGCCCGCCCACGGGTCTGACCATGAAACTACAGGCTACGACGTCAAATGCTGAATTTCATGAAAAAACCTCAAATATACAACTAGTTTTATAGAGACACCCTTGAACGTCCTGCCTAAGAGCCTGAACATTTAACATCTATGGAATAACAACAGCCTCAACATACTTAAAAGCTGTATTTCCAAAATAGAGCTTTTGCTTACACTTTAATTAACGCTACAGTCATCAAATCCAGCCCTATTGAATATATTACATCAAGCATATAGTCTTATATCTAAAGTAAATATGAAATTTAAAAAAACTGGGTACCTTAAAACGTATAAGGATGTGACATATCCTGAAAAAGGACGCCCCGTCGTCACTAGGTAAATCACAATTCTAAACCAAGGATCAGCACAATCACAACACAGTAACCAGAACCACTAAATTGTTTTTATTTTTGGATTTTCCTTTTGATACGCGGAGCTCCCTCCAGATGTGCTCTCGACGCGCGACTGGGATAGGTACTAGGTGATCTGGAGCCTCGTCCCCCCACGTCCCGCAGCCCGCGCTGGCGCCCCGCGCAGTCTGCTCTTCGTCGATGAATGGAACCCGCCGCCCCTTGCTACGTTGCCTGTATAAAATCTCTTTCAACGCTCCCCTATATTTGTAATGTATCGCCTACTGTGAATAAAGCTCTATGAAAATAAAGTGCTTATAAATATAGTTGGTAATTTCATCACCGGTAAAGTTTTTTTCTGCTAACCCGTTTTGGGGTTTTATCTTGGCTCAATTTAGCAAGGTTACCTAAATGCAAACAAAACAGTATTACGTCAATCTATTTTTAAGGTTTTCAATATTTGTCTCAAAAACACTTTGCTCAAAGTCCACCTAATTATACGTTACAGCTTTTACATACAATTGAATTTTGTGTAACTGAAATAGATACCCTTCAAAAAACATCCAATAAGTTATTAAAGTGAAATTGTTTTATCATCACATATTCAGATAATAAATTATAAATCAACAAAGACCCCATCATTTTGATGGCATGAAAATCGCGAAAGCTACATAGTCAAATACGATTTTCAAACTTCATGTCAAGTAGCAAGTATAGTGCTATCACAGTAATTTTACCTGAAAAGAGCCTGAAAATAATCATTGTCGAAATTTTTTCGTTTTTGCAAATTGCTTTTCAATTAATGAAAAATTGTATTCACAGAGACAAAACGTTGCATAATAGTATCAGATTGGATTGCTATTCAACCTCTCGATCGATTACACCGAAATAGCGCTCCACACGAGGTTGTCTCGAATTCCGAAAATTATAAATATAGGAACACTATATTTGCCTTCCATTCACCTAAACAGTATGGGATTTTAGATTTTCAATTCAATATAATTAGGTGCAATATCTAAAAGTATGTACATCAGGTTCACTCTTCAAGGATCAATGTTTGATTGTCCTTTACGTTTTGTAACACACTTCAAAAATAGGAAGAGGTTTGAATCCAATGCGTATGTTTTTCATGTTAGTTAATAATACGATACTAGAACAGTGTAGGATAATAATATACTAATAATAATAATATACTATCTCAGAATTTCCCGAAAAATAGCAAAGCTTACCGTGGTGTTTTAGATGACGTCAAAACTCTTTAGATGTTATCCACTTATTTGTTTACTTCCGCAACGTTATAATTTTCTGTGTTATGAAACTTCGAACTTTTACAACTTAGCTTGAAAAATTCAAAATCTTTTCACAAAACTAATTATTTCAACCTCCCGCCTAATTTAGGTGACCTGTCCAAATCTTACCTTTTTAGGATCAAACGGAACCCTATTGCTGGCACTCTCGTATCCGTCTTCCGTCTCTCCGTCGTCTGTCACACAGGTTTTACCGCCCAATAGTTGGAGCTACAGTCTTCAAAATTTCACTGTATAAGCATTTTGTTCATCCAAAGCCATACAAATTGTCAAAAAATATTTTTAAATGTTTTTAAGACAGGCTCCCACACAGCTAAAGGGGGGTGCGAAACAAAATATTTTGACCTACCCCATCGAGTGGGATATCGTTCTTTAGAACTCGTTGAATAGATAAATACTGGGTTTTTTTTTGTTATAAAAAATATTGGAAAACAAAGGAATGACAAGCCACCAAAATCAGATTTTTTTACAAAATTTTGTTCCGAAGTATTTTTTAATTTCCAATTGACCTACCCGAATGAACTTGAAATTTGGTGATAACGTTTATTATTACGTATATTTTTACTAAATATCAAAATATTCCTAAATAATAAGTGAACATCCTGCATGCCTTTTGTATGTAAACACATGTTTTGACCAATAAATCATCTTTATCTTTATCAGATTTGGTACAGAACCTTAATGTGCGAAGTCCGTCATGCACGTAGACAGAGAATTCTATAGACTCATGAAATCCGTGCCATCGAAAGGGACAGAAAAAAAAGTACATCTATTGTTTAGGGTTACCAAGTGATGTACATTTTACCCAATATTCTTCACAAAATAAGTTTTTTTTTTAAAATGAGGTCTGTATTTTAGGTTTCCATGATGAGAAATAAAAAAATATGAGTAACTAGCTTGTTCCCGCGGCTTCGCCTGCGTGGATGTCGAAAAATATGCCACGGGAACAAAAACCCGTCTACATTATAAAGGGACCCTCTGTGCAAAATTTCAGCTTTATAGGTCCAAGGGTTTGGGTGTTGATGAGTCAGTCAGGACTTTTCTTATTATATAATGAGATAGCTTCTGCCAAAATTCTGAAACTCCTTGCTGCTGAAATTCCTTGTTCCCCCGACCCACCCCGTCGCATCGCATTGCCTGCCCACGCTATTATTTCGTTTTCGCTTAGCGTTCTTTCTGACTTTTTTCTTTTTGCTCGGCAACTAAGAGTCCTAGAGTGACGTTAAATACGAGTATTCCTTCCTTAAGAAATGCAAAAATAATTATTATAGTCCACCTGGTAGTTCCGGAGATTAGCGCGTGCAAACAAACAAAAAAAAAGTGTGTGTGTGTAAGCTCCGACGCACGACTGGAATTTACTCCTGTTTTTTGTGCCATTCCGAGTTTCCGACTTTCTATTTTCGGTCATTTCTGTCGGGCTATATTTCTTCAATGAATCAATGCTATACAAAAGGCAACTTTAAGGTGTAAGTAAAAGTACTCGTCACCTCCCCCTCACCCCTGCCCCTCTCCATCTAACCCTTCTCTCACCCCAGCTCCTCTCCCTCTAACTCCCCTCCCCCTCTCCCTCTCACCCCCTCACCACATCCTTTTCCGCTAACCTCCCCCTCCCCTTTCAAATCCTCACACCCCTTCACTGTTTTCCCCTCCCCCTCTACCCTCACCAACTCCTCCTCTCCCTCTCACCCCCTCTCAATACCCTCCCCACTCACTATACCCTCGCCCCTCACTACACGCTCCTATCTCTCTCCACCTCTCCCTGCTCAAGTCTTAAGTCAATCTCTCTTCAATGAATCAGTGCTATACAAAATGCAACTTTAAGGTGTAAAGGCACTCGTCGCCCGCCCCATCACCCCTCTCTCAGCCCTCCCCTCTCCCTCTAACCCCCGTCTCATCCCTCGTCTCCCTCTAACCCCCTCTCACCACTCTCTCTCCTTCCCACCCCTCACCACCCCCTCACAGCCCCTTCTCACCCTCCCCATACTGTAACAAATCTACTATCCTAATCAAATAAAAGGAAAAATAACTCGAAACAAAATATAATTTAAGAGAAAAAAAGTTTAAAAAATACAGAATTGATTTAAAAAAAAAACACCTCTATCCTACCTAACACACTCTCAGATAAAAAAAAAAGAAACTTGAAATCGGCACCAGGCCAGGCCAGATGACAGGCCTCGTCAGCTCCGAGGCGTGATGATCCCTAGCAGCACGGGCGGATATCTATGAGCACGGGTCACTCCAGCAGTTATTAATTTATGATGGTCAGCACAGACCCCGCTCCGTCTCGATAAATAAGGTAAAGATTGTAAAAAACGTGACGCAGAGATGCTTCTTTCTCATCGGGATATAAAAAAGTATTGCATGCTTTCTTTATTAAAAGATTACTATCAAAGTGTTGACTGCAAATCCTGGAACTCATTTTTGGAGCCTAATTAGGTACGCCTACTAGTAGCAGAAATCCACATGTTTCTTATTTCGGGTTTATTTGGAAATCTGCAAGGTTAATAAGATTTTTTTAATTACCTTTCGTTTTTACCAATGATCTTGCTTAATTTCAAGATTTTTAAGTGACTTATATATTTATAGTATAGTAGTAGCTATATAGTATGCAATACCCGCAGGTTTGCACGTTATGTGCCAGAAGTAAAACTTGATAAGACTTTTTGCCAATCTTTGTACACGTGCACTCTGTGGGTTCGATAGACGCAGACGGCATACAACGTCTTCAGAGTTCAGTATATTTTCAGGATGTTTTTGAGGCTTCCACGTTACTGCAGTGCATCAGGAATGTTTGCCGAAGTACATACTGAAGGTTTCAATACCAACTTGCGTAAAAAGAATGATTCCATGATGCGCAGAGTACGTGGGAGCGACAACGACATTCAGGTCATCAGTGAACAGCCGTGCTGTAACATTATGACGCATTACGTACATGTACTATATGCGCGGCATCAGGTGAGTGCAGATATATGAATTAAAATCTTTTATTACATTTGTTACTAAAATAGCTTATAAGAAGTGTGTATTACTAATATTAATGGATCAAGGTCTGAAATAAATTATTATTTTATAGACATTGCTTTAAAAATCAGTTTTACCCAAATTCAAGGGTAAATGCCCCGTCAAAAAGTGGCAACACTGAATTTTGAGGTAAGAAAACAAAAATATTGCGCAAATCACGATTGTGTGAGATTTTACACGATATGCAAATTAGTTTGTACATTACTGCGACTATTTGATTAAAAATAGCAGAACACAAAGCGATCGAATACATAAAAAGATCGAATACTTACGAGTGAAAGGACAATCCGGCAATCTTCATCAAACTATCACTTTTACAGTTTATTACATTGCACCTTACCATTTTGCACAGTTGCACAAATGTAATATTATAGAATTGAGCACGAAAAGGTCGTATTTTGTGTATAATCTCGATGTAATTATTAATAAACAATTGGAATTCAATCTGCAACCGCCATAAACGTCAAACTTGTTGTGCTCAATGATGTGCTCAGCCGACACGCGATAAAGGACAGAAATATTTTTACTGTCTCTTTTCTTTGCTAGCGACGTTAATATGTTCTTCTTTTTCTTGTGTGAATGCAAAGGAAGATATCCAGCAGTCTATAGAATTCTCCGTCTACGGTCATGCACTTGGCCGGTTTTTTTAAATAGTATTTCAGCCAGTTCCTTTGTTGTTTTTTTAATTATTAAAAAGGTTTTAATACTTATTTATTATCTATGCAATTTGTAAAATCTACTTCTTATTCTAGGTATGTATGAAATTCCTTTGTTTGACATTACTGTGACCTCTATGCATAAGCTCAAATCTTACAGAAACCTAACTTCGCTTCGAAAGTCGTTTTCTAACATTCTAGTCCACAGAAGCTAACCGTAATGACATCCACACTCGGCCTTTTGCATCTGAAACCAAAGAGCTTTGAGAACTAACAAAAGCTTTTGATAGCTCGACGTTAGATGGCGACAGGATCTAAAAACCTAGCCTTGAAGCCTGCGCAAATTGTAACGTGAAAAACAGGGAGATGGCGTCCCGGTCGATCCGGCTCGAGTCGGCTAGCTCCCTCATACTCCTCATACGTCATGGCTAGTCCGTCAGTAGTAGCACAGAGTATATTGAATTTACAGGAAAGTTTTTAAGTAGTGCGCAAATTTTCAGAGTTGGTCCCATTGAAAGTTGTTCATATTCATGGCTGAAGAACAACCCTGTAAAAATTTGCGGACTGCTTAAAATTTTTGCTATATTATTATTTTTTGTATAGAGTTATTAGCTCCAGACCTTCAGACCTGCAGTGACTTTAATATGACACAGATCGAGGGTCTGTTTTAGTTCTCCTGTACCAAAATGGTAAAAAGGAACCCTTATGGTACGACTCGGTCTGTCCGTCTGTGACAGCTGGATATCTCAAGAACTACTAATGCTATCAATTTGAAATTTGGAACAGTTTTAGACGACGTTTGCCCAAATATTTTGCAAATAAGAAAGATTTTTTTTTTGCTTCAGTTACTGAGAGAGAGAGAGTTAAAAATTCAAAGTGGGGCTACTAGGTATGTGGATTATCATAATGAAAGAGCGCTGTTTGCACATTCTCATTTTTTTTTCTTTTTTCATGCCGCATAGTTTTCGAATTTTGATGAAAAATGTAAAAAAAAATACTGTTCCCCCCTTCTCTTTCTCTTCTCTCTTCATCTCTAAAGTTTGCATAAAGAAAAATCTGAAATTATTCTATGTGATAAAAGTTTATGTAAAAATTACAGGAGAAATAAAACGATGATGTCTCTAAATAGCACAATTTTCAAAAATCATCAACAATAATTACATATAAGTATGATGGTACGGAACTAGGGCTTGCAATCCGGATATCCGGATATCCGTATTATCCGGATATCCGCCGATTTTGAAATCCGGATTTTTCGGATGTTATGGATAGTTGTACTTCTGTTTTAAATATTAAATAAAAAGCTGTCATCTGTAAAGTACATAACTGTTATTACGTTATTTATTATTTTAATATAGTTAATCACTCGTGCAATTATTTACTCACTTCACAAATCACAATAAGTCAATTTAGTGACAGAGATCATAACAACATTGACCACTTGTTAACTTTATGTTAAACTCACATCCATACTGCGCGCATTTTCAAGATTGTATTGTATTGTATCATTTGTATAGCCCGCACGGTCGATTCTCACTTAAGAGCGTTAAAGTCGCGCGCGCTGGCAACGTCGCATATCTCAAGGTTTTTCGTTACTATTTTAATAAATTTATATCAAATGACAATTTCCTATCTCAAATTCTTAGATCGTTGGTATTTATAAATATGTATGCTATTTTTTGACGGTTACTTTGGTATTTACTCTTAGAAAATGAAATATTGTCAATTATTTTCTAAGAGTAAAGACCAAAATAACAGTCGAAAAATAGCAAAGATACTTATAAATACCAAAGTAATGTAAGTAACTTTAATTCTTCACTTTCGCTAGGGCTGTTGGTAGTAATGTACATATGGCTACTTATCAAGCTATCTCTCTTGTAGCTAGCTCTCATTGTAAGCTAATCCTATACAATGCGAGATCAGCTTATACTGGAAATGAATAGCTTGATCTGTAGCCATGCGTACGTACTCGTATTAACTCTTATAGTGTAATCAATGTAGTTTAAACATCTAGAATTTTCAAAATTAAATAGGGCTTTTCTTTATTTACAAATTTTTGTGATTAAAAATAATCATATTTGCTAAAACTGGCATCCGAAACTCAATTTTTTAAATACAAATAATTTTCGCAAATGGAGAACTGTCTGGCAGCATTTTAGACGCAGTGTTGATGGTGCTCAAGCGCAATGCAATTTTTGCAAACAAGTTTTGAAAATCGTAGCATAAACTAGTTTTTTTATGTGATTGTTACTTGAAATATTGGTGTAGTTTATTATTTATTTTGTCATTTTGCTTGAGAGACTGATTAAAACGTGTTACAAAAGCTTATTTGTTTTATTTATAATAAAAGCTAAAAAAGTATCCGTATTTTCCGGATAATCCGGATAATAACATATTAACTTCCATGTTATCCGGATAGTAAAAATGAATGGATATTGCAAGCCCTATACGGAACCCTCGGTGCGCGAGTCCGACTCACCCTTGACCGGTTTTTTTAAATGATTGTTAGAGTGGAGTTTGTTGAATAGAGTAGCCATTATTGTAGAGGTTTTGAAGATTTATTTTTGTAAATTTTCAATCTGATAGATGAATCTGCGGCTATTTTGTGGTCTGCAAATTAGATGTACGATTGGTGCGGTTATTGTGCTTTGCTTTCATTCGTATTTCATGGTTTTATATCCATGGTTCGTTTGTAATTAATGGTTGAGCAGTTTTCTAAAAAAAATTGCGGAAAGGGTTGAAAGGGTCGGTATTGTGAAATAAAATAAATATTTTTAGTAAATTTTATTTTACAACATTATCTTAAATAAGCTATAACTTGCTATCTCCTTCTAATATAAACATCAATGTTACTACTATATAATTAACCACGTTCTTTCTATCATTAATTTATTTACAACGATCTTGATAATGGCTATTTTACATTTATTATCATAATAGAAAAGAATTGAAGATAGGAAGTGACGTTGTTAATGCGTTGACGTACTTAAATTGACTTAATACACGTCAAGTTTTTAGCTTTTTTTAGAAACTGTGTTGGTACTGGCGTTTATAATTAAATTTTTGTTATTTTATTTCTTGTCTCTTATGCAAAGTTAAAACAATTAAATTAGGTAAGACATTCGCATTTGTTTTTCTTATAGACATAAAATATTGGCAGTTTCATTATAATAAAATGCGATAATTCTATTTATCTACTTACATTCAAAACTACTATTTTATTATTCGCAAATCACTGCACATCAACATTCGTAAGTACATGATTATTTTAAAACAAAAGGGAAACTATTAAAGCGAACGTAAGTTCCGCAAATCGACACTGTCCAGGCAAAGCTGAGTTTGCCAAGATATCTATACTCCATTTACAATAACAGTAGACATTTAAACAATGCTTTTTTAGTGTCCGTTCTACCGATTTTGACTTCTATTGCGTTGGTGGCATGGCAAATGGCAGCTGCAGTAAATATTTGGTATTGTAACCATTTTTTTGCCTTTAATGCCATCCTTAAGCAATAAGAAGTCAAAATCGATTGAACGGACTGTAAAAAAGGTTTGTATATGTCTAATAATATTGTAAATGGAGTATAGTAGTAAAAGAGCTAATTTTTCAATCGTCAGATAACTTTTATTTATGGAATAAATATGGCGGTTTGACAGGTTTTGTATAGAAAATATGTCAAACTGTCATATTATTCTTTTAGATAAAAGTTATCTGACTATTGAAAAATTTGCCCTAAGTTACATATTTTCCCTGACCTAGGTAGATATTTCTTTGGCAGATCTAGGTCTCATTGTAGGTCTTCTTCTTCCTAGCGTAGCGCGGCCTGTTGCCAGAGTCCATTTAGATACGACACTGAAACTACAGACGACAATGTCAAAATTTCACGTCCTTTTAACTCAAACTAAAATCTGTCTCTAGTTGTTGATGACATTACTTTAAAATGACTTATTAAAAATAGGACCTCAAAAACATACCATTCATTCACTTATTTATAAACAATTAGTTTTCTCACAAGTTTAAGTAAAATTATTAATTTCATATCGCATAAATTCGTTAGATTAATATTACGAGTAGGGTGACAATATCTTTTAAAGATAGAACACTAGTTTTTTTTTTAATTTAATCGAAAATATAAAAGACCCAGTAGACGGCGTTGAAGAGTAGGAAACAGACAGGAAAGATGACTCGCGAGTATGTGTCTATGACATTGACGTCACGGATCTTGGGCATGGACGCCTTGATGACGGTGGCGCCGCGCCGGAGAGCGTGCATCACTTTAGGCTTCCCTGTTGATCCATCTGCAATGAAACACTGAATTTAGATGGAAAGATAGATAGAACACTCTTAATTACCTGCACCACATCATCATCTGCCTAACCTTTTCCCAACTATGTTGGGATTGATTTCCAGTCTCACCGGATGCAGCTGAATACCAGTATTTTACATGTAGCGACTGCCTATCTGACCTCCACAACCCAGTTAGTGGGTAACTAAGATACCCCTTGGTAAGACTGGTTGTCAGACTTTCATTCATTCTTCTGACGACCCGTAACGGCTGTCAAAGTTCCACGAATGACGAAGCCGGGACTATTGGATTAACGTGCTTTCCGAGGCACAGAGGGGTCTCGGTATGTAAAGGAAGGTGGTCACGCATCCGCGGACCAACCGCGGCAAGCATAGCTTAACCTGATCGATCGAACCGTGCGGCTGTTATTACTTAGCCATAAGCCCCTCATTTGTATTATGTAGGTACCTACACCACATAAATTACAATATAAATAAATTTTACTTAGGGTGACACAATGGGCGGTCTTATCACTAAAAGCTTAATTTTAATATGTTAAAAACACCAAATATTTCTATGTTTGCCGTTTGTCAACATATAATATGCCTTTTATAACTAAAATAGGTAATCTTCTGCTTTTATATGATATTGAAATGCAAAATTATTACTTATTTTTAAGTATTTATCAAGCGTGATGGCTGCGTCGAATAGGCAAAAACAGTTACTTATTCAGTGAAATTTAAAAAGTGCTCGAGCCCATAGCGCGTGGGCTTTTTCGTTTGGTGGAAACTGACCCATAATCGGCATACATTTTTGCAGTATAACTGCTCAGTCGGATCTCCTGTCCGTAAATAAACTATTGTCAGATCACTCGCACCAGTTGAATGCACAGTAGTTTTGCTTGACACTTGTACAGGAAGTCATCATTTCAAACAATCTTTAACAATTTGTCACAAGAGATCGCATTCAAGGTTGGCGACGGATATGATCTAGGGTTCCTAGAATCTGATCATGCTATCTACGTGACTGTGGTCACGTTATCTACTTGACTGTTGTCACGTTCAAGGACGTGAGGAGGAAAACTATTGGCATATTGGTATTGAACTTTCCAGAATATTGTCTTGTTTAAAATGGTTGTAAAATGTACCTTATTATAGAGAAAATAGTAATAGAAAATAGTTTATTGTCCAGGTAATACAGTAAGCAGGTTTACAGGTTAACAGCAAGTTGAGACGATATGAGTAGCTTAAAATATTACCTGTAGCTAGGTTACAAAATATTGTTTACCCAGTGAGTCCTAAACTAGACAGTTAGTCTGTATCTTGAAGCTCGGGGTACGGATTCCGGAGTGGAGACTATAGAGCTAGTATGTTTATGTACATATGTGTGATGTGTGTGTGGTGTGTGTGAATGTGTATGTGTGCATATATTTGTTCCCACTGTGCGTTGTTTGATTCAGTGTCAGGTTAGGGTATGTATATTAATTGTTCGGAGTCATCATAACCAGAGTTTTACTCGTACAACATTTTCTTTACAATTTTTTTATAACTGAATGAGTTAGTATTTTTTATTTCACAGAGTTTGCAGACTTTATTGTACGTATTAAGATAAGATAAGATAAGATAAAGGTTTATTTCTCACCACAATATAAATCAACATTTTCAAAATATGATTATGATTATTATATGATTATGATTAATGAGAGAGTAAGCTGGGGAGCGTCTAGCTAGCAATAAGGTGTTGTCAGGTGTTGGAATTCTATAGTTTCATTTGCTTATGATTGATGTGTAGTCGGGTCTGCTTTTAATATTTTGTGAGTTTTGGTGCAGGCAGAAAGAATGAAAATCTGGCGGACTCTGAGAACTCTGAGAGCAAGTCAATAGAGAACCGGTAGGGCTTCTTAAAAGTTACTTTAAGAAGCGCTCTCTGTGCTCGTCCTACTTCAATCCAGTAAGGCTTTCCATAAAGTAACTGGGAAACCATCTTACTCCCAACCGTATGGATACACCTGCTTTTGGATGGTAACGTGGTCAGTGCATGGAGTCTAATTACAGTGTTTTTCACGAAAGAAGTCCCGCAGACGTGACGCTATCGTTTTGTGACGGAATTTTACCTCTAAATTATTATAGCTAGTAAGTAGGTATCTATTTCTGGCTTTCGTATTAGTTCCTCTAATCTTCGCGGGACTTCTTTAATGAAAAATATTTTTTATGATAATAACTGGTTTGCCTGAATTAATTGAATGCGATCAAAATTTAAGTTAATATATTCGTTGACAATACTAACTTCTGGAGTTCCTAGAATGCGGTCTCGTTCTGTATCGCAGCTGGGTGTGGTCGCGTTGTAGACGTAAGGACGGCGGGGCTCCGGTGGCAACCGGCAGCGGCTTGGACCGCAGCCCTAGGAGCGGAGACACGCGCCCCGTGCTCGTTGCGCATTCTCGAAGGGCTATTATCTCTTCAGGGGATCGCGGACCTGTAGAATAGTTTTGGTATATTAAAAAGCTAGCTTTACAGCGGAGAAGAAATTAACTCAATATTATGAAATATCTTTAATTTCGGAAGTCGGTGGCAAAAAAAAATACAGATTCCTAGACCGATTTCCGAAATTACAGTTATTTCATAATTTTGAGTTAATTTCTTTTTGAAGTCGATTTTTTTAAAATACTTTTTTATTTAGCACCATTTTGGATCACCCTCCTAAGGCCCGTATTTCAGAAGGTCACTCAATACTCAAGCACTACTTAAAACTAGATTCAAGCCATTTGATTGGTTGAAACTAGTTATATGTAATGCTTGAGTATTGAGTGACGTTCTGTAATACGAGACTAAGAGTATCCTGCCACTTGACAGGTGGTTTTAAAATTAAGTCGTGGTTTATTGTCACTACACCACCATCTTTGGCTACCTGAACATTTCAATTCCTTCTCAACACTGGCGCTAGTGGACAGCTGATCTCTGTTCTTTAATTTGGCTCGTTTTCTTGCGCGTGCGCCCCAGTACGTGTAGTTGACAGCTGCGTACTCGAGTAGTGCCGCGAATACGAACACGAAGCACATCACTAAGTAGATGTCGATGGCTTTGACGTAGGAGATGCGCGGCAGACTACTGCGCACGCCCGTACTTATCGTGGTCATCGTGAGTACCGTCGTGATTCCTGAACAGTTGAAAGACAAAAGTATATGTTAAAACATTTTAAAACGTACATGCGTTGTATTATTGATGATTCATCACTTCTTATATTATCGTCCATATTTGACAACTGCTAAAAATATTAATGTTAATAATATAATTAATAATAAATTAATATAATTTTATTATTAATATAATTTATATTAAATTAATATTAATTTAATATAAATATTAATTTAATATTAAATTAATTTTTATTATTATGCAACATTTCATCATTTTGTTACTAAAAACAATAATCTCACCAGATTTATATAATTGAAATCAGACACGGAAATTAAAAATAATACCATACCTAACGCCACTCTTGCAGACGTAGCTTCATGATTAATCCAAAACGAGACCCAGGACAGCATTACAATAAGTATACTGGGCAGGTAGGTCTGGAACACGAAGTAGCCGATATTCCTGCGCAGTTTGAAACTGAGCGACAACCGCTGGTAGATGCCCGTCGCCAACTTCTCCTGGAATGTCCCAACTTTAGAGGTGACGTGGTTACCTTAATGCAAGTTTCGCATTGTTCAGAGATGCGTTGATATACTACCGGTAACAACTTGTTTGAGTTTCAAGTTTGTGTAGGTACTTACGGACGCTGTTACAAATGGGTAGTCAAATCATTACTTTTTTACACAAAAGTATGTTTATTAAATAAAATGCTTTACATTCTTAAAATGTTTTTTGGCCAAACTGTTGATAGATGTGCATGGTACGATTCTGAACTATAAATATAATTTTAAATAGGTACAGTTTCTCAATAAATGTACTGGGGTGAAAATTTTTACTTCGGTACATTTATTAAGAAAATGTACCTATTTAAAATTATATTTATAGTTTAGAATCGTACCATGCACATCTATCAACAGTTTGGCCAAAAAACATTTTAAGAATGTAAAGCATTTTATTTAATAAACATACTTTTGTGTAGAAAAGTAATGATTTGACTACCCATTTGTAACAGCGTCCTTAGTACTTAGTTTATTTGGTTCCCTGAATTGTTTTTTTAATCTTACTTTCAATAAAATACCTATGGATGAACTTTGAAATATTTTTGTCCCACAAAAAAGATATATTGGTATTGTTTCTGGAGTGAATTTAGCTTTTTCCAGAATTCTCAGAGAAATAATCAGTACTAGAGCGTATTTTTAAAATGATCCTGATTCTCAAGTCCTCAAGCTGTGACTGAAGTGCCCTTCACCACTGATTTAGCTAACGGCGGATGAAACACAGAATAATATTATCAAGTTCTAGGTTCCTACTTCAAGATTCGTATTTATAAGTATTTGAAGCGGCAAGTTCTACTTCAAAAACTTTTTTACAAAAAAATACAACCGACTTCCAAAAACAACACTACAAAGTGAAAAATAACTTTAATTTCGGAAGTCGGTGTCTGGTTAAATGTATTTTCGTTTTTTGCCACCGACTTTCGAAATTAAAGTTATTTTTCACTTTGTAGTGTTGTTTTGGAAGTCGGTTGTATTTTTTTGTAAAAAAGTTTTTATTTTTCACTTTTTAGTTGTGGTACCTACCCCACACACATTCTAATACCACTACCTGCAAAACAAACTAGAACATCATCCATATAAAAGTGGGGAAAAAATACGTATTATTGAAGCTAACTCAAAAACTACCCAAGCAAGGTTAATTAATTTTATATGGGACCAAATTTGATGTATGGGGCTCTCGAATAAAATAAAAAAATTTCGATTCGGACGACTCAGTAAAAAGTTATGCGTGGTCATACATAAAAAAAAAATAAAAAAAATATACATGTCGAATTGAGAACCTCCTCCTTTTTTTTTTCGTCGGTTAAAACTTTTGCTCCTTCACGTAATATTGTTTTTTTTTTCACCTTTCTATCATTAGTTTCATGTCCAAGTATAGTGAACTGTGGCAGCTCAGCATCCTCTACGCCTCTGACTGGCGTTTCTTTCCAGTACATCACCACATCTGACACCGTGTATCCATCTGCATGGAGAAGTATATGTTAGCATGCTGCCCCGGATTGGTCTGTCTTACGGCGACTTATCACACCTGTCCAGCAACTTACTCATACCTACTTATAGTTTTTTTTAAGTGAGTAAGAAATTGACTTAACTTTATTTCATTAGGGTGCCAACATATCAGTAAGCGTTGTGGTGGCATTGCAACCAGGATGCAGTTCTTCTGCACTGGAAGTTGCTAAGTAATGCCGACAAGTGTCATCACGCCCAAACAGACCATTCAAATTGATTGTTACCGTATCCGGAGTAGCTGTTTTTGTAATTGCCAATGGAATCATTAAATAATTTTGCCAAAGATTAGTTATAAAATGTATTGCATCGCCAGGGAGTAGGATTTGAATGAACAAGGAGAATTCAGCAGTGGTTTCTTGTTATGTATGTTTCACCACAAAATGTTTAATGAAAATTGGCTAAAGGCTGTACAAAGCTCGAGCATGTATCAATGAACAAAGACGAAAAGGTATGACGAATGTCTGCGGAAAGACACGAATGTGGGACGAAGATGTTCGGGTCGAGCACGAAGCAGCAAGCTCAGCCTGGTGATGTATTACAAGTGTATGAGTCACACAGCTTTCAATCTCGACGGTGCAGTTCTGGCTGTCCAGCGGGTAGTAGTGCAGGTCCATCATGCAGGCGAGCGTGGCGGTGAACCGCATGCCGTACGTGATGCTGCCGTCGCCGCCAAGGCGCACCAGCTTGTTGCGTTCCGTCACGTCATGCAGAAAACTGCGGACGTTATTTATTTATTTATTAACTTTAATTAAAACGGTTTAAAACTAATCGCAAAAATTAAAGACACAAAAGAAAGAGAAATTAGAAAAATTATGAAATTGAGTTTAACACATAAAAAGCTGAACAAGTTTCATGTATGCCTCTTACAGTATCTAACATGCCAATATAATCTTCGTCCATTCATCCGCAAACAGATCGTTTGTTGGATTAGAATCCAGTCCAGGAGATCATTGCGAGGTACTGAGAACTTAGCACGCGCAACGGTGCGACATGGAGGCACAGCAAATAGCCTGGGGCCGTACTATGGCGTGAAAAAGATCATGGATCCATCATGGTTTCAGTGAGAGAGACAGACGGAGCCATATACGACCTATTTTCTCAACGGAATCATGATGGATCCATGATCTTTTTTCACCTCACTAGTCCGACCCCTGTGTTTTCTGCCGCGGCTGTAGTTATGAGTGCGGCATAAGTTATTATAAGTCACATATTATGACAAGTAAGTATGTCATGACCTAGTGAAGGTCGGTAAGAGTTGCTATTACATCAAGGGGCCTATGTTGACAAGAAGTGGTTGTCTTTCAATTTATATGAGACATTTAATTTGAACAAGAGCGTGTTCATTAATAGTAAATGTGATTTAAACCACCAGTCTGCAATCTCAGTGAAGTAAATACCCGTGTACTACTCTTTTGAGCTAAAGTGTTCTCTTCCACTTTACCATTTACCATGTTTTGGAATTATGTTCCAGTTTGGTATAAAATGTTGTTGGTTCCGAGACGATTAGGTCAAGGCATCTGCGACCAACGTGGATGACGTTCGGAAAAGTCTTGACCTAGTACTAGAAACAGTGACGGCATAATATTATGCTGATATTTCAACGATTAAAGGTCTAAAATTGAACACAGGCCGCATTATGCAAGTATGAGTAAAGTTAAGAATGTGTTTAAACACAAGAGGGTCGAAGGTTTAGTGAAAACCATTCAAACGTTACATAAAATCGAAACACAGATAGACATGAGTCGACAAAACATCAAATTTTGAGTCCTTACCTATTCTTGTCATTAGCGAAAAACGTGTCGGGCACCCAAATCTTATCAGCGAAATCTCCTGACAGCGTCAAGACTTCGTCCGGAAGACCGAAGGCCAGCCTTTCATCCTTCCAGTATTGATTCAGATAAAGGGTTATTGTGTAATCCTGTAAGTAAATCCCTTTTAGATTAGTATTACAATCCTTACATGGCATACCTATTGTACGAGTAGAATAACGACCTCACGAATATTTCGATGCCGCAAAATACAAAAAGATTTTTTTGTGAAATGCGAAACCTATTTGATTCCAAATAGGACTCCAAATTGTTGATAATACTTTACGACTGTCGATTTATATCAATCGCTATACAGCTAAAGATATTCGTGTCATCGAAATGAGGTTATTATAGATGATTTCTAATTGAGAAGGAATCAGAAGTCTTACAATTCTTAGTCTTAGTCTTAACTTCAGTTATCCGTAATACAGGATGGAAGCAAAGAACTGAAGTGTGAGCACATGAGGTGATGTATGCACATGAACTGACATTCTTTTTTGTCTAAGTGTGATGATAAAATGTGAGATATATGTATAAGATAGTGGTGAGTGGGCGGTGACCTCTGCGTCGGCAGGCGGCGAGTGGCGGTAGAAAGTAAAGGCGGGCATCGATTGGCTGAGGCAGCACTCCGCCCCTCGGTCACCGGCGACCCTCGATGTGTGTCAAGTGACCGCGGCCTTGCTCCCTTTCCGCAGCTATTAAATGCTTAATGAATTACGATGGACGACCTCCTCAAGAGACAAGTCCTTGATACGACCCAAAAAACATCCTCAGCGAATCTGAAGAAGTGCAGACAAGGTCGTCGTGTGGTGAGGTGAACGTCTGCCGCAACCAATCCTCGAGTATATAGCGTTATCAATCAATCTAGTGATGTCGGATTACATAAGTCAAATCGTGAATATATCACGATTTGACGTGTTTGTTCATTCATCTAATTGATTTATGGCTGATTCCTATAATTTACGGACCGTTCACTGTTAAAATAAGACTCTTGGATCTTTACCAATAATGAAGCAAAGACCTCATAGTTCTGCATAGTAGACCCTCTCCTAGGGAAATAGCCAACACAGATAAAAATTTGCTTACGAATCTATTTATATGCCCAGTTTGGCAATAAAAAATGCTATGCATTGGTAAGCAAAACGATTCGTTTTGTTTATAGAAACCGAGCATTATTGCATGTGGTAAACACGATATGAATAAACACAAAAGCATTCAATGACGTGACAGGAAATAATATTGGTTTTAAAATATGGCCTTATATTTTAACTGTTCGAAAAAAAATCCTCAGAATTTTACTTACCATATTCACTTCTGATATTGCGTCAAAACTAGCAATAGTTAGATCCATGCCAACATACAGCGGGTCTCCTGAAAAGCAATAACAGTTATGCAACGACCCAACACACTGATGCGGCGGGAACCGCTGACAAATCAAACCGGCTCGTCTTTACCGAGCAAATTTAATATTATATGAAATATTATGGTCCAGTACTCTTAATATCAGGCAGTCGCAAAGCGCACGTCTTATAACATATGCATTATAATACACACTATGTATATTATTAACTGCACGTTCCGAATTGCATGACGGTTCCTATGCTCGTAGATATAGGTCCTGTGCAAATATGATCACGTGATCTCTCCATTATATAGGTCCCCGGTGATCGTGCACACGACTCAATCATGATGATATGATTATAAAAAAAAAACGAATATTTGTCTACTACCTACTTTCTTAGAACATAATAGAATGTTACTTATTGTTACTATCTGGTATTAAATAAAGCTAATCAAAATTAAGAAAAAAGTGTCTTTGCATGCCCACAGAAAAGCCTTATCTATGAGTATACCCCTTGGATGTATGATGGTGTATTAATAATAAAATAAAAAGAACAATCCAACATGGACGATCATAAAACTAATCTACTACTGTACTAACCTACAACAACTAATTGGGTAAAAATATATCCTAACATAAAACTGAAACAATTCACAAACTAAAACAAGGCGTCGAAAAATTCATCCGCATCGCTGTCGACTGGTAAAGTACCCAAGAGACTGGCGGCGTTGCCACGCTGTATGGCAATGCTTAACCTCTGGCCAAGGTAAAAGCCAGCCCTTGGGTCACGGGAAGTGTCAACCAGACGTTTCGATATATCTTTAAAGAGACCATGGGCACTCGGACCCCATGGCCCGAGGGTTTCAACCCCAAACGGCTCGAAATTATAGTTACCTTATATATTTTTGTTATTTTTAGGTTATGTTAATATAATCAATTAAAGTAAAGTATTGGGTAATGTAAAGTCAAACTATTAGTGAACCTTGAATCAAACATACACAGAATTTGGATTGATGTCCGACTTTCTAAGTTACGAATATTCTTACCACCAAAATTAGGCCGCAGTCGTATGTCGTATCCGTCAAGAATCCGTGTGACGGTATGCGTTACGTTCTCCAGCCGGTCAATTGTGGTGCGCTCGTTCCTGGCACAAGACAAGCAACAGATGTTAATTACAATGCGTACAAACTTAATTATGTAGTGTTCATAGAAAAAGGCACATGAAACCTTTGCACGTTATTCTGTCTGACCAAGGAGTGGATTTCGAAAAAAGTGACTAAAGTTCAAATGTTTCAAATTACGGTTAGAAAAACACGTAAGAAACGTTTACACAGTTTCCTCAGTTTTATTATAACAAGAAGTCAAAAATATTTTCGAACCTAAGAATATCAAATTTTAATCAGTGCTATCTTATTTTAGTCAAAGAGACCATTTGCAGCATTCTCTAATAATGACTGAAGATTCACGGTCGTCCTTATCGATCACAAGATAATGATCCGAAAATTCTCAAATTTCAAATACTTCAGCAATTTAGAGAGGGCAGGACAAAGTTATCATCGGTTAAGCTTTGGCTAGGAAAGCGGTTCCGTCATAATAGAACGGCCCTCATGAAAACTTGTCATTTACTCCAGTATCAAAAACGCTCTGTATTTGGACTGCCATTATTGTGTGACACATTGAGCAGTGGCGGGCGTGCTGGCCCAGTGATAACGGCCTCGACTTACGAGTTGTAGGTCGTGGGTTCGTACCCAGGCAGGCGCTTTACTTGTGTAAGTAATTTCCATCACCATTTCTATCAAAACGGTGAAGAAAAATATCGTGAGGAAACCGGCATGTTCTAGAACCAAAATTTTGAAGAAATGTGACATCTTGGTAGGTGTCACATTTCTTCGCACGCCCGCACTGGGCCCACGTGGTAGATTACAGCCCACTCCCTCTCGAAGGGAGGAGGCCTGTGTCCCAGCAGTGGGAACATTATAGGCTGATTATGCTATTGAGTGACTGTTCAACGCTTTCTTATCAAACCAAAGCTTTACTCTAAAAACTTTTTTACAAAAAAATACAACCAACTTCCAAAAACAACACTACAAACTGAAAAATAACTTTAATTTCGGAAGTCGGTATCTGGTTAAATGTAATTTCGTTTTTGCCACCGATTTCCGAAATTAAAGTTATTTTTCACTTTGTAGTGTTATTTTTGGAAGTCGGTTGTTGTGTTTTGTAAAAACGTTTTTATTTTTCACTTTTTAGTTGTGGTACCTACCCCACACATAATCTAATACGAAAGTGGGGAAAAAAATAAGTATTATTGAAGCTATCTCAAAAACTACCCAAGCAAAGTTAACACATTTTATATGGGACCAAGATTGAGGTGCCCTCTCGAACAAAATAAAAAAAATTCAAATCGGACTACTCTGTAAAAAGTTAATATGGACTTATCAGGTATTGTAAAGCCTAGTTTAAATTCAGTAGATAAACCTAAACATTGTTATAATGTATATAACCTTGGGTCAATATGTTGTACATCTCTAAATGCACAGTACTCTAACTTTTACTGTATGTATTCTTTTAAATTCAAGACTGTATCTAAAGTTTCAAAATGCATTTTGAACTAATTGATATAGCTGAAGCTTTGGCTTATGTGGAATCTTTAGACGGTGAACGATTTGTCATTTTCACTGACTCAAAAAGTGCTCTTCTCCATCTGATGAGATGCACGAGTACTTCACCTTTTAGGGGCCTGCCTCTGGCGTACAATATATTAAGAGCCATTGCTGATATTGTTGCCAAGCGTAAAATAATTGTATTTTGCAGTGGATTCCATCTCACGTTGGATTGGAGGGAAATGAGATGGTTGACCGTTTGGCAAATGAAGCGGGGTCCGATGGAGAAATGTATCCTTGTTCTCCTTGGCATACTGAGCTCTTACCATTGGTTAGAGACAAATGTATTCAATCATGGTCAGAATACTTTGATGAAAGGTCTTTGAATAAGGGTATCTGGTACAGAACGATTCAGCCATCTCTCCCGCGTGTGCTTTGGTTCAGCGAGGGCAGGATGAGCAGGCAAGAAGTCGTGACGGCTTTGAGACTCCGATCCGGTCACGTACCACTCAATAGCTTCGGTTTTATGATGCGCAAAGTCGATTCACCAAATTGTGATGTCTGTGGAGTCACTGAAGATGTGCATCATGTCTTAGCGGAGTGTGCTCGTGTAGGGGTCCAAAGGCGTCAAGCTTTTGTAAATAGTTTTAATGTTGGTTTCTATAATAGCGTTCTGGCTTCACCATTGTCCGATGAGGCTAGAACACTTTATTCTATTATTATTATGGTAATAAGATTAAGGGTAGGCTAGTTTATTATATAAGGTATATACATGTTATTTAACTGTATGTAATCATCGGGGTGACATATTCTTTATAGAAAAAACCCCGTAAATAAATAAAGATTTAAAAAAAAAAAGTTATGCGTGGTTTTTTTTTTTGATAGTACATTTTGATACAAGTGGAGAATTTTTGTTATTGCATTCGAGGCGGAATTAACACCCGAGCCGTATGCGAGGTTGTTTTTGAGCCGAGAACTGCAATAACAAATGTCCACGTGTATCAAACGACGTTTTTCAATACACTTTAAAGAAATAAAATAACGAAAAATATTTTTGTCATGAATTGTTAGGAAACTATGACTTAAATTTTCTTTTTTTTCCGCACTTTGCTTTCGCCAGGTTGAAGGTGAAGCAAAGGTATAAAGCCGATAAACAGTCTATATAAAAATAGAAAATTCAAATATTTTTGAGTTTAGAACACAAATAAATGTTATTTTGTTCATAAAAGTTTAAGAATCATGATTTTTGATGATAAATTTATAAACATTATTTAAATATTCAAAACATATTAACGTCGTAAATGCGTATATCTCTTTGCCCAGATTAAAAAAAATCATTCACCTCCGAATAGAGACAGTGAAAATAGAGGTATTGAACCAATTTGGACTAAGTATAGGTATAAGTTATCTGTGGCAATTTTTCTTCCCGCACACGTGTTGGAAAATGAAAAATCGCACGCGTGTGGAATACATTGCATTGTGAACCTAATCGTAGTGCGATTTGAACCAGTTTTCGAGGAAGTGTATTGAAAAAATATATATAGTAATTAGTAATTTATTTAATGTGAACTTATGAATAAATATTCTATTCTATTCTATTCTATTCTATAGGCACGTGTCGAAATGAAACCCTCCTCCTTTTTTATCATCGGTTAAAAAGTGAAGTCCTTCTATACTTAACTTCCACACCGGCTCTATGCAAAATGCAGATATTATCTACTCCAAAACTTCTAAATGAATATTATGAACCACTCCAGTTTAAAAGTCGAATATTTTGCAGAAAGCCCCATTAAATATGAAGTATGCGATATTTTACATTAACAAGCATCACGCCTCTAATACCCGAAGGGATAAGCAGTGGTGTAATATGGAGCATCTACATTTCTCCAGTGATGTTATTTAGTTAGTCCCATGTAATAGATATTGCTATTTATCGGGAACAAACAAACTCTGGGATGGCTGTACCGTATTTTTAATTACTCGTCGCGCTCTAATTAGCAGACACAATAGAAATTTTATTGTTATCTGCACATTAGGTGTGCAATCGACATTTTAAGAGTTACACTGAAATTCCCAATAACGCCTGACGCCCGACGCTCCAAACTCACTTGTCTATGCTATAGACTATTGTCTATGGTCTATGACAGACACGCGATGAGACGCGGGCGCAGGCGACCGGCTGTCAATGCATTAATTAAAGAAAGAAATCAAAGTATCAATTTGTTAATTTGACGGTGTGATATGGAGAGATGAACTATCGAAAATGAATACGTTATTATTGTAAGCAGTATAGTACAGTTACAATTTATCGACAGTTTACAATCTCACGAGTTAGATTATAAACTAACGAAGTTCATAATTATACGATGACATATACACGCTGCTTTTTTAGGGTTCCGTACCTGAAAAGGAAGAAAACGGAACCCTTATAGGATCATTTCGCTGTCTGTTTATTTGTCTGTCACTCTGTCAAGAGCCTTTTTCTCAGGAACGCGTGGAGCTATCAAGTTGATATTAATATCAAATACGTAGGTATAAAGTCCCTTGGAGCTCTAAAATAAATCAAGCTACAAAGTCAACGCAATAAAAAATACGGCCATTTATACAAGTAAATCTAATTCTTCGCAAGTAAATCAAAACCTATAAGGTACAGTCCCGTTGACATAGAATCATGAAATTTGGCAAGCAGTAAGGTCACACAGCACAAGCCCGAAAATCTTTAATTTGTAGTTTGATCACATAATTCTTTTTTTGCGATTACAAACTTAAATTTGCAGTTGGAGAATTAACCGTGACGTATATCAATGTATGGGAGAACATGTTTTTCAACTACAATGTTAAGTTTGTATTTGGGATAAATTATTTTCAACTATGGAACCCTTCATTGTGCGTGGTCAAACACGCACTTGGCCGATTTTATGAACAACTTTTACTGTTCATTATGAACAATTTTTACAATGGGACCAAACCTGAAATCGTGAAAACAAATCTGCTGTTCCCATAATTTATGTTCGCATAACTCATCAAAGTGTAGGGAACAGCTGATTTTTTTCGCGATTTCAGAGGGCCAATTCTCGTAATTAAAAACGTTCAAATTCCAAGTCGCAATGTCAGCCAGCGACAATCAAATGTCAAAAATGTAGGCAAACTCTATACAATTTTGACAGATTGAGACTGAGATGAGATTGCGAACGTTGTTATAAAAATACGGGAATTGCCCCTCAGGTTTGGTCCCGTAGTCAATGTTGTTCATAATGATGAATACAACACTGTCATGGCAGCTCCCTAGCCAATAAAAAAGCAGCGTGTATAGTTACAGTCCTTTCAAAAGTTCTTGATTTCAGTCCTCTGTTTATCATGTTTCAACACCAATTTCAAATCATTACCACAAGAATAAGACTGTAAATTTTCGGGCACGATGTTTTTGATAAACTGAAGTAAAACATACGTAAAACACAAATAGACCTCAGGGATTAACATAGTATCAACTCAAAAACGTTAGGAACAAAAAGTAGGTAATTGTCTTTTTTGGTACTTAATTTTCATTTACATATAACCATACAATGAAGGTCTCACCATCTTCCAGATATTTACATTGCTAAAACATTTGCCTATCTGCATGAAATTACGGGCACTAAGGCAATCTAAATGAGATTTGTGAGAGGGGTTTAAACTGAATTGGCATTTAGTGCGGGGTCGGACGGACCCGGCAATAAATTAATTCTGTAGAAAGCTAAAGAACTGTTTCTTGAACCAGAACTAGTGTATGTTTATGTTGCAAACGAATAGAAACGATCACTGTTTTGTAGCGAAGTGTAGTAACTAACTAAATAAGTCGGTATAATCTTTTCAATATCTTAGTATCAGTTAAATATTTACAGATTTGAATAACTAAGGAATAGAACATAAATTTATAGTAACTTAATTTAATCCCTGATCAATCCTGATCATAATTATATGTCCCGATGTGTCTACTTTTAGGGGTATGCAGGTATGCTCGAAAGACTAAAAAAGTTATGAACTCGTTGTTTTTAAAAGTAAAGAAAAATTTTTCAATCAAGCAAAGTAAAATATGTATAAGCGGCCGTGCACGGGAGATGCGGCCGACGGCTGCGGAATGCCTTTGTTCCAGTCATTTCCTAGTTTGTGGCTTTTCTATTATGATGTTAAAATAAAACATGTTTGTGGCGGCGTTTATGATAATACTTTCATAACTTTCAGCCGCTTTTGATATCCGTAGGCTTAGATAGCGAATAATGAGACATAGTTTTCCGTTTTTATTATTTTGAATGATTCTTGATTCAGTAACGATTTTTTACTGGGTTCATTTCAAATAAATCTATGCTGAATGATATTTTAATCAACATTAATTACCTATTTCTATTACGAAACATACTTTTGTGATATCACAAATATGTTTCGTCATGGAAACTAAGTTCTGTTTTCAAATAATACTCACTGTGAAACCGCAAACGGTAAAACTTGTAGCAACAGTAGAAAAAACGCGTGCGCGTGCAGACAGCGCGTCGTGCGGGGCGCGCTCATCGCGCGGCGGGGACGCGGGCACGCGAGCCACGCGCATCGCGCGCTCACCGCACTCGCCCGGCACGCGCCGCCCTCGCACTCACACACCTTACTACCCACATACTTCCCTTAAACTTAGCATTGTTAAGTAGAACAATGTTTTCTAAAGTAGCGAGGTATCGCGATCGCGATCTGCGATGTGTTCGTGTGGCGTGAGGCCGCGGCGGCAGCGGCGTACGGAGTGGCGTCGCGCGTGCGCTACCCGCCGCGACTAGATACTCGCCATTGGCGCGAATTACTTCGCAACTTGGAGCTTTTTGCCACAAACTATTCTAAAATGAAAGTACATAAAAATGTGCGTATAATTGTCGCTTATTGTGCTTGCGATCTGCTTTTATTTACTTGTCTCCCTCCAGCTTGTTGTCGGAACCCCAGTTTCGACGCAACCTTTTCCATTCCGCTCGGACGGCGTCCGTGACAGTCCTTGCTGGTTTCGACAAGCGGGGTGAAACTTTTTGTATCCATCAATCCCATCAATATGCAAATATTATAATTAATAATTTCTAATCGTTATGTAAGCAAAGAATAATATTTTCACGGGTCTTTTTCTCTGATAAATTTTAGACGTTCCTAAAGACTGATTTACGATGGCGTAAGTTTTGTTTGGTATTTAGTTATGTTATTTCATGTAGGTACCTACATATTAATGAAACATTGATAACAAAATATGTCATTCCAAACTTAATCCATTCACCAATATCTGAAATTTACATACAACACAGCCTCCAAATTACACACATACACATATGTTGTACCACATTCATGACTATCACGCGTGCATACAACCAAGAGACAAGGGTACACGCGCACACGTAGGTACAGCTGATGCAGAAAGTGGCACACGGTGTCAGCAGCGCAGGTGGGGAGCAGGAAGTTATTTGGCGAGGCCGGCTCGCCGCGTCCGCTTGCAGATTACACGGCGCACGCCGTCACCCGCGTACGATAAATACTTTGACGTTCACTGTACATTACATGACGTGTTGTCATCATGTCCTGTGATAGTAATATTTCAGGATAGAATTTGTGACTGTAGCACGAACACAGCCACTAAAACAAGTATTTAAATTTAATTTGATTGAATGGTTAGGTGTTTTAAATACCATTAGAAGGCTGAAAATCAATGGTATTTGGATAATAGGTATAGTCGAGATATATAAAGAACTAGATTTTTAACCGATTTTACAAAGTGTAAAAAACAAAAGAAAATCTATCTTTCACAATATTGCTTATCCCCACATCGGTTTCAATAAGTCGAAAAACAAACCAAACTACACAACATTCTCTCCTCGAATACATTCAAAATTAAATGATTGATCAAAACGACATTCCATTCTCTCGAGCGCTTATGAAGCAAACACAAATTCATATTAAAATATCGAGTGTTTTCCATATTACGTCAATGCTAAAGGTATGCGTGTCCCAATCTTGTTTGATCTCATATTTTTTTCAGTCCAATAAGTACACGAATAAGGGATATCATGGATTACGTATGGAGGCTGTATTTACCGATATGTTTTTTAATGTCGATAATCTTATGGCTTCATGGGACTTGGTTTTGAGGTATTAAGTGATTACGAAATATTTTTAGCCATTGTCATTTCTAAAGAGGTGATAATGACGATGGGTGTTGTACATACTGAGAAATGACTTCTGCAGAGTCCGGGCGTAATTAAAAGGAGTGCTACGAGGTTGCTACGAACTTGCTACGAACTTGCTACGAACTGCTACGATCGCCGAAAATGTTCTACGTCTGCTAGTCAAGCACTAATCTTCATTGACCACTTAATTTAATGATGAGTGTTAAAATTTTTGTTTTGCAAAACATAAGCGAATTAGTTAATGACATTGTAATTAATGAAAAACGACTTCTATAAAGTCCGTTCTTAATTAAAAGAAGTGCTACGGTGTTACTACGAAGTGCTGCGATTGCCAAAAATGTTCTACGACTGCATAAGTTAAGTGTTATAAATAGTAATCTTCAAAATAAAGAGATTAACTTAAGTATTTTTTTCATATCACCTGCACTTAAACAACGGAATATTTTAATATTGTTTGTATACGTAGGTACTCGTAGATATACTGTGTTAGTTTGAAGATAAGATCTTAGGTCTATAGCTACTCGTAGCTAGGCAGTCAGAAACATCTAGAATCTAGACCATGTATCTCACCGAATTCCCACGTACTTGATCCTTAAAATATGAACAGCACCTTCCATCTGTGAGGATTGAAAATGTAAGAATGTAGCGGTTTGTTGAGCCGCGCGATTTGACGACGTAATGATAGTGATTTAGCAGAGACGTGCCCCATACAGTCACACTTTGACACCACTACTAATGGTTCTAGAAAAATATACGAGAATGATGCACTTGTCGAGTTCAACGCCAAATACTGACTTTTGTTTGGTTGTGGCGTTTTTAACCGACTTCAAAAGAGGAGGAGGTTCTCAGTTCGTCGGAACCTTTTTTTTTTCTTTTATGTATATTCCCCGATTACTCGAAGACGACTGGATTGATTTGGAAAATTCTTGTTTTGTTTGAAAGAGTGTACCCGGTATACTTCTTAGATGGTTCTTAAATTTTAATTACTTTGAATAGTTTTTAAGTTGGATACAATAATACGTATTATTACCACTTAGTCTATACGGATGATGTTATAATAACCTATAATTTTCTTAGCAGGTAGTGGTATTCGAATTTGTGTTAGGTAGGTACCCCAACTAAAAAGGGGAAAATTAAAAAAAACTTTTTACAAAAAAAAAAAACAACCGACTTCCAAAAAAAACACTACAAAGTGAATTTGAATATTTTTATTTTTTTTTTGTAAAAAAGTTTTTTCTTTTTCTCAGTTACTGGTACGTCGTCAGCCGCATTTTAAAAGAAGCGTAGTTAATACACACATAATAAATAGGAATCCAAAACAAATAGGTACTATTTGACGTTTTTTTCGAATTTTCATTCCTTTTTAAATGGAATTATGAAGACAAAGCCTCCCGTTTAGGCTTATATCTTTTAATGCTGTGCTGTGATAAATGGCCTAAACTGAATAACTATTATTTTTATTTTAAAACTAGCTGACCCGTCAGACGTTGTCCTGTCAAAATTTCGGTTTCAATTTTTCAGCTATTCCTTTGGGTTTTTCCTAATTTTCTTTTTTTTATAGACCACCCCAGTAACGAGGCGGACAAAACAAAAAAAAAATCAAACCGCACACTAATTGCGTTACACATTATCTATCGGAATCTGAATGATTTTGAAGCACACTTATTGCTTCATATGTTCGAAAAATTTGTCTTCTCAACTACGTAAATAACGCAATGAATGTTGTTGAACTATCAAAATGAAACCGATTCCGATTCATAGTGTGTTACGTAACGTAGGGTGCAGTTCGAGCCATTTTCCTTTTTTTTTTGTGCATTACAAGCACAGAAAATTTTCAAGGAGCTTTTCTCACCTTTCGTTACCAAAACTGTACCAACCCAAACAACGTCGAACCTACGTATAAAATATGTATGTTGCATTATGAAAAGTCTTTATCATCTTGCCATTCTCCTCGCTGAATGCATGATTTTGCTTTACGGTCGTACATTGATAAGACGAGTAATTTATTCATGATATGGCTAGTTTCTGTTTTGTACAGAACAACTGCTGTAAAACCCTTGGAGAAATCTAGTTTACACATTATACATTACACATACACGTTATACATTTATAGATTGAGCTAGAGTGGACGTGGATTAGTCTTTTCTATTTTTTTTGGGCGAGAAAAGAAATAAAGCTTCGTAATCGTAGCGACAAAATAAATTAACATAAAACAGTCATAATTATAATCTACTAGCTTTTTCCCGCGGGTTCGTCCGCGTAGATGTCGGAAATTATCCTATCCGGGAACGTGTTACCGGGATAAAACTATTTTATCTCCTAATCCAGGTCATGGTCTACATGTGTGCCAAAATTGCCACTGAAAACGTAACAAATAAATAAAAAAAATCACTTTCACATTATAATATTACTCAGGATAATATTTTATATAAAAACTTCGCATATAGGTACATCGTACATCAACTAACATGAACCATTTACCAAAGGTCGCTTTCCAATTAACGTTCATTGTATCTCAAATGTATCTGATTCAATTTCAATTACTCGTCCTTTCCTCCTTGTGTTATTGGAAATTATCGATGTTATTGTACTTCGATATTTCGTAGTACCTTGGTTAGTCTCTCGGCACATATTACACTTTGAGATGTGCTAGTTTTGTTTCAAATCGTCGTCACTTCGACCCACCGTGTATTATTTCTGAGGTCACGTGTCGATAGCCGTCGTTCCAACCATTTGCCGGTACCTCTGAGGTTCGAGCCTCATACATATATATATATCCGTGCGAAAAGCTATCGAATGCGTCTCAACGGAAATTTATAGAAGGGTATTGACAATAAACATTGAAGCTTGTTGAACTTACTATACTTTTCAGCATTTAGCTATTATCGACAAAACGGATGCCTTTACACCTTAAATTTGATTTTTGGATACACTGATTCATTGACACCCTGCCCCAATATGGTCCTTTGTTCTCAAAAAACAATAGAAAGTCAGAACGACACAAAACATTTGCAAGCAAAATTTTTTTTTAATTGGAAAGGCATGGCTTTTGCCGATGGTACATAATCCTAAAATAGTATTTAATAAGATAAGTTTATAATTTTGGTATTCAAAATTGAATGCATCTTTGTCTTGTTATCATATAGAGGAAGACCGTTCGTAGCATTCGCGTAGCACCTCGTAGCACGGCTGCTACGCGCTACGGTGCGGACAAGTTACGTAAGACAAATTTTTCCTTATTGAATTGGAATATTCTATTCAGCTCGACATCACATTATATGTGTTTGCGTACCTTATGCATAAATATATGCAAATATATTTACTATAAGAGTACCTATTTTTGAGAGCTGAGTGATAAAACAACCTAAATCGTTTTAAAAACAGACAAAATTGTTCGGTTGTTTTCGTCGCTTGACAGCTATCGCTAATGGAAACTCTAGATGGAGTAACATAATCTGAGTCGATCGTAAAAATATTTTTAGTTACGAAATAAAGAAAGAAGTAGGCACATTTCTTTTAAATAAAATCTCGATGTAATATTTCAACAACTACGTATAGGTTTATTATTAAATACTGTGTTTGGTTTTCGCGGGTTATTTGCTGTGTTAAAAATCTATAAGTATTAATTTTATAAATAATAATCGTTGAATAATATGAGTGGCCCGGTCAAAAGTATGCCAAAATTATAAAAGCGAATGAATTATGGATACGTTGGAACAGACACAAGCAATGTAATAAAAATTCGGTTTCAATCAATCTTCACAATTGAAATGAAATTGGATCTTCATTTAATTGAACTGTTTGAAATGTTTTGTGTTACGACTAAACTGGATTAAGCTGTAGAGTAAATATTTATTTAGTTTTAAAAGCATTTAAATATAGTTTATCTTTGTTAACAGATCTGTTACATTGAAATTAAGACTTCTTACAAAACTGTTTTGTTTATTTTATGTCACGTCTTTCCTCAAATAATTCCAACAATTTTTCATTTCCTATAATTTTAAATTCAATTTGGCACCTATCCAAATAAAATCACAAAGAAAAATTAACACACTGGATACGGTTTAAATCGAATAAATTTTTCAACGTATTCGATTCGACTGCTCCATACCAAATGGAGGCTTTTCTTATTAGCAAGGCATCGCTCAGCGGATTGAGAAATCCTATTAGGTGGAGGCGCCAAGAGTGCCGAAGCTACGTCGCAGACCAGCGTCGGAGCAATCAGAGAGCCAGAGCCTTAGGGATGGGCCCATTTGGACGCCATTGTTCTGCAGACAAGGACGTTTTGCATTTTAGATTCTCGATCTGATCGCCTATGTTATTGAGGTATTGGTGTTATTCAGTTGGTTACACGTTCAAATTTAGTTATAGTATGGAAGGAATAAAACAATTCATAAGGCATCGACTAATTCAATAATTGAAAAACGTTTTTTAATTATTTAATTCGGTGTGTTGTTTGTTTTTCTAAGAAATTACTGAGATAAGAATTGGAATCTCTTGACTGGTCTGGTTTAAAATAATATTTAGTTTAAAATTGGTAATGTAGGAGAATCTCATATTATTTGCCACTTACATTGAAAAGTTGATACAATCATGATCAAACTTATTTTGATCCCACATTCAAAACAAAAACTTCTTACCGCAAACATTACCTACCAAATAATAAATTCCCAAAAATCTAAAGTTATTTCGCGTGGTTAGCCTTCTGTAGGGTGTCTGCGAGCACGCATGCGCGCAGGCTCTAGACGGCTGTTGCGACCGCGGTCTGGCAGCGCGCGAACCGCCAACAAACGCTCCCGCTCTCCGCCGCACGCCGTGCGCGCAAATACATACGCGTATAAACATATACAAGAAAAAATAACGTGCCAAAAGATAAGAGATAAACATCCCGCAAGAATGCTGATCACCTATCTTGGCGTCCTTACTGTCAGGTGAGTGTCCAAACTATTTATTTACGAAGTTCTTTTCAAGTTATTTTTTGTGTTGTTTACTTTTTTGTGGGCATGTAATTAATAAACTATTGATACTTATTGAAAAACACTTTATAAGTACATATTTGTGCGTAATTTGGTTGACACTGAAGTAAAGTATAAGTAATTACAGTAAAATAAAACAGTAGGTATGTACACAACTTGTTTATACCGTGTAATGAATGTAGAAGATTCAGATTGTCTTTTTTGAACGAACAACCCTCGTCAAGTGTCGTTCTAAACACAATCACATTCATTAAACTAATAAATAAAATACTTGTCTCGGTGTTGTTTATTTGAATAACTGAAGTTATCAACTTATTTATTGGTTATTACAAAAAAAATATTTTTCCTTTCTCTTGTATTGGAAAACACAGATCATACAATTACTTTTGATAGTGAAAGTAACTCAAACTAAGGAAGTAAACATATTTATTTAGACCTCTGTCGTAGAGAGGGATGCTGCTATAGTTTCAGTATTATATACCTACTCACACCTCATCATCATTCTCCTGCCCTTATCCAATTTATTTGGGGTCGACGCAACATGTCTTTTTCTTCCATACTTCTCTATTAGTCGTCATCTCGGAAAGTCGGAAGTCACTCTCTTTCTAGCCATATCATCTTTCACACAATCCATCCATCGTTTCTTTGGTCTTCCCCTACTCTTATAGCCATCCACATTCATACTAAAAACTTTCCTGAACTACTCTCAGACATATTATTTATTTTATTAATTATGTACACACAAGGAAGTAGATACAGATACGTCATATACAAGTATTGAGTACAAAGGTACTGTTTGTTTCTTAAAAAATTTCCAACCTATCACTTATATGTAGGTATATAACGCGATGCGTATGTTGTGTATTGTATAGATTATGCTATAAACGAGCCACAATAACGTTCGAAAATAATCAAATCCGGAATATATCAAGATTACTAAAGTAACAAAGCTTTTGAAGGTAACAGTTTTATTGCTATTTTAGTGATGTCCACATGCGAGTATTTAACACCGTACTAAGACAAAGGTCTTTTGCCTAGAACGTGAGATACACTAACTGTATTAAGTTATTCGAGGGCTGCTTGTCTTCAAGCCGATCCGCTCTGGCTCAGGTATGCTTTACTGAGCGACGGATAAACTTTTAATTGCTTCTTGGTAACAATTAACGGCCTATCTTGTCGCTAGAACAAGAGGATTTGTTATCTATAGTATACTATGTATAACAAAGGTAAAGCTTACAATAACTCATTGACAGCTTGAAATGACAGTGTTGCAAAGTCACGGGAAATACACTATTAAGGAAAAATGTAGCAGAATTTGCATAAAATTATCAGCTAGGGCCGTTATTCCGAGGTGGCAAAAGGCAATATCGAGTAATTGTTAGGAGATTCATATTCATCAATGGACTTTTATAATAGCTGATTTGTTAAGTTATAATTATCATGAATAGCTGAATAGAAACGCCGCTTTCATTCAAATTACCTCTTTCCCCTACGCGACTAGTCTTTTAATATGTACATAAACTAATTTAAGCCAGTTGCTACACTTCACCGTTTTAATTCTCGTCTAAATTCATTATGGTTCAACTATTTTAAATAAGAGGCAGTGGCAGTGTACTCGTACTTAATAGTTTGTATGTGAAGAACTAAGATGTAAACTTTATACGAATGAATCTGAGGAATACTTTTTTTTGGTCTCTGGGTAAAATTCAGTAAGAGGAAGCCGTAACTCAAGAAGAAAATGTATGTTTCTACCATCCGATCCGCCCTAACCAGCTTACCTATTACTATGACAGACTGGCTTGCAAATAAATCTGTAAATGATTAATTGAAAACCAAAGCTATTCATACATTTGTAATATAAATTACTTGATCAATACAAATTATTATTATACGAACCGTAGACAAATCCATTTTTGGTTCACCTACAAGTTAAAAAGGTATAAAAGGGAATTTGTAAATGTTCGTTTAAGAAAACTTTACAAGCTTTTTGCATCTCTTTCTCTCAGGTTAAATAATATAATTAACGACGGACACTTGGAATACCGGCCTTAGTCTATCCAGCTATTATTCCTCACTTTTTTTTAGGCCAAATGATTGTCAAACTATTCTAACAACGGAGTTGGACTCCTTTTGGAAATATTTGTACTAATCAGCACCCTAATTGCGTAACACTATCAATCGGAAATGTTCCATTTTGACAGTTCAACAACATTCATTGCGTTATTTACGTTATCTAGCAGACAAATTTTTCGAACATATGAAACAATGGATTAGCAATTTGCTTCAAAATGATTCCGATTAATAGTGTGTTACGCAATTAGAGTGCTTACATTGACGGTACGTATCAATCCATAGTAGGTATGTAGGTACAGTCAACAAAAGAGATATCTAGGCAGGGTATATGTCTTCCATGTCCATGTCTTCTCTCTGCACCACCCTAAGGTTGGCTGGTAGAAAATGCCTCAGGCATTAAGTCCGCCTTTGTACGGTATTTTTTTACTTGTGCATAAAGTTTTAATAAATAATAAATAAATATTTGTATGTGAATTGCTTCATAATCAATTTCGTGACAATATAAAATTTTGTGTTGGTGTGTTACAAAGTAATATAAAATTGAAAATGAAGCAATTCACATACAAATATGTTAGTATACCCTGCCTAGATATCTCTTTTATTGACTGTACATATAGATATAGAAAAACATGAAATTATTCCTGCATTCTTTAGAAGGGTAGGCAGAGGTGTATAGTTAGCATACCCACATTTCGCTAAAATCTTATTTATACTATACTAGTAATAATAGGTCTTTACCTATGAAATTGCCGTTTTGTATGAAAAAATTTAAAGGAATTTTTTTCGTGCATTTTTTATTTGTATTAATAGAAGTAATCACCCATGCAATCAATGCATCTTTGCCAACGCAGTGGCAGTTTATTGATGCCCTTCTTAAAGAAATCAGCTGGACGGGAGGCAACAAATTCTTCAAAGGCATTTTGTACTGCCTCTCGGGTATTGAATTTTTTTCCCGCCAAGAAGTTATCCAAATTCTGGAAAAAGTAGTAGTCTGTAGGCGCAAGGTCTGGTGAGTAGGGCGGATGACGGAGAGCTTCCAACCCCAGTTCTTGCAACTTGGAGACCGTCTGCTGTGCAGTATGAGGTCGCGCGTTGTCGTGCAGGAGCAGCGGAGACGAGCGATTGACCAATGCTGGTTGGAGATGTGCCAGCTTCTCCATCATTGTGTTCAGTTCTTCACAGTACACATCTGAAGTAATGCTCACCCCGTTTGGTAAGAAGCTGTGATGAATCACACCGGCGCTAGACCACCAAACAGTGACCATCACTTTTCTAGGGGTAAGTTTTCGTTTAGGGCATTGTTAAGGTGCTGAACCAGGATCCAACCAACTTGCTGAGCGCTTGCGGTTATCAAACAGAATCCATTTTTCATCGCAGGTAACAATGCGGTTCAAAATTCCTTCATTTGTGTGTCTGTTGAGCAGTGCAAGGCACGTCTCGACGTGTACTTCGCGCTGGCGATCATTGAGTTCGTGGGGCACCCATTTGTCAAGCTTTTTTACCTTGCCAATTTGACGCAAATGGACCAATATTGTTTTGACGCTAACGTCGAAAGCTGCTGCTAATTCAGCCGTAGATTGTGTATCATCAGCTTCCACAATCGCCTTTAATTCGTCATTGTCGACCAAAGTCTTCGGACGACCGCGAGGTTCATTTTTCAACTCGAAATTTCCAGAACGGAAGCGAGCAAACCAATAACAAGTGGTGCGTTGGTTTGCAGTGTTAGCTCCGTAAACGTCGTTGATGTTGCGTGCCGCTTGTGCCGCGTTGCTGCCACGACGGTACTCATATTCCATAATTACTCGAATTTTTAACGTATCCATGATGACGAAAAAGATTGAAATGCGATGAAAATGTAACACTAATCAATAAACAAATGACTACTTTTGGAAAAAAAAATCCATGTTTTTAAAATAAAATTAATTTGAAATTAGAATTCTTAGCCAAACAAAAATTATTTTGATTTGAAATGGCCAGTACTGCAGAACGGCAATTTCATAGGTAAAGACCTAATATTATGATGTATTCTGTGATTATACGTAAATGTTTTCTTCACCATTTTCGTTACACCTATTCTGAGAACTCGTGGCTTATTAAGAGGATCTAGTGGCTAAGTAGTACCAGCCACACGGGTCGATCCATCAGTTTAAGCTACGCTTGCCGGGGTTGATCCGTGGATGGGTGGTCATCTTTACATACCGAGACTCCTCCGTGCCTCCGTCCCGGCAGTCATTCGTCGATCTTTGACAGTCGTTACGGGTCATCAGAAGCCCGAAAGTCTGACAACCAGTCTTACTGAGAGGTATCGTAATACCCAGTTACAGGGTTGTGGAGGTCAGACCGTCAGATAGACAGTCGCTCCATGTAAAATTCTGATATTCAGCTGCATCCGGTTAGATTGGAAGCTGACCCTAACATAGTTGGGAAAAGGCTAGGCAGATTTTAGTATGAGAACTACAAAATAAAAGTATTATGATATAGCGATCTTTAAATTCAACACATTACTGTAGCACGTGAGGGCCCTTTAGAATTTAAAGGTTTCAAAAATACTATAAGGAGGCAACATCCAGGCGTGACCAAACTACCTTATAAGCTTATTTTATTTACACGGTAAATAAAATATAGTGTACAATAGCTATGCCTCTACGAGTATCTTTTACATTTAACTCAAGATATTGAGACATGCATGAAGATATAGGCATGTTTTCTTAAGAAAACTTCATGATTACTGGCGATATGTGGGTGTTATATATTATAAGTTCACCTCTGCCTAACCCTTTGGGGATTACAGGCGTGATGCTATGTGATGTTTTTACTAAATAGTGAAATAATTTACACAAAAATGTAACCATCATCTGCCTAGCCTTTTCCCAACTATGTTAGGGTCGGCTTCCCGTCAAACTAGATGCAGCTGAATAAAACTATTTTAAATGGAGCAACTGCCTATCTGACCTACACAACCTGACCTGACTGGATAATACGATACTCCGAACTGAACGTCCTTTCCGAGGCACGGGGGAAGACCCCTCCGTGCCTCAGAATAGAAAGATGGTCACCTATCCACGGACCAACCGCTGCAAGCGTAGCTTAACCTGATCGATATACCTGTGCGGTTATTATTACTTAGTCACAAGACCCCTAACAACTACCTAACATAAAACTATTAAAAAACTAAAATATGGCGTCGAAAAATTCCTCCGTATCGCTGTCGACTGGTAATGTACAGACATTGGCAGCATTGCCACGTTATTTGGCAATGCTTAGTCTCTGGCCAAGGTAAAAGTCAGCCCTTGGATCACGGGAAGTATCAGCCAGCCTATAGTTAGATCAGAAAGCTTTTAATACTGTATAGCAAGGATAGGTAAGTGTGTTTGTAGCCATACATGTTGTTATACGTTTCCTTTGATATTGTTGAACCGCACAGAGAATTCCGCTTATAATTTTGAAGCACATCGGACATCAAAATTATTTGATTAAATGATAAAATTCTTTGCCAGTTCTCCTGAATCTCTCTCTTCTTCTTCTTCTTCTTTTCTTTTTTTTTTCTTCTTCTTCTTTGGTTCTTCTGTTCTCTGTTCTTTGTAGGTCGCTAAAATCTTAGTTTATGTACAGCATAAATAAATAAAAAACCAGCCAAGTTCGTGTTAGACCACGCACAATGAAGGGTTCAGTAGTTGAAAAGAATTTATCCTAAAAACAAACTTAAAACTGTAGTTGAAAAACATGTTTTCCCATACATTGATGAACGTCACGGTCAATTATCCAACAGCAAATTTAAGTACAAACTTATATCCCAAAAAACAAAAGTTTTATGTGTTAAAATTACAAATGAACTATTTTCGGACTTTTTCCTTTATTTGTACTGTGAGACCTTGCTTCTTGCAAAATTTCATGATTCTAGGTCAACAGGACGTACCTACTCTGTAGGTTTTGATTTACTTGCGAGTATCAAAATATGTCGCATAAATGGCCGTATTTTTTTATTGCGTTGACTTAAAAGCTTGATTTTTATAGATACTTAGTCAAACTCAGATACTTATTTGATATTAATTTTAACTGGATAACTCAACGCATTCCTAAAACAGAGGGTCTTGACAGACTGATAGACAGACAGACGGACAACGAAGTGATCCCATAAGGGTTCCGTTTTTTTATTTTGAGCAACGGAACCCTAAAAATAATAAATACACAGAAATAAGAGGTTTTGAAAGTGTTTGCAGATTCATTATCTGCTAGACTACTGGCTGACTTTGATTTCCCGTTCGTTGTGTTTATATAAAGTCAGCAGTTCGTTGCTCGCCATTTATTTTGTTTATTCAAGCGTTGTAGCCTACTTGGATACAATCTCGATATTTTAAGTTTTATTTATATCTAAATAATGTGTATTCAAAGCTTTATTTGCCGGTGCATTAACTTGAAACTCTCGATTTCAACTTTTCTATGAGATAAAGGTGATACCAAAATAAATTGGGGGATTTTTCGTAACTATTTATTTCACTATTACAGCATGCATGGATTAAAATTGATATAAATAGGTAATACGGGCTGGTATCCGCAACTCCACGACAATGCGCGTATTTTGCGTATGAAAATTGAAAAAAAAATAAATAAAAAAAAATAAAAAATGAAAATAAAAAAAAATTATGAATGAAATGATGTTTAAATAGAAAATTGATATATGTTTATATTTGATTAATACTCTGACTGAAGGAAAACGCAATTGGGTTAAATTTCCTCGATAGAATTTTATTCCGAAAAGACCTTTACTTTTTTATATTTTTTTCTGTAATTCTAAAATTCTAAGTAATTTTATTGCATAATTGTATTAAAAATGACATAAAACTCTGGCTGAAAATATTTTTGAAACAATATATAAAATATAATATATATATATATATATATATAATATATATGTATATATTATTATAAAATATAATATATATAATATTTTTGAATTTTATTTTGAAACAATTTTTATTTGATTTGGCGCTTTTATTTTAGTTCCAGCGCATTGTTGCACTCTCTTTTTTTCGCATGTAGAAGTAATTGACTCTGTCACTTTCTTAGTCCCGCCCAGTTCGCCTTTTACATATCATATGACGTGTCTTTTTTCTCATAACAATGCATTCAAAGTTAACTCATACTAGGAGAACAATATTGAGGGTTAGAACCTTTGAAAACGAGATACCGATAAATCATCTTTCATATAAATAAACCTGTACAAACAAATAAAAATACTTTGATATACCTAATTAAGTCTAAAAGTAAAATGAAGAGAAACATTTCAACAATGGATACCCTCGGGGACTCGACCCTGCAACTGGCTCGCATCCCTTAACCGTAAACATTATATTTAAAGCCACTAATTAAATAAATAATGTGTATTATCTGAATTAAATCTCAGGTTTCTGTAAATGTTTATTTTTCAGACTACAAATTAGCTTTCAAGGACACTAAACGGCCATAGACGTCATAACAATGAAACTTCAGTTGTGTCTCGTCCTTGAAAGCATTAAACTGCAAGATTACTAATAAAATAAAAATAAAAGGAATTATTCATTCGTAAGTAGTCTATAGTTTTGTGTCTATAAAAAGCTGGGTTTCACAAGTTGTGTTATGCTATACCTTACCTTTTGGATGGTATGTCTGTTAGCTCGTAAGACCAATTGAATAAATAAATACCTATTCGAATAACTTGACCTGCAATGAATATTCACGTCCTTGCAAAAAAAATGTCAGAGGGTAAAAATTGTCACAGGGTAGTAAATTCTCAGAGAGAGGGAGAGAGAGAGAGAGAGAGAGAGCTCTCTCTCTGAGAATTTACTACCCTGTCGGGAGTACTTCTTAGGGAGGTAGCTTCGAGCTTTAAACAAGAAAATACCAAAAATAGACTAAAGGGGCAATTCTCGTCTTTTTTATGAACGTTCGTATTCTAGTCTCAGACCAAACAAAAAACTACAGCGAGCATACAGTGAAGCATATGCAAAACTACTTACACCTCACTCTGTGCATACACGCTCACACGCACATTATACACCAAACTACAACTAAACTACACCTCACTAAGTGCACACATGTTTACGAAACCCGCCTCATCAACAGTGCCTGTTAACAGCGCTATGTAATATTGGTTTTATATTTGGTCTGAGATTCTAGTCTGTCTCAATCTGTAAAAATTGCCTCTAATTTTACTACAGACCGTTCACAGTTATTTTTAACTCTGACAGCTCTGACAGTAGCAACCAGCAACCCAAAAGCAACTTTATTGCAACGAAAATAAAGATCACTGTGATTTTTACTGACTTGTCAATGGTAGCAACCCAAGAGTAACCTTATTGCATCGACAATAAAGGTCACTGTGATTTTGACAATGATGCAAAATCAAAGGTAAAATAACTGTGAACGGTCTGTACAGAGTTTTCCTACATTTTGCACAAGTTTGAAATTGCGACTAGACTTTAGTATGGATGATGCCTGGGTAAAAAAAAGTTTAGCCCGTCAGTCAGATAATAAAACAATATTAGACACGTATTTTTTGCTTTATCATATTAATAAAATGACTAACATATAACTTTTGGGCTTAATTGGGCTAATATGTTGGTACATAGGTTTGCGAGGTGTACAGCAGAAGTGAAAGTAACACTGTATAGAGCATACTGTCAAAGCTTTTACACCAGCGCCTTATGGGTCAACTATACGCAGCGGGCCTACAATGCTCTTCGTGTGCAATATAATAACGCCTTCAGGTTTCTTGTGCGGCTGCCCCGATTTTGCAGCGCCTCGGGCATGTTTGCTGATGCGAGGGTAGATGACTTTTTTGCAGTAATGCGCAAAAAGTCATTTTCACTAATACGCCGAATTCGGGGCAGCGGTAACGGAATTCTGAGGATGATTGCAGAGAGACCTGAGACCAGTAGTGTGCTGGGGAGATTTCTAGAGTTGCATATTACATGAAATTATTATTAGAATTGAATTAAAATGTATTAATATAGTATACTAACATAGTTATTAAGACCTTTGTTACTAACAAACCTGACATGTATAATTTTGTTAATAATTTTGTTATGGGCTAAATTGCCTGAAATAAATTGATTTTATTTTATTTTTTTTATTTTTTATAACGCATTAAAGTTGGGAGTGGGAGCTCGCTATACATTACAACTATATCAAACTAGGTATAAAATCTAGCAAGGAGTGACGTCATGCCACATTTTAACTCAAGTAGGTATCGCCGTAATCTTTTGATTACGTAAAAAAAGAAAAAATACGTGCCCAATATTTTTTAATAATTTAAATGACGGAGAAAATAAAAATTTTAACATCATCCCTATTACGAGAAGGGCCCTTCAGGAAAACACTGCGACTTAGAAAAAGCATGCATTACAGAACTGCTCAATTTTTCAAAAGCGGTAAGGTAAACTCGCGAAATTCTGTCGGTCAAAACTGTGGTCACCCATCGGAAGTTATCTATCAACCATGCATCATCGTTTGATCGATATGATGCTCGTATGGACACATCCGTTGTAAACAACGATGACGAAAATTCTACCGATTTCCTTCCACAGTTTTATTAAAAATGGTTCTTGATTTCTAAGCAAAAAAAACTGCATGTAATTAGCAAACATCATTTTCTCATTTAGAATATTTTATTTTTGTTAATGTTCTTTTAACTGTCTACTGGCCTAAAGTATATTATAATAGATTTCAATTTTGTGATTCCTTGGAATATTTTTTTACAACAGAAAATAGTTTTGAAACTGATGTAGCTGAGGAGTTTGACACATTTGTAATTTCAAGCTTAGGCTAAATACTTGAAGTGAAAATTTCTTTATGCGCGCTGAGCGATTTTTGATAAAGGGAAATCTTACGGGTTGGCGTCACCACACCACACCACGTCACTGCGACACCTCGACATTCTATGCATAGGTGAAGTTTTCACTTCACTGTCGGCAGATGGGGACTGCCAATTTTTAGGATTCCGTACCAAAATGGTAAAAAGGAACCCTTATGGTGCAACTCAGTCTGTCTGTGTCTGTCTGTCACAGCTGGATATCTCAAGAACTACTAATGCTATAAACTTGAAATTTGGAACAGTTTTAGATGACGTTTGCCTAACCTTTTGGAAATAAGAAAGAAATAAAAATATATATGGTTTTTTTGTAACAGGAGTCCCTGTTACAAAAAATCAAATAATATATATGCAAATGTAACTGTTTGAGACCCAATAAACAATTTTATTTTTTTATTTTTTTTATTTTTTTTTTTATATATTTTTATTTAAAAGGGGGGTCTTAAAATTCAATGTCGAGCTACTAGAGCATGTGGGGTATCATACAAAAGAACGCTGTTTGCACAATCTCAAAAAAAGTTTTTTTTTTTTTAGGCCGTACAGTTTTCGACTTTTGATGAAAAATGTAAAAAAAAATACCGTTCCCCCTATTTTTCCGAAGTTTGCGTAGAGAAAAATCTGAAGTGTGTGATAGAAGTTTATATAAAGATTACAGGAAAAATAAAGCGATGTCTCTAGATAGCACACTTTTTCATAAATAGGAACGGAACCCTCGACGCGCGAGTCCCGCTCGCTCTTGACCGTTTTTTAAAATTATTATTCAAGTATTAGGTACTTTAGACAGCTTACAACATTCTATCTCCGATATTTTTTAAAGAGATATATGTAAAGTATAAAACTCACTTTATGTCTTGCGTTAAGCTGAAATACTTTGTAAGTAGATCTGGTTACGTTCAATCTGCACTTTAAAAATATATTTACGAGCAAGTTTAGAAATTTTAAAGTGAATGTGTGTAAAAGGTGTGTAATGTCCTGAAAACTGCGATATCATGTATCATCTGTCACGTAAGATATTGACAGTTCAATTATTATTCCGACAGTAGGTGATGCGCGCAAATCATGTAGAAGTTTATTTCCGAAATACTGGAGATTAAAACGAACACTTATTTACCGAAAATGACTTGAAGGTTATGAACCTGCATTATACAACCCATTCGGTATATCTTCCAATAGCTTCATTTAGATCTAGGAGGAGTCCATACATCCGTCCTACATAGGCTGCGTTTACACTCGCTGTGCGTCTATCTAAACCCCGGGTCGCACGGCCGGCTATTATGCTAGGCGTCTGTTTAATGATATGAACCTCCCCTAATCCGTTTACTTGCCGTTAGCGAAGCAATTTAGTAACGATGCTCCCTAATCCTCAGCTTTGAGGGAACATAATTGCATAATAATCTTGGAGCTCTTGCTATACCTAATAGTAGATTTTATAGAATGCAGTTCTGAGATTCTATACGCATGAGTACTTTAGTGCTTTACCTTAGGTGCTTAACTCGAGAGTGTGGAAATCGACTTATTTCTAAAGCATCGAACAATCATTTTTACTTCAATAACAACACGTTTCCAGATGATACAATATCCATTTACCAACGAAAAAAGTTATTTCGATTCATTGTCAGTGATAATAAAATCTATGTAGGTTTCTATAAGACGCGTTGAACGGAAATTGCGATCACAGAAATATACAGGGTGTTTGGTGCATCGTTTGCCAAATTGAATTGGCCGAAAGAAGAGGTCATTTGCTATCGCTTCAGGCTCAAGTACTCATTTTTGGCCACACCGGTTTTTTTATTACAACTTTCTAATTTTTATTTTGAAAAAATCCAAAACTCAGCATTAAAGCTTAAATTAAAAAAAAGTTTTAAGTGTAGTCGTCAAATTTCATTTTTATTTACATATGTACTGTTGTATGGCTCTATCAAATTTAAAATTACTTGCCAGTTACATCTAGTTTTTTTTTAATAAATCACAAAGTTTTTGGAAAAATAAAAAATGAACTTAAAACTCAACTTTAAATAGCTATAAAAAAAAAACTAAAAGCGATCGGGATCTTCGAATTATTTTAAAAAGTTCTCTAGTCTATCCCCTTTCCAACGGTATGCAATGTGTTAAAAAACTCTTTTAATATCTTTAATAATTAGCTAAATGTGTAGTCGAGACACATCAGGCTGATATTGGATATTACGTTTAAAACACTAGTTTTCGCATAAATTACATGCTATTAGTAGATAGATACTGTTATCTCACGTCTTACGTAGTCTCTTATCTCGTTCTTACATAGGGAACTTTCCTCGAAATTGAAAAAAAAATACATTATTACAAAAATAATCATTTATTAATAAGTAATTTAATTACATACTAATCTTACAAGTCTTGTTCAAACTGTCTACCACTATTGCGTATGCACGCGCGACATCTTCGTCTTATCTCAACTGTAGTGGTGCGTAAACGCATTTCTGCTTTGATCGTCATGAAAGCCGCCTCAATGCGTTGGACTAAATCATCTCTTGTCTCAACTTCCGTGGCGTAGACGAGTTCTTTGGCCCGTCCCCAGACGTAAAAATCCAACGGAGTTAAGTCTGGAGAACGTGGAGGCCAAGGAATAGGGCCATCCCTCCCAATCCATGAGTCCGGGAATGCATCATTCAAGTACTCCCTGACGGTTATTCTCCAATGAGCGGGACAACCGTCATGTTGGAAAACAAAAGACCTGTCTTCACTGAAAATTGGCAAATCAGCTAATAATAAGGGCAACTCTGTTTGCAGAAATTCTAATTCTTGTAAGATTAGTATGTAATTAAATTACTTATTAATAAATGATTATTTTTGTAATAATGTATTTTTTTTTCAATTTCGAGGAAAGTTCCCTATGTAAGAACGAGATAAGAGACTACGTAAGACGTGAGATAACAGTATCTATCTACTAATAGCATGTAATTTATGCGAAAACTAGTGTTTTAAACGTAATATCCAATATCAGTCTGATGTGTCTCGACTACACATTTAGCTAATTATTAAAGATATTAAAAGAGTTTTTTAACACATTACATACCGTTGGAAAGGGGATAGACTAGAGAACTTTTTAAAATAATTCGAAGATCCCGATCGCTTTTAGTTTTTTTTTTATAGCTATTTAAAGTTGAGTTTTAAGTTCATTTTTTATTTTTCCAAAAACTTTGTGATTTATTTAAAAAAAACTAGATGTAACTGGCAAGTAATTTTAAATTTGATAGAGCCATACAACAGTACATATGTAAATAAAAATGAAATTTGACGACTACACTTAAAACTTTTTTTTAATTTAAGCTTTAATGCTGAGTTTTGGATTTTTTCAAAATAAAAATTAGAAAGTTGTAATAAAAAAACCGGTGTGGCCAAAAATGAGTACTTGAGCCTGAAGCGATAGCAAATGACCTCTTCTTTCGGCCAATTCAATTTGGCAAACGATGCACCAAACACCCTGTATATTACCTTGTAGGTGTGTGTACATGTTTATATAATATTTACTGTATGTTTAAAATGTGATGTGGAAACTCAAGAGCAAGGTCCATGGTTTATTAACCTATTTTGCATAAAAATGCAAGCCAATAGTGTCAGTCCTTAATATACACTTCTGGACACATCTATTGGCCCACCTTAGAGTTTAGGTTTCGATGGCCCCTACCGAAATATGATTGCTAGATTGAACAAAAACTGTTGATGCAGTTTTAAACCTGATACATTTTACCATCTTTTTCGATCGTATTGTTTTAAATTTGAATTCAGAATACCATACGACATGGAGTTACGCCTAACAAGTCGGATATGCGCCTTGTTAAAGGCAATTGATTTTTGAATAAAAAACATGTTTTATCAAATAAAGGTTTAATTTAATAAAGCGTGTTGCCTCCATGGGTATCTACCACAGCTCTCATACGATTAGGCATAGAGTTTATCAACCGCTCTATGAAATTTTGAGGGATCATCTCCCATTCCTCTTCTATGGCAGTTTTCAACTCCTGCATCGTCTGGGCAACTGGCTGACGAGCCCTAACACGTCTTTTTAGCTCGTCCCACATGTGCTCAATGGGGTTCATGTCTGGGCTTCTGGCTGGCCAGTCCATAACTGTGATGTTCACATCCCGAAGATATTCCCTGACGATGCCGGCCGCATGGGCTCTTGCATTATCATGCATAAAAAGGAAATTTGGGCCCACATAGTCCGCGTATGGTATCACGTGAGGTTCTAAGCACTCACGAATGTACCTTTCAGCATTTAATGTTGGCAGCCGTGGTCCTGTAACAACCTCAAGTTGAGTTTTGCCGCTCGCGGATATACCGCCCCAGACAGTCCATGAGCCACCGCCATAAGCAACCCTCTCTTCAAAGCAGCATTGTGCGAAACGCTCTCCCTTACATCGGTAGACCTTCTTCCTTCCATCATTGCCATGTAACACAATTTTAGACTCATCAGAAAAGAGTACACGGCTCCAATCTTGCTGTGTCCAATTTAAATGACTGCGTGCGAAATGAAGGCGCGCTGTTCGGTGGGCTCGCGTTAGTTTGGGGCCATTAGCTGGCTTGTGTGGTACCATATCGCGTTCTTTTAACCTTCTCCGAACAGTTCGAGCGCTCACAGATACTCCGTGGAAGTCGCGAAGTTGGTTTTGTATCTCAATGGAGGTAAGGTGACGATTTTTCAAGCTGGTCGTCACGATGAATCGATCCTGCCTTTCAGTTGTGACCCGAGATCGTGGCGTTCCTTGGCGACGAACAAAGCCGCCAGTCTCTAGGTACCTCCGATAAACATTTCGGACCGCAGATCGACTTAAATTAAGTTGAGCACTCACGTTTCTTTGGCTGTGTCCGGCCTGAATAAGTGCCACAGCTTGGGCGGCGACTTCAGGTGAAGTATCCATAGATTATTGATAGAACCTCACCTTAATGTTAAGAATAAGTAATGTTTGTTGCAAAACCAAAGATATCAATCACTTTTTCAAGAATTAAATCCAAGTAAACCAATAAAACCAAGTTTTCTTAGTATTCGATTGTTTGATATCAACAAACAGGCTCCAAATTGTCTTTTGTTTCTTTAAATTCTGTGTTCGAAATTCAAAAAAAGACTATTGAATGAAATTGTGAATGTGCCAGGTTCAAAACTGCATAAAAACTTTTTGCTCGACCTAATATAAAATTTTAGCTAGGACCAAACGAAACTGAAAATACAAGGTGGGCCAAAAGATGTGTCCAGAAGTGTAGTACCGAGTATGTCACCGCTGCAAGCTAAACTTTTGAATTTCTAAGTAATTCATTGGAGTCACATATTGCTTCTCCATCGCATGAATTTGTGATTTTGTGGTGCTCTAAAGCGCTCTTACTCCATATTTTTTAATATTTTTAATTTATAGATCTAGTTATTTTATAATATTTTTATTTTCTAAGCAGTCATTAATTCTAAATAACTATTAAATAACTCTTCAGCTTACTTTTCGAAGTAGAATTTAGAATTTTACTTCGAAAAGTAGCCTGAAGAGTTCGATATCTTTGCCACGTTTAAGGACGCTGTTACAAATGGGTAGTCAAATCAATACTTTTTTACTTACAGTTTCTCATTAAATGTACCGGAGTGAAATTTTTTACTTCGGTACATTTATTACCTATTTAAAATTATATTTATAATTCAGAATCGTACCATGCAACTATCAACAACAACTATCAACAATTTGGCCAAAAAACATTTTAAGAATACAAAGCATTTTATATAATAAACATACTTTTGTGTAAAAAAGTGATGATTTGTCTAAGTACCCATTTGTAACAGCGTCCTTAACAAATTATTAAAATACTGAATTTGACGTTCTTTGCTTGACATCAGAAACTTCAAGCATAACACATGGCAGTTGGTCGATGCTTATTACTTTAAACTGATAAATCAAGAAATTAGTAACTCGATTATAGTTACTAATTTTGTATTACTAATCTGTCCATACTAGCCGTTAGAAATGCGAGTTTAGTTGTTTTGTCGAGTGATGACGAATATTACCTAGATATCTACTACCTACCAAGTGGTGCATGACTGTGACTGGTTTATTTCAAAACTATTATCAAACCAAACAGCAAGTACCTACTTAGCAGTTATAATTGCTAGTTTCCAACACCATTAGTAGTTACAAAATTGATCGGATGATTTTATAGAGAATGGATTTTCTCTAAGTTAATGTTATATTGATTAACCATCATTCAGACTTCGGGATTTAGATTTCTTGTGTGATTTGATTTTCAATCGTTTCAACGTTTGGTTTGAATTGATTCAAAGACCGAATTTTTTGCATGACCGCATTATAAATTATTATGGTCATCCGTAAAGGTGACATTACATGACTTGATTTTTTTTGTCACGGGAGTCACCGAAATTCAAAGAGATTTATAATTGAATGTCTTTGGTGAAAGTAGTCCCAATCTGCCTACTTTTGACTTTAGACGTCATTTGGAGGTCAAATGAAAGTCAAGTGGTTTCATGTGTTTTTGTTTAAAATAAAATTAATCTTATAATTTTAAGCGCAAAAAAATACAAAAATAGGGTTATGAAACCGAAAAGCTCCTAATGATTTTCGAATCAGCTTAGGATATTTTTACTTTACATACCGAATCGCCGTCAAAATCTTGCTTATGTCATACATCGCTCATTTTCGAATGTCGAACACCGCCGCGTCTCCCGCACCGAGCCGTTCCCCCATCGGACACAATACTCGTGATAGATTAGGAAATAACATTACCCAAACGTACAGGCACACATCCTACTATAAGTTATGTATATCTTATACGTCGGTTCGTGATTTATTATTACATAATTTGTTATTCAGTACTTGTTGTTGATTGCTCTGCTTTCAGGAGCTACGTTTATAGAAAATCTCAGAATGTACCTTACGTGAAAACTTTTCTTTTTCCCAATTTTTTTCTGTGTATGATGTTTTCTTTTAAAGACAAATCGGATAAGGCAAGATACCTACCTAAATTTTAGCAATAAGACTACTGATTTTCCAGCTAGACAACATAACTAGAACAATAAAATAAAACTAGATTTAAACTATAGTTTTTCAAAACGGAGCTACACTAAACACTTGAATTAGAAACTGAGTCGATACAGGATTTAGAGTAGCACAGAAGAGCGTACGGGGCTTGTGTACGAACGTCGCCGCGGGATAAACGTAGTCCTGGAATCCTCCTTGCGGCACTCTGAAATACTTACTGGCTTAAAAATTAATAGAGTGGAAATCCTAACAGACTTGCTTTTAATGATATAGTTATTGTATATTTTTTAAATTAAGTTATGAGCTTTTGAGGTACTTCGCTTTTTGTTATAGAGCATTGAAATTAAATTAAATATGAAAAACTAAGTTATTAAAAGTTTAAAAAAAAAAACACAACCAGCATTGAAAAAGTTAAATATATAAATAATAAATATGTTTGGACATATCACACAACGCCATCTAGCCCCAAGCTAAGCAACCTAATGCTTGTGTTATGGTAACGAGATGGCTGATAAACTACTTATATACATTTTTTTTTTTTTTGTAAATACATACATATTATAGATAGAAAAACACCCAGACTCGGAACAAATACTTGTAGGTCGTACAAATATTTGTTCCGTGCGGGAATCGAACCCGCGACATGCTGCGCAGCAGTCAATCGCTCAACCACTGCGCCAACCGTGTCGTCAAGTTAGGCAAAAGATTAAGATTGCCAGAAACTACGCAGGATAACAATTAATCATTATTTCTTAGCGTAAATTTAAATCTCAAATTAATGATCAAACAACCTTTAGTTCTAAACTGAGACAGAATAGAATTGAAAGGCACAAAAATGTAATTAGACTATGAAACTTTTAATGACGCTGAATATCTACTGCTTCTTTATTTATTAGGTTGGGGAAAAAGTCTTTTCGCATTATAGTATGTATGAACTTAAAATAAAATCTCTTTGGCTATACTATTTGTATCTGGCTGGTTTTGGTATCATTGAAAGTTTAAATTTTAAAGAACATAATTCCAAATTCAAATTAGGAAAATGTGTGATTTTCATTTGTTTTTCGTACTGTCAAGATGAGTTAATCTAATGAAGAAATTCGATACATTTTAAAATTTAACTACAAAAAAGGTAAAAATGCAATGCAAGCCGCGAAAAAAATTTGCGATGTTTATGGACCCAGTGCATTGTCTGTGAGAGTAGCACAAATTTGGTTTAAGCGTTTTCGATCCGAAAATTTTGATGTCAAAGATGCACGTCGCTCTGGTCGCCCTATTACGGATAAAATGGATGCCATTTTTGAAAAAGTGGAGCGGTGAAGCGGTGAAGAGCATCCGCCGTATAGTCCTGACCTTGCTCCTTCAGATTTCCACCTGTTTCAGTCTCTTCAGAATTCTTTAGGCAGTGTCAGGTTAACATCACGAGAGGACTGCCAAAACCACTTGTCGCGGTATTTTGATCAGAAGTCCCAAAATTTCTATAGCAATGGGATCATGTCCCTACCTACAAGATAGCAAAAAGTTATCGAACAAAATGGTACCTACATACTTTAGATAAATGTAAATAATGTATATTAAAAAATGTTTTGAATTTTCTTTAAAAATGCGAAGAAACTTTTTCCCCAACCTATTATGATATGGCTGTAATAGTACAGTCATGTGGTGCTCAAAAAGTGGGTTACCTGGAAAGTTTTCCGGGAGTTTTGAAAATTGGTGATACAAACTCATGAATGAACCAAATGTAAAATTATGGGCCATATTTTACATTTTGGACCTAGCTATAAGCACGCCATCTACAATTAGCTTTGCCCGACTTTCCCGATTGCACAATTGTTTAGGTACTAACAGCGCCCCCCTGTCAACGTTATTTGCCAAAAGATCCTTGTAGCAGTGTACATTCGGCGATAGTCAAATGGATAAAATGTCACAAGTATTATTATTACCCCAATTAAAATTCGACAATATTTTCAAACTGTCAATACTACCTTTAAACTTCCTTTTAAAATCTTTAAATTTTAAAATCGTTTACGCTTAGGGTACGCTTGTTGCACTGCATACGAATTCAATAAAGCGCTTGCTATCTTCCCTCAGCAATGCGTTAGCTGAGAATATCCATCGTATCCCAACGTGCTTATCGCGACCAGCGATGCGAGTTGAAAGGTCCTTTCAAGTCCCAACTTACATATTTAAGAGCCTGGAGATTTACGAGAGCCCTGTCGATACCTGCTTAGTCGATGACGAAAGGAAATCTTCAGACGACTTAAATATAGGTCGTTAAATAAACACCGATGGACACCGGTCCCCTTTATTGAGATCTTTGAGACAAGGTTTATTTCGACGTTTCGTTTGGTCGTTTGGGCCCTTATGTGGCTGAGTAATGACTGGTTATGTAAAGAATAAGTAGGTACGGTACTGATTACTGTGGTTAGTGGTTACCTTACCAGAAAAAGGACAGTCTTTATACAAGGTTGATATGAGCGAGAGGCATTAAATGAAACCACATATACTATAGATGCATAGTGTTAACTCGTAACTATTAAAAAAAAGTTTAGAAGAAAAATAAGAAAAAACTTTTTTCGAACAAATAAAATAGCTTAATGATCTAATTATAATGTAAACATCCTTTGTAGACATTTCCACTGACGTGCGTAACAAAACGGCAACGTCGCGTCAAAATTTCTGTCTTTTTATTGTTAGCCCTGCTCCGTTCAAACTCACTTTTAGACACACGTAATACTTGAATTATTTCACTTGCTTGCAGCACAGCTAGTAACAGACTGACCCATGAGCTAACGCGCTACGCCGGCAACCATCAAGAGTGGGGAACGGATGTAGCGCGCCACCTCGTTTGGTAAAACAGTATCATTAAAACAATTCTAAAATTATTTTAAATATTCGATTTAACATTATATAAAATACGGTAATTAATTAATGCATAACTTTAACTGTAAAATCAATGTTTAATAAAATGAATGGATCGTAGCCATACCAAAAGTAACGCCATCTAGCGGTATAAGATGACAATCATTTCCATTGTAGATATTACCATATTACTGTATCATACCCGCACAACAATAGCTAACAGATTAGTATACTTTCAAAAATCAGTAGCCTATCTTATTTTAACTAAATTCTAACATTCGGCCATCCGCATAATTTACGCGTCCTCGCGTATTATACGAATAGAATAGAATATATTTAATTGCTTTAAAACATGGTACATTAATTACATGCTTTGCCATGGACTGGCATATAAATATTAAAACATGTTAAATTTATAAACTTTAAAAAAACACATTAATTTGTAAAAACAATTAATTACCAATAAGCCATTTGTGTACTTTAGATTTAAAGTGTTTCTGAAGAAGTTTCTTCATTTATTTTGGATTATTTAAGATTTTAATTGCAGTGATAAAGCTATTTTTATGACATAATGAGCATGTGCATAATGTGAAGGAATTCTTAGCCGTGTTGGGTCTCGACGGGTATATTTTGAATGCAAGTTGCATGTTAACCAGCTGCAGCCTGCAGGATGTTAAAGGACTGATACTGCATATTGCTCCTAGGCTTTTTTTTTTATGAGGAAAGCATCAATTATATTGGTCGAGTTTCCTCAGAGTAGGAGCCCATACCCGAGTAAAGAGGAAACATCCGTGGTAAGCAGTAAGTGCAACAGTTTCACTCGCGGTACATTTTAAATGTTTAAGAGCAAATATAAATTAGTTTAGTGTCTTGCAGGCGTGTTGTATTTGTAATTTCCAAGTTACAATGCTGGTCTAGAATAAGTCCAAGAAATTTGTATTCACCAACTTCATTAATCTGTTGTCCTTGACAATTAACTTTAAATGCTTCTTTATTTTTTTTTTTTCCTTTTTTTTTATTATAGTTTCGATTATTTATGTATTTGGTTTTATTTAAATTTGCACAGAGATAATTGTTTTCGAGCCATTTTAATACTTGTTTTACTGTTTCACTAAAGTGTTTTTCATAACTTGTTTCCGATTTACTATTATTTGTTACTATTACCGATATCGTCAACAAAAGTATGCATTGTTGTTGTAAAGCTGTAGGTAAATCGTAGATATAAATGAGGAAAAGTAATCGATCAAGTATGCTTCCTTGGGGTACTCTTGATTTAGTTTGACTATATTCAGAACTGCATGATGTGGACTCGTAATTTTCGTTTAATTCTACCTTTTTGTTGACGGTTAGATAAATAGCTAGCCAATCAATAACTATTCCTCTAATTCCGTAGTTATTGCATTTTTGTATTAATAAATCGTAGTTGACAAAGTCGAAAGATGATCGATGATCGTTGATGACGTGTGACTGGTATGAGTTTATCTAAATTATCAATTACATTATTTATCAATTTAAATGCTGCTAAAGTAGTCAATTTTCCCATAGGAAAGCCGTTGTGTTCCTCTTTAATAATTTGACATTTTTCTAAATAATTTGCGAGTCTTTACATGATTTTCTGATTCCTGTTATAGAAACCACTACACTGTTGTGATCAGCCTTGGTGACTTACAGTTTACATTGATTCGTACTTTGTTGATCGAATCAAATCGAATGATTTTTATGTACAACAATCACAATTACCATGTAACATTTGAAGACACAAATCTCATCTACTTACTTAAAACAATTACAACTGTAATTATTATCAGAATTTTTCACTAGTAGTGGTACAAGTTGCTACTACCTTGAAACCACCAACATCTTATTTATGTAATGTTGTGCATGACAAAGTTAAGTCAATAAATAAACACGTATCGTCTACTAGTGGTACAAGTTGCTACTACCTTGAAACCACCAACATCTTATTTATGTAATGTTGTGCATGACAAAGTTAAGTCAATAAATAAACACGTATCGTCTACTAGTGGTACAAGTTGCTACTACCTTGAAACCACCAACATCTTATTTATGTAATGTTGTGCATGACAAAGTTAAGTCAATAAATAAACACGTATCGTCTACTAGTGGTACAAGTTGCTACTACCTTGAAACCAGCAACATCTTATTTATGTAATGTTGTGCATGACAAAGTTAAGTCAATAAATAAACACGTATCCTCTACTAGTGGTACAAGTTGCTACTACCTTGAAACCACCAACATCTTATTTATGTAATGTTGTGCATGACAAACTACAGTCTATAAATAAACACGTATCGTCTACTAGTGGTACAAGTTGCTACTATCTTGAAACCACCAACAACATATTTTTACTAGTGGTACAAGTCGCTACTACCTTGAAACCACCAACAACATATTTTTACTTGTGGTACAAGTCGCTACTACCTTGAAACCACCAACAACATATTTTTACTAGTGGTACAAGTCGCTACTATCTTGAAACCACTAGGGCGGTACAAGTCGCTACTACCTTGAAATCACCAACAACATATTTTTACTAGTGGTACAAGTCGCTACTGCCTTGAAACCACCAACATATTTTTACTAGTGGTACAAGTCGCTACTGCCTCGAAACCACCAACAACATATTTTCACTAGTGGTACAAGTCGCTACTGCCTTGAAATCACCATTTTTACCAGTGGAACTGTAACCCGTGGCGCAGCAGCCAGCGGCAGCAGTTGCTCTTTTTTCAGCGGACAGCGTCCGCAATTAGCAATAATTGCACGGATTCATCTGGAAAACACATTAAAATAACCGCCGAGTATACTGTAACCCAGTCTATAGTTGTTTTGTACTTGTACCTTTTGTTTTATATATTATCACGTGTCCAATTTCGAAGCGAGTTACAGATTAATTATATGTATACATTAAACAGACGGGTATTATTTTTTTTTAAAGAGAAATCGTTATGTAGGACACTTTAATATAAAATTCAAAAACAGAATTAGATAACAGCATTTAAGCAAATCAAGAAGGGGAACAAACAAAAAAAAACTGTTTGCTTGGCATGGCGAAGACAAAAGTACAACATTATTTTATGTCACGGTCAGGTAGGTCTTATGCCACAAATACATCTCACATAAAATAAAGATTAATTATGTACCTCAAGAGTACAAATAAAAATAAATTAACTCAAGCTCTTACCTTTTGATAGTTTCAATTCAGAACGACCAAACTTACTTACGTAGGCCTGGATATAATCGGCTGGTATGACCAACCAACTTTATGCCACTTCTGAAATGTTAGCCCTGCTCCGTTCAAACTCACTTTTAGACACACGTAATACTTGAATTATTTCACTTGCTTGCAGCACAGCTAGTAACAGACTGACCCATGAGCTAACGCGCTACGCCGGAAACCATCAAGAGTGGGGAACGGATGTAGCGCGCCACCTCGTTTGGTAAAACAGTATCATTAAAACAATTCTAAAATTATTTTAAATATTCGATTTAACATTATATAAAATACGGTAATTAATTAATGCATAACTTTAACTGTAAAATCAATGTTTAATAAAATGAATGGATCGTAGCCATACCAAAAGTAACGCCATCTAGCGGTATAAGATGACAATCATTTCCATTGTAGATATTACCATATTACTGTATCATACCCGCACAACAATAGCTAACAGATTAGTACACTTTCAAAAATCAGTAGCCTATCTTATTTTAACTAAATTCTAACATTATGGAGTATGACCATAAAAAGACAGAAACACCTTCAGGTGATGTACTCTCAGGTGGTCATACACCTTTAAACGACAGAATTTTCAACAACATACTTAGTCAGCTGTTAGGGCAGATACGTTGTGTTTCAACAAAGAAAAAACTAAAAAATAATCCTGTGACTAAACTATTGCTTCTATTTATCTGATTTTTAGTAAAGAGGCTGAAAATCATACAAAGTATATGTGGTTTAATTTAATGCCTCTCGCTGTCTTTGACGATACTTGGACAACCCTCTCGATCTCTCTTTCCACATCCAATTCCACATGAAACTACTGGGACTAAAATGTACTACACTTCTGGACACATCTATTGGCCCACCTTAGAGTTTAGGTTTCGATGGCCCCTACCAAAATATGATTGCTAGATTGAACAAAAACTGTTGATGCAGTTTTAAACCTGATACATTTTACCAGCTTTTTCGATCGTATTGTTTTAAATTTGAATTCAGAATACCATACGACATGGAGTTACGCCTAACAAGTCGGATATGCGCCTTGTTAAAGGCAATTGATTTTTGAATAAAAAACATGTTTTATCAAATAAAGGTTTAATTTAATAACGCGTGTTGCCTCCATGGGCATCTACCACAGCTCTCATACGATTAGGCATAGAGTTTATCAACCGCTCTATGAAATTTTGAGGGATCATCTCCCATTCCTCTTCTATGGCAGTTTTCAACTCCTGCATCGTCTGGGCAACTGGCTGACGAGCCCTAACACGTCTTTTTAGCTCGTCCCACATGTGCTCAATGGGGTTCATGTCTGGGCTTCTGACTGGCCAGTCCATAACTGTGATGTTCACATCCCGAAGATATTCCCTGACGATGCCGGCCGCATGGGCTCTTGCATTATCATGCATAAAAAGGAAATTTGGGTCCACATAGTCCGCGTATGGTATCACGTGAGGTTCTAAGCACTCACGAATGTACCTTTTAGCATTTAATGTTGGCATCCGTGGTCCTGTAACAACCTCAAGTTGAGTTTTGCCGCTCGCGGATATACCGCCCCAGACAGTCCATGAGCCACCGCCATAAGCAACCCTCTCTTCAAAGCAGCATTGTGCGAAACGCTCTCCCTTACGTCGGTAGACCTTCTTCCTTCCATCATTGCCATGTAACACAATTTTAGACTCATCAGAAAAGAGTACACGGCTCCAATCTTGCTGTGTCCAATTTAAATGACTGCGTGCGAAATGAAGGCGCGCTGTTCGGTGGGCTCGCGTTAGTTTGGGGCCATTAGCTGGCTTGTGTGGTACCATATCGCGTTCTTTTAACCTTCTCCGAACAGTTCGAGCGCTCACAGATACTCCGTGGAAGTCGCGAAGTTGGTTTTGTATCTCAATGGAGGTAAGGTGACGATTTCTCAAGCTGGTCGTCACGATGAATCGATCCTGCCTTTCAGTTGTGACCCGAGATCGTGGCCTTCCGTGGCGACGAACAAAGCCGCCAGTCTCTAGGTACCTCCGATAAACATTTCGGACCGCAGATCGACTTAAATTAAGTTGAGCACTCGCGTTTCTTTGGCTGTGTCCGGCCTGAATAAGTGCCACAGCTTGGGCGGCGACTTCAGGTGAAGTATCCATAGATTATTGATAGAACCTCATTTTAATGTTAAGAATAAGTAATGTTTGTTGCAAAACCAAAGATATCAACCACTTTTTCAAGAATTAAATCCAAGTAAACCAATAAAACCAAGTTTTCTTAGTACTCGATTGTTTGATATCAACAAACAGGCTCCAAATTGTCTTTTGTTTCTTTAAATTCTGTGTTCGAAATTCAAAAAAAGACTATTGAATGAAATTGTGAATGTGCCAGGTTCAAAACTGCATAAAAACTTTTTGCTCGACCTAATATAAAATTTTAGCTAGGACCAAACGAAACTGAAAATACAAGGTGGGCCAAAAGATGTGTCCAGAAGTGTAGTTTTACGTAAAACTCACCGCTTAAGTAATCTATCACATCCGTGCTACATAGAATGCATGAAGCCATCAAGCCAAGCTGTCAGCGTAACATAAAATGTAGTACAACATATGCCAACGACGAGATAATGTACTGAAAATATGCTCCTCTTATCCTCGCAAAGGTAACGTGTCATCTCCCGACTTCCCGAGGTTGCGCAGTTTCCTCGCAAGGGCACAGCGACTCGACGCAAACTTGACAGACTGCCAACTATCGACCGATGAGATGATGTTAGTCAATGTCAACAAGCACTCCTAACGATTCATTATCACTTAGCAGACTTGTTACTGGTTAGCCACTGTTTTTAAACTGGTGTTCTGCCTATTCTTAGTTCTATGAGCCTTGATACATCCATTTCTGATCTTGGGTTTTCTAATAGACCTCTACAACGGTACATTTTGACGATATTCCTCTTGTGTGAATTCGCTCAACCGTAGTTGGTAAGGATTACTTATCAATTGAGGGTTTATGGAACTTTCGTAATGTTCAAGTAAGAACGTATCTTCCCAAAAGCGGAATCATGACTCAGTATCAAATACACTGAAGCCTTACATCTGAAACATTTTTGTTCTGAACCGAAAAGCACACAGCGCCTATTTATCTACTGAGCCGATTAAACTGAATGAAGATTGACTACGTGAAATCATGTTCTAACTCGTCAAATAGGTATTTAACATTTTCAGTATCGTTAAAATAAATCTAAATGTAAATTCTACTACTGAAACATCGAGTCAAGATAACTGATCTACATCGAACAACATTTAGTATAATCCAGAGACTTTAAAATCTCTTATAAATCCGATAGCGATGGCGCTCTAACGAGGGAAACCTTGTTGAGCTGCTCTCGAGAAACTCCCGCACGAGTTAACACCTCACGGCTCGACCAGAATGCACCACACCGCTGATTTAAGTACAGGAAATGAATCTTATACCCCCTCACCTAACCCCCAACTGCATTTTTCATACTTTTCCTACAACCCACCTCGTCCTTTATAAAGAAAATAAAGTTTACCGTAATATTGTGTAAAATGGAAAGATGGAGAGAGTTTTAAAATGCGTTTAGATTGTAGCGTCATAGTTGCACGTTTAGTTTTCCTGTTTAATACAAACTGTTTTACTTTCGCCTGTAAAACAGTTTGTATTTAGTGGAGAAACAGTGAAAAAATAATTGCAATATTGGAACAAAATATAAGACAATTGCCTATTAATTAGTTTTATATATAATATACAGGGGAAGATGCTTATATTTTCTACAGTTCTACAAATCATAGAACCACCACATAATCTTCAAAAAACTGTAATGGCATAAAAGAAGTGGAGAAGTGATCACTCAAACGTTATGTCGGCAGAGGACGCGACAACAACCAACTTGCAAATTGTCTAGCCATGAGCGATGGCTTTTATATCTTGCTCTAAACATGAAAATATGGCAGATGCCCTTCATCCATCTTATTATTAGTGACCAGTGTGTCAAGGTTCGAGGTGCCTTTCTACACAACTTTTTTATAAACGATTTTCTCTACATAATTTTCGGTACCTACTCAATCCAGCACTAGTAAAGGACATTTATAAGTGCCAAAGCACTAGTTAAAACCACGTTTGGCTTAAATATTGTGAGCTGAAAGTTTATAAAACCGCGGCATTTTATGGCAGTTTGCCAAACTATAGAGTATACAACAATAACAGTTCCTTCACAACAAAAATCTATCTGCTTTTTGTTAGTATTCAATCAAAACTATAACTATAACTATGTTTGTGGTGTAAGCAATCACGTAATTTTATCTAAACTGCAGTATCGATTAAATAGAACTTGAAAATCATAGGGTAGATTCTCGTTTCGGAAATTCAGACGAGTATCCCATGCACAAATACTAGTCTGTGAGCATTGATATAAAATATCTTATATATAAAATTCTCGTGTCACAATGTTCGTTCCCGTACTCCTCCGAAACGGCTTGACCGATTCTCATGAAATTTTGTGAGCATATTGAGTAGGTCTGAGAATAGGCTAACATTTATTTTTCATACCGCTAATTTTTATCCCGGTGTACGCGGGTGAAACCGCAGGGCGCAGCTAGTAAAATATAAATCAATGTCTGTGAGTGCCATATTTCTACTCTACTAGGGAATCAGTAAAACTCTAGTTCCCGATTCCTGAACAGCCAAAGCATGCTTTACTTTATAAAGTCGAGGAGAAGCTTTGAAGAAATTTATGAGAATTTTTCACATCCAAAATGAAGGTCATGACTAATATACTAATTTCAATTAAAGAATTTCAGTAACCAACTTGGAAAAGAAAAACATATTTTTTTTCCTTCATAAGGCAGAGACAAATTTTCAGCCTATTAGTAATTCAACCCTTATAATTTGATTAAATAGGTGTCTCGGGAATATAATTCGTTTAGAGATTTTGTTCAGAGATATTGCCTCTCTAATGTATAAGGACATAATTTAATATCTCATGAAGATCAAATTAAGTGCGTATATGTGTTTAATTAATTGGCTCTCATTTTGTACATCCTATATTATCTTTTATAACTTAGTACTTACTTCTACGCTCCTCATGTTTTATTAACTGGGTAAGTAGGTGTTCCTCTTCATCATATAGGTAAATAATTCCCGAAGTACTGATCGGTGTTCAGTCAAAATCTTCGGTTGATAACTTTTATGTTGTCAATTAAACTTTTGGAACTACACCGTTACGGTAATCGGCAACAGTGAACAGTGCGGTACCTGCAGTCTAAATTATAATTTATTTTAAGAGCCAATACAGTTCCACGTATGTGCACCGCGTTTTATATCTGAAACCGCGCTCGAGACACTCCTCTCCCTCGGCTCCCCGAGGAATTTACCCTTTTCTTCACTAAAAACAAATACTCATGAGCGCCGGTCTACTCTACCTACCCGCCACAACTGTATAATATTCTAATAATATTTGCCAACGATGACTGCAGAGGTCCCGAGAATTTTCGATACAGGTTTTCGTGTCTTTGTGGAATGGGAATTAAAGGAACAGACAAAGCCAAATATAGATGACGCCATTATCGCTGACAACCATCAGCTATCTATCTGTTGAAGGTTTTCAAGGATATTAAAAAGTAAACGCGCTCTCATCTAAAAAAAATATGGTATTTGTAAACAACACCAGTGACGATGCGACTCTTAGCGGGAAACATCAACCAGAAAATAAATTAAAACTATTTTACTTACCAGACTTCTTTCTAGACATTTTTTTATCTCTTTGTCGATGGCACAGCACTGACAAGCTGACAAGTATCATAAGGAAAAGTCAAGATAAATGTAGGTCAATGACCATTGACATTGCCACCATAACCTACAAAAGCAATAAACAACCTACCTTGCATACAATTTATTAGTAATACAGACAGTCTCCATGAGGCGCAGGCGGAAAATGAAATAAAAGAGAAATGAGCGCTTTGTAAAATAGACTGGGGATGTAGACAACAAATCATTGGAGCCATATTAAGGTACAAAACTAAAAAGTGTCGCAATCTTTCTGTGATACCAATGGGTGCAGACCAGCAATTATGAACTTCAGCATTTCGAAAGAATTACTCCCACAATGCCACCGTACGATTGAACACTGTCGAGCATCAGTCATCAGACTTTTTGTGTCAGCAATAGAATCCAACCTTTCAATAGCCGGAAATTGCTTGCTGCTGCTGGGATACCTAACAAGTCAAATGTACTTTGAAAACTACAACCCGTTCCTTGTGGCTAGTGTGTGTCACGCTATCATCCGACGCATACCTACGCAGATATCACAGACGTGCTCTACCTCAAAAAATTGCGCCGCAATTTTGATGTGCATCGTTTCTCCTTTATGCAAATAATATCTCCATCATGAAGAATACCAGGAGTTGTACGACGCTTCACCATCTAACACAATGACGTAAAAAAAGTACTTTTCAAATGTTGATGGACTCAATTGAAATTTGTATGCCATATGTTGGAAATATTTTGATAAGTACGGGGTGTTTACTGGAACTGTACGGTTCTCCCCAGCCTCCTCTGCCGAGAGCCATAGTGCTGTTGGGCAACCTGCTGTTACTGACAGTCCCGAGCACAAACACAAGTCACAGGCGACCAGGCGAGACCGCTTTTAATATAATTTGTTTAGCGAATAACGTCTTTGCGTTTCTTTATGATTCAATTATCGTTAGTTGACAGGATTATGACGAGAGATCTTGATAGGGTTTTAAACTGTACGTAATTGATAGTTTACTAACTGTAAGCCGACGTTCGCACGTACGTAAAAATATCGCGGCGGGATTTTATCGCGCACTGGATTTTCAACTCTCGTTGTTGAGCCGTGCATTGAGAATCCAACTTAACAACAACAGAGTGCATTCTAGCGCGTCGAAAAAACACACTGTTGGATTTTCTACTCTCGGCGCTAAGCAGAGCGTTGAAAATCTACGATATTTTTACGTCCGTGTGAACGTCCACATAGACTATGAACATTAATAAAAACTTTACCTACAAAAACGTGTTGTTAACGACTCGTGAGTCGATGTTGGCGTAACATTGAGGGACAAGCTTTAACGTAGAACAAATTATAAAGTAATAAATAATCCTCTTGCAACGGGTAATTAATGAAAAATGGTTTAGGTTATTATAACAGAATTTTAATTGGTTGCGTGCTAATGTTGGCATAAGAAAATTAAAATTCTTCCTCGGGGCTGACTAAGCAAACTGTCAACAACGAAGTTTGCCACTTATAAGTAGTAGACTAATAAGAATTTTAAAAGTGAAACAAAAAGTAAACTTAATTAAACAGGAAATATTTAAAACGAATTAAGAATATTTTGGCTCTTTGGTTAATTACAGATTCTTACAAGAAATTCATTATCCTTTATTCATCCATAATTTATACTTTTCACGGAAGAATAAGAATAAGAATACTATTTATTACACACACAAGATTCATGATAGGTACACAAGATCAGATGTACAAAACAACAAAACACGGATATCTACATAAATCTACACAGATCATGTAACCCTGTCTCCTAAACTAGCAAGTCCTGTATCTTAGGAGACAGTGTTAGGCCATACAGGGCGGTTTGTCATGTAGGTATAGCTACAGCCAGAGTGTTTAGCGCGAGGGAGGTTAAGTCATACATTTATGTGCCGGTGTGTAATGTGTGTGTGATGTGTGTAAGAAAAACACACGAAATCGCGCTTATTTAAAAACTATAAAAAAGTAAGTTTAAAAACTAAAACCCGACAAAAACTGACCGAAGACCCGACCCGGGTTTTAAAATTACTTTATATTTAAATTATTTTGGCGTTATAATTTCGTGATAAAGTATTTGCAGAGCTACTTTACATAAGAGGAATAATTATTATATACTAAGGGCTGATTTTTCAATAGGTTGATAACTTTTATGTGAAGAATAAATGTGACAGTTTGACATATTTTCTATACAAAAGCTGTCAAACCACCATATTTATTCCTCAGATAAAAATTATCTGACTATTGAACAATCAGCCCTTAATTATGTATTTTAGGTAGGTTTGGAGAGAAAATATGTGAAAATATGACACATCTGAGGTGTGATATTTGAAATTATTCCCAACTATCGGGTGCAAGCAAGCAAAGCCGCTAGCAATAGCTAACATTTGAGATGTGCTAATTAAGCCCTTTCATTTGATACCCAACAAGGAATCATTAAAACGTATTTTTTTTTAGTTCATGACTTTATGACCTCTAGAGGGCGCCATATTCAATTTAATGTGACGTCACATAGCCTATAACCAGCGGGCGATCAAGACGCTTTCAACGATACCTCATTTGTCAAGTTATGATAATTGATAAGTAGTTTAGAAGTTATGAGGTAACAGATTAACATACATACATACCTACCGGTCAAAATCATAACCCTCTTATTTGCTTGCCGTAGTTCGGATAAAAAATATTCAATCGATTTTATAACATTCATTTAAAATTTTACAAAAAGAGACAATGTCTTCGATCAATAATAGCACTAGATACAGGATCAGGAACAAAAATAAGTCGCTGTAGTGGCCACGTTTACACACACATAAACATTTACATTTGTTACTACGAAATATAGAAAAAAGTTTTATAATATTAACAACTTCAATTCATTATAAACCTTAACAATCAAACATAAAGTTTAATTATGATTGTAAAATATTTATATTTAAGTCCTTCTATCATCGGAGAAAGGTAAAAGTAATAAATTAAAAATGTCGCTTGAAAATAAAAAGTTATTTTTATAATAAGTACAAAAATATTTATTCTAAAATGAAACTTAAATCTTGAGCACTAAGGTTAAAAACATTTTGTTGACAATTTCGTGCTTACTCTATTTTGGAACTAGACATAGTTCTTGGTATTTACATTTCAATGCTCAGAACACAGTAAGTATTGACGGACGTAGAGTAGCAGAATAATAATATATTTTTTAGGCCATGGTTCGTTTTATATGGTAGCAAATATTTTTGACCGATTTATAAAAGTAGAAGGACTAAATTAGTACAATAGTTATTTTATTAAGACATTGCTATTAACTGTCTACGGGTTGGCTCATTGTAATCAACCCGTATTAAAAAATGGGTGCGTCTACTTTTGTACGCGATTTTGAAGTTATAAAAAATATTTGTATTATATCATATACTTTTTTAGGGTTCCGTACGCAAACGGGACCCTAATACTAAGACTCCGCTGTCCGTCCGTCTGTCAACAGGCTGTATCTCATGAACCGTGATAGTTAGACAGTTAAAAATTTCACAGATGATGTATTTCTGTTGCCGCTATTACAACAAATACTAAAAAATAGAATAAAATAAATATTTAAGGGGGCTCCCATACAACAAACGTGTTTTTTTTTTGCTCGTTTTTGCTGGATATTGGTAACGGCAACAGGTAGACGCTTGAAATATTAACAATATTTTTTTTGTATTGTTTTGCCACCCAAAAAATAGCTCGACGTGGTCTTGGCTGAGTTTATATGTTAATAAGAAAGCAAGTATATCACTAGGAAATCTACTTACAAAAACAACATATAAAGTAACAATACTACTCCATGCATTTCCCTGTTCCAGAACAGTCGATGTTTGAAATAAGACCACAAAAGTATTTGTGTTTTTATTTTTCGGGCCGTTTTTGAAGCGCTTATCGGGAATCTAGTACTATTATTGATCGAAGGACAATGTCATTACTCAGAGAACATACGAGTAGATACCTACTTACCTACTTCATGTAGACAGAATATCAGCCATTAGGACAAGCGATGTAAGGCTTTAAGTGAAGCTTATCGCAAATGTATGAAGGCTTCAGTATCGCTTTGTGTCGAACGAGCGATTTCGAAACAAGCCCCTAGCAGACCCATTCAGACCGAGATCCCGGTAGAATAACGACTTAATGTGAGCTACAGAACGAAAATGTATGAGGAATATTCAAAAGCTAATCTTAGGGAACTGTGGGTTATTCAAGAGACAGATAGAATACTCTTTACTGATCAAATTACAAATAAGAAGTTTTTCAAGTTACGTAGGGTATCAAAATCCTGTTCTTTTTATGAAATAAATACTTATAGGTACTATGGGCCAAAGTTCCGCATGATCACCTCAAAGGCGATAATCGCATAGCACCGCTCACGTCTCGATCGTACAATGTTCGTTTGTCACTAGCTGCGCTCTCACAGGAATATTTTCTTAAGTGAGCATGCTTAAGTTTTGTCCATAGTACCTACAGACTTATTTCATGACATTCGTGCCCAACAGTACAACACCCTTTTTATTATTTTTATTTTCCTTCACAAGTTTTATTTTAGTCAAAGTACTTTTTCGGCACAAAAAATACCTAAACATCATAGTAACGGCAGATAATAATCAAAGGGCGAAGTTCACTGCAATATCCGAAGTGCGATCGCGTCCTGAGTTGTCAATTTGGCACATTTTGTACCGCGTGGAGTGCTCTCCATCCTTCAAGCGCCCTCCTGGCCTCCAATGACGCCTCACAACCATTTTTTAACGCGGCAACAAAGAAAAAAATAATAATTGAAGGTCACTTGATGATGTAGAATAACTTCGTTATTTTATTGAAGCTATAAAACATTTTATGTTGAAGGTTATTTTGATACCTACATTTGACTGTAAGCTCTTGTCTCGTGAGCTACAATCAACAATATTTATTTAAAAATCAAAATATTTTATTTCACATAAACCTACATGGGCACTTATGAAACGTCAGAAGCTAGGTGCACGGTTTCAATTGGTTGTTTCCTATGGAGAAGAGCCGGCAAGAAACTCCACGGTTACTCTAAAAAATAATTGGCTTTTACAATATTTTCAAATAACAGTGTTAGTAGGTATGGGAGGACAATGTAGGCCTTTCAACAACTACCAGGTACTTAACAAAATAGAAAATAGTCAACAAATATACAGTCTATTAGACCTGCCACAGATTATTCGTATATAGTATATTTCATGATAAGGGTTATTCCTTTATAAATAGGTAAATAGTAGCCTACACCTTTAATAATCTACTTAATATTTACGTAGTACAAATCTTAAATTCATTCACTGTCAGACATCACACCACCTAAACCACTGGATACTACTTAATGAAATGAAATTATTTAACGAGGGTCCGAATATAAGAAGCAATTTTGAACATTCATCCCCTTAAGCGGTTAAAATAGGGGATGAAAGTTTTCATGGACGTTTACACGGTTTGTGCCTATCTAAAAAATATTCTATTCTTTTGAGCATCTTTACGTAAATTCGTATCGTTTTTATTTTTTTATCAAACAAAAGCTTTCTGTCCTTATAGCCTACCTACATAAACTCACGCCTTCTTCCCATGGGTTCCATGGGCAGAAACTACAGAACGCCACCTGCTACGATCCATACATAACATACTACTTTTGCTTCGTTTACGTTCATATATATGGATCGTAGCCCTCTTGTCATACAAGCAAGCCGGTTGCGAGTACTACGCATCTGATCTTTCTGAAGAACATCACCAATAAGGTCCAAATGAGATCCAAATAAAATCAAAATGAGATCCATTGAATTAAACACATTTCACGGAAGACATATCGTAATATGTCTTCCGTGAAATGTGTTTAATTAAATGGATCTCATTGTGTTCATCCTAGAGCTTTTATAAATTAGTACCCTTCTATGTTTTATTAACTAAGTACGTTGTTCCTTATCATCTTTAATAATTCCCGTAGTACCGATTTTCAGTCGCGAAAACTTCGATTGATAACCTTTACGTTTTCAACTAAATAACTACTTTTATCAATCAACCAACAGCCTACCGCAGTCCACTGCTGGACATAGGCGTCTCCCAGGCTGCACCACAACACTTTGTCCTCCGCCTTCCGTATCCAGTCTGTCCCAGCTACATTCTTAAGGTCTTCGGTCCATCTAGCTGGGGGCATCCCATGCTACGCTTGCCAATACGCGGTCTCCATTCCAGGACTCGTCTGCTCTACCGGCCATCGGTCCTTCGACAAACATGGCCAGCCCACTGCCACTTCAGTTTGCTTACTCTGCAAGCTATGTCGGTAACTCCGATTCTTTTTCGGATAAATTAATTTATGATTTTATCTATCAAAGAAACACCGAGCATAGCCCGCTCCATAGCGTGCCGAGCGACCTTGAATTTGTAGACCAGCCCGACTGTCAGTGTCCACGTTTCGGTACCGTATGTCATCACGGGCAGAACGCACTGGTTGAAGACCTTAGTCTACAAATATTGCGGGATAGGCGACGAGAATAATTGACGAAGTATCCCAAACGCTGCCCAACCTACCCGGATTCTAATGTCGGCTTCTTTCTCAAACTCGTGTCTACCGAGCTGGATAAATTGCTCTAGGTAGACATACTCCTTCACAACTTCGAAAAGCGACCCTTCGGTGTGGATTAGACTCGGCATGAATGTGAATTATACATAACTTTTGTTTTGTCCAAATACGTGTCAAGGCCAACCCGCCGAGAGGCTCCATTTAGGCTATTCAGCATCTGATCTAACTTTTCCAGCGTCTCTGCCATTATGCCGATGTCATCGGCAAAGCGAAGGTGTGAGATGTACTCGCCGTTCACGTTGATACCCTGTCCAGTCCAGTCCAGCGTCTTGAAGACGTCCTCCAACGCATTGGTAAACAGTTTCGGGGATATCACATCCCCTGTCTCAACCCTCTGAGCAGTTGGATGGGGTTGGTTTTCTGATCCTGGATCTGGACAGTCATCGTGGCAGCGTCATACAAGCATCTCAATACTTGGATGTAGCGCCAGTCAAATGACATCGTTGCAGAAAGGCAAGAACTGCCCATATTTCGACGGAGTCAAAGGCTTTCTCGTAGTCTACAAATGCCAAACACAGCGGCTGGTTGTACTCCTTGGTCTTTTGTATGATTTGCCAAACAGTTCAAATGTGGTCTAAGGTACCTACCGGCCGGGCCTTTTCGAGAAACCGGCTTGTTCTGGTGGCTGGAACTCGTCAAGTCTCCTGGCGAGACCGTTCGTGACGACTCTCGAGAACAGCTTGTTCACGTGGCTCAGAAGTAAGATGGGTCTATAGTTCCTCAGCAAGGTTTTGTCACCTTTTTTAAAGAACAGAACCACCGCACCTCTGCTCCAGGCCTCGGGCGTTGTACCCTCTTGGATAACTGAGTTAAAGAGACTCGCTTGTTCTCTCAGGATTGAAGCGCCACCCGCTTTAAGGAGCTCTGTCGTTATTCCGTCATCCCCAGGTGCCTTGTTGTTGTTTAGCTACTCGAGAGCTGCCCTAATCTCGCACTAGTCGAAATCCGGGATATCCTCCGTACAGTGACACGTTAATTCAGCTCGACTGCACTATGTCCCGCTGGTTTCGCCGTCCGTGTTGGGTAAATTTGTCCGTAAAAATCCTGGGCTTTCTCGAGAATCGTGGTCTGTCGGTCACGATTCTGCCATCCGCAGTTCTCAGTTTCGTCAGATTGGACCTTCCTAATTGCATCCTAATTCATTTTCGACCCCCCGATTCTCCTCAATCACGACCTTACTGTCGCGGTTGTTGGAGCACTGAAGGTCGCGTCGCGTCAGCTTTGTGATCTTTAGGTTTATGGCCCTCTTATCTGACGATGACGACTGCGTGGATGGAAACTCCCGTCTTTCTCTCAAGTCCGAGAGTCTCCGAATACTTTTGTAGCTACTTAATAATATATTATACACATCACGGTAATCGGCTACGGCGAATAGTGCCACCACAGCCATTGCAACCACCACCACCACCAATACCACTGCAGTCTAATTTATAATTTACTAGCTGCGCCCCGCGGTGTTACCCGCAGTTTATGAGATACACTAAAACATGTATTATTTAATCGGTGAGAAAAGTATTCACAAAAACATTGCTCATCCCACGGGAACACTAAATATTTTCGGGAAAAAAGTGGCACATGTGATACCTAATCCAAGTTGTTAACTACTTCCACACCAAAGAAGGACGGCCAAATCGTACCTGACGACGAGACGGTGGTGTACAGATATGCCATATATATATGAAAAAATCCATTATTTTTTAAGGTCTTATAAAACATAAGAAATAGATATTTAAGTCGCCAGAAAAAAAGATATGCAAATTTTTTTGTTTATATCATAATTTGGAAATTATTTAGAATAACATGTTCAGAACGCACCTATTGTCGATTCATTTTGCTTAAGAAAAGATTTAGTACTCAAACATTATCATTATTCACGTTTTTTTTAATAGTTATTATATGTAATTCAATTCTATATACTTTTATATCAAATCAACTAGTGCTGTTTTTATTATGTATTGGATTCTTGTCATAAAAATAATTATGTTGGTTCATAGTAAGTATTAGCATTTTATTCAATTGCTTACAACGGAACGTCATAATATGTCATCGACGCGCGCCATTGATTGACAGTGTCAATCACACGGGTGTCAATTTGACACCCGGCGATCATTCACAATTTCGCATTGTTGTTGTTGTTGTTAGACATAGACACACAGAACGTATCACAATAGTCACACTATTGTGATATGTTCTGTACTCTTTTGGATTTCCTTCTGTTGTTTGACCTTGCATTGACTGTTTTACGGACTGATAACTACCACTTAACTTTGCCGCTGTCGGATAAAAACTGTGTGTCGTCTGCCTAGCATTCAATCGACTTATTTATTTATTCTAACCTCAAAAGTATTTTTTTTTTCATTAATAAAATATCTTGGCTATTTAGATATTATTTTCGAACGGGTTGGTGTTTACTACATAAAATCATCAAATCTCACTATAATTTGTTTCTGTACACTGAAAATAAAACTCAGGTCCAGCTTCTATAGAAATTTGGCCGATGTTCTTTCATCAAAATCGGTTAAGCCGTTTGAGTTTGAAAGAGTAGCAAAAATATTTGAATTCCTTGCTCATCCCACGGGAGCACTACATTTTTTCGGGATAAAAAGTAGCCTATGTGTTAATCCAGGGTATAAGCTGTCTACATACCGAATTTCATCTAAATCGGTCCAGCCGTTTGAGCGTGAAGAATTAACAAACATACACACACTCACAAACTTTCCCCTTTATAATATTAGTGTGAAGTGTGATGTGATGATGATTATTTATTTTTGTTTTCAAACTTTTATTATTGTGTTTTTAGTTTAGCTGGTGATCTTCCTGTGCGAGTCACAATAAATACTTTTTCTTTCTTTCTTTATTTTTTCGGGATTAAAAGTAGCTTATGTGTTAATCCAGAGTGTTAGTTACTTCCACACCAAATTTCATCAAAATCGGTTGAGCCGTTTGAGTTTGAAAGAGTAGCAAATATATTTGAATTCCTTGTTCATCCCACGGGAGCACTACATTTTTTTGGGATAAAAAGTAGCCTATGTGTTAATCCAGGGTATAAGCTGTCTACATACCGAATTTCATCTAAATCGGTCCAGCCGTTTGAGCGTGAAGAAGTAACAAACATACACACACACACTCACAAACTTTCGCCTTTTGTAATATTAGTGTAATTTTAATAGCCAATACAGTTCCTTGTATGTGCACCGCGTTTTATGTCTAAAACCGCGCTCGAGACACTCCTCTCCCTCGGCTCCCCGAGGAATTTACCCTTTTCTTCACTAAAACAAATACTTATGAGCGCCGGTCTACTCTACCTACCCGCCACAACTGTATAATATTCTAAGAATATTTGCCAAAGATGACTGCAGAGATCCCGAGAATTTTCGTGTCTTTGTGGAATTAAGTTGAAATATCCACCAGAAAATAAATGAAAACTACTTTACCAGACTCCTTTCTAGACATTTCACTTTGTCGATGGCACAGCACTGACACTAGCTGACAAGTATCCAAGGGAAAAGTCCTAGCCTAGAACACAGAGTACATTTGTATATACTCTGTCTACGGAAAAGTCTCAGGGAAAAGTCAAGATAAACTTAAATATAGACATTGTCAACATAACCTACAAAAGTAATAGGTACAACCAAAGCCTACAATATAATATAGGGTACAACCTACCTTGCATCTAAATTATTAGTAATATAGCCAGTATCTATGGGGCGCAGACGGAAAATTAAATCATCGAGAAATGAGCGCTTTGTAAAATAGACAACAACTAATTGGAGCCATGGTATTAAGGTACAAAAAAAGTATTGGAAACATTCTGCTATATCAATGGGTGCAGACCAGCAATTATGAACTTCAGCATTTCGAAAGAATTACTCACACAATGCCACCGTACGATTGAACACTGTCGAGCATCAGTCATCAGACTTTTTATGTCAGCAATAGAATCCAACCTTTCAATAGCCGGAAATTGCTTGCTGCTTCTGGGATACCTAACAAGTCAAATGTACTTTGAAAACTACAACCCGTTCCTCTTGGCTAGTGTGTTCATACTAATGGGGCAGTTCTTAGTCACGCTATCATCCAACGCATACGCAGATATCGCAGACTTGCTCTACCGCAGACAATTGCGCCGCAATTTTGGTGTGCATCGTTTCTCCGTTAATGCAACTAATCTCTCCATCATCGAAGAATACCAGGAGTTGTACGACGCTTCACAATCTAACACAATGACGTAAAAGTCTTTTTCAAATGTTGATGGGTTCTATGGAAATTTATATGCCATATGTTGGGCACATTTTGATAGCTATAGGGCTTTTGCTGGAAGAGTTCGGTTCTCCCCAGCCTCCTCTGCCGAGAGCCATGGTGCTGGCGGGCAGCCTGCTGGTACTGGCCGCCCCGGCGCGGGCGGGCGCATTCGTACCCGTGCGACCAGGCGAGAACGTTTTTACTATCATGCTATTTGCGAATGACATCTTTGTGTTTCTTTATGATTTATTAATGAACAGGATTACGACGAGACAACGGTGTTATAGGGTTTTAAATTATACTGACTGTTACAAGATTGAACATCAATAAAGACTTCACCTAAGAAAACGTGTTGTTGATAACAACTCGTGAGTCGATATTGGCGTAACATTGAGGGACAAGCTTCAACGTAGAACGAATTATAAAGTATTAAATAATCCTCTTGGAACGGGTAATTAATGAAAAAGGGTTTAGGTATTATAACAGAATTTTAATTGGTTGCGTGCTAATGTTGGCATAAGAAAATGCAGACAGAATATCAGCCATTAGGCCAAGCGATGTAAGGCTTTAAGTGAAGCTTATCGCAAATGTATGAAGGCTTCAGTATCGCTTTGTGTCGAACGAGCGATTTCGAAACAAGCCCCTAGCAGACCTATTCAGACCGAGATCCCGGTAGAATAACGACTTAATGTGAGCTACAGAATGGAGATTTATGAGAAATATTCAAGAACTAATCTTAGGGAACAGAAATATTTAACTGTGGGTTATTCAAGAGATAGATAGAATACTCTTTATTGTACACTATATCAAATTACAAATAATATGTTTTGAAATTTACGTAGGGTATCAAAAGCTGGTACTTTTGTGAAATAAAAACGTATAAGTACTATCGGCAAAACTTAAGCATGCTCTGTTTAGAAAATATTTCTGCGGAAGCGCAGAAATATTTTCTTTTATAAATAAATATAAATATGTTTTGGACATATCACACAACGCCATCTAGCCCCAAGCTAAGCAACCTAATGCTTGTGTTATGGTAACGAGATGGCTGATAAACTACTTATATACATTTTTTTTTTTTTTTTTGTAAATACATACATATTATAGATAGAAAAACACCCAGACTCGGAACAAATACTTGTAGGTCGTACAAATATTTGTTCCGTGCGGGAATCGAACCCGCGACATGCTGCGCAGCAGTCAATCGCTCAACCACTGCGCCAACCGTGTCGTCAAAATATGTCGTTTTATTGAAGTTATAAAACATTTTATGTTGCAGGTTATTTTGATACCTACATTTGACGTTGCTATGTAAGCTCTTGTCTCATGAACAATTACATATTACATGCATATTTTCACCTACCTACACTACAAATATTTATTATTTCAATAATATCTCATCTTCATCATTTCAGCAGAAAGACGTCCACTGCTGGACATAGGCCTCCCCCAAGCACCGCCACTTCGACCGGTTCTGTGCTTCCCGCATCCAGTGGATTCCTGCGGCCTTTACAAGGTCATCGGTCCACCTTGTGGGAGGCTTTCCAACGTTACGTCTTCCGGTACGCGGCCACCATTCCAGAACCTTTCGGCCCCACCGGCTATCTGTTCTGCGAGCAATGTGCTCTGCCCACTGCCACTTAAGTCGGCAATTCTTCGGGCTATGTCAGTTACCTTGGTTCTCCTGCGCATCTATTCATTTCTGATTCGAGCACGTAGGGAAACTCCAAGCATAGCCCTCTCCATCGCCCTTTATGCATTAAGGCCCATTGTGAGTGACCACGTTTCAATCCCGTAGGTCATCACTGGCAACACGCAGTGGTCAAAGACTTTCCTCTTGAGACACTGCGGTATGTGAGGCGAGAAATTACTGCGAAGCTTCCCGAACGCTGCCCAACCGAGTCTGATTCGACGATAATAATATCTAAGAAATATTTATAGTCTATTCTTTTCTGCGTCTTTATATCGTTTTTATCAGTCTCTAAGAACTAAGTCCATCTGTAGAACTTCTCGTAATTATAGCAAAAAAAGTATGAAACAGTTTAGGCACAATGCAGCAGCTGTGAAAATTCGTGGGAATAACACCTAGTCATACTCCAAGTACTGACTGCAAGAAAAACCACACAAAATTCATTTATAAAAGAAGAACTTGTGGAGTTTTCTGTGCTCTCGTCCTAATGATAGTTTTTACCGTATCTTTGTATTAGTGACGCGACGTGGCGGCCGCCATTGCTGTCCTCTTAACTCAATGTTACAGGGCATGAGTCCACGCTACCTAAGTTTTAACTCGATACATTATGACTAAAGAACTGGCTGCGAACTTAAAACAGGATATTTCAGGAGAAGCTTTTTAGTGAAGATAATGAATAATAGTTATAATGGAATATTGATTCGGTCATTTGGTGGTTGAGTTCATGAAAACCCTTCTTAGGTGCTGATATTATAAGAGACAATTTAGTTTTGTATGCTTATTTTAATTTAGTGCAAGATTCCTCTTATTCATCTGTGTGTCTTAAAATCAAGAAATTAGAAATCAGTGCCAAACAGAGCTCTAGGCTTTATAAAACTTGTATCAAATTTCTTCTCCACTAAGTAACGACATTCTAGATATACCTATTCTAAATATAGGTATAACATACCAACTTAGTACTTGTTGGTGCTGGTATGTATGTTGCTCAATCAATCTCGAGTATCGAGCCCTCTACATTGATAAGACGCTTTCTTTGACGCGTCTCTCTTTGAGGTGAGCGCCCGAATCCGACAACACTGATAAATGTATTCAAAGAGTTAGTGCCAATTTGAAATGTAGGTATATACAATACACGTGAATAGACTTGTTATGTGTGATAATTGTTTATTAAGAAGTTATATCATCAATATTAGGAAGATACAATATTTATAACTGTGGCAAAGCCAAATAGGTTTAAGTATGTGTTTGACCCGTTGTACGTATGTATGTCCGTCCATATACCTACTAAATACTCGTCCTCATAACTACTAAACGGCTGACCTGATTTTGATAAATGATATGTCGTTAGATTCGTCTTTATTTTAAACTCTCTTTCCCATAGATGGACGTTATGGGTCAATAGTTACTTAGGCGTGCTATACACTTGTTCGGTCGACATGATTCGGGAATAGTATTTACCAAAATTATACTAATTACGGGAGTAAATAGTAGTAGTCCCATCAAAGGGATTTGAAGGGACTTGTAACACAGTTTTTCGCATTACATTATCCAAAATTGTATAAAATACTATTTCACTCAATAATAACAAAGCAGCGTCATTCATACCTACAAAACATTTTACTACTACTCCAGGTGTACCAAACTAAGAACTAATTACCATAAATGCCACGAGCAGCTGAACAGAACGCGCAGCGTGGCGGTGGCAACATTACCGGTCCATTCAAAGCGCCTCACTGCCACATAGCCAACCTGACGGCTTAAATGAGCAAAGAAAATTAGAAAACCACTCCCTTCACGTAATACCTAGTTCTGCTAAAACTTTTACAAACTGACAAAACTAAAAAGTATGACCTTTTTTGTTAAACTTGATAGTGTTTTCCAACGTCTTTGTGTACTCCACTTTTCATTCAGAGACAGACGTCTATTCTAAGTAATCTGTTGAATTCAGTAACACTGATTCGATTATTTTAATACAATAATATTAACATCAAATCATGATTAAGGATCATAGCGAACTCTTCTGAAGTCTGGCTGCCTTTTCCTAACTATTTTGGGGTCGGCTTCCAGTCTAACCAGATGCAGCTGATTATCAGTATTTTACATGAGGCGACTGTCGATCTGACCTCCACAACCCAGTCACTGGGTAATACGATAGGTACCCCTTTTTAAGACTGGTTGGCAGACTTTCGGGCTTCTGACATCCCGGTCAAAGATCCATGAATGACACCCGGGACTGAGCCACGAAGGGGTATCGGTATTTAAAGATGGTCACCCATCCACGGACCAACCCCGGCAAGCGTAGCTTCACCTTATCGATCGACCCGTGCGGCTGTTATTACTTAGCCATGAGAAGACGAATTCCAGCCGAGCCTACGGGCTAAAAATAAGACATCAAATAAATTAAAAGATGTGGAAGTCCTTTGAAATCGATTTATGATATATAAGTCGAATTTGACTTTATAACTTTGGCCATCCATCAATCAGATAATTCAAAGTGAAACGTATGATTGGAAAGAAATCGGAAAACAAATCGATACCTACGGGCCTCGATTAGAAAATGAATTTCAGAACATAAAAGTTTTGATTAAAATATAGTACAACTTGCAGATAAATAATAAACATTTAATGCTGATGATGGTGATCACAATAATATTATAAAGGCGAAAGTTTGTGAGTGTGTGTGTGTGTTTGTTACTTCTTCACGCTCAAACGACAGAACCGATTTAGATGAAATTTGGTATGTAGATAGCTATACCCTGGATTAACACATAGGCTACTTTTTATCCCAGTCAACGCGGGTGAAACCGCGGGGCGCAGCTGGTAAACCGCAGCTAGTTTAATATAAACCAATATAGAAGACTAGCTTTTGCACGGGTAGTTCCTGCGTGCAGACAAAAAAAAACTCCATGAAATATACACGTTTGTGCCTTTTTTCATGGTTATCGGTCAACCGATGTTGGAGTTTATCAATCTCATATATACCAACATTCATTTTTATATGTACTAACAGCACCCCGCGGTTTCACCTGCGTAAGTCTCAAACCCATAGGAGTATCTGGATAAAAAGTATCCTATGTTATCCAGGTTATAAACTAGCTGTGTGCCAAATTTCATCAAAATACGTTCATCCATCCATCCATCCTCACAATCTCTCGCGTAATATAATATTAGTAGGATGTATATAGGTAGATTATTTTCCTTTTTGGCATTTTCCTACTAGGTACCTAAATCGAAAGTTCAAAATAATATTTCTCATTGAATCGAATTCTAAATGTGGAATGGAGGCAGCAAACTAGAAATCAAATCAGAGCACGAGAAGGAGCAATCATTGCATGTCAGGCTGCAATTAGAGTTACATACATCCAGTTGACTAGGTCACTGCTATACACTGGCATTGATTGCTTCGAACATGGGAAATACTAAGATTTAGAGCTAGTTAGAGATTAGTTTACATGCGAGATATCGAAAAGTCGGATGCTGAGCGGGCCAAGAAATGAGGCATCTTCCTTTTGCATTTACCTGGCAGAGGCCATCGAATTGCTCCGATCAATACAAATTACATCTCTTAGCATATAAAAGAGGACATGAAAATTTAACCTATTGAACATTTATTCCAACAATATCGTGTATCTTTTCATACACAATACCTAATACCTATCTGAAACTCAAACATAAGACCGACCTTTCAAAAAAAATAAAGCTTAAGGTCCCGCAATAAATATCAGGTGTACAAGTTGAGAATCATGACGCTTAGGGAACCCTTTTTAACATAAAGTGAAACAAAAAATAGTGATTCGGGCTTGTTGCCAAGATATGGTTCTTAAAAATTCGTATTCCGTAGTAAATGGCGTTGAGTGAAGAGTCTCGACTTGGAGCCGTGTTACTTAATATTCAAGCAATTATTATTTTGCGTTATTCTTTCTTTCAATTAAACTTGGATATCTGAAAGGGTCGTAGAGGAGCTCGTGGCTAAGTAATAACAGCCGCACGGGTCGATCCATCAGGTTAAGCTACGCTTGCCGCGGTTGGTCAGTAGATGGGTGACCATCTTTACATACCGAGACTCCTCCGTGCCTCGGAAAGCACGTTAAGCCGTTGGTCCCGGCTGTCATTCGTGGATCTTTGACAGTCGTTACGGGTCGTCAGAAGTCCGAAAGTCTGACAACCAGTCTTACCAAGGGGTATCGTATTACCCAGTTACTGGGTTGTGGAGGTCAGATAGACAGTCGCTCCATGTAAAATAAAGGTATTCAGCTGCATCCGGTTAAAAGCCGACCCCAACATAGATGGGAAAAGGCTAGGCAGATTGATCTGAACGGGTCGTATCCGTTAACATTTTTTTTTAATACTTACTGTTTAAAAAGTAATTTGTTTAGCGATTAACATTTTATCGTTGGTTTACGATAGAAGCGCAAACAAATTCAAGTCGCATTAGCACAATAATAAATTAGTGGTTTTATTGAAAATGGCGATATTTTCCAGACAATCTTTGGCTGCGCCAAATCGGAGAAGGACAAAGAAAAATAATTATAATTATTTTCTCATTCATGTACTCAAGAATGGTGCTTGAGATTTAATTTAATAATTCGTTATTACACTCTATCCTTTAGCTTTACTTAATCAATCTGCCTCAATCTGCCTAGCCTTTACCCAACCATGTTGGGGTCGGCTTCCAGTCTAACCGGATGCAGCTGAATACCAGTATTTTACATGGAGCGACTGCCTATCTGACCTCCACAACCCATTAACTGGGCAATACGATACCCCTTGGTAAGACTGGTTGTCAGACTTTCGGGCTTCTGACGACCCGTAACGACTGTCAAAGATCCACGAATGACAGCCGGGACCAACGGCTTAACGTGCTTTCCGAGGCACGGAGGAGTCTCAGTATGTAAAGATGGTCACCCATCCACGGACCAACCCCGGCAAGCGTAGCTTAACCTGATGGATCGACCCGTGCGGCTGTTATTACTTAGCCGCGAGCTCCTCTTTAGCTTTACTTAATATTTTAACATTATTTCTCCTTTCAAATCTAGTCCAGTAATTTCCTAAACGTTTTTAACTATCCTTTATAATTAAATCACATTTTCAATCTCTATGTACAGCATTTTCCAAGCTGACGCGAAAGGAGCAATCTACTTGACGACTAAAAATGGAACGTTTCCAATATCGCTGACATCCCTGAAGTCTCCAGACGACGCTACATCGCAACACACTCCAAGCATTTTGTCTGCGTCCGCGAAAAATCTTCCGCACAATACCTCCGAGGCACACGACTACTGGGATACCTCTGAAATGTTACTCTCCAATTATATAAACGGCTCTTATGATGAAGTTAATGCGTTCACCTTGAAACAAAACGCTAAGAGAAGCATCAATGATGCAGTGTCAAAGAACATTACTTCAGTTCTAGAAAATTTGTTGAAGAATTACGAGAATTCGCAATTGCCTACACATGGGAAAGGTATGTTTGACTGAAAAAGATATAGATCAATTTCGACGTCATAACTTTTCCTTTTATAGATAAAACGTTAATCAAACTAAGTATTAAGTTATGTATGACATAGTTGTGTCTGTCTTTCTCTTCGTGTACTACAGCCATATATATCTTTACATTGCGTCCAAATATATTTATTTGATGTATTTCAGGATACCCTACTGTCGTACAAACTAATATTCTTATAAGAAGTATGGGGCCCGTTTCTGAACTTGATATGGTGAGTATATATGAGTAAGATATAATGTAGGTAAACGTAATGACTTAGGGTGAATTCGACCAAACTTTTATTCCCAGTCTTAACCTTCAAATAAATTTTGAATTTTTGAAAGTATCTCCGTACAAACACTGTCAGTCTGTCAGTCGTCAATTTTATTCCACGGCCATAAGATACTTTGGTCAAATTATCCATGAATATTCGTAGCAAACTTACACGTACAAACTTGCTACGAGTCTGCTACGAATCTGCTACGAGTCTGCTACGAACCTGCTACGACTTTTTCTGACTTAGAGCAAAATACAGTGCCGTATTTTCTACGATCTACGTAAAAAAACCGTGTAGCTCTGTACTGTGACGTATATTACTATTAAATATTGATTATATTTTTAGTTAGAAATGCTTGATAAACAAATTTTTATACTAACATTAGTATGCATTAAGTAGACGTCGAAGCAAGTTAGTAGTACTTTCGTAGCAGAAGCTTATTGTGAAGTTATAAGGCAAAATGACTTGTGCATTGTTTGCTACATGTTACCTACTTAAATCATAATAATTTTATAAACGTAGAAAATACATAACCCACATTTCAATATGGTCTACTCCTTTGTTACGAAACTACACATAAACAAACAATTTTTACACAATATTTTCTATACCAGGATTATTCAATGGACTGCTACTTCAGACAGTATTGGCGTGATACCCGGCTGTCGTTCCTCGGTCCCATCCGCTCGCTGTCACTTTCTATCAAGATGCTCGAAAGGATTTGGCGGCCAGACACGTATTTCTATAACGGGAAACACTCCTATGTCCATACTATAACTGTCCCAAATAAGTTGCTCAGGATTAGTCAGCACGGGGATATATTGTACTCGATGAGGTAAGCAACCTGTATTTTCCCTTCTCACAAAAGCAGTGAAGATGAATTAATTGACGACCAATATAATCAAATCTGTTTTATCAAGTCAATGAACTTAGATTGAACAATTGAACAAATATATACTTGGATTAGTGGACCCCTTACTGTGGCATGGTTGAGTTAGACGAGTCCTGAGACAGGCATTTTAGTTATCCATTTTTTGAACTGCAAAGCCATGAGTTCATAAATCTATGGTACAAAACTTTACGTCCACAAATACGAAAATCCCAATTAACGTTTGAGAATAATTAATTTCATACCCTTTACACAACCAAAGCGTCCGACATTTTTAATTGGCAAAGTGAAAAATATTCCCTGATCCGATTACTTACCCAGTGGAGTTTTCATCGAACATTAAATCCGATGGGAATTCTTGTTTTTAAAAATAAACGCCATTGAGATATTGTCAGGATTTATCAAGATTCTTTTTCGCTATCTTCTGGTCGATAGTTTCAATTAAAAGAATAACATAGATTTTTCGGAAAGATCGTTTTGTATAGCTATACTCTCACAATGACCAATACCTATTCGCTCTTTTTCGATATAATATATCTATGATCTTTATAATATAATAGATGTTTAATCTTTATCTACATGGACATCATTCATCTACATATTATGTAGGTACCTACATGAAAAATGGCCATGTAGGTTTATTTAGGCCATTGCCAACAAAGAAGATACTAGACAATGACTTTATTCGAGCGTTATAAATGACCTACATATTTTAAGGAAAACCGTGAATAATCCATATAAAACTGATTGGATAAGTTCGTCTAATTTTCGTCGGAGAGTATGCAACCGTCCATCCGTTAATCGGTTTAGTTCGGACCAAATTCAGCAGCAGAATTGCTTCGTTGAACGCGACACAGGCTCTGAGGATCCTTTTATTTAATCTAATGCCTTATTTCAGCGTTCCGGACGTTTTCAGCTATTTACCGTTCTACTTTGCAAATACATAAACTGTTTCTAACTAAAATCTAGACCATTTTTGTATCTGTGCCTGATTCAGTTACATAAATCCTTAATTTGGTTTAAACTAATGAAGCTATCGTCCAGTTTTATGGCCAAAGCTTTTAGAAATTCGTAATACAGGTTTTATATTTGTTTTCAGGTTAACCATCAAAGCAAAATGTCCTATGGAACTCCGCAATTTTCCCATGGACCGACAATCGTGTCCTCTTATTCTAGGAAGCTGTAAGTATAACTCTAACGTATCTACTTTAAAAAACTATTCCGACTGCACTGGATGAAATTGAATTCATGGACATCCTTTCAAGGGGTCATTGTACTCATCATTATGAACAACTACTACTCGTACTATGGGACCAAACCTGAAAAAAAAATCGCGAAAAAAAAACCGCTGTTCCGTACATTTGTGTTCGCATAATTCGTGAAAATGTTACAACAGCTGATTTATTTTTTCGCGATTTCAGGTTTAGTCCAATAGTAAAATTTGTTCATAATGTTGAGTAAAATAACACCTTAAAAGATGCCCATGAATTCAATTTCTTCCTGTAGAAGCCTATTTAGGACTTGTAGTTTTTTTTTTATACTTCCTTATTGACCTGTGACCCTGAACTTGAATTATGTTTTCTTGTAGATGCATACTCGAATCAACAACTAGTGTACCAGTGGCAAAACTCTCAAAGCGTCAACTTTGTTCCCGGCATGACCCTCTCACAGTTCGACCTCATCAGTTTCCCTTACAGAAACTTTACGTTCACTCGACGGGAAGGTAAGAAATACTTACCAAACTAGACGTACCTACTTACCTATTTGTAGGTAGGTACAGGCACAGTATAATAATGATACAGTAGTTTATCTTCATAGAAAACGGCTGAAACGACGCGCTTCGAAATCTCAGTCAAACTCAAACTCAAACTCAAACTCAAAGCATTTATTTCAAATAAACCAATTACAGGCACTTTTGAATTGTCAATGGGTCAGTCAGTCAGAAAGATGAAGCTAGTTGCCCATTCCAAAGCGTAGTAGATCCCTATGGAGAAGAACGGGCAAGAAACTCCACGGACACTCTTTTAAATCATAATATTTTTACAAAATATTGGTTACATCGTTCATGTTGAAAATATACATGTGAGAACAATGTAGAAAGACGTGCACGTTAAAAAGCGTCCGTAATAAAAAGATAAAAACTAAAACAACTAAATTAAATATTAAAATTAAAAATAAACCATGGCAGCTAAGAGACGACCAGTCCCAACTGACGGCGCCCGTTCACGAACATGACGCATGGATGGAACTTAATGATCCAACACACACGCCACCACCAGCGAGACATTTGAGTGAGCATGACATACTCTCAACCGCCAGGGCACACTCAAGTCAGTGAAAGACGTACCAAGTAAAAGGTAGCTTAATAGTAGCTACATAGTGCTCACACATGTGCTATGCAATTATATAATACTAAGAGATTGAATCTAAACAATGCAAAGAAAGTTTTCTCTCATCTTAATCTTCAGCAGCTCCAACAATATATCCGAATGCTAATCAATTAGTTAATGCGTCCTTGTGGAGCAGGACAAGCATTCAGCCAAGCATTTTTGTCAGCGATGTAATCCCCCAACTTATAATATGCCTGGCTGCATAGTGTGTGTTTTATATAAGATTTAAATTTCGTTTCATTCAGCTGGAGTATGTGGGGAGGTATTTTATTATAACATTTTAAACAGTAGTCAGTACCAGTACCTACGCAACAGTTCTAGCGCGCGACAGTTACGCACGGACGGACACGTATTTATCTACCAAGCGGCCGTAGGTAATTAATTCAAGGTCACTGCCCAGATAAACTACTGTAGCTTTAATATTCTGTGGTATAAGATAATATACGCCTTGTCATGCATCACATTTATGAAGTTCTTGCTTTGTCTAATACTTGTTCGTACAAAATAAGAACATTATTTAGTTATTTGCGCGTGACTGTACGGATTAAGTATCTACAAAGAACTTCTATTCATTTACGAAGAAAGTTTGTCCGACACAAACAAGAGTAACCTCTCTTATTACGCAGCCTAAACAAATAGAAACGTATTTGTACACGCGGAACGTCATATTCTCGTTGGATTTATCACCATATTGAGGGAAAATATGAGAGGTTTAGATATTATCTGTTTTTTATTAATTTTAAAAAAGGAAACATTAAATTGTGTTAACGTTACGAATGTTGGAGGTATCGAGAGTTAGCTCTCGATCCGGCGTCGCCATAACATGCTTGCTTTCATCTCCTCTAATCACGCCAAGCGCACTCCCACGTTCACCACTTTATTCTCTTACCGCTTAATGTGATTCTGCGCACATGGGTTTCGGTATGGAAAATACTTCCTAAACTTTAGCATAATCAGCCTATAATGTTCCCAATGCGGGAGTGGGCCATAATCCACCACGCAGGCTCAGTGCGGGTTGGTAGATGTCACATGTCTTCGAATTTTTAGTTCTAGGACATGCCGGTTTCCTCATGATGTTTTCCTTCACCGTTCTGAGAGCAGTGATGATGAAATTATTTAAACAAAGTAAAGCGCCTGCCTGGGTTTGAACCCACGACCTACAACTCGTAAGTCGGGGCCATTATCACTGGGCCACCACTGCTCTCAACTTATGTATATCCACGCCAAACTGACAAATTCATTAAAACTTATGCAGCTCTCACAGAATTGCATACCTACTGTATCTTTTATTAATTATTATTTTATGAATATGTCCAATGAATGCCGATAAGTGAATAAAGGGATTCCTCCATCACAACACTCACGGGGAAACTCACTCAGCCGTAAATGACTTTACCGGCTCTTATTTACCGAAAATTTCTATGCTCTGAACACGTAGCGCTTTAGCATTTTTATCTTAAATTGCCTTGCAAAATAGACCTCAAGTGCTGCTTTTATAAATATGATTTGCTTTTTTCGTCTCGAAGGCAAATACAAAATAATGTTAAACGAATTGTACCGCGTCGCACCAATGACACGAATCGGCTTTTACGCGCCGAGGAATTTACATTCGCACAAAGGGCTCCAGATACGTAACGATGTAAGCGGTCATTGCTTTTTATTGTTCAATATGTTGCTACTTATCCAACAAGTATGTAGATATTACCGAGACAAAACCTCAAGTGTCCACAAATATAGTATATAGTATTCCCCTCATACTGAGCACCTGCCATCTAATCTCTTCACCACCCTTGGTTGACTGGTAGAGAATGCCTAAGGCATTAAGTCCGCCTTTGTACGTTTTATGTGCGAAAAGGTTATATAAATTAATAAATATCTACAGATCTATCGTCTAGGATGTATTTAAAGCAACAAACTATTCCATTCAAGGTTCATCGATACATTTTCTATAACTTCTAAAAATGTTTTCAGGCGAATTCTCAGTGCTTCAGGTATCGTTCAATCTTCAGCGACATACGGGCTATTTCCTCATACAAGTGTACGTGCCGTGCATACTCATCGTGGTCCTTTCCTGGGTGTCATTTTGGATTCATCGCGAGGTAACATGTAAACACGTTACATTTTATTCAGGAGCCATACCTACAATGGATTGTCGACGTAAAACATACGCTTTGCACTTTGCAGGCCACTTCCGATCGGGTCGGGCTTGGGATTACGACAGTGCTGACTTTGTCCACTATAAGTTTGGACTCACGCACTGATCTACCTAAAGTGAGATACGCAACTGCTCTCGACTGGTTCCTATTGATGAGTTTCTTCTATTGCATTGCAACACTCTTGGAATTTGCTGGCGTGCATTATTTTACCAAGGTATAAATGGGATTTGATTGTTTGGGTTTGTTGGGCAAACCAGTGACGCCTACCTCTGACATGGCATTATGGATTGTCTCAGGTCGGTTCAGGAGAGATTGTGATCGATGATGCAGAATGGGAGGAGCTGATAGAAGAAGTGGGCGGTGACGCTTTTGCGGCTCGGCAGCTTGCAGTGCGCCGGCGCAGCTCAGTTCGATCTACTACAAACTTTGTAAGTACCTACCACCCTTTTGTTAATATGCATAAGACCATGCCAATTCTATGAGTCATCAGAAATCAGATTTTTTAAAATTGTGATTTACATTGGTTGGTCACTTTCATCATGATCATCATTCACAACTCGACTTCAACCATCGCATAGGCCTCTCTTTTTCCATCTTGTTTTTTTGCCTATATTACGCACCTACAGACCTATGCAAACTACAAGTAGGTATACCTTCTGCGCAGTAATCAAAGCTATTGCATTTTATAACAATCCTACAACTACCTCATTCCAGAGCTTCACGCTACCAGCTCAAAGCAATCCTGGGGAGAGCGAAGGCCCCGCCGAGCAGACAGCCGTCCGCCTGACCATGGAACGTACCACCCAGACCGAGAGGCGAGTGCCGCGCTGGCGCCAGCTACTCTACTGTCTCGCTGGAGACGACCGATACAGGAGGCAGAGGCAGGTTGAAGCTGGTATGTGGAATTTGGACGTTGTATTATATTTAGATGTAACTTTTAAGGCGCTAATCCACATCGGCCCACGGCTAAGCTAAGGTACGCATGTGTACCTACTTGCGAGTAGCTTCGCTTTGTATGAAAATGTAGGCGGAATCGTCGACTGTGACCCACGGCCACGCTAGCACGGCTGAGTGTCTGGCAAACAAATGAACCGCGCAGAAACGTGGCAAACCTCTCCTTCCACATCCTACGTAGCAGTGGACAGTCGACTTTAGGAAGACCTCTACCAGCCCAACAGATAGCATTCCGCCTGACAATGCAAATGGAACGTACCACCCAGACCGATCGAGTGCCGCGCTGGAGCCAGCTACTAGGAGACGACTGGTACAGGAGGTATAGGCAGGTTGAAGCTGGTACACACGGCTACACATCAAGCTATAGGTACATTGCAGTTTACATTGACCTCTCATTGTAACGAAATCTACAATGCGAGATCAGCTTATACTGGAAATGTATAGCTTGATCTGTGGCATACAAGGGATTTGATTCTTGTCGCAAATATTACGAAAGTGCCCCCCCCCCCCCCCCCGACTCTTCCCCCCAGATGGATGTTGCTACCCATCCTCTTGGCACCTTTATAACTCCAGCGAGTTGTGAGCTTGCAGTCTAGGTCTATGAATTCTATCGCCGCATGGACACAGCTTTTTAAAACAACTTTCTTTTTTGGATCGAAGTTCTTTAACTAACGCGGTTTGCGGTAGGAGTAAACTGGTAGAAATCGTTACGTAACGAAAAAGCGTTACGTCTCCTCCGTGAGAAGTGAGAATTTGGTCAAAATTAAAATCAAAGATGACGGCTTGGCTGCAAAAATTTTCAAATTTTTCATCATGGGTGTCGTTTTCATGGTTATCGTGGGTGCTAACCGATAGTGTCGTTAAAATGTAAATCCAATATGACGGCTGCGAAAATTTTGTTTTTGTTTTAAATCATCACCGCTCACGTTTTATTTTCTAAGTTTTACCTAGCCGTTAGGTAAAATATATAGGAGTTATTTTATAAAAGTTCCATCTTATTTGTATCACATCTGTGGCCTACATTGCAAATAAACGATTTCCATTTCTACAGGTATGCGAGGCCACATAAACAGTGTTTCCCATATCGACAGGGCGGCTCGCGTAATGTTCCCTGCGTCCTTCGCTCTGCTCAACTTGTTCTACTGGATGGTCTACGCGTTCTCCAGTGATGACTTCGCATGGAGTGACAACCCAATGAATACGCTGTCTCATTAGTAATTTAAGGGGGAAGCGCTAAGGCAGCCCACGAAATTCAAATTTTCTTACGTTTTACGACCGTAACAAATATGTATTTACAAAATTATAATAATGGTTATTTCAGAATATAATTAATCTAACAGACTTAAAATAATAATAATGTGCATTTAGGTACTTATGTGTATAAAAATAAAACGAGTAAAAAAATTAATTCAAAGGACATCAAAAAATTCGTCCGCATCGCTGTCAACAGGAAAAGTGCCCTAAAGGCTGGCAGCATTACCGTTATAATATAACGGCAATGCTGTAATAATGTAATTACCTACTAGCTTTTGCCCGCGGCTTCGCTCGCGTTAATTTAGAATTTGACAATCAATTCGCGTTGTACTCTGCTCGTAATAATAGAATTCGAAAGACACGTGGCGCCATCTACTACCATAACGCAATTGAATGACTGTTTCAAGAAATCATGACATTTGAGGCCAATTCTAACATAGACAGTTGTATTGATGATTCTAATGATTATTATTCTGTAGCCAAAGCCATATTTGTTACGATCGCGAATCAGATTTTGATCAACATAAGCACAACCTAATACTGACTTGCAAATTGCAAAAAACTTAAGAAAATTTTAATTTCGCAGCCTACCCTCACGATGCAATTTTCTTGCCTGTTGCAAACAATAAACAATGTTTAGACAGTGCAACTTCTATTGTTGCTTCAATTTATGGTATGCCAAATGCAACAGGCAATTATATCGCACCGTGTAAATCAGGCTTTATAGTGTTTTTAGAAAACGATCAGTATACTTAGGTTGATAGTACCTAGTTTATAAACTACAGTCCGGCCGTCGAGAGAATGCGTTCCTGACACCTGTTAGGACTTAGGTGGACAATTTCTAGTAGTAATAAGGATCAAATTCGCAAAAAACATATTCGTTAGTATGAAACTGACAGGTGTCAAGAACGCATTCTCCCGACGGCCGGACTATAGGGGACAGTACTGTGCCATAATATCATAATATATAGTTGCATAGATGTCCACATACCAATTATTTCAATAAAATATACACTTCTGGACACATCTTTTGGCCCACCTTGTATTTTCAGTTTCGTTTGGTCCTAGCTAAAATTTTATATTAGGTCGAGCAAAAAGTTTTTATGCAGTTTTGAACCTGGCACATTCGCAATTTCATTCAATAGTCTTTTTTTGAATTTCGAACACAGAATTTAAAGAAACAAAAGACAATTTGGAGCCTGTTTGTTGATATCAAACAATCGAATACTAAGAAAACTTGGTTTTATTGGTTTACTTGGATTTAATTCTTGAAAAAGTGATTGATATCTTTGGTTTTGCAACAAACATTACTTATTCTTAACATTAAGGTGAGGTTCTATCAATAATCTATGGATACTTCACCTGAAGTCGCCGCCCAAGCTGTGGCACTTATTCAGGCCGGACACAGCCAAAGAAACGTGAGTGCTCAACTTAATTTAAGTCGATCTGCGGTCCGAAATGTTTATCGAAGGTACCTAGAGACTGGCGGCTTTGTTCGTCGCCAAGGAAGGCCACGATCTCGGGTCACAACTAAAAGGCAGGATCGATTCATCGTGACGACCAGCTTGAGAAATCGTCACCTTACCTCCATTGAGATACAAAACCAACTTCGCGACTTCGACGGAGTACCTGTGAGCGCTCGAACTGTTCGGAGAAGGTTAAAAGAACGCGATATGGTACCACACAAGCCAGCTAATGGCCCCAAACTAACGCGAGCCCACCGAACAGCGTGCCTTCATTTCGCACGCAGTCATTTAAATTGGACACAGCAAGATTGGAGCCGTGTACTCTTTTCTGATGAGTCTAAAATTGTGTTACATGGCAATGATGGAAGGAAGAAGGTCTACCGACGTAAGGGAGAGCGTTTCGCACAATGCTGCTTTGAAGAGAGGGTTGCTTATGGCGGTGGCTCATGGACTGTCTGGGGCGGTATATCCGCGAGCGGCAAAACTCAACTTGAGGTTGTTACAGGACCACGGCTGCCAACATTAAATGCTGAAAGGTACATTCGTGAGTGCTTAGAACCTCACGTGATACCATACGCGGACTATGTGGGCCCAAATTTCCTTTTTATGCATGATAATGCAAGAGCCCATGCGGCCGGCATCGTCAGGGAATATCTTCGGGATGTGAACATCACAGTTATGGACTGGCCAGCCAGAAGCCCAGACATGAACCCCATTGAGCACATGTGGGACGAGCTAAAAAGACGTGTTAGGGCTCGTCAGGCAGTTGCCCAGACGATGCAGGAGTTGAAAACTGCCATAGAAGAGGAATGGGAGATGATCCCTCAAAATTTCATAGAGCGGTTGATAAACTCTATGCCTAATCGTATGAGAGCTGTGGTAGATGCCCATGGGTGCAACACGCGTTATTAAATTAAACCTTTATTTGATAAAACATGTTTTTTATTCAAAAATCAATTGCCTTTAACAAGGCGCATATCCGACTTGTTAGGCGTAGCTCCATGTCGTATGGTATTCTGAATTCAAATTTAAAACAATACGATCGAAAAAGATGGTAAAATGTATCAGGTTTAAAACTGCATCAACAGTTTTAGTTCAATCTAGCAATCATATTTCGGTAGGGGCCATCGAAACCTAAACTCTAAGGTGGGCCAATAGATGTGTCCAGAAGTGTATAACGTGTGCTGTTAAATGTATTATAATTAATTATTTTTAAACTTTCTAGTTATTCGGTAGGTATCTATTGGTACTGGAAATGTGTTTGATGCGTTCTTACTTTTTATTGAAATGTCAATCAACAGTGCAATTAACGGAAGTGGTGCGGCAGTTTTGAAGTCCAACAAAAGTTTTAAAAAATATACTGGGTGTCCCAGAATAATGTGTACAAACTTAAGGATGTGGTACAGACCATCAAACTGAACAACTTTTTCCCGGGGACCAACATCGTAATCGTGGAAAAAAAACAGTCGTCCCTTACAAAATTTCAATACCTTCTTGACCAAATGTATGAGGTCGACTGTTTTTTTTTTTACGATTACGATGTTGGTCCCCGGGAAAAAGTTGTTCAGTTTGATGGTCTGTACCACATCCTTAAGTTTGTACACATTTTTCTGGGACACCCTGTATAAATTGGGTATTTGTTTCTTCAGAATCAAGCTGAGATTTTTTGTTTTGAGCTATATTGTTGTTTGGTTAGTAACTTTTTATGTCGATACGACCTTTCTATAACTCAAAAACAGTAGAACAATCAGTTATTTAATAAATATGTGTCCGAAATAGAAATAAAACGATCTGAATGTATTTCACGTGTTTTATTATAGTCAAAAACTAAAGCCATTATAGGTAGGTATAGGTAGTGAATTTTTTTGAAGTCGGATCTCTTGAACACTTTGATCTTAATAATAATAAATACAATGTTTTTACATTTTTATTACAAAATATAGAAGTTTACGAAGTATAAAACATGCCTTAGAGCCCTTAGCCTTATTATATTTATTCGGAGGTACACTGTGCATTTTCAGTGCTAAAGGATACTTTCCAGGCCCGAATTCTATGAGAGAGTTAAAGAGAACATGTCTAATCAAACAACCAATAGACAAAGACATTGGTGCCGATTCTCTTGTACACTGGACTAAACTATCACTAAAATTCCTTACTTTTGGCTATGAGATTCTTAGAGCTATTCTGCAATAAAAAAACCTCTAAATTAAAAAACAATTTTGACACAACTAAAATCGAGTTTGACAATCGTGACTCCGTGTGGTATAGTGCCCGTAGTATATGACCTGGTGGCTTTAATTGGAACTAACGAAATCACTATGAAAAGTGACAAGCCGTCATATTTTGTTCACCGAGCTGGGAGGAGCTTCAAGCGTGTTTTTTATGGATATTTTTTTTTTTTTTGGTACCTATATGTTGAGGTTTAGGGGTTTATGTGCTTTATAAAGGGGGGCCAAATTTTCATTATTTTTGCGATAGGACACACCGTTTTCGAGATTTAAGCAAAAGAAAAAAAAACAGTACTATTTTTGCACTGGAAGTAAAAATGTTATTGTGAATTTTAGTTCATGACAACTAATTTTATTCTACACCTTTTTAATCGCGATTAAAAATAGTCTGATTTAGTTTGATAATTAAAATTTTAGGTGAAAACAGTGAAATTCAGAATAGCAAAATTCCATTTTCACTAAATTAATAACTCAGTACCATCTCGGTACAATCTTAGTGCTGTCAAACTAAAATAAACTTAGATAAGTTGTGTAACTTTAGTCAATTTCGGAATGGGAAATCGTTGTTTGATAGGAATAAACTAAATTTTAGTGATTTTTAGTCTAGTTTAGAGGCATTTGTGACAAGAGAATCGGCACCATTGTCTTTCATTATTTCGTTTCTTGCGTTTTTACAGACTACTCTGTTCTCCGTTTTAGGTGGATAAGTAGGTTACATCATTGAGGTCTGAAAGTTATCCTAGGCCCTGTTTCACCACCTACGATTAAGTTCCTATTAAGATAATTTCATACAAATTCTGTTCCATTTTTTAATTTATTCGGCAAGTAAGTACTGGCTATTCGGACATCGTGAAATAGGCCCTTAGTCACTAAAAATTCACAGCAAATTTTATTTCGCACTGCCTCGTTGACGGTCATAAATTATCGTTCATTAGGTATTAGGTTAGGTGTCACTTATCTACATTCATGTCACAAAATAAATAGCATAGAAACATCGACTCGGAACATTTAAAATCGATAGTGAAAATGTAAATATCAAGTTTGTGCTGAAAACGTCATCTCTTATAGTAAGTAGTATATAGTATCTGAGCAACCGAGCTCTGTACGGGTGAAAATAGAGAAAACGAATTTTCCCTGAAACAAGACCTAGCTAGATTATTTTTTTGCCCCCGTAAACCCCTATATTGCAACTTTCATCGAAATCGTTAAGAGCCGTTTTCGAGAACGCGATTACAAATATATTACCTATATACAAATCATCATCATCGTCATCATCATCTTCCTGCCCTTATCCCATGTTACTTGGGGTAAATATATTATATACAAATATTGCTCAATAAATAGTATAGGATATTACATCCTACCACTTAATTTCAAAAGCATGTGTTCAAAGTACCTTCCCATCACATAGGAAATAAATCTAGGCAATAAATCTTTGCGCAATATTGTGCTACAATGTTGTATGACGATGTTTCTACGCTATTTCGTCAGTCAGTTCATCAACGAGGCTCATTACCCTGACCGCATACATCCTGGGTTTCCGCGGTCACCTGAAACCACAAGCTAGCTAATCACACATTGAAAATGTAAACTGGATTTTAGACCGCCAAATTACATGCCACGAAGTGGGTATGCAAATATTGCACAAATATTGGAATTTCCAATCCGATGACCGCGATAATAACTTTGTATGCAGATACAAAAGGATAAAAAAAAGTATTAGATATCCAGTTATATTATTAAGTTCTCCCGGCTGTACGGATATATCTCTATACATTGCACACGGCAGCAGACTAAAAGAAACAGATAAATAATATTTGTAAAATATTAACCTAACATCTTTAGTATAGAGAGAACAATCGATGTTAAATATTATATATTATCTGTCTAAGTATACATAATTATACGCCAAATTAAATTAGCTAGCGAAACTCCGAAGACGTGATGGGTATTGATTTCTAAACATGATTATTAAAACAAAACATAATCAGTTTTTTTTTGTAAACTTCATACTTCAAGTAACAACTAACAACACTAACAGCGGTCATTGACACCAAAAATTTTATTTTTTTATTTTTTCGTGTTTTTTACCCATCACGTTTGCGGAGTTTCGCTAGCCAATTTAATTTGACCCTGTATAACACTTCTCTAACAAATATCACAAATACATAAGTTTATCATAATCGTCATAATATTGAAAATGTATTCAAGAAGAGGTAAATTTCGAAGAGAGCTATTTAGGCTAACTAGTATTTCTGTTGGTCCAACATTCTGTAAATATACTAATTCACTTCGTTGCAAAACTGCAAACCTTTAGTATGCCATTTAAAAGTAGAAAATAGACATTTTGAAGGCATAATAGTTTAAATACATAGTGGAATGTATAGTTTTTTTTAAGGCATTCATCATAAGTATGAGAATTACCTACATCAACATTACATGGCAAATATTGAATTGTATAAAGTCGTTAATACATACTTTAGAATATTTCGCGTGGACATTACCAAGTTATTAGGAAAATAGTTCACTAATAATGCTAGCCGCACCGCAAATATTACCAATAAATTTTTATAGCGAAAGTTCCATGAAATTAATTCATCAACTATGGATTCGCGCTTAAAGTACTTCACGTAATGAGCAAACAGTCTGTAGGTCCCGTAAGTACTTATTTATTTAATATACAGGATTTGAAAGGATGGTGCGTAGATAGTATTTAAATAAGCTAATTCATATCAGCGGAGCGACACCTATTCTAATTTAAAACCTACCGTATCGTCGCTCCGACTTTCGAGCTGCATTTTTCCTTATGAGCATACTGAGAACATTACGTATCGGCGACTTTCGTTTGCGTACCATTATAACATAACCTGGTAAATTTGCTTCAAAAGACCTCGAGAATCATACAAAGGTTACAGAAAATCTGACTATCTGTTGTTGATTATCTGAATCTACATAATGCAACGCACTGAGCGCTCAGATTTACAATGTTCTTACCACAAAAGTGTTATCTTATAATAATTTTGATATATAGTCTTTTTCAACAATATAATATTAATATTGAATATGTATTGCAACGGACCCTAACTCCTACGGAACCCGATCTATAAAATTGACAAAAGAGTTGAATAACGGTAAGCGATGCGCTACTACATACACAATATAAACATATCTACTCGCTACAAGTATTAGTACCATTTACTTAACTCCTAAACACATCGATTCAATTACAATTATATAAATATAAAACTTTATTTACTAGCCCAAGTGGGTTAATATTCACTTTTATATACAAATATAAATTTATTCTCCGTAATAATAAAGAAGGTAAATTTGAATATACAAGTCATATAAATGGCGATGATCCAATTTTTAAAATAAAAACAGCTGCCGTCAATCAAAATAAATGCTCTCTTTCCAATCAAGCACGGCCTACGTCAGCGCTATACAAATTTATAAACTAATACATCATAAAAAGTGGACCATTCCCATCGAATTTAGAAGACTAGAACACTGGTCACAGATATTTCGGTATAGGCAAGGAGATTTTAATAGATTTCGATCACTCATCCAAATTAAATATCCACAATCACACTGTCTCACAACACATAAGCTAAAATAACAATAAATTAATAGCCTGTGCAACCCCGAGTATTATCTCAAGCTCTTACACCTCACTTACAACGGACTGCACACAATAAATAAGAATTTCATATATTCACATCTCCAATATAAATAATTAAATCACAGATTCTATATTTCATTACGAATATTTTTTATCTACGTATCTTTTCTACCTAAGACGAGATAAACATTCATGTTATCTTTGCCTTTTACGTAGACGCTGCCTCGCGGCTCAAACTCGTAACGAGCCGACAGCACCGGTATGCAGGCCTCGCCCACTTGGATCCTCTTTGGCACTCCCGTCGAGTCCATCCGAGATGCTATATTCACAGCGTCTCCCCAGATGTCGTAGAACAGCTTGGTGGTTCCGATGACACCCGCCGTAACGTCGCCGAAGTTATACCCGATTCGAAGAATAAAGTCGAATTCGAGCAAGTCTTCGTTGAAGTTATCGACAACTTTCTGCATCTCTAACGCGAACTCCATCAGCTGGTAGAGGTGGTCGTGCGTGGCGCGCGACGCGTGGCGCAGGTCGGGGTTCAGTCCGCTGGCCGCCATGAAGGTGCTGCCGATTGTCTTAATCTTCTCCACGTGCTGAAACTCTGGCCTCTCCAGCAGCTCATCGAAGTCTGCTATCAGCTCGTTAAGTACCCGCAGGTATTCCTTCCCTTTCAAATACGACTCGTCGTACATTTCATTAAAGTTTACAATACTGGCAAATATAATGGCGACATCTTTATGATTTTCCGAATATTTAGCCGTGTTTTTGAGCTGGTCTGCGACGTGTCGTGGTATTATATTGTGTAGCAGCCAATCGGCCTGATTCCTCATGTTCTGCACTCTCTGTTTGTCGCGGTTGGCCACCACGTTACTATAGAAACTCAACCGGTAACTTATTTCGAACTCTCTGTTCAAGAACCACACCAGCATCAATAACAACGCAACATCCAAGTATAGCTCTGTCAAATGTAACTTGTGTTGGTGACTATCAAAGCCTATAGTACCGTTGTTGAGCTCCTCCCAGTCGATCATCGAACTATTTGCGAGGCCGTAGTCGGATATATTCTGAGCAAAAATTTGTGGGCTTAGTCTTAAATTAATATCAGCATGTAGCAGCAATTGAGTATTAGCTTCGTGACAACCTAACACGGCAAAAAATAGGAACAAACCAGCATAAAGCGTCACTAGAGTATTTTTCACGAGCCAGTTCATCTGAGTGAAGTTGCAGAAGTGCACCACACTAATACACAGCAGGTACACGTAAAACGACTGTTCACCTCTCAGGATCGTCATTGTGGTGTTTTGACAGGAAAAGTTGAGGAGCACGGCGAATATCGGCAAACTGATGAGCAGCCCACCTGACAGGTGCCACGGGAACCAGTTCGACAGCTTCCTGAATATCCTCACCGACCTAGAGATGGATTCCGTAAGTGCCTCGTGACTCGTCTTCCACTTTAGATAATGTCTATAGGAACACAATGCCATTGCTACGATTTCTATGAACATGAAAAATATGAACCACCCTATGGAAGATCTCCAGTCACTGTATAATGTGAATATCGAAGCTGTGACCGCTAGGAAAATGATGGCCGAGACTAGAATGTCTAAAGCGGTGTTGAATCTTGAAGTGGTGAGCGTGGGCGGGAAATCTTCGCAGTCGTCACTTCTGTGGGCTTTATCTCTGTAGTGTCTTTCAATTTCGGAGGATTTGAAGAAGAGTGTGAATCTGTTGAGGGGTGGCTGTACGAAGTAGTTGATGCCGGAGCGCGCGTTGTCTTGTACGCAGCGGATGAGTTGGAGGTCGGATTGTTTGCGCAGTTTCTGGAGTGACTGGACTTGTTCGTCGTTGAGCGGGGGCGGCAGGCGGCTGCGCGAGTGCTCGTTGAGGGACGACTGGCTGGACGTGTAGTATCCCGACACACGGTGTTGCATCATATCGGGGTGTGAGGTTGCGATGTGGTTCAGCGCGTAGATCTGTAAATAAGATTTTAAAACTTATAACCACGGACGAGCTGTGGGCTAAAAGAACCATTGCTTGGGTCCCATTAAACATGCTAGGCGATATCGCGGCAGATCGAGGCGAAGATGTAGGGACTAACTTGACTCCTAGCGAAAGGACTGACTCGCAAGAACAGAGAACAGACGTGGGGAAAGAGAGGCCGTTGCCCAGCAGTGAGACATTATGGGCTAAATAGATAGAACCACGGTTGAAGAGCGTAAGTTATGGAGGTATGTATTGTATGGGTGTGAGGTTGAAGTTATACCTAATGCGCGCTGGACGTATACGTCACTGATAATTCGCATTGACGCAAACCTCGTATGCTAGTAAGGCTAAGAGGTACGTAAATGAAATTATGACATTGTCATATTGACGCATAGGAAAGCGGAAAGCGTACTTAATCACCTAGTTGTAATAAAGCCGAATTTACACTGTGAAACTAGTTACAATACGAAATTAGTGATTTAAAATTATTTTCTTGACATTAATTTCATTAACAATTTCACTTGTAAACTTCTAATTTCATGATGATGCATAAATTTCTTGAAATCTAAATACTTTCGTGCCAATTTAAGCGCGATTTTTAATAGAAGTAATGTCGCGCAACTAATTTCACTATGAAATGCGACATGAAACGAGTGTCGCGAAAGAACATTTGTACGATAATATTGTACAGTAGCACTTCGCCCGCGTGGATATCGGAAAATATCTCACGGGAACGAAAATCCTTCCTTATTCCTTGTCTACATTATAAAGGTAACCTCTGCGCAACATTTCAGCTTTGTAGGTCCAAGGGTATTTGGGCTGACGTTGATGAGTCAGTCAGTCAGTCTGGACTTTTCTTTTTATATATTAAGATTGCAAAATAAAGCTTTCATTTCACGACAGTAATTATTATAGTTTTGTGAAATTTATTTTACCATGCATGCAAATAATGTTGTTAATGTAAATCCTTCTTTATTCATTGATAGTTTCACGTGTAAAGAGATATTTTTTTGTTCCAATAAAATATTTAAAATTATAGAAAAAAAAAAAATTACACGTGAAGCTATCAATGAATAAATAAGTTTTGCGCAACTAGTTTCGTAACGTAAGTTCGGCTTAACAGCTAATTCAAGAAGGCATTATAAACATAGAAGTTGATTATCGTAAGGTTGGTGGTTACTGGATTCTCTTATTATAATGTCAGGTCATGCCACTAGAAATAAATCAGTGAAGGAACTGTCATTCGCTATTGTTTTATACCATTGGGTATAAAATTAGAATGATTCATTTGTTGTAGTTTAATGCAAGAAATACCATGGTAACCTACATTTTACCCCTCAAGTGTCGGCTGCACCCCATGTGTGCATAAGGAAAAATCCTTTATATAATAGGTATATAAGCTTATATCATATACGCATAAACGTAAAAAAAATCATCCGATGGCGACCGCGGGCTTACAGTAGTTGTGACCCTATGGGTTTCGCAACTACTGGGGCTACACATTTACATGAACCTATGGGTTCATAAATTAGTACTTACATTATTTACAGCCTAAGGGTAACAAAGGTATCCTTGCGTAACCATTATAGTATTGCTATATTTCATCACATTTGAAATACCGAATGTTGAGTACACGTGAAAGGAACTCAAGGAAAATTTTTACGACCTAACGTTAGTGTTCAAACTGAAATATATGTATAATAAGGTATTAAAAAATTAACTCTAAAAACTTTAAGGAGTGCTTTATTTTTGATTTTAATTTGAATTGTGATGTTAATTTTAATTGTGTTGTTGATTTTATAATGTTTTAATTCTGTTTAATTGTACCTATGATCCAAAGTTGATTGAAATAAATAAATACAATTACAATTTATATCATCGAAATGAATAACTTTTAGGTACTATAGGACAAACATTGCCATGTAGACAATGTTTGTCCTATAGTACCTTCACATGATCTGACCAAGACTTTAAAAGAGATTCTGACCTCTAAGTTTGTTTCGGTCTTTCTTCTCAGAGTAGTGAGATAGAAACGCCGACCTCATCTAGTTTTTTAAAAATATGATTGTCGTGTAAAAGTGTTTATATAAACCTACTTACAGAAATAAATCATTTATCATTGAAATCGCGAAAAAAAAATTTGCTGTTCCGTACGTTTTGACGAGTTACGCGAACGTAAAACGTAGACAACACCTGATTTTTTTATTCGCGATTTCAACTTTGGTCTAAGCACTCCTTAAAGTTTTTCGAGTTAATTTTTTAACACCTTGTAAATTTCGGGATGCCCGTCGATATTGATTTCCAAAAAACCTACGTTTACGAACAAAATTTTGGACGATATCATATATAACATTACGCCTTGTTTTCTCGAAAGATTAAGCAGAGGTGTACCTATAGTACACCCACATTTCGCCAGATATGTTTAAGTTCCATGTAATAGGGAGCGAGCCTATTGCCATCAACCGGGCACAAATCCAGACTCCGGACGATACTTATCTAAATATCGAAACTTCTTTAAGAATACATTACTTATCGGCGATATAAACTAAAGACAGCTCTTGACTATGCCTATGTTCTATGTTAATGGATTTGGTTTCCGCACTTAGTCCTTCATGTGGACCATTGTGCGTGGGCCAATGACTATGCCTATTCTTGATATCGTCTATATTAATATTATAAACAGGTTTTTTTTTTGTTTTGAAGTAAATCTCTGGAACTACTAGTCGGATTTGAAAAATTAATATTTTTTGCTATTGACAGCCCAATTCTTGAGCAAGATCACGCTATTAACATCACGCTAAGACCCTTAGGAGCCCAGCAAAAAGAAAAAAGTTAGAAAGAACTCTAAGCAAAAACGAGGCAATAGCGCGGGCGGGCGATGCGATGCGACGGGGTGGGACGGGGGAACAAGAAATTTCCCGCGGATGAAGTCACGGAGAGAATCTAGTTAGTAGATATAATTTTAACGAGTTTTCCTCAAGATTTCGATTGATTCTAAACTTCAAAAGTAGTATCAACTTTATTTTCGTCACTCTCTTGACACACATCAAAATCCCCTGACACATACGACATTTGCGGTGTTTATACTTTAATGACGTCAGCGGCAAAGTGATTTGTAACCTGACACCTAGTCAATGGAAATTTGGGTGTAGTAGCTAACTATTCAACAGTATTTCATGTTTCCAACGAAATAAGAACACAGAATGCCAGACACTTTATAGTAAAGAAAAAATTAACTCTAAATTTTAAAATTTTCATACCAACAGAATATAAACAACATGGTCACGCAGTTTTAAACCCTAATCACTGTACAAAAAGCTGAAAGCTGGTACAAGTTACGATGCAATGGTATGACGGGCATGCTTTATGACTGCAGCACAAAGCTATAGGGGCATATGTTTATAATTTATTAAAAGCGTGTTTACGATGCGTTACCATTTCGTGAAAAATCTCCGCGATTTAACTCAAATCTGCGTCAAGTGTAGGTATATATGTGTAAGAAAAATAAGTCGATGTACCTACATCATACATACATGCGGGATTAATTTAGTATATTTTACTTACGTTATAAGTAAAAATAGGAACATCAAAGTTGACCTGTTGCTGTATACTGGAGCGTCGGCTTGTGCTTCTGATGCCGGAGTCTTTGCGGCTGTTGACTGAGGGACAGAGGCTGATGACGTCATCAGGAGGTCGGGACGCGGACGTCTGTGGCGAGGGGAGGGGCAAGTTCAGTCTTCGTTCCTTCGGACGTATCAGCTCGTCCTGCGTGGTGATGGTCGAACTGCGAGCGCGACACACTGGCACCTACAATGTATTTAGAAAAACAACATTTTAACAATCAGAACATAGGTTGCTATTTGTTAAGTCCTCGTTACCAGCTAACACGTGTTAAATGTTATATGTACACATGTTTTCTCGCTTATGTATGTTGTATGGGTGATAAATAATTCGCACACGTACACCGTACGAAATAAGCGATCATACTATCCAAATAACGCAAATAAAAAGTTCATTATCAAATAGGTTGGGGTCGGCTTCCAATCTAACGGGATGCAGCTGAATAACATTATTTCACATGGAGCGACTGCCTATCTGACCTCCACAACCCATTTACTGGGTAACACGATACCCCTTGGTAAGACTGGTTGTCAAACTTTCGCGCTTCTGATGACCTGTAACGACTGTCAAAGATCCACGAATGAAAGCCGGGCCCAGACTTAACGTGTTTTCCAAGGCACGGAGGGGTTTTGTTATGTAAAGATGATCACCCATCCACGGACCAACCGCGGCAAGCGTATCCTGATCGATCGACCCGTGCAGCTGTTATTACTTTACCCACAAGCCCCTAAAAAGTTCATGAACTGATTTACAGCAGTTTCTTAGAAGTTTGAAACTGTTTGTGTATATAAACGGTCTATAACTCCTAAAAACTCGGTAGGTAGTTACGATTTTGTTAATAAAGTTCTTGGCAATACATAAACAAAGTAAGAAACTTGATGCCGGTAATAATTGTGTAATCATAAGAAAATAATCGCTATAATGCGGGGTTTAGTCGGAGTTTTCCGCGACCCTCGGTCACGACAAAACTAATTCAAATGGTAAACATATAAATACTGAAAGTTACATGTGCGTACCTACGTACCTACGTGTGGCAGACGGCGGCTTAGTTATTGTAAACATCGATTGGTCAACACATTATTATTATGAAAATGAGTTTCTTGCCCGTTCTTCTCCATAGGGATCTACTACGCTTTGGAATGGGCAACTAGCTTCATCTTTCTGACTGACTGACCCATTGACAATTCAAAAGTGCCTGTAATTGGTTTATTTGAAATAAATGCTTTGAGTCGAGTTTGAGTGTCAGTTTGAATTATCTATTTATTTTTCCTTTTAAAAGTATCACGGTTATAGTGATTCTTTATACACATTATAAGTAATCTAGCTAGCCTATTCGCTAATAAGTAATTTAAATATAACTTAAACTGCTAAGTAACTATAATATTAAGAAATCGTCCAATAACGTTTCTTATTCACTTTATGTTAAGGGGAAGACACTTAATTCGTGTTCTTTAGTCAGCCCTTGCACTGCAGTTTAAGTTCACTCACACTGCACTAAACTAACTGATAGGTTTTACTGTTTTTAGTCTTCGCACTAATTCAGTGATGTCAAGGAGTTGATCGCCTTGACATTCACGTGCTGATAAAGTATGTGGTCATGAGCTTCTGCATATGTTTTATTACTATGACATCCAGGACATCCGCCCACACACACATCCATCCATCACACATCCACATTACCACACATCCATCCATCCATCTTGAGGTCCCGGTGGAGGTCGCTGTTTCTAATGTACCAGAGCGCATTGACTACATCCCTGAGCACTTTGTTTTGGAATCGTTATCGTTGTATGATTTGACGATTGCTATGGCTGGTGCAGCCCCACGCACGGCTAAATACCATAGGTCCATACATTTAAAACTTGTATGTAAAACAACAATTTGTTAGATATTGACAATGGCGAGTTGGTGACTGTCTACCAAGTAGCCAAAACATTTTTTGTATATAATCTAATTCGAACCTTTTCTTTTTGAATTGCTCTTTCCATCGCAGTTTTGCATGGAAATAAATGATTATTACAATATGTGCACTTCCATCGAACTACAAATTATTATATTAGACGACCAACAGATAATAAGATAATAATTATTACAAATGAGTTGCGCAAACGCCAGTATCTGTTATAATTATAAGTTACGACTCACATTGCTCCAGAGTCAAGGGCGAGGTTATAAAGTTTATATTTCGTAACCAAAACTTTTGATAATCTCGCAAAGATATAAACTCCGAGAGATAAGATGCTATAAAAACAAACATCATGATAGTTCAAATATAATTCTATTAATATTTTCTATGTAGCTGAGCGGAGCGCAGTTTAATACTCGGCCTTGGTATGCAGATCTTCTTAAAACGTTTCTTATCAGAATCTGTACTATCAAAAGTGTATTGACTTGGACATGTCCCAACGGGCAGTGTCGCTGCAGTCGTTAGGAACATTAACCAAGATCCGTGACTTAAAACAAAGCACTCATGTGTGACACATAAACACCTTTTACTTAGTCTCGGCGAATATGTGTGGCCATTTCTAACAACGTTAATGCATGCGGTTTCCTGCTGGGTGATGAATGATAATAGCAATGACGACTAAATTTCTTTTGTGCGTCATGTAGATTATTAAAAAATATTGGACACGTATTTTTTCTTTTTTTACGTAATCAAAAGACTACGGCGATACATTGAGTTAAAATATAGCATGACGTCACGCCTTGCTATATTTTACGAGCTGATTTTTAAACGTAGCGAGCCCCCAGCCCCCACTCCCCAACTTTAATGCGTGGTATGTAGGTCATTTTCATATTAATATGATAAAGCAAAAAATACGCGTCTAATATTTTTTTATTATCTAACTAAAGGACTAAGTAGATTTTTTTTTACCCAGGCATCATCCCTATTGTTTATAAATAACGTATATTTACCTCAATATTGTTCGATCTTCCATATTGAGAACGGTAGCTGCTACTCCTGGCGAAAGGCGACATGTTACTCCTTGACTGACTCAAGTAGGATCGTATGTCGATGATCTCCCTCTCAAAGGACGCCATGTCATGACTCAGAGGTGGGATGTTCAGCTTAATGGTACTCTGTGCCGGCCTACTCTTATTGTCTTGAGATTCTATCACAATAGGCACTTGCTGGTAACCGTTGCTGGACTGAAAACCAGACCCCGCATCTCCCCTCTCCAAGAAATGTATAGACTTGTCAGTCAACTCTTGCTTTTTCATCTCATGAAGCGGCGTATCCGAATGCTTCCGTAAAAATCTAGGCACTTTCCAATTTTTCAACTTCGTAGTGTATTTGCCGTAGCTCCCTAAAATAATATTATTTGTTATTAATTATTAGAATACTAGAAAGATCTATAAACTAAACTACATGTTTCGCAGTATGCTATGCATAATATTATGTGTCCCGTTTGTTTCTGAGCGTAACGCAAAACAGTTTTTTTTTGTCTGGAAAACATACGTACTTAAAAATAGGTAGGTACTCAAAATCGATGTCACGCAAAGTAATAGTTTACAATAAATAAATAAGAAACGGAAATACCAAGAGATTTTGTAGTCAGACATCATGAAGATACAATAAAAGATAATCGCAATAGGTACTGAAATCAATTGAGGTTTCAGACTGAAAGAATTTTGTTATTTCTATCAATTTATGTACAAATCGCTCAGCAACATTGACATTGTTCTCGTTAAATCGCTATTTCTGTTTGCAATGAAAGCAGGAGAAATTTATAGTGACTTTAATTGCTCGACTATAAAATCGAATTTTGCTACATGTTTACTGTTCATTTTCTCACTATTTAACTGCCAATGCTGATACGAAATGCGAGTTGTCTATTAATTCGAACGGAGTATTAGAGAAACATGATTTCTGACTTAAAGTTTTTTTTTTTTGTAGACCAACTTAAGAAGATATCGAACAGAATGACTAACGCAAATCATCCCACTCATGTCGTGATCTGTGTGACAAAGAGCATCACCTTCACGTAATGAAGTCACTCTATATCTTATCAGCTTGTGCCTTATTCTGGAGATAAATAACACTTTTCTCCGGTTCAATTCACAATATTATACCGGATCCAAGTAAAAATACGAAGAAATATAAAATTGAATTAAAAATAATTATGAGCACAACAGGTAATTTTAGATTGTTGTGTTACAATGTAGATAATAAATTAACAAACAAAAATTCGCAATGTACGTCTACGTAACAGCAATGTATATAGCCAAGATGTTCTTAATTAGCAGCACATTACTCTCTGTGACCTTTAAATCGGCCAAATTCGTTGACATTCCAAGCTATAATAAAGCTTTAGATAACTGGAAACAAAACAAAACTCACCTACTGAAGTGGGACTCTTCGACGAGCTGTCATTAGTGTCGGGGAAGCCCTTGGTCTTTTCGTCCAGCTCTGTGTCCGAATCCAATATACTGGGCAACGAACTGGCTTTTGTTCGGAAATGAAATGTACTTGGGGAGAGGAAGTTTTTAGAATCTTTTCTGGATCCTAATCCATCGTTACCTCTAGGTGACAATGGGAGTGGGGAATGATTGCAGGAGAGGACGGACTGCGGAGATGCCGCGGGGGAAATAATCAGGCGTAAGTTGATAGGATTAGAGGGAGTCAGACAGTTGTCATGGTTATAAGGGGAGTACAGCTGACGGCCTTCGATAAAATAGGTTTTATGACCTGAACAAACAGAATTGGTTTTAGAATGTGTCCACAATACAAATCGTGCAATCGTAAATCTATTTATAATTCACTCACCAAAGACGTCATCGCCCTCTTCTAAGATATAGGAACCTCCAAGAAATTTTGCAGTCTCTTCTGATATGTGGACGCGTCCTGGCTTCCCAGTGGATTCCATTTTGTTGGCGAAGCTGACGTCATTACTCCAGACATCGAATTTAAACCGGCGTGTGCCCACAATACCGCACAGTACGGTGCCGGTGTGAACCCCTACTCTCATATTTATGCCTTCGCCGCGCACTCTATCGAATTCCTTTATAGCGTCTATCATTCCTGAAATATGTACTATGAATTAGTGCCGGCATGGTATTCGTACACCGCGGACGCGTAATTTATTGAGGCTGAAACACGGATCACGTTTTGATCTCACATTTTGGTCTAGTGTGCGATCCGATCTGTCTTAACTATGTTTTCTCAGAAAGGCTGGTAGCCTTGATAAATGATTTGTCCCCCTCTTAAAATGCGTAAACATACTAGGTAGTAGTATTTGTCTGATCTACTTGACAGTTGTTTGACATTAAACTCTGTTTAGAATTGCACTTACCAAGTCCCATTTCTACACAACACGTGGCATGATCCGGCCTGGGCTCAGGGCAGCCGGATACACAATAATAACAATCGCCCAATGTAGAAATTTTCTCACACCCATGATTTTGGCATAACTCATCAAACTTCTCAAATAGGTCATTTAATATATTAACTAATTCTTCAGCACCCTTGTTACTTGACATCTTAGTAAAGCCAACAATATCAGCAAACAGTATACTGACATTGTCCATTGAGCTCATGTTGAAAGGCCGGAACAACGACTTGATATCTGATGCGCCGGGGTTTGAGTGTCTCGGTTTGAGCGGATTGTGAGACTTTAAACTAGCTTCAGTGTCAAGTACTTGCTCCTCCAGCAACCAGCTCGCCACTTTGGGCGGCATCACAGAATGTATCATCTTTTCTTTTAGCTGCTTCTCCATTTCCAGCTGCTTTCTTACTAACAGGCTCTGCCCTACTTTCATAAACGTGCCGCGCATTCTCACAAAGGTCATTAGGTATATATGAACACCAATTATGTGAACACAAAGCTGCAGTAAAATTCTCACAAACATTCCAGGGCATTGCCATTCTTGCTCTGACAAATGTAACACAATATTCAGTACTTCAAACACTATTGAATACAAAATTCCAATGATAACACAGGCATACAGTGGCAATGGTGTTAGTGTGTATATAATCAGCAATATTTCAATGCACATGGTGAAGTGTCCTGACTGACTGATGTCGGCGGCCTGAGAAAATGCTGTGTCTAATTGTGTGGTAAGTGTCACCAGTGACAGGCTGAGTGTACACAGAGCAAGTGCCATGACCAGGGAGAGCTTGAAAGTATACACTTTATATATATTTGTAAAAGTTACAAATAGCATAACAGATGTTATCAATAGGACTCCAGCAAATATAGAACACAAAAATGGCCATTTTACTGTAATGCCATTCAAACCAAGGGCCACAAAGTAGACAAACCATGATATAGAAAATATCAAAATGTATAAAAGTGCAAATCTGAAAAAAGAAAAATAAAAAAACATCAAATATGTTTAGTTAATGATAAAGTTGTGACATTAAGCAATTTATCAGTTTAAGTTTACTGACATTCATGCATGAATATTACACACTTATAAGCAGATTAATTCTTCGAGAGCACTTACCTAAATCTTAGTCTTATTTGTCTAAAGGAACTACTTCTGTATTGGCCTTCAAGTATATCTGAATCAAATCGAGGGTTCCACCAGGTTCCAGTTGCAGCCCTCTCGAAGGCGATGGGTATGGTGAGTCCACAGCAGTTGGTGGTAGGGTTGTTGCGGGCCAGGTAAGCTTGCACATGAGGAGCAAGTCTGATCTGAGCGTCTTCCCCTTCGGAGCAGTCTGCATCATGTTTACTATCAAACTGTTGTGACCCATCACTGCAGCTGACACACCCACTTGGAGCATTCATTTTTTAATTAAATATTTCATGTTATCCATTGTTAAATCACAGCAATCACAGCTCTGGCCATATTTCAATCTGTGCAGGAAAACAAGATATTTTTTTTTTTTTTTTTTTTTTTTAATAATAATAACTTTATTGACACTAAAAACCTTCGTTACAATAAGTAGTACATGTAGGTAACAAAAACAATTGATTCTAACAATTGATATTGTAACATTATTTTTGCAAATATGATTCATATAAATTGTTTGTTATATTACAAAACATATTTTTGCATTTATACTGTACTTATATATTTATTTATATTCATATCAGTTATTAACGAAAATAGAACATTATCCTTGGCCAAATAAATAAACAAAATAAATCAGCTGTTCAATATAAGCCAATGTTTGAAAATATATAAGATTTCTATAAAATAAAGAGACAAGAAAAACACTATATAAGAGACAATTATTACAGGATTTATAAGTTTACAGCAATTTATGGATAAGCTTACATCATTTTGGGAAAAAAAACTATGATAGGCAAATTCTTTGAATCAGTAGGATGTAGGATGTATGATTCTGAGATATTAAGATCAAAATAACATTAGTATTAGACTAGGATCGAGTATATTGAGTTGTGCGAAGGTGGTATTGTGAGATAGAATCAATTTTATTGAATACCAGTATTCACAGAAACAGCTAGTGAGTTTGAAGATACTGATCCTTATTTTTTAAGCATCATCCTATTAATCTTATCATTTTGTCTGATGACCAAGTTGTTATTATTTAAGTGACATCATACATAATATTTTATAGATACTACCTAGCAACAAATTCATTTTCAAGAAAAACTAATGATGTAAAAAAAAAATTGTGTGATAAAATTGATTTATTATCTTAGAAGATAACACAGAGGATATGCCAGTATTTAGAGAATGTAGATATTATTTCATAAAATACAGCAAATACATTTTTTTTTATCAGAACATATTTCAGTGATCTCAAGTGAAGGAATAGGAACACCAAGTTGAAATGTAACCCTTAGTGGTACTTCACTAACGCCGTTCACATTCTCTATAGATCAATATTTACGTTTTTAATATTCCTATAAAATGATCGCAGAGACCAGACAATATTTTTAGTTAAAATGAGTTTTTTTACTTACCAAATCATTCTCACTTGAAATTTATTGATCAAGGTTATTACAGATCAATTGTATGTAAATAATTATATCCGATTTTAAAAATAATAACAAGCTCACTTTTCTTTCATGAAGATCTATACTAGTTTATCATAATTTATCGCAAGAACCAAAATGAAGAGTAAAAAAATCGCAAAAAAGACACACAATCCACACAATACTATACGTTCTAGAGATGTTCGCATGACACGAAATGTCCAAAATGTCGTAGCACTCAGCTGAAGTAAATCGATGACAGTTATCCATATTTAGTTGTTCGCTTAGTCGATTTTCGTAGCAAAAATTCTTCTCGATTGCAACGATGATTGACGTTGGTTTTTTTTAATTACTGTGGCAGATTGTTTGCTGAAGAAAAATTAGGAATAACGTTGGAAATTGGAATAAAAACGCAGTGCAAGTAGATCACTACTTCACCAACAATCACAGACTATATAGAGATACCAACAACGTATTCCAGTTCCACTGTATTGTAGCACAGCTGCGCCCCGCGGTGTTACCCGCGGTTTATGAGATACACTAAAACGTGTAGGTACTTATTATGTAATCGGTGAGAAAAATATTCACATTTTTAGAGGCAAAAAATTGCTCATCCCACGGGAAAACTACGTTTTTCGGGATATAGCCTACGTGTTAATCCCGGGTGTCAGCTACTTCCACACACAATTTCATCAAAATCGGTCGAGCCGGTTAAACATATAACACACACACTCACAAACTTTTGCCTTAACAATATTAGTGTGAAGTGTGATGATTCAATTTACACACGGCTACACATTAAGCTATACATTCCCAGTTTACACTGACCTTTCCTTGTAAGGAAATCCTACACAATGTGAGATCAGCTTATACTGGAATTGTATAGCTTGATCTGTAGCCGTGCCATTGATATAAAAACTAATTATATAAGTCAATGAGCCGTGCGTACTCTATGATTTTAGCTTCTGCTCGCAACTTCGTCCACGTGTCTTGTTCCCCCGACCTTATGATTATTTGAATATATCTATATAAATAAAAAGAGAAGTCCTGAACTCTGACTGACTCATCAACGCACAGCCCAAACCCTTGAACCTAGAAAGCTGAAATTTTGCACAGAAGTTCCCTTTAAGTATAATGTAGACAAGGAATAAGGAAGGATTTTCCGGTAGCACGTTATCGTGGGATATTTTCCGACATACACGCGGGCGAAGCCGCGGGCAAAAACTAGGGAGAGATAGACCAACGGAACATCAAATAGGTACAAAGGCATCTGTCCCACCACCGACGAGGAAGCAACTAGCTTGATTTTCTCGCTCAAGACCTTACCTTCTTTTATTTTTCTGTAGGTATGTTCTACAGAAAAGAAAAATAAAAGAAGGTATGGTCCTGATTACTCTTTGTCGCAGCGACAAGAGCTATCAAAGAGAGTACTCGCTCAGCGACACTCGCTTGGCGGGCAGAGCACTCGCTGAGACTCACGCTTGGCAAAACCTGTCGTGGTCGTCTCTGCGCCCGTCTGGGCGTGAGGAATTGGTGTTAGGGCTTTTTGGCCCCTTGCCCGAGGCATTTTTTTCTCGGTCCTCAAAATTGGGGACCGGTCATTGGAATTCCCTCCCCCTCCCGAGGGAGGGGGTGGGAGTGCTATACTGCACACCTAGTCGCTGGGGGATTTACCTCTCCTCAGCGGTCTGAAGTGTGTTACTGCTGGTGTGACTGTGGGAACGTCCTAAGTTCTTCATAACGCCCGTGCGACCAGGCCCTTACCAGTTTGGTTCCCTAGTTCTCTAGGGAAGGCCCAGCAAGAGACGATCAGCAACAAGAGTGCCGGTTTTTGTTGACGCTCACCCATAGTGGATGCTGTCCCCACCCCCAACAACGTAACCAGTTAGGTACAGTAGGCGTTGCAGGGGGACGGGGTGGTGTGGTGTATTGGACGACTTGAGGTGTGAGTACGTCGCTTGTGAGGGTTATGTTTGTGTGTCTCTGCGAATGTGGAGTAATGCGTGTGTGTTTACCGCGCGCGTGACGCCTCTATTAACCTAGCATGCTTTGCGCGCGGCGGGTGTCATGTGATGAGTCTGAAGTTCTTTGTATAAGTAGGTCGCCTGTATGGTGAAGGCGACTTACCCAGGCGTCTGTTTTGGTAACAGCGCGACGTCTGTGATGAGGTCGCGTGGATAGCGTTTGTAATCTGGCGGTCGCGTGTGCCAAGGTGCAATGTCCCTGATGTGGTGCTGGTCAGAGACGTCAGCACGCGCGTACATCCTCTTGGCCAGATTGGTGCAGAACTGTTCGATGCTCTCGACACGCAGGTCCCTGTGGGTTACATCCACGGAATAGATAAATAAGGTTGGAATGGAAATGTGGGCGTGAAAAGCGCGCCACAATTATGATTCGAAAATCATAACTCGACCGATTCATTCATTCACTGCGTTTAGTGCGCTTCGGACTACTTCGGAGAACAGGGGGCCAACCACCACTTCTTAAAGCAGTATTATTTTAATGTTACTTCAGTGTGAGAAAGAGATGGAGCTATACAGGACGTCTAGCTCCATCTCTTTCCCACACTCATGTAAGATTAAAATAATACTGCTTTAAGAGGTGGTGGTCTAGCTCCTGAGCTCTGCTTTAAAATGCCGTGTTGTGCAATTATAACTTGTAAAACAAAAAGTCAGACCGCAAGTATAGAGCGAAGAGATATCTTTCCATCGGCAAGTCGAAAATAACATTTAATCACAATTTTATTTGTAAAAAACATAAAAATATTCTGATCACTATGAAATTCCAAACATTAACAACATTATTGCAACAAGTTACAAAAAATATGCATTGCCCTATGTGTACTCGCTTAATCAATGCAATGACCAAGTCCGCTTACAATGTACTGCATGCGTTGCGTCCTCTACACTTCAATCATTGACGTTTCGTCCTTTGCCCTGATTGGCCGAGATGCACGGCGCATGTTTATCGACAGTGAGGTGACCATATGGTTAAATAAAATCATCGATAGAATTCTCGAAAAATTTATATTTACGTTTGACAAAGATAATTTTTGAATTATTTTATATTTAATTAATGATAGTATATTTTTGGTTGGACGTATAATGAGTAAATTAAATATTATATTAATCATTGAACGAATGTGACCGATGATATAAAGGGACATATACAGGGTTAAATTGAATTATTGGAAATACTTTAAGGGGTCACTACTCATCTATATGAACAACTTTTACTTCGAGGCTAAACCAGAAAACGCGAAAAAAAATGTCTTGGAACAGCAGATTTTTTTCCCGCATTTTCTGGTTTGACCTCGAAGTAAAAGTTGTTCATAATGATGAGTACAGTGACCCCTTAAAGTATTGCCAATGAATTCAAATTTCACCCTGTAGATCTGTCTGTCATCTACAAGTATTGTATATGATAGATCTACGTGTATATTGTATTTAGTATTAAAATATTAATTAAATTGCAATTTTACTTATGCAATAAATAATAAATTTTAGGTTTCCTAAAGAACCTAACGCCACTTTTGTGTTAACCAGGTTTATGAAATATTAATAAAATAAAAATGCACTTTCCACAAGAGGCCATGACACACTGTTTCTTTATTAAAACTTCTTTTTCACATGACAAAGGCTGAAGGCTATACAGCCTAGTCTCATATGACACATCCCCCCCTTTAACATTCATAATCAACTAAATGGGAAGGAGGTTTCACAGACCTTCCACTACGAGTAACATATGAACTGCCTGCTTCACAAGCATCTCTAAACACTCTGTGCTGACTAGGCATAGAGCCATCTGTACTCACAGTTTCCCCATTATTTGAATCATTCACCGGTCTGACATTAATTGGGGTATCAAACTCAACTTCTGGTCTCTCATTAAACTTATTTCTACTTAGTAACATATGTTTTTCATTTCTCCTAACACAATTACCTTTTTCATTTTTTACAATATAGGATCTAGGACTATCCTTCCTCACTACCCTTCCTGGCTGCCAATCCTTATCATCCCCATTCTGTATTAACACACTCTGACCATTACTATAAGAAGCTCTATTTTTGGCTGTTTTATTATAATTACTTTTAGATTTTTCTTTCATTATTTGCATTTTTTCATTGATATTGATTGGCAGTCTGGGTTGAAGATCTGTGTAAGTACAAGGTAAGTTAGTTCTTAATAGCCTGCACATCAGAAGTTCAGATGGGCTATAGTCTAAGCCAGCAAGCGGTGTTGTTCTATAGTGTAGCAAAGCCATATTCAAGTTCTCATCATTTGCCCTGCATTTCTTCATTAAACTCTTTACAATACCTACAGCTTTTTCTGCCAGGCCATTCGACTGATGATGATGAGGGCTTGAAAACAACAACTGCATATTAACATCTCTGGAAAACTGTTTAAGTTCAAAGCTATTAAATGGATTATTATCACAAACTGCATACTTAGGTATTCCATGTGTGGCAAATATTATTTTTAATTTCAATATAACATTTTTTGCTGTTTTTTGTTGAACTTGTTTCAACTCAATCCACTTTGAATAATAATCAACAACCACTAGATAATCTTTGCCAGCAAAGGAACAAATATCCATACCTACTTTATAAAAAGGAATATCTGGCACATCATGACTCATGAGGGATTCTTTGCAGTTACTTGACCTATATTTCTCACATTCCTTACATGACAAAACAAAATTTTCAATGTCCTTGGACATTCCTGGCCAGAATAAAGACCTACGTCCCCTTTTCTTGGACTTGACCACACCTGCATGAGCAGTATGTAAAATAGTAAGTATTTCTTTTCTCATACAATAAGGTACCACTACCCGGTTATTATAGTATAAAACATTATCTTTAAAGTTTAAAAAATCTTTCAGTTTGTAAAATATTTTCAACTCTTTATTCAAAATATTTTTATCATTGGATGGCCACTCATTAAAATACCATGTCTTAATTTGCATTAAATTGTTGTCACACCCAGTTTCAAATTGTAATTTTTTAAGTTTTTCATCAGTAATTGCTAAATCAGATTCACATCCATACACAACTTCAGTATCAAAAGAATGAACTAACTCTTGTAAATCGGAGTCATTTTTCCCATTATTTAACAAGTAGTTTCTTGACAAATAATCAGCAATAAACATTTTAGGACCTGGTACATAGCGAATTTCAAATTCATATTTTAGCAATTTTAAGACCATTCTTTGAAGTCTGGCTGATATTTTATTGATGTCCTTTGACATTATTGCCACTAATGGCTTGTGGTCTGTCTCAACCACAATCCTTCTACCATATACAAATTGATGATACTTTTCCATAGCAGCACAAATAGCAAATAATTCTTTTTCTATAGGTGCCCACCTACTTTGGCACTCTGTGTAAACTCTGGAGTAAAATGACACTGGTTTTCCATCTTGCATCAGGCATGCACCCATACCAGATTTAGAGCTGTCAGTTTGTAGCACAACTGTACCCTTGTCACTCAGAATTGCTAAAGTAGGTGTGCAACTCAATTTTCTTTTCAGTTCTAAAAATGCTTCTTGCTGAGAAGAATCCCATTCCCACAAAGTATCTTTTTTAAGTAACTGTCTCAAGGGCATTGTAGTTTTTGTATAGTGAGGTATAAACTTACTTAAGTAATTACACATACCAAGGAACTTCTGAAGCTGTTTGATGTTTTTTGGTGAATCTAATTGAAGAATGGCTGATACATGTTCAGAGTCTATTTGTATTCCATTTTTTGATATTATGAGCCCTATATATTTTACATGATCAAGTCTATACTGTAACTTTTTACTGTTAAATTTTACATTATACTCTCTTGATCTCTGAATAACTTTATTAAGTATTATATCATGTTCTAACTGGTCTTTACCTGCAATAATTAAGTCATCAAAATATACATAAACTCCTTGAATATCCCCAAAGATTGAACAATTTATGCGCTGCATTACTTCAGGCGCTGATGATATGCCAAAAGGCATTCTTTTAAATGCATATCTTCCAAATGGAGTACCAAATGTGCATAATTTCTGAGGATCATCAAGTTCAATCTGAAAAAACCCGTCCTTCATATCAAGAACTGTAAAAACTTCTTTACCTGATAAACTATTGTAAATTTCTTCGGGACTAGCAATTGGGTAATTTTCACGTAGAATATTTTTATTAAGATCTTGTGGATCTAAACAAAGTCTAAGTGATTTGTCAGGTTTCTCTACTATCACTAAATTATTACACCAGTCAGTCGGGGAAGTTACTTTTTCAATAATATTTCTCTTTTCATAGTTATTTAAAGTTTCTTTCAGTCTACCTTTTAATGCCTGTGGGATTCTCCTGATGGGCTTGATTACTGGTTCAGCATTTTCTTTTACTTTAATCCTGTATTTTCCTATATTTCCCAATCCTGTAAACACCTCTATATTTTTTCTGAGAAAAGTTTCTTTTTCTGAACTTGATTGTGTAACATCCACTCTTTTAACTAATTCAAGCCTGTTACAATCAGGCAGTCCTAATACTGGCTGAACTGGTAAGTCTATTACTGTGAACTTTAGTTTTTGTTTTTTGTTTTTTATGATACAATCTAGTTCAGCTGTCCCAGCTGTTTCCACTTGTTGGCCATTGTACACTAATAGAATTATCCCAGCATTCAAAAGACTTTCTGTTTTTCTCAGTTTCTTGAACAATTCCAATGATAGTGTATTGCAATCAGCACCAGTGTCTAATTTAAATTCTACTTCATATCCATTCACTATTATTTTTTCTTTCCACTGTAATTTAATTCCATCTACTGTAAAAATGCTTCCAACTGTAAAGTCTTCGTCACTGTCATCTGTATTTTCTTGAATTACATTAACTCGACTTTTCCTAGTATCACTGAGTTTTTCACTTCTGTTATTCTTGTTTTTGCACATATTAGCAAAATGTCCATAAAATCCACATACCATACATTTTCTGCCGTAGGCTGGACAGTTCCTTAACTCGTGATTTTTTCCACATCGGCTACAGTCTATTAATTTTTCTTTGGGCCTTGCCCCTCTGTTGTATGGTATCACTTTCTGACTTAAGGTGCTCACTTGATCTTCCATTTTATTTCCTTGTAATGTCTGTACTTTTTCTTTGCCTAATTCTGCTGCTCTGCAAATATCAATTGCTGCAGTGAGCTTCAACTCCGATTCTCTTAGAAGCCTTTCTTTGACATTTGTGTCCCTGATGCCAATAACAATAACCATAGTGATCAATCGATCCTCAAGCTCTCCAAGATCACATTTTTTAGCTTGAGTGAGAACTTTGGTATAAAAGTGATCAAATACTTCGCCATCTTGCTGTTTCATGGTGAACAAGTTATATGACAACCACAACAAATTTTTTCGTGGCTCGGCGTATTCTTTGAATTGATCAATCAGAGCTTGTAAGTTTTTAACTTTGTCTTTGCTAAATGTATTGTACACTTCCAATGCATCTTCCCCAGCACAGTTCAAAAACAATGCAATTTTTCTTGATTCAGCCGTATCATCAAGATTCACAGCTTGTAAATACAAGTTAAACTGCTGCACAAAGCGTTTAAAGTTTGCTCCATCTCCCGATAGTTGGAGGCCTGATGGAGGTTTTATTCCGTCCATCGTAGACACACCTGACACCATGTGTTAACCAGGTTTATGAAATATTAATAAAATAAAAATGCACTTTCCACAAGAGGCCATGACACACTGTTTCTTTATTAAAACTTCTTTTTCACATGACAAAGGCTGAAGGCTATACAGCCTAGTCTCATATGACACAACTTTAACAATTAATAGCAAGCGCCAATTGCTTAATATATACGTTTTATACCAAGGACAGTGATTATTTGTAATTAATAAAAGTAAAATAAATATTTCTTAGTATTTATTTCATGTTTCATTTTTCCCCATAAATTCATCAGATAATTTATCGATAAAGAATATCTGCTTTATCAAGCACTAGCGTGTATGAAAATTTTTATTGCTTTTTTGCGTGTGTGAGTGTCTATGTTTACGGGAGCTTAGTGCTAGGTGCGAACGAATATCTGCCCTTAGATTTATGTGTGTGTGATTTGGTTGTGTGCGAAATATTTGTAAACATAGTAGTACGTATGTGTAGAAATGAAAATAGTGGGAGACAAGCGGTGACGCTGGTCCTAATACAAAATTGGAGCTAGGGCCATTCCAACCTTATTTATCTGTTCCGTGGTTACATCGTTCCTCACGAACCGAGGAGCTTTTACAATTTGACGCAGTGTCAGGTTTTGCTGCGTCCGGGGTTTCTTCTTGTGTGTCTCGGCCGTGAGGCTGAGGGCGGCCGAGTATGTGAGTTGCGGTCGCACGTAGGTCTTGTATATCCCCAGCTTGACTCACATGGAGAGACGTGACGATAGCATCGGGTGGAGATTTCTCGTAACTTTTACCCGCGCGACAGTGTTGCAGACGTGCGGGCCCATGGAGAGATGACTGTCAAGAGTGACCCCCAAATACTTGGCGGTCTTGGTCCACTTGACTTCGGTCCCCATGAGCTCAAGGCTCGGTGGGTTCGTACGGCCGCGTGCCGCAACGATGATTGTCTGCATTTTACCTGCATTCACCGACAGCCTCAATTTGCTGAGCCAGTCGGGAAGGTCGTCCAGTGCGCGCTGCATCTTGATGGCCGCGTGGTCAGCCGACATTGAAGTGATGATGTACGCGGCGTCATCCGCGTACAGCTTGAGTTTTGCGGTGTGCGTGGCAGGAATGTCATCGGTGTACACAGAGTACACCGCAGGCGAGACACAGCTCCCCTGAGGCACCCCCGCGGTGACGGGACGTGCGCCAGAGAGCTCGTTCTCCACTGAGACCTTGATGGACCTAATCCTGTAGGAAGGAGGAAATCACCTGTATCAAGTGACGGGGCGCTGTGGTAAGGGTGAGCTTGTACTTAGAAGGCTGGCGTGCCAGATCCGGTCGATTGCCTTTTCCATGTCGAGGAAAACTGCTGCGGCGTACTCTCTCTTGTTCACGGCCGCCGTGAGGATGTGCAGTACCCTCGACAGCTGGAGCGTCGTGCTGTGGTCAGCCCGGAACCCAAACTGTTCCGGTCACGGCGTCAGGTGTGGAGCCTTTTTTTATCTTGTAGAAATGCTCATGCATACTGCACTACCACGGGGAGATTGTGCAGTTATGTGGGACTCTAACCCACTAAAACTCCACGGTGTCCTCCTCTGCCGTTTATAGCGGGAACACGGACACGCGTTAGCACTAGAGATACCTACTACGTATCTTAACATCAAGTAATCGCTCGTTGTCAACGCGTAGGTACTCGCTGCTCGCAAATTCATTTTTAGTTGTTAGCTCTACTCTCTTCTCGTTTATCGCCTGCGGTGGGACAGTAGTGCTATTCTATAGGCATCTCACCGTGATAACTTAGGTGAAGTGAGTGTGAAGTGAGCCGTCATCCCAACTATGTTGCTTTCTCAGCAAACTCTTCCACGCAGCCTAGCATTCCGGATATAAGGGTTCATAGTTGCTCCCATCCTGCCCTTAATACCTGTAACTGCCCTTCTATTCAAAGAACATCTTGCGTGAAGTATCTAGGAGTACACATTGACTGCACACTAAGTTGGAATAAACATGTAGACGTAACAGTATCTCGTGTACGAAAGCTTATGTTTCCAATGAAAAAACTCAGAGATGTAGTTGCTTTCCCACTGTTGAAAACTGTTTATCTTGCCTTAGCTCAGTCTCTCCTAACCTATTGCATCTCAGTTTGGGGTGGCACTTTTAAGACCCTTATGCTTCGCCTTGAGAGGGCGCAGAGGGCCGTTTTGAAGGTGATGCTTCACAAACCGTATCGCTACTCTACAACCCAATTATACAAGGACACATCTGTACTCACTTGCAGGCAACTCTGTGCACTGAAAATAATCCTACGTAAGCATTCCTCCCTCATTATGACCCAAAGTTACTTACAAATAAACGACGTAAAGACCTGGTCTGCCCTTCGGTTAGAATCAAAACTGCCCTGGCAAGTCGAAACTACCTGAATTTGAGTGGCCGACTTTATAATGCAATTAACAAAGCTTGCAACATATATCCCCTTCCAAAATACAAGTGTAGGACCGTAGTAAGCCAATACCTTCAGGGTCTTACTTACGACGATACTGAAAATCTGTTCGCCAGGGATTCATAATCATATTAAATAAATAGTACGCGCTTAAACACACACACACTCTCACCCTCACGCACACCTACACTCTCACACAACACACACACACACACACACACGCATTCACGTATTTCCTTGCATGCCTTAAAAATTGAAATGAATAAATTATTTTTCAATCAAATTAGTAGTTATATTCAATTAAATTAAATTTTTATTCTTTTAATTAAACTTACATGAACGTAATTGAAATTGTACCAGAACTATTTGTAACATTCTAATTTTCCTGTAGCGAGTCCGTATGTCACGGTATCGCTTGTTACTTAAGGTTGTAGGAGGAAGGCGCCGGTGTCTGTCACACAGTTAATACTAGCACAGACATCGTCGTTTACTCTATCTTTGAAATACTCAAAACTTTGCACATTGTGTTTTTGTTTAGGATAGATGAGTTGTACCCACATTTGTTAATAAAAATTTATTATTATTTATTATTAACTGATATGCTAGGGGTTGACACTATTGACAACTCACTTCACTTATGTTTTTACGGTGAGATCTTTACAGAATAGCACTACAGGTGCCTAATATTTGGAGGTACACGGCTACACATCAAGCTATACATTTCCAGTTTACACTGACCTCTCATTGTAAGGAAATTCTATACCATGCGAGATCAGCTTATACTGGAAAAGTATAGCTTGATCTGTAGCCGTGCGTACATGACTCACCGCGAGCACTCGCTTCACGAATTTGTTTTGCGAACATTCACTGCGTGAACGTTTGTTATGCCTGTCACTCACATTCGCATGAATACGCGAACCCACAAGTGTAGGACGACATTTTGCAAATGATTACCTATGCTAAGTTTTTGCTGCATTCGCGGTTTTCCAAGGTGTGTCGGTTTTTTGACGCACATCAAAGCGCGCGAACCTTGAACCTTCATGTTTTCTCCCACACATCCGTGCGACCAGTTGGCCACACGCAAAGACTAGGTACACACGGCTACACATCAAGCTGTACATTTCCAGTTTACACTGACCTATCACTGTAAGGAAATCCTATACAATGCGAGATCGGCTTACCTATACTGGAAATTTATACTTAGCTTGATCTGTAGCCGTGCGTACAGTATAATATTTGGTACGCACAAGATAGCGAAGATAACGGATGGACGTTCGTTGACCCTCGAAGGTACAAACAGCAGCAGGTCAAGTTACTATAAACTGTAAAATTTTCTCATTCGATTTTGAACTTGACGTTCAAAACTTTAATGTTTAAAATCTTTTTGAGAAAGACAATTTGGTATAACCTGATGTGCTGTTTGTACGTACAGGTACATTGTCCGTCAAAATACAATAGTGGTGGAGCCATAGATATATGAAAGAAGGAGATATGCCCGGTAGTTGAAAATGTATCAGAACCCGATGTCGCTAGGTTGGCCCCACCACCGCGCCACTACTACACATGTAGTTCAATAAAAGCAATAGATACAAAGTCGCGCACACACTTGCAATTCATAAATCAGAACATACTACACAATCAATTATAAACCTTAACTCGTCACACACAACGTGCATTTACCATGCACCGTACAACTTACTCACACAAAAACATCTGGCGCTATTATTGTGTTGTGCAAAAAGCAATTTATTTTACATATACGCTAGTGATTGACTAAATCGGAAAGTTATCGATACTTCCATTTATTAGTACAAGAATAATTTGGGGTCCTGAAAATAAAATAAAAAATGATATGTCCAGAAAGTATTATATATTTTAAATTTAAAAAAAATGTATATTAAAAAAAAACACGAATCGATAAATTAAAACAATCCGGTTAAGTTGGTTTAGGCTGTGAAACCATAGGAATTGTTGAACCCTGTTATGATGTGTTTACTGACTGACCTGTAAAGTGGAGGTATTTGTTCAGTACTTGACGTAGGTACTCTTAATTTTGGGATTGCCCATTCAAAAAGCCTGTTTTCTTTAGAGGTTCGAGTTTTCTTAAAGTAAATTGAGCATATGGTGCTATAATTTGTTGGGAACTAGTTAGGTGGCCTTCCTGTGGCATCAATCCATTCTTTTTTTGTATTTGTATCTTTTGGGAAGCTAAAAAGGTACTATAAGAACTTATTTATCATTTACATAATAAGTATCTTAAGCTATAGTCTATAGTCTAGGAACTAGTTGACCGCTGAGACAGGGGTGAGGCGGCGGTTCGCAACGCACGTACTGAGTAATGCGCCCCCGCTCCTCCATCCCACCGCTCACATACCGGCGCGGTCAACTAGTTCCGCGCGGTCTATACTTCTTAACCTCACGATGAGTAAGCAGGTAGCAGGCAACAGGCGAATAGGCTTTTGTTATTAAAAAAAAAACCCTTAGTTAAGAAATAGTTAAATATATGAAAACAAACACATGCCATACTCATGCATAACAAATAAATAGCATGAATATGTTGACTTATTTTAAGCAAAAATCACTAATATTTTATCTGAACCATACCGATTACTACAATGCATTCGAATCTTGTGGTGCATAGTTAAAGACTTTAGCGGAAGTAAAATACCAAAACCAAAAAAAAAGTAAGGAAATAGCACAAAGATGCGATAATTTAAACCCAAAAACACTCCAAAAAACTAAACTAACTAAAAAAAAAAAAAAAAAACTTACTTTACGACCGTTGGTTATGCATTTCTCAACTAGGTAAAATAATCAAAAACAGTAAAAAAGATTATTTTACATTCTCAAAGGTTTTCCAACCGTACTTAAACGTCATCTTTTCAAGTGTTCCAACAGGGCTAAAACGGTTGACAAATTGAAAAATAAACTATAATAGCAATATACCTAATATTCGTTGGGCAATCGACATTATTATCGATAGCCTACTTTAGTGGATCTTAACCTCATCACTATCTCGCCGCAAGACACAGCGGCTGTACTATGCGACGCTCCGCGTAAATGAAGTATCGTTTTGTTATTTTTACATTGCTTGTCCAGTCGCTTAGCGACATACTTAAGACAGTGGTTAAGGAGCAATGTATTTGCTGCAAAAATAGTACAACCGCTGCGATATTTGAAAACAAAAATAACGTAGTAAAAGAAAGAAATATTTTACGATTTGTTGTTTTTTATGATTTTAAAGATAAATACAGTAAAATACTTTTACTTACATATGGTAAGTGATTCCGTGAGATACGAAGTTTTTATTATCACTTTGGTTTTTGCAGCAAACCACTGAACAACACGGCATTTTTATAATTTATCGTGACCACGGTCGAAAGCGTACTAGTTCGCGGAAACGGCCATTTGGCGAGTAAAGGCACAGCGTGCGCATAACGCGTGGACACAGACACGCCTCCATGCCACTTCTCCTGTTTTTTATATTTCTATGGGTGGAGCCATAGATATAAAGAAGTTTATTATATTTCTATGGGTGGAGAAAACGATTCGGTCGATTGCTGCTATCCCTTTGATGTTACCGCCATGCTGCAGACACAGAGCATGTAACTTTAGCTGCCGATAGCCGGCACACGCAAACGAACGATTGTTAGCGTTTGCTAAACCATCCGGACAGGGCCGACGAAAGCTAGTGAAACCCATTCGTTTTCACCGTCCCATATTGTTTTGGCTCAGTATGAAATTACTTTTTAGGGTTTCGTACCTCAAAAGGAAAAAACGGAACCCTTATAGGATCACTCGTGTGTCTGTCTGTCACAGCCAGTTTGCTCCGAATCTAATGGACCAATTAAGTTGAAATTTGGTACACATATGAATTTCTGTGACCCAAACACGGACGGGTAAAGTAAATAAATTAAATTTGAATATAGAGGCCACTTTTGGGGGGCAAATAAGAAAATTAAAAAAAAAAAGTTTTGCAAACTACACCATGTGGCATATTATCAAATGAAAGGGCTCACTATGAGTGTCTCAAATATATTTTTTTTTTATAATTTTAAAATAAATTGTTATAAAGTTATTTAAGAAAATAGACGAAAATTGACCATTCCCCCCCCCCCCTTATCTCTGAAACTACTGAGCCTAAAATTTTGAAAAAAATACAGAAAATAGGTCTTTACCTGTAGATTACAGGAAAACCTATAAGAAGTCTGTGGTCTTAAAATAACATGGTAAATCTATCAATATTGTGAGTACAAACTTACATTTACAGTTGGAATGTATGGGAGAACATGTTTTTCAACTACAATGTTAAGTTTGTTCTTAAGATAAATTCATCCCAACTACGGAATCCTTCATTGTGTGTGGTCCGACACGCACTTGGCCGGTTTTTTTACAACTTTGACATGCTCTTACCCTCACTACTGGAGAAGCGGACTCTCAGATCTCATAAGCACTAAGTAAAAACTATTTTTGGTATGATTTTCAGCCGGTATAAAATTACTTTTTCAAACTAACGCCACCACCCGTACCTACTATAAAAACCATATATATCGTGTTTTCAGTTGTACGTATGAGTTGTAGTTAGAGGGAAACGAGGGACAACATTAGATAAGAAGAGAAACAAAACTATCAAAAGCATAAGCCTAGTTACAATGTTCAATTTTTATTAATGAAAAATAGTTTACAAAAAATATTATTTGCTTCATAATGCATTATAACTACATTATAATGCTATGACAGTAATCACTAAAATAATTAGTAATAAATAATCAATACATCCATCATGCATCTTTGATCTTTCTAAAATTAGTTTATCAAAATAACATTAATGAATTGACAATAGTAATCAGATAAAGCTGTAATAAATTTTATACAAAAATTAGTAAAAAGAGTGATATTATTTTAGCAGTGCGAGCTCACTTGAGACTGTATAAACTTAATAATACATTTATTTGGTAACTACTATGAAATATTGTGAGCATATATGTATCCACTAAGATCAACAATGGTGTGTACGCAATAATTATATATTAATTTAAATTATCACAATAACATTCTAATAAATAACTTACTTTAGAAGGAAGACTTCTTCACTTGAAAAAAATTTCATGCTACTAAAGAAACTTGTTCACATCGATTTTAACATAATAATTAAATGTAAGGCACATTTCAAGCACCATCATTATAATTTATTGTCATCTTCACATCAAACCTGCACTTCTTCAAAATATTTGTTGAAGACAACCCTATCTGACAAATGTAAATAGCTATGCAATATACTTTATAACATGATTTAATTAACATAACAATCTAAATAATTGCATTATAGAACATTTAACATTCAGAGACACCACTTCAAGAAAAGTTGTACTCTTATAAAAACAGGGTATAAAACCACTGGCCGCTCAGATGTTTATCACATTATAAATATTTAATATCTCTTCCCAATATCATTAAGTAGGAATCCCAACACTAAAATATGAATTAATTTCAGGATAATATCTAGTCATTATACATGCCATCAAGCAAAAAATCCATTCTTTTATAATGCCTGTTCTTCCATGCTTCTTGTCCTCGTCGCAAGGCCATGTAGCCAAGAACTGCAAACATAGGAACTAAAAAAATTGATATAACAAGTGGCATTATCATCCCAGGATGGCTATTAGCATTCTTTGCATAGGCTTTTAAGACTTTGTTAGGTGACTGGATTTGATCAGAAACCAATGTTCCTGGTGATGACTTGACTGTCATATTAGCTAGAGTATCATAAGATAATAGTAAGGGCTTCTTGTGTATTTCAGTTTTATTCATATCCTTCACACCACTGGATAATTTGTTTAGCAAAGAGCTGTTCACCTTGGACCCAATTGACTTATTTGTGTAATCAGTTAAGTTTGTCTTGAAATCGCCTGTTTTTTCTAGTATTTTGGGAGCAACGGTGGGATTTTCATTATTGGCTGATACATTATTTTGTTGAGGTTTCACATCATCGTCTTCGATATAAACAACTCCTTTTCGTGCAACAACAGGTTTTACTTTATTTTTGCCCAATTCACTGTCGAGACTCGTAAGTTTGTCTTTGGGTAAAGCCAAAACCGATGTCCCAGGTAATAAGGAACCGCCTTCGCTTAGCAATGTTACTTTCGTTTCATTTGACTGATTTACCTTGTGAGGTTCAGGTTCAGTTACAGTTTTGTTTATCTCCGGTATAATGAGTGTCGTGTTACTGCTGTTATTAAACGGAATAAACAAAACATGACACAATAAAATATAAAATATCATTTTTTATAAAACGAAAACTACGAAAATTAAAAATTTTGCTAATAAACATACACAAATCACAAAAACATTAGAAAGAAAGATTACCAAAGTGGCAAACGGCAAATTAAAATGTGACGTTCATGACATTGTCTGATGTGACGTGTGAAAAAAAGCTTTTAGTTAGGGAAGCAAGTTTACCAATCAGACTTTGTTATATAGTCGAATAATAATATAAATTCTTATTCTCATAAAAATCAAAAGTCATTCATTCAGCGATTCAGCGAGAGCGAACGAATGTTTCCAGACTTCCAGTTGACATTTGTTTGACAACTGCGACTTTCAAATGACACAAATTAATTTTGGGAAAGTTAATGAAAAATGATAATAAATAATACTAACGTGCTTAGTATTGCGTATAATTAGAAACCAATTTATTTACAATGAAGTATTATGTGTTTTGTTGTGAAGTGTGAAGTACTACCAAAATGAGGACTCGTAGTAATTCAGGGGTGCGTTTGGATTATTATCAGCGGGTAGTGCACAAGTTAATTTTAGATCACCAGCAGCCTGTGACTGGATTGTTTCCCGCAAGCCCACACAATGACCACGCATGGATTAGAGACAATCTGTACTGCATATTGGCAGTATGGGGGCTCTCCATGGCGTTTAAGAAAATTGCAGATCAAGATGAGGATCGTGCTAAAACATACGAATTAGAACAAAGTTGCGTCAAGCTGATGAGAGGTAATTATTCATAGGAACTGTGATTTTGTACTCGGAAACCAGCCCACTCAAGTCTGCGGTTTTGTTTAGTACTGCTCCTACATGAGCTTGTATATACTTTAATTTCTGTTTTCCCAGGTCTGCTCATGGCTATGATGCAACAAAAAGACAAAGTAGAGAAGTTCAAGAGCACTCAGCACCCATTGGATTCCCTCCATGCCAAGTATTCCTCCACCACGGGCCGCTCCGTGGTGAAGGACACAGAATGGGGACATCTCCAGATTGATGCCATTTCTCTGTACCTCCTCATTCTTGCACAGATGACAGCATCTGGTCTGCAGATTGTATTTTCTTTAGATGAAGTTTCATTCATCCAGAATTTAGTATTCTACATTGAATCAGCTTATTGCACCCCTGATTATGGTATTTGGGAGAGAGGTGACAAGACCAACCATGGTCTGCCTGAATTGAATGCTAGTTCTATTGGGATGGCCAAAGCAGCTCTAGAAGCTATGAATGAATTGGACCTGTTTGGTGCTCGTGGTGGTCCTTCTAGTGTAATTCATGTCTTGGCTGATGAAGCTCAAAAATGCCAAGCTGTGCTTCAATCAATGCTACCAAGAGAATCAAATAGTAAAGAGTTAGATTCAGGTCTACTTTCAATTATAAGCTACCCAGCTTTTGCAGTAGATGATCCACAGTTAATTACTATAACTAGAGACACTATTGTTAATAAATTGCAAGGAAAGTTTGGATGCAAGAGGTTCTTAAGGGATGGTCACAAAACACCCAGAGAGGATCCCAATAGGCTTTACTACGAGCCTTGGGAGCTGAGAATGTTTGAAAATATAGAATGTGAGTGGCCTCTATTCTTCTGCTACCTGATATTGGATTACTGCTTCAAAGGTGATAAGAACAATGTTGCAGAATACACACAGATGTTGGAAAAGGTGATGTTGAGGAAAGATGATGGGATCAAGTTGGTTCCTGAGCTGTATTCAGTGCCAGCAGACAAGGCTGATTTGGAACAGCAGAATCCAGGGAGCCAAGAACGTATACCACTTGGCAGGTGCCCTTTCATATGGGCTCAATCATTGTACATTCTTGGGAAGTTATTACAAGAGGTAAATATTATAGCACTCTAATTTCACAGTGAATTCATTGTTATATTGTCTAATTTAATTAATAATAATACAATGCTGCCAACATGAAACAATAGTTGAGCGAGTGCTTCTTTTTTTTCTACGGAACTTGATGCTCTGGCTGGGCAGGAAGTTCCGTACATCGCTGACCGCATATTGGATGTATCATCCATGGTCATCAATGATGAGACTGTACATCCTGCAGAAGTGTAGGGGTTGAGGTTTCTTAAATGCTATAACCCTCCACATCCGCGAGATTTGCAGTCTTAGGGAATATTTCCTTCAAACTAACGTGGGGATGCACTAAGTAATGGTCGTAGTGGACAAGGGCCTTACCCCACTCTCCTTGGTGAAAGAGAACTGGTGCACACCTGAAGTATTTGATATTAACAATCGTAGGTAAGTATGGCAAGGCAAAGAGCTTCACGGACACTCGACGTAATTACGATAATTATCACTAACTTAAGAAATGCTGGGTTTCCCATACAAACTTTCATCCCCTATAACACCCCCTGTAGGATTATTTTGTAAGACAAAAAGTAGCCTATGTCCTTTCTCAGGATGCTTTCTATAGCCTTGTCAAATTTTATCGAAATCTGTGCAGTTTTGTGAATTTTAAAATCAACCCCTATTTTATCCCCTTAGCGGATTTTTTCATAAACATTGAACCACATATTTCCTTATTTCCTACCAAAAGCATACATTTGAATTTTCATTTCCCTAACTTAAGAAATGCTGGGTTTCCCATACAAACTTTCATCCCCTATATCACCCCCTGTGGGATTATTTTTGTGACAAAAAGTAGCCTATGTCCTTCTCCAGGATGCCATCTATAGCCTTGCCAAGTTTTATCGAAATCGGTTCAGTGGCTTAGGCGTGAAAAGGTAACAGACTGACAACTGAGTTACCTACTTTTGAATTTATAATATTAGTATGGATTTACAAATTTAATTATTACATATTGAAAACGAAATAAAGTAAATAATCCTAACTAATATTATAAGTGCGAAAGTGAGTTAGTTTTTTTGTTTGTTTGTTACGCTTTCACGCTACTAAAACGGCTGATCGGATTTGGATGAAATTTGATGTGTAGACCATGACCTGGATTAGGAGAATCAATCAATCTACCTAACCTTTTCCCAACTATGTTGGGGTTGGCTTCCAGTCTAACCGGATGCAGCTGAATACCATTATTTTACATGGAGCGACTGCCTATCTGACCTCCACAACCCATTAACTGGGTAATACGATACCCCTTGGTAAGACTGATTGTCAGACTCGGGCTTCTGACGACCCGTAACGACTGTCAAAGATCCACGAATGACAGCCGGGACCAATGGCTCAATGTGCTTTCCGAGGCACGGAGGAGTCTCGGTATCTAAAGATGGTCACCCATCCACGGACCAACCCCGGCAAGCGTAGCTTAACCTGATGGATCGACCCGTGCGGCTTTTATTACTTAGCCACGTGCTCCTATAGGATACTATTTATCCCGGTAGTACGATTCCGTGGGATAATTTCCGAACTCGGCAAAAGCTAGTACAATAATAAAGAATTTAATTATTAACAATCATAACTATTCATACACTTCTGGACACATCTATTGGCCCACCTTAGAGTTTAGGTTTCGATGGCCCCTACCGAAATATGATTGCTAGATTGAACAAAAACTGTTGATGCAGTTTTAAACCTGATACATTTTACCATCTTTTTCGATCGTATTGTTTTAAATTTGAATTCAGAATACCATACGACATGGAGCTACGCCTAACAAGTCGGATATGCGCCTTGTTAAAGGCAATTGATTTTTGAATAAAAAACATGTTTTATCAAATAAAGGTTTAATTTAATAACGCGTGTTGCCTCTATGGGCATCTACCACAGCTCTCATACGATTAGGCATGAGTTTATCAACCGCTCTATGAAATTTTGAGGGATCATCTCCCATTCCTCTTCTATGGCAGTTTTCAACTCCTGCATCGTCTGGGCAACTGGCTGACGAGCCCTAACACGTCTTTTTAGCTCGTCCCACATGTGCTCAATAGGGTTCATGTCTGGGCTTATGGCTGGCCAGTCCATAACTATGATGTTCACATCCCGAAGATATTCCCTGACGATGCCGGCCGCATGGGGTCTTGCATTATCATGCATAAAAAGGAAATTTGGGCTCACATAGTCCGCGTATGGTATCACGTGAGGTTCTAAGCACTCACGAATGTACCTTTCAGCATTTAATGTTGGCAGCCGTGGTCCTGTAACAACCTCAAGTTGAGTTTTGCCGCTCGCGGATATACCGCCCCAGACAGTCCATGAGCCACCGCCATAAGCAACCCTCTCTTCAAAGCAGCATTGTGCGAAACGCTCTCCCTTACGTTGGCAGACCTTCTTCCTTCCATAATTGCCATGTAACATAATTTTAGACTCATCAGAAAAGAGTACACGGCTCCAATCTTGCTGTGTCCAATTTAAATGACTGCGTGCGAAATGAAGGCGCGCTGTTCGGTGGGCTCGCGTTAGTTTGGGGCCATTAGCTGGCTTGTGTGGTACCATATCGCGTTCTTTTAACCTTCTCCGAACAGTTCGAGCGCTCACAGATACTCCGTGGAAGTCGCGAAGTTGGTTTTGTATCTCAATGGAGGTAAGGTGACGATTTCTCAAGCTGGTCGTCACGATGAATCGATCCTGCCTTTCAGTTGTGACCCGAGATCGTGGCCTTCCTTGGCGACGAACAAAGCCGCCAGTCTCTAGGTACCTCCGATAAACATTTCGGACCGCAGATCGACTTAAATTAAGTTGAGCACTCACGTTTCTTTGGCTGTGTCCGGCCTGAATAAGTGCCACAGCTTGGGCGGCGACTTCAGGTGAAGTATCCATAGATTATTGATAGAACCTCACCTTAATGTTAAGAATAAGTAATGTTTGTTGCAAAACCAAAGATATCAATCACTTTTTCAATAATTAAATCCAAGTAAACCAATAAAACCAAGTTTTCTTAGTATTCGATTGTTTGATATCAATAAACAGGCTCCAAATTGTCCTTTGTTTCTTTAAATTCTGTGTTCGAAATTCAAAAAAAGACTAATGAATGAAATTGTGAATGTGCCAGGTTCAAAACTGCATAAAAACTTTTTGCTCGACCTAATATAAAATTTTAGCTAGGACCAAACGAAATTGAAAATACAAGGTGGGCCAAAAGATGTGTCCAGAAGTGTATTTGTATGCCATAGTATATGGCAAACATGTCCTGAACCTCTATTTTTTCTTAATGTTATCTTACATGCACGTTTTTATCCTTGTATGTGTACACATGTTTGAGCAAATAAATATATCTTATCTTATTTTAATTGATTAATTCAAACAACAAAGACCCCTAACATAATACCTTACACAACAACAACAACATACATAATTATAAAAACTACATAATAGACTACATTAAATAACGCTTTCTTTTATTTTCAGGGATTCCTAGCTGTTGGTGAATTAGATCCTCTCAATAGAAGACTATGTTCAGAGAAAAAACCTGATGTAGTTGTACAGATTGTGATACTTGCTGAGACTAATGACATTAGGGACAAATTGATGGAGTATGACTTACATGTACAGACCATTAGTGAAGTTGCCCCCATCGAAGTTCAACCAGCTAGGGTGCTGAGCCATTTGTACACATATCTAGGTAAGAAATTGAACACGATATGTAGGTAAGTAATTGAACGCATTACATATTAGTAAAGAAAATTAACAATATTCAGCAGCAACTCACTAACAACACTTGACCTATTGCACTATTAATTTATTGTGTTTACTTCTTTAAATTGTCGCAACACATGCCATCAGACTTAAATTCCATGACATAAGAGTTCAGATTTGTTTAAAAGCCATGGGTACTCAATTAATTATGCTTGCTATGCTAGTAATGCAGATGGAGCTGTGAATTTAAAATTTACATTAGTTTCCAACCGAAACACGATTTTCAGCCGAAACTGTATGCGAATATTCGACTTCTTTTCTAGTTTCGGCCGAAACTTATGAAGTTACGTTAAAAGTTAGTTAATTTACATTATTTTCTGAAACCCAGCGTTTTTCGTAGGTTTGTAACAAATTATTTGATTAAGGGATGATTTTTAACTCATTTAAAAAAAAAAGGATAATTTGACATAAAATTTGCCAAAAGCCCATATAAAGAGACTTAGCAGACATGCTTCTTCTAGCATCTACTTTAGCGATTGTTTGTACGGTCAGCAACTGAAGTCGGTTAACACTGCTACTTTTTAAGATCATCTAAATTAACACAAAATGATACGATAACCTGATTTTTAGAATTTCATTTATTAGATAAGAGTTGATTTTCTTAAAATTTTACATCTGTTCCGATTTTAATGAAGTATTTTTCTCAATAAATAAGATTTAGAAAACACAAGTGTTAATCGACTTTTGTTGCTGACTGTACTAGTAGGTTTTCAGAAGCTCGTTACAGCCACTGAGCTCTGAACACCGCATAATAAGAATAAATAAATAAATAATTTTAGCATCAGCAATCAGCGATTTAATAGCTTTTTGGAAGCTCGATACAGCAACAACGCATTATCTCTCCGCCATTTTACTATCGTGACCGAACGCAGAGTCGCTAAGATGCATCTGCTGTTGCCCTTAGACCTTATATCAATCTTCCGGAAAGCGAATAAATCCCTACTGGCTGACACTAAAAGCAGCATGTCTGCTACGAACCAAAATGAATCCAATATATAAGTAAACGCTTATTTTTTTTGGGCGAAACCGAAACCGAAACTTCGGCTTCGGTTTCGGACAAAAAAAAATTAATGTCCATGTATTTACATACTTAATTTATAATTGCAGGTAGAAACAAGAAATTGGGCTTGTCTGGCAGAAAGTCGCGTGATGTAGGTATCCTCAGTACCAGCAAGCTGTACTCTTTGAATGACCGCATATTTGCCTTTACACCACAGGTACTTAATTTACTTGTTGAATTCATACATCCTTTATGAGTCTTGGTATATATGTCACTAGATCTAAGCAATTGTGCAAATACTCTTTTACTAGTATTTCACATCAACTTTATTTTGCTATAGTACAAAAGTACTATAGCAAAATAAAGTTGTTGTAACGAAAATGATGTAAGTATTCATGTGTGCAACAAAAGTTGCACACATGAATACTTACATCATTTTCGTTTGTTTTAGTTTTTCTTAAAAGAAGTTGCATTTCATAACTCAATTTTTTTCTTTAATTTATTTACTAGTATTCTGATATGACACGTTTCTACATCGCCTCTGACTACGATCTAATGGTTGACACACTCAAAGCAGAAATTAATTTCTTGAAGTCCTCTTGGCAAAACCTTCTTGGTCGACCACTTGTTGTCTTGACCCTGAATCAAATGCACTTAGGTATTATTTTATTTCTTATTATTTTTTAAAGTTTGCTTGCTGGTTTTGCCCATCTATGTTTATTTAATGTTTAGAATGATTCATTCACGAATAACATTTACCCTGTAGAATGTTATGTTAGTTGGTTTTTGAAGTGTTTATTTATTTATGTATTGGTTTCGGTTTAGGAATGCAATTACATGTTTTGTGGTAGTCAATACATCATTTTACTACTTATGTGGTATTTTTGAAGACTTCCGAACAGTCATATTTTATTACTTGCAGTAGCATATAATCGGGATGATGAATAAATATTTTTTTCGTCAGTCATGTACTATGTACAGAACTTAAGCATGCTCACTTAATAAAATATTCCTGTGAGAGCGCAGCTAGTGACAAACGAACATTGTGCATCGCCTTTGAGGTGATCATGCGGAACTTTGGCTCATAGTACATTATTAAAAAATATTGGTCACGTATTTTTTCTTCTTTTACGTAATCAAAAAATTACGGCGATACATTGAGTTAAAATGTGGCATGACGTCACTCCTTGCTAGATTTTATAAGTACAGTAGAGCCTCGCTAATTCGGACAGGCAAAAAATCGCCCCTTGGCGGATTATCAAGGTGTCCGGATTGTCGTCTGCAAAATTAGTTTGAGGTTAATCCTATATAGGGTGACAGGTAATTAGTGACCAATACTTAAACACATGATTGTACTCATGATAACAAACAACTCTTACTATGGGACCAAACCTGAAATCGCGAAAAAAAAATCAGCTGCTCCCCATTTTGACGAGTTATGCGAACATGAGTGTATGGGGCAGCTGAGTTTTTTTTTCAAGTTTTCAGGTTTGGTCTCTGTTATGTATGTGCATGAGTGCTATGTAGGCGAGCGGGCTGCGCCCCACTCCTCCCCGCGCCGGGTGGTAACTTATTGTAATAAATCAGTGTGCAACAGACTAGCGAGTTTGATAGACACCGTCCTTCCTCATACTTAACTAGTGGCGACGAGCGGACTCACATTTTTAGTAAAATGTCCACGGGAGCGATTTATGGCGTTCTTTCCACTTTTGACCACCAATCGCAAGAGTGGAATAGTTACAAGTTGCGATTAAATCAATGGTTTATCGCAAACGACATAACCGCAGAAACGGACAAAGCAACGATCAAACGGAGGGCGATATTGTTAACGTCATTATGCGAATCGACGTTCAAGCTTGCTAGTGACCTGGCGTTACCCAACAAGGTGGAAGCATTACGTTACGAGGAAATAGTAAAACTCCTCGACGAGCACTTCACACCAAAAAGGTCCGGCTTTGCAGAGAAGTCAATCTTCTATTCGGCAACACAGCGACCAGGAGAAACGCACACTCAATGGGCGGCCAGGATAAGAGGATTAGCGGCACACTGTGCATTCAAGAATTTGGAGGAGGCCTTGCTAGACAAATTTATCATGGGCATGGCGGCAGGACGAGAGCGGGACAAACTTTTCATGCAGGATCAGCGGGAGCTGACCCTCGTAAAGGCCATCGACTTGGCAGAGAGCATGCGCTGCGCGCGTGATGCCTCGTCGCTGGCAGCGGCGGGTACTAGCGGCATCGGCGCAGCGGGCCCGGACGGCGTCTTCAACATCTCCAAAAAGGAAAAGTGTAGTGTGTGTGGATTCACTAATCACAAAGCAAATCAGTGTCGTTATAAAACCTATAAGTGTAAAAAGTGCGGAAATAAGGGCCATTTGCAAAAAATGTGCCCAACCGAGGGTAAAGTAAAGTTCGTGAAGGAAGGTACTGTGGACGACGGAGGCGACGACGGTGAGTGTTTCTACAATATTCGGTGTGTGTAAGGGAAACCGATGACGGAGCGTGTAATGATAAGTGGTCTAGCTTTACAGTTCGAAATCGACAGTGGTTCGGCAGTAAGCGTAATCTCAGAGAAAACCTACAACTCAAATTTTAAACGATTGCCATTGTCAGTCACCAACAAAAAGTTATTTAGTTATACGGGGGAAAATATTAAAACAATCGGAGTAGTTCATTTGCCAGTATCGTATCTGGCCCGAACACATACTTTAAATGTATACGTAGTGCGCGCAGGCGGACCGCCGCTGCTTGGTCGCGACTTTATTCGCGAGTTCGACCTTGAGCTGACCCCTGCGCGTGTACCTGTACATGCCGTGCTCGAACAAGAGCAAGCGGTATGCGCCGTCAATATTGACAAGCAACTCCCTAACATGTTCCCTAAAGTTTTCTCAGGCAACCTCGGATCGTTTAATAAACACAAAATAGATTTACATTTAAAAACCGACGCAAAACCGATTTTTTTAAAAGCAAGGCCAGTACCGTACGCGCTAAAAGAGCAAATAGACAAGGAGCTCGACCGATTATTGTCACTAGGCATTTTAAAGCCAGTGCAACACTCAGAATACGCACCGCGGTCTTTTTAAAAAAAACGCGCGCGGTTTTTTTTTTGTCATAGTAAAAGTTGTTTGTTATCATGAGTATAATCATGTGTTTAAGTATCGGTCACTAATTACCAGTCACCCTATATATGTATAACCAATAATGAAATGAAAGACTAATTTATGTGTTTAGTTATTAATTTTGATTATTGAAAGATACACCAGTAATAGAACGCCCTATGTTTGAATTTAGTGCGGGCCGCGCCGCTCAACGCGATGTGCGACGTCCCGCGTCTCGGTAAACGAGGCCTAGCGCGGCGCTGTGATGTTAAATGCCTCACTCTTCCCCGCGAATCACCCGCTGCCTGCGTCCGCATTACCGCGATCACTGGATTAGTGGGGTCTGGACTAGCGAGGCTCTACTGTATACATAGTTTGTTATAGTTGTGACGTAGCGAGCCCCACTCCCCCACTTTAATGCGTTTTATCATTATCATTTTTTATTAATATGATAAAGCAAAAAATACGTGTAACATTTTTTTTATTATCTGACTGACAAACTAAATAGATTTTTTTTTTTTTTACCCAGGCATCATCCCTTTTATCTGATGTGGCAATTCGTTAAAGTATGTTGTCAGTAAATAAAATAAATTAGACCTTTTTGACACAGAGCTAGCTGTGTCCGTTGCCATCTAGAAAACGATTGTTGTAATGCATCAACTAGACCCCTTGTAGCTGTAGTAAATCGCAGAAAACAACTAAAATAAGGCCCCTCTTGCGTGTAGCTAGGTTGAAACCCTCCCAAAAGTTGGCAACACCAAAAATGTTTCAATTGCAAAATATTACAAATAAACATTTTAATCTGCTATGCTAATGCATCTTTTTTAAACAGTTTACTGCTGCCCTGTTACGACTCCCTACTTTTTGAGGTTTGAGATAACTTTATTCTTATAAGAATACAATAATTCACTTAGATGAGAATACTTACTACTTTTTGGTTCCCTTAACCCTAGCTACACCCACGTCCCACATCCCCTATTAAACATTAACCTCGCATGGGTGTGTGGTGTTGTCTTAGAACTTCGACTACGAAGAGTACTACATGTCGCGTGACCCGGCGCTACTCGCGAGCACGTTCACGGCTAACGTCGCGTTCCTTGGCATGAGCTGGAAACAAATGCTAGGCCGGCCGACGATTACGTTGCTCGCTACGCAGTATTTGTTAGGTAAAGAATGATTATTGTCTGTCTCTGGAAAAGGTTTTCTTTCTTGTTTTTTTTGTGTGTAATGATGTTTGACGAGTATTCAACTTTAAGGACGTGTTAATTTAGTTTATTTTGGAACGACAAAATGCAACTTAAAAAGGAAAAAAATGCATTGGAAACAAAACTTTGTGTAAAAGTGTTAAGGTTTAGAATGACAAATCCTGTTTATTACCAAGACTATCTGTTGTACAGAAGTTCTGCCATCATCAGATTTAGTAGTACCCATTGTTTAATCCTATTCACGGTTAAAATTTTTACATTGATTTTCTGTAACTTGTCAAGAAAAACGAATTCGCCATACATCATTTACACACAAATATCTTTTTGAATAGTCAAGACACCCGTAAAATATTGTTTTGTTTTAAAATTAAATAGCTGAGGTGAAGGTTAGTTAGTCTTTTCCGCAAATGCTTACGTCACACAAATATAATATTATTATGATATAAGGGGACGGCCGGGTGGCCAGTGCATTTTAAAAAATATTTCTATTTATGTATATTTGTGTATGCACGACAACGGTTTACGGGTTGCTGTCTCGATATCTAACTAATCCAATTACCATTAAAATTCATTACTAACAAAATTCATTTCTCACAATGACGCTTTCTGAGCTACGAAACTTTCTTTCCCATTTTATTACTTCAGGATTCTCTCCATCTTTCGTTCATAATATTTCAGACCAGGGTAAGATTCCAATGGCGATGATAACGACGATGAAGAAGCTCAAGTCTGGATATATTAATGGTACTAGAGTAACTCTTGGGAACCTTGGAGAGTTTTTGAGCACATCTGCTATTACGAACCTGAGTTTCCTTGGCAGTCAAGAGGATGGATATCCTGATAGTAAGCTTATCTCTTTTATTTATTTACTAGCTGTTGCCCGCGGCGTCGCCAGCGTGGATGTCAATACTCCCCTTATTCTTTTTCTAAAAGAGAAGTACTCCTTATAACATCAGCTATCTGCTAGTGAAAGCCCCGTTAAAGTCGGTCCAGCCGCTTCGGAGATTAGCCGGAACAAACAGACAGACAAAAATTTTAAAAATTGTTTTTTGTTGTCTATAAGTACCGTATAAGCTTTCATAATATGCATTAAAAAGCTGCTATTTTGACATTACAAACAGACACTCCAATTTTATTTATTTGTATGCAAAATACTTCATGAACGCTAAAGTAAAATAAATGGTTGGAAAGATTCACGATTGATTCGATCTATTTTCGATTTCGATTTTTTTTTTCTTTTTTTTAGGGTTCCGTACCTCAAAAGGAAAAAACGGAACCCGTAAAGGTTCACTTCGTTGTCCGTCTGTCTGTCTGTCAGTCTGTCAAGACCCTTTTTCTCAGGAACGCGTGAAGGTATTATGTTGAAATTAATATCAAATACGTAAGTCTATGGTTTCTTGGAGTCCTAAAAAACCCAAGCTTCTAAGTCAACGCAATAAAACCATACGGTCATTTATGTGACATATTTTGATACTCGCAAGTAAATCGAAACCTATAGGGTACTTCCCGTTGTCCTAGAATCATGAAGTTTGGCAAGAAGCAAGCTCTCACAGCACAAATAAAGGGAAAAGTCCGAAAATTGTTAATTTGTAATTCTATCATATAAAAAAAAAATCAACTCTGTCAGTCAGTCATGACCCTTTTTCTCAGGGATGCGTAGAGATATCAAGTTGAAATTAACATCTAATACGTCTAATGCGTCTATAATCCCTTAGGGTGCTAAAAAAAAATCAAGCTTCTAAGTCAACGCAATAAAAAAATTCGGCCATTTTGTGACACATTTTGATACTCGCAACTGTTGCAATTAAATTAAAACCTACAGGGTACTTCCCGTTGACCTAGAATAATGAAATTTGGTAAGAAGCAAGGTCTCACAGCACAAGTATAGGAAACAGTCTGAAAAATTTAATTTGTAATTCTATCGCATAAAAAAAATTCAAGTCTGTCAGTCTGTCAAGATCCTTTTTGCCAAGGAAACGTGGAGATATCAAGTTGAAATTAATATCGAATACGCAAGTTTATAGTCCCTTAGAGTTCTAAAAAAATCAAGCTTCTTAGTCAACGCAATAAAAAAATACGGCCATTTTGCGACACATTTTGATACTCGCAACTGTCGCAAGTAAATAAAAACCTATAGGGTACTTCCCGTTGACCTAGAATAATGAAATTTGGCAAAAAGCAAGGTCTTCTAGCACAAATAAGGAAAAAGTCCGAAAATTATTAATTTGTAGTTTAGTGACATTTTTTTTTTCGGATCCTTTGGGATTGTTAAGCTTGTTTTTGGGATAAATTCTTTTCAAAGGGTTCCGCCCTTCATTGTGCATGTTCCGACACACACTTGGCCGGTTATTTTCGATTTCACTCCCACATTCACGTTTATAAACATCTAGGTCTAGGTTTCTAATACTTTATAAAGGTATGTCTAGGTACTTTATTTATATAATTGGCTTTTTTTTATTGTTTGTTTGTTGTCGCAACATAGTAATTGCACAATGTGTATTGTGTTTGGTCCTTGGCCCGGACATCAAGCAATGGACAAAATTGAGCAAAGTTATCGACGTCAAAAACCATTGAACCAAATATTTTAGCACTAAATATCGCCCTTATTTGTTACAGAATTGAACCCGGAAGTCCAAAGCTATTTAGAAGAGCACTTACTGAAGTCGTTTAGCAACAAGATCAGCTTCCTGCCTCGTCCGGCGGTCGCACGCAATACCCGTGTGTTGCGCCGACGCATGTCTGTACGCGGCGCTATCAAGAAAACTAGGTCTATAAATGTAGACTGTACGTATTCATCTCTAAGGTCAATTTTATTAAAATGAAACCTGTATGTGTCTTGGAATAGGGTTCAAATTGAACTACACACTATAGCCCTGGCGTTCGATTTTGCGCTCGCATACATTCTTACTCTTCAGTCTTATTTCAATGACTGTAAAGTTTATTTTTGCTTGTTATATCAAAATACTGTCTTGGCACACTTGAGAACAGATATAACAAATTAATTTTTCTGTAATTGATGTTGTTTTGACTTTCTTCGTCCTTAAAAAAAAAAACTGATTTTAATGCAAGATTACTTTTCAGCTGAAACACTGGGTATGGAAGGAGAATCGATAGGTCGTTCTTTGGAGCGCAAGCCGTCTTGGCTCGATGTAGACCCTGCGACCTACGGCCGTAGCCCGTCGCCCGATGACGCCAAGCGAAGGGCTATTACAAAGTAAGTAATTTAAAAAGAATCAAGCATTATTTCTGAAAACAAGTACTTTACCATGAATAGGGTAAACAAGGTTTTAAAATCATCATCTGCACTTATAAAAATTACTTAAAAGTTAGGAGGAATCCTCCTAACTTTTAAGTAATTTTGCCCCGTTTTGCGTCATTTTCTTTGTCTGGTACTCTGGGGTTTCCAATTCATAAATGTAGGTACTTTCTAAGTTTATCTTGGACATCACCGACATTGATAAAGGAAAACATCGTGAGGAAACTTGGACTTTGTCTGAAATCTCCAATCCGTCTTGATAGCAAGCGTGGTGATCAATGCTCGTGTTTTTTCTGTATGAGAAGAGGCCTTTGCCCTACAGTGGGACAATAATAGGCTGGTATTAAGTATTACCAGGACTGCCTCGTTGGTCAAATGGTCGCAAACGCTAATGCTGACCATGAGGTCCTAGGTTCGATTCCCGGGCCGGGCTAAGTTTTACTGGATTTTACCAACTGGAATTTCTCAGTAGCAGTATGGAGTCTGGATTTGTGCCCGGTTGATGGCAATAGGCTCGCCCTCTATTATATGGAACTTAAATATAATTGGCGAAATTTGGTTGTACTATAGTTACATCTAAAGGAAGAAAATATACAGCAGATTAAAATAATAATAGCGTCCTTATCATTTAAAATGGCCTAAGGGGCCTCTGTGAGTTGCCTTCGGCCCTTCGTACGCATTCCAAAGATCTGTGACCCCAGTGTCCCAAGATATGTCAGTCATTTTAAAAATAATAAGTAATAAAAATCAAATAAAAAGTGTAAAGTGCGATGCAGGAATATTAGCCTCACGGCTGCGCCAAAGAGGCCAAGTTCAGCAAAAATGCGAGACAACCTAGTGCCCGACGCTGGTTTTCAACTGGCCCTGAAATGTGAGGTGATGGATGTAAATCAGTTTTATACCGCAACGTGTGTATGCATACTGTAGCGTAAAAAAATGAAACGCAATGTTTCTGCCACAATAAAACGTAAAATTTATTTTTTTTAAATCGAAACAGAAAACACAATTTATATAAAATAAATAAAAAAGACAATAATTTAAAAAATAAAAAGGATTACATACCGAGTTTTAATGAACAATACCTTTTAAAGTCTTACGAGATAGTAATTTAAATTTTAATTTGAACGTAACTTAGACCGAAAAATAGAATGCCTAAACCTAGCCGGAACAATTGCACAATTCCCTTGGCAGGACAGGCTTAAGATAAAACGTTAAGTTACACGCACAATATAAATAACTAAGCTCGTAAAGTTTAATTTATCATAAGTTAATAGGAAACGATTAATAGGAAACGAAACGGAGCAGATTGGAGAAATGGCAACAGAAACTGGAGAATGTTGGCATGAAAATCAGCAGAACCAAAACTGAATATATGTTCTGCGATTTCGGCGGTATCTCCAGTTCTGGAGGCATAGCGCTTGATGGCGCGCTTCTCCCAGTCTGCTCCGACTTTCGGTATCTCGGTTCACTCGTGCAAAGCGATGGCGAAGTAGATCGGACGGTTAAGCATAGGATTAACACTGGATGGATGAAATGGCGGCAGGTCACGGGGACAATCTGCGACTCCCGCATTCCCCTTAAACTTAAGGGGAAGATATATAAAACAATGGTTAGACCTGCTGTCTTGTATGGATCAGAATGTTGGGCCACAAAAGGGATAAATGAAAAGCAGTTGCATGCAGCTGAGATGAGAATGCTAAGAGGGATGTGTGGTGTCACACGAATGGATAGAATAAGAAATGAGTACATAAGAGAAAGTCTAAAAGTGGCACCGGTGACTGAAAAGTTGTGCGGAAATCGGCTGTCATGGTATGGGCATGTGATGCGGAGGAGTAAGGAAAATGTCGTGAGGAAAGTTTTGAGTATGAATGTCGATGGCTATAAGAGTAGGGGAAGACCAAAGAAACGATGGATGGATTGTGTGAAAGATGACATGGCTAGAAAGGGGGTGACTACCGAGATGGCGAATAATAGAGAAGTATGGAAAAAAAGGACATGTTGCGCCGACCCCAAATAGATTGGGATAAGGGCAGGAGAATGATGATAATAGGAAACGCGAAATAAAAAATAATCTTAGAAATTAAATCGAATTTTGTTATCTGTTAGTCCTGGAGATCCGTGATGCACGTCGTGATGCCTGCCGTAAGGACGCGATGGATGTGTTTTTTTGAATTTACAGAATTCTTCAGTTGAGGGTATAGCCCCCAAGGGAAAACCAGAGCTAACTGGCTAGGTGTACTCAATATCGCTATGCGTGATCACATAGGTTTCGTTTCTTTAAATCGAGGAACCGCCCTCCATAGGTAAAAAAATCTTATATAACAAAACTGAAAGTGTGTCCTTTAGTCCAACTGGCTACCAGGAACAACGGGAAATCTTACTTGGGCCACCGGCTCCAAGGTGAAGATTTTAAAATTTTCACATTTAAATTCGCCAAAAAAATATGGACGGCTTCCTTCAGAGAAATAAAACTCGGTAATGAATGAAAAATCCTTGACAGGAGCAAGAAAAAAACATCCGTCATCCGAATTCAAAAACTAAAAGAAAAAATGTGAAAAATAGCATGCCAAGATTTGGTTCATAAAAAAAGTTCATAAACTTTTTTTAAGTAACGAGGTTTTAATGTAATAAAAATTATGTAGTGTCTGTAACACTACAATACCTAAAAATAAGTTTGTGTCAGATAAAAATAATAACGAGTATGTACATCTCTGCCCAACCCTTCGGGAAATACAGGCTGGATGTGATGTAATGTATTATTACATTCTTTTTCGAACCAATCGTCTCAGTGTCGCACGCGCACCAATATTCTTTGCTTTGCGCCAATGACCTCAAGTTCGCGATGTGGTGTTATTTCATACTGGCTTTTGCCAGAAGCTTCGCCCGCGTGGATGTTGGAAAATATCCCACGGGAACATACTACCGGGAATTCCTTCCTTATTCTTTGTCTACATTATATAGGGAACCTCTGTGCAAAATTTCAGCTTTATAGGTCCAAGAGTTTGGACTGGGCGTTGATGAGTCAGTCAATCAGTCAGGACTTCTCTTTTTATTTATATAGATTTGTTATTTGTAATGTTTTAGAGGAACATCCACTACTTCTTTATTGGCCAACACCCCTACCATTGAAGTGACGAAGGAGAAGTCCCCTTCGCCGCCTGAAGGTAAGCGGCACGATACCAGCACGATTTCTTTGAACTTTACAATAGCTTACAATGTTCATCAGTTACTTTCCTATAAAGTAAAAATGCTGAATTTGCTGCTGCTGCTATTTTCTTTCATCAAACATGGGAATAATTAGTTTTTTTTCTCAGTTAGTATTAATCATGGTCTGGCAGTTTTAAGTAATTTATGCGGCCTACCCAAATGTCCTTTCTTTGGTATTGTTCGTCGAATCGTTGAGCGCCTTAAGTTCTGAGTTGAGCTGCACGATTACTAACAAATGCGTGCACTGACTGGACAGGTCCACTCATTCTGTGTGGTTCTTTCCCCAAAAGACCATTTCAGACAGCAATCTACATGGTCTTCACAATATGATCTGACCAAGATTATGTCTGGACTTTAAAAGAGACTGTGACCTCTAAATTTGTTTCGGCCTTTCTTCTCAGAGTAGTGAGATAGAAACGCCGACCTCATCTAATTAAAAAAATATGATGTCGTGTAAAAGCGTCTGTGCAAACCTACTTACGGAAATAATATCATTTATCATAGCTGTAGATTTTTTCTCAAACAAGTTCGCTGGCATTTTTGTGCGGTTTTTACACGTTATCATTCTATGAGCTTTGTTAAAAAAGGCGATAGTGAGGTACAGATGTACCCAGGCAAGCGCTAATGTGGCCCATCGTGCTTCAGAGGACGACGCTCTATAAAGCCCTACTTTTTCTGAAAACTCGGTGTGCTTGTACTCGAGTACTGTACTTACTAGCTCTATCATAATATTTTCAGCAATAATAAATAAGAACCTAGCAGGCATCGTCCGCAACCGAACGACGTCTGAGTCAAATTCGGTGTACGCTGAACAGGAGACTGATGAACTAATCGCCATGTTGAGAGAGACTGAGAGTCTGGACGAGCAGGGAGACATACTGCAGTACCTCGTCGATACGCATGGACTTGATTTTAGTACAGGTAAACTTGGATTTATATGTAAGTGGGTGAGGATAGAAAGGGAGTCAGTGAGTGAATGTTATTAGAAAATAGAAACGCCTATCCCTGCGATTCGATAGTTAAAAGTGAATTCATAATTTTCGGGTGCCATAGAGAGACTAGTGATTAAACAAAAATGTACAGTAGACAATAAAAAATATGACAAACAGGCCGCTTCTTATGGTCGCCTACTGACACTACCGTTTAGTTATCGAAAGCGCCGAAAACTAAATAGAAGTGCCATGTGCAAACTTAATGGCTCATTTTCATTAATCGATAACTCGGTCGATATATGGCATGCGGGGACTCCCTACAGGCTGGGTAATGACTAATGAAAGTCATATGTCGATACCGCGGTCGGTACACCGTCTGCGGAGAAGCCCCGTAGCGGGCGTAGCGACTAATTAAATTTATAGGTCTGTAAAAATCGTGCGGAGACTCGCACCCAATGAAAATGAGTCTTCAAAGCAACTGCCAAACTGTGTGGTGCAGGTTCTCCGCATACCGCAATCGTTCCCTATCGACTAATGAAAACGGTTCCCCGAATACACATATGACCACAATACCATATGACCAATGAAAATGAGCCTTAACTCTTTACATACAAACTTCTCTTCTAAAATCACTTAATATGTTGAATACTCTTCTTCAAAATAATAATTTTCTACAGGAATGCAAGAAAACGGCAAAATGGTCACAGTGAAAGACCTCTTAAAGGTCTTATACGAGAAGGCATGCACCCAAAAACTATGGGGCCTCGTCCGACACACGGCCGGCATGCTCGGCAAGAGGGTAGAAGACCTCGCTAAGGCGGTTACAGACCTCCTGGTCCGACAGAAACAGATCACAGTGGGCATGCCGCCTCATAATGAGCATACGATCACCGCGCCGCTGCCAGAGAATGAACTTAGGCAGTTGATACATCAGGTACGTTGCTGTTGTGTTGTCATGTGAAGGTTTTGTCGGGTACTGGTTAAACATAGGGACTAAATATATTTGTGTGACTGAAAAGCGACATAGTCACGGACGCCACGGTAGTTCTATGTTAGAAGATTTGGTTTCCGTACTTAGTCCTTCATGTGGACCGTTGTGCGTGGGCCATGGCGGCCGTCGGTGGTTATTCCAACCAGCCCACCTCCCTCCAGAGGTTGATCAAGTCTCCTAGTCTTTAAAAACATTTGCGAAAAGTCGAGGTGTTCCGAGGGTTTCTGTTCTAAGCTGGGTGACTCCTGTGCATTCAAACGGCACGTGCGTATCGGTTTCCTCAGCCTCCATGGAAGCCCTGGACAGAGGACTGTCCGTTATTCCTATTATGTGGAAGTGTTTGTTTAGTGAGCAGTGTCCTGTGGTGGTCCCCGTCACCAGGCGCAAGCCGTTCCTGTCCGGGCGTAACAAACGTCTGGTTAGCCTACCATCTAGAGATGGCATACCCTCCCTGGACTGCTTGCAGCCCGGTGTCGAGGACCACCAACTCTCCGCTTATGCATGAGTGGACTCCTGTAGCCACCGGCGTAGCTGGTTGAAGGGGATGGGTACGATTGGTTCAGGTCTGAGTACTGAGGCGCTATCTGAGGTATACGTATATAGGTATCCTCCTGGTTTTTATGGTGTAAGCCGCGTGTATGTTGCCCACACACTGCCTGGTAGACAGTGTTGAACATTCCCAGCGGGCTGGATATGTTTATGTTGAGGTCATTTGAGAAGACTCCGACTCCAGTTCCGGAGACCGTCTTTGATCCGTCGGTGTACACTCTCATCTCTTGCGGGCCTGAGTAGTCAGTAGTTACACCGTTGTTCTGTGAGTATTATGTTATAATGCTTTTGAAAGTAGTGTTATTTCGGGGCTCTGTCGCATGGTTATGCCATCATTTGTCGTTTTATCGCATCCTCCTTTATGCGTATGTGCTTACTCTAAGAGTCTTTGCTCAGGGTTCCTGCTATATTGAGCCTAAAGGCAGCCAGGGCCACCTCTTCTCGCACGATGAGGTGTAGAGGCGGCAGTCCAAGCATTGCCTGTAGAGCGGCCGTGGGAGTAGTTCTCATGCAGCTAGTGATTGCTACACAAGCGAACAGCTGCAGCTTTTAGAGATCTCTTCGGGCTGTGCTCAAGTCTTATCTTGGGCCACCAGACTAGTGAGCCGTATGTGATAATTGGTCGGATGAATGTGGTGTATAGCCAGTAAGTGACCTTGAGGCTAATCCCCCCCAATTCCTGCCGAGCAGTCACTTGCACTGCCACAGGGATATACTGGCTTTTGTGATGATGTATTTGGTATGTTTTGTCCAATTCAGCTGTTTCTCTAAAAAGATGCGCAGATATTTGGTTTCAGTTAATAGGCTTAGGGTAGTTCCAAAGAAACGTGGTAGTTGTAGTGTTGTCAGCTTCCTCTTTTTTGTAAAGATAATCAGCTCGGTTTTTGCGGGGTTCACTGATAGTTGGTGTTTATTGCACCAGTCCTACTCCACAGTCCTCAGTCCTCTACTATTTTTAAAGCTTGGCGCATAAGGTTGCATAGGGTATTTTCGTAGGTGTCATTTATTATTATGGTTATGTCGTCGGCGTAGCCTACGGTGAGTATCGTTTGTCATTGAGGGTTTTGATGAGGCTGTCTTCGGCCACGTTCCATAGGAGCGGAGAGAGGACGCCCTCTTGCGGGCAGCCCTTTGCCACGATGGCCCTTGAGGTGTCGTTCTTGCACAGCTCTCAAGTTCGAGCATGTTGGTAATCCAGCCTCTCAGTGTCGAGTCTTTGCTATGTTTGTCGAGAGCCATGTTGTTGCTGTTGAGTATGGTTTTGTCGAAGGCGCCCTCTATGTCAATAAAGGCGGCCAGTGAACAGCATTTGTGGTCCACTGCGCTTTCAATTTTGGAAACTACACTGTGCAGTGCAGATTCCGTTGATCTGCCAGTGGAGTATGCATGCTGTAGTAGCCACGGTAGTTGGTAGATTTCACTTGAAACTCGACTCGAATCGAGCAGATTAACCAGACGTACGTTTTAATATAATAATAGTCGTGTAGGCTAATACCAATGACAATATGTTATAAAAAAAATCTAATTTGAGTCGTTCCATACAAATATGTTCAGTTCCTTAGCAGAATAATTTGCGAGACTTGTATGAGTCTGAATTAATCATACCATAACTATTATTTAATATTTGTTGCATGCAGTCATTTCGCCATGAAAATCAGGGGAATGAACAGAAAAAGGTAATAAAAACTGATAATAAAAAAATGACTAACATTCATAGCTTCTTCTCTTATCATCGTAACTTTGTAAACGCTCATTAGTTTTTGTTATTACCTTCACGGAATTATAATTTCAGCATTGCATTGGTAACATGGCATGCTGGCATGTCATCATCTGCCTAACCTTTTCCTAACTATGTGGGGGTCGGCTTCCAGTCTCACCGGATGCAGCTGAATACCAGTATTTTACATGGAGCGACTGCCTGTCTGACTGGTTGTCATCTGTTGATGGTAAGACTGGTTGTCAGACTTTCGGGCTTCCGACGACTCGTGACGACTGTCAAAGATCCAAGAATGACAGCGGGCACCAACGGCTTAACGTGCTTTTCGATGCACGGAGGGGTATCGGTATGTTTAGATGGGGACAAGCGTAGCTTAACCTGATCGATATACCCGTGCGGCTGATATTACTTAGCCACACGAGCCCCTCATTGGTAACTGCATATTATTGTTTATTGCCGTTGATGATAAGTATTATCACGAGAGACATATTTTTCGCATGTGGATGTTTCGTGACAGTGACTGCAGTGCCAAAAAACAACAATTATACTTGTAGCTAGCAGTATGGTCTTTTTAGAAAACTTGTTAGGTATTTGGTTGCGATTGGCTAAAAATTTTACTTCGGCATGAACTAAGCATTCAATCCAACAAATCAAGCTTTTCGCGATACGATTCTCTCATATGGCGGTAAACCGTAGGTATGTGTAGCAGCACCAAGTGAATACCGACCGTTATTGGTTAAAATGAAGCAAAGTCCTCACAGCTTTGCATAGTATACCCTCCCATATGGAAGTAGCTATCACGGGTAAAATTAGCTTATGAATCTATTTATATGCCCGCCTAGTTTGGCAATAAAAAATGCTACCGTTGGTAAGCAAAACGATTCGTTTTTGTTTATAGGAACCGAGCATTAATCATTTATGTGTGACATATACCACTAGCACACACGTAAAAAATTTTGTGTGACCATTTGTTATGAAAAAGTCAAAAAAGTTTTGGTTTCAATAGAATTTGGTCTTTGTTGTGAATAACATTGAGTTTGATATTTCAAAACTTGATAATTATCAAAGATTCTGAATTCAAAAACAGGATGTAAAAAGACCCATGACATGGCCGTTATCTAAAAAAATAATGTTGGGAAACAACTTTTATTTTTACGGGAAAAATCGCTGTTTACGGCAGCGCGCAATGTAATACACGCAAAAACAATGTGCTTATCTGTGCAACGGTACAAGAGTTGTTTGGGAGTATTTAAAGAAAATTTACATTTAAAATTTGTTTTCGCGAAAAAAAAGTTTGAACTTTGACCTAACCAAAAGTTTCTCAGGTATGGCCCAGTACAAAAAAAAAAGACATTTATAAAAAAGAAAGAAAAAAGAAGAAAAAAAAAGAAAGGAAAAGAGAAAGAAAGAAGAAGAGAGAGTGGAGAATGAAGTATAGGTGACTCGGCTACGTTAAGCGTCTTTTTACACCCGTTATACATAGGAGATTGGGCAAATAACATAATACATGCGTTTGTGCGCAGGCTTACGGCGACGACGAGAGTACGGCCATGCTGACTCAGGAGCTGCTGGTCTACCTCGCCATGTTCATTCGTACTGAGCCTCAACTCTTCCTCGAGATGTTGCGGCTGCGTGTCGGACTTATCATTCAGGTATTTATTTATTTAGAACACTAACTCCCGGTTTCAGAAACGAAAATACTACTACTACCTACTTCTGATTTGTTTTATTATATGTGAAAGTGGTATTAGTTTTAAGATAATTACGAATTATGTGTAGCAATATTTTATTTGAAGCTACGCTTGATGGCACATTTTGTTTAAAATTATTTGTGTTTTTCTCTGTAAGTGAATTTGTTAATTCTTTTGAGAAATAAATATCTTTAACCGTAAAATCAACACACAAAATTTGGCCAAGTGCGAGTCGGACTCGCACACGAAGGGTTCCGTACCACCGTACAATATTGAATATTATGTTTTTTACTTTAGTAAAACACGTTGCTTGTATGCGGACCCTTAATTTTATTATTAATTTGTTGTTATAGCGGCAACAGAAATCAAATCAATAGCAATCTGAAAATTTCAACTTTCCGTACGGCATTTCATACAAACTATCTCATTTCATATAAACTATGTCCTTTTTTATCGAAATGAATGAACCGATTTTAATGAAACTTCTTACGCATAAGCAGGATACACAGGTCTAAAAAGTTAGTTAAGAACATTTTCGAAAAATAGTGTTGCAGCTAAATTCGACCGATTTTAAATATTCCATAGAAACAGAGATTTTCAATTATCCTTTTTTTAATAAGACATTTCAACGCTCTTAAGTTAGCTCTCCATAACTATTGGTGTTTGAAATCCCTGCCTGTCAAACTAAATTATTTTTCACTAGCTGTTGTTGTTTACGACTTCGTCTGTGTCCTTTTCCAGGCTACAGTCTACCCATGTTCCAAATTTCATCCAAATCTGTTCAGCTGTTTTAGCGTGAGAATACATTCTCACGCTAAAACGGCTGAACTAATATTATAAATGCGAAAGTGAGTACACACTTTCGATATTAGTTAGGCTTTGACAAAAGAGACTGATGCAAATTATTCTGGCTGAGATAACTGAAGATTTTGGAAAACCGTAAGAAAAATCTGTGGCTTTGATCCGTTTTAAAAATACTGTTTTTTGTTCAAGTCAGGTTTTCCAATGTTGTACCTACAGGGGTTGGGACAGCTCTCCGCAGACTTAAGGGGGTGAATTCAGTATCATACTAAGATTACCGGTACATGTAATTATTTCAGGAACGTTATAGGAATCCAATAAACCTGATTTGTTTCTGTTTTTGTGCACAAATCGGAACGTCTGTTACTGGTTGAGAGGGCTCTGTAGCTAGGCAAAAAGTGAACACCTGATTTCACGCATCGTCGTTCGTTAGAGTATTTCAACATCCATTGTTGATTTTTTTTATTTTAGCATTTTATTTACATAAATGGAGTGCTGCGTACAGAGAATGTTTTTTTACATTGAAATAGAGAAATAGTAACTGAAAAAACGGTAAGAAAAATCCTGATAATTTTTCCGGTGGAATATGATTCAAAATAAGGAGCTGTATGCGCCCTGTTAGTTTGCGGATGGCTATCCCTTACACCCTGTTATGCAAAAGAAACAACATAAATACATGATAAGTTATTCATGTTAAGTGATTAAATACTTTTTGTACAGGTAATGGCGACAGAGTTATCACGAACACTATCATGCGACGGCGAAGAGGCGTCCGAACATTTGCTAAACTTGTCACCCTTTGAGATGAAGAATCTGCTGCACCATATACTCAGCGGAAAGGAGTTTGCTATCAATAGCGGTATATATTATTTTTATTATAATATTTAAACTATTAGTAATGTAAGATGCTTTCATGACTTCATCATAAATAGGTATGTATAGCTGTACAAGGATTTTTTGGCGCTGAATGACGTTGCCAGGGAGACGCTGTTGGTAAGCATTTGCGCAATAGTACATTTTGATACAAGTGGAGAATTTTTGTTATTGCATTCGAGGCGGAATTAACACCCGAGCCGTAGGCGAGGTTGTTTTTGAGCCGAGAACTGTATATAAGTCCACGTGTATCAAACGACGTTTTTCAATACACTTTTGAAGAAATAAAATAAAATAACGAAAATTATTTTTGTCATGAATTGTTAGGAAACTATGATTTAAATTTTCTTTTTTTTCCGCGCTTTGCTTTCACCAGGTTGAAGGAGAAGCAAAGGTATAGCCGATAAACAGCCTAATATGAAAAATATAATCTTCAAATATTTTTAAGTTCAGAACAAAAATACATGTTAATTTGTTCTACTTTTTTTATTGTAATAATCATGGTTTTTGATGATATTCTATTTATAAACATTATTTAAATATTCAAAAAATATGAATGCCGTAAAGACGCATATCTCTTTGCCGAGATTAAAAAAAACATTCACCTCCGAATAGACACGGTGTGAATAGAGGCATTGAACCAATTTGGACCAAGTATAAGGTATAAGTTATCTGTGGCAAGTTTTAATCCCGCACACGGGTTGGAAAATGAAAAATCGCACGCGTGTGAAATATATTGCATTGTGAACCTAATCGTAGTGCGATATGAACCAGTTTTCGAGGAAGTGTATTGAAAATTGTTTTGTGAAATGTATTGAAAAATGAGACGGTGGCGTTAGTTCCGATTTTGGCCACGCGGCAAAAGATCGTTGTACAGTTTATGGCAGCATACTCCTATATAAAAGCGATCGTCGCACGAATACGCTATCGTCGCGTTAAGGGGATACAACGATAATTTTGTGTTTTTAAAATTCCTATAAAACCAAATGTATATGGTTAAATCATTTGGATTTTCCATAATGTGTTATTTTGTCTACTGTTGTACCAAAACCGAAACATTTGAAAATTCTTCGATAGAAAAAAAAATCAAAGTAGCACCGTCTCCTTTCTGTCTTTTACGATTATACGTAAACAGTTCCGTATTGTGCAGTAAAATTTGCTTTAAATCGGAGGTATTTAAATATGTTAAGAACTTACTAAAGTAAAAATTTATTTAAATATAGCATTTTGTCATAAATCTACATTTAAACGAAGCGCGTTTAGTTGCGATGCGCGTGAGAGTATTCTATCTCTCTCGCATCAAACTAGACAGCCATAACGCCATTTCACTTACACACCGTACTAAACCACGCTTCAATATATCCTCTTATTATGTCAATTTTTATTCGGAGAAACTGAACACGTGTTCGCGCCGACAGAGGGCGCTTTCACGTTTTCCGAACAAAAAATGACATAGACGCGACCATAGATATATGAAAGAAGGAGATATGCCCGGTAGTTGAAAATGTATCAGAACCCGATGTCGCTAGGTTGGCCCCACCACCGCGCCACTACTACACATGTAGTTCAATAAAAGCAATAGATACAAAGTCGCGCACACACTTGCTATTCATAAATCAGAACATACTACACAATCAATTATAAACCTTAACTCGTCACACACAACGTGCATTTACCATGCACCATACAACTTACTCACACAAAAACATCTGGCGCTATTATTGTGTTGTGCAAAAAGCAATTTATTTTACATATACGCTACTGATTGACTAAATCAGAAAGTTATCGATACTTCCATTTATTACTGTGCAAGAAAAATTTGGGGTCCTGAAAATAAAATAAAAAATGATATGTCCAGTAAGTATTATATATTTTAAATAAAAAAATATGTTATTTTTTAAGAAAAACGCGAATCAATAAATTAAAACAATCCGGTTAAGTTGGTTTAGGCTGTGAAACCATAGGTATTGTTGAACCCTGTTATGATATGTTTACTCACTGACCTGTAAAGTGGAGGTATTTGTTCAGTACTTGACGTACTCTTAATTTTGGGGTTGCCCATTCAAACAGCCTGCGAGTTTTCTTTAGAGGCTGGAACATTTCTGCCTTAAAGTGAATTGAGCATATGGTGCTATATTTTGTTGGGAACCAGTTAGGTGGCCTTCCTGTGGCATCAATCCATTCTTTTTTTGTATTTGTATCTTATGGGAAGCTAAAAAGATACTATAAGAACTTAATGATCATTTACAAAATAAATATCTTAAGCTATAGTCTATAGTCTAGAAACTAGTTGGCCGCTGAGACAGGAGTGAGGCGGCGGTTCGCAACGCACGTACTGAGTAATGCGCCCCCGCTCCTCCATCCCACCGCTCACATACCTAAGGCGTGGTCAACTAGTTCCGCGCGGTCTATACTTCTTAACCTCACGATGAGTAAGCAGGTAGCAGGCAACAGGCGAATAGGCTTTTGTTATTAAAAAAAAAACCCTTAGTTAAGAAATAGTTAAATATATGATAACAAACACATACCATACTCATGCATAACAAATAAATACCATGAATATGTTGACTTATTTTAAGCAAAAATCACTAATATTTTATCTGAACCATACCGATTACTACAACGCATTCGAATCTTGTGGTGAATAGTTAAAGACTTTAGCGGAAGTAAAATACCAAAACAAAAAAAAGTAAGGAAATAGCACGAAGATGCGATAATTTAAACCCAAAAACACTCCACCTAAACATTAATAAACTTACTTTACGACCGTTGGTTATGCATTTCTCAACTAGGTACGCTGTAAAATAATCAAAAACAGTAAAAAAGATTATTTTACATTCTCAAAGGTTTTCCAACCGTACTTAAACGTCATCTTTTCAAGTGTTCCAACCGGGCTAAAACGGTTGACAAATTGAAAAATAAACTATAATAGCAATATATTATTCGTTGGGCAATCGACATTATTATCGATAGCCTACTTTAGTGGATCTTAACCTCATCACTATCTCACCGCAAGACACAGCGGCTGTACTATGCGACGCTCCGCGTAAAGAAAGTATCGTTTTGTTATTTTTACATTGCTTGTCCAGTCGCTTAGCGACATACTTAAGGTAGTGGTTAAGGAGCAATGTATTTGCTGCAAAAATAGTACAGCCGCTGCGATATTTGAAAATAAAAATAACGTAGTAAAAGCAAGAAATATTTTACGATTTGTTGTTTTTTATGATTTTAAAGTTAAATACAGTAAAATACTTTTACTTACATATGGTAAGTGATTCCGTGAGATACGAAGTTTTTAATATCACTTCGGATTTTGCAGGAAACCACTGAACAACACGGCATTTTTATAATTTATCGTGACTACGGTCGAAATCGTACTAGTTCGCGGAGACGGCCATTTGGCGAGTAAAGGCGCAGCGTGCGCATAACGCGTGGACACAGACACGCCCCCATGCCACTTCTCCTGTTTTTATATTTCTATGGACGCGACCGATCGCATATACGCGCGACTTTTGTTTGACACGAGGATACACATTGTAAAAAAATAGGACTCATTCATTTACAGCTCGAGGTTTAACGATGCATTACAAAATTAATCAGGGTGTTATGAATAGAATTCAGTGGACTATATCTATAGCTATTTTAATTTATAAAACTTTTTTTTGTTTACTACTGCTATTATAACTAATAAAATTAAATCCATGGTATAAATAATTCCATGTATCTTATACCATCATGTCATAACATCCTGAATATCAAGCTGTATTGATCTTATGGATCTACATTTACTGTGTACAGGGTCAAATTAAATTAGCTAGTGAAACTCTGTAGACGTGATGGGTATCCATGTCTAATTGCGATAAAACAACAAAAAAATAACCTCTTAATTTCAAGTAACTACCGCTGACTGCGGGGTCAAGGCCGCTGGTAGAGTAGCCCGTCACCACCCAACTTCGTCCAGCCCCAGGAGCACCAGCCACCAGGACGTGACCTGCTGTGGCCTTCAGGGAAAATTGATTGCCCAAGTAGGCTGCTGCAAGCTTAGTCTAGTGAAATGGGGGATTATTGTACACAACTCACACCCAGTGCGAATGCGGTGCTCCTGACGAAACCATGTCCCATAATATGTTGGAGTGTGTGCAAAGTGCCCATACAGCTGCACTTCTGAGGATCTAAAATACGCATATCAGTGGCACTGATGCCGCGATTGGCGTGGCCACCTACTGGGCCCAACTCAACTAACATAATATCTACAATATTTTAACATTTCTTTTTTGTCTCTGTATGGCTCAACTTTAATTTTTCACGACCTTATTTGTATACCTGCATTCTAGCAAATAAACAATTTGATTTGATTTTTTTCTTTACTCGAAAAGAAGAAGTGTAGTCACTAAAAATTATTAATTTAGCTTTTTTTTTTAATTTTTGTTTTATGATCATGACATGAGATTTCGATACCCATCACCTTTGCGGAGTTTCGCTAGCTAATTTAATTTGACCCTGTATTTTGGTCGCTAGTACCAGTAATTATCTGAATTAATGTTTCCTTTTTGCAGCAAACTCTACAGTTCTAATAAAGGGAAAATTCAGTAAGAATAAAGGCGAGTGGTTCTGTGACTGCAGACTTTTGCTTAAATGTTCATGTCTGAATGCACCCCGTTGCAGAGTTGTAACCTTGTGTATACGTCCCTTAGCACACGATTTTATATTCAAAATGTGTCATTGTGCCGGTCTCAAATATAATAATGTTGTGTCCGAAGTTTTACACCAGTCCTAAACATAGTATTATATATATTATGTGCGCAATTTTTGAACGAGTATTCACATTTCTAAGTCCATATGATAAAAAAAAATAAGGTCCGTTTGGACTTGCGGTTTTCAGACCCACGTCCAGCAATATCGATCTTTATAATGGGAATAATCCGGTATAAATTCATTTGTGAAATGGGCTATCTATAAACAGGTGTAAAAAGACGCTTGATGAAGCCGAGAGTCACTCTTGTACTCCCCGTCATTGTGATCGTTTTTTGTACTGTAGCATAACTTGGAACCTTCTGGTAACTATTGAAGGTCCAAGTTCAAATTTTTCACAAAAACATGACAACTTTAAATACCCCCACAAGTCCTGTAACGTTGCATGTACCAATAAATATAATGTTTTGCGTGCGTTACATTGCGGGCTGCCGTAAACAGCTATTATTTACACCGAAAATAAAAGTCATTTCCCAGCAATCATCAAAATCCTTTCAGTAGTTTTTGCGTGAAAGAGTAACAAACTTACATTTATCCATCCATCCTCACAAACTTTCGCGTTTATAATATTAGTACTTAGTATGATGAAACCCAGTACAACAAAATCGAAGCGACTGCGCACTAATCACAATGCAGTTCAAATCGTCCAGATTTAAATTACGGAAAAAGGACTGTTATGTCTGAGACTGGATTTATAAATCCCTTTTTTATCGTTTTGTTTTTTTTTTGCCTATTTCGTTATGCGAAAATGCCAAATAAGTTCTTGCTGTAAATAATATGTTATTAATTACAACCATTACTTGTATTAATGTATGTTTGTGTCCCGATTAACTGTTAAAACTTTTATATGGAGTCTTATGTTTGAAGAACCAACGTCGCACTGTTATGAAACGTTCCATCTTGTTTGCAGTTGGTCGCGGTAACTTCTCCATAGTGAGCAACAAGTCCCATAGATATGGGAAAAAGTCGCAGATTGTTTTGGAAGGGCAAACTCTACAGGGAGGTATTGAGGAATGTAAGTATCAACCAATATTTATTTTTTTACTTACTTATTAGGGTAGGGTAAATTTTAATAAGGTTAGCCACAACATGGGAAGTTAAAGCTTAGCACAGCGCAATTTTCATAAATATGTTTAACTTTTGTCTTTGGCTAAATGTCTGAATAGCTGCTGACTGAGCAGCCACTTTTAGCATTAAAATTATATTGTATAAGCTTTTGCCAGCGACTTCGCTTGCGTGGATCTCTAAAAAATATTCCACGGGTTCCCGGGTTCACGGGTTTACGTTCGTACAGTCAGCAACAAAAGTCGATTAACACTTGCAGTTTTTTAATCTTAATTATTAAGTGAAACATTTAATTCAAATCGGAACAGAAGTACTTATCTTACTTGACTTACATTTTAAGAACATTAACTCTTAACAGTTAAACGAAAAAAAGCAGTTTATCGAATTATTTTGTGTTAATTTAGATGATGTCAAAAAGTAGCAGTGTTAACCGACTCCTATTGCTGACCGTACTATCGGGAATGCTTTCCTTATTCCTTGTCTAAATTACAAGCTGAAATTTTGCACAGAGGTTCCCCTGTGCAATTTCAGCTTTCTAGACCCAAGGGTTTGGGGTGGGCGTTGATGAGTCAGTCAATCAGTCAGGACTTTTCTTTTTATTTATATAGTCTTGAAGAGTAATCATATCATATTTTTTTTAGCAAGAGGCAGTACAGTCTCCAGACAAAATATGTTCGTCACCTTAAGGGCTATTTTTGTCTGCTCATTGCACGATAGAATCTGCTTTACCGAGTAAACATTGTCAACAACAAGTGTCCTGACTTGATAAAGGAAAGAATTTGAATACTGACGAAGATCTATTAGAATGTATATTTTTATTAAGAGTTGTGTTTATTTTTTGTTTACTTAGCACCTACTACTGAACCGGACCGCCAAGGCCAGTGGTTGCGTCGGCGACGACTCGACGGAGCCCTTAATCGAGTGCCAAGAGACTTCTATCCTCGCGTATGGGGCGTCTTAGAAAGGGTATGTCTTTACGAAAATTTTCTGTACTAACTTTTGCCCTCGGCGTCGCCCGCGTGGATGTCGGAAAATATCCCACGGGAAAATACTATCGGGATGAAAGTACTCTGTGTTAATCCATGTTATAAACTATCTGTTTATAATCTGGTTAATTTCATCCAAATCCGTTAAGCCGTTTTAGCGCCAGTCCAGAACATAGGTACATCTAGAAAAACCGACAAAAGTTCTAAAAAAATATCCACGTTCCCACACCTCGTAGCAATTACTTTTATTTATTTTTTTTTTTTCAAAAATATTCAATGTACAGTTTTGTGACAGTGGAACCTTCTGGTTACAAAGATGAATTGCTTCAATTCATCTTTTTTCTCGAAAACGAGTTTTAAATGTTATAATTATAACTGAACTTTAAATACCCCCACAACTCATGTACGGTTGGATGAATCTATAAACACAATGTACATGCGTTACATTGCGCACTACCATAAACAGCTTTTAAGTTGTTTCCCAACAATACGTTATTTACTTTGATGTACAGAATGTAGAAAACGGATAAGTGATGGGTGTTTTTACACCCTGTATACAAATTAATCGAAACGACGATCTTTTCTTCTCAAATTTTGGTGATTTCTATCCTGCTAGTCTCTCTCACGTCGTGAAATCAGATTTCGTCGTATTTTCTCTCCTTAGCTCGAAATTATTATGAGACTTCGTTCGCGTGGAAGTCGATTTAAACACCCATGTTACTCGCTTGATAATGTAGCTTTCAATAGATGAAATATTTTTTTTAATTAGTTACGTATTTTTTGAGTTTATACATTACAAACATACAAAAATCGAGACGTTTCTCTTTATAATATTAGTTTAGATTGATTCTTGAACCAGTATTTTTTATTCCAGTGCCAAGGCCTAGTAATTCAAGGCAAAATCCTACAACCGAACCTTACCCAAGAGATGACGTCAGGAGAACTAAAATTTGCGCTGGCAGTGGAAACAGTGCTGAACACGATTCCTCAGCCGGAGTATCGACAACTGGTGGTCGAGGCTCTCATGGTGCTGACCCTCGTTGTGGAATATAAGGCTGTGGCACATCTAGGCGGGACGATTGAGGTCGAGAGCCTCGTTCATAGGGCCAACCAAATATTTTTGGATGATCAGGTGAGGTGGCTTTTTCATTTTCAGAAGAAATAATAATGTAAGCTAAAAAGCTTACATTATTATTGTCCGACTTATAAAATCATAACATTGATCACAATAGTTTGAGTTCTGCTTTCGTGGACCTTCGTCAGAAGCCCGAAAGTCACAGCCAGTCTTACCAAGGGGTATCGCATTACCCAGTTACTGGGTTGTGGAGGTCAAATAGGCAGTCTCTCCATGTAAAATACTGGTATTCAGCTGCGTCCGGTTAGACTGGAAGCCGACCCCAACATAGTTGGGAAAAGGCTAGGCAGATTGATTGAGTTTGAGTTCTCCTATAGACAGTTCCACTGTACAGTATGAAGCTGTCAGTTGTAAGTGATCACAGTCGCTAATTTAGTAAACAAAGGAGCATTTGTTGAAAAAAAAATTATATAGCCTCAAATGTAAACTAAAGAATGCTTTTATTAACCGACATCAAAAAGGAGGAGGTTCTCAATTCGTCGGAACCTTCCCCGATTACTCGAAGATGGCTGGACCGATTTGGATTTCTTTTGTTTTATTCGAGAGGGTATACATTACAGTTGGTCCCAAATAAAATTGATTAACTTTGCTTGGGTAGTTTTTGAGTTAGCTTCAATAATACGTATTTTTACCCCACTTTTTTTTTTATATGGATGATGTTCTAGTTTGTTTTGCAGATAGTGGTATTAGAATTTGTGTGGGGTAGGTACACAACTGAAAAGTGAAAAATAAAAACTTTTTTACAAAAAAATACAACCGACTTCCAAAAACAACACTACAAAGTGAAAAATAACTTTAATTTCGGAAGTCGGTGGCAAAAAACGAAAATACATTTAACTAGACACCGACTTCCGAAATTAAAGTTATTTTTCACTTTGTAGTGTTGTTTTTGGAAGTCGGTTGTATTTTTTTGTAAAAAAGTTTTTTCAATTCTTTACACATTTCATTTCATAAAATAAGGTTGACAGATGCAAGCCTTTAATTTTCTTCTTTTTTTTTTAAACATTCCCACTTTGTTCATTACCATTTTTTTTTCATTGTTTGCTTTTGCTCTTGACGCTTTTAATGTGCACGACGTTTCTATATCGTCACACAATATGTAGCTATAATTTCAACATGGATGATTTATACATTAGTTAGGTACGTATTTCGATTTAAGTGTCCATGGAGTTTCTTGCCCGTTCTTCTCCCTAGGAACCTGATGGGCAACTAACTTCTTTCTGACTGACCGACTCTTTGACAATTCTTTGAGTTTTCTTCGCTAAAATAAGGCTTTGTTCCCAGATGCGCTGCAACGGTGACGCTACGCTGTGCTGCGCTAAGGACAGCTCGCGCGGTACTACGGGCGCGCTCGTGTGTGGCGGCGCGGCCAGCGTTTGCCAGCACCTGTACGACAGCGCACCCAGCGGCTCGTACGGCACTATGACATACCTCGCGCGCGCTGTTGCCGCTCTTCTAGCTGATACCATGCCACTCGACTCGCCTATAGAGTGCACTATCACTTAGAACATGCAACAACAGATCAGCAATTGCAGTACCATGCCTATCTGGCTAATCTGCTACAGCGTGCGCTCAAGTTGCAGTCACAGCCTGAGGTATGTGAGCGATGAGACGGGGGAGGGCGCGATTGACAAGATTGGCAGATTAGCTTGGGCTTTGTCTACCTCCCCCGTCTCACCGCTCCATACCTCACGCGGGTGACTAGCACTTGCGCGCGCACTATAGTACAGCTGTACAAGTATCACTTGGCATGTGTCGAAACGAATGCCGTCATCTTGTTTTTTTAAATACACTTTCACAAAATGTTTACCAACAACGCCGCCATGTCATTGTCACTCAAGCGCCAAAATGATCCTTGTAGCACTAGATCCGATTGAAAAACTATGTTCAATAAATAAGTACCTAAAGATAGAATGGTTATAGAAAACAGGAATAGTGCTCGAAAGCGCGGCAGTACGATTGCCAAGTATTTTCCTGCTAGGGATGCGACTTTTCTTTTGGCAAAAATACCTAGCGAGAGAGTAGTGTAGGTCTCTCTGCTGGCCTTGTTTATTAATATTTTAATCTCACTCCCGATTTTTAGCATATTAGAAAAACCAGTAGCAGCACATTATAATGTGTATGTATCCTAATGTCTTCCCTCTAATGCCAACTTGCCAGTGCCCAATCTCATCAGCAAAGTGAAATATTTAGCCTTATGTCATTCAGTACTTTCTGCTCCTTGATAGATCTTTGTAATATGCATAAAATTTCACTAAACACCATCACTGTTTACATTTCAAATTGTGTCAATAATACCTCCTACGGCTGTGCGCACACCTGAGTCAGAATTGACCTAAAATCTACTGAAAAAAAACTGTTTTGACACAAAAGACTTATTTCTCTCACTCGACAAACAAACTCGTGAGCGCAACGTCTAGTTAGTTAGTTTAGTATGGCATCTCGCAGTTGACCACTGAGGGTCGAGACTGCTCAACCGGGCGTTTCCTGTGGGTTCTTTAAGCGAACTTAAAGCCCCCGGCCAGGTTTAAAACTAGAGTAAATTATTAGTCGACTGAGCGTCGCTAATAATAATATGACAGCCAGACGGGGCAGGCTGGATCATGACGGGGGGGACAAGTGCTACAGGCTCAGCTGTGCCCCCAGCTGGCACAGCTTCACCGAGTAGGGGATAGGGGGGGGGGCGGTTACGATTGCGACCTCGGCGGCGAGGTCGGAATGTATTCTTGGGTGGTCTACGTTTATAAACCGTACTGGTGGCCTTGCTACTCTCCTGAAGGAGGGTTATGGGGTCATCAGGGTCGGTGACGACCGCAACGTCTAATAATATCCCTGTTTATATGTGTAGCATAGATTGTGGCATTTTGCCATTATTTTTTTAGAAATATTGCATCGCAATCTCAGGTAGTCTAGATAAGTGTATTTAAGCAAGAAATCCCTACTTTATAAGCCAAACCAGTTTTTAAAATAAATTATTTTCTCTACAAAATAGAATATTTTCTCTGCATAAAATCATAATTATTGTTTTCCGTCACAAAGCTTGTGACCAAATATATATTTTTGGACATTAGTATTTTATTGTGTGATCTACAACCATACAACAGATATTGCATAATGTATTAATTACATCTTTTATGAAATGTTAATTATTATCTGATATTAAAATTATTTGAACTGCATCTTGTTTGAGATTTATTTTATAATAGTCCAAGAAGTTTTCCTGTATGGCTTAATAGTAGTTCACATAGTTGTTTGCTATTTCTGGGCGTGATATTACTTTCGTAGTGAACTAGACTTCCAATAGGGATGGTTCACCATGTCGTGAATATGTTAGTGGGGTTGTAATCATAGGATTACCGAAGGAATGTCGCATGTGCGCTGGCAAAAAATAACCAAGAATCCGATTCCCGACATCTCTTCTACGTTTCACGAGTAATCCCGGTAGGCTGAAAAGTCACAAGAACTTCTTCGCTCCACGCAGGGAATCCAAGACAGGCCATATAAAGAGCGAAGTAAATTGTGGAAGAGAGGTATCCACCACCCCAAGACTTCATAAAGCCCCAAGTACACCTGCCTCCTGGTCGTGAACTGCCGTGGCCTATTTGGAAAACACTGAATCAATTACATACCCAAGTAGGCAGCTGCAAACATAATTCGGCCAAATGGGGCATTTTAGATTCATCCAACATCCAGTGTGTGTGCAGAGCTCCTGAACAGACTATGTCCCATCTGCTTAGAGCTCCCCAAATGTCCGTTCACCTGCACACTTGACGATCTGAACAACGCCTCTGACACCGCAATAAACGTGGTCGCCTACTGGGCCCAAAGAATATGAGAATACCGTCGAAACGAAAAGAAGAAAATAGGATTAGCTTGCAAGATTGGCTGCATAAATTATAAGAGATACTGGTTGCGAAAACCTTTATCTAGTCACAAGTATGCAATAATAATATAATACCAGCCTACGATTTTCTCACACACCAGGGCAAAGGCGTCTTCCCAGAGAAGGCATGAGCATTGATACCCACGCTTGCTCAAAAGGCCGATTGGCGATTTCTTACTTATATTAAATTGCAAGTTCACTTTTCTTCACAATTTTTTCCTTCCAATGTCAGTGATGCCCAAAATAAACTTATAAATCTATATAAATAAAAAGAGAAGTCCTGACTGACTGACTCATCAACGCCCAGCCCAAACCCTTGAACCTAGAAAGCTGAAATTTTGCACAGAGGTTTCCTTTATAATGTAGGCAAGGTATAAGGACGGATTTCAAGGTAGTACTTTCCCGAGCTATATTTTCCGACATCCACGCGGGCGAAGCCGCTGGCAAAAGCTAGTTACATTTATGAATTGAAAAGTCACAATTATTGGTACTTGCCCAGATTTGAAGCCACAACCTCATACATAAACGGCGAGGCCTGAACCACTGGGCCATCACAACCACAGAAAAGATACAAGAGGTTAGAAGGGCCTTGCGGGCGGGGCAGGCGCGCCGCACATATGTGTAGACGCACAAATGTCAGCCGAAATTTGTTTTACCGGCCAGTAATCGCGCACTGTGACAACGTACGACGCTCCGCGAAAAAAAATGCCCTGTTGCGCTGTTACAACGTGTCGGAAAAGTAGCAAGTGGTGTGGTGTAGCCCGACAAGGGATTTCTTTTCAGCGGTAAGTCCAAAAACCTTAAAATACAAGTGATATTTATAATTATTACAATAGTATTATGTAGTTTGAAGATAAAAGCGATACAATCGCAAACAGATGCACAATTATACATTGCTTGCAATGCATAGGTACGGTCTTGTACTACGTGAGCGATCGCGCAATATGTTGCGTTCACTGCGAAAGTCGCGTGCGCCGAGTCGAGCTTGAATTCTGCGAAATCCATGCGTATGGTACAAAGTTGTAATCAACGTCGATATTAAGTATGTGTACACAAATGATGTTTTTATTTATAAAAATATACGTTTAATGGAAAACATTCGATAAGGCCGTGAAATTATTTTTTTGGATTTTTGCAAATTGCAGTTTTGTTATTGAAAATGCGATTTGCGCCCGTAACGGTTACTCAATAATAAATTCAGTATTCATCAGTCGTAAGTATACTTTTCTAGGTTTACTATACTCAAAAATATAATTATTTCCGAAACTTGTTTTTTTGAGCAACATGATGATTTTTGATAATTGACATGATTTTAATTATTTTTAACCGACTTCAAAAAAAGGAGGTTTCTCAATTCGACCGTATATAAATTATACAGGGTGATTGGAAGATGGGTGCAAAGCTTTAAGGCGAAGATAGTACAGACAATTTAGAACCATTTAAGCCATGGTTGTCTCCGACGAAGTCTTACCAATTTTTTTTAACCTAAGTTTTAAGTTTTTTTTTTGGAAATTCCCAAAATTTTATGTAAACTGCATAATTATGGCCAAATTGAATGATAAATGAATTAATTTTTCATTTATTTAATTAAAGTAATGTGTAAGCAATCAAGTAAACTGAACACGGTAAATTGTGTATCAACACCACAACGTCCACTCACAAGGGCGGTAGTTTGATTAACTCTTAAAATGTCGATTGTACACCATGTGTACAGATAACAATAGAATTTCAATCGTGTCTGCTAATTGGCGCGCGACGGGTTAATAAGTAAAAGATGTAACGGCTTCAACACAGACCGACTGACCCTGACTAAAGAAACACGACTTTGTTGCCTCAGTAACTAAGACCATTTTGCTTTAAAAACCAACTCTTATCGCTTTTTGCTATTCATTCGGCGTTCTACCTAGAAATGCCGTCGCACCGCGCGCGGTGGCCATTGTTTAGAGAATCTCCTCAATTGGTTCCTGCATGTGCAAAAATTTCTTAGAATTGAACTAAGTTATCACTTCGAACACATTAAGTATTCTTTTAAGCAAAAATTTTGTTTTTGCTAGACTGCCTAAAATTTAAAATTTCTCCCTCGAATTGGTTTGTAGGTCCTAATTTCAATAATTTATAAGATATCCGCGTAAATGATACCTCAAAGAAAGAGCAATTATCAAGTATGTCTTGTTTGTTGTTGTGTTTGTCTTGTGTGTGTGTTGTGTTGTTTTGTATGTTGTTGTGTGTGTGTTGTTGTTGTGTGTGTTGTGTTGTGTGTGTTGGTTTGAACAGAAAAAGCACCCTCCGTTTATTTTTAAAATAAGGTTTAAAAAACGTATTGATACAAATTAAATTTTTTTTTGAACTTTAAATGTCTGTAAAAAAAATGTCTAATGACACAGAAGTCTAAGACATGGTTTACTTGATTTTGGCCATAATTATGCAGTTTACGTAAAATTTTGGGAATTTCCGAAAAAAAACTTAAAACTTAGGTTAAAAAAAATTGGCAAGACTTCGTCTGAGACAACCATGGCTTAAATAGTTCTAAATTGTCTGTACTATCTTCGCCTTAAAGCTTTGCACCCATCTTCCAATCACCCTATATATTTTTTTATGTGTGTTCGCGGATAACTTCGTCGTTTATGAACCGATTTTGATGATTCTTTTTTTGTCGGAAAAGTGATCTCCCAAGGGTGGTACCATGACAAGGAAACCAGGATCTGATAAACCTCCAAATTTTATAGGCACACCTATAGCGATTCGGGTATTTTTATAGTAACTCGTGCATTTGCTCTCGGAAAGTACCATTTGATGAAGTGGAACTGATGAGGAAGACCACATATGGCCATCGGAACTACTCAATAATATGTATTTCACGGGTTGCGATTTGTTTATTGCTAAGCAATTTATGCTCGTCACAATACATATGTTGAAGAGGAGCTGATGTTGACTTCACCATCAGTTCCAGTTCTCCTGGTTCCTTACTGGGAGAACTCCTAACGTCCTTGTATCGGGAAAAGCAATATTTTGTAAAAGGTGATGAGCAGTTGACATTAGGCTATTGTAACTTAGATAAATTACAGACTGACCCACTAAAAAGTGAAAAATAAAAAACTTTTTTACAAAAAAAAAAAACAACCGACTTCCAAAAAAAAACTACAAAGTGAAAAATGACTTTAATTTCGGAAGTCGGTGTCTTGGGATCTGTATTTTAGTTTTTGCCACCGACTTCCGAAATTAAAGTTATTTTTCACTTTGTAGTATTTTTTTGGAAGTTGGTTGTTTTTTTTTTGTATAAAAGTTTTTTTTAGCAAATATATTATGGTTACAGGATGCAATCAACATCTACAACAACATAACATAGTTATGACGAAAAACAAAGCTGCAATTAGCGAAAATCTAAAGAAAACTTGAATTTCACGGCTATATCGGATGTTCCCCATTAATTTGACATTTTTTTAATTATGTATGTTTATAGGAAGTCCACACTATTCATACCCCGTCCTCCCACCCGAAATTAAAGTGAAATATTGCCAAACTTAAAGTAACAAAATTATAGTATATTTTATCGATATCAATATTGATCAATGCAAGCCGTAACGTGTATGAGAAATAAATTGCTTTTGCGCGTGTGAGAGTGTACGTCAAGCGCAGTGTTTGCGTTAGTGTGAGAATCAATAGCAAATTCGCGATATAAGTGCGTGTGGTTTATTTGTGTGCGAAATGCGCGTACGTATTGGTCTCTTGCTTGTAGTGGAGTTACAGAGTGGGGGACAAGCGGCGACACGCGTTCTAGTACAAATCAGGAACTATTTCCTTTCTAATCTCTTTATCTGTTCTGTGATCATAACAAACTAAACACAAGAATGTTGTAAATTCATAATAACAACATTTTATTTGTAACACCTATTTATTCTAAATTATAGACTATCTCTGGCAATAAACACAAATCTACTTGAAATGTTACACTTTGCTAAAAACACAACAATTTTAATTATCATCACAAGAATATGTTTATACAACACTAAGCTTCGTCTTTTTTACCAAAGGGATTCATCTTTGATAGCCATGAGGTTGTGTTCCTGAAAAGAAGGAAAACAAATCATGAGACAGATACACAGATTAGTTAAAACAAACACTGCCTATTGTTTATGATATTACATCATGAAGTTACAAAGGAGAGATAATACATTTATGTCTTCAATAGTCTTTGAAAATTGAATGCATGTGGAAAACTGATGTCAATCATGTAAAGGCGCTCCCTAACCGGGATTCAAGTATTACATTAGTGAGTGAGGAGGACCAAGCTAATAATAATATAGTAATGCTTAAAATTGAATCTTGGATTGTTCCACTGCAGGAGAATGGACCTGACGAGGGCGCGCCATAAGATATTATACAGGTTGTTAAATGACTTTTTAAGGAACTGATGATGTTAAAAACAATCTTAAATTAGACTGTAAGCAGCTACACAACATCTTGTGTCACACACATAACATGTAGTGTTTACCTGTAATTGGTTGTGCAGTAATATTGAAAACAAATACCATACATCACTGTTACGTATGTTGGTAGACCTTCAATAAATAAATACATAAAAATAAATAATAAATTAATAGGTAGTTTGTAATCACTTAATCAGGCATGAACATTATATTCATCAGTCTCCTGCCCTCATCCCAGCTTTTTTGGGATTGCAGCAGTATTTCTTGTATTCCTACAGTATGGCAACATTCAAAGGTTCTGTTGTTTATCTTTGGAAAATCCAAACTGCCAAATTAAATGTGACTAGTCCAATAAGGGAGTGACGGAATTAGTGCGTCAATCTACCTATAATAATTTAGTTGGGAATATAAATCAATTTCTACTGCTTGATAGTCACATTTTATTTGCTATATTTCGGTTTTTCAAAGATTTATGCGGTTTGCATACCATATTGTATAGCCGCACCGCACACGTGTGTTTGGTGGCGGCCACTCGCTACAGCAGCAAAATATACACATGAAAAAGTGTCGCTGGCCACCGGTGGCAGTAGTTGGTGGCCTGTTTGCACCGAGCCTTATTGTATAGTCATTGTTACCAACATTAACTTGTAAACAAAAATTCATACAGGCAACTAAGTACTTACGATATTTCATCAGGCGAAGTTTTGGTTGACTCAATTCCTGCAGCTTTCAATTTTTCTACCAGGTTTTTTCTGTACATGTTTTTTAAAGGAACAGGCTTATTGGCTGCCTCTTTCTGCCTGGCTAGCTTGCATAGAGCCTCATACCATGTGAGGCCATACCATTCTATTTCTTCAGGAGTATACTGGAAACAATAAAATGTATGTTCAGCTAAGTAACACTCATTTGTTGTCCATTTTATTACTGACTTCCGACTTCCTGAATGATAAAATCAGGTATACCTCATCAAGCACACTAAATGCCAATCTAAGAATAGACAGTGCTTACGCTGTGCTAACTGGAATCAACATTCTTAAATGTTGATTCCAGCCCACTTTCAACAACAATCTAAATGGGCTCAGAAATACTTTTGATCACAAAATGATGGCAATTTGCTGTTCTTGGGCCAGATCTGTGCTAGAAAGTAATATTCTGTACAAAGTGCAATAGTATTATGATAAATATTGCAGTACGACTCACCGATGATAAATAAGTTTTATACTCCTCATACACTTTTTTCTGTTTCTGCGGATCATATGCATACCGGGGACACCCATTCATCAATTCAATTAGTATTTGTTTCTTCAACTTCAATGCTAACATGGACACTAAGTCACATGCAGGTGTCTTCAGTAAATAGTGATCAAAACCGTAATGATCATTGATCAAACTTATTGTACGGTCAGTCACCGTTACTGACAGATGAGTGTTTAGGATCTCAGATTTCACAACAGTCCTCTTCAATACAGGTACCCAATAATGAGGTACCCTACGTCGCCGCGGATCACGTTTTTGGAAGCCTGAAAATGGTTAATCTTCATGAATCAGTGACATAACCTATGTACTATTATTTACATACAAAAACAGATAAATCCTACCTTTAATTACAGCCTCACCACCCCACAGCCCCTCATTGATCTCCGCAGGATATTTCAATGGGATAGGGATGTTCTGTACTGGAAGTATTTCCCCAGTTAGGTCGTCGCGCTTCCATTTCCCTTCCTGAGGTATGTAGTGAACGGCAGCAGGCTTCAACACTTTCCATTCGCGCCAGAATTTCTTGTACGCGACAGGTAATTCAGAGGCAATGCCTATTTCAAACCTACTCTTTTTCTTAAAAGTTTTTGATAGATGACGAGCTGTAGCCTGAAATAATATACGCGTCAATTTGCAGCAAGGTAATCTGTACAAGGTAATCATAAGATGATGAAACATGTGTCTTATTGAACATCAGACTTAAGGTTTACCTGAATTCTCGAAGCCATTGAAATAATTTGTGATTAGAACCATAAAACTATGAAAAAGTGTTAATAAAAAACAAAATTTCACGTAAGGCCAATAATCTTTTTGATCTTGACAGGGCAAACTGGCAAAGATGACATTTTTGACAAATGACGAAACGGGAGTCTATGGTCTAACCCTCCCATGTGTGTACAACATGGGTTCACACCATAGCCAATGGTTCACAATGACTGTGACTAACGCTGCGACAAGCGAAAACCAAAGGTAGCCCGCGAAATATTTTGCAATTTGCAGTTCAGTGTCAGATTGTATGTTAATCAAAATATGATTCGCCACCATAACAAATATGTATTTACATAATTATAACCATAAGAATCATCAATACGCACTTTCTAAGTTAGATTTGTTCTAAAATGTCATGATTTCGAAAATCATGACACGACAACATTTACACTACATTCTGTATCATGTATGAAAAAAAATTGCGTTTTGCAGCAGAACCGCACTCCATAGTCGTATGCATAGACTACTGTCACAGTCTATAGGTACATCATACAGTCGTCCTCAGAAGCAGACGCAGACCCTTGGACCTACAAACCGAATGATCCGGAGGCATCCCACAACCTTGAGGTGCGGGAATGCCTGGCTTTAACTGACCACCTAGTACGTGATACTGACAGTGCTTTGTTATAGCACCATGGTGGTCACTTCAATAACACTGCATATTGCATGTATGGTGCCAACTTGTTAAAGCATTGCCTCTCCAGTGTGCATGCCCTCAGTAACGTTACTTCGACGTTACTAGCTGGATGAGAAGCTACCAGTGGGGCACGAGATGTCCTTAGCGATGTTATTCTACATAACAAGCACTGGTAGGTACCCGTCAGCAGTACCTCTCCAGTGCGCACGAGATGCCGTCTGAGCTGCATACGTAGTTTGCCGAACTTCGTATGCAGCTCGCGCTTCGTCGGACGACTGTATGATGCAGTCTGCCCACCATACACTAAAGTGCAGTAACAGCAAAATCACGATTTCGAGTAAAACGCATTTAAAGTTAAGAATTGATTTTAAAAAATCAACAGAATGTATAAGCAAAAAAATTTGAATGCAGAAAGGTTGTAAAGGCATAGGTTCACACGTTAAAGCAATAAAAAAAAAATATATCTTAATAACTGAATTTATTATGGCCATTTATTCTTTTTGGTGCCTATTACTGCATAGCCTTTTTTGTAAAAAATACCATTTTAAACTTAGTAAAATGCAGCAAAAAGCCCTATTACTGCGTTTGGATCAGTTATTTTGTCAAGAAACCCAACTAACATGCAGTAAGGTCAAAAAAATACTGCATTTTAGTTAGTTTTTTAAGAAAAAAGTGTTCAATTTACTAGTGCAGTAAGAAAAACAGCTAGTTCACATTTTAAAGACCGTTTATTTCTTATTATTTAATCACAATAATTCAACTCACTTATGTAAAATTTACATATCAAAAATAAAAAAAAACATCTAATTAATAAAGGACCCTGCGCAGAATGCACAACCTCCTTTGACAGTTTTCTCTTAATATTAACATTTATTTTATTCAGTTATATTATTCAGTAAATTAACAATTAGTTTAATTTACTATAATTTGTTAAACTTGATCCCAATTAAAATGCAGTATTTAAAACATTAACTGCACTTTAGCTAGGAATAATCATATCTGTGTCATTATGCTATCCAAACTAATCTGCAGTAATGCTGTATTTTACTGCGTGTTAGTCAGTTTATAATGATAAAAGAATGTTAAGTATTCACAACTAAAATGCGACAAGCTTTGATTTTACTGCATTTTAGTTGGGAGTTCGTGACAATAAATTGTATTTTCTTAATTTGCAGTAAAAATAGCTTGTATGGCGGTAAATTTTACTGCGTATTAATTTTTTTTTTAATTTTTTTCCAGAAATATAAAACTATCTAAAGAACTGTAAAATTATATTGCTTACTGCATTTTAGTTATGAAACCTTAAAATTTAATCTGCAGTATAATTTATACTGTATTTTAGTTGGGAAATCACGCCAAATTGTTAATTTTTTTCGTTTGCAGTAAGTGAAAACTGTTAAATAAAAACCATTCTAATAGTCTTAGAAATAAGTAAGTTAATTCAATAGAAAGCTTAAGAAACCCGCTTTCAGAATCACTAATAAAACGAAAAATCACAAAAGGGCTGTTACTGCTCTTTAGTCTCTGGTGGGCAGAGCTGCTGTATGATGTATAGACTGTGCTACTATTATAGTCATAAGAACAACCATGGAGTCGGAGTGTAAAATAGCTTGATGATCGAGAATCTAATTTTGTGAGAATAGAACGAGAAGTGAGCTGTTTATTTTGCTGTCAAGGCTGTCATATGCATAATATTGTCATCTGTCAATTGTCATTGGTTCGTAACTTCACTTTTTATATTAGCACCACTGGTGACGTGGATAAAAAAATGTAATTGTAGTGGCAAGCTATATTGGCAATTAGTGCTCAGTGGTGGTGGCTAAATATTTTGATAATTACATAGTTATTTTTACTGTTTCATTTATTTGGTTGTATTGTACTTGTTTCTAAAAAGTGTATTGGGCACTTGTGATTGTGCACCGCGTACTACGTCTATTATTCATGTTGGCAGAGAGTAATAAGCTATGTCGGACAATAAAAACAATAATCCCCCCGAAAGGGGACAACTTGATACTGCTGACAGCCATATAACTACCCCTAGCGAAGTGTCCAGTGTCGCAGGAAGTGTTAAAACTTCTAAGGTAAATACTGCTTTCCATACGAACTTGAGTTCGAATCTAAAATAATATTTGCGTGTCACGAGCAATGCAAGGAAGTTGGTGTTTCGATTTGCTATTGACTATTAGAATACTACGCAATTCAACAAGATGTATGTGGTCATAACTATGTCCGTTGCACTTAAATGAAGATGAGTTGTTTAAAGTAACCTATAAATTGGACATTCTTACATAAACATACAATAAAATATTGTATCAATTCACATCAGCTGGCAATAAAAACATCAGCCATATTGTACATAAGCTATGATACAAGCCTGGTTACAAGTTTACAATTATTAATTATGGCTAAACTAATGTTTGTATACAATTTATAGACATCTCAGCGCATATCATCATCTTCTGAAAGGCAGATCAAGTTTGAGCGTGCACAGAAGTGTCTTGAAAATGCTGCACTTGTGTCAAAGAGGATTAAAGAACACCGTAAAGCAACTGCAGAGCTACTGGGAAGACCTTTTGGTAAGATTCTATTATAAAATAGAATCTAGAATAGAATTTAGTATAAACTAATATGAGTATACTTAAAATTGAATTAGTTATCAACCAGATAACTCATGGTGGGAATTACAGTCCTGCCCATCTTTAACATTTAATTTAAAAAAAGAATATTAGTAATGTATCACAACAAAGAGCAATGTGATTTTCCTTAATCAGCAATGATTTTGGTTAGGTACTCATTTGAAAGTTTATACTTACACTGGTGAGTACAGAAAGCAAATCATTGATCAAATCAAAACATTTCACATTGAATGATTTATTGTGACAGTACTTGAATGTGTTCCAAATATATCCAATGGAAATACTGAATTACTCTGCAATCAAAATAAGAATAGGACTGCCCTTGAATTGGATTATACTTATTTCACATTGATGCTTATCCCAATTGAGGCAATTGAAATTAGCTTACTAGTAAAAAAAATATCACAATCTGCTAAAAGATCAGTCCTATTTAGTTGTTCAAACTCAAAATACAAAGATTGAAAACATAATGTCTTTATAGGACATTCAGTAATCATTTGTTTCCTTTTTCAGAAGAGGATGATGTGTGCGACACGGCTTCTGAAATGGCATCCACCATGAGTGAGAGAACTGGCTACTCTGCTGCAACCGACACCTCCACTACAATGTCTGTCCAGGATGCTTTGAACAGTAAGATTGCCTTTAAATCTTTTAGATACAATGTAAATCACACTATTATTATAAAGGCGAAAGTTTGTGAGTGTGTATGTTTGTTACTTCTTCACAATCAAACGGCTGGACTGATTTGGATGAAATTTGGTATGTAGATAGCTTATAACCTCGATTAACACAGGCTATTTTTATCCTGATCTATGTGGGTGAAACTGCGGGAAGCAGCTAGTAGCTTATAAATCTTTGCCTTTTTACTGAATTCATAATAATAATAAACATTTATTTCAGACTACAACGGCCCATAGACTTAACCCCCGTTCGCACGGGCGTAATAAAATCGCGGCGGGATTTTATAGCGCACTGGTATTTCAACGCTCTGCTTAGCGCCGAGAGTGCAAAATCCAACAGTGTGTTTTTTCGACGCGCTAGAATGTACTCTGTTATTGTTAAGATGGATTCTCAACGCTCGGCTCAACAACGAGAGTTGAAAATCCAGTGCGCTATAAAATCCCGCCGCGATTTTATTACGCCCGTGCGAACGGGGATTTATTCCTTACAAACTAACATAATAATATGTTGTACATATAAAGTATAAACAAACGCAATTTGGCATTTAGATCACCTTCAAACATTCTCAGGCTGTTAAACTTGTAACCCTTTGTTTGCTGCACTATAGTAAAAAAAAGTAATAATACTTTTCAATAAAAAAATATCTTGTATTTTTTTTTGTAGTTCCTGGCATTAGTGAGAGCTTAGCAAACACCTTAAAACAGAAAGAACTACTCATGGAGAGGATAAGACAATATAAGGAAATTAGTAAAAAACCTATGACAAAACCAACAACAATAAGGAGGGAATCTACTGTGGATACAAAGGTAGAAGTGAAAAAGGTATGTACAAAATATGTAATTATCTCTATGAAACCTGTTTTTCTTTCATGTGTGCAGTATAAATAATAAAAATGTCCAATTTTATAGCTGCAGGCCATTGTCCCAAGTCAATTAGTACATTTATTATCCAAATCAATGCCTTTTAAAGATGTAAGAATTTACATGCTTTACATTACAGCTTGCGGATATTTCTGGTAGTCTGAATGGATTCTGGTAATTCAATAGAATTTGATAGCTTGCAATAATGTCTATATGCTTTCTATAAGCTAAGCAACTAGACATAGAACCAGAACTGTATATAAACTTCAATTAGTGGCTTAAATTAAATATTTCTTTTAAATTCAGACAGCAGATAACAGTGATTTGACCCAACTTATAAACACAATCAAAGACAAAGAAAATTCATTGAGTGTGATGCAAGTTAAAATGAGAGCAATGGAAACAACTATTCTGGACCTACAGGAGAAGATTAACGAAAAAGACCAAATTATTGAAGCAAAGAATAAGGCGACTTCACTCATGTCAGATAGCTTAAGCAAAAAAGGTGAGTTTGATCAATTGTTATGATTAGTTAGCCCCAATATACCCTACAATCAACACTGCATTATAAATCTTATTACGTATTTTAGAAAAAGACTCCCTGAGTCTTCTTGAAGATACAAGACAACAAATGACGAAAATGCAGGAGAATTTTATTGCTATGGAAACAGAATGGAAAGAAGAAAAGGAGAATTTATTAAAAGAAATTGGAATAAAAGAAGAAAAAATCCAAAACTTGGAAGAGGCCAATACTATTTTAGAAACATCTAGATTTGAAATTAGTGTTGCTCATTCGAAACTAGCTGAAGAATTAGAAGCTAAGAATCAAGAAATATTCAGATTACAAGAGAAGATTGAAGAGATATCTCAAATGACTATTGATGAACCATCTCCAAAAGAAAAAGATGATGTTGAAGAAGAGAAAGGCTCTCTAGAAATAGCCGGTATGGTTGAGTTAACTAAGAAAATTGAATTACTGGAGCAATTGAACTGTCAAATTAGGCAAACTAATAAGGAACTCGAAAATAAATTAGCAACTGTTAATACAGAACCTAAATCACCGAGTAGCACTGCTGCTGGTAAAAAGGGAAGCCCGCTCCCTACTCGCAAGGGCGGCAGAAACTCGGCAGCCAAAACAAAATCTCCTTGGAGTCAATTATCTTCCGAGTCATTACCACAAGAAACTGATAAAAAAGCAGTTAAAAGTGAAATCACGAGATTGGAAATGTTAGTACAATCCCTCAATAAAGATATCTTGGAAAAGGAATATGAAATATCTCAAAAAGATGCAATGATAACTGAACTCAAATCTGTGCCTGTAGTAGAAGAACGTAAATCTGTGGAAATGGTAGATATTGGCCTTTGCACTGACATTCCAGAAGATAATAAGCAAAGATCACAGTTAGATGTAGAACTTAAAAAACAAGAATGCACTCTTGAGTCAAAATCTATTGATTACGAAAATACGTCTGTAGAAATAACAGAACTTGAAGAAAAGTTAAAAGCTGCTGAAGAACAAATAGCTATCCTCAATAATGACATCGACGCGGCTAACAAAAACATGATCAAAGTAAAGTCTAACAATAAATTGAAATTAAAGCAGTTGCAGAAGACTATTGATAACTTTAGCAAAGTATCTGATGCAAACGCTCAGATAGTAAAGCTGAATGAAGAATTACATCAACTTTCTCAGAAAGTCGCCGAATTAGAGGAGGAAAAGGGCAATCTACAATTACATCTTGTTGATTACGACAGTGGCAGACGTAAGTATCAAAGTCCGTTTATATGTGTAAATAAATGTTATTTGTTCCATAATTAATGTTTTATATAATATTTACAGTGACTGATTCCGACATTTACAAAAAGATGGTAGAAATGGAAAATTTAGCAGAAACAAGGCTCAAGGCGATAAGTGTTTTGGAAACACAGAAATTCGATCTAGTTCAAGGTAAATTCTGAATCAATAGTAGTATAATCTATTAAAAAAATGAAATAGGAATAGGAATTCAAAGAAAATGTGCTATTATTTTTTTTTTTTGTATTGTTACAGAACTACATGTATTGCAACAGAAAAATAATGAGATGGAAGATAAATTATCAGATATATCTCAACTCCAAAATGAGCATGTTTGTACTGAAATGAAGTCTGTCCAAATGGAAGAACAGATAGATGAGCTGACGGCAGCTAGAAAAGAATTAGAACTTGTTATAGAAAACTTGAAACTAGACAAAGAATATCTAAACGGAACTATCAAAATACTTCAAGAAGAAAAAGAAGAGATGACACATAAATTGGAAAATTACATTCAAGAGAACATGGAACTAACTGATAAACTTGAAAAACTGAGTGCTGAAAAAGTGAGTTCTGCTGAATCAATTGAAATTGTCGAATCTTTGACAACACAGGAAAAGCTTGAACTCGAAGAATACAACAAAGGTATTAGTGAAGATAAAAGCGACGACCATCATGAGGAAAATGTACAATCCCAAAATGATAAAAACATAGACAGCTTAATTGAACAAAGGGAAGAATTAAACACAAAAATTGAATTATTTACACAAGAAAGACAAGAAGTTATGGAAAAAATGACTAAAATTGGAACAGAAAATGAATCATTATTAGTAAAAATAACTGAATTGACTGATCAGTGCTCTGTTTTACAAAACAGTATAGATATGCTAAACAATGAAAAACATGAACTGCAGGATGTAAACCAAGACCTTACGCATCAAATCGAAGATCTGAAACGTGAAAGAATTGAAATTATGAAAGAAACCGCTGATATTGCTAAGCCAGCTACGGAAGATGTAACTGATGGAGTGCCAGCCGAGGCTCATCACGATGACAAATCAGCTGGCGATAAAGGGAATAAAGGTGCTAAGACTGTAAAACAACTAACAAAGGAAATTCTCAAATTGAAAAATACGATCAAGGAAAGAGAGGATGAGATTGCTGATTGTCAAATGAAAATACTGTCCATGGAAGAGCAACAGCAGAAACAAAACGAATTATTACAGACAAACGCATCTTACGAAAATAAGATAAAATCTCTTAAAGATGAAAACCATAATTTGAAGCAAGAATTAGAAGTTACAAAGAAGGATAAAGAATCTGAACAGCAATTAATCCAATTCAAACATTCGAATGAAGTATTGCAGCAAGAATTGCAGAAAGTGCATCAAGAATATGCCAATACAGTGGGTTCTCGCGACGCCAAAATAAATGAACTAGAAAGTGTTTTACTGGAGTACGAGAAACAGATGTTTAACTACGGCAATAGCTTACAACAAAAAGACAAGGAAATGGCTGAGTATATCAATCAAATCACTAAACTCAATGATGTTTCGCAGAAACTTAAATCTACTATTGAATTACTTGAGGAAGAAAAAGCGAAAGATCAGAACGCAGAACTTGTCAAATCTCTTAACAAACAAATTTCCGCCTACCAGAAGAAGCTAGTAGATAACGAGGACAAAGTAAAGATCTTAGAAGAAGAGAAAATGCAACTACATCACCTTAAAGGTGAATTGGTAAATAAAAATGCAACTCTTGAATCAGAATTGAAAAAGTTAAGAGAAGCATTTACTGAGAAGCAAAGTCTTATTAAAGAATTGCAAGCGCAACAGCAAAAGCATTCAGAAGAAATGTCGGCCATAATGCTTCAAACTAAAGAACGTGATGAAGAAATTCACGAAATTAAGTTACAACTTCGAAAGGAATCTATAGAGAACGAAAAACTGCGAAATAGCATATCGGAGAAAGAAAACCATGTAGATGAATTAACACAACAAATAGAGGAAACGAAAGCAAAACTTAATGACTTGTCTTCGGAGAAAAATAATTCATCTGAACAATTCGTGGCTTTGGAGACCAAAAACAAAGAGTTGATGGAAAAACTAAAGAAATTCGCTATAACTATAAAAAAGAAATCCTCAATGTATGGCGAACTTGAAACACATTATGAGGAAAGTCAGAAACAGCTATGTGCTAAAAATGAGCAACTAGAGCAGCTCTTGATACAAGTTGAGACACTCCCAGCATTGCAAGAAAAGCTGAAGCATGCCGAAGAAGAGATCAATCGATTGCAGTCACAAAAGATGTCTCTGGAACAGCAGAAATTATTAGATACGAACCAGCTACAAGCGGAAATCAAATCTTTGCAGGAGAGACTTACGTCGTCTTCCCAAGAAATATGTCACCTAAACGATTCTGTGAATGTATTACACAAAGACTTACACTTTGCACGCGAAGAAAATATGAATCACAAGGCACAGATTGATGGATTAAATAATAAGTTAGTGGAGCATGAAATAGAGCAGAGAAACAATACTAATTTAACAACAAAAATAACAAGTTTAGAGGCTGACATTAATCAAAAACAAATACAAATCGCTGAGTTGTTAAACAATGTAAAACATCACGAACAACAACAAACACAAGTGCAATTTGGCTACGACGCTAAAGTCCAAGAACGAGATTTGTATATTGAGAACTTGGAAACCGAAATAAGCAAATATAAGAACCGTATCTGTCGCCTTGAAGAAAGTATTTCTGTCATGGAAGATAGGAGACATTCACTAGAAAGAAAAGCTGATCAATTAGGTAGTCAACTTCAAGAAAAGCAAAAGGCTTACACGGAGTATACGAGTCAGGAAGATGAGTTAGTTGGTCGACTAGCTGTTCTAATGGACCATGACCGAGTTCTTGAGAAACAGCTTTTTGAGATTGATAATGAAAATAAAGAATTACAATTTAAAGTCCAACATTTGAACGAGGATAATCAAAAATTAAGAAAAGCGCTTTCTGAAATACAGGAGCACTATAGCGTAGTACTCGAAAAAGCTAACAAATTGGACGCAGTGGAGTCACAAGTATCGAATTATCAAACTCAGCATCGTGATCTCGAAGCAAACTTAAAAAGAATAACCCATGATCATCAATCTTTAATCATGCAAAAGAAACAAGAAATCGAAGAACTTGAATCTGAATTCAATACTCAAATTGAGGATGCTATTAAAGAAAAAAAAGTACTGAGTGAAAAGTATGAGAAAGTGAATGAATTCGTTTCTCAATTAGAGGCAAAACTACACGAATATAAAACAAATATTGAAAATCTGAACATTGATATAGAAGAACTTCATAGAATTAACCAAGAATTAGAAGAAAAATATTCTAAGAAAGAAGAGATCGCAACGCCGGATTATACAGAACAATATATAGCCGAGATAAATAAACTAAATGCTATTGTTAACAGTAAGAGCCAAGAAAATGTAGAACTAAATAATAAGTTACAAATCCAACATTCAAACAATGTTACAGTATCGTCAAGTATGGAGAGTCAAATATCAGAATTGACTGCAAAATTATATCAATCTGCCTCTGCAATAGAACAATTAACTACAGAAGTCCATTCTTTAAAAGAAACCAATGAACAATTGCAAGCCAAACTTTCTCAAAAAGATGTACAGATTAAAGAGTTAAAAGAAAAACAAAAACTAACATTTGAAATGAGCATACCTAAAACCGAAGGTATGATTATATCATCTACTATTGAACAACTGAGTGGTGATGCAAGGAACATTGATATGTCGGCTCTTGAGTCACAAATACTTGCTGAAATGGATGAACCTCTCATTGAAAGTAAACACGTCATTAAAAAAGTTTCAGAAAACATACAAAAGCAACCCACAGGTGAACAGGGAATTGAAGAACCAATTATGGTAGCCAAAAAAGCATATGATTGCTACAAGAAAGATGAAGATGACAGTGAAGCCCCAGAGACAGATCCTTTTAATTCAGACGAAGGTTGGGGATTAGGTGAGTGCGAAGAAGTTGGCGACGTAACACCTGGTTTTTCATATTTAAAAGACCAAATAAATGTACTCAAAAAAGATAATGATACCTTGAAAGCAGAACTCGACGTAAACAACAATAAACTACAAAAGGCTTTGAAAAAATTAAAAGAACTGAAAACTAATAATGTTTTACTCACCAATGAACTTAAAGTAGCTAAGCAAATGTCTCAGACTTCCTTCTTTGACAATGCTATGGAAGATGAATTACGACTGAATATTCAAGAATTAGAAAAGAAAATGGAAGAACTCAATACAGATATTCTTAAAGAAAAGCGAGACAAAGAATCCGTGAGGAAACAAAACGAAATCTTCCAAAACGCTAATGATAGATTAACTGAAATGAAAGAGAAATTAGAAAACGAAATAGAATTATGGAAATTTAAATTCAAAGAAGCCAATGACAAACTATCGACAATGCAATGGGGAGGTGACACGAAGGATTCACAACCACAACAACGAGAACCTTCTGTAATAAATGTTGATGTAAATAAATTCAAAGAAGAACTTGTGAAAATCGAGAAAGAGAACGATGAATTACAGTCGATAGTGGATCAATTAAATTCTCAAAACAATGAGTATCAGAAACAACATACATCGCTTAAGAATGAAATCAGTAATCTTAATAACCAATTGCAGCATCACCAAAGAGAGATTCAAAACTGTGAACTGCTTAAAAGTCAACTTGACGAGTTGCATAAAACAAATGGAGAACTCGTGAAAACTAATGAATTGTTAACAGAGAAGTTACAAAACATTGAAGTCCAATATAAAGACATGTCGCAGTCTTATGATAAATTAAATACTATTTATGAAGAACTGAAAACAGACTATGAAAATGAAAAAACCACCTTAGTAGAGAGGTATTCAAGCTTACAAGAGGAGATATTAAAATTGAAACAGTTGGATTCTGAGTCTAAGATCCAAATATCTTCTCTACTTTCTGAACTAGAAAATTTAAAATTAAAATTACTTTGGCATGAAGAACAACAGGACTTGAATAAATCACAAAGTGTAGACAGTTTAGCTTTTGCTGAAAAATGTAGTGCCATGGAGCAGCATTGTGTACTATTGAAACAAGGATTAGATGATGCAAACGCAAAAATATTGCAATTAGAATCTGAAAATCAAGATGTCAAATCAAAATTACTTTGGCATGAAGAACAACAGGGCTTGGATAAACTACACAGTGTAGACAATTCAGCTCTCGCTGAACAATGTAGTGCTATGGAGCAGCATTGTGTACATTTAAAACAAGGTTTGGATGAGGCAGAGGCAAAAATAATACAATTAGAATCTGAAAATCAAGATGTAAAATCAAAATTACTTCTGCATGAAGGAGAACACGGCTTGGATAAACTAGAAAGCCTTGACAGTTTAGCTCTTGTTGAAAAATGTAGTGCCATGGAGCAGAATTGTGTACAATTGAAACAAGGATTGGATAATGCAAACGCAAAAATATTGCAATTAGAATCTGAAAATCAAGAATTAGTAGAAACATCCAGGGAATATCAGGAACAAATAAAGGATTTGAATACCAAGATCGAAAACTTAAACGGTGAAAATGATAATTTACTATCGACTGTTGCCGAGTTACGTTCTTCAGTATCCAGCGCCGTTGATCAACGTGGCTTTGAAATAGCAGAATTGTGGAAGCAGCATCTGGCTCAAAGAGAAGCTGACTTCCAGAAGATAGAAACAGATTTGAGAACGCAATTAAGCGCTTCTGAGGCAAAATATGAGCAGCTGCTTGAAAATGTACAGTCTTCCAATCAAGAAGAAACTAGTAAGCTGATTGTAATCGAGCAAGTTACTTCATTACAAAATAAACTAGAAGACAAAGAAGAGCATGTTCGCAACTTACAAACTAAATATGCAGAAGTCATGAATCAATTAGATATGTTACGTTCGGAAATGGAGGATGAAAAAGTTGGCCATGAAAATAAATTATTAGAACAACAAGAAGAATATGAGAAAATGATTCAAGAAATTACTGTAAACAATCATAAACATAAAGAATCATATGAAGAAACTTTCAAAAATATACAAAATGAGTTAATTATATTCAAAACTAATAATGATGAGTTAAATCATGTTATTGGAGATTTACATGGTAAAATAAAAGAAGCTGAAGAGAAAGTTGTAGAAGTCACTAATCAACTTCGAATGAAAGAAAGTGAAATATATCAGAAGACACATGACTACACCTTAACATTAACAGAAAGAAACGAAGAATTTGAGAATGTTAGGAAGCAGTTGATTGAATATGAAAAAAGAGTAGAAGATTTAAGCTACGAAAAAGAATCAGAATTAGCTGTCCTTAGGTTAAAGATGCATGAAAATGACAGTCGTCACGAGCAAATAAGAAATGAATCAGATGTAGAAAAGGAAAGATTATTAGAAGCATTAAACGCTAAGATAATTGAATGTACGAATCTGAATAAACAAATAGTTGACTTAAATAAGGAATTAGAAGGTCATTCAACAAAGACTGCGGAAATGCAAGCAGCATTAGAAAACCAAGAGATTGAAATAGTTGGATTAAATGACGAGATAACGAATTTGCAGAATCTGATGCGATCATCCAGTGCTAAGATACAAAAACACGTATCTTTCGCGTCTGATACCAAACCTGGTGCTGAAGGAGAACAGACTGAAAATGTTTTGAATAGGGACTTATTGGATGCTGTACCCAGAGCCGAGCTAGACTTGGCATTGTACATGCTGCATCAGAGAGATGTTCGCTGTGAGGAACTCACGATGGAGCTTGGACACTTGTTGGAAGAGAGAGATACGTTACAGTTGCGCTTGTCTGACTGTTTACGTTTGAATGAAGATATGAAGAATAAGTTCAAAATGGCAGGCTTTGATGAGTCAATGAACTCTAGCCAAGAAACGATATCGGAACTGCCGAGCTTTACAGTCGAGAAAGAGTTCGTTGACATTCATCGCGGGCAGACGTCGCGAAGCAGTAGTATAAGTGATCCGGAAGGAGAAAAGCCGAAGTTGCAGGCCAAGTGAGTATACACCTTATCTATTTTAATGAAAAAGGAAAATGTTTTTTTAATCACCTTTTTACAGTTTTATTAGTTGCCTTTTTCATTGTTAGAATGGAATCTGCCTAAAGAACTCTAGTGTCATTAAATCACAATCTCAAACACAAATTGCAGCTATACAAAACTACTCATGTTTGCCTTTCACGGTTTCTAATTCCTAACAAACGACAACACAACTGACATATCTAAGTGTTGTCTTGTGTCGTAATCGTGACGCGGGATAGCCAGGAATCTGTTCAGGACTACGTCACATCATTAACAGTCTTGATTAGCTAACACTGCGTCAAAAGACGCGACGACACGACACAACACAGTAATGCAAATCGGGCTTTACTTGATGCAGGTTGACGGAGCTGCGCACGGTGCGTCACAGTCGTGACGTGCGGCTGCGACAAGAGAGCGAACAACGACAACTGGACCTGCGGCTGCTGCAGCGAGACGTCGCCAACCTGCCGCCCGAGGCCGTCGACCAGCTCGCACAAGCGCATCACACGCTCTGTGAGTTATCCTATTCTAACTAATATTATATATAAATGCGGAAAAAGGTTTGTTTGTTTGTTACGCTTCCACGCTAAAACGGCTGAACGGATTTGGATGAAATTTGGCATATGGGTAAAGCTTGTCCACTCTGAAATGACGCGCCCCACTACCTCATTTACCGTAGTGTATGTATACTAATTGTAACTAGTGGGGCGCGTCATTTCAGAGTAGACCCCACGGTTTCACCCAGATGAACTCTACGTCTACATATGCTATGTTGCTCAGTAATAGCGTACCTTTCTACCAGTGAAAGAAAATTGTTGAATTAAAACAGAATTTCCAGAGATTACGTGAAACATACAAACTCGCAATTAACTTTCTTTTTTCTCTTAAAGGACTCTTTACTCTTTGGGCCACCAAGATACAGGCTGTGCCTAGTTTGGGGCCCACGGCTATTTCTTATGTTATTATAACTTGTGTATGTGTGTAAATTAAAATAAAATAAATAAAAAATAAATAATAGAAATGAAACTTGGCACGAATCTAAGTAAATTAAATTAAATTTACACGGGGGCAGTTTGCGAGTCCGTTGTGTTAACAGTTCTGTTCTAACTGGCTTCGTGTACGAATTAGTCAAACTGACTCGTAAACTGGCCCCGTTTCCGGAGTCCATTATAATAAGACAAGAAGAAATAGAAAGTAAAAGTAAAAATATAATAATAATATTTATTTGCCAAAGATAACAAGTAGATTAGGTGGTGGTGATAACAAGTAGATTAGATGACATACATGGTGTTAATTGAATGCTTATGATAGGGTATCTCGGGATGTCTGAAAAAGAAAGGTTTGCCCGAGAAGTATATAGAGTTAATTCGTGCTATAGCACAGTCAATGTCGTATCTACGGCCGGTCGGCTGTTGGCAACACCGACGAGTTCAGTGTAGCTGTAGGCTTGCACCAAGGGTCGGTTTAAGTCCTTACTTTTTTCTGTTGATTATGGATGCTCTGACGTCGGACATACAAGAAGAGGCACCCTGGTGCGTGCTATTTACCGACGACATAGTTCTTGTCGGTGAAGATAGACCTGGGGGCCAACCACCACTTCTTAAAGCAGTATTATTTTAATGTTACTTCAGTGTGAGAAAGAGATGGAGGTATACAGGACGTCTAGCTCCATCTCTTTCCCACACTCATGTAAGATTAAAATAATACTGCTTTAAGAGGTGGTGGTCTAGCTCCTGACATCTAGAGCAGATTGGAGAAATGGCAACGGAAGCTGAAGAATATTGGCTTGAAAATCAGCAGAAGCAAAATAGATTAGGGTAACTGCTCTAATAACTGGCCACTCATAAAAAAAGAAGTAGAAACAAGGAGAAGAAGCAAGCTCGTGAATGAAAAAGACGTAAGATATATTTTCGTCCTTTGCTGATGAGCTTGCTTGCATTACCTTATTTTTACCTCTTTTTTTATGAGTGGCCAGTTACTATAGCAGTTACCCTATATGTTCTGCGATTTCGGCGGTCTCTCCAGTACTGGGGCCATAGCGCTTAATGACGCGCTTCTCCTCCGACGCGGTCTGCTCCGACTTCTGGTATCTTGGTTCACTTGTGCAAAGCGATGGCAAAGTAGATCGGACTGTTTAGCACAGAATTAACACTTGATGGGTGAAATGATGGCAGGTCACGGGAACAATCTGCGACTCCCACATTCCCCTTAAAGTTAAGGGAAAGATTTATAAAACAATGGTTAGGGCCGCTGTCTTGTTTGGATCAGAATGTTGGTCCACAAAAGGAATGAATTAAAGGCAATTGCATGCAGCTGTGATGAGAATGATAAGGAGGATGTGTGGTGTTACGCGAATGGATAGAAGAAGATTGAGTATACATATAAGAGGAAGTCTGAAAGTGACACCGGCGACTGAAAAGTATATGGAAATCGGTAATACGGGCATGTGATGCCGAGGAATAAGGAAAATGTCGTCACGGAAGTTTTAAGTATGACTGTGGATATACGAAGTCAAAGTCAAAGATTTATTTGTAGATAAATATGGTACGAGTAGGGGAAGACCAAAGAAAGGATGGGTGGACTGTGTGAAAGAAAGACGATATGGCTAGAAAGGGAGTGACTACCGAGATGACGACTAATAGGTAAAGAAGTATGGTAGAAAAAACATGTTGCGCCGGCTCCAAATTAATTGGGATAATAGGGCAGGAGAATGATGAACAAGTAGTTTAGAAGTGGATAATATCAGCACATTATTTTTTCACTGGATGAATTTATCTATCTTTAACGAGGAGTTTAGTTCTGAACCAAAATTCTCGTGTGTCGCGCAAGTGCCCGTCACCGCCTGAGGTATGTGATCGTTGAAGCGGTGGAGGGCGCGATTGACAAGATTAGCAGACTGAGTTAGCTTGGCCTTTGTCTACCTCCCCCGTCTCTCCGCTCTCACATACCTCATGCGGTGACTAGCACTTGCGCGCGCACTATAACACGAGAATTTTGGTTCAGAACTAAACTCCTCGTTAAAGGTAGATAAATTCATGCAGTGAAGAAATAATGTGTTGATATTATCCACTTCTACGGTCTACCACGCTCGTTTATGGTCCCCTAGGGCTATCACATCTTTATTTTTTAAGTTTTATTACGGATGAAACTGATAAATATTTTGGAGAAACACTTATATATTGTCATTCATTAGTCATTACAAAACGATATTAGGTGGAAGCTCATAACTTCCACATATTCCATAAGTACTTTGAATTCAACACGCGCAGTATCTTGTTACAGTAAATTCGTTTGGATTCTGCGCCTTAGCCCTTTTCTTTTTGTGCCTTACCTTCAAATGTACTGTTCAAATTAAATCAAGTGCCAAGATTTAATTATGCTGTCTGCCATGGAAATGGGTATTTTTACTCCTTCATTCATTAGAGCAGTGGTGGCCCAGTTACAAGTTAGAAAGAAAAAAGAAAGAAAGAAAAAAAGAAAGAAAGAAAAAAGAAAGAAAGAAAAAAAAAATACGTATATTTGCGGTAAACATGACGCAAAGGACAACAAAATAAAATAACAATGTAAAAAGCAAGTTTTGGGGACAATATGCGTCATATCTACGCAAAACGGCTACCGCTCAGCATAATGCCGCGACCCCATGCGAAAAGGAGCCCCAGAGCTGGTTTTCAGCGATAGCCGGAAGTTGTAGGTTGTTGATTCGAACCCAGGCAGGCGCTTTACTTTGTGTAAATAATTGTATCACCACTGCTATTAAAATGGTGAACGAAAACATCGTGAAGAAACCGGCATGTCCTAGAACCAAAAATTCGAAAACATGCGACATGTACCAACCCGCACTGGGCCCGCGTGGTGGATTACGGCCCACTTCCTCCCGAAGAGACAACAACAATATTAACAACAACAACATTATAGGCTGATAATGTTACTCCTTCATCAAATATGAATTCATTTATTGTTTTTTTTTTTTAGATTTTTCGTTACCTACGGGAAGGTCGTCATTACTTGGATTGCCTGTGAACTCTTGTGCCTACTTCCCATTAACATGATTTCCTTGGATAAGTTACTATTAAAACTTTCTTTTGTTTCCAGCTCGAGATTCCCAGAGCACGTCAACTGTGCTACTAAACTGGCTCCGAGGGAAAAGTACGCCAAAAGTAGTCCACATGTGAGTCACGCATTTAATGTATAGGTTATATTAATAGTGAGGTTGAAACCAGCCGTCCCCGAACTCGTCGACGAAGTTACGTAGGAACACACACAGATACACTTCCCTGTGCGTAAGACACGAGCCACAGCCACCCCTGTTGAAAATAGTCTCTCTCTGCTTTTACTTGCATTTATCAAAAGAGCCACCACTCGGCACATCACAATTTTCAAATGTTTCGCTAAACATTTAGTTGTAAATTGTGCCCTTAGAAACTTGCCAACGAAACAAACAATTTTACCAGATCGATTTTTTCTTTCGACAATTCCTTCACACTTATCTCTTCCATCTGTAACCTAGTACAATAAATTAGATAGTTACCTTTAAATGAACGGTCTGGTATGCGAGATTTGATAATATACGATTCTTATGTCATGCAAATGGGTTCGTTTGTAATTGACCTGTAAAGCACAATTCTTACAAAATAATGCATGGAAGGTCTAAATCCATTGAAGGCTATCGGACATAAGAAAATTAGATTGGCAAGTACGAACGAACGACGAAATACTTCATTAACTGTTAACTGTCAGCTTAATGCATTCCTTCATCAACCTCACCTATTTTCTTTGTCTTATCTCCACATTTTCATTGTAGACAAATTAATATATTAATATTAGTGATGCTAGACGCGAAAAATTGTTCCACTAAACTATCCTATTTATTAATCTTATGTTTTCTTGTTATATTATTATTGATTTTAAATTAAATTGAGATGTCATTGATACCTACAATTGATGACATTATTTGTTAATTTATGAAATTGATATTTTCCAAAGGATTAAATCGTGCCTTTTCATTCATAGGTCATAATGTAAATGTTATCGTTGTTCACGTTAGCTGTTCACACTTGTAACATGTATTATTAAAATTCGGAACCTGTATAATTTATGTATATAATCAACGGATTCTATGTGAATAAGGATCCTTGTATATTGAATTTGTAAATTTGTTTCTTGATTAAACAAAGTTCATTTGATATTTTGTTTCTTTGACATCCTTGTGTAATTTAAATATGCTACATTAGTTCTGCTACTTGGTTGTGGTTATTAGACTTAAAAGATGGTTGATCATTCCTGCTACTTAGTTGCGTTTATTAGGCAATTAGGTCTTCTCTCCATTGATACAAATAAACTATACAACATAGCTTTCATCATGATATAAAGATATTTGATAAATTTTGTTTCTTCAACATCCTTGTGTAATTAAAATTTAAAAGATGGTTGATCATTCCTGCTACTTAGCTACGTTTAGGCAATTAGGTTTTCTCTCCATTGATATAAATAAACTATACAACATAGCTTTCATCAGGATATAAAGATATTTGATAAATTTTGTTTCTTCGACATCCTTGTGTAATTAAAATTTAAAAGATGGTTGATCATTCCTGCTACTTAGCTACGTTTAGGCAATTAGGTCTTCTCTCCATTGATACAAATAAACTATATAACATAGCTTTCATCATGATATAAAGATATTTGATAAATTTTGTTTCTTCAACATCCTTGTGTAATTAAAATTTCAAAGATGGTTGATCATTCCTGCTACTTAGCTACGTTTAGGCAATTAGGTTTTCTCTCCATTGATATAAATAAACTATACAACATAGCTTTCATCAGGATATAAAGATATTTGATAAATTTTGTTTCTTGACATCCTTGTGTAATTAAAATTTAAAAGATGGTTGATCATTCCTGCTACTTAGCTACGTTTAGGCAATTAGGTCTTCTCTCCATTGATACAAATAAACTATATAACATAGCTTTCATCATGATATAAAGATATTTGATAAATTTTGTTTCTTCAACATCCTTGTGTAATTAAAATTTAAAAGATGGTTGATCATTCCTGCTACTTAGCTACGTTTAGGCAATTAGGTCTTCTCTCCATTGATACAAATAAACTATACAACATAGTTTTCATCATGATATAAAGATATTTGATAAATTTTGTTTCTTCAACATCCTTGTGTAATTAAAATTTAAAAGATGGTTGATCATTCCTGCTACTTAGTTGCGTTTATTAGGCAATTAGGTCTTCTCTCCATTGATATAAATAAACTATACAATATAGCTTTCACCATGATATAAAGATATTTGATAAATTTCGTTTATTCGACATCCTTGTGCAGTTTAAAAGGTACTTGATCTTTTCATCTATCTTTTCCCCTACTATACTATATATATATATATATATATTCCTGCTCCTTAGATTTATTATGTCTTCTCTCCGTTTATATAAATTTGTTATAAAGATTAGGCATAGGCAGTCACCAAGGATTGTGGTGATCATTATGAGTTAATCATGTTCTAGAAAATATTTGTATTGAAGAGCTTGTTGCTATCAGTTCGGTACTAGTGTGCGGTATTCGTTATTCGAGTTGCACAGTAGCTGTAGATAGGATACGGCATGTGTTTTTATGAAATAAGAACATTATTTGTATATTTTGAATTTTTTATTACTTTTTCTTTAGATATTTACACTCTCAACAACTTAATTACTACTATAATCCAATATGTCACTTAAATGTAGTAAATCACAATATAAAATCAAAGTAATGAAAATGTTCTTGTCATAATTACTTTTAGAATTTTGGTCCTTATCATATTATAAAAGTATATTCATATAAATCGCTCAAAGCTCACCTCTGTTTGAGCTGAGTAGCTCTAAAGCATTTTATCCTCTGTTATAAATCGCACTATAGGAAAATACAATTTTCCTTAACATTTTAATAATCTAAGTTCATAATAAACATACTAAATTTCTTACACTATTTCGAAAGAGCCAGTCCAAGAGCCAAATAGCATTTAATAAGACTAACTTCGTAATGCGTATGTTTTCCCACATAAATTTTATATACAAGCTAATATATTAAGCATATATTTTTATTAGGCAGTATGTTCATGTCTGACGCTGTATTTGCTATGTACGATACTATTCCACAACCAAGTTTGTGCAAATAAAATATATATTTTGCGTTGAAGGCTATCGCTTATCAACAGATATTTAAATATTTGAAGGTATTGTATCAAGTCTCTGAGATACTATCAATATATGAATAAATGTGTTCTTTAATAAAAATCCTTGTTTAGTAGTGTAACTTATGGCACCACATGCTTGCAGCATAACTATGTAGTATACTATATTTACATGTTATTCTAAAATATGTACATCAACACCAGATCCTAAATAATTAAAATTCTATTCTGTACGAACAATCAGGCGTATGTGATATAACAAGAAGTACGAAAACTATAAACGCAATACCTTACTATACGTATTTCACGAGCCACTTCAACATTCTGCGCGGCTTTCACATACTCATGGAAGACATTGGAGTGATTTCTTGTTCACTTTTTAGGTAGCTACACTTAAAAAAAAAAACTTAATGTGCACGTAATTATCAGAGTGCAGATAACTAACTTAAATTATAATTAACATAAACTACTTAATTTAATTTTTAACCAGCACTCACTGTTTAATTCTGCCTACGCCACCCGTACTTAAATAATTAACACATACGTATATAACTAAATATGAAGATATTGTATCACAATTTTTAATTAAAGTTACGAGCGCTTCGATAATTAATTAGTCTAGTCGAAACATTAAGTACAAATAGTGGAACTTGATGACTATTGCATATATGTTTAGTTCTGATGGTTCAAACATAGGAACGATCGCGTGGTTTAATAACTAAGCGTTAACCTAAACATCTTAAACATGGATCACATTGGTTTTTTGATTTTCGTTTAGCAATAATCCGAAATGGTCTTGCATAGTACTTCTAAGTTAACATATTATGACTGGAAGTGACTATGATACGAAGTTAAATTATAATTTATAACACTTATCACAATATTTTATGAACTAATATGTAAGGAACAAAGGTAATAAATCAATTTGCTTACATACACAGGTAAAAGTGCAATATCAAAACAAAAATATACAGCCCCTTGCCTACATAATTACCTATTTTATTAATAATGTAGATATTATTTGCAGTTGCACGGCTAATTTATGCATAGTTCTGACTCCGTAGTGTGCTATATATAATATGTAAATGAACGTAATATTAGTTTTTACAATACACAAGCGTAATTTATTGCCTTCCCCGATACAACAACATAAATCTGATGTAATTTGTTATTCCTGCAAGAATTTCGCAAATCAAAAGTTGAATATTGATAAAAACAAAAGTTATTAATTTGAACTTCTAAAATGATTGATTTAAAGTGAGTAAAAGTTTAAGGTAATGTACCTTGGCTTACTTTTACTAACAGTGATTGAATCAGCCGAGAAATATGTCCTACTAACATTCGTTAAATACTTGCATAAAACTACTATATTTTAATTACAAAATAACTGAAGGATTGAGTCAGTTCATGTTATAAAATAAGAAAAAATGTGAAGTTAACTTTGGTCCCTTATGAATATACAGCTATTTTATTGGCAAACTATTACAGATTTATAAGAGCTCTCGGCAGGTGAAATTGAAGCTTAAATTATTAAGAGGTAGATTGTAATTTCAAGAACCGTATAAACTAGAACTGAAACTTTTATCTAAAGTAAACTCGTTCAATGCAAAACAGTTTTAGTGAACGCACAGACTAGAGGCAAATTACAGTAGCACGCAGGGCTTACACTTATTTATTATGTATGCGCAAGTTGCGATTAGTAAGATACGTACAAATTACCTACGTTAGAGACATATGATTGTCAGTCTTGGGTTCAGTCCTTGATCACGGGCATCTCGAACATCTTAGTTTAAAGTATTTTCGTACTAATGCACCGTAATTAAAGCAATCGTCGCGCCGGCCGCGGCGGTAGACGTCAGCCGATGTCCGGCGACAAGCGACGTTAGGGTGGTTCAGAAGTGCACATCGCGCACGTCGGTGGGAGTGGCGGCGTTACTGTGCGCCTTGTCCTGCGTGGGAGGCGGCGTCCAGCCTGCTGCCTCGCGCGCTGCCCCGTTTGGGACGGTCCCACTGCGCTCCTCGATCATGTTCTGCACCATCTCCTCGATCTGCTCAAGGCATGTCTGGAGGCAGTCCTGTAACAACAATTAAACGTCAGCAGTGTAGCTAACGAGCTCAGCTCACACGGTAGACACTAGATAAAGACACCGCTTAAATTGGACAAAGCTACAGCGGGAGATTTGTTTTCTAATCATAAGTGCCAAACACAAAGAATTTTGTATTGCTTTGTATTGGACATAGTATTCTATTCATAATTCTGATGCGTGACCTAGTAGTTTCTAAACATATATTTGAAAAGTACGGTAGTATTAATTTATAGAAACTTACCAAATCGATGCGCGTGAGTTCGTGCAGGCGTGCCAGATGGCCGTCGAGGCCGAGCCCGCGCAGCGCCGCCGCGATGCTGCACGACGCCAGCGTGCTCGCAGAGTACAACGTAAACTCGTAATCTGCAACAAACGAACATACCGTAAATACCTGTACAGACTAAGTAGGTGCACAAACTATTAACCTTATTCATTAATCCATATATCTACCAAGCTCTATTGTTTCATCAATTAAAATTTCCGTTGTTTCAGCGCTCTGATTATTTAATTAAAACAAGAGACCGTTGTTTATTAAAACCGCAATAGGATCTGGATCAACTCTGTAGCCAATTTAAAATAATTTTTCCTACAGTGCTTCCTCATGATTGCATTCACAACTGAATGTTAAAATTGAAGGTATAAATAGTGTAGCGCATTAGCTTTTCATGTAGGCGATGTCCGTAGACGGTGCGAATACGGCGATCGTCGGCCGTGGAGGCTAGAGGAGTGGGGAATATCCGGCAAAAGAAATGTTCCTTTCTCTCTCTCGCAGGTTGTCAGTCTCCTGCGGAGAGTGCAGCCTCAAAGGAGCCGGCACCCGCCCTCGCGGCCGCATTCCACAGGCTCGCTCCTTCGCCTCACTTGAATATTTCTCACGGGCTTACTTTGGCAAAACCATTATACCAACATACATCATATATGTGCACGTATGTAAGCTGATATTGAACGAACACTGGCTGTGTTTTATATGAAATACCTACACGATCAAGAATATCAGGCAGGAAAAAGACACAAATTGTAATTATCATCATGAAAAACCGACAAGTTACAAAAGCATAATAAGTTGGTATTTATGCTAGTATATTTTCATGGACTCTCATTAAACATTACCTACCTGCTTATGGATTATCTTCTTTATATAAGAACAATTCAATGCATTAAGTGCGATATTTTATTCAATAGTTCGCGGTACCTACCTATTTCGAACCGTATCGTAACCGTTAACGGCTTGATTATTTATCTAACTGCTTTGTTTTCCGCGTTATCATCGTTAATTTACACAATTAATTGTAATTTTAGATGTTTAGGTACTTTCCAATGAGTTCTTTGTTTTCAAACTATGCCTATTAATGAAACAAGCTGTCTTTCTCACTTAATTTTCGTGACTAAAAACTCGACATTCGTTCTGCAAAAATAAATCAAGACTTGGCTATTACGATGTACCACATCACCTAAATGCTACATATTTCAGATCACATTATCAGTAGTTATTGAGTTCACCACACATAGCTGCTTCACTTGATAAAGAAGCAGGAAAATGAGCTGCCTGACCTTGCCGACTTATGTACTAATCCAACTAATAAGCTTTAGCTTTAATTCGATAGTTATGTTAATAGTAATCTGTTAGTAATAGTCGAAGCGAATTATAAAATTCGTTCCCACGCTAATACAAAAGTAAGATAAGAACCTCCCTCAGTGTGGAACCACAAATGCCCAGTAACTCGAAGACTCAAACAATGCGAGTGAAGCCTACAAGAGCCCCTCCATTCATCATTAAGTAGACTATTATACCAACCAATGTATGTATGGATAACGAACACTTTCAGCTCATTTAAAAGATTTATTTTCATTTTTTTTAATTTGCATGTCGGCATACCCGAGATAAAGGGAACGGGCAGAGGGAACGAATAAAAAGAGAGAGATGAAACAACGAAAGCGGCCGCTCACTCGGGGTATTTGCATAATCTGATGTTAATCAAACAGCGCAGTACCCGGTGCGCGTCCGAAGCGAGCGCTGCCGACCTGCGACGAGCAGCCCCTTTGTCACGAGCGCATCAAGATCAACAGCCACTCTGATAGCGAGTGTGATGACTGCATAGTACCTAGACGTCCTAGGCGCATCAGCGCTGCTCGTACAGGACACACACGTAGCGGAAGTGAGGCCCGTCTTTATTAGTCGTGACGCGACCGCTGCGTCACGAGCTAATATCACTAATGTACACTTTCTAGAGGAAGCGGTGCAGCGACGGTCCCACCGCACTTTGGTGCGTATGTAAATTAATAAAATTGTGTTCAGTGTCGCCCCCTCGTAGACAGCCCGTGGCCAAGTATGGCCTGTCTACGCACGGTGATACTTCCGTTTCTCGATTCTGTATCACTTTAAAAGTTCGTTGCTCGAAAAGTGATGTTAATTATTCCTATATTAAATTAACGACTGAATGCTTAATCGTGAACTGTTAAAACTTTTTTGTCACCCTGTGGTAGGGAGCAATGTGTAGTCAATCCTAAATTTGGCGATTAATGACGGCGGCAGTGACGTAATGATCATTACTTTTGCCCTTGAAAATGAAGTACACGTAATAGATGTCGTGCTTACAGCACATACCTGCTTGTAGCACGCGCAATAGCTAAGTAGTCGATTCGCGAGGTGAACGCTCCCACAAGGCCGGACTACTCGTAGGTATCTATTCGTTTGGAAGTGGACTGAAATGGCTCAAAATTATTACATAATCGACAACTACCTATTCGGATAGACACTGGCGTGTTCTTTGATTGTTGAAAATCAATTACAATACAATGCCATAACGCACAAAAAGGCTGTGAAACGTAGTCATGTGAACAACTGGTTATTTACTTGAAGATTTAATCGATTTATCTATAATCGGGCATCGCTAGTGCGGAGATACTACACGCGGCATTCATTGCCCACCGGAACAAATACCGCGCGGCCCCCGCGACTACGCCGGCGACGATTGCTATCCATGCGAAGCGCTCACATGTGAAAGAAACCGTCTGACGCAGATAAGATACCTGTCGCACGCAATGTAGGCTGGCGTCACACCTCGCATTGTACCTACGAGACAACTAGTTACTTTCCTATTGCTCGACCTGTCTGTACATAGACTTGCAAAAACAACCATGAACGCCCGAACTAAGAGACACAACAATTTTAATGTATAACTTATTATCATCATCGGGAGAGGCCGACGAGAGTTGTCAGCGTTAAAATAACCCATTACAAATTTAATATCCCGACGAGTTATGATTCCAGAGTAAATTGTGCCATTCAAATAATGATACATAATGCGGGCTCGCTCGATACCGCGAAACGTCAAGTCTACGCGATCTCATCGCTGGAGGGTAGTACACACACGTCACAGCACACATACCTTCTACAGAAATAAACCCGTGGTATTATTCAAAAACCATCAAAGATAATGGGCCTTTTGTACATTTCATTTTATGGTGACATGAGTACCGCGGTATTCCTGAATTAGCTCGAAGTTTCAAGATCATCAATATTTCATAAATGGAAATGTGTAATGTTGCGCACGCGGTTGGTTTACATTAGCGGAGGAGATTTCATTCGCCTCGGATTCACAGAGATGATATCCGAGAAGCAAGTGAAATAAAAGAGCCGGAGCGTGAACTTCTTGAACAAAAAACAATACGACAGCGGCGGCGAACAACAAAAACCGTTGCACAAAAACATATGATCCCATGAGGGTACAGCGGGGTAGAGGCGGCGCGGGGGCCGGAGTCCCGAGGCGTGCTGGAATGCGCTCAGGCGAGCGGCGTGGGAGGCGCCGGCGCGGCCGCTGCCAGGACACACACACGCCGCCCTCGCCCTCGCGCCCTCACCGCGCATAGCCCTCACTGTAAACAAACCTATTCACATCTCGCTACGCTCTCTGCTAGCCGCCGGCGAACGATAACCATCTTCTCCACTAATAAATTGACCTACGCCAAGAACACCATAACCTAACATTCTTAATGCTTAATAAATAGGGATTAAATATCCAGTTACCCAATAAACAAGTTTAGGCTATGCATTCATGGTTTTGTTTTGTTTTTCAACGGATTCAAACGCGCACACTGTACCAATAAAGTTGTAGGTTGGTACCATTAATGTTACTATTATGCACTAAACTCCCAAGTTACTAAAATCCTTAGTTTTCATTTAATAGGTTCCTACGTATATAGTATAGTCAAATTATGTACTTGTAATTTATCTATAGTATTGATAAAACTGTAAAATGGTTGTACCAAATGCAAGGAAATTATTCTAATAACTAGCAAATCCCGCGCGGCTTCGCCCGCGTTGATATCGGAAAATATCCCACAGGAACGTACTACCGGGAATTCCTTCCTTGTTCTTTGTCTACATTATAAAGGGAACCTCTGTGTAAAATTTTAGCTTTCTAGGTCCAAGGGTTTCAAGGGTCAAGCAATCAGTCAGTCAGTCAGGACTTCTCTTTTTATTTATAATAACGTCACCATGGATACTTCGGTTGCATAAAGTTGGTTAACAACTGAAAAATGAATGGAAAGTAGCTCTTAAGGAAAGTAGTACCTACCTATTCCAAAGTGAGTTAGTTATGAGGTTCAGTTAGTTATGTGTCCGTAGACCAACGGCAATGCGGCTCGCGGCGCAAGACATCATCGTCGTGACTTGACGTGGTATCTAGATGCTAATTACCGTCTGCCGTTGCAAACAAAACGTTACGTTCTCCATTCAAGACAAGGGAACTATCTATGGAACACATGATACTGCGACAGGCAAAAAGGGCGACAGCCTGACATTGTAACTTAGGCACGCATTAACCATTTTTACGTGAATCCGTCTGAGGCTTTTATCTTAAGTGGTGATTTTTAATAACGAGGATTAAGTGACCCTTCCGTTTGTGTATTTGATGCGGACTGGTTTGATGGCCGAGTACCAGCTGACATCATCCCTATACTTATATTTAGGCGCAGGAAGTGTAAGGAATGCGTACCTCTGGCAGCGAGCGAGATGAAGGTCTGTGCATGCCTGTGCACCATCTCGGTGTTGACGAGACCCCGCAGCGGCAGCCGCATCAGCAGCAGCGGCAGAAAATCGTGCGCTGTCACTCCCGCCACGTCCCACTTTAGCTTTGACAGCACCAATAGCTCCCAACTCTGTTGACAACGAAACAACACATTGATTAAGTGCTTTATAAATAGCAGATTTATCGGTCATCAAAACACCAGAAAGGTCAATATCGGTGCGCTTGGATATGAAATAGCATTCCTGTCGCCACATCCGCCGCTATAATCACTAACTCGCCGAGTTTTGCTCGACTTCCCGGAACAGAGCGTAGGTAGTCCCCGGTGCTGTGTTGTGCAATCAAATGAACAATGTTATAGTTTTAGTTCATGTTTTGTTTAGTCTCATTCGGAAACAAAGTTACTTACGTGCAAACTGCCAACCATTAGTCTTTGTATCGACAAGTTCAACACACATTGACATTATGCACAGACCGTCTTTAGCAAGATTAAGTAAAAGGCTGTCGTCATGTTAGGTATGTTTCGTAAAAGCTATACCTACCTACATATTTTGAACTGTAAGTAGTATTCACGTTAGAGAGATGACGTAAGTGTAATTCTGCCTTGATATCGTTAAGATGGAGACCCAAAAATAGAGCTCTTGTCGAGCTTATAGCCAAAGACGACAAACCTGTTCAATTTTATCAAGTCCTTATCTTTCGAGAACCAAGCTACAGTTGACCCAGATTAAAAACAACTTTGTTGTATCAAGCTCGACGTATGATGTATATTGTTAACCAATTCGTGCTGAATGTATAAGAATGCAGTAACGGGGCAGAATATCCCTAATATTTGGACGGCCGTTTCATGAATAAGTTGATTATTTTGTGTACGTACACACTCGTACATGTACGCGTTGCATGTCCGTTGACAGATAATACTCGATGTTTACTTAACTCAATCGGCGGGGTCGACCGCGGCGGCACGGCTGTTACTTTTCATTCGACCGACTATAATTCTCATTTCGATGTGCTTAGAGTCGGCATTGGTTCAGCAAGGGATAGCAGTTAGGGCATACAGATTCTACACGTATCATGTTTATGAATGAATGAAGTATCATCACTGGAAGTCGAATTAAATCGGTATTGTGTATGTGTGAGAGTGTAGCGTGACGACGTTACAATGACGCTATCAGATTTAATAAATAAGTATGAATAGGAGTATTTGCCAATAAAGAACAATATTTATAACGCGTTGACACAGAAGCTAAAAAGAGTAGGTGAGTAAAAGCGGTTAGGAACGCCAGTATGCGGGCCAACCGCGAAATGAAAATATTCGCTCTATCGTGTTAAAAGCTCTTCGAAAACAATGCATTCATAAAATCTTCACCGCAAATGTAGGTGGAGGAGACGGATGTACAGATCCATTGGATTGGACGTTATTTTAAAAACAATAGTTATGATTTTTATTGGTGTCTATGTTCTGAGCCCCTATCAGCTGATCTCATAAATTAGTTGAGCGATTCGCGTGCACCGGTGTGGTGGAGCGGCGTGCGCACACAACACACATGTGTAGAGTCGGTCCACCCGAGACGGATGGAATGCAGCTCGTAAAGTTGCAGGCGAGTGTTCATTAGAGTGGCGCAGGCGCGGCGACGCGGCCGGGCGCGGCGGCCGCAGCACTTATCGAGCCACGTTACACCCAATAAAGCGAGCTATGCAAACAGCCCTCGTTGCCCGCAACACACTCGCTGAATTCCACACTCGGTTCCCATGCTTTATCCAATTTCATCGAACGGTGTGACTGCGCCGCTATTAGAATCAAACAATGAGCTCGGTGTCGCGTGGCCACTAAGCTCATGAGACTAAACAACTTCGGAATTTTCCAGATGCGGATGGGAATACGCAGACTTACCGGAGGTTATTAAAAAGTAATGATAAATTGAAATATTTATGCGTTATGAACGTGAACATCGGCTTTGAGACTTGAGCGTTAGAAACTATGGAATAACCCAGCCTGGTTATCATCAGATTATTATTACTATACCTAATTGGAGACAGTCATCGATGAAAACCTCGGGAGTGCAGTATTGAATACAAAATATGCTGTGAGCGTACAAAACGTGTTAGGCATGTACGATATCGCAATTCTTACGTAAGACCAAGACATTGTATCCATCAGCGCATTCCTGTAAAATGATTACCGTATTGACAGTTACGAGTCCCGGCGTACCTATGTACAAAGCGATAAGGTGACAATATGCAATACATTATACAATGTTAAGATAGTTTAATAAGCTCAAAAATACTTATTATGTAGTGCCGTTAGCAAGACGGGTGTTGATAGTCGAATCATCGAGTGACGGCCCGAGGCAGCACAATGAGCACAACTCCGGCTCCCAGGCCGCGGTCCGCATCGCGATGCTCCTAACCACAAAATTTTCATTTTTTCTTCCCTCACGACCACCGCCCGCATAGGACGAGTTGTTCAACAAGTACCCATTGGAATTTTATTACCGTTGAAGGTACCTTTTAGTGGTTAATTGTAGAATAATAGTACCTAATAGCTACACAAGCATAGTTTTTATGATTAAGGAGCGAAATGGGTTTATTACTTTATTGTAACATATTGACATTATTGGAGCAAGTTGACGGGAAACTTGACGAGTACAATCGTATGTAAGCAACGTATGGGCGCGATGTAATTAAGCGAGCTAAGTGACACAATTTTCTAACGAGGCGACATCGGCTGCGCGCGCACCTTCACTCGTGTGCACTGAGGTTATCTGCGCACGCGCTCGTTAACACAATTTCTGTTCTAGCCTAGGTGTCATACAGACAAACTACACATGCAGTTATCCGAGTGACTGATAATTTTCTGATCACAATGCGAAGGAGTCACGGACTCCGACTAAAAGTAACAAATTAAAGCCGATCGGGAGGCCTCATGGAGTTTCCGAGCCGAGAGGAATGTGACTGGTTCTCCGACTTTTCAATAGCTGGACAATTCAACTTTTTGGGCGCAAAGAATACGAGTTGCTTTACCCAACCGATACACAGAGACACGTCACCATCGAGATATAAGTACTAACGTACTAGAGAAGCTACGTCAAATAACTGAATTGTCCTATTCTTCGTAATTTGAATCTTTATTTTTTTTTTTTTTTTTTTTTTTTTTTTTTTTTTTTTTTTTTTTCGTAATTCTGGTAAAAAAACACTTCCTCTCTCTTTAAACGTCATTATTACATATATAGTTCCTTGCTCTTGTTTCATGTTTATTATTGTATAAGTATATATATATATATATATAAATGTATTAATGTATGTATATGTTGTATATGTATATGGTACACCACGGACTACCTACAGAATTTCTTTCATTGTCCCCATACTCCATCCAAAGGTTGTCTGTAAAAGATCGCTTTTAGCGATAAGACCGCCCATTGTGTCACTCGTATGTAAAATTTCAACATTGTAAAATTGTAACCAGTAATTTAAATGGTGTGCATAATAAAGAGTATTCTATTCTATTCTATTCTTTAGTTCGCTGCAGCGCTAAAATAATAACAATTCGTCTAAACCGTAACTAATTTACCACAGCGCTAGATTTGCTGCGGAAGTGTATTTATTCTCGGCAAAAAGGTCTTAAGCGCCATGTAAATCACGGCACTTACGCGTTTTCTTCGACAAAAGGTGCGGCGCGATCGCCGCAGTTGAACGAGACAAAGTAGGAATTTACGGTGTCTTCTCTAGTACGTTAGTACTTATATCTCGATGCACGTCACCTATTTTGCGTGAGAAACAGCGTTTTAATTAACAGCGACGTAAAAGAAAAGTCATTGTTTATACAACATCAATGGTTCGACATTTGATGTTATTAAAAGCAAAGCTTGGTTCTTAAAAGTTACGTAGGTACTTAAACATTTTATTCCTTGGATACCGATAGCTACCTATAACAAGTTATAATATTGATTACCAGTTGTAACTTTATAACATAAAAACTGTATTAGATAATTATGACATAATAATATATTTGACGTGTATGACTGAAGTCATTCTGTCAATACCTAGTAACAACTATAGGTAATAACATTATTATAATAGTATTTAGAAAGTATATACTATTTATATAGTTACGTAGGCAATGCTCACAAGTAGTCGTTTTGTTCTGTCGCATTAGTTCTTAGTTCGCGGGGGAAGTTGCATTTGCACCGGAAACAGGCAGCGCCCGCGCCGTGAGATCGGCAAACAACGCGCGTTCGTGCTAATATGCTCATTCTTCATATTCTAAACAATAATTTCCTTTAACAGATTATAGCATTCCAACATTTATTATTAGAACTTTATATAGGGTTGCTCCTAATAACTAACTCGTAAATTCCCCTCGTATCGTACGGTCTGCACTGCACCACAATCAAAAACCCAATATGAAATTTATGGTATCGAACCTGATTATGCTTGTAATAGTTCTCATTAAAGTTTAAAATTTAACCGTAAACGCAATATTGAATAGTCTTTTGACAAACTGGCACCGCGCTCGTAAACTTATGCTTCAATTATAATAAACGTTTACAGTGGGAGTGTGGATGTGAGAACGCGCAGGTTTTATGGGCGAGCGCTGAGCGGCGCTCGACACAGAGCCCCGCATTGCAGGCGCTCTGCCGCCGCTCGGATGCCGGGAACCGGGAACGTGCTCTTTTTGCTCCAGCCTTGCGCCCGCGCGGCCGCGCCGGCCAACCGCCAACAACCTCAACAATCAAATGTAACCTCATGTTCACTCACACTCCTCTACGTTACACGTCGTCAACACACATGGTTCCCCACACTATACAGATCTCTCCAACATTAAACAATCGTAGACGTAGAAAAACCTCTACAGGTTAATACACTTCTCTCGAGTAGACTTAGATTTAGATAAAAACTTAATTAATTGGCGCAGACTTCTATTAGCTACACTTGGATGGAGTGGTTATAAGATGAGCATAGTTTTAGTAATCTACGTAAGTATTATGTGCAGGTACAGTTATTGCGATAATATGCGAAAGATTCCAAAGAATTGATAAAGAGATAATTATAATGAACTGCAATCGGTCGTTTTTACTTTATCGACAACAAAATTATCGCAAAAATGTTGATGAGCGGCTAAATTGTAGCGTCTACGATATTTCGTAGCGGGTCTACGAAAGTGCTACGAAGCCGATTCTACCTGCGCTACAGAGATTTGCTCGAATAAAGTTACAAAATGGGAAATTATCTATAACGTATCGAATGTCTGCACAAATTATATTCCAAAAATAATTATGGGTACGTTATTGAATTTAGAGGTAGGTCATGCACGTGTCGCTATAAGTATGTACTAGCTTTTGCCCCCGGCTTCGCCCGCGTGGATGTCGGAAAATATCCCACAGGAACGTACTACCAGGAAATCCTTCCTTATTCCTTGTTTACACTATAAAGGGAACCTCTGTGCAAAATTTTAGCTTTCTTGGTTCAAGGGTTTGGGCTGGGCGTTGATGAGTCAGTGTCAGTCGTTAGTCAGGAGTTCAGGACTTCTCTTTTTATTTAAATAGATGTTCACAAATCTGTAAATTATAATTTTATTTTATGTTTACCGAGAATTGTATGGCTGAATATCGTATCATGAACAATTTATATATTATTGATACTAAGACGCGAACATTTAACTGATATTGGCAGTCATGAACGGCATGACTCAGTGAATTAACATAACGCGTATATTGCAGATTTGCAGATGAACATTTGCGGAGTTCCACTCACGACTGACGTGTAAAAAATTCAATCGTGAAAAATTAAAAACACCTAGTCAATTTGAACGTGCGATCCATTTACGAGCGTGGTGTCGATCGGCGAGTTTCGTGAGATGAGATTAGGTGAGCGGTCGCGACGGCTCGTGAGAAAAAATAAGCCGCGTGCTTCGCCTGTAATTGGTCTGATTGAAACGCGAGCCTCGTTCGGCGGTTCTTCCGAGAAGTGCGGCGGCTCGTTAGGGGACACTGTGCGAGGGCAGCCCTCTCACAGACCGCGCCTGCGCGACCCGTCGCATTCCACGACCACCGCTCGCCATACGCACCTACGGTATGTCGAATCGAATAATTACAATAATTTCGTATGGACGTTCACCAGCGCAATGCCCTAATTTATAGTAAGCGTTGATAGCAACGCTTGCTCTAAATTAGGGGCTGAGTAGTCAGTACAGAACATTATGTTAAGTTCTTGCTACGAATAAAACAAAAATTTGTTAAGTAATGCCCAATTTATTGTGAAATTGCCGTTACTAACTTAAATTTTACTAAGTTACTAAGTTAAATAAATTAACACTTGCATAAATACTGACCCAGTTTTATAGTGTAGTAGCGTGTTTTATAAATCAAGTGATGTTAAGGATGATTCTGACTAGATTATAATAATATACTATTTTTATAATCTGAAGTATGGAAGGCAGCCCCTTTACTCGGAGCGGGTTGACATCGCGCAGCCCTCCATCGACTCCAACACCAAGACCACCTCAACAACCCAAGCAGAACCAAGAAGTGGTTGTGGACCCAGCTGAACTAATCCCCACTCCGGAGATCCAGAACTGGATGGGATCCATTGAACAATGCTTGAATGAGGTCTGTGCTATTGCTAATGATGGAAAACTCAATTCGGAGCAGAAGTTAAAAATCAGCAATCTTTGCCGAAAAGTTGGACACGGAGTTTCTCAAATGGCCGTGCGATACCAGTCGCTGAAATCAAATGCCATACAAACCCATACCACCCTTAAAACCATGACTGAAGCTCGAGACCTAGCGGACTGTCTTACAGAGATGAACCGCACCTTTCAGGAGTCCTGTACAAAGCAAGGAGCTGGGAGGAGTGATACATCTTTTGCCGATATGGTGAAGAAGGGATCCAGCAACTTTGTTTCGTCCAAACCAACTTAGCTCCGTGGCAATTTTTCCATGTGATAACTCAAAGACCAGTGACGAAACTAGGAACATGGTCCAGAACATCATATGCCCAGGTGAAATGAAGCTGAAAGTACGAGGCGTACGCAAAATCGGAAAAGGAGGTCTCATAATTAGCACGGAGACTAAAGAGGACCTGGACAAACTCAAGCAAACAGTTCAAACTGCTTCGTCAGAGCTTACCGTCAACGAACCCAGAAAGCGCAAACCTCGCATTGTAGTAATTGGAGTGCCCACATGTATGACTGAAAATGAGGTCTTTAAATGTCTCTATGAACAAAATTTAGCTGACAAACTGCCGACTATGTCCCGAGATACATTTATGACCTCAACAAAACTAAGCCACAAATCTGGGAGAAAAGGTACTGAATACTGCAATTATGTACTAGAAGTTCCAGCCGTCATTCGCAAGGCCTTGATCACCCAGGCACGACTATTTATTAATTGGACGTCCTGCCCAATACGTGATTTCACTCTGGTAACCAGATGTTACAAGTGCCAACAGTACGGCCACGCAGCCAAGTTCTGCAAAGTCACTGCCCCTACGTGTGGTCATTGCGGTGAAGAAGGGCACACCACTCAAGACTGCACAAAGAAAGCCGAAGTGCCAAAATGTGCAACATGTCTGCGCTTCAAAAAACCAGCGAGCCACAAAACGGGAGATCTAGATTGTCCAGCTAAAAAGGCTGCCGAAAACAGGTACATCAACTCAATCGATTATGAAGGCGCCTAAGAGCGCCACATAACTGTTTTTATTTTAGACTTTACTTTTTATTTACACTTTTTTTTATTATACTATGGATAGTACCTTAATTTTGGATATAGATAACAGTTTTCAGACTGTTTCAAAGTCATGTAAGGTTGAGGACTGCAGACAATATCTTTCCGTGTATCAAAAGTCACTAACCATACTAACCCAAAACATTCGTAGTATTTATAAGAACATGGATAGCTTTAACATTTTTCTTCATAGACTTAACTTTAATTGTGATATAATAATACTAACCGAGTGCTGGTTATCAAATCGCCAGGATAATCTCCCAGTAATACCAGGGTACAACGTAGCATTTACCAGAATCAATAACAATCAAAATGATGGTGTGGTTGTCTATTCAAAAGATTCATTAATGGTCACAGTCGAGGAACCTAATATACACGACTTTAAGAGTAATTGCTTAATTATTAAAATTGGTACAACCGCAGCAATAATTGCTATATATAGATCCCCTTCTGCTAGAAACTTGGATGCTTTTCTTGCTTCCTTAAACCAAATTTTTCAAGCAGTAGGCACTTTTAAGAATGTTATACTAACAGGAGATATAAATATAAACATTAACGCTGATAACTGCAATGCAGGGATCCAAGACTATCTTAATATCTACTCTTTCCATGGTTTTCTGTCCGCACATACACTGCCTACTCATCAAAGCGGTTCCTGTCTCGATCATATGATAATCAAATCCAGTTTTCCGTTTATTACGCTTGTTACTAACTCTACAATTACCGACCATCACGCGGTTTTACTGTGCCTTAACTTAACGCTGCCTAAGCAAAATCGCCCACAGACCAAAACGCAACTAAACATAAACAAACTTGAATATGATTTATGCAACATTGATTTTAACCCAGTTTTCAATACAGCTGACGCTAATTTTGCTTTATCGTTTTTAATAAAACATGTCCAATCAGCTATATTACGCAACACGACCGTTATTACAGTAAACAAGAAAAATTATAATATTAAACCTTGGATTACTCCTGGCCTAATTCGGTGCATAAGACAGAGAGATAAACTTCATCAAAGATACAGGAAGGACCCAGATAATCTCGTCACTAAAGTCACCTATACCAGATACAGGAATTTTTGTAACAACCTCCTAAAGGATTTAAAGAGAAATTACGATAAAAATGAATTAAATAGAGCGGGAAACAATAGCAAGCAACTTTGGAAACATATCAAAAACGTCACCTATATGTCAAATCAGCGTGAATCAAATTCGAGTTTACTGCTTTCTAATCCTTCACCTATCCTGTCAGCCAACGTAGTGAATAATTTTTTCGTAAATATTGGGAAAACTCTTGCTGAGCAGATTCCAAAACCTGACTGTGTTCAACCTTCTTCCCAAAAGGCTGGAAATAGGCGTACCCTAAAATCTTTTGCCTTGCTAGACACCGACGAAGACGAAATTACCCGAATAATCTGTGGACTAAAAGATGACTGTGCTGTTGGATGGGATAATATTAGCAATAAGACACTTAAACTCTTTAAGCATATCCTTGTACCTCCCTTAACACATATTTTTCGTATGTGTTTTTCTGAAGGCATTTTCCCTAAATGCCTAAAAAAAGCAATTGTAATCCCTATCTTCAAATCCGGAAACAAAGACTTAGTTAACAACTATCGGCCAATATCACTACTGCCCTCTATATCTAAAATACTAGAAAAAATTATAAATAGTAGACTAGTTAACTATCTAGAGAAAAATGAATTTTTATCATCTGCGCAATTTGGTTTTAGAGCCAAATTATCCACAGCCGATGCAGTGCACAGTTTAACAGATTATGTCTCAGAAGAACTTGGTAAAGGAAACCAGACCCTGGGGATTTTCCTTGATCTGGCGAAGGCTTTTGATACAGTCTCCGTTTCTGCGCTTTTGTACAAATTAGAGGCTTTAGGAATAAGGGGAACGCCGCTGAAACTTTTTGCTGACTACTTAGGCGATCGTTATCAATGTGTTAAAATTGACAATATTTTTAGCGACGAGCAAAAAAACACAGGGTTTGGTGTTCCCCAGGGAAGTATTTTGGGCCCCACCCTTTTCCTGATTTACATAAACGATTTGTGTAGTTTAAATATTGAACAAGGCAAAATTATATCGTATGCAGATGATACAGCGTTAATTATCACCGCTAAAACAAACAGCGAATTGTACGAATATGCTCAAATAGGTTTCAATACTGTGTCTAATTGGCTTCACAGCAACTTACTAACATTAAATACCGACAAGACAAAATATATTCACTTCTCCATCCGCAAACCGCTTTTTAATATTACTAACTCTCATCTGTATGCCCATCATTGCGGACTCCGCTCAGTCAGCATATGTAAGTGTCCTTTTATCCTCAAAACTTGTAACATAAAATATCTCGGGGTATTAATAGACGAGTCGCTCTCTTTTAGACCACATATTGACAGTTTGGTTACAAGAGTGCGCAGGTTAATTTTTGTTTTTAAAAAATTGCGAGCCATTGCGGATAAAAAACTATTGTCACAAGTTTACTTGGCTTTAGGTCAATCTGTAATACAGTACTGTATTACTTCATGGGGTGGAGCACCAAAAACTTACTTGCTGCCTCTTGAAAGAGCTCAGAGAGCTATTTTAAAGGTAGCAAACTTCCATCCCTTTCTCTATCCTACAGATCTGCTATACAAACGTTGTAAAGTGCTGACTGTTCGCCAGCTTTTCATATCGCACTTGGTATTAAAACAGCACACCATGCTTTCCTATAACATTGCAAGTACTAATAAGAGACGGAATGATATTGTATGTGAGTCAAATGCATCCTCTAAATACACTTCTGGACACATCTATTGGCCCACCTTAGAGTTTAGGTTTCGATGGCCCCTACCGAAATATGATTGCTAGATTGAATAAAAACTGTTGATGCAGTTTTAAACCTGATACATTTTACCATCTTTTTCGATCGTATTGTTTTAAATTTGAATTCAGAATACCATACGACATGGAGCTACGCCTAACAAGTCGGATATGCGCCTTGTTAAAGGCAATTGATTTTTGAATAAAAAACATGTTTTATCAAATAAAGGTTTAATTTAATAACGCGTGTTGCCTCCATGGGCATCTACCACAGCTCTCATACGATTAGGCATAGAGTTTATCAACCGCTCTATGAAATTTTGAGGGATCATCTCCATTCCTCTTCTATGGCAGTTTTCAACTCCTGCATCGTCTGGGCAACTGGCTGACGAGCCCTAACACGTCTTTTTAGCTCGTCCCACATGTGCTCAATGGGGTTCATGTCTGGCTTCTGGCTGGCCAGTCCATAACTGTGATGTTCACATCCCGAAGATATTCCCTGACGATGCCGGCCGCATGGGCTCTTGCATTATCATGCTTAAAAAGGAAATTTGGGCCCACATAGTCCGCGTATGGTATCACGTGAGGTTCTAAGCACTCACGAATGTACCTTTCAGCATTTAATGCTGGCAGCCGTGGTCCTGTAACAACCTCAAGTTGAGTTTTGCCGCTCGCGGATATACCGCCCCAGACAGTCCATGAGCACCGCCATAAGCAACCCTCTCTTCAAAGAAGCATTGTGCGAAACGCTCTCCCTTACGTCGGTAGACCTTCTTCCTTCCATCATTGCCATGTAACACAATTTTAGACTCATCAGAAAAGAGTACACGGCTCCAATCTTGCTGTGTCCAATTAAATGACTGCGTGCGAAATGAAGGCGCGCTGTTCGGTGGGATCGCGTTAGTTTGGGGCCATTAGCTGGCTTGTGTAGTACCATATCGCGTTCTTTTAACCTTCTCCGAACAGTTCGAGCGCTCACAGATACTCCGTGGAAGTCGCGAAGTTGGTTTTGAATCTCAATGGAGGTAAGGTGACGATTTCTCAAGCTGGTCGTCACGATGAATCGATCCTGCCTTTCAGTTGTGACCCGAGATCGTGGCTTTCCTTGGCGACGAACAAAGCCGCCAGTCTCTAGGTACCTCCGATAAACATTTCGGACCGCAGATCGACTTAAATTAAGTTGAGCACTCACGTTTCTTTGGCTGTGTCCGGCCTGAATAAGTGCCACAGCTTGGGCGGCGACTTCAGGTGAAGTATCCATAGATTATTGATAGAACCTCACCTTAATGTTAAGAATAAGTAATGTTTGTTGCAAAACCAAAGATATCAATCACTTTTTCAAGAATTAAATCCAAGTAAACCAATAAAACCAAGTTTTCTTAGTATTCGATTGTTTGATATCAACAAACAGGCTCCAAATTGTCTTTTGTTTCTTTAAATTCTGTGTTCGAAATTAAAAAAAAGACTATTGAATGAAATTGTGAATGTGCCAGGTTCAAAACTGCATAAAAACTTTTTGCTCGACCTAATATAAAATTTTAGCTAGGACCAAACGAAACTGAAAATACAAGGTGGGCCAAAAGATGTGTCCAGAAGTGTATATCTTTGTAAACAGATTTTATACATTTTTAGGCCCATTTTTGTACAATAAATTAAATAGGAAATTAAGTATCTATAAATTAAATAATTACGTCTGTAAAAAGATTATTCTGCAATTTTTACTTAGTATATCATACAGTGAGACAGAGGATTTACTCGTTGTCTGTAAATAAAACATGTTTTAGTCTTTTAATTTAATATTAGTTTTAATTAGTCTAGGTTGTTAATTTTATAATCTAATACTCTATGCACCTTTCTAGCCTGAAACACAGGTTCTACCTAGTTCAGGCAAATGAGCAAGTGTGTCCTCTAAATGTTTAATTTCTAAGTTTTTGTAAATCTGAACCATTTTTATATAAATAAACGATATTATATTATTATATTATTATTATTATTATTACTAAATACTACCTACCTCCAAACTACAAGTGCAGAGCGCGGAATGCACTTGCATCGCGGGCAGAACGGGTCGCGTATAATATTATGACGCGCGAAAATGTGGTGTGCACTTATTATCTACGGGACGAGCGGCGACGGACGGGGCCCCAGCGGGTGGCCGCACCGCGCCCGAAATGCAGCGCACTGCCACGTAATACGTTGTATTCAATGCAAATACCTACTACACAAGAAAATAATATCGCTCGACTTCAATTTCTGCCGATCTGCCCAACGTCAGCCGCACTAAACCTTACTGTTCATAACGGTACTGAATTATTGAACTAGACAAGCCAAACAAACCTAAATGCCAATGCCCTTTATTAAGATTAGGAAACTTGTCCACGTGAGTACAGTGTTGCTAGACACTGCGCAAGACCACAATGAGTAATGGTGTGCTTAGAGAATGGACAGCTGGACAATTAAAACGCAATATTGACCGTAAGTCAACAACCAATAACTAACCAACCAGTCAATTACTTGATCGACTTTTTAATACCTATAGCATTTCCCTACAACATTATTCGCTACGCAAACCTACCCTTGGTTTTAATAGAATCATAGAAATTGTTCCACCAGAGTTGCGTCGCGCCTGTCTGCACGAACCTTAAGTTCAAGTCTTGGAACGTTTTCCTACTTAGTTTCCAATCACCAGCCTGTTACATAACACATGGTAACGTAATCTCCTCTGTAAATGCGGATGAACGGTTCGCATTTTGCGGTTTGCTAACTATTATTTTTATAGAATAAGTGCCAAGGTGGCGATAAACGCAACACAAGGAAAAATAAATAATTAAGTTTAGTTAATGTTGGTATATCAATACACCCGACACCGCACCGGTAGGAAACGTGGTATCCCACACCGCACACGAGTGCGAATCGTACTTGACCTTTTATTTATTTTGGATTTATGCGAGTGGCTATTAATAAGAGGCATGATTATTTATATCTGTAGTGTTTCGTTCAGTCACTGACATACTGAATGTAACAAACTTACATCTTGTATTTTTAATTGTATTAGTCACCTTACGCAGAGAATAGCTGATCTAGTTCACAGACGACATGACAAGTAGTAGGTAGGTAATGGTGAGATAAATCACAAATCATAACGTCGGCGTAGCGCCTACAGTCGATCACTCCATAGATAATTAATGTTCCGACATAAAACTGGAATTCCAATCTCTCGCGGATGTTCAGAGCGCGAATGATTTAGAAATCAGCGGAGTGAACGACACGAAAGCACCTAGTAGAAGAGCTAACTGCAAAATTAGTGCAGGCGCGTGCGCAATGCAAAAACTCAGCCACACGAAACTGCATGATTAATGAGATCAGCTGTTTCCCGAGACGAAGAAAGTTAATTAAATCTTAAATTACTTCATATGGCAGTGCGCGGAACGCCGGCCGGCGCATACGCCGATTGCTATTGATGTAATTAGCGCTACGCAACGAATAGATTGATTGAAGCGTCGATGACACGGCAGGCGGCACGTTGTATTATCATGCGCTTGCGTGATAGCTGCTCATACCTATTGGATTAAAGGCTAAAGTTATAGGTACTTACGCATAGGTCGGTGAGCGTGATACTATTGGCGGTGTAGAAGACTAGGAGCTCGGCGGGCAGAGCGCGCGCGCCGGGCTCGCGCAGCTTGGACGCCAGCAGCAAACACGCCGTGCCCAGCAGCTGCACCTGGCTCTTGCTGACGGCGCACGTGCTCAGGAACCGGTCCAAGTACGAGATCGCTAGTGGGAACACCTCCTCCTGGCACCCTTGGTCTTCACATACCTGCAAAATAGAACATCTGTTAATAAACTTTGAACGGACCAACTGTTTTGTTTTCTTAGAAACTACGCGCTGGTACCACACTCAGGCCATTGCTTAGTTTATCATCCGGAATTCCTGATAACCCATATATAAAATGGAAATACACACTTATTGCGATAAATACAGCGCGCGTTACTTTCCTGCAGCAGTTATACGTTCCTTATCAACGTTAATGGTTCCTGAACGTACTGGACCAGGGCCGGAACTGTTCGTGTTGTAAACCAACAATGACACTTTTAACACAACTAGGTAGGTACTGAATTTAGGGAAACAAGTATTTTGATATTCTTGTTACGTATTTGAACGATGCTGTGCCAATGAGACCCGGAAACATTTGGACTACGGAACCCTAACAAGCAACTCTGGACCACGCGTAGCAGTAGGTATACCTACGCTACGATCACAAAAGTGGTGTCTTTCCTTGTTGAACATTTATAAATTATAATTAAAACATCGCGATACCTACCTAACTGTTGGGCAGATAACGTTTGAAACTTTACATATGAATACGTTACATGGTGCTGGATATATTGTTGAGGGTCAAAGTAAAATCAAATCATTTCCATAAACTTAGGTACCTACTTGCCGTAATAAGGAAAGCAGGGAAAAGCGAAAGGATAAATAGTTCCAAAGTAATCATAAAGTTAGTTAGAGAGTGTCATGCATGATGATGAGAGCCGGAACGACGCAGATTGTTCCCGGCATAGTTTCGCACGGTAACGCGACTCGCGAACCGGCACGGATCCAATCGTATAGCCGTGAAAACAAAACATATAACTACTAGGTACCTATAACGTATAACCCGCTGCATACCGCTCAGACTCTCACGCTCTACCTCGCCCATAGGTAATAAACTATCTCAACCGACTATGCCCTGATTCTATGAGTTATCTATGTAACAATATCATTCTCCATGCAATCGAGTGCACCAAAAGAAGCCCAAATAAAGGACAAGACAACTCGTAATAACCGAATTAGTAGGTAGATAAAAAACGATTACAGAATATGTGTCTAGGTAAGTGCCGTCTTTACCTGTCTTTACATTGGTAATTGTCGAAGCATAACGCGCGGGGATCTAATGAATAGCCTAGGCGGCTATAAAACAAAGCAACTATCGTAATACCTATTAGGTACTGCCGTACTGGTTATTTCAGTAGTAAGTAGGATCCACGGCCGATATTTGCTGGTTCGTGGTCATCCTTTTACTTAGGTAGCTAAAAAAGAACACGTCTACAGCGAAATAAAAAGTCGCGATCGTTATTAAGATAGTGGGCATTACAAAGTTTAATAATACGGATTCCGTGAACAATCCTTGGATCGTCATAATATGTAATGCTTTTTGGGTGCGCTTGATGATTAAACATAAAAGTTAATGCGAGCACGTTGGAGATGTCATTGACCCCGACAGACTGTGAGGATCGTTTCGGTCTGCTTGTGCTGAAACGTCGGTATGCGACTAGTTTAAGTGTACGAGGTGAGCCGAGGTGGCGACTGCGCCGGCTGCCGTGCGCGCATGTGCGTGGAGCCGGCGCGCGCCGTGCGTGACGTCAGCGCGCCGGCCGGCTCCACGTGGCGGCCGACACAGCTCAACTCGATCATCTAAGCACTACTCGCCCTATAATACCATCTCTATATACTGCTACGAATGATCCACAGATCATTACGTAAATTACGACATCCGGAACCTAAGCGAGTAAACTTTACTACTTACCTACTAATAATTAAATCCTACTAACTACTTCAGCAAAGACCATAAGACCATAAATTACACGTCATGTAGGCCACTGAATACGAGTAATGACGTTAGTGTGCGCGCTAGTAATTATTTATATGTACTATATACAAGCAAAGATAAGTGCGCAGCGGAGCGTCAGCTGTGTGCGTGTCAAAATCAGCTGATTATTCAAATAGAACGAGCGGAGTCGCATCGGTCGGCGACCGCGCCCGCCCGCGCCTGCGCCGCCGCCGGGGCCCCTCGCACTCAGCCGCACTGCGCAAGCTCAATACACTTATTCAACTAAGTAGGTACCTACCCATGCTTACAACCTTACATCAACAAACTGATCTTCAACATAAGACAAACACTGATTATGTTCTCGAGATATTCACGACGAATAATTAGGTAGATATAGTTATTGTTATTCTTATAAGATTCTAACATGTGGAACGAAACAGTGATCAGCTGATCGTGTAAACAAAGTCTTAACGTCCAGCTTAGAAATCGCTGTGTAATCGCTTGAGGTTTTCCATGAACACCATCCTGAAACAACACAAATGCAACACTTGCACTACTCTAGCATGGAGGAACTGTCTCCGAAGAGCCAAAGAGGCGGCGCGAGGGGATGAGGGGGCCCGTCAGCAGACAGTGGCGAGAGCATACGGGGGCCACTGGTGCCGCCGGCGACGGCAGGGGAGTACCTACACGTGGCCGGAAAACGAGACAAAATGGCGATCGTTCGGGTTGCGCGATCCGCGGATGGAGCGGTGTGGGTGCGGCATGCGCGCGGGTGCGCTCACCTCTAGCATCCACTCGGCGACGAGGCGGCGCATGTGCGGCGTGACCTCGGCCTGCACGGTGCCGAAGTAGTTGGCGGTGATGGCGTAGCGCTCCTCGGTGCGCAGCAGGTTGTCGAGCACGCGGCGGCGCAGCAGCACCGGGTCCGGCGCGGCGGCGCGGTGCGAGCGCGGCGCCGGCGCGCGCGTGCTGTCGCTGCTCTCGGGGCTCACACGCTCCGCGCACAGCAGCTCCATGGTACATACACCGCACTGCGGCTTACTGACACAGCTCACGTCGCGGCCGGTGTCGGCGTATTGTGTCGGACAGCTGATCGTGCGCGAGCGGCCGGCGTGGAGCGATGCGCGGTGTGTTGCGACCACGGCGAGTGCGCGAGTCGCAGTGAGCCGCCGGTAAGCGCCTCGCCGCCGAACATATGATCGGAGAGGCGCGGGGGCAGCGCGGGGGCGGGGCGGGGCCCGTGAGGCCCGCACGCAGGTTTCTACTTCGACGTTCAAATAATAATACATAACATGTTTTCTTGCTCGCTCGCGCTCTGTGAAGTGCTTCTCACTCGATCTCGATTCTTGCTTCTCATTCTATTAGGTACTTTACGTACCTACTTACTTACAATATAAGATGAATTCCACGGATTGAATACCTAACCTACATGTATAGGTACTTAATAGCATAGTACAATGTACTTATTGATCCGAACCCCCTGTGAACATTTTCAGAAGACCTAGGTACAAGTTGTCTTGTTTATTTCGCATCATAATACGTATACTGTATAATATATACACTTGAGTTGTTTACAAGAGTGCAGCAATGTAATCACGACGTATCGTCGGTGGCCGGTGGTGCGGCTGGCGCAAGCGCTGGCGGCCAGTGAACTTTTCACTTCGCCTAGGTTAGGGCGGCTGATAGTCTGTCACTGCAACGCGCTAAGCACTGTAGCACTGCTGCTTGCTTGCGGCCCTGTAGGCCCTATAGCCCTATAGCCTAAGTACTTACTTTAACTCTTTATAGTTGCATCACAGGTCAGAATAGAAATGTCAAAGGTCAAAGGACGACCTGTCGATAAGAAAGATAGGTCAGACGATACGAAACGTGGCACTATGAAAAAAGTATCACTATAAAAATTTCACCAGAAACCATCACCCAATCAAGCCCACAGGACCCAGTGGGATGTGGGAGTAGTAGGGTGGGGAAACACACGGGACACCTCATGGGCATTGACCTTGACCTCAGGGTCATTAGTCGATGATCCGAACGTCAAGATCCGCGATTCTCCTTAGGTCACTAGACTACACATTACCCCTGAGGTCAAGGATAGTGACCTTGAGGTCAAGGTCAATGTCTACGGTGCACTCCTTAGGTCACCGACCTTAACCTCAGGATCAGTGACAGGTCAATTTTCACGGTACACTCCTTAGGGTAGGTGACCTTGAGGTCAAGGTCGATGATCCCGAAGTTCAATGTCTAAGGACATTCAGGTGAAGGTCAATGTCCACTGTAGGTACAAGGATCTTGAGGTCAAGGTCATGGCAAGTGACCTTGGGAGTGTTCCCTGGAATTCGAGTGCCCTGACACTACCAACACCTTGACTTGAGGTGCAAAAACATCTACATGTCCGTCGCGCCGGAGAATATGCGATTCGCGGCGCTACGGGAAGTCCAGCCTCTTCACCCTTCCTACGCTCGATGCTCGCCTCTTCCGCTGCCTCAGCTTAATCGCTAGCCTCGGCCTCTACGGCTCGCATGGTGCGTGGCGTGCTCCTTATTACAGCTTTACAGCGGGTGGAGGATGCCCACCCAGTGCGCCTCCGGCTTTAAAAAACACTCTTTTAGGGCAAACAAGTACACACGTGGAGTCGGGGTTGCCAAACTCGGTTCTGTGACAGATTTTGAACCAAACTGCTAAAACGGCTGGTCGGAGACAAAAAAACACAAAGACGTTACTTTTCTTTACGACAGAATCGAGAAACTATTTGCGAAAAAAACATTGTTTTGTTGAAAAATTTCTGTCCTCTTTCCTCAGTGCCCCGTTACTCCAACCGAAAGATGAACTTACCTACGTATTTCCTTTGAAAAGGTAGGTAGGTACAGGTAGATGATACCTACTTAAATCAAAATTTGTTTGTAACAACTTTCAAAGTTTCAAGTTATAATCGTGATTGTCGTGAAAATGACGCACCCGCACGCATGCACCCTCACTCACACACACACAGCCACACACACACTCACACACACACACACACACACACACTTTTTATTTTATTATTATTATTTCTTTACTTGCTATTGTTCGAGTCTCATCTTGTTTAATTTTATTTGAGCTTAGTTTTTTTCTTTTTGTTTAAATTATATTATGTTTGGTACCTACACCACTTTTACCATTTGATAATTTGTTATTGAAGAGCGGGGCCTCCTAGCACAGGTATATCTTTACTTAAAAGGAGGTCCCTATGTAAGATTTACTGTAAAAGATGTACATGTTACTGAATAAACTTTTTGTATTTTTTTTTTTTTTTTTTTTTTTGTGAAAACTCGTACGCTCGTTACGTTACACACTGTACATGCATCAAGCAAGTATAAGCATAACATTATTTATTTTTAGTCAATTAATCACAGAGCAGACTATCCGCTAAGATACCTAAGTAAATAGTCAATACCTAGATACCATCACTTTGTAAATATTTTAAGTTGTAGGTAATCTGTGGAAAATGTAGCGGGTAGTATATTTGTTAAGTTAAATGATACCTAAGTTATTTCTGTTTATTTTTAGGGTTCTGTACCCAAAGGGTCCAAACGGAGCCCTATTGCTGTCACACGCATGTCCGTCTGTCCTTCGTCTGTCACACAGGTTTTACAGCCAAAAGGTTGGAGCTGCAGTCTTCAAATTTCCTCCCATACAGCTAAAGGGGGGTGCGCAAAAAAAAAAAATACCTACCCCATCGATTGGGGTATCGTTATTTAGAACTCGTTGAGTAGATAAATACTGTATTTTTTGTTTTAAAAAATATTGGAAAACATCATCTTCCTGCCCTTATCCCATATTACTTGGGGTCGGCGCAACACGTTTTCTTCTTCCATTCTCCCCTGTCAACCGTCACGCTATCATTCACTCCCTTCTCTTTCATATCATTCCTCACACAATCCATCCATCTTTTTTTTGGCCTTCCTCTGCCTCTCCATCCATCAACATGTATATTCATCACTCTTTTAGTCACATGCGTTTCGTCTCTCCTCATTACATGCCCATACCAAGAAAAACGATTTCCTTTCAACTTCTCTGTCACTGGCGCCACTTTCGAACTTCCTCTTATATACTCATTTCTCACTTTATCTATTCTCGTCACTCCACACATCCATCTCAACATTCTCATCTCCGTATATTAAAAAATCTCTCATATATTAAAAAATATTGGAAAACAAAGGAATGAAAAGCCACCAAATTCAGCTTTTTATTTACAAAATTTTGTTCCGAAGAATCCTTTAACTTCCCATTGACCTATGACTTGAAATTTGGTGATATGTTTATTATTACGTATATTTTAGTAATAAATACCAATATATTAATAAATCAGATATGATACGGAACTCTAAATGTGCGAAGTTCGACACGCACTTGGCCGGTTTTAATATTGTAGTACTGTTTGTTTTCCCATAAGAAATAAAATAAAAAATGAATAAGACTCCGCCTTTTGATAACAATATAATAATCTGCGATTTTATTATATTATACCTCTTTATAATATTAGCACAGATAGGTAATTTACTGTACCTATACTTAAGTACCAGAAAAACTAGCATAAAATAAATTTAAATACTAGTAAACACGACTACACATTAAGCTATACATTTCAAGTTTACACTGACCTCTCATTGTAAGGAAATCCTATACAATGCGAGATCAGCTTATACTGGAAATGATAGCTTGATCTGTAGCCGTGCGTACAATGCCCGAAAGCACGACTGTCATTCGTGGATCTTTGACGGTCGGGTCGTCAGAAGCCCGAAAGTCTGACAAGACAGCCTTACCAAGAAGTATCGTATTACCCAGTAACTGGGTTGTGAAGGTCAGTTAGGCAGTCGCTCCATGTAAAGCAGCAGCCATGCGTTCCATGCGCTCCATGTGTTCAGCTGCATTCGGTTAAACTGGATGCCGACCCCAAAGAGTATTTAACCCCAAAGAGTGTTTAATAGTCTTTGGCCGACCCCAACATAGTTGGGAAAAGGCTAGGTAGACGATGATACAATGGGCGGCCCGATCACTTTCTGATTCGACAAATTTCATACATAGGTTACTTTATTTATGTCCTCTTTTGTCTTGTAGGCACAAAAAACCGTGGTCAAAAAATTAGCCAGCCAAGGAGTACTTACCTACTATTATTTATTCTGTGGCCAAGGTTCGTTTGTAACTGGTCTGACTTACGATGCGATGCGATGATTTATTTATTCCATTAGTAACCAACACCATAATAATATCATTACCATTAGCTTAAAACAGTAATTAAGTATGATGCGATGTACACCTACCTAAGTATCGTTACTGTTACTGCAATGGTACTAGATGGAAACGTTTTTAATTAAATTCGCGGAATGGAGGTAATTAATTAGTGGAGGTTGTACTTACCTGAGTCGTCATGAATTGAGTTACTCATTATTAGTATACATTCCAAGTTCTATCGTAATTAGGTCATAATTAATCCGATCCAGCCTGTCCCTTGCTGTCCTACACCAGTGGCGCCCTAAACCGAGGCACATACCCCACCCCATACCCCACAGAGTATGCCCTGGCTGGGGGCCTTAATTTATTGAGGCACTCACAAGAAAGTCCGGTTAAGCACCTTCTATGTTGACCTGCGAGATGCTATTCCCAAAAAAAAAAAATAATAATAATTAGGTCTTTGAACTATCGTCGACCAAACAAATCAATCGGGAATAAAAATTTTGCCGCGCTGTTAAAAAGTTCCTTACCAAGCAAGGTCGTCTTCAAGTGAGTCCCTGGATTCACTAGAAGACGACTCACGGCGAAGATAGCCGATCGACGGATTCAGAAGGGGTCTCCTGTTGATCGATTACAAAGTTGTAGGTGTCTCCATAACCGGAGAATACTACGCTTCAATCCTAGAGCGGTTAAAGAAAGCCGTCAAAGAAAAAAGAAGGGGAAAATTGACCAAAGGTGTCCTTATAAACAACAACGCGCTTACGCACCTGTCCACAAGAACTGCGTTGCGCTGGCCACCCTGCAGAAGGTGAGCTTCGAAATTTTGCCTCACCCACCTTACAGTCCTGAACTCCTGACCTAGCTCCCACTGATAATTATCTTCCTATTCCCAAACTTGAAAAAAGAACTTCAACTGAAAAAAATTTCAAGTGATGAGTAAGTGAAGGATGCAGTTTCAGCATATTTTTCAGACAAAGAAAAAACATTTTTTTTCGAAGGTATAAATTAGTTAATTGAAAGATCAGAAAATTTGACCTTTAAAAAGATAGGATATCTAACTTGTCGGTTTCAGAGTTCTCTCAGGGGATATTATTTTTTTATTAAGGATGGCAGATAAAATAATGATCAATTACATACCTACTTATCTACTATCATTGAATGTATATTTTTAAATTAGATATAGACGGGAGCGCTTGAAGCCACAAGCCTGACTCCCATTCTCCCACAGCCAGCAGACGGGCACGCTCAATAGTATTAAATGACGTGTTTATTAGGGTATTCCGTATAATACTGCAGAGCGGCACGTCACACAGTTTCTGGGAGGACGGGTTGTCGGGCAAATCCGTATTGGGACAAGCCATTTTCCAAGCGTTCAACGCATCGGTCAAAAACGGTACCTCAAAATCGACCAGTGAGGAAGATCAAATTTTCCTGGTTAATTTATCGGTACTGTGGACCGAGGAGAGGAAGGACGGTAAACTAATACTTGAAATTTTGCGGAATAATAATTATAATAATAATTAAGTAAGTCTCTAACCAGAAGTAAGTCTCTAAGATAATAATGAAGTAGTTATCTAACCAGATACTTAGGTACTTATTATTTATTTGCTATTTTAGATATTGTGTAGAACAGTGTAGGTAGAACATTATCAGCTATCAAAAATGGCCATGGAACTGCTTCTGGTTACAATTCGGGGAAGTCCCGCAATCCCTGTGCATTCCACCACATGTTACCTACACAACTACACGCGACTTTGCGATAACAAATACCTGCCTTGCAATAAGCGGATGTAATAAGAATAATAAATACTTAATTAACGGAATTATTTCTATCAAAACAAGTTACTTAAAAGCACTGGAACTAATCTGTACTTAGGTCCAAAACAATTGATTAATAATTAAAAATCAGAAGAAAATTAAAAAAACATAGGTACTAACCTACCAAAGTGAAGTAGGTAGGTAGGTACTTACCTAACCATATAATTTGAAGTTTTCTTCGACATGAGATTATCTAATCTCATGTCGAAGAAAACTTAACTAAAAATTACAGTAGGTAGGTTATTAGTAGGTGAGTAGGTAGGTAGGTAGGTATCTAGGTACAGCACTGATTGTTTTGGTAATTATTTCTGGTTTAATTACTAATTTTACCACATTAATAACTCAAAGCGTCTCGTAAAAATTTAAAAGTAGTTTTAAACGCAATAAAAATACCTACGTTTCCAAGTCCAACATTTTGTTTAAACTTTTAACAAGAATTTATTTTAAATAAAATACCTAGATATATAGACATTTTATACGGAAACTATTTATAAAAGTGAGCGTTTCATTTTTCATTTAAATGAGTTTAGGTTTCCGACCCGAAATCGTTAGAATGTACCACAAAAAATTTAATCGATTTGGCCAGTCTGCTGTGCATAAATACAATTCAATTCATAGGTTTTTTAACTATTATAAAACATGAAGAATTCTATAAAGCCATACCAAGTTAGCATACCTCCACAATTGTATCAAGTTTATAAGTAAAAAAAAAAGTCTGTGCACTTACGCAACGTACAGACCTATGTAGATGAAAACTTACAAGTGACCTGGATTCCTGCTTAAAGCGTGGAAATGGAGCGGAAAATGCGTACATATCAGTCGTTAGATAGTACACGCAAGTCGCCACGTCATGGCAGGAATGCAACTAAGAAAATTATATTTTCTACCGCGCAGACGTTTCTTACGACATTCAATCGTAGAACCGTAGATCATCCAAAATCATAAAAACCGATAGAAATCTGAAATTTTAATCTTCACGGTTTTTTGGCGCTATGATGTAAGCTTTTGTTGTGTACCTAATTCAATTTAAGCAATGAGGTTTAAGCTATTGTGTATCATGTGGTTTAAGTCTCTGAATGGTAATTATACCTATTCCTTAACGTCATGAAACACATCTAGCTGTTGTCACAGAATAATTAATCTGTTGTTTGTTGGTCCTACATATTATCCACCGTAGCCGCCAATGTCCATTTCTCGAGAATGTGACTACAATATCGGGCAGCTAATTGCCGAATAACGTTAGTGATCGACTGTCGATTTGTTCTCATTGTTGTTGAATGTCAACGGCCATATAAAAGCATTTGCTTATGGCAATAGCAGCGGGTCGATCAACTTCTTCGCAGGTTTTTTGCTAATTCAAATCCGAGGTGTGCGCAGGCGCAGGGCTTGGTGCGCAGGAAGTGCGCTATAACCGCGCGTCATTAATCACCGACTAGCCGGCTTCCTTCACTCCATTTGGCCAATATGAGGGCGACACTTTTATTGTTTCGCGTATTTTTAATTTTTATTGCATACGCCTCGCGTTACTTTCTTTCTGCGGTCGACACTCAACAGCTTCAGCACTAAGATAACCCGCTCGTAAAAAACTTTTTGTGCAATGTGTCAATTGTATCGATTTAGTTTACAATCATGAAGGGGAGCCACCATCAGTGGGCAGCAATTCTTCTAGACCTTTGACCGGATACGCGCTTAGTTTCCTTACTTGTATTGAAATGAGCTTGAGCGCAAACAATGAACAGAATTCCAAAACACGGCAATAATATGGAATGCTTAGTGCGAGCGGGACATCACTCTTTCTTGGAACCACGACACTGCGTAATGGAACGCGGCAAAATGGAATGCAACGGCGCCGTTGATCGGCCGAACCGACCACTCTTTACTAAAAGTAATAAGTAACTAGGGAATATCTTCTTCAAATTACACGTAGGTACATAGTGATAAGGAAATCATTATTTACTTGCATTGATCAATTAATCTCTTATTATATCGCATTCATTTATTTTCACCGTGATAGCTAGAAGATAAGTTGGCTCTTTACGAAGCTGTCAGAAAATTAATGTTGCGAATATAACTTTATTTTATCTCGATTGATTATGATCCATAGTTGAGTCGAAATCAGTACCTACCTACTTCGTTACCTCACCGACTCATGCACATTGCACACACACACATATTATTTTTTCTAAACTCCTAATTTTCCTATCATAACGTCACGCCTTGTTTCCTCGAAGGGCTGGGCAGAGGTGTTTTTTTGTTAAAGCCCCATGTAATCCAAGCCTATTGCTATTTCCTAAATGCATAATTATTCATGATAATTCACGCCACCAGTTGGCGCCACTTTGACAAGAGGTCTTCCATTTCAACAATTAACGTTCATAATTGGTTTTATTTTTTCGTTCATCATTCATCAATTCATCATTCAGTCACGAACCTAAAGAAAATACTTACCTAAGTATAGGCGCTTTGACACTTTTGACAGGTGCCCGGACCTAACGTCTCAGTGCTGCTACCTAGTGAACGTCATTTCAGAAAACCTTCATTCCAAGAGATCACACGATCACTATTGAAGTATTTACTCTCACTAAACTTTTTCAACTTCTCATGGAACTTGCAGTCAGAGCACAAGGTGCATACAGAACAGTTATTAAAATATTAATCACTCTCTTCCTTGCTTATTAGTTTAGATTTTGTTATTTATCTGTAATTAAATTCTCGAAACATCTCAGTTACTCCATAATTGACGATTAGGTACCAATGGACTGTATTTATACTTGAAGTTTTAAAATTATTCGTATCCAAGTACCAACCTAAAAAAACACGCCTGTGCAATAGAGATGACAAATTGCCAAGAACATTTGTGACTGAGCAATTGTTCTTTAACGATGTTAAAACGTTTTCCGGAAGAAGATCTCGGCGATATTGCAAGATTGCAACACAGTTAGGAGAATAGGTCTATCAATTTAGGTTAGCCTGTAAAGATAGGATGTGATGTTAAATAAATAAATAAATAATAATTATTTTCTAACGGATTTTCTTTACAATATCCGTAGTCATTAATTTCATTGTTGTTAGCACAATGTGTCGCGTAATTAAATCATTTGCAGTTGAGACCTTAATTTAAACTTAGACCTGTGACTTAGACCTTGTATTTGACCTGTTAGGTATTACTTAACTTACAAACGTTTTGTCTGTCAAGACATTCAAGCTAACTAAGTATCTAAAGCATTACAATTCAACAAAAGATTTTATAAATAAGTCCCTCAAAATAAATGAGATGAAAGTTTGGGAATGTAAGAAGCGTGGAGGCACTTTCTGGAGGCATCATTTCCGTCGCGTCGTTCCGCTCAGATGTCCACGCTCCACGGTAGGATCATGGACCTCAAAATCACAATAAAAGACGTCTGTACCCACAATGTTTTTCTCAGTAACCGTTTGACAAGTACACCCAAGTTTTTTTGGTCTCAATCACAATAAAAGTTCCGTCATTGGCTTTAGAAATCTCGTTTTCCTGAACTCTTTTTCATTGTGCGCCGGAGTCTCGTGTTTTGGAAGTCAATCTGTATCCGATCTGTTGCTTAGCTTGGAGACGTTTTTTTTGTATTGTACTAAATTTATTATTTCGTTAAATTGCCAATTTATTCACTAGCTGAATAAGGTTTTTAGACTGAACTGATACCTACATAAGTAGGTACTTATTATGTAAGTTATTAACTTATCAGTGCACTGATTAATACAGAAAAGACCTCTACTTTATTGTTGCGCACTCTGTTTTTCGGATGTGGAAGTAATTGACTCTGTCACTTTCTTATTCCCGCCCAGTTCGCCTTTTACATATCACCTGGGTCGGGGTCTGAACATCGGTTCGTGGCTCTGGTGGGTGAGAGGTATCAAAGCTGATGGTTTACAAACCACTTGGTACCAACCTCGTCGCCCACCTACATGGTAGAAAAACTACATCAAACAAACATGCACACGAAATAATCAGCAAACAAACTCGTTGATTGTGCACATTAACGTTTTTATTTCATTAGCATATACCTACGTTTATCAATAAAGTAGATTAGATAACCACAACATAACACAACCTAAAAAAGCTAAAAGGCTACGGGCAGAAACGTAACGTGCAATTTAAACATGTCCAGAGGCCAGGCATCAACGCGTTTGTTTCGAAATTTGTTCCAACGTATTGATCAAAGGCTCGAAATATAGTGACAGGTTTAGCGGCCTTTCGCACGCAACACGCAACCACCATTTATTAGTACCACAAATTATATCGAACCGCCGAGAATTATCCAAAGATTGACAACTCCGATTAATAAATAAATTATGCCACAATAGGTTTCTGTCCGTATCAATGTTCTGCTTGGTCCAGTACAGTCGCCTACATAATATTATGTAGACCGCAAGACACTCGGTCAGAGCGAAGCGACTAATTTATTTTCCCATCGGAAATTGACTCCACTACGAAAGTAAAACATAACAGCTTTTTTTACGTTATGGTTTTAGATAAAGTTGTTCTATAGATCGTTTATTTAATTACATACCTATAATTAATCAAGAAACAACTTGTAATCGTTGTCTTTGAATTCCCAGACAATTAAATTTTGGCAATCGAACCGTTTTTTATGAAGAAATCTTTTGTGATGTTGTAGATCAGCCATTTATCTTTCTGCACAGGACCACAGAACAAGTAACAGGACATACTCGCTAATAGTTTGCAAAACGGTCTTTGTTCTCTACTTCCGGGTGAAAATGGGCATTTATTCACAATTGTGGTACCTATATAGGTTCTGTAATGGGTATCCATTAGTGGGCCTCTTTGGGAACGATTCTTCACGACTGTTGGTAGGGCAGTCATGGCCGAATTGAAAAAAAGCGACTAGAGACAGCGGCGGCGTGCGTTGACCTGGTAATGTTTACTGTCCTTGATCGGCGCGGACGGCGGCGTCCGGAGTGACGTCACCGCGGAGGTGCTGATGGGTTTCAGCTACGAGTCGAGCGAGTGGTTCCACTGCGCGAGGCACCGGCCGCCCCGTCGTCGTCATCTACTTACTGCTCACTTAGCATTCCTAGTATATTTAAACACCTAATTTAAAAGTCAATTAAATCAATATTTACTGCCGACTTAAGTATTACCTACCTATACGTTTTATGAACGCACATTGCCGATCATAATTTTTGTGGAATATGCATAAATAAAATAAAACAAATGCTAATAATAGGAGTTCGGCGAGGTTGTTGACCTCTGAATAGTCGAGCGTAGCTAGTGAACAATTCCATGAAATACCTAAATCATTAGGTATTTTGTTATGGAATATCACGTAACTGAAGCCAGTCTATTATAAATTATTTTAATTTAACATTCCCGCTTGATTTAGTCCATTAATTTTAAATGATTATTTTATCTAGGTAATGCATTGTTAGTTGTTAAAACAATAGATGATAATTCTCTTAATTAGGGTCTTAAACGACCCGTTTTGGTTTTAAAATGTAAGTAAGTACGTTATAAACGTTAAAAGTAATCTAAGTACAGCTTTTCGCCTACGTATTACATAATCTACTTTAGTAAGTTTGGAGCACTACCTATCATATATAAAGAACGGCAGAAGGCAGGCAGTGAGGCAGTGTCCCAGGCCCACGGCCACCAGTTACTAGTAGCATGATGTCATGCTCGTCCTTAACAAATAACAGTCATTCATTGGCGTGAGTTGTCGTTATGTTACTAAACTTGTGAGCAATTTAATCTCGACGTATATCTGCGCTCGGTTGCGGTTCTCGGAATGCTTCATTTAGGTAATTCTTAATCTTAGTGATCCATACGGCCGTACCGAAACTACGGAAAATTGAAGACTCAACTTGTTTATTGGGAATAAGAGAAAAATCTATTGGAGCTAATATAGGTCTGAAATTGCTGCTGAGATGATTTTCTAAGGTAATACTCGTAGGTAAGCTTTATCTTTTTGCTTCGTCTAATATGTATATTTTAATAAAGAAATATAATGTACACCGAGATGTCTTCCTTCATGAATTTACAATAGTCTATTCTGTCGACATCGCTTACTAATTAACTGTTCTGTACTGTAATGTAATAATTTATTAAACTTTTCTGTGAACTATTCGACCGATTAGGTACGTAATAAAGTTCTTTGTTTGGACGTGGTTGGGCGAGCTAACGGGAGAGTAACGTCCTATGGGAGGTACGTTATGGTATGGCGCAGGTAAGCCACTGGACACTGGTACATCCACATAGTTGCGGCCAGATCACGGTGGATCACACACTTTTTGCCGGGCGGCCGGCGGCGAAGGTCGACCGAGGCGAGCCACGACTGGCCACGAGCGATCTAGCATTCCAACCGCTATGAATGAATAGTCGCTCGACTGGTCGGGTGGCGCATAATAAGTAACTTCAGATTAATTTGACAACAAACATTTAAGTTGGCAAAAACCGGAATGGTTGCCGGCAAGGCACCCGCCCCGTGGGAACCGCAGACGAGCCCAAACATTTGTCTCCGATGATTGTCCGATTAATAAGTACCTGCCCATTTAACGTTCCGTTTATTTCTCGCTTTTCATAGCGTGATGTGAGGCCAATTTGCCTTACGATTTTCTGACACGACAACGTATTCGAACACGCAACATGGCTGGTTATACAAGGATGTTATCCGCCGTAGTATTGAAAATACTTTAGAAGTTATTGACATTTGATAGAGCGGAATAGTTTTTTTTTAGGTAGGTGCAGCAAAAAATCTCGCTCAGCTTGCATTCAGCTATAAATCGAGAATTTTCTACTACTGGCAGTCCAAATGTAACCGAAGCGAGGCGATGCAACCACGAATCGCGGTACTTTTACAAACATTTTGACTTCTGTGCTACCGCAGCCCACAAAGGTAGACTACACGGCATTAGATGACAGAACCTCTTCAAAGTGAGCTAACAACTGATCTAGAGTTATTGTTGGAACGATGATGGCAACACTACTGTGGGAATGTATCCGTTAGCGCGACATCGGCGCGGGCGCAGCGCTGACGACTGCATTGACGCCCGCCCACGTCCCTCTCTCATCGCTGATGAGTTTTATTGCCAGTCCTGAATAATTGATGCACTCCAAAATAGGATTTCCGTAGAAGAGTATAAACATTAATCAGAGAAATGCCAGGCTCCTCCGCCTGTTTAGATAACAATGGTTTGATAGAAATGGTTGCTAATGTCTCAGAGTAGACAATAGCTGATGTTATTACGCATGAACTGAAATCAAACAAAATGTTAGATGGAGGAGAACGAACTAATTAGGTAGCTACTGGAGAAAGGATTGCTGAGAGATGTGGTGGTTGTCCTTGCCCTGACCATGCTGATCAAAAGATTAGTGCGTAAGTTAGTTTTCTATAAAACTACAGCGTTTTGTATAACATAAAAGTAACTCATTGTTATGATGATGGTGAACCAGATGGAAAAAGTTAACGATTGAGCCAAGGACATGTGAAGAACGTTACTTACTTGCACATAAACTAAACAAGGATAGGTATATAAAAAACAATCAAAGATTACCGCACACTCAACAAAAGGTTGTTTTTTAATAAATATCTGCATATATTAAATTCAAACCGTTAAAAAGTCTAGAAGAATTTGTCATTCCTATAAGCTACCTTAAATTTTTTATACTATGCTTGGTTAGGATTATTCAAGTAGGTATACATAATATTTTGTTTCGAAATTTTGGATACTACCAGTCTGGTATTCGCCATTAGGCGCTTCTGGGACTATTTCACAGAACCATAGGTGCTATTGCACTTTTTTAAAACGGCCCATATGAACTTAGAGGTCTGTAACAACTTTTATTAATATATCTTCAATATTATTCTTAGTTAATAAAGAAATAAATAAAATCAGCTCTACACGAAGGCTATGATATTGTTCTACTCGAACACACTCCTATAATTTCCAAGTTACCAAATGCTTTATCTATATATTGATCATCTCAATATATTTAAATCATAATCGGACACCAGTTCGCCGGAAGCGACTGGTTGTAAACTTATAAATTCCCCATGTAATGTTAGTACCTACAGCCTTGATGGGTATGGGGTATGGTGATTATGTCACGGGCACCATGACTTATTCCGAAGCCGTAGCGCCATAAAAATGTGATGGGACCTTGACAGTTTGCGTCTTCCTGGCTACAGGCGAGATGGGATCGAGGATGAATATAAATGCTGGAGCTACTGTTGAGAGTGGGGGATTTGAATAGGTTATATCCATCTAAATAATCTATATAGGTTGGACATGAACCCACACCAGGCCAGACGCACTCCGCATTTTAGGTATGAAGCTACAAGTAGGTACGCGGCGGGCTCGACTTGTCGAGCTAATTCACGTTAGTTCGATACCCACTCACGCGCCGTCGTAAAAGAAGACAAACCTAACGAGTCAGAAGTTATAAGAGTTACGCGATAGAAAGTGAGGCAACATCTAGGTGAATATTATGTAGGTAATTAACGCTGTGCGACGTGGCTAAGTAATAACAGCCGCACGGGTCAATCCATCACGTTAAGCTACGCTTGCCGGGGTTGGTCCGTGGATGGGTGACCATCTTTACATACCGAGACTCCTCCGTGCCTCGGAAAGCACGTTAAGCCGTTGGTCCCGGCTGTCATTCGTGGATCTTTGACAGTCGTTACGGGTCGTCAGAAGCCCGAAAGTCTGACAATCAGTCTTACCAAGGGGTATCGCATTACCCAGTTAATGGGTTGTGGAGGTCAGATAGGCAGTCGCTCCGTGTAAAATAATGGTATTCAGCTGCATCCGGTTAGACTGGAAGCCGACCCCAACATAGTTGGGAAAAGGCTAGGCAGATTGATTGCATTAACGCTGTGCGACCTGAATTGCCTTTGATGTGTCGTACTCGTAGCAAGAGTCGCTATTTATTTAAATGATTTTGCGAAGTGAATTTTCTGTGTTTGTAGGTATTATTAAATTACGTATTCTATGCCCACACCCCAATTAAGTAACACAATCCGAAGGAATTTGAAGGAAATAGCTAATCCATTACTTCGTATGTTTGAAATATTCGCCTGCTCAAGAACGTAAATCTGTCAAAATGAAAGGCATAGCTTTTGTAAGTGTGTTACGTAATTACCCCGCAGGACTATCGAATCTCTAGGAAGAAAAAAAAGAAACGATGGATGTCATTGTCACCATTTCACAAAAGAGCTCAGGAGGCTTGGCATCTTGGCATAGTTCCAATAAATACCTAGGTGAAATTTCTAAATATGTCCTTTTTTATCTATGGACTGTTGGAAAGCCTTTGTCAGCAGTTATAACATTATGATACTGTAAGCTAGGCGAAGCTGGCTAACTGGTAGAGGAACAGTGTAGTGTCACACTGCGTGTCGTTGTCGTTATACACAAATACAATCTGTCGTACTCACACAGTCGTTATAACGTTGTAGACGGCGCTGACGTCACTCGCCGTTGGCCGTTAGGGCAGGTTCCAAGTTTGAAATCGCATAACGTCTGCCTGCATAGCTTCGCTCGCTCGGTAAAAGCTTTCAACTATCTGGTCAAGTGTGAGCTGGATTTGAATTATTTTTCTTGAAAGAAGATGTTGTTGTTGGTGTTGTCAAGAATAGATTAGGTTATTTAAAGAGCTTTTGACTAATTAAGCAAAGCTCGTTTTAAGGTACATATAAGGCCATCAAACATATTATTAACAATAGTTTTTCTAATGGCCGATTCCTGTATTTTATTTGCGGACCGCTATTGGTTAAAATTAAGACATGTATCCAATAATGAAGCGAATACCTCATAGCTTTGCATAGCACGGGTATAATTAAATTAAGTATACGAATCTATTTATATGCCCAATTTGGCAATAAAAAATGCTACCATTGGTAAGCAAAACGATTCGTTTGTGTTTATAAGTACCGAGCGTTAGTTGCATTATGTAAAATAAAGGTTTCCATAGATTCCACACAAAATTGTTTCATACTCGTTTATTTATGCAGCGTTTTCATGTGCAGCGACATCATGAAAAAACCGGGCAAATTTCGGGCAGTTTACATACACTCCGAATGTATTTCTAGCCGGGTACATTAAACAATTGCATTTCGGAGATAGTATTTTTAATAATCGATAGCGATATCACTTAAAATTTACATTTACCCACACCCGTATCTTGATTAGATAGCATTTCAAATGTTTATACCGCACTATCCACCATTTACGATTAGCCGCACCTTTCTCGTTGCAATTGCATACTGGGCTTCATTCCATTGGTTGTTATGTTTCCTTGTTGATATGAAAACGTGATAAAAACATGGGGCTGACATAATTCCGCGAAATTTTCAAGTAGGTGCAACCTGAAAAACGTAGTAGGCGCCGCCGTCGACTGGCGGGAACTCGACACTAGCAACAGTTCAGTCTTACTTCTATTTTACATAGCCGTTATTGTACCGTTACTCTACAAGTGTTTTAGGTTTATTTGTGGACAAACTTGTATTGATACGTTTGTTTAGGTATTATGATTTCTAGAAAGTTGTAGTTATGAACAATCAATTATAATTCTAATTCAAACGAAAACCATAACTGAGTTATAGAACTTGGCATTATGAGCTTCACAAAACAACGGATTACTACAAGATTTTTTAATATAAAAAAAACCGTCTCATCTATTTCCAAAATATTAAAATCTTGAAGCGTTACTACGGGACGTCACGTAACGATTAGATTCGTATAGTTACCCGAGCTTTTGAATCGTTGCTATTATCAAGCTCTTTATATCACTGATAATTGCCATACCAATCACTACTGACAAGAAATGGCTTCAATACTTTAAAAATGGAGGAGTGCCGCAAGGCAAGGCCACACAAAATGTTTTTATTCATTATATACGTTAGACATATGCCTTTATAAGGAGCTCTGTATCGTTGGGATTTACCAGTTTCTATAATAGATATCTTTAGAGATGTCCTGCTAACGTGAATTCTGGTAGTGAACGCAAAACAAAAGAGAAAGAGTACTTACATACTTATATTGAATCAGGATTCATATCTGGTGGGTACTTTCATTAGAGTTGCTTGTAAGATTACAGATCTCCACTTCTCCGGTAACAATTTGCCAAGCACGTCAGTTATCATCGCCCCGCTGTAATGTTAGTGGTGAATAGTAAAATAAAAGCAACCAACAGCTCTGTTCAGCGATGGATTAGTGTGGACTCAGTTTTGCTAGGTATTGTTTTAAACAAAAGGTTGTTAAGATGGCTGACATGTTGCTTTCCTAGCTACAACTGCTACAAGTCGTGGATATGATTACCGCATGAGCGCATCAAACAGATATTTGTATTCGTGGTCTGCAGAATATTTGATGACAGTAAGTAGCCATGACATGACATAAGGAAAATCTTAGACATTTTACAAATATGTCTAGAGTCTATCAGTGTATGACGTCATGACATATAAAACATTTTTGCAACTGCGTTTAGCAGCACGCGAGTCCAGGGAAAGCGATGATTCTACAATTCTTTTGTAATCTGATATCATGTATCCAACGCATCACTTCATTTAATTAGTCATATAAATTACATCTCCGATAACGCAGCGTGTAATAGTCCAACGAAACTATTATAGATTATCTGAGTTATGGCAACTGGCAAGCACATGCCTAAATGTTGAACATGTGACGAGGTTCAATGTATGCTGTGATGTGTAATAAAAAGCTCACTTTTTATACTAAAACTTGTTATAAAGAGTCCATATGTTACGAACAAGAGAACATTTACGCAGGATGATTGCTTTACAAACTGCTTGCCCCCGCGGTGCGGCCCTGAACCCGCAGGATTGCGTTTATCTGGCCGCTGGTATCGAGGCCCACGGTTTCGGCAGATGCTTGCCAAAACACCGCTGATAACTTTATGGGAGTAGGTACAACATTGCTCGTTATGTAAAATGCTGTACAATGTATGTTTGCTACCTAATCTGAATAGCAAACGGGTGTGCCTCTGTGTCGCATTCATGTGTCGCTTGCAGTATAGTAACTCTTTTTATAACTTCCAAGAAGTTTGTCAGCTCCCCTTTATTAAAAACTACAATGTCTGAATTAGTTATGGAGGAAAGGAACTGTCTGGTTTTCACCACTGGACTAAAAGCAAAGAAGCATCAAAAATTTTCAGCAATTTTTTAAAACAATAAACGGTTTGGTCTTTATGGCGTACAATGGGATATAGAGTCGGATTCCAGGAGAAATTCGGCGGTTTATTCCAGATTAGACGGCCCGCACCCATCAAACCAGTTCCAATCGGTTCGTTGAATAATAAAAATGGCCTCTATTTTGGGAACGCTGCGCCTTATCGGGCCTCTCTCAAGTTCGCTTCATAGAGAGCGCCGACCCTCGGCCGTCTGGATACCAAGTACATAAGCGGCTACGTGAGTACCACTTCCTTAGCAAATCTAATTAAAATAATGCTCACGGAAATACGAAATTATGATCTTAGAAAAATGAACACGATCTTTGTTAATTTGCGAGTTTGTATCAAGTTCTTTACCTTTTCGTATTCCTTTTTCAGGACCTTGGCCTGAGGGCTACCGATGGCGATGGAACATAACAGAGCGGTTTTTGATCAGTTTTCTGACAGTTTCAGAAGGATTTCATTAAATATCTTGCGGAGATTTATGAAAATCTACATCAGCAATTAGGAAATAATGGACCTAAGTGTTGTTTACTTTGAAATTTGAGAGTAAACGTCGATAACGCTTTGTTCTCTTCCGCTAAGTGGTTAAAACGTTCGATAAAACACAAATAGAAATTTGGCATTCATGAAACACAGATTTGAAGTTTTATTATTCTTGGGTTCATGCTCTACGCGCACAGTCTGCCCACAAAAAAGTAATGCTTAGTTCTCCATGTTTATTTGTGCCGGTGATATAACACGAGCTCTTGTTGCGTTGGATTATTTATAATTTGAATTATTCGTTGATATTGAGTAGGTTTGATAGAGTTTAATCGTTTTGTGGGAGCCCTAAAGCATGTCATTTGGTGAAGGACACGGTGAGGCGGCGGCGGCGAGGACGCGAAGTCGGCCGAGAGGAGCCGAGTAGCCTCGTGGCAATGACTCGCAGGCCTTGAGCCATGGTAGACAACCGCGGGCCCCACGGTCTCGTCCCGTAGGTACCTACTCGCCTATCGTCAACGAAGTTGTACCTAATAACGACGTGAATCGCGTAAGCTTACGAAATCCGGTTTATCTAATCGAGAAAAGCTGGGTCACATTACTTACTTAAATTATACGCAGATACACAGATTTATGGGTGACGGTTTTTTTCCAGTGCGACAATTGATAGTTTCGTCACTTTTCGGGGTCAAAAATGTATTAAATAGCGCGTGTTGCATACCTAGAGGTTGCTACGAATACTTTTAGCAACCCCAATTTGTAGGACTATGTTGATATAAAGTGATAACGACAGCTGAGCTGTAGAACAAAACAAAAAAGTCGCTTTACGTGTCTGTCTGCGTGGCCACGTTGTTCTTCTAAACTACGCAACGGATTTTGATGCCGTTTTCACCATCATTTTGAGTATTTATTCCGGACGGTTTATATGTATAATACATAATATTTAACTTATATATAATATAGAAACCTTCATGTTTTGTCAAATCGTAAAAACCATGCGAAGCAGGGCCGGCTCGTTAGTACTACATATAAACCAAAATGGCATGTCCTTGACTCTATAGTACAAATGTATCTCAAATATACATTGTACCTATGGTAGGAAGTTTGTCAAGAATAATCATCACCATATATTATCATAATAATTCAGTATTAATGAATTCTGCATTAATATGACATGACTCATATTCATTCACAAAATAATATGAGGTCTTAATTCTCAACGCAACAATATCAAAATAAATGTTAAGTATAATATCATTGTGTTATTAAAATTAAATTAACTTCTGCGGTTGTATTAAGATGAAAGGAAAGCCGATTAAATGAGATTTGTCGCCATTAGAGTGGCAACACTGTCAACAAACCGCTTATTGTAATGTGTCGGCAAAATTCAACACTGAAATACGGCGAACGCTTATCAATGCTGGCAATGTCGGTCAAATACTCCACCAACATAGGGGCGTTATCGTGAGCATAAATTCGTACTTATGTGAGTTATATACACATCCATTCAAATTATTCAATCATGTGGTATTTAAAAATAAGTATACAAATAAACAACGGAGTTCATTTGAATCTACGAGTATGCGCTAAAAATATCTCTAACATGGAATTTGGATCGTCTGCCATGATTTACTCAGCTGATAATAGTCTCTTTGATGGGCAACCCCTGCTTGATCTTGATTGTCATCTCGTGATATTATCATCTGGACTCTGTCGACTTAAAAGTTATAACGATCAGTTTAGTTCGCGCAGGGGGTTCACTTAACGTAAACCATCCACCCCAATATTGTGAGTTCATCTCGGTCGGCATTGCCCTTCTCAGAAGAACCACACAAAAACATAGTTTACTGATGTTTCAGATCAATAAACTTTTTGAATAAAGCGATAGACGAATATAACAAGGATTACTAAGAAATTGTGTACCTAAGTTCTCAATGTCATCATAAAAACAATGCACGTTTAACTTGGGAAATTAGCCGATGCTGCCAGCCATGACATTTTCATATGAAGTGTGGTATATAACATTAAATATCGCTAGCTATTTGCGGTGGAATGTAAATGTTGCTGTGTTTGGGCGTGTTTTCATCTGCCTTGTGAGTAAAAAATTAAGTCTCCTTAAGATAATTCGTGCAAGGTAATTAATTAAGAGCTATTAAATTGTTGATTCTCCTTAAACATAGGACTGCAAACTGGACTACGTGGCGTAGCTGAATGTCTGAGAATGTTCCTCGCAGTGTTGTGAGCTACGATTTATGATATTGATTTGGTTGTTGGCGTGTTTCGCAAAGGTGACATTGCAAGAGAAAATTCCGTAGAAAACTGTTGAGATATCCTCATGCTAGTGTGATGTGGACATATTAAAGTTCATACGTTACAAGCGCATCACGATGATCGTGTGCACGTACTATGAGATAAACGGGATCCTCTTAACTTAATGGGTGGAAGAGGTGCAAAAGAAGTTTAATTAAAATATGTCTTGCGCAGTCAATCAATAATGCCATCCAATAACTATCAATTAAAAAGTTGATAATTATAATTTTTATTCCTCATTGACGATGAATCTACATAATTATGAATAAATGATGTCATCATCATAATATGTCACAACCACAAGTCACCCTAAACCGTGATGTACAATATAAAGCAAACCTCCGTTTAAGCTGATAAGACTTCCTATATTACCGGGACTGATTGTAACATCATCGGTGATCGTTATCAGTTGTGTAGCATCTGTGTTCATTATACGGAGAGACACGAGCCCTAGGTTTATTGACCTAAGATTAGGAGTTGGAGTTAGGCAAGGAGTGTTTCCTGTGGGGTTAAGAGCGCGCTGCGCGGGCGCCATGCGTGCTCCCGGTCGGTTCGCACGCCCCTGCAATAAGTTTTAATTGAGTTTGACCGCAGGAAGCAACGGTTACGGTCTACGCATAGGGTGACATCTCTGCATGACCAACATAAGTAGTATGTGCACATGAATCGATTGCTTTACTTCAAATCCATGTAGATTTTTTTCAATCTTTGTTTTGTATTCTGCTGCCATTTGTAATGTGTAGATTTATCCGAGTTAAATGTATTCTGATGAAATAGTGAATTGATTCAAAAGGTCGCTTTTGTTTAGTTCTCTATATGACTTTGTTGGCATTGATAGTTTTTTGCTGAATAATAAAAGATTAGGTACAAGTACTCAGTGTAGTGCGTAGTCTGCGTCATTTATAACACGATGTCTTTCCATTGAGTTAAATCGGCTCAAACAGACTGCTTAGTCGAATTAAATACCTAATGGTTGTTAACGTCAACAATGAACTCAGACGGTGTTTTTTGCTGCATGATACTGTTTCTTATTTTATTGTTTATCAGTTTTAAAATAAAAAGTGTAAAAGTTGTGTCGAGTCACGGTCCGTTCTTGTCCGGCGTCGTGGTCACCGCAGAGCGGGCGTGGACGCGCGGCGTGCGCCCGCGCTGGTTCTGTCACCGCCAACAAATTGCTTTGTTTATGGCTTCTTATTGAAATGTGCCTAATACAAACTGCACGAGGTGGACGCCTCGGATCTGGACCGGACCTTCCTATGAACACACGTTTCACAAGAGGCCTTGTAACAGTTGCTTTGAAATTCATTATTTTACTGAATAGCGTGGCTTTTGAACGGTTATTGTGACTTGTTTTAAGGCGCAGATAAGTGTTAACAGCCTTGAGTGGCTATCTTGCGTGTTCTGAGCTAAGCTCACGCAACGAGTCGTATACGTCCACCCAGTAATAGGACTCGCCCATCAAGGAGCGCTGTCCCAAATTAGACGCATTATTAATTTATATTATACATAAATCAAAATGAATTATATTAAGGGCTGATTTTTCAATAGTCAGATAATTTTTATCAGAGGAATAAATATGGCGCTGATAGCTTTTGTATGGAAAATATGTCAAACTATCACATTTATTATTCTGACAAAAGTAACCTATCCCACCCTAACCACCTAACCCACCTGTGGCATGTTATTGCGTGATTCTCAATTTTTTATCCGCGTTAGATATAACTTTACAAATTAGTTGCACTATGTAATTTAAACATAATCTAAAATATTCATAAATTAAGTTATTAAGAAAATGCTCTTATTAACATATGTATATTGTTTACAAATCATTAACACTACTCGTTTACACGTGATCTTCAGTTTTAAATAATTAAAAGTCAGTTAGCGCCGCCTTAAGTAATTTTTTGGACATTACGATATGCTAGCAAATAGCAATGAAGTCATATTATAGTAAATATTATGTCGTTTTGGATCCTCGTCAAATTTAAGGGTGTAGTACGTAATTACCTATAGTATAGAGTTAGACCATCAAACCGAACAACTTTGTCCATGGTACATCAACACCGTAATCGCGAAAAAATAATCAGCCGTCCCTTAAATTTGCGTCGAGTAGGTATTGAAGTTTTCTATGGGACAGTTGAAAATTTTGTCGCGATTACGATCTTGGTCCCATGGAGAAAGTTGTTCGGTTTGATGTTCTGTATCACACCCTGAAATTTGACGAGGATGCAAAGCAACACGTTGTATATCGATGAATGAAGTCAATCTTTGATGTGAATCTTACAACAAGCAGTTAGGCGTGCTACATACACTAATATCCCAGTCTGTACATCATACAGTCGTCCGACGAAGCCTTTTTTTTTTTTTTTGTGGGTTGGGAAATAATCAAATGACTTCTCCCGCTCTGGGCAGAGCGGGAGGGCGTGTCAGACTTTTACTGACTAAAACCCACCGTGTTCCTTCAGTTGCCCGTGCCAGGGCCACGGTATCTCTTTCGAACTACCCGCGACCCCGGCGGCATCGGTGCAATTGACCCCGTCACTGCTGACATCTCTTTGAGGCGCGCGTGGAACACAACGCGCCGTCAAACCGGGCCTGCAGTGCTATTCTGTACAAATCTCACCGTGAAAACTGTCGTGAAGTGAGCGTGAAGTGAGCTTTCAATAGTGTCAATCACTAGCATCAGGTAGAATAAAATGACAACTCACTTCACCTAGGCTTTCACGGTGAGATTTGTACAGAATAGCACTGCTGGTCCTTACCGGACGGCGAGCTGCCCATTACTCGTCGTCCGCAAGCCCGCGCCTACGGTGGCCGGGAATCGGCGATAGATTCCCGCCGCCCAGGGCGTCTCCTACGGCGGCTAGGGGCGCGAGGGCGCGGCTGTTGCCTCTCCCTCACGCGTTCCGCTTCCTCCTTCGCGAGCATTACTGCTTCGCAGAAGGAGGTGACGGCCTCCATGCACTCTCGCTCCGGACCATGGCCTGGACCAGGTTTGGACGAGAGAGATCGCCGCCGCCGATCGCCTCCGTGAGAACACGGCGGTGCTCCGCCCAAGCCGGGCAGACCTCCACTGTATGCTCCACCGTGTCCTCCGGACGATCCACACAATGGTGACACCCGGGCGTTTCTTCCCGCCTTATCCGAAACAGGAACCTCCCAAAACAACCGTGTCCGGTGAGGACCTGCGTCAGGCGGAAGGTGAGGACGCCGTGGCGCCTCTCCAACCACTCCTCAAAGAGGGGACTTATCGCCGCAATTGTGGCGTGCCCCGAGCTGCATACGAAGTTCGGCGAACTACGTAAGCAGCTCGGGCTTCGTCGGACGACTGTATGATGTATAGACTGTTCTAATATCTTACTTACTTCAGAATCGAATATAGGTATTTATGACTGTCCGGCTGTGAGAATGAGCATGTGCGTAGCACCAGCACCCCTTACCAAATTACGTTGATGAGTCATAGCTAGGTAGGTTAGGTACCTTTTAATTAAATATTTTGATAAAAAAATTCAGATAGTGGTTAGTACCTAACCTACCAAACCATGATTAGATATGAACTTTTTCATGAAAATAAATATTGTGAATTGAATACAAAAGCATTGGTCACATTCACATCCTTACGACAAGCTCGTCACGTCACACTATTTCCAACCACTCCAACTACCTACTGTATGTTGGTACCTAAGCCAGAATCGACACGGCGAAGACCAGAAAAGCGTTGAGAAAATTGAAGCTCGTAAAGTCCCAGAAAAGATAATATACAACCTTTATGGACAAGGTCGTCAGAAAAGAACAGTGGAGGAGTAGAAAACCATCGTTTCTACTTCCCTCCAAATGAAGCAGTAGAAAAGCGCTAGACAACAACATGGATGAGCCCAGTTGCTGGATTAGCCTATTTTGTATAAAAGTATGTTAATAAATACCAGCCTGTTATTGTCCCACTGCAGGGTAAAGGCTTCTTCTCATTGAAAGAAGGCACGAGCAGTGACTACCCACGCTTGCTCAAGACGGGTTGGCGATTTCCGACTTACATTGAAATCCAGGTTTCCTCACGTTATTTGCCTTTACCGTTGTCAGCAATGTCCAAGGTAAACGCAGAAAGGAAAGGAAAAGGATGTTACATGACAATAAAGACAGTTGAAGTTAGTCTAGTACTCTAGAGATACCTACATAGAAAGCCTACAGATGTTAAGACTAAGACATGTTCAATTTTGTTGCTCAGATAGCGCTTACTTCAGAAGACTTCAGCTGAAGGCCAGCAAATAGGCCATTAAAAGATACATCTTGAAGCCTGCTCGTGCGTAAATGACAGCAGCAGATAACAGTTCTTGGATGGGTGACCAGCCAATACTATCTAAACTCCTTTGTGCCTCAGACTGCACGTTAAGCCGTTGGTAGTTGGTATTGGCTGTCATTTGGAGATCTTTGACAGTCGTTATAAGGATAGTCAGAAGCCCAAAAGTCTAAGGGTGCATTTCCACTGACGCGGTGCTGGGCGGAGCGGAGCGGAGACGTGCAGGAATCATCCAATCACAGACGAGACAAGAGACGCGATGAGGATTGCAACCATTATGATTGGTCGATTCCTGCACGTCTCCGCTCCACTCCGCGTCAGTGGAAACGTACCCTAACAGGGTTGTGGAGGAGTAAAATAAGTACTGGTATTCAGCTGCATCTGGTTAGACTGGAAGCCGACCCCAACATAATTGAGAAAATGCTAGACTTGTAACTAAGCCAGATGCAATAAACACAAAAATATTGCTAGCCTTCAGACCTACAGAACATTGAACCGCAGTCAGATGACAGATGGGGCCCAGAAGTATAATTTACCTCTGGCAAGTATAAACATCTTGTAATAACTACGAGTACTAGTAGCGTTGTGTATTGTCGTCAGGGGACCTCTTTTAAGTGTACGCTATTAAATCATACCGACTGGGATAGGATAGGAGCGTGTTGTGTGGCTGTGATAACATAACATCACGCCTGTTTTCCCTGGAGGGTTAGGCAGAGGTGTACCGATAGTACACCCACATTTCTCCAGTTATGTTTGTCCCATGTAATAGGGGGCGAGCCTATTGCCATCAACCGGGCACAATTCTAAACCGCGGGCTGCTACTAAGAAATTCCTGATAGAAAAAATCCAATACCATTTTGCCTGACCTAGCAATCGAACCCAGGACCTCATGCTCAGCAGTCGCACTTGCGACCACTAGACCAACGAAGTAGTATGTTAAACAATAAAAAAAGTCTGGTACATAAAGACTTCTTTTATAAGGGAGGCCCACGTCTGTCATTTGTATACACAACCAGATAAAAAGCCGGCCAAGTGCGTGTCGGAACACGCACAATGAAGGGTTTCGTAGTTGAAAAGAATTTATCCCAAAAACAAACAAAATGGATTACAAAAAAAAATTTTTTTTACGTCATAAAACTACAAATTAACAATTTTCAGACTTTTCCCTTTACTTGTGCTGGGAGACTTTGCTTCAAGAAGCAAAGTCTCCCTAGTCCCCTCAAAGTCTGACCTAGAATAATGAAAGGCAAGATTGCCTTTCATTATTCTAGGTCAACGGGAAATACCATATGGGTTTTGATTTACTTGCGAGTATATATGTCGCATAAATGACCGTATGTTTTTATTGCGTTTACTTAGAGCTTAATTTTTTTTTAACTCTAAGGGTCCATAGATTTACGTATTTGATATTGATTTCTACTTGATACCTCCACGTGATCCTGAGAAAAAGGGTATTGACAGACTGACATACTTGAAAATATTTTTTTTTTATGTGTTAAAATTACAAATTATTAATTTTCGGACTTTTTCCATTACTTGTGCTATAAGACCTTGCTTCTTGCCCAATTTTATGATTCTAGGTCAACGGGAAGTACCCTATAGGTTTTGATTTACTTGCAAGTATCAAAATGTGTCGCAAAATGGCCGTATTTTTTATTGCGTTGACTTAGAAGCTTGATTCTTTTTAGAACTATAATGGATCATAGATTTACGTATTCGGTATTAATTTGAACTTGATATCTCCACGCGCCCCTGAGAAAAAGGGTCTTGACAGACTTGATTTTTTTTTATATGATAGAATTACAAATTAACAATTTTCGGACTTTTTCCTTTATTTGTGCTGTGAGACCTTACTTCTTGCCAAATTTTACGATTCTAGGACAACGGGAAGTACCCTATAGGTTTTGATTTACTTGCGAGTATCAAAATATATCGCATAAATGGCCGTATGATTTTATTGCGTTGACTTAGAAGCTTGAGTTTTTTAGGACTCCAAGAAACTATAGACTTACGTATTTGATATTAATTTAAAAAAGGGTCTGGACAGACTGACAGACAGACAGGCAGACAGACGGACAACGAAGTGATCCTATAAGTGTTTCGTTTTTTTCCTTTTGAGGTACGGAACCCTAAAAAGTAATTAAATAATTATATGTACCTACCCTAGTTATACACACATAATTCACTGATTGCCATGACAATTTGGCTGCATATTAGTGTCCATGTCCAGTATTAGGACAGCACACTTTTTATGAAAATCCGGGAACTAGACACCAGGTATATATCTGCCGGTCTATTATGTAAAAATGTCACCGTGAAAACTTAGGTGAAGTGTGTGAGCTTGAAGTGAACTGACAGTCCCTAGCATCAGATGGAAGGACAGCTCGCTTCAAGCTTATTTCAGGTGGACAGTGATTGGGCCTCTATGGGCCGGCCTAATCACTGTCCAGCTTGAGACCATAGAGCAATAGAGGTCATAATATCAGCCGTTCTATTCTGTAAAAATGTCATCGTGAAAACTGAGGTGAAATGAGGTTGAAGCGAGCTGTCCTTCCATCTGATGGTAGAGATTGTCAGTTCACTTCAAGGTTACTCACTTTACCTAAGTTTTCACGGTGACATTTTTACATAGAGGCATAGAGATCATAACATCAGCCTATTCTGTAAAAATGTCACCGAAAAAAACCGGAAAAGGCTAGGCAAATGATGAGTTGGGGGACTCATCATCTGCCTAGCCTTTTCCCAACTATGTTGGGATCGGCTTCCGGTCTAACTGGATGCAGCTGAATACTAGTATTTTACATGGATTGACTGCATAAGATCTGACCGCCACAACTCAGTTACTAACCCACTAACGAATCTAAATATAATCCAAGAAAATAAAGGGGTTTCCGTATTGCCTCCTCCTTTGGCAAAGGCATTTCCTTTATTTTTGGGTGGAACACTAAGATTTTTTACCAATGTGCGTTAAACTGTGGGTCAAATAACTTTATTTTCTTTCTTTCTTTCAATGTAGGTTTATACCAGTACAGTATAGTAGTAAAAGTACAAAACATGCTTTCACAGAAAAATTTTATATGTACCTCGGACCGCTACTCTACAACAGGCTAAACGAAAAAGGAAATATCTACTCCTTAAATAATAGTAACTGTAAGAAAATCCTTAAAGAAGCTCTTCAATCTATGTCCTATGAAGATACAGAGAAGTTATTAATTGTGCTAAAGTAAATATTGTTAGTATTATATAATTTTATCTATTTTATACACCTTTTTACTGTAACAATAAGATAAGATAAATATGAGTATTTTTCATCAATTAATGTTACCTCCAATCGCCTGAAACACAGGATTTCCTAGTTCAGGCACAAGTCATGGGTGAACTTGCCATAGATTTAAGAAAAATTGTATTTAACGTAAGTCCTTATGTTTTTGAATAAATTTTTATTTTATTTTTTTTTTTTTTTTTTTTTATACCACCTACTCTACTCTTTCGCGCCGGTTATCTATGTACACTTGTACAATCAACCACACCCATCGACCGCACATCAGTACTAAGGCATACGCTACGAAGGCGCTGTCAATGTCAATGTTACCACTCTTTTGCAGTTGACTGTTTAAGTAATAGTCAAGTGCAATGTGTAGTGTGTTAGGTATGAACCGGCCGAAAGACGGTGACTAAAAGGTCTTATACCAAGAAATGTGTAGGTACCTATAACAGTAAAGTCTAAGGTTTTCCGCAACGACGAAACTGCATCATGGCTAAAGTATGCAGGAGCCTACAGATTTAGTTTTAAGACTGCATATTGTTATGCAATACAACTCGATGATTATTATTTGATTGTACAAAATTATCTAGTGGCAATAACACTGGGTATGATGGGTACACCTACCAACTAATAAGCAATGGGTAAGACCATAGAAATATACTTATATGTATGGGTAAGACCGTATAGGTCAGTGAGCCTTGTGACCTCCAGAGTAGTGCGTTCCCCGACGGTTACAGTCACTCGCTGCTACAACTGTCATGAGTTTTGTCCAGAAATAGGAATAGCGTTCTGTTTTTGCGGCATTATTTGAGTTACTGTCAATCTGAATGTTATTTGGTATAAATAGCCGAGACTGATACAGTTGATAGTGGTGTGATTTCGGCGCGCGCTGTGCGATTGCGGGGCTCGGGGGCCCGGGGCGGCCGCCAGTGCGCCGCCGCCGGCCCCGAGTCGTGACAGCCGTTTGTTAAACTAATGGCGCATAAAAAGAAAACCGCCTTCCATTCTTCCATTAACTCTGTCCAAGTGTGCGACTGTTGACTCGGCCAATTTGCACGCGCGAATAGAATTTGTCTAACTACCTACTCGTATTTCTATTGTACCACTTGTTATTTCCGCCTCAAATAAGCGTTGTCATTCTTGTGATTACTCGCTTGTTCCTCGGTCTCGACAAACTCCACGTTCATTATTATCCGGCTCTATAGCTAAATAGACGCCCCCTATTCATAGATTAAATTGGTGTTAAGTTTTTATAGAGCCACTTTGTTTCATGATGAAGAAATTAGCGAAGATGGCGCCATGTGCTACGTCGCGGGGGTCGAGGGATCAGCACATGTAGCCCACGCGACACATCGCTCGAAAAATGGAGCCGCGATAAAAAGCAGGCGGTGTCGGCGGCTCCGGCGGGCGTGAGAACGGCGACACGTGGCCTCAGCCAGGCGCGAGCTCATTCATGCATTTGATTCATAAATTGTAAGCGTGTTTTAAGGGCACACACACGACAGAGACAATCCGTTTGGCGTTTAGTGAAATTGGATGAAGTCAAGAGTTCAGTCAGTCCCAGAAACAAAGGGAAGATTCCTCATAATATAAGCGTGCCGAGTGAGCATTTATGGTTATTTGTGTGGGGAATGCAATCGTTCGCGGGCGATCAGCGGCAGCAGCCGCGGCGCCCCGCTTGCTATAAATCAGGACCGATTGAGGTCGAACCGGACGCGAGTTATTTTTAAAATTGCGTGCACAATATTATGTGTTTAGGTGGAATATGATAATTGCGTCTGCGAGAGAGGCGCCGTAAGCCGACACCGACGATGGGATTACAGAGCGCACGCCGCGACCGCCGGCCGAGGCAGCCTCGGGGCCGCCATGCGCCGGGCCGCCAGGCCGCCTGCCTCGAGCCGCCCCCAGGCCGAGACCGCTCGCCTCGCATCAACACGCCTCGTTACATCCAATACTGCATATCAAACTAATGTAACAATACATTATACCTTTGGAACTCGGTTTCAGTATTTCTCATCGTTAGGTAGGTAGGTCATGCACCTTCAGTCAAATTCATCTAAAGTTCTAAGTAAGTCGAGGAATTTTTGGACACCACTAGTTTTCGAATAGATCGTATATGTTAAGTACGAACAGTAGTAGTGATGCGAAAGTAATACTTCAGGATTTGCTTGCCACACGGATTTCATGTAGGTAGGCATAGAACTCTAAGTAGGTAGGTTTAACTGACTGACTTGTCGGAGGTCGCTGTGATAAACCTGAATATTGATATTCATCGATATTGATCGAGGTTAGGCGTTATTTTATTTTCAAAGAGTTGTTTTTTAGGGTTCCGTAATCAAAAGGTAACAACGGAACCCTTATTGAATCAATTCGTTTATTGTCCGTCTGTCTGTCTGTCTGCCAAGACTCTTTTTCTATATCAAATACGTAAATCAACGGTCTCTTGGAGCTGTAAAGAAAATCAAGCTTCTAAGTCAACGCGATAAAAAATACGACCATTTATGCGACATATTTTGATATCAAAGCCGTTGATTTTGAATCATGAAATTTAGCAAGAAACAAGGTCTCACAGCAGCTCAAGTAAAGGAAATAGCTCGAAAATCTTTAAGTAATTTGTAATTTTTTTTTTTAAATGGTGTTCATAGTATTCTTTTCTATTCTATTCTATTTTATCACATCTTAATTTTTTTTTGCGACTAAGTAGGTACACATAATTGCAGTTGGAGAATTGACCGTGACGTACTTATATCGATTTATCGATATATGGGACAGCATGCTTTTCATCTTCAATGTTTATTTTGTTTTTGGGATAAAATTCAACCCAACTACGGAACCCTTCACTGTGCGTGGTTCGACATGCATTTGACCGGTTTTTTTTTATTCTACTAGATAGGTATTACTTTGTGTGGTACTACGTACGGATGCAGGGAGTGGTGATGGTGACAAGCATGAAACTGTAATATTCACAAATTGTTGACGTTGAAAACTGGTGTAATAAAAAGCATCGCCGCTGATAATTAGGTACAAAGGAATCTTACCGAATAATCATAACAAAGCTATTATAACAACTATGAATAATGGTCAAATTAACATAATATTTTTTGTCGCCTCCTTTGGTGGTGGCCGCGGACAGGTACAAGCTATGAGGGTGCAGAATTCTTTGAATGGGCATTCTAGTTGACCAGCTGGTTAACGATTGTGAGTCGTAGAAGTGTTGAAATAAGACTCAAAGCATCTTGAACAAACCTAATCTTATTTAGGAAGAATAGAATGAAGAGGTCTATTGGAATTTGAAACTTGAGTTATGACGCCAAGGTATGTTTTAGAATGTACCGAAAGAGGTGCGAAGGTCGACTAAGCTACTATCAATCAGCAAGGCGCCATTGAGGGTTGGTCGAGGCTCGTGAGAAACCGTAAACACTTACTCGCTTTATCTGATAGAGATTTTTTTCGCTCAGCAGCAGGTCCAGTCAATTAATGGATTGCGCCGTTATTTGGTTTATTTTTGTTACCGACGCTGCTTAGGATCAGGAGAGGCTAATTTATCTGGAAGGGTTTGACAGGTAAGGCATTACCGCGATGCTGATCGCCCTCACGGCCTCATCGGCCAGAATTAACGTCTTATCACTGATTTTATAATAAATGGAACGCATAATCCTTCTTGCGTGCTTTGTAATTGTGTTGTGTGCGGCTCTTTTGATACATTTGTTAACGAGGAACCTCGGTAATGAGAACGCCGAGGGAGCAGTTCAGATCGGTTTACATGGAATACGTGCTCCCTCCAAAGAATTGGATTGTTCTCTTTTATTGATTTGTAGAGCCGTGAGGTTCTAAGCGTTTTAGAATTGAAGACAAATATTTGTCGGGGTTGTGGTCTGGGCGGTCTGTCGACGCACATGTGCGCCTAAAAAACTGTGTGATGTGTGCAGTGTGTTCGGTGCTGTGTGTTGACAGTGCGCATAGCTGCGACAAAGCACTGCGCCCGCGCCGCCGCGCCGCCGGCGACCACCCTCCCCGAAGAATCCCTTGTTATCATTTGAATAACTTTAACTATCCAACGCAGCATAAAATATGTGAAACAAGAGCCTGAAATGTGCAAATGTTTTAATAACCCTTTAATAGTATTCAACATTATGTATTCTAAAGGCATGTAAATATTCTCGGGATTTACGAGTCGATGCGTGTGCTATTGTTTAATGAAATAACTATAATTATTGTTATTGGAATGCTTAGGATAGAACCGGTAGGTGTAAATATTTCAAATCTTGTCAGAATCAGATAGGGCGATGATTGTAGATCTCGTGAGAGAGGAGGCTTATCTAAAGGAAGTCATCTATTTTTTTTATGAATATTTATTTTGGTTGGAAAATTTCTCAGTGTGGGGCAATAGTAATGGCGTATAAATTCCTTGATTAGATACCGTCCTTGGGAACTACCAACAAAATTAATCCCGCGGCCCGCCGCAATTTTCCGGTATCGACTTGATATTGTTTCCTTTGCTGCATTATTAAAACTGATAAGTGGTTATTTAATATACTATTATGTTTTCATACAATTTTTTAGCTTGCATGAATTTTTCAATTTGTTTTTACTTGCTTATGAATTGAAAGCAGAATAATTTTTTGATAGCTATCGTGTCGCTGCGTGGTTTGAGTTTGTAACTAAGTATTTAGTTAACTATTATTATCGGTAAAGGGCGTTATTTTTAGTTCATTGAAAATATAGCTCCGACATTTTGATATCTATTTTTATCTTGCCATCTCGGGCGGTCCCTTTCTTGGCTCATTGCCTATAATATCTTGAATTGAATTCACAACTCTAGCAATACTTCGTAAAAAATATGAAAGAACCCAGTGACTACTATAAAATTAGGTACCTATCGTGTGTAGTTCTGTCGAGATGGCGGTACACAAACACACTAATACTGTTTACCTAATGAGTTGTGTCGGCTACACGCGATCCATTCTCACGACCCAACATGGAGAAAAAAAAGAAATTCCCAAAATTTTAACGCAATAGATACATTGTCTCTACATAAACAACGGTTAAATTTCACCGAAAAACATTCGGCTGTGGCAGTGTGGAGACGGATTTCAAAAGATTTTGTTAATGCCCAGAAGAGAAGCACCATATTATTTCAAAAAAAGTAAACCATAAAGTGATTACTTATCTAAGATGAAAAGCCGTACGATAAGTTAATACTTTTGAACTACAAAACTTATTTTACCAAGTACCTGAACGGAAAGAACCTTTAAATACGCTTCCATAGAATCTTCTGCTCCAAAACTCTTTAAAAAAAATGTATGGTTTAATTATTAATTTTCATTATACGTGTTTGTAAGGACATCATGTGTCATCCTGTTTATCCAGCGAGAATATTATAATCCTTCTAACGATAACTTCGAACTGAACATTGGCAGAACAGAAATGGTCTCCACAGCATCGCCGCCACGCACGTCGTATCTATGGAATGCCCATACGTCGATGGGCACCACACTTTACGCCTTCCCTCAAAATTGATTGCTTATTCTCCTTTTGGCTGCCTTTTAACAACTATAGGGCCAAATTGTTATGTAACTTATTAATGAACCTCCAGCCCGATTGATGGGAATACTAAAACACATAGTTTCAAATGGTTAATTGACATTTTTCTTGGGCGATGTGACTTCATGTGACCCGAATTTTCTACGTACTAGAGCACATAAATGAGTCAGTCAATGATACAATTAAATTGTTATGGTATGCCGTCTCGTAATTTCATATCATCAAATTGATAACTCTTTCATTAGTTTTAAGAATCTACGCTTTTTTATCATTATACATAACTTGCACAAAGAAATTTAGTTTCGCATGCATTTCATATCGTAAAAGGTCATGTTGTTAGAATAAATAACATTTCGGTTACTATTAGATGCTAAATGGAAAGTAAATACTTTATGTAGGACATAATTTGCACATAACTTATTATTTCCCTTCTATAATTTATGTTGCGTCTATAGTTTTGCCTAGTCTTAGTCGGGACGGGCGAGGTATTTGATAACCAGAGTTTTGTAGCTTGCTGGAGCTCGTGACTAAATAATAACAGCCGCACGGGTCGATCGGAGGTTAAGCTACACTTACCGCGGTCGGTTCGTGGATGGGTGACCATCCATAACATATCGAGACTCCTCCGTGCCTCGGAAGGCACGTTAAGCCGTTGGTCCCAGCCGTCATTTGTAAATATTTGACAGTTGTTACGGTTAGTCAGAAGCCTGAAAGTTTGACAACCAGTCTTACCAAGGGGTAGGTACCGCCCAAATAAGTGGGTTGTAGAGGTCTGATAGGCAGTCGCTCCATGTAAAATAAGTACTGGTATTCAGCTGCCTCCGGTTAGACTGGAAGCCGACCCCAACATAGTTGGGAAAAGGCTAGGCGGGCAGGCAGGAAATGTTGTATCATTGCCCTGTTTAATTAATGGTAAATGTTTTAAAGCGGCTTTAATCTGACGAAAACATGACCGAGCAGTGTTGCGGTAATCTACATCTGCGATATCGTCGCCGGGACAAGACAAAGCGGGTACAATTTCGCTCGCCACACAGCGTCGTGCGTAATGCGGTAAAAATGTCGCCGCCTTCTAATTAGCACTAGGCTCCCAAGACACTAGGTACACAAATAGAATTGCTCTCTTTATGTTTCTCGTTACTTGTGACACCAAAGGGGCAATGTACTGAATGAAAAGTGGACACCGGCTGCGGTGAGAGCAGGCGCACTGTGCCGTGAAGCGCAGCCTGCCAGGCTCCCAGGTCCCAGGCCGAGCAGCCACCGCAATTATGTGTTCTGAGGGAGAAAATACGTGAAACGCGCCGCCCGATACTGTGTTTATCCAACGAGTATTAACTTTATTATAAGTCACGTGAAAGTGGCTTTCCAGAGGATGCATCCGTTTAGCACAACGACTTTGTGCTGTCAGTTCCCACTTTCTCAGATCAAACATCCTTCGCCATGAGCGTGCATATGAGCGATGTTTATTTATTTACTAACGCAGTGGTTCACAATAACGGAACAACTAAGATCAATAAATAAATCCATTCCTTGTAATTCTCACAGTTGGGTCGCGTCGCCTGTGCTGAACCTCATTCCATTGAGCACGCGTCACGCTCGCGCGCGCGCTGCGCCACGTAAGCGCGTCTCCTTCGCCAGCTTTGTGTGGAACCGCCCTCGACACACACTTCTGAGAATCGAGCTCGTGGCATTTTTTAGAACGCATAATAATTTGATCGGGAAATATTTATGGAAGGGGTGGCCGGACGCAGACTAGTCGGACGAGTCAATTATCAGGCACTCGCACTAGTCGCACCGACGACGCACCAGTGTCGGTCGCCTGAAACACGCGCAATGGGTGGCTGGCTGAGGTTAACCGATGTTAACTTACAATTTATGACGTAGATAGACGAAGGGTGGAATTTCACATGATTTCATTCCCTTTTTTTTGTTAATGCCCTATATCATTATTATCGTGTAGGTATAAAGTTTTTATACATACGACAGTGAGAATGTTTTTTTTTGCTAACCCTATACGTCAGGTACCACCACTACCACTAGACCCCTAGGAATTATTATCCTAGATATAAAAGTCCTCAGGGTATAATAAAATCCTAGATATAATCAGTAACTTTGTATCAACGCAGTACGAATCGATTCGTAGCACTAGTGCTACGAACATTCTGCTACGACATTCGTAGCAGTTTGGTGGTACAATTCTCGTAGGCAATACGACATTGTCATTGTCTTAGTACTACTTATTTCATAACTGAGTTAATTAATTAATGACTTGAGATTAATATAATGGATTTAACGATTTAAGTAACAATAATATTTTTAAACTTGTTTTATTAGTAGTGATATCGGAAGGGAGTTTTATTTATACCTCAACTTTTCTACCCCTAGAATTGGTTGAGTGTACCGTAGTCTAGGTAACCTAAAGTTGATTTTACAATAATAATAATTGTTGAAGTGCTGAAAACGATACTTTATGCAGGTAGTCAAAGTTGTTACATATTTCTTTATGAACCTGTAGGTGTAACCTCTCCCGAGGTATTGGATGAGGTGGTTTAAACGTAGTCGGAAAGTATAGTTACCTAGTTAATGCATTGTGGTCTATGCGGAAATGAGCCGTCATTAAGTATTTGACACCCACAATATTCCGTAATAAATCTCTAAAAATGTCGTAAAAATCATGGGTGGACAATGGGCATAATGAATAAAGTGTCATTTCGGGCGGAACGAGAAAGGTGCAGACAAACTCAAGACCACCGATGTTTGCCACTCGAAAAAAGTAAAAAAAAAACCTGTATGCCACCGGCAATGTGATCGATTTTTTTATAAGGTCATAGCTTAGGAAGAAAATAAGAAAAGGTTGGAAGGCCTTGAATTCGCTAGGGTGTAAAGACCGCGTCATAAAACTGAATTAAAAGGTAACAACACATACGACTTAACTGTGAACTTCGCTGGAATTCAAGTTTTTTATTTTGTGTGTTATATTTATACAAACGTTATGGCATGTTGAAAAAAAAAAGTCATAAAAACATTTTTACAAAATACTTTTTTTTGCAAATAGTACCGGCAGAGTTACGTCACAACGCGAGATGCACAGTTAAGTCGTAGGGTTGTAGTGTTGGTGCCTCTGCCTTAAATAAATAAGTCTCAAAGTATATACTTACTGCCAATGCTGAAGGCAAGGGGATTACGATAAGCAAAAGCAACTGTGAAAAAGAGTGCTGTAAAGATAAGGTGGTCACTATTAACTACTCGTAAACCATAGAATCCAAAACAATACTACGGGATATAAACATCCTTTTGTGCCCAACGTAAAGCACAGAAGTGTTAATAAAAACTTGCAAAACAATAAAACAAATAATCGCCGCGCATGTTATCATGCGCACATTATAATCGTTTCTGCTAATTTGTCGCGGAGGCGGGGTGAGGAGACGTTTCCGCTGCATGTGCAAGACAATGCTGAATGGACCCATTAATAGCACAAATGAATGAGCGCGTAAACACATGTGTCCAACTGCAACCCACTACCCCACGGCTCGGCCGGCCACATGCCGCAATACATTGTCTTATGCAAAGGACATTACGTCTCATTCACTAATTTGTGAGTTGTGACGGACTTCGAGGAAGCCTCTTTTTGTGCGCCGAACTGCTTCCTCGAAATGTTATGTTTCCTTCCGCTGTTTTTGTGGTTTGTTTTGTTTTTTTTTTTTGTAAAAGCACTGTTAAAATTTTAACACTCGTGATGACTGTGTAAGCTGATACTTCTCTGTAACTTATTTTGTTAAAAATAATAAAAACAATGTAGGTAAATGAAAGTATCGTTTATAACTTGTAACTGCTAGATTGAATAGTCTGAATTTGCAGGCGACTGGATTTTGCTTATGCATATCAGCATATCTGTAGCTTTTCAACAGGTACCTAACTTTTTCCTGCACTGAAGCTATTATTGGATATAGGATAACTGCTATAATAATTGGCCAGGCTATAGTAACTGTCCACTCATAAAAAAAGAGGTAGCAACAAGGTAATGCAAGCAAGCTCATGAATGAAAAGGACCAAAACAATATTTTTCGTCCTTTTCATTTATGAGCTTGCTTCTTCTTCTTCTTGTTTCTACCTCTTTTTTTATGAGTGGCCAATTACTATAGCAGTTACCCTATAAATCTTTAATGTCCAAAGACTTCAGTGTACCTACTGAATGTAGGTAAATACCTAAATCTCGTAATCAAAAGACGATTGCTAACTTTTTTTAGAATCGATTTTATTAAAAGGCCCCCGGTGTGGAAATTTTATGAGTGACCAGTTACAAGCGTTAACTCAAAAGCGTTGTTACGATTTTCTGCGCAACGTAAAACAAAACGAACGCCTTTACACCTTAAAGTTGCTTTTTGTATAGCACTGATACTAACAATAGGTAGAAAGTTGAAACGGCACAAAAAAAAAACAGGAGTAAACTCCCGTCGTGCGTCGGAGCTGACACACACACCTATTAAAAGTAAATCAATTTACTCCTAATGGAAGTAGATATCGATTAATTAATACATTCTCTAGGACTTTAGTTAAATACACTCAAATTAAACATTTCTATAAAATCAATATCCCAGGAATCGGTCACAAATAAGATCGTATTAATAAACACAACAAAATACTTTGGGCTACTGAATGTTGAGGACGTGGATAGACGTGTTACTTTAGGATTATTGTTCTGTCCTCCCGCAGATCACTTCCTGTGCTTTTCACTTCTCGTTTGTTTAACGCATAACAAAGTACGGACGATACCTGCAGGACAATGGTCAGGTACCAGCTATTGACAATTCGTCAGCTCACTTACGGACAGTTAAATTTTTGTCGCCAGCAAGTCGAAGTGCCAACGACTCGCTGGCGCCAGATATCCCAGTCTATTGTCATATTATTATATTACTATTCCTTTCTTCTGAACCAAAGATGATGGTCAATTGTTACAGGTACTGGGAGATATTCTTATAATAAACACTGTGAATTGGGAATTCCGCACGTTTGTTTCGGTGGCGCTTGATTTAACTTCATTTCACGGTTCTGAGTTTGAGACATGCGGTCTTTTATCTGTATCTTTTATAAATCTATACCAAACACTTGTTACGGATGGATTGTGTTTTCAACGTCAACGTCCATTTCTTGAAAACATGACAATTCACATATTTTGTATTTCGTATTGAGTTTATCAATGCATCGGTGGCCGGATATGCACCGTCGCACCGCCTTTTCGACTCTTATCTAAGTACACTCAATAAACTCTATTAATATGTATTAAATAATGTTTAAATTTTCTGTAGTAGCTAATAATTGGCGAACGTATGAGACCCGCATCGTTAGGATTGGTACATAATGACTTAATTGGGTTATAAATAACGTCAATATGTAATGATCGGTGGTGATATTTTTATGCCAGCAAATAGTGGTCACGTGTCGGGAATTCGCTACAATTGGCTCGTCGGGCGGCAGTGCGGCACCCTAATCAACAGATTGGGGCCTGCAATGACGTGATTATTATGTTACATATCTGTAACACAAACTGTTTAATTTTATAGGGGTGAAATTACCACGCGAACAGTAAAAGTTAACTCGGCAATAATAGAATTTCGGTTTTTGGAAACATTGGGTCTATTTCCATTGCATTTGTATAATCGATAAGCGAAGTCATCAGAATATGTTAGCGACCAAATGGCGCCCCTTCCTTGAAGGACCGCATAAACTAAACGGCTATGCGCAATTCAGATTGCCGTATCGTGGGAACATCGCGGCGTATTGACAGTGATACGTGAAACTGACAAATATATGGCGGGGCAGAGCCTCCTCGAAAGAATCCAACGTCTGTATTCAATATTATGTATTAACATTGATTACGCCGGACATTCATATCATTATCGACCAAATAAGTTGTCAACGTATGATCGAGCGCTTCACATCACCTAGTTCCCATGCTCGCAGTGTTACTTTTCCCATGTAGTTATCATTGGGCCGTCATGTCACTCCATAGGTCAGTGTTTCGATAAACAAGTGAACCCTATGCATTATGTGCGTGCATCATGATATGATATTGAGCTAATATGGCGATGGCATGACGTAACCACCGCGGCCAGAGATGTGTCACTGCGCAGGCGCAACACATCATGGCGAACATTTTATCATTCGAACAGTTTCGTAAGTGTCCTCGAATGTGATACATTATATTCATTATCAACAAACGATTAACTGCTTACCAATGTTGAAAGTCTTGTAAGTACATAAATATTGAGTTCGTCTTTCATTTACACAATAGGGCTCTGAAATGTGGAAATCTGTCATCAATATATCTCATGAAAACATATTTTCAGCATCTTAAAGAAAAATAGCCGCAAGAGAATCCTGGTGGTTCATGCATGCAGGCGAGGCATGCCTACCTACGAACACGAAATAAAACGTTGGAGACAGCATTCCCGACAAGTGGCGCGGAGTATTACATGTATATTTGTGTTATAAATTTTATGGGCCACGCACGACAACTGTTTGCATAGTCACATGAAATTTTGTGAGCTGAACGTCATTTATGCTCTATTTGATACATCCTAAATACATAAATTATAAAGTCATCCCGACACTTTCTCTTTTATGGGGAACAGAAGTTATCAACTTATCATCCAACTGTCATGTTTCTTTTTGTTCTTAGAGAACTGTACGAGATGTTGATGATCATGTTTAACTCTTAAAATGTCGATTGCACACCATGTGTACAGATAACAATAGAATTTCAATTGTGTCTGCTAATTAGCGCGCGACGGGTTAATTGAATAATCCCTATTGTTAAGGTTGCATTAGTCGGCGGCTCGAACTCGTTGGTGGCGTGGCTAATATGCATGCTAGTTAGTCTATTTATTTACTGAAATAGGCGATGATTTATAACGAAAACGAGCGCGAAATTTCATGAAAAAACCCATTATGAAAAGTACTAGAATGTACCTATTTATTCAAAATAAAGTTATTTGAATTATATCCCTGTACCTATTAGCTATTTATTTACCTACGCCTATAGATGCGTTAAAATTTGTGTTGAATGGAAGTTTCGACGCTCATCATAATTTTCAAACCAATATTTTTTTCCGATTCTGATTTCTTACAGGGCTAGATAATGACGAAACAAACTGATAAGTATAATTTTTATTTTGAACGTACACCGTCAAACAGACTAGTAATCGCCATACTTCAGTACAACTATTTTCTTAATGTTTCTCGGCAAACTTCGTGTTTAGCAGCTTTCCCCCCATTTAAAAAATAAATAAATTACATAAGTTAAAAGAGTATTAACAACTCTATATACTTCCAAGTCGATTGAGAGCGTCCGGTCTGCACCAAGTGCAAAGGGCAACTGATAGAAATCCGACGACTGACAAAACACAAAGTTAGCCGAGGGACATTAAGAAAATAATTGATTGTACGTTTGTATAGAAGAATGACCGACTAGCGTAACCTTAAAGACTGAGGCAATTCCGTTGTATAAATAAACACTAGCACTGCAGGGGGTCCCTGTGGAGATCATTTTTCATAGAATTAGTCGAAGTTTACATATACCTACCTATATGCGAGTTAACTGATCCCTTGTATGTTCAATAAGTAAATAGACAGAAGAGCACGTACTTTATTATCTAATAACTAATCCAAATTATGAAAGTAGGTAGGTAGATAGGCAAATAGTTATATCTCTTCTCAATAATCACACTAATATTATAAAGGTGAAAGTTTGTGAGTGTGTGTGTGTTTGTATGTTTGTTACTTCTTCTCGCGCAAACAGCTGGACTGATTTGGATGTTTGGTATGTAGATAGCTTATACCCTGGGTTAACACATAGGGTACTTTTTATACTGGTCTACGCGGGTGAAACCGCGGGGCGCAGCTAGTCTTAACTAATATTATAAATGCGAAAGTAAGTTTGTTTGTTTGTTATGCTTTCACGCTAAAACAGCTGAACGGATTTGGATGAAATTTCGCACACGGGTAGACCATGACCTGGATTATGACACTGGATAGGTACTTTTTATCCCGGTAGTACGTACGCCGCTGCTGAAAGCTAGTAACTTTATACAGTGTTTGGCGCATCGTTTGCCAAATGAAAATGATGAATAGAAGGGCTCATGTGCTATTTCCCAAGATCCCAGACATAATTCTTTGCCCTGCGGGATTTTTTACATCAATTTTTATTATTATTTTTGTAAAATCCCAAAACTCAGACTTTGAACTTGAATTTAAAAAAAGTTATTGGTATAGCCTCTGTATTTTTTTTATTGTTCTTGAAAGTACTTGCAAGTAACAGCTAGTTCTTTTTTTATTGACTCACAAAAGTTTTTCAAGAAGTAAAAATTAAGTTATAGGTCAACTTTGAATTGCAAATAAGTAGGTACTTAAAAAAAAACTAAAAGATATCGTGATCTTCATACCTAGTCTTTTAAAAAAAATCTATTCTATCTTCTTTGGAATGCAATAATGCCATAAAAACCTTTTACTAACTTCATTAATTTGCTAGTTTATATTATATATCGGGACGCATTAGAATGATATTCGGAATACAGGATGAAAACTTGTTTTTTTGTAAATAACATGCGCAAAGCAGATAAACTGTTATCTCTAAGAGAGAAGAGAAGAGGCTATAACAAACACTTTTTTTTTAAATTCAAGTTGAGTCTGACTTTTGGGATTTTCCAAAAATAATAATAAAAAATAAAAATCCTGTAGGGTAAATAATTAATTTTAGGGCCCGAGACGATATAGCACATGAGCCCTCCTATCCGCCATTTTCATTTGGCAAACGATGCGCTAAACACCCTGTATAGTACTATACTAATTTGCAAACGTTTAGTATTATTTATCTCATTATAATTAGAACCGGATGCCTTCTTGTTCTTACGTAAAAAATGTATCAATTCTTCCTATCTTGAATACGCAAATTGTATTCGACAGTATCAAAATATCATCTGTGATGGCACTCGAAGTAAACAGCTAAAATTTGTTTTATAAAAGATGTCTCTTGAAGAGGCGTACATTATAAAGTCGTGCTAAATAGACACCACATGATGTAAATTGGTTGCATTCCACTGCCTACTTTTACGCCCAATGAATCGTGGGCTATTGAGGTAAAGAAACCACCCCACCGGACAATTTGAGCGTGGGAGCAGTCGCGGTCGCATTCACTAATGGTCGCCCCAAATCATCATTATTACTTTTGTATGATTGTCCAAAATTTTTTGCACTCCATACGACAATAAGATTATCCGTGCCGCACAGAGGCGACGTCAATACAATCTTTGCATCTTTTTTCTCTTCGATAGGGATTTTTGGGATGTGTTTATTGCCAGCAAATGATACTTTTTAGATTTCCCCTTAGCAATTATAGAGGTCAGTCATCGTTTCAGTATAGGTACCCACTCTACTGCTTGAGAGATGCTTTAAGAATTGGTATCTTATATCCACAGAAGAAGATTGATGTTCTGTGCTGAGTATGCTTATATCAGTAGACAAAAAAGTCTTCTGCCTGGGTGAAAAATGCTAAGATCAGCTACGTATGAAGGACATTTTTCGAGTAACTTGGAGGGTAGCGTGGGGCGGGAGCGGCGTCGAGGCGGCGCCCAGGGCGAGGTGAGGGTGCAGGCAGCAGGCCAGGAATGCGAGTTCGCCAACTATCACACGCCCAACATGAGTTGGATCTTTTTTAAAAGGGCGCAATTCCTGGAAGCCTCTCTCGAGCGGCCGGAGGCTGGCGCTCGCCGGCCATTGTGGCGCGGCCGGCTAGTTTTGATCTTATTGTTAATGGGACGCCAAGTTTTTTCAACCATGTTCGGAAAAAAGGTATCATAGGATCCCAGCGGAAACGTTACGGACCCTTGTGAAGTAAAATGGATATGTTCTACGAAGGAGGTGTTATTTTAATCGTAGGTCGGCTTTGTTGTTCAGGAATGTAGATGGCCTGTCATAATTTTAATGGGCAGTTTCTCAGACATTCTATGAACCTGATGGTGCACACGTCCTGAATATTCATCAGGATTTATACTGCGATCGAGCTCATACATTGGAATGTAATCATAAGTAACTATCTAAATTAAATTTTTACAGTAATAACACGTAGGTAGTGAACCGTCAATTAAGACAATATTAAAACTTTTGATTCCTTTTTCTCAGTAAAAACCCACACATTTCGGAATCGTGAAATTACATGTGGCATCTTTAGTTTCCATGAGCAACTTTACCCATGGGTACTGCATTGGGGTAATTACGATAATGGGCTAATTCCGATTGATGAGAAGTGTTTATTTAGTTAAGTTATTATTTAGTACAAACGGTCCCGGCTTACTTACTGTGCTTCACTTTCGATATGCGTCAGTACCCATGGGTAAAGTTGCTCATGGAAACTAAAGATGCCACAGTTGACCGTACCTAATGGAAGAATAGAGATTTTTAAACTTTCACTGGCTCTATACGTGACTGCTTAATAAAGAGAATCAGAAAAAATAATAAAGCTACGTAGATATACGGGCCTGAATGTTTACCTTTATTTATTTATTATCGTACCCCATTACTCTCATCAATAAACTGGCCTTTTCGTCTTATGTGCAGCGAAACAATAATGAATGCGTGGTACCAATGCTCCGTGTATCAGGTGGAGGCCACACACGATGTGCTTTGTAATGACATAATTGCTGTACGCTGCTATAATAAACATTTTAAGAGTCGCGAATATGCGTTTTATATATAAAAATTATCGCGTATGTAAGTATCAACTCGAATTCTTTTCAGTGTTACTAACTGCTCTCGAATAACAAGTCCAGATTCAACAGAACTCGATTATTGTGTGACATTCGTGTAGCTGTAGATAGTCGCCACACTTTTGTGTAAAGATTAAATTGAAATCGTTGGAATTTAATTAACGAATGCACTTTGTTCGGATGTTATCGAAAAATGGCGCTCAGCTATCTCTCTTTATGTTTAAAAGCAACCTCACTATCACCTATGACACATTTTAATTGAAATAATTTTATTTGTTTTGTTATAATTCAATGCCGTTCTAGTAGTAAAAAAAAAACATTGATAACAACTTCTTGTGTTTCTTTGTAATGCTGCGTAAGACGTTTGCGTCAGTTGGATTGCAGGGAACAGGGAAGGTCTACTGAAACAATTGAATTTACGGTCCCTCTTTTCGATCTATCCTCATGAGTAGAAAGACGACTGCATTCCAACTTAGAAATGCAGTAAGAATGCGGTTTGGAAGTAGTTGGTATTCAATTGACAACTGCATCAGAGCTTTACAGCAATTGCAAGACAGCATGGAGCCACTGTCCTCGCGTAGCAATCTAGATGCAGATGGACAAACTGAATGCTATATTTTGCAGTTGAAATTCAAAGTCCGTAACTTCGAGTAGCAGTAACTTGTCATTCTAATAAATAGGTACAGTTTGTGTTTGGAGAACAATTCCAGCAAATTATTTTGAGTTTTTGCAAGCAAGGAAGGGAAAATCCAAGTATATTTATAGACTTTCTACATTATTCTAAATTAGGTAGTTAGTGAGTTTTCGATTGCATAAGCAAGATAAAACCGGAAAAGCGGTAAATCTAGTTGAGAGCTTTTTTTATGTGGGGTATCTCGTAAGTCGTACTTGACCTTGAGAGGCCGAGACTACATCCTGTGGGTGCGCACTCAAAGCCTCCAGCCAAGCCAGCTTAGTTTATAAGTTAGTTTTAACTAACTTATAAACTACAGCTTAGTTTTTAAGTTTGTTTTAACTAACTTATAAACTAAGCGGCTGCAGGCAAGGGCACCCCTGTGGGGTATGAACCTAGGCTTAGGGCGTCGCTGGAGGAGGACAGCAAGGAGGGACAGGCTGGATCTCAGATCTGTGGGCTGGATCATATCTGGATAATTATTATTAACTAGGGAACTTAAAGAAACAGGCTCAGCAAGCCACCAGCTGGCACTTCTTCACCGAGCACGGGTCAGGGGGTATTTGGGAGCTACGATGCCACAGACAAATAAAGGCTTCAAATACACACCCTCCTTATTTACGTCGGGGCGTTCAAAAATACTCAAATATAAAGTAGCGCCAGCTTACTACAAAGTACAAAAGTCGTCATGTAATAATTAGTAATTAGAATTACAGAGAACTGTTAAGTTTATGTAGTGTACATCTGGCGTATGCGATAATTAGAGCGGTACCGGAACAGTTCTAATACAGCTCGAAGATAATTCTACTTACACCGTTACTACAAAGGTGTGTGAAGATTAGCGGAATAAAACATTTTTAATGAGGACCAAAATATACGAGATTATGACTGTGAACGTTATGAGGTAATCTCGATACCGAGATATAAAATGGCTCTACTCTCCGAATTTGAAGTATCAGTTGTGTTTGAGTGACTGAGTGACCTTCGAGATCCGTCTTTCATCTGGAAACTTGAGTTTTGCGTGTGGATAGAGGCGCAGGAGACACATCAATCTACAGAGATGACAGAGGCATAGGAGCTTCTTATTAATTCCACCTACAGCTTCTTTAAAGATCAAGCTTGTATCTCTCCAAATATAGATAGGTGATTTAAAAAATTGAGGGATCAACTAAAATTACTTAAAACTACTTATTAGAATATTGTCTTGAAATGTAAGTATGTGTTGGTCTGCAGTGGATAATATTTGAGCTTGTATACCGGTTTCAAAGTCGCTTGGAGGATTTCAATGTCTCGAAATTCTTATAACGAATTCTCAAGTTGTCTCCACGCGAAAACTGTGTTTTCTGCATAAGCGTGGTTTGGTATTCAACGGACAATTGGCAGAAACGCGAAAGATAAGGAGGATCCTATGTCGATTTTACAGAAGCGATCATTAACCTTAGGTTTGGAAAGAAAACCAATATATACCTATATTGGTTTTCTTTCCAAACAGGTTAACGTATACATAATATGTCCCGTATTTTTTTTCCGAATAGCTCAGAGCCAACCAACACTTCCCATCTCGCTCGCAGGCAGAGCATAATGAGCGGTTGTTAAAATTATGAATGGAACATCTTCCGAGAACCGTGCTAGTGTGCGAGAGTAAGCCGTTCGTTCAACATTGCGCGCACGCACACATGCCAAGAGAATTCTTATCGCGGCGCGAGCGGCATGTGTGAAAGCCTGCTCGGATGTACTATCTGATGCTTATTTGATTTTTATTCTGGAATATTCTCTCTCTTACTAACCTGTGTACCTCTTCTCATAAATGCACAAAAGCAATCATACCTTATGATTCAGCAAAACCATTGTTTATGGACCCGGAATGATACACTCGGCAGTTAACTGTTGGTTAAACGTCAAGCGTCTTTCCAAGTCAATGTTAACAATAATTCTACTCATTCGAATGATTATTTTTTTTTAATAATAGTATCTTTGAAAAAATTTGCGGAATATTGTTGAGTTTGGTTTGTCTGGAAAATATTATGAACAAGTAACAGCAAACATTAAAAAACATAGATCCACAAATAACCGTTTATGAAGGATTATGTTGTCAAAACGTGGTAGTGTGCGTTTATGAAGGAATTTTAAGGTCCAATTACGAGCCGCCTTCCATTAACAATTTATTTATAGTGGGATGAATAACTTGCGGCTTTTTAATCAATCATGAGGGGTACTAAGTGGCATCCGGTGTGCAGGACAATTGTCCAATAACTGCTGATCACTACGTTACAAACTATGCACACGATTTCAGTTAAAGTTAAAATAAAATAATACGCGCAGACGCACACCGTCGCGTACTTGACCCAGCAAGTGGAATGCTGTTCCGACTAGCCCTCACAATAACAAAACAAAAAAAGGGATTTGAAGGCGAAATCAGTTAGAAACGTCGATAGTTTATTAATCATTTAAATGACATTCGATAACTTTCTCATGTCTCCGAGGTTGGTTCAAATATTTGTGGTAAAATACTATTGAGCGAGTCCAAAACTATAATGATGGTAAAAATATGTGTAGCTCACGCAGGGAGGTCTAAAACAAGGGAAAGTTTTGTTCGTTCAAGAATAGGATTTGTTTGTTATTTTTGTTTAACGACCTTTATTTTCAAGATTTCTGTTTCTAAAATACGAGGGTATTAAATAATGCGACCTACTAAAGACCGCGAGTTAGACTTGGATAACACAAACGCAGACAAGGTAAGCTTTGCACAAACAGGAGGCCATACGCAGCAGTGCAGTGGGCGGAACAAGTCTGCCAATGATGATGGTGAATGTAGATGGAGTCTGAAAGTTCATAAGAACTTTGTTAGAGCAGGGGCAGGACTAAGAGTTCATACTTATTTATCATTTACAATTTCATCATCATAATCAGCATATAATGTTCCCACTGCTGGAACACAGGCCTCCCCTCTATGAGAGGGAGTGGGCCGTAATACACCATGCGGGCCCAGTGCAGGTTGGTAGATGTCTCATCTTCGAATTTTTTTTTTGGTTACAATTACATACGTACCATTATTTTCCGCAAAATCCAGCCTACCTACATAGAGGAAGTTAGGTAGGATACCAGACTCGCAGATAGGGTTCCTTTCCCCAATGTCAAAGGAGCTTTCGACTAAGTAAATAACAGCTGTACGACTTGATAGTATGCTTGCCGCGGTTGGTCCGTGGACGGGTAATCATGGGTGACTATCTTTACATACCGAGACCCCCCGTGCCTCGCAAAGCACGTTAAGCTGTCGGGCGCGGCTGTCATTCGTGGATCATTGACAGTAGTTACGGGTCGTTAGAAGCCCGACAGTCTCGACAACCAGTCTTACCAAGGGATATCGTATTACCCAGTAACTGGGTAGTGGAAGTCAGATAGGCAGTCGCTCCATGTAAAATACTGGTATTCAGCTGCATACGGTTTGACTGGTTTCCAACATAGTTGAGAGAAGGCTAGGCAGATGATGAATGTAAAAGCAGCTTTCATTACCAAAGAGGTTTAACTAGTACCTTGTCTATAGTTCAAAAGGAGATTAACACCTACGTAAGTACCTATTGCTCTTAAGAAAATTTGCGAATTCTATAAAATTACGCGAAAATTTCATAAGAAACCTACAACTTTTCTTTTTCAATATTATGTACATGACATTATTAGTAGGCTGACATAGTGTATTGAGGCACAATCAATATCATCGTTATTAGTAAACAATTGGTAAATATAGTTATCACGATATCAGCTGGGAAATAAGATTATGCAACTGATTAAAGTAAAAACCGCAGTATCATTGTAATAGATAATAGTTTTGGTGAGGTATTTATCGCTCAAACCGGGTTATATATAAATATCGATGTGCGAATAAACTACTCGTATAAGCCCGTATTTCGCTTGATGATCAGAAATTCAAGGGTTAAAAGTCCAAACATTTCATTAACCTATGATGAAATGTTAATTCTTGTTTTACAAAGTGGTAAATTAAACTTCTCGGGTCAATATTTCCTTAATTAAATGAGAGCCTTTTGAATAAAGTGCGACTAATATAATACGTAATCGACAGGTTCTTCTATTTTTTTTTTAATGATTTTAAACTAAAGATCACGTCTAAACGAGTAGTGTTAATGATTTGGAAAAAAATATACTTATGTTAAATTAGAGCACTTTCTTAATAACTTAAGATGTGAATATTTTAGATTATGTTTATTTTAAATAGCGAAATGAAACCTTCACCATTTTAAAGAATTATTTCTCTTTTAGAATACGTGTTTTAATATAGTATATACCTTTTGTTTTTTGTATAATAAATTAATAATGCGTCATATTTGAGACAGCGCTCCTTGATGGGCGAGTCATATTACTGGGTAGACTTACGACGCGTTGCGTGAGCTTAGCACAGAACACGCAAGCTATGGGCGCCCCCACCACTCAAGGCCGTTGGCATATATCTACGTCTTAAAGGCAGGTATTGCTTTTCCGCCTTGCGTTACAGCACAGTTATGGACACAATCATAGCATAATTTATTCATAAGACAGAGACAACATTAACCTAAAGATAAGAAAAGCAATATGCATGCTACTTACGTGTTTTTATTATTTACGATTTAGTGCTGTTACCGACACAAACATTCCTAGTGTGGACTACGATAGGATAGGAGGTCCAGAGTCGCAAAAAGAAAATCTGTTCATTATGTTTTCGGGTGATTGAATAAGATAAAGGAGCACGTAATCTGGTTCCACGTAGATAGTGAAACCCACCTTACCCGCCCCATTACGAGCTCGAGTGGGCAAAGGTGGCCGACCACCGCGCCGCTACCGCCGCCTGCGCAGCTCGCCCAAAAAACACCCCGAGACGTAGACGTAACATAATATTTCCCATGCAGCCTTTTATTTATTAGCCCAGCAACGCGGCGCCGCGACAACTCTACTTCCCAGAACGCAACATTGACGTGTCGGCACAAAGCCGTTACACATTTATGAAAAAACAATATTTATGTCGATGAAAAAATTGGGATACGACGCGTATTTATCTGAACACCGTGAGCTATGCGCTTTTTGTTTAGACCCGATTTGCAGGAATCCGCAGGTACCGCCTAGCGTGGAGAAAAGTATTAATTTGTTAAATGATGGCCCAATGGGCGTGGTCAATGGCTGTTAACGCTAGTTAGCAAGCTCATATTATACGCACTCATGGTTTTTGCTTTTACGGCTTTAATAATGGTCCTGCTGTGAAGGATGTAATATGATGGTTAGGTACCTACTGTAACAATTACGTACATCAGGATACTTCACTTCTTTCAAATTATGCTACACAAAATGCTTCCACTGCGAAGCGATGAGATCGTTTTAAGGCGACTAGTGCTGCCAACTAGCGCCACCATTGAGAAAAAAACACAAGTCTGGAGATATTGAACCTTTTGAAATTTCCTATGCTGACATTTTTAGTCAGATGGGGTAGAATTTTTTGTATTTAAAAAAAAATACAGCATAGCAGTTGAATGCTAAAAACGGAGGCTTCGCTGCTAATTTTTTTCCCTCATTAAATTCTACCTCATCTGACTAAAAATGTTAGCATAGGAAATTTTAAAATGTTCCGTATTTCCAGATTTATGACTTTTTTCTCAATGGTGGCGTGGCGCTAGTTGGCAGCACTACTCGCCTTAATAAATGCAGTATTACGTGGGAGCGAGGTTATATTAATGTTTACAAATCGAAGTCTAGACTCCATTGAATCATGGAAAGCTCATAGAAAAGATTTCAATAGAATTTTCTATCGACGATCTGTTTGATATTTATTTTATGTTTCCATTCCGCAGGTTGTATTTGGACAGCCAGCAGATATATTTATATATATTTTAAGGAAAATGCGAGTGCATGTAAGTATATCTATTAGTTAAGCCTCTACGAAAGATCGAAATAAAATAACGAATATTAAAATACCAAGTTGCATAATATACACCGTCCTCACAATAAGTTGTGTAAAAACTTGATCATACAGATAGATATCATATCAACAGGTATTGATTGCGATTGCATCGCTTTGCGGATTATTAACGCGTTTTCAGGAAAAAGGGCGGAAACAGAGCATATGTAGGTAGTCAATCAGTGATGAGTTGATAACTAAATGGAATGTTCTATCCTTTTGAAATTTTCCCATGTAATTGACTTCATTAATGGGTTATACCTACGCATGCCATTTAAATCGTTTATCGCCAACGAAAGCCACTCGTTGAACCGGTTTCATAAAAATAACAATAAAAAGCGTCATCTTTTGACTATGGACTGCGTTACATTTTTGTGGACTATTTATATCCATGATGATGGTATACGCATTCAAATAGGAATATATGAATCATTTGATGCTGTAGATAGAGATCCTGTTGTCATCATCAGCATCCTTTTCCCAACTATGTCGGGGTCGGTTTCCAGTCTAAACGGGTGCAGCTGAATAACAGTATTTTACATAGAGCGACTGCCTATCTGACCTCCACAAGCCAGTTACTGGGTAATACAATACCCCTTGGTAAGACTGCTTGTCAGACTTTCGGGCTTCCTACGACCCGTAACGACTGTCAAAGATTCACGAATGACAGCCGGGACAACCTGCTTTCCGAGACAAGGAGGGGTTTCGGTATGTAGTAAAGATGGTCACCCATACACGGACCAACCGCGGCAAGCGTAGCTTAACCTGATCAATCGACCCGAGCGGCTGTTATTACTTAGCCATAAGTCCACATAGAGATCATGTTGTATTATGTATTTTGTGACGTATTTTACGTCATCTTTCCTCATGGACGTTGGAGAGTCCTTTATTATTCTAAAATCCTTTTGTCTTTGTCGCCTTTGTATCTTCTCCTAAGTAAGATTATTTCTAATGAATAAAAAGTTACTGAGATACGGTTTTAGGTTAACATTTTCTAATACTGTTATGTACTTACCTACCCCAGGCCTACCTGTAATTTGTGACATTAGCAGTAATAGCTTTAGTAAACGCTATTGTAAACCAATCTTAAATGTACTATGCTGTAGGTGTTCTTTATTACATAAATAAATAAATAACGACTCGTTTGCAACAATTATGAGGCTTTGGACGGTTTTCTTAAGACACTCAATACCGTCATTGACTCTAGGAGTCAAAAACGAGACAAATGTTTGAACTGCTCGCGGTTTCGCTACCACTCAACCACATAACCGAACGTCGCATTTCCTACGGTAACTAATAGATGCCGATATAGACCGTACTAGGCGAACTGTTGTGTGGATTTAATTATGTTATGCCCTCTAGACTCAAAAGTAACTTGAAATGACGGTAATCTATAAAACAAAGACTACTTTCATGTGCTCAACTAGTCAATCAATCTCAACTGTCAAAAGTAGGTATGTCACTAATGGAAGCTTTTGTGACACGGAGGTACCACCACTTACTAGCTAAGTAGTTGGTGATATTACGGCATTAGGAGTTAAACCCACCTGTGAGCAATCCATTAAGTCTAATTTGTCCTTGTCTGTGGTCAAACTCCCCCCCTCAAACAGTTGGCTGACTTGGGATGATTTAACTATTGTCATCATCAATTTGATCCGTTTACATAGCCATTGGTTACCTGTACCTACCTGCTTGGCTTTATTTGTAGTGATTTGATTCTATGATAATAAATATTATATTGTCTGGTCTCTTGAGTTCTTTAGTTTTACTGCGCTATCGCGTACGAAGCGTTATCCTCTACGACATTTGCAACTTTTTTTCATTTCAATAGAGCCTGTTATAGTTTATTTTGAAATAAAAATTGGCCAAGTGCGTGTCGTACCAGGCACAAATGAAGGGTTCCGTTATGGAACCGTAATTGGGGTGAATTTATTCCCAGAACAAACCTAACATGAAAAACATATTATTATTGTCTCATACATTCCAACTGAAAATGTTAGTTTCTGACATTGAGATAAAATACTACGTATAGAGAGGCTATCCGAAGCAAAAACAGTGTCACAACAGGATGACAGCCGGGGGGGCTGGGCGGGGCGAGCGTGCCGTAGATTCACTCAGTATTTGCTGCAGCGCTTAAACATTAGGTGTCGTCTCACCAAACTGTAAAACATGCAGCGCTAGACTGCTTAAAACGTATAGTTTTCTCGCGACCAAAACGTCGTAAGCGCCGAGAATTTCATGGCGCTTACGCGTTTCATGCTACAAAGTGTTATAAAATGTCGTCCTTATAGATATTACACCGCAGAAGTGACACTGCTTTTGTACCTACAATGCTTAGCTTAGTCTATTCCAAACTGCATTAATAGTGAAATAGGTCAATTAATACAAAAGTAAAAAATATGTTATGCATTTACCTATGTTTCTTAAATCGAAAAAAGAGAATGAACGAAGTGAAATAAAAAACCATCAATGAAATTGGATATAAACTTTATTTACCTTTAAACAAAATTAATTTAGTTAGTTTCTAACGCTCAGACAAATAATCATTTGAAACTTTTGCTTCGTGATATAAACGAATAGTTGCGTATTTATTTATTAGTGCGCATTTCTTGAGATAAAGTCGACCTGTTTTTGTAAAGTATTTATCTTCATTTTTGAAATGATCTGAACATATGAGTGTATGGTCGCTCGGCAACCATGAATCTTCGTTCCGATTTTTCTGGACAAATCTTATCCATGCTTCTCTTTTTTCATGACCAGGACGAGGAAACCTAAAAGAAAACATTCACCATTATACTATATTAGTAGTCAATATAGCCGGGAACGCCTAGTATTCAATAAAAACAACATAAGTATAGGCGGTGCATTAACACATGTTATGTGAACTTTTCAAATGGCTTTTTATTTTTATTATCAGGCTATTCTAAAGGTGTTACAAAATTAATACCAAATATTTTAAGGGATCATTGTACTCATATTTATGAACAACTTTTACTATAGGACCAACCCTGACATAGCGAAAACAAAAACAAAAAAAAGCTGTTCCACATATTTGACTTCTTAAAAGATGTATACAAAACCATGACAGATAGGCGGCACAAATTATAAAAATAAATACTAGTTGAAGATACCCAAGTCATATTGTTCACTCTATAGTTAGTACCTACGTGTCCCATCTGTACGGTTCAGTTTCCATAATCTATGACTTGAATACAAAATGTCAGGTGCAATAGAAAATAATGAATGAAAATGTTAGAAAATAATAAATAAAAAGGTTTTAGTGGATTCTTTGCTTACTTACCGATGATAAGTTACTCCACTTTCTTTTTTCTTCGCAGTCGATTGATTTTTACACGTTTTTAAGACGCAAGACGGCATTTTTCTTTAGGCACAATTTCTGCAAGCGTTCGCGACGAGCATAGGCGAGTGACTAAATGAGTTGTTGCCGGTCGGCAACAAAGCATGGCGCAAAAAACTGGTTTGCAGCGTCGGTTCTATACGCTAGTAATAATAGTTCTATGGTTTCTGAGAGAGATTTACCATGTTTTTGTTATTGGTTTGGTGTTTTTGTTGGTGGTTTTGTATGTTTTTTGTTATTGGTTTTCCCGTAATCTATACTGACTACAGAACTACTGTACGTATTTTTTTCAAAATTTTAGGCTCAGTAGTTGCGGAGTTAAGAGAGGGGGTCAATATCTATCTATTTTCTTAGATAGCCTTAAAACCGTTTATTTAAAATTATAAATAAATATAGGTATATTTGAGACCCTCACAGTAAGCCCTTTCATTTGGTATGTCACACGGTACAAGTTGCAAAACTTTTTTAAAATTTCTTTTTGGCCTCCCAAAAAGTTACCCCCATAATCATAATTTATTTATTTACGTTACACGTCCGTGTTTGGGTCACAAGAATTTATATGTGTACTAAAGGAAATCATTCACCGTCCATACATTTTTGGTCTAAAGGGTAAATAACATGTTCTAATGGAATATAACTTGTTTTTGTTTGGAATGAATGATCAACTTAATCGATCCATTACATTCTGAGCAAAATGGCTGTGACAGATTAGACACACGAGTGACCCGTTCTATAAAGGTCCGTTTTTTATTCGGACGTACGGAACCCTGAAAAGACGAAGAAGTTACGGCATTCTCACTCCTCAACTACCCCGACATTCTTTAGCTCATCTAATCACGATAATTAATCCAACGTTAAGGATACTTTAGGGTTGTTCCATTTAGTCTTTGGTGCCATTATGTTATAGTTCTAATTAAAATGATTACTTACATAATTACATAAAATATAAGCGGCCATATTCTAAAATTCCTTGATAAAATCATTATTATCCTATAACACCTACGCTGTTCCCAATCTTCGTTCATCAAATGCATTGAACGGCCTTTTTCCAATCAATTAATTCCCAAGCCAGGTACCAAGTGTAAAAAAGGATGTAAATACAGGATGATCAAAAATAAAATTTTTACTCCTGTCGTGACTGACATAATATCGATCCTTTCTGGCACAGTAAGCCGACGTTCGCACGGACGTAAACATATCGCGGCGGGATTTTATCGCGCACTGGATTTTCAACTCTCGGTGTTGAGCTGAGCTTCGAGAATCCAACCAAACAACAATAGAGTGCATCCCAGCGCGTCGAAAAAACACACTGGTGGATTTTTCTCGGCGCTAAGCAGAGCGTTGAAAATCCAATGCGCGTAAAAAAATCGCCGCGATATTTTTACGTCTGTGCGAACGTCGGCTAAATGTCGGATTTTTGGGTTGGTGTCTCTCAAATATAAAGAAAATACCGATTTAATTTGGAACTACTTTACTGTTAATCGGAATCAAAATCAAATCAGATCAAAATGATGTAAGTACAAACTCTTGCTTGTGAATTTTGTATGATGTTAGCCAAATCTAAACAGGAAAGTTATTGATAAAGGGGAACTTTTAAAACCTAAGTTATCAGTAATTTCAATATAAATTATTATCAGTAGATGAAATCGCCTTTGTTTAAATACCGGTAGGTTATAATAATAGGTTGGGGAAAAAGTTTCTTCGCAATTTTAAGAAAATTCTAAACATTTTTTAATATACATTATTTACATTTATCTAAAGTATGTAAGTACCAATTTGTTCGATAACTTTTTGCCATCTTGTAGGTAGGGACATGATCCCATTGCTATAGAAATTTTGGGACTTCTGATCAAAATACCGCGACAAGTGGTTTTGGCAGTCCTCTCGTGATTTTAACCTGACACTGCCTAAAGAATTCTGAAGAGACCGAAACAGGTAGAAATCTGAAGGTGCAAGGCCAGGACTATACGGCGGATGCATTAACACCTCCCAGCCAAACTCTCTTAATTTTTGCTGAGTGGCTAAAGATGTGTGATGCGTTATCATGATGAAAAACCACACCCCTTCTGTTAATTAATTCCGGCCGCTTTCTCTCAACTTTTTGCTTTAATCTCATCAGTTGTTCGCAGTAGAGTTCAGAATCGATGGTCCTGCCTGGTGGTAACAGCTCATAATGAATAATGCCCTTCCAATCCCACCACACACACAGCATCACCTTGTTGCGAGTTAACCCGGGTTTTGCCACAGTCTGTGAAGCCAGACCGGCCTTTGACCACGACCTTTTTCGCACGTTCTTGCCGTACGTGATCCACTTTTCATCACCAGTTATCAGCTTCTTCAAAAATGGTTCGGTTTCATTACGCCGTAATAAAGAATCACAAATGAGTACACGGTTCATTAGGTTTCTTTCATTGAGCTCGTGAGGTACCCAAATATCGAGCTTTTTTGTGTACCCAGTTTTTTTCAAATGCGCCAAAACTGTTTTGTGGTCAATTCTTAGTTCTTCAGCTACGTCGTAACTACTGATATGCCAATCTTGCGCCACTTTTTCAAAAGTGACATCCATTTTATCCGTAATAGGGCGACCAGAGCGACGTGCATCTTTGACATCAAAATTTCCGGATTGAAAATGCTTAAACCAAATTTGTGCTACTCTCACAGACACTGCACTGGGTCCATAAACATCGCAAATTTTTTTCGCGGCTTGCGTTGCATTTTTACCTTTTTTTAGTAAAATTTTAAAATGTATCGAATTTCTTCATTAGATTCACTCATCTTGACAGTACGAAAAACAAATGAAAATCACACATTTTCCTAATTTGAATTTGGAATTATGTTCTTTAAAATTTTAACTTTCAATGATACCTAAACCAGCCAGATACAAATAGTATAGCCACAGAGATTTTATTTTAAGTTCATACATACTATAATATAATGCGAAAAGACTTTTTCCCCAACCTAATATGATGATTTTATACGTCACGAATAGAGATCATCAGATATTTTTATATATTGGTCCAATTCTGTAAAAGTAAATTTCGAAACATCCTGTGTATATAGACCGTCAAATCAAAATAAGAAAGCGCCACGTAAACTGGCCGAGTGAATGCACTTGACACCGTAATAAATAGAACGCAGGGCAACAAAGGGCGGCGACAGAGGTGTTGCGCTGCGCCGACGCCGACCTTAAGCGGTAAGCCGATTGTCCTCCAACTAGCAGTAATCTGTTTTTGTTGCATTGCCGATACACTATCTATAAATATCTACTGTATACGGTTTTTTTTTACTTTCCCGGTTTTTGAAATGTCATCTTTTGATACAACAGTTTTTTTTGGAAGCATAATTTTAATCTTTTTTTTTAGGTTCACAAGTGGCAACGACAGTAGGAAGTCAGGATGCATTTACATCAATTAATAATATACTGAAGGATTCTTTTTTGGTGATTTCTCATAAACGGTTGTTGCTCATCATACGCAGAAGGATTTTTGGTAGGACCTGAGGGGCAATTCCCAACGTTCGCAATCTCATCTCAGTCTCAATGTGTCAAATATTGTATAGCGTTTACCTAAATTTTTGATATTTGATTGTCGCTGGCATGAGATTGCAACTTGAATTTGAACATTTTTAGGTACGAGAACTGGCCTTCAGAATTCTTTCGGTGGGTACTGAAACTGGCCAACTGAGCCATTGTTAACTGGACCTGACCTTGGAGAAAAACTGTAGCTGGTAAAACCAGACTTTTTAATCGAAGCCACAATATTTTTGTCTGTTACGAAAATATTTATTCATTGCACAATCATTTATAATCCAACAGCAGTAAGTTTACTTTTATTTTGGGTATATCCCAACGGCATATATTAGTATCAAGTACCTGGGCGAGCGAGTTCTGCTCGAGTGAAAATAGAGAAAACGAATTTTCCCAGATATGAGACCTAGCTAGACCGTTTTTTGCCCCCGTATACCCCTATTTTGTCATGTTGTTTTTTTTCATCACCACTGCTCTCAAAACGGTGAAGGAAAACATCGTGAGGAAACCGGCATGTCCTAGAATCAAAAATTCGTAGACTTATGACATCTGCCAACCCGCACTGGGCCCGCGTGGTGGATTACGGCCCACTCCCTCTCATAGAGAGGAGGCCTGTGTCCCAGTTGTGGGAACGTTATAGGCTGATTATGTGTTATGTGTATACCCCATAGAAATATAAAAAACAGGAGAAGTGGCATGGGGGCGTGTTTGTGTCCACGCGTTATGCGCACGCTGTGCCTTTACTCGCCAAATGGCCGTCTCCGCGAACTAGTACGCTTTCGACCGTGGTCACGATAAATTATAAAAATGCCGTGTTCTTCAGTGGTTTCGTGCAAAAACCGAAGTGATATTAAAAACTTCGTATCTCACGGAATCACTTACCATATGTAATTAAAAGTATTTTACTGTATTTATCTTTAAAATCATAAAAAACAACAAATCGTAAAATATTTCTTGCTTTTACTACGTTATTTTTGTTTTCAAATATCGCAGCGGCTGTACTATTTTTGCAGCTAATACATTGCTCCTTAACCACTACCTTAAGTATGTCGCTAAGCGACTGGACAAGCAATGTAAAAATAACAAAACGATACTTTATTTACGCGGAGCGTCGCATAGTACAGCCGCTGTGTCTTGCGGCGAGATAGTGATGAGGTTAAGATCCACTAAAGTAGGCTATCGATAATAATGTCGATTGCCCAGCGAATATTTTATTGCTATTATAGTTTATTTTTCAATTTGTCAACCGTTTTAGCCCGGTTGGAACACTTGAAAAGATGACATTTAAGTACGGTTGGAAAACCTTTGAGAATGTAAAATAATCTTTTTTACTGTTTTTGATTATTTTACCTAGTTGAGAAATGCATAACCAACGGTCGTAAAGTAATTATTATTATTACAACAAGTTTATTATTACAACATTTTATTATTACATTATTTTACCTAGTTGAGAAATGCATAACCAACGGTCGTAAAGTAATTATTATTATTATTTGTCTTTGGCTTATCTCGGGACCCTGGGGTCCCGGACCTTTGGAAGGCGTACGAGGGGCCGAAGCCAACTCGCAGAGGCCCCTTAGACAATTTAAAAAGACGAGGAGGCACCAGCCGACGATTATCCCTGTATGCACTATGCAAGTGCACCCAAGGACAACCCCCGGTTGGTGCAGGACTATTGCAGAACATGGAAACAAAACACATTGGGCCTATGGGTTTGGGTGGCTACATGGATTGGGTACCTTGAACTATGGAAGAACTATGTCCCCTGCCTGACCAATGTTATATAATATACACAGATAAATTGGCAGGGGGTGACTTGCACACTCAATAATGGGCCCCCGGAAACGGTCGCTAGCACATAGTGACGTAGCGACAAGGGGCAACATGTCCTGAGGAGCTTGAGGAGTGGAGAGGTATTCCACGGCTCTCAGAACAATCCCAGAGCCCGGAAGATGGTCAAGATCCCTACAAGCACTTACTGGAATACTTCCTTCCTCCGAGCACGTTTGCTCTTGCGAATCTCCACTCAAGCCGGCCAATAAAGGCAAGAATGAGGTGGGAGCTCTGTTCCCGTCATTGTTCACTCCAGCCGGCCAATAAAGGCAAGCCAGAGGTGAAGAACAAGACTTCTCCCGGGAAATAGGGTCCGTGGGGTCGCTACTGCCCAACAGCTCGCCACATGCTGCCCTGCGGGTTCACGTATCTCTCTTGGTCTGGCTCCTCACCCTAGACCTGTATCGGCAAAGTAAACTCCACCGGCACAGACCCAGAGTTCGGAGCGCGCAAGCCCCACCACGACGTCAACGTAGAGATACGGCGGTGGGGTTATTATTATTATTTCCTTTATTCCATTTATATACATATATTTCACATTTTTAAATATTTTTTTATAAAAACATGAAATAAAAAAAAAAAAACATTTAAAAATATAAAACATAGTAGCCCACCGGTATCGGGAACAGGGTCCAAGCTACCGGCGGTCAGGGCTCCAGAGAGAGGAACCTCCTAACAATGCGCGCCGTGTCCAGAAGTACCGCTCTCTGAATCAGGCCCTTAATCCAGCTGCCCAACGAGAGCCTCCTTAGATGTTGGTCGAGGCTCTTAGCGATTAAGCCATTGGCTGATACGACTATCGGCACAATGATCGCTGAGTCCACATCCCACATGTCGACAACCTCGCGAGCCAAGTCAAGATACTTGATTTGTTTATCTTTCTCGGCTTTCACGAGGTTCCCGTCATGCGGGACTGTTATGTCAATTTATTATTATTATTATTACAACAAGTTTATTAATGTTTAGGTGGAGTGTTTTAGGGTTTAAATTATCGCATCTTCGTGCTATTTCCTTACTTTTTTTTGGTTTTGGTATTTCACTTCCGCTAAAGTCTTTAACTATGCACCACAAGATTCGAATGCGTTGTAGTAATCGGTATGGTTCAGATAAAATATTAGTGATTTTTGCTTAAAATAAGTCAACATATTCATGCTATTTATTTGTTATGCATGAGTATGGCATGTGTTTGTTTTCATATATTTAACTATTTCTTAACTAAGGGTTTTTTTTAAATAACAAAAGCCTATTCGCCTGTTGCCTGCTACCTGCTTACTCATCGTGAGGTTAAGAAGTATAGACCGCGCGGAACTAGTTGATCGCGCCTTAGGTATGTGAGCGGTGGGATGGAGGAGCGGGGGCGCATTACTCAGTACGTGCGTTGCGAACCGCCGCCTCACCCCTGTCTCAGCGGCCAACTAGTTCCTATAGACTATATAGACTATAGCTTAAGATACTTATTATGTAAATGATAAATAAGTTCATAAAGTACCTTTTTAGCTTCCCAAAAGATACAAATACAAAAAAATAATGGATTGATGCCACAGGAAGGCCACCTAACTGGTTCCCAACAAAATGTAGCACCATATGCTCAATTCACTTTAAGGCAGAAATGTTCCAGCCTCTAAAGAAAACTCGCAGGCTTTTTGAATGGGCAATCCCAAAATTAAGAGTACGTCAAGTACTGAACAAATACCTCCACTGTACAGGTCAGTGAGTAAACACATCATAACAGGGTTCAACAATTCCTATGGTTTCACAGCCTAAACCAACTTAACCGGATTGTTTTAATTTATTGATTCGTGTTTTTTTTTTTTAATATACATTTTTTTTTAATTTAAAATATATAATACTTTCTGGACATATCATTTTTTATTTTATTTTCAGGACCCCAAATTTTTCTTGTACTTGAAATGGAAGTATCGATAACTTTCCGATTTAGTCAATCACTAGCGTATATGTAAAATAAATTGCTTTTTGCACAACACAATAATAGCGCCAGATGTTTTTGTGTGAGTAAGTTGTACGGTGCATGGTAAATGCACGCTGTGTGTGACGAGTTAAGGTTTATAATTGATTGTGTAGTATGTTCTGATTTATGAATTGCAAGTGTGTGCGCGACTTTGTATCTATTGCTTTTAGTGAACTACATGTGTAGTAGTGGCGCGGTGGTGGGGCCAACCTAGCGACATCGGGTTCTGATACATTTTCAACTACCGGGCATATCTCCTTCTTTCATATATCTATGGTATACCCCTATTTTGTAAGTTTCATCGAAATCGTTAGAGACGTTTTCGAGAACGTCATTACAAATATATTAGGTTGGGGAAAAAGTCTTTTCGCATTATAGTATGTATGAACTTAAAATAAAATCTCTTTGGCTATACTATTTGTATCTGGCTGGTTTAGGTATCATTGAAAGTTAAAATTTTAAAGAACATAATTCCAAATTCAAATTAGGAAAATGTGTGATTTTCACTTGTTTTTCGTACTGTCAAGATGAGTGAATCTAATGAAGAAATTCGATACATTTTAAAATTTTACTACAAAAAAGGTAAAAATGCAACGCAAGCCGCGAAAAAAATTTGCGATGTTTATGTGCAGTGTCTGTGAGAGTAGCACAAATTTGGTTTAAGCGTTTTCAATCCGGAAAGTTTTGATGTCAAAGATGCACGTCGCTCTGGTCGCCCTATTACGGATAAAATGGATGAAAAAGTGGAGCAAGATTAGGCATATCAGTACTTACGACGTAGCTGAAGAACTGGGATTTGACCACAAAACAGTTTTGGCGCATTTGAAAAGAACTGGGTACACAAAAAAGCTCGATATTTGGGTACCTCACGAGCTCACTGAAAGAAACCTAATGAACCGTGTACTCATTTGTGATTCTTTATTAAGACGTAATGAAACCGAACCATTTTTGAAGAAGCTGATAACCAGTGATGAAAAGTGGATCACGTACGACAAGAACGTGCGAAAAAGGTCGTGGTCAAAGGCCGGTCAGGCTTCACAGACTGTGGCGAAACCCGGGTTAACTCGCAACAAGGTGATGCTGTGTGTGTGGTGGGATTGGAAGGGCATTATTCATTATGAGCTGTTACCACCAGGCAGGACCATCGATTCTGAACTCTACTGCGAACAACTGATGAGATTAAAGCAAGAAGTTGAGAGAAAGCGGCCAGAATTAATCAACAGAAGGGGTGTGGTTTTTCATCATGATAATGCTAGACGCCTCACACATCTTTAGCCACTCAGCAAAAATTAAGAGAGTTTGGCTGGGAGGTGTTAATGCATCCGCCGTATAGTCCTGACTTTGCACCTTCAGATTTCCACCTGTTTCGGTCTCTTCAGAATTCTTTAAGCAGTGTCAGGTTAACATCACGAGTGGACTGCCAAAACCACTTGTCGCGGTATTTTGATCAGAAGTCCCAAAATTTCTATAGCAATGGGATCATGTCCCTACCTACAATATGGCAAAAAGTTATCGAACAAAATGGTACCTACATACTTTAGATAAATGTAAATAATGTATATTAAAAAATGTTTTGAATTTTCTTAAAAAATGCGAAGAAACTTTTCCCCAACCTATTATATAGGTATATATATACAAATATTGCTCATATAATAGTTTATATAAGTTAAGTTCGTTTTTAAAACGCTTTTATTAGCTTCACCTGTTTGTATATAACGGAATCTTTGAACTCGATTTTTACCCATTTTAAATGGTCAGATTAATTCGAAATTTTGCATACCTACATAACAGGGCCCGATGACAATACAATAATTTAAAAATGTTGTCCCATTATCCTGATCAGGAACATTAGGATTAACGATTTATCTCTAAAAAATTTAAAAATTAATTATAGTTTAAAAAAACTAAAAAACACGGTTTAATACCATTAAACTGAACTAAAAAGTAAAAAATAAAATTTTCAATATATAAATAAAGTGATTAACGAGAAAATTAATGTCATTGTAAAAAAAAAGCGTGTTTTTTAATTTTTTTAAACTATATTTTTTTTTTTAATTTCAGATAGTAATTTGACAGGTGCAAATGGCAAACAATGAAATGAAAAATTATACATGGAACATTTTGTAATATCAAATTACTATCGGGATTAAAAAACGAACGTCAATTCCATATCAAAAAGAGATTAGTCGAATTAAAAACTGAATAAATTCCAATCCTATATTTAAATGAAACCTTATGATTACAGCGGTTTACTGCGAGTCACTGTCGCTACCGGAGTAGCCCGCTAGCAGCGCGAGCCCAGCGGTAGCTGTAGCAATCTTTTTACTTGCACCACTCTTACTGGCTACGTCAGTACTTACAATAGTGGTCGAAACTTTTTCATTGTCAGTATCTTTCTTACTCTTCACTAGGTTCATCAGTGGGCGCTTCCTTGATAGAGCTCCTATACTTCTGTTCCACGACGGTTTCGTGTTTATGCTCCGCTGTGGCATGAGTTCTATTCTGGGTGCCTTGGCTGGAGGTTCACTGTCTTCATCTTTCACTTCTTCGATTATTTCCTCTGCTATCACCTTTTTTGTTGACGGATTGTTAAATTTGATTGATCTGGAAATAAGAGAGAAACGTTAATTAGTTTACGCGTATCACAGTAATCTGTTTTTACCTACATAAACCTGTAGAACATGAAAGCCAGTCTAAGTCCTGCCACTTAGACATGCGTGTCTGGGATGAAAAACCGACCATTTATGAAAACCATGCACTATAATTTTAGATCACAGTTAAAATACCCGTCGTCGAAAATGTGGTGGTACGAGATGATTCATTTAATTATTTCTATAACAGAGATTCATCAAGGTTCAGCTCTTGGACAAAACGTACGATAGTACGTACAAAACGTATCTCAACTGTTTGGCAAAAATATGAAGCGAAGCGTGAATTTTTGGAATAACTAAAAAGAATACAATATATTGAAAAAACCACACACACAACAGTTGAATCACGATAATATCTCAGGATAATATATTATCACGCTATTTCTTAACATGCTGAGTCTACAAACCTATATCATTTGTTTTGGCAATCCTAACTATCCTATTAAATAATATTACTATAAACGCATAAGTTTGAGAGGATGGATGGATAAGTAGATGTTTGTTACTCTTTCTTGTAGACTACTCAACGATTTTGATGAAATTTGGCGCACAGATAGTTTATAACCTGGATTAATACATATGATACGTTTTATCCCGATATTCTTACGTGTTCGAGACTTAGGCGGGAAACCGGTGGGCGCTGCTAGTACCTAATATTATAATGCAAAAGTGAGTTTGTTCCGCTTTCACGCTAAAACATCTGAACGGATTCGAATGAAATTTGGCACACGGGTAGACCGTGACCTGGATTTGGACATATGATACTTCTTATTCCGGTAGTAGTAGTACGTTTCCGTGGGATAATTTCCGACATGCACGCGGGCGAAGCCGCTGGCAAAAGCTAGTGTAAGATAAATAAGATCTACGTCTGGCATATGGGCCACGAGTACATTCACCAAATTTGCAAAAAAACTTTTTACAACCGTATGCCATTATCGTATTAAGCTGATTCAAGAGTAGAATAATAGAAAGAGTCTGTAAGGCTTCATGTATACGACGCTGAGCCGCACCAGCGCCGGACCACATGTTTGTGTATACGAATGAATATCGCCCATGCGCCGCGTACACCGCATTGATGCCGAGTTTGTGCCGCATGTTGGTACATGCGGTCCGGCGCCGTTGCGGCTCCGGTATCATGTAAATGAAGCCTCAGGGGTCGTAATTTGCTATGACAAACACCCAAGAAACCTAGTCGTGTATTCAACAAGGAGTTTTCATCACAAAGCAAAATATGCGCTCAGACGTGAAGTTGCTAATAATAGCCTGCCATGTAATACCTTACCAAGCAGTGCCACTTAAAAACGTAAAGATACGATAAATATTATGTTGTTGCATTGCATAACAAGAAGCGTAGCATAGGGCAATGGCCAGCTCTTCTCTATAAAGCCCCATTTACACGGTGCAAGGTGTGTATGCATGTGGCATAGCAGTCTAAAATAATAATTTGGCTTAACTCTAACCTGCTTACGCTAAACCTTAATAAAACTACTTACATTCCCTTTGGGTTAAGACGTGGTAATACTCCAGGATCTGATTTCACCCTTGGAGCTCACTCCTGTCCTGACCCCACGATTAGCCGTTCTGACGCTGTTAAGTATTTGGGTGTGCAGATCGATTCTGGACTAAGGTGGGATAAGCAAATTGATACCCTTTCCACAAGAACGATGCGTCTAATCTACATTTTCAAGTCCCTCAGAGATTCTGTCGACAGTGCGACGCTGAAGATGATTTACTTCTCCCTCTGCCAATCTATACTCCGGTACTGTATTACTGCTTAGGGTGGTGCAGCTAAAACCTCTTTTCTTAGAATAGAATGAGCACAAAGAGCTATACTAAAAGTTATGACTAAAAAAACCTTTTAGATATCCAACATCTGATCTTTATGCCCTCTATAAAGTGCTAACTGTGCGGCAGCTCTTTGTGTTCAAGGCAATACTAAGAATACATAAGTTCCTCCAACCCCACTCCTGGACCGGACCAAACGCACTCAAATCTTACCCAGTACCCAGCACATGACCACTTTCGCTCGGCACCAATTTTACATTCTTGGTTCTTATCTGTACAAAAAAATCAATAAACAACTAAAAATAATGGACTCTCACCGACAAACCGACTGAATGGCTACAACAAAAATATTACACATTCACGGAGTCTTTACTTACATTCATAGAATAATCCCTATTATCATTACACTACCCAACACACACTCAATAATCGTTCACTCATTCATCTACCAAGCCTTATCCTTGCATACACATTCACTCTCACTCGCAGAGGTACACACCACACCCCCATACTCACCAATCATACACTTACTTGTTCTCTCTCACACACACACATTACACACCGGCACATAAATGTATGACTTAACCTCCCTCGCGCTAAACACTGGCTGCAGCTATACCTACATGATAAACTGCCCTGTATGGCCTAACACTGTCTCCTAAAATACAGGACTACCTAGTTTAGGAGACAGGGTTACATGATCTGTGTAGATTTATGTAGATATCCGTGTTTTGTACATCTGATCTTGTGTACCTATCATGAATCTTGTGTGTGTAATAAATATTATTTTTATTCTTATTCTTACATAAGTAGCATAACATTGAAGCAACAATTGACTGGCACCGTCTAAATAACACGTATACAATTGTTGCACGATACGGGCAAGTTAGTTGCCGTTAAAAACTGGTATAGGTTTAAATAGCACGTACTTTAAAATCGCATGTACAATAAAATCGCATTCAATTCTGGCATGAGAATTATTTACTATTCAAACAATGAACGAACGAAACAAGTTAAAAAAATCTTAAGAAGACGTTCAATAAAATTTAATAAAATAGTCGGCAGCGCAAATACAGGCAATACTTGAATCAATTGAACAAGGTCGTGCAACTCTGTGTTTAGACGAGGCAAAACTTGCATGCAATAATTGCCTATTGCCTTGGTGTAAACAGGAGTCAGTAGAGCTTCCGAATGAGTGGGTCTTGAGATATAGGTCATGACAAATGCAATAACACCCACTCTCTTGAAGATCGGAGATGCTAAACTCGAAGTTGGACGAGTTGGTTGGTATGTTTACCTAGGACAAACTATCCAGTTAGGTAGGTCAAACTTCGAGAAAGAGGTCAATCGTCCAATCCGACTCGCCTGGGAAGTTTCCGGGAAGCTACATAAAATATCTTCTCGTCCCACAAACCACAGTATCTCAAGACGAAAGTGCCAGTGTGAACTTGGACCAGTGCGTGTTGCCAGTGATGACCTACGGCACTGAAACGTGGTCGTTCACAATGGGCCTTACTAGAAGGCTAAGTCACCCAAAGGGCAATGGAGAGGGCTATGCTTGGAGTTTCCCCACGTGGTCGAATCAGAAATGAAGAGATCCGCATGAGAACGAAGGTAACTGACATGGCCCAAAAAGCTGTCAAACTTAAGTGGCAGCGGGCAGGGCAAATTGTTTGCAGAACAGATGGCCGATGGTGCCGAAAGGTTCTGGAGTGACGACCGCGTACCGGAAGACCTAACGTTGGAAGGCCTCCCACAAGGTGGACCGATGATCTTGTGAAGGCCGCAGGAATCCGCTGGATGCGGGAAGCACAGAACCAGCAGTGGACGTCTTTAGACTGAAATGATGAGGATGAAACGGAAGTCTCATGCAATATTATTGAATGGCAATCATTGAATGTGCTTTATGGCATGCGATTATTCCTCCTGAACATTCTAGAAAAGTGCACCATGTAAATGAGGCTATAGGGTGCGTTTCCACTGACGCGGAGCTGGGCGGAGTGAAGAGGAGCGGACCGTGAATTGACCATCTAGAATGTTCAAGAAGAATAATCGCATGCCATAAAGCATATTCAATTATTGCCTTTCAAAAATTGCCCTGCTCCAGAGTTTAGATTCTATGGGATAATATTGGCACAGCTCTACTCTTCTCCGCTCCAGTGGACAGGCAGCCTAATGCTTGCTTTTTTATGAAAATCAGCCAATTTTGATACTCCAAAGATTAATACTGCACTTACATTACAACTACTTAATGGGATAACTACTACTTAGGAGGGGGATCTATAATTTGGTTTTTTTTTTAATTCCTATAAAACCAAATGTATATGGTTAAATCATTTGGATTTTCCATGTGTTATTTGACTATATTGTCTACTGCTGTACTAAAACCGAAACATGATTACTTGCAATTTTTTGGTAGAAAAAAAAATCTAAAGTAGCATTGTCTATTTTCTATTTTATACGATTATAATGTCAGTTCCTTATTATACAGTAAAATTCGCTATAACCGAAGGTATATAAATATGTTAAAAAGCTAAAAATTTATTTATGTATAGCATTTTATCATAAATCTATATTTAAACGAAGCGCGCTTAAATCCGGTGCGCGTGAGACTCTTCTATCTCGTGCGTCAAACTAGACAGCAATAACGCCATTTCACTTACACACCGAGCTACACCACGCTTTGATATATCCTCTTACATCCTAGTTGTTTGTGGAAGACTTACTTGATAAACTCATCATCTTCTTTCTCTTCCCTGGCCTTCCTCTCGTCTGTTGTCTCTGGCTGGTACTGCTTGAGCATGCCCTCAAAGTCAACTGCATGCTGTCTTCTGTTCAACTCTTTTAGCTCTTCTAGATTCTCCAGAGATTCTATCTCTTGTTTGGACTGCTCTGTTCTGTATTCTGAAACATTACAATCAATATTCAATTTTGGTCTATTTTACTATAAGTTTCCCTTCAATGCTTGGGCTATGGTGAATAATCAGCTCATTCAATGTTTTAGGTAGATATGGTAGTAGTAGCATTACATTCTTATAAATTAATAAATGCTGATAGGTAAGGGCGAAAATACACATGCTATCTGGTACAAAACTATGCAAGTAGCTGCCATAATAACTTCTGATTGGTCAATGTCACAATAGTATGCCAGCTACTTGCATAGTTTTGTACCCGCTACAGGCATCAGGCATGTGTATTTTCACCCTAAGGAGAGCCGCACACAATATAGTTAGTACACAATAATTAGTGTGTACCGATAACACTGAAACATTGGCGGCAGCATGCTACTATAAACGGTTAGGAGGAATAGTGGGGCGCGTCTTTGTGGATTGCACTATCTGTACCCAGTACTCTAAATAAATAAAGAGAGACACGGGAACTTGGCCACTTTCAAGGCAATAAAAGTCAAGTACAGTATAAGTAATAAACATTCAAGGGTGAGTTGCCTATGGCACTGAAACGCAGACTGATGGACATGTGTATTCTTTCCGTTTTAACCTATGGTGCACAAACTTGGCCTTTGACTAACATCCAGAAGTTCAAACTAGGGGTCTGCCAACGAGCAATGGAGCGCAGTATACTAGGTGTTAAATTAACAGATTATGTTTGAAACAATATTGTGCCCCAAAACAAAGATAGCTGACATGGCTCAAAAGGCTGCAAACTTAAATGTGACTGGTGGGCAGGTCATGTCTGCCGCATGCCGGACAAATTGTGGACCCAAATTTCACAGAACTGGTGCCCTGAGACAGTGAGGCGGGGTTGTGGCAGATCACCTAGGAAATGGCGGGACGAGCTGGGTAGATTCCATCAAAACTGAAAGACGACGCGTGTGCTCGTGAAAGATGGAAGGGGTGGAGGGAGGCCTTTGCCCAGGAGTGGGATAACATAGGCAGATAAAAAAAAAAAAACATTTGTGTTGCATACCTAATAACTTCATGGGATTATTAGCTTCTTCTTCTTTCTGTTCCTCTTCCTCTCGCTTGGCTTGTTCCTCTGCAAGTTTCAGAGCCATGAAGTTTCTTGTGGCGCCCGCCTCAATCTCGTAATCTGTGTTCTTTGGATCCGTCTTGAATGATATCTCTTGAAGACATCTTGTGCACTGAAACATATTAACATGGTTTTAAGACTTGATGCATACTTGCATTATTTAAAAAAAAGGTATTCTATTCAGCGTGTTTATCATGTTTTTTAAGTAACCCATATTTTATTATATAATCTTATAACATTAATTTACTATAGGTACTTTTAGCAAACCACTTGCAGAAAGGGAGTTTGTGGCTAATTCTTACATTTTGATGTTTATAATAAAGTGTGTAGGTGAGTAGCTGTCAATTCTCAGTAATATTCAGGTCTCATATTTTTTATTATTAGTATATTTTGAGAAGATGATTAACACATTCACCAATATCACCAAACTACTTACTTTTATGTAAAACCTGTAAATTCTGATACCAAGGTAGTCCTCATTCTCAACGTCCTCCTTTCTAGCGTTGAACTTCTTCCCCTTGTAAATGTACTCGCCGCAGGTGGCGCATCGCATGTTGAAAGGCGCCATGAGTCGTACGGTGTACTGGCGGTTTTTAGCCAGTTTCATACGAGGGATCTTCGAAGGATCGAAGTCCGGAGGATAGTATTTCTGTAAACATAATAACAACATGTAAGTCACTATAAAGAGGGCAAATCTATTTAAATCTTTGCTGTAAAGTAAATTAATAACAACAAATTAAAGGCCCATACACCATTAGTTTATACTTACATTTAATACTTTTCTTTCCGACATTTTTAGGCAATATAGAAAGAAAACTGGATTTATATAAGTTTGGTAAACACGTAGCGTCCACACGATTTTATATTTTATTAATTTTTATTTATTGCTTTCCCGAGTTCGCCTTGCCTGTCAATGTCAAATGACAACTTTAACGTCAAGTGTCATTGTGACAGTTGGTTGCGTGTGGTAACTTGACGTCTTGACCACAGAATAACGGACACAAAACTGCCACAGACTTTTGCTCAGGGGTGCATTCAATTATTACGCTCGCTCGCTCAATGAACCACGAATGACTGCCGGGACCAACGGCTAAGGTAGCCCGCGAAATTCTTTTCTTAATTTTTTTGCAATTTGCAGGTCAGTGTCAGGTCGTATGTTGATTAAACTATGATTCGCGGCCGTAAATAACATGGCTTTACAGAATTACTATCATTAGAATCAGCAATACAATTCCATAACGTCGCCTTAGAGTGAAAACCTCGAGAATGTATTTTTGATCAAATTAATTTTATTGCGTTTCTAGGAAGAAAACCTCGCAACGCACATCCTGATCTGAGTAATTGTTCATTCGATACTCGTAGCGCCATCTGCGATTAACAAATACCTAATATATATAAATACATATCTATTCCTTATTGATTCATAAAAAAACATAAAAGACGCCGTACAAAAAATTTACAGCACGCAGTTTTTTCTTTCTCCTGAAAAGTTACTTCTTTTACACTTACGAGGCTTTCACTCTAAGGCGTCGATTAACCCTTTACCGCATGGATTTTTTAAATCGGCTCAAATTAATTTACGATATAACATCACCTAAAAGGTGCCCCAAAAAAATGTTCAAAAAAATATTAGTCAAATTTGAACCAGAAATAATTTCAAAAAACGACCAGTTCCATATTAGGGACACCATGCAGTTAGGTACATTTTGAGCACTGTACCATTTATGGAACAAAATGCAGTGAAGGTTTCAAATTGGATATCTCGTGGTATTAAGGTTTGTAGCAAAAAGAAACGGCAACTACTGTGGCATTATAGGTTAAAGCCTAATCAGACAAATATTAAAAATTACACCAATCTGAATAATAAAAAAATATAAAGCTGACACAGTGCGCACAAAATAATTATAAAATTAAAACGTCTACAAATAAATCCAAAACGACTTGGTAAATAATTAAATAAAACCAATTAACTTTACCAAAACCCTCTATAGATAAAATTAAAATTAATAATAAATCCATCACGGAGCCAAAACACATAGCGGATCTCTTTAACAACTATTTTATCGACAAAATTCAACCCATTGTAAATGCTGGAATTAAAGAGTACACCATATGACGTACTTAAAATCATATCAACACTCAAAAATACAAATAGTGTAGGCTACGATGGAATTTCCACAAAAATACTCAAATAAAAAAAGAAATAAAGCAGTAGCTGGCGTCATAAGTTCTCCTTTAAGTTACATAATTAATTTGAGTATCAGTGCTGGCATTTTCCCAACTACGCTAAAGACATCTATCGTAAAGCCATTGTTTAAGAAAGACAATAAAGAGTTGATGGTCAATTATAGACCGATATCGCTCATCCCTTTAATTTCCAAAATAGTTGAAAAATATATTCATAAACAACTCAACTCATATTTAGAACAAAACAAAATCCTATGCAATGAACAAAGAGGAAAAAAAAAACTATTAACATGGCAATTTATGATATTTTATACACAGTAATGACGTGTATGGATCAAAATAAACCAGTGTGTAGTATATTCTGTGATATGACTCAGGCGTTTGACTATGTTCAACACAATATTCTACTCAAGAAACTGGTAGCATATGGCATTAGAGGGAATATAATAAAAAACTATTTGAGTCATATCTTCAAGATAGAAAACAAATAACGGAAGTCAGTAGGATAAACATAACTACAAAACGTGAAGAGTCACATTGGTCGCAAGAACGTGAAGTTGTGTATGGTGTCTCACAGGGAAGCGTTTTAGGACCTCCCTTGTTTACATTATATATTAATGACTTGCCTAAGTCCACTGAACAACCTATGAGCCTTTTTGCCGATGACAGTGTAGTGACAATTGCGTGTAAAAATCGAGACATATATAAATCGGACATTAATAACTTGCTAATTAAAGTCATGCTGAAGTGCATGATTTTAGTCTTATTTAAATTTATTTTTCAACGCTCCTTGACATTAATTAATAATTTAGACATAAAATATAATAATAATAACATTGACGAAATTGATACAACAAAATTTTTAGGACTTACTATTGACAATAAATTAAACTGGAAAGCACATATAGAGACTATCATTAAGAAAATAAGTTCCTCAGCATATGCTCTGCACAAATTGGCAGCGGTAATTAGTGTAGATGCTTTGCTCACCGGCTACGGCTACAGCTTGGTGGAGTCCATTTTAAGATATGGTGTTATCTTTTGGGGTAACTCGACGGACTGGAAACTTATATTCAAAACTCAAAAGCGTTGCATTAGGTCGATGTTCAAACTTGAAACCATTCAGAGTTGCAAGCCTTATTTTCAAAAATACAAATTCTTGACATTGCCTTCACTTTATACATACTGGATGACTTTTTTTTCAGTCTCGAAAAAAATAGGTTTTTTACCGTCTCGAAAAAAATAGGGTATATTCGGTGCACGGAGTAGAAGCCTATGGCATATCTAGTTTTTTTTTTTTTTTTTTAATTAAAAAAAAATCAAAATTCAAATCATAATGCAGGTTGCATATGATTTGAATTGCGATATTTTTAAAGGATTTATTATTTTTCTTCCAAATTTATGTTTTTATTTTTCTAAAATGAAAAGTTTACAACTAATTTGTAGTATTTATTGATACTTAGATATATTTTTCTGACTAAGCTATTAAAAAAAAAACCAGGTATGCCATACGCTTCTACTCCGTTCTACTAATATACCTACCCTATTTTTTTCAAGACGGTAAAAAAAGTCATCCGGTATATTAGAAAATGTAATGTTCTTAAGATCCAATCCTCACCTCTTTTCTCGCATGGCAGATCGATTTCCTCGTAACAGACGTGACAATACTAATAATCATAATCTCACGATTATGAAGCCACAGAGAGACTCTTAGAAGTCATCTCATAAAATGCAGTTCGACATGTCTTACATTTTACTATTTTAGGAGACCAGTTTTAAATATCCCATACTCACTACATACCCACACACCCTCACATGCATCCACACACACCCTCTCACACACACACACACACACACACCCCCACACCAATACACCCTGCTAATGCTGTTTAATTAATTATTTGTTATTCCTTATTCCTTGTCTTAAATTGTGTTTATCTCAACATTTTCATGAACTGTGACTTGTCTGTGTAGTTTGGAGGCCTGGAGACCTGTAGCACAGGTATTCCTAGTACAGGCTCCAGTCTCCACAACATCAATGTATTTTTGTATACACAAATTATGTATTTTGTAGTAAGTTTTCATTACGTGGTGGAGAAAATAAACGTTTTTTTTTTTTATTATTAATACTGAAAGCCTACATCAATATACATATGCGTAAAAGTGTCTTTTAAAAGCTCCAAAAATCTATAATAAACTTCCTAAAAGCTGGAAGCAGTTAAGTAATGATGCGTTTAAACAGAGAGTTAAATTTTATAGCAGATAAAGCTTATTACAATTTGAATGAGTTTTTTGATGAGACATTTTGATTATGAATTTATGATTTATTGATTTATTATTTTTAATGTTCTTATTATTATCATGACATTTTTAAATAATTTGACTCGGAATGACTTTATAAATAATATTGTATTAATATTTGCATGCCATTGTTTTGAGGCAACCGTGATGATCTGTTTTTTATGTTTACTTTTGACATCTCTTGCACGCTGACAATTTGTGTTGCATGTAAATACTCATGTTTGAGAAAATTAATGATTATCTTATCTTATCTGAATTATACTCGTAAAATAGAGTAAGAATATTAATCATTTATTTAGCCAATGTTGGAGATTTTCGGAATACTCCGTCTGCACCGTAGGAGGATTGTGTGTTCTGAATAAACCTATATAAAATGCAAATAAACCGTTAAAATGAATTGAGTATTTGTGAATAGTTTTCACAAATTCAATACTATTATTCCACATAAAAATATTAAACATAATATACGTATATCTAGTATATGTTGAAAGACGAGTTACAGTATTTTCTCAGAATAGCAGATTGAGTGTTCTAGTTAATTGACCACGACTTGCTCTTTAGCAGACTAAAACGTGCTGGGTCAGTGGTGGCTACAATAGCTTTCACAATTTTTTTATCATCACCAAGAAGTTTTCACAATTATTTCCTAAATTCGTTCTTGATTTCGTAAAAATATAGTTAACTTTTTAAAAGGAGCACTCAATCCACACGCATATGTATTTGGTTAGTTTATGGTAACTAAATTGCAAACGCAGCTTAGCGTTATTTTCTTGCAAATCCATACTACCTGTGTATCCATACTTTAATTTTATAAATTCGAAAGTAACTGTCTGTCTGTCTGCCTGTCGTGCCTTAACCACTGAACGGATTTCAATAAAATTTGGCATCTGGCATGTGGTGGCATCTTGGGAAAGGATATAGCCTACTTTTTGTCTTAAAACCAATCCTACAGGATCTGATGACCATTCGTCACATTCCCAACTCGTCCGATGCATATGTAAAGATATGTACAAAACAAATATTTTTCAGTACTACAAAAGTTTTATTTTAAATTAGGTAAGTACTTAAGTACCTACTCGTACAATCTTGTTTTAATTTTTACTAAGTAAAATGACGATAAAGAAACAAAATAAAAATAAACTAAACTGAAAGCACTCTCTCGTATCATAATAGGTAGGTACCTATAGTATAGTTAAAATCTCGCTGCAGACTTAGTCATAAATCCTAATCGGAGTGGGGATGTGCGCTAGTTGCGCGCGCTCAAGGCCATTATCGGTAACATAATCGTAAGCGTGTTTGGGTCGATAAAGATGGTAATGGCGGCTTGAACACTAAAATTGGAAAGGAGAGCAGGCTCATTATTTGTCATGTTGGCTGCGCCAAATATGGCTTTTTACAAGAAGCAAAGTGGGTATTTCGTGCTGTAAAGTCAAAAATACAACCGACTTCCAAAAACAACACTACAAAGTGAAAAATAACTTTAATTTCGGAAGTCGGTGTCTGATTAAATGTATTTTCGTTTTTGCCACCGACTTCCGAAATTAAAGTTATTTTTCACTTTGTAGTGTTGTTTTTGGAAGTCGGTTGTATTTTTTTGGAAAAAAGTTTTTATTTTTCACTTTTTAGTGGTTCACATGTGCTTACCCCTTCACAGCGTACTGGCGTGATGTTATGTTATGAACTGGTGTAAACAACAAACAGACATGAGATTTCAGCAATCCCAGTCCATTTGCTATCATTTATTGAGGAGTTCCGTTGCCTATCTCAGAAGTTCTTCATCAGATCTTCACCAAATTGAAATGGGATCGCTCTAAGAAAGTACTCTTCCAAAAACTATCCAAATCGCTTCAAGTGTGCCTATAAAATTGGAAGAGTTCTCTCTATTTCTCCAGGATCCCATCATCAGATCCTGACTTGATGATCATGGGACCACCTGGGAAGTATACCCTTTCAAACAAAAAAAAAAAATCCAAATCGGTCCCGCCATCTTCGAGTAATCGGGGAACATACATAAAAAAAAAAAATTAAATAAAAAAAAAAGGTTCCGACGAATTGAGAACCTCCTCCTTTTTGAAGTCGGTTAAAAAATGATGATTATCATTCCGAAATGAATGCCGAAGGCTTTACAGAGTGGTTTAAGAAATTGCTGCTAGGTCTAGAAGAACCGTCTGTTATTACAATGGACAATGCTAGCTACCATTCCCAGCAAATAAATCTTGTACCAATAGCTAGCACCAGAAAGAGTGAAATTCAAGAGTGGCTTCGAGAGCATGGAATTGAATTTACATCAAAAGAGTTCAAACCAGAGCTCTTACAAAAGGTGCGTCGACATCGACCGGAAAAAACATATCACTTGGATCAAATTGCTTTGGAGCATGGTCATGAAGTTATCCGCTTGCCGCCTTACCACTGTCAGTACAATCCCATCGAGTTGGTGTGGGCTCAAGTAAAAAATGAAGTTGCAACGAAAAACAAAACCTTCAAGATAGCTGATGTTGAGAAGTTAGTCGATGAAGCCATTTCCAATGTCTCCATTGAAAATTGGCAAAAATGTGTGGAACATGCAGAATTGCTGCAAGATGAAGACTTAAGAAAAGCACATTTATGCGAAGAGTTCATCATTCATGTGGATGATGATGACGATGACTCAGACGAAGAATTTTAATTTTCTATTTTTAGTTTTATATATACGTTCTTTTGTTTATATATTTAATATGTTTTGTAGTAAATTTGGTAATAAAATTAAAAAAAAATGTGTATTTATTTCTATCACCCATTTATATATATATAAAACTATCGATATCACTCATCGACTGCAGTAATGCACAGGACTACGTGTGGGCGTGGCCTGCCCATAAGGCCCGTGAGTGGGAAAGAGAGCGAAACACTCGAATGATTTATGACAGAGTCTGCAGCGAGATTTTAACTATACTATGCATTTTGATTCACACAGAATCGCGCGATAGATGTTTAAAATTTAAAAAAAAATATATGTTCAGTAGTTTTACTTCCGCCTTCTTTGATTTCGCTTGTAATATTTATAATTTCTTAATCTCCTGCATTCTGACATGTCAATAGATATTCTCGATATTCCTACGGGTTCGAGACTTACGCACGCGGGTGAAACCGCGGGGCGTAGCTAATACAGACTGTTCGAAATAATCTAAAAATTATGAACAACACGGAATGTTTAAGAATAAGCACAGTACTCAATTACTTATTAAGGTAAAGTTTAATATTTTTAGGTGTTGTCATTGTGAACAGTTTGTTCAATCAGATATTTTTGACGCTGACTGTACATTGTACATATGCATCGGACGAGTTGGGAATGAGATGAAATATAGCATAAAACGAGTTAAGAAAACTGACCAGATGCACAAGGTAACGTATTAGTGAATGTGACCTAATAGGGATAGCGACGAAATAGCTAATGTGACGAATGATCATCAGATCCATCCTCTACAGGGGGTGATAAAGGGGATGAAAGTTTGTATGGGAAACCCAGCATTTCTTAAGTTAGAGATATGATAATTAAAATTTATGTTTTTGGTAGGAAATAAAGGAATATGTGATTCAGCGTTGTTGAAAAATCATCCCCTAAGTGGGTAAAATAAGCCGCCGGGGTCGCGGGTAGTTCGAAAGAGATACCGTGGCCCTGGCACGAGCAACTGTAGGAACACGGGTGGGTTTTACTCAGTAAAAGTCTGACATGCCCTCCCGCTCTGCCCAGAGCGGGAGAAGTCATTTGATAATTTCCCATCCACAAAAAAAGGGGGGTAAAATAAGGGATGATTTTAAAATTCATAAAACTGCACGGATACGGATACGGATACACGGATACGGATACCTATACGGATGGTTAGGTGGCAATGTTGGTGGTGTGGTCCTGGGGAAGGATATTGCCTACTTTGTCTTAAAAAAATATCCTACAGGGGGTGATATGGATAGGGGATGAAAGTTTGTATGGGAAACCCAGCATTTCTTAAGTTAGGGATACGAAAATTCAAATTTATGTTTTTGGTAAGAAATAAAGAAATATGTGGTCCAGCTTTTTTGAAAAATTACCCCCTAAGGGGGTAAAATAAGGGTTGATTTTAAAATTCACAAATAATATTAAAAAACTTGTGTATCTCTTTAAAGAGATTTAAGGGATTGGAAATGAGTTATTAGTTCGTATTTTGAAGTAAAATTTTAGTCTTAAGTATTTTTTTCGAAATTCCCACGGTATAAAATAGGTAAGTATATAGATAGGGATTAAAGATGATTTATATTTTCGCTTTAAAGTTGCCTTCAAAGGCATGCAAGTTGGTAGTTTTACGTTCCGTTATACGAGTATATTCCGTTACTATTGTTGGCTTTAGCATTTTTTATTCTCCATCAATCATGTATATCAATCCACGCGCTGCTCCTCATTGTTTACTTGAATTAACTCATAGGGTACTTTTAATCCCGGTAGTACGTTCCCGTGGGATAATTTCCAATATTCACGCGGGCGAAGCCCGGGCAAATGCTAGTAAATGTATAAAATTAAAAAGCTATTCACGTTATACAAAATATATTCGCAAATAATGAATCAATGAAACTTTTCACATTAACTGACATTCACAATTTTCACCACTGCAGGCACTTAAAAATTTTCTGTGACGACACTTTTCCGCTTTTGATAACGTTAGAAGAACAGGAACTTTCTGAAAAAAAAAAATAGATTTGATTTTAGACTTTGGAAAGTTCCGAGCAAGCAATTCATGCAATTCATGATACCGCCCAGGATTTTAGTTCAGCCATACACGTGCATCCACCCCATTTTTTGTAAGTACTCATTCCAAAGAAGAGGGTTCATAACACGGCAGATTGACGTAAGGTCTGTTCCAAAAGTATTTTGCTTAGCAAATTAGTTTCCCTGACTGTACCTACACGAGGTGAATCGCTTTTTATTAGTTCGTCCATATTTGTCGTCGAGCGTTCCAAAGACAGAGAACTCAACAAAACGTCACCGTTCTCGTCGATTTCCACTAGCAGCAAGTTCATGTTCAAGCGCCGCGATCTTCTCTTCGTGCCGCGTCCGCTGCGCCTGCGCACGTCGCTGCTGCTCCTCCAGCACCAGCACGATCTTCTCCAGTCTGTGAATCTGTTGCTGCTTGTTCTCAAGAGTGGCGAATAGCTCCTGGATCTCCTCCGCTTTTGCTGCTATTTGTTTGTTCACCTGTTGGAGACACAAAGTTTGGGAAAGTTATTTGTTATCATGAGTACCTACAATCATGTGTTTAAAAATAAATCAGCTGTTCCACGACACATTTTGACGAGTTATATAAGGAACAGCAGATTTTTTTTTCGCGATTTCAGGTTTGGTCCTATAGTAAAAGTTGTTTGTTAGTATCATGTGTTTAAGTATCGGTCACTAATTATCAGTCACCCTATATTTATCATTATGAAAAATAAAAAAATAGAAAATGGTAGAAACGGATTAGAATCAGCTTTTCACAACCGTTCGAATCGCTACGCTATCGGGAAGCTACAAAATATGGTTTATGGTAAAAATTGTATACTTAAGAGGTAAAAAAATTATTGTATAAAGTATTTCGCAACCTAACTTAAGTGCTACTGTGAACTATATAGTTCAAGTTTTTGGTGTAAAATCCGGAGTCACACGTAATGTTCATAAATCGAACAGATTACGTGTGACTCCGGATTTTTAATTTGTCTGTCTTTTTCTAATTTCTGATGAGAATATTTTCTTGTTTCAAACTTTTTAGAGCGTGATTTTTCAGTAGTCGGGTTTTAGTTTTTAAACTTACTTTTTATTTAAATTATTTTGGGGTTATAATTTCGTGATAAAAAGTGTTTGCAGAGCTACTACAGTTTTAAAGAAGAATAATTATGTATTTTGGGTAGGTTTGGAGAGAAAATATGATTGGCTCATATCTGAGGCGTGATTTTAGAAATGATTCCCAAGTATCAGGTGCATGAAAGAAAAGCCGGGAGTAAAAGCTAACAATGTATATATATTTTTGAAATGTGCTAATTAAGCCCTTTCATTTGATACCCAACACGGTATATTAAATTTTTTTTTTTTAGTTCAATATTTTATGGACTCTAGAGGGCGCCATATTCCATTTAATCTGACGTCACATATAATCAGCGGACGATCAAGGCGCTTCTAACGATACCTCATTTATCAAATTATGATAAGTAGTTTAGAAGTTATGAGGGAACAGATAAACATACATACATACATCCCGGTCAAAATCATAACCCTCTTTTTTGCTTCGCCGTAGTCGGGTAAAAAAGAGAAGGCCTATACCCAGCAGTGGGTGATTCCAGGCTGAAATGATGATGATACCTAATAATAACTATTTATTTACCACTTACACATTTTTAACCATAAAAGTACCATTTTGTAGCGTTCCCACGAACCTTAAAAATCGAATCCGACAATCGAGATGTTGTGAATAGCTGTGGAATAGCCGTGCAGAATGTTTTACAAGAATTCATAGTGAGAGTCAATAGATTCCGAGCTTTCTGTGTTCTAGTTGATTCGTCTTCGAGACAAAGTAACTAATGTTTAAGGCGAAAGCGCCAGGGTAGCCCGCGAAATTCAAAATTTCTTAAGTTTTTTGCAATTTGCAAGTCAGTATTAGGTTTTATGTTGATCAAAATTTGATTCGCTACCGTAACAAGTATGTATTTACAGAATTATAATCATTAAAGTCATCAATACAACTCTTTTAAGACCAGGTAATCCTGTTGAATGACTATTTCATGAAATCTTGACATTTGAGGATTGTACTAACTTAAGGAGTTGTATTACTGATTCTAATGATTATAATTCTATAAATACATATTTGTTACGGTAGCGAATCATACTTTAATCAACATACAACCTAAGGCTGACTTACAAATTGCAAAAACTTAAGAAAATTTGAATTTCGCGGGCTGTTCTGACGCTTCCCCTTTAACTGACTGACCTTAAAAAGTTGACTAAAACACATAACTTCGCGCCTGTAGTCCCCTATGGATTAAGCAGATGTGTACAATACATACACCCAAATTTCGCCAGTTATGTCTAAGTACCATGTAACACAGGGTGAGAGTCTATTGCCGTCGGGCACTATTCCATACTTCGTCCTGTTAAACTGAAAAGTCAGTTACAAGACTGATTTACTGTGATTGTAATTGTAGGTAGCTGAGAAATTCTAGATGGGAAAACCCAATAACACTCTTGTCCGTCCCGGGAATCGAACCCAGGACCTAATGTTAAGTACTTGCGAAAAAATTAAATAAAATAAAAAAAAACCGCTCTCACTTCATCAACGACTTTCATGCGGTGCTCAAGGTCCTGCTGTAACGCGGCCAGCTCGCGACTCTGCTCAGTCTCTTTGTTCTTCAGCATGTTGATCAACTCCTCGCGAACCTGCGTCACTGTCTGGTTTATGATCAACGTAAAATTGAAATACACAAACAATTACGATATCTCCAGGTCGCAGCTAAGCTAGTACATTGACTAGCTAATTACACAAACAATTAAGATATTTCCAGGTCGCAGCTAATCTAGTACATTGACTAGCTAAATACACAAACAATTAAGATATCTCCAGGTCGCAGCTAAGCTAGTACATTGACTAGCTAAATACACAAACAATTAAGATATCTCCAGGTCGCAGCTAAGCTAGTACATTGACTAGCTAAATTCCGCAGACGCGATGGGTATTGATCTAAACACGATAAAAGAAAATAAAATAATTTGATGTTTTTTTTTAGTGGGGTCATCGACCGCAATTATTGTACAGTACAACTATTTTCATGTCCCTCGGCAACTTCGTGTTTCGTCAGCCGTCGAATTTCTATCAGTTGTCCTTTGCACTTGGTGCAGACCGGACGCTCTCAATCGACTTGGAAGTAAATTATATATGTAGAGTTGTTAACACTCTTATGACTTAATGTAATTTATTTTAAAAATGGGAGGAAAGCTGAAGTCGCAGGCACAACACATAATTGCGTATACTCTATTTTTTACAAGAAGCCGATGGATTCAAGAAAGAAAGCAACGGTTATTTTCAAAAAGTTCAAACACGTGTTTCTGAAGCTTATGGTGGTTCAGTCGGAGCAGTAAAGAATATTGTAAATGATAAAGATAAATCGGCTCCGTTCCCAATTTCCCATCACCGAAAAGAGTAAAAAAGACCAAAGCAATTTCATGTAAATTTGGACGATTTTGACTACTGTGTCATACGTAACATGATTTACGATTTTAATTTACGCTTTATGGAATTACCTTGTTTGAAGACTTTAAAAAAACTGGCCAAGTGCGAGCCATACTCGCACACGAAGTGTTCCGTACCATATGTTATATTTAACAATCGCAAAGATAACTTAGTATTTCATAATGAAACTGTGAATTAAGTACAAGGTTATTTTTTTTTTGCAGTCGCAGAAAATCGCCTCTATTTAAATAAAATACCTTATGAATCGACATTTTTAGTATTTGTTGATTAAATGCAGTATATGTTACATGATATACAGAAGTTTCAAATTCCTTACTTGTTTAATCGTTGCGATGAGCTTATACAAAAATGGTCTGAAATTGACAACTTTTACGGTCCCCTTTTTCTTTATTTTGAAGATAAAAATAAATAAAACATATATTTGTACTCTACTCGATGAGTTCTAGACAATGATACCCAACATGCTAGGGTAAGAATTTTATCTTTCAAAATGAAGTTTTTATGTTTCTTATTTGTTGTTATAGCCGTAATAGAAATACACAATATGTGAAAATTTCAACTGTCTACCTATTAAGATTCACGAGATACAGCTCTTTGACAGACGGTCGGACAGCGGAGGCTCCTCTTTTTTGGAAGTCGGTTAAAGAAGTATTTTATTTTGTTTATATTTTTATTAATTCATATATTTAATATTCATTAAATTCATAATTCATATTAATTCATATAGTTTATATTTTTATTAAGTCATAGTTGTTAGTTATTTTAGTGGTATTTATTTTAGTAGTATGTATGTATTTAAGTATTTATTATATGTTTTATTTAATGAGTTAATTGTTTTGGATTTTATGTATTTTATTTTCTCTTCTACTCTTACACACGTTGTCTACATCTCTTTTTATCCTCTGTCCTATAGCAGGTATGCTGGAAGAGATTTCTTTTGAAATAAGCATCACCTTTGTACGTATTTTTCTGTTCCTTTCTGTTTGTCTGTTTATTTGTGTGTACATAAATGGTTAAATAAATAAATAATAAATAAATAAATAATTTCTGTGGTATACTATACATAATATTTAAAAGGAGTAAATTTATTATAAATACAGAACCTCTTTTTTGAAGTCGGAAAATAGTTTTACAACTCTATACAACGTGTCGTTTTGCATCCTCGTCAAAGGGGAATGCCCATCAGCCATACTACAAAATGCCTGAAATGAACAGCAATTAAATATAAGCCAAATTGTACTACAAATCGTAGGAAACCTAATACAATTTCAATAATTATCAAAAACCTAGGTAGAAGCCAGTTCCAGACATTTTTTTCTAAGTGTAGGTTACGTCAAGTAATTAAACAACATAAATGCATTTAAATGTTTTATTCATAATTACAAACAACTAAAGAAAACTAGGGAATCTCAACACTTACCGCTTGTGGCCATCCATCCATGCCTGTAACAACGTACTTCATCATTGTGCACTGATAAGAGGTTACGTATCATCCTTGCAATATCGAATAGCAATTTAACACAGTGAAGGTTTATATCCATTTTTAAATGTACACGGGGCACAAGTCCCAAACAACAGCAGCGTCGTATAAGAAGCAGGGGTCAGATCCGTCGTCCAAAAGCAGAGTCGTCGTTTAGGCGGTTCCAATCTCAGTCCATGTTCAAAAATGGGTATAGTGTATAGAAGTAAAATCAAAATCCTTAAAAAAGCAATCTGAAATTCAAGTCGCAAAGCAAAACCATGAATCAAGTAAACAATCGAAAAAATGAAATGTCAAACTCAGTAAGACAAAGGATATACGAGGGGGGGATCAAAAAGTAGTGAGAACGACATACTCCTTGGTAAGAAAAAAAATAAATACTGGCAGGCATAGCTCAGATACATATTTGTAATATTAATAAAGATAAAAATCTTCGATTCTCTTTTGTTTTTTTCTGAATGTGGTCATTTGTTTGCTTCGTGTCGGAACGTGTTCTCGAAAATGGAGAAAAACGAAGTGCGAGCCGTTATTAAATACCTCTGTTTAAAAAAGTTAACGACGCAAGAGATTCATTGTGATTTGGAGGCAACATTAGGAGAGTCTGCTCCGCCTTATTCCACTGTCGCCAGGTGGGCTTCTCAGTTTCGAGTAGGGAGAACGAGCACGGAAGACGAACATCGTTGCGGCCGTCCATCGACGTCAGTCACCCAAGAAAATGTTCCGAAAGTCGAGAAAATTGTATTGAGCGATCGAAGAGTTACCATCCGATACTTAATTCAAGAAACGGGCATTTCATATGAAGTATTCAATCCATATTGAAACAATCTTTGAATATGAGAAAAGTCTCCGCAAGTTGGGTGCCGAGAATGTTAACCGACAGTCAGAAACAAAATCGACTTGACATTTCGAAGATATTGTTGGACAAGTTTCAAGAAGATTCTGAAAACTTTTTGTCTCGTTTCGTAATCATGGACGAAACATGGGTCCACCATTTTGATCCCGAGACAAAACAGCAATCTTCGCAATGGAAACGGCCATCATCACCGACCCCGAAGAAGTTTCGTGCCGTGACATCGGCTGGCAAGGTTATGGCCTCAATATTTTGGGACTCAGAAGGGATATTGTTGATTGTTTACCTGGAGCGTGGAACCACTATTACAGGACAATATTATGCAGCTTTAATTCCTAAGTTGAGGAATGCCATCAAAGAGAAAAGGAGAGGGAAACTTCGAAGGGGCGTGCTGTTTCATCACGACAACGCACCCGCGCACAGGTCGGCAGTTGCGATGGCTGCCATTCAGCAAGCTGGCTTCGAATTGGTTGACCACCTCCCTTATTCACCAGTTCTGGCGCCTAGCGATTTTTATCTGTTCCCCAAATTGAAAGAATACTTAAGGGGAAACAGGTACGAAGACGATAACGAGGTTATGGATGCCATGGAGAGGTTTTTGCAGGACCAAGACAAAACTTTTTTTTTTAAAGGGATTGAAGTCTTGGAAAAGCGCTGGACTCAGTGTGTAGAGAGACTCGGAGACTATGTAGAAAAATAAATTATTAAGTTATCAATAGTCATTATAATCTATCTCATTCTCACTACTTTTTGATCCCCCCTCGTATGTTTGGATTCCAGCATACTGGCATATTGAATAATGAGGCAGCTGATTTCTATACTAAGCAGTCTATCCAGATAGGTTGTACGTCTTTCTCTAACATACCGGCTCGGGACGTCCGTTGCCTGGCTAAACCACGTCTCATGAAGTCTTTAAATGATCTGTGGCAAAGATCTAGGGTAATTAAGGGTAAATATTATGGCAGTATCCAAACGCAACATTCCAGCTAAACCCTGGTACGTCAAAAATAAGAAATCGAATAAATTAATCACATCTGTCAATATACCTACGTCTCAGACTAGGACATGTTTGCTTTCCAGTGTTTTTAAGCTAAACTACGCGTTCGGCATAATTCCCTTTGCGAGTGTGGTATAGAAGAGGGTACTCTTGAGCACATATTTTTCTCTTGTCGTAATCTTGCAGCCTCTCTGTATGATACACTCCCCCCTAATTTCTTCATACCTATTAATATGCCATTCCTCTTAACACCCGTTGATTCCCCATTAGTTAATACAGTCCAAAAAATAATTTTATCAAATAACATCAAGCTATAACATAGCAATTCATAATGGTGGTTATTTCGTAGTTAGTCTCATAATAAACTTAATTTGTGTTGTCTGCTTATTAACCATATATATTAACAAATATATTGTGTTGTCCTTACAGGCTACTCAAACAGATCCAGTTTTAGGTAAACAGTTTTCAGTTTTAAGTTACGAGGCTGTACGAGTATAAACGGTCAACCTCAGCGTGTACTCTTTGTTTCCTTCAACTTTGACATTGGCTGAATCATCGGTAAAACGACGGAGCTACCACTATAAAATTGGAATTGGGTTCATAAAGCCTAACGTTTTATACTTTGAAAATAATGTTATTTTAATTAATATTACATGATTATATTATTTTAATTAGATTTACGATTCATATAGATCGAATTATGTTAAATTATAACTGTGCACTAATTCTATAAAATAGTTCGATATGGATTATTTGACAATTCTTGTTTGGCTGAATGTCAGTTACTCATGACAAATAAACACTGACCTACATAAAAAATAAGAATGAATTAGACGGATATCAAATTAAATATTTTCATGATTGGCATATTTTTACCCCCTAGGTAAACAAACTTGAGAATCATTTAATTATACACATTTTATTCTAAATACAATTAAGGACTATTAGTAGTTTGTCCATTTCTGGCATTTTTTAGGCATTCCCTTTTAAGGGAGTGGTATAGACCAATAAACCGAACAACTTTTTCCATGGCACCAACTTCGTAATCGCGAAAAAATAATCAGCCGTCCCATACATTTGCGTCGAGTAGGCATTGAAGTTTTCTATGGGACATTTGAAAATTTTTTCGCGATTACGATGTTCGTCCCATGGAGAAAGTTGTTCGGTTTGATGTTCTGTATGTATGTTCTGTATCACACCCTGAAATTTGACGAAGATGCAAAACGACACGTTGTATAGTTCACACTGAAATCAAAACAACACAACAATAAAGTACAAGAGTTCTGAATTCAAATTATTTTACACATCTAACAATTGATGGACATGGAAATTAGCATCTGTTTGTATTCGGAAATGCGATGATTGCCTAGGGCCATTTAGAAAATAGTTGTACGAGTACTGTAGTTACTTAAAAAAGTATAAAAACTCGCACTAAGGCCTCACTTCAAAAAATCTGTTTTTTTTTCGTGTAAACTTCACGGACGTGATGGGTATCGATATCTAAACACGCAAAACATAAGAAAACATTTTTTCTCAACTCGTACTTACAACAATAGCTAAGTAACAATGCAAACAGCGGTCGTTGACCTGCCAAAAAAATCTTACCTTTTTATTTTAGCGTGTTCAGATATACCCACCCACAGCGTCTGCGGAGTTTAGCTAACCAATTAAAAATAATCCGGTATAACTCAATCACTAATTTGCCAACGTCTTTTAGCAGAAAATCCAGTGGAACTAATTTCAAGAGTTCCTATGATACGGTTTGGGAAATGCATTTGGATAGGACGTTTTGCATGACTTATTATTTGACATCATGAACTTTTTCAATAGGTTGAATAGGCATCATGATTCTGTGAATAAAAAAAAATTCACTGATCTCTTGAGGTGTTCCTCAGGAGATCCATCAATTTTCCTGCAATAGGGATGATGACTATAAATTAGTTTTATCCGTCATATAAGCACCTAAGTAGAATATTAAAAAATATTGGACACGTATGTTTTCTTTTTTTACGTAAGTAATTAAAAGATTACGGCGATACATTGAGTAAAAATTTACTTAAAAAAAAGTAAAAAACGACTTCAAAACCAAAAAATAATAAAATAACTTTCATAAAAACACTTAACAACTTCTGAAGTCGGTGTCCAGCTAAGGTGCATTGAAGAATTGAAGACACCGACTTCAGAAGCTGCTAAGTGTTTTTATGAAAGTTATTTTATTTTTTGGTTTTGAAGTCGGTTTTTACTTTTTTTAAAGTAAATATATTTTTCCATTTTTAGTTGAATATACAATTACATAAGTTGGTAAGCCCAAATCGAACAAAAGAAGAATCATCAAAATCCGCTTAGAAATGCCGGAGATACAGTGCATTTATGCATTTAACTTCGTACATAAGAATAGTTAAATAAAGTATTATATACTAAAACCTTCCTGAAAGTATAGAAATCACGTTAGTGAAAAAATCATCAAAATCGGTTCATTAGTTTTTGAGAAAAATCGCGGACAAAAACATACATACATACATACAGGTCGAATACAGAACCTCCTTTTTTGAAGTCGGTTAGTGAAGTCGGTTAAAAATGTAGCATGACGTCAGTGACGTCACTCATTGCTAAATCTTAGACGTAGGTTGTTATAGTCATGACATGAGTCATGAGACGTAGCGAGCCCCTACTGCGATTTTAATGCGTTTTATCTACTTAAGTCATTTTTTATTAGCAATGATAAAGCAAAAAATACGTGTCTAATATTTTTTTATTATATGACTGACGCGGACGGACTAAATAGAATTTCTTTTTTTTTACCCAGTAAACATCCTTATTACGCCTTAAAATAAAATCTTTCTCATTTTTACGGTGGCGATGGCGGTGTTCGAAAAATAATAATTAATTTTATCGGTAGCTTAGTTTATCTACTTATAATATATTTAATGTCTTAGATCAAATTCTTAGATTATAGACATTATATATTTAATGTCTATGATCTAAGAATTTGTAGGTATACTAATTTACCTAATTAATTCCAAAACTACAGCAAGGCTATTTATGTTTTCAACTATGATTGCAAGAAGGACCTAGTAACCTTTATGACTCTTGCCTGGGCACGTGAAGACTTTTCTTGTTGCTCAATCTGCTGGTCCTTTTGCACCAACAGCTCTGTCAACTCTTCATTTCGGTGCACGGAGTCAAGAAGGCCCATTCTCAAGTTCATTATCTGTTAAAGAGGTACGCCGAAGACTTAGAATTTTTAAGTTCGAAAAGATATTGAAAATATCAAAGTACCTACCTTTTTAACTCCCGACGGAGAGGGCTGTAAGTTTAACGTCTATATCTGTGTATCTGCCTGTGGCATCGTAGCTCCCACACAAAAAAAAAAATTAGTAAATTTGTGTTGGGGGTTTTATAAATTTTAAATTTAACTTGTTAGCTTTCCATTTCATTCAATTCCTGTTTAAATGCTAAAGGGCCATCGTTTTCGTGCCGCGATGGTGATGTACTGCTAGAACTTTGTTGCGCCATGGTTACCTTAACGCTCACGTTTCCAGTGCCGGTAGCGGTGCAGGTAAATGCTAACAATGGTAATGCTGTAGCTTCGCTTACTCTATTAGCCCGTTTTGTAGAAGTACGCAAAACCATTTGCACGTTAGTTACCTCCTGCTGTAAGTCTTGATAGCTGATACCATTTGGAGCTTCTTGGCAGTTGGCCACGGCTCGATTATGCGCCTGTAGAGTTTGAACATATTGTTCGTACTGAATTACTTTTTGTTCGCTGAAATATAATTCGCAAAATAAAATTGACGTTCGTTATTATCTTAATTACTTTTATGTATTAAGATAATAATCGTTGATACATTGTTGCACCTACTTCAGTTTGATGTTTTTCGATAACTCTCTTATTTGTATTTGCATCTTTGCTAATATTTCTTCCTTGCTCAGAAGCTCGGCTGCTAATTTCTGCTGCAGGCCTACTTTGTTGTCCGGTTCCTGAAATCCATCAAGGTTTTTATACAAAAACACTTGGAATATTCCAAAAGTTTATAACCAACTGTAATCACCTCACTGGTGGAGGAAAAAAGTTATCTGGTACATAAGACTGAAAAAGAAAGTACACCTAAAATAACTTTTTATCTTATACATACAACAAGCACAGCAAAGAAAGGTCAATATTTACAGTTATTTTAGTCAGGGTTTCCAAAAATCGCACTTTTTCTCTTTTGCAGGAAGTCACTTCGTCCTCAGTCATACGCAAAGTGTCTTTTGTAGATTGTAGTTCTGCCCATAGATCCATTTCTCGTTCTGTTGGTAAATCTGTAAAAACAACATTATCCAACGGTAACAACCTATAACTGTCACACGTATATCTAGTTAGTAGTTAGCGAGTGTTTATTTACCAGGATTAGGTTTACTAAGTTCCATTTCGTTGATTTTAGCTCTTAATTCTTCGATGTTATTTTGACTCTCTAATAAGGCAGCTTCAGCTGCCTCCTTCAACTCAATTTCCTTCTGTGTAATATTACGTTGTTCATCCAAATTTTTCCTGAACTCTTTGAGCTGATGAGTTAGGTCCTGTACGGTTGCCTTATGCTGGCTCGTTAAATTTTCTATTTGTTGCTTTAGATCTAGAAGGCTGTAAATAATATTATTGTAGTCGTAGTAGATTAATAAACATTAACATGATGCAGTTTCATTTAGTCTATTCTTAAATTTAACTTACTCGTTTTGCAGAGAGTCGCGTTGATGCAACAATTGACTGTTGGTTACTTCCCCGGTCTTTAAACTTTCTTTCAATTTCCTTGCTCGAGCTTCCAACTGTACTTCTCTTTGACGACTCTGAATATTAAATTGGCATTAATAACCTGAACGCCTCCACCGTGGATATTCTATTATGAACGGAGCGTAGTGTTACCTGGTCTTCCAGCGTCTTGACAGTGCCTGTGAGACTAGCAATACTTGCTTCTGCTTCGCGCAGTTGTCGGTCCATTTTTGAAATACGGACGCGCGCTTGACGGAGCTGGGACTCAGTGGTCGCCAGTTTATCTTTGGTAGCGGTCTTTGCTGCTCGTTCTTCGTCCAACTCCCGACGCGTTTCCTTTGTGATACCAAATTTAAATATTAAAAATAATTCACAAGTGTGAATGCGCATACATTTGTAAATAGGTAATATCAATATTCTTCTCAATCTGAGTTCTATTTGAGAAAATTTCCGTATATTAGCATAATATATGGAATACGATAGATACACACGATACTTGACGATACGTTACAGTTTTTTTTTTTTTTTATTATTTTTTTTTTTTTTTTGTGAAGGATTCAAAAGAAATGTAATATGAGCACTAACCTCAGATGACCTGTTGCGCTCAGACTCATCGTGGATTTCCTGTAATTCACTTATTACGACAGATCGTGTTTCGAGGTCCTGTCGAAGCCGCGCTATTTCTCTTACTAACGACTCTCCGACAGCTACCAATGCACTTCGTTCTCGACAGGCTCGCCTAAATAACATTATTCTTACGTAAATATTACAATTTGGTAAATCGCACCTGTTTAAAGAAGGGTTACGAAAACATGTTTAGTAGGTATACCCACATTTCGCCAGATAAATTTAAGTCCCATATAAGGGACCTGACTGCAGGCGGTTACTGAGTTTTTGAACAGTTTGCGCAACCCATAATCGAACCCAGGATCACCCCTTCGTGCTAGAAAGCGATAAGGAAATAGAAGTATCAATTAATATTACTTACTTGGAGAATTGTGTGGCAGTTTCAACAGCGTCAACAGCCCGGGATTTCAGTTCACGGAGGGACTCGCAGAATTCAAATCCTTGTGCATTGTATCGAGCAATACGTTCCAATGCCTCGCCCCTACCAGTTTCCTAAACAAATATTAAAAGTCATACATTTTTCATGTCTTGCAATCAACATATTATTATTAAACCTAATACATGATCATAAACTCACGGTTTTTTCGATGAGTTCCTTGACCCAGTCAATGATTTCTTGTCGTGCCATAATAGCCTGCAGACACAGATCGGCAAAACATGTAGGCACGTTTGCAACTTTGGTGTCCAGTTCCGCAAGAACACATTCATCTGTGCACGTAACAATACGTACTATTACTTATAAAGGGCAGATATTTTGCTTTGGCTTACTGATATCAAAATTATAACCTTCAATAAGTATTCGTGAACTGCTTCTAAAGTTACAAACCTAAATTAATTTACTGGAGAACGTAATGGGTATTATTATACAGTGAAACCTGGTTAATTGGGATCTCAAGGGACCAAGACATAATGTAACAATTATTGAGGGTTTCCAATAATCCAGTTTTCCAATTAAGCAGGTTTAAAATTATAGTTGTCTTATTTACAGAGGCCCCCGCTTACAGAGGTCGAAATGTGCCGTTATTCCATTTTTAGAGGTGGAAATGTTAATAAAAATGTGTATTTTTGGTGTTATGAATTTAATATTGGTATGAATGTACACTTTTATTCCCTTGTTTTTAGGTCAAAACCTGAGATAGTACTGACAAAAAAGCATGCGCGAAAGGCGACTCGAAATGTATGTAAACAAACATGTCAAAACGTGTTAAAACCTGATTAATTTGTCTCACTTATACAGGTAATTGAGCTACAGAGTCTCAATTTATTATAGAGGTAAACATCGAAAAAGTCTTAGAATTAAAATCTCATTTAACCAGGTTCAAAAAGTCCCATTAACAGAGGTAATTTAATGAAAAAGAACCGGCACCTCATTTGCAACTCTCAATAATAGAGGTTTCTCACTTATCCAGGTCCCACTTAACCAGGTTTCACTGTATTACGACTTCACAAGCGCAGCTCGAAGAAATTGGCAGTACTGGAGAAAGCAAAGAAATTATTTAAAAATTTTTAATGGAAACAGTTATCACATTAAAATTACCCATAGGTGATGTGTTGGTAATGATTTCGATGCCATCGGTGGTGGCTGAGGCGACGGCGTCACGACACAGCTGGGCAATCTCATCCGACGTCCAGTCAGCTACATTGAATAGTACTAGTTCCTGTAGCTGGGTGCCCTCGCCGCAGCCTGACAGGCCTTCTCGTGTCATGTGTTCGCGCAATCCACGTAAGTTGTCAAACAGTTCTAGAACTACTTGCTGAAACAGTTTTATTGGTCTTTACAGAAGTCATTCAGGAGAAATCATTATCCCCTAGCCTTTAACACTTCGTATGCCTACTACTACGAACGTAGATCTACGTGAGACATAATGGCTTTTTGTTTCTGTAAATAACGGCATACGAAAGGTTAACTCACTTTATTTGGGGTGCAGTGTTGTGTCTTTTTCCCATCATTACTTAACCGTTTTCATTTAATTTCAATTGACGCTCTTTCTACTTAATAATCATCTTTCAAACATTCCGTCCATGGTTACTTTGGCCTTCCCTTACAGCAGCCATCCAAATTAATACAAACACTTTTAAAAATTAAGTGGATGGCAATACGAATGATATTGCTGCATGAGAAGGAAGAATTCTGAGATGATGGATTATATATTAGATATCAGTGGAAGAAAACTTCGTGCTGCGATGATCCCAAATAAATTGGAATATTGGGCGTACTGATAGGGAATTAAATTATATTCTAAATCGAATCATTATGCTTAATTCGTGTTTATATTTACTCCTTTTAGGTGCTCGTGGCTAAGTAATAACAGCCGCACCGGTCAATCGAAGGTAAAGCTAAGTTTGCCAAGGTCAGTTCAAAGATGGGTATGACCATTACATAGCGAGGACCCTCCGTGCCTCGAAACCTTCGATCAACAATACCAGTTGATCCAAGCTCGAAACATAGGTTATGCCGTTGATCACGGCTGTCATTCGTAGATCTTTGACAGTCTGACTATCTTAGCAAAGGGCATGGGTTTACCCAATACATGAGTTATAGAGGTCAGAGAGGCAGTCGCTGATTGTAAAATACTGGTATTCAACTCCAATCCGGTTAGACTGGATCCAAGCCCAACGTACTTAGTTGAAAAAAAGCTAGGTAACTCAAAATAAAATAAATTGTGATAAAATGTACCTGTTTCATGTCCAGTTCCTTCTTCAAGCGGTGGAATTGCTTCTGCTTCGAGAGGAAAGCTAATTTTAAGTCTTCATCTTTAAACGAATGTGACGGACTGCACAAGGAAACTGGTGATAGAACCCTAGAACTTGGCGGGACGTTCAAGGACGGTGTCTTAGGACGTGAAGCGGCGATTGGACGTTGCGGCGTGTTGGGGCGGCTGCTGGAAGTGCCGAGTCGTTGCGCAGGGTTCGATGGGGTCGTGGGCCGGCTCGGTATGCGCGGTGTTCGTGGACGACTCGAATGTACACTTTTAGGAGTCTGAGGTCGACTGCTCAACGATGGGGTGTGTGGGCGGCTTCTAGATTCTAAAGAAACATGGACTTGATTAAACATTTCAAAGGATTTAAAAATAGCTATCCTTATTGTTTTTAAAATCTTACCGTTTTTGCGACTTATATTGGATTGTAGTATATCAGAGTCATTCATTCCGTTTTCACTAGGCTCGCCATCACTATTTTTTATTTCTGGAAAAAGAAGATAAAAATAAGTGAACATGTTCAATTCTGCCGATTCTGTAGGTATATGGTTGTGTTGTGAGAATTCGCTGATTGTGGACAAGACCGCCCTTTGTAGCATCCTTGTTGCTACAATTTTGTCTTGAACGTCTTTAAATATGGTATGCAAAAAAGAGGAATTATGAAGAGGAGGAGGATCAAAGAATTATAAGCAGAACAAGGACGTGATGTAAGAGCGAGGTCCACAAACAATGGCGATAAATAAAAAAGCTACTTTGAAGAAACAAGTATACCCAAGGGAGAGTTTTCATTGATGTCCGGAAGGCTAAGTACACCACCTTCGTAAGCATTTGGCTCGTCAGATGACTGTTCATCTAGTACTGCTATCGGAGAGCTCTCGATGGTAAAGTTGTCTGGCTCTGCTGGTGGCGAAACCTAGACATGAAACATTATTAACCACTTCCACTCCACTATTGACATCAAAGTGAAGCTTCTTTGCCTAGGTACTAAATTAGTGTTTTTGTTACAAAAGCATACAAATAGTACTTACAATAACATTCTCCAATGGCTCGCTATCTAATGAGCCTCCATTGACCTATTCATCAAAGAAAAATAAATAAATAGGTATACGTGTGAGCGCAGCGAACGATCAATTATAGTTCTGTCAATCTTGATTACCTTGACATCGGTCTTGGAATCAGATTTTTGCGCTCGTTGAATAAGAGAACTCTTCCCCTGCAACTATTCACATTACTTATTAGAAAATCTTTCCTTAAAGAAAGTAAAGTAAAGTAAGTCTAAATACGGAAAACACGTAGGATGTAATACCTCCCCTACGGCTGCAGTGGGATAAGAGGCAAGAAGAAAAAAGCCAGTAATACCTTAGGACCACCGGGGGTCATCCGGGTCGGCGACTGCCTTGGATTGGGGATCGTTAAGTTTCTGTTGGTGGCATTGCGGGCGGCGCGCGCGGCCGAGGCTGCTGTTGGCCTCGGGAGTAACCGAGGTGTACTGCCAACTGTTCAAAGTAACGAGAATTAGGCGAAACAACAATACATAAGTGGTTGTGCAGTCTGCCAGGCGTCTGCGACGAAAACCATGACCAGCCTCGAATGTTTATAACGATGACACGGCCGCCTATAATACGCGTCCTTGCGAGGATCACAATTGTTTTTTAATACCTTATGTCATGTACCTACAATCTATGCAAATAAATAAACTTTACTTTATTTTTTACTTTACTTTTCCTTTTAAACACAATAAAACTCAATCGGTAGGTACCTAATATTGGAAGATGTAAGTTTAAGCAGATGTATGTTAACTGGAGTTTGATCATCAGCGATCTATTGTCAATAATTCTAAAGAATGAATGAGGATATTACTTACAAGGTTTATCTTTTTGTGATTTCGCCGCAGTCGTCATAATAAGCTCTACAGCTGAAAAATGGTGAAAAGAAAAATGATGGTAGAAAATGTAAAAGAAAACCTCTGGAATTTTGATATTTTGTTAAACTATTTGCGTGATCGGTGGTGATGGATTCTAAATATGAAATTAGACAGCTACAAACATACAAATGTTTTATGGCGATCGGTTGCAAAGAAAGAATCACTTTATGTAATGTAAAACTTTTTGGTTTTTGATGTTTTTTAATAAACTATTTGGACACAGAATATTTGAGCAGATTTTAACAACAGATGCGTCTGGCTGGAATATTTGCCTTAAATGACTTTCTTCTTCCAAAACTGTGATTATGTGATACCTACACAAAAGTGAAAACCACAAGTCGCAAGTCATTTACTTTTGGAACGTATTTGTTTGGTATTTGTTACAAATTTTTTGTGCTCTGCTATTGATTTTGGCACTATTATATTTAAAACGCGAGACACAGTGCGTTCCTTGTTAAAATTATTGTAAGTTATGCAATGAGTCATGTCACTAGTGTCCGGAGAAGCAAGGCAAGGTAAAGTGGTCGCACGATTTTAGCTATGTTAATTGAATAAGTATAATGCAGAATCGCAGACATATTGAGACTAAAATAGGCTATGTAGACATATAGATGCTCCTATTTGTTGACAATTTTCTATTTTGTTAAGTAGGTACTATCAGCCAAACTTCCGCATGCTCACCTTTAAGGCGATAATCGCAAGCACGGCTCATGACTTATTTTTACATCGATGCTCACGACTCGATCGCCTAGGATAGGATGTACCTACGTTTGTTTTTGATTTGATTTGTTGCTAATGTTTGTTAAATGCCATGTACAGTCAACAAAAGAGATCTAGACAGGGTATACCACAGAAATCTAAATAATAAGGCACTATTATTTAGATTTCTGTGGGGTATACTAACATATTTGTATGTGAATTGCTTCATGTTCAATTTCTTGACAATATACAATTTTGTGTTGGTGTGGTACAATGTAGGAGTATTGCAAAAACAAAGTAATGTATATAAAATTGAACAAGAAGCAATTCACATACAAATATGTTACTCTACCCTGCCTAGATATCTTTTTTGTTGACTGTACCTACTCACACAAATGCCTAGTGTCTCTAATAAATAAACTACGAAAAAGCCTTCGACTTCATCGAAAAATGGACAGTTCTGGCCTCTCTGCAACGATGTCGAATTGACGGGCACTAAATCGATGTGTTGAGATGCTTGTATGACGCTGCCACGATGACTGTCCAGATCCAGGATCAGAACACCAGCCCCATCCAACTGCTCAGAGAGGTGAGAGAGGGGGATACCTATAATATCCCTTGAAACTGTTTAACATTGCGTTGGAGGACGTCTTCAAGACGCTGGACTGGACTGGACAGCATCACATCATACATCTCACACCTTCGCTTTGCCGATGACATCGTCATAATGGCAGAGACTCTGGAACAGTTAGACCAGATGCTGAACTACATAAATGGCCTCTCGGCGAGTTGGCCTCGGCATGAGCCGAGGCCAACCCGCCGAGAGGCCACTAAGGCCAAGATTCAAATTCATATTTGAACAAGACGAAAACTTAGGACGAAAGTCATGTACAATTCACACGTCTTGCAGAGTCCAATCCACATCAAAGGGTCGCTTCTTGAAGTTTTGAAGGAGTATGTATACCTAGGGCAAGTCGTCCAGCTCGGTAGACAAAACTTTGAGAAAGAAGCCGACAAAAGAATCCAGTTGGTTTGGGCAGCATTTGTGGTACGAGAGGCCGTTACCAAAATTTTTGACTTATCGTTTTACGCCAAAACCGTATAATATCGATAGATTTGGTAAGTCTAAATCCGAAAATTCTATTTTTAGAAATTTTCCGCGTCACGTCGGATCAGACCGCATTTTCAAAAATGTCAAAAAAAAAATACCGAACTGTTTCATAGCAATCTGTCTGTTTTTCAGAATAAGTTGAACGATAGATTTTAGATAACGAAAACACAATTTTCAGAAACTAGTAGCGTTACACCACGTACCCAGGAGACCATTTGAGAAAATTATAAATGAGGCAGAAAAAAAAAACCCATAAAAACCCGTCTGAAAATCTTGTTATCAGTTGTGTACGTTGATCAGCTGATGCGAATAAATCAATTTTCAGAAGAAAGTGTGAGCATCGTAAGCATTGAAACCATTTTGAACGTGTCGAAAAATTTTACTGATCAGTAGGTAACTTGGCAATCTGTCTGAAAACTGTTGGATATGATGAAAAAGGTTGCTTAGATGTAGAAAAAATTGATATCAGACAATTTTTGTGTCGCATCTTACTAATCAGACATCAGTTAAAATTATTAATAAATCGTATTGCGGTGTATTTACGTCTATCGAGCAAATTAATAAGTTGCCACTCTAAATTTCTTATGTCCGTTTCAACACCATGTGGTAACTCAATGTCGGAGTAAATCGATTTCCTCGCAAAATGCTTTTTACTCCGATAGTCAGCTACTTTGTAAATGTTCATGTGTCTTCACCGTCTTCACTTTCTCATTTTTTATATCTTTGCAAAACACACAGATCAGGTTAGCCATTTTTCATACAAGACCACACAGCACATGTCAATCTCGTATAACGTTACAAATGCTGGGAACAACCTGCCAAATGCCAATGCTTGTGTTATTAGTGAAGCGAGGGATAGGAGCGAGCGTAACAAGCACCGCGCGTTTGTCGGGCCACTCTGAAACGTTCTTTCGGTTTTTGGAATAGAGGTGACTTTAAAATTTCTGAAAACAGGTTTTTGGTAACCCAGGTAACTAAACAAAAGATTTAAAAAAATTGAACCAGGTTGCTACGAGAAAGGTCGGTTAAATTTTTTGACATTTTTGAAAATGTGCTCACATGTGACGCGCACAATGTATGAAAACAATTTTTTTCGTAATAAAATTACGAAACCTGTGTATATTTTTAATATCAGACATAATGTGATAAAACCATCTGCCTATTTTTTTGAAAAGAAAGAAAGAAAAAGTATTTATTGTTACTCGCACAGGAAGATCACCAACTAAACTAAAAAACAATAGTAAAAGTTTGAAAACAAAAAAGAAAGAAAAAAATACACACATAGCACACACGCACACACACACATACACACACAACACACACACATACACACACAACACACACACACACAGACACACACACACACACACACACACAGCGGAAATGCACTCCCATAAAACTGTGACGTTTCTGACGGGTGCGGTGCTGCCCACTGAGTCGGGTTGACAATGATCTAAACTAGCGATTGTATACGGTTTTGGTCGTAAAACGATGTGACATGGGTTTGGACATGTCCTCTCGTACTATTGGGAAACTCCGTCAAGTCTTCTCGTCGCCTATTCCGCAATGTTTGAAGACTATGGTCTTCAAGCATTGCGTCCTGCCCGTTATGACATACGGTGCCGAAACGTGGATACTGACAGTCGGGCTGGACCACAAATTCAGTCTCACAGCGCGCTATGGAGCGGGCTATGTTCGGTGTTTCGTTAAAGGATAAAATCAGAAATGAAATTATCCAAAAAAGAACCGGAGTTATCGACATAGCTTGCAAAGTGAAGTGGCAGTGGGCTGGCCATGTTTGTCAAAGGACCGATGGCCGGTGGAGCAGACGATGACGGGTGTTGTGGCGCAGCCTGGGAGAGACCTGACACAACAACTATGCAAAATTGTCTCAACGTTTGTTGTATTTCACATAACCTACGTTTCACCAATCTGTATGTCCGGCATTATGCTTCATACATTCCATTTATTTGGTGGCATTAAAGTACTTAGAGCTTCTTATAGTCTTATGAATCGAGTTAGAACGATCCTGCCCAGACTCTGGAGTAGGCTTTGTCTCTTACCAGTCGCAAAAACAATACTGACTTTACGTTCCAGGTTAAATAACTCAAGTTTTTAATCTAGTTTTGAAGAGAAGAGCTGCATAAACTGCATAGAATGAAAATTGATACCTAGTTATTCTGTTTTTTGTAGATGTGGTTGAACCAACGAAAGGGCAAGTCAGGTGTCGCATTCCACAGAGAATGCCCAGTGCGCGGCTAAAACTACAACCAAATAATAGATCTAAACCTCCTCCAGAAATATTGGTATAAGTGCCATTTCTTTTATTTTTGAACTAAAATTCAATGCACATTAAAAGCATGTGGGGTATTGTTTTGGATCCCGTAATTATGATGTTTCTTAGTGACTTTTTATTTAATTTATGCCAACAGTTTTTGAGATATATTTTCGGTTACAACCGCTTTGTTACAGAGGCCAAAATTCGAAGCAGTGCCTGTTCAACAGCGATTTCCCATAAGAAACCAGGGACGACCGCGTTCCAATGAGGTATATTTTTCAATACCCTTCTTCTCAATTCCTTCGCTTTTTCCGGAAACCCAGGTAAAATCTCACGCAACAAGTCTTAGTATCAGAGAGTGTATTATAAAGTCGCGTAACGATGCCGAGATTCACTATTCTTCCCGTTATTGTGATATTTTTTTTTTTGTACTGGACCAAACCTAGGAACCTTCTAGTGTGGAGATATTGCAGGTTTTATGTTCCAACTTTATTGGACGTTTTCTTACGAAAACAAGTTTAAATTTAATTTGAAGTACCCGTACTTTTACATGCACCCATGGATCGTTCCGTAGTTTCGTGCAAAAAAGATATCCAGACTAATTCATCCATGGATTTATATTTTTTTTTTTTTGCTTATTGGGTAAAAAAAATTAAAAATTAAAAGGAGTATCGATGATATTACACATTATGATTCGTTAATTACACGATTGCGAAAAAGGACTGTTATGTTTTCAGCGTTCATGTATGTTTGTGAGTTTCATTACACTATAACTTTTGTGTGCCTGAATAGATTTGAATGTATGCTATAATCTTTTATATATATAGGCTATAATTTGTTTTGAAAAAAAAAATCTATGTGGCGGCAGTATGACTACATTTTCAAATGTCAAAAAAATCTTCAATTATTACAATATGGGTATCAAATGGAAGACCTCGCCTCGATGGGCACATTCCAAAAAAAGCTAAATATATAATTTATAGGCATAGGTACATTTTACGTCGGTAGAATTTACATGCAAAGTAAAGATTTAATCTTTGGTTGTAAATGATTTAATTAGACTTTAGTAATACTGCGAATGTCTAAATTGCCACTAAACTGTACAAAATAAAAATTAACAATTAAAAAAAATAAAAAACACGACTGCCATGCCAAAAAACGAACTAAAAATTAAAAAAAACAAGTTGTATTCCCTGACTAAACAGATAAATAAAGTTGTCATTGCAGTTGGGGGATTTAAATTTAAAGGTGTTCCAACAAAACGGTCCCCCGACAGCAATGAAAATTTAATACAAGATATTTGTATTTATCATTCATCTCCACTTCATTACCGCCCGCTGCCTACAATTGTTTGCGGGAAGGTAATGAAAGATTTTTTAAAGTACGTATAAGTTTAGGTACTACTTAGAAATGTATTATCAACATTAGACGCGTGTTTTTTTATGTAGTTAAATTATTCTATTCTGCCGCATTTTATTATTTTCAGTACTAATATGGGGAAAACTCGTAAAAAGTTCTCAAGAGAAGAAAAACTGGCAAAAGATAGGATTTTTCCATTATTGAAGTCCAAGATCCCTATACTACTAAACGAGCAATATTTGTATATATTTATTTATATAAAATGTATATATATATATTTGTAATTACGTTCTCGAAAAGGCCTCTAACGATTTTGATGAAACTTGCAATATAGGGGTTTTCGGGGCCGAAAAATCGATTTGGCTAGGTCTCATATCTGGGAAAATTCACTTTCTCCGTATTTTTACGCAAAAAGACAGTTTGGTCCGTACTTTCGCCGTCGCGCTGCCGCCATCATGACATTGATACCTACTTTTTTTTTTTTCGATGTTTTGTTGGTGGTCACCTAATAATGTTCTATACATCCACATACGCGGAATTTAATGCAGCGCCATCTCATATAATTTTTAGAAGATTTCATCAAAAACATTTTAAAGAGAAAGTCGGCACAACTAACCTGGCTGTAACAGATTTTTTTTTAGCAACCATGGAAGCTTGCAGTAACGTTTCAGTGACTATGCATACTTTCTAACCGTGAGGTTGAAAAAAGTTGTTTTTTTTTTCAATTTTAGAGTATAACAAAACATATTCAATATTTTTTTTTATAACTTTTAATTTTCATTAGTCTATATAAGCTCCAAAACTGTGTAAGTATAAATGTTTTGTAAACTTATTTACAAAAGACCAAATAGTTTTTAATTTCGATCTCGATTAGTTTTTCCAGGTGCCATCTATTGATGTGAATACTAAATATCATCTGTCCTATAGAAGCCTCATTTCTGTCTCTCAGTAGATTATTTATAAAAGTTATAAGTAAACCATAAGGACCGGGCCAACCGCGCGACGAAATGGCACCAGTTCGCTGGCCCTAAAATGAAAGTTTAGGGCCAACGTGACAGTCGACAGCGGTCCGTGCTCGGAAAAGTCATTCCGTCAAAAAAATGCCAAGTTGCGTTGTAAAAGGCTACAAAAATTATGACACAAAGATTAAAAAGGAACATGGGATATCGTATCATCCGTAGGTAACCTTATATTACTTTTGTTGCAATGAAATTATTAGATAATCACATTTTTAAAGTGATAATTTTACTACCGAAATCCACAATGGCGGCCATGCGCGCGCTGCCGTCATCGCGCACGTAATTAATGAAGTAACCTTATACGGACGTCATTTTTTATTTGTTTTATTTTTGTCTTATGAACATAATGTAAGTAATTTTGAATTTTGGTACTTGATATAATACTTATTTATATTCAATAAAAGGATGAAATAAAAAGAGAAAAAAATAAGAGGAAGTTTAGAAATTATAATATAATAGAAACTGAGAATCGGATTCATGAAATATTTTGAATTGCTGTTTTCTTTTCTTCACACAAACTGAGCGGAGCTGCTGTTGTCATCAAGCTTCTGGCTAAAATGCATAGGAGGAGACTTAAACAATGTTTATACAAATATGCGATAACCGAATTACGACGACGACGAATTACGTTTCAAATACTTTTTAAATTACAGATTTCCAAATGATTCAACATGGAAAGAGATTTGGAGTCGCATTATTCGTAAACAAAGAAAAGAGCCTTACTTCAAGCCTTACAAAAATACACGAGTATGCTCTGCTCATTTTTGTGACAGAGATGTTAATACTCGTATTTCAAAAGCTGGTCTACGAAGTCTAAAAGAATCGGCTATACCGCGATTTGAGATTGAGGTACTGGCCTCACGCATACTTATCTACTATAAAACTAAATATTGTTTGATTTTTCTCCATATTCAGAATCTTATCTACCTACTTAAATTTCATTAATAATTACAGTTTTGTGAGAACGAAGAGCTAATATCACCGTAATTTTTCGTCCATTTTAAAGTTTTTTCATATTCTGAAAACTAAGACTAACTATATTATATCGATTTTGGTAGCAATCGGATTGAAAGCCAATGTAATTAACTTCTCCTTCCTTCTGGAAGAACATGTCTCGGTAAATTGGATTGTAATTGTATTTAATTAATTTAGTAATTGTTATAGTGAACTGATCACTGATCATTCTAAATTCTAAGTAAAAAATAAAATTAAACATGCATTTATATTAGGTTGGGGAAAAAGTCTTTTCGCATTATAGTATGTATGAACTTAAAATAAAATCTCTTTGGCTATACTATTTGTATCTGGCTGGTTTTGGTATAAATATAAATATGTTTTGGACATATCACACAACGCCATCTAGCCCCAAGTTAAGCAATTTAATGCTTGTGTTATGGTAACGAGATGGCTGATAAACTACTTATATACATTTTTTTTTTTTTTTTTTTTTTTTTTGTAAATACATACATATTATAGATAGAAAAACACCCAGACTCGGAACAAATACTTGTAGGTCGTACAAATATTTGTTCCGTGCGGGAATCGAACCCGCGACATGCTGCGCAGCAGTCAATCGCTCAACCACTGCGCCAACCGTGTCGTCACATCATCATCGGTATCATTGAAAGTTTCAATTTTAAAGAACATAATTCCAAATTCAAATTAGGAAAATGTGTGATTTTCATTTGTTTTTCGTACTGTCAAGATGAGTGAATATAATGAAGAAATTCGATACAATTTAAAATTTTACTACAAAAAAGGTAAAAATGCAACGCAAGCCGCGAAAAAAATTTGCGATATTTATGGACCCAGTGCAGTGTCAGTGAGAGTAGCACAAATTTGGTTTAAGCGTTTTCAATCCGGAAATTTTGATGTCAAAGATGCACGTCGCTCTGGTCGCCCTATTACGGATAAAATGGATGCCATTTTTGAAAAAGTGGAGCAAGATCGGCATATCAGTAGTTACGACGTAGCTGAAGAACTGGGAATTGACCACAAAACAGTTTTGGCGCATTTGAAAAAAACTGGGTACACAAAAAAGCTCGATATTTGGGTACCTCACGAGCTCACTGAAAGCAACCTAATGAACCGTGTACTCATTTATGATTCTTTATTACGACGTAATGAAACCGAACCATTTTTGAAGAAGCTGATAACTGGTGATGAAAAGTGGATCACGTACGACAAAAACGTGCGAAAAAGGTCGTGGTCAAAGGCCGGTCAGGCTTCACAGACTGTGGCGAAACCCGGGTTAACTCGCAACATGGTGATGCTGTGTGTGTGGTGGGATTGGAAGGGCATTATTCATTATGAGCTGTTACCACCAGGCAGGACCATCGATTCTGAACTCTACTTCGAACAACTGATGAGATTAAAGCAAGAAGTTGAGAGAAACCGGCCGGAATTAATCAACAGAAGGGGTGTGGTTTTTCATCATGATAACGCTAGACCTCACACATCTTTAGCCACTCAGTAAAAATTAAGAGAGTTTGGCTGGGAGGTGTTAATGCATTCGCCGTATAGTCCTGACCTTGCACCTTCAGATTTCCACCTGTTTCGGTCTCTTCAGAATTCTTTAGGCAGTATCAGGTTAACATCACGGGAGGACTGCCAAAACCACTTGTCGCTGTATTTTGATCAGAAGTCCCAAAATTTCGATAGCAATGGGATCATGTCCCTACCTACAAGATGGCAAAAAGTTATCGAACAAAATGGTACCTACATACTTTAGATAAATGTAAATAATGTATATTAAAAAATGTTTTGAATTTTCTTTAAAAATGCGAAGAAACTTTTTCCCCAACCTATTATATCGGCATCCAACTTTCTATTTCCGATAAAAAAATCATGTACCTATCGCACGTACAAGGTTACGTCGTCGAACGGGGTACTCAGTAGTTCGTATGAGTTATGACATATGTCACAGATGGCGCCACTTTTTGCTTGTATGAAGAAGGTTTAGGTGAAATGTTCAGAGAGGCGTATCCTTACTTTTGAAATCATTGAAGTAAACACATTGGTACCTACTGGTTTTTAAAGGTAGATAAAAGGCACCTACTGGGTATTGAGTTTTTGTATATTTGGTGGTTTGATGAGAAATTAGAACTAATGACAAACTTTTATGGTTTTACAAATCCGACAAGGCTGTTTGGGCATCGTTCTTTTGCCTCTCCACTGACATGGAGAACCGAACCAACGTTTTTGGCCCAAACACAGAAACGTTAACGTTAACTACTAACAGATATTCTCTTTTTGTTCGTAAGTTATTGATTACCTTGCCAAATGGTGTTCAAATAAAATAATCATTGAAATGTGCTTTGTAGAAAATATTATAATGTCTCGTGGACGTCCGAGAAAAAATAAAAGTTTCAAGTTCCAAAATTCACAACCTACAAATTCATTATTTTTTAAAGTAGGTTCCTTAATCAAAATAGATCTACCTATGTCCAATTTCTGGGAAAATTCATCTTCTCTGTTTTCAACTTTTCACCCGAGCGGAGCTCGGTCGCCCAGGTACTAATTGATTAATTACGCACATTGACAGTAATTCGATTAAGTCTGCCTCTCAAAATGGATGCAGGAACGGGTCCCGCGGTACTAGAAGGATCTACTCCTCATCAACATGGTCATAAGACAACAGGTTCGTCGATCCCGCAAGGATTTGTCGACGTGCTGGATAGATTATAAGAAGGCCAACCACATACATGGCTCATGAGGGTTCTGGAGTTGTACAAGATAGATGGAAGTCTACGCACCTTCCTTGAGTCGTGTAAAGGGCAATGGAGGACGTTCCTTCGCTATCCGGGGTGTCGAAAGATCCAGGGGAATGATGAGCTTGTATGGATTAAATGGGGAATATTTCAGGGCGACAGTTTGAATCCACTTTGGTTCTGCTTAGCCCTGAATCCTCAAAGCACACTGCTGGATGAATCAGGTCTAGGCTATCGGTTGAGGGAAGTTGCTCAGGTCACCTCTACATGGATGATATGAAACTCTTTGCCCCCAACAAATTGATACTGATGGAGCAACTGAAGGTAACTGAAACTTAAACCGGATGAATCACCTACAATTATTGGTGATGAGTCTGTACATCCCGCGGAAGATCGGAGTCCGAGGCTTTTTAAATGCGAAGGCCCTCTACAACCGCGAGGTATGCAACCTATTTTTTAAAAGCCAAAGTGGGTGTACACCTTTATGTCGTCGCAGTGGACAAGGGGCTCACCCCGCTCTCCAAGGCTAAAGAGAACTGGCGCAAACCTGTAGTACTTATACTACCGATGATCGCAAGGAGGTATGGCAAAGCAAAGACCTTCTCGGGTGTTTCTATCGGGCTCTCCATGAGCCCAATATAGATTTCATAACGTCCGTATCCTGGCAACATTTCGGTGATCTTTTCGGGGAGACTGAAGGTTTCGTTTGTGCAATTATGGACGAAGTTATCTTGACGCTACCGGAGACATATTATGCAGGACGGGACGATTGACGTGTGTCGGGCATGCCACCGTCTGGGTGAGTCCAAAAGACATAATAGGTCTTTACCTATGAAATTGCCATTTTGTATGAAAAAATTTAAACGAATTTTTTTCATGCATTTTTTATTTGTATTAATCGAAGTAATCACCCATGCAATCAATGCATCTTTGCCAACGCAGTGGCAGTTTATTGATGCCCTTCTTAAAGAAATCAGCTGGACGGGAGGCAACAAATTCTTCAAAGGCATTTTGTACTGCCTCTCGGGTATTGAATTTTTTTCCCGCCTAGAAGTTATCCAAATTCTGGAAAAAGTAGTAGTCTGTAGGCGCAAGGTCTGGTGAGTAGGGCGGATGACGGAGAGCTTCCAACCCCAGTTCTTGCAACTTGGAGACCGTCTGCTGTGCAGTATGAGGTCGCGCGTTGTCGTGCAGGAGCAGCGGAGACGAGCGATTGACCAATGCTGGTTGGAGATGTGCCAGCTTCTTCATCATTGTGTTCAGTTCTTCACAGTACACATCTGAAGTAATGCTCACCTCGTTTGGTAAGAAGCTGTGATGAATCACACCGGCGCTAGACCACCAAACAGTGACCACCACTTTTCTAGGGGTAAGTTTTCGTTTAGGGCATTGTTTAGGTGCTGAACCAGGATCCAACCAACTTGCTGAGCGCTTGCGGTTATCAAACCGAATCCATTTTTCATCGCAGGTAACAATGCGGTTCAAAATTCCTTCATTTGTGTGTCTGTTGAGCACTGCAAGGCACGTCTCGACGCGTACTTCGCGCTGGCGATCATTGAGTTCGTGGGGCACCCATTTGTCAAGCTTTTTTACCTTGCCAATTTGACGCAAATGGACCAATATTGTTTTGACGCTAACGTCGAAAGCTGCTGCTAATTCAGCCATAGATTATGTATCATCAGATTCCACAATCGCCTTTAATTCGTCATTGTCGACCAAAGTCTTCGGACGACCGCGAGGTTAATTTTTCAGGTCGAAATTTCCAGAACGGAAGCGAGCAAACCAATAACAAGTGGTGCGTTGGTTTGTAGTGTTAGCTCCGTAAACGTCGTTGATGTTGCGTGCCGCTTGTGCCGCGTTGCTGCCACGACGGTACTCATATTCCATAATTACTCGAATTTTTAACGTATCCATGAAGACGAAAAAGATTGAAATGCGAAGAAAATGTAATACTAATCAATAAACAAATGACTACTTTTGGGAAAAAAAATCCATGTTTTTAAAATAAAATTAATTTGAAATTAGAATTCTTAGCCAAACAAAAATTATTTTGATTTAAAATGGCCAGTACTGCAGAACGGCAATTTCATAGGTAAAGACCTAATATTAACTCTGGTTGTTCTCATCTGGCTAACGGCGAGTACTTGCACAAACATAACCAAGTCCAGGATTATTCACCAGCAACTTGCTTTGAAATATAAACTTGTGGATACAAGTTTTACGGTATTTAATTTCCATCCCGACTTATATCATTACAATCGCGCCCTAGTTCATTACTATCCTTTCACTATTCATCACCTTCCAGTTGTTAAATTTCAGCTGTCATTTTCTCAGTGACTAAACAAGATAATAACGCGCCTTCCACTTTTAAGGAATCTGGCAACAATCTAAATTCGAATATGATACAAAAATCATTAAATCTAACATTTATTTTTATTCTGCGGAACGTTTCTATTTGCACGAAACGACGGAATGAACCCCATAGGCACAATGTTTTGCTTGCCGTTTTTCACATTAAAAATAAAATTGTTTCCCAGCAATAGTTTTTGCTCAGTGTTACTTAGTTTGATGAACAGAATGCGTAGGTTACGGCTATGTGATGGGTCTTTTTACACGTTATGTTTTGGTGTAAATGTTGTCTACAGTCGAGACCAAAATCTGCGAATCGTATGAAAGATGACTTGGGCATCAGAAGACCTGTACTCACCATTCCACGGTCGGCAAGACCTGAGCGCGATCGCTTCCCAATTTCAGTTAAAGTAGGTCTAGATACATTATTGTTTATTGCTAATAATTAATCCGATAGATATGGACGATCGTTACTAGTGAACAACACTCCATCGATCGACGTCGAATAAAACCAGTCGAATGGATCGACAACTTAGACAGTAGGTTCCAGCTGCCATGCATCACAGAACAGATAAAAGAGGTGCATGACATGTACCATAGTACTTACGATCGGCCTGAACGCTCGATATCATCGATGTCGGTTTTTTATTTCCTTTTTTTTTCAATTCGAATTCTTCTTTTTTTTTTTGTTTAATTTTTTCTGGTTTGTTTCTAGCATTAATCATCTCTTATGTTAGACCGTAGCTGGCGCGAGCTGTATCACGTACGAGGCGCAGACGAGGCACGGATCCAAAACTTCACGAACATCTTACATGAAGCAGTCCATGCTACACCATGCGGCGCCCCGCACGGCGTATCATGAAAACTTTGAGAAGTTATATTTTTGCGTGTCGATAATAAAGATCTCTGTGTTTTTATAGAGGCCTTCCACAATACCTAGGAAGGTAATGGATCTTGGAGGACAAGGCAAATCGACGCGAGCAATCATAACTGTGCCTTCACATTCACAGGTAACAAATAATATCCAAACATTTACATTAATACGGGATGGCGGAAGAGTGACCTAAGTCTCTAAAGTTACGAGTTTATTTTGTCGTTTACAGAGAGCTCAGCCCAAAAACATCTATGGCCTACCAGATCAGGTAAAAATTAATCAAGCGGTAAGCAAAGCACCAATTTTTGATGGGTTATTAATACAATTATTAATAGGTAAGCCAAAGTTGCGGGCGATCTTCAGATACCAGCACCTCGCCCGCACCTACGTGGAATTCATTAAAAAAAAAAAAACATTTAATACGTTTCCATTATTTGACTTGATTATTTATATTTAAAATTTTCGAGTTAATCGAAGCAACCAGTAAAATCTTCCCCTAAAAATATGATTATCCCTTTTCATCCTGGGCTTGTTTCACACTTACCACAACCACAACACGTGGTTGGGCACTAATTTGTATGAAAATGAATAATCAACCACAGCTTGACCACATTTTGTCACTGCGATGTGGTGTGGTTGTGGTACGTGTGTATGGGCCCTTAAGGATTGAACTCCGAACCATCCAAAAACATGTATTTCATATTACATGCTTTTATTTAACTTACTTTGTTGTAAGTTATTATTTAGTATGTATGTATGGGTAAAATCTTGCAAGCTGATTTAAACGCGCTTCCTTTTATCCTACGGAGCTGAAATTTTAAATTTTGGTTCAGTTTCGAAGACAATGCATTTTTATGATGCATGAACATTAAAAACTTATTCTGATACTAGCTTCCACCCGCGGCTTCGCCCGCGTGGTATGTCGATAAAAAGTAGCCTATGTCCTTTTCCAGATCATGGTCTACCCGTGTGTCAAATTTCATCCAAATCCGTTCAGTCGTTTTAGCGTGAAATCGTTACAAACAAACAATCTCACTTTCGCATTTATAATATTATAGTTAGTGTACCCATCGTAAGATGCACGCGAACCGCACTGTTCGTGTATGTACGCACGCAGGGTGTGGATCCGTGTTACGGTGCACGTACGCAGGGTGTGGATCCGTGTTACGGTGCACGTACGCAAGGTTTGGATCCGTCTTGCGGTGCACGTACGCAGGGTGTGGATCCGTCCTTACGGTGCAAGACAAAAATTAACCTTATGGTGCTTAACATTTTCATTCCTTTTTTCCTTGACTGTAGATTTTAAGTCATTAGACAACTCACCCGGTTCCCTTCGTCTGCCTCTTGATCACTAATAAATACAGGATGTATTAGAAAAGTGTGGTCAAATTTAAGGGTGTGGTACAGACTATCAAACTGAATCTAAAACTGTAATCGAGACAAAAATATCAGCTGTCCCCTGCGTCCTGTACCTACAAAGCTTCAATATCTACTCGACCTAAATGTATGGAACGGCTGATAATTTTTTCTCGATTACGATGTTGGTCCTATGGAGAAAGTTGTTCAGTTTGATGGTCTGTACCACACCCTTAATGTTGACCACACCTTTCTGATACACGCTGTATAATGTCCAGATTTTTTTGATGCTAGCGAAAACTGAGTTGTACCTTTGAGTGCGAAATCTCGTATTTTTCAGGAGACAATTTCAAAACAAGAAAAATACGAAGACTTAAACGATTTGGACGGTTCGCCAACAATTAAAGGTACCTACTTTCATTTTTTTTATAACATCGTGACACTAATTCGCAAGACTCAGTATTAAGGCCTTATGAATTCTCAGATTCATCGTTAAGTTCTCAAAGCGACAAAATGATGAAAATTAAAATGAATTGGCAACAAAACATGTCGCAGTTTGAAAGGATGAAAAATGATCTCAACGATCGTCAGGTTTGATTTTTTTAAACATTTAACTACCTTGTAGACGAGACAGATACAGTTACATAACTACCTCAATCTTAGTACTTACCTAATAAAAACTTTTCTACAAAAATTAACAACCGACCGACTTCCAAAAAAAAAAAAAACTAGTTACAAAGTGAAAAATAACTTAAGTCGGTGTCTGGTTTTGTAATTTTGGAAGTCGGTTGTTATTTTTTGTAAAAAAGTTTTTATTTTTCACATTTAGTTGTGGTACTACCCCACACAAATTCGAATACCACCACCTGCAAAAGAAATTAGAACATCATCCACATAAAAAGTGGGAAAAAAATACGTATTATTGAAGCTAACTCAAAAACTACCTAAGCAAAGAGCAAAGTTAATAAATTTTACATGGACCGACTTCCAGATATACGCTCCCGAATAAAACAAGAATCTTTCAAATCGGATAACTGTGTAAAAAGTTATGCGTGGTCATACATAAAAAAAAAAGAATATGCGTGTCGACTTGAGAACCTCCTCCTTTTTTTTCATCGGTTAAAAAGGTAGCCACGAACTCATGAGCATTTAAATGTCTTACACTCCGCGAGATTCAAAAGTTTATTTCCCCTAATGTAATGATAGACATTTTATAGTGTTACATAAATATCTTTCAGTATGATAGTATTATACAGGGTGTCCCGTAAATAATGGATCAAACGTAACGGGTAGGTAGCTTACCTAATTTCCAACAACTAATTTGAATATTAAAAAAAAAAACCGTTACAGTAACCAGGATATTAATTTTTTTTCGAATTTTACGATTTTGTCTTCCAGAATTAAGCTTTTTTAATGCTGTCGCTGCAAATGATGACATTTTTAGGTATGATTTTTATTTAACATTTCTGAATAGCTTACTAATGTTATAAGATACCATTTTTTTTGAATACCGTTTTATTTGCCTTAGAAAAAAAATCTTGAGTTGAAAAGTTTTTTCTTTACGATGTTAGGACCAAAATTGAAAAAATTCTCCTGTAAAAAAAATGTATGACACCGAAAACCACCATTATTTTAAAAACTTGTACATTTAATAAGGTTTGCAAATTGGTGTAAAACTTACGTCTAGTCTTTATCGTTACAAAGATATTGCTATGAATGTGATGAAGACAGAAAATAAATTAAATTGGTACTATTCCATTTTTTCATTTTCGTAATGGCTTATGCTTGAATGCTTGTAATCGAAGCAGGTAGTTAAGCGGCTAGCATATTCCGACCCGATGACGTCATCTGTCCGGAATTTGGGACCGCTACCTGTGGCGGAGTTGCACCTCAGTCAGCGTGAAGGGGATAGATAGCGCCGCTTTTGTATTTTTGGTAAATTGGTATGAAGTTGTACATTCTAGTCCTTGTCGTTACAAAGATAATTGCTATGAATCTGAGAGGTGCTCCAAATCAACGTTAATAAAAAAAATAAAAAAGTGTTTACATTTAAACTTTTTCTTTAAAATGTGTAACTGTAGTATTTCAGAGGCAATGTTCATTGAATTATTGAGGCGTATGAAAAGAATTAGGAGGCCGTACTAAAAAAAACAGTTAGTTCAAATAAATCGTTTTATTTGGTTTTTACAATAAATGTTCGAATTGCCTTCCCTCTACAAGAATGCAAAGTCTGCATCTCCTAATAAAGGAAGCTCTTATCCGACGGACAAAACGGCTTTGGTTTATTTCTGATACAGCAGATTGGATGCGCTGTCGTAATTCTTCTTCCGACGTTATTGGATTCTTGTAGACCCTGTCTTTTAAACATCCCCAGTAAAAAAAATCTAGGGGATTTAAATCCGGAGATCGCGGAGGCCACAAAATTGGTCCTAATCGGCCGATCCATCTGTCCGGATAACTTTCATCAAGGTGCGCCCTTACTGCCGTCGCATAGTGAGCGGGGCACCCATCATTTTGCAACCACATTGCTTGCCGTACGTCTTCTGGAACGTTTTCTAATAACCTTGGCAACTCATTCCTTAAAAAATGGAGATAATATTCGGCGTTTAGAGTAGCTGGTAGTTCAAAGGGCCCTATTATTTGCCCATTGATTATTCCCGCCCATAAATTTATTTTAAATTGATGTTGGCTCCTGTCCTCTCGCATCAAATATGGGTTTATCAGCTGCCAACTGTGCAAATTATGCAAATTTAAATATCCATCTCGGCGGCATGAAGACTCGTCACTCCATAAAATCTTGTTAAAAAACTGCGGGTCCGCCCGAATCATTCTAAGCATCCTTTGGCAAAATTCTATTCTTGGCTGGTAATCACGCGACGTCAGCGTTTGAACACGTTGCACGTGATATGGGTGCAATCGGCACCGTTGTAGCACTCGATGCACCGTCGATCTAGAAATTCCTACGCGTCGCGCTATGACGCGAACGGAGACTGACGGATCTTCCTCGATTTCTCGAAGAATGACTTCGTCATTAACTTGTCGCGGTCGTCCTTCACGGGTACCACCAACTCCGGTGCCAAGAATTCTTCCCTCAAGAAGCGCGTTATGCACTCTAATAAAGACGCGATAATCGGGATAACGAACCAGGTTCGGGTATCTTTCACGGTACAATCTTGCAGCCGCCCTGGCATTACCTCTTGCTTCTCCGTAGATAAAATGCATTTCGGCGTACTGCCGTGGCGTGTACTCATAACGAGGCATTGGGCTGAATAAGGTTTCAGCGCTACTGCACACACGTACAAGCACACACAAACGAATGTTTTCGGAGTCCGTAGGATCGCCAAGTCGTTTGTCCAATACGCAAAGAGTTCCAAATCGATAGGCAAAGCAAAGTCCAAAAACACAGCACAAGTCAAATTTTACAGAAGAAAACACCGAGCCACTGACCGGGAGCGAAAGTTGTCTGACGTAGCAACTCGAAGAGAGACTAGTTACAACTAAACTAATAAAATCAAGCAACAATGAAGCCTGTACGAGTGAAGGGCGCAGGAAAGAACAAAAGAACCTGCGCAACTTCATACCGATTTAACCGATTTACCAAAAAGCGGCGCTATCTATCCCTTTCACACTGACTGAGGTGCAACTCCGCCACAGGTAGCGGTCCCAAATTCCGGACAGATGACGTCATCGGGTCGGAATTATGCTATCCGCTTAACTACCTGCTTCGATTACAAGCATTCAAGCATAAGCCATTACGAAAAGGAAAAAATGGAATAGTACCAATTTAATTTATTTTCTGTCTTCTTCATCACATTCATAGCAATATCTTTGTAACGATAAGGACTAGACGTAAGTTTTATACCAATTTGCAAACCTTATTAAATGTACAAGTTTTTAAAATAATGGTGGTCTTCGGTGTCATACATTTTTTTTACAGGAGAATTTTTTTAATTTTGGTCCTAACATCGTAAAGAAAAAACTTTTCAACTCAAGATTTTTTTTCTAAGGCAAATAAAACGGTATTCAAAAAAAATGGTATCTTATAACATTAGTAAGCTATTCAGAAATGTTAAATAAAAATCATACCTAAAAATGTCATCATTTGCAGCGACAGCATTAAAAAAGCTTAATTCTGGAAGACAAAATCGTAAAATTCGAAAAAAAATTAATATCCTGATTACTGTAACGGTTTTTTTTTTAATATTCAAATTAGTTGTTGGAAATTAGGTAAGCTACCTACCCGTTACGTTTGATCCATTATTTACGGGACACCCTGTATGTAGGTATAGTCATACTATGATAGGGGTTACTATAATAATTTCATAAATTATAAACGTCCAATACGAAGAATTTAATCATAAAACCAAAAGTCCTATTATGAAATAGGTCTTTATAGGTTACAATTTTTATTTTATGAAAAAAACGCTTGTGACTTTGCGTATACCTACCTCCTGACTTTACAGTCAGCGGCAAGTCGATTAACACTTCAGGTTTTTCAATCGGAAAAAAAGCGGCCAGGTGCGAGTCGGACTCGCCCATGAAGGGTTCCGTAGCAGCAAGTAACATAATATAAAAGTTCTTGTAGTCCGTTGTAACTTTGATGTTTTAATAATAGACCGATTTATGACGTATTAGTCATTGAATTATGAAACCTAAAGAACTATTTATTTCATTTTCATATCCTATATTTTTTCCTATAAATATTGTAGTGCAGTCATCTTCAAATAGAGTCATGGGTCTATGGTTCCGGGAATATCATATAGATAACATAGGAATATCAACGGACCAAGTACACTCCCCTCGGGTACGCCGTAATTTATAGATATTTGTCATGAGAAGTAGTTTTTTTCTATTTTAGTTCTATGACATATTTTTGCTATTTTATTTACCTAGTGATTTGTTTTTGTTGACTAGGTACGACTCAATTAGTTCTCGGGCATTGCCCGTCATTCCAATGTTGCTTAATTTTATAAGAAGGCTTCTGTGATCTAGAAAATCGAATGCCTTCGTCAGGTCCATGAATAACTCTGTAACTGGGATTTTTTTATCCATATTTGAAATAATTTCATTTATTAATTCATAGACGGCCATATTAATATTTTCATGTTTTCTAAAACCGTACTGTTTTTCAGTTAGAATATTGTTTTTTTCTAAGAATTAATAAAGGCTGTTAATTAGTAAAGAATTAATAAATAACTTTTTCGATGGTTTTGGATAACACTGGGACGAGTGCAACAGGCCTATAGTTTTTGATATTTTGTGGATCATCCTTTTTATGAAGAGGTTTTATAACAGATAGTTTTAAACCTTCAGGAAATTTACCTTTATCTATGCACAGGTTTACTATGTGACTAAGAACTGGTGAAATTTCAGTAACTACGTTTTTGATTTCATGTGTAACAATATATAGCCGGAACTATTTGTATTTAATTGTATGTATATCATGTGGAATAGTGGTGCTAAGAACATTGTATTAGGGTTTGAATCTATGAATATCGATTTATAATCAATTTTGTTTATTGGTCGAACTTGATGAAATGAAATAGTTATCAAATAATTCGGCAATCTTATTTGGTTCTGTAGTACATTTATTATTTATCTGTAAGTATTTTAGAAGGGTTTTCTTTTTGGTAATTAGATTTAGTTGAATTTATTACTCTCCAAGTTGCTTTAACCTTGTTGTCGGCATTATTAATGAAGTAGCTATTTCGCGTTTTGCAGTAACTACATTCGAAAGGGCTGTGGTAGAGGACCCCAGGAATTAAGAATTTTTCGATCTTGCCTGGTGGGAAGCACGACTCCCAAGAAGAAGCAAGAAGCAAGATCGGAAGATTCATCATTTTCACTGGAGGAGTTATTTAAGATCACCTTATCTAAGCGACACATTATTGTTTTCCGACATGCACGCGAATGAAATTGCGGGCACAGCTAGTAAATAATAAATTATAAATAATAGTAATTCTTTTCTTGTATAAACACATGAATGTATTACATCAATACACTAATGGCTTAATAAGTTAATCGGATCTATTGAGCCTACATCTACACGAATTTGCTTGTAAGTTGGTGGATTTGCTCTGTGTAACAGAACACAATGTGAAAGAAGGCGATGATATACATTTACATATTCCAAATTACACACTTGCAGCCCATTATGTTAGATACAATCGAAGGTGGGATTGTTCATGTATTCTGGGTGGGTGGGTGGTTCTGGGTGTATTCTCTTCTTTTTCTACCAATTTGAAGGCATACTAAATAAGATGTGTTACAGTAACAAAAAGAAAGTCTTGATTTGTGGCGACTTTAATTATGATATTTAAAAAAATATAAAATTATATACGGAACTTGAAAATCTTCTTTATAACTACCGTATCAGATTAAGTGTTTGACAACCAACCCGATTAAATAGTGTACATCATACATGATTATAATACACAATATTAGAGGCAGCACTCGTGAGGTGATGGAGTTGGCAATATCCGACCATACACCTCAAATCACAAGATGTCCTGTTTAAAAAACTTGTACCATTACACATTGGCAATACTTTCAGTCGAGATTTTTGTCAAGAAAATATGTTTAAATTTAATAATGCTCTTCAAAGCCTTAGTTTCAGGAATGTTTACAACTGTACAGACTCAGATATGCGTTCCTTGAATTTAATAACTGGTTTAAATTATTCTACGATCTTTGCTTCCCCATAGTGAGAATTAAAAATCTAGTTCGTAAACTCCGAAATGGATAACTAAAGGCATAAAACTATGTTGTAAGCGTAAGCGTGAAATGTTATGGCAATTAAGACGCCAACCAAATAATACTAATAAAAAAATATTTAACACCTACACTAAGCCGACTAAGAGACTTGACGAGCGCCGTACCGCGCCTCTCGCGCTGCGCGATGACGCCCGGTCTCTTCCCATCTTTACCTCATACCGCTAAAGAGACCTTTATATCGCCCACTGCGCAAGTCAAACCACGTAGTGTATCAAGTCTCATCTTTAGTGGTACGTATTGTACTACAATGCAAAATTTATTAAAGACCTAAAGTTTCGGTAATTTCTTGCTACTTCCCAAACTAAAGTTATTTTGCACTTTATAGTGTTTTTTATGGAAGTCGGTTTTTTTGTTTTTGCTGGTTTTTTAACGATGGGCACATAAATAATATACTGTTTTAATTAAAGCGGGGGTGTAATTTTTATGGTTTTCGGGAGTAAAAAGAGGTCTAAATCAAAATGATGTGCAAAATGTTCGATAAGGGGGTGTCATCTTCATAGTTTTCGAGGGCGCTGGGCCGAAAATCAGGAAATTAAAATCCAAAGTAGCGGCCTTAACCAGAAGTGGATCTCAGTAAATGGGTTGCTTTTCAGTTTTCACACGGGCAACTGTAGCTCTAACATAACGATGTTGTAAACGTACAGAGAAACATTTTCATTTAAAACAAGGTTTTACCAAATTTATTTATTTATTTGGATCTCCAACAAAGGTTACAACAAATATAATAGAAATCACAGAAATATTCTATTGATAATTTCAGTTGTTTTGCGAGTTTTTTTTAACATATTGCCACTCCTAGCACTATCTCTGCGTAGTAAATTTTATTTCTGTTTTGTTATGTGTATTCATTTTGTGTACCTATTTGTTGTCTTTTATTTTGTTTTTTAATGTATGTTATAGTTTATAACTTATTTGTATGTATGATCTATACTTATATGTGTAGTATATTACTGTTAGTATAAGTTGGTCAATTAAATAAATAAATAAAAACACTCAGCACACCACGCCAGACGGGCAGTCGATTTATTGAGTACGGCAGATGCACAGTTAATGAGCAGGTGCCTTGATATTTACAGAAAGCGATACTGGAGTTTTATGCGCTGATGCGAAGCAACCATTCGAAGATGATGGTGTTGGGTCAGAAGGCGACCCTACCGTCCTCCGAAGATCTGCTGATCATGAACGTGTCTAAGTTAACTGCGGAACAGCTGCTGCAGCTCTGCGCCGTGCGACCTGACGATAAGTTTTCAAGAGTCGGTAAGGCAAAAGGCAAGTAATTTTCATACTAATAGGTACTTTTATATTTTCCCAGTCAAACCCCAAAACCTATGATTTTCAGCTTTGAAAAGCAGGCGAAACACATCCTTGATTATTCAAAATATATTATTTCAGATAATCAAGTGCTTATCAAAACCCCACTTGCCATTGACATGAATAAATTGTACGCTATGCCGTCCAAGTTAGTTGCCACTTGCGAGCAGACTCTGTTTAAGAGGAAGGAGATTATTGATTGGTTTGAAACTTTGAAAACAGAAGACAAGGTATAGAAAATACTCATAGAGTACCTACCTACCTACAAATATTAGATTCAATGTTAGCAAATGAAGACTAATTAAGTACTATTTTTTAAAAGGGTATTGCTATCAACAAACTTACCAAGAAGATTAATGAATTTAACTCAGAAAATGAAATGTTAAAATGCTCCTTAGAGCAAGCTAAAGAAGAATTAGTTAAGGAACTGAACGAAATTATAGAATTTATGCGGTTAGTGTATTTAAAATATTTACGTTACGATACTAACTTATACATTTAACATGCGTTAACATTAAGTATATAACTAAGGTATTAAATACAGAATATAAGTTATTGTTATCAGGAAAACTGTAAACGAAACAGTAGCTCTCCAGCTACGTACGGAAGAACTGACGTACACATTGTCGGATCTGAATTCGCAGAATAGCGATTTACGAAAACAAATCCATAATTTTGATCATCTACGGTCGCACACAAATAAAGCTAAAGTAGAGGTAATCATATTGATACAGTTACGTTTGGTATAGAAGATTCGTTGTACATATACTCACAATATATAATTTCCAGGAGCTTGAGAAGGAGCTCAAGGAAGAAAGGTGTAAAAAAATATTTATAAAGGATCGTTTGTCTCGAGCAGAAGGTCAAATCAAGATAGGCGCAGAACGAGCGTCTCAATTAGAAGCAACTTTGGAACAGGCTCGCTCACGGACTAAAGCTTTAGAGCGCACTGTTCAGCAGCTACATGATCAGGTTGGAATCGGAATAACGACTGATTGACTGACATAAGTTTGTTTACTTTTATTTCAAATATCTCGCTACGTTTTTCAGAACCAAACATTACAATCTGAGTTTGATGTAGAACTCAACAAATTAAGAGAATCAATTCGGGAAAATACTACGTATTTAGAAGGAATAGGAGAAGCTCGTGAAAAGTTACAAGCTGAGTAAGTTTATATCAATATATTAAGTAATCTGGCTAATGCCCGGTTTCTGAGGATTTTAATTTAAACGGAGTTTATCCATTCGAAAGTGATTATTGGTTCGATATCGTGCTTCTGAATACTTCGTTAAGGAAGAATTTATTTAAAAATCAAGTGAATTACTATCGAAGGCTTATCTGAGAACCTCAAAAATCGAGCATAAGGAAGGAATTCGCTTAAATAGTCTATAATTTTGTCGAATTAATAACTCCCTTTAAGAATTCTTCAGAAACCTAGCATAAGTATTACGATAGAGTATTTAATCATTTTTGTAATCATTCTGAACTGTTTTTTCTTAAATTAAATAATAGGAAGGAAGATCTAGAAAAACGCCTTGGGGATTTATCAAATTATTATAACGAATCACTTAAAACTGTCAAAACTGATATGAACATAAATGTTGCAAAGCTTATCGAAGCTGAAAAGAAATACGAGGAAACAGTAGAAGAGAAGCACGATCTCGAAGTTAAACTGGAGTCAATACGTAACAAACTTTTGGAGTCTGAACTTCGATTTGAAGATTCAACGAAGGATCTACAGGCAACAAAAGAAAAATTAAGTTAGTTTGTCTTTAGTTATTTATTTATTTATAACAAATAAGCACACCAACAGCACAGTCACAAACAATTCAAATTAAAATAATATAAAAAAATGGCATTTTAGTAACCATGAAAATAACTGGTATGCATGACTTTCACATACGAAATATTATTATAGGATGAATTAGAGAAGATCCTTGGTAAATCAAACTCAAACTCAAAGCATTTACTACTAATAAACCAATTACAGGCACTTTTGAACTGTCAAAGGGTCAGTCGGTCTCAGAAAGATGAAGCTAGACGTCCATTCTAAAGCGTAGTAGGTACCTATGAAGAAGAACGGGCAAGAAACTCCACGGACACTCTTTTAAATCAAAATATGGTTACAAAATATTGGTTACATCATTCATGTTGAAATTATACATGTGAGAACATGCAGAACGTTAAAAGCGTCCGTAATAAAAACATAAAAAAAAATCTAAATTTAATTAAATTAAAATAAGCCGTGGCAGCTAAGATATGACCAGCCTCCTCTGACAGCGCCCGTTTACGAACCTGACGCATAGATCAGTTAAATGTTCCAACACGCACCACCATCAGCGAGACATGACAGAGAGAGAGAGAGAGAGAGTGAGAGAGTGAGCATGACATACTCTCAGCCGCCAGGGCATAATTATTCAAGTCAAATAAAGACGTTGGTACCCAGTAAATGGTAGCTTTAGAGTAGGTACATAGTACTCACACATGTGCTATGCAATTATATAATACAAAGGAGATTGAGTTTATACAATACAAAGATAGTCGTACAATCTTCAGCAGCTCCAACAGTATCTTCAAATTTAATTAATTAGTTGTGGTTGTGGAGCAGGACCAGCATGGAGCCAAGCATCCCTATCAGTTATGTAATCCAAAACTTATAATATCCTCGTAAGGCCCAGGTCGATATATATATTACGACCCAATAATTAATTGATTAATTAGCGGGATTATTTAACCAAAAAATACGTTTAAATATCATTTCATAATTTTAGGTCGCTGGGCCGTAATTTAAAAACTGTCTTAGGCCGGAGTGTCAATATATTTTTGTCATTAAATTAAGTCGTTGGGCCTTACGTTACGAGGCTAGGCCTGCCTGCATAGTGTGCGTTTTATACATGTTTTAGTAGTTTTAGTTAAAATTTCGTCTCATTCAGTTGAAGTATGTGTGGAGGTATTTTATTGTAACATCTTAAACAGTACCCCATGAACGATAAGTCTACTTTAGCCAGCCTTTTTTTCTGTGGATCATCAAATGACTTCTCCCGCTCTGGGCGGAGCGGGAGGGCCTGTCAGACTTTTACTGACATAAACCCACCCGTGTTCCTTCAATTGTCTGTGCCAGGGCCACGGTATCTCTTTCGAACAACCCGCGACCCCGGCGGCATCGGTCCTATTGGACCCCGTCACTACTGACATCTCTTTGAGGCGCGCGTGGAACACTATGCGCCGTCGACCCGGGCCTGGTCCTTACCGGACGGCGAGTTACCCATTACTCACCGTCCGCAAGCCCGCGCCTCTGGTGGCCGGGAATCGGCTATCGATTCCCGCCGCCCAGGGCATCTCCTGCGGCGACTAGGGGTGTGAGGGCGCGACAGTTGCCTTTTCCTCACGCGTTCCGTCTCCTCCTTCGCGAGCATGACTGCTTCGCAGAAGGAGATGACGGCCTCCCATGTACTCTCGCTCCGTACCATGGCCTGGACCAGGTTCAGGCGCGAGAGATCGCCGCCGCCGATCGTCTCCGCGAGAACACGGCGGTGCTCCGCCCAAGCCGAGCAGACCTCTACTATGTGCTCCACCATGTCCTCCAGGCGACCCAAACAATGGTGATACCCGGGCGTTTCCTCCCGCCTTATCCGAAAGAGGAACCTCCCGAAACTACCGTGTCCGGTGAGGACCTGCGTCAGGCGGAAGGTGAGGACGCCGTGGCGCCTCTCCAACCACTCTTTAAAGAGGGAACTTATCGCCGCAATTGTGGCGTGCCTAGCGCTGGGTTGCGACCCAGCCTGAAACCTGGTTAAACTAATAGGTCCCTATTTCTAGTACTATAATTATGCCTTTCACCTTTTTTATTAAAAAGATGTAAGTAATTTTTTTCTTACGTAGGTACATGATGTTTTCGTAGATATATTGGCAAGGTACCGTCATGATGTTAATTCGAGTTAGTATGTGCCAAATCAAATTGCCGTCTTTTCTAAATAAAAAGTATTATTAAAACAAAAACTGTTTTCCTTAAACCTTGATACGACTACTCTCTATGTTTTAAAATAAACTTCATTGAATAACTCATAAGCGTTACTCTTTGGTACTCAAAAAAGCATAAAAGTAGATAGAACTTTGCATTATTTTTGTATCGAGAAAATTTCATTGTATCGTGTATTCCCTTTCTAGGATACTAGGTCATATAGTCAAAAAACATATACTAAAATATTGAATCCCTATTCCTTAAACCTAATAAGGTACACGATAACGAAAAAGCACATTTTTTCAGTATATCACCTTAATATCCTTAAACAGATCCCTTAGAGAATCGCGCTTGCGGAGATTATATATTGTGGCTCTGATGGCTCTTTTCTGCAGAATAAAAATAGACTCGATGTCTGCAGCCCGTCCCCAAAGTAAAATACCGTAAGATATGATTCTATGAAGGTAACTAAATAACTAAAATAGACTAGCCTCGCGATACCTACGAGTACATCAGTAAATTGACGGATTTTTCTGACAGCATATGCTGCTGAACTTAGCCGTCCTGCAAGTGATGTAATATGAGAACCCCATTGTAGCTTTGAGTCGAGCGTAATTCCCAGGAAGATGTTAATTGAATCTAATAATTACTTGATTTCAGGCTACGCAATGAACTTTGAGAATGAGTTATCATCAACCAAGCAAAAATTGGATATTGCGGTTATTGAAATTGAAGATTACAGAAAGAAGGTGGCAGAACAAAGTGTTACTATAGAAGAATATGAGGTGCGTATTACCTACATATTTTTAATGATTCTGATTAGCAACAAGAATGTAAATGTCATCCATATAATAACTAGCTGACCCGACAGACCTTGTCCTGTCTTAGCTATGAATATTCTTATGTAAACGCGCGAAGTTCCCGAAGGCGCAAGCTGAGAACATTTTGAATTGTATAGGAAAACTTAATTTATATTTTAAGAATTGAACTACGGTTTTTTGCTCAAAAGTAAAATACCGGAATAAATTTAAAGTAAAAAATATGAAAAAGATTGGACTCAATTAATTTGAAAAAAAAAAAATGTTTTGAGTATGAATGTCGATGGCTCTAGGAGTAGGGGAAGACCAAAGAAACAATGGATGGACTGTGTGAGAGATGATATGGCTAGAAAGGGAGTGACTACCGAAATGACGACTAATAGAGAAGTATGGAAGAAAGGGACATGTTTCGCTGACCCCAAATAAATTGGGATAATGGGTTGTTACTTGAATCAAATCTCCACATAGTACAGTAGTGTTTATAAATTGACTATGTAACAATAAACTGTGTAGAAGTTTCTTTCATGCAGACCCTTGTCCTGACAATTACAAATACAACAAAAAAGAATTAGCCAAATAGGTGCATTAGTGTTGTGATGACGCTCGTGCCGTGTTGGTGTTTGCTATCGTGTTTCTTGCAGTATTCGCCATAACGTACTCGTTTTTTTCAAGATGATTGCTTCACTGTTTCTTGCGGATTGTCAAAAACGTGTAAGGTAACTGGTTCATGGTATGTGGAGGTAACTGGTTCATGGTATTGTGGTATCTAGTTTTCTGGTGACTGTGTGACCGGTACTGTGTCACTACATACCCAAGGAAAATAATATTAAGTCATCTTAGGCTAATGCGAGAAGAATAATACATTATCCCGATCAGCAGTGATAGTCAGATGGTCTGGCGCAAAGAGTAAAGGGTGCCCTCTTACGGTATTTTTATGCAAACATGCGCAATGGCGCTGCTACAACTTGTACCCAAACTAACTAGTCTATAGATATTAGGTACCAAACCTGAAATCGCGAAAAAAAATCAGCTGTTCCGTACATCAAACTCGTCAAAATGTAGGGAGCAGCTGATTTTTTTTTCGCAATTTCGGGTTTGGTTCCATGGTAAAAGTTGTTCATAATGTTGAGTACAATGACCCCAAACGGTTGTGCCTTCAATTCTGGGACATGTTGTATGGCATGGACCTTATAAAAAAACTTAAGTATCTACTTTTTTTGTACGTCCATGATTGTAGGGACGGGAGAGAGGGGTACAGTGGATCATAAATTTTAAAAAAATACGGCTTTTTTTGATAGAACGGGATGTTGGCTATCGAAATCGACTTCAACTTTAGCAATAACATCAATAGTTTTCTGGCAGTAAACGTTTTTTTAAAAGTTGGGAAATAATCCACTGTACCCCACATCTGGATTACAGTGGATCTTCATGTCGGGTACTGTGGATCATAGTGGGGTACAGTGAATCAACACATGGAATTACCATGCTTTTTTTAATGGGTTACAGTGAACTGTTTCAATATAGTTAACTATGAAATAAAAGATTAATTTGTTTAACCAATACTATTAATCGAAATTATCTTATTCTTAATCACAAAATTCTCAAAACTTAAAAAAAATAAAACCTTCTTATAATATCTTTGCAAAGTTTTGTACGGAATGTTTTTTAGTGAAGTAATTTTCCTAATTTTATTTCTTTTCAAAATGAGATCGATCGCATCCTTCATCTGTTCCCGACTCACGAGACCAATATTAGTTTTTCTTGTGCGGTTCCGGACCATGTTGTTAGTCTGAAACAATTACTTAACAAATTAAGTTAGGTAGGTATGTAATAGCAGTATGGCCACAGTGGGCTACGGTCCACTGAACCCTAGAGTGAAACAGTCCACTGTTCCCCGATACGCCATATTTGAAAATAAATCACATTTTTACGATTCACTTAACCTAAACGACAAGCGCACCGCTTTATTTGAGAGCTCAATAAATCATTATTTAGGAAATCTAATCATATTAACACAATATTAAATAGTTTTTAGTGTAGAACTTTCAAAGAATACCGGTAAAAAAATAGATTTAGTACTTACGGGCGGCGTAATGGCGGGCTACACGTGTTTCCACAGCGAGAGCGTCTAGGACACTGGCGGTCGGGAGGGGAACTATCAGAATGTCCGTTTCATCGGTGTGCGGTGTGTGTGTAACAAATAGACAAGGAGTTATATAAGTTGATTCACTGTGCCCCAAGGTCCACTGTACCCCGCTCTCCCCTACTGGATGGAACATTAGTTGGTGCAACCGCATAACAAAGGTAACAAAACCATTTTAAGCGGAAGTGGCTTAGTATAATAGGTTTTACAGAGGTCAGGATCTGATTTTACTAGTTTTGTTACCATTAATATGCAGTTGACTTATACATATAGGCTAGTCTTTCATAGAAATGACGTGAAATAAAACAAGAAAATTGAGCCACACGCAGGTCAAATTGTGCAATTTAATTTTCAAAAAACTACATAGGTACACTTAGGTACTCTGACAAAGAGACCATAGTTATTTAACTATTAGATACCTAAGTTCTATGTTCTATGTTTGGGTTTGGTTTCTGCACTTAGTTCTTCAAGTCGACCATTGTACGTGAGCCATGGTGGCCGTGAGTGGTTATTCCAACCAGCCCACCTTCCTCCAGAAGTTGATCACGTCTCCTGATTTGTTCCGAACAACCAAACATCTGTGAAGAGTCTGGGTGTCCCGAAGGTTTCTGTTTAATCTATGGTCTGGTGGGTCTTAAATTGGCAGCCACCGTTTCGTTCTGAAATAATGAGCTCTTCGTTAAACTATTTGCTTTTAACATTAAATTTTTATTCAGGGATTATAAAAATATTGTAAATGCCTGAAGATACTCTATAGGCACCTAAGAGTATAAGAATTAGCATTCCAACTTCTCTAAAAATTTTTATTTTTTTGTACCTTTAAATTCTGCCCTGATTCTTTCATATGAGAAAATCTTCATATTTTTTGTTTCGTCAATTTTCCAATGTTTTTAATGGTTATTCTGCTATTGGGGACGGAGATAAATACAACAAATCAAAACGCATGAAAATCGGTCCAGCTGATCTCGAGTTATAAGTGTACACTACACTACACTACACTACACCACACACACCACACTACACTACCCCACACACACCACACTACGCTACACCACACACAACACACTACACTACACCACACCACACATTACTCCACATACAACAACAATAAATTGTGTTATTTATTGTTAGTAATTAATTTAATTTATCAATTTAATTTTTTTTTTTTTTTTATATATATTTCACCAACTATTTTATTACTAGCACACAGTTAGTATAATGTATAATACTGCAATGTTATGGAAGAGCGGAGTCTCCTAATACAGGCATTTTTTGCTTAAAGGGAGGCTCCAAACACGTCTTAGTTTATAATATGTTAATTGTGCCAATAAACAATTTGAATTTGAATTTGAAGTGTTCGAACTAACCCGACTTTGTTTTATATACTTATTAAGATTATATATAATAATATTGTTATAAAACTATTAATCCCATCTATTTCAGAACAATATCAAAGAATCGATCAATTTAGAAGAAAATCTGAAATCTAATCTAATTAATAAAGAAAAACATATATCCGATCTTGAAAAGAAACTATCATTGCTAGAAAAACAGTTAAAAGAAAGGTAAATCAAACAATACTTCATTTAGGTAGGGCTTCATGAAGTGATTATCTAGTAAACTACTGCAGTTTACTAGATAATCAGAATCACATAATATTATAAAGGCGAAAGTTTGTGAGTGTGTGTTGTATGTTTGTATGTTTGTTACTTCTTCACGCTCAAACGGCTGGACCGATTTGGATGAAATTTGATTAACACATAGGCTACTTTTTATTCCGCTCTACGCGGGTGAAACCGCGGGGCATAGCTAGTAAGCTTTAAATTGGAAATGGCACGGGCGCTTATGCGGTGCGTACGCTGGGCGGTATAGCCGCTACTGTAGCCGCCTCGCCTGGACGGTCAAGTGGTTATGAAATAAATTAAATGTTACTTATCCATTGCTTTGTAGTGAATGCAAGATGGGATCATATGAGGAGCAGTTATCCTGCTTTAAAAATAATGTTGCAAAGTGGCAGAAAGATTTTGGTGAATTTGAGAATCTAAATGAACTTCATGAAATGGTAAGTTGGACCGTAAGTCGACGTACACACGGACGTAAAAATATCGCGGCGATTTTTTTTCGCGCACTGGATTTTCATCGCTCTGCTTAGCACCGAGAGTGCAATATCCAACAGTGTTTTTCCGATGCGCTAGAATGTACTCTGTTATTATTAAGTTGGATTCTCAACGCTCGGCTCAACAACGAGAGTTGAAAATCCAGTGCGGCGATAAAATCCCGCCGCGACTTTATTACGCCCGTGGGAACGGGAGCTAATACTTACCCCCTTATTCATTCCATACCTATTTTAGTTATAGAAATGTTTGTCTTCTTCTTTCAAACTCAAATCATAATTCGTAAGAAATTGACAGAACACTTCTATAATTAAAATAGGTTTATATTTTTCGTTCGTTTACAAAGGGGGTTAGGGATTTATTTATAAACGATGCTTGAAGTAAATGTTACGAGGAATCAAAATATATCAGAAAAAATAATAAAAACAGTAAAAGAAACAAAGAACCTTGTATAAATAATAAAATTACTAACATGTGTAAAAAATACGCTTAGATATAACACGTTGCTGACAAAATTTGACAACTCTGGAGTTCGAGGACCAATACTCAAATGGTGTGAGGACTACCTTAATAACCGTAAATACATTGTCAAGATCTGTAAAGAAACCAGTAGCGCCATCGAAGTCACTGAAGGAACAGCCCAAGGTTCAGTACTTGGACCCTTCCACTATCTGACATATGTCAACGACATGGAACATGTGGTCAATCACTGTTCCGTTTATCAATATGCAGATGACACATGTCTTGTTGCTACCCACAGAGACGTAAATGTAGCAGTGGCAGTGGTTATGGATTTTACTCGAGTTCTTAACGCAAGTAAGACCAAAATCTTTCATGTCCACTCTAGACATCTATAGCACATTACTTCTTTTAAGATAATCGCACACAGTCGCAGTTGTCTCCACTCCACTCTGTCAGGTACATGTCGATGTGAGGCAATTGATCAAGTAACGCACCACACCTACCTTGGATTAGTCGTAGACAGTCGTTTTAGTTGGACTTTTCACGTGGACTCAGTCTGTGACAAGTTGCGGGCTGTATTGGCAAAATTCTACATTTTGAAACCTTAAGTTCCGTTCAAAATCCTTCTCAACATGTGCATTGCTTTAGCGGAATTAATACGGAATCACGAGTTATGGGCGAACATAAATCATTATTTAAAGAATTTCCAAACTGCAAGTTAGAATTTTAAAACTCATTGTTCCCAGAAAAATAAAACACTGTAATAAACCTGTACTCACAGTCTATACATCATATTTTATACTGTGCTGTACTTATTCATGAATAAAAATAAAAGCGACTGTTTATCCGTAATTTTCTGACGGTTACCTTTAAGCAACGTTTAGAAATAAAGGGTTTAATATGAATATACTCATTAGGTGAATCAGATTGTTCAATTATTACTTCATAAATGATGTAAACATTTAGGTAAATCAACAACGAGCCAAGTTGCTAGAAGCGACTAGACAAAATGGAGAACTTGCTGAAGCATTGCAAAAGAAAGATGTGGAATTGGAGCAACACATGGACACCATTGCGGAACAAGAACAGCTGCTTGAACAACGGATGGGTGTAATAACGAGGCTATCAGGAAAAGATGATGAGCATACTAATATAATAAAACTGTTACGAAATAATTTGGAAATGAGAACTCAAGCTGATATGGATGTAAGTTGATTTCGAAATACAGCATCCTAATTGCGTAATACATTATCAATCGGAGTTGATTTCGTTTTGACAGATCAACAACAAATTTGTTTCAAAATGATGCCTATTTTGAATTACCATGATTTCAAAATTATAGATACAAAACTCTATACAATTTAAAAAACTGTCATAACTTTTGAGAGTGACGATCTGTGATCGGAGTAGAACCCCGAGATAAAACAACTTAGAAGCATTGCCTTTGTGGCGCGCCGTTCGTGCTAATTCGGAAACACAAAATTACCGAAATGATTACTTTTTCTGTTATACCTGAATCTTGAGTGCTCTGCGGGGCGAGCACGGGCGTGCCCAAGACGTTTGTGACAAGACATGATAAATTATGTCATGTCTTAGAATTTGTCTTAAATGCTAGCACGGGTCAACCAAGTGACATAGGCATATCACGCCTCTAGATATTATGTTTGCCTTTCTTGTTGCTAAATTCATAGTGTGACATAGTAAATTGGAAAAATTAAAATGTTGACTATCTGAATCAATCAATCAATCAATCTGCCTAGCCTTTTCCCAACTATGTTGGGCTTCCAGTCTAACCGGATGCAGCTGAATACCAGTATTTTACATGGAGCGACTGCCTATCTGACCTCCACAACCCATTAACTGGGTAATACGTTACCCCTTGGTAAGACTGGTTGTCAGACTTTCGGGCTTCTGACGACCCGTTACAACTGTCAAAGATCCACGAATGTCGACTATCTCAATATGCGACCAAATATTTTTTTTTCTTTTGCTTTCATTTCGAAAACGGTGTGTCCTATCGCAAAAATAATGAAAAATTACGATTTCTTTATCTATTTAAATTAATTAAGTATTTATTAACATATTACACTTTTTTTTTTTTTGATATCACGCGCTATTCTTCACACAAATAAACCACTTGCACATAATGCAAGAAAATAATTTATTACCAATTGGTGCAGAGTAATTAGCAGGAAAATAATATTTTTTTCAATTTTCAAATCTTATCACCACCTCCGAACGAACGCGATAAAAACTTTCTTAGTTACCGTCAAAATGTGACATTTTGGTGCGCCCATATTAGCAAATAAGACATAGTGAGTCCCAATTAAACGTTAGGAAGTTATGACACTGTCAAGAAATTATCTCACGCCGCCGTGCTAGCATTTAAGACAAAACGGTTTTATCGCCCAAACTGTGATAAAATGCGTGACTCAAGCCATGTCACAGTAGGCCGGCTGGAGAAAAAAAAAATCTTAGTTTAAAATGTTTTTGTTGTTTCTTTTGTCAACAGCTGAACCGGCAAATAACTGAGAAAAATGCAGAAATTGAAGCTCTTATCACAAACGTGGAAACTAGGAAACAACAAATCATTGAATTAGAGCAAATACTTTTGACGTTAGAAGACCAGGTGCGTAAAGCTAGTATGCAAAGAAGAAAAGATGAAGACAAGATTGACTTACTAGAACACAAGATTGCGGAATATGAAACGTACCACATGGAGACTAGACGCAATGATTTGCCTTCAAATAATTTACATAGTATCATAAAAATCCTAGAAAAAGAACTGGGCACTTCTTTTGAGCCGTCATTGAATAATAAGGAGCATGATTTTGGCACACCTAAAGATAAATATATAGGAGATCGTAGACGAGACAAGCTTGAAAACTTTGAATGTCACAAAGGTAACAATAATCAGACCATATACCAAAACGATCATGAAGCTCTTCCTACCAAAATTGTCATGGGCAATTTTGTAAAGAAAACATACATTCCAACAAATGATGAACAATTCAATAGTGATAATCTAGATCGTAAGAAAGCTATTACGAACATGGACACACAGAAATGGATTCCTGCTCCTGAACCAAATATTAACATGTACGCCAATACTCCCTTGATCAAAGACAATAACTATCCACCTTTCAGAGGTCTACTGCCGGCTGGTAGCCACCTAAAAGATAACTTGCTGTCTAGAAATATACAATTATTGACAAGTAATCAACTGCGTGACGAAAAAAAATGCAAGATGTTTAAAATTGCCGGCCATAGGCTCTGAGTGCTGTATTGATAGTTTATGTATTGTTTGTGTTGTACTATTCATAACTTGCTTCTGAACAAATTTAAATAAAAGAGAAATAAAATTTTCTTATTGCAACATAATTACACAATTTATTGACATAGCATCATCTGTTATTAATAAAATTCATATCCAAGAATGCCCGCAATCTGGAAGAAGAAGACAAAATTAGCGGTGTTATATTAAAAACCGGCCAAGTGCGTGTCGGGCCACGCACAATGAAGGGTTCCGTAGTTGAAAAGAATTTATCCCAAAAACAACTACGTAAACGTTGTAGTTGAAAAACATGTTCATACATCGAAATACGTCACAGTCAAATCTAAGTTTGTAATCCTAAAAAAAATATTGTTTTATGAGATAAAAGTACAAATTAACGATTTTCGAAGTTTTTCCTTTACTTGTGCTGTGTGACCTTGAGAGTACCCTATTAGGTTTAAAATATGTCGCATAAATGGCCGTTTATGGCCGTTATTGCGTTGACTTAGAAGCTTGATTTTTATAGAATGGTCTTTTGGAATGGTCTCCAAAAGAATGGTCTTTTGGAGCTCTAAAAACCTACGTATTTGATATTAATTTCAACTTGATACCTAAACGAGTTCCTGAGAAAAAGGGTCTTGACAAACTGACAGACAGACAGACGGACAAAAAGTGATCCTATAAAGGTTCCGTTTTTTCCTTTTGAGGTACGGAACCCTAAAAACTTAAAAGTATGTACAACTGTAGCAATATAAATTCCTATGATGTCTTCTTATGAAGCGTAATTCCTATGATGTTTTCTTATGAAGCGTATGTACATACGCTTCATAAGACATCATAGGAATTTATAATGCTACAGTTTATTAAAATATTAACATGTATTAATATTAATATTATTTAATATTAATTAATACACTTCTGGACACATCTATTGGCCCACCTTAGAGTTTAGGTTTCGATGGCCCCTACCGAAATATGATTGCTAGATTGAACAAAAACTGTTGATGCAGTTTTAAACCTGATACATTTTACCATCTTTTTCGATCGTATTGTTTTAAATTTGAATTCAGAATACCATACGACATGGAGCTACGCCTAACAAGTCGGATATGCGCCTTGTTAAAGGCAATTGATTTTTGAATAAAAAACATGTTTTATAAAATAAAGGTTTAATTTAATAACGCGTGTTGCCTCCATGGGCATCTACCACAGCTCTCATACGATTAGGCATAGAGTTTATCAACCGCTCTATGAAATTTTGAGGGATCATCTCCCATTCCTCTTCTATGGCAGTTTTGAACTCCTGCATCGTCTGGGCAACTGGCTGACGAGCCCTAACACGTCTTTTTAGCTCGTCCCACATGTGCTCAATGGGGTTCATGTCTGGGTTTCTGGCTGGCCAGTCCATAACTGTGATGTTCACATCCCGAAGATATTCCCTGACGATGCCGGCCGCATGGGCTCTTGCATTATCATGCATAAAAAGGAAATTTGGGCCCACATAGTCCGCGTATGGTATCACGTGAGGTTCTAAGCACTCACGAATGTACCTTTCAGCATTTAATGTTGGCAGCCGTGGTCCTGTAACAACCTCAAGTTGAGTTTTGCCGCTCGCGGATATACCGCCCCAGACAGTCCATGAGCCACCGCCATAAGCAACCCTCTCTTCAAAGCAGCATTGTGCGAAACGCTCTCCCTTACGTCGGTAGACCTTCTTCCTTCCATCATTGCCATGTAACACAATTTTAGACTCATCAGAAAAGAGTACACGGCTCCAATCTTGCTGTGTCCAATTTAAATGACTGCGTGCGAAATGAAGGCGCGCTGTTCGGTGGGCTCGCGTTAGTTTGGGGCCATTAGCTGGCTTGTGTGGTACCATATCGCGTTCTTTTAACCTTCTCCGAACAGTTCGAGCGCTCACAGATACTCCGTGGAAGTCGCGAAGTTGGTTTTGTATCTCAATGGAGGTAAGGTGACGATTTCTCAAGCTGGTCGTCACGATGAATCGATCCTGCCTTTCAGTTGTGACCCGAGATCGTGGCCTTCCTTGGCGACGAACAAAGCCGCCAGTCTCTAGGTACCTCCGATAAACATTTCGGACCGCAGATCGACTTAAATTAAGTTGAGCACTCACGTTTCTTTGGCTGTGTCCGGCCTGAATAAGTGCCACAGCTTGGGCGGCGACTTCAGGTGAAGTATCCATAGATTATTGATAGAACCTCACCTTAATGTTAAGAATAAGTAATGTTTGTTGCAAAACCAAAGATATCAATCACTTTTTCAAGAATTAAATCCAAGTAAACCAATAAAACCAAGTTTTCTTAGTATTCGATTGTTTGATATCAACAAACAGGCTCCAAATTGTCTTTTGTTTCTTTAAATTCTGTGTTCGAAATTCAAAAAAAGACTATTGAATGAAATTGTGAATGTGCCAGGTTCAAAACTGCATAAAAACTTTTTGCTCGACCTAATATAAAATTTTAGCTAGGACCAAACGAAACTGAAAATACAAGGTGGGCCAAAAGATGTGTCCAGAAGTGTATTAATATTATTAATATGAATTCGGTAATATTAATATTAATATTAAGCCGCTGGCAAAAGATAGTCTATACAAATAAAAAGAGAAGTCCTGACTGACTGACTGATTGACTGACTCATCAACACCCAGCCCAAACCCTTGAACCTTGAAAGCTGAAATTTTGCACAGAGGTTCCCTTTATAATGTAGACAAGGAATAAGATTAATAGGATTTCCCGGCAGTACGTTCCTGTGGGATATTTTCCGACATACACGCGGGCGAATCCGCTGGCAAAAGCGAGTTGAAAATATAAGCATTGGAACAAAACTAAACTTGATTTTTTGATGGGATTCATCGCAGACAGGTTTGGCGAGCCGTCCTGTTGTGACCGCAAGATCTCTCTCTCGAGTATGGCGCGGCGCCGCTCGAGCTGCGTGCGCACGCGGCCCTCGCGCTCCAGCTGCAGGCTCTGCGCCAGCACGGCGCTCTCCAAGCGTAGCACGCGTGCGCGCTCCGCCCGAAGCGCCGTCCACGTGTCGGCGGTACCCGCGCACACCGACGATAACGATCTCGACACCTATTCAATTCGAAACCATACATTTCCTGGCTGAAATTTGACGATACTTATGGTACAAGTGTGCGAACTCTAAATACACCTTTTGTTGGGGGGGGGCTCGTGGCTAAGTAATTACATACCGAGACCCCTCCGTGCCTCGGAAAGCACGCCGTTGGTCCCGGCTGTCATTTTTGGATCTTTTACAGTCGTTACGTGTCGTCAGAAGCCCGAAAATTTGACAATTGTGTTACCCAGTAACTGGGCTGTGGAGATCAGATAGGAAGTCGCTTCATGTACAATACTGGTATTCAGCTGCATCTGGTTAGACTGGAAGCCGACCCCAACATAGTTGGGAAAAGGCTAGGCAGATTGATTGTTTGCAGCCTAGCCATCAGTGTAATTTGGCCAGTCTAAAATGATTTTCAGAAGTTGATCTCCACTTCAATGTCACTTGCACGTCATAAAACGTCAAGAGGGCCTAGACAAAGTAACATTCGATTAGCGATGACGCTAGTAGAAAAGCCCAAGAAAGCCAAGAAATATGTGGTTGACATAATGCTATCGAAATGTCACGTGATCTTGTCAATGTAACTTTGAAGCTGTAGTGATTGTAGGAATAGAATCGCTCCGATGCGAATGCCATTTGTCTAGGACTCTATAATATATTACGAGTATGTCACATTAGTCGTAAATTAGGACTAATATACATCAGTGTTACCTGGATATGTGAGATCTCACGGGACTAAGGATTTCCCAGATAGTCAGGTTTAAAATGACAGTTGCCTTATTTACAAAGGTCCCCCGCTAACCGCTCACGGTGTGAATCGGGTCCGTGGAGTCATTTTACCTAATATTGTACGTGGTGTAAGTTCTATACCAAGAAAATACACTTCTGGACACATCTATTGGCCCACCTTAGAGTTTAGGTTTCGATGGCCCCTACCGAAATATGATTGCTAGATTGAACAAAAACTGTTGATGCAGTTTTAAACCTGATACATTTTACCATCTTTTTCGATCGTATTGTTTTAAATTTGAATTCAGAATACCATACGACATGGAGCTACGCCTAACAAGTCGGATATGCGTCTTGTTAAAGGCAATTGATTTTTGAATAAAAAACATGTTTTATCAAATAAAGGTTTAATTTAATAACGCGTGTTGCCTCCATGGACATCTACCACAGCTCTCATACGATTAGGCATAGAGTTTATCAACCGCTCTATGAAATTTTGAGGGATCATCTCCCATTCCTCTTCTATGGCAGTTTTCAACTCCTGCATCGTCTGGGCAACTGGCTGACGAACCCTAACACGTCTTTTTAGCTCGTCCCACATGTGCTCAATGGGGTTCATGTCTGGGCTTCTGGCTGGCCAGTCCATAACTGTGATGTTCACATCCCGAAGATATTCCCTGACGATGCCGGCCGCATGGGCTCTTGCATTATCATGCATAAAAAGGAAATTTGGGCCCACATAGTCCGCGTATGGTATCACGTGAGGTTCTAAGCACTCACGAATGTACCTTTCAGCATTTAATGTTGGCAGCCGTGGTCCTGTAACAACCTCAAGTTGAGTTTTGCCGCTCGCGGATATACCGCCCCAGACAGTCCATGAGCCACCGCCATAAGCAACCCTCTCTTCAAAGCAGCATTGTGCGAAACGCTCTCCCTTACGTCGGTAGACCTTCTTCCTTCCATCATTGCCATGTAACACAATTTTAGACTCATCAGAAAAGAGTACACGGCTCCAATCTTGCTGTGTCCAATTTAAATGACTGCGTGCGAAATGAAGGCGCGCTGTTCGGTGGGCTCGCGTTAGTTTGGGGCCATTAGCTGGCTTGTGTGGTACCATATCGCGTTCTTTTAACCTTCTCCGAACAGTTCGAGCGCTCACAGATACTCCGTGGAAGTCGCGAAGTTGGTTTTGTATCTCAATGGAGGTAAGGTGACGATTTCTCAAGCTGGTCGTCACGATGAATCGATCCTGCCTTTCAGTTGTGACCCGAGATCGTGGCCTTCCTTGGCGACGAACAAAGCCGCCAGTCTCTAGGTACCTCCGATAAACATTTCGGACCGCAGATCGACTTAAATTAAGTTGAGCACTCACGTTTCTTTGGCTGTGTCCGGCCTGAATAAGTGCCACAGCTTGGGCGGCGACTTCAGGTGAAGTATCCATAGATTATTGATAGAACCTCACCTTAATGTTAAGAATAAGTAATGTTTGTTGCAAAATCAAAGTATCAATCACTTTTTCAAGAATTAAATCCAAGTAATCCAATAAAACCAAGTTTTCTTAGTATTCGATTGTTTGATATCAACAAACAGGCTCCAAATTGTCTTTTGTTTCATTGAATTCTGTGTTCGAAATTCAAAAAAAGACTATTGAATGAAATTGTGAATGTGCCAGGTTCAAAACTGCATAAAAACTTTTTGCTCGACCTAATATAAAATTTTAGCTAGGACCAAACGAAACTGAAAATACAAGGTGGGCCAAAAGATGTGTCCAGAAGTGTATTTTTTTATTATTAACGTTGTTCCATCACTATTAAGTAATGATAAAAAAATATTTTCTTGGTATAGAACTCACACCACGTACAATATTAGGTAAAATGACTCCACGGACCCGATTCACACCGCGCTCGTGTGAGCGGCTAAGACAGGTTCAAATGTATCGTGGTTTTTCATTTAGCGCCTTAGCACACGTAAGCCGCGAAACCAAGTTCAATCGCATGATGTTGCTACTCGAATCGCGATTCGAGTAGCAACATCATGCGGTTTCGCAATTTCGAGGATGATATTCAAAATGATACATTATTATTATTATTTATAGAAGTAAAAATCGCAAAATCTAACAAATGCATTCTCAGATAAAGGTTTAATTATTCCCAGTAACAGAGGTAAATTTCAATGTGTCCGAGACCTCATTGTAATTATCACTAGTACAGGTTTCTCACATTACCTATCCAGGGCCCATTTAACCAGGTTACACTGTACTTTCAACCTTAGTGAAGTCTCAATTTACTGGGAGTTTTTCTCAAAGATTTTATTAGCATTTACGAGGACAACTAATTCGTACAATCAATCTGCCTAGCCTTTTTCCAACATGTTGGGGTCGGCTTCCAGTCTAACCGGATGCAGCTGAATACCATTATTTTACATGGAGCGACTGCCTATCTGACCTCCACAACCCAGTAACTGGGTAATACGATACCCCTTGGTAAGACTGGTTGTCATACTTTCGGGCTTCTGACGACCCGTAACGACTGTCAAAGATCCACGAATGACAGCCGGGACCAACGGCGAGGCACGGAGGAGTCTCGGTATGTAAAGATGGTCACCCATCCACTGACCAACCCCGGCAAGCGTAGCTTAACCTGATGAATCGACCCGTGCGGCCACGATTACTTAGCCACGAGCTCCTCCGAATTAGGACAACTAATTCGTACAATGTAATAAAATATTACTAGATAGGTACTTGGTAAGAATTAAAAACAAGCTTATTGGTGCGATTGACCTCAATCTCGCCTGGCGGAAAGCTATGGAAGAGATCTTAAGGCAAGTAGTGCTGCTAACTAGCGCCACCATTGAGAACAAAGTCAAAGCCTGGAGATATAATAATAATATATAATAATAAATATTTATTTCCAAAGTAGGTACAACAATTTCTTAAACTAATAACAGTGAGGTTGTATGCTGTCACATAGAAAATATGGAATTCTCTAACTCCTACACTAAGTCAAGCTTGTATTATAGGAGTTAGTGAGCTGTTGACTTAGACACAACCTTGAACTTATATAAAAATATAACGTAACAAAATTATTGCTTAAAAAAGAAACAAGACAACATAAAACCTACCGTAAAGATAAACAAAAATGATATCAATAAATGTCTACCACCTACATATACGAGCAATACTAGACACCTATTATACGTACTTACTTTTTAACTATTAGAAGTAATTCTGTCTGATCATAAGTCAAAGTTAATAACCAATTGTTCAACTCATGCTTTACCTCATGTTTGGTTAGATTATATATTGCCAGTAATTTATTTACCTCATTATAAAATCTTGAGCTAGCGACCTCATATTGGCGGCTTGCAAAAGCTGTTCTGCAGCTAACGCCGGGACATACAACTGCACCGGAGCGCTTTTTATTTGTATTTTCATTTAGAGGTAGCCAGGAGTGTCTTCGGAGAATGGTTTTTTGTATGTATAGCTGTCTCACGGTCAGTACGCGACATTCAGCATATAGTTTGGTGGTTGGATACAGTCGAGGCTTATGATGAATCACCTTCAAGACTGCTCGCTGCGATCTTTCCAGCATAAGAAATAGGGTTTTATAGGTACCCCCCCATATAGGTATGCAATAGGTTAATACAGACTGGCAGAGGGCAGTGTATACCATGTAGATTGTAGATTTATCTGCAGTAGATCTGAGCTTCTTAAAAATATACATAAGCCTTCGAATACGGTTTGTGAGAGCAACCACCTGTGGACGCCAATCAAGTCGCTCATCCAATACTATTCCAAGGTGGAAGATTATGAAATTTCCTATGTCCGTTTATCGCGCGTGAACCTGATAATCTAAACTAAAACAATCGGGGTATAATTGAATGAGCAAGTAGGTAAATTCACCTCTGCTTGGCCACTCTCGTCGAGCGGTGGCGGCTCCGCGCGGCCGTCGAGCAGCGCGGATAGGTCGCGTCGCGCGCGGACCATCCGCGCGAACAGGTCGGCGGAGCGTTCGTGTCGCTCCAGCATGAGCGCGCGCGACGCCGCCGCCGTCACCAGCGCCGTCCGCTCGCGGGACAAAGTCTCCACTTGCATGTGCAACTCCAGGAGCTATTAAAACCAGAACAAATATCTATAAATTAAAATGAAATGACGTTCGTTGGTAAGCACATCACTTGAGAACGGCTGGACAATTTGGCTATTTTTACCCGACTGACCCAGGAGCTCACGAGAACTCATCTTGTTTCCATATTTTTTAAAGTTCACTTACACTCTTTCGCAAAAAAAAAACGGGCACCTAAGGAAATTTACGTTCTAAGGTCGATTTGAGTTAATTAAATGAAATTTAATTGTTTGACGTAGTCTATATACATGAAATCGTGTAAATTCAAGTGACGTGAATTCTGACACTTTTATTTTAAATTTTCGATGAATTCTTTAAAACCGATGTACACGGCAGAACAATAAGAAGTGGTCGGCAATAAAGAAAAGAACATTTTTTTACTTTTTTAATTAAAGAAAGTTACAAATGTAAAAACCTAATAACGACTGTGACCTCCTCTTGCCAAAATCACAGCTTGTATCCTTCTGAGCATGTTTTCCACGATGTTATTAATAACGTTTTGAGGAATACGTTCCCACTCTTCTGCAATGACTCTTTTTAGCTCCCTGATGTTTTGTGCAGCAGGTTGCATTGATCTTATCCCTCTCTTTAGAACATCCCAGTCATGCTCAATTGGATTGAGGTCAGGACTACGAGCTGGCCAATCTAAACGACGGATCCCAACTTCTTGCATGTACGCTTCCACGTCGTCAAAATGGTGCGGGCGAGCATTGTCGTCCATAAAAATGGAATCTTCCCCAAGTGCAGTCAATGCGGGTTGTGCATATGGAATTAGGACTCCCATTATTTGAGAATATTTCGCGTCACTTGCAGCGCACAAACGTGCTCGTTTAGCAGTATTTAATAAATAATTTATTTAATATTAGTGACCTCCTTTAGTGCATTACTGTCGTAATGCATCCGTATTATTTTTGCTTAGTGTGTAGTTTTGTTAATAATTGACACAAAATAGTGAACTTGTAATAAAACAAAATGGAGAACAGCCCCTTTAACCCAAGGGGCCCAGTGCAATCCTCCACCTCGCCGTCGAAGACAACGACTCAAAACCCAGCCCTCGAGTCGGCCACGACTGATATTGTTGCGACGCCCGAGATTCAAAAATGGATGTCAGCCATCGAGCAGCACCTAAATGAAGTTTGTTCTATTGTCGCGGATGGAAAACTGAACTCGGAGCAGAAAATGAAAATTTCTACCCTGTGCCGTAAAGTAGGATCTGGTACCGCACAATTGGCAGTCTTATATCAGTCACTCAAGCAGAAAGCCATCCACACGACAACATGGTAGATGCTCTTCAAGAAAAGCGTGTCCTGACGGAACATATTTCGGAGCTCAAGCAGACGATAAAAGAATCTGGTTCCGCGGGAAATGCTTCTTTTGCCGATATGGTGAAAAAGGGATAAAATGATTTCATTCGACCCAATAACCTAAGCTCTGTTGCCATTTATCCCAATGATAAATTTAAATCTAGTGACGAAACGAAAGAACTCGTGCAAAAAATCATAAAGCCCGAGTAAATGAAGCTGCACGTTCGTGGTGTCAGAAAAACCTAAAATGGTGGCGTAATTATCAGTACAGAGACAAAACACGACGCTGATAAACTGCAGCATGCAGTCCAGCTCTCTACATCTGGACTTAATGCCAACGAACCCAGCAAACGCAAATCGTGATTGTAGGAATGCCGACTTCCTTGGCTGAAAATGAGGTGTTCAGGTACATTTTCGAACAAAACATAGCCAACAAGTTACCAGCGATGTCCTTGGAATCCTTCTTGTACTTGATAAAACTAAGCCACAAATCGGGGAAGAGAGATGCGACGACCTGCAACTACATTGTTGAAGTTTCAGTCGATATACGTAAAGCCCTAATCCCTCAATCAAGGCTTTTTATAAATTGGACGTCTTGTCCCGTCAGGGATTTTACATTGGTAACAAGGTGTTATAAATGCCAACAATATGGCCATGCAGCAAAAACTTGCCGAGAGATCATTTCTACGTGTGGTCACTGTGGTGACGCAGGCCATTCGATGTCCGAATGCGCGAAGAAACCCGACATTCCGAAATGTGCAACTTGCTCACGCTTTAAAAAGCCCGGTGATCACAAAGTGGGAGACGCTGAATACTAGGAAAATAGCAGAATACAGATTTATTAACTCCATCGATTATGAGGACACCTAGTGCGTCATACTCAAGGCCAGATTTCCGTGTCGCTTGGTACCGACTCAACAATATACCTGACCACTGCGCTGTCCTACTTACCATCGATTTGGTGCTGTCTAAGCACAATTAGCCGACCGCTTCAAAAATCTAATGTAGCCTTACAACAATATTTGTCTCGACCTAATTAAATAAGTACTGCAGACGCAATCATAATCGTGTAACTAAGTGATAAGAACTATTTTCTGTAATTATTAAAGAAATTATCTACATACTCCTTATAACCTAAATTATTAAAATAGTGTCACTATTCTCAAAACTAATGTTAATTATTGTTAAGAAATTAGTAGTCCTAATAGTAATTGTAAGAACTCATGCCGCCTGTGATACAGGATAAACCTGTACCTAGTACAGATGATGCCTGTACTTTGTAATACCTATATTATTTCTAAGATGTATACTGTATTTTACCAATTTTTATCTTTGAATAAAATTCTATTCTATTATGTACCGGTGTGCATTTAATGTTCCATTTTCTATGAAAACTAACTCCGTACGCTCCGTCGAATTAATTGCTGCCCAAAACATAACGAAGCCTCCGCCATAAGGAGTGATTTCTTCGAAACACACATCCGCATAGCGTTCCCGTGGTCTTCGCAGCACTCGCCGGCGTCAGTCCTCTCCATACAAAGATATTCTAGCTTCATTAGAAAACAATACTTTATTCCAGTCCTCCAGAGTCCATGAAGCACAGTTTCGAGCAAACTGAAGTCGAGCAACACGGTGCTTACAGAGTAATTTAGGGCCCCGAGCCGGGCGGTAACTCCTGATATTGGCAGCCAAAAACCTCCTCCTGACCGTCCACAAGCTAACTTCTACTCCTCTTACTTCTTCAAGGCTCTTCTTCAGGTCCACTCTTGACGCGTTACGATTCCGCAACGCCCGACTCACCAACAAGCGGTCATCTCTTGGTTCTGTGCATCGATTTCTTCCCCAACCGGGTATTCTTTTGACCGAACCAGTCTCTTGATACCGTTGCCAAGTCATCTAGACATTTGAACGACTCACATTTAGCCGCTGAGACACGTAAGTTTGCGAACAAGCTTCTTCAAGTAGGGCTATAATTTTACCGGCCCTTATCGCTTTATCACTCATATCAAAAAGTAGTATTTAATGTAAAAAGAAAGATTAAATTGTTTAATTTGTAGAAAATATCCAAAAAGTTTTAAAATTTTAGTAATCAGTAAAATAATCGTTTCAGCAATTCGCGCCATTAGTAAAGCAATTTTACAATAATCCACAATAATCATTATTTTTATTTTGTTAATTTCAACATTTAAATTTGGGACATAAAGAATCATGCCAGGATGCTTCAAATAACATGTCAAATTAATAAAACCTCTTTCTTGTTCTTCTTCATTGAATTAGAGAAAAAAATCTAAAGTGCCCGTTTTTTTTGCAGAAGAGTTTTTGCGTTTTGTTTTCACAGTTGGGTTTTGATTTTTTAAATTTACTTTTTTATTTGTTTTAAAATGTTCCTAACAGTCTGCAGACTGTTAGGAAAATTTTGAAACTAGGTTTTTAGGTTTTTTATAAAAAGAAAAATTGGAAAACTTTTCGGGAAAACTTTCAAATTCGGGAATAACTGAATGTCTTTTTCTATTTATTGGACAGAACAAAAACAATTTAGGGCTGTTTTAACTAAAGCCACATATAATTTATCCGTGGAATAAAATGGACGTCTGACAGTTTTTGTAAGGGAAAACCAGAAAACTGTCAAAAATAAAAATTTATTCGCTGAACTAGACTTCACTACGAGTACCTAGGTATAAAAGTTTGGTCGAATTCGCGCTTATCAAGGTAGTTGACATATTGATGTGATACATCTACACTTTGGCGCGCCTTGGGGGTAAAGCTACGGTTTCCTAGAAGAGCGGTGGCCGCAATTAACGGCCGCAATGATGGCCCGCTGTCATGAAAATGATGGCAGTGGCAAAGATTTAAATAGTTAAATTGCCCTACCGCGTCGAAAGACAATCATATTCTGATACATTTTGACACCCCTGACACGCAGTGACTACACTTGATTGTCATGGAAACGCTATTTAATAATATGTGAGCCTCAAGTGAGCTCATCTTATCAATAAACTCTGTCTACTAAAGTATGATTTTTAAATCGACCGAATTCTGACAGCTGTAATTTTTTGACACTTCATATATCTTAAACCTTTTCTGTCTTGTCCTTTTTACAAGTTATTTAAATAACAGAAAATATGAAAAAGAATGAGATCAAGTACTTAAATTATATGACAATGTAACTAGTGTTTGATCTGTGCATTCAATGCACACTAACTAAAATATTAATTTTATATGGCTAAATTGAAAAAAAAAGAATATGCGAACATATTTTTTAAATGTAAATATTTATTAAGGTAGGACTATCACTCCTTACAGATCCAATCCTTACAGAAAATATACATTACCTCGAGATTAATACTAGAATGTCACAATGCACTCGAACGAGTGACGGTATCTGACCGCAACACAGTGACACTGCAATGGATAAAAGGACACAGCGGATCACTGGGTAACGACGTAGCCGACGATCTAGCTCGGAGAGCATCCAGCTCTTCTGTCTGTGGATCTGAGCCAATCGTACCCATTCCCTTCAACCAACTACGCTGTGGCTACAGGAGTACACCCATACACAAGCGGAGAGTTGGTGGTCCTTGACACCAGGCTGTGTGTTGCGCTTGTGCTGTGTCCAGGGAGGCTATGCCATCTCTGAATAGTACGCTAACCAGGCGATTATTACGTCTGCACAGGAACGGTCTGCGCCTGATGACGGGGACCATCACAGGACACTGCTCACTAAACAAACATTTACACACAATAGGCATAACGGACAGTCCTCTGTGCAGGACTTGTATGGAGGCTGAGGAAACCTTTGCGCACGTGCTCTTTGAATGCACAGGTGTCACCCAGATTAGAACAGAAACTCTCGGTTACCCCGATCTTTCACAGATGTTCTTGAGAGACCTGGATATATTTGATTAACTTCTGGAGGGAGGTGGACTGGTTGGAATATCCCCCGACGGCTGCCATGACTCACGTACAATGGTCCACATGAAGGACTAAGTGCGGAAACCAAATCCTTTAACATAAATAGAACATAGAAAATAGTCCAGATAAAATCTGATACAAAAACAATTCAAAATCTGGTAGTTTAATAATAATAAACCTTCAGTTACACAAGTAGCCAACCTACTGAAAATACAAATAAGTGGAACAAAAGAAAATGTTTACACTTAAAGTCTAGATAAAATCTGATATTTTAATACTAAATGTTTGGTTATAAAAAGTACCGAAAAAACCGGGATTTATCATAATAAATCCCGGTTCTATTTTTGCTGCAAAAGAACCGGGATCTCCTGGTATTTTCGGAAACGGGATTTCCCGGTTCTATGCCCTATTGGGCAGTGATGTACAGTACATTTTTTTTTCTTATTTATGATGTATACAGAAAAATACATTTGAGTGCTTATTTATTTTATAAAGTTTTTTTTCTAATTATCTTATTATTTTTTTTTATTTTAGTTTATTTTTATTTTGTTCGACATGGGTGTCATTTTCATGGTATTTGAGGTCGCTGAAAACAATAGTGGGGTCAAAATGAAAATCCAAGATGGCGGATGTGAAAATTTTCAAATTTTTCGTCATGGGTGTCATTTTCATGGTTCTGGAGGACGCTGAAAACGATAATGAGGTCAAAATAAAAATCTGAGATGGCGGCTGAGAAAATTTTAAAATTTTTCGACATGGGTGTCATTTTCATGGTTCTGGAGGTCGCTGAAAACGATAGTGGGCTCAAAATGAAATTCCAAGATGGCGGCTACGAAACTTTTAAAATTTTTCGTCATGGGTGTCATTTCTATTGCTTTTGAGGACGCTAAAGCCGATGAGCTCAAAATCAAAATGGATTTTGACAAAAAAAAAAATTGAATGTTTTGTGTGTGTGTGTTCAAAATCAAAATTCAAAATGGCGACTACGCCATTTTGAATTTTGATTTTGACCTCACTATCGGCTTAACCGTCCTCGAAAACTATGGAAACGATACCCATGACGAAAAATTTTAAAATTTTCGCAGCCGCCATCTTGAATTTTGATTTTAACCCCGTTATCGTTATCAGCGACCTCAAAAATCATGAGAATGACATCCATGTCGAAAAAAAATAAACTAAAGAGAAAAAAAATAAAATAATTAGAAAAAAACTTAAAAAATAAGCAGGCACTCAAATGTCGTTTATAATAATAATAATGTTGATGATGATGTTGACCTCAATGAATGAATGAATGAAATGCACCGATCCCAGCGTGGTTTAACCAGACTCGATTACTCGAATGAACCCAAAGATTCACACAGGCTCTTGTTGCCTCATGCTACATGGTGCAACAGTGCAGTGCATTGTATATCAAGGAGTAGACCGGGGACGCGATAATGGTAGGGAAGACATGCCCTTAAGATATGGAGGGGATAAAAAGCCTATCCAGTATGCACCGTAAAATAAGCATTGGAATAGTGGAGATACGGGTGATATAATATGGATGGGCTTTTTTACGACGTTGCTGCCATGTTGCTTCAAGTCCAGCTTCCCCGGTGAATCTTTTGGCGGTTAAACTGCGTTTTCGGCTCTTTTTGTGTCGCTGCTATGCTGTATTACGGGTAATCTGCCTTCTCGACTCTTTTCTTCTTCGTTCTGATGAGTTGTCAGCAGCAGAATGTCCAGGACGCGGTTGGACCGCTCCTCGTTGTTTATTTCCAGCTCCGACTTCAAATAATGTAATTTTTTGTTTTTATTCAAAGTTCGATCTATAGCTCGCCGCTATTCACTTCAGGTTGACGCGATTGCAGGTATTACAGTTTTATAGTTCAAAGTAATGCACACAATTCAGCACAAATAATTAATTAAACTGGACCCCGACAAAAATCCTGTCGGGTATGGCGACAGGGCGGCGCCAGCGCACCATCCGTGTCCGTAGGTACTTGAGTTTACTTCTCGAGTCGTATAAGAATTGAATGCGCCTTCACAGAAAGAACACAACTCACCACTCACAAAAAAAAGCACCCTTGTACACTCCGATTTTGGGACACAGGAACACTATACACTAGTAGTTTTTTGCCTTGGTTTGGGTTAGAGTACCTGAAAATGTCTAAAATTGCGCGCTGCACCGCACTGCACATAACTTTATTATAACTGTCACATACGTATTGTTCAAAGTTAGGTACAAGCACATATATTGGGTAGGCAGAAAATAACCTAATGACTTAAAGATGAATATAGAGGTGTGTGCTTTGCAGAGAGAAGCGTATCCCTGAAAGACATGAAAGATCTCACCCAGCTTGGCACTCGGGAAACTGGATCCTTCGGCAGGCAATAATAGTATCTCGTACTTTCAGGAGACCGTTACAAACTCACTAGGTATCTATCATAGAAATAATCACTGACACTCAATCACACACCACACACAAAATATACACTACACGACACGACAACCTCACGGCTTTTGGTAAAAATATACCGTACCTAACCACCTTTCCAAAGAACCTAGAACGCAAGGGGTGGGTCCGCACACAAAATTACAAAAAGTAAAAAAGTACGCGCTGTCATTGTTCGTTCAGACTCACTTTCGTGCACTCGGACTATTCTGGATTTTCGTTCTGGTCACTTTCGTGTAATGGTCGTTTCATTGGTTAATATCGTTTACTTGGGACAACCCTTGCTGTTGCGATAATGTCTAGACGTCGTTGTTGGCATTTACCATGAGATCAAAGGCGTCGTCCTACTGTATGTTTTTATACTGTGGTAAAGGACACTTTTTCTTGTGACGTGGGTCACAAGAAAAAATGTGTTGGGCCGTGGGGTTTGACTTAATGTCAAATACTGGTGAAATTGACAGATTTTATGACGGAACCGTTTTCCTAGGAAACCAAAGCATAAGCGGCTCGTTTGCCGTGACGGTAAGCGACATGACATGACGCAGGCTCTCCTATGATGCTCTCTTATGGCCGTCACGCCCGCCCCATTCCCGCCATGTTTAACACCTGACGGGCACCGGGCGTACCGGGACGGCCACATTATTTTTTATTTAGTTATAGAAGCTGTCGCATTGCCTCATATAATATTATCTGATGATTGAAAACTCGGCGTTTTTTGAGTAAATCACGGACGCCTACACACATGTACGATCTATACTCTGCTGCATTGCTGCACTAGAAAACATTTAACAGGTATTATTTACCTCTGTATGTAGATCTTGGTACGGGACTTCTTTTGAGTAACCTTCATAGTTCCGCAAACGTTTCACTTCAAGACGTAGCGCGGCTAGCTGGTTCTCGTATTGTGTCATACTTTGTTCCCTGTTGGGAAGGAATATTCATTAAAAATTACTTTTTACATTTCTTTTTGTTAAATATTTTTACAATTTTCACCGTATCAAATATTTATTTTACTTAGCAATCCCGGAACGTTTCATAAACGTATGGTAGAGTATTACTTACATCGATTTTTCATTTTCTCGTTGTTCTTCAATAATATGTTGCAATTTCACAATCTTTTGTTCTCTATCCAACAATTCTGTTGCAATTTTTTCTTGTACGGTGTCCGATCCTTCTTGCTAAAGCACAAAGTCAACTTTTTAATATCACCTAAACTTGAGTTTGCCAGTATACCATTTCATTATTTAACTATATTTGCAATAACTTACAGCTATTCGAGATAACGAGTTCAAAAAACTATCTTTATCAGCTCGACTCTGTCTAAGTTCTTCCTCTACACGGGATAACGCTACTCGAGTCACTTGAAGTTCTTTCCATATCTCAGTTTCTCTATCAGAAGGCTCATTTTCTGCGAATGGTGCACTCGTTAAATTAGTTTCGTTAAGTTGCGTAGTGCAGTTTGTTATTCTGATGACTTACCTTTTGAAGGCACATACTCGAGACACCGCCGACGTTCCAAATCCACAAGTCTTACAGAGCGTTCACGTAAAGACTGTAACTGGTCTTCTAATTCTTTAACTTTGGCGTCCAACTCTGCGACGCGACCCTCCGACACTGCTTTGACTTTCTCCTGCGCAGAAAGCTATTTTGAAACAAACATCATATTGGTTCTTTGAACGGCTCAAGTGTATAATGTAACATGACCCGAATGCTTAGCACCTGTTCCGCTACCTTCGCCTGAAGGGACTCGGTGCGCGAGCGTTGCTCGGCTGCCATGGTCGCGGCCGCCTTCTCCGCCTGCTCAGCCTGCTCACGGAGTTCTTTCACTCTGAGTGGCATTTGTAATCATTTTTAACAATACCAAAAACTTAAATATGTAACACAATATGCGAATTGATAAGAACCTAAGTTCCAAAGCATCTCGTTGACGTGACAGTGTTTCAATCGTAATTTCTCCAGTTTTTGAAACTTCTATTAACTTCTTCGAGCGAGCATCGAAGCTATACTCCCGATGACGATACTGAAAGTAAATGCAGCCGTTCAAATGACATGTCGCGATTTTGCGAGAAATTATAAGAAGTCATTACCAAATTGCTAAAGCCGCGTATTAATGGAAACAAAGATGAGAAACAGTGCTGCAACATTGGCGCCCGCTAATTCAAATATTACTGCCAAAAATATTGCGTATTATTATGAATATATAACATTCCGTGTTGCCAGCAACCTGATTCCCGCAACACAAAAACATGCTGCTGAAACAATGTTGTGCAACTTTGTTTCCTACTGAATATGGGGCTGAAGGGTGCAAACAGACCGCGGTATTAGTGTGGCAATTCCCGAATTTTTAAGAAAGTTCGCATTCTAATTTCAGCCTGAATCTGGCAGAAAAACATCTAATTTATCTACATTTTTTAATATTGATTCTCGTGTCTTGAATTTGAACGTTTTTTAAGTACGAGAATTCGCCTTCAGACATCAGAATTCAGAATAGGTAGTCAATCAATTTCGATTTTGTAACATAAATTGATAGAATTTGGGGCAACGACGGTCGACGTCTATTGCCCGCAGTCTGATTGCACCCTAACTGAAGTAAGGGAAATGTGGGATATTTTCGATCCCTCAGCGTGGGATCGTAATGTAGAGTGTTACAACTTCACTGTCGAATTGTTATGTTGTGCGAGTCTGTTTACGAGTTGCTCGAGGTCTTTGTGTTTTTTGCGCGCCGTGTCGAGCTCAGTGCGCGTGTCCTTGAGCTGCCGCTCCAGCGTGGCGATGCGCGCGCGCGCCACCCGCAGCATGCTCTCCGCAGCCGACACCACTTCCTTCAGAGCTTCCCTTGCGGCTCGTTCCTTCGACAATTCCTCGGATAAAGCCTGCGGATCATTTTAATACAATCATGATTGATCACCCTTTAGGAATTTTACTAGATTTACCCAACAGGATATATAGTAGTTAATTTGACATAAAAAGCTCTTCATCAACTTAAAAAATTCCAAGTTCATTTCATTAGAACTATAACATTATTTATTACATACAGGGTGTGGCGTAAATAGTGGTCCAACGTTAAGGGGGCGATACACCGTATATTCAGCTATCACATACCACAATTTGGACCATTTTTTTCCAGTCTCAGAATAAAATATTTTTATATTATTATTTGAAAAATTGACACCTTGCTTTACTAATTTGGCTATAATTTCTATAAATGACATTATTTTTTAATTTTGTTTTTTGTTTATAACTGTGAAATACATGTGCTATCACATGCTAGTGTAAAAAAAAATGTATTAAAGCAAGTTATCAATTTAAAAAAAAATTGTATTCCGAGACCTAGAAAAAAAAATGGTTCAAACTGTGGTATGTGATAGCTGTATATACAGTGTATCGACCCCTTAATGTTGGACCACTATTTACGCCACACCCTGTATAAGATCACTTACATGATAGTTATTTAAACTCTCCGATGACTGTCCTGCGCTAGCATCTTCAGAATCTTTTTTCGGAAGTTCGTCGTATTTATGTTGCAGTATCAAGATCTCCTTTTGTAGGCGCTCAATCTTCTTCATCAGAGTTTCTCGATCGACCCAGGGTATCCTAAACATCACAAAATTGTTCCTTTAAATTAATTTGTCATTTTAAGTTTTTAGTATTTATTAGGTTTTTCAATACCCCTAACAGTTAGGTTTCCTCGGGGTTTACTCGTATCTACTGACATAAAATTGTAGTACATTTTGCAGTGCGATACGATGCAAATACTCACGGGTATCAAACGACGTTTTTTAACACGCTTGCTATGGAAAAAAGAAATACAATTTATTTTCGAATTTTTTTTCGTGTGCCGCATTTTGAAGGAGAGGCATTGAATCGAAGCCGCCAAATAGCCTAGTAATCTAATGAAAACCGGTATCTTCACAATAACGTTCATTCTCTGGCAGTCTCGACGAATTGGTAACGATATTCTTACAAACATTGCTCTTGCTAAGTCAGCTCTTCCAGAATACCAACCAGTCAGAAAATAATTATTTTCACACTGGATGATAAATAAACATTATTTATCATCAAATTATTTATTTTTGTCAACAAATTTACACTAAAATCAGTGTTCTTTAAAAAAGGCATGAAGAATCTTAGCTGAAATTACAAAAACGCACATCTCTGACTAGTTTATAGGACAGTATGCCACTTTCATCACACGTATTTAATAAAGCATATGAATCTTAAAGCGGTGCTATAAGACCCGCATTTCGATAAAATATGAGTACAGTCAGCAACAAAAGTCGATTAACACTTGCAGTTTTTTAATCATAATTATTAAGCGAAATATTTAATTCAAATCGGAACAGAAGTACTTTAAATTTTAAGAACATTAACTCTTATCAGTTAAACGAAAAAAAGCAGTTTATCGAATCATTTTGTGTTAATTTAGATGATGTCAAAAAGTAGCAGTGTTAACTGACTTCTGTTGCTGACCGTACCTAGCAATACAATAGTTTATTCGTGTTTTTGGACCTCAGGCGAGCATTCGATACAATTAACTATAGTAACAATATGACTGAGGATTTAATTAAGAAACACTAGCGCTCGATTGTCACGAAAAATTGTAGATCTTTTTGAATTTGTGTATAAAAATAATACTAACGAGTAAACCAAGTTGCGTCCTGTAGGTGAGATAAGGGCAATGGGCTGACTAGTGGGGTAAGACGGGGCGGTCTGATGTCGCCGGTTCTGTACAATTTATATTTTAACGACCCGTTCGAGGAGTTCACCAAAGATGCATAACAATTGGCGGTGAATGTTTAAAATGCTGCCGACATGGTGCTACTTAGCATGGGAAAGATAAACATGGAATTTTTTTGTAAAGATTTTTAAGGACTTCTAAATCATACCAAATCAAAAATATCCAGAATCTACTTTTCGAGTTCTAAGGCACCGCAATTCAGACGACTGAATTGAGGAGCCATCTTAAGCGTCCTGTAACTTTTTAAGGGCCACTTGTGCGATCATGGGTAATCCTAAATAACTCTGAATTAACAGCTAACTCAGGGTTTTGGCCAGGTTATTTGGGCCTGTAGGCCTTTGAAACGCTACCTCCGCCTCCCCCAAATGCAGCGCGACGTGTTTATTAACGACGCGCCGACGACCATTTCGCGGAAAATCCATGCTAGACTGTAAAATGTTGGCAGATGATCAACTGAATTAGTTTTTCTTAGGTTGATTTTTTTCCTTATGTATACATTTTATGGTGCCTACGGTGGAGTGAACTAAGATTATTACATAAAATGTCGTAAATAAATGTGTTTTCACATTATCAGATAACGATAACAACCCGATTCGATACCGATACGTATAATTATTATCGCCCCATGATATTGGTGAATATCGATGACCATCGCGACGCGACAAACAATCACACTACTAAATATCGACGTCTCGAAGTCGGCAGTGCGAAAAAGTTTGCCCAATTCAAAGAATGCCCGCTACTCTCACCCCGCACTGTCTTCGCCGGTAGATATCGTGCCAATATCGGTGTCGGTGTGTGTGGAAATCTGTTATCATAGTAAGGCCATATAATGCAGAGAAATGATGTCGTCTGGAATGTTTTGATTATGAATCTGGATAGCTATACGACTAAAGGAAGACCAAAGAAACGATGGATGATCTGTGTGAAAGTGATATGTCACTGTATACGATATTTTATCGTATACAGTGACTTTTTGTACTCAAAACTGAAAGTTTGTTCACACAGCTAAAACGATACAAGAAAATAATCTTTTCGATCGACAATTTTTATCGTGTTCATGCATTAGGTCATGTTAGTATAGCACTTTTGTTTGAAACAGCTCGACGAAATTCTCTAACGAAAAAACGTTTAAATGCCCCCTACATGCGACTTTGCCTCTTTGTCTCTTTCTATTATATCTTGAAAGAGACAAAGAGAGAGAGGACAAAACGACGACAGACGAGGACGGAGAGGGGAAAATTTTCGAATTTTACTTCATGGGTGTCGTTTTCATGGTTTTCGAGGGAGCCAAAGCCGGTAGTGAAGTTAAATTGAAAATTTAAGATGGCGGCTGTGAAAATTTTGTGTTTGTGTTTTAAATCATACGTTAGAAGGAACTTCATTCCTGACGGTGGTCCCCGACTGCACATTTTTATTTTTTTCTAATTTTCATTGTTGTTGCCAGAGTGAAAGTTGATTATATTAGTATCCAACCGAGAACCGGATACATTGTATTTATACATATTATGTGTAATTAATGTAGGATATGGTAGTAGCGAAGACAGTTCGATGGAGAGTGAAATAGTAATAAGGATGAATCTGATGAAAAAATCATAGAAAAATGTGTTTTAAAACTTCTTCATAAAGGACCACGATAAAACTACTCGCGCTTGACTATAATTTTATCGATAATAATTTGCAATGTGTCTTAACACTATCGTAATGACAATTAAACGTCATCATATCACATATAAATAATCACATTTTCGAAAAGGATATTATGAATTAAAACTATAATATAATTACGAGATATTTTTTCTGAGCTGTCGCAATTTCATATCTAATGTGTTCTTCTTTTATTTGATTTTTTTGAACAACTGCAGAGAGAGCGATTTTTTAAAAATTTTGACACAGGTCCAACCTCCATGACGTCCCGCAGGACTCTGATCGCGAGCGGATTTAGCCAAATTGACTAATTTTGAGTTTATTTAAAAAAAATCTATTAAACTCAAAAATCCAACCGTTAAATTCCCTCCGAAATACGATTACCTCATGATACATGCAATTTTCATATAATTTTATGCTGTAATTAGGAAATGAAACGGAAAATGGTTTTGAAATCGACCATGTTTCGGATTTTTTTTTCATCGAAGAAAGTACAACTTATCGTGTTTTGAACCGTTAATTTCCCTCAAGCAAGGATGTATCTATGGCATATATTTTTTTCAGGACCTTAATACACTAATTTGACCATTTAAAATTGATTCTGAAAACAGGAAAATTCGTATAACCCCCCGTTAATGTATCGGTTATCGCCCAGGCTACGTTCACACGGCGCTATTTTTCAAGTGTTTAGAATACAATATGTTATCGTATACAGTGATTTTCTGTACTCAATACTAAAAGTCTGTTCACACAGAACGATACGAGAAAATATTCTTGTGTTAGCTACGTATAGCTCCGCTATTTGAGAAATATTATTACGATTTTTATCGTGTTCTATGCGTGGTCGTGTTAGTATAGCACTTTTGTTTGAAACAGCTATTGGAACGAAATTCTCGGGTAGAAAATCGTCACGTCACAAAAAAGCGTTTAAATGCTCCCTCAATGCGACTTTCTCTCTCTCTGTCTCATCATTCTCCTGTCTTTATCCCAATCTATTTGGGGTCGGCGCAACATGCCCCTTTTTCCATACTTCTCTATTACATAGTCGTCATCTCGGTAGTCTCCCCCTTTCTAACCATGTCATCTTTCACACAGTCCATCCATCGTTTCTTTAGTCTTCCCCTTCTCTTATAGCCATCAATATGTTTAGTCGATTGAACAGCAATGTTCCCAAGTTCCAACTAAAAAACACCAATGCCAGGCTTACAAACCCGGTGTTACTTTTTAGTGGCGCAACGCGTAATAAGAGTTCTTGTCAAATGCTAATTACTTAACTCCGAGTTTAAAAACTTTACATTTTAAACGTGCAAGTGGACCCAAGCGTTTAACTACAAGTTTTAGGATTGTGCCTACAAAATCGACTAATTTACTACTAATTTGGAATTATCTACATTGAAATATGAAACGTGGAAGAAGCTCAGAACATCGTTCTGTTCACGAGTAGGTGAAAGAAGCAACATACTTATTAATAGTATCGGTCTCTCTTTTGTACTTTGGTGAAGGGTCTGGGCATCAACCGTCGCCCCCATTCCACAGGACTCAAGATGGCGGCGAGTAGTATTCCACGCGCACCTCTCTAATATGTAACTGGGGGAACTCAACACCTCGCTCCACCCTATGGGACGTGGCCCGTTATGCGGGCATCACCAGTCCGGGACAGCGGAAGTCGCATTTGCACCCACAGCCCCCAACGCTGGTGTACGAGGGAACACCGGGGTGGTTTTAGTCAGTAAGGGTCTATCAGACCCCTCGTCCCACTCCCACCCTAGGGCGGAGGACATCCATGAGGATTTTTGCACCCCGAAAAAAAAATACAAAAGGGACCGGGCATCAACAGATGATAGGTAATGAAAGTAATGGAAACTTACTTTACCAATTCTAGAGAGTAATTAATCTTAGCTTTTAAGTTCTCTGCAGTTCCGGCCACCATTCTGTGTAATTTTTCTGTTTCATTATCAAATTCTGCGTTTTTCGTTTTCCATTCTAAATTCTAAAACAGAAAGATAAACATCTTATAGCTCGCTCTTTAATAACATGGTGCAGAAAAAACACGTTACTGGTGGTCACCAAGCCAGCAGCCTTATAGACAGTGATGTGGTACAATTCCTTCTGCAAACTTCGTAATAGGCGAGGACGTATAAAATTTAAATGAGGCTCGTCGTAGTCTATCACGTCACGGGTTCACGATAACCACAAAGAAGTACTAACAGTAAGGTAGGTAGATCGATCGGTGCGGTGCTTGCCCCTTAGCAGATTGAGCAACTCTATTCGACGCGCCATTATCTCTGCGCTAACCGCCAACATTTCCTCGGGAATCGGGTTCAATTGCGAGGTTATCTGCTGAAGTGCATGTGGACCTACAGAAAACAACCATAAAATTATACACGTAAACGAGGATTTTTTCAGTTTTCACGCTATTTTTTTTTATTTTCAATGTCTTTCATTTCAATAACTTTGCTGGTGCTTATTCCAGGTTACATCAGTAAGTTTTCTTCTGTCACTTCTTGTATTGATACGGACTCAATAATAATATGATGGTTCTCACCTAAAACGCCAGTTATCTCCGAATGTAATGGCATTTCAAGGTCATCGCGGATGAGCATGAGTAAGTCATGCGCCGGCCAGCCGCTGACCGACAACACGCGCACTTCGCCCAAAGAGTCGTCCACGTTTGTGATGCCGGCCCGAGCCTCTAGCTCCTTCAATTGGGCAAAGCTCTCCAGAAACGCGTTCTACACAAGAACAACCATCTTCTATACAGGATGGTCCAAATAGTGACGTGAAAAGAAAAATCTGAATTTTTCAGACCCCTGAATTTTTCAGACCATTTTTCAGACTCAATTTTTTTTTTTTGTAATTGTTTACAGTTTTCTGCCGGTGGAGCTTCAAAAATTCATACCTTTTTTTTAGAGGATATTTTTCAGACTTTTTTGTGACATTCTCGTGTTGAATGTTACTTTTATGTCACAAAAAAATATCTGAAAAATACACACTACAAAATAAATATATGAATTTTTGAAACTCCACCGGCGGAAAACTCTAAATAATTACAAAAAACAAAAATGACTCGAAAACTACAAAAATCGCGGAACATACATATTTTCGAATACCCCTGGGTATGAGGAATTCAGATTTTTCTTTTTGACGTCACTATTTGGACCAACCTGTATAATTTATTTATTTTTATTGGTTCACCAACAATTGTTTGCACAAGTTTTATGATACTGGTAACTTGCAAAAATGTATATGCAACAGCGCAACAATCACTTACAGGTAAACTCCGCATGCATAAAGAAGTTGTACAAAGTTTTATAATATTATTCTAGTTTTTAAATTACTTATCTAAAGGTCTAAATAATTACTCTAACAATTCAATAAAATTCATAACACTTTTCCTTTGAGTGAGATAAAGAAAGGTTTATCTATTTAGGAAGATACTTAAGAAAATTAGCCTTAAATTTGTCCAAACTTTCAAAGTGCAAATCAATTTTATCACTGCAGCTATTTACAACCTTGCAGAACCTTGCATAGGGGGACTTGGCGCCTAGGACCGTTCTTCTCTGCGGAGGGCAGAGTGGTGCACTGCGAGGAATTCTTGAGGGGGCACGATAATAAAAATGAAATGCTGTTCATTGGTAAGCGCATAACTCCAGAACGGCTGGACTGATTTGGCAAATTTTTGTTTTAAAATGTTTGTCAGGTTCTTACGAAAAAAAAAATATGGAGAAATTTCCCGGAAAATCTTCAAATTCGGAAAAACTGAAAGCTCGTTTTCTATAGGAATTTTGTATGAATTATTGAAATTTGGACAGGACAACATCTGTCGGGTGGCCAAACTCAAGAGAGCCTAGCCAGTATACGAACAGAGGAGACAACTGTGTCTGTAAACTTAGTGCACTCTCTTCAGCAGCTGGATAAAGGCATACTAGTTAATTGTTTATAACCTGTGTCCAGCACAAGACTGCTATAATATGCTGATGATGATAAACATGATGAACTTACTTGCTGGCCAACTAGGACTTTTCGCATTTTTATGAACTCTCGCTTCTTCGTTGCTAAAATCCGATTTACTTTGGTCAAAACGCATTGCGGCATGACCAATTCTTTTTCTGTTAAAAAAAAATCTGATTATGTATCTACCTAGCATAGCATCGCGCCGAACCAAATATTGAAAATCATAATATTAAAACCATGAAGTTATTATAATAGAGGTAAATTAATCACACCACACACACCTACCGTAACATATACATGTCTGAATCAACGTCGGTTGCAAGGTAAGTACCAAGATGCGACGTCGTCGTATCGTGTGTATGTTTAAACTTTATACTAATTCACATATTTTATTCAATTTAAATGGTACCTACCTACATGGTACAGCAACTGGTAGGAGGGTTTTTGAACAAGCCTATGCGGGCGAAAAGTTGATAGATATCATCTTTTCGCCCTGATTATGCTTGCTCAAAAACCCTACCATACCCAGCAGATAAAAATCGTAAACAAACTGAAAGTTTAACAACTTTGAAGCTCATTTTCTGATTTCAAAAAACTGTCGCTCCTATTTCCCAACGCCATATCTAAATCAGCTCATATCTATTTAATTTGTTTTTTTAATTAAATAAGTACCTACCTACCTACTTTTAGGTACCTACTTAAAAATCTTCTGTTACCTGGATCATTGTCAGGCGAGATGGGGTAGGGTTGAATCAACCCGTCCGCCGCCGAAATACATGAAGGAGCCAAATTATCGCGAGATTTTTTTAGTAACTGCGAAATAATGAAAATTAAGCAATTAATTAAGACCTTGTCTTGACAAAAATTGCCGCTATATGCTCTCAGAGTCCGGTGTCTAAATTTGTGCCTGGTTGGTGGTTTCAACGACACTACGCTCTCCCCCGCAGATTGAGGGGGTTATCATGTGCTCGCCAAGTCCATCAGTTATTTTCAAGTCCCATGTAATAGGGATTACATCGGACTTAACATAACTGGTGGTGGTGAACTAGGATTGTCATCATCATCAGCCTTGTGCCCACTGGTGAGTCAGGCCACCTCCCTTTTATGCCATGATTCCCTGGTCCGTGCGAGTCTTCCCTGTGATCACATCCAGGTCTTCCCTCTGATCCTCGATCCACGATCGATTTCGATCGGTCTTCTTTCGAGATAGATCGTCCACCCACCTGGCCATTGGCCTGCCAACGCTCCTTCTACTCCGTTAGGGCTCTGCTCCACCTGCCATCACTACATCTATCCAAATTCTTGCCCACCTGCATTTCAGAGCCAATACCCGTAGCCTTACGTCTTGAATTTTAGTCCTACGTATGGACCCTTAGTAGTGCTACGTCTTGAACCTGAGTCCTACGTCTTGAACCTTAGTCCTACATCTTGAAACTTACTCCTACGTTTTGAACTTTAGTCCTACGTTGGATCTCTGAGTTACGGACTCGGTCTTTCAGTGATAGGCCTAACATGGCGCGCTCCATAGCTCTTTGTGCAACTTGAGCTTTGTACTTCGATCAATAATAGCTTCGATTTATAATAAACTAAAGTTGTTAATAAAATTGTAAACTTATAAACCTTTTTTAGGGTTCCGTAGTCAACAAGGTACCCTTATGGTTTCGCTATGTCTGTCCGTCTGTCCGTCCGCAGCTTAGCTCAGAGACTCTTAGTAATAGAAAGCTATAATTTGACATGGATATACATATTCATCACGCTGACAAAGTGGTAAAATAAAATCATGAAAAAAAATTTTTTTAGGGTACCTTCTGTACACGTAAAGTGAGTATATTTTTTTTTCTCGTCTACCCCATGGTGTGTGGTGTCGTTGGATGGATCTTTCAAAAATATTGTGGGTTTGTCCAAACAATTTTTCAATTAAGAGATACGTTTCTGAAATATTAAACTTTAAAGTGCTAATGTTTGTTAGAGTCAAGTGTCCCCCCCCCCCCTGCCAGCTAAACGGTTAGATGGGTGAAAAAATTCGGTAATAATAGAAATAACGAAGTTAAAAGGAAAACTATCACAGCTAAGTACTTAGGCTTTTCAAGTTTACGAGTAATAGTCAACCAACTTACATTTGCAGTTGGAATGTATGGGAGACCGTGTTTTTCAACTACAGTGTTAAGTGTGTTCTTGGGATAAATTCATCCCAAATAGGGAACCCTTCATTGTGCGTGGTCCGACACGCACTTGGACGGTTTTCTTTTTCTATATTTACTACGTATGTTCACACGTTACGTCATGTTTACAATTACAAATGTTTACGTGTGTGCAAAAGTGGCCACTTAGCGACTCATTGTTGTTCCTGATCCTTTATCTAGTGTTATTATTGATCGAAGTTCATCAAAGGCTTTGTACACTCTTTAGTGAGCGTCCATGTTTACAACTGGGCTTGTAGGCGCTACTGTACAGTATGCACCTCTAGACCCTTCTCAACGACTTGAGAGTAAGTATTGATTGTAAAAGTATTTTAGCCCGTATGGGCTGCAGTGTCTTCGTTTATCGTGGTATTTTTATTAATTTCCGATTCAATAATTGTCAGTTAATAATAATACCTATTTACTTTAGAGTAAACATGCACTTACAGCATTACTTGGCGATAAACTCTGACATCTTCTCTCTGTTGCCTTTTTTCCGGCTAGGCTATGAATCTGAAATTTACAATTTTATTAAAAACCAACAGTTTGCATTGTTACTTATTAATAAATAAATAAAAATCTTTTATTTCGGACCCATACATACAGTCCATAGAAGGGAGACTCGTGGCAAAGGAGCCGCACAGGTCAAGCTACGCTTGCCGCGGTCGGTCCGTAGATGGGAGACCTCTACATGCCTCGGAAAGCACGTTAAGCCGATGTTCCCGGCTATCATTCTTGGATCTTTGACAGTCGTCAGAAGCTTGAAAATCTGACACCCAGTTTTACCAAGGGGTATCGTGTTACCCAGTAACTGAGTTGTGGAGGTCAGATAGGCAGTCGCTCCATGCAAAACACTGGTATGCAGCTGCATCCGGTAAGACTGGAAGCCGACCCCAACATAGTTGGGAAAAGGCTATGAGAATTGATTTAACGTATAGTTCATTTGGCTAATAGTATACACACGACTTCGAAACTAGTGTTACATCTGAAAAACAACATAAACTATTCATTACTACGCCACAGTGGCATGTAGGCGTATCCTATGTCCCAGTATGGGACTGTCCCATCTATCAGTTACTACGCCACAGTGGCATGTAGGCGTATCCTATGTCCCAGTATGGGACTGTCCCACCTATCAGTTACTACGCCACAGTGGCATGTAGGCGTATCCTATGTCCCAGTATGGGACTGTCCCACCTATCAGTTACTACGCCACAGTGGCATGTAGGCGTATCCAATGTCCCAGTATGGGGCTGTCCCACCTATCAGTTACTACGCCACAGTGGCATGTAGGCGTATCCAATGTCCCAGTATGAGGCTGTCCCACCTATCAATTACTACGCCACAGTGGCATGTAGGCGTATCCAATGTCCCAGTATGGGGCTGTCCCACCTATCAGTTACTACGCCACAGTGGCATGTAGGCGCATCCAATGTCCCAGTATGGGGCTGTCCCACCTATCAGTTACTACGCCACAGTGGCATGTAGGCGTATCTAATGTCCCAGTATGGGGCTGTCCCACCTATCAGCTATTATTATAGTTTTGAAGATGCTGTTGGGGCTGGCGCGTACCCTGCGCATAATGGAAGCGCAACGCTTGCGCATGAAAGCGTGAAAGCCATTCTCGCCCTGTGAAGCACTGCAGTAGCGCAGCAACCCCATCAACACCCGGAAAGCATTATTGTATTTGTATATTGTACGCGCAGAGCGCTGTATGCTCTGCATGTAGCTGACCCACAGACTGCATGCATAGAACGACTGACAGAACGCTGTAAATAGTGTGCCTTTACTTCAGTCGTACATTTTGCAAATCTGCGACCCAACATATTGCAGCGGACAGCCAACGCCCTGCGCTCACGCTCAATATCCTATTTCTCGCTATTCCTTTGGGAAAACAAACTTGGAGACTAGTATTTATTATTTAGGTAAGGACTGCCACCCCCGGCATCCACCAAATGACAGTTCTCCGACTCTTCCTTTGTTCGACTATACAAAATTAATGTATTTTTACATCATATTCTGTGAATACAGTCAGGAATTCTAAAGAGTTCACACATGCCACACGTGCCATTCCGAGATGTAAACACAAAACAAAACGGACGATGATAGAGTTGTGTTTGATATTGTTTAGGAGTAGTTACTTATTTAATTAATAATTGTTGTTATAATATTGAATTTAATTCCTAAATATTTTTCTCATACGTATGACAAAAATATTTGTTACCTAACACAATTTTTTTTTTTATGTTTATCTCATGTAGAGATAAACCATTCTAAAAATGAACGCCCCTCCACAGCGGTTACACTCACATGCAAAGTGTATAGACGCAATACACATAATTGGTCTTTGTCATTGGTTGCTCAGTCACCGGCGAGTACGGTCAACAACTAAACTAAATAAATACCTTACTTACTAATTCATAAAAATATACACAATAACACAGATTTTTTTTTTATGCAAACCGTACCTACCCGTCTTGCCCAAACCACCCAAAAGTCAAACAGCTGGATTTGTCGGCCAAATAGTGTATAAATAACACGAACGCGCGACAGAGCGAACGTGTCATTCCATGCAAAGCGCATGCTCCCCGCCGTACCTACAATGTTGTTACCTGGACCGATCGCACGATTAGTTGACCTCTAAGTTCGGCGACGAGCCCATGTTGACAGTAAAGTCGCCGCACGCACATAGTAAAGTGTTGCAATAAGTATTTCCTCTCACACATTAAAATAATCACATCTTGTGGCCCCCCCTCCACATTCATTTTTAGAATGGTTCATCTCTACCTACTTAAGTGAAAATTAATGTAAAAAAAAAAAATAATCATGAGGGGAAATTGATATTCCAAAATACACAACTTAACAAATGAACTTATAACGTATTTCTACACAATGTGATCGCTATTATGAATACTGTGCTATTCGTTTTTACACGGGGAAAATGTATCTTGTGAACCGCCCGCTGTCAATACGGTTTAAATCATAGAAATATAAAAAACAGGAGAAGTGGCAAGGGGGCATGTCGGTGTCCGCGCGACGGTGTCGTGATCACACTGCTCATGTCACAGGCAAATGGCCGTTTCTGCGAACTGTTGCGCTTTCGACAGCGATCGCGATATCAATATGCCGTGTTGTTCAGTGGTTTCTTGTAAAAACCGAAGCCAAACTAAAAACTTTGTGAATCATGGAATCACTTATCATAAATAAGTGTATTTCACTATATTTGTCTTTAAAATCATGAAAAACAACAAATCGTAAAATATTTCTTGCTTTTACTACGTTACTTTTATTTTCATAATTATGCTACTAACTACACTACTAGGACTACTAGTAGGACTATTACTTCATAATTAGTCCAGCGACGCTAGACAGCTAAGGGCGTCCCATCTATAAGGGGGACTCGAACCTAGGCTTAGGGCGCTACTGGTTACTAAGCAAGTGGGGACTTGGTGCTTGTAGCATCGGATAGTTATTATTATTAGGGACTGTATTTTTATAGCTACTTGCTCCGCGCGGGCGGGTAGGGTCAAGGGTCGGGGGGGGGGGGGGGGAACATACTTCGGAATAACAAAGTAGGTAGGTAAAACATGAAAATATTAATGTGATAGAGACATTATAGACTCAGAGGCACAGATTTAAGAGATGAAAATTTTATACCGATTTTTATACCGAATTTAATTTTTTATAACATAAGCCTCTGGGCAAAGCAATCTTGGCCTGGTTTCAAATCCTAGCTCGCCCTGAGGTGTTATTTGGTTTCAATTATAAAAATAGGTACTTTTCAAACAGTTCGCGGATGTTCAAATTGTGCACGGTAATGCCCAGAGGCTTTAATTAAGAAACTGATAACTTCTGCCCGCGACTTCGTCCGCATAAAATTTTCCGTCGAACCGGATCGCTCGCCCGTCCGCGCTATTACTTCGTTTTCGCTTAGCGTTCTTCTTGACTTTTTTTATTTTTGCTCGGCTCCTAAGGGTCGTAGCGTAATATTAGGTTGGGGAAAAAGTCTTTTCACATTTTAGTATGTATGAACTTAAAATAAAATCTCTTTGGCGATACTATTTGTATCTGGCTGGTTTTGGTGTCATTGAAAGTTTAAATTTTAGAGAACATAATTCCAAATTCAAATTAGGAAAATGTGTGATTTTCATTTGTTTTTCGTACTGTCAAGATGAGTGAATCTAATGAAGAAATTCGATACATTTTAAAATTTTACTACAAAAAAGGTAAAAATGCAACGCAAGCCGCGAAAAAAATTTGCGATGTTTATGGACCCAGTGCAGTATCTGTGAGAGTAGCACAAAGGAGATTGTTCTGCATCCATACATCTTTCGCCCCAGAACCAACAGCAAAGGAAAACTACTTCGCGTGTTCCAAATTACAAGTATATGCCCATGAAGACAAAGTTTAATGACGGACACCTTGTAGAAAGGATTTATTTAAAAAGAAAACAAAGATTTTGAGGTTATATTTAGTAAGAACAATACTTCGAAATATATGCTAATTAATGCCTGTCACTGTTATTTCTATTGCTTGTATGTGGTTTACTGTACTTAATAGGTATTTGGTAAGTAAATCTTCTAGTTTTTGTAGGTTTTAAAATAGGTAGGTAGGTAAATAAGTACTTCTTTATTTAACTTCAATGGAAACGACTATTCGAATGTTTTGTTGATTTTATTTATTATATATATTTTTTTTTTTTTATTCAACTGTTGCTTTAAAAAAATATATAATAATCAACAAGTTAATCCATTGAAAAAATACAAGCTGAAAAACACTGGATAAAAAATCATAGCATGCCTTAAGGGCAATGACGACCCAAACTAGTTTCGAGGGTATGAAAATCGGTTTTGTTGTTGAATTATTTTCACTCCTAAAGTGTACCAATACCAATAAAACCAATGGTGTCTACTAATAAAAGCGGCGCAAAAGTCACTATAGAAGCATGGATGTGACGCATGTTTCTCACAACCTTTCCTTATTATATTTTTTTTCGTGTTCTGTTATTTTTTGCGTCATGTTTACCGCAAATAAACGTATTTTCTTTCTTTCTTTCGTATGACGCTTCTGTAGTGACCCGCCATATAGCGAAAAAGGTTGAAAAGGAAAGTACTTAAGTATGAATGCGTATGAAATCCGTGAGCAGGTAGCCAACACAAGTAATCTAGCTCTCGATGTTTGTGAAATGAAAGATTGGACATCACTAATATTGTCAAGTCTAATATAATTGTCAAAGATGGCGGCATATTTTATGTGATGTCGATAGTCGCTCTTTTAATATTGTTCATTATGGAACGCAGTGTCCGTTTCATACAGATATTCGCAATTAGTCTAATAAAATATATTTATAATTATTATGTAGGTCAGATGTTTGTTGGTCCTGGGGCCATTTCCGACGATGTCCTTTGGTTTAAGCGTTGAAATCCGGAAATTTTGATGTCTAAGATGCACGTCGCTCTGGTCGCCCAATTACGAATAAAATGGATGCCATTTTTAAAAAAGTGAAGCAAGATTGGCGTATCAGTAGTTACGACGTAGGTGAAGAACTGGAAATTTACTACAAAACAGTTTTGGCGCATTTGAAAAAAACTGGGTACACAAAAAAACTCGATATTTGGGTACCTCACGAGCTCACTGAAAGAAACCTAATGAACCGTGTACTCATTTGTGATTCTTTATTACGACGTAATGAAACCGAACCATTTTTGAAGAAGCTGATAACTGGTGATGACAAGTGGATCACGTACGACAAGAACGTGCGAAAAAGGTCGTGGTCAAAGGCCGGTCAGGCTTCACAGACTGTGGCGAAACCCGGGTTAATTCGCAACAAGGCGATGCTGTGTGTGTGGTGGGATTGGAAGGGCATTATTCATTATGAGCTGTTACCACCAGGCAGGACCATCAATTCTGAACTCTACTGCGAACAACTGATGAGATTAAAGCAAGAAGTTGAGAGGAAGCGGCCGGAATTAATCAACAGAAGGGGTGTGGTTTTTCATCATGATAACGCTAGACCTCACACATCTTTAGCCACTCAGTAAAAATTAAGAGAGTTTGGCTGGGAGGTGTTAATGCATTCGCCGTATAGTCCTGACCTTGCACCTTCAGATTTCCACCTGTTTCGGTATCTTCAGAATTCTTTAAGCAGTGTCAGGTTAACATCACAAGAGGACTGCCAAAACCACTTGTCGCGGTATTTTGATCAGAAGTCCCAAAATTTCTATAGCAATGGGATGATGTCCCTACCTTCAAGATGGCAAAAAGTTATCGAACAAAATGGTACCTACATACTTTAGATAAATGTAAATAATGTATATTAAAAAATGTTTTGAATTTTTTTAAAAAATGCGAAGAAACTTTTTCCCCAACCTATTATTAAATAGCCTATAACCTTCCACAAGAACTGGGCTATTAAAAGCAAAAAGGATTTTTTCGAACCCGACAGATACCAAGTTCCAGAGATTCATCTTTATTATTAGCATAGATTGATATAAATGTATATCATCATAGGTTGCGACTACCACGTCTACACCACCGTATAGACACCTGGCTTGCTATTCCGTAAACATCTCACCGTGATAACTCCGGTGAAGTGAGCGTGAAGTGAGCCGACATTCCACCTGATGCTAGGGGTTGACACTATTGGCAGCTCACTTTAAGATCACTTCACTCATGTTTTCACGGTGAGTTGTTTACAGAATAGCACTACTGAACTCGGGTAAAGTAATTTAACAGATTCCCGGCAAACCAGTAAGTGTTATTATTATACATCCACAGTAATATTATAAAGAGGTAAAGTTTGTAAGTTTGTCTAAAGGAGGTAATCTCTAGAACAATCAACGAGTGCCATAGGGTTAGCCCAATCATAATCGACACAAACAAATGTAAAAATCGCAAACGCGCATGTAACTACGATTCTTTTAGATGTTGTTAGGTTCCCTGAGAGTAGTCTATACCCAAGTTTGCAACATTGAAAACCTTGTGCTACTCCCATGGTGCCCGAAATTCTGGCAGTTCTTTCAGATTTTTTAAAAATATACCATAAGGACGCGTTTTTATTTTTAAGTAAGTACTTTGTACTATATTTTGGTGAAGCAAACTAAATGTGATACAATTTGAGCCCAATTCAAACACTCTAGGTCTATTGGTTGCGAAGATACAGCTAGTCAAAGATAGGCACTGTTTTCCAATAAGTGCAAAATTGCGAAGACACGTACCGGCTGAACTAATGGTCCTAGAGAAAAGTCATCAAATAAGAATGTGTATATTATATAGAATTAAATTAGCTTTAAGTTAATATAAAAAAAAATAGAAAAATGACGGTTTTTAGGTTAATTATGAAAACATTGCCTACTGAATAATGTTTGCACCTGATGGTAGGTCCTCCAAAAATGATATTTTCCAGCCCCTGTGGTGTGGCAGGCAAGGTTGACTTTGGCCGTTGCAGCTGATTTTACACAAAATCAGACATTTTACATTTTTTTTTTATTTTTGAGGAAAATATGAAGCCTAGAGACTTTAGAATTAACTTTCAGTGTTGCCACTACTCTAAACGGACCTTTTTTTTTTTTTTTTTTTTTTTTTTTTGTGGATGGGAAATCATCAAATGACTTCTCCCGCTCTGGGCAGAGGCGGGAGGGCGTGTCAGACTTTTACTGACTAAAACCCACCCATGTTCCTTCAGCTGCCCGTGCCAGGGCCACGGTATCTCTTTCGAACTACCCGCGACCCCGGCGGCATCGGCCCAATTGACCCCGTCACTGCTGACATCTCTTTGAGGCGCGCGTGGAACACAACGCGCCGTCGACCCGGGCCTGGTCCTTACCGGACGGCGAGCTGCCCATTACTCGTCGTCCGCAAGCCCGCGCCTACGGTGGCCGGGAATCGGCAATGGATTCCCGCCGCCCAGGGCGTCTCCTACGGCGACTCTAAACGGACCTAACAACATAAAAAAATCAAAGTTACATGCGCGTTTGCGATGTTTGATGTTGTTATTGACTGAGCTATATGTTCTATAGTAGGTATAGTTGACTACCACGCGAGGGTGAAATCGCGGGCAGAATGTAGTAATACATTAACTACGTCTTTAGCTTCTACAATACTGGTTTAGAATGAAAAAATATCCATACACTCACTCGGTCCCGGGGCGTGCCGGGACTGGCGGAATGTGCCCTTTTGCTGATAAGTCTCGTGGGTCGCTTCTTCGCACCGTGATCGTTATCTATCGCAAATAAACACCGCTTATATTAATGCTATTAGCTTATCACCTACTTATTTAGGCATTGACTTCAATGCCCTGGCTGTTTAATGGGCAGTCATATAAAAATATGTTTTATCGCCATGTAATTTTATTGTTTAATGAATACAAAATACAGTATTTAATTGGCTTACAGTAATCAACAAAAGCCTTGTTTGGTAACAAGTCTAATCCCTCAGCATAGTCCATTTCACTCTTCATTGAATACATGGTATAATTTTAAAGGTAGTATCTGAGTCCAAGGTTATCGAGCGAGAAGGCACGAGAATTTAACAAGTCGACTTTGATATGCTTTGAAGAATTCTCAAAAGCATTTATGAACTGAACGGTTTACCCTTGAACAGGGTGTCACAATTTAAATATTTGGGCCATATTGTTACCGAGGATCTAAAAGATGACTTAGACATGGAAAGGGAGCGCAGGGCGCTGGCTGTGAGGGGAAACATGCTGGCACGCAGGTTTGCTGGTTGTTCAGCACCGGTTAAAATAACACTTTTTAAGGCGTTTTGTCAAATATTTTACACCAGCAGTCTGTGGGCTAATCATACCCAAAAAGCAGACAGCGCACTGCGCATTCAATATAATAACGCCTTCAGGGCGCTGTTGAGGCTTCCACCTTGCTGTAGTGCGTCAGGGATGTTCGCAGATGCGCACACTGATGAGTATTTCGCGATTATGCGCAAAAAAGTGGCATCAGTGATACGTAGATTGAGGGGAAGCAGCAATAGCATTCTGAAGGTGTTTGCAGAAAGGCTAGAAGGGCCTACAATGGATAGATTTATCAAACTGCATTTCAGACATGGGACTTGATGAATCTTCCTCCTCTTATCTTGGCTGTATTTTTAGTGTGTATTTGTGTTTTTATTGTGTATTTGTATTTTTATTGTTGTACTCATGTGTGTTTAAGTGTTACTACTAACATAGTTTTTTAAGTTTGTACTGATTACTAACACGCTATGGGTCCGTCGACGTCTGAAAATAAACGATTTTTATTTTTATTTTTTTATTTTATTTGACTCAGTGAGATGGCCAACAACTGCTCGGCTCGACAACTGGACTGAAGGTGTTGCGATTGTTTGATACAAGATTGCGAACCTAGATGACACAACAATTGTTTGTGACTAATGCCGACTACATGGAAGAGCTACTCTTGGGCTCCATCTTATAGAGCGCGTGACACTTACGTGTACTTAAAACCAAGAGAATGATTGTAGTACGTAGTTCAGTCAACGTATATATATATATATCTAGTGCTATGATCGCGAACAATGGCAGCTGCGTGGATGAGGTGAATTCGACTACGGCTAGAGGGACAATCGACAAACTTAAAAAAATATAGATGAATCGCAACATCACTAAGGCCACTAGGCTCGTCCATACACTCGTATTCCCCATATTTCCGTACGCAACTGGAAAAGAGACGCTCTAGAAATATGGTGCTGGAGAATAATGCTTAGGATCTCAGGACAGAATTCCGTACAAACGTTTCCATACTCCAAGAACTCGGCATCAAACAGCGGCTATCAGCACTGGTACAGTCTCGAATACTGAAGTTCTTTGGTCATGTCTCGAGACGTAATAATGACTCCATTATCATTCTTAGTTCGTTGGACTCCATAGAAAGTCTACTTGTGCAGGGCAGAGTAGAGGGTAATAGGCCAAGCGTGGCCACCGTTGAGATGGACCGATTAAATTAAATCCACGGTTGGAGGCCCCTATTTATGACTGCACCAGACTGTCAAATAACAGAACCAGATGGAGAGAGATCGTGAGGTGAGCTACGTCTATACCTGCGATTGGACACACTTCATCGTGACTGAAGCGACGAAGAGAAGTCCTATAGGCGATCATTGTAATTTGTAGGTTAGGTATGCATACCAGAATGATTATTTTAATAGATCCAAGACTCTGCCATATAGTAGGTTCCACTGATAATATTTTTTTGAGAGACATTAATTTATAATAATGTAATAATCGACCTAAGTATTCGACTAAGGATGCAAGATCTTCACCCCTAGTCGAAGTAAGTCACATCAAGATGGGAATATTTTCTTCTAGTATAGGCGTTTTCTAATCAAGATGGGACCAGGGGTCTTGAGGAGTAATCTTTGTTTCATTTTCCTATCGTCAAAAAAAGGTTTTCCTACCTACGTAGACGTATCTTTTTTGTGCTATTTAATAGGGGAACCAGCAGTATACAGCTAGTGGTTTCTTAAGATATCATTTAAAACCCACTTCTCCGCGGAAGATCTTCAGATGTGCTCATGACTTCATTCAAAAGAGAAAGACTGTCCATCTGCTGCTTCTCCAACGGGAGACGGCCACTGGCTGACGAAGGATGGATATGGGGGGCGGGCATCGTCGTAGAATCTGCGGTAGGCAATATAAAGTAAAAATTAAAATGTGAATAAACGCCTGCATTTAAAGGGTAGGTACCTACGCTCACAAAAACAGATCCACATTACTTATGTTGGGGTCGGTTTACAGTATTTAACTGCTGTAACTGCAGTGCTCATGGATATGGGAAAATATTTAATTCTAAACAGGTTTTGCTATAACTATAACTAAGTTAGTACGATTAGCTATTTTTAACCGACGAATAAAAGGAGGGCCGAGGAGGTTCTTATATATTAAATATTTGATAATTAAAACAGTTATCTGATCTATACCAAGGTTCTCGAGTCGCGCCAAACAAAGCTATCGTTGACCTCGGATTAGCAGATGTAATAAATATATCAATGTTATCATCAAAAACCAAGGTCATAAACGGAAGGTTAGGGAAAAGGCGACTGGGATTCTATGCTTAATTTGTAAAAAACCTTTTGATTTACTACAATACAATATAGGTAAGTAGTAGAAAGTACCGCGACTTACCTAAATTTTTCTCCACAATACCTTATGATTTAGCTTGTTAACTCTTATTTTTATAAGCTAAATCTAGCTAAACAAATCATAAATTTCATTAGGCAGTAATTGGGCGACCGAGCTCTGCTCGAGCGGGTAAAAATACCTAGAGAGAACGAATTTTTCCAGATATGAGACCTAGCTATATCGATTTTTCGCTCCCGTAAACGTAAGTACGTATATATATATATATAACGTATATTGCAACTTTCATCGAAATCGTTAGAGCCGCTTTCGAGAACGGGATTACAAATATATTATAAATATTGGTGACTGGTCGTCAGAAGCCCGAAAGTCTGACAACCAGTCTTACCAAGGGGTATCGTGTTACCCAGTGACTGGGTTGTGGAGGTCAGATAGGCAGTCGATCCATGTAAAATACTGGTATTCAGCTGCATCCGGTTAGACTGGAAGCCGACCCCAACATAGTTGGGAAAAGGCTAGGCAGATTGATTGACTGGTAATTAGTGACCGATACTGTGTTTAACATGATTGTGCTCATGACAACAAACAACTTTTAATATGGGACCAAACCTGAAATAGCGAAAAAGAAATCAGCTGCTCCCTATATTTTGACAAGTTATGCGAACATGAATGTATGGGACAGCTGATTTTTTTTTCGCGATTTCAGGTTTGGTCCCATAGTAAAAGTTGTTTGTTATCATGAGTATAATCATGTTTGTGTTTAAGTATCGGTCACTAATTACCCTAATACAAATATTGCTCATTTAATAGTAAGTATAGGTTAATTTGACAGAGACTGACGTGGGTGAGACAAAATTGTGGAATAGTATATCATCCATGGTAATGGTAAATAATAGGTCTTTACCTATGAAATTGCCGTTTTGTATGAAAAAAATTAAACGAATTTTTGTCATGCATTTTTTATTTGTATTAATCGAAGTAATCACCCATGCAATCAATGCATCTTTGCCAACGCAGTGGCAGTTTATTGATGCCCTTCTTAAAGAAATCAGCTGGACGGGAGCCAACAAATTCATCAAAGGTATTTTGTACTGCCTCTCGGGTATTGAATTTTTTTCCCGCCAAGAAGTTATCCAAATTCTGGAAAAAGTAGTAGTCTGTAGGCGCAAGGTCTGGTGAGTAGGGCGGATGACGGAGAGCTTCCAACCCCAGTTCTTGCAACTTGGAGACCGTCTGCTGTGCAGTATGAGGTCGCGCGTTGTCGTGCAGGAGCAGCGGAGACGAGCGATTGACCAATGCTGGTTGGAGATGTGCCAGCTTCTCCATCATTGTGTTCAGTTCTTCACAGTACACATCTGAAGTAATACTCACCCCGTTTGGTAAGAAGCTGTGATGAATCACACCGGCGCTAGACCACCAAACAGTGACCATCACTTTTCTAGGGGTAAGTTTTCGTTTAGGGCATTGTTTAGGTGCTGAACCAGGATCCAACCAACTTGCTGAGCGCTTGCGGTTATCAAACAGAATCCATTTTTCATTGCAGGTAACAATGTGGTTCAAAATTCCTTCATTTGTGTGTCTGTTGAGCAGTGCAAGGCACGTCTCGACGCGTACTTCGCGCTGGCGGTCATTGAGTTCGTGGGGCACCCATTTGTCAAGCTTTTTTACCTTGCCAATTTGACGCAAATGGACCAATATTGTTTTGACGCTAACGTCGAAAGCTGCTGCTAATTCAGCCGTAGATTGTGTATCATCAGCTTCCACAATCGCCTTTAATTCGTCATTGTCGACCAAAGTCTTCGGACGACCGCGAAGTTCATTTTTCAGGTCGAAATTTCCAGAACGGAAGCGAGCAAACCAATAACAAGTGGTGCGTTGGTTTGTAGTGTTAGCTCCGTAAACGTCGTTGATGTTGCGTGCTGCTTGTGCCGCGTTGCTGCCACGACGGTACTCATATTCCATAATTACTCGAATTTTTAACGTATCCATGATGACGAAAAATATTGAAATGCGATGAAAATGTAACACTAATCAATAAACAAATGACTACTTTTGGAAAAAAAAAATCCATGTTTTTAAAATAAAATTAATTTGAAATTAGAATTCTTAGCCAAACAAAAATTATTTTGATTTGAAATGGCCAGTACTGCAGAACGGCAATTTCATAGGTAAAGACCTAATATAAAAGGCATTCATACCTACTTCGTATTATTTATTGGGGCTTGAGTTCTCAAGGTGCCAAAGTTTTTGTTTCTTATATCTATGGGAAATATATTTAAATAATATATATAAATATATGCTACGGCTAGAACGCGAAGTGCGGCTACACCACAGTATAAATGTATAGACTGTGGCTACACCTAGCTAGCACACCTAGCTAGGTTAGCCGACTACAACACTAGGTTTGGCCGGTAGCAGTTGGTTAAACTTAGGTGTAGCCTATTAATTCACGGCTAGAACTAGGTGTAACCGATTGCATTCGGCTAAAGCTAGGTGTAACCGATTGCATTCGGCTATAACTAGGTGTAGCCTTCATCATACCTACCCAAAACATGATGTATTTATGCCTTAACGGACCCTGGTACTCGCCGGTCGCTAACGCGGCACCGCTCGCTTCGCTCGCTCGGCTCGTGCGGTGTGTAGTCACCTAACCTAACCTACCTTTCAGCCTACACCTAAGTTTAACAAACTGCTACCGGCCACACCTAGTTGTAGCCGGCTAAAACTAGATGTAGCCGCACTTCAATAGGAAGTGAGTTTTAGCCGTAACTTAGATATATCTATGGGAAATATATTTAAATAATATATATAAATATATGCTACGGCTAGAACGCGAAGTGCGGCTACACCACAGTATAAATGTATAGACTGTGGCTACACCTAGCTAGCACACCTAGCTAGGTTAGCCGACTACAACACTAGGTGTGGCCGGTAGCAGTTGGTTAAACTTAGGTGTAGCCTATTAATTCACGGCTAGAACTAGGTGTAACCGATTGCATTCGGCTAAAGCTAGGTGTAACCGATTGCATTCGGCTATAACTAGGTGTAGCCTTCATCATACCTACCCAAAACATGATGTATTTATGCCTTAACGGACCCTGGTACTCGCCGGTCGCTAACGCGGCACCGCTCGCTTCGCTCGCTCGGCTCGTGCGGTGTGTAGTCACCTAACCTAACCTACCTTTCAGCCTACACCTAAGTTTAACAAACTGCTACCGGCCACACCTAGTTGTAGCCGGCTAAAACTAGATGTAGCCGCACTTCAATAGGAAGTGAGTTTTAGCCGTAACTTAGATATATAATAGAGATAATTATAGAGATTGTGGGCCCACTATTCGTTGTCACATTCGGAATGAATACATAATCATCATCATTCTCCTGCCCTTATCCCAATCTATTTGGGGTCGGCGCAACATGTCCTTTTTTTCCATACTTCTCTATTAGTCGTTTTCTCGGTAGTCACCCCCTTTCTAGCCTAAATCTTTAATAAAAAAATACATAATATGCTACCAAAATAATAAATATTTTTTCATTATTATTCTAACCTGATCCAATTCTAGAATTTAGAACTCTATCCAATGTATGGTTATTTATGAACGTGTTATTACAAAATATTAGTGATCCAACACACCATTACCTAAAAGCTGCGACGATTTCAACAAATTAATTATATTTTTGTACTTTGAGAGTTTTTTGTAATAACTAAATGTGTACTTGAAAATTTTGTCAGTATCAGTTTGACACATTTTCCACCATGTTTCCAAAATTCAGTTTCTTCTAATGTTTCCTGCTCGTTTCCTGCGATGTCGATCACAGAGTACAGACTTTTATTCATTTATATTGATGCCAAAAATTGATGTCGATGGTCTCAGAACAATAACTAAAGCATGTTTCGAGTCGATGATGCACTTCATAGAGTATAGTAATATAGATTGGAAAATGCACTTGCCGATACCAAAATGCCAAAATCCACCATAACCACAGGCCAAAAGCACGAAAAAGAAAAGTTATTACTTGCGGAAAAATCTATTTCAACATTCCGCGTTCTGAGTATCAATCAATGGGCAAAATTTGACAACTTGGTTAAAAAAAAAAAAAAAATGAAAAATGAAAATGAAAAAGTGTTTATTCACAGAAATATTATTATTATACAAATACATATTACTTCTGCCAAACTGCAAAGCAGTTACGAGGCTTTTGCTTACATTGCATACAAGTTGCATACTGTGTGTAAGTTTGTAATTTTTTTCTATGTGCAGAATAAACAATTTTTCTTTGTTTCTTTTCTAAGGCTAAGTATCTATAGAACAATTCTGAGAGTATTGCTATTGCTCTTAACTGTCGATAGGCCTCCTAGAGGCCGGTAAGGCCGGTACAGTCCTACCAACTTATCTGTGAACTGAAAGAGTCGGTACCGTCGATGCGTCGACACAATCGAATCGAATGACATGCGTCGGCACAATCGAATGAAATTTCAATTTTTGTCTGATGACAGATTGGTAGGAGTGTCTCTACACTCCTACCAATCTGTGAAATGACAAAAATTCCTACCAACCAACCAACCAACCAACCAACCTACCAACCAACCAACCAACCAACCAACCAACCAACCAACCAACTAACCAACTACCAACCAACCAACCAACCAACCAACCAACCACCACCAACCAACCACCAACCAACCAACCACCCAACCAACCAACCAACCAACCAACCAACCAACAGAACAACAACAACAACACAACACAGAACAGAACAGTAGAACAGAACAGAACAGAACAGAAACAACAACCGAACAGTAGAACAGTTGGTTTCCTACCAACTTCTCTCTCTAGAGAAGTTGGTAGGAGTGTAACAATAGAATTGTGTCTCTTAAAAATATATCTGACAGTTGAAGGTTAGCCGAAAGGCTGATTGCAGAGTACATACTAATTCCATGTCGCAGATACACAAAAAAAAAACCTTGACAGAGTTATATTGTGATTACGATTAGTGACGATGGTGATAACACAATCAAAATTTCCTTGAGAAATACTTTAAAGGTTCAACTTCAATATCAATTTTAAGATATAACCTTATCTAATCCAGTATTCACCAAACCTTGTTTCTTAAAATATTGTTTAAAAATTACACTCAAACTCTCGAAGACATCATGCCAGCCGTTACCACGATGAAAAGAGTGGATGGTCACTGGCCAGAAAACCATCTTTGGCTGACGACGACTTACTGTGTGCTAATACGTCGAAGATGAAGGAAGCCAAAATCATGGACCTAATATATAAAATGGACTGAGCCCTATACTCTATGGACTGAGCTCTCGTACCAAAAACACGAGCAGAGAGAGATACTCGTATGTCATACAGAGTCTGTTTATCCCTTTCTAATAGGGTGAGCAAACATTTTTATAATAATCAGGAAAATTCGTTTTGAAAGAGAATTTGGGTCCGGTGGACATTAAGTGATTTCAAATTATTGTTTGTAATACAAAAATACTGTAATTAAGTTACTTATATAGTAAAATACCTTATACAACATGTTTCCGCCATCGCGACATGCCTTCAACACGCACGGGCTAGTTGCCAATAATTAAAAAAAAATTAAAACAAACTAAATAATGAAATAATAACCACAATTAGGATGCAAAAAACTCATTCATGAAGCTATTATTCTATGCCATCTGGTAAAAAAAAGGTCATTGACCAACACCGTTTTTTTATGTTCATCGTTTGTCTATTGTTCTGAACTAGCTATTCAATCAATCTGCCTAACCTTTTCCCAACTATGTTGGGGTCGGCTTCCAGTCTAACCGGATGCAGCTGAATACCAGTATTTTACATGGAGCGACTACCTATCTGACCTCCACAACCCGGTAACTGGGTAATACGATACCCCTTGGTAAGACTGGTTGTCAGACTTTCTGGCTTCGGACGACCCGTAACGACAGACAAAGATCCACGAATAACAGTCGGGACCAACGGCTTAACGTGCTTTCCGAGGCACGGAGGAGTCTCGGTATGTAAAAATGGTCACCCATCCACGGACCAACCCCGGCAAGCGTAGCTTAACCTGATAGATCGACCCGTGCGGCTGTTATTACTTAGCCACGAGCTCCTCTTCTGAACCAGCTATTATTAAGCTATTAAGTAGCTTAATGGAAAAAAAAAACTCGATTGGCGTGGCCTTTTCTTTCTCTTTCGTTTCAATTTTCATCTCTGCGCTACAGGTTGCTCCAAAATGCTATTTTAGAAAATCGTAAATAAATCAATAAATAATAACGTTTAATGAAATCAAAATATCTTTATAGAACGAAAATGCGGAACCTTATACGAGTGTTGAATTAATGTCGCCATTGCAGCAGCACGTTGGATAAAAACTATACATACCTATCGAAATACTTTTTTCGAAAGCTTCTTATTTGAAACTGAACATTGTTGTGTTCTATGTCGGTTTTGAACCGTGTACCTAAATAAAAACAAAAACATGGGTAGACACCTACCCATGTTTTTGAGAAAAAAAGTTATGATAGCTAGACTACAATATTGCTGAGACAAGTCTTGTGTCGATTCATCAAATATGATCACGTACATGATACGTGGCTTATGAAGTAGGCAAGGGTGCATGTAGAATCTCGTTCCGGGAGTTCTTGCTCTTTTTTTCGTTTGCTCTATAGAGCTGGCGTTTAGGTATTTAAGGGAAGCAAAGGGAAATAAAACTTAAGTGTGTCAAAAATCAAAATCAAAAGTTATTTATTGAAACTAGGCTGAGAAACAGAATCTGATAATACAAATTATAAAACCAATATCCTTACTACTGGAAAATATTATGGTACCTACTCGTACATTAGCAATCAACCCTCATCGAGATTTTGCTATATAATAATCTACCGACTTGAAATGAAGGCTACACACCACAGAATTTTTAGTAATTGTTTGTGATTCGGGAATTACAATTTTTGGGATCGTTAAGTTTGTTGGAATAAATTCTTTTTAAATAAGAACCCTTCATTGTGCGTGTTCCGACACGCATTTGGCCGGATTTTTTTAATATTTAAGTAGGTAGGTACAGTTTTAACTGCGCTACGATTTTATTGTAGGTATGTATATAATAGATATCGGTTAAGGCATAAATAAATAAGCCTACACAGACAATAAGTATTTGCTGAACATATCACTTAGCACGAGTGTGAAATGTTTACCACATACACGTCGAATGCCTACTTAGAATATAGGTAATCTCTTCGCCTTTCGTCACTTGTAGTAATAATTTATAACAAAGGATTAAACTGTTATCTTTGGCCCAGTTAGGAAAGTGCACCTAGTAATGTAGTAACGCAGTTCTCCACCTCCACTTGCAAAACACGTAAAATTTTCCACATTTTCAACCCCCGTTAGATCAGCTCGAGCTTCAAGGCCGGTACAGTATTTTACGTAAAATATTGTAAAATAAAACTTTTTTACAAAAAACAACAGCCGACTTCCAAAAAAACAGTAAAAAGTGAAAAATTACTTTAATTTCGGTCTCTTTGGTTTTGTATAATTTTCGTTTTTTGCGAAATTAAAGTTATTTTTTACTTTGTACAGTAAGTGCGGGTTACTTTAACTCTAGGGCATAACTTTGGCCCAAATCGAGACAGATGTTTACTGTCATTAAATCTACACAAGGTTCCGCAAGTACGCGTCTATATCACCATCTAATAGTTACCGAAGGACATACGACGTTCGGTTGTGTGGTCGTGACACTTCGGGCAGTTTATACAGTTGTCTCGTTGTCTCGATTTGGGCCAAAGTTATGCCCTAGAGTCAAAGTAACCCGACCTTACGGTAGTGTTTTTTTTGATGTCGGTTTTTTGTAAATAAGTTTCAAATAAAAAATTAAATGTATGTGTGTATGTTGTGTGGTAGTTTAATGTTTAAATTCGAATACGTATTATTGAAGCTAACTCAAAAACTGCCCAAGCAAAAATTTTTACATGGGACCAACTTCGAAGTACCTAGGTACTATATGTACACCCTTCCGAATAAAAAAGAATCATTCAAATCGGACTACTTACTCTGATAGTAAATTCTAATCGGACTAAACTAAAACGAATAAAATAACATATATATAACCACCTTTTTTGAAGTCGGTTAATTAAAAATAAAATATACGCCTCGACTTAAGAACCTCCTCCTTTTTTTCGTCCGGTTAAAAAAGATTGAACAGAGTTTCGAAATACCCGGTCGAGGTACCCGATAAGTACCTTCGCAGCTACCCTTTAGCTTTCAAATAAGTATCATGTCAATAACTTCTGTGCGCTCAAGAGCGGATCCAGCCTTCGAGTCGGGGTCCAGTCAGGACAGGCTCCAATCAATGGCGGATTAAGTCTGTCGGGGGCCCGGGATGGCAAAACAAAATGAGGAGCTCAGCCCCGGTCTTCTTAGTTTATATAGGTATTTCTAGAAAAATTTTGCAAAAAAATTATAATGACAACGGAAAAAAAAAACAAATACAACGTGCTTAATTAATATTAATATAATCTAGGTAGATTATATTAATATAGGCCCATGGTGTAGGTACACCATGGGCCTCGCAACCGGCAGGATTGTTTTTCAGGAGGTGCATTTTCATCTCCTCAATCAATTATTATTTTAGCTATTTACGAAAAGCTAGAATATAGGATGCGAGAGCGAGTGAGGCGAGCTCGAAAATTATTGCACCTCATTTTGAAATTCTCGGTTAGGTTTCTATTGAACACTCTTACGGAAATTGGAGTTACTTTGTCAACTTATGCAGAAAAAAAGTAAGTTTGAAAACTAAAACACGACTACTGAAAAATCTAGCTCTAAAAAGTATGAAACAAGAAAATATTCTCATCTGAAATTAGAAAAAGACAGACAAATTAAAAATCTGGAGTCACACGTTATGTTAGGGCATGACTCCGGATTTTCAAATTGTTTGTCTTTTTCAAATTTCAGAAGAGAACATTTTCGTGTTTCATACTTTTCAGAGCGTTATTTTTCAGTAGTCGGGTTTTTAGGATTTATTTTATTTTATTTGTATGGCTCACCACAGAAATATAAAAAACAGGAGAAGTGGCATGGAGGCGTGTCTGTGTCCACGCGTTATGCGCACGCTGCGCCTTTACTCGCCAAATGGCCGTCTCCGCGAACTAGTACGATTTCGACCGTGGTCACGATAAATTATAAAAATGCCGTGTTGTTCAGTGGTTTCCTGCAAAAACCGAAGTGATATTAAAAACGTCGTATCTCACGGAAACCATATGTAAGTAAAAGTATTTTACTGTATTTATCTTTAAAATCATAAAAAACAACAAATCGTAAAATATTTCTTGCTTTTACTACGTTATTTTTGTTTTCAAATATCGCAGCGGCTGTACTATTTTTGCAGCAAATACATTGCTCCTTAACCACTACCTTAAGTATGTCGCTAAGCGACTGGACAAGCAATGTAAAAATAACAAAACGATACTTTATTTACGCGGAGCGTCGCATAGTACAGCCGCTGTGTCTTGCGGCGAGATAGTGATGAGGTTAAGATCCACTAAAGTAGGCTATCGATAATAATGTCGATTGCCCAACGAATATTATATTGCTATTATAGTTTATTTTTCAATTTGTCAACCGTTTTAGCCCGGTTGGAACACTTGAAAAGATGACGTTTAAGTACGGTTGGAAAACCTTTGAGAATGTAAAATAATCTTTTTTACTGTTTTTGATTATTTTACCTAGTTGAGAAATGCATAACCAACGGTCGTAAAGTAAGTTTATTAATGTTTAGGTGGAGTGTTTTTCGGTTTAAATTATCGCATCTTCGTGCTTCGTCTTACTTTTTTTTTGGTTTTGGTATTTTACTTCCGCTAAAGTTTTTAACTATGCACCACAAGATTCGAATGCGTTGTAGTAATCGGTATGGTTCAGATAAAATATTAGTGATTTTTGCTTAAAATAAGTCAACATATTCATGCTATTTATTTGTTATGCATGAGTATGGCATGTGTTTGTTTTCATATATTTAGCTATTTCTTAACTAAGGGTTTTTTTTTATATAACAAAAGCCTATTCGCCTGTTGCCTGCTACCTGCTTACTCATCGTGAGGTTAAGAAGTATAGACCGCGCGGAACTAGTTGACCGCGCCTTAGGTATGTGAGCGGTGGGATGGAGGAGCGGGGGCGCATGACTCAGTACGTGCGTTGCGAACCGCCGCCTCACCCCTGTCTCAGCGGCCAACTAGTTCCTAAACTATAGACTATAGCTTAAGATACTTATTATGTAAATGATAAATAAGTTCTTATAGTACCTTTTTAGCTTCCCAAAAGATACAAATACAAAAAAAGAATGGATTGATGCCACAGGAAGGCCACGTAACTGGTTCCCAACAAAATATAGCACCATATGCTCAATTCACTTTAAGACAGAAATGTTCCAGCCTCTAAAGAAAACTCGCAGGCTTTTTGAATGGGCAATCCCAAAATTAAGAGTACGTCAAGTACTGAACAAATACCTCCACTTTACAGGTCAGTGAGTAAACACATCATAACAGGGTTCAACAATTCCTATGGTTTCACAGCCTAAACCAACTTAACCGGATTGTTTTAATTTTATTGATTCGTGTTTTTTTTTTAATATACATTTTTTTTTATTTAAAATATATAATACTTTCTGGACATATAATTTTTTATTTTATTTTCAGGACCCCAAATTTTTCTTGTACAGTAATAAATGGAAGTATCGATAACTTTCCGATTTAGTCAATCACTAGCGTATATGTAAAATAAATTGCTTTTTGCACAACACAATAATAGCGCCAGATGTTTTTGTGTGAGTAAGTTGTACGGTGCATGGTAAATGCACGCTGTGTGACGAGTTAATGTTTATAATTGATTGTGTAGTATGTTCTGATTTATGAATTTGCAAGTGTGGCGCGACTTTGTATCTATTGCTTTTATTGAAATACTTGTGTAGTAGTGGCGCGGTGGTGGGGCCAACCTAGCGACATCGGGTTCTGATACATTTTCAACTACCGGGCAAATCTCCTTCATTCATATATCTATGGCTCACCAACAATCTATAAATTATACACTTCTGGACACATCTTTTGGCCCACCTTGTATTTTCAGTTTCGTTTGGTCCTAGCTAAAATTTTATATTAGGTCGAGCAAAAAGTTTTTATGCAGTTTTGAACCTGGCACATTCGCAATTTTATTCAATAGTCTTTTTTTGAATTTCGAACACAGAAATTAAAGAAACAAAAGACAAATTGGAGCCTGTTTGTTGATATCAAAAAATCGAATACTAAGAAAACTTGGTTTTATTGGTTTACTTGGATTTAATTCTTGAAAAAGTGATTGATATCTTTGGTTTTGCAACAAACATTACTTATTCTTAACATTAAGGTGAGGTTCTATCAATAATCTATGGATACTTCACCTGAAGTCGCCGCCCAAGCTGTGGCACTTATTCAGGCCGGACACAGCCAAAGAAACGTGAGTGCTCAACTTAATTTAAGTCGATCTGCGGTCCGAAATGTTTATCGGAGGTACCTAGAGACTGGCGGCTTTGTTCGTCGCCAAGGAAGGCCACGATCTCGGGTCACAACTGAAAGGCAGGATCGATTCATCGTGACGACCAGCTTGAGAAATCGTCACCTTACCTCCATTGAGATACAAAACCAACTTCGCGACTTCCACGGAGTATCTGTGAGCGCTCGAACTGTTCGGAGAAGGTTAAAAGAACGCGATATGGTACCACACAAGCCAGCTAATGGCCCCAAACTAACGCGAGCCCACCGAACAGCGCGCCTTCATTTCGCACGCAGTCATTTAAATTGGACACAGCAAGATTGGAGCCGTGTACTCTTTTCTGATGAGTCTAAAATTGTGTTACATGGCAATGATGGAAGGAAGAAGGTCTACCGACGTAAGGGAGAGCGTTTCGCACATTGCTGCTTTGAACAGAGGGTTGTTTATGGCGGTGGCTCATGGACTGTCTGGGGCGGTATATCCGCGAGCGGCAAAACTCAACTTGAGGTTGTTACAGGACCACGGCTGCCAACATTAAATGCTGAAGGGTACATTCGTGAGTGCTTAGAACCTCACGTGATACCATACGCGGACTATGTGGGCCCAAATTTCCTTTTTATGCATGATAATGCAAGAGCCCAAGCGGCCGGCATCGTCAGGGAATATCTTCGGGATGTGAACATCACAGTTATGGACTGGCCAGCCAGAAGCCCAGACATAAACCCCATTGAGCACATGTGGGACGAGCTAAAAAGACGTGTTAGGGCTCGTCAGCCAGTTGCCCAGACGATGCAGGAGTTAAAACTGCCATAGAAGAGGAATGGGAGATGATCCCTCAAAATTTCATAGAGCGGTTGATAAACTCTATGCCTAATCGTATGAGAGCTGTGGTAGATGCCCATGGAGGCAACACGCGTTATTAAATTAAACCTTTATTTGATAAAACATGTTTTTTATTCAAAAATCAATTGCCTTTAACAAGGCGCATATCCGACTTGTTAGGCGTAGCTCCATGTCGTATGGTATTCTGAATTCAAATTTAAAACAATACGATCGAAAAAGATGGTAAAATGTATCAGGTTTAAAACTGCATCAACAGTTTTTGTTCAATCTAGCAATCATATTTCGGTAGGGGCCATCGAAACCTAAACTCTAAGGTGGGCCAATAGATGTGTCCAGAAGTGTATATAAAATGATAAACTGACTGACTGGGTGATATATCAACGCACAGCCCAAAACGCTGAGTCTAGAGATTCCAAATTTGGCACGTATGTTACTTATAAGGTCTAGAGGTGCACTAAAAAAGGATTTTTCAAATTTCACCCCCTGAAGGGGTGAAACAGGGGTCCAAAGTTTGTATGAAAAATCTTATTCCTTGAGTTTTTTATTCTTAGACTTGAAACTTAGCATGAATATTTATCTAAGTAAATTATAAAGTCAAGTAAGTAAGTATTTTTAGTTTTCTTAAACTACCCCCTCAGGAGGGATTGGGGGGTGTCAAAGTTTGTATGGAGGAATTTTAATGCGCGGTCCGATTAACTCGAAACTCTGTATTTATACTTGAGACCAAAAATAAAGAATAAAGTGTATCAGGGTTTTTCAAAAATCTACCCTTAAAGGGGTGAAAAGGGGTAGTCAATTTTACAGGGCAGGATTTACTGCGGGGCTTGATTAACCCGAAAATTGGTGTAAATAATCTTTCAGCCATGTTACGGAAATATCCAAACCATTTTTTAAAATTCCATCCCTGTGGGGGTGAAAACAGGGAATATAGTTTATATGAAAAATCTTATTCATTTGGTTAATTAACTTAAAACTTGGCACAAATAAGTATTTGTGGCAAGTGCAGCAAGTAATAAAGTTTGTCATTAATAGTTTTTCTCCCAGAGGGAAGAGTAGAGGGGAGGAGGGAAGGGAAAGGGGGAAGGGGAGGGTATAGTGAAAGGGAGAGGGAGGGGAGGATTGGTGAGGACGCAGAGAGGGAGGATGATGGAGGGAGAGGGAGAGAGGTAGGAGGGCGTAGTGAGGGGGGAGGGTGTGGAGAAGGGAAGAGGGGGAGGGGAGAAGTTGGTGAGGGAGAGGGGGAGGTTAGCGAGAAGGGGATGTGGTGAGGGGGTGATAGAGAGGGGGATGAGAGGGGGCGGTGACGGGGATGATGGGGAGGGTGAGGGGGTAGGAAGGGGAGGGGGTGAGAGGGGGTTAGAGGGAAAGGTGGGGTAAGAGGGGGGGGCGAGTGCCTTTACAGACCTTAAAGTTGCTTTTTGCATAGCACTGATTCATTGAAGAAACCCAGCCCGACAGAAATGACTGAAATATAGAAAGTCGAAAACTTGGAACGGCACAAAAACAGGAGTAAACTCCAGTCGTATGTCGGAGTTTTTTTGTTTGTTTCTGGAACTACCAGTCGGACTTTAATAATTATTTTTGCATTTGAATGCAGGGTGGGTGTAAGTGTAAACAGTGGCAAACTTTTAAGGGGTCATTGTATTGTATGAACAACTTTTACTCGATATTTAAACACGATAAAACATAAACATAAGAAAACAGTTCTCAAGTAAAAACACTAACAGCGGTCATTAACCTCCAAAAAAAAAATCATATCTTTTTTTTTTTATCGTGTTGATATCGATGCCTACCCATCGTCTGCGGAGTTTAGCTAGCCAGTTTAAAATAACCCTGTATGCGGCAGTGACTTTTCTCCATCCACTTAGATACCAAATCAATATCCTTATATATATTTTCAACATTATCAAACATTGTTACGTTTCACTCCATCATAGTTTGTAAATTTTAATGCATCGCTTCGGTCAACAGCCAACGCTAAATGACCATAAACAACCGTTACGGCTACCCTGATTACATTTATGTGTAGATTATAGTCAATCGGATTAATAATAGTGTTAAACCCACGTTTGTATTACTTATTGAACTCGATAAGCGCATTTTAGGTAAACCTTGTGTAACGCTACCAATTGACAAATATTTACTTATGATAATCTGATTTCGAAATTCTTCTGAAGAGGATCTAGTAGCCATTAGTCCAACTAACTGTGTAGGTAATTGTTTAGTCATAAACTTTTCCTAACAAAGATGTCTAGACTTATAAATGTGGCAATAGATTCACTCTCAAAATCTAGATTTTTTATTGTTTTTAGACGTCTTTGTTCCAGATTATTAGAAATTATATTATATATATTAACCATTAGTTATTTATTACTTATACATAATTATGTGTTTTACATTTATTCGATATCTGGATGATGAAGGATCATAAGAGGTTTGTGCAAACGATAGAAGAAATTTGTCAAAGGAAATTTTTTTATATTTCTATGAAAACATCCAAAAATCTCAGTCAACTACAAGCCAGTGCCGAACTTAGGTCAATGATATTTCCAAACAGACAATAATCAAGAAGTATTAAAAATTTCCTACAAAGCAGACAGAATAAAAAAAACAGCGAAGAGATAAAATCATCAGTTATAAAAGAAACGTGCCAACACGCATCAATAAAAATACCTTCATTAAAAGAGAACAAGAGATAGAATTAGACATAGGAGAAGTCAACAGACTCCACTGCTTTTAATAGATTCACTCTCTAATAAAAACTGAGTGAAGTTCCAGATTTTTCACATGTTCAAATATTTTGACTGACAAAATTGACAAAATATTTGAGTTAACATGGTTGAACACAAATAATTAATAATTTACTTTAGGTGTATCAAAGTGATTATTAATTATTCCATTTAGAATAGAAAGAAAAGCCCAAATTCGTGTTGAGAAGTTTCTGAGGTGACTCCACAACTTCCGACGATCTCATTTTCACGGAACCTGGATTTTTACACCACCAGCGCCGCCTGTCGTGTAGTGAAGTGCTTGACCCGAGAAGGCTAAAAGAAGAGTTGGAATTCTATACTGAAAAAATCTCCTAACATTGTAATGCAATACAATTGTAAACGCAAAAGCCTTTCAATTGTAACGATACGATGAAGAATTTAGAACATACACGTTCCAAGCTGTATTCGATTTTCTCTGATAGTGTTTACGAAAGAAAAATTTAGATATTTTGAGCAGCCGCCAGCCGCTAAAATAACGTAGCGTCGACGGCCGACCATGACCTCCTATTCTTCCTAATCCTACACTATTAAATGAGCAATATTTGTATAATATATATATAGGGTGACTGGTAATTAGTGACCGATACCTAAACACATGTTTGTACTCATTATAACAAACAACTTTTACTACGGGACCGAACCTGAAATCGCGAAAAAAAAATCAGCTGCCCCATACATTAATGTTCGCATACCTCGTTAAAATGTAGGGAGCAGCTGATTTTTTTTTCGCGATTTCAGGTTTCGTCCCATAGTAAAAGTTGTCTGTTATCATGAGCACAATCATGTGTTTAGGTATCGGTCACTAATTACCAGTCACCCAATATATTTGTAATCACGTTCTCGAAAACGGTTCTAACGATCTCGATGAACGTTGCACTAAAGGGGTTTACGGGGGCGAAAATTCGATTTATCTAGGTCTCATATTTGGGCGAATTCGTTTTCTCTATTTTCACCCGAGCAGAGCTTGGTCGACCAGGTACTGTTTAATAAAGCTTCGAGCACGCTCTCTTCTAATGAAACACCCTGATTTTGCTGATACCTCACTAGTAGCTGATAATGATAACCGATATTAGAAAACAACGATTACCTACTGATAAAAATATGTCAGCTCCCATATTGAAATCAAAGAATCACACGAATTCGGCAAGAGAGGTCCTTCTTTATTGTCCTTCTTTATCTTTACCTTTATTGTTTATGGTCCTTATGATCCTTCTTTATTTTAATCTTTATTGTTTATGTTTACCTACACAACATCGTCCGTCCTATATCGAGGAAATATGTACATAATTACATCTATGTAAGCAGACTACTTAACAGTTCGACAGTTCGCTTATCGGGTGCGAAAGGCTTGTCGATAAGGCGGTGTGCGCGCGCGCAGCCGTCAGTGCCGCGAGCGACGCCGGCGCACCCGCCCATCACCGGACCGACAACGGCCGAATGCTGAAAACCGAGATTTGTAACGCGTTTGGAAACTAAAAGCAATATTATACAACTGATATGTGCCTGAACTACCGCTGCCGGCTAGTGTTTACTAAACTAAGGTGTTGTGACAAAGTTTGCTTTTACTTTAACTTGTGCGGTTAAATCAATCTGTGCTGTGTAGACATTTAGGTGAGTTTATCGTTAATACTTATATTAAATTTTTCTCCAAAATTTTTAGAGGTATTTACCAATATTTTAAAGGGGCTCTTAAAAATTATCTCGTCATTTAGCGATATTTTTCTGGCAGCAATAAAATGTAACTGGCGTTTTAGAGAACGTTGAAAAGAATCAAAAATATATGTTGGCGGCGAAGCTGTCGTTATGAGTTCAGGCACCGGTGAAATGTTTGTTTGTTAACAACACTGTATAAGCACGGAGTCACTTATTACTGAATATTTATGTCCGAGTCACCGATGCCAAACTCCGTGATGAGACAACACCGACAGTGACGTCACGACTAGGTACAGAGGTACCGATGAACAGCGGAACCGCACGCGCCGCTATTTTTACTGACCTTTCTAATTTCACTCATCTCGGCCTTGCACTAATAGAACAACGTACGAGTACAAGATCATAAAAGTGTATACGAGCATTTAAAATAAATAAGAATAACAAAACAATAAACAATTTTTAAATGTTTCTTAATTTTTCATAATCTTCCGTAACTAGAATTTAAGTTCATATTCATAACATTAATTCATAAGTATTTTATAACTCACTATATGGCGATACCAAAATAAATTGGCATCTTTTTCGTAACTAATGATTTGACTTAAAATCTTTTAAATTATGTATGGATTAAATTTTTGGATATAATAATAGGTTGGGGAAAAAGTTTCTTCGCATTTTTTTAAGAAAATTCAAAACATTTTTTAATATACATTATTTACATTTATCTAAAGTATGTAGGTACCATTTTGTTCGATAACTTTTTGCCATCTTGTAGGTAGGGACATGATCCCATTGCTATAGAAATTTTGGGACTTCTGATCAAAATATCGCGACAAGTGGTTTTGGCAGCCCTCTCGTAATGTTAACCTGACACTGCCTAAAGAATTCTGAAGAGACCGAAACAGGTGGAAATCTGAAGGTGCAAGGTCAGGACTATACGGCGGATGCATTAACACCTCCCAGCCAAACTCTCTTAATTTTTGCTGAGTGGCTAAAGATGTGTGAGGTCTAGCGTTATCATGATGAAAAACCACACCCCTTCTGTTGATTAATTCCGGCCGCTTTCTCTCAACTTCTTGCTATAATCTCATCAGTTGTTCGCAGTGGAGTTCAGAATCGATGGTCCTGCCTGGTGGTAACAGCTCATAATGAATAATGCCCTTCCAATCCCACCACACACCTTGTTGCGAGCTAACCCGGGTTTCGCCACAGTCTGTGAAGCCTGACCGGTCTTTGACCACGACCTTTTTCGCACGTTCTTGTCGTACGTGATCCACTTTTCATCACCAGTTATCAGCTTCTTCAAAAATGGTTCGGTTTCATTACGTAGTAATAAAGAATCACAAATGAGTACACGGTTCATTAGGTTTCTTTCAGTGAGCTCGTGAGGTACCTAAATATCGAGCTTTTTTGTTTACCCAGTTTTTTTCAAATGCGCCAAAACTGTTTTGTGGTCAATTTCCAGTTCTTCAGCTACGTCGTGACTATTGATATGCCGATCTTGCTCCACTTTTTCAAAAATGGCATCCATTTTATCCGTAATAGGGCGACCAGAGCGACTTGCATCTTTGACATCAAAATTTCCGGATTGAAAACGCTTAAACCAAATTTGTGCTACTCTCACAGATACTGCACTGGGTCCATAAACATTGCAAATTTTTTTCGCGGCTTGCGTTGCATGTTTACCTTTTTTGCAGTAAAATTTTAAAATGTATCGAATTTCTTCATTAGATTCACTCATCTTGACAGTACGAAAAACAAATGAAAATCACACATTTTCCTAATTTGAATTTGGAATTATGTTCTTTAAAATTTAAACTTTCAATGATACCAAAACCAGCCAGATACAGATAGTATAGCCAAAGAGATTTTATTTTAAGTTCATACATACTATAATGCGAAAAGACTTTTTCCCCAACCTAATATGTTTATTGACTATTTGACTAATACTCTGACTGAAGGAAAACGCAATTGGGTTAAATTTCCTCGATTGAATTTAATTGAAAACTCTGGCTGAAAATATTTTTGATGGAGTTAAACATTTTTTTTTTTTTGGCGCATTTATTTTGGTTCCAGCGCATTGTTGTGCTCTCTTGTTTTCGCATGTGGACTGTCACTTTCTTATTCAGTTCACCTTTTATATATCACCAAGTACCTTAATATAAGTCATAAACTGTTGAAATATTACAGTAATTTGAGTAACAATAGCTAAGAATAATATTATTTAATCGAAACAAAATACATATAATATCACCTAATTACAATAATATGCATGAAACAGTTTTACCTATTGAAATGATTGTCATTGATAATATTGATAATGAATGACGATCGGTAAAGACGTTCTAAATTTCTTTGGATTGCGTTTTTATGAAAAACATGAGGATTTTCTTCGGTTTGAGATATCTAGACAGATACTAACATATTTGAATGTGAATTGCCTCATGTTAAATTTCGTGAAAATAAACAATTTTGTGTTGGTGTGTTACAATGTAGCAAGGAGTATTGTAAAAACAAAGTAATATATATAAAATTGAACATGAAGCAATTCACTTACACAGACAAAAATTGGACTTTTTACTAATTATTAGTTTAATATAAGATAAAGGTTTATTTCTCACCACAATATAAATTTACATTTTCAAAATAAGATCAAGAACACCTATTATTTTTAATTATACTGTGGGAGACTGGTGGTGACTTAATTTGATAGATTACTAGTCGTAAATTAAACCTATTATTTCGGATCATATTTTTATAGATTTAACGAATTGTAAGTTATCGTATTATTTAAAAATTCAAATATGATACCTACAATTAGATAGATTTATGAAAAGAACTACACTTGAAATAACTTTTTATCGATTTTATCAGAACTCAAACTAATTAAGAAAATAATTAAAACTAATCAAAACAAACACAGTAAGTAGATAGGTATAAAGTAAGTAAGTAACAGCTACCTCATCTAGTTTTTAAAAATATATGATTGACGTGTAAAAGTGTTTGTACTAAACCTACCTACAGAAATTATCATTAAAGTAAGTAATATGGCCGATATTTTATTTTAAACCAAAAGCACCAATTAATTAAATTATCCCAACTATCAACAATGATGACAATGTTTTAATTACTCAAAATATAAATCACGCACTTTTTACAATTAATACTGATAAGCACTAATCACACTAATATTAAAAAAGTTTGTGTGTGTTTGTTACTTCTTCACGCTCACATGGCTGGACCGATTTGGATGAAATTACTTAATATAATCGTTTCGGCAAATAACTTAGATGATAAAATTCAATAAAAGTAGGAAATAAAATCAATTGCAATGAGGGAAAGAACATTAACTTAAAATAGATATTTAGGTGACCATCACACACAAACGCTTAAATGATTAAAAGAAATAGGCTAATGCGTGGGCGCTGTTTTTCTCGCTCCAACCGGGACATCTTTCTTTTAGTTTCATTGCTTGCTCCATATACCTACTTAAATCAAATACCTTTAAACATTATTTCTGAAGGCTATTTATAGGAAAAATTAGTGATTATCTTATATTGCAATTAAAAGTACCTACATCAAATTAATGAGCAACTTTACAAAAATATTTATTGAATCTCTGGGGCATTGAACTACACGCGGTATGTTTATATTTATACTACTATTATTATTTTTTTTACAAAATATTAGTTAAGGTACGTTTATAATCTAGCCGGACTAAAATCCAGTAACGTAGGTATCTAATTTTAGGTATATATTTAATTAGTAATTTGCCAAGAACTTTAATCATTGGTTATTCTTTTAACATGTACCTAACATACTTACGTATTCAACGTGTCGTTTTGCATCCTCCTCAAATTTAAGGGTGTGGTATAGACCATCAAACCGAATAACTTTTTCCATGGCACCAACATCGTAATCACGAAAAAATAATCAGCCGTCCTATACATTTGCGTCGAGTAGGTATTGAACTTTTCTGTGGGACAGTTGAATTTTTTTTCGCGATTACGATGTTGGTCCCATGGAGAAAGTTGTTCGTTTTGATGTTCTGTATCACATCCTGAAATTCTACGAGGATGCAAAACGACACGTTACTACGTACACACGACGTATACGCACACGCGCCACGCGCCACGTATAGGCACAATTATTAGAACATACGATATTACCGTGAAAGATCTCGAATATATTAGCGAAAGTCTATGGTCGTCTTGGTACTTGACTTCGTAGTTAGTGGACCGCAAAGCTCCTCATAAAAAAAGTAGAAATCTAAACGGTTAAGTAAAGGTTTGGTCGAGATACTTTAGGGCTATTAATGTCAAGAGGGAAAAACTCTACAATATTCAGGAGATACTATTTAAGCATCCAATAATTTCAAATGAATAATAGTAGCATATTATACAACCTCTAACACAATTCATTCATCTCCAAAATAAAACACAACCATACTTGTAAACTGTGCCATACCTACAAACACGTCAACACATTGACAATTATCAATATATGTGTGTGTGATATTCCGGTTCAATTGCCGGAGACGGTCCATTAGAAGGCTAAGTACCATCTTCCGCAAGTTGGCATTCGAGGCACAATGGTTGGCATAACTATACGTAAGAAGAGCATCTTAAAACCTGTAGAAGCACGGGGTCTCGTGATAATACTAATAATACGCCTAGATAATACTAAAAATGAAAACGAAAGGAGAGCGGAAGTGCACAAGCAAATACTTACTGTGCAAGACATGAAATTGTTTAGGGTGTATAAATTGGTATTTATTAGAGATTTTGTTCATTTCGTAATGGCTGGATAAGGCAATTTACCGTGACAGACGGACAGTTTAGTGGACGGGGAAAAAAACGAAAAGAATGATGAATAAGACAATACTTTGGTAGTAATAGTTGCAGACAACCAAGGTAACAAACAATGCTATGAAGTTGATATTATTGTTGATAAAACAACAGTATATGAGGGGTCGTGCTCGTGAGGACTTACCAATGTGAACTATGAAGAACTGTCTGAGCTATATTTTATACTGCTTGCTGGTCGGCTCGTTGGCACAACAACGGTATCCGGGCCGGGCTGAGCCATAGCGACAAATCTATACAATGAATTGCAATTAGGAAGTTAAATCCAACGAGTAATTGAATGGGTACTTTTCAAACTAGTGGTTAGAAGCACGAAATATTTATAGTGATGAATTTGAAGGTAATAATGAAAGGTTTTCTGAGACCCACTAGATCAAAGCTGAACCCAAATCCAAACCAAAATCCGAAAATCTGAAGTAGGTAACAATTAAGCTTATAGAGCTTACCTTATAGAAAACTAGCTTCGACACCACTATTCATAAAATATGCTAAAGACAGTTACTCGTACTATAACAACTTTCATTAGACGCTAACTGGACCTGCGCTATTTTCTGTATGTAATGTGATGCTCATTAAAAACATTAGGTCTGTCACTAGCTCCAGTCAACAGCATCACTCAATAAAAAACTTGAACATCGTGTCGGCTTGCGTTTATATTTTAAAAAGCATGGCGTTGCTTCTCAAATTCTTGAATTTAATTTGAGGCATTACCACACTGCAATATTAATGATTGATAAAGGAGCCCAAAGGCCAAAGGACAAAACATTAATATATCTCGGTGATTCTGCAATTAGAAAATTCTGAATCTAACTGTCAATGCAAAACAAGAATGCGGCGCGAGGCGCCATTGAATTCCTAACTGGTTTATTTGACAAAAAACTACGCCCTAGATGTTTTGACCCACACCGGCTGTATCACACCCACCAACTTTCAACTGGTTTGTCAGAATCACGTGCGCTTAACAGAACGACGATTAGACATAAACCTTATCTTAATCAGCATAAGTGCCCATAAGTATGTACCTGTGAAAGATTATTCAAATCAAATCAAATCAAATCAAATCATTTATTCGCATAGAATGTAGGTATTGTCCAATAAGTTGTTATAAAAACATATAGTGAGCCGGGTACATTCTGCCTGAGTTTTGGCATGCAAAATTTTACAAATAATGTCACTATCAACAAGTGAGTAAAAATTATAAAATAGTGAAATAGATTAAAACAGAAAAAAAAAATGATTAAGATACAAATAAATTATTTTAAAAAGTCCAGATTATGCACAACAATGTATCAAAGAATGTCAATAATAATTATTAAACTGTCAAGATGTCACACATAGGGTCATTCAAAAAATCACTTAACGAATAATAACATTTCCGTATCAAAAAAACCTTAAGTTTATTTTTAAATTGCTGTAGGGTCTCATTTTTTATGCTGTCCGGTAGTTTATTAAATATTATTGGACCCATGCAGAAAACACTTTTTCTAAGTAGTGCTGTTTTATAGCCACCGATAATTAAGAGATTTTTATATTGGCTTCGCACGGGACCTTTCTTGGTGTCCGAGACCTTAGCAAACAATTTTCCATTTCTTTTTACAAAAATTATTGTTGCCGGTTAACCTGTACTTAAATAAGTTCATAATTATTATTTTCGGTGTGTTAAAAGTTAAAACTTGGTTGATTGTGTAAGACAATCATTTATTTTGAGTGCATAACTGCATTCATAATATTATTATGAGACAACGATTGTTAATTAATATCGATTAAATTTCTTGGGTGATGATATTTGTATCAAGTCACACGATTGACAAAACAAAACCGTAATTATGTAAACATCCCTCGTTGTTGCTTATCAGAGAAAATTGACATTTCTTCTATAATTTTGCCATATAGCGCAACACCTCTCAGGTCAGGAAATCGGCTAACCGAGAGATACCCAGCAACCTGGAACTATATAATGATATGAGGAAATGATACTGTAATAAATATTATCAAAATATCAATAACCTGGGGCCAATTTCAATGACGTATGAAACAAAGCAACAAGCGATTAAGCAATAAGTAGGTATATCGATATTTTTTTTTAGTTTGATTTTTTTAGTAGATTGTGAATTTTCTTCCCCGACAGTTTCCAAAACCCATCAGAATGGCGATGAAAGAGTGGCTGCAGTGGCTGCCTCCTCCGCGGTCGCTGTTGGCGCTGCTGCTGGCAGTGGCCGGCTTCAGCGGCCGGTTGTTCGCGTCGCATTTCACACACTCACCGACCCTCCTCGTGGACACCTGCCACTCGCTCTGCAGGCTCGTCGGACTCGTCACAACATTGATCTCATACAAGGTTGGTATTTCTTGCATCAAGCCTCTCATTCGGATATATCGACTTTTAGCGACGTGCATATCATAATTATCTTGATACCATATTTGCGTGCAAAAAAGTCGGCCCACCCTGTGCGCTTAGATTTTAAACAAGGTATCTCAAAAAGTACAATGAATAAAAAATAACTTTTGATACCATTTTAATAGGTAAAAGGTTAGGATTCAATAAAATTACAAATCGAAAATTTATTGTTGAAAATCAGCGAACAAAATGTTGTGATTATTAAACAGGTTTTGTTTAAAGCCTGTCAAGTTGGTATGCAATTTTCAATTTCGATTTGCAATAAATTTATTGAATCCTAACCTTTTCACCTAATAGATGGTGTCAAAAGTAATTTTTTATTCATTATACTTTTTGACATACACTTCTGGACACATCTATTGGCCCACCTTAGAGTTTAGGTTTCGATGGCCCCTACCGAAATATGATTGCTAGATTGAACAAAAACTGTTGATGCAGTTTTAAACCTGATACATTTTACCATCTTTTTCGATCGTATTGTTTTAAATTTGAATTCAGAATACCATACGACATGGAGCTACGCCTAACAAGTCGGATATGCGCCTTGTTAAAGGTTAGCTAGGTTTTTGAATAAAAAACATGTTTTATCAAATAAAGGTTTAATTTAATAACGCATGTTGCCTCCATGGGCATCTACCACAGCTCTTATACGATTAGGCATAGAGTTTATCAACCGCTCTATGAAATTTTGAGGCATCATCTCCCATTCCTCTTCTATGGCAGTTTTCAACTCCTGCATCGTCTGGGCAACTGGCTGACGAGCCCTAACACGTCTGTTTAGCTCGTCCCACATGTGCTCAATGGGGTTCATGTCTGGGCTTCTGGCTGGCCAGTCCATAACTGTGATGTTCACATACCGAAGATATTCCCTGACGATGCCGGCCGCATGGGCTCTTACATTATCATGCATAAAAAGGAAATTTGGGCCCACATAGTCCGCGTATGGTATCACGTGAGGTTCTAAGCACTCACGAATGTACCTTTCAGCATTTAATGTTGGCAGCCGTGGTCCTGTAACAACCTCAAGTTGAGTTTTGCCGCTCGCGGATATACCGCCCCAGACAGTCCATGAGCCACCGCCATAAGCAACCCTCTCTTCAAAGCAGCATTGTGCGAAACGCTCTCCCTTACGTCGGTAGACCTTCTTCCTTCCATCATTGCCATGTAACACAATTTTAGACTCATCAGAAAAGAGTACACGGCTCCAATCTTGCTGTGTCCAATTTAAATGACTGCGTGCGAAATGAAGGCGCGCTGTTCGGTGGGCTCGCGTTAGTTTGGGGCCATTAGCTGGCTTGTGTGGTACCATATCGCGTTCTTTTAACCTTCTCCGAACAGTTCGAGCGCTCACAGATACTCCGTGGAAGTCGCGAAGTTGGTTTTGTATCTCAATGGAGGTAAGGTGACGATTTCTCAAGCTGGTCGTCACGATGAATCGATCCTGCCTTTCAGTTGTGACCCGAGATCGTGGCCTTTTTTGGCGACGAACAAAGCCGCCAGTCTCTAGGTACCTCCGATAAACATTTCGGACCGCAGATCGACTTAAATTAAGTTGAGCACTCACGTTTCTTTGGCTGTGTCCGGCCTGAATAAGTGCCACAGCTTGGGCGGCGACTTCAGGTGAAGTATCCATAGATTATTGATAGAACCTCACCTTAATGTTAACAATAAGTAATGTTTGTTGCAAAACCAAAGATATCAATCACTTTTTCAAGAATTAAATCCAAGTAAACCAATAAAACCAAGTTTTCTTAGTATTCGATTGTTTGATATCAACAAACAAGCTCCAAATTGTCTTTTGTTTCTTTAAATTCTGTGTTCGAAATTCAAAAAAAGACTATTGAATGAAATTGTGAATGTGCCAGGTTCAAAACTGCATAAAAACTTTTTGCTCGACCTAATATAAAATTTTAGCTAGGACCAAACGAAACTGAAAATACAAGGTGGGCCAAAAGATGTGTCCAGAAGTGTATCTTGTTTCAAATCGAAGCGCACAGGGTGGGCCGATTTTTTTGCACGCAAGTGTGTTTACCTATACACGATGAAATGTAAAACATGCACCAAATCGAAATGAGAGATTGTACTCATCATTATGAACCACTTTTACTATGGTACAAAACATGAAATCGTGAAAAAAAAATCAGCTGCTCCCTACATTTTGACGAGTTTGATGTAGTAGATAAATGTACTGAACAGCTGATTTTTTTTTCACGATTTCATGTTTTGTACCATAGTAAAAGTGGTTCATAATGATGAGTACAATCTCCCATTTCGATTTGGTGCATGTTTTCAATTTCATCCTGTATATATTCCAATATTTCAGTTGCAGAATACACTTGCCCACTGCTTACCTAATAAAGGGACGAGAACAAAACTATCAAACAGCCTACTTATAATTTCAGATTTCTCCAATCTAATTCTCACTATCCGCTATTTGGCCCATTTCCATGTTTATATTTCGCTTTTATGTGATATTTTATGGGTAAACGCATCGATAACTTGCGAAATCATGAGTTCAACCACTGCGGATATCGTCTAAAGTATGTTTTATAAGTAATAGTTCCAATACTGTAAAAGCTGGATTTTCCGAGAGAAGGTTTTTTGCTGGGGTATTCCTCGAAGTGCACCAACTTTAAACCGCACCAAATGAAGCGCACCAAAAGTATTCCTCGAAACGCACCATCCAGGTGCGCTAAGGAAATCAATTAAAAATATTATAATTTTATTCCTCGAAACGCACCAACGATGAAACATAGAGAGCATGAAGGATTCGTAATAAATGATATCGATAGACGTTTTAAAAATCAACTGTCCTAATGGATTATTTATTCAAACTACCAGGAAAGCAGTAATCCATACTACTATTATACACTTCTGGACACATCTTTTGGCCCACCTTGTATTTTCAGTTTCGTTTGGTCCTAGCTAAAATTTTATATTAGGTCGAGCAAAAAGTTTTTATGCAGTTTTGAACCTGGCACATTCACAATTTCATTCAATAGTCTTTTTTTGAATTTCGAACACAGAATTTAAAGAAACAAAAGACAATTTGGAGCCTGTTTGTTGATATCAAACAATCGAATACTAAGAAAACTTGGTTTTATTGGTTTACTTGGATTTAATTCTTGAAAAAGTGATTGATATCTTTGGTTTTGCAACAAACATTACTTATTCTTAACATTAAGGTGAGGTTCTATCAATAATCTATGGATACTTCACCTGAAGTCGCCGCTCAAGCTGTGGCACTTATTCAGGCCGGACACAGCCAAAGAAACGTGAGTGCTCAACTTAATTTAAGTCGATCTGCGGTCCGAAATGTTTATCGGAGGTACCTAGAGACTGGCGGCTTTGTTCGTCGCCAAGGAAGGCCACGATCTCGGGTCACAACTGAAAGGCAGGATCGAATCATCGTGACGACCAGCTTGAGAAATCGTCACCTTACCTCCACTGAGATACAAAACCAACTTCGCGACTTCCACGGAGTATCTGTGAGCGCTCGAACTGTTCGGAGAAGGTTAAAAGAACGCGATATGGTACCACACAAGCCAGCTAATGGCCCCAAACTAACGCGAGCCCACCGAACAGCGCGCCTTCATTTCGCACGCAGTCATTTAAATTGGACACAGCAAGATTGGAGCCGTGTACTCTTTTCTGATGAGTCTAAAATTGTGTTACATGGCAATGATGGAAGGAAGAAGGTCTACCGACGTAAGGGAAAGCGTTTCGCACAATGCTGCTTTGAAGAGAGGGTTGCTTATGGCGGTGGCTCATGGACTGTCTGGGGCGGTATATCCGCGAGCGGCAAAACTCAACTTGAGGTTGTTACAGGACCACGGCTGCCAACATTAAATGCTGAAAGGTACATTCGTGAGTGCTTAGAACCTCACGTGATACCATACGCGGACTATGTGGGCCCAAATTTTCTTTTTATGCATGATAATGCAAGAGCCCATGCGGCCGGCATCGTCAGGGAATATCTTCGGGATGTGAACATCACAGTTATGGACTGGCCAGCCAGAAGCCCAGACATGAACCCCATTGAGCACATGTGGGACGAGCTAAAAAGACGTGTTAGGGCTCGTCAGCCAGTTGCCCAGACGATGCAGGAGTTGAAAACTGCCATAGAAGAGGAATGGGAGATGATCCCTCAAAATTTCATAGAGCGGTTGATAAACTCTATGCCTAATCGTATGAGAGCTGTGGTAGATGCCCATGGAGGCAACACGCGTTATTAAATTAAACCTTTATTTGATAAAACATGTTTTTTATTCAAAAATCAATTGCCTTTAACAAGGCGCATATCCGACTTGTTAGGCGTAGCTCCATGTCGTATGGTATTCTGAATTCAAATTTAAAACAATACGATCGAAAAAGATGGTAAAATGTATCAGGTTTAAAACTGCATCAACAGTTTTTGTTCAATCTAGCAATCATATTTCGGTAGGGGCCATCGAAACCTAAACTCTAAGGTGGGCCAATAGATGTGTCCAGAAGTGTAAATTCGAAAGTAACTCTGTCTGTCTGCCTGTATGTGTCTCTCTGTTACCTTTTCACGCCTAAACCACGGAACGGATTTCGATAAAATTTTGCAAGGCAAGGATGGCATCCTGGGGAAGGATATAGGCTACTTTTGTCTCGAAAAATTATCCTACAGGGGGGGGGGGGGGATATAGGGGATGAAAGTTTTCATGGGAAACCCAGCATTTGTTAAGTTAGGGATATGAAAACTCAAATGTTTGCTTGTGGTAGGAAATAAAGAAATATGTGGTACAGCGTTTTTGGAAAAGCACGCCCTAACTGGGTAAAATAGGGGTTGATTTTAAAATACACAAATAATATTGAAATGTTTGTGTACCTACCTCTTTTTAAGAGATTAAGGGATTGAAAATGTAGTCATAGTTCGTATCTTGAGTAACATTAGTCTATATTTCATTCGACGCTTTTACGACGAAATTATTACAACAAATAACTTTTGAACGAGTGGACACTCGGCCAAAAGTTATTTCTTATTAGAGCGTGACTGGCATAACAAATTTTGACTATTAAAGTCCCCCCGCAGCGTGTGTCTGTCTGTTTGAACGCGATAAACTCAAAAACTACAGAAGGAATTATCATAAGGTTTTCAGTGTATAATTCATTAAGGTTTTGTGTAAATTGGCTGAAATATGATGATGGTTGTTGAAGAATGTCGTAAAAAATCATTTTATCATTTCAAATCAATCAAGTGAGCTTTAAGCCCGCCATGCACGGCAACGATATATCGCAGCGATTTGAATTTGCACAGTTATATCGGACTGCCCTATGTAACGTTCACATGTACGTTCCCATGGGATTTATTTCGACATCCACGAGGGCGAAGCCGCAGGTAAAAGCTAGTGCTCAATAATGATAAAAATACAGGTTTTGAAATTTAATCATTTATTGTTTTGAATAGTACCAGGAAGACAGTAATGAACAGAAAATAAGCGCCTCAACTATCTCACTAAGTTGTGCACCAACGAATAAACACAAAGAGGAATATAAAGTATTCGTTATTATTCACTTTAGCGATAGAACTCTTACAATTTAACTGTCCCATATCTTGCCTAACTGTCATGTCCTATACCTATGACTATAAGGAAAACAGAAATTAACTGGAAGTAGTTGCTTATACGATACTACTTAGTTTTCTAATGGTTGAAGTACACGCTTTAAAATTTTACCATCAAAGTTTAGCTAAGAGTACCAGTGCATCAGAAATGAACACTAAGTAGACACCCAAGTGTTCTTACTTAGCGCACCAATGATTTATGTGTTTATAAGGAAAGGGATATTAATAAATAAAACAAATCAATATATGTAATAAAAACGTTTAATAATCACAGCGTGGCACAATGAGATCATTTACTACTTTCTGTTCAATTCTGTCACCCTGGTACTTTTCAAAACAATAAATGATTCAATTTCAAAACCTGTATTTCTACCATTATGCTCTAAGTAGTTAGCCGCTTAAGCACCTAGTTCCAGTTCATTTCTGCTTTTCTGGTAGTTTTAATAATTAAACAATTAGGACAATTGTATTTTAAAACGTCTATCGATATCATTTATTACGAATCCTTCATGCTCTTCTCTATGTTTCATCGTTGATGCGTTTCGAGGAATAAAATTATAATATTTTAATTGATTTCCATAGCGCACCTGAATGGTGCGTTTCGAGGAATACTTTTGGTGCGCTTCATTTGGTGCGGTTCAAAGTTGGTGCGCTTCGTTGAATACCCCGGAAATACTTTCAACGGTCTCTACTACTGATCGAATCCAATCGTGAACATGATTCTGCCCTGGGAAATTGTTTCCACGTATGGTGATCATCATCACACGTGCACCACTTATGGTTTAGGATATAATCATATTGGTTCTAGTCACTTTGACACTAAGCTATTGAAGATGGAATTTAATCTATAAGATTTAAATCATTTTATACTGTCCAGTATGAACGCGCAGATGAGGGCGCTGGCCGGGAGGGTCGCCTGCGCAACACGTTCGGCTGGGCGCGCATCGAAGTGGTGGGGCGGCTCTCCGTGCACGTGCTCTTCGCTTCCTTTGCCCTCGCCCTGGTGGTGAACGCTCTGCAGCTGGGAGTACACTCTTCACATGGACAGCCACCGAGATATCCCAAGGTTATCGTTGGCAGCGCCGTGATAGGACTGCTCCTGCACGCCATCAATTATATGCTACTTGCTGGTGAGTATTCTTTGTAGAACCTTCAGGCTTGTCGAGTGTTTTGAACTTGTCATTTGTTTATGAAGAAACAGGACAGAGAGTTATTATACCTTGGTTGCAACTTGTAACTGGCATTAACGGGTGGATTAATGGATCGTAACGGGAACAGACTGCTCATTATCGACTCGGTGATCTCGCTAAATACTGAGTTTACGTCTAGAGGATGGGTAGCAAACTAATTTTCTGCTGGACGTAATGGTTATGTCAATGTCGTAGCCAGATCTTAGAATTGACCATTTCATGAAGTGTTCGACCATTTCATGAAATGGTTGTATTTCATGAAATAGAACATCTCACAAATAGAACATCGTAGTAACTCTAACACTACACATCAATCTTGCTAGCCTTTTCCTAACTATGTTGGGGTCGGCTTCCAGTCTAACCGGATGCAGCTGATTACCAGTATTTTACTTGGAGCGAGTGCCTATCTGACATCCACAATCCAGTAACGGGGTAATACGATATCCCTTGGTAAGACTGGTTGTCAGTCTTTCGGGCTTCTGACGACAAAATCAAAGATCCACGAATGACAGCCAGGAACCACCGGCTTATTAGTCACCCATCCACGGACCAACCCCGGCAGGATCGGCCCGTGCGGTGTGTGCACTTGCCACGGCTAGTACTACACATTTTCGTGTGTAATTTCTTATTTACATCACAAGTTGTCAGTGCCCGTATAAACAAGAATTTGTTACAATAATGAAACAGGTGATGTATTATTGTAGGATGTAGATATGCTTATGCTTTTGATATACCTATCTGTGGATGTATGTATTATTATTTTATCAACTATAGTGATGAAATGCGATTGTATAGCTCACTGAGTGCAAAACAAACAATCACTGTGTATCGAAATATTACCTAAATTCCATTATTATGTATTTTCATGTTTATAAAATAACTGGCTGCCGGTAGTTTCGTGAATGTAACATTACACAATGCACCAAAACATTAATCGATTATTGCGATAAACGTGATTAAAACTACGAAAATTCTTGCTAATTTTCATTCGAGGCATTTTGTGTTTGAACGCGGTTTGCTCTGCTCTCCTAATTTCAGAGAGCCACAACAATTTAGTGAAGGATATCCACCTGTAAACTTAGGTATAGATCAGTATAGTGGTTCAATCGAACGCAGGGGGGCGTTCGATTTTCCAGCACCCTAATTGCGTAACACACTATCGATCGGAATCTGAATCATTTTGAAGCAAATTGCTAATCCATTGCTTCATATGTTCGAAAAATTTGTCTACTAGACAACGAAAATAACGCGAAGAATGTTGTTGAACTGTCAAAATGAAACCGATTCCGCTCACCTTATCAATTAGTGTGTTACGCAATTAGGGATGTTCAGATGCAATTCAATCATTGCTATTATTGCAATGTAAGCTAGTAGTTTTAAGCTTTAGTTATTCAAGTTATTGATGCGCGTTGGCACCCGGGGATATCTGTCTGCCATCTAAATCTCTAGTGAATGGCTTGATAGGTTAAATTAGTACCTATCGTTTACTACTCTTTCAAAATCTAATATTTTCAATCAGAATTAAGCTATTCTTCTAAGCAAAGTTTGTAGAGAGCATCGGCACCATCGTTTTATTATTCAAATAGCTTCCGCCCGCGGATTCGTTCGCGTGGTATGTCGATAAAAATTTGCCTATGTCCTTCCCCAGGGTTCAAAGTATTACCATACCAAATTTCATCAAAATGGATTCAGCCGTGAAAGCGCAACAGACAAACAAACAATCAAATCTTTTCTCTTTATAATATTAGTTTAGAAATATCAGCATTCAATCGATCCTCTATAAGTAAACATTTTCCGGAAGAAAATGGTCAGCTCTCTGTCTACGGAATGCAATTCAAAAATTAATGAAAACTAAATAAAAAAAACAAATAATAAAGTTAAAACTATGTGGAGCATTATAAATGAAAGAACAAATCAGAAAATAAAAAGGGATAAAAATAACATTAAATTACAAAAAAAAAACTTTTTTACAAAAAAATACAACCGACTTCCAAAAACAACACTACAAAGTAAAAAATAACTTTAAATTCGGAAGTCGGTGTCTAGTGAAATGTATTTTCGTTTTTGCCACCGACTTCCGAAATTAAAGTTATTTTTCACTTTGTAGTTGTGTACCTACCCCACAAAAATTCTAATACCACTACCTGCAAAACAAACTAGAACATCACCCATATAAAAGTGGGGAAAAAATACGTATTATTGAAGCTAACTCAAAAACTACCGAAGCAAAGTTAATCAATTTTTTTATGGGACTAACTGTGATACCCTCTCGAATAAAACAAAAAAAAAATCCAAATCGGTCCAGCCATCTTCGATCCGACGAATTGAGAACCTCCTCCTTTTTGAAGTCGGTTAATAAATAATGTAGGTACATGTTACTGAACCTAAACAAATAGCTAACTTTTTTAATAACTTCTTTGCGTCCATCGCGCATCGGCGAGGGTAGCAACAAAGCACCTGGCAACAAGCCCGGATTGGCCATATGGGCAATTCGGGCAAATGCCCGATGGACCGGTGTGGCCAATTGGCGGTCGACTTGCTTTAGCTATTAAAAAAAGCATAGCCGTACGTTGATTCAAATAATGTCCTCTATGTCAAGTCGAGGACCTAATTAAATTTACGTTATCGTCATTGGGCTCTATCTCTAGTACCTAGTACACCTTGTTCTTTTAGAGATGGCGCTCGCCACCGCCGCCACTGCCACGTGGCGTCGCATGAATCTTACAACTGACACAAGTGTCAACAAGACAAGCAAGACACATCACACGCATGGGGTCGACCATAGAGCAACACGGCCTGCGGCGGACGCCGGGGCCCGTGTTGCTCTATGGGTTCGACCGACAGCGTTGTTATTGTTTTAGTTATGACTCGACACTTTCGAGTAAATATTTTCTTTATCAAAGTAGCAGTCGCACATTAGTTAATCTTTGTAGACATTGCATTGCATTGCATTATCTATCCCAGTTTCGAAGTTGTCATATTTTTAAACTTCGTTACTAGACAAGAATCATCATTAGCATTAAAACAGCTTATGTCACATATTTAAAAATTGTTGGGTTTCCTACTTTCATCTAATTCTCTACTTTCTTCGTATTCTCTTCTTTACGATATCTCTGCATTCGTCGACTTTTTACATTCAACAAGTTTTCGGAGCTCTTCGAGATTTCTACATTCATCGAATTTCCGGAGTTCTTCGATTTTCCTACATTTATCGAGTTTTCGGAGTTCCTCCAGTTTTTTTTTCTTCGAGATCAATATCTCGAAGAAAAAAAAGCTGAGCTTTGTAAATACAAAGCTCAGCTTTTTTTCATCTCATACATTTCTCAAGTTTTCTACGCTCTTCAAGCTTCTTACGTCTATCGCTTTCAGTTTCATCTTCTTTTTTATCATCGAGTTTCCTGCATTCTTCAGTTTTTTTGCGGTCTCCAAACTCTTTACTTTCATCACGTATTTTGTCATCTAGAAGTTTCCTACATTTGTCAAGTTTTCTAAGCCCATTAAGTTTTCTACTGTCATTGGATTTCTATTTATCAAGTTGTCTATGTTTCTGACATTCTTCAAGCACTCCGAGTTCTCCAAGTTTCCTACATTCTTCAGCTTGTCTTTGTTCTTATGGTTTCTTACATTCTTCAGCTTGTCTTCGTTCTTTTAGTTTCCTATATTCTACAGCTTGTGTGCGTTCTTCAAGTTTTATACAATTCTCGGATTGTCTGCGTTCATTAGGTTTCCTGGAGCAAAGCAGCCATCAGATCTTTTATGGTCTTCATGTCTTCTAAATTCTACAGAGATGAATTTAGAAGAGGAAGAGAGAGAAAAAAAAGACGGGATAGCCCGTCTTTTTTCATTCGTTGATGGAACGTCTACTGCGGGTGGAATGCACCTTGACCTAATAGTCAAATAGCTTGCTCCACTTTGCGAAATTTTCGTGACTCGTTAGGACCAAGGACCAACATTTGTGTAGTTACAAAATAGTGTAGAAAACGGTTTTTTTTAATAAAGATTTTTTCGAAATATCACATGTTTCAGGATTTTAATTTTAATCGTCGCACAAACCTGTCTAAACACGTTTTGGGGGGAAACTTTCTACATGGTAGGTACGGTTCCAGTTCCAACGGGAGTCGTTTCCTGTGACAAAGGACATTGGCCTAAAAATTGTTACTGTACCTACACTAATTTACGAAGTATTTCTGTGCCACCTGGAGTTTTCTCTAAACATGAACAAGTATCCTCACAATAACCTGTTTTTGCTTCTACTTTACCTTCCTTTTTATCATTGTCTATAAAAAGATTTTAGAACATACATAAATTAATGTTAGTAAGCACGAGGCTATTTCGATAAGCAGTATTATAGTTATAATATAATTTACATTTTTTGGAGGGCCGACCATGTCTAAAATGCCCGGGCCGGTTTCAGGTCCCAGTCCGGTCCTGCCTGGTAATGAGCCGCGGGGTACCCCAGTGCTCTGCCCCACTGAAAACACCATGTTTCTCAGCCCAATATACCCCGGCGAAATAAATACACTATTAAAAACCTAAAAAGCAAAAAAAAGTCATGGAATAGACGAGTTACCACCAATGTTAATACGACAATGTGCAAACGAACTTACCTTACCATTCTACTTGCTAGTAAATCAATCTTTCGAAGACGCCGCTTTCCCGGACTACCTAAAGAAAGCACTTATAAAACAAATCCACAAAAAAACTTTTTTACAAAAAAATACAACCGACTTCCAAAAACAACACTACAATGTGAAAAATAACTTTAATTTCGGAAGTCGGTGTCTGGTTAAATGTATTTATTTTCGTTTTTTGCCACCGACTTCCGAAATTAAAGTTATTTTTCACATTGTAGTGTTGTTTTTGGAAGTCGGTTGTATTTTTTTGTAAAAAAGTTTTTATTTTTACTTTTTAGTTGTGGGACCTACACCACACAAATTCTAATACCACTACCTGCAAAACAAACTAGAACATCATCTATATAAAAGTGGGAAAAAATACGTATTATTGAAGCTAACTCAAAAACTACCCAAGCAAGGTTAATCAATTTTATATGGAACCAACTTTGATGTATACCCTCTCGAATAACACAAAAAAAATCCAAATCGGTCCAGCCATCTTCGAGTAACCGGGGAACATACATAAAAAAAAATAAACCAAGATTCCGACGAATTGAGAACCTCCTCCTTTTTGAAGTCGGTTAAAAAGAACTCAAAAACGGATCCAAGCAATTACTGTCCAATAGCGCTTTTACCAAACGCCTCCAAAATTTTTGAGAAAGAAATGTGCAATCGTGTTTACTCCTTCTGCGAAAAATACAAAATATTTAATGAATTCCAAAACGGATTTCGCAGAAACCGATCCACTCAATCTGCAATCTGCCTAGCCTTTTCCCAACTTTGTTGGGGTCGGCTTCCAGTCTAACCGGATGCAGCTGAATTCCAGTATTTTACATGGAGCGACTGCCTATCTGACCTCCACAACCCGGTAACTGAGTAATACGATACCCCTTGGTAAGACTGGTTGTCAGACTTTCGGGCTTCTGACGACCCGTAACGACTGTCATAGATCCACGAATGACAGCCGGGGACCAACGGCTTAACGTGCTTTCCGAGGCACGGAGGAGTCTCGGTATGTAAAGATGGTCACCCTTCCACGGACCAACCCCGGCAAGTGTAGCTTAACCTGATAGATCGACCCGTGCGGCTGTTACTAGTTAGCCACGAGCTCCTCCACCCGAAACCGATCCACTATTCTAGCAGTTTATAATTACGTAAAGGAAGCTTTAAATATAATAAATGATAAAAATACGCTGTAGGTTTATTAATAGATATGACCAAAACTTACGATAAAATGCAATACGACATTCTGCTAAATAAATTACAAGGTAAAGGGATCCGCGGAAAGGCTCACGAATGGTTTAAATCTTATTTAACAAATAGAGAACACCAGGTCGAAATAGAATTTTGTAATGAAAATACCAAAGAGATTCAGAATATTCGATCTGACAGCAAAGCAATAAACGCCTCTATTCCCCAAGGAAGTGTAACTGGATGCCTTCTCTTCCTTATAAACGACCTTCCAAAAACCATAGAAGGGCCATGCGCCTTGTTTGCTGACGATATTTCACTTCTAACTTCATGCGTGAACAATGTTGGCTTGAGCGAGGACCTAACTAATACACTAAATAAATCAATAACTTGGATGAATGACCATAACCTCGAAATAAATTTCTCTAAGTCTAATAATGCCCTTCCACCCTCGTCAAAAAACCCCACTAGACATAAACTTCACTTACAACGGCACAACAATAGAAGTCGTTCATGAATTTACTGTACTTGGCCTGTCTATAGATACAAACATTAATTGGAAGTCACACATCAAAAAGACAAAATCAAAACTATCCAAATTTGCATACGCCCTTCGTGAAATCAAAAATACCACTAACCTATAAACAGCACTTGTCACCTATTATGCCTACGCAAATGCGTGGCTCGTTACGGCGGCGTGATATTGTGGGAAAACAGCACGGATGCACCGACACTTTTATTTATTTATTTAACCTTTTCGCACACAAAACGTACAAAGGCGGACTTAATGCCTTAGGCATTCTCTACCAGTCAACCAAGGGTGGTGAAGAGACTTTTCACATTACAAAAAAGACTTATAAGAATACTAGTAAAAATAGAAGACACCGACAGCTGCAAACCTCATGTCCAAGAGCATAAAATACTTACCCTCCCCTGCCTATACATTCTAGAGATCTGTAAATTCGTGCGAAATTACCAACACTTTTGCACAACAAGAGAAAATATACAGTCAAATTATACATTACGCCATAAAAATACAGTAAACTTACCAAGCTCTAAGCTAAAAATGCACTCAACAAGTACACTTACTAGTCATATCAACTAAAATATATAATAAATTACCAGAACTAATTAAAGAACAACAAAAAAAATATATATATTCTTAAATAAATTAAAACAATTTCTAATATATAAATGCTATTATAGTGTCAATGAATATTTAAATGATAAATTTTAAAATAGGTACATGTTTCTATAAAATAATTACATAAAACATAATCAATGATCATTAATTATAATTATTAATTAATATAATAGTTAATTAAATATAATCAGTAATCATTGATTATAATCATTAATTAATATAATCAATAATTATTATTATCAATCATTTAATATTATCAATCATTATATTATATCAGTTATAATCAACTAAGTAGAATATACCCTCTTCCTCTCTCCTACTTTTTGCTGTGCCCGACAGGGTCCACAATGATCATATTTTTTGTAAAACCTACCACCTAATTTTACATGTGGAAGCAATAAATATATTGAGTATTGAGTATAAGTATGACACGTGCGCACGATTACGTTTCATGTTATCTTACGGATAGTAAGGAAAATTAAACCCGGATAAAAATATAATAAGTGCAATGAACTTTAAAGTACTTGCATACCTAGCTGTTTGAGGAACGCGACATACAGGCCCAGATAACAGCTGAGTGTGAAATTCAAATGGCAGATATTAACAGCTCCTGACATTTATGAGACCTTACCACTGAATGATTGAATGATTTTGAGATAGGTTTATTAAATGAGCTGTGGTGGTCCAATAGAATAACGGCCGCGGCCACTTACGAGTAAGTAGTAGGCGGGTCGTAAGTAGGTTCGAACCCGGCAGGCACTTTATACTTTGTGTAAATAATTTAATCACTATCTGCTCTCAAAACGGTGAAGGAAAACATCGTGAGGAAACCAGCATGTCCTAGAACTAAAAATTTGTAGAAATTTGTGACATCCACCAACCCTCACTGGGCTTGCGTGGTGATGGCTTACGAGTTACGGCCCACTCCTCACAGAGAGGTAGATACAGAGTATCTTTTTTTTATTACGCGAGCCATTTTCCGATTAATCATTTGAATGGTCAATACCTATACATCAACAATGTGAAAGGTAACGGTAATCTTTAATCAAAACATAACATCGTAGATCAATGGCCTCTCCGGAAAGTAGCTCATTATATTCTCTCCACACAATAGATATTAAACAAACGTGAAGCCGTGTATACATAAATTAATACACGGCTACATATCAAGCTATACATTTCCAGTATAAGCTGATCTCGCATTGTATAAGAATTCCGTACAATAAGAGGTCAGCTTATACTGGAAATATCAGTTAGCTTGATTTGTAGCCGTGTACGTGACTAGGTATCTACAGGATTTTATTGAGTTACGGATACAAAGCAAGAACCTATCAAAACGGGCTTAAATCACCAACTTAGGGACAGGTTTCAGCCCCCCAAACATTTTTTTTTTGTTTTACCTATACCTACTTACTACCAAATGTCCTGCAAGGTCGCCAAAGGTCAAACATCAAATACATTCTGAGGTCAAAGTCATAACGGTAACAATATAAGGAATACCCCAACAAATTGTACACGTCCCACTTTGCAGACAATGAACTGCACTAGGCATCAGATTGCAAAAATGAAAAAGCATCCATTGACAAAGAAATATTGAAGGATCTTATTCGACGCTACAGCTAGGTACCTACTATTGTAGTACCAAAACCTATTCTAAAACGTTTAGAGGATAAGGCGTATCATCATCAGCCTTAAGGATTCTTATGACTTTTGACTTATGAGTTAGGCAGAATAGTAGACCCACTTTTCACCGGTTATGTTTAAGTACCATGTGATAAGGACGAGCCTGTTGCCATCAACCGAGCACAAATCCAGACTCCGGGCTGCTACTGAGAAATATCAGATGGCAAAACCCCATAGCACTTTGCCCGACCCAGGAATCGAACCCAGGACCTCATGCTCAACAATAGCGCTTACGACCACTAGTCCAACATGGCTGTCTTATGAACTACTTAATTATATTCCCCATGTCGAACAGGCTCATGTCTTACTTTGATGCCGAATTTGAATTTTGTGTAGGCGAGTCTTTTTTTAACCGACTTCAAAAAGGAGGAGGTTCTCAATTCGTCGGAACCATGTATGTTCCCCGATTACTCGAAGATGGCTGGACCGATTTGGATTTTTTTTTTGTTTTATTCGAGAGGGTATCACAGTTAGTCCCATAAAAAAATTGATTAACTTTGCTTCGGTAGTTTTTGAGTTAGCTTCAATAATACGTATTTTTTCCCACTTTTATATGGATGATGTTTTAGTTTGTTTTGCAGATAGTGGTATTAGAATTTGTGTGGGGTAGGTACACAACTAAAAAGTGAAAAATAAAAACTTTTTTACAAAAAAATACAACCGACTTCCAAAAACAACACTACAAAGTGAAAAATAACTTTAATTTCGGAAGTCGGTGGCAAAAAACGAAAATACATTTAACACCGACACCGACACCGACTTCCGAAATTAAAGTTATTTTTCACTTTGTAGTGTTGTTTTTGGAAGTCGGTTGTATTTTTTTGTGAAAAAGTTTTTATTTCTAACTCTTTTTTTTGTACCAAATTAATCTTTAATTTCTGATTCTCAATTAACTAACGTGTTTTAGGACGTGAGCTGAGCTACAGCCGGCGCCTGAGTGTCACAGAAGGCGGGGGAGTGGTGTTAAAAACTGGTTCAGCAGAGCCGGTGCTCGCGCATGCGCCAACTGATATTGCCAGTAAGTTACATTTTTTTCTATATTTAGACTTATACTACCCTATATTCCCAGGTACTAGGTTGTAGAGATCAGTTCGACTATTGCTCTAAGTTAAGTTCTGGAATTCAGCATCCGATTAGACTGGTAGCCGATTCCAATATAATTGGGGAAAGGCTACGCTGACTACCCTAGATACCCCACACAGAATACTGAAAAAACTTGTAACCTAATTTCTTACTTGGATCAAATTGGAAGTCAAGCTTCTGAAGCAATGGTGATGATTGAATAATAAATAATTCATTTAAATTCATAAACGACGACGCAGGCGCCACGCCAGTGGCACCTACATAAACAGATATGTTTACATTTATTTATCATGCGTCACATCATACTCAATGTTGTGTCAATGAAAATTATAGGAACAATTAAAAGGAAAAGATATGTCGTCTAATGCAAACGCATGCAGTAATTGATAGAAAAGTCGCACTTATACTATACCTAATCTTACGAAAATCTTGTGTCAATATTATAAATGTGATAGTTTGTATGTTTGTTACTCAATCACGCAAGAATGACTGAACAGATTTGGATAAAATTGGAACACAGATAGTTTATAACCTTGTTAATCCACCCTAATTGCGTAACACATTATCAATCGGAGTTGGTTTCATTTTGACAGGTCAACAACATTCATTGCGTTATTTACGTTGTCGAGCAGATAAATTTTTCGAACATATGAAGCAAATGGATTAGCAATTTGTTTCAAAATGATTCAAATTCCGATCGATAGTTTGTTACGCAATTAGGGTGCTGACCTATCTGTGTGCCAATTTTATCCAAAAGGATAATTTTTGTCCCGGTAGTAGGTACCTACGTTCCTGTGGAATAATTCCGACCTCTACGCGGGTGAAAGCTAGTTCATTATAAAGGTTTTGATATAGGATCATCATTAAAACAAACAAATAAATACTGCGTCAGCAAATTTTATGTAAATAGTTTACACGTGTTGTTTTATTAATGTTTAAGTTGTAACTACTTATTATTTAAGATCGAGTCAGATATATTAACGACATAGGTAATGGATCGGACGAATAGCTTAGTTAGTGCATTGAATTTCCATAATTTATCGGAAAAGCCGCCGCGAGGGAGTGTTGGAAAACTCTTCCAGTCGAATCTTTTTCCTTAATTTGCTGAAAACATACTGACAACTAATCATTTTACTAGTAACTACTTAGGTGTATAGACGATTGGCCACTACATCAAAAAAGTCCAGTCCAGAACACAAATATTCCGAGTATCCTTTCAGCATTATAATACTATCTTTCTTTCTATTAGTAGAAAGATGAAAATGCGTAAACAAATTAGTGCCTTTTGATGAACTCCATCTACAACATTGTATGAAAAAATAGCTGGTACCTACATACAGGATGGTCCAAATAGTAACATCAAAAAGAAAAATCTGAGTTCCTCATACCCAGGGGTATTCGAAAATACCCCATGTATGTTCCGCAATTTTTTGTAGTTTTCGAGTCGTTTTTGTTTTAGTAATTATTTAGAGTTTTCTGCCGGTGGAGCTTGAAAAATTCATATCTTTTTTGTTGTGTATTTTTCAGATGTTTTTTTGTGACATGAAAGTAACATTCAAGACGTCAATGTCACAAAAAAATCTAGGTAGGTATGAGATTTTTCTTTTTGACGTCACTATTTGGACCACCCGGTATATGTTCGCATAGCTCGTCAAAAAGTACGGAACAGCAGATTTTTTTTTCGCGATTTCAGGTTGGTCCCATAGTAGAAGTTGTATGGTGAGTACAACACTATCGTGGCAGCTCCCTACCCTAGCCAATAAAAAAGCAGCGTGTATACAGGGTTAAATTAAATTAGATAGCGAAACTCCGCAGGTTATGTATGGGTATCGATATACATGACAAAATAAAAATAAAAAAGATTTGATGATTATTTTTTGGGATCAATAACCGCTCGTAGTGTTGTTACTTGATTAGTGTAAGTTTACAAAATCTGTTTTGAGATATCGATACCAATCACGTCCAAAAAAAAAAAATAAAAAAAACTGATTTTTAAATTGTATTTTAATTTTAAGTGATTACACTATTACCGGTTGATGACCCCAAAAAAACATCATCAAAATTAATTTATTTTTTGTTTTATCATGTTTAGATGTTGATACCCACCCACCCATCATGTCTGCGGAGTTTCGCTAGCTAATTTAATTTGACCCTGTATATTGTACCTACATTATGTTGACACTCAGGCAGCCTGTTCGTGATGGGTGCTGGTCTGACCACCGAGTGGGAGCCCGTAGCTGCCCGCATCGCTGACCCCGCACTCTCCGCCTGCGCAGCCATAGTCCTCGTCATCTTTAACTACCCCTTCAGTAAGTAACTACACGTTTTTTATACAATTAAGCATCATGCAATTGTCACCAAAAAGAAACTTTAGATAATAGTAATAGTCCATTTATTTGTCAGAATATTGTTATAAAGTTGTAACAAAATTCATAATAATATTGTGCCGTTTCCGGCATACAAATACATTTTACTGGTTTTGGTTAGTTTCTTTAGATATAAATAAAATTGAATTAAATAAATTTGTATAGCATTAAAATTGCAAATTAGTGAAAATTAAATATTAATAATGGAGATGTCAAAAATATTAAATTAAATCAAAGATATAGAAGAGAATAAAAGTTGACTTAAATAAAATTATTTAAATCAGCTTTTCATTCATAAAATCATTAGTCGAGTAGCATTTACTTAATAATAAGAGATAATTGAATAATTTACATTTAAATGTCCTAAAGTTAAGTGCTTTAAAACAATCTAGTAGTTTATTATAAACTTTAGTCCCCATAAAAAATAAGTACATTATTAGAAAATAGTTTATTAATTCGTATAGGTTACACGAAGCATGTGAACTTTGCGGCTAGTCTGGATACACCATTATGCAGCTGAAATTCATGCTTATTTTGGTACCTACACAAAAATACAAATTTCAAAAATATTTATTGCTAGGAGTGGTAATATTTAAAATTTTTTTGAATAATGCAACACAGCTTTCCATTAGGTGCGCGCCAAATATTGAGCGAATGCATTTCTTTTGAACTCGAAATACTCTGTTAAGTTCTACAGAATTACCCCTTATTATAATGCCAAAACACAATATTGATGAGACATGGCCATGGTATGTATTGCTGCATCAACACTAGCCACACGTGTTAATCTGCATAGAACGAATCTATCTATTATTCTGCCTACTTCGCCAATATGAGTTTTCCAGTTACAGTGTTTTGTCTATTGTTATCCCTAGGAACTTCGTACTCTCAACCTCTTCAATTGTGTCATTGTCATACTGTATTTTCAACTGTGGACGCTTACTGTTATATGTTTGGAACTGTATCATTTTGGTTTTGCTAATATTATTATGAAGATTATTTTGTTTGAGATATGTGATAATTTTATTTAGTGTGTCGTTTATGGTCTGGTTTGGGGTCTGGTACGTCATAATTTTCATTTAGAATACTGAGGGATGTATCGTCAGCATATAGTATGCAGTTGTGGGAGGTTACGCTAGCTAAGCCATTAGCATACAGCAAAAACAAAAGTGGTCCCAGTATAGTCCTATAGTCCTTGGGGGACACCACAATTATTTTCCCGATAGGGAAATCTGCAGATGATTTTTTGGTGCCCTGTATGTCTCGAGATCTCAACACATTGTTGTCGATGGACGAGGTAGCTTTCGATCCGTTTTAACGCGTTTCTTCTAATGCCATAATTCTCATTTGAGAAGAAGCAATTTATGGTTGACGAAATCGAAAGCCGTGGACATATAGGAAACAGAGGTAATAGGTATTTTATCATTAAGCCTTTTGATTATTAATTTTAATATAAGCAAAACAAGCCAATGTGGTCGATTTATTTTTCCTAAAACCAAATTGTTCTTCATTTAAGATCGGTACTTTGATACGAAGCTGTAAAGTTTTTCATGCATAACTTTCTCAAAAATGTTTGAAATTATTGGTATGAGCATTATGGGACGATAGTTATTCATGTCATTGGTGTCACCTTTCTTGTGGATTGGTTTGACAATAAAGAGCTTTAACCGGGAAGGGAATAAGCCTTGAATAAATAATAGGGTAATCATATGGCTAATATGCGATGACAAAATTTTTGAGCATATTTTGAGAATTTTGGTGTTTATGTCATAGATGGCTATGACATAAACACCAAAATTAATAGCCTATGATAGTTGGTAAACTTTAAAAAATTAATTGTTTTAAAAACAGTACTCTCATTGGTTGGGGTCAAATAAATAGTTTTTGGGATGTGAGCTATCGGTGGCCTGTGTCAAGATACCGGCTAATGGTCTTATCAGTCATTTCAATAAAAACAAGTGCGTGTCGGAACACGCACAATGAAGGGTTCCGTAGTTGAAAAGAATTTAACCCAAAAACAAACTTAACAATGGATCCCAATAATTTTTTTTTTTAAGTCATAAAACTACAAATTAACAATTTTCGGACTTTTCCTTTACTTGTGCTGGGAGACCTTGCTTCATTCCAAATTTCATTATTCTAGGTCAACGGGAAGTACCTACCTTATAGGTTTTGATTTACTTGCGACAGTTGCGAGTAAATCAAAACCAGAGAGTCAAAATGTGTCTTAGAATGGCCGTATTGTTTATTGCGTTGACTTAGAAGCTTGATTTTTTTAAAACACTAAAGGGACTTTATACTTACATAATTGATATTAATTTCAACTTGATATCTCCACGTGTCCTTGAGAAAAAGGGTCTTGACATACTGACAGGCTTGACATTTTTTTATGTGATAGAATTACAAATTAACTTGTCTTACAAGTGTCTGTATCACAAAACTCTAAGGCACATAATTGTAACGGAAAAGTCTTACAAATATGTAAATTGTAGTAGGTATTATAATATATTTGTGATTTCTGTGATATGCAATTTTTTCTACAATTTAATCATTTTGTAGAATTGTAGACTAGTTAAGTGTTGTGATTTATGAGCCTATACTTAGACAATCGTCCCAGAACTTCTCCAGAACTCCCAGAAATCTAGCCGTAGGTAGACATCCTTCGGCTGTTATAATACTCAATTTAATTATAATTACGAAGAATTTATCCAACTGATTTTACCGATTATAAAACAATATACATCAAAATTGATGCTATCTTCAATTGCTTAGATAAATAAGTAGTCGATTAGATCCAACAAATTACCCCAGACGATATCAAGGTCTATAACATTTTATATTGTATGTAAATAACCATTTTACCTGTTGATATCATTATATTTCGTAACACGGTAATTAATTAAGATACCGATAAAGCGTAGAAAAAATGTAACATTATATGTACCTAATAATTAAGAAAGACGAAAAATATTCAGTTCCCTGCATTAAAACTAGGTAAACATAGGCACACACAAGCAATGAACAACGTTACCCACTAAATGGGAAGTAGGTAAGTGGAAGTGTTAGAAACTTCGAATAACTGCCCATAATCCAAGATCTTCTATTAGCAGTAACTGAAGTGGAAATAATCGCGATACGAATGCGATGCAACCCAAGTTACGCAAAAGTTTCGTAACTGTGGGGACACTGGGGACCAACGGCCGATGTTTCCATTATTTCACTAGTTATTTCACGGGTGAGCTACGTTCTCCAAGCAAGAGTTACGATCAGAAGTTTTCCTCAGACTTTGCAACACCATAATCAATTCGTACCGAAAGTTAACTTATTTAATAGATCGTCAACTTCACTTGGCAAAACTTAATACAGTAACCAATTTCACAGATCGATTCAAATATGGCTTTTTTTTAATGGGAAATTATCAATGACTTCTCCCACTCTGGGTGGAGCGGGAGGGCGTGTCAGACTTTTACTGACTAAAACCCACCCGTGTTCCTTCAGTTGCCTGTGCCAGGGCCACGGTATCTCTTTTTACTACTTATAGGGACTAGGTATGTAGATTGCCTATAGTTTCCAATTTCGCCCAACAACAAGATCTTTAACATATCGTAATAAATATTGCTAGTAAGTAGCTGCTGATACAGTATCAGATATGGACTTTACAACCGCTTACTACAAATAGACTGTCAGATATGTCTATAGATAAATGAGCTATTTACATGGAAAACGGTGTGATAGATTAAAATTTTCCTATATACTTACTTCATCTGTTACTAAGTGACTTCGGGTTCAGATAAACCATGAACAGAAGCCTCGCACGTACTATCAGCCGAAGATAGTCTACATACAGTTAAATAATAGTAAAGTAGGCTTCTTCTATTACCTACTTAAACGCTCCTTTTGATGAGCATGTGATATCTGTTCCTTTATTTTTCCATCCACTGCGAAAGGACAAACACTGGTCTATAAATATCGTTAAGGTGGCCAGACTGAAGAAACTATCACTATCTATATGAGCCTATAGACCACAAGCGATAAATAGGCAAGATTCAACAAAATGGGCCTTGGGGAAGGCCTTACATCCCAGCTCAGTAGACGTCTTTCGGCTCAAATGATGATAATGAAACGGTCCTTCGATCCCCATATTAAGTGGCATTATGTAGTTTTATGATTTTTCTCCCTCTCTCTCTAAAGTGCGGTCAGCGGGACTGGTGCTGCTCCAGACCGTGCCCGAGGGTCTGGGCACATGCGAGCTGCGAGCCGCCGCGCTCAAGGTGCCCGGGGTGCTGGCCATACATGAGCTGCACGTGTGGCAGATGCACCGCGACAAGGTCGTCGCCACCGCACACATTGCGTACGGATCACATGAGGTGAATAGAAATTGGTTGTAAACGCAATGCAATTATCACACCTAATCATATTTAGTCAGTTATCAGTCAGTCAGTTATTGTATATATATTATGGATCTTTGTTTTTGCCCTGACTTAATTCATGAGTGTAGAAACGTTTGTTCTATCTAGTAACTGTAACAGCTTCCCTCTACCTATACAGGGTTACTGGTAACTCGACGTATTCCTTGCAGGACGTCATAGTAGGGTTAAAATGCAGCAAATTAGGCCACCAAATGTTCTACCGAAATTCAGTAGTTTTTGAGTTAATTCGATTTTTAGCTTTTTTATGAAAAATCCCAGATTAAATCATTTGGAGCCAATTTAAAAATGATTTACGGCGCGACTGTACTGAAATTTAAGTTAACATCATAGCTGACGCCGTAGCAGATCCTTGTTAATAATTCAAAGTTCAAAAATGCCAAAAACTTTGGCAAATATCACTAAAGAAACATTTAGTTTTTTGTGAATTTTGCTATTACTTCATACAAAATGTTGTCTAGTGAAAATAAAAATTACTACGCCTGATGTACAAATTACTAGGAAAATATCCTTGTCTTATCAGCTATTCAGAAAGGTATGATTGTCAATACTTTTGCATGTGTGACAGGGAAAGAATGAGTTTTATGAGGAGCAGGTAAAATTGCGAGACGGTCAACCTATTGTTTCATATTCGTATTATTCGTAGTTTTTACCTGCGCTTGAACCCCAAACACTCGGCAAGCTTTGTGATTGGTCACTATTGTTCTCCCGGCATGACACGGGGTGCGACTTTACAAAATCTGGTCGTCAGAGTCAGTTAGTTTCAACTCTACGTCGCGCAAGCTCGTGTTTTGTTATCTGGCTATTTCCTTAACTGATACTGCGTATCTTGCTCTTGTGCTGTGCTGTGCCTTCATAAGTGCTGACTATGGCTGCATATTCTAACCTTGAATACGCTGACATAATGTACTGTTACTGACTTAGTGACGGTAACGCTGCTCAGGCGCGGAGAGAATATCAACTTCGTTTTCCCAACCGCCGACTCCCACTCGTTAGTGTTTTTGGATCGACTTATCGGCGATTATCTGAAACTGGCAGCGTCCAAAGAAGCAGGCAAATTGACACTGGTCGTTCTCGGAGATACACGGCTGAGGACGAAGAGCTGATTCTTCAACGTTTTATTGACGACCCCAACATATCGACAAACATCGTAGCGCGTGAGCTTGCTATGTCACAGTGGAAAGTCTGGTCTGTAGTTCACTTATCAGGCCGACATCCATACCACTATCAACCTGTCCAGTCATTAGAAGAGGGAGATCCGCCAAGACGGCTTGAATTTTGTCGTTTTATGCTAAATGCCGACGCCGAAAGCGAAAACTTTTTAAAAAACATTCTGTGGACCGATGAGTCATGTTTTGACCGTGATGGTATCACAAATTACCACAACTTACATTACTGGGCACCGAAGGCAGAAGCAAATCCTAAGAAACTGAAACCAACCGCATCCCAGCGTAGATTCTCGCTTAATGTTTGGATGGGTATTATCGACGACAAATTAATTGGCCCACATTTTTTACCCCAAACATTAAATGGGGAACTTTATGAAGATTTCCTAAGAAATCATTTAACACCACTGCTCACGGATGTACCGGAAGACAGAAGAGCAAACATGATGTATCAACATGACGGATGTCCAGCCCACTTCCGAATCACAATTCGACAATTGCTGGATGAAACCTACCCAAACCGATGGATAGGGCGCGGTGGGCCAATTCCGTGGCCTGCACGTAGCCCTGATCTTACGCCACTAGACTTTTACGTCTGGGGTCATATGAAAGACCTAGTTTATGTGACCCCAGTAAATTCAATTGAAGAACTAAGGGAGAGAATAAGAGATGCAGCGGACCAGATGAGGGCAACAATCACATCAAGAATCACAAAAACTGAAGTGAGGAAGCGAATAAGAACGTGTATTAGAAACCGAGGGCAGCACATCGAACAAGACGTGTGAAAGTGTAGTAAAAGTTTTTAAACTGATATTTTATTATTAAAAATAATGCTAATATTCACGAAATAGTTTTATTGATTTTCCGAATAATCACCTTTTTGTGAGACGCACATAATGTAGTCCTTAACTTTGTATTAACTTTCATACCTTTCTGAATAGCTGATAAGACAAGGATATTTTCCTAGTAATTTGTACATCAGACGTAGTAATTTTTTTTTTCACTAGACAACATTTTGTATGAAGTAATAGCAAAATTCACAAAAAAACTAAATGTTTCTTTAGTGATATTTGCCAAAGTTTTTGGCATTTTTGAACTTTGAATTATTAACAAGGATCTGCTACGGCGTCAGCTATGATGTTAACTTAAATTTCAGTACAGTCGCGCCGTAAATCATTTTTAAATTGGCTCCAAATGATTTAATCTGGGATTTTTCATAGAAAAGCTAAAAATCGAATTAACTCAAAAACTACTGAATTTCGGTAGAACATTTGGTGGCCTAATTTGCTGCATTTTAACCCTACTATGACGTCCTGCAAGGAATACGTCGAGTTACCAGTAACCCTGTAGGTACAGGGCGTCCCAGAAATCGACCGACATGCATGCATGCATGGTGGTGATTGATAGCTTTGGTCAAGCCCTCCCATAATAACAACATATTAGGTTGGGGAAAAAGTCTTTTCGCATTATTATTATGTATGAACTTAAAATAAAATCTCTTTTGCTATACTATTTGTATCTGGCTGATTTTGGTATCATTGAAAGTTTAAATTTTAAAGAACATAATTCCAAACTCAAATTAGGAAAATGTGTGATTTTCATTTGTTTTTCGTACTGTCAAGATGAGTGAATCTAATGAAGAAATTCGATACATTTTAAAATTTCACTACAAAAAAGGTAAAAGTGCAACGCAAGCCGCGAAAAAAATTTGCGATGTTTATGGACCCAGTGCAGTGTCTGTGAGAGTAGCACAAATTTGGTTTAAGCGTTTTCAATCCAGAAATTTTGATGTCAAAGATGCACGTCGCTCTGGTCGCCCTCTTACGGATAAAATGGATGCCATTTTTGAAAAAATGGAGCAAGATCGGCATATCAGTAGTTACGACGTAGCTGAAGAACTGGGAATTGACCACAAAACAGTTTTGGCGCATTTGAAAAAAACTGGGTACACAAAAAAGCTCGATATTTGGGTACCTCACGAGCTCACTGAAAGAAACCTAAAGAACCGTGTACTCATTTGTGATTCTTTATTACGACGTAATGAAACCGAACCATTTTTGAAGAAGCTGATAACTAGTGATGAAAAGTGGATCACGTACGACAAGAACGTGCGAAAAAGGTCGTAGTCAAAGGCCGGTCAGGCTTCACAGACTGTGGCGAAACCCGGGTTAACTCGCAACAATGTGATGCTGTGTGTGTGGTGGGATTGGAAGGGCATTATTCATTATGAGCTGTTACCACCAGGCAGGACCATCGATTCTAAACTCTACTGCGACCAACTGATGAGATTAAAGCAAGAAGTTGAGAGATAGCGGCCGGAATTAATCAACAGAAGGGGTGTGGTTTTTCATCATGATAACGCTAGACCTCACACATCTTTAGCCACTCAGCAAAAATTAAGAGAGTTTGGCTGGGAGGTGTTAATGCATCCGCCGTATAGTCCTGACCTTGCACTTTCAGATTTCCACCGGTTTCGGTCTCTTCAGAATTCTTTAGGCAGTGTCAGGTTCACATCACGAGAGGACTGCCAAAACCACTTGTCGCGGTATTTTGATCAGAAGTCCCAAAATTTCTATAGCAATGGGATCATGTCCCTACCGACAAGATGGCAAAAAGTTATCGAACAAAATGGTACCTACATACTTTAGATAAATGTAAATAATGTATATTAAAAAATGTTTTGAATTTTCTTAAAAAATGCGAAGAAACTTTTTCCCCAACCTATTATATTAAAAAATGTTTTGAATTTTCTTAAAAAAAGCGAAGAAACTTTTTCCCCAACCTATTATTTGTTCCGCAATATCTTAATTTTTTTAAAATTCAAATTTTATTTAAAAAAAAAATATGAGGATTGAATTTGTAAGTTTTTATGGAGAATCAAAGGTAATTTACGGAAAGTTTATTTACACATGAGAGTCAAAAGAATGACGCTTGGCCTTCGATTTTTATTAATATAATTATATATATATATATATATATATACAATTATATATATATACATATATTATTATATTGATTTTTTTGAAAATCGTACCTAGGTATAACTCGCAAACTATATGATTTTGCGAAACATATTATATGTTGTGTTATTTTGGGAGGGCTTGACCAAAGCTGTTACCACATGTTATTGTTGTGTCGTACATGTCGATGGTCGGTCGTCGATGGTCGTGTGTCGGTGGACCGACAGATACGATTGTATGTGATATGTACTTGAACACTTGTGTTAATGTGTGTAATGTGTGTATTCTGAAGTTACAACTTCCAAGCCGAGAAATTATTAGATATCGGTCTCAGTAATCCTAAACCTTAGATAAGTTTCTCCTGGTCATAAATAATAAAGCGTAACTTTAACTGAACCGATACATTTATTAAACGCTTATGTCGTATTTCAGGATTATTTGAAGAGTTCCGCGTTAGTATGTGATATATTCAAGCGTCACGGCATCGGCCTAGTCACCCTACAGCCGGAGTTTACACTCACCTCTATGTTAGGTAAGTCATTTAGTTTAGTCCTTCAGTAGGTACCTACAAGTCACAAGGGAACTGCTCCAAGCGACCACGTTTCGTAGATTATAGGAGCTAGATTTTGTAATTGCTTTGCACATTCTTAAACTAGAGGATGCTAATGAACTTTTTACTCATACACAGGTACAGATGAAGAAAAAAAGGCGTTAATAGACTTCGCAAACCAGGGCTGTTCCTGTCCATGTGCCAAGGAGTGCACCGCGCCGCGGTGTTGCCAACCTCCTCACCTACCCACCGTCACTCGCATTTAGATAAGTTACATATACAATAAGTGTTCTTATACAAAACACTATAGTCACAACTGCGTGATTTTAAAGGAATGATAACTGATAGGACTTCGGCCTTCCAGTTAGATCATAAGCCAAAGTGGAGATGCCCCTCTCAGCGAGACAATTTTGACGAGACTTTTATCCTAACGGATTTTATAGGCTTCACATAATGTTTTAACGGTTCAACAAGAACTGATATTACCTACCTACGTATAATTAATTAATCTTGCCGTATTTTAATGAAACTGCCTTGTAAATATTATAAAAATAAGTTTCAATTTGAATAAGTAGGTATAGTTATTCATTCAGTCAAGTTTGGTGTAACCAATTTAGGTATTGGGTTTCGCACATAAAGTGTAAGCCGACGTGCTTACGGACGTGAAAATATCGCGGCGATTTTTTTTCGCGCACTGGATTTTCAACGCACTGTTTGCAATGCTTAGCGCCGAGAGTTGAAAATCCAACAGTGTGTTTTTTCGACACGCTAGAATGCACTCTGTTGTTGTTAAGTTGGATTCTTAATGCTCGGTTCAACACCGAGAGTTGAAAATCCAGTGCGCGATAAAATCCCGCCGCGATATTTTTACGTCCGTGCGAACGCCGCCTTACGCGCGTGGCCGTAATAAATTGTCTTTTGTGTTGAGTTGGTTATATTTGTCGAAAATATAGTATTATGAAATAATTTTATTCAGCCTTCAGTTATACCATAATCAGTAGCTAAATATACAATACTTAACTTAATGATCCTGTTTCCCCAACATTAGTTAATATTTTATTAGAAGAAAGTAAACATTTGAAATAAAAATGTTAAAAACTGAGTGTGATGAAACCGGCTCTATAAGTACCTACCACAGAACAGATGAACTGTTCTGTGGTACCTACCTATAATAATATTTTAAGAATACAACCAAAGAAGCTTGTTCGTGTGTCGCGGTAAGCGGCGAAATTTCTAATCGTGGTAAATAACAGTCAGCCTACAACAGTGAAAGTATAGTGAATAAAAACATGGTTCGCGAGCCACATTGTCAGTCAGCTGCTATCGCGCCGGCGCGCGGCGGCGCCCGCCACTGACATCGAAATCCATAAATTCATAATACTCTCTAATGACGAGACGTTATTGTCGAAGCATAAAAAGGTATTGTTATGGAGCTATTATGGTGACGAAAGAAATCTTTTTGTTCGCGGTGAAATTGTACATGCAAGTAGCGGAGAAAACTATTTTCAAACAGCAATCATCAGCAATAGATGTGACTGTAATTTACTAAGTAATTATTCTAAGCCATACTTTTAGTTTTTTTCCGTGGGTATATTTTTAGAAATATTCGAAAATTGTCATGTCGTGTCTTTGATCAAGGTGAATTATTAGATAATCAATACTAATCATAGACAGTGAAAGTAAAAACAAGACGATTACAACAGAATTATGTAAAATTTTATAAAGCCAATTACATATTTATAAAAGAGTAACCGTGGAGTTTCTTGCTCCAAAACACCAACTGGAACCGTGCAGCGTACACCTTGCTTCTGATGTTTCATATATGACCATGTAGGTTTATGTGAAATAAATTATTTTGATTTTGATTTTATAAATTGACAACAAATTTTTTGATTTTTTATCGTAAAGTTGACAGAGGTGGCATACAAAGCGACTGTGATGTTCCTCTAATCTAAAGTATTAAGGAAAGCTAGTTAAGTGAAATTGTAATCATTTAGTTAGGTAATTACCTACATTGTTATTGTACAGTAATGATGTTAACAAATAATACTAGTTTGTAAGTGTTTTGTGTACAAAGTTTTGTTGACTATTGATTTGAAGACAATTAAAATTTAATAAGTAACTTTCGTGGTAATTTCCTTTTACCTATCTAGAGTCGTGAAATGGATCGCCATGTATTTAGTATACTTTCACAGAATCTAAGTAGGCCGCACAAATACATTTGTTGCTTAAATTATTTTTCGTTTTGTGGCGTGTTTATTAATTTTTTTAATCACTCCAAATAAAAAAAAAATAAAAAATTAGGTACCTTAGCTAAATTACCTTAAAAACCAGTCGACTGCGATGCGGAGGAATTTTTCGACGCCTTATTTTAGTTTATTAATATTTTTAACCGACTTCAAAAAAAGGAGGAGGTTCTCAATTCGGTTATTTTTTTTTTCTAATGTTTGGTACCTCAGAACTCAGTCATTTATTTATAAACCGATTTGGAAAATTATTTTTTTATTTGAAAGTATATACTTCCAAATTGGTCCCATTTTTATCAAAATCCAGTTCTGGTGATGGGATCCATGAGGAATTGAGGGAACTCCTCAAAAATTATAGACAATACACAGCGATTTTGGTATTTTCATCAACAAATCAAGCATTTGCATTCAGAAAGTATCATCTGGTGAAGTGGAACTGATGAAGCAGACCACAGATGGCTACAGGAACTTCTCAACGATAATAAGTATTTCACGGGTGGCGATAAGATATCTCGATTAAGGTAGTGAAGTGACTATGACGAACCTTTTCTGATGAAAATGGTACCTACCATCGAACCGATCGGATGAAGAAGCCGGAAGGTAGGCACCGGAACTCAGTAACAAAACAATGTATTCTAGCCGTGTTTGTGCTTATTGGAATTGTCATGAGGTGCACTCTGGCTATAAATGATTCTAATAGTAATTATATGCCGCTTCAAATTACGCTACTTGAGTTGTATGTTATGTGTGGCCTTGATTGTCAGAAGTCAGATTTCGTAGCCTCGTTATCTCCGTCAACTTAGAACTACGCCTTCCAAACTTCTGGCACGGATTAGCATGACGTATATTTGCCTTTTTGCAAAGTTTTTATTTGAAATGGTATACTCCTGAGATGGACGTATTTTTCCCACGTACATGACTCTATGTGAATGATGCTATAATTTATTTTGCAGAATGGTATTCGAATTTGTGTGGGGTAGGAACCAGTGAAGTGAAAAATAAAAACTTTTTACAAAAACAAAAACAACCGACTCCTAAAAAAAACACTACAAAGTGAAAAATAACTTTAATTTCGGAAGTCGGTAGCAAAAAACGAAACTGAAAACCAAAGACACCAACTTCCGAAATTAAAGTTATTTTTCACTTTGTAATGTTTTTATTTTGGGAGTCGGTTGTTTTTTTTTTTTTTTTTTTTTTTGTAAAAAGTTTTTCAGCTATATTAAGTTATTATATTTTTATTTTATTAGTTTGTTAGTTAATTTAATATTTTACAAACGTTGTAAAAATTTAAATAAATAAAAAAATAATGCCTAACTTCTTAACAACTGTCACATCATCGAGATAAATAGCCCGTCGAGATGTCTCGACGATGTGTCTGTGTCTCGATGTCTGTCTCGAAATCTGGAATGTTCCAGATTTCCTAGAAATTAAGACTTGTTTCTAACACCTGGATTAAGTCACTTTCTTCAAACGAAAAACAATCAAATTAAAAACATATTTTCCAACAACAAGACCTTTATTATAGAGTAGGCAGTAGATCATAATCTATTTTATTGTTCTGACAACTATGGCATTGAACTGACTAACATTATAACATTGTTTCTGTTTTAGAGGACATTAAATATTATAGGGTAATAGGTTAGACATTAAACATGACATTTAAATTGTTTTCTACTGATGAACGGCTTATATTAGTCGTCGTCGTAATTTAACTCGGTATGTTCAACCGAATTGTTCGCCAGCAGTTTTCGGCAGTGGGCCGGTCGACACGACCGACTTTTCATGAGTCGACGACAACCTCTTCCAGGACGCTGTGGAAACACAATTTTTTAAGCACAATGTCACAGAATAAAAACTCCAAAGTAAAGCATTGAAATGTAAGCTTTATGTCGTGTGACACACACAGTAGCATTTCTAGTGAGCCCACGCATTGCCTCGTCAACTGATATCACTTAAGTTTGGTTTGTCACTGTACGGAACACGATGTAAAGCTCACATTTCAATGCTTTACTTGGTGTTAAGTACCTAGTTTCGGGGACAGGTGTGTGACTGTAATTATAATCACACGTGCTGCAACTGGCTGACGTTCTTGTCAAACGCGACTTGATTGACCGCGCGAGTACGTCATGCCCCGCGTCCTAACCAAAAGCGTCGCGGCCATATCCTATCCAATACTATTAAATGAGCAATATTTATATACAACACCGTCATACTTTTAAGGAATTATGCTAACATTAATGTACGGAGCAGCTGATTATTTTTTGCGATTTCTGGTTTGGTCCCGTAGGAGAAGTTGTTCATAATGATGAGTACAATCTTTACAATGACTCCTTAAAAGGATAACGGTGTTTACACTTACGTGTGCGTTACTGGTAACTCGACGTATTCCTTGCAGGGCGTCATAGTAGGGTTAAAATGCAACAAATTACACCACCAAATGTTCTACCGAAATTCAGTAGTTTTTGAGTTAGTTACATCTTTAGTTTTTTTATGAAAAATCCAATTTAACAATGATTTACGGCGCGACTATACTGGAATTCAAGTTATTATCATACCTGATGCCGTATCAGATATTTCTTGATAAATAAAAGTTCAAAAATGCCTAAAACTTTAACAAAGATCACTAATTAAATATTTAATTTTTCGTAATTTTTGTGTCAAGAATAAAAATTATGAAAAAAAAACTTAATTTCGGTAGAGCATTTGGAGGTTTAATTTGTTGCATTTTAACCCTACTATGACGTCCTGCAAGGAATACGTCGAATTACAAGTAACCCTGTATATATATACACAATTTGTAATCACGTTCTCGAGAACGGCTCTAACGATTTCGATGAAAGTTACAATACGAGTATAAAGGTTTACGGAGGCGAAAAATCAATCTAGCTAGGTCTCATATCTGGGAAAATTCGTTTTCTCTATTTTCACCCGAGCAGAGCTCGGTACTTCATATAAACGACCGAGGCAATCGCATAGGTACACGCGAGACGATAGCTTTCGATTAGGACACGGCCATACAGTGCAAATCGATACGGAAGCAAACTTGCGTCATTGTACATTGTAACTGCGAAAGTTTACTTCCTAACTTTACGGATTCTCAGATAGTGATACGGTAAGCAAAATAAATGAGTGTGCAGAGTGCAGACAACTTGCTGAGGAATACCCTCGGAAAATTGCCGAACCCGTATCATAAATAATGAATGCTCATCCAACACATTTCTTAATTTTAAAAATACAGAAAACGTCATACTTTACAACGGTTTTGTAATGAGAAAACGTATGATCGATCAACTGATTGCAATTACATACCTCGTCACATGGTTGGATATTTCATGCGCTAATACGGCGAGCCAAATGAGAGACGTAATCAAAAGGAGACATTACACGCTTAACGCAATTCTCAAATAGCGATAAACTTGAAAGAAAATAATCTTAGATTACGCGCTGCAGATGAAGGATTTAATAAACGCCGAGATGGGACGTCGTGGGAAAGCCAAGAACGTCGATCACGCGGACATGACCAGATTATTCTTACTTCCACTTCTTCTACCTACCCTGGATCTACAGGTACGGTACAACTATTTTCTTAATGTCCCTCGGTAACCTTCGTGTTTCGTCAGACTTTAGCAGCTTTCCTCCCATTTTAAAAATAAATTACATTGAGCTAAAAGAGTATTAACAACTCTATATACTTCCAAGTCGATTGTGAGCGTCCGGTCTGCACCAAGTGCAAAGGGCAACTGATAGAAATCAGACTACTGACGAAACACGAAGTTTGCCGAGGGACATTAAGAAAATAGTTGTACTGTAACTGGCTGAAAGTTAGGTTAGGGTGAGTTAAGTACTCATGCCTAACTATTTGCTGCCTAAGGCACCTATCCCACCGCCGGCGATTAACGAAAAGCGAGCCAACTAAAAACGAGTTGGCGAGCAACGAGCAGCGAGTGCGCGACGACGATGAGCGATACTCGCTGGTACTGAAACCTTCTAAAGGCGCTCGGGCTTTGGGGAAAAGACCGGGGAGTGTGGGATTTTTACCTCACTAAAATCACCCCGGTGGTCACCATCTGAAAGGGGCACCGTTACCTCTCAAAAAACCAATCCGGAACCCCCTCTGTGCAACGCCTCTTAGGGCATAGGATCTCTGGGGAGACTGTAAAGGGATCTCCCCGAAACCTGACTATGCAAATGAGCAAGGCAGCACGTGACCACTGTGCGCCGTCTTCCCTGAGGTCACTCAGTGGACGGACAGAGTCCCCGCTCTGAGCGCCCGTGACCCCAAATTCCCGCCTGCCTTAAAGGATGCAGGTGGGGTTTCGGCGTGTTAGGCATCGAGGCGGTTTCCTCCCCGACGCCTTCTCCTCCGAGCGGGATCAGCCCTCTCACGATACCACTCGGCATCCTCCTTCTGAACCATCACGGTCTCACAGAAGGAAGCCATTTCCCGCCATTTACTTACTAGGGACCTACAATATTTTCTTCAATACACTTTCTCGACTGGTTCATATCGCACTACGATTAGGTTCACAATGCAATGTATTTCACACGCGTGCGATTTTTCATTTTCCAACACGTGTGCGGGAATAAAAATTGCCACAGATAACTTATACCTATACTTAGTCCAAATTGGTTCAATTCTATTCACACCGTCTCGCGCCAGTCTGTCGTCTCTCTATTCGGAGGTGAATGTTTTTTTTAAATCTCTGCAAAGAATTAAGCGTCTTTACGGCGTTAATATTTTTTGAATATTTAAATAATGTTTATAAATAGAAATCATCAAAAACCATGATTATTACAATAAAAAAAACGTTTATGAACAAATTAACATTTATTTGTGTTCTAAACTCAAAAATATTTTAATTTTCTATTTTTCATATTAGGCTGCCTGGCGAAAGTAAAGCGCGGAAAAAAAAGAAAATTTAAATCTTAGTTTCCTAATAATTCATGACAAAAATATTTTTCGTTATTTTATTTTACTTCTTAAAAAGTGTATTGAAAAACGTCGTTAGATACACGTGGACATTTGTTATTGCAGTTCTCGGCTCAAAAACAACCTCGCCTATGGCTCGGGTGTTAATTCCGCCTCGAATGCAATAACAAACATTCTCCACTTGTAACAAAATGTACTATTACGTTTCTTGAGCGAGAAAATCGTTGATAGCTGGTGGCTTCGATGGTGGGATAGGTGTCTTACACTATTTGTCCACCGGAACAGGACGTCAACGAGATCGAGATGACGGCGCCGAAGTAGCGACAGTATATTTACTATGGCCGAATAATCTCGTTGCTCGTGTCCCGTTCCCGGTGTGGTGGACAAACAGTCGCAGGGTGGCCAAATCGTAAACCGGCCCGCTTGGTTTGTTCAAGTCAAATTACCATTGCGAGCCACCATCTAAACTGGTCGCAAATTGTCAATCCATGGCGGTGCGGTTGTTATATTATGCTTTTGTTTTAAATATCGTGCTGCGTTTCACATAAACGGACGACGAAAAAATAAGGCACCAAAAAAAAAGAACGCGCCAGTCGTGTGGTGCTTCTTAGAATAAACAGATGAACATCAATAGATAAAGGCCACACTTACCACAACCAGTCTATAATTAAGTTTGATAGCGAAGTCGCAATCCCCGATGCATTCGCTCCACCCCAACCACGGACCCGTCTCGCAGCTTACCGCCTCTACTGCTTATCAATAACATATATTTGCTAAACAACTACGAACATCAAGTAGATAATGAGACGGTACAGACAACAGGAAGCTCAGAATATAGAACAAACCAGAACGAAACAGCGGGGTACTTGCGGAACACACTTAGGGCCTGATTCACCATCTACGATTAAGTTCCTATTAACTTACCTGGCAGATAATTTAATATATAGCTGTTTTATTTTTTCATTTATTCGGTAAGTAGTGGCTACTCGAACATCGTGAAATAGGCCCTTACAGTAGCAATGGCTTTCATTTTGACAGTTCAACAACATTCATTGCGTTATATAACGTGTCGTTTCGCATCCTCGTCAAATTTCAGGGTGTGATACAGAATATCAAACCAAACAACTTTCTCCATGGGACCAATATCGTAATCGCGAAAAATTTTTCAAATGTCCCATAGAAAACTTCAAAAACGCAAATGTATGGGACGGCTGATTATTTTTTCGCGATTACGATGTTGGTGCCATGTAAAAAGTTGTTCGGTTTGATGGTCTATACCACATCCTTAAATTTAACGAGAATGCAAAACGACACGTTGTGTTTGTTGTATTTACGTTGCTGTGCAGACAAATTTTTCGAATATATGAAGCAATGGATTATAGCAATATCCTTCAAAATCATTCTGATTGGGATTGAAAGTGTGTTACGCAATTAGGGAGATGTTATGAAAGTCATGCATGAATGACATAAAAACTTAAGAAACACAATGAAAAATACTCGCGAAATGCAAAGATCTTACAGTTACAGTGCCTTGCCGAAAATATGGCACATCGAGTTTCTTTTAAAGTTTGGCTTTGACGAAAGAAAGTTTTATTTGACCCAGGATAATGCACATAATATACACAAAAAAGAACGTATTACTGTCACTCACACGTCTGTGTCAGTCTTTTTCAAAATCACTATGTGCCATATTATTACTACCAGGAATTTTGTAATTTTCTGGCTACACACCAAACTCTTTTGTTAACTGTACATATGCCGTACATTCATTCACAGCAACGTGCAGTTTAAAGGTGAGTATAGACTAGAGCATTTTCCTACTTGTTACAAAACATTGAGCCTTTCACGAACATATAGAGGCATGAGGAACAGGGTGTAAAGTTCACTCATTCTCCATAGAAAAGGGAGGATCCTCCGACCCATAGCAGACGGGTATTGTGTCTGGTCCGGACGATTGATGTCGGGACGTTGTATTATGATAATAATTATGCTAGTTGCGCGGTAAACTCTGCTTGCGCGGTCTGAGGTTCCAGTGAGTCGGAACCGGGTGCCGCATAGTTCACGGTGAGTCGGAACTGTCTGCGGTGATTCCCCAGTGAGTCGGAGTGGCGCTGCGTTATGCTCCAGTGAGTCGGATGTGGTACAGCGTCAGATTGAGGCCGACTGCTGGCGTAGACCAGGAGAGGGTTGAAGGGCTCAAACTCAAACTCAAAGCATTTATTTCAATTCAATCAATCACAGGCTCTTTTGAACTGTCAAAGAGTCGGTCAGTTAGTCAGAAAGTTGAAGCTAGTTGCCCAATTCCAAAATGTACATATCTATGGAGAAGAACGGGCAAGACACTCTTTTCCATGGACACTCTTTTAAATCAAGATAAATATTACAACATCCTGGGTTCATTATTCTTGTTGCTTCTACATGTGATAACAATGTAAAAAAAAATACTTAAAAACAATTCAAAATATAATATATTATTATATTAAAAAATATTTGAATTTTGCTCTGCTTGTTGACCAGCCGAAAGTGCAGTGTGCTGTTCCAAGGTTGCTGATGAGGCTGAGGGTGATGACCAGGAATGCGCGTCCGCTGCATCACCTGCATGCAGATCAGGATACCCATTGAAGACGTAGGTGTTGGCTGGCTGTGTGACTCGCCGCTCGAAAGCTTGAGGAATTGATGCTGATGACGTCACGTTGAAGCAGTTGCACGAAGACTGCGTTGTCGCGCAGTAAACTCTGCTTGCGCGATGCAGGATTTTGCTTGACGACAGTGTGATGCGTAGTTCGCATGTGGCGATGTAGATGCCGCCACAATTTCATCGAGCAAAAAAGAAGAAAACGTGCGACGTAGAGTGAGGTGCGCGGAGATAAAGAGAATAGAAAGGAATGTTAGATAATACCTAGATACAGATAAATGCTTACTCGCCTCGCCGTCAGCATTAGGTACTTCGAAAAACTATGACGTGCATTTGCAGGAGCGAAACATGGAAATGCTCGAGAAAATGCTCTAATCTCTAGTGTATACTCACCTTAACGGATTACATATTAATGACATAAATTGAAATGGTATATTGCAATTGAATTTGTTACTAAAGCACGCGATGCAATTGATCTGTTCTTGAAAATATTGCGAACTGGTTTTATACGTTTTAGAATAAGATAACCTACTGTTAACCTTCTTTTCACATAGTTAGGTATCTACGTGAAGAGAAGGTTCCATTGGAACACTCCGGAATGTAATTTTGTAATGGAAAAAGTTCTCCGACTGGTTTAGAATTAAAAAAATAAATCAAGCAACATTTGTAAAAGCTCCAAGATTTTTTTGTTTTTCATTTAAAAGTTATCACAATCAATTTAGTCCCCATATCAACATACGGGGATAAATTGTTATAATTAAGTTCTGTCAGCGCAAAGCACATATAAATGTTATACAAAAAGGAGACTTTCTACCTACGCAATGCAGACTGACGACATTAATACAACAAAGGTGTAAAATTAACAATTACTTGCCATATAGCGGTGGGCCATCGTTTTGTATGACTTCATTATCTTCATGGGGTGGTGTTGGCTTCAATTTTTTCATAGCCGCGGCCGTTGCCTCGTTAGCAACAGTGGTGACTGCGAACAAAATAAACAGAATGAAAGAAAGCCTTTAAATAGTCAGAAAATAAGTCAGGAGGTATCGTGGGAGGGTTATTCCACAAGTCCCCATAGCCAACACAAAACTAAAACTAAACTTGTAAACTTTTTGTCCACAATTCCTTTTATGACCTAGACGTCAATGGTTGGAACCATAGATATATGAAAGAAGGAGATATGCCCGGTAGTTGAAAATGTATCAGAACCCGATGTCGCTAGGTTGGCCCCACCACCGCGCCACTACTACACATGTAGTTCAATAAAAGCAATAGATACAAAGTCGCGCACACACTTGCAATTCATAAATCAGAACATACTACACAATCAATTATAAACCTTAACTCCTCACACACAGCGTGCATTTACCATGCACCGTACAACTTACTCACACAAAAACATCTGGCGCTATTATTGTGTTGTGCAAAAAGCAATTTATTTTACATATACGCTAGTGATTGACTAAATCGGAAAGTTATCGATACTTCCATTTATTACTGTACAAGAAAAATTTGGGGTCCTGAAAATAAAATAAAAAATGATATGTCCAGAAAGTATTATATATTTTAAATTTAAAAAAAATGTATATTAAAAAAAAAAACACGAATCAATAAATTAAAACAATCCGGTTAAGTTGGTTTAGGCTGTGAAACCATAGGAATTGTTGAACCCTGTTATGATGTGTTTACTCACTGACCTGTAAAGTGGAGGTATTTGTTCAGTACTTGACGTACTCTTAATTTTGGGATTGCCCATTCAAAAAGCCTGCGAGTTTTCTTTAGAGGCTGGAACATTTCTGCCTTAAAGTGAATTGAGCATATGGTGCTACATTTTGTTGGGAATCAGTTATGTGGCCTTCCTGTGGCATCAATCCATTATTTTTTTGTATTTGTATCTTTTGGGAAGCTAAAAAGGTACTATAAGAACTTATTTATCATTTACATAATAAGTATCTTAAGCTATAGTCTATAGTCTAGGAACTAGTTGGCCGCTGAGACAGGGGTGAGGCGGCGGTTCGCAACGCACGTACTGAGTAATGCGCCCCCGCTCCTCCATCCCACCGCTCACATACCTAAGGCGCGATCAACTAGTTCCGCGCGGTCTATAATTCTTAACCTCACGATGAGTAAGCAGGTAGCAGACAACAGGCGAATAGGCTTTTGTTATTTAAAAAAAACCCTTAGTTAAGAAATAGTTAAATATATGAAAACAAACACATGCCATACTCATGCATAACAAATAAATAGCATGAATATGTTGACTTACGAGTATTTTAAGCAAAAATCACTAATATTTTATCTGAACCATACCGATTACTACAACGCATTCGAATCTTGTGGTGCATAGTTAAAGACTTTAGCGGAAGTAAAATACCAAAACCAAAAAAAAGTTAAGAAATAGCACGAAGATGCGATAATTTAAACCCAAAAACACTCCACCTAAACATTAATAAACTTACTTTACGACCGTTGGTTATGCATTTCTCAACTAGGTAAAATAATCAAAAACAGTAAAAAAGATTATTTTACATTCTCAAAGGTTTTCCAACCGTACTTAAACGTCATCTTTTCAAGTGTTCCAACTGGGCTAAAACGGTTGACAAATTGAAAAATAAACTATAATAGCAATATAATATTCGTTGGGCAATCGACATTATTATCGATAGCCTACTTTAGTGGATCTTAACCTCATCACTATCTCGCTGCAAGACACAGCGGCTGTACTATGCGACGCTCCGCGTAAATAAAGTATCGTTTTGTTATTTTTACATTGCTTGTCCAGTCGCTTAGCGACATACTTAAGGTAGTGGTTAAGGAGCAATGTATTTGCTGCAAAAATAGTACAGCCGCTGCGATATTTGAAAACAAAAATAACGTAGTAAAAGCAAGAAATATTTTACGATTTGTTGTTTTTTATGATTTTAAAGATAAATACAGTAAAATACTTTTAATTACATATGGTAAGTGATTCCGTGAGATACGAAGTTTTTAATATCACTTCGGTTTTTGCAGGAAACCACTGAAGAACACGGCATTTTTATAATTTATCGTGACCACGGTCGAAAGCGTACTAGTTCGCGGAGACGGCCATTTGGCGAGTAAAGGCACAGCGTGCGCATAACGCGTGGACACAAACACGCCCCCATGCCACTTCTCCTGTTTTTTATATTTCTATGGTTGGAACGAAGTTCCTTTCGCACATCATTATAATAAAAAATACTAACTTCGACTTACGGAGTCTAGTTTTAGATTTGTTCGAGTTACAGCGTCTAAATAATATGAGATTCAGCGTATTAGAATCAAATATCAATAATATCAGACCAATCCGCAGGAATCTAACTTAGAAAGATGTATTGATGATTTTCGTGGTTAAAATTATGTAAATAGATATATTATAGCCGCGTATCATATTTTTATCAACATATATTATATACAAGCTGACACTGACCTGCAAATTGCAAAAAAAGTAAGTTAATTTGAATTTCGCGGCTACTACTGCGGATCCTTAACTAGGTAAAATGGATTGTACCTACCCGGTAATTTGCAGATTACCTAGTTAATGTGCATATTAACGTAGTTCGTATTCTAACGGTAACATATATAGGTTCGTCACGGTAAATTTTATTCTCCAACTGAAAATTTAAGTTTGTAAACCTAAAAAAAAGTTTTTTTATGTGATTAAATTACAAATTGACGATTTTCGAACTTTTTCCTTTACTTGTGCTGTGAAACCTTGCTTCTTGCTAAATGTCATGATTGTAGGTCAACGAAAAGTACCCTGTAGGTTTTGATTTACTTGCGAGTATCAAAATATGTCGCATAAATGGCCGTATTTTTTATTGTGTCGACTTAAAAGCCTAATTTATTTAGAGCTGCAAGGGGCCATAGACATGACGTTTGGCTCCCAGACTGGAGCGGGCCGGGGCTGCCTTGAAGCGGCTCCTGCCCAATCTGGGGGGTCCAAACGCCTCCTGCCGGAGGCTTTACGCGGGGGTCGTGCGGTCCATGGCCCTTTACGGGGCACCGGTGTGGGCGCGTTCCCTGAGGCTGCGGTCAGCCCGCCGGTTGAACGCGTCCCAGAGGGTCATGGCCATCCGGCTAGTCCGGGGATACCGCACGGTCTCCTGTGAGGCGGCGTGCCTCCTTGCCGGATTACCGCCATGGGATCTGGAGGCAAAAGTCCTCGCGCACGTGTGGGAGTGGCGCGAGGAGGCGAAACGCCGGGGCGTAACTCCGCTGCCGCGAGAAATCACGGTACAGCGGACAGAGCTCCGGCGGGATCTCATGGCGACATGGAGAGTGCGATTGTTGCAACCCAGCGCTGGGCACGCCACAATTGCGGCGATAAGTCCCCTCTTTGAGGAGTGGTTGGAGAGGCGCCACGGCGTCCTCACCTTCCGCCTGACGCAGGTCCTCACCGGACACGGTTGTTTCGGGAGGTTCCTGTTTCGGATAAGGCGGGAGGAAACGCCCGGGTGTCACCATTGTGTGGATCACCCGGAGGACACGGTGGAGCATACAGTGGAGGTCTGCCCGGCTTGGGCGGAGCACCGCCGTGTTCTCACGGAGGCGATCGGCGGCGGCGATCTCTCGCGTCCAAACCTGGTCCAGGCCATGGTGCGGAGCGAGAATGTATGGGAAGCCGTCACCTCCTTCTGCGAAGCAGTAATGCTCGCGAAGGAGGAAGCGGAACGCGTGAGGGAGAGGCAACAGCCGCGCCCTCGCGCCTCTAGCCGCCGTAGGAGACGCCCTGGGCGGCGGGAATCGATTGCTGATTCCCGGCCACCGTAGGCGCGGGCTTGCGGACGACGAGTAATGGGCAGCTCGCCGTCCGGTAAGGAACAGGCCCGGGTCGACGGCGCGTTGTGCTCCACGCGCGCCTCAAAGAGATGTCAGCAGTGACGGGGTCAATTGGGCCGATGCCGCCGGGGTCGCGGGTAGTTCGAAAGAGATACCGTGGCCCTGGCACGGGCAGTTGAAGGAGCATGGGTGGGTTTTAGTCAGTAAAAGTCTGACACGCCCTCCCGCTCTGCCCAGAGCGGGAGAAGTCATTTGATGATTTCCCATCCACAAAAAAAAAAAAAAAAAAAAGGGGCCATAGACATACGTGTTTGATATTAAGTTCAACTTGATACCTCCACGTGTTCGTGAGAAAAAGGGTCTTGACAGACTTACAGACGGATAGACGGACAACGAAGTGATCCTATAAGTGTTCCGTTTTTTCCTTTTGAGGTACGGAATCCTAAAAAAACAAGAAAATATCTTAAATAGATAGTTTTAAAATTATTTGTCAGTAGCATTTTTATAGCATTTCTAGATTTTTAAAGTATTACCTATATATTTATGGAAAGCTTTATTTTTAAATAATAAAAATACGCTAAAATATTTTGCCCGACAGCGTATGCATCATTTCAGTGAACGCAGTTAAAATGACCGAATAATTAATAAAAAGAGAACACAGCCATTAGATGCTACGGCTCAGTAGTAGGAAGAAACTTCCAGTGTCTTCCGTTCCTTAGCTTTTAAACAGGATCAAGGATCTGCAGTGGAATCCTCCGGATCTTTAATCTTCTACACCACTGGCGTATGATCACATCAGGAGACAAGGAAATTATTTCCAACAACACCCTCTCAGTGCGTGACAATCAGAAGACAGATGCTCTCCTCTCCAAAATCCCTTGGACCTAGCAAGGCTGAATAAAAGGCAGAACATAAAATGATAACGTACCATTCTCCTCAGTAGTATTAACCCTCGTCACGCATGCTCGCAGGCAGTGGTCGCGAGTGCGGAAGTTGTTCCCGTTGCCGCCGCAGCCGCTGAAGCCGAAGGGTTCACACGTGCTCTTGGCCCACTCGTAGAACCACCGCTCCTCGTAGCCACGGCAGTGGCCCACCGACATCGGCTGCTTGCACACTTCTGTTAGTATAGAATAAGACATGATTGGTACAACGCCACAGGGTTATTTTGACGCGTGGCCAAAATCGGAATTAATGCCGCCATCTTGTTTTGCCAATAACACACAAAACACAAGTCACAAATGTTTACCAACAACGCCCTCTGTCAATGTCATTCGGGCGATCCTTGTAGCACTCTACGGTCAGAGACGAAAATTAACACTCCTATTTTTACACACCATGCGAAAAGTCACAAGGTTACACTGCTTTTTAACCGACATCAAAAAAAGGAGGAAATTCTCAACATCTCTTTTTAAAATCAATAGTTCGTGTTATGTTAATGTTAAATCTGCTCGTCGTTATGGTTTATAAAACGAAAGTGTTTACCGAGTTTTGTTGCTCGCTGTACATACTGATCTAGACCTCTTGACACTTGTACGAAGAATATTTTCCTTTCTGATAACGTCTTATTAGTACTTTATCAATTAATTTTAACCCCCGACGGAAAAAGAGGGTTGTTATAAGTTTAACGTGTGTATCTGTCTTTGGCATCTTAGCTCCCAAACCGAACCGAACCGATTTAGATTTTTTTAGTTTTATTTGAAAGATACTTGAGTGTTCTTAGCTACTTATTGTTCAAGATTCAGCCGTTTGAAGATTATTATGCACTTTTCTAGTTGAATGCCACGTAAGCATTTTCCACTTCCACAGGTCTGATCGAGTCGAAATTTGGTATTTTGTTACTTCAATTATATTAGAATAACATAGTAACCTTGAACTGATGCTGCAGCATTACCTGGAATTTGCAGGATTGGTATCCTGCAAATTCCTCACCAACTTACAGCAGAGGTATAGTGTTTGGGCTCATTGAGATGGTCAATGAATAGGTTATAGATAGATGGCAATCGGGGTCTGATGATGAAGTAGCAAAAAAAACGAGGGTAAATTTGTGTCGACGTTTTTTTTTTGCGGGGAAGAGTGGGCAGCTATGGGAAGACCTTTGCCCAGCACTGGGACAATGCAAGTGGATAGAAAGAAAAAGAAACCCCATAACTACAACCGCGGACATTTGCGGTGAACCACTTTTTACCCTTATTACTAAGGTACCTACAATCAGTTCATCGTCGACATACGACCACTTCATACAAAGTAGTAAACGTACACACGTTTATAGTTTGTAAAATATTATTAATTTTAGCAAACAAACACGATTACCAAAAATAATTTGACATTGGGCTAAAATATATGGGGCTTGGACCAAATGGTGTCAGAATTAAAATTATTTAATAGACCTTGCATCGACAGCCAAACTGTAGTGTTGGACATTTGGACCGCTTTTAGCCATTAGAATAGAATACAATACTCTTTACTAATATAATATGTGCACCATAAAAATTACAGATATACAATTTATATCTGTAATTTTTGCCCATCACCCTATATAAAACTACATTTAATTTAGTTTTACATAGGGTGATGGGCAATCTTATAGCTAAAAGCCATTGTCTTTTAAGGCGGTTCCCTGACCAAACGACCTTGAGCGTTCGGTCCTTCTCTGTCCCGCCGCTCAGTCTCGCTCTGTCCCGCTTCCTGCGCACGCCCCATTATCATAGAATTCACATTTTTTTTGGAATTATTTTATTAAAACAAGAATAGCGATCTTTTTAAATAAAATAAAAAGTGGATTATTTAGTGTAATCCTCAAATTATTAGAACGTCAACTTTAGCAAAATGCATGCAATCAATCATTTTAGTCACTTTTTTACAAGGAGATTTTAAATGTATTTATAACACATTTATAAACATATAAGAACGTGCAATGTGGTGATAGGATATCAAATATTAATAATGTGCTTTTAGATTTAGTTTATTACTCTTAATGAATGGGTTAATAACCTCTGAATAACGCACTATCGCTTGGTTTTGTTCGGGGTAGCGCCTTAAATAAAAACTACGGAACCCTAAAAACATCAAAGCTTACCAAGCGGAGTGGTATTATTGAGGCAGCTGATGTCATCTCCGTCACATAGCGCCTCTTGCTGTGTGAGAGTGAACTGGCAGCGGTCGATGTACTCTTGAACCTGAGTCTCTACTGCTGGGTCCTCGTCCGTCGAGTTCTCTTGATGATACGGCTACAAAAGTCGTAGAAAATGTTGCTCACGTATAGCTAAACCAGAACAGATAAACCAGAAAAAGTATGCGCTTTGGTAATCTTTGTGTTTCCGAATTAGTAGGATCAAACCGAAAATCGCGAAAAAAACCTCAGCTGTTCCCCACATTTTGACGAGATAAATGCGAACATAAATGTAGGGAAGAGCTGATTTTTTTCACGATTTCCGTTTTGCTCCCATAGTGAGTACATCATACTCACTACATTGTACTCATTATTATGGACAACTTTTACTACGGTACCAAACCTGGTTTGGTCCCATAGTAAAAGTTGTCCATAATGATGAGTACAATGACCCCTTAAAATATTGCCACTGTTTACACTTACACCCTGTATATTTAAAAATCAATCCCTGTTTCCCTTGGTTACGCCATAACTTGAGAACGATTTGACCGATTTCAATGTTTTTTTTTTTTTTGTTTTATTCTCCTCTTTACCGGGGTGGTTTGAAAGAAAAAAAAACCGCCCAAGTGTGTGTCGGGCCACGCACAATGAAGGGTTCCGTAGTTAAAAATAATTTATCCCAAAAACAAACTTGACATTGTAGTATTGAAAACTTCGATCAATAATAGCACTAGATACAGGATCAGGAACAAAAATAAGTCGCTGTAGTGGCCACGTTTACACACACATAAACATTTACATTTGTTACTACGACATATAGAAAAAAGTTTTATAATATTTACAACTTCAATTCATTATAAACCTTAACAATCAAACATAAAGTTTAATTACGATTGCAAAATATTTATATTTAAGTCCTTTTATCATCGGAGAAAGGTAAAAGCAATAAATTAAAAATGTCGCTTGAAAATAATATGTCATTTTTATAATAAGTACAAAAATATTTATTCTAAAGTGTACTTAAAACTTAAGCAATAAGGTTAAAAACATTTTGTTGAAAATTTTGTGCTTACTCTATTTTGGAACTAGACATAGTTCTTGGTATTTACATTTCAATGCTCAGAACACAGTAAGTATTGAAAGATGTAGAGTAGCAGAATAATAATATATTTTTTAGGCCAAGGTTCGTTTTATATGGTAGCAAATATTTTTGACCGATTTTTAAAAGTAGAAGGAGTAAATTAGTACAATAGTTATTTTAATTTTGATTATTAATTTGATAATTAATTATTTTAATAAAAATATTAAAACAAATTGTTGAATTTTTACAAGGTTTATATATTTCTTCTCCTCTTTCTTTCGCGACAATAGATACCCATTCTGCATTGCGAAATGGGTCACTAGGAAATCTACAAACAAAAACAACATATAAAGTAACAATACTACTCCATGCATTTCCCTGTTCCCGAACAGTCGATGTTTGAAATAAGACCACAAAAGTATTTGTGTTTTTATTTTTCGGGCCGTTTTTGAAGCGCTTATCGGGAATCTAGTACTATTATTGATCGAAGATTGAAAAGCATGTTCTCCCATACATTGATATACGTCACGGTCAATTCTCCAAATGAAAATTTAAATTTGTAATCCTAAATAAATTTTGTTTTATGTGATAAAATTACAAATTAACAATTTTCGGATTTTTTCCTTTCTGTAAGACCTTGCTTCTTGCCAAATTTCATGATTCTAGGTCAACGGAAAGTACACTGTACGTTAGTAATAAAATTTATTCTGTGCCTGTTTTGATTTACTTGCGTTGCGAGTATTAAAATATGTCGCATAAATGCCTGTATTTTGTTATTGCGTTGACTTAGAAGCAAGCTTGATTTTTTTAGAGCTACAAGGTACGTGCGTGTTTGATATTAATTTCAACTTGATACCTCTACGCGTTCCAGAGAAAAATACTGACAGACGGACAACGAAGTGATCCAATAAGGGTTCTGTTTTTCCTTTGAGGTACAGAACCCTAAAAAATAGGAAAAAAAAAGAAATTGTAATTTTGACATGCCGTCTGGTGGGTCAGCTAGTATACACTAACTACATACATACATATAATATGTATACAACAATCAATAAGAAACAGAGCAAGGAACTATATGTAGCGATGATGTTTATGGAGAAAGGAAGTGTTTATTTACCACAATTTTAAAAGTGGACAAAAATTGAGCACGCCCTATCTACCTATTGTACCTACGTATCTGCTAGCACTTCTGCACTTACCAGAGTCTGTAGCTCCATGAACCGCTTGGTCCACATGTCGAACAGGCGACGCGTCATGGCCTGCTGCACGGTGGAGTTGTGCGCGATGTACAGGCGCGTGCGCAGGCGCCGGCCGCGCCCGCACTTGGCCGAACATGGCGACCAGGTGCCCCATGACGTCACACGGCAATCGCCGCGCGGAGTATCCTGCTCATTATAAACATAACACTACATCACGCCTGATTCACCGAAGGGTTTAAGCAGGGATGAACCTGTAGTATACGCAATACCCACATTTCACCAGTTATGTTCAAGTTCCTTGTAATAAGGCCGAGTCCAATTATTATAGTCAATACTCAATCATTTATTGCATTCCACAATGTATGCGCTGTGGTAAGTAAACATTTGTTGAAACAATCGTGGACCCTGTTGGGCATCTATCGCCATCAACAGAGCACAAATCCAGATTCCGGGCTGCTACTGAGAAATTCCAGATGGAAAAAACCAATATCACTTTGCTCGACTCGGGAATCGAACCCAGGACCTCATGCTCAGCAGTGGCGCTTATGACCACTAGACCAACGAGTCAGGCTCATTATAAATTCCACACTTAGGTAAAACTAAACTAGACCCTCAAAGTCACCTGCAGCAAAACTGCTTGATGACGACACAAATAAGAGTGGAAAAGTCATTAAAATATTTGGGTATTAAAGTTATTTTACCTAAAACACATATTTGTTTACATATTTGGAAACTAAATCGGGAACGTAGTATCCCTACATACCTTCGGGATTTCACTGCGTTCGTTTAACTTCAAGCTAAATGAACTCTTTAACATATTCGACATAATACTGAAAGGACATACCACAAAGAACCAGTCAAATGCGCTTATGTTTGATTTTGGAGGAGGTCTGAAACAAACACACAAAAAATCTAAGCATTCTTTATGAATAAACGAAAGCATTTTATCAATATGGTGTATAAGTAATAAAATTCGACCCAGACATCACGCTTGATAAACACTTGACGTCTGCGTCGAATAGTAAATACAATACAGTACAGTAACTTATTCAGTAAAATTTAAAAAAGCTTTCGAGCATTCTTGACGATTTTTCCGTTTGGTGAAGACCGACCCTTAGTCAGAAAGTTCAAGCTAGCCCATTCCAAAGCGTATATCACTATGGTAGAATCTCGCCCTTACTTCTGGCAGGGCCCCATCGCGCACGGCATGGCCTGGCTCATGATGGTGCGCGCTCGGTAGCCGATGTGGCAGCGCTTGTAGGCGCGCGGCGCCACGTACTGGCGCACGCGCGCGCGAACTCCGCAGCCTTCGCACGGCGACCACTCCGACCAGTTGGACACGGCGCACGGCCCGCCGGACTCCGCGGGGTCCGGCTCGTATTCTGATGGCGCTCTGGGTCAAATGTGAGCATGTGAGTAAAGGATGAGGGTTACTATATTGTAATTTACTGTATGCCGTCGCGCAGTTTGGTAAACACGAAACACACATAAGGGCAGACGCCAAGCCCTATAAAAAAAACTTACCTGCAATGCATCCTCGGTCCATGACAGCGGCGATAGTCAGTGAGCGCCACTCGGCAGGCCTCGGCATATGCTCTAGTGGGCCACATGTAGTGTCGCTGTCTCGTCGCGCGGCCAGGCCCGCAAGACACGCTGCAGGGGCCCCAGGCCCCCCACGCGTGGACAGCGCAGGCTCCGCCAGCTGGCACGGTGCCGTGCGTTTGCTCCGGTGCGCGGTCTTGCTCTGCTTCTGACCCCGCACAAGACGATTAACCGCGATATGTAGCGGCATAACGTGATCCCGGCAAAACATAACACGGTTTTTAAAAAGCTATAGAATTCGGAAAATAACACGAGACTCTCAGCTATGCAAAAAATCAATCTTGTAAGTATTTACAAAAGTATACTATACTTAATTACATATAATATGTTTGAGGAAAATAATTTGATTCAAGTAACTTCAGTATTGTGATTTTGTGAACACACAGCAAAGGACGTCTTCTTTTAAAAGCATTGATTAGGTTAAAGTTTTATCGAAAAAAACTGCTCTGTAAGAGTAGGTAGGTACTGCTTTATTTTATACTAAACTTTAGAACCTAAAAACAAATCAGGATTTACCAGGGCGCCCTTTAGTTGAATTTATTACAGGCTCCGCGCCAGCTTAATCCGGCACTGACTGAGACCAGCCCGATGAATGATCTATTGAGTTAATCTTCTTCAAGCTGCTAAGGTGCATCAACAAAGTAAATAGTAGCTTAATTCTCACCATGTTTTAAAGTAAAAACTTATTTCACATTACCGGTCCCGTCACAGCTTTTCTCGTAGAGCCGCAGTCTCGTTAGCCTCAATCTGGCAAAGGGCCTCATTTCCCCGGTGGTGCTGTAGAACGGCGAGCGGGCGTCGCGCGGCCAGTCGGGTCGCAGGGCGCGCACGGGCGTCGCCGGCATCGTGGGGTTGCGGTGGGACTGACAACGGGAATATAGCTGGACAAGGATCTTTTTTCGCGCGGCCAAAATCGGAACTAACACTGACATCTTGTTTTTAGGGTTCCGTACTTCAAAAGTAAAAAAACGGAACCCTTATAGGATAACTCGTGTGCCTGTCTGTCCGTCTGTCACAGCCAATTTGCTCCGAATCGAACGGACCGATTTAATTGAAATTTTGTACCTACACATATGAATTTCTGTGACCCAAACACGGACGTGTAACGTAAATAAATTAATTTTAAATAAATGCGAATCACTTTTGGGGGCAATAAAAAAATTCAAAAAAAAGTTTTGCAAACTGTACCTTGTGATATATCAAATAAAAGCTTAATGTAAGGGTCTCAAATATATTTTTTTTATAATTTTAAAATAAATAGTTTTAAAGCTATTTATGAAAATAGGCAAAAATTTACCATTCCCTTATGTATCTCCGAAACTACTGAGCCTAAAATTTTCAAAAATATACAGAAAATAATTCAATAAGCTTACATAAAATTGATAAGAAGTCTGTGGTCTTAAAATAAAATGGTAAATCTCTCAATATTGTGCGTACAAACTTACGTTTGCAGTTGGAATGTATGGGAGAACATGGTTTTCCACTACAATGATAAATTCATCCCAAATACAGAACCCTTCATTGTGCGTAGTCCGACACGCACTTGGCCGGTATTTTTTTTTTAATGACAGCCGGGGCCAACTTTCCGAGACACGGAGGAGCCTCTGTATGTAAAGATGACCAACCCCGCAAGCGTAGCTAAACCTAATAGATCAACCCGTGCGACTGTTATTACTTAGCCACGAGCTCCTCCATCTTGTTTTTTCAATATATTTCACAAAACAATTACACAAATGTTTACTAGCAGCGCCCCCTGTCAACTTCGCGCGCTAAAATACCTTGTTGCAGTGTATCAGATTCAGAGTTACTGCTACACACTTTGATGCAAATGATTTTGATAAATAATATACAATTTACTTTCTTTTTTTTTAATCTTATATTTAGAGGCTTCAGTGCACTCTAGGTGACTATGCCAGCCTCATGGGATCATTCCTATAGTAGCATAATGGGCATCTTGCATGCTGCGATAGCAGACTGTAAGCTACCCTACTCTATCCCTCACTCACATCTTCAAATATAGTTCCTGACCTATATTCTCTGCCCCTCTCTATCCTTTCTCTCTTTCATACACCGTACTTGTAAATACTCTGGGCTTCTTCAGTCATTGGCTGGTTCAAAATCAAATTGATTCCACCATTGTGGAGATCAATATTTGGCAACAGGTTCCTCCTCAGTTCGCGTTACTGGTCACATTCCACCATCACATGAGTTATATCTTCGGGCACCTGACATGTATCGCACAGTGGCGATGATTTAACCCCCATTAGATTATAAAATTTGTTTAGTGGAACATGACCAGCCCGCAACCTGAGAGCCGCAACTAATGTCTCCCTGGAGAGGCTGGCACATTCGAACCAAGGCACTGACCCTGGTGTGTCCTGTATGGTATTTACTTGCAAAAAAAAGGAAGAAAATTTTTATATTTTTAACTAACATTAAAATACATTTTTTTTTAAATTGGATATTTAAGTACCTACTTCAATTACAATCTATTTTTTTTATACACCATGCCAAACAGAACGCAAAATATTATCCAATCATAGAGCAATGGAACTGGCAGACTAAATATTTGATAGCAAAAATCCACCCAATCTCACTCAGGGTAGTAGCGATTCACAACTCACCGTATAGCTAACACCATTATCAGTTCCAGCATCGTATGGATACAAAGGTATAGTAGCCGATCTACTCCAAGTACAGTTAGCATTGCACAGCTCCAGAGCTGAAACCCCCACGATCCAATCAGGAGAGGGCGCTAGTTTCGCAGCCAATGATATCAAGTGATGCTTCGCGTCCACTCTGAAAACCGCGAACGTGTTCGGTATCCCGGCTCCGCCTACTTGCTGCCAGGATATGCCGCGCGCTTTGATTATTGTTCTGATGTGGTCGCTCTGTGGAATAAGACGGGCAAAGAGATTTTTTTTTTTATATTTAATTCTTCATTATATTACCATAAAGCCTAGAATACACATGCTATAAAAAAGCATGCTTGTTTGCTATCAAGTAGCATACTTATTTATAGCATGCTCTCCGTGTATTTAAAATTATCATACTTTTTTCGTAGACACATGCTTATTGTGTGCTGGTAGGCAGCATCTGCTCGAAATTCGCATGCTTTTAAACTACTTCTTAGCATGTGCATTCCACGCTTTATGTGGATAAAGCTTAGAATATACAAGCTATGACGTAACATAAAAGCATGCAAATTTCACAGCATCCAGGTTCCCAAACTTCACCCTTATAAATAGCACAGGATTCGAGAGCGGTACCACTATAAAATTAGGCACTAAAAAATATTCAGATCTGCGAGCGAACTGTAACCCTTCGAAGCCAACTAGAGACAGCGATACAAAAATACCTATAGAACGCTAAGGGCTTTCTGCCTGTGGTGAAGACCCAATGGGCGGCAATGGGACCCTACTGTCTGTTCCAAAACTATCTGATGTAAGTGTTAACAATCCCTGTACAAGTTAAATGCAACTCTCACTAAAAGGAATTAATAACACATTAATTTGTGTTTAGAAGATTTCACCTTTAAATCTCCCCACCTTGTCCAACAATAGTTACTGTTTAAAATAACATTATTAAATTGTAATTGAAAAATCATCGACGAAAATTGAGATTATAAAGTTAAACCTCAATCGTCAAAAATGAAAAACAACTTTAAAGTGATTTAAAATTAGAATTTCGAGCTTAAGTATAAGTATCCAAATGATCAAATCAAAGCTCCCAATTTGTAAGTGGCACTCACTACACATTGGTATCGACAGGTACCTACGTTTTCTGGACCATTTGTTTACGAATACATCACAGGTACTTACTTACCTCGGCCTTAAGTTCCTTCTCCAGTGCCACGGTGGTGCCGTCATCAGCCAGTCGCCTGACTCCTGGGCTAGCCACCCGCCCCTCCTGCCACACTCGGAACTGAGCCGTATGCGACGCGCCGATGACGTCACCGAAGTGTGCGTGCACGCTCTCTGGTGGAAACTCGCGTGGATGCGTGTTGCGGGACCATAGGCATTCGAATGTTACCTGTTAAACGGTTTATTTTCGTTGTATTGGTTCTTTTACTTTATGTAGGTAGAAGTCGAACTTAAAGAAAAGTTTCCGTTGTCCGAGATAATCTAAATAAATCTTATCATAGGTAGTTATCATAATTTTGTACACCATCATGATTCTTTCCTCCCCCTCAAGTGGTTGTATAATTATTTTTAACCATAACGCTTTTATTATTTATTAATCTGCAATTTTTGGAAAAATAATTATATAATTAACTTAAAAATTACAATTTTAAGCAGACTCTTAGAAAAACCTATTATGCCCCGGGATAGGGGCAACATGGGGTACCTAAAACTAGATCTGAGAGAAACCACCAGACCAAACAACGTTGTTTGCGGAACCCCATATAATGTTGCGCTGCCTTTCTGATTCTTACTGTTTTTCTTAAAACAGCATCAATGGCTTTTTCATGTTTTGTACGGACCAACTCCCTCTTGCAGTTTTTTTTAATGTCCGCGCCATTTTTTATTGATACCTAATACAATACTACGCTATACATGAACAGAAATGTAAGAGTTGACGAGCTGAATTTCAGGGCACAATAGTTCCCCATTGTGCCCCGTATCTACCTATATCCCCGTTGCGCCCCGAGGTTAAGTACAGATATCAATTTTGTACAAAACAAAGAATTTAAACACAACATTCAAGCAGAATCTAATAAGTCAAGATTAGTACAAAAAAATTGCAAAATATTTCAATCAAAATTTATTAACCGACTTCAAAAAAGGAGGTTCTGTATTCGACCCGTATGTATGTATATTATGTATGTATGTATGTATGTTTGTTTGTCCGCGATTTTCTCAAAAACGAATGTACCAATTTTGATGATTCTTTCACTAACGTGATCTACATTTTTTCAACAAGCTTTTAGTATATAATACATTATGTAAGTATTCTTATGTACGAAGTTATATGCATAAATGCACTGTATCTCCGGCATTTCTAAGTGGATTTTGATGATTTTTCTTTTGGTTCGACTTGGGCTTACCTACCTACTTATGTAATTATATATTCAACTACAAATGGAAAAATAAATTTACTTTAAAAAAAGTAAAAACCGACTTCAAAACCAAACACGAATAAAATAACTTTCAGAAAACACTTAACAGCTTCTGAAGTCGGTGTCTTCAATTCTTCAATGCACTTTAGCTTGACACCGACTTCAGTGTTTTATTTATGAAAGTTATTTTATTCGTTTTTGGTTTTGAAGTCGGTTTTTACTTTTTTTAAAGTAAATTTTCTTTTGCAAGCTTCGAAGTAATACCAAAAATTATATCAAACTTCGAGTAAAAATCTTTTACGCTGTGAGAAAATGGACGAGTGCAATCTTGTGTACCGCCGCTAACGCACTAATGGATGATTCATACAAAATGGTTCTTTGTTATTCAATATAGGACTGTTAGCTTGTCTGGTTACTTGTATATGTGGCCGTCGATCGCGTCGTGCCCCGTGACCTCCTTACGCCCCACCTTCCCCTAATATTATCTCCTTTATTTGAATAAAAGAGATAATACAAGTACGAGTATATAAGTGTATTTATTGATAAATACGCTTATAAATTACATTTTTAAATATAAAAATATTTAAAAATATTAAACTACATATCAAGGTATACAATTCCAGTATAAGCTGATCTCGCATTGTATAGGATTTCCGGAAAATGAGAGTTCAGCTTATACTAGAAAATATATAGTTTGATATGTAGCCGTGTGTACTACTTAATAATAAAGCTTAAGAGTTGTTTATTTGTTTGAACGTGCTAATCTCTGAAACAACCAGTCGGTTTTGAAAATTTCTATTTGATAGCTCAATTCTTGAGGTAGGTTATAGGTTATTTTAACATCACGCTACGACTCTTAGGAGCCGAGCAAAAAGAAAAAAAATCAGAAAGGACGCTAAGAGAAAACGAAGTACTTAATAGCGCGGGCGCGATGCGACGCGGTGGGTCGGGGGAACAAGAAATTTCACGCGGACGAACTCGTAGTTTTAATATCTTCTTGATCGTGCCGACACGAGTGAAAAACAAAATCACCTTGTGTTCCCAGCACAACAGACAAAGGTACATTACTGGTCCACATACCTCGTACTTAGCCTCATCGCAGGCGCAGCAGGGCTCAAGGATGGGTGGAAGCTTAGCGGAGTAGTGCGGAGCCCTAGGCGCAGCACAAAGCTCGCGGGCCAGCACCGACCAGCCACCACCATTACCACCCACCCCCGGGTACGGACCAGCGCGCGCACATACCCGCACGCACACCTCGCCGACAGGACCAATAGTCGAAGCTGATGGCGCGTTCCATATCACCTGGGAAAATATGTACCTACAGAATAGAACAAGTACGAAGTAGAGAATATGTACCTACCATCGCGGACATATGCGGTGAACCACCAATTAGGTTCAAAAGTGGTTCACCGCAAATTCCCGCGATGGTACATACATAAACTGACGCTGTTTTCTCATGGGGCTAGGCAGAAACTACGATCGCCACCTGCTATGATCCTGCTTCGTTTACGTTGTTAAATCTGGTTATACAGATACAATCACGCCGGTTGCGAGTAGGTATCAATCTGCCTAGCCTTTTCCCAACTATGTTGGGGTTGGCTTCCAGTCTAACTGGATGCAGCTGAATACCAGTATTTCACATGGAGCGACTGCCTATCTGACCTCCACAGCCTATTAACTGGGTAATACGATACCTCTTGGTAAGACTGGTTGTCAGACTTTCGGGCTTCTGATGACCCGTAACGACTGTCAAAGATCCACGAATGACAGCCGGGACCAACGGCTTGACGTGGTTTCCGAGGCACGGAGGAGTCTCGGTATGTAAAGATGGTCACCCAATCACGGACCGAACCCGGCAAGCGTAACTTAACCTGATGGATCGACCCGTGCGGCTGTTATTACTTAGCCACGAGCTCCTCCTCTCCACTCCACTCCAAATCCACTCCCCTCTCACCACTAAATATTAGGCAAAAAAAAGGGTGCAACAAACTCCCCAGCAATTCAAATTGGTATCTAATAATTATCTTGTGGCTAAGTAATAACAGCCACACGGGTCGATCGATCACATTAAGCTACGCTTGCCGCGGTTGGTCTATGGGTGACCATCTTCACATACCAAGACCTCTCCATGCCTCGGAAAGCACGTTAAGCCGTTGGTCCCGGCTGTCATTCGTGGATCTTTGACAATCGTTACGGGTCGTCAGAAGCCGGAACGTCTGACAACCAGTCTAACCAAGGGGTATCGTACTACCCAGTAACTGGGTTGTGGAGGTCAGATAAGCAATCACTTAATGTGAAATACTAGTAGGTATTCAGCTGCATCCAGTTAGACTGGAAGCCGACCCCAACATAGTTGGGAAAAGGCTAGGCAGATAATGACGATGACCTAATGGTTATTGAAAAATGTACAATCTACAATATTTGTAAAGAGTATTAATTTTAGGCTGAAATAACGACGCCCGGGTGTCACCATTGTGTGGATCGCCCGGAGGACACGGTGGAGCATACAGTGGAGGTCTGCCCGGCTTGGGCGGAGCACCGCCGTGTTCTCACGGAGGCGATCGGCGGCGGCGATCTCTCGCGTCCAAACCTGGTCCAGGCCATGGTGCGGAGCGAGAGTGCATGGGAAGCCGTCACCTCCTTCTGCGAAGCAGTAATGCTCGCGAAGGAGGAAGCGGAACGCGTGAGGGAGAGGCAACAGCCGCGCCCTCGCGCCCCTAGCCGCCGTAGGAGACGCCCTGGGCGGCGGGAATCGATTGCCGATTCCCGGCCACCGTAGGCGCGGGCTTGCGGATGACGAGTAATGGGCAGCTCGCCGTCCGGTAAGGACCAGGCCCGGGTCGACGGCGCGTTGTGTTCCACGCGCGCCTCAAAGAGATGTCAGCAGTGACGGGGTCAATTGGGCCGATGCCGCCGGGGTCGCGGGTAGTTCGAAAGAGATACCGTGGCCCTGGCACGGGCAGCTGAAGGAACATGGGTGGGTTTTAGTCAGTAAAAGTCTGACACGCCCTCCCGCCTCTGCCCAGAGCGGGAGAAGTCATTTGATGATTTCCCATCCACAAAAAAAAAAAAAAAAAAAAAAGGCTGAAATAACGAAAATACCAAAACGAGCAAAAGAGACCGGTTAATACGCATAATCAGCCTATAATGTTCCCACTGCTGGGACACAGGCCTCGAACCGGGCTGTAATCCACCACGCGGGCCCAGTGCGAGTTGGTAAATGTCACATGTCTGTCTTCAAATTTTTGGTTCTAGGACATTTCCTCACGATGTTTTCCTTCAACGTTTTGAGAGCAATGGTGATGAAATAATTTACACAACATAAAGTGCCTACTGCCTACCTGGTTTCGAACCCACGACCTACAACTCGTAAGTCACGGCCGACTGGGCCACTACTTTACTCACAGACCGGTTATTTTTTAAATATTTCATGAAACCCGAACCAGGATGTCCTAATATATTCATAACGTATTCGCAAGAGGCCGCTATCCCATTATCACTTATTCAACCGGCCAGTCTTTGAAACATACCAATCCCAGAGAGAATATTTAAATTTCTTTTCACTTACCTGAACTTCAGTTTTGGGATGCGCAGTAGCGTTGTCAACGGCGGGTGAACAGACTTCTTGTATCTTCGCCTGTGCATCATATGCCTGGAACGTGCCCAGAGTCAGATTGGAAGCTTCCGTCACATTCGGCTGGCTTCCGGCCTTATCAGTCTTAGACTGGTCGGGTTTTAGCTCCACCCATATCTTGAAGCCTATGAAAGGTGTCGGTCCTTGTCCACTGTCTATACCTTGGAGCGACACTATAAGCAAATAATTTTAATTCACATTGCAATCCTATTACAGCTTTAGTAAGATTGCTAGCTAATTAATTTATCATCGGTCTCGCTCCAGTTTAAAGGCTCGTGCAGACTGGCGCGACAGGACGCGGACGGCACGACGCAGCGACGCGACTTCGCCAGTCTGCACGAGGCTTAAATCTCTGGCAATCTTGTAATTTGTTGATTTAAATAGGCTTGCTGCATGCAGCTATTACCTAAATGGAATAGCTGCAGTTCTATTAGGTACCTATTTATTCTTTTTTCCATAAAAAATAAGTATGGATACGTAAGTACATTAGATGAATATGATAGGTAAGTCAACATTCTCCTGCCCTTATCCCAATCTATTTGGGGTCGGCGCAACATGTCCTTTTTTTCCATACTTCTCTATTATTCGTCATCTCGGTAGTCACCCCCTTTCTAGCCATGTCATCTTTCACACAATCCATCCATCGTTTCTTTGGTCTTCCCCTACTCTTATAGCCATCGACATTCATACTCAAAACTTTCCTCACGACATTTGAATATGATAGGTAAGTACCTACCCAATCCGCAATGCTCGTACCTATAATTCTACATGTCGAATCAAATCTAGTGGTACCACAGATGTAGATATCTGTGAGTGGTACCTAGGTCTCTTCTCTGGTAGGTACAATTAGTAGCCCTTTCCCCATAATCAGCCTATGAAGTTCTCACTGCTGGGACACAGGCCTCCACTCTGTGAGAGAGCGGGCCGTAATCCACCACGCGGGCACAGTGCAGGCAGAGAGCATGTAACTTTAGTGCGGGTTGGGGATGTCACATGTCTTTGAATTTTTGGTTTTAAGACATGTCGGTTTCTTCACGATGTTTTCCTTCACCGTTTTGAGAGCAGTGGTGATGAAATAAATTACACAAAGTAAGGTGCCAGCCGGGGTTCGAACCCACGAGCTAGGGACACGTAAGTCAGGGCCGTTACCGTCTCAACATCATTTCATTCAGTGTAGCAGGTAGCTACGTAGTACTACGATACACAGTACTTATTGGCGGTCACGAATGTTGTTGAACACATACCTGTGTAAAGCTCTCCCGGGAGGAACAGGTCGGGTTCTCCAGACACACTGATGCGGTAGTGATCGTCCGCGGGCGGAGCGTGCGTTGGTGCACGTTCACATTGAGGCGCGGGTGTAGCTGCTGCCACACATGCTACCAGCGTTGCTAAGAAACTACGCAGTGAACTTATTAGTCTACCAGGTCACATCTCTGCCTTCCTCAATACCAATAACTGGGGATAAGTCGACAGGACGCAGTCGTGAGAACGCTGATAGTTTTTGTCCAGTTTGCAGGTCTACACACTTCAACCGACCATTGTGAAACGTCGGAGGGTCAAAGGGTCCCCGAAACGATCAATTGCAATTGTCAATTTTTGCGTGATTGATACACATTGATGCGCAAATTAATCATCTTCCAAGTGCTATGAAGCGATTGACAATCAATAGAAATTGATGACAATTGATCAATTGCAGTTGATCTTGATCGTTTCGGGAACCCCGTAGTTTTTGATAGGGATACGAATAAAGACCCGTCTTTTATCATGATGAGTCAAGATGACCGACAAGTTTAAAACTATCAAGTGTCCCAGCCTAATGGAACTCCTCCGAAGTATGGAAGAAGCACCTCGGAAAAATCTATTTATACAGATGGAAGCCTACACATTAAGGGTCCCCGAAACGACCAATTGCAAGTGTCAATTTTTACGTGATTGATACACATTTATGCGCAAATTGATCGTCTACCAAATTCAATTGAATCGATTGACAATATTACTAGGTACAATTGCAATTAATCAATTACAGTTGATCGTTTCGGGGACCCATTTTAAACGAGGTATGTCCCTCTTTACATACGAAGTCCGTTCTTTTTTACGCCTACATTGTGGACACTTCCCGCCTTTCACTAGCAATAGTGATCTCCCTCTTAAATTTACTTTATACTGAGAGACATTGTGGACCGCATTAGGAAATAATAAACATGGTGATAACTCATATTTACTATCATTATTGTGTTTTATTAACAAAGCAGGTACTTATTTATATTAAATTGCATGCTAAATAAATATCTATCCAAGTGCACCTGCGCTACCTACGTTAACAACAGTTTATTATGTTTATTGTTTAAGTTGATACAAGTAATACCTGATACCTACAAGAATTTAATATTTTTTTATAATACATATTTTTCATACCTACTATTGATTACAAATAATTATTTTCTAGTAATCATCTTTATACAAAGTTTACATAGTAAAAACATACGATACAAAAAGTATCAATAATTGGGATATTCTATTTAAAAATAGAAGAATAAACCATATTTTCACGCATGTGCACCTGTGCTCCAGAAAAAAGTGCAACCAATCGATTTCCCAATTGAACATGCATACGCGGAAAATGTATTTCAATATCTGGACCTTTTGTCATATCTAAACAAAGAGAGTAATAAAAAATAGCGAACCGAGCCTACTTTCAGTACCTAACCAGTCATATAACAACGCAATACATGGTGTTGTATCAATTAAATATGTATTAAAATGAAATAACGAATGATACCTACACTAATTCCATTTCTCGCGATTATTTTCGTGGAGCGCAATCGTTCGATACGCGACAAGCGCCCGTCCTTTATTCCCGCCCAACGAGAGCCGACTGAATTGGCGCCGGGTCCCGCCGGGACACCACTACATACAAAGGAAGATACGACCGTTCGCTCCTACCCTTCCCCGTTCGCTATAGGTGAGCTAGCTTACCCAATAATTGCTTGTAATTGATTTCCAACGCGCGTGTCTGTCCGGCGCGGATGCGCTCGTGTACTCTCGGCTATTGTGAAGGGCATCAATCAATGCTGCACTGCCGTCATATACTACTTGTAACTTTATAAATATATTGGTATAGAGTAAGGTGAACCGACAGATGCTTCTGAAATCTAGGTTAAGTTTTGGGTACTGTATTTGGGGTTTCTGGTGATTGTTCCTCTATTATACAAGGTATAACTTAAATAACACACCACCATTTAATGTGGTCTTCGTACTCATCATTATGAGTGAACTTGAAATCACAAAAAAAAAAACAGCTGTTCCCTACATTTCGCATAACTAAAGTTGTACTTTAGAAAAGCTTTGTGTTACGATATTGTTTTCCCAATGAAGTTTACAAGAAATAATCATAAAAAAAGGCGAGACTAAAACAGGATAATTAATTTTCTATTAAATACAAACAAGTTAAATTACTTTCTAAATAGATTTTATTTCATTTTAAAATAAATATCATTTATTAAAATTGTAATAACATTACATTAAAAAACATAATATTATAAAACACATTGGTGATAATAAAATAAGTACTAATATAATAAGTACTTAATCTACATAATTACTGATTTATACCTACGAAGTACTGAGATATATTGAAAATATCTAATTCCAAAAGTTTTAAGCCAAATAAAGCTACATAATTATATATTTATTTTAGAACATTTTCATCGGTGTTAGGAATTCAACTTACGAATCCGTTCAGTATTATTTTCATTTTATAATATTATGCGTAATTTAAGATTAATAAGCTACATTGCACTAAGATTATAATAAAGAAATACTTTGGTAATTCAAGTTATACATAATTTAATAAGTATATTCTACTTAGTACTAATGGCACAAAATATATGACATAATAATATAAATTAGGCCACTACGGGTCCCTAGTTCCCTATGTTAGCTAGTCACAACATACTTCAATAGGATTCTATTCAATTTTTACTGAGAATTTGCTAGTTATAAAATACGCACATCATCCACTTTACGATATGGCCCGCATTATATAAAATTACAACGTACCGCTGCTTTGACGACATTAACTTGACACGCGTATACGGTTCCGCGTTTTCGTTTTGTAAAGATATTTGAATTTCATTAAACGTTATTATTTATTGATTTATTTACAATTTTCTAAAATAGTATCTTGGAGTAACCTGTAGCGCAGAGATGAAATTAAAACGAACGAGAAAAAAATGATCATGCCACTCGGAGTTTTTTTTTTTTCTGGGGGTTGTGCAAAAAAAATCATTCATGAAGCTACTCACAGCTGGGTCAGAACAGTAGCTAACGATGAACAAAAAAAAGTGTCAAAGTCAAAGACCTTACCAGCTGACATACAGTTATCCTAATTTTGGTTATTATTTTATTATTTAGTTAGTTTGAATTTTTTTTTTTTTCAATTTATTAATTATATTATCTTATTATATTTTTTTATGATTACTAGCCACTAGCACTACCTGTGTCTTTAGTTAATGCCGCTATAGCAGCAGTATAGGTACAGGAAAAATCACAATCATAAAAACGAAACATCACTTAAAGTAGCTCAAATCAATTTTGTGGAAATAGTCAAATAAGATTATAGCTATGGCAGTTTTTGCAAAGGTTATACCAATGGGTTACCTTAGGACATCAGTGAACGTCGAAATTAGATTGCTATAGTGTGCGCGCAAGTGCTAGTCACCGCCTAAGCTATGTGAACGGTGAGACGGGGGAGGACGCGATTGACAAGATTGACAGACTGAGTTAACTTGGCCATTGTCTACCTCCCCCATCTCACCGCTCACATACCTCATGCGGTGGCTAGCACTTGCGCGCGCACTATAACTAGATACCCTATATCTGATTGATTAAAGCTAGGCTGACAAAGATTAAAATCCATTTCCTACAATACTAAAGTGATATTTTATACCAATAAAAATAGTTTTATGTTCCTTAAAACTCGTTTAAAATCTACTCACTATTGAATGTAAATTGAAGATCAATATACTAACTTAACAACTTGAAGAAACCTATTTACTGAACATGCACTATAATCCCGATTTTTTTTTATAAATATCTAATTTTGTCGAGAATCTAATTGGAAGTAATTTTAAACCATTATTTTTATCCTCACTTTGGCCATACAAGAAGAATATTCAATTTAGAGATCTTTCATAAATGCATTTCTGAACTATGAACAGAATGTCACTTAGAAAAATTAACGATTTTTCATCATCGTTTCACGTTTGTAATTCGAGAACGAAGTTCGAAATGGAACTCTTAGTACACAATCCGAATCAAAGGCAGAGTTCGGTCATAATGACGTCACTATCTTTCTGACATTGCCTAGGTATACTGTGTGTATCAAAGATATGACAGAGTACCGCATATTAGAATCCTTCATATAGTCGTACTGGCTTAGGACTGCGGTCTGTTGGGCGGATGCTCCCTGAGCTCTAGAACGTGCTCCACGGCTTGCGGTCGGCCGTCCGGTCCAATGCGGGCCGGCTTCATCACGCCATCCGATACCATCTTGTCAAATAGATTCACCAATTTCATAGCCTCGTACTCTTTCTGTAAATAATATAGTTTTGTTTAGGTACTTACTACCAACCAAAGAAAAGAAATTACAAGACCTGTGACCTGTGTGTGTGTGTGTGTGTGTGACCTGTGTGTTTAACGTGGTAAATACAAGTACAGAATTGTGTACCTAATTGGATTACTACTCAGTGCTTAGCGTTGGCCACAAATGAGGACATTTTTACAACACAATGTGGCTAAGCAAAGCAGATTTATGTTGATTTAATTTAGGTACCTAAACATTCATTTATATTACTCAAGTACAAAATACTAAATTGTAAATAGGCGATGTTGTATCAGCAAACTTATCTCGATATCACAAAATAGAATACCATTGTCTAAAAATTCGATTCCTAAAATATATATACAGGTCAAATTAAAATAGCTAGCAAAACTTTGTTTGTTTTTTTTTTGTGGGTAAAGTTTCGCTAGCTAATTTAATTTGACCCTGTATATTATTTAGTTAGAAATGATTCAGCTCACCTGTTCGTCAGTCATTCCCTCGAAGGGGTTGATACGGGGTGGTCGCGTGCAGCCCACGACTGGGTCGATGTTCGGCTGGGCCTCCAAGTACTCTTCCGTATCTGAATCATCACTGCTGGACGAATAATCACCCGTGCGCCCACCGCTTAGCAGTCCCTTCTGAGCGAGGTGACCCGCCGCATTGCCAAAACCGGTGTATTTCACCATGCGACCCACTAAAAACAATATTTGTAAATTACTTATTTGCTACTGACGATATATGGAGGTCAGGTAGACAGTCGCTCCATGTAAAATACTGACATTCAGCTGCATCCGGTTAGAATCTGAGCCCCAACATAGTTGGGAAAAAGGCTAGGCAGATTGATTTACTGACAATAGTCCGTAAACAAAGAACACAGAATTTTGCTGTAAGATAGTATTTTATTTTGCTTTCGCTTCAGCTAAACGCATGAATGCAATGCGAAAAAATGCTGTTATAGAAAAAGGGCTGTTATAATAATCGGCAAGTCAAAATAATGTACTCACCCTTTTCCTTGCACAGTATAAACAGAAACTCTGCAACCAAGTCCCGGACAGACGTGACAGGTGTAGTTAGGAGCCTGCACAACTGGTTCCTCAGTGTATTGCCCTTTTCCGGCGGACGGGACACGTCACGCAATGGAGGCAGTACCACTTGCCGGAGGTACTTCCTCTGAGAACGACAGCCGCGGGAACTTTTGTTCAACACTGTCAGGATTGGGGACAGATTCTCATACTGATTCTTAGTGCCCTGAAATGGATGAGCAAAGAATTTAACAATGGAGTAATACTATTTCTGGCTGTCCTGATTTTCTGCTAAGCAGTAGGCAAGGTTTTCATGACACTCATCATCATTTCAGCCGAAAGACGTCCACTGCTGGACATATGCCTCCCCCAAGCACCGCCATTTCGACAAGGTCATCGGGCCACCTTGTGGGAGGCCTTCCAAAACTATGTCTTCCGGTACACGGTCACCACTCCAGACCTATCGGCCCCATCAGCCATCTTTCTGCGAGCAAGTACCCTGCCCACTGCCACTTAAGTTTGGCAATTAAAACTCATCTACACCTTGTAAAGCACAGCAGAGATTTTGGCTGCAGAATATCATTCTTCTAAACTTTGCAATAAAAAATTCAATAAATAGAAAATACCACAATATCAATTTCAAAGTCAATCTAGATTTCAAGAGAAATATGAAGTGTGAATAAATTCAAAACTTACTGTAGTTATAGTCAGCCTGTATTGCAACAAAAGTATAAGAGCCTGTAAAGCATCCATGTTCCTTCCATCATATTCATACTGGGCTCTTTCACCTCTGGTCAGCTCTGGTGTCAAGAAGGGATAAAACATTGGTGGGACACTGGAAAGACAAAAGAAAACACAATAAGTACTAAAGCAACTGTCGAAATGTGGGTGTATTATAGGTTACTCCTCTGCCAACCCCTCAGGGAATACAGGCATATATTATGTTACTAAAGTAAGGTTCAAATAATATTCCAAATCCAGCTTAGTCTGAACTCAATTAAATGCCAGTGAACTGAAGATCTAACAACGTAAGTGAGACACTTTAACTGCAAGGGACTGTTAAGTGGCAAATAAAAGGAAATAGGTTTTTATTCCAATTGTATGTAACCAGTTCTCCATTCCCTATTGCTTTGGTCATTGCCCTGTAGTCAATCACAAAATAGATACCTTGTTAACAAATTAGCAATATTACTGCGCAGCTCCATCAGTTTCTCTTCACTAGAGGTGTGAGCATACAACAAGGCAGTCATAACTGGCATCAGTTTCAAGTACATGGCCTCTTCCTCCTCATCAGCTGGCTCTTCTGAACCTGACTGCAGGATCAAATTGAACTGGGTCTTGAGGATCTCACACATGATGGCCTGCTGGTTGTCCTGAACAAGTGTGGAAAGAATATTTATTTAAAATTATATGCCTATTGTACTTAATGCTATTGACATTTGCATAGCCTTGTAAAGCCAGGCTTACAATGTTAAAGAGGATAATTTAATTACTAGCTTTTGCCCACAGCTTCACTTGCGTGGAGGTTAGAAATTATCCCACAGGAACATACAACAAGGATAAAAAGTATCATAAGTCCTATCCAGGTCATGGTCTACCTATGTGCCAAATGTCATTCAAATATGTTAAGCCGTTTTAGCATGAAAGCGTAACAAACAAACTCACTTTTGCATTTATAATGTAAAGTTAGGATGTCACATTTCTTACCTGCAGAAAACAGTGGTGGGCTCCTTCAACCAAGCCACTGCTGCTTAAAGCCTGGTCCTCTGCTTTGGAAGAAGCTTCTGTCAGTATTTCACCCAAACAATTAATCAAGTACTCCATGCCGTGAAGTTCATCCTTTATTTTGGTTTTTATGTCATGTCGCAGAGCAGTCAGAATGAATAGCAGCTTCAAATCAAACAACATTATTTCTTCTTTGAAGGGCATGTCTTTGTAAATCCTTAGCCTGGCTATCAAGCCCTGAGCAATGGATGTGTGTGCACACAGGGCTCTGGCTACTTCACTGTTGAATGTTAAATTGCAAAGACATTTGAGTGCCTCAACTGCCACATCCTTCTCTATTAGATCTAGTGGCATCATGGACTCTTCATCAAGAGCTTCAAAGTTGTACAAGCCAGCTCTTTCTATTAGAGTTGTTACCCATCTTTCACATATCAGATTTTCAAGGTCCGATTTGTCTCGGCTAAAAATCAAACAATTTAGTTGCAAGTATTTATCTTTAATAAAAGTATTTAAAACAAGTATCATAAAAAAAAACATCACAAACCTTAACACCCTTACAGATGCTAAACAGAGTGCATGAACTGACGCCGAAGACTTATCCTGTAGACGTTGAAATAAAGCTGTCCATAACAATGCTCTCCGATTCTTTTCGGCCAAACCAGGAAAATTGAACGCGTTTTCATTCTGGAAATGTACAGCAAATAATGTTAAATGTCAATCATTGCAGTGCTTTAGATGTTGTCACTCTAATTGAATTAAACATGCCTTACATTTTTTAGAAAGCGCTGTAATATTTGGCCGACTTCTTCGACGTTATCGTTAGTACTGAGGATTTCAATTTCGCGTTCTTCCATTGTAACAGTGTCTTCTACGTTTTTCTAAACACTTGGCCGCTCCGCTCAATCTGGATCTACAGATCAACGAGAACTCGTAATATTATTATAGCTTTGCCACATACAAACAAACGAGAACGGAGCATACATAAAATTTAACAATACACGCAAACAAGTAAAACTCAAAATATTATGTGAAAATGTGAGTGGAAATGAGTTATGGGCATCATCATTCATCACTGACAGGACAGCGCTCAACTCAACTGACACCTGACTGACAGTCTGATGCTGACATGTATTTTTTTTTTCCTTTTGTTCCTTATGGACCACGCTAAGGTCAGAGACCATGCTGCCTAGTCATCAGTTAATTTTCATATTTTTTTTGTGACATGTACACTCCTACCAACTTATCTGTGAAATGGCGAAAATTGGAACTACGGCCGTTATGTTGAAATGTCTTCGATTGTGCCGACGCATGTCATTCGATTGTGTCGACGCATCGCATCTGATTAAATGATTAAATTAATTAAGTAATTTTGCATGCCGTAAGGCAAAATGTATCGGGACTCTCCACAAATTTACACCATATTTGTTACCTACATTATTGGCAAATAAATGATTTCTATTTCTATCGACGACGGTGCCGTCCTCTTTCAGTTCACAGATAAGTTGGTAGGACTGTAATGACTGAATCTATCGGTATCTGTATTAATAAACTGACAGATTTATTTTGCAGTATCTAAGGGTGCGTTCCGAGTTGCGCTGTAATCGATTAGCGTGCCGTTCCGAATTAGCGTGAGCGCGATAGCGACTTCCGTGAATCGTCATCTAGATGACGTCATGACATACGCCATCTTGCGATAACGCTGATCACCGTGAGCATTGTCAAAAATGACAGTTGTGCTGTTTTGTTTTGAGTCGCATCATATCTTTATACTAACGAGGCATTTTCTAAAACAGACAGTCGCCACCTAACCAAATCAGGAGAAGAAATTTTTGGTGTATACACAAAGAAATGCTGTAATCCAACCATGATTAGTTTTGACTTTCATCGAGCACTGTAAGCGCGTTCACGAGCGTTCCGAATTGTTGACAGCTCTCAACTGTCATAATCGCGATTTAAAAATCGGAACGCAAATTATTTATGTGAGCACTGTGAGTAATTATGGTCTATTTTGGAATGCAGCCTAAGTGTGCGTCCACAGTGAATGCGCGGTGACAAGGGCCTAAGGCGGGCGCGACGGCGGCGGCGGGGGCGTGCGGTGGCCACAGTGACGAGCGAGCTGTTGTAGCGATTATGACGTATTTCAGGTGTTGCAAACTACTAAGTGCTACATAAGGGCTATCTAGAAAAAAAAATATTTACTACGTAGCCCGTATCAACGTTTGACTACCTACATCCTGAATAAAATGTCTCCTAAAATCACCAGAGAAGTTACAAACTTACAAAAAAAAACGTAAAAACTTACAACAATACAAAATGTTATTGAAATACATGTTACTGGAATAATAAAGCCATACCTGTCCGCTCAAGTTCCATAGTAAATGTAATCTATTTTTAAGCACTGAGTTAACAGAAAATGCAACAGATCTCATAGTACCGAAAGCACTAAGTTGGCATCACTGCACGCCACCAGCGCATTAGCTCGCTTGCTGACTAGGCCCGCTTTGTGGCCATAACGCGCGGATAGGAACATTTAAAAACTACGCGCGCTATCTCGCTCGGGCCCGTCTCGCTAGGCGCCCACCTTAGCCACTTGCGCAACCGCGGGAACTTTGTTCCCCAACAGTAGGTTGTCCGTGGGAACAAAGTTCCCAAGACAATCTTTTTTTACTTTTAACCTTGTTCCACCACTATTAAGTAGGAATATCAAATTCCAAGCATTTAATGTGATAGATTATCTGTGTCCGAACCTTTTGAGATACGACAACACTCACTGAACTAGTCTATGACATTAAAAAATTATTATTTTCGCTGTCATAAAATCTAAAGTAAACAATAACAAGTTTTTGTCTCAACTTCGGAAGCTTGTAAATATTGAATATTGTACTGTGGTAAGTGGTTTTATTTATGTTTCACGTTAAGAGTTAACACAGCATGCATTTTAAACCATAAAAAATATAGGTCACCTATCTAGAAATCTGAAACTAACTGTGTTTGCTCTTTACATTTCTATTTTTGTGAATTTTATACGATCATATATTCAATCGAAACATACACTACGATAGAGTCCAGTTCTCTGGCATCCATAAAAACATTCGAACGTTACAAGATTCCAAGAATCTTCGTCCCTTCGGCATTGCTTGTAAACACGTGTGAAGTGCTGGCTGACGTCACGGTGCGCGTACGTATGACTGTTTGATGGACTGTTTTTTTGTGTAGAGCCGCTTTCGTTCTAGTGGTTAGTCACTACACTATGGACGCAAACGGCGGTTTCATATGTTTGATATTTCGCGCCCGTCGTCGCCACCGCGCTAGGCCGGCAGTGTGGATGCACACTAAGGCTCCTGTACACAATCGACAACCACAGCACCCGCGAGCACGATTGTGTGGAGAGCTTACTCGTCTGCAGTCACCGATCATCGTCTATGCTTGCCATATGATCGCGGATCGCGGCGATTCGTGAGTTTATGAGTTGTCGGTTTTTCGGGCACACATCAAAGGGAATTTCAGTTAGTTGCGTGCAAGTGCCCAACACGATCACCGATCATTCATTCACCGGAGGTGACCGTAGGACGGCGAAGCCGTGAATACATGTATGCGTGCGCCGTCTCCAGCTAGTTTTAATGCGATAATAATGGCTACTGTGTACCGAAATTAAATAAATGGTAGCAGCAGCAATAGACTCCACTTCCATCTTGAACGCTTGCCGCTGATCAAATGACTACTGACGATCAACGACGAACATGTAGATGCTCCCACGATAATCGTGCCTACATTACCTTAACCATCGATTAACGATCATCGCCGATTGTGAAGAGCAAGTATTAGGCCCTAGTCACCGCGCAATCAGTGGGTGCCTCACAACAATAAAGTAAGCCGATGTTCGCACGAACGTAAAAATAACGCGTTGGGATTTTGTCGCGCACTGGATTTTCAACTCTCGCTGTTGAGTCGAGCGTTGAGAATCCAACTTAACAATAACAGAATGCATTCTAGCGCGTCAAAAAACACTGTTGGATTTTCAACTCTCGGCGCTAAGCAGAGCGTTGAAAATCGCCGCGATAGTTTTATGTCCGTGCGAACGCCGACTTATTGTTCTGAGGTGGGGGCGCACACTACAGTTGGTTTCTATCACAGACCAATTACGTCTATGGTCGTTATCGTCTGTTTCGTTTCTATCTATACTCTATATATCTTTTCATCCTTAGACTATTTACCTCTAGACGTAGCCATGATTAGAGTGTGAGTGTGGAAGTGAGATGCATATATTTTAGATTTCAGAAAGATTAGTAGGAAAATTGAGACAAAGCATCGTATCTTCTGTCTCTTACGGCGTACCGTATTTTTGCTTGGCGAACTTTTAAATGTTAGCCAAACAAAGTGCTTTCACGGTTACAAAATTTATTTTGCGTCGATTAATTTAATATTTTTGGACAGTTTTTACATTGTGCGTATGTATTGACATGGGTTTCAATCCAAAATGTGAAAGATTTCTTACGTTAAACCTTATTTCTCATACCACATAACCTAGAAAAAGTATCATATTGCTATCTCATGAGCAGCCATGCGGTGGCTCGATCTATACGTACATTATCTAAGTTTTCATCCGACTGTTTTCTAGTAAGACATAAAGGCGCATCCCCACTAGGGCCGCGCGGCCGGGCCTCGTTAGTGTGTACATGAGCGAGACCTGCGGTTGGCCTCACTCAGCCCGATGCACAGTGGATCGAAACTGCTATATGAGGGAGGTTGGGGTTTTTTTTACAAATTCCATTTTAAAAAAATACCTATCGAAAGATCTGCCATTCTGACGAATAATTGTTATGAAACGTTTTTCTCTAAAACTGATAATTTGCCCGGAAAAAAATATTTTAAATTTTTGTTATATGGAAAGAAACAGAAACTGCTAAATTTTGGCCTAGTCTTGACAGGTCTTGCTTTAAAACTACTTTATTCTTATTCTTTGGCTTGTTGGCTATAATTCTACGCTATCAACGCGCGCCCATACGTAAAATTAAAAAAAAAGTGAGTAAAAGGTACTTTCTATAATGATATCATAGATACACTCCTACCAACTTATCTGTGAAATGGCGAAAATTGGAACTACGGCCGTCATGTTGAAATGTCATTCGATTGTGCCGACGCATGACGCCACCGTGGATGCGTCGACACAATCGAATGGATTGTGTCGACGCATCGACGGTGGCGTCCTCTTTCAGTTCACAGATAAGTTGGTAGGACTGTAAAATAATTGTGTTACATTAAAATAGTTATAATTAGGGATTAATAATCATTTCAAAACATATATTTATCGATAAAAGTACAAAAAAATATATTTTCAAAATTAAAGCAAATGTTAAATTTAAACAAAATTATAAAATCTCATTTATTTTTTAATTTTGATTAAATTTATTAATTTCATTTCCGTCATTTTGTATTTTAATTTCAGAATCTGAGTTCTGCACATGGTAATTCCATGGTTCTCCACAAGTTCTGCAGCACAACAGCTGTCTATGTTGCGTCAAATTTGACATTTTGTCTTCGAGCGATATAAAACTGCGATTTTGATTTCATTCTCCCTCTTGATGGGATTCGGAGACTTTTATTTGTAAAAAGCACAATATATTTGGCCTGAAAATGTCAACTGCTGCTCTCTCAGGCCATTTCGTCACTAAAATAAAGCGTAAGTTTTGTTGAATTTCACAGACTTGTTACTAATGGCTGAATAAACTCTTACATAATTTGTAATAATAAGCTCGTAGAAGTTTATTGTTAGTTACTTTACAAAATTATGATACGACTTATCAGCTCAGTGCAGTTATGATAGAGAATAACATTGATTTGTACAATTCCAGCCACGGCAAGTTCTCTGAGCATTGTTTACATCAAGTCGGCCTCATACAGTTCGGATGGCAGTAATAGGCCTAACGTTGCTGCTTACAAGCGGGGCACTGGAGGCCGGGCCAGCTTTAATGGCATTGTAGCAACAGTATTTGGATGCACAGGGTTTGTGGGGCACTATGTGTGCAATAAATTGGGCAAGTCTGGTGCTCAGGTGAGCTGTTACTTTGTGTAGTCATCAAAGATTTTGCCAAACAAATTTAAGTATTTAAAAATATAATGAAAACAATAATAAAAAAAAAATAAGCCATAGAAATGCTCTAAATAAACTACTACTCATTGTACCACAAAAAACCTATAAAGTTTATTTATTGTATGATTTCAGATGATCTTGCCCTACAGGGGTGATTACTATGATGCCCAGAGATTGAAAGTGGCTGGAGACTTAGGACAGGTGCTGTTCACACCATTTGACATCCGTGATGAAGAGTCTATTGCCAAGTCTGTCCAGTACTCCAATGTTGTCATCAACTTATTGGGACGTGACTATGAAACCAAGAACTTTAAGTATAAGGACATACATGTGGATGGCCCTAGACGCATTGCAAGGTAGGTAATAACTGACTAAACATGAAACTCTCTCAGCCAACTGCATGTTTATATGCTGCAGTGTTTTTATTTCTTAGTAGCTGACCAGACAGATGTTGTCCTACAACAACTGACAACAATTTGCAAACTGATAAATATCCTCAAATAACAGAAGTTAATGATAACTTCTGTTATTTCAAATCAAAACAAAATCAAATTCAAACCAAACAAAAAGAATTAAACAAAATTATTATTCAAATTTATAACAAAATTACTCCAATGATGGAGTAATTTTGTTATAAATTTGTACATACTATTTACGCCAGTAACAATAGCATAAATCAATACATAGAATTAAAATAAAAACAGAAAAACCTCAGTGTTTTGACATTTACATCAAATTTTAGGCTCTGCAATAATTAAAAAAATATATATTTTTTTTATTTTTCATGTAGGGTGTAAGGAGAGAATGACCCATTCAGTGCCCAGAACCCGGCTCTCGAGTCCATTATTTACTATAGGGATTTGGTTTTGGCCTTTTGGGCAGTGAAAGGGTAATACATCCTGCGGAAACTCCCACGAGTATGCTTTTTTAGAAAGCATCACATTTTAATTTTACTTGGTAGGATAACATTAACAGACATGATTGTATGGTGTATTTTGTTGGAGAGATTAAGTATTACAAGTAGGTCAGTAAATTAAAACTTTGTTGTACAGTAAAATTTACTTTTTTTTAATAATCTTATAATTTGACATAATACTTATTAACAGGACAAAAATAATGCCAAATTGGATCCACATAGTTGTTCATTTATTTATTTATATACTTTATTGTACACCAGGATTATACATTGCTTACAACAATAATAAATTTCACTTAAACTTATAACCTACAAAACATACAATGACGGCCTTATCACTTACTGCAATCTGTTCCAAGCAACCTTGTTTATTATTAAAAATCATAAATTGATTAAAAAAAAAATTTTTAAATCATACTTTATTATTAAAAAACTTTTTTACAAAAAAATACAACCGACTTCCAAAAACAACACTACAAAGTGAAAAATAACTTTAATTTCGGAAGTCGGTGTCTAGTTAAATGTATTTTCGTTTTTTGCCACCGACTTCCGAAATTAAAGTTATTTTTCACTTTGTACTGTTGTTTTTGGAAGTCGGTTGTATTTTTTTGTAAAAAAGTTTTTATTTTTCACTTTTTAGTTGTGTACCTACACCACACAAATTCTAATACCACTACCTGCAAAACAAACTAGAACATCATCCATATAAAAGTATGGAAAAAATATGTATTATTGAAGCTAACTCAAAAACTACCAAAGCAAAGTTAATCAATTTTATATGGGACCAACTGTGATGTATACCCTCTCGAACAAAACAAAAAAAAATCAAATCGGTCCAGCCATCTTCGAGTAATCGGGGAACATACATAAAAAAAAAAAATAAAAAAAAAAGGTTCCGACGAATTGAGAACCTCCTCCTTTTTGAAGTCGGTTAATAAATCATACTTTGAAAATTAAACAAATCATACTTCGCATTTCAGAGATAGAAAATGTCAAGTAACAATTCAGGCAAAATAATTATAACAGAAGTGAGAGTTGTTTATTATTAGAAAAAACGGTTTCTGTAACATTTTATTTCCCTAAATCTAATTTTTTAAATTATGGTTGTGCTTGTACAATTCAAATGTCCTAGAACCAAAAATTCGAAGACATGTTGTGACATCTACCAACCCACACTGGGCCCGTGTAGTGGATTACGGCCCACACCCACTCACAGAGAGGAGGCCTGTGTTCCAGCAGTGGGAATGTTGTAGGATTATGGTTGTACAATAAAGTTCAATTTTGTTGATTAGCATAATAAAATATTTTATAGCTAATTACAAGTCATAAAACCGCTGTTAATGTTTTTGCTTGAAGTACCTACCTACTTACAATACTTAAAAAAAAATTGTGTCATTTTATTTTTATCGAATTTTCCTTGGACGAAAATGTTTATTCTGGATATCTTGGTTTCACCAAGTTTTTACATAATGTAACCAAAATTATCCTGCCAATTTTTATTCACAAAAACGAGTTTATATTTTTTTAACCTTGATGCGGTCACGGTCGGATGTACGATATTATTATTATTATTACAGGATTGCACGAGAGATGGGTGTAGAGAGATTCATCCATGTGTCTTACCTGAACCAATCGGCAAATCCTAAACCGCTGGTTTTGAAGAAACCATCCAACTACAAGATCAGCAAATACTGGGGAGAGTGTGCCGTTAGAGAAGAGTTCCCCACGGCTACCATCATACGTGCCTCGGACATATATGGTAGTGAAGATCGATTCTTGAGGTATATTTCATTATTATTAAAATACTCAAAACATTGTAAAATATATTTTAAAAAATCCCCTCCGGAGCAAATGGACAAATTCGCAACTGGACAGATTCTCAGCTGGACAGTTTCGCAACGCAACTGGACATAGTATAGTTGTGAAAAAATAAGTTTATAAATTATAAAACATAGGCATTAAATTTAAAGTGTTTATTCAAGGAAAGTACTACTTCACCTGTGGCACGATAGCGTGTCCACAATCTTGAAATTACATTTTGGTGGGTCCCTATGGCCTCAGCAACATTACGCTGAACAGACCCAGCTTCCAGCATTCCCACAGCTCGTAACATCTCCGCCCTCGTCAAATGTCGGCGTTGCATGGCTACAATACCTCAATTTTAACTTTATCTTTCGTTTAAAAATGAAAAAAAACTGTAACTAAACGTAATTCGTATTGTTTTCTAAATTTCGCACAAATGAAAATTCCCTCTCCTACACATCAAGACATTTTTATGCCACCGAAACAAAAGAATTTTCAAAAATTTGAATTTGGAATTAGTCTGAGATAAATTACAAACAAATCGGTGTACTTATAAAAGATTCCAATGCGGCCAGTACTTTTCGAGTTATTTAATTGAGTATGAAATATCCCTAGACCGTGTTGATGTGTGTATTATGAATTTGTGTTCAAATTATATACCTACTAACATAGTTTATAAAATAATTTAGACACCAACACAAGTGGGCCTATGTAGTCTGTAAATAAAAGATTTTATTTTATTTATTTTTTATAAATAACGTAAAAGGGCATAGATGCTCATACAAGAGGCCCAAAGTCGCCAAAGGTTCGACCCTCATTGAGATTGGATTAAATTATGCGCTTGTCCTCTACTCTATCTCACTATCCACATCGGAATGATTTTGATCGATTATCAGTCGAATGTGAACAGTGGAGAAACGCCAGGATGAAAATCACAAATTATACTCTGCAATTTTATTATTCAACGCGGCATTTCAAAAAGGCTATAATTGTGCTGCCTCGTTGATCTAGTGGTCGCAAGGGCTACTGCGAATGAGGTCCTGGGTTCGATTCCCGGGTCGGGCAAAGTATTATTGGGTTTTGGAATTTTTTAGTAGCCCGGAGTCAGGAGTCCGCCCGGTTGATGGGAATAGGCCCGCCCCCTATTACATAGGTCTTAAACATAACTTGCAAAAGGTTGGTGTACTAGGTACACCTCTGCCGAACCCTTAATGTTATGTAGTATACACTAATTATTTCCTTGAATACAGGTCCTTTGCTTCAGCAGTACGTGTTCATGTACAATACATGCCATTGTGGAAGAATGGTCAGGAGACCGTCAAGGCGCCTGTGTTTGTGTCGGACGTCGCTCAGGGAATTATTAATGCTATTCGCGATTGTGATACTAAGTGCCAGATTTACCAGGCTATCGGGTAAGCTAATGATTGGTGTTATATTTAATTTAAAGAACTACGTATTTAAACAATTTTCTCAAAGAATCAAAAAACATGGCTTAAGGCGAAATGGTATTGTAACAGGGTCGGGAGCAGCATATAATGTAGAATTTTAACAATATTTCTTTTTAAAATTCTATATTTTCTGTCACATTAAAATAAAACCATAATCCCCTTATGTCTTTTATGGTGAATGTGTAGACGAAATTTTATTGAAATTGCTTTAATTCTGTTGTACAACAACATAGAATTAAAGCAATTTCAAGTTATCGGGTTTAGTTTCTGCTCTTACTCCTGCGAGTGGACCATTGTGGGTGATTGTTATAATTGCAATCGAATAAAACAGTTTTTTAACCGACGAAAAAAAAGAAGGAGGTTCTCAATTCGACACATACTTATGTTTTTTTTAATTTTTTTTATGTATGACCACGCATAACTTTTTACAGTCGTCCGATGTGAAACAATTTTGTTTTATTCGAGAGGGTATACATCAAAGTTGGTCCCATATAAAATTGATTAACTTTGTTTGGGTAGTTTTTGAGTTAGCTTCAATAATAGGTATTTTTCCCCCACTTTTGTATGGATGATGTTCTAGTTTGTTTTGCAGGTAGTGGTATTAGAATTTGTGTGGGGTAGGTACCACAACTAAAAAGTGAAAAATAAAAACTTTTTTACAAAAAAATATAACCGACTTCCAAAAACAACACTACAAAGTGAAAAATTATTTTAATTTCGGAAGTCGGTGGCAAAAAACGAAAATACATTACATTAAACCAGACACCGACTTCCAAAATTAACGTTATTTTTCACTTTGCAGTGTTGTTTTTGGAAGTCTGTTATATTTTTTTGTAAAAAAGTTTTTATTCTCATAACGGACGTATAAAAATGCTGCGATTTTTTTGTATCGAGCCAAATTGTGTCAATCTTGTCTTGGCTCTCATAATTTACAAAAGAAAATCTTCAATTTTTATAATCATGAGAAATATAAGTAAGGCAAATTTGTAGTTTTTGAGGGCAAAACTTGATTTTGGGTGCAGCCGAAATGCGTCAAAATATCTTTGGCACCTATTTCTCTTAAAAGCTATAAGCGATTGTATAGTCACACTCGTAAGTGCTTTATCCCTCTTAAGTTTAAATGTCTGTTGCACATCACAAAACAACATTATTTTGCGTTTAAGACTAATGTGACAGTCTTCTTAGTGTCGATGGCAATCTAAATGGATTCGGCTCAGAATCCGGCTACATATTTGGCGGCCGAAATGACGAGCTTCGAAATCTCAGTTAATGAGATTATTGACTAACTTTTTTTACCGTCTTGTTAAAATAGGGTATATTAGGTGAACGGAGTAGAAGAGTATGGCATACCTAGTTTTTTTTTTTTTTAAATAGCTTTGTCAGAAAAAAATATCTAAGTATCAATAAATACTACAAATTCGATGTAAACTTTTCATTTTAGAACAATAAAATAATAAATTTTGAAAAAAAAAAATCCTTTAAAAATATCAAAATTCAAATCATATGCAAGCTGCATTATAATTTGAATTTAAAAAAAAACCAGATATGCCATAGGCTTCTACTCCGTTCACCGAATATACCCTATTTTTTTCAAGACGGTAAAAAAAGTCATCCAGTATACCAGTAGGGAACAGTTCGAGCGCGCGGCAGTTACGCACGGGCGGACCGTATTTATCTCCCGAGCGGCCGTAGGTAATTAATTCATGATCACTGCCCAGATAAACTACTGTAGCTTTAACGCTGTGGTAGCGTCGTTTCGACAACATCGCTTCCTATGCAATGCAATAAAGAGTTAATTGATAGTGAGGTCAAGATTCACAAATCGCACTTTGACGTTAGTAAAGCAATACCATATGAATATTAACCTTATCCTTAAGTGTTTAATTTTCATATTCGTATAAGCGGATGTGAGCAAGCGTTTCATTCGAATATGAACATTAAATTCGTACGTTCGTTTGTGGTGAATAAAAGGCATTTATTTCGACATTTTAGACTGACACATTAATTTTAATTAAGTATAATGTTTAGATTAGGTATTACGTTTTGTTTAAGCTTAGCGTATTTAGTTTTTGTTAAGTCTATAACCATATAAGTAAGTTCATTCTCGAAACGGATATCCCGGTCAAAAATGGTGAAGTATGTGGCTTTATTACTGGTATGCACGACTACAGATCAAGCTATACATTTCCAGTATAAGCTGACCTCGCATTGTATAGGATTTCCTTACAATGAGAAGCTAACCTCAAGCTATATATTTCCAGTTTACACTAATGTAAACTGGAAATATATAGCTTGATGTGTATAGCAGTCACAAAGTGAAAAGTAAAATATGTTTATTATGGCATCTAACATGGAAACGTTTCTAAAATATCACATTTTAAATTACATTATTAGAAATTAATATCTATTGTTTTGACTAGAAAGGTTACAAAAGAATATAGTTTTATTTAATCTATGAAAATTAAATAAAAGTGACAACAACAACAACTCAACTCAACTTTAGTGAGAAAATTTACTGGGAGCTGTAGTCAAAACTGATAAGAAGCACTTATGGAGGAACTTATTCTAAAATATAATGTTAAATTAAAATAGGAGTAGGTATTTACAAAATTTCGGGAATACACCAAAATATGTATTTCAAATATTATAATCGTATAATTTTTCACAAAATGTCCTGTTTTTTATAAATTAATTCATTGTAATCTAATCTTACCATTTTAACTTTAAGTGTATACAGAAATTATTACTTTACTTTTTAGACCCAAAAAATATAAATTAGCCGACTTGGTTGACTGGTTCTACGCGCTGATGCGTAAAGACGAAAAGTGGGGTTACGTACGCTACGACATGAAGATGGATCCTATTTTCGGTCTGAAGATTATGTTGGTCAACTTGATTTCACCATCGTACCCGTTGGGTGGCTTGCACTGGGAATCAATTGAGAAGGTAATACTTATTGATTATATTTTCTAGCGTAATATTTATTTACAATTTCAATCGCCTGGCCAGATAAGGGTACGCAGTTATATAACACATATGCACGCCATTGTACGAAGTCCAGATATTTGGGCGCCTTTTTCATTCAAGTGGCAAGTGGTATAAGCAAAGCCGACACCACAAAATGACCCATAAACGAGATCATTCGAACTGAACATGACGTCCTGGTGACGGCGATCGTGTGTCCACCGCGACCAAACTCGGCGGTTATAAATAAATCAATTATTTTGGATCAAACACTTGTACACATTTTATAAACCTGCCAAACTGGGTGATAGTTAAGGGTATAGACAAAGGGCTCTTTCAATTCAAGCGTTTGACAGCGGCGGCAGCGGCGTTGCCAGAGCTGTGCAGGAGTCGTACCTATTCATGTTGCGAGCGCAGTGCGGTCTAAAAAAAACCGGGTGAACGGCAGTGTGTGGACAAGATCAAACGTGTTTTGTATTGCCGGCACATTGGCCCGAGCCGAGATCTAGCGGTCGCGCCGAACTACTCTAAACTTCGGTGACCGGAAGACGGCGGCGGCGCTCGGGTGACGGACGTGCGGTGGACTCGCGGCCATAGTAGATTTATTTATCGCTACTTCGTGAGCCGTCATTTCGTTCTCGGTAACGGCGGCGATGGACAAAAGCCCCAAGGGCTCTTGGGCTGTTAGGGGTGCTACACAATGTTCGATTCGGCAATTTTTGTTGAACAACAAAGCCTGTTTCGGCATCTACCCTCGCTTAATCATGTTCGGGCCGACTCGGCACAATTCGATCGAAGTCAAGCGGCTTTTCCCGAAAATAATGTTTGGTCCACATAATATAGTCGTTTAGGCCGCCTTGTTTTGCTGAATCATGTCGACCGGTACATGTTTAAGCACCCCCTTACATACGCGGTACGGAAGTTGGATACTGGCGTGTCGACTGCAGCCGCCGAGACGCGTCACGGATGGCGCACAGGCGACGACGGCTGCAGTTACCGCTGTCGACGGAAAAGTGTCGCTCGTCTGTAAGGTCGACATTGTGGAGAGGCTCTTATTGCATCAATAAATTGGGTACAGCTGCTCTCTGCGGGCGCCGGTGTGGTAAAAGACGACGATGGGGTGATAGATAAAACAAATAAATGTTTGTCTGTCCTAAGGCCCGTTTGTCCACCGCTACGTCAACGAGACTGAGATGACGGCGCCGAACAAGCGATACATACATTTACCGCGCGTCTACCGCACACCACCATCGGGACGTCACGTTCGGTTTGAATACCTAATCTCGTTCCTCGTTGACGTTGTGCACAAACAGTGTAAGACTGTTTATCCAGTACACCGTGAACGGGACGTCAACGAGAAACGAAATTATTCGGCCATAGTAAATGTACTGTCGCTACTTCGGCGCCGTCATTTCGTTCTAGTTGACGTCCCGTTCATGGTGCGGTAGACAAAACAGTCCATGGTCAAGGTTCAGAAAAATCCATCAATTTATCACCTTAACGGCTTAACTTAACTTAGCTTAACGGTCTCCTGTGCGTCTTTTTGCGAAACATTACACAAAAACATCGAAACAAAGGGGCGTGGCTTAAATATATTTGAATACGTATGAGACAGCTTGCCTAAGAAAACAAATGAATATGTGTAAGGTTTTTTGTGTAATGTTTCTCAAAAAGACGCGCAGGAGACCCGGCTTTAGGTAGACTACATTCACATGGCGTTGTACTGTACATTTCACAGTACAATGTTGGGATCATTTGGCAACATCATCCCGCTGTTCATACAGTTAAATCAAAACCTTTATTGAAAACGAAGTGCCGTGTCATACCGCAAATTCTTGCTTTGCATACGAGTACCTAAGTATTCGGAACTCGTAATAATGCAAAGCGTAATATTTCTTTTTTTTAAATAATTAATACCCTTGGCTATTATTTACAGGAAGCCACCTCAGACATAATCGATGACACCCTCCCAACGTTGGAAGACCTCGGTGTTCAACTTACGAACATGGAGGATCAGGTACCTTGGGAACTGAAGCCATACCGTGCCCACCAGTACTACATGGATAAGATAGGGGAGTTTCCTATACCACCAAATCCTAAAATTGTAGTATAAACATTTTGAAGTGACATAAATCAAAAATCATGTAAAATTCAGTAATACTTGTTATTTACTTATACTTAGTATTGCAAACCGAGGAGTAGTAGGAGCCTTGTAGATTATTTTGAATAAATTATTTTCTGTTTCTTTTGGCGTTTCATTATGAGGGATGGTGAAGGCAATTCAATAATAAACTTTTTAATCAGTGTCATAAAGCGCAGTTGTACGAACATGGATACAGGCATTTTACCGCTTTTCAGGCGCGAGTTTTCTGTAGAGCTATAAACGCCGAATCCGCTTTTAACTACGACTTAAGGGGATACCAAAATAAATTGGGGGCTTTTCGTAACCATTTATTTCACTATTGCAGCATGTATGGATTAAATTTTTGGATATGTTTTTAATGATTATTTGATTAATACTCTGAGTGAAGGAAAACACATGGGTTAAATTTCCTCGCTAGAATTTAATTCCGAAAAGACCTTTACTTTTTTTTTCTGTAATTCTAAAATCCTAAGTAATTTCGTTGCAAAATTGCATTCAAAATGTGCGTATTAGGTGATTGAAAACTGGCTGAAAATATTTTTGATAGATAGCTTGATTGATTTTTAAACAATTTTTATTTGATTTGGCTTGGCGCATTTATTTTGGTTCCAGTATTGTTGCGCTCTCTTTTTTTCGCATGTGGAAGTAATTGACTCTGTCGCTTTCTTATTCCCGCCCAGTTAGCGTTTTACGTATCACCTTAGCGTGTAATGTAACATTCTGGGAACTCAGCCTGATACACACTGCATCATGAACTAAGTAGGTATGCATAATCTATTCCCATTTAGCGAATACTGATAGGAGAGAAGAGGGTGTGAGCAATAATAAAATGGACTATTATTGCTTTCGCATACGGTATAAACGAGACAATAGAAGTTTTATTGTTATGACGTCTATAGACAATGATCTATGGGCGTTTAGCGCCCGTGAAAGCGTTAATAGCCGAGGTCAAGGGATCAATGTATGGTTGATTAAACGTTTCTTGACACCAAGCTACTCCATACTCATCTAGAGCTTTTATGGTTCCGGTTACTAGTGATAGGGTGTCAACGGGACCCTGTTAATCAGCCTACGCCCTGCGCCGCCATCTTACGTACTTTCCACTTGTGACAAAACAATGAGTTTGAGTTACATCACAGGGCTCTGTAGTATCTCTAAGCGAAGTATGGGATATGGGAAGGTTATTTACATAGTTATAGTTTGTACAATCTAATCCACGCTTCCAAAATTCTGGGTTCGATTCTCAGAATTATCGTTTTTCGGGCTGTCCTTTTTACCCGACTGCCAAGGAAGGGTTATTGAAGTAAGTATTTTACCCTTTGAGGCACCCATCCCACCGTCGACGATTAGAGCTAGCAACTAAACACGAGCTGTCGGTGGTGAGAACACTTGAACAGTCAGTGATCAACTAAGTACTATTAATTAAATCTTTTACTGACGCGGGTGACGGAACCTACAAGTTTTTGTACGTTTCTTGAGCGAGAAAATAGTCGATAGCTAGTTCGCTTCCTCGTCGACGCGGTGGGACAGGTGCCTATAACCGCCAAGTTTTCGTATCCTTCTTTATAAATGACTAGCTGCGCCCCGCGGTTTCACCCGCGTAGACCGGGATAAAAAGTGGCCTATGTGTTAATCCAGGGTATAAGCTATCTACATACCAAATCAGGCCAGGCGTTTGAGCGTGAAGAACAAACACAGAACTGGGGCTATCAAATGCAAAAATATTTTTGTGGTTCCAGAGATTAGCGCGTTCAAGCTAACAAAAAAACAAACTCATCAGCTTTATTATTAGTAGAGAGTCTAGGTACCTACTTATAGATTTCCTCATACAGATGCATAACCATTTATTACTAGGCCGACTACAGTTGCTCGCAAACCCGATAAATGGCAAGGTCGACAAAGACATTGCTGGCAAGCAGATTTTTGCCATCATTACACCAGACTGCTTTAAAAATCAGGCTACAGCTCTTTATTTTACTTCTGACAGCAATCCAAGTAACAACTTTATTGCAACAGAAATAAAGAACTACTTTTAGCTCGTGGCTAAGTAATAACAGCCGCACGGGTGGATCGACCCGTGCGGCTGAGGGTCGATCCATCAGGTTAAGCTACGCTTGCCGGGGTTGGTCCGTGGATGGGTGACCATCTTTACATACCGAGACTCCTCCGTGCCTCGGAAAGCACGCTAAGCCGTTGGTCCCGGCTGTCATTCGTGGATCTTTGACAGTCGTTACGGGTCGTCAGAAGCCCGAAAGTCTGACAATCAGTCTTACCAAGGGGTATCGTATTACGCAGTTAATGTGTTGTGGAGGTCAGATAGGCAGTCGCTTCATGTAAAATAATGGTATTCAGCTGCATCCGGTTAGACTGGAAGCCGACCCCAACATAGTTGGGAAAAGGCTAGGCAGATTGATTTTAACAATGTTACATAATCAGAGGTAAAATACCTGTAAGGACCCACCATATCCCAAGGCACGACTACTAAGATTAAAGATTGGGCTTTTTTAGGTTTCCGTACCAAAATGGTAAAAAGGAACCCTTTAGGTGCAACTCTGTCTGTCTGTCTGTCTGTAAAAGCTGGATATCTAATGCTATCAACTTGAAATTTGGAACAGTTTTAAATGACGTTTGCCAATAAGATATTTTGAAAATAAGAAAAATAAAAATATACCTACATATTTTTAAGCAACAAGGACTGGAAGGGGGTCTACTAGGGCATGTGGGGTATCATATGAAAGAACGCTGTTTGCACATTCTCAAACATTTTTTTTAGGCCGCATATTTTCAAAGTTTGCATAGAGAAATATCTGAAAATATTCTGTGTGATAGAAGGTTATGTAAAGATTACAGGAAAAATAAAACAATGTCACTAAATAGCGCATTTTTCAGAAATCGGAACGAAACTTTCAGTGCGCGAGCGACTCGCTCTTGACTGATTTTTATAATTTCTATCGTAACGATAATATCGTTCCCTGTGTTATCATGTATAGAACTTATGAAGACGTTTAAAATTCCGTCCACGATAACTATAACGCGCAACGATGTTTTAACATCAATGGGTAAATCATAGAGGTCGAGCTCCACGATAACGTGACGTGCAGAATAATAAGCGCACAATAGGTATGTAGTATGGTACAGTTCGCGTAGAGTAAAAACAACGCTGGCCAATCGCACAACCATACCATATTATTTTTAAACCGACTTCAAAAAAGGAGGTTCTGTATTCGACCCGTATGTATGTGTTTGTTTGTCCGCGATTTTCTCAAAAACTAATGAACCAATTTTGATGATTCTTTCAGTAACGTGATCTACACACTTTCAGGAAGGTTTTAGTTTATAATACATTATGTAATTATTCTTATGTACGAAGTTATATGCATAAATGCACTGTATCTCCGGTATTTCTAAGCGGATTTTGATGATTCCTCTTTTGGTTCGACTTAGGCTTACTTACTTATGTAATTATATATTCAACTAAAAAGGGAAAAATAAATTTACTTTAAAAAAAGTAAAAACCGACTTCAAAACCAAAAACAAATAAAATAACTTTCACGAAACACTTAACAGCTTCTTCTTCATTGATGCTTTTGGTTTTGAAGTTGGTTTTTACTTTTTTTAAAGAAAATTTTTACATGACGTGAACATAGTACAATGTATGGTTTCACGGTTGGCCAGCATGCTTTTAATGTGACACGATCTATACAACGTTACAGTTGTGCGGTTGGCCAGCGTTCTGTTTACGTGACGCGAACTATATGACCAGTAAGATAAGGTTTAGAAGAAAATTAAACTGGAATTAGATTAGATTTTTTTTATTAAACTTAATTAAGGTGCAGGCCTGCCTCGTCCAAATCCTCCTCTCTGAAATCAAACGATAATATCAAAATTAGAAAGAAACAAGTTTTTTTAGCCAGCTGTTATGATATTGCTGGCCCATAGGTTGAAATTAGTAGTACTTAGGAGGGGGGAAGCCAACTTAAATACTAATTTCAACATACTTAATTAGGAAAAAATTAAAAATTATCAGCCTAGGGTAATTTAGGAACAGTCAGATACACATTTTCATATTTGTATGTAACAATTGTTCACATTCATTTAAGTGACATGCTTCATGGACATAGAAATGTGTTAGATAGGAAGCTGTTGACCATGTCTAAAACTTTTATTTCTCAACATTCCAATTAGATTGCCCTGTATAATCTTAATAAAGATGCCACTTGTTTCTATCAATGTTAACTTATAACAATACTATTAGATGAAACTTACAAATTCAACATCAGCTGAACCAGGGCCAACATCAGCCTTCTTGTCGTGGGCAGCTGGTGTAGTGGGTGCACGGCGGTACGCGGAGCGGTCCTCAGCAGAGCGGGCGGGCGCGTCGGGGCGGCCCACGGCGCCGCGGCGGACTGTCTCAGCACGCACGGAACGCTTGAGGGTTGCCGGCACGATTTCGGGGGGCAGGTGCAAGAAGATCCTCAGGTACTCAATACCCTCGTTGGTAAGGTACCTATCACAGAAGAAATTAGGTTGATTTGAGTAATATAATAATATTAAGGAATGTCAATGTTCAGTCTAGTCACTCATTTAGCAAACTGAAATGGGACTGAAATAGGGATTGTTTATAATTGGTAAACAATTAGTAAAACTTAATTATTAGTATGTCACCACCTACCAGTAGAAATGCCTCCAGGCAAACTGTTCCTTGACGTATCCTCTGGATTTCAGAGACTGCATAGCCTTTATAACTTGGAGGTTAGGAATCTTCTCAAGATCGGGGTGTTTAGGAGCATGATAGTCTTTCTTAGCTACCATAACTCCCTCTTTGAAGAGGAATTCATAGATCGACACACGATTCTGTTTAGGCATCAACATCTTGAAGCACTACCTAAAAACAAGACACAAAATAAGCACTTAGGTTATCTCAATTTTGTTCCGTCACTTTCAGCCACATGAACAAAATAACTATACCACGCAATTTATAAATCAATTTAATTCTTAAATTAGGCAATAAAACCCTAAGAATTCTTTCGATTACATTAATAAAATCAGATTTCTATGTCTGACAGTACCTTCCGCCTATTTTGACAAAAGAAAAGGAATCTGCAAGTTTAGTTTGACAGTTGACATTATTTTGTAGTTCCAATCCGATACCCTCGCGAAATTAGGATATTTAACATGTGATTTAGTCGATTTTTTCAAATCAATTATTTTATCTCTTATTTTCCGTCTGTTTTTAAGAGGGTACGCACTGCTACAGATCAAGCTATAAAGGATGATGGGCGTTTTGGTACCCATGTCCAATCAAAATTAATTTACCATCGTTGGATAGCCCTTTTCAAGACCACAAAAAACTACTATGGCACCAATCCCGTTTAAATTGTCCGTTTTGAAATACAGTCTTCAGAACATACTGGATATTTAGTTCAAAAAATAATTTAAAAAAATCATATCGCCGGTTTAGCTTGACAGATTATGATGATATCTGCACAGATTTTGAGCTAAATAAAAGTCAGTTATCGGATGAAAATCACAACAAAATCGGTTTGGTATTTTTTCAGTTAGGGGTGATCTATCTATTAAACAATAAATAAATAATAAATAAATAAATAATAAATATGTTTGGACATATCACACAACGCCATCTAGCCCCAAGCTAAGCAACCTAATGCTTGTGTTATGGTAACGAGATGGCTGATAAACTACTTATATACATTTTTTTTTTTTTTTTGTAAATACATACATATTATAGATAGAAAAACACCCAGACTCGGAACAAATACTTGTAGGTCGTACAAATATTTGTTCCGTGCGGGAATCGAACCCGCGACATGCTGCGCAGCAGTCAATCGCTCAACCACTGCGCCAACCGTGTCGTCAATAAACATACAAATACATTAATTGATATTGATGAACAATATTGGAGCAATATTTTTGTTACTATTAACCCAGAGTATACGAAAGTAGATGAGTAGAAAGTTGGAACTGGTATTGTTATCTTTCTCGCTCTCATAATCCCCGTTCGCACGGGCGTAATAAAATCGCGGCGGGATTTTATAGCGCATTGGATTTTCAACTCTCGTTGTTGAGCCGAGCGTTGAGAATCCAACTTAACTATAACAGAGTACATTCTAGCGCGTCGAAAAAACACATTGTTGGATTTTGCACTCTCGGCGCTAAGCAGAGCGTTAAAAATCCCGTGCGCTATAAAATCCCGCCGCGATTTTATTACGCCCGTGCGTACGGGGGTTTACGCAGTGCGGTGGTTAACGCGGTCAGCACGGGGGTGGGGGCGAGGGCGGGCATGCTGTGGCGATTGCGCATGTTCCCTTGGTAGTCGTTCGCTGATAATTGTTGTGTAAGTTACTACATTGTCTCGTTCCTCATTGTTCACGTCGCCTTTAGACCCTGGCATTAACTTGGACTCTGTTACCCGTTATTTGACTGCAGCTTGCAATGGAATGTTTTCGTACCTGTATAATGTGCCGAAGAGGTCTATACCGAGGCAGATATCAAGTGCGCACACTATATTAATAATACAATTAAAAATTAATAAAGATATTATAAAAATACAATGCAAATATGTTTGTGGATGTTAAAATTGCAGCAGCAATAACAAATCACTTCCATACGCCAGTCGCAGATAGCCAATATGCAGAAGCTTTTCTACAAAGAATATCTGAAAAAACGCGAACCCCAAACGTGTTGTATAATTATGTAGAAGAAAAAATATTAAATAACAGAAGAGCCGATTTCCAGAGATTGGAAGCCAGTGATGTGTCCGATTTTCCACGATTGAGTGAATAGAACGTGATATTGCTGTCGTTGGGGACATACCAATTAAAACTAGCAAAATCTTACTGCAGCGAACACCTAAACAACGGCTTGTATCTCATCGAAACATATAGAGAATCTGCTTTGGAAGACATTACTGAATAGGGAATTGACGAAGATGCGTGGCTTTTACGTGCACGTATACAGTCCCGACATGTGAGAACAAAAAAATACTTTTGCTACATATTGCTAAATAGAAATGAATACATAATATTACATCATTATTGTACATGTTTGACGTGACGCCGCACGGTAGGTTCCTGTGCGCATATAGTATCCATTGTCTGGTATTTAGGGTATGCTAGACACGAGGGCTTTAATGAGCCAGCATTGTTTTTAAATAGTATCGTTATAGATAATGAATAATACTATATAGTATATATTATACATCAAACTATACATTATCTATTAAAATTATTGTCGATATATAGACACATTTATATAATTACTTATATACAATAAATGATAAAACTTACTTCGAACTTGTTTTATTTACCCAGATAATGAATAATATTAATAATAATTATAAAAATACCATGCCAAATGGAAAAAACTGACGTAACAAAAATAAATAACTTTCAAGTAGGATTACTCCGATCGGACAGTGAATAGGGACAAGCGCCATGGTTATTCTTAATCTACACAAAAATACCTTTCCAACGGTGTATCATACATTCCGATTGGTGCCGGTACCAGATTCCATACATTGGTGCTCATCCTCCTTTCCAGTATAAGCTGATCTCGCATTGTATAGGATTTCCTTACAATGATAGGTCTGGTGTAAACTAGAAAAGTATAGCTTGATGTGCAGCCGTGTGTACCGAGCGCGCAGTGGCACCCACAGATTAGTATTATGTAGCAAGCTAGTGGCACCGTCATCGTTTGTTTGGGTATTTCTTTTATATTAGAACGTAAATGCAGAAAATTAGTATGTTACGTTGTGCTCCACAAGACTATACATTATTATTATTATAAACAGAAGTTTAGACATATTTACTTATATGTGTGTGTAAATTGAAGTTTGATTACTTTCAATAATTTCATGTTCCAAATTATTATTTTTTTCAATTGTGGTATAGATATTGCTAAAATAAGGTAATAAAATAAGCACCATAACTACTATTAATATTTGCATGCCAAAAGATGGCAAAATGTGTCGTCGCACATCGCACAAGAATATTTACCACCTTTGGATTACCGCATTTATAGCAAATAAATCACTTTGACTTTTAAAAGCTTTGGTTTCTTAAGAAAGCGGCCGTCATGAAAATCTGTCACTTTCACCTGTATTGACATTCAATCAAACCCCGCCTGTTATAAAATAGGAACTATTTAGTCTGTAACGGACCTCTATCATCGACAATTGTTCCCTGCAGGCCTAACATGGCACACGCGACAATTACTCGCTCTCGCGTGAGTAATTTTAAGACCGCTCAACACTTTTCTCGTTTTCTGACAGCGCTGCCATACAATGTTCTGTTAAACTTGATGTTTTCTCGACAAACCCTAAAATGACACCTAAATTATCTCGAATTTTGACAATTCAACACGAGATAATCTCTGATTCTTCTCTCGTTTAGTCGTCCTCGATTTTGACGACGAGAAGAGTAGACAAAATTATGATACAAAAAAAAACTAAAGTGACATGGCAATCGCATAATTACACGTAGATACTTTTTTTATTATAATAATAATGAAAACTGGATGAGTATCACTTTCAATAGGTAATAACGAGTCACTTTGCCAATTATGATGATTAACGAAATCTAGCAACATAATTACTAAAATCCTAAGGGTGGTGATTAACAAAATTTGCAACATAATCGGTTTTATACCTTCGTTTTGTCAAATTGTGATCTTCAGCCCATGTCATTTGTGGTGATTATCAAGTGAGTGAAGTGTAGCAGTGGTGGCCCAGTGGTAACACCCCCGGCTTACGAGTTGTAGGTCGTCGTAGGTTCAAACCCCGACAGGCGCTTTACTTTCAGAAGGAAAACATCGTGAGGAAACCGGCACGGTCGTAGAACCAAAAATTCGAAGACATCTACCAACCCGCACTGGGCCCGCGTGGTGGATTACGGCCCACTCCCTCTCACTTAGCGGACGCCTACGCCTGTGTCCCAGCAGTGAGAACATTTTATTTTCGGCATGCCAAAGATACAAACATAAATATTAAAAGAGGTGCACGTAAAATAATTATAGTACATACTAACTCCATGCAAAAAACTAATAAATCTAGTGATTGAAACGGAACCCAAGCCGATGTTGCTATGATAAAAATGATGAGTTGTCAATGGAAGAAAAACGTATTTTATGTTTTACTTTGCATACAGTTTATTTTCTCAAATACAACCACTGCAAGTAACCTAATTCTAACACCGCCCCCCAAAGATTTTTATAAATCGCTAAATTTACTCTCACCGTACTTAGTTACAAGAAAAAGTGTCCACACTGAGAAGAGTGAGTTCACACATTATTAAACAGCGTATGTACAGACGCCAGCACATAAAGCTACTACAATCTGTCAAATTTCTATAATAGATTTTCATCTTTACCGCTAAAGCATTAGGTTCAAGGTTGATTGGGAAAATTTGACAGTTTCGGGTGGCTTGACCTGCCGGCGTCTGTACTATGGACCAAACTTAAGCATGATCACTAAAGAAAATATTCCTGCGAGAGCGCAGCTAGTGGCAAACCACACCCCTTCCTAGTTTGGCCCAATTAGAGACAATATGCATTTGTGTGAGTAAGGAGCGAGTAACAAAAAGCTGTTACTATACATCTTTTATTATACAAATAAGATTTAAATAAGTACCAACCTAAACAAATCTTTAATCCTTAACAGCTTAATAGTAAATAAACACAAACTAAAAATATGTATTTTACTAATAAGTACCCAACATTTTATTTCAAACCTTTTACTCTAACTTATCCATGATCTTATCTTTATCTTTTTACTCTCACTGCTGCCAATGCACAAATTATAGTTTAATTTAATTACTTGATAAGCTTCTGAATTTCAAAGTAGCTTAGGAACTGAATCATTGTTATATTTGTCAAAAAAAAAACTTGACATAGTTATGCAGTGCCGACAACGCACCTGTCGCGTTGATTTCGCCTAAAACATGAAACAAACTTTGATTAAAGCATGAATTAAAAAAAAGTAAAGTGACCTGTTCTCTGTCATGCCGTTTTTGATCCACCCAAAACGGTAAGCTCATCAGCACGGCGTATTTTAATTGGAAAGATACCTTGTTTGTGAAATCTCGTTATAATATTTACAATCAAATCAAAGGTGTGGTAAATTAATGGATAAAACCACTGAGATAAAGTTACTCGCTAGTAATAATAGTTCTATGGATAAAACGAATATTACAACTGTCAAAAGAATTAAACCAAATACGAGTACATGGAACAACGGCAAAACATTTGAGATAATCCCAAGATAAAAATGAAATATACCTTAAAAAATTTGGTTATTTTTTCGCCATCGTATGGCCCTTGTATTAAGCCGTCCTATTGTTTAACTGTATTCCCAAACATTCCCACTAAATAACAATGGGACTTAGATAATGAACTTATTTTTATTGCAGTTGCAAAGTACTGATAACATTGTATGAACTGCGCCAAGTATTGGTTAAAATATTAATGTAATTGTGCTATTTCAATACCGTATTCAGGGAGCCGTGAGATAAAAGGTAAAAAAACAAAAGTCAACCGATTTTGACTTCTATTGCGTTGGTGGCATGACAAATGTCAGCTGCAGTAAACAGTTGGTATTGTAACCACTTTTTGCCTTTAATGCCATCCATAAGTCTACGGAATAGAAGTCTAAATCGGTTGAACGGACTGTAAAAAAGGTTTTTTCAAAAATGTCTCATCTTATTGTCAATGGAATAGCGCGTTCGCTGCAGCATCGCATAGGGTATGGTTAGGAGATGCAGTGTAAGTGTTCATAAATAACCTAAATCTATAGACCCGATAGACAGAGGAAAATATTAAAGTGGAAATAATAGACATAAATTGTAGTTTGACAGTTCTTATTCCAAATTATTATATTTTTGTGGAAAGTTGATACTAATTAAATACAGCAATACCAATAATACATTTTCGAAACAAAACTGAAGATACGAGTACTAAAATTACTTCTTGTCAATAATAAAATAACAATACAATTCAATAACAAAGAACTCACGCTGGCCGTGCTCATAAAAAAATCATCTCACAACACAAACAAGTGAGCATAGCACACTTCTAGTGTGTGTCTTCATCATTATACTAATACGAACACAACTAAAATACGCTTCGTGCATCCTATTGGTCAAAGCGCATGCATTGTGCGATCGAGTCGTGAGCCGTACTATGCGATTACGCCTTTGAGGTGATCATGCGGAACTTTGGCCCATAGTACCTATCCATGATGATCAAGTAAGTCACTGCGTCATTGCGTGTCAGATGTATCAAAACGAAACAGAAATGTGACTATCTTTTGACGCGGTAGGGCGAATCGGGCGATTTAAATCTTTGTCGCCGTTATCATTTTCATGACAGCCGTCAGTACAACCGTTAAGTGCACAGAGTACATTTGTATATAGGTTAAGTGCGGCTACCGCTCTTTTAGGAAACTGTAGCTTAACTATGCTGGTGTGATAGCAGAATCATCACTTTTAAAGCTAATTGCTAATAACGCAAGAAAATTTGAATTTGCGGGCTACCACAGCGCAATCACCTTAACATTATTAATTTCAGCCAGTAAATTCTTGACATCATTTTTGTTTATTATTGATTTATTACTCATCTGTGTGTTCTTGAATCTTGACGAAATATGTCAAAAAAGTCAAAAATATATTCCGTTCTGTGATTCCGTTGAAGTAACAACTGCTCAACTGCTTAAAGATATCATGAATAATATTTTATCACGTATTGTGTTAAGAAATGCAAAAAACATAAATCTCCGTTTTATGGCTACTAAAAAAAAGGATGTTTGTACCCATACGGGTCAGAGATGGGACTCTGATGACTATAGGATGGCGCGTTTCATGCACGCTCCTAAAGTAGTAAACCCTAACTGGCCTATGAACTTGGTTGCGGCTATAAAACCAAAACCAGTTGCAGGCAGAAAAGTGTGGTGTGACGGGGGAAGTGGTGCGGAAGGTCATCCACGAATTTATATTAATTTGGACAAACCAGGTCCACAATACTGCATGTACTGCAATCAGAGTTTTATCAATATTTCCAATATCGAAAACCCTGTTGATCTGTGCAAGAAAGATTAGTTCCCTATAAAGCCAAAACCAGTTGCAGGCAGAAAAGTGTGGTGTGATGGGGGAAGTGGTGCGGAATGTCACAATACTGCTTGTACTGCAATCAGAGTTTTATCAATTTTCCAATATCGACAAGCCTGTCAACCTGTCTATCCGTGCAAAAAAAATTGTTCCTGGTTTCAATTTACTTACCTACACGTGCACTGTTTTCGTTAGTTTTGTAACAAAATAAAAATATTTTACTTTTTCTTAAAGGTCTCTGTAACGGTTTATTTTCAAACAAGATACTATTTATGTAATAATCGTTGATATAAAAACTAGTAATCTATATGTCAATGGTAATAATATAATATTAACAGACTAAAAATATTAATAATGACGATGAACAGTGCATCCACCTCTTTCATGCCTTTATTGGCTGACCTGAGTGGAGATTCGCAAGAGCAAAAGTGCTCAGAGGAAGAAAGTATTCCAGTAAGATGCTAGTAGATATCTTGACCGTACTTCCGGGATTGTCTTGATAGTTGTGGAATACCTCTCCACTCCTCAAGCATCTCAAGACATGTTGCCCCCTTGTCAATATGTGCTAGCGACCGTTTCCGGGGGCCCATTATTGAGTGTGCAAGTTATCCCCTGATATTTTATCTGTGTAGTGTGTATATTACATAACATTGGTCAGGCAAGAGACATAGTTCTTCCATAGTTCAAGGTAGGTACCCAATCCACTATAGCCACCCAAACCCATAGCCCGTTAGGTTTTCTTTCCATGTTCTGCAATAGTCCTGCACCAACCGAGGTTTGTCCTTGCCTTACGGGGGTGCAGCGACAGCTCGACAACCGGAAGTTTTGAGTAGTATTCGCAATTATTCGCCGAGCTAAGTACATGTTCGGTCACGCACAGAGTACCTACCTATCTCGTTGGCTCATTTAAGAGTTCGATTATTAACTGCTAGATGGCGATGCAATTACCATTGCAAATTACATATGTTCCGCGTTGGTGAACTACGAATCTTCCATCATTCTCAACCTTATCAGCAAACGTATTAGTCACTGCAGCAGCAGAAAGCGCATGCAAGCGAGCACCACCGTGCACCGACAGAAGTTGTCTAGTTACCGCTTACCCGCTAGATAGCGCTAATATCAGTGACTTTATTTACTACGCGTTCATTGATAAAACTCGAGTATAATACGATTTGAAAACTTCCCAATATTTCTTTCATCTACTTATATAAGTACTTACGTAATAAGTTTTTGTATGCGGTTTAGGTGTAAATGTGTTATTTTGCGAGAATACTATCTACATAAAGAGGTAAATACCTAAGTAGGTAGGTACTGTTGTATTAAATCGGTAACTATTGTAATTATTTCAATTGTTTCTTTATATAGGTACACACGATATCATACAATGCGAGATCAGCATAGAAGTACTGGAAATGTACCTATAGCTTGATAGGTAGCCGTCCGTGTGTACATAACTACAACATTGTACATATTATTTGAACGATTGATTTCGGTTCAGCACTACGTACCTACTCTACAAAGAAGGAAATGAACTTTTTGGTAAAACATCGTCGCAAAAAGTAGGTATCCCTAGCTACTTACATAAGAACATTCGCAAAACCGAATGTCTCCCACTTTGTTTTCAGTACACTCATCAGCTATTATGGCAATTAAATACATTCGGATTTAACCGGGTCAGGTTTAATATATGAAGAGCTGTCGGGAACCAAGGAAGGCTTTGGTGATGATGATGATGATGATGACGAACTATTTAGTACGTACATAAAGAATCTTTTCATTTTGAACGTACCTACTTAAAAAAAACGATGTAGATATTATGTATTAGGATCATAAGTATGCTTAGTAATTTAAAAATATTAGGTACACTCCTACCAACTTATCTGTGAAATGGCGAAAATTGGCCGTCTAACTACGGCCGTCATGTTGAAATGTCTTCGATTGTGCCGACGCATGTCATTCGATTGTGTCGACGCATCGACGGTGGCGTCCTCTTTCAGTTCACAGATAAGTTAGTAGGACTGTACCTATGGTTATTATTTTCGGCAGTATAAGAATTAATGGTGCCGATTCTCTAGTGAACGCACTAAACTAAAATTAGAGAATCGCTATCTTTTACTAACAGGCAGCGCGAGAAAAAGACGGCTATAGCAATGAATTAAGTTGGAGATGTCAAACTAGTTCACGCCTTGCGCTTCACCGTGTTTTTAGTCAACATGTTTTTACATGTCGTCTAAATGTCTGTGGAAAAATTAGTTCTAACTAATTTGACAGCTCTAATTTACTTCCGTCTCTTTCTTGTCATAATAGAGAGAAAAAGTTAGCAATAGCCTAAATTAAGTTTAGTTTGTGCACAACAGAATCGGCACCAATGTCAGTGTAAATTCTATCGACGTTGAAATTTAGTGGGTCACATCACTAGTCAGAATAAAAGAATGACAATCTACAAAATTTCGAAACGTCTTCTGTATACGTGTCCTTCTCTAACATCGTAGCGGCTCCATAAGTCAAAATGAAACAGTTATATTGAGTTCAGTTGCTATTTTAGCACTCGATAGAAGTATCGCCTTCTATGCAGTTCTGGGGTCATATCCTACTAAACTAACTAACATAGTTTTTAAGTTGTATACTAACAATATTATGGGCATCTTGCCTGAAATAAAAAGATTTTATTTTATTATTTATTTTATTTATATCCATGGACCCAAAGAGTATTTAACCACATGGACCTAATATATAAACCTATGTTTATAGTATATTATAGGTCCAGGGTCATACCTGAGGGTCATACTGTCATTTAAGTGTCAATTTGTTGTAATGTCTGCTGTCACTTTTTACTTACAGTCACGCACGCTGTCACGCTGGGCTAGCCCATAGAGCGTCTGTTTCCCAGCAGAACGTCTTTCTGTGAAAGAAATCCAAAGAAACCATCAAAATTAGTTTCGTTTTGATAGGTATAGTAGTTTAGGTTAAAATGGACTTTCAAAACCGCCCTGGTGGTAAGACTGGCGGTGGAGGAGTAGCGTCATGGTCGGAAAGCAATCGAGACCGGCGCGAAAGACTTCGCCAGCTCGCGCTTGAAACCATTGATTTGAATAAAGATCCCTATTTTATGAAAAACCATTTGGGTATGTATACTATTGCAAACATAATGTTCCGCACTTATTATAGTAGTACCCTGAACTGGCAATGCATGACTATCTTTTCGTCTTGGTTAATTCAACTTAGCATATTTAAAGATTTTAAAACGTTATATTATTACAGGATCATATGAATGCAAGCTATGTTTAACCCTCCACAATAATGAGGGCAGTTATCTAGCTCACACTCAAGGAAAAAAGCATCAGGCCAACTTAGCTCGTAGAGCAGCTAAGGAAGCAAAGGAAGCACCGCAACAATTAGCTCCTGAGAAGCCAAGGATCGAACCCAAGAAGTTTGTAAAGATTGGACGTCCAGGTTACAGAGTAACAAAGCAAAAAGACCCTGAAAATGGCCAGCAAAGTTTATTGTTCCAAGTTGATTACCCAGGTAAATACAGGTTTAGTGTTTGTATGGCCAAGAAAGAGGTCTAGATAAATTTTGACAACATTACCTAAAAACTCAAAAAAATCTCAAAACTCAAAGCATTCATTTCAAATAAACCAATTACAGGCACTTTTGAATTGTCAATGGGTCGGTCAGTCAGAAAGATGAAGCTAGTTGCCCATTCCATAGTGTAGTAGATCCCTATGGAGAAGAATGGGCAAGAAAGTCCTAACAAAAGAAAACGTGGTTGTGTTTTATAAAGTATAAAGTATAAAAGTATTTATTTTAAAAGTTTAACTCAGAATGCAAGGAAGGCTAAAGAAAAGATGGATGGGTAGTGTGAGGAATGACATGAAAGAGAAAGGACTGAATGATAGTGCGATGGTTGACAGGGGAGAATGAAAAGAGAAAATGTGTTGCGCGGACCCCAAGTAACATGGGACAAGGTCAGGAAGATGATGACTCAGAAAGCATGAAAATAATATAGTCTTATGATTTGCAAATAAATTTCAATCTTAGAATGCCTTACCTTTTTGGCTAACTATTATATGGTCCCACAGTAGCCCACAGCTTACTTACAGGAAACATTTTTATATTTGACCAAATTCAGCTTTATGTTGAAACATTGCTTTTATTCTAGAAATCGCTGAAGGTGTGCAGCCTAGGCACCGCTTCATGTCAGCATATGAACAAAAGATAGAGCCTCCAGATAGAAGATGGCAATACTTGCTATTTGCCGCTGAGCCCTATGAGACAATTGCATTCAAAGTGCCAAGCAGAGAAGTGGAGAAACATGACTCGAAATTCTGGACTCATTGGAATAAAGATACAAAACAGTTTTTCCTGCAGTTTGCATTTAAAATGGAGCCATTACGCATGCCTCCACCTCCTCCTAAGATGTGGGAGAACCATGGGATGCGCCTGCCTCCTCCACCGGGAGCCCCACTGATGGGGGTGCCCCCACCCCCTCCCTTATTACCTGTACCACCACCACCACCTTCTATGTAAATGTGTGTGTTTTCAATGAAATAGCCAATAAAACTTTATTTGTAATATGACATGTAATAATATAATTATGTTTATTTGGTTTTCTGGTTCTTACTACATAGTTTATTTAACCCATAGATTTGCTAAACCCATAAAAGTTGGTACAAAATAAGAACAGAAAAGCAATTGGACCGATTGCTTTTGTGAGTCATGCCCTTTTTTAGGGTTCTGTAGTCAACAAGGAATCCATATAGCTTCGCTATGTCTGTCTGTCTGTCCATCTGGTCCGCAGCTTAGCTCAGAGACTCTTAGTACTAGAAAGATATAACTTGGCATGGATATATTGGCATATTCATGACGCCGACGGTGGTAAAATAATATCATGAAAAAAAAATTTTTTAGGGTACCGTAAAATGAGGCTACTTTACTCCGTGAAGGTAAATATGCTCCAAATTTAAAAAAAAGATTATTTCGATCAAATCGCCAAATCTACAAGGAAATTGGAATATTTTTGAACGCATACGATAAATGTTTTACAAGATTGGCAGCACTAAATTATGGACATCCGGTTTCCGCCATTTCTTTTCTTTGATAGCAGCCATCATAGACTAGTACATAGATAATACACTATATAAAGTAGTAGTAGTAACTTTTGAAGTCATTGGTTTCACATAATCAGCCTATAATGTTTCCACTGCTGGGACACAGGCCTCCTCTCGGTGAGAGGGAGCGGGCCGTAATCCACCATGCGGGCCCAGTGCGGGTTGATACGTAGTATCCCCTAAGTAGTCTGTGGCGGGTTGGTAGATGTCACATGTCTTCTAATCTTTGGTTCTAGGACATGCCGGTTTCCTCACGATGTTTTCCATCATCGTTTTGAGAGCAGTAGTGATGAAATAATTTACATAAAGTAAAATGTTAAAGTTTTAATAGATATATTCGTAGAAACAGACAAAAAATAAAGAAAATTGATAAATCAGAAGTGACACCATCAATTGTGTTTTTTTTTTTTTAAGAATGTCACTCCATTCCATTAGAGGTTCCATAGCTTCACCTTTAAAGAGTTTTGCTATAGAAACTCTAACATCTTCTCTTGAAGCTAGGGAACAACAGAGTCTCTAAACGTACACATGCACTCCAATCTGACGACAAAGCATAGTCAGTCTTGGCTTATACAGTGCCTTCGTAAACATGTCAGCAATTTGGTTTTCTGTACCAATCTTTGCAATCATCATAGTCCCATCAGCTAAGGCTTCTCGTATAAAGAAATGTCGTAGCTTGATATGCTTGGTTCTGTTGTGGAACTCATATGGCGGATTCAGTGCAAGCTTGATGGCAGACTCGTTATCCACATGGAGAACAGGAGTCATCGTTGATTGTTCTATGTCTTCAATCAATCGTTTAAGCCATATTTCTCTTGCAGCTTCGCTAACAGCTACAATTTCGGCTTCAGTGCTAGAGATCGCAACTGATGTCTGTAATTGACTTCTCCATGATATTGGACCTCCGTAAACACATACAAGTCCTGAAGTCGACCTTCCAGTGTCAGGATCACCCCCATGATCCGCATCGCTGTAGCAGACCAGTTCCTTCTGCATGCCTTTTCGATACATTATACAGTAATCTCGAGTACCATTCAAATACCGAAATATTCTTTTCACTCTTGTGACATCTTTTTTTGTAGGAGCTTCCAAGTGTCTGGATGCAACACTAAGAGCGTAAGCTATGTCAAGCCTTGTGCCCACCATCAAATATGCAAGAGCTCCAACCGCTTCTCTATAAGGAAACGAATTGTCTCCTCCAGCATCTTCTCTCAATTCGGAATCTTTAAGTATAGGTGTAGCGGCAGCCTTACTATTCTCCATACAAAATTTTTCAAGTACCTTCTTGGTGTAGGCACGTTGATGTAATTTGATACAATCTTCCTCTTTTTTTATTTCAAGACCTAGGAAGTAGTAGGATGTTTTGTTACTTTAAAATAAAAAAAAAAATAAAATAAAATAAATTTATTTCAGTTAACTTTACAAACTTCTACAATATATAATCTTGCATAGAGGCCTCCTTTTAAGTATAATAAATACCTGTACTAGGAGACCCCGCTCTTCTAAAACTAGAAACAATAATAATGTAGGAGTGTACATACAAACGAAATTTAACTTAAATCTAGGAGGGTATGTGTGTGTGGGTGTGTGTGTGTGTGTGTGGGGGTGTGTGTGAGTGTGTAAGGGTGCGGGGGTGCGTGCGCGCGTGTGTGTTTGTGTATGTCGCTTTCGTTAAGTTATCACATGATACTTTGTAAGAGAGTTTCAATGTCGTCATAACTCTTACATTTTAGCCAGTCTTTTAAACATTTCTTACATTCTCGATAACTCATAGGATAATTAATTAAAAGTTTATTTATTTTGTTGTACATGGAAGCGGATTGTTTGGTGAACTGCCGTTTCGCATAGGAGGTTTTAACCGAGACTTCTGGTGCAACAAGATATTTTCTCCGTTTTTTGTTGAGATCAGAATCATAGGGGAGGGTTTTGTGTAATTTTAAAGTAGCTTGGAGTACATATAATTTTCTGACTGTGAGAAGGCCACTTTGTGAGTAAAGGTTGTCAGTAGGGAATCTATACGATTTAAAATACATCACTTTTAAGAGAGACCTTTGCGCTCTTTCCAGTTCTAGAAATTTGATTTTTGTGGCCCCACCCCAAACAGGTATACAATATACTAGTACTGACTGGGCTAGTGAAACGTATATTTGATTTAATAAAGTTTTTGAGGTAACATGTCGTAAAGTCCTGAAAAGCCAAATAAGTTTTCTAGTTCGAGACATGACCATATCCACGTGTAAATGCCAAGATAATCGTTGGTCTAACATAACACCTAAATATTTTATATTAGTTACTTTTGCTATTTTAATACAAGAACACTTTGTGCTAGTAGGATTATCACAGCTATGTATTCTAAGGTTATGACTAGGTCCAGGTTGACTATTGTTGTAATTAGTAAATGCTATATATTTAGTTTTAAAGGTGTTTAGTGTTAGTAAAAAATAATTCAACCATTTTGCAACCTTTATAAGTCCCTTTTCAGCATATCGATATACAGATTCCCACGTGTCTCCAGTGAAGACAATGGCTGTGTCATCTGCATAGGAAAAAATACGCCCATTTTCAAGCTTCATTTTGCAAAGGCTGTTTATATATATTAAGAAAAGCGTAGGCCCCAGAACACTGCCTTGCGGGACACCGAAGCTCACCTTTAACTCATCACTGACGTAGTTTCCTATCTTTACACGTTGTTTTCTATCCTGGAGATAATCTGTTAGCAGAACCAAAGGGACTCCTCTTACGCCTATGTTTTCTAAACTCCGCACAAGGATGGCAACAGAGACGGTGTCGAAGGCTTTTTTTAGATCCAGGAAAACAGTTAAACACCTTTTGCCTTTATCCACGTTTCCAACAATATAAGAGGATAATCCTGAGACTGCATCTTCTGTCGATAATCCTTGCCTAAATCCGTATTGACACCCAGATATAATGTTATATTTGCTCATGTAATTTATCAATCTAGTGTTAATTAACTTTTCTATTATTTTTGAAATTGCAGATAAGACCGAGATGGGTCTGTAGTTGGCCACATCGGCTCTGTCGCCACCCTTGTGCACAGGTGTAATGATGGCTTGTTTTAGAACGGGTGGAAAAATACCTTGAGTGAAACACAGATTAGCAAGATGTGCAATAATTGGTACCACCACGTCACGGGCCGATTTAAGAAAATTAGTAGATATATTGTCCCATCCAGGTGCGCTCTCAGTTTTAAGACTCATCAATACGCCATGGACTTCCTGAGGATCAGTTTCTAGAAGCACAAAAGATGAGGCCTGTGAATCCGTCAAGTTATAAGTCTCATGATCTTGCGATAGATTGGTAGAGATGATTTCCTCAGCCAAAGTTTTACCAACGTTAGAGAAATAGTTATTGACGTGATTCACAGACTCATGAGAGGTACTTTGGGCCTTTACCTTAAATCGCTTCTTTAAATTCTCAAGAAAAACATCAATTATTGCCTGTGACGTACCAGCAATCATGCCATCGTCAACATATAAAGCTAGAAGCAGCCTGCCTTCTCCCTTTTTCATGGAGAATATACAAGGATCTTCTCCAGGTTGGAAGCCTTGTTCTAGAAGAAAGCTTTTGATGCAATTGTTCCAACACAACGGTGCTTGTTTAAGTCCGTACAAACTGCGTTTCAATTTGCATACTTTGCTAGTTCCATCGTTATATCCTTCTGGCTGTTTGACGTAAACTTCATTTAAACTTCCATAAAGAAATGCGGTAGAAACTTCAAATTGCGCTAGGAACATACTATCTCGAGCAGCAATACTTAGTATCGTTCTGATTGAGCTCATTTTTGCGACTGGACTAAATGTTTTCTCATACTCAACGCCTTCCTTTTGAGAATAACCAACAGCAACTAGTCTGGCTTTATACTTCTCGATATTTCCATTCGCGTTTCGTTTAATCCTGTAAATCCATTTAGTGGAAATGGCTTTGCGTCCTTTGGGCAATAGCATTAAGTCCCATGTTTCATTTTGTTTCATGAAACTTATTTCATCATCCATGGTATTGCGCCATTTGTTTTTATCATCAGACTTCATCGCATCTTTGAACGTCTTTGGTTCTTCTTTTTTATGATCATAGACCTTTTCAACACAATGAAGAACAAATTCATCAAATCCATCAGGCGGTTTGATTGTTGAACGATCTCTTAAAGTCATTTTATGTGGAACTTGTTCTCGACGTTGATCACAATGAACGTCTTCTTGAGATGCTTCTTGAGTTTGAATATCTTCTCTTAATTAGTTATCTCTTGACTCATTTTGTAGACCTGTATCACGATGCGGTAAAATAATTCCAGTTGATGAAGTGTCATCGACATCAGAGTCAGACTCAGCAGTATCAAAATTAACAGAGTCATTAATTGGACCAATCGGTACATTTGATTCATCAGTTTCTTGATCGTGTGCCATCTGTGAATCTTCTGGTATGATAGGCTGTGTTTCTGGTTTAATAGAGGGTGTTGGTATAACGAAACTGTTTTTGTCAACCATAGGTTTCTCCGCTGCTTCATCAAAAATCACGTCTCTCGATCTGATAAGCTTATGATTTTCTTTAGACCATATTCGATAGCCATCATCTCCATCGTATCCGATAAGTATGCCTTTTTCGGCTTTCTTACAAAGTTTCTTTCGCCTTTGTTTCGGTACGTGTGCATAACACGTCGATCCAATTATCCTCAAATGTTTGATGCCTGGTTTCTTTTTATAAAATAACTCGAAAGGTGACTTTCCTTCAACTGTTGTCGGTCCCGTTCGATTAAGAATGTAGACAGAAGTATTAATTAATTCCGCCCAAAGACCTTGTGGTATTTCATTATGAGCATGCATCATCGCTCTAGCAGTTTCTACTATAGTCCTATTATCTCGTTCCGAGCACCCATTCTGTTCTGGTGTATAAGGCATAGTGAAACGCTGTTTTATACCATTCTGTCGAAATGTATTGCGTACCTGCTCATTATCAAATTCTCCTCCATTATCGCTTAGAAACACTTGTACAACATGGCCAGCGGTTCTTATCTCAGCTAGAAACTGTTTAAGTTTGCTGTCAACTTCGCTTTTGTTTTTTATGAAGTATACATGACGATACCGAGAGTAGTCATCTTTGAAAAGAACAAAGTATCGAAATTTGGAAATGGAGTGCATAAAAAGGTCCACAAACATCAGAGTGAATGAGCTCTCCAGGCTTCGTCGCTCGTTCTCGTGTTCCGAACTTCAACCTGTGTGCTTTGCCGTTAATACAACCTTCACATAACTCTGTATTGTAGTCCAATTTTATGTCAAATTCCTTTTCTATTATCTTCTTCACATGTTTTTTATTCTGGTGTCCTAAACGTTCATGATACAATTGTAATGATTGTGAATTTGTGACTATATTTACTTCTTGCTTTGGTGTGACAATTTTAACATTAAGTCTATAAAGCCCACCTAGCTTTCTTCGCTTACCGTTCACTATTTCTTTATCGTTTACCTTCAATGTACATGATTCTGTACGGGATTCGAATATACTATTATGTAGTTTGTCTTGAGCAGCAAGAACTGAAAATAAATTTCTTTGTAATGCTGGAATATACCATACATCTTTTAAAAGAAGCGGTTTGACTCGTCCATTTACATCAGCATTGAGACGTATAGTTCCTTTGCCAATAGCATTGATTGTCTGTCCAGATGCTGTAGTGACAGTGTGATTATTTTGAAAATATTCAAAGCTTTCAAATAAGTCAGACCTGTTTGTGACATGACTAGTTGCGCCATTATCTACGTACCAACTATTTTTATCTGCTTCTGTTGTATCTTCAACTGACAGAACTGTTAAATTCATATTGTTCACACTACTGGTCGAATTCTTTGGTGGTCTTCCATCAGAAATCCATTTATGACATTTCTTGACAATGTGACCGACCTGTCCGCAATATTTGCACTTTAATTCCTTTTTCTTGAAGTTGTTCTTACTCTTCTCAGATTTTACTACAAGAGCTTTCATATTATTATTACATTCTGCTTTATTTACGAGTAGTAGCGCTCTTTCATATGCACATAACTGAATCGTCAGATTCTCAATGTTTCTATCCTGTTTTGCCATCTAAAGCCAACTTGACTTAAATGCAAAAAACTGTTCCGGAAGTGTATCCAGTATCTTGCAAATTACTAGAATTACTGGTAAATCGTTTCCTTCTAATTCAGTATTCAGGTCGTAGAACAAAGATTTTACTGCAGATATATGTGTGGTCATATCATGCTCAGGATCTTTTTGGTAGCTAAAGAACTTCATGCATAAGTCGTAGCTCTTATCTTCTGTAGCTCCGTCGTATAGCCTGACAAGTTCATCCCACATGTCCTTTGCTGTGCTGAAGCTCATCACCTTGTGCAGCATATCTTCAGTCATATTTGCTGAAAGTACTAGCTGTGCAGTGTTATCTAACATTTCAAAATTGTTTGACTCCTTTTTAAATTTACCTATTACTTCGGGTGTAGCCAATGCTCCTGGATGAGTAGGCATTTTAATTGTACCCTTTTTTAATCTCCGTTATACCTGGATAACTTTTAAGTAATCTAGTAATCATGAATTTCCACGTTTGCCAATTCTGTCCATCCAATTTGTTTATTTCGATCTTTGCCCCAGCTACAGACTGCATGATGGCCAATGATATTATATGTAGAAAGAGGTAGATAGGTTACACACGCTCCGCAAGTGGCATGTCAAAATCTGGCTAATTAGCCACATTTTCGTCGTCTTGTCTCTTTTTCGCTCCCGACAATTAAGACATGCTGTCCTATTTCCACATGTCATCTAATCGTACGAAATTGTGCCGTTTTTGAACACCGAATGTTGGGTCGGTAACCTATCTACGTCTTTTTACATACAATATCATTGATGATGGCGATCGTAATTTTTTCTTATCGTAGGTACAGTTTGACTTTCATGTAAAAAAAAAAATCAAGTTTCTTACTTTAATTCTTGCTATCCACCCATATAATTTAGCCTCAGGCAACTCAGCGCTCTGCTACCATGTTAAAGTTTTAATAGATATATTCGTAGAAACAGACAAAAAATAAAGAAAATTGATAAATCAGAAGTGACACCATCAATTGTGTGTTTTTCTTTTTTTTAAGAATGTCACTCCATTCCATTAGAGGTTCCATAGCTTCACCTTTAAAGTTTTGCTATAGAAACTCTAACATAAAATGCCTGTCGGGAGTTCGAACCTACGACCTACAAGTCCTACAACTCATAAGTCGCGGCCGTTACCACTGGGCCACTACTCTTTGTCTCACATAACATTGAGACACAATTAACTTTATTGTTACCGACCTCTAGGAGGAGAATATTATAAATTTATCAAAAAGGTATGGAAAAATTTGATGGAGGTGCCAACTTGCATAATCCTAGATGCTACTGTATGATTCGTATGGTGCTAAACAAATAACAATAGGACTATACCCTAAGTCATCAATTCAGATAATTTATGTAAACAAAGGTGATAACAGATCAAAAAAATATCGTCATAATGGTAATTCACATAAAATGGCGGAAAACAAGGCTATATTGGCTTTTATGTACTTATTTTAGAAATAATAATTAAACAATTATCATACCGTGTTAATTTTTATAAGTTTTCGGTTTTAAACAAAGTTATTAAAAAAAGAAAATTTTGTGGTATAAAAAATATTATGATACTGGTAACACTACAGGAGTTCCCAACATTCTCAAATTTCATTTGACATAATTTGCAAACTCGCGTCTTTTCAATACGTTCGTGTTCTTTTCTCCGATCATATTATTCGCTGCGTGTTTGTTAATTGTGCTTTGTTATCATCGTGTTAAGTGTTTCATTTTGTTGTTAGTTGTTATATTTCCTTGTTTTTGTATTTCCTTGTTTTTGATAAATTGTTTTGCAGCACTGTCCTGTCATTTTGACAGTGACATTTCTTTGTTTACTAAAATTATCTGAATTGATGACTTAGGGTTTAGGGTAAGTAACAACAATAATTGGAGTATAATGACCAGGGTTAGCAAATAGGAAATTATTTATCTCTGTGGGATGTTCCTGTGGGGAAAACTGACCAACATCAGGTCGTAGCCCCAGGAAAAATCTAGTACTTGGGTCAACTTGTACAAAACGTGATTTTTTGTCTGACCCTCCAATGGCTCCAATAAACAAGATGCCCGTCTTTATCTTCGCTGGTGGCCATGCTCGTCTAAAGTATATTGGGCACACTGTACTGAAGTTGAATGAAACAACTTTATTTATGGTTCAAAAACTGCATGGAACTTATAAAAACAAGTAAAGTAATATTTAATTAGCGTTTAAAGACTTTCGTTATCATCTCCATGTTAACTTACACTACTAACTACTGGTGATTGGCGAACGTAAAATGGTGTAAAATGGAACGTGATATAACGGTCATCGGCTGATCAGCGCAGGGAGCATTGTTTGTAAATAATAATAATTTACGCGCGCATTCACCCCGGTAGACGGTCGTTTGTCGTTATTTTCTTTCATTTTGAGAGTGAACTCAGTGAACATTGACGGTTATATTTATTGTACTTTACAAAATTTGTACGGATATTCATGAAAGAAAGTATAGATAGAAGCATCGTTATTTTTCAAATTATTATTGTAGGTAAATCATGTTTTCAAAAGCAAAGCGATTTGAACCACTCGGTAAGTATGTTTTTTACCTACTTATATTCCAAAATAAGTAGGTACTATTTTTTTTTCAGTATTTATCAGTAGTTCAATAATTTATTGTTCACGTTATCTTGAAGCCTGCAATTTCACTGCAAGCAAGCAGCAGATTGCGCATTACAATCATCAGTTACAAATCATGAAAATAGCCCTATTACTGTCTTCTGACCCAGTTTTAGTTATAAACTAAATTAAAATCAAATCAAATGTGCCTAAAATTGAAATACCTAAGTGATTTGACTGACTGAAAATAAAATAAAATTGATAGCAAGCGGCAAGCCGTAGACCACGAAAACCTTAAGTAGTGTCAGCCGCACTGCCATAGTAACAACTATTTGACTTTACAGCGTCTTTATTCCATAGTAATAAGAGCGGATTTCGTAGTTGAAGTGTAGCGTAGTATCCCCTAAGTAGTCTGTGGGTTGATTGCTCTTGGACTCTTCTCTAATTAGGTACCAATAGGCACTTCCAAAACTTAATTTGGTAAAACAGCGTTAGAACAAGGTTTCACAAGCCCTAAAACCTAATCATAACAATTCGTTTTCAGCTCCTGGCTCCACTAAAAAAAGTCAAAGTAAACCAAACAAACCAGAAAATGACAAACAAAAGCTGAATATGAAAACTTTTGCTACAGGGGCTAAGCCTAAGCTATTTGTCATACCACCATCTTCTAAAACCAATACTGATGTGCTGTCTCAATGCAGCTCTTTACCCAGTGTCAAATCATTTGCCACGGTAGTGTATTAATTTAATAAGTATTTTCTAGGACAACCCGTTTTTTTTAAAGCAGTTTTTGATCAATACATTAGCTATTAAGAATAATTCCTGTCTTGCATTAATACTTACCACTTGCCTGCCAGATAACATTCCAATAACAAGCTGTGTGTGTGTGATAATTGTGTGTTGCTGTGTGTCTGATAAAGCTGTTATATTTTAGTGCACTTGATTTCTATAGTATCCTCACATTATGTTCAGACATGAAAATAGAAAATATGGTTCTAATAGGATTTTGTTAATTTTTTATCATCTATTTACAGCCAAAGCCTTTAAAACCTATAACAACCATCAAAGCTCCTACCAGTCTGAAGAAGAGAAGTGACCCAACTTTCCCTAAAATAAAGGATGAAACTTCAAATGAAATTATTAAATCTCAGGAAGTGGAAATAAGGTATAAACCAAATATTATTATAAATGTGAAAGTTTTCACACCACAGTGGCTGAAATTTAGCACACAGGTAGACCATGACCAACCAGGGTTAGGAAATAGGAAATGATTTATCTCTTGTAGGGAAAACAGACCACCATCCCGGTGTAGCCCCTGGAAAAGTCTATCAATCATTCTGCCTTTTCCCAACTATGTTGGGGTCGGCATCCAGTCTAGCCCGATGCAGCTGAATACCAGTATTTTACATAGAGGGACTGCCTATCTGACCTCCACAACCCAGCAACTGGGTAATACAATACCTCTTGGTAAGACTGGTTGTCAGACTTTCAGGCTTCTGATGACACGTAACAATAGGGTCAAATTAATTTGTCTAGTGAAACTTTGCGAATGTGATATCTAAACCAGGGACCATTTTGGTTACCCATTGAAAGGGTTTTCGATAGGGTTTTTCTAAGCAGTTAATCAAAAACCCATATAATGTAGGTAACCCTTTTGAATGGCTTTAATTAAGCCGTTCAAAAGGGTTAAGCTTCAACTCTCTTTAAAACAATATCAGCGTAACATTCCGACTCGGAGCAATATAATATGATCTCTCGATGATGAGCATATATTGCAAATTGCTAATATGGTACAAAATCCTTACATTATATAGGTTCTCTCTTCTAGGATCTTAATGAAGGGGTAACCCTTTTACTGGGTTTCAAATATAGAACCCATTCAATGGGTTATCCATATTGAAGGGACAACCCTTTTACTGGGTTTCAAGGCTAAACCCTATTCAAGGAGTTATACATGATAAAGGTAACCTCATAAGGGCTTACCCCTTCGAAAGACTTGACTATTAACCGGGGCTTATACGGTCCGTGATCTAAACATGATAAAACAAAACAAATTAATTTCATGTCCTCTTATTGGGGTCATCAACCGCAGGTAGTGTGTCGCTTAATTTTTTTTATTTTTTCGTGTAAACTTCACAGACGGTATCAATATCTAAACATGATAAAACAGATTTTATCAACACACTTTCAAGTAACAACACTATACCAGTCATCAGCGGTCATTGATTCCAAATAAATCAACAAATCTTTTTTTATTTTATTTTGTCGTGTTTAAATAACGATACCTATCACGTCTACGGAGTTTCGCTAGCTAATTTACTTTGACCCTGTATATAATAGCAAACAACTAACTCATAACAACTAAATTTAATTTAAATCTTGATTTCAGAAATAAAGACCATACTATTGCTGAATATACAAAACAAATTGAGGAATTCAAACATAAAATCTCACAGCTGGAAAAGCAAGTGAAAGAAATTACACAAAATAACTACAACAGGTTGGATAAGCAATTTTCCCAGATTACTTTAGAAGACCTGGAGCAGAAACATGAAGAAAAGGATATTATTGGTGAAACTGATGGCAATTATTCAATCAATGATCTGAAAAACAAAATTTATGATCTAGAAAAACAATGTGAAAAACTAGAACAAAAAGTCACTGACAAACAATTGGAATTGAGATCTGTAGAGGAAGTTATTACTATTCGAGACAGCTTATGTCAGGACTTGCAACAAAAATTAACAAATGCAGAAACAGATTTAGAGGAAACCCGTCAAAGACTTGAAATGGTAAAAGGTCATCATGCTCTTGCCCTAGAAGCCAATGAGAGCATTCGCCGTGAATACAAAGCAGAGTTGGAAACCTTAAAAACGAAAATGGAAGATGAAAAGCAGACAATCATAAGTAAATCCAAATTAGATCAGGAAAATATTAAGTCAAATTATAAAACATATAAAGAAACAATAAAAAGTCAAATGATAAAAGAAAAATTTGAGGCCATTCAGGAACTCCAACTAGAGTTGATTAATAAGGATGCTGAGATGAAAGCTAAAATGGAGCAGATTGATGAAGCAACTCGTGAAAAATTGAGACTTTGTGAGATACAGTTTGAAGAGCGCACCAGAAATATTCATGATCTTTACACTCAACAGCAGAAAAAATTGCAGTACCTAGAAGATGATATGAAGGACCTGAAATATAAAATAACTTTGACTGAAGAAGAGAAAATAATTCTTCAGAAGGAACTTAATAATCTGAAAAATGAAAATGATTCTTTGAAGAAAGAAAAACTGACTCTGATAAAAGAAAGAGATGAAATCAAAGAGGAGTCGAAAACGAAGCTCATAGATTTTGAAAATGAAATAAATAAACTGACAGTTGAAGTGGATAAGGCTGTAAAGGATAAAAATAAGTTTGAAACATCTCTGTCTGTAACAAGAGATATTGTTGAAGTATTGTCAATGCGCTTGAGGGAATCTGATAATGAACTGGAACATTTGGAAGATAAAGTACAAACACTATTGAATACAAAAGAAATTTTAGAAAATGAGCTTGATAATTACAAATCCACTCTGAACAATACTGCCATGGAGTGTAATGAATACAAGGAAGCTTTAGTAAAAATCCTGAAATCGAAATCAGCATTAGCTAAGGAGCACAATCGCATTATGGAGCACAATGTTTCCTTGATAGAAAGCTTACAAAATGTTGAGAAAGAAGCATATCGCGAATTAGGTTCAATCAAGAATGAGCTAATAGAAGATGTGGAGCTGTTAAAAAAGGAGTCTTGTTCTCAAATTCAATCACTTCGCGAAGAGGTCAGTTGCCTGAGTCATGAAATTTTTCTTTCTCTGTAGTTCGTTGTCTTTTTTTTAAATCATAATTCGTTTGTCTATAGGTTGAAAAGAAACGAAAGTTGTGTGAACTAGCCACCGAGCACGCGGGGCAGGCGACTGCTGCAGCCGAGCAATCGCGAGTGCTTCTAGCGCAGGCAGCCGCCGCGATCGACCGTCTTGAGGCTGAAAATCATTGCCTTCAACAACAGGTCAGCATTTGAATCCTTCAAGATCGAATATAAAACTATAAGACGTGAGTTTAAACAAAATAATGCTGATGCACTTCTTATTTACAGATCCAAGATCAACAGTCTCTAGTAGTCGAGTTATCTTTGCTTCGCCAAGAAAACGAGGAGTTGACAATGACAGTGGCAAAACAGTCTTCAATCATTGACAAAATAAAGAAGGATTCGGAACAATTACAACATAAACCTAAATCACCTTCAGTCTTACGGAAATCTAATAAAATTGGCAAAGAAAACTTGCAGACCATTATTTCCCCCTTGCGGGAGCGCAACCATTGAAGCATTTCATAGTACGAGATTAGAGCAGGACTCTTATAATTTTTTTTGACTATTGTTATATTTGAATGTCAATTGTGTATTTTGTGAATGTTATATTTGAAAATTGTTCATTATAAAACCATGTTGAATGTTCCACTACCAAAAACTATATTTTGTAGGTACTTAATTATAGTTTAATTGTTTGATAACCTATTTATTTTAACGTTAGAAAGACTTCATCTGGGCTTGTTTATTTTTTCTAAATATTTTATAATTATTATTCTGGCCGATAGTGTAGTTGGCGATTCCTTACAATTAACTATTTATTGTAGTGTGTAAAATAATAAATTATTTTCCAAAGACTCTGTATTTAATTTTTGTGATTTTAGCCGACTTCAAAAAGAAAATTAAAATCTAAAACTAGGACAAAACGCCAGCAAAAAAAAAAAGCGGTCAAGTGCGAGTCGGACTCGCCCATGAAAGGTTCCGTAGCAGCAAGTCACATAGGTAATATAAAAGATCTTTTAGTTCGTTGTAACCTTGATCGATGTTTTAATAATAGACCGATTTATGTCGTATTAAAAAAAACTACTTACTATATCTCGTTCAAACCAATTTTCGGTGTAAGTTTACATGGTAGTGTACATCATATATTTTTTTTAGTTTTATCATTCTCTTATTTTAGAAGTTACAGGGGAGGGACACACATTTGACCACTTTGGAAGTGTCTCTCGCGCAAACTATTCAGTTTAGAAAAAAATGATATTAGAAACTTCAATATCATTTTTGAAGACCTATCCACAGATACCTCACACGTATGGGTTTGATGAAAAAAAAAATTCTAGTTTCAGTTCTAAGTATGGGGAACCCCCAAAATGTAGTTTTGTTTTCTATTTTTGTGTGAAAATCTTAATGCGGTTCACAAAATACATCTACTTACCAAGATTCAACAGTATAGTTCTTATAGTTTCGGAAAAAAGTGGCTGTGACATACGGACGGACAGACAGACATGACGAATCTATAAGGGTTCCATTTTTTGCCATTTGGCTATGGATCCCTAAAAATTACATCGGTTTTCGTCCTGACATAAAAAGACGTGAGCGTAAACCTTACTCTTATTGTGATAATAAGCTGCTTTGCAAAGAAGTGCATGCCATGGAGCACGATGGGACACGACGACCTTATATACCGACTCAAAACGTGAGGAAACCGGCATGTCGTAGAACTAATCATTCGAAGACCTGTGATATTCTTCACCACCAACCCGCACTGGGCCCGTGTGTGGTGGATTAAGCTCCGAGTTGAGCTGCACGATAACTGACAAATGCCTGCACTAACTGGATGGGCCTCTCGTATTATTATTATTATACGCTTTGGCATAGGTCCACATCTGTGTAGTTCTATCCTCAAAAGACTAATCTACATGGTGTTCACATAATCTGATCAAGATGTTGGATTGACACTGGCATGGCCACCATCACGGATTTTAATTTGGATAACACAAAAAATTTGTCGCCAAATGTCAGAATTTGTCGGTCACTGTTTCAAAAGATAGGTTTATAGGTAGCCGATCTGGAGAGCTTCTCCCCATCTTGGCCACATTTATATCTCAAAAACTAGGGCACCTAGCGAAGATGTGTTTTCTCTTAACTTTAGTCGCCAACTTGTCGCAATTTTTCGCCAAGTCACCGATTTAGTCGGGTCTTAGTTTAGAAGATATAATAGTTCAATTTTTAAGTAGGTACCAAGAGGTAGATCAAAGAGAGTTTATCGTAAACTCTTCGATCTATCTCTTGGAAGAAAACAGATCTTCGCTAGGTGCCTGGTTTGGAATAAAATTCGTTTTAAAACTACAAATAAAAAAAAAACGTCAGTCTTACACCAATTTATTTGGATCAATTTACAAAATTACACAAAGTTGTACCTATACTACAGATAGCGCTAGTGCAATAATAACTTAAATTACAAAAAGCATTTTGGCAACAAAAGACGACATGGAGATTCCTTGCATATACATTACATTAAATTAATAACACATAAATAACTTAAAATAATACAGCAATTATAATGCAGTAAATTGTTCAATATTTCTTTGGATTGATCAGACTTTGTAAAATCACAAAAACTTTGAGATACAATAATTCATTTGCGAACTAAATAAGTAAGGACCTACTAATAAAATTCAAAATTTTATTGCAATTATGCATGTCACCCCTTATCTTAAATGCAAGCGCAGTAGCAAATGTTTGAGGGTCTGACATCACAAGAGGCATTGTTGTCAATTGACTACCTATTCTTTTCCCCCTCGTTGCAAAACACATCTATGGCATTCCCACAATAGTAAGGGCTGGCCCCAATAAAAAGCTACACAGAATAATACAAAATACCCATTAATAAAATACATTTGGTAAGGAAAGGTGGGACTAAATGTGATGTATGCGCCTACAGACACAGGCTAAGAATATGTTTATATAAGCATATAAGTTTTATTTCACACACAAAACCTACGGCTACGCTCACGTCCGCTGATAAACGCAATAAATCTTATAAGATACCTACTGTTAGGCCATTGATCTTGAGATTTCATATTTTTATAAATGGGGAGATCAAATTTTTTTTGGCAATTTCACAATACCTTTTCTATTACGAAAAGGAATTCAAGTGTACTCAGTGCAACAATTTCATATTTTTATATCACAACTTAAATAGCAATTAATACCTACATAGTGTTTTAAAAATCGAATTTTCATCAGTCTTTTGAATTAAGTCTTACAAAAATTTGCAAGTTTTCCATTCTAATAAAACCTCAGGATCAATGAGTCTTATTAATTCATATTATTATATATAAAATATACTCATCATTCATAGAAAAGTAGAAAAAAATATCTCTAAAAATAAAGGTAACTGAAACAATTTCAAAATACATTACTATTAAAATGAGTAGAAAAGAGACTGTCTGATCAGATGAGATCAATGTTTTATCAGTCTCACTTATTTTAGCCTTAATATTAAAGTGTTACATAATCTATGGTGTAAAAGCTGTTCACTGTTATATTTCTTAATCTACAAGAGAAGTTAATGCATAGATTCCAAGGACATGAACATTATTTAGGAAATTTTGTACTTTAGGATTTTAAGAAATAATGGTAAACACAGGAGGTATTTTAGACAATTTTGACTTTTCATTTTCATGAACTATCGAGAACAATTTTTTATTAATATTTGTTATTATCTATGAAACACATACACAATAGACAGCGAGAATTATTATAAATATAAAACATTATCAAGTGGTTATAAAAAATTGGAGCAAGTCTTATGATATCATATTATATAATAACAAATTGTTGCAGGATCATAAAATTATTGACATTCTTAGTCAATATGTGCATACCTTGGTACAATATCTTCCCTAATAAGTAAGTCACAAAGAGGCAAGCCACTAAGAGGTAGCAAATCTTGACCCACTTGAATTAAACCACTTTCTGGTCCAGGCAAATGACCATGCCACACGTAATAATAGAAAAGCTGCTGCATGGCAGCCATGTACCGACGCTGTTCTGGCATTTCCGACTCGAATGTTCCAAGAATGGCTTCAACATCAGCATTTATGCTAGCTATGCCAGAGCCGCCAGCACCGCCGCCCGCGCCTGATCCAAGCACTACATACATCGGAACAGCCAGACGCAGTCGAGCCAGACTTACCAAAGGACACATCGTACGAATGGATGAAATCAATTCCACCAAACCTTCATAAGTTTTATTGACATGTGTGAACACTGAAGAAGTCAAATTCTTTTCGCCAATCACACTACCATTGACAATTTTTTCTACAATATCAGCTGTCCAATCAAGATATTTTTTCTGTAAGAGTTCCGAGTGACTAGAATGTTGAGTTGTACCAAATACCATCGGTTTAAAAACTTTGCCCTTTCCAGACTTTTTAGCCTCTTTTTGAGTATCCCAACTTTCATAAGCATGGACTCGAAGTAAATCTCCATCTAACACCAATAAAGAATGCTTGGATTCATCACTTCTGGGTAGATTTCCCATATAATTTTCCAACCAAATATCTGGAGTCAGAATTTCTGTTGTAGAAATTTGTCGTAAACAAGTGACATCATTACATTTAGTCATTTCCTTGAATCTTGTGTTCAACTTTTGCGATTGTTCTAATGTTTCACCGGGAAATATGACGGAAGGTGATGACAGCCACACTCGGGAGTATAATTTCTGAGCCGGACCAATGGTAGTTAAAGCAGCAGTCAATGTAGCTCCCGCTCGATGACCCAACAAAGTTACAGACTGTGGGTCTCCTCCAAAATGCTTAATATTCAAGTGTACCCACTTCAATGCTATTACTAAGTCATTCAGTCCATAGTTGCCTGATGTAGCTGGGTACCTAATCTTCGATAAAATATCTAGGGCTAAAAATCCAAAAGGACCTAATCTAAAATTAGGACGTACGAAAACGACTTCTTTGGTGCGGGCATACAGTGCAGATGGTTGAGCAGGACTTATTCCTCCAGCTAAAGTGTTTGCTCCAATCAGAATTACAACAGGTAATGGCGAGTCATACCTAACATGAGGAGTAACCACATCCAGAGTTAAACAATCTTCTTCACCAGTAATTGTAGCATTTTCTAAGAATTGCAAGCAGAGAGGGCCCTTCGTTCGTGCATCATAAGTTCCATTCCAGCATGTTGATAGGTTAAGGGGTTGAGCATATGTGAATCTCTTTCTTTCCACTGGGGGTATAGCATATGGAATACTAAAAAACTTGTAGACTCCTTCATCCAGAATACTGAAAGAAAAAAAATCCTCACTTAAAGTAATCCTAAACACATTTTATATCAAACGCGCTAATCTGGAACTAACAGTCGGATTTGAACCATTCTTTCTGCATTTGATAACCCAATTGTTGAGGAAGGCTATAGGCTATTTAACATCTTGCTACGACCGAAAGGAGCCCAGCAAAAAGATAAAAAAAGTCAGAAAGAACGCTAAGCGCAAAAGAAGTAACGGGGCGGGCGGGCGATGCAATGCGACGGGGAACAAGAAATTTCACGCGGACGAAGTCGCGGGGAGAAGCTAGTTAAATAATGTATTATAGCAGGCACATACCCTTCAACAGGCCCGCAGCTGGAGAAAGTCGTAATGTAGCGGCCGCGACGCAGAGGGCGTTCGGCTGGCGGTCCAGCATGAGCTCCGATTATGATTCCAATAATAACTGCTATCAGGACTAGGATTACAATCCCAACGACCACTATATCATCTGAAAACAACAACATTGTTATTTACCTACTTAATAATGATTTACGGTATCTTTATCTACGTATCAATCTGCCTAGCCTTTTCCCAACTATTTTGAGGTTGGCTTCCAGTTTAACCAGATGCAGCTAAATACCAGTATTTTACACGGAGCGACTGCCTATCTGACCTCCATAACCCCGTAACTGAGTAATATGATACCCCTTGGTAAGACTGGTTGTCAGAATGTCGGGCTTCTGACGACCAGTAACGACTGTCAAAGATCCACGAATGACAGCCAGGATCAAAGGCTTAACGTGCCTCCCGAGGCACGGAGGAGTCTCAGTATGTAAAGATGGTCACCCATCCACGGACAACCCCGGCAAGCGCAGCTTTACCTGATGGATCGACCCGTGCGGCTGTTATTACGTAGCCACGAGCTCCTCATATCATATGCTATCTACATATATCAATATACTATATAAAAATCAATGGGGAAGAAAACTGTCAAATTAGTTCCGCGTAGATGGCGCTAAGTGTTTGTTACTTTCATTCAGCTGTTGGAGTTCCTGAAAACTTTTCCGCGAGATGGTGCTAAGTATTTTTTTTCTGTCGCCGATTGGTCGCTTTGTCTTCAAGATGACTTTGACAAGTGACAAACACACAGCGCTCTCTTGCGGCGAAGCTTGCGGGAAACAACCCCATAGCCACAAAAACTCGAACAACTTCTGTTGCTCAACTTCAACTTTAGTTTGCTCTAATTAAAAAAATAGGAAAAAAATGAAATTTAAATTTTGAAAGGACAACGTCTGGCGGGTCAGCTAGTGTGAAATAATAATGATTAACCAAGATGAAACCTTTGAATGCAGAATTTCAATATTATGTTATTCCCAAACCTTAAAGCATAATAATAAATTACCTTAACAAAAATAACACTACATGCAATACACATGAACTTGTAAATAAAACATACAACGGCAATAAAGAGTAACAAAAAACAAGTATTAAGGAGCATGCGCTGTGGTAGCCCGCGAAATTCAAATTTTCTTGCGTTTTATGCAATTTGCAGGTCCGTGTCAGGTTGTACCTTGATCAAAATGTGATACCCGGCAATAAAACATATGTATTTACATCATTTTTAACCGACTTCAAAAAGGAGGAGGTTATCAATTCGTCGGAACCTTTTTTTTTTTTTTTTTTTTTTTTTTATTTTTTTTTTTTATGTATGTTCCCCGATTACTCGAAGATGGCTGGACCGATTTGGATTGTTTTTGTTTTATTCGAGAGGGTATACATCACAGTTGGTCCCATATAAAATTTATTAACTTTGCTTTGGTAGTTTTTGAGTTAGCTTCAATAATACGTATTTTTTCCCCACTTTTATATGGATGATGTTCTACGAGTACTTTGTTTTGCAGGTAGTGGTATTAGAATTTGTGTGGGGTAGGTTCCACAACTAAAAAGTGAAAAATAAAAACTTTTTTACAAAAAAAATACAACCGACTTCCAAAAACAACTACAAAGTGAAAAATAACTTTAATTTCGGAAGTCGGTGGCAAAAAACGAAAATACATTTAACTAGACACCGACTTCCAAAATTAAAGTTATTTTTCACTTTGTAGTTGTTTTTGGAAGTCGGTTGTATTTTTTTAATCATACAAATCATCAATACATCTCTATAAGTTAGATTTCGTTCGTTCGACGAATCTGCACGAAATCTAACTTGGAGAGATGTATTCATGATTTTTATGGTTAAAATTATATAAATACATATGTTTTGTTCCCGCGTATCGCGTAAAATATGTTTTGATCAATATACAACCTGACACGGACCTGCGGTTGCAAAAAACCCAAAAAAGAATTGAATTTCGCGAGCCACCACAGCGCATCTCCCTTAAGATGATTGCTTATTCTTACCAATAATAAACTTTTTCTGGCGAATCCTTTCTTTTAGTGGAAGTTTAGTGGCTACTTTACCTTCTTCTACTTCCTGTAAAATATAAATAACATGTCATAAATATATTAAGTAGCACGTCATTACTTACCAATCACTTATTTCATAAATGAAGTGGATATGTCGCAGCCAACTGGTTGAATTAGTCGTTTGGTCAACCGCCTAGCCATTTCACTAAACGCCGCCATTCAATCAACGGCCTGATTGATATTCAGCCGATACGTCTAAGCCGACGTTCGCACGGGCGTAAAATTATCGCAGCGGGATTTTATCGGGCACTGGATTATCAACTCTCGGTGTTGAGCCGAGCTTCGAGAATCCAACCTAACAGCAACATAGTGCATCCCAGCGCGTCGAAAAAACTGTTGGATTTTCAATTCTCGGCGCTAAACAGAGCGTTGAAAAAACAGTGCGCGAAAAAAAATCATCGCGATATTTTTACGTCCGTGCGAACGTCGTCGGCTAATACAACGTTTAAAAAATAAAAAAACCACGTTTATAACTCAATCACAACATTTACTATCAACTGTTAAAGAAAGGCCTTGTACAACTCTGCTACGTACAATATTTCAGCAAGTAGACATTTTTTTTTTAGATTTGAAATATGTTTTCCGTTGATAAAATTAAGCAGTTTCCCTCATTTCGATATGGCCACATTATAAAGACTCATACTGTATTACGCAACCTCTGTGCATGGATAATCTGTAACTATTCCCCAAACAACATTTCTACCACTTATCTCCAGTCTTAGTACTCAACTTGGTGGCACACAATAATTATCCAATCTTAGTCATTATTAACCGACTTCAAAAAGGAGGAGGTTCTCAATTCGTCGGAACCTTTCCCCGATTACTCGAGAAGATGGCTAGACCGATTTGGATTTTTTTGTTTTATTTGAGAGGGTATACATCACAGTTGGTCCCATATAAAATTGATTAACTTTGCTTCGGTAGTTTTTGAGTTAGCTTCAATAATACGTGTTTTTCCCCACTTTTATATGGATGATGTTCGTTTGTTTTGCAGGTAGTGGTATTAGAATTTGTGTGGGGTAGGTACCACAACTAAAAAGTGAAAAATAAAAACTTTTTTACAAAAAAATACAACCGACTTCCAAAAACAACACTACAAAGTGAAAAATAACTTTAATTTCGGAAGTCGGTGGCAAAAACGAAAATACATTCAACCAGACACCGAGTTCCGAAATTAAAGTTATTTTTCACTTTGTAGTGTTGTTTTTGGAAGTCGGTTGTATTTTTTTGTAAAAAGTTTTTTTTACAACAACTATGTACACAATAACGTTAAGTGATACGACTAGAATGCCGATACAATATGCACAAAAGTAGTAGGACACGGTATCTTTTCCTGTTTTTGAATATTCTTCAGAATATCTTTATTATTTATAATGGATAGTAAATTTTTTTTCTATGCGTAGTACTCACAACCGGCGCGGCGTGCGTGTATGACCAGATGAACGCAAACGACGCAAAAGGAGTATGTAAGGATCGTAGCAGGTGGCGTTCTGTAGTTTCTGCCTACACCCACGGGAAGAAGGCGTGAGTTTATGTATGTCTATGTTGTCATGATAATACACACACACAATGCTAATACACTCTTTTGCAAAAAAAAACGGGAACCTAAGGAAGTTTACGTTCTAAGGTCGATTTGAGTTAATTAAATGAAATTTAATTGTTTGACGTAGTCTGTATACTTATAATCGTGTAACGCGTGACGTGAACTCTGTCACTTTTTTTTTTTTAAATTTCGATGAATTCTTTAAAACCGATGTACACGGCCGAACAATAAGAAGTTGTCGGCAATAAAGACAAGAACATTTTCACTCCTGATATTGGCAGCCAAAAGCCTCCTCCTGACCGTCCACAAGCTAACTTCAAGGCTCTTCTTCAGGTCCACTCTTGACGCCTTACGATTCCGCTACGCCCGACTCACCAACAAGCGGTCATCTCTTGGTTCTGTGCATCGATTTCTTCCCGAACCGGGTCTTCTTTTGACCGAACCGGTCTCTTGATACCGTTGCCAAATCCTCTGGATAGTTGAACGACTCACATTTAGCCGCTGAGACACGTAAGTTTGCGAACAACCTTCTTCAAGTAGGACTATAATTTTACCGGCCCTTATCGCTTTATCACTCATATCAAGAAATGGCATTTAATGTAAAAAGAAAGATTAAATTGTTTAATTTGCAGAAAATATCCAAATAATTTAATTATTAATTTGACATGTCAATCTGCCTAGCCATTTCCCAACTATGTTGGGGTCGGCTTCCAGTCTAACCGGATGCAGCTGAATACCATTATTTTATATGGAGCGACTGCCTATCTGACCTCCACAACCCATTAACTGGGTAATATGATACCCCTTGGTAAGACTGATTGTCAGACTTTCGGGCTTCTGACGACCCGTAACGACTGTCAAAGATCCACGAATGATAGCCGGGACCAACGGCTTAACGTGCTTTCCGAGGCACGGAGGAGTCTCGGTATGTAAAGATGGTCACACATCCACGGACCAACCCCGGCAAGCGTAGCTTAACCTGATGGATCGACCCGTGCGGCTGTTATTACTTAGCCACGAGCTCCTCCTTTAACATGTTATGCTTCAAATAACATGTCAAATTAATAAAACCTCTTTCTTGTTCTCCTTCATTGAAGTAGAGAAAAAAATCTAAAGTGTCCGTTATTTTTGCAAAAGAGTGTATAAACTGCTGGGTCTAGATGTAATAAATTTTCCACAAGATTTCTATAGATTGTGTAAGTGAGCAATATGGAAGGATTTTTGAAAATTCATCCCTTAAAGGGGTTAAATTGGGGATGGCAGTTCGTCATTTTTGTCGATAGGAAATCCCATTGAGCATACATCGTGTGTCTTTATAAAAACGAATTGTAAAAATTTGACTTTATTGGTACAGTGGGGGATTCCATGTGCATACCTAACCAATCAGAGGCCGCGCTCAAAACTCAGTTGGTGGATTTTGCTAACAAAAGCTACTATGGGAGTTTGGTTGTTTCAAACTCAATTGATGGATTTTGTAAACGTCTACTATGGGAGTTTATCCACCAATCAGAGGCCGCGCTCAAACCTCAGTTGGTGGATTTTGCTTATATGTGGCCCGGCCAGGTAACAGACGGGTAGCTAGGTACTATACTCCCGTCAGCGAAGAAGTTCCTTTTCAGGTATTTAATTTAAATTAATTTTCATTTTGACCTCATTATCGTTTTCAGCGATCTCAAAAACTAAGGAAACGACACCCATGACGAAAAATTTGAAAATTTTCGCAGCCGCCATCTTGTATTTTCATTTGACCTCGTTATCGTTTTCACCGACCTCAAAAACCATGAAAATGACACCCGTGACGAAAAATTTGAAAATGTTTGCATCCGCCATCTTGAACTCAAAAACCATGAAAATTACACCCATGTGACCCATGTCATTATTATTTTTCCTATAATTCATTTTATACATTTTAAATTGCATTTTTAGGGTTCCGTACCTCAAAAGGAAAAAACGGAACCCTTATAGGATCACTCGTGTGTCCGTCTGTCCGTCTGTCGCAGCCAATTTGCTCCGAATCTAATGGACCGATTAAGTTGAAATTTGGTACACGTGACCCAAACACGGACGGGTAAAGTAAATAAATGAATTTTGAATATAGAGGTCACTTTTGGGGGGCAAATAAGAAAATTGAAAAAAAAAGTTTTTCAAACTACACCATGTGGCATGTCAAATGAAAGGGCTTACTATGAGAGTCTCAAATATATTTTTTTTTATAATTTTAAAATAAATTGTTTTAAAGTTATTTAAGAAAATAGACGAAAATTGACCGCCCCCCCCCCCCCCCTATCTGCGAAACTACTGAACCTAAAATTTTGAAAAAAATACAGAAAATAGATCTTTACCTGTAGATTACAGGAAAACCTATAAGAAGTCTGTGGTCTTAAAATAACATGGTAAATCTATGAATATTGTGAGTACAAACTTACATTTACAGTTGGAATGTATGGGAGAACATGTTTTTCAACTACAATGTTAAGTTTGTTCTTAACATAAATTCATCCCAACTACGGAACCCTTCATTGTGCGTGGTCCGACACGCACTTGGCCGGTTTTTTAATATTAGACAAGGGTCGTGACGGTAAAATTTTAAATTTTTTTTCGCTTAGGCCCCATCCGCCAAGTTCGTACCTACCGTCCAATCCGTACATAGTAGAATATTAAAGTGTGTAGTCGGCTCCCAGTCTACAATCTAGTTCAAACTACAACAAACTGATAACGTAGCGCACGGAACGGCAACGCCGCTCCTTACCTGCTCCGAGGCAAAAATTTGGATTTTTTGCCGCGGAAACTATTTTTTGTTTTTATGTAGAAACTACGAGACCTAGAGATTTCAAAATTTTGCTGCCTAAGGCAGTTATTATGCCTTAATTTTTGAGCTGTAAAACATTATCATATGTTCTTTCGTTCGGAAGATATGACTGAGCAGCTGGGGTAGCGTGACTCCAGCTACTCATGTTTAGAAGTTGAAATAACTCAGTGTATTTTAACCAGAGATTTGAAAATTTTGCTGCCAATGGCAGCTATTATGCTTTAATTTTCTGACTTTAGTCCAAAAATCTAACCTCGCTGGTTTGCCTGTTCTGAATGAGGAAGCTGGGGTGGCGTCACTCCAGCTGACACACACTAAATGATTTATATTGACGAAGTTTTTGCGGCAGCTAAATTAAGACTTGGTACTTTGATTGCAGCTATTATGCTTTAAATATTGACATAGCATAGGTAGAATTTTTCTGTCACCTATGAGGAAGCTGGAGTTATGCACATGGAGATTCCGTGATGATATTTTAATTGATTAAAAGGGCACCATAGAAGTTGAATTGGTCCGTCTTTAGTAAAAGGCAAATGATTGAATGCGTTTTCAAGGCACAACAGAGTTGGTCATTCTTATGTAACACACTTCATATTTTGTTTGCTTGTACTATTTGTCTTTATATTATACTTAAATGTGTGGTTCTATCTTAACTGTTCCTATGATTAAAATATAATCTACAAAAAGATAATTAAAATGGTTATTAACTTTAAACATGCTATGCAACTTAGACAATGTAAGTTAACAAATTAAATTGAAATGGTACAGTGGTGAAAATATATTGTGGTTTACAAAATTAGCTGATAAACTAATAACTTTTCTTTATTATTGGTGAACTCAATTGGCAATCCCGGTAGGATAGCTTTTCCTCTCAAACATTGGACGTACACCAAGTATATGTAAGGAAAAAACGTTATATAATATGTATATAAATGTACATCATATATATATATATATATATATAAACGTAAAATACCATCATCCAATGGCGACCATGAGCATACAGTAGTTGTGTAGCATCTGACGGGCTAATATACCTAATATCAAGACGTAAAGTCGGGATCTAACACCCTACTTTTTTCATTGCAGCTAAGAACAAGAGATTAGAGACATACAACAGACAGCACAAATTAATGTAGTCTAAATTCTTCCAGAAAGATTGAAACATACTAGGTATTAGTAATCAAATACTTACAACAGGCTCCAGTTTCACAGTTTCCATGCCATCATTGGGGGTGTCCAACTTGTCATCCAAAGTTTCCATAGACGCAAGAGTAGCATCAGCATTGTTTGGTGCACTACCACGTTTTTGGAAAACTCTTGGATATCTTATGTTAAATAAACCCTTCTTGCGATCTTTTTCCTCTGAAATAAGTCATTTCTTTAAGCGTTTTCCTAACATATCAAGGGCCCCACATATTTACAGTCCGCCGGCAGTCAGCTGACAAGCGGTCTACTCATAAAAATGGACTGCCAGTTTTTATGATTGGATGTACTGCCTGCCAGCGGACTGTATAATGTGTGCCCTTCACATATTTGTTTTTAACTAAAAGGTCTACTTTTATATAGACCATTAAGAACCCGTATAAATTGTGTGAGTACAATTTGTACTCATTTAACTTACTGGATTGTTCCACATACATTGAGTTAGTAAGTTAATTTATTTTAAAATATACATAGTGCTCTGTAACCTGTAACTCACCATTTTCATTCTCAGGGTGTTGCAAAAATTTTGTAAACTTTTGCAGGAATTGAAAACGATTCTCTTTGACTTTGGAGCTCTCATCAGTCTTTTCATTATCAGTATCCTTCTCAATAGCCTCTTCATCCTGCATCACACAGTTATTACATTTATATTATGACAGGAATAAGAACACAATATGTCCAAACAAAACTGGGTTAATTATTATGAACTCTTCTATACTAATATTATAAAATGGTTTTGTTTGTAAGTTTATATGTAGGGGGTTATCTTCGGAACTACTGATCCGATTCCGAAAATTCTTTCACTAATGGGAAGCTACAATATTGCCGAGTGTCTTAAGATATATTATATTAAATGAATTCCACGATTTTTACGCGGACGAAGTCGCGGGCAGATGCTAGTATACAATATGTATAATATGTAAGTAACTACTGTAAAATCATGTTACAATAATGTACCTTTGACTTGTCTTTAACCTTATCTGAGTTCTTGGTGAAAAACCCCGGCATTTTGATGGCCCCTATAGGTATAAACTTGGGCTTCACTTCGCGGCCCTGTTCCGTCAGATCCCCAGAGAGAGCTGTCTTCACGGGCCCGTCATCGGTCTTCAATTCCGCAGATTCGATATTCTCCACCTCAGCCTTTAACATCACTTCTTTTTCTTCGGCCTCAATTTGCTTCTTGTCCAGAGTTTTATTATCACCCTCATATTCCACATTGTTTATATCCATTGTGTTCATACCTGCGCGGCGTCAAAATTGTATCACTTTAGTCACAAAGCCCTGTTCCGCTAGGGTCGGCACCAGACCAGTATATATTTATATAACTCGCCCTACGCTAGTGAGTGCTAACACACCGATGAGCGAGACGTCCTTGTTTTAAAAATCACTCACGGGACAGGGACAAGGGAGGCGTTTCACAACTTGACCTTAAAATACGATTTTGTAACATAAAATACTTACTTGAATATTATATATCATATGAAATATTGAATTAGCACACAACCACGCTTAAAAAACAATTTTAACTAGTCTACTACAGCTACACACAACAAAAAGAAGCTGCCCTTTAATCACTGTATTCACTGTGGAAAAATGCCGCTACCGCCTACCTTGTAGATATAGAGAATACTAGAATACTCTATCTATGGATAAGTTGCATTGTTGCTAGACGAATAAATAAAAAAGAGCAAAGCAAGCTCACTAGACGCTGCGTTCAATTTATGATTACATTTCAAGTTTTTACGTTATTTTTCGATGCGTTCAGTTTGTTTGTTTCGTTGTGATACATTCCATTTTCATGCCACCTTTTATTTTTAACCCCCGACGCAAAAAGAGAGGTGTTATGAGTTTGACCGCTATGTGTCTGGTAGCTCTTAAACGGGTGAACTGATTTGAATGCGTTTTTTTTTTATTTGAAAGCAAGTTTTCTAGCGGTGGTTCTTAGATATGTTTTATCAAAATCGGTTCAGCTGCGGCCACTTTACTTTCAAACTTAAGTGTGACCTAAAATTTTAAACACCCATTTGTGCTATTATGGAATTCTTGGTCTGATGCTGTAGCCTGGATAACCAGCACACAGAATAATTCTTGTTTTACTGGTGTTGAAAACATCCTTACCACCGGAAAAATGGATGGTACTGCATTAGCATTCAACGCTTGGCGTGATTTTGCTATTTAAAAATCTGCCGGCTTGAAGTGAAGGCTACACACAACAGAATTTTTAGTTATACTTTGTGGTTCTGGAATTACATCCAACCATATTTGTTTATTTTTTTCTTTCGACGGAAAGCTGTAACCAACATAAAAATAATGCTATTTCAATCATGCGATACATATACAAATTGTATTTAATATACGCCTAATATTAATAGTTTTAATCAGAAATACACTAAAGCTTTAGCGTCTTCCGTCTACAAAACGTATAAAGCATGGTCACACTACTTAGACTCAAAATTGTTATTAAATAAAATCTTTGTTATTCCTTACCTGTGAAATGAAATGCCACAACCAGCATAAGATTCACTTCTTCATTTCTTAATGCAACACTTTTTCACCATTTTCGCCAAATTTCGCTATCGAAATTTAAAAAAACCGCCATGAAACCATTGATGTTAGATTTCAGTGTTACCAGAGTAATTATATGATAGCTACCAAACAATCAAATTATTTTGATTATTTTACTTATATCAAATTATTGACTGTGATGTACAGATTGTAATCTTTAACAGTTTTATCTTTTGGCAATTGAGCAAAAGGGACAAACAGCCTCTGTTCAGGCTATCTCTCTAGCCTAAGTAAACCTAAGTTGCAATCCTTATGGTTCATTTTTGTATGATACAATTTTTGGAGAGCTCAGTCCTGTTTATATTATATTATTAGGTCCATGCCTATGTCTCATTTCTGGAAATTTTCAGAAATCCCCCTCCAGGAATCCCCCCCCCCCCTCAGGAACCTTAGGTACTTGTATTATACTATATTATTATTATTACTTATATTCATTAATGCATAAAAAAATGCTTAGTTATTATTTAAAAAATAAATACAATTAGTTAAATTAAAATTGTAAAAATCGTTCAAGTTTAAAACCGTAGGGTCAGATGTCTAACAATGAAACAGTGGTACATAATAAAACACTGTGATATTTCTAAAATGCTGCATTGCCAGATCGTGCATTATATCGCGTAAGGACACTCTCGAGAACCCTCCGGCCTACCCCAGTTTGCATCGGCGCCGCGTAAGAGAAGACTGTCTGCGGAGCATTATTAATTTTTTCGACAAAAATGGAAGTATTTTCAGCATTCTTTTTAGATTTTTCATTAAATTATGGTAGAAAATGTCATATTTTTTATGATTACCTAGCATTAAACGTATTTCGTAGATTAAGGTGGAATAGATATTATGTTAAAATGTTACAATTTAGTGGATTGTTTTCAAGGCTAATAAATTAAACCTAGGTAATGCCGCCGGGGTCGCGGGTAGTTCGAAAGAGATATCGTGGCCCTGGCACGGGCAGAGCGGGAGAAGTCATTTGATGATTTCCCATCCACAAAAAAAAAAAAAAAAGGTAGTTAACAATGAAACAGATGCACAATGTACACAATGAAACACTTTCGTTGTGTATTATCTTTTATGATTCATGTATTTTCCATGGAAATGAATAATTTTTGTAACTAGAAATTAATCGTAACATTTCAAAAGATATTTTTTTTTTTTAATTTTTTTTTTTTTTTTTTTTTTGAAGCTGCACAAGAGTGCAATGTTCCTTTTTATACTGCGTTACTTATGATTAAGAATAAAACCTTTTTTGAATGAACTCGAGCATTTTTTGTCATTCACCTACTCCCTAAATATTACACAAATATGAGACAGACACTATTAACTATTATGTTTCATTGTTGAATGTGTGGTGTTTCATTGTGTACACCACTGTGGACACAATGAAACATTTCCCATTTTTTTGTTTTTAATTGTTTGCTGATTAATTACACATTAATTTAAAAAACTATAAATGCCAACCAATACCCAATAAAATTTTCTATATGACTCTAAAAAATTACTTCTATCTGTAAAAAACAAAAGGTTTGAATTTTTAGTGTTTCATTAGTGAACACATTACCCTACATTGTTGCTTAGACTTTTTTGATGTGTGTAGGTATATATTCGGTGTCCTCTACAATGCCGCACCTACTCAGCTTTCAACTTTTCGCTCAAAAACCCTCTGGGCTCCCCACCATTTCTTATTGTCGCGAATTGCAAAAAAGGCAAGAAAATTTGAATTTCGCGAGCTAAAAATTAACTCTAGGTTAATGATTGAAAAGAATAAATAAAATTAAAACACATTTTTCCTAATACAATAACAAAATCTTTATAATTATTTTAACAACAATGTCTAATGTTTTTCTAAAGCTTTAACTAACAGATCGTTAATATGCGTGATCAAGCTCCTGGGGTCCAGTACAAGTCCTGCTGTCACCATGGCGTTGGAGAATAATTGCTCTGACACCATTTTGGCCAAATCCTTATCAGTTGATAGCAGTTTGTGAAGTTTCTTGATTATTGGGTGTCTGGAAAATTGCATACATTAATGGAGATTGAGATCTATACATGAAATGTGACTTGCAAACAAATAAAAAAATACAGGTGACGTTATTTTTACGCAGTGTCGGTTCGATTCGTGACTAAAGCTAACAACTTTTCAATAGTCTTTTTCACACCTTTTACTTGTTTTGAAAATTATTTCTACTGTTTTTTTTAACTTACTAACATAGGTTACAGCTAATAATAAATATTTTTCACGGAGAACACTCACTTGACATTTATTTCTAGATGTGGCCTCAGCAGCGCGAATCTGTTTTCTTCACTCAGATTTTGTGCTTGAGTGCGTATAAAGTGTCGAGCTGCCGCCATTTCTTGTACGGTAATAACACACGGATGAGTTTCCAACTTTGTTGTTGTTTTTACATCGAATACTTTGCCAGCTAGTTGCGACTTCAAGTAGTTCACAACTTCGTCTACTTGAGATTTAAGAAGTGCGTTGCTTCCTGTTGAAAAGACATATAGAATGAATATGACCAGTCATGAATTTAGCAATACTTATAAATTGATGTTTAAAATAGATCTTCAATTCACACTAAACAATTTTAAATAATGTAGGTAATGAAATAAAAAAGTATGCTAAATGCGACTGGTGTAAAAGTATAAGCACCAATAATGTCTTCAGCGTCTTCCTTAGTTTCTGTCTGCATATCATTCTCTATGGAGACAAGCTTCCTGTTATTGAATTCCTTCAGTTCTAGTAACACCAGTTCGTCGTACATTTCGTAGCAGAATAACACTTCCACGTCTCGTTTCTTGAGCGACTCGTAGTAAGGCGAAGTTTCGGCTAATTCACGACTGCAATGGAAAAAAAGAAGTATTTGTGTTCATAATGTTTTAGAGAGGTGGGTACTATAACTTAAAAAAATATTTAATGAAGTCCAGTTCCCTTAAACTTTATGCCTTATTACTTTTTAGCTTTATTACTTATTCGTAGGCTGCGGCCAAGACAAATTCAAAAACACAAAAATCATAAAAATCGGTCCAGCCGTTCTTGAGTTATAAATGGTGTTTTAACACGACTGTTTTATTTATTACTAGCTGACCCGACAGACATTGTCCTGTCTTAACTATGAATATTCTAATGTGTTTACATTAGAATATTCGCGAAAGTTTCCGAAGGCGCATGTTGAGAACATTTTGAATTGTGTAGGAAAACTTAACGGGGGGTTATCCGAATTTTCATGTTTTCAGAATCAATTTTAAATGGTCAAATTAGTGTATTAAGGTCCTGAAAAAAATATATGGCATAGATACATCCTTGCTTTAGGGAAATTAACGGTTCAAACCACGATAAGATGTAATTTCCTCGATGAAAAAAAATCCGAAACATGGTCGATTTCAAAACCATTTTCCGTTTCATTTCCTAATTACAGCATAAAATGTTATGAAAATTGCATGTATAATGAGGTAATCGTATTTCGGAGGGAATTCAACGGTTGGATTTTTGAGTTTAATAGATTTTTTTTAAATAAACTCAAAATTAGTAATTTTGGCTAAATCCGCTCGCGCTCAGAGTCCTGCGGGACGTCATGGAGGTTGGACCTATGTCAAAATTTTTAAAAATTCGCTCTCCCTGCAGTTGTTCAAAAAAGTTCAAATAAAAGAAGAACTTAGATATGAAATTGCGACAGCTCAGTAAAAATGTCTCTTAATTATATTATAGTTTTAATTCATAATATCGTTTTCGAAAATGTGATTATTTATATGTGGTATGATGACTTTTAATTGTCATCTTACGATAGTGTTAAGACACATTGCAAATGATTATCGATAAAATTATAGTCAAGCGCGACTAGTTTATAATTTTTTATCGTGGTCCTTTATGAAGAAGTTTTAAAACACATTTTTCTAAGATTTTTTCATCAGATTCATCCATATTACTATTTCACTCTCCATCGAACTGTCTTCGCTACTACCATATCCTACATTAATTACACATAGTATGTATAAATACAATGTATCCGGTTGTCGGTTGGATACTAATATAATCAACTTTCACTCTGGCAACAACAATGAAAATTAGAAAAAAAAAAAAATTATTTATCATCCTTACAGCTATCATTACAGGCCTTTAACCTAATGCGACAGTGTAGTTATCAACTTAAAAAATAAATGTAACAACCTTATATGCCTTTTTTTTATTTATTTATTTTTTGTGGATGGGAAATCATCAAATGACTTCTCCCGCTCTGGGCAGTGCGGGAGGGCGTGTCAGACTTTTACTGACTAAAACCCACCCATGCTCCTTCAACTGCCCGTGCCAGGGCCACGGTATCTCTTTCGAACTACCCGCGACCCCGGCGGCATCAGCCCAATTGACCCCGTCACTGCTGACATCTCTTTGAGGCGCGCGTGGAACACAACGCGCCGTCGACCCGGGCCTGTTCCTTACCGGACGGCGAGCTGCCCATTACTCGTCGTCCGCAAGCCCGCGCCTACGGTGGCCGGGAATCGGCAATCGATTCCCGAACCTTATATGCCTAACAACAAATAATATTTTTACCTTACATAACTAACTACATTTAATAAAACTCTTGCGAATTCACTCAAAGAGCACGAAAAAATATCCAGTCTCTCATGGACTTCGTTCACCACCCGAATTGTTCGGGTGAGGGGTGCTTTCGTCAGTAAATTCGTTCTAGCCACAGGCACTTTTAACAGCTGCGGGCGTCGCCGCCTCCACACATATCGGTCTGGCACGCTGAGTTCCAGTTGACGCAGCACTATCGGGTTATGTGCTACGCCACGCAAAATGTGCGGTCGGGGACCACCGTCAGGAATGAAGTTCCTTCTAACATATGATTTAAAACACAAACACAAAATTTTCACAGCCGCCATCTTGAATTTTCATTTTGACTTCACTACCGGCTTTGGCTCCCTCGAATACCATGAAAACGACACCAATGATGTAAAATTCGAAAATTTTCCCCCTCTCCGTTCTCGTCTGTCGTCGTTTTGTCCTCTCTCTCTTTGTCTCTTTCAAGATATAATAGAAAGAGACAAAGAGAGAAAGTCGCATGGAGGGGCATTTAAACGTTTTTTCGTTACGTGCGATTTTCTGCAAGAGAATTTCGTTCTAATAGCTGTTTCAAACAAAAGTGCTATACTAACATGACCTAATGCATGAACACGATAAAAATTGTCGATCGAAAAGATTATTTTCTTGTATCGTTTTGGCTGTGTGAACAAACTTTCAGTTTTGAGTACAAAAAGTCACTGTATACGATAAAATATCGTATTCTATGCATTTGAAAAATAGCGTCGTGTGAACGTAGCCTGGTTAGGCGGTAACCGTACCTGTCACTCGGTGCCCATGTTCCAAAGCAAGTTAGTCGATGACGTACCTATCGTATGTTTGTTCGTTTGTAACTTTTAACATATTGATACTTGCAATTTTTTTTAGGCTAATAGTCCTAAGGGATGGCGATTCGACATGAGCGGGGCCGGTTAAAAAATAAACTAAATTAATTTTGATGTCTTAGAATAGTAGATTCGATAAATTATAGCTGTAGCAGTAGGTACGTCCCTTGATAATAAAGTACGGCAATTGTTCCTTCATACGTAGTTGTCAATATTTACTTATCTTCATGAGCAGTGGTCAGCATCAAAAACAAAAGAATATGGTTACAGCATAAGCAAAGCAGTACGACCATTTTTAGCCCGTACTTAATAAAAATCTTATTGTTTTTTTTATTCAGTCACTAAAGGGGTTAAATAGGGGATGAAAATTCACCACTTATGTCGATGGGAAATACCATCGGGCACAAGGCTTGTCTACTTGATAAAATTCTTATATTCACTGACAGACAATCCAGCCTAAATCGCTCGGCTAGAAGCATGAAATTTTGCAAAAGAGATCTTTTTTTAACGAAAGAAATTAAATTTCTATTAACATTGACTTTTGCGTGACTTTTTGATACCCAGTAGAACCATTGCAATTTGAAACTTTCACCTTACTACCTCAAAATCATGTTTATCTCTAACTACCTTCCGCCCGCGACTTCGTTCACAATATACTAAAACAACAGCCATATTTTATAAAACTTTCCTGTACAGTACGTTTGTAGTTGTGGTCTTAGCAGCCAAAATATACAGAGGCCGTCTGAGAAGCAGCTCGTCCTGAGGTACCCGCAGCCTTCAGTAGCAATTTCCCATTCGTTTTTAGTGAATAAATACTCGTAAACGCCTGTTCGTGCCGTTCCTGCATTTAATACCAATGGCACAACACTGATACACTGAGTGATTCTTACAGATTATTCCTGACGAACCCGGCTATCGCTAAAAAATATAACAGTAGATTGTACACACGGGATTTCTCATTAATACTGTCAGCTAACCATTGATATTTATTTTTATTATAACCGTAGATGATATTAATGGAATAAACTTCATGGTTTCTGTGTACGTTCTACGAACTATCAAATAACAGTATAACAAAATGTAAAAAAAGAATCGAAAAAAATATCAACAGTTGAGAATCGAACTTTTTACCACAGGTTTGCAAGATGTTGAACGACTAAGCTATTTGCTTGGATGAAAGTTGACTAAAATAGCCGTTCTTATGTTATTATTTAATCACGATTAACATCCTTCCATCCGCTAAGCCTTAACTCCATAAAGATTTAGCGCGATGATAATAATTTAAATGTTAAATCTGTAACTATTTGCTATATTCGTTTCATGCTCCGCCCAGTGAAGTAATGGAATAATTCGCTTTTACATTGTGTTTTATTGTCACCTATATCGTCGTAGACAACGACAGACACCGATCATCTACATGCTCCTGCCCTTATCCCATTTTTTTTCGGGTCGATACAACTTGTTTTTATCTTCCATACTTCTCTATTACTTAGTTGTCATCACGGTAGTCACTCCCTTTCTAGCCATATCATCTTTCACACAGATCATCCATCATTTCTTTGGTCTTCCCTTACTCGTATAGCCATCCAGATTCATAATCAAAACATTCCAGACGACATTTTCTTCATTCTCCGCATCGCATCCCCATAACATTGTAACCAATTTCCACACACACCGACACCGATATCGGCACGATATCTACCGGCGAAGACAGTGCGGGGTGAGAGTAGCGGGCATTCTTTCACTTGAGCAAACTTTTTCGCACTGCCGGCTTCGAGACGTCGATACTTAGTAGTGTGCTTGTTTGTCGCGTCGCGATGGTCATCGATATTCAACAATATCATGGGGCCGGTACTAATTGTACCTATCGCTATTGAATCTGTTGGTATCGTTATCTGATGATGTGAAAACAAATTTACGACATTTTATGTAATTATCTTAGTTCACTCCATCGTAGACACCATAAAATGTAAACATAAGGAAAAAAAATCGACCTAAGAAAAACTAATTAAGTTGATCAACTGCAAATATTTGACACTGTGGCATGGATTTCCTGCGAAATCGTCGGCGGCGCGTCGTAAATAAACACGTCACGCTGCATTTGGGGGAGGCGGAGGTAGCGTTTCAAAGGCCTACAGGCCCGAACAACCTGACCTTAATTTATATTTAAGAATTGAACTACGATATTTTGCTCTAAAATAAAATACCGTAATAAATTTAAAGTAAAAATTAAAAAATTAGAAAAAGAATAATTAATTGGAGCCAAATAATTAAAAAAAAAAACTGTTTTGAGTATGAATGTCGATGGCTATAAGAGTAGGGGAAGATGAAAGAAACGTTGGATGGACTGTGTGAAAAATGATATGGCTAGAAAGGGAGTGACTACGGATATGACTACTAATAGAGAAGTGTGGAAGAAAGGGACATGTTGCGCAAAATTCATTTTCTCATACATGAAATTTGAACAGGGCAACGCTTGTCGGGTAGGGTCAGCTATTTTCTATAAATGACATTATTTTTTAATTTTGTTTTGGGTTTATAACTTTGATATGAGTTGGGGTGCGAATAGTGTAAAAAGAATGAAGATACTAAAGCATGTTGTCAATTTAAACAAAAATTTGTATTCTGAGTTCTAGGAAAAAATATGGTTGAAATTGTGGTATGTGATAGCTGAATATGCGGTGTATCGACCCCTTAAAGTTGGACCACTATTTACGCCACACCTGTATAGTCGTGGGCGCAGAATTGGGATACGGGTAAACGAGTGAAAAAGCTCCTCCAACTTCTACACAGTTTATTGTTAGTCAATTTACTAACACTACTGTACCCGCTATACCAATTTATTTGGGGTCAGCGCAACACGTCCCTTTCTTCCATACTTGTCTATTAGTCGTCATCTCGGTAGTCACCCCCTTTCTAGCCATGTCATCTTTCACACAGTCCATCCATCGTTTCTTTGGTCTTCCCCTACTTTTATAGCTATCGATCGACATTCATACTGTGGATCATTTGTGTGTCTGTCTGTCACAGCCAATTTGCTCCGAATCTAATTGACCGATTAAAGTTGAAATCTGGTACCCATATGAATTTCTGTGATCCAAACACGGACGGGTAAAGTAAATAAATAAATTCTGAATATGGGGGTCACTTTTGGGGGCAAACAAGAAAATTAAAAATAAAAGTTTTGCAAACTATACCGTGTGACATATCAAATGAACGGGCTTACTACAAGGGTTTCAAATATATATTTTTTTGTTATTTTAAAATAAATTGTTTTAAAGTTATTTAAGAAAATAGACGAAAATTTACCATTCCCCTTATCTCTGAAACTACAGAGCGTAAAATTTTGAAAAAAAAAATAAAAAATAGTTCTTTACCTGTAGATTACAGGAAAAGCTATAAGAAGTCCATGGTCTTGAAATAAAATGGTATATCTCTCAATATTGTGAGTACAAACTTACATTTACAGTTGGAATGTATGGGAAAACATGTTTTTCAACTACAATAATAAGTTTTTTCTTGGGATAAATTCTTCCCAACTACGGAACCCTTCATTGTGCGTAATCCGACACGCACTTGGCCGGTTTTTTTCAAAATATTCGTTTTCATATTTTTGACTTTTTTACTTATTTATTCCGGTATTTTACTTTTTAGCAAAAAATCGTAGTTGAATTCTTAAAATATAAATAAAGTTTTCCTACACAATTCAAAATGTTCTCAGCTTGCGCCTGCGCGAACTTCGCGCATTTCCATTAGAATATTCATAGCTAAGACAGGACAACGTCTGTCGGGTCAGCTAGTATACTTATAAAAAACCCAAGATGCACAGTCTCGAACAGAAGTAACAATCAAAACCACAAGACTAAAAAGAAGGTTTTATATTCTTGTGCTCAAAACTGTCTCCAACTACACATTAAGTACCTAGTTATAGTTATGAAATACACCTATGATATAAACATACTTTTTTGCAAATTCTACCTTACGTGTTAATTACGATTTAAAGTTGTTTTACAAGCAATATACAAAAACTAATTAAACATTTACGACCGAAGTTTGCCGGTAGGACAAGGCATGAAGTGGAGTCGAATTTTTTTTTTTTTTTTTTATACATTTACTTAGTATTTTAAAGGTTTTAACAACATCGTTTTTTCTCAACAACACGTGTAAACATACTTTAACAAAATTCGTTATTACCAAAGATTTGCTATCGTTCTATGAAGAGTAGGTACCGACAGGCACGTATCTCAAAAGTTTATTATCAGATCATGATTATGTTCATACAGGCACAATCGAAAACTATATTCTTACAAAGAAAATAAAAATAATTGCTCAATTTGGCCCACAAAATTAGTACTTAATCGATATACAAACATTTAAAAAAAATCGTCGAATTGATGTCCTCTTCTTCTTTTTAAAGACCGTTAAAACTATAAATATATATCATACTTAAATAAATACTAATTATCTTATTAATTAAAAAATTATACATAATAAAAAATCGACTCCTTTGAATAAGAACAGGGTCAATTTGTATTATTCGACTAAATTAAAAGGAGGTTGTAATGTATTGTTCTTTTACTGAAAAAGCGGACATTGAAATTTGCCGTATTTAACTTGGACCGTTCATTGAAGTTTTAAGACAAATTAAATCAAAATCACATATTACTCCCACAACTAGAAAAAAAAGGACTCCGCGCCACACGTAAGTGGAGCACAGTAAGTATGCCGGGACCTTCGATCAATAATAGCACTAGATACAGGATCAGGAACAAAAATAAGTCGCTGTAGTGGCCACGTTTACACACACATAAACATTTACATTTGTTACTACGAAATATAGAAAAAAGTTTTATAATATTTACAACTTCAATTCATTATAAACCTTAACAATCAAACATAAAGTTTAATTACGATTGCAAAATATTTATATTTAAGTCCTTCTATCATCGGAGAAAGGTAAAAGCAATAAATTAAAAATGTCGCTTGAAAATAATATGTCATTTTTATAATAAGTACAAAAATATTTATTCTAAAGTGTACTTAAAACTTAAGCAATAAGGTTAAAAACATTTTGTTGAAAATTTTGTGCTTACTCTATTTTGGAACTAGACATAGTTCTTGGTATTTACATTTCAATGCTCAGAACACAGTAAGTATTGAAAGATGTAGAGTAGCAGAATAATAATATATTTTTTAGGCCAAGGTTCGTTTTATATGGTAGCAAATATTTTTGACCGATTTTTAAAAGTAGAAGGAGTAAATTAGTACAATAGTTATTTTAATTTTGATTATTAATTTGATAATTAATTATTTTAATAAAAATATTAAAACAAATTGTTGAATTTTTACAAGGTTTATATATTTCTTCTCCTCTTTCTTTCGCGACAATAGATACCCATTCTGCATTGCGAAATGGGTCACTAGGAAATCTACAAACAAAAACAACATATAAAGTAACAATACTACTCCATGCATTTCCCTGTTCCCGAACAGTCGATGTTTGAAATAAGACCACAAAAGTATTTGTGTTTTTATTTTTCGGGCCGTTTTTGAAGCGCTTATCGGGAATCTAGTACTATTATTGATCGAAGGCCGGGACCGTTTGTACAAACACGCCTCACGCACACATTTACATCATAGTATGCCGAGCGGCCGCCACTACGTGACACGACGGCGTCTTTGTCAAATCACGCACACATAGATCGGTACGGTGCTTCACTTTCGATACGCGTGGCGCGGAGTCCTTCTTTCTTTCCTAGTCCGTGATTATTACCTGTATTTAGTCATAAAAACAACAAAAACAAATCAATAAACTCTTTTACTTACCGAAAGCACGTTTCCTCTTTTAACGGCCTTAACACAACATTTTTACAATTTTACATTTCGGTATTTTTTTTTCGGTTTTTTTTCGTTTTTTTCGGTTTTTTTTTCGGGTTTTTTTCGCGAGCGACGCGATTCTGTTTGAAATGAGTGCACAATTTTAAATTGTGCATTCTTGTTTTGTGGACAGTTTTGAGACACTGAGTGCACATCTTGGGTTTTTTATATATTAATGCCGCAGCGGCACTGAAGTAAGCGATATCTAGAATCTCGCACCTCTGTAAACGGTCACGCACCCTCAAATATCGCCATTGTTTTATTTGCAAGATAAGCCTTAGCGGCCATCAATGTTGTAACTGAAAATTTTACGATGTTTAACAAACCTAGGGGCGGCTAAGTAGTAGACTGTTGTCTGATCTTCTTTTTGGCGAGAGGCATAATCACTAAGCGAGGTCCTTTGCCCGCCTGGAAGCTTAGAAGACTCAAATCGGAGCAATTTCGCAATTTCCTCCTAAAATATAAAAATACACGATTTTGTCATATAAATAATCAGTAGACAGTAGAAACAGAGACAGACAGTAGAGTAGAATAGAATATAGAAAACGAGTTTTCCCAGACATGAGACCTAGCTAGATCGACTTTTCGACCCCGTAAACCTCTATATTGCAACTTTCATCGAAATAGTTAGAGCCGTTTTCGAGAACGTGATAATATATCTACAAATATTGCTCATTTAATAATATAGGGATATAGATATTAAATTTTAAATATAATAACCTAACATAACATAAAAAAAAAAAAAATTTATTGTGGCGCCGAAAAATTCCTCCGTATCGCAGTCAACTGGTAATGTTACCTAAGAGACTGGCAGTATTGCCAGGTTGTATGGCAATGCTTAGCCTGTGGCCAAGGTAAAAGCCAATCTTTGGTTCACGGGAAGTGTCAACCAGTACATTCCGGCTAAATATTATGCTTCGGCAAACACTCACCTTTTCTATGGGACTTTGACTAGTAACAATTCCTTCTTTCAAAAAGATAGAATACTCTTTGTAAAATAATTCATAGTCAGCTTGATTTTTTTTCGACATATCAATCAGGAATTTGAGGAAACGGTTGGTCAGCACAGTCTTAAGTTTTCTGGAATAAGTAAAGTAATTATCATTTCTGAGGCATTGTCCTGAGACAGCAAACACCTAACAGTTCACTCTATCTAGTGAATTTATAATGTGACCATCATACAAATATTTGACACAAATGTAACTCACACAATAAGAGGACTATTTTGCAATAGCTCTCTGCTAAGATTCAATGGAATGTCTTCGGAATCCACAACACCTGAAATCACGAAGGAAATATTAAAAGAAATAAGTTCATGTAGAAACTAGTGATGTATTAACTAATTAAGAAAGCAATACAAAAGAGAAATCATACAAACCTTTCACAAATCTCAACCATTTTGGCAATATATTTTCAGCCTTGCTTTTAATAAGGATCTTTCGAGAATACAATGCTACTCCCACATCGGAATCGCGGGATAGTTCAAACAGTCCTGGTTTGCCTTCAGGTACATACAATATAGCTCTAATACTAAGAGGAGCATCAGTTTTGTAATGCAATGTATATCTGGGCTTGTCATAAGCCTGGCTGATGAATTTGTAGAACTCAATGTGTTGCTCCTGTGTTACTTCTTTTGGCTCCATCAACCAAAGAGGCTGTAATCATGTACAAATAATTAAATACCTACACCTAGCGTGTTCAAGGCAATGTGTATAATAAATGAATAAAAATATGAACCTTAATCTGGTTTATTTGATCATCATTCAGAAAGACGGGACTGCTGACAAAGTTGCTGTACTTTTTGATAATATCTGAAATGTGTTAATTAAACATTATAGTTATGTTTCGTTTCTGTATTACAGGCCTATAAAAATATCTTTGAAAAAGATTGAAACCACATACTTTTAACTGTATCATCATCAGCATATTCTCTGCAGTCTGTTTTTAAGTGAACTAATATTTTCGTGCCAATAGGTACTCCATCTGCTTCTTGTATTTCATATGTGCCAGAACTGGAATTTAATTTTTTTTTAAATTACTTACACAATACTTAAGTTTTTTTTTTTATATTACAGCAACATTTCAAATAGATGTTGTGATATTTTGTCAGACAAGTGGACAATTTCTAATGGTACATCAAATTAAGAAAAGTTCAGATACATGACAAATGAGCAACTTACCCATCTGATGTCCATTTGTAGCCTTGTGATCCTTCTTTGCTACTTCTAGTGAAAACCTCGATCTTATCAGCAACCATGAATGCTGAGTAGAACCCAACACCAAACTGTCCTATGATTGAGTTAGCCTCCTCCGCACCCTTCTTTTTGATCTCTTCAATGAAAGACTTGGACCCTGAACGGGCTATAGTTCCTAAGTTTTCAGTTAGCTCTTCCTTGGTCATACCAATTCCAGTATCCTAATAAAAATATTAAAATACATATATGAATTATTATTTTAGAAACATTTACACTATATAATGTGGTTCATACCATTCTTAAATGTAGGTATTAACTTCAATAAAACTCTATAAGACACTTATAAAATAAATGCTGTAGCCTTCTTTTACATCTTCTAGAGATTATTTATTTTTTAAAATAACTGAGTATGTTTAATAGTTATGTTACAGTTAAATAAATATTGATGAATTGTGTTACTACATACATAAAGTATATCATTTTATTTTCAAATAATACAGTGTAAACTCTTAATAACATCTTTCTATATAACGTAAAACTTCAAAACTCAAACTCAAAGCATTTATTTCAATTAAACCAATTACAGACACTTTTGAATTGTCAAGGTGTTGGTCATTCAGAAAGATGAAGCTAGGCGCCCATTTCAAAGCGTAGTAGGTACCTATGGAGAAGAACGGGCAAGAAACTCCTTATAACTTAGAAAGTAAATTAGTTCAATTTGATTGGTTTACCTTAAAACCCATACATTGATACTCTCTTTATAGTGCAACAGCCATTCTCTATTACGAAGAAATTCGTTCATATTTAGTCGTCAGTAAATATATTTTATCAGAATTACTGTTTCCGTTACCAGTTTACAAAAGACTCTCGACTAAATCTTTGAGGTGCCGAAATTTCTAAGAAAGACATCTGAGGTCGTAGACCGCCGCCTTGTTTTTGTTATTGTTAATTGTCCAGAACATGTGTGACGTTACTCTTGGATTGCATTGTCTTTAGGAATATTATAGTCAACTTTTCGCCCTGCATATGCTTGCTCAAAAATCCTCTGGGCTACTAATATATTATCCGTCGTAAACCAATAAATAAATAATAAAAATATTAAAAAGTATTGTGATTAGTATTTAGTTGCTTCTTTTCTCCACATAACGAAAACTCTCTATAACGAAAAATAATGCTTGGAGGGACCAAGCGAGTTTCATTATAAAGAGTTTACACTATATGTATTAATAAATAATAAATATAATAATTCACTTAAGTACCTGAAAGGTGAGTGTCCTATTCTGCTTATCAGTCATGAGTCTTATTTCCAGTGGCCTATCCATCTCAGCCAGTTTTAAGGTATCTGAGTCTGCGCTGACAGACAAGTAACGGAACTTTTCTAATGCATCACTAGCGTTGGAGATTAACTCCCGAATGAAAACCTGTAAGTAAAATATTAACACTGGTTTGAAAAGAACCCATAAATTATATCAAATAGCATAATGATAGTTGTTTTTATTGGAGAATAATATATAAATCCATCAGTAGGCATTTTAAGAGTTCTATAATACTCTATTTCTTATTATGGTAAGTAAAGCCAATGTTGACCATTCTGCTAATGCCTAAAGTGAATCGGAAAAGCAAGTGTGCATTGTTATAAATTAAAAAGTCAGGTGTTGTGCTGTGGGACATCAGTTTGGAACAAAGTTCGCTTTCGCTGTATATTATGTATTAATACAGATCCATCTAGTAAGGTTTCAAGTTTCAAGATGCAATAGAACAAAAGCATCAAACATTCCTTTTAGAGTTTGTTGCTATGAGAAGATATTGTTATATTTTATTAACATCGACTTATAGTCAGCTTTTTAAATTCGAGTTACAGATTTGTTGGAGTTATAAAGTCTAAATAATTCGAGATACCGCATATATGGCAATTTTTTCAACTTAATGAGGTTCGAGTTATCTACATTACAAGTATAAACATGCGTGACGATGTTAACTCCTACCGCTAGCCGCAATAAAGAACTTCGTTCCAAAAAAGAAAAATTAATGGCTAAATATGTTGCTAAGCGCAAATCTCGAGAATGGCAGACCAATTCGGAAATTTTTTTTTTTTTTCAAATATTTGTTAAATTACGAGGAAGGTTCTTATAAAGAGAACAGTTGCCGGGAAAATTAGAGAAAACATTTTTTATGGGAATTTTGTATGAATTATTGTAATTTCGACATGACGTCTGTCCGGTCAGCTAGTAGAATAATAAAAATCTGAGTTATAGAACCTATAAATAGTTAACCATAGTACTTTTTTAACAAGAATACTAACTTCTTTGTCAGAGTATAGGGATCTTGCTACAATATCTAATAGCATGCGGGTTTCTGCTTGAAATTCTCTTTTTTCTGTTAGACCTTTTAAAGTTTCCTTCCCTGAACCTTTCACTGAAGAACCCTTCAGCGCTTCTGACTGAGCTTCTTCTGTGGCAGCACTGTAGCATCTGCTTGTATGGTAATTTGGTAGAAGTAAACCTGCAAAATTTAAATGATTTCTACAAGTCAAAAATTGCAATAAATTAAAATTCAATAGAAAACTTTATTTTTGTGAACAGGATTTTTAGAGGCTTTTGTGCCCTTGGGAATAAAACGACCCACTGAGCAAATAATCCTCTGATTGATATCTTTTAGATTTATAAACACTATCTTGTATGTATCTTTAATACTAATGTGATAATAATGATATTACAATTACCCATGAAACTATCTCTTACCATTTGGCGGTTTTGTGATTAAGTTACAGGCGCAAAGATATCTAGCGTTAATTACCGGCTGCATGAATAACCTCTTCGCACATAATGTGGAGTAGCGAATTTTCAATCTCAAAGCAGACATTGCTATACAATTTGTATACAACTAAAGTATATGGACTTGTTTGAAAAAATCCGCTATGATATAACACTGTTTTACAATCTCTAGAGGTTATTTATTGAAAAATTTGGGTTTATTTTATTTCTTACAAATCTGGTGCAATTGTTTTGCAGAATTGCAGATAGCTTATGTCACAGACGAAGTAGTAGTATTCGTGTTTATCTGTCATTTGTTGTCATTTATCAGTATCACCACAGAGTATCACACACACACATGACACAAGACAAAAGGAAAAAAAAAGGAGGATGCGCGGTGGTAGCCCGCGAAATTCAAATTTTCTTGCATTTTATGCAATTTGCAGGTCCGTGTCAAGTTGTATCTTGATCAAAATATGATACGCGGCAATAAAACATATGTATTTACGAATTTTAACCATAAAAATCATCAAGACATCTCTCTAAGTTAGATTTCGTGCAGAGTCGTTAGCTTTCGTTCGTTCGATGAATCTGCGGCCACACAGACAAAAAAAAGCGATTTTGTTTTTTAATATGTTTAAAAGCGTCGTCCAACATCTGCTATCTTACCAAGGGGTATCGTATTACCCAGTCGCTGGGTTGTGGAGGGCAGATAGGTAGTCGCTCCTTATAAAATACTGGTATTCAGCTGCATCCGGTTAGACTGGAATCCGACCCCAAGATGGTTGGGGAAAGGCTAGGCAGTTTTTATTTTTTATTTTTTATTAATTGATAGAAGCGTCGTCCAACATCAGCTAACGTGGGCCATAATCATCGACGATGGTCGATGGTATGTAGGTACAGATGCCAGTACATCAAGCTACTACAATCTGTCTTTCTTTAATAGATTTTCATCTTTATCGCCAACACATTAGGTTCAAGGTTGATTGGGAAAATTTTACAGTTTCGGGTGGCTTGACCTGCTGGCGTCTGTACAATCAGCCTCGAAAAGATTTAACATCGACAGGAATTTGTCTACAATCTTTGTTATATAATAATTACCTAAAATTGTATCAATGTGTAGCCACAAAACATACTACACATTGGGTACTAAATTATAGCTACAATACTATGGGACACAGATTGGACAATTCAACCAAATAAATTTTTGCCGAAGTATTAATATCTTTTTGAGGCTGACTGTATACTATACGATAGAAACAGGCACGGATACAGGATACCTACTATTGTTTTGTTGGAAACTTGGAAGTCAGTTTAATTATTATTGGATGCTCGAAATGTCTAAGTAATTTTTTGGTAAACGCCTACATTTATTTTTGTAAATAAATAAATAGTTAGATATTCTACTTAACCGTTATTTTTTCATTTTGACTATTCAAGCTAACTCTTTAAAAAATATTATATAATCTTGTACATAATGTATAATACATTATGTATCTACAAGTTTATAATAGGTTGGGGAAAAAGTTTCTTCGCATTTTTTAAGAAAATTCAAAACATTTTTTAATATACATTATTTACATTTATCTAAAGTATGTAGGTACCATTTTGTTCGGTAACTTTCTGCCATCTTGTAGGTAGGGACATGATCCCATTGCTATAGAAATTTTGGGAGTTCTGATCAAAATACCGCGACAAGTGGTTTTGGCAGTCCTCTCGTGATGTTAACCTGACACTGCCTAAAGAATCTGAAGAGACCGAAACAGGTAGAAATCTGAAGGTGCAAGGTCAGGACTATACGGCGGATGCATCAACACCTCCCAGCCAAACTCTCTTAATTTTTGCTAAGTGGCTAAAGATGTGTGAGGTCTAGCGTTATCATGATGAAAAACCACACCCCTTCTGTTGATTAATTCCGGCAGCTTTCTCTCAACTTCTTGCTTTAATCTCATCAGTTGTTCGCAGTAGAGTTCAGAATCGATGGTCCTGCCTGGTGGTAACAGCTCATAATCAATAATGCCTTTCCAATCCCACCACACACACAGCATCACCTTGTTGCGAGTGAACCCGGGTTTCGCCACAGTCTGTGAAGCCTGACCGGCCTTTGACCACGACCTTTTTCGCACGTTCTTGTCGTACGTGATCCACTTTTCATCTCCAGTTAGTAGCTTCTTCAAAAATGGTTCGGTTTCATTACGTCGTAATAAAGAATCACAAATGAGTACACGGTTCATTAGGTTTCTTTCAGTGAGCTCGTGAGGTACCCAAATATGGAGCTTTTTTGTGTACCTAGTTTTTTTCAAATGAGCCAAAACTGTTTTGTGGTCAATTCCCAGACCTTCAGCTACGTTGTAACTACTGATATGCCGATCTTGCTCCACTTTTTCAAAAATGGCATCCATTTTATCCGTGATAGGGCGACCAGAGCGTCGTGCATCTTTGGCATCAATATTTCCGGATTGAAAACGCTTAAAACAAATTTGTGCTACTCTCACAGACACTGCACTGGGTCCATAAACATCGCAAATTTTTTTCGCGGCTTGCGTTGCATTTTTACCTTTTTTGTAGTAAACTTTTAAAACGTATCGAATTTCTTCATTAGATTCACTCATCTTAACAGTACGAAAAACAAATGAAAATCACACTTTTTCCTAATTTGAATTTGGAATTATGTTCTTTAAAATTTAAACTTTCAATGTTACCAAAACCAGCCAGATACAAATAGTATAACCAAAGATATTTTATTTTAAGTTCATACATACTATAATGCGAAAAGACTTTTTCCCCAACCTAATATAATATATTTTTTAAGATGCTACCGAGCGCGCAGTTTTATTATAATAGTTTACGGAAAATCTTTTTTTCCGTTGTAACAATTATAATAAAAGTTACCAATATAAAACTACTATTTGTAGTAATAACAACGTATAGTCTTGTGGAGCACATCTATTCCGGCTTATTTTCTGCATTTTCATTCGAAATAAAAGAAATAACCAAACGAATGATGAGGGCGCCACTGTGCGCTCGGTAGCCTCTATCAAATCTTTTTTACAGTTTGTAATGCTTCTTTGAGCATCCTCTGCGAGAACTGAAACGCAATAAGTAAAGCAAGCGTCAGTCAGTGACATGACAAGGAGAGACTTTAGTTAGTTGATGTTTGGCCATTCATGTTAGATTAGATTGGCTAAGCCAAAGATTTTCTAAAATTGTTTTGTAGAACTGATTATCAGTATATCAATTTATTTAAACCATATATTTGTAGTTTTGTGCAACAAAATTATAGGAAGTGCCGAATAAAATTGTAACGTTTGTAACGATTTATACGAAAAACTGTTTTCGATGTGTTGACTGCATAACTTGTTCCAAAACATTTTTATCATTTGACGTGTTTCTTTATTTATATAATTTTAGGCTGACGTGTTGTAAGTCACAATGTTCTAATGATTATTAGAAGCAGAGGTATTAAAAAACTTGGTTAATAATCGGTGGAATTAAACGAGACTTGAAAGTTTGACAACATGACTATTATATTGAGGATGTTCAGGACGAATTGTGTGTTTCTGATAGTGCTGTCGCACTTGCGGTGCAGTACTTGAGTACTGAGGGACGTACGTTAAGGACTTGCAAGGAGTATGACGGAACTGAGGTGAACAGTGAGTAGGCACCGTGGAGCACCTGGTTGGAGGCGGCGGGGCGGGCGGCCTGCTGCCCGGCGCCGCGCCCGCGCAGCACCCGCCCAACATGCTGCAGCCCATGGAGGAGATGATCCTGCCACCCAAACGACAAGCTGTTGTTGATCGCCTAAGGTGAGTGTACCATATTTTTATATTATTAAAAATGTTATTGTAAAATGCAGTACTTTCTCACCTGGAATAATTCATTGTGGTGAGTATGTCTCAATATCTTTAGCCTATGTGGGTGATAAGAGAGTACCTAATAACAACTTGGTGTGTAACAAGGAACAGTTTCATACTTCTTTACTACTTTGCATATTTCAATTTAAATATTATAATATAATACATTGCTTATCACAAGCAAGTAAGAAGCAGTATCAAAGTCTAAAGTCAAAGTCAAATTATTTATTTCAAATAGGCACTTGTAAGGCACTTTTGAATGTCAAACATTAACAAGAACATAGAATTGATTTTAGTTGCCCCTGTAGTTGTATTATGCTCACAGTTCATATAAATTTCCTATTAATTTTCAACGAAAATAGTACCTTTGCTTTAGGGATGCATCAATATGCCCTTTTGTCGATACAATACCTATACTCATAAAAATATCTGCAATACCATTACCAATGCCGATACTCTTATTGAATTTAAATGAAGGTAAAATAAATAAAGCACATTGGGTTAATTTTTTCTATTAATATAAAAAATTGCAGAGTTAGGATGAGAAGGATGAGATTATTAGTTATTAAAAGTAATCATTAAGGTTAATAGTATTGAAATTAACATAAATAAGATTTTTGATTAAAAAACAAAGTATTCTCAAGTTTTATTGAGATTGGCGATCTCTCGGATGTGACATTCATTTGGAAATTAAAGTATTTCTGCGTTATTTATTTCCAGTTTGGGTATAAGACGAAACAGCACGCGCGTTTACATTACTTTTTTGAAGTTTGAAATTTAAAAAGTATTGTTGGAGAAATATCACCCATGTCGATAAATTGGCAAACCCAAAGTATCACCAATAAATCAGCATCTGTATCGGTATTGGATGCACCCCTGCTTTGCTTATTAACAGCTCATCTAAGCAGAAGGTGTCTAATGTTATTTCCGATTTTTATCTCATATTTTTATTACAATTATTGCTGATAGATTATTTTCACTCATATAATATCAGTAGCCATTTCTAACATATACCTATATCATGCATACATGTGAATGTAACATACATCTAGTTATTTGTAAATTTTTGTTAACTCTGATTCGTACAAGGTGCACACTACGTAATAGTATGACTCTAGGACAATGCTGACATAGTTCTTTCTTAGATTCATGTAAAAGATCATTATTAATGCAGTTATTCAGTAAGTAACACAATAATATCAGAATACAGACAGATGTATTATTGTTACACTGGATTATGGTATGTGCATAACTCAACTGAACTGATGGAGCAGAATGTTGAGTGCAATACAGCATTGTGGTATGTTGAGTCAGTCAGTATAAAACTTCTTATTAAAGTAGGTAGATGATTTTTTATATTTTCCAGAAACAGTTTAAAATATTGATATCAAATTAATTGCAACAGCATAATATGCTGACAAATCATCTACCTACTTTAATAAGAAAAATTTAAAATCAATGAACTAAAAATGTATTATCACAAGTAGATGGAAATTAAGTCTGTGACCCTGAGCTTAAAAACCAGGCACTTTGATAGTGCTGTTCTAAACCAAAGCTATTATAATTAATTAATTGTATTCTATCATGAATTTTAAATCTAGTATAATTAAAATTGAGATTCATCATGACTGAGCAGTCTTAGAATATCAAAATATTATTTTATCTACTCTCATACCGTAAAATTCGAAATGTAAAATTCAAAACGAGTTTATATCGACATTACTTTATAAACACAATAACTACCAAAATTTAATAATAGAATCATATCATAACACTAACTAACAAAATAATGTTAAAAAACTATTATTAAAATTACAATACAGGGCACATCCAAAAAGTTAATATGACCAAAGAGAATGTAACGAATATGCTGGGCGCCCCATTTTTATAGCATTACAAAAAAGTTTTGATTCCAATATTTTTACTTGTCTTTGGCAGCGCCCGCTTTAGCGCATGCGTGGTGATGTGTTAGGTTTTGGCGCCATTCATGTTTTATTGTACTGAATTTTGTGGGGGAAAAAAAATTTGGTTCAATCCCAATGTATGAGAGTAGCTAAAGTAGTGTATGAAACTGTAGATAGCTAGGTATGAAAACACTCGTGTGATACTACTAATAAAAATGCCTATTGCACTCAACATTCTGCTACATCAGTTCAGTTGAGTTATGCACATACCATAATCCAGTGTAACAATAATACATCTGTCTGTATTCTGATATTATTGTGTTACTTACTGAATAACTGCATTAATAATGATCTTTTACATGAGTCTAAGAAAGAACTATGTCAGCATTGTCCTAGAGTCATACCTAGTCCTACCCAGTCATACATAACCATTGACAGTCATTGAAGTGAAACAATACGATTAAACAATTTCGTATACCTAACAATAGGTGTGCGTGCGTGCTAGCCCGAATCTCATGTCCCGAGATCTAATAAGGCAACTTGGGAGTTTGGACGTTAACCGCGCCCATTTCAGGGATGATTTCCCAGGCCGAATCACGCACTCGCTACTACATACTTACCTACTTACTTAAAATTGAAAGAAATTTTTAATTAAAGAAATCGGTCAAGTGCGTGTCGGACCACGCACAATGAAGGGTTCCGTAGTTAGGATAAATTTATCCAACTTAATATTGTACCTAGTTGAAAAAACATGGAATGTATGGGACATTCCAACCATAGACGTATAAAAAAAGGCGGACAGATTCTCGCTCACACAAAACTGTGTCTATCAGAGTCAGCCAGCTCGCTGTACCTGCACGCACACATTTCTCAAGACATGTTGTATTTTTACCTTGTCTAATTACGAATACGTTACCATATTATGAATCGTTGACTGATGTGTGAATGTTGCGTGCTGGCCTGTAGGTACAGCGAGCTGGCTGACTCCGATAGACACAGTTTTTTGTTAGCGAGAATCTGTCCGCCTTTTTTTATACGTCTATGATTCCAAGTGCAATGTAAGTTTGAACACACCATGTCATGTTAAGACCATAGGCTTCTTAAAAAGCTCAGTAGTTTCGGAGATAAGAGGGGGGAATGGTAAGTTTAAAACAATTTATTTTAAAATTATAAAAAAAATCTATTTGAAACCCTCACGGTTTGCCCTTTCATTTGATATGTCGCACGGTTACAGTTTACAAAAATTGTTTTATTTTATAATTTTCTATTTATCCCCCAAAACTGACCCCCTTATTCAAAATTCATTTATTTACGTTATACGTCCGTGTTTGGGTCACAGAAATCCATATATGTGTCAAAATTTCAACTTAATTGTTCCGTTAGATTCGGAGCAAATTGTCTGTGACAGATGGACCTGTGACAGTCACACGAGTGATCCTATAAAGGTTCCGTTTTGAGGTACGGAACCCTAAAAAGAAATCAATGGTCTCCACTCAAGTTGCGTAACACTTTCAAACACAATCCGTAAGATTTTGGAGAAAATTGCTAATCCATTGCTTCATATGTTTGAAAAGTTATTCTGTTCAACAACGTAAATAAAGCAATGAATATTGTTGAACTGTCAAAATGAATGGCATTTTTATTGTGTTGCGCAATTAAACCGCGGGTCTAAATACGCGCGGTTGCAAACGAGGATTAAAAGAAAAAACTTTATAAAAAAAAACCGGTCAAGTGCGAGTCAGACTCGCGCTCGAAGGGTTCCGTACCATTATCTATGAAAACAGCAAAAAAATCACGTTTGTTGTATGGGAACCCCCTTAAATATTTATTTATTTATTCTGTTTTTGAGTATTTGTTGTTATTCGAGTACTTAGCGGCAACAGAAATACATCATCTGTAAAAATTTCAACTGTCTAACTATCACGGTTCATGAGATACAGCCTGGTGACAGACGGACAGACAGATGACGGACAGACAGATGACGGACAGCGGAGCTTTCCCTCCTCACCACCCCTCACCTTCTCCTCCTCACCACTCCCTCCCCTTCCCCTCCTCACCACTCCCTCCCTTTTCCCCCTCCCCCTCACCCCGTCGCATCGCATTGCCTGCCCGCGCTATTATTTCGTTTTCGCTTAGCGTTCTTTCCGACTTTTTTTGCTCGTCACCTAAGAGTCTTAGAGTGATGTTAAATAGCTAGAGATTAGCGCGTACAAACAAAAAGTGTGTGTGTCAGCTCCGACGCACGACTGGAGTTTACTCCTGTTTTTTGTGCCGTTCCGAGTTTCCGATTATCTATTTTTCGGTCATTTCTGTCGGGCTGGGTTTCTTTAATGAATCAATGCTATACAAAAAACAACTTTAAGGTATAAATGCACTCGTCGCCACCCCCTCCCCTTCCCATCCCTCTCATTCTCCCCTATCATCCCCATCACCACCCCCTCTCACCCTCTTACTACATCCCCTTCCCGCTTACCTCCCCTTTCACCTCCTCTCACATCCCCTTCACCGCTTTCCCCTCCCCCTCTAGCCTTGCCAACTCCTCCCCTCTCCCTCAACCCCTCTCCATACCCTCCCCACTCACTACACCCTCCCCCCTCATTACACCTTCCTATCCCTCTCCACCTCTCCCCGCTCTCCAATCAATCAGTCAAGTCTCAAGTTAATCTCTCTTCAGTATACAAAAAGCAACTTTAAGGTGTAAAGGCACTCGTCTCCCTCACTCTCACCCCCTCCTCGTCTCCCTCTAACGCCCCTCTCTCCCTCCCTACATCATCCTCCTCTTCTCCCTCCTCACCACCCCTCCCCTCCCTCTCCCCTCACCACACCCTCCCCTTTCCTTTCCCTTTCCTCAATACGGAGACGGATACAGGATTCCCCCTCTACCCTTCCCTCTGGGGGAAAAACGATTAATAACAAACTGTATTACCTTGCTTAGGGAAGTATTTGTGCCAAGTTTCAAGTAAATTAACGAAATGAATTAGATTTTTCATATAAACTATATTCCCTGTTTACACCCCCACAGGCGTGGAATTTAAAAAAACTGTTTGATATTTCCGTAACTTGACTGAAAGATTATTTACACCAATTTACGAGTTAATCAAGCCCCGCAGTAAAACTTGCCCTGTAAAATTGACTACCCCTGGCAGATTGGGGCAGATTTTCGAAAAATCCTAATACACGTTATTCTTCAGTTTTGGTCTCAAGTATAAACACTGAATTTCGAATTAATCGGACCGTGCGTTAAAATTACTCAGATAAACGCAACGTTGACAGTGAATAAAATTGCGTCTGCCGGCTTGTATCGACATTCGAGCAAACTTCACACCAGTCCCATTTCGTTTCAACTAAACTACGATGCCTGCTACACAATGTGTGAATTTGGGGCAAATTTCAAATTAATACACTGTTCAAAATTTTTGAGGACAACTAATGATTTTTTTTTGTTAATTAAAATTTCAGAATATACTTTTATATTACTAAACAAATTTATTCTAATCTATTTTAACATCCGACTTTTAAATTAAGGTTTATTTAATCCTGAAATTAAGTATTTCTTGTAAAACTTGTCATTCTGGGAATGGGACACGACAGGGGACTGTGTTTTAAGACGTTTGAAAGGCATTTAAATTAATGTTTTCAAAAAATGTTTAACATAATTATGTTTATTATCTTGGCAAGAATAGGTGATAAACTATCGTTTTTTAAATAGAACTTGGCAATTAACAACCTATCATCCATAAAAATTGCTTGGGACATCGATTTTCCAGCAGGCTTAGCACGAGAACCGTAGAGAAGGGTTTTGTCGACGGAAGAAAAGACAAAAATGACGTTTCCGTGTAGACAGTAGAAAGATTTCTACAGTCTGTAGCATGGCGATTATAAAATCAAATGTGAAGAGAAGTGTCTTCACTACCCTCGACAACTGTCTATAATGTCAAGCATGACGTACGATTTTTCTCCGATTTTGACAGTTTGGATTAGAGAACTTTCATCCGAAATAGTCTACATTAAAAAGGACCTAGACAGAGTTTCTTTAGTTATTTTTTCGTTAAATCTAATAATTTTAGGCGGTGCTTTCATAGATAATACACTATATAAAGTAATAGGTGCTTTGTTGTTTTCTTTAGTAGTAGTTTATGTACTTCTATTTTTGAATTTGAATTTGAATAAATTTATTTATTTCTAGACTGTTTACTAACATCGACGATATTATTTAAGTTTTTATATGGGTAAACTTGAGCGTAGATGGGAAAGAGATGCTGTTAGAGAGCTCGTGGGAGCCTTCGATCTCCCAGAAAGTGAGTTCCTGCAGAATTATAAAGTAAGCAAGGAGATGGTGCAATATTTATGCGAGGAACTCCGCCAAGATCTATCACCCAAAACTTCACAGGGTCTACCAGTGGTTGTAAAAGTAAGTTCTATTTTGTATTGTGGTTACGTATTTTTAGGTAGGTAGCACTGACTACATTCAGTTAAAACTGGAGAAAGTATTACATAAAATATTTAAGATCAAATATTAGTATTTTACTTATTTTATGGATACATGATACAACATTAATAGCAATGCACATACTTATTAGAAACGATAATATGTGCTTACTTTTTGCGTGACGCCATCCATCACAATTTACTAGAGATAAAATCGCAACACACAAATCCGTTTTAATATTTAATTTAGCACGCACCGAGCACCAGCCCATGTTTATGACAACAAAACAAATCACAGATAATTCTAAATATGTCAAACATTCAGAATTTGCGATATGTTATTGAAGAAAGGTCCGCTGAAAACAATGCTTCTTTGAGAACGAAACGCAGAAATATGATAAAATTGGCTAGTAATACACGTCACTAGCGACTACCCCGTTGCTATGGAAAAGTCACTGTCTATGAAGAAACCTAAGTCTAGCTGTGACCTCGTGCTCGGGAAGGAGAGATTTTGAGAAGGGTAGACAAGCGATTTCTATTCTATAGTAGAGTAGAAATAGAAAGCGTCGTGCTAAGCCTGCAGTTAGTGGAGAATCGCCCATATGTATAAATGTACTGTATCTCCGGCATTTCTAAGCCGATTTTGATGATTCTTCTTTTCGTTCGTCTTATAATTGTATATTCAACTAAAAATAGAAAAATAAAAGTGTTTTGTGAAAGTTATTTTATTCGTTTTTGGTTTTGAAGTCGGTTTTTACTTTTTTTAAAGTAAATTTTTGCGTTTTATAATGCAACTAATGCAGAGGTTATATTTCGAATGAAAACGACTAGCGGAAAGTCGTGATGAGCAGCAGCACCATATTGCATACTCTTATCCGCACTCAATATCAAAACAATCTGCCTAGTATTTTCCCAACTATGTTGGGGTCGGCTTCCAGTCTAACCGGATGCAGCTGAATACCAGTATTTTATATGGAGCGACTGGGCTGGATAATACGATAACCCTTGGTAAGACTGGTTGTCAGACTTTCGGGCTTCTGACGACCCGTAACGACTGTCCACGAATGACAGCCGGGACCAACGGCTTAACGTGCTTTACGAGGCACGGAGGAGTCGCGGTATGTAAAGATGTTCACCCATTCACGGACCAACCCCGGCAAACGCAGCTTAACCTGATGGATCGACCTGTACGGCTGTTATTATTTAGCCACGAGCTCTTCTGCTCTCCGCATTCGCACTCGATATAATAAGTACATTATAACAATTTACATAAAAAAAAGTAAACACCGACTTCAAAAACCTAAAAGGAATAAAATAACTTTCATAATAAAAAAAAACTTAACAGCTTCTCAAGTCTCGGTGCCAAGCTAAGGTGCATTGAAGAATTGAAGACACCGACTTCAGAAGCTGTTAAGTTTTTTATGAAAGTTATTTTGTTCGTTTTTGGTTTTTGAAGTCGGTTTTTACTTTTTTAAATTATTATATTTTAAAGTAAATTCATTTTCCATTTTTAGTTGAATATACAATTACATATGTAAGCCCAAGACGAACGAAAAGAAGAATCATCAAAATCAGCTTAGAAATGCCGGAGATACAGTGCATCTACGAGTATGCATAAAACTTCGTACATAAGAATAATTACATAATGTATTATATACTAAAACCTTCCTGAAAGTATGTATATTTTGATGATCCTTTCACTAACAGATTACGATAGTGAAAGAAACATCAAAATTGGTTTATTAGTTTTTGCGAAAATCGCGGACCAACAAACATACATACGGGTCGAATACAGAACCTACTTTTTGAAGTCGGTTAAAAAGAAAGCCTAATTTGGTATGTACCATAAGAGGCCAGTCTCATCCAAGAGTGAACCTTCTTGTTTAATTATCTGATCTTCTCAAGTTGCTACCCTACAACAATCCGGAGCCACCGATTAGGTTGTTGTAGGGTGGCCTAGTATTGATCGAAGAGGCCATCCCGGTTAGAAAATATCCAAGACAATTTGATACCTAGTAAAATATTTAAGAAGTAACAAAGTGTTGATAACAATATAAAGTATAGTAAATCTTACTAAGTAAGTAAGAAAACGTACAGTAAATGATTTTCTTCATAAGTGCATAGCACACCACACTGACAATTCTCTGCAAGTAGGTACCTACTGCAATTGCCGGAATGCAAAAACAATAAAAAGTATTCGTCGTAAATTGCTCCCTAATGAGCACTTGCATAATCCGAAAATACCTTCGTAGATGTTGCTTGGCTCCAGTCAAATCTGACTTTCTAAGCGCGAACGATTGACGCTGTTGATAAGTAAACAAATAACGTCGGTCAAGTCAAAACAGTCACACTTGTGTACATGCTACAAAACTGGACTGAGAATTGAGAAATTCCAGAGTAGAGTAGCGCTTTACTACTCTTGTATAAGTTTATAATATATGTCTGAAGAGGTTAGTGCATCGCGGTTTGCACTCAGTGAAATTATGTCGGGGTCTCGGTGTGTATCTAACGGTACTGAATAGCCAGTTGGCGGTGCATAAGCACTGCGCTGTGTTTTATTTACATTGCAGCCAACTTGTAACTTGATACATCGATGCATACTAAGATTGCTATTTTAGAGATCCTTTAATAATTTTGGTTGCGTTTTAGAAAGTAGAGAGACTGCATTTTCTTCACGTGCTAATGCAACTTCCATTTGCACAGTACAAATGAGCAGATTTTTAAGAAGAGAGACCTCGTACGTACAATTTTAATCTGGTATCGCAGATTATACCTACATTAGCTGTCCAGGGTGGGGCGCAAAATGATGATAACTCGAACTCTATTGTTTAGGGTTCCTACCCGAAGGGTCCAAACGGAGCCCTATTGCTGTCACTCGCGTGTCCGTATGCCCGTCTGTCCGTCGTCTGTCACACAGGTTTCGTTTCGTTATCATGATAACGCTAGACCTCACACATCTTTAGCCACTCAGCAAACATTAAGAGGGTTTGGCTGGGAGGTGTTAATGCATCCGCCGTATAGTCCTGACCTTGCACCTTCAGATTCCCACCTGTTTCGGTCTCTTCAGAATTCTTTAGGCAGTGTCAGGTTAACATCACGAGAGGACTGCCAAAACCACTTGTCGCGGTATTTTGATCAGAAGTCCCAAAATTTCTATAGCAATGGGATCATGTCCCTACCTACAAGATGGCAAAAAGTTATCGAACAAAATGGTACCTACATACATACACTTTAGATAAATGTAAATAATGTACACACATCAAAAGTGTCTAGGGATCAACATATATTTTTGCAATAACTTTTCTCCTGATTGATATTAATTAAAATTTTCTTTAAGGATTCATCAAATAAAGTGTTTTCGTTTGTCACAATAACGATAAACCAAGTCACCTTTGCATTAATAAAGAAATTTGCCATTTTCCTAATAAAGGGATTTTTGACATTTGAACCACTAACATTAAAGTTCGAAAAAAAGACTGAAATAACAGTTTTCTTTAAAATTTTATTGGGTAACTTAAACAATTAATAATCCGTGTTTCTACCGCGAACACTAACAACACAAGAACATCGGTTTGGCATAGTCAAAATGAGTTCATCCAAATCACGCTGTGGAATGGCCGCCCATGTTCGTTGCAACAACAAAAAAAGGTCTTCTTGCGACTGGATACCCTCCATATTCGGCAGAGCTCTTCTCTGTAGCATATCCCATGCATGCTCAATCGGGTTCAAGTCTGGCGACTGAGCAGGCCAGGGCAGGACATTGATGTTAGCTGCGGCGAGAGTCTGTCTTACAACTCTTGCGGTGTGCGGTCGTGCATTATCATGCATTAACTGAAATAAGGGACCGATTTGCACTTGTAGAGGAACGATGACGTCTGATACAATCGTCTCAGCATAAATTTGAGCGTTGAGGTTGCCTCTGATCCAAATCAACTCAGTTCTTCCGCCGATCCAAATACCCGCCCATACCATGATGGTTCCACCACTATAAGGATGGACTTCCTGGCAGGATTTTAATCGCTGTTGGCGTCCAGGGGTTCTCCAGTGTCGTATACGTCTTGTATCCGGTCTCATACCAAAACGAGACTCATCAGAAAAGCACACGAAACGCCATTGTTCTTCTGCCCAATTTCTGTGTTCAAGAGCCCATTGATATCGAATCCTACGATTGTGCATTGCTATAGGTGGTACCCGTAGCGGTCTTCGGGAATGAAGGTTCACTTCATGCAAGCGGTTTCTGACTGTTTGGTCGCTAATTAAGTTCCCTGAAGAGTGATGAAGCCTCACGGCTAACATCATGGCGGTTATAGTTGGAGCTCTTCGAGTTAAGATTTGAATGTATCGGTCTTGTCTCCGTGTGGTGCAGCGATACCGTCCTCCATGGCGCTCAGCCACGGTACCAGTGCTTCGGTAACGTGTCCAAAGTCGACTGATAACACTCTGACTTGTATTCAGAGCTAAAGCCACAGTACGTTGCCGGGAACCAGCTTCTATCATTCCCACGGCTCTGAGCATTTCTTCCCTGCTTAAATGACGTCGCCGCTCCATAATAACGTTGGTTTTAATCTGTAGTAGGGAAACAGTAGCACTAATAATGTCTTCAATGCGTTGTATGTTTTTATAGGGAAAATATTGACAGCTGATTTTCATCTTTTACTCGAATTTGATTCACAGTTCCTGATTCAAATTATGAAATGCACCAAAAAGGATCCATATAAATTTATAAAATCATAAATTTATTACAAAGCCACATCTCAATCTCAAGAAATCCGCATAAAAATGCTTGATCCCTAGACACTTTTGATGTGTGTATATTAAAAAATGTTTTGAATTTTCTTAAAAAATGCGAAGAAACTTTTTCCCCAACCTATTATTTTTGTTTTAAAAAGGAAAACAAAGGAATGAAAAGCCGCCAAAGCCAGGTTTTTTTTTTACAAAATTTTGTTCCGATGAAATTTTTTTTTACTGAAATCTTCCTGATAGTATGTAGATTACGTTAGTGAAAGAATCATCAAAATTGGTTCTATAGGTTTTGAGAAAATCGCGGACATACAAACATACATACATTGGGGTCGAATTCGGTCGAGTTAAAAACTAGCTTCTGCCCGCGACTTCGTCCGCGTGAAATTTCTTGTCCCCCGTTCCACCCCGTCGCATCGCCCGCGCTATCGCCCGCGCTATTACCTACTTCGTTCTTACCCGACTGCGCCAGAAGGAGGGTTATGTTTTTTGAGAGTATGTATGTATGTATAATTGTTTGTCACGCTCTGCGGCTTGAACGGCTCGATGGATTTTAGCTTGAGAGGTGTCGTTAGATTAGTATTTACTGTGAGAGTGACACTGGGTATATCAAAATAAAAAAAAAAAAACAAAATTACGGATTTTTGGCGCCAAATTATGTCTTAATTTTTTTTTTTCTCTAAACCTGTCGAGTTAGGGTTAAGGGGTAAGGGTTAGGGTTTAGGGGGGGGGGGGAAGGTGATTACAAAAATATATACAACTAATATGGTTAAAAGTAATTCGAAGTGACAAATCGCAAAAAACCCATACCAAGAACTAAATCCCCTGAGAAATCTTTAATTCACATTTGTAAACTAAATAACTGGATTTTTACCCGAAACTAAAAAATAAAAAAAAGTAATAAAAAAAATAAAAAAAAACCCGACTGCGGTAAAAAACTTAAGTTAAAAAACTGAAAGCTAAAACAAGCCCATTTTAAATTAAATAAATGTTGGAAGCAGGCGGGACCCCTTTAAAAATATAATAAAAATGGTATGGGTCCCGCCTGCTTCCAACATTTATGTAATTTAAAATGGGCTTGTTTTTAGCTTTCAGTTTTATTAACTTTAGTTTTTTACCGCAGTCGGGTTTTTAATTTTTTTTTATTGCTGACTTTTTGAGGAGCTCGTGCCTAAGTAATAACAGCCGCACGGTTCGATCCATCAGGTTTAGCTACGCTTGCCGGGGTTGGTCCGTGGGTGGGTTATCGTCTTTACATATCGGGACTCCGCCGTGCCTCCGGAAAGCACGGGTCCCGGCTGTCATTCTTAGATCTTTGACAGTCGTTACGGGTCGTCGGAAGCCCGAAAGTCTGACAACCAGCCTTACCAAGGGGTATCGTATTACCCAGTTACTGGGTTGTGGAGGTCAGATAGGCAGTCGCTCCATGTAAAATATTGGTATTCTGCTGCATCCGGTTAGACCGGAAGCCGATCCCAACATAGTTGGGAAAAGGCTAGGCAGATTGATTGTTCTTTCTGACTTTTTTTCTTTTTGCTCAGCCCCTAAGGGTCTTAGCGTGATGTTAAATAGCCTCTCAAGAATCGGGCAAACAAATGCAAAAAAGAATTTTTCAAATCCGACTGGTAGTTCCAGTAATTAGTGCGTTCAAACATACTAACAAACAAAAAAACAAACTCTTCAGCTTTATTATTATTATTAGTGTATATAGATATTCTAGATATGGATTAAGTGCTGATGTGGGAGAAATACCGACACATAATCGAGTGTCAATCAATGTGTTGAATACTTGACATTTGATCTATCACGTTGAATTGGTAGTTTATCAACTAATCATGATCACAACGGCTTTAGGTATCGACATTAGTGATGATTTCTTGTCTTGAAGTCAAGTATTTATGAGAATTAATTAATTGGAGCGGTAGTAATTATATAATTAATTAATTTTAGAATTGATAACGTGCATTTGAAGAATCATAAAAGTCCTACTTAATTAAATTAGAGAGGCCGCTCGTAGGCCACTGAAATATTTTATACTTTCATACTTACTCATTCGTGAAAAAGAGAGTTAGTGTAACGATGTAGAATGATTTGTGACAACAGAGTTTGCTTTTGTCGTGATAACTTGTAACGCAACATTACGTATTCTCCTTGCACACACGCGCAGTCTTCGTTAGTCTGTTCGAGTTAAAATATGTTGCGTATGGGGGAAATAGGAGTCGAGTCTTAAGTTATGAGGGCACATGCATTACTTTGGTTGTTCGGCCCGGATCGATATTGGCACCGTAGCTCGGAGGGACGATCCCCCGTGCTAATGGGATCATTTGTAGGGACTAGGGATACACCCTGATCGGCGAGATGGAGTCCTAAACTCACCATAAGGATACTCCATTTTATTATACAAGGACATCTGAAACCTCACTTAGCGAACGCAACTTTATTTTTTCGTTTATTTGTCTCTAAGAGGTTAATAGAGTGACCATAGTAACTTTAGGATAAAATCTTTCTAATATTATTAGATTTGATTCAAATAGTTTTGTAATAAACTTAACTCAATGGATTTGACAAAAACTTTGAAACTAATTGCACTTTTGTTTAAACATAAGAATAACCCATAAAACACTTGTCATGAAGGTGTAGGTAGTACCTATTCCCTTCTATTATTGCACAGCAATCATCGTTATGTTGTTCGTCGTCGTTGCTCACTTTTATTATTGACTTACTAAGAGAATAAAAATAAAAAGCATTAATTCAAAAAGACATGTAAGTACAGTTATTTATCTCTATCTATTTTAACACCGTTGCAATCACACCAAGACCCTAATACAATTTAATAGAGAGGGTTCGTGTAAGAATGGGGCCCTTGAAAACAGCAGTATAGTCGGTAGACCCAATCAAATGTTCAAAGGCTAAAATATGTTTTTGTTAAATAAAAAAATAAAAAAATTTTTTTTTTGCCAATATTTGTATTTGGAATTGGTCCTTGGCAGCTCTGGACAGAGAGAGGTGGAAAGAGAGTAGGGAAAGAGGGTAAGCCTTTGCCCAGCAGTGGGACAATAACGGTAAAAAAAAAATGTTTGAATGAAATGGAAATGGTTAGGAGTGATTTACATTGATGACTTGATAATACCAGACTTACATAATCAGTCGAAGTTTGTTGACATTGAGGTACTTATCCTTTTATTGTTTTGGGTTAGCAATAAGGCATTCAGTGACCCCATTCAAGTTCTTGCTTGGGTTCAAAATATACACCTTGTACACGATTTTATAATGGCAATGTGTGTAGTCCGTGTTCGCATTCATTGAAATGCATTCAGGACAACCATAGTCGTGGTAGGTAAGTATGCAAAATTCTTGATCGGTTTCGTACCTGCTATGTGGATTGTATGAACCACGAAGTACATATACCAGGTATGAACGTAGCGAAAACATTCATTTATAGCATTCAAATAATGATGTATTCCAAAGTCTGATAAATACAAGTAAATTGGGCGTTAATCAAATAATAAAGTCATGTGTGCCATAAGTACGTTCTAACAACGCTGATCGACGTGTTAACTAACCGCGTAGCAAACATAGTTATGACAAATGCAAATACTTGATTGTTTATTCTTTAGTTTTGTGTTCGATTCTGTAGAAAGATGATCCCGTAATATGTGGGGATTGTCGGGTACAATGTCAGTGACATAGCGTGACACACAATCGGGACTTATCGAAGGCGTTGTTTGCGTAGCGCACAGCCGCGGCAACCGGCTGGTCAATGAACTAAACAAAAACACCTACAAGTTTACACAGTGTACTGCCACACTGCGGCGTGTGCGACATTGCGCTAGGGATGCCAGATGCTCGGGATTCAGCGGCATTATGTGCGTACACATATCATACATATTGAGAGCGTAGAAGTCTTGTAATGTGTTATTATTTTTTTAGTTCGCTGTATCCGTCGTAGGAGTTAAGTACTCAGAAGGAATTACTCTTGGTTTGATTGACTCAGCTAGGGAACTTTAGGTACGAATTGCTCCTTGGAAGCGAAGTTTTTGGTAACCCTGCAGTGCGCACGGCACCGCGCCTTATTACACAGCCTAAGTATAACCCAAAGTTTGTTAGGTGCCGATAATAGCAGTGGATCACACTCGCTACAATAAATCTGCATCCCACTCGATAAGGAGAGATGTTTACCACGCTCAATTGGGCAAAAATGTTAGACTGATTTGACTTTAGTTTAAAATGGTATTCATTCGTGAAAGTAGTGTAGCTATTCAGTTGTTTTCACTTGCGATACGGTTGACTTTCAAGTTCTGAGTAACTGCATGTTACGTAGGTACTCTCATCGTATCGTAGTCCTGATTGTTTATTCCTACTAATTCCCTAGTCTTCTTGATTATTTAATTTAAATGTAATAAAATTATTGAATGCAAAATACTTATAATAATAATTTAAATCGTATTGATAAATACAAAATAAGTGTTTATTATTTAGTTACAATCTAATATTTTAAACGCACAACAAAATATTTTTTATAGCTCCAAATAAAGTAACTACCTAAATTGCCCCCAAATAAATTAGGCTGGGTTGGTTTACAGGTTAGGTTATTCTGTTTTTATGGGGATTTTTCCTTTTTCTTAGTGAAATGGGAACATTTTTCGTAAGAATTTAAATAGCTTCCATAATATTTGTTGGCAAATGATATTCGTACCTACACTAAATACATCGACTTATTTTAAATCACCACATAACGCAACAATGTTAGCATATACACGTGTCGGACTATTTAATTTTCTGTATAAAAAGGAGTGATCATCACTATTTTGAGAAGTACCTACATAAGTAGTAACGATACAGTACTCGACTTACATATTCATGAAATTGTTCACACGTTAGCGTCTAAATCATTGCTTATTTTATCTGTGACGTATTAATTACACTCGACAATTTTATTATCCTATTTCGTACATAATAGGTACATGCAAGCTACGTAGGTAGATTGTGAAGAAAAATTATCTACGTGCGTCCTTTTATATAACGCTGACTTTTGTACCGACCTTTTATTGCTATCAGACTGAGACAATAATCAAGGATGAAGAAGGAAGTAGGTACATATTGCACTGGCAAACAAACAAAGTCAGAATAATAATAATGGAAAATTTACTGATTATATTAATAAATACAATACTTTCCATGTTTTAACGTTTTCAAGAGGTTAGCAGAATTATGTTTAGTACCTGAGCGACCGAGCTCTGCTCAGGTCAAAACAGAGAAAATGAATTTTCCCAGAAATGAGACCTAGCTAGATCGATTTTTCGCCCCCGAATACCCCTATATTACAACTTTCATCAAAATCGTTAGAGACGTTTTCGAGATCGTGATTACAAATGTATATATACACATATACAAATATTGCTCATAGTATAGGATTTTATGCACAACAGCTTAAATATAAAATACAATTAAACATTTTATTGATTTTTAAAAGCTATCTGTTCTATTATTTTTCCATGTTGCGAGGCGTACTAGTTAAAACACAGAATGCATAACTTTAGGGAAAGTGAATGTAGAGTTGAGGTACCTACGAGTAGTTACATCTACCAATGACTTTACCGTGGGCCGTGATCGCTGTGTGGAAGTGCGATGTTCAATGTTAATGATTCGGCATCATACAGCGTCCGATTGATACTGTACCCGTAGTAGTTAGGTGCAATAATAACAGACTGATATCGTACAGTGACGTACGCCACTAATACTGCTTATGTAATAAATGCTTGCACATAGACTCCCTTACATAACGGAGCGGATACGTACGTAGCTACTTAACATTCTGATTTTGCTGTACTAAGTAGAAAACTATTGTGTAGAACGGGTATTTAATTTAATTATTTTAAGATATCTGCAGATATCAAATACATCATCTATTTGATATCTGCCAATATCTGCTAATTATTCGTAGTTCAAACTACACTACACTATTTTTGCGATGCACTTGTAATGAATGGAACTATGAAATAAGTTATCGTCAGAATCAGATTCCACAAAATTACATTAATTTAGTAAAAGAAAAAAATAAACAATTTAAATAAAATCCAAAATTAATGTCACTGTTCAACATCTTCATAATAGAAATCTTAAATAGTTTCATAAAATTCCATAAAATAACTCAGGGTATATAACTAATAAAAAATAAATAAAGAGTGAAAAATTATCCCGCCTTTTTTTATGGTTCCCTTATTATTAGGATTTACAGTGAGAACATTCACCACTTTATTTTTATTAAGATAAATTAGTAAAAAAATCTTTACATTAGGACAATTGCGGTATTAACATCAATGGTGCCTGTCTCACTTAATATTTGAAGATGGCCTAAGTAGTGCTTTTCGCTGAAAATTTTGATGATCTGCAGAAAATGCTTCAAAACCTTTATGATACCTCTTTAGAGGTAGGACTTAGGATGAATATGGCCAAGACGAAGATTATGGACAACATTAAATGGAGTTGGGCAGGCAGGGCAGGACACCTGACAAGGTGCAGTGATGACAGGTGGAGTAAGGCTGTGACAGAGTGGCGTCCGAGGACTGGAAGACGAGATGTCGGTCGTCCGGCGGCGAGATGGGTGGACGACAAAACCTGGACGAGGCTGGCACAGGAGCGTGAGGATAAGAACAAGAAAAGAGAGGCCTGTGCCCAGCAGTGGATGAAGTCTCGCTGTGTGTGGATGATGATGATGAATTGCGTAATACTCTGAATCACAATCCGAGGGTTTTGAAGGAAATTCCTAATCCATTGAAAGAAAGAAAGTGAACTGTCACAATGAAAGGCATTGCCATTTTAAGTGTGTTCCGCAATTACCCCGTTAGTAAAAGCTGTAGTGGAAGTAGTGTCGATTGTAGAGCAATGTCATACATTGCTGAATGACTTCTAGATTGATCTAGAATTATTATATTATGTTCATTCTATATTTTATTTTAATCACACCATAAATTGTTTTAAACAACACTTGATTACCTCAGATTTGATATAGCGAGGAAATCATTTACATTTCCTGTACGATTTGGCCGTATCTACTCGTACATGGAGTGAAATAGCTACACACATGTAAATAATTTGCTTGATATGCAAGTTTGTTATTTGCAATACCTATCTGAGGGAGAGTGTGAATTCTATTGGCATATCTCTAAAGAGTAAACCTTAAAAAATATTTTCTAAATGAGAACGACAGTGACCTTGAGAATTTCATCGCCAGAGAATAATACTGATGAATAAATGAAAAGCTTGTAATGATTTTTTTATAAAGCCGACAGACTGTCCGCATTAACATTTGCTCAAGGTGACCGCGCTCGGGAGTTGCGGCTGACTGAGCATCGCTTGAAATATTGTTTGTTAGGTACACCGTATTTCTACACCTACTGTGTACCTCCACTTGTTTTGTACGACCACGGTGTTTGTTTCTTTGTTATTATTAACTTTGCATTTAATTATTGATGCTTCAGGCTAATGATACCTATGAACTTGCTTACGCAAATAGTCTTGCAGAGTATGAATACGTGGGCTCAAACGCATTTCGTTCGTGACTCATTTAAGTTGGCTCTTTAGTTGAAATTATTTTGGAATGAAGGGTGCTCTAGTATTGAGCTGTAAGAATTGGATCTGTATTCTGTGAACTGTGTGTGACACATACCTACTCATACAATACACCGCTTAAGGTTACCCTAGTCAGCAGTGGCGAAAGCACCTAATAACACGATTCCTACCGGCTTCCCTTCGGCGGTTCGCTACTCTACCGCTATTGAAAAATGGCACAGTCAATATAGTGTCTACTATTGCCAAAAACAAGAGTTACACTGTGGATATTTAATTCACCATAATATTTAAACAACAAAAACGCCTATTTAGCTTTGAATTACAACAACAAAAAAAATCTAAAATAACTCGGCGCCAATACGTCATAATCGAGAACTAAAAATTCATACAATAGCGATCCCGTCATGATGTCACTCTGGGTCACGTGGCACCGTTTGATAATGGACGAGAGCAAGCCGATGTACAACGGGTTACGATAGAGACAGATATAGGAAAAATGCGTCAGCGAGAACAAGATGAAGGAATATTGCACATTTTATTTAGTTTTCACCTGTTCAACTTACTGTATTGTATGTGTTCGATCTTTTATATACCTATAATAATTTTAGAATGATAGTATCCAATTTAGTTGAGTTTATTTCTCTAAAACATTAGCCCTCTTACTAATAAACACGGAATAAAGTTATACCAGGAATAACAAAGGAATTACCATACATTTTCATAGTTTTAAACATGGAATAACTTTATTCTGTGTTTATTAGTAAGAGGGTGAAAGTTTTGTTTGTGTAGTGATAGCTTCTTTTTGTTTCTGCTATTTGACGATAGATGGTGTTTAATTCAGTAAAGATAAGACTTTAATTTTTAAGTGAACAAACTAATTTTTACTTTAATGGTGAGTATGTAAGTTGAAACCGGCTTCTCTCTTACTTTTGTTGACACCTCGCCACTGCTAGTCAGTCATTCTTCCATACTAACGTCGTCGTATGGAGTTTACTCCACAAATAACTCCCCGAGTATGAAAATTTAAAAATTGTTGCCGTAAAGGAATAGATAATTCATTCAAGAATTCAAATAACTTTATTTTGTATAAATACATCCAGTAATTTTTTCACAATATCCTGTACGCCCAAAGGGCTGTTCATGAAATTTTACGTCAATCGTCAATCATCGTCTATTTCACTAAATAAATAAATAAACAAAAGGTAATAAATAAATACGAAATAAAAAATTAAATAAACTAAATAGCATGCAATATTAGTCACGTTCACCAACGAGTTCGAGCTGTAGACTAGTGCAATCTTAACTAGGTACAAACTTCCTGTAGGTATCGTAAGAGATGACTCAGGAATCATGTCGTCAACATATTATCAGTTGGTTGGGTTTTTTCTATCTTGTTTAAGAGGCCGTATACGAAATTTTGCCGATTTCGCTGATTTGCGTGATTTTATAGATTTTAATGCCCAACATGAAAGATCATTTAAATTATGATCTAATGAATGGCCTACTTTTTCATTTTACGTCGAGTTTATAATGCGAGAATTAAGTAGGTTGTTTTAAAAGATTTTTTAACGACAAATGTTTTGAATTTTTTGCATCTTTTTTTTAGGAAATGATTTGATTTTGAACTGAAGTTTATTTCTATTGTTTTAATTTTATGAACGAGAGTTCTAAGTAGCCCAAGTCCCCGAAAATAACCGAAAATTTTATATAAATGTGGTAAAAAGTGATTCATAGGTACATTGTATCTTAGACAACTTTCAAAAGAATACATTGTAATTTTTCCATACCCTTTAGAAGTCAAAACGATTCGTAAATATGTGATATTCTAAACCTCTTACAGAAAATTCACAAAACAGTCGCCGGTTTAGGTCGGATAATCAAAATTAAATAATAAAAATAAAAAAGTAGCTCATAATTATTATTGAAATGATCTTTCATGTTGTGCATTAAAACCTATAGAAATACAGTATTATAACTGTAAAATCACGTAAATCGGCGAAATCGGCATAATTTCGTGTACGGCCTCTTAAGGATTGTACCCCCACCATATTCGAATCATCGATTTACTGCTCAATCAATTGATTGTAGAATTCGTAGATAGTAGGAGGGGATTACCCAGGCCCGTCCATTAGGTCGGAAGGAAATATTATTTAAGGCCCACAGAATAGATTCCGTGGTAAATCTTAAGGACATTACGAATACAACTGCAGAACGTCATCCTGATTCATCAGACGCTAATAATCAGCTATGAACACAACTAAAAATGTCCTCATTTCTAACACTTAGGTTCCCGAACCCGAACACAGAAAAACTGTGTTCCGGAAGACATTGTCTTCGAAATAGAAAACAACCTTTAACTTATTTAATTTGTTACAGACGAAGGATAGAAACGTATCGACGACGCCAATCAGAATGTGTGCCGAGGTTCGACCAATCGTTCACCGGCTCGTGTGAGCAGCAAAACCTGGAGACCACCGCACTTCAGAAGCGTTTCCTCGAAGGGAAAGCTAAACGGCAGGCGAAGAAGAGCGATCGCAAGCCAGACTTGCCAGCCATCAGTGGCAACCTGCACAGCAGTGTCGTCCACGTGGTAAGTTAATATCAATTACGTCAATGATTTTGTTAGAACACTTTATATACTTAGGTTTTTAGATGTACTTCGCTTCAGAGTATAAATTGCTACTTACCATAATCTATATCTGTCTGTACTATCTAGTATCTAATAAACCGGGGTTCCTTTGATTCACGGGATGACGGTACTAATAATATAGCTGCAGAGTTTGTTTTTTTGTTTGTTTGTATGTATGTTTGAACGCGCTAATCTCTGGAACTACCATTCGGATTTGATAAAATCTTTATGCTGTTGACAGCCTAATTCTTGAGGAAGGCTATAGTCTATATAACATCACGCTAGGACCCTTAGGAGCGGAGCAAAAATTAAAAAAAAAAACAAATAACGCCAAGCAAAAACAAAGTTAGTAATACTTAGTGCGGGCAGGTGATGTGATGCCACTGGTTGGGTCATAGGGTGGGTCGGGGGAACAAGAAATTTCACGCGAAGTCGCGGGCAGAAGCTAGTTAAATTGATAATAGTGGTTTTAAAGCACAACTGAAAAATCCCTACCTAGATAATCTGTCAATATCTTCAAAATCAAATATGCACAAGTAACGATCTTTGTCTGAAAAGATCTACAATAGAAATACTGTCGATTCAGTAGTATACGATACGATGGTTAAAGACCAGTAAAGAATATTAGTACCTATCGTAAGTCCTATGGATCCCTCCACCAGGTCTCACTTCTGAGAAAATTCGTTTTCTCTATTTTCACCCGAGCAGAGCTCGTTCGCCCAGATACTAAACATAATGTCAGTAATAATTTCAAAAATGCAAATCCTAATAAGTGTTAAACAATGTGCCAAAAACAAAAATAACCACTTTTGAAACCGGTTGCGTTCACAATTTTTTATGTCTGTCTATGTTCACTTAGGGTTCCCGTTATTCGCCATAAAATATTTGGGCACAATACCGTGCCGTAGTAAAAGAAATGCATTTGAAACGCTATCAAACGTCATTAGCACTTTTACCTAATGTAGGTATGCTACCAATCTGTTTTATAGATTTCTATGACGCTACAGATCAGTACATTAATATGTACATTCAACGATTTTTATTATTGGCTCCTTTAAATTAATTTCTTTTACTACAAGATCTTTGCTTCCTCTACCTGCTTCTATAACTTAGCCTACCTAGCTATGTGTTATGTAAGATTACTTCCTCATTACTGTATAGGTCACGTGTTTGCGTTTTACACGTGATTGTATTGTTTTGTTACAAATACAAGCCCAGTTATTACGAAGATTGCTTTTTGAATTCAGTTTCCCTACAGTCCCTACATTTGCAACTTCTTGCAGAGTTTTCACGGCTTCCCATTGTTGACATTTAGCTACTAACAATGTTTTTAAATGTTCCCGCGCGGCACTTTTCCATGACTTTCTTTTTTTTTTCTTTTACTCTCTGGAAAGGCAATCAAATGTAAAACGATATGACTCAATTCTTGTGACTTGTCGTATATTTTTTGGTGTCCATATTTTCGATTTCATTAGCTATGCTATTTTCTATCATTGTTTCCAGTTGCATCAGCTTTTCTTCTACTTTACCGCGAGTGATCATAAGTGTTTTTAACCTAGGTTAATATTGTTTTATGTTCAGTTTCCTAGTATAGTTCTAAAACGCTACACACAATTTATGGAGCATCTAGTAGGTCGAGATGGGAAGATAATTAGTGGCAGCACGTGCTGTATAAGCGCCGCATCGCACACCGGATGTTGCCCGACGTCAATTGACTTGACCCTCTGGCACCGCATCCCGTGCCTCCGAGCGCTTCACTTTACTCAGCACGCGACATACTACTAACTATTATAACATAATAGCTAACGATCAAACAAATTAGTACAATTATGTACTCAATCAAACATATTTTCGACACTATGTTGCATTGGAAAACGACCTTCGTGAAAAAACAGAGAAATGTGTCTTTAGCTGCTGTGTGCTTTACGCTCTTATCAAATCTTGCGTTTGAATAATGTATCTGAAGGTTCCATAGTTTGATTTCCTCTCTACGCGTGTTGGGCTACTAGCTGCACTATACAGCTTCCTGATAGCTACCTAGCCAGTCAGTTTACCTGCGCTAGATCATGTACGTATAAGTACGGTAGGGCGGTCTGCGGTTGTGCAAACTGCGCGAGTTTCACAACAAACGCCTCGCATTGTCTCGCGCCGCTCACCGCGACGACCTCCGAGCGCCTGCGCCTGCGCTGTTTTCTGACATATTTTATTAAGTAACTACGTATTACGTAGTTACCCATAGGTTGATGTTGTAGAAACCATTGAGCCGATACAATAATATGGCTTAGCAGTCCGAGGTGCTAAAGGCCTAAAACTGACATAATTAGCTTAGTACGGTTCAAGCTTTAAGTGCTGTATGCAAATTGCCAAAAGCATTTATCAAAAGGAATGCTGCTGTTAATGAATCTTATGAATATTATGAAATAATGTCTTTGAAATCTGTCTGGATTGATCAGGAACTCGACGTTCTAGCTAGATTATCAAAGACGTGTATCATCGCTAACGAACCACAAACATCGATCTACGATCGAATTCCGGAATCCGGAGGGTCACTAAGGCCATTAAGTTGTCAATGACTAATAAATCTTGCTAATAACTTGTCACTTGTTAGCATGAAACTATTTCGAATGTTAGAAAACAGCTTCTCAAAACTGGGCCATAAATTGCCATTATGTAATTCGGAGCACAGAGCGGCGAGCTAGCAGACCATGGCAATATCTGCCGACATCGACAAACTACATTCAATGACTAAGTTCTAAAGCATGTACGAATATAGTTTAGTTCTCTAATATAATTTATAGTTCATAGGGTGGCAACTGTGAGGCGATGCCTAGACAAGAGCTCGTCGGCGCCACTGCGCTGTGCTCCCACAGTCCGCTACATTAAAATATTCACCAATTATCAATATTTCCATACATGGCTTTAGCGTTATCGTGCTCATGCAATTACAACACTTGGTAGCGTGATCTTCAACTCGCTTGCACTAATTACTGAAGAAATTCTAAGCGACAAATGGTTAAGTGTTATCTGTTAATTAGGCAAGACATCAAGTAAATAGCTTTGTACTGTGAAGGATCTGAACCAGTTCTTTGCATTTTGCATACAATGTAGTGATATGATAATACTTAGTCAGTTTCGCCTTCAACATAATTAAATAGTAGATAGAACTAGGGTTCTTGATACTCAAGATTGAGAATCGACTTGAAAATTCATGATACGATTTTTTTAATCATCATCATCATCATTTCAGCCCGACTTGAAAATTCATGATACAATTTTTTTAATCATCATCATCATTTCAGAACGACTTGAAAATTCATGATACGATTTTTTAATCATCATCATCATCATCATCATTTCAGCCCGACTTGAAAATTCATGATACGATTTTTTTCATCATCATCATCATCATCATTTCAGCCCGACTTGAAAATTCATGATACAATTTTTTAATCATCATCATCATTTCAACCAGACTTGCAATTCATGATACGATTTTTTTCATCATCATCATTTCAGCCCGACTTGAAAATTCATGATACGATTTTTTTCATCATCATCATCATTTCAGCCCGACTTGAAAATTCATGATACAATTTTTTAATCATCATCATTTCAGTTCAGCCAGACGATTTCCGATTTGAATTCAGTAAGTATTTCACTTAATAATTAAGATTAAAAGTGTTAATCGACTTTTGTTGCTGACTGTACCTACGTCTGCTTGAGATCCATTAGTTAGATTAATGCGAGCGAGCAAATATTTGCTATCGTATAGTGGACGCGTGACAGTCACGCACTTGGCCTACCAATATCAGGTACACTCAAATTTAATTTGCACTAGGTCTTCCAATGTTTCATAGTCATACACAATTATAATTACCTATTGTATGTGAAGTGTTTCAAGACTGGATAGGTAGGCAGTAGCAAGCACACTCCCCTTGTCCTATTGCTCGTTCGTTCCATATCCAGGGTCGTTTCTAAGAAAATTCTTGCAATTTATTACTCCACCTGATCTATGAGAAACAAAACCATACCACAGTTGTGGTTATTTGGATCTCTGCAGGAAATTTCAACTACAACCACGGACTAACTAACCGTCGTCGATTAGCAGATTGTACATTTTTACTCAAAATTGTCTTAGTGACAGCTGGTGTTGCGCAAATTAAAGCCAGGATCCGGCGATTGAGTCTCCAAGTGGCATTGCACAAATCGGAAGCCATTCGTTTCCACGGGCCCCGGAAAGCGCCACCTTCGGGAACCAGCATCATGGTAGGAGGTGTCCACATCGGTATCAAGTCGACGATGAAGTACCTGGGACTCATCCTTGATAGCCGGTGGAACTTCGGGCCGCATTTTCAGCGGTTGGGTCCCCGATTGATGGGCACTGCGAATGCACTCTCGCGTTTGCTGGGTTTTGCTTAATCTGGGAGAGCCAAGTACTTCCTGCTGGAGGCTTTATGTCGGGATTGTACGGTCCATGGCGCTCTATGGAGCGCCTGTATGGGCGGACAACCTGACGGTCCGCAACATTGCAACACTGAAAAGACCTCAGAGAGCAAAGGCCGTCAGGGTGATAAGAGGATACCGTACGGTCTCCTTCGAGGCGGCAAGCCTCTTGGCCGGATCACCACCCTGGGATCTTGACGCCAAAAACCTAGCGTCACTATATCGGTGGCGCCGGGACGCGTTGGAGCGGGGCGAGCACCTGATGCCTCGTCATGTCGAGGTGTACAGGGCTGAGCTCCGCCAGACCCTAGTGGTGGAATGGGAGCAGCGACTTGCGCAACCCAGCGCAGGGCACGCTACCATAGCGGCGGTAAGACCCGTTGTGAGGGAGTGGCTGGAGCATGACGCCCTTACTTTCCGGTTGACACAGGTGCTGTCCGGACGTGGGTGCTTCGGAAAGTACCTGTGCCGCATAGGCCGGGAACCGACACCCGGTTGTCACCACTGCAGCTGCCTCGACGACACGGCGCAGCACACTCTTGAGGAATGCTCTGCTTGGGCAGTGCAGCGCCGTGACCTCGTCGCGGCGGTTGGTGCTGCGGACTCTCTCGCTTCCGGACATGGTCCAGTCCATGGTCGGAGGTGAGAGCGCGTGGGACGCCGTCGCCTCCTTTTGCGAGGAAGTGATGGTCGCGAAGGAGGCGGCGGAAAGGGAGAGGGAGGATACAACTTCCCTTCCAATCCGTAGCAGACGCACCGGGTGGCGGAGGGCGCGGAATGATCTCCAGTCGCCTTAGGGTGAGGCCTGCAGGCAACAGACTGGGGGAGTTTGTTGCCTGAACAGTGAAAGGCCCAAGACGGCGGCGCGCCGTGTTCCGCGCGCGCCTCTCTAGAAGGATTGCGGCCGTATAAGGCCGCTGAGGGTGACGGGGTCCGCATGAATTCATGCGGGCCGACACCTAGCCGGGGGAGCGTGACGAAATGCGCAAGCACTCCAGCACCCCGGCTAAAGGTAGCAGCAGAACACCGTGTAGTTTTAGTCAGTAAAAGTCTGACAGGCCCCTCCTCCTGCCCCAGGGTGGAGGACATCCATTAGGATTTCCACACGATAAAAAAAAAAAACAAAGTTAGGCAGTAGCAAGCATACTCCCCTTGTCCTATTGCTCGTTCGTTCCATATAGGGTCTTTTCTAATAAAATTTTGGCAATTTATTACTCCACCTGGTCTATGAGAAACAAAACCATACCACAGTTGTGGTTATTTGGATCTCTGCAGGAAATTCACCTACAACCACGGACTAACTAACCGTCGTCGATTAGCAGATTATACATTTTTACTCAAAATTGTATCAAACGAGGTGGACTGTCCGCAGCTTCTGCGTAAGCTGTATTTTAATGTTCCCCAGCGAACTCTCAGATTTAATCCTCCTATAGCTATTCCGTTGTCTTCTTCCAACTACAGGCAAAACTCATATTTAGTGCGAGCGAGTAAAGACTTTAATGACCTATGCAAGCAGTTCTACTTTTGACTTGTTTTCAACCAAAAGCTCAAGCGTACGCAATAGACTGAACCTGGAATTTTTCAAATTAATTCTTAGTGTTAATAGTAGTTCATTTTCTTATTTGATTTTATTTTATTGTAGTCTATTCCTTATGTTTGGCGGTACTGATTTGACGATTGATGCTCATCTTTTCTTGATGTTTTGTCGTGTATAAGATCTCTTATTATAATTACTGTATAGCTAGTCGTGAAAACCCGTAATTGGCTTCATGTTTCTTATTCCAGTATATTTATTGTTTATAAGTTAAGCAGTTGGTTTTCCACATGTTAAATAAATAAATAAAATAAAATTGGTTTCTTTATTCTATAGATCAGCTTAAAAGAACTGTACCTAGTGTTGTAAAAAAATTACTGGCCTGTAAAAATCATCGTGACGCAATGAGAAAACGTAAAGACAACTTGCGATAAATAGAGATTGAAAAAAACAAATACAAAGCTACGTACTTAACACAGGTAAAAGTGATTGCAATGATTTTTTATCACAATTTGATCGGTATTTTTATAGCACTTTTATCTCACGTGCCTCAATATTTACATGTAGGTAAATGTAACATACCGATTACCTATATAAGATTATTTTTAATACCTTTGAATTAAAATCATATTTCCTTTTGTTTCAGCAACAAAAGTTTGGGTGTGGTGACTACGAACCGCCTGCTAAACTCCAATGTGGTGGAGGCGGTGGTGGCGGCGGTGTCGGAGGCGAGGCCCTCACGAAGTTCTCCGTAGAAATCGTTCAGCAGTTGGAGTTCACCACCTCCGCGGCGGACTCGCAACCTCAGCAAATTTCTACTAACGTCACGGTGAAAGCCCTCGCAAACGCCGTAAAGACGTCTAGTTCACCCCCCTTACCGCAAGCTCCGCCGAGGGTGCCCACTCCGCTAGATTGCGAGCGAGAATGCAAAGCTGAATGCAAGTCAGAAGTGGCCGATGACGATTTCGTGGGACTGGATGAGTGTGCAGCGGCACTAGAGCGTGATGCGGCGTCAGCGTTCCCTGGGTTAGCCGATCTGATCGGCGAGGATGACGGTGACGACGCTTTCGAAGACCTTATCACGGAGATATCGGAATATCCGGAGTTTATGAAGGATTTCGATATCGATGGTGGTAAACTGAACGGTGGAGGGATGGGGCTGGAGCCGCCGGAGGGCGAGCCGGCTCCCCGGCCGTATGGCGGCGGCGAGATGTCGCCGGCCGCGCAGACGCTGAAGCACATGGCGGAGCAGCACCAGCAGGCGGCGGGCGGCGACTGGGCACGCTACCGCGGCTACGGCGGCTACCGGCCGCGGCCCGCGCCGCCCATGGAGCACCTGCACATGTCGCAGCAGCAGCAGTTGCATCTTTCGCAGCCGCACCATAATCTACAGGTTAGTATTTTTCAATTTCACAATTCACTTCGGTAGAGTTGCGTTAACATGGTGATACAATAAATATTCCAACTCTACTGCAGCTAAGTATCTAGAATAATGATGAGACATAGTGCAGACAAAATTCACAGAAATAGTCATCTTCTATGGAACCCCTTTGCAGGCACACTATGCAACTGCACTATGTAATACGACTATGTATTTAATTTGTCCTGATCTTTATGTGAAGCGTTATTGAATCGGCCATAATCATGAAAACACCTTTTAATAATTTTTGGTTTCCGTACATGATACATCGAAGAATGACTATACTCTTTATATTAACATGTTATGGCCCCCGATTAAATAAATTCATAACGTGGCGGCAAACTCCCATAGAACGAGTGTCTGTATCTTCCCGCTCACAAAGTTAAAATGTCGTTGTTGCATAGAACATGAATGCACCTAAATCGTTCAAAAGAAAATTTAGAATATTCTCGTTTCCTCGTTACGTCATAAAATGCTCGTGAATTGCGTTTAGTTAATTATTGGAAGTCTTTTTTGTTGAGCAATTTGTGACGTGAAAAGACATAAAAAACATGGAGTCTGGTGTAGTATCGACCGGGGAGGGCGTGCGCGCGCTGCCCGCGCCGCGCGCCGCTCGCCTACACTTACCTACCGCGGTCCACGGATAGTTAGAGGCGAATGTGACGTCTGTGCGACTATATTTCTAGTTGTATAACAAGTACGTACCACTAGGTAGAGATGAAAATACATATTCATTTCAATATGAACTTATATTCTTTACGCTACCTAGCTGGATAGACTAATGATGACTCAAACGCAAATTATTGACTTAACAATAACTTTGGTGGTTTCGCGCTATTCTTATACGACTATTTCAGCAAGAAAGCGCGCTTAGAGTCTATCCTACACACTTTATAGATAATGACATGACATGTAGATGTAAGTATGTACTTACTTAAGTTTTATTAAACACGTGCGTGTTGCGAATAAGCAGATGTATCGAAAGCCACATGTTTTACTTTAAGGCCGTTCATTGTAAACAAGGCTCGGTGTACTGTACAGTAGTATCTAGTTGTGTATGTGAGTATAACGTTGTGTTGTTGCAAGACACCATGTCTTGCAACAACACAACGTTACCCACTTACATAATAATACAAATGAGATTTAATTGATAGCTATGCTAGCTTTCTGATAATTACGGATATTGTTTCTGTTTACATAGATGTAGTATGTAGCTGTTCCATCATTCTCTGCCCTTGTTCCAATCTATTTGGGGTCGGCGCAATATGTCCTTTTCTTCCATACTTTTCTATTCGGTAGTCATCTCGGTAGTCACCCCCATTCTAGCCATGTCATTTTTCACACAATCCATCCATCGTTTCTTTGGTTTTCCCCTACTCTTATAGCAATCGACATTCATACTCAAAACTTTTCCGGTCAGCAGCAGTCACGAAGTCCTTTTATCCATACTTCTCTATCTTATGGTCCCTCTGGATCCGGAAGCATTTGATTGGTTTTCCTCTTATCTTATGCGTCAGTAGTCTGTTCATGCTGGAGACTATTCGTCGAGTCGTCGAGTTGGTGTGATCTTGCAGCTGGCGTACCTCAAGGCGGTATATTATCTCCTCTTTTGTTCTTCATTTTTATTAATCTCGTGCTTTGGACTGCCTATCATCTTTATGCCGTCGATTTGCAGCTTTACAGCCAGGTAAATGTTGATAACATTTCCGATGCGATTGTTGAGCTAAACCGGGATTTGTGTGTGGTCAAGGACTGATCTGATCGATTTGGAATGGCGGTTAACTCTACCAAGTGTCAGGCTATCATAATAGGGAGCCCCTATAGTATAAGAAAGCTGAATGGATTAACTATGCCACCTGTAATCTTTGACAACTCCATCATTCCGTTTAGCTGCGATGTTAAGGATCGTGGTCTGCATCTCGACACTCGTCTTGTCTGGCGAAAGTATGTCACACACAACTGTTAGTTAAAAGTCACCAGAACGTTGCGGTCGCTCTATTGGTTGAAAAACCTCCCATCACATATAAAGGCAATGCTTGTACAGTCCCTAATCTTTCCCATAATTGACTATGGTGATGTGTGTTACTATGACTTGAATGCAGATCTCCTCAATAATCTCGACCGCCTTCTCAATAATTGCATTCGATTCGTTATCAATCTTCGTAAGAATGACCATGTATCCGCGCACCGATTGCTTTTAAAATCGTTACCCATTCGTCAGCGCAGAGAGGTGAGGGCTCTGTCTATATTGTTTTCTATCCTCGACAAACTCACTTCTCCTTCTTACCTGACTTCCCAATCAATACTTAAGCTCTGCCCATAGTGAAAACCTTCATTCCACCACGATAGTCTTCTACGATGTCCTTCTCACCGCTCTGGTTTCATTCACTCTTCTTTCTTTGTCCAGGCGGTCTTTCTTTGGAATGCGCTCCCTCTGAACATCAGGACGGCAACCAATCGGTTGTTTTTTAAAGTGAAGACACGTGAGCATATACGTAAGAAGTTGGCAGAAACATCCCAGCGCTGATTTGCTGGATTCATTTTCTCCTCTATCGATCGTTATTTCTCCTGAATAAGTTAATTCTGTTTATATATTAGTATACATTTATATATCTATGTATTTATTCTTATATTTTATAGTTATTTTCGTGTTATCTATCCCTTATGTTGCACCTGCCATGTTTTCTCTCTGCTTCACCCTAAGGTTGACTGATAGAAAATGTCTCGGGCGTTAATGCACATTTTTTTTTTCTTTTTTTTACTTGTGCGTAAAGATTTATTTAATAAATAATAAAGAAATATTATTATAATTGTCACATGTAAGTTAAGTACACTATTTAACACATATAACTGTAATTATTAAATAACTTTAATTGTAAATATTCTTTTTGGCTTTGTAACATTTGGTATGTAAAATCATAAATAGTGCATGCTGTGTTAGCCTGTAAATAATTGTTGCACTTATAAGCATACTGTTAAGGAAATTATTTTAAATGTATTGTGTTAACAATTTATTATAGGCTAACCTATATAAATAAATAAACTAGTAGGGACAAAATAACCTAATGGCAAAATGGACAAAAGGCTATCATTTGTTCCTGAGGAAGATTGCTGTTAGGAGGAGTCTTGATTCAGAAGTGCTAAGCAAATTCTGTCGTCACCTCGGTTCTCCGAAACATGTGCTTTGCAGAGGGAAGCAAATCCCCAAAAGATATGGAAAGATCTCGCCAGATTAACTAATCTGGCGAGATCTTTCCATATCTTTCTATGTCGCTCGGGGCACTGGGTCTTTCAAAATACAGTTACAAACTCACTAACATAAAAATAATCCCTGACACTACACAACTAACTCAACACATGAAATATACACGACAAAAGCAGTGGTTCGAACGCAACGCAAGACGTGCGTCACTATCGACGGTCGGCGCGCCAATCACCTCGCCAATTTGACTACAATTTCCAATAAATTCAATACTTCACTACGGTTTTCTTCTTCTTTTCGATTCGATGGTAAATGTAAATATATTATTATGCTATGTGAGTTGGGCCCATTAGGTGGCCACGCTAATCCACGCCGCGTCACTAAGGTTGAAAGTGTTGAAACTATCTACCTGTCACATAGACAAATATACCTTGTCGTTTTATGACGGGCAAGTGACATTCAACCTTAGGGTGGTTAAGCAATTACCGAGGTCGAGACTATACATATACAAATCACTACTTAATCTGATCATCTTCATTTAAGGCGGAGATTTCTTGAAAACGGTCAAAAAGGTGGTTTTTAAAGTAGTTTATCATATACCGTAAATAATTTTGACAATTAAAAAAAATATGGTATTTTCAAGTCCTTTTCGCATACAGTGATGGAACTCAAAACATAATTTAACATACTTTAATGCACCAAAAAAATCTTCAAGCATACCTCTTAATAATCTTTAAAAGCAGTCTATCCCTTCATTAACAATTATAATTACAATTAAAAATATACCATAAAATTTCAAATGCACTGCATCCAGTGATGGATTATTTATTGTCGAATTTTATACGATTTTATTTGCACTTTTACGACATAATTCCGGTGCGCTTGAGAGTCTTCTATCTCGCTCGTCAAACTAGACAACAATAACGCCATTTCACTTACACACCGAGCTAAACCACGCTTGGATGTAGGGCCTTAATCTGCTCCAAAATGTTAAATACTTATTCAATTCATAAAATAATCTTTGATAGTCGTTACGGGTAGTCAGAAGCCCAAAAGTCTGACAATCTGTCTTACCAAGGGGTATCGTGTTACCCATTAACTGGGTTGTGGAGATAGATAGACAGTCGCTCCATGTAAAATACTGGTATTCAGCTGCATTCGAATACACTGAAAGCCCCCCCAACGTATGTAGTTGAGAAATGGCTTCTTGGGCAGATTGATTGACTTATTTAATGACTAGAGTTTTTGATCTAACAATTGTTATTTTTGTTACTATGTAGAAGGTTCGTCTCAGCATAACCTTTCGGGTATCAATGGCGTGACGGTTAATTTAATAGCTGTGTATACTGTATAGGTACGATTGCCACACAGTGCCTCGGCGAGAATGGCGAGGTAATTAAACATTTCACGGATCTGCGACTGGAATCATGACCTCATCATGATTTTATCTAGTACATACAAGTATTCATTTTAATCTAAGCTCATCAGTATATTCTGCTAGGAGAGATAACCCTCTAAGTCTGAAACAACGGACAGTGTTTATATAGCCGTAGGCCTACCCATGCCGTGGCTATGCATGTCACCTGCTAAGTGTGTGTATTTACCTATAAGTGCATGCACATAATAATTAATATTTCTAATACCGCTTTCGTACTAAGAAAACCCTCTTATAAGTAAAGCAATACTTTTTTTGTTGTTCTATTTCCTGTGAACAAATCCCCGCTCCCCAAAAAATATGCAAAAATTTGCTTAAAAGTGACCTTATATGTGTTTCTGTATTTTACTTCAAACCGTTTTATGACATAACACTCCCACTCAAAACAAGGTCAGAGTATTCATGAGTCGGCTGACGCAGAATCTGGTTTCATGTGTTATTAGAACAATATGTATCACATTCAAATCTCGGTTGTTCGAAAGTCGTGTCGACGACACGGCCGATGACACTAGAGAATGAATGGAATAAAAAGAGTAGGGCCCGTTGCCCCGATAGCTTCCTGTACCGAGTCCGGGAGTGAGCCACGTGTCCCACCACCCTGCACCCGCCGACACCTCGGCTCTCCCGTAATTATAAGCTTTTCTCTCTAAAGTACAATGTCGTGCTTTAGACTACGAGTAGATGTGGATACGCAAACGCAACGCTCTTCTGTCAATGAAACACGACGTGCTTTCTTTGGTGTTTATTCATTGTGACGTATACCTATTCCGGTATGAAAGATTTTTTTCACTGTTGAGGGGCTCGTGGCCAAATAATCAGCACGAGTCGATCGAAGGTGAAGCTATGCTTGCCGAGGTCGGTCTGAGGATGGGTGACCACCCATTATACATTTACCAAGGTCCCCCGTGTCTCGAAAAGCACGCCCCCGCCGGTCATTCGTAGAAATCGTAGATCTTTGACAGTCGTTACGGGTAGTCAGAAGCCCGAAAATCTAACAACCAGTCAAACCAAGGGTATCGTATTACCCAGTAGCTGAATTATTGTGGAGGTCAGACAGGCAATCGCCCCATGTCAAATACTGGTACTTAATCAGATGCATCCGGTCAGACTGGCACCCGACCAACATAATTGGGAAAAGGCTACGCGGAATACATGTTGATTTAAAGAGTTGATGTAATAGACAGAGATAACTAATTTAAAAGCAATCATTTTATTACGTCATAACTACGATCGACACAAAATCTGGATTACTACCTATAACATAAAAAATCTTATCGACGAATACTCAAATAAAATTGAATTTAATTGGCAAATCCTTTGAACGAATTGCTATTATACAACATAAGACTTTTAGAAAGCTGCATAGAGGCCATACCTACTAAGAGAGTGGTCTTACTTACTCGAAAATATTTTAAAGATTATGGATTGGTGCGGTGCGCTGCTACGGGAGTTAAACTTGTCACAGGGAGTCAGGGACGGACAAAGGATCCGAGAGTAAGCGCTACGCAACTAGAGCTCGTATAAGCTGAAATGACGCGCCCCACTTCTGCATTTACCGTAGTGTACGTATACAAGTAGTGGGGCCCGTCATTTAAGCTTAGACGAGCTCTACACCATTATAATCTTTCAAGTCCCATTCAACTTCAGCGTATGTTCTGTAACAATGAATAGAACTGAAAATAGATAAATGGGAGATGAATGGATATAGAAGGTGTCGTAGTAACTGAAAGCTCTCTCTTGGTACGTGGCGTGGGTGTAAGTGATGAAAGCGCGTGGGGCGATCTATTTCCGCAGCTAGCGCGCACCGGTGACGAACCCAGAGACTTGTGACGTCATACCTGACGCGCCCTACCCAACGACATCCTTTGGCCTTTAAAGCAATATCGGCGATCTATATTTAAAGTTAAGCCGACCCTTATTTTATGAATGTTTTAAGGGAAATGGGAAATGAATTCGAATGCTTCCTGATTTTAGTTAAAATTAGAATTTTGGTAATTATATGAGAAAAATATTAATTTTCTTCATTGTATTGTCCTAGCTAAGTACAGAAATTAATTTTATAAGTAGTTATTATGTACTCTAGGTTAATCGGTGCACTTGCTACAGTTGCTGTAGGCGAGGTCGATTCCTCTGCGATTTCCCTATCCCTATAATGTTTCATATACATAATTGGACGTTCACAGAATCAGAAACTATTATTGTGAGTACTTGGGACCAATGAGCAATCAATTTGTTGATCATAAAGAAAATCAAAACAATCAATCAATTGAAAATTCTCCGCGACGATACTAAAGTTTTTCCTATTTCCTTATCATGGTGCCGTGATGTCATTTTAGCCTTTAATTGTGATTCTGAGAATATCAGAGGACATGCTGAAGGTTTCAACGCAAATGAGATAAAAGAATCGACACACATACCTAGGTAGGTTGATGTGCACAGATCAAGTAAAATGTTCTCACAGCATTACATTTGCTAGGTTACATTAGAAAAATGGCACAGGATCATTTGACTTGCAGCTGGTTTTTATTCCGTGAGAAAATGATAAATTGATAACACACACAACACTATGTAGATCTGAATTATTCTTAAAACAATAACTTGCCTTGCATTGCCTAATAGACGTTGTAACAAAATATTTTTGGAGATTTTTTTTGTTCCTCTGAAAATGGACTGGTCAACTTTTCATTTGCTAGGCAACCTAGTAAATGTAGCTATGAAAAATAAGAGTAAGTACCTATACCAGAAAAGGCCAAAAACCTTCTACTTTTTTAGAAAATAATAAATAAGTATTCATGTAGACTTGTCCCAAAGAAATCAAAACCCATTCTCTAAACGTGCCATAAAGATGCTCATATTACAGTGTTTCTACCTGCGTTCTTGATAACAATCCAAGGTATGGGTCATACGAAAAAATGATGTACGGATGGATAAGAGCGGTGCCGTTAGGTCGTCCTCGTCTGGCTTGACAATAGTGCAAACAGCATACGGGTTAGCGGCTTAGAACGATATGATATTGTTGGAGAATAACAAAAATTGCGGGTGCAGGCGGACGGACCGCTCCAAACAGGTTTGCCGTGCGTCGAGGCTTGAGAGCTCGACGGCGACGATGACGTGTGCTCGCCTCCGCCAATGGCAGCTGTCATCGACCCATCACTGCTTGCCGCTCTAATATTTTGTCATAAATCCACTAATCGATCTAACAATCCAATCCACTCTACCTCCATTTTTTTTAATAAATTTATATTAGTTAGTCAATCAGGCAGCAACAATATTCAAGCATAAAACATAATATATAAATGTCATATTGTATGTATTACAGCCGTTTGAATTTTAACACCTTTGAACTTGCTAAGGGTTTGCAAATTGGCAGGTACTATGGAATTACACTCGAGAGCAATGAATTAGGGTCACATAAAGATGTCGCCTGAAGACTCGGAAACTAAAATGCTAGTTTAATGTGTATATTAGACAATTAAATGTTCTAACTGTTACCTCAAGATGCGAACTATGACTATATTTCTAATCCCTTAAAGACAATCAAACATTTAAAAATATTATTAAAAAAAAAAAACGATTTTTCCAAAACGCTGAACCGCATATTTCTTTATTTCCTACCAAAAGCATAAATTTCAATTTTCATATCGCTAACTTAAGAAATGCTGGGTTTCCCATACAAACTTTCATCCCCTATATCACCCGCTGTAGGATTATTTTGAGAAAAACAGTAGCCTATGTCCTTCCCCAGGATGCCATATAAACACAATTTATTTCACTAGCATTCTTAGTTTCCGACACTTTCCGGTATCTTTATGTGACCCTAATTCATTGCTCTCGAGTGTATTTAGGTAGATAAGTGCCACAAAAGCGGAAAAGTACGTAGATTCGTAATAATATGCTCTATTCATTATTTTTAACTGTCATTCGTGGATCTTTAACGATCGTTACGGGTCGTCGGAAGCCCGAAAGTCTGACAACCAGCCTTACCAAGGGGTATCGTATAACCCAGTTAATGGGTTGTGAAGGGCAGATAGGCAGTCGCTCCATGTAAAATACTGGTATTCAGCTGCATCTAGTTAGACTAGAAGCCGACCCCAACATAATTGTGAAAAGGCTAGGCTGATTTTTATTAATTATTTTTAACCCATTAAAAAAAGGAGGAGGTTCTCAGTTCGTCGGAATGTTTTGTTTTTTTTTTACTCAAAGACGGCTGGACCGATTTGGAAAATTCTTTTTTTGTTTGAAAGGGTATGCTTTCTAGCTGGTGCCTTTGGTGGTGGTCTTTGGTATCTCATGATGGGATCCTAAAGAAATCGACGGGACTCTTCAAATATTAAAGGCACTCCTATAGCGATTGATTTGGGTATTTTTATAGTAACTCAACTCGTGCATTTGTCGTGCACTCTCGGAAAGCAACATTTGGTGAAGTGGAACTGATGATGATCACAGATCCACAGGCCACCGGAACTACTCAATAAGTAATAAAGTATTTCACGGGTTGCGATTCGATTAGGTACTCTAATAATGGTTGCTAAGCAATTTGTGATCGTCACAATTCAGGAGAACTCCTCAACAATTAACGTCCCTGTATCGGCAAAAGCAAGATTTTGTAAAAGGTGATGAGCAGTTGACATTAGGCTATTGTAACATAGATAAATTACAAACCGTTTTACTAAAACGTGAAAAATTAAAAAACTTTTATACAAAAAAAAAACTACCGACTTCCAAAAAAAACACTACAAAGTGAAAAATAACTTTAATTTCGGAAGTCGGTGGCAAAACACTAAACTACAGATACCAACTTCCGAAAACAAAGTTATTTTTACTTTGTAGTATTTTTGTTTTGGAAGTCGGTTGCTTTTTCTGTAAAAAAGTTTTTTTATTATGATAGATAGGTACCGTCCCTACAAAAAATTGTTGCAGAACAGGTAGTTACACACTTTATCAAATAGATATAAAACAAACCAGTAAAAAAAAAATACGGTAGGCGTTTTCGCTAAAGCCAGGAGTCCGCGTACCGCTTAATCATCTTGAATACGAACGGCGATAGCCCCGGTCGCCTAGTGCGACATAAGGCTGGGTGACATAAGAATCCCTTCGCGCCTCGTTAGGTGCGTGGTTTCATTTTAATACGATGCACGATCATATTTGTAGTTCTACAGCCACTGTGGGCCATTCGTGGCTCATCGAAGTACGATTTAGTTTGATTTCACTCGCGAAGCTTATGCCAAAGTAGGAACTATCCGAGAATATCAATATTAGTTCATCAAAGTTTCATAATAGGGCTTCCATTATAAATGGCAACAACTGTACAATTTCCGAAGTTAAGGCTGTCACCAGTAACTTTCCATTACTAGCTTCAATTGCTAGAATGAAGTCTATTTTAGACATTTTGATTTAGAGTTGCTCTCTCTACCTCATTTATTATCTTCAGCAGGACTCCTGTGTGCTGTTTGTATAATAACTTTGGCCCAGAGCCCGTCAGGCATGCGGCCAACACAATTCCGGTTTAATTAAATGACATTTTGAATAGTCCAGTCAGCAATTTTTGGTGTGGAGCGAATATGTCTGTACTGATATTATAACAAAAGTCTTGTGTCTCTTTCACACGCCATAGCGGCTGAATTTTTGGTACACGGTTAAATCATGACCTGGGTTGGGACTAGGACATGGATACCTTTTTACACCGGTAATCGTTCCCGTGTTATAATTTCAAAAGGTATTGCCTTCTATTTTTCACCTAGGAAACTATAGCTTTTAGCATTGGCTATATCATTCATACACATAGTGTATAATCTGTAATACCATGCTGAAGCATAATGACAATAATGCACATTGCATGTTACGATTTTCCGCTTGAGTGGCGAGGGTGGGTGCAGAGGACAGGTGTGAAGGTCCCTTCAAAAGGGCTTTCAGGGACATATTCTATAAAGGTTATGTCTGCATCCTCATTACACAGAGTATACAGGTATAAGTAAGTTTAGTACCCTTAAAATTGCCATGACTAGACCATCAATACTGCGGTCCTTGTTGCTATGCTGATATAAAAGATTTGATATACCAAGCACTCCTAAGAAAGGAACAGCATTGGTTAGGCGATGACGTAACGCGGTCCCCTGGCGAATCAATATTTCATAAATACCTAATTACGTAACGTAAAGTCCATAACTTTAATCGCGTCATTCAGTAAACATAATATTATCTCGAGTTATTTTGCTATGGTTTCTTTGGAGAGTGTTTACTAGGTACGAGGTGCATTCAATAAGTACCTAGCCTCATCGCCAGAGGGCGCTGTAGTTTCAAAAGAGTTTTACCACAGTGTAGCACATTCTTTTTTAATTCTTTTTTCAAATTTTCATTCCAATCCCTTCATTTATTTTAATTTGACAACTTATGGAAGCGAACGTGTCGATCGGTTTTACAAAAATGGAAAAAGAGCAATATCGTTCGGTGATTCGATTCCTATTTTTGGAAGGGAAAACGCGCATCGAAATCAAAGAGCGCTTGGATGCTGTGTACGGTGACTCTTCTCCATCGATGGCCACCGTCAAGAATTGGTTCAACGAGTTTGCACGTGGCCGTACGTCGGTTTTTGATGAACCACGTCCAGGTGCACCGAAAACAGCTGCTACGAAGGAAAACATATAATAAATAAAAAAATCCATGATCTCGTATTGGCAGATCGCCGATTGAAGGTTCGGGAGCTAGCTGAGACTGTAGGCATTTCAGAAGGAACAGTGCATCATATTCTTCACGAGGAACTCGGCATGAGAAAGCTGTCGGCGCGATGGGTGGCGCGTTTACTCACACCAGAAAACAAGCGCAACCGTGAGACCACATCGGAGACGTGTTTGGCGCTGTTTAAGCGGAATCCAGCGGAGTTTTTGCGTCGTTTTGTGACCGTCGATGAAACCTGGATCCACTGGTACACACCAGAGACCAAGGAGCAATCAAAACAATGGATCCAGACCGGGGAACGTGCTCCAAAGAAGGCGAAAACTGTAAAATCGGCCGGAAAAGTTATGGCCACCGTTTTCTGGGATTCACAAGGTGTGATCTACATCGATTACCTCGAGAAGGGTAAAACAATTACAGGGCTTTACTATGCCGATTTATTGGGCCGATTCGACGCCGAATTAAAGAAAAAACGACCCCATCTGGCGAAGAAAAAAGTGCTGTTTCACCACGACAACGCACCGGTTCACACGTCTGCCGTTGCCATGGCCAAATTGGTCGAATTACGCTACGAATTGCTGCCCCATCCACCGTATTCTCCAGATTTGGCCCCTTGTGACTTCTTTCTGTTTCCTAATCTGAAAAAATCACTCGCCGGGAATAGATATGGATCGAATGAGGAGGTCATCGCCGCCACGGAGGCCTATTTTGCAGAGTTTGACAATAACTATTTTTCGGACGGGTTAAAAAAGTTGGAGCATCGCTGGGCTAAGTGTATCGAACTAAAAGGAGACTATGTTGAAAAATAAATTGCCACTTTTCCAAAATTTTCGTTTACTTTTTGAAGGCTAAGTATTTATTGAATGACCCTCGTAGTATTCACAGTTTCCATGCAGATGTTACGCAAAGTGATGCCCGTATCAGTCTGAAATGTTCAGATAAATAGATTAGCATATTATAGGTAGTATCTATATTTGCTGATATCTAACTAAACAGGCCAAATTCCATACGGCTAATTAAGTATCTACCTGGTCGACCGAGCTCTGCTCGGGTGGAAATAGAGAAACAAATTTTCGCAGATATGAGACCTAGCTAGATCGATTTTTCGCCCCCGTAGAGCCCTGTATTGCAACTTTCATCGAAATCGTTAGAGCCGTTTTTGAGAACGTAATCACAAATATATATACATAAGTACAAGTAAGTAGTAGTTGCTCATTTAATAGCAACAATAAATCAATAATAAATAGGATAATATCTACGTGCAAAACAAAAAATTGAAAAAAATCTGTTGTTTTAGCAAGTAAAGAAAAAAGTTAATTTTTCTAAGGTTTGCATCTACAGCAAGAAATTAAAAAAAAAAAAAAACAAACTTGATAAGGAAAGAGCAACCAATGAAAAACAAAATTACATTTTCCTGCATTTTATTGTTAAGTTAAAAAATTATCTTACGAAATTCAACGCAGGAATTCTGAACCGAATTGAGTGGGAACAAAAATGATAACAATGTTAGTTGCTAATTAATAAAAGTTACGTGTTATCTCAAACAACGGTGACTTTATTATCGGTATACGAGTCTGGCTGATAGAAACAGGCTGCTGTAAATACTGTAAAATGTATCGTACTCCTGTGATCGTTTGTAACGAGAACCAAGTCGAGAAACGCTGTTTAGTTTTTCTAGACTAGCTTCTGCTCGCGACTTTGTCCGCGTGAAATTGCTTGTTCCCCAGACCCACCGCGTCACATCGCATCGCCCACTATGAGGCCAAAATCGACGCTAGAGGACATTTAATTTTCGAAAATCAACTTAAGTTTAGTTCAGTTGGGCTTTTGCCCGCGTGGAGGTCGGAAATTATTCCATGAGAACGTATTACCGGTATATAAAGTATTCTGTGTCCTAATCCAGGTCATGGTCTACCCATGTGTCAAATTTCATCCAAATCCGTTCAGACGTTTTACAGTGAAAGCGTAACAAACACAGACCCACTTTCGCATTTATAATATTAGTTAGGATTTATGTATCAGATATTTTTCTACCTTCCATAATATTCATATATAGCAATTTCACCACGGTAGTCCAGATAGGAACTGAGAAAAAAAAAACATTTTGAATGTATGGGAACAGAAAAAATACTTTACCTCGACATTAATACTAGAATGTCACGATGCACTCGAACGAGTAGCGGTGGCTAACTGCAACACAGTGACACTGCAATGGATAAAAGGACACAGCGGATCACTTGGTAACGACGCAGCGGACGAACTTGCTAGGAGAGCATCCAACACGTCTGTCTGTGGATCTGAGCCAATCGTACGCATTCCCTTCAACCAGTTACGCAGGTGGCTACAGGAGTTCACCCATACACAAGCGGAGAGTTGGTGGTCCTCGACACCAGGTTGCAGGCAGTCCAGGGAGGCCATCCGTCCCTGGACGGTACGCTTACCAGGCGATTATTACGTCTTGACAGGAATGGGCTGCGCCTGGTGACGGGGACCATCACAGGACACTCTCATTAAACAAACACTTCCACACAATAGGAATAATGGACAGTCCTCTGTGCAGGGCCTGCATGGAGGCTGAGGAAACCGTTGCGCATGTGCTTTTTGAATGGACAGGCGTCACCCAGATTAGAACAGAAACTCTCGGAATATCCCGATCTTTCACAGATGTTCTTAACAAACCCGGAGATTTGATTAACTTCTGGAGGTCTTCTGGTAGGCTGGTTGGAATAAACCCCCGACGGCAGCCATGGCCCACGCACAATGGTCCACATGAAGGACTAAGTGCGGAAACCAAATCCTTAACATAGGACACAGAACAAGTATGGGAACGGACCTTACGGGTCGTTTTTAAAAACTATTCGGAACTGTAGAGCTGAACCCTGAGATGTAATTTTAAATAAATAAATGTATTAATACACCTACCACCAACACATATTATGTCCCCGGTAATCCGGGATTCCATGATTATTACCTCCATGCAAAATACTGGTATTGAGCTGCGCCCGGTTAGACTGGAAGCCGACCCTAACATAGTTAGGAAAAGGCTTGGCAGATGATGACGATTACCCCGTATAAGAGTTATTATGGAACTTTAAAAAAGTCGTCCAAATAAGCTTCCTACTCGTAGAAGAGCCATAAATTAACTGAATGAAAATCTTTTCACCAAAGCATTTCAGGTAATTCTGCGGTTTTCATGAATGTACTAGCTAGCAGGTATACATGATATTCGTAGAAATATGCGGAATGAACACTAATAATAATAGGTGACAGCAATAAAACACGACACCAATGTTTAATTGCTGTCACCTGTTATCATCATTAGAAGTTTAATTTTAAACCAGGGCGGCATAATCGCATGTGCGACAAAGCCCATTCTGAATTAAAAAAAAAAAAAGTTTAATTCTTTTAAGAAATTACTTAAATGAGATCATTTGTTTCGATATCTATCCAAGCCTTTTAGTTAATTATGGGTTTTTTAGGTTTTTATTGATGTCGCAAGTGTTCATAGTTATTCGTAGAAATATGCAAACAGGGACATAATTTGGTTTAAAATAAAATGAGAATATTAGCAGATAGCAGTCAAAATTTTATTAAATTGTCTGCTTAATCAGAACACTGAAAGGGTTTAAAAATGTTCCCTGGACAAGAAATGGCTATGAATACCTTGAGAAATGCAATATTTTGCCATTTTATTGTAAACAAACTACATATCTATAAAGCCAATTTTGTTTATATGGACGACTTTCTTTGTTTTTTATAGTTCCATATCTCCCAAACGAAGTAGTCTGGGGACACAGTATTAGTACCTATGTGTTGGTGGTAGGCCCAGTAATCATTTCTATTAGCTTTCAGCTCTACATTTCTGAATAGTTTTAAGAAAAACGACCCGAAAGGTACCTACTCATTGAAAATGGTTTTTTTTTTCAGAGTTGCTATGGGTTCTATCGAGTTGAAACTGCTATATTTATTAATATTATGGAAGGTAGAAAAATATCTAATTCATGAATATGAACCAAAATGAAGTTGATTTTCCGAAAATCAAATGTTCAAACAAACTCTTCAGCTATCTGCTGCGACTATAAACTCAGTACTACATACTATACTAATAGTTATACAGGGTTACTTGTAATTCGACGTATTCCTTGCAGGACGTCATAGTAGGGTTAAAATGCAATAAAAATCTACCAAATGTTCTACCGAAATTCAATAGTTTTTGGGTTAGTTTTTTTTTTTTTATAATAAAACAATTCAAAAATGTTTTACGGCGCGACTTTACTGGAATTAAGTTAAGTTACGTTACTTATTATCATAGCTGATGCCGAAGCAGATCTTTGTAAAAAATTCAAAGTTTAAAAATGCCTAAAACTTTGCAAAGATCACTAATTAAACATTTTATTTTTCGTAATTTATATTGTTCATAGACAAAAATTACAAAAAAAAAAAACTGAATTTCGGTGGATCACTTGGTGGCTTAATTTGTTGCATTTTAACCCTAATACTATGACGTCCTGCAAGCAATACGTTGACTTACTAAGTAACCCTGTATATCTCAAGTAAGTAGTTACGTAATATTTATGTTGTCATGATCCACGAATAGAAAATCTAGGTACTCATTACTAAATTACCTATTGTATTTACATGAGAATGTCAGTTTCTATGACTTTAACAAATGATGTCTCTTTTCCGAATACACGACCAACATTCTAACAATAAAAATCACGTAGTTTTTTTTTAACGTTAGTTATTTTAATAAGTAACAGTGAACGGGTGTGGTTACATTATATCATATAAAACATAAAATTAGTCAGTCTAAAGAATTCTGTAGTTTTACAAATGATAGAACGTGCGAAACTGAAAACAATGCCTTCACAAATGGCTAGGTTTAGTTTTGGAAAATACGCAGGTTTTAATGTTGTACTATAATCATCATCATCATCTGCCTAGCCTTTTCCCAACTATGTTGGGGTCGGCTTCCAGTCTAACCGGATGCAGCTGAATACCAGTATTTTACATGGAGCGACTGCCTATCTGACCTCCACAACCCAGTAACTGGGTAATACGATACCCATTGGTAAGACTGGTTGTCAGACTTTCGGGCTTCTGACGACCCGTAACGACTGTCAAAGATCCACGAATGACAGCCGGGACCAACGACTTAACGTGCCTTCCGAGGCACGGAGGAGTCTGTCTCGGTATGTAAAGATGGTCACCCATCCACGGACCAACCTCGGCAAGCGTAGCTTAACCTGGTCGATCGACCCTTGCGGCTAAGTAATAATAAGTGCAATCATTCCTTATATTATAAACTCCAGAAACAAAAATATTTTCATTCGTCTTTATTTTCACCGATATGGCTGCGTGGCGCGGCGCGGTAGTACGGCATGGCGGCGTACTTTCAGGAAAACTATTTTCCGCAATTTTCTTTCACCAGCGGTGGATCAGTTTCACACATACGTTGAAATACAGTATACCGAATGTACATGATAGGATTCACTTGCTTTGTGTGCCCATCTAAATGCGTGTTTTACTTGGTCTCAGGTGTCAGCAGCGCAGCACATGCAAGTGACCGGCGCGGGCAATGGCGGGCACGTGTCGGTGGCTGCCCAGCAGGGCATGTACGCCAGCTTCCACAACCAGAGCACGCCATCGCCGCAACACCATCAAGGTAATTAATCATCAACAAAAAAGGTTTCTAAAAAGGGCTGAGAGGTGACCTCCGCGGATCGATCAATCTGTGGAGGTCATACCCGTACGGGGCTCACTCCGCTTCGGAATACGTACCACATATTCATTATAAAATAGGATTAAGTAGTGTAAAACAGAACATAGGGATTAGAAATGCAGGAATAAAAGGAATACATTATTATTTTAGTGATCATGAAAATAATAGTGTTTTTCGTTTGTTTATTCACGATCACCGTGTATAATGCCAGCGTCATAATAATAAAATAAATAAATTTGAATTGAATAACATTATCAGAATGAACAAATTCACGAGTTGTTATCAAGCGCGTGCTTATTATCGCTTTCTCAATATACGGCGGAGTCATGCTAATGACATGCTAAAAATGTTGATTCAATTCCGATATTGACAAGAGTCATTGAGTGCCTAATAGTTTATAATATTGTGCTATATTTTAATGTTTACCGACTCTTTGTGGCTTTACAAATGCTTCGGTTACTGTATTATACGATTCGTTTTATTTTATCGTAATAGCTGAGCTGAATTACATTTCAATGAAAACAGCATAGGTGGGTGTAGGTAGGGATTGCTAAAATTACAACTGCTAGCTAAGCAACTCGAACGGAGGATGCAGTTCACTGTAGGTATACCTACGCCCTTGAAACAACCACTCAGTCGGTCGTCTTTATGATATTACACCTCCGATAAGACAGTTGGCCTTTCATGACATTGTGTAAACCTTTATAATATTAAAAAGGTCGTTGTGCACATTAATACTGCTTTACTGCATACAACAATCGATGACTATCTAGTAAAATATCCCGGGAACAAAATATTAAAAAGCAAAGAAACCTCGCGTGCCAAGTTTATTTTTTCATAACAACACACATGCGCGTTGGACAATAATTGTACATAAGTTACAAGCACATAGTTCATAGTACCTATGTAGTCACAATCAAACTATTAACATCTTTATGCTATTGCGTTAAGTGATAGCGTGTGTGTAAATGCAAGGTGGTGTATGTTATGTTACTGTAAAATTAGTACGGGCAGAAGGCCCACTTTGGCCACTTTACTTTCACACACCTTGTTCCCATGGTGGTAGACAGAAACTAGAGAACGCCAACTGCTACGATCCTTACATATTCAATGCGCCAGTCTATTCTAAAGAGTCACCGTCACTGGTCTCTCTCTAATCGCAGTGCAGTCGAGGCACATCGCAGGTTTCTCGTCCCCTAACATAAAAATTAGGGTGGTCTTACTTACTCTTAAGCTACGAATTCATAGTAAAGTTGTATGATTCAGCAACACAAAATTTCACTGTTGATGCAATAATGCCAGCAACATGTTTTCACAACACAAAAGCATTTTACAACGACAATCTTTCGTTAACTTTGCGATATGATAGGGTTGCCCGGCTCTTAACCAATTTAATCTGACAATATCTAATGGGGAGAGACACTATCAATTTATCCCGCTAGGTGTCGCATCGTCGCTGGGGTTTGTTTACCTGTCAAACAACGTACATTGTGAGTGTTATTGAAGTAAAAACTTCTTTAGGCGTATCGAGCGATTTTTCACGGCGAAACCTACGTTTAAGTTTTCACTTCTGTCGGCAGTCCCCATGACTACCTAATTTTAAATAATGGCAGTCGCTCCATGGTAATGCTGGTATCCAGCTGCTTCCGGTTAGACAGGAAGCCGACCCCAACATAGTTCGGAAAAGGCTAGGCAGATTGATTGGTTAGTATCTAGTGCTTGAAATAATTCACCTGACATGCAGCTGTCAATTACCAGCGAGGATGGCGTCATCTGTAATAAGCTTCGCCTGTCCCTCCGCATTAGAATTTATTCGGCAGACAATATGTAAACACTTATTGATATTTAGTTGCGTTCGGCATCTCTTTGTAGTCTGTAGAGCGTGGAGCTTCTGCATCTACTATTTTACGTAGTCCGTGTGGTGAGTGGTCGAGGGGCGGAGGGCCGAGGTTGACGCTCTGCGAGAATGCGCCAAGTCGCGCACCTCGGATGAGGATGACATTAGATTGACGTGTTTATTACCTACGCACTACGCTGCACTCGCATGATGCATCCCACTCTACATTTATTTACAAACTTCGGGTATGTACAGGGGGTTTGTGCTCGATTCGAACTACCTACTGTATTGTATTGATTGTTGTAGTTAGACGAGTACGATAATGGGATAAAATAACAAAACATCAAGCCTGCCTGCGGATTTCAGTTGGATTAATTAGACCGAATATTATCAAGTCTTGTGATAAATACAATAGACTCTTTGGGTATTTTTATAAATGACTAGCTTTTGCCTGCGGCTTCGCCCGCGTGGATGTCGGAAAATATCCCACGGGAACGTACGGTCAGCAACAGAAGTCGGATAACATTGCTACTTTTTGAAATCATCTAAATAAACACAAAATGATTCGATAAACTGCTTTTTTTCGTTTAACTGTTAAGAGTTAATGTTATTAAAATTTCTGTTCCGATTTGAATTAAATATTTCGCTTAATAATTAAGATTAAAAAACTGCAAGTGTTAATGGACTTTTGTTGCTGACTGTACTACCGGGAATTCCTTGTCTACATTATAAAGGGAACCTCTGTATAAAATTTCTGCATTTCAGGTTCAAGGGTTTGGGCTGGGCGTTGATGAGTCAGTCAGTCAGACAGGACTTCTCTTTTTATTTAAGTATATACATAAATAGATTAAGTATGTGCCTACGATGAATTGATGATAAAGGTTTTAATTTAAATCTGCTGTTATTCAGGAAAAAGTTTTTACTAACCGTTGTATTCATATTTTCGGTTTCTGTTCTACTTGCGTTCTTCACATTTTTCCTCGTCGTTGTTTGCGAGGTTACGTACGAGAGTATAAATCTCTGCTACATACCTACATATCTCCCTACCATACTCATATATCTTATATGTAAAATTCTCGTGTCACAATGTTCGTTCCCGTACTCCTCCGAAACGGCTTGACCGATTCTCATGAAATTTTGTGAGCATATTGAGTAGGTCTGAGAATCGGCTAACATCTATTTTTCATACCGCTACTGTTTATCCCGGTCTACGCGGGTGAAACCGCGGGGCGCAGCTAGTACCTATATATATATATATACTGACGTATTGTGTAGGTACCTTTTATTGCTTACTCAGTGTTTATAAAACAGTGAGTGGAATATTCGATAATTTAAACATAATAAATTCGCAGCGGAGTCAAAACTGTACATTGAATATTTTCGAAAAAAATAATTTCTACGAGGTCGAGGCGAAATACTGTCTGATTATGGATAAAAAACGACGGGAAATATCCAGCTCAAGAAAGTGTAAGAGTAATTGACTGGGCATCAATAATTCCCGACTTGAATCCCATAGAAAACATAATATGAGCTCAACATAAATTGAGATACAACCATAGATATATGAAAGAAGGAGATATGCCCGGTAGTTGAAAATGTATCAGAACCCGATGTCGCTAGGTTGGCCCCACCACCGCGCCACTACTACACATGTAGTTCAATAAAAGCAATAGATACAAAGTCGCGCACACACTTGCAATTCATAAATCAGAACATACTACACAATCAATTATAAACCTTAACTCGTCACACACAGCGTGCATTTACCATGCACCGTACAACTTACTCACACAAAAACATCTGGCGCTATTATTGTGTTGTGCAAAAAGCAATTTATTTTACATATACGCTAGTGATTGACTAAATCGGAAAGTTATCGATACTTCCATTTATTACTGTACAAGAAAAATTTGGGGTCCTGAAAATAAAATAAAAAATGATATGTCCAGAAAGTATTATATATTTTAAATTAAAAAAAAAATGTATATTAAAAAAAAAACACGAATCAATAAATTAAAACAATCCGGTTAAGTTGGTTTAGGCTGTGAAACCATAGGAATTGTTGAACCCTGTTATGATGTGTTTACTCACTGACCTGTAAAGTGGAGGTAGTTGTTCAGTACTAATTTTGGGATTGCCCATTCAAAAAGCCTGCGAGTTTTCTTTAGAAGCTGGAACATTTCTGCCTTAAAGTGAATTGAGCATATGGTGCAACATTTTGTTGGGAACCAGTTAGGTGGCCTTCCTGTGGCATCAATCCATTATTTTTTTTGTATTTGTATCTTTTGGGAAGCTAAAAAGGTACTATAAGAACTTATTTATCATTTACATAATAAGTATCTTAAGCTATAGTCTATAGTCTAGGAACTAGTTGGCCGCTGAGACAGGGGTGAGGCGGCGGTTCGCAACGCACGTACTGAGTATTGCGCCCCCGCTCCTCCATCCCACCGCTCACATACCTAAGGCGTGGTCAACTAGTTCCGCGCGGTCTATACTTCTTAACCTCACGATGAGTAAGCAGGTAGCAGGCAACAGGCGAATAGGCTTTTGTTATTAAAAAAAACCCTTAGTTAAGAAATAGTTAAATATATGAAAACAAACACATGCCATACTCATGCATAACAAATAAATAGCATGAATATGTTGACTTATTTTAAGCAAAAATCACTAATATTTTATCTGAACCATACCGATTACTACAACGCATTCGAATCTTGTGGTGCATAGTTAAAGACTTTAGCGGAAGTAAAATACCAAAACCAAAAAAAAGTAAGGAAATAGCACGAAGATGCGATAATTTAAACCCAAAAACACTCCACCTAAACATTAATAAACTTACTTTACGACCGTTGGTTATGCATTTCTCAACTAGGTACGCTGTAAAATAATCAAAAACCGTTAAAAAGATTATTTTACATTCTCAAAGGTTTTCCAACCGTACTTAAACGTCATCTTTTCAAGTGTTCCAACCGGGCTAAAACGGTTGACAAATTGAAAAACAAACTATAATAGCAATATAATATTCGTTGGGCAATCGACATTATTATCGATAGCCTACTTTAGTGGATCTTAACCTCATCACTATCTCGCCGCAAGACACAGCGGCTGTACTATGCGACGCTCCGCGTAAATAAAGTATCGTTTTGTTATTTTTACATTGCTTGTCCAGTCGCTTAGCGACATACTTAAGGTAGTGGTTAAGGACCAATGTATTTGCTGCAAAAATAGTACAGCCGCTGCGATATTTGAAAACAAAAATAACGTAGTAAAAGCAAGAAATATTTTACGATTTGTTGTTTTTTATGATTTTAAAGATAAATACAGTAAAATACTTTTAATTACATATGGTAAGTGATTCTGTGAGATACGAAGTTTTTAATATCACTTCGGTTTTTGCAGGAAACCACTGAAGAACACGGCATTTTTATAATTTATCGTAACCACGGTCGAAAGCGTACTAGTTCGCGGAGACGGCCATTTGGCGAGTAAAGGCGCAACGTGCGCATAACGCGTGGACACAAACACGCCCCCATGCCACTTCTCCTGTTTTTTATATTTCTATGGATACAACATTATTATGAGCTCAACATAAATTGAGACACAACCGAAATGCGAAAGGAAAATTTGGCTGAGATCGTGTCATAAACATGAGAACATAATGAGACGAAATAATTGGTTGGAACATGATGTGTGTGCGGTATGCGAGTCATTAGTTGTATATGTACCTACTTATAATGTAAATCTGTATTTTTGATCAAATAAGTAAGTGAGTACTAAATTAATTCGTGCTAACCCAAAAACAAAGTTGCAAGTTCTGAGGTGATATTATTGTTTTAATGAAAATCTATTTTTCTATTTGAATAACGTGTGTAGTGACATCACTACATATTAGGTCTTTACCTATGAAATTGCCGTTCTGCAGTACTGGCCATTTCAAATCAAAATAATTTTTGTTTGGCTAAGAATTCTAATTTCAAATTAATTTTATTTTAAAAACATGGATTTTTTTCCCAAAAGTAGTCATTTGTTTATTGATTAGTGTTACATTTTCATCGCATTTCAATCTTTTTCGTCATCATGGATACGTTAAAAATTCGAGTAATTATAGAATATGAGTACCGTCGTGGCAGCAACGCGGCACAAGCGGCACGCAACATCAACGACGTTTACGGAGCTAACACTACAAACCAACGCACCACTTGTTATTCGTTTGCTCGCTTCCGTTCTAGAAATTTCGACCTGAAAAATGAACCTCGCGGTCGTCCGAAGACTTTGGTCGACAATGACGAATTAAACGCGATTGTGGAAGCTGATGATACACAATCTACGGCTGAATTAGCAGCAGCTTTCGACGTTAGCGTCAAAACAATATTGGTCCATTTGCGTCAAATTGGCAAGGTAAAAAAGCTTGACAAATGGGTGCCCCACGAACTCAATGATCGCCAGCGCGAAGTACGCGTCGAGACGTGCCTTGCACTGCTCAACAGACACACAAATGAAGGAATTTTGAACCGCATTGTTACCTGCGATGAAAAATGGATTCTGTTTGATAACCGCAAGCGCTCAGCAAGTTGGTTGGATCCTGGTTCAGCACCTAAACAATGCCCTAAACGAAAACTTACCCCTAGAAAAGTGATGGTCACTGTTTGGTGGTCTAGCGCCGGTGTGATTCATCACAGCTTCTTACCAATCGGGGTGAGCATTACTTCAGATGTGTACTGTGAAGAACTGAACACAATGATGGAGAAGCTGGCACATCTCCAACCAGCATTGGTCAATCGCTCGTCTCCGCTGCTCCTGCACGACAACGCGCGACCTCATACTGCACAGCAGACGGTCTCCAAGTTGCAAGAACTGGGGTTGGAAGCTCTCCGTCATCCGCCCTACTCACCAGACCTTGCGCCTACAGACTACTACTTTTTCCAGAATTTGGATAACTTCTTGGCGGGAAAAAAATTCAATACCCGAGAGGCAGTACAAAATGCCTTTGAAGAATTTGTTGCCTCCCGTCCAGCTGATTTCTTTAAGAAGGGCATCAATAAACTGCCACTGCGTTGGCAAAGATGCATTGATTGCATGGGTGATTACTTCGATTAATACAAATAAAAAATGCATGAAAAAAATTCGTTTAAATTTTTTCATACAAAACGGCAATTTCATAGGTAAAGACCTATTATAAAACTGTAAAACATTTCACGATTTGAGAAAAAAATAATCCATCCTTTTGTTAAATAACTAGCTTACAAGCATCATATCATGCCTTTTTAAATTATATTAAGTGGTTAGGTTTGAATATGATTTATCTATATAAAATGTATTAATTATAAATTGAAAACAAATGAGCATTTACTTACTTTTTATATTTTAATAAAATAATAAACATTTTCATTGATTTCAATTAAGTACTTATTTTGTTTAATTAATTCCTAAACAAACTGTATATTTAAACACCTTAAACGTCGCGATGCCACAGAATACATAATATGGCGATGCGTAATGCGTACTTATACCAGGTTCCGAATCTCAGACTGCATAATACTCGACTTATACTCGATACTTTGACCACTAGACCAAATGAACTTTAACATTGTTCCCCAAATTAGTATTACTTGCGATGCTCAATACAACTCTCAAGCATTAGATCCTTATATTCTATCACATAAAGTTCATTATCGCACAATCACGTTGTTAAAATATATCATGGGACTGGTATTTTGCACAGCACGGCGTCGACGGCCGATCATTCATAATGAAAAGGTGCTTTACGAGTGCACCAAGGCCTAAATTAAGTGTGACTGATAATAGCATGTCCACCATCAGAGATTTTAATTTTGATAACACAAAAAATTAGTCGAAATTTGCCGCCAAATATCAGAATTTGTCGGTCACTGGTTCAAATGTTATAAGGGTTCATAGGTGGCCGATCTGGAGAGCATCTCCCCAGCTTGGCCACACTTATATTTCAAAAACTAGACCACCTAGCGAAGATCTGTTTTCTCCCAAATTTATTCGCTAATTATTCGCAACTTTTCGCCAAGTCACAGATTTAGTCGGGTCTTAGTTTAGAAGATGTAATGAGTTCAACTTTTAAGTACAGTCCAAGAGCTAGATCGAAGAGGCTTTCTGGCCTCGTACAGGACTTACTATTTTTGTATTTTTTTCTCTTCAAACTTTTATTATTTAGTTGAGTTGGTGATCTTCCTGTGCGAGTCACAATAAATACTTTTTCTTTCTTTCTCATTCTGTTTTTTTTTTACTAAGACCCGACTAAATCTGTGACTTGGCGAAAAGTTGCGACTAATTAGCGAATAAATTTGGGAGAAAACAGATCTTCGCTAAGTGGCCTAGTTTTTGAGATATAAAATGTGGCCAAGCTTGAGATGCTCTCCATATCGGCCACCTATGAACCCTTATAACTTTTGAACCAGTGACTGACAAATTCTGATATTTGTCGGCAAATTTCGACTAATTAGTGACTAATTTTTTGTGTTACCAAAATTAAAATCCCTGATGGTGGACATGCCAGTGTTAGTCACACCTAAATTCATTATTACTCAAGGGGGATTAGGTTTTGTTGATCACAGACTGTACTTACCTGAAATAAATGAATTTTATTTTTATACTAGTTTTGCCCGCGGCTTCGTCCACGTGGATGTAGGAAAATATTACACGGGAACGCACTACCGGGAAAACATTCCTTATACCTTGTCAACATTAAAAAGGTAATCTCTGTGCAAAATTTCAGCTTTCTAGGTACAAGGGTTTGGGCTGGGCGTTGAGGAGTCAGTCAGTCAGGACTTCTCTTTTTTAACCGACTTCAAAAAGGAGGAGGTTCTCAATTCGTCGGAACCTCCCCGATTACTCGAAGATGGCTGGACCGATTTGGATTTTTTTTTTGTTTTATTCGAGAGGGATATACATCACAGTTGGTCCCATATAAAATTGATTAACTTTGCTTCGGTAGTTTTTGAGTTAGCTTCAATAATACGTATTTTTTCCCCACTTTTATATGGATGATGTTCTAGTTTGTTTTGCAGATAGTGGTATTAGAATTTGTGTGGGGTAGGTACACAACTAAAAAGTGAAAAATAAAAACTTTTTTACATAAAAATACAACCGACTTCCAAAAACAACACTACAAAGTGAAAAATAACTTTAATTTCGGAAGTCGGTGGCAAAAAACGAAAATATATTTAACTAGACACCGACTTCCGAAATTAAAGTTATTTTTCACTTCGTAGTGTTGTTTTTGGAAGTCGGTTGTATTTTTTTGTAAAAAAGTTTTTTATTTATATAGATAGATAGATGTTTTATTTTCTTTCCGGTTATCATAGCTGAGCATTGAATGTACAGGTGGTTTTCTCACGAATTCGGGAATAAGTACCTACTCCCTAATTTATTCTGTTTTTAGAAAACGCCAATTATGCTCTATTAGGTGAAATGTTGTCTAATCCTAGTTGACAAAGTTTCACATAGCAAAATGTTGTTAACAAAACGTTCGTCTCATGGTTGCAGGTGGCGGATGCGACTCGTACTCGGTGTCTCAGTCGCAGAGCATCAACTTCTCGCAGGCGATGCGCGCGCGGCCGCAGGCCAACCCGCAGCAACAGCAACAGGGCGGGCCGCCACTTGGTTAGTGCCACACTAGATGTATTCCACACCTGACCAATATCAATACAGATACCTAGTGGTCGATTTCACATTGTGTGCGGATGAGTTAGTGATTATAGGACTAAATTTCGCACATTTTTACTTTATACTCATATTTAATTTATTACATTATTACTTTCTAGCCAGCCAGATGCAACCTAGTTCATGCAAATAAGTACCTAACTGTGCTCAATTTAATTGTTATTTTTTGTAAATGTGTCCCTTTTTTATAAATAAACGATTATTATTATTTATTGAAGTACATACTGTGGGTATTAATTTGGCTGGCAATTTGAATGTTGTGCTTATTCATAGTGAGATCTTTGTCACACGTGTTGTTGTCAGAAAACAAATCGAAGATAAAACTTAGCTTAATCTAAATCTTTTTTTACCGCTACAGGCGTTGCCGCTGCCGGCATATCACGCGAACAACAAGCGAAGATGCTGCAACAGCAGCAACAGCAAATGTTGCGTGCGCAGCAGCAGCAACAGATGCGCCCTCCACCGCCTGAGTACAAGGCACGCTTCGTGGGCGCGTGCGGGCCCGGGGGCGCGGGGGGCGCGTGTGGTCCCGGAGGCGCGGGGGGCGCGGGCTCGCCGGCCGCGCTGGGCGTGCGCCGCGCACCCGCACCGCCGCGCCCCTTTCCGCACCACGCGCGCACCTACTCGCCCGAGTGGCGCCACGTGCTCATGCAGCAGCAAGCCGCTTCCAGGCAGCAGTTCCCACATCATCATCAAGGTGAGGGTTAAACACCTTTCTTTTTATGCTGGAACTAATGTGAAAAGCTTATATTTTATGTGCATGTTCCTAGGCATAGTCAGCCATATTATGATAGCGGACGATGATTTAAGTTTCGCTACATTTGGAAGCTATTTGCGGTGACAAGTTGCATGCTGTTGCAAATCCGATACCAGTTAATGCTGTTAAAATAAGACACCTAATATAATTATGGTTCTACATTTCAGGCTTCAGTATGGGCACGATGGGCGGCATAACGCAGCAACAGCAACAACAGATGCAACTGCAACAGGCGCGGTTGCAACAGCAACAGCTTTTGCAACACCAGCAGCAGCAACAACGGTATGTTCGTTGTTATCGCTTCTTGCAAGAAATTTCAACTTTACGCAGTACTGTTCTAAATTATTCAAGATAATTAAGATTCATATCTGCCCAAGTAAAAACAGAATGCTGAGATGTCATTATAAATGGTTCCTTCGTTGTTAATTTTCTTATTTAGAACAGCCATGAATAGTGTTATTTACCGCTTACTAGTAATTTATTTTTAAGTACTTTTAAACGCCATTCAGTTATATTGTGTGCTGAAGCCATTAGATACTTATCAGACACTTATGTTGTTATTTAGTTGCTCATAATTGTGTTTACGTTGTAGGTCCAACCAACAACAGTCGCCCATGTCTCATCTCATTATGCAACAGAACCAGATGATGAGCGTGCAAGGACAGGTAACATGTCATTTGTTGTTGTTATTACATACTCTTCTATAATATTCAATAATAAAACCTGTTCTTTATAGTGTTAACACTTTTGTTTGTTTATAGATGCCAAATATCCACATGAGCCAGTCTCAGAGCATGTCTATGCAACAAAGCGGCATGGGTATGGGCCACCAGGGCAGCCCCATGCAGAACGGGCCCATGCAAGGTCAGGGACCAATGCACGCGCAGAACAATCCTATGCAGCAGAACTCTATGATGTCTCAGAATGCCATGCAAAACCAGAATGGGAACGTTTCGCACTCGTTCCCGTCGCTCCATAACACGTCTTCCTTCACAGGGCAAACCACAGACTTCAACCTTGACTTCCTCGACAACATGCCTTCCACGGACGCCAGCAATCTCACCGCTCAGGAGCTCCTCAACTCCTTAGACAACTCGTTCTTGAACGACATCCTTTAAATTATAAATGACACAGCTATATGTGTTCGTTTTAGAGTAATATAAATTACTAATTGGCCCACTTTAAAGTCAATTAGACTTTATCATATTCGGGTTTTGTCTACATAATGTGTTTATTATACCTTCTAAAAATACAAATGTAAGACCAATATGGAACAAATGATGACCAAAGTTATTACACAGGAATTTAACAAGGCCAGAGTGGAGTATAGCCAGTAGAACCTACTTACTGCTTACGAGTATACTGTAAGTGACCGACAATCAGCCACTTTACATTTTGGACCACATTGTTTTTGTAGACTATTTATTATGAAAAATATCAATTTCGTAGTGTTTATAGTTTTTACTATTGTTAATAATTCCTTTGTAAATATTTTAATTTTAAAATGTTTGTAATATTAATAAGTATAAGCTAATTTACTACCGACAGTCTCAGAGTATCCATGAAACTGACATTCTATTCTTCATATGGTAATTATTATTTAGCTGCAGAGTAGGCTAATGTATATTTATTGCAGATTTTATTGTAGTTTGTAAGGTGAAAAGCACAAAAGACAATATTTTATTTATGTTATTGAATTTATTTATGAAAACAAGTTAACTAAATGGGGCAATAGAAACTGACTGCTATGTTAAAACATAATTTAAACATATGAATCGAGGTGACTAGCATAAGGCAGCTAAGCGACCTTCTGTGGAAAGGTAATTTAGGTGATCATTGGTGACTAGTTACTATTCCAATAGCTTTGGAAACAACTAATTTCAATAATAAGTGTGGCAAGATTGCGATAGACAACAAACATTTCCGACACCCGCCTGTATACTACGTTGTTATTGCGTGTTGTCCGGTGCCAAAAGGCTAATCACCTCGATCCTGGCATTACACAACTTAAAATTTATTTACATTCTCATCTGCTAAAACTTGGCCAATGTGCGGCTTTCTTTATTTTACAACTTTAGTTGGCCCAGCCACTGACATTCGAATTGATTTTTATTCCACAACACATATTTTGTTGGTTTGTCACACTTTCATTAAAATAGTGCAAAATGTAAATTTTATAAACTAAGAATATAATAAGATCATTCCTGTACCTAAGATGATTGTAGATTATACTGTGATGTCGGTCTCAATGGTCAATAGATTATAAATAGTATCAATTATTATACATAGATTATTGTTATTGTTAAGGATCTCATGGTATCATTTTAGTTCGGGGTTTTGAGAGATTCTGGAATTAATAGATTGTTGGTTTTCATTATTATTTACTTTTTCAACGAATGTGTAGCATATTCTTTGTAAAGTGCATTTTCTTTTTATTATTTAGTATGTATTTGAGAATGCATATTCACCCATTTCGTTATTTTATAGTAGTGTAAATACAAAACTGTTGTTTAACAACTTTAGGAATTTTTGATCAATGTATACCAGAGATGGGTATGAAATTAATAAATCATAATATAAAAACAATCCAACCAATGATGGTTTAGCTCTCTGATATAGTTTACAGCTGTAAAACCAACTATTGTGAATGATAGCAACATTCCAGAGCCATTGTTAATAATGTTTTAACTTTAGGACCAATTTTTGAACGTTCTTTTGAAAATAATATTGCATATTGAGTGAATTTGTTTTATTTATTTTTAACCCTAACTAAACTAATCGAACACATAATAAAGGTACCAACGTAAAACCGGAGCAAGTGCTTTAGAGTACAAATGAAACGGAACGGACCCTCTACTCTTATAAAATAGTAAATATTTCTGAAAATATTCAATTTATGGCACACATTTCGTACTTTTGTGGTTTTTGATGGACTCGTAGCAAAAACTTACTATCGTTACGAAAAAGAGCCAGCAAGAATACAAATCTGGTTGTCAGCTGATAATCTGATCACCACATGATAGAGTCAGCTTGATGCTTGTACAAATAATCAGAAAACCTCTCCAACTTCATCTCTAAAGCATTTATCTCCGTTGCTAATTCTCATACAACCTCATTCGGTTTGTTGTAGAAAATTCTGGGGTTTCGTATTCTCGGGCTGTAGAAATTATTCGGCTGAATGTATTTTGCAGTGATTGGTTCTTCAGGTACGGGACTTTGTTTACATTCGTAGATATTCTCATTCGCGTTATTGTCTAGAGACCTCATTGAGAACGCTTGTAGTATTTGTCGGCGTCTCCTGAGCCGAATACACGAGAATACTGTGCTCAACAGGACTCCCAGTTTGAAGAGGGCCACGATGAATAATCCCAGCATTAGGATTAAATACTGCTGTTGGTACCAGTCTTCCAATGGTCCTAGACAACCCTGAAACAACAAAGAATAATGAATGGAATAAATGGGCGCATGGGTAGTGTGAAGACAAGCAAGTGTTTATCAAAATCACAAACATATTTTGGATACATTGAGACATAGAGTAATTTATATCTCCCCAAAAAAGGGGGAGGAAGGGACGCTGCAGGTTACCTTACTAATGGTGCTGTGGCCACCAAAGGTCAAAGCCAGCAACTTGACATTTAGTAGGCAACAGTAATCCGTCTGATGCAAGTTGTCGTCAGAGCCTGCCCCATCGGGATCAGTAACGAGTTGAGCAAATAACAGAAAAAGTTAGTGTATCTTACCGGCACATATCTAAACGTGGGATTAGGCTGCACTTCCTGGCACCGCGACGCGTTCACCGGCGCGGGGTTGAGGTACGAGACGTTGTCTTCATACTGTACGCAGCAACTGAGTGGCACCGACATCCCACGAGGACCGAGCCGTCTAAGTTGCCAGATTGACATGTCGTAGTTACGAGCATCCGTCATACCGCAACACTCCAACTGAAAAGCATTCATAAATATAATATCACGCCTATATTCTGCGAACGGGTAGGTAGAGGTAACGAATGGTACCTAATATCACTGATGTGTGGATGTTGCGCAGCAACTTTCCTTTACCATGTTCTCAGTAATTAACTTCTAGGTATTGCCACAGCTTAGTTTCAGTAGTACCTAAGTCAATTTATCCTGTATTAAGGAAGTGACTGTCGTTGTTAAGGGGCAGTATCACACCCTAATGAAATTCTATTGAACATAACTTACCTGGCCTGCCTCGTTGGTCTAGTCGTATTATATTATGTGTGGTCTAGTGGTCGCAAGCGCAACTGCTGATCATGAGGTCCTGAGTTCGGTTCCCAGGTCGGGCAGTATTAATGGGCTTTCCTATCTGGAATTTCTCAGTAGCATACCGGAGTCTGGATCGGGCCAGGTTGATAGCAATAGGCTCGCTCCCTATTATATGGGACTGGCGAAATGTGGGTGTACCTACTATAGGTCCATCTCTGTCCAACCCTTCGGGGAAACAAGGCGTAATGTTATGTGTTATGAGTTGACTCACCTCAGTTTGAGCCAAGTCCACGGCCGCAGTGAAGTGTTCGAAGTCAGGTAACGCGTAGTAAGTCTGTAGGGCGCCCACCGCGCCGCCGCGTGAACTCTGCAGGCCCAGACACCGCGGCCAGATGGCTGCTAGCACTCCTCCAGCGCACTCGCATAGCAACATCGACAGCACAACCAAGAAGTACTGAAAGAATGACTATTGTAGGTACTCGTACTTAAACCAAATTGAAATTCTTTCTCTTGTTTGACAAGATCCAATCTCACATAAACAAACAACCGGACGAACTCTTTTACTACATACATAGTCGTTCAGTAGCCGAGTCACACCCAAAACTTCGCCTTGAAGCCAACGCACTACAAATATCGGTCGGTGACCTATGTTATACAATAGCACCTTCCAGTAACAAGTATAAGTTCGCTAAGTAGTAGCGGTGAAATGGCAAAACTTACAATAGTAAGGACCGTGTAACTGGGCATGTATGTGGCCCAGCAGCCGAGCGCTCCGGTCGCACACATAGCCAGCCCGGCGGCCAGTAGAGCCAGGGACAGGTAGTAGAAAGGTGGATGTGTCAGTAAGTCTTCATCAGGCGCCGCCAGAAGCCGTGATAAGAGTATTCTTTTGGAATCGCAGAGTAATAGAAACCCACATATTACTTCCACAAAACCGCATGCCTGCGGGAGAACTAACATTAAGTAGTGATACCTTAAAACCAGGAAGTAAAAAATACACTGAAGTACTAGTAACTGTTTTTTATGTACACAACTAATTAATTAGAGAGAATTTAAAACATTAGTATAATTAAATGACTTACAAAAAATACGGTGTTGAAACATCCAAAGAGCACTTTAGCACTTGTTTCATTTTTGCACATTTTAAATGGAATAAAACTAGATAAAATTTATAAAAGGCACACAAGGATTCAGTGTAATACGACACGGAGAAATGTGGTCAAAACGCTACCTATAGTTACAACTAATAATGTGAGTATGTGAATAAACAAACGGACGATGAATAGATTCGCCGGTTTTGGGGAGATACGCTCTGGTGAACAGGTGGGGTGACTGAGTATTAAGGCATTTTTGTTTAAAATTAATGCAGGAGTCGCTCATGCATGCCTCAACATTTACACTGTGGAATTGCAGGTTCGTTATGGACATACCGGCCGCGTTTATTGCGACATCGCTTAGCCTCACAGCAACATTAAATTACAAATATTATGAAGGGTTTAATTAAAATTCGTAAGAAACAGTTTATATTTGTATATTTTACTTTATCACAAAAAAATATGATTAATTTTATGTTATTTTACTTATAATATAGGTTTTCAACGTTTTACGTTTTTAAAATTCAATGTCTCTTTTCTTAAATCCACCACAGTTTACACTTGGTACACTTGTGATGTCATCTTGTTCCCGTTCTTTGGTTTCTTGAAGTTCTGAAACACAATAGTAGTTTATTATCCAGTAGTGTCAGCTAACTTTATAGGTACACAGTCCTTTTTATTTTAGAGAATATAAGAATATATGTCAAAGAGGATGGGAGAAGTGGAATCTCTAAAAAAATCTTATGCATAATAAGGGTTTTGAGTAGTCAGACAGTATATTTAGTGGCAAGGGTTTGCATAAGAATATAGACCAGGTCACATTTATTCAGAAAACTAATCAATCTACCTAGCCTTTTCCCAGCTATGTTGGGGTCAGCTTCCAGTCTAAGCAATGGATCAACCCGTGCGGCTGTTATTACTTAGCCACAAGCTCCTCCCAATTACAAACTAATAAAGACTAAAATAATATATCAGACCTGGAGGCAAATGTAGCTTCTCTATGACAAACTTCTTCCTCTTTAGTTTGAACGCCATGTCGAGACTGGGCGGCACAAAAGGCACAAGTGAGTAAATAGCAGACAACTTGGTAATATGGAACAGACCATGGTAGTCCTTATACACAGCATTAGTTTCACGACTTGAGCCAGCAAATGATTCTATTCTGACTGCATTATCAACTGAGTACAAAAGTCTTTTCATTATGTGATCATCCTGTAAAGAAAAACATAGCAACTATAAACAACATAAACATTACATTGAACCAGTACTTGACGTCTTTTAGTATTTTTAACCAACTTTAAAAAAAAGGAGGAAAATCTTATTTAGACTGTTTGTTACGCGATTACTCCGCAAATTATGAATTGATTTTGATTTTTTTTTTTTTTTTTTTTTTGGCAGTAGAGGAAGCTTGCGCGGTGGTCCCATGTAAATTTGATTAAATTTGCTTGAGAGGTTTAGAGTTAGCTTCGATAATACGCAATTAATCCACTTTGTGTATCTTGATGATGTTATATTTCCTGTGACTGTTGTTTACATAGCAAATAGTTGTAGTTGTTGTTGTTGTATACGAATTGGTGTGGGGTAGGTTATAGGTAGATACCATAACAAAAAGTAAAAAATAAAAAACTTTTTACAAAAAAGAAACAAATGACTTCCAAAAAAAAACACTAGGGAAAAATAGCTTTATTTTCAGAAGTCAGTGGCAGAAAACAAAACTATACCTAAATAAAAAGACATTGACTTCCGAAAATAAAGTAATTTTTCATTTTTAACCGACTTCAAACAAAGGAGGTTTCTCAATTCAACCGTAGTATATGTTTTTTTTTGTGTGTTCGCAGATAACTTCGTCGTTTATGAACCGATTTTGATGATTCTTTTTTTTTGTTCGAAAGGAGATATCCCAAGGGTGGTACCATGATAAGAAAACCAAGATCTGAGGATGGCATCCCAGAGAAATCGAGAAGAACCTTGAAATTTTATAGGCACACCTATAGCGATTTGGGTATTTTTTATAGTAACTCGTGCATTTGCTCCCGGAAAGCACCATTTGGTGAAGTGGAACTTATGAGGAAGACCACAGATGGCCATCGGAACTACTCAATAATACGTAATTCACGGGTTGCGATTCGTTATTGCTAAGCAATTTATGCTCGTAACAATACATATGTTGAAGTGGAGCTGATGGTGATTTCACCATCAGTTCCAGTTCTCCTAGTTCCTTTCTGGGAGAACTCCTCAACCATTAACATCCTTGTATCGGGAAAAGGTGATGAGCAGTTGACATTAGGCTATTGTAACTTAGATAAATTACAGACTGACCCACTAAAAAGTGAAAAATAAAAACTTTTTTATAAAAAAACAACCAACTTCCAGAAAAATACTACAAAGTGAAAAATAATTTTAATTTGGGAAGTTGGTGCCAAAAAGCTAAAATACAGATCCAAAGACACCGACTTCCGAAATTAAAGTTATTTTTCACTTTGTAGTATTTTTTTGGAAGGTGTTTTTTTTGTAAAAAACTTTTGTAGTGTTTTTTTTGTAAGTCCGTTCCTTTTATTTTGTAAAAAGTTTTTTACTAATCAACATACTTACATCAAATAGATGGGCAGGAATAGTAACAAATGCAATTGCATTAGTGTCTCTAAGTATAACTCTTAGACAATACATGAACTTGATCAGATCTTGTCCATAGTTCCCACTGGTCTCATCATCGCAGTCCATTGCCATCCACACTGGAGATCCCAAAGAGTGTATACCAATCCTTAAAATATTACTGTTCTTCTTAACACTACTTTGATATTCTTCCTTAGAAACTAATTCTTTAATACTAGTCAGCAATTTATGGTACAGGCTGTTTTTGAAACCTGTAATGAAAAACAAGTTTACTTACAGCTGTTAATATTGTCAGATTGGTTGTCAAACTTTCGGGCTTCTGATGACTCGTAACAACAGTCAAAATCTGCAAATGACAGCCGGGACCAACAGCTTATGTGCTTTCCGAGGCACGGAGGAGTCTCGGTATGTAAAGATGGTCACCCATCCACGGACCAACCCCGTCAAGCGTAGCTTAACCTGACGGATCGACCCGTGCGGCTGTTATTACTTGGCCTCGAGATTCCTCAACCTACTTTTAGACAATATAAAATAAAAAATTATCTTACCATTGACCTTCCCACTATCCATATCCAATTTGCAATATTTGATATTGCAGCTATCAATAGTGTTGGCATCAATATGTTTGCTCAGATCAAAATGGTGTCCAAAGCTAGAGTTGCTACCAAATGATGACTCCACCTGACTGAGCCCCTCATATCTCCAAGCTATTTTCATCTTATCTACATCACTAGCTGTTGTTGTGACCTCATCATCTTGAGGAATTATGGTTGGTAAGGGTAATTCCTTTGACTGAAAATTAATTAAAGAAGATATAGTACATTCAAGCATTTAAAGATATCTGTCAAGTCAAGTTCTTTCTTTGTATAGTGAATATTTTTATTTCACACAATCATTTAAACTTGAAAAGTTAATATATTCGATTTTTTCTCTTTATAATAAACATAGATGTTAAAGTTAGATGTCTGCTAATAGAGGTGTTTGGAAGAAGACGGGTCAAAGTCATCGGAATAAGGACAAGACAATAATGACTCTTTATTATCCATTCTCTCCGACTCGTTATTTATTACAGCGGCGAAGTATCAATTTTTGTAAGCCAAAGCGAAGCCAGTTTTAACTTACTCTGGTCTTGGTCTGATTTCAGAAATCAGATGAAACCTGAGGAAATCTAACTCAAAGAGATGTATTGATGATTTTTATGATTAAAATTACGTAAATACATATTACTTATTGTCGCGAATCATATTTTGATCAAGATACAAAATTAAAAATATACTAAAATCCTTATCTGCAAATTGCAAAAAACGGAAGGAAATTTGAATTTCGCGAGCTACCACAATAAGGCTATTTTTAATTTGATCACTTACAATATCCACTGGATTTTCATCTGCTGATGCAATAAACAAATCATGCTTGCAAGCTACACCTTCAGACAAGAAATACTTCAAAAGAATTTTGCTGTAGTTTGCCAGGATATCTTCCTCTGAAAAGAAAACAATACTGTCAATGTTGTTTTACAAAAATATTTTTTCAAGAGGGACGGAATACTTTTTTTATTTTTAACATTAGAAAGCACTTACAAATTAAATACATACCAACAGCAAATATACTCCCTGTGGGTAAACCACCACCTGCAAAATTTAAATAATTTATTTGTGTACAAATCTTTGGTGATACGGTACAATATTTTGATTGGCACATTGGTATCAATTTTTAGGTTATATTTACAAAGACATTTGCAATCCAAGAAGAACTAATTTATTATATAAAAAAACAAGGACACAGGTCTTTTACTGGTTATCAACGCCTGAAAACAAATATTACTTACCAATGACATGGTCCAGAGATGGAATACCAGACGATACTATTGGTAAACTGTTTTTCACTTTAGTGCCACTTATAGTGACGCGTGAATCACTAGTTTTATGAAAACTACTCATGCTGGAGCAATTTGGATTGAAGTCGAACTTTTTATACCGCTATTACTTTACCATAATCCAAGAATTAACTTAAACTGCTTCGCATATTTTACTTTGTTGACGAAATTATATCATCAGTCAGTCGGCGTTAGACACATCTGCGTATCAGTGTCAGTGTCACTGTCATTGCTGACACTCGCAAGCGCACTGACCACAGAATATCTATACTCCTAACAGAGGCACTGCTCCTATTTCTGGGCGGGTTAGAAAAATAATCAAACCTGTCCGAGTCGGGGTGCCCCAAGTCACGAGCTCGCTTCGCTCGCTCTTGCATCTTAAATATTTAGTGTCTGGTGAACTGTGTAATAGGTTGACTTTAGCATTTTTTTCTCAAAAAACTCGTAGTTTTGCGAAATTGTTTTGCTCGAAGACATCAACACGCTATAAAATTGTGAAGTTTCGGACGCGCGGGTGCTATGTACAGTGGACCCCACGTTTGTGTGTTTGAGGAAGTTTCTAAGTGCCAAGCGTGTAGAGAGCTTTACTTGATCACCGAATTAAAAAACCGTAAACGTCAAAATATAATCTGTGGTAGCTCTTTTTGTTGAGCCGTGCCGTGTCATAAACTGCTTGTGGCACATGCATTTATTAATAATATCTCTTCCAGAGAAAGAATTCGATTGAATTATTAGGAGCGCACGTAATTTGCAACATTCAAAATGCAGGGTCCTGCAGTTTTTATGGATATATCTCTCGAAGATCAAGTAAGTTAACGTCAACATAACCTAGTCTTCGAGACGGGGAAAGTGTAAATTAGTTCTTACTGATGTAATTATTAACGTTGGCGCTTTCAGGCACTAGAACTAAGAAAGTATTTCAAGAGTCTCGGAGCAGAGATAGCGGAAGAGAAATCGCCGAAGGGTATTGAGGACGACTTGCACAAAATAGTGGGAGTCTGTGATGTTTGTTTCAAGGAACCAAATGAATCCGAGATTGAAGCTATACTCAACAGTATTGTCTCCATAATGGTATCTGTAAGTAGATTCTACTACTAATTATTTAGTGTAGTGTAGTCTGCTGTTTTGAAATGTACTAAGTGAACTATCCACTCATTGAAATACATTATGAAACCTGTTATCCAGATAAAAAACATAATTCTTTAGGTCTAGTTAAGAACTGTGTGATTTTTAAATGTAGAATTGTGTTCATTTCATTCCAGATCCCATTGGAGAGAGGAGAAAACTTGATTTTGGCTTTTAGTCAAAGGCTCACAAAGGCGCCAGGGCCCAAACTTGGCATGGTTGTGCTACAGTCGTAAGTTATTTATTTTGTTATAGCTCTTATTTCAATTAAATCAACTGTCAGTCATAGTTATTAAATGAATCCATAAATTAGTATTTTTTTGGCCAATATCACAGGTTTCTAAGTCAAGCCAGTAGTGAGTTAACTGGTGGCTTGGACATGTTCATGTATAGTTGAATAAGTAGTTTAATTTTAATATTACAGGTTATGGCGTCTATACAATAACTTGGAGGCGAATTCCCCCCTTCGCTACCATGTATACTACCACGTCATTGAGCTAGCGGCGCGCGTTGGCTTCGTACGGGAGGTGTTCATCAGTGTGGAACAACTCAGGAAAGAGTTCTCAGGCTGCCCACCTACTAATGAACAAATGCAGAAACTCTACAGACTGTTGCATTCAGTTTTAAAAGATCAGAACAGGTAACATTTTGTTTGAATTTATTGTTAGGAATACCATTGTTGTTTTAATAAATAAACACTTAATGACATCAAATGCTACTAGAGTTAGATGGGCCTGCCTCACTTTGCCTATCCCTTGAGGGACGCATCCCTCAAGGGATAGGCAAAGTGGTTTAGTACACCCACATTTCACCAGTTATGTTTCATTCCCATGCAAGCTTGGCATAAAAGTAATAAAAGGTTTGGCATCCTTGTACAAATAATGTATATTTGATGACATGTCTGCTTTAGATAAGGATTACAATTTTAGGGATTCTATTAGTCTTCAGAATTCTAATTAGCAAGAAAATTTCCAATCAGACCTAAGATTTCAATATGAAGGAAAACTGTCTATAGATAGTGTAATTTCCAACATGATTCTTTTATTCACATTAGCAAATTGTATTGGTTTCAGTGAACTGGCTTCAAAGGTTATGATTGAACTGCTTGGCACATACACTGATGAGAATGCCTCGTACGCCAGAGAGGATGCCATCAAATGCATCTCCACGGCACTGGCTGATCCCACTACATTCCTACTGGATCCCCTGCTGTCCCTCAAACCTGTAAGATTCCTCGAAGGCGAACTAATCCATGACCTGCTCACCATTTTTGTATCAGAGAAACTGTCCAGCTATCAAACCTTTTACCAAAATCACAAAGAATTTGTTCATTCTCAAGGTATGTATTTTACACCAATTATTTAAGACCTTGATGTAAATATTATTACTATGATTTATTAAAATTTGCACTGTATTTTCAGGTCTAGACCATGAACAAAATGTAAAGAAAATGAGGATACTGTCCTTCATGCAAATGGCTGAAGTCAACCCTGAACTCACTTATGATGAGATTATATCAGAACTGCAAATTGAAGAACAAGATGTTGAAACTTTCATCATTGAAGGTAATTTGAAGTACAAACATTTAATACTATACAGTAGTCTAAAGTAAGATATCAATGAATTTCAGACAAGTTATTGCGAACTATGACTGAGTGATAAATATTTAAATGACAAACAGATAATGACACAAATATTTACTTGCAAAAATAAAAAGGTAATCACACTAATCACTGTAGTATTATTAAGGCGAAAGTTTGTGTCTTTCTATGTTTGTATGTTTGATACTTCTTCACGCTCAAATGGCTGAACCGATTTGGATGAAATTTGGTTTGCAGATAGTGATACCCCGTATAGTTTTATCCCGGTCTACGCGGGTGAAACCGCGGGGCGCAGCTAGTTAAATAATAAAAGTAACAATTCCAAGCCATGTGACGACATTCTAACATCACTCCCTATGTCCATTCCAGTACTGAAGACCAAGCTGGTGCGTGCACGCATGAATCAGGCGGAGCGTTCAGTGCGCGTGTCGAGCACGATGCACCGTACGTTCGGGCGCGCGCAATGGCAGCAGCTCCGCGACGTGCTGCTCGCGTGGCGTGGCAACGTGCACTCCGCACACGACGCCATGAAATCCGTCGCCGCCGCGCAAATCGAATACGCCACGCAAAACCAGAAAGCATAGACTTGTTTGCTGCAGATTTTTACATAACTTGCAACCTGTTGGTGCCTAGATTTGCTCAATGTGGCTTTGTAATTTTTCTAACGTACTGAACAATATTAATAATAGCAAAGACGTGCTGTGCCGACCTAAAATAAATTGGGTTGGGAGAATCATGATGCCCCATAATGATAATTTTATAATCTGTTTAGTTCATCATTGTAACATAAATAAATTATGTCGATAGTAATTTCTTCATGTCTATAATGCGAGCAACTTCTAGGCACCATCATAATTGGAAACATTGAAAGGTCACAGTAAATACATCTACATTCATTTGGACGATATTTGCAATCGTGTGGTTACACTTTATGTAACAATCTGCGGATTGTAGCCATTTTGTATTAATATACGATTTAAATATCCAAAAGTATTTAATTTCTTCAATAAAACATAATCACAGATATCCGTATTAATAATGCGCCATTTAACTGGAGGAGGTTTACCATTCAACGTAAATCTGGACATGGCTTGGGTAGGACCTCTGTAAAAATAGAGGATTTTCCGAATAAGAATTTATTCACTCTGCGGTATAAGAGCCCTTTCACACGTACCACAACCAGCGACAAAATGTGGACAAGCAGTGGTTATGAAATGTGTGAACACTGTCGCTGCAACTTGCAGTTTCGTTGTCGCTAGGAGTAGTTGCGATATGGTTACGTTGTGGCTAGTGTTTGCAGACAGAAAGATCGTTGTGTTTGCGATGCGGCCGGCCGCTAGTGCATGGTCTCGCTGGTGGTTGCATTGTGGCTGCGACGTGGCCTTGATGTTGTCGGTAACGCCCACACGGATGATTATGACGGTCAGATGTGATCCGTGTGAATAAACTAGGTATTCATTTTCATACAAATTAGCGCCCGTCCACATGTTGTCGTTGGTGTGGTTGTGGTTGTGGTACGTAACACTTTTACTCCCACAGAGCATGTAACTTTACTCCTAGCGGAGGTTACGTGTCATCGGGCCTCAGAACAATAACAAGCTGTATTAGTTAGTTATTATTCTGAGCAGCCCGATGCATCGGGCCCATAGGGAGATAGTACCTACCGGTACCTACACTGCACAGACGAAATAGTATTGTACACTGCACTGTCTGTCAAGATGACTTCTGATGACAGAGTTCCAATCAAATAGAAGTTTTGGTGCAAAAATCAAACTTATTTAGCTAAAACATTCATGGAATATGGATACAGGCGGGATGGGTGCTTCCGAAACGTGTTCCGTTCGTTCGTGTGCGTCGCACTAAGTATGTTACTAGGACTGCATGTTTACGCGTATTTCTGGGGACCCACGCAAGAGATGCTGGATGGAGACTTCTCTGACATCAAATACGTCGTCATGCAGCTTACTAGAGGACTGTCTGAGGTTACTATACAATCAAATGTTGTAGTTACGATCCCTGTAAAAACATAATACAATATAGAAAGGTAGGCAAGTATCTGAAACTCAAAATACCTGTTTCAGTGACCGAAATGTTCGAATGCCATTCATGCCTTCTTCTTCTAAGTAGGTAGTACTTACAATAAAGTCGTAGCAAAGTCAAAACTGTAGGTAACATCACGCAAATACTACTTGGGTACTGGATAGATTCTGTTCAAATTTTGCTTATGTAGATATTCCCTGTAACTCTGGTCAGTCTGTAGGCTAAAATCATCAAGCTGTTTGTTAAGGGGAATGAGCAATATTGCAATAGTTTCGTATTCTTCTATATTTTACTGTAAATTGTAAAAATACGAGTTTGGCTCTAAAAGTTTTCGGTTAGAATATTGCTTAAAGTTACGGATTTAACCTTTTAACTGATTATTATCGCGCTATAGCCAAAGCGAAGTCAAGCAGCCAATCATGACATAGGTATACCTACCTACCTAAGTAGGTATATGTAGAACGGTTATTTTACTCAACTTAGAACAAAACAAATAGCTTAGCGGCTCGACGACTGCTTTGCAACCTGTTGTACCTAACCTGGTAACCTGATGGTTGTAAGTAAGGGTTGATCCACATCTGTCAGCACGGAACAGCATTTATGCCGTGTGTGCTGCAGCGTGCTATCGCGTGCTTCAGCGTAAGATCGCACGCCGTCGCCGTTGAGTGTTGTCGAATACGATCATGCAATGCAATGGAAGCATGATATCGCGCTCGATAGCACTCGTCAGCACTCCAGCGCCTCTCAGCCATTTTGGCCGTGGTGTCGAGCGCATCGCCGATTCCACCGCGCGGTCTCTATCTTTATCGCTCTAGGAAATGATGATCCTAAGAGATAGAAAAGGATAAAGCACGAAAAAAGGCGATTCCGTGCTGACAGATGTGGGTCAACCCTTACACTCCCAACTACCACTGCCACTGCCACTGTCTACTACTGTTTATACCTATTTTTATAATTATTTTTTTTTACATTTTCAGTACCTAAGTATTATCCTCTAATGAGCAATATTTGTATACTTATACATTATTATGAAATGAATTTCGATGAAAGTTGCAATATAGGGGTTTACGGGGGCGAAACATCGACCTAGCTAGGTCTCTCAGTACCTGGGCGACCCAGCTCTGCTTGGGTGAAAATAGTGAAAACGACTGGGAAAATTCGTTTTCTTTATTCTCACCCAAGCAGAGCTCGGTCGCCGGTAGCTACTGTTTACTAAGTTAGTTCCTACAACGTATTTACACAGAAAAACATCAAGTATGAGCGTCTTCTGAGATCTATGGTACTAATAAACATAAGTACCTATGTACCTATGGTACGTAGTATTATGTTATCTGTGTGTAATATAACATCACGCCTGTAATCGCCGAAGGGTTGGACATAGACAGAGATATACTATATATGGTAAGGTGACTGTTAATGAGATATCAAGTGTATTTACCACACATCTGTTCAGTGGACTGTGGTGTTTACAATATACTGTATTATTATTTTAGTGATACTTGTTATCCGTTCGTCAGGACTCAGGAATGATCTGTAAGAATGCATCAGTCAGTGTACCTACCAGTGTTGTGCCATTAGGTAGGTTAGTACCTACTTAGGTATATGCAGGAACGTAGGCGTTCATTAATTCACTAAAACGAGAAACTTCGCAAGCAATGGGTGGGATGGGAAATTGCTACTGAAGGCTGCGGGTGTTGACCTCAAACATCAGGACGAACTGCTTCTCACACGGATAATAAATAATAATTGTTCGTCGCTTGCTCCCGCGTCACCCTGTCCTGGGTTCCTGACACTCTGCACTCTGTAGGTAAGTATATTTTGGCTGCTGAGACCAAAACTATAAACGTACCTACTTAGATTATGTACAGGGAAGTTTTATAAAAATGTGGCTGTTATTTTAGTATTGCGGTATCTTACAACTTCCACGCGTACGAAGTCGCTAAAGAAAATAATAAGAAGCTAGTAAATAATAAAGTAACCAAAGACTAGACTTCAGACAACTGAAATCATGAGTCCGAATCAAAGCATCTTGGCATTTGAGGTTTAAAAACCTAGTTTCAGGTTTCAGAGGAGAAAGAGAGAATGTTTTTAATATCCATCTATGTAATTAGGTCCAGAGATTTTGGGTGCAAAATTAAATTGTTGACAGCAAAAATCGTCCCCTTCAGTCCACATCACACAGTCCCTCACATTTGCCGATAGTTTATGTTCAACAAGACAGATGGCGTTGCATGTTGCTGCGAACTGGTACGAAATCCGTACGGATTTAGTAGCACTAGCGCGAAAATTTTAAATCAGATGGCGTTAGTTGTTTCATGAAAATCAAACTGTAAGTTTTGGCGGGACTAATAGTGACGCTGACGCCTGCCGGCTCTGCTGCCGACACGTCTCCGCTCGCCATATATTCAAAGCCTGAGTCACGCATGTCCATCATGGTGCGAATATTGTGTGAAACCTAAAACGGCACCAGTGTCGTAAATTTTTTGCGTTTGTAGACACTTAGGACAAACATAATTATTATATATGGAACACTATGGAACTAACGCTAAAATCGCGAAAAAAAAATCTGCTGTTTATTATCTATTATAGTGAATGTACATTATATTATATTATATTACATTTGTTTATATATCTGCCTACAACAAACTCGTCAAAATGTTGGGAGCAGCTGATTTTTTTTTTCGATTTCAGGTTTGGTCCCATAGTAAAAGTTGTTCATATAATATTCATGGGTAGAACACCCTGTGAAAATTTACGCACTGCTTAAAAAATTATCTTGTATATTGTATTATCAGCTGTTGTGGGTCTAACTTTGCTAAGTTAGGCCGCATGAGGCAGGACCATTAAAGTAAAGGGGAAAATACTCTAATTTGAGGTGAAGAGGTGAATAATGGGGAGGCCGGGGTTCAAAGAGCCGATTTTCATACACGTAAAAAAAAAAAAACGTTAAAGCGAGATTTTCGGATATGTAGAGGCAGAATGTATCCTAATTTTAAACTAAATGGTCATATTATGTATTAACTTTGTAATATCTTCTTGGCCAGAAACATTTTTAGCAAAAGTCTACAAGGAACGACCCACCCCCTCACGGGGCTGGTTGTTCCATCGTTAAGGCAAGATGTTCCGGTAGCAATTGTGATAATGAGTGATGGATGCAGTAACTGAAAATGACGTACAGACGCCATCGTCAGCAGGTCAAGCCACCCGAAACTGTCAAATTTTCCCAATCAACCTTGAACCTAACGCTTTAGCGATAAAGATGAAAATCTATTAAAGAAATTTGACAGATTGTAGTAGCAATGTTCTGCAATAGTTCTGCACCAACCGGGGGATGTCCTTGGGTGCGATTGCATAGTGCACACAGGGATAATCGTCGGATGGTGTCTTCTTTTCATTTAAAATTCGCTAAGGGGCCTCTGCGAGTTGGCTTCGGCTCCACGTACGCCTTCCAAAGGTCCGGGACCCCAGGGTCCCGAGATATGTCAAAGACAATTTAAAAAATAATAATAACCCCACCACAGTATCTCCACGTTGACGTCGTGGTGGGGCTTGCGCGCTCCGAATTCTAGGTCTGTGCCTGTAGAGTTTACTTTGCCGGTACAGGTCTAGGATGAGGAGCCAGACCAAGAGAGATACAGAGACCCGCAGGGCAGCATGTGGCGAGCTGTTGGGCAGTAGCGAACTCACGGACCCTATCTCCCGGGAGAAGTCTTGTTCCTCACCTCTCGCTTGCCTTTATTGGCCGGCTGGAGTGTACACTGACGAGGAACAGAACACCCACCTCTTTCTTGCCTTTATTGGCTGGTTTGAGTGGAGATTCGCAAGAGCAAACGTCCTCGGAGGAAGGAAGTATTCCAGTAAGATGCTGGTAGGGATCTTGAATGTACTTCCGGGATTGTCCTGATAGCCGTGGGATACCTCTCCACTCCACACAAGCACCTCAGGACATGTTGCTCTCTTGCCGCTACGACACTATGTGCTAGCGACCGTTTTCAGGGGCCCATTATAGAGTGTGCAAGTCATCCCCTGCCATTTTATCTGTGTATTGTATACAAAGCATTAGTCCGGCAGGGGCCATAGTATTTCCATAGTTCTAAGTAACCAGTCCACAGCCACCCAAACCCATAGCCCAATATGTTTTGTTTCTATGTTCTGCAATAGTCCTGCACCAACCGGGGTTGTCCTTGGGTGCACATGCATAGTGCATACAGGGATAATTGTCGGATGGTGCCTCCTCATAATTTAAATTTGTCTAAGGGGCCTCTGCGAGTTGGCTTTGGCCCCCCCTCATACGCCTTCCAAAGGTCCGGGACCTCAGGTTCCCGAGATATGTCAAAAACATTTTAAAATAATAATAATAATACCGGTGGGCTACTATTTTTTATATTTTTAAATGTTTTTTATATATTTTTTAAGAAATATTTAAAAATGTATTTTATAAGAACAAAAATGAATAAACGAATAATAATAACCCCACCGCCGTATCTCTACGTTGACGCGCGCGCTCCGAAGTCTAGATCTGTGCCGGTAGAGTTAACTTTGCCGAAACAGGTCTAAGGGTGAGGAACAAGACCAAGAGAGATACAGAAACCCGCAGGGCAGCATGTGGCGAGCTGATGGGCAGTAGCGAACCCACGGACCCTATCTCCCGGGAGAAGTCTTGTTCCTCGTCTCCGGCTTACCTTTATTGGCCGGCTGGAGTGAACACTCATGAGGAACAGAGCTCCCACCTCATTCTTGCCTTTATTTGCTAGCTTGAGTGGAGATTCGCAAGAGCAAACGTGCTCGGAGGATGGAAGTATTCCAGTAACATGCTGGTAGGGATCTTAACCTTACTTCCGGGATTGTCCTGATAGCCGTTGAATGACTCCACTCCTCGCACCTCAGGACATGTTGCCCCCTTATCGCTACGACACTATGTACTAGCGACCGTTTTCGTGGGCCCATTACTGATTGTGCATGTCACATGCACATGCCATTTTATCTGTGTACCTATTTTATATAAAACATTCGTCAGGCAGGGGCCATAGTGTTTCCATTGTCCAGATAACCAGTTCACTTTAGCCACCCAAACCCATAATCCAATATCTTTGTTTCCATATTTTGCAATACTTAGTCCTACACCAACTGGGAGATGTCCCTAGGTGCACTTGCATAGTGCGAACAGGGATAATCGTCAGTTGGTGCCTCATTTAACGTCTAACGGGCTTCTGCGAGTTGGCTTCGGCACCTCGTATGCCTTCTACATCGCCTCGTACATTTCATTTACATAGTTTTATCAAAAAATTGTTAATGAATAAAAATATACTTATATAAATTTATACTCAACTTTTTTAAGTTATGATGAAATTAAGCTAAATAAATTTTTTTGGGCGTTCATTTTATATTTATATTAGAAAAGTTTGGCCCCCCTCAATATTAATTAGGAGCAGCTTAAAGAGTAGTTACCATCATGCGGCCAAACTTTATCATGCCTTGTAACTCGCACTGAAGCATTCATACGTATATCTTGACTGGCCAGAACCATTTTTTTTGTAAAACGTCGACAAGGAATAACCCGCTCCATCATGGGCTTAGTTGTTCCATCTTTGAGGTAAGATGTTCCGGTAGCAATTACGATCATTACATTAAAATAATTAATCTATAAATAGTATAAGACAAAATCGTGTGACAACGTTGTTTTTCTATTCTAAACTACGTAACGGATTTTGATGAGGTTTTCACTATCATTTATTTAGAGCATCTAAGTATACCGGGAGGTTTCTATGTATGTGCGAGTAGGTGCTTATAATGCATTGCATTCATATAAAGAATTCTTTATATTTTATCACGTCGTAAAAGCTGCTTGAACGAGGGGCGGATGGATTTAAAAACAATAATAATTGAAGTATTAAGGTGTAATAGGTTATCTGTTCTATGCTCACACCACTGCCTACGCCTTCTTGCATTACAGGCATAGGCGTGATATTATGTTTTTGAAGGTGAATCACAAGCACGAGCGGCTGCAGAGTGAGTTGGAGCGCATCTCATCGGCATTGCCAGCAGTGGCGGCGGCAGCCGGACGCGCTAAGGAGGCACTCGTCGATCCCGTGTTGCGTTTGCGCAACAACCGGCAGATTGGCGATGTATCTGATTATGATAGACAGGTTAGTGATGTGCAATTTATTTTGCTGACTAGTTATTTATGATTTAATTTATTTATTAAAACATTGTGCATCAGTAAAAATATACTAGGTAGGTATACAAAGAGGGGCCTAAAATGCCTGAGACATTTTCTACCAGTCAACCTTTCCTATTTATTCCTTTCTACTTGTCTGTTTATATGTACCATCGACAAACTTTCCGGTGAACCACTTTTCGACCTTATCACTAACGCAATAAGGTTGAAAAGTGGTTCACCGGAAAGTTTGCCGATGGTACCTATACACTATGAACAGAGAAATATATAGAAAGGGACAGAAAAAATATGGACGAAGGTGATACTTATTTCTGAAAAAATCTCTTCCAGCCTACCTGCGATAGGAGAATAAATAAATACGGAACCCTAAAAATAGATGTAGGTACTGTGAAGCCTCGAACTTCACATTAGGAGATTAACTGAACTATTAAATAATACTATGCCGACTCTAGTTAGATGGGGCTGAAGCCCGCGTATTTAAAGCTCAGAATAAATTATAAAACACTCCTACTAGGGCCGAGCCCTGACCAGATTCTCTTCTCTGTCATCCTGTCAAGAAAACCAGGATTGTTTTTTTTGACAGAAGATATTCCATATTTGAATGATTGAATGTCAGCCAGCATTATATCAACGAGGCTTGATCATAGCATCAATCCTTACAGTACTTAGACATCGAGTAACCCGATTATCTTCTGGTTCATACAAGGAACTAGGAACTTGTGGCGGAAAGTAAGGCGATATTGCGTCGAGCTAAGCAAAGTGCATATACGTCTCATGCTGTGTTGTCGTCCCTACAAGCTTCATCAGATTCCTATTATCTACTGTGGTCGCTTACGTTATTTTGGTCCCACGGAGAGAGTTGTTCAGTTTGATGGTCTGTAGGTACTGACCACACCTTTCTGATACATCCTGTACATACATTGCATTCGTTATTATGTACAAACAAAACTGGAACATTTCGTTCTTCAGATACAGGTTGATAGAAAGCAAGTTACCCATTAAAACATGTGTCGTTATAACCCCGTTGATGGCCACTTTGTGTGTGCCTGACAGTGCCTGTTACATCTTTGTCAATCATCTCCTCATATTTTACTAACATGTGTTTCCGTTTTGGCTTGCTTCTGAAATTTATCATTCCTCATTCATAATATAAGTAGGTATGTATTTTAATTTCCTTAGAAAATATAATGGTTTGATTTTGTAAGAATTGAAATTCCAAACAGATTTTGGAAATGCCTTACACATGAAAGAATCGTTAGAATAAATCGAAGCTTAGATTCAAGTATTTCTTCTCTGAACATGGCATTAGAGGAACATCTCGTTGCAGATATTGACACACGTGGATCGCCACACTTTGGTATCACCTCAGCGAACTAAATTGGATAACGACATGTCGCATCTACCAATCATTCTAAATAATTGAAAGAATAAAAAGTAAAACGTAGTGCAGTAGCTATAAATATAGGAGAGTGCCTTGGTACTTGTTGTCAGCTAGCAGACTACGCGCTCGAGACCGCTGGCGCCAGAATATTGGATACGGGAGACACCATAGAGCACGTCATTTACGAGTCAACAGTAGGCTGGGCGCTTCACATGCTCACTTCGTGGGTTTGTCGCGAGTGCCTCGGCGCTCGGGCCATGATCCGGCCGGGGACCCTGCCCGGAGAGTGCTGGGCTTTCAAGGGGCCTAGGGGAGAGGCCACTATACGTCTGCTGGGCACCGTCCGGATAACGAGCATCAGCATTGAACACATACCGCCGCATATTTCACCGACGAGGTAATTTCCTTTCTTATTTTTTTTTATTGATATCTTTAGTTTTGATGTAGTACGTGGCTAACTAATAACAGACGCACGGGTCGATCCATCAGGTTAAGCTACGCTTACCGGGGTTGGTCCGTGGATGGGTGACCATCTTTACATACCGAGACTCCTCCGTGCCTCGGAAAGCACGTTAAGCCGTTGGTCCCGGCTGTCATTCGTGGATCTTTGACAGTCGTTACGGGTCGTCAGAAGCCCGAAAGTCTGACAAACAGTCTTACCAAGGGGTATCGTATTATACAGTTACCGTGGTTGTGGACGTCAGTTAGGCAGTCGCTCCACGTAAAATACTGGTATTTAGCTGCATCCGGTTAGACTGGAAGCCGACTCCAACATAAAAAAAGGCGTTGGGAAAAGGCTAGGCAGATTGATATGATTTTTACAGTAGAATTAAATACGTATTGAGAGTGTTACTGAAAAATATCGGTTTGGTTGGTACTGAGCTGTTTAGAAAGGCCGAACCTAGCAAATACATTTATTTTTAAACCTTTTATGGCTTTTTCAAATGTGCTAACCATTATTAGCGATTTTGACGTATTGATGTACCTTTTTTTTTTGTGGATGGGAAACCATCAAATGACTTCTCCCGCTCTGGGCAGAGCGGGAGGACGTGTCAGACTTTTACTGACTAAAACCCACCCCTTCAGTTGCCCGTGCCAGGGCCACGGTATCTGTTTCGAACTACCCGCGACCCCGGCGGCATCGGCCCAATTGACCCCGTCACTGCTGACATCTCTTTGAGGCGCGCGTGAAACACAACGCGCCGTCGACCCGGGCCTGGTCCTTACCGGACGGCGAGCTGCCCATTACTCGTCGTCCGCAAGCCCGCGCCTACGGTGACCGGGAATCGGCGATAGATTCCCGCCGCCCAGGGCGTCTCCTACGGCGGCTAGGGGCGCGAGGGCGCGGCTGTTGCCTCTCCCTCACGCGTTCCGCTTCCTCCTTCGCGAGCATTACTGCTTCGCAGAAGGAGGTGACGGCTTCCCGTGCACTCTCGCTCCGCACCATGGCCTGGACCAGGTTTGGACGCGAGAGATCGCCGCCGCCGATCGCCTCCGTGAGAACACGGCGGTGCTCCGCCCAAGCCGGGCAGACCTCCACTGATGTACCTGGGTACTGTATTATGTGTATGGGGCTGGCGTTCGCAACTCCACGTCTGAGAGCGTATTTTGCGGTGTTAAGATAAAACTAATTAAATATCTTTTTTCACAGAGAGATATCGTCAGCTCCGCGCCTCATCCAACTCGAGGGTCTAGAAAGCCGCTACGACCCATACGCTCACGACTACGGGAGCTTCGAGTACGACAAAGATGGTAAACCTATCCAGTACTTTGAAGTTCTGTTTCCGTCTACCAAGGGTCATAACCTCGTGAGGGTTAGGGTGCTGTCGAACTGGGGACACCCGGTCTACACGTGCGTGTATCGTGTGCGGGTTCACGGCGACCTGGTGAACAACCCGAGGGCGGTGTCCGATGACGGTGATGCGCGGATAGAGAATGAGTAGGTTCTGATAGGTTTGTCGGTAAATGGAAGAGTTTGAAGAAAGAAGATGATGCTCGTAAAACTTTTAAGTACTTTTTTAGATTAGGATCAGCTACACCTACCTACACACTTGTATCCATAATTAAAACTAGTAAGTGGCTGTTGAAAATTTTTGGATTAACTACCTAAGGTTTTAGGAAGTCTTTTCAAAAATGAAATATTTTGACAAAAAAAAAAGTTTTACTATATCTTTTCGGCCTGGAACAATAATTTTTCAAATATCATCTGGGCCTTGCTAGCGCATATGGTATGTAAGTCAGTGTCTACCTATAAACAAATTATTGTTTCAACAGTTTATTAGGAATTATTTTAAAATATAGTGTAGTTAATAATATTATATTAATTCAGAAACAAATGTATTTAGGTACGTAGTTTTAAATATTTTAGAATTATATGGCGTTTCAATAAACAATGTTAGTTACTTATAATAAGATTTATTTATAAATAAAGTAGAGCTTTTCTTTAACAAATATTTTGTTTAAATTACCTACGGGATAAAATGCAGGATTTTTCTTCATAAAAATTATATAGGCAGCCAGATTTTGTCGGCATAAAACCCTGCATCGAAGCCATTATTGCCAGGTGGCTACCCGGTTATATCCATTGTGTGTTGCACAAAGCGAGAGAAAGGCGAAACCAAGCATAGATGTTAATCTGGGTGTCCGGCACCCGAACGCTATAAAACGCATGCTTTGTTGGTGCACAATGGCACAAAGTACATAAATTAAAGTGAGCAAAGTGATCATGAGCCCCCGCCGCGCATGCGCTAATGGGTTGACCGGCCAGCTCCGCTTTGTGCGAGGTAGCGCTGCGCTGGCGCATTGTTGACGGACAGTTTATTTAATTTATTACAGCAAAGGATAGTTTGCAGTTCTATTCTATGTATTACCTGCAGAAATATGCAGTTTTATATTTTGTTGTATTCAAAATATCATATTTTACTTACACTGCTTTTGGTTAGACAAAAAATTTATTTTTAGAAACCTTCAACACATATTTTTCTATGACACTCGAAGTTTTGCTGAATGCTTATACGAGGTGTTATTGAAATAACTGAAAACCTGTAAATCATTGTAACAGCAAATAAAACGGCTGTTCTTTACATTTTGTCGAGATAAATGTATGGTGCAACAGATTTTTTTTAACTACCTAAGTATTTCATTATTTGTTCGCATTGTAAATGTTGTTTATAATCAGGAGTAACCCCCCGTCCCCACCCTCTTCAAGTTTTCAGTTATTTGATTATTTAAATTGCATCTTGTATACGTAGCCCTTTGAAAGTCCGGGCGACTAGAGCAGCCTCGCTAACTTGTACCATTAAAACGTTGAAAAAAAAAAGAAAAAAAAAATATTGATAACGTAAAAAAAATAACGAAAAAAAAAATGCTCTGACAGCTGGACATCAAAGGGGTAGTTTAAGACAGCCACGAGCAAATTGTGTATTATATGGTTCACTTTGGTCCATCGTTTTTCCTACACGGTGAAAAATGTCCTGAAGCTAATCAATCTAAATTCAGATTGCTAGCTGCAGAGCCTGTCGACACTTTTGAAAACCCCGTAGCGTTAATTGATTTGGGAAATTAGTTATTCCTATTATATCAAATCGACACCACATTTATTGAAATCGGTGTAGGTGTCGCCGCCGGATTGTATAATACGCCGTAATAAAAAACGTCTAGCCGAAATACATAATGGCGCTATTTTCTGTTACGGCTGATTGACGTTTAGCCTAAATTATTACAGCTAAATTAACTTACGCCACGTTGTGATAGCGCATCGCGTTCTACAGTGCGATTGATAAACGCCCCGTTATAATACAATTTAGCGGAGCGGTTCCGTGGCAGCGGCCGGCTAGCGCTACTTTCAAGTTGGTAGCCCTATATTTTGAACTGTTTGCAATATGGCTAAAGTTTGGCCGCCGTATTGTCGAACGTATCATTACGACATTTTGGCTGAACAGAAAACAGCGCCTTTATATATTTCGGCTAGACGTTTTGTATTACGCCGTATTATAGTATAGTTAAAATCTCGCTGCAGACTTGGTGATAAATCATAATCGCAGTAGGGATGTGCGCTAGTTGCGTGCGCTCAAGCCCATTATCGATAACAGAATCATTAAGGTTATCAGACGAAGAATTTTAATTTTCTATTTTTAATTTTATATATACGTTCTTTTGTTTATATATTTAATATGCTTTGTAGTAAATTTGGTAATAAAATAAAAAAAAATGTGTATTTATTTCTATCACCCATTTATAAATATATAAAACTATCGATATCACTCATCGACTGCAGTAATGCACAGGACTACGTGTGAGCGTGGCCTGCCTATAAGGCCCGTGAGTGGGAAAGAGAGCGAAACACTCGAATGATTTATGACCGAGTCTGCAGCGAGATTTTAACTATACTATAGGCTGCGACATAGGTCCGAGTTAACAACAAACTTAGGTACAGTCACAGTCGGTGCGATTCATAACCTTTCCATCAGGCATTGCTATGCTTGCCGGATAATATAGACACCTCAAAATTATTAAAGGACCAGTCCAACTGAAAATGATATCGTTACCTGTAGGTACTTACTTACAGTAGTGTAAAGACAACCATGAAATCGGCATCGTTAGAGGCAATAACGTACGTGGTACGACATTAGGGACACAATTAGGTCGGCGGAGAGACGATTCCTTTCTTTAGTTGCTTCAATGTGTGTCCTTTTCTCAGACAAATAGATTAAGAGTCGTAAAGGGTGAAAGCACCTCTCCATGAAATTTATCCTTTTCCACCAACGCCTACTTGTACTCCTCAATATTAATGATCTGATGTTAGTTCACTGTCGCTACTTGACATGTATTAATGGACAGTATTTGTGTCCTGATTCCTACTGGCTGGTCACGTTACATGTAAAAAGTTAACAATTGAGTAATATTGCATTATTGTATGGTATTAGTGTGGTGCCCCGCGGCGCTGCCCGCATTTTTGTCGATACTTTACTGATATACAATTATTTTGGAAATTGGAGCGGAATGGTTGAATGCTATTGTAGGCTAAAGTCCACTCGCACCACCAATCAGGTAAATATTATGTTTAGCACTAAATTAATTTAAAACATCGTTCTGTTTCTATCAATTGTTTGAAGTTGACAAGGACAGGACTTCAGTTTTAAATTCAGAAAGCAGTCTGATGAACACTGAGATTATTGGAATATGGAAAGAGACAACACAGCTGACAAAAAACGTAATGAGAATTCAGGAATAAATTCAAAACACAACATTCCTTTCTACATGAATTCAGAAGGTCCTTCATAATGTCGGGGCCACACCAACGTCAACGTCACTGCTCGTCATCGCCAAAACATCGCGGTAATTTTTCCGATAACTATCGCGATAAATTGAATGGCCACACTTGCACGCCGCCACCGAGTTATCGCCATGTCAATCGGCAATGTGAATGCCGATTGACATGGCGATAAGTTGTGGCTACACCTACGGCTTACGTCCATCATTGCGATAAACAACGGCATATCCCGTTGGTGTGGCCCCGACATAAGAACGTATTTTCAATCACACCTACTGAACAACTTTTCTGAAGATATCCTACACATAGATCATTTATTTATCTCCAGACAGCATCTCTGTATATTGATAGTTATAATTCTTCGACCATAACAGAAAACTATGTAAGACCGACCTTGTAGCGCGTCACGTAGCGGTTCGTTGTCCGCTTCTATTCCTAAACACTAACAAATATCTTTGTAATGGATATCAGACAAGTTTTTTACTTGTAAGTATCTATTCTTCTGAGTCACAATAAACTTTTTAATCCAGGACAAGTGATAAATCTTTAGAAACTTCAGCGACAATATTCTCTTCAGCCTAATTGGGGACAGAGGGATAAAGGGTGCATTGTGAAAGCCGCCAAAATATTTGACAATATTAATATCTGGTCTATCGCTTGTGAAAGGCTTGCACTAGTAAAGGATTGCCGATAGTAGATGGTTGAACCCATCGGAGCGTTCTGAGAGCTTCCGCAGTGTGTGGTGCAAGTTAAAGGAATGTGAGGGTTCTGATCCTGAACCTGCAGTCGAAGCTTAGTAGTTGTTATATCGTTTAAAACTTGTTATCAAATTTATGTTGGTACACGGAATTTTAAAGTATGCGGACACGCGATGATTTGTCAATGAATGATGAAGACTAACGCTGTAGAAAATTAAATGGAGGAACAATGAATACGCGCGTCTTAAGTGGATGAGCTCATTATTTGGTTTGTTAGACAGCAAATCAAATTATGAGGTGATTCATTAAGTTCAAAACTATCAAGTAAAAAGCTAAAAGTTTACAATTTGGACCACACTTCATGCTTGATGCTGTGTGCGTAGGTGTCGTCAAGGGATTCGTTTTAAATAGTCTCCGAAGGCATTGTTTGGGAGACAGGCTTTGTCCCGGTACATTAGAAATACTCTCGTGTTCGCTCCGCTGGCTCCGATCAATGTCGCCTTCAGGAAATACGATTTTAACAGCGAAAACATCAGAATTACAAGTCATCGCGACACACTCTGTTGCCTCCGGGCAAAAGGGTTTGTTGTCATACAATTACGTATCGCTTCAGTTTGTTTTATCCAAACAATGATACATAAAACCCATTTCTAAGGAGCTCCTTTTGTCAGTAGCAAATGTTGTTTACTGTATTTGTGTTGTGTCGAACTGAATAGGTTTAGGAGGTAGGCTGGTTACATACGAACATCTACACAGAAACCGTGTACCTATACCTACACTTGTAAGATATAGAGATACGAGCTCTATGATACCATAGTGTTTTGTCTTTGGAACATCTATAAGTATTTCACGATACTTTTGTTGAGAAAAAATGTATTTTGTTATTGGATCTAGCACTCATTATATTTGGGTGGCGAGTTATGGTCAGCGGCGGGCACTTTCTAAACGATCGAATTGGGTTGCCCGGTGCCATCTCGCCAACCTCACCTCTCATAAAAAATCCTGCAAATAAAAGCAATGAAGAGTTATAACTCATTATATGAAGGGCGAAGGGTTCGCGGCAGGTATGTCCGTATGGCGCGATCAGCCCTTCATAATTTAGAAAAAGAGCCATTTATTAAACTAGAGCCCTTAGTAATTATTGGGACTTCATTTCGACATATTCGCTATTGCTACCTGCTGGCAATTTGCCATTCGGCCCTTTGTCTGGCGGTGTGGCGCCCTAAAGGGTTCTAATTTTAAATGCAGCGTGTAACCATCGGGGCTTTATTCGTAAATTTCTCTTTCGTGGTGGTTAGTGTGCGCTGGCGCTGGACGCAATATGGCGCGGTTTTTTGTCGCGCGGCAAGGGTGAGCAATTAACTGGATACAACACCGGCTTTGTTCGGTTTTTGCGGTTGATTGATAATGGAATGTGTGTACACCACTGACGTCTTATTAATATTGTGTTCTGTTAAACTTGAATTTGAACGGACGAACGAATGATTTGTGAGTTTTCCCTTCCAGTTGATTTGTATCCAAACAATTTCATGAATCTATTTATAAAGAATATTTACTTTCATGACTTATTTTATATCTAATTTACTGTAAAAATACGCACATATCCACTGGTGAGAGATGATCGCTGAATGTTACGATGGTAAAATTACACGGTAGAGCCCTGATAGAGCAAACATTGTCGCGGCGTCCATCTCGCCAGTTTGTTCACAAACAAGGATCGAATGAATATAGACAAGCGTGTTTGCGGTGGCGGCTCGCGTTACAACAACAAATACATACGGTTTATTTATAACGGCTACATATATCATGTGATCGACGATCGAGTGCGGAGTGCGGAGTGGCGCAGATCGCCCCCGCTCCTAATGCCATGCAGTCGTCATGGCAACGATGCACTCACCCCTACGCACATTACACACGAGAGACCATAAAAAAACAGAAAAGCGGAGAACAGAAAAGTTAGTCGACGTCACCCCGGTTCCTGTCGAACGTCCGAGTGTTCCCTTCTTTCAAACATAATTTATGGTTTCGGGGAAATAAACATAAAAAATAGAAAAGGAAAAACGACAGCACGCACGATAAAAAAGCTCGTCGTAAAAGTGCGAGGGGTGCGGGGGGGGGGGGGGCGCCGCCCAGCCGCCGGCCGTCGAGGCGGCAACCCTTCCGCCGCCGCCCTCCGCCCGGCCCTCATACCCACCGCATTAAAGGGTTACGGCGACTAACCCTCGTCACCGTTGCTATGTATGTGCTTAGCTATTGATGTAAGGCCCGTGCTATAAGTTCTCAAAGCTCAAAGTAAATGCTCTAGGATAGTTCATTTCTGCAGGAGTGAATACGCGAAACTACGGTATTAGTTCGCGTTATCGGACATTATTACAACATTCTATAACATGAATCGCAACCTTATTACTTCTTTTGGCAGTAATCACCTTCCGAAGTGTTTAAATTCGTGTGTCCGAAGGGAAAGATTGTTGTGGCGAGTGCGAGCAATTGGCTGGTGATGACGACGTGGCGAAGTTCCCGCGAAACGACGGTTTGATGTAAATGCGCTCCCCGGGCGATGCTGCAGCCCACAGCGGCTTAGTGTGGCAAACAGCCTTTGATTTTCCGGGACTTGTCGGGTTTCACCCAGGAAAACACAAGTGGAAAGGGAATGAAAATTGAGATAGGCTGTTTCTAATTTTTGAGTATGTTTAGCTGTTCAGCATTTTGAGTCACCTCCCAATCTTTTGCCAGGTTTTTCTCTAAGTACCTATATTTTATGACAAATGGTAACATTTAGAGGTTTTACAGCATTAAATACTACATTAGTACCTACCATTTAGTTCTTATAAGCACCAATTAACAATCTTAATTTCCTATTAGTCCTACAACAAGCTTGTGTTCGAATTCAAACCTCAGCATCTCTTTACAAAGCTTAGATTCTGCAACATGGTGTGTGCGAAGGGCGCGGGAGACATTGTCCGCGGCGACTGACCGTCTGCCTGGCCACCCTCGCGACCCTGCATCACTCACAAGCCGCACATACTGGCAGAAGTACAACATGTCCAATGACCACTAATATAAACGTTGTGGCAGTGGTGGTTGCTTTGGGAAATTGGATGAGGCCAGATAATAAATAAAAAATACCTTTTTATTCCATGCTAAATTCAAATAATTATCTACAAAAATAGGTTTTTATTAAAAAAAATCTTTCTAATAACATTTACGGTTTTGGTTTATTACATATTTGGTTTGTATTGAAACAAAAATAATTAGTTTTAATATTTGGGTTCAGCCACTATTGCTCTTTTTAACCGACTTCAAAAAAAGGAGGACAACTAACTCCATTCGATGATAATCTATTAGGGCTTCCAAACATATATACAATTTTTTATATACGTATGTAGGTATGTTTGTATCATAGAAATATAAAATTCATATATCTATGGTTTGTATGTATTGTCCACGCATTTCTCCGGAACTATTGATTGGATTGCGACCATTTTTTTTTAACTGGCTTACATTTACTTCGACTTAGGAAGCAGTGCAAAGTTTCATCAAAATCTGTTCAGTAGTTTTCAAGATATGGACTAATATGTGTAAGAGTGACGGCCTGGCTTATTGATACGAGCTACGGGTGTGGTGTCAAAGGTCTCAAAAAACGAAATTAACTCAAAATTATGAAATAACTTTAATTTCGTCAGTCGGTGGCAAAAAACTAAAACAGATCCCAAGTCATCGACTTCCGAAATTAAAGTTATTTCATAATTTTAAGTTAATTTCGTTTTGAAGTCGATATTTTTTTTTAAATTACTTTTTTATTACATAAACAATTTATTAAATTAATATAACCGCAGGTGAATGGACCGGAGACATTAAAAAGTAATCTTGGACATACTGGATGCAGGAGGCGGAGGATCGGGTGTTGTTGCCTAGTATGGGATAGTAACTATGTCTTACATAGTGTACTGCGGTAGGATGACTTGATGGATGATTGAGTGAGCAATGTTGAGCCCAAGAAAGTTCATAGGTAATGGACCATAAACACGCAGTAAGGGACATTGACGCGCAAATGCTTACTATGAATTCTGTAAATGATTCTAGACCCACCAGCGTTGAAATGTTTGGTCAGTTATTAAAAAAAATCTGCTGATCTATACATTTTGACCTTTTAGGTACTTATTGCACTTTTTTATAAATCACTTGACCTCTTGCCGTATTTTTAACATTGTTCGCAATCTCATATCAGTCTCAATCTGTCAAAAATTGTATAGCGTTTACCTACATATTTGATATTTGATTGTCGCTGGCATGAGATTGCGACTTGAATTTGAACGTTTTTAGGTAGGAGAATTGGCCTTCGGATTTTTTTTAATAACCGACGATTTATTTTAACGGGTCTAGCTCATGTATTATCTAAGAGTCAATCAAATTGTAATCTCGGGAGTAAGTATTTCCAAGATTACAATTTTATTGACTAAATCTTACTAGTGATTTTCCTTCCACTGTGATGTTCCAGATTGAAATCGGTTTTTTAAACAATTTTGAAATATTATGGTTGTTTTTGAGCATGGTTCAAAACAGAGCTTCTGTAGTTTCTTTTTCATGCACAGCACGCACACTAAACAACCGCGCACAAATACCTAGTTTAGTTTCCACTTTCCCTCCCGAGAGATCGACTGTCAATATCAAACAGAATCTTTTGTGAGGTACCTAATAACTACGAGTATTACGACTTTACACATTCGACGCTTCAGTTTATATAAGTAAGTACTTAGGAGTAAGTTTTAACAATAATTTAATATATGTACTTAGGTACCTACTAGCAGCACCCCGCGGTTTCATCCGCGTAAGTCTCTAAACCGTAGGAATATCGGGATAAAAAGTATTCTATAAACTATCTGTGTGCCAAATTTTATCAAAATCCGTTCGGCAGTTTTTGCGTGACAGAGTAACAACGCGTTTATAATATTAGTAGGATTAAAAAAAAAAAAACAATAAATAATCAATTTATTACTTATTATTTCATATTGGGCTATTTAAGTAGCCCAATATGTTATTATGAAATTGGGCTACTTAGTGCAAAAAACGGTTTTTCAAGAAGTTCTGTTTAGGCCTAGCACGTTTGCGGACTATTTCTAAAATAGGTACTTATGCTGATTATATCGCAATTGCGGAAATCGTCAGTGTCATATTATTAGTTTCTCTAATAATTAGTTTTGGACACCATTCCATATAGTCTATGTCGTGTTTCTATCGATCTCAATATTATTTATCCCTTCACACGGTGGTGTGCACGGTTTTCTAGTAATGTTTTTGTACTCTTTTTCCGCCATCTTCAGCTGACACGCACCACTGCTCTGCTTTCCCAATCTTATTTATTGCCTCTGTATCTCGAGCCGAAGGAAAACTCACATCATGTTAATTTCCTGTCCGAGCCCGGTCACTTGGTATTTCTCGGAGTCAGTCAACCGATCAATACAGACATTAAAAATATTAATAACGTAATCCTGTTACGTAAAGGTCTGATACGCCTTTCTCATAACTCCGTGTTTGTAGGTACGAGTATATTGTCTGCAAGATTATTTGCAAAGTAACGTTCACTATTATAACAGGTAATAAAAAGGTGGAAGCTAGAGGACACGTAAGCAATCACTGTCACCAGCATACATGTATGTTTCTGTCGTTAGAGGCCGGTATTAATAACGACCGCTTTTATGCGAAGGGCCCCCGGCCAGTTCCCGGGCCACTACACTTATTTAAATTCCCGTTTTTGTACTAAATTTACATTACATTCCTTGCCCGCCAAGATGTCAAGGTACAACGGGGAGACGATGTCATGTCCCTTCTTGTGTTGTAAATTGAGGGTCACACAAAAACCGTTGCGCCCTTACCGAGCCCATAACGTCCAGCCGCCCGATCGCCGCACCCGCACCCGCTCGGACCGACACGATCACGTGAAAAACTACGGATCCACTTATTTTTTTACTGTTTTGATGTCCGCTCGATACATTAACAATTCGCGTTTTTTTAACTCAAATGCAATGAACGCAGTACACCGGGTACTGTATGGTTTAAATTTTTGTGAAAAAATGTTAAATTACGAGGGGACGATTATAAACACATGCGCGAGCGCGTCAAATCTTCAGCCGGCGCGCGCGCATCGTCAGGGACGTATTATGGCATTTTTAAACCGACAGTAGTACAGGGGAAGGGCTTTTTTAAAAATAAAATTTACTTTTTAAGTAGAAAACGTGTCCCCGCAGTCGAATCCAATTGTTGCGTGTCGGATGAGCACGAGTTCGATTTTATGTGTGGAAGGGATTTTTTATGGCGTGGTGTGTGCCACGCGGTAAGAGGCGAGGAGACGCGGGGTGGAGTGACAGATAGCATCGTCTTGGCACCGACACGCGTCTGCACGCACAAACCCTTTAGCTGCGTATGTTTTATGTGACATCACTAGCCGCGGGCGTGACTACCTTTGTACTAGCACATACAAACACTATTTTTGTTGTCTTTTGTGTAAATTTACGTAAAGGCTTTACGTCACAACGTTTTCAACTGATGTGACATGCCGATAATAGTTGATAAACAAGGTTTAATACTTCTTCTATTTTGCCACTAGCCCACATACTAGTTTTATTGATTTACTACAATATCAACATAGGTTTCTTAAGAGTACTTATTGTCTTTTACTACTTCCTCCTTTTTATATGAATTGAAAACAAGACGTTCTTGTTTCACGGGACCCCTTTGCTTTCAAACTTTAAGAACGAAATTTTGGCTGCCATAGTGATCCTAATTATATAAGTTGAAATTACAAAAAATGAAAAATATAATCTTGGTGTAAGTCCTTCTGATTATTTCGGGAGTGACTATTAACAACCACTATGATCTACTTCGTTGAGTCTTCCTGTATAAAGGATAATGTTATTTCTGACAACAGCAGGATTTTCTGCAAATTATCATAAAATCTGCTCTCCTTTTTGAGATCACAGTAAATATTTCAAGTTTTAATTACTTAGGTATTAATCACAACTTAATAACATACTTACCTAAATACAACATCATCATAGGTACCTACACTACTCATACATTCGTAGGCTTACATAAAATTATTACAGAGCCAGTTACCGATTTAAACCGTGTAGGTATATAATAAAATTCGGCAATAAAAAGCTCACGAGTAAATCCAGCCGCGGTGGGCGACACCGAAAGAGGTGAACAAGTCACAACTACTCTTTACTCCCTTCGCAGGGAGGCCGCCCCTCCCTCCCTCCCACACACGCTCTCCAGAGATGAAAGTTTCGTGGGGTTACACACACGAGCGTGGCACAGAACAACAAACGGCGTACTTGCCAAACTCTAACTTTAATTGTGTCTTTTCAATCGATAGTTTCTTGGGCCCATCTTTCATTGAACGTTTGCTGTCTGTCCAGTGTCACTGTCGTCCTGCCTTTGACGTCGCCATTTAATTTGTAAGGTGAGATGGGGAATTCGTAAAGGATTCTTTTATTGACGGGCCTAGTTCTGACTGTCGGCTCTAGCTTATATTTTTGACACGAAAAATTATTGGCTCTCGTTTTTTGAAGGTAAAAGGAATGTTCCTCGCGAGTGTAAATCAAGCCATTCATACGTTATATGCGGAGTTCTAAGACCCCTGAAGTCTGATACTAATCATAGCATGCACGCACCTTCAGCTGTTTCCATTGAAACAGCGCCTTGGACTTCATGATTTTTATATTCTAATTCATAATAAAAATGCCATCACTAAGTTCTATACACGTATGCATGTGTAGTGAACAAGACATAGGGGTGCTGCGGGGCTATCCCCTGCGTCCGTCGCGTCCGTCCCTTGGCGCAAAAAGCGGGCAATTGCATCCTCGCTCTTCGCTTTGCATAATCAATAGTACCGGCCATCATTGTGAGCTCACATGGGGTGAATTATATAAAAACTCAATCCTTACATACGCACAAAGAGTTCGGTTGTGATTATAATAATTTATTTTAGTGAAAGCTCGTAGCCATGACGGCCAGTATAATGGTATGTTCATTTTTATTGAGTCATTCATGGACTCTATAGGGTTTAAAAGTTTCTGGGATTCTGAGCTAGATTCTAGAAGGATACCTGCATGATAAATGTAGATGAATAAGATTTGATAGGCTTTAAATGCTTTAGGGATTTCTTTTAAACACAAACAATTTACTTCAATATTGAGCTTCATGCATAAAATGGCTAAAAAAAACTTCAAAACACTGCCTTTGTTGACCATACTAAGCAACGCGAATGGTCAACTTTGGGGAGATTAGAGCTTTCCATCCAATCCAGAAACTTAAATTCTGGTGATGCACTAGCATGACCGATTGTTGTTACTTTTTCTGTTGAGACACCTGTCAAAAAACCCTAAAATGTGTCACAAAATTTCTATCAGCAATGCTCTAGGTATGTTTTCTCTGGTTTTTCTTAATTTCTGTAGGTAGGTACATATTATTCAGTAGTTCTTTCGAATTATATTACCTACTTAATTATAATTGCAAATAATCGCTTTAAAGTTTACAAGGCTCTTGTCTACCTGTTTGGATCGTATTAGCAGATTAAAATACAGATCAATTCTCGGAAAGAGATCGGATGTCGCGATATCCTTCACGTATTTACACATATTAGAATTCCATTGAAAACTAGATTTATTTTGATGACATACGATCGTTTACTATTAATCAGATTAAGTAGCACCACGATTTTGCTTAAACAATGCAATATTAACTGTGAAATCTGTATAATTTATATAAACATAGAAGATTTAATTCAGTGACCCGTTGTTTTTGTCACAATGGATTTATTTTTCGAACCCGTCAGCTTTCGACGAACGATTTAGAATTCTCCAAAAATACGGAAATCATCGGGCGGAATATTTAGTTTTGTCATCGATTACGCAAACTGTTTCAAGGGTGCGCTGCGCTACACTATTGTGAAAAAATATGAGAGCGTATATAAAAACTGATGCAGCTGTCGGGTGGCACACATGCGAATTGTAGCAGAGCGGGTGCGGGCAGGAAGGTCGTATGTGACGGGTCCCAGTGGAGACGTTGTGGCGTTGCACGGCGCAGCGCGGCATGTACGGCGACCCTCGCGCACATAGGAAGGGTTCCGGACTCAATCCGCGCGCTAGGAAGGGTTCGCACGGCCGCGGACGCCCGCCGACGCGCAAGCGCACGCGAACTTGCAAAAAACTCTCACAATGCGTACAACATCGCTGTTTTTGTTGTTAATACACTAGATTGTTCGTAAATTCCCTTTCTTCACAAAAAATGTAATATCATCAACTCGTTCACGCCCGGCCTTTCAAAGGGAGCTCTTTGAAGAGGGAACACCAAAAATTGTTAAAAACTGGTAAAAAGTGGGTCAGAAAGGGGTGCTTTTGAAACTAGTAATCACTACCTCGCGTATATCGATTGCCGTTATTATACAAAAAAATCCTTTTTTGGAATCGACAGTTGGGAATTAGGATCTTTTATTATTACGGGATAAAATAATAAGTGGACTAGTTGAATTATTGAGAAGGGAATAATTATGAGATCTGATTACCGTTCAGCTTCAGCTACTGTGAACACGCATGGGGAGAAGAACACTGCGGGGAACAAAATAATAATATAAGACTAGATGCCGATGCAGCGATGAGTGCATGTATTGTATCGAATTGGTATGTCTTAAAAACATATGCAACTTAATTAACCGTATTATTTCCAACTTTTTAAGTAAATTAGGCACCTACTTATTGCAAAGATACAGTCAGAATTGGTCACGAACTTTCAGTATTCTAAGATAAAAGGGTTTAGTCTGCACCAGTTCTACTTGAACACCAACAGATTACAAAACATAATAAAAGCGACACTTCGATCGTTATCGCACATTTTTACCCCAAAAACTGAAAAAATGAAATCTCAATCATTTATAAATTAGCTTCGCGGACAACTAGTATGTTCATCCCTTTATCAGTTTTACAATCGGCCACAATAAAAGGGTACGGATTGATTGTCGAGGTAGCTTTTATACTTTTTTATTTATTGTCACCGTTCGATTTATGTTCCAATTTCTATGACAGCGACTATAGACACACCGAATTACGATAATGGCCCTTGAAACCGCTAATAGAGGGAATGTTCTCCTACAGTAGTTGTGCTGGCTATTTTAGGAGTTTCTAAAGAAGTATATGGAATAATTTTTAGAAATGCTCTTGATTTTTAGTTTTTGCCCGGGAATATGTTTGTAGAACGCATTCAATCTGCCTAGCCTAGCCTTTTCGCAACTATGTTGGGGTTGGCTTCCTGTCCAACCGGATGCAGCTGAATATCAGTATTTTAGATGGAGCGTGCGACATGCCTACAGATCTCACCTTCACACCCCAGTTACTGGGTAACATGATACCCCCTTAGTATGGTTACCAGACTTGACTGACAACTAGTCAGTCAGAAGCAGATGATAGAAGAAGATGTATTTGTACGCCTCTGGGCAAAACATAGAGGATCTACCTGCCTATAACATCTCGCACACTATTGTAATTTAACCTATGTTTACAAATAAAGAATTCTGATTCTGATTCTGATTTTGAAGCTCATAAGTCTGATGACTACCCAGTCAGAAGTTGCGGGTGTAACAACTGTGAAAGATCTACGAATGACAGCCGGGAACAACGGCTTAACGTGTTTTTCGAGGCACGGAGTGGTCTTGAATAGTCTCGATACGTAATGGATGGTCACTCATCCACGAACCAACCGCGGCAAGCGTAGCTTAACCTTCGTTCGACCTGTGCAGCTTGTTTTCATTTAGCTACGTTAGCATTTTGTTCTTAGAACTCATTATAGGTTTTTATTATAACTGGCATGAAAAAGCCAGCAATGGTACAATGTCTGACTGTCTGCGCCATAGATATATTATAGAAGAATGTTTTTTATATTTCTATGGTCTGCGCCTACGTAGCAAGTATGATTTGCTTTTATCTGATAGATATCAAAAGGTATCAATAGATAATAATAACCGCCCCGTATCTCTACGTTGACGTCTTGGTGGGGCTTAATGCGCGGTCCTGAACTCTAGGTCTGTGCCGGTAGAAATTTTGCTTTTCTGAAACAAGTCTAGACTGAGGAGCCAAAACCAAGAGAGATACAGAAACCCGCAGGGCAGCATGTGGCGAGCTGTTGGGCAGTAGCGACCCCATGGACCCTATCTCTCGGGAGAAATCTTGTTCCTAACTTGTTGATGTTAACTTGATGTGTGTCTATAGAACACCTGACTCGGATCTAGATATATTCTTTAGAAAATTAAAAATAACATTAGTTATAATATGTAAAAAAGATAATTATAATAATGTACTATGCGGGGACTTCAATCTTATATATAAAATTCTCGTGTCACAATGTTCGTTCCCGTACTCCTCCGAAACGGCTTGACCGTTTCCCATGAAATTTTGTGAGTATATTGAGGAGGTCTGAGAATCGGCTAACATCTATTTTTCATACCGGTACTTTTTATCCCGGTCTACGCGGGTGAAACCGCGGGGCGCAGCTAGTATAGATATATTCAAAAATAAAAATGAATTTATTCATATTTTATGCAATTACAGTCTAAACCTACATATTAATGAACCTACAAGACAAAACACATGTATTGATAATATAATAAGTGACATTGTAAATACAAAGGGAGAAATACATGAATTAGGTCTTTCTGATCACAATACGGGACAAACCGTATTAATAAATAAAAACACTGATAATAATCACTCACAAAAACACTGATTTACATACAAAAGAGAATCTTGAATATTTAAATACTACCTACATTAGTAATCTGTCTTTCTCGGAAGTATTTTTAGAAACAGATGTAAACAAAGCCTTCTCTTTACTTCATAATGAGATTTACCTATTCTTCAATCTATGCTTCCCAATATTAAGAATTAAAATTAACAAAAATTCAGTCAGACCAAAATGGATTTCAAAGGGATTAAAAAGATCTTTTATTACAAAAAGAAAGCTTCAAAGTAAATACTACAAAAATAGTCACAACAAACAATTGTATAGAAACTACAGTAAAATCCTTAAAAAGTGTATGACCTACATCCAAAAACACAATAATAAAAAATATATTGAAAAAGCAGAAAATAAGTGTAAAGCTACATGGAATATAATAGGTCTTTACCTATGAAATTGCCGTTTTGTATGAAAAAATTTAAACGAATTTTTTTCATGCATTTTTTATTTGTATTAATCGAAGTAATCACCCATGCAATCAATGCATCTTTGCCAACGCAGTGGCAGTTTATTGATGCCCTTCTTAAAGAAATCAGCTGGACGGGAGGCAACAAATTCTTCAAAGGCATTTTGTACTGCCTCTCGGGTATTGATTTTTTTTCCCGCCAAGAAGTTATCCAAATTCTGGAAAAAGTAGTAGTCTGTAGGCGCAAGGTCTGGTGAGTAGGGCGGATGACGGAGAGCTTCCAACCCCAGTTCTTGCAACTTGGAGACCGTCTGCTGTGCAGTATGAAGTCGCGCGTTGTCGTGCAGGAGCAGCGGAGACGAGCGATTGACCAATGCTGGTTGGAGATGTGCCAGCTTCTCCATAATTGTGTTCAGTTCTTCACAGTACACATCTGAAGTAATGCTCACCCCGTTTGGTAAGAAGCTGTGATGAATCACACCGGCGCTAGACCACCAAACAGTGACCATCACTTTTCTAGGGGTAAGTTTTCGTTTAGGGCATTGTTTAGGTGCTGAACCAGGATCCAACCAACTTGCTGAGCGCTTGCGGTTATCAAACAGAATCCATTTTTTATCGCAGGTAACAATGCGGTTCAATATTCCTTCATTTGTGTGTCTGTTGAGCAGTGCAAGGCACGTCTCGACGCGTACTTCGCGCTGGCGATCATTGAGTTCGTGGGGCACCCATTTGTCAAGCTTTTTTACCTTGCCAATTTGACGCAAATGGACCAATATTGTTTTGACGCTAACGTCGAAAGCTGCTGCTAATTCAGCCGTAGATTGTGTATCATCAGCTTCCACAATCGCCTTTAATTCGTCATTGTCGACCAAAGTCTTCGGACGACCGCGAGGTTCATTTTTCAGGTCGAAATTTCCAGAACGGAAGCGAGCAAACCAATAACAAGTGGTGCGTTGGTTTGTAGTGTTAGCTCCGTAAACGTCGTTGATGTTGCGTGCCGCTTGTGCCGCGTTGCTGCCACGACGGTACTCATATTCCATAATTACTCGAATTTTTAACGTATCCATGATGACGAAAAAGATTGAAATGCGATGAAAATGTAACACTAATCAATAAACAAATGACTACTTCTGGAAAAAAAAAATCCATGTTTTTAAAATAAAATTAATTTGATATTAGAATTCTTAGCCAAACAAAAATTATTTTGATTTGAAATGGCCAGTACTGCAGAACGGCAATTTCATAGGTAAAGACCTAATAGTTAACAATAGACTTAAAAAGAAAAACACGTAGTGAAATTAGGGACATATCAGACGGAGATAAGCTATTGACAGATGGCGATGATATAGCTGAACACTTAACTAAATATGTCGTAAATGTAGCTAAACCTAAAGGCTACCAAACTCCCAGTAATGATAATAAACCTAAGCCTACAAATACAAAAAGACTGCCGAACTCAATATATCTAGAACTAACAACATGCATAGAAGTAGTTAAGGCAACTATGGAATTACGCAATACAAATTCGGCCGGTTATGATCACATAACAACAAAAATTCTAAAAGAAAACATATGTGCTATAGCAAAAGCTTTATCCCACGTTATAAATCTATCTCTTGAAAACGGCATATTCCCTGACAGTCTAAAATTTTCCATAGTAAAGCCAATTTACAAAAACAAATCTAGGCTCGAAGCTGGTAATTATAGACCCATTACATTAATTCCAGTAATTTCAAAAATATTCGAAAAAATAATGAGCACTAGACTAATGAAGTTCCTTATGAAAAATGAAGTGATTAGTATCGAACAGAATGGATTTCTAAAAAATAAATCTACTACATTAGCATGTTTTAAATTAGTAAAAGAAATACTAAGCGCACTAGACAATATGAGCAAGGCGTTTGACATGGTAGACCACTATTGCTTATTCAAAAAATTTGAACAATATGGAATAAGAGGGCCTGCTTATAAATGGTTCGAAAGTTTCTTGAGGGTTCGACAACAATGCACAGAAATAAAACAAAATTGTACAAACACGAATACCCAAAAAACCGTCAACATACTTGGTGTACCATTATGATGTACCACAAGGCAGCGTACATGGTCCGTTACTGTTCATAATATATATAATAAATGAATTGCCAAAATCAACTGATCAATTCACTGTCCTTTTTGCCGATGACACCACTATTTTGACCAGAGAAAACACAATAGATGATGCTATAAGGGTAACAAAAAAAGCTCTGGTGGATGTTGTTGACTGGTTGGACTTGAACAAACTGAAAATAAATCTGGCTAAAACTAAATATATGACATACACTACAGTTAATAAAAATAGGGAAAACTCAGACAAAAATATAAAGTACCAAAATCATGACATTGAAGAAGCTAATAACATTAAATTTTTAGGTATAGTTATTGACAGACTCTGTAATAGGAAACCACAAATAGATAGTATGAAAAAAATTAAACAAATTCGTATTTGCACTTAGAAAAATAAAAACTCTCACAAATATAGAAACTGCTCTGATGGTTTACCACAGTCATGTTTGTTCTGTTCTAAGATATGGATTAATCATATAGGGTAACTCTACGGACGCCCAGAGAGTATTCATTGCTAAAAAAAAATGTATTAGATCGATTTTTAATCTTAAGTGGACAGATTCTTGTCGACCAATATTTATGCAGCAAGAACTGAACTTTCTTGAGGCCCCTCTTTTGCTGAGGTCCTTTTCTTCGCATTTATAATATTAGTTAAAATGTTTTGGTAGCTAAGTAGTTTGTACTGTTTGATCTTGTAAGTTAAGGTTTCTAAAGCTGTAGTCCCTTCTAGTTTTTTTACTCTGTCCTGTGGTCTGAGATAAGCATGTTATTAATATCCACCTAAAAGTTAAAAAATTGTTATGAGTTGTTACTTAAAATAAAGTCGATTTGATTTTGTCTTTTGATGGGGGAAATCCAAGTCTACTGGTTTTCTTTTTTCTTTCTGATTATTGTTTTTATTATTTTAAGTTTGTTCTTTAGTGCGAATTGGAGTGGTTTCTTTTCCCATAGCATTTCATTAATAAGGTAGGGTATCATCCTTTTGTTCTCTGCATTTTTTTTGTTCAATCTTGCAGTTGAAGTCGCCCATCAGAATAAGATTATTGAGGGCAATAAGAGGGCAAATAAGATTATTGTTTGTGTAGTGTTTCGCAAAATTGTTCTGTCTTGTGTTGTTAAATCCAGATTAGTTGCATATGCTTGAATAGTAGATAGTTTTATTCCTCGAATTTGAGGTCAAACTCTATCCGAAAGTCCAGTAAGTATAGATATGTACTATATATATTTAATTTATACTTATTTTTTATTAGAAATCCAACACCGTTGAGTCCTCCTGGTTTTCCTGTGTTACAGAATATGTGGTCTTCGTATCAATCGATACAATAATTAAATAGGTATATGATGCTACATAGGTTCAGGTCAGTTTGTGCTCGAATGTCAACCGAATCCCAAAGGTTCACATCTACTGTAAGGCCGCAGTCGCCATTGGATGATAGTATTTCACGTTTAAATGTGTATGATATACGTTTGTATACATATTATGTAAAGTTTTTCCTTATGATTCAATGGTGTTCATTCGACACTCAACGGGCTATAGGGTGCAACTCGGTAGGCTCTATAATCCTTATCCATAACCTAAGGGCACGTCTTCTCTACCGTTATCGTGCCCCTGGTCTACTCCTTGCTATGCAATGGTCTCTGTTGCACCATGTAACTTGAGGCAACAGGGGTTAGTGTGAATCTTTGGGTTCATTCGAGTACCTAATCGAGTCTGGTCAAACGCTGGGGTATTGCATTTCATTCATTCATTCATACATGATATTACTAGCTTTTAAAATAGCCAAACATTTCTAGGAATGTCAGAGTCGATTGATATATACACTGTTATAGTTTCATAGGTGTAAGCAATGTGGGTAGATAAGCTTTTCTAAAACACCTGTTTCCAGGATTTCTGTTTGAAGTCGTTCTCTGTATAATAGTATGGTGAATTTTTATGTTAAGCAAATTTGGTTCTAGTGTGAGAAGTGTCACCAAAATAAAAATTACTAGATAATTAGGCCAGTCAACATATTTTTAAACTAATTTTGGGTATGCTCAACAAAAGTAAATCCTCTGAGATTGATGATGAGTGGTTTTATATTTAAAAACATAACTTTGTTTTGGCTAGTTACTTGTTCTTGACTTTAGGGCACACTATTTTCATTAATTTCATACAGAATCTACTTCAAATCCAAAGATTCGGTTATAAAATGCAATATGACTGTTACGCAAATGATGATGAATAATGTGCATTTTATTAAAATTATTGCTGGTTATTTTTATCGGTATACTCGGTAAAAGCTAGTGCAGTCTATTCTTAGGTAAAGATGGCTACGGAAATATTAAGCTCTAGCAAGTTCTAAAATGCCTTACACAATATTTTCCGAGAAAATCTAAATAAAATGAGCCTCAAAGAGACTTACCTAGAAAAGAAAACATGGTTATAGTAGAAAATAGAAGAAATGTTGAACAATACCTGCCAGGAAAATTGAGATGAAATAAGCCGATTTTTTTTCTAGAAAGATCCACGGATCAAGAAACCTTTCATTTTTTTAACATGATGTTAACATGAATGAGCGTATTCATGTTGAAAGTAAGTAATGGCATTTTGGCAAACATATTTGGTAAAATTTAACCATTAGTTAGGTACTATTTTTAACCATTGGTTCATGGTTAAGTTAACTACGAAAGAAGAAACCGCCCCGAAGAAATCTTTTAAACAAATAATAAAATTGAAACGCTGTTCGTTGGTAAGCCCATCACTTGAGAATAGCTGGACTGATTTGAAAATGTTAATAGTGCGAATGAGGTTTTCACGGAAAGAAAAAATTGATACTGTCCCGGAAAATGTTCAAATTCGGGAAAACTGAACGTCCTTTTTTCTATGGGATTTTTGTATGAACTCAAGATCATAACTCACAATTCAAACGATGGATATGCGTGATTCTCTTTTTGCTTTGTTTAGGTCACGGAAAAGTTATCAGGAAAAATAAATTAGGAGAATATATTACGCAAAACTAATTCTACGATTACAAACAAAACTGGAACAGGACAACGTCTGTCGAGTCAGCTAGTGTTTAAGGAAGTCTTTCAGGTCTATGCTGCCTCGTTTTCGTGGTAAACCAACGTTACAAGACATTGTTGCAGTTACAAGTTTTGGTGTTGCGTGGAACATATTCATCCAGTTTTCGGGATGAAACACGTTTTCGAAAATGATGTAGCTCTAACGTAATATTATTGTAACATAAGCGAAAGCTTACCGTGAACGAGAAGCGATAAACTGAGCATAAAGTTAAATTAAAGCGAACCCTTTTACCTGTTGTGTGCAATTACACGATGTTTACACGGACATTATTCCTTTACAACTCTTCCCCAACCCTTCTATTGTGACTTTTTTGTGCGCGCGCGCACTTGTGGCCCGGACGCGTTCGTAAATGAGCTCGACTTAAAACATATGCACATTAAAAAGCTCAAAAACCTTGCGTAGACGCATCAGGTGAGCGTAAAGTTTCACTTTCAAATATTTCTTTATTCAACCCTTTTTTTCTGTGACACGCGTGGCGTAAAAAATATTATATTATAAACACAACCCTTCCCTTTGGTTTCGCCCGTCATTGAGCACTGTTTTGTAGCATTTCTGGGATTTAAGTAATTGAGTTTCAGTTGTTGTTTAGATTCAAATGTTTTTTTTAACCATAGTCCATAGTACAAAACAACTTTTTGATGATTCTTCCAATCAGCCAGTTTACCCACTGTATCTTGTGCATTGGCAGATTCCGCCTGTAGCTCCACGGCAAGCCCCAGCTTTCTACAGTCATGCTCGGCTAGTTACCCCCCCTTCTCGACCCACCACTGGTCTATTGTATCATAGATTTCTTGGAACATGCGTGCTTTTGTATGGAACACTTATTAAAAAGACAAAGAACAGTCACACAAACAGGTTTTCTATATTGTTAAGTGAATATTAATAACGGTTACGAATATTGTATTAGTTTTTGTTTAGCTGAAAAAATATCAGATAGGTGCGACAGTTGAAGCAGCAAACAACTTGCCGTGGACACGGTTTGTTTTTATACCGACACCTGTTGGTCCAGGATTATTGAATTTGATAAAACAACATATTGCGTTAATGTAGCCCTACAAAAAAGTTTTTTTTTTTTAATAAACAGTAGAAAATGAGTGCGGGCTGTGGGTCCTCTAGTAATGTTACCAACTCTTACATTATAAGTGGGCGCTTAATAACTGTTATAAAAGTTAGTTTTTGCGCATACTGTGTGTCATATTATTATCAAAGTGAATTGAAATTCATTGTTTTATTAAAGCAGATCTGAATTTTAACACCATGAGGTAGGTATGTTCTATTCGAACACCAAACATTTCAGGCTGAAAAGCATCGGATACCTGCATCACTGTTCACTGCCAGTTTAGCTCCACTATGATAATTGCTAATAACTTAAATATTCCTAATTATAGGAAATCGATAGCGTAAATTATCATATTTTATAAGGGCAGATGTAAAGACACATTGCTTTTCAGAAAGATTATCGATTAAACACGATCCAATTAATTGATATCGAAACAATCGCCTTTTGGACGTTAACGGCGTTCAAATAGCTCTATCAGTATCCTTTCGAATTAGGGTTATACGACCCGACGGTTTTTTTCACAAGACTCGCGTCTAGGTACCCCTTTTTTAATCGGATTTCGAAGGCGCGTGTGCGTTTTTTACACGTCTCAATAAAAAGTCAAATCCACCTTATTGCAGCCGTTGGGGTCACGTTTTTTTAAGTTTCCGTCGAACCGCGGTAGGTGAATGTATTAATTAGTCAGTCCTCCCGCGGCCCGCGGCTAGCGCCTAATAATTGTGAACGTTCATTTATAACTTTGTTAGCATAACTTAACAGACCGTTGCGTGTATAGGCAGATAATATCATTCTCGGTGGCTACAGTCAAGGGGTTTTATCAATTAGATGGTCTTAGGGTGGTCATCTACCGGAGCCGAGCTGTGTGAGTCAAAATGTATCATGTAGAGCTTACAAACTTCATGGGAATCTAATTTTAAATAGTCAATTTTAGAATGTATAGCAAACTTAAATCATCATATTAAGTTAAATAATACTACCGCAGCCGTTTATAGAAAGCCGTATTAAGAAAATAATAGCCATGGTCGGAAGCACGTGACATTAAACGAAATTTGCTTAGAATGGATCGTTGGAAGGAAAACTGTGGAATGTCATTAATATTCAAAACATTACTAGGAGGGATTATAAAATAATAGCAGTAATTTGGAGCGGCACGCGCCCACCACCCCCGCGCCCCGAACCTCACCACCTATGAGAGGAATTCCTTGATAAGATATGCACAGAAATATGTCCGCTTTATTACATTTTTTCAAGTGACTAACTTAGATTATAATGCCCCATATTTGACTCTTTGTCCCGTATTTACTTCGGGGATGACGAAAATATGCGCCTCGGGGAGAATATTTTTAATTAATATTTGCAAACGAGAAACGTATGTATGGTGGGTTATACTCGATTTTTTATTGAATCTAAATCTACTCGTTTACAAACCTCCGTTGCTACCAACTTGTGCCCATTACAAGTTCATACTAACTAACTACTAAGCCATTTGTCGTCGGCTAGTACACTGAAGTAACCCTATCATTAAATTCGATTAGAGCAGTAGTTTTTTCGGCAAAAGGATGTCAACTGCTGCAATTAGGCGCGTTGTAATTACAGCTTATTAGTTTGCCCTTCTTTTTCGAGCCAACGAGTAATATAAATTAATTTCAGTCCCATTTTCTACTTTGACTTTCGAAATGTAATTATAGGGTAAGTCGGTGTTTTTTCCTTCTAAATTAATATTGTATAATTCAGAGTTCAATTCTAAGGTTTTTTTTAATAGGAGTGCTAAGTATCGTAGTAAAAAGTCTGAAATGTGGGAGAAACAGTTTTTATCACCTGTTGTTTTGCATAATAAGAGAACAAAATACTTTGTGCATCGCAAAACGGTTACGCAAACTGTGGACGTCGCACTTCTGCGAATTTGAATATTGGCACAAACTCTTTTGTTGAGCAAAAATGTAGCAGAAAATACAAAGAGAAGTCATTTTGAAAAGGAGCAGTTTTAAATGATATTGCCTTATTCCCTTTAAAACGACACTGGAACAAAATTAGTAAAAATATGACGCATAAAACATGAACCCAATTTTTTTGAGATATGTATTGTTTCTTTAGAAATATAAAGTATAAAGTAGCATGCATTGTTTTGAAGAAAGGACTGCATAAAGAACACGATATAGTTTGAGTATTTCTATAGTTTTGGGATTTTCACAGTTTTCATAATATATGCTGGGTATTTCGAGGGAAAGGTCTAAAGCTGACTTCAGGATGATCAGAGAGTATCGGCGGAACCTGCGCCTGACATTTATCTGAACTTTAAAGTACTTACATCTGACTTTTTACAAGCTTTTATTTAACTTGCAATGTATGTTGGTTTGTTTAGGTCGAATCTTACAAGCTGAATTAAAACCACTTCCTCTTATCCTACGGAGTTGACATATTACATATTATTTCAGTTCCGAAGATAATGCATTTTTATTTTTATGAGATTTTATCATCAGCTGTTGTTGAAATGTTTCGTAGCAGTTGTCGGGGTCAGCTAAACTTTATCTTATACGGTGTGATTACTTTGTGGAGCTCGTAGCTAAGTAATAAAAGCCGCTTGGGTCGATCCATCAGGTTAAGTTACGCTTGCCGGGGTTGGTCCGTGGATGGGTGATCATCTTTACACACCGAGACTCCTCCGTGCCTCGGAAAGCACGTTAAGCCGTTGGTCCCGGCTGTCATTCGTGGATCTTTGACAGTCGTTACGGGTCGTCAGAAGCCCGAAAGTCTGACAACCAGTTTTACCACGGGGTATCATATTACCTAATTACCTACTGGGTTGTCAGATGTGGAGGTCAGATAGGCAGTCGCTCCATGTAAAATATTGGTATTCAGCTACATCCGGTTAGACTGGAAGCCGACCCCAACATAGTTGGGAAAAGTCTAGGCCGATTGATACGGTGTGATTACTTTGCCATCCATTTTACCTTCAGCAGCCCAAATATAAAATACCACCACAGAAAAAACGGTGGTTATTTGAATTTAGAACTTTTGACTGCTCGTAGCGACCACCGTACCCGTGTCGTAGCGGTGCCGTAGCGGTACCGTAGGTGTTAATAAGGTTCATTTTTCTCTCGAAATGGGAAGATCGGTCATTTGTAAGTTATCTGCGGTATGATGACTAAAACTTTAAAGGAAAGTAAAGAAGATTTTGTTCGTATGTGCCATGTGCTTTAGCAGCCATGCTAATACAACATACAGTTCAATGGAAAATTCTAACCATGATTATAACCTTCAAGATATTTTTAAACAATGTCAAATAACTATTTTAACATGATTTTGACCTATCTGCTTCATAACACTGAAAACAAGTTTCGAAATTTATCCTTAGAAGCTAAAAATAACACCAAGATCATAATTGTTTAGTAACCAACAAACAAATTGTAGCAATTCGCACAGCTACAAATAATATGCTCGACATAAAAGGTCTCGCAAAAAATCCTTAAAATATGGTCCGTAAGTAGTCCAAATAGGTTGGTTACCAAGAAGCCCGTTTTACCGGGCAGCGGTGAAATAATTGTCGTTGCCAAGGACTCACTAAGTCCTCTCAGATAATTGAGAGCCTCTCCGTATCTATGTAGGTACTGCTAAGTACCAATACGGACGAGGTTTATTTTCGTACAGATGAGGCTGTTTATTGTGGTAATTTGTTCAGTATTACAACTTATGTTATGTCGATGTTTTAGTATATCGTAGCTTCTTTTTGTGTAGTTGGTTTTGGTATAATGATAGAGAACAAATTGCCGCTGTAACTGGGGTTTACATTATGAATATTTTTGAAGTGAAAACTTCTTTAGGCGCGTTGAACGATTTTTGGTAGGAGAAATCTTACAGGTTCGCGTCATCGCGTCACCGCGACGTGCTATGCATAGTTTTACGTTTAAGTTCTGTCGGCCGTCCCCATGACTGCCAATTTTTTTTTTTTTGTTTACTCAGATTACTAGGGATTATGTCACTGTAAGTATAAAATATATGTCTCTACCATTTTTTAATTTTGCGATAAACTTGCTGCAAACACAAGACTCAAGAGCTTGTTATCCGCAAGAAAATATGTAGCTGTAGGCATTCGGTGGCGGGATAGGCTGATCAATCATGAGCCTACCCCTTCTATCCCGCCCAGTGTCGGCGCGAAAACAAACGGTTGCCTAGCAACGCGCCGGGGCGGGGGCGCCCACACCGACCCGCTACCGCATCGCTGAACCCCACACACGACACATACGACCCACACACACACACACACACTCGCACGATGCACAAAGTTCACTCGATCTACGAACGAGTGCGAGATTTCCACGATGGAGTTTACAATTGTCACGCAAGATTCTTGGATTGTGCTGTGTTTGATTGTTGTGGATACACAATGTTATCTAGGTAAATTGGTATTGTATATTCTGTTTAAATAAATACGCATATTACGAAAGAACATTACGCGTTGCCCATAAAAAAACATCTTGTCGTCTGAAACGTCTGAAGATAAAAACAAAACAAGGTGCTTATATTACAAGATATTGACGTATCTGTCGATATTCACAGATACATAAAATGGGCGTAAGTACAAAAATATACGCAAACATATCATCCGAAATGAGTTGTTATGTGTTGGTGTAATTGAGAACCGAAGAGAAGGTCGGTATAGGCAAGGCGCGCGGCGCGGTGATCCATCATCCCTCGGCTGACCGCTGGCGGGAGCGCCCCCCCACCACCACCCTCTCTTACTTTTCACTTTCTCTACATATTTTAAGGAGAATAAAACTTTCCCTTCACCCCCGACGCTTTTATTTTCTTCGGAATTGTAATAGAGTCGCGGTCACAGTTCGTTTCCGGAGAGATTCGGCAGTTCGGGATTCGGGACACTTCACGAATCTTAGTTGTCTCGTTATCGTGACGATGACGGCTTCCTTCAGACATTCTAATGTAAAAATGTTATCTCGCAGATTGTAATTCTGCTGGGAATCAACTTCGCTTACCCGTGTCAACTCTAACTTATCTTTTAAACGATTTCTTTGTAGCCCATTTGAAAGTTGCTTACGTAGGTGGCTCTGCGTAATTTGTATCAAATCTATCTGCTAAGAAAAATATTGGTCGTTTAAAATATTGTAGACTTCGTTTGAAATCAGTTGGATTCATTGGAATTTTGATTAGAGTTTCAAGAATAACACGTACTACCAAAAGGGTCAATGTGCGGTTATGCTTTTTAAAGTACATTAAACAAAGACATTAAACGTCATTACTTTCTTTTGTGCTACAAGTATTGATTGATAAGCATACAAAGATGCATTACAATAAGCAGGCAAGATTGTAAGTATCGTACCGAGTCGAGCGGTGAGCGGCGCGCGGTGGTCCGGCAGGCAGCATCACCGTGTCTATAATAAATGAACGGGCGCGGGGGACGCTGACCAATGGTAGTCCCTCCCTCAATCAATATGATGGACTCGGCCGCGAGGGGACGATCGCTCACTGATTTTTTCCCTCGCTGACAGGGCTCGGGAGGACGCGTTTTTGCGCCCTCCGTGCGGCCACGCGAAGGGAGCTCGCAATTAATAAGTGCGTCCGACGACTGCCGTGTCTCGCTCGGTATAGCTCTGTACGCGACTGATCTTATTGTTCCTCCGTACAAACATTAGACACTCCTTTTTCTTGTACGAGATAAATTGTTATTGCTTATCACCTTTTATAATTACTTTTACGGTTCTGTCTGCGTATGCGTTTGCTACACGCAGGGGATGTTCTAACCATTTAACATTTTGATTATACAATGTTTCAAAGCATTGTGTGTTTGAAACATGTATGTCGTTTTCGTTTCAGTACACACACACACACTTTTAAAGGTTTTTAAATCGACTACATAGGTATTCGATTATGCACCTATGACTATTAGATATTCCTATAATAACAATCGTTAATGGATTTCTTGTTAAATCTCTCATTAAAATAAGTAATTATAAGTAAACATCTTTTAATATTCGTCCTGAGTCTCTTATTCATAAAAAGCAATTAAAAAGCAATTAGACTAGATTGCTTAAAATTCATACTTCTCACTCAAAGTAAGCTTTGGAAAATTCTGTCGAAAACATCTCGCAGTTTCAAACATCGGAATCTTAATCTAAGTTTAAAATTTCTTCGAGAATCGGCAAATTTTGCACTAAGTCATTAAAGTATAAAACTTCGGTCATTTCGTTGGCGTTGCTTAAAAGCCTTTTTAGGCGGAGGAAAGTAATCTTTCATTAGGCGGGGGAGGAGCTAAAACGGAAGTTCTCTTTGAAAGGAAAATTACACGTCGGATGTGTCCGCGTGACGTTCGCTGAGATGGATTTTAATTATGTCAAACAAAGTTTAGAGAGAAAGTTGGCTCGTGACGCGGCCGCCATTACCGCGTGTGGTATTAGCACAGATCGTTACAGTTACAGTGCGAACACTCACTAATGACCCCCACGTTTGCTTCAGTACATTGTTTCTCTCGTAACAACTTGTGCATTAAGCCCGCTCCGCTGAAAGCTCACCCCGATCTGATGAAACCAACTCAAAAGTCCATTAAAAGTATACTTCTTGTTAGATTAACTGAAATTTGAAAGAAAAAGGTTTCTGCTGAATGGTATTATGTTTTACTGGGTTAAGATTAAACATATAAAAGCGGTTTATTTAATGTTTAAAGTTTATATAAAAACTGGGTAATATAGTTCAGATATTAGGAGTACGTGTTAGTCATGTGTACGAAGAAGCATCACTATTTTTTGAGAGCGCTAGTTTTTGTCTTGCAATAATTTGTGTAATAGAATCTTAAATCTAGATAAAATCAAAGATTAATTAATTCTTTTACTATTAATTGTACAAAAAGCTTCACAACAGAACCCAGATTCAAAGCTATTTTAACATTAATGAATAAAACGGCTGTATACCACTGATAGCTATTTGAATGGGCTAAAAGGTGCGATAAATCGGCCACGCCCGGCATTCGCGGCTCCTATAGAAATGTATGGCGCGACCACTGGCGTTAATCAGAATTCAGTTGCCATTAATTTGATTAGGGTTAGTGGGCGAGGGCCTATCAATCCGCCACATTACCATGCCGGCCACTAACAGGGCTATCAAGCTTGTTATACGGTAGTCACTGATAAGATTACGAACTGTTATTATACTCGTAGCATTACGCGTAGCATTTTGTTGTCGATGTTTTGTGATTGTTTTATAAGTGATACGGTTGTTGAAGATAGAAAATTGTATATCTTGTTAATGTGCTGCGGAATAACTTGATATGCATTTAGATGTAAGATATGGTGGTTTGATAGTGATATAACTTGTCATTGTAGTATGTGAATAAAGCTATAACCCTGTACGATTCACACATTACCATCTTGACCAATGATGCTATTGATGTGTTAAGTTTTTTTGTTTGATTGCTGTTTGTTGACTCTGATGTATGCCGTTGCTGCAGAAAATAATCAAAAAAATTTTTTCGCCTTTCACAAACTATTCCCCGTTTCAGTGGACAGCCCTCGCGGCTTGTAATTTCGACCGATTCGTGTCCAGTACTTTTAGGTCAATTAGGCAGAGTCACACCCGCGGCGTCCGCTAACTAATCACTGGGCACGCCAAACTTTATGCCGTGTTAATTTGACTAATGCGCGTCGGATTACAACAGTGATAAACTGGCCTAACCGACGTAAAACCGCGCGTCCGTCATTCATTTATGCTTAATTTGTTTACACGACCGATTACTGTTGTTTGTTGTAATAGCCATGAATTATGGCGTTTTAAATAGTCATCTATTTAATTTAAATACAGTGCGAAAAACATATTCTTTAGGCCTGTAAAAAGTTGTGTAAAGCCTCTGATTCAGATGTCACTTGTCTTCGCCGTAAATGTATAGTAGAGCAAGAGTTTTAACTGCAAATTAATAGGGCTTTCAATCTTTCATACATTCGAAATAAATAATTGAAGATATTTGTAACAGGCATAAATTTCCACATCGTGCTATATATTTGGTGACAACTACTGTTTGCTACTTACAGTAATGACGAAGGGGTGCATCAACCGGATGATAAATATAAATTAAATAATCGCGGGAGAGGCAATTAGGCAGCGGGCAGAAGGTGTCGTGTCCAGTGACAATTAGGTCGTGCTACTTAACCAATTAGGAGGAAACAATTGCCCTCATAGCGACCACTACAGTGTGAATACGCCCCTATCAGTGCGCCGGCCGAACACCGCTTTATGACGTTTTGAAAGGCACCTCATTATTTACAGAAAAAAGGAAAATTCGTCCAAAACTCATTCGTAATTGGCCTGCACTCATAGGGGACAATTTATGCTTCCATACAGTTATTGTTGTTCTGGGAGTATCATGAGTCCATGACGTGTCGCTAATACATTACTTATTCAGCGTAGTTTGTGATGGCCATGTTTTGTAACTATTTTAATTCAATCAAGTTACTGGACATTGTTTGGGAGGCATTAAAGTAATTTGGTGAATAATCCCCCTTTCATTACCATTGTCCGTGTGAAACATGACATGTGGAGGCTCTGTTCATGTCTAAAGGTTTTCCAGTTTTTAAAAGTTATCATTCTATCAAAAATAAGTATTTATTCGTTTATGGGTTCTACGGATTAAAATTTAAAATGCTTTTAATAACACTAACAAGGATATCGTGTCCAATGATAATAATATGTATCTCCATAAAAGGAATAAGTGATAATTTGTAAATATATGTTCTCAAATTGTGAGTACAGTTACGAACAAAAAGGTTTTGAAACTAAAAGTCCAGTGACTGTTCTTAGATTTCTTTAAAAATAAAACCTATTAGTGCAATATATTAAAAAACTCGAACACACAATCAAAATACGTTAGATATATCATGTTAAAGTTGTTGCAAAGCATTGAACAAAGTCTTTAGATGTAGGCTTTAGGTTAAAAAATATTACGGGACTGAAAAGGCAATTCTAAATATCATTTATACCCGTGAGGCATAAAAAGGGTTGGCCATTTGTCATATATTTACTGTGAACACGTAAATTCTTTCGGTTTAAGTCTATTAATTGCTTACAACTTCAAGTGTAGTAAAAAAATCATAGTTGCATTGTATAAATAGTAAGATTTTGTGCATTTTAAAAGCATTTTCGTTATTGTCATTTTCATGTTGAAGAGAAGAGAGCGCAATAGTTTTCAATGCATTAGAGAAAATAATTTAACCCTACAGATACCTACATACTTAAGTATATCGTTCTTCCATATTTTTGTTTAAGAAACTACTTTTCTCGGCAACTATACTGAACTAATATGGCCGGTTGTGTTCAATTGATGCGAGAGGGTGACTGTACTTAATTCATTTGTGTTCGCATGCGGGATCATTTTATACACTACGATACACCACATCACCACACTGCTGCCATTACATTTACAACTCATCCGAATGTTCTGCCGTTGTAGGTGGGGCACTGGTATATTATCATTACTCAACGCAAGTACCTACATGTCTATTTCATCTCTTAAGCATCTGTTTAGCAATCCTATAGAGGCAGTTAACACAGACGTCTCATGTCAGCGTTTTTGGAAATATCTACTTTTGTTCATAGTTTAAAAAGTTTATCAATTGCACGTTTTATCTACTTAACAATAACAATACCTATATCATATAGTTCATAAAAAATCAAATCAAAAGTACAACGGACAGATAGAATTATTATTAATAAAAACCGTTAAATCCACAAACAGCCATACAAGTTTAATTCTCATAAACAGGTTTCTTGATCTCGTAATTCGATATCCAACAAAAAAAACGAGATCCTTAATCGTAATCAAAAGCTCACAAGCGATTCAAAATAAAAAACGTAAAGAATTCACTTAGAGATGAGCCCCGCCTTCCACGGGATTGGTTGATAACCCTGCCGCCACGAAAGGGTTATTATTAGACCCCTTCCGCAGCCGCGCGCGCGCCGCCTCGCGTCTTCTTTTAAGTTTTTTACCGCTGCGGTTTATTTTATTTTTTATCAACACACGACGCGTTTCGATTGGATGAAAGGGTTAGGGTATAAATAAATCCGTGGCAGTTTCTACGCGAAGCAACTTTACATAGGGCGTGCCCTTTCGACAGTTAAAGGGTTGGTTTAATTGTTGTTTTGTAAGGGGATGTCGGATGGGGTTAAGTGGAAGCGTAAATCATGATGGCGTTTGTACATAAGTATTTATGTAAAGAAATATTATCCCCAATATGCGGCGCGTGACTACGAGATGTCGCCCGTAGCTTTCACCGCACGAAAATATTGAAAGTTTTTTACTATGCGACAATTGAATTTTTAATAATGGATAGGACATACAAAGTGACCTTTCCTTTAAGGGTAGTGTCATTTAAAAATGAGCTATGTGACGGTCATACGATCGATCGATATTATGAATCAACCACTAAAAAGCGCTTGGCTACGTCTTCTTAATTGGTTTTCGTAGTAACTGTGTATTACAATAATATCATAATGATAGTTCTATTTAGGAATAACAAATTGAACACACAGTGTAATTAAGCATTTCAAATGAAACATACACGTGCGTAGCGAATTTATCGCAGTTGTTAATCTCTACGAAACATTTGAACATAGACGTTAATCCGGCGACAGTTAAAATTAACCTTTGTTGATTTTACGTTTATGCAAGTGTCATAAAGTGTGCGATAGTTTCGGAGATGTGACGTGATGCTAGGACCTACACGAGGATTAGAGAGGTAACACCTTGCTCGTTTGTGAGCGTCGAGGGCTTGTCAACGCGGTTATAATACTCCTCTACACATCTACATTTAGAGGGATTAAGTATGCTTGCGCTATTTGGTGATGTAGATATGTTGCTGGTCATGGAGTTCTGCCACTATTGGTTTTTATTGGTATAAATTTAAAATTAGCCTAAAAACATGTTCTACATATTTTTTATCAACTATCTAAGGGCTAATTTTTCAATCGTCAGATAGGTTTTATTTGTGGAATAAATATGGCGGTTTGACAGCTTTTGTATAGAAAATATGTCATAAAAGTTTTCCGACTGTTGAAAAATTAGCCCTTGGTCGTCTATAAATTGACACTTTCTGATATAGGAATAGCTCTATTGTCGTTCGTCTTACTTGAACACCATCGTGCTGTGGCACTTGCCGCAGTAATGGCGGTCCTCCATGACTGCCATGAACACTCCCGCGCCACAACGCTCGCCAATGCACTCGCGACGGAGACGGTGAACTTTGCCGTTCTCTTCAACCTTGTAGAACCTAATTGATAGCTTGACCTTCTTCTTCTTGGGGGTGAAGTAATTCTTCTTCTTCACCGCGTAGGCGCAGCACCAGATGGAATGTGGACTCCTTCTGGAACTGGATCAAGAAGAAGACCAACCTCTGCTGGTCTGGAGGGATTACCTCCTTATCCAGATCTTGGCTTTCACATTTTCGATGGTATCCGAGGGTTCGACCTCAAGAGTGAGGGTCTTACCCGTGAGGGTTTTGAAAAAAATCTGCATCTTGGTTCACCATGCCACATGGAAAAGGAATACAAATGCCTATACCTATTCAATCGACATTTTCTCTTGTACCTAACATCAAATTCTTCGTCCAAGGAACGATATGGCCGTGTTGCAAAAAAACTACAACATTAATTTGTCATGTCCTTTGTACGAATAAAATAGATCAAAAAAACAAAAGCAGCAATTAAACAAAACGTACCTACGCAGAAAGATAGCAGGTTGGGTACAAAGAGGCCGAAACAAATTATCTTGCCAAATCTTTAAATATGAGATCCGAGATATATGGTATGTCACAGGACCCAAAACAACCCTAATATTTTAAAGTTTAGATCATCTGAGGCGGACTGCGGCGGCTATAAATTATCTATTAGGCGAACATCACTTGACGTGTCCACAATAGGCTAAGTTAACTTTTGTGCAACCGGGTTGAAGTCGGGGGCGAACAATGTGTGTACGAAACCCTTCCTCACCTGCATTCCCACGATGCGTTCTGTAGAAAGTGCATCGACTCATTGCATAGAAAAAAAGTTTGCGCAAATAAAATTTCACGTGAAACATTCAAATTTTACGTAGGAAAGGGTCAGATTCGATTGGCTGATATAGAACATGTGACCTGTGTGTGCGTGGGAACTAACTACTGACAATGATTACGTCAGCTATTACAGTATTGACGGCGTTGGGTTATTGTGACTTCTTTCATACTTTTTTTCTTGAAGGAACGAGTATAAACACCTAGGTACGTATGGAATCGATTGGAATTATTAATACTTTCTTTGTGCACAGTAGGTCTACACACGTCGTATTTAGTACATACATATTTGTTGTTTCTTGCCTGGACTTAGCTAATAATAGGGGCCTCGATTGTTTATTTACCTACTTTTAAGATGAAAGGACACTGTGGGACAGTGGCGATCTACGAGTAGGCCTATGTTCTGTAGCGGACGGCTACGGGCTGCTTCGAAGTTGATGTTTTAAAAGCTTTGATGATTATTTATCTAAGACAGTGTTTTATAGTAACCAAGGCAGGTACAGTGGTACCTACTAGCTATTCATAAAGATTCTCTATCACGTAGTTTCACGTATCCCATACACATCAAAGCTCACCTTACTGAAGAACTGATAGCGATCAGGATAAACACAAAATGATAGCAACCTTCCAACAGAAATTCACAGAATGCAAATAATAATGAAATCTCTGTCAATCTAGGCGAAGGGCGCATATTCCCACGTGTTTCTGCTTAACATTCGCCAAAGGATCAGTGTGGCGCATCTGATCGGACAAAAACCGAAGCCCCGAAGGTCAGTATCCGAGAGAAACTGCGCTGCTCTCGTATTGCACAGACCCTTTCACTCTCGAATATACCTGCGCTTTTTACTGCGTTCCCGGAATCGCCTCCGTTGAAGGGACCGACCATCGAATTTTGGCGTGTCTCAAAGTTTGGCATTCACCGTGACGATTGATAAGATAAGGGTTTTGTAGGTTTTCTAAGATCTGGATTGTTTCATAATTTAATTACCTTTCAGCAGAGCAGTGGTGGCCCAATGGTAACGGCCACGACTTACGAGTTGGGTCGTGGGTTCGAAGTTCGAATCCAGGCAGGCGCTTTACTTTGTCTAAATAATTTAATCACCACTGCTCTCAAAATGGTGAAGTAAAACATCGTGAGGAAACCGGCATGTCCTAGAATAAAAAAAAATCGAAGACATGTGACATTTTACTAACCCGCACTGTGCCCGCGTGGCAGCCCACTCCGTCTCGAAGAGAAGAGGCCTGAGTCCTAGCAGTGGGAACATTGCAGGCTGATTATGCTATACCTTTCATGATGTAATGATGCAGAAAGCATTATAATACTCCTAGTTATTGTAAATCAAATAGAATTCAATTGAAACAAGATTGAGAAACGGAGTTTATCGCGCGAATGGGCTGTAATATTTCGCAAATTCTTCTTTTACGAATGAACCTAAAAATAAATCAAATGTATATGGGATGGTCACAATAAGTCGGGTTAATTACTCGCCTTTTGGGATACTCCAATGAAAGGATGTATCGTTTTTCACTAAGTATGCAGTAGGTATCCATTTCTATCTTGTCTTTATAAAAACGGATTGGAACCAAATGTTTTTGACGTAACGTTTGAGGAATACTACGCAAAAATTAGGTAAACTAGTCGCCATTTTTGTGCATTCCATCAAGTGATATAAACTAGAACCTCAATATTTTCCGGATATATCGGAATAAGTACATAAAATAACTGCCGTAAATTAATTATATCGATCGATAGCTTAGCTGTAGAAATTACTAGAATTTATTATGCAAAGTGCTTTCAAGCAGTTTCAGGCAAGTTGGTAATTACCTGGGTTCATGATTTTAATGATTTTACATTTTATTGTGTCAAGTATGTTTTCTGTTTAATTTCTTATCATTTCACTTTATTACCAAGGAATATAATTTATAATCATTTTGCACAATTAGATTGTATTTTGCTGTAATAGAAATAGTTTTTGCAAGCAAATTTACCTAAATCTCTGCTTTGTATTCAGGTAAGGATTATTTTTTTGCCCAAAAACCAGACCAGGAGAGGCATTTTAAACTTAAAATCATTAAAATAGAGTCCAAATTCAAACGAAATCGATATTTTATTTGTTACTTATTGATGTAGTATTGAAAATCGATATCGCAAGTTTCGATCATTTATAACTCGCGTCTGACGGGCAAACAAAACGAATGATAGAAAAAAAAATATCGGAATGCGTAACTGGAAGAGTGGAAATGAAGTATTATTGCAACACTTGCACTTTCGATGGCGTCTTTTGTCGGATCGGATTGCGAGAGCTCCGGTTTCAAAGCAATTGTTATCATACCTACACTCGGTTACATATGACTCGATACATGATGTATGTTATTCTTCTATGTATACATTAAGTTCGAGTAAATGAAACACTTGTAACCTTGAGACGTTTATTAGTAGGCTATACCTGTTTGTTGTCACTGATGTTTTCCTGAATGAACCAAAGGCTGTAAACGTAAAAATATTAAGTTAAGAGTAGGTAGGTAAGTAAAGCAAGTACCTATTATAAGAAATTCGGGACAAAAGACTTCATTTACACAGTCCGCACGCGAGCTCCGAGGAATCGGGGGCTGAGGAAGCGGGTGGCTTTCAAGCACATACTATCCTCAAAATCCTCATAGAATTGAGGGGCTCGTGGCTAAGTAATAACAGCCGCACGGGTCGATCGATCAGGTTAAACTACGCTTGCCGCGGTTGGTACGTGGATGGGTGACCATATTTACATATCGAGACCTCTGCGTGCCTCGGAAAGCACGTTAAGCCGTTGGTCCCGGCTGTCATTCGTGATGGATCTTTGACAGTTGTTACGGCTCGTCAAAAGCCCGAAATTTTGACAACCAGTCTTACCAAGGGGTATCGTATTACCCAGTAAGTAACAGGGTTGTGGAGGTAGTCACTCCATGTAAAATACTGGTATTCAGCTGCATCCGGTTAGACTGGAAGCCGACCTCAGCATAGTTGGGAAAAGGCTAGGCAGATGACATAATTAATAATTATGAAAGAATTCTATGAGGATAGTAAGTATGTGCTTGAAAACCACCCGCTTCCTCAGCCCCCGATTCCTCGGAGCTCGCGCGCGGACCGTACTATCTCTTCGTTTAATTTAAGAAAATATGAGGCCTGTAAACACCTACAGTATAGATTGCAATAAAGATGGATTCCAAACAGCCCTACTTCACTTCCGCTTCACAATAAAACAGCCGCAAACTCTTTCTACAATTTCCTGATAAATTCTGTAGGTACTTCAAATTATTTTCAACCAAATTCTGTTTAAATGTATTTTATTTGGTTTCGAGTGGATAATAGTCGAGTGTCCTATTAAACATGTATCTGTTCAAGTTCTTGTTAGTGCAGTCAGTGATGCCTAAAAGGACTTTGTCGGCATGTGTACAAGCCCTTTACAATAGTACGCGAACGGGTGATTTCACACTCTAGTGGTCCCGGGTAACGCAAGCAAACCATCGCTTCATTGCACCGCGAGACCGCAGAGAATCGTAGGCAAACGAGAACTTACAATATGTTACTCTAAATACTTGTAATACAAAAAAAGTGCATTTGAAATAGTTTCAATTTGGTTATGATGGACTTAGGGACTTCAACTGTTTCATTAAACTCTTCCAAAAGTTATCTCAATTGTTATTCCAAATGTTCATTTCTGCATTGCGAGTTTGAGACTACATAATGTTCGGTCGGGCAGAATCTCGCTTGAAACGTATGAAAATAGTGTCTATGTATTTTTCTAAATAGAAAAATCCACACCAACTTAAACTGTTTGTCCACCGCACAACGTCAACTGGATGTCAACGAGAAACAAGATTATTCGAACCGAACGTGACGTCCCGTTGGACGTCGCGGTGGACACGCGGCCGTAGTGAGGCGCTAAGCAGACAGCAACTTTAATCTCCTATTGCGGCAACAGGCAACTCGCAACTAGCTGTTTACATAGAATATAACATAAAGAAACTGCGCAAACATAGCAACTCTAGTTGCAGTAGCTGCGCATTTCGATGATCGACAACAGTTTTCAGTTGCTGCATTCGATGACAGAATCAGTTCAAATTGACACGGCTAGTAACTGTCAAATTTGATCTAGTTGTGTCAAGTTGATCATGGATTTGAAAAGTTTATTTAGAATCACGGCAACCGTAATCTGGGGCCGTACCTACTATGACGTATTAATGCCATCACGATTCCTGGTGAAAAAGGATGGTGCTATCGGTCGTATATACACAACCGTCTCTCTCTCACACTGTTACTATGATGACTTTAACACGTCCTAATAAGCCTCCAGGGCCTTTTTGTTGCTGCAACTGGCAACCCTTAATGAAAACTTTTAAAAAGTTGATAGTTTCTTCAACTAAAGTTGCTCTGTCTGCGGAGCGCTTTACGCAAAAGTTTATTTTTCTATTGTTATAATTTCTTTAATGAATCATTACATAGGCTTTTTTTTTTTTTTTTGTGGATGGGAAATCATCAAATGACTTCTCCCGCTCTGGGCAGAGCGGGAGGGCGTGTCAGACTTTTACTGACTAAAACCCACCCATGATCCTTCAGTTGCCCGTGCCAGGGCCACGGTATCTCTTTCGAACTACCCGCGACCCCGGCGGCATCATTACATAGGCTAGGGTTGGGCGTGAAGGCCATTTGCCCGATATGCTATTCCATACATAATCCTAGCCTACTTTATGATTTAATAAAGAAATTGTAACAAAAGAAAAAAAAAACTGTGTTTTCTATTTAATTCAAATCTTACGTAAAATTTTGGGACACCCTTTATGTATTGCTACTTCGGAGCCGTCATCTCGTTCTTATTGACGTCCCGTTGACGTGGCGGTGGACAAACGGCCTTATTGATATGTTGTCAATCCGTCAATTAAAAGGGTAATAAATTGCTACAAAAATAAAATAATATCCTTATCCTACAAAGTACACCATCAAAATTAACATCGTAAGCTGCAATGTCAATACTCAAGTCGTGAGTGTAGGTGGTGCATCGCGCAACGCACGCGAAGACTTTCGCTTGCCTGCACTCGAGCGCGCGCACACGTGCACATTATGCGTCTCAAAGGATTTTTTTTACAATAAAACATATGCCGCTTTTTGCTTAACCCACTTTAAGCTCGATTATAGCCTTCTTACCTACATTTGCTCCGGTTTTTGTACAAGTGAAGCCGCGCGAAATGTTACTCTTAACTGCTTTTAACCATTCCCATTCTTAAGCGCCGCTTTTTGAAAATTATTCAATTAGATGTCGGCATTATTGACCTACATATTATGATAAAGAATAAGTAGATAAAAAGTTTAAATAGTTTGTTCAGCAAAAATATTTTACTTAGATAAATTTAAAAGGGTTTGTCCAATACTTCGTAGTGTGCGTGCTAATTACGCCAGTTACAGATCAAGTTAAATAATCAAAATTCATTATTTACGATTGGTAAGTAAAAATACGTTACCCATACGAAAGGTATATGTTCGTTGGTTTCTATCATTGTAGGGTCATATCGGTAAGTAGTCGATCCGCGGACCGTACTCTTGTTGGACCATTAAAAGATCACTTAAAATACACTCGTTTTTACCTTTGATCTAAAATAGAGAGTAGAAACGAACCCATAAATAATTTTGAACTTATGCTAAAATCTTTCCGTAGAACAAAATAATAATTTATTTGTTATACTATCGACTAATGCCAGGCCTTTCCAATTTCGAAATAATTTTGCTTGCAAGTTGCAATTGTTCATAGGACAAACAAAGGACCATAGGGCCAGGGTGAATCAGTTTATACAAAAAAACTTTTTACAAAAAAATACAACCGACTTCCAAAAACAACACTACAAAGTGAAAAATAACTTTAATTTCGGAAGTCGGTGTCTAGTTAAATGTATTTTCTTTTTTTGCCACCGACTTCCGAAATTAAAGTTATTTTTCACTTTGTAGTGTTGTTTTTGGAAGTCGGTTGTATTTTTTTGTAAAAAAAGTTTTTATTTTTCACTTTTTAGTTGTGTACCTACCCCACACAAATTCAAATACCACTACCTGCAAAACAAACTAGAACATCATCCATATAAAAGTGGGGAAAAAATACGTATTATTGAAGCTAACTCAAATACTACCGAAGCAAAGTTAATCAATTTTATATGGGACCAACTGTGATGTATACACTCTCGAACAAAACAAAAAAAATCCAAATCGGTCCAGCCATCTTCGAGTAATCGGGGAACATACATAAAAAAAAAATTAAAATAAAAAATAAAAAAAGGTTCCGACGAATTGAGAACCTCCTCCTTTTTGAAGTCGGTTAAAAAGCAAAAGCGTCCGTTTTGTCAATAGTACATTAAGGTGCACAGGTTCATTAATGGTAGGAACCTTGGTTGATAATTTTGGTAGACAGAAGGGAATCCAAGTGTGAACACAAACCGATGTGTGACGTGCCGGTGGTTTTTGTTTATACATAGCTAAGTGTGGATGAGATGGCTCGCATATGGACCCGCAGGAAGAACTCGCGGAATATCGCTCCCTCATCTTTTGCTTGTGCAATAATAACAGGGCTGGCACTAAGTACGTTTCTTGCTTTTTACATAATTATAATATTCTGACTCTTGCTTTTACTAAAATAGATGAGTCTGATATTTTTTTTATAAAAGTATTCGCTGAATGATGGACTCATGACGAGCTGGTCGTGGTAGAATTTGCAAATCTCTCGATGAATTATTTGCTTTAATCCGCCTAACCTTTTTACAGCTATGTTGGGGTCAGCTTTCAGTCTAACCGGATGCAGTTGAATACCAGTCTATCTGACCTCCACAACCCAGTGACTAGGTAATACGATACCCCTTCTTTGGTAGACTGACTTTCGTAACGACCTTACTAGCAGAAAATGCGACCTTTTGCGGTCACCGCATGCGGGCACAGGACACGAACTCTACAATGTTTATTGTTTTTCAATACACTTCCTCAAAATCTGATCCATATCGCACTACGATTAGGTTCACAATTCAATGTATTTCACACGCGTGCGATTTTTCATTTTCCAACATGTGTAGGGGAATAAAAATTGCCACAGATAACTTATACCTATACTTAGTCCAAATTGGTTCAATGCCTCTATTCACACCGTCTCGCGCCAGTTTCATTTTGGCACTTGCCGGTGCCAAGTGCCAAAATGAAACTGGCGCGAGACGGTCCTCTCTATTCGGAGGTGAATGTTTTTTTTTAATCTCAGCAAAGAGATATGCGTCTTTACGGCGTTAATATTTTTTTAATATTTAAATTATGTTTATAAATAGAATATCATCAAAAACCATGATTATTACAATAAAAAAAAAAACAAATTAACATTTATTTGTGTTCTAAACTCAAAAATATTTTAATTTTCTATTTTTCACATTAGGCTGTTTCTTGAATTTTCTATTTTTCTTATTAGGCTTATACCTTTGCTTCTCCTTCAACCTGGCGAAAGTAAAGCGCGGAAAAAAAAGAATTTTTTTTTCATAGTTTCCTAATAATTCATGACAAAAATATTTTTCGTTATTTTATTTTATTTCTTCAAAAGTGTATTGAAAAACGTCGTTTGATACACGTGGACCTTTTGTTATTGCAGTGCTCGGCTCAAAAACAACCTCGCCTACGGCTCGAGTGTTAATTCCGCGTCGAATGCAATAACAAACATTCTCTACTTGTATCAAAATGTACTATTTTTTTTTCGAACCTGGCTAGCAGAAACATATTTTTGTTTCTACTAAATATGCAAAACGAGTCGGAATTGTACACGAAGTGTTCCGTACCACCGTACAATACAGAGTGGATACGACAATACAACAATTAATTAAACTTCGTATACCTAATCACGTACCCAATCTGCGTACAAAAATTCAGTTCAATTTAACTAATAGTTTAGTCACAGGACAATATTTTTCATTTTCAAGATTTTCAACATGATGTATCCGATAATACAGATATTAGACCAGCCTCGCCTAAAAAAATAAAGGTTAAAGACATTGCAATATTCTTCACACACATGTTGCCAGCTACTTCAATATGGGAATTAATGCATGTTGTACCTTATACCAGAGGCTTAAGAGTCATAAAGCGTGTCATCAGAATTAGATAAGAAAATAATGCATACGGAAGTTACATCTACTCACTCTTGTCAATCGAAAATTTTGAATGTGCGAAAGAGATATGCGTATGCGTGCGTACGAGTTCCTTTATTTCTACGTCGCTTTCTCGCCGAAAGAATAACAACCCAAACTTGCAAAAAATCGTCACAAACAATGATGTGTTGGGTCGGTCAGTGCCCCAGTCGCCAGCTGTGTTAAAATATTTAAAAATGGTGTTCTATTTTGTTTACATTTTTAAGCTATTTAGTTTGTTAGAAAAAGTCACTTTTTTAATTTCAATGTTAGGATTTATTTGATAATTCCTATAAACTGCTATACATTAGTTCTGCTCGTATTTTCATTTATTGTCGTATTGACGTATCCACTCTGTATATTTTAACACTACTTTTTTACTTTAGTAAAAAAAAAACAAGTTTCTTGTATGTTTTCTTTAATTTTTAACTTTATTTTAGCTTAGCAATAGGGCTCCGTTTGGCACCCTTTGGGTACGGAACCCTAAAAAGACAGAAGTAAAAGTGTTAATTGATTCTGTTCTTGTGGAATCCAAACAGAACGGTAAACATGAATTTGTTTGCAAATATTAAACATTATGTAATATCAAACTTGCTCGGCGTCAACCCTGCATGGTTGCGTCGTCTCCCACGGTTGGTGTAACCTGAGTCGGGTGTCCGCGGCTTCCGTCCGGCTTTTAGCGAAGTCTCATCGGTCACCCACCGCGCCCCGCCCGCCGCCCATCCATCCTCGCACATATCTAATCAAACAATGTCTCGTGCGCGCCACTACGCCTACGTACACCGCGACGCTCTCACATTCCTGTGAAAGCATATAAAGGCATTAGACAGAAATTAACGCGATTGTCGTATGCGCAGTAAGGTGTCAGATAAGGGAAGCCGAGCGCGAGGTGGCGGCGGGAGCGGGCGCGGGTGCGGACGCGGCGCCTCCTGGGGTCATTAATATTAATTAGGCGCGGTGGTGCCGCCGCTCAGGCTCAATGCGCGGCCTCTTTGCTTCTGACTCGCTGCGAAAATTAATTACTCGCAATCTTTATGTTCCAATTATAAAGGCCTTCGCAACAAATTAAATCTGTCCGGAGCAGGCCTCTTTTGAGAGAGGTTTCACTCTCTTTGTGGGCTTGATAAATGTTCCTTTGCAAAAATTTTTTGAATTCAGCAAAATGTAGATATTTGACTTAATACTTTGAATTACGAATATCTGCGAAAACTTAAAAAGCCATTCAATTATAAAGTTTTTACAATAAGATGGTAATTATAGTAGAAGTTCGTTACTCTGCATGTGTACGTGTGTAATTGTATGTTATTTGGAGCTCGTTGAGCGAATAAAAGCGAAACCGATTCCGAAATCCAGCTTTTGCATAAGTGTACACGACTTCCGCGTTTAGTGAGCAAAAACGAAATCTCATAGAAAAAATTACAAGTTTCCCTTTCATCGTGAGGCAAAATATTTAACGGCCGTAACCGGATATCTTGGCGCGGCTCTTGGAAACAAAGAAAAAACCACCAACGTGTTATTACGCGAAACCAACATTTAATAAGGCTATTTTTTATTTTGCATTGGTTTTGGTTATCCATTAATTCGCTGTGGGCAAAAAATATTTGGGTGTACGAACGCCTGCGTCGTATTTGAATAGTTTGTTGGCGCACTCATTGTTGTAGGAAGATGCGGAAATGGGATATTTTCTTTCGAGAGAAATATAATATTCTGTGGCTTTATGTTGACCCGATGCAAAAAGTTTGCAGCCAGGAATAATTGTGCAATTTTTGATACTTATATGTAGAAGGTGTACCTTTTGCTTGTGTATAACACAAAACTCTTTGATAAAAATAAAATATTTATTATCAAAAGAAAATAGTAGAACAACTTCTGTGTGTACCTACCTATCAATGGCAATGTAAATAACGAAAGTCTTAGCGCCGCCGCCTCCGCCTATTTACCTACATAAATATCGAGCTAGAGCATTCAAAGATAGTGTAAAGGCTAAATTAAGAAAAATTAGACACAGAGCTGAAACAGGCCAGCTAATTCATTCAGAGGATTCTATTTAACCGACTTCAAAAAAGGAGGAGGTTATATGGATATTTTCGTCAGTTGTTGGCCGATTTTGAAAAGTCTTTTTTCATTAGGTAGAGTAATACGCGGTGGTCCCTTATAAATTGTATTAACTTTGCTTAGGTAATTTTTAAGTTGATTCGGTAATACGTATTTAATTCACTTTTGTGTGTCTTGATAATGTTATAATACTTCCTGTCACTGTTGTTTACATAGCCAGTAGTGGTATACGAATTGGTGTGGGGTAGGTAGGTAGGTAGGTACTAAGGTACTATAAGTGAAAAGAGAAAAATAAAAACTTTTAAAGAACAAAACCAACGGATTTCCAAAAAAAAAAAATTCTAAGTGAAAAATTACTTTAATTTCGGAAGTCGGTAGAAAAAATAACTAAAGTACAGACCCAAAGACACCGAATTCCGAAATTAAAAAGTTTTTTTTTACTTTGTAGTTTTTTTGACGTGAAAACGTCTTTTCGCTCGGTGTAGGTTCAATATTTCTAACCGCCAAAAACATGTAAGATTTCAATCACTATTATCTACGAGACTTCAAAAATGAAAAGATAGGTCATATTTATAAAAAATTAAGACTGGACATAATTTGCGTCACACGTTACACTGCGAGTGCGCGCGCATGCGCGCGACACTACTTTTAAAACTATGTGTCGAAATATCAATTCGTATAGCGCAAAAACGTGTTTAGCTAGATCGTTATTCTGGTGTCTTTGTCCAGAGTTGACAAAGCACTAGGACCTAAAGAGAAACAAAAGAAATATTTGAAAAAATAGGGTTAAAATTAATAATAGGTGTGTACACATGAAGTAGACAATAGCAAAATATGTCAAAAAAAGTCTAGGGCCGAGCCTCGGCCGAGCAAATAGGTACAATAGCTTGATACGGCAGTGTCAGAAACCGTAAGAAAATTTGTTGTGTAAGATGGCGTCTCATGTCAGCCGTAAATCTGCTCAGAACTGAAAAATATCATTTACTTACTTACTTTATAAGGAATGCAATGAGTCTACTAGGTCTGGTGTCGAGCAAATACAAAAGCTACGGCAGTATCGGAAACCGTAGTAAAATTTCAATCTGTTTTCACGAAAACAACGGCGCGGACTCGAACTGTGAATTAATTTTTTTTTTAAGTCGGTTTTTTTTATTAAGCTTTTTGAATAATTGTGATAACAAATAATTGTACCAAAACATCATGCACGTGTATTCGCGTTGCTAATACTTATTCAACAATATATTAGGTAATAGTTGCCTACCTACCGTATGTTGTCCTTTTATGATCAAACTTCGACATTGATATAATTTTGAGTGACGTCGTCGCCCACACAATAGTAAATCTGTATTAAATGCTCTTTTGACACTAATGTTTTCTATAACATTCTATTCTGTGTCGTATTGGACAGGAAACGGTTATTAAAAACCTCAAAGGATCGAGACGTCAATTTTGTCGATATTAATATAAAAAGTGGAGTTATCTGAACCACTTTTTATAGTTGCGCGAAACACGCTTAAGTGATTTAAATAACGTTGCGAAATGTTTCTCAAGCATTATACTTACTTAGATACTTAATTCAAACAATATTATATGTGCAAACGTATGGTTGGAGAGAGAGTAGGGAGGCCTTTGGGCCTTTCCCCAGCAGTGGGAAAATAATGGCTATTAAAAAAATCCTAAGTAGGTATGTTTACTAATATACCTACTTAATTATTTTGTGCCAGCTTTCATCGTCGTCAGCGTGTCTACGAGATTTCAGCGTATGATTAAAAAAAGGCTTATGTTACATCTATAAAACTTAAATATGTAGTTTTTGTTTACATACACATAAAAAAAAACATTTTACAAAAAAAAACAACCGACTTCCAAAAAGATACTACAAAGTGAAAAATAACTATAATTTCGGAAGTCGGCGTCTTTGGATCTGTATTTTAGCTTTTTGCCACCGACTTCCGGAATTAAAGTTATTTTTCACTTTGTAATATTTTTATGGAAGTCGGTAGTTTTTTTTGTAAAAAAGTTTTTTTATTTTTCACTTTTTAGTGGGTCAATCTGTACTTTATCCAAGTTACAATAGCCTGTCAACTGCTCATCACCTTTTACAAAATATTGCTTTTCCCGATACAAAGAACGTTAATTGTTGAGGAGTTCTCCAAGTAAGGAACCAGGAGAACTGGAACTGATGAAGAAGTTACCATCAGCTCCACTTCAACATATGTTTTGTGACGAGCATAAATTGCTTAGCAATAATCGAATCACAACCCATGAAATACGTATTATTGAGTAAATCTGATGGCCATCTGTTGTCTTCCTCATCAGTTCCACTTCACCAAATGGTGCTTTCCGGGAGCAAATGCACGACTTACTATAAAAATACCCAAATCGCTAAAGGTGTGCCTATGAAATTTGCAGGTTCCCCTCGATTTCTCTAGGATGCCATCATCAGATCCTGGTTTCCTTATCATGGTACCACCCTTGGGATATTTCCTTTCCAACAAAAAAAGAATCATTAAAATCGGTTCATAAACGACGCAGTTATCCGCGAACACACATAAAAAGAAATATATATATATGGTTGAATTGAGAAACCTTCTTTTTTTGAAGTCGGTTAAAAAAGGACAACTCTCGCTAGCGAAACTCCGCAGACGTGGTGGGTATCTATATCTAAACACGACAAAATAAATAAAACTAAAAAAGTTTTGATGTTCTTTTAGGGTTCCGTACCTCAAAAGGAAAAACGGAACCCTTATAAGATCACTTGTGTGTCTGTCTGTCCATCTGTTACAGACCGATTAAGTTGAAATTTGGTACACACATGAATTTCTGTGACCCGAACACGGACGGGTAAAGAAAATAAATGGATTTTGAATATGGGGGTCACTTTTGGGGGGCAAATAAAAAAAAAAAAAGTTTTGCAAACTGTACCGTGTCTAATATCAAAAGAAAGGGCTTATTATTAGGCTATGAAAGTCTCAAATATATATTTTTTTAAAATTTCAAAATAAATTGTTTTAAAGTTATTTAAGAAATAAAAAGTAAGTTTAAAAACTAAAACCCGACTACTGAAAAATCACGCTCTAAAAAGTATGAAACAAGAAAATATTCTCATCAGAAATTAGAAAAAGACAGAAATTAAAAATCTGGAATCCCACGTAATGTTCATAAATCGAACAGATTACGTGTGACTCCGGATTTTTAATTCGTCTGTTTTTTCTAATTTCTGATGAGAATATTTTCTTGTTTCATACTTTTTAGAGCGTGATTTTTCAGTAGTCGGGTTTTAGTTTTTAAACTTACTTTTTATTTAAATTATTTTGGGGTTATTATTTCGTGATAAAGTATTTGCAGAGCCAATACAGTTTAAAGAAGAATAATTATGTATTTTGGGTAGGTTTGAAGAGAAAATATGTTTGGCTCACATCAGAGGCGTGATTTTAGATATTATTCCCAAATATCGGGTGCATGCAAGCAAAACCGGGAGTAAAAGCTAACAATGTATATATTTTTTAAATGTGCTAATTAAGCCCTTTCATTTGATACCCAACACGGTATCTTAAAAACAATTTTTTTTTAGTTCCTTACTTTATGTACTCTAGAGAGCGCCATATTCCATTTAATGTGACGTCACAGCTATAACCAGCGGACGATCAAGACGCTTCTACCGATACCTCATTTGTCAAATTATGATAAGTAGTTTAGAAGTTATGAGGGAACAGATGAACATACATACATACCGCTCAAAATCATAACCCTCCTTTTTGCTTCGCCGTAGTCGGGTAAATAGACGAAAATTGACCAATCCCCCTTATCTCCGAAACTACTAAGCCTAAAATTTTGAAAAAAATACAGAAAATAGTTCTTTACGCTTTTTTTTTTTACAGGGAAACGTATAAGAAGTCTGTGGTTTAAAATAACATGGTAAATGTAAAATCAACTACAATGTTAAGTTTGTTCTTGGGATAAATTCATCCCAACTACGGAACCCTTCATTGTGCGTGGTCCAACACGCACTTGGCCGGTTTTTTTGGGTCTATAACCGCTGGTACTGTTGTTAATTAAAGTGCGAGTTGATAAAATCTGTTTTATCGTGTTGAGTTAACGATACACATCTCGTCAACAGTTTATGCAAAAAAAAAAAAACTGATTTTTAAACTGATGTATTAAGTGACAACACTACCGGCGGTTAATAAACTTAAGGGGAAGATATATAAAACAATGGTTAGACCTGCTGTCTTGTATGGATCAGAATGTTGGGCCACAAAAGGGATGAATGAAAAGCAGTTGCATGTGTTAGATAAATGTAATTATTATGTGTCTAATATTTAAAAATAAATACTTGAGATTACCTTGATTCCGGAAGTTAGTTCGGTTGTGATTAAAATCATCGAATCATTGTAAAACAACCTTTAGAATAACTGTTTGTTGGATATTGACATCTGTCACATTTACGAAGCTTGAGACCAATGTAGAAGTATCTAATTTGATTAGTTATTGTGTTTACGAAATATACCACTCTTAACTTGTCAAAATCGTACAGATGTTATTACTATAAATAATTAAATAATATTTGGTAGTAACTGTAGTATATCATAGAATTTATATTGCTATTTTAATACAATAGGTTGTTTGAAACAATTGATACAATACTGTCAGTTGATGTTTGATGGGAAGGGATAAATGGAAGGGGTGGTAGGATATAAAAAGGATTGTAATGACATTCTTGAGGCTTAAAGTCCGGTTAAGTAGTCGGGACCTCTCATGGTCACACTACGAGATGCCATTTCAAAAAAAAAAAAAAAAAAAATTCTTGAGGCAGTTGCTCAGTGGATGTTCAAGTGGCTAGTGCTAGTGCCGTTGTGATGTGAAATATATCTACCTGGTGTCATGTAAGTTACATAATTTCATATTATACCTTAAATATTGTTATTATGTTGCTATTATTCTGAGTGATAGAATTAACTGTTTGAGATAACTATAAATTGTGGAAAATATAAGAGATGTGTTGTTAGAATACTATAATACTGTTTCCATGGAGTTTCTTGTCCTTCTTCTCCATGAAGACCTAGTTTTGCGAACGGACAATAGCTTTCTCATTAAAGATGAATAATTATTGACAAGCCTAATTGAAATAATAAATATCTAGTCTTGTCTTTCTGTGGTTTTCTTTATGAAATCCTTCCTTTACACACCATATTCATAATACTTTCATACATAATAAATAACCAATAACCATTCTGACATTTAAGGCTTGCTATTTGCGTAGAAGCTATATATACACTTATAATTATATTATATCAAATCTAACATCAGAAGTGGGATAGTGCTCAGTCTCACATAACATATTTCTAATGAATTTTATTTTGCTATTTTCATGATCAACGTTGGAGCAATCGTGTTCTGCTGGAAACCATTGGTAACGGCGGGTCGTTGACTCAACCCTCATCATAACGATGAAAACGTGCTGAGAATTGTATGGTCGAAAAAAAAATGCAAGTGTTCACGGAAAGTTACTTTAAAATTGTTAATATTATTGCTCTGTTGATCACAAATTAATTAAAAAAATGGCTTTGGAGGAAACATTACAAAATTGAAGTTGGTAATGTCATAAAGTAAATGAAACATAATTGTATTTTTATAATATGAAAGAAATGGCGAATATCACATAACTTGCTGATAATCAAATATGACAAGGTTAAAGGTTATTATTACTAATAGTATTGTTAAAATAAACTTGTAGTTTTGTCGGAACTGATCTGTGTTTCTTGATAATTTTGATTTGGCTTATTGTTATAGCCTTTTACTAAAAAGTGAGGTACCAACAGAGTGACCATATTAAATATTTGCAATTATTTAATAGAAAATGTAATAAGGGTGATCAATACAATTTGCAATGATATTGTCAGGTTGACCGAGCGGTATATTGTTTTGATTACTTATTTAATGAATACAAAAGAGCTTGTCTTGACTGTTGTCTGGCATTCACTGACTGCGGGTGATTAAGCTTCACCGACGGCGGGTGTTTGGCCGCATACAGTAAGATGTGATTAAGTTTCACACTATGGCCGTATTAGATAATTACAATTAGTTGACTATGACTATACCGCTGGTAGCCTCCTAGGCGGATGAATAACATGTCTATGTAGTTGGCTTATGTTTATTGACCGCTGGGCGATCGTTTACTTGGTGCTTGTCTATCTCACCAGCAGCGGGTGAATGGGACCTGCATGACGAGGTAACCGATAATATTTGTTTCCGCTGGTCGGTCATTTGCTTGGTGCAAGTCTATCCCACTAGCAGCGGGTGGAGGGGACTTGACACGTCTAGGCAATTGGCAAAAGAGTAAATTACAATTGTAGAAAGATGGTAACTAATGTACTTCGTGTGTGAAGTACTTGTCAGTTTGGACGTATTAGATAATTATAATTAGCTGACTGTGACTATGACTATGACTGTTTCCACTAGTCGGTCATTTGCTTGGTGCAAGTCTATCCCACTGGCAGCGGGTGGGTGGGACTTGACATGTCTAGGCAATTGGCAAAACAAAACAAAAATGACAATGACAATGACAAAACCAAAGTAAATTACAATTGTAGAAAAACGGTATCTAATGTACTTCGAGAGCGAAGTACTTGTCAGTATGGCCGTGTTAGATAAATGTAATTATTATGTGTCTAATATTTAAAAATAAATACTTGAGATTACCTTGATTCCGGAAGTTAGTTCGGTTGTGATTAAAATCATCGAATCATTGTAAAACAACCTTTAGAATAACTGTTTGTTGGATATTGACATCTGTCACATTTACGAAGCTTGAGACCAATGTAGAAGTATCTAATTTGATTAGTTATTGTGTTTACGAAATATACCACTCTTAACTTGTCAAAATCGTACAGATGTTATTACTATAAATAATTAAATAATATTTGGTAGTAACTGTAGTATATCATAGAATTTATATTGCTATTTTAATACAATAGGTTGTTTGAAACAATTGATACAATACTGTCAGTTGATGTTTGATGGGAAGGGATAAATGGAAGGGGTGGTAGGATATAAAAAGGATTGTAATGACATTCTTGAGGCAGTTGCTCAATGGATGTTCAAGTGGCTAGTGCTAGTGCCGTTGTGATGTGAAATATATCTACCTGGTGTCATGTAAGTTACATAATTTCATATTATACCTTAAATATTGTTATTATGTTGCTATTATTCTGAGTGATAGAATTAACTGTTTGAGATAACTATAAATTGTGGAAAATATAAGAGATGTGTTGTTAGAATACTATAATACTGTTTCCATGGAGTTTCTTGTCCTTCTTCTCCATGAAGACCTAGTTTTGCGAACGGACAATAGCTTTCTCATTAAAGATGAATAATTATTGACAAGCCTAATTGAAATAATAAATATCTAGTCTTGTCTTTCTGTGGTTTTCTTTATGAAATCCTTCCTTTACACACCATATTCATAATACTTTCATACATAATAAATAACCAATAACCATTCTGACATTTAAGGCTTGCTATTTGCGTAGAAGCTATATATACACTTATAATTATATTATATCAAATCTAACACATGCAGCTGAGATGAGAATGCTAAGAGGGATGTGTGGTGTTACACGAATGGATAGAATAAGAAATGAGTACATAAGAGGAAGTCTAAAAGTGGCACCGGTGACTGAAAAGTTGTGCGGAAATCGGCTGTCATGGTATGGGCATGTGATGCGGAGGAGTGAGGAAAATGTCGTGAGGAAAGTCTTGAGTATGAATGTCGATGGCTATAAGAGTAGGGGAAGACCAAAGAAACGATGGATGGATTGTGTGAAAGATGACATGGCTAGAAAGGGGGTGACTACCGAGATGACGAATAATAGAGAAGTATGGAATAAAAGGACATGTTGCGCCGACCCCAAATAGACTGGGATAAGGGCAGGAGAATGATGATGATGACTACCGGCGGTTAATGACTCCAAAAAAAACACCATCAAATTAATTTATTTTGTTTTATCATGTTTAGATATCGATACCCTAACTACTCGGCAGACGTGGTGTCTGCCGAGTTTCGCTAGCTAATTTAATTTGACCCTGTAGATTACAGTTTAGCAAATCGTGTTAGCCATGCAAAAAGTATCATCCCATCTCATATCCCATCAAGTAGGCAATATGTGACCAAGCTAATTGTTCTGGGAATTCGTAGCTCTATTAATTTGTTTGTAAAAAAAACATAAATCGATTTCCTGTCAACAACTGACCAGACACAAGTGGCAGGAGATGTGAAGCTAAAGATTAATGAATTCACAATTAGATACGTCCGAATTGAAATGAAATTGGACTTTTGAGATCGGAAGTTGTTGAATGGTGCACTATTGATGGATTGTTGCGAAACGATGAAAAAAGTGCGGCGTCCGCAAACTGTCCCGCAGCTGGCCTTCAATTTGAGTAATCCGATAAATATTTTTTACTTCCTTTAAGTTTTTTTTCGGAAGATATCGGACGTCAATCACGTTATGGGTACTTGCCTAAGGAGTGCATCGTGTGGGATGCACACAATTTTAAGTGACCCAAAACTTATACAAAAAGCTTTCATGTAGGGCGGACGTGTAGCAAAGACTATCAAACTAACACTCTTTCAGATAGATTTAGGACGAAAAAATCAGTTTTTAAATAAAAAATGCTTAGAAGCAAAATCATAAACTTAAATGGGTAAAGTACAAATTTGTAAATAGAAACGTCTTTAACAGTTTGTTGTGTGTATTGATTTGTGTATGAAATTGGACAAGAGGAGGGTTTGCGAGAGGTTACGCAAGGGCTGTTGTGTGGATCGCGTCAAAGATGTTGTCAGTGGCAGGAGCGAGGGCTGAGGAGATCGGCACTCCGCTGGACGCTGGCGCTGACTGTGTTACCAGACTTTTCGGATTTATAGTTCTTTTTTATTTTGTGATTTAATTTTTGATTTGAAAACATAAAGCTTGCTCGGGTTTTCTAAATCTAAAATGGTCTCATTAAATAAATCGCGGTCGCGAAAAAATACCTCATCATCATCTGCCCAGCCTTTTCCCAACTTTGTTGGGGTTAGCTTCCATAAAATAAATAAATAAATAAAATAAAAAAGGCTGCAAATGATGACTTGTCTTTATAATTTTGATTTTTAAGAATGCATGGAGTTAAGTATTCTGAGAATAGTTACTGCACAGAAGATTTCAGCACTTTATTTGCTGAATATGAAAATAAAATAGTATTGTATAATAACTGTTTTATTTTTATTTGGTTTTCTGCATCTGGCACACAGTGTATTTCCATAGCGCGTAAAAGTATAGGGGGCAGAATGCTAACGCCATCATCAAGTTAATGTTATATTATATTTCTGTCAAGTTTAGGTAACAGTCTGAGATTGTATAAATACGAACAACCTTAACCTTGAGGAGGAATGTTTTCCTTGTCACATATGTACTGTAAAGTTTTTCTTTCTGAAAGCTTTTCCAGGAGACACACCTCTAAGTAGGTAGTGTAATTTTTCTTTTTCTATCTCACAGGGGGTTAGCGAGGCTGGCCAGGGTGCGCTGGACAAACACCTCACCACTCGTAGGCCTTTCTCATTTGTGTAAGTAATTATTTGAAAAAATATTTTAAATGTGATTAATATTATTTAGTGTATTTTTTTTCGTTTCTTTTTAGTATAGTCGTAAAACTGTTCAGGAAAGTTGAAAGTAAAATTAAATCGAATGATCAACCAGTTTTGTGCATTGATTTCAGGGAATTTTGATCTTTTGATATGCACACAAATGCATATACATTTTATACTGACGTCAGAGTTTTGGCCTCAACTGTGTACACGACCTTAGCGCCACGGGAAGCAAATTGCTTATAGCACCCTATCGAACCCGAGGCTTGTGTGAGAGAGTGGGTTGTCTGACATGTATCCTGTATTTATCAAAGTAATATGTTACTTTTCTAATTTTAGTGAATCAAAGAATTTGAAACATGTTGACTGATGGGTACATGGTTATCGTGTTTAAAGTTGAGTCTCAGTAAATATTCTCGTAGACAGACAACCCTAAGGATTACTGGAAAGATTGACCCCAGCCTCGTACATTTCAGCAAAAAACATCACATAAAAATGTAAAATTCTAATCTTATTAACAATGGGTAGTGTATATAATAATATCTTTTATGCGAACTCGCACCTGGACGTTTTATTTGTTGTCCATGTCCACGCGGGTCAAAAAATATTCAATAGATACCGTCCAACGGATTCCCGTTACATAGACGTTGGTAGGTCACTTTTTATCCACATTTTTTGGTAAAAAACGGCATGTGTTCACAAATTATGCATTTGGCTGCATCACAATAGCACGCGTCATGTCGTGTCGTGCGCGATGGCACGAGTGCAGTACTATTATATTTTTTAAAAATTGCGAATTGATGTCAAGCTAAGCACTATTGTATTGTGTGGCGTCCTCACACCGCGGAAGATGGTTTGCTTTAAGTTTCATCTCGTGAACTCTCCTCATTGTCCTAATGTGACCTGACATGTTTTGAATATGTTGGTTTTGTGTTCCATCTTTTTTTAGTTTTAATGGGTTTTAAATGGTTGATCTTTTCGTAAGAGGATAAAACACTTATGATATTTATCACTTTAGTAGTTAGTTCGGAGATGTGCTGTGAATGTTAAAACATTATACCTACTCAAAAGCAAATACGGGTTAGAAGTTTCTGAGTTTTATGATTATTGAGATACTCGAAATGTTTTTCTAAGGAAAGGATACACGGAGTTATGAATCTTTGCTTATCGGATCAGATACGAGTATGCAACATTTTTTCAGTTTACTTTTAGGTTTATGGTTATTCCATAGCCATTCATGATCAATACTCACAGATAACCGACAGGACACGTCCGTTGTTTGCATCAGACAAAGATCAACGCGAACTTATCTAACGTTTGTACAGGGACATTACACAAAAAATGTATGTCGATGTTATTTTTGAATTTGTGCAAGGCGTTTGACAGCGGACGAAGAGTCGTGTGATACAAAAGGTGACAGTTTCGACTGGAAGGAGTGCGACGGGTGCACAAAGGAGCCCAGACGTTTGAAAGACGTTATGAATGGGCTGAAAGAAGGAGTGATCGAGCAGTGACCGTCCGCCGCCCGCCGCTGGACCGCGACCACAATGCCCGCGCGATAGCATTAATCCTTTGTGAACGGGAAAATGCCTACATTTACAAATGAACGGTTTATATAATGTATATACACCGTCTTCCGATCACTGCGGATACCTACGGCGGATACGGCCCATCTATCTAAAGTTGTACATATATCATATTTAACTATGGTGGTCACATGGGTTTCGGAGGAACTTATTTATCTGTATGGCCTTCATTCAAGATATACGTATAAGTATAAATCACATGTTTTTAATCAACTTACTGGAATAAGAATGACATTTTATTGATCAATATACAAGCAGGATTATACATACATACATAAACTCACGCCTTCTTCCCATGGGGGTAGGCAGAAACTACAGAACGCCACCTACGATCCGAACTCTACTTTTGCCTCGTTTACGTTCATACATCTGGTCATGGCACGCCGATTGCGAGTACCTACGCACCTGACCTTTCTGAAGAATATCACCAATAAGGTCACTACATGTCTTCCTAGGGCGTCCTCTCCCGACGTTTATTTACTTTTTTAATTCGAAAGGTTTTTTTAAGTTGATAGATACTTTTCTAGTTATTAAACAACGTGGAAGAACAAGTTCTAGGTTTTCTGCTTAAAGACTAGGGACGTAGGGACTAGGGACGTAGGGACTAGGTACGATTAGCTCAATGAAATTCATCATGTGTTTTCACCCTTTCACTAGAAATAAAACTGTATTATATGTTTTGTAAACACATTGCCAAGACAACAATGACACGTTACAGATAAACAATCTCACAACCCATAATAATGAAACAAACAGTTATTAGATAAAGATAATTCTATAAATAAGCATCAACTATTACATAACAAGGATATGTTTTGTCTGGTAGCCAAATAACACGTAACCGGTCGTAATGTTCAGTTGGGGGAAAACATAAATCCAGCTTTAGCGTTGAAATAAAAAGAGGACTTCTGTAAGTGGGATAGTGTAGGATATAATTCACATTTATGCGGAGCGGCCGACGGTGCGTATCGAGTCGCCAGGATAGTTCGCAACGACTATTCTCCCGGAGAAAAGGGAATTATTCATCACACCCGGAAGGGGAGAGCCCGTGACGCAAGTATGGATAGCCACCTGCCGCGCTTTGAACGGCCTATCCCCCCCTGCACAATCATTCCTTTTTCGACTAAATGTAGACGAACATAGAGTCCATTTTTAAGTGGTACCTTCACCCTGTCGGCTATCCTGATCAATTCCGAGGGTCCAGTCGACTGTTGCCAGTTGCAGAATCAAAAGTTTAAACGGCCGTCGAGAACAAAGGGCAGTCGGACAGGGCGACGCGGCTAAGGGATAAATATTCAATGCGAATCCTTTGGAGGCGATATTTTATACTTTATTTTTGTTCGATTGTCGCTCTCACCTGCACGATGTAGGCTCTCGTAAAAGCCGAGAATTTTATATGAGAACTTCCTTTGCTGGGGTTGAGAGGTTGAGACGAATAGATGTAACGGACTTTAGAATCTTAGAAAAAAATCAAAAGAATAGATTACTCATGCTGCCCTAAAAGCAATAGGTGAATTTAATTACTATCCATTGAGAGTGAAATGATTTTATAGTATGAAGTAACGTCTATTACATTGTGTCACTGATTCTATACTTACTGGTTTTATAACTGACAAAAAGTAATTAATACAAAAGAACTTTGCAATATCGAAAACCCAACGATTCTCTAAAATTGCAAGTCGACATATTGATCGGCGTGTTAATGAAAATCGATTTAATTGTTAAATATAAAAACGTTGTAATTAACACAACAATCCCTGGAAACTTTGACACGTTCTATTGAGGTGTCAATCTACTCAAACAAGTTTGTAATCAATCATAAGATTGTTGTAACGATATCGGTTCTTGATCAACCGCCCTTCGATTATAATAAAGGAAAACCAGATTTTGTCCAAAGTTTACTAAAAATTTACATCAAAATCGCACACAAACACGAAAAAAAAACTGGTAGAAATTTGCTTTATTGTGTGCGATTGATTCGTAACGGCCGAGCGCTTTAATGTGAATAAAAATATTCACAATTTTTGTAATTCCGTGGCAAGCGCACATCTGTCGTTCACACGGAAGGGATCGAATTACAATAAAATTGTAAGCTAACAATTATTAAGTTTACCTATGTTGGGCAATTATTTTTGGCAACTATAACCTAAAAATATGATTTCTTGGAAACAATATACCTAAATGGTTTCACCGAAATAACTACCAGCTAACTTTTTGCGAGAAACAGAAGACTTTAAATGTGGCCTCGCTTTTTTATTGCAACCTGGTGATTTTTCTCGATATCCGATGTCTATTGTCAATAATTATATTGTTCACTACTGGTGCAAAAAGTTTCGCAAGGCTTTATCTGTATGGTACAATGCGTCGGAGGTGTCATAAAGCGTCGCTGTGCCCCAGTTTGCAAAACGGGTATAAAATATGTATTGTTTCAGATAACAACGCAATAGGACAAATTACTTGCGCATGTCGGAACACTTTGTTCTGGACCCTTTTGTTGACTTTCGCTTTTAATGCTTGCTTTATGACGTCAAGTTGGCAAAATAAGGTTTGCGCGAAATTTTACTATTCGCGTCATTATAAGTAACTAGCTTTTGCCCGCGGCTTCGCCCGCGTGGATGTCGAAAAATATTCCACGCGAACGAACTACCGGGAAATCCTTCCTTATTCCTTGTCTACATTATAAAGGGAACTTCTGTGCAAAATTTCAGCTTTCTAGGTTCAAGGGTTTGGGCTGGGCGTTGATGAGTCAGTCAGTCAGGATTTCTCTTTTTATTTATATACCTAGATATCTAAAGCAACTGACGAAAATATTTATACTCTCGATTTTAATTGGTTCAAGCAGAAGCCATTATAATAAGGTGACTCTTTTGTTCCAAGTAAACCTAATGACCAATCGTTATGAGTTTATGACATACAGAAATACATAATATGCGTCTATTAATAACCCAGTTAAGAATGCTGCATTACATAATGAAGGTACAGAAGCGATCCATTACTACATTATTATCAATATCAGTGATAACCAGTGACTCAAGTAAAGTGAAAGGGTTATTTATGAACAATACTTGCGTCGACTGTCTGTTGTTTGCAACATTGAATAAGCCTTTCAAACAATACACGTCTGTAAGTGCGAATAACCCTGTGCGAAAGAAAAGAAAAAGTAAAAGTATTACACGAATACCTTTTACTTGTGAGCAGAGTGATGCGTCCTTGAATTCACTTCGGCAAGGCTTAATTGTGGTTTCTCGTCTTCAAAGAGTTGGGTCCTTTGAAGAGCGCGCCGGAGGATGGGGCGCGCCTGCTCTCGAAACAAAGGAATCTCAGCGCTCATTTTTATTCTGCAGCTCTGGACAGGAGCTTCTTTATGAATAACGTTATAGGTAACGACATACATATTATGAAAATATTATATCTGTGAGTAGACAAAACTCATAAAATTCAGAGTACAAACATAAAATGGTAGATCAACTTTATGTTCAATCTGCCATCTGTCATTAGGGCATGTTCGGTAAACAAGAATTCCTAAAGCAACATTGGCGAGATGGCATCAGCAAACTTAAAATATAATTCAGGATTTAGAGTATATTTACGTTAATTAACGATGTCGTAGTGATGTCAGATAGTGTGCACCTGCCTCGTTGGCAAACTTTATAGTTTACTGCGAATGTTGAGGGGACAAAGATGTTGTTGTAGCCCAATTTATAGTTACCCTGGTAAAACACGGCCGCCTGCCCCCGAAACCGAGGCAAGGTGGCAACACGTGTGCCAGATAACAGACTTAAACATCCTGACAGATAAGGACCATGCACTACGAGGGAAAGGGACAGACACATAGTTTTTTATCTAAAAAACTTAGTTGCACATATTAACTGCAAGCGCAATCGAGCTTAATGCATCTTGTTATAGGGGTGCTTTTTGTATAAATTTTTTGGGCACGCGACAGCAGCAGGTGGGAGCAATGCTCTTAAAAAACTTAGAATCTTTTTCGCCGTGCGTCGTATTGTTAAAGAACGGTGTCTTTAGTCTTGTTTGATTTATAGATACTGATAAGTGTGCAGCTCCATAATAATACCAGTTCCGGTAAAAAATACATTTTATAAATAGAACTAATTAAAATTGTTGACGTAGTCAGTAATATTCCTACCAGTCGTTAAGAAATGGCTTTTGTTAGACCAGCAAATTAGCCCATTTAACTCATCTCCTTGACTCTTGAATAGGTATTCTTCTTTTAATTTTTCAGGCAGGCGCGGTCAGTCGCCTGTCCCTACATCACATTGGGGTCAGCTTCCAGCCTAACCGGATGTAGCTGAATACCACTATTTTACATGGAGCGACTGCCTATCTGATCTCCACAACCCAGTACCTAACTGGGTAATACGATACCCCTTGGTAAGACTGGTTGTCAGACTTTCGGGCTTCTGACGATCCGTAACGACTTTCAAAGATCTATACATGACAGCCGGGACCAACGGCTTAACGTGTTTTCCGAAGCACGGAGGAGTCTCAGTATGTAAAGATGGTCATCCATCCACGGACCAACCCCGGCAAGCGTAGCTTAACCTGATGGACTGATCTGTGCGGCTGTTATTACTTAGTCACAATAACAAAATCCAAACAAGGCAGGTGATCTAAATGCATGTTGTAATGTCGCGGCCACATTAACAGGATATGCCGCTGATTATCGCGATGAAGGACGTTGGCCCGAATCTTGACCGAATTTAACTACCGCGATGTTTATGGCGATGATGGGCATTGACGTTGACGTTAGTGTGGCCGGGGCATAAATGTGTTATTTCTGTCTGAGCAGAGTATTTTCAATCCTTTATTAGTACGAGGGCGGGTCAATAAGTCCGTGACTTTTTAAATGAAACACAAATTTTTAGATAAAAAGTTATTTTATTTTTCAACGTAGTCTCCTTTGAGCTCTATACACTTAGCCCAACGTTTCTCCAATTTTTTTATCCCTTCCGAAAAATATGATTTGTCGAGGTCTTTAAAATAGGCATTTGTTTGTGAGATGACTTCGTCGTTGGAGGCAAATCTCTTTCCACCGAGCCATTTCTTTAAGTTTGGGAACAAGAAGTAGTCACACGGGGCTAGATCGGGAGAATAGGCCGGATGAGGGAGCAATTCCTAGCCCAATTCATGGATTTTTGCCATAGAAACTGCACATGTGTGCACCCGTGCATTGTCCTGATGGAAAAGGACTTTTTTCTTGGCCAAGTGCGGTCGCTTTTCTTTCAATGCCTCATCGAATCGACCCAATAAGTTGCTGTAATATTCGCCATTGATTGTTTTTCCTTTTTGAAGGTAGTCAATGTGGATAATACCGCGTGCATCCCAAAAAACAGTCGCCATGACTTTGTTGGCTGACAAACCCACCTTTGCCTTCTTTGGCGCCGATTCACCCCGAGAAACCCACTGTTTTGACTGCTGTTTGGTCTCCGGTGTGTTGTGGTGGATCCACGTTTCGTCCACGGTTACGAAACGGCGCAAAAACTCGTTCATATTGCGATTGAACAACGCCAAACATTCCTGCGAAATTGTCACACGTTTGCGATTGTGGTCGATTGTGAGCAAACGCGGCACCCATCTTGCGGAAAGCTTTCTCATACCCAAATGATCGTTTAAAATTGAAACCACTGAGCCATGCGAGATGCCTATGGCTTCCACAATCTCTCTCACTTTTAATCGCCGATCGGCTAAAACCATATCGTGGATTTTTTCAACTGTTTCGGATGTGGAGACCTCAACTGGGCGTCCAGAACGTTCGGCATTTTCCGTGCTGGTACGGCCACATCGGAATTCAGTAAACCACTTTTTTACCATGGAAATGGATGGTGCAGAGTCCCCATAATATTTATCAAGCTTAGCCTTGGTTTGCGTAATGGATTTTTTCCGCAAAAAATAATGCTTAATGAGCACACGAAATTCACTTTTTTCCATTTTCTTCTCAGTCAACGCGGTAGTCTGATATTAACGGCTGTCAAAAACAAACTAAATGTCACAGCTTGTTCAATTTTTGACAGGAGTCATCTGACAGATGACTGTTGACGGGAGCAGTGTTGCCATTTCAATTAAGAGACGGAAAAATCAAAAAGTCACGGACTTATTGACCCGCCCTCGTATCTAGCCCTACGACTTTCTCGAGAGGTTTTAGAATTTTATAGCAAGCTCAATTAAAAAGTTGTGAGATTACTTTTATGTTCGGACTGTAATCCATCGAGATGGATTACCTCGACACAAGTTACCGTACATCTACGACGTTGATCGTCTATTAAACCCATTTGTGTCTCTCCGAATGATATAACCCGAAATAACTTCACATAATGTTGTCTAAAAAACACAAAACTCTAAAATAGGTGCAGCCAGTCTGCCACTCGTTTATTTCCCTGAGTTGGGACAAAAAGCAACACTAGGGAGGCGCGTGCTCACTAAAATGGTAAAAATAAAGTGGTAAAAATAGCGGGTACAATAAAAATGGTAAATTTACGCGGTCCGCCGTCTATGGTCGACACTTATGCTTTTTATGCGTGTTGTCTTTGGCTAATGATTGCCTCGTGACTGCTGCAAGGCCGCCGGTAAAGTTCTGTGGAGCGGTAACTTGTTACGCCTACACATGTATTACCAAATTAGATGCGCATACGAAGCTACCATTATGTTGTGTAATTATAGTGTATCAGTTCCTCTTCAGTTCCTCTGAGTGTTTATGAACTCCTCCAGTTCTTTCGTCAGAAGTTGACTATGGCGAGATTCAATATGAGTACTTAATAATTTCTTCTGAAATTCCATTATGTTACGCAAATCTCCTTTTCGTAGTAAAATATCTAAGTATTTTTACTAAATAAATAAATAATGTGGCATTGAAGAACTTCCTTATAAATTTTCTATTTTTAAATATTATATTTATGTTTTAAGGAATAAACAGATATCCCCTCACACGAGTTCGTCCGTGAGTAAATTTTACCTAATATTGTACGTAGTATGAGTTCTATACCAAGAAAATATTTTTTTATTATTAACGTTCTCATACTACGTACATACATACAATGTATACATACATACATACAAACTCATACTACGTACAATATTAGGTAAAATTACTCGGTAAAGTGGATGTCCAAATTACTTCTATTTATCATCAATATCAGAAATAGTCAAGTCTTGTGAATATTTTTTCAAAAATCGAATTAGTAATTTATAGAAATTGTTGAAATTAACTATCTTTCCAACCTTTTATTTTACTTTAGCGTCCATGAAGTACTGCATTGTTTCGTCTATGGTTGCCTGTTAATAACTTCATAGGCATAAAAGTAAAATAAATGGTTGGAAAGAGTAAGCCGTTTAAGCCGTTTAAATTATCACCCATAATTATCCAACTCTGTCGCCGTTTTTCCAAGGCTCTGTAGGCAGTATAACGAAGTATCGAAGCATAACGAACTGGATACATATTACCTAATGCAAATTATCAAATTTTAAAAGACATAAAAGTCATAATATCCAAGTCATAATATTTTGCATTTTTTTTTTCTATTTACTTCTATGGTTATTCTTTAATTATGTATTTTTTTCATTTTATTTGAATTTGTTTAAAATTAGTTTGTATTAAGTATTTTGTAATAAAAAAAAAATGTTTTGCTTTTCATTTTGTTTTGTTTTCTATGATTTTCGTGAATTGTATTTTTATTTATTTTAATGTTTTCGTCCTTGTCGAACTTGCTGTACTTACCTAAGTACCTAGATAACAAGTGAATGGTGTAGTCACCTATAATTGGAAGTGCACACTTGTATTTGCCCCCGTTTATGTTAAATGCATGAACCTGTGTTGGCGATCCAACAAATAAATAAATAAACTCTACAACAAAAAACTAAAATGACAGTAATTATAATTTTAAATGATTAGTAGTGAAGCAATTAACATTCCAACACAAAAAAAAAAACAATTTCAACAAAGCAAAGGAATTAATGTGACATAAGGTCATTTTTAAATCAAAAATAATTAAAATCGGCCTAATTACTAACAATTTATTCTTAATTGATTAACCTGTTTATGAATTGATACACTTTTTAACCGGAAAAGTATTTAGTATTTTATAAATGATCGTAGCTATCAGTAGATATCGTTAACTAATCGCATTTAATTTGTTTAGCTCTATTGTTTTTTAAATTACGATAAAGTATTCCGGGTGGGTGAAATAAAAAAAAAAAGTATAAGTATTGCCAAAAAGTGAATTAAGGAAAGTGTTCGGGGTAACTAATAAATAATTGTCATTTAGAAAAAAAAGGGAATTATAGAGACATAGATCAAAGTGATCGACGTCATTCTGGAGTGAGGGACGGTTGTGTTTAGAGTATCAATTAATCAATTATTTATTATTTTCAAAATGTCACTCATTTAAATTATTTATAAGCTATGTGCCGTGTGTGGCCAATTTAAAATGAGTAAATTAGTACGAGTACTGCGGAAAAGTAATTTCACATTTTTATATTTTCGATCAACACTTTCAAATTGGCGACACAAAACAATCTGAGTTGATTTTTTATCATTTTTTAGGGTTCCATATCTTAAAAGGAAAAAACGGAACCCTTATAGGATCACTTGTTTGTCCGTCTGTCTGTCTGTCAGTCTGTCAAGACCCTTTTTCTCAGGAACGCGTGGAGGCTTTACGTTGAAATTAATATCAAATACGTAGGTCTATGGTTCCTTGGAGTTCTAAAAAAATCAAGCTTCTAAGTCAACGCAATAAAAAAATACAGCTATTTATGCGATATATTTTGATACTCGCAAGTAAATCAAAACCTATAGGGTACCTACTTCCCGTTGTCCTAGAATCATGAAATTTGGCAAGAAGCAAGATCTCAAAGCACAAGTAAAGGAAAAAGTTTAAAAATTGTTATTTTGTAATTCTAACACATAAAAAAATATTTTCAAGTTTGTCAGTCTGTAAAGACCCTTTTTCTCAAGAACGCGTGGAGGTTTCAAGTTGAAATTAATAAAAGAAAAAAACCAAACAAAACAAAACACAACAACAACAACATAAAAAAATTTTTTTGGGATTACAATGTTAAGAGGCCGTATACAAAATTTTTCCGATTTCGCTATTTACGTGATTTTACAGACGTAATTTCACAGTTAAAACTGCTTACAAAAAAATACAACCGACTTCCGATTTATATTTTTTATTTTTCACTTTGTAGTGCTGTTTTTGGAAGTCGGTTGTATTTTTTTGTAAAAAGTTTTTGTTTTTCACTTTTTAGTAAGTTGTGGTACCTACCCCACACAAATTCTAATACCGCTACCTGCAAAAGAAACTAGAACATCATCCACATAAAAAGTGGGGAAAAAATACGTATTATTGAAGCTAACTCAAAACTACCCAAGCAAAGTTAATAAATTTTGTAAGGGGCCAACTTTGAGGCGAACAAATCAAAAATTTTTCAAATCGGGCGACTCTGTGAAAAGTTACATACTTACATAAAAAAAAATATAGGTACGTGTCGAATTGCCTCCTCCTTTTTTATTTTAATTTTTTGAATTATTTTTTTAAGAAACTGACTGATTTTAAACTGAAGTTTATTACTCTTGTTTTAATTTTATGAACGAGAGTTCTAAGTAGCCGAAATCAAAAGCAATTCTTTGCCCATTTTCTATAAAATTTGACTAAGTTAAATATTTTTTTACTCAAAAATTTTATATGAAAGTGTTAAAAAGTGATTCACACATTGTATAGACAACTTTCACACAAATATATTGTAATTTTTTCATTCCCATTAGAAGTCAAAACAATTCGTAAATGTGATTTTCTAAAACTCTTACAGCAAAAATTCACAAAACAGGCTTGTCGATTAATCAAAATTAAATAATAAAAATAAAAAAGTAGCTCATATACATTGAAATGATCTTTCATATTGTGCAATAAAACTTATAGAAATACAGTATTGTAACTGTAAAATCACGTAAATCAGCGAAATCGGAAGAATTTTGTGCAAGACCTTTTATGTTTGTTTTTGCGATAATTTTTTTTCAACTACGGAACCCTTTATTGTGCGTGGTCCGACACGCACTTGGCCGGGTTTTTAATCAGAATAAAACACACAAAACACAAAAAATATAAAAAATACAAAAATTATACTACATTAATATCATAAATACTTAGTTTCTTCTGTGCTTTTTTATTAGGGGTTGAATTTCAAATTAGAGACTTAGTAGCGGACACCTAGATGTGTTCTAGAAATTAAAACAAAATATTAATGTAATATTTAAAAGGAAAAGACGAGTGATGTAAACCTCATAATATAATATCATCATGCTTGCTCTAAGAACTACCAAAGTCATCGTCATCTGCCTAGCCTTTTCCCAACTATGTTGGTCGGCTTCCAGTCTAACCGGATGCAGCTGAATAAGAACTACCAAAGTATAACATTTAATTTTAATTCAATACAAGTATAGCTCTAAGAGTTGTAATCGCTATCATTATTATAATTACAACCAAAGAACAAACAGTTGCGAGATAAAACTGAGTAGCTATGTTCTCAAATTAGTTGCAGTCAAAGAAAGTACCGGCCGGGGCGCACGGGAGCGCTCGTAAAACATAAAAAGTGCTTATGTGGCGCTCGCTGCGAGGGCTAAAAAACCAACGTCAGGAAGGAACATAATGTAGCGGCGGCCATAAAAAGTGAATGCATTGCGTGCATGTGGAGTGCACCGGGGGTGCAGGGCGCGCGGGGGGCCGCAGGGAGGGGCGTGGGGGTGTGTTTACCGCGCGGAGGGGCGGCCGGCCGCGGCTCGCGCTCTCCGCCGCTGTACCGCCAGTGTTGTGGTAGGTCACATGGAGCGCGCCCGCACCGCGTGCCCGAATCATTCACAATCGCGATTCCGCGCCGACATAACATGTAATCGCTCTCCAATAAACATTGTCACTTAGTTTTTTCTTGACAATCTTACAAGGACTTGATAGCAAGTTGTTGAACAACGATAAACTTATAAACAAACTAGTGCAAATAAATGCATTTTGCCGTGATCCTGGAGTGAGATGGCCCTGTCGCTGCAGTCGACGCAGAATTCGAGAGGTTTGTGAAGTTTTTAGTTTAGTGCGCCTCGCTGTCTCCTCGGTCTGCTGAGTCTGGAAGTGCATGTGTGTATAAAGTTTCAAACGCTGCCGGCGAGCGGCATGCGTGGCGCGAGCGATGCGATTGGCCGCCCACACGCCCGCGCTCACCGCACACATGTTTATTTGCATTCAGCGAACTTTGCAGATTCAGTGAACCGTAGGCGGTAGCGAACGCGTAGCCGCGCGCTACGGCTCCGCTACGAAGCGCCGCGTAGTACGTGCTACGAGATTTTATTAATTGCTGTTCTAAGTGATACTTGCCAGTATTTTGTGATATGTGAATAAATTTTACTTGTTATAATGTTCAAATTGGATTGTATATCGTTTTCTTAAAAGACTTAAAAAGTATATTACACAAAATAAACGTAAAACAAAAGTATTAAAGTAATTTGTGCAATAAAATTTTCTTATCACTCACAAAAATGCTGGTAAATAAAGAAGAAACAGTGTACTGGATCATATTCGTTTAAGGTAAATTGTTTATCAGAGGTTACTTATAATTTTTCTATTTTCATTTGAACGTCCTGTTTGAGAAAATTCCTTATAATTCAATTCAAAACCTTAAATTACCTAAGTAGTTGTAGCAGGTATAATTAATAGAATTGAGTAAGAGTTTTCATTGATGATAATTGTGTATTAATGGCTTGAGTAATTGCGAAAGTTTCGTTTCTAATAACTACTTCAACGTATATCGTACCTACCTACATATATACTTAGGTACTGTTATTATATGGTAATTAGGTACGCATCCGGTTGGTTAAATACTTGTAAGTAATTAGTAAGCCATACGATAAACTAAACATAATTGCATACCAAATTCCTTAATCATTCCATTAAAGTATTAAATTTGGTTTTATTGAAGGATTTGTTGTATTTAGGTGTGCATATTTAATGGGGTCTTGTCCTAACTACTAACGCCATCTAGTGGCGCATACTGGAAACGTTGCTTTAATTAATTCCTTTTTTTCTAACAGAAGAATAATGCATCTTTGCCCATTGTGTCAAACTATGTAAAATTTCAACATTTATATCTGTAATTTTTATGGTGTACTTAATAAAGAGTATTCTATCTATCTTTCTTTTACGAAGCATTTCTTACGTATATTATTTGTTTTATTTAATCAACGAGTGTTCATTTTAGAATATTTTCCTGATGATTAAAGACATAAAATCCAGTTATTACAATCTGATCGTTTAAATACTTAATTCGTAAGTAAATTAGTTATTATCAGATGAACCATCATCAAGAATTAACCCTTCGTTGAACGAACGAACGCAAATCTACGCGAGACAATGACTTTTTAATTGTTTCTGTATTTACGGCAGACGAAAGGTTACCCATTGTCATTAGGTATAACCGAAGTTTGATATTTTTTCAAAAAGTATTAGATAAAGATATATTTATCTTTAACTATTCTTTGCAAGTAGTTATTTGCAGTATACTTGGTAGGTACTTATTTGAAGAAATTATAATACATCCCAAACGTAAGTACAAAGGCAAAGCCAAGAAAATAATAGTAGTACATTTTGATACAAGTGGAGAATTTTTGTTATTGCATTCGAGGCGGAATTAACACCCGAGCCGTAGGCGAGGTTGTTTTTGAGCCGAGAACTGCAATAACAAAACTCCACGTGTATCAAACGTCGTTTTTCAATACACTTTTGAAGAAATAAAATAAAATAACGAAAAATATTTTTGTCATGAATTATTAGGAAACTATGATTTAAATTTTCTTTTTTTTCCGCGCTTTGCTTTCGCCAGGTTGAAGGAGAAGCAAAGGTATAAAGCCGATAACCAGCCTAATATGAAAAATAGAATTTTTATTCCCGCACACGTGTTGGAAAATGAAAAATCGCACGCGTGTAAAATATATTGCATTGTGAACCTAATCGTAGTGCGTTATGAACCAGTTTTCGAGGAAGTGTATTTAAAACTCCATGACAGCATCTTACATACGTTACAAATATTATGGTAGTTTGGTAGGTAATTTGCAATTGTTTGTCTTAACCGTCGTAAAGTTTATACGTTTTGTTTTATGTTTATTGGTTTAGTACTAGCTTTTGCAAGCGGCTTCGCCCGCGTGCTTATCGGAAGTTATCACAGGAACATACTACCGGAATAAAAAGTATCCTAAGTAAAGTGTCTTATATCCAGGTCATGGTCTACCCGTGTGCCAAATTTCATCCAAATCCGTTCAGCCGTTTTAGCGTGAAAGCGTGACAAACAAACAAACTCACTTTCGCATTTATAATATTAGTTAGGATTTAATAACTAAATTATTCTTTTGAATAATGCTTGCAAATTGTATTTATGACCATTTTATTCAATTTTATTGGCATACTTTATTGAGATCATTATTCCGTTCACCTTAAATAACTAATATTAATAGTAAAATTATGATTCGTCGTAATTAATCTTTGTACGATTATAGTGTTGATGTCATCAATCTATTTAAAAAGCCATTAGACAGAACATAAATATTTATATCTATATAATATAAAACAAAGTCGGTTTATTTACACCATTTATAACTCAAGAACGGCTGGACCAATTTTTCGGATCTTTGATTTGTTGGATTTGTCTCCGCCCCGCATAACATAACGGAAAAATTCACGAAAAAATTAATTATGAAGAAAATTAATTGTCTCATAGGTGAAATTTGGACAGGACAACGTACTATCGGGTCAGCTAGTTTTTAATAAATACTAGCTTCTGTCCGCGATTTCGTCCGCGTGAAATTTCTTGTTCGCCTGACCCACCGCGTCGCATCGCATCACCCGCCCTTGCTATTCCTTCGTTTACCGCTTTTTTTTTGCTCTACTGCTAAGGGTCATAGCGTGATATCAAATAGTCTTCCTCAAGAATTGGGCTATGATGTGCAAAAAAAAATTTTCAAATCCGACTGGTAGTTCCAGAGATTATACCCCATATACAAACATAAGTACCTCTTTATAATATTATAGAATAGAATATACAAGATGATAAAAAACTTCTGTACCTAAACGCGAATCTTAATCGACAGATTTTTGCTAATTCTTAGTCGAGAAATTTGGTATATTGATTAAATTTTGATCAAAGATACTAAAATGCTAAAAGATCAAAGCTGCTGAAAGTTCAATCGCTGCACTGTAGATACTGCCATTTCGACCGATAATGATGTTTCATTTTCTTCACAGTCAAAGTGCTCATACAGCTAGGTAGGCAAAAAAAAAACGTTTAAACGTTGATCAATAGTAAAACAGACATTTTTAAAAGGGAAGGACCATAACTTCGACCGCTGTACTATAAATAGTGCGGTTCTGCCATTTCCACCAATAATGAAGCTTCTTCTACTTCTAAAGGCTGATTTACACAGGGTCAGTAGCTGACTCCAAACTTGAACCAAGTCAGCACTGTCCCGTTACTATCTTCATGTAAATTGATTTGAAGTAGTACGACTACTAACGTGCTACTGACTGCATGTAAACAATGAAGACTTATTTACACAGGGTCAGTAGCTGTCTCCAAATGGAGGCTGGTGCCGAGAACTGACTCTCACATGCAGTCAGTGTTTACATGCAGTCAGTAGCACGTCAGTAGTCGTACTACTGACTTCAATTCAATTTACATGAACACAGTAACGGGTCAGTACTGACTTGGTTCGAGTTTGGAGTCAGCTACTGACCCTGTGTATATCAGCCTTGAGGTTAGTTAATAAAGTACTTACATCAGTTAGGTTACTTGTTACGGCCACTGTTATGTCAGAGAAGCCTCATTAGGCGGCGCGGTATCCCGCTTAACCCTAAACCGCCGAAACCGTACGAACTCTGTAATCTGTGCGAGTGAGTACGTACCTAGAACCACTGGCAGCCGCAGGTTAATCCCATTATATGGCACACAATGTAATTAGGACAAATACGGTTTGGGAAGTTTCAAATTTTTATTTGAAAATGACAACAGTGATGCGTTAACTGCCTCTACAAGCGCTGACGTGTTTCCGGCGTATCCTAAACTTAAGACGTAGATATATGCCAATGACCTTGAGTGGTTGGGGCGGCATAGCTTGCCTGTGCCGTGCTAAGCTCACGCAACGCGTCGTACGTTCACCCAGTAATAGAACTAGCCCATCAATGAATCTTGTCCCAAATTAGACGCATTATTAATCCTATTAATATAATAAATGTGAAAGTTTGTATGTTTGGATGTTTGTTACTCAATCACGCAAAAACGGCTGAACGGATTTGGATGAAATGTGGTATACAGATAGTTTATAACCTGTATTAAGACATAGGATACTTTTCATCCCGGTAGAAGGTTCCCGTGGGATAATTTCCGACATACACGCGGGCGAAGCCGCTGGCAAAAACTAGTTTATTATACAAAAAGAAAAGGTATTATAATAAGAGCCGATTTTTCAATCGTCGGATAACTTTTATCTGGGGATTAAGTTTGACGTTATGACAGCTTTTGTACAGAAAATATGTCAAACTGTCATATTTATTCCTTAGATACAAGTTATCTAACAATTGAAAAGAATCAAAACCAAAACCAAACCAAAAGATAAATAATTATATTATCTTTAAAATGGTGAAGGTTTCATAAAAATACGCTTGATAGTTTTTGCGTTGTTCTCAGTTTTTTTATTCGCGTTAGTAAATTCACAAATTAATTACACTATGTAATATAAACATAATCTAAAATATTCACCTAAAAGTTATTAAGAGACTAATTTAACATTATATTTTTTTCCAAAGTAGTGTTAAATGCTACTCGTATAGACGTGATCTTCAGTTTAAAATCATTAAAAGTCGTTTATCGTCGCCTTAACTTAAATACCTATACCTAAGAAGAGACTTGGCCTGACTCAAGACATTTATCGGTAAACCATCATTTTTGAAAGAATTCGCATCTCTTAGAAATTATCGTGCAACAAAAATTTTACACGAAAACTTAAATTTGAATAAACTTTGAATAAATAAACTTTAAATAAAATAAATAAACTTTGAATAAAGTATGCTAATAATTTAATGAATTTGTAAATCCGTATATTTTGTAAATCAAAACTAATTGTACTAATTACTATTGCTTCATTCAAATGATCATAAATATCATCTTCAACTAAAGTAGCAAGCTTTTTTCTAAAAGCTCATATGAATATCGGCTCGAAGCAAGTGCCTAGCAATAAGGACGTCATTGACACGTCCGTTATCGGGCGAACCCTTGCGACATAATGAGTTATGGAGTGGCGGCCGCAGGCAACTCCATAAAAGTATTGAATATGGGTTATTGACAAATATTTATGGCGTATAAAGAGGGGATAATTACAACTCTTTAGCACATAAAAAGCTTCGTGCGGAAGGGTGCGGCGCGCTGTAAAAATTTATCACCAACATTGTCACCCAGCGGGCCCGGCCGCCTAATAAAAATGATACATTATGACGCTGCTCTGCACAAAAAAACGAGCTCAATAAGTAATCGATAATATAGTGCCTTTGTAAGATTATTGATAAGTGGTTGTTCAATGACTTTATTGAGACGATTACGTAGTAATGTAAAAAGAGTAACAGCTATAATTGAGGACTATTAACCCGTCGCGCGCCAATTAGCAGACACAATTGAAATTCTATTGTTATCTGTACACATGGTGTACAATCGACATTTTAAGAGTTAAAAATCGTTTCAGAGTGAAACAATTTTTTATTTGGTTTTTCCCAAGGTTCACTTAGCTCCATAATGTCGATGATGTATCTAATACTATATCTATATCTACATTCACCGCTGCAAAAAGTAAATTTATCTGTTGATCTGTTTTCGAACGTAATTAGATACAACGTCAGAATACAAGATTGTTTTAAAACAAAATGTCGGTATTTACTTGTTTAAACTTTTACATTAAGCCTAGTATTGTAATTCTGATCACATCACGAGTGCGGTTCGCTGTTCGTCCTCCAAACATAACGAGGAATGTTATTAAAAAGTTATGGGATAAGCCGGTACGTGCCGCGCGCGACGCCCGCGCCTAATCACAAACTTTAAAATTATCTTATACTACACACTTTGTGTACTTATTAGTACACAAAGTGTGTAGTATTATTACTTATTACTACTTACATAGTTTCAATAAGCATTTAGAATATGACATCAAAAAGTTTCTTTAAGAAAGGTGCGGAAATTCTTCGTTAGAGATATAAATTGTTCGTTTTAATAAAAAGTGTAAAGTGCCTCGTGTCAGCACTCGCGATTCGCGAACGACAAAATATTTTGCCTTTTTCAATTAAGCGCGATGGCTGACTCCAAAGCCCGGCCGGGAATTAATTCCACGGCTAAGTAGATAATGTAAGGAGCTCCCTCCTCGTGCCGCCTCTTCACGCCTCGAGGAGAACTTTCAATTATGATTTTGTCTAATTTTAATTAAGTGCTCTCAAAAAGGCTTTTCTTCAACGAAATTAATATTTGAATATAATTTGGGCGGAGCGGGCGGGCGGAGTTTGCCGCTCGAGGAATAATTAATTCCATTATATAGGTAAGTGGTCTGGTCGCTTCTGCCCCCTCCCGCGCCCGCTCCGTGCCTCGCCGCGACACTATACAAACTCACACCAAATGATTGCTTTTCACTCCTGACATTTTGAAACTGACGGCTAGTCCGGAAAAAATATTGAGAGAGGTAGGTATACATCATGTAGGTACCTATACATTGTACAACAATGATCAAGGTAAAGAAAGTAATTAGATTGAGTTGAAACCTGATGGGACGGTAGCGAGTAGTGGTAGTGTGGCAGCCACAATTTGCGCAACAGGTCGGGGCGGAAGCGACCTGCAGCGGCGTGATTGCGACCAAATGTTTCCTTTACAACGTCTGGTTTAGTTTTTGCTCTGTTTTTTGTCCTCTCTCGCTGATAAGTATGCTATCGATAGGTTCCACTGTGATGTTTGTTTAGGTCGAAACTAACTCGTGACGGAAGTGATGGCAAAGAAACTATATCTCAATTTTTTAGGTCCTCCACCTTGACAAAAGTAGGCCAAGAGTGAGAGAAAATCTTTAACTAGCGTAAATTAAGGCAATCTAGTATTTATAACACCTCTGACAAAAATCTTTAGTGAAACATTATTGTTTCGAAGTAGCATGTAATCCAACTCGGAATTTTTTTTGTTCAGGTGTGTCAGTGCGACCGCTGTCGACCATGCGTCAAGAATCCCTGCCGATGTTAGCGGAGCGGCTGCTGGCGACGCGCGCCGCCGCGCTGGTGGCGGGGCTACCGGCCGAGCTGTACTCCGGCGCGCTGTTGGCGGCCTGGCCCCCCTCGCCTCCTGCGCCGCTGCTGCCCCCGCACGACATGGAGCGAGCGCGCAGGCGACGCCGCACACCCAAGCTCGACGAGAAAGCCACTGCACCCCCCTCCCCGCCATCATCAGGCTCGTCACCCGGCGCCGCCGACCCACCGCGAGACAAACTCTTCACCTGCAAGGTCTGCTCACGCTCTTTTGGCTACAAACACGTCCTGCAAAACCACGAACGTACTCACACTGGTGAGAAACCGTTCGAGTGCGGCGAGTGCCACAAGCGCTTCACGCGCGACCATCACCTCAAGACGCACCTGCGACTTCACACGGGTGAGAAGCCTTACAGCTGCCCGCACTGCCCGCGTCACTTCGTGCAGGTGGCCAATCTGCGCCGACACCTCCGCGTTCACACCGGCGAGCGACCATATGCGTGTGCTCGCTGTCCGGCGCGCTTCTCAGACTCTAACCAACTAAAAGCCCACGCTTTAGTACACGAGGGTGATGCTCCTTTTGCCTGTCGTTGCGGCGCACGCTTCAGGCGGCGGCAAGCGGCCGCGCTGCACAGGTGTGCCAGCACCGGCTGCACGCCCGACACGCCCAGCCCGCCCGTGGCCGCCGCGGCCGACTGGCGCTGGGACGAGTGGCCTGAGCAGACCGAGCCCGAGGACCTGTCGCTGCCGCGGAGGCCGGCGACACCGGACTCTCCCACGGACCTGCGGGTCCACTCCGCGTAGGACGCGCGCGCCCCGAGCGCCCCGCGCGCCGCCGAGCCGGTATACGAGTTCCTCCCGCGTAGACCCGTGCTGCCGTCGGCCGCCGACGCCGATGCTCTCCCACTCGCTTGTTCCGGAGACGCTCGCCGCCAACCATGATTCTATGCAAATTCCTTGTTCTAAATACGGGAACGGTTACTTTTTATAGAACAATTTTTTTGCTTTTCTCGGTAAGACTACCGACGTAGTCTCGTTAGGTAGTCCTCTATTCTTTTTTACGATTTTGCATTTGCAATGTTCACCATAAAAAGTACTTTTTTCATCCACGTTACAGTTTAGAAGTTTATTGTTGTACTATTTGCATAATCGCAAGGCGAGCTGAGGCAAAAACGACGACGTTTTGTTCTTTTGTTTTGCAACGTTGCTAAACACCTAAAGAACATAATACACAAAATATTTTTTTGATTTATTGGTATCGTCTATTGTTTCGTGATAAAAACTAAAAAAAATGTTTTGCTATGCTTGGCGTTTATTGATTTTCAATCGGTGTCCTCCCTCGCGCTTAACGAACGGAAACTGGAATATGGTCTAGTCGGAGAAGGTCGCGACATTGGCTCATTATTTCGGCGACAAAGGCTACTTCACAAGCGGTAATTATTACGTATTGAACTCGATATCGAGTTGCGACTGACAAAGCCGTCGGTATTGTGTGAGCCCCGATCCGTAGCGACTCGCGATAACCGGTTCCTAATCACTCTTTTATACATTTCTTAAGTTTTCATTCAATAGCTCTTTGAAAAGTTTACACGTTTTGGACGTTACTTTTTTGGCAAAATACCAAATAATAACTATACTGGTTTCGAATACATGATACGGGATAATTGTAAAGAATCATTGGAGCTTTTGTAATTAAGTATGAATGTGAGCGAGGCAGTCTCCGGCTCGCGAGCGGCGCCGGTCCCGCCGCGCGCCGACCGCGCGCACCGTGCTTCTGTACATAATGCTGTCTCTTACAAGATTATTTATTATTAGTTTGTAGACGTTTCGATATCTTTACGATATCTAATCCGAATACGGTATTGTTAATATTACGTGTACATATTTATGTAGTGTTGTAAAGAACGTTGTAGAGAAGTTGGTGTCTCGAACATTATATTTCAAATTATTTAAATTCGATACCGAAGCAACTCTCGACGGGCTGTGTTGTATTGATATTGAAACAAGTGAATATATGTGTTAATAGAAACGATGTTCAATGGAGGGCCATGTGCACAATGACTCAATGTCGTTAAGGTAAATATTTACTTGTAGTTTTAAGGCAACAGTCAAAAATATTTAAAGTGTTGTACATAATTATTCTTAGTGTTAAATTATGATCAGCTCGTTGTGCACATACGGCCCTTATGTTATAATTGCGTGTCCGCGTTTGACACGAGAGCGGTGTAGTGAGCATTATTGCAATTTGTTCTACGGGTATTAGTTTCCTACTAGATGTAATGTTTTATTTTCTATGTTTTTAATATAATTTAATGTCATAGTAGTTGTTCTGAACGTTTTAGCGCACATGATTTATAATTATTGTATGTAATTATATAATTAGGCTGTACTGTTTGTTGATTATTATTATTTTATTTTATTTAGTCATGTTCGAAGGCTCTAGGTATAAGGAATCAGTGTAGGAGTAACGATATATTTTTTTCCAAAGAAATTATTGGTACAAATATAAATGTGTACAAATTTAATGATAACTTTCGATTAGAAGTCGTAATTTCATGTTGCAATGTTGTAATATTGTAGTTAGTGTAAAGTAAGGCGGGTCTGCCATTATCTACCTCATTTGACTACGGTTACTACGCCAGGGTAAAAGAGCCAAAGTTCTTGGAAATATTTTCTATTGTTTGTCTCCTTGGAGATAACGTACAAGAGACAGGATTGTATGGTTATTGGCGGGTGATCATTAGTTTAAGACTGATTTTTATTCGTTATGCTGGTTACCGCTCGTGCGGTACCTGTGAGCACTTGCCATAGCGCTGTCGTGTATGATTGTGTTTCTTCTTCAGTACTATCAAACATTCGCAAACATCTCTGCGCTCTATCAGACAATAAGAGCCACATTCATGCTCGCAGTACTAACACTATGGATGCAATTAATTTGAGTTCCTATTTAATTAAAATTTTTGAAGTGTTGTTTTGCTTATTATTGTTTATAATGATTAGTTAGCTATGTATTATTCAGTGCCATCACACAACACAGACCAATCCGTAGCAAAACACTAGTTAATATTGATGTCTACTAAAATATTTCTGTTAGAAGCCATAACCGATCTACCTCATGTAAAATCGAGATACAGGTGTACTTTAAACATTCATAATAACTTAATTCGGAATTATACTGTACTTGTACAAAATATTATAAGATATAAATGTGAAATAATTATGGTACGACGATTATATATGTATTTCTTTATCAATGTCCAGTACATAATTATTAAAATAAAGAGATGTTTGTTATTTATTTCTTCTTTTGTTATTTCACACCCTGAAACACTTTATTTCTTTAAAGGCTGATTTTTGAATAGTCAGATAACTTTGAAGTCAACAAAAACAAAAAAAGAGAAGTCCTGACTGATTGACTGACTCATCAACGCCCAGCCCAAACCCTTAGACCTAGAAAGCTGAAATTTTGCACAGAGGTTCCCTTTATAATGTAGACAAGGAATAAGGAATACATTCCCGGTAGTACGCTCCCGTGGCATATTTTCCGAAATCCACGCGGGCGAAGCCGCTGGCAAAAGCTAGTCTGAAGAATAAATATGACAGTTTGACATATTTTCTATACAAAAGCTGTCAATCCGCCACATTTATTCCATAAATAAAAGTTATCTGACGATTGAAAAATTAGCCCTAAAACATTTTAAATTCCTAACAGTTGGAAATCGTAATTCTACATTAAATCACACACCAGCTATTAACCTTCATAATTTTTGTCTAAAAGATATAAAAAAAAAATATTACAAAGTGAAAAATAACTTTAATTTCGGAAGTCGGTGTCTTTGGATCTGTATTTTAGCTTTTTGCCACCAACTTCCGAAATTACAGTTATTTTTCACTTTGTAGTATTTATTTGGAAGTCGGTTTTTTTTTTTTTGTAAAAACAGTATTTTATTTTTCACTTTTTAGTGGATCAGTCTGTAATTTATCTAAGTTACAATAGCCTAATGTCAACTGCTCATCACCTTTTACAAAAATTTTCTTTTCCCGATACAAGGACGTTAATTGTTGACGAGTTTTTCCAGTAAGGAACCAGGAGAACTGGAACTGATGGTGAAGTCACCATCAGCTCCACTTCAACATATGTATTGTATGAACATAAATTGCTTAGCAATAATCGAATCGCAACACGTGAAATACGTATTATTGAGTAGTTCCGATGGCCATCTGTGGTCTTCCTCATCAGTTCCACTTCACCAAATGGTGCTTTCCGGCAGCAAATGCACGAGTTACTATAAAAAATACCCAAATCGCAGTCGAGGGGAACCTTCAATTTTTATAGGTACACCTATAAAAATTTAAGGTTCCCCTCGATTTCTCTGGGATGCCATCATCAGATCCTGGTCTCCTTATCATGGTACCACTCTTGGGATATCTCCTTTCCAACAAAAAAAGAATCATCAAAATCGGTTCAAAAACGAAGAAGTTATCCGCGAACACACATAAAAAAAAAATGTGAATATATATACGGTTGAATTGAGAAACCTCCTTTTTTTGAAGTCGGTTAAAAAGAAAAAGGCTTCGAAACTGTTCAGTGGCCATCTATCCACCAATAATATAAAAGGTAAGTGTTCAATAAAACTAATTTGTTGTTAGTGTGCGATAGGCTCGTACTATCTACTAAGTAAGAAAACTGTGTAATTTATCTAAGATCGGGCGTAAGTAATGAGTTGTCGCACTAACACACTCACATCGGTGCGTCGTACGCACACGCCACGCACACAGACACACCACGTCCCTCTTTCATGCCCAGGGTCGGGCCACCTTGTATGGAGGCGGCGAGTTCATTTTGAGTGAGTATTTTTTGGTATTTTTTCGATTACTGATATGATTCAATGAGAGATACAGACCGTATAAAAATTGACAACAATTACCAGAAAAAGATTGATGCCAAATTGTAAAACTTTGCTATAAAACTTTGTTTTGCTTTGTGTACGAGCAAACCTGTACATATCAATAGTATTACTTTTATGCTGACATCGACGTGCAGCGAATGAATAAAATGCATGTATTTCAGTAAGCAATGAGTAGTAGTCGCATAGCATCGTTTGGGCTGTCATCAAAAGGACTCATTCGCTGCGGGTTGATCAGTTATCAGTTTTAGGTATTTTTCTGTGTGACTGCCAATACACAAGTTGAACTCATATCAGCCTATCATTTAAATGTACACTTACCACCACCACCACCACTTTGATTTGATTTTTTTTTTGACTTACGAATAAAAAAATTAAGAATAAAGAACCTTAATTTCAATAAATTGAGATATAAATATAGTGGACATATTAGAATTTGAACTTAAAACCAGTGAGACTTGTCTTAATCAGTCGAAAAATAATACAACGTAATTTCAACTTTATTGTCTCTACACACTACATATCTTTTAAAGCCTTTTTTAATGTATTCAGACTAACAACCCAGTGGTCTACCTGACTGGTCGTCCTTGTAAGAAGCCATTCTGTAACGTTATATTTAAATTCATAGCAGAATTTTAAGAGTGTAACATTACAAAATAGCTCTCCAATAAATAAGGGTGAGGGTGTAAAATAATGAATGCAAAAATACGACTGCGTTTGCAAAATAGTAAAAATTGAATGGGGTTTTTTTATGTGAACTGTACGAAATTTTATTCAAGGTCTTGGTTTTACACAAAGTGTAGGAGAGAATATTTTGATTGTGCGTTTGAGTTAGCACCTCTGTCTTCTCACAGGCCATAGTAAAACGTAGATGAGTACCCTCATTGCCGTTTCTAAGTGCGATAGTAAGCAAATAACAACATCATCAGCCTAGCCTTTTCCCAACCATGTTGGGGTCGGCTTCCAGTCTAACCGGATGCAGCTGAATACCAGTATTTTACATGGAGCGACTGCCTATCTGACCTCCACAACCCAGTTACTGGGTAATACGATACCCCTTGGTAAGACTGGTTGTCAGACTTTCGGCCTTCTGACGACCCGTAATGACTGTCAAAGATCTACAAATGACAGCCGGGACCAACGGCTTAACGTACTTTCGTATGTAAAGATGGTCACCCATCCACGGAAAAACCGCGGCAAGCGTAGCTGAACGTGATCGATGACATTGCATTTAACTATTTGCCAAATGCGGTAATTTTTGAAGAAAACGGAAACTCAGCCGTAGATTCAAATTTAAATGAGCCGGATAATAAATCCGTTGATTTAAATTTATGTACAATTTGTAATGGCAGATAAAAATATCCAGTAATGTTATTTATGATGTGTTATATTAAAGCACTACAACAAACACTAAGGCACTCTTCATTACAACTTTTAATAGATTCTTTGGTCGGAACCGCAATTAGTGACAAATAAATTAACCTTTAAGCTACTACGGCCTACGCGCTACGGACTACGGGCTACGAGCTACGAGCTACGAGCTACGGTTGCTACGAGAATCACTTTCTCCTTGAAAGAGACTTTAGCGTTGAGCTATGTGTGTGTGTGTGGCGAATGCTTGGGGAAAGCCAATGTCTAGAGAATGATGGTGATGATGATGATGTAGTAGGTAGGTAGTAGGTTGGTAATTAAGTGGAGGTATAGAATAGAAATGAAGTAGTTTGTGCCCGGTTTTATGGCAATAGGCTCCCCCCTATGTTAAATGTGAGTATAAGTAGTTGTAAAATAAAAACTCTTTCAACCGAAAACGTCGTTCCTAAGTGATTAATAGTGTTTATGCTATCAGCTATAAATACAATATATAGGGCAAGATAGAGTCGTAATTCAAGAACCGCCTCACGCCACCGCATAGCTGGGAGACAAACGCACCGGAATCCGGTTGGTATTTATTAAATTAATCGTTCACCCCGCACCCCGCAACCTGCCCCCCCCTCGTCACCCGCACACCGTCACACTCCACGATTAGTTCGTGTGTTTCTTGCGAAATATCCTTTATAACTATTACGTGGATGTGGATATGGGGGATGTATTATACCGACTGTTTGATTAGAGGTGGCAATCACACAGACGGAGACGGAGTTGGTAATATGTTTTTTAATTGCTTCTTCAATCAGGAAGTTAAATAAGGTTTACTGTTTTATAAAAGGATACTCATTTGCATTTCACTACCCAATAAAACAAGAGTAAAATCGGTCAATTTAGACACCACAAAGTAGAGATAACGTTTTTGCCTTATCAGTGCAGCAAGTAATATACAACAACGTTATATATTACTCTCAGCCTTACTCTCGAACAACAATAAAAAGGCGTTTTATCAAACATCTTCGTCGTATCTGCTCAAAGAGAGTACGTACCGTCGTAACTTATCTATAAAGTAAATCAAGATTAATAGCTAAGTAATAGGCATGTTTGAAACAGTAGTCGCGAAAGGCTCGGGTAGAGGACGAGCGGGCGAATTATAATTTATTTGGAGAAGTGGCAACGAGCCCCGCGCTCCCCGCGCGAGCCCGACCTACCCTTTGCTTTCGCCCTTCGTTACGGACGCACACTCCAAGCGTTGTAACTCGGAAATTAACATTTTAGAATTTGACAAACTTAACAATTTTTTAGGTTTTGTAAAATTACTGGGTGTTTAAATTATATATATAGGTATAATATTGTAGTTTTAATAACTGCCTATAAAGTTTAATCATTTTTAAAATGGTCATTAATTACTAAATATAGAAGTGATAGGCACACACGAGGGGCAATATATAGCTTTTTCGAAAATCTGTTGACCATAGTCATTTTTTTGCTGGATTAAAAATATTCTAACTTAAAAGCTCCCTCTGGACATTGGGAAGTACCTACATAAATTGACAATCTGGGTTTAAAGCACGTCTTTAAACAAACGGAGAGCTAAAAACATGAAGGTCTGACAAACCGTCTATAACTTCACGACATAAATCCCTCAAATTGCAATTGTCATTAGATGCATTACAGATGTTTTTTTTTGGAAGTAAAAAATATTGCTGCTATTCCTAGCATTCGACATCAAAGACGATATGCAAACAAACAGTTAAACGGATCATAAGTTTAAAATAGATCTACAGATATCATAATATCATCTTCATCTGATAGCAAAGGTAAGTTAGGTGAAAATAAAAAAAAAAACATTATAATAGCTTGCAAAGGTCAATAGGTATACTAATTAACCACATCGGTTAACATAGAGCCAGCTTGCACAAGTTTTCCTGTAGCTAGTCAGCGGCTAGTGAATAACATCGTCGGACATTATATACTCGTACCTATCATTTATGTATTTTTTTTTCATTTTGAAGAATATTAAATTAATCATTACTTATTTAATCAACAACTATATTGGTATCGTAAAAAATAAATAAAAAAAATACTAAACAGGACGAGAAAAATATAATTAATTAAGCTGCAACTCTTGGGGGGTGAACTTTATACTTTTCTGTTTTTTCTCTAGGTAGGTTGCGTTCAAAGGAGCTGGCGGGGCGCGGGGCGAGGTGGCGGGCCTGCGGGGGGGACGACGGAATTAAGAGGGAGGAGGGGGGCGGCCCGCCCTGGATACTGAGAGGAGTTTTAACCAATTAATTTTGTTCCTCAACGCAAACTCCGCTATATAATAAGGTATAAGTAGGCATTAACTGAGGCGCGCCGATAGCTAGGCCGGCCGGGGGCGACTTGGTCGTCTCCTAGCCTCTTATAACGATGTTTTATTTCTTGTTAAGCTCTCTGTTTCTCCACTTTTAATATTTAATGGCATTTTCATAGCTCATTTTTTATAGCGCACTTACAAATTCCAAACATTATTGATGTTGTTTTATAGCAACGTTGTTGTGCTATTATCTAGCCTGAGATTTAAGTGTTGCATGTTATTAACATATTTACTTACACTTGTTTACTTAAAGTTACAACATGACGTTTTATCAGGTAGGATATTTTTATTTTTATATGGCCATTGTCAATACCTAATAAGAAACTACATATACCAACGGACCCACTTAATCTCACAAAATGTCCGTATTCTTTCACTTGTACGCTTGTTCAGTAAATTGACATAGGTACTTATATGTAGCCGTCGCTCTACCATTTGCAACACCTGCCTCTCGTGAAAAACATCGGCTTTGTCTAACGAACCATGTGTCTCAGCGCTCGTGCTTTACCCACCTCCTTTCCGCTCCTAAGATATAAATAAATACAATATACCATCTTATATAAAAAACAAAAGTATTCCCCTTTACCAATCCGTGACTAAACACTGAAAACTTGTATACCCCATTTACCAGAAGCGATGAGATTTAAAAATAAGATCCTTCACAAAAACACTAGCGATCACGCCTTGAGCTCGCGCCTCGCGTCAATATGACGCACTTAAAAAACAATTCTTAACAACGGTATTGTGTTGTTAAAAAACAGGAACGCATCACCCGAAAAAACAAACCGCAGAGTACGGTTAAAAAACAGAATGCAGCACGCGAGTCGCGAGTCGAGCGAGGCAGAAGCACCCTTTCCCTTTTGCGTCGCGAGCTACGTTTTTTCTAAGTGAGGCGAGGGTTGAGTTTTTTTACCGCGATGCCACGTATAAATTAATAACTGAACGTGCTCATAATCTGCTGCTCGGAACACTTTCGGCTTTGTTATTATTGTTTTTTTGTAATAAGTTATCATTCATTTGTTTTTGTGTGCGGTTGTGCGGTGGCGGAAACGAAGCCGTCTATTGATTACGTCTGAGGAGACAGGTGTTGCACTTTGTTTCCAGAATGCACATTAAGGCGCCCGCGCAGAAATAGATAACAGTTGTGAGGTTACAAATATTTAATAATTATAAGGTGATGTAAACGGATGTAACAAAAGAATCAATGTTTATAATTATTGCGTATGCTGACTTCAAGTTGAGAAAGTCATAAAGACGAATATCAATACAGCGGGGTAATTACGTAACATACTATCGATCAGAATCGGTTTCATTTTGACATTTCAACAACATTCATAGCGTTATTTACGTTGTCGCGCAGACAAATTTTTCGAACATATGAAGCAATGGATTAGCAATTTGCTTCAAAATGATTCAGACTCCGATTGAAAGTGTGTTACGCAATTAGGTAATACCATGATCGTTAAATTATCTACCTGATTATGTAGCTGACTCTTGTTTGAATGACTCTTTTAAAAAACATTAATGTTTTTCTCTAATACATTAACAGCCAAATGGCATAAATACCGGAAGACATCAGGAAGGATGGACTAATAATGTCGAAACCAACAAAATGGTTTTTGTTCACATTCCGACGCCAAAATTTAACGCTGTTGCATCGAAACACACCGACACATTTTTACCCGTTAGTAAAAGTAACGCAAAAAGTTTCAAGAAACGGTTACAGTAATGTAATAAAAGTATCTTTAAGTTTATATTTTCAGCAAAAAAAATAATATTTGTTTGCATTCACATTCACTATTGAGTATTTTGGGATGAATTAAGATTTATCAATCAATTTAAGACACTCATGTTCACATACTACTTTAATAAAAAACAAGTGTGAGAATCTTGCTCGAGTAAATAAAAACAATTGTAAGAAAAGTAAGCTACATTTGTTTCTTACAATACTCAACAAGAAGATTTTCGTCGAGACTGTCTCTAGTATTCCGATTACACAACTCTAGTGGACATGTTTTTTTCTTACACAGAAAGTACCTCACTTACTTTACTATTTTTATTTGTACATAACAAGTGAAAGTGTGTTGCTACAATTTTTATTGACAATATTCCATATTCGAATGTCACAAAGGAGTCAAAGGACTATTTGAGTGTGAATAGAAGAAATCGTGTGGAGCTAAGCAAATATAATATAATGTGAATGCATTGGACACGCATTGTGAGATGAATCCGTGCACGTGGGCGATACATTCGAGTAGTTTTTTGCATAGATGACAATAAATTATTGCGCTCTGTTTACCCTTTTTGAGGATACTTGAATGTATGGAGTCTTGTAGGTGTTGTATAGATATTCTTGAGACATGAATGTATGAATTTTACGCTCAATCGAGTTTCATTTGAAATCTAGTAACAATGAGTTTAGACCTACCTGGAAGTTAAGAAGCGACTTTAGATCAGTCACTTAAAAATTATTGGTATTTGCGCATATCATTGGAAACACCTTGCGAATTGTTCCATCTCTAAAGCCGAATATACATTACGAAACTAGTTGCGCAAACTTATTCATTGATAGTTTTACGTGTAAATAATTAAGTACCTATCTATTTACACGTGAAACTTCAATTAATAACTAATTACCTACCTAAGTTTGCGCAACTAGTTTTGTAAAGTAAATCCGTTTATTAAAAATTCTCCATCAAGTCAAGCTAATACATTGTGTGTACCGGCTTAATACAGTACCAGCACTAGCACTGTACCTTATTTAGATGTGACCTTCAAGATCTTGCTATTGTAAAATGTAGAGGTTAGGCGAGCTGGGCACCTGATAATTACATCTAAAACTACACTTTAAATACGACACACAGCAAAAGCAACCTTTTAATTATATGTATAGTAGACAATAATTTACTGTAGGTACCCATTTCGATTATTTATCTCATTGGCAGTTCAAGTGTGGATGATGTCACGGTGTCGACCCGCCACTCGAGTTTGAAGTAACCTTAAAAAAACTTCCACCCGCGCCTCGCCTCGTCACGCAGCAGCATTTATTTTCATAGTCAGTCCGGGTAACCGCCGACCATTGTCGCTACGACGTTTGATTATTGATTTTTACGCTAAATGTCCCCTTTTTGGAAATATCTATTCAACGCAATTATAGTTTCCTTTAACATTTTTGATGTATTTAATTGACAACAAAAGAACGTATCTGTACAATGTCATTAATAACCCGTATGTATGGAACTTGTCGCGATTCACGTGGTCCTCATTCATAGAGAGACTGGAGCATCTCGCGGGGTTGGTTATGAGTTTTGCAAGTCATTTTTATTTTATTTTTATTAAACCCTACTGACATTATTTCGTTTGCAAAAAGTTGGTGATTGCAGAAGACCACAATGATAGTTGGAGAAGCAAAAAATCAGCTATGTATGTATTTATGTATGTTCGTAGCCATATCCATGTTATAGGTATGTATATATAGGTAGGTCACAGATATAGATGATCTACTGTAGCTAACACACACGTCCACGACAATAATCTCACTGATAGATTACCACTACTACTTACAGAGAAAATAATGTAAACAACTACTTTTTCCCAAACACAGATTCCATGAACATTGTGGCAACACAGACCGATTACCACAGTAAGAAAGGAGTAGAGAATACAAGCGAACTTGTTTACAACGAAGACGTAATCCTTTAATCCGTGAAGTATCACTGGCGGGTATCACAGCGGCATTTTAGTCCTCCACAGAACCTAATTGTCACTGAAATCGTATACAGGGTGTGTTCCGAAAGAAGCCACACAAAAGAGTTTGTTTTCGTCCGCTTAGCATTAGTTGTTTGTGTTGCCGCACGGTAGCCGTTGGGTCTGTTTGCATTTAATCTGTTTGTAATGCCCTTTCTTCCATGTTTTCATAATAGAGACAAAGGTCCATCGGCACGTTACATCAGTTACATGCATAGCGACAACACTACAATGAGGTTTTCGTATATGTTATTGAAATGTATTCAGAAAGGGTGCTGGTCTAAGGTATTCTAAAATAAATACACTAAGAGTGTATTTACTTTAGTAGTAATAGAATCTATTTGTAATTCTTTTTGCTATGGGCTTCTTTTAGACCTATAGTAAAATAACACATTATGAACCTGCCATATGAAGCTATCGTCATCAAAGTTTTTGCGATCTTGAAATCTAATTTCGGTTGTAGGACAATATTATCTTCTACAAGTTTTATAAGTAAAATATGACCTAATAAAATTTTGAAACTGAAATATTTAATCTGAGCTTACATACATATTATTTAATAACAACAATCAAACCAACAAAAATTTAATAAAAACTAATTAATTTAGGAAATGGTATCAATCAACGCGCCAGTAATCTCTTGGGTGGTTCTTAAATTCAATAAAAGATTTATTTGAATAATAAACGTGTCACCCGAGCCGTGACCCGCTTTCGGGCAGAGCTAGAAATAATTAAAAAGAACTCTTAAAAACGCCTTGTCTATTGATGAAACTCTATCTTTGCGAAATCAGATCTCGGCCGGCTCACTCTCAACTTACGAAGAAAAAGATCCCAAGTTTTTTTTTTCTTGGTAAAAAGTAAGGTGTAGGTGAAACGGGGGCGCTACGACAGCTGCCACTAATTTTAGAATCGCGAATGCGGTGTGCTCCTAGATGGGTTGTTTCTTCACAAAGACCCTTTGAACAAACTTAATCACTTTAGATAACTAATTATATGTAAAAAATTGTTCTGCTCATCTGGAATTGATAAGTAGACATCCTACCAGCTGTTTATTACATGTACCTAATTATGATTGACAAGTAAGTACTTTGGGTGTAGGACAAGTTTTCTAGATAGTTGTTATTAACACTCTAATTCCATCATTAGTTCCCGCAGGTCTCAGCATGTACTACCTACATACGTTCCTTTATACGTGTAGATAGTATTATAGTAAATTAAAGCCAATGTTACGAAATCTGTATTTATTAATACAGGAAATTGCAACTTACACAAATATCAACTTTAAACTCAAGTAGTCTAAGCTGATTTTTCAATGAAAAAAACTATCGATAAACGTCGTAAAATAATTTTATTTGTAATGGAAACTCGACCATATGCAATTAAGCAAGTTAAAGTTTTTAATCTCAAAGCATGACATTTGTCTCGTCTCGTTGGCTTTAGTTTATATACTAATTATTATTAATAACTTGTGGTCAGTTAAGGCACCTGCCTTTATTAATTGTAAGTCTGGACTTACGGAGGCTCATTTTTCTAAACCTTACCTACGTTATTATTTTGTTATGTACAAGAATTTTGATTTTTAATCCTACTATAATATTATAAATGTGAAAGTTTGTATGTTTGGATGTTTGTTACACAATCACGCAAAAACGGCTGAACGGATTTGGATGAAATTTAGCTGGCAAAAGCTAGTCAGTTTTATAAATGCACTAGCGGCTTCGCTCGCGTGTATGTCGGAAATTATCCCACGGGAACCTTCTACCGGGATGAAAAGTATCCTATGTCTTAATCCAGGTTATAAACTATCTGTATACCAAATTTCATCCAAATCCGTTCAGCCGTTTTTACGTGATTGAGTAACAAACATCTAAACATCCAAACTGTAGTGTACTGAAGTGGTAAAACTTTTGGTCATATCTACTAGTATATCCAACAGTGAACTCTCTGATCAAATAAAAAGTTAAGTAAGTATGTGACTTGAGATACTTACGTTTATTCTCATAAGAATACAATAATTCACTTACATGAGAACATTCAAACTAAAAAATAAGTCAAAATTGTTGGGCAATAATGGACATCACTATAAGAAAATAATATGTCAAATACGTTAATATGACGGAAACGTGAAGGTTGCCTACTAGTAAAGACATCGATTGGTATTTGTACTTATTGTAACAAGTATGACGTCATATCTATACAAATAAATAAAATTGAAGTGTCTGTTTGTAATGTCAAAATAACAGCTTTTTACTAAATGCATATACAGTAACGGTACCTATTACATATATATGATACACAGAATTATTATACACATAACTATTTTTTAAATTTTTGTCTGTCTATCTGTGTGTTTGTTTCGGCTAATCTCTGAAACGACGTGACCGATTTTGACGGGACTTTCACTGGCAAATAGCTGATGTTATAAGGAGTAGTTTAGGCTTCTTTTACTCTAAAAAGAGAATTAGGGTTCCGCGCAAAAAAATTAAAACCCATGAAATTGTGAACAAAATCCGATTCACGGAAGTATTGACATCCACGCAGGCGAAGCCAAGGGCAACAGCTAGCAAGTTATTAATAAGTACTGTAGCAAAGTTATGTGTCACTAGTAACTTAGTGTAACTTACATTGTTGTAAAGTGGCACAAAACTATCTGGGTCAACTGAAATTATGCTTAGGCCTGTGCAAATGAAAATTAATTAAGTTTAAGCTTTTTCGCTAGTAGGTAGGTAATACAGGCTGGTCCACAACTCCACGTAAAAGCGCGTATATTTCGGGTTTTCGCTAGTATTTTATCATCTATACTCAATCTAACCATATGGCTTAACTATCTCAGTAATACAAAGACTATGATAAACTGCCACACTTCGTTCCACTCAGGTAAAATTCGGCACAAGTTCATATTCGCAAAAAACGAGCGTCGGGTATCGTAAAGGGGGCAACTTTTTTTCAAATATCAAAAAAGAGTTTTTAACAAAAGCGTGATAAACAGAACGCGTAACGGGCTGCAACTTGATAACCCTTAACACCTTGATCAATGTGGGTTACAGTGTTGGTGGGTTAAACTTAATAAGTACCGGTGCAACGCTTTTTACACATTTTGTACAAAAATGTGCGGCTGCTGCGCCGAAAGATGACACCATCCGCCCGCTTAGTGTTGACTGTATTGTCATAAAGGGTACAGTTGAAAAGTATAAAAAATGCGGTTTAGCTAAGCTAATTTTATGGATTAAAATCTCAGAATGTACCCATTTATTTTTAATCGACGATAAAAAGGAGGTTCTCAATTCGACACGTATATAATTATTATTTTTTTATGTATGACCAAGCATAACTTTTTACAGAGACGTCCGATTTGACAAGAAAATTGTTTTATTCGAGAGGGTATATATAACTCAAAGTTGGTCACGTATAAAATTGATTAACTTTGCTGCGGTAGTTTTGGAGTTAGCTTCAATAATACGTATTTTTTCCCCACTTTTTATGTGGATGATGTTCTAGTTTCTTTTGCAGTTAGTGGTATTACAATTTGTGTGGGGTACCACAACTAAAAAGTAAAAAATAAAAACTTTTTTCTAAAAAAATACAACTGACTTCCAAAAACAACACTACAAAGTGAAAAATAAGTTTAATTTCGGAAGTCGGTGGCAAAAATGAAAATACATTTAACCAGACACCGACTTCCGAAATTAAAGTCATTTTTCACTTTGTAGTGTTGTTTTTGGAAGTCAGTTGTATTTGATTTTGGAAAAACGTTTTTTATGTCACGTAGCTCTTTTTGGGTTCCTGTAAAATGATCTAATCCAACATGCACGGAGACACAAAAAAAACTTGAAATAAACAAACCCACTACCTACCTACTCTTTCCAAAAAATCGCGATGCATTGGAAAGATTTAGGTATGATTCTTTCAAGTTAAACAACTATGCATCCGTGGTTTAAAAACACCTACTTAGGTATACACCCACAATCTAGATTGCGTCGTACTCAAATAGACACGTGCATACATAGTTGTAGCCCAGTTTTGTATTCCAGTACTTCAGTGAGATCTAACACTGAAAGAAATATACAGTAGATAAAAATGAAGAAAACATTGATCTGAACTGCTTTAAACAGTTCTATAAGAGCCTAACGTTCAAAACAGTATATTTTCCTGATCCCAAAACACTTTAAAGCTTCAGGCAAAAGTTTACCTCATTACAGTAAACTTTAAAGTTTTAAAAAACCCATCAGAATTTACTGCTACAGCACGGACACTTTGAGGAATCATGACTGTTTGTTGTACCGTGCTATCTGTTAAATTAACTGTTTTATTCATTCAGAGACATCGTTCAAACCATTGAAATTTACTTAAATTACAGTAATGGTGGTTTTGCTTTTTTTTCAGTAAATAAACGAAATCAATCGTTAAACGTTACTGTTTTATATTTTACAAACATTTCTTCTTACTGTATAAAGTCAGTAAGTCTTAATGAAATCACTTTAATGTGGTGTAGTAAGAGATTATTTTTTTCAGTGAACGCTTTCATGATGAAGTGTGAAATGCAGCTTAGTGTGTCGTTTTTGAAGCTGATGCGGTGAATCTGTTTTAAGGAGTCACATTTGCTGCTAGCGTTACTGCAACGAGCTTACCGACATGACCTTAGTTTTTGCCATTCTCGCATACATAATTATTATACAAGCCTTCGTAGTTAGTAGGTACACATACACTCTTACACTCTCACTCTCTTTCTCTCTTACTCTTCTCCCTTACGTTCTTTACATACACATTGTTTTAACTTCTGTTTAAAGAAATATCAATAAAAATAAGCCGTGTAGCAATGTAATAGTTATTATTGTAAGGGCGGCAACTTTCTTCATTAGAGCTATCGCAAAAATATATTAACAAGATCTACCTTTTTATTAAATAATTAAACCAACACTCAGTTCATATGACGTCGCAATGTTGCTGCATGAATAAAATAGTGCGACCTTGAACGACAGTAAAAATCAATAGCACATGTGTTCACAAGTGCACCATTATGCGTCAGCTGATCTCTTGTTAAAGGTCAATGCACTTTTTATTGTTCTCCACGCGAGCTCCATACAGAAAAAACTGCATCACTAAAAACAGCGTGTCGGTCCATTATGAAAAAATTCAACCCTACCGCTGAGTCGCGTGGCAGGTACCTACCCCATACAACCCTTTACAAAAACGCTTACAAAAAAAGCTCAGGGAAGCGAAAGGGTAAAAAAGGGTTGATATTACGCATGCGCCCCGTGGGATCAGTGCCCTCGTTTCTCATTTTAAAATTTCGAAGTGCACATTTAGCTCTTTTTAAATTACATTTTTTTTCGACTCGATTAATTTTTTTCTTTCTTTTCAGCCCTAATTTATGACAGGGAAGCAATAATGAGGGTTAATAATCGTGAACGGCGTAACTTATTACATGAATCAATACTTAGACACATTTTTAGTAAGCACAAGTTAGTTATGAACTCGAAAATAAAATGTTAAGTCCCTTGCACAATTTTACTCTATTTTGCAAACCGTTCTCCCAGGCAGCATTGAATATTTCTTAATTAATTTTAAACTTGCTTCTTCCACATTTAATGTTAATTGGGAGTTCATTTAGCCGGAGTTTAAGTCTTTATTTTTGATTATTTTACCTGAATTTTTACGTTATTTTGTGCTATGTGCAATGTTTTAATAAGCCTACAACAATAATCCTGTAGTGCAGGTTCTAATATCTTGATAAACAATTAATGAATATGATGTCAATCATTTTGTTTGTCTCAATTGAATTCATGAATAAGGATGGCTATTTGTCTAATTACATGTAAGATTTTTTACCGAAATAAGAGTTTTAAGGAGTGTAATTAAAAAAAAACAACAAAAACAAATGAGTATTGTTACTTATACATAAGGTTCATGTTAGATAATAATTTATTACACGATGCTCCAAAATCATTTGTATCCCAGAACACCTTGAAAACATCGAAATCCTCTATTTGGAACATTATTAAGACATGGCCCGCGGCTATAATACGAACAAATTCAACATTAACGACAAACATAGGTAATACGATAATAACACAAACATTTGAGGCGAAAACACGCACAGAGCTACCAAATGCGGAGCAAACCATAATTAACAAAGATAAATATCGTTTATTACTGTTAGGAAAGTCGATTAGAAAAAAACTACCCCTTTCACCCCACAATTTGTAACCCGTACAGTGGGCGCCGCGCCGACCGACTCGCATAAAAACTCGACCGCTCTCGCTCGTGGAGAAGGCTTTCTTCGTAGCACCGGTGTAGCTAAGCTTTAAAAATTTCAAGTGCTGTTCAAGAACATTATTTGATCTTTTGTAAATTAGGTAATAGAACTCTTTAGTTTAAAGATAAAAATAAAACAAATAGGGCTTGTGGCTAACTAATAACAGCCGCATGGGTCGATCGATCAGGTTAAGCTACGCTTGTCGCGGTTGGTCCATGGATGGGTGACCATCTTTACATAACAAGACCCCTCCGTGCCTCGGAAAACATGTTAAGACGTTGGTCCCGGCTGTCATTCGTGGATCTTTGACAGTCGTTACGGGTCGTCACAAGCCCGAAAGTCTGATTACCAGTCATACCAAGGGGTATCGTATTATTCAGTAACTGGGTTGTGGAGGTCAGATAGGCAGTCGTTTCATGTAAAATATTGGTATTCAGCTGCATCCGATTAGACTGGAAGCCAACCCCAACATCGTTGGGAAAAGGCTAGGCAGATGATGAATGAGAAAAAATAAAACCTTTGAGGATAGAAATGGTACTACCTAAATTTACATAGATTCAATAAAAAATGTGTGGATCCAAACCAATCGAAACATTTACAAGTGGTACCAATATTTTTTTGCGCACTACTAGGAATATTAATGGTAGATATGTATACAGGATTTATTTTTTTATTTTGTTACATTTTTCTACAAACCATTCATAATTTTTTTTTTTTGTTATTTTTCGATCAAAATTTTCTCAAAAACGAGAGATATTTCACAAGGTAGAACGTTAGTTTCGTTGCCTCAAAGTTTCCGTCTCCACACTACTTAGCACATGGAAAAAAATGTTACAGTTACATAACGCTTTTCCATAATAATAGAATCATTATCGAAAAACAGAAGAGCGGCCAGCTGATTTATTGGATGATAATGGCCGCTGTCATAAATAGCTTTTTTCTAATGAACGTTTTTTATGCGTGTGCGCACACACCGGGCCGAACACAGCTTTTTATTAATGCACTCTGACTAATTACGTATGCATGTTAGTATTTTTTTTAGTTTTCTTCATAAAAAGCTAGGATTCACCTTGTATTATAATAGAAAAGTAAACTGGATAATCAAGCGTGAATTTCTACGATAAGGGAATTCTAAAACTTGATACGTAATGTTTTGTTTAAAATATCCTTTGATATGTCTCATAGGTATAAGATATTTCTAGTAATGTTTAAATAAAACTTGTCTGAATCTGATAGGATGTTAGTACAATCGTACTTTCACTGCGACTAGGAGCTCCTTCTTGTTCTCCTCATCGCTGTCACTGTGGTGAAGTTGTCAACAGCCTCGGACACCACGGCCTGTCTTGCAGCCGAAGTGCGGGTCGCTTTGCGCGGCACGTGAACATCAATGACATCATCCGACGAGCCCTTGTCACCGTCGGCGTTCAAGCTATTTTAGAACCCAATGGCTTGGCACGCGACGATGGCAAGAGACCGGACGGCATGTCTTTATTTCCATGGAAGGTGGAAGGCCTTTAGTGTGGGACGCAACGTGCGTCGATACTCTTGCGCCATCCCATCTTCCTGGCTCGGCGTGCTGTGCTGGCACTGCTGCTGCGGCTGCGGAAAACCTCAAGTTGCGAAAGTATAATAACCTTATCGGTAATTATATTTTCGAGCCGTTTGGGGTTGAAAACCTTGGGCCGTGGGGTCCGAGTGCTCATGGTTTATTCAACGAAATCTCCAAGCAGCTGGTTGACACTTCCCATGACCCAAGGGCTGGCTTTTACCTTGGCCAGAGACTTAGCATTGCATATCAGCTGTTTTCTAAAAGATTTTTAACGGACTGAAATGAGTAAAGAAATAATTGAGGAGGTAAAAAACAAAACCTTACTTTCCGTGTTTTTGTTTATATTTTTTTCTGAAGCAGAACGATAAAACTTATCATGGCAAAAATATTGCACATCAAAACCACATATTTTTAACAGGAAATAATTCATAAATTTAATAGTTCCGTTAAAAATCACACCATTCCACAGAATTAGGGTAGTTGAAACTGATATAAAATATCCAGTACCTAATAGTATATATCCATCTATCAAAACAGCACATTTATTTTTGGTACTTATCACCTATCAACCTACCTACATATCACCTTGATTTTCCAGAAATTCAAACCAAAACCTTACCTTTCCAAAAAAGTCACAACTAAACATCACTTTACTATTTTTCTTTAAAAAAAATTTGCAAAGTTACTCATTATTATAATTACCAATAAGACACTTTAAACTCAGTACAAAACCTAGTTTAAAATGACATAATCAAAATAAACGTACTAATTGTGTAGGCTAAATTATTTACATTTTATTGTTTTTCCTAAAGTTTTGAAAATTGGAAAAGTGAGGTTTTGTTCTTTACCTCCTCAATTGTAACGACGACAGTTGTGTAGTAGCATCGAATCTCACATAAACAAATAACGATTTGGTTAAAAAATAACAATTGAAACTCATCGATGTCACTAACATGTGTTGTCCGACCTTGACAAATGCACGCGAGTTAAATCGTACGGTGCACGACTCGTATGGACACTGTGATTTATGATGATCGCTAACTTCAAATATTGGCAGTAACACGTCGTGTTCGCGTGAAGCGTGCCCGATACATTCAACACGCGCATAATTTCCTGAACATTTCATCGTGACTTAAAACGACTTAAAAATTCAGCGTTTCCCCGTTGAAAAAAAGAGTTAATATTGATCGTAGATTTCTCGTCGTGGGGTGCAGCGGCCGGCTGAGTCACCCCACGGTTTTTTACTCACCCTAAGTTATATTTTTTGTAAAGCCCCCCCTCCTCCCCCCGGCCCGCTTTAAAGGATGAGTAGTCTCTATGGAAACGGCTCGATCTAATTTATAGGCGGGAGAAAGTACGGATTGCTTAATTAAGAATTTAAAATGTGTCTGCTAAGTAATTAATTATAAATTTTCAGTCCACCAACTTAGAGAGCGAGAATAAAATTCTCTTTTTTCCAATGTACATTTTCTGCTGTTGAGGCAGTGAGAATTTAATTAACGTAGAACAAAGAGCTTCTCTTGGAACGAGTATGACTACTATTTCGTGGGCCTTTTCAGACTTTTTAAATAATAGGTAGAATTTTAATATCCTCAAATCACGCATTTTCTGGACAATAGATTCCAATCTCACGTAACAGATCTCATTAACCCTTTCAGTGCGAAATATTCACTACACTACACTAAAATCTACCAAAATGAAAAACAACTCATTTCAATATGCTATAAAATGGTTCAGTAATACTTGTGTCGAGACGTACCCAGACTTATGACGTGTGGGTTTATGAATACGCAAGGGTTGTTTAGCCGAGCCGCGAGGGCACGCGCGTTTCAAAAAACTGTGGGTCACGGCCGCGAGTCGCGAGTCAGTTGTCGGGTTTTTGTGGCCCTGAGCGCGCGTCCCACACTACGTGCAGCGCCCGCGCATCTTTTACTACAGCTACAAAATAGGTGAGTTTGTTTTTTTGTAATTAAAACCTATAAGTATTGAGTACCTTATAGAGTAAAGTATCACAGTTGGTTTAACCACGACTTCATGCGCAACGAAATCTGATTATAGTCTAGAATTTTGATAGATTTGACAAAAGTTATGCAGTTAGTAGTGTGCCAGCTTGACACCCTTCATAGACAACTCGATTCCGTGACAGTTTGCAATGAGCCCAGTTGTAACTTATTTACATAAATTAGTTGAAAGGACTAAAGAAAACATTATTGTATTATGGTAATCTGAAAATGAACTGCCTCGTTGGTCAAGTGGTCGCAAGTGCTACTGCTGAGCGTGAGGTCCTGGGTTGGATTCCCGGGTCGAGCAATGGGGGTTTTCTATCTGGAATTTCTCAGTAGCAGATTTGTGCCCTGTTGATGGTAATAAGGCTCGCTCCCTATTACATGGGACTTAAACATAAGTGGCGAAAAGTAGGTGGGCAGAGGTGTAAGTACCTATGGTACACCTAAACCCAACCTTTGAGGAAACAAGGCGTGATGTTATGTTTATGTTTATATTGTTTATGTAATCTGAAAATCTAGAAAAAACAATGAGATCGTTAATTTCAACTTATTACCTAAACATTTGATTATTTTGAAGCATAAGTCTGTACCTATAATCATCATCTGCTTAGCCTTTTCCCAACTATGTTGGGGTCGGCTTCCAGTCTAACCGGATGCAGCTGAATACCAGTATTTTACATGGAACGACTGCCTATCTGACCTCCACAACCCAGTTACTGGGTAATACGATACCCCTTGGTAAGACTGGTTGTCAGACTTTCGGGCTTCTGACGACCCGTAACGACTGTCAAAGATCCACGAATGACAGCCGGGACCAACGGCTTAACGTGCTTTCCGAGGCACGGAGGAGTCTCGGTATGTAAAGAATGGTCACCCATCCACTGACCAACCCCGGCAAGCGTAGCTTAACCTGATGGATCGACCCGTGCGGCTGTTATTACTTAGCCACGAGCTCCTCCTAAGTCTGTACCTATAATAAGTAACATAATTGTAACTAGCTCCGCCTGATGTTACCCTACCTACTAATATTGCAGTGGACCCTTTTGCTCAACGGTTTTACTACAAAGAGCATAAGTACCGATGACAATTGTCGATTCTGCTCTATTAAGCAATTTATTTTTATACGTTTTTGATACTCCGAAGCACAGAACAGATAAAGAGTCCGAAGCTTCGTTAATCTGTTTTTTTTTTATTTGTACGCTTTTGATGAAAGTAACAATTAAACGTTTACCACTTTATTGATTGGGCCTATAACTTATTTCTAAATAAAATAACTGTTCATAACAAAATCTTATTGAATTAAGTAATATATGTTTATTATGACAAAAATCTTTTGTGTATCAACTTTAGATTTGACTAGCAGCATACTCGTACATAGTTTATTAGGTATTGCTGTAGTATCACCACACTAACCCAATAACATGAATGTACGAGATTTGCTGATCATAATAATTAGATCTCGTGGGTTAGGCGAAAAAAAAACAATGGCGACAATGCTGCCTAATGAGCCATAAAGAAGAAAACGATACGTAGAGCAAGGCGTAGACAAAAAGGGCGCGGCAGGGGTGCGGGCGGTGCGCGGGCGGCGCGGCGCGAGGAAATGGCGGGAGAGCTAAATTAATTTGCGCGCTCCCGCCAAACAAAGGCACGCTAATGGAACGCGCCGAATGGAAAAAATGCCACCGTCCGCTCTCCGGCGACTTATTTTTTTTTTGTAAATACAACCTTTGACTTTCCCAAATGAATAACATTACACCCGTCGAAGTTTGCGCTTGCTTTGTCCCGATTTAATGAGGAAGAAGAAAACGCGATACTCACCACGCGTTCATAATTGTTCACTCAAAACAAACTTGGCTTCTGTTTTAATTACTTCGAGTGAAAAGTTTTGCCTAAGAAAAATATTCTTTTGTTCCCTGACATATTTCTTAGAGCAAACAAACAATGAGCATATCTCTATCTTGAATGTGAAGTTTGAAATAAATTAATGGAAAGAAAATAACATTCATTCATAAACAAAACCAATAAAATCAATTATTTTAATGATTACAGAACAAGTAGATTGTAAACATTAAACATGTGAACATGTCACGTCTTCGTTCGTAGCGCGTAGCATTTTCGTAGCGCGTAGCACGTCTACGAAAACAAAGTCGACTCGAAAGTTTACTTTTATCGAACCGTCGCGCGTCGCCGTCGCCGAAGTCAAAGACTTTTTTACATTAATAACTTAAATTAAGAATACGTAATGAGTATGTTAATCAGATGGTCAGGGCTGTCGACTTTTATGAATAGTGTGTATGTGAGCTAAATAATGGGGAGATTCGAGTGAAACGTTTGGTCAGGCATTGCTGTATTAACGTATAGAGTTGCAAGAGTTACACTCACATCAGAGTTGAAAGAGTCAAGGTTGTTGCCTACAGAGAAACTGACGATGATAGATGATTTTAATATAGTCTGTCAGTGTTGATGCGAACTTGGTAAGTCTCAAAGATGTTTGCTGAAGAATAATTTTGTGAAGGCACAAAGCGTAAACGCCGCATTAACTTGGTAACTAAAGGTGTTCATTCAGAGGTGTGATAAGATAATCGCATTAATCGTACATGTCAGCCGCCGCTGGCGAGCAGACGCTATCTGAAGTCGCGAGATGCCGGAAACAATGAGCGATGATTATCTAAATGTACCTGTTCAGAGCGGCTTTTTGTCGCAAGATGATATTAATGCGCTTGCCATTACTCCCGCCGGCAGATTTATGTGCTCCCAATTAAAAGTTGCCACTGCTGAAGACGTGAAATTAGTGGAATTCCCTTACATTTATCAAGACATCAACGTTGCCTCGCGCCACGCGAAACTTCCCAAATTTAAATTAGAGACGATTTTTACAGCTACCTCCCTGTGGGGGGAAGGGGGGGACGCTACCCTTTCCTTATAACGAGGAAGGCCTCATGCATTTTTATGTGCTTCTTTTTTCGCCGGCGTTTTAAACAAGGGGGTGAGCGTGGGGTGCGCCGGGGGGTGAACTTTTTTATTCGCGTCTTGATAAGTTAGGGTTGAAATTAGACGTTCGAGTTTCGTTCGCGGAATTCATAATGACGAAAATTAATAAGTTTTCTTTTGAGGGTCCTTCGAACTACGGCGGTCGGCGATTACGTTCGAGTATAGATGCGAGTACAATATTGTACCTATTCTAATCTGTCACGGTTTTTTCTTGTTGTCTTGGGGAACAGCTTCGTTAACATACATATTTGGCACTGAAGTATCTGAAAACAAGTACATAAACTGTAATTTACAATAATTAAAATCATTGACACATCCGCGTAGCTGTTTCCAACTAGATTTAGGTCGGCTTCCAGTCTAGCCACATCCGGAATACTTAAAATATCAATTATGTACACTGACCCCTATATCATATACCATCTGACCTCACAACCCAATTAATCTATCTATTTAAATACCAGTAGATAGTTTTAACTTTCCGTAAGTTATCACACTTGCGGGTATCGTATGAGCACGTGGATCAGCGTAGCCTTCCTGCTACGAAAGTGCTACGCGCTAATATGAAGACGTACGTCATAATGATCGCATACATGACATGTTTAATGATTACACATTCACTTGTTTTACATAACATCACGCTTGTATTCCCTGAAGGGATAGGCAGAGGTGTACCTATAGTACACCAACATTTCGCCAGTTATGTTTAAGTCCTACGTATAGGGGGTGAGCCTATTGCCATCAACCGGGCACAAATCCAGACTCTAGGTAGCTACTGAGAAATTTCGGGTTAAAAAAAACCCAATAGGTGATGCGCTGCAGTAGCGCTTGCAACCAGTAGACATTGTTTAAAAAACTAATAATTGTAAATGTAAGGAACCCTTTATAGCTACGAAAAGTTCTTGCTCATCGGTATGCAGATTCAAAACATACGTACGTTATGTATGATTATCTCCAATCGTTCGTTATCTGGCGTGTTATTCTAATCTCGGTTATCTTCTTTCTTTATGCAAAATAGTATCGGGGGTGAGTCGGGGTGAAACAGAATGGAATATAATAGATACAGTATTAATATCTCCTTTTTCGGTGTGCTGCCATCGGTTTACGTTCTCTTTTTAATTATTCAATAAAATCTACGCAATCGAATGTAAATTAAGGATTTGTTATTTTTTCTTCAGATGGGTATTAGAATCATGTCCCTATCTATACTAGTAATAAAGCTAAAGAGTTTGTTTGTTTGTATGTTTGAACGCATTAATCTCTGGAACTACCCGTCGGATTTGAACCATTCTTTTTGCATTTGATAGCCTAATTCTTGAGGAAGACTAGATTAGACTATTTAACATCACGCTAGGATCCTTAGGAGCCGAGCAAAAAGAAAAAAGTCAGAAAGAACGCTAAGCAAAAACGAAGTAATAGCGCGGGCGATGCGACGGGATGGGCCGGGGAACAAGCACGCGGACGAAGTCGCGGACAGACGCTAGTGTGTTATATTTAAAGATCAATGTTTTGTATGACGATCGAGTGCGTGACTGCTTCTAACTATTGTGAGGCGATCGACAATTAGGGATAACGGTACAGGCTGTCGTGGAATACACAAATAAATAGGTGTTTTGTTTGATTATCAAAATTACTTCCTTATTTTGATACGGTGTAGTACCTACTTACGATATATTCGTGTTATTATTTCCAAATTATTAAGTATGGATGCGGGAAGCACAGAACCAGTCGAAGTGGCGGTGCTTGGGGGAGGCCTATGTCTAGCAGTGGACGTCTGTCGGCTGAAATGATGATGGTGATGAAGTATTTACGACTAAGTCGATACTGTCACGGCGTTGTAGCAATATTTATATAATTTTCACTCGTAGCTATTGAAATGCCTTTTAGGGAAATGAAAGAACGAGCTTATATCGATGAAAGTAGACGTAATGGGTCATTGAGGTATTTTCCCCACGTCAGGCATTAGTGCGGTAAGTAACGCGGTCGGACACCGGTGTCGGAGGCTGTCAGCCGGCACCGGACGCCGGACGGCCGGCGGGCCGGCGGGGGTGGGGGGACGCGAGCCCGTGTGCACATGGAGACACTTGTTGAGTCGATGTGTGGGCATGCGCGCCTCACCTCGCGACACATGACCGACACCTTCCTGTTTACATACACCTCCACCTTACTCAGTTGTGACATTGCGTTTTGATGTTAAACACAACATTATTACAAGTTAATGTTAGAACGGAATAAAATATGAATACGTAAGCATGTTTATGTAGAGCGGTACCTCTTATTAAACGTAATGAGTAGGTACGGAACTTGATCGACTTAAGTTTAATAAATCACGAGAGATAAAACATCGAAATACTTTTCATAACAGCCTATTTCCGTAAATGAATGACTATTATATTTCATCAAAAGTTAGAAATTGGAGGAATCAACGAAGCACCGTGAAGTCGGATTTGTGCAATTAGAAGAATAAAAGAAAGTCATTAGTCCAATCAATCTGGGCGGGAGGCGAGCGCGAGCGGGCGCGGCTCGGACGCTCTCGTATTATAATTCGCGTCTAATAACGTCGTTAACAACGCACATTAAAACAAAACAAACAGCGGCGACGGGAGCGGGCGCGGGCGCGGGCGGGCGCCATCCTTCCTCGAATCCGTGTCATTAATTTACGTAATGCGTAGGTACGCGCTATCCCCAAATATTTAAGAAGCCTCCTCCGGGAGCGCCCGCTCCTCCACTATCCCCCTCCCGCCGCCCGCCACCCACAACCCGCCTGCCGAGAATTATGGCGGCCGCCTTGTAATTATATTTTTTAATTTATCTTCCTTAGCGAATACAATGGAGGCGCCACCCCGCCACCGGAGCGCTTCTTTCTCATGCTGAATATTGTATCAGGCCGCTGAAAAAAGGAAAGAACGCTTTAATTACAAGCGAGAGAGCGACCGGCATTACGCGCTAAATATTTGATGTTGTCTCTTTCTTCGGCCGGTCGGCGGGCGCTCCGCGGGGCGGCCGCGTCCTCAATAATTAAAACGCCTATTAACTCATTCCTCTTCAGGTGACCCCTCATTACGTCCCGAATAAAAAATTTCGAACACACTGTATACATAGTGATTGCTGCCAAGTGCCACCCCACTTAATTAATCCCCACTAAAGTATATCGCTATACATTCACTATGACCTATGCGGACCACTTTTTGGTATTATTTATCCACCGTGTCCAACGTCCCAGGTGTACAATTCTCAAACACACTGTATCAATCAGGTTTCATGAAATTTTAAATACTAACTTTAAATTACATAAATCCTTTTAATAATTTAAATAAGTAATATATGATCGATGTGACAACACGCGGATGGAGATTGTCGAGGTTCATAAACTCCGTTCTGCGGTTCGTTTGCTTGTATCATCCGATGGCGCATGTAGCAACACTCCTATAAAATAGCAGCTCGTAATAATAAGTCATAACAGTAAGATCAGGCCAAACGGCAAAATCTGACGAATAAATACAAACACACACACCTCGATTGCAGTAAAAAACTTTTTTACAAAAAAATACAACCGACTTCCAAAAACAACACTACAAAGTGAAAAATAACTTTAATGCTACCGACTTCCGAAATTAAAGTTATTTTTCACTTTGTAGTGTTATAGTTTGGAAGTCTGTTGTATTTTTTTGTAAAAGTTTTTATTTTACACTTTTTAGTTGTGGTGTACTTATTCCACACAAATTCTAATACCACTACTTACCTGCAAAAGAAACTATAGAACATCATCCACATAAAAAGTGGGGAAAAAATACGTATTATTGAAGCTAACTCAAAAACTACCGAAGCAAAGTTTATAAGTTTTATATGGGACCAACTTTGAGGTATACCCTCTCGAACAAAATATTTTTTTTTTCAAATCGGACGACTGTAATTAAAAAGTTATGCGTGGTCATACATAAAAAAAAAATATTCGTGTCGAATTGAGAATTGCTACGAGTGTAAAATTCGTAGCACAAACGTAACACATTAATACCTATTATGTTTTTATTTTCGTTCATTAATCTGACGTGGATTGGTCGAATCTGACAATAAGCTGATACAATAACTGAGCATTCTCTAACTAATATCGAACCATTCTACTAGCAAGATTAATGCTCTACCTACAAAGATCAAAATACTAAGCTTAAATAAATCAAATTTCAATACCTACGCAAAAGTAGGCAAATAAATTCACCAATTTAATCAGATATCCATAAGATTAAAAATACATGTGTCAAGCAGAGGGTTCAAGTTGATTTATAAGTGAACAACAGTCGCAAATGAAGCGGATTCCGTAGCGCGGACACGGCCGTGCAGTACTTAGCGCGAGGAGACAAAGTATAAAGTAGCACCCCAGCCACCCACTGAAAAACGTCTCTAATATTCTTTTAGAAACGGTGGCATTTACGGGCTATATTTTATCCTGAATTTGCATACGCTCCTTTTTCGTACCCGTCCTCTATTTTATGGGTGAGTATTTTTTTCATCCGGGGGTTAAGATACAAAAGGGTAAAACGGGCCCCCGCGCTGATAATTAAATTGCACCGGAGCGCGGAGCGGAGCGCTGCTAAAACTGTGGCCCACAGATACTTTGTAGTCACCCTGCCGATGCCGGCTGGCACCCACGCCGGCGCGGCGTTTTTATTATAGTCTCACGACACATTTAACTTCATGATTAAATCATTAATATTCTAGAGCAATGTTGGTGTCTTTGTTTCTTTATTTTGCAAATAATTGCTACAAAATCGTTGCAACAATTTCACAAGTGCATTTCACAAGATATATTTAAGTTTAAGCATGAGCTCTGATGACCCTGAATATCCTGCGTCTATTTATATCTATTAACAAATTAATGATATTCAAATTGGAGGAAATTTTTCATGTCCTAGCAGTCGTGAAAATAATTTAACTAACAAATTAGGAGAAATCTTACCCTGCTCTAAGTCAAATTACCATAATTGCTAATCAAATGTTGTAGGAGTAGCCGCGTCGGCACGGCCGCTCGCTTTGTACTAATTACAAATTCTAATTCCCTCTCTTGTTTCATAGGCCCTTTGAATTTGTAAATTATTGCTTTATTAATTCTCAATTCTTAGTTCTGTAATTATATCTTGGATCCAATAAAGTGGCTGCAAAGCCGTACCTAGGTAAACATTTCAAGAGTGAGGAGGCTCCCAGAAAATGTAATTCTTATACCTACTTATATCATTTTTAATTAATTAGTCGAGGTAGCAACGTTCTATGTCAAACGATCTGGACAAACGTCTTCAAAATTATTCACAGCGTTAGGTACCTACCTATACCTTGTAGGTGGATCTATTATGAATTGATTTTATGGAATTATACATTTAGGTACGTAGCTGTAGGTAGGTACACTGAAATGAAGAGCTTTTTTTACAACATTTCTGGGGTGTTCGATCCCGGTCGTTCCCCCGAGCCCTGCTTCGGTCTATGGTCTTGTAAATTAAAATTTAATGTTGATATTTAACCTCTACTTAGAATGTTACAAGTTACAATGAAACTCTTTTATTTTACTAGCAAGTTTAACTTTAAATGTGACAAAGTTACAATCCTCAGTTACGTACTCTCGTAAAAGCAAGATTGTAAAGTCCTCTTTGTTTCATAATATAAAACGTGGAAGATCGGTATCAATGTGTCCATTATACAGTTATAAAGATATTTTTGAGTCTTATTCCATTCAATGTTGGCTACGTAACATACAAACGTACGTAACACTGCAGTTCTTATTTTGTATACGGAAGCGTTTTAACAGGAATCAATGACGCAATAAATAAAATTAAAACATGTAACATCAACTCACTGAATACCTATCAGTTATATGAGCTCACGAAGAGGCTGTAATTTGTTTGAAGTAATATAAAGAGGATTTTCTTGAAGGAAAAATAACTCGTCAAAAAACTTAATATTAAAACATTTTCTCTGTATAGGTATTCGAGAGCGACGCTGCGAACGATTTTAATTCTATCACAAGTCTACTTATCAATAACACCGGCTCCAATTAAAAGCGCTCGACAGCTTTGAAAGCGGAATGAAGGAAAGTATAAGTACCTAGGTGGGGAAATGTGGCCGTGTTTACGGAAAAGCTCCTCCGGCAAATATTATCGCGAGACGAGCGCGATCAAATATTCAGTCGGCGCGCGGAGGCGGCGCGGGCGCGGGACGCAACCCTCTCCAAGTTTCAAGCCCTTCCCTTTGCACGCCCTACACTAATTACGTTTAGAGTTCTTAAGCGAAATTACTTAGGCCCCTCGCCACCCGCGCCCGCACCGCCGACTCGACCCCCTTCCGGAAATGAGGCGCGCTGGAAAAACAAGAAAGAGGAAAGCGTTATGTAAGAAGGTCGCTGTCTACGTCCTAAATCTGGCCAATCTCTAAAAGATGTTGATGTAATGATTTTTTTCTTCATTTTCGCGAGCCTCCTCTGTTCATGAGCGGTTGCTAAGTGAAAAGCAATTAAAGCACGGGCGAGTGATCTCCACCCCCGCCCCCCCCCGTCCCCGGGGCGCCCGCCGCCCACCTCGACACTCATTCGATCAACAAGGAAGATATTATAATAAACACGATTATATGCATTTACGATCATAGCGGCCACTGTCCAGCGTGTAACGAGTTGCTACTTGGTGGGACTATTACTAACTCGTAACAGCGCATGTTATGATGCAAACACACATGGCTGTGTTGGTTTTTGCTGAAGTAGATAGGAGGACTTTTCAGAGGCACATGTCGGATAACCTGTTGAGCTAACAGAGCTACGTCAACTAGCTACACACACACATAAGGTAATGGTGTAGTGTAATCTTGCTCTGCACTTGGTGGAAAACAAATATTTCGCGCCAAAACCAGCTTCGTTTCAACTGGTTTTGGTCCTAGTATTAGAATCATGAAGTTTCCACGTGTCACTGGTCAGTTGTAGAGTTTATTGTTAGTGATTGAGTTCCAATTTGTCATTATGTGGGAAAACAGATTATCAAAGAAATAAAATCAGTTTATGGAAAATTCGTTTGAAAACATAATTAATTCAGTTTGCGGCACATTGTGGAGCGAGCGCCGCGCGTCAGCGGCAGCCGCGCGAATTGAGCGAACAACCGCCCGACCGCCCGACACCGCGCTTCCGCACCTTTCATGTGCCAACGTACAGCTTAATTTCCTAATTCTCAAAAATATTCTCCAAAGACAAGACAGTCAGGCAGACTTTATGATCTAATAGGAAGCCACCGCCGCCGCCAACACACAAACACTCGCTACGAAGCAACAACAACGCTGTATAATTTCCTGTTTTATTAAATAGCTTTGAAGCTTGTAAATGGATTTATATGACAGTTCCATTCAGCTCGTCATTTCGTTATATACCTACTATTAGTCTCTTTTGCATTCTACTAAACATGCTTAGGTACCTATACAGGGTGTAGGTAAGTGTAAACAGTGGCAATATTTTAAGGGTTCATTGTACTCATCATTATGAACAACTTTTACTATGGGAGCAAACCTGAAAACACAAAAAAAAATCAGCTGTTCCCTACAGTTTGACGAATTATGCGAACATAAATGTACTGAACAATTGATTTTTTTTTTCGCGATTTCAGGTTTGGCCCCATAGTAAAAGTTGTTCATTATGATGAATACAATGACCCCTTAAAATATTGCCACTGTTTACTTACACCCTGTATTTTTTTACAATCTGCCTTTTCGCATGTGGTACCTGAAACTAGGTAGGTTAATAATATTAACACTCTAATTTTCCAGATTCACTGGTGTCCCATGGTGTCTACCCACAAGCATGTCTTTCGTCTCTCTATAATGCACAGATAGCTTAATCGGGCGTTCTCAATTCAAATTCCAAAAACGCATTTCCACAGCATTAAATTCTATTTTCATTTTTCCGACAGTAAAAACATCAGCAATCTTTTCTGACTAATCAAAGATGTTAAAAACTCGACAGTGTTAAGATTTACCGCCAATTTAGCTGTTTTGCGAGTTTTTATTGTAAAGAAATTTTCTCAGTGTCCAACGGCTTAAATTAGATGATGTAGACGGAGAATAGCGTCGCAAAATTACAAAACAAGAGAGGGAAACTTGCGGTTGTTTAATGAGATTTAAATAATTAATGAGCGTGCAAAATTGGTTTCTTTTCAGGCGGCGGAGTGCTTCGGGGGCTACGATGAAAAACAAGCCATAATTGCAACCCCGACCGCCGCGCGACGGGGACAAGCGCTAACAGCGCCTCGCGCAAAAATATTACCCGCCGAGGGAGCTTTCCACCGATCATAATTTATAAAGTAAAACTTTTAATTGCTATCGTTATAAATCTTATTATGGCACCAATTAAACTTATAAGCTGCTGCTTAAATATTAAGAATTACATAATTGTCAATTAGTTATTCGTAACTAATTATAAACACACTTGCAGGAACCTAGCTGGGTAGCCTTGTATCAAAGTCCCTTCCTACCTATTGGTCTTGTCGTCATTAGTCACTACCTACTTAATTTAGTCGCAATTATTATTATTTCCTATTCACCGTTACTAAAATAACAGTTATTTCCAATGCTTTGTCAAATATTTACTGAGCCTTGATCGAATTCTAATTCTAAAGAATCAACAGAAGTCCTTACCTACTGGTTTTCTTTCCCACATCTTGTTTAACCTCATTGGGCACTTATTTATATCTATGTGCTAACGTATAAAGATCTAATCAAATGTCACATATCTACTGAACAGTAAATTTTCGTTATTTCCCCAAAAAGGGCACCCTAGCACATTTACATACCGTATGATGTAGGCTCGCTCATACCAATTCGTTACAAAAGCGCGACCGTTACTCGAGATTCCAGATGATTGATTCCAAAATAATTTACTTGTAAAAGTCTTACTTTTCACCAAAAATGCAACTTTCAGTTCGTTGACTTTATAATAATGAAATCTTGTTATCGCGATATCTAACGGAATATGTAAACTGAACAATGTTCTTATTCAAATGTGTGTGATTGACATCTCGCCGGGCGGTCAGCCGGTGCGGCCCGACGTTTTGCTAAATTTGCCTCCCTTCGCCCGATTCGCCCTACCGGGGCTATTGTAAATCTGACCACGATCAAAGCGATTGTGATCAAATCCAAAAACTATTTAAATTTCATTCACCACCAGAAGCTGTTTTCTACAAATCGCTGGGAATTTCCGTTATGAGTTAGGCAACTGTTCCGATTCATTGGCTGTCATGTATTAACTGGTTTTTAATACAAATTCAATGTGGGGCAAGGATAGACAATTAATACTTACCTACTATAGAGAAAATCTTATGTAGATTTATCTAGGTAGGTAGGTACTAAAGTTGGTGAACGTTCTTACCTAATTCTTGATCTTGATGTCTTACCTATGTTCTTTTAACCACCTGACCCTGCCTGACGCCTTACAATGGACTTATAAATTAGTACATACCAATAAGTATAAAGCTAACCACCCAAGGACCAAACCCATTAAAATCACACCTCTAATGTATCAAGTTAACAAAACGAAGCCATGAAGTAGTGCGCTCATTACCAACTGCAGATGTCGGGCCCCACTCGCGTGCGGTACTTGTGCCACCCCACCAAAACATTATTGTCAGCTTCACTACACAAAAAACGCGCCCAGATTGTTTACCTCACTTTTTACCTTTTTTAAAACTACTGTTTAGCTTTTTATATGTATTTTTGTCGCTGAGCACGCGGCCACCGCTCTTTTATAGAGACATCATTCGAGCGTTTACAGATAGGTGCGCGATCTATTGTGATGCGAGACGCCAAGGCTATTCATTTTTAATGTTTATTTAAAAACAGATAATCGGTGGATTTGTTGAAGACCTCGATATTTAGAATTTAATTTGTATCCATTTTTTTTTCAAGGTCTGTTAACTTAGGGGCTTGTTAAATGACGAATGTTTTATGAAGAAGAATATTTCACGAATTAATGATTAGGATGGTGATCTAGATTGATAGTTTTTCTGTCCTGGTGGGTTTATAGGTATTGGTGATATCTTAGGTACCAACTTACAGTACCTATATCGTACAGTGTTACCTGTGACATCTGACTTATGATCTACCTTACACAGTACCTAGGTGTAGGTATACAGCTGTTGTCGTATGTGTTGTTAACATGTATACCTCCTTACTGTATTACCTGGACAATAATGTACATTTTGATACAAGTGGAGAATTTTTGTTATTGCATTCGAGGCGGAATTAACACCCGAGCCGTAGGCGAGGTTGTTTTTGAGCTGAGAACTGCAATAACAAATGTCCACGTGTATCAAAAGACGTTTTTAAATACACTTTTAAAAAATCAAATAAAATACTTAACGAAAAATGTTTTTGTCGTGAATTATTAGGAAATTATGATTTAAATTTTCTTTTTTTTTTTCGCGCTTTTCTTTCGCCAGGTTGAAGGAGAGGAGGGGGTTGGGGGGTTTATAGCCGATAAACAGCCTAATATGAAAAATAGAAAATTCTAATATTTTTGAGTTTAGAACACAAATAAATGTTAATTTGTTCATAAACGTTTTTTTTTTATTGTAATAATCATGGTTTTTGATGATATTCTATTTAGAAACATTATTTAAATATTTTAAAAATATTAACGCCGTAAAGACAAAGCCGAGATTTAAAAAAAACATTCACTTCCGAATAGACGGTGTGAATAGAGGCATTGAACCAATTTGGACTAAGTATAGGTATAAGTTATCTGTGGCAATTTTTATTCCCGCACACGTGTTGGAAAATTAAAAATCGCACGTGTGTGAAATATATATATTGCATTGTGAACTTAATCGTAGTGCGATATGACCCAGTTTTCGAGGAAGTGTATTGAAAACTATTTTCTATTTTCTACCTAGGGGGTGAGAGTGGGGACGAAGCCTGCTGGGGCTGAGCATACCTAGGTACAGTGATGGTGACGACTAACAAAAATAGAAGCAAACGTGTTATAAGGTATAAATATATACCTAGATAAAAACCATAATTAAGTATAGTTTTATGCAACCGCTTCATCTTACTAGGAATATAATTATAACTATGATACGAGCATGATCATAAGTATTAGGGCACTCGGACCAAATAGGTTAGGTTAGAACTGTGACCGAGCTAGTTACGTCGAAATTGGTTGCAGTAGGTTTACCTACCTAACAAAATTTAGGCACTCTGACAGTTTTTATATACTTAACTATATTACAGTTTATAGTGATATCCCTAGGGATAAACAAAACTATATCACGGCTACACCCATCTTAGGTACGGCGACATAAACATTGCTTAAGAAGTATTGTGACTGACTGCCTCGTTGACAAGTGGACTGTGCTTGAGGTCTGGCAGTGTTCGTAAGTTTAACAGATTCGAAGTGCTGCTACTTACTGAGAATAAAAAAAAAACGGAGCAGCAGCTCGGAGTCTTGATTTGTGACCATGTAAGTAAGTAGGTAAGGCAATGGTGTGGCGGCATCTACATCGCCACATACGGACTACGCGTCACAATGACATGACGTCACGCAATACTGCATCGCGCAATCAGAGTTTACCGCGCGATTAACATATATACAACGTACCGACATCAACCGTCGGGCAGTTGCCCACCAGACACTACACCCGTCTGGTCGGAGGATCCTCCCTTTTCTATGGAGGATGAGTGAACTTTACACCCTGTTCCTCATGTCTCCATAATGGCAACAAGCTCGGCTCCTCTATACAATACACGGGACTAACAACATTCCTAACTGGCGAAACCTACCTATAGGTAGATACCTACATCTATAAGTACGGTCAGCAACAGAAGTCGGTTAACACTGCTACTTTTTGACATCATCTGAATTAACACAAAATGATTCGATAAACTGCTGTTTTTTCTTTTAACTGTTACTAGTTAATGTTCTTAAAATTTTAAGTACTCCTGTTCCGATTTGAATTAAATATTTCGCTTAATAATTAAGATTAAAAAACTGCAAGTGTTAATCGACTTTTGTTGCTGACTGTAGGTACATACCTATCCCATCAATAAATACAGGTGAGATTTAATTAGGTAATTTCTTTTTGAAGTGGGCTTACATTTTCTTCAACTTATGGAACAGTGCAAGTTTCATCAATTTCGGCTCAGTAGTTTTCACGATATGGACAATATGTATACCTAATGCCCGGGCCACATTGACGTCAACGTCAATGACCATAAACGCCATAAACATCGCGGTAGTTAAATTGAATTGAAATTGAAATACCCAAATCTGTGACTACAACGCCATCTGGTGAAAAAACGACGGCCGGATAGACAGTCGATCGCCCCTTAATTTCTTTTTGAAGTCGACTTACTTTTTTTTAAGTTACTTACCTACTTTTTTATTACGTAATTTTTAGTTTTAAGTAAAAACAATATTTGTTTGTAATAAGTACCTAGTTAATTTTAGTTTTGTTGTAAATATTGCACTAGACATTAGACCAATGTTTTGAGTTGTTTTCTCTTTGCCACCACACCCGTAGCTCGTATCAATAAGCCAGGCCGTCACACTTATACCGCGGCCACATTAACGGGATATGCCGTTCATTATCGCGTTGAAGGGCGTTAGCAGTAGGTGTAGCCACCACTTACCGCGATAATTTGACCGAATCTTGACCGAATTTAACTACCGCGATGTTTATGGCGTTTATGGTCATTGACGGTGACATCAATGTGACCCGGGCATTACACGTAGGTATTGTCCATATCGTGAAAACTACTGAGCCAAAATTGATGAAACTTGCACTGTTCCCTAAGTTGAAGAAAATGTAAGCCAATAAAAATAATGGTCACAATCCGTTAGTTTCGGAGAAATGCCTGGACAAACATAGGTACATAGATATGGTACATACCTACACCTATAAATATTTTGTATAAGTATTTGTTTGGAAGCCCTAATAGATTATCATGTAGGCAAGTGTGTGTGTGTTGTGTGTGGGGGTTGTGTGTGTGTGTGTGTTATTATTATATTGTAGTTCCAATAATATTACATAGGTACATACGTGTCGCATTAATAACCTCCTTTTTTTAAGCCGGTTAAAAAAGCAAGTTTTCCTGCTTGCAGCGTAAAAAATACAATAAGTAGAGGAAGGATGGAAAAATACTATTTTAAGTAAAGACTTGTTGAGACACAATAACTGGTGCCATTCAATCAAGAGGTATCGCGACCACAAAGATTTGTTTTTGTGTCTCAGTGCAGTTTTTGCGAAACATTTTTATTAAAAGTTTGCCTTTTCATTTCAATGACGACGTGACTTGTTATTTCATTTCCAGCCTTTTTTCCTCAAAACTGAGATCATGTTTTAAAATGAGCGGCCTGTGATGTTGATAGGTGAGTTTGTTAAGGCGACGATACCGACTTTTAATGATTTTAAACTGCAGATCACGTCTAAACGAGTAGTGTTAATGATTGTGGAAAAATATTTGTTAAATTAGAACACTTTCTTAATAACTTAATATGTGACTATTTTAGATTATGTTCATATTACATAGTGTAATTAATTTGTAAAGTTATGTCTAACGCGGATAAAAAACTGAGAATCACGCAAAAACTATCAAGCGCATTTTTATGAAACCTTCACCATCTTGAAGATAATTTAATTATTTATCTTTTATATACCTTTTGCATTACACAGATTGTTTATAACCTGGATAAACACAAAGGATACTTTTTATCCCGGTAGTAGGTTCCCGTGGGATAATCTCCAACATCCACGCGGGCGAAGCCGCTGCCAAAAGCTAGTGTAGGGGAAGGTGCTGTAGTGCTATTCTGTAAACATCTCACCGTGATAACTTAGGTGAAGTGAACGTGAAGTGAGCCGTCATCCCACCTGCCGGTCTATTCTGTAAAAATCTCACCGTGAAAACTTAGGTGAAGTGATATTAAAGTGAACTGTCAATAGTGTCAACCCCTAGCATCAGGTGCAATGACGGCACACTTCACGCTCACTTCACCTAAGATATCACGGTGAGATGTTTACAGAATAGTACTACTGATGCTAGGGGATGATGCTAAATGACAGTTCACTTTAAGATCACTTCACCTAAGTTTTCACGGTGAGATTTTTACAGAATAACCGGCTGTACCTCGATACCGTTTCGGTTCAATATTTTTTTAAATTTATATTATATACATAAATTAATAAAATGAACAGAATCTGAAAGAGTAACTAATATTACACGTAATATGAATTTTACAAAAGCATAAAAAAATGTTTTGTAAGTATTAGGTCTTTACCTATGAAATTGCCGTTCTGCAGTACTGGCCATTTCAAATCAAAATAATTTTTGTTTGGCTAAGAATTCTAATTTCAAATTAATTTTATTTTAAAAACATGGTTTTTTTTTCCAAAAGTAGTCATTTGTTTATTGATTAGTGTTACATTTTCATCGCATTTCAATCTTTTTCGTCATCATGGATACGTTAAAAATTCGAGTAATTATGGAATATGAGTACCGTCGTGGCACCAACGCGGCACAAGCGGCACGCAACATCAACGACGTTTACGGAGCTAACACTACAAACCAACGCACCACTTGTTATTGGTTTGCTCGCTTCCGTTCTGGAAATTTCGACCTGAAAAATGAACCTCGCGGTCGTCCGAAGACTTTATTTATTTATTTATTTAACCTTTTCGCACACAAAACGTACAAAGGCGGACTTTGGTCGACAATGACGAATTAAAGGCGATTGTGGAAGCTGATGATACACAATCTACGGCTGAATTAGCAGCAGCTTTCGACGTTAGCGTCAAAACAATATTGGTCCATTTGCGTCAAATTGGCAAGGTAAAAAAGCTTGACAAATGGATGCCCCACGAACTCAATGATCGCCAGCGCGAAGTACGCGTCGAGACGTGCCTTGCACTGCTCAACAGACACACAAATGAAGGAATTTTGAACCGCATTGTTACCTGCGATGAAAAATGGATTCTGTTTGATAACTGCAAGCGCTCAGCAAGTTGGTTGGATCCTGGTTTAGCACCTAAACAATGCCCTAAACGAAAACTTACCCCTAGAAAAGTGATGGTCACTGTTTGGTGGTCTAGCGCCGGTGTGATTCATCACAGCTTCTTACCAAATGGGGTGAGCATTACTTCAGATGTGTACTGTGAAGAACTGAACACAATGATGGAGAAGCTGGCACATCTCCAACCAGCATTGGTCAATCGCTCGTCTCCGCTGCTCCTGCACGACAACGCGCGACCTCATACTGCACAGCAGACGGTCTCCAAGTTGCAAGAACTGGGGTTGGAAGCTCTCCGTCATCCGCCCTACTCACCAGACCTGGCGCCTACAGACTACTACTTTTTCCAGAATTTGGATAACTTCTTGGCGGGAAAAAAATTCAATACCCGAGAGGCAGTACAAAATGCCTTTGAAGAATTTGTTGCCTCTCGTCCAGCTGATTTCTTTAAGAAGGGCATCAATAAACTGCCACTGCGTTGGCAAAGATGCATTGATTGCATGGGTGATTACTTCGATTAATACAAATAAAAAATGCATGAAAAAAATTCGTTTAAATTTTTTCATACAAAACGGCAATTTCATAGGTAAAGACCTATTATTTATTGGGTTAAAAATAAAAGTAGTTCTTGGATCAAGGTACAGCATTGCCTATGTACCTTGATTCGTATGTGCTGTACCTTGATCATGGGCGGAAATCCATTGAAATAAGAAGCAATTTACTGACTAATTATTACTATATTTAAAGTGTTTTGGTTCACAATTCTTAATATGTCTGTAATCAACTAGAATTCTAAAGAAAACACCAAGTATTCCGGAAATAAAAATCACAAAAAGAATGTCAAAAAAAGTCTTCTTTGCAGTCTTCTTTCTTCTAATTATTTTGCATAATTGAAATGTATTTATTCTTTGCTATAACAATCAATAAATCTTAGCAACTAGTTGGTACCTTGTAAATCACATTCATGTAGTATCTGAGTAAGATCTGAAAGAAAACTAATAATATTTAAATAAGTAGTAGGTACCTATCACTTATCTTTAAAACCTAAATTAGGAACTTCTCAGATGTAATCTGTGTCACAGTGCTTTCTTATTTTCTTTTTATTTTTTTTTATTTAAATGGTGACTAGAAATAATAAATTTTCTATTTAAGGAATCCCGCTGTACAGACACAGCACATCAGGTACCTAATACCAAACTGTAAAATTTCTCCAAATGATTTAAAAACTTAAAATATTGATAGTTAAGTTCAAAATCGAATGAGAAAATTTGACAGTTTGACAACTTGACCTGCTGCTGTGCGGGATTCCTTGGATCAAGGTACGACACCCCTACCTGTCGATATTTAATGGTTCCTAAAATTTTGGAGATTATCTTTAACTAAAAACCACAAAATGATTCGTAAACATTATTAAACTGCCTCCAAAGCAGCCAGATACAAAAAATTACAAAACATAACTAAGCGAGTTATTTAGAAAACAAAAAAAATATAAAAACTCACTTTTCACCAGCAAAAACTTTCAATCATATGTACTCTGTGCTTTCAATGTAGTCTCACGTCCGTCGAAACGATTGTAAAATGAATGACAGCAACTAACTTCATGTCAGTTGGTCTTAACAAACTGTCATTCTAACAGAAATTGAGAAATTGGCGGGAACATTTCAAAAATTTAAGTGGCCCAAGGTACGAAGGGTGTCAAGGTACAGCACCTTCCCCTATAATAAAATTGCTTTTGCCAGCGGCTTCGCCCACGTGGATGTCGGAAATTATCCCACGGGAACCGTACATATTTCCGGGATAAAAAAGTAGCCTATGTGCTATTCCAGGCTAATGTTTCTCTGTGCCAAATTTCATCCAGATCCGATCAGCCGTTCTGGCGTGATTGAGTAACAAACATTCATCCATCCTTCCATCTAAACTTTCGCATTTATAGTAGTAGTAAGATTAATAATGCGTCTAATTTGGGACAGCGCTCCTTGATGGGCAAGTCCAAGGTATTACTGGATGGACGTACCTACGACGCGTTGCATGAACTCAGGAGCTCAGCACAGGACGCGCAAGCTAACTCTCAAGGCCGTTAGCATATACATAATCCTAATTATTGAACAAATTATGTAGATGTCTATTGTTAGTGGGACGGATGTAATGTTGACATAAAACAAACTCTTGGTCGTTACGTAATGTAATTACCTACGTGTAACTCCATATTTTTAATTTGTCTGTCTTTTTCTAATTTCTGATGAGAAATTTTTTTAGCTTTATGTAGATTATTAAGTTAAGAATGAGTTTTTTTTTTTATTAAACGATCACTCGTGTAGGCTCGTGATAATAGAATAGAAATAAAAATAATATATACATTAAATTAAAACGAATTAAGCTAAAAATCAGGGCATACCGTTGTTTGTTATAAAATAGCGAAACGTACCGGAGTTTAAAAAAAAACCACTTTGAACTTGTCCATTTCACTCTAGGTAAGTCATGGAAATCAGCCATCTTAGACCTCGATACGCTACCTACGCTGATTGGTCCATAACACAGACTATTTAGTACGTCCATACTTGACTTTGATAAACACATTGCACTGGACATCCGGGAATAGAAATTATCGATTTTAACAACGGTTAAAATCATAATTTCTAAAGTCACTAAAAACAATACTAAAATACTGATTTTTGTAGTGTTTTCAGTGACTTACCTTGCTTTGGAAAACACAAACATGCATTTTTCAATTTCAAAGTCCCCATTCACGATTTCGAGTAGGGGTGTGACTTATCGGGTTTTATTTTGCGATAATTTTCGTTCGAGAAACTGACCCTTATTATGGAAATGGGACAGGCACACACTCCTAGGCTAAACCATCATTCGGAAGACACTGATTGGTTTACAGCTCCATATTCATTATTAATTGGGTTAGTAGCAGAATAAATAAAACAATTCATATTCAATAATTCAGTTATGTATTTATATTGCAAAGAAAATGCAACGGTACATTAATAAAATGAAGATAATTAATATGCATGATATGTATTAATACAAAAAGCCTTAATACTGAAGTAATGTTACTTTCCAATTACACATTCTGGTTGCGACTCACTCAAAATATTTCATTCTCTACCATGAATTTACCTATACGCACACAAATCAAATCAAAAAACACAGAGGAATATTTTTCTATTTATTTAAAAAGGAAGAAAATATTTAAAAAGCTTTTCTTATTTAAAAAAATTTTGATCACTTTAATTTTTATTATGAGCACGGTGGTTAAGACAAATCTAGTGAGCCCAAACTGAATGAGTCTATAGTAGCCATTTCTTAAAATAGCTCTCGGAACTCTTGTTCGGTTACGCACCTTCCAAATGTTAAAAAAAAAAAAACTTTTCAAATGAATACGACCAGTAGAAGTGGGTAAAAATTAGATTCTCTTACAAACACACATTCAGGTCGACGTAATAATAAGCGTGTTAAAAACATCATTCGACGATAAGTTTCGAGAAATATAGTTTGTACTTCATTAATCGAAACAATTATCTACCTGACCTACAACGAAATAAGTGGAAACATACGGGGAGGCCTTTTTATGCAACAGTGGACTGATATGACGGTGATTTTCTAATTCCAAAAACACAGACCTAAGAAATGAGCTAATTATACAAGGTGTAATTTAAATAACACACAACCTCTTAAGGGATCATTGTACTCATCATTATGAACAACTTTTACTATAAGACCAATCCTGAAATCGCGAAAAAAAAAACAGCTGTTTCCTACATTTTGACGAATTGCTAGGGAACAGCAGATTTTTTTTGAGACCCTCAATCACTGTAAAAAATATAACATAACTAATGATAAGCAGTGTAATGAAAAGATAGCAAACATGAATACAATTTAAAAAATGCTGATTCAATTAAAAGACACGTTCGGAATGTAAACAATTCCATGGATAATATGGAGTGGTTCATGAATAATCCAAATAAATAAGTACATAATGCATTGTGAATTTTATTATGAAAGGCAGAAATCCAATCCCAGTTTCGCTTATATTTAAAACCACCAACAAAATCATTTAAAGACTCTCGCTCACCAATAGCATAACTCTCCATCATTTATATATAGTATAATTTAGAGTATTTTATCCTATCAAGTATGTACAGCGAAGGCATCAATAATTTGTGTGTTCTTTATAAATTTACCTAATTTAATACTATTATACAACACTATGTACGATGTCCACTTCTGTTTTATTGCGTAAGACCGCGCCGCGTTAAGAATTGAGTCGTCGCGCCAAAATCATTGTTGTCAGTCTGTCTCGCTCGCACTTATGGAGTTTATGGAGTGCCGTAATGATGTGCGTAACTGCGCCCGCGCACGCGCGTAGTCATCAATACGGCACTCCATATGCTAACTAGCGTTGCACACTTAGTTAGTTAGTTAAGTATGGCATCTCGCAGTTGACCACTAAGGGTCGAGACTGCTCAACCGGGCGTTTCCTGTGGGTTCTTTAAGCGAACTTAAAGCCCCCGGCCAGGCTTAAAACTAGAGTAAATTATTAGTCGACTGAGCGTCGCTAATAATAATATGACAGCCAGACGGGGCAGGCTGGATCATGACGGGGCGTTGCACACTCTTATAGCTACTGATATTTATGGCCCGACGCGACGACTCAGTTCATAACGCGAGTACTATAGCTCAGCTCAGCGGCCCCCCGTTTCGCCACTCATTCCTTAGGCGCGGTACAGCGGTATCGGTCAAACATACTACTGAAACTGTCAAGGAGTCAACTTGCGCAATAAAACTTATCATCACTATCGAGACATCGGGCATTATACAATAATGCTTTGGTTTCCTAGGAAAGCTGTTCCGTCGTATTGTAACGACCGTCATGAAAATCTGTCATTCTGACAAGTATTTGACATTAAGTTAAACCCCGCTGCCAAATATTTAAATCGCTAGATTTACCGTCGCCATACTTAGTCACGCGGAAAAGAGCTCACACATGATTAAATTGCATTTCCTTGACAATCAGAGTTGTCAAAACAAAACAGAAACGCGACTATCTTTTGATGCAGTGGAACGATTCTAAAGATTTAAATCTGTGCCACTGCCATCATTTTCATGACAGCCGTCACTGCGTCCGTTAGTGGCGGCCACCGCTCTTCTAGGAAACCGTGGCTTTAGTACCACGTTCATACGACACATCAAGCTTTACACTGCTACAAGGATCTTTTGGCGGTCGCATGACTTTAACAGGGGGGGCGCTGATGGTGAACATTTGTCACACATTTGTGCAAATTGTTTTGTGAAATGTATTAAAAGTTAGGATGGCTGTGTTAGTTCCTATTTTGGTCACGAGCCAAAAGATCCTTATGAGTATGTATGAGTGACAAAGAAGACGCTCTACAAAGCTGAACGTTTTATAAAACTCCATGTGTCCTATTAAGTACAGGGTACTAGTGCAATCAATATGATACTAGTCTATACTAAAGCCAACGAGACGAGATAAAATTCATGATTTGGGATTAAACGCTTTAACTTAATTGGTTAAGGTTCAGTTTCCATTGCAACTAAAATTATTTTATGACGTATTTGATAGTTTTTTTTTTATTCAAAAATCTACTTTACTTTAAAGTTGATATTTATATAAGTTGCAATTTTACGAATTTATCTCGTCCCGTTGGCTCGTATAGTGTTTAGCCGTAGCTGACGTATAAACATAGTTTTGTCAGCAAGTGTTGACCGACGCTAAGTACTCGTTGTATTTTTTCTCCTGCGCTTGTTGCAGTTTCTGCAGCTTCTTCACGAGACCTTTGCTGAGTTCCTTGCCTTCATGGTCGTGGGTAGGTAGACCCTAGAAAAAATTCAGAGTCGTCATATATGCAGTCGCCATTGTCTAATTGTAAAATTATTGTTTTTTTTTTTTTTGTGGAATTGAGACCCACAGCCAATATAATATTTTAAACACAAAAGAACACGACCTATTTTTAGCCCAAAGAATCAGCATTGCCATCCAACATGGCAATAATACTGCCGGCCTTTTGGGCACTTTTCCCATTGACCAATTTTTCGATAGCCAATGGGCTCTTCCTTTTATTATTTTTTATTCTGTACTTGTACATAATATATATTTTAGTGTTAGCTTGTATATCGTAATTAATATTTATCACAAATAAAAAAAAAGAAGGTTAATAAACTCAAATAAAAGAACACGACACTTTTAAATCTCTTATAGATTGCAGTGATAACTAGAGCTTGCCCACTCTGAAATGACGCGCCCCACTACCGAATTTACCGAAGTGTACGTATACAAATTTAAGTAGTGGGGAGCGTCATTTCTGAGTGGACAAGGTCTACAGCCCTTGTAAGTATGTCCAAAAAATTTGAGTGGAGGAGGAATGAGGTGGAATGTTTCTTCCTCTATAGGAAAAACTAGGATAGTCCGGCCAGTCGGATGATAATGTTAGTTTTTTTGCTACTTGCATTGCGTGATGTAGGAGTCTGTGACTTCAGAAATGTGACAACTTGTACAGTATTTTTATCTCACGAAGCGACACGCACTTTACCTGTGTTTATCAAGTAAACAAACACGCTGTGAATGTGTGTACACGCGCAGAAGCTCTTGGCACCGTTCGAAATAATGGCGAAGTCGGCTGACGCTACATGTCTTCACGCACACATTCACAGCGTGTTGTACACTTGGTAAACACAAGTAAAGCGAGCGTCGCTTCGTGAGGTAAAAATACTATACTTCGCTGGCTGTTTATGTAGTTGTATAGATGTCGCTACAAACTTTTAAACGAAGAAAGATAAATGTTCAAGTTACCTTATCATCAAACTTGGAATACTTGTCGGCTTCCCGCTTGAACATTTCTCCAGGCGGTATCTTCTTCAGTTCTTCCTTAGCGCGCTGCGCTTCGAGCAACTCTTGCTTCTTCCTCTGCTTCTCCGCTTCTAGCCTGGCCTTCTCTTCTCTCTCCTTTATTATCTCTTCTTTGCTCACTAGTTTGACTACTGTGCGATCTAAGAGGGAAAAAAAAAATTATGGTTAAGTATGGAATAAAGTTTGCTTGCATGAATCAAACGTAGGTACGGTACCTACAACAGGACTCGAGAGGTTCCATCGTTTATCTTCGGAGAAACCGAACGTTGCCGAATTGAATGTAACTGGTCCAAAAGTGACGGAATTAGTGCATCAACTTATAATAATTTAGGTGGGAATATAAATCAATTTCTATTGGTTCATTCGCTGTTTCGGATTTTCCGAAGATAAACGATGGAACCTCTTGAGTCATGTCGTACTTGTACTATGGGCCAAAGTTCCGCATGATCACCTCAAAGGCGATAATCGCATGCACGGCTCACGACTCGATCGCACAATGTTCGTTTGTCACTAGCTGCGCTCTCACAGGAATATTTTCTTAAGTGAGCATGCTTAAGTTTTGTCCATAGTACATTTCTGTAAGGTAACAGTTGCCATTTAGAAATGTAGCTTAATGATAATAAATGTTTTTACATTTTTTATAATCTAATATTTAAAAATGTAATCTTCGGTGTTAAAATAAATAAAGGAGACTAATAACAATACCAGCTTATTACTGCCCCACTGTTGGGCAAAGGCATCTTTTCATATAGAAAAGGTATATACCGCCCCACATGCAAGTTTCGTAACTATTCGATATCTTTGGCTCTCTTGGAAACAAGACAACGGCAACGGAATGTCCCACTCACCAGGTTTATCCTCCAGCCGAACTCCTAGCTCGGGCAGGTCGTGGTCCCGCAGCTGGTCGCACAGCGCCAGCACGGCGGGCGCGGCGGCTGCACGCGCGGCGTCGCGCACGCGCCCTCGGAACGTGCTCAGTGCTTCTAGGTACGGCATCACAGTTTCTTCTAGCTGCGGTGGTAACAAATCGAGTATTTTTTATTTTTATTATTATAATTTATTTCGTAGCACGCGTAAGTATGTAAATATGTAACATTATGATACTCACGCAGACACTGTTCACATCAGCGACGGGGAAGCCGATCCCTCCCCGCGGCCCTTCCACGGCTCCGAACACATGCAGTATGTCTGTGACGTACTTAGCAGCGGCCGCTAACAGCGGAGCATTGCGTGGTGTAGTCTTACGGAGGTATATGTGTGCTGCGCCTACTAACTCGCGTAGGGAGTCTAGTGCACTGCGGGTGTCGATGTTATCTGTGGACAAATTGTATGAATATGTATTCAACGCCTCCAAGATAACAAAAAATGGTTTAAGTAGCAGTGACAAACGGTACACATTTTTATACTGCAGTTTTGGTCATGTTTAGAAAAGGAAGCTGAAAGAAATCATTGTGTATATGACCATTGCCAGTGAGCTAAATTACTGTTTTTGCTGCTATCCATAGCCCCATTTACACGGTGCAAGGTTCTGGGTCGTTCAAGAGCAATAATAAAATGCCATAAAGCACGTTCAATTATTGTCATTCAAGAATTGCATACAAGTATTTACACTCGTGCGAATTCCATAAAATGGCATACAATAATTGAATGCAAGTTTTGCGTCGTTTAAACTCACAGTTTCATGTCCTTGTACAAATGATTCATGCGCTGCCCGTATTTGCGCTGCTAAATATTTAATTCAATTTTATTGAACACCTTCCCAATTTTTTTTTTTACTTGTGAAAATTTTCATGCCAGAATTTAATTGTACGTGCTATTTAAATCTTTACAAATTTTCAACCAACGTGCAACAATTGTACGTGTTGTTTAGATGGTGGCAGTCAATGGTTGCTTCAATTTTGTGGTATGCCACACAGGCAATAAACTTGCACCGTGTAAATGCGGCTTAAGTCTTCTGACTAACATCTCATCTCATCTTCAAGAATCAATTAGTTAATTCAACTCGACATACACACAGTTTGCATGTTTTGTTTTAGTATATTGTTTACGATTTTTATTAAAATCTATCCCAATGTTTATTTATTTATTTGTTTAGGATCTCCAACAATAGATGTACATAATATACGACACATAAATTAACGGCAACATCAAGTAATAAGTAGGTGTACTCCTTCAGTTATAGGAGACCACTGTATGCACAATAATATTAACAACTAACCTAACAAAGTTAAAATATTAATACAAGTGGTTGGCTAAAGTGTACCCATTTCATGGTTAAATCTGGAACAGTGTGTTCTTAATGTTTATACGGGCGTTGATAGCTGCGACACAGTTATTAACTTTTGTAGCTACCATCGTGTTGTTCCAAAAAAATAAAACTTTTACTTCAACTCCTAATCGCGGAACAGATAACATATGCACAGGTGTATTTTTGTAAAGAGTAGACTAACCGCACAGCGCCGCATGCACTTGTTCCTTGACCGCAGTAAGTTTGTTGGACAGCTGCAGCTCCTCCGCATCCCACACGCCACCGCAGCCCTCGTCGTAGCCGCTACGCAACGCATCTTTTACGGTTAAAAAGAACTCCTGAAATGTTACAATTTATATTATGAATGATGTAGAGCCACACAGAATTAATGTAACAAATTGTCAAGCGCACATAAACTGCTGTGATTGGTAGAATGATTTATCAACAGCCAATCGCAGCAGTTTACGCGCGCTTGACAATTTGTCACATTAATTCTGCAATAATTTTCGTTCGAGAAACTGGCCGTTGAGGTACTGGGCGTTGAGATTTGCAACATTTAACGCCAAATACAGACCTTGACCACCTTTGTTTCGATGAGATACAATTTTTTAAAGAGATCTTCTAAACCCAACCCTCATCTCTCATGATTCAGTCAATAAATAACTATTCTTCAAAAATAATGGTAAAGTGAGGGTTGTATTAATTACCTACTTTAAGATCGGTATTACTATAATCTATGCACCTTTGTAACCACTATCCTAGGTAGATATTTGGGTCTTTTATTTCTAACTAAATCTTTTATCAAATATACAACGCTAGTGGTTATGTAATAACAGCCAAGTTAAGCTACGCTTCCCGCGGTTGGTCCGTGGATGGGTGACTACCTTTACATACCGAGACTCCTCCGGCCTCAGAAAGCACGTTAAGCCGTTGGTCCCAGCCGTCATTCTTGGATCTTTGACAGTCGTTATGGGTCGTCAGAAGCCCGAAAGTCTGACAACCAGTCTTACCAAGGGCAAGGGGTATTGTATTACCCAGTTACTGGGTTGTGGAGGTCAGATAGGCAGACGCTCCATGTAAAGTACTGGTATTCAGCTGCATCCAGTTAGACAGGAAACCGACCCCAACATAGTTGGGAAAAGGCAGGCAAATTGATTGACAACAGTAGTGGCTCAACATTATTGGGTCATGCCATACCGTATGGAAGGCCTGTTTTAGAACTCATATTTTTTGTGCCAGCAACTGAAGTCTGGTTAAATGGCGTGCGATTGGAGAGGTCTATGTCCAGCAGTGGACTGCTGTAGGTTGATGATAAGTTTTAAAACTGTTTTGATAACAATAAAATTATGGAAATAAACGCATCCTCACATTAAACAGCTTCTCAGTCTGTATCGCCATATCCATGGTATTATCAGAGTAGTCCAGAGTTTCCTTCCAGCCGTGCATGAGGAAGCCGATCCTCAGCTGTCTGGCCGTGTGGCGGCGCAACGCTTCAGATATGGTAACGAAGTTCTTGAGCGACTTGGACATCTTGCAGCCCGCTATCGTGAGGTGACCCGTGTGGAGGAAGTAGTTTACCCAGCCGGGTTGGTCGAAGTGGGCCTAGGATGAGAAGCAACATTTATTGACATTTTTTTAATAAGATCCCTATTTGGCATGCATTCAAAAAAAAATAAAAAGTGACAACACACAAACACCCGAGCTAGTCTTCGCTATTAATCTGGCTAACTAGCCCATTCCATCATCAGAAAAGACAGAGGCAGTGAGGTCTATCCACTAATCAGATTTTGTTTCATAGTATCTAAGCTGCTTTGTGATTTACCTCTTGTAATATGTGATTAAATAAATCTGCCATATCCTTTAGGAATATCATGGTAAGTTTGTTAACTTGAGGAACTGTTGTTCCTCGTTGAAATATCCATTGATTTATCTTGGTAGATTTGAAGCCCCTTTTAACTCACCTCACTCTGAGCTAGCTCATTATCATGATGAGGAAACTTTAGGTCAACGCCCCCCGTGTGTATATCCAGTTTATCACCGAACACATCCGAAGCCATGGCCGAACATTCGATGTGCCAGCCCGGCCGGCCGGCTCCCCACGGCGACGACCAGACCGGCTCACCCGCTTTGCTCCGCTTCCATAGAGCAAAGTCGTTGGGAGATCGCTTTTCACTTGTGTCGTCGGTAAGATCACCTGAGGAGGAAATACATAATTTTTTAGTACTTTATGTTACTTTTGATATCTTTTTCACTGAAAAGCATGTAAATGTAGTGACGACGCAAATCTTCACCGACAGAGTAGATTTTGCGGTATGTGCAAATGGTGGGGGACAATAAAAACTACTTTTATGAGAGCTGACATCAATAAATACAACAAAATATACAACAGCAATGTATCGTAAATTGATAACCGCACTGAAAATATGTGCTTGTAAGTGACAATCAAATCTTTTACAAAGCATGTGCTTGAAAAGAGCGTTTTCCAAGCAGTCAAATTGTGCGGAAAGTGCCACTTTTTCGCACTAGAGCTTTTTACTTTTCAGTTTTTATTTAATTTTTAATTCCGTCGTCAGCCCAACGCAAGGAGTTTTTATTATTTGAGAAAAGTTTTACAAATTAGTCAAGTACAGATTTATCATTGATATACAAGGTACAATAAAACTAATACTTTATTAAACGCGTTAACGCGTTATTAATTATTCTAGATTTAGATTTTGATCAATATATATATATATAATATCAATATATTAATTTTAAATATTCAATAAATATGTTTAGCTGAACGTATATTTTGCTCGTGCCTTTTTGCGATACGACGTGGCAGCTACACATGGCCAGTATTAGATATGCTGAGCGCGCATGTATTTAAAATAAGCTCACCATTTTTCTAATTTCTTGCTTAGTTTGGAGTTGATCTGTGTAAATCTGCTAAAATGTCGAGTTCAAGTGACGAATCAAATAATTGAACCCCGGAAAACGTTATTCAAGAAGCACTAAATGCCTACAACAGCCTCTTACCGGCTAAATCAAAAGAAAATACTTTTTCAATATATTTTTTTTTTATTTCCTCGCACAATTCATAGTAAAACATAGACATAGACATGAAATTGTTGTTGCTGTTGTTTGTTGAAAAAAAAAACGAACGACATGAAATTGTTGTTGTTGTTTGTTGAAAACGATGCGTAAGATGATTTCCGACTCGTTTCGAATTATACACTCACTCGCTTCGCTCGCTCGTGAATAAAAATGCCACTCATAGGAAATCTCCTACTTTTCGCACTTGTAGCATTTAATTTATTATGTGCACAACCATCGCTGCCAGAAAAGCCTACAACATATTGAGAATGAAGAGATTTGTTACCTTCTCCCTCTTGTAATGATTTCGTATCGCCATAAGCTTCAGGAACTAATCTGGCATAAGAATGCTTGTCTCTGCTATCAAACTCGCTCACACTGAAGTAAACGGAGCCATTTGATTCGTATGCAAGACCGTTGTCTATTATCTTCTCAATGAATTTTACTATCTGTGGTACATATTCACTTACTCTTGTTAATACGTCTGGCGGTAATACCTGTAATAAATTGAACATTTAAAGTATTCGAGTAATAAATCCTAATTAATATTATAAATGCGAAAGTGAAAAAAAATAAATTTGGTACATGGGTAGACCATGGCCTGGGTTAGGGCATTTACGATACTTTATATCCCGATATTCCCAAGGGATCAAGACTTGTGCGGGTGCAACCGCGGGGCGCAGTAATAAAAATAAAATAGGATCAGATTTAAATGTTACCTGGCTTTGCCTATAAAATGCATTCCTTTGAATTGAGAGATTCCCATTACATCATCAGCCTTGCTATTATCACTATATTTAAAAAAATACTCACATTTAGTGCTTTCATGTCTTTATGAAACTCATTCTCCCAATACCTAGGCAGTGCTGTGAATATGGCATTATCAGTAACTGTGGCCCCAAACTGGTTGTCTAGCCATTCTGAAATGGGGCTTTTAGCAGACTGTAGTAGTTCACACTTTGCATTAGTGATCTTTGCTTCATCTTTACCCTCCACTGCCGCTTTCAATGTTTTAACTGCTGAAGCTATGCTGCAAATATAATTTCATAAGTTTTGTTGAAAGTGGTATAAGGATGATGCTTGGGTAAACAAAAGAAATTCTATTTAGTCCGTCACTCAGATAATAAAAAAAACATTATACACGTATTTTTTGCTTTATCATATTAATAAAAAAATAATGACTTAAATAAAACGCATTAAAGTAGGGGAGTGGGGGCTTGCTACATCACAACTATAACTAACTACGTATAAAATCTAGCAAGGAGTGAAGTCATGCCACAACAATACTAAACAACGCAACTATTACGCGCTACACAATGCATCGCCATAATCTTTTGATTACGTAAAAAATTAAAAAATACGTGTCCAATATTTTTTAATACTTAATCTAGATGAGGTAACCAATAAATTTTTAGTCATCATCCCTAAAATTAGAGAGTCAACCGCACATCAATTTCACTATGAAGACCACCCTTACTGCTATGACACTAAAGTCAAATTGATATCATGGACATGCAGCATGTTTGTTTATACCGGATGACTTTTTTTACTGTCTCGAAAAAAATAGGGTATATTCGGTGAATGGAGTAGAAGCTTATGGCATATCTAGTTTTTTTTTTTTTTTAATAGCTTAGTCAGAAAAAAATATCTAAGTATCAATAAATACTACAAATTCGTTGTAAACTTTTCATTTTAGAACAATAAAAACATAAATTTTGAAGAAAAATAATAAATCCTTTAAAAATATCGAAATTCAAATCATATGCAACCTGCATTATGATTTGAATTTTGATTTTTTTTAATTAAAAAAAAAAAAAAAAAACTAGATATCCCATAGGCTTCTACTCCGTTCACCAAATATACCCAATTTTTTTCGAGACGGTAAAAAGTCATCCAGTATAGTCAATATATCAATTAAAGTTTTCATTGAGAATTCAAATTTTTATCATGATGTTTCCCAAACATTTATGCAAATATTGATTACTGACTACTTGGCTGTTTTGTTATCTTCTGATAGGTTACTAATCAATTTTGGTGATTTCTATCATTTACTTCAGAATTTTTGTTTGAAAATCTTAGGAAAAGAAGTCATATTAAGGAAGGATGTTGATTAATGGCAATGTTAACTAGAGATTATTATTATTTGTCTTGTCTTTGACATATCTCGGGGCCCTGGGGTCCCGGACCTTTGGAACGTGGGGCAGAAGCCAAGCCGGCCAATAAAGCCAAGAATGACATTGGAGCTCTGTTCCCGTCAGTGTTCACTCCAGCCGGTCAAAGATAGGAACCGTGGGGTTGCTGCTGCCCAACAGCTTGCCACATGCTGCCCTGTGGGTTCATGTAACTCTCTTGGTCTGGCTCCTCAACCTAGACCTGTTCCGGCAAAGTAAACTTACCGGCACAGACCTACAGTTTAGTTGGAGCATGCAAGCCCCACCACGACGTCAAGGTAGGTACTGTGGTGGGGTTATTATTATTTGGAGCTAATTACCTGATGCATGTGTATTCACAGTAATATGCATTAGTAACATACTACAGTCACCCAGCCACTGGGCTGTGGAGGTCAGATAGGCAGTCGCTCCATATAAAATACTGGTATTCAGCTGCATCCGGTTAGACTGGAAGGCGACCCCAACATAGTTGGGAAAAGGCTAGGCAGATTGATTACAGTCACCGCATTAAGAACTGAGTTGTTGGGCCATAAATCATTGTTGTTAGTCTATCTCACTGGCGCTTATGGAGTCCCATAATGATGTGTGTTATTACACAGCACACATGTGCAACACTCTGTACTATTGTACAGAGTGTTGCACATTCTTATTGCTACTGACATTAGTGGCCCAACGACTCGGTTCATAACGCAAGTACTACAGGGTAGAAACTATTTTATAACATAACTAGCATTAGGTGACATACTTTACTGATAAGGACTTGCATGTACTTAGGTTGCTTACCTAAAAGCAGTAAGTAATATAACTGACTGCTACACAAAACATTAATTTAATTTACACTTCACTGGAGCAGTGAAGAAATGCTGATAATGTTACTTGTTGTTTCTTTGACCTGTTTATTTTGCATATAATGTAAAAATCACTTACCAATCTAATGTTTTTTGCATGGCATTCTTTTTATCAGGGTCAGTTGCTTCTTTAACAATTGTTTCGTAGTAATTTACTACCGATGTTGCGTCATCTATGATACAATTCAGACTTTTCTTCTCATCGATATATTTCTCAAATAAATGGTGCTGTCTTGCCCTTTTTATGATTTTGTCATCAATATCTGTGATGTTCATTACATACAGGATGTCGTAGCCAAAGTAGTTAGCCATTACTCGCCTCAATATGTCAAAAGATATGTATGATCTGGAATTTAAAGTAGACATTAAGTTTTATTAAATAAGATAAAAATAAACACTAAAAAGCAAAGTAATAATAACAGTATAGTGAGTAGTAATTTCAACATTCATACCTGTAATTTAAATGGTGTGCATAATAAAGAGTATTCTATTTTATTCTAAAGTAATCTTTGTGAAATGATTTTATTTGACAATTTCTTCAAATTGCAAATTGTAGATTTCTCAATTTTAGAAAACTAAGATAATTGTATTATTCTAACAGAGGTATGTCAACACTTAGGTAAGTCGGAGCATTTAGAAGAAAATTGGAAATTCAATAGCAAAGAGTATAATAATAAAAACGGGATTTCAATAGCCTCGTTCAAGGAGCAGTTTTATAAATGGAAAACTATTCATTTTACAATCACAGGTTTTTCGTACAAGTATATTAACTAACTTTGACTGAAAATGATAAAAGGTGCTTAAAGTATTAATTTCAATGTAATGATACACATTTAAATTATCCTTAAACCACAAAGAGATAATCAGTAAACTAAATCTAAAGTACCTGGCATGGCCCATATGGGAGGCATCGTACACCGTAGGTCCACAGCTGTACCAGTTGATACGGTTACCATTATCGCACACGAATTCTTCCTTCTGTCGTGTCAAGCTGTTATAAAGCTTTAGCACCGGCCTCTTCTCAGGTTTAGCCGGTGGGGACCAACTGGGTTGACTTCTTTTCGACATTGTAAGTTTTTTCACATAAAACTACCTTTCAAGAATTGTATACCACTAGTGCACGCACTTGAGTTTATATTTTGAAAGAATCTTAATTAAATTCTTATGTTATAACTTAGAAAAAACGTTTTTCGCCACGTACTGAACGTATCATGCATGAGTCTTTGACACTTACAGCACAATTTATCTGACAGCAACCCAACAACCAACCATCTGCGGGATTTTGAGGTTGACAAATTGTAGTGAAGTCCATTCTAAAATTAATCATTCAAATTGATTCACATTACTAAACAGCAAGCCTTTTTAGTTGTAAACAAAATGGAAAGATTATAATAACTAATAAAGGAACTAAATGGCGGAGGTTTGTTTCAACATGGTTTCAATAGCGTCGCGTAGTCGGTCGTCCAAAACACACTAATATTATAAAGGCGAGAGTTTGTGAGTGTATGTGTGTGTGTGTGTGTATGTTTGTTACTTCTTCACGCTCAATCGGCTGGATTGATTTGGATGAAATTTGGTAAGTATGTAGATAGCTTATACCCTGGATTAACACATAGGCTACTTTTTATCCCGGTCTACAGGGGTAAACCGCGGGGCGCAGCTAGTAAAGAACAATTGAACGATCGTCGCACAAACTGCGAGTACGCGATCGTCGTGGTCATTATACGTAGTATCCCTAAGTAGTCTGTGTGGTCATTTGTTGGGCGACTAACTAGGGCCGGGTATTCCGAACAAAAGAGTGGCAAATGAACCATTGACTTTTTATTTGTTTGATATTGGGTTGATTGGCTACATATCAAGCTATACATAAATATACAGTGTAAACCGATTTCACATTGTGTAGGTTTTGCGTACGATGAGAGATCAGCTTATACTGGTGTATAGCTTGATTAATAACCGTGAGTAAGTTGCGGCTCATGGGGACCTAATTTGAGCACAAAAATCAAAAATACTTAGTTAAAATATCGACTTACAGCTTTTCTTTAGTCGATTAGATTTATCTTCGCACTAGAAAAATATCAATGAAATATCGTGAATTTACTAACAGAAACAAAGGAATATATTTTGTTTCTTTCTTTCTTACACGAAAAATAGGGGTTTAAGTCAATTGACAAAAAGAGATGAAGATATCGATATGTGTTAATTTAGTTGCCTGTGAAAACTCCTTGTTCATTTGTGAATGTGTGTGTTGTGAACAAAAATAACTATCTACATATACGTATTTCTACGCGTTTAACTGAAAGTTGCGACTACTGTACTCATATTTTACTTAAATTTTTGTGTATTTTTGATTGTATTGTTTTGTCCAAAACACGTAATCCTTCCGGACAACATGGCTCTCTGTGTTTGTAAATGCCTAAATGTATCGCTTGAAAGTGATAAACTTGAAGACAATGTCGATATTGGGAAACTGGAGTTAACATCCATAGAACAAAGGGATATTTTTTTCAGTGAGGTACCGTCCGTAAACATGTCTTGACCTTGACTTATAGGAAGGGTTTATATAGCTTGATATGTTAAAATATGAATGAAACCTTATCAACATAACTGTGATCACATTAATTTTGATATTATTTTGTATGTAATTTATACTTGGTACACAAGTACATGTGCGTTCGGCACTGTATCGACTTGTTTACGATCGTGCTATTGATACATTATATTAAGACTTATCCGCCTATTTAAACTCTGTCCTAACTTCTTGGTTTATTTTTAGCGTTTTACGTTCTAAACTCATCTTGTTGCTTTCTTGTTCTGTGTACAAAACAGTATCAAAAAGAATGCAAACCAGTTTTACTAGAACTATAATTTATCATGAATATTTAGTACTTTACGTTTTAAAATAGTTGTTAATAATCTCAAATTGTTGTTGTAGAAACTGCTATCATGCTCCTTAGGCAGCCTTAAGAGTCAGGTTGCTCAGCCTGCACTGGTGGCGCAACGTCCCCTGGGCAGGTGGACCATACACGCTTGCCAGGCTTGTGGCCAGCCCACTCACGCCATATCACATGACAAAAGTGGACCTTATGCATTGCTTGTTTGTAAATCTAATCAGGTCAGTGTTAATTTCAGTGTCTAATTACAGTCAGTCAGCTGAATTATAGCTATTGATTGATTTATTATGAAATGTAAATAACTGCCATCTGTTTTGCATCTAAAAAATACTTATTTAGTATGTGCACACTTATGCTTGAATGATTGAAATTGATTTTGTGGCCTTGCTGATTATCTTAAAGTGCAAACAAAAGAATGTAAACATGTAATAAAAACAGGTTACTGAGTAACTAAGGGGTTTTAAATTGTGCTTAATTATTATTTTAACAGCTACAAAATTACCTAAATTTTAAAGCAACATTTGTGATTAGATTGTATTAAAAATAAATGCTATCTAAGTTGTAAATAAATTAAAAAAAACTGATGATTTACAAGTTACTATCCTAAGGACCCCTTATGTATATTAAATGTATATTTTTTTTTGTAGCCTTGCGTTTTTGTACTATTGTAATCTATGTTAAAACTATGTACCTAGAACATGTTTACATCACAATCTTATCACCAACAAAGATAATTCTCCTTCCCTGACTTATAGATTTACCTGTTTTTGTTACAGACTACACAAGAGCGAATAAACAATTTGAAAAAATCAAACAACTATTCGCCAGTATTTAACTTATTAGTGCCAGAAGTAACACATGATATTGAAATGAAGGAAAATGTGGATATAAACAACTTTATAAACAGTGATAGGAATGTTTGGCTGCCGACCCAGCAGGTGATAGGCACTCTCAGTAAACAGATGAATCAGACCCTGCAGTCACAGCTGGAGGCAGTTGAGGAGTCTGTCAGACAATTCAGAGATCAGAAATATGCTGAGTTTGAGGCTTACAGAGAGAGGGCACAAAGAGATCATAAAATTTTAGCTAGGTATGCTGTTTAAATATTATATTGTAACTTGGCAAATCACAACATGTTTATTTATGTACCCCACCATGTAATTAATGTTAGTCAAACCAGTCTCTACTACTTAGTGTAAAAGTCTAAATGTTAACAAGAAGCATGTTGTTACAGTATCATAAGCAAGGCACGCAACAACGTCGACAAGGATGGCTGGCGGATTGACACAACCATCGACAATGGACCACCCTCCCCCCACCTACCTCCCCTGCAGAGACGAAGATTGTCCTCTTTAAAAGATGCCAAAAAAGTATCACAGAATATTGTTAAGGTATTTATTTTACCAATTATAATTGGTCCAATGCAATCCAGCCCCTAAAAACTTATCATGACCTCTATTTGCTTTTTATTATTAATTGCTTTTTGTGTGGAAAATATGCAACTACTCAGATTAAACCCACACAGTATGTAAATAAAAATGTTTCCATGTGTAAAGCTACGAGTATGCCAGACCCACACTCTATCACCTACCACATGGCAGGTTTGGACACAATTTTCTGGGCCTCATAAAAAGTATTTTTTTTATACTACTTGACAGTTTCACCATAAGGGATATTTCTTGCATCATCATAGAATACTAACATACAAAGAAGTTTTCCACAAATAGTAATATTTTTTGTAGAATATTCTATTATCGTACTATGATAAAGATAATTGCTATTAGCAGTATTAATTTACAGCTCTGTTTGTTTTGTCACCATATAACCACCATAACAGAGGAAAAGTACGCGATAATTGATAATATTGTGTTTACATACAATGGTACATTTTAAATAACTGTTATAAGTTGGCACATGTGACTCAATACACATGTTATTATTTACTTTTATTTTACATGTGCCATTCACATAGCTTTGCTAATTTGTTACAACACCAAACTGAAACTAGTTTTGGTTTTGAAATCATTGGCGTTATTCTGTATAAGTTGTTTTACATAAGCAGCTATTATTTATATAATCCAAGTAGAGTACATGATAAAATAAAGCTTGGAATAAGAATATCATTATTAAAATAAACACTACATATAAATGAAATTGAAGTATCTGTTTGTAATGTCAAAATAACAGCTTTTTACTAAAGGCATATGAAAGTATATACAGTACCTACTTATACAAAAAAAAATATTTTTTTTTTAATTTTGTCTGTCTGTTTATTTGTTCCGGCTAATCTCCGAAATGACTGGACTGATTTTGTCGGGAATTTCACTGGTAGGTAGCTGATGTTATTAGGAGTAACTTAGGCTACTTTTATTTTAGAAAAATAATTAGGGTTCCGTGCAAAAAAATTAAATCCCATGAAATTGTATTGTATAAATAGGGAACTATTGACATCCACGCGGGCGGAGCCGCGGGCAACAGCTAGTTTTCTATAAATATTTTGGTGATAGCTATAATGTTTTAGAGGCTGAAACCACTTTGTTATTGAAGGCTTTCAATATTATTGCAGTGCTTATACTTATTTCTTTATGTTTACAGCCTACTAGAAATATGCCACCCGAAGAAGATTCGCTAGATGCTGAAGATCTTTTTGACTTAGAAGGTTTTGACTCACGGAATAATATGCTCTCTGATCAAGACGACTACGATTCTGATCGTAAGTATTGTTTACTGAGCAAATAACTACTGTTAGATTTTAAATACGTGTATTTAGATCGAAAGTTTAGTATTTATAGCACAATTTGCGGCCAAAAGTCTGATCGAAGTTAGCGAATACTATAAAAAAAGATTTCGCGAAGTCGTTGGTTCAGAAAACTGAAAAGAATCTGAATGTCTGACACCTAGTCTAAAACATGAAATTGAATTCTTCTGGCAAAATGTGTAAGTTGTTTTATCCAGGTGAGATAACTATGGACGCCAAGGCTGCCTAGTATAAATATTTATTCACAACCTCACTCGCGTAAAGTCCCTACCGAAAACAGATAAGGGTACACTGTTATCACGCCTACTACTAGTTACTGGTTCTTCCTATATGTTGAGAAATACATTTTTCCCAATAAAAAAACTTCCACAGAAGGCAGTAACGAGGAAGGCATCCACATCTCTCGGCCGCGCGGCGGTGGAGGCGTGGATGTGATCGCTCGCTCTCTCCCCATGAATGTGCCAAAGTTTCCTAACGAGCGCCCCTCTCAACGGGACTTTGATGATGATGTAAGAATTTTTCACATTCCTATAGTGTTGCTTCTCAAATTCTGGTTATATTTCTTTGTTTTTAGTAGCTTTTAGCGTTTGTCTGACAAAATTGATCACCCCGTGCCTGTTCATCATCTAATTAATCACCTTAGAAATGGGACTTTAAACGAAAGTGTATGGTGCGTAGAACGCTGCTCACAATTATGCTGCAATAACGCAGCTTTGGATTTTTATAAAGATTATTATAAAAGGCTTGTGTATTTGATTACAGGAAGAGCCGCAAGACATACCAGCAAGTATCAAGGCGCTGGCGCGCTCGGTGCACGGCGACGTGTTCGAGCTGCCGCGCCCGCGCTTCTCCACTCAGATCTAGCGAGGCATGCGCACACACCGATCTCTCGAAATGTCCGCTTAAGATTTGCTCCAAATGCTATCTGCAGACAACGCCCGCTTTACAATACTAAATCATTCAAAGATAATAATAACTCTTCGAGTTGTGCATGACTAGTGTGCTTGAGTTATACATACACTTGCCACACATTGGTGCTTCATAATGTGATCACAGTGACCCTAAATCCAAATTATGAGTATACATTACGTTTGACCTAACTAGTGACAATACATGCTACATTTAACAAGCAGATGTAATATGGCAGCTATATTAAAATCCAAAAAGATTTAACAAAATGAATATTTGGGAGCCCTTTAATATTATGGATTAAGATATAAATATATGAGAACGAAAGTAGAATATAAGAGGCTATAGAATGTTAATATAAGCAGAGTAACTATTAAAAAGATAAACACCAAATCGTTTCTAACACACAGTTTACTAATTATTATTTAATTTAGATGCAGGTCCATACAGTAGGTACATAATTTTGAGTTATTTAAGCTATGCCATTTTATTAGTTTGCGATACATTTTTAATATCGAGAACAATAAATCTATAATTGTGATTGAATGAGTGAAATATATCAACATATATTTCAATATATCCATGGCTAGAATATAATTCATAGGTGACCATTAATTAATGCAAAGTCAATTAAAACATTTAACAAATGCTGAGGTAAACTATAGTGCTATATTTCTGTGCTTAATGTTCGAACGCTTGTTGTAACGCCTACATAATGTATAATCTAGCCATGTAAGAGTTTAATAATGGATAAAAAATAGAGTTGTGACAACATTATGTTAATTTAAAATCAAGTCGACCTAAGATAATAATGCCATATTAATGTGAAATAATTCTTGTCGACCTTTGGTACCTATAAAATATTAAAGTACGTGCGAAAGTGTCTTGGTGTCAGTGAGTATTGTTAAATGTATGTAAATATAATAAAATTTTATAGATGACAAGTAAATATAACTATGAATTGTTAACATCTAAGTCATATCCACGTTAATAGAATTTTCTATTATTTTTATCTGGTGTTATCTTAATGATAAGTGAAAAATGTACAAACATATTAATACCTTGCATTTCTTACTAGTCTTTTAGGGTCACGAAATAATTTTTCATTGTTAACATAATTTTCAGTAGGTAGTTTATTAAATCGCATACATAATGAAAAACATAAATGTACATAATTATAAGAGATCATTACGTTGGATAACGATACAATATTAAACTTTTGAAAATCATTTATTTTTATACCCAATATTTTGAATGTTTATGTAAAAGGTTAACAGTCAGAATCAGGAGTAGGCTTCGGTGACGCAGTGGCGTCTGGCTCGTTTGTAACGTTTTCTTTCTATAACTTCGTAGTGTTTAAGTTAGGCTATATTACGTTTTCTTGTCTCGTGTGTTAACTGAACAAGCGAATCATAGTTTCAGCGTCTTCCAATAGCACTGATTTGTGAAAGAAAAAGATGATTTTTTAATGTGATGTCTATTTCAGTCAGTTGTTTATAGGGTTCCGTAGTCAACAAGGAACCCTTTTAGTTTCGCCATATCCGTCTGTTCTGTCCGCGGCTTAGCTCGGAGACTTAGTACTAGAAAGCTCTAATTTGGCATGGGTATACATATTAATCACGACAAGTGGTAAAAAAAAAACTTGGGGATGATATTTTTATATTTATCTCGTCTATCCCGTGGTGTTCAGGTACCCGCTCGCGTAATATTTAAGCTTTAAAGTGCTCCATTTTTGTTAGTCTCGAGTCCCCCTTGCCAGCCAAATGGTAGTTTTTGGATATGTGAAAAAATTCACGGCAGTAGTTTATTTGTCGTAGTTAAAAGGAAACCTATCACAGCTAAGTAGGCTTAAGTTAACGAGTAATAGTCAACCAACTTACATTTGCAGTTGGAATATACGGAGAACATGTTTTGTTTTCAACTACAATGTTAAGTGTGTTCTTGGGATAAACATCCCAACTACGGAACCCTTCACTGTGCGTGGCCCGATACGCACTTGACCGGTTTTTATTTAGCTAAAATTATTATATTGTTTAATTGGTGTGACTTTTAAGAGATGGACCTTGATTGTATGTATTAGAAGTATGTAATAAATATTGAACGTGAATATGGCTTATTATTTACTGCGATAAACATTCACATGACATATTGTAAGTATAGTGAACATTCCATTCAACCGACCTATTACCGTCGACCTGTGTCGTTGATATGACAGCCGTTGCCATGGTTACGGCGTCACAACAAATGTTGCTAAAATTTTATAGACGTGTTGTATCAGAGACGTGTTTCTAATTAGTAAGAGGAAGAATGTTGAGTTCGCGTTATTATAGCGCATCTCGGCTCGGTACCGACGCGAAGCCTCGTACTGCGATGGTGGTGGACGAAGATGACGAATTATACGCGGGATTCAACGACGTGGCTCCTGCCCTGGACACGCGCAACTTGCGAGAAGACCAAGACTTCCAGGAATCTCTCCGTACTGCCGGCATCGGGAGGAAGGTGCCTAGTACCAGCAGAATGGGCACAGGGGTGAGTCTCAATTACTGTTGACCGAAGATAACCTGTAATGTGCATGACGACATCTGCTTAGATATTACTTATTTTATAAAATAAATAACGAGTACATAATCTCGCTAAAAATATTTATAGGGTCAATAAATATCTGCTTTGAACGGGTAATTACCGTTTTATACTTACTCTATATCTAAAAGTGGTCTTTTATACAATATTTTACAGTTATTTATTTTTGGAGACATCATTAAACTTAACTTATCACACATCTATAAACTTAGCTTATCACACATCAATAACATTGTTACGAGTTCAGGACCTATTTGATCATGCTGCAGCAGATGATGCGCATGGGCACAGTGAGCGTCGGCGAACACAGCTCCCGTGCTATTTTCATTTTATTTATTTTAGTACGAAAACTTACAGCTAATAACAAAGAATGGTAACAGTTTTTAATTACAAGTTCCCACTTATAATACTCAGATCAACATTTGTTGATCTGAGATAATACGAATGAATGAAAGTATTTTAGATAGTAGGTTGGTTACCTACCTACTGAAATGTGAGCAAAATAATAACTTTTCAGTCTATAACAATAGTATGAGTTCAGGACCTATTTGACCGAGTTACAGATGATGCGCATGGGCACAGTGAGCGTCCGCGGCAACAGCTCCCGTGCTGCGACTGCCGCGCGACCAGTCACCGCCGTACGAGCTGCTGGTTACACTTCGACTACAAGAGATATCCCCACCAGGGATGACGTCAAGGAAGATAGGTAGGCTCTATGATATTTTGAATGTGTGGCGCAAACTGTAAATATAAGTTGGTAAACCTTTGTCTAATCGACTTCGCAACTGTTTTATCAGCTTAAATGATTGACATTGGGGGAATGAGGTTCAATTTCACTTGCACCTCATAAAACGACAAGGTATGGTTCGTCCATGTGTCAGTTACATAGTTTCAATCTGCGCGGTTTCATTTTGACAGTTTAACAACATTCATTCACATTTTTCGACCATATGAAGCAATGGATTAGCAGTATCCATCAAAATCATTCAGACTGTAATTGAAAGTGTGTTACGCAATTAGGATGCTTTCAACATTAGTGAATTTTCAATATATAATTGTTGTCAAAAATGATAAAGCAATTACGAGGCCGACTATACTTACCTATATACTGCTTACAGTATCGAAGAACGGGTAAAGCAAATGGAGGCGCGTATAATGACGCTTGTTGAAGAGTCGTGCATGTTGAGCGCACGGACCGACCCCGATGATGAAACCGCGCCGAAGAAGGAAGTTGATTTAGGACAGGTGAGTCATGCTAAAGTTTACTTTATGAATTAGCTATAAGGTTGGAAATGAAATTACACGAATAAAATAAAATCTACAGGTACCATGTCGATCTATGTTATAACAATCTTCTGATTATGTTCTAGGCTTTAGCCAAAGCACAGGAAGCGTCAGCAACGGAAAGACAGTTGATTCGTATGCAGGAACAAGCGAATGTTGGTGATACACACAATCTGGACCTGACTTTTGCTGTAAGTAGGTACTCACATTATTTTCATATCGACACACATACAAGTCTCCAAACAGTCAACAATACCTACTCATTCATTCTTCGGTACTTATTTTTTTTACTTCAAAGTTTTATACTAGAGAAATATGGCAACGGACCGGCCATTTAGTTTAATTAAATACTATCCACCAATTCTCCCCCCAACTCTTCTTCATTCATCATTCTCCTGCCCTTATCCCAATGTACTTGGGGTCGGCGCAACATGTCTTTTTCTTCCATTCTTCTCTATTATTCGTCATTATGGTAGCCACCCCCTTTCTAGCCATATCATCTTTCACACAGTCCATCCATCTTTCCTTTGGTCTACCCCTACTCTTATAGCCATCCACATTCATACTCAAAACTTTCCTCACGACATGTTCCTCTTCCTCCGCATCATATGCCCATATCATGACAGCCGATTCCCACACAACTTTTCAGTCACCGGTACCACTTTCAGACTTTCTCTTGTGTACTCATTCCTTATTGTGTCCATTCGCGTAAAACCAGACATCCCTCTTAGCATTCTCATCTCAGCTGCGCCAACTCTTCTTCAATAATTTTAGTAATTCGAGTCAAAATAAAATGGTTTCAGGTTTTATGTAATCTGGCAGGACAATACGCGCTCAATGAAATGTACACAGAGGCATTGAACACTTACCAACTACTTACCAGGAATAAGCTGTTTCCACATGCCAACAGGCTGAAGGTAATATACAAATTATAGTATTTTGGATGGGCACAGAAAAAGATAATGTATCATACTTCGTGTACCAGTAAAATCAAATAAATAATTAAAATAAAATGCATCTATTTCAGACAAAACTTACATAAAATAAAATATCGATTACTACACAGAATAGATTAGAACAAAATAAAATTTAAAAACAAGTTAATCAATAATATTCCCGTTTCAACGCCTACAAAACCGCGGCAATAGACCGCGGTCGTGTTGTGGTTCCGCATCTATTTATTTTTCTATGGTAAAGGTTAATAAATATTTCTTATGCATTTATAGGTGAACATGGGAAACATTTACTTCAAAATGGGAGAGCACCCAAAAGCATTAAAGTTATATAGAATGGCGCTAGACCAGACACCAACTGCTGAGAAAGACTTAAGGTAAAACGTCCCATATTCTTGCTGTTGAGGGCAATAATGTCTTTAATTTGATGAATAATAAAAAAAATGCTCAAGGCTTAAAAAAGTTTCACTTCAAAAACTGTTTCACGGTTTCACGTCTTTCCTCGTAGAATATTAAACACTTGACCGTTATTCGAAGCATAATTAAACTATTGAGATAGACTGAACCATGTTTCCTGTGCCTTTTTTCCTTACGTTTCTAGCGCTATAGCTCTGTCTCGCTCTCATGACGTCACCAGGTCAGAGAGGGGAGCGCATTTTTGAGCGCGCGCGCTCGGTCTTGTTCATTGGCGTTCTTTTCCTTGCCGGAGACGGTTGCTGCTTAGCAGGTGAGTTATCTATATTTCTTTTTCACAACCGTCTATATTTTTCCTTTCGACGAAAGTTGGCATACTTACCAATTTACAATTTTTATTAAAACTGTTTTTAGTGAATGATAATTATTGATAATACAGTGAATCAACGTTGATATTTTCAGAATTTAACGGTTTTCCGTTCGCGTGTTGCTTATTCTTTTTCTTTCCAGTGTGTGTAATTCAATTGTTTTCAGTATAATACCGAATACGTAATGGATAAAGAAATAACGTTGATTTCGCAAGATGAACCGGTCGCAGGTCCTTCGAATACCGCTAATAATAGAGAATCTAGTGCCAAACGGATGCGTTCACATCCGAGCAGCAGCAGTAGTAGTAGCTCTGATAGTAGCGATTCTAGTTCCAGTTCATCTAGTTCTTCTGACCATAAGTCTAAACATGCGCGTCGCCGTCACCGTAAGGGGGGACAAGCACAAGCATCGCCGCTTGGAGCGTAAAGTGAAACATAATATAAATAATAGTATACCGCTGCCCGACGACGCCCTTTCCCTTTTCACAGAGGATGATTTAGAACTGGAGGGTAGTAGTCTTATAAATAATTTAGATGTTGAAACTAAGCTTAAGGAACCGGCTGTTCCAAAGACAGACGAGCGTTACTTGAACATTTTAAGAGAAATTCAGTTTTAAATCGTATAACCATAGCCCGGGTTTCGTCGAACTCGAGGCAAACGAGGAGATCAGACCCTATGACACACTAAAACACTTAAGTTACTTGGAGAGGGCCTATGCTTCGTTAACTTACGGTATTTTAAAACAAAAGGAGAAGGAACTTTGTGCATTTTTGACATGGGTTCGAGACCAGAGAGAATTAACTTCGAGGCTATAAAAAAGCTGAATGACATCTTCACTTCTGGTGAGTTCAGCAAGGTTTCGGCAGACCTATTGCAAATGATTTGCGGCCATAGGGCTGAATCTATACAGATGCGCAGAGACGGCATAACTAATGCAGTTCGCGATCCCTTAATAAAAGCGGCAATAAAGAAAATACCTCCATCCGAGGTTAGCTTATTCAATTCTGAGCAGTTAGTTGTTGCATTAGAAAAAGCTGGCGGTATCAAAAAAGCCTTCTGGCCTGCTTCTAGATCGGCTGGTACATCTACAAAATCGGCTTATGGTAATACCTCAACTTCGCAAGTTGGAAAATGGCTCATACGTCCCTCGCACGGGCAATATTCAGTTCCACCCTCGCAGGGTAAGAACTATAACTCAAGCATGCCTTCACAAGGCTGTAAGAACTGTAACGTCCCCTCGCAGGGTGGCTTTTTGCAGCATAATATACAGTGTCCTTCGCAAGGACCAGCACATGCGTACATACGTCCCTCGCAGGGGCAATATTCAGTTCCACCCTCGCAGGGTAAGAACTATAACTCAAGCATGCCTTCACAAGGCTGTCAGAACTGTAACGTCCCCTCGCAGGGTGGCTTTTTGCAGAATAATATACAGTGTCCTTCGCAAGGACCAGCACATGCGTATATACGTCCCTCGCAGGGGCAATATTTAGTTCCACCCTCGCAGGGTAGGAACTATAACTCAAGCATGCCTTCACAAGGCTGTCAGAACTGTAACGTCCCCTCGCAGGGTGGCTTTTTGCAGCATAATATACAGTGTCCTTCGCAAGGACCAGCACATGCGTATATACGTCCCTTGCAGGGGCAATATTCAGTTCCACCCTCGCAGGGTAAGAACTATAACTCAAGCATGCCTTCACAAGGCTGTCAGAACTGTAACGTCCCTTTGCAGGGTGGCTTTTTGCAGCATAATATACAGTGTCCTTCGCAAGGACCAGCACATGCGTATTGCAACTATCCTCAACAGGGTAGTGGTGTAATGGATAGAGGTTCCTTTCGCTCCCGCGGGGCAAAACAAACCCAAAGATACCACGCTCATAAACGTGGCGGAAATAAGCGAAGGTCATCTCACCTTCAGGCTTGAATGCCAAGAGAAGTAAATATTGGCATGAAAATATTTCAAGCCGGTCAGTTATCGAATTTCGTCGATCATTGGAAGGAAATGCAAGCACCAGATTTTCACCAAAAACTTTTGCCAGTTTGACAAATTGGATTGCCCAAATTATGAGAAGCCAAGGTGTGAGAATATTAGTATTTCTCGAAGATTTTCTTTTGGCTCACCAAGACCCAGTAGTTCTCGCAGGGCATGTAAGTCTTCTCGTAAAAACATTAAAATATCTGGGTTGGCAAATAAATTTCGAAAAATCTATCCTAACACCAAAGAAATCCCTGGTTTACCTAGGAGTACTGTGGGATCCGTGGCTAAACCTCAAACGTCTGCCAAGGGAAAAAGTACCCTCATTACTAGCGAAGATTCGCGAAATCGTAGATTTGCGGAAGACAAACCTAAAGAAGTTGCAAAGCGTAATAGCAGCACTAAACTTTGCGAGTTTTGTTGACCAAAGAGGGAGATTGCACTATCGAACTCTATTGAAATTCCTAAACACACTACAATTGGACAATTCTGTCAAGGTATACACTGTACCTGCAGATGCAATAGGCGACCTACAATGGTGGAGTCACAATTTGCAACATCCGTCAATTCTACACCACGCACCAGCGACTAAGACGGACGCCTCCGACTTAGGCTGGGGGGCCTAGATGGACAACCAGTCTCTATGGGGAACGTGGTCCCAGAACGAGAAGAATTGTCACTGCAACGTAAAAGAAATGTTGACAATATTTAAGGTTTTTCAAAGTCATCCCGTGTATCTGAGTCAATCTACGGTCACCATACAATGCGACAATCGCACGGTAGTAGCGTATCTCCGTCACGCAGGCGTAACCAAATCCTCGCGATTGATGGACATATCATACGACCTGTTTTGTTTGATAGATCAGTACCAAATTCATATCAATGTGTACTACATTCCGGGGAGGTACAACAACCATGCCGATCACCTATCGCGGTTTCGCCAGGTCCCCGAATGGCATCTGATACCCGAGATTACCAAGATAATATTCTTAAAATGGGGAATTCCCCAAGTGGACCTGTTTGCCTCCAGCAACGCTCACGTAGTCCCTCATTACGTGTCGAAAGATCAGAACGACAAACAAGCTGTGGCCCACGATGCATTCTCGATTGCTTGGAAATTCGATCTGTCATGGGTGTTCGCACTCCCGTTCCTGATTCCCAGGGTTTTTGAGCTTCCTCAATCGGGCATCGGGAATTTACTTGATAGTAGCACCGCGATGGGAGAAAGTCTTTTGGCGCGGAAGGCCCCACCGTTCACAATACAGAACCTGAACAAAGTATTGATCGATGTGACAACGGGACTGCCACCTCCTCGCGTCCAGGATCTAGTGTTGGAAGTTTGGAAATGTGGGGGTGGACACCTCATTTAGGTAAGTGGAATAATTCTCAGATAGATCTTTTGAAAAGTTCATGGCGCGATTCTACCCTAAGAACTTGCAAACCTGCATGGAACCGCAGGGTTTCGTGGTGTAGTCATATTAGCCCTAGAATCCCTCAGGATCTGACCTAGCTCGTTTTCTGGCTGATCTGCATATAAAACATAAACTGTCTTATAATACAATATTGTTACACAAGTCTGTGGTCTTCACCCTTTGTAATAATGTAAATGATTCAGGTGTTCTAAGTAATCATGTTTTGGTGTAACATATTTTGAAATCGATTTCAATCAAACACCAATTGTTTCTAAGTTACCCGTGTGGAATATTGATGATTTTGTATGTTTTCTTGGCGTTAGAACAATAAATCATGACTACATTTTTGATGTTTCGAGTCAAGCCGCTGCCCTCTTAGTACTCTGTTCTGGTAGGCGTATTCATGACTTGACACTCCTTATGACCGATAACGATAATTTGCACCCCGTATACTGGGTTGAACAAACTGTATCACTGCTTTCCACTAGATTTCAGGAAGCTAAATGTCCTAACTTGTTTGTCACTTCGAGAGGTACAGCTCGTGCGGCCTCACGAACTGTTATTGCAGGCTGGATTAAAGCTCTGATGCGTCAGGCAGGTATTGTTGCTACTCCTGAAAGTGTCCCTTCCGCTGTTGTTTCCAAGAATTGGTTGGACAACTTCCCCATGGAAGATATTATGGCTCGGGGAAATTGGAGGTCCTCAAACACTTTTAATCGATTTTATAAAGGACAGGTTTCGGGCTCTTCTAGAAGTGACAGCATTACTGCTCATTTTAAACCTGTCTCATAGTGAATTATGTTGATTTATTGATATTTTGTTGAATATTTTCAAACACATCTTTTCTTTTTTCTTGATCTTTCCCTACACATTGGCGTTCGTCATGAGCGTCACCAGGCGATAACAGACAATATCTCAATAGTTTAATTATGCTTCGAATAACGGTCAAGTGTTTAATATCGGCGTTTTACCTGAAATAAAACGCTTATTAAACTACTTACCTTATTCGAAGCATAATATTAATTTCTGCCAGGTGACATAGTCAATCATCCAATGAACAAGACCGAGCGCGCGCGCTCAAAAATGCGCTCCCCTCTCTGACCTGGTGACGTCATGAGAGCGAGACAGAGCTATAGCGCTAGAAACGTAAGGAAAAAAGGCACAGGAAACATGGTTCAGCCTATCTCAATAGTTTAATTATGCTTCGAATAAGGTAAGTAGTTTAATAAGCGTTTTATTTCAGGTAAAACGCCGATATTTTATTTGAAGAATTGATTAATCTAAAGACAGATGTCAGAGTACCTGACATCTGTTACAACGATAGACATTTTTATATTAGCTATTAGCTAGATGAGTGGACTGTATGAAATGAGATTTTAATCTATGTGCAGTATATGCCTGTGTTAAATGCTAATTTCAATGGGGAGAGACACTGCCAATGTATCCCGCTAGGAGTCGCATCGTCGCTAGTGTTGTTTACAAACACCATTTTTTTTAGGTGAGAGCGCCTAGAAAACCTTCAACAGATAGACAGCTGACGGTTACCAGAGATAACGGCGTCATCTATAATTAGCTTTGTCTGTTCCTTCCCATTAGGACAGTTGCTTTGTCACTAAACTAGGGCAGAAGGGGATAGATCGGCACTAAGTGAAGTGCAGTACTACGAAGTTCTTACTATTTTACCGACCGAGCAGATAAGCACCTAACTCATCTAGCCATGGTTCTATAAATAAATAATAAATATGTGTTTGGACATATCACACAACGCCATCTAGCCCCAAGCTAAGCAACCTAATGCTTGTGTTATGGTAACGAGATGGCTGATAAACTACTTATATATATTATACTCTATAAGCTAGAGAGATTATTTATTTAATTCTTTAAGCACACAAATGTACAGAGACAGACTTAATGCCATAGGCATTTTCCACCAGTCAACCTTTGGGTGATGCAGAGACAAACTGGTCAGTGCAATTACGAAAAATTGAAGAATAAATATTTATTTAAATAATATAAAGATACACATATACCTATTACAAACACAGTTGTGTTGCACGACCCTTCCCAGATGATCGAAGATGCTGTTAATAAAATTGACTTTGTTTAGGATGAAAGTCATGCACAACATCGGTCTACTTCTGGTGCGCATGGGCAAGTTCCGAGATGCCGTCACAAACTTCCAACACATCATGCATGAACAAGGAGACTTTCAGACGGGTGAGTAAAAAAAATTGTATGTACTTCCATTTGAAGACAATAGTCTTTAAGTGAATAATCATGTGTTATACCAATTTAAACTGTGCTAAAGTTATTAAAGTTGAGTTTCAATGTTGTTGAATTGCTCTTTTCGACGCCACTCCGTCTGTGTTTAGCGTTGGCGCGTTGTACTGTGTATTTAGTGAATTTTTACTGATGCGGATACATGAATGAATAGCTACAACATACCTATTCGTCTATTTTATTCCAGGCCTGCATCTGGTATTGTGTTCAGTAGCGTTGAACGATGCTGAAGGTGCCAAAGCGGCTTTCCACGCGATGCTGGATGTAGAGCCGCCTACATTCCACCAGGACATCACTATTGATGACGTAAGCAATTACTTCAATACATCTTCTGGTTACCCTTTTCCCATGTTACTTGGGGTCATTCGCCTCTGTCAGCTGTTGCGTTATCATTTACTCTCTTTTAAATCAGAATGATCGAAATTTCAACCCAACTGTGCGTTGGGACATTAAATATTCTGGTGTTACTCTCATGAGAGTGGTGGGATTTGATACTTTATTTTCCACCATACATAGCGTGGTTTCAGAATCATATTCACGACTTCTAAATATTGTTTTTTTTTCGGGGATATCGATTGGCATTTTGGTTCAGATTTAGCTTCTAAGTTTATAGTTATGCAGTAACGTGCTTACGATTCAGTTGACTGATACTTTCCTACTTCTTCTTCTCAGGAGAACGACGCCTACGAATGCGTAGTCCGCGACGTGGTCCGCGGCGACCGGTTGTCGAGATGGTCGCGTCGAGGCGCCGCGCACGCTGAGCGATGTCTGGCGCTAGCTGCGGCCGCTGCGGCCATGCAGAGGCCTGGCTCTAGGGGTCCTGACTCGGGGTGGGTATATAAATGTTGCATTGATTATTTGTAACAGTGTACAGTCGCATCCAAAATATAGATAGATAGATAGAATACTCTTTATTATGCACACCATAAAAATTACAGATATAAATGTTGAAATTTTACATAGGGGACACAATGGGCGGTTTTTAATATTCTACACCTTAAGGGCTATTTTTGTCTGCTCATTGCACGATAGAGTCGCTTTACCTACTCAGAATTATTTAAGTATTGCATCGTAATGCCAGTACCGCAGAATGACATTCAGCCATCTTCTTCACATCATCTTCCTGCCCTTATCCCATATTACTTGGGGTCGGCGCAACACGTTTTCTTCTTCCATTCTCCCCTGTCAACCGTCACGCTATCATTCACTCCCTTCTCTTTCATATCATTCCTCACACAATCCATCCATCTTTTCTTTGGACTTCCTCTGCCTCTCCATCCATCAACATGTATATTCATCACTCCATCTTCTTCACATGTCAGGCCGAAATCAAAATCTGACACTGACAGACTTTTACAATTAAATAATTTAAAAAAGGTTTTATGTTGATGTCAATTCGACATTGGTCAAAGGTGTATGCTATTTTGATCGGTGTTACCAAGTAATCAAATATAGTTATCAAAAGATTTTTGTGTCCTGTCCTGACTTGATAAAGGATAGAATCTGAAAGGAAGATGTATAGAAAAAGAGGTATCCTTAGTCACCTAGTTGAGCTAGCCTCTAAATACCACTGGCGGCATAGTTTGTCACAGGATTATAGTAATGAAGCGTGCCAAGTGAGGAAAGCTGATACGGGAGTCGAGAAGGTGGTGTTAGAACATGGATGAATCGTTGGTAAAATCCTATTTAGCATTTGTTTCCTGAATTTGTTTTGTTATTTGATGTGCATTTGCTACTACATATACATGTATTTGCTGTAGCTCAGACGTGACCAATAACATTACTTCACATAATATAACATCACTCCTGTATTCGCCAAAGCGTTAGGCAGAGGTGTACATACAGTACACCCATATTACGCCTAGTAGTTATGTTCTAAGTCCAATACGCCAACGTGACCCATATTAGTCAGTAATTATCCAACGCGTGGTTCTGAACAAGTCCTAGTGTAACTGTAATGTTGTAGTGGCATGTCATGGTGCGTGGAAGCATTACGCGGCTACAGCGGCGGCGCAGCGGGCGCACGTCTCGAGCTCGGCGGCGCGCTGGCAGCGCTGCGCTCGCTGCGTCCTCCCGCGGGTGCGCCGGCGCAGAGAGCGCTGCAGCGGCTGAAGGCAGTGGCGCGCGCACATCCTCATGATCGTGTGCTACGCGCTGAAGCTAATACTGATGCTGCTTTTGTGGCTTATGCTGTGAGTGGAGTGTTATAGAACTTTGTAATGTAAAGTCAGAGAAATTACTTGCGAAGCAAATTGACTACCCACTTAAATTGTCCGTATATTCAAATCACAACTGTAATTCTTTGACAGTTGTATGAAATGGCTTTAACACGGCTTACACGGCAAGGTGACGTAGGGTGTCAATGTGCCTGACTGTACCAAAAATGTTGCTGTAGATCGGCTTACATCTTAAATTGAATCTACTAAACAACTAAAAGTATATGTTTGATAGGATTTTATATTTATTTTCATTACTAAATCACAATCACAATAGCTAACAAAAAGTATGCCAGCAGATTTACTTATGTATCAGAAACTTGGGCCTGCGTATTCTATTAGCGATGTTCAACATCGAATCTCGTTTTAACACTGTCATTATATTTCATTTAAATATAGTTAGAAAACGAGATTAATGACTAGGTATTAACATCAGCTGTTGCAAAAACTAGAGAGAATCACGACTTCTAAAACAATAATAATTTCTGCTCTTTCAACATCCAGCTTGGTAACTGGTCGGAAGCCCGCCAACTAAGTGAAGCAGCATCCCGCGACGACCCCTACTCTTGCGCAGCGCGCGTCACCAGCGCGTTAGCCAGCGCACGCGCATCTGACACAGGCCCGCTCGCCTGGCGCGACGCGGCCGACCAACTGTCTGCCGCGACGCATCTGGACCCTGCTGACCTTATAGCTGCACACGATCTGGGTAACTGGCTTCAATCACTATAGTCTTAGAACATAAAGTCAATAAGTGATGTCACCAGTGAGTTAGCGAGCGCACGCGCGTCTGACGCGGCGAGCTTCTGTCGTTGGACCTGAAAGATGGCAAAAAAATACAAAAAATATTAAATCTGCGTAATTCTCGCACCGCACATGACATCAAAATAATATTAAATGTTATAATAATTTAAACTCGTACGTAGTAAATTGGAATACAACTATTTATTTTAAAAGGTACAAAAAGTCTTAGGTTTTTCTATAAGCGTAAACATGGCTGTTATCCTTACCTCAATCCGACTCACGTTTCTATTGGGATGCCTCGAATATAACTCGGTAGAGGTCGTCTGAGGTCTGAGGTGGTGTGCCCGTCTGGGCACGAGATCAGCTCATCATAGCCTGTAAAACCGATATCAGAGACGCTTCACTCGAGTGAAGGTTCATTTTTGCTTCATTCCTCGTTCATACAACAGTGACACCGATAAAATTATATAGGAGTGAACGTTCATCAGCTTACTTTTTGATCATTCGGTAGGCCAGTAAAGATGCTGCGTGCTGAAATCCAACATCATTGGATTATTTCACTAATTAAATATTTTTTCTGTTTGATTCATTTTCCCCCTTAACCATAAACAAACTAAAACGCTCTACACACCTATTTTAGTTGAAATAGTGTTTTGTCAATTTCTTTCGAATTATGATTTGAGTATGAAAGAAGAAGACAAAACACTATTTTTAACCGATGATAAAAAAGGAGGTTCTCAAACGACACGTATTTATTTTTTATGTACCACGCAAAACTTTTTGCAGAATCGGCAGATTTGAAATTTTTTTATTTTATTCGAGAGGGTCAAAGTTGGTCCCATACAAAATTTATGAACTTTGCTTGGGTAGTTACTGAGCTAGCTTCGTTATTACGTATTTTTTCCTCACTTTTTTGAAGGATGATGTTCTAGTTTCTTGTGCAGGTAGTGGTTTTAGAATTTGTGTGGGGTAGTACCACAACTAAAAAGTGAAAAATAAAAACTTTTTTACAAAAAAATACAACCGACTTCCAAAAACAACACTACAAAGTGAAAAATAACTCTAATTTCGGAAGTCGGTGGCAAAAAACGTAAAATACATTTAACCAGACACCGACTTCTGTAATTAAAGTTATTTTTCACTTTGTAGTGTTGTTTTTGGAAGTCGGTTGGATTTTTTTGTAAAAAAGTTTTTTTAAGTAAAATAGGTTTGTAGAGCGTTTTTTTTTTTTTTTTTTGGGTTTGTGTCCTAATCTTTCACTTCGGGTGAAAAATGCCGAATAAAAGGCAAAAGTGAACAAAAAGTGAGGCGTTTATCCCACGCGGGATTTAAATTCATTAAAATAATCACGAAAAACCTGTAGAAATGCGACGTTGCTAGCTCACGTCGGATATAGTTGCTAACCGGGCAGCGCCACCATTGAAAGATTAATAAGTCTGGAGACGTGGAACATTTTGAAATTTTCTATGCACACATTTTTAATTAAATGGGGGAAAAACGGCCGTTTTTGGCGTAATGTACTGGCCAAAGAATTATTTAATTTCTCTTTTTTACATGTACTAGGCCAAGTAAACCTTATTTGAATTTTTGTAAATGCATGTAGAAGCAAAATGTTACTGTTTGTCCACTATGACTAGATGGCAACTTATTTACAATTTATTTGTGTAAGTAATCACAAATACAAAAAATATTATCTATACAAGTGGTAGAAGAAGCTGTCACTCGGGTTGGTTCAATAAAAACATGTCACGAATTAAATTACCAAAAAATACTTAATAATCTGACGGTATTCGAGTTATTTTCTAATAAATTAATATTAAAATCACCACGTATCATCTCACGGCATTTAAAAGTGTACAATCTCAAAAAACTTACGAAATTGAGTAAGAATACAGAAATTTTTAGTATCGCATGTGATCCATCATTTGAACCGTTTCTAACTAGACAAATACAAAATGTACATACATTCATATAATGTAAGACGGGACTAGGTATTCTAAAAGTACAAATCACAAAATAACTTAAAAGGCACTGGTCTCTCTGTCTGTCAGTCTGTCAAGACCCTTTAGCTCAGGAACGCGTGGAGGTATCAAGTTGAAATTAATATCAAATACGTAGGTCTATGGTCCCTTGGAGTTCTAAAAAAAATCTAGCTTCTATCGCAATAAAAAATACGGCTATTTATGCGTCATATTTTGATACTCGCAAGTAAATCAAAACCTATAGGGTATTTCCCGCTGTCCTAGAATCATAAAATTTGGCAAGAAGCAAGGTTTCACAGGACAAATAAAAGAAAAAGTCCGAAAATTGTTAATTTGTAATTCTATCACAAAAAATATTTTCAAGTCTGTCAGTCCGTAAAGTCCCTTTTTCTCAGGAACGCGTGGAGGTGTCAAGTTGAAATTAATATCAAATACGTAGGTCTATATGGTCCCTTGGAGTGCTAAGAAAGTCAAGCTACTAAGTCAACGCAGTAAAAAATACGGCCTTTTATGCGAAATATTTTGATATCCATATTTCGAGGCTTTGTAAGTTCCTTAGAATCAGGACTCTAAACGTCACAATACGAAAAACAGTGCAAATCTAGTCGAAAAACTAAAAGTAAGTTTAATGAACCGTCTAACTTAAAATCTCTTCTTCAGCATTAGCTCTAGAGAGAAGTGGTGACGAAACAGCGATGGGAGGTGCCATGGCCAGATGGCCGTTAGTACGTAACGCGAGCGGCGCGGGCGCCACGCTGCGCTCGCTGGCGGCCGCCGGGCTCGCCAGGCGGCACCAGGACAAGCATGACGCTGCCGCTGCTGATCACTGGTAGGTACCTGATGCACATAACATCGCGACTGTTCTCCCGAAAGAGTAGGCAGAGTTGTACCCATAGTGCAGTTACGAGCATAAATATATTACTATGGACAGTTCATTAATCAAAAATATCGGGACGACCACGCACAATGGTCCACATGAAGGACTAAGCGTGAAAATCAAATCCTCTAACATAGATCATATAATAGAATATCGGGAAGAACAGACTGTTCAAAATGATCTCAACAACTAAGAAAATTAAACTTTATCTCAACTGCATAAAGTTCTTGTCAGAATGACAGTTGTCGTGTACTGTCTTCATTCTGAAACATTCCTTGTGTCATTGAGTTAATATTTACGTAGCCTACACATGTATTCATACATAAACTTATGCCTTCTTCCCAAGGGAGTAGGCAGAACCTACAGAACGCCACCTGCTATGATCCTTACATAGTCTACTAATGTAAGTACGTTACGTAATAAGTCTAATGAAGCGCCGAAGTTCAAAGTTAAATAGGCGCTGTCTGTAATTTAGACTACCTAAACATGATAAGACGGCTTGATATAAACGTTATAGATACTTTTTCTGTTCAGCGTCATTAATGTAAAATAAACCGGTTTCTTAGACCCATGTAAGATATATTTTTCTGAAATGTTTATTAGGTACAGCCTCATCGGTAACTGGGACGCGGGGGTGACCTGTGCGCTTGCACATCTGCACAGCGAGATGGGTGACTCACAAACTGCCAAACATCATTACCAAGACGTAAGCAAGCATTATTTTCAACCAACTCATCTAATCGCCATCTACTGCTGGTCTATAGGACTCTCCCAAACTGCGTAACTGTACCCGATTCTCCGTCTACCGCATCCAGTCGGTCACAGCTATCTTTTAAAGTCGTCGAAATATTGTGTAAGACTTAACGTAGGTCAAAGTAATAGGTTTCAAAAGTCAATGACATCCTGTATTCCGCAGTAGACGAGCAATTCCAAGAAAAAAGCTGTTTAAAAAAATTTAAACTAGAACACTTCGTTTATTTATTCAGACGTATAACATATATACACAGGTATATACAGGGTGACTTGTAATTTCACTTATTCCTTCAGAGACGTGATAGTGTGACCCATTTGCAACAATTAAGCACCCCATAAAACCTAGGCGAAAATTCATGGGATTCGATAAAATCCAATTTTTATGTATTTTTGAAAATTTTCCAGTTTTCGTCAAAAAAAATCAATTTTCTGTAAACTCTCAAATTGAATTACCTTCATAGCTATTCCATTGGATGCCTAATACTTTAACGAACATTTCGATATAACCAAATTTTCTAAAACATCAAAGAGTTAAAAGTTAAAGTAAGAAGTTTATTTTTCACCCCCGACGTAAAGAGGGGTGTTATAAGTTTGACCGCTGTGTGTGTGTCTGTCTGTGGCACCGTAGCTCTTAAACGGCTGAACCGATTTGAATGCGGGTTTTTTTTTTATTTGAAAGCAGGTTTTCTAGCGGTGGTTCTTAGGGATTTTTTATCATAATTCGTTCAGCCGTTTCAAGGTCATCCGCTCTTTTGCTGCGATAGGGATCTTAAACGCATAATGGGTATTTACTAGAGATGGGCTGACTAGTCGGGAAAGCCGACTATTCGGCATCGTTTGTAGTCGGCGACTATTCGGCAAAATATGCCGATTATAATCGGCGCATAACAAATGAATTAAAACAAATAATTTGTAAGTACTTGTTTTATAATTTCTAAACATGACTTAGAGTAGGTATCTAAAGTTACAGTCTTTACTATATAGAAACGTAACTTCAATATCATCAAAGAATGTCCACACGCGCGATTTCTTTTTCGACATTTCGTGACACTATACACTGCACTGTTTTATTTATTTCAAATAGATTTAATTATACCGGCGCCGCAGCAAACAAAACGAACGAAATAAAAATGTAAACAAATACGTCATAACATGCTCATTGGCCGCGCGATGACTAAGCCGACGTTCGCACGGACGTAAAAATATCATGGCGGTATTTTATCGCGCACTGGATTTTCAACTCTCCGTGTTGAGCCGAGCTTCGAGAATCCAACCTAACAACAACAGAGTGCATCCCAGCGCGTTGAAAAAACACTGTTGGATTTTCAACTCTCGGCGCTAAGCAGAGCATTGAAAATCCAGTGCACAGAAAAAATCGCCGCGATATTTTTACATCCGTGCGATCGTCGGCTAAGCCGAGTGATGACGAAAAAGCCCGAACAGCTCCAACAAGTAGGTATTAGAATGATCGGCATTGCCGATTAGTCGGCTAGTCGGTTAGTCGGCAAATACTATAGTCGGCCCACGGGCCCATCACTAGTATTTACTTTACTTTCAAACATTTGTGCGACCTCAAATCTGAAACACCCATGTATGCTATGTAACTATTCAAAATTATGCAATTCTTGGTCTGATGCTGCAGCTAGGATGTCCAGCATTAACAATATAGAAATGCGTTGTTATTACTACAGAATGTTAAGTTTCTCTACACATGACATTAACTTATCCTGATGCCACCGTCATACTGTAAGTGGAATTAAATACTGACCAAAAAAACGAATCCAAACACTACATATTTGCAAATTTTTTTCAAGAGTGTACTAGTGTGCTGGATATTCTGGCTGCAGCATCAGCTCATCGTGTTGCCACCAAACCATTCACAGTCACACTATCACGTCCGGCAAGGAATAAGTACGTCAAATTACAAGTCACCCTTTTTTTTTTTTTTTTTTTTTTTATGGATGGGAAATCATCAAATGACCCCCCGCTCCGGCAGAGCGGGAGGGCGTGTCAGACTTTTACTGACTAAAACCCACTCGTGTTCCTTCAGTTGCCCGTGCCAGGGCCACGGTATCTCTTTCGAACTACCCGCGACCCCGGCGGCATCGGCCCAATTGACCCCGTCACTGCTGACATCTCTTTGAGGCGCGCGTGGAACACAACGCGCCGTCGACCCGGGCCTGTTCCTTACCGGACGGCGAGCTGCCCATTACTCGTCGTCCGCAAGCCGGCGCCTACGGTGGCCGGGAATCGGCAATCGATTCCCGCCGCCCAGGGCGTCTCCTACGGCGGCTAGAGGCGCGAGGGCGCGGATGTTGCCTCTCCCTCACGCGTTCCGCTTCCTCCTTCGCGAGCATTACTGCTTCGCAGAAGGAGGTGACGGCTTCCCATACACTCTCGCTCCGCACCATGGCCTGGACCAGGTTTGGACGCGAGAGATCGCCGCCGCCGATCGCCTCCGTGAGAACACGGCGGTGCTCCGCCCATGCCGGGCAGACCTCCACTGTATGCTCCACCGTGTCCTCCGGGTGATCCACACAATGGTGACACCCGGGCGTTTCCTACCGCCTTATCCGAAACAGGAACCTCCCGAAACAACCGTGTCCGGTGAGGACCTGCGTCAGGCGGAAGGTGAGGACGCCGTGGCGCCTCTCCAACCACTCCTCAAAGAGGGGACTTATCGCCGCAATTGTGGCGTGCCCAGCGCTGGGTTGCGACAATCGCACTCTCCATGTCGCCATGAGATCCCGCCGGAGCTCTGTCCGCTGTACCGTGATTTCTCGCGGCAGCGGAGTTACGCCCCGGCGTTTCGCCTCCTCGCGCCACTCCCACACGTGCGCGAGGACTTTTGCCTCCAGATCCCATGGCGGTAATCCGGCAAGGAGGCACGCCGCCTCATAGGAGACCGTGCGATGTCCCCGGACTAGCCGGATGGCCATGACCCTCTGGGACGCGTTCAACCGGCGGGCCGGTCGCAGCCTCAGGGAACGCGCCCACACCGGTGCCCCGTAAAGGGCCATGGACCGCACGACCCCCGCGTAAAGCCTCCGGTAGGAGGCGTTTGGACCCCCCAGATTGGGCAGGAGCCGCTTCAAGGCAGCCTCGGCCCGCTCCAGTTGGGAGCCAAACGTCGGAAGTGCTCCACGAAGTTCCACCGGCTGTCGAGGACGAGTCCCAGGTACTTCATCGTCGACTCGACCCCGATGTGAACCCCTCCTACCGTTAATTGGGAACCCGACGGTGGCGCGTTCCGAGGACCATGAAAACACATGACCTCGGACTTGTGCAGGGCCACCTCGAGTCCCAACTGCCGGATCCTCTCTACAACTGTCGCAACCCCGCGTGTCGCTAGTTCAAATTACAAGTCACCCTGTATATATATTTGAATGGAACTACTGTGCGTCATAAACTATCACAGAAAACCTCTGGTAGTGTTCGTATTATAGGTATATAGAACACATCGTTTATTTATTCAGACCTACCTACTGAATTTGTAACGAGTCTAGAACGCAGTACTCATCAATGACGCCTGTAGTAAAACGTTCTATATTCATTCTAGAAATATAGTTACGTTCCAGTTCCGTTAAATTGACAAATGTTCAGAGGGACAATTTTCAAGAAAGTTCGCAATCCTATCTGTCAAAAATAACTGATTTCCACAAATTTTTGACAATTGTCTCTGAGATAAGATTGCCATTAGATTTTAAACGGGAATTGTCCTTCAGGTCTCGCACCAAGTCAGAAGAATCCTTAACGCTAAGAAGAATCGAACCATTTTATCCGCGATTTCAGAGTTGCACCAGTGAAAGTTTTTCATATTCATGGCCACTTTTACCTCGAAATCCCAAAAGTTTTACTAAAAATGCCTGGTTGAATCGTGTGACATAGAAACGTTCGACCTTGGCGTTCCTTATATATTATTCACTAACACTCGCATATTTAGGCGAGGCCTATTTATCTATTTAGATATGCGAAAATTACCATCTATTAACGTCGAAAGTTCACGTTAAAGTGTAACAATTGTTATTTATTTTAAACGGAAAGCAGGCACTCTTTTTGTAATAATCTCTAGATCATTTATGACGGGAGACACAATCAAAACCGTCTTCTTTGCCCTATGTTTTTCGGCCTTATAAAAGGCTGCTCTGCTCACTATCAATAAAAAATAAAAATATTGGGATATATAAACCGCTTGACCACATTCGCGTATAGGAAAAAATATGCACCTTAACTTCACACGAATAAGGTTCATATGAAACGCTTACAGTGCTTAGCTTGAGCAAAGTCTTAGTAGGCTATAAAGCTTACTATGACTTTGCTCAAGCTAACCCCTGCCTGTAAGGCACCTCTACCCATAAATATGAACAACTTTCACTATGGGACTAACTTTGAAATCGCGAAAAAAGAATCAGCTGTTCAGTACATTTATCTACACCAAACTCGTCAAAATGTAGGGAGCAGCTGTTTTTTTTTTCGCGATTTCAGGTTTGGTCTCATAGTAAAAGTTGTTCATATTCATTGGTAGAACACCCTGTGAAAATTTGCGCACTGCTTAAAAACTTATCCTGTATATCAGCCTTATACTGCTGCCAACTACCTGCTGTACGCAAACGCCATCACCATTTAGGTATTTGCGTCGGAAATTATCTCACGCACGGTAACGTACTAAAGGGATAAAAAAGTATCATATGTCTACAAAAATGCTGCTAAATTTCTTCCAAATCCATTCAGTTGGTAACAGACAGACAGACAGAAATGACTATCGCATTTCGCATTTATATGATCACAGTGAATGGATGAATTCGTGGCTTAATATCCGTAGTAAAACTTCACTATTCTGATGTATTTTGATCTGGTACAGGTAGAAGCAGTGTGGCCATGTGAGCTGTCTGCGCTAGAGTGGCTGGCCGGTGAGGCGCAGCCCGATGTAGCGCTGCAGTACTATCGCCGAGCTGCGAGACTGCAGCCCAGTAATGTATGTACAGTCAATTCTTGCCTCTATCAAGTCAGGACACAATAACTAACTTTTGGATTATTTAAAAGTTTCAGTTTTCAAGTAGTTTCAGTTAGAAAAATATAATGACGTCATACTTGGAATTCCCCGAACTCGACTATAAAATCTGAAAGGACTGTTTGGTACTTATGTTCTATTGTGTCTTGAAACTTGAGACCAGATTAGGTGGCTCTGTACATACATACATAATATACAGCGAAAGGAACTTCGTTCCAAGCGGGTGTCCCCCGACACCTCCCGACTTTTTTTTTTTGTGTTTAGATATCGATATGTGATAATAATATGTAGGTAAAGGCTGACTCCTCAATATTGACATTATACTGCATTGTTATAGCAGATTGTATCGTCTATTGAGCAAGCAAAAATAGGTACTTTTTTATTTACTGGCTTTTGTTAAAACGTATGGAGCTGTGCGTCATAAACTATCACAGAAAATTATTTAAACCTTCATTGTTCTGTTGCAAAAAAAGGGTGGTGTTAGTCGTCCAATATAGCTTCATCTCGCTTTCGCCCGAGACTCGTCATTATACAAGTTATGGAATCAGGCGTTACTTTGCGAAAATCCATGACAGTGAAATGTTATGTACTTATAAGTAATATTTAGTTTTAATTCCGCAAAAACTAGATTCAGGCCTGGATGCAGAATGCAGCACTTATCCCGCCCGCAAAAATATGCACGTGCAGAAGATGCGGTTATTATATTTGAGTTGCATCATCATCACGCGTACTCAGTACTGCAGCCGCACTAGCTCCGATTGTGACCTGAATATTACAGTTATAATTAGAGATCGAAAAAGTAACTACACATTTGTTCGTGCTGATTAACTGCTCGTAATGATAAATAAGCCATTAAAAAGAATGACTCTACAAGTTCGTAGAATCGTATTTGCGAGATACACCTGATAAAGGTGCGAACCCCCCCACCGCGAGCATTAATTCTTGATAAGGAATTTTTACTGAACTGAAATCGTTCGGCTCGCCGCGCGGCTTTTTAACCGACGAAAAAAAAGGAGGAGGTTCTCAATTCGACACATATATTAGGTCTTTACCTATGAAATTGCCGTTCTGCAGTACTGGCCATTTCAAATCAAAATAATTTTTGTTTGGCTAAGAATTCTAATTTCATATTAATTTTATTTTAAAAACATGATTTTTTTTTTTCCAAAAGTAGTCATTTGTTTATTGATTAGTGTTACATTTTCATCGCATTTCAATCTTTTTCGTCATCATGGATACGTTAAAAATTCGAGTAATTATGGAATATGAGTACCGTCGTGGCAGCAACGCGGCACAAGCGGCACGCAACATCAACGACGTTTACGGAGCTAACACTACAAACCAACGCATCACTTGTTATTGGTTTGCTCGCTTCCGTTCTGGAAATTTCGACCTGAAAAATAAACCTCGCGGTCGTTCGAAAACTTTGGTCGACAATGACGAATTAAAGGCGATTGTGGAAGCTGATGATACACAATCTACGGCTGAATTAGCAGCAGCTTTCGACGTTAGCGTCAAAACAATATTGGTCCATTTGCATCAAATTGGCAAGGTAAAAAAGCTTGACAAATGGGTGCCCCATGAACTCAATGATCGCCAGCGCGAAGTACGCGTCGAGACGTGCCTTGCACTGCTCAACAGACACACAAATGAAGGAATTTTGAACCGCATTGTTACCTGCGATGAAAAATTGATTCTGTTTGATAACCGCAAGCGCTCAGCAAGTTGGTTGGATCCTGGTTCAGCACATAAACAATGCCCTAAACGAAAACTTACCCCTAGAAAAGTGATGGTCACTGTTTGATGGTCTAGCGCCGGTGTGATTCATCACAGCTTCTTACCAAACGGGGTGAGCATTACTTCAGATGTGTACTGTGAAGAACTGAACACAATGATGGAGAAGCTGGCACATCTCCAACCAGCATTGGTCAATCGCTCGTCTCCGCTGCTCCTGCACGACAACGCGCGACCTCATACTGCACAGCAGACGGTCTCCAAGTTGCAAGAACTGGGGTTGGAAGCTCTCCGTCATCCGCCCTACTCAGAAGACCTTGCGCTACAGACTACTACTTTTTCCAGAATTTGGATAACTTCTTGGCGGGAAAAAAATTCAATACCCGAGAGGCAGTACAAAATGCCTTTGAAGAATTTGTTGCCTCCCGTCCAGCTGATTTCTTTAAGAAGGGCATCAATAAACTGCCACTGCGTTGGCAAAGATGCATTGATTGCATGGGTGATTACTTCGATTAATACAAATAAAAAATGCATGAAAAAAATTCGTTTAAATTTTTTCATAAAAAACGGCAATTTCATAGGTAAAGACCTATTATTTTTTTTTTTTTATGTATGACCAGGCATAACTTTTTACAGAGTCGTCCGATTTGAAAAAAAAATTGTTTTATTCGAGAGGTTCAAAGAGGATCAAAGTTGGTCCCTTAAAATTAAATAACTTTGCTTCGGTAGTTTTTGAGTTACCTTCAATAATACGTATTTTTTCCCCACTTTTATATGGATGATGTTCTAGTTTGTTGTGGTATTAGAATTCGTGTGGGGTAGGTACCACAACTAAAAAGTGAAAAATATTTTTTTTTTACAAAAAAATACAACCGACTTCCAAGAACAACACTACGAAGTGAAAAATAATTTTAATGTCGGAAGTCGGTGGCAAAAAACGAAAATACATTTAACCAGACACCGACTTCCGAAATGAAAATTATTTTTCACTTCGTAGTGTTGTTTTTGGAAGTCGGTTGTATTTTTAGTAATATATGCCAGCGTTCTTCGCTGACCTCCCAGCACGGGAGTGTTGTGTATGCTCAACTGTAATCACGTACAATCTCTAAATAAACTTGAATCATCATCATCTTCCTGCCCTTATCCCGTGGCACGGGAATGTTTGTTTACTAATGCCCGCGGTGTGAACGCACCTTAACAAATATTCTCTCCAGTAAAACGTAACCGAGGAACGATCTAGCTCAATTGTAATCGCGTACAATTTCTAAATAAACTTGAATCATCATCTTCTTCCTGGCCTTATCCCGTGTTACTTGGGGTCGGCGCAACACGTTTTCTTCTTCCATTCTTCCCATTCTTATAAATAAACTCGAGTAACACAAATAAATTACAAGTTAAAACAGCAGTTATTTACTCCTTATCGTAGAACATTCCATTTTCCGAATTATTGCGTCAAATCAGAATGATTGTGTACAACAATCAATAATGTATTAAAACAGAGATAGTAGGTATAGTATATAGTAATCTTACTTTTGACCTTATAATAGGTTGGGGAAAAAGTTTCTTCGCATTTTTTAAGAAAATTCAAAACATTTTTTAATATACATTATTTACATTTATCTAAAGTATGTAGGTACCATTTTGTTCGATAACTTTTTGCCATCTTGTAGGTAGGGACATGATCCCATTGCTATAGAAATTTTGGGATTTCTGATCAAAATACCGCAACAAGTGGTTTTGGCAGTCCTCTCGTGATGTTAACCTGACACTGCCTAAAGAATCAGAAGAGACCGAAACAGGTGGAAATCTGAAGGTGCAAGGTCAGAACTCCAGCCAAACACTCTTAATTTTTGCTGAGTGGCTAAAGATGTGTGAGGTCTAGCGTTATCATGATGAAAAACCACACCCCTTCTATTGATTAATTCCGGCCGCTTTCTCTCAACTTCTTGCTTTAATCTCATCAGTTGTTCGCAGTAGAGTTCAGAATCGATGGTCCTGCCTGGTGGTAACAGCTCATAATGAATAATACCCTTCCAATCCAACCACACACACAGCATCACCTTGTTGCGAGTTAACCCGGGTTTCGCCACAGTCTGTGAAGCCTGACCGGCCTTTGACCAAGATCTTTTTCGCACGTTCTTGTCGTACGTGATCCACTTTTCATCACCAGTTAGTATAGCTTCTGCAAAATGGTTCGGTTTCATTACGTCGTAATAAAGAATCACAAATGAGTACACGGTTCATTAGGTTTCTTTCAGTGAGCTCGTGAGGTACCCAAATATCGAGCTTTTTTGTGTACCCAGTTTTTTTTCAAATGCGCCAAAACTGTTTTGTGATCAATTCCCAGTTCTTCAGCTACGTTGTAACTACTGATATGCCGATCTTGCTCCACTATTTCAAAAATGGCATCCATTTTATCCGTAATAGGGCGACCAGAGCGTCGTGCTTCTATGGCATCAAAATTTCCGGATTGCAAACGCTTAAAACAAATTTGTGCTACTCTCACAGACACTGCACTGGGTCCATAAACATCGCAAATTTTTTTCGCGGCTTGCGTTGCATTTTTACCTTTTTTGTAGTAAACTTTTAAAATGTATCGAATTTCTTCATTAGATTCACTCATCTTGACAGTACGAGAAACAAATGAAAATCACACTTTTTCCTAATTTGAATTTGGAATTATGTTCTTTAAAATTTAAACTTTCAATGATACCAAAACCAGCCAGATACAAATAGTATAGCCAAAGATATTTTATTTTAAGTTCATACATACTTATAATGCGAAAAGACTTTTTCCCCAACCTAATATTATTGAAAACAACATTACCTACTCTCAGTACTAACTTTTTTTTGAGAACGATACAATATATCGTACCTACCTGAATGCTTTATTTCTCAATACTAAATATATTTATTACTTTCTACAATATGAACTTCGGTGGACAGTTTTACAATGACCATTGTCGGGCACGTCAAAATAGGAGAGAGGAAAAGGGCTTTAATTCGACTAATTCGTTTTCTTGTCGTTTATTTGCAAATCCTAGCCTGCATACCAAATTTCAGCTTTCTAGGACTTCAGGAAGTGCCCACCTTACAGGTTTTGCTGAGGGAATGACGAAATCGACGTATTTTAGATTCCTTATTAATAAAATCAAAAGTAAGTATAAAATCTAGACAAATAAAACTTAATGTGTTTTATAAGAGTAAGTTACATTTTCGGCCTGGATAATTCCAGGCCGAAAATGTAACTTACTTTTTGTCTTAAAACACTCCGGGAGCCCACTATTGCAGCACAAACCTGTCTATGAATAGCGTTCAAAAAAGTGAAGCTACTAGGTCTAAAAGCCATTCAGACATAGGTGATATTCGCAGCGTTGACGCTGTGGGTAGCGTAAAATATCAAACACCTATTCTGGATATGAAATTACCCATCTAAATACACTATTTTCCATAATAATATCAGCTAAAAACATCAACGACCGAAGCCACCTTGTAATAAGATGTCACGTAGCTCAGAAGTCACCACCATCATCATCATCATCATATTTCCCTTGCCCTTAGCCCAATTTATTTGGGGTCGGCAACATGTATTTCTCTTCCACACTTCTCTATTAGTCGTCATCTTATTAGTCACTCCCTTTCCAGCCATATAATCGTCCTTCACACAGTCCATCCATCCACATTCATACTCAAAACTTTCCTCATGACATTTTCCTCATTCCTCCGCATCACATGCGCATACGATGACATATTGTGATTGTAAGTTTTTGTAACGGTATACTTATACCGAAAATAATCCTATACAGGGTTAGTTTTCAATGACCGGCCAAATTTTCACAGGGTGTTCTACCCATAATTATGAACAACTTTCACTATGGGACCAACATTGAAATCACGAAAAAAAAATCAGCTGTTTCATACATTTTTGTCGAGTAGGTATTGAACTTTTGTATGAAACAGCTGTTTTTTTTTCGTGATTTTAAAGTTGGTCCTATAGTAAAAGTTGTTCATATTCACGGGTAGAACGCCCTGTGAAAATTTGGCTGGTCATTGAAAACTAACCCTGTATGTTGGTACTTGTAACGTGAATGAATGTCCATTATTGTTGACGTAATCGCTATAATCCATGAATGATGGAGGCAGCATAATTGAATGGTTATTTAATCACACTCTGGGATATCGATGCGTTGAACCGCTTTCCACACCAGTTTTCAGTCACTGTTGCTACTTTCAAACTTCATCTTATACAAGCCTCTTAAGGGATCATTGCACTCATGATTATGAAAAATTTTACTAAGGGAACAAACCTAAAATCGCGAAAAATCTATGTGCAGTCATTTATATGTTGTTTTTTTGTATGTTCTCATAACTCGTCAAAATATAGAGAACAGCTCATGGAGAAAAGAATAAAGCGGAGATGCCGCAAGGCCTAATCTCTTTAGAAACAAGCGTCGCCTGAGTGCGGGTGAGAGGGGGACGAGGTACGGCGATGGCTACGCCCCACGGTGGAAATCCCGCCCTTTTTTTGTAACGCTATCTACCGGTGAAAGGAATTATTACAGTGAGACTGAACTAGCTATTTTTATTTTAGTTCGTCTACTGGCCACCATGGCGTAACACATCACGAAACATTGTTTTAGAACATTCTACGGGTATTAATATGGCGGGACCACATTATTTATTACCCAACTGCGGGTGAGGCCCAAAAGGTGGGTAATGTGTTCCCTGTTTGAAATGTAAAAAAAAATATAGTGTCATGTGGAGTATCGGGTATACAACATTCGTTTTTGTTTACCCTAAACCCGAAAAGGGGTCATTCTACTCATCATTTTGAACAATTTTTTCTATGGGACCAAGCTTGAAATCGCGAAAAAAAATCAGCTGTTCAGTACATTTTGACGAGTTTGATGTAGATAACTGTACTGAACAGCTGATTTTTTTCGCGATTTCAAGCTTGGTCCCATAGAAAAAAATGTTCAAAATGATGAGTACAATGACCCCTTTTCGGTTTAGGGTAAACAAAAACTAAAGTTTGTTTAGGTAGGTAGGTAGTCAAATCAAAAAATTGTTAACAATCATCTTTATTGGACAATGCTTATTGTTGGCCACTAAACAACACAGTTTTATTTAACAGCGTTAAGACGCGAAGAACAAGACAGGATTCCAATGTGCTCAAGGGGAATGCAATTTCCTTTAAAGGAATCCTTTAACTCCGTGTTAATAAGAGTTTTTTTGTACCCCGCCTGAAACTGTCGCGCCGTAGGGTTGTTGTTTGTCCTTCCATGTGCCAATATTGCCAAAGAATAACTCAAGGTGATCCTGGCTAAACTTATACAAGGGCAAATAAATAAGTTCCTTTTTTTCTTGTACAAAACTTTTGTACAATCCTATTGCGCTGTCTATAAAAACGATGTCAATGAAACCAGTTTTTCTTCCTGACTGAATATTTTTTTGAGAACATGTTGCTAAATGCAAGATGTAATTTTTAGAAAATATTAAAAATGATAACGTTTTGGAAAAATTGCCTTCAAATAGTGCTTTTTTGGTTCCGTATTGTTTTAAATTTTTCGAATTTAGTATGTCAAACAAGTCGTTGATTAATTTTAAAAATAAAATTGTTCCAAAAGCTTCTTTGAAATAATTATGCCTTTCTCGGCAAGATTCTAATGCTTTGGCAACACTTGTACTAAAAAGTTGACTTGCCAATTTAACTTTCATCTTTTCCCGGTGAAAGTTGATATGTCTATCCGTTAGTTTGTTTCCAATATTTAGAGTTTCTTTTTTCTGTAAAAAAAAAAAACAAATAAATTACATGAAGATAATACATTCGAAAAATAAAATAGGGTCTTGCTGGCATGAGGCCCACATTTTTATTTGTCAGTTAGGACCAACTACTTACCGTTAGATGGCGCACTTTTCTTATTTTAAATTCTTCTTGTTTCATGTATCAAGGTATGTAATTTATCTATAAAATAACTTATAACAAGCTAAATAAACTTAAGCAAGTTATTTGAGCCGAAAATTGATCATCGTATTATGCTTAATTGTGATAAAAACACGGAGTTGTCAAGAGTGGTTATATTGCATCTCTTCGACGACAGATGTCTCTAGCTACTAGCAAACGAGAAAATGTGTTTTAAAATGAAAATATACATTTTAGGGACTTACACGCCATCCCGCCGTGTTATGCCATCAATATGTTTCAGTTTTGATCCTGAACAATTTTTGCATCCAGCAACAGCGCACTTCATTATAAAAACAATATAACAAATAAAAAACCATTAAAATACAACGGACCCGAACGCGATGACGATTCACTCGAAACTAAGATTTGTGTCCCCGCCCACCTGTGACGTCTTGACCTTATTGATGGCGCACGACCTAATTGCCTTGCGGCACCTCCGCTTCTTTCTCTACTCCGTGGAACAGCTGAATTCTTTTTCGCGATTTCAGGTTTGATCCCATAGTAAAAGTTGTTCATAATGATGAGTATAATGACCCCTTAAGAGGTTTTCAATTATTGTAATTACACCTTGTATGTAGCATAGTACCTATAGTATAATCAGCCTATATTATGTTCCCACTGTTGAGACACAGGCCTCCTCGGTGAGAGGGAGCGGGATCCACCACGGGAGCCCAGTGCGGGTTGATGTCCAGATGTCACATGTCTTCGAATTTTTGGTTCTAGGACATGCCGGTTTCCTCACGATGTTTTTCTTCACCTTATATACTAATTTCTTATTCTTTCCGTTCGCGCAACAACACTCTTAGCATTTCCATCTCAGCTGAACTCAGAAGAATAACAGTCATTTTCTCGTAGCCTCAATGGGGTCTGCTGATGGGAGCTTGCCTGCGCGCCAGCGGCCGGTATCAGGAAGCGCTCTCCCTCTACAAGAAGATGAACGCACGGTTCCCTGACAACGTTCAGTGTTAGTAGAGTTTAATAATTTTGTATATTATTATATTCTTATTACCAACTAGCCTGCTTTTTCGCACGGGTAATGCACCGCGTATTGAATATGTATTGATGTGGCGACATATCAAAACATCGAAATTGCTGTGGTATATGTTAAGTTTATTTAATTTATACATAGAACCCTTCCGGAATAAATTCTCTAAATGATGGTGAACCCGTAAAGTAAAGTAAAGTAAAGTTTATTTATTTGCATAGATTGTAGGTACATGACATAAGGTATTAAAAAAACAATTGTGATCCTTGTACAACCTACCTTAAATTAGGCATGCAAACATTAATTAACTAAAATTAAAACATTAAACAAGTAGATAATAAAAAAAAAAAAAATTGTGTCAAAAAAATACTAAATTACGAATTACAGGTCAAATCATGTACCAATAAATAAAACAAACAATTAATAAAATAAAATAAAACAATTAAATTAGTTGGTATGTCATTAAATTGCATATAAGTGTTACAATCCAAAAATCAAAAAAAAAAAAACAAAATCAAAATCCATTGTGTAGTTTAGTAGAAATACGCTACTTATCTTGGATTCAGTACATGCATGATTCTTCTAGACACAAAGCGATGAAATTTTGCGTCGGTTTAAAAAAAGTTGGTTCCATACAAAAGTGCAATACCTACACGATCAAATGTATGGAACAGCTGATTCATGTAAATACTGAATCCGTGGGACAAGTTTATCTCACGATGATTTCTTTTTTATAGTTATAACTTAAAAGCAAAGCCGCCTTGCTTTAAAATACACCCTGTATGTTTACGCAGGTGTTTACTTGAATGGTTTGTTACATTTGCGCAGGTTTGAAATTGATAGTGAAGCTGTGTGGAGACCAGGGACTATCCGAGACGACCTCGTGGAGCAGGGAACTGCAACGTGCACAAGCCAGAGTTAAACAGAAAGAACAACAAGGTTAGTTAGTGACGCTTCTGTATCTTCAATATCTTATTACTTTCTACTTAGATGCAACTTCTATCTCGGCACGAAACAAATAACATGCTGAAGTTTAAAAATTAAAACGTATTATAGAAGTCACAGTCACCAACACGTCATTATTTTCTATCTAAGGCCTTGAGAAAGTTTGTTGATTTCGTTAAAAAATTCATTAGAATTATCTACGACGGAAAAATACTACGCACTCTTGTTTGTGTAAGTTTCAATGAGAAATATTAATGCGCATGTAAGTATATCGTTCGACAAGCATCGCAATAAGTCTTATCTAAAAAATTAGATCAACTCAATGCAGCGTAAAACGGTGAGCCCCAAAATTGTAGTGATTATTTTGTTTCAGTATCGGTTACGTCAGCCGGAAGTGCCTCCTCGGGGGCCAGTCAATCACCCATCGATCAAATAAGAGGTCAATCATACGAAATCCAATGATTCAATTGCTACAAAATATTGCATAAGCTTTCTGCCGTGACACCGTTATTTGTTTTCCTTTTTATCGGAGTTATCTTTACAATTAGGTTAAATCGCGGAAATTCCAGAAAAAAAATATCACTTCGATTTGTTTGTTTTTAATTTTAATCGTTATTTAATTTGTATTATATTTGTAATTTGTATTTGTTTTATTTCCTATTAGTTTGGGGAAAAGTCTTTTCGCATTATAGTATGTATGAACTTAAAATAAAATCTCTTTGGCTATACTATTTGTATCTGGCTGGTTTTGGTATCATTGAAAGTTTAAATTTTAAAGAACATAATTCCAAATTCAAATTAGGAAAATGTGTGATTTTCATTTGTTTTTCGTACTGTCAAGATGAGTAAATCTAATGAAGAAATTCGATACATTTTAAAATTTCACTACAAAAAAGGTAAAAATGCAACGCAAGCCGAGAAAATAATTTGCGATGTTTATGGACCCAGTGCAGTGTCTGTGAGAGTAGCACAAATTTGGTTTAAGCGTTTTCAATCCGGAAATTTTTATGTCAAAGATGCACGTTGCTCTGGTCGCCCTATTACGGATAAAATGGATGCCATTTTTGAAAAAGTGGAGTAAGATCGGCATATCAGTAGTTACGACGTAGCTGAAGAACTGGGAATTGACCACAAAACAGTTTTGGCGCATTTGAAAAAAACTGGGTACACAAAAAAGCTCGATATTTGGGTACCTCACGAGCTCACTGAAAGAAACCTAATGAACCGTGTACTCATTTGTGATTCTTTATTACGTCGTAATGAAACCGAACCATTTTTGAAGAAGCTGATAACTGGTGATGAAAAGTGGATCACGTACGACAAGAACGTGCGAAAAAGGTCGTGGTAAAAGGCCGGTCAGGCTTCACAGACTGTGGCAAAACCCGGGTTAACTCGCAACAAGGTGATGCTGTGTGTGTGGTGGGATTGGAAGGGCATTATTCATTATGAGCTGTTACCACCAGGCAGGACCATCGATTCTAAACTCTACTGCGAACAACTGATGAGATTAAAGCAAGAAGTTGAGAGAAAGCGGCCGGAATTAATCAACAGAAGGGGTGTGGTTTTTCATCATGATAACGCTAGACCTCACACATCATTAGCCACTCAGCAAAAATTAAGAGAGTTTGGCTGGGAGGTGTTATTGCATCCGCCGTATAGTCCTGCCCTTGCACCTTCAGATTTCCACCTGTTTCGGTCTCTTCAGAATTCTTTAGGCAGTGTCAGGTTTACATCACGAGAGGACTGCCAAAACCACTTGTCGCGGTATTTTGATCAGAAGTCCCAAAATTTCTATAGCAATGGGATCATGCCCTACCTACAAGATGGCAAAAAGTTATCGAACTAAATGGTACCTAGATACTTTAGATAATTATAAATAATGTATATTAAAAAATGTTTTGAATTTTCTTAAAAAACGCGAAGAAACTTTTTCCCCAACCTATTATTAACGTGGTGCCAGCTGTTTAGGTGATTCATACGATTATTCTAAAATTATTACACCTGTTTTGAAAATAACTTGAGGACTCATTCATGATTCATGCGTAGAGTTTCAAAGGTAGAACTTAGCCGACGTTCGCACGGACGTAATAATACCGCGGCGGGATTTTATTGCGCACTGGATTTTCAACTCTTGCTGTTGACCCGAGCGTTGAGAATCCACCTTAACAACAACAGAGTGCATTCTAGCGCGTCGAAAAAACACACTTGGATTTTCAGCTCTCGGCGCTAAGCAGAGCGTTGAAAATCCAGTGGGCGAAATAAAATCGCCGTGATATTTTTACGTCCGTGCGAACGTCGACTTACTATCAGGCTGCGTTGACGCATAAGTGGTGCGCATCATCGCGTTTTCCTTCTATACAACGCCACAGTGCACCGGATATTCGCGTACATCATACATGAATGTTTAATGAAAAGGGAAATGAAGGTATGACGTTTATATGTGTACAGGCGGTAGTCGCGTGGACAGTGCGACCGGCGTGGCCCCGACCGGCACGCGACGCTCCAGTGACGGGCGAGGCGACAGCGGTCACAGCAGACCATATGCGTAAGTTACTTGTATTGCAAATATTTTTGCACATGCAAATTTTTTATTCATGTAGGTACTGCATTTGCGTTAAAAACTGTAATAGAATGAAAGGACGGAAAAAAGAGCTGTACATAGTTATGTCCCGTATTTGCAAATTGTTTGGTCATTTTATGGTCTTATGAGCTGCTTAAAGTTGACTTTTGTGTAATTTGCATGGCTACATTTGGGTTTAACCTATCTGCATCTAAGGTGTATATTGCCATTGTTAACAAATGAATCTTTTTCTGGTGAATGTAGTGTGAGAACGACACTATCGCCTCATTAACGCTATTGCGCAACACACGTTTATACTAAAAAAAACTTAGACTGTGGCGCCGCGGGGTCAATCGTCTGAATATTTATTGGGTTGATTCCTTAATCAATTCAATTCATTCAATGCGTACTTTAGTTTTGTGAAAGGTAAGTAATCATTGTCACAGTCAAAAATAACGACACAAATTAAAGGCTCCATGGATGTAGGAATCTAATAGAGGGGCTCATGGCTAAATAATAACAGCCGCATGGGGCGACCTAAGCTTAAGCTAAGCTTGTCGCGGTCGGTTCGTGTACGGTGTATGGGTGACCATCCATTAGGACATATCGAGATTAAGCCTAGCTCTTTTGACAGTCGTTACGGGTAGTCAGAATCCCAAAAGTCTGACAACCAGTGTTACCCAGTAACTAAGTTGTGGAGGTCAGATAGGATATTCATGTAAAATACTGGTATTCAGCTGCATCCGGTTAGACAGGAAGCGACCCCAACATAGTTGGAAAAAGGTTATTCAGATTGGATTTATATTTTTGAATGTAGGTATAGAATCCAACGAACAAAACGAGTGCGTACCTAATAATAGTTTATTTTTGCTCAACTCGCGTGTCATGAAACGTTCTTGACTCTATAATTTATTTCTGCACGAGTTCTTTTCAATCCATTTTTTTTGCCCATCTTTTATTTAGTATTAGCCTCAGCTCACCAAAAAGGAAGATGGAGCACCGCGAACATAAAATATGAAGCCACCTTTTATATCTATGACACACACATAGATAAAAAAGGTGGCTTCACATTTGCTGGGTTTGCCTAGGGTTGCTATTTGTTAATTTGTTTCCCTATAATTTGGGGATCAATAATGTATGGATAAGATGTCCATATTTAATCGAATAGGGAAATTTTAAATCGTATTATGGCAACCCTCGCACTTTAATAAAAAAAACGATGTTATTCAAGTACTTACAAGTGAAAAGAGATTCCATGAGACTTTTTATGTGATTTGCTGTTTTTACAAGTGTTCACTACACAGGAAGGCATAATTCAGTTTTTTTTAACTATTGTGACGTAGTGGATGAAGAACAACTGTACTTTAACACCCGTCGCTTTTGTATAGTAGCAATTTTTTTTTGTAGAATAGACCCTTTTTAATGTGTTATTAAAAACTCGAAAATACGCAAAAAAAATTGCCCAGTTTTTTTTTTTTTTTAAGGTCATTGTGAAACGTCTCAAAGGTCAAAGTCTAATAAATTTAAATTTTTAGTAGTAAGGCGTGGTCGACGGAGCCCCGCTTAGCGGGGCTCCTATTTCTGGGTGGTTTCTAAAAAAAACACTGTAACCCTTCAAACCTAACCTGTCCGAGTCGGGGTGCCCCAAGTCCCGAGCTCGCTTGTCTCGCTCTTGCATGCTAAGTATTTAGTATGTAGTGTACTGTGTAAGAGGTTGACATAAACTTTAGAATTTTTTCTCAAAAACTAGTAGTTTGCGCAGTGTAATATTTTGCGGAAGTGTTTTACTCGAAGACATCAACACGCTATAAAATTTTGAAGTTTCAGACGCGCGGGTGTTAAAGTACAGTGGAGCCGACTCAACACTAACACAAACTTGGTACGTAGGTTCTTAAAGTCTCAGTTTATCACTGGTTGTAGAAGGAAAGTTACTACCCTGTGCTTAGGTCCATTAGAGACACCGTAGCTGCTGCACGCAGTCTCAGGCCCTAGTAGTTGCGCGATGGCAGCAGACCGGAGCGCGCCGAGCACCTCCCGTGCCTGCTCAGGCTCCGTAAAAGCAGGCAGAGGGAGACGCCAGGTAGCGGCGCGGCCGGTAGGCCACGGCAGCTGAAGGCAGTGGCCACGACGTGGCTCGGGGCCACAGAGTAGTCGCTGCGTCCTGGGCCCCGCAGCGCTTGCCCAGGCTCCGTCAAAGCAAGCAGTGCGGTGCGCCAGGTAGCTAAGCGGCCGGTAGAAGATAGTGGCCACGTGGCTCAGGGCTTAGTTCGGGGTCAGGAACACCGTTGTTCCCGCGACGCTGGCTCAGGCTCCGTCAAAGCGGCGGCGAAGGTGTTTAGGCAAACCCAAGGTTAGGTGCGGTAGCGCATTAATAAGTAATAGGTAGGGACTTAGCAGACGCCGTAACGTAGAACCCTGGAAAATAGCGCAAAGGGTGCGGCCGTGAGTTCCAGGAAAGATTCCCGTAACCCCATGCGATGCGTGTAGCGTTTCCCAGTCAGGCAGAATGTAAGCCCAAGGCAAATATGGAAAGGTGGGAGGCGAGGGAAAGTCACACATCGCAGCGATCTACAGTGATTCAGCATGAAGTGAGCACATAGTAACAATATGGCCGCAGCTATGAACCTTAGGGGTTCTCATCGCACATGTGGCATTCTCATCGCAAGGCAATGAAGCAAGCAACTTGGTAGGCCGCGTGGCAAGCAGGCCAGCGTGATTCAAGAATGAGTATGACAGTGGAGTAGCACACACGCGATGGACATGTACACATGGTTCTCGGTAATATGTTAGGATACCGAGAACTTACATTGCCGGCAGCCATGTCAAAACTCAAAAGGTTATAAATACACAAGATAGGACATGGCTACCGGGACATAGATTTAGCACAAGAATACAATAGAGTACTCACCGTAACCAGAGGGGTTCAATATACTTAGGTTGGCGTGGCCGAGAAAAGGGCTGGCAATGATGACTCAGCGGCGCCTTACATTTAGAATGCCGTAGAGAAGTGGCATATTACATGAAATAGATAATTTGATAATGGTGCCACAGATAATAGTCGCTTTTAGTAATCGACTATTATGCTACACTATGTTAACTAGACGACGACTCGTCACGTATTAAGAGCGGTGAGCGTGGTTTTAGTTGTATGTGTGCGTGAGCACATGTGAGCGTGTATTTTGCTTGCAGGAGCGCGGTTTTGTGGCTTCACTTTTGATGTTCGCGGCGCTTCATCTTCCTTTTTTTGTTGATCTGAGCAACTAGCTGACCCGCCAGACGTTGTCCTGTCAAAATTTCAATTTCTTTTTTTTTCCCATTTTTTTTTCTTTTAAACCACCCCTGTATTAGAGCAAACAAAACAAAAAAATATCAAAATTGGTCAAGCCGTTTTTGAGTTTTAGCGAGGCTAATGGACAGCAATTGATTTTTATATTATTTACTATGTGGTACTATAAGGTTGAGGTTTTACCCGCTGCCAGCTGCACTGCAACATTCCATCTTACCAGCAACATGTTGACGTTAACACAATAACAAATGTTACTTACTGACTTTTTGTTTCTCTATAATACATGGAGTTGTGTCGTAGGTACTACTTATATCGTATTTTTTCGTCCGAAGGTATTCGACCACGCCAAATCAGGATGGGTTGCAGCCAGTCAGCAGGTCCATAAACCGTCCCGAGACCAAAAAGAAGCATATCGATGAATTTGACGACGATCTACCTCTGCCGCCGGAATAAATAAACTTGATAATGTTTATTACTTTAATTTTTATAACTTTTAGTAATAAATTGCTATTTATATAATAACTTTTAAATAACTTGGTTTGATTTCTTGATTTCCTTGAAACCTATATCGGGCAGGTTGCTACCTTTATATTTTGTGGATAAGAAATCATCAAATGACTTCTCCCGCTCTGGGCAGAGCGGGAGGGCGTGTCAGACTTTTACTGACTAAAACCCACACGTCTTCCTTCAGTTGCCTGTGCCAGGGCCACCGTATCTCTTTCGAACAACCCGCGACCCCCGGCGGCATCGTCCCTATCGGACCCTATCATTGCTGACATCTCTGAGGCGCGCGTGGAACTCAACGCGCCGTCGACCCGGGCCTGGTCCTTACCTGACGGCGAGCTACCCATTACTCGCCGTCCGCAAGCCCGCGCCTACGGTGGCCGGGAATCGGCTATCGATTCCCGCCGCCCAGGGCGTCTCCTGCGGCGACTAAAGGCGTGAGGTTTCCTCTCCCTCACGCGTTCCGCCTCCTCCTTCGCGAGCATTACTGCTTCGCAGTAGGAGGTGACGGTCTCCCATACACTCTCTCTCCGTACCATGGCCTGGACCAGGTTCGGGCGCGAGAGATCGCCGCCGCCGATCGCCTCCGCGAGAACACGGCGGTGCTCCGCCCAAGCCAGGCTGACCTCCACTGTATGCTCCACCGTGTCCTCCGTGCGATCCGCACCTGCGAACTTGGGCGTTTCCTCCCGCCTTATCCGAAAGAACCGTGTCCGGTGAGGACCTGCGTCAGGCGGAAGGTGAGGACGCCGTGGGGCAGGTTGCTACCATATCCGTGTTGCTACCTAACATTCTAATTCTGAACTATCTTTACCTGCTCCTGCAATAAATATATTTTAGTCATAGTTTTTTTTTCTAAACCATTGTATGAGAAATAATAGGTCTTTACCTACGAAATTGCCGTTTTGTATGAAAAAATTTAAACGAATTTTTTTCATGCATTTTTTATTTGTATTAATCGAAATAATCACCCATGCAATCAATGCATCTTTGCCAACGCAGTGGTAGTTTATTGATGCCCTTCTTAAAGAAATCAGCTGGACGGGAGGCAACAAATTCTTCAAAGGCATTTTGTACTGCCTCTCGGGTATTGAATTTTTTTCCCGCCAAGAAGTTATCCAAATTCTGGAAAAAGTAGTAGTCTGTAGGCGCAAGGTCTGGTGAGTAGGGCGGATGACGGAGAGCTTCCAACCCCAGTTCTTGCAACTTGGAGACCGTCTGCTGTGCAGTATGAGGTCGCGCGTTGTCGTGCAGGAGCAGCGGAGACGAGCGATTGACCAATGCTGGTTGGAGATATGCCAGCTTCTCCATCATTGTGTTCAGTTCTTCACAGTACACATCTGAAGTAATGCTCACCCCGTTTGGTAAGAAGCTGTGATGAATCACACCGGTGCTAGACCACCAAACAGTGACCATCACTTTTCTAGGGGTAAGTTTTCGTTTAGGGCATTGTTTAGGTGCTGAACTGCTGAGCGCTTGCGGTTATCAAACAGAATCCATTTTTCATAGCAGGTAACAATGTGGTTCAAAATTCCTTCATTTGTGTGTCTGTTGAGCAGTGCAAGGCACGTCTCGACGCGTACTTCGCGCTGGCGATCATTGAGTTCGTGGGGCACCCATTTGTCAAGCTTTTTTACCTTGCCAATTTGACGCAAATGGACCAATATTGTTTTGACACTAACGTCGAAAGCTGCTGCTAATTCAGCCGTAGATTGTGTATCATCAGCTTCCACAATCGCCTTTAATTCGTCATTGTCGACCAGTCTTCGGACGACCGCGAGGTTCATTTTTCAGGTCGAAATTTCCAGAACGGAAGCGTGCAAACCAATAACAAGTGGTGCGTTGGTTTGTAGTGTTAGCTCCGTAAACGTCGTTGATGTTGCGTGCCGCTTGTGCCGCGTTGCTGCCACGACGGTACTCATATTCCATAATTACTCGAATTTTTAACGTATCCATGATGAGAAAAAGATTGAAATGCGATGAAAATGTAACACTAATCAATAAACAAATGACTACTTTTGGAAAAAAAATCCATGTTTTTAAAATAAAATTAATTTGAAATTAGAATTCTTAGCCAAACAAAAATTATTTTGATTTGAAATGGCCAGTACTGCAGAACGGCAATTTCATAGGTAAAGACCTAATATTACTATTGTGGCTAAAACGTACACTTTTGTAAACGTTTATTAATATAAATTTTTATACAAATTATTATAATTGATTCTGCCGGCACTAAGCTGCATCACTTAATAATCTTGGCAATAAGCAATTAATACATTTTTTTCCTTGCATTTGCATAATCTGTAGGTAAACGTGATTGATAACTGTCTATAGCAGTACGTCAATACCACAACGTTCAAAGTTATCGAAAAACCGAACTTTGCCAAATTTAATTGTGACTGGTCCAATAAGGGAGTGACGGAATTAGTGCGTCAGTGTATAATAATTTAGGTGGGAAACATAAATTTCTATTGGTCGATAGTCACATTTTATTCTCGGTTTTTCCGAATGGAACCGTTGTAACTACTGTACCAAAACCATGTGACTTTAAGACAGTGACGTTACGAATTATGATTGTGTTGTAAGTACAGATTATCAGCTACGAAAATAGATAATCATAGGACGAAGTAAGTATATTTTTAAAGACATCTGTAGTATCGCCACCGGCCACGTAATTTAAAGATAGAAGTGGCGATTAGTACCTATCACGAAGTTACATAGATAAGTTTCTGACATAAGTACTTACCAGGCAGAAGTCACGATAGGTACCTACGTTCTACTTGAGATGTGAATGAAGCTTTAGGGATCCTCAGATCAGATGAAACTAATGACGTTTTGTTATTAGTTTTTCTTGTTACGGTTTTAACAATGTTTATTGTGCAACACAGCACGGGTGGGTTTTAGTCAGTAAAAGTCTGACACGCCCTCCCGCTCCGCCCACAGCGGGAGAAGTTATTTGACGATTACCCATTCACAAAAAAAAAAGGTTACGAAGACTCTTCATAGCGCCAGTACCTTAATTTGCGAGTTATAACTATGCCAACTACTCTGGCCATCCCTTCAGAGAATACGTTGTTTTTTCAGTAAGGGCCTGTTTCACGATGTCCACAATAGCCACTACTCACCGAATAAATTAAAAAATGGAACAGAATTTGTATGAAATTATCTGCCAAGTAAGTTAATAGGAACTTAATCGTAGGTGGTGAAACATGCCCTTACCCCTCCTTAGATCCTTTATGCCTCGCCATGATCGCGGACATTAACTTCGGTATGCGGAAGACAGTTTAGTCATCAACCCGGTAATTGTAATCTCATCGTTCTCTTCCTGTTCACGTCTCGTCTTTACCCAAATCGAGACCAATTAATTTTATCTTTTATGCGTAATTAATACAATAACCTCATAACTGACTTCAGAACAGTCGCACTGAGGCTTTCATAGGTATTGTAGATTTTTATTGTAACTATGTATTCCACTCGGTTTCCTGAGAGTTCTCTATTGTAGGTCTAATGCACTGACAAGTATTATTGTAAGGCGTGCTATAGTTTGTCCGAGATCGTTGTACTGCGCCTTAGGAATGTGCGGCGAGGTGGGGGGCGGGACGCCGTGAGCGTTGACGAATGAGCGGCCTGCACTGCCCCCCCCCCCCCCCCCCCCCCCCCCCACCTCATCCAATATTATTTTTTCGACTTTTTTAATGATTTCCGGAGTAGTCACCTCGATCGACCGTCCGGGCCGTGGGTCGTCTTCAAGTGAGGTCCTGCCTTGTTTAAAGAGACTGTGCCACTTGTAAACCATGGTTTTACCCGGGCAAGAGTCCCCGTAAACGGATTCCATCTCTTCCAGTATATTTTGAACTGACTTTCCTAGCTTGGTAAGGAACTTTATTACGGCACGGTACTCGATTTTTTCCATAATTCACACTTTCTTCCCAATTGAGTTGTTTGCTTGACGATAGTTCAAAGACTAATGATCCAATTAAGATAATTAGTTAGTTATAAATGGCATCTCGCAGTTGACCACTGAGGGTCGAGACTGCTTAACCGAGCGTTTCCTGTGGGTGCTTTAAGCGAACTTATTATTACAATTAGTTATTTATAGTTATTTATATATGGCATCTCGCAGTTGACCACTAAGGGTCGAGACTGCTCAACCGGGCGTTTCCTGTGGGTTCTTTAAGCGAACTTAAAGCCCCCGGCCAGGCCTAAAACTAAGGTAAATTATTAGTCGACTGAGCGTCGCTAATAATAATATGACAGCCAGACGGGGCAGGCTGGATCATGACGGGGGGGACAAGTGCTACAGGCTCAGCTGTGCCCCCAGCTGGCACAGCTTCACCGAGTAGGGGATAGGGGGGCGGTTACGATTGCGACCTCGGCGGCGAGGTCGGAATGTATTCCGGGGTGGTCTACGTTTGTAAACCGTACTGGTGGCCTTGCTACTCTCCTGAAGGAGGGTTATGGGGTCATCAGGGTCGGTTAGAATGTGTCGCGGACGGCGAGTCTTACTAATTTGAGAGGGGGCATAACGCGCGGCCTCGACAACCAAAGGGTTGCGATGCTTCGCGGCGGCATCAAAGAAGCGCTTCGAGCCGCGCTTCAAAAATTGATGGATCGTGGGGATCCTGAGGTCAAGGTGGAGGTCCGCGTTCCGAACGAACCAAGGGGCGCCCGTTATCCTTCGGAGGAAACGGTTTTGTAATGTCTGCATCCGATGCAGATAGCGGGGTTTGGCGTGTGCAAATACCGAACCCGCATACGTCATGATGGGACGAATGCACGCAGTGTAAATGCGCAATTTGCACTTAAGAGATAGTTTGCTGCGTGCATTTAAAACGTAATGTAATCTACCGAGGGCAAAAGCGGCCCGTGAACGTACCAGCTTAATGTGCTCCGCAAAGGAGAGGCGTTGATCGAGAGTCACCCCCAGATATTTGGCTTGCTTCTCCCAAGGGATCGGCTTACCAAACATGGTGATTGGTCGGGGAACGGAACGTGAGAAATACGGTTTCAAAAAGAGAACCGCTTGACTCTTGTCAGGATTGACCTCGATTCTCCACCGACGGAACCAGCAGCCGAGGGTATCGACTGCTGTTTGGAGGTTACGGGCTATCACGTTTTGGTCACGTCCCGAACAGTATATGGCCGTATCGTCTGCAAACAGAGCCAACTGAGCCTTTTTACTTTTCGGGATATCGCTAGTAAATAGTGTAAAAATAAGAGGAGAAATTACGGAGCCCTGTGGGACCCCCGCGCGAATCGGGTGGGGGGCAGAAAGTGCCCCTTCAATACGGTAACGAAACGTACGGTTCGACAAAAAGTCTCGTAGGATGAGCACGAGACGGTCAGGCACTCCGAGTTTGTACAGCTTATAAATTAAGCCGTTGTGCCAGACTTTGTCAAACGCTTTCGCTATATCGAAAAAGACCGCGCCCGTCATCAAACTGCGCTGAAAATTAGCGCTTATGTGTTCGACGATACGGTGAACCTGTTGCACACAGGAGTGCTGGGTTCGGAACCCATACTGTTCGTTCGGGATGAGGTCCTTTGTCTCGGCATAATCCCTGAGTCGCTTATAAATAAGTCTCTCATAGATCTTGCCGAGAACATTGAGCAAGCTAATGGGGCGGTAACTAGTGGGCTCGCTCTTGGGCTTGCCGGGCTTAGGTATACCGATAACGGTGGCCTGTTTCCAGGCTTGGGGGAAAATATTATTGCTCATGGCACCATTGAAGATGATGGTCATTAGCATAATTAAATTTGCTGGGAACAGTTGGAACACCCTATTGGTGAGTCCATCTGAACCAGGGGCTTTGCGGGGTTTTAGACCCTTGATTATCTCCTGCACCTCGTCCGGCGTGACGGGGGGCAGGGGACAATCAGGGTCCTCAACGGGAGGAAGGGAAGCTCTACGTTCGACTTCCGCGTCGACCTCAGAGAGGTGAGCTTGGTCAACCGGTAGAGCGCTAGGTGTGCATTGCGCCTCGAGACTGTCAGCAAGGCATTCCGCCTTGTCGACATCGTCAAACGCGATGGTGTTATCGGGGCGGACTAGAGGGGGCATAGAGGTAAATCCTCGGGACGTGAGTTTCTTCTGGAGCTGCCAGAAGGCAAGATGGTTTGGCTCTAAATCGCTCAGCATCTTATCCCAGCTAACGGAACGCAGATCCTCCATACGAGTCTTTACAGATTTCTGTAAATAACGCATGTGGACTTTGTTCGCACGACAAGGAAAGCTGCTGTAGGCACGGACAGCCGCGTTCTTCTCATTTAACAGCTCACGTACATCGTCCGGCAACTTCCCGCGATGGTCATCCATCACAGGAACTTCCCTTGAACAATCGTTCAGGACAGATTGTACGTGTTCCGTAAATGAGTCGATCGCGGCCGTCGTGTCAGCGATAGAGTCAAACTGGTCGGGGATGGAATCTAAGTGGGGGGAAGAGGAGGATTTCAGGCACTCGCTTACTTTCCTCCAATCCGTCACTTTTTTAGTAGGTAAAGGTTGGGTGGGGTCAAAGTAACCAAGGCGGGAGACCAGCTTAACGACGACTGGTCGGTGTTCAGAGTTTAATTCATGTATCGCTTCTATAGAGTCCAATCGAAGATTGACATTCTTTAGAAGCGCTACATCAAGTACATCCGGGCGGTGGTCAAGGTTACCGGGGAAATGAGTCGGAGTCATTGGGGCAATGACGTCGAAATTTAAAAGGGAACAAAGGTCAAATAAGCGTTTGCCTCTGGTGTTGGTTGCGCTGCTATTCCAAGCGGAATGCTTGGCGTTGAGATCACCCGCAATAATTACGGAGTCACTCAAGCCAAGTAGGATCGCGAGGTCAACGTTAAGTATTTCAAAATTTTCTGTAGTGGAAATGGGGGGAAGGTAAGCCGATACCAAGGTGATCGGCTGGTGACCTGTCATGCCAAGGCGGCAGACAGACACTTCCAAACGTGAGAGAGGGGGGGGATCCAAAGGGATGCAATAGAGAGTAGACTTATAATAAATCAAGGTACCGCCCTTGTGACACCGAGCCCTATCATTGCGAATTACGCGATAATTCGCAATTGACGGATTACGTAAGGGGCCAAAAGTGCAGCTACACACGTTTTGACAATAACTATTAAGAAACAGTAGTCTTGAAAAAGACTCTTTGGTGATCGTAAGTCGAGGAATTAATTAAATAAATAATTAATTCGTCGAAAGATCGGACTTAGTCGGGCGACTACGAGGCGCGTCGCGAAGAGCGCAGCGCAGCGATGGGTGGGGAGCGGTGACTCAGCGAGCCGGGGCAGCGGGAGGGAGCGGCAGCACACAACCGCTCGCAACGGCAGCCAAGCGTCGAATGGCCTTTGCCTTTTTGATTATTACAATTAAGATAAAACCTGGTATTTATACTAATATTGAGTGGCTGAAGTTGTGGCCATCCCGATAATGACCTATTGTTATCCCCTCCCCCCCATTCCGCGAACTTAAAAACGCTCCCTCGAATTTTGATACTCGCAAGCAAATCAAAACCTATAGGGTACTTCTCGTTGTCCTAGAATCATGAAATTTGACAAGAAGCTAGCTCTCACAGCACAAATAAAAGAAAAAGTACGAAAATAGTTAATTTGTAATTCTATCATTAATAAAAAAAAAAATCAACTCTGCCAGTCTCTCATGACCCTTTTTCTCAGGGACGCGTGGAGATATCAAGCTGAAATTAATATCAAATACGTATGTTTATGGTCCCTTAGAATCCTAAAAAAATCAAGCTTCTAAGTTAACGCAATAAAATACGGCGATTTTGCGACACATTACGATACTCGCAACTGTCGCAAGTAAATCAAAACCTATAGGGTACTTCCCTTTGACCTAGAATAATGAAATTTGGCAAGAAGCAAGGTCTCTCAGCACAAGTAAAGGAAAGTCTGAAAATTGAACATTTTTTTTTTTGGGAACTTTTGTTAAGTTCGTTTTTGGGATAAATTCTTTTCAACTACGGAACCCTTCTTTGTGCGTGTTCCGACTCGCACTTGGCCGGTTTTTTTATTTTATCGCAAGTTATTCAAATTCGTTTGCCTCTTCGTTAGGTATAAACACAATAAGAATTGAAAAAAAAAATCAAAATAAGGTTAAAAATAATGTATTTATAAATATAAAGGAATTCATACAGATTCTTACCTTAGACTAGAAAAATGCACGTTATCAGTTAGCTTACTTCCTCTTTTGTTTTCAAAACTTTTGATAAAAGTTAAAAGTGATTTACCATATTAAATGTACTGACTTAAATCTTGAAACTAATTTACAATATTTCAGAACATTAATCGGTAGTAATATCACAGGAGAACTTTTACACAAACATGATACATAGCAGTTTAATTACAATATATTATAACCTTATAAAGATGGTTTTATGTTTTCATAATAGTTCTCCAACCACTGCATTTTGTCTTAACGCCTTGTTTTGCGTTCTGACATCCCAGCGTGGTATTTTAACGTCTAATCTTAACAAGATACAATTATATACAGAGTAAGCTTCGGCTTTATACAAATTAAACGATAATATCACATCATTTTACAAGTCTCGCTGTTGGCGGTCATGTTATTGTCATTATACGGCGGTTTGTAATTTTTTTTTGCAGATATTTCTAGTCTCTTGTTTTGCTTACTACGGAATGACTCACTTTATTAATGTTAAAACGGCATTCTTTGCTAATTATAACTATCTGAAAACTAAATTATATTTACAATATTCCTAACTTCGATTAGCCCAATATTTTTACAATAATTAATACAGTCAACATTTGAATTGGGTGGCTATGTTGCATACGGTTTTAACCACCATACAACATAATTATATTAAGGAGGCGTCGATCAATTACGTGGGGCGTTTAAGGGGGGAAGGGTCGAGCCGAATCTCACCCAATCTCACGTTGGGGAGAGGGGTGGTCTCGGCAAATATCACGTTTTTTTTTCCGCAAAAAACATGTAACATTACGAGAAAACTGAAATTAAGTAAAACATGTTTCTCCACTAGCTACTGTGCGTCTGTGTGCAAGCGACAACGGATTAGTGGCTAAATCAGAGCGAGGTTGAAGGAGCAGAAGATTTTACTGAAAATCACAAGGACATGTTGGTTCCAGTAGTCACTCTTGAGACCACACATGAGTCCCCATGGACTGAATTAGAATGAATATTCTTTTACGAATTTTAATCGTTCCTATTTAAGTACTTTATTGTTCGATTATCCACCGCAATCACATTTTAAATTTGTCCAGACAAATCTCACGACATCTCGGCAAGGGGGGAGGGAGTCGAAAAATCGCCGCACGTAATGAATGGATCCCTAAGGTCTAAAATGTTCGCGTTTACTTCACTTGTTACTTCAATCGCATGTCACAACTAAGTGAAATAATACCTATTACGTCCTCCCGAAGATAGTAAGATAATGAATAAATAAATAAAATAAACACGTACATACTGATAGCACCAACGATATAACAATATAATTAGGCGAGTTTTTGCGGTACCAAATGCGCAGCATTTATACATTCTTCGCTTCTCTGTTCAATGTAACCTTAACTTATCAATAAACGTTATCATTTAAATAATATAATTTATCGTCCACACACTTTAGGCACAGAAAGTTTTCTGATAATTCCTCAGCACAGGACAGTTTCTGATATGTAAATTCACAGTAGTCGTCTCTCAGTGACGTGACAACTAAATAGTCAATGTTCGCACGACGGCAATGCCCCCTACCCAACACTATGAAATAACTTTCGCGTACGGGTGCTCTATGTGGCCATATTGAATCGCCAGCAACGTGTCCTTAACCCTCTGGAATACTGGTTGCGCCTGCGCCATAGTCGGGACTTGGATCTCATGTTCCAAGAAGCCAACCCTGCTGATAGGACTGATCACCACAGCCGTGCCCGCACCAAACATCTCCAGCAACTGAAAGCAAACGTTGTATTTAACACTCGACTATTCAATTAAATCACAACAAGAAATCTAACCGCTGAAACTTACCCGTCCTTTCTTATTTAGCTCAACAACTTTGTCCATGGTAAGAACTTCTTCTGTCACGACTAAGTCTTCCCACTGGCTGGCCAGCTCCAGAATAGAGCGACGAGTCACTCCAGGCAAGATGAGACCATTCAATGGCGGAGTACTTAATTGTTTATCTGCAAATATAATATTTTCATTGCATAATTCTCATCAAAGTTAAACAAAAAACAATGTGATCTGGAAAAAACGTTGGAACTGATGTTACTGACCCTAATTGTTGCTTCAGATACGAGACAAGAATTTACCGGTCAAAAGGTCAGAGTGCCGACGCACCAGATAACAAGACAGTATCAGCCAGTCACACGGATATCCAACCATTAACCGCATGATCGTACGTCATTTTTTATTGTTACAGGCAAATAATAATGAAACAATTTATAACCTCCTTGTTCATTGATGTATACTACGAAGATGTTCATGGCGCCGACTTCGGTGAGCTCATGGTTAGGTCCGAACAGCCACAATACTTGATGGTGACCTAGTTTAGCTGCCCTAGCTGTGGCCTCTGTAAACATAATCAGAACATGACTATTCCCGATCACACCGGTTACATTCAATTATTGATAAACTAATATGGTTCAACAAACAGGTCTATCTATGACTGGATAGTGGTCAAACATTCAGGAAAAAGTATGGAATTGCGCCTTATTTAAAACAGTATATTCTAAAGTTTAGCCCCGAAATATTTAGTCCGCATATTGTTTCCTATAGCAGAAGACAAGAAGACATAGTTCTTAAAAAAACGAATAAGATTATTGGCATGTAGACAGAACTCACCAATCGTGGGTCCATAGTTTGAACCAACTTTTCGGTTACCCACACCTCCGGGGAAAGCTCGCACCACATTGGGGTCTGCATATATTGACACGGCACCATCGGCACCCGTCTTGTAGTACGTACTTACGGGACTAAGGATGACGAACAATAGCGCCGTTTCCGGTGCCATTATACCAAACGTTGGCTGTTGGAAAAATAACAAATTTTATGAATCAAATAAGCCAGAATTCAACATATTATTATTATTTTACAAAGTCAAGAGGTTGTGACCTCCTTTAAAGATGGATATATTTAATTTATGCTAGTTGTACTGTATGGAAAATAAAATATAAAAGCAAGGCTGCTCAACCCCGCGCAGGACCGCGGGCCACATTTGCATTGGCCCGCGAAAAGCTATCAGCTGCTGACAGTCGTTTAAAAACAGATTTCAGGACTTCAACCAAGGTCTAAAAAAATATTTTGTTTCTTATGACATGAACCCATTCTCAATTAGCCAATAATAAAACATACTCATATTTTCATTCTTGATTTTATCATGGACCTCAGATTTATCGCCAAATATTGATAAGTTGTTAGCATAAAAACTTAAAAACCTCTTAAAAGGTATCAGTGAAGTTTTTTTTTAGATTATTCAATAATTAAATTTAATTAAAATTACCTTGAACCGTTATCAAACACGTTGAAAAATAAATTAGCTCGTAAGTAGTACTTGATCATTATCGAAATGCGATTTCGGAAAAGTACCTACCTACGATCTATTTTTATAAGTAAATCTATTCTAGCATTGTTAGTTTTGGATTTCAGCAAATCGAATCTTTATTACCCAAAATATTATTATTATAGGTAGTAAAGAAATATCGGTACGTACCTATTACTTTTTATTGAGCATGTTATTATATAAATTGCAAATCAAGTGACAGTCTATAAAAAGCCGAGATAACGACGTAAACGTTGAAAGTTATATGCAGACTTAAAACGTGACCCAAACTCAATATCCAAATAATAGCAAAATAAGATAAGTGAAGTCGAATGTTTGTTCCAATGTAACGTGCTCACCACACAACTGAAAACGTGTGCTATAGATAATTCTGTAATCTGAAGCAATATATGGTGACTGGTAATTAGTGACCGATACTTATACACATGATTATGCTCATGATAACAAACAACTTTTACTATGGGACCAAACCTGAAATGGCGAAAAAAAAATCAGCTGCTCCCTACATTTTGACGAGTTTTGCGAACATGAATGTATGAGGCAGCTGATTTTTATTTCTCGATTTCAGATTTACTATATATATATTTATAATATCTTTTTAAAGAAAAATAGGCATCCGTAAAAATTGCAACACTTACCTGCAATAAAAAGAATTGCAGTATTTGTTAATATTTTATGTTTTATTTATGTTGTTGTATTATTTATGTATTGTTGTTGTATTGTATGTTGTTTTATTTATTTAATAAATGCACTATGGCTAAATAAAATGTAGGTACAAGTATAACGACTGTGTAGGCCGCCAAGGTCGCCGACAAAACAAACAATTATTTCAGTTTTTTGGTTGTACTTATCACTGAAATGTTGCATACATTTAATTAACTGCATTTTTGCCATAAGCAAAAAGATGCAAGCCAAACTTGGAACAAAAATTAGTTTCGAAACAATAGTAAATGTTCATTATATTTGATAAGAGCGAGCAATAGCTACTTGACAACAATAACCGATCTGTAATATTATCTTCCTTCACTCTGATAAACTAAATATCGATCGATACATGCCTACATTTAAAGATCACATATTATAATTTTAAGTTACCACCAAGTACACATTCTGGAATGCAAATAAAGTATTTACGTATATTGGCAAGTGAAGCGCCTTGAACATAATACGAAAACATTCACCTATATCCGTCCTGTGACACGATAAAAAAAAACTAAATTGATAATTATGGCATGATTGGACAAATCTATTCGCGATATCTCCGAATTTTACGATAACATTGTTGTTTGCCAAATCAATAAGAGGCGTTTAGTCATTATAAAAGATAAGAACAAGTGGGCTACATCATTTTCCACGTGTGCACTGATTTTATTGCCACCATTAAAAACTTTAATGTACTTACTTCTGATTGTTATATAAATGAAGATAAGAAAGCTTATCATTGAAATTATTTATTTGGTGGATAAACCAAGAATTAAGTTTTTTAGAGTATGTCGCCCACTCTATAATTTATATCATTATTATTGCTTCGTTTTACTATGATTATCTAATCTCTACGGCCTGCTCAAGCTTAGCACCGCATTTTCCAGATATCTCCTCAACGTTTTACGTTACTAAAATCCATTTACCATCTCTCTAAATTTTATAATTGCATCACATCTGACAGATCTGACGTTATTCTAAAATGTCGATTCGCTTGATTCATAGAAATGCAATTTTCCTCATGACTCACTTAAGAATGATGAGACCCTGTTTGTAATGGCAGGTGTTAGCTGATTTCAAGAAGATATTATGTATTCATAAAGCATACATAGCTGCTTGATTATAATTGATAAAATATTATTTATTAATTAAATAATCCGCTTACCTCGGTACCTATTAACGTAGGTCGTATGTACAAGGTGGAGGTTTCTGAATGTGGTACCCACTCTTGGTCTATTTGCACCAGCCTTGATACACATTTAATTAGTTCTTCTCCATTAAAAGTTGGTAACCCAGACCTTTGTGCTGCTAAATTCATCCTTTCCATGTTTAATTCCGGCCGAAACAACCGTATCTTATCATCGACCCCCCTGTACGCCTTCAGTCCTTCAAACAACTGTAACATATTTATAATCACTTTATCTCCTTACGCACATGTAAACAGTAAGGTCCCTAGTGACATCATTCGCATATATTAATGTAACAATACTGCGTTGATAAGGCGTGTAATGACATCAATAAGAGCAATAATTCTAGGAATTGTAAATATTCTCCCGAAACATAATATACATGCAATTTGTTTTCGTATTTGCATCCTTTATCTCTGCTAGAACTGAACTGCTTTGATATTTTCAAGACGTTTAACACGTCTTTAAAATAACTGGATTTGTAAGATGTATCATGTAAGAAATATTTGCTGCTGAGTAAATGAATTTAGCCAATTAAATGTGAGTAGGTAATTAACATACTTGTATTGCATAATGTAGCGCTTTGGAAGCAGGGTGCAAACTTAAATTTTCAAATGGCATTATCTCTGGTTTCTGCCATCCTCCTAGTTGCTTGAAGTAGTTTATTTTGAGCATGTGATCGCTGAAAAATTTGCCGAAGCCAAGGTCTGTCACCTCGGGCTTCGGGTTGAGTTGGTACGGAGCCGCAAGCCTCACTTGTAAGTCCTCGTGCTGAAAAATATATAACCAGTTAAACGTTGAATTGAACACTGAACTCTGCCTACGTAACTAAAGTGACTTGTACTTTATTTATTTACTTTTACTGTTTTGTAAACTTATCGATAATATTCAATTGTATAAATTAAGTGTAATAAATAGGGTGTAATTATTAGGGTGTATTATTGTAGTTATTATCGCCTCGTAGCTTAGTTATAGCGTCAGTCAATTACATCACATTTCACGTGTTTAAATTAGTATATTATTGCAGTGATAGCCTAATGGTGTAAATATCATGCAGTTACCCACTGACAAGTAGACGTTCGTTTAGAAGTACACTTACATGAGTGCAAATAAACAAGATAAAGGTTCAAAACAGACATTTACGACGTAGGTACATTCGATTTAAAAACAATACATTATATAGAATTATCTGCTTTCATGTTGTTAAATAAATTATATGCGTCAACAGCTGCGTAGTGAAATTATTCCAAGAAATCATAATACAATACATTAGTTGAATAGAATTAACTTGAAAGAAAAATAGAATCATCATGATTTAGCTATTTGATTATGACATCGAGTTTAAGGGCTGATTGTTCAAAAGTCAGATAATTTTTATTTGCGGAATAAATATGGCTGTTTGACAGCTTTTGTATTGAAAACTTTTTTACAAAAAAATACAACCGACTTCCAAAAACAACACTACAAAGTGAAAAATAACTTTAATTTCGGAAGTCGGTGTCCGGTTTAAATGTGTTTTCGTTTTTTGCCACCGACTTACGAAATTAAAGTTATTTTTCACTTTGTAGTGTTGTTTTTGGAAGTCGGTTGTATTTTTTTGTAAAAAAGTTTTTATTTTTCACTTTTTAGTTGTGGTACCTACCCCACACAAGTTCTAATACTACCTGCAAAACAAACTAGAACATCATCCATATAAAAGTGGGAAAAAAATGCGTATTATTGAAGCTAACTCAAAAACTACCCAAGCAAAGTTAATAAATTTTATATGGGACCACAACTTTGATGTATACCCTCTCGAATAAAACAAAAAAAAAAAATCCAATTCGGTCCAGCCATCTTCGAGTAATCGGGGAACGTACATAAAAAAAAAAATGGTTTAAGTTACACTCTTTCTTAATTAAAAATAATAAGAGAAGGAAGCCGACCCCAATATAGTTGGAAAAAGGCTAGGCAGACTAAAAGATTTTTCTTGTAGACTGGTAGGTATGTGTGACATTTACATTGCTGGAAGCGCGATCTTAGTGTACTTTCAACACAAACGTGCTCTCCACAAAACTCGATAATTTAAAATCTAAACCATATCAGGCTTAACATCAATTAATCATAAATTATGTTTCTGATATTTTAAGTAGATACCTTGTTTGAATTTTCATTAAATCGCGATCGAGCTTACCTTGAACGAGATTTCAGGTGTAATATGTGGGCGGGGCTTCTCAGCGGGCGCGGCCATAGATGGCGCCACGTGTTCCGGCTGCGCTTGCGCCGCATTCTCTTCCAACTCCTTGTAGCGCAGCGAAGAACTGCAGTAACGAACCATTTGCAACTTGTGCTGGTTCTCGAAGATCCATTTCACTAATACCTGCAAAAATTTACATAAATAAATAACATTATAATCGTAATTAACCAATTCTGTCTAGTTTCGCTATTGTCGCTTGAGACAATACAATTAATTAATTTGTATCGACCCCGAAAGGTCCCCTTTGTACCTACTTGCCGTTTTACCTACAGGTAATGTAATGGATTGTTACAGCATGGTGCTTGTAGCACAGAATTAAATGATTTTGAATACTATTTTGAACGGTTTTATGTTTTGGAACAGTCCAAGGGATAAATTACAGAAAATTGTGCTTGACTTTGGGCTTATCGTTCATAACTAGTTCCATTTTATTATTTTATTACTTCGTCTTTTTTACCGTACACGATGTCTCAAAAAATAATGGTTCAACGATGTTATCAATCGAGAATTTAATTATGCGTTCCTTAAATACGATATAAACAAACGGGAAGTTTTAAATTCGCTTTACCAATTCTCATTTACTTTAGATATTAAAATATTATATTTTTTAGGGAAATAACGTAGTAGGTACACTGTCTCCTTAAATAATTATTAATTAAAAAACAAAAGCTTACCTGACTGCGGCGAATAGGCATCTTTATCACTAAATATTAACACTTAACACAATTTATTGTTTTATTATATTGATCACAAAACACTTGTTTGAAAGTACTGCAAAAATTAGTATTTTTGTCAAATGAGTGTGCACTCTTCAATATAATGTACATTCACAACTTGCTTCAAGTTACTGACTTCACTGGATCAAAGCACAAACATTTAAACAAATGATAAGATTGTGGCTGACCTGCGTGTGACGTGCTCATTCATAATCAACACAAATTATAAAATATTATTTGATAAGGCAGTATTTAATCAAAATAAGAATTACGCACTGAGGGCTATTTATTTGGCGGTACGACGTGTACGCGATTGGCGAGCGGTCGGCCGTTCACACACAACTAAGGAGCTCCACTGCGCAGCTCCTTACGGCGGCGTCGTGAGGTCGAGTGAAATGGCTGTATTAGGTCACAAAGCTTCCATGTTCATACACATTTAAATGAATATGTTAAACTCCTGGCAAATAAATGCTTATTTACGCACGAAAACTAATTTACATTAAGAATTATTCTACATAATAATACATACACACTCGAACTGACAAAAGACTAAATCGTCCAAATATCTATAGACCATTGTAAAGGTAACAATCACGATACAAACACTCGTTCGATATGTTTGATTTTTTCATGAAAGTGAAATCTGCTCAGTGTATGACAGACAATACGAATTAACGTACTCGTAGAAATATTTTTTATGAACGACGGGTCCGTCTGCATCAGCATTGACGTGCGCAGGAAAAGCATTAAAAAAAACATAATTTCTAAGAATTTTGTATTCTAATGACGCCGTGGATTTAAAAGGACGTCATAAATTGCGGTATTGATTTATTTTTGTAGTTAACAAGAACCGAATATTGAATTTATGACGCAAAGCTATTTCTAAAACAAAACAAACCACTTTGATATCATCAGCGTTATTATTAACAACCGAACAAATAGATTTACATTTTATTAATAAAAAATAATCTAATACTGCGTAACTGCATTTTATATCTACGAAGACGAGATAAATAATAATCTAAGAAGATATAACAAGAGTAATAAAATTCATCTAGGTACCTATAACATTTCTATGTTAGAATTCAGTATAAGTCGGGCACCCTCAGAGAAACTTTGTCTTCATTTTTGGCGTGTTTCTTCAGCATATTCATAACTTCATTGTCGTATTCCTTTGGCGTGGGCTGCTTGCCGACCATCCAGTAGAACAGATCCCAGTCGTTGCTTACCGAATTGATAAGGCGATCATACATGAGTGTCTGCTCTTCAGTCAGTGACTCCAAGTACTTCTTGGCGAAAGTGCTCAGCAGTAGATCATTCTCCAACATACCTCTCTTGCGGGATTGATACACGAGCCTGAAATAGAAAAAATTGTTGAGTTATTATTGGATATAAAATATGCATACATGTAAACCAGAAAAGGTATGCGCTTCGTTATCTTCGTGTTTCCTAATTAGCACGTTCGTCGCGCCACAGAGCAACACCCCACAGAGGCAAAGCTTCTAAAAGGCTAGTTGACAGTAAGAAAAATAGCTTATGAATTTTAGTATGTAGAACGATTGTGAGCTAAAATCAACTTAGTTTTGTAAAGTATTTTAGATTAATTAATATTTTTGAGAAATAATTACGTGACATGGAACGCCAATCAGAGCGGGACCTGTTTCACTTTCAGTCATGTGACTTTGGCAAAATAACATTGTTTCAGGGTTCCCGCCTCAGGATATTTTCCCCTAAAAGGGGATTTTTTAGAAAAAGTAAATTGCATTTGTTTATTTAAGGAATAGTCAGAAAATAAAAAAAAAATTACAAAAAAAAAACAACCGACTTCCAAAAAAAATACTACAAAGTGAAAAATAACTTTAATTTCGGAAGTCGGTATCTGTATTTTAGTTTTTTACCACCGACTTCCGAAAGTAAAGTTATTTTTCACTTTGTAGTATTTTTTTTGGAAGTCGGTTGATTTTTTGTAAAAAAGTTTTTTATTTTCACTTTTTAGTGGGTCGTCAGTTTGTAATTTATCTAAGTTACAATAGCCTAATGTCAACTGCTAATCACCTTTTACAAAATATTGCTTTTCCCGATACAGGGACGTTAACTGTTGAGGAGTTCTCCTAGTAAGAAACCAGGAGAACTCAGCTCCACTTCACCATATGCACTGTGACGAGCATAAATTGCTTAGCAACAATATTAAAGTAATCGAATCGCAACCCGTGAAATACGTATTATTGAAATAAATATGTTTACATTTCGCTTGGGCCCTACCCTTGCCACACAATCAATCTGCCTAGCCTTTTCCCAACCATGTTGGGGTCGGCTTCCAGTCTAACCGGATGCAGCTGAATACCATTATTTTACATGGAGCGACTGCCTATCTGATCTCCACAACCCAGTAACTGGGTAATACGATACCCCTTGGTAAGACTGGTTGTCAGACTTTCGGGCTTCTGACGACCCGTAACGACTGTCAAAGATCCACGAATGACAGCCGGGACCAACGGCTTAACGTGCTTTCCGAGGCACGGAGGAGTCTCGGTATGTAAAGATGGTCACCCATCCACTGACCAACCCCGGCAAGCGTAGCTTAACCTGATGGATCGACCCATGCGGTTGTTATTACTTAGCCACGAGCTCTTCCTTGCCACACATTAGTAGGTATTATGATTATGACCTTACATCATTATTTATGACCGTCTTAAATTCGAAGTATTCGAATAGTTAAATTTGTAGAATTCGAATTATTCGAATAGATAAAATGAACGAATATTGGAAGCCCCAGTTGAATACGCGTCGAGGCGCCACACGGCCGGTCAGTTATGTCTCGCCATGCAGTCAGCTACCTACGGGCTTTTCATACTTTTCACCCTTGCGTAGGGTAGGTTAAAACAGAAGATGTTATTACGTAACTCCAGACTCATTCCTCTTTTGCAGTAAGCAATAACATGTTATGATAATTAATTAAGTAAATAATTACTCACATTATGATTACGTACTGATGAATGTACCTACACATTTCAAATTACAATCTCTGTTGTATCACAAGTCTCTGTCGAGAATATGGTAGCCTTGTAACGAAAACCACTATCACGTTTTAGGAGGCTATTATAGCCTCCTAAAACGCTCACTGGCGAGCTATATCGAGAGCTTGAAAACCCCACTTGGTAACCCCAGTTCTAAGGAAACTACTATAAATTCAAAATTTCTAAGATAGCAGTGATTGCTAAATCCGATCCAGCCTTTCCTTTGCTGTCCTCCGTCCTCCCCCAGCGACGCTCTAAGTCGAAGTCCGTAACCCACAGGGGGTGCCCTTAGCGTGTAGTCGCTTAGTTTTTAAGTTTTATGCCCCGGCTGGAGACGTTAATTTATTGAGGCACCCACTGGAAAGTCCGGTTAAGGTGAGTATTGCTGCCAACTACTTAGCGCCACAGGTTCGAAGCAGCAGCAGGTTATAGCAGTTAAATGCTATAACCTACAACCTAGGAGGTTGATTGTTTAAATACAAAAAAAACCACCACATCTTCTGACTAAAAATGTGAGCATAAGAAATTTAAAAATGTTCCATATCTCCAGACTTATTCTCTCTCAATGGTGGCGCTAGTTAGCAGCTCTACTCGCCTTAAGACGATAGATTGAAGCGTGGTTTAGCTCGGGTGAGTAAGTGAAATGGTGTTATGGCTGTCTAGTTTGACGCGAGAGAGATAGAAGACTCTCACGTGCACCGGCACTAAACGCGCTTCGTTTAAATGTAGATGTATGACAAAATGTTAAGTATACTTAAATCAATTTTTAGCTTAGTAAGTTCTTAACATATTCTTTAAATGACTTCGTGTAAAGCAAATTTGACTGCACAATAAGGAACTGTTTACGTATAATCGTAGAAAATAGAAAATAGACGATGCTACTTTGGATTTTTTTCTATAGAAAAAATTTCAAGTAAGTAAGTCATGTTGTTTTAGTACAACAGTAGACAATATAGTCAAATAAGACATAAGTATGGAAAATCCAAATTATTTAACCATATACTTACATTTGGTTTTAAAAGAAAATAGCAGTCACTCACTATACGTAGTCGGGCCATAAGTTCTGTCACATAGGTAAAATTTCGAATTTAGAATGCAAGTCGAGGAAAATATTATGGTCATTCGAAATTTGAATATTTAAAGAAAATAAAAACAAAGGGTTTCTGGAATTTTGTTCATTTTATAAAATGGAGTGGACGCGCAAAGAAGACAGTCGCAATAATTGCATTGCATCGTTGCGGTCACGCGCCAACTGAGATTTTCAAACTGTTGAAAAATTTGAAAATTCCACTGAGATTTATTTATCGTAGGTACTATCAAACGATTCAGGGAAGATTCAAGATTAGAAGATAAACAGAGGAGTGTTCGACCTCGTACTGTTCGGACTCCAGCGGTCATCAAAGCAGTGAAGGCGCGAATCCAACGAAATCCTGTCCGCAAGCAAAAAATGTTCACAGAAAAATGTTCTCTGCAGATGGGACTAAGCAGAACTATTATTAAAAGAGTGTTAAATGAAGACCTAGGACTGCGTGCTTATAGAAAAAAAACAGCACATCTTCGGCTGAAGAAAATCAGACTCGAAAGAAGGCGGGTTTTGTTAAGGCGGTACGCGGGAAAAAAATACCGGGAAATACTTTTTTCGAACGAAAAAATTTTTAATGTTGAGGAGAGTTTCAACAAACAAAATGATAAATTGTATGCACACTCTAGTGAAGAAGCGAGCAGACGTGTGCCACGTGTTCAGCGTGGTCATCACCCTTCGGCATTCTAAGTTTGGCTTGGTGTGTCCTATTTGGGTCCAACGGAGGTGTTTTTTTGTGAAAAGGAGTGAAAACCAGTGCCCTCGTATATCAAAACACAGTCGCTAACAAACATTGTGGAACCTCTTTCACAAACAATGTTCGAAAACAGACACTGGGTGTTCCAGCAGGATTTTGCGCCGGCTCATAAGGCGAAAAGTACCCAAAACTGGCTCACGACCCGTGGAATCGACTTTATCAGGCATGAGGATTCGCCCTCATCCAGTCCAGACTTGAATCCCTTGGATTACAAAATATGGCAGTACTTAGAGGAGAAGGTCTGCGCTAAACTCCATCGCAACTTGGAGACACTTAAAGCAACCCTGATTAAAGCAGTCGCCGGGTATTGACATGAACGTCATGCGTGCTTCGATTGATGTCTGGCCTTGCAGATTGAAGGCTTGTATCGAAGCAATAGGAGGACATTTCGAATAATTTAAATCTGTATTTTATACCCTTTCATTTGATAAATAAATGGTTGTAGTGCGTATCTCATTGTGTCATTTATTTAACTTTCCATATGTGACAAAACATATGACCAGACTACGTTTAAACAATAGTGGTTTATTTTTCTAACTTTTTTTTTTTGTACATTGCTGTATTGTATAGTTGATCGCGTAATTGCTTTACCCGTCTAAGGTTGAATGTCGCTTGTACGTCATAAAACCAAGGTCTATTTTTGCTTTAAGACCAATGTGACAGTAAATTACTCTCAACCTTTGTAATGTTTCAATTTACAGGGAGTCTATCCAAAAATAATTTCATTTTTCTTAAGCTGGATAACCACCATACGTGAAGGTAAATAATAGTAAATATCTATTAACCAATTAATGGCAATACAACTGTATGTGCAACACTGGTTTAAATTTGCATGCTCTAAACAGGTAACATTTGGACTGTGCATACACCAATTTTTACATCTGGTAAAACCTGTATTTTCAATTCAGCAAATAAATTATTCATATTCTTAGGCAATTAACTGGCTTTTCAAGTCGGAAATTAAGATAAGATCAAAGTTCCAGTTTTGTGGTTTAACTAATGCCCTCCCTTCTATTATGATCTTTAAAATGGTAGTTTTAAGTGTTAATTTGCTTGTGTCACGTCGTGTAATCGCTTTTCGTCAGGCTTATTCAAGAAACTAGAATTCAATCTGGACTGTGGTTTTATCTATAGATCAAGTACTTTATATCCCAAAATAATGGCTCTACAACAGTACTTTATTATAAGTGAACTAGCTTCTGCCCGCGACTTCATGCGCGTGAAATTTCTTGTTCCCCCGACCCACCCCGTCGCATCGCATTGTCGGCCCGCTCTACCGATTACTGCTATCGTAGACAGAGAATGCAATAGACAAATTTATATCTTTTATCGCATTCACACAAGAAAAAGAGCAACTTACGCCGATTTCGTGTAAAGAAATGAAACAGAACGATGACATTTTTTGTTTCACGGCCCGTGTCTCGTTTTTCAAGGTTAGCACACTAGTTTGCTAAACAAAGTTTGACAGTTAACGTGCAGCTAGCTATCGTCTTCTTATAAAAACCAGTTTTTAAGTGCTTTAGGCTAAGTAATTTACATTATAGATTGTTGTGAACAATTTACTTAATATTTCAACAATTTTCAAAAAAAAAACATGGTGCGGTGTAGCGTTTTAGGGTGTAAAAGTGATAGTGGAACGAAAATGCCGGACTTGTCTTTTCATTCGTAAGTATAACACTCTTTATCAAGTAATAGGCGTTCAATAACATTTTAATGTGTGTAAACATAATGTATAGTGTAACTTAGACGTAAATTAATCAATAAAAAGCACAAAAATAACAATTATTAAATTCTAACCTAAGAACTTTGGTGTTGCCAATTTTTCTATACATTATTACCCACTATTCTGGGAAATATGTATCATGCAGTTTGTATTAGATTTAATGGCTTGTTGCAGTTTTCCCGAACATGATAATTTACGTCGGAATTGGATTGTAGCTACAGGACGAACAGATTGGACACCAAAACCGTCATCAAAAATATGTAGCAGACATTTTGAGAAAAAATTATTAATAAAAAAAAAGAAACTTACACTGCTATTACCTTATGCTGTACCTATTCTGGTAAATATTCAGTTATATTAAGTTTCGATCCAGGTTTTATAAGATTGTTATTTAAGTTTATTATTTTTAAAAGTACTACGTGTTGCAAACTATTATTTTGTATACATATTTTATGAGCAAATACTGAGACAGGCTTCTCTTAAATCTGAACGCGATTCAAGGTTTAATATTGTTCAAGAACTTAAAATACCTTTTACTGTAAACAACATCTTCCTACACCTATTATGTGTCTTCTTTAAAGATAATTAACTTGTTTTAGGAAACAAAGGCCTGTAATCCACCATTTTCCTCCATCAGTTTACATGAAGAACCAATTATGGAAATTGAAAATAATTTAAGCATTCTGGTAAGTATCCATGAATATTTACATCATTTAAAATCTAACAATCTTAAAAAAATATATATATACAAGTAAGTATATAGAAATTGTAATTTAAAAAAATTCTGGTAATTACAGCATAATATAATAATTTATAATGTACAAGTACATAGAAATTGTAATGAAATACTGTATTAATTTGTTTTGTATTGGGAAAATAATACTATTTTCCCCCGAATAAATACAGAATTTGGTATAATTATTATTTGGTACATGTTATGTATGTATAATTTTTAATTCTACAGTATTAAGATAAATTACCTTCGTAATTATCTTGGTACGTTTATTTATTATCAAGCCGTTTGATTTGGCGGTGCTTAGGGGAGGCCTATGTCCAGCAGTGGACGTATTTCAGCTGAAATGATGATGATGAAGAAGTTTGAACGAGAGATGTTGTGTGGCAGATTTTAACAACATACAAATCGCATGATTCCAGATTGAGCCTGCTGTTGCCTTACTGCCGTCGACTAGTGGTCAAAAGCCAGTTGTAATAGCATACCCTCCAATTTTTAAACCACCATCAATAGTAAGTATTACAAACAAAACAATATTGTGTCTTAACAAAGTTATGGTTATTAAACAGTTTGTTTTGATTTTAGGACAAGACTCCAGAGTACTCTCCTCAAACTTTGCGAAAAAAATGGAAAAACGCAGAAAAACTATCATCCGAACGACTGAAAAAATTAAAGGCTCTTAGAGAAAAAAGTAGACGTTTAACGAAAAAAGTCGCTAAATTAGAAAATGTGATTGCGGAACTTAAAACAAAGTCTTTGATAAGTGAAGAAGATGGGGATTTATTAGAATCTATTGACCCTGCCAATAGAGACTTCTTGAAAAAAATGTTGAACCCGGTTTCTGGTGGTAGAAAATATTCACCATCTTTACGCAAATTCGCTCTTTGCTTGCAATTTATAAGTCCTCGGGCTTACAAGTATGTACGACAACAATTTAATACTTGTCTGCCTCATCCATCCACACTTACTACATGGTACAAAAGTGTAGATGCAAACCCAGGTTTTACAACAGAATCATTAGAATGCATTAAATTGGTGGCAAAGGACAAAAAACCGAATTGTATTGTGCAGTATGCATGGATGAGATGGCTATTAGGAGGCACGTCCAGTGGGACGGAAAGAAGTGTGTAGGTCTGGTGAACTATGGGGAAGCTTTGGATGGTCATAATATAGCTGAAGCTCGGGAGGCGTTGGTGTTTATGGTAACGTTTATAAATAGTGGATGGAAGATGCCTATCGGTTATTTTTTTATTAACGGCTGTACTGGCGAACAAAAGGCAACATTGATGAAACAATGTCTGAGTTTGTTAGTAGATTGTGGTGTTAATATAGTCTCCCTAACTTTTGATGGTTGTCCAGCCAACTTTTCGATGGCAAAAAGCTTAGGTTGCAATTTCGATGATCTGGAAAATATAACTTCATATTTTGTAGCTGATAAACAGCACGTCGTTATTTTTCCAGATCCAGCGCATATGCTAAAACTTTTGAGAAACACACTAGGCCAGAAAAATGAATTAACAAACATGCATGGTGGAATCATTTCATGGCATTTTATCGAATTGCTTCATAATCTGCAAGAAAAGGAGGGTCTCCATCTTGCTAATCGTCTTAAAAATCAGCATATTAACTTTTCAAAACAAATAATGAAAGTTAAGTTGGCGGCACAAACATTGAGTAATTCCGTGGCAGATGCGATAGAATTCTGTGACAAACAATTGAATTTGCCTGAATTTTCGGGTTCTGATGATACTGTTGATTTTATAAGAAAAATTAACAACTTATTTGATATTTTTAATAGTCGGAATCTGAATATGTATGGTTTTAAAAAACCTATTAATAGTAAAAATGGCGATAGCATACTAGACTTTATCAATGTAATGGATACCTACATCAGAGGACTGAAATTAGAGGGAAACCCAATACTGCAAACAAATAGGAAAGTTGGATTCATTGGTTTCTTGATATGTATACAAAGTCTTAAAAAGATGTATGCTGACATCATAGTGACGGGCAAACTTAAATTTTTACCTGTGTACAAACTTAGCCAAGATCACTTGGAGTGCTTTTTCAGCTCGATCCGATCGAAAGGCGGCTATAACAACAATCCAACAGCCTTTCAATTTCAAAGTGCCTACAAAAGACTAGTGATACACGGGGAAATAAAAGGCATTGAGTCGGGAAACTGTATACCTCTAGAGGATATAAAAATTTTAACGCACACAGAAGTTCGATATGAACGTAAAATTAATATGTACTGCACTCAAGATGTCGAAGACTCGATTATAGATTTTCCCGCTAATAATAATTTCTTTGTCGATGATGACCACGAGTATATTTTTAACCCCTCAAAATTGACAATCTATATTGAAGAAATAATTTCATATATCGGTGGGTTTGTTGTTAGGAAATTAGGAAAAGCTATAAAATGTGATGATTGTCTGCTAGCTCTTATTAGCGACAAATATTTGGGTCTTATATTTAAAAAAGATAAGGGTGGCCTTATTTATCCTTCACCCGATGTAATTAAAGTATGTACGATCGCAGAAAGAATATTTAGGATTAATTCACATGGAGGAATCTCATTCTTTTCCGAAAAAAATCTTTTGTCTAAACTTATTTTAGCAACTTTCAAACGGTGCCAGGATGTATTTACGACCAATCATTTTGAAAGTCAACCTTTTATTGGAGACCACAAAGTTTTACTTATCAAGGCAATCTCCATGCATTATTTTGAACTGCGTATACATCACGCAACAAAAGGATTTGAACCCAAGCAAAAAATTAGAAACATTCATACGAAGCTTGTTTTATTTAAAGGACAATAATGTGTAAAATCAATAAAAGCAATTATAAATAAACATGTTGTATTATTATTAACTCACAAATCCAGAACATATAGTCTGGCAAAAACGTCTAGAAACGGAACTAATTTTTAATCTTTGTCAGTGTTGCCTTAGTCCGTGCTTTATCAGACAATAAATGTGCATGAAAACGAATAGATTGATTTAAAATTAATAAGAATATCTAAAGTTCTGTCAGAAAAATGGTTATTAAAGTTAATATTTTATAATGTATGTTCAACTCTTTTTTGCCAGACTGTATGTCCTAATATCACATTACAAATGGTAGGTATTTAGAATCACATCACCGCTATCCATCGTCACCCTCCTGTCCTCATCGCAATTTATTTGAGTTCGCCAGCATGTCCTTCCATACACCTTTATTATTCCTCGGTATCACATATCTATACCTATACCGATGATATTGATAATCGATTTATAAGTGTCACTTTCAAGCTTTCTCTTACATACTAATTAATAATTTTAACCACACATTGTGGGGTAAATTTTTCCTCACACGGTAACCCTAGATAAAGTGACGTATTTTTTTTTGTCTTTTTCTGCGACACGCTTTGTAGGTGTCTATTGCATTCTCTGTCTACGACTGCTATCATTTCGTTTTCGCTTAGCGTTCTTTTTGACTTTTTTTTCTCTTTGCTCGGCACCAAAGAGTCCTAGCGTTGTGTTAAATATGCCTACCATATAATAGGCATATTTAACAGTACTTTTACTTAAGAATTGAGCAATCAATACAAACAAACTAAAGCTTTATTATTAGTATAGATTTAGATAAATAAGTATTCGGGCCAATTTTTAAGTTTATAGATCAAATAGGATTTATAAGGATAGGATTTTTCAAATAAACTTTGTCCTTCCTTTTCACCACGACAAGGCTTGTTTTTAAAAAAGCGTTTGGTACATTTCCATTGTATGACTTAATTTTTATTTTCACATTTTCGAGTTAATTGATGCAAGCAGTAAAATCCACCCCTTGAACTTTATTACCCTTTTCCACTCCGTTACGAGATGATTTTTGAAAAACCCTGAAAAACACGTAGGTACTTACTTTTGGTTTTAAGAATTGAAATTTGAAATTAAGAGAAATTTATTAACTATATAAGTAAATAAAAATCAATTGCCGAATGTATCATCGCTTCAGAACGGTTGCACCTCCTATTTGGCTAATTCTTTTTTGTTGTGTTTGTAATTGTCAGGACAAGGTTTGTATGACAGATTTGATTTGGAAAATTCAACGGAAAAGTCGGAAATTTTGATGGTATTTTTGTATGAAAACAGACAAGACAGTCTAAACCACTGGGGATAGAGCCATGAAATTCACCCGGGCGACACCGGGCACGAACAGCTAGTATAATATATTATAATAAAGCTTATTCTGTAAACAGGATATCGGTATCACTTTGAACGTCATTTAAGAAGTCGACATTTCCTATCTAACTATCTCTGAGTAGAAATGACGAACCAAACTCGGGGGTCAGTTTCTTTTAAAGTCCAGACATAATCTTGGTCAGATCGTGTGAAGACCATGTAGATTAGTCTGAAATGGTCTTTTGAGAAAAGAATCACACAGATTTGAGTGGACATGTCCAGTCAGTGCCAGCAATTGTCAGTAATCGTATATCGCTCAATTCAGCGGCTAAGGAGCTCAACGATTTGACTAGCAATATCAAAGAAAGAACATTTGGGTAGGCCGCATTAAGTATTCAAACTGCCAGACTATATTAGCACCGAGTTTCTAGTTAATCCGACAACGCGATAAAATTTTTCCTTACTAACTTTGACACCCCCTAAATCCTCTCTGAAGGGTTTTTTTTTAAAACTTAGTGTCAAAAACTTTATTATTTACTGAGGCAAATATTGCCAAGTTTCAAATTGATTAACCAAAGGAATAAGATTTTTCACAATTATAAACTGTATCCCCTCTCTTCACCCCTACAGGGGTGGAATTTTGGAATTCGTTTGGGAAGTTCCCATAACTTGACTCAAAGACATTTTATAGGTACAAAGTTAATCAAGCCACGCAGTAAAATCCTCCCCTTAAAAAATTTAGAACCTACCCCTTTTTGCCCCTTCACTTTCGAAAAACCCAAAAACCTATTACTTACTAGCTGACCCGCTAGACGTTGTCCTGTCAAAATTTCAATTTCCTTTTTTCCTATTTTTTTTTTCTTTTAAACCACCCCGGTAAAGAGGAGAATAAAACAAAACAAAAAATATTCAAATCGGCCCAGCCGTTCTCGAGTTTTAGCGAGACAAACGAACAGCGATAGATTTTTATATATACAGATTTTTTATTTTCTGTCAAAAGTATAAATACTGAGTTTTGAGTTAATCGGACCACGCTTTAAAATTCTTCAATACAAACTTTAACATCCCTAAACCCCTGAAGGGTAATTTTGAAAAACGAATAATGACAAACTTTATTACTCACAGGCAAGTATTTGTGCCAAGTTTCAAGTTAATTAACCGAATGAATAAGGTTTTTCATATAAACTGTATTCCCTATTTTCACCACCACAGTGGTGGAATTTTAAACAATCGTTTGGGATGTTGCCATAACTTGACTCAAAGATTATTTACACCAATTTTCGAGTTAATCAAGCCGCGCAGTAAAATCTCCCCCTGTATAATTGACTACCTCTTTTCACCCCCATAGGGGTAGATTTTCGAAAAACCCTGATACACGTTATTCTTCATTTTTGGTCTCAAGTGTAAAAACGGAGTTTCGAGTTACTCGGACTGCGCGTTAAAGTTCCCCCGTAAGAAACTTTGAGACCCTCGAATAAAAACTAAAAATGACAGACCTTATAATTTACTTAGATAAATATTAGTACTCAAGGAACAAGAGTTTTCATACAAACTTTCATCCCCTATTTTGCCCACTTAGGGATGGAATTTCCAAAATCCTTCCTTAGTGGATGCCTGCACTGTATAAGGTTCTTATTTAGGTGTAAAATTTCAACCAGCGGTTTGGGCTGTGCGTTGATATATCAGTCAGTCAGTCAGTGAGCCAGTCAGGACTTGGAATTTTATATAGAGATAGATGAAACAGCGGCAGATATACATGACGCAAACTTGCACTCAGTAGACTGGGCTCATGTTAAACATTGTAAATTATTGTATTCACTAATGTATTACTTTTGCTTTACATAAATAATGGAGCTTTTCTCTCATTACGAATAGATTACTGTACATCAATTTCCATAACAAGATTCACCACTAACCAACACATTAAATAGTAAATTTAAAAAACCCATGTATTTTGGCAAATTTCACCAAAAAAATACTGGCAAATCGCCAGAATTTTCTGTAATTGTATTAAATGGACCACATTATGCCATTACTATTTCTACTATCTATCTATGCTATAACAGTTTTCTTTTACACTAGCTGTTTGTGCCCGGCGTCGCCCGGGTGTTTCCGGTGGATTTTCCGGAAAATTTATTTCTTAAAAACCTTGTCCTGACAATTACGAAAACAAAAAAAAAAACAAAAAAAGCAGCCGAATCGGCCGAGCCTTCTCAAGTGATGCGCTTACATACATTCGGCAATTGATTTTTATTTAATAGATTAGGGATCTGGTAATCATAGCTTGCTTACATAACAGTTTTGCAGTACATTGGAAATTAAAGTTGTTGGAAAATTCTATTTTCAATAATTTTTTAGGGTTGCGTACCCGAAGGAACCCTATTACTAAGCCTCAGCTGTCCATCAGTCTGTCCTTCCGTCTGTCACAGGGCTTTAATTTAAGTCATGAACCGTAATAGGTAGACAGTTGAAATTTTCACAGATTGTGTATTTCTATTACGGCTATAACAACAAATAAGTAATAAAAATAAAATAAAATAAAGTTAAAAATTAAAGGGGGCCCCCCCATACAACAAACTTATCATTGTGGTGTCACTGTCTAGAACTCATCGAGCATGAAGATAAAAATGAAGAAATAGGGGCCGTAAAAGTTGTCAATTTTAGACCATTTTTGCACGATTTCTATCGCAGCAATGAAACAAGTTAGGAATTTGAAACTTCTGTACATCATGTACATACCATACACTGTATTTAATCAACAAATACTAAAAACGCCAATTCATAAGGTATTTTGTTTAAACATGGGCGATATTCTGCAACTGCAAAAAATATCCTTGTAATTCACAGTATCATTATGAAATACAAAGTTATCTTCGCAATATATATTGTTATATCGCGTCTCTTGTTTCTTTTACGAAAGTATTTAAATACTATTTTAAGTATTATTTTATGTCACAGATAATAATAGGTCTTTACCTATGAAATTGCCGTTTTGTATGAAAAAATTTAAACGAATTTTTTTCATGCATTTTTTATTTGTAATCGAAGTAATCACCCATGCAATCAATGCATCTTTGCCAACGCAGTGGCAGTTTATTGATGCCCTTCTTAAAGAAATCAGCTGGACGGGAGGCAACAAATTCTTCAAAGGCATTTTGTACTGCCTCTCGGGTATTGATTTTTTTTCCCACCAAGAAGTTATCCAAATTCTGGAAAATGTAGTAGTCTGTAGGCGCAAGGTCTGGTGAGTAGGGCGGATGACGGAGAGCTTCCAACCCCAGTTCTTGCAACTTGGAGACCGTCTGCTGTGCAGTATGAGGTCGCGCGTTGTCGTGCAGGAGTAGCGGAGACGAGCGATTGACCAATCCTGGTTGGAGATGTGCCAGCTTCACCATCATTGTGTTCAGTTCTTCACAGTACACATCTGAAGTAATGTTCACCCCGTTTGGTAAGAAGCTGTGATGAATCACACCGGCGCTAGACCACCGAACAGTGACCATCACTTTTCTAGGGGTAAGTTTTCGTTTACGGCATTGTTTAGGTGCTGAACCAGGATCCAACCAACTTGCTGAGCGCTTGCGGTTATCAAACAGAATCCATTTTTCATCGCAGGTAACAATGCGGTTCAAAATTCCTTCATTTGTGTGTCTGTTGAGCAGTGCAAGGCACGTCTCGACGCGTACTTCGCGCTGGCGATCATTGAGTTCGTGGGGCACCCATTTGTCCAGCTTTTTTACCTTGCCAATTTGACGCAAATGGACCAATATTGTTTTGACGCTAACGTCGAAAGCTGCTGCTAATTCAGCCGTAGATTGTGTATCATCAGCTTCCACAATCGCCTTTAATTCGTCATTGTCGACCAAAGTCTTCGGACGACCGCGAGGTTCATTTTTCAGGTCGAAATTTCCAGAACGGAAGCGAGCAAACCAATAACAAGTGGTGCGTTGGTTTGTAGTGTTAGCTCCGTAAACGTCGTTGATGTTGCGTGCCGCTTGTGCCGCGTTGCTGCCACGACGGTACTCATATTCCATAATTACTCGAATTTTTAACGTATCCATGATGACGAAAAAGATTGAAATGCGATGAAAATGTAACACCAATCAATAAACAAATGACTACTTTTGGAAAAAAAAATCCATGTTTTTAAAATAAAATTAATTTGAAATTAGAATTCTTAGCCAAACAAAAATTATTTTGATTTGAAATGGCCAGTACTGCAGAACGGCAATTTCATAGGTAAAGACCTAATATAATATGTGTTAAATCTTGTACAATATGTTACGGAACCCATTGTGTGAGTCCAACTCGCACTTGGCTGTTTTTTTTAATTATTCTGATATAATTATGGTAAACAAAACTTGTTCAACATTGTTACATCAATATGCTGAGGTAGGTAAACCTAGCAGACAGTTTCACTGTTATTAAACATCAAAAGAATAAAATAAAATATTTTCTTACCTTGCCTTACGGTTCTCCAATGTTTGTGGTTTATCAACATCATAATGAGGTATTTCTATGTAAGAATAATCAAAGTGCACAGGCTTGTCACACATTTGAGCAACGCTGGGAAGATTTTTTGCTAATTTGCAGACCTGGAAAAGAAAGCAAAGCAATAACATTGAAATATAAATCACTAGCTTTTGCCCGCGGCTTCGCCCGCGTGGTTGTCGGAAAATATATCCCAAGGGAATGTTCATGTGGAAAACATAGGGCCATCCGATATAACTGTGCAAACTCAAATCGCTACACTATATCGTTGCCGGGGCAAAAAACTCCTCAGCATGATTTTGTCCGACATCTTCAACAATCATCGTCATATTTCAGCCAATTTACGCGAATACTTAATAAATTATACACTGAATCACTCTGCCCATTGGTGAAAACCGTAAGAAAATCCGTTCAGTATTTTTTGACTTTATCGCGTTCAAACAGACAGACTTATTGTTTAGTTAAAATTTATTATGCCAGTCACGCTCTAATAACAAATAACTATTGACCGAGTGTCCACTCATTCAAAAGTTAATTGTTGTAGTAATTTCTTCGTAAAAATGTCGAATAAAAAAATATTAAATATTACCTCAAGATACGAACTATGTCATTTCCAATCCCTTAGATCTCTTAAAAAAAGGTAGGTAATATTTTATTTAATTTGTGAATTTTAAAATCAACCCCTATTGTACCCCCTTAGGGGATGATTTTTCAAAAACGCTGAACCGCATATTTCTTTATTACCTACCAAAAGCATAAATTTGAAATTTCATATCCCTAACTTAAGAAATGCTGGGTTTCCCATACAAACTTTCATCCCCTATATCAGCCCCTGTAGGATTATTTTTGAGAAAAAAAAGTAGCCTGTCCTTCCCCAGGATGCCATCTAAGCCTTGACAAATTTTATCGAAATCCGTTCAGTGGTTTAGGCATGAAAAGGTAACAGACAGACAGTATGGATGTGAAAGTTTGTATGTTGAATGTTTGTCACTCAATCATGTAAAAACGGCTGAACAAATTTAAATTATTACCCCTGTAGTATGTTCCCGTGGAACAATCTTTGACCTCCTTGCAGGCGAAGCCCCGTGGCCCGTGCAAAACCTAGTACTTACTTAAATAGTTTCACTCGGCTTATAATTGAAATGTGTAGCTTGATATTATGTTGCTGTGTGCACTAGTCATGTCTAAGGCATAATATTATCTGTAATTTTGTATGATGTAATCTTACAGTGGGTAAAAAATTAAGATGTGTATTTATTGCAGTAAGATGTTTATGTTTGTAACCGTGATATAGTTTTATCCCTAGGGATATAGATTCATATAACTATATCTTTTTTTTTAATATTCATATAACTAACTGTCCGAGTGCCCTAATTTTGCTACTGCAACCAATTTCGACGTAGCGCTCGCCATAGTTGGTCACAGTTCTAACCTAACCTAACCTATTTGGTTGGAGTGTCCTAATACTTATGTTCCTAGTAAAATAGTTATATTCCTTGTAAGATAGTTATGAACCACTTTCATATAATTATATCCCGGTAGATAGCTATATCCCTAGAGATATAACTATATCACGGCTACAAAGACAGGGAAACTGTAGCAAATAAATTTGCTTAAAGGACTAAGACGACCCACTGACCGGAGTCTTATACATAAATTCATTTTAGAACATCTCTATAACTTAGAGATACTTTCACATGTAAGGTTGTAAGGTTATAATCTTTTTTTAACACAAACATTCAGGTGTTGACTGATGGACATTGATGTAGAAAATAAAACATCTCAGTCGATGAAATTTAAAAACAGAATGATGGTAAATCATAATTATTTAGCCATCTATTACTCACAGCACTAAGGGATCTTACAGGCCGAAACATATTGTTGCTTTTGATGAACAAGAAGGTGAAAGAGTAGGTAGTTAGTTTCTCTGGCTTTCGATTTTCTCTCACACTCGATCTCAAGAAAACTAGAAAAAGTCTAAAACAAAAATAGATCAATCGGTAAAGAACGTGACTTGACAATGACAGCTTGACAGATGATATGACACTTGACAGAAAAACATTTGCAGTTTTTTTGTTTTGTAGGACATCGGCCGACATCGGAGGTCGGACTGTTTTCATATTTCACACCCTGGAATCTAGTAGGCTCTTTTCACAGAGTACATTTGTATATTCTTTTGGCACCTTAGAGCATTTAACCTTTAGGTTAAATGCTCTAAGTTTGGCACTGACTAAATAAAATTTGGGAGCACCAAGTGCGATATGCCAGGGGCGTTTTTACAATTTGCAGGTCAGTTTCACGTTATATGTTGATCAAAATATGATTTGCGACCGTAACAAATGTGTATTTACTTACTAAAATTTTTTAGCCAAACGATATTCGCTGTCTTTCGCTGTGGATGACAGCTGCTGAAAATTGAGTTGAATGGTGTGCAGGAGAAGCCTATAGATGTTCAGCCTGCAGATTGCTGTACAGTATTCTGATGAATGTTAACGATATTTGTAGTAATTGTTAGATGTCGAAAATCATATTTTGATCAACATAGAACAATTTGAATTTTGCAGGCTTTCCTATCGCATTTCCATTACAAATTATTATTTATAATTACATTACAATTTATAATTTAAAATATTTTTACTTTAAAGTACTTACTAATTCCATGAAAAGCCTACGTACATCTGTCATCTGTGGTAGATAGATGCGGGATGTGGTTGCCATGGTGACAGTGTTGTGTAGATGTACAATTCAAAATTCAACCACAAACTGCAAGGAACTCATAAAATCATGTTATACTGATTGAGAGTGATGTTATTTGCATTGGAAGAATTATTATCGAATTGTTAATAGTTTTTCTCTAGTAGAACATGTTACCGATACGTGATTTTATATTTACTACTATTGGTAAGTACACTTCGATTATGTTATTTGGCTACATAATCTTTCCCAATCTCAATAAATCAATGGTTTCCCATTTGAGCATATAGCATAATCGTAAATATTGTGTCTAAAGCAAAACCAACAGAATAATCTGCACAAACCTGACGATTGCTAATAAAAACACATGGAAACGGGCCTGCTAAGTCCCACATAAATTTATAAAGTTTTCACGGACATGCAGTAAAAATATTATTATCCGTTTAGACCCAGAATAACCTAAACTAATTAACTTCACTTTTAGGTTGTGGTCTTTTCCGATTTTTTCTTTATTATCTTTCAGAGCACTATTACAACAAATTGGATTTGAAATTGGATGAAAATTCAGAAGATGCATTATCTGATTTCATCAACAACCCACAAATACTTATAATACAAGGCTTTATGCAAAATGAAAATATATTTCTTCATACTAAAGTGAGTATTTTTCAAATAGGTATTGGAATATCATAATTCTATGATACTTCAATAAACCAGAAGATCTATGATAGATATTATTAGATTTGTGACAATATTTGAAACAGGATTTGTTCATACAAATTGAGATACTTATTGTAATGTTTTTAGGGTTCCCTACCCGAAAGTGCCAAACGGAACCTATTACCAAGCCTCCGGTGTCCGTCCATCTGTCTATCAGCGGACATCTCATGAACCGTAATAAGTATTAGACACTTGAAATTTTCACAGATATCAGAAATTTTCTATTGCCGCTATAATAACAAATAATAAAAATAAATTAAAGGGGGTCCCCATTTATACGCAAAATACGCGCATTGTCGTGGAGAGCTAAGGTGGTCCCCATCAAAATAAACTTTTGATTTTGAAATACTTTTAAAACGATTTATTGTATTTAATCATTAATACAATAAATCGTTTAAATGCTGTTTCATAAGGTATTTTGTTTTTATGTAGACGATTTTCTGGAACTGCAAAATAACTTTGTAATTCACAGTAAAGTCTATTCACAGTGTCATTATGAATTACAAAGTTATCTTTGTGATTGTTAAAATTTAAGATGAAAAATATTCTTTGTTTAGTATTTTCATAAAAATAAAATAAAGTTAAAATACAAGAAATGTGTTTTTTTTTTAAACTGAAGTATTTTTTTAAAATATGTACTTAAATATAGTATGGTGGCTTGGAACCTATCATGTGCGAGTCCGACTCGCACTTGGCTGGTTTTTGTAATATAATATTTTGATTACATGCAAGGGATTTTGGTTTAATAACCAGATCAGACAATAAGGTTTTGTTGATAAGAAATTTCCAATGGAACCATTCAACAAAGAAGTTTAGCACTGAACTAAATGATATCTTTGATTCAAACATTAACAACATTTGAATGCACATTTATTTACTTTTATTTTTTCACACTACAATCTCAACTTTCAGATACAAGATAATAAAAACAAATCTATTGTATTTTACAAAACCTCTGCACAAGAGTTATTGAAAGATGATGCTGTACACAATATTAATATATTGACTCTATCTAATAACACAGCAGAGTCATTATATCAGATTTGGAGGCAAGTTTACACACCTCTACTGGCTGCAGTGAGTATATAGTTAATTATTCCTAAACAGTTTCATCTAATACAAATAGCATTATTAGTTTATGGATGTAAGAAGCACAAGATTGGTTGTTGTGGCAATGCTTGGTGGATGTGGCTGAATGGTGATGGTTATTGAAGGTATATAAATTAAGATTTAATTTTCAGGGAAGTGACTTATATTCTAATAAACTACAAAAGAATCTGTCAGATCTAGAATCTAACTTAAGGATTTTGGCCCATGGTAGAGGGAACACTAACATAAATGGTAAGTGTCTTGTATGTGAAATCCAATATTTACTGTAAAGGTCCAAATATCGATCCTTGTGGCATTCCTAACTTCTAATAAATTACTCTTATACCACTTACACCAGCACTGTTTTGAGTAGATATTTCCATCACAAAAAAGTGGGGGAAATAATTAGAGCTTAATCATAATGCTGCGGTAAATCAGTAAGAAAAACTCCCTTTTTCTATACTTGTGAATTTTCTTTTGACATTTCTATGTTCCCCTTTTTGCACAGTTGTGCTGTCAATACAAGATGAACTGGAATACTGGAAAACATTGGAACAAAAGAGGGATGTTAATAAAAAGGAGAAGGAGGCAGCATCTACTTTTTGTGAACTTTTCGAAGATGTAATGGAAGAAGTAAGGTAATCGGTCATAATATTTTTTTTTATCATAGTAAATTTTTTTGATCTATGTTTTTCTAACTCATAGTGTCATACTTACAGGAGAAGGTAGGTAGACATTATGCCCATGACATCTCTGTTCTCATTCCACAGATCATTTTTAAATCCATCACAGAATTCTTTCAATATATTTTCAGGACTATACATTCCAGTCCAATGGATGAGATTAGAGAGTCAGCAGAAAACATAGGTGGAATTCTTGATGATATTTGGCGGATCACTACCTCGCCATATGCTCAAGATAGGATGGTTCATGTGTTTGATATTATTGGTATGAATCAATACTTACTACAAGGTTGAACTTGCAGCCGGGTCCTTATATTAATTGATTTATCTATCTACATTAATTTCATTGCACTGCCCTCTCGTTTAGGTTGTCTTGTTAAATATCAAAATAAAAGTTCAAAACTTAAATAATTTTTGAATCGTTTTTAGGTCATGAAATATGTTCAATAATACAAAAAACAGTGTCTACCAGTGATCTTTGGAAAGTCCACAATGGAGTCAAGGATAGTGAAGTACTAAACCTTCTAGCTGAGAGTTTTAAAGTGATTCAGACTTGGAACAGCGCCTGCGAATCGTTAACTGAAACATACTGGCCTAACTACGCGCTTCATGCGTGGAATGGAAAACCTTATGCGCCACCGTTTTGTTTGAACTTCCAAAATAGATTGAAAGAGGTTGGTATCTCCATCATGGGTATGGGTTACTTGGCTAAATAATGTCTTTGGCTCAAATGGTAAATATAGTTTTATGAATAAACTTACGCGTTATTTTAAACTTTATTTTTAGATTCACGACATCAGGTCTACACATTGTCAGTTGAATAAATTACTATCGAACAATGAAAGATCAGAACTGCAGACTCATCAACTGTTCGCGCCTTTTGAAAGTTAGTACCGCCTTTTCGTTCCACTCAAATATGTGTCTTATTGCTTCTTTTAAATAACCTTCGTATTTATTTATAGGTGTTAATATTTGGATGTGTAACGGGCTGAACCCAGGATGGGATATAGCAGTTTCCAAATTCTCAACAAGTTTACGTCCTGCTGAAACAAAAGTAGCTGAAAAGTTAAAACCTAGATTGCATAATATGTCTACTAAACAGGTAAAGTAAGACAAACACAAAAAAAAAAACAATCAAAATTATAATTAAAACTGTTATTATTAAGAAACCTATTTAGTTCGTCAGTCAGATAATAAAAATATATTAGACACGTATTTTTTGCTTTATCATATTAAAAAAAACCGGCCAAGTGCGTGTCGGACCACGCACAATGAAGGGTTCCGTAGTTGGGATGAATTTATCCCTAGAACAAACTTAACATTGTAATTGAAAAACATGTTCTCCAATACATTCCAACTGTAAATGTAAGTTTGTACTCAGAATATTGAGAGATTTACCATGTTATTTTAAGACCACATACTTCTTACAGGTTTTCCTTTAATTTACAGGTAATGATCTATTTTCTTTATTTTTATCAAAATTTTAGGCTCAGCAGTTTCGGAGAGTATTAAATTTTTGTCTATTTTCTTAAATAACTATAAAACAATTTATTTTAAAATTATAAAAAAAAATATATTTGAGACCCTCATAGTAAGCCCTTTCATTTGATTTGTTACACGGTATAGTATGCGAAACTTTTTTTTAAAATTTTCTTATTTGCCCCCCAAAAGTGACCCCCATATTCAAAATTCATTTATTTACCCTTCCGTGTTTGGGTCACAGAAATTCATATGTGTACCAAATATCAACTTAATCGGTCCATTAGATTCAGAGAAAATCGGCTGGGACAGACGGACATTCAGACAGACACACGAGTGATCCTATAAGGGTTGCGTTTTTTTCCTTTTGAGGTACGGAACCCTAAAAACTAGAGCGAGTCGGACTCGCGCACCGAGGGTTCCGTACCATCATTTATATGTAATTTTTGTTGATGATTTCTGAAAAACTGTGCTATTTAGAGACATCGTTTTATTTTTCCTGTAATCTATACATAACTACTATCATGTAGAATAATTTCAGATAGGGAGGGGGGGTACGTTATTTTTAAAACATTTTTCATCAAAAGGCGAACACTATGCGGCCTAAACAAAGTAAAAAAAAAATGTTTGGGACTGTGCAAACAGCGCTCTTTCATATGATACCCCACATGCCACTTCGAATTTTTAAGACCCTCTTTCAGTCCCTGTTGCAAAAAAAAACATATATATTTTTGTTTTTTTCTTATTTGCAAAATAGTTGGTAAGTTTATAGCATTAGTAGTTCTTGAGCTATCCAGCTGTGACAGACGGACAGACAGACACCATAAGGGTTCCTTTTTACCATTTTGGTACGGAGCCTTAATTACTTATGAATAGCATTCAACTTGGGGAGTGGGGACTCTAACTGTAATAAACTACGTATAAAATCTAGCAAGGAGTGACGCCATGCCACATTTTAATTCAATGAATCGCCGTAATTTTTTGACTACGAAAAAAAGAAAAAATACGTGTACAATATGTTTTAATAATCTGCATGACGGAACAAAAAAAAATTTGTCATCATCCCTATTGTAGTGTAGTTACTGTCAATATTTCGACCATAATCATAAATCTTAGTTTTCTTCTTTGTAGATGCTGTACGAATTCATGAGATACAGTGCACTAATAGAGCGACCTCTCGTAAAGCACGCGCTCAACAACGAGCTAGAGATATTCGTCGCATCTCTTATATCAATGCTGAAGAGTATCCAAACTCAGATGGATGCTGATGAGGTGGATGTCCAGATGTACCAACCCCCTGAAATGTCCACTGTCGTACTGCAAATACAGTGGGCTAAACTCACAGAAGCGAAGGTAATGGCCAATAGACATAATGGGCCAGCATTTAGGCGTATTAAGTTAAAATGATGATGATTTATTAAAGCGGGTTTATTACGTGTGGTATATGGACGAGTACGACAGTGAGGGGCTCGTGGCTGAATGATAACAGCTACACGGGTCAATCGATCAAGTTTAAGCTACGCTAACCGCGGTCGGTTTGTGGATAGGTGACCATCCATTACATATCATATCACATATCGAGCCTCGGAAAGCATGTTAAGCTGTTCGGCCCTGCTGTCATTCGTAGATTTGTGACAGTCGTTACGGGTAGTTAGTAGCCCAAAAGTCTGACAACCAGGCTTACCAAGGGGTATCGTGTAAGCTAGTACTGGGTCGTAGAGATCAGATAGGTACTTGGTCCAAGTAAAATACTGGTATTCAGCTGCATCCGGTTAGACCGGAAGCCCACCCCAAACATAGTTGGGAGGAGACTAGGCAGATTTGGATTTATATGTACGACAACAAACGAAACTCGCCCGACTTGGGCGACAACAAACGTAATCCGTTCTCTGTGTGTTTTGCGCTTAAACCTATAAAACATTCCAGGTGAAAGAAATTCAAATGTGTGCAGAGAAGTACTTGAAAGAATTTGACGGTAGTTCTGAATTGCACAGTCTCGCTACAAAAGTGCTGAAAGATCTCAAAAATATGTACACACAGCTACATGAAGAGTGGTGTCGCGATCTGCAGGTTAAATAAAAATGATACGCTATTTACAATTACGTGCAAATACTTTCGCGGAATTCAAGCGCGAAGTTCTTCAAAGATTAAGTTTTGATTGTAATTTTAAATAATTTACGAACCATGATAGTCACTTTTAATTTGTCTAATTGTAACTTTTTGCACATGATAGTTTTTGTTACAATGGGTTATGTCAAAATACAGCTAAAATATTCTTTAGGCGCAAGCAAAGAACGGGTCACTCCAAATATCTCCAGACAAGCCGGTAGTGGAATTCAGCGGCAGTACTCGTCTGATGGTGGTGAACTTCAACCCAGGTCTGGTTCGCGCCGAACTAGAGGCACGTGCGCTTGCGGCGATGCATCTGCCGCCGCCGCCTGCTGCAGCTGCGCTTGATACGCTCAGCAATGCGCTGGCGCATGCACGACCGTTGCAACAGGTATAAAGCTTAAAGAAAAATGAAAGAAAGAAAATATATTTATTTGCGCTGAACAAGACGCAAAGAAAAAACACAAACAAAAAAAAAACAAGTTCGGAGAATATACAGATCCACCAAAAACGGCCATCGCTCAGAATAATGCTGTGACACCATGCGAAACAAAGCCACAGCGCTGGTTTACCAAATAATTTGTTTACCTTTGGAACATGTGTAAATAACTTTCATAGTATTTACTTTAATTAATTTCGAAACCACTTTGGTGATAGTACTTCTTACAGATATAAAAAAAGTCATATTTCAGACTTTGTCCGACTTTTCATAAACCCAGGAATCAACATGAATGTATTTATTTCAAGTGTCATTTTCCAGTGCATAAAGAACACACAACAACAGCAACAACATCAACATTTGGATGCTGTTATTATCATATTTCCAGGTGGCATCATTCCACAACACTCTAGGCGAGCGCATGATCCCGTCCACCCGTCCGATGATGTTGCAAGCAGCACTGGACTTGTCCAACTTAGTCCAGGATCAGAAGGCAGTTTACTGGGACGACGTTGAACAACTATCCAACTACACTGAAAAACTCAAGAAAATTGTCTTAAAATTGGAAATACAGGTAATTCTTCCTCTCCTTACATACTCCGTGCTTCATAATAATTATTTATTAAAACTTTAAGCACAAGTAAAAAAATCTTGTCCAGGCGGAATCCTGAAGCATTTCCTACCAGTCAATCATCCTCGTGACTCAGAGATGAAACATGGCAGGTGCAACATAAAAGATAGATAGCTCTAAAATAATTATAAAATATAAAAATAATACATAAGTTGACTAATACATACAGGGAGTACCAGAAAGGTGTGGTCGAATTTAAGGTTGTGGTACAGACCATCAAACTGAACAACTTTCTCCATGGGACCAACATCGTAATCGCGAAAAAATGATCAACTGTCCCATACAAAACTTCAATACCTACTCGATTCAAATGTATGGGACGGCTGGTTATTTTTTCGCGATTACGATGTTGGTCCCATGGAGAAAGTTGTTCAGTTTGATGGTCTGTACCACAAAAATAAATAAAAAGAAAAAAAAATAAAAAATACCACACCCAAAAAAAAAAAACCAAATTGGACCACACCTTTCTGGTACACCTTGTATAAACAAAATAAACTTTATCAAAAGAAATAACAATCAGTTGAGGGAGAAAACGAATACAGCGCCTGAGCTTCTGCCAACTTGTTACGTGTACGTTGTGGTGTGTATCCTTCACATAAAAGATAACCGACTGGTTGTCGTTCTGATATAATATCTAGGTTCATCAGCCAAAAGACGGGCACTGCCGGACATAGGCCTCTCCTGCGTGTCTAATATATCTTACAAGTTTAAATGGTGTCTTGCAGGCAATTAAGGTTTTGTAAAATATGTTCTTCGAAGTACATTAACGAGAGTTCCAAGTTTATAATTAATAGTTCATTGATCATTATTTCATCGTTCTATTTCAGAACACTTTTTTAACTGGCCAACATGTAGCGATCAGAAATATTGTTCAGAAGCTGATAGAGACTGAACTCTTGGCCAAACAATCTGAATGGAAGAAAGGTGTCAAGGAAATGAGAGATATTATAGACAAGGTGGGTATTCTAATAAGGTTTAATACATTATAATATTCTGATTCATAAAGAAGTAACGGTACACACTCCTGACCCTTTTTTTTTACCACTTGCTCTTCACAAAACAGATCCTAATTAGTATACTACCTATTGTCACTGTAACGTTTTGACTCTATATAACATCTCCCTTCCTCATCTGAATATTCTCAACTAACATAATGCAACTAAAGTCCGCCCGTCGAGAAAATGCGTTCCTGACACCTATCAGTTGGACATTTTCTCATGGACCTAATAATGTAATATAAACTGGACTGAGCTCTCCAAAAATCGTATCATACAAAAATGAACCATAAGGATTGCACCTTAGGTTTACATTTGATAGGATATCTTAGCAGAGGCAAAACGAGACGAGAGAGATAGCTCGAACGGAGGCTGTTTGTCCCTTTTGCTCAATTGCAAAAGATAAAAATGTTAAAGGTGGTAGAAAATATTTCACCAACTACAAGTAAAATAAGTTACGTATAATTTTTTTAGCATTTAGATTAGTTTTAAATAATTTTATTTATAGGTTTACAATCTGTACATCATAGTCAATAATTTTATATAAGTAAAATCCATAAGTAAAAATAATCAAAATAATATGATTGTTTGGTAGCTATCATATAATTACTCTGGTAACACTGTAATCTGACAGCAATGGTTTCATGGCGGTTCTTTTTCAATTTAAATAGTGAAAATAATGGTGAGAAAGTGTTGCATCAAGAGATGTAAAAGTGAATCATATGCTGGTTGTATGGCATTTCATTTCACAGGTAAGGATCCGAATAACAAAGATTTTATTTAATAACAATTTTGAGTCTAAGTAGTGTGACCATGCTCTAGACGTTTTATAGACGGAAGACGCTAAAGCTTTTGTGTATTTCTCATTAAAACTATTAATGTTAGCCGAAAATACAATTTGTACCTATGTATCGCGTGATTGAAATAACATAATTTTTATGCTGGTTACAGCTTTCCATCGAAAGAAGAAATGAAGCAAAAATCCAACCAGGATGTAATTCCCGAATCACAAACAATTACTAAAAATTCTGTGGTGTGTAGCCTTCATTTCAAGCCGGCAGATTATTATATAGCGAAATCTCGTTGAGTGTTGAATGCTAATGTAGGTACCATAATTTTTTCCAGTAGTAAGGATATTGGTTTTATAATTTGTATTATCAGATTCTGTTTCTCAGCCTAGTTTCAATAAATAACTTTTGATTTTGATTTTTGACACACTTAAGTTTTATTTCCCTTTGCTTCCCTTAAATACCTAAACACCAGCTCTATAGAGGAAACGAAAAAAAGAGCAAGAAAGGGCCATGGTCCCGGAACGAGATTCTACATGCACCCTTGCCTACTTCATAAGCCCTGTATCATGTACGTGATCATATTTGATGAATCGACACAAGACTTGTCTCAACAATATTGTAGTCTAGCTATCATAACATCTTTTCTCAAAAACATGGGTAGATACTAGGACACGGTTCAAAACCAACATAGAACACAACAATGTTCAGTTTCAAATAAGAAGCTTTCGAAAAATGTATTTCGATAGATATGTATAGTTTTTATCCAACGCGGCATTAATTCAACACTCGTATACGGTTCCGCATTTTCGTTCTATAAAGACATTTTGATTTCATTAAACGTTATTATTTATTGATTTATTTTCGATTTTCTAAAATAGCATTTTGGAGCAACCTGTAGCGCAGAGATAAAAATTGAAACGAAAGAGAAAGAAAAGGCCACGCCACTCGAGTTTTTTTTCCATGAAGCTACTTAATAGCTTAATAATAGCTGGTTCAGAACAATAGACAAACGGTGAACATAAAAAAACGGTGTTGGTCAATGACATTTTTTTTACCAGATGGCATAGAATAATAGCTTCATGAATGAGTCTTTTGCATACTAATTGTGGTTATTATCTCATTATTTAGTTTGTTTTAATTTTTTTTTTCAATTCACGAATTATTTTATCTTATTTTAATTTTTATGATTATTGGCCAATAGTCCTACCCGCGTGTTGAAGGCATGTCGCGATGGCGGAAACATGTTGTATAAGGTTCCATTATTTCATTATATAAGTAACTTAAATACAATATTTTGTATTACAAACAATCATTTGAAATCACTTAATGTCCACCGGACCCAAATTCTCTTTCAAAACGAATTTTCCTGATTGTTATAAAAATGTTTGGTCACCCTATTAGAAAGGGATAAACAGCCTCTGTATGACATATCTCTCTCTGCTGTTGTTTTTGGTACGAGAGCTCAGTCCAGTTTATATATTAGGTCCATGCATTTTCTAGTTGTAATAAGGATCAAATTCGCAAAACATACTTGTTAGTATGAAACTGAAAGGTGTCAAGAACGCATTCTCTCGAAAGCTGGACTGTAGCTAATGATTAGGCTTGGATGGACATCACGAAGGCCAATTCTCGTATCTAAAAAAGTTCAAATTCAAATCGCAATCTCATGCCAGCGACAATCAAATGTCAAAAATATAAGTAAACGCTATACAATTTTTAACAGATTGAGACTGAGATGATATTGCGAACGTTATTAAAAATACGGGAATTGCCCTCAGGTAGTCCAGTATCATTGCTGACCATCATCATTATTTTCTCATACAAGTAGTAGTAGCGGAGGAGGGGCCTGTGGCTAAGTAATAACAGCCGCACGAGTCGATCGATCAGGTGACCATCTTTACATACCAAGACCCCTCCGCGCCTCGGAAAGCAGTCTTTGGTCCCGGCTGTCATTCGTGGATCTTTTACAGTCGTTATGGGTCGTCAAAAGCCCGAAAGTCTGACAACTAGTTTTACCCAGTGAGTTGTAGAGGTCAGATAGGCAGTCTCTTCATGTAAAATACTGGTATTCAGTTGCATCCGGTTAGACTAGGAAAAGGCTAGGCAGACGATGACAAGTGTAGTAGTACTTCACAATGCTTTCTTGTTATTTTTTCATAGGTGGAATCTAACGGTTACAAGAACACAGAATTGTGGCGATCTCATTGGGACTGGCAGCTGTACAAGGCGCTTGAGTATCAGTATATAAAGACGCTGCTTTCGCTACACAAGCATTTCCCGCATGTCAAAGTTGATCTGGTTTTACGGTAATTATCACAACTTTTTATTTATATTTGTGTAGGTAACGTCTATGGACCTTAGTTATCGGAAAAAAAAAGATAAAACGATCGACTTGAGTATTGTAGTCTGTAACTGCGACTGGACAGTTTTCATATTTGTAAGTAGATTCAAAAATAATGTCATTCGTGGATCTTTGACAGTCGTTACGAGTTGTCAGAAGCCTGAAAGTCGTGACAAGTCTTACCCAGGGGTATCGTATTACCCAGTAACTGGATTGTGGAGGTCAGATAGGCCGTCGCTCCAAATAAAATACTAGTATTCAGCTGCATCCGGTTAACTGGAAGTCGACACCTACATAGTTGGGAAAAGGCTAGGCAGATGATGATGATGTAGCTAGATTGAATAATAATTTGGGCCTTTCATAGACTCGTCGCAGTATCTGGGGGAAATGGTGTCTGCATATCTTCAGAAGGCAAAGTTATGCATAAGAAAGACAGGAAACGGTTCCGTTTTCATATAAAGTTGGAAGTTAATCAACGATCTCCAAAGGTTACAATTACATCGTTTATCTGACAGTTTCATTAAATTATTATGTTTTAATTACGTATCAACAACCGTTTAATTAATCTGAAACTACGATCTTAGACCTAGTTTTAGCTAATTATCAGTTACTAGCATCTTGCATGAGGAAGCCTTGTTTGACCTTTTTTATCTATTCGTGGTAAATAACCAACGCTTAGTATATCAGTCATGGGATTACGAAACACATTTATAATGACGAAAACATTCATATCACTCGTATGAAAGTACTTTTAGTTTACATAATCTAACTATATATGTCCGCTTAGAACTGGCTTAACCCTTACCGTTCTAATGCCAAATGCAATATTGATTTATGTTGTGGTGAATGATAATTAGGTTTGTCATTTGATTGGTTACATGGCTGAATGGATGCTCAGTAACCATTTACTGACAATCCATTCAGCTGTGTAACCAATCAAACGTAAATCGATCTATGAGACTCAACATTGACCTATCTCATAATTATGCACATGCCACATAATTAGTAGGTACTTGTTGATATTAACGCTTTGAAGGACCTTAAATACAAAAGCTGTCAAATTGAAATATTTATTCTTCAGATGAGAGTTATCTGACTATTAAAAAATTAGCGTTTAGTAAATCAAAGAAATTAAACAATATCAGAAAATTAAAATTGGTAAAAAACATTATTTCACATGGGTCTTCCAACCGGGTTAAAAGGGTTGACAAATTGAAGAATAAACTTATAATAGCAATATTATTCTCGTCGCATGATACAGCGGCCGTACTACGTGATGCATACGCATAAATAAAGTATCGTTATGTGATTTTTACATTGCTTGTCCAGTCACTTAGCGGCATACTTAGGTAATTGCAAAAATAGTGCAGTCGCTGTGATACATGAAAACAAAAGTAACGTAGTAAAAGCAAGAAATATTTTTCGATTTGTTGTTTTTCATGATTTTAAAGACAAATATAAATACTGTTACTTATTTATGATAAGTGATTCATGATTCATAAAGTTTTTAGTTTGGCTTCGGTTTTTAAAAGAAACCACTGAACAAAACGGCATGATATCGCGATCACGGTCGAAAGCGCAATAGTTCGCAGAAACGGCCATTTGCCTGTGACATGAGCAGTGTGATCACGACGCGCGGACACCGACACGCCCCCATGCCACTTCTCCTGTTTTTTATATTACTATGTTTACGACCCACTCCCTCTCATCGAGAGGAAGCCTGTGTCCTAGCAGTGGGAACATTATAGGCTTATTATGGTGTTATGATGAGTGTCCTTCAAAGCGTTACGTAAACAATTGATCATTGCATGTTGCTAAATCAAATCGAATCTCAGAAAGTCGATTTCGTATCTTTATAATTTCGTTTTATATAGTTATTTTATATGGCCCAAAAGGAACACAAATGAATACTTTAGGGAACCCGTAAGAATGATCACTGAATCCGTCCATAAGGTTCAAAATACCATAAAACATCTCTGTCCAGAGGTTACGCAGTTCGCGTGCAACCAGCAATAGAAGAGCTTCGAGTTCAGCACTATCATCAGTTGAGGCGCCTCGTCTCCATGCCAGCACAGTTCGTCGGCCTGCAGAACAATATCACTGAGAAACAATCCATCTTTGCTGCTATTGTTGAGAAGTAAGTGACGTTAATCCTAATCCTAACTAATATTATAAATGCGAAAGAAAGGTTTTTTGTTTGTTTGTTACCTTTTCACGCCTAAACCACTGAACTGATCATCCTGAAATTTTGCATATAACTTAAATGCAAAATTTCAGGATGATCGGTTCAGTCAGGTGTACAGAAACGGACATAGGGTACTTTTCATCCCGAAAAAAAGTACTGTTCCCGAGGAATACAACAATAACGTTCTTATGATAATAGATGGCGCCACGTGTCTTTCGAATCATGATTGAAATTGCAGAAACTTCAGTAGTGTGTTAAGAGATTTAAAAAAAAATTAAGTACCTAATACATTTTGTGAGTCTAGAGTGTCGATAAATCGGTTTTTCATCTTCCTAACTAATATTATGAATGCGAAAGTGGGTTTGTTTGTTACGCTTTCACGTTAAAACGGCTGAATGGATTTGGATGATATTTGGTACACGGGTAGACCATGCCTGGAATAGGACATAGGATACTTTTTATCCCGGTATTATGTTCCCGTGGAATAATATCCGAAATGCACGCGGGCGAAGTCGCTGGCGAAAGTTAGTTTTCTATAATTTAATGATCAGTGCTGTGTTTAAAGACCAACTAGACATTTGCCTTTGCAGCATTTATAATAATTTATGTTCAGGGAAAGTGCAGCTTAGCGCGTTAAACTCTGCCAAAAAATATTAACATTGCGGAAGTTTACGTAGAGTCAAACATAAACAACTTATTTGCTAGCTAGAGCAACAAAGCGGCAGACGCAAAAGACACAACATCTGCCTAGCCTTTTCACAAATATGTTGGGGTCGGCTTCCAGTCTAACCGAATGCAACTTAAAACCAATATTTTACTTGGTGCGACTGCCTATCTGACCTACACAAGACACGTGGTCTATAGTTTAACCAATACGCTGTACCCGCCTTAGGTATGTGCGCGGCGGGACGGGGGTGTAATGCAGGCCGCTCATTCGTCATTGCTCACGGCGTCCCACCGCTCATTGGTCAGTCCCGCCCCCCGCCTCTCCGCGCATTCCTAAGGCGCAGTACAAACTATGAATAAAACGTTTTTTGTTTTCGTATAACGACTAAATTATATACTAAACTCTTTTTGCAATGTGAAGGCACAGCTGGCTAGGCAACAAAGCAGTAACCCAACTCGAAGCAGCCCTATCATCACTGGAAGCGTCATGTGCGTCGTGGACGCGGCGCGCGGCGTTGGCGTGTGTACCCGACCTCGACGCGTTATGTAAGGAACACCTTACAGAGCCGATACATTGGGAGAGCAACTTTAAAGCCTGCAAGGCGTATGGACAGGCGGTCGCTAAGATGACTTTGTGAGTTGAAGCATTTTACACTGTAATTTTTTGGGATGAGATTTTAGAATAGAGACTTGTGGGCAAAGGAATTAGGAGAAAAACCAAACCGGTGGCGGTGTTTTTCGATAAGGTTTAGCCATGAATTTTTTTTTTGCAAAATATCTCCCTGTATAATTGTACCAAACGATAGCTTTGCTCTTAAAGATCATACATGGTGAAAGGGGTGAATTCAGATAAATGATTCTAAGCCTAAATTCAGCTAAATAATCAAATTAACTTTCAGCGAGGATGAAAAGATAGAATGGATATCAGTTGGTACAACAACTTTACGGCGTGAGTTCGAAGCCCAAGCGCGAAACCTTTGGGGCTGTCTGATGACGTCACTAGTGGCGAGTTGTAGATCAGATGCAGCAAAGATAGATGCGTTTGTGGCCTCTGCGGCTGTGATGTTGGAGAACCAAGCTTTGCCTAAAAATGCTAAGGAGCTTGCTGAAATGAGTGCTACGCAGCTAGCCTTGCAGCAGCAAATGCCCGAAGTAAGGAAAGGATGTTACTGAATAATATAAGATGAAAATCTAAAAGTATAGTGGTTGCAAACGGCGAGCCCGTGTCATGTGACTTTTATAAACATAGACATAACGTTTCACTTACGATGATAAACGCGAAATGTAAGAATTTTACTTAATACAAGATTTGTTTAACATACAGATGGAAAATACAGTAGAGGCGCTGAAACGAAAAGGTCATATGCTGCGAACGTGGGGACGGGACTCATCCGTAGATGGAACAATGAAAGAATGGCAGAAGATACACGAACTGATGCTTAGTCAACAGAAGATGTTTGAACATCAGGTATGAATAAAACAGTAGGCAATAATACATTACTCAATTGTTGCTAAGTTAAAATGAGCAGGCTTCTAAAGAAAAGTACATAAAAAAGCGCCATAGGCTTATTAAAATTATGAAACGTCAGAAGCTAGGTGCACAGTTCCAATTGGTCGTTTCCTATAGAAAAGAGCCGGGAAGAAACTCCAGGGACTCTCTTATAAAAATCATTGGCTTTTACAATACTACAGTGTTAATAAGTATGGGAGGACAGTGTAGGCCTGTTAACAAGTACCAGGTACTTATTATATGATTAATATTAAAAGCCTGTGATGCCCCACTGCAGCGCAAAGCCACTTTTCTCTGTTTAAACTGCTGAGGACCACTTCTTGTTGAAGGAGTCCAGCTCATCCCGCCATCTCCGTCTGGGCCTGCTGCGATGTCACTTGGCATTAAGAGGGACCCATTGGGTCGTAAGTTTGGGCCATTGGTCGTCTGACATGCAGCAGATGTGTCCTCCAGTCCAATTCCTTTAGCGTGGCAGCTTTCCGAGTGACATTAGTTATCTTTGTTAGGGAACGGATGGTCGTATTCCTAACCCGGTATGTTAGTTTGGTACACAGAACACTCCATTCCAAAGCCAGGTACTTGATAAAATCAAAAGTAGTGAACAAATCGAAGCATCTGTGAGTCTACATTACCTACAGCGTTCTCACATTCAATTATTATTAAATTTATTTGTAGGCTGAAATAGTAAAGTCAAGTTTGAGCGGTGAATGGGATAACTTGAACACGAGTATAGAAGCGTGGACGTCTCGTTGGACTCAAGCTAAGCCACGGTTAGACGATACTCACGGGGTGAACTACGCCGAAATGCTTGATAGATGTCGCTCCGTGTTCGAAGCGCATGAGAATTTCAATAAGTTTGTCGCGGATAGAGATGAGTTGATGTAAGTTTCTGTATTATATTCCTGTGTTTTAGCTTACTTTGGAAACGTTACTTAGCAGGTACTTTGGCTTAGATGTGTTCCTGTCTCTATCTTGCACTTGTAGTTAGACAGTTGTGCCACAGTGACAGGAATAACGCTTAGCCAAAGTACGTGCTAAGTAAAGTTTACAGATCTCGAACTAATTCTGTTTAAAAAAGTTAGTTGTCTTCACCTAGACAAAGTTCTTCCAATAGTTCTGTTATGAATTCGCATTTTAATAAAACTTACACTAAAATGATAAAATTATTGCGATCTTAGTAACATCATTTCGTCCTTTACAGAAAAGAGTGTGAAAAATTCCAAATGAATGAAGAACTATCCGACACGTGGGATCAAGCTGAAAAGCTTATGGCTGAATACGTCAACTTGTGGACTCCGCTGAAAGAGTACAATGAAGGTAATAAAATTGTTTTGAAAAAAAAAACCATTCACACTCATGCCAGTCATTCAATTTCATACTGTATTTTTTGTTTCTGGTACTTTGAAAATCATCTATCATATCAATGAAGCAATATCCATTAACAATTTGGAAACCTATCTTTCTTTTAGAGTTCGAATCCATCGCAGACCAAGAGTGGATAGTATTCCAGAAAAAGATTCATTTGATAGAAGAGTTTTCAGTGAAATGGAAAGGTCGTTTGGAACCATTTACTATGGTTACCTTATACATACAACAGGAGTTGGAGAAATATTTGGTAATTAATTTTGAATTCTTAAGTTAAAATATGGCACATAGGTGGAAAAAAAAACACTGCCTTATTTTTACCGTTACCAATACCTATTTGGTAATATTTATTTGAATACAGAAAATACTGACTAATACTGTCTAGTTTGGGGCTCACTGGCAACTAGCACTACCTATATAACCTAGCTGTAGGTAATATTTCAAACCACTTATGACATCTCAACATGTGTTTAGCCTGCGTGCCTGCTTATGTATTTGCCTGAATTTTTTTTTGTTTCTAATTCCCATAGAGAGGAAGGAGATCTGCGTCATGATGCTCTAACTATGGCGTATGTAATTCATCATTATATCTGCGTATTTCCGTACTCTCGCCTACACCCGTATTGAGGCCGCATTATTTACGTCTGAAACCTGTCGTTTCGGCGTATTGTTGCTAGCGTGACTCCTAAGTGTCCCACTATTGAGTACCACCTAGTTATTTATATCACCTCGGCGTATTGCAGCTCACATACGTTGAGCTAGTGCAATGACATCATTACACATATGTTCAAAATGTAGACTTTGGTGATATCGTCAGCCTCCATAGAAGTCGACACGTGAATTTAATTCAAGACATAATTCCGCAATTTTTGCGAGGCTTTATGATATAGAAACATTTATTAATGGAGCTGTTCTTGGATGCATTTCAACTGTTATGCAGACGATAATAATTTTCTCAAAGATTCGGAACTGTCAAATAACAGACTAAATAATAATACTTACTCTCATTTGAACAGGATTTGGCTCCTCTACTAAAATATCTTCGGGGCAACGAGTTTACCGAACGACATTGGCATGAGGTTTTCAGTCTTCTGGAAATGGAGTACAAGAAACCAGACAAGTTGCAAGTTAGAGATCTTTTAACTTCGGCGATGAATATCAAGAAACATATCAAGTCCTTACAGGTAATGTACTGGCTATCACACACTTCTTCAATATTATTATTTCAGCTCAACAACTAAAAGTACAGATGTTACAAAAAATCCATATGTTTTCAAGATGTTATAGAGACCCAAGAAGTATAGCAATAACGGATTTGATTTATGTTCTTAATATGATGTGGAATATCAGCTTCAATATTTGAAAAATGTATCATGTTGTGTCCCAGGAAAATGTGTGTCTAAATAAAATAAAACTTCATTATATAAAAAAACGAGCGCACCTTGCAATAGTCGCATATGATGTGTACCTTGGTAAAACTACTTCCTAGTTCCATACCAAATTAACAAATTTCAACCAACATTTCAATCCGTCACTGAAAAGTTTAGAAAAATGTTTTCACTTCCTATTAAGTACACACTTCCGTCCCTTTTCACGAAATCACTCCGACAGATTGCAGGAAAGCGAGAGGAAAGATGTTGCACATAAAAAAACTCATGGCGAATTAGAACAAACTTTTGAATATTTTTATATCTTTGGAACAATAACCCCCACCCCACCTCTCTCTCTATATATATATATTATAGGTATATTTTATAGTAAGTGTATGTATGTGTATTATTGGTTCATAACCTATTTATGTACTTGTATACAGTCTATTTATTAATTAAGATATATTTTTAGTGTTCTTTTTATAATTATTCCTCTCATACTGAGCACCTGCCATCAATCTCTTCACCACCCTTGGTTGACTGGTAGAGAATGCATATGGCATTAAGTCCGCCTTTGTACATTTTTAGTGCGAAAAGTTTAAATAAATAAATAACACTTACAAAATTTTTATCTTGCGAATCAATTTTGACTTTTTGACAGGTGTTCCATACAGAAACTGTCAGACGTGACTTTGGTAGTATGAGCCCAGAAGAAGGCAATAGTTTGCACTCAACTTCTACCTATAAACATTCGTTTCCCTGATGACCTGATACATTACATTACGCTTATAACTTTCATAGAAAATCTGCACAACTGCATCCAGCGAGTCTGCAATCAGGAATGCTCTCAACGAGCTTGAAATTTGGTTCGCGGGCGCTCGATTTAATATTACGTACTACAATGATAAAGCGAAGCGACCCACACCTGTCGTGAAGGACTTTAAGGAAATACTTAGTAAGGTGAGTTTTGTTGATTGGTTGTTAGTTTTCTAGTGTTATTAAGTTGCATCAGTGTGATTACGACGCGTGCAGCCGCTGCGCAAGATATTTAGTAGGCTCGTTCACATCGTTCTTACGTGTCAGGTAAAATAATGGAGTATGAACTCAAAGTGTCTTTAAAAAACAATAATAATTTCTTTGACAGATTAAAAATAAATTTTCTATGAATCTATACAGGGTTACTTGTAATTCGACGTATTCCTTGCAGGACGTCATAGTAAGGTTCAAATGCAACAAATTAAGCCACCAAATGTTCAACTAGTAGGTAATAATAATAAATGAGCATTGTGGTTTTGTCCAAAAATTCAACTAGACTGCTATGATTTATGTAGAAACAACAACATCAACAGTATGGCCCAAACTCAAGCGTATTATTTCATTGAAACCCACAAACCAGCGACAATGCAGACAAAAAAAATGTGAATGAGTACTGTTTTCTTTTAAAACAAAGGTACTACTATAGTACGCGGCAGCGCAGAACTCACTCTAGTGTCTCGCTCTCTCAGATCCAACCCCAAAGTTTTTGTCTCGTCTTTATAAAATTCCTTGAAACCGTACTTTTGCCGCTGACGTGTTTTGTTCCCAAGGCTAACCTTGCCCGATAAACGGCTATCATTAATTTGTGGGACATGGTTTTAGTTTAGGTCCAGTTATTATATTTTGACGAGTTATTTGTCTCAAGGACCTTAGGCATTTGCGACAATGAACTTATTATTATAAAATTACATTAATTTCATCTGTTTTTATTTGTATACCAAATTAACAACAGCTAATTAAATAATTTTGCACAAGGTTTGTCAACAAATTGAGGAGCTCGTGGCTAAGTAATAACAGCCGCACGGGTCGATCCATCAGGTTAAGCTACGCTTGCCGGGGTTGGTCCGTGGATGGGTGACCATCTTTACATACCGAGACTCCTCCGTGCCTCGGAAACCACGTTAAGCCGTTGGTCCCGGCTGTCATTTGTGGATCTTTGATAGTCGTTACGGGTCGTCAGAAGCCCGAAAGTCTGACAATCAGTCTTACCAAGGGGTATCGTATTACCCAGTTAATGGGTTGTAGAGGTCAGATAGGCAGTCGCTCCATGTAAAATAATGGTATTCAGCTGCATCCGGTTAGACTGGAAGCCGACCCCAACATAGTTGGGAAAAGGCTAGGCAGATTGATTGATTGTTTGTCAACAAATTAAATTGAACAGGCTGTTGTATTGTAGTAAATCTTGGAGATGAAGATGGCTGTGTCCTTCAGAAACGGGGAGCCAGCTTGTCAGCTTCAAATACGGCCATATACAGGGTGGGTCAAAAATCGTGGAACAAACGAAACGTGGCGATAGTTGGGGTTATTTGCAGTTAAAAAAATAAAAAATAATTATTAGGGCTCTGCCATAGATATTTTTTAATGCAAATAACCCTAACTATCGCCCTGTTTCGTTTGATCCACGATTTTTGAGGCACACTGTATAAATATATATATATATATGGCCGTATAAAAATTTATCGCATTGGGTTTAAAAACCAGTTATAGTCAGGGACCATTTTGGTTACCCATTGAAAGCGGGGTTTTTCTAAGCAGTTAATCAAAAACCCACACGATGTAGGTAACCCATTTGAATAGCTTTAAAGGACTATTTTGATTATCCATTAGTATTTCGATAGGGTTTTTATAAGCAGTTAAACAAAAACCCATACGATGTGGGTAATTCTTTGAACGGCTTAAATTAAGCCGTTCAAAAGGCTTAAGCTTCAGCTCTCTTTAAAACGATAACAGCGTAACATTCCGACTCGGAGCAATGTAATATGATCTCTCAATGATGGACATACGTTGAAAATTGCTAATATGGTTACCCGTACAACCCGTAGGTTATCTTAATGAAGGGGTAACCCTTTCACTGGGTTTCAAGTATAGAACCCATTCAATATTGAATGGGTTCTATACTTGAAACCCATATGGGTTATCAATATTAAAGGGATAACCCTTTTACTGGGTTTCAAAGCTAAAACCCATTCAAGGAGTTACACATGGGATTGTTCGGTCCCTGGTTATGGTATATGTAAGTACCATCAAAATAAATGAATAAAAAATATTTATTTTTAACCGACTTCTAAAAAAGGAGGAGGTTCTCAATTCGGATGTTTGTATTTTTTTTTTTTTATGTTTGTTCGCGCATAACTCCGTCGCTTGCCAACCGATTTGAAAAAATATTTTTTTGTTGGAAAGGGTATACTTCCCAAATGGTCCCATTTTTGTCAAAATCCAGTTCTGATGATGGGATCCTGGAGAAATTGAAGGAACTCTTCAAATAATATAGGCACACCTATAGCGATTTGGGTATTTTTTATAGTAGCTCGTGCATTTGCTCTCGGAAAGCACCACATGGTGAAGTGGAACTGATGATGAAGACCACAGATGGCTACCGGAACTACTCAATGATAAATATTTCACGGGTTGCGATTCGATTACTTTAATATGGTTGCTAAGCAATTTCCGCTCGTCACACAATGCGTGTGGTGAGTGGTTGTTGAGGAGTTCTTCTGGTTCTTACCAGCAGAACTCCTCGGCAATTAACGTCCCAGCATCGGGAAAAGCAATATTTTGTAACATGTGATGAGCAATTGACATTAGACTATTGTAACTTATACAAATTATAAACAGACCCACTAAAAAGTTAAAAATAAAAACTTTTTTACAAAAAAGTACAACCGACTTCCAAAAACAACACTATAAAGTGAAAAATAACTTTAATTTCGGAAGTCGGTGGCAAAAACGAAAATACATTTAATCAGATACCGACTTCCGAAATTAAAGTTATTTTTCACTTTATAGTGTTGTTTTTGGAAGTCGGTTGTACTTTTTTGTAAAAAAGTTTTTCTAAGTTTACCTTGAACATCACTGACATCGGTACAAAACATCATAAGAAAACAAAATATAAGTCTTAAATCGCCAACCCGTCTTGAGCAAACGTTGTGATTAATGCTAATGCCTTCTCTGTATGAGACGAGACTTTGGCCCTGCAGGGTGCCAATAATAGGCGGGTATTATTATTATTTCGTTTATTAAAATGTCTTTGACATATCCCGGAACCCTGCGGTCCCGGACCTTTGGAAGTCGTAGGCGGGGCCGAAGTTTCCGTATTTTGAGCCCGAAGCCAACTCGCAGAGGCCCGTTAGACGCTTTTAATGAAATGAGGCTCCAACCCACAATTACCCCTATTTGCTCCATGCAAGTGCACCCAAGGACTACCCTCGGTTGGTGCAGGACTATTGCAGAACATGGAAACAAAACATATTGGGCTGTGGGTTTGGGTGGCTATAGTACATTGGTTACCTAAAACTAAGGAATACTATGTCCCCTGCCTGATCAATGTTATGTAATACACGGATAAAATGGCAGCGGGTGACTTGCACACTCAATAATGGGCCCCCGAAAACGGTCGCTACCACGTAGTGACCTAGCTTCAAAGGGGCATCACTTTCTGGGGTGCTTGAGGAGTGAAGAGGTATTCCACGGCTATCAGGACAAACCCAGAGTCCGGAAGATGATCAAGATCCCTACCAGCACTTACTGGAATACTGCCTTCCTCCAAGCACGTTTGCTCTTGCAAATCTCCACTCAAGCCGGCCAAAGAGGGTTTAATGGCAAGAATGAGGTGGAAGCTCTGTTCCTCGTCAGTGTTGACTCCAGCCGGTCAATAAAGGCAAGCCAGAGATGAGGAACAGACTTCTCCCGGGATATAGGGCCCGTAGGGTCGCTACTACCCAACAGCTCGCCACATGCTGCCCTGCTGGTTTCTGTATCTCTCTTGGTCTGGCTCCTTATCCTAGACCTGTTCTGTGAAAGTAAACTACCGGCATAGACCTAAAGTTTGGAGCGCGCAAGCCCCACCACGACGTCAACGTAGAGATACGGCGGTGGGGTATTATTATTATTATTACAAAACAATGTAAATAATTATCAATTTATTTGTAGATCGAGGAACAACAATGGGTGGTGTCGTCGCTGTCGGGCGGCGCTAACGGCTCGGACGCATGCGCTGCATGGGACGCGCGGCTGAGGGCGGCGCGGGCGCTGCTACGTGCCACGCATCACGCACAACGCAGGTCTGTAACAACCCTAAAGATGCACTGATATCACTTTTAGCGAAGTTTTACAAACGAAATTTTACATGTTACTATGTAAAATTTATATCTTTTATCTATCTACCTATCTGAAAGGTGAAACGCAGGTTAATGCCACACAAGGAGAAGTAGGTCTGTGAATATAATCTTTTAGCTAATATGCATTTTGGATTTCGATTCGAATTATGATTTAACGTGCACAAGGAACACTGCCGGTACTATGTTCGCGCGATACGGATTCTTCACATTCTTGCACTTTATCTATTGTGTCATGCAATTCGCTTTCAGAACATGTTTCTTAGGACCACTTATATAACTTTGTGTAGTTATACTAAACAATTGAAAGAAATATAATATTATGGTTGCAATTATTAATAATTAACCTACTGTGTCCCAGCAGTGGGAACATTATGGGCTGATTATGATGAACCCAGTAACAGTCAGCTTGCCTTAGCATAGATAGAAAAATATAGATAGGTAAGTACTGAAGATGTTGATTGTGATGTATTTTCTGTATGGGAAATTATTAATCGCACATCAGAAAAATATTCTTCCTATATTTTCTAGTTTAATTTATTTATACATGTAAATTTTGATGTGCAAACAGTATTTTTGATGTACTACGTATTCTGTTGGGAAAAATTGGTAATTTTTGATGTGCTTTTAAATACTAAACTTTCTGTATTATGGTTGCTCTAGTCAGCGGCTCGAACTCGTTGGTGGCGTGGCTAATATGCATGCTATTTAGTTTATTTATGTAGTCATATTTACGTACTATTTAATTATTTGTTTAAATAGACGATAATTTACAACGAAAATGAGCGCGTAAAATTTAATGAACAGACCTTTAGGTGCATGATATTATGATAAAACTACTAGATGTATTTATCTTGAAATATGGAAGTTTCGATGCTAATAACTTCGAAACCAATATTTTTTTTCCGATTCTGCTTCCATACAGGGCTAGATGATGACAAGACAAATTGATATAATTTTTAGTTTTGAACGTACACCGTCAAACAGACGAGGAAGGGTCGGAGCACATCTGGCGAGGCGCAGCGCAACGCATTCGTCACTGCCAAACAAATATCGACCTTGCATCAGTTGAATTAAAGTTGACAATAAATAAACATCCATTAGCTCGAGAGCGCGTCTAAGCGGTAAGAGGCGCGCGTCTCTGGTTATTTATTCTCAACTTTATTTTTAGGCACGCAACGTTTATATTCGTTTGGCAGTGACAACCGCGCCTTGCCAGGTATGCGCCGGCCCTAATAACCATACTACGTTTTTATAGAAGAATGACCGACTAGCGTAACCTTAAGTGCTTTATGTGAATTATGTGTACATAAATAAATAATAAATGAGCTTTTATGAGTCTCAAGAAAATCAGCCACGAACTCGAAATCTAAACATAAATTCATAAAGTTACTTATAAAAGTTAGGATAACAATATTCAAAAACAAATAGGCGAGTAAAATAATCGGTTGGTGCACATCTAATTAATTTGTTTCGCCGTAAACATATGGGCGACAGATGCGCCAGCTATTTTGACCGACTATTCCGCGTAGTTCCCGTTGTGACAGCTTTTTTAACCGACTTCAAAAAGGAGGAGGTTCTCAATTCGTCGGAACCTTTTTTATGTATGTTCCCCGATTACTCGAAGATGGCTGGACCGATTTGGATTTTTTTTGTTTTGTTCGAGAGTGTATACATCACAGTTGGTTCCATATAAAATTGATTAACTTTGCTTCGGTAGTTTTTGAGTTAGCTTCAATAATACGTATTTTTTCCCCACTTTTATATGGATGATGTTCTACTTTGTTTTGCAGGTAGTGGTATTTGAATTTGTGTGGGGTAGGTACACAACTAATAAGTGAAAAATAAAAACTTTTTTACAAAAAAATACAACCGACTTCCAAAAACAACACTACAAAGTGAAAAATAACTTTAATTTCGGAAGTCGGTGGCAAAAAACGAAAATACATTTAACTAGACACCGACTTCCGAAATTAAAGTTATTTTTCACTTTGTAGTGTTGTTTTTGGAAGTCGGTTGTATTTTTTTGTAAAAAAGTTTTTATGTTTTGATTTTGGTCTTGGTCTTCATAGAAATGTTTCAAGGCACATGTAGTATAATTTTTTATAACAGTCTTGGACACATAGCTGTGTATTAAAACGTCAAAAAAAAGTTTGATTACGTCCAATGTAACCAAAAATCAGAGACGCAATGCAAAACTTTTTAAATTCAGTTAAAATTAATAGAATTTAAATCTAAGAGTTAATTAATTAACCTGGTAACATTATCCTAAACTTCGGGGGATTCCCTTCGTTTCATCACTGGAGTGTAGAGCTAACTGTAGGTAATCCATATCCGGTGTCAAGGCGTATGTACATACGAACCTGCACATTTCACTTTAATTATAGCAGTGCTGTGAGAATTGTTATCTGAGTACTTGCAACTGATATTATTATGTTAGTGAGCCGGAAAAAAATACAAGTTGGGCAACGCTGACGCTTATTTTCAGCTGAACAAAGCAGAATCAGAAGAAGAGAGAGAGATGCCATAATTTTATTGACGGCTTGTTAAAACTAAACGAGCAAATATGTATACATGATTTCAAATCATTACAGCAAGAGCGGCTTTTGAGTTGCCATCTTTCTTTCTTACCATATTTCGTGAAGGCTACGACCACTTAGGTACAGTTGTATTTAATGGGTCCTTGCCTATTTTTTTTTTTAATTTATTTATTTAATTGACCAACTTATACTAACAGTAAAATACTAACCATATAAGTTATTTCTTTGCTGACTGTATTAAAATGCCATATATAAACCATAATTGAATTTTGTATCTTGGTAATAAATGAGCAAGTGGCTGTTGAAAGTTTCAACTAAGAACGCGTGACTCAACATTTATCGATCAACTTTGTAGGCAGGCAGGCATAGGTAGATGACTGGCCAAGTGCGATTCGAGGAGGCAAAAGCCGGTAGGTCCGATAAATACAATGGTCAGTTGTATCTCGTAATGATTATCATTCATATTGTCTACTCGCTTTATGGATATCCGTAGGTATAATCTTCTATACATATATCTTATATACTTATAAAAGGAAACCGTGACTGACTGATCTATCAACACATAGCTCAAACTACTAAACGGATTGGGCTGAATTTTGGCACACAGATAGTTTTTATGACGTAGGCATCCGATAAGATCGGATTTTTGAAAATTAGACCTTGTAAGTCACCCCCTTAAAGGTCGAATTTTCAAAAATCCGTTCTTGACGCAGATGATTACTAGAAAATGAAATACGAACCCTTAAACTACGAACAAATTTAATAAAAAATGTACCGAAAGTCTGACTATGAACTGCGTTTTAAAAAAACTAAGGGTGATAGAGAAGTTCTAATTCTAAGGAAAACATCTTTGGTTCATTCCCGTTCTAAACGGGGTACCGGTGAAACGAGAAACCAACAGATCTATACAAATATTTAGGATACAAACAACTTAAGGGACTCGACCACACAGCAATTAAACAGACACTAAATACAGAATCTCGAAGGAGAATTAACGCAGTTTGCAAAACACAATTATCAGGAAAGCATCTTACTAAAGCCTTGAATACTTTTGCCATACCAATATTGACATATTCATTTGGAGTAATAAAGTGGTCAAAGACTGACATCGAACAGTTAGAGAGGACTACGCGCACAATACTCTCAAAACACAACAACCTGCACCCTAACTCTGCGATCGAACGACTCACAATCAAAAGACAGAATGGAGGGAGAGGTCTAATCGACATCCATCACCTTTGGCAGAAACAAATTATTAGGCTAAAAACAATCTTCTATTCTAAATCTCGCACTAGTGACATACACAAAGCTATTTCTCAAAATGATTTTAACTACACCCCACTTAACTTAAGGTCAGGTTGTTCGGGCCTGTAGGCCTTTGAAACGCTACCTCCGCCTCCCCCAAATGCAGCGCGACGTGTTTATTTACGACGCGCCGCCGACGATTTCGCAGAAAATCCATGCCACAGTGTAAAATATTTGCAGTTGATCAACTTAATTGGTTTTTCTTAGGTCGATATTTATTCCTTAGGTTTACATTTTATGGTGTCTACGGTGGAGTGAACTAAGATGATTACATAAAATGTCGTGAACTTGTTTTCACATTATCAGATAACGATACCAACACGATTCGATAGCGATAGGTTCAATTATTACCGGCCCCATGATATTGTTGAATATCGATGACCATCGCGACTCGACAAACAAGCACACTACTAAGTATCGACGTCTCGAAACCGGCAGTGCGAAAAATTTTGCTCAAGTGAAAGAATGCCCGCTACTCTCACCCCGCACTGTCTTCGCCGGTAGATACAAATATGTATCTGAGCTATGCCTGCCAGTATTTATTTTTTTCTTACCAAGGAGTATGTCGTTCTCACTACTTTTTGATCCCCCCTCGTAAGAAAAATCACTTACCTTATAGACATTGCAGTTCCTAATACCCATAACCTACAAAAAACCATATCTGAAAAAATAAGTAAATACTCGTATGCTGAACTTAAAGAAGAAGTCACAAGAATCTGGAGACAAGAAAAAGTTTACGTTATCCCGATAGTTCTCTCCGCGACAGGCGTCATACCCAACCAGAAGAAGAGAAGAAGAAGAAGAAGATTCTCCGTAGCCTGAAATTAATAGATTTAGAAGAATCCGTTTACATCAACCTTCAGAAAGCAGCCATCTTAAACACCTGTAGAATAGTTAGGAAATTCATGCAGTTAGAGGAAGAAAACACACCCTCATCTTAAATACACACCACACGCTGCATTGGCCCGTAAATGTAGCTAAAACCAGCCTACGAGCTGAGAAAAAGAACACACTTGAAAATAATAATATGGTTAATATTATGGTTTGGTTCATGCATGAACCAAAGATGTTTTCCTAGAATCAGAACTGCTGTACCACCCTTAGTATTTTTTTAAACGCAGTTCATAGGCTTTCGGTATATTTTTTAAATTTGTTCGTAGTTTAAGGGCTCGTATTTAATTTTCTAGCAATCACCTGCGTCAAATTCGAATTTTATAAGATTCTACAATTTTTCTAGATGAAAATAAAAAAAAAATGTTGCCAGTTTTGTTATTTTTAAATGAAATTATTGACGTTTGAAGTTTGAGCAACGACGAATTTCTAATAAAAATTTAAAAAAGTAATTAAAAAACGCGTGTGACCCTGGGTCTTGTTCTTGGGCATAAACAGTTAAACACGTAGCAGACGGCCCCACGGATCCGCCATTTTCGTATGTTAACCGTCTGCCTTATACGAGTACCTTGTATGTTCAACGTTAAATGTATTTATGGTTTTTGGTGCAAGCGGGCCTTGGAATCATAAAAACCTGTTTTATGTACTTATAAAAAAGATTTTGAATTGATTATTTGTCTGTCTGTCTATTTGTTACCTTTTTACGCCTTAACGGATCGGCCATGACCCTGGCTGGTTTCGGACATAGGATAATGTTTATTCTGGTAGTACGTTTCCCTGGGATAATTTCAGACTTACACGCGGGCGAAGCTGCGAGCAAAAACTAGTTCTTATAATAAATTCGTTGAGCCAAATATGTTAAACTATCTGCCAACTAACTTAGAACTACGCGTTGCCTTATGATGATAAAAGTTTCACCTTTTTTAGTCAACAATCGTTAAATCAGGTTTAGGATAGGAAGCATATAATATCTAAACAGATAGCTATTGTATTGTAGCGTAGTATTGAAGTGTGCTGACACCGTAGAAACTCACTGCTTGCCTAACTGCCTACTAGTATATTATGTGTGAGATAATGAAACAAAAGCAAGTAGATTTTTTTAGTTAGTAGACAGTGTAAGCTTGTACAGATTAGCTACTGAGGATGTAAAGCTGTTTCGATAACACGGGGTCGCTGTCCTGACTCCAACATCACTGTTACAAAATTAGGCGACATGCTATAAAGATAGCATGCGATTTTATTGCCTACCAAAACAAAAACTCAAAAAAAAAATGTAAAATAATCTCAATAAACTTTATGTAGTGCCCGAAAACTGCTACATAAACGAACAAAGCAGTTAGGTAGTTATTTTGTTTTACCACGTGATTTATCATATCAGTTGTCCTTATTTCCATACAAATCGTAATCAAAACAAAGATGAGAACAAATTCTTTTACAAAAATTGCTTCAACATTATTTATGAGATGTTTTACTACAAATATTACTATTAACACTACACTGTAAACGTTCTGGTACTACCTACTGCATTCGTTATAGTAGATCTAGATACGTGTGTAGATTGTCTTAAAATTTTCCTTATATTATAGTTGGGAAAAGGCTAGGTAGTTGATGATGACTAAAAACCTGACTTACTGAATCCTGATAATAATAGGTCTTTACCTATGAAATTGCCGTTTTGTATGAAAAAATTTAAACGAATTTTTTTCATGCATTTTTTATTTGTATTAATCGAAGTAATCACCCATGCAATCAATGCATCTTTGCCAACGCAGTGGCAGTTTATAGTAGTAGTAGCATCTTTATTCATAACAACATAATTGTGTCGAACAGATAGATAATTACAAATATATCCTTAAAACTAGATTAATTTAAATTCTAATATAAATAAAATCATTACATTGACATAATTATCACAATTACCAAGCAATATATATTAATAATAATAAAAGATTCTCATAATTTAAATAATAAAATAATGTCAAAATTATTATAATTGCAAATTCCTACACAAAATACATACAAATTAGAGATCACCTACTGAGTATAAACACTTTTCTAAAAGAAACGCTTTAAGACTGGCTTTAAAAGTACTGCTATACAATTCCTGTTATTGATGCCCTTCTTAAAGAAATCAGCTGGACGGGAGGCAACAAATTCTTCAAAGGCATTTTGTACTGCCTCTCGGGTATTGAATTTTTTTCCCGCCAAGAAGTTATCCAAATTCTGGAAAAAGTAGTAGTCTGTAGGCACAAGGTCTAGTGAGTAGGGCGGATGACGGAGAGCTTCCAACCCCAGTTCTTGCAACTTGGAGACCGTCTGCTGTGCAGTAGGTATGAGGTCGCGCGTTGTCGTGCAGGAGCAGCGGAGACGAGCGATTGACCAATGCTGGTTGGAGATGTGCCAGCTTCTCCATCATTGTGTTCATCACAGTACACATCTGAAGTAATGCTCACCCCGTTTGGTAAGAAGCTGTGATGAATCACACCAGCGCTAGACCACCAAACAGTGACGCATCACTTTTCTAGGGGTAAGTTTTCGTTTAGGGCATTGTTTAGGTGCTGAACCAGGATCCAACCAACTTGCTGAGCGCTTGCGGTTATCAAACAGAATCCATTTTTCATCGCAGGTAACAATGCGGTTCAAAATTCCTTCATTTGTGTGTCTGTTGAGCAGTGCAAGGCACGTCTCGACGCGTACTTCGCGCTGGCGATCATTGAGTTCGTGGGGCACCCATTTGTCAAGCTTTTTTACCTTGCCAATTTGACGCAAATGGACCAATATTGTTTTGACGCTAACGTCGAAAGCTGCTGCTAATTCAGCCGTAGATTGTGTATCATCAGCTTCCACAATCGCCTTTAATTCGTCATTGTCGACCAAAGTCTTCGGACGACCGCGAGGTTCATTTTTCAGGTCGAAATTTCCAGAACGGAAGCGAGCAAACCAATAACAAGTGGTGCGTTGGTTTGTAGTGTTAGCTCCGTAAACGTCGTTGATGTTGCGTGCCGCTTGTGCCGCGTTGCTGCCACGACGGTACTCATATTCCATAATTACTCGAATTTTTAACGTATCCATGATGACGAAAAAGATTGAGATGCGATGAAAATGTAACACTAATCAATAAACAAATGACTACTTTTGGAAAAAAAAATCCATGTTTTTAAAATAAAATTAATTTGAAATTAGAATTCTTAGCCAAACAAAAATTATTTTGATTTGAAATGGCCAGTACTGCAGAACGGCAATTTCATAGGTAAAGACCTAATATTTCAGGGTTTATAGCGAGGCGAAAAATAGATGAACAACTAGAGTGCAGTAAAATAAAATTACGATACGCTTTGTTTATGACGTCGTAAATTTTTATCGGTATTCTGGGACCATGTCGAAGCAAAACTTGGAAGGATTTTAACTATTTTTTTAAACTAATTTCATGACATCTTATAGTCATCATATTTTATAACTAGCTTTTGCCCGCGGCTTCGCTCGCGTTAAGTATTATTATTAATTAGGTATATTTTTGCGGCTTTACTTTTGTTTAGCGTGAGTAAAAAATTAGGGCCTACAAATCTTCTTTGTACACACTGTTCTTACCTAATCTGTCATTAGGCGCCAAAACTATCAAGCTATTGGGTGAACTTACTCGTGAGCAAGCAACATAAAACTGTTCATGAGAGAAGCAATGTTCTCTCAAGTCAATACCCGCAAATTTGAGAGTTTGCCCCTGAGACTTATTTATTGTCATAGCAAAGCAGACTTTTAGGGGAAACTGTAATCGTTTAAATTCGAACGGGATATCATTCGGTATTAATGGGATTCGTGGTATAAATACAGTTTCCCCTTTCGCACACCCAGTTAATGCAGTGGCTTCCACTATATTGCGATATAACGCTTTCACTTGCAGTCTCGTACCGTTACAAAGTTTTGGTGGTTTTAAATTTCGCAACAACATACCTAATTGGAGTGCCCACACGCAGAATAAGCTTATGATAAGGCAAACCTGGCGGTTTCAATGAATTTAAAAATTCTACTGGGTAATTAGTAGCGTCATCTGTATTAACCACAGTATCAATCGAAGTATAGACCTTTTCTTCGCCCTCTAACGACATGAGCACGATATCGTTGATAGCTGCTGCTTGATCGTTCTTTGGAGTAAGTATGGTAAGTAAGTAATAAATAAATAATAATTAATTAATAATAATAATCAATTTATAATTATAGTAAGTATCTGAATATATAAAACTCAAAGGTGACTGACTGACATAGTGATCTATCAACGCACAGCCCAAACCACTGGAGGGATCGGGCTGAAATTTGGCACGCAGGTAGATGTTATGACGTAGGCATCCGCTAAGAATGGATTTTGATAATTTCTACCCCCAAGGGGATAAAATAGGGGATGAAAATTTGTATGAAGCTTTGTCAATTTTAAACCGATCGGGATGAAATTTGGCATGCAGGAGAGGGATAGGAGGGTGTGAGGGGGAAGGAGGTGGAGAGGGGGAAGAGGGGGAGAAGAGGAGTTGTTGAGGGTAGAGGGAGAGGGGAAACCGGTGAAGGGGAATGTTAGCGGGAAGGGGATGTGGTGAGGGGGTAAGATGGAGAGGGGAACGGGGATGGAGAGGGTGAGGGGTGAGAGGGGGCGGTGAGGAGGTTGAAAGGGGTGAGAGGGGAGAGGGGGGGGGGGGCGACGAGTGCCTTTACACCTGAAAGTTGCTTTTTGTATAGCACTGATTCATTGAAGAGAGATTAAGTTGAGACTTTTGAATTATTGATTGCAGAGCGGGACGAGATGGAGAGGGACAGGAGGTTGTAGTGAGGGGGGAGGGTGTAGTGAGTGGGTAAGGTATGGAGAGCAGGGTGAGAGAGAGGGGAGGTGTTGGCGAGGCTTTAAGGGGAAGGGAAAGCGGTGAACGGGGTGTAAGAGGGAGTAATAGGGGGAGGGGAGGTTAGCGAGAAGGGGTTGCGGTTAGGGGGTGAGGCGGAGGGGGATGGGGTGGGTGAGGGGGTGAGAGGGGGCGGTGAAGGGGATGATAGAGGAGGGTGAGAGGAGGATTAGAGGGAGAGGAGGAGGGGTGAGAGGGGGCTTAGAGGGAGACGGGGAGGGATGATGAGTGCCTTTATACCTTAAAGTTGCTTTTTGTACAGCATTGATGCATTAAAGAAACCCTGCCCGACAGAAATGACCGAAAAATAGAAAGTCGGCACAAAAAACAGGAGTAAACTCCAGTCTGCTTCGGAACTGACACACACCCTTTTTTTGTTTGTTTGAACGCGCTAATCTCTGGAGCTACCAGGCGGACTTTAATAGTTATTTTTGCAAATGATAGCCCAATTCTTAAGGAAGGCTATAGGCATATTTAACATCACTCTAGGACTAAGGTGCCGAGCAAAAAGAAAAAAAAGTCTGAAAGAACGCTAAGCAATAACGAAATAATAGCGTGGCCAGGCAATGCGATGCGACTGGGTGGGTCGGGGCACAGATAAAATTTCAGCAGCAATGAATTTCAGAACTTTGGAAGGAGCTATCTATCTATATAAATAAAAAGAGAAGTCCTGACTGACTGATTGACTGACTCATCAACGCACAGCCCTAACCCATGGACCTAGAAAGCTGAAATTTTGCATAGAAGTTCCCTTTATAATGTAGACAAAGAATATGGAAGAAATTCCCGGTAGTACGTTCCTGTGGGATATTTCCCGACATCCACGCGGGCGAAGCCGCGGGCAAAAGCTAGTTTAGCTATATGCATGCAAAGTCCCAGCCCGATCGGTTTAAAATTTACAAAGTTTCATATAAACTTTTATCACCTATTTTATCCCCTTGGGGGTAGAAATTAACAAAATTCATTCTTAGTGGATGCCTACGTCATAACATCTACCTGCATGCCAAATTTCATCCCGATCGGTTTAAAATTGACAAAGCTTCATACAAACTTTCATCCCCTATTTTATCCCCTTGGGGGTAGAAATTAACAAAATCCATTCTTTGTGGATGCCTACGTCACAACATCTACCTGCATGCCAAATTTCATCCCGATCGGTTTAAAATTGACAAAGCTTCATACAAACTTTCATCCCCTATTTTATCCCCTTGGGGGTAGAAATTAACAAAATCCATTCTTAGTGGATGCCTACGTCACAACATCTACCTGCATGCCAAATTTCATCCCGATCGGTTTAAAATTGACAAAGCTTCATACAAACTTTCATCCCCTATTTTACCCCCTTGGGGGTAGAAATTAACAAAATCCATTCTTAGTGGATGCCTACGTCACAACATCTACCTGCATGCCAAATTTCATCCCGATCGGTTTAAAATTGACAAAGCTTCATACAAACTTTCATCCCCTATTTTATCCCCTTGGGGGTAGAAATTAACAAAATCCATTCTTAGCGGATGCCTACGTCATAACATCTACCTGCATGCCAAATTTCAGCCCGATCGATTTAAAATTGACAAAGCTTCATACAAACTTTCATCCCCTATTTTATCCCCTTGGGAGTAGAAATTAAAAAAATCCATTCTTAGTGGATGCCTACGTCATAACATCTACCTGTATGCCAAATTTCATCCCGATCGGTTTAAAATTGACAAAGCTTCATACAAACTTTCATCCCCTATTTTATCCCCTTGGGGGTAGAAATTAACAAAATCCATTCTTAGCGGATGCCTACGTCATAACATCTACCTGCATGCCAAATTTCAGCCCGATCGGTTTAAAATTGACAAAGTTTCATACAAACTTTCATCCCCTATTTTATCCCTTTGGGGGTAGAACTTATCAAAATCCTTTCTTAGCGGATGCCTACGTCATAACATCTACCTGCATGCCAAATTTCAGCCCGATCCCTCCAGTGGTTTGGGCTGTGCGTTGATAGATCACTATGTCAGTCAGTCACCTTTGAGTTTTATATATTTAGATAGATATATTAGGTCTTTACCTATGAAATTGCCGTTCTGCAGTACTGGCCATTTCAAATCAAAATAATTTTTGTTTGGCTAAGAATTCTAATTTCAAATTAATTATATTTTAAAAACGGATTTTTTTTTCCAAAAGTAGTCATTTGTTTATTGATTAGTATTACATTTTCATCGCATTTCAATCTTTTTCGTCATCATGGATACGTTAAAAATTCAACGACGTTTACGGAGCTAACACTACAAACCAACGCACCACTTGTTATTGGTTTGCTCGCTTCCGTTCTGGAAATTTCGACCTGAAAAATGAACCTCGCGGTCGTCCGAAGACTTTGGTCGACAATGACGAATTAAAGGCGATTGTGGAAGCTGATGATACACAATCTACGGCTGAATTAGCAGCAGCTTTCGACGTTAGCGTCAAAACAATATTGGTCCATTTGCGTCAAATTGGCAAGGTAAAAAAGCTTGACAAATGGGTGCCCCACGAACTCAATGATCGCCAGCGCGAAGTACGCGTCGAGACGTGCCTTGCACTGCTCAACAGACACACAAATGAAGGAATTTTGAACCGCATTGTTACCTGCGATGAAAAATGGATTTTGTTTGATAACCGCAAGCGCTCAGCAAGTTGGTTGGATCCTGGTTCAGCACCTAAACAATGCCCTAAACGAAAACTTACCCCTAGAAAAGTGATGGTCACTGTTTGGTGGTCTAGCGCCGGTGTGATTCATCACAGCTTCTTACCGAACGGGGTGAGCATTACTTCAGATGTGTACTGTGAAGAACTGAACACAATGATGGAGAAGCTGGCACATCTCCAACCAGCATTGGTCAATCGCTCGTCTCCGCTGCTTCTGCACGACAACGCGCGACCTCATACTGCACAGCAGACGGACTCCAAGTTGCAAGAAGTGGGGTTGGAAGCTCTCCGTCATCCGCCCTACTCACCAGACCTTGCGCCTACAGACTACTACTTTTTCCAGAATTTGGATAACTTCTTGGCGGGAAAAAAATTCAATAACCGAGAGGCAGTACAAAATGCCTTTGAAGAATTTGTTGCCTCCCGTCCAGCTGATTTCTTTAAGAAGGGCATCAATAAACTGCCACTGCGTTGGCAAAGATGCATTGATTGCATGGGTGATTACTACGATTAATACAAATAAAAAATGCATGAAAAAAATTCGTTTAAATTTTTTCATACAAAACGTCAATTTCATAGGTAAAGACCTATTATTAATTACGAGTAGGTACGTTGTAACAAGCTGTAATATTATCTAATGAAAGTATTCACGTATCGCCAATGGAATGCCACACGATCCATAGAGCCCTTTCTTGGCTTCGGTCAACGACGTACGCAGTGAGGTAATGCGTCAAACGAGGATTTTATGATTATTCTGTTCCTTGCCGCACTATAAAGTCAGTGGATAATTTTGGAACCACCATCCTGTTTGATATTTAGTTTAGGTAGACCTACCTAGTTGCTTGAATCAGAAAAGTTTTTGACTTTACCTAAGTACCTGTAAAGTTAATTTTAGCTAGGATATTTTATTTCACAATATTCAAAAAAATTACATATGATGAAATGTTTGTGAAATTCAGACAATAAGCCCTCGTCGGCTAACGAAAACCCCTCGACTGTGCCATTGCGGCACAGTCGAGGGGTTTTTGGTACGAATAAAAATAAGTAAAAACCAGAATGAAATGCTAAAAATGTCCATCTACGTACGGCAACACTAAGATAATAGATTGGATCAGTAGCCAAGTGTTTATCTTGTGTGAACTTTGACATCATAACCGTCTTTTGAGAATGAACCCTTATCGCCGGAAAAGCGTTTATTCACAGCGTCACTGTCGTCTTCTTTAAGATTGTTAACCGAATTCTTGTTAATTATTCATGTTTAATTTTATATTTATACTAGCCTCAATTTGTAAGCTTATTTTTGTTCAAAGTTCCTTGTCGAGTTAGCAGTAAAGATCAATTTGTTAGCTGATATGTATGATATACTCTGGAATTATATGTAGAGCATGAGGCACCTAAATTAATCTAAATTTAATAGTCCGATTTGACTAAGGGGCCTTTTGCTCAAATTATAATTTTAGAGGATTTATCGCGTTGCGTTGGCACTGTTGGCAGTACCTACATACTTACAAAAATCTAAAAACGTATGCTTGCGTGTTAGGTGTATGCTCTTCCCAATTATAAATGATAGCTTTTACCCGCGGCTTCGCTCGCGTGGAGGTCGGAAATTATCTCAAGGGAACGTACTACTGGGATAAAAGTATCTTATGTCCTAATCCTGGTCATGGTCTATCTATGTGCCAAACCTTCAAATCCGTTTGGCCGTTTTAGCGTGAAAGCGTAACAAATAAACAAACTCACTTTCGCATTTATAATATTAGTTAGGAAGTTAGGATTATTATTTATGTTTCATCAAATAGATATTTGGTCTCAATGGTGGTACTTTTATTATTGGACAAAACGTTTCTAGTCTTGGCACTGATAAGGGGTTATCGTTGAGACTGTTGAAATTGTAACAAGTTATCTGACTACTTAAGAGGCCGCTGGCTATTAAATCTAACTCACCCGGCTATGACGTCATTTTATGTATCATATAATTTAAACATTGGGTCCATTCTTTATTTTCGTGACTAAGAATTTTCGCCTTTATCAGCATTATTATTGGCAGTTCTTTAAAAAAACATAAAAAAGCCCAAATCAGGGAATCATGAAAGCTCTCTAGTTTGCTACTTAGCAAACTAGAGAACTTTCATGTATTTAACTTTAAATATATGTATTACTAGCTTTTGCCCGCGGCTTCGCTCGCGTTAAGTATTATTATTAATTAGGTATATTTTTGCGGCTTTACTTTTGTTTAGCGTGAGTAAAAAATTAGGGCCTACAAATCTTCTTTGTACACACTGTTCTTACCTAATCTGTCATTAGGCGCCAAAACTATCAAGCTATTGGGTGAACTTACTCGTGAGCAAGCAACATAAAACTGTTCATGAGAGAAGCAATGTTCTCTCAAGTCAATACCCGCAAATTTGAGAGTTTGCCCCTGAGACTTATTTATTGTCATAGCAAAGCAGACTTTTAGGGGAAACTGTAATCGTTTAAATTCGAACGGGATATCATTCGGTATTAATGGGATTCGTGGTATAAATACAGTTTCCCCTTTCGCACACCCAGTTAATGCAGTGGCTTCCACTATATTGCGATATAACGCTTTCACTTGCAGTCTCGTACCGTTACAAAGTTTTGGTGGTTTTAAATTTCGCAACAACATACCTAATTGGAGTGCCCACACGCAGAATAAGCTTATGATAAGGCAAACCTGGCGGTTTCAATGAATTTAAAAATTCTACTGGGTAATTAGTAGCGTCATCTGTATTAACCACAGTATCAATCGAAGTATAGACCTTTTCTTCGCCCTCTAACGACATGAGCACGATATCGTTGATAGCTGCTGCTTGATCGTTCTTTGGAGTAAGTATGGTAAGTAAGTAATAAATAAATAATAATTAATTAATAATAATAATCAATTTATAATTATAGTAAGTATCTGAATATATAAAACTCAAAGGTGACTGACTGACATAGTGATCTATCAACGCACAGCCCAAACCACTGGAGGGATCGGGCTGAAATTTGGCACGCAGGTAGATGTTATGACGTAGGCATCCGCTAAGAATGGATTTTGATAATTTCTACCCCCAAGGGGATAAAATAGGGGATGAAAATTTGTATGAAGCTTTGTCAATTTTAAACCGATCGGGATGAAATTTGGCATGCAGGAGAGGGATAGGAGGGTGTGAGGGGGAAGGAGGTGGAGAGGGGGAAGAGGGGGAGAAGAGGAGTTGTTGAGGGTAGAGGGAGAGGGGAAACCGGTGAAGGGGAATGTTAGCGGGAAGGGGATGTGGTGAGGGGGTAAGATGGAGAGGGGAACGGGGATGGAGAGGGTGAGGGGTGAGAGGGGGCGGTGAGGAGGTTGAAAGGGGTGAGAGGGGAGAGGGGGGGGGGGGCGACGAGTGCCTTTACACCTGAAAGTTGCTTTTTGTATAGCACTGATTCATTGAAGAGAGATTAAGTTGAGACTTTTGAATTATTGATTGCAGAGCGGGACGAGATGGAGAGGGACAGGAGGTTGTAGTGAGGGGGGAGGGTGTAGTGAGTGGGTAAGGTATGGAGAGCAGGGTGAGAGAGAGGGGAGGTGTTGGCGAGGCTTTAAGGGGAAGGGAAAGCGGTGAACGGGGTGTAAGAGGGAGTAATAGGGGGAGGGGAGGTTAGCGAGAAGGGGTTGCGGTTAGGGGGTGAGGCGGAGGGGGATGGGGTGGGTGAGGGGGTGAGAGGGGGCGGTGAAGGGGATGATAGAGGAGGGTGAGAGGAGGATTAGAGGGAGAGGAGGAGGGGTGAGAGGGGGCTTAGAGGGAGACGGGGAGGGATGATGAGTGCCTTTATACCTTAAAGTTGCTTTTTGTACAGCATTGATGCATTAAAGAAACCCTGCCCGACAGAAATGACCGAAAAATAGAAAGTCGGCACAAAAAACAGGAGTAAACTCCAGTCTGCTTCGGAACTGACACACACCCTTTTTTTGTTTGTTTGAACGCGCTAATCTCTGGAGCTACCAGGCGGACTTTAATAGTTATTTTTGCAAATGATAGCCCAATTCTTAAGGAAGGCTATAGGCATATTTAACATCACTCTAGGACTAAGGTGCCGAGCAAAAAGAAAAAAAAGTCTGAAAGAACGCTAAGCAATAACGAAATAATAGCGTGGCCAGGCAATGCGATGCGACTGGGTGGGTCGGGGCACAGATAAAATTTCAGCAGCAATGAATTTCAGAACTTTGGAAGGAGCTATCTATCTATATAAATAAAAAGAGAAGTCCTGACTGACTGATTGACTGACTCATCAACGCACAGCCCTAACCCATGGACCTAGAAAGCTGAAATTTTGCATAGAAGTTCCCTTTATAATGTAGACAAAGAATATGGAAGAAATTCCCGGTAGTACGTTCCTGTGGGATATTTCCCGACATCCACGCGGGCGAAGCCGCGGGCAAAAGCTAGTTTAGCTATATGCATGCAAAGTCCCAGCCCGATCGGTTTAAAATTTACAAAGTTTCATATAAACTTTTATCACCTATTTTATCCCCTTGGGGGTAGAAATTAACAAAATTCATTCTTAGTGGATGCCTACGTCATAACATCTACCTGCATGCCAAATTTCATCCCGATCGGTTTAAAATTGACAAAGCTTCATACAAACTTTCATCCCCTATTTTATCCCCTTGGGGGTAGAAATTAACAAAATCCATTCTTTGTGGATGCCTACGTCACAACATCTACCTGCATGCCAAATTTCATCCCGATCGGTTTAAAATTGACAAAGCTTCATACAAACTTTCATCCCCTATTTTATCCCCTTGGGGGTAGAAATTAACAAAATCCATTCTTAGTGGATGCCTACGTCACAACATCTACCTGCATGCCAAATTTCATCCCGATCGGTTTAAAATTGACAAAGCTTCATACAAACTTTCATCCCCTATTTTACCCCCTTGGGGGTAGAAATTAACAAAATCCATTCTTAGTGGATGCCTACGTCACAACATCTACCTGCATGCCAAATTTCATCCCGATCGGTTTAAAATTGACAAAGCTTCATACAAACTTTCATCCCCTATTTTATCCCCTTGGGGGTAGAAATTAACAAAATCCATTCTTAGCGGATGCCTACGTCATAACATCTACCTGCATGCCAAATTTCAGCCCGATCGATTTAAAATTGACAAAGCTTCATACAAACTTTCATCCCCTATTTTATCCCCTTGGGAGTAGAAATTAAAAAAATCCATTCTTAGTGGATGCCTACGTCATAACATCTACCTGTATGCCAAATTTCATCCCGATCGGTTTAAAATTGACAAAGCTTCATACAAACTTTCATCCCCTATTTTATCCCCTTGGGGGTAGAAATTAACAAAATCCATTCTTAGCGGATGCCTACGTCATAACATCTACCTGCATGCCAAATTTCAGCCCGATCGGTTTAAAATTGACAAAGTTTCATACAAACTTTCATCCCCTATTTTATCCCTTTGGGGGTAGAACTTATCAAAATCCTTTCTTAGCGGATGCCTACGTCATAACATCTACCTGCATGCCAAATTTCAGCCCGATCCCTCCAGTGGTTTGGGCTGTGCGTTGATAGATCACTATGTCAGTCAGTCACCTTTGAGTTTTATATATTTAGATTATGTAGTAAGTATAGGTAATATTGTAAAAGAGCTGTGTTAGTATTTAGTAGGTACAATAAAATATATTCTATTTGTCTATCTATCTATCTACAATTAATTTGCTAAGAAGAAGCGCCTGTACCAAAAGTTTCACCTTATCAACAGTTCCTTCATCCATGCTTTGGCTAGAAAATGTCCACCAAAGGAGACAGAGGTTCAAACAAAGCAATAAACTTTTAGTAACTTCCTTCATAAACTTTGCGGTTTGACATTTACAACCCCTGCACAGAGCAGGCCGGTGTTCCATCAAAGGTCAGGTCAACATTTTTTTTTTTGCTAAAGTTGTCCCCATATTCTTCAAACAAATTTTTTGTTTCACTTTTGTCCGATTTCCATAATGCCTATAGAAGCAACAAATTGGATGACCATTCGATTTGAATGCTACTCAAACCCCAAACCCTACTTATTATTCAAATGTTGGTTCTATTGTTGACCGCCTTTTTAGTGATATTGGTAATTTTTGAGGAGAGACAAAACGCATGTGACTAAAAGAGTGATGAATATAGATGTTGATGGATGGAGAGGCAGAGGAAGGCCAAAGAAAAGATGGATGGATTGTGTGAGGAATGATATGAAAGAGAAGGGAGTGAATGATAGCGTGACGGTTGACAGGGGAGAATGGAAGAAGAAAACGTGTTGCGCCGACCCCAAGTAATATGGGATAAGGGCAGGAAGATGATGGTAATTTTTGTTTTTGTGGCAGTGCTTCGTTATGCACAAACTCTTTTTACCCGACTACGGCGAAGCAAAAGGAGGATGATTTGACCGGTATGTATGTATGTTCATCTATTCCCTCATAACTACTGAACTGCATATAATAATTTGACAAATGAGGTATTGTTGGAAGCGTCTTGATCGCCCGCTGGTTATAGGCTAAGTGACGTTACCTTAAATTGAATATGCTGCCCTCCAGAGGACATAAAGTCATGAACTAAAAAAAAAAAATATGATGCCGTGTTGGATATCAAATGAAAGGGCCTCAATTAGCATATTTCAAAAATATATATACATGTTAGCTATTGCTCGCGACTTTGCTTGCATGCACCCGATAATTGGGAATAATTTCTAAAATCACGCCTCAGATGTGAGCCAAACATATTTTCTCTCCAAACCTTCCCAAAATAAATATACAACGTGTAACGTTAAATGCGCAAAACCTCTTAAGGGGTCATTGTAGGACTCATCATTATGAACAACTTTTATTATGGGACCAAACCTGAAATCGCGAAAAAAATAAGCTGTTCAGTAAATTTTGACGAATTATGCGAACATAAATGTACTGAACAGCTGATTTTTTTTCGTGATTTTCAGGTTTGGTCCCTAGTAAAAGTTGTTCATAATTATGAGTACAAGTCATTTAACGTTACACGTTGTATATTAATTAATCTTCTTTAAAAATTTAAAGTGGCTCTGCAAATAGCTACTTTAACACGAAATTATAACCCCAAAATAATTTAAATAAAAAGTAAGTTTAAAAACTAAAACCGGACTACTGAAAAATCACGCTCTAAAAAGTATGAAACAAGAAAATATTCTCATCTGAAATTAGAAAAGACAGACAAATTAAAAACCCGGAGTCACACGTCATGGTAAATCGAACAGATTACCTGCGTGTTACTCCGGATTTTTTATTTGTCCGTCTTTTTCTAATTTCAGATGAGAATATTTTCTTGTTTTTTAATTTTTAGAGCGTGATTTTTCAGTAGGTGGGTTTTATTTGTTATTATGTTTTTTATACTTAAGACTTGTCTGTTGTTTGTTGTTACTGGCTCTAAGTCTTCCAGAGAACATAAATAAAAAGCTCCATAACTCCAAGCTTGTAATTCGCATGGTATACAAAAACATAAAAAAGAGTCCATCATGAATGGGTAGCTTGGAGAAATCATAGCGAGACCATGAAGGTGCTAAATTCGTTAAAGATTCTATACTTAGAATCTTGATCTATTATAGGTCAACATTTTGTATTGTATAGGAATGGAATGGCAGAGACTCTGTTATTACAAATACCTACTTAGTCTAATGGCTGGTTTACACAGTGTGAGCTGCTGCCATGCGAGTGATGGTCCCTCATCACTCGATCATGGCGAGCGAGGCGAGCAGGCGAGTGAAAACAAAAAATGTTGAAGTTACTTGGCTGCGAGCTACTGTCCAACTCGCAAGTGCGAGTAACTCGTATGATACGTGCGAGTTGCTGCACTGCAGCTACTCGGTAGGCCGACTCGCACGCTAGCCCGCTCTGTGTAAACTAGCCATTACTCTTAAAACTCATACAAATTACAAATGATGTCATTCGACTTTCTCTTGAGCTTTATCAATGCACAATCATCTACACTACACGCTTAATCATGCTCTTCTCCGAAAGGCTCCCTGTTCTATTTCCGGTTTATAAAGCTGCGGTCTCTTTAATCTGTGATGTCATTAAATCCGTCGGAACATCTGGCGTTCGGTCTGCCCTGGGAGACCGCTGCCCTAACCATTATTCTAACTAAAACAAGAAATACTTAGACTAAAAAGAGCAGATAATTTTGAATTTCTTGTAATTCTAACATAGTCAGAGTAATTTGTGTGCATTGCTAAATGAAGTCAACAAACAAACAGAAACGCTTTTAAATTGTTATAAGCAATTCAAGCGTTCACAAATTCTCTTGTGTTCAGTTCACTAAACAATTTGAGGGCCCCTTCACAACTCGAGCCTTATTGTTTTGAGCCCCATAGCAGCCTATAGGTTCTTGCTATAGTAGACAATTTTCGTAATATTATTATGAAACTCGAATCACATTTTTAGTCTCTTTAGCCATGTAATAATATCGTATTAGTGTGCATAACTACGATATCTATTTAAGCTCATCATACATTACAATAGGTATAAATAGATATTGACACTAGAGCTTATTTTATATCAGCAATGTATAGGTAGAGTTATATGGCAGTGTTTTAAAAATGCTATAACAGAGTAATTTGCAGTGATTTTTAAATAATATAATATTTATATGTTTTCGGTCTGGGTGGTCGGTCATTTAGATCGCGAATGTATTATCAGCGGCGGATGTGTAGGGCGGAAGGCCGGCTCTGACGAACCGAGTGGCCGTATCGGACATAGCGTGACCTAACCAAAGGGATTTCATATGTACATTCACATATGTGCATTTTATTGTCCATCGTACACTAACATCAAAACCTCAAATTACAAAATATCGACTATACAAAATATTGAGGACAGACAGTATAAAGTTATAAGTCTGAACTCCAAGTTTGACAATAATAAACAACGTGGTAAGTACTAAAATATCCCTGGTTGTTAGGTGAGATTACAAGGAAGCTTGTTGCCATAATAATGACCAAAACAAAAAGCGCATCCCGAAATGCTATGTTATTTTTGTTGCTTAGTGCCCGTTTCGGAGAACGGCACGAGCGGGAGTGCGGGCGGGAGCGGTCGTCGCCTCGCGCAGGGCCGCATTCCACGCACATATGTACCTGCTCCTATTAGTGTGCTTTTCGGTTAAGCTCAAATACCACGAGTTTTATGACCCCGCTAAACTTCAGAGATCAAGCAACAACAACTTGCAAATGGAGTTCTTAGAATTTTATTCCAAAATAAGTTATTATGATATAAAATCCATTAATTTTGGACGCAAGATTTTATTTTTGGCTTATTTGATTCGTTCAGAACTGACGGATGCTTATATTAAGATTTAAATTACCAAAAAAATTAGTTTCTAAATAATATTTCAGGGAAAATACAGCAAAAGTTACCATTCAAACGTTTACGCTCATAGCAAATGTTTTGTTTGGCAGCCAAGTGCGGTCCTGTGTATGTAGGGCAGCGGGGCGGCGGGGGGCGCGAGGCAGCGCGAGAGTGTCTCGGCCTACAGCGGCCGCCAGTGCAGTGAGCGGCGCGCGGAGAGCCCGGACCGCGTCATGGCTCTACGCGCTTTGTTTATCTTCTCGGCGCTTATCGCCGGCGGCGCCGCCGTGTACAGCAGGGAGCGCGACCGCCTGCGCGCCGACCCCCGCCTTTACGACCGCTCGTGTGAACTAAGTTCCTGCTACCCGGCCACAGGCAACCTGCTCATTGGCCGTGAATCAAGACTCTTTGCATCCTCCACGTGCGGGCTACAGGGACGTGAACGTTACTGCATCGTGTCACATTTGGAACCGAAGAAATGCTTTTGGTGTGAATCGACCGACAGCACCCTTCACAGCCCGTCTCTCAACCATCGAATACAAAACATCATCTACAAGTACTACCCGGGAACGCGAACGAAATCCTGGTGGCAGTCTGAAAATGGCAAAGAAAATGTGACGGTACAACTCAATATGGAGGCGGAATTCCATCTCACGCATTTGATAATACAGTTCAAAACTTTTCGGCCTGCAGCTATGTTAGTAGAGAGATCTTTCGACTTTGGGAAGACCTGGCGCGTCTATCGATACTTTGCGCACAACTGTGATGAACATTTTCCAGGCGTTCCAAAGCACACACAGCGTTCTTTGACAGAAGTGGTTTGTGAATCGCGTTATTCTGGTGTATCCCCATCCACGGAAGGTGAAGTGATATTTAGAGTTTTGCCACCTAATATAAATGTAACCAACCCATATTCGGAAGAAGTGCAAAACTTATTACGTATGACTAATCTTCGAATAAATTTCACAAAACTGCATACTCTTGGTGATGATAAACTGGACAACAGAGCGGAAATTCAAGAGAAGTACTATTATTCTATTTATGAAATGACAGTGAGAGGTTCTTGTTCCTGTTACGGGCACGCATCCCGTTGTTTACCGATGCCAGGAGTGGAGTCCAAGAACAATATGGTACACGGACGCTGCGAATGTACTCATAATACCCGTGGCTTAAATTGTGAATACTGTGAAGACTTTTACAATGATCTTCCATGGCAACCAGCTGTTGGGAAAACTTCAAATGCTTGTAAGAGGTGCACATGTAATAATCATGCAACAACTTGTCATTTCGATCCTGCTGTTTACAATAAAACCGGTAAAATAAGTGGAGGCGTGTGTGATAACTGTCAACATAATACTATGGGTGTCAATTGTGAACGGTGTAAGCCTAAGTTTTATAAAGACCCCAACTTAGATATCCAAAGTCCAGACATATGTAAAGCTTGCGATTGTGATCCAGAGGGCACCACAGATCAAGAAATCCTGTGTGAGGATGAAACAGACACCGCTAATAACAAAACTGCTGGTCGCTGCCTTTGTAAGACGAATGTCGACGGCGCCAGATGTGACAGATGTAGCGATGGATTTTGGAACTTTGTTTCTGGTAATCCGGATGGATGTGAATCGTGCACCTGTAACAACTTAGGTACAATCAACGAAAGAGGTTGCGATGCTGTAAATGGAAATTGTTTCTGTAAACGACATGTTACTGGAAGGAATTGTGATCAGTGCTTGCCAGAGTTTTACGGTTTGTCAGATAGTGATGATGGTTGTCAACCTTGTGACTGCGACTTTGGTGGTTCATTAGACCGAGATTGTGATGTGATAACGGGACAATGTAAATGTCGGCCGAATGTTTCTGGTCGTCGTTGTGATCAACCTATTCAAAACTTTTTTGTCGGAGCACTCGACTCTATTGTTATAGAAGGCGAATCGAGTCAATGCGATTCCCAGATCGATGATAATGCTATTCAAAATCAATTGTGTCACGTTGTCATTAGGGAAAATTATCCAGATGGTAGGAAAGAGACCTGGACTGGACCTGGTTTTATGAAGCTTCCTGAAAGCAGCACACTCGTTTTTGTTATAAATAACATAGAGAAGAGTATGAATTACAATGTATTAATTAGGTATGAACCGCAATCACCTATAAGCTGGGAAGAGGCAACTATATTAGTGAAGAGACCATTGCCGATTGATTCTGACTCTCCATGTGCAAATGTACGACCTGAGGAAGACACCATAAAAACGAACCTGCCAGCAAATCAACGCAGTGTATTGGTGAAACCGGCAATATGCTTGGAAAAAGGCAAAGAAACCGAAATTCGTATTTATTTAGGACGTCAGGACAGCCGTTCTCCAAATTCTAGAGCTTCAATATTAATTGATTCTATTGTTCTTATTCCATCTTTTGATGACCTTCCATTTTTGGCAAATAATAGTTCCATGAGAGAAGAGTTCGACCGGTTTAATTGTGGTGATCCATATTATTACGACCTGAATAGAGAAAACGTACCTGAAATCTGTAAAAAGTATCATGCGAGCATCGGATTCTACATAAGAGATGGATCTCAGTCTTGTCAGTGTGACCCTACAGGGTCTAAGAGCCATCAATGCGATCAATATACTGGTTATTGTCAATGTGTAGAAAATATTGTTGGAGCTCGATGCGATCGCTGCGCTCCCGGCACTTACGGTTTCAGTAAATTTGGATGCAAGCGTTGTGACTGTAACAGTATAGGATCTCTTGATAACTTTTGCGATGCAACTAGTGGACAGTGTAAATGTAGAGCCAATACGTATGGCCGAGCGTGTGACTTGTGTCAGCCTGGATATTTCAATTTCCCCAATTGTCAACAATGTGACTGTAATGGACACGCAGTCGAATGTGATGATAAAACAGGAGCATGTAGGGAATGCAGAGACTACACGGAAGGACACCGTTGTGAAAGATGTGTTGAAGGATATTACGGCGATCCTCGACTTGGTATCGACATACCTTGTAGATCATGCCCATGCCCAGGAATAATAGGTGATCCAAATAAGAGCAGTCACGCAGACCGGTGTGAATTAGACCCCGATACAAAGGATGTAGTCTGTGAATGTAAAGAAGGCTATGCTGGCCCACTATGCGACGTATGTGCTGACAATTATTACGGAGATCCAATTAAGGGTACTTGCGAACAGTGTGAATGTAACGAAAACATTGATATCACTAAACCTGGCAATTGTGACCCTTACACTGGAAAATGTTTACAATGCCTTCATAATACTGCCGGAGACCATTGTGGAGTGTGTGCTGAAGGATACTACGGAAGTGCTTTAGACAAGTCATGTTATCAATGTAACTGCTCTGAGTTGGGTACTAACTTCACAATAGGAAATTGTGACAGAAACACAGGTCAGTGCCCTTGTTTCAAGAATGTCATGGGTGTGAATTGTGATCAATGTACAGAAAATCATTGGAGAATAGCTTTAGGAACTGGTTGTGATCCATGCGAATGCGATCCTATTGGGTCATTATCACCGCAATGTAATCCATACATAGGAAAATGTGAATGTAAACCAGGCCACGGAGGCAGACAATGTGATCAATGTCAAGAAAATCATTGGGGTGTTCCTAGCATTGAGTGCCATGAATGCGATTGTAATTTATATGGTTCTGTCTCACGGCAGTGCATGCGAGAAAATGGCTCATGTATTTGTAAACCAGGCATCGGTGGATATAACTGTGACACGTGCGCTAGAGGCTACTTAGGTGAGGCCCCACGGTGCTACGCCTGTGGTGAATGTTTCGATAATTGGGATCGATTAATTAACGACTTACGTTCGCAAACAGAGTACGCTATCGGCAATGCCAGTAAAATCAAAATAGTCGGTGCCACTGGAGCCTACACAAGAGATTTTGATGAAATGACTAAAAAGCTTTCTGAAGTAGAAAATATGCTTGACAGCGCGAAACAAGGAAAAACAACAGTAAAAGACTTATTGTCTAATGTGACCAGCCTACAAAGCTTATTATCTGAAGCTGACGAGAAAGTAAAACACAGCAACGAAAATCTTAATGCTCTTACGTCTAAAATCAATCTTGGTAACGTTACTTTAGAGGGTCTAAGAGCAAGTATCGAAAACTTAAAGGGAAAAACTACTGACTTAGGAAATAACGCAACCAAACTACAAGAGGCTAACTTAGAAGGAGCTCTTAACTTGACCCGTGAAGCTAAACAAAGAGCTGTCAACGCTGCTGACGACGCTGAAAATGTACAAAATGTAATTGCAAATACTGATCGACAAATTAAAAATACTGACCGTCTCATTGAAATGCAATATGCTAACTTCAATAACACTCAAAATGAAAATGATAAAAAATTAGATGATATACGTAATCAATTGTCCCAGTTGGAGTCACAGATGCCAAAGTTAAATGAAAAAATGTGTGGTCAAGAAAGTGATAGTTGTGATATTTGTGGTGGTGCTAGATGTGGAAAATGTGGCGGTATATCTTGTGACCAAGGAGCCGTTACTAAAGCAGAACAAGCTTTAGATTTTGCAAACAAGACCGAATATCGAATTAAAGAACATGAACTCACTGCAGAGGATTTGTTTAAATTAATATCTACAGTAAAACAAGATACAGTTGATGTCAGATCAAGAGCAAAAGACCTTTTCAGCAAAGCGTATGACTTCAAAACTTCCGCAGAAAGAGTAACAAATGAAAGTCAAGATCTAACTGCAGAATTAAAGGAATTCTTATCAAATACCTCAAACACTCCTGCAGACGTCAGAACTTTAGCTAATGGTATACTTAATTTGTCTATAAGTATAGAGCCCAAAGAAATAACGGAATTGTCACAGCGTATCAATTCATCAGTATCGCAATTGACTAACATTGAAAACATAATTGCCGAAACTAAACCAGATTTAGAACGAGCTAAGGCTTTGAAACTAAACGCTACCACCATCAATAAATCAGCTAATTTAACTTTGGCGATGGCAAATAAAGTTTTGGACGCTTTAGATGAAGCACAAGCAGCCCAAGATGCTGCAGAAAATGCAATCGATAAAGCCAACAATGATATCGAGGCAGCCAAAAATGATTTAGTTCCTATAGCCACAGAAACAGAACAGGCACAGAAACAAGCCAATGAGACAAAAGAAGAAGTTGAAGGCCTGCGTTTGAGACTTTCTGACTTACAGAAGGATATATTGAAAATAGAAAGTGACGCAGAACAGGTGAAGCAAGAAGCAAATGATGTTGTTACTCGCGCTGAAGGAGCTGAGCAATCAGCACGGCAGTTAAGGCAAGATTTCAAGCATTCTAATATGTCTCTTGCTGATCGTGCTAGCCAGACTTCAAATTCAAGAGAAAGAGCGCAACTTTTACTAAAACGTGCTACAAAGCTCGCCAGTGACACTCAATCGCAACTTAAACTTCTAGCTAACATGGAAGTATTGTATAACGATCACAATGAACAGTTAAATACATTAGAAAAGGAAATAGGCGAACTCAATACGCAAATGAACTACTACCTATCCGAAATCTCAAAACGGTCTGATAACTACAGGTCTTGCACAACGTAAATAGGTAATCTATAACTTTTGTCGTCGGAATTGTAACTAAGTATACTTAAACAGATATTTTCCGAATGTTGTTACTGTTTCCATTTGTGCCATAATGCTGTGTGTTTTGCAGTGTTAGTCATTGCTCGTTATAATGATATAATATGTAGTTTAACTACGTTGTGTCTGTATTATATAGCAAAGAAGTGTGGGTTGTAAACAACAAAAGTAACATGATGTGTATCTCAATATTTCATTACTGTACTTACATGACAACTTGCAAATAATAATATTTTGTATGAATTTTAAATAGGACAATGTGATTACTTTATGTAAAAGCTTACAGATATTAAATTCATTATAAAAAGACCATAAAAAATTGAAAATAATTACATCATTGTTAATAAGTTAGTTCAGTTTTCCCTGAAAAATACGCAATTCATGAGCTATTTGAGACAGACATGTTCCAAGTTTATTTTCCAGTGAGTGGCACTCACAATTTACTTGTAGGTTTAAATAATAATCAAAATCAGAATATATATTTCCGAAAATAATTAAAAACTTCAATAAAATTAGCGCTATTTGATTGTAAGTATAAATATATTTTGTATCATTATTTAGACAACTATTCCAAAGAATTAAGTACATTATAATTTCTAATTTGTTGACATAATGTGGATATGAAAAATGTAAACTTACATTTAATAAAAAAGAAAAAAATAGGGTTCTCTACAACTATTGTTAATTATAGGTAATTTATGAGCATTATATTATGTTTTGTGCTGTTTTGCCATAAAATATATTTTCTGTGTGTCTGTATGAAATAATTAATTTTATAGTTTGTATTTACCGTAAACTAATTGTACTGCCAGAGTAGATAATACTAGGTATACTGTGCAGTCAGCAACAAAAGTCGATTAACACTTGCAGTTTTTTAATCTTAATTACTAAGCGAAATATTTAATTAAAATCGGAACAGAAGTACTTAAAATTTTAAGAACATTAACTCTTATCAGTTAAACGAAAAGAAAGCAGTTTATCGAATCATTTTGTGTTAATTTAGATGATGTCAAAAAGTAGCAGTGTTAACCGACTTCTGTTACTGACCGTACCACCATAAGTATTTTATATATACGTATATGTAGGTCATTGTGTAAACTTAAAATATGAAAGAGTTTTTGTTGCTGAAACGTCGTTAAAGATCTGTATTTTGAAATGCCTTTTCTTTTTAAAAGAAAAGGCATTTCAAAATAGAGCAAGGGATTTTCTTTTTCGAAAAATTGAGCCCATAGTTATTCCTTTTTGCCTGTACTAATATCAAAAAGTCTTCTTCTATCTTGATTTTATTTCATATAATTTTATATTTCACATTTAAGTTTACACTAGGTACTTTTACTCTTATTTTATATTGATTATGGCTGATAAAGCATGCATTTAAATATTGAGATTGTTTCTTTGATTCCATTTTTTTAGTCATTCTATTGCATTTGAGACGCTATTCTATATTTCCATAACGATATTGTAATACACGAGGCACCAATACTTAATTGTTAATAAAACTTTGCCATAAATTGTTTTTAGTTTTCATTTACTTTTCACTATGACAATCCTTCTTATAGATTCCTACCTTCTATGGCTAGAAACATTATCTACCGAATTATAAATAAATTGGTTGAATGGAGCTTAAGTACATATCAAATAGTTGCTACATACGTTAATATAGCTACTTCATACCTCCTTATCAGTATGTAACAATGTCGCAGGTCAGAATCAGAACATTAGTTATTTGATAATTATATTTTTTGAGCTTCTACAATCTATGATCTATTTAAACTATACCTACTTACCTACTTTATTTCAACAAGCTGTGTAGTTTTGTTGAGTAAAATTTCAATAGTTTTAACCATTGAACATGTGGTGTAGGTACACCACATGTTCAATGGTTAAAACTAGGAGTACCTACTCAGTAGGTACTCCTAGCACAAAGTAAAGGTAGGAGTACATAAACGACAGATTCTCTGTTCCACTACATACCTACTTACATGAAGTCCTTTACATACTCTAAGCAATCATAAAATGTCAATTTGTTAATAGGAACAATAAATTAACTAACAAAACTAACTAACTAACTAACTTTATTAACTATTATTGTTCCTATTAACAAATAGACATTTTATTTCATTTCATTTATATATTTTGTGAACATAGGTGATTACAGGTGTTTTTCAATATAAATGTCTATTGTACTAAACCATGTCCCGCCGATAGGCATACAAAATCAGCTTAGTAAAACTTTGCAATAGAAATAAAAGAATTAACAATGTCAAAGATGCAAGCATGTCAAATTATAAAATTGTCATAATAAAATAGGGAAAATGTCATGAAAATAGAAAAAAATAATAAAAATACATAATGTCAAAAGATTGCAAAAACACAACGAAAAAATTTAAACAATTAAAAATATAAATTTTAAAAATTGATCAAAATTTGTCATCTAGAAACTCCTTGACTGAATAATATACCTTGTCATTTACTAGCTTAAAGAGATTACTTTTGAATTCGTTGTTATTCATACTATTTCTAATATGACAAGGTAATTTGTTATACAATTTTGGTGCCATTGATTGATTTATGATTGATTAGAATTTCCTTGAGATTGTCCTTACCACCTAAGCTACCTACAGTAGGGGCTTCGAGTCTGTATGGGGCTTTAGAAAAAAAAAATAGTCACACAGCACAGGTATGACTAACAGAGACAATGCTCTACAAAGCCCAACTTTTTCTAAACCTTCAAGTGTTTGCAGCCGGATAATTAACCTATCTTTTGGCTACTTAACTATTTTACCCGCTCATGTAAGTTTACGGTTTGATTCTCAGAGCTATTAAAATTTACTTAGGTACTCGAGATTATAGGATTTAAATGTCGATAGAGATTAACATGAACTTCATAATCAGAGGCCGCACCGATGGTGGCCAAATAGTAAAAGTAGCGGATCGGCTAAATCCCGTAGTAAACTGGTCTAGCCTAAAATTCACACCAATATAGTAGCGGACAAAGGCTAGCAAAGAACGAATATTCCCAGTTGCCACCGGGTGGCGACTGGGAAGTTATTGCCCCCACTTCAAATCGCTGTACACTGTGGCGTAGATCGCCAACTCCCCTCATCTCTGTCTGTCTTACGGCGGCAATGAGGGGGTTGGGGATTTTTCCAATGTGGTTTTATTAGTAGATAAGTGACATACAAACAAAATTTTCTTCATCGTAGTTGCTTTTAATCACATACTATCTTCGTATCACAAATAAGCAAAGTATTTACAATAATTTATTAAATATTTATTTTTTAAAGGATAAGTTTTTAAGAAATGCGCAAATTTACGCAAAGTTGTTCATATTCATGGGTAATGAATATGAACAACTTTTACTATGTGACCAAACCTGAAATCGCGAAAAAAAATCTGGTGCTCTCTACATTTTGACGAGTTTGGTGTAGATAAATGTACTGAACAGCTTATTTTTTTCGCGATTTCAGATTTTGTCCCGTAGTGATAGTTGTTCATATTCATGGGTAGAACACCCAGTGAAAATTTGTGCACTGCTTAAAATCTTATCCTGTATTTCAAGTTTTTATGATTAAAAGCAATTACGATGTAGAACATGAGGTACTTATAGGAAATTATATTATTAAAACATAATTATTGTAAATATGTAATTTGATTATCTGTGACTGATGACTAGCTTTTGTTGGGCACCTGCTTTAATTATTGTTAATACTTTGATTATCTGTGGTATTCGTATCATAGGTTACTAGGTACACCAGGTTTCTATGATTAACTAGCCGTTGCCCGATTAAAAGCAACTACGATGAAGAAAACTGTGTTTGTATCCATAGTAATATCACTTATCTACAATAAACCCACATTGAAAAAGTCTGACCGCCATCCCCCTCATCGCGGCCGTAAGACAGACAGCGATGAGGGGGCAATTACTTCCCAGTCGCCACCCGGTGGCAACTGGGAATTTTATTCCCGATGGCCACCTAGTGGCAATTCAAACTGAGTATCATAATTTATTTATACACTTTAGGTTTTATATGGTACTAGTTGTAGCAAGGTAGAACAGCTAGCTTGAATTTAAAAGTCCGAGAATTTTTTTCTTAAACTGATAGTGACTAAGTCCCTGCTTGCCCCTTTTTTACAGGAACAGGATCTACGGTATACGTACTGAGTGTAAGTTTAAAGTACTAGATTTCCTATTATTTTCCATTACAGATGGTTGTATTTAGAACCGATACTCTCCAACGACGATGGTGAATTAGGAGTCAAGTTCCGGAAAGTAGACCTGGGATTCCGACAAGTGACTAGGATCTTGGAATCAGATCCGAGACTATCTGCACTTCTCCAGTCCTCGAGACTCCAGCCTATGTTGGATTCTATTTCGGAGCAACTTCTAGCTTGCCAGTCGGCCTTAAACCTTTACATTGATGTAAGTAAAACTAATGAAACGATTTTAAAATAAATAATTATATGTTATCAAAATTTGCAGTTTCCGGTTTGCAAACTTAAACCGTGAATAATTGAACAGCAATTACAACTAGATGAAGTTAATAGTCGCGAATCAGGTTTTGTTACTTGTATGGATAGGCAGTTTTTATTTACGTGACGTCATCTATTACACTGACTCAGTAGGTATAAGTCTGGCTACGTAGGCAGTTTGATAGCTATTCCACAAACATACATATGAAGCTATGCATTTCCAGTATAAACTGATCGCGCATTGTGTAAGATTACCGTACAATGACTGATCAGCTTATACTGGAAATGTATAGCTTGATATGTAGCCGTGTATACATCTACACCCAAAGTGAACACTGTTCACACACTGTTTATTTATTTATCTTACTTACTATAGTCCTAGACTAGTAAGCAAGTAGCAGATGCACCAGTTTCATAAAGTTGAAAGTCATTGAACCTACCAAAATCCAAAAGATAATTTATTTGGCAAACATGTTTCTAGGCAAAACGCTCAGTATTCCCAAGGCTTTACTTCCTGAGTGACGATGATTTGTTGGAACTACTCGGCCAAGCTCGCGCCGGCGCTGAAGGAAGGGAAGCTGTTATGCAAACCCATCTCAAGAAACTGTTCCCGGGAATCACAGGCGTGCGTCTCGGGCCAGGAGATATGTCTATTACCGCATTGTGTAGTCATTATAGAGAAACATTCCAGTTGGACCACCCAGTTGATATCGATTGCCCGGTAGAGGTATGCTATATCCAGACATCGCTCTCAAAATATCATTTATGATTTTGGACAATCTTCCGATAAGGAACTATTTAACCATTTTACTTTTGCTCATAGGTATGGTTGAAGAATTTAGAAGCTGAGATGCGTTCGTCACTAAAGAGCATGACCTTGAAATGCATAGTCACAAATTCGCTACAGGAGCAGGATCCATTTTCCCTACCGACGCAAATACTGTGTCTCGCACAAAACATACGCTTCACAGAGCAAGCAGAAAGGGCCATCACCTCAAAAGACTTACACAAATTAAAAGCGAATGTTGAAAAAGAGAATTCATACTACGCTTCAGCAGAAATAGAGGACGAAAGTGAACGACGCAAAAGGCAGGCACTCATATTACAATGTGCTCATTATTTGTCTGTCATCAGAATTTTGATAGACAACAATATTGTATCGACTAGCGACTGGCTTTGGCAAAAACAGTTGAGGTAAGTAACTTGATGTTTATGTCGCAGATGAAATGTAGAATCCGCTGTTTAACAAAACCGCTAGGTAGTTGTTTGACATTTATATTAAGTTTAAAATAATAGCATTAAAATTATTTGCCGACATGCAAATTCATATGCAGTTGCTGTAATTAATTACATAGTTACTTAGTAGTTTCAAGTATTTTCAGATTTAAATTGTTTTTTACAGGTTCTATTTACTTAGTTCAAAAGAAGTGGTAGCTAAAATGGGTCTCGCTCAGATATCATACTCATACGAGTACCTCGGAGTCAACACTGGACAGTTTGTGCGAACCGAACTAGCTGACGACTGTTTTCTTATTTTAACTCAGGTAATCAATTAAGTTATTGTGTGTTCATTCAAGTTGTTTGGGTATTTAAGTGGTATTTTTCATCATCATCATTATCTCAGCCGAAAGACGTCCACTGCTTTTCATAGGGCTCCCCGAAACTTCCCCACATCGACCAGTATTGCGCTGTCCACATACAACAGATTCTGCGACCTTCAATAAGTCTTCAGTCCACTTGTAAGGGTCCTTGCAGTATACTAACTCAATGTTAATTAGTTTTCTTCTCAATTTCAGTCTCTTCATCTGGGGTTAGTTGGAAACCCTTTCGGTCCAGCGGGGACTGGGAAGACAGAATCTGTGAAAGCATTGGGTGGCCTTGTTGGTCGCTTAGTGTTAATCTTCAACTGCGATGAGGTAACATACTTACTTTAACTCTTTTACGTTAGTTAAGAATTACTTAAGGCGCCGATAACCGACTTTTAATTATTTTAAACTGAAGATCACGTCTAAACGAGTAGTGTTAATGATTTGGAAAAAATATATGTAATATATTTAGAGCATTTTCTTAATAACTAAATATATGAATATTTTAGATTATGTTTATATTACACAGTGTAATTAATTTGTAAAGTTATGTCTAACGCGGATCACGCAAAAACTATCGAGCGTATTTTCATGAAACCTTCACCGTTTTAAAGATAATTTAATTATTTATCTTTTGATATACGTGTTTTAATATAATACCTTTTGTTTAATGTATAATAAATTAATAATGCGTCTAATTTGGGACAGCGCTCCTTTATGGTTGAGTCCTATTACTGGGTGGACGTATACGACTCTTTGCGTGAGCTCAGCTCAGAACACGCAAGCTAACCACTCAAGGCCATTGGCATATATCTGCGTCTTCATCACGGTACAACAGAAGAGTTACATTATGAACGTGCACACAAATCAATAAGAATATACATATAGTTACTATTTACGGAATCAACTATTTTAATTACTTATTATTACACAACATCATCTTAGGCAAACAGAACAGGACCTAGGTACTAGGTATCATCCACGTGATTTTATGAGTAGGCACAATACTTAGGAATCCCCGAGTTTTTATTATTGACATGCAGACAAAACAAAGTTAGTTTTATCGTTTGTCTTTATACTTATTTTTTGTTTGGTATTTCTGATCTTGAATTCATTTTTTTAACCTACTTAAAAAAAAAGAGCTTTTTTCTCTTCTGCTTTGCGTTGTATAATTAACTACTTAATCAAAACGTTATGCACAAGTAAAAAAAATATTGTACCAAGGCAGCTCGTGCAGCAATATCACGGGTCGATCCAACAGGTTAAGCTGCGCTTGCCGGGTTCGGTCCATGGATGGGTGACTGGCCATCTTTACATGCCGAGACTCCTCCGTGCCTCGGAAAGCACGTTAAGCCGTTGGTCCCGGCTGTCATTCGTGGATCTTTGACAGTCGTTACGGGTCGTCAGAAGCCCGAAAGTGTGACAACCAGTCGTACCAAGGGGTATCATCTTATTGCCCAGTTACTGGGTTGTGGAGGTCAGATAGGCAGTAGCATCAGGTTAGACTGGAAGCTGACCCCAACATAGTTGGAGAAAGACTAGACAGATTGATATTGAAAGGCAGACTTAAAGCCTGAGGTATTTTCTACCAGTCAACCTTAGGGTGATGCAGAGACAAAATATGAAAAAATAGCTCGAAATGAATATAATGATAAATACTAATACATAGAAATAGATACATACACAGTACACACATAAACAGGATAAACTTTGTCACGAGAAATAACGAGCGCTTAAGGGAGAAAACGAATCCATCAAATCAGCGCTAGGATGGTTCTGCCAATTTCTTACGAATATGTCATATAGTCATATAATCCGGTCCGAATAAAGCAATTTCCATTCTTTCTATCTTCTAAATAAATCTTTAATGTTGCAGGCTCTAGACGCGGAATGTATGGGTCGCTTGCTGAGCGGCCTAGCCCTATGTGGTGCTTGGGGCTGCTTCGACGAGTTCAATCGTCTGGCCGCTCACACACTAGCCGCTGTGTCTCACCAGCTATCTTCGTTACTCTCTGCCACTACAGAGCGGACACCTGGAGCTGAACCCACTGCGCTACTCAATGGAAAACATGTAAGAAAGACATTTGTTATTTCGATAATGATCAAAAGAATTCTGGATAATATTTATTATTTATTTATTAAAAATCTGTACTAACTACCAACAATAACAAACAAAGTCTGCCAAACTGCATAACAGTTTTTCGGCAACAATCGGTTTTTGTAGCAACCGGTTGGTACTAAATTCGTCATTTGGACAAGCATCACTGTCTTTAAGAACTTCTGAGCAGTTCACGTAGTTTTAAGAACATTCACATTATAATGTCACACGCAATCTGTCAAAAATGTAAGAGTTTTTGACATTGATTGTCGCTGAGATGAGATTGCGACTAGATTTTGAGCATTTTTATTACGGGACTTGGCCTTCTGTATCTATAGACCGTTAATCTTCTACATTTTTTTTTTATTTTTAGAGTTCCGTACCTCAAAAGGAAAAAACGGAACCCTTATAGGATCACTCGTGTGTCTGTCTGTCCGTCTGTCACAGCCAATTTGCTCCGAATCTAATGGACCGATTAAGTTGAAATTACACATATGAATTTCTGTGACCCAAACACGGACGGGTAAAGTAAATAAATGAATTTTGAATATAGAGGTCACTTTTGGGGGGCAAATAAGAAAATTTAAAAAAAAGTTTTAAACTACACCATGTGGCATGTCAAATGAAAAGGCTTACTATGAGGGTCTCAAATATATTTTTTTATAATTTTAAAATAAATTGTTTTAAAGTTATTTAAGAAAATAGACGAAAATTGACCACCCCCCCCCCCTTATCTCCGAAACTACTGAGCCTAAAATTTTGAAAAAAATACAGAAAATAGATCTTTACCTGTAGATTACAGGAAAACCTATAAGAAGTCTGTGGTCTTAAAATAACATGGTAAATCTATCGATATTGAGAGTAAAAACTTACATTTACAGTTGGAATGTATGGGAGAACATGTATTTCAACTACAATGTTAAGTTTGTTCTAGGGATAAATTCATCCCAACTACGGAACCCTTCATTGTGCGTGGTCCGACACGCACTTGGCCGGTTTTTTATTAACTCTGATAGCAGCAATCCAATAGCAACTTTATTGCGACGAAAATAAAGATCACTCTGATTTTGACAATATTTTTAGCAGGAACCCAAAAGCAACCTTATTGCATCGACAGTAAAGATCTCTGTGATTTTGACAATGATGCAAAATCAGAGGTAAAATAACCGTGAACGGTCTGTATGTAAGTACTAAATAGAATTATGACACTGACACTAACTGACACGGGAAAAATCAGATTTCATTTGCTCTAGTACCCCGACAGGCACAACAACAACAACAATCTGGCTAGCCTTTTCCCAACTATGTTGGGGTCGGCTTCTAGTCTAACCGGATGCAGCTGAATACCAGTATTTTACATGGAGCGACTGCCTATCTGACCTCCACAACCCATTAACTGGGTAATACGATACCCCTTGGTAAGACTGATTGTCAGACTTTCGGGCTTCTGACGACCCGTAACGACTGTCAAAGATCCACGAATAACAGCCGGGACCAACGGCTTAGCAACAACAACAACAACAACATGCAACATTATGCGTCTCTGTGGCATTCCACCTAAACTGAACACGAGCCTACTGCGGATATAACTGCAACAGTCACATAAATGTAATATTTAACTATTGTTATATCCTAGGAGCCATATCGCCACTTTTTCGCAAATGAAAAACAAGCTTAGAAATTTTTGATTTGTTCACCTGACTAATATAGAAAAACATGTTTTCATAATTATTCAACTTTAATTAAAAAATAATTCGAATGCTCAATATGAGTTTATGAATATTCGTGACGAATATTATTCAAGGTTAAACTATGACATATCAATAGAACCGTTATTTCGCTAAAGCAAAGCAAGTCTTCGGTAGTATAGTGGTAAGTATCCCCGCCTGTCACGCGGGAGACCGGGGTTCGATTCCCCGCCGGAGAGAATCTTTTTGCTTTTTTAATTGCCAATTGCGGCTTTTATTTTGCGCTCTGGTTATTTTCCAAACTTCAATGCCATTTAAAAAAGATATTTGTTTTTTTTTTTTTTTAAATAAACTTAACTACACATTTTGTTAATAATGCGATTATTCTGGGAACTATGCGAGAACGAATAAGCATTCAAGGAACTAGGAAGGCGTACCATGGTGGTCTCTTTTCCATTTACCACGCTCGTATTACCGGGGGCTAAGCAGACGTGTCACATTGCATATGGAGTTTTGAAATACTGTTATAAGCCGACATAAGCAGCTCTATTATGTTGGCTTTAAATTAATTAATAATAACACCAGCCTATTACTGTCCCAAGGCAAATGCCTCTTCTCATACACAGAAGGCACGAGCATTGATCACCATGCTTGTTCAAGACGGGTTGGCGATTTCAGACTTATATTAACTAAAACTCCAGGTTTCCTCACGATGTTTGCCTTCACCGATGTCAGTGATGTCCAAGATAAACTCAGAAAGTACATATGAATTGAAAAAGTCACATTGGTACTTGCCCGTTTGAACCCACAACCTACATAAATTAGTAAATGCAATGATAAGATATTTGCATTTCAAATGAGGAAAATTTTCTGTTGAGAAAATGTGTTAAGGACGCTGTTACAAATGGGTATTCAAATCATTACTTTTTTACACAAAAGTATGATTATTAAATAAAATGCTTCGCATTATTAAAAAGTTTTTTTGGCCGAATTGTTGATAGATGTGCATGGTACGATTCTGAAATATAAATATAATTTTTTTATGAAACAATTTCTCAATAAATGTACCGAAGTGAAAATTTTTACTTCGGTACATTTATTGAGAAAATGTACCTATCTAAAATTATATTTACAGTTCAAAATCGTACCATGCACATCTATCAACAATTCGGCCAAAAAACTTTTTAAGAATGCGAAGCATTTTATTTAATAAACATACTTTTGTGTAAAAAAGTAATGATTTGACTACCCATTTGTAACAGCGTCCTAAATTAATTTAAACTTTTTAGGCATTTTTAAACAGAGATTAGTCTTCTTGGATTTTATAGATTACTTGATACATTTTCTTCCAGGTGAGCGTATCGGAATGGTGCGGGGTAGCAGCTACAATGAACCCCGCAGGGCGTGGCTACGGCGGCCGGCGCACTCTACCAGCCGCCTTACAACGAGTGCTTCGCCCTGTGGCCATGCTGCAACCACGACCTGACGTGCTAGCAGCACACCTGCTGGCCGCGGCGTGTGTTCCTGATGCCGAATTACTAGCCAAAGACCTGCACAATGTCTTCACTCTAGCTAGGTAGGTAATGTGTGACGTCATACCAATGGATCGCGGTTAAAGTGGCCTGTCAGCCTGACTTCTAGATTAAAGGTTGTGTGATTAAAATAACCACTCAGCATTTTCTTAGTGGCCAAATGGGTGTTTTATCCATACAAAACTTAATTGCTGGTTACTTCGCAGCTTCGGTGTAGCATTTCCATCCTACTTTTCCTAAAACTAATTATTTTAGGTGTCTATTTATGTAGTACTCTATAGTTGCCTGCTGTTCTTCTTCATCATCTGCTTAGCCTTTTTCTCAACTATGTTAGGGTCGGCTAACCGAATGCAGTTGAATACCAATATTTTACATGGAGCGAGTACTGTTACTGCCCTTTAAATATTTGATAATATCTTCTTTTTGTTCATACAGCTCCCTGCTAAGTGACCAACGTCACTACGACTGGGGCCTGCGCGCTCTAAAGGCGGCAGTGGGCAGCTGTGCCGCGATGCTACAAAAGCGCGGCGCAGACTTGACCGCTCGACGCGCCGCCGCACGACGCGTGCTCACACTAAATAACCTGTCCAAATTGACTCGGCACGATGCTCATAGGTATAGTATAATCAAGAAATATTTATTTGCAGAAATTACTGGTGTCACTAGTTATAAAAAGTAGGTGGTTTATGCACAATCCATATTTTTATCCATATTTAGGGCATGCAAATATACACAATACTTATTTTAGTAAAACATACAAATATGTTCTAATATAAATTACAAGTTAAATAATTATTAAATATCTAAATATACACTTCAAAACTGAACATGATACACATGAACTGATGATACAACCTGATATAATAAATATATCATAAATACGTGGATTTTCAGCAAATTTGTGCACCTGAATTCAATAAGCATTGCCTTCTGTCCGCAGATTCGAAAATATTTTGTCGTTGGTTTTCGCTGAAGTGCCGACTGAGGAATCCGGTTCAGATCCGATAAACGCAGCTCTTGAAGCTACCGTAGATAATCTCAAGCTGGTGCACAATAAATTACAGGTAAAAATAGTGCTGTAGCTTTACTTACTTGGGAATACAGATATAGAAAGAGGTTTTTTTTTGTGTTACAGTTACAAAAGTGCGTGGAATTGTACGAACAAATGCAGCAAAGAATGGGAGTCGTGATAGTTGGCCCGCCAGGATCCGGTAAAACTACAATCAGACGACTGCTAAAATCTGTGAGTAATCTCTGTCGCAGGCTTGAATTGCCTTAGGCCCACTTGCACGTGTATGGGTTATCCTAATTAACAAGGAATTAAAAGCTAACTCAGGGTTAATCAAATAATTCATCTTGCGGCACTAAGGGTTAGAAGTAAACCTAGGGTTAAACTTTTAAATTTTTAACCAACTTATGTGCAGAAGTTAAGTCGCCAAACTCTGGGTTAGTGTTAGTGAAGTCAAAATAAATTTACGTTATGAGGTACCACCCGTACCGCTGATAACTTATTTAGTATTTTATATTGTTTGACGTTAAAGTAAGTGAAAATTCGGTACTATATCAGCAGGCAATATACATATTCATGAACTTATATAAAAATAAATACGAATGATAAAAAACTTAAAACATGTTTTTCAATCAATAGACTAAATCTCCATGGAAACGACATACACGATTAAAATGAAACGTCATTTTATAAAATTCAAAGACAAGAAAGCATTACGGATCATAATGTAGTGTAAAAAAGATGGACAGTGGTGGATGGATATACAATTTCCGTTCATTGTTCGTTCATTAATTGAAACTCGTGGCTAAGTAATAACAGCCGCACGGGTCGATCCGCCCAGAGCGGGAGAAGTCATTTGATGATTTCCCATCCACAAAAAAAAATAGCAGATTGATTATTCATTCATTTATTTTTGGTCGGTCTTTTTAGTGGCGCAACGCGTAACATGAGTTAAAATTTTAATTAACTGTGAGTTTACAAACTCTACATTTATTCTTTTAACCCGTACAAGTGGGCCTTACTATGTTATGTTCACTTATGTACTAATAAAAAGTTTACAGCAGTCTTATACTTAACTCTATACCAACATCAACAACAAGAACAACAACAACAACATCAACAACATCACAACATCATCAACATCAACATCATCATCATCATCTCAACATTCATACCTGTATTTTAAATGGTGTGCATAATAAAGAGTATTCTATTCTATTCTATTCTCTATGCTCCACAAAACCGTTTTCACGGTTTGACTGTAAGTACAGACCATACAAGATAAAGTTAAGTTTATATCGTAGTCTGGATATATAAATTAAATGTTAAGAAGTTGTTACTTATTATAAATGATTTCCCGAAGGCACTGGCCCACCAAGGCAAGAACGTGGTGGAATACATAATATGCCCGAAGGCGATGAGTCGCGAGTGGCTGCTCGGGAACATCGACCATGATACTCGGCAGTGGACCGACGGCGTCATATCTTCTACTGCTCTTGAAATATCTAACCAACCGGCCGGTAAGTGGGAGAATAAAACTTCGCCTGAATTATTGTACTTTTGCCAATTATTTCGAAGTTATACGCGATTTTACATATTGCAAATTCGTCTAGAAAATTGAATTCAGTAAGACGTTGAAATGTAAATCTAGCATAAGCATAAATAATTGAACCTGTAGGGCCTTCTCGAACGCACCGTGTGATATACTCAAGCAAAAGTAGCCCTTTATATATAAAGTTACATAGTTAAGTAAGTAAGTTAGTTAGTTTAGTTATAGTTAGTTAGTTGGTTAGTTAGTTAGTTACTTATGTTGCCAGCCGGTAAATTTTACTTTTTCTATTGATTAATTTGTTTTACATTTTCCTTCAAGACGTGTGGTCCTGGGTGGTGTGTGACGGTGACATCGACCCGGAGTGGATAGAGGCACTGAACTCCGTGCTGGATGACAATAGGCTGCTCACACTGCCTTCAGGGTGGAGGATACAGTTCGGTTCCAACGTCAACTTTCTGTTCGAGACGCATAGTTTGGAACATGCTTCGCCTGCTACTGTGTCACGTATGGGAATTATACTGTTGAGGTGAGTGGCAAATACTAGCTGACCAAGTAATAAATAAGATACCTGTTAGTTGTGACGTCATTTGCAAACATTTTATTTTAATTTTATTCAAAAGGAACAACAAACTGCTACAATATAAAACATAAAACATGAAATTCTTAAAAATGATAGACAATATTGTAGCTCACAACGCTGTTTATAGATAGCTATAGGATACATACAGTGAAAATAGTCGCTAAGTTTTTTTTTTTACTTAACGTAGTATATTATTAAACCACTTGACCGTTATTCGAAGCATAATTAAACTATTGAGATAGGCTGAACCATGTTTCCTGTGCCTTTTTTTCCTTACGTTTCTAGCGATATAGCTCTGTCTCGCTCTCATGACGTCACCAGGTCAGAGTGGGGAGCGCATTTTTGAGCTCGCGCGCTCGGTCTTGTTCATTGGCGTTCTTTTCCTTGCCGGAGACGGTTGCTGCTTAGCAGGTGAGTTATCTATATTTCTTTTTCACAACCGTCTATATTTTTCCTTTCGACGAAAGTTGGCATACTTACCAATTTACAATTTTTATTAAAACTGTTTCTAGTGAATGATAATTATTGATAATACAGTGAATCAACGTTGATATTTTCAGAATTTAACGGTTTTCCGTTCGCGTGTTGTTTATTCTTTTTCTGTTCCAGTGTGTGTAATTCAATTGTTTTCAGTATAATACCGAAACGTAATGGATAAAGAAATAACGTTGATTTCGCAAGATGAACCGGTCGCAGGTCCTTCGAATACCGCTAATAATAGAGAATCTAGTGCCAAACGGATGCGTTCACATCCGAGCAGCAGCAGCAGTAGTAGTAGCGATTCTAGTTCCAGTTCATCTAGTTCTTCTGACCATAAGTCTAAACATGCGCGTCGCCGTCACCGTAAGGGGGGGCAAGCACAAGCATCGCCGCTCGGAGCGTAAAGTGAAACATAATATAAATCATAGTATACCGCTGCCAGACGACGCCCTTTCCCTTTTCACGGAGGATGATTTAGAACTGGAGGGTAGTAGTCTTATAAATAATTTAGATGTTGAAACTAAGCTTAAGGAACCGGCTGTTCCAAAGACAGACGAGCGTTACTTGAACATTTTAAGAGAAATTCAGTTTTAAATCGTATAACCATAGCCCGGGTTTCGTCGAACTCGAGGCAAACGAAGAGATCAGACCCTATGACACTAAAACACTTAAGTAACTCGGAGAGGGCCTATGCTTCGTTAACTTACGGTATTTTAAAACAAAAGGAGAAGGAACTTTTGCACTTTTGACATGGGGCCGAGACCAGAGAGAATTAACTTCCAAGGCTATAAAAAAGCTGAATGACATCTTCACTTCTGGTGACTTCAGCAAGGTTTCGGCAGACCTATTGCAAATGATTTGCGGCCATAGTGCTGAATCTATACAGATTCGCAGAGACAGCATAACTAATGCAGTTCGCGATCCCTTAATAAAAGCGGCAATAAAGAAAACACCTCCATCTGAGGTTAGCTTATTCAATTCTGAGCAGTTAGTTGTTGCATTAGAAAAAGCTGGCGGTATCAAAAAAGCCTTCTGGCCTGCTTCTAGATCGGCTGGTACATCTACAAAATCGGCTTATGGTAATACCTCAACTTCGCAAGTTGGAAAATGGCTCGTACGTCCCTCGCACGGGCAATATTCAGTTCCACCCTCGCAGGGTAAGAACTATAACTCAAGCATGCCTTCACAAGGCTGTAAGAACTGTAACGTCCCCTCGCAGAGTGGCTTTTTGCAGCATAATATACAGTGTCCTTCGCAAGGAGCAGCACATGCGTATATACTCGTACATCCCTTGCAGGGGCAATATTCAGTTCCACCCTCGCAGGGTAAGAACTATAACTCGAGCATGCCTTCACAAGGCTGTCAGAACTGTAACGTCCCCTCGCAGGGTGGCTTTTTGCAGCATAATATACAGTGTCCTTCGCAAGGATCAGCACATGCGTATATACGTCCCTCGCAGGGTAAGAACTATAACTCAAGCATGCCTTCACAAGGCTGTCAGAACTGTAACGTCCCCTCGCAGGGTGGCTTTTTGCAGCATAATATACAGTGTCCTTCGCAAGGAGCAGCACATGCGTATATACTCGTACATCCCTTGCAGGGGCAATATTCAGTTCCACCCTCGCAGGGTAAGAACACTCAAGCATGCCTTCACAAGGCTGTCAGAACTGTAACGTCCCCTTGCAGGGTGGCTTTTTGCAGCATAATATACAGTGTCCTTCGCAAGGACCAGCACATGCGTATTGCAACTATCCTCAACAGGGTAGTGGCGTAATGGATAGAAGTTCCTTTCGCTCCCGCGGGGCAAAACAAACCCAAAGATACCACGCTCATAAACGTGGCGGAAATAAGCGAAGGTCATCACCTTCAGGCTTAAATGCCAAGAGAAGTAAATATTGACATGAAAATATTTCAAGCCGGTCAGTTATCGAATTTCGTCGATCATTGGAAGGAAATGCAAGCACCAGATTTTCAACAAAAACTTTGCCAGTTTGACAAATTGGATTGCCCAAATTATGAGAAGCCAAGGTGTGAGAATATTAGTATTTCTCGACGATTTTCTTTTGGCTCACCAAGACCCAGTAGTTCTCGCAGGCCATGTAAGTCTTCTCGTAAAAACATTAAAATATCTGGGTTGGCAAATAAATTTCGAAAAATCTATCCTAACACCAAAGAAATCCCTGGTTTACCTAGGAGTACTGTGGGATCCTTGGCTGAACCTCAAACGTCTGCCAAGGGAAAAAGTACCCTCATTACTAGCGAAGATTCGCGAAATCGTAGATTTGCGGAAGACAAACCTATAGAAGTTGCAAAGCGTAATAGGAGCACTAAACTTTGCGAGTTTTGTTGTCCAAAGAGGGAGATTGCACTGTCGAGCTCTATTGAAATTCCTAAACACACTACAATTGGACAATTCTGTCAAGGTATACACTGTACCTACAGATGCAATAGGCGACCTACAATGGTGGAGCCACAATTTGCAACATCCGTCAATTCTACACCACGCACCAGCTACTAAAACGGACGCCTCCGACTTAGGCTGGGGGGCCCAGATGGACAACCAGTCTCTATGGGGAACGTGGTCCCAGAACGAGAAGAATTGTCATTGCAACGTAAAAGAAATGTTGGCAATATTGAAGGTTTTTCAAAGTCATCCCGTCTAGCTGAGTCAATCTACGGTCACCATACAATGCGACAATCGCACGGTAGTAGCGTATCTCCGTCACGCAGGGGTAACCAAATCCTCGCGATTGATGGACATAACATACGACCTGTTTTGTTTGATAGATCAGTACCAAATTCATATCAATGTGTACTACATTCCGGGGAGGTACAACAACCATGCCGATCACCTATCGCGGTTTCGCCAGGTCCCCGAATGGCATCTGATACCCGTGATTACCAAGATAATATTCTTAAAATGGGGAATTCCCCAAGTGGACCTGTTTGCTTCCAGCAACGCTCACGTAGTCCCTCATTACGTGTCGAAAGATCAGAACGACAAACAAGCTGTAGCCCACGATGCATTCTCGATTGCTTGGAAATTCGATCTGGCATGGGTGTTCCCACCCCCGTTCCTGATTCCCAGGGTTTTTGAGCTTCCTCAATCGGGCATCGGGAATTTACTTGATAGTAGCACCGCGATGGGAGAAAGTCTTTTGGCGCGGAGGTCTCAAAGCCCGGGCTCTGGCCCCACCGTTCACAATACAGAACCTGAACAAAGTATTGATCGATGTGACAACGGGACTGCCACCTCCTCGCGTCCAGGATCTAGTGTTGGAAGTTTGGAAATGTGGGGGTGGACACATCATTTAGGTAAGTGGAATAATTCTCAGATAGATCTTTTGAAAAGTTCTTGGCGCGATTCTACCCTAAGAACTTGCAAACCTGCATGGAACCGCGGGGTTTCGTGGTGTAGAGTCATATTAGCCCTAAGAATCCCTCAGGATCTGACCTAGCTCGTTTTCTGGCTGATCTGCATATAAAACATAAACTGTCTTATAATACAATATTGTTACACAAGTCTGTGGTCTTCACCCTTTGTAATAATGTAAATGATTCAGGTGTTCTAAGTAATCATGCTTTGGTGTAACATATTTTGAAATCGATTTCAATCAAAAACCAATTGTTTCTAAGTTACCCGTGTGGAATATTGATGATTTTGTATGTTTTCTTGGCGTTAGAACAATAAATCATGACTACATTTTTGATGTTTCGAGTCAAGCCGCTGCCCTCTTAGTACTCTGTTCTGGTAGGCGTATTCATGACTTGACACTCCTTATGACCGATAACGATAATTTGGACCCCGTATACTGGGTTGAACAAACTGTATCACTGCTTTCCACTAGACGTCAGGAAGCTAAATGTCCTAACTTGTTTGTCACCACGAGAGGTACAGCTCGTGCGGCCTCACGAACTGTTATTGCAGGCTGGATTAAAGCTCTGATGCGTCAGGCAGGTATTGTTGCTACTCCTGAAAGTGTCCCTTCCGCTGTTGCTTCCAAGAATTGGTTGGACAACTTCCCCATGGAAGATATTATGGCTCGGGAAAATTGGAGGTCCTCAAACACTTTTAATCGATTTTATAAACGACAGGTTTCGGGCTCTTCTAGGAGTGACAGCATTACTGCTCTTTTTAAACCTGTCTCATAGTGAATTATGTTGATTTATTGATATTTTGTTGAATATTTTCAAACACATCGTTTCTTTTTTCTTGATCTTTCCCTACACATTGGCGTTCGTCATGAGCGTCACCAGGCGATAACAGACAATATCTCAATAGTTTAATTATGCTTCGAATAACGGTCAAGTGGTTTAATATCGGCGTTTTACCTGAAATAAAACGCTTATTAAACTACTTACCTTATTCGAAGCATAATATTAATTTCTGCCAGGTGACATAGTCAATCATCCAATGAACAAGACCGAGCGCGCGAGCTCAAAAATGCGCTCCCCACTCTGACCTGGTGACGTCATGAGAGCGAGACAGAGCTATATCGCTAGAAACGTAAGGAAAAAAAGGCACAGGAAACATGGTTCAGCCTATCTCAATAGTTTAATTATGCTTCGAATAAGGTAAGTAGTTTAATAAGCGTTTTATTTCAGGTAAAACGCCGATATTATATCTGTCGGAACGTCAGGATTTACTCAGTTAGATTTAGACAGACATGTGGGCAGAAGATGGGTTTCGTGCAATGAAAACACACTGGGTGCGATACACGGTGTTTAAAATCACAATCTAACACAATCACTAAGCACAACGAATCGAACACAGTTCCGTGGCGTAGTAACCCCGATGTTGCCCCGATGCGATCCGACACTAGACTGTCCTCCTTGCCATGAGGTTAAAACATCACGACTCTGTAGAAGCGCGCTGTAGGCGTGGGTATCTCACGTGATGTCGCCTGTGGCGCGCTTGCGATTCGTTACGCGTCCGTACTATTGACCGGATCCGACGTATCTATATAGTTTTTAAAATTTTATCTAAATATTTGGTGGATGTTAACGGAACTCAGACACAGAAGGAGTCTGAAACCGTCACATAGATAGGTCTGTCACCCAATTTTCTTATTTTCTTGGGCTATACTCCACAATAAGATTAGACATTTAAACAAACCTTTTTTATTTACAGTCCGTTCAACCGATTTTGACTTCTATTCCGTAGGCATAAGGATGGTATTAAAGGCAAAAAAGTGGTTACAATACCAACTGTTTACTGCAGCTGCCATTTGTCATGCCACCAACGCAATAGAAGTCAAAATCTGTTGAACGGACTGTAAAAAAGGTTTGTTTAAATGTCTAATCTTATTGTAAATGGAGTATAGTTAGTAATCAGAATTTTTTGGAGCGGCTATCGAGCCATCGTTATACGAAAAATTGAGGCATCGACGATCGCTAAAGGCTTAATACAAAATGCGCTGTCTCAGGTACATTAAGAATAATATAATAATAAATCGTTTATTTATATATAACGGGCACATTTACCATAAATACTTTAACAATTAAAATAGAACACAGTTGCTTATTTGCCTGAACTAGGTTGAACCTGTGCTTCAGGCTAGAAAGTGCATAAATACTTTATGTAATAAATTAACAATGACTATAAAGTAAAAACTAAATTAAAACATGGGTAAATAAAAGTAAAAAAGCATGTTAGGGTTCTATTTGCAGACAACAAGTAGATCTTCTATCTGTGCATAATCTATGGTTAGAAAATATTCAAGTAAAACTTTTTTACAGCTAAAGTAATTTAAGTTATAGATACTTAGTTTTCTATTTAATCTATTGTACAGAAATGGGCCTAAGAATGTAAAAAATCTTTCTACAAAGATATGTTTGAGGTTGCATTCGTTATGCATACTATATCATTCCGTCTCTTGTTAGTATTGTCAGCATTGTAGGTAAGCATGGTGTGCTGTTTTAATACTAAATGCATAATGAAAAGCTGGCGAACCGTCAGTACGTTGCAGGATTTATATAGCAGATCTGTGGGAAAGAAGAACGGATGAAAGTTTGCTACCTTTAAAATTGCTCTCTGAGCTCTTTCAAGAGGAAGCAAATTAGTTTTTGGCGCTCCACCCCAAGAAGTGATACAGTATTGAATTGATTGACATAGTATTGAATTATGGATAGAATACATATATACCTGGGAAATACTTTGAAAACTTTACAGTGATGACGTAAGCTGCGATCTAGACGTATTAGAAGGATGGATGCGCAAAGCTGATTTTGATAACGACAGTGCAAAAATGGCGCTGCCGTTGTTGCAACAAGTTATCAAGAAATGTATTCAGTGGCTTACTGATCACAAGGCTGATCTTGCTCTGAAACTACACAACATTACTGTGGTAAGTAATTCAGAAACTTATGTATCAAAAGTTTTTGTTTTTTAATCGAAAAGGGGCCATCTGTCAAAATTCTATAGATGCTACCTTTTAAAAAGAAAAAAGACTAAAGTATTCTTTACTCTAGTTTAATTTAATTAGTAGTATTTGCATGCTTAACGCTTTCAAAGACACTAAACGGCCATAGACGTCATAACAATAAAACTTATATTGTGTCTCGTTCAGTGCCCATGACAGCGTTAGTTTTTTATGCATACGAAATAAAGGAAATAACAATAATAATCGCTTTATTGTCAGGTATGGCCAATAGATAAAATACACAAATAATCTTAAAAAATAATAAACTAAAACGTATAAAAAAGAGCATTATAAAATCTAGTAATACGTTGGGTCGGCGACGTGTTGCGTTAAACAGATCCCTACAAGGGATTCTTATGGTGTCATTCTTTACAGGTCAAACAAATACTAACTCAGTTCGAGTACATAGCCCAAGATACAGGGTTTAATACAACGCGCGTGAGTCCCGAAGAAATGGTCTACCTTGCCATTGAGCGCAGTGTGGTCGACGTAATCAAAGAAAGTGCTATCGATGGTTTTCATGATGAGGTACGTTATCATATTCCGGTCCATTCGAGTCAAAACTCGCTGTACTATTATGGGTCCAAAAACATCACTAGGATTCGTCGTCGGCTCTAAAATGTTACCAGAAAATAATGCGTCGTTCATACTTTCATAGTGCGACGTCGCACCGTAGTGATGTGTGAAGGTCATTCTTCTTCTTTTCGAGTCGATGTGAAGGCCATAATTATACTTTTTACACTTTATTATTATTATTATGGCTATAACATTGTACCATTTCTATATACAGCTATCAACACTGATGGGCCCGCCAGTAACAGCCCCTATGGGTGTAAATGAGTGGGTGACGGACACACTGCTTATGTCGAGACGTTTGCTCGCTTGTGAGCCGACTCTGCGCGCATGCGTGATGTCACATACCGCGCATCTTCTGGTGGTAGGACCTGATGCTTGTGCTAAGAAGTAAGTATGACCGATATTAACCCGTCGCGCGCTAATTAGCAGACACAATTGAAATTCTATTGTTATCTGTACACATGGTGTGCAATCGACATTTTAAGAGTTAAAGGTATTCAGCATTGCAATTTTCTAGATAATTATGATGGTTTGTTTTTATGTGACATTTTGTTACAGTAGATCAGATATTTTAAAATTAAAATAGAGCACAATTGTTTATATGCCTGAACTAGGTCGAACCTGTGCTTTAGGCTAGAAAGTGCTTAAATAGGTTAGGGAAAAAGTCTTTTGTATGAACTTAAAATAAAATCTCTTTGGCTATACTATTTGTATCTGGCTGGTTTTGGTATCATTGAAAGTTTAAATTTTAAAGAACATAATTCCAAATTCAAATTAGGAAAATGTGTGATTTTCATTTGTTTTTCGTACTGTCAAGATGAGTGAGTCTAATGAAGAAATTCGATACATTTTAAAATTTTACTACAAAAAAGGTAAAAATGCAACGCAAGCCGCGAAAAAAATTTGCGATGTTTATGGACCCAGTGCAGTGTCTGTGAGAGTAGCACAAATTTGGTTTAAGCGTTTTCAATCCAGAAATTTTGATGTCAAAAATGCACGTCGCTCTGGTCGCCCTATTACGGATAAAATGGATGCCATTTTTTAAAAAAGTGGAGCAAGATCGGCATATCAGTAGTTACGACGTAGCTGAAGAACTGGGAATTGACCACAAAACAGTTTTGGCGCATTTGAAAAAAACTGGGTACACAAAAAAGCTCGATATTTGGGTACCTCACGAGCTCACTGAAAGAAACGTAATGAACCATGTACTCATTTGTGATTCTTTATTACGACGTAATGAAACCGAACCATTTTTGAAGAATCTGCTAACTAGTGATGAAAAGTGGATCACGTACGACAAGAACGTGCGAAAAAGGTCGTGGTCAAAGGCCGGTCAGGCTTCACAGATTGTGGCGAAACCCGGGTTAACTCGCAACAAGGTGATGCTGTATGTGTGGTGGGATTGGAAGGGCATTATTCATTATGAGCTGTTACCACCAGGCAGGACCATCGATTCTGAACTCTACTGCGAACAACTGATGAGATTAAAGCAAGAAGTTGAGAGAAAGCGGCCGGAATTAATCAACAGAAGGGGTGTGGTTTTTCATCTTGATAATGCTAGATCTCACACACCTTTAGCCACTAAGCAAAAATTAATGCATCTGCCGTATAGTCCTGACCTTGCACCTTCAGATTTCCACCTGTTTCGGTCTCTTCAGAATTCTTTAGGCAGTGTCAGGTTAACATCACGAGAGGACTGCCAAAACCACTTGTCGCGGTATTTTGATCAGAAGTCCCAAAATTTCTATAGCAATGAGATCATGTCCCTACCTACAAGATGGCAAAAAGTTATCGAACAAAATAGTACCTACATACTTTAGATAAATGTAAATAATGTATATTAAAAAATGTTTTGAATTTTCTTAAAAAATGCGAAGAAACTTTTTCCCCAACCTATTATTATAATAAATTGATAATAATTTTACTGTTATGACAATAAATTAAAACTTAAAAGAAATAGTAACTTTGCAATCAACAAGTCTTCTGTTTGTGCGTAAGATATGCTTTAAAACTAGAGTGTTACATTAAATAAGAAGAATATAAAACCCACCCTGTGTAATCAGTTTTATGCGATTACATTTCAGCCTTTTAGCGGAATACATAGTGAAGGAATGTAACTCGGCCGTTCTAACAATAGACTGCACGCCGATTTTAGAACCAGCTGACATCATCGCGGAGCTGAAAAGGGTAAGTTGACCATATCAAAACTAAGATTTAGATTTTCTATTTTGCTGTAGATACGCATTTCTAGTAATCAATGCTCTGCTCGCAGTAAGGTGTATAACTGTAGGAATAAATACTTTTTGTACTTCCCAGACACTTATATTATTTTTTGTGGAGCGTTAAAGAGTCATCATTTTATTTTGAAATAAAACACAAAAGCATTGTAAATCAGTCATTCCTACTAATTATGAGCTAAGGGCTCACTGGCAAATAATACTTTGTAACCTAGCTACAGGTAATATATTTAAGCTACTCATGTCGTCTCAACTTGTGTAACCCTGAGAACCTGCTTGCTGTATTACCTGAACAATATCTTGATGTGTAAACGGATCGAATGATCGATTTTCCCACCCGTACGCAAAATACGTGGTTGGACGTTGTGGACACCAGCCCGTTATACTAATATACTATCCCTGGACAATAAGCTATTTTCATGTATAGAACAACATGGTCCGCTCGGGGGGGCGTGGTGTGAGTGGCGGCAGTCGCGCCACGTTGTTGATCCGGGCGCTACATCGAGCTCGAATGGATGACTGGAAGTCCAGCCCCTTACACTCTTTCCTGCTACAGGTGATATCGACCAATACGATTTCCTTTTTTTATATTATTAATTAGCTTTTGCCTGCGGCGTCGCCCGCGAGGATGTCGGAAAATATCCCACGGGAACGTACTATCGGGAAATCCCTCCTTATTCCTTACCTACATTATAAAGGGAACCTCTGTGCAAAATTTTAGCCTTCTAGGTTCAAGAGCTTGAGCTGGCGTTGATGAGTCAGTCAGTCAGTCTTCTCTTTTTATTTATCTAAATAGATAGATATAATAATAATAACAGCCTGTTGTCCAACAGGGCAAATGCCTCTTCTCATACAGAGCATTGATCGCCACGTTTGCTCAAGGTGGATTGGTTATTGATTTAAATTATCCTGAAGGTTATGGTCCCTGAGGATTAACAGACAAGAATTTATCATGCACGAAAATCCAATCCCGATTCAATATTGACAAACTTAAATTGTGGCACCAGCGGGCCTAGACAAAGTAACATTTGATGACGCAAGTAGAAAAGCCAAAAAATGTATGGGGTTGACATAAGATATCGAAATGTTACGTGATCATGGCTCAACGAATCGACAGCGTTTAGAGATCCATAGAGATGCGTCGATAGCGATTGTAGAAATAAAATTTGCTCCGAAGCGAATGCCATTTGTCTAAGCCTACTGGTCAAAAATGGCCCATTATCAGCTCAATCCACAAATATCAACGTTTTCAGTTGATACAACACAACGGTTTCTGGACCCGAGGAAGCGATGAAGAGGGTGGTACTGGCACACAGTGGTGCCAAGTATCACGACTGAGAGTGATAGCCACTGCCACCACACTCTACGCCATTTCTCCACGACTCGCCGCAGCCCTAGAGCTAAGAGCTTTGAGGTAATATCTCATCAGGTAACATAGACATATGGTTTAGGCTTACGTTTGACAGTGTTATTACATTTTGTTGGCAAATCTGTCAGAAACACATAATCGAAAAACGTTTGTAAATTAGTAGAATCAGGGCCCCGGTGTTGTGTGACGCAAGATGCCAAACTATGTCCTGAAGTGGATTGCGTCACGCGAAGTTAATTGATTAATATCCAACTCTGTGGTTGTCTTCTCAGCGAGCCGGATGATGAGGAATTGTCAGAAATAGCAACACATTACTTAAGAAGTAGCGTCGACAAAAGCATACCGATGCAAGAAATATCAAATCTGGCTGACAAACTTCTCGCTTTGTTTAAAGAGGTAAATATTTTACTAAATAACCTGAAAAAATATGAAGAAACAAACAAAAGTAGTGCTAAAACCGAATGATATTGTTTCATTTTCCCTTTTTTTATGTACAGGTGACAGAGTCATTCTATTCCCAAAAACATTATAAGTGGAACGCATCACACTTGAAGAGGCTGTGCGAAAACGTCAAGTGGTACACGCCGACTAATACTCAACAACTTATCATGGTAAAAACTACTTTGCAATCAAACTTTTTTTCTAAAAAGGAATATCGCGAGAAGACCCGTTCTCAGTTTTGTTTATAATACTTTGCAATCATTTGCTTATCATAATTAAAGTTGTGGCGTAGTGGTACTGTCACGCGGTTGATCGGCTCAGCTAAATATGTGTGCCGATTTATGAAGCTTTGCACATGTGAACGACCAACCACACCGTTGCGGTTCTGCGATTCAATCACATTTGTTCACTGCGTGTGGTTCAGTCAATCGCATAGCACTATCACAGACCTAAAGCTGGTGAGGTCTTATCTGCAAGATATCATGTCAATGCTGACAATGGACGTCACTTAGAGTGTGTATTATGTTGTTTATTAGTTTTAGAGCTTTCAGGTTTGAATTTAATTTATTTGTTTTTTGTCGGTTATTGTAAATTTTTCCCAAACTTTCGTAGGCCATCAGTGCAGAAGCAAACTTAATTTTCCGAGAAAGACTGGTATCAGATGAAGAAAAATCCATCTTCAGCTCTATATCTCGGAAACATCTGAAGGTGAACAACGAAGAAATGTTCTTTGCGTGCAAGTTGCGCGGAGATGGCGTTTATTTAGAACTTACTGATTATAACGACTGGCATCATAGGACGGAGCAACTTATTAACCAGTGCTGTAAGTATTACAGTCAAACGAGTTGTGGTTTAAAAATAATTGTGACCGAAAGTTATTAGGGTACCGAAGTCTCTTTTGACCCTGTTGACTAGAAATTGTCTACTAGCTTCTTACCTACTTCGTTTTCGCTTAACGTTATTTCAGATTTATTTTTATTTTTCTCGACTACTAAGGGTCGTAGCTTGATGTTAAATAAGCCTATATAATCTTCCTGAAGAATTGAGCTATCAAATGCAAAATTAATTATTCAAATCCGACAGGTAGTTCCGGAGATTAGCGCGTTCAAACAACAAAAACAAACAAACGCAGCAGCAAAGATTCGTCGCCTACTGCTAATGTATCTTATTTTTTATTTCAGTGTCTGAAAACGAGCACAATGTATTTGGTGAAACTGGTGCAGAGGTATGCTCTGAGTTAGCAATACTGTGCCCAGCGATGGCGCGATCGGTAATTTTGCATTTTTTTTTATCCCGCTTAGTTTATTTTAATTTTATATTTATATCTGATTGACTAACACCGATAGCTTGATCAGAATGCGTTAGTCAAACAATGATATACTTATCTCTGGTGTTTTGACAGACCAATGGAGACTTACTGGTGTGTGTGGGTTGCGCGGGAGTCGGTCGCCTGGCCGCCGCGCACATTACTGCGGCCGCACTACCTGCCTCCTTGTTCGTTATCAACCACAATACACAATTCAACACGCAGTTCAAAAATGTAAGTCGATTTTGATGTTCAATGAGCTATCTTCGTGTCTCGTATCGGCATGAGCTAAGGGAAACATCATGCTAGGAAAAAACCAATCTGCGAAGTTGATAACGGACCTGAATGTTCTCGTTTTGCTGGAAGTTCTTAAGAATTGACGTGTGTTGGGCTAGTCTGTCAGCTTAGGAAGTAAAAGCTAAGTCGGGTGACTTGGCTCTTACTTGCTAAGCCGATTTAATGTCATTCAAAATACCGCCGGGTATTATGCTTTATTATAAATAACATCCATAAACTACTGACCGAACTCTAATGTATTGTTTGTAATTATTTATTCCCCGATGTCACCATATTCTCATAAAATCCTATCTTTCAATAACATCCTCCTTTTTTAAAATCGGTTAAAAAGTTACACTAATGCTAGCTAAATTACTCATTGATAGGCCCTATCATCGGCCGGTGAAGGCAAGCACACACTGACTCTAGTGTGTGAGAGTGCGGCCACGCGTGACGCGCTGTCGGCCATTGAAGCTCTGCGGCGCGCGCGCAACTCGCACGCTTTGCCCAGCCAACTGCTACCCAATGCTGAACAGAACGCGCTCAGAAGTAACTTTTATTTCACTAAACATATAAGAACTATACATAGGTCCATAATTTATACAGGAGTTTTAAACTTTTTTCTAATAAAAGCGCTTTGCGCACTTTAAAGCTAGACGCGCAGGCATTTTTACATCTCACATTTTTTCGTACGATATCAACATAGGATAAGAGGAAGTGGTTTTAATTAAAGCTTGCAAGATTTGACCCATGCATACTAACAAAGCAAGTTAATAATCTTCTACAGACATTAAAGAAAACCTCGGCATCATCATATGCCTAGACAAGAACCAAGACAACCTATCAGATCTAATGGACAAGTATCCGTTGCTGTACAACGATGGTAACGTGGTCTGGTTGGACCGCTGGTCTGATGACACGCTGCGCGAGAGTCCGCGACTGATTGTGCTGAGGTACAGGCGTCTAATGACGCGAGACACTTTGCACTTAGACTTGAAACACGTTGCACTGTACACCTGGTTGATGAAGGTAGGTAGTGTGTTTGGCACTGTATGTAGTTGTGTATTTGATATTTATTTTGTGTAGGTATTGTTTTGTAAAGCCCAGTTCTTCATCATAATTCTCCTGCCCTTATACCAATTTATTTGGGGTCGGTACCGACATGACTTCTACTTCCATACTTCTCTACCTATTAGTCGTCATCTCGAAATGAGTATTATAATAGGAACTCTGAAAGTGACACCGGTGACTGAAAAGTTGTGTGGAAATCGGTTATCATGGTATGGGCATGTGATGCGGAGGAATGAGGAAAATGTCGTGAGGAAAGTTTTGAGTATGAATGTGGATAGCTATACGAGTAGGGGAAGACCAAAGAAACGATGGATGGACTGTGTGAAAGATGATATGGCTAGAAAGGGAGTGGCTACCGAGATGACGACTATTAGAGAAGTATGGAAGAAATAGACATGTTGCGCCGACCCCAAATTAATTGGGATAAGAGCAGGAGAACGATGATGATAGTCGTTATCTCGGTAATCACCCCCTTTCTCACCATATCATCCATCACAAATAGTATAGCTCGGTTGTTAAGGTCTGAAAAAGGAATTATTGAAATACGGTCTTTTGGAAGTATTCTGGAGGCAAGTTGTATAAAAACTAAGCTACTATATTTGCGTAGATGTAAGTCGGAAAGACATTAAAAATCGAGTATATATCAACAAATTAGCATTTGTGTTATTTTTTTCACTAGCACATTAATTTTAAAGAGCGTTGTAACTTTATATTTTTCATTTACACTACAATTTCATTTAAAAATTTGCTATGATTTGATTACGACCGTACACTTGGATAGTCTGATGTTTTTAAAGTTATAACATCTCATATGTTTTAGATTGCTGAAAGAGAATGCAGTAGAAACATCAAAAGATCAATTAGACGCGTTACCTATTGACGGGTTCGTGAACATTCACAAGAGTATTGACGTTGAATGGAAACGCGCGCCGTGCAGATACGTAAACTTCGTCAAGACGTACTACAATATCATTAATAGAAAGAAAGCTGCGCTTTTTCAGAGGCAAACTATGCTGTCGGTGAGATGTGAATATTTATAACTTTCTGTCCTTTCTAAAGGTAGGCCAATCTAAAATGTTAATCTAGATACAAACAAAGAACTGTTTAGACGTTACGTGGTAGTTACAACAAATGGCGGCGTTACAACAGAAAAGCATTATTATGCTAATTTAGTTACCTACAACATCCCACCCACCCCACGCACCACCCCACTACAACATCACGCCCACCAAACACAACACCCGTCTGGTCGGAGGATCCTCCCTATTCTATGGATGATGAGTGAACTTTAAACACTGTTCCTCATACCCCTCTACCCCGAAGGCGTAGGTAGATGTTTTCAGTACACTGTCATTTCGCCAGATATATTTGAAAACATTGTAAAAGTCAATTATTTTTAAGATCAGTTTATTTCCGGTTCCGTGCATATTGGAACCGTGCACCAACTTCTGACGTTTCATAAGTGCCCATGTAGGTTTATGTGAAATATAATATTTTGAATTGAATTTTAAACACTTACTGATCGCCCAGGCGGGCGTAGAAGCCCTTCGTCGCGCTCGCACCGACGTGTCACGCCTACAAGCGGAAGCGGGAAAACAAGAGATAGCGTTAAGAGAGAAGCAAGCCGCTGCCGCGCATGCGTTACAACAGATTAGCGCCACCGTGCGCGCTAACACCGACCATAAGGACGAAATGCAGACGTTGAAGAGAAATATTGAGATTGAGAATGAGAAGCTGCAGTTACAGTAAGCCTTCATCTCTATCTTATAGACCCAGCTTTATAGGGATGCCAATGCCATTAATAGATAGATAGATAAATAAATATGCTTTGCTGTAACCCAAAATTGAACAAAGCTCATTTGACAAAAAGGACAAATAAAGTCATGAATAAAACATGAAAAAAATGTTAGGAGATGTCGTGGGACATCCGATTGAAACGAAGTTTTTTCGCTGTATATAATATTATGACACAGAGTCATCTAATGTGGTCTCAAAAGTTTTGTTTTTTTTTTTAATACAGAGTCAACGGCGTAACGCTTTTTCGTTAAAACATTTTCTGCCAGTTTACTCCTACCACAAGTCGCGTTAAAGAACTTCGGTTCAGTAATATTATAATAATCTTATGAGACATTGAGCTTTAATAAGACTGTATATCTATGAGTACATATACATGCACATATCTATGAGTGACAGAGACGACGACGACACGAACTTTTTCCAATAGTTGATGTGCCATATTTACGGTATATTACATTTATTCACGTTGCGGGAATAAATTAATAATTTAGTTCCTTATTATATTTTAAATTCCCGTTCGTCCCACCAGTGGACGACAGCATGCAGTGGGACGTACAGGAATATACCATATTTAACGACGCTGTTACAAATGGGTAGTGAAATCATTACTTTTTACACAAAAGTATGTTTATTAAATAAAATGCTTTACATTTTTAAAATGCTTTTTGGCCGAATTGTGGATAGATGTGCATGGTATGATTGTGAACTGTAAATATAATTTTAGATAAGTACATTTTCTCAATAAATGTACCGAAGTAAAAATTTACAGTTCGGTACATTTATTGAGAAACTGTCTAAAATTATATTTATAGTTCAGGATCGTACCATGCACATCTATCAACAATTTGGCCAAAAAACATTATAAGAATGCAAAATATTTTATTTAATAAACATACTTTTGTGTAAAAAAGTAATGAATTGACCCGGATTCCCAGATGTGAATATTTATTTATTATTTAACTAGTACCAGCCTTTTTTGGTCACCCTGCAGGGCACAGGCCTCTTCACATACAGAGAAGGCACGAGCATTGATCACCACGCTTGCTCAAGACGGGCTGGCGATTTCAGACTTATATTAACTATAAGTCCAGGTTCCTCACGATGTTTTCTTTCAAAAATGTCAGTAATGTCCAAGATAAAATCAGAAAGTACAAATGAGTTGAAACATGAGAGGCGAGGCCTTTAATCACTGAGGGGCATCAAGACACTATTTAACTACTGATCTTTATATTTTCAGGAAAAAAGAAATAGAAGCTGAATTAGCTGCTGTAGAGCCCATTATAGCGGCAGCTCGTTCGGCTGTCGGAGATATACGACCCGAGTCTCTAAGCGAAGTAAGTATTTTAATCGAAAGTTTACCATACCTACATACTTCCCTTCTCTACATTTTAATATTACAATACAGAGAATTATTATTTATTATAGTAAATATAAATTTTTTCGTCGTGTCTCAGGTCCGTTCTCTGCGAGCCCCTCCAGAAGTAGTTCGTGACGTATTAGAAGGTGTGCTGCGCCTTATGGGCATCGCTGACACCTCATGGCATTCCATGAAGAACTTCCTTTCCAAACGAGGAGTTAAGGAGGATATTAGGTAAATTAAAATAATATTATGTATATGATATAAATTTTTTTGTAACAGTTGAAGATGATCGAAAAAACGTCAAACATCGATAATTTTGGGTATTTTGTCTGCATTTAGACAGATATTATTATTGTTAATTCATATCTTGTTGATGTTGCGCAGTCAAGTAACAACAATCAATCTGCCTAGCCTTTTCCCAACTATGTTGGGGTCGGCTTCCAGTCTAACCGGATGCAGCTGAATACCAGTATTTTACATGGAGCGACTGCCTATCTGACCTCCACAACCCATTAACTGGGTAATACGATACCTCCTGGTAAGACTGGTTGTCAGACCTTCGGGCTTCTGACGACCCGTAACGACTGTCAAAGATCCACGAATAACAGCCGGGACCAATGGCTTAACGTGCTTTCCGAGGCACGGAGGAATCTCGATATGTAAAGATGGTCACCCATCTACGGACAACCCCGGCAAGCGTAGCTTAACCTGATGGATTGACCCGTGCGGCTGTTATTACTTAGCAACGAGCTCCTCTTACGTCGTCTCTTACGTCTTATTCTGTACGTCAAATATTTGACATTTAATTACCGAAGTCCAGTAACAACAATATCAATATTTATTTCCCAGATGCATGGACGCGAGTCAAATCAGTCCAGGTGCATTAGCAAGCGTAAAGAAGCTACTAGAAACACGCGGCGGTTCATTCGAACCCGCTACCGCCAAGCGAGCCAGCGCTGCATGCGCGCCGCTGGCCGCGTGGGTCACAGCCAACCTGCACTACGCCGGCGCTCTGCAGCGCGTGCAACCGCTGCAAGCGCATCAGGCAAAATTACACAAGTGAGTGAAGCATGCGAATTGGATTTTTTTCTTTTTTTTTTTATACAAACCTGTATTGCAATAAAATTATTTAATTCAACAGTTTATTTACACACAAATAAACAAATAAGAAAAAAGGTAAAGGAAAATGCGTACAAAGGTGATGCTTATTTCTAAAGAAATCTCTTCCAGAATACGTGCGATAGTAAATAAATAAAAAGATATTTAGACACTTGTGTGTAAGAGTAAATATATTTTTTTTCTAAGAGGTATTGTTGTTTTTTTTTTAGGTATTAAAATATTTTTACAGAGATAAAATAAAATAACAAAAAAACTAAATACCCCCACTTCGAAGTGTGGAGTTATCCTCTATTTTTTCACATACTGGAATAACCTTTTCTATGTTGACTTGAAATAGCATTCTGGTTCGTTTCTATTAAAAAAAAACTCATTAATTCTTCTATTTGCTGTCAGAAACCTAACGGACGCTGAGCAGCAGATGGCAGCACTATCGAGTGGCCTTGCCACAGTTGAAGAACGCGTCGCAGCTCTACAAGAGCAACTAGGACAACATACACGCGACGCCGCCGCTTTAGAACTGAGACTGACGCAAGCTAATGAAACCATTACGGCGGCCACTAACTTGATAGACCAGCTTGCGCATGAGTACACTGCGTGGGAGAGCGATGTAAGACATACACTTTGTTAACTTCCATATACGGAATAGACGTTTCTGAAAACATATTTCCTTCAAAGTCATCAACAACACTCCAGTTCCTCCAGTGATGTGGCGTGAGGCTATTTTTTTTTATCACTACGCATACAAACGTCGTTCAAATACCGGTGAAGACACCTGGATGTAGGTCATGATGACCTGTAGTAAAAGTCAAAGTCCAATAATTTAGTTCAAATAGGCACAAGGCACTTTAGACAGTCAAAATTTACAAAAAAAGAAAAAATAGAATTGATTCTAATCGCCACTTCCAACTGGTAGTTTCGTATGGAGAAGTATGGGCAAGAAACTGCACCGTATACCGTAGTATTATACCTATTTAACATTCAAAGACATGTGACGTCCGCCAACCCTCATTGCGCGATGGATTTCGGCCCGCTCTCTCTCTCTCTCGAAGAGAGGATACCTGAGTTTCAGCAGTGGATACTGCATAGGCTGATTATGACAAGTATGCATGTTTGCTCTATATTTTATTATTTACAAAAAACGTATGGATGACATGGTAATTTTGTTCTCAGCTGGAAAACATATCAACAGAAATATCGCAACTCAATCAGAGATCTCTGCTATCAGCCGCATACATCGTTTACTTGCCAGATGTTACCGAACCACAAGCAAGGTATTATTACTTACTAAAACTTTATTGAATACTACAAAAACACAATGCTATAATAGTTTTATTTTATTCACAGGAACTATGTAACAAAATGGAGTGCCATTATAGGATTCCAAGAATCGTCGTTTTCTATAATAAACTTCCTATCGCCTACTGAAAAGCAGTTGAAATGGGAAGCTGACGGCTTACCCTCCGATACTTCGGCGATTAAAAACGGTGTTTTGGTTGACCAGGTAAGCATTTTTATATCTTAACATATTTATAACTAGCTTTTGCCCGCGGCTTCGCCCGCGTGGATGTCGGATAATATCCCACAGGAACGTACTACCGGAATTTCCTTCCTTATTCCTTGTCTACATTATAAAGGGAACCTCAATGCAAAATTTTAGCTTTCTAGGTCCAAGGGTTTGGGGTGGGCGTTGATGAGTCAGGCAATCAGTCAGTCAGTCAGGACTTCTCTTTTTATTTATATAGATAGACGATGATTGATGAAGATAGATAGATAGCACGGGTCGATCCATCAGGTTATGCTATGCTTGTCGGGGTTGGTCCGTGGATGGGTGACCATCTTTACATACCGACCTAACGTGCGTAACGGAGGAGCCGCTACGCACGTTAGGCCGTTGGTCCCTGCTGTCATTCATGTATCTTTGACAATCGTTACGGTTCGTCAGAAACCCGAAAGTCTGACAACCAGTCTTACCAATGGGTGTCGTATTACCCAGTTACTGGGTTGTGTAGGTCAGATAGGCAGTTGCTCCATGTAAAATACTGGTATTCAGCTGCATCCGGTTAGACTGGAAGCCGACCCCAACATAGTTGGAAAAAGGCTAGGCAGATTCATTTTGTTTGATGAAGATAAAGAAAATTCTTCACATCATTCATTCATGACTGCCTCGTTGGTCTAGTGGTCGCAAGCGCATGCGGATGAGGTCCTGGGTTCGATTCCCAGGTCGGGCAAAGTGTTATTGGGTTTTGCATCTGGAATTTCTCAGTAGCAGCCAGGAGTCTGGATTTGTGCGTGGTTGACGGCAGTAGGTGCGCCCTTATTACATGGGACTTAAATGTGGGTGCCTATAGGTACACCTCTGCCTAACCCGTCGGGAATTACAGGCGTGTAAATGTTATGATGAAGATAAAGAAAATTCTTCATAATATTCATGCCTGTAATCCCCGAGGAGATAGAGATGTATAGAATACCCACATTTCACCAGTTTTTTTTAAGTCCCTTCTAATAGTGGCACATTGTCAAAAAACTTGTTCGCAAACAAGTTTTACAAAAAAAAAAACAACCGACTTCCAAAAAAATACTACAAAGTGAAAAATAACTTTAATTTCGGAAGTCGGTGTTTTTGGATCTGTATTTTAGCTTTTTGCCACCGACTTCCGAAATTAAAGTTATTTTTCACTTTGTAGTATTTTTTGGATGTCGGTTGTTTTTTTTTTTTTTTTTGCAAAAAAGTTTTTTATTTTTCACCTTTTAGTGGGTTAGTCTGTAATTCATCTAAGTTACAATAGCCTAATGTCTACTGCTCATCACCTTTACAAAATATTGTTTTTCCCGATACAAGGACGTTAATTGTTGAGGAGTTCTCCCAGTAAGGAATCAGGAGAACTGGAATTAATGGTGAAGTCACCATCAGCCCCATTTCAACATAAGTATTGTGACGAGCATAAATTGCTTAGCAATAATCGAATCGCAACTCATGAAATACGTATTATTGAGTAAATCTGATGGCCATCTCTGGTCTTCCTCATCAGTTCCATTTCACTAAATGGTGCTTTCCGGGAGCAAATGCACGAGCTACTATAAAAAATACCCAAATCGCTATAGGTGTGCCTATACAATTTGAAGGTTCCCCTCGAATTCTCTGGGATGCCATCATCAGATCCTGGTTTCCTTAGTATGGCACCCTTGGGATATCTCCTTTCGAACAAAAAAAGAATCATAAAAACGGTTCATAAACGACGAAGTTATCCGTGAACACACATAAAAAAAAATATAATACGGTCGAATTGAGTAACCTCCTTTTTTTGAAGTCGGCTACAAAACTTTGAATGGTCAGATTCTAAAAACTCAGATATAGGTATATATTAAGGAACAAAATTACTTGTTATAACAAACTTGTGTCTAGTAAATTAAATGCCTAAAGAGCTGTTTGCATGCCTTAGTTAAGGTAGTTAGTATAAGCATATTTTTAAACTAAACATCTGTAACTTGTACCTACTATTTTATTCTATTCTATCATTTCGTTGTAGTTCTTGGAGAGTCAAAAGTGCGGGTTTATTCCATTGATCGTGGACCCCGACGGCGAGGGTCTGAGTTGGCTAAAGAACACGCTCGCTGACTCGCAGTGCGACTTCGTGTCGCAGCGGAGTGACAAGTTGATGACTACCGTGCAATATGCCATCAGGTAAGATTTTAAATTTACTATAATAATAAAATTTATTTAAAACATTATTACAATTATCTTATAACTATTATTACATAATATCTGTATGTAACTGGTGATCTTCATTTTGTTATACGGGGTAAAATTAAACTAGCTAGTGAAACTCCGCAGATGTGCTGGGTATCGATATCAGAACGTAACAAAACAGAAAAAAAATCCGGAGTCAGTGAAACTTTAGTGTACCTAGTAACCCAAAGTCGCAAATGAGTTGAGAAAAACAGTTTTCATTTTATTTTATCGCCTTTAGATATCGATACCCATCACGTCTGTGAAGTTTACATAAAAATTCGCGTCAAATGTAAAATTTACCAATATGATTTTTCACATTTCACAAAAAGGGTTTCATAAAAATCTTCCGTCTTTTATAAGACTTAAGAGCGCTATCACAATTTCTCTTGTATTTGAGCGTTTGACTCGAGTTTTGATATGTGATTGTGGTTTTGTTAGAGCCACAAAATTAAAAAAAAACATATGCCCAAGAAAGCTTGATTATTTCTCTTGGGAGTGTTCTAAATAAATATTGCAATTTGTTTACAAAAATCAGTAAAAACCTTGTCTCTGCAAAGGATGTTTCATAAAATTTTACTTTTGGACATGTTTTGATGCTTTGTTACATCGAAGATATAATAATTTAATAATTTAAAAAAATGTCCTTGGAACAACTGTATCTTCAACTTTGGAGTGCTCAATTCAGTTTTCTATGTTTCATACAGTAATACACCAAAAATAATTCCGTAAACCAGAGAGTTACAGACAATTTTTCGTCCGATATTATATTTTTTATCTACGAATGTATAATCCAAATTCATACAAAATGTATTTAATAAATAAGGTTACTACTATGTTACCTTGCTTGATAAAAAAAAATAGTATATTTAAAAGTAAAATAATATGTTTAATTAATTATTATATGCAGTGCTAAAAATCAATGTAAATCTCGGAACACGCGGTCTTTAACTTTAGACGCCGACGCATCGCATTATGTAGCAATTTAGCAGTTGTGATTACGTTTATTTTGAGTCATATAATAATTATTTTTTTGTTTACAGTGTGCAATTTCAATTTATGAAAAAATCACGGTCAAAATGTAATAGCGCCCTTAAGTAATTCTTTATTCATGCTATAGATTATAATGTCTTCTTCATTCTTCTTTTGAATTTTGCGTAGCTCCGCGTGGCTTTTAGTAGGATTGCAACCTCTTTTGAACCCCTACTGTTTCCATCAGATTAAGGCAATGTTACTCTTAAATATGAGAGAAGACGGTTATGCTCGCCTTTGTAGGTACAGTATCCCAGTACCCCAGTACCCCCCCCCCCCCCCCCCCACCCCAGGGTACCCCAGTTGTATTAAAATTTTAATACAACTGGGGTACCCAAAGCCGAACTTGTAATATTGTAACAATACCTCTATAATTTATGTGTACAATCTATTATATCAATACATAATACACTTCTGGACACATCTTTTGGCCCACCTTGTATTTTCAGTTTCGTTTGGTCCTAGCTAAAATTTTATATTAGGTCGAGCAAAAAGTTTTTATGCAGTTTTGAACCTGGCACATTCACAATTTCATTCAATAGTCTTTTTTTGAATTTCGAACACAGAATTTAAAGAAACAAAAGACAATTTGGAGCCTGTTTGTTGATATCAAACAATCGAATACTAAGAAAACTTGGTTTTATTGGTTACTTGGATTTAATTCTTGAAAAAGTGATTGATATCTTTGGTTTTGCAACAAACATTACTTATTCTTAACATTAAGGTGAGGTTCTATCAATAATCTATGGATACTTCACCTGAAGTCGCCGCCCAAGCTGTGGCACTTATTCAGGCCGGACACAGCCAAAGAAACGTGAGTGCTCAACTTAATTTAAGTCGATCTGCGGTCCGAAATGTTTATCGGAGGTACCTAGAGACTGGCGGCTTTGTTCGTCGCCAAGGAAGGCCACGATCTCGGGTCACAACTGAAAGGCAGGATCGATTCATCGTGACGACCAGCTTGAGAAATCGACACCTTACCTCCATTGAGATACAAAACCAACTTCGCGACTTCCACGGAGTATCTGTGAGCCCTCGAACTGTTCGGAGAAGGTTAAAAGAACGCGATATGATACCACACAAGCCAGCTAATGGCCCCAAACTAACGCGAGCCCACCGAACAGCGCGCCTTCATTTCGCACGCAGTCATTTAAATTGGACACAGCAAGATTGGAGCCGTGTACTCTTTTCTGATGAGTCTAAAATTGTGTTACATGGCAATGATGGAAGGAAGAAGGTCTACCGACGTAAGGGAGAGCGTTTCGCACAATGCTGCTTTGAAGAGAGGGTTGCTTATGGCGGTGGCTCATGGACTGTCTGGGGCGGTATATCCGCGAGCGGCAAAACTCAACTTGAGGTTGTTACAGGACCACGGCTGCCAACATTAAATGCTGAAAGGTACATTCGTGAGTGCTTAGAACCTCACGTGATACCATACGCGGACTATGTGGGCCCAAATTTCCTTTTTATGCATGATAATGCAAGAGCCCATGCGGCCGGCATCGTCAGGGAATATCTTCGGGATGTGAACATCACAGTTATGGACTGGCCAGCCAGAAGCCCAGACATGAACCCCATTGAGCACATGTGGGACGAGCTAAAAAGACGTGTTAGGGCTCGTCAGCCAGTTGCCCAGACGATGCAGGAGTTGAAAACTGCCATAGAAGAGGAATGGGAGATGATCCCTCAAAATTTCATAGAGCGGTTGATAAACTCTATGCCTAATCGTATGAGAGCTGTGGTAGATGCCCATGGAGGCAACACGCGTTGTTAAATTAAACCTTTATTTGATAAAACATGTTTTTTATTCAAAAATCAATTGCCTTTAACAAGGCGCATATCCGACTTGTTAGGCGTAGCTCCATGTCGTATGGTATTCTGAATTCAAATTTAAAACAATACGATCGAAAAAGATGGTAAAATGTATCAGGTTTAAAACTGCATCAACAGTTTTTGTTCAATCTAGCAATCATATTTCGGTAGGGGCCATCGAAACCTAAACTCTAAGGTGGGCCAATAGATGTGTCCAGAAGTGTATAAATTAATGTCGCTATTGATCTCGGTCTGAGTGACCGCTTTGTCTTTTTTACTACCCAAAAGATTTTGATGCGGTTTTTACAATAATTTAGAGAATTTGTTTTCAAGTCGTAAAATCATACGAAGCAGGGGCGGGTCGCTAGTAAACAATAAGACTGGAATACAGAGTACCGGTAGCTTTTCACACGTTGCGTATTCTGCAGACTGGGCCGCACGCTGATCATAAGCGACGTGGACTGCGTGCACTCGTCCTGGTGGGGCGGTGCGCGCGGCCTGGGCGGCGCGGCGAGGGTGCTGCTGCAGTGCCGCGCCGCGCCCGCACTGCCGCCACACGTCGCCGCACGACTCTCACCTGTTAACTTCACTCCTACGTTACATGCACTTACCGGTAAGTTATATGATAGCTTAGGAAAGAGCTAGAACGAAGAGGTTGTGCGTTCATTAAATTATAGTATATGTACTCATCATTACGAACAACTTTGACTACGAGACCAAATCAGAAATCGCGAAAAAAAAATCTGCTGTTCCCTACATATTGACGAGTTATGCGCACGTAATTAATGTAGGGAACTGCTGATTTTTTTTTTCACAATTTCAATTAAGTATGCATAATGGCGGCGGTATAATGGTTCACACAAATGCATTATTCAACCGGTTTTTTTTTTTTTTTAATAATAACGGACGGATATCATGGTATTTTATTATTTCCGCTTTTTTTAGACCAACTCGTCTACTACGCTTTGCAACAGCAAAATCCAGAGGTGGATGAAAAATCCAAAGAAATCAAACTGAAGAAAGCTACTCTACAGAAACAACAGCATGAATTGCAGGTTTGCACTTTACATTTTATAGTAATTTTGTCTTACAGAGAATTGTCTAGTTTCATGATAAATTTCATGCACTATGAACTATCACTGATGTATAACTGGTTAACAGGAAAACCTTCTCCAAGAGTTATCAAACAAAGGGGACATCTTAAAAGACGCGGGTGTGCTTGCGTCTCTAAGCAAGACTAGGGCTACTAATGACACCATAGTTGAAGCTTTAGCGGCTGCCAGAGAGGTAGAACAAGCGAGCCAGGCCGCTTGTCAGATGTATGAGAGTACAGCCCAACGCGCGGCCATGTTGGCCCTGGCCATAAACGGGCTGGCCACACGCTGGCCACTCATTGCGTTGCCCGTTGATGCAGTGCTCGATGTGTTCGTTGATGCTGTGAGGAGACAACCCGTAAGTAAAACGGAGATTATATACTAAGCATCAATTGCGCCACAAATCGCTAAATACACCACTAAACGTATTTAAAATATTGCTCTCTTTTTGTCAATCGTTTTAAGATGATAGAGACAGAATGATGTTATAGTTTAGCGCTAGCCGCATTTAATTATTAGTTGTGCAAGCGGGCCTAAAAGAAAGATAACACACTAGTGCAGTATACTGAGATATTATTATGTCGTAACAAACACACCGCCTCCCCCTCCCACAAGAAAAAATACTTATACAAAAAATAAAGATGCTGAATTGAGAACCTTCTGTCTCGGTTAGTCGGATTTTTTTTTCTGATATATGCGTTCAATATTAAGTCCGGTTGTTGACGAAGAAAATCATAAAATAAGTCAATATATCTATTCCAGGATCAAAGAAAAATAAACAACGCCGAAGTTGTCAAGTGTGTTACTAGGAAAATTGTTGAGAGAGTCCTGTTGAGTCTGCACAAGAAAGATAAATACGTAGTCGTTTTATACCTACTGAAGCAAGTCTATGAGGATGTAATACCAAACGAGGTAAGGTCCCTAACTTTATACAGAGTCTTTAAAATTAGAACTGTTAATTTTCCTGTTGTTTCGTTTCCAGCTGTGGCAAATATTCATAAGGAATCACGACCTAGAAGATACTGGTAATGTTAATGAAATCAAATGCAAACACTCCTGGATACCACAGGACTGCATTAAGCAAATTGCTAAACTCAAGGTCAGTGCATATCGACAGACTTAGTTTTTTTTAAGAGCAGTGGTGGCCCAGTGATAACGGCCGCGACTTACGAGTTGTAGATCGTAGGTTCGGACCCTGACAGGCGCTTTAATTTGTGTAAATTATTTCATCACCACTGCTCTCAAAACGGTGAAGGAAAACATCGTGAGGAAACCGGTATGTCCTAGAACCAAAAATTCGAAGTCATGTGACATCTACCAACCCGCACTGGGCCCGCGTGGTGGATTACAGCATTTACAGTCCACTCCCTCTCATCGAGAGGAGGCCTGTGTCGCAGCAGTGGGAACGTTATAGGCTGATGTGCTCGTTTTTTTTACAAATGGAGTTTATATAACTTAAGGACGCTGTTACAAATGGGTAGTCAAATCATTACTTTTTTACACAAAAGTATGTCTATTAAATAAAATGCTTTGCATTCTTAAAATGTTATTTGCCCGAATTGTTGATAGATGTGCATGGTACGATTCTGAACTATAAATATAATTTTAGATAGGAACAGTTTGTCAATAAATGTACCGAAGTAAAAAATTTCAGTTCGGTACATTTATTGACAAACTGTTCCTATATAAAATTATATTTATAGTTCAGAATCGTACCATGCACATCTATCAACAATTCGGGCAAATAACATTTTATGAATGCAAAGCATTTTATTTAATAAACATACTTTTGTGTAAAAAAGTAATGATTTGACTACCCATTTGTAACAGCGTCCTTAAACCGTTAAAAACCTTGGTAATTAATTCCAGGTTGTAAATGAAGATCTTTACAATAGGCTATCACTGCAAAACGAAGATGTTTGGAAGGAGTTCCTCCAATCAGGGGATATCAATATAATAAGCAGATTAAAATTAAGCGCTTTTGAAACTGTGGTAGCAGTGGCAGTGACTCGACCAGACAGCGCTTACCGAGCTATTGTGGCTTTCGTTGATCAGCTACTGGGTAAGTTCGATAAATTATTAAAGTTGAGAGAAAATATTCTTATAAGATCTTCTATACAGGGTGAAATTGAATTCATGGGCATCCTTATAAGGGGTAATTGTACTCATCATTATGAACAACTTTTACTATGTGACTAAACCTGAAATTTCAAAAAACAAAGCTGTTACCTACATTTTGACCGAGTTATGCGAACACAAATGTAGGGAACAGCAGATTTTTTTTTCGCGATTTCATGAATGTTTTACTAATTCCCTTTAGGGGGTGTAATAAATTAACTTTCATAAGATACTTTTGAAACAGACTAGTAAGTACTAAGTACTTACTATGCTTTGGTACAGGTGCAGGCGTGTTGCAAGGTGGTGACCGCGTGGTACGTGCGAGCGTGTGCGCAGGTCGCGCGCGGCGTGTGGCGCGGCCCGTGTTATTGTTAGCTGCGCACGCACACGATGCACTTGCAGCCGCAGCTACTAACCGACAACTCACACATGTATGCATGCATTTTATTACTTACCTACTTGTGTTTTTTTACTTTACCTGTCCAATTGGTCATAATTATTACACTTTGTTAAATTAAACACGGACCCAATATTTATTATATAGTTGTACAAGGATCCTGTGGCGTGTGGTCAAAATCGGACGAATGCCGCCATCTTGTTTTTTAATTAATAATATAAATCGCTGTTTTGCTTATAATGTAGGTATAAGTACAGATAAGATGTAACTTAGACTATGAGGGAGTAATAATTTTGTATTTATCTGTGGAGGCTTGTAAATAGCAATTTAGTTTTATATTATTGTTATTATAATGTTATTAGTCTGTAAGCCTTCCGAAAATAAAGAAAATAAATAAATAAAATAAATTTTTCACAAATGTATACCAACAGCGCCTCCACCTCGTCATTGTCATTCATGCTCCAAAAGATCCTGGTCGCACTTTATCTGTATCCGTAGTCAGCATTTTGGGCACGCAGATTGATTATATCGAGTAAATTTTATACTCTTGATAACGCTATTCGACCCTCGCCTTTTCTTACCATATCAGTTAGTAGGAACACACAACAGCCCCGGGTAGATTTAAGAGCCGGAAGAGCTTTCTCCGCTGTACTCAGGCTATCCAAGACCAACCGCTTAAGGTGAGAACAGACCTGTGGGAAAAATAGTACCCGGCCACAACCCGACTTCGTTCAGTCCCAGGAGCACCTGCCACCCGGACGTGACCTGTTGTGGCCTGTATGGAAAGCAATAAATCGACTGCGGACCCAAGTAGGCCGCTGCAAGCACAATCTAGCAAAATGGGGGATTAATGACCCAACGGATTCCCTGTGCGAATGCGGTGCTCCTGGCCAAACCATGCCCCAAATGTGGCATGTCCAAAATGCCCATACACCTGCACTTCTGAGGACCTCAAAAACGCCACTGATGCCGCGATTGGCGTGGCCACCTACTGGGCCCAACTCATTAATCAATTACGCTACTTCAACTCATTAAATTATGCATTTGAAGAAAGATTAGCCTTTTGGCTGGTTTCAAGTTGGTTGTAGAGCTGACTGCCAGATACTTAGATGTCGCTATCTTTACTCGTAAAATTTTAGGTCGGAATAGAAGGAGGTAGGGTGGCATGGCAGACTGCACTAGAGGCATGTAGCAGTGGCAACTGGCTAGCCATCGTCGTGGGTGCTTCGCCCTTCACAAACGATCTGCAGGCATTCATCGCAGCATTCCTTGAGTCACCGGTATGTATATTACTCAAATGACCGCTCAAAATTCACCTGAAAAATGTATCAAAAGCGTTTTTAATAACCTTTACAAAATGAAGATTAAAATATAAGTAACAATATTTTACAGGTTGACCAATTCCATGAGGAGTTCAGGCTATGGATATTATCCGAGGACCGTGAAATTCCCGCGCTTGTATCTAATGCCTGCGTTAATGTCATACTTGAGGTAAGTCCAAATCATTAAAATAAATGATGGTCGTTTTGTATAGTCTAGTTTTAAGGTTATTGCACGTATAGGTCTGAAAATTGTGAAATGGCAAACAATAATAGAGACTTTTTGATCTTGTTGTTAGTTATTGCGGAATTAAAACTAAATATTTTTACATAACATTATACCTACTGTCATTGATTTCCGCAAACGCATGATTTCAATTTTAAGGAGCACTTTCATTTAAAAAATTGTGAATATTTGTGGTCATCAGGCTCCGGAAGGAGTGAAAAACAACTTAATGGGCACTCTTTATGCATGGGGCGCGTATTCCGCGGACGCCAATACCGTGCGTCTACACGCCGCGCTCGCGCTATTCCACGCGCTAGTTCAGGAGCGACGCGCCTACATACCACAAGGTTTGTCCTGTTTCTCTCTGGCGTAACACACTTTCAGAGTTCGAACGATTTTGTAGGAAATTCCTAATCCATTGCTTTATATGTTTGAAAAATTCATCTGCATAACAATGTAAATAACGCAATGAATGTTGATGAATTTTCAAAATGAAAGGCATTGCAATTTTGTGTTACGCAATTACCCCGCTGATCCTCTACCAACAGTGGCACTGCTAGTTTGTGAGTTTTTCAATAACCTCGAGATATTTTAGGCTGCAGTTAAACGACCGCCTTCTAGAACATTTTTCGAGAGTTCTTTGCTGAGATGCGGACGCGGAGTCCGCGCGGCAAACGCTTTGTATAGGCGCGACAAAATTCGTGTGATGTAAACGCGCTCTTAGGCATAATCAATCCTGTACACAGAAACTGCAATCAGTGTTTGGTTTATACAAAGTCAAATTAAATAAGCTAAGGAAACTTCCCAGACGTGATGAAAAAAAAGCGGTTCGAAAAATCCATTAAAAAAAAATAATTTCGACCTGATATTTCAAGTACGCGCGTGCGGCCTTTGACCACAAAGAAAAAATCATCAAATCATTTTTTTTTTTTGTTATGTTTGTTAGATCACCCTTGAAGTTTGCGGAGTTTCGCTAGCTTATGTAGTTTGGCCTTGTATTTGGTTTATATTTAGTAGTGTCCGCTTTAAGACGGTGAGATTTCAGTTGGTAAAACAAAGTTTATCGCAGGTTGGTCGCAGTGGTACGCGTGGGAGTGGGGCGAGGTACAGGCGAGCGCGCGCGCGCTGCGTAGCGGCGGCGGCGGGCGCGCCGTGGCCGCGCTGTACGCCGCGCGCCTGTGCGCCGCGCCCGACGCGCGCGTGCTGGCCGCCTTACAGCGCCGGTACCTCGGCGATGCTGCCATGTCCTCGCGGTGGAAACCTGCGCCGCTTACTATGCCACTGCCGTTTTCAACATCACTAAGGGTAGGGTATTGATAATGCAGTAGGGTATTTGATTGGATGTTTTTTATTAGATAAGCCACATTTAAAAAAATTGTTTAAATATCTCTATTAATGGCGATGTTGCAAGCGTTTTAGTCAGTGACAGCGCTGCTAGCAACTTGGTGCCATTCAGTACAATGATCGTTTTGCGTAACAAGGATAGAAAAATAACTTGAAAAGCGTGGTACATACGGCTACAAATCAAGCTATACATTTCCAGTTTACACTGACATCTCATTGTAAGTAAATCCTATACAATGCGAGATTAGCTTATACTGGAAATGTATACTCGTAGCTTGATCTGTAGCCGTGCGTGCGTGTGTGCTATTTTTCCACAGATTGTTTCTTTTTGTAACGTCTTTAAAATATGTATTAACACATGTTATATTTCTCATAGTAGTCAAATACCTACCCTATTCACGAGTACGCGTAATTTCACTCATCTTATGTCATTGTAATAAGGTATCAATTGGATTGATAGACGCGTGTAACGACCAGTCAGTACACACAATTTATGTTAAATCCACTCACTGATAGCTAAAATCTGTCAAGTATCAAGACGGAAAGAGCGGTGGTAGGTACTACACTGTTATCTTATAGAAGAGACTGATCTTCTAATATGTAAAGTCTCGATTTTCATCATCATATTATATTTTTATACCATGAGTTCATCGCCCGTGCAACCAGTGTCCCAAACTCAATCATAATAGGTTGGGGAAAAAGTTTCTTCGCATTTTTTAAGAAAATTCAAAACATTTTTTAATATACATTATTTACATTTATCTAAAGTATGTAGGTACCATTTTGTTCGATAACTTTTTGCCATGTTGTAGGTAGGGGCATGATCCCATTGCTATAGAAATTTTGGGACTTCTGATCAAAATACCGCGACAAGTGGTTTTGGCAGTCCTCTCGTGATGTTAACCTGACACTGCCTACAGAATTCTGAAGAGACCGATACAGGTGGAAATCTGAAGGTGCAAGGTCAGGACTATACGGCAGATGCATTAACACCTCCCAGCCAAACTCTCTTAATTTTTGCTGAGTGGCTAAAGATGTGTGAGGTCTAGCGTTATCATGATGAAAAACCACACCCCTTCTGTTGATTAATTCCGGCCGCTTTCTCTCATCTCCTTGCTTTAATCTCATCAGTTGTTCGCAGTAGAGTTCAGAATCGATGGTCCTGCCTGGTGGTAACAGCTCATAATGAATAATGCCCTTCCAATCCCACCACACACACAGCATCACCTTGTTGCGATTTAACCCGGGTTTCGCCACAGTCTGTGAAGCCTGACCGGCCTTTAACCACGACCTTTTTCGCACGTTCTTGTCGTACGTGATCCACTTTTCATCACCAGTTATCAGCTTCTTCAAAAATGGTTCGGTTTCATTACGTCGTAATAAAGAATCACAAATGAGTACACGGTTCATTAGGTTTCTTTCAGTGAGCTCGTGAGGTACCCAAATATCGAGCTTTTTGTGTACCCAGTTTTTTTCAAATGCGCCAAAACTGTTTTGTGGTCAATTCCCAGTTCTTCAGCTACGTCGTAACTACTGATATGCCGCTCTTGCTCCACTTTTTCAAAAATGGCATCCATTTTATCCGTAATAGGGCGACCAGAGCGACGTGCATCTTTGACATCAAAATTTCCGGATTGAAAACGCTTAAACCAAATTTGTGCTACTCTCACAGACACTGCACTGGGTCCATAAACATCGAAAATTTTTTTCGCGGCTTGCGTTGCGTTTTTACCTTTTTTGTAGTAAAATTTTAAAATGTATCGAATTTCTTCATTAGATTTACTCATCTTGACAGTACGAAAAACAAATGAAAATCACACATTTTCCTAATTTGAATTTGGAATTATGTTCTTTAAAATTTAAACTTTCAATGGTACCAAAACCAGCCAGATACAAATAGTATAGCCAAAGAGATTTTATTTTAAGTTCATACATACTAAAATGCGAAAAGACTTTTTCCCCTACCTAATATTTAGGATTGCCATAAAACCAAACAAATTTTTTTAAAACACGGATTTTAAACAATGTTTAAAACAGTTTGAAATAAAACAATTTTTTTTATTAAGTGCTTAAAATCACAGCTTAAAACAAGTTTCTAACAATGTTAAAAACGTTAAGAAAAAAACATGGTATTAAATAAAATTTTAAAAACGAATGAATGGAAATAAATTAGAAGTTATAAATGTTTAGGATTTGAAATAGCTCGAAAATAAATTTAAAAGATTAGATAGCTAGATTAGATGAAAGTTCGAGCTATTTATACACTTCGTCGTCAGTCGAAATGAAATAATTCTTATTTGAATATAGTCCGTCCTACCTATGTGTATCTTATACTTCGTCGCCGGTAAAGTCCCGTTCTGTCGCTTGCGAGAAAAGAGGTCATTCCTCGTAATTATTTTGGGGACTTCCCTTATTTAAATATACTTTTAGATAAGGTGATTCCCCGTCTAAGAACGAACATCAGATTTCGCAATTCGAAACGTACTGAGTAGTGGTTCAGTGGTGCCGATTCTCTTGTGAACGCACTAAACTAAAATTAGAGAATCGCTATCATTTACTAACAGGCAGCGGAAGAAAAGGACGGCTATAGCTATGAACTAAGTTGGAGATGTCAAACTAGTTCACGCCTTACGTTTCACCGTGTTTTTAGTCGACATGTTTTTACGTGTCGTCTAAATGTCTATGGAAAAATTAGTTCTAACTAATTTGACAGCTCTAATTTACTTCCGTCCCTTTCTTGTCATAATAGAGAGAAAAAGTTAGCAATAGCCTAAATTAAGTTTAGTTTGTGCACAACAGAATCGGCACCAGTATCTGTGTTACATATTTAGATTGATTACAAAAAAATAACACACACACACACATACATACATTACATTATTATTATATTATAATAAATTAAACCTAATTTCAACATTGTCAAGCATAGCCCTCAATACCAAGCTGTACAAATATTTAATAGACTACCAGCAGATTTGAAAATTTTGTTATATACTAGCTCTTTTAGAGCTAAGCTCAAAGCATTTCTATTATATAAGAACTTATACTCAATAGACGAACTGTAATTTAATATTATTAAATTTTCTATTTAAAAAAAATATTTATTATTATTGTTTTTAATAATTATGTTTTTTTTTTAATGTATTTTTTATTATTGCTGCATGTTCACTTTTAGAATTTATAAGTTAATTAAGTATGTAATGTATCACACACAATAAAAATTGTTCTTGATAAATAAATAAAACATAAAAGATTAGATAGTATAATAGTTAGTATAGTGCTCGTTAAATAACCGGCGCAGTGACGTTTTACGTTTTTTACAGCGACTGTACTATGGACAAAACTTAAGCATGCTCACTTAAGAAAATATTCCTGTGAGAGCGCAGCTAGTGACAAACGAACAATGTGCGATCGAGTCGTGAGCCGTGCATGCGATTATCGCCTTTGAGGTGATCATGCGGAACTTTGGCCCATAGTACATGCGCAGTCGACGCCATCTTGCGTAGGTATTTGACGCGCACTGTACTAACTACAGCTATTCATAGTTCCAATTCGAATGCTCTTTAAAATTAATAATAAATAATAATAATATTAATTATTAATTAAGTCATTGCATTAACATAACATACCTGCTGATGCTCATTATTTATGTGACATGCATTGTGTATATTCTTTGCTGGAGATCATAAATACATAACTTGATGTTGGCTCAACAGGAGTACACGGTAGCCTTCGACGCATTGCCCGAAATCGACTCACCACAACTTCTGGCTCTGCCTGCCAACTGCCGCGTAGCTTGGGAAAAGAATGCCGCCAACGACATTATCACCAGGCTCAAAGGTAGCACTCCCATAATAGACTGAATAGTAACATTTATAGTAAATATAGTACTGAATACAGTTTTTGAAGTAAAAACTTCTTTTAAGCGCGTTGAGCGATTTTTTGGTACGGGAAATCTTATGAGTACGCGTCACGCTAATGTGACTTATTGTGCTGTCAAGTTTTGACTTCTGTCGGTAGTCCCCATGACCGACTATGTTTTTTTTTTAAATCAGATTTCTCGAAAACTAAAAAAAAAACATACACCACAGCTGTACAAAGGAAAGGGTTAGGCAAAGGTGTACTACCTATAGTCACTTACGTTAGTACTATAATTTTTCTGTGCGCGATCATCTGTGCATATCTCGCGAGTTATTTTTATAGTGAAAAACTGTTTTATTGTAACCTATCTAGGAGAACAGTACATCACCCACTAACTAGATTAAGAAACTATGTTTGTGCTTTGTGCTTTAAATACTTCAAAATATGGCGAAAGAGGTTATAGTCCATGCTAGACAGAAAAAGCACTAGGTACTAAGATCTGACGTCACAAGGTAGGAACGCTACAGTAACATCGCCCGTTCCGAACAAATACCGTTTTATGTTAATCAACTCAGCCAATTGCAGTCCACTGCTGGACATAGGCCTCTCCAAGGTTGCGCCACAATACCCTGTTCTCCGCCTTCCGCATCCAGTCTGTCCCAGCCACTTTCTTCAGGTCGTCGGTCCATCTAGCTGGGGGGCGTCCCACACTACGCTTACCGATACGCGGTCTCCACTCCAAGACTCGTCTGCTCCACCGGCCATCGGTCCTTCGACAAACATGGCCAGCCCACTGCCACTTCAGTTTGCTTACTTTGAAAGCTATGTCGGTTACTCCGGTTCTTTTCCGGATAACTTCATTCCTGGTTTTATCCTTCAAAGAAACTCCGAGCATAGCTCGCTCCATAGCGCGCTGAGCGTCCTTGAATTTGTGGACCAGACCGACCGTTTTTACCGACGAAAAAAAAAGGAGGAGGTTCTCAATTCGACACGTATGTTTTGTGTGACAAGGATAAAATAATATCTTTATCATACGGAGGGAATATAAACTACTAAACTCCTATTAATGGTAATAGTAGTTTAGTAGTTTATATTATTAATTTTTGTTTATGTTATTATTATATTATATTATTGTAGTTTAGTTCTTATTATTATTGTGTTATAGTTTTTGATTATAGTGCAAAGATGGTGGACCAATTTTATTTATTTTTTCACTAATCTTTTTAAAATAAGTTTTAATTCATGTATTGTGATAGTAGTCAAATTATGACTGTTAAAATAGTTTCAATAGCAATTACTGTTCCCATTTCAGAATTAAACTCGACGGTTATCGTGATCAACAAGAGCGATAACATAACACCACTGAAGTCGCTCCTATCTTTGTGGAAGAAACTTATGTCGGGAAGTCCTTTCTTAAAGGGAGAGTACCAAGTTGAAAAGGTTAGTGAAAAGCCTGTTATATTTTTTTTTTAAATCAAGTCTGACTCACACTTTTAAACGTGTTTGAAGTTTAAAAAGTTAAATAAGTTTATAATGAATATTGACAGCGTATACTCTATCCAACCATTTATTTTACTTTTGACATAAGCATGCCTATGAAGTGCCTTATTTATTGACAAGCAGCCACAGACGAAAAAATGTAATACTTCATGGACGCTAAAGTAAAATAAACTATTAGAAAGGTGAATATTTTTACCCGACTGCGCGACAGCAAATACAGAGTTATGTATTTCACTTTATAATAACGTGGGATTCTTACTACCCTTGAAGCATCCTAACGGCTGGATGGTTTTAATACATGAGGCGTTTATCAAATCAAAATGGTGGAATTAATTAAAGAACAGTTCTTAAATAAATTAAAACAATTTCTAATATGTAAATGCTATTATAGTGTCAGTGTATTTAAATGATAAATTTTAAATTAGGTACATGTTTTTAATAAAATAATTACACAAATATAATCATTAATTAAATATAATCAGTGATCATTAATTAATATAATCGTAAATTAAATATAATCAGTAATCAATAATAATAATCATTAATTAATATTATCAATCATTACAATATTATCTACTAAGTAGAATAAGCCCTCTTCCTCTCTCTTACTTTTTGCTGTGCCCGACAGGGTCCACAATGATCATATTTTTTGTTAAACCTACCACCTAATTTCACATGTGGAAGCAATAAATATATTGAGTATTTGAGAGTGGATTTTAGACATGAATAATTAATGTTTTTGAAATAAGATTAAGTACTAAAATAACTTGCACAAGATTGAAAATTTAGCTTGTTTTAGTTTTTAGTTACAGTCGGGTTTTTTGACTTTCTCTTATAAAATATTGCATGATTATCTAACTCTTTTATACTGAGTGTACAACCGCGTTTCGCCAGTTACACTCGTACCTATTACGGTAACCTGTATAGTGATAATAAAATCACATCGAATTGTGTTTCATTCTTCTCCAATTCCATACTTTTTCGATGGGACATGTGTCTAGAATAGTAGAATCAGTTCTAATTTTGACTTTCAAAAGTGCCTTTGGAGATAAATTATTTGAGTTTGACGTTGTCCCGTCCAGCCTGGCGCGGGCTGGTGGTGGTGCGTGTGCGAGGGCGAGGCGCGCGACGCGGCGCGTGCAGCGCGCCTGGTGCACGCGCACCTCGGCGCAGCAGCGCGGGAGCACGGGCGCGCACTGCTACATGTGACTACTCACTTTATTATACTAGCTTAAACGAAAGCGTCAAGGTAGCCCGCGAAATTCAAATTTTCTTATTTTTTTTTTGCAATTTCCAGATCAGTGTCAGATTCTATGTTGACCAAAATATGATTCGCGACCGTAACAAATATGTATTTACAGAATTAGAATCTTAGAATCATCAATACAACTCTCTAAGTTCATATTAACCTAAAAAAATATTATTTCATGAAATCATGACATTGGAGGCAAATTGTACTATAGAGTTGTACTTATTGATGATTCTTATACGTATTCTAATTACTAGCTTCTGCCCGCGACTTCGTCCGCGTGAAATTTCTTGCTCTCCCGACCCATCCCGTCGCATCGCATCGCCTGCCCGAGCTATTACTTCGTTTTCGCTTAATATTCTTTTTCACTTTTTTCTCGGCTCCTAATGGTCCAAGCGTGATATTAAATAGCCTATAACCTTCCTCAAGAACTGGGCTATCAAATGCAAAAATATTTTTTCAAATCCGAGTGATAATTCCAGATATTAGCTTGTTGAAACATTCAAACAAACAAACAAACTCTTCAGCTTTATTATTAGTATAGATTTGTTTACCAATAAAAAAGTTATAGTGAACCAACTTTAAAAGATAGGCATATGCTATCGCGGACATTTTTCTCGGAAGCTTTCAAAAGGAATAAATTTTCCCCGTTTTTGCAACGTTTTTCTTTGATGCTCCGCTCCTATTGGTCGTAGCGTGATGTTATATAGCCTTCCTCGATAAATGGGCTATCTAACACTAAAAGTATTTTTCAATTGAAACCACTAGTTCCGGAGATTAGCGCGTTCAACCAAACAAACGAGCTCTTCAGCTTTATAATATTAGTATAGATTATAATTCTGGAAATTCATATTTGTCAACATTCAGTCTGATACTGACCAACAAATTGCCAAAAACGTAAGCAACATTTGAATTTCTCGGGCTACCTTTTCCACCAGACATGAGCTAAGCTGCGTAGCGATAAAAGATCCTATTGGTTGATATCATAGTATCAACCAATAGGAACGTTTAATTTTCATAGCTTAGTGGAAAAGTGTTCAACGCAGCTAAGGTCTTTACCTCGCGCAAAGCGCATCTTGTTAGCACAACTTACCCGCTCTGCTACACCACCTAGCTCTGGTAGAAATAGACACAATTTCTTTGTAGCTTAGTTTGTTTTTAACCGACTTCAAATAAAGGAGGATCTCAATTCGGTTGTATTTTTTTTTTATGCTTGTTACCTCAGAACTCCGTCATTTATAAACCGATTTGGAAAATTATTTTTTTTACCTGGCATATCTCTGGTAGAAAGACAACCTGCGGGTTCGCTCTAGTGGTCTATACCACAGTAACCGTGCGTTTTTCCGTTCTGGGATAAAAAAAGTAGTAGGTATTAACAAGAGCTAAGGTTCCTAATAAGACAGTTTCCCCGTATCTCTTATAGATTCCACCACACTGTTCCAGTTAAAAAAACCGGCGAAGTGCGTGTCGGACCACGCACAATGAAGGGTTCCGTAGTTGAAAAAAATGTTCTCCCATACATTGTCACGTCACGGTCAATTCTCCAACTGCAAATTTAAGTTTGTAAACCCAAAATAAAATTTTTAATAATAAAATTACAAATTAACTGTTTTCGGACTTTTTCTTTTACTTGTGCTGTGAGGCCTTGCTTCTTGCCAAATTTTATGATTCGAGGTCAACAGGAAGTACCCTGTAGGTTTTGATTTACTTGCGAGTATCAAAATATGTCGCATAAATAACCGTATTTTTTATTGCGTTGACTTAGAAGCTTGATTTTTTTAGAGCTCCAAGGGACCATAAACATATAGAGGTATTTGGTATTAATTTCAGCTTGATACCTCCAGGCGTTCCTGAGAAAAAGGGTCTTGACAGACAGACAGACAGACAGAAAGACGGACAACGAAGTGATGCTATAAGGTTTTTTTCTTTTGAGGTACGGAACCCTAAAAAAATGCTAAGTGTCATACCCCGGCCCATAAATACTAAATCATAATTTTGTGTAGGTAAGCGAGGAGTGGCAGATGTTATGGTGTGGTCCGAATGCGGTGGACGCGTACGTGCGCGAGTTCGGAATGCGGGCGCGCGCCGCAAGTGCCAGACTTGATACTAAACAACTGAAGCCGGACTATATGCCCACAGGTACCACTTAATAGTCTCCTTGACGAAAACTTAAAAAAAAACATTGTGTAATCACAAGCTATGCAAGAATGGGGAATAGACCAATAGCTCATGCTATGGGGACATTTTGAGATGAAACTCAAAACACTGACGAACGTCGCTTCTCCAAAACGTGTGAGCTCGCTAGACGCACCGTGCCGCCGAGTGGGGATCCTTCGGCATCACTGCATGCAAGCGCAAACTGACGGCAACGATACCATGGTATCCTTAGGCATGCCGCTACGTCCTTGAGCGTTATCATTGAAATTTAACTTTGTTTGTTATATTATTTTTTTATTCCGTGCCTCGGAAAGTAGGTACGTAAGCCGTTGGTCCCGGCTGTCATTCATGGATCTTTGTCAGTCGTTAGATGTCGTCAGAAGCCCGAAAGTCTGACAATTAGTCTTATCAAGGGGTATCGTAATGCCCATAACGGGTTGTGGAGGTCAGATAGGCAGTCGCTCCATGTAAAATACTGGTATTCAGCTGCATCCGGTTAGACTGGAAGCCGACCCCAACAGTTTTTGTTGTTGTAGTTGGGAAAACGTTAGGCAGATTGATACTATTAAGTAACTAGCACTTCCGACATAAGCGCGGCTGCGCCCGCGTGCATGTCGGAAAATATCCCACGGGAACAAAAATCCTTTCTTATCCCTTGACTACATTTTAAAGGGACCCTCTGTGTAAACCCGTTGTACCGTATGCACCATTGACCTGCACCATCAATGGTGCAGAGGAGACTAATTAGTTTCGTTTGCACCATTAATATTAATACAACTACTTCACCATACTTTTGCCGTATGCACCTTTGACCTGCACCATCAATGGTGCAGAGGAGACTGATTATTTTCTTTTACACCATGAATATTTATAGGTAGGTACAACTACTTCACCATACGTTCCTAGTCATAGGTAAAATAAAAACCAATATAGGTCGTATTTTGTTTGTGCGGAACTTTTTAATATAAATAAACAAACAAAAAGCAACACCAATAATACATTTTACAAATAAATTCCACAACTACTTCATGTAATAATCACTAATTATTATATTATTATTATGTCATTTATTTATTTTCTTTCTTATTTGCTTATATTTTTAAATATTTCTTAAAAATAAGATCTAAAAAAACATTTAAAAATATAAAAAATAGAGGTCCTGCAAGTACCTCAGAGTATACAGGTTTCTATTTCAAAGTAAATTGCTGGTGAATAATCCTGGTCACTTGGTTATGCCTGTGCAAGTACTCGCCGTTAGCCAGACGAGAATAACCAGAGATAATATATCTGATGGATTCACCCGGACGGTGGCATGTCCGACAGACGTCAACCGTCCTCCATTGCCCCGTACACGACTCAAGGAAGGTGCGCAGAGTTGCATCAATCTTGTACAACTCCAGCACCCTCATGAGCCATGTATGTGGCACTGAATCATAGGCCTTTTTATAATCTATCCAGCATGTCGACAGATCCTTGCGGGATCGACGAATCTGTTGGCTAATATCCATATCAATGAGGAGTAGCTCCTTAGTACCACGGGACCCATTCCTACATACCATACACAAACATACAAAAAAAAAAATTAAAAGTAAATAAAACATACAAAGTCTACCTCTCAAAAGAGGTAGACTTTTTTTTAAAATTACTTCATGTATAATGACGCCACACAAACACTTTTATTTTATTGTTCCCTAAAATTAAAAATGGCAACTTTAGAACAATGACACTGAGATTACCTTAACTTTTCTAAAAATAACGGCACATCAATTTCGCCATTAATTAATTGCCTTTGAGTACATACAATATATATTTATTACGTATCTTGAAGTCTTTTGCCCTGTTGTTATACGGGTATGTTGTCAATGCGTTAACAGCATTAAAAGCGGCATCCTGCTTAAGCACAGCTAAGCATTTATTTACAGTCGGAGGTCTTCTTTTGAAGCAGTTATTTATATACCCATTCCATCCCTCACAGACGTTGTTCGTACGATGTCGCTCACCGAAACAACACCACAGCACAACTTATTAAATGGCATACAACGTTTTTGTTTTCATCAGGCATACAGTTATTGGAATGCTCACGTTTTTTCACAACCTTCGATTCATCCTAAAAAATAAAATCTCAATGTATTCAATAATTCCAGTAAAAATAAGCTTGTGAGAAATAAAAAAAACCCTGCGACCTGGGACCCCCGGCTTCACCCACAAGTGTATACATATTTTCTATATCATAAATGCTACGTACGTACCTATGTAATGGTAATCGTTCCTGTACATTTGGTTTTCAATTTTACAACTATTGACCATTATTGACATAAAATGACAGAATTAGAACAAAATAGTTACCTTGTCAACACTTAAATAATATTACATGCAAAGAGGAAATACTTTGAGGAAATAACTACAACCACATTGATAGTATAGTGTCATCTCAATGGTGCAGATGGGACCATACTATCAATGCAGTTTCATTTGCACCATTAATGGTGCAAACGAAACTAATTAGTCTCCTCTGCACCATTGATGGTGCAGGTCGATGGTGCATACGGTACAACGGGTGTGTAAATTTCAGCTTTCTAGGTCCAATGGTCTGGGCGGGGCGTTGAGGAGTCAGTCAGTCAGTCAGGACTCTTTTTATTTATATAGATATTCCTATTTGTTGCATAAAAATCGTTTTCATGCGAACAGAGGTGGACCTACGCTCATTCCTGCGTCCGTCGCGCGTCGTGTGGGCTCTCCGCGTGCACACGGCCGCGCGCCTCGCCTGCCACGTGCACGCACTCACTCTGGCCGTCAAGTGGAACTGGCAGGAAGGTAAGTGACTGGCGTATCTGTCAATGGTCTGTTCCAAAAGTATCTGATGAAAATGAAAACAAATTGCTCAGAAAACGTACCTATTCATAGTGCTCTAATCTGTTTATTTGAATACGTAAACCCGAAATTTTAATTTTAAATCACCCAGATGTTTTTCATTTAACGTGATGATGGCCCAGCGGTTAAGGCCTCGCCTCTCATGCACGAGGTTGTGGGTTCAAATCCGGGCAAGTACCAATGTGACTTTAACAATTCATATGAATAAACAAAAATGGATAACAAAAGGAATTCAAAAAAAAGCTGCAATATTATGAGGCCAAAAAGACATCAATATTATTGAAATAGAAATAATGAAAATAAGAGCAAATTTAAAACATATTCCAAGTCATTAAGAAGTTGTATGAATAACCTGCAATCCCTATGTAACCAAAAGCAGTCACGGCTACTTTTTCGCTAAACAAAATCAAAGCTACATGGGAAATTGTAAAGTCCAATACGGGCACCGAACCAAGCGTGCATGGCGTTGACAGCGTCGAGTTATGTCAGTGCCATATTCGAGCAAGCCACGCATTCACACCACGCATCAATTGACGTCATTAGTACATACTAATGACGTCAATTGATGCGTAGTGTGTCCGTGGTTTGCAGTGGACACAATCACATACATTTTCTTGCAAAGCGAAGCTTAACACTCGTGCGTGGCTTATCTGTGCGCCAAGGTGGGTCTGTGCCTTAAGTTTAATATTAATGACCTTAGAAGAAGAACGCGGTCACACAGACATACACGAAAAAAAACTTTAATTTATAATTATATATAGATATTGTATTTAATTTTCATGAAGGCGAGAGTATCCAAGACGGTACAATAGTGCGCGGCTTGCGATTATGTGGTGGTGCGTGGGCGAGCGGCGCCCTGGCGCCCAGCGCAGCCGCCGCGCCGCCGCATGCGCCCGCGCCGCCTCTACTGCTGCGATACGTGCTGCAGGTAACTCTAGCAAACAGGCAATTGTTGTATTGTTGCCGAGATGATATTGCGACTTGAATTTGCACATTTTTAAGGGGGCCTCCATTAATTACGTGAGGCGAAATTGGCGATTTTTTGAACCCCCTCTCCTTCCCTCATTTTGGTGACAAAAATTGGCCTTATGAGGAGCAATTTGCGTATTAAAAAAATAATCACATTGTAATCTTAGCCTCAATCCGTCAAAAATGTCTCTAGTTTACCTAAATTTTTGAAAAGTTTTCCTCACATTGAGTGTCGCTGAGATGAGATTGCGACAAGATTTTGAACGTTTTTAATTGCGGGAATGGCCTTCTGATCTCTGACTCCAATCTACATTTTCTCTGTACTTTTATGAGCCTGGCTAGATAATGTATAGGGAAAAAAACTTTTGCTTTCTATGGTTCAAATGAACCATAGAAAACAAAATCGCTGCAATGTAAATACATTACAGCGATTTTGTTTTTATTTTTGAACTTTGTCTCCATCGTGTAACATAGAAATTATACATGTGTACAAAAACGAGTGGCGCTGTGTCTTCCGAAGAATTCTCACAGTTTCGATATGGTTTCCATTGCCTAGCTAAAGAAAGACAGTAGCTAAATTAACGCATCCCTTCCCTTCCGCTGCAATTTAAATTGACCTTTAACCAGCATCTAGATTTTTCTTTTTTAGTTCTACATTATATTCCCCTAATAATACATCTTATAAACATGTTTATCGTTAAAAAGAAATACATTGAAGTGTTTTATCGTGTACAGGAGTCGGAAAGCGCATGTGCTTGGGACCGGAGCGTCGAAGTGCCGGTGTACACGAGCGAAGCACGGGAGTCGCTTGTGTTCAGTGCGCGCGCGCCGCTATCGCAGCACTATGAGCCTGACACTGCCACGCTGCACGCCCTCGCGCTCTTTATAGCCACACACGACTAAATACCTGTACCCTACCTGCAACTGTACAGGCTGATTGTTCATTGGGTGCATTATAAGACTTGACGAGTAGGGCCATAATCTTCCTTAAAATAAGTGATACTAAAGCTGGTGGGTGGTGAGTAATGGGTGATTTACAACTTTTTTGTATTTATTCGATAGTTTACATCCAATTCAACGCCAAAAAAGCAAATGAACATGTATGTACTTAAAAAAATAGTTAAGCCAACCGACACGGGCACTTTAAACGCCTTCGATTTCGGTGCGCTTGGTGTGACGTCATAGTCTATGACAGCAAACAGACAAGAAAACGCACTCCTCAAACACATTGAAAATTGTTGTCATAATCAGAATCTTACGACTGTGAATACCGATTTTGAAGATCTTTCGAGGCACGGCTTGAGGTCGCCTCGACCGAGTTGTGAGTCGAGGAGCTTTCGAGGCTACGACTTAGAATATAGGTGATAGATTTTTACGTCACATTCGCTCTGAACAATGGCAAATGCTTTTCAAATATTAGAATTTCCCAGTTTTTATGCACTTTATAAAAATTAATTTCTTGCTCAAAAAGAAATTGTAATCAAAAATTCTGAAGTAAATTTTGAAGTGAATTTTATTAAAAAAAAAAAACTTTTGATAAAAAATTTTGCAAATTAGCTCTAGTATCACCCATTTTAATGAATGTACTCTGTATAGTAAGCCGACGTTCGCACGGACGTAAAAATATCGCGGCGATTTTTTTTCGCGTACTGGATTTTCAACGCTCTGCTTAGCGCCGAGAGTTGAAAATCCAACAGTGTTTTTTCGACGCGCTAGAATGCAGTCTGTTGTTGATAAGTTGGATTCTCAATGCTCGGCTCAACAACGAGAGTTGAAAATCCAGTGCAGGATTAAATCCCGCCGCAATATTTTTACGTACGTGCGAACGTCGACTTAAAGCCCTTTTAAGCCTATTACAGGACGATCTGGACCGGTTCCACGAATACTGCGCTAGAAATAGGTTGGATTTAAATGTATCTAAATGCTATATAAGTACATTTACGCGTAAACCAAACCCTGTTAAGTGCGATTATAGGCTTTCGAATACCTTGGTAGCCAGAGTGAGTGTCATCAGAGATCTTGGAGTTACTTTTGACTCTAAGCTTCTGTTTAATCTCGTGTCATCTCGCTCTTTCAGTGATCGCGACTATATGAATTCTTGCATTTACTTTAGTAGTTAATGTAACGTGACTTGTTAAAATACAGAACTAAATTATTGCTATTATTCTATGAAAGTAAGTAAAGCATTATTAATTAAGGTTTGACGCAGTGTGTTTTGCACGTTTGATTTAAATAAAGATTAGTAAATGCCTTAGTATTAGTGATCTCTTAGAATTTGTTTGTTTTGCTGAAGGCCTAGTTTTTAGGCGGATTGGTAGTCTTAATAAATTATCTTCACCACTAATTATGTTTTTTTATTGTGCTTACTTCAATAGGGAATCTGGAATAGACTCGACAAAGGAATTTTTAATCTAATGTGTACCTAGTGGTTGCATTATGGTCGTTTCACATGTAATGGGTTCTACATTAATAATAACAATATTGCACTTTTACTACGTATTTTTATTGAAAATTATAATAACAGGAACAGTTATTGCAAAATTCAGTACATTAGTTAGGTACCTACTTTTAATCCTTACTTTACACTCATAAAGTATGGAACACACGAAGGTATTGATATCTTTAAAATTATAAACAAAGACACCACGAAATAGCACGGATTTTATGTTCGTTTTGGTTTAGGAAATCAAATTTAAAAAAAACTTTTGGTATCTTTATTTCAGACTTGGTGAAAAACTTGTTAACTAAAATCAATACCTAATATTATTACATCTCCATTTGCTCTCACGTTGGTTATTTTATTATTTGTTACTTGGATTCTGAAACAATAAATAGAAAAATTATATTAAAAGGAATTAAAAAAAATAATAAATAAAAACTGAGTTACGAAGCTGATTATTTTATGCCTAAAATTATAGAGCAAGAGCCCAGGGCCGCCAGACCTTACTTATTTTCTGATTAACAAAATGTGTGGTATAGAGTAGATAGGTAGTGTTAGTGTGTAGGTACTATGGACAAAACTTAAGCATGCTCACTTAAGAAAATATTCCTGCGAGAGCGCAGCTAGTGACAAACGAACATTGTGCGATCGAGTCGTGAGCCGTGCTATGCGATTATCGCCTTTGAGGTGGTCATGCGGAACTTTGGAACGAAGGTAGGTACGCATACCTGCTAGCTTGGGCCGACGGCCAATTTTCTGAATATTGTTAATGATTAATACTGTCAGACATTTCCCGTCGGCGGTAGTTTCCGCCAGACGTTTTAAAGCTCGCAAAAAATGACGTCATCTTACTTAGGTATAGTTTGAGTCCTAATCTTTAAATAATGATACTCGGGGGAACTATTTCAATACTATTTGTAAGTAGCCAGATCAATCGTAGCGGTCAAATATCTCCCAGACACAGTTAGTTGTGTCTGTGGGATGTTTGACAGACCCGATTAATTGTCCCAAGTATTCTTGTACAAGCATGTACTATGCTTGTAGAAGAATACTTGTGTGTGTATAGTAGTAAGCGTCTTAGTAGTTAGTATTGCATCTTATCACACTAATATTATAAAGGCGAAAGTTTGTGAGTGTGTGTGTGCGTGTGTGTGTATATTTGTCACTTCTTCACGCTCAAATTTGGTATGTTGATAGCTTATACCCAGGATTAACACATAGGCTAATTTTTATCCCGGTCTACGCGGCTGAAACCGCGGGGCGCAGCTAGTCTTTGATATTTTCATACCAACCTTATCAAAACGTAGCAAGTATTTCAAGAGTATTCGAGTAGACGCCGTATTAGGCACTGGAGCCTCAGCAGCCGGTGGGCTTCCCGACACTGGATGGTCTGCAAATTATAATTGGGCCACTCTAAAATACGCTTTGTATGAAGAAATACATAAACTGATACAAAATGAGGGTATGTGTTATAACTTGCTCACGTAGATTGGCAGTTTATGTTTAGTCAGGTTTAGTTTAGATTCGTTGAAATTAAGGGCGCATTTACGAGTGGGCAGTCAAATGAATACTTTTTATACAAATGTATGTTTATTAAATAAAATGCTTTCATTCTTAAAATGTTTTTTCGACGAATTGTTGATACATGTGCATGGTACGATTCTGAACTTTAAATATAATTTTAGACAGGTACCTACAGTTTCTCAATAAATTAGTTAATTTATTAAAAATTATATTTATAGTAATTCAGAATCGCACATCTATCAACAATTCGTCGAAAAAACCTTTTAAGAATGCAAAGAAATTTATTTATTTATTTAAACATACATTTTTTACATGAAGCGACTGCCTATCTGACCTTCACAACCCAGTTACTAGGGAAACACGGAAAGACAGACTGGTGGTTTTGGGCTTCTGACTACCCGTAACGACTGTCGAAGATCTACGAATGACAGCCGGGACCAACAGCTTAACATGGTTTCCGAGGCTCGATATGTGATATGATATGTAATGGATGGTCACCTATCCACAAACCGACCGCGGTTAGCGTAGCTTAAACTTGATCGATTGACCCGTGTAGCTGTTATCATTCAGCCACGAGCCCCTCACTGTCGTACTCGTTCATATACCATACGTACTGGTTAATAGACCAGTGGCCTTAGTGTGAGTTTTTATACTTGCTCGATCGCGTTTACGTAAACGTTACCTTACGTCAATTTGTATGGAATAATTGTGTTTCCCATTATAGTCACCAGACGGCGCTTATTCAGTTTCAGAGGGCTTAGTGCGAGTATTTATACTTACTCGAACGCGTTGACGTTCACGTTACCTTACGTCAAATTGTATGGAGTAATTGTGTTTCCTATTATAGTCACCAGACGGCGCTTATTCAGTTTCAGTACAAATTGAAGTTTACGTTAACACGATCGAGTAAGTATAAAAACTCGCACTAAGGCCTCAGTACAAATTGAAGTTTACGTTGACGTGATCGAGTAAGTATAAAAACTCGCACTAAGGCCACTGAGGGCTTAGTGCGAGTATTTATACTTACTCGAACGCGTTGACGTTCACGTTACCTTACGTCAAATTGTATGGAGTAATTGTGTTTCCTATTATAGTCACCAGACGGCGCTTATTCAGTTTCAGTACAAATTGAAGTTTACGTTAACACGATCGAGTAAGTATAAAAACTCGCACTAAGGCCTCAGCTTTAATAAATCAGGCACGGAGGAGTTTCGATATGTAATGGATGGTCACCTATCCGCAAACTGACCGCGACAAGCGCAGCTTACGAACATCGACCCGTGCAGATGTTATTATTAAGCCACGAGCCCCTCTGCATTTAACATAAATATAGGTACAAAACTTACAATAAGCGACGACTCGGAAGACATCAGTATGTTTTATGACGTACATAAAAGTGGCCACGAGGAGCAGGCCGATAACAGCAGCAGTCATACACACGTAGGCGTAATGTGGTCTTCTTCCGAACTCGAAGAATTCTGGTATCACGCACTTTCCTTTAATGCCATTTCCGTAGATATTGATGAAGCTGGAATTTTTTAATTATCTCTATTTAGTGCTGTCCACACACGGACTGGCGAACGCCACTAGTCACTAGTGGTTAGCGGCAACAGAATCGATAAGACTTGACGAGTAGGGCCTGCGCCTACTGGCGGCATGGCACGGCATGGGATTTTTATGCGACGAATAGATAAAACTTAATAGTACAACAATAAAGTTGGAATTTGAATGAATGCCTAAGGACGTCGCGGAATGCCTAAGAATACCGCGGCAACGTTGCCATCAGATATATTCGCTTGCATGTGGTGATGCCGAAGGGTCCCCTGCCGTGTCGTGCCACCAGAGTGTGCACAGGCCTCCTCGGAGACATAAAACATGATTAAAAAAACTTGACTTACGAACTTACCCTTCAGCACAAGGACCACATCTGTTGATAGTCTTGATGCATTCATTTGTTACATCCAGCTTTGGTGGCAGTCGCTTCAGATCCTGGCATTTCAAACATTCTTGGCACACATTTGCTTGTGTTTCGCAGAAGTATCCCTCCGAGCAATGTGCATCCTCTTTGCACGATAGCGGTTGCGCACTTGTGACCAGTAAACACAACATCGAGATATAGAACGGCCTGAAAATATACACCTTGAAAATCTTTGTTTTGTTACACACGGTCTCACTCATCTAACTCAATTGTAGGTAATTATAAAAAAGTAGGTACCTAAGTAGGTACTAGTCGGCAACAAAAGTCGATTAACGCTTCAGTTTAATTTACTCACCCACGGCTTCGCCCGCGTGGATAACGTGAATACTTCCCTATTTGAATCGGATTTAATTCATGGGTTTTAATTTTTTTGCGAGGTAAGTACCTACTCTAATTCTTTTTCTAAAAATAAATCCCTAAAACATCAGCTATCTGCCAGTGAAAGTTAAGTACGTCAAAATCGGTCCAGCCGTCTCGGAGATAGTTAGACAGCCAGACAGACAAACAGACAAAAATTTTAAAAATTGTTTTTTTTTTGTTATAGGTACCGTACGTTATTTTCATAATATGCATTTAATAAAAAGCTTTTATTTTGACATTACCAACAGACACTTTTATTTATTTGTATTAGATAATTAGGTATGCAAGTTTGATAGTGATACTGATCACTGTGCAAAAGATTAATTCATGAAGCTACTTACCAGCTGGATCAGAACAATACACAAACAGATGAACAAAAGGTGTCAACGTGGAATTTTTCTATTGATTCTACGGCCTTTCTTTAGCAGCTTCATGAAAGATTATTTTGCACAGAGTACCCCAATTTTGGTTATTATTTCGTTATTTAGTTTGTTTGATTCCATTTTTATAAATTTACGTAATATCTTATTTTATTAAATAATTTTTATGCTTTCTGGCCACTAGCCCTATCAGTGTGTTAAATTAATGTCGCCATTCTATCGCCACGTTCGTTGTAGACGTGGGGAAGTACTTAGGGATGAAATGAATGCAGTAATTTTTTTTTTGTTCACTTATAATATATAAATGTTGTAGCCGCAGTAGGTAAGCTTATACTAAAAGTTTATAGTCTAAAGCTGTAAGCAAACAAAAGTAACAGTGATAATTGACTTTCGTTGCTGACTGCGTTATGGGAAGATTCAAAGATTATAGGTGAAGTAAGTCTATGAATATAAACTTCATTCCTATAAAATGAACGTTGATTATTCGTACGAAACGCCTATACCTATACTAATGATAAAGGTGAAGTTTTTTTTTTTTGTTTGTATATTTGAACGCACTAATCTCTGGAACTACCAGTAGGATTTGAAAAATTATTTTTGTATTTGATAGCCCAATTCTTGAGGAATGCTATAGACTGTTAACATTAAGCTTGGACCCTTAGGTGCCAAGCAAAAAGAAAAAAAAAGTCGAAAAGAACGCTAAGCAAAAACGAAGTTAGTAATATTGCGGGTAGGCGATGCGATGCGACGGGGTGGGTCGGGGAACAAGAAATTTCACTGGGATAAAGTCGGTATATTGCCGATGTCCACCACTTGTTTGCCACCACTGGGGGATAGCGAAACAACTTTTAAAAATAATTCCCGCTGTCCACCACTTCATGGTTAAAATAGGCCGAATCAAAACCGAATCGGGGCACCCCGACTTTACGTAGTCTTTTGGCTGCTACCCCTAGAGTGTATATAAAAACCGGAGGCGCGGAGGGAGAGCAACCCCCGCCTGCTGTAACTAAGCATAGGCACCCGTGCGAGCCGTAGCAGCTGAGGCTGGTCGCAGGAGGCGACCAGCAAGCCGAAACTGCGGAGGTGAACACGGGTGCCTATCCTTTGTTACTTAAGGGCGAAGAGGCTGCACTTCCCGCAGCGCCGGAGACGATGCAGAAGCAATTTTCAAGTGTTTTGAGGTTAGGTCTGTCCCCCAGTGGTAGACAACGAGAACAATTTTTAAAAGTTGTTTTGCTGACGTCCAGTGGTGGCCAAACAAGTGGTGGACATCGGGAATAATCGGATAAAGTCGCGGGTAGAAGCTGGTTATACTAATATGAACATTTTACATAATTGAGAATAAGATTCATAAGTATTTGTATGAAATGCTTGCCCTTGCTACTGCTACGCGATGCGATGCATTTAAGCCATATGTATAAGTAGGTATCTACCTATTCGCGGAAAGCCATGTGAGTTCTTGAACGGCCGAAACGATCAGATCAATTTCTATAGTAGTAGGTAGTAATATTGTCGAGGAGCTCGTGGCTAAGTAATAACAGCCGCACGGTTCGATCCATCAGGTTAAGCTACGCTTTCCGGGGTTGGTCTGTGGATGGGTGACCATCATACATACCAAGACTCCTCCGTACCTCGGAAAGCACGGTAAGCTGTTGGTCCCGGCTGTCATTCGTGGATCTTTGACAGTCGTTACGGGTCGTCAGAAGCCCGAAAGTCTGGCAACCAGTCTTACCAAAGGGGTATCGTATTACCCAGTAACTGAGTTGTGGAGGTTAGATAGGCAGTCGCTCCATGTAAAATACTGGTATTCAGCTGCATCCGGTTAGACTGGAAGCCGACCCCAACATAGTTGGGAAAAGGCTAGGCAGATTGATAGGTACTTACAGGTAGTAATATTGTCAATCACGTAAAAATTGACAATTGCAATTGATCGTTTCGGGGACCCTTCATTTAGCCTAGATAGGTAAAAAACATAACTGATAGCTGGTTAACTTGTAAAGATACGGTAGGTAATGTTAACCTACATTACTACGTCCACGTCGTGTATCCCGTTTAAGTAAACAACAAGTCGAACAACAAACTGTATCAACGTGCATATTAGCATACCTACCACACAGTAGGTAGGTAAGTAGTTGGATTGATAGGGTAATCTTACCGAAGCATTTTTAGGTGGCAGCTTTCTCTGATAGGTATCCCTTCTGTTTATTACTGGGCACTCACACAAACGTACCTAAATAAGTAAGTAGGTAGGTACGGATAAAAAATATTCACTATCCACACAAGCTATAGGTACCAATTACTTTTGTTTATAAAACTCACATCTTAATAAAAAAAAGTGAGCACGCAGATATTATAAAGCTATCCCATTCCCGTGACGATAACCATGAAATGAAGATGAAACTGATGATAAATAAAACAAGTAAGAACTTGCATAGAACAAGCACATTTCAATCAAGTTTAGACATGTCGCGCGTGACAATGGGGGTTCGGGTTTTCGTTCACTAGGTAGGTTATATTCAGAACAATGAAAGCTATGAACAAAGGTAATATTTCACGGTAAAATAGGATAATTCCTCAAAAACAATAGGTACCTATTGCCTCCATTTTGAGAATAGGTAGGTACCTATGTAAGACACTTGATTTGCTGCCCGTTTGTATCGTGCGTGGGACGGACGCTCTGTAAGTTCTTGGAAAATTGTGCCAGAAGATGAGTCATTTCAAATGAGTAGGACCTACGAGTCGGACTCGCGCATTAAAGGTTCCGTATCTCCAAATACGTTAGTACTATTATTTATTCTGTGGTCTAAACCACAGAATACCTAAAGCCAATACCTAATACCTAAGTACTTACATAATAGGATAGGTAGGTATTTAATATTATTTATTGCGACAATAGTCTACTTAATTAGGTACTTACACCGCTTACACGTATTCTGAGAAAACTTCAACTGGTTACCTATTATTATTATTACCTATTGGTTATTTACGGATTATAACCTAAATCACCAATTAGTATAATTGGGGGTCGGTTTTTTTAAAAAAATATGACCGTCGTTTGGGTAGACGATTACTAGCAACCATAATTAAAATATCAAATAAGAAATGAAAAGAAAAGAAACATCGTCTGCCTAGCCTTTTCCCAACTATGTTGGGGTCAGCTTCCAGTCTAACCGGATGCAGCTGATTTTACATGGAGCGACTGCCTATCTGAACTCCACAACCCAACTGGGTTGTGGAGGTAACTGGGTAATACGATACCTACCCCTTGGTAAGACACCAGTCTTACCAAGGGGTATGTATTGTAGGGGTAGGTGGTGGAGGGGTAGGGGAAGACTTTCGGGCTTCTGACGACCCGTAACGACTGTCAAACATCCACGAATGACAGCCGGGACCAACGGCTTAACGTGCTTTCCGAGGCACGGAGGAGTCTCGATATGTAAAGATGGTCACCCATCCACGGACCAACCCCAGCAAGCGTAGCTGATCGAACGGCCCGTGCGGCTGTTATTTCTTAGCCACAAGCCCCGAAAAGGAAAAGAAACATATTTTATAGTAAGTCTAGGACAACGGGAAGTACCATAGAGGTTTTGATTTACTTGCAGTATCAAAATATGTCGCATAAATGATTATTTTAGGATAGGACTCCAAGAGACCATAGACCTACGTATTTTTTATATTAATTTCAACTTGATACCTCCATACATCCCTGAGAAAAAGGGCCTTGACAGATAGACAGACGAATCCTATAAGGGTTCCGTTTTTTTCCTTTTGAGGTACGGAACCCTAAAAATGGAGCTTGTCCACTCTGAAATGACGCGCCCCACTACTGCTTTACCGCTTTCATAGTAGTGTACCTACGTATACAAATTTAAGTACTGGGGCGCGTCATTTCAAAGTGGACAGGCTTCTACTGATTATTTTGAACTATTTGTATGAAGTCTGGAAAGTTGGTGCAAGCTAACTCAATTTTTTTATTTTTATATTTTTAGATGAGTTATAAAAATTATACATTTTACTGTTTTGCGTAACACATTATCAATCGGAGTTGGTTTTATTTTGACGTTCAACAACATTTATTGCGTTATTTACGTTGTCGAGCAGACAAATTTTTCGAACATATGAAGCAATGGATTAGCAATTTGTTTCAAAATGATTCAAATTCCGATAATCTGTTACGCAATTAGTGTACTGGATTGATACAGCTGAGCCCAGCTCTGTCAGACAGACAGGGCAACGCGGCGGGCGGCGTTTGCTTAGCATTAGGCATTAGCAATAGTAATATAGTCTCAGCTTTGGTGCACCCTAAGGTCACATTAGCACCACCCTTTGTGTATAACCTTGAAGCGAATAAGTGCTAAAAAGCCCAGGTAGTCACGGGCGATTTTTTTAACGCAACAATTTTTTATCGTGCACTGGATTTTTAACTCTCAGTATTGAGCCGAACATTAAGAATGCAGCAGAGTGCATCCCAACATGTCAAATAATACACTGTTGGATTTTCAACTCTCAGCGCTAAGCAAGGCTAAGTGCGTTGAAAATCCAATGCACGATAAAAATCGCCTGTGTGTGTGTGTGTATGAGGGCTTAGACTCGCGCCCTTTTCCATACCCTAAAAAGGCTGTCAAATACTTTTACTCTGGGCTTGTCTTTCATTTAGTTAGTAAGTTCCCGCAGTAAGTATGTAACTAATGGCATTTTGGCAAAAACACATTTTGCCTAAATTTAATTATTAGTTACTATTTTTAACCATTGGTTTGAGTTAACTACGGATCAAGAAATCAGCCCTTACAAGACTACTTGGAGATGTGTGAAAATGCAGTTAGACCAACCACTTGTCAATAAATGAAAAGACAATTTAATATTTACATACAACTTTATTCACAAGAGGCTTAAATCTCATTTAACTCATTAACTTACAGCAGTTCATTAATGACTTAACATTAACAATTAACAAAAAGAGTTTGTGTAACTTTAATAAGTGCTTCACAGCCTTTAGTTACATCTCTTAAGTAATGACTTAATGAGCATAAGATTTAATGTAGGAAATTAATCAGGCAGTGAGTTACAGCGAGTAATTGATTTTAATAATATTTATAACCGATAAAAAGGTTACAATAAAAAATAATTATTACATTTTAAAGATGCCAACATCATATCCGAGTAATCAACATTACATTTTTAATCAGCAGCCGAATTATGTTTTGATAATAAAAGCAGGATATTTTCGACATTAAAAACGTCTAAAACTGAACTAGCGATCTCAAACCCTAATTGCACGTGTAATATAACCCATTGCTAGAACAAAAAATCATGCAAAACAAAGTAACTAAAATAATGGAAGCATATACGCAAATATATAGCACACTCGAATATATTGACATAAAATATATTTATCACCAATAATTAAATATCGGTTTTAGATAAATGCTAAAATATATTTAATTACAATTAAATAAACTGTGCTTTGAAATCAACAATACGGTCTATAAACAAAAACAACTTGTGCTAACTTTTACCAGAGTATAAAATGGTACACTTTGTAAAAACATCATCTAGTTTAAACGGCACTTCTTCAGAACAAAAACAACAGCATTTTACAAGAAAAGTAAGGAATGAATAAATACATATTTTCAAAGTATATTGTCATTAAGTAATCAATTTAGGTAATTTTGACATTTGCTTGAATATTTTATGTATTTAATTCAATCACTGACAAATTGCTTCTACTGCGTTTAATTTTTTTGCAAATTAATCGGAATTTTGAATAGAATTTTGTTACGAATTTTTGTAGTATTTAGTCGTATTGATTGTTGCACGTTTCTTCCAGGTTAATAAAATTATTCTAAAACGTACCTACTATGCTCGGACTTTTATTTAGCTGCTGGAAAATGACACTTCTTAGCTGCCATTTCGCCAAAAGATGTTCCCATTTTATAACGAAATAACAGTAGAAGTGTCATTATACTACAGCTAAATATAAGTCCGAATAATTTATAGTATCGCTGTTTGCATGATCGGACCTCAAATGCAGTTAAAGCTGTTTTAAAGAAGCAATTTAAATGCCTGTTAAATGCAATTAGTTGAAGCAAAATTAGATGTACCGTGTTTGGACGATGCCAGTCCTTTATTGCTTCAATTTTATTGTATGCAATAGACAAGACACTTGCATCGAGTTGTTTATGGGTATTTACTATTAAAATATTACACTTAATTATCACAATTCATAAATTGTTCATACGATATCAAGGTCCTCCGTGTAAAACAAAACTTCAAATATTTACATACCAGAGCAAATTGACCACCATTATCATAATAGAGAGAGATAAAATAATTTTCTGGACCATTGGTTTGTCTGACTTTCTAATGGAAAGGAACTGTTTACATTTTTAATAAAATAACACAAGAATAAATTTGTATTTTTGTGTCATTTTATTAAAAATGTATTGTTAGATATTCATTAGGAAAATATTTTTGGAACGAAATTCTTTAACGCGGCTTATGGTAGGAGTATACTGGCAGAAATTGTGACGTCACGAAAATCGTTATGTTGTCAGTTTCAAGAGTCAATAATTTTTGTTTTTTAATACAGCATCTAACTAACATGAAACTTGAGACCAGACTAGATGGCTCTGTATTAATACATAATATACCTACAGCGAAAGAAACTTCGTTCCAGCCGGGTGTCCCACGACGCCTCCCGACTATTTTGCCTTGAAAGCATCACAATTAAGATATTATGCGAAATAAATAATTACATGAAATATTTAATAGTTCAAAATTATAAAGTAGTATCTTGAACCAGCACAGTATTCACTACAAATCCACTATTTCCTAAATTTTATAGCACATCTGAATCATACTAAGTACTTACAAGTCTGGTTTCTTAAACGACTTATATAGTAAACGATCCAAATATTTTTCTAAATTAAAGTTACCTACTTGAGCAACCAAGTATTAAATTATGTCTTTTCTCTCTCTCGATCGTTTAAGCTACCGACTGTCCACCTAGGCATGTCTAAGATAAATCTCATTACATTATGTTTCCGAGATCATGTATTGATCATACAGATCTCTCACATGACTGGTATATGCACAGCAATAAACGCACATAAAGCTACATCACAGTAAAATGGGTAAGAATCCTCTTAATAATGAAACTTAAAACATCAATCTAGAATTGACCTAACCTAGCCTAACACTTTTTTTACCTATTTTCTGAACTTTTTCGTGACATTTTTTTTTACATTTGACTAAAAAATTAAAACATCCACAATTACACAAATTTCAAAATTGTAACAATAAAAGATTAAGTTTAAAGGAAAAATGACAATGTTTGTATCTGTTGTAGCACAAGTTTAGATGGTCTAGGTTCTAGGGTGGGATCTGGCTGCTAGATCTATCCTAGATAGAGGCGGCCAATTCTAGCAGGTGCAACACGTGGTCATTTTTCCTTACATAACGTGAGCTTATAGTAAAGAGTAGTCGAGTATTCGTGAAGGCGGAGTGACGTCACTTGTTGGTGTTGATCTGCACCACGTTGGTGATCTGTGTGATGAAGCTGTAGGGCGGGCCACCCGCGCCGCCTGCGCCGGGCGACGGCGAGCGCGGGAAGCTGCTGTTACTGCTGTCGCCGCAGCTGCTCTCCCGGGAGTCCTAAGGGAATAAAATTAAAAAATACTACATAGGTCAAAAGGTTACGTAAGTAAACACATAAGGGTTATCTGACAGTACCTAGTACTATCAAATACACTTCTGGACACATCTATTGGCCCACCTTAGAGTTTAGGTTTCGATGGCCCCTACCGAAATATGATTGCTAGATTGAACAAAAACTGTTGATGCAGTTTTAAACCTGATACATTTTACCATCTTTTTCGATCGTATTGTTTTAAATTTGAATTCAGAATACCATACGACATGGAGCTACGCCTAACAAGTCGGATATGCGCCTTGTTAAAGGCAATTGATTTTTGAATAAAAAACATGTTTTATCAAATAAAGGTTTAATTTAATAACGCGTGTTGCCTCCATGGGCATCTACCACAGCTCTCATACGATTAGGCATAGAGTTTATCAACCGCTCTATGAAATTTTGAGGGATCATCTCCCATTCCTCTTCTATGGCAGTTTTCAACTCCTGCATCGTCTGGGCAACTGGCTGACGAGCCCTAACACGTCTTTTTAGCTCGTCCCACATGTGCTCAATGGGGTTCATGTCTGGGCTTCTGGCTGGCCAGTCCATAACTGTGATGTTCACATCCCGAAGATATTCCCTGACGATGCCGGCCGCATGGGCTCTTGCATTATCATGCATAAAAAGGATATTTGGGCCCACATAGTCCGCGTATGGTATCACGTGAGGTTCTAAGCACTCACGAATGTACCTTTCAGCATTTAATGTTGGCAGCCGTGGTCCTGTAACAACCTCAAGTTGAGTTTTGCCGCTCGCGGATATACCGCCCCAGACAGTCCATGAGCCACCGCCATAAGCAACCCTCTCTTCAAAGCAGCATTGTGCGAAACGCTCTCCCTTACGTCGGTAGACCTTCTTCCTTCCATCATTGCCATGTAACACAATTTTAGACTCATCAGAAAAGAGTACAGGGCTCTAATCTTGCTGTGTCCAATTTAAATGACTGCGTGCGAAATGAAGGCGCGCTGTTCGGTGGGCTCGCGTTAGTTTGGGGCCATTAGCTGGCTTGTGTGGTACCATATCGCGTTCTTTTAACCTTCTCCGAACAGTTCGAGTGCTCACAGATACTCCGTGGAAGTCGCGAAGTTGGTTTTGTATCTCAATGGAGGTAAGGTGACGATTTCTCAAGCTGGTCGTCACGATGAATCGATCCTGCCTTTCAGTTGTGACCCGAGATCGTAGCCTTCCTTGGCGACGAACAAAGCCGCCAGTCTCTAGGTACCTCCGATAAACATTTCGGACCGCAGATCGACTTAAATTAAGTTGAGCACTCACGTTTCTTTGGCTGTGTCCGGCCTGAATAAGTGCCACAGCTTGGGCGGCGACTTCAGGTGAAGTATCCATAGATTATTGATAGAACCTCACCTTAATGTTAAGAATAAGTAATGTTTGTTGCAAAACCAAAGATATCAATCACTTTTTCAAGAATTAAATCCAAGTAAACCAATAAAACCAAGTTTTCTTAGTATTCGATTGTTTGATATCAACAAACAGGCTCCAAATTGTCTTTTGTTTCTTTAAATTCTGTGTTCGAAATTCAAAAAAAGACTATTGAATGAAATTGTGAATGTGCCAGGTTCAAAACTGCATAAAAACTTTTTGCTCGACCTAATATAAAATTTTAGCTAGGACCAAACGAAACTGAAAATACAAGGTGGGCCAAAAGATGTGTCCAGAAGTGTATATCAATACGTGAATGAATACTTATTTTAAATACAGGGATTGTCGAAATAGTGACGTCAAAGACAAATCTGAATTCCTCATACCCAGGTGTATTCTAAAATACCCCATGTATATTCCGCGATTTTTCGTAGTTTTCGGTTATTTTTGTTTTTGTAATAATTTAACAGTTTTCTGCCGGTAGAGCTTGAAAAATTCATATCTTTTTTTGTAGAGGGTATTTTTCAGATTTTTTTTTGTGACAATATTGTCTTGAATGTTACTTTCATGTCACAAAAAAAAATCTGAAAAATACACACTACAAAAAAAGATATGAATTTTTCAAGCTCCACCGGCAGAAAACTCTTAAACAATTACTAAAACAAAAATAACTGGAAAACTCGTCGAGAGAATGCGTCCTTGACACCTGTCAGTTTCATAGTATGTGTTTTGCGAAATTTGATCCTTATTACAGCTAGAATTTGTCCAACTGACAGATGATTGATGACAACTGACAGATGATAATTCTTCTGTAAATACATACTTGTTACGAACACAAATCATATTTGAATGAACATACAACCTAATACTGATCTGCAAATTGCAAAAACATAAGAAAATTTGAATTTCGCTGGCTACTCTGGCGTTTTCGCCTTAACCCCTCAAGTCCTGTGTGAAATACGCGCAAAACGCGAAACGCGAGCTTAACGCAATGTAATTTGAACCCGCCTGACCCTGCCCACAAAAAACGTTATAGGTAGCTCCGATTCTACTGCCTCTATTTACATTTTGTAAACAGTTTCGACTTCTAGAACAATGGGACCACTCATGATAATATCAACAACACTCATATTAGTACGTTAGTATTATAAACCTCCTATTGAAAACAGAGAGCCGACTTGTTGATGTATTGTGTTGATTTCTGGCAAAAGTAATGGATCAATTTACATACAATTTTGGTATTAATATCATGAATAGATAAATAATTTAATTAGTTTTTTTTTCTTAAAAGTGTTACAAACAATATTTCCATAATATCGCAACTCAAACTTCATAGTGCGCGGTGCTGTCATTTTGAATCGCGTAGTTTCAATTCATGAATGACTGAATACGCCTCGAATGCATGAAATAATTAAATAGAATTAGTTTATGCATAGTTATTCACCGTATAAAGACACGAATTTATTGAAAAACAGTCGACAATCACATAAAAAAAAACACACACACAATACACATAAAATCGCGAGGGACTAAATCGGATTTACGTAAAAGTTTATTGGCTCGAAAATAATTTTCATTATATTGTTTCACAAACGATTATCTACAAAGTTGCACTATACATAATAAATGATTATTCATGTTATCAAAGTTTAATTCGTCAAAACTCAAGAAAATAATTTAATCCTGCACTTGTGCCGTAATGGCGATGGAAAAAATGGAGTCTCTTATTATTTTTCTACAGTTTTGCGCTCGAGACCTTTGGCTTCTTTTATATTCTATGGTTTACAAATATTATTGACAGTGTAGGAAAAATATTAGGCATGGATTTATTTCGTATTTCTATGCAAAAAAGTCTATTTAAACACGGCGTGCCTCGCGGTTTCGCAATGACACCGTTCGGTAACACCGGTGCTTGGCAGCTTTTCCAATAATTGGCGTCACCACCAGGGCTTGAGGGGAAACTACAATATGACTTCCGAGAAAACCTGCAGTATTCCGGTAACCCATGAGTCTACTAAGTAACAGTACGTACCTGTCGCTGTCGCACACATCGCTTCTTGGCGGCGGAGTGTTCCACGAGGGTGGTGTCGCGCGCGGCCGCCAGCAGCGCCGGCAGCGCCGCGCCCCCGCCCTCGGACTTGTGTGCGGTGTTCTCGTGAGCGACACTGCCCAACACAATATATTCACATTTTAGTCAAATAAATACATATAATAAAATCGTAGCGAAGTCAAAATTGTATAATAAATATTTTTGAAAAAAAAAAGTAACTGCTACGAGGTCTGAAAAAAAAAAGTAATTCGTTCCCTAGTGAAGTAATGGAATAATACAACTTTGTAATTCACTGGTATAGTCTGTAAATGCAGATCAAAATGTTTCCAAAAGTAAGGACTCTTAAAACCCTTTTCTTGTAGCGACGACTGTTAAGGTACCTGCCTTTATTGGCCCATCTCAAAAATCCTAAGTATCCAAAATGGTTGACTGCTTAGCTCCAGAAAGGTATAGCGTGATGATAACACGCGCGGATACAGAGGGGACAACGAGTGCTACTGTACCCCCCTGGGATTCGACCAAACTGATTCTAAAACTCTAAATTAGACATAAACATAGTTTTATAACCGTATCCGTAGTAGTCATCCTCGAAATGGAGGCCGGTTCTTGAGTTTACGGAAAATAGATGCCAAAGGATTTTTTGAGTCTGAGAAATCCCCCCTCAGAGAGAAACATTTGCCCCTTGAGCTAGCATCTAGATTCGCGCCTGAATGATTATCATTTAAAAAGTATAAGCAAGGGGTTAAGGGTATTTGCAATATTCTAAAATTCTAACCATTTGGCAGTTGGCTCGTTACAATTTGCGGTAAACTGTAGAAAAATACGAACAAACTGCACTATTGCTCATCCCCCATAGCAAATAGCGTGATAATTTATAGCCTACTAGCTTTCGCCAGCGGCTTCGCTCACGTGCATGTCGGAAATATCCCACGGGAACGTACTACCGGGATAAAACGTATCCTATGTCCTAATCCAGGCCATGTGCCAAATTTCAACCAAATCCGTTCAGCCGTTTTAGCGTAAAAACGTAACAAACAAACAAACTCACTTTCGCATTTATAACATTAGTTAGGATAGTTAGGATACTTACTAGAGAATATCTATGCAAAATTTAAACAAAATTTATCCAGTAGTAGTAGTATGAGTGATGCTGGAACATACATTCAGACAAACAAATAGAAAATAGAAATATATTGTTCAGGCAAGCACGCTAGGCAGGTTTATAGGTTAACAACAAGTTGAGATGGTATGAGTTGCTTAAATATTACCTGTAGCTAGGTTACAAAATAACATTTACCAATGAGCCCCAAACAGTTAGTCTGCATCTCGGGGCTGGGGAGAATTAGATATACAGACAGACAAAAATTCTAAAAACCATACAGGGTGGCAGGGACATTAACACGTTACCATATCATCATCTTCCTGCCCTTATCCCATATTACTTGGGGTCGGCGCAACACGTTTTCTTCTTCCATTCTCCCCTGTCAACCGTCACGCTATCATTCACTCCCTTCTTGTTCATATCATTCCTCACACAATCCATCCATCTTTTCTTTGGCCTTCCTCTGCCTCTCCATCCATCAACATGTATATTCATCACTCTTTTAGTCACATGCGTTTCGTCTCTCCTCATTACATGCCCATACCAAGACAAACGATTTCCTTTCAACTTTTCTGTCACTGGCGCCACTTTCAAACTTCCTCTTATATACTCATTTCTCACTTTATCCATTCTCGTCACTCCACACATCCATCTCAACATTCTCATCTCCGCTGCATGCAATTTTTTTTCATCCGTCTTCTTCACTGCCCAGCATTCCACGTTACCATAGATGAATTGATTTCTTGATTCTGGACCACCAGCGTTACTTTTTCGTCGGTTATAAAAAAAAAGTCGGCTGTTTCCTACAAAAGTGCAAAGCCTACGCGGTCAAAATGTATTCGTGATATTGGTAGGGAAGACGTACCCTTAGAATATCAAGGGCTTACTAGAGCCCTACCGGATATGCGTCCTAACAAAATGCATATTCGACAATATAGTAAAAGTGGGAGAGTTGCCCCAAGAGGATAGACGCCCCATAATTAAAATTGTGACTACGGAAACGGGTGAAACCTTATTTTTTGTTTTTAATGACCGACGAAAAATTTCAACAGAGAGGTTCAGAATCATGTACTGAATCCATGGTAGGGCTTGTCCACTCTGAAATGACGCGCCCCACTATTTGTACACGTACAGTACGGTAAATGAGGTAATGGGGCGCGTCATTTCAATGGACAAGCTCTAACAGGTTGCGAGTCGATGTCCCTGCCACCCTGTATATCCAATCTTTTGATAAGTTTTGTAACTATGCCACAGTAACTTAACTTCGTGACTGTTGTACACAGCCGTACTATGTAGCCTATTTGGACGTTTAGTTGTGGACAGTAACAGACTAAGTGTACGTTCGCACGGACGTAAAAAATCGCGGCGGGACAAAATCGCGTGGCGCGCTTAGAACAGCACAAACAGAAAGCTGTACATCTGTTCGCACGGCCGTGATTTTTCGATTTTCAACGCGCGGCGTTGAACGTTGAATAAATACGACATACGAAGTTCTGTACTTGTGTTCCCACGGACGCGAAAAAGCGCGCGCGGTTGCCGGTACGGCTGTTCGATATTGGATATTTGCTCGTTATTTTGTTTTATAACACATCCGATGTTTCCAAATCCAATATTAGGTAGGTACCTACCCATAATATGGAATCCTAAAATAGTTCTGGGTCATATGTATATGGGTGGAGTTTATCATAAAGAAAGTAAGCAAACATTAAACGGATTTAATTTGGGAAAATACAATATAGTAAACATGCTATTTAATTGATAATTATTAAAACATTTCAGGATAATTATTTCCTTTTAAATAATTATATACAAATTCAAGGGATGTATCCAACATTTTATTTGGTTCTGTTGTGGTCTCCTAGCCTCACAAATAGCTACCGCTAATAATTTTACGGAGCCCATCGTACGTTCGCACTGTATGAAGAATCAGTTCGAAGTGGTTTTTTAACGCTCGTTCGAACACTCTGTTGAATGTGCGAAAAAATCGCGCTGGCGTTTTTATTCCAACGCGATTTTATTACGTCCGTGCACTTTTTCGTCTATGGTTGCCTGTTAATAAATATGAACCTCACAGGCGTGCATGCCAAAAGTAAAATAAATGGTTAGAAAGTGTATAAGCACTTGGGGTTAAGTGTTTGGTTGAATGATTCTTTTAAAATTGTAGGATCTTCTTTTACCTAATTGCGATTTCAGACTTATATTATGTACCGTCTTGACTAACCGTTTTGTAAATTAACATGTCCTATCGAAAAAAAAGCTGGGTGATCTGAAACTCAGGGCCCTCCTACTTATTTATTTATTTATTTATTTATATATAACAATTGCTTGCTGCACTTACAGTTTACACCAAAGCGCGCAGCGAGCCAACAACATAGCATTTAACTAAAAAACTTCATGCAAACATTATACATAAGTTTACTGCTATACATAAATATGTCAACATCTGGCTCCTGAGCAATCAGGGCGTTCAGCAGATTGATCGCCTGTGTTGTGGGAGCATATCGAGCAGTATGGATACGCGCTGGTGGAGCCGCGAAAAGGCACCGCGAGGCACAGGCGCGCGACCGCCGAAGCCGGTCCGGAGCAAACAGTGAACAGCGAGCTAGAGTAGTCGCGTCATCGATCTTATTATTTAGCAATAAGTAGTAGTGCATCAAAATCGCACACTTGCGTCTCAGTTCCAACGTATTGATGCCTACAATGGTAGGCATCAATACGTTGGAACTGAGTCTCGATACGATACGATACGATACGTCTCTACGTCGTGATACGTCTCTGTTTGTTGCGGGAATGCCCGCAACAAACAGAGACGGATATAAATAGGGATAATACCCATATATTTTTTTATACAGATAGCGAGCAAATTTTCGTTGAACCCTTTCTATCATGAGCTTATACTTTTGCTCATGTGGATCCCATACCAGCGCATTGTATTCAAGTTTGCTACGTACTAACGAATAATAAAGAGTGAGTATAGCATTCCTGTCTTTAAACCTACTTGCCTGTCTCATAACAAAACCAAGTGATTGGAAAGCCTTGCCACAGATATTATTAATGTGCTGATTAAAGGTCATATTCACATCTAAGGTAAGTCCAAGATCCTTTATTTCATTGACGCGCTCCAGAGGGACACCCGATATGTGGTAGTTATGCTGAATGGGCGCACGCGAACGGGTAAAAGAAATAGTCTTGCACTTAGAAGTGTTAAATTCTAAGTGATTGGCTTCACTCCATTTTACCACCATATCAATATCCCTCTGCAGAGCTTCACAGTCATGCTCGCTATTAATACCCAAGAATAACTTCAGATCATCCGCAAACATCAGACATCGTGCCGTCCTGACGACCTTCGGCAAGTCATTAGCCATAACAATAAACTGTGTAGGCCCCAGGGTACTACCCTGGCTCACACCAGAGCAAGTTATGTAAGGTGCAGATTTATGTCCAGAGATTTGAACATACTGAAAACGGTCAGTGAAATAGCTCGAAAAGAGTTGAAGCAACTTCGGGGTAAACCCTATTGCGGATAATTTTTTAAGTAGGACGACATTTTGGACACGATCGAACGCCTTTTTAAAATCAAAATAAGCCACGTCAACTTGCTTATTTTCATCCATTTCGGTGACAGCAAAGTCTACAAAATTAATATGGTTTGTCACAGTGGATTTACCAGCTCTGAAACCATGCTGACACTCAGGCACCTTTCTCTATTTAAGATTGTGCATTTAATAACTAGTGCGTGTAATACTGATGTTGAGATTAATAAATATTTATGATTATGATTATTCTGACAAACAGAATATGTCCCATTCTGTCCTTTCAGCCGTTCAAATCATTCACTCCTTTTCATTCACATTAACCACTCAATTCCTCCACCAGTGTAGAGAGTCCGAGAGAGCCTCTAAACCGTAAAGTGGACTTAACTTTAAAAAAAAGACATACTTGGCGTTGACATCTCCGTTGCTGGTTGTTCCGGGCACCCACGGGCTCGGCACTGTGTCCTCGTCATGGATGGGCAGCGTCATGCTCTCCGTATACTCAGGCACAGGAGACTCAGCACTGCGAACAACAACACACAAAAATATACAGCTTGTCACATACAACGGATGATCACAACACTACTGAACTACATCAATAAATTAGAAAAGAAAGTCATGTGCAAAAATAATGTCTGATAATGTTGATAATAAATAAATTATCACTATTATCTATTGTTTCAAGGACAAGCCACCCGGCGGAATCTAAATATGTGTGCGTGTGATTGATAAAAGATTAGCGGATGCAGAAGCTTGAGTGAGAGGCCTTATCATAAGGATTCCTCAGACATTGCGATCCTGTGGCCTCATCGTGAATCATGCTCGAAAATTTGTGTTTTGCAAAAGACGGTGAAATTGCTTGTATAAAAATCCCCGAAGCGTGTCATACACTTAGACAAATTTTTCATGGAGTGGCTATTTTTGAATCAACCTCATATACAAAGCTATGATATCACTCTAGCTAAAGCAGCGCCCATTTCTGTTTGATATTCAGGATGGCAGGGACATCGACGCACAACCTGTTACCATGGATTCAGTACATGATTCTGGACCCCTGCGTTGAAATTTTTCGTAGGTTATGTAACAAAAATTAGCTATTTCATACATTTTGACCGCGTAGGTATTGTTCTTTTGTAAAAATTAGCAGATTTTTTTTTAATAACCGACGAGAAAATTTCAACGCAGAGGAGTCCAGAATCATGTACTGAATCCATGGTAACAGGTTGTGCGTCGATGTCCCTCACCCTGTATCTCAGAGTGCTCTACGTGTTTTGCTCTTTTGTGGACGAAGCCTGTGACGAAACAATAAGTACTGCTAGCTAGTAAGTTAACGATTTCAGCTCAGTTAACAAACCCAAAATCATCTCAGGCCACACCAGACACGTGATATAGATGATAACAAGAGCAGAATAAATTGGTAAACGATTAGCATAAGTATAGCGTACAGAATGAAAAGACGGTGCAAACAACAAAGGAATAAAAGGCATGTCTACACTTTTTCAGCAAAACACCAATAAAACCCCAAACCGCCAGGAAATGTGCAAAAAATAATACTTAAAAACGAATAGTGGAAAATTGACGACTGACCTTTTATAAGTTCATTCCTCGCAAGACCTGGCGTGCAGATATTTAAGTAAATAAACAGATATTACACACATTTTGTACTGCAAAGTTATTCGTCAAAGAAAGATAGCATGTAATATAATATCTACAAGGTAATATCTTTCTGCAAGCATTCTAGTAGCTCGTTTCGAACAAAGAGATTCTCATTTATTACACAACATTATTGAATTTCTTTGTCAAATATATTATCTTTAAATTAACACTGTTTATATGGAAATATCTGCCAGATAAGTTAACCGCAATTATCCGGAGTGAATGAAACAGGCTTTTAGTAGTTATATCTGCCTTACAGCTATGTTGACGTACCTGGGTGTTGGTGGATCTCGTTCATATAAGGGTTTGTTGTAGACTCTGGCGGCCTGGTTGCCTGCAGACTCCCGCGCGTCTTGCGGCAAAGATGACGGCGAGCGCTTGATGAACTGTTCGTCTGTTAACAAAATAATACTTCATCAAAATTATTAATACGACATAAAAGACTAAATAATAGTAGACTATTCACTAAGGGGATAAAGCTGTGTCTAATGTCACGGGTGCTATATGGAATCCAAGCGAGGGAATTAAGACTTCTAGTCTTAACTCCTGAGTGCATTCAAACTCGCCCTAGACGAAGACACCTGTATACCCGAGGAAAATACTCTACTTTTCACACCTTCTACGAGGTATTTATAAAAAGCAATTCGATTTTCGATTAGATTTTTTGTTGAGGTACCAAATTCAAAGCACATTATATGAAATTAGAGGGACCCGTTGCTAAGTAATAACAGCCGCACGGGTCGATCGATCAGGTTACGCTACGCTTGCTGCGGTCGGTCCGTGGATGGGTCACCTATTTACCTACATCCGAGACCCCTCCGTGCCTCGGAAAGCACGTTAAGCCCTTGTTCCCGGCTGTTATCCTTAGATCTTTGACAGTCGTTACGGGTCGTCAGAAGCCCGAAAGTCTGACAACCAGTCTTACCAAGGGGTATCGTATTACCCAGTAACTGGGTTGTGGATGTCAGAGAGGCAGTCGCTCCATGTAAAATACTGGTATTCAGCTGCATTCGGTAAGACTGGAAGCCGACCACAACTAGTTGGGAAAAGGCTAGGCAGATGATGATGGATTATAATCATATTCAGTACAATATTAATGACCGGCTAGACCCCGGGACTTTTATGACTTACTTTATGTTAGGTTTGCATAACATATAATTTGACATTATTACCGAGCAGATAGTGTGAATAGAATATATTATGCTATCTAAAACGATGTTATTTCGGTTGAATCCGAGTATTCATTTGGTAACAAAGTTGCGCAACATTATTTCAGCAATCCGTTTTAGCGTGCGGGAAACATTTTGCTGACAATGTACTAATGCCTCGTTGGTCTAGTGGTCGTAAGCAGTATTGCCAAGCATGAGGTCCTGGGTTCGATTCCCGGGTCGGGCAGTGTTATGTTGAATTTCTCAATAGCAACCCGGAGTCTGGATTGGTGCCCGGTTGATGACAATAGGCTCGCTCCCTATTACATGGGACTCAAACATAACTGGCGAAATGTGGGTGTACTATAGGTACACCTCTGGCTATCCCTTCAGGGAATACAAGCGTGATGTTATGTTATACTAATTTAAACTCAAAGCATTTATTTCATTTAAACCGATTACAGGCACTTTTGAAATGTCAAGGTAATAATAATAAATTTAAAAGAGTGTCCATGGAGTTTCTCGGAGAAACTCCATGGACACTCTTTTAAATTATATTGTTTCAAAAATATTAGTTACATCATTATGTTGAATTTATAATTAAATGTGTGAACAATGTACATATAAAATTGTCCAGAGTAGTAAAAGAAACAAAAAAAGAAACACAAATCTAAAATAAAATAATTCAAATAAGCCGTGGCAGCTAAGAGATGGCCAGTCCCAACTCGGCACCATTTAGCTCGACAATTTTGTGGGAATTAATGTTCTTGTACAAAATTATTCATCTACAATTCTACACTAACATCAGGTAATAAAGTTTGTTTGTTTATAACGTGGGAGGCTCCGAATCCGAAACTGCTGAACCGATTTCAAAAATTATTTCACTGATAAAAAAAAAATTGTGAAATACTTAATTTCTAAAATTTTGTAATAGGATGTTTTTAATGGTAAAGCTGACTTCCACGCGGACGAAGTCACGGGTAGAAGGTAGTGGTAAATAAAAGCCGCGCAACATTTAATATTGCGGAAAACAATTCAGTTAAAAACATGTTGATATCTCTGTCAGATACACTGACAGAAATAGAGATATCAATCAGGGACTAGAAAAAAAAAAGAAGGACTCCGCGCCACGCGTATCGAAAGTGAAGCACCGTACCGATCTATGTGTGCGTGATTTGACAAAGACGCCGTCGTGTCACGTAATGGCGGCCGGCCGGCATACTATGATGTAAATGTGTGCGTGAGGCGCGTTTGTACAAACGGTCCCGGCATACTTACTGTGCTTCACTTTCGATATGCGTGGCGCGGAGTCCTTTTTTTTCTAGTCCGTGATATCAATATGTTTTTATGCGATGTTTCGCCAGTGCAAACGCGGTGTGACATTGTTCCATTGTTGCGCAACATTGTTTCAAATTAATATTATGTGACCCAAATGCTAAAATAGGCTTGTTTTGAGGGTGATGCGCTAAGGTAGCCCGCGAAATTCAGATTTTCTTACGTTTTTTGCAATTTGCAGGTCAGTGTCAAGTTGTATGTTGGTTAAAATATGATTCGCGGCCGTAAGTAATACGGCTTTACAGAATTATAATCATTAGAATCAGCAATACAAGTCCATAACTTAGAATTGACCTCAAATCGAAAATTTCATGAAATCATGAGAGGGAAACTCTAAAATATGCATGGCAGTGACGTAAAAGAATGCTAAAATAAAATAACCTTCAGTAAAGTCGAAGCACTTGGACTTATCGATATTGAAATGCATGAAACTACCTTGACTCCAATTCAGAATATTTCTTGAAGAAATTTAATAAATGTGATTTGGCCAATTTAGGTCATTCATCAATAAATTCGCTAAGTACCGGGTACAATAACCTAACAATACGTTGATCACTTTGTCAATTTATGAATGGCTGTCTTTATCACTTTATGACGTCATTTTTGATGTCGCCATTTGCATCGTACGATATAATGACGTATGGTTGATCAAGGTTTTCATAGGCCAGGCGTTGGCTATCTGCCAACGCTTATAAGCTTTGTTTTCATGGCAGTGGAGTTTCTACTTCATCCACTGCAGTTTATTACCGTTTTCCTGTTAATAAACTGCCACAATAAATAATAATCACGTGTAATTTTCTTACCTTCATTGTAGGCAGTTGGCTCCACATCCGAGTACGGTGCTGAATGGTATTGCGACTGTGGCAGTGGATTGTATGGCGGGGGAGCCTCGGGGGCCGTCGCTGTAATACGAGCCGTCACTATACTGGACTGGTTTGAACCTGAAGGAATATTAAAGGATTTGTAACTAAATTTAGGAAAAAACGTTCACAGATCTTTTTGTTCAGAGTTTTAGAAGATTAGTCTATTGTAACGGGTTTTGCAATATTAATTTGCTTCTTTCAGTTTGCAAGCCAATTGTAAAATCTAATTGCCTGAGTGGAGAGGAGAGAGCTAGTGGGATTAGTGATACTGCATAGCTATTGTGCATGGGTAGTGTAGGTCTAGACTCACAAATAAGTATGCAGTTAGAATACAATGGAACAAAATTAGACTTATTTTTTGGTGCATTGAATTTTATGGCCGTTGTTTACTAATTCGAGGTCGTTGATTTCTAATCTACCCTCAATTTATCACTAACAGCTCTTGTTTTTGAGATACAGCAGCAATAAGGTACACTTCCTTCACAGCCATTTGGACCGATTCCCTGAAAATCTTAGTGATCTGAGTGTAGAACAAGGGGAATGGTTCTATCAAGATATTCGGACTATGGAGGAGGAGTACGGTCAGCAACAGAAGTCAGTTAACACTGCTACTTTTTGACATCATCTAAATTAACACAAAATGATTCGATAAACTGCTTTTTTTCGTTTAACTGTTAAGAGTTAATGTTCTTAAAATTTTAAGTACTTCTGTTCTGATTTGAATTAAATATTTCGCTTAATAATTAAGATTAAAAGTAAAGTAGCAGCTAAAAAAAAAAAAGCAAAGCAAAGCAAAGCAAGCAGTAAAGTAGTAGTAGCTATCGCATTAGGTTTGTAACCTGTTATGATAGTATAAGAGTTTTAAATAAATAAATAAAAAACTGCAAGTGTTAATCGACTTTTGTTGCTGTCTGTACCAGGGTCACTGGAATGCCCACATTATGGCAGACTACTGTTGGAGCATTAAAAACAGAAAGCTAATACAAAAAATCTGACTTCAGATCTGAAATGAGCACCCCGGAAATGTATATTAGTCATAATATTTCATGCAACAAAAACGCTGTTCCCTTGTGTAACAGGTGCCTCTTTCCAACATCTTCGGGGCCATTCAAGTATTACATAAGCTCCAAAGGGGTGGGGGGCCTTTGCTTTGCTTATTTTTGATGATATGGGAACGGAGGGTCTGGATGGTGATTACGTCAGCAATATTTATGTATTTACTTTTTCTGATTTTTCTGCAAAATTTAGCAGATTCTGATTTGAATAAATATGGCAACTCTACTTGGCTATACTCGAAAGCATGTTCAGGAATTCCCCAAAATAATTGATATTGCTTACTCGCCCTCACGCGGTGATTTATGGATAAAATAGAAAGAAACGAAGTAAGGAAATTACTTAAATGGGCATTAAATTCCTTTAGTCTATAAATTCCTTATTTCTAGACTCGTGCATGAATAACAATAAAGAAAACTGGATAGATTTGAAAAATATAGATACCAATGTTTACGTACGCATAGGAGGGGGGGAGGGTAAGAGCTTTGCTTACTTTTGCAGACAAGGGAGACGGGGAGATTAATAAAAAATACTAAAATTCTGTATAAGTAATACTTGAATGGCCCCTTCTGTAGAAGCGTCGATTCTACTAATCTACTGTTCTACTTATTGACTGTCGAGTGCATAAAATGGGCCGCAATGACAACGCAATTTGTAGATTATCTATAAAATATGACGTCATAAAGGCAATTCTGTGCACGTGTTCTTTTGCCCAAAGTACGGATGTTTGCCCTGTTATTGGCAATAGGCTCACCTCCTATTGCATAGGACTTAAATATACTGGCGAATTGGTGTGTAAGTATACTATACATCTCTGTTTTACTCTTCTGGGAATACGGACGTGGTGTAGATTATTATAGTACGGAGATTAAAAGCTGTACACCTACCAGCAGTCTTAAAGATCTCAGGATAGCGCAGCAGGTAGGCAATGATGCCGAAGACGAGCGCTAAAAACAGCAGCACTCCGATGCCGATGAGCATCCACACGTAGGAGGGCGTCGGCTCCAGCTGCGAGGGTTCGGGCGGCACGCACTCCGCGTTCACGTCGCCGCGACGGTCCACCACCAGGCTGCGGGTGAACACGGGAATGTGAGGAGAAGTCATGCATACTGAATTACTGAGCGTGGAGGCAATAGTGTGAAGCAATTGCAACGTATTATTTACACAAACTTAAAAGTATCTTCCAGTTGTCAGATGTACAGTATGCACGTCAGTGGTAATAATACCAGTATAAGCTGACCTCTTATTCTATTGAAACTCCGTAGATATTAAGCCAGACTTGCTCAAGGTCAAAGTATCACCAACGTGCGTTCGACTGTACCTTTATTCAACTACTGAACGAACTAATCTTGTCAAGGCCATAGTGGGTTCCAAAAATGACGAAAGCTAGTTTGACATAAATATTCTTCATAAAAGGATATCCTTGCAATGAGGCGCTGACAGCAATCTATTTTTAGACCGGAAAAATAAATATCACAACAGCGTGAAAAGCGAGGAGCTCGTGGCAAGTAATAACAGCCGCAAGGGTCGATCCATCAGGTTAAGCTACGCTTGCCGGGGTTGGTCTGTGGATGGGTGACCATCTTCACATACCGAGACTCCTCCGTGCCTCGGAAAGCACGTTAAGCCGTTGGTCCCGGCTGTCATTCGGGATCTTTGACTATCGTTACGGGTCGTCAGAAGCCCGAAAGTCTGACAACCAGTCTTACCGAGAGGTATCGTATTACCCAGTTACTGGGTTGCGGAGGTCAGATAGGCAGTCGCTCCATGTAAAATACTGGTATTCAGCTGCATCCGGTTAGATTGGAAGCCGACCCCAACATAGTTGGGAAATGGCTAGGCAGATTGAACAGCGTGATAATTGAAAATGCGCATCTCAGACTGTGTATGGGCTTTCCCCAATCAACGCTACAAACACGCGACGCGACCTCTCGCTATCATGATAAAATTCCCTGAGTCATGCAATTTAGCTTCGTCAATTACTTGTAAAGGCTAGCGCATATTGGGGCGGGCTGCGCCGCAACGCAACGCATTGCAATTGCGCTGCAGCCCTTTGCGACTGGAATGTGCGCTTGGCTTGATAATAGGCTTGTCTATACTTATTGTAAAATAAAGTCGCTTTTCGTGTCTTTCTGTGTGGCCGTGTTGTTCTTCTAAACTACGCAACGGATTTTGATGCGGTTTTCACTATCATTGAGCATTTATTCCGGAAGGTTTATATGTATTTAACTTAATAGAACCCTTCATATTTTGTTAAGTCGTAAAAACCATGCGAAGCAGGGCCGGGTCGCTAGTTTTAAATAAAAGAAGGACGTGTATGAAATTAAACACTCATGTTTTTTTGGCTCATTTTACATCAGCATCCCTGTGGATGCTAGCTGTGGATGAGGTCGCGCTGTCCCGACCTCATCCACAGCTAGTCATAGACCTCCCTCTGCTTGTACCAATCTCTACGCTCCTGTGACCTATCATTCAGGTTCTACCGACGGTGGACAATGTCTTCCGCCCATCTCGCCGCCTTAGACAGACTTCAACTCTTTATTTGAAAACTATGTTTAAAAGCTTCATTTACACGGTATCAGTTTATGGCCTGTGGCATACCATAAAATTGAAGGGCAATTAACTGGCACAGTCTAAACAACATGTACAATTAAGTCGCACGAGATTTTATAAAATGGCAAAACTTGCATTCATTTATTTTGTATGGCATTATATGGAAACGCACGCGTGTATACACTTGCATGCAATTCTTGAATGGCAATAAAATTTAACATGCTTTATGGCATGCGATTATTGCTCTTGGATCGTTCCAGAAACTTGCACCCTGTAAACAGAGCTTGTGGGTGTGGTCAGGTCGCACATCTGACGGAAGATGCGTCGGGCGTAACTTCGTTAACTTCCAGTTAGTACGCTGGACGCACTAACTGCCTAAAACTTCATCAGTTGAGTGTGTAAGGTTAAATGATTTATAATCTACTTGTCCGTTCTGGCGTTACGCGACGAATCGTCACATCAATTCATTCAATAAAACACTCAATCGATGATGCGTTAGTGAGTGGAGCTTACTAACAAGTTACACCCGACGCATCTTCCGTCAGATGTGCGACCACCCTTAGACCAACAAAAAGATCATACAATTATTTTTGTACCTATACGCATTTTGATGGCAGTGCGTCGACTGTACTGCCATCCATGGCATCTTAGTGGGGTACGGCCCTTCAAGTAGCACTCAAGCGAAAGATCGTATAGATCGTACAAATTCCACAATAAATTATCGCAAAAATGTTATCTATTGATAAGGGTTATGAAGACTAAGAAGTTTAACGGGTGATGAAGACAATACATCTACTACTTTTGCTACCGTCTAGAATCCACTTAAACCAATACTTCTATCTCTAACTATCGTCAAACCACGTTTTGGTATAACTCGTATTGAGGAATCTTGAGATCCGAGTAGGTAGTAATAAAAAAAAAACGCGGCGTATTCATAACCTCTTCCTTTTTTTAATCGGTTAAAAAGGTGTCTCCTACTATTTTTAACCAAAAAACAAAGAGTAGGATAATTATGTAATTGCACAATAATTTTAGCTTATTATGTGCAACATATTATTTTAATGCCCTCTGCATCTAATTTTCCTCATTGAATTCAGTGATTTAGATTAAATATTCCCAGTCTACTAACCAGCAATATTTTATCACTCCGTACACCGTACGCACGTACAACGTACAAACACGGTGGAAGTTAGTCGAGTCGTCAGTTCGTCAGCAAATTAGCGAGACGCATCTAACAGGCAACAAATTATCACAAATAGTCACCGATACCGATACCGATGGTTGCCGATTGGGACTATGAAATCTGTATGAGAAGAAGAAATCAAGAATTCCTACCCACCTAAGTCTACAGAGACTTTCTAATTAGCTAAGGGATAACAGTTAAATGACTAACAAGGTTTCAGTCTGACTAATGACAGATGGTGAAACGAAGCCAGTCATTACAGTACAAGTTCTATACTAATACTAACTCATTGATACAGGATCCACATTCAGCGACGGACTTGATGCAGGTGTTGGTAGCCAGTGGTGGTTCCCGCTTCAGGTCCTCGCAGGAGAGGCACTCCCGGCAGACGTTAGCATCCTTCTCGCAGTAGTAGCCGTCAGAGCAATGTGCGCCCTCACTGCAGGACACGGGCTGAGCGCGCGCCGGCAGGCATAGCACGGCCACACACAACACCAGCAACCTGAAACAATAAAGAAACAGCTTTTGTCATTCTGCCTACGAAGGCATGGTTGCGTAACATATTATCAATCGGAATCTGTTTCATTTTGACAGTTCAATTACATTCTTTGCGTTATTTACGTTGTCGAGCAGACAAATTTTTCGAACATATGAAGCAATAGATTAGCAATTTGCTTCAAAATGATTCATATTCCGACTGATAGTGTGTTACGCAATTAGGGCGCTGATCTTTCCAAAAGGGTTTTGTTTTAAACTGTAAGACGGCGCTTAAAATGTTTAACTTTCAAAAGATGATATTATAATATTGAAACAAAAATGATGAACTTCAGCAGACTTTTTTTTAGTATTCTAAACCCTTTTAGGTTTCAGGTTTTAGTTCAACGTAAATTGATAGCGCTGACCAATTTCCTTTACTCGCTCATTGGTTTAGTGTGCTTTGAGTCAGTGTTTAAATTAAACGTAACACAAAGTATTATTTACAAACACCACAAAACCACATTTCGGCAAATCAAGATTTAGGTATAAACGCCATTTTATTTACAGCTTACGAATACGCAGATCACAATTAATTATGGTTATTCGTGAGTTGTCGATGATTCAAATTCTACATAAAATCTGACCCGTGGGACCTAATTCCCAGAACGAATCACTAGTCAGTCATGAGACTGACTAGTGATTCGTTCACACTAATAAAGTGTCCTGTCTCTAAAATAATTACTAGCTTTTGCCCGCAGCTTCGCCCGCGTGGAGGTCGGTAGATATCCCGCGGGAACGTACTACCGGGATAAAAAAAGAAGTATCCTATGTCCTAATCATGGTCGACCCATATGCCAGATTTCATCCAAATCCGTTCAGCCGTTTAAGCATGAAAGCGTAACAAATAAACAAACTCACTTTCGTATTTATAATATTAGCTATGATTTAAATGTACTGTTTCAGTATAAATTCGCATTGTAAGCTGAGAGCATGACAAGCTTCTGCAATGTGTTTACTTTACTTATCATTTTGTAATGCCTTTAATGTATGAGACAATAAAATTATGTAACCTCAGAGTATTGACTCCGAGCAGGATAATGAATGACTAACAGATTGGTTGTCGGACAACTGTTAGGCGTTTAACGTTACATGAATAATAAAAGAAGACAATAAAAAAGGACCCAGAATTGAACCCTGAGGCATCCCCATTTTGAATGAAGTTCCTAACCTTATTTAGACAATAGCAGGTACCTCCTTACTTAATTCGATGTACCTAACATGTTAAATTAAACATAGGTAACATCAGTTTGTAATAGATAATCAATGTCTATTTAAGACCTAGCGACAGTCAAGTTAAATATCTCGATCGCTGGTTCCAAGTTCCAAACCCACACTCAAGGAAGAGTGAGAGATGCGGTTCATACGGCCAGTCGGCCGCCTACGTGCGAGTAGCTCCGAGACTCGCCACCACGTCATGTCAGTCGCTTATTCACCGGACTATTTTAATTTATTCTAAATACAAAGCAGCCACAGGCCGACCTGCCTCAAAATCCTAAATTGGAGATGATGCAACCATTATCTTGTTGTGTGTTGTGATAAATTAATGCCTATTATGTATATTAATATTTTCCGTATGTCATTGACTTATAGAAACCGAGTAGGTAATCGAGTTATTTAAAATCACAGAGATGCAAAGATTTCAAACAAATAGGTGGTTATTGGCTTTTGACCTTATTCGAAAACTTAATTTTGCTAAACGCTAGCGACTAGTAGGGACTAACACTTATTCAGCTCAATTCAACTATTGTCCATATAAAATACCAACACCTTCAGCTTTCCGCGTCTGAACGGATGCTATGGACAAAAGCTGAATTGAGCTGAATAAGTGTACCATAGATATAAGAATGAAGAAGTGTACACATGGAACCAATAAATAATCGTAGTAGAGTAATTGCATGTTTACAACCACTACGCAATTAAACGACAGTAGGTAGGTACTTAGTGATGTAAATAACATCACAATGACAACATATTAAATCCTTTACATGGATGGTGTGGAATCGCAGTTACATGACACGTGCGTCGTGCATTCAATTGCTTCTATCAAATTACATATTTATAATAATATAAAAATTATTGAGCGGAACCGAGTCACTGTGGTGTAAATAGTCAAACACTTGAGAATTAGACGTAAGCTGATAGTGACAAGTCGTCAACAGGTCGCAGGCTCGCAGCATGCGCAGCTATTGTTGATTCTCATTAGCAGCTATTACGCACATTTTCTTACGTAAAGGCCTCTAGGTAATGATTTGCTTAGTTACCAGCTAAAGAATCTACCTACTGAGTTAAGTACCTACTTATCGCAGCATTCACAGCTGACTAGCAACATTACCAACAACCATAACGCGGTTCACTGCACTTATGGAAATATATTGACTCATCCAATATCAAATAATTATTGCTTTGAGGATAAACCTTTGTGAAAGGAGATCATGCAGTCTTGTTTGTCCTTGAGAGTGAAAGCACCGTTAGACGGATGCGAGGCTTTCAAGGTCTCATCGCAAAACCATATTATTTTACTGAGTTATTGGTTGTTGAATCATTTAAAAATCTTTATTGCGGTCGACCTTGACGCATTGAACAAGTAGGTAGGTAATAACAATAACACGAATAGGTATGAACAAGTTCCTCTGTGGGAGGGCGATTGTCTTAATATAACACGCCCATTTTAAGGTGGGCTGGCAGTGCTGGCACTACCGAAATAAAAAAAATAGACATAGTTACTGTTAACCGAACTAAAAGCTAAACGCACTGAAAGCAAAAGAACGAACGAAACAACTCTTCGAACTTTGAACTTTCCTTCGTGTCGTGCCTGACGGCTGGAAATAGAACGAGCATATAGGTATTAAGTATACTTGTATGTAATGAACAATCCTCTAAGATGTCGCCAAAAAAAATATTGATAAGTGAAATAGTTCGTACGTAATGTAAGTATGTTGGCTTAGGTTGTAGGTGAAAAAATTGTGTTTCCTCCACCAAATGAAAATGAAAACCATAAAGAAAAACGTTCTGAAATCTTAAAGATATGGGTTTAATGCTTTTGAAATCGGTTAAAAATACTATCATAATTTTAACCTACCTATTAATTAGCACTACGTAATCATCTTGCATTTTCCTTGGTTCCGTAATATTATTATTTTATTCTGTGCCATCGCGGACATTTGCGGTGAACCACATTTCGACCTTATTGCTAAGGTAATAAGGTTGAAAAGTGGTTCACCGCAAATGTCCGCGATGGTGGTGGATGGTAGGATGGTAGGCCTATCTAGTGATGATTTAAACTATTGAAAGCATACTGAAAAAAAGACAACCGACTTCCAAAAAACACTAAGGGCCTGATTCACCACCTACGATTAAGTTCCTGCCTTACTTGGCAGATAATTTCATACAAATTCTGTTCCATTCAAATCAAATCAAATCAAAATCATTTATTTGCGTAAATAAGGTACAAAGGGATGTTAAAGATAGGTCTAGGGTAGGGGGGGATAGGGGGGACTGGGTTAGGTAGGGGGGAGGGGGGACTGAGGTAGGTAGGGGGGTAGGGATTCTCTTATTCTTATTGAATTTATTTGGTGAGTTATTCGGACATCGTGAAATAGGCCCTAAAAGTGAAAAATAACTGTAATTTCGGAAGTCGGTGTCTTTGGATCTGTACCTATTTCAGTTATTAGCCAGCGACTTTTGAAATTACAGTTATTTGTCACTTTGTAGTGTTTTTTGGAAATCGGTTGTTTTTTTTTTCAGTCTTTTTATTTTTTTTTTAATCTATAATCTAAGTTACAATAGCCTAATGTGAACTGCTCATTAACCACTTTTTACAAAATATTGCTTTTCCCGATGCAGGGACGTTAATTGTTGAGTTCTCCTAGAGAACCAGCAGAACTGGAGCTGATGGTGAAGTCACCATCAACTCAGTGGAGCTCGTGGCTAAGTAATAACAGCCGCACGGGTCGATCCATCAGGTTAAGCTACGCTTGCCGGGGTCGGTCCGTGGATGGGTGACCATCTTTACATACCGAGACTCCTCCGTGCCTCGGAAAGCACGTTAAGCCGCTGGTCCCGGCTGTCATTCGAGGATCTTTGACAGTCGTTACGGGTCGTCAGAAGCCCGAAAGTCTGACAACCAGTCTTACAAAGGGGTAATCGTATTACCCAGTTAATGGGTTGTGGAGGTCAGATAGGCAGTCGCACCACGTAAAATACTGGTATTCATCTGTATCCGGTTAGACTGAAAGCCGACCCCAACAAAGTTGGGAAAAGGCTAGGCTGATTGATTGTGACGTGACGAGCATAAATTGCTTAGTAACCATAATCGCAACCGCAACCCGTGAAATACCTACTTAAGGTATAATTGAGTAGTTCCAATGACTATCTGTGGTCTTCATCATCAGTTCCACTTCACCAAATGGTGCTTTCTGAGAGCAAATGCTCGAGTTAAGTACTATAAAAAATATAAGTAGGTATTGAATATCATTGAATATTTCATAGGTACTATTAGAACCTTCTCCTTTGGAAATCGACTAAAAAGATAAAGCGGTAAAGAAAACTTTTAATGAAGCCTACTATACAATGTAATATATTAAACCAGATGATTTCGAACAATTACAAATAATACTTGACTCATTCAATCAGCATAACCAAGAAGTAACATGCATCGTGATAAAAAAAAACCATACGAAACAAACGTGTGCCCATTACCCAGCCTACCCATTGGATACGAATTTTTTTTTTTTTTGTTGGGATGCGCTAGTGTTTTGCCTCAGTTATGTGAAATAGAGAATGAGTCATGGTCCGGTTTGCGGGTGCCAAGCGCGGTGTGATACGATTGAAAAGCAAAACGAACGAAATTAATAATAAAACAAGCGCGAGAGCAGGATGGAGATGGCTGGCCGATACATGCACATCGGGCCCAGCGTTAAAACGTATTATCTAGTTAGGGCGAAGGATAATGAGACTTATGACAAGCTCCAGAAGGTTAATATAATTGCGGATGACGCAATACTGTGCAATACTTATTTACTTTACTGGATTAAAGTTAAACCTGCTTTTTTTAAAGTTTGGTTTTTGAATTGGAATCTAAACGTTTTCTTTTCGTACACTGTGCGAGTTTGAGATGGAAATCTCAAGAAATAGACAAGACATCTTCGTCTACATGTCGAAACTCGTGTGGAAAAAAAAAGGGTTTCAATTTCAAACTCGAACACTTCTTTCAAGGTTTAATATAATATCATTGTTTGAAGGATCAACTAATTGAACGAGATCGATTGGTACAATAATACAGACTTTACAGAAAGACTGAAATTGTTACAAAACATCGGTATCCAGATAAGTCAGATGTTATTACAAATTTTGAAACAATGCTTTCAGCTTTGTCCCAGCAATTCATCTCAAAATCTCAACGTTTATGCGTAGGCATTTAGGCATTTGCAAATACCTACCAACATTGCTTCCGGAATCAGGACTGGAGCCATATTAAGAAGTACCTATTAATGCCATCATGACTCCAGTCCGAAAAAAAGATATATGGGTCATGTATATAGCTCTGTCTCTCTCTCGCACTGGAATTATGATGGCATGAAATCGTCATAATACGGCACCAGGACCATTACCTATACGTCATTGACCGGGACTGATAGATGGGCCATAATCTCGCGGTGCGTCAACTCCTCAAAGTGAAACTAATCGGCGTTAGTATTTCATTTCATCGGCGAAAAAACTTAGAGGTCGTCCTGAATATCTTGAGATATAGAAAGTAAACACCATGTAAACACCTTTGGAAGATCTTTGCCCACGCAGATATTAGATTCGGCGCGAATGTAAAATTACGCATATTATCTGATAATTTATACAAAGCCTGTATTCAACAAAACCTAAGAAAACGTGAGAAGAATAACGCATCATTGTGCAAGACTTGGTCTACGCTAATATTCACATCGAAACTGTAGAACAGTGCACAGGCGCGATAAAATGTGCTAGTGGACATCGTGCATTAGGATAATGGTTTGGGTGGATTTAGGTAACTTCTTTAGCAAATAAGCAGAATACGGAAACGAGTATTCCAGTAATCTCCAAATGCAGAAATGGAACATTGAGGATTTATTTTTTTGACTAAAGCAAATTTTTGTCGAGAGCCCGGAACATAGTTCCTAGTCACGGGTCATCATCTGCCTAGCCTTTTCCCAAATATGTTGGGGTAGGCTTCCAGTCTAACTATAGAATACCAGTATTTTACATGGAGCAACTGCCTATCTGACCTCCACAACCCAGTAACTGGGTAATACGATACCCCTTGGTAAGACTGGCTATCAGACTTTCGGGCTTCTGACGACCCGTAACGACTGTCAAAGATCCACGAATGACAGCCGGGACCAACGGCTTAACGTGCTTTCTGAGGCACGGAGGAGTCCCGGTATGTAAAGATGGTCACCCATCCTTGGAGCGACCCCAGCAAGCGTTTTTTTCTTTCTTGTTTCTAATCCCCGAAGGGTTAGGCAGAGGTGTACCTATAGTACACCCACATATCGCCAGTCATGTTTAAGTCCCATGTAATAGGGGGGCGAACCTATTGCCATTAACCGGGCACAAATCCAGACTCCGGACTGCTACTGAGAAATTGCAAATAGAAAAACCCAATTACTCCTTGCCCGACCTCGGAATCGAACCCTGGACCTCATGATCAGCAGTTGCGCTGACGACCACTAAACTAACCAATCCAAACGGGTGTTAGAGACGCTTTTTATTCTTGAACTAACTTTATTTAATCAAGTATGAGCCTCTTAAGAGAACTTCCTAAGCAACTATTGTGTAGATTACCCATAGATATAAGTATATTTCTATGAGATTATTACCTGCTAAGGAGAATGAAGCCCAACGCTAAAGTGACAACTAATTATTACATTTAAAGGACGGTCCACGGCTTCTAGGAATTGTTAGGAACTAAGTTCGGTCCAGTTCAGTACAGAGGGCAGAGGGTACGGGGTCCGGCCGGTTAACACGAGCAGGATTCATTAATTTTGGGTTTAACTAGTTCCTACTTAACACAAGTTTTGGGTCTAGGTATAGGTACCATCCGCTCAAAATCGGAAAGTTTCGCTGATAACAAAGTACCTAATGCTTTCTAATGTTACATCTTCTATGATAAAATGATGATGAAGTGCAGAAGGACGCCGCCCTAGCCTGTTTCTAATTTCCAACTCTCTTCTGGAGAGTTTTTGCGCCACTTTTTGTTCTACTTTCGTCATCTGTCTAGCCTTTTCCCAACTATGTTAAGATCGGCAGATCGGCTTCCAGTATGCAGCTGAATAACACTATTTTTTTAACCGACATCAAAAAGGAGGTTATGTATTTTTTCATGTAGGTTGTATGTAGGCCGTTTTTAAGGTTCCGTACCTCAAAAACAAAAAACGCAACAATTATAGGATCACTTCGTTGTCCGTCTGTCTGTCCGTCAGTCTGTGAAGACCCTTTTTCTCAGGAACGCGTGGAGATATCAAATTGAAATTAATATCAAAATACGTAGGTCTATGGCAACTTGGAGTTCTAATAAAATCAAACTTCTAAATCAACGCAATAAAAAAATACGGCCATTTACCTATGCGACATATTTTGATACTCGCAAGTAAATGAAAACCTATTCTCGTTGTCCTAGAATCATAAAATTTGGCAAGAAGCAAGGTATCACAGCACAAATTAATAAAGGAAAGAAAAAAGTCCGAAAATTGTTAATTTGTAATTTTATCACATAAAAAATATTTTCAAGTCTGTCAGTAGGTACGAGTATCAAGTTGAAATTAATATCAAATACGCAGGTCTAGAGTCGAAAAAACGAAAATACAGAACCAAAGAGCAACTTCCTGACCTCCACTACTCAGTTACTGGGTACATAACACGATACCCCTTGGTAAGACTGTTTGTCAAACTTTCGGGCTTCTGACTACCCGTAATAACGACAGTCAATGATCTACGAATGACAGCCGGGTGGCCGGGAGTAAACCCCCGTCCGCACGGGCGTAATAAAATCGCGGCGGAATTTTATAGCGCACTGGATTTTCAACTCTCGTTGTTGAGCCGAGCGTTGAGAATCCAACTTAACAATAACAGAGTACATTCTAGCGCGTCGAAAAAACACACTATCCAACAGAGCGTTGAAAATCCAGTGCGCTATAAAATCCCGCCGCGATTTTATTACGCCCGTGCGAACGGGGGGTTAACAGGAATGGGTGGTCACCTATTCACAGACCAACCGCAGCAAGCGTAGCCACTTTCCTGACAATGGTGCCGATTCTCTTGTCACAAATGCCTCTAAACTAGACTAAAAATCACTAAAATTTAGTTTATTCCTGTCAAACGACGATTTCCCATTCTGAAATTGACTAAAGTGACACAACTTACTACACACATCAAAAGTGTCTAGGGATCAACATATATTTTTGCAATAACTTTTCTCCTGATTGATATTAATTAAAATTTTCTTTAAGGATTCATCAAATAAAGTGTTTTCGTTTGTCACAGTAACGATAAACCAAGTCACCTTTGCATTAATAAAGAAATTTGCCATTTTCCTAATAAAGGGATTTTTGACATTTGAACCACTAACATTAAAGTTCGAAAAAAAGACTGAAATAACAGTTTTCTTTAAAATTTTATTGGGTAACTTAAACAATTAATAATCCGTGTTTCTACCGCGAACACTAACAACACAAGAACATCGGTTTGGCATACTCAAAATGAGTTCATCCAAATCACGCTGTGGAATGGCCGCCCATGTTCGTTGCAACAACAAAAAAAGGTCTTCTTGCGACTGGATACCCTCCATATTCGGCAGAGCTCTTCTCTGTAGCATATCCCATGCATGCTCAATCGGGTTCAAGTCTGGCGACTGAGCAGGCCAGGGCAGGACATTGATGTTAGCTGCGGCGAGAGTCTGTCTTACAACTCTTGCGGTGTGCGGTCGTGCATTATCATGCATTAACTGAAATAAGGGACCGATTTGCACTTGTAGAGGAACGATGACGTCTGATACAATCGTCTCAGCATAAATTTGAGCGTTGAGGTTGCCTCTGATCCAAATCAACTCAGTTCTTCCGCCGATCCAAATACCCGCCCATACCATGATGGTTCCACCACTATAAGGATGGACTTCCTGGCAGGATTTTAATCGCTGTTGGCGTCCAGGGGTTCTCCAGTGTCGTATACGTCTTGTATCCGGTCTCATACCAAAACGAGACTCATCAGAAAAGCACACGAAACGCCATTGTTCTTCTGCCCAATTTCTGTGTTCAAGAGCCCATTGATATCGAATCCTACGATTGTGCATTGCTATAGGTGGTACCCGTAGCGGTCTTCGGGAATGAAGGTTCACTTCATGCAAGCGGTTTCTGACTGTTTGGTCGCTAATTAAGTTCCCTGAAGAGTGATGAAGCCTCACGGCTAACATCATGGCGGTTATAGTTGGAGCTCTTCGAGTTAAGATTTGAATGTATCGGTCTTGTCTCCGTGTGGTGCAGCGATACCGTCCTCCATGGCGCTCAGCCACGGTACCAGTGCTTCGGTAACGTGTCCAAAGTCGACTGATAACACTCTGACTTGTATTCAGAGCTAAAGCCACAGTACGTTGCCGGGAACCAGCTTCTATCATTCCCACGGCTCTGAGCATTTCTTCCCTGCTTAAATGACGTCGCCGCTCCATAATAACGTTGGTTTTAATCAGTAGTAGGGAAACAGTAGCACTAATAATGTCTTCAATGCGTTGTATGTTTTTATAGGGAAAATATTGACAGCTGATTTTCATCTTTTACTCGAATTTGATTCACAGTTCCTGATTCAAATTATGAAATGCACCAAAAAGGATCCATATAAATTTATAAAATCATAAATTTATTACAAAGCCACATCTCAATCTCAAGAAATCCGCATAAAAATGCTTGATCCCTAGACACTTTTGATGTGTGTATATTTTAGTTTGACAGCGCTAATATTGTACAGAGTTATTAATTTAATGAAAATGGCAATTTTGCTATTATGAATTTCACTGTTTTCACCTAAAATTTTAATTGTGAAACTAAATCAGACTATTTTTAATCGCGATTAAAAAGGTGTAAAATAAAATTCGTTATCATGAACTAGAATTCACACCAACACCTTGACTTTAAGTGCAAAAACAGTACTGTATTTTTTTTCTTTTGCTTATATCTAGCAAACGGTGTCCTATCGCAAAAATAATGAAAATTTGGTCCCCCTTTATAGAACCCGTAAACCCCTAAACCTCAACATACAGGTACCAAAAAAAAATTCCATAAAAAACACGTTGAGCTACCCCTTCCCTGCTCGTTGAACAAAATATGACAAGCCTTGTCACTTTTCATAGTGATTTCGTTAGTTCCAATTAAAGCCACCGGGTCATATTATACTACGGGCACTACCACGCGGAGTCACGATTGTCAAACTCGATTATAGTTGTGGCAAAATTGTTTTTTAATTTAGAGGTTTTTTTTTGCAGAATTGCTCTAAGATTCTCATAGCCAAAAGTAAGGAATTTTAGTGATAGTTTAGTTAGTTTAGTTCGGTGTACAAGAGAATCGGCACCATTAGCTCGTATGATTACGTAAAACTTTAGCGGTCTTATTACAAAACGAGGTTTTTCTTCGTCATGGTTTAAACCATCGAGCCAGTTTTTGTAATATGAACCTAGCTGTGATAGAAATACAGTTCTTTATACAAAACTGACAACTTAGTCCGGTACTAAGTTGTCAGTTTTGTAAAACTGACATCTTAACGTGTCAGAATAAAGCTCGAAATTCGAAAAAGGGTCCATGGTTTAAACCTGGGTTTGAAGATGAACCTTGTTTTGTAATAAGACGGTACTAGTTTGAAATAATCCAGTCCTTTGCAGTACTTAATCCTAGGTTTTTCGCCAAGATTCGATTTTCCAATTATCCTGCGACATACAACCTGTAAGGTGCTTTTTTTAATGTGACACAACAACTTTAAAAAACAACTTCGAACAGTTTATTACGATCGTAAATGTAAATTAATATTTTAGAAAACTTGTAGCAAGTTTAGGCCTATGATAGTTAGAATAAAAAAAAAGTTAAATACTTATCTCCGAAAGTAAAACCTTTTTTTTTTTTTTAATTTGTGAATATCATTTTTATTTTCTTTAAAGTGAGCTTATAGTTACTCTTAACAGTTTTCTTTATGACCCATAGTTTAGAACTTACTATACTTACGGGTTAGAAAAAAATAATTATTATAATAATACTTATATAATATAAAATAATTATTATAAATTCAATTGGAGTAATATTATGTCTTTACCTATGAAATTGCCGTTCTGCAGTACTGGCCATTTCAAATCAAAATAATTTTTGTTTGGCTAAGAATTCTAATTTCAAATTAATTTTATTTTAAAAACATGGATTTTTTTTTCCAAAAGTAGTCATTTGTTTATTGATTAGTGTTACATTTTCATCGCATTTCAATCTTTTTCGTCATCATGGATACGTTAAAAATTCGAGTAATTATGGAATATGAGTACCGTCGTGGCAGCAACGCGGCACAAGCGGCACGCAACATCAACGACGTTTACGAAGCTAACACTACAAACCAACGCACCACTTGTTATTGGTTTGCTCGCTTCCGTTCTGGAAATTTCGACCTGAAAAATGAACCTCGCGGTCGTCCGATGACTTTGGTCGACAATGACGAATCAAAGGCGATTGTGGAAGCTGATGATACACAATCTACGGCTGAATTAGCAGCAGCTTTCGACGTTAGCGTCAAAACAATATTGGTCCATTTGCGTCAAATTGGCAAGGTAAAAAAGCTTGACAAATGGGTGCCCCACGAACTCAATGATCGCCAGCGCGAAGTACGCGTCGAGACGTGCCTTGCACTGCTCAACAGACACACAAATGAAGGAATTTTGAACCGCATTGTTACCTGCGATGTAAAATGGATTCTGTTTGATAACCGCAAGCGCTCAGCAAGTTGGTTGGATCCTGGTTCAGCACCTAAACAATGCCCTAAACGAAAACTTACACCTAGAAAAGTAATGGTCACTGTTTGGTGATCTAGCGCGGGTATGATTCATCACAGCTTCTTAGCAAACGGGGTGAGCATTACTTCAGATGTGTACTGTGAATAACTGAACACAATGATGGAGAAGCTGGCACATCTCCAACCAGCATTGGTCAATCGCTTGTCTCCGCTGCTCCTGCACGACAACGCGCGACCTCATACTGCACAGCAGACGGTCTCCAAGTTACAAGAACTGGGGTTGGAAGCTCTCCGTCATCCGCCCTATTCACCAGACCTTGCGCCTACAGACCACTACTTTTTCCAGAATTTGGATAACTTCTTGGCGGGAAAAAAATTCAATACCCGAGAGGCAGTACAAAATGCCTTTGAAGAATTTGTTGCCTCCCGTCCAGCTGATTTCTTTAAGAAGGGCATCAATAAACTGCCACTGCGTTGGCAAAGATGCATTGATTGCATGGGTGATTACTTCGATTAATACAAATAAAAAATGCATGAAAAAAATTCGTTTAAATTTTTTCATACAAAACGGCAATTTCATAGGTAAAGACCTATTATTAATTAAATTAATTTGTGTAATATTAAATTTCAGTGGTGTATTGTATCATGTTGTATGATATGTGTTGGATAGGATTAGGCTTTGCATCCCTAGCAAAGATTGATTAATTCAGTTCAAAAGAAAACTCTTTGTTCATACATCACTATCAAAACATTTAGGTACCGAAATATAAGAAAATATAATCAAATACCTAAGCAATACATAAATAATCAGTTAAAATTTTTAACTATACCACTGATTGTTTAGAAGAATAATTCAATATCATAATGTATTTAGGCAAGTTGGTGTAGTTGATTGAATAGCTATGTGTAATATAGGAATTATTTATTTATTTGTGCACAATTTATTGCATAAGTACTGTTGACATTATAATACCTTTAATATTATATTATAAGGCCCCATACTACTTGATACCATATTACAGAGATGATAACATAATATCAAGGTTGGAAATATTGTAATAATTCTAGGAATGACATTGAAATAATCTAAATAACACTATTATTAAATAAATAATTAACTTGTATGACATTGCATTAATATCTTATAATATTTTATGATTGTTTTTATTTATTTGTTGATTTAATTTTATGATTTTTGTTTATTTTTTAAATTCTATGATTGTATACATTTTTGCATGCCTTACGGTAGAATCACTTGAAACCTGTAAATTTCTATAACACCATTGTAACAGTGTTTTCAGCAAAAATAAATGACTATGACTATGACTATGAATGCCACTAAGGTCAGCATAGAGCGAACATGATGTTGATCAGCAAAGAAATCATGTTTTTAAGAAATATTAAAGTTATGAAATCATTCCCCGATGATTCATGGTTTTTGTGTATTGACAGTATACATAAAAACAAAGGAATTTTTTTAAGAAAAAAGTCTTGATTAAATTGCAGGGAAACACCCTTGAGTAGTTTAACTGAAATAATATACACCCAAAGTAAAACATTCAAGACCAAGAAGGGAGTTTTAAAACTAAATACCAATCTTTGAATTATTTAATTATGTTATTTTAATAGGAATGACAATATACTACAATTACCATATAAAATGTCAAAACCACAAGTTTATTTCTAGTACCTACACCTTTGCCTAACCCTTTGAGGAAAACCAGTTAATTAGTTTATTCTAGAATGAAATTATAATCTTTCAATCTGAGACTAAATAAAAAACCAAGATATGCAAACAATACAGTGAAGCATGCATATGCACCTCACTCTGTTCATACACGCTCACACGCACACATTTACACCAAACTGCAATAAAATTAAACTACACCTCATCATGTGCACACATGTTTATAAAACCTAAAACATGCAGCATCAGGTCACTGTTGCTATGTCTTGGTTTTTTATTTAGTTGTGAGCTTTCAACGTATTGATAAAAGTAAGATAAAGCAGTCCCGGTACCAGACTACTAATTTTCTAACTTGGTACATAGTCCTTTCAAAGAAATAAAGAATAGATAATTATGTTGGAATTGCTAATTACTTGGCCACTTTTCAGACACCATGTTGAATATCATGCATAAACATGACTAAAATTATGCACAAGACTTTTCCATGGTTTTTTAATATGTAACCTAAACATTTTTTTCATTTTTAGGGTTCCGTACCTCAAAAGGAAAAAACAGTACCCTTATAGGATCACTCGTGTGTCTGTCTGTCCATCTGTCACAGCCAATTTACTCTGAATCTAATGGACCGATTAAGTTAAAATTTGGTACAAATATGAATTTCTGTGACCCAAATACGGACGGGTAAAGTAAATAAGTAAATGAATTTTGAATATGGGGGTCACGTTTGGGGGGGGCAAGTAAGAAAAATTAAAAAAAGTTTTGCAAACTATACCGTGTGACATATCAAATGAAAGGGTCTATGAGGATCACAGATATATATTTTTTTTTATAATTTTAAAATAAATTGTTTTAAAGTTATTTAAGAAAATACGAAATTCACCATTCCCCCCCCCCTTCTCTAAAACAACTGAGCCTAATATTTGAAAAAAATGTAACAGAAAATAGTTCTTTACCTGTAGGTTACAGGAAAACTTATAAGAAGTCTGTGGTCTTAAAATAACATGGTAAATCTCTCAATATTGTGAGTACAAACTTACATTTGCAGTTGGAATGTATGGGAGAACATGTTTTTCAACTACAATGTTAAGTATGTTCTTGGGATAAATTCATCCACGGCCCGACACGCTTGGCTGGATTTTTTTACCCTATTCAACATATACTTGTACTAGAAAACTATTTCAATAAAAATTGAATAGGTAAGTTTTCAATATTACATACAAGTATGAATAATTGTGGATCATAGATAGTACAAACAGTAGCTATTTTCCAAACACCTATGGGGAGCCATAAACATTATTATATTGTGCAAGCTGAATCTGAATTTGTTGAACAGTATTAAAATTTCTAAAATGTGGAGGATGACATTAAGTAATGCTCGCAGAAGTGAAGATATTGAGAAAAAATTGAACTAACAATCTGTACTAAAGAAGATTACAATGCGAACACCACATGTGCATGTGAAACATTCCAGAAACAGATAGAAAATAGGAATGTAAGTGAAGTACTTGAACAATAATTTATTTACTAGAAAGATCTCAAGAGACACTTGAGTAAATACATGTTTAATATTACCCTTTTCTTAGTGCATGGGAAGAAAATCCTTAAATAAGAATAATAATAATACAAGGGAATAATTTTATTTGAATAAATTCATGCAATTTTACATTCAGAGTTTAAACACAAATATTTTGACTTACCTCAACATTGTGAATATCACCTTGTTCCTGTCTGATCCAGTCACAACTGTCTCTGACTTGCAATAAATTATAAAGTGCACATGTAATTGAGCAAAAGCAAAAACACTAGAATAATGTCGCACACGTTATTAATGAATCTAACTTATTTAGAGAATTTAAAAGAATTGTAAAATATAATTATACACAACAACACGGTGCAGTCCTGGAAACTTAAATGCAATACGACAAGGCAGTCCTTTGAAATGAGTAATCGAATAGTCTTTCAGAGAAATCTTTCCTGTAGAATGAAAATAGCAGGTCTTGGTATGATAAATTATTTGCACAACCCATGAGGCAACCGCCACACAAAGCCGAAAACTTCAGACTAATGTGATATGACATTTAAAATATTTTGGTAAACAAAACCTCCAACAACCGAGCGACCCGGAGTGAGCGGACAAGTTCCGACTTGTATTTGACTCTCTGTCTTTGTCTGTTTGCAAATGACAGACAGAAATAACAAGCTTTCATGCCAAAAGCGGAGGGTTGCCACTACAGATAGAATCAGAATGGGCCAATCAAAATACAGTTCATAATTTGAAGTTTCTCTGACGTAAGTTTTTGGTATTACCAACAAAAGTATATTAATTCTAACAACCTTATTCATAAAAAACTAAAAACCCATGTTAGTTAAAAATTGTGTTTGTCTTCTTCTTTCAAACTCAAATCATATAGCTTGCTACATAATACTAATCTGTGATCATAATTCAGAAGAAATTGACAAAACACTATTTTAACTAAAATAAGTTTGTAGTGTTTTAGTTTTTTATGAATAAGAGGGTAAGAGCACACGTTTTTTAGCGTAGTAATAGTATTTTTAGAAGCTAGTTATTCTTAAACTTTTATCAAAATCTTGCCCAGGAACAGACAGACCATACTAATAGGGTACGGTCAGAGGGGAACAACACGAAAGATGAGACTTGACACACCACGTGGTTTGACTTGCGCAGTAGACGATTATAAAAACTTTTACAAAAAAATACAACCGACTTCCAAAAACAACACTACAAAGTGAAAAATAACTTTAATTTCGGAAGTCGGTGTCTAGTTAAATGTATTTTCGTTTTTTGCCACCGACTTCCGAAATTAAAGTTATTTTTCACTTTGTAGTGTTGTTTTTGGAAGTCGGTTGTATTTTTTTGTAAAAAAGTTTTTATTTTTCACTTTTTAGTTGTGTACCTACCCCACACAAATTCTAATACCACTATCTGCAAAACAAACTAGAACATCATCCATATAAAAGTGGGGAAAAAATACGTATTATTGAAGCTAACTCAAAAACTACCCAAGCAAAGTTAATCAATTTTATATGGGACCAACTGTGATTTTATATCCCTCTCGAATAAAACAAAAAAAAAAACCAAATCGGTCCCGCTATCTTCGAGTAATCGGGGTACATAAAAAAAAAAAAAGGTTCCGACGAATTGAGAACCTCCTCCTTTTTGAAGTCGGTTAAAAATACACTGGACAGCAAATAAACCGGGCCACCCGCTACCTTGGAACTCTGGTTCGATTTTCTCAAAAAGTAAGTATATAACTTACAACTATGTATCAAAGTTATACCTACAAAAAGTGCGTTCCATGATTATTCAAATGAAAGGAAACTCATTGGGATTAATCAATTTTTTAAGTGTTTATTAAGGATTTTACAAAAAAGAGTCGTTTTCCAGTCATGTTAATCGTTAGTAATCATAAACTGAAAAAAAAAATTAAAGCCAGAAACAAAGAAAAAATTCAAAAGAAAGTTTTGGTTAGTATTCAGTATTCCCTCCCCTTGCTCGGATAACTGCCAGCATCCTCGTATTCATCGACCTCACGAGCCTGACGATGAAATCTTGAGGAATTCCATTCCACCCCTCTTCAGTTGCGATTCGCAGCTCTGGAAGCCCTGTTGGAGCAGGTACCCGGTCTCAGCTCATCCCATAAGTGTTCTATCGGATTCAAGTCCGGGCTTCGAGCTGCCCAGTCCATTGAACGAATGCCAACATCGCGTAGATACTGGGTCACCACTTGAGCAACATGAGGCCGTGTATTATCATGCATCAACTGCATATCTTGCCCGATATATCCTGCGTACGGAACCACATGGTCTGCGGGTATTTCAGTAATATAGCGATGAGAAATCAATCCACGTGTACGGCCCGTAGGTTCGATGAAAACCTCAGTATATTATAATGTACTCTGTGATGAAAACTAACGCTGTACATATATGTGCAGTTAACGAGATACCGCCCCCAGACCATTACAGATCCTCCTCCATAAGCAACAGTTTCCTCGATGCAACACTGAGAATAACGTTCTCCAGGACGACGATACACTCTCTGACGTCGATCACTTCCATGTAGACTCACCCTGGTCTCATCAGTGAAGAGTACACACTATCAGGGGCGGCGGCGGCGGCGGTGCGTCTCGCATTGTCCCGCCCCGCTACCGCACCGCTGTTTTGGAGGTCCGGTCCATTTGTTTTTACGCATAAAATCCTGCCGCTCCCGCTCCGCCGCCGCTGCCGCCCCGCTACCCGCAAAATTCGAGGCAGAGGCCTAAGGCAGGCGCGACGGCGGCGGGGGCGTGCGGTGGCCACAGTGACGAGCGAGCAGTTATAGCTTTTACGACGTATTTCAGGTGTTGCAAACCATGAACGAGGTTTTGGTATTTTTAGATAGCCCGTGTCAACATTTGACTACATCCTGAGTAAAATATCACCTAAAATCACCAGAGAAGATTCAAATTTTAATTTATTTTACTCCATGTTTTGCTCCATAATTTTCTTGTTATTGTGCGATTACTGTGATGTGGACGTTTACTGTGCCATGTATCTGGTTTAGATTGAATCGTATTTATAAATACTTTAGTATTTATCGCCATTTTACAAAAAAAAATGTTTGCAGACTATTACGCCGAGCGACAAGACTGAACTGGTTTGATACCCCTGCCACCCACGCATGCTGACTAGGCCCGTAGTGTGGCCATAACGCGCGGATAGGAACGTTTGAAAACTACGCGCGCTATCTCGCTCGGGCCCGTCGCCCTAGGCGTCCGCCTCAGTCACTACACTATGGACGCAAACGGCGGTTTCAGATGTTTGATATTTCGCGCCCGTCGTCGCCACCGCGCTAGGCTGGCAGTGTGGTTGCACAATAAGGCGGGCGCGACGGCGCGGGGGCGTGTGGTGGCCACAGTAACGAGCAAAGACGTAACGAGCGAACAGGTTGTAGCACTTATTTCAGGTGTTCCCGCATTGTCGAGGCGGGGGGCTCAGTAGCCGTGGCTTGGTCACCCACGGTGAAGCGAAGAGGAACCTGAGGAGGGGCCACTCGTCAGGGCTTTTCCTGGAAAGCCGACGACGTAGCGGCCAGCGGGTAGGTTGCGGTGGCCGCTTGGGCGACACTGCAACTGAGGCGGGCCGCGGTGTCTTTTGGGAGGCACCGCGGCTGAGGGTTGGAGGCCGCGGCGGGAGAGGAGAGCCGGTATTGCGGTGCGCCGCTCTCCCTACCTTCCGCGGCCTTGACGGGGCCGCCACCGTTTGATGGCGGACGCGGTGGGGCCGCAGGGGAGGAGTGTCGGTATGACGTTGGCCGCTCTCTCTATCCTCTGCGGCCGAAATTTGGCAGGCGGCAGGGCCAATGACCTGACCCGTCGAAGGGGGACCAAGGGTGCCCAGGCACGGGGTTGTCTGGCGCCCATGTGCTGGTTTTGGTCCCTGGGGTGGTCGCCCGCAGCGGTCGGGCGCGACCTCTCGCTTCCCTGCGTCGTCAACTCCATGCTGGAAAGCGAGGGGGCCTGGGCAGCGGTCGCCTCCTTCTGCGAGGAAGTAATGTCACAGAAGGAGGTGGCAGAGCGCGCGCGGGAGGACGATCCTTACGCGGCGCCGCTGCGAAGGCGGAGGAGGGGTCAAAGAAGACGTCAGTTTTATAGTCATCTCCGACTCCTCCCAGGTGGAGGCCAGCAGGCAACGGGTGTGGGGGCACCCTTGCCTGTATTGCACAGGCCCCCACCAGTGTCGGACGGGAATGGCTAGGTGTTCCCGGCCATTCCCGTAGCCCCCCAACCTGGGGGGCATGCAGGGCCCGCCAGCCAGGCGGGCATGCGCCGGCCGGGAGGGTTGTGGAAGTAAAGGCTGAGCCGGTTTCCCATGGCCCTCCCATCACGGCGATGTCACACCGCTGAGTTTTTGTGGGTATACTGTCATTCCGACAGGAGTCCCACATACCCCGTCTCGTCCCCCACGAGCAGGGATGCGTAATGCATTTCTCAGCGTCAAAAAAAAAAAAAGGTGCTGCAAACCATGAATGAGGATTTGGTATTTTTAGATAGCCCGTGTCATCATTTGACTACATCCTGATTAAATATCACCCAAAATCACCAGAGAAAATTCAAACTTTATTTTATTTTGCTCCATGTTTTGCTTCATAATTTTCTTGTTATTGTGCGATTACTGTGATGTGGATGTTTACTGTGCCATAGGTATTATATGGCTTAGATTGAATCGTATTTATAAATAGTACAGTATTTACCGCCATTTTACAAAAAAAAAAAAAAATATTTGCACTCTCTTACGCCGAGCGACAAAACTGAACCTGTACCCCAATTACGTAACACAACGGAGTTGATTTCATTTTGAAACAAATTGCTAATCCATTTCTTCATATCTTCGGAAAATTTGTCTGCTCGACAACGTAAATAACGCAATGAATGTTGTTGAACTGGTCAAAATGAAACCGACTCCAATTGATAATGTGTGACGCAATTAGGGTGCTTGTTTGATACCTCTGTCACCCGCGCATTAAGTCGCTTGCTGATTAAGTCCACGTACGCACGGACGTAAAAATATCGCGGCGATTTTTTTTCGCGCACTGGATTTTCAACGCTTTGCTTAGCGCCGAGAGTGCAAAATCCAACAGTGTTTTTTCGACGCGCTAGAATGTACTCTGTTATTGTTAAGTTGGATTCTCAACGCTCGGCTCAACAGCGAGAGTTGAAAATCCAGTGCGCGATAAAATCCCGCCGCGAATTTATTACGCCCGTGGGAACGGAGGCTAAGCCCGTAGTGTGGCTATAACGCGTGGATGGATAAGAGCGTTTGAAAACTACTCGCGCTAACTTGCTCGGGCCCGTCACGCTAGGCGCCCGCCTTAGTCACTACACTATTGGACGCAAACGGCGGTTTCATATGTTTGATATTGGTCTTTACCTATGAAATTGCCGTTCTGCAGTACTGGCCATTTCAAATCAAAATAAATTTTGTTTGGCTAAGAATTCTAATTTCAAATTAATTTTATTTTAAAAACATGGATTTTTTTTTCCAAAAGTAGTCATTTGTTTCTTGATTAGTGTTACATTTTCATTGCATTTCAATCTTTTTCGTCATCATGGATACGTTAAAAATTCGAGTAATTATGGAATATGAGTACCGTCGTGGCAGCAACGCGGCACAAGCGGCACGCAACATCAACGACGTTTACGGAGCTAACACTACAAACCAACGCACCACTTGTTATTGGTTTGCTCGCTTCCGTTCTGGAAATTTCGACCTGAAAAATGAACCTCGCGGTCGTCCGAAGACTTTGGTCGACAATGACAAATTAAAGGCGACTGTGGAAGCTGATGATATACAATCTACGGCTGAATTATCAGCAGCTTTCGACGTTAGCGTCAAAACAATATTGGTCCATTTGCGTCAAATTGGCAAGGTAAAAAAGCTTGACAAATGGGTGCCCCACGAACTCAATGATCGCCAGCGCGAAGTACACGTCGAGACGTGCCTTGCACTGCTCAACAGACACACAAATGAAGGAATTTTGAACCGCATTGTTACCTGCGATGAAAAATGGATTCTGTATGATAACCTCAAGCGCTCAGCAAGTTGGTTGGATCCTGGTTCAGCACCTAAACAATGCCCTAAACGAAAACTTACCCCTAGAAAAGTGATGGTCACTGTTTGGTGGTCTAGCGCCGGTGTCACTCATCACAGCTTCTTACCAAACGGGGTGAGCATTACTTCAGATGTGTACTGTGAAGAACTGAACACAATGATGGAGAAGCTGGCACATCTCCAACCAGCATTGGTCAATCGCTCGTCTCCGCTGCTCCTGCACGACAACGCACGACCTCATATTGCACAGCATACGGTCTCCAAGTTGCAAGAACTGGGGTTGGAGGCTCTCCGTCATCCGCCCTACTCACCAGACCTTGCGCCTACAGACTACTACTTTTTCCAGAATTTGGATAACTTCTTGGCGGGAAAAAAATTCAATACCCGAGAGGCAGTACAAAATGCCTTTGAAGAATTTGTTGCCTCCCGTCGAGCTGATTTCTTTAAGAAGGGCATCAATAAACTGCCACTGCGTTGGCAAAGATGCATTGATTGCATGGGTGATTACTTCGATTAATACAAATAAAAAATGCATGAAAAAAATTCGTTTAAATTTTTTCATACAAAACGGCAATTTCATAGGTAAAGACCTATTATTTCGCGCCCGTCGTCGCAACCGCGCTAGGCTGGCAGTGTGGATGCACACGGGTTCTACTTTGAGTGCATACTAATTCCATCCAAGACAGTGGTTCAGACATTCTGCATTCTGTCCACAGACTACTTAGGGATACTACGTATTCTGATTGATTCTGTCAATGTCAATGTCAGTGAACTGGCTGAGGCTGACCTAAAATAACTTCAGTTCAGTCAACTCAAGTCAACTTCACACAGTGAAGTTGACTGAAAGTAAATAATCAATAAAAATCAATTAAGCTTGACACATATTTATATTATTCTCATTTGCATATAAACGAACTAAGCTGTATCGTTCCTGCATACTCTATAAGTCGCCATTTCTAAGAACACTTCAAGCTTGATCGTATTTATGGAACTAGGCGGAGAGGAAACTGGCTCTGGAGAAATGGGACCATCAGACAGAAAATCCGAAACATCGCGCTTAGTAGCCCCTAATACTGATACATCGCCAAGTTACTTGAATCTCCTATCTAACATATGCGGGCTGGTGTTCCTGGTAATCATCATGTACTCCTGTTTCAAAGACGGCGTCTCTCTGTTTTCGTTTCATCCCACTTTAATGACACTTGGGGTAAGTTTAGTGCAAAATAACTAATAATAAACTGCGCGTTATCTTAGTCTTACATTATGTGTTGTATTTTTTCAGTGGATGATGTTTATGACTTCTGCAATGCATGCTCTTACTCCAGGTGACTTAGCTACAGGATGGATGCCCATACGATTAAGAAGTGCTCGCCATTGGGTCCTACAAGTGACAGCTGGTACTATAGTGCTAACAGGATTCATTGTAATAGTAACTAACAAGTTTCTTAAGGATTCTCCACACTTTGTTAGTTTCCATGGTAAGTTTGGATTGGCATCATTCATTTTTATGTTGCTGACTATGTTGGGAGGTTTGGGTGCTCTTAACAGTTTGAACTTAAAAAATTACCTTCCCCCCATCTACACTAAATTGATACATACATCTGCTGGTCTAGTGACATTCTGTTTGGGGGTAACAACCATCTTGTTTGGTTTGTTCTCGAACTGGTGGAAGAACCCAGAATGGTTGACGGTTCTTTGCTTCATTTTGGTTTTAATGAGCATGATAGCCACAACAGTGAGACCCATTTTAAAGATATATATTCGTCTCAGGGAAAGACTGGATATCCAGAATTAATTAATCCGGCTCAAAATTATTTTTTTCTTATGAAGATTTATAAATGACAGTGGTATGTGATATTTAGTTTTACGCTGTAGTAGTCAGAGCAACTTATTTACTTGTGTATGTTCCTGCAGACTTATTAATGTTAATTTGTTTTAGAAGAGTTCACTGTTCTTATTGTAAATTTTATGGTGCATAATTTACTTAATCAATACATTTGATTGTTTATACATATATCAGTCTGTATTATGCGAAATCTTTTTGTATGTATAATATAAAACATACCTATTTATCTATGTAGACCCAGTCAGTAGAGTAGATAAAAACAATTTGTGTGATGTAATATGATTCCATCACTAATAGTGAATAATTCTATCCTTTTATATAAACCTATATAAGATATAATTTTATTTAATAAGTAAGTAATCATTTACGGATTTTATAATTTACACCTATCCTATTTACAATATTTAAATAAATGTAGGTATCATGATAATAATTGTGTACAATATTTTTTAAATGAAATTACAGGATATCAACAATTATTTGGATGTCCTGTAAATATACTTTTTCTAATATGTGTATTAAAATATAGGTAGGTACTATATAATCAAAGATGTTATGCTTTCTATGTCTAATGGGCACAAGTTTACCTATTACTTATCATTACTGAAAAAAAGAGGTACAGGAGGAAAATTAAATAGGTAAGGCAAATAAAATCTTTACCTTCTGTAATGTCTGGTCTTTAAGCTTATGTATGTACTTAATATTGTGTAATTATTGCATCAATTGTTTAATCAACTATCAATGGTTCTAACTAGAAATAATTTTAGACGTAAGAACTCTTCTTCCTGTAGGATGTTTGCATTCAATCTAATTATTTATTTATTTTAATGGAAGAATTACAGTTCAAGCACAAATGGCAAAGGCACAGGAAAAGCCAAAAGCAGACTTAGTATGATCTGAGAGGCCAAGAGACTGAAAGTTCTGAGCTTAGGAAGCACAGTTTTAATTCCAATATTTTATATACATACTTACATTTTACTAATTGATACCTTTTGATCTGATTTTATAATATTTCCTAAATACAGTAAGAATCAATTTATAACTATATCCATAGTGCCAAATAATATTCATTATATGTTATCTATTTCACAAATGTAATGCTATTGATGTAAGATAAAAATAATAATACTTAAGTATGTGTGTAGCGATGTGTAGCACGATTGCAACTTCATGTTCATTCAAATTATCAATGCCCAATTGTATGTATTTCTTAACCAATAAACAGTTGGAATAGCAAGCACCTGGAGTCCCGTAATTATTTAGTAACAACCTACTACCTACTCTATTGGCTCTGTTTTCGGCGCTTCGCTTCATCAATTAAGTGGAACAAGGCCGCATAATCGTAAATTAAATTCAGCAAGTCTCACCAGCAACATGCAGCATCAATCTGCCTAGCCTTTTCCCAACTATGTTGGGGTCGGCTTCCAGTCTAACCGGATGCAGCTGAATACCATTATTTTACATGGAGCGACTGCCTATCTGACCTTCACAACCCAGTAACTGGGTAATACGATACCCCTTGGTAAGACTGGTTGTCAGACTTTCGGGCTTCTGACGACCCGTAACGACTGTCAAAGATCCACGAATGACAGCCGGGACCAACGGCTTAACGTGCTTTCCTATGCATGGAGGAGTTTCGGTATGTAGGTAAAGACGGTCACCCAACCAATGACCAACCCCGGCAAGCGTAGCTTAACGTGATGGATCGACCCGTGCGGCTGATATTACTTAGCCACGAGCTCCTCTAGCAGCATGCAGCATCATTTATATTTTTATGCATGTCATGCCGCATGAGCGTCTAGTCTGGGTCTGGCACTGCCAATTGCTCCCGGTAGAGGGCAACATTGCTCTAGGTATACTTAATTGTAAATAATTTTAATATTAAATGCATTTTATGAGACTGTACCTACTATCGCATTATATTCTAGTAACCGTATACCTACTTCAGACCTTGCGTGTGGCTGACACTGGCATGGCCACCATCACGGATCTAAATTTTGATAACACAAAAAATTTGTCGCTAATTAGTCGAAATTTGTCGCCAAATATTAGAATTTGCCGATCACAGGTTCAAAAGATATAAGGGTGTATAGGTGGCCCCGCTGGAGAGTCCCCAGCGCAGCGTGACCCATTTTGAATCTCAAAAGCTAGGACACCTAGCGAAGATCTGTTGTCTCACAAATTTAGTTGGTAATTAGTCGGAATCAGTCGCCAAATATCAGAACTTGCCGGTCACAGGTTCAAAAGATATAAGGGTTTATAGGTGGCCCTGCTGGAATGAATTTCCCCAGCGTGCCCCATTTTATATCTCAAAAACTAGGGCACCTAGCTAAGATCTGTTATCTCCCAAATTTAGTCGCTAATTAGTCGCAAGTTTTCGCCAAGTTACAGATTTTGTCGGTGTGTAATTACAAAGATATTAAAGAATTAAATTTCTTCATACATTGGTACAAGCAAGTACAAAATACTTTAAATGGTTTCTAGACAGTAGGTATCTATGACGTCATAAAATATGGTGGAATGTTTGATTAGAAATATAAAGTAATTCTATAATGTGAACCCACCAAAGGAAAGCTGTATTCTAATGAATTTATGTAATCCTATAAACAGATCTACAATAAATATATGTAATTATTTATCGAACAAAATGTGCACTTAGTCGCTGGCAGATAGAGATGGCTGCGTTCCGTTTCATTTACGGTAAGTAAGAAGGAGATAGATGCGCGTAACCTACAGACGAGCTACTTAGAGCGAGTTGCCCGTGACGTAAGTTAAAGTGAGCCAGTTTACAGTGGAACTCATTATGAATAGTTAGGAACTTTTCGTTTTTTAATAAACTAGTGTGTGTTTTGTATGTATATTTCTCCCTATAGATATATCTATGTAAAGACAACATAAACAGAAGTCTTTGGGTAAGTTTGGAATGATATGCTAAGTGTGCTAAACTCTGAACGCAAATATAGTAAGTAAAATAAACTAACAATTTAACATTCAGTTACTTATTAGGTAATTTGAAATAAACTCGAGTGGCATGACCTTTTTTTCTCGTTCGTTTTAATTTTATCTCTGCACTACAGGTTGTTTCAAGATGCTATTTTAGAAGATTGTAAATAAATCAATAATTAATAACGTTCAATGAAATTAAAATACTTTTATAAAACGAAAACGCGGAACCGTATACGCTTGTCAAATTAATATCGTCATTGCAACGGCACATTGTATACATCTTTGATTTAAGATTATTAGGTGTGGGTTTTTTTTTTGTAAATTATTGTAGCATATTTCAAGCAATAGGTTGATACTTACATACTTACAATATGTTTTCAACGTTTAAATATTTTACTAAAGGTACGATAATTTGAACGTATTAGGTAAATCATAATTCTTATTTCGGCAAAAGAAGTTTTATTATTGTAACGTAACTTAGAGCCTTACGCTATAATTTGGTAAAAACAGTTGCATGCGACTGTACACCTTGACACTAAATAGACCAAGAGCAAGGTTTGATATTTTCAAAGAAGTTAGAGAGCGCCTCTCTAACCTAGTAATTTAAAACATAAAAACATATATTTAACTGAGAATTTATCTCTCTGACATTTCTAAGGACTTTAGACCGATAAAACTAGAAGTATATTACAAATATTAATAGAAATATTATTTTCTTGGCAATTTTTCGTAAACATTTCGATCTGGCTCTTGGACTATACCTTAAAAATTTAACTCATTATATCTTCTAAACTAAGACCCGACTAAATCTGTAACTTGACGAAAACTTGCGACTAATTAGCGACTAAATTTGGGAGATAACAGATCTTAGCTAAGTGCACTAGTTTTTGAGATATAAAATGGGTCATGCTGGGGAAATTCACTCCAGCTGGGCCCCCTATAAACCCTTATATCTTTTGAACCTGTGACCGGCAAATTCTGATATTTGGCGAATGATTCCGACTAATTAGCGACTAAATTTGTGAGCCAACAGATCTTCGCTAGGTGTCCCAGCTTTTGAGATTCAAAATGGGTCACGCTGGGGAGACTCTCTCCAGCGGGGCCACCTATAAACCCTTATATCTTTTGAACCTGTGACCGGCAAATTCTGATATTTGGCGACGAATTTCGACTAATTAGCGAAAATTTTTTTGTGTTATCAAAATTAAAATCCGTGATGGTGGCCATGCCAGTGTCAGCCACACAGACCTGGCGTCAAATCCGGTAGTTCTGATTTTTGCTGACTTGGTGTTGGCCCAATGACTAATCCAAGTTTGAGACCTCGAGAGCCGACCGCAACCTTGTCATAAATCGAAAAAACCGCGAAATTGTCGCCTTTATTTCAGTTTTTGGCGATTTTAAACCAGAAGAATATAGTTTTTCGAATAAATACCTGCGCAGTACGTCTTTTAAGTACACTGCTACAACATGAGACTAGAACTGACTCTGTAGACCCAATAGTTTCCGAGATAAAGCCTTTTTAGGGTTCCGTAGTCAACAAGGAACCCTTATAGTTTCGCTATGTCCGTCCGTCTCTGTCCGTCCGACCGCAGCTTAGCTCAGAGACTCTTAGTACTAGAAAGCTATAATTTGGCATGGATATACATATTCATCACGCCGACAAAGTGGTAAAATAAAGTTATGAAAAAAACTTTTTAGGGTAGTTTCTATATACACGTAAAGTTGGGATGTTTTTTTTTCTCGTCTACCCCATGGTGTGGGGTGTTGTTGGATAGGACTATATAAACAATTTTGGGGGTTTGTGAAAACAATTTTTCGATTTATGGATCAGTTTCTGAAATATTAAGCTTTAAAGTGTAAATTTTTGTTACGAGTCAAGAGTAAGATTAATTTTGGATGGGTGAAAAAATTCACGGTAGTAGTATATATAACGAAATTAAAAGGAAAACTATCACAGCTAAGTAGGCTTTTCAAGTTTACTCCTCGTAAACTTGTAAAATGTACTTGAAACAGTAAAAATTTCGTACAAATTCCATTGAAAGTTACTTATACTACCGTTGTTACTTATACTATATAACGTTTTAGTTGTGTAAAACAGGTAGTAAATTTATGTTATTGAACCATGTAAAAATATACAAAAATAAAATCATAACTATCTTTTTTTTTTTTTTTTTAATCTTTATTGTTTCAATTGGGGTTTTTATCCCAATGGATGGAACTATCTTATTAATAATGATTTCTAAATTTATAATATTTACGCTCGAATAACGACGAGCGGCGGCGTGCACTGCGGAACCCTATTGCTGCGCGTGTCCCGAAACACACTTGGCCGGTTTTTGTTTTATCGCCGACTAACATGCAGATTGGTGCCGATTCTCTTGTCACAAATACCTCTTAAACTATCTCTTGTCACAAATGCCTCTAAACTAGACTAAAAATCACCAAAATTTAGTTTATTCCTGTCAAACGACGATTTTCCATTCTGAAATTGACTAAAGTGACACAACTTAACTATATTTTAGTTTGACAGTACTAATATAAGACGAGTTACTAATTACGAGTTATTAATTTAGTGAAAATGGCAATTTTGCTATTCTGAATTTCACTGTTTTCACCTAAAATTTTAATTGTGAAAGTATATCAGACTATTTTTAATCGCGATTAAAAAGGTGTAGAATAAAATTAGTTGTCATGAACTAATTCACAGCAACACCTTGACTTCAAGTGCAAAAACAGTTCTGTATTTTTTTTCTTTTGCTTTTATCTCGAAAACGGTGTCCTATCACAAAAATAATTAAAATTTGGCCCCCCATTAGAAAACCCTTAAACCCCTAAACCTCAACATGTAGGTACCAAAAAAAAAAACACGTTAAAGCTATCCCCTCCCTGCTCGGTGAACAAAATATGAGAAGCCTTGTCACTTTTGAAACATTTTCGTGCGATCGGATACTTAAGTTTAAACTCATTTTTATTTTAGTTTCAATAGCATACTGAATGTGTTGCATAACAAGCCAATGCCCACGGAGTAGAGAAAGAAGCGGAGATGCCGCAAGGCAATTAGGTCGTGCGCCATCAATTAGGTCAAGACGTCACAGGTGGGCGGGGACACAAATCTTAGTTTCGAGTGAATCGTCATCGCGTTCGGGTCCGTTGTATTTTAATAGTTTTTTATTTGTTATATTGTTTTAATAATTAAGTGCGCTGTTGTTGGATGCAAAAATTGTTCAGGATCAAAACTGAAACATATTGATGGCATAACATTTCACGTGTAAGTCCCTAAAATGTATATTTTCATTTTAAAACATTTTCTCGTTTGCTAGTAGCTAGAGACATCTGTCGTCGAAGAGATGCAATATAACCACTCTTGACAACTCCGTGTTTTTATCACAATTAAGCATAATACGATGATCAATTTTCGGCTCAAATAACTTGCTGAAGTTTATTTAGCTTGTTATAAGTTATTTTATAGATAAATTACATACCTTGATACATGAAACAAGAAGAATTTAAAATAAGAAAAGTGCGGCATCTAACGGTAAGTAGCCGGTCCTAACTGACAAATAAAAATGTGGGCCTCATGCTAGCAAGACCCTATTTTATTTTTCGAATGTATTATCTTCATGTAATTTATTTGTTTTTTTTTACAGAAAAAAGAAACTCTAAAGTTTGGAAACAAACTAACGGATGGACATATCAACTTTCACCGGGAAAAGATGAAAGTTAAATTGGCTAGTCAACTTTTTAGTACAAGTGTTGCCAAAGCCTTAGAATCTTGCCGAGAAAGGCATAATTATTTCAAAGAAGCTTTTGGAACAATTTTATTTTTAAAATTAATCAACAACTTGTTTGACATACTAAATTCGAAAAATTTAAAACAATACGGATCCAAAAAAGCACTGTTTGAAGGCAATTTTTCCAAAACGTTATCATTTTTAATATTTTCTAAAAATTACATCTTGCATTTAAAAACTGGTTTCATTGGCATCATTGTTTGCATAGACAGCGCAATAGGATTGTACAAAAGTTTAGTACAAGAAAAAAAGGAACTTATTTATTTGCCCTTGTATATAGTTTAGCCAGGATCACCTTGAATTATTCTTTGGCAATATTAGAGCACACGGAAGGACAAACAACAACCCTACGGCTCGACAGTTTCAGGCGGCGTACAAAAAAACTCTTATTAACACGGAGTTAAAGGATTCCTTTAGAGGAAATTGCATTCCCCTTGAGCACATTGGAATCCTGTCTTGCTCTTCGCGTCTTAACGCTGTTATATAAAACTGTGTTGTTTAGTGGCCAATAATAAGCATTGTCCAATAAAGATTGATTATGTTAACAATTTTTTGATTTGACTACCTACCTACCTAAACAAACTTTAGTTTTTGTTTACCCTAAACCCGAAAAGGGGTCATTGTACTCATCATTTTGAACAATTTTTTCTATGGGACCAAGCTTGAAATTGCGAAAAAAAAACAGCTGTTCAGTACAGTTATCTACATCAAACTCGTCAAAATGTACTGAACAGCTGATTTTTTTTTCACGATTTCAAGCTTGGTCCCATAGAAAAAATTGTTCAAAATGATGAGTACAATGACCCCTTTTCGGGTTTAGGGTAAACAAAAACTAATGTTGTATACCCGATACACCACATGACACTATATTTTTTTTAAATTTCAAACAGGGAACACATTACCCACCTTTTGGGCCTCACCCGCAGTTGGGTAATAAATAATGTGGTCCCGCCATATTAATACCCGTAGAATGTTCTAAAACAATGTGTCATGATGTGTTACGCCATGGTGGCCAGTAGACGAACTAAAATAAAAATATCTAGTTCAGTTTCACTGTAATAATTCCTTTCACCGGTAGATGGCGTTACAAAAAATGGGCGGGATTTGCATCGTGGGGCGTAGCCATCGCCGTACCTCGTCCCCCTCTCACCCGCATTCAGGCGACGCTTGTTTCTAAAGAGATTAGGCCTTGCGGCATCTCCGCTTTATTCTTTTCTCCATGCCAATGCCAAATATAATTTTTCATCAAGCACGTAGTTTGCTTGTCAATCACATGAAGCTTCGTTCTAGTCGGTCAAAATTGCTTGACAAGCGACCGTCTAGGGACCGTATAAGGTTTGTTACTCAACTATGAAAATGGAAGTGTAATGTTTTTTTTTTCCACTTTCAATGTTTTTTGAGAAAAAATTAAAAATTGGTAACCCTTTTTTGAAACTTCTGCTGTCAGTTTGGACAACTTTACTGTCATTAGTGTCATTTATTTGTACTGGAGGGGAGTGTTTGCACATGTTGTGTGTTATCTATGGAAAGTATCAGAGTATTGTTTTGATGTAACCGGGAATTACAATTATTCGTAACAATTGGTGAAGATTGCGAAATATATTTTAGTGACATATATTAATTAGAGAACGAAGAACGTTTTCTAACTTAATTTATTTCCGAGTAGGTACAGCCGCCAAAGTTTCAGTGCACATTGTTATCAGTTTATTTTATAATTTATTAGTTATTGTGGTTATTACTGATGAAACAGAAACCAGAACTTACCTAATTGGTTAAATGTAACACTTTTTAATCAAAGTAATTTTTATTCCTAACAGATTATTTATTAGAGTTGTATTTCTGTAGATAGACTATTCAATTCTGACTGATGTTAGCATTGCCAACAATTTTGTTACAGGTTATATGGTAAAAGAATTGGAAAGCGTGTACCATGGCTCATTCATCAGGTTCTACCGGAAACTTAAGGAATGGTTTGATTGATTTCACTGCTGGTTCTTTAGGTAAGAAGAAATTTATTTTTATCAGTTAAGTATATTACTTAGAGTGATGGGTCAGTGGGTCGTCGGGGTTTGAACCAATTCGAGAAACATTATTTGAGTTGAGAGACTGTTTTGTTGATACTTGATCACCAACAAAAACCTATTTTTAGTCATAAATGGGATGGAACGAGCCTCCAGCATCCTGTATTCTCTTATTGTTTTTAGAAGATATTTTTGGTTACATTTTTATGGTCACTATGCTGTTTTTATTTAATTTTCTTAATTTTTTTTTCTGATTAGGTGGGATAGCAGTGGTGTATGTTGGACAGCCACTAGACACAGTCAAAGTAAAGATGCAAACATTCCCACATCTTTACAAAGGAATGTATGACTGTCTGAAGGTAACCTTAAAGAATGATGGCATTTTAAGAGGTTTATATGCAGGCACTACTCCAGCTATCATGGCCAATGTAGCAGAAAATTCTGTACTATTTGCAGCTTATGGATATTGCCAAAAGTTTGTCTGTAGCCTTAGTGGAGTTGAGGTAAGAATATTTAAAAATACTGTCATTGGCAATTAATTTTCTGCTTATTTAATTATAATTTTATTATTTCACTAACATAGTTTAAATAAGTTTCTTTAATTTGATCACTTGTATTTTTTGTGGTGTAGATACATATTGTGCTGACCCCAAGTTGCCCCAAGTAACTAAAAACAAGAGCAGGCTGAGACAAATTATGTCTATGTTCTATGTTAGAGAATTTGGTTTCCGCACTTAGTGCTTCATGTGGACCACTGTGCGTGGGCCATGGCGGCCATCAGCGGTTATACCAACCAGCCCACCTTCCAGGAGTTGATCAAGTCTCCTGGTCTGTTAAGAACATCTGTGAAAGACCTGGGTATTCCGAGGGTTTCTGTTCTAATCTGGGTGACGTCTGTGCATTCAAAGAGCATGTGCACAACGATTCCCTCAGCCTCTATGCAAGCTCTGCACAGAGGACTGTCCGTTATTCCTATTGTGTGGAAGTGTTTATTTAGTGAGCAGTGTCCTGTGATGGACCCCGTCACCAGACACAGGCCATTCCTGTCCAGACCTACCATCTAGAGATGGCATAGCCTCCCTGGACTGCTTGCAGCCTGGTGTCGAGGACTACCAACTCTACGCTTGTGTATGGGTGAACTCCTGTAGCCAGCTGAGTAGCTGGTTGAAGGGGATGGGTACGATTGGTTCAGATCCACAGACTGATGCGCTGGATGCTCTCCTAGCTAGTTCGTCACCTGCATCGTTACCTAGTGATCCGCTGTATCCTTTTATCCATGCAGTGTCAGTGTGTTGCGGTTATTACCGTTACTTGTTCTAGTGCATTGTGACATTTTAGTATTAGTCTCAACGTAATGTATTTTTCCCTAAGGACTGGAGTACTGAGGCACTGTTTGAGAGTATACGTATATGGTATTCATAACTCTCCTGGCTTCTAAGGCGTAAGCCGCTTGTATGATGTCCACACATACTGCCTGGTGACAGTGTTGAACATTCCCAGCGGGCTGAATATGTTGAGGTTTGTGAGAAAACTCCTCCGGTTTTAGGGTCGGTCTTTGATCCGTTGGTATATACTCTCAACTCTTGCGGGCCTGAGTAATCACACCGTTCTTCTGTGAGTATTATGTTGTAATGCTTTTGAAAGTAGTGTTGTTTCGGGGCTCTGTCGCATGGTAATGCCATCATTGATTATCGGTTGATCGCATCCTCCTTTATGCGTATGTGCTTGACTCGAGTCTTTGCTCAGGGTTCCTGTTATATTAAGCCTAAAGGCGGGCCGCCTGTTCTCGCAGGATGAGGTGTAGAGGCGGCTGTCCAAGCATTGGCAGAAGAGCGGCCGTGGGTTTAGTTCTCATGCAGCTAGTGATTGCTACACAAGTCAACTGCTGCAGTTTTTCGAGATCTCTTCGGGCTGTGCTCAGATCTGTCCTGGGCCATCAGACTAATGAGCCGTATGTGATGTATGATGCCGTATCCGATGACTGTGGTGTATAGCCAGTAAGTGACCTTGGGGCTAATCCTCCAATTCCTGCCGAGCAGTTGCTTGCACTGCCACAGGGATATGCTGGCTTTTGTGGTGATGTCGTTGGTATGTTTTGCCCAATTCAGCTGTTTGTCCACAAAGATGCACAGGTATTTGGTTGATAGGCTTAGGGTAGTACCAAAGAAACGTGGTAGTTGCAGTGCTGTCAGCTTCCTCTTTTTTGTAAAGTGGATCAGCTCGGTCTTTGTAGGGTTCACTGATTGTTGGTGTTTATTGCACCAGTCCTCTTTATCAAAGCTAGGCGCATGAGGTTGCATAGGGTATTTTCGTGGGTGCCATTAATTATTACGGTTATGTCGTTGGCGTAGCCTACGGTGAAGTATCCTTTGTCATTGAGGGTTTTGATGGGGTTGTCTACGGCATAGCATAGCATAGCTGTCTTCCATAGCAGCGGAGAGAGATCGCCCCCCCCTTGCGGTCGGTCCTTTGCCACGATGGCCCTTGTGGTGTCGTTCACTGCACAGCTCTCAGTTTGAGCATGATGATGATCTCTCAGCGTCGAGTCTATGCTCGTGGCTAAGTAATAACAGCCGCACGGGTCGATCCATCAGGTTAAGCTACGCTTGCCGGGGTTGGTCCGTGGATGGGTGACCATCTTTACATACCGAGACTCCTCTGTGCCTCGGAAAATCACGTTAAGCCGTTGGTCCCGGCTGTCATTCGTGGATCTTTGACAGTCGTTACGGGTCGTCAGATGCCCGAAAATCTGACAACCCAGTCTTATCAAGGTGTATCGTATTACCCAGTTACTGGGTTGTGGAGGTCAGATAGGCAGTCGCTCCACGTAAAATACAAAGTATTCAGCTGCATCCGGTTAGACTGGAAGCCGACGCCAACATAGTTGGGAAAAGGCTAGGCAGATTTGAACTTGGACATATATTTTTTTTTGTATAATATTTTATTTCTATATATGTACATCGTGTCGTTTTACATCCTCGTCAAATTTAAGGATACATACATAGACAATCAAACCGAACAAATTTTTCCATGGCATCAACATCGTAATCGCGAAAAAAACCTGTCGTCCCATACATTTACGTCGAGTATTATCGGGTATTGAAACCCGTAAAGTGGGATGTTTTTTTTTCTCGTCTATCCCATGGTGTGGGGTGTTTTTGGATGGGTCTTTCAAAAATATTGCGGGTTTGTGAAAACAATTTTTCGATTTAGGGATCCGTTTCTGAAATATTAAGCTTTAAAGTGCTAATTTTTGTTAGAGTCAAGTGTCCGGGCCCCTGCCAGCTAAACAATTAGTTTTGGATGGGTGAAAAAATTCACGGTAGTAGTATAACGAAGTTAAAAGAAAAACTATCACAGCTATAGGCTTTTCAAGTTTACGAGTAGGTAATAGTCAAATATTCATGAAACAACAAAAAGCCCTCTTCTTAGTTCGCGTTATTGTGCAACTACGGAACCCTGTTACTGCGCGTGGCCCGACACGCACTTGGCCGCTTTTGTTATTTACTGATGTTGCTTGTATTTCAGAAAGTGGAGGATTTATCAGCCTTGGGTAACGCGTCGGCCGGTTTCCTTGCAGCATTCTTCTCTTCATTCACACTGTGTCCCACTGAATTAATCAAGTGCCAGCTACAGGCCCTGCGGGAAGTCAATGTGCAATCCTCACAAACTGTTGTACGATGATTATTTTGGGTATTTCATTTGTCCTAGCTATCTGAATTTAAGCATGCAGTTAATTGTTTAATAAACTGTTGACATTTATTATTTTTATGCTCGAGATCCCCTTTGTAAAATAATGTGTGAACAATTTATGATTCAATGTTACATAATGCTCTCAACAGTTTTTAACCTAAAGTTTATAAAATTAAATATCTTACAGATATATTTCGTACGCCATTTAAAACTTAATAAAATAAAAGTACTTATCTATTGTATGCTTATATTAGTATGAGCATGTTATCACAGTAAATCACTTCATTATCTCATTTGCGCTATATTTTTATTGTGACCTTCAAAGTAATGGTAGGTATAGATATTATTGCAAAGTGATGTTTGTATGGAATTTCTTTGACAGGTGAAAGTGTCGCCGCTGCAGCTCACGCAACAGATATTTAGACAATATGGCATTCAAGGTCTGTTCCGAGGACTGGTGCCGACCATCATGAGAGAAATGCCTGGATATTTCTTCTTTTTTGGAGGATATGAAGGTAATTTAATTGTTTAAAAGAGGAGCTCGTGGCTAAGTAATAATAGCCGCACGGGCCGATCCATCAGGTTAAGCTACGCTTGCCGGGGTCGGTCCGTGGATGGGTGACCATCTTTACACACCGAGACTCCTCCGTGCCTCGGAAAGCACGTTAAGCGGTTGGTCCCGGCTGTCATTCGTGGATCTTTGACAGTCGTTACGGGTCGTCAGAAGCCCGAAAGTCTGACAACCAGTCTTATCAAGGGGTATCGTATTACCCAGTTAATGGGTTGTGGAGGTCAGATAAGCAGTGGCTCCATGTAAAATACTGGTATTCAGCTGCATCCGGTTAGACTGGAAGCCGACCCCAACATAGTTGGGAAAAGGCTAGGCCGATTGATTGCTTGAAGGTAATTTAATTCTTTTATGACAAGTAGGTACCCCAAAAAGTTTTCCTAGTTCATCGACCAATTGTCTTTTTTGCGTCTTTTATTTACCAAAAAATCAAGACTTAAAAGATACAATTAAAATGTTACAGGAACAAGAGAATTGTTGAAGAAACCAGGTCAGACCAAAGACGACATAGGATTTGTAAGGACAATGATAGCAGGCGCAGTGGGCGGTCTCGTCCTGTGGACTATCATATTCCCCTCAGACGTTATCAAGTCAAGAATACAAATATCAAACAAGAGTCAGAAGTTTCTGACGGTCGGATACGAAATTGTACAGAAAGAAGGTACTTATGTTATCTTTTAGTTTATTTGCAAAGATTTGCTTGTCTTCAATATCTCTGGTTGTATAAATGTTTATTTTTCTACATACCTACACGTCACACGTGGCGAAAGTAAGTGCGTAGCTAATTGCGTATGTGCCCTAAAATTATCTTCGGGCATCATTTGTTTGTTATAGGCCATGGTTTCATCATTTTATATGTCACGGATTCGCGTTATAATTTGTCCAAGAATTTGTCTTATCCCTTGATAAATGAACGCGACGATTACGTATTAGCACGCGCGACGAGCACTTACACAGGGTTATTTTAAATTGGCTAGCTAAACTCCGCAGACGCGATGGGTATCGTAAATGTTTCCACTGCTGGAACACAGGCCCAGTTGATGGATGTCACATAAGTTCGTTTTTTTTTTTGGTTCTGGGACATGCCGGTTTCCTCACGATGTTTTTCTTCACCGTTTTTTTTTTATCTAAACATGATAAAACAAAAACTATATTAATTTGATGATTTTTTTGTGGGGTCATCGACTGCAGTTATTGTACGTAGTCACTCGTAATATCGGTTCAAAAAATCTGTTTTTTATGTGTAAACTTCACAGACGTGATGACGTGATAATTATCTAAACACGATAAAACAAAAGAAAACTTTTTTCTCAAGTCATACATCAAGTAACAACACTAACTGCGGTCATTGACCTCCCAAAAAAAAAACATCAAATCTTTTATTTTTTATTTTATCGAGTTTACAAATATCGATATCCATCGCGTCTGCGAAGTCTGCTAGCCAATTTAAAATAATCCTGTATTAAGACACGGGCTACGCCTACGTGCAAACAAGGCTTCTATCTGCGGACAGGGCGACCAGAATAGCTTAACACTGGCGTAATTAACACCGCTCAAAATGGGTTACTGAAATTAAGATGCATTTGGTTTCATACAATATTGCGATTTACGACAGCCGCGATCAACCCCAAATGAGTCTGACCGAAATACCTATTATAGAAAACAAAAATGTTTCAAATCATATTAATTGACGGAAATAGCGCCTTCTAACATTCATCTTCGTATAAAGGTGGCCCTTACAATACAATAAGATGGAAATTGTAAGTAACAATAATTTAAAATGCGAACATTAAAGATTAACGTAGTCAGTATTACCAAGGTACTTGCGTGAGATAACATTAAACGCGCAATAAAGTATCTCGTCATTCATGTTGACCTCGCCAGCATAGGAAGCGATAAGAAACATAATTCAATGAACGCTAATCGTCTTCAAGACATCGACATTTTCATCATTAATTATTTCTTTAATCAAGATTTTGATAGCACCTTTATTTCTTAGCAGTAAGGGCGGTTTTTGTAGTGCAAGTACTCGTATTTATACTGATGTACTTACTGTTGATATTATGTCACTGAACCGATTTCACCGAGACATGAGCTCTACAGCTCTCTCTCTGTCCTATAGCTTCTGCAAAAAAAAACCGCCGAATGCATTTATGTAACACAACATCTTCCTTTTTTGAAGTCAGTTTAAAATTAAACATAATTGTGGGTTTTTTTTTAATCAATTAATAAAAGCGTGGCTGTCTCACAGCAGAGTTAGGATTTCGAAATGAAATAATAAATAAAAAAATACACATTTTAGTCCATATTTTTTTATTGAAAATTAATCAATGGTAATGCGGATTTTGTTTTAAAAATTACATAATTTGTTGTTTCTTCCGTTCTTGTTCTGCTCGGGCCCAGACGTGGTTGATTTATAGCGGGAAAAAGTTTTCGCTTAGTCCATCTCGTAAACGTCAGATATTGTAGTGGGAACTAAACTCCCTCCGAGCCGTAACGTACGATTCTCCTTCCTTCAAAAACGCTTCGGTAGCGTACGTACGGTGCGCTCCTGACCACTGTGACAACGCGACTGACGAATTCGCACGAACGACAAATCTATAGCGCTCGTCCCCCGGCGCTTAGTTAAAACGATTTTTTAACTATTTAAATTTCCAATTTTAACTCTGCCGTGAAACACCCGCTACTTATGTAAACATTCGGCGGACAGGCTTAACAGCAAAACATCAATCTGGATACAATCCTAACCCAGGTTGTAACAGTTCCGATTCAATCAACATTGTAACCAGAACAGAAACTCTTTACATACATAGTTACACAAAATAGTGCCGTGAACTCGTGACTGACAGACAGACATTACACAGTCTAAACTACTGAAGATCAAAATATAATAAGAAAGATTTGACCCTCTTATCTGTCGTATCCTGCGTTGTTTACTAGCTCGTGTTGAGATTGGTGTCGTAACCGAATTTTCGTTTTCGTTTTGGAGTTCCGTTTGGGGTTCCGTACCCGAAGGCACCCTTCGGGTACGGAACCCCAAACGGAACTCTATTACTAAGCCTCTGCTGTCCGTCCGTCTGTCTGTCAGCGGGCTGTATCATGAACCGTAATAGGTAGACAGTTCAAAATTTTCACAGATTGTTTATTTCTACATATAAAATCAAATAATAAAAATAAAATAATGTCAAAAATTGATTAAATTAGAACCCTTTAATTTTTAACATTATTTTATTTATATAAAAAAACGTTTTTTTAATTGAAGTTTTTTTTTTTTATATTTTGTGGTGGTGCTACAGATCCCCTCGTGTGTGAGTCCGACTCGCACTTGGCCGATTTTTACTTAATGATGTTTTTGTATTTCCAGGTGTGCTGGCTTTATACAACGGACTCAAACCAACGTTGGTGCGGACAATCCCGGCAACAGCTGCCCTCTTCGTAGTCTACGAGTACTCGAAGAAATGGATGCACCACTCCTTTGGAGACTAACCCAGTCGTGATAAGTGTTATAGTGGAATTACAATATTTAATTTATTTTTGAAATGTTATACTTAAGTACATAGGGTTCTAAAGAAATTTGCTCACTTAACAAACAGATAAGCACTGTCTTGGATCAAAAGGCTCTAATTTTAAACAGAATACGTATACATAAGTTTGCATAAGCCTTATTTCAGCAATGAATCAACAATAGATCGCCTCCCTTTTTACGATTACTTATAAACTAAAATTTAGTACTTCTAAACTGACTATTCATAAATGCCTTGACAAGTAGTTGCTGAGTATTACTGTAATTTAAATTAAACTTAATAATTCCATAATAATGCATTTAAACTAGCTAGTCTTATTACATCACTGCGTTTTATGCTGTGATAACTTTGGTCAAGGCAGTATTTATCAGATGTTGTGACAATATTCAAGAACTAGGAGGGCTCGAAGTGATATACAAGTACCATAAATATGAATTAGTATGTAATACAAATAAATATTTTTTTTAAATCTTTTCTGATTACTTATAATTCTTTTTAAAGCAAAATACCTACAAATACACTACACAACACACTACACAACACACTTATACAATACACTTTGTATACAATACACTTGTTGTGTGATATGTAGGTAAAGCCAGCAACAAAAGTCGATTAACACTTGCAGTTTTTTAATCTTAATTATTAAGCGAAATATTTAATTCAAATCGGAACAGAAGCACTATAATTTTAAAAACATTAACACTTAACAGTTAAACGAAACAAAAGCAGTTTATCGAATCATTTTGTGTTAATTTAGATGATGCCAAAAAGTAGCAGTCTTAACCGACTTCTGTTGCTGACCGTACCATCGTAGACATTTGCGGTGAACCACTTTTGAACCTTATTACCATAGTAATAAGATCGAAAACTGGTACACCGCAAATGTCCGCGATAGTACCTACATATATCCCAGCCCAAGGTTCGCACGGATGATTTTTCCGCGCATTGGATTTTCAACGCACTGCTTGAAAATCCAGTGCAAGATAAAATCCCGCCGCGATGTTTTTACGCCCGCGCGATCTTAGGCTTATTGCGCCATTGTGCGTACATGCTTATTACTGCGGATTTTTAAAATCACAGCGAAACCACTGATCCCTCATAAGTAGTCATTATCAACCAAGATCAATATCCTGCAGTAGTCACCCGGTCGTACCTAATTACCTACTATAGTCTGGGTACATTCAAAGGTTCCATAGTTTATCTTCGGTAACACCGAAATATCTCTAATAAAATGTGACTATTCACTAGTAGAAATTGATTTATATTCCCGCCTAAAGCATAACAGGTAGACGCACTAATTCCGTCACTCTCGATTGTTTGTCCACCGCACCCATGGACCTAATATACAAACTGGACTGAGCTCCAAAAACACGAGCAGAGAGAGATATACCATACCAAAGCTGTTTATCTCTTTCTAATAGGGTGACCAAATATTTTTATAACAATCAGGAAAATTCGTTTTGAAAGAGAATTTGGGTCCGGTTGACATTAAGTGATTTCAAATTATTGTTTGTATTACAAAAAATATTGTAATTAAGTTACTTATATAGTGAAATAATGAAACTTTATACAACATGTTCCCGCAATCGTGACATGCCTTCAACACGCGGGTAGGGCTAGTAGCCAATAATCATAAAAATTATAATAAGATAGAATAATTCGTAAATTGAAAAAAAGAAAATTTAAAACAAACTAAATAATGAAATAATAACCACAATTAGGATCACTCTATGAAAAAGACTCATTCATGAAGCTATTATTCTATGCCATCTGGTAAAAGGTCATTGACCAACACCGTTTTTTTATGTTCATCGTTTGTCTATTGTACTGACCCAGCTATTAAATAGCTTCATGGAAAAAAAAAAACTCGAGTGGCGTGGCCTTTTCTTTCTCTTTCGTTTCAATTTCATCTCTGCGCTACAGGTTGCTCCAAGATGGTATTTTAGAAAATCGTAAATAAATCAATAAATAATAACGTTTAATGAAATCAAAATATCTTTGTAGAACGAAAATGCGGAACCTTATACGAGTGTTGAATTAATGTCGCCATTGCAGCAGCACGTTGGATAAAAACTATACATTCCTATCGAAATACTTTTTTCCAAAGCTTCTTATTTGAAACTGAACATTGTTGTGTTCTATGTCGGTTTTGAACCGTGTATCTACCCATGTTTTTGAGAAAAGAAGTTATGATAGCTAGACTACAATATTGTTGAGACACGTCTTGTGTCGATTGATCAAATATGATCACGTACATGATACGGCTTATGAAGTAGGCAAGGGTGCATGTAGAATCTCGTTCCGGGACCATGCCCCTTTCTTGCTCTTTTTTTCGTTTGCTTTAGAGAGCTGGTGTTTGGGTATTTAAGGGAAGCAAAGAGAAATAAAACTTAAGTGTGTCAAAAATCAAAATCAAAAGTTACTTATTGAAACTAGGCTGAGAAACAATCTGATAATACAAATTATAAAACCAATATCCTTACTACTGGAACAATTTATGGTGCCTACATTAGCAATCAACCCTCGTCGTGATTTTGCTATACAAAAATCTGCCGGCTTGAAATGAAGGCTACACACCACAGAATTTTTAGTAATTGTTTGTGATTCGGGAATTACAGCCTGGTTGGATTTTTGCTTCATGTCTTCTTTCGATGTAAAGCTGTAACCAACATAAAAATTATGTTATTTCAATCACGCGATACATAGGTACAAATTGTATTTTCGGCTAACATTAATAGTTTTAACAGAAATACAATAAAGCTTTAGCGTCTAGAGCATGATCACGCTCAAAACTGTTATTAAATAAAATCTTTGTTATTCGGATCCTTACCTGTGATATGAATTGCCACACAACCAGCATATGATTCACTTTTACATCTCTCATCTCTCTACACTTTCTCACCATTATTACCCGACTACGGCGAAGCAAAAAGGAAGGTTATGATTTTGACCGGTATGTATGAAGTTCACACGCCATTTTAGGGCATAAATCGAACCGATTGCGTGTGACTCCGGATTTTTAATTTGTCTGTCTTTTTCTAATTTCAGATGAGAATATTTTCTTGTTTCATACGTTTTAAACCGTGACTTTTCAGTAGTCGGGTTTTAGTTTTAAACTTATTTTTTATTTTCACTATTTAAATTGAAAAAGAACCGCCATGAAACCATTGGTGTCAGATTTCAGTGTTACCAGAGTAATCATATGATTTTGATTATTTTTACTTATGGATTTTACTTGTAGGTATAAAATTATTGACTATGATGTACAGATTGTAAACATATAAATACAATTATTTAAAACTAATCTAAATGCTAAAAAAAATATACGTAACTTATTTTACTTGTAGTTGGTGAAATATTTTCTACCATCTTTAACATTTTTATCTTTTGGCAATTGAGCAAATGGGACAAACGGCCTCAGTTCGGGCTATCTCTCTCGTCTCGTTTTGCCTCAGCTAAGATATCCTATCAAAAGTAAACCTAAGGCGCAATCTTTATGGTTAATTTTTTGTATGATACGATTTTTGGAGAGCTCAGTCCTGTTTATATTATATTATTAGGTCCATGACCGCACCAGAACGACGGACGGACGTCAACTAGAAACGAGATTATTCGGTCACAGTAAATGTACTGGTTACTTCGGCGTCGTCATCTTTTTCTCGTTGACGACCCGTTACCGGTACCTACCAGTCACTTTTTTTGCAAGAAAGTTAGATTTTCCGAAAGTAAATGAAATAAAAAAAACCGGCCAAGTGCGTGTCGGGCCACGCGCAGTAATAGGGTTTCGTAGTTGCATGGAGTCAGTCACTTCGACTACCCCCGCGCGCATGCGCCGCCGCCGTACGGACCGGTACCTGTGCCGCCGGTAATGCCAAACTCCTTCGCCCGTCGTTATTCGAGCGTAAATGTTATTAATTTAAAATTAATTATTAATAAGAATGTTATGATTTTATTTTTGTATATTTTACATGGTTCATAAACTTATATTTACTACCTGTTTTACACAACTAACTACGTTATATAAGCAATTTTTAATGGAATTTGCTTTTTTTACTTTTCCAAGTACATTTTATAAGTTGGTTGACTATTAGGCCTCGTTTACGGACACGCGGGGCGTCAGGCGGCGCAGTGCGCGGGGCGGGTTGCGGGGCGTCAAGCGTTTTCTCCGTTTATGGCACGCATGCGGCGGCGCACGCGGTGGCGCTCGCGGCGGCGCTCGCGGCGGCGCACGCGGTGGCGCTCGCGGCGGCGCACGTGGTGTCATTAAGTATGTTATAAAGAAGTTAAACCGAAGAAACCCGCCGCGTCTCCCGCTGCGTTACCCGCCCCGTCCGCCGCGGCGTCGCCCGTCGCTTTACCCGCCACATGCGACGATACAATACAAACAAACGCATGAAAAATCGCTTCTCCGTAAACGCTCTCATAGAACGCCCTATGTTTGAATTTGAACGTCTCCGTAAACGAGGCCTTACTCGTCAACTTGAAAAGCCTACTTAGCTTAGCTGTGATAGTTTTCTTTTTAACTTCGTTGTTTATACTACTACCGTGAATTTTTTCACCCACCCAAAACTAACCGTTTAGCTGGCAGGGCGGTCGGGGGGGAGGGACAATTGACTCTAACAAAAATAAGCACTTTAAAGCTTAATATTTCAGAAACGGATCCCTAAATCTAAAAATTGTTTACACAAACCCGCAATATTTTTGAAAGACCTATCCAACAACACCGCACACCATGGGGTAGACGAGAAAAAAAAAACATCCCCACTTTACGTGTACAGAAAAAAATTTTTTTTTTCTTGATTTTATTTTATCACTATCGGGCGTGATGAATATGTATATCCATGCCAAATTATAGCTTTCTAGTACTATGAGTTTCTGAGCTAAGCTGCGGACGGACATACGTCCGTCTGTCCGTCTGGACATAAGGAAACTATAAGGGTACCTTGCTGACTACGGAACCCTAAAACCGAGTAAGCAGTAGTGGCCTAGTGGTAACAGCCGCGACTTACTAGGTTCGAACCCAGACAGGCGCTTTAGTTTGTGTAAATTATTGCATCACCATTACTCTCAAAACGCTGAAGGAAAACATCGTTATGAAACCGGTATGTCCTACATCCACCAACACGCACTGAGCCGTGGCGGATTACGGCCCACTCCCTCTCACCGAGAGGAGGCGTGTGTCCCAGCAGGTCCCAGCAGTGGGAACATTATAGGCTGATTATGTAAACGAAAATAACCTTTGAATGTTGTCAAACTATACCTACATAATATACAGCGTGTATGAGAAATGTGTGGTCATATTAATCTCGCGTGATGTGGGTGAACAAGTGGCGTGATGTGAGTGAACAAGTGGCGTGATGTGGGTGTACAAGTGGCGTGATATGGGTGTACAAGCAGCGTGATGTAGGTGTACAAGTGGCGTGATGTGGGTGTACAAGTGGCATGATATGGGTGTACAAGTAGCGTGATGTAGGTGTATAAGTGGCGTGATGTGGCTGTAGAAGTGGCGTGATGTGGGAGTACAAGTGGCGTGATGTGGGTTTACAAGTGGCATGATATGGGTGTACAAGTAGCGTGATGTAGGTGTATAACCACTTATACACCTACATCACGCTACTTGTACATCACGCCACCGTGATGTGGCTGTAGAAGTGGCGTGATGTGGGAGTACAAGTGGCGTGATGTGGGTGTACAAGTGGCATGATATGGGTGTACAAGTAGCGTGATGTAGGTGTATAAGTGGCGTGATGTGGCTGTAGAAGTGGCGTGATGTGGGAGTACAAGTGGCGTGATGTGGGTTTACAAGTGGCGTGATGTAGGTGTACAAGTGGCGTGATGTGGCTGTAGAAGTGGCGTGATGTGGGAGTACAAGTGGCGTGATGTGGGTTTACAAGTGGCGTGATGTAGGTGTACAAGTGGCGTGATGTGGCTGTAGAAGTGGCGTGATGTGGTTGTACAAGTGGCGTGATGTGGGTTTACAAGTGGCGTGATGTAGGTGTACAAGTATGTATGGGATGGCTGATTATTTTTCGCTATTACGATCTTGATCCCGTGGAGAAAGTTGTTCAGTTGTATCGCGTGTACCTTTAAATATGACCACAGATTTCTGACTTCTTTATTAACCTGAATAAGTACTATGTAGACAAAAGTGCATTAAAACAAAAATCTTAAATTCATTCATTCACAGCCTGAACCGCTGCTGGGTGCAGCATGATATTTTGCAAAAAATTTCCTATAGTATAACGAAGGTGAGCACTATAGTCTGTTTTTTTTAACAAACGAGTACTGAGTTATGTGTCTCGCACATTTCCGATATTGACAGAGTGAGATGGGTCATTGGTCGGGGTAGGGCCAACGGCATTATGTTCGTCAAGTAGGCCTTTACGAACATATTTGTAAACAAAAAATTTTTAGTGGTCCGCACTTCGGACCAGTACCTATCGCTACCGAACGCGACAGCGTTATCGCTTATATCTGAATAGACCGATAAAGATAATCTCTGCAAGTACCTACCTATTGATTCGATTACAAAAATTCTATCACTGATATGTCGTGGTCAAATTAACGGGATGTGCCGTTGATTATCGCGTTGAAGGGCGTTAGCCGTAGGTGTAGCCACCACTTACCGCGATAATTTGACCGAATTTAACTACCCCGATGTTTATGGCGATGATGCGCATTGACGTTGACTTTAATGTGGCCGCGGCAATAGAAAGCTACGCTATTGCCGAGTGCCATAGGATATGTTTTATGTTAAAACATGCGGACTAAGTCGCGGGCAGCAGCTGGCAGCTAATAAAACAAAGTTATTAACCGATAATAATTGTTATCTACAACAACAATACACAATAATAAAGAAGTCAGGACGTTTTTCAACTGATGTCTAATTGTTATCGGATAAACACTTGTAGTGTGTACCTACCTATATGTCGCAGTAAGATGGTTGTATCCGTCATATAGTTATAAAAGGATACAGACATAAACTCACGCCTTCTTCGCTTGGGGGCAGGCAGAAACTGCAGAATGCCGCGCCACCTGCTACGATCCTTACCTACATAGTTACATAGTCCTTTTGCCTCGTTTACGTTCATATTTTTTTTTTTGTGACTTGATGATGACAGTAACATTCAAGACGATTGATGTCACAAAAATAAAAAACCGGCCACGTGCGTGTCGGACCACGCACAATAAAGGGTTTTGTAGTTGAAAAGAATGTATCCCAAAAACAAACTTATGAGGCCGTACCCGAAATTTTGACGATATCCCTGTTTACGTGATTTTACAGTTATAATTATAATACTGTATTTCTATAAGATTTAATAATGTATGAGCTACTTTTTTATTTTTATTACTTATATAATTTTGATTAATCGACCTCAACCGGCGACTGTTTCGTGAATTTTTGCTGTGAGAGGTTTAGAATATCACATATTTACGAATTGTTTTGACTTCGAATAAAAAAGGTCGAAAAGGTATGAAAAAATTACAATATATTTCTCTTGTTCATAAAATTAAAAAAAAAAAAAAAACAGGAATACACTTCAGTTCAAAATCAATCCATTTTTTTTTTAAATGCAAAAACTTAAAAACATTTGGCATTAAAAAATCTTTTAAAATATCGGCGTTTTACCTGAAATAAAACGCTTGTTAAACTACTTACCTTATTCGAAGCATAATTAAACTATTGAGATAGGCTGAACCATGTTTCCTGTGCCTTTTTTCCTTACGTTTCTAGCGATATAGCTCTGTCTCGCTCTCATGACGTCACCAGGTCAGAGAGGGGAGCGCATTTTTGAGCTCGCGCGCTCGGTCTTGTTCATTGGATGATTGACTATGTCACCTGGCAGAAATTAATATTATGCTTCGAATAAGGTAAGTAGTTTAACAAGCGTTTTATTTCAGGTAAAACGCCGATATTAAACACTTGACCGTTATTCGAAGCATAATTAAACTATTGAGATATTGTCTGTTATCGCCTGGTGACGCTCATGACGAACGCCAATGTGTAGGGAAAGATCAAGAAAAAAGAAAAGATGTGTTTGAAAATATTCAACAAAATATCAATAAATCAACATAATTCACTATGAGACAGGTTTAAATAGAGCAGTAATGCTGTCACTCCTAGAAGAGCCCGAAACCTGTCGTTTATAAAATCGATTAAAAGTGTTTGAGGACCTCCAATTTCCCCGAGCCATAATATCTTCCATGGGGAAGTTGTCCAACCAATTCTTGGAAGCAACAGCGGAAGGGACACTCAGGACTAGCAACAATACCTGCCTGACGCATCAGAGCTTTAATCCAGCCTGCAATAATAGTTCGTGAGGCCGCACGAGCCGTGGTGACAAACAAGTTAGGACATTTAGCTTCCTGACGTCTAGTGGAAAGCAGTGATACAGTTTGTTCAACCCAGTATACGGGGTCCAAATTATCGTTATCGGTCATTAGGAGTGTCAAGTCATGAATACGCCTACCAGAACAGAGTACTAAGAGGGCAGCGGCTTGACTCGAAACATCAAAAATGTAGTCATGATTTATTGTTCTAACGCCAAGAAAACATACAAAATCGTCAATATTCCACACGGGTAACCTAGAAACAATTGGTTTTTGATTGAAATCGATTTCAAAATATGTTACACCAAAGCACGATTACTTAGAACACCTGAATCATTTACATTATTACATTACAAAGGGTGGAGACCATAGACTTGTGTAACAATATTGTATTATAAGACAGTTTATGTTTTATATGCAGATCAGCCAGAAAACGAGCTAGGTCAGATCCTGAGGGATTCTTAGGGCTAATATGACTCTACACCACGAAACCCAGCGGTTTCATGCAGGTTTGCAAGTTCTTAGGGTAGAATCGCGCCAAGAACTTTTCAAAAGATCTATCTGAGAATTATTCCACTTACCTAAATGATGTGTCCACCCCCACATTTCCAAACTTCCAACACTAGATCCTGGACGCGAGGAGGTGGCAGTCCCGTTGTCACATCGATCAATACTTTGTTCAGGTTCTATATTGTGAACGGTGGGGCCAGAGCCCAGGCTTTGAGACCTCCGCGCCAAAAGACTTTCTCCCATCGCGGTGCTACTATCAAGTAAATTCCTGATGCCCGATTGAGGTAGCTCAAAAACCCTGGGAATCAGGAACGGGGGTGCGAACACCCATGCCAGATCGAATTTCCAAGCAATCGAGAATGCATCGTGGGCTACAGCTTGTTTGTCGTTCTGATCTTTCGACACGTAATGAGGGACTACGTGACCGTTGCTGGAAGCAAACAGGTCCACTTGGGGAATTCCCCATTTTAAAAATATTATCTTGGTAATCTCGGGTATCAGATGCCATTCGGGGACCTGGCGAAACCGCGATAGGTTATCGGCATGGTTGTTGTACCTCCCCGGAATGACTTACACATTGATATGAATTTGGTACTGATCTATCAAACAAAACAGGTCGTATGTTATGTCCATCAATCGCGAGGATTTGGTTACCCCTGCGTGACGGAGATACGCTACTACCGTGCGATTGTCGCATTGTATGGTGACCGTAGATCAACTGAGATACACTGGATGACTTTGAAAAACCTTCAATATTGCCAACATTTCTTTTACGTTGCAGTGACAATTCTTCTCGTTCTGGGACCACGTTCCCCATAGAGACTGGTTGTCCATCTGGGCCCCCCAGCCTAAGTCGGAGGCGTCCGTTTTAGTCGCTGGTGCGTGGTGTAGAATTGACGGATGTTGCAAATTGTGGCTCCACCATTGTAGGTCGCCTATTGCATCTGCAGGTACAGTGTATACCTTGACAGAATTGTCCAATTGTAGTGTGTTTAGGAATTTCAATAGAGCTCGATAGTGCAATCTCCCTCTTTGGACAACAAAACTCGCAAAGTTTAGTGCTCCTATTACTCTTTGCAACTTCTTTAGGTTTGTCTTCCGCAAATCTACGATTTCGCGAATCTTCGCTAGTAATGAGGTTACTTTTTCCCTTGGCAGACGTTCGAGGTTTAGCCAAGGATCCCACAGTACTCCTAGGTAAACCAGGGATTTCTTTGGTGTTAGGATAGATTTTTCGAAATTTATTTGCCAACCCAGATATTTTAATGTTTTTACGAGAAGACTTACATGGCCTGCGAGAACTGCTGGGTCTCGGTGAGCCAAAAGAAAATCGTCGAGAAATACTAATATTCTCACACCTTGGCTTCTCATAATTTGGGCAATCCAATTTGTCAAACTGGCAAAAGTTTTTGGTGAAAATCTGGTGCTTGCATTTCCTTCCAATGATCGACGAAATTCGATAAATGACCGGCTTGAAATATTTTCATGTCAATATTTACTTCTCTTGGCATTTAAGCCTGAAGGTGATGACCTTCGCTTATTTCCGCCACGTTTATGAGCGTCGTATCTTTGGGTTTGTTTTGCCCCGCGGGAGCGAAAGGAACCTCTATCCATTACGCCACTACCCTGTTGAGGATAGTTGCAATACGCATGTGCTGGTCCTTGCGAAGGACACTGTATATTATTCTGCAAAAAGCCACCCTGCGAGGGGACGTTACAGTTCTGACAGCCTTGTGAAGTCATGCTTGAGTTATATAGTTCTTACCCTGCGTGGGTGGAACTGAATATTGCCCCTGCAAGGGACGTATATACGCATGTGCTGGTCCTTGCGAAGGACACTGTATATTATGCTGCAAAAAGCCACCCTGCGAGGGGACGTTACAGTTCTGACAGCCTTGTGAAGGCATGCTTGAGTTATAGTTCTATACCCTGCGAGGGTGGAACTGAATATTGCCCCTGCGAGGGACGTATATACGCATGTGCTGGTCCTTGCGAAGGACACCGTATATTATGCTGCAAAAAGCCACCCTGCGAGGGGACGTTACAGTTCTGACAGCCTTGTGAAGGCATGCTTGAGTTATAGTTCTATACCCTGCGAGGGTGGAACTGGATATTGCCCCTGCGAGGGACGTATATACGCATGTGCTGGTCCTTGCGATGGACACTGTATATTATGCTGCAAAAAGCCACCCTGCGAGGGGACGTTACAGTTCTTACAGCCTTGTGAAGGCATGCTTGAGTTATAGTTCTTACCCTGTGAGGGTGGAACTGAATATTGCCCATGCGAGGGACGTTTGAGCCATTTTCCAACTTGCGAAGTTGAGGTATTACCATAAGCCGATTTTGTAGATGTACCAGCCGATCTAGAAGCAGGCCAGAAGGCTTTTTTGATACCGCCAGCTTTTTCTAATGCAACAACTAACTGCTAAGAATTGAATAAGCTAACCTCAGATGGAGGTATTTTCTTTATTGCCGCTTTTATTAAGGGATCGCGAACTGCATTAGTTATGCTGTCTCTGCGCATCTGTATAGATTCAGCACTATGGCCGCAAATCATTTGCAATAGGTCTGCCGAAACCTTGCTGAACTCACCAGAAGTGAAAATGTCATTCAACTTTTTTATAGCCTCGAAGTTAATTCTCTCTGGTCTCGGATCCATGTCAAAAATGCACAAAGTTCCTTCTCCTTTTGTTTTAAAATACCGTGGTCTGATCTCGTTTGCCTCGAGTTCGACGAAACCCGGGCTATGGTTATACGATTTAAAACTGAATTTCTCTTAAAATGTTCAAGTAACGCTCGTCTGTCTTTGGAACAGCCGGTTCCTTAAGCTTAGTTTCAACATCTAAATTATTTATAAGACTACTACCCTCCAGTTCTAAATCATCCTCCGTGAAAAGGGAAAGGGCGTCGTCGGGCAGCGGTATACTATTATTTATATTATGTTTCACTTTACGCTCCGAGCGGCGATGCTTGTGCTTGCCCCTCCTTACGGTGACGGCGACGCGCATGTTTAGACTTAAGGTCAGAAGAACTAGATGAACTGGAACTAGAATCGCTACTATCAGAGCTACTACTACTGCTGCTGTTCGGATGTGAACGCATCCGTTTGGCACTAGATTCTCTATTATTAGCGGTATTCGAAGGACCTGCGACCGGTTTATCTTGCGAAATCAACGTTATTTCTTTATCCATTACATATTCGGTATTATACTGAAAACAATTGAATTACACACACTGGAAAAGAAAAAGAATAAACAACACGCGAACGGAAAACCGTTAAATTCTGAAAATATCAACGTTGATTCACTGTATTATCAAATCATTCACTAGAAACAGTTTTAATAAAAATTGTAAATTGGTAAGTATGCCAACTTTCGTCGAAAGGAAAAATATAGACGGTTGTGAAAAAGAAATATAGATAACTCACCTGCTAAGCAGCAACCGTCTCCGGCAAGGAAAAGAACGCCAATGAACAAGACCGAGCGCGCGAGCTCAAAAATGCGCTCCCCTCTCTGACCTGGTGACGTCATGAGAGCGAGACAGAGCTATATCGCTAGAAACGTAAGGAAAAAAGGCACAGGAAACATGGTTCAGCCTATCTCAATAGTTTAATTATGCTTCGAATAACGGTCAAGTGTTTAACAACCTAATTCTCGCATTATAAACTCGAAGCAAAATAAAAAAAAGTAGCTCATTCATTAGATCATAATTGAAATGATATTTCATGTTGTGAATTAAAACTTATAGAAATACAGTATTTTAACTCTAAAATTACGTGTGTAAAATCACGTAAATCAGCGAAATCGGCAAAATTTCGTCTAAACGGCCTCCTAACATTGTAATCCCAAAAAAAGTTTTTTTATGTGATAAACTTACAAATTAACAATTTTCGGACTTTTTCCTCTGTTTGTGCTTTGAAACCTTGCTTCTTGCCAAGTTTCATTAATCTAGGTCAACGGGAAGTACCCATATGTTTTGATTTACTTGCGGGTACCTATCGCATAAATGGCCGTATTTTTTTAGGACTCTAAGGACCAGAGACTTACGGTCCTATTTGATATTAACTTCACCTTGATAACTTCACGCATTCCTGAGAAAAAGGGTCTTGACAGATGACAACCTTGAAAATATTTTTTTATGTGATAGAATTAACAATTTTCGGATTTTTTCCTTTACTTGTGCTGTGAGACCTTGCTTCTTGGCAAATTTCATGATTCTAGGACAACGGGAAGTAGGTACCCTATAGGTTTTGATTTACTTGCGAGTATCAAAATATGTCGCACAAATAGCTGTATTTTTTTTTTGCTTTGAATTGACTTAGAAGCTTGATTTTTTAGAACTCAAAGGGACCATAGACCTACGTATTTGATATTAATTTCAACTTGATACCTCCACGCGTTCTTGAGAAAAAGGGTCTTGACAGACAGACAGACATACGGACAAATAAGTGATCCGTTTTTTGCTTTTGAGGTACGGAACCCTACAAACGGAAAAATACCCACTACAAAAAAAAAAAAATTTTGATGCTACACCGGCAGAAAACTGAAAATAATTACAAAAACAATAATTAACTCGAAAACTACAAAAAAAAAACACTAGATGGGGTATTTTAGAATATGAGGTAAGTATGAGGAATTCAACGCATTAGAAATTAGGTACAGCATTAATAATTCGATGATGATATCTTTATTTTACGATGTCTACACTTTTTGATGCAAACTTGTTTGTACCGGACCTTTTTAATAATATAAGTCTCTAAGGGGTTTTTTGAAGTGTTTTGAAAAATCCAACCTCAAAAAAGTCACAACACCACTTACAAAATTTTATAGATTTTTATCTCATGTCATCAGACGATTATCAAGTACAGAACATTTACAAGTATTCTAGGAAGTCGTTCAAAAAGAATAGGAGGGGCTCTCATGAAAACGTTTGTGAAAGCAATAATTTCGAGGCGCCAGATACGTCACCAAGAAGTGATATTTGCAGCGATGGGAGAATGGACAGTAACCTGGATGATCCCGGATGTAGTTGTGATATAGACCCCGAGGGCGAAATCGCCAATATTCTCCATAAGAAATGTCCAGTTATTACACTGGCGCAACGGCAACTGGCTAGGCTCTTGGATGAAACGGACAGAATACTGTGCGATAACACGAGATGTTGCAGGTTGGTACCTACGGTTTGTTATAGGTACCTAAACCTTAGTTGTTTAGGTAGGTACTGTATTAAAAAACATGATTTTGAGGTATGAACTAGATGAGGTTGGCTATTATAGTCAATCTCACCTAGCTCTTACCTCATTGTGTTCTGTGGGGAAATCCTGATGATACCCTCCGTCAGGGAAGAACGAAGGGTTATGTCGGACTTCGACTCAAACCCCACTATTCCTATTACTAGGTACCGTGAGTTGGTGGTCCGGGAGATACCTACTCGAACATTCGCGAGCACCCTCCTACTAGTTTCAGTCCGCCATGCCTGTTGAGGGCCCATCACCCACTGGCATCACCATGTGTGGTCAATCCTATTACCACACATCCCCCAATAACCTCCTGTTCGAATGGGGTTCCGGTGGATCGAATAATCGATTTTCCACCCGTACGCAAAATACGCGCATTGACGTGGAGTTGCGGATACCAGCCCGTATTACCTATTAGCCTACTTTTCGGGCCTGACTCTCCCAGGGCCTCCTTATGGTGATTAAAGTTCGTTAAGCGCCCTTTGACGCCCCGCTGTTCTTATGGCGGATGGAGTGGTGCCTATGCTCTCTGGGATCTCTGCCTCCTTTTTTGCATGCATCATCTCCTTGCCAAAAGAAGTGACGACATCCCACGCGTTTAGCTTCTGACCATGAACTGAACCAGGGCCGACCGGAAATGCAAGGGTAGGTATATATATTACCTACCTGCGTCAACACTTACACAAAGTAAAAAGTAATGTGGTTAATTATTTCAGATCTGTATACGACTTCGTGTGTATTTGTAAAGAGATTTTCATGACTCAAGATAAATATCGACTGGTCTTAGGAATGTTAATTGGTTTAGGTTTCATTCTGGGAGTTCTTTTTGGTGCTGCTTCTTGCGGATCATACCTCGGCCGATTCAACAGCCCAATCCTTAGTTGTGTCGACAATTATTTTGCTTCCGACAGGTTTTCCAATATCGAGGACACATTTCGTAGCATAGTTTAGTTAGAAACTATTTATACCATTAATACCTGTATAATTTATACCGGCCTACTTGTAATTTATTTTTTTACAAAAATCTTGTATTTCATTTCAATTCCTACTTAAGAATATTTTAGATGATTAAAGAATAGATACCTACTGCTGTTGGATTCTTTAAATTATTTCAGTACCTAGGTACCTATACCACAGTATACTTTATTTAGAGCAACTTAAAGTTTAAGTATATACTGATACCATTTTTTTATAACTACTACACTATACTATACTGAAAGTATCTACCTACCCCAGCCGCACTTACAAGCCAGGGAACTAAAGATACAGCGCTATCTGCACACGTGCTTACGCAACATTTACGTAGTTACCTATTTCATATATCAGATGTAGTCTTAAAAGTAGTACCTACATACCTAACTACCCTAATATGCATTAGCCTAATGCCCCGGCCACACTACAACGTCAACGTCAATGCCCATAAATGCTTTAGACATCGCGATAGTTAAATTCGGTCAAATTATCGCCGTAAGTGGTGGCTACACCTACGGTTATCGCCCTTCAACGCGATAATCAACGGTCATGTCTGTATAATGTGGCCCCGGCATAAGAAAGAAGTTGTGGGTAAGTAGTGGTGGCTACACCTACGGTTATCGCCCTTCAACGCGATAATCAACGGCGATGTTTGTATAATGTGGCCCCGGCATAAGAAAGAAGTTGTGGGTAAGTAGACTGTTACAAAATATTGGTCCTAAAAGAAATCTCTGGAGTAAACTTCCGCTTAATTTATGTGCCGTGGAAATGTGAAAACAGTGTACCTACTACATTGATGTATATAGGGTGACTGGTAATTAGTGACAGATACTTAAACACACCATTGTGCTCATGATAACATACAACTTTTACTATGGAACCAAACGTGAAATCACGAAAAAAAAATCGGCTGCTCCTTACATTTTGACGAGTTATGCGAACATGAATAAATAGATGCCTATAAGGGCAGCTAATTTTTTTTTCGCGATTTCAGGTTTGGTCCCATAGTAAAAGTTGTTTGTTATGAGTACAATGATGTGTTTAAGTATCTGTCACTAATTACCAGTCGCCCTATATAATAGGTCTTTACCTATGAAATTGCCGTTTTGTATGAAAAAATTTAAACGAATTTTTTTCATGCATTTTTTATTTGTATTAATCGAAGTAATCACCCATGCAATCAATGCATCTTTGCCAACGCAGTGGCAGTTTATTAATGCCCTTCTTAAAGAAATCAGCTGGACGGGAGGCAACAAATTCTTCAAAGGCATTTTGTACTGCCTCTCGGGTATTGAATTTTTTTCCCGCCAAGAAGTTATCCAAATTCTGGAAAAAGTAGTAGTCTGTAGGCGCAAGGTCTGGTGAGTAGGGCGGATGACGGAGAGCTTCCAACCCCAGTTCTTGCAACTTGGAGACCGTCTGCTGTGCAGTATGAGGTCGCGCGTTGTCGTGCAGGAGCAGCGGAGACGAGCGATTGACCAATGCTGGTTGGAGATGTGCCAGCTTCTCCATCATTGTGTTCAGTTCTTCACAGTACACATCTGAAGTAATGCTCACCCCGTTTGGTAAGAAGCTGTGATGAATCACACCGGCGCTAGACCACCAAACAGTGACCAGCACTTTTCTAGGGGTAAGTTTTCGTTTGGGGCATTGTTTTGGTGCTGAACCAGGATCCCACCAACTTGCTGAGCGCTTGCGGTTATCAAACAGAATCCATTTTTCATCGCAGGTAACAATGCGGTTCAAAATTCCTTCATTTGTGTGTCTGTTGAGCAGTGCAAGGCACGTCTCGACGCGTACTTCGCGCTGGCGCTGGCCTATTATTAGGACCTACTACGATAATACCTACCTATGCTAAGTTGGATGAGCTTTGTGTGAATTGAGATTTGATTAAGTACAGAGAGAAAACTGAAAAAGTATGGGTCTTAATAACATAATAATTATGTTATGAGAGATTGATCAGGTGAGTTAATCTCAATAATTAATCTGAATAAACTTTTGTTCGTTCATGGAATAAACGTACCTACCTACCTACTAATTTCATATTAAGTACATATAGTCGAAAAAACCCAATTAATTGATATTTGTTTTTTTGATAATTAAAAAAACAAATGTCAATTTTCCCTCTAAAAAGGGGGCTACTGGATATTTCCGCCTTACGAGGTCCGATTTCGATGGATTATTTTTTTCTTTGAAAGGTGTATTGGTTTCATAAAAGTTTGGTGAAGATCTCTTGGAAAAAAAAAACATGGTAGGTACCTAAATATTCCGTTTTAAATAACTTAAGTATTGCAAACAAGTTTGTGCTTAAATGGGTTTTTTGTTTGGACACAGATTAATTATTACTATGCAGACTAAATCTGTGACTTGGTGAAAACTTGCAACTAAATCTGGGAGAAAACAGATCTTTGCTAGGTGGCCTAGTACCTATGTGGACAAGCTGGAGAGATGCTCTCCATATCGGCCACCAATGAACCCTTATACCTTTTGAACCAGTGACCGACAAATTCTGATATTTTGCGCCAAATTTTGACTAATTTTTTGTGTTATCAAAATTAAAATCCCCGATGGTAGTGGCCATGCCAATCTCAGCCACACTTCTGAGACCGAGCCATTAATGAGCACAATGTACCCGGTGCATCAGGCGAGTGCAAATGATTTAAAATATATATATATTTTGTTAATAACATTGCTTTGGATAACCCCCGGCGACGGCCGCTATGGCCCACATGAAGGACTAAGTGCAGAAACCAAATCATCTAACATAGCTTATAAGCTATATATCTTTATTAGCTATCAGACCTTGATCCATATGATGTTGATGTGTGTGATGTGGATTAAGGTCCGAAATAAAGTATTTTTATTTTATTTATAACCCTGCTATGATCAGTCTGGTAGAGGAAGAATTTTAAAAATCAATTAGACAGAGATTTCAGGAAATTTATTCTATTTTACATACAAATAAAAGCATTTCGCCATAGGTGGAACTAACGGAAAAACTTGCTAAAATAGTATGGTAATATTAAAGATACATGTTTAATATGTTACTGGTTATTTCATTTTTTTTTTTTAAATATTAGTCGGTTTATTTAGCAAGCCCTGAAAATTTACACATTACAAATCGAGACAAAATTAAATAGCGATAAACTTACAGTAATTACAACATATTTTTAGATACCAATTAAATCTAAACAGTGAAATCATAATACTAAGCTCATGAGTTACTTCTCCTCACACCATTCATTTTCCTTACGAACTTGATCTTCTTCAGCTGCAGTAAAATCATTTTTTATATTGAATGTCTTGCGAATTTCTTCTGGAGTCTTACCTTTTATCATATTGGCTACAGTTTTGCAAGTAACATCCAGTAAACCTTTTATGTCTAAGTAGTTGGCAGCTAAAATTAGTTCAAAAAGAGTGCCTTGATCAACTTTTAAAAAATCTGCATCCCATGATGAGATATCATCTGTTCGTTTTTCTTTATTCTCGTCATCTTCTGGCAACGGTGGATCATCTTTATGGTACGTAGCCCACTGAATCACTTTCTTTAGTATCGCAGAATTCACGTTGGGCAATGGAACTACCTCCTCTTCATCATCTTCCATTCCTAAATCTTCTAACATTGTCTTGATTGTTACCGAGCATTTTGCAATCTCAACATCAACTGTAAAAATTTCACTGTCCGAAGACTGCAGTTTTATGTTAGGCATCTAAAACAAATCCAAAAAAAAAACTTATAAACATACCAGGGTATGGAAAAATGGGACGCCATTTTACAATGTTCCCAGCTATTTTATTTATAAATAGTTTCTCAACAGTTATCACAGTATAAGATACGTAATTGATGAGCACTGTACCTTGGAATTTATGATAGGACTCGTAGCAGTATTGTATACACTGGTCGATGAATTTAATGTGCGCGAGTATCACAAGTTTTATTTAACCAAAATTGAAAATACAAAGGACAGGTGAACGAATGCTATCTCATTCTCGTCACAGATTATAAATTTCGGTTTCGTCATTTGATTTGACATTTACTAGAGTAGAGAACAGAATAGTTTGTAGAGATGTGCGAAATCTATCGATATCAAATGTGTTGTTAAATATCAAAACCCTGTATGTCCGCTCCAAGTGAAAAGTGGGCAATGAAAGAAAATATGTTTTTGTTAAAGTTTTAAGTTATGACGTTTTTTATTAAACTATCACTCGTGTAGGAGAATGTATTTATTAGAATAGAAATAAAATGACCCGATTTTTTAGCTTAAGGAGGATGCGCTAAGGTAGCCCGCAAAATTCAATTTTTCTTACGTTTTTTTGCAATTTGCAGGTCAGTCAGGTTGTATGTTGATTAAAATATGATTCGCGGCCGTAACTAACATGATTTTACAGAATTATATCATTAGAATCAGCAATACAACTCCAGAGGTTAGAATTTACCTCAAATCTAGCGATTTCATGAAATCATGAGGTTTGAGGTCAATTCTAACTTATGGAGTTGTATTGCTGATTCTAATGATTATAATTCTGTAAAGCCATATTAGTTACGCCGCGAATCATATTTTAATCAATATACAACACTGACCTGCAAATTGCAAAAAAACGTAAGAAAATTTGAATTTCGCGGGCTACCTTAGCGCATCCCCCAACCGGGAAATGCTCGCTGGTAGGGGTAGCGGACTGTTATTTTTTTGACAACTATTTGCTGTCGAGGTCAAAGCAAATGGTAACTGAAAATATGAAATTTTCGACAAGCAGCCTGTCGAATAGTTGTGAAATTGTGAATAGCTACACAGGACGATTACACACTACCACGATTGTAGTAGATGAGCTATCACAAAATAGTACAGACGCCAACAGATCAAGCTACCCGAAACTGTCAAATTTTCCCAATCAACCTTGAACCTAATGCTTTGACGATAAAGATAAAAATCTATGAAAGAAATTTGACAGATTGTAGTAGCTTGATGTGCTGGCGTCTGTAGGTATAGCAAAATGAAAAAAAAAAAGAATCACAAAAAAATATCAATATCTAGCTTCTGCCCACGACTTCGTCCGCGTGAAATTTCTTGAACCCCGTTGCATCGCCTGCCCACGATATTACTTCGTTTGCGCTTAGCGTCCATTCTGTAATTTTTTTCTTTTTGCTCGGTTCATAAGGGCCCTAGCGTGATGTTAAATAGCCTATATCCTTCCGCATCGCCTGCCCGCGCTATTACTTCATTTGCGCTTAGCGTTCCTTCTGACTTTGTTTTCTTTTTGCTAGACTCCTAAAGGCCATAGCGTGATGTTAAATAGCCTCCTCAAGAATTGGGCTGAAAAATGCAAAAAGTTTTTTTTTTGAAGAATATCGACTGGGGTAGTTCCAGAGATTAGCGCGTTTAAACAACCTAACAAAAAAACAAACTCTTCCGCTTTATTCCACCGACAATATTGAAATAATAAATCGAGAGGGTCATCAATCCGCGGAAAATCTCGCAATTCAGAAAAATGACGTATTTGCACAACGCCATCCATATAAGGATGCTAAAGAGCGGTATGAATGAAAGTTATTTTGCGTTTTAGTAGTTTTATATTATCTCCGAAACTATGTGACCAATTGACATACTTTACAGTATGTCAATTGGTCACATAGGCCAAATCTTATCTCCATGATGTCCTTGTGATCATAAAATAACTTATTTTGTTAAGGATTAAGTATCGGTCACTAATCACCAGTCACCTTATATAAGTCATGATTAACTGCTTAGCTGCATAAACGTATAGCGTGATGATAATCATGTAGTTAAATATCAAAACCCACAAGTCGCCTTGCCCTTATTTGAAATTGAACTGTGAATAAGGTCAAAGGCATTTAAAAATTCATGTTTGTGTTTTCCAAACCACTGAAAGAAAACACTACTAAAATAACGGTTGAAATCGATAATTTCTTTCATATTCCGGTATTGCCATTGCCATGGCCCATGTGTTTATAAGTGTTTACAATTACAAGTTAATAAGTACAGTCCTACCAACTTATCTGTGAACTGAAAGATGCGGCGTCGATGCGTCGACACAATCGAATAACATGCGTCAGCACAATCGAATGAAACAACATGACGGCCGTAGTTCCAATTTTCGCCATTTCACAGATAAGTTGGTAGGAGTGTACGTCCGCGATGATCAATCATCGTAAAGGTCTACGATGGCTGCCATTTCCATGAGTTATCGGGAGTGAAATCGGCAAATTCAGTGTTTTTTCAAACTCCGGTAAGTTTCACTAGTTTATATCAAACAACGCTATTCCATACTTGAACCTGATTTTTGAGCTTAATCCGTCTTATAAATAACCGATTAACCGCTCACGCATCAGTAAGGCACGCAGGAGTGTCAACACTGAGAATAGGCGATTTTGTTTACGATTGTCTGATCAGACTAAACAATATGTACGAGTATTTGATGAAGTCTGATCGCATCATCGCATAGGTACTACCTACCGTAAGATATTTCTATGGTACCTACAGAGCAGACAAACGAAGGTAATGTTTTTGCATATTTGCTATCCAGTCCGATACCGACCCGCCCGTACCGGAAACCTGTTTCTTTATGTAAGCACCCTAATACGATATCCGTTGGTATAATTGGTTGTCGGACTTTTGGGCTTCTGACTACCAGTAATGACTGTGAAACATATACAAATGACAGCCGGGACCAATGGTTTAACGTACTCTCCGAAACACGGAGGGCTCTCGATAAATAATCTATGGACTGTCCTAGGCAAGCGTAGCTTATTCTTCGATCGAACAGTGTGCCTGTTATTGTTTAGCCACGAGCCCCCTATTTAGCCAGGAGCCCCCCATTAGCCAGAAGGTGTTACCGGTTAGGGTTACCATTATGAAAAGTCTTACTGTCTTCCTTGTGGTCACTCGGACACAGTCGCCGCCACCACCACTCTAAAATCACTCTACAAATACAGGCTGGGTTTAGGCGTGCATGGCGACGAGGTGGTTGCCTCCATTGCGTCTTCGGTTTTTTCTTTTTCTCCAAGAGCCTCCTTCTGGATCATCACGGTGTCACAGAAGGAAGATTCTTCCCGCCAGTTTTCCGTCTCCACCAGACTATGCTGGTAAGTAGAAACAGGTCTCGGCCGATCCCTGCGACTCGTGCGACCTATATTCCCAGCCTGAAGGTATCTTGCTTGAACAAAGTTCAGTAGATAAAATATTATGTATAAAGAACTTACTAATTCCAGGTGAATCTTACAAGAATGGCAATAATCTGTTTCTTTCTGAGGGATGCTACCAAGGAGACCATCGATAAAATTGTAAGTTACCGTTCTCGTGCGTGATCGTTGATCTTACTTAGCGATGGGCCGAGTCGACTTTTTGGTAACTCGGGTAACTCGAGTTGACTCGACTCAGTCTGCCTTAAGCTCCGTCGCGTCGTCCGTCCGAGTCAGTAAATGCTCAACTCGGTGCATCGTTCCGCGGGTTGCTAGTTTGCTACGTTCACGGTTCGCCGGGTCGGGTCAGGCGGGCTACGTGGCGTCGAGTCAATGGTAGTCAAATAAAATTGAGCCCGTTCAAAAATCATTATATTTCCACTAAATATATATATATACTAAATATATATATACTATACTGACAGGAGCATAACTTGCAAACTACTTTGGTATTATCATCAGTTTTCGAAAAAAACTCCCACGCAACACTTTTTTTACTTCCAGGAGCCATTCTAAACTTATTAAAGTCAACAAAACAAATAACAGTTGAACTAATAAAACTGCAACAAAACAATAAACAACGAACGAAGTAACAATAACAAAAAAGTAAACAAAACAAATAAGCGAGCTGGCTTTCTATTTTCTATGTCAAAACTCTCTCATCAGTTCTGTCTGACTAACCGTCTGATAAGAAACCAAACCAACAACGAGAACTATCTCTCACTCGCGGCTCGGACGTTCGGTCGTCGGGTTGATTCGGGCTCGCTCAGAGTCGTTCGGGCCTCGCGACTCGCGGGCTAGGCGGCTAGCCGCGGGCCGCCAACCCACCGCACCGCCCGCCGCGCGCGCTCTCAGGGTCAACTCGGTTTGCAGATATTTTGACTCGGGCTGACTCGCTTACGGTCTGACCCGAGTTACTCGAGTTAGATAACTCGAGTCGCCCATCGCTAATCTTACTTAATGTACATCACTATTAATGAATGGAGTGCACGAAAACATGGTTGTTTTTCAGCTTTCCTTGGAGATTTATTTGAATATCAATATGATCAGTTTGCTTCAGTTTTGATTACTGTTAAATAATTATGAAGTAATATAATAGAATTTAAAATTAAACATTTAGTTATGTATGATAAATGTAAATAACCTAGCGGTTAGCGTCTGAAAGTGCTTCTAGTTAGTGAAGTTGTTATTAATAATAATCATGAATTTTACCTACATTCAATGATTTAAGTAAGTGTTTTTAATAGCTGAATAGTTGTTCTTTATTGTTTAGTATTTTTTTAATATTTGAGTATTTCCAAAGAATAAAAAACAGTGTCAACATTTTGACGTGTCGGTTTTTGGTTTTCGTGTTCGGCCGCCATGTTTGTCCTTTTATAATTTAGAAATTGAGAGATTGTATGGGTAATAGAATATTACTTTTTACTGCTTAGGAGAATGCTAGTATTAGGATTAGTTAAATATTATTGAAGAATTCCAATCATTACCGTGTTCATCAATATGAAAAAATTATGTGTGTAACTACAGCTTTCGCGTCCTTTGTTATTCAGGTATTCAGGATGGTTGTTGGATCAGCGACGTACCCAGGGAGGCAAGTGCTCCACAAGATGCAACCAATGGGCATGACTCCCCGTGAGCTGTCAGAGTACGATGACTTGGCTACAGCACTAATAGTGGACCCATATCTTGGCATCACCACACACAAAATGAATGTTCGTTATAGACCACTAAAAACAAATAAAGAAGAGCTGAAGAGTATTATTAAGGAATTCATCCAAACACAGGACTACAATAAAGCATACACTAGACTAGCAAATGGTGAATGGATGCCAAGACATTTTAGCAAAAATAAACACCAACAGAGCAAGCTAAGAGAACATGTTAGTATTTATTTCAGTAAACTTCCTAATCTTTTGTTTAAATTACTGAAGAAAAAATTATGTCTCATGATAAAATGCAATACAGGCTGTATTGTTTTATCATGAGACTTAATTATTTGTCAAAACCTTTATCAATGAAATTGCTAGGATCTTATTATGTCACTGGGTTCAATTTTCTTAGCTCTTGTTACTAATTCATTAGGTGATTGTTGAAAATAAAAACTTAATTTTTTTTTTTTGTTTTAGATTCTTCACTAATTTTTTTTACATTTTTTATTTCAGATTTATCGTTATTTGCGAGTGTTCGATAAAAAAGCAGGCTTTGTTATTGAGCCCTGTTATAGGTACTCTTTGGAAGGTGGAGTGGGAGCCAAAATATCAACAACCAAAAAATTTTTCAAGCATGAAAGAATTGATTTTCTTGTTGGATGTATTGCTGAAATGACAGAAGAAGAAGAAAAACAATTACTTCATCCAGGAAAAAATGATTTCTCTGTAATGTATAGCTGTAGAAAAAATTGTGCCCAGTTGTGGCTCGGTCCTGCGGCATACATTAATCATGACTGTAGACCAACTTGTACTTTTGAAGCTACTGATCGTGGCAAGGCTTTCGTACGTGTATTGAGAGATATTGAAGTTGGAGAAGAAATAACTTGTTTCTATGGAGAGGACTTTTTTGGAAATGGTAACTGTTACTGTGAATGTGAGACATGTGAAAGAAGGGGGAAAGGTGCATTTTCTGTTCAAAATGCACACAATGACGAGCAAGCAACTAGATACCGGTTTCGAGAAACTGATAATAGAATAAATAGAACAAAAGCAAAAAAGTCACAAAAAAGTGAAAATGGCAAAATCCCTGAAAAATCTCGAATATCTAGTAGGCAAAATTCTGACATAGTTTCTCCACTTAGCATGAAGGAAATGAAGCAAAAAGGTTTAACAAAATATGATGCTGAGCTTTTAATAGCACAAGGTTGTATTGCAGATGTTGTAGATGGAACTGTCAGTAAAGAGGCACAGGGCAGTAGAGAATCCTCAGCTTCCAGTCGAGGTGAAAGATTGCGGCGACGGACGGATAGCAGTCGAGCGACGAACGGCATGACAATGGTATCTGCGGCTAATGTTAAGCGACGAGCACCCCCATCTCGCTGCTGCAGCACCACTAGTTCACGCAGTAGTCGCGACTCCCATACAGGCATAGTTTTACGAAGTCACAAACGCTTACTTGATACCTGCACACAGTCTACTTGTCCTAAACCTAAACATACATCAAAACAAGGTACTGATGTTAAAATTGATAGGAATCTTACTACACCAAGAGAAGAGACAGAGTTGAGCAGTTTAGATACAAACAAAATTAATATTAAAACTGAACCAACACATGACAGTCAAAATGAGAATACTGATTCTGTTGATATTACAGACACACATATAGAAAAACCAGAGAATAATTGTGACACAAAAGAATCTCTATTGCAAAGAACAGAATTTGGTATTCCTACTACTGAAGAAAAGATTGAAACTTCTGTAAGCGATTCCAATGTTCAAGAACAAAAGGTTGATAATAAATGTGTAGGTGACAATGCTTGTGTGAATAGTGAGATTTATGATTTTAGAGAAAATGTGAATCCAAGTGAATCAAAAGATAGCAAACAGAACAATATTCCAAAAATAGAAGTTACAAGTAGGACTGAGGAGTCCAAAAAAGAAACAAATTCAGGACCACCATGGTTGGCAGATAATTCAAATAAAAGTAGTGAATGCCCATGTACACCTCCACGGCGAGGACTAAAACTCACATTGCGAGTGAAAAGGAGCCCTGTAGTGGAGGAAGTAATGGATTGTGGTAATACGACAGAGGCGACTGAGTATGAAGTATTACGGCTAGAGGGCGTTGACCCTGAGACGGCGCGGCGCCTGAAAAAACGACGTCGGTCTAAGGAGCGTCACCGCAAGCACAGCCCCATCCGTCCTCTGCCTCCAATGAAGCGCTTAAGATTGATATTTGGCAATGAGAGTCGTACTATTGACTTGCCAACTGCTATTTCAGCAGACTGACAGCCGCAACTACCTTATGGTTATTTTTCCACCGTTATTATTCAATTATTAGTTTAATTGACACTGATTAGGATTATTTTATCTAGTATTTATTTTGGTGACAAGTTCTGACATTTGAGTAATGTGTGTGATAAGCATCAGATTTTAATTTGATGATTCCATGATATACCTATTTATTAAAACAAACATTAAAGTTTTTATTGATTTCATTCGCTCAAATTCACTGCATTATATCCCATAGATTATAATTATGTGTCAGGCATTTTCACGATCGTCAAATAAGTTGATCTAGACTTAATAAATATCTGTTATATAAACTAATGTTATTTTGTTAATATATGTACAAAAACAGTGGGTTTTGTTTATTGAAAGCCAGATACGACTTATTTGACTTCCAGTGAAATAAGTTCTGGTGGATTAAACTGCCATTTGGTAAGAAAAATACATTGTTGCTGGAAATATTTTCTTTTATAATTGGGAGCATAGTTCTTACCATTTTTATTTGTGTTGACACTTTGTTGACTTGCTACAGGTAGATCTCATTGCATTGTATAATTTATTTGTTCTTGTATCAATGTCTTAATGAAATGTGTAAGTATATTGAATATGGTATGGATATTTCGACGAGTATAGTAAAATAAATTCTCTATTTAAAGAGTAATAATTATTATTAGTAATATGTAGTGGTAAATCTTCAATTTGAACAAGGGTGTAGTCTCAAGAGAATTCAATCATTTCCAAAGTCAGTGAGTCAGAAGATTGTGTAGTATGCATGAATGCAGGCATGAAGAGAGCTTTATTGAAAATCTGTTGGATTATGAATTGTTAAAATTCCACATTGTAGAAATTAATTAAATTGAGCTGAATTTATGAAATAACTAATCCAATTTGGTTCTAATATTGATAAATTTTCACGGGCAAGATGTGAATAACTAATGTTAATATATGTACAGTTTCATGTTGATTTTTATTAATAGGTATGGGAAAGAAATGTAGCCGCGACAGGTGTTACGCTTGTAAAAAGCTGTTCAGCAGTTGTAGGAAAATAGTTTGTATATAACAGTAAAATTAATAATTATATTGTTGAAGTATTTGAAATACATAACATTTAGCGACAACTTTAGAGTGTGGGTACGTTTACGACTAAACAAAGGTTCAGTTGAGAAGGTACTGAAGCAGATTTGTATATATAAAAAAAAAAATTTAAAGAGGAACTTCATTTAAATCTTACTTGTGTCAGTGTTCTAAGTCTAGTTCTGTAGACGCGACAGACTGAATATTCATTAAATAGTTAGCTTCAAAGGGAAAAAGGTGTTTAAACTGGAACAATGTTGTAGAGCATCATTGGTAATGGAATACAGTGTAGGAATATTTAAATTACAAAATTAAATTATCATTAGTTCTGTTGTTCCTGGGGGTTCAATGAAATGAAAGTAATTCAATTCATATTTTTTTATCAAGCATATTTATATTCTACTAAAAACAACAATATATTGATAGCAACAATGGGTCAATTTAGGATATCCACAAATATTAATAATACCATGTACCTACCTCTAAGTGGTCATTTTTACAAGTTGTAGAATAATTTGTGTATTTTATAATTTACAAGTATTGGCTGTATTAGAAAAATGATGCACACAACTTAATTACCTATGTGGCTGGATTGGTAATTCTGCAGTTATTTGTGAATTGCTGGTTTTATGACTAGCTAATGTGATATTCCTCATTGGAATAGTGTACCTATGTAAGAAATCTGTACTTTAGATAAAAACAAGTTGCATATTGTTGACAAACATGAAATATTTTTCATTTCAATAATAAATTATCACAATAAATTGCCTCAAGTTTCTTTCTAAAATTTTGTTTAATTGATGCATAATTCAAGAATTTAATAGAGGGCTCTTATTGATGCCAAAATCCATCATCTCCCTAAAAAATAAACATTTCATGGAAGACAGGATTCTATTTTTATGGGTTTTTTATTTTCATTACAAGAGTTCCATAATCACAATTTACAAATAATCGCGAAATTAATAACGAAAAATTTAGTACTTTTTGAGTTAGTTTATTATCAACTTAATGCATTATTGACATTGGTATGCCCATTCTCAATATATAAGCTGTGACTTCTTGTGGAGATGGCTATTATTGTCATTCTGCTTTAGTGTCCATACCTGAAACAATAATATCACACATAAGGCAGTGCTCAATAAAATTGAGAGTTACCACTCTACCCATAAGTGAGACCATGGAGTGAGACAACTATTACTATGCTATATTTTTGTTGATTATAATGTGAAGTCCCATTTACACAATGCAAGTTTCTTGCCTGTTGCATATTATGAAAATTGTTTAGAACTATTAATTATATTGCATCAAATTATTATGAACGTCAAGATGACGGGACCCCGCCAGGTTATTCCAATATCATGTAAATAGGACACATACAACAATACAATATTTCTACTATTTCATACTTTCATAGTAAAATTCTACACTCGTATTTCAAAATATTCTACAAAGTAGTCCTGCTATTTTGATATCAAAATGGTTAAGGAAAAACACATGGCGTGATCTTAAACTGAACACACCAAATTTTAATATGTTACAGTACGACTTCGTTTGAATCGTTATAACTGTAATTTCAATAAAAAAGTTTATATTTACATCAGAAAGGCGCCTGGAGAAAAAGTATTGTTTTAAGCCAAGAGTAATTTTATGGCTCTTACAATTTATTTAGGCGTTTGGTTTGTTACAGTTTTAGTTTGGGAGGTAAAGTGCATTTTATTTTAGTTGTAAGTACTAAAATAAACTAACTGTTTTAAATTCAAGAAGTAGTCTTTGTAATTTAAACTGTGTATATGTATATTTCTAAATTAAATTCTATGTGGCCCAAACATTTTAAACGCAAATCGTAAAAACTGTACAAATTGTAAAAGCCATAAAATTATACTTTTTCTTCAGGTGCTTTTCTGATGTAAATATAATAAACACTTTTTCATTGTAGATTTAAAAGTATAACAACGATGCAAACATAGTCATGTAACATATTAGTTATAAAATTACTTCCAGTAAAATTTAAATCAATCTAAAACATATTATTTAAAAATATTATCATTTTAAAGATAATCCCGATTGCTATTTCAATAACTCAAAAGTTATTCTTGAATCCTTAGTAAGCAACTAACTCGGCTCAAGTGATACAAATGACTAACAGTAGTTATGTAATGGTGAGGTGTTGCAAGTGCTGGGTGTAGGACATCCCGTGTCCTTGCTTGCACCATGTATCCACAGGTGCTACATTTGCTGAATAAGAATCTAATAGGTAAAGGATGAGTTGACTATTAGCAGGCCAGGCACGCTCCGCATTTTGGGTATGAAGCTACAAGTACGCGGCGGGCTCGACTTGTCGCGCTATTGCCGCGTTCCGGCCGGGAAGCACGTTACTTCGATACGCACTCACGCGCCGCGTCGTAAAAGAAGACGACCCTAACAACTCGGAAGGTATAAGAATTATGCGACAGAAAGAGAGGCAACTTCTAGGTGAATAAACCCGAAGGTTATTGACGCTGTGCAACCTGAATTGCCATTTATTGTGTTGTGGCAAGTCACTATTTATTTAAACGTTTTTGTAGAGTGAATCTTCTGTACTTGCACCATTATGTATTCTGTGCTATTGGTCAGGAGGTATTAACTGAGAGGCCTATGAGAGAGACAACCGGGATAATGAAAGTATAAGGCGAAAAAAAGTTGTGGGATCGAGGGTAATTCTCTTAAAAACCAGATCAAATTAACAAGAACAAGGTTTCACATTCTTAAATGAATGTAAACAAGTAAAATTTACATCTACTTACTTCTGGAATTCCCATTCTCTGTTGTCTAGAGGACAAACTTGCCTAGTTTTGAGCCAACGTGAAATGCAATGGAAGTGGAAAGCATGCTGAAATAAAAAAAGAAATAAATGTAAGTCCATCTGCCGACACCCAAAAACAATAGAATTTGAGGACTGGCCTTACATTACAGACACCCCAGGCGACTGTGCACTCCTCACTGGTAGCTGATGCCTGATTGGCTTGGCATTCTATGCACAAATCCATTATATGATTACGGCAAATCGCGCAGTTATCGACCACAATATCTGTAACAGGTATAGAAAACATTAATCACACGAGTTTTTATTTGATTGATGAGTCGCTGGGTTAATAATGTTAACATTTTCCTTACCCCAAGCCCATAAAGCGACAGCATTCCACTGAAATCGAAATTAAATCGATTAGAAACAAATACAACAACAAAGAAAATATAGCGCACCGTTACAATGAGTTAGCGAAATGTATAGTTACCTTTTTGACTTCAAATCTCTTTTTGTCACCTTTTCCACTACTAGAAGAAGCCATTTCGACTTCTTCTTCATCTACATCCATTACAGAAGCCATATTTTTTCAGAAATACCTTATTTTTTAAATTCTAAAATGAGGATGTTGTACACAAATTTGACAAGAATGACAAACGCAACTTACCGAGGTTATGTACTGCTATTTTTTTTCAGTAATTTGTGTAATGGGTATCGGGCTTTTCGTATTGGCACAAATATTTATTTTGAGAGAAACGTGTGATGGAATCTCACGTCCAATTTGTGAAATCATCATCACACAGGTTTAAAATCGCCAGTGTGTCACTGGCGACTAATGTCGTTACGTGTGTACCTAGCATGGATGGATGGATAGTCGAGGAGCTTGAATAAAATGTTAGTGTAATCCTTGGAATTTGTATTATACGCACGGCTACACATCAAGCTATACATTTCCAGTTTACAATGACCTCTCATTGTAAGGAAATCCTATACAATTCGAGATCAGCTTATCCTGGAAATTTATAGCTTGATCTATAGCCGTGCGTGCCTACCTGTAGTAGGTACAGACGCCAGCACATCAACCTACGAGGGCGGCACTGAAAATTTCGGGAATCAAGGAAGTGACACAACATTACTATTTAAAAATGTATTTATTGCTTTTCGAAGTATTCTCCGCGAAATTTGACACATTTTTCCATATGATGGAACCAATCATTGAAGCAACCATTCCATTCGGAAGTTGGGGTCTCCAAAATGGCCGTTTTGTAGGCGTCCACAGCTTCTTCAGGTGATGAAAATCTCTGACCACGCAATTTATTCTTTATTTTAGGGAAAGTATAGAAATCATTAGGGCTTAGGTCGGGGCTGTACGGCGGATGGTCTAATAATTCTATGTTTTCTTGCTCTAAAAACTCTTTTGTTCTGTGCGCGGTGTGAGAACTCGCATTGTCGTGATGGAGGATGATGCGGCGGTTGCAGTTCTCTTTACGGAGTTCAGAAACGACCTGTGGCAAACAAATGCTAGCGTACCATTCTGCATTAACCGTTCTTTGTCCCTCAAGAGGAATAGTCGCAACATGGCCGGTTTTGGAGACAAACGTGGCCACCATTTTTTTTGCAACACTCCGTGAACGAACAATTTTTGTTGGCTTTAACTCATTTTCGAACTCATGACTGCTTTTTTGTTTCGGGTTCGTACGCGTATATCCAGGATTCGTCACCTGATACGATGTTGTATACAGCATTTGAGGATCCTGCGTGGAATCTTTCGAGAGTTCTGACGCACCAAGTAACGCGAGCCGCTTTTTGCTCTTCACAGAGCGAATGCGGTATCCATCGGGAAAGCAACTTTTATACACCTAATTGTTCATGCAAGATTATTTGTATTTGACTCATGCCAATGTCTAAAGTTGCCTGAATTTCGCGGTATGTCACATGTCGATCTTCCTCAATCAGCTTACGCACGGCATCAACGTTTTCTTGGGTGACTGCAGTTTTTGGACGACCTTGACGGGGATCATCACGGAGCTTGACACGTCCACGTTGAAATTCAGCAAACCAGCGATAAATTGTGCTTTTGGATGGGGCTTCATCACCAAATGCAGAAATCATCCGGTCAACACACTGTTTTTATGTTAAGCCACTTCGAAAGTCATCACCAAAATAAAAATAAAAAAAATCAAATCAAAGTAAATCATCGCTCTTGAATTTTCTCGAGTCAATTCCATTTTCTCAACGACTAAACAAGTTTGACAAAACCTTGTGACAAGACCGAGAATCTTTTTATAAATAAATAAATGGTATTCGATTTTTAAAACCAAGGAATTTTCAATTAAAAAGATTTTAATATGACAGGAACGATGGAAATATTCCATTCCCGATACTTTTAGTGCAGCAATGTACTACAATCTGTCAAACTCTAAGGTAGCCCGCGAAATTCAAATTTTCTTACGTTTTTTGCAATTTGCAGGTCAGTGTCAGGTTGTATGTTGATTAAAATATGATTCGCGGCTGTAACTAACATGGCTGTACAGAATTAATACAACTCCATAAGTTAGAATTGACCTCAAACCTCATGATTTCATGAAATCGCTAGAATTGAGGTCAATTCTAACTTATGGAGTTGTATTGCTGATTCTAATGTTTATATTTCTGTAAAGCCATATTTGTTACGGCAGCGAATCATATTTTAATCAACATACAACCTGACACTGACCTACAAATTGCAAAAAAACGTAAGAAAATTTGAATTTCGCGGGCTACCGTAGCGCATCCCCCTTTTCATCTTTATTGCTAAAGCATTAGGTTCAAGGTTGATTGGGAACATTTGACAGTTTCGGGTGGCTTGACCAGCTGGCGTCTGTACAATACAAATTCCATACATCATAGTGTTGTATGTATGTACGTACTCAATAATTCCATGTGGATAGTTTATTAATTTTACAATATTATAGTGCTACAAGAAGGCTACAAGGTTCTTTTGAAGCGTGGCCTATATCGGAACTAACACCACCATCTTGTTTTAAATCTAATAAATAAAGTCATATTATTTTCATTGTAGGTATTGATCCAGTAACGGAGGAGCGTTAATGAATCACACAGATCCTGACAGGAAGCACCTTGCCCCATGAAGGCCATGAACTGCTCAGATAGACTGGGCCACTAGTATGCAGTAGGTAGGTAGTACATGAAGCACGTTTAGATATTTTCTTTATCACCTTTCTGAGTGACTGATACCTACTGGCACGAGGTATTCTTGTTTGTATACCTACGATAGTCTCTTACAAATACGATTATTATATTAGAAAGAATGAGACAAAACGATATTTCAAGTTCTGTATCGTATTTCACTCATTTTTGTATAGGCAAATGTATGTATAGAATATACGGCGTCTCCATGTTTTTCTTAACTCAATGTGATCACGTAGCCCGCGAAATTCAAAATTTCATACTTTTTACCCGACTGCCCCAGAAGAAGGGTAATGTTTTTCTAAAGTATGTACATGTAAGTAACAAAAAATAAAACTTAAAGGCAAATGACAATGGGTAATCATGTATGGGCCCCGTTCCCAAAAAAATTTTTGACTGTAGCATTATCAATTATGGCTGTATTTTATGTCCTCATGGAGTAGTTTAATTAATCCTAAGACTGGAGATAAAAGATATGTAAAGAAGTTAAGGTGATTGAATAAACAACCTGTCGTTGGTCCAGCTATTCCGTGGAAAAATATTATAGGTGATAATTACGATAATTAAGTATTATAATTGTATGTAATTATTAAATAATACCTAATAATTAAATCTTAATTTATATTAATTATAATAATGATTTTGAAGTACTCTTTCGACATACTCAAATGGATTCAGACCGAACTCGACGCCCTGGATAGGAGGGTCCGTACGCTGCTGACTGATCACCGGTAGCTTGGACCCTGTTCCCGATATTGGTGGGCTACTATTTTTTATATAGGATAGATAAGTCATACACGGACTGGTTCTGCATCTCATGGGGTGTTAGACAGGGTTCTTGTACATATAATATCTATTACACCTAATACAACTATCTAGTTGTCTGACAGATTGAAAAAGGTGAGTGCGGATTGAGGATGAATGAGTTGCCTGTCAAATGCCTTCTTTACGCAGATGATCAAGTTCTACTGGCATCGTCAGCAGAATAGTTTCAAGTCATGGTGACTGTGATGGATGAAGCATATAAGATGAAAGGGATGAATATAAATGTGAATAAGACGAAGGCTGTGGTGTTTGTAAGTGAAGAGGATGTGTCGGTATGTGATATGAAAATAATGATAACAAATGTGGAGCAAGCAAATGAGTTTGTATATTTGAGGACACTGTTTACAAGAGATGATTGACTGTTTAGAACAAAGATTGATGAAGAAGTGGAAAGGAGAGTGAATGCGGCAAATAAAGTGAATGGTGGTAGACATCTCTACTGGCTGTTCACAATGGCGTGTTTATAGTACCTACCTACGCTTATATATGGAAGATAATGTTGGGTGTGGCAAAAGCGGCATGAAAGTAGAATAAATGCTGTGGAAATGCATTCATTGCGAAGCAAGTGTGGTGTATGTATGAATGGACCCCTCCCTGAGGAAAGACCTCTCCGTGGCTCGGAAAGCACGTTAAACCATTGGTCCCGGCAGTCACTCGTAGATCTTTGACAGTGGTTACGGGTATTCAGTAGCCCAAGTCTGACAAACAGTCTGACCAAGGGGTATCATGACACCCAGTAACACACAGTGTCGTGAAGGTCGACAGTCGCTCCATGTAAGATACTGGTATTCAGCTGCATCCGATTAAACTGGAAGCCGACCCCAACATATTTGGGAAAAAGCTAGGCAGATGTGAATGGTGTGATAAGGCAACGGTGTGGTTTAAAAGCAGAATATGTAGTGACAAAAAAAGGTTAGGTGGACACGAAGGTTAGGTGGTTCCTTATAACCTAACGAAAGGTTAGGTGATAAGGAACGCAAAAGATGTATGTAAGGATCGTAGAAGGTGGCGTTCTGTAGTTTCCCTTCACCGTGACATGGTGTCGTGATGCTGGTCACAAAATAAAACAGAACCTTAACTTAAATGTTTTCAGTCATTTTTATTAGGTAGGCAACTATTTAAATCTAAGCAGTGTGTGTGTGGTTTTTTAATTCCAGTTCATCCGTATCAACGTTGTTGGCTTCCTTCGTCCTTTTGTACGAGTTCTTCCATATTTCATAGAAACACACTGTGGCTTGAAATCTGTAGCACACGAGGAGCGGGACTGACACGTGCGTGATGAGAGTCCAAGCCCAAACACCATAGAATTCCATCTGTAAAATATAAAGTAGGTAGGTAATAAGTTTCTTTTTTTAATACCGACATCTTCATGCCTAAGAAAAATACCATTATTCACCATTTAGATAACACCAGAAGAAACAAAAATGGGCTAATTGGGCTTAGACTAATTTTATTAGAACTTGGACTAATAGTTTTTAGGGTTCCGTACCAAAATGGTAAAAAGGAACCCTTATGGTGCGACTCTGTCTGTCTTTCTGTTCGTCTGTCACAGCTGGATATCTCAAGAACTACTAATGCTAATCAACTTCAAATTTGGAACAGTTTTAGATGACGTTTGCCCAAATATTTTGCAAATAAGAAAGAAATAAATATATACATTTTTTTTTTGCAACAGGGACTGAAAGGTCTTAAAAATTCGAAGTGGGGCTACTAAGGCATGTGAGATATCATATTTTATGAAAGAGCGCTGTTTGCACATTCTCAAATATTTTTTTTTGGCCGCAGTTTTCGGATTTTGATGAAAAGTGTAAAAAAAATAGGTACCGTTCCCCCCCCCTAATCTCCGATGTTTGCGTAGAAAAAAAATCTGAAATTATTCTATGTGATAGAAGTTTATGTGATATAAGATGTCTATGTGATAGAAGATTACAGGAAAAATAAAACGATGTCTCTAAACACAACACTTTTTTAAAAATCATCTATTTATATATGATGGCACGGAACCCTCGGTGCGCGAGTCCGACTCGCTCTTGACCGGTTTTTGTTTTGTTTTAATGGAGTAAAGCACACTGACGCTTGTCACAGCAGTTTTGCTGCGAAACGCGTTATTATTATTATTATTTTTTTTTAAATTTATTTACTCAAATAACAATACAGCGATGTTTCTTGAATATAAACTCGCCAAACTTTTACGTTTGATGGCGAGCGATTTTGTACAATTATTTGACAAGTTAACGCCAGGTTTTCGCTTACCTCGGCATTGTTGGTGTGCTAAAGGCGTAATAGATAGCATACGAAAGATTCCGCTACTTGCGAGATACAGATTAGTTTATGTTACAAATAAAAATCTGGATCAGCTTTCTACGAAGATTTAAATTGTTTTAATATATCAATCTGCCTAGTCTTTTCCCAACTATGTTGGGGTCGGCTTCCAGTCTAACCGGATGCAGCTGAATACCACTATTTTACATGGAGCGACTGCCTATCTGACCTCCACAACCCATTAACTGGGTAATACGATACCCCTTGGTAAGACTGATTGTCAGACTTTCGGGTTTCTGACGACCCGTAACGACTGTCAAAGATCCACGAATGACAGCCGGGACCAACGGCTTAACGTGCTTTCCGAGGCACGGAGGAGTCTCGGTATGTAAAGATGGTCACCCATCCACGGACCAACCCCGGCAAGCGTAGCTTAACCTGATGGATCGACCCGTGCGGCTGTTATTACTTAGCCACGAGCTAAATTGTTTTAATATAATAATATATAATTGTAAATGATCGAAGAAACATCGTTACCTGCAGAGGATGAAACTCTGCTCTTGAATTTTTAACTCTGTTTATGAGCCATAGAGCGAAGTTTCCGACAAGAAGAAACGTTACTAGTTGTCTGCCTGGTCTTTGCCGGCCAGTGCCCGCACAGCGTCGAGACCAAGCATCCAACACTAGCAGCGTCTGGCACGAACTTTGAATAACAGCACAGAGAGGTGATATTACCCTGCAAGTATAAAACTGTTCATACAGACTGGTTCAAAGAGATTTGAATTCTTCGATTTGCAAATGCCCAATTTTTACCTAGTTGCTTGTGATTCTCCGGGATATTGCTGAATTAGAAACCCAGCTCCGATGATTTGAAACAAGTAGTACAAGTAGACGCCACACTGCGTGACCAAAAGCAGGGCATGTTCTAGCGGCAACGCTGAGACAGCACGCTTCAGCGGCAGCGTCCGCATCCTTTGAATGCACGCTCCCGATCCAATGGTCATTATCAGGAACAGGATCGACTCCCAAATGTTTATCTGAACAGAACGTAATACGAAGAATGAGTACACTACACGCCCTCCATTTTAAGATCTGATTTAAAATAAAACGCCCATTAGATACCTTCGCCGCGTAGGTACCTACCTGCAGTAAAGCTAAATTCATATGTTCTGGTTTTTGGAACAGTCCATTGAATAGCATTAGACTGACAATAGTGCCAGCCAAGACTGCTACTCCCATAAACAGGCCCTTATGTGCACTTCCACAGTCAACAGAGAAATGGTTGCTAGATTTGGCTCGAGCACAGCAATGACGTTCTTTTGCAACAATAGAAACGTGGTTTTTTATCGGTTTCTGGAAACGAAGGTTTGAGTTAATTCATTGACCTAATAAAATTAATGTTCCCATATATGATGCCGATTCTCGGAGTCAATTAAACATATGTGAGGCCTGAAAGTAGGTCGAGGATGCAAACTGACAAGTTAATTCTAGTAGGTAGGTAATCGTAGAATCTGTGTTATTGGTTGAGGAAATATTGTCATGTACAGTCAGCAGCAAAAGTCGATTAACACTTGCAGTTTTTTAATCTTAATTCTTAAGGGGGAAGCGCCAGGACAGCCGGCGAAATTCAAATTTTCTTACGTTTTTTGCAATTTGTAAGTCAGCCTTAGGTTGTATGTTGATTAAAGTATGATTCGCTACCGTAACAAATATGTATTTACAGAATTATAATTATTAGAATCAGTAATACAACTCCTTAAGTTAGTGCAATCCTCAAATGTCAAGATTTCATGAAATAGTAATTCAACAGGATTACCTGGTCTTAAAGAGTTGTATTGATGACTTTAATGATTATAATTCTGTAAATACATACTTGTTACGGTCGCGAATTAAATTTTGATCAACATAAAACCTAATACTGACTTGCAAATTGCAAAAAACGTAAGAAATTTTGAATTTCGCGGGCTACCCTGGCACTTTCGCCTTAAGCGAAATATTTAATTCAAATCAGAACAGAAGTACTTAAAATTTTAAGAACATTAACTCTTAACAGTTAAACGAAAAAACCGCAGTTTATCGAATAATTTTGTGTTAATTTAGATAATTTCAAAAAGTAGCAGTGTTAACCGACTTCTGTTGCTGACCGTACCTAGGTACTTAAGCTTTATTTTGTAAATACTTGAAAAACTAAAGCATTACAATTTGGAGAGTTCTGTCTGTATTGTATTTGGAAAAAACAAAGAACATACCGATCCTGGAACTGTACAGATGTCATTCCAGATTACGAGTATGATGATGGAACACAGAAGGCTGTATTCTACACCACATGGCCTCAAATAAGGGTTGACGCTCCGAATCAGAGGAGTGATCATATCAGACACGTTGCAGGTCCAACTAATATTCTGGGTCGTGACATTCAAGTAGTTTATTGTCAGATTTGATAAAAAGTTGTCCTCGGTACCAATAGCCAGCCTTTCTTCTCGTATGTAAGTTGTATTTTCCACATGATCCCTTATAAGTATTTTCGAAGGACCAGTTACGTTGGCATATCGGATGAATGCTGGGCGGTCATATGCCATTGCTATGATGTCATCTCGTGTCTCCTGAACGACGACGTTCAGCCATTCGCAAACGTTTGTTGCTATTAAGTGCATGAGCCCGAATCTATCTAGCACCACCCCTCGCATGGGATCCAATATCTGGAAAAAATAAGCTTGATTGAAAATGGGTTACTGATAGTCTCAATTTTTAAAATTATTGGTACATTATAATATAATATACATTATAACACTATAATTAGGCAGTCGCTCCATATGAAATACTGGTATTCAGCTGCATCCAACTGGAAGCCAACCCCAACATAGTTGGGAAAAAGCGAGGCAGATTCAGATTCATTGGTACATCGTTATCTTTGATAATTTTTCTTTTCTATGTCAGTGGTTTAGCTACATACGTATAAGATTTTTTGGGAATAAATCTGTTCAGCGGTTTTAGTGAAGGTTTTTTGTAAACCTCGAAGAATCATTTTAAACCATTGAATAAACATGATCACCGCAAAATTACGAAAATGTTGTAGAACTTTGCTCCGTTGAGAAGACACGATGCGGTTGAGCACCAATTAGCGAGTGATTAGTATAAGGAAGACTGTAAAATGAACTTAACCTTCCTCAAGACTGAAGCCACAAAACATTTCCTGTAGCGCAGAGCCAAACTCCGCGCTTTACTCAACTATTTGTGAAGTGGTATCAATAGACTTCACGGATCTTATACCTATAACAGATAAAGCTTAATCTGTGTAAGTGTAACGTAGTCATTCCGAAAGCATTAGTAACCGTATGTAGGTAGATGGCGATAATCTATTTATCTTTCATATTATTTATCTCTCTATGGAGCCCACACTTTTGTGGGTTCCATAACCAGACTGATAAAATTGTTCCTGAGTATTTCCGTGGAAATTCTTAGTAGGTAGTAGTCTGGATATTTCTTATAAGGGACAATAGACTCGCCCACATTAATATCTACCTGAAAGCTGTTGTAAGAGTGTGGGTGTAAACCAGCATTAAGGTATCCCTACGTAGAAGCTTTTGGAGAACTCTGTGATTTGCCGTTGGATTTGGCTGTAATTTACAATAGGAAGAAACCTACACATTGATGTTTGATTGATACTGGGTCATTTAAGTCACTAGGTGAATACACTTATCTGGTCTGAGGTAGGTACCTACTTTATTTGTTCATTTAGGAGATATTTGTGTACGACACAGACACTCTTTACAAAGAGTATTCTGCTGAATGGCCGAAATACTTCAAATCGGGAAGTAAGTGCCCGTAATGAAAACTGTTTGCTTGTTAGCGACGAACATATTATAAGCAACCACACAATATAAAACTTCGTGATGTTTCACTTAGCAGCTTATGATCAGACAGGTACTCCTACGGTCACGGTCAAAAGCCTGATGGTGATCTTATTTCTTGTTTACCATGACACAATCGGTCAACTCACTTAAAAAAAGACTCTCCTGTAGTGCTATTCCGTAAATATCTCACCGTGAAAACTTAGGTGAAGTGATCTTAAAGTGAGCTGTCAATAGTGTCAATCCCTAGCATCAGGTGGAATGACGACTCACTTCACCTAAGTTATCACGGTGAGATGTTTACTGAATAGCACTACTGTAGTCACAAGCTATACCTACATCTATATAAATAAATAAAATTGAAATGTCTGTTTGTTAAAAAAAAAAAGTAATTAAAAAAACTAAAAAACCCGACTGCGGTAATAAACTGAAAGCTAAATACAAGCCCATTTTAAATTAAATAAAAGTTGGAAGCAGGCGGGACCCATTTGAATTAGAAAATATAAAAGTGGAATGGGCCCCACCTGCTTCCAACTTTTATTTAATTTAAAATGGGCTTGTTTTTAGCTTTCAGTTTTTTTACCGCAGTCGGGTTTTTTAGTTTTTTTGAATTAATTTTTTTATTTCCAGCTTTTTAGTTTACAAATGTGAAAGACTTCGCAGACGATTCAGTTCTTGGAAGGAGTTTTGGTCGTGAGAGTATTTTTTTTGGATCAAGTGCACAAAAATAGCCTTTTGTTTTACATGTTTTTTATAATTTGTCACTTTGAATTACTTTTAACCATATAAGTTGCATACTCGTATATTTTTGTAATCAACTTTTTAAAACTCTTCATTTTGATATCCCACTCGATAGTATTAGAAGAAAAAAAAATTTCGATCTCCACAATATTTAGTTTGTTTTTGATTTTAATGTAGCCAGTGACACTCGCGCTACCAAGACAAATCTAAAGACGTATAATTTATCCAAATCCGTTCATTCGTTTAGAAGTTACGAGGGAACAAAGAAACGGACATACACACACGGTTGGATCGATTTTGACGGTACTTTCACTAGTAGATATCTGATGTTATAAGGAGTAACTTAGGCTACTTTTATTTAAAAAAATAATTAGGGTTCCGCGCAAAAAAATGTTAATTTAATATATTGTGTATCTTACGAATTGTACGCGAACGAAGTCGTGGGGCACAGCTAGTATCTAATATTTATACAAGTAAGTACTAATTGTCCGAATTAAATAAAAAGTTCATGAAGGCAACGGAAAGATAACAGGTACCTACTCAAAATACCATATCGGACACTAATCTGCATGGTCTTCATTATGGCCTGAGCAAGATTATGTTTGGCATATACAAGCCCGGATACTGGTGGGGGGGGGGGGGGGGGACCAACGGCTGCAGTTGCCCCCCCCTAGGCTTCGACCAAACCCAGTCTAAAACTCTAAATCTATGTATAGGTACAGTATACTACTAAGATATATGAGGATAGTCATCCTCGAAAAGAACACATTCTCGGGTTTAGGGCAAAAAGGTGCTGAAGGTGAGGTGAGGTTTTCAGTATAAGGCTTTTTCGGCTTAAAAAATGCCCCCTCCCTCAGAAAGAAACATTTGCCCCCCACCTTGACTATATGAGACTGTGACCTCTGAGTTTGTTTCGGTCGTTCTTCTCAGAGTAGACTGATAGGAAACACCGAACTCATCTAAACTCCATCGGTTTTGGTAATTAACTAAAGGTAAACAAATTGTAAAAAGGGTTTTTATAGATGACATTTTCTTGTTTAAAAACACATATTAACCAAATTAAATTTATTTTAGATTTTTAAGACAGTTACCACTTTTATAGATATACCTATGTTAAACTTTATCATTTATTCATATACTACTCTTCGTAGATGTATCTGATCTGCTTGAGCACAATTTTTTAGTTAGATTTTTAACAATAATATAATATTTTGTAAACATACTGTAAAGAGCCCAAAAAGATAGGTGCAACGAATTATAACGTTGCTAAATTGAAGAGTACAACTGTGAGCATGACATCGGAAGTGACAGGTATTACGAACATTCGGTTAACCACGTCACATGGTTTTTTTGTTTACCTATAATTAACTACTTATACCGATGGAGTATAGTTTAAAACTGAAATTATTTTTGACGTTTAAAAGTGTTTTTTGAACCAATTTACAGAAATAAATATGATTTATCATTATCAGTTAAATATTATTATTATTTTATCATTTATTTATTTTGTTGGTTATAGCCAGTCAGCAGTTGTTAGCGGGGCTGACTAAGTGATGTCATCTCGTGCTGCACCCGACACGTAAAGATATTGTGTGTCATACACGTGTAAATTAAACCGATTGACCAGGTACGCTACGCTTGCCATGGTTGGTCAGTGGATGGGTGACCAAAGCAAGTTATGCCGTTGGTCCCGGCTGTTATTCGTGGATCTTTGATAGTCGTTACGGGTCGTCAGCAGCCTGAAAGTCTGACATTCAGTCTTACTAAGGAGTATCGTATTATCCAGTTACTGGTACACCCGCGTGATGTCGAATTTCGTGGGTTTTAATTTTCTTGCGCGGAACCCTAATTATTTTTCTAAAATAAAAGTAGCCTAAGTTACTCCTTATAACATAAGCTTTGCCAGTGCCGTCAAAATTGGTCCAGTCGTTTCGGATATTAGCCGGAACAAACAAACAAACAGACAGACAGACAAACAATTTGAAAATTAAAAGTATGTAGTAAAAAGGAAACTTCAAGTTTATTTATTTTTATGTAATAATTAATTATGTATGTATATAATTATATAATATAGACTATAGAATTTTCTTGTTCCCCCGACCCACCCCGTCGCATCGCATTGCCTGCCCGCGCTAACGCTTTGTTTTAGCTTAGCGTTCTTTTTGACTTTTTCTTTTTGCTCGGCACCGCAAAATCCGTTGCGTAGTTTAGAAGAACAACGAAATCACACAGATAGACAAAAAAAGGAACTGGGATTAATACTCACATCTGTATACGAAAATATGAAGACTGTTTGAGCAACCAAGTACAAGATCCTGAGGGCTGGTTTCATGGCCACGATGGCCATCTGGCAGTCCCCCGAGAGGTCGAAGTACCCTCCAAACTGCAGACACGAGTAGATGATAGATCCTACTCCGAACCCTGCCACACCCATGTGAAGGTAGAAACTGCCGTAACGGGTGCGAACCACGTTTTCTGCAAATAATTTTTAACCGACTTTAAAAAGGAGGAGGTTCTCAATTCGTCGGAACCTTTTTTTTTATGTATGTTCCCCGATTACTCGAAGATGGCGAGACCGATTTGGTTTTTTTTGTTTTATTCGAGAGGGTATACATCACAGTTGGTCCCACATAAAATTGATTAACTTTGCTTAGGTAGTTTTTGAGTTAGCTTCAATAATACGTATTTTTTTCCCCACTTTTATATGGATGATGTTCTAGTTTGTTTTGCAGGTAGTGGTATTAGAATTTGTATGGGGTAGCTACTACAACTAAAAAGTGAAAAATAAAAACTTTTTTACAAAAAAATATAACCGACTTCCAAAAACAACACTACAAAGTGAAAAATAACTTTAATTTCGGAAGTCGGTGGCAAAAAACGAAAATACATTTAACTAGACACCGAGTTCCGAAATTAAAGTTATTTTTCACTTTGTAGTGTTGTTTTTGGAAGTCGGTTGTATTTTTTTGTAAAAAAGTTTTTTTAGTAACATTATTCACTGGATTTTCAAAAAACTTTTTCTTGTTTAAATTTTTCTCATACTGTCTCGTTGGTCTAGTGGTCGCAAGCACTACTGCTGAACATGAGGTCCTGGGTTCGATTCCGGGTCTGGCAAAGTGGTATTGGGTTTTTCCATCTGAAATTGCTCAGTAGCAGCCCGGAGTCTGGATTTGTGCCCGGTTGATGGCAATAGGCTCGCCCCCTATTACATGGGACTTAAAACATAACTGGCAAAGTGTTTGTTTATTGTAGGTACTATCGGTACATCTCTGCCTTACCCTTCGGGTAATACACGCGTGATGTATGTATTTTTTCACTTCAATTTGACTATCTTTCTGTATACAGGGTGCCCGGAAATTCAACATATTCCTTGAAAGCATTTCCAACAAATTAAACCCTATCAACTAGGGGTCGAAAATTAATGATTTCCGCTAAAAAAAAATTAATGAACATCTGTTAAAATGAATCACTCATTTATCATAAGTCAGAAAAATAACAAATGACTATTGTCGAGAGAGAAGTAGTTTATTTGTTTTTGGTGACCAATCTGAAAATTAGAACAATAATCTAAAAACCTCCGTAACTCGGAAACCATTAGTTTTCGACCTAGTTGATAGGGATTAATTTTTGGAAATGACCTCTAACCCCTTTCAAGGAGGAGGAGGTCGAATTTCCGGACACCCCTGTATAAAATGATAATATTCATACAGGAATTGGATTCATCTAAAAACTTTTGGACTAGGGTACAAAAGTTCATGAATCCTTTTCCTGTAAAACTCTGCTAGGGTGAAAATAGAGAAAACGAATTTTGTCAGAAATGAGACCTAGCTAGATCGATTTTTCGTCCCCGCAAACCCCTATATTGCAACTTTCATCGAAATCGTTAGAGCTGTTTTTGAGAATGTGATTACAGATATATAATATATATATACAAATATTGCTTATTTAATAGAACTTATTGTAGGATGACAAGATTGCTGGAGCTGAAAAAATTAGTACTCACCATCTTTATCTCTTCTAGCTAATCGAAGGTGATAAAACGTATACGCCAAGAAGAGCATACTAACTATGTATAAATACATTGTGAACACCTGAAATAATACAAAAATTATAATAATTATACTTGTAAAACTTAAATCATAATAATTACTCGTTCAAGCAAATCGTAGCACGTAGACCCGTAGAGGCGTAGACCCCCGTAGCACTTGCTACGGGATAGCTACGTTCCTGAGATTCTGGAATATTTTTGCTAATCTTAGTCGAATCGTGATACAACACTTTTTCTTTTTTGCAATATATTTTGTTTGTTGATAAGTTACTTGTATTAAAATTTTAATACAACTGGGGTACCCAATTGATGCAGCCCACTGTACCTGATTTACATATACACACTTTTCAAAAGTCGCGCGTCGTTGAAGAAAAAAATGTAATAAGATATGGTATATGTGAGATAACTCGTACAAAACATGACAAATACTCGTAAGTAGTATGTATTTTGTATAATTTTGTGTAATGATAGGTTATTATAGGGTAATGATAGGGTATTAAAATTAGCATTACCAATATGTAAACTGTGCTAATATGTAAATCAATTGCTCACCTAAATATTTTCTAATTTGTTTGTTTTGTGAGCTGGCAACTACAACCTATCCTCTAAGGAATCATCATGTTTATTTTTTTACTTAAATTTTTCTTCTACTTCAAAGTCTTTCTTACTTTTTCATTTGAGACGAGTGGTTGAGTTATAAACCTTTTATGTGCCTAGTCCTAAACCTAGACACTATTTTTTTTCTTGTTTAATAATTTACTTGCGGGTCTCGAGTAGAATAGTCGTAAGAGTAGTGATTTAAGGGTGTGTAAAAAGTAAAACAATTGCTTACAAGGTTACTCAATGCAATACAATACATGCGTTTCTTGTGTATGTGTCGCAGCCAAATGATTTAATTAGCCGATTGGTCAACCGCCTAGCCTTTTCTAAACACCACCGTTCAACAAGCGGCCAGAATAATGTTCAGCCGAACGTCTAATACAAAATAGGGCCATCTGCTTTTGCAATGTCTCCGGCGCTGCGGGAAGTGCAACCCCTTCGACCTTACGTAACAAAGGATAGGCACCCGTGCGAGGTGTAGTGGCTGAGTGGCTTGGCTGGTCGCCCCGGCGACCAGCCAAGCCGAAGCTGCGGAGCTGAGCTTTGTTACAGCGGGCGGGGCCTGCCCCCCTTCGCACCTCCGGATTTTTTATATACACTCTAGAGATAGCAGCCAAAAGACTACGTGGAGTCGGGGTGCCCCGATTCGGTTTTGCGTAAACACATTTAAACTGTGAGAAACCCAGAAACATTGTGGCTTGTCAACACCATAATGACAGTGTGGATTTCAGCGCCAGGTGGCGGCGTTTAGTGAAAAGGCTAGGTGGTTGACCAAACGGCTAATTAAACCTGTTGGCTGCGACATATACAAAGAAAACCGCGCGAGGCCATCGATGCACAACCCTCTTACATCTTCATTACAGGGTAACCTACGGCGATAGTGTACTTATTTAAATCTGTAACTTATTACAAACAATGTATTCTTTGTGAATATACTCGGAGAACAACAGAATATGTCCGTGTCCATGCTATGAGTAATAATGTATTACAGCTTTTAAATAATAATTTAGGTGCATACTTACATCAGATATAACATTAGTATAAACTTCATTTTGTATGGTGCTCGTTACTGGCAAAGCTATTCCTAATACTATCAATAATTTAGCGTAAAACGCTGACAGGACCACGGTCATCGATTCACTGAAACAATATGATATATTAAATCAATTAGCTGTAAATAACCTAAAATACGAAGCTTGTTAAAATTAATATGACGCCAACAAAATTAATGAAAATCGTCGAGGTTTTAGTTAGGATGCCATTAAATATTGTTTAGGTTATGCGGATTAGGTATTTTAGTGAATGGTGTACGAAATTATCTAATTAAATACATAGTTGCTCTGTTTTAGAGTTTACGAGGGGGGATCAAAAAGTAGTGAGAACGACATACTCCTTGGTAAGAAAAAAAATAAATAGTGGCAGGCATAGCTCATGAATCATGATACATATTTGTAATATTAATAAAGAAAAAAATCTTCGATTCTCTTTTGTTTTTTTCTGAATGTAGTCATTTGTTTGTTTCGTGTCGGAACGTGTTCTCGAAAATGGAGAAAAACGAAGTGCGAGCCGTAATTAAATACCTCTGTTTAAAAAAGTCATCGACGCAAGAGATTCATTACGATTTGGAGGCAACATTAGGAGTCTGCTCCGCCTTATTCCACTGTCGCAAGGTGGGCTTCTCAATTTCGAGTAGGGAGAACGAGCACGGAAGACGAACATCGTTGCGGCCGTCCATCGACGTCAGTCACCCAAGAAAATGTTGCGAAAGTCGAGAAAATTGTATTGAGCGATCGAAGAGTTACCATCCGATACTTAATTCAAGAAACGGGCATTTCATATGGAAGTATTCAATTCATATTGAAACAATCTTTGAATATGAGAAAAGTCTCCGCAAGATGGGTGCCGAGAATGTTAACCGACTGTCAGAAACAAAATCGACTTGACATTTCGAAGATATTGTTGGACAAGTTTCAAGAAGATTCTGAAAAATTTTTGTCTCGTTTCGTAACAATGGACGAAACATGGGTCCATCATTTTGATCCCGAGACAAAACAGCAATCTTCGCAATGGAAACGGCCATCATCACCGACCCCGAAGAAGTTTCGTGCCGTGGCATCGGCTGGCAAGGTTATGGCCTCAATATTTTGGGGCTCAGAAGGGATATTGTTGATTGATTACCTGGAGCGTGGAACCACTATTACAGGCCAATATTATGCAGCTTTAATTCCTAAGTTGAGGAATGCCATCAAAGAGAAAAGGAGAGGGAAACTTCGAAGGGGCGTGCTGTTTCATCACGACAACGCACCCGCGCACAGGTCGGCAGTTGCGATGGCTGCCATTCAGCAAGCTGGTTTCGAATTGGTTGACCATTCCCCTTATTCACCAGATCTGGCGCCTAGCGATTTTTATCTGTTCCCCAAATTGAAAGACTACTTAAGGGGAAACAGGTACGAAGACGATAACGAGGTGATGGATGCCGTGGAGAGCTTTTTGCAGGACCAAGACAAAACTTTTTTTTTGAAAGGGAGTGAAGTCTTGGAAAACCGCTGGACTCGGTGTGTAGAGAGACTCGGAGACTATGTAGAAAAATAAATTATTAAGTTATCAATAGTCATTATAAATCATTCTCACTACTTTTTGATCCAACCATTATTACAAATTTGACACTATTTTAGGAATTTGTGAAGCCAATTAAATTTAACCATAAGTACGTTTGTTTGAAATGAAATAAAAAAATGGTTTGCATTTCAAAGGCAGCATTAATATCGAAAGATGCAGAATGCAGACTTCTATTATCGTCAAAGGTTATGCTGATATTGTCGCTTTTTTTTGGAGCATATGATAACCTCTTACTTCCTACTTCGAAGGTGGTTATAAAAGCTCGGGTACAATCCAGCTGGCAAAAAATTCAATCAAATTGGCGTCGTCTTGCCATTCGGATACGCAGAAATGCTGCCTTATCATCTGCCTAGCATTTTCTCAACTATGTTGGGGTCGTCTTCTAGTCTAACCGGAGCTATTTATATCGTTAGATATCTATTTTACATGGAGCGACTGCCTATCTGACCTCCAGTACCCTACCTAGGCTAGCAACCAGTAACCCTGGGCAATAGGATACCCCTTGGTAAGACTGGTAGTCAGACTTTCGGGCTTCAGACGACTCGTAACGACTGTAAAATATCCACGAATGACACCCGGGACCAACGGCTTAACGTGCTTTCCGAGGCTCGGAAGGGTCTCGGTATGTAAAAATGGTCACCTATCCACGGACCAACAGCGGCAAGCATAGCTTAACCTGATCGATCGAACCATGCAGCTGTTGTATTACTTAGCCATGAGCCCCTCCAGCAGCAGAAATGCGTATATGCAAGGTATTAGTTTACATTGTGATATCATAGAACTTACTCGCCGTGTGAGAGTGGTTTCCTTTTGGGAATGGGTGTGGCAATGTGCTCCATGCTGGAATTGGAACTGGCTGGCATCACCACGCTGAGACGAGGTAGCGAGTGCGGTGGGTGTTCTCTGTAAACGCAGGTATAAGTTAAACAACCATACACATACAATCAATAATATTAAAACCATTCAAATTTAATTATATAAATACTCGCTTTCCCATCAAATGTAGCAGTAAATGTTATTATTCTAAACATACAGTAACATTACATTATAAGTTTCCTGATCTACCTAATAATAGAAAGAAAGAGAGCAAGTTAAAAAAGTTTCTTTGTGATTTTATGGCTTTAAAGAGAAACCTTAACAAGTATAAAATAAAACAGACTTTTAGATATCTAACGACAAAAAAACGATCCTTCAAAAAGCTACACAAAAATTATTAAACGCGCCACTTTTAAAGAGGGCTGACAATAACTCATATCTAATTACACGAAGCCGCTTACAAAATAAACACGGAAAGCAAATTCCTTACATAATAATATTAAAACTGTTACATAAAGCGGTGTCGATTTAACGTTACACTGAGTTGTTTTGTTTGAAGCGGCGCTTATCTTCTAATAGTGGGTTTTAATGAACCTCCTCGCCACCCTCGCCGCCTTGCCTCACCTTTCATCTTCAGGCACCGCGATGAGAGGCTCAGACGGCCGTCGCCAGTCCCTCGATGCATTTTGATTAGATTTCTCCTTATTTTTCATCACCAAATCCTTTTAAACACCTTTGAGAACCCGCTTTTAAATAATCCACCTTTAAAGTTTTCTTTTACACAATTTTTGTCTATCATAGATGTTATGCGTTGTACAGCAAATCACGAACTGCTCAGCATGATACAAAACGCAGCGACATGTCGCAACCGTGTGTGTTAGTAATTAGTTCATAACTGTGACAGGGTTGAATTTGTACTTATCAATATTTGGTACATTTATTTGTGCTAGAGAACTTATTGTTTTGTTGAGAAAAAACACTGGATGAAAAGGATGTGGTAATGAATATATTTTCTGGAATTTTCCGACAAGAAAAACGAAAATAAGATGAGTCATGTTTTCAGTAAATTGCAAAGCATTATGAAATAATGGCTTCCTCATATAGCTTTGTGTGTCTTTTAAATTGGTACTTTGCATAACTTGTTCAAGTTTTATAAAAATCAATTTTGGGACACTAACAAATTCAGAAACATTCTTATTTAGCATAACAGTTTGTGATGCATTTAGGAGTGAGTTGACTCACTCTAGGACTCCTTTTATATAACGAGAAGGTATAAAATGGTGGGTAAAGATTATTGAATTATCATCATCATTTCAGCTGAAAGACGAACACTGCTGGGCATAGGCCACAATGACCGGTTCGTTATTGACCTATGGAGGTCTTCATGCAGAATACTAACTCACTAACTGACCGACTCTTTGACAGTTCAAAAGTGCCTGTAATTGGTTTAATTGAAATAAATGCTTTGAGTTTGAGTTTGAATACTTCACGGCGATTTTCTTATTATTTGTCCTATAACTCCTCGTATTTCTTTAACCGACTTCCAAAAAGGAGGAGGTTCTTAATTCGACTGTTTTTTTTTGTATAAACATACAAAAAAAAAACAACAAAACAATTGACGGAGAAATCGCGTAACAAACGTTACGCGATTTCTCCGTCAATTGTGGATCCATTTTGAAAATTCTTTGTTTGTTTGGAAGAGTATGCTCTCGAGGTGGTACCATTATCACCAAGTCAGGATCTGAATCGGGGATCCCATGGAAAACGAGGGAAACCCTCAAATTTTATAGGCACACCTATAGCGATTTGGGTATTCTTTTATAGACCTCATGCATTTGCTCTTAGAAAGCACCATTTGGTGAAGTGATGATGAAGACCACAGATGGCCATCGGAACTACTCAATTATACCTAAGTATTTCACGGGTTGCGATTCGATTACTTTAATATGGTTGCTAATAAGCAATTTATGCTCGTCACAATGCATATGGTGAAATGGAGTTGATTTCATCATCAGTTCCAGTTCTCCTGGTTCTTACTAGGAGGTCTCCACAATTAACTTTTCTGAATCGGGATGAGCATTTAACATTAGACTATTGTAACTTAGATAAATTACAAACCAACCCACTAAAAAGTGAAAAATAAAAAGAAAATTACAAAAAAAAAACAACCGACTTCCAAAAAAAAAAAACGCTACAAAGAGAAAAATTACTAATTTCGGAAGTCGGTGGCAAAAAACGAAAATACATATCGAAAGACACCGACTTCCGAAATTAAAGTGATATTTCACTTTGTAGTGTTTTTTTTGGAAGTTGATTGTTTTTTTTTGTAAAATAATTTTTATTTGTATGATTTTTTCCATAGTTTTTGACCGAAGCGCGCAAAACAAAAATGTAAAATTTCTTTGATCTTTAACTACTCCTGAAAGTATAGAGTACAGAGTTTCGGATAGTTAATTTCAATAATACCCTTGAACTGATAATGTAATAGACACATCTCTGACCTCGTTACAGGTAATTTCATAACAGCTCCTACAGGTGCCTACAGCAAAGCGATCAATACGTAGAGGTGCAACAATCGGCACGGTTCATAACAATAAGCTCTGCCTATACACCCTCACACCCTTTGTATAGCGTTCAATCAATCCTGAAACAGGTTTACTGGTTGGAAATCAGTCATTGTTGTCTACCGGAAACTCTGAACCGACTAATACGTCTTTGGCAATATAGGTTTTAGAATGGATTATACTATAATGTTGGTAGAGTTTAAACATACTTCATAAAAGTTGACTACGTAAAATTGATGTATAAATTAGGAAGATAAGGTTCGCGCTCCTCAACGTGGACCGCATAAATTGTGTTAACGCACACAATTGACCTTAGTCACAATCGAACTGACGTTTGTGTAGCACGATAAGTACAGTTACCATAATCATCTAAATAAGCCGCAACATGGCTTCATGTGTTTTCAAAATGAGCACAATTAGTTCAAAAACAAAAAACAAGTTCCAGGGGATTTCATTTCACTCGTAAATACAGCCAAAAATGTTAATTTGTTTAAAATTATAATAATATTTAATGTTTGCTTCGCCATGTTTGTGAGAGCGAGATAGACATGCAAATCATAATCATAAGCATAATCGTAAGCATTCGGTGGCTAAAGAGATGTCGCTTGCACGACAGCACCGGCTCCTATCTCTGTCCTTGTCTATCGGTAACTGTAGGTTTGCGACTGGGATCACAGATGTGCGAGTTTCGGTGCATGTCGTCGTGCGCCGAGTCCAGGTTTAGTGATTGCGATGTTAGTGCGTAACATATCTTCCTCTAATATATCAATGCTACATAAAGATGGAAAAAACTACCCATATTTACGAAAAGAGGTAAAAGCTAAAGTATGACGTGGACAAGAGTGCAGCCACATCAGCCTAGCCTTTTCTTAACCTAGTAAGAGTTGACTTCCAATCTAATTACATGTGGGTCAACAACTGTATTTTACGTAGGACGCCAAGTCTTTGATCCCTGCAACTGGTGCAATTAAATTAGCAGTTCCGATATTCTAAGGTTGAAGCGGGTTTCTCTTGTGTTACTGAATCTCAGTGACGATGTCATACGCATTCATATGACAAATATTCTCACGTGGGTCAAAAAATACAGTATTTTTTTGTGATTACCTCAGGTTTAGTTCTAGGACAAAAATAATTATGAATAAGTAACATAACATAACTGCTAGGGTTTCCTAAGTCTGCGGTGGCCGCCACTTAGCGTTCGCAATTTACCGTCAAATGACGTCTCTGAAACGTTATTTATGAAAATAAGTTGGTATGTTTTTGTCATCGTAAACTCAAACCCCGTTGGCCCAATGATTTACGTTACGAAAAAGTGTCCTTACTGAGAAGAGTGAGCTCACACATTAAATAGCGTTTCCATGACAATCAAGTCAAGTCACCGCGTCATTGTGTGTCAGAGGTGTCAAAACGAAACAGAAACGCGATTATCTTTTGACGTGGTATGGCGAATCTAACGATTGAAATCTTTGCCGCTGCCATTATTTTCATGATAGCCGTCACATCGGCCGTTATGTGGCGGGCCCCACTCTTCTAGGAAACCGTAGCTGTCAAAGTTTTTTAAAAATCTAAAACGTTTTTCAGGATTCGTGTTATTGTTATGTTATTGTCTTATGAATATACACACTTACATACTATTAGTATAAGTTTGTAAGACAAACGATAATTAGCAAGTAGCTACCTGGCAATGGTCGACACGTTTTCTCTATGTAGCTAATAAATGTAGGTAGATCGTGACATATTTTAATCGTGATTACGTTATCAAAATTGAAAGGATTTAGAATAGTTTACCTACATTTTTTTTCGATGCGGAGGAATTTTTCGATGCCATATTTTAGTTTTTTAATAGTTTTAGTTATGTTAGGATATAATTTTGTTATTTTTAGGTTATGTTTATATTACATTTAAATAAAGTATTATTATTAAAAATCAATGTTGTTGGTAAGGAGGTTACAGGACCTGCTCTTCTCGAGCACGACGTCGTGTGTCCTAACCTGGGAAGTGCCGATGTGACTTTTTTAATTTCATACACTTTCTAAGTTTTTCATAACGAGATTTTGTGTGAGGAAACCTGGAATTGTAAATAGTCTGAAATCGAAACCTAGCAAACGTGGTAATGAAGCACAAGCACAAGGGACATAATTGTCCCACTAACCTCCAGAAGTAGTTCTATATTTTGAGATGTTGTTTGCTTCAGATAATTACCTGCACATGAAAGACATTTTGGGGTTTTTCATTATGTTCATCTATCTTATTTGTCAAGTCATTACCTAGAAAACTGCACTTTAATTTACTACTAAAGAATTAAATCGTGCAAAAAAGTAGTCCTACAAATAAAATATTGTTGCGCTAAATATTCATCGGTTAGAGTCGGTAAGATGTTGTCCTCATGGGTAATTAGCGCGGACGGTGTCACTTTCAGACGGGCCTCCTAACGAGCCGGCCGTATATATGCAGATGCGATGCTGCATAAATACCCTCTGCTCATCTCTAAGCGATTAATTAGTTTCCCATCGCAAAGGCACCTTACATGACTTTTTTTTCTACGATTTCTGCAGATGTCGGGATTTGAAAGTTTTTTATGAAGTCTGGACTATTTTATACTGCTTCTTTATGTTTTTCCTTAACGGAAAACTATTAGACTTAAGTAAAAGAAAAGTACAAAATGAAAAAAAAAACTAAAGACAAAAAAGAAAGAGATGCGATGTCAAAAAAACTGGCCAAGTGCGTGTCAGACCACACACAATGAAGGCTTTCGTGGTCGAAAAGATTTTATCCAAAAAATAAAATTAACATTGAAAGAAAGAAAGAAAGAAAGAAAGAAAGAAAGAAAGAAAGAAAGAAAAATGCGTTTAATTGGCATTACAGCAAAAAAAAAATACACCTTAAAATTATAAAAACATAAAACAAAGATTGTAATGCCAAAAGGGCCTCGGCTCAGCATATTGTCAGATGACAACACAAGGTGTACCACCTGACGCTGATTTTCAGCTGCAACCCACGAGTGCCATATGCTAGAATCTAAGGTTAGAATAATCTGAATAACTAACACAAGGAGATAATAGATTTAAGAGAATTAATTAAAATGAAATGTTGTGACATGCATGCGTGTGTGTGTGTTGTATTGTGATTAATTAAAAACTAAAAATAAATACCCAATATCAATATTACCACATTAAAATAATAAAATAATAAAAAATCTATATCTAATAAATATCACCTACATAGCAAAATCTGAGACTGCATTACATTTTTATAAACTACCAAAAGTATTTTGATGTGGTTTTATTAAAATTAAGAACACAAGACAATAATAATTGATTATAATAAAAAATAAAACATTGTAATCTTTTGTTTTTGTATTTATTTGTATAGTTAGTAATACTCCATTTACAATACACACAGCTCTACATATTACTTACCGTTCTACTTAAACTTCCTAACATATCGGGGGCAAGAAAACAACGCATAGCCACCACAAGAAGAAATTATGATATATGTGAGTCCATCCATGTAAATACTCATTTTGCACAAAGATTTTTCCCTTACAGAGGAAATAAGCTATTTAATAAACTAAATAAGATAATTTCTATATCCAATTGCAATAAAAATTAATGTAAAAATAAAATTAAAAAATGGCTATTAAGATTAAATTATTACGAAACTGGAAAAAATATTGAAGTGGCAAGGTAGTTTTATGTTTGTATAACACATATATATATATATATATATATATATATATATATATATATATATATATATATATATATATATATATATATATATATATATATATATATATGTAAATATATATATAAATAAATATAGCATGCATAGCATGTATATTGAAACATTCACACACACACACACACACAAACACCACCATACACAACATACACCAAAAAAAAAAAAAAAAAGGTTTATAAAGATTAAATTATTACGAAACTGAAAAAAATATTGAAGTGGCAAGGTAGTTTTATGTTTGTATAACATATATATATATGTATAAAAATAAATATAGCATGCATAGCATGTATATTGAAACATTCACACACACACAAACACCATCATACACCACATACACCATACACACATTTAACATGTACCTACTCGCTGACTTATAATTTGCATAAAATATTATGTGATGGGGGGCCTGGAGTTCTATAGTACAGGCCTAGGCTTAGTTTAGACTCCAGATCTCCCACAAATTACATTTACGTAACTGTCAACCTGTATATTTAACTTTAAGATTGTTCTCGTATATAATGTGTAATTTGTGGAGATGAATAAACATTTTTATTATTATCTTTGACATATCTCGGGACCCTGGGGTCCCGGACCTTTGGAAGGCGTACGAGGAGCCGAAGCCAACTCGCAGAGGCCTCTTAGACAATTTTAAATGAAAAGAAGGCACCAGCTGACGATTATCCCTGTATGCACTATGCAATTGCACCCAAGGACAACCCCCGGTTGGTGCAGAACTATTGCAGAACATGGAAACAAAACACATTGGGTCTATGGGTTTGGGTGGCTATAGTGGATTGGGTACCTTGAACTATGGAAGAACTATGTCCCCTGCCTGATAAATTGGCAGGGGGTGACTTGCACACTCAATAATGGGCCCCCGGAAACGGTCGCTAGCACAAAGTGACGTAGTGACAAGGGGCGACATGTCCTGAGGTGCTTGAGGAGTGGAGAGGTATTCCACGGCTCTCAGAACAATCCCAGGGCCCGGAAGATGGTCAAGATCCCTACAAGCACTTACTAGAATACTTCCTTCCTCCGAGCACGTTTGCTCTTGCGAATCTCCACTCAAGCCGGCCAATAAAGGCAAGAATGAGGTGGGAGCTCTTTTCCCGTCAGTGTTCACTCCAGCCGGTCAATAAAGGCAAGCCAGAGGTGAAGAACAAGACTTCTCCCGGGAAATAGGGTCCGTGGGGTCGCTACTGCCCAACAGCTCGCCACAAGCTGCCCTGCGGATTCACGTATCTCTCTTGGTCTGGCTCCTCACCCTAGACCTGTTTCGGCAAAAAAAACTCCATCGGCACAGACCCAGAGTTCGGAGCGCGCAAGTCCCACCACGACGTCAACGTAGAGATACGGCGGTGGGGTTATTATTATTATTATTAATAAGATTAGACATTTAAACAAACCTTTTTTACAGTCCATTCAACCGATTTTGACTTCTATTGCGTTGGTGGCATGATAAATGGCAGCTGCAGTAAACAGTTGGTATTGTTACCACTTTTTTGCCTTTAATGCCATCCTTAAGCCTACGAAATAGAAGTCAAAACCGGTTTGACGAACTGTAAAAAAGGTTTGTTTAAATGTCTAATCTATTGTAAATGGAGTATAGTTAGTCACTTTAGTGCTTAGTGTAAATAGTGTTAATTTGTATATCACATCACACTAATATTATAAAGGCGAAGGTTTGTGTGTGTGTGCGTGTGTGTGTATGTTTGTTACTTCTTCACGCTCAAACGGCTGGACCGATTTGGATGAAATTTGGTATGTAGATAGACTACCCTGGATTAACACATAGGCTACTTTTTATTTCGGTCTACGCGGGTGAAATCGCGGGGCGCAGCTAGTTGTTTATAAACCACAAAAATTAAAAAAAACTGGATACATTGTAATCCCAAAAAAATTTTTTTATGTGATAAAATTACAAATTAACAATTTTCGGACTTTTTCCTTTATTTGTGCTGTGAGACCTTGCTTGTTGCCAACTTACATAATTCTAGCTCAACGGGAAGTAGCTTATAGGTTTTGATTTACTTGCGAGTATCAAAATATGTCGCACATATGGCCGTATTTTTTATTGCGTTGACTTAGAGGTATTTACATAATTTTAACCATAAAAATCATCAATACTCTAAGATAGATTTACTCCGAATTGGTCAGATTTTGGGATACAACCTTACACTGACCTGCAAATTCCAAAAAACGCAAGAAAAAATAAATTTTGCGGGCTACCACAGCGCAATTAAAACTAGAATCAAAACATTTATGAACTACTCTTCCAAAAAGGAAACATTCATTAATGAGAATGAAGACTCACTGCTACGGCGGCTTTTGTGCGTTTGAAGTTTAATTATAACATTGAAAATGGATACAAACCTGTTGTGGCGAAGTTTTCGTTCTAGAGTGGTGCTTGTCTGTCTGATGGGGTGGTAGTGATGTGAGCCGTGCTCGTAAAATGACCTCGAGTCCCGCCGGTCGGGCGTCCTATGAATTTTATTAAAAAAAACAGCTGATACGGTTTTTTTAAATCGAAGATTTTCTTACGATTTTATTAGTTTGGCTGACAGGATGATGGTTTTAGTAGTAAAAATAGATTTGAGCCGAGCAAAGTTTGGTATTTTAACAGATTCTTGACGTATTAAAATAAAAATGTTGACGATTACAGAGATTATTATAGCTACCCTATTCGAGTCCTCCTGAACTATAGGCATAACATAGCTATACACTAGGCTTATGTACTGCATATCTTATGTCTGTGTGCACATGTACCTAATCCACATTTAAACATTGCCTTCTCTAAACTGTAGAAAACTGTTAATATACCTAAGGTAAACACCTAAAGCCAGTCTTAGTTTCAGACATCTAGAGATAATTGCCCTGCGTTTTCTTATCCATGGCAATCTTAGCTACACACTGAAACTGGGTCATTTGTCTTTATACAACCGAGATCGGGACTGTATCTGTTGTTTTGTCCAATAGTAGGTTTTTCCAGTTGTTACATTTACATTGACATGTTCTTTTACCTTATGCACTGCAATTTATTTAAAAAAACCGGAAAAGTGCGTGTCGGACCACGCACAATGAAGGGATCCGTAGGTAGTTGGGATGAATTTGTCCCAAAAATCAAACTTAACGTTGTAGTTGAAAAACATGTTCTCCCATACATCGATATACGTCACGGTAAAGTCTCCAACTGTAAATGTAAGTTTGTAATTGCAAAAAAATATTTTTGTAGGTACTTACGTGATAAAACTACAAATTAACGATTTTTGGATTTTTTCCTATATTTCTGCTGCTTGCCTTGCTTCTTGCCAAATTTAATGATTCTAGATCAACGGGAAGTACCCTATAGATTTTGATTTATTTACGAGTATCAATATATGTCGCATTTTTTATTGCGTTGACAGATACGACAGACAACGAAGTGATCCTATATGGGTTCCGTTTTTTTAGGTATGGAACCCTAAAAAAGATGTGGATGTTCTTAAGATACCTACTGAGGTAGCTAGATAGGTAGAAAGAAAACGCTTGTCTTCTTGTTAAACAAACGTAATAATTCCAATGGACAGAACAATTTAGAGGAATGGAGAAAAAAGAGGATAAAAAGTTCAAAACTGACGTCTTTCACTCAACTTTATTCTATCTGGATCAGGTAACAAAGGACAATATAATAATTGCAACTTAACATTTTCATTAGGCTTTCCTATAGAGCAACGGCAGCTACTAGGTACCTATATCTTTGTATGAGCGGCCCGTATCACAATGAAGTAAATAATTAATAAGCGAGTATAAAAATTTTAAACCACTTCATACTTCCAAAAACATTATATCACATTTGAAACATTATTTATACTAATAAATGTATTAAAACGATAATTAAAAATAGTTTCTTTACATACCATTCTACATCTTCTTCAATGACATCGTCCATGATGACAAGTAAAATTGTTAGCACTGAACACAAAGACTGGAATGTGGATAAAACATCGTAACTATCTGAGATAGACTTCTTTATCTTGACACGAAGTTAGGCGACACTCTCTACGTGATGACGCCTTAATACTTTTAATAATACTGGGTTTAACGTCTACCTGTATTTTAACGGTGAGTCAAATTATGGCTTGTTAAATACATACCTTGGTGATTCATTTCATGTGATAAGATTTTTAATGTTTGCTATAATCTAGTTTTATTTTTGTATTCAAGTCCCCTTGACATTATGTTTGGAAGACGCAGCTAATAATGCCGATCTCCGTCCGACTACTGATGCTGTTTTGGTATGACAACTGCTTGAGCAACTTAAATACAAAATAATGCTCATAATTTTCTACAATTTTAGATTTTCATTTTGTGCAAATTGTTTTTCACTGTCTATTACTGTGTCTCTGAGAATAAAATTAGTTTTGAATTTAAAAAGTCGTAACTATTTATAAATGAAGTAATTTAAAATAATAACGCCATTTGTAGCAGAGCTGAGGTAAACAAATTATGTATACTGATATTGGCTCATGGGTTTATGACAAAGGGCGAACAGTGTTAATTGCGTCATCGCGGACAGCGGCCATTTAAATATGTCTACAAGTCTTTATATTAATTAAAAAGTCTGTAATGCATCTGTTGAACATGTTTTAATAATAGTTTAGTGAACGAATGGCCCAAAAGAGGGTGTAGAATGCGTGATTTTTCCCTACGACGCACCGTTTTTAAGATAAAAGCGAAAAACCCAAAAGTGGGAACTTGCCCCCCCCCCCCCCCACACTCCGGCTCACCTCCTGAACAAGTTTCTGAAGGAATCACTTAGATCCCACGCACACGCACACTAAACTCCTTTATTGACTGGACTATTATAAGCTGGAATTCCAGATCTTCTTAGCAGAATATATCTTAATGTTCCTGTCAGAATCGCTCATTATTCAAAGCCCCATGATGCCGAACAAATCTGGGTAAACATTCACCGATTTCCAGAATGACCCAGCAGTACAATGCCTTAGCATGTACATCAGAAGACATAGACAACTTTTCTAATACCCTGGGTAAATATAAGTCACTTATCCGAGCACAATTAAATGATATGTAAGTGTTGAACTGCCTGACCGGTAATGTATTGTATTGCTTGTTATTTTTATTTATTTGTGTTTTCTTTCCTTTTTAATCTCTATTTTTATTCAATTTAGATTCAAATGTTCAACATTAGTATGTATGGCCTATTAGTATAATTTTAATAATTTATTAAAAAAAATATATATTATTATTAAAATTATTTAATAATATATATTTTTTTTTAGTTTGTTACTATTGCATGGTGTGGTCTCCTATAATTGAGGGAGCATATAGATTTCTGTTCTTGTCCTTTATAATATAGCATGTAAGGTGTATTCCTTGTAGGAGATCCTAATAAAATAAAATAAAATAAAATTCTGATTCGATATCCTTTTATGATACGGCCAATATGCATAAACATACCTAATAGAACTGAAGTTAGGAAACTGACAGCCGGACGAAGTCGCACCTTAAGGGTTCCTTTTTCACCATTTTTGTACGGAAATCTAAACTAAGTAAAACGGGTATAAAAAAGCGGCCAAATACGAGACGGACTCGCTCACGAAGGGTTCCGTACTACCGTACAATATTTTTTAGAAACGCCGAAAATAACACGTTTCATGTATGTTTCCCTTTAATTTTTATTTTTTTTTATTTTTATTTTATGTGTCTAGCTACTACGGTTCTAAAGAAACAGCCAGTCAGTTTTCGTTATGTGGTTGACGTTTTAATATAATGGTGTTTCAATGTGTGAGAACTTAACCAATACAATATGCATTATCATTCGTGGTGGCTATGGTTAGGTTTAAAAAAAAAGCAGTACGATTAAGTTAGCTCCTCAATTCAGACGTCTGAATTAAGGAGTCACCTTAAACGTCTTGTAACTTTTTAAGGGATTTATTGCAAATTCCAGGATCGGGTCTACACAATCGGTTAATTTACTTCTAAATATTGGTATTACCCGCGTTTAATTATGAAACAATGGCTCCTCAATCCGTACGGACACAAAAAAAACTACCTACTTATTTTCTTTTTGCTTGCATTTATCTATGTTGACGTCTACATCATAATATAGTATCCACAAGATAAAAATATGCATGTGTTTTTGTATTTTTCTTGTGTTATCTTAAGTAGAGCTTATGAATGAAGTATAGTTATCATTCTAATCTATGAAATAAACTATAACAGCGGTGCGCGATATACAGCCAGGGAAATAAATTGTTTATCAAATTGATACACTACGCCAATTTGCCAGTTATAGGCATTTCATATAACTGTCAAAGAATGACAGTTGTGATTTGCTTAATCGGACAATTTAAGTTGGTCGCCAATTCGTTAAATTGAGGGGGCTCGTGGCTAAGTAATAACAGCCGCACGGGTCGATCGATCAGGTTAAGTTACGCTTGGAGCGGTTGGTCCGTGGATGGGTGACTATGTTTACGTACCAAGACCCCTCCGTGCCTCGGAGCAGTCCCGGCTGTCATTCGTGGATTTTTGACAGTTGTTACGGGTCGTCAGAAGCCCAAAAGTCTGAAAACCAGTCTTACAGTTGTGGAGGTCAAATAGGCAGTCGCTCCATGTAAAATACTGGAATTCAGCTGCATCCGGTTAGACTGGAAGCTGACCCCAACAACAATTCGATAAATATACACCCTGGTTTTATATTGGGTAGCATCAATAGCTACGTGATCAAACGCTTTTCATAGCGTTTATAATATCAATTCGGCAGCTATTTTTTAATTTATTGTCGATTTTAGCATATTAACACGTTAGTAAAATCACAAACTCAAAGCATTTATTTCAATTAAACCGTTTACAGGCACTTTTAAATTGTCAAGGAGGTCGGTCAGTCAGAAATATGAAGCTAGTTGCCCATCCCAAGTCGAGTTTCTTGCCTGTTAAGGCAAGAAACACTTTTAAATTATATTGTTGTACAAAAATATTAGTTACATCCATGTTATATCATTATGTTGAAGTTATAATTAAACGTGAGAACGATGTAAAAAAGACGTGTACGTTAAAAGCGTTCACAGTAGCGAACAGACATAAAAAAACCGGCCAAGTGCGTGCCAGAACACGCACAATGAAGGGTTCCGTAGTTGGGATGAATTTATCCCAAAAACAAACTGAAAAACATGTTCTCCCATACATCGACATTTTGACATACGTCACGGTCAGTTCTCCAACTGCAAATGTATGCTTGTAATCGCAAAAAAATTGTTATAAGTGTTTAATCTACAAATTAACAGATTTCGGATTTTTTCCTTTGGATACTTGCGCTATGAGACCTTGCTTCTTGCCAAATTTCATGATTCTAGGTAAACGGGAAGTATAATACACTGTAGGTTTTGATTTACTTGCGACTATCAAAATATGTCGCATTTTTAAGCTTCTAAGCCAACGCAATAAAAAAAATACGGGCTTTTGCCCGTATTTTTTTATTGCGTTGGCTTAGAAGCTTGCTTTTTCTAGAGCTCCAAGGGACCATAGACCTACGTACTTATTTGATATTAATTTCAACTTGATACCTCCAGCGTTCCTGAGAAAAAGGCACACATACAACACACAGACAGACAGACAACGAAGTGATCCTATATGGGTTTCGATTTTTCCTTTTGAGGTAAGTACGGAACCCTAAAAAACAATTCAAAAATAAAATAATTAAAATAAGCCGTGCTAGCCGTGAGATGACCAGTCCCAACTGACGGCGCCCGTTCACGAACATGACGCATGGATCAGCACCATTTAGCTCAATCATTTTGAAGAGAGCCGAATGATCCAACACATGCGCCACTATCAGCGAGACATTTGTGTGAGCATGACACACTCAGCTGCCAAGGCACATTCAAGTCAATGAGAGACATATTATCTGGTTAAATTGTAGCTCTATAGTACATAGTACTCACACATGTGATATGCAATTATAATACAAAGGGTTCAGGCGAAATGTGAGTGTACTACACACCTCTGCCCAACTCTTCGGGAATTGCAGGCGTGATGTTGTGTGTACAAATTAAAAATCTTTTGTTTTAGTAGTTGATGAATAACTGATTGTTGGATCTTTATGCTGACTGTGCACTGCAGAGTCAACTTTTGTAATAGGTATGATGACTAAAAAAAAACTTCTTAAACTTAGAGTATTTTTTCTTTTTTTACGTAAACAAAAGATTACGGCGATACATTGAGTTAAAATGTTGCATGACGTCACGCTTTGCTAGATTTTATACGTAGTGGTGACGTAGCAAGCGCTCCTCAACTTTAATGCATTTTATCTAAGTATTTTTTTGTTATTATGATAAAGAAAAAAATACGTGTCTAAAATTTTTTTATTAGCTGACTGACGAACTAAATAAAATTTCTTTTTTTTTTACACAAATATCAACCCTATTACTGCATTTTTGTTGTTCATTTAGGTAAGGGTAACTACTTAGAATTAAAAGGTATTTTAAAATGAATTAAAAAAACTGACTTAATTTGATTCAAAGCATTTATTATGATCAAATCATCGCAGATTGTAAATAAAACAAAGATTCAGGTACGAATTATATTTATTTATCTTAATCTTTAATGTATTTTATAATAACTAATAGGAAATAACCTACATTAATTTCAGTTTATACTGTTTAAACATTACGACCATTGATAAACAAAATTTTCGTAGTATGTCAATAGTTACAACACTCGCACCCTAATTGCGTAACACACTAATCAATCAAGATCTGAATAATTTTAAAGCTAATTCATTGCTTCATATGTTCGAAAAATTTGTTTGCTCGACAACGTAAATAACGCAATGAATGTTGTTCAACTGTCAAAATGAAACCGATTCCTACTGTAAGGTTACGCAACTACTCCGCTATTCTTACTTACCTATATTATATTTTACAAATAAAGTTACGACTTTCACTTTGACTTTTTAAACAATTTAACAATAAGCATGTTAAACATTTAAGTAAATAGGTTTGTTCTTGAAGCAGTTCTTCCAAATCTCGAAGAGGCAGATGGTGGAGTGGAATCTGTAGAAGATGGCCAGAGGCATTGACACATGGGTGATGATGGTCCATGCCCAGGGACCGTAGAATGCTAGATGAGCTGGACGGAATTCAGCGCGACTCTGGAAAATAATGTAAATAATATTCATTATAACAGTGCGAGCAGCCAGCTGCCCAGTGGTAACGGCCGCGACTTAAGTAGGTCGTAGGTTCGAACACAGATAGGCACTTTACTTTGTGTAAATTATTTCATCACAACTACTGTAGTGTCATGATGGCCCAGCGGTTAAGGCCTCGCCACTCATGCACGAGGTTGTGGGTTCAAATCCGGGCAAGTACCAATGTGACTTTTCAATTCGTATGTACTTTCTGAGTTTATCTTAGACATCACTGACATCGGTGAAGGGAAACATCGTGAGGAAACCTGGACTTTTAGTTAATATAAGTCTGAAATCGCCAACCCGTCTTGAGCAAGCATGGTGATCAATGCTCGTGCCTTCTGTGTATGAGAAGAGGCCTTTGCCCAGCAGTGGGACAGTAAAAGGCTGGTATTATATTATTATTGCTCAAAACGGTGAACGAAAACATCGTGAGGAAACCGGCATGAACTAGAACTAAAAAAAAATACAACCGACTTCCAAAAACAACACTACAAAGTGAAAAATAGCTTTAATTTCGGAAGTCGGTGTCTAGTTAAATGTATTTTCGTTTTTTCGTTTTTTGCCCCCGACTTCCGAAATTAAAGCTATTTTTCACTTTGTAGTGTTGTTTTTGGAAGTCGGTTGTAGTTTTTTAACCGACTTCAAAAAGGAGGAGGTTATCGGAACCTTTTTTTTTTTTTTTTTTTTTTTATGTATGTTTCCCGATTACTCGAAGATGGCTGGACCGATTTGGATTATTTTTTTTTGTTTGAAAGGGTATACTTCCCAGGTGGTCCCATGATCATCAAGTCAGGATCTGATGATGGGATCCCCTGGAGAAATAGAGAAAACTCTTCCAATTTTATAGGCACACTTGAAGCGATTTGGATAGTTTTTGGAAGAGTACTTTCTTGGAGTGGTCCCATTTCAATTTGGTGAAGACCTGATGAAGAACTTCTGAGATAAGCAACGGAACTCCTCAATAAATGATAGCAAATGGACTGGGATTGCTGAAATCTCATGTCTGTTTGTTGTTCACACCAGTTCATAACATAACATCACGCCAGTACGCTGTGAAGGGGTACATGTGAACCACTAAAAAGTGAAAAATAAAAACTTTTTTACAAAAAAATACAACCGACTTCCAAAAACAACACTACAAAGTGAAAAATAACTTTAATTTCGGAAGTCGGTGGCAAAAACGAAAATACATTTAATCAGACACCGACTTCCGAAACTAAAGTTATTTTTCACTTTGTAGTGTTGTTTTTGGAAGTCGGTTGTATTTTTTTGTAAAAAAGTTTTTTAGCAAAAAGTTTTAATTTTTCACTTTTTAGTTGTGTACCTACCCCACACAAATTCTAATACCACTGTCTGCAAAACAAACTAGAACATCATCCATATAAAAGTGAGGAAAAAATACAAATTATTGAAGCTAACTCAAAAACTACCAAAGCAAAGTTAATCAATTTTATATGGGACCAACTGTGATGTATACCCTCTCGAATAAAACAAAAAAATCCAAATCGGTCCAGCCATCTTCGAGTAATCGGGGAAAAGTTTCCCACGAATTGAGAACCTCCTCCTTTTTGAAGTCGGTTAAAAAGTCGGAGACATGTGACATGTATCAACCCGCACTGGGCTTTAGTGGCGGACCCACTCCTACGATCCACTCTGTCTCACAGAGAAGAGGCCTATATCCCAGCAGAGGGACACAGGCCTCCTCTCTAAACAATTATGAAAATGAAATTAACTCAATGACACAAGGAATGTTTCAGAATGAAGATAGTACACGACAACTGTCATTCTGACAAGAACTTTATCCAGTTGAGATAAAGTTTAATTTTCTTAGTTGTTGAGATCATTTTGAACAGTCTGTTCGTCCCGATATTTTTGACGCTGACTGTACTACCACTAAATAAAATTACCACCGTATTTATGAAATAGATACAATGGTACTTATAATAATTACTAACATATAACTGTATAACTTGAACAATATTAATAAACCAAGGATATAATAATGGTAGTTACCTTTTCTAGCGTGTTAATAGCCCACATGGCCATATTAGCGACCAGTAGAAAAGTGACGAGCTGTCGTCCCGGTTTATTTCTTCTCTGTTCCGAAGTAGTGCTGCGACGCCACCACGCGTCGATTATGAATAGAGTTTGAAGAATTGTCTGGAAAAGATTAATTTCAGAAAATAAAAATCCAAAATGCTAGCAAATTGTAATGTCAGCTACATTACAATTTATTGGGCATAAAAGTCCGAAAATCATAATATTGAAAATACCACTTTTGCTTTACAAAAGGAAGATGAAGTGTCACTGACAGGCAAGCCACCATATCGGGAACTTTAAGGACGCTATTATAAAAGGGTAGTCAAAAAATTACTTTTTAAACAAAAGTATGTTTATTAAATAAAATTCTTTATATATACACATACTTTTGTTTAAAAGAGTAATAATTCAATTACCCACTGGCGTTCTTAAGATTCTAAACTACTACGATACAGTTATTTCAGGAATTAAACACTAAGTGAAATCAGGTCGGTACCTGGTTGAGTGATAAGAATTCAGAGAAGAATCCAGTGAGACCGACACTGTTTTTCTGATCTTGTGTGTGGTGACTTCCAATGAGACTGAACATGCAGTACACGAACATTCCTGATTGAGCCAGAATAAGCAGGAAAGGGTCAAGATCTAGGAGAGCTAGGAAATAAAATGTAAAAATTAATTAAAAAAACATCATGTACAAAACAGTTGCCATAGTACAAGTAAATGTAAGGGAAATAAAATGTTAAAATCATGGAAATAAATCTGAATATAGACGAAACAAAAAATATAAAAAAATATGGCATACCCTTTGCTTTCCTTTTATAAGCTAACGCTCTCATTTGTATTAAAGCTGTAATACATGCCATCAAAGATAATGAGTATAAAATTAACTCGCATATGTTCACTTCAAATATAGCATCCTGCAAAAATACGTCTTATTAATGAAAAAGAAATTAGATACAGCTTTTGATAATAGTTTAAACAAAATTATACATTACAGTGATAGAATCAGGATGGTGGGCCAATACGAAGAACATGATGAGAGAAATGATGGTAAAGACGATGATCAAGATGCCAGCGAAGAGTCCTCGGTGAGCATGTGAGCAGTCTACAGAAAAATGGTGCAGGGCAGTGCGACTGCCGTGAGGAGAACTCACTCCTATCATACCAGCTGAAAAATATTGCGAAGTTAGTACAACTGACCCTAATTTGTGAGAAATGTTGAAGAAATTACAGATAGCGGGCCTATTTTTTGGCCAAAGCATCAGCATCGCCATACAACGTGGCAACGCTGCCAACCTTTTGGGCACTTTTCCTGCTGACAGTGAAGCGGACGAACTTTTTGAAGATTCTTTTCACTCTTTTTTTATATACCTACATGTACAAATTATTATTATTTCAAGTCTGTTAGCTTATGTAGGTATATTATGTAATAAATATAAAACAGTGAAACAATTTCATTCTTCACATTAAGATTACAGATAAAATATTACCAAATTGTTGCAGAATTTTCTCAGGCGTCACTGAATTATTGCGCGACTTATTTTTTGGAACATCTAATTTCTTTTCAAAATCTTCTGGAGTGCATTTGACCTGTAATTAAATTCGAATTAATTAATTTTCTTTTATAATACTAAACAGCCTTGTTTCGGTTTTAAGATAACTATCAATTTCAATAGGTACCTCTTTCCACATTTCGTAGAATATGACGGCACAGATTAGAGAGTACTCGATCGTGCAAGGAAATAAGAAAGGTGCAGCATTCTGCAGCAGTGCACCCATCATATTAGACCTCCTGCACGGTATACCATCTGGTTCTAGAAACGTTCCATTGGCTGGCGTTAGGATCGTGTGTTCTAGATGATGTATTTCATGCTTCGTTTCTTCAACTAACACATATAACCATTCGCACAAATTCGCTGCTACCATATGCATAAAACCGAATCTCTGTATCAGTTTATATGTGCCTGATTCTATGTCCTTGTTAGTGAGGAACATAAACTGCATTTGTGCCAAAGTGAGGGTCATTCGTAAAGCCGGTGTAATCACCGATAGAACGGAGCGGCATTTATCCGTCATTTCGAAATATTCACCCAATTCTAAACCACTGTACACCATCGAACCAATTCCGAATGCTGAAAAATAATTTAAAAGATTTAAAATCAAATTGAAATGGAAAGGAAAATAAAACTGTTATTAGGAAATGACTCCAATTTACCAATTCCGCCAAGCCTCAAATAAAAACTGCCGTAGCGAGAAATGTTCTCTTTTATTTTTGGTCTGTCTCCAGGTGTAATTTTTCCGTTTCTATCCTCTTTCAGAGTGTCCTCTATAAAAATTAATTGAATACATATAGTTGGTCGTTAAACAACATACGTCGAGTTAAATTTTCCGCTACATTTATACGAATGGCTTAAAACGTTAGTGGAATGAAAACTAAAGAAGGTAATATTCTTTGCGGGCGTAATTATGCAAACAAATGTGATTTTAATGTCTCATTTTGTTAAGCAAATGTGGTTAATTACCTAAGCATGTTGGTAGATCTTATTGTCTAGGAAGGTATTGTGAGCGTTGAAAAGGAGTTGGAAGCTCTTACCGTAGTCGTGAATGATTAGGTTGACAGCCTTTTGACGCATTATGTTTACGTATTGGAACACTACGAATACTAGAGATACCAAGTAGAGATATAGATAAAATCCCTGAAAAAGAAAAACAATGCTCATTATTAACGACACAAAGATCTTTATCCTACTTACTGGTGGGATACATTAACTTCATTAATGGAAACGTTATTTTAAAATTATGGCACGTATTAAATTCAGGGAAAATGCAATAATGTGCAATGCGTGACACGAAAGATGAGACTTGACACACCATTAAGTTTGACTTGCGCAGTAGATTATAATTCACTGATTCTGATTATTCTGATTTATAAGTCTCTTTAGCGGTATGAGGTCTAAGACCGGAAGGGACCGGGCGTCATCGGGGCGGCGGAAAGAGCGCGGGAGGCGCGATACTGCGCTCGTCAAATCTCATCTTTCGTGGCACGCATTGTAGGTTATTATGATGATAGTAACAGTTTTATAGTTTCGGCATTTTCTGCGTTTTAACGTGGCCAATCATATTTTTGTTTCAAATAATAATATTAAATGTAGACTTATGATACCAAATGGTGTAATATTAAATATTTGATAAAATAACAATATTTGACCTGATAGTAGCCATCTGGCACCCCACCGGCGATGACTTCAGTGATGGGGAACGCTAATCCCAGCACCACCAGTAGCTTGCAGTATAAAGCAGAAAGCGCCTTGCTCAAAGCTTCACTTTAACAAAATAATGCGAGTTTAACAACTAGAAACGATAAACAAGCATCAGAAACAGATTTAGAGCAGTGGTGGCCCAATGGTAACGGCCCCGACTTACGAGTTGTAGGTCGTGGGTTCGAACCCCGGCAGGCGCTTTACTTTGTGTAAATATTTTCATCACCACTGCTCTTAAAACGGGGAAGGCAAACATTGTGAGGCAACCTTCATGTCCTAGAACTAAAAATTCGAAGACATGTGACATCTACCAACTCGCACTGGGCCCGCGTGTTAGGTTACAGGCTGCAGCCCACTCCCCTCGAAGAGAGGCCTGTGTCCCAGCAGTGGGAACATTATAGGCTGATTATGCATGTGCATAAGACCACTTGCACATAATTAGACTAGACACAGTTAGCGGTAAATATATTTGAAACCTAAATTTTAAACGATTTCTACGAATATATTTAAATCGTCCTATCAGTAAAAATTTTGGGGAATTGCCACAACATATGTAAGCAATGATTACAATGTTTGAAGTGGCAGTTAGTAGTTTAGTTTATAGTAAAGTGCATCACAGGTACAGGAGTACAACAGCCAAATATTGTCCAAAACGGGAACAAACTAAAGCAATATAAGGCAAGTTCCATTCAAAAACATTTTCACAATCTAATTACATTCACGTAGTGATGTTTGCGCTGAATGTTCACAGTTCCATTGTGCACGTGTCTATCTATTAACAAATAAAGGGTGCTTTTCAATGGTTTTGACGCGACGGAGGCTGTTCATTGTCTGCGGACTACATGACGCTATCCAACTGAATAATATTCATCTCTAAATAGGTCTCTCTCAGTGCTTATACATAACTAACCGGCTGATGACATCATTTTACTTTCTATAAGAAGATACGGGGTGTGTACCTAGTTGCCAAAATATGTTTTGGGCAAACAGTTTTGAGTCATACATAATTATTTAAAGTTTGGGAATGAATCAGCATATAGAGTTCATGGAATTTTAGTAGAACAGGACAATTGAATTAACCTTTATCGTATACAGTCAATAGTAGCGGGATATATCTATAGGTAGGCTGAAATGAACAAACCGCACCTGAATGTTATTTTATGAGAGAAATTCATAGAACTTTAATGCCGTAACTCCTTATAACGTTATTGATTCACGATCAACGATAAAGTTTTTAACTGCGGGAATCCTCGAAGGTTAGACATTAATATTATAATTCTTTATGTAAAGTAGGAAATAATGGTTGAAATAGTGTAAGTTTGCGGTGCGGAGGCCCATGTCAAGTATTTGGATCTTGCGGTGCGATGCGCGTGTGTCGGGGGCATGTGCCGGTGCCAGCTCGCCCTGATTTATCGTAGTGTGTTCCAGCCTTACGAATATTTACTCAAGGATTTTCTGGCGTTTTGATTTATTATTTTATTCCTAATAGCAGGTATGGATATTAAATATAAAACAGGTGTCGTTGGGTTTAGCAGGTGAGGTGTAAAAGTTTTCAATTCATGAAATTCAATTGGCAATCATCTATGTCACCAACATGTCAAGCATTCATACATATACGATAAATATTTGTATCTGCATCCAGTCAGGCATTAAGGATAATCAGATAACGTAAGCTAGTTTGCAAAAATTACTCGGCTTGATCATTCAATTTATGATTCCGAGAACCGTTCCAGTGCAGCAGTGGTTCTATGACGTCATAAAATATATTAGGAATATTATTAGCTTACTGTCCCAATATTTCGGCGGTGGAGGGTGGACTGTCGTGTGACGTGGACGCCACTGATGCCCGAGAGTGAGGGGACAGTTCAGACAGGAACCTTCGCTGCGTGGCCGCGCACAACGCTAGCGCTTGCGACGGACGACGAAACGCTGCGATTATCGCCGAGGGCCGTCTGTAATAATGTTCAATTTAGTATTATGACAAAGATAACAAACGTCCATATCAGTAAATAGACTCTTTATTTGTAAAACGCTCTCGCAGAACACAGTTGGAATATACTAAAGACTGTTTCTAAAGAGATTATGAATGTAGTAAGTATTGGCCAGTCACAATGTCTGCAAACAAATGATAACCTTTTTATTCTAGTGTGACTTCTTCACTTCTTATTATGAACAATTAATACCATCATTTTTCCGGTGCCAGAGAGAGACGGAACTATACATGACCTATAGCACCACCCCTTTTTCGCAACGGAATCATGATGGCGTTAATACTTCATAATAAGGACCCTGATCACCAGTCATGAAATCATAAACGCTACAGCTGGGCTCCTTCAAGTTGGGCAGTTTTCTTACCAGGGTGTCTTGGTATAATTTACCGATGAAAGTTCACTACTCATTTTAGAAGTTTTGTTTGTCACATACCTTGTATTCAAATTAGCAGCAAGTTTAGCTTCTATGTCTGAGGACATTCTGCGGCTGTTGGGTTGTGAGTGTGAGTGCTGCACCAGTGGCTCTGCTGGCGTGCCCAGCATGGCTCGGGTCCGCTCCCGAAGCTGGCCCAGGTCCGAATATGATGACTCATCACTAAATTAAACAAAAATTAAAATTAAAGACACCACGCCACGCGTGACCACTACATGAAACCAAATTAGGAAATAGGGATTACTTTAATGGTACCTACATGTACAAAGCTATAATTTGATTTTATGATTCATCAATAATAAATACTTACCAACATAAGATACACAAATATGATTTACATAAATACGACTGTGATTTCCTGCAGATAGCAACAAGGGGAGAACACTGAAATAAGGCTTTCAATAAGACTTGTTTTAGCTTTCTGGGAAAAGAGTAGCTACAATAATATAAAGCAATATTCAGAGACCTTTCACGTGAGAGCAATTCCGGGAACCAAGTAATATGATGACTGCCGATGCCATATAGAAAAGGTGATTAAATGCAGTTTTGTGAAAGTCTGCAGTGTACTATCAATTTCATTATCCGTAGTGGTGTGTTATTTTTTAAATTCTGTTTTTAAAAGTATTGCAGCTTTATAATACATAGGTTGGGGAAAAAGTTTCTTCGCATTTTTTAAGAAAATTCAAAACATTTTTTAATATACATTATTAACATTTATCTAAAGTATGTAGGTACCATTTTGTTCGATAACTTTTTGCCATCTTTTAGGTACGGACATGATCCCATTGCTATAGAAATTTTGGGACTTCTGATCAAAATACCGCGACAAGTGGTTTTGGCAGTCCTCTCGTGATGTTAACCTGACACTGCCTAAAGAATTCTGAAGAGACTGAAACAGGTGGAAATCTGAAGGTGCAAGGTCAGGACTATACGGCGGATGCCTTAACACCTCCCAGCCAAACTCTCTTAATTTTTGCTGAGTGGCTAAAAATGTATGAGGTCTAGCGTTATCATGATGAAAAACCACACCCCTTCTGTTGATTAATTCCGGCCGCTTTCTCTCAACTTCTTGCTTTAATCTCATCAGTTGTTCGCAGTAGAGTTCAGAATCAATGGTCCTGCCTGGTGGTAACAGCTCATAATGAATAATGCCCTTCCAATCCCACCACACACACAGCATCACCTTGTTGCGAGTTAACCCGGGTTTCGCTACAGTCTGTGAAGCCTGACCGGCCTTTGACCACGACCTTTTTAGCACGTTCTTGTCGTACGTGATCCACTTTTCATCACCAGTTATCAGCTTCTTCAAAAATGGTTCGGTTTCATTACGTCGTAATAAAGAATTAGAAATGAGTACACGGTTCATAAGGTTTCTTTCAGTGAGCTCGTGAGGTACCCAAATATCGAGCTTTTTTGTGTACCCAGTTTTTTTCAAATGCGCCAAAACTGTTTTGTGGTCAATTCCCAGTTCTTCAGCTACGTCGTAACTACTGATATGCCGATCTTGCTCCACTTTTTCAAAAATGGCATCCATTTTATCCGTAATAGGGAGACCAGAGCGACGTGCATCTTTGACATCAAAATTTCAGGATTGAAAACGCTTAAACCAAATTTGTGCTACTCTCACAGACACTGCACTGGGTCCATAAACATCGCAAATTTTTTTCGCGGCTTGCGTTGCTTTTTTACCTTTTTTGTAGTAAAATTTTAAAATGTATCGAATTTCTTCATTAGATTCACTCATCTTGACAGTACGAAAAACAAATAAAAATCACACATTTTCCTAATTTGAATTTGGAATTATGTTCTTTAAAATTTAAACTTTCAATGACACCAAAACCAGCCAGATACAAATAGTATAGCCAAAGAGATTTTATTTTAAGTTCATACATACTATAATACGAAAAGACTTTTTCCCCAACCTAATAGATTAACAAAAGCTTTGTTAACTTGAAGCCGAACTAAGTACACGGTTAGGTTTGTTATCCGATTGAAAATGGCCAATTGAACAAGATGGCTGCTTGCCTCTGCAATATGATAGTTCATTCAAGCTTTCGAGATTCCTGTTGTGAAAAGTCTGAGAAGCGATTAGTTAGTGTCTGTGAAAAACTCGTTTTTTTTAGAATATACTCGTAACTGTCGCTAATGTAAAAAGGAGAGCTTCGAAGTTTGACCTATTCAGAAATCGTGATATGATGGCCTTTAAAGATTACTAGCTTTTGCCCGCGGCTTCGCCCGCGTGGATGTCGGAAATTATCCCACGGGAACGTACTAGGTACCGGAATAAAAATTATCCCACGCCATAATCCAGGTCATAGTCTATCCATCCATGGCAATCCGTTCAGCTGTTTTAGCGTGAACATTCGCATTTATAACATTAGAATAAAAAAAAAAAGATTTTTTACTTTTTTTTTTTGTTATTTTTTGGTTAAATTGTTATTTTTTTTAAAACGAGAAGTCTCTCTGGAATTCTTTCTACAACGACGTATTTGTTTATTTGTCGGTATACACAGCAGTCAATCCTTTAGGAATGTGTGCCCAGCAGTGGAGCAGACGGGCGTATCGCGATACAAAGCAGTCTATCAAACGTCATAAATATTTTCGAAGCTCTTTTGCGACTGCACCGAAATCCCTCTTTGTGTATGCGTTTCATACTTCTCGCTCAAATACAGTGTGTTTGAAAATGTGACGGGGAAATCGTAGCCCACAGAAAATGTCAGCCGCATTGACAGCGTTTGTGTACCTAAATGATCGTGTTTTCATGGGAAAAAGATTATGAAAAACTTTGTTGAACGCATGGAAATTAAGCCGGTTTTAATTGTGCCTGTTTTCATTGTATCATTTTTGTTGGACTGAAAAAGATTTTCTGAAACTGGATTATTTAAAATAACTATGTTGTTTATTTTCACTGCTTCCATTTACATTTTATTCTACTCTGTTAAACAAAACACGATGTTGCTATACGTCTGAAATATTAAATTACCGTTTAAATTCCAACATACTGTACCATGAATATTTAAAGAAACGTCTGAACTGCACTTGTATTGAACTATTTCGACTGGAGGGAGGGTTCTGAGCGCAAAATCTCCAAAATGTGCATCCGTTCGCCGGAAATGTCTTCCTAAGCTTCGTTGTATCCTCACTGAACCTATTTTGAATAACGTCCGTATGTTCAAAATATTGATATACGAAAAGAATAATACACCTAGATTTTTATATCGTCAAGCTTGCGCGTGGGATTTGTATTGATTTACTAACAATACCAGACTAACCTAATAATACCTATTCAGTTACAATAATGTTTTTTTTTAATTTTATTTGAGTAACAAAACTTAAGTTGCACTACAAATATTACTTAAAATAATACTTAAAACATAAAATCCTTAAAATAACTAGCAGAAGCGGTCGCACGAATGCAAGACCTAACGCGGTCTTGGTATAAACTACATGCAAGAAGATCCAGTATTTAGATAACAAATAAAACTGAGTCATGAGATAAAGGAAAATGCGGTTTAAAAGAAACTTTAATTAAATGCTTAGCATCTACCCTTTGTTTATGACGACTAAGGCTTGTCCAGCGGCAGTGAGCCGACGTATCCATTTCCCTGCGCTTTTGAAAAAAGAATAGCTTTTCATGTTCAATTCTGTACAATGGAATACTGGCTGACACACGTCAATAGACACGTGCCTGTTCATGTAATAGAGGTGGGTCATGTTATTTCGAATTAAGAACAAGGTTTTTGTCCGCCATTTTAATTGATTGTTTTATTTTCCGAACTCTTCTTTTTAGGGTTCCGTACGATCAAATGAAAAAATAGAACCCTTATAGAACCACTCGTTTGTCTGTATGTCCATCTGTCACAGCCAATTGGCTTCAAATCTAGTGGACCGATTAAGTTGAAAGGTACACATATGAATTTCTATGACCCAAACACAGACGTGTAACGAAAATAAATTAATTTTCAATATGAGGGCCACTTTTGGGGGGCAAATAAGAAAATTAAAAAAGAAAGTATTTGTAAACTGTATCGTGTGACATATCAAATATAAGGGCTTACTGTGGGGCTGTATGGTCTCAAATATGTTTTTTTTAAAATTTATCTATATACATAAAAGAGAAGTCGTGACTGACTGACTCATCAACGCCCAGCCCAAGCCCTTGGACCTAGAAAGCTGAAATTTTGCGCACTGGTTCCCTTTATAATGTAGACAAGAAATAAGAAAGGATTTTCCGGTAGTACGTTCCCGTGGGATATTTTAGAACATACACGCGGGCGAAACCGCGGGCAAAAGCCAGTAATCTATATAAATAAAAAGAGAAGTCGCGACTATCTGTCTGACTCATCAACGCCCAGCCCAAGCCCTTGGACCTAGAAAGCTGAAATTTTGCGCACAGGTTCCCTTTATAATGTAGACAAGAAATAAGAAAGGATTTTCCGGTAGTACGTTCCCGTGGGATATTTTAGAACATACTCGCGGGCGAATCCGCGGGCAAAAGCTAGTAATCTATATAAATAAAAAGAGAAGTCGCGACTGTGTGTCTGACTCATCAACGCCCAGCCCAAGCGCTTGAAACTAGAAAGTTGAAATTTTGAACAGATGTTCACTTTATAGTAGACAAGAAATAAGGATGGATTTCCCGGTAGTAGGTTCCCGTAGGATATTTTCCGACATCCACGCGGGCGAAGCCGCGGGCAAAAGCTAGTAATTTTAAAATAAATAGCTTTAAAGTTATAAGTATAGTATATAAGTAATATTAAGAAAGTTGATGAAAAACCATTGCCCCCCTTATTTCCGAAACTACCGAGTCTAAAAGTTTGCAAGAAAATACAGAAAATGGTTATATCATGGTAAGTCTCTCAATATTGTGCGTACAAACTTATATTTGCAGTTAGAATGTATGGGAGTACATGTTTTTCAACTACAATTTTATGTTTGTTCTTGGGATAAATTCATCCCAACTACGGAACCCTTTAATGTGCATGATCTGACACGCACTTGGTCGGTTTTTACTTTGTTTCTAAAGACAGCCTTGACTCTGGTCTTTGCAAAGCCTTTAGTCATTTTTAAGGTTCCGAGCTAAAATAGAAAAACTTATCCTTTATCAGATCACTTAAATTTTGTGTCCCTATCGCAGAGGTTTTCATAAAATAAATATTAATTTTGAATATTTTAATTGTTTTTATTACCTACCTACTTAATAATTAGAAATTATAATTAGAATATTGATACGCTGCTGACGGCAAGACATAGCGTTTAGCATGTGTACATACGTTTACCGAGGTTCTGCAAATAAAAATATTTGAATTTGAATTAGTAGCTAGGACCCGAGAATCTAATGCAATACAGGTACTTATCACATGACACTGATACCTGTGCTGATACAGAGATAAATCTAAAAGCAGAGAAACGCTACATTTTATACCTACCTACGTCAAAACCTTTAAGAAATCGCCATTCGATAGAAATCTTCCTGCAAAAGTTCAAGCCACAAACAAGCCTTTATAATCTGAGGCCACAAGCTACTGTTTGTGTATAGGTTGACTTGCAGACAAACGATACGAACGATCAGACTGCATCCTAATTGCACACAAATTAGTTCCTACACAAAGAATTGTATAATAAAGTAAACGAGTCTTAAGAAAAAGATATTATTCACACATTAAACACAATTAACCCTTTTAAAATTTTTTTAGCGTCGTAACATTTAAAAAATATATAATAAAATGAAAACAGGGCAACAAAAAGGGTCGACAATATGTAAGTAAACCTACATATTTTTACTAGCTACCTATACATTTTTTTCTTGCAAAACATTATTTTTTCTCATAATATTGGGCAAATAAAAAGAAGTATTGCATACCTGTCGTTGTCATTTTCTTCGTGCACCGTGTCCATGTCAGTGATGGTGACGCCTGGGTGTAAGTCAGTCGGCTCGCACAGTGGGCTTGTATTGGCTGGACTCATCTACGAAATATCACGATTATCACGCGGCCTTGTTCCTTAATTACAGTTTCATGACCAAATACTGTTCACACATCATTTGGTCTGAGGTTTGTATGTTGTATGACAGAATATTTATTTAATTTGTTTGTAGCAAGAATTTTGAAATGGCGTGATGAAATATAAGATTTGTAAAACTATTACCAATTCTTGATACGACATTCAAATGTAATGTAGGTTCTTAAATTAGCAGTGGTTGAAAAACAAACACCTACCCATCTATAATTACAAAATATCCTCTAGATTTTTTCCTAGTATATGTTTTCATTGCTCTAATATTCCATAACACTAAGTAAGTCAGTAAGAAAAGACCCAATATAAACAAATCTCTTCCCGTAAATGTGTTTTTATTTATCCATTTTTTCTCGTATAAAATAAAAATCCTACATGGACAAGACGGACTGTCCTCGGTTAAGGCAAGCTTACACTGAGGTAAGTGAACGAGATATACGTCTTTGTTTACAGTCGTGTAGTATAGGTATTAGGTGCGTTACGTAGTTATCCGGTAATCCTTTAATGTTTGTTTGCCTATGGCGGCGAGTATGTTCCACTTGAGAGCGACACTTCTCCTGTCAATTGTCTGATTAAATTGATGTGAACAAGAACATGCCGATAGCCGTAAGACATGACTATAAAAATATTGTTACAGACTATGATGACAATTATTTATAATTATGATTACAATCACCACACACCTAAACTTAATAGATAATTTGTGAATTAATAGGTACAGTTTGGGGAAAGTAGCCCAAGCCTTTTATAGTAAATTTTAAGTATAGTAAATATATATTTATAGTATATATTACCTTTAGAAGCTAGGGCGATCAACTAGGGTCGTTACCTCTCGAAATCCTCTCGACAAGTATAGTAATACGTGAAAACGAGTTTTCATTGAATTTGAATATAAAAATCTTTTCGTAACTAAACTCAGTAGCGCTGCCTGTAAATTGTGCGATCATTGGTTCAGTTATGAGCCCCGGTGTGTGTGGGCTATTTCTTATCACCTTTCTGGTAAATAGCCAGCTAACTACGTCTCCTTTGTGATTAAATTGCACCTGACTCTATTAGTATCTGTTCTATTATCTACCCCTCGCAAAAGACTAGTTATTGCTTATTTATATAATACAGACGACGCAAGTGAATGCGGGAATTTTTCCATAACTTAACAAAAAAAGTATATTGGATTTGAATAGAAACAGAATTGGGGCTAATTGTTTGAGGGCTATGGTATAGTTTTGTAAATTGGCCAGTGTTACTGGTCAACAGTTCAATGTTAAAGACGTTCCGTATTACCACAACACTGTGTTTATCAATTGTTTAAGCTAAACAACTGTTTATTTATGTAAAACGTAGTAACGTGTAGTTTGACGTAAAACTGACATTAGACACACGTTGAATAAGGTCTAAGTTTTTGTACTTACGAGTAGCAGTAATGCCTATGTTCTAGAACGACTTCCTGAATCAGGGGACTGGGCTAAATAATCCGGCTGAAAGAACAACGTACCCGTGCACTACTAACGATAGGTAATCGTGTTAGTCTAGTTGGTTAAACAGCCAGCGTCGATAGGCAGGGCATAGAGCATTTTTTGAAAATTCTAGGCAAGACTGAAAAATTTATAAGGTACTTAGATGTATTTCATAAAGATTTTGATATACAAGCTGTAATTTAACCAAAACCTCTTAAGGGGTCATTGTACTCATCATTATGAACACCTTTTACTGTGGGACAAAACCTGAAATCGCGAAAAAAAAATCAGCCGTTCCCTACGTAGCGATCAGCTGATTTTTTTTCGAACGTAAACATACGTTTATGTTCGCATAATTCGTCAAAATGTCAGGAACAGCAGATTTTTTTTCGCGATATTAGGTTTATTCTCATAATAAAAATTGTTCATAATGATGAGTACAATGACCCCTTAAACACCAACCAACCTCTTAAGAGGTTGTGAGTTATGTGAATTACACTGGTACCTACCTACATGTCACGTATATTTGTGGCAGTGTCTAAAGTTAATAGATCTAATTTAACTTACATTACTTTCATGTCGGGGCCACACCAACGTCAACGTCAATGCCCATTATCGCCATAAACATTGTGGTAATTGTTTCGATAATTACCGCGATAAATTGAGTGGTCACACTTGAACGCCGCCACCCGAGTTATCGCCACGTCAATCGGCAATGTGAATGCCGTTGTCAAATTATCGCGATAAGTTGTGGCTACACCTATAATCAACGGCATATCCCGTTGGTGTAGCCCAGACATCAGGATATCTACTTCGCACAGCACAACGCAAAGGCTAGTTAAGAAAACCCGATTTTTATTTTAATGTAGTACAAAGTGTAAGATTAAATGGTGAGTTTGTTTGTCTTGTGTCCGCCGGGCGGTCCGCTCTAAGGTTGTTAGGTTGTTGAATAAGTTTCTGAATTAAGAGAACTGAAAGTTTTCTCATCTCGAGATTACAGCAAAGTGTTTACCGTTTGGCTGTAGGATGCGGCCGCGGCGCGTCGCCGACACCCCTCCGCACGCGGCTAGTGACGACCCACGTGGCGATGTATCGATATCGACATTATTTATTTTTTTAATTACGTGTTTATGAATGCCATTATCCCTTTACACTCGCGCTGAAACGTGCGTGAGTTTCACAGTTTCAGTTTTAAAAAAAACGCAACCGGCACCGAGCGATCGTGAGGATCTCAACTCGCGCTCGTTTCAGCGCGGGTATAAAGAGTTAGGCTGTATAGAAAGCTATAAAAATGACCTAAAGGATTTTGGAAAAAATCCTTTAGGGCATTTGGTGGGGTTTGTCTCACTAATGCTAGTCAACGAAGAATCGGAATAAGACTTGTTGAGATAGGCGAGTTTTCGAGGTATAAGTTATAATATAAACTTAATAGTAATAAACTGTTCGATGACGACATGTGGGTACAGTCACATCCAAAATTTGTTCTTGAACTTAAGGGCTATTTTTGTCTGCTCATCGCATAATAGAATCAGCTTCACTGACTCATAGCGTTATAGTATATTGCATCGTAGGTAATGTCAAACCTGCAGAATAAAATTCAGGCATCTTCTTTACATCATCATTCTCTGGCCCTTGTCATGTAACGTCTTTTTCTTCCATACTTACCTACACTAACAGATTTGAAAAAGAATGGATTTATATTTCATAAAATGGACCATGCCATTAAAATGATTTTAGGATAATGGCAATTCGACATTAGTCAAAGGTGTATGCTATTTTATTTTTGTTATCAAGTAAACATTAAGTAATTAATAATATGGTTTTCTATGCAATAGTCTGCTCAGTGCCGTTGCTTCAAAAGTGTCCTGACTTGATAAAGGGAAGAATTTTAAAACTGACGAAGATATTTAAAAGACTTGACTGTAAGTACCTACATCCTACAGGCATACTAATATGTAAATAAAAGTAAATGATAGAATAGAAGAATATATTATTATTTATTTCACTAAAATTACATTCAATCAATCAATCAACTCAGCCAATCGCAGTCCACTGCTGGACATAGGCCTCTCCAAGGTTGCGCCACAACACCCTGTCCTCCGCCGTAAATTACATTCAGATGAATTGAAATTCCTGGATCTCACACTGGGATTCCCTGTGTTGTGAGATCCAGGCTCCTTAGTTCCGTTAACATTTTTTTGTGAAATTTACATTTAAAAATTGTACATATATGTTGCTGTGATTTGCATGTATGTTTGTGTGAATGATGATTCCGGAAAATGTCAAGTAGGTTAATTTACTATTTAAAAAGTGTTGTTCAAGTTTAATTTGTTGATATATTGTACGAAAACCACATATTATTGGTTTGTCGACTGTTTAATACATAGTAGTTAGTATTTTAACAAACATTTCAACATAAACATTTACAAATACTTAGTTCTAATAATAATGTCATGTTGATAATGTGCATCATGCGAGTTAAAGGCTTGCAACCGTCTACAGTCTATTTCTTTAAAACTAATCTGGATTATTATTGAAAATTGTTTTGTGTGGTTATGATAAGCCCAACTAGGCTACTTTGAGATATCCAAGATACTCTTTTGTAATTGGATTTCTGTCCATGATTTAATCTGATTTATATAAATCATTCCGTTAGACTAGCTAAAACTCAAAAACGGCTTGACCGATTTGAATATTTTTTTTTAAATTTTTTGTTTGCTCTAATACAGGCTGGTTTAAAAAAAAATAAGAAAAAAAAAGAAATTGAAATTTTGACAGGACAACGATTTAATTTTTTTTTTTTTGTTTTGTTTGCTCTAATGTAAGGATGGTTATAAGAAAAACAGAAAAAAAAAGAAATTGAAATTTTGAAATTCTGGCGGGTCAGTTGGTCTACAATAAATTATTTATCTTTGGTTCCTATGACAATACGAGCTTGAACGTGGAGTTGCAGACACCAGCCTGATATACTACTGCAACTATACTATCATCGGTACATACTGGATTGTGATTTTGAATATCGAAGTTCCCATGTGTCATAGTTGAAAATTACAGATAGTTGTAAGCCATATTTCATTCGCTACAAAATATTGACATTAGCTTCGCTATACTTGAATCAGTAATGTTCGTTAGAAATAATAGTATTTTATTTTCGCGAATGGCAGATAAATTTCCCAGAAACAGGTGTGATCAAAGTCAGCTCTATCTGCATAGTAAAAGGACTGCACTTATGTGCCAGAGTGTTTTCTGCATGGCAAAGTTGGAGGGAGCTTAATAATGTACAATTGAAGAAACAACTAAAGTCATTTCTAACTGACAAAGCATAATATAATATTAGGTCTTTACCTATGAAATTGCCGTTCTGCAGTACTGGCCATTTCAAATCAAAATAATTTTTGTTTGGTTATAATTCTAATTTCAAATTAATTTTATTTTAAAAACATGGATTTTTTTTCCAAAAGTAGTCATTTGTTTATTGATTAGTGTTACATTTTCATCGCATTTCAATCTTTTTCGTCATCATGGATACGTTAAAAATTCGAGTAATTATGGATTATGAGTACCGTCGTGGCAGCAACGCGGCACAAGCGGCACGCAACATCAACGACGTTTACGGAGCTAACACTACAAACCAACGCACCACTTGTTATTGGTTTGCTCGCTTCCGTTCTGGAAATTTCGACCTGAAAAATGAACCTCGCGGTCGTCCGAAGACTTTGGTCGACAATGACGAATTAAAGGCGATTGTGGAAGCTGATGATACACAATCTACGGCTGAATTAGCAGCAGCTTTCGACGTTAGCGTCAAAACAATATTGATCCATTTGCGTCAAATTGGCAAGGTAAAAAAGCTTGACAAATGGGTGCCCCACGAACTCAATGATCGCCAGCGCGAAGTACGCGTCGAGACGTGCCTTGCACTGCTCAACAGACACACAAATGAAGGAATTTTGAACCGCATTGTTACCTGCGATGAAAAATGGATTCTGTTTGATAACCGCAAGCGCTCAGCAAGTTGGTTGGATCCTGGTTCAGCACCTAAACAATGCCCTAAACGAAAACTTACCCCTAGAAAAGTGATGGTCACTGTTTGGTGGTCTAGCGCCGGTGTGATTCATCACAGCTTCTTACCAAACGGGGTGAGCATTACTTCAGATGTGTACTGTGAAGAACTGAACACAATGATGGAGAAGCTGGCACATCTCCAACCAGCATTGGTCAATCGCTCGTCTCCGCTGCTCCTGCACGACAACGCGCGACCTCATACTGCACAGCAGACGGTCTCCAAGTTGCAAGAACTGGGGTTGGAAGCTCTCCGTCATCCGCCCTTCTCACCAGACCTTGCGCCTACAGACTACTACTTTTTCCAGAATTTGGATAACTTCTTGGCGGGAAAAAAACTCAATACCCGAGAGGCAGTACAAAATGCCTTTGAAGAATTTGTTGCCTCCCGTCCAGCTGATTTCTTTAAGAAGGGCATCAATAAACTGCCACTGCATTGGCAAAGATGCATTGATTGCATGGGTGATTACTTCGATTAATACAAATAAAAAATTCGTTTAAATTTTTTTATACAAAACGGCAATTTCATAGGTAAAGACCTATTATTAAGGAATTTCTGACAGAACCATTTATTTTGACATAGATTTTATTAATTATTTTTATTTACTCTTGACATATGTATGATATAATTTTATTACTGTTTCCTAAATTGAAGTAAAATTAATAATATTGACTTGACTACTTAAATGATTAACAATCATAATTATTCACATTTGCATGCCAGATTAAGTGGCAAACATGTCTGAACCTGTTGGTTTTATTGTTATCCTGCATGCACGTTTTTATTCTTGCATGTGTACACATGTTTGAACAAATAAATTGATTTTATCTTATCTTATCTGTCGAATTGAAATAGTCAAATATTTAATAAGCCTCCTAATTTTCGGCAAAACATCGACAAGAGTCACATCACTAGTGTTAATAATCTAGGTATTTTCATAAAATATTTGCGTGAGTGTATCGCACCTGATGCCAAACGATGTCGCTGCACTTTAAACTTGCCGAGATTCACACAAACAACGACCGCTAACTAATATTGAAGTGAAAAACTTACTTGGACGTGTGTCTTTAAGAATGGATTAACATTTTATGTTTCGTCAAGAATGTATGGCTTTAAGTCTCTTGTGTAGTGTGGAATAAAAATTTGAAGTGTAGACACTTAGGTACTGATTGTATCTTTACCACCCATTCATGATGTAAAATAAAGTTTTGGAGACAGTCTTTCAGGACAATGAAGACAGTTTTATCCTTATTAAAACGGTGTGAGAAGACCATATCGGTGAAAGCCTCAATCAATCTGCTTAGCCTTTTCCCAACTATGTTGGGGTCGGCTTCCAGTCTAACCAGATGCAGCTGAATACCAATATTTTACATGGAGCGACTGCCTATCTGACCTCCACAATCCACTAACTGGGTAATACGATACCCTTTGGTAAGGCTGGTTGTCAGACTTTCGGGCTTGTTACGACCCGTAATGACTGTCAAAGATCCACGAATGACAGCCGGGACCAACGGCTTAACGTGCTTTCCGAGGCACGGAGGAGTCTCGGTATGTAAATATGGTCACCCATCCACGGACCGACCCCGGCAAGCGTAGCTTAACCTGATGGATCGATCCGTGCGGCTGTTATTTCTTAGCCACGAGCTCCTCGGTGAAAGCCTGCATGAGACAATTTATTTATATTTTTTTTCTTCGGAAAGCTTACAGTCTAATATCTATAGAGGTAAGTTATGTACAATATCGCTTACAATTGCCATTTAAAAGCTTCTCAAAAATAAAAAAATAGGTAGGTACTTACCTAAAATAAAAACAAAAAATAGAAACAAAACTAAAAAATAAAAGCTTAAATGTAACTCAACAAATTCTTCTAAACAAAACAAAATACATATAAAAAGATCTTTATTAGTATCTAATAATCGTGATAATTTATTGTGCTAAAACAGTAAAAAAATAAAATATTATACCTAACTAATGATTAATAATGCTACTCATTGCGGTCTATAACAAAATATTCTTTATAGGTATATAACTTTACTTAGTTCGTCTTATGCTCGGTTTCTGAGTTTATTCATTCGATAGTGATTATTGGTTCGATATCGTATTTCTGAATTTGGCTTTAAATTCGAGTGAATTACTATCGAGAGTTTATTTGAGGACCTCAAAAACCGAGCATAAGTAAGGAATTCGCATTTTGTCGAATCAGTAGCTAATGAGAGTTTAAACTCCGTTTGAGAATTCTTCATAAACCGGGCATTAAGTAATGTACTAGGGCTGGTTATAAATAGATCAACATCTAAGAGAGGGAAGGTTATTGAAGCTTGCTGCTCTACGTACGTAAGAAGAAGGCATTCCGTCGGTAGTTGGTTGATGCGAATAGAATGTGAAGAAGTGGCCGTTGCCTGAACTGGATGGATTCGGAATGATATTTTGGAGAGAAGTTGGGAACAATTGATAAAACTATTTGCAATATTTAACAGAAAAGTAATATAAATAGCATGGCGTCTGATTTCAAGTGGTAGAAAATAGTATCTCTTGCAATGATGAGTGTAATACGTTGAGTATTGCTTTGTCTTATAATGTAAGTATCTTATAAACTTATTTAACACGCTTTTATTAGCTTCACCTGTAAGTATGTTTGTACGTATGTATGTTTGTATGTAGGTTTGTATGTATGTATGTTTGTATGTATGTATGTTTGTATGTAACGGAATCTTTGAACTTGATTTTTACCCACTTTAAATGGTCAGATTAATTCGAAATTTTGCACACATAACCGGGCCCAATGACAATATAATAATTTAAAAATTTTGTTCCATTATCCTGATCAGGATCATCAGGATTAACGATTTATCTTTAAAAAATGAAAAATAAATTATAGTTTAAAAAACTAAAAAACACGCTTTAATACCATTAAACTGAACTAAAAAGTAAAAAATATTTTTTTCAATAAGTATAAGAATAAAGTGATTAACGAGAAAATTAATGTCATTGTAAAAAAACCGTGGGGTGCTTTGTACGACATTCTTACACTAAGTCTGTAATTCGAAAGCCGCCCATGCTTTTTTTTACAATGACATTAATTTTCTCGTTAATCACTATAATCTTATATTGAAAAATTATTTTTTTTTACTTTTTAGGTACGTTTAATGGTATTAAAGCGTGTTTTTTAGTTTTTTAAACTATAATTTATTCTGAATGCTTTCTATTCTTGACTTATACACGTCATAGTTCGGGTTCCGCACTTGAGATGCGTACCTATTCAAGGTGGCTTCCCTACGTATGACGTTAATGGTTAGATAGATTAGTAAAAATTACTTTATTGTACACAAAAATACTGCTTACATTATATTACTAATTTGATAATTGTCATACTTACTCGTAGTATGACAAACTCGTCCAGTTAGGTACACTTGGCTACATATCAAGCTGTCCATTTCCAGTACAGGCTGTACATAAACCATGTACAATGCAAGATCAGCTTATACTGGAAATGTAAGGCTTGATATGTAGGCGTGTGTACCTGATACTCGATACATCAAATTACGGTATCTATAATTGTGAGATCACATTAATTATCGACTTGGAATTAATTAAATCTATTAATTTGATATTGTATCCAATTAAACTACAGAACAGATAAAGAATTAAACAGTCTTTACGTGTATCGTCTTCAATACTAATATCAGAAGCGATGCAGTTCCTAGTATTACACTTCATTTAGTAATGTGTACTGTCGAGCATAATGAAGTCGGCTAAAATGTGTAACTACAGTATCTAACGTGCGATGTTCCTGGAAAATATAATATTCTCGATAAATCAAAAGGTAGTTATTAGTACTAAATATGAATACAGATCTCTGTATTCATATTTAGTACGCATTGAACATAGACTAGGTACTTGCTTAGTTTATTTAGTTGGCATACGGACTGCTCATAATTAGTTTGCAGTTTATGACATTACTACGTAGGTGTATGTTTATGCTATCTATGATTATAAAGCTATGTCGTATGAGAGGATTTTATGAAAAAAGAAAAGTAATTTTCCTAGATACCTACATGATTTTTTTTTAAATGTATAAGCTATAAACAGCTTGTGAGTTAGGTACTAGATTACAAAATTAAAGTGCAAGAATAAGAACTATGGGTTAGACAACATGTGTGGTAACAGATATTTAGTGTTAGATAAATACTCCGAAAAATAACAAAAAATCCAGCCAAGTGCGCGTCGGACCACGCACAGTGAAGGGTTCCGTAATCGGACCCTTTGTAACGGGGGTTTGTAACCATATTTATCTGCAAATAAATCATTGACTTTGACTTTGGCATGAATTTATGTATGCTTATAAAGTAATAATTTTAGCCGCTACAAAAATAAGTATATTTTATAGTATTTCTCGAAAAAACTTTGAAAAACGTGGTTATTTCTGAGGCTGTAACCGAAAATATCCCATGTCTCAAAAACTATTCACTTAAGTAAATAGCAGTCACTGAGAAACATCAAAATCTTAAAAAGATTATAATGTTTCTTATTTTTTTTTATTTTATCTTATTATTTTTTTTTTCATCCCTCGTTTACATGTATGGGGAGTAATACACTTTTTCGTAATTTCACTCCACCATTGTTTAACGGTGCACAGAATACAATTTCTTTTAAATTTTCAGGGACAGTGCCGACATAGTCTCCGCGTAAATAGGCTGAATCACATTCGGCCAGACGGCCACACGGGCAGACTGATAGTTTGACAGACGGACATGCCGAAATTATGAGGTTTCCGTTTTTGCCAATGGCTATGGCACCCTAAAAATGTGCTCCGTATTGCGTTTGTGTTATTCAATTTGGATCTCGATCAGCACCCTATAATTGCGTAACACACTTTCAATAAAAATCTGAATGATTTTGAAGGATATTGCTAATCCATTGCTTCATATGCTCGAAAAATTTGTCTGCTGAACATCGTAAGTAACGCAATGAATGTTATTGAATTGTCAAAATTAAGGGGACTACAGGACCTAAACCCAACTAAACGCAAGTTTGCATGATCATGGCAGTAAACAAAATCAGAAAAATATATGATATTCTTCAGGATATAATTGCTTTATAGATAGTATGTTGAAAACATAATACAACAATTTGATACGATAGAAAAAAACCGGCCAAGTGCCTGTCGGACCACGCACAATGAAGGGTTCCGTAGTTGAAAAGAATTTATCCCAAAAACAAACAAGATTGTAATTCCAAAAAAAAAAATGATGTGATAAAATTACAAAATAACAATTTTCGGAATTTTTCCTTTACTTGTGCTGTAAGACCTTGTTTCTTGACAAAAATGATTCTAGGACCATGGGAAGTATTATATATAGGTTTTGATTTACTTGCGAGTTTCAAAATATGTCCCATAAATGGGCATATTTTTTTATTGCGTTGACGTAGAAGATTGATTTTTTTCGAACTCCGAGGGACAAACCTAGGTATTTGATATTAATTTCAACTTGATACCTTCACGCGTTCCTGAGAAAAAGGGCCTTTACAGACAGACAGACAAAAGGACAACGAAGTGATCATATAAGAGCGTTTTTTCCTTTTTAAGTACGGAATAACGGAACCCTAAAAATCCCGAAGATACCTCTAAAAATTTGTTTTGACGATTAAAAACCATACTTAGATACCTGCATGCAATGTTCTGTTTTATTATAAATTGCTTCATATTTTGCAATAAATTACCAGCGTTGTGTCATCGCGCTTCTCTTTCTTTTTCATGAAGTCCAACAGTGACTGCGCTTTAGGTCCTGTAGTCCTCTTAAAGCCATTGCTACTGTAGTGTTTTACGAGATTAGCCCGCAGGTGTCGCCGGTATGGAGATCTATCAGCAATGATGAGGTCCGATAGGGCTGATGCCGACGGGGTCGCGGGTTGTTCGAAAGAGATACCTGGGGGCCAACCACCACTTCTTAAAGCAGTATTATTTTAATGTTATTTCAGTGTGAGAAAGAGATGGAGCTATACAGGACGTCTAGCTCCATCTCTTTCCCACACTCATGTAAGATTAAAATAATATTGCTTTAAGAGGTGGTGGTCTAGCTCCTGGCCCTGGCACAGGTAACTGCCTTCAGTTACACGGGTGGGTTTTAGTCAATAAAAGTCTGACACGCCCTCCCGCTCCGCCCAGAGCGGGAGAAGTCATAAAATTTGATGATTTCCCATTCACAAAAAAAAAAAAAAAAAAAGTTGCCGCCGATATACGTGTGACAATTTTACAAGATTTTTGTTAGTAAGCACGGCCTAAGTACGAGTACATATTCTGCGCAATAAAATGTTTTCCTAGGCCAACAACCAGTTTGTATTAGATATGTTTAATATATTAAGTGGTCGGTAGTACGCCGTGCACTTATTATCGCCTCCAGTCGTGATGTGTTCCAATTTGCATCCTTCAGCTACGTTCTGTGACTATATAGCTACCTACGTGCAAACTGTTTGTTAAATGTTTGCCTATGTAATGGTGGTTATGTACCTAACTTACATGTTCTTAAGTTGTAAATCTATCTATCTATAATATTATAAATAAAAAGAGAAGTCCTGACTGACTGATTGCCTGACTCATCAACGCCCAGCCCAAACCCTTGAACCTAGAAAGCTGAAATTTTGCATAGAGGTTTCCTTTATAACGTAGACGAGGAATAAGGAAGGATTTTTGGAAATTCCATCCCTTATGGGTTCAATTAGGGGATGAACGTTTGTATGAAAAATCTTATTCCTTGAGTTAATAGACTTGAAACTTAGCACAAATACTCATCTAAGTAAATTATAAAGTTTGTTATTTTTAGTTTTCCTAAACTACCCCCTAAGGAGGAATTGGGGGGTCTCAAAGTTTATATGGAGGAATTTTAACGCGCGGTCCGATTAACTCGAAACTCAGCATTTATACTTAAGATCAAAAATGAAGAATAACGTGAATCACAGTTTTTCGAAAAATTTCCCCTAAGGGGGTGAAAAGGGGGTGAGGGAGTGCAGGAGCGGATGGATGGAGGAGGAAAGAGAATTATATAAAAAGAAAAACCCTGATTGACTGAATCATCTTCGCCCAGCCCAAACCCTTGGACCTGGAAAGCTGAAATTTTGCACAAAGGGTCCCTTTATAATGTAGACAAGGAATAAGGAAGGCTTTTCGTTCCCGTGGGATATTTTCCAACATCCACGCGACCGAAGCCGCGGGCAAAAGCTAGTATATAATAAAAAAAACATTGTACAATAACATTGTTTTATTTTTGACTTGGTCCACTTACTGCATAACATCGTCCATGTGACTCAGCTGTCATAGCAGACATTGCAGCACGCGCGTGAACCAATGCCTGCTTTCGTTCTGAATTTAAACCAATCACCAAGCATGTCTATTTGTAACCTCGGAAGTCATTGGTATCTTGAATCATACGTCGTTTTGGTTTGAAGTAGGGCCACTTTTTGTGTGGAACTTGTTCTGAATTACACTTCCTGACTTATTCGTAGGTTAGCAGTACCTTTATAGTATAGGTATGTTTATAAAGACAAGTATGTAAAAAAGCGTAGGTTTGCATTCATTACTAAAAATACATCACTATTACATAATTTATCGAGATCAACTAAGAAAGAATCTAGAAAACTAATTAATTTCACATTTGATATCTACCATGTATCCTGCCCTACTATCGTACAGATAAGTTTTTGAAATGGACGCTGAATTTCTAGGAAATGCTATTTTCACCCGACTAAAGGCTTCTTCAAACAGGCGCGACACGCGATATAATCATGCGCGGCACAAGCGCACCGCGTGTCGCGCGACGAGCATTGCCATTGTGTCGCGCGCGATTATATAGCTTGTCGCATCTGTTTGTAGGTGCCTTTAGGCGAAACAAAAGGAATGCCAGAGTCAAATGTAATCTGTACCATTTATGTCTTAATTACATGACTTAGTAATGACGTGTGCCTCGGGCTATACGAAAACCGAAATAACGATATCGATGTCTTGTTTATACCTTTTTAGAAAGCGTCTTTGTCGTAGTTGGGTTTTGAGTTTATTTATTATTAATGGATTTGGTAGTTTACAGAAATAATTGTTGATTTTATTTTATTGGTGGTCTAGAGTTATCAGATTTCATTTAATTTCAATATATTTGTAAACAATGTAAAGGCAGCTGCTTGTTTTTCAACAAAATGGTGTCTTAAAATACATGATGATAGATAGGTTTTGATCTATTTTAATCCATTACTAAAATAATGGGCGTAATTTAGTGAAAAGTGTGTTATGAAATAACTTACCTTGGGCATTTTTCCAATCCGATCCTTTTAACAAAAAAAATAAAAAAGCTTCTATTTTTTAAAATAATGTTTTTAAAACATTATCACCACCATTCTCATTGTCACGACCACTGGCTTAGCTTTGAACTCACAATAATTTTGACAGCACTATCACACTATCGAGTATGTATCAACTAGACAGCACGACAGTCGCCCGCTAATTGTGCGATCAATTTATAAAACACGACCATCTACAAAATATGTATATATTTTATATATCTACCTACGTCTGTAGATATATCCACGTTTATTTATTTACATTTTATATTTTACAACCATCTTCTCTAATAGTGTCTGTTCAAGTTACCATCTCAGAATCTTCGCATTTTTCCACATAACCGGTTCGTTCTACTAAGAATAGATAATGATTTAATTTGTTGTTGAAGTTGAACCAAGTTTTTTTTGGTAAGTTTATAGGTAGCGGACGTTAAGCACGTTAAGCCGTTGGACCCGGCTGTCATTCATGGATCTTTGACAGTTGTTACGGGTCGTCAGAAACCCGAAAGTCTGACAACCAGTCTTACTAAGGGGTATCGTATTACCCAGTTAGTGGGTTGTGGAGGACAGATAGGCAGTCGCTCCATGTAAAATACTGGTATTCAGCTGCATCCGGTTAGACTGGAAGCCGACCCTAACATAGTTGGGAAAAGGCTAACTAGATGATGATATAGGTAGCGGACATATAAACCAATTTAAATCAAATATAGTAATGGCAGTGTTCTCTCTGAGACATTATCAGAGGGGCAATTCCCGTATTTTTATAACAACGTTCGCAATCTCATCTCAGTCTCAATCTGTCAAAATTGTATAGAGTTTGCCTACATTTTTGACATTTGATTGTCGCTGGCTGACATTGCGACTTGAATTTGAACGTTTTTAATTACGAGAATTGGCCCTCAGTTGTTTTGTTTTTTTTTTTTTAAACTAGCGATCCGGCCCTACTTCGCACGGTTTTTACGACTTAACAAAAAAATGGTGGTCTCTATATTATAAGTACAGAAGTTAAATATGAATGTATTATACATATAAACCTTCCGGGTTAAATTCTCTAAATGACAGTCAAAACCGCATCAAAATCCATTGCGTAGTTTAGAGGAACAACGCGACCACACAGACAGACACGAAAAGCGACTTTATTTTATAATAAGTATAGATTTATTTTATAATAAGCTTAAATCTTGACAGACTTCAGTCAATCTCCAGCAAGCAAAACACAAGCACCTTTCGATTTCCTTCAATATTTATATGACGGAGATGAATATGTGTACAGCCCGAGATTGCGTTGTTCGCAATCCTAATAAGGAAGCAGTACTGGAACTGTCATTTCCTCTTCAGTACCTTTGTGGTGCACAGACAGCCTCACATCCCATCAATGTGATTGGACGTCTGTCAGGATAAATCCAATATTGTTCTGCCTAAATTTCAAGGATGGGAAGCCAACTGCTGGTTTTGCTAATGATTACCAGGAACTGCAGTTCAATATACTGCCTAAATCCATCTAATGGGTGAAAGTTGGGATTATTTTGCGATTATGATTAATAACAAGAATTAGGTACTTAATACTTAGATTATAGGTAGGATATAATATATTCGTAATCGCGAAAAACTAATCAGCCGTCCCATTCATTTGGGTTGAGTAGGTATTGAAGTTTTGTATGGGATAGTTGATAATTTTTTCGCGATAACGATGTTGGTCGTATGGATAAAGTTGTTCATATTGATGGTCTGCACCACATCCTTAAATTTGACCACAGCTTTCTGATACATGTTGAATAATACGTTATAGTATATTTAGGTACAAAAAAGCCCATAGTTACATATTTCCGTTCCTAAGTTCTAGCTTGGCTTGTCGTGTACCTACCACAAGGTAGGTATTCTAAGTTACTAATCATCGCGGATAGTTTGGTTCGTAATAACTTTGGCTCTACCTTCCGTGTTTCGTTACTTTGAGGCTACCTCCCACACTAAACTTCTTCGTCTAAGAGTGAATTCGACCAAACATTTATACCCAGCATAAGTCTTATTCTTCGATTAAATTTTGAATTTTTGACAGTTTCTCCAAACAAAAACTGTCAGTCGTCAATTTTATTCCACGAATAAAAGATATCCGACTTTGGTCAAATTAGCCCTAAGTCTTTAATTTAAACTAAGTATAAAATGAAATTAAAGGATAAAACTTTATTTTCTGTTAGGTAAGTACTTAATCTAGTGGGTAGTTTAGTTTTTCTCCGTTATAATAATAACTAGTTTTTGCCAGCGGCTTCGCCCGCGTGGATGTCGGAAAATAACCCACGGGAACGTACTACCGGGAATTCCTTCCTTATTCCTTGTCTACATTATAAAGGGAACCTCTGTGCAAAATTTGAGCTTTCTAGGTACTAGGGTTTGGGCTGTTTTTATATATTAAGATTAGTATAGATTGAAAGTAACAACTAGGTAATAAATTAATAAATAAAAGTACATTAATTTACAAAATATTGAGAAGGAGATCAGCCAACAATTTATGAAAACTGATGAACCTTTGATATTTAAACTAGACAGAAGTCTGTATCTTGGGTATTTTATACCTGCTAAGCCAAACCACAAGTTCAATATAATTTGTTAATTCAGTAATGGTAGATACCACCACAGAATAAATAATAGTACTAACGTACAGAAGTAGCACTCCTTTGATCTTGAAGAAAGCCGCTTTTATAAAAGCCTACAAAATCACTTCCCCCCCACGTTCAAGCTAAATTGCACTTAATCGCCGCGCTTGAGAGTTGTTATTACTTTGTGTCGTTTCTCGTCCGTAACATACCTACGCCGCTTAGCCGAGTACTAGGGCTGTCCGGAAAGACAAATAAAATATGGTATGGTATGGTGTGGTGTTTTATACTTTTATTGTATTTATGAATAGTCTATCTAGAGTTGTTTCACATTAATGTAATGTCTTATAATATTAAATATAATATTGCAAAAACGCGGCACCTGTTCGTCAGGTTCGTAAGCTAATATAGTATTATCTTAAAGCTTATTATCGAGTGGCACGTGCCCCGCCGAGATTCAAAGTGTAAGTACCTTTATGAATCTCAACATTACTGCATTACACCCATAGAAATATAAAAAACAGGAGAAGTGGCATGGGGGCGTGTTTGTGTCCACGCGTTATGCGCACGCTGTGCCTTTACTCGCCAAATGGCCGTCTCCGCGAACTAGTACGCTTTCGACCGTGGTCACGATAAATTATAAAAATGCCGTGTTCTTCAGTGGTTTCCTGCAAAAACCGAAGTGATATTAAAAACTTCGTATCTCACGGAATCACTTACCATTATGTAATTAAATGTATTTTACTGTATTTATCTTTAAAATCATTAAAAACAACAAATCGTAAAATATTTCTTGCTTTTACTACGTTATTTTTGTTTTCAAATATCGCAGCGGCTGTACTATTTTTGTAGCAAATACATTGCTCCTTAACCACTACCTTAAGTATGTCGCTAAGCGACTGGACAAGCAATGTAAAAATAACAAAACGATACTTTATTTACGCGGAGCGTCGCATAGTACAGCCGCTGTGTCTTGCGGCGAGATAGTGATGAGGTTAAGATCCACTAAAGTAGGCTATCGATAATAATGTCGATTGCCCAGCGAATATTATATTGCTATTATAGTTTATTTTTCAATTTGTCAACCGTTTTAGCCCGGTTGGAACACTTGAAAAGATGACGTTTAAGTACGGTTGGAAAACCTTTGAGAATGTAAAATAATCTTTTTTACTGTTTTTGATTATTTTACCTAGTTGAGAAATGCATAACCAACGGTCGTAAAGTAAGTTTATTAATGTTTAGGTGGAGTGTTTTAGGGTTTAAATTATCACATCTTCGTGCTATTTCCTTACTTTTTTTTGGTTTTGGTATTTTACTTCCGCTAAAGTCTTTAACTATGCACCACAAGATTCGAATGCGTTGTAGTAATCGGTATGGTTCAGATAAAATATTAGTGATTTTTGCTTAAAATAAGTCAACATATTCATGCTATTTATTTGTTATGCATGAGTATGGCATGTGTTTGTTTTCATATATTTAACTATTTCTTAACTAAGGGTTTTTTTTTAATAACAAAAGCCTATTCGCCTGTTGCCTGCTACCTGCTTACTCATCGTGAGGTTAAGAAGTATAAACCGCGCGGAACTAGTTGATCGCGCCTTAGGTATGTGAGCGGTGGGATGGAGGAGCGGGGGCGCATTACTCAGTACGTGCGTTGCGAACCGCCGCCTCACCCCTGTCTCAGCGGCCAACTAGTTCCTATAGACTATATAGACTATAGCTTAAGATACTTATTATGTAAATGATAAATAAGTTCATAAAGTACCTTTTTAGCTTCCCAAAAGATACAAATACAAAAAAATAATGGATTGATGCCGCAGGAAGGCCACCTAACTGGTTCCCAACAAAATGTAGCACCATATACTCAATTCACTTTAAGGCAGAAATGTTCCAGCCTCTAAAGAAAACTAGCAGGCTTTTTGAATGGGCAATCCCAAAATTAAGAGTACGTCAAGTACTGAACAAATACCTCCACTTTACAGGTCAGTGAGTAAACACATCATAACAGGGTTCAACAATTCCTATGGTTTCACAGCCTAAACCAACTTAACCGTATTGTTTTAATTTATTGATTCGTGTTTTTTTTTTAATATACATTTTTTTTAATTTAAAATATATAATACTTCCTGGACATATCATTTTTTATTTTATTTTCAGGACCCCAAATTTTTCTTGTACAGTAATAAATGGAAGTATCGATAACTTTCCGATTTAGTCAATCACTAGCGTATATGTAAAATAAATTGCTTTTTGCACAACACAATAATAGCGCCAGATGTTTTTGTGTGAGTAAGTTGTACGGTGCATGGTAAATGCACGCTGTGTGTGACGAGTTAAGGTTTATAATTGATTGTGTAGTATGTACTGATTTATGAATTGCAAGTGTGTGCGCGACTTTGTATCTATTGCTTTTATTGAACTACATGTGTAGTAGTGGCGCGGTGGTGGGGCCAACCTAGCGACATCGGGTTCTGATACATTTTCAACTACCGGGCATATCTCCTTCTTTCATATATCTATGATTACACCAATGACGAAGTACATAGAAAAATAGGACTGGCAGAGAGTGAAAAAATATAGCTTTAGCGCGCGAAAAATGTCTATAGGTTTGTGCGATCGTACGATCGAAGGTAGGTACCTACAGTTGCTTGAGCTCTGATCCTTAATTACTTTAAGCGAATATTGAACCTTACTCCTAAAACAATACGACGCGCACACAAACCCCCACCACTCCGCCGAGAGCTCAAGCTAAATGGCGGCAACTATAGTAGGTAGCCACCTACCTACTATAGTTGCCGCCATTTAGCTTGCTTGTGCTGCAACCTTTTTTTTTACCTGCCTACGTAGGTAAAAAAAAAGGTTGCAGCACGACTCGCCATTACTTAATGGATTTTCTTCATTAAAAAAGTAACTATATTTATATATAGTATAGTGATAATATGAATAAATACTTAAATTTAAAATCTAAGATTTGTTTTTTTTATGATTTTCATTGTTACATAAAGTAACGTCTTGATTATTATACCTACATTATTTTACTCAGGTTACACTCACAAACTCCCTGCTCACATTACCTATGTACGATTGTGTTTTATGATGATATTATAATAATGTACTGTAGGTACATACAGTACATTATATAGCATATACAATACACAATCGTACCTAATTATGGAATGCAATTAACTTACTTTTCACAATCACTTGGTAACTTAAAAAATATTAGGTCTTTACCTATGAAATTGCCGTTCTGCAGTACTGGCCATTTCAAATCAAAATAATTTTTGTTTGGCTAAGAATTCTAATTTCAAATTAATTTTATTTTAAAAACATGGATTTTTTTTTCCATAAGTAGTCATTTGTTTATTGATTAGTGTTACATTTTCATCGCATTTCAATCTTTTTCGTCATCACTTGTTATTGGTTTGCTCGCTTCCGTTCTGGAAATTTCGACCTGAAAAATGAACCTCGCGGTCGTCCGAAAACTTTGGTCGACAATGACGAATTAAAGGCGATTGTGGAAGCTGATGATACACAATCTACGGCTGAATTAGCAGCAGCTTTCGACGTTAGCGTCAAAACAATATTGGTCCATTTGCGTCAAATTGGCAAGGTAAAAAAGCTTGACAAATGGGTGCCCCACGAACTCAATGATCGCCAGCGCGAAGTACGCGTCGAGACGGGCCTTGCACTGCTCAACAGACACACAAATGAAGGAATTTTGAACCGCATTGTTACCTGCGATGAAAAATGGATTCTGTTTGATAACCGCAAGCGCTCAGCAAGTTGGTTGGATCCTGGTTCAGCACCTAAACAATGCCCTAAACGAAAACTTACCCCTAGAAAAGTGATGGTCACTGTTTGGTGGTCTAGCGCCGGTGTGATTCATCACAGCTTCTTACCAAACGGGGTGAGCATTACTTCAGATGTGTACTGTGAAGAACTGAACACAATGATGGAGAAGCTGGCACATCTCCAACCAGCATTGGTCAATCGCTCGTCTCCGCTGCTCCTGCACGACAACGCGCGACCTCATACTGCACAGCAGACGGTCTCCAAGTTGCAAGAACTGGGGTTGGAAGCTCTCCGTCATCCGCCCTACTCACCAGACCTTGCGCCTACAGACTACTACTTTTTCCAGAATTTGGATAACTTCTTGGCGGGAAAAAAATTAAATACCCGAGAGGCAGTACAAAATGCCTTTGAAGAATTTGTTGCCTCCCGTCCAGCTGATTTCTTTAAGAAAGGCATCAATAAACTGCCACTGCGTTGGCAAAGATGCATTGATTGCATGGGTGATTACTTAGATTAATACAAATAAAAAATGCATGAAAAAAATTCGTTTAAATTTTTTCATACAAAACGGCAATTTCATAGGTAAAGACCTAATATGTGTTACCATAAACTATAAAATATTGAGAACCTTAGGTGCTCGGTGGGTTCCCCCCGGTGGGCTCCCGCATTGTCGAGGCGAGAGGCTCAGTAGCCGTGGCTTGGTCACCCACAGTGAAGCGAAGAGGAACCCGAGGAGGGGCCGCTCGTCAGGGCTTTTCCAGGTAAGCCGACGACGTAGCGGCCAACAAGTAGGTTGCGGTGCCGCTTGGGCGACATCGCAACTGAGGCGGGCCGCGATGTCGTATGAGAGGCCACGGCGGGAGAGTAGTATTGCGGTGTGCCACTCTACCTACCTTCCGCGGCCTTGACGGGGTCGCCACCGTCTGATGGCGGACGCTGTTGGGCCGCAGGGCAGGAGGAGCGTCGCGGCGGGTTCACAGATGACGAGTGCTAACTCGTGCCCGTGTTCCCGCCGTAAGCGGCAGAGGAGGACATCGTGGAGTTTTAGTGGGTTAGAGTCCCACATAACTGCACTATCTCCCCGTGGTAGTGCAGTATGCATGAGCATTTCTCCACGATAAAAAAAAAGAGGTGCTCGGTGTTACAGATTTAAATTTATTCGACGAATCCATTTGGATCTGATAGCGTGCGGTAGCTAGTGCGAACTATACCTTACAAAGGTACAGACCCACCAGTTTTTCTAGGTAGTAGGTTTAGCGAGTGTTCAAAGAGCTTTGGTGTCAGCCGCAGTGTTTGTGAGCCGGTCACGCCTCGCCGTTGCACTGGACCCTTCTAAAACGTGATTGAAAACAGCATTGACGTGTCAAAATGCGTAGGTATATATTTTTACTGGGATAAACTAGGATTTTTTCGGAAACACCAATTCTATAGAAACTAGATTGGGAACATGGAAAGGCTTATAAAAATCTGAATATAAAGTACATTTAGTTAGGTAGGTTCTGCTTGATAACAAATTGCCATCTTATTTAGAAATTAACATTTTATTAACCTAGCATGAATTGAAAGCGAATACCTGTCCAGTCTGAAGCTGGTGAATGTGTTACACCACAAATTAAAGGATCACTCAATTAGTTTGATGGTAAAACCTTCTATACGTACTTTTGCTAACAATAAAATGATGCCACTGTTTTCGTCATAAAAGTGTATTTTTAAGTTAAAAGCTTAAAAATTGCCATTTCTTTTTCAAATTGCCACAGATTTGCGAAATTAATCATTATTCTCAAATGCATTCTTCACACCTTCTAGAATTTTTTTAACTTGTAACACTGTTACCTACAAGTCAATTCAATTAGGTAGGTAACACCCAAACTTCCAAAAGTAGCAATGACTCATATTTTGAATAAAAATATTGAAGAAAACATGAAGTTCCTAAATGAAAAGATGTGCCAAGAGTACTTCTACAATTTCTTTTCAAGCCTTGGTGTGGTTCTTCCAGTTAATTATGTCTAGTACCTAACCCTTGCTAATTTCCTTCGTAAAATATTACCACGACAGAGAAGATTGAAAGTAATGCACATTAAATGCCGCAAATGTCTTAATTATAATGACATTAATGAATTAATTAGGATTCTCCCTTTTTGTGGGTTTACGGGGCACAGCTTTGCGTAAATATTTTCTAAGCGACAAAAAGGGAGACGCTGATGCCGCGTGAAATTATATTCCGTAAAATGAATTTGATTTTTTTTTATTCTCCTTTGACGTTCAAAGTTGGCGGAGTTAATTCAATTTATTGTCTCTCTTAAAACGAGACTCCACCGTAATGTTATTTATAGGGTTCACCTACGGCTTGTTGACATGCCCCAAAAAGCGAGTGCAGGAGCGCACCGGCGCGCCTAAGTGATTCGATACACGTTCAATATGTTTCATTAAGGAGCCCGGTGTTCGCTTATTCAATCATATCAACGGCGGCAGCGAGGCGCGCGCGCCGCACAACAGCGGAACCTTTCTGCACTCTTACATAATCAGTTTTTCCGACTCAGTAATGGTATACACTCAATTTATACCGGCATTTGGCTAGCGAATACTTCCACAAATGTCTGTTCCGAAGAGCTTTTATTGGGATACTTGGTATGTTGTATATTCCGGCATATTCTTAGTACTTCCTCGGTTTCCGGTTTCGTCGTCGTATGTGCGAAGGAAGACGACAGCTAATTAGATAGCAATAATGTTGGAAGTCAGATAATTGTTGCGGCAAATTGTTCCTTCCTCCGGTGGCGCTGAGCGCGGTACGTCCTGCGGAGAAGCCGCTTCTTCTCTAACCGTGTCTGCGTCCTGTGTCACAGGAAATAGTAATTACCGCCTAATCTCGCCTGAAGCGCAGGGCGGCCCGACGTCCGGATATGAACTTCCGTTATGAACAATTTAGCGCGCGAAATTGGACGACGGTACGCTCTGCATTCAGCCTATCGTGTCAGGTGATGCAGAGCACACGTGCGCAGAACGCCCATTCACTAACGGATTTATATTTTACGAGACTGCTAACGAATAAGTTGCCTTGCTGCCGATGAATACGAATCATAGAGCTTTCAGCGAGCCAGGGAAATTACATTTTTATTCGATTTTAAAAGTTAAATGTAGAAAATTGTGCCTCCCAAGTGAATGCAAACACGGAAGCTGATAAAATGAGAGGATGAAGAGTTTATGGACCTGTAATAAGCTTTACGTAGTTGTTATTGTGTATAAGTTTGATAAATGCTTATGCAGTAAGTACAATACAGGATAATTCAAGCTGCATTCATATATTTTCGAGCCGTTTGGGGTTGAAACACAAGAGCTATGGGGTCCGAGTGCCCAGGCCCACTTGGTTTGTCAAGACATTGCTAAGCGGCTGGTCGACTCCGCTCGTGACCTGAGAACTGGCCTATCTTTTGGCCAAAGAATCAGCATTGCCATACAACGTGGTAATGCGGCCAGCCTTTTGGGCACTATTCCTGATGACAGCGATGCGGGTGAATTTTTTGATGCCCTATGATTCTTTCCCCTCCTTTTTTATATACCACTAGCTGACCCGACAGACGTTGTCCTGTCTTAGATATGAATATTATGTAAACGCGCAAAGTTCCCGAAGGTGCAAGCTGAGAACATTTTGAATTGTGTAGGAAAACTTAATTATATTTTAAGATTTGAGCTACGATTTTTTGCTCAAAAGTAAAAAAAAACACGAATTAAAAAAGTAAAAATGTCAAAAATATCAAAAAAATTGTTTTTAGTATGTATGTCGGTAATTGATTTTTATTTTAAAATACTACATAGCTAACCCACCAGATGATGTCCTGACAAAATTTGAATAAATCGAACGGCGGGAAAACAAATGAAAACTGATTATAAAATGAATTTGAATTTGGAATTCTAAATAGAATGAAATATTCTCGACCGACGTAGCCCTCCCAAATTAATGTATGAGAAAATTAATTTTCTTTATATATTTTTTTTTTGTGAATTTTTTTATTTTTTAATGGTTATTCTGCTATTCGGGACGGAGACAAATACAACAAATCAAAAACCATGAAAAACGGGCCAGCCGATCTCGAGTTATAAGTGTCCGAACAAACCCCGACTTTGTTTTATACAGGGTGTTTGACAGAAGATTGACATACGAAAATGGTGGATATCATCATGGTGGTGGTGGTCATCTGCTACATACTCAGCCCTAATTTATTTGGCCCTGGCCCCCTGGATATTTAAAAAAAATTTTTTTTGCTTTCTTTTAGTTTCAGAGGAGCTTGTGGCTAAGTAATAACAGCCGCACGGGTCGATTCATCAGGTTAAGCCACGTTTGCCGGGGTTGTCCGTGGATGGGTGAGTATCTTTACATACCAAGACTCCTCCGTGCCTCGGAAAGCACGTTAAGCCGTTGGTCCCGGCTATCATTCGTGGATCTTTGACAGTCGTTACGGGTCGTCAGAAGCCCGAAAGTCTGACATTCAGTCTTACCAAGGGGTATCGTATTACCCAGTTACTGGGTTGTGGAGGTCAGATAAGCAGTCGCTCCATGTAAAATATTGGTATTCAGCTGCATCCGATTAGACTGGAAGCCGACCCCAACATAGTTGGGAAAAGGCTAGGCAGATTGATAGGTTTCTTCTAGTTTCACCACTTTACTAACTTTAAAGTGTAATTTTTATTAAAAACTAGCTGCGTCCCACAGTTTCACCCGCGTAGACCGAGATAAAAAGTAGCCTATTTGTTAATCCAGAGTATAAGCTATCTATGTAGATAGCTTATACTCTGGATTAACAAATAGGCTACTTTTTATCTCGGTTTTTAACGGCTGGACCGATTTGGATGAAAATTGGTATGTACCAAATTTCATCCAAATCGGTCCAGCCGTTTGAGCGTGAAGAAGTAACAAACACAACATACACACACACACACACACACACTCACAAACTTACGCCTTTATAATATTAGTGTGATGAGTAAAACAGGCAATATTTTTTTTTTTTTTTAATCTTTGTTGGCAAATTCTTGTAAAATTATTGCTTTATTCAGATGCTAGCTAGAAAAAAAGTTACGAGTCCTCAAACTTACAGAAAGATGTAAAAAATTCTTAAATCTTAATTTCAACTTGCATTAAAAAAAAAAAACCGGCCAAGTGCGTGTCGGAACACGCACAATGAAGGGTTCCGTAGTTGAAAAGAATTTATCCCAAAAACAATCTTAACAATGGATCCCAAATTTTTTTTTTATTTGATAGAATTAAAAAATAAAATTTTTCCGACTTTTCCCTTTACTTGTGCTGTAAGACCATGCTTCTTGCCAAATTTCATTATTCTAGGTCAACGGGAAGTACCCTATAGGTTTTGATTTACTTGCGACAGTTGCGAGTATCAAAATATTATATGTCGCAAAATAGCCGTATTTTTTTATTGCGTTGACTTAGAAGCTTGATTTTCTTCAGAACTCTAAGGGATCATAGATTTACGTATTCGATATTAATTTCAACTTGATATCTCTACGCGTCCTTGAGAAAAGGGTCTTGAAAGACTGACAGACATACAGACAGACAACGAAGTGATCCTATAAGGGTTCCGTTTTTTCTTTTTGAGGTACGGAACCCTAAAAACAAAAAATGATTGAGGAGTTCCAATTCTAGCAAAACCCTAGTGTGTGACCTTTCTAATGGTATGTAATTTGCTTTTATAAAAAAAAAAAACTTTAAGAGTTATTTCATAATTTTATCGAGTAGGAAATTTTTGGCAAAACTCTACCTTTACGGAAAGTGAAATATTTTGCGAAATTTAATACTGCAAGGTTGGTAAAAATTAAATGATCGATTGAAATTATGTAAGTTAAGTAATTTTTAATAAAAATTACACTTTAAAGTTAACAAAGTGGTGAAACTAGAAGAAAGCAAGCAAGTGTTTCGCAGAACGTTGAACAGACGAAAATGGTGGATAGAAGAAGATGTACTACCTACATACACGGACTAGAAAAAAAAGAAGGACTCCGCGCCACGCATATTGAAAGTGAAGCACAGTAAGTATGCCGGGACCGTTTGTTCAAACACGCCTCACGCACACATTTACATCTTAGTATGCCGACCGGCCGCCACTACGTGACACGACGGCGTCTTTGTCAAATCACGCACACATAGATCGGTACGGTGCTTAACTTTCGATACGCGTAGCACGGAGTCCTTCTTTTCTTTCTAGTCCATGCTTACGAGTACATATTATTATATTAAATCTGTTAGTTGGAACGAAGTTCTTTATCGCGCGTTGTGAAAGGGGGCTAGACGGAAAAAATTCTCACGAAAAGTTGTAACGACACTTTTTGCTATAGTAAGCTATCGTAAGCTGTGCGACGTGCGCATGTTTCTCTGTCTGTCTCTCTCTCTCTTATAGAAAGATTAAGTTTATATTACATTATATTTGTTAATAATAAAAAAAATATTACTATAACTTAAAAAAAAAAACTATTACAATTCCTTCACTAATTAATCGAAAGGAACTTCGTTCCATCCGGGTATCCCTTGACACCTCTCAACTTTTTTATGTATTATGTACATACAAATAAAGCTGCATGCAAACAATATTTTCAGTTTTGATGACAAGAATATTATGAAGATCAGACTAAACTAAGCTGTACTGAGCTGGAGCTGATACCACATAAAATACATACAGGATGTGGCGTAAATGGTGGTCCAACGTAAAGGAGTCGATACACCGTATATTCAGCTATCACATACCTTAATTTGAACTATTTTTTTCCAGTCCTAAAATAAAATATTTTAATAATTTACACCTTTCTTTACTAATTTGGCTGTATTTTCTATAAATGGCATTATTTTTTAATGCTGTGTTTTGTTTATAACTGTGAAATGCATGTGCTATCACATGCAAATGTAAAAAAAAATGTACTAAATCAATATTTCAATTTGAAAAAAAAAATGTATTCTGAGACCAAGAAACAAAATGGTTCAAATTGTGGTATGTGATCGCTGAATATACGATGTCATCATCATTCTCCTGCCCTTATCCCAATCTATTTGGAGTCGGCGCAACATGTCCTTTTTTTCCATACTTCTCTATTATTCGTCATCTCGGTAGTCACCCCCTTTCTAGCCATGTCATCTTTCACACAATCCATCCATCGTTTCTTTGGTCTTCCCCTACCCTTATAGCCATCGACATTCATACCCAAAACTTTCCTTACGACATTTTCCTCACTCCTCCGCATCATATGCCCATACCATGACAGCCGATTTCCGCACAGCTTTTCAGTCACCGGTGCCACTTTTAGACTTCCTCTTATGTACTCATTTCTTATTCTATCCATTCGTGTAACACCACACATCCCTCTTAGCATTCTCATCTCAGCTGCATGCAACTGCTTTTCATTTATCCCTTTTGTGGCCCAACATTCTGATCCATACAAGACAGCAGGTCTAACCATTGTTTTATATATACGAATAATAAACGCTGAATATACGATGTATCGACCCCTTAACGTTGGACCACTATTTACGCCACACCCTGTATATGCCAGAGTTCACAATTTATATTACTTGCATAATTGAATTTGAAATATGAAAATCTATTTACATAGTAAAAATAAACTAGTATAATTATGATTGTCATAAACACGCAGGCCCAATTAGTACTCGTACCTAATGTCTTTATTTACGAGTGTACTTTTTTAGAAATATTGGGATAACTAAGGTTGCGTTAGATGTACCATCGCCTAAGTCGTACTACAGCAATATCTGCCGGTCTATTCTGTAAAAATCTCACCGTGAAAACTTAGGTGAAGTGATCTTAAAGTGAACTGTCAATAGTGTCAACCCCTAGCATCAGGTGGAATGTCGGCTCACTTCACGCTCACTTCACCTAAGTTATCACGGTGAGATGTTTACAGAATAGCACTACAGCTCTCCTGTTCATTGAAAACTGACATCTAATGATGCGAAAATGTACAATATAATCCCGTTAGTTAACTAAAAGAATTTACTAAACCAAGTTGGTAACCCGCTGGACTTAAAAACGAACAACTCATGTACTCAACGATTATAATATGCGATCTATGGTTGCCGGTAAATTCAAGGTACCCAGAATCACCAATTACTTTGGTGACAGAACTCTAAAAAAACGAATACCATATCTATTAGATAGTCTGCCGCCAGACGTAAGGAGCGAAGTCAATGTAAACAGATTTAGAAATAAATTAAAAGGATATTATTTAGAAACATGTTAACTACAGTGCTACCTAAGTCTTAAAAGTATAAAGTTGTAAATTGTGTATGTAGACTCGCCTGACCCCACAGTCAAACTATCGCCATGGTTTTGTGGGGCTTAGTTTCTAAGCTGTTTAAATCATTATAATAAATAAATAAATAAATAAACTGGAGAAGAACTGGAGCAAAAAAAAAGACCAAAAGTAAAATTTTGCTACTGCCTTCATCGAAATTTCTTGCACATCTGTAAGAAATTTCTGATAGAGTATGGCGATAAGGGTAATATTAATTTTCATGGCTATTTTCAGGGCTTTCAGACATTCATTTACCTAAGCCTATGCTTAGTAACAACAACGCAACATAGAGATTCTCTTCTTTGGCTTGGCTACCTATGTAGCCAAGCCAAATTTTAATTTAATTATTTCTGTGGTTTCGATTTTAAACTTTGAAAGCCTCTTTGCTTAATTCGTATCTGTGGAGAATTCCGAATTCGTACATTGAGAACATAATGAACAACATTTGGAAGACCTAAGAATATAATAAATACACCCCACGGCCGTATCTCTACGTTGACGTCGTGGTGGGGCTTGCGCGCTCCTGAACCAGTAGAGTTTATTTTGCCGAAACAGGTCTAGAACCATAAAACATAAAACCTCTGGGCAGCATGTGGCGAACTGTTGGACAGTAGCGACTCCACGGACCCTATCTCCCGGGAGAAGTCTTGTTCCTCACCTCTCGCTTGCCTTTATTGGTTGGCTGGAGTGAACACTGACGAGGGACAGAGCTCCCACCTCTTTCTTGTCTTTATTGGCCGGCTTGAGTGTAGATTCGCAAGAGCAAACCTGCTCGAAGGAAGTATTCCAGTAAGAAGCTAGTAGGGACCTTGACCGTCTTTCCGGGATTGTCCTGGATAGCCTAGGAATATCTCTCTAGTACTCATAAGCACCTCAGGACATGTTGCCCCCTTATCGCTACGACTGTGTGCTCTGTACCGTTTTCGAGGGCCCATTAAATGTGCAAGTCACCCCCCGCCATTTTATGTGTGTATTTTATATAAAACATTGGCCAAGCAGGGGCCATATTCTTTCCATAGTTCTAGATAACCAGTTTACTCTAACCACCCATAATCCAATATATCTGTTTCCATATCCTGCAATAGTCCTACACCAACCGGGGGTCGTCCTTGGGTGCACAGTGCATACTGGGATAATGCCTCTGCGAATTGGTTTCGTGCCCTCGTACGCCTTCTAAAGGTCCCCCAGGCTCCCGAGATTAGTCAAAGATACTCGTATTTTTAATAAATTCTTTATTGCCATAAACAGGTTATAGAAATATTTGTGACTCTAGCTCCAGAGCTAGCTTTTAATAATAATGGTATACAGCAGAAATGGACGATAACTTATATAAACGTTACTAAGTGTAACGTTAAAATAATTTATATTTATGTAGATTCTAGTTCATTTAAAACTTTTACTTTATTCTAAGTAACTATGGTTAACTTTTTTGTAAAACCCAAAAAAAAAACAGTTATAATAAAAAAAGTGTTTTTATGAATGCTGGTTGATAATTGAATAAATATAGACTCGCAAAAGATTATAAATTACCCTAAAAACTAAAGCAGTGTTACAACCCACGAAACCTTCCCCTATTTAATAGAACTCGAAAAGTTTGCTCTACGACCTAACTGGAAGATGGCAGACTACTGAAATGGTTAAGCTTATAATAAATATTATTAAGGATCTGCAATTAAATTTCACACGATTGTAAAACTGTAGCATATTATCTATATCATGATTTGAATATTGTAAGTTATCAGAATCATCATTCTCCTGCCCTTATCCCAATCTATTTGGGGTCGGCGCAACATGTCCTTTTTTTCCATACTTCTCTATTATTCGTCATCTCGGTAGTCACCCCCTTTCTAGCCATGTCATCTTTCACACAATCCATCCATCGTTTCTTTGGTCTTCCCCTACTCTTATAGCCATCGACATTCATACTCAAAACTTTCCTCACGACATTTTCCTCACTCCTCCGCATCACATGCCCATACCATGACAGCCGATTTCCGCATAACTTCTCAGTCACCGGTGCCACTTTTAGACTTCCTCTTATGTACTCATTTCTTATTCTATCCATTCGTGTAACACCACATATCCCTCTTAGCATTCTCATCTCAGCTGCATGCAACTGCTTTTCATTTATTCATTTTGTGGCCCCACATTCTGATCCATACAAGACAGCAGGTCTAACCATTGTTTTATATATCTTCCCCTTAAGTTTAAGGGGAATGCGGGAGTCGCAGATTGTCCCCGTGACCTGCCGCAATTTCATCCATCCAGTGTTAATCCTATGCTTAACCGTCCGATCTACTTCGCCATCGCTTTGCACGAGTGAACCGAGATACCGAAAGTCGGAGCAGACTGGGAGAAGCGCGCCATCAAGCGCTATGCCTCCAGAACTGGAGATACCGCCGAAATTGCAGAACATATATTCAGTTTTGGTTCTACTGATTTTCAAGCCAACATTCTCCAGTTTCTGTTGCCATTTCTCCAATCTGCTCCGAATCTCAGGTAAATCTTCACCGACAAGAACAATGTCATCGGCAAACAGCATGCACCAGGGTGTCTCTTCCTGTAGATTCGACGTCAGAGCATCCATAATCAACAGGAAGAGGTAAGGACTTAAAGCCGACCCTTGGTGCAAGCCAATAGGTACATTGAACTCGTTGGTATTCCCAGCAGCCGACCGGACGTAGGTACGAGATTGACTGTACATAGCACGAAATAACTCTACATACTTCCCGGGCAAACCTTTCTCTTTCAAGGCCCACCACAACACATCCCGAGGTACCCTATCATACGCTTTCTCCAGATCAATGAACACCATGTGCAAGTTCTTGTGTGCACGTCTGTACTTCTCGCACAATTGGCGGAGTGCAAAAGTGGCGTCCGTTGTTCCTCGACCTGGCATAAACCCAAACTGGTTCGGGGTAATTTCACTCTCCTCTCGCAGTCTGTTCTCTATTACTTTCTCCCATACCTTCATACTATGTGACATGAGCTTTATTCCTCGATAGTTGTTGCAGTCCTGTACATCACCTTTATTCTTGAAGATGGGCACTAGCGAACTATTGCACCATTCTTGTGGGATCCTTCCTTCATGCAACAACTTATTAAAGAATAAAGTCAGCCACATACATCCATCTTCTTTTAAGCACTTCCATACTTCTACTGGTATATCATCTGGGCCCAAGGCCTTTCCATTTTTCATACTTTGAACTGCCTTTCTGACTTCATCCATGCTAATTTCCCTTACCAAACCCATATTTACTCTTTAAGCACACCATTCCATTCATTCTCTTCGTTCATTAGCCTTTCAAAATAAAATTAAAGTACAAAATGTAAGTTATCCTTATCAGAATATAAATCAATAAAGGTAAGTCATACAAAATTGACGTAATAAAATTACATTAAATAAAGTTTGGTCAGTAATAAGTCTCGCTTGCACCAAAAATGATTGATTAATGATTGATATTTGGCGTTAATATCATCTTTTTGTCCCTGTCAACTTCAAACGATAGACAGTAATAGAATGATGTTTTAAATTCATTTAGAGCTAAATGTATTTAACAGTTTTTGATGCAAGTGGGCCCAAGTGTATCTATACAATGTTTAATCAATACAACAAAGATTACAATCTAAACACAAACCCATACCTAATACCATTACCAGTAGTTACATCAACGATACAATTCCGTGTGCTCGCAAATGATGATCACAGCCCGGAAGCTAATGATCCCATTCATAGTCATCTGCATTGATATGGAGCTATTATTACTAGCAACTACAAGCCTCAGCCGTGCCGTCATCCACCATTTGTCAATGAACCTGATAGTTACCTACTGACACGGACTTATCACCTAATTGTAGCGTCAAATTACGGGTAATTGATTAATGGTATGTCTGGAGATGGAGATGGGAGTAAACGAGCTACCGATTTGGGAAGACCATGCTAGGTTTGAGCATTGTACTTACAAAAAACCGGCCAAGTGCGTGTCGGACCACGCACAATGAAGGGTTCCGTAGTTGGAATGAATTTATCTTAAGAACAAACTAAACATTGTAGTTGAAAAACATGTTCTCCCATACATTTCAACTGTAAATGTAAGTTTGTACTCACAATATTGATAGATTTACCATGTTATTTTAAGACCACATACTTCTTATAGGTTTTCCTGTAATCTACAGGTAAAGATCTATTTTCTGTATTTTTTTCAAAATTTTAGGCTCAGTAGTTTCGGAGCTAAGGGGGGGGGGGGGGGGTAATGGTCAATTTTCGTCTATTTTCTTAAAATAACTTTAAAACAATTTATTTTAAAATTATAAAAAAAAACATATTTTTGAGACCCTTTCATTTGACATTGTGTAGTTTTCAAAACTTTTTTTTTAAATTTTTTTATTTGCCCCCCATAAGTGACCCCAAAAGTAATATTCAAAATTCATTTATTTACTTTACCCGTCCGTGTTTGGGTCACAGAAATTCATATGTGTACCAAATTTCAACTTAATCGGTCCATTAGATTCGGAGCAAATTGGCTGTGACAGACGGACAGACAGACAGACACACGAGTGATCCTATAAGGGTTCCGTTTTTTCCTTTTGATACCTAAAAAGTGACCGGATGTATATTTTTAGGGTCACCGTGCCTCAAAAGGAAAAAGCGGAACCCTTATAGGATCACTTCGTTGTCCGTCTGTCTGTCTGTCAAGAAACTTTTTCTCAGGAACGCTCGGTATCTAGCTGAAATTAATATCAAATACGTAGGTCTATGGTCCCTTAGAGCTCTAAAAACTCGCGCACCAAAGGTTCCGTACCATCATAATTATATGTAAATTTTTTGTTGATGATTACTGAAAAAGTGTGTTATTTAAAGACATCGTTTTATTTTTCCTGTAATCTTTCTATAAACTTCTATGACATAGAATCATTTCAGATTTTAGGGTGTGATACAGAACATCAAACCGAACAACTTTCTCCATGGGACCAACATCGTAATCGCGAAATAACTTTCAACTGTCCCATTTAAACCTCAATACCTACTGACGCAAATGTATGGGACGGCTGATTATTTTTTCGCGATTATGATGTTGGTGCCATAGAAAAAGTTTTTCGGTTTGATGGTCTATACCACACCCTTAAAGACGAGGATGCAAAACGACACGTTGTATAATTTTATATTATAAAATATTTATACAACGCTTTTAAATATCTGGATCACATAGTGACAGGTGACCTCGGGAACGATGAGGATGTTGAGCGGGAGCGCAGGGCTCTGGTGGTGAGAGCTAATATGCTCACACGCAGGTTTGCACGATGCACAGGAGAAGTGAAAGTTATGCTATTTAAAGCTTATTGCCAGTCCTTCTACTCAAGCGGCAAGTGGGTGAGATATACGCAGCGAGCCTACAGAATCCTGCGCACTCAGTACAATATGCATTCAGGAAGTTGTTGGGTTTGCCGTGGCAGTGCAGAGCGTCTGGGATGTTTGCTGTAGCACGTACTGATGGTTTCCAGGCCATCATGCGCAAAAAAGCAGCTTCCCTGCTGGTCCGTATACGGGGTAGAAACAACGGCATTCTGAACGCAACAGCTGTACGTTTTGACTGTCCCTTTCAAAATCGTGGGTCATGTCTTGTCTAGGTGTGGTGAGTCATGGCAAATAAAAAAAATAGTCTTAAATGTATAAAGTTTGTAAATTGTGTATGAAGACTCGCCTGACCCCACAGTCAAACTATTGCCATGGTTTTGTGGGGCGTAGTTTATAAGCTGTTTCAATCATTATAATAAATAAATAAATAAATATGTAGTAGGTTAAAGTTCCTATGGGTATATGCGACCCGAAATAAAGTTATAATTTATTTATTTATACGAAAACGTCCGAAAATCGTTAATTTGTAATTTTATCACAAACTCAAACTCAAACTCAAAACTCAAAGCATTTATTTCAAATAAACCAATTACAGGCACTTTTGAATTGTCAATGGGTCGGTCAGTCAGAAAGATGAAGCTAGTTGCCCATTCCAAAGCGTAGTAGATCCCTATGGAGAAGAACGGGCAAGAAACTCCACGGACACTCTTTTAAATCATAATATTTTTACAAAATATTGGTTACATCGTTCAAGTTGAAAATATACATGTGAGAACAATGTAGAAAGACGTGCACGTTAAAAAGCGTCCGTAATAAAAAGATAATAACTAAAACAACTAAATTAAATATTAAAATTAAAAATAAGCCATGGCAGCTAAGAGACGACCAGTCTCAACTGACGGCGCCCGTTCACGAACATGACGCATGGATCAGCACCATTTAGCTCAACCATTTTGAAGGGAACTTAATGATCCAACACACACGCCACCATCAGCGAGACATTTGAGTGAGGATGACATACTCTCAACCGCCAGGGCACACTCAAGTCAGTGAAAGACGTACCCAGTAAAAGGTAGCTTAATAGTAGCTACATAGTGCTCACACGTGCTATGCAATTATATAATACTAAGAGATTGAATCTAAACAATGCAAAGAAAGTTTTCTCTCATCTTAATCTTCAGCAGGTCCAAAAAAAATATTTTTTGGGATTATAAACTTTTTGCAGTTGGAGAATTGACCGTGACATATATCAATGTATGGGAGAACATGTTTTTTCCAACTGCAACGTAAATTTGTTTTTGGGATAAATTCTTTTCGACTACAGAACCCTTTATTGTGCGCGGTCCGACATGCACTTGGCAGGTTTTTTTTGCAGTCTTAAAATTAATACTTCTTAATTTAATTTCTTATTCAAATATCATTCGAACAACATCCTTCAACATTTGTGCCGAATGGTCTGCTACGTTGTGATCTATTCACTTAATAGCTGATCGGGAATAATCGGAAATAAAGGGATTGAAATGCAAAGTCATCTGCCTAGCCTTTTCCCAACCATGTTGGGGTTGGCTTCCAATCTAACCGGAAGCAGCTGAATACCTGTATTTTACTGGGTAATACGATAACCCTGGGTAAGACTGGTTGTCAGACTTTCGGGCTTCTAACGACCCGTAACGACTGTCAAAGATTCACGAATGACAGCCTAAGGAGCCAACGCCTTAATGTGCTTTCCGAGGTACGGAGGTGTCTTGTTATGTAAAGATGGTCACCCATCCACAGACCAACCGCGGCAAGTGTAGCTTAAACCTGATCGATCCACCCATGCGGCTGTTACTACTTAGCCACAAGCCCCCAAATATTTCTATACGTAAACACATTTAAAATTCGCGTACATAGGTTATTTGTAAGTCACTTTTCTTCATATTAATTAGTATCATAAGAGCTTTTCATAAACACGGCTAATAAAGTCTTCGATAATAAGCAATATCCATTGATACGACCTAAGAGATTGGCATCCTCTTCCAAGCTCAGGTAAATGGGTTTTAGAGTGCTGCGTAAACATTCACTTACATCGTACAATGCGGCCGACTCATTCAATTATATTACATGTACTGGACCAACTAACACTAATCAATTAAACTAGGCATCATGCATTAGTCCAAAACAATTAGATTCCAAATATTCAGTTAATGTTCGTAATTTAGTTATCGGTGTTCTCTAACACCACCGTGCCTGCACTACACATGGCCTAGCGGCGAACAGAAATCAGCGCTTGCCATTTGCGCCAGTCAATGCAATGAAATTGTGAAAAAAATCATTTGGATATTCAGAGAGCGAGAAACGAATGGCCACCCAGTTATTGTCGGCTTCCATACAGCCTCCAAATGGACAGCGCTCGTTCAATTTCGATACTTTTACAACACAATAGGCGGCAGTAAGGCGTGTTCACTCACCTGTCAAATTAAAAAAGCACTTGCACATTCAAAATAAACTATAGGGCACGAGTATTCAGAACGTGGAAATATAGCTGGGATTACATTTACATTTCATCTGTCCCTAAATTAACATGTTGCATAAGATTTAATTGCACGATATCCGACGTCGTCCGGTCTCTGTCGTGACGTGTACACGCTGTACTCGCGTTTGCTGTGTGATGTCCGCCGCACATTTTGCTGTGTGTTGTCCGCCGCACATTTTGCAGGTTTCGTCGACAACGAACCAATTTGATCACGGTTTCGTCATCTCGAAACCCGAATTATATGCGGATTCTTCTTAAAGGAAGTCTTCTTTTTTCTTTCTTCTGGAAAACTCGCCAGTACTCGTTATCTATATAGTTATTTTATAGCATTCAAAATTATAGCTTTCACCCTCATAGGACTTCTCAAGCGAGAAGAAAATGATGATTACTTTTCTAGGAAAGCAAAACTTACTATGAATTTAATTAACAAATGGATGGGCATTTAATTAATTAGGCAGTGCCCTCGCTTAGAAAACAAACCACTTTAAGACTGTGTTTGCGACCACCGCGTTAAAATGGTGGTGACTTCAAGGTCCTTTAATTTAATTTATTTTTTAATTTTACTTTACGGGTGAGGGTAAAAGGCATATTTATGTCCAAACTTGATGATATTGTATTAAACAAGTTAAAAATTAAATCCCTAGAATTAGGAAACAATAATAAAATTAAGTGCCTACCTAAGTCCTTCAGTTGTTGTGTACAAAAAATATGAACTTTTTTCTTGTATCACATAATGTAACTAACACAAAAAAGGCGCTAAGAATAAGTAGGGCACTTACAATTAGTTGAACAAAGAGTTTGTCTCCCCTATCGTCCGTCTGTCGTACAAGATTAACGGACGTTTAAGCATTTCCTCCGCAACAGATGACCAATTGTTCGTTCTCCCATAACGGCAGCTAAAAGTTTTCCCATTTATTCAGTGCTCATACGTCAAGTCGGCGTGCGGCGCGGGCGCGGAGGGGGGGCGTCGCGCGCCCGACGCGTTCCGGCGCGATAAGGCGGCGGGCCCATTGTCGCAGCGTCGGCGCACGTTTCCTCCGCTGCCGTCGAGCCTACCGCATTGTTCCCCTCGTAATGAACAAACTTATTCCCAAGCCTAATGCTGCAAAAGCGCTGCCGACTCCCAAATTCGCTCACTTTCACGTTATCTCGCAATTGTCAAGTTGTACCTTTACACTGTACATTACACGCATCGCGACAATGTCACTATAATAGTCCGAAACCGCGGCCTACTTTTGTTTGAATAGTGTTAGAGGAGTATTGGATGTGTACTCACATTAGCACAATCTGTGAGGGGTTGTTTGACGAGACCCGAGTTCTATTAAGATTGAAATTTAGTTAAGTACTTATAAAGTGTATGTAATTGATGTCACGTTGTGGTGGTTTTGAAGGATATCTGTTATTTCATACTAATTAATAGAAACATGTTATAAAATATCTGGGTATCATTAGCGTCTCTACAGCTTGCTGACATGTATACATTCGTTATGGTAGAGATTTACTTGTGCTGTTGAATTCGTCTAAAATTGCAATAATTCATTATAATTCATAGAGAAACCCTTTTGAAATAAATAATACAAATCTATGCAACTTTTTACAGTAATCATAACAACACATAAAGCTGATACCTTTCAAGCAGTTAAATTTTCATGAACCAGTGCGTAGCCTCTGAAAAGAGGATTTGATAAATGATCCATTAGGTACTTATGATCCTGGAACTTCACTATTTAGTAACATCCGCTAACGGTTAATTGATCATCTTATATTTTAGTAAACAATCTGTTCCTGATCCAATAGAAAGCTTCTTTAGCGAACGGATACTATTTGTGTTTTTTTTTCTGCATTTAAAAGCGTCAATATCAAAGACGGGTGTACGAACAAACAATTACGTGTATATTTTTATGAATGGTCCTGGGAGGCCTCCGTGGAGCCTCCTGCCTGTATTATCCGCCAGACGCTCGTAAGATACATCCTCCTCGCCCCTCTCCCAGCCTACGTATTATGCATTCTCCGTGGCGCCAAAATTTCTTATTCATTCGAATACATTCAAAAATATCCCATAGTAGTAGCTCCATTTTCAATGACGAAAAAATTCGAGACGAGCGGCAATAGCTCCGAAGGGAGAAAATCGTATTTCGATCGAAAAGAGGGGCAAATCTTTTATGTAATATGAGATTGTCATCGCGATTATTACAGGCAAATAGAATACGCCGGATCAGTAAGTAGGTTATCGTCTTGCTTCCTTTGGCCGGAATCACTTTATTGGATGTTGTCGGGTATTCACTTTATTTTTGCGATTGTCACCTCTAAGTAACTTGGAAGAAATGTTGTCGTCGTAAAATGAGCACAATTTGAATTCCACGTGGGGAAACGGTTTAAAGCAGTAAGGGGAAAAGGCGTTAAGGTAATGATTCGGATAATTTATTGGATTTATATGGCAAACTCACTTTATTTTGTGTTTTATTCAGCTAAATAAATGTGTCTGTAGACACAATAATTTTAAGTTCGAGTATGTTTCCAAAAGCAGTTAAATAGCTGAATGAACTATTGCGCTCTCTTTTTCTTTTACAAGAACCAAAACTTTTATCGTTCGTGAAGTGACATCAATTTGTGAGAAAATGCTTTTCCGTCGCCGGTGACTCAAATTACTCCCAAACAAATGCCTGTCGCGGGGTTGTTATCTTGTAAGTTTATAAGAAAAGTGTGTGCCATGGAGGAAAAGTTTCAACTACGGCATGATTTTGTAAAATCGTTTCGCAGCAAGAATTTTCCGATAAAGCGAGATTGACGATAGAAGCGTAACTCGTAACGATATGTGAAACACGTATTTGCAAGTCTTTTATGCATCGAAGCTTTAATTGCAACGTGTTGAAGGTGACAGTCGTTCGCCGTCGCTGCGTTAAGGCACCGTGCACGGGAGCAGATGTGCGGAAAAATCACAGATTATTAGCTGGCTCATACGGAAGCGGCGGCAACGACATATTCATATTTAAATGTCACGTTGCGACTGCAGCCCCGGAGAGTTAACTCATGTGTGCGCGACGACGCGGTTTCCTTAACTAGGATAAAATGTGTCGTACTAAAGAATTACATCGTTGTTTTTGTACGGCTTCTTGAGTCCCTCCCTGGACGTCGCGTGCAGGTGAAATTAATTTTAGCTTTTATATGAAACAACATTTTGAAACGTTGAAACGACCATCGTATTTTAGCGGATTAGGAGGTGAAATCACGTGGAAAATTATTACTTTCCTTGTATAAAGGTTGTAATTTCAATTCTTACATATCCGCTGTGACTAGATTTCATAATTCTTGGTACTTACATGAAATCTTATTGATAGAGAGAGGTCAACATTTTCAGCAGCTCTTTGAATCATTTTCTTGAATCGACCAGCTAAGGTAACAGGAAAGATGGTCCCAGTATTTAAACCTTCTACACAATTAAATTTCTATTGTTACCGACCTCTAGGAGGTCGGTCGACAGTTGAGAGACGGTATATAGAAAAAAAAACTTATAAAGAATAAACTGAATTAAATTTTTATTCCCGGTAAAATAAATATTATAAAAATAGGTGCGAGGTAGCTATCTGGTATAGGCGCCGAGAAGTAAATACATTTACTTTCTACAGAAAAATTGTGTTCACAAACTTAATTTGGCGCGAGGGGCAAACGTTTCCCCGTGTTTTGCTAGACAACCTCAACCTAGACGATAATTATTAGATGTAAGTACTTTTAACACCTGGTATAATCGTAGACCTTGGTTCTAAAAGAGAAAAAGAATTGTGAGAAGCATCTACTTTATTGATTGGTAATATAGCAAGTAGGTACCTATAGTTAAAATCTACAAGAACAACAAACTTAATACAATACTTCTTCGAATTAATTACACGAAACGTTATTTAAAGGCACAACATTTACAAATAAGCATTATTAATTCACAAAACGGAGGTTTTAAAACAAACCAGAACATTTTAGAAGTTCCACAAAAGACTTCAAAATCCTCGACCACAATGAAAATAATAGCTAACAGAGTACTTTGCCAATAGACAATCAAAACGAGTTACAGAATTACAAAGAATAGAGGGATCCTCTCTTAAATTTCCGAAGTACAATACAAAGGGATAAAAATGTTGGTTGCAATTTTGCGGAGAGTCAGCGACTCAATCCCGCGCCGCCGGGGAGCTAAACCGAATTTATGGTTTGAAAATTAAACTTAAATTGGATATTGCCGGGTTATTTTTAAGCATTTGCATTAATTAAGGTTGTAATAATCTTATAGTTACCTGGCCTGATTGCTTAGACTTTGTGCAGTTATGGCCACGTTGGTTTCTGAATCACATACTCAATGTAATTTTCATTACCTAGATATTAACAGACTGTCTATCTGCATTTGCGGACATAAGACTGGTTTTTTAGTGAATAAATCAATAAAGGGATTTTTCCATCAAAGAGTAGGTAATAGAACGTGTATATCAAAGCGTGTGCACTCGGCCTAATTGTGGTGGGTTCACATGGTACACCACTGCCGTGTGTTTGTGGCACTATGCTGTGACAGCCTCCGCGGCTTTGTTGTCCACCGGTCATACGAGTAATATTACATGTTACTTGTTGTCGTTGTTACTTGTTTACGAAATATTACGTTGCTAAAATGCTGTCACATTTATTAAAAACGATAAAAAGTTCGTTTAACCCTCGTAACCAAAGAGCATTCCTAAGTATGTAGTTCAACAACTGTGAAAATTTTGCAAAAAGTGAGGGCGAAGGAAAAAGAAGAAAACTGTTGAGATTACTTTTGTACAGCGTGTTGACATAGCAAGCTTTTATCACCCTTTTTATGGGGGAGAAATCCCTGACACATATTTAAATAGGCAAACAATACCGCGACGAACAAACAGAAACAGACATTGAAAAGTGTTATTTTAGCTAAAGAAAAATATATCTTTTGTCATTTAAACATTTACGCTTGAAATTATTTCATAAAGTTTAATTTTCTTCCAGGAATAGTACAACAAACATTATTAACTTTACACCCTTCATGTTTATTAAACCACATTTCAAGTTGTATTTTATGGACAAACATTTCGGAAATCGCCGAGGTACAATCCTCCCCGTCCCATAGACGGCTCAATTATGAGATGTGTGTCTGAGGTTTGTAAACGGGTTGCCGCTCGCTCAAATGTAATCACTTCACCCAATTATAAATACCGCGTAAGCATCGGATTACAGGAATGATTTTCGTTAAACAACAAGAACAAATCTCAGTATACAAACGAGTAACCGGAGCCGAGAAAATGACAGCCATATTTTAAGTATCGGAGGAAAGTCGACACGAAGGCGACACCTGGAGGAGGAGACAGGTGTTCAGCACCCCTGTTCCGCCTTCCGTCGCCCTCTTTATTGATATTACGGTCGGCGCATTAACCACTCCACGCGTTGTGTATTGGCTTTCACATGAGAGGACACTACAATAAAACTAGATCGTGCGTTGAAATAAACGTGATGGAGACCCGTCAGCACTCACGACTATCTATTGCGAATTCATAAAGCAACAGAATACCATTGGGTTCGTAACCGTTGGGTTTCTAATGAAATGTATCGAATTGCATCCAATAAAACTGTAGTAATATTGCTTATTGTTTCGTTTCGATAACTCGCGCTCAAGTGAAAGTAGGAAGCGATTGGCAGAAATGCAACAACAAAAACAAAACACTTTCTAAAGATACAAATTGACGGAAAATCTGAAACGGACAGTCTTGGATTAGTGTAGTGCGGGATAAGAATAATAAAAAGATTTCAAGTCGATATTCAAAGTGTGGTGGGAGAGGTCGCGAGCCGGTCGCCACAGAGCTGGCCTGTCGCAACGTCGCCGGACCGCAATAATGAGAGAGAGCCGCTCCATTACGGATAAGAGAGCTTATATTTCTACGGTACAGTCGCCGCGACGATTGCCGTCTGTAATTGTATCCGGTTCGTCTGCAACTTACAAATACGCAGCTCTTAGCTTCGGCTTTTCGTTACCTTTGCGGTAGTTTCAATCCGGAAGCTATAATTTCGTTTAACGATTTAACTCTCATGGCTAGAAGTAGACGCTCTGTCATTTTGTGAATAATTGCAGCCTTTGGCTTTAATATCAATTAGTTGTAAGTGAGCGACTACAATCTACCTGATGAGTAGTTTCATGTTAAATTAAATGGCAGTCTAGAGCGGGACTATTTCCTTGGATTGTAAGTTGGCCGTCCACCAGGGATAAAAGTTTCCACGTAGATGGCTTCGTCTGCCCGCGCACTACAACATCTGACAAACTTAGGAACACTTTAATTAGCATGGCCTACCTTTTAATACGTTAAGTTATTCGTTAGATATGTACTTACAAGTTGGAAAGGGATTTTTTTCTTCCATACTGAAGTTGTAAATTTTTTAAATACTTTAAGTTCGGAGTTCAAGAGGAAGTATGCGAAACATTTAGATCTTTGATTAAATAACAAAGCAGAAAGTTTGAAAGGGACCAGCTAATCAATTTGCGAGTTACAACAAAGTAGGTATTAATGATGTTATTTTATCCTGTTGGAAGTTGATTAAATTAGGCGATTTTGCGTAAATTTTTTGGCAATTTTTAACTTCGCTGATTAATAGGTCACACTTGATTTTTAGAAACTTGTGGTAGGTACATTTGCAGTCATGCAAAAAAATTGGTACAACAAAACCAAATCGCTACACAAAACCCTTTATACGATGTAAATCCGTCCATTAAAGTTGTTAAGCGGAAAGTTAAAAAATAAGTTGCGAGCAGATATTATTAAGTTGTGCGCCGTCTACAAGCTATTCGGGATTTCCCTGTAAAGCCGTTCTCAATAGATGGCGTCGGGTAATAAGCTCAGCGATGGGCTATTACGAGGCTGCGAGAGAAATTCGTATCGAAAGGAGCCTACGGTATCAGTGGCGTGCAACTTTTATGGAGCAGCCGGCTGATTGAACCATGGAAGCCGTTCACAATCGAAATCGATTAGAAATAGCCGTGGACCGACTGTCCGCAAATTACAACTATTGTTCGCCGCGCACATACAGGCGTTACACTGCAGTTTTATCTAAAATTTGTGCGCTATATGCGACGTGTTATTATTTTTTGCTGCGAAATATGCAAGCCACTAAATAATACTTTTGTAACTCCTTTTTTATTAGGTGCTGGATCAACTAAGGTTTGTATTGTGTCTGTGGTTTTTCAAGCGGTTAGAGGTTCTAAATCAACAATCCCCTTTTTCAGCAGGATAAACACGACTTGGCTAATGGTGCGTTGTTATTTCAAGGTTCCGGCTGCGAGTTTGGTATTTCTTACCTGATCTCTCTATTCTTCAGTAATTTTGGTTAAAAGCTTCGGGCCTCAGTCTTTTACGACGTGCCAATGGATTTGACAAATGTTTTGAGTTTACATAAAATTGTATAAATGTGCAGTAAGTTTTTTATATTATTTTTGCAAGGTGAAGTTAATATCCAATATTTGTTTTTTAATAATACAAATTGCCCGCACACTGCCTGAATACTTTGTCACCGCAACCGCGATATTTATGCTGTGGCCAGCTTTAATACTGGTTAGTGTATGTCAAATAAATTAACACTGAATTTCAGCCTAGCCAATCAAATAACACAATGAACAAAGCGTAGGCTGTCACCGCGTTATCCTGCTCTTAAATGAGCTGCCTGAGATTGCTATAATGTCCCCAAATTTAATTGAATAAGGCTCGCTTACATTTTACGACACGGCGGGCGGGCGGCGCGGCGGGCTAAAGCCGCGGCATTAATCTCCTAGGTAAAATCAATTGCCAAAAATTGTATTTACACAGACGTTACCCGTTCTATTTAAAGCCTTATCAGTCAGGGTTAGGTTATCTTTTCGCATGACCGGCTTGCACGGAAGGAGAATCATATCAAAGTAAATTATTTTCTCGTTTACCGTCATTTATGAAAGTGCACATCTCTCTCGTGTAGTTTCAGGTCGGCAATGGATTCTAGGTGGCTTCCTGAAGGTTCATTTCAGTGTGACTGGATATGAAGCAGACTTTTTATTGAGAAATTTATAGAGCAACGTTTAAGAGCGTCACCGTGCGGCCGGAGCGGGCCGGAGCGGAGCCGCCGCGCTGCCGTCACGCCGCGTCCTGTGAAGATATCTCGCTGCCCCTTTATTGCTTGCCTCAAATTAATGTCTCGACCTCAACGAAGATTTCTACTTTGTGGGAACGTTTAACGGATTTTATAACGCAAATGTTTTATGAGAAAATGAAACAAGTATTTATTTTGATATATCTTTGGGATAATCCGAATAACAAACTAGCCTAAACTTAGGATGAAATTGTTTCAGTGAAATAATTAAAATGGTATGCTCGTAAAATACGTAAAACTTTCACTGGCATGTGAATCTGAAAAGTTTTTGAATGTAGTGGTTATCCTGGCAGCTCTGTCACGTTGGCGTGGCCATTGAAGGGGTAGTTTGTCAATGTATTGTTCGTATGATGGCCGCAAGGACTGAGCCGGGGAGGGGTGCGTGTAATTTTCAGATTAGTTTGTTCAGCAAGCGAGGCTGCCGGCGAGCCGCAAATATGTGGCCAATAATAACGTCAGCCCAGCCGTGCCCTGACGCGCCTGACGCCGGCGACCGACGCTAACGAATTCTTCTGCTAAATTGACGTATTAATTTCTGAAGCAATTAATTAGATTAGAAAAGGTGGACATACGATACAGGCTTTGTTTGGCACTTATCGCTTTTCTATAGATTATTACTGGCAGCTTTGTTATTGTATTAGTAGACACATTTTGTTTTCTAAAATACTTTCGAGCAGTTTTATATAAGATAACCACTGGGAATTAGTTTGTTTCAATCACAAAATGCATTTTTCTTTACAAAAACATACCAACAAATCTATTGATTTCTCAGTTGCGGAGGCTAACACCCACATCTTCAAACATAAGACAGTCTGTAAAATCTAACCGTTCGTAATATAGTCTTGAAAAATAAATAAGCGCTCACCCAGATGTTTATTATCAGTTTCGCTGGCAATAAATAAAGTCGTATTATATTCTTGAGCGGACGATCTCAAAGCTCTATAAATCATTGTTATTGTGCTGTCGAAGGGTCCTTGGTAATGGAGGAGTTCAACGCTAAATTGGGTCGACTCTTACAATAAACAGATAATGCTTTACACTACAGAGCATTAGCAGGCGACATGACGCGGAGCTTTTTTGGTTAAAATTTTTAAGCGTAGGTAAATAAAATACGCAAATATTTTCAGTTCGAATATTTAAACATTTCGTTCTAATTTACTGTCAACTAGCTGACCCGACAGACGTTGTCCTGTCTTGGCTATGAATATTCTAATGTAAACGCGTGAAATTAAAATGTTTTTTCTGAAATTTTCCAATTTTCTGCGAAATTTTCCTATTTTTTTTTTCATAAGAACCTTCTTCTGACAATCATAAACACAACAAAAAAAGAATTAGCGAAATTGTTCCATCCGTTCACGCGTGATGCGATGACCAAGGGAAATAGGGATTCATTTTTAACCGACTTCAAAGAGGAGGAGGTTCTCAATTCGTCGGAACCTTTTTTTTTTAATTTTTATTTATGTATGTTCCCCGATTACTCGAAGATGGCTGGACCGATTTGGATTATTTTTTTTATTTGAAAGGGTATAACTTCCCAGGTGGTCCCGTGATCATCAAATCAGGATCTGATGATGGGATCCTGGAGAAATAGAGAGAACTGTTCCAATTTTATAGGCACACTTGAAGCGATTTGGATAGTTTTTGGAAGAGTACTTTCTCGGAGTGGTTCCATTTCAATTTGATGAAGATCTGATGAAGAACTTCTGAGATAGGCAACGGAACTCATCAATAAATGATAGCAAATGGACTGGGATTGCTGAAATCTCATGTCTGTTTATTGTTTACACCAGTTCATAACATAACATCACGCCGGTACGCTGTGAAGGGGTAAAGCACATGTCAACCACTAAAAAGTGAAAAATAAAAACTTTTTTACAAAAAAATGCAACCGACATCCAAAACAACACTACAAAGTGAAAAATAACTTTAATTTCAGAAGTCGGTGGCAAAAACGAAAATACATTTAATTAGACACCGACTTCCGAAATTAAAGTTATTTTTCACTTTGTAGTGTTGTTTTTGGAAGTCGGTTGTATTTTTTAGTAAAAAAGTTTTATATATATATTATTTATATTTATTTATTATTTATATATATTTTTTTTCTCAAATAGCTCTCATAACATAACTTACTTATATTTTGGAATATTAGGCAATCGTTTAAATAACGTACAAACAATACAAACAATATCTCATTCACTGAACCCATTAGTTGCATCAGGAAGTCAATTCAGGTCATCGCAACAGATGACATACGGTTCAAACTTTATGAACCAAATCAATATAGAATTCGAACTATAACAAACTACTATTCGCGGCTCATTAGCTTCATACAATTAAAATCAGTTCACAATGTAAGAAAGAATGTTCATTTTGTGTGCGGGTGCGGCGCGCGCGCCGGTCCTCGCCCGGAAACAATGAAAGCTTTGACGTTACTTCCGGTAGTTGCGTCGCACGCTATCCACCACGCTTCATTTCATCTTTCTCCTTCACAGTGCACATCGAAGGACTTTATACACTGAAGGAAGGCCGTATATGTAAATAGCGTTACACTAGTTGGGTATTTCGTAAAACGAGTAAATTGTGTTTCGAAAAATGTTTTACAATGCATGTGCTCGAAAAGAGCGTTTTCCAAACAGCCAAATTGTGCGGAAAGTGCTACTTTTTCGCACTGGTGCTTTTACTTAAAGCTTTTTAAAAATTTTAACTCCGTCATCAGCCCGACGCAGTTTTTATTATTTGAGAATAGTTTTACAAATTTTCAAGCAATAAAACTAATACTTCATTAAACCCGCGCTTAATTACTCTACATTTAAATTTTGATCAATAAATTTATTTTAATTACTAGCCGTTGCCCGCGGCTTCGCCCGCGTGGATGTCGGAAATTATCCTACGGAAAACTACTACCGGGATAAAAAGTATTCTATGTGTTAATCCTAGTTGTAAACTATCTGTGTGCCAAATTTCATCCAAATCCGTTTAGCCGTTTTTGCGTGATTGAGTAACAAACATCCAAACATCTTCACAAACTTTCACATTTATAATATTAGTAGGATTCATTAAATATGTTTGGCTGAACGTATATTTTGCTCGTGCCTTTTTGCGATACGACGTGGCAGCTATTTGCACATGAGCAGTAGTAGATATGCTAATTGATGTATTTAAAATGGTCTAATGTATTTTCAATTAGTTCGGAGTCGAATAATACTAAAACTACGAAATCAGACATCTGCGAGACTCTTGTCTAAATATAAGAAACTAGCTGACCCGACAAACGTTGTCCTATCTTGCCTATGAATATTCTAATGTAAACGCGTGAAGTTAAAATGTTTTTTCTGAAATTTTCTTAATTTTTTTTTTTTTCATAAGAATCTTCTGACAATCATAAACGGTAGTATTTAGACGCACATCAAAAATTACCAACTTTTCGCAACAGAATACGTACATCAAAAATACTGTTTGCACATCAAAATTTGCTCGTTTAAATAAATTAAACTTAACGTCAGGTCGACGGAGCCCCGCTGCGCGGGCTCCTGTTTCTGTCTGCAGGGTTTAAAGGAACCTAACCAGACCTAACCTCGGGGTGCCCAATAATTATTATTTGTACAATTTTTGATATTCAGTTAGTTAACTAGTAGTGAAATAATAAGTTTTTTAGATGCGCATTTATTATTTTTGATGAACAGTTAGTATTTTTGATATGTAATTAATATTTTTGTTGTAGCTTTGGACAAAAATTGATGTATAATAATGATTATTATACGTGCAAATTTTGATGTGCAAACAGTATTTTTGATGTACGTATTCTGTTGGGAAAAGTTGGTAATTTTTGATGTGCGTTTAAATACTACCCATTTAATATTTTTCTGATGTGCGATTAATAATTTCCCAATCATAAACACAACAAAAAAAGAATTAGCGAAATTGTTCCATCCGTTCACGCGTGATGCGATGACCAAGGCAAATACTCGTAGAGATTTATTTTTATATAGGTATATAGATTTAGATGTTTGAAAGGCTTAATTTAGGTGTCTCTAAATGTTATATTTTTATGTCTTTTCTGTTTCTTTGTTTTGTACTTTAAAAAAGTATTAACTTTTCTCCAAATTTTACTTATAACATTACTTACTATTAATATTTTAACTTTGTTAGCTTAGGTGTTAACATTTTTGTGCATGCTGTCGTCACCTATAGGTGGAACATCAGGTACTAAGTAGGTGTACTCCACCTACTTAGTACCTGATGTTCCCATTACTTAAGTTTCATGTATTGTGTACATCGTTTGTTGGAGATCCTAAATAAATAAATCTGTGTAAAACTGCTAAAAATGTAGAGTTCAAGTGACGAATCAATTAATTTAACCCAGAAAAATGTTATTCAAGCACAAAATGCTAACAACAGCCTCTTACTCGTGACTCGTGTCGACTTATACACTCGCTCGCTTCGATCGCTCGTGAATAAAAATACCACTTGTCGGCAATCACCTATTTTCCGCACTTGTAGCATAAAATAACTATTAGCTCTAAACAGGAAAATGTAGCACTGTAGTGTTTTAGACATAATTTAGATATTTTTTTCTTATTTTCAGTATTAATAGAAGCTTTGAGTAGCTACTACCATTCAGCTATTCTGTATATGTACTTTATTAAGGTTGTTTAACATAACATAACTTTTCTGACTCTAGAAAGAAAATCATGTTTTTCCGTCAAAGACTGATCGGTATTTCAAGTGATAATTTATTTAATTATTTATATCGGACAACACTAAAGTCCATTATGTTAGTAAACATCTTATAACTAGTGTTAGTAGTACACAAATAAGGAGAACATTAGGTGACTGAGGCAGGATGTGCAGAGAACGATAAAGCAGGGAATAAGCTACCGGACCATTCTCTCCATATAGTGCCTCAGAAAAGGGGAGTAAGGACTCTCTACCACTGTTTTTAGGATGCTATTGTCACTGACCCGCGTATAGTTAGTTTTCATTTTCCTAATCACATATAGGGCCGTGAAAGATTTGATGTTCATAAAACGGTTAAGGCGTCTCAGGTCTGTTAATGGCCGCTCGGTTGCGCGCAATATAAATGCATACTCGTTTAAAATATAAAACAAAGTATGTTTATATTGTTTATATTACGCGGTGGGAAGGAGATGTTAACGGGGTGTAAGTTATCGTTGCGAAGGCCCTCGTTGTGCTACGTGCAGCCATTACACCTGTTCTTATATGAATGTATGGATTTTGTAATATTCTGCTTTCTTGGTTTTTTTCATATTTGAACCTTAACCACTTCCATTACATGGACTTTACTTTTCTTAAATAATTGAACCATATTTTCTTCTACTTTGCGATTAGAAATTAACTAGGTACGAAGTATCAAATAAAGTAATTTTATGATATTATGAATAATTTAAATTGCGTTTTGACAGATTAGTTATATGAAAGCACGGCGACGCATGCCATTATGTAGGAATTTGGCAGTTGTAATTACGTTTCAGTTTTATAATATTTTTTTTTTTTGTTTAAAGTATGTATGACATTTTAATTTCTTATGAACTAACGTTTGTTCTGATACCTATACATTTTACTGTACTGTACAATACAATATTAATGTAGTAAGGAGAAATTTACTGTTCATTCATTTTTAGTAGTTTTATGATTTTAAATGGGATTTTTTTTATAGATATTCCGTACATATTTCAAAATTCTGAGGCCACTATGGACTAAGTTACTATTTAAAAAATATTATTACATATTTTTCATTTCATTTTCTTATGTTAATAGTTCAATCCACGAGCTCAAAAAAGTGCCGTCGCGCATTTTATGAAAAACTTGTTTCGGTATTTTGGCTTTATATAAATAGATAAAAAAAAAATGCAAAAAGCGAAGCTGTTGTGGATTTACTAATAATTATTTCCCACCACTCAATAAGACAAACTTGTCGAAGTCTTTCAGTTTCTCAGAATAAGAATGCCAAAGTTGGTTGGTTGGGTTAGAAAATATTATTTACTCGACCCAAGTGGCCCAAGTCCTCTTAAAAGTAAAACAAACTGGCCGGAAATATATCAATAAATAAACAATACGTTATTGTTCTGGCTCGCAAAGCTCCATCAATGGAAATTGAAAAATGACCGTTGATTGATTACTATCCAATTTAAAAGAGCACTAATACCTACCCACTACCAGAAGTACCTCTTTTAACTTATATTCTGAAGAACAGATAAATATTTAAATGATATCACTATTAAAATCTTTCGTATATGTTTAAATGATTGCCACTGTGATTATGATTTTAAATTGTGTATATGTGTAGTGAGGAACAAAATCTGCCTAGCCCTTTTCCCAACTATGTTGGGGTTGGCTTCCAGTCTAACCGGATGCAGCCGAATATCAGTCTTTTACATGGAGCGACTGCCTATCTGACCTCCACAACCCAGTAGCTGGGTTACCCTTTGGTAAGACTGGTTGTCAGACTTTCGGGCTTCTGACGACACATAACGACTGTCAAAGATCCACGAATGACAACCGAGACCACGGCTTAACGTGTTTTCCAAGGTACGGAGGAGTCTCGGTATGTAAAGATGGTCACCCGTCCAGGTACCAACCGTGGCAAGCGTAGCTTAACCTGATGGATCGACCCGTGCGGCTGTTATTACTTGTGCAGTGCAGAAGATTGTTATTTTTAAAATTGCATCCATGACACATTCGAGTAATCCCCACTTATTCCGAGTTTCAGGCGAGAATAGCCAATTGTATCGCATCACGAAATTGTCTCATTTAAGAGAAACTTTACAACAAGATCGTGTTGTTACTGAAATTTCCATTTCGTTTATCGAGTGGTCCAATAAGCCGCTCGATATAAAACTGGTATAAAGGGAGGTTATTTGGTTCCGGGAGCAATAAAGTGGTTCCGTGAGGACAATGGGCACTGCACTTGTCGTGTGCCGACGGACGTTCAGTTAGGTCCACTAACTTCAAAATATTATACTTCCTGTCTCCTTTATGTGGCATTGCTAACTGATAAAATGTCTTCTACCAATATTTTATTTTGTTTATACATTTACTGCGGTTCATTTAGATATTCGATTTATAAATCGCGTACCATCATCCTACTAATATCCTACTTCTACTAATATTATAAATGTGAAAGTTTGGATGGATGGATGTTTGTTACTCAATCACGCCAGAATGGCTGAACGGATCTGGATGAAATTTGGCACAGTAATAGATTATAGTCTAAATAGTACATAAGTTACTTTTTATTCCGGAAAAATGTACGGTTCCCGTGGGACAATTTCCGACATTCACGCGGGCAAAGCCACTGGCAAAAGCTAGTAACAAATATAGTGTTACGAGCTGGGGTTCGGGATGAATAAATTTACACCAAAAACACACTATATTTAAATAATCACAAATACAGTAATCAGAAACTTAAAGCAGAATCACTTGTCACACTGTTGGTTCACTGTTTGTTCACTGTTCTTCACTGTATCGCATTCCTAGCTGAACTCTATTTATATAACGAGTGTAAGCGTCTAGAAAGTTTGAGGCCATAATTCGAGAACATTCTAGTACTTACAGGAATGATCTAGAATGCTGCAAAATGACACTTAACCATCTAGAACATTCTGGAAGTGTTTAGAATGTTCTAGAAAAATCTGTCACGAATCGACGTACCCTGTAGTTCTGCTACTCGTTAACAGATGGCGTTAGCATCTACATAACACTGCCCCCTCCTAAGACATGCTCGTCCCGAGCATCACTGTTCCTGTAATATCGTGCCAGTTTGCTGAGCATGCTGTATAGTGTCCCTCCACTCGTCAATAAGGTCCGTTCTTTGCATCCGGACAGGTAGCACTTCCCCACCTTTGATGCTCAGGCTGCTCCCATTACGGGCCTGTGAGATAGAAATCTTTGGGGCCCCATTAATACCAGCCAGCATCCGTCCCGCAGTCTTGGCGTCCACTCGTTGCCGCTGGGTTGCCCTGCCTCGGGCAACTCGACCGGAGGCGGCCCCCTTCTCCACAAAGCAAGCATCCAGGGCCGTACCCAAAATGATCATCCACAGGCCACGCTGCAACCTCCCCGATGCGGCGGGCTCGATGCCCACACTTCACCGCCTCCACCTCCAACACATGGGCCAAGGCATCCCTCAGCGTCCCACGGCGCCCAAGTCCAACAGAAGCTCCAAACTCCAGGTCCCGCACACAATTGATGAATGCTTGAATCCCCCCTTCCCCCTCCCCTACCCTCGATGAGCGCAGACGCAGACTGGTACGCCTTTCGAACCAGCCTTTTTATTTCCTGGGCCCATCGCTGCAGGTTCCCACTACTGCACTGCACACGATCCCTCAACTGGGCACGAAACACGTGTTCCAGGTGTGCGTAACCATATCCGGCTTCCAGCGCCTCAAGCAGCCGCTCGTAGGTCACATTCTTGCCGAGAGCCTCCAATATGGTTAAGGCCTGGTCGCAAAGGCCCAAAGCTAGTGCGGTCACGGCCTGCCCTTTTGTCCAGCCATTTGCTTCCATGACAGCTTCAAACTGGATTTTGTCTGCCGACCAGGAAGCTGCTCCATCGAAGGGTGGCACCTTAAACCCGCGTACCAAAGGTGCAGCAAATGCAAACGCCGCAGTCCCGTCTCCAGCTTTCCGATTTCCCAACGCTTTTCTCATGTCAGCGATCTGGACTTCAGCCTCGGAGATACGCTTCTCGTGCATCCGAACCTTCTCTTTTACGGCTCTCAAGTCCTTGCCAAACATCACGCGTAAATCTTTCATGACGAGGATCTGCTCTTCCTGGCGGTGGGTCTGCTACTCTTTGTCATGCCAAAGCTGTTCCTCCAGCCAGCAGGCCTGTTCCTCTCGTCGGGGGGCCTGTTCCTCTTGTCGGCAGGCCTGTTCCTCCTTGTCACGCTGAAGCTGATCCTCCAACCGCGCTGAAGCTGTTCCTCCAACCGCGCTGAAGCTGTCCCTCCGACCGGCTGGCCTGTTCCTCCCATCAGCGGGCCTGTTCCTGCAGCATCACCATCAGAGCAGAAATATCCTTGGCTGCGGGTGCTGTAGGAACTCCAGATAGTTCGGAAACTGGCTGCGTCGTCAGCTGATTACCACCTGATCTGACCCACCTCCTGCTGGAGCTAACTCTTGGTACGGATACCCTTCGTGTCTTCCTTCGGTAAAACTGGCATAAGTTATCCCTTACTTCTGATACCAAATGTTACGAGCTGGGGTTCGGGATAAATAAATTTATGCCAATTTACACCAAAACACACTATATTTAAATAATCACAAATACAGTAATCAGAATCTTTAAGCAGAATCACTTGTCACACTATTAGTTCACTGTTGGTTCTCTGTTCTTCACTGTATCGCATTCCTAGCTGAACTGCCATACAATTGCCAGCATTGTAGTAGTAGTAGTTAGTAACCCTCTATTTATATGACGAGTGAAAGCTTCTAGAAAGTTCGAGGTCATCATTCGAGAACATTGTAGTACTTACAGGAATGATCTAATAAGAATGTTGCAAAACGACACTTAACCAACTAGAACATTCTGGAAGGGTTTAGAATGTTCTAGAAAAATCTGTCACGAATCGACGTACCGTGTAGTTGTGCTACTCGATAACAGATGGCGTTAGCGTCTACGTAACAATAGCAATGATCCTGGCAGAGTTAATTACACCCTCACTAACCCTTAGAGGATCAAATAAATAATTATTCCCACCCTGAGTGATTTCTAGGAATAATCCACTATTATATGGTGTAGTCAGGTAAATTGCGGGAAGATCGAATTTTCATTAATTGTAGCTGTATATCAAGTGATAATATTACACCTAACTGTACGTTCAATATCCCAAGCATGAAAATACTTTTTATCAAAACAGATACCTATAACAAATCCATGAGGCGTCTAAGACAACTGAGGGACAATTCCCGTATTTTTAGCAACGTTCGCAATCTCATCTCAGTGTCAATCTATCAAAAATTGTATAGCGTTTACCTACATTTTTGACACTTGATTGTCGCTGGCCTAAGATTGCGACTTGAATTTGACGTTTTTAGGTACAAGAATTGGCCTTCTCATCATCACGAAAGTGCAGTAAGATGGGGTCTGTTGCGGTGCCACAAAGGGCTGACTGGCTCGTTAGTGCAGAGGTCGGCTCGACACAATCAGGCGCGACCTCAACAAGGCGGCTAAGATTTCTCCCAACTACCAGATAAATTCGGCTCTTCACAGCGAAGAAATCATATCTTCGGATATAAATGACTACATTTATCAGGCGTCTCAATAGTTTGTACTTAATTACAATTTCAAGACTAGCTTGCAATAATATTAGTTTAAAGTTTCAGTTATTTCAGTCAATTTGGGTGTTTCAAGGTTTTGTGACGTTGTTTCAATAATAATGTGTTGATAAGTATAGATATTTTATCAATTTGAGAGCGTGACGTGAATATTAGAGATTGATAAGTCGCGAATCGATCATCAATTTAAAAATCACGAATCAATAACCAAAGCGTTGATGCAACAGGTCGTTTGAAATGTATTTAATTTAATATTGTATTCAAAAACTTTACTAATAGTGGACGCAAACCAAATAATCCGCACTACGTGCCATTCAATGGGCTAAAAAACCTCAAGCTGTAAAATAAAATCATATAAACGAATATTGCTCAGATAAAAACGTATAGGGCAGTATTTTTGATAAAGCAATTGCAATAAGCGCACGCACGATTAATTTTATTGAAGGGATTAAAGTGCACCGCTCGTGTAACGAAGTTCATTTATGAATGCGGCTGGCCATTGCGACGGGGAAATCTTAAAAATCCTCTAAATGTTTCTCTCAGGTCGCCTTATTAAGGGATCCTAGAAGTAATTGTGGCAGACTTACAAAGTTAAGCGGGCGAGGTAAGCCTCCGACCGTGAACGCTCATAATCGTTATTTCGTCTGCGGACTTTACAAATTGTAACCGGCCTATGTCTGTGTTATTATTAGCCCCTTTAAGTTTTAGATGCGGTTAGCTTTATTAATGTTAGTTAGCAGCTTGAAAATTAACTTTTACATTTCGTAGACCTTCGTAGCAGTTTTGCTACGAAAATCGTAGCAAACATTTTAAAAGGAAATATCATATTATATGCGCTGCTTGGGTCCTTTTTTTTCACTATTATTGTTATTCGGGAGATAATTATTACATGTGTCCGTCTAACGTGATTTTCTGTTTTCTCTTTTTTCTTATGTTAACTCTCTGATTTCATGTTTTAACTTTATCTACCAAACCCAAAACCATATCGAAAACGTTCAATTGTTAATATAGAATTTTCCGAAAGTTGTGATAATCCAGGTCAATGCGATCGCATTACTATACAATTATGACTGATTAATGAAGCATATGTGTTTACTAACAACTTTCATTACGTCGATCACTTGTTTGTATCGCGGATATTCTCGCTCATGTTTCATTTTCGCGTAGGTTATGTGTTGTAAGTATATAATTATCTTTAGAAAGTTATTAAATATGGCTTCGTAAGATGTAATATGAACGATACGATGGCTCTTGATTGTAGATTAAAATGTTAAACATATTTAAACGACTAACCATTTTGTACCTACATTTAAACTCTCTTATTATGTTACTTATTTATTGTGCAACGGTATGTAGCAGTTTAATTACAATTAATAATGATTTACTGATATTAACTTATTCTAATGCTTATGAAATCCTGCGACGTTACCACATCTATTCAACTGTTTACGTACTATAGTTGTAGTACTAAAAACATTCATAATTTAGTATGAAATGCCGTACAGGGAACATTCAGTCCTCACGTCAATTCTTGCCTTACCATTATTAATGTCCGAAGCGCAAGTTGCCTTTACCGGTACAATTCAGATTGACGTAGTGCGGTATATGACTCGTTGAAATGGTGCAGTTATCGAATCACAGTACATTCGAGAGCTTGCATGACACCTCGTGACGTCGAGCCGGCAGGCCTATTCACGCCGACGCGTCTCGGTGTGTGCCTCTAGTCGTACGTGTTCACAATAGTCATTCTACAGACAGGCAGAATTCGATCAATCTAGTACAGAACTGCTTCCATATGCCGCCCGGGTAATGATTGTGCGACGTTCATTGTCAGGACCTATTAAAATGACTATGTATGGGATTTGATAACGCCTGTCAGTATGAAGATAATGTCTTTGTCCGAATAGTTGTCGTATAGTTGTTATGTTGATAAGTGAATATCTAATATTTTAAACTGCTATTTCTTTTGATTCAACTCCAATAAAGTGTCAAAAGTTACAAGAAGTAACTTAAAATTCAAAGTATCAGTTTTGTTTTCATAATGATGATGTAATTTCTAAAGTCCCGGCTAACGTGAGGAAGTTTGATTGGTTTCAAAATCACACGAAGTCGATTCGTCAAAACTCATTAAAAAGTAAACAGAAATGTCGCAAAGCCAATCAAATGTACGAATATGAATGTTTGTACGTTTTTCTACAATCCTGTCAATATTTGCTTCCGAGTAGGTATACCTGGTTGGCACAAAACAGGTAAATTATGTCAATACTAGCTTTTGCCCGCGGCTTTGCCCGCGTGGATGTGGGTAAATATCCCACAGGAACGTTCTACGGAGAAATCCTTCCTTATTCCTTGTCTACATTATAAAGGGAACCTCTGTGCAAAATTTCAGCTTTCTAGGTTCAAGAGTTTGGCCTGGGCGTTGATGAGTCAGTCAGTCAGTCAGGACTTCTTTTTATTTATGTAGATACATAAAATGAATTTATTTTCAAACAAAATATTTGTTTTTGATATATTATCTACTTAACCGCGGACTGGGAGGGGCTCGTGGTTCAGTAATAACAGCCGCACGGGTCGATCGATCAGGTTAAAGTATGCTTGCCGCGGTTGGTGCGTGGATGGGTGACCCTCTTTACATACTGAGATTCCTCCGTACCTTAGAAAGCACGTTAAGCCGTGGTCCCGGCTGGCATTCGTGGATCTTTGACAGGGTCGTCAGAAGCCCGAAATTTGGCCAACAAGTCTTACCAAGGGTTATCCTATTACCCAGTTACTTGGCTGTGGAGGTCAGATAGGTGTTGCTCCACATAAAGTAGTGGTATTCAGCTGCAACCGGTAAGGCCGACTCCAACATAGTTGGGAAAAGGCTAAGCAGAGATGATGACCAAACCGCGGACTGAAAATGTTTTTTGTTTTGGGCTGTTCCCGAATGTTATAAATATTATAAATAGCGGAATACTCGTATGTTTGTTTTCTCATCACCATTTTTAAACCCCGACGGAAACAGACCCCTCTGTTATAAGTTTAACGTGTGTATCTGTGTACCTGTATGTGGCATCGTTGCTCCCAAACGACAGAACTAATTTAGATATTTTTAAAGTAAATGTTTTGTTAATGTGTCTATGCAGATGTTTTTGAATAAATTAAGAAATCCAAATAGATGTATCTATTGATTAAAATTTATTGAGGTGAGAAATCACTATTTTGAGACTCATTTATTAAAAAGCTCCTTTACGAGACATACATTTATTATATTCGGTAATAGAACTGGACTATAACAATTTTCTACACAGCCAATTGTGGTTCTGAATGCATTTTATGGTACCATAAAGCGTACATAATAAAACACTACCTAAGTATTCAGTGAGTGAAAATAAAAATGAGGGCGAGTTTGTGTACTGTGGGCTGTGGAGTGGCTCAGTCACAGCCTGCTGTTTCATTACTAGATGACTCGGCCGATGGGTGAAAAGCTGGAATTTCCCTTTGTTATAAAGCATTTTGTAGCAGTCCTGTACTGTTAGATGATTTTGAACTCGAATATCGTACGCAATAAGATGATTTCTTTATTAATCAATCTGCAAAGCGTGGGAGCATTTTATTTATTATGATATTGTTTTGTAGATATTTTTTTTAATAAGTCTTCCTAACTTTTACTGTAATGAGTTTTATCAAACTAGCTCTGCCCAACATATCAAAATAAACAAATCCTTGCCAGATCACATAATACGAGTATATCAATAAATCACGAAAATGAGATAAGCTAGGACACTGTTATTTATTTTATGTTTTATTATACGTTAATGTAGGTAGTATATTATTGTGCTAAAGTTAGGTACTATTATGTTATAATTTATTTTTAATCCTTTATATTATATTCAAATTGTAAATAAGTTAGAATAGATTTGTAAATGACTGCACTGTCGCATTGGGTATGTACCTGTAATAATAGTTGTAAGGGAGATTTTAATAAATAAATAGTCTCGAACGCTATCAGACAGAAGCGTTGCATTTTGCATCAAATAATCATTAAAATGTTAAGTTGAACTGTAGGGAGCTTGCCTTTCATTCGAGGAACCAATAATTTTAATATGTCATTATTTTTATTATTTATTATATAAACATTCTCGTTGATTAGTTTAATAAATAGGCATCTTATTTACTTAAAAAAGAAAGAATCCTCGCAAAACATTGTTTTTGTTTGTATAAACCTAATCTATTATTCTCTTAAACTAATTTACAAAATTAAACTTTTAAACAACAATTCTAGTAAAATAATAAAGATGAATAATAATTTAGGTAGTTATAACAAGTTTGGTTTCGTTCATCACAAAGATTTGGGATTACTTTAACGGTTTAAGTCATCTATGGATATTCATGAAATATTGATTGTCGTTTATCTCTCGTGGTATTTAACTAATGTAATAATTATAATAATAACCCCACCGCCGTATCTCTACGTTGACGTCGTGGTGGGGCTTGCGCGCTCCGAACTCTGGGTCTTTGCCGGTGGAGTATACTTTGTCGAAACAGGTCTAGGGTGAGGAGCCAGACCAAGATAGATACGTGAACCCGCAGGGCAGCCTGTGGCGAGCTGTTGGGCAGTAGCGACCCCACGGACCCTATTTCCTGGGAGAAGTCTTATTCTTCACCTCTGGCTTGCCTTTATTGGCCGACTGGAGTGAACACTGACGGGAACAGAGCTCCCACCTCATTCTTGCCTTTATTGGCCGGCTTAAGTGGTGATTCGCAAGAGCAAACGTGCTCGGAGGAAGGAAGTATTCCAGTAAGTGCTTGTAGGGATCTTGACCATCTTCCGGGCTCTGGGATTGTTCTGAGAGCCGTGGAATACCTCTCCACTCCTCAAGAACCTCAGGACATGTTGCCCCTTGTCGCTATGTCACTATGTGCTAGCGACCGTTTCCGGGGGCCCATTATTGAGTGTGCAAGTCACCCCCTGCCAATTTATCTGTGTATATTATATAACATTGGTCAGGCAGGGGACATAGTTCAAGGTACCCAATCCACTATAGCCACCCAAACCCATAGGCTCAATGTATTGTTGTTTCCATGTTCTGCAATAGTTCTGCACGAATCGGGAGTTGTCTTTGAGTGCAATTGCATAGTGCATACAGGGATAATCGTCGGCTGGTGCCTCCTCGTCATTTGAAATTGTCTAAGGGGCCTCTGCGAGTTGGCTTCGGCTCCTTGTACGCCTTTTAAAGGTCCGGGACCCTAGGGTCCCGAGATATGTCAAAGACAATTTAAATAATAATAATAAAAAATATAATAATATGGTAATAATTGTATGTTACTTGTTAAAGAATATATATTTGATACTGTATATTTCCGGTATTTATGTTTTCGGGGCTCGTGGCTAAATGATAACAGTCGCACGTGTCGATCGAAGGTTAAGCTACGACTGCTGCGGTCGGTTCGTGGATGGGTGACCATCCCGTATATCGAGACTCTTTGCCTTTGCTTTGCTTTTTTTTTTAACACGTTTAGCCGTTGATCCCCGCTGTCATACATCATACGTAGATCTTTGACAGCCGTTACGGATAGTTAGTCTAATAACCAGTCTTACCAAGGGAGGGGGGGGAGTCTTAACAACCCAGTAACTGTTGTGGTTGTGGACGTCAAATAGGCAGTCGCTCCATGTAAAATACTGGTATTCAGCTGCATCCGGTTAGACCGGAAGCCAACCCCAACATGTTGGGGTAAGCCTAGGCAGAATGAATGTATATTTCCGGTTAAAGAAAGTGTTGTTTATTTCTTATATCCAAAATAATATTTACGATTTTGGTTTCACGTATTCCCATAAAATATTGATATAATATTTAACAAAATAGCTGGTACCTACGCAGTTATTAAAGGTTGATTTAGATAATTACTAAAATATATTGAAACAAGATCAAAATATTTGATAATACGAAATTTACCAAAACATAACACTTATCATTTATTTTGCTTAAATCATAGCAAATAAGCCGCCAAATAGGATATAATCCCGATTACATTATGAAATTGATTTTAAACGTAATCAACCGCAGATAGAGATGGAAATACTCAATAAATTGGATCGCAAAGTAAACATAATTAACGAGACTTATTGTTGAATAGAGACGTTGTGTATTGAACACGAGTGATATCTTTACTTAATGGAAATATATCTTCATAATTAAGTCTGCCATTTTACACACAGTCGCTGCTTGTTTATGAGACATTGCAAACTTTTTGCGTTATACATAAGAATAAGTATTCGACAAAAAAGAATATTCCTACTACTTTCGGAGAAGTAAACGTTTAATTTATTAGGTAGATAGGTAAATACAATATTTGTTACATTTCTTAAATTATCTGTAGGATAGTGCGATTATTGTATTTATGTAATGTGATCATCTAAAATGTGAATAGACGTTTTTTTTATATAAGGCTCTAACTAGTTCATAAGATTTTTATGCATGTAATGAAAACCTACGCCTACCGATCTAATTATTTCTATCTTATCATTTATACCAAATGATTATTTTAGCCTCTAGAAAACTTTAGCCGATAAATTCTCCATATTTTTTAATTAATTCTATAAATAGGAATCACTCAACCCTTTATATTTGGAAAATTATGTTGATGCAAAGAAAATAAGGGGCAAATACTATTTGAATATGGCTACTTATTCAGCCATGTTTCGATACAGTCCTGTAAATATAAGTAGGTACTCTGTAATACGTAGCTCAGCCAATGTAGGTCATGTAAAACCTCCGTGAAACAAACAGAGGTGTGTCGATCGTGTAAAGATACTTGTTTTCACGAAATCTGTCTATTGTGCTTGTTGCAGCCGAAATTATCTAATTATATTAATTATAAATTATTAATTAAAGAGTTGCAATAAAATTGTGCACATTGAAAAGAGCTTTTAAATTATTAAACGATGATTTAGAAGAGTGTCTCAATTTTCTTGTTAATTATTATAATTTCGAGGTATTTTATTTTGAGAATTTGAAACTGGAAATACTTTGATGGAATCATCATATTTATGAGTATTGTGAAAATATTCTAGTTAGTTATATTTACTGCGGAAAACTATTTACATTATTTTCAATCTGCATTTCCGCAAACAGTATTCGCTGGTTAAAGAAAACCCTGAAAAACAATTTTCTAAACTTATCTCCGTAGTACTTCTACCGTAGTTCTTCTTGCGTAGTGTTTCTATTTGTAACTTAACCAACTCTGCTCCTGAAAAACTTTACACAAACAATTTATTTTCTCAAAAAAAGCAATTTCATTTGTAGTGTGATTAGATAATTTATGAAGAAAGATTTCCATTTAGCAATTACGCCTTTTCATTTACGCAATATTAGTTTATCAGATTGTTTACGAGAAAGGCAGTAACGGCTCGGTAACCTATATTTATTAAAGTAATGTTTAGCGCGTAATAATCACGTTTATATTTTCCACCTTATCCAAATTGAACTTAATAAAGCTTAGGCAAAGGTATATGAATCACACTTCTCAGGAGAAATTGCTTTTTAATCGAATGAAATGTTCACTTACCCTCGAGGCGGGCGGCGCACGACGAGGTGACCGGACCGAGGCAGCGGCACACGGCCGCGCTGCTCAACCCCGCAACCACAACTGATTTTCCAGCGCGAAAACTTCCCTCGAACGCGTCATCACTCACCCCATTCCCGCGCCGGCCAATCATCTGTGGGCGACACCGGCGAAGCCTGCCGGGCCTACACGAAAGCCCCCGAACGTTGGGGTGGCGATTGGATCTTTTAATCTGAAACGTAAATGCATACAAAAAGAAAACGACTGAGCTGTAAGCCACCGTGCTCGGGCTGTAGGCTGAAACGAGTCGTGCAACAGGTAAAGCTTTTCAGACGCAATCTGGAGGTCTGCTACTTCAGCGACCTGGTGTCATTTGTCAAGTGGCTCTTTTTGGAATTATTTTAGGGGATGAAGTCTATATTGTCTACAAAGATAAACTTGTCTCAACACTAACGGTCTTACTACAAAAGATTTAATCAAACTCCATACACAAACCGTATTACCACAACACCGTGTTTATCAGTTGTTTAGGCTGAACAACTGTTTAACACGACATTTATGCATGGATTTTGACGTAAGACTGACATTACACGCATTGAACAACAAACACTTTTACATGTCAATAATATTTAAAAAAAATAGATGAGGTATGTATTTCAAAAGTCAGTATGAAACAATAGAAAAGTAGAGTTTAAACATTTACTAGAAATTCTTTAGCGCAGTTTTTAAAAGGCGTCAGATGCTAACAGTTAATTAAAATGTTTATATTCTAAAAATATAGTAAATATGTCTAAAAATATGAATGAAACCTTATAACAACGAATAGTAAATTATTTCTCAAAATATGATTTACCCTATTTACAATTCTAATTATTTGTATACATCCGCGAATTGAGCCGAATTGAATTATAATTTACTAGCTGCGCCCCGCAGTTTCACCCACGTAGACCGGGATAAAAAGTAGCCTATGTGTTAATTCAAGCTATATGCTGTCTACATACCAAATTTCATCCTAATCGTTCCCGCCGTTGGAGCGTGAAGAAGTAACAAACATTTATAATATTAGTGTGATTCCCAGAGTGATTTTTTAGTAGTGTGGTAGAATAAAAGATTTTTTAATTTGCATTATTTTGAACTAGAATCCTTTAATATTATAATGATACACTAAAACTAGTCTCAATGAAATTAATTGTACCTCCAAAATCCTATTAGCCTGCTCCACAAAAGACGTGCTGTGTATGTTTAATTGAAATCCTTTCAATTAAATTGTTTGTAGGGACACGTTACGCGTGCCATTAGATTACTTGTTTAATTCTTGACCACCAGGGCCGTAATCTAAGTTGTAAACTAAATCTTGGGCCCCGTCTCACATATCCCATAAGCCGGGCTCGGCTGCTATTTGAATGCTCCTCGAACGACCACGAATTAGTATGCGCGCTCCATTCGGGCCAGCGCTAGCGTCCCAATGGGCCGTAAGCGCCTCTATTCTATACCACTTAATTGCGATCGCATTTTTGATTTGAGATTTGTTGTTGTTTAATCAATAAACGTTTCGGGTTGTTATTATTGTACCATGTTGCTTTTTTAATTAATTTGTATGGTAGTTAGATTTTTAAGTTATTATACAGTAGAATCCGCTTAGTATGAAGTAATTGCTGCCTGATGATGATTGATGATGTTGATGGTTGCCTGGAAGAGATTGCAGAAAGCGATAAGGCCGCCCATTGTATATTTTGTAGTTTGTGTCTTTTTTTTTTTGTTATGTGTTTTTGTGGTGTACAATAAAGTATATATAAATAAATAATTGCTTTGCGAAGTTTGGTTGTCATAAAAAATTCTTTATAACAAAGTTCGGATATAATGCCTTCGCGTATATGTGTACATGTTGCTCATTATGACCTATTTTTAAGAAATTATGTCCGGTTGTAGTGACCAAGTGAACAAAAACAGACAAAAAATATTGATTTCTTATGTAAAAAATATGTAATGTATGTATTCAAATTTTTATTGTGTTTTTATTAAATTTGTTTTGTTTCAGCTCCTGTTTATTTTTCTTTTTTTTTATTAATAGATTACACTTTGTAGTTTTTTTCTCTATTAAAGGAAGGAAGTTGTTTATTTTCTTAAACTAAATATGCTTATTATGACGTTCGTTTAGTATGACGAGTTTGTCACTTCCCTTCCCTTTGATAAGCGGATACTACTGTACTTAAATCAAGTTACATACTTAAAATCAATTTCATTTCAATGTATCTGCAGCAGATTACTGATACGTGAATTTAAAAGTATGCAGTATCTATGTATAGAGCTCTTACATCTCTCCAATTCTTTACAAAACCTTTTTTTTCAACGAAAAATCTACAAAAGTACAATCACAGAGATTGTTGGTAATTTTAATGTGTTCCAAACAACAGTAGTGGGTGTGCAGAATAGCCCACCGACTCGGTTCAATTTGTAAGTGGGATCTTGGGATACGTTCATTTTGTGTAATACACAACTACGGAATCATTCCGGCGGTGCCTGAATTATGTAAATATGGATCCGAATACATATTCGTGCGAATAAATGTCGCTACAACTTGAACTTCACTTGTTTAAATACTTATGTTTTGAATTTTAGTGTTTGTTTATGGGAAAGATTTTGTCTGATGAGATAATTCTTCGAATTTACAGTAAAGTTAATGTGTGGTTTAATTTGTTTTTGTTTTACAAGTATTTTCTTGTTTAAAAGAAAAACATTTGCTGGGCCTAAACCTCCTTTGAATAATCAGTTATCAATTTATGATAATACTTATACAATCGTATTACAATTACGTAGTGCAATGAATGCCAGATTTTAGCCTGAAATAAAACTTAAACTGTTCTATCTAATTTTGCTAAACATAACTTTAGCTAAGAAGATAGATAATCTTTCCATTAGATTCAGAGCAAATTGGCTGTGACAGACGGACAGACAGACACACGAGTGATCCTATAAGGGTTTTATTTTTTCCTTTTGAGGTACGGAACCCTAAAAATCATCTGGAAAAACGATTGTCACCGTTCTTCAACCGTTATAACTTTCAAATTTTCAGCATTTTAAATAAATAATGTAGTAGCTATCTGATCAAACAAACAAATAAGCCTGCTCTAGCACGAACAGAAGTCGCGTATAGCCACACGAAGTTCCGAAGTGGGCTCTCACGTATCTTGATGTAGTTTGCGTTATCTTGGGCCCATAGCGTTGCTTTGTTTCCATTGCTTGTGCTCTCTGCGAATATTTAGACTTGCGCTAGATATGAGGAAGCACTTTATTTATAGGAATATTTTGTGATGGGTTTAGTTGTGAGAATCATGTGTGCTGTATAGCTTTTATGACTTCTACTGTTCCGACTAAGAGTGCTAAACTGACATTATTTTCCACTTGTTCATGAAGTATGTTAAGCTATGACTAAGGATGGCTAAAAGAGAAAAGGCAGATTGTGGAAAATATTGAGCGATGGATGTTATGGCTATTCAAAGTCAAATATCAAAGTCAAATCGCTTATTTCAAATAGGTACATGAAAGGCACTTTTGGACGTCCAAAATTAACAAGAAGAAAATAGAATTGATTCTAGTTATCGCTTCCAAAAAGTAGTTTCGTATGGAAAAGAATGGGCAAGAAACTCCAAACTGTTTCTCTTATTATTATGTGAAGACGATGCACCTAAAATAAAATCAATATATCACAATAGGTAAAAAGAATGAAAAAACCGCCCAAGTGCGTTCGGACCACGCACAATGAAGGGTTCCGTAGTTGAAAAGAATTTATCCCAAAAACAAACTTAACATTGTAGTTGAAAAACACATTCTCCCATATAACTATATACGTCACGGTCAATTCTCCAACTACATATTTAAGTTTGTATTCGCAAAAAAACTATTTTTTTATGTGATTAAACTACAAATTAGTTTTTCCTTTATTTGCGCTGTGAGACCTTGCTTCTTGCTAAATTTCATGATTCTAGGTCAACGGGAAGTACTCTATAGGTTTTGATTTACTTGCGAGTATCAAAATATGTCGCATAAATGGCAGTATTTTTTTACTGTGTTGACTTAGAAGCTTGATTTTTTAGAGCTCCAAGGGACTATAGACTAACGGATTTGATATTAAATTCAACTTGATACCTCCACGCGTTCCTGAGAAAAAGGGCCTTAACAGACAGACAGACGGACAACGAAGTGATCCTATAAGGATTCCGTTTTTTTCCTTTTGAGGTACGGACCCTAAAAATGAAGCAATGACAGACAAATCAATTAAGTGATAGATACATGGTGCTCACATATTTATAAACATAGAAAAAGTAGACGATTTTGCTAAATATTTAACAAGTAATAAGTCAGTGTGTGAGTTAAAGAAATCACAAAATGAATCAATGTCATAAGAATAATAAATTAAGTGTACAATTAAATTAGCAACCAGTTTGATTTTGTTTAGTGTACTAAGAAAGTGAACACCGAGAGACAACTGATAGAGATCAAATTTATGGAAGAAATGAACGGAGCCTATGTCAAGGCTAACTCGATATTACGTGGTATTACGTTTTAAAAAGTAGGCTGCGACTACACGTGTATTGTGCCTGTTGATTTTCATGTGTGATGTTGTGTAGATCATAGGTATACCTAAGTTAACGAAGAAATTAGTGTACTCAAAACGATTTTTGATATAATTTCAGGAATAAGAATTTAAAACATTTAATAAAAAAACATGGTTGATGAAATTTCGTGAGTAATGAGCGCGAAGCTGACCTGCCGTCAGTCGGTACTGTAGGGCCAGGAGGCAATTTAAAAATTTGTCCCAAGGCGTCGCCTAGTTGTCTATATTATGTGGCGAGATATGCAGGGTGCCCGCCGCGCCGCCTCCGCCCGTGCTACAGCGCTACGACGCTACGAGAACTGCTACGATATTTCGTAGCGTGGTTTAGTATTGGGATTAAGATGGATTTAAATGTAATTTTACATAACAATAATTAAGATCGGGAGCTATGGTGGCCCAGTGGTATCGGCCCCAACTTATGAGTTGTGGGTCGTGAGTTCGAACTCTGGCAGGCACTTTACTTTGTGTATTTTGTTATATCATCATTGTTCTCAAAACGGTGAAATTTAAATTTACCGTGGGCCGTTAAATTACGGCCCACCCCCTCTCAGAGCGAGGAAGCCTGTGCCCCAGCAGTGGGAACATAATAAGTAGGTATTGATTATGTAGGTATGTTGGTATGTTAATTCCATCCATCCGCCTAGCCTTTTCCCAACTTTGTTGGAGTCAGCTTCCAGTCTAACCGGATGCAGATGAATACCAGTATTTTATATGGAGCAACTGCCTGACCTCCACAACCCAGTTACTGGGTAATACGATGCCCTTTGTTAAGACTGGTTGTCAGACTCTGACTATCCGTAATGACTGTTAAAGATTCAAGAATGACAGCCGGGACCAACGGCTTCACGTGTTTTCCGAAACACGGAGAGATCTCGGAATGTAAAGATGGTCACCCATCCACGGACCGACCGCGGCAAGCGTAGCCGACCTGTGCGGCTGTTATTACTCAAGCTAGTCGCCCATTCCAAAGCGTAGGAGATACCTATGGTGAAGAACGGGCAAGAAACTCCACGGACACTCTTTTAAATCAAAATTTGGTTACAAAATATTAGTATTTAATTATTTACTTAGCCACGAGCCCCTGCTTAGCGACGAGGCACTGTTATGTTAATTAACATCAGTATTAATTGTAAATTTCAGCAATATTGCGTTCTAAAAATCGTTTTATATTACACACATCCAAAATGTGAAGCACTTTTATCTTTTAGCCTCACTTTAGGTAAATAGATTTTATTACCAATAAAAACCAAAAAAAATTGCTGGTACACGCGTACCTTTTATACGTTAGTTGGTCTGTATCGTTTCCTGCGCCGGGCGCACGGGGGGGGGGGGGGGGGGCGCGAAGTTGACTTGATTGGAAACCCTATTCCATATTTATTATGGGCCTATTTTGTCATGTTTATTGACGCGCCTGTCGGGATATAACTCCGGCTTATTAGGCGAGTTTCAAACATACTTTATTCAATAACATAAGCGGCGATGTTAAAACGTCTTTTAATTTTAGTTTTTATGGTCAAGTGGTTTATAATTGACGGCTATTTGGACAAGTTAGTTTTAAGGTTTTTCTCATGTTTTGAGATGCTACAAAAAGCTGTCAAAGCTGTGTGTATTTGAGAATCCGTCGATGAGTTTTTATGATATCATTAATACGACGTCATAAATGTAGGTACAAGTAAAAAAAAACCTTAATTAAGATGTAATAATGATAATGTATACTTTACGCACGAGTCGGAAGTAAGTGATCTTGGGAACTAAAAATTTGGATTTTTAATTTTGGTTATAATAATTATATCTACTATAGAGGTATGAGGTAGCACTTTATTTATAGGAATATTTTGTGATGGGTTTAGTTAAGAGAATCATGTGTGCTGTTCTGTAGTAGATTTTATGAGTTAAAGTTGGTGTAAAGTTCACTTATCCTCTATAGAAAAGGGAGGATCCGCCGACCAGACGGGTGTTGTATCTGGTGGACCACTGCTCAACGGTTGATGTCGGGACGCTGTCTAAATGCCACTCGCGTGGTAAGTTCTGCTTGCGCGTTGCAGGATTTGTGTGACGTGTCAGTCCTTTGATGCATAGTTCACATGTGGCGTTGTAGATGCCGCCACAATACCTTCATCATTATGTTTTATAACCTTAGCTTATTAGTAATTATATTATTACTAGCCTTTGCCCGCGGATTCGCCCACGTGGAGGTCGGAAATTATCCCACGGGAATAATACTACCGGGATAAAAAGTATCCTAAGTCCTAATCTAGGTCTACCCATGTGCCAAATTTATGCAAATGTGCAAAAAACAAACTCACTTTTGCATTTGTAACATTAGTTAGGATTTATTCGTATTTCTGAGCATGACACGGTACACTAATAGTCCCAAAAGGTATTACGTGCACAGTTCACAACGGTTCCAAATGTGCCGAAAACACAGTGAAGATGTTGTGTAATACTTACCAGATGTTAGGGGCTTAGAGAAAACACTTAATGTGAGGTCGAAAGTCTATCAACAAGCGAACAGCATGACTTGAAGGCGGTACGGTCTCCGTGCCTCGTTCTAATCACTTGCCGGTTAGAAGATTTCTAGTTTCGATTAAATATTAAGCGTTAGAAAATATCGATTTCATTAACAATGAATAGCGACTACTTACAGTCGATTTTTTCCTGTAAAAAATAACTGGTTACTTATAGTTCAGACAAAGTCTATTGCCATCAGTCGGTCACTATGTACATGAATCATAAATTTCTTTTATGAATTCCTACAGAGAGCAATTAATATTATATTAGGTACATATCGTATATCAATTCTTTTGCCTGTTATGATTAATTACGGCGTTTTCCCGGAGCTGCCTCTCGTTATGTTTATTATATTGTGGAACTGTTAAAATGAACCAAATATTGTAATGGGAATAAAAAAGAAACGTGGCTTCAGTAACAACATATTCATTTCAACATATTCGGTTTAACAAGTGTCGGCGAATCGGTATCGAGTGGAATTCGCTGGAAAAAACAAATGAACTAGCTTTCTTTTTTGTTCAGTGAAAAGTAAGGAAAATAAGCAGCTCAATAATAGGCAAACTCACAGAGTACCTAAACAATAATAGGGGTTAAAGTATGAAATTGCCGTTTATTGTATTAGGAACTTCGAATTGACATAGAACCTTCATGGTTTGAGATTTTTGAGTAAAACTTTTTTCACATAGTACCTACCTATGAAGTTCTTCTTTTAAAAAATGTGCAACATTCGATTATCGACTTTCAGCTGTTTTTTTTTTATTTAGCTTAGACAAGAAAGATGGATACTTCGAAAATTCGAGTTATTTTTGAATACGAGTTCCGACGCGGAACTAACGCGGCAGAAACAGCTCACAATATCAATGTTGCGTTTGGAGAGGGGACTGCTAATGAACGCACCGTGCGATTTTGCTTTAAACGCTTTCGTGATGGAAACTTTGATTTGAAGAACGAACCACGTGGAAGACCGCCCACACAGGTGAATAACAATGAATTGAAAGAAATGGTGGAAGCCGATCCGAGCCAAACTACCTAGGAATTAGCGGCATGGTTTAACGTTACCTTAACAACACTATTGACTCATTTGCGTCAAATCAATAAAATAAAAAAATATGAGAAATGGGTGCCTCATGATTTGACTGATCTGCAGAAAGAAACGCGTGTTGAAACTTGTGTTGCCTTGTTGAATCGATACAGAGATTAAGGAATATTGGATCTAATTGTGACATGTGATGCAAAAGTGGATTCTTTACGATAACTGTAAGCGAAAAATGCAATGGCTGACCCCAGGTCAAACGCCGCAACGGTGTCCTAAAGCAAAGCTTACCAATAAAAAGGTAATGGTAACTGTTTGGTAGTCTCAGCATGGTGTTATTCACAATATCTGGTCAAGCAATAACGGCAGATGTCTACTGTGCCGAACTCCGAACAATGATAGCAAAACTAGCAGTGAAACAGCCCCGACTCATGAATCGATCTTCACCATTATTGCTCTATGATAACGCGAGACCTCATACAGCACGAGAAACCGTTTTAACTCTACAGGAACTGCAATCAGAAACCATTTGTCACCCTCCGTATTCACCAGACCTTGCTCCAACGGATAACCATTTTTTTCGTGATTTGGACAATTTTCTACGTGATAAAAAGTTTTCTTCTCAGGAGGCAGTACAAATGCTTTCACACAGTTTGTCGAATCTAGATCACGAGAGTTCTATCGCAAAGGCATATATATGACCTTCCTATTAGATGGCAGCAATGTATAGATAATAATGGTAATTATATTGATTAAATAAATATGTTAAATTAAAAAAAAAACAACGAATTTCAATTTTTCAGTAGAAATCGGCAATTTCATACTTTAACCCCTAATAATAGGTCTTTACCTATGAAATTGCCGTTTTGTATGAAAAAATTTAAACGAATTTTTTTCATGCATTTTTTATTTGTATTAATCGAAGTAATCACCCATGCAATCAATGCATCTTTGCCAACGCAGTGACAGTTTATTGATGCCCTTCTTAAAGAAATCAGCTGGACGGGAGGCAACAAATTCTTCAAAGGCATTTTGTACTGCCTCTCGGGTATTGAATTTTTTTCCCGCCAAGAAGTTATCCAAATTCTGGAAAAAGTAGTAGTCTGTAGGCGCAAGGTCTGGTGAGTAGGGCGGATGACGGAGAGCTTCCAACCCCAGTTCTTGCAACTTGGAGACCGTCTGCTGTGCAGTATGAGGTCGCGCGTTGTCGTGCAGGAGCAGCGGAGACGAGCGATTGACCAATGCTGGTTGGAGATGTGCCAGCTTCTCCATCATTGTGTTCAGTTCTTCACAGTACACATCTGAAGTAATGCTCACCCCGTTTGGTAAGAAGCTGTGATGAATCACACCGGCGCTAGACCACCAAACAGTGACCATCACTTTTCTAGGGGTAAGTTTTCGTTTAGGGCATTGTTTAGGTGCTGAACCAGGATCCAACCAACTTGCTGAGCGCTTGCGGTTATCAAACAGAATCCATTTTTCATCGCAGGTAACAATGCGGTTCAAAATTCCCTCATTTGTGTGTCTGTTGAGCAGTGCAAGGCACGTCTCGACGCGTACTTCGCGCTGGCGATCATTGAGTTCGTGGGGCACCCATTTGTCAAGCTTTTTTACCTTGCCAATTTGACGCAAATGGACCAATATTGTTTTGACGGTAACGTCGAAAGCTGCTGCTAATTCAGCCGTAGATTGTGTATCATCAGCTTCCACAATCGCCTTTAATTCGTCATTGTCGACCAAAGTCTTCGGACGACCGCGAGGTTCATTTTTCAGGTCGAAATTTCCAGAACGGAAGCGAGCAAACCAATAACAAGTGGTGCGTTGGTTTGTAGTGTTAGCTCCGTAAACGTCGTTGATGCTGCGTGCCGCTTGTGCCGCGTTGCTGCCACGACGGTACTCATATTCCATAATTACTCGAATTTTTAACGTATCCATGATGACGAAAAAGATTGAAATGCGATGAAAATGTAACACTAATCAATAAACAAATGACTAATTTTGGAAAAAAAAATCAATGTTTTTAAAATAAAATTAATTTGAAATTAGAATTCTTAGCCAAACAAAAATTATTTTGATTTGAAATGGCCAGTACTGCAGAACGGCAATTTCATAGGTAAAGACCTAATATAAGATTCAATTCAAGTACGAAGTGAGAATTCTAAGAAAATATTAGATTTTGATGATGTTGGGTACTTATATTTTTTTGTGCGCAGTTTTATTTTGTTGTTAAGGAGGATGCGCTAAGGTAGCCCGCAAAATTCAAATTTTCTTACATTTTTGCAATTTGCAGGTCAGTGTCAGGTCGTATGTTGATTAAAATATGATTCGCGACCGTAACTAACATGGCTTTACAGAATTATAATCACTAAAATCAGCAATACAACTCCATAAGTTAGAGACCTCAAACCTCATGATTTCATGAAATCGCTAGATTTGAGGTCAATTCTAACTTATGGAGTTGTATTGCTGATTCTAATGATTATAATTTTGTAAAGCCATGTTAGTTACGGCCGCGAATCATATTTTAATCAACATACGACCTGACACCGACCTGCAAATTGCAAAAAACGTAAGAAAATTTGAAATTCGCGGGCTACCTTAGCGCATCCCCCTTAACAGAAATATATCAAAGTAATTTCTCCTAGTTAACTATACCTACTAATACAACTGCTCTGAAGGTTAGATTTTTATGGCAGAGTTTTTTATAAACATCTAAACCGATGAGTATCTACATAAAATGGCTTATTACTATCTCACAAAAACGAAGACATTCACATAGGTGGGCCTTTCAATTAGAGACAGAGGCAGCGAGCATACATATAGCGAATTTACTTACCTATTAGTAGGATTATGAACACGAAGTTTTTAACAGCACATTAATTTTTGTTCAAAGTTAAAACTATAAATCCTCCAAAAGTCTAGTTCAACATACATAAAACTTATAGGTAACTACAGTTTTGAGCCGTGTGGGGTCGAAACGCTCGGGTCATGGAGCCCGAGTACCCGTCTACTTTTTAAAGAAATTTCTCGCCGACTGGTTGAGACTTCACGTGACCAGAGGGTTGGCTCGTTCTTTGGCCAAAGAATTAGCATTGCCATTTAACGTGGCAATGCTGCCAGTCTTCTAGGCACGTTTCCGGATGACATCGATGCGCACGAGTACTTCGACGCCTAAGTGTCCTTCCTTTTGTTTTTGTATAGTTAGTTAGTTAGTCATTTACTTTAGTACCTAGTGTAAATAGTGTTAACTTGTATTGTATATAAACCAAAAATCAAATATTAAATGAAATACTTAAACGTATCTATAAAATATAAATCATAAAACTTAAATAAACCGTATTTTCACCGAAAAAAGTTGCAGGTAAGTGTACTGGCACGTCAGAACGCAGCTCGGTGCGCCCAGAAGCGTTGTTAAAGGCATTATTATCCGGACGGTCGCGCTGCAAATAAATCGTCTGCCGTGCGCCCGCTCTTTCGATTATCTTCAAATCTTCATTACACCGACGTATGCTCTTACGCCTCCCTACGTTTTTATTTAAGGGATGAATTAAATGCGGGTTATGACGCTTTTGTGTTAAGTGATATTTATTGAATGGAGTATATTAATTATTTAGTTGGTTTAAAACGTTGGTATATTTTGGGTTTGTTTAAGATATTTTTTTTTTAAAGTAGGTATGTAAGTAGGGACATAGACCAGTTGCAAATGCTTTCAAAGCGTTTCGTTTTTATAGAATGGCTTTCAATAAGATTGATATAAGCTTTCCGGTGGCTTATGTAAATCCGTAGTGTCAATCAAATATATTTTTGTCTATTCCATGATCGAGTGTCGTTATCGCGTATACTTTGTCTAGGCCCTCTTGTCAAAAACTAATCAGTCGCTACTCGAGATGAAAAGCCCACGATGATGCTAGATTGTTGACAAAAAACTAGTTATAGCTAGTTACTATGAGGACGGAAAACAATGGAAATCGATAGGTTTGTTCCAGATTCTATGAGACCTGAGGCCTTAGTGCGAGTTTTTATACCTACTCGATCACGTTAACGTAAACTTCAATTTGTACTGAAACTGAATAAGCGCCGTCTGGTGACTATAGTGGGAAACACAATTATTCTATACAATTATTCTATAAATCCTATTATAGTCACCAGACGGCGCTTATTCAGTTTCAGTACAAATTGAAGTTTACGTTAACACGATCGAGTAAGTATAAAAACTCGCACTAAGGCCTCTGATTCCATTACATTCACATGTGTGTGTGTTCACAGCACACATCATACCATCTCGCTTTACCTATCGATATCATAAGCGGGTGCGTCGCTATCGCTTAAGTGTCATTCACATGTGTGTGTGTTCACAGCACACATCATACCATCTCGCTTTACCTATCGATATCATAAGCGGGTGCGTCGCTATCGCTTAAGTGTCATTCACATGTGTGTGTGTTCACAGCACACATCATACCATCTCGCTTTACCTATCGATATCATAAGCGGGTGCGTCGCTATCGCTTAAGTGTCATTCACATGTGTGTGTGTTCACAGCACACATCATACCATCTCGCTTTACCTATCGATATCATAAGCGGGTGCGTCGCTATCGCTTAAGTGTCATTCACATGTGTGTGTGTTCACAGCACACATCATACCATCTCGCTTTACCTATCGATATCATAAGCGGGTGCGTCGCTATCGCTTAAGTGTCATTCACATGTGTGTGTGTTCACAGCACACATCATACCATCTCGCTTTACCTATCGATATCATAAGCGGGTGCGTCGCTATCGCTTAAGTGTCATTCACATGTGTGTGTGTTCACAGCACACATCATACCATCTCGCTTTACCTATCGATATCATAAGCGGGTGCGTCGCTATCGCTTAAGTGTCATTCACATGTGTGTGTGTTCACAGCACACATCATACCATCTCGCTTTACCTATCGATATCATAAGCGGGTGCGTCGCTATCGCTTAAGTGTCATTCACATGTGTGTGTGTTCACAGCACACATCATACCATCTCGCTTTACCTATCGATATCATAAGCGGGTGCGTCGCTATCGCTTAAGTGTCATTCACATGTGTGTGTGTTCACAGCACACATCATACCATCTCGCTTTACCTATCGATATCATAAGCGGGTGCGTCGCTATCGCTTAAGTGTCATTCACATGTGTGTGTGTTCACAGCACACATCATACCATCTCGCTTTACCTATCGATATCATAAGCGGGTGCGTCGCTATCGCTTAAGTGTCATTCACATGTGTGTGTGTTCACAGCACACATCATACCATCTCGCTTTACCTATCGATATCATAAGCGGGTGCGTCGCTATCGCTTAAGTGTCATTCACATGTGTGTGTGTTCACAGCACACATCATACCATCTCGCTTTACCTATCGATATCATAAGCGGGTGCGTCGCTATCGCTTAAGTGTCATTCACATGTGTGTGTGTTCACAGCACACATCATACCATCTCGCTTTACCTATCGATATCATAAGCGGGTGCGTCGCTATCGCTTAAGTGTCATTCACATGTGTGTGTGTTCACAGCACACATCATACCATCTCGCTTTACCTATCGATATCATAAGCGGGTGCGTCGCTATCGCTTAAGTGTCATTCACATGTGTGTGTGTTCACAGCACACATCATACCATCTCGCTTTACCTATCGATATCATAAGCGGGTGCGTCGCTATCGCTTAAGTGTCATTCGAGCCAAATATAACATTTAGGTAGGTAACCACAAAAAATTGTTTAAAAAAGTAAGTGCACATATTTTTAGGGTTCCGTACCGCAAAAGGAAAAAAACGGAACCCTTATAGGATCACTTCGTTGTCCGTCTGTCTGTCTGGCTGTCTGTCAATCTGTTAAGACCCTTTTTCTCAGGAACGCGTGGAGGTATCAAGCTGAAATTAATATCAAATATCCCATGGAGTTTAAAAAAAATCATGCTTCTATGTCAAAGCAATAAAAAAATACGGTCATTTAAGCGACATATTACTAGATATATATAGATACTCGCAAGTAAATCAAAACCTTATAGGCCACTTAATTCCCGTTGACCTAGAATTATGAAAATTGGCAAGAAGCAAGGTCTCACAGCACAAGTAAAAGCCCAAAAAAAAGCCCAAAAATTGTTAATTAGTAATTTTATTACATACATTTTTTTTTGGGATTTCAATGTTAAGTGTGTTTTTGGGATAAATTCTTTTCAACTGCGGAACCCTTCATTGTGCGTGGTCCGACACGCACTGGGCCGGCTTTTTTTACCGTGAAACACATTAAGATTTTCGTCGAAAACGTGATTAAATAAAATATCTAATGCTTCAAAATTAAAAAGTTACCGATACTTCAAACGTCGAAAGCAACTGAGAAAAACATGCATTGATTGTTATTCTTACATCACTTAGGTACTTCTTATGAACCCGACTTTGCAAGTAAATGCTTACTCCTATTACAAATTGAACATTGCAAGAAAATTCCACCCGACATGTTTTAAACTCTATGAAGCAATGAAACTTCGTTTCAATAACAAACTTTTAATGAAACACGCGTAGTTGATCTCTCTTCAGGATGTTTTTGATGAAGTATAATAATGTTAATAAAATCCTGGCTATATGAAATGGAATCATATCGCATATTTTTAATGATTTTAATGTAATTTATTAGGATTAAGAAGGGGGTCCACTAATGAGGAAAATAACCGTGATATTAAAACGCAGCATATCCCAACGTTCTTTTTCATATTTAGCACGATGTTTACGAAGATATGAAGGTGAGTGGCTTAATTATAGCATTGACATTTTAATATTTATGACGAAAAAGGGTGTGCGTTGTTTTTACCTTCATAAGTGTTTAAACAGCCTCATTATTTTGAATCTGAGGAATTAAGAGTGACTCGTTGTAATAAATAATCACACTAATATTATAAATGCGAAAGTTTGTGTGTGTTTGTATGTCTGTTACTTCTTCACGCTCAAACGGCTGGACCGATTTGGATGAAATTTGGTATGTAGTTAGCTATTGCCTTGGATTAACACATAGGCTACTTTTTATCCCGGTCTTAGCAGTGAAACCGCGGAGCGCAGCTAGTATTATTTATAAATCCGATAACATAGTAGGTAATTTTACCAAGACACCGAGTTTACACCACTTTTTAAACGACTTCAAAAAAAGGAGGTTTCTCAATTCGACCGTATATATTTTTTTTTACTTTTTTTTTATATGTGTTCGCGGATAACATCGTCGTTTATGTACCGATTTTAATGATTTTTTTTTGTTGTAAAGGAGATATTCCAAAGGTAGTACCATGATAAGGAAACCAGGATCAGAGAAATCAGAGAAATTGAGGGGAACTTTCAAATATTATAGGCACACCTATAGCGATTTGGATATTTTTTATAGTAACTCGTGCATTTGCTCCCGGAAAGCACCATTCGGTGAAGTGGAACCGATGAAGAAGACCACAGATGGCCATCGGAACTACTCAATAATTCGTATTTCACGATTCGATTATTACTAAGCAATTTATGCTCGTCACAATACATATGTTGAAGTAGAGCTGATGGCGACTTCACCATCAGTTCCAGTTCTCCTGGTTCCTTACTGGGAGAACTCTTCAACAATAAACGTCCTTGTATCGGGAAAAGCAATATTTTATAAAAGGTGCTGAGCAGTTGACATTAGGCTATTTTAACTTAGATAAATTACAGACTGACCCACTAAAAAGTGAAAAATAAAAAACTATTTTTACAAAAAAAAAAAAAAAAAACAACAGACTTCAAGAAAAATTTAATTAACAAAGTGAAAAATAATTTTAATTTCGGAAGTCGGTGGCAAAAAGCTAAAATACAGATCCAAAGACAACTTCCTCAATTCCTCCGAAATTAAAATTATTTTTTAACTTTGCAGTATTTTTTTTGAAGTTTGTTGTTTTTTTTTTGTGAAATAGTTTTTTTTTACAAGTTCATTCGAAAGCATAAGCAGCACCTATAAATTAAGGTATAAGTACAATATGGATTCTATGTATTTTATATCCGATTATCTTTACTGCTTAGCCTTTTCCCAACTATTTTGGGGTCGGCTTCCAGTCTAACCGGATGCAGCTGAATACCAGTATTTTTACATGGAGCGACTGCCTGTCTGACCTCCACAACCCAGTGACTGGGTATTACGATACCCCTTGGTAAGACTGGTTGTCAGACTTTCGGGCTACTGACGACCCGTAACGACTGCCAAAGATCCACGAATGACAGCCGGGACCAACGGCTTAACGTGCTTTCCGAAGCACGGAGGAGTCTTGGTATGTAAAGATGGTCACCCATCCACGGACAACCCCGGCAAGCGTAGCTTAACCTGATGGATCGACCCGTGCGGCTGTTATTACTTGGCCACAAGCTCCTCTCCGATTATCTTTACTATCCTAATATAAATTCGAAAGTGAGTTTGTTTGTTACGTTTTCACGCTAAAACTAGCGTGAAAACGTAACAAACAAACTAACTTGGCTGAACTGATTTGGATGAAATTTGGTACATGGGTAGACCATGACCTGGAGAAAAACATAACTATACTTCTCATCCTGGATCGTAGACGAAGTCGCGGGCAACCACTAGTTATATATATATTTACAGGAGTCCCACAAACTTTAGTCCATCAATACTATTAAAGGCACCGAACAACCCTAACTCCACTGCATCAAACTTGAGAAAATAGTTAGTGATTTTATTGAAATGGCAGCAAGAGGCCGGTGATAGCCTTGCCCACCGGATATTGATTTACCGAGCCAATGGCGACCAGTTCCGGCTGCACCAGATTCACTACCATATTAGCTTTGTGCGTCATGTGCTGCCTAATTAACTTCCACGCTGTTTAGGATGCTAAGATAAATGCAACTTTGTTGTTGTTGGACATTTTAAATTGGGTGGTTAGTTTGAGAGCTTTGACGAAGAAACTGCTCGTTATTTTAAGGGTAAGTCAGTTAAACGACCACAATTTCAATATTATGTAGTTATAATAATGTCCACCTTTTCTATCTAAATTTCGCCTTACATACTTGGTCCCGACCCGTGTGTGAAGTTTCTTAACCTCTTTTAAATGAGAAGAAACATAAAACACCGAAAGTAATAATAATAATAATTTCTTTATTTACCAACATCTGTGTAGCCCTGGCTCTTGTACTAGGAGTTCACAAGACAAATACAAGACAAGAGCCAATAATTAATATCATATTATGTTGTTAAAGTACTATAAACGTAACTAAAACAACAGATAGGAAGTATATACGATTATGTGCTCGTCCGAATTTTATAGGCATTACCTACCACAGGAAGCGGAACATCGAAGTGACCGAGGGTGGGTGGAGGATACTTCCAGTAAAATTCGATTTCCTTTTCGTTTGTGTTTATATTATTTACCCCAGTGAAGTTTAGGGTTAAGAATTTTGTATTTAGTGACTACTCTTTTGGAATCGATACTTGTTACGTAGGTACCTATTTGCAAAATCAAAATTGTATATTAGAGCACTTTTAATACTATGTCGTGTAAATCTTATAGATAAACGTACCGTGCATTTCTTAGAAAATTACGGAATTATTTTGTTTTGTATGAGTTTGACGTCGTTTAAGCAAATAATAACACTGTAGAGGGTGTCAAAATGTAATCTCTGCTCACGAGTAAGTGACCACTCGTGCTCCATACTAATCCAATTATTCAAAGCAACACAAAAGACTTCACCGCCGTTGGTTCAATCAATCGGCGATTACATAACTAATAATATGGCTAAGCTTGACCATCAGCAGGTAAATCCACAGTCGGAATCAGTGTAATGCTCTCTAAACGTTTGATATGGAATGAATAACATCACAGACTCGTTACAAATGGATGAGCCGAGTGAGGCCGACACACGAATCATGTTTACGTGCACTCTATTTGTTTCAAATCAGTGGATGCGGCGTTTCAATTTAGTAATGTGTCATTATTTGTGCTTGGACGATGTTTGAACGTTTTGAAAGGGTGTAATTAGAGCGTTGGTTGTTATCAATAATATGTAATTGATTAATATTTTTAATTACCAACGAGAATTGTTGTGATTTTTTGATAAAGGTGACAGTAGAGAAGTTAATTAAGTAAAGCAATTTCTGTCGAAGACACTTTGATAAATAAGACTGATTTCTAAAATATTGTAGTTAGTAACCAATACAATGAGGAATAGTTATTTGCAAAACGACAAAATAAAATGAAACAAAAAACTTTTTTACAAAAAAATACAACCGACTTCCAAAAACAACACTACAAAGTGAAAAATAACTTTAATTTCGGAAGTCGGTGTCTAGTTAAATGTATTTTCGTTTTTTGCCACCGACTTCCGAAATTAAAGTTATTTTTCACTTTGTAGTGTTGTTTTTGGAAGTCGGTTGTATTTTTTGTAAAAAAGTTTTTATTTTTCACTTTTTAGTTGTGTACCTACCCCACACAAATTCAAATACCACTACCTGCAAAACAAACTAGAACATCATCCACATAAAAGTGGGGAAAAAATACGTATTATTGAAGCTAACTCAAAAACTACCGAAGCAAAGTTAATCAATTTTATATGGGACCAACTGTGATGTATACCCTCTCGAACAAAACAAAAAAAAATTAAATCAGTCCAGCCATCTTCGAGTAATCGGGGAACATACATAAAAAAAAAAATACAAAAAGGTTCCGACGAATTGAGAACCTCCTCCTTTTTGAAGTCGGTTAAAAACATAGCACAACACATTTAGTAGTTGCAGGTCGCGTGGGGCGAGCGGAGCGGGGGCACGATTCTCTCACTCGACAGATCACCTGAAAGTGTACCACTTAATAACTCACATCCTCTCGCGGTTCAGTGGGCAGCCGCTGGATCGTCACATATCTCTAAATATGGCCGGCGAAGCGTGACGTCGCCTGCACAGTTACAACACGGGATTAAGCCCACATGCCCACATGCCCACACCTCGGCTCCCGTACGACACCGTCACGTGTGCCGCCAGCCTTTGCCGGTTAAATACCAAATTAACGGGACACTTTTATCTTTTATTTTGTGTTTTATAATATTTTTCAACTGTGAGCAGAGCTTTGCCATGAAATATTGTCGCTGGCACACGTTTAGAGCTAAATTGAATGACATAAATGCTATTGTTGTTTTCACAATGCTCGTTTTATGTGCTGAATGCAATTTATTTGATTTTAACTGCTTAGTTCTACATGGTTTTTCATACAATTTTTATGTAACCTTGTTTTGTAAGGTCACCAACAATTAGTGTTCATAATTATAAATAGTTGAAGCAGTTGCGCAATATTGTCCTTACTAGAATAAACTACGTGTATCTATTGAAGAGTATAATAATATTCATTGGGCGCGGGCAATTTTCCGGGTGAGCGACGACGCGTCTTTGATCAGCGCCGACTATATTCCGAGAATAGTAAAAAATTAAGGATTACTAAAGCTTTACAAGTTTCTAGTGAAAAATCTATCATTTTTATTTTTTTTATTATTAACATCAAATACACGTTTTAACAAACTGTTTCGTAAACAGTACTAAAGTGTGTGTGGCGGTACACAGTTCACCGTATTGAAAGCCGTGTCAGTGTACATCACTAAAAGCATTTTCCAAAATACTTGTTCCCCAACGTAATTCAATTTTACACCCCAAATAAGTCGTCCGCAAGCACGTGTAGGTTGATCACTCTTCGTTTGTCTATGGGCACGAAATGTCGGGGACGGGCGCAGGAAAGGGTTGACTCACACGTCTTGAAAGCTACGCTTCACCTTTTAAACATTACTTCCAGTATGTTTACAAGCAATTATGCATACCACAATGACTTACCAAGGCAGTGTAATCAGGTCGTTACCTCATTATGTGATCATATTATGGGCTAGAAAATGAGCCTAATTGTACATATTTATTATACTACTTCTTACAGCGAAATGTCGGATCTTTATTGACACAGTTTTCAGTCAAGGAAAATTCAGTTACGTGAAGAAAATAATCCAATGTGATACTTATTATATATTTGATTTTACCGTCGGTCAGCACTTTGCTTTTAGTGAAATATGGCTGTAATATATTGAATCTGTTGCGAAATGTCACAAAAATTGGTACATTATGTTTATTTAGGTAACTTTGTAAGTTACTAGGAAATCTTGTTTCCAGAGATATACATCGTTTGTTTTAGTTTTTCTTTCACTTTTGTAGTTTTTGAAAATGTTATTCAAATATCAAAAACATATTTTTAAAAATCAAATACTCTTTGTTACTAATTAATGTTGTGTGTGATTTTTTATTAGAATTTATAATAAAAATAAGCCATACAGAGTGCCTTTATTTATTTTTTCTGTTGATTAAGCTTTTGATTAACTTGTTCCAATTCTATGTTATTATTACCAAAGTGTTAAAATAGAACGTTAATCTTACCTGTCCGTCAGCATTTGGAGAAGATTCCGAATTGCCTTTCGACGTCAGGAGGCGCCGAGCAGTAGTGCCATGAAGGACTCTCCACTGATACACTTCTAATACCATTGATGTAGAGGACTAGAGTGACGTGGAGATGTGTTGCCGTTTGTTTTACCGCTGATTGGGAACACAGGGTTTTGCCATTTATGGGAGGTAATTGTTTTGTAGTTCTTTTGAATGTATTACTTTATTGAATTTGCTAAATTTATAGATCAATAAGCTTCAAGTTTTGTTGCGTCACTGAGGTTTATTTTAATTTCTAGTTTCCACAGTTTGAGAGAAGATCGCGTGTGTCACTGCTGGACAACAAAGCGCGTGTGCACACGCAGGTCACGGGTGGTGGGGAGGCTTCCGCTGTGGAGTGTCGCACCCTTCCGGTGTGCGCCGGCGCCGCTGCGCGACCTCGAGCGTGACCAGCTACCGCACCGCACCGTAATATCCTATTGTCATCTAATAAATGAACTGTAGCTGTCCATAAAAATCATTTCATGCATACACACTCCACAAAATGAGGCTCTTTCGGGTATCAAAAGCTTTTACATATTCAATTAATAGAGACCATATTTATTTAAGCACTTAGATGTAACGTAGTTGCGGTTTCGTTTAATTGGTCTTAAATGGAAATTCGTTTTATCTGTTGTTTATTACAAGGCCCATGATATTAACCAATTAGTAGGTACGCACGGGAAAAGCTTTTATGATGCAATTAATGCATACGGTTCAGGTATCCTGAAAAACAAAGGAATATTAATTTTAATAGTGACATGATATGGCAGGTGGCCACCTGAGCAGCTATTTAAAAAAAATATCTTTATTCAGAATTGCAGTTAAAAAAACCTTTATATTCTGGCAGGCTTCAATCGAAATATTGGTGTAGCGAAATCTGGTATAAAGTGAAAGATCATTGGAGCATTGAATACCTTTATCGTCCGTCAGTCACGTGTTCAAATTTTGTCAATACAACGCGGTGGTTATTCAGAAGAGATCGGAAACAATTAGACAACAGTGGCATTGCTCAGCCGAGCGCAGTTCCGTGCGTCGCGCTGCCCTACTGATTTACTCACGAATATTTTCCACTGCCGATCCAGCATGGAAACAACTAGAAGTCTAAACAAAATGAAACCTTATCTCTATACAAACTAAGCTTGTTATCACATTTGAAGTTAACGTGGGATGTTTACTCCTTTTATAAAATAATTCGCCTTATTTTAATTCAACGAATGAATATGAATATCGGTCAGCGTGTTTGTGTGAGATGGCATTTAATCAATGCTCACATAAATGAACGGGAAGGTACCGCAGCCTCTGACATTATATCAGACGGTTGTATACATTACACAATATAGTTCTGAAGCAAGTTAAATATATACTAGGTCAGTTTTATTAGATATTTAATGTACCTAGTAGAAATCGATATCTATTTTTTATAATAAATAACATTTTGGTTATTACGTTGTAAGCTGTTCTAATATATAAGATAGTGCTTTATTAATACCTACTTTTCATTTTCTTTAATAAAACACATTCATGAAAGAATAAACCTTTGAATGCTAACGAGCTTACACACATTGTGACATAGGTACAACATTGTGATTCCGATTTTCAGCAATTACTTAGTTGACCCTGGCAATAGAATTAAAATCTGCTTGACAACTATTAGATTGTTCAATGAAGGCCCAGCCGATTTTAGGGTTCCGTTGCTCAAAAGGAAAAAACTGAACGCTTCTAGGATCACTTCGTTGTCGGTCTGTCTGTCTGTCAGTCTGTCAAGACACTTATCCTCAGAAACGCGTGCAGGTATTAAGTTGAAATTAATATCAAATACGTAGGTCTATGGACTATAGGCCTGCGTATTTGATATTAATTGGAGCTCTAAAAAAATCAAGCTTCTAAGTCACTGCAATAAAAAATTACGGTCATTAAATGTGACATATAATATTTTGATACTCGCAAGTAAATCAAAACATAGGAGACTTTGTGTTGACCTACAATCATGAAATTTGGCAAGAAGCAAGGTCTCACAGCACAAGTAAAGGAAATGTCCGAAAATTGTTAATTTGTAGTTTTTACTCTTTTGATACTTAATAGTTTTTTTCCGACTACAAAAAATTTACCGTGACGCTATATGAAACATGCATTTTTCAACTATAATATTAAGTTTGTTTTTTTAATGCTTTATTCAGAATTGAAATAATATTTAGGTAAATAATAACTTATACCTAATTAATAAATAAAAATAACAAAATTGTATCCTTTAACTTAATTAAACTAATCACAAACTAAAATATGGCGTCAAAAAATTCCTCCGCATGGCTGCCGACTGGTAAAGTACCCAAGAGACTGGCGGCATTGTCAAGTTGTAAGGCAATGCTAATGTAAAAGTTTGTTTTTGGTATAAATTCTTTTCAACTTTAAGGAACCCTTCATTGTGGGTGGTCCGACACGCACTTGGGCGGTTTTTTTTTATACATATAAGGATTTATCTCTTTTTGATACTTATGTATAGATAAGTTAATAAAGTACTCGGACGTAAATATCATCGAGCATTAGACGAAGCTTTGCATGGTCCAAACTCGATGTTCCATTTTTACGACCGAGTAGGACTTGGTTTTGCTCATTTTCTGTTTAAATCATTTACCATGGCACTAAGTGTACGGCAGGTTTATGCATGCATGCAGTGTACGCATGTACCTAAGCATGGTTGTAGTAACTAGTTTGTATCTCGACCGTCGGCTAAGTGCGCTGTGCCTGCCTGTCCGAGTACTTAACCTAATATTCGGTAATTGCGTTAGGGGCCGCAACATAATTAACGGGCTCTCTCACTTGGTCAGCTAAGATGGTGTATTGATACGTGCTTTGTGGTTGCTAGTAACCGCGTTCACCTGCAGTAGGTTGTTTGATACGGTTAACATTACGTCGCACCATTATTCCTATGAGCCTGGAAAGACTATTAGGTATATGCCATTCCCGAAAAAGGAAAGCCAGAATCTCTTTAACATCCCGAATATTCCCAGCCAATATTATCCCGAAAACCGTTAAGGTTGGTACTAATAAAAACATTGGCACCCCTATCTCAGAATAGTTTACAACAAAAGTACTCATATTTTCTTGAGTTTTCGACTATGTCTAAACTACTTCACGGATTTTAATGCGGTTCTCACAAGTATTGAGATTTTTTTCAAGGAATGTTAATTAGGTGCTACGATTGGCAGATATTTTTAAAAAAGCAGATAAGAGGAATGCATTAGTCCCTTTTATAACATACAAGGGTGCTTTGTGGGTGCCCTATTCTTAGTCGGGACTGCAAATGTATTGGTATTACGTCTACTGTGATTGATTATTAAGTATAATGTCCCAACCAACTAGGTTAATTAGCCTTTCAGTTAACAGCCTAGCCTTTTTACTAAATGGCGCCAGTCAACTAGCGCCCTGAATGATATTTATTTTAAGTTAGTTTGGAACTGTAACCAACAACGCGTGATCGGAATTGGCTGCAGTGACTAAGTCAGGGCACCCCGACCAAAAGGGCCAACCGCGCGCGAGCTGAGCGAGCGGTGCTACGGTAGCGGCCGGCGAACGCTACTTCCAACGGCTAGGCTGTTAACGTTGACTGCGACATAAATAGAGGGAAACTTTATGAACAAATAAAACGCCATTAATTTCGTTATTTTTGTAATTGTAAACTTTCACGTAAAAAGCTTAAAACTAGATAGGAGTAGCTATCAACAACTTCATTTACCTTAATTAAACACTTTTTTATTTATAAAAGTACCTACCTACTAACAACATTTTTATCTCGGTTCATTATAAATACGATGGCTATTTACAAAATTTTCTAAATGACGCAATTTGTCATTTTTATTCTGTTATTGATTAAATGCAATATTGCTGGCTACACTATCTACTTATGATCTACAAATGCAACTACGTCTTCTTATACTATACATGCTTTCGATGTTTTATTTCTCAATATTTATGTTATGCGATTAATGAATATAATCTCAAACTTTGATACAAATCAAACCTAAAATTTTCTAAATGTCCATTCACTTCAAATCTAATTCGCTATCTACTGATTTGATAAACTTAATATAATTATAGTTGAATTTATCTAGGTAATCTACCTCTAATGTTCTGAACCTGGCTTGTACGCAGAATCCCAAATATCAGCGAAGCATACGCTGGAGTGGAATCTATAGAACATGATGAGAGGCAAACTAATATGGCCTAAAATAGTCCAGATGACTTTGCCGTAGAACTCGTATCTCTCGTCGAGGCTGTCGGGAGACTTGTAGGAGAAGGTGTTGAAGATCCACATGGCGACGTTGGCGATGAGGAGGAACATCAGGACCTCGCGACCTGGCTTCTTCCTACGAAGCTTTTTGGCGTTGCTGCAGCGGCGCAGGCCGTCTATGATCAATGGCGTCTGAATTAGGACTTGTATGACCTGGGAAATAATAAAAATGTAGAAATATTTCCGCTTCTTTGAGATAATATGGATATTTATTAAAAATGGAGGAAATATGAAAGATACAAAAATAAAGAAAAAGATGTAAAATACTTTATAGCGAATAGATTCAAGATATAATAATTTTATATTATATAATAGTTCCGAAATCATACTCACCATAACAATAAAATCAATGCTCTTGATAAAATTTGAAAATGTGATAGTAGCAATCAAAGAGAAGACTGTTTCCATGAAGAAGGCGGGCAGGCAGATGAAAAGCAGCGCATCATCGAGTAGTGAGATCGGGTGTTCGTTGATGTCCAGCTGACGCATCTGGTTGAAGGCAATGACGACGGCGAAGAGCAGCACGGAGTGAAGACCTAGCCTCGTGCAAGAGTTGAGAAGATAGCCAAGCTCCATGAAGTCACTTAAATAGAAAGATGATTAAAATTTTTTGAAGATTCAGATGTATACATAATTTGTAGTTACAATAGGAAATTTTGTGAAAGCTACCTACAAATAAATATAAAACACAGTAACAAGTAGCCTGATCTAATTTGAGAAAGAAATGATAAATTTGCCACACATTTTTGTACAACAGCTACTGCTTAACGTTATCTGAAGAAGAAAATCAGAAACATCTTTGATTTCATAAATGTTTGGCAATCAAATATTAATAACTTACTCTCCGACGCTGCTAAATACGAAACCGATGATAAGCATGCCGGTAATGACGACCATGACGATGAGACCCAAAAACAGGCCACGATTCGAGGCGTGACAATCAGCGTAGATCACGATGTTGCTTGTGTAGTCATTGTCTTCGTTTGCTGTTGGGAGCCTGGAAAAATTATGATTCTAATAAATATATAGATAATACTGTGCGCAAAGCAGACATGATTAACAAACACAACGCCATAGAAAAGCAACAGTAAAGGGTTGTACAACTTGTTTGAATTCTTTGTGTTGGATTCTAGATTCTCTGTTGGAACCACAACTGATAAGTCAAATTGTTGTATGAAATTTTATAGACGTTAACAGAAGAGATCGAAAGGACAGTTTAATCACCGAGTCTTAACATTACAGTATAGAGGCATGAGGAACAGGGTGTAAAGTTCACTCATCCTCTATTGAAAAGGGAGGATCCTCCGACCAGACGGGTGTCGTGTCTGGTGGGCAACTGCCCGACGGTTGATGTCGGGACGTTGTATATATATGCTAGTTGCGCGGTAAACTCTGATTGCGCGATGCAGGATTGCGTGACGTTACTGTGACGCGTAGTAACGTAGTTCGTATGTGGCGATGTAGATAGATGCTGCCACATCACTCCCCTCCTGAGACCGTAGGTCGATAGTGGGCTGAGTCGTGTATCTTGCGATGCTTGCCAGTGCCAGTTGTGGTTCCAGTGAGTCGGGAACCGGGTGCCGCATAGTTCACGGTGAGTCGGAACTGTCTGCGGTGATTCCCCAGTGAGTCGGGGTGATGGCGCTGCGTTATGCTCCAGTGAGTCGGAGTGTACAGCGCTGAGTTGAGGCTGACTGCTGGTGTCGACCAGGAGAGGTAGGGCTCTTCTTGTGGACCGGCCGAGGTGCAGTGTGCTGTGCCAAGGTTGCTGATGAGGCTGAGGGTGATGACCAGGAATGCGCGTTCGCTGCATGCTGGTGGTCAGGATACCCGTTGAAGCCGTGGGTGCTGGCTGGCTGTGTGACTCGCCGCTCGAAAGCTTGAGGAAGTGATGCTGATGACGTCACGCTGAAGGAGTTGCACGAAGGCTGCGCTGACGTTCATGTTCGGGGTCACCAGTATAGAGGCATGAGGAACAGGGTGTAAAGTTCACTCATCCTCTATTGAAAAGGGAGGATCCTCCGACCAGACGGGTGTCGTGTCTGGTGGGCAACTGCCCGACGGTTGATGTCGGGACGTTGTATATATATGCTAGTTGCGCGGTAAACTCTGATTGCGCGATGCAGGATTGCGTGACGTTACTGTGACGCGTAGTAACGTAGTTCGTATGTGGCGATGTAGATAGATGCTGCCACAACAGTACCTGCACATATGGTAGTTGTCTTCGCTGTTGGAGTTGACATCAGAACCATTGTCCTCATTGTCGCAGTTGCCGATGTTGTTCCAGATAATGTAGTAAATAGCAACTGAAAATACATAAACATATCTAATGTCACAATTCTAGAAAAATATTACGAGTGAAACAGCATTAGAAGCCGGTAACAAAAAAGCAAATCAAACCGAAGGCTGACTTTCAAGAACGACTTTTTTACACGCATGATATTTTTTTTCAATTTGCATCTTTTGCTTTCCTTCTTTCATTTCCAGTTTACCAATCAAAGGGAATTTGTGATACGTACCAATAAGAATATTAAATTCCACGTTGAACGGATAGAGGTACGGTGAAAAATTCTCATATATCGAATTAATGGCCGCGGAACTGTTGCATTCAGGGTTGTACAGATTGCTTACGTCGATGAATCTGTCGTCCAGGGATTTATCTGAAACAATAATAATGAAATGATTATAATTACTGAAGTTTATAGGGAACTATCAGCAGTAAAACGTAAAAGGTTAGGGAAACCAGATCATTACAATCAAAATATAATTATGTAGAATCGGTAATGGCAAAAGTATTTTTGTAGAGTTTAAAATTAAACTGTATACTCAACAAAATCTCACCATGTTCAGCAATAGTGACGTTTCCACCATAATCGGAGTACTCGCCGTTGACATGCTTAGAAGTGGCGTACAGCGTCAATCCCAAGATAGTCTCACGAACGATCGCAGACACCCAGAAGCACAGACTGCTGCCGATTAGATGCATGAACGCGAAGTGAGCTAAGCCCTGAAATCGTTGGCAGTATTTGTAGCATTTTTTCACACAAGATGTTCAAATAATTGTATAATTTGAGTTAACTTTACAATCTTTTGTTTTTGCTTAGTCAAGAGTGGATTTAAAACAAAACTCTTGAGCTCAACAGGTGGAAAAAGTAGGTTGGACACTTTTGTTGCTAAGTCTCACGTTTCCAGACCTCACGAATCGCGATTGTTTTGGCGTTCGATTCGCTTAAACATTGTTAATTTTTATTGATGATTGATCCACACGGATTGTCTATCTCTGGTAATGTCATTGATGTTAAACTGGCATTGACGTCATATTGAAGGAATTATTATTGCCACAATAAAATGTAAGTTTTTTGTAACTACAAACAACATTAAAAAAAGTTGTAAAAACAACATTATAATCATTTGAATACGGGAGATAGTAATGGCTTTTTTATTATTTTTTTGTAAGCCTAATCTGTTTCACTCCTAGGCAAAGGCCTCCCCAATTCTTTTAGGTACTTCTCTCGACATTGTGCTTCTTCCCGCCAATTCATGTATTACAAACACATTGTGCAGGCTGCAGCATGCGTAGGTAGGAATGAAGGTGAGCCCATGTAAGTATAATGCGCTCTAGTATTGCTAAAATTAGTTCTAAGATGTATGTTGGTGTCATATTTATCGTATATATAGCTGCACCCCGCGGTTTCACACGCGTAGACCGGGATAAAAAGTAGCCTATGTGTAAATACAGTGTCAGCTACCTCCATACCAAATTTTATCAAAATTGGTCTTGCCGTTTAAGCGTGAAAAAGTAACAAACATACAAACACCACACACTTACAACCTTTCGTCATTATAATAGTGTGATTTTGTCCCTATGAAAAATATTAGATGAACGCTATTATGTTGTATGATGTTCTTTACCTGTGCCCTCAAGATGATGACGTTAGAGTATTTGAAGATGAAATACAGCTGCAGGAAGCAGTAGAGCGGGAACATGACGTCGAGCACCACTTGGAGAAGGTTCACACATTTATCATTATCGAGGTTTTCGTCGGTCAGCTGTCCTATTTGTACTGCCAATAAGAGGATCGAGTGGACTAAATGTCCGAGAGCAAAACCTATAAGAAAAAATAAAATTAATGGGTCTGAAAACCTGTGATACTATTGGTGGTTTAAACCAAAGAAACGGTGGATGGACTGTGTGAAAGACGATATGGCTAGAACCATAGAAATATAAAAAACAGCAGTTCTTTCATATATCTATGGCTAGAACTAAGGGGCGACTAATAGGGAAGTGTGGAAAAAAAGAAATGTTGCGCCGATGGTTTAAAGTAGAACACTCGCTTCTCTTTAACGAGAGCATGAGTTCACACAAGGCAAGTATCTGTTAGTATAAGTTGATCAAATAATAAATAAATAAATAAATATCAATGTGACTATTTCACTTAGGTTTTCTATACGTCATTTAATTTGAATCTTAGTGTGAGCGAATAGTGACACGCTTGGAAAGTGTTGACAATGCCGCCTCTAGCAGGGGCCGCGCCGGGCCGGGGCTTGTCCGTGCTGTGTCGATATATGCCTATCTGCCTATCCCTATAGTCCGTTTTCCCCATAGTGGAACAGTTAGGGCCTGGCATAATGTTATGTCGAATTACTAATCAGTACCTTGGCGACCGAGCTCTGCTCGGGTGAAAATATAGAAAACGAATTTTCCCAGATATGAGGCCTAGCTGGATTGATTTTTCACCCCCGTAAACCCCTGTACTGCCACTTTCATCGAAATCGTCAGAGCCGTTTTCGAGAACGTGATTACATTAATATATTTATAAATATATATATACAAATATTGCTCATCTAATAGTATAGGATTGAACTAAACGTTATTCAAGTTGTTCTATTAATCCTGGCGTGGAAAGTGCAAAGCATATTTTGGTCACAGTTAGAAATACAAACAATAATAGATATTTTGGATAGCGCGGCACCTGATTCATCCAAAGTTTGTAGGTATTTATTAAATGAAAATGTTCTATATATATATTTATCTGAATAATAAAATTAGATGATACCATACTTTTATAGGATTCAAAATAACTAGAAAAGCATTTAAAAATAAATTTCGATAACGACAACGCACGTCACAATAACATGATTTAAATGATTGCTATCATTATTATCTGATCATAATTACTTATTATCAGTCAATAATAAATATACGACACTGAACACTACCGAAATGTGCTAGAATTACACAACTATTTACGCAACATTATCAATATGAAAAATGGTTCAATAAAATCGTTTTTTCTCTTGTCCTTTATAATGACTTGTGGCTACGTAATAACAGCCGCACGGGTCGATCGATCAGGTTAAGCTACGCTTGCCGCGGTTGGTTCATGGATGGACGCATTTTTCAAACATATGTAGATAGAATAGATACAACACTCTTTACATATGAAGCAATGGATTATGAACTTCTTGCAAAATCCTTCTGTTAATAATTGAAAGTGTGTTACGCAATTAGAGTTGTGAGGTCTTAGACAAAATAACATTCGATTAGCAATGACGCTATTAGAAAATTCAAAAAATGTATGAGGTTGACATAAGCTATCGAAATGTCACGTGATCATGTCAATGTCACTTTGAAGCTGTAGCGACTGTAGAAATAGAATCGCTCCGAACTGAATGCCATTTGTCTAGGCCCTCTGGTCGGGCAAAGCGTTGAATTTTCAAATTAGGAAATTCTCAGTAGCAACTCGAAGTCTGGATTTGTGCCCGGTGGTTAGCAAGAGGTTCGCATAAGACTTATTAGATAACTGGTGAAACATGAATAGTGGATATTCTATGATCTGTTCCAAAATTATCGGATGAAAGTGTAAACAAACCCTGTTGAGGTCAAATGTTTACAGAATTACTCACCAGAGGGAATTAGTAACACATTCATCAAGGGTTCAACTGTTCTCACCATTTTTTCAAACTATTATTGTTTTTGTCAAATGAAACATTGCTAGTGATTTGTAATTAAAATTTCAAGTATAAGTATTCAAATAATCAAAGCAAACCAATCAATTTGTAGGTCAAAGTCAAATCATTTGTTTCAAATAGGCACATAAAAGGCACTTTTGAACGGCAAAATTAAAAAAAAAATAGAATTGATTCTAGTTGCCCCTTTCAAAGGTTAGTTTCGTATGGAGAAGAATGGGTAAGAAACTCCACCGTTACTCTTTTTCTTTTTTTTTACAAGTAGAGTGGCACTGCAAATTGACGTCCACAGGTTTTACGATCCATATGTTTACAGTTTCCTCAGATACTTTTGGAACAGACTATACTTTGATACAGTTCTACGCCAATAACTCTTTCGCGATGACAACTAAAATGAATCTTTACCAGCGGCACCCATCTTCAGGTAGAAGCTTCCAGAATGCCTGCCTTGACTGAAACAGTACTCATGCTTGGTGGGGATAAGCACTGGAGGTGGCATGCCTGGCATACGGTATGTGGACTCAGGGGTGCGGTCTCCGGGCGTCACTGAACCCATTTGCTCCTGAAATTATCGATGTTACTTATAAATTGTGTTTTTGTCCTGAGAGGTACATTTATCATCAAAAGTATAATATAAATGTAAAAAGTTTTTCAAAATTATTTTTTTCTTGAATTGTGAACTGAAAAAAAAACCGCAGACCGTACCAAACATTTAGTTATTTTCAGTCAGAAAAAAATGTAAAAAAATTCTTCAAGCAGCGCTAACTAAATTATTTTTAATCTCAGTGAAACAAAAGACAATCACTCACTTCTTGTTTTCTAAAATACTCCATAACTGTTTCTTCGTGTTGAGCTTTAATTCTATGATTTCTGACCGCAATCCCTTTATATCTTGTTATATCGACTATCAGGAACACGATATATACCATGCCAACGCTACAGAGCACTATGGAGTATATCTGGAAATATAAAATAAAGAAGTTATTCAAGAAAAGTCTAGAAAATATTTTTATCTATAGAAGAAATAGGATTGCCGCGTAAGTTCCATAAGTTGTAAAAACTTTTTATTTTATGTACCTTTATAATAATGTTAGGTACAGACTTGTGCATCAGTAATTTTCATAGTAACTCTTAAAATGACACAGTACAATCAAGTTAATAAAAATATTGTGTTGGTACATAATGTGCATTGTGCTTTTTAAACCATGCCTTAACATTCATAAAAGTTCGTTCAATCATCGAACGAAATATGTGTCTAAAATAGTGCAATTCATATTTTTTTTTGCCATTATAATGAATGATTGATGATTAATAATTTGGTAATTTAAAAAAAAATATATAAGTTAGTTTTTAATTAAATTGGTATTTAATTAAATGAGATGAGATAAATAATTCAACGGCAATGATTCCATTTCGACTTCATTGATAAGATTACATGTAGAACTCATCTGTACTTACCCTAAGGCTGCATTGGATGGAACTAGGCCAGAGCGGGAAATCAGGTAAAAGTAGGCATTTAGAGATAAAAGTAAGTCTTACCTCGGAAATAGACTGGTTGACGAAGGAATCTCCCAAGTACACCACTAGCCCGAGGGTTACTAGCAGTATCGCATACATGCAGCTTATTATTAAGGTCAGGTACTTTCTGGAAAAAATAAATGTAAATATTATTAGCTGTTGCCCGCGGTTTCGTCTGCGATCCAGGATGAAAAGTAGTCTATCTCCTAAACCAGGACATGGTTTACCCATGTGCCAAATTTCATCCAAATCCGTTCAGCCGTTTTAGAGCTTTCAGCGTCACAAATAGACTCACTTTCGCATTTATAATATTAGTTAGGATGTTTATAATAATTCACCTGTAACGCCAGTTTAATATTGAAGAAGTAGAGGAATGTATGCTGGGCCTAGTCCACGTAGTGTGGTGTATGTCGGGCCTAGTCGACGTAGTGTGGTGTATGCCGGGCCTAGTCTACGTAGTGTGGTGTATGGTGCAACCAGCCTCTCACAAAGTTAACTCCTTGTTCGTCCACTATTGTCAAACATTAGCGATACGTACATAACTTGTGTAGAAAAATAAACGTTTTATAGGTAGGTATTGGAGTTTCCGTGGAGTTTCTTGCCCGTTCTTCTCCATAGGTACCTACTATGCTTTGGAATGGGCGCCTAGCTTCATCTTTCTGACTGACCGACCTCTTGACAATTCAAAAGTGCCTGTAATTGGTTTAATTGAAATAAATGCTTTGAGTTTGAGTTTGAGTTTGGTAGGTAAGTAGGTGCCAATTTCTGGAAGCTAACTTGATCAATTTATTATAATACACGTACGTACATATATATCTATACTTATTATAAAATAAAGTCGCTTTTCACATCTGCCTGTGTAGCCGCGTTGTGCTCCTAAACTTCGCAACGGATTTTGATGCGGTTTTCACTAGCATTTAAATAATTTATTCCGGAAGGTTTATATGTATAATAAATTAATATTTAACTTATATATAATATAGACACCTTCATTCGTGGATCTTTGACAGTCTTTACGGGTCGTCAGAAGCCCAAAAGTCTATGACAACCAGTCTTACCAAGGGGTATCGTGTTACCCAGTAACTGGGTTGTGGAGGTCAAATAGGCAGCCACTCCAAGTAAAATACTGGTATTCAGTTGCATCCAGTTAGACTGGAAACCGACCCTAATATAGTTGGGAGAAGGCTAGGCTGATGATAATGATGATGATGTATATAGAAACCTTCATGTTTTGTCAAGTCGTAAAAAGCGTGTGAAGCAGGGCCGGGTCGCTAGTTTAGGTGTAAATAGGTATATAAGTGATTTTATTAGTTATTAACTAATTTATTAAGTAATTAAATCTAGACTTGCGGTAATAATTGGTGTAATAAGGACCAGCCAGACATAGTATAGCATTAAATTCCGGTTACTGATAGAGTTTAGAATATTTTGTCCGATATGAAACATTTTGCTTGACCTCATCAGAATCGAGGTTGCGACCCTACCCTTGGTATTCGTGTGGCTAATGATTCAACAACGTTGAATCCAAAAAAATTGTAACTACTAGCTTTGGCCCGCGGCTTCACCCGCGTGGATGTCGGAGATTATCCTACGGGAACGTACTACCGGGATAAAAGGTATCCTATGTCCTAATCCAGGTCATGGTCTACCCATGTGCCCATCCAAATCTGTTCATCCATTTTAGCGTGAAAGCGCAACAAACACATTTTCGCATTTATAATATTAGTTAGGATTACAGTTCAGTAGGTAAAAAGGCGAGTCTGTGAATCCGGCCGTAGCGATCAGTGAACTATGGCAGTGAACCACGCCCAGGACAACCACTATGAATGTAAATCAGCGCAAACTGTTCCAAAAACAAAATATAAACGGACGTGATCGTTATGTGTGCAAAAAACGAAGCAAAAAGTCTGTTTTAATGAAAAAAATACAGAAGTTGCTGTGCGTGTACACAGTATATGCAATTAAAACTGTTTTAGTTTTCATAAGACACAGACTAGTAAATGTATTTCTTTATGCTTCATCGTAATCAACACCTTGATTTCACGCACTGCTATGCAATCATAAAAGCAATCAGGCACGAGAATTACTCTGTTTGGAGGCCAAAGTGTTATTCAGTTTTTTACATGACAGGGTAGACTGTAGAGGAAGCTGGGATCTACTGAGCGTATGAACTCAGTAGGTGAACTTACTTGGTAAGCTTCTTATTGTCCTCCGGACTGGTGGGTGGTGGTGCTTGGGTCTCTACTGAGCGAATGGACTGAGCATCCATGGTCGCCACTGACCGCTTGCGAGGGGTCGCGGTGCCTCGCGAGTCGCTCTGCGGCAGGTATAGGCGGTAACTGTCTGTTAGAATTAACATCTTATGAGTAAACCTTTAAACGAGGAGCTCGTGGCTAAGTAATAACAGCCGCACGGGTCGATCCATCAGGTTAAGCTACGCTTGCCGGGGTTGGTCCGTGGATGGGTGACCATCTTTACATACCGAGACTCCTCCGTGCCTCGGAAAGCACGTTAAGCCATTGGTCCCGGCTGTCATTCGTGGATCTTTGACAGTCGTTACGGGTCGTCAGAAGCCCGAAAGTCTGACAATCAGTCTTACCAAGGGGTATCGTATTACCCAGTTAATGGGTTGTGGAGGTCAGATAGGCAGTCGCCCCATGTAAAATAATGGTATTCAACTGCATCCAGTTAGACTGGAAGCCGACCCCAACGTAGTTGGGAAAAGGCTAGGCAGATTGATTGAGTAAACCTTTCAAGTGGACGCATCAGCGCTGGGACTCTCTCGAATAGGGTCGCAGCATTTTGCTGAGCGATGGCCGTTTTGCTTTTCCCACAACTTAATCTTTATTTTGTTAGTGTTTTTTCTTTGCATCATGTTCACCACAAATAAACGTATTTTCTTTCATTTTTATGACAATCTATGTAACATTAAAAAAATAACCAACTATGATGAAGGAGACGTCATTTATAGATGAAGTAGTCATAATATATAAATTGTGAAGTGCAACTTATCGTGTGCAGGGGTCTCACTGTGTAGCATGCTTTTATGAAATACTACACAACATTTATATGGTTTCCGGAGTATAGTAAACCATAAACAATAAACGCATCAATAAGTGACAGACAAGGATTAACGATAACGTTGCCCTGTGCTTCCCAGCTAAAAATATGTCACCCTACCTCTACGCACGGGCTTCGTAATACACGCACTGGTAGCCCCATTATAAAATACGTTACTAGGTATCTAGAGCACTCGTTAGAATGGAATATAAAGCTAATTACTACCTAATTAAATCATGTAAAATCCAATAAGATATTCATGCCTACGCCTAACATGAAAATATCATGCTTCGCTTGGCAGTTAACAGTTAATTATGCAATTGCTTGTTAGTTATGATATTCTCTGCAAAGTATCTCTGGTACTTGTAGAATTTTATGATTATTATTTTTATCACTATTTGTTTTTAATTTAATTTTTATCTTATTTTAATTTATGAACGGAAATGATGACCAATTAATTGTTCTCACCTTATCCTGTATTATATCATCATGACAGTTAACATGATGTTGAAATTAGGATGAGGTTTGTTTATTATTGTGACACTGTAGCTCTTCAAACTATTTATATTGCTGTGCCCTAACAGGGTTCATGTACGTAACCTATAAATACTTGTAACAACATTGTTATACTACATGAATGCAATAAATGGTGATTATGATTATGAACTTTGCTAATGATTTTAAAGCGTTTTCATGTTTTCCTACAAACTTCTATTAAGTTGTTATTCGTAGTTTTATATCAACGATTAGGCTTAGTTATGCAAGTTGGGAAATGCATAACTCTGCGGAACTACCTGCGCCACGGAATTTACGATAATTAATTGGTTTTAGAAAGATTATATTTGATAAAGTTTACGATACATCGTACACGTTACAGGAGTTCGTGTTTGCTTGGCTAACATAATTCAGTAAAAGTATAAATAGACGATTAACTTGTAATGTGGCCTCAATGGGTTTAGAAATAACCTACTATGAATCACTTCGCCAATATCATCTGAGGGTAGTGATATTTCATACCTACTTGTCACTCGTGTAAATATTAAAAACTGGATTTACCATTTTTCACTCATGCAATGTGATTTAAAAATAATCACAAGGAATTATGAGCGCAATAAAAAATAAGGCCGTACTTTTCCGTCAATTGGAAATCGTGTATCACGTTTATAAAGCAAATAATACTTTAAAATAAGGTGGTGTAATTTATCGAGAAATCAATCCGTCTTGAATGTAATCTCCTGTTTATCAATTAATTCTTCAATCGTGGACCAATAATCCAACCTAAACAATTTGAATAATTGTTTATCATTTTGCGATTATGTGACGTTGTATATTACATTTATGGTATTCTAGTATCTAATAGGGTATGTTTAATAAATGAATAGGTACCTATGTAGAAGTATTATTATGTGGGTACTTCTTAGGTCTTACAAAAAGGCAGATTGCAAAGCGACAAAAAAAAAAAAATTGCGTAAATCTATAAAAAAATATTTATTATCTAAAACTGCACTGAAATCTGAAGTAATCGGTAAAAACTCGTGGTATTTAGCTAATTAAATCTTACGGAAGTCAGTGGCTTTGCACTGATACTCTGATTGCGAACTGATAGTAGCATTAGCACAGGGAACTTATTTTATAAGATTGTCAATTTATGATTTCGTTAATCTTTTAAAGGTGGTCTTAAATATCACGTAGTAAGTATAGATACTGCTTTAAAAACAGAATTAGGTACAGTTCTAGATTTCATAGTTGTAGAAAAAATACATTTGTAAGTACGTAGTTGTTAAATTGTTGAGCTTCTCGAATCTTTGGGATGTCTTTTGGCCATTCATTGAGCTTAGCATATAATTAAGTTAATGAATTTAATACTTACTCAGTGATTTTGCATCTCCATTTTTGAGGTTACCATTGAATAGCATTGGACTGGCGCGATCACCTGGTAAATAAAAATAAATTGTTAGTAAATTATGATATATCTACACTTGACTGCGAACAGACTTTAGACAAAAATGAAGGGATACGGATTTAGACCCCCTATAAAGTTTAGTAAACTGTAAAATTCACTATCAAATGGTACTCACCAATAGGTGTAGCAGATTCCGACTCCTCTCCTCTACTAAGATTAAAAACCCTGGGCGATTGCCTCTCTAACGTGGAATCCTGTGAAAAACAGAAGGAATTTAGAAACGGCAATACCTATAATCCGCGTTCGCCTGCAAATGCCTGCCTGCAAATTCATATCTGCATAGCGACGGCAGCAGGCTAAAAAAGTGGCGAACATGGACATCGAAAGCTGTATAAAATCGGATTAATAACTTCATTAGCCGCTTGTTTCTCTCGATCGACACCACCCTGTATTTCACTATAATCCCATTACGGTGTTTCAGCGTTCCTCTGCAACGAATTTCGGCCCGCGCTGTAAACGCTGGCGAAAAAAACGCTTTATATGCTACGATACTTCCAATGAACTACACTGTATTGTTAAATGGGAATCCTTTCAGATTCCATACTTGTTATTATTGTTGATGATGTCACATAAGTTAAACTTTTGCAAATATCGATAATTTTATGTTTTTAATCAGTCTTGCTAAGGGGTATCGTATTACCTACTTAATGGGTTGTGGAGGTCAGATAGGCAGTCGCTCCATGTAAAATACTAGTATTCAGCTGCATCCGGTTAGACTGGAAGCCGACCTCAACATAGTTGGGAAAAGGCTAGGCAGCTTGATTGATAATTTTATGTTTTTAAAATTCCCATAAAACCAAATGTATATGGTTATATCATTTGGATTTTCCATAAATATGTTATTTGACTATATTGTCTACTGCTGTACTAAAACCGAAACATGATTACTTGAAATTTTTTCAATAGAAAAATAAAGCGCCAAAGTAGCACCGTCTATTTTCTGTTTTATAAGATTATACGTAAACAGTTCCTTGTTCTACAGTAAAATTTGCTTTAAATCGAAGGTATTTAAATATGCTTAGAACTTACTAAGCTAAAAAAAACCAGTCAAGTGCGTGTCTGACCATGCACAATGCAGGGTTCCGTAGTTGAAAAGATAAAAAAAAAAAAACTTTTTATGTAATAAAATTACAAATTAACAATTCTACTTTTAATTGTGCTGACCTTGCTTCTTGCCAAATTTCATGATTCTAGGTCAACGGGAAGTACCCTATAGGTTTTGATTTACTTGCGAGTATCAAAATATGTCGTACAAATGGCCATATTTTTTTATTGCGTTGACTTAGAAGCTTGATTTTTTTACAACTCTAAAGGACCATAGATAGATAGATGGTATATTTGATATTAATTTCAATTTGATACCTTTACGTGTTTTTTTCAGGGTTCCGTTTTTTCCTTTAAAGCTTTTTATTTTTTAAAATTCAAACACCAAAATAGTGATTAAAAGTGCTTTTTATTCACTGTTTTCAGTGGTATAAAGGTTAATAATTAAACGACACTTAAGATAATCGGCTAATGACATTTTCGAATGAGCATTTTTTATAAACCTGAACAGTTTCTGTAAGGGAAATAAAAAGTAGAGATCGAATTTTCATTAGGCGAGGCGTTGGGGCGGCACGGTGTGTCCGCACTCGGTATTAACAGGCAGGTGGGGGTGAGCTGGTTGGCGGGGGTGGGGGCATAAAGGGGGCAGGGGGCGAGGGTGGGCCGCGGCCGGCTGGACTCAAAAGGTTTACAGTTGGCTGCGCGAGAGTGACCCGCCTCACAAACACGGCCCGCGCTCGCCGCTCGACGCTATGGAAGTGTACCAGCGCTTTACAAACCTTTTATAAATTTTATTTTGTTGCAGAATGATCATTTTGATAGACAGCCTTCATTAATACGTACAAATGAATATATATTGTGAACCAATTTTGTAAGGGACATTCTCGACTGCATTTTATTAAAAGTTCAAATTACGTACCTACTCTGTTTCTGGTTTTAGTTAATGGAATGTGTGCAGGTGCTCCTGATTAAATGTAATCTGCCTCACCATTAAAAACCAAAGAAAACCAAACCAAAGCACATCAAGCTACAACAATCTGTCAAATTTCGTAAATAGATTTTCATCTTTATCGCTCAAGTATTAGGTTCAAGGTTGATTGGGAAAATATGACAGTTTCGGGTGGCTTGACCTGCTGCCGTCTGTACCTACGGTCTATACTTGTCATCAAATCATCATGTCGTCCACACCGTATCCGGCGATGGCGACTCCTATATGTTTTTAATCTGGGTCTTTATTCCGGTGACATACTTTATACCGGTCTTTATACTCTTGTAGCAATAGACTAACGATATGACTGAATCTAGTTCAATAATTACCTAAACTGATAAAATATGTTAAATTGGCACATATTTCAGTAGCCTGTAAAATAAATGATTAGGGTAATAAATTAACATTAAGTTTTTTCTAACAATTTATGTTACGGGCGGGGCTGTTTCCCCACCTACGACTAAGTTCCTATTAAACTTATTTGGCAGATGATTTCATACAAATTCTGTTCTATTTTTGAATTTATTCGACAAGTAGTGGCTTTTCGGACGCTGTGAAATATGCCCTAAGCAATACAGATTATTAGGTATTTTCAGTAAAGAAAACGAGGTGTCTTTGTATACCGTAAAAATATCTGCCTAGCCTTTTCCCAACTATGTTGGGGTCGGCTTCCAGTCTAACTGGATGCAGCTCAATACCAGTATTTTACATGGAGCGACAGCCTATCTGACCTCCACAACCTAGTGACTGGGTATTACGATACCCCTTGGTAAGACTTTCGGGCTTCTGACGACCTGTAACGATTGTCAAAGATTCACAAATGACAGCCGGGACCAACGGCTTAACGTGCTTTCCAAAGCACGGAGGAGTCTCGGTATGTAAAGATGGTCACTCATCCACGGATCAACCCCGGCAAGCGTAGCTTAACCTGATGCATCGACCCGTGCAGCTGTTATTACTTAGCCACGAGCCTCCTCCTCGTCAGCATACCGTACAAAATACTAAATAAAAAAATACAGATTAGAATTTATTTTCTCGGAGGCATATCCACATATTGCTCTTGTAGAAATCATTACAACCCATTGGGCCCATGTATACGAATTCGTTGTTTAAACTACGGACGACGCTTAAAATACATTTACTTTGAATACGGGTAAAAACAGCCTGTTGCAAATATGTATGAAAAATTGAAAACATAAAATGTTTGGCGTTATCTTACGAACGTTGAAATAATTTTGTAAATAAAACTTATGTCGCGTAATCGGATAATCTCGATAAGTAATCATAATTAATTAGTAATGACTCTGTTTTGATTAAATGCTTTTGATTTTCTTGGAACATATTTTTATTTTGGGTTTTGCCAATGGCAATGACATGTGTGTTTACAGTAGTACTGAATCATTTATTTTATAATATTAATGTACACACAACAAGTATACACATTAAAAATATTTTGTAATAGATTGGTATTTCTTTGATACAAAGAATGCAGGCCAGTATAAAAGAATTTACATTAAGTACCTACTACAAAATAAAACTCGATTTTTGTTTTCTAGCGGTCAGTATGTGTGTACATATGCTATTTTCTATTTTCTGCAGTAACAGATGGGTACTAAATATACATAAGCACAGATATAAGTCAGGCAGTAACGATGTTTGTATTGACAACCGTACATACTCGAACCTGACAGTCTTTATAAATAAGCCTGCTTTGACAGCCATGACTGGCTGTCAAATTTGCAATTTGGCTGGCTGACGCCAGTCTGTGTTGCCTTTGGAACTTCAAAATGAAATTGTATATTCTGTCAATAGGATATCAGAATCACTTTTACATGACATATTAAAAAACAATATTTAAATAAGCTAGATGGAGTCGACTTTTCCTATCTGACTACCCCTGAGAAGAAATGGCGAAAAACTCAAGGGTCAGCCTCTTTTGAAGTCCACACATAATCTTGGTCAGATCATGTGAGGAATGGTCCTAACATTATCTGACCAACAATGCATTATAGTGATGGTGACTTCACCATCAGCTTCAATTCTCCTGGTTCTTATTAGGAGAACTCCTCAACAATTAACGTCCCTGCATCGGGTTAAACAATATTTTGTAAAAGGTGATGAGCAGTTAACACTAGGCTATTGTAACTTAGATAAATTACAAACTGACCCACTAAAAGTAAAAACAAAAACTTTTTTACAAGAAAAACAAACGACTTCTAAAAAAAAAAACACTACAAATAACTTTGATTTCGGAAGTCGGTGGCAAAAAACTAAAATACAGATCCAAAGACACCGACTTCCGAAATCAAAGTTATTTGTAGTGTTTTTTTTGGAACTCGGTTGTTTTTTTTTTTGTAAAAAAGTTTTTTTGAAAATCCAAACAAGATATACTTTAACTGATTTTAAGTTGCTCAACTGCAGAAAATTGCAAAACACAAACGTGTTAAAATATATTTGCAATATCTTTTTAGCAGTGCTAAAGAATTGAGCACTGGTTTATTATTAATCGTTTATTCAATGCAATACCCATACATATAATAGGTTGGGGAAAAAGTTTCTTCGCATTTTTTAAGAGAATTCAAAACATTTTTTAATATACATTATTTACATTTATCTAAAGTATGTAGGTACCATTTTGTTCGATAACTTTTTGCCATCTTGTAGGTAGGGACATGGTCCCATTGCTATAGAAATTTTGGGACTTCTGATCAAAATACCGCGACAAGTGGTTTTGGCAGTCCTCTTGTGATGTTAACCTGACACTGCCTAAAGAATTCTGAAGAGACCGAAACAGGTGGAAATCTGAAGGTGCAAGGTCAGGACTATACGGCGGATGCATTAACACCTCCCAGCCAAACTCTCTTAATTTTTGCTGAGTGGCTAAAGATGTGTGAGGTCTAGCGTTATCATGATGAAAAACCACACACCTTCTGTTGATTAATTCCGGCCGCTTTCTCGCAACTTCTTGCTTTAATCTCATCAGTTGTTTGCAGTAAAGTTCAGAATCGATGGTCCTGCCTGGTGGTAACAGCTCATAATGAATAATGCCCTTCCAATCCCACCACACACACAGCATCACCTTGTTGCGAGTTAACCCGGGTTTCGCCACAATCTGTGAAGCCTGACCGGCCTTTGACCACGACCTTTTTCGCAAGTTCTTGTCGTACGTGATCCACTTTTCATCACCAGTTATCAGCTTCTTCAAAAATGGTTCGGTTTCATTACGTTGTAATAAAGAATCACAAATGAGTACACGGTTCATTAGGTTTCTTTCAGTGAGCTCATGAGGTACCCAAATATCGAGCTTTTTTGTGTACCCAGTTTTTTTCAAATGCGCCAAAACTGTTTTGTGGTCAATTCCCAGTACTTCAGCTACGTCGTAACTACTGATATGCCGATCTTGCTCCACTTTTTCAAAAATGGCATCCATTTTATCCGTAATAGGGCGACCAGAGCGACGTGCATCTTTGACATCAAAATTTCCGGATTGAAAACGCTTAAACCAAATTTGTGCTACTATCACAGACACTGCACTGGGTCCATAAACATCGCAAATTTTTTTCGCGGCTTGCGTTGCATTTTTACCTTTTTTGTAGAAAATTTTTAAAATGTATCGAATTTCTTCATTAGATTCACTCATCTTGACAGTACGAAAAACAAATGAAAATCACACATTTTCCTAATTTGAATTTGGAATTATGTTCTTTAAAATTTAAACTTTCAATGATACCAAAACCAGCCAGATACAAATAGTATAGCCAAAGAGATTTTATTTTAAGTTCATACATACTATAATGCGAAAAGACTTTTTCCCCAACCTAATATAATTATCCTTCTTCTTAAACATTGAACCAGCCTGGTAAAGCTGAATATTTTTGAGTTTTTTCACCTGTCAACATAATCTTACTGCACAAATATGGGTTTAGTATGTGTATTTAGCTATTTTTAAATGTTATGGTTATACTAATATTACAATATTCAGGTATGATGGAGTTAATGGACTAGTCTTATGAATAGATGCATAATATTATAGTTTTACTTAGTTTTCGTACTGTACATGTATAAACTTTAAAAAACATTAAAACTCTCCTCAAAATTGACAATTCTGTAATTAGTGCAATTGTGAACTAAGGCACACACCCACACACCGTGGGCACGGGCTTGCGGACGACGAGTAATGGGCAGCTCACCGTCCGGTAAGGACCAGGCCCAGGTCGACAGCGCGTTGTGTTCCACGCGCGCCTCAAAGAGATGTCAGCAGTGACGGGGTCCAATACGGCCGATGCCGCCGGGGTCGCGGGTAGTTCGAAAGAGATACCGTGGCCTTAGTCAGTAAAAGTCTGACACACCCTCCCGCTCCGCCCAGAGCGGGAGAAGTCATTTGATGATTTCCCATCCACAAAAAAAAAAAACAAAAAAAAAAAGGCACACCCACCAGCCCACTCTTGATATTATGGCAATGATGTTAATTGTAGTGGTAATTGCGTTTCAAGTCTATTTGTTCTTACATTTTGAAGAAAAGAATGCTACAAAAACCAAACATGGTCTTCAGCACAGGCAGGTTTTCCCAAATGACTCCTTTATTTATCAACTAGCTGCGCCCCGCGGTGTTACCCGCGGTTTATGAGATATACTAAAACGTGTAATATTTAATCGGTGAGAAAAGTATTCACAAAAAAATTGCTCATCCCACGGGAACACTACATTTTTTCAGGATGTAAAGTAGCCTATGTGTGCTATGTGAATACAGGATGTCTGCTACTTCCACACCTAATTTTATCAAAATCGGTCGAGCCGTTTGAGTTTGAAAGAGTAGCAAATATATTTGAATTTCTTGCTCATCCCACGGGAGCACTACATTTTTCCGGGATAAAAAGTAGCCTATGTGTTAATCCAGGTTATAAGCTGTCTACATACCGAATTTCATCCAAATCGTTTTGGCCGTTTGAGCGTGAAGAAGTAACAAACATACACACACACACACACACACACACACACACTCACAAACTTTCGCCTTTATAATATTAGTGTGATGTGATAGTGTGATTATTTATTTTTGTTTTTTTGTTTTCAAACTTTTATTATTGTGTTTTTTGTTTAGTTGGTGATCTTCCTGTGCTAGTCAATAAATACTTTTTCTTTCTTTCTCTATTTTTTCGGGATTAAAAGTAGCCTTTGTGTTTATCCAGAGTGTCAGCTACTTCCACACCAAATTTCATCAAAATCGGTCGAGGCGTTTGAGTTTGAAAGAGTAGCAAATATATTTGAATTTATCGCTCATCCCACGGGAGCACTACATTTTTCCGGGATAAAAAGTAGCCTATGTGTTAATCCAGGCTATAAGCTGTCTACATACCGAATTTCATCCAAATCGGTCTGGCCGTTTGAGCGTGAAGAAGTAACAAACATACACACACACACACACACACACTCACAAACTTTCGCCTTTATAATATTAGTGTGATGATGTGATGTGATTATTTATTTTTGTTTTTTTGTTTTCAAACTTTTATTATTGTGTTTTTTGTTAAGTTAGTGATCTTCCTGTGCTAGTCACAATAAATACTTTTTCTTTCTTTCTCTATTTTTTCGGGATAAAAAGTAGCCTTTGTGTTTATCCAGAGTGTCAGCTACTTCCACACCAAATTTCATCAAAATCGGTCGAGGCGTTTGAGTTTGAAAGAGTAGCAAATATATTTGAATTTCTTGCTCATCCCACGGGAGCACTACATTTTTCCGGGATAAAAAGTAGCCTATGTGTTAATCCAGGTTATAAGCTGTCTACATACCGAATTTCATCCAAATCGTTTTGGCCGTTTGAGCGTGAAGAAGTAACAAACATACACACACACACACACACACACTCACAAACTTTCGCCTTTATAATATTATAGTGTGATTATAGTGTGATGTGATAGTGTGATTATTTATTTTTGTTTTTTTGTTTTCAAACTTTTATTATTGTGTTTTTTGTTTAGTTGGTGATCTTCCTGTGCTAGTCCTGTGCTAGTCAATAAATACTTTTTCTTTCTTTCTCTATTTTTTCGGGATAAAAAGTAGCCTTTGTGTTTATCCAGAGTGTCAGCTACTTCCACACCAAATTACATCAAAATCGGTCGAGGCGTTTGAGTTTGAAAGAGTAGCAAATATATTTGAATTTCTTGCTCATCCCACGGGAGCACTACATTTTTCCGGGATAAAAAGTAGCCTATGTGTTAATCCAGGTTATAAGCTGTCTACATACCGAATTTCATCCAAATCGTTTTGGCCGTTTGAGCGTGAAGAAGTAACAAACATACACACACACACACACACACACTCACAAACTTTCGCCTTTATAATATTAGTGTGATTATAGTGTGATGTGATAGTGTGATTATTTATTTTTGTTTTTTTGTTTTCAAACTTTTATTATTGTGTTTTTTGTTTAGTTGGTGATCTTCCTGTGCTAGTCAATAAATACTTTTTCTTTCTTTCTCTATTTTTTCGGGATTAAAAGTAGCCTTTGTGTTTATCCAGAGTGTCAGCTACTTCCACACCAAATTTCATCAAAATCGGTCGAGGCGTTTGAGTTTGAAAGAGTAGCAAATATATTTGAATTTATCGCTCATCCCACGGGAGCACTTCATTTTTCCGGGATAAAAAGTAGCCTATGTGTTAATCCAGGCTATAAGCTGTCTACATACCGAATTTCATCCAAATCGGTCTGGCCGTTTGAGCGTGAAGAAGTAACAAACATACACACACACACACACACACACTCACAAACTTTCGCCTTTATAATATTAGTGTGATTCAAACTTTTATTATTGTGTTTTTTGTTAAGTTAGTGATCTTCCTGTGCTAGTCACAATAAATACTTTTTCTTTCTTTCTCTATTTTTTCGGGATAAAAAGTAGCCTTTGTGTTTATCCAGAGTGTCAGCTACTTCCACACCAAATTTCATCAAAATCGGTCGAGGCGTTTGAGTTTGAAAGAGTAGCAAATATATTTGAATTTCTTGCTCATCCCACGGGAGCACTACATTTTTCCGGGATAAAAAGTAGCCTATGTGTTAATCCAGGTTATAAGCTGTCTACATACCGAATTTCATCCAAATCGTTTTGGCCGTTTGAGCGTGAAGAAGTAACAAACATACACACACACACACACACACACTCACAAACTTTCGCCTTTATAATATTAGTGTGATATGAAGCACTGACCCCCGTTCAACTGATAAATTCATTAAACATTTTATCACTTCATAGTAACCTTAAAATCGAAAATATTTAATGATAATAAAGATAATCAGTAGAATTTATTCAATGGCCTTTCATTTTCCTCGTGAAACTTTCAGTTATGATATCAAGACAATAAACTGAGATAACCTTCAGTCAACTGAAGGTTCATCGTTTATTTTTAGTGACAGATATGTGTAAAGGCCTATGAATCAATTGTTTACATCCTAATTGAATTGCATCTGGAATTTTAATTAAAATGAATTTTTAGCAGACTGCTTATGATACGATGATATGATGTGATGTGCTTGACACGTGAAACACAACATTGTTGAACCATTTTCGCATAGGTTCATAAGAGAAAGCGCTCGGAGTCAACATTTATTATTGTGTGCAAGTGAAATAAAAGTAAAATACGATGGCGTCCAATGGCAACCGCGGGCTGATAGTAGTTGCGAACTCTGGGCCCCAATTCTGTATGATTCAACGTTTATATTAGGTCTTTACCTATGAAATTGCCGTTCTGCAGTACTGGCCATTTCAAATCAAAATAATTTTTGTTTGGCTAAGAATTCTAATTTCAAATTAATTTTATTTTAAAAACATGGATTTTTTTTCCAAAAGTAGTCATTTGTTTATTGATTAGTGTTACATTTTCATCGCATTTCAATCTTTTTCGTCATCATGGATACGTTAAAAATTCGAGTAATTATGGAATATGAGTACCGTCGCGGCAGCAACGCGGCACAAGCGGCACGCAACATCAACGACGTTTACGGAGCTAACACTACAAACCAACGCACCACTTGTTATTGGTTTGCTCGCTTCCGTTCTGGAAATTTCGACCTGAAAAATGAACCTCGCGGTCGTCCGAAGACTTTGGTCGACAATGACGAATTAAAGGCGATTGTGGAAGCTGATGATACTCAATCTACGGCTGAATTAGCAGCAGCTTTCGACGTTAGCGTCAAAACAATATTGGTCCATTTGCGTCAAATTGGCAAGGTAAAAAAGCTTGACAAATGGGTGCCCCACGAACTCAATGATCGCCAGCGCGAAGTACGCGTCGAGACGTGCCTTGCACTGCTCAACAGACACACAAATGAAGGAATTTTGAACCGCATTGTTACCTGCGATGAAAAATGGATTCTGTTTGATAACCGCAAGCGCTCAGCAAGTTGGTTGGATCCTGGTTCAGCACCTAAACAATGCCCTAAACGAAAACTTACCCCTAGAAAAGTGATGGTCACTGTTTGGTGGTCTAGCGCCGGTGTGATTCATCACAGCTTCTTACCAAACGGGGTGAGCATTACTTCAGATGTGTACTGTGAAGAACTGAACACAATGATGGAGAAGCTGGCACATCTCCAACCAGCATTGGTCAATCGCTCGTCTCCGCTGCTCCTGCACGACAACGCGCGACCTCATACTGCACAGCAGACGGTCTCCAAGTTGCAAGAACTGGGGTTGGAAGCTCTCCGTCATCCGCCCTACTCACCAGACCTTGCGCCTACAGACTACTACTTTTTCCAGAATTTGGATAACTTCTTGGCGGGAAAAAAATTCAATACCCGAGAGGCAGTACAAAATGCCTTTGAAGAATTTGTTGCCTCCCGTCCAGCTGATTTCTTTAAGAAGGGCATCAATAAACTGCCACTGCGTTGGCAAAGATGCATTGATTGCATGGGTGAATACTTCGATTAATACAAATAAAAAATGCATGAAAAAAATTCGTTTAAATTTTTTCATACAAAACGGCAATTTCATAGGTAAAGACCTATTATCTTACCTCGTGCAAACCACGTCAATATCGTGTCACAAGACACGATATTGACGTGGTTTGCACGAGGTAAATAAAAAGGGGTTTCTACAAAGAAACCCCTTTTTATTTACAGGCGGTTTCGTTCATTGTGTCATAGAGACAGATGGCAGATGTCGTGATTAGCTCTTGAGCTAATCATGACATCTGCCAATAATGTAGTCAATCCTTAAATTCCTTGGAATTGACGTGATTTCGAAGTAAGGTAGTGAATTAGGGCCCTGGTTGACATTTTGAGCGCACATTTTCATGAACCTATGCGGTATCATGCGACACTGAAGAGGTTAAAACTGTCTGTCGAGTTACTTGGTTTGTGCAATAAAAGATAAAGTTTTTTGCAAGGTATTTCACAATAGGTACTATAATTGGGAATGAACATACAGCAGCTCAGGTCAAGTTACTACAAACTGTTTGATAGTTTGGTATATCCTGATGTGCTGTTGTCTGTACCTAATACAGCAGCCGATCTATTTTGTAAAAATTTCTCCGTGAAAACTAATGTGACTTGAAGTGAGCTGTCAATAGAGTCCATCCTTAGCATCAGTTAGAATGACAGCTGACTTCAAGTTCACTTCACCAAGTTTTGACGGTGAGATGTTTAGAGAATAGGACGGTTGAGTTTGTAGATGAGTTACGTTTGCTTCGTCATTGTTTTAACAGAGTAATTTTTTGTTTGTACCTAGATTGATACCTTTATGCATAACTCATTCAATAAATAATAAACTTAATCAGAATCTTATCTATATAGAAAAACCGAGTTCTAGATAAAAAATTGTTCATGGCATTTTATTATTCACTTTTATTTCTTTATGTGTGCAGTTGTAACTTTATGGACGTATTTTTTTTTTTGGGTTTTCCTTCAAAAAGTTATTTATATACTTTTATTGCTACTGCTAATAGCCAAGGTACATACGACATTTTAATCTAGAATAATATTATTTCAAGATAAAAATAATATTATACGTCTGGGTCCTGTCTGTCCGTCTTCATATCACAGCCTTTCACTGTAAAGCTCATAGGTAATAATGATTTCAAAGAAATTCATATACATATATTCCATTTTTAGGGTTCCTTATCTCAAAAGGAAAAGACGGAACCCTTATAGGATCACTTCGTTGTTCGTCTGTCTGTCTGTCAGTCTGTCAAGACCCTTTTTCTCAAGTACGCGTGGAGGTATCAAGTTGAAATTAATATCAAATGCGTAGGTCTATGGTCCCTTGGAGTTCTTAGAAAATCAAGTTTCATGTCATTTATGCGACATATTTTGGTACTCGCAAGTAAATCAAAACCTATAGGGTAGGTACTTCCCGTTGTCCTAGAATCATGAAATTTGGCAAGAAACGAGGACCCACAGCACAAGTAGAGGAAAAGTTCGAAAATTGTTAACTTGTAATTTTATACATAAAAAAAAATTTGGTATTACAATGTTTAGTTTGTTTTTGGGTTAAATTCTTTTCAACTACAGAACCCTCATTGTGCGTGGTCCGACACGCACTTGGCCGGTTTTTTTTAATAGTTATTAAAACATTTACAGTGTCGTCTGCAAACACTTCTTTGACTAAAAGCAAACTCAGTGACATTTATAACGGAAATAGCAAATTTTTGTTTGATACTTATTTTTATCAGTAAACAATTTCTATTTTATACATATAGCTTAATTGCAGCAATAGTACGACTTATAGATTTATCAGTGTTGTTAAAATATTGTAAATGACACGGTCCGTGGATGGGTAATCATCTTTATATAGCGTGATCCCTCCGTGCCTCGGAAAGCACGTTAAGTCGTTGGTCCCAGCTGTCATTTGTCGTTACGGGTCGTCAGAAGCCCGAAAATCTGACAAGCAGCAGTCTTACCAAGGAGTACCATATTACCCAGTGACTGGGTTGTGAAGGTCAGATAGGCAGTCGCTCCATGTAAAATACTGGTATTCAGCTGAATCCGATTAGACTGGAAGCCGACCCCAACATAGTTGGGAAAAGGCAGGCAGATGATGTACATAATAAGATAACTTACAAATTATAATATACAGTACCCAGGTAGGTACGGTATTCACTTTTTACTAAAAATGGCGTGTTAGAAACATTCTCCTGAAACCCCTTCCTCACTCCTGCACCTCCTTCACTCATTCCTCCTCCACTGTTAGAAGCAACAATAGAAATATAAAATTCTTTCTACGGAAGCAACACTATGCGTTGGTTAAAATAGCTATCCAGCTACTTTACGTAAGGGTCGTACTTTACTTACGAATCGGATTTACCGGCCCTATGCGCTGGTGCGTACTGTGAGACCTCATAGTATCATTCTTGAATACCGGTGTCAGAGGGATAGCCCATTTCGATGCACTATTGACTCTACAACCCGTAGGTACTGTTAATTACTTCTTATCATACCGGCGGCGGCGGAAACAAAGGTGGTGACGTATTTTTATACTAATGGGGACTTTTATCATTATCGTTAAGATGTGGATTTGCAAGCAAAACATTTCTCAGTAAATAATAAGGCGTGCTACACATTTGTTCGGGTCCGGCCCCGCTCGGTCCGCTTAGATTCGGCCCGAAGAATAATACAGTCAGACAGAAAAGTGTTAATTTAACGCTTGCACCACAGAAAGTGCAAAATTTAAATAATGTTTGGATAAATAAATAAATAATTAAACAAGTAAGTAACTACTTATCTTTTTTAATATGTTATGTTATGTTGGGGAAAAAGTTTCTTCGCATTTTTTAAGAAAATTCAAAACATTTTTTAATATACATTATTTACATTTATCTAAAGTATGTAGGTACCATTTTGTTAGATAACTTTTTGCTATCTTGTAGGTAGGGACATGATCCCATTGCTATAGAAATTTTGGGACTTCTGATCAAAATACCGCGACAAGTGGTTTTGGCAGTCCTCTCGTGATGTTAACCTGACACTGCCTAAAGAATTCTGAAGAGACTGAAACAGGTGGAAATCTGAAGGTGCAAGGTCAGGACTATACGGCGGATGCATTAACACCTCCCAGCCAAACTCTCTTAATTTTTGCTGAGTGGCTAAAAATGTGTGAGGTCTAGCGTTATCATGATGAAAAACCACACCCCTTCTGTTGATTAATTCCGGCCGCTTTCTCTCAACTTCTTGCTTTAATCTCATCAGTTGTTTGCAGTAGAGTTCAGAATCGATGGTCCTGCCTGGTGGTAACAGCTCATAATGAATAATGCCCTTCCAATCCCACCACACACACAGCATCACCTTGTTGCGAGTTAACCCGGGTTTCGCCACAGTCTGTGAAGCCTGACCGGCCTTTGACCACGACCTTTTTCGCACGTTCTTGTCGTACGTGACCCACTTTTCATCACCAGTTATCAGCTTCTTCAAAAATGGTTCGGTTTCATTACGTCGTAATAAAGAATCACAAATGAGTACACGGTTCATTAGGTTTCTTTCAGTGAGCTCGTGAGGTATCCAAATATCGAGCTTTTTTGTGTATCCAGTTTTTTTCAAATGCGCCAAAACTGTTTTGTGGTCAATTCTCAGTTCTTCAGCTACGTCGTAACTACTGATATGCCGATATTGCTCCACGTTTTCAAAAATGGCATCCATTTTATCCATAATAGGGCGACCAGAGCGACGTGCATCTTTGACATCAAAATTTCCGGATTGAAAACGCTTAAACCAAATTTGTGCTACTCTCACTGACACTGCACTGGGTCCATAAACATCGCAAATTTTTTTCGCGGCTTGCGTTGCATTTTTGCCTTTTTTGTAGTAAAATTTTAAAATGTATCGAATTTCTTCATTAGATTCACTCATCTTGACAGTACGAAAACCAAATGAAAATCACACATTTTCCTAATTTGAATTTGGAATTATGTTCTTTAAAATTTAAACTTTCAATGATATCAAAACCAGCCAGATACAAATAGTATAGCCAAAGAGATTTTATTTTAAGTTCATACATTCTATAATGCGAAAAGACTTTTTCCCCAACCTAATAATATACGCTTTGTACTTTGCTGTGCGACGGGTTAAGCGACGTAGAGGCTATAAAGCTACATTTTTGAAATAAAATCACTGACTACCAGGAAAAATGATGTATCATAAGATTCATAAGTTTATAAAATTCATAATATATATAACAAAATATTAAATGAAACATTCTAGTATAATAAGTTATTTAGAATTAAAATATCACTTTGCCTGACTGTACAAATGGCACTGAATTGGTAGTAAAACATGTGTTATTATTCTTCGGGCTGGGTCTAAGCGGGCCGAGCGGGCCCGAACTCATTTTTGTTCAGCGGTGTCATTGCGTAACACACTAAGCCGACGTTCGCATGGACGTAAAAACATCGCGGCGATTTTTTTTTTGTTTTTAATGCTCTGCTTAGCGCCGAGAGCTGAAAATCCAACAGTGTGTTTTTTCGTCGCGCTAGATTGCATTCTGTTGTTGTTAGGTTGGATTCTCAATGCTCGGCTCAACAACTGGAGTTGAAAATCCAGTGCGCGATAAAATCCCACAGCGATATTTTTACGTCCGTGAGCACGTCGGCTAACAGTAGCAAAGGCTATAATTTTGACAGTTCAACAACATTGATTGCGTTATTTACGTTGTTGAGCAGATAGATTTTTCGAACACATGAATCAATGGATTGGCAATATCCTTCAAAATCATTCAGATTGTGATTTAAAGTTGTGTTACACAATTAGGGTACACACACATCGCCACATTTAATTTGATAGTATTTGCTTAACAACAAAGCTGACCCGAAGCAATTACTAACATATATTCGATTTTGCCACCTCGGCTCGGCTGTGCCGATTAATGCCGACCCGCAGGTACAAGTGTGTAGCACGCCTAATATTAAATTATTATTTTTCCACTCCCAACAAAAAAAATGTTTCATAATAATCATCAATCACGTAATTGATAACTAATTAGTTCCAATCAATCTATGTCCAGAGTTTAGATTATATCGTTTGTCATTTTTTTGATTGATTCAGCTAGTTAGAACATGACTTATTCATTTCCTCTTCAAACGAATGTGTTTTGATAATTTTTACGTGTCTTATATGCCTCATATCCTGTGGTTGATTTAAAGCAATACGTGGTGACGTGTCTAATCAGTCTCTAATTATTAATCAGTCAGTTTCTATTAATCAGTCTTTATGTGAGATCAGAAAGTTAGATATCGACATGGAGTCTTCATGTAAATATCTAATATAATCCGAGGTATAATCCGACTCTGATAAGACATTGAGACAAGTACAATTAAGTATAAAGTGTTTTCAGTTGTAAGTGATATCTTAATGCTTTGAGATATTGCTTGATTTATGGAGTAGGTAAACATTGTATTAACGCGTTAACTGCCAAGATATATTTTCTAAATCGTCCTGCGTATTGATTCCAAATGGTTTAAATAGAATAATTATGCATATTAAAGTGTTCCCTTTTCTTTATTTTAATATAAAAAAAATATAGGAAAAAACCTGTCAGGCACCCGAGCCTGACGTGGCTCGAATCGTACAAGTTGTAGTCCCTATGCCGGTGTCAATTAGGCATTTTTTCAGGCACGTAGATACAAGTAAATACAATGAAGAAGCATAGGTTAGCAAGAATTAAAAAAAAAAATAAGCAAGAAAAAAGACCAAGCAAGTTGTAACTTACTGCCCTCAATGCGCAAATGTCTAGAATACTAGAATTTTATAATATTGAACATCTATATCCAAGATCTATATTAATAGAAATCAATTAGTAGTAGTAGTAGTAGTAGTAGTAGTAGTTTAGTAGTAGTTTTTGTTTGGTAGTTCTATAACTCAGTGTGTTATCGTTGTGGTATCTATCACCCAATTGCCTTCAGTCTTGGTTTATTTCATTTTCATGAAAACGCCACCAGTGAGGCGAAAAATATCTAAAAGAAAAATTAGAAAATTTGCCGGGAAAATTGGAAAATTCGGGAAATTTAAAAGTGCATTTTCTTTGGGAATTTTGTAAGAATTATTGAAATTTTGACAAGACAATGTCAGGTCAGCTAGTAAATAATAATTTTGAATAGCTTTATTGTTTGTTAGACATAATGATTCGCCAAAAAGATGTGAATACCTCATAGTAAATAATAATAATTTTTAAATTTGATTGTGATTTATTTAATTTTTCATAAAAAATACGTGATAGCTTTTGTTCTAGATATAAAAGTAAGAGGCCATGTTGAATATGTCTTGCTTGGGGCCATGTCATTCAATTTTATTAGATAAGAACACTGTACACGTGCTAGACAGCACACTTCGGTCGTTTGGATTTGATGCTTCGGTGTCAGTCACCGGTGGCTGACATGGCCTGAACAGATAGTGAGTCTGTCAGGCACCGGTGACTGACATGGCAGTTAACGTGAAAGTTACAGACTAACTGATCGACTCTTCGAAAACTGGGTCCTAGTGTAGGTATTATTGTCAAATTGAAATAAATACTTTGAAATTATTTGAAGTTGAGGAAACTACGCTGAAATGATCAGTTTTCTAGCTCTAGCCACTCTAAACGTTAGTTGGCCGTCAATATTATCATCATTTTAGATATAAGACGTCCACAGGCTTGCCTTCACAAAATGCATGTCAATAGAATGATCCATAAACACCGATGTCACAGCATGTTCCCAGTTAAATCTCCGTACAAATCCATGTGAACCCTCCGATTCAGCGGCTGTTAGAGTTAATCTAGTAATCTGTTGGCCTTTAAACGAATTTATGACAGGCCCGATCCCGAGCAGGCAGACGTAGTAAATACTGGTTACTAGTTGATATAACCACGTATGCTGCCATGGTTTAATGCAACGGGCAATTAATTGACTGTCAGTCATCGCTGCGAATGTCTGACATTCGAATTTCAATGTATTCGTACCACCATTGTTGGAGGATGCATATTTTTAATTAAGAATTTTTATATTAAACAGTATTTATATGTAGTAGGTTGTGAGAGACGACTTTCGACTTAGAAGGGTAGGCACCAGTTGGCATGAGGACTCACTAATTAAATGGGCCTGAGTAATTAGTTGAATGGATTAGGACACTGTTTTGTGGAGCAGTTGCAGACGTATCCACACGGATTGTGAAAGTTATCGATAAAACTGACGACTACAATAGAACCGCACAACCGATTTTCATTTTCCATATAAGAGCAATGCTAAAAAGAAAAGTCATATTTATAATGCAAATATTAGAAAACGATATAAAAAATCTAAATCCAACAGCTTTTCAGCTGATCGACCCAGACTACAACAACGTACTAATTAGCCCCTAAAGATTATATAACACATTATCAAAATTCACTTACACTTCGCTCAATATCAGGGTGGTACATGACATTTCTTTGCGGTCTCCGGCGTGCGGCCCGGGCTGCACTTGCGGTCACCAGGTTGCCTGAAACCGGCCCTGGCTGGGACATGGTGCGCCTGCGACCCTGGATGTCCTCAGAACTGGAGCCGTTACTGACCGACGCATTTTGGACCTGAGGACAGGAAAAAAGGATAAGAAAACTTTTTTTGAGTCATGGGTTGGTATCACAGCGTGGTATACTATTTATTTATTTATTTATATATACTTTATTGTACACCACAAAATATATACTATGCTCACATTATGTAGGTAAATATCCGCCGGTACCTAATACTCAAATACGTGCGCGTATTTGCGTACCCGAAAATTGCTATGAACAACTGGACATATTGTTAATCTTGGGTCTATGGTAATCTCGTCATGTGATAGGTCTGGTATGTATGCATATTTTTAACCGACTTCAAAAAGGAGGTGGTTCTCAATTCGTCGGAACCTTTTTTTTTTTAATTTTTTTTTTAATTTTTTTTTTATGTATGTTCCCCGATTACTCGAAGATGGCTGGACCGATTTGGATTTTTTTTGTTTTGTTCGAGAGTGTATACATCACAATTGGTCCCATATAAAATTGATAAACTTTGCTTCGGTAGTTTTTGAGTTAGCTTCAATAATACGTATTTTTTCCCCACTTTTATATGGATGATGTTCTAGTTTGTTTTGCAGGTAGTGGTATTTGAATTTGTGTGGGGTAGGTACACAACTAAAAAGTGAAAAATAAAAACTTTTTTACAAAAAAATACAACCGACTTCCAAAAACAACACTACAAAGTGAAAAATAACTTTAATTTCGGAAGTCGGTGGCAAAAAACGAAAATACATTTAACCACACACCGACTTCCGAAATTAAAGTTATTTTTCACTTTGTAGTGTTGTTTTTGGAAGTCGGTTGTATTTTTTTGTAAAAAAGTTTTTATGGAATGGCATTAGGTAATGAAAAACCAAGTTCCTATTTTATATTGTCCGTTAATACCTAGTACTCGTATTGTACCTAATTGTGAAACGTGCTTGAGAACATCGTAGTGTTTCGAGCGTAGCGTAGACTTTTTCAGTATATCATGCACACAAAATAGACTACTGTTTCTTTTTAAATAATGTATTTGTATTAAATTGTATGAAAAGGCCGCTATTTAAATATTTTTTTACTAGCCCAATTCCTAACAGCCCATAATAAAGATGCACTAAACAGAAATGATTATGTTTTTCCCTATTCATGTACTTACGAAGACTAAATCTGTTTTGAGTTAAATGTAATTAAATATCAATCGGAAGGGTTCTTTGATGTGTGGCTACCGGTTGGAGAGAAATCTTCTTGTCAAAGGAAAGTCAGCGTATTTTTCTTGTACATGATTATTAAATAATTCGTAGGATTGCGAATACTGTGGGTCTTTTCATTCACGTAATAAATAATTAATTGTTATTAATTCCTAACATTTATTGACAAGTTTTTGTCTACGAAATCTAACTTGCTTTTTTAAGCAAATATTGTCGATCGGAACTGGAAAGTATAAAGAATAGGTATGCAGTTTTAAGGAATAAAGTATAGTAAATTAAAGTTGATTAACGTGGATGCGCTGTGGCAGCCCGCGAAATTCAAATTTTCTTGCGTTTTATGCAATTTGCAGGTCCGTGTCAGGTTGTATCTTGATCAAAATGTGATACGCGATAATAAAACATGTATTTACATAATTTTAACCATAAAAATCATCAATACGTCTCTAAGTTAGATTTCGTGCAGAGTCGTTAGATGTCGTTCGTTCGACGAATCTGCACGAAATCTAACTTAGAGAGATGTATTGATGATTTTTATGGTTATAATTATGTAAATACATATTATATGTTTTAGTATCGCATATCATATTTTGATCAAGATACAACCTGACACGGACCTGCAAATTGCAAAAAACCCAAAAAAAAAAAAATGAATTTCGCGGGCTACCACAACGCTTATCTTGTTGACTTATTATCAGTAGCTCTTAAATGTATGAAGCTTGACAGACAGCTGTGCTGCTGCTGGGTAATTTGTTGCGCCACTTCTTCCCAGCACTAGGAAATGGTGAAGGGCGGGCGTTTTGGGGGTCTTACCTATGTAATTTTCACGTTCAAAAGTGCTGATTCTCAACTATTCTAGTTTCAATAAATGACTTTTCATTATTATCATCATCACAATCAGCCTATAATGTCCCACTGCTGGGGCACAGGCCTCCTCTCGGTGAGAGGGAGTGGGGCGTAATCCACCACGCGGGCCCAGTTGGTAGATGTCACATGTCTTCGAATTTTTGGTTCTAGGACACGCCGGTTTTCTCACGATGATTACCTTCACCGTTTTGAGGCAGTGGTGATGAAATTAAATACACAAAGTAAAGTGCTTGGCTGGGTTCGAACTCACGACCGGCGACGACTCGTAGGTCCGGGCCGATACCACTGGGCCACCACTGCTCCCCAAATGACTTTTGATTTTGATTATTTAGGCGGGTATCACGCCTCCACCTAAATGTAACATTTCGTCGATTGGAATTGGATACTATACAGATGTATAAGCATATTAAAGTTGTGTGCGTTGATATATCTGTTATGGCGCTTTCATATATCTGCAGTAGTATAAAAGATTAAAGTTGGTAGCCAAGTGCGAATTCATGCATTAAGATAAATAGATAACAATCAATCTGCCTAGCCTTTTCCCAACTATGTTAGGGCCGGATGCAGCTGAATACCAGTATTTTATATGGAGCGACTATCTGACCTCCACAACCCAATTACTGGGTAATACGATACCCCTTGGTAAGACTGGTTGTCAGACTTTCGGGCTTCTGAGGACCCGTAACGACTGTCAAAAATCCACGAATGACAGCCAGGACCAACGGCTTAACGTGCTTTCCGAGGCACGGAGGAGTCTCGGTATGTAAAGCTGGTCACCCATCCACGGACCAACCCCGGCAAGCACAGGTTAACCTGATGGATCGACCCGTGCGGCTGCTATTATTTAACCACGAGCTCCTCTAAAATAAATAGATAAGCGTATCATAATTAATTTTACGTTTCATTAGTATCGCTGATAAATAAATATATCAGCGTAATGATAATTATTATTATTATTATAACTGATTTGAATGAGCATTAGGTTCTAGTTCATTAAGGAAAAGTTCTTTAGTAATTATGAGCTTATCATCTGTCTTTCGTGTTTTGTTTTTAACTATACTTGAGGACTGGCGGCACCTGCTTTGATAGCGACTTTATTATACTAATCAGTACAGAGTACTACTCACATGATTCCTAGGTTCGCGGGGTTTCAAGCATGACAGCATGGCACTGATTCTTGATAGCATTTCAGCTAGTGACGTCACAATTCCAAACAATTCTATACTACAGTAAGATTTCACCGGTAGTCCCATAAAACAATAGACCAAAAACACTATTCATGTTTATTGCGTCTTAATTGAATGTTGATCCACTAGTTAAACAATTGGGACTCACGTTGAGGCATTGTGTATCAATATGTAACCTTGTCCGGCAGCTGGTATCATGGCGGTACATCTCAGCTGTGAGTAAGACGGTTATGAGCTCTCGAACTGACTTGACTGACTGAACTGACAGACAGTCAGACAGTTCGTCGTAATTCACTATAAATGCCGCCGATTGACTTCCACATTGTTATTTAGTAAAGATTTTTGTTTGTGGAAACCATTGTGATTGTAATTAGTGCTCTACTTCACTTTGTCTTTAAATGCTTTGTCTCACAATAGTTTTCGACGAGTTGAAGTTTGTAACTTAAAACTTGAGATCTTGCCTGTTTGACTAGGAGGACAAAAAATATATACTTTGTTATCAATATGACTTTGAATATTATAATTACTTTTTGCTATACAATATTTTTAGTCCAAAGTAGGAAAGAAGAGTTTATAGTTTCTCTAAAAAAATAACTTGCAAAGAAGTATTTTAAATACTTTTAGCAAGTTACCGAAGATATAAGGAACCTAATTATTTTAAGTGTCTTCAATAAATCTAGTTATTTTAAAAATCCCTTTTTCGCTCTCTAATGTATCTATTCCAATTATTAAGTCACTTCTTCTTTTATTCATGCTTAGCCCATGAACAAAAGGGGAAGTCTTGTGAAAAATAAAATACAATAATATGTACGTACCCCAGGATCGTCTCCTGTACCAATTTCAGAAGGATCGGCTCCTTCATCTTCACCAAATTGTTGCAGGGACGTCTCCGAGTGGAACTTTTTATTTCCCAATTTCCCCCTATTTACAATTTCATCTAAAACCTCCTTCCTCGCTGTGTCCGTCATTTTTATATCTTATTTTACACTTTTTTTTTAACAAATAAATCACTCTCTGGAGGACATTTTTGTTGACACTAAGCTCGTGCGATTTAGATTGCAAATGAATTAATAAAAACATGATCGGTTTCCTATCTGTTATCAAGTAAAGACGTATCTATAATAAATGTGTAGGTAATTATCGCAATTTTACGATCGACGCACACTTCCTCTTTGGGTTATTTTCGAAGGAAAAATTAATAATTTCTATATTATTGTTTATGAGTAGTCACTAGTCAGTAGTCCTTCACAGTTAATTTTGGTTGATTACCGATCTGTTTATGTAGAAGAGATTTCACTCAACGATAACACTGGGTTTATTTATGCGTCATCTGTTTGATTGTTTTTTTAACCGAATTCAAATGGAGGCTATGCATTATTGACGTTTTGTTTTTTTTGCCGTATTTCTCGATATTTTTGGGCATTTAAATTTTACACGATTCCTTTCTCATTTAAAGGTCTCAGAAGCCCACGAGGGTCACTTTCTTGATTAAATTATATTAGCTTTGGTTGAGCATAGTAGGCATAGCTACCTAAACATGCTGGCAATGCACGGTTTACTACCAGGACATTCACTGCCAACTAGAGGTGAAAACTGTTTGGATCATTTTATCTTGAAAATGGACAAAAACAAAAAATCTGCCTCAATTGTTGTACTAGATACTACCATTACGGACCACTTAATGATATTCTTGAAGTTATCAAATATCACGTCGGCGGATAAATGCTCTAAAACAAAAACAGTTGTTGATTTTGAGAAAGCGATAATAACTTTAAAAGAAAGTAGTATTTTCGAACTGAATTCAATTAATGATCCTGTTGCACTTACTGAATTTTTGATTGAAAAACTCAGATATTGCCTTCTACTAAATACCATAACAACCTTAATCCCGAGAAATAACCGCATAATTAAACCATGGATTAGTATAGGAATCTTACGTTGTATTCAGAACAGGAATAATATGCAGAGAAAACTACGCCTAGATCTGAATAACGATATCTTAAAAATAACATACAGAAGGTATCGTAATTACTGCAATAATCTTATTAAAAAACTTAGAAGAAAATATGACAGGGAACAGATAAACAAAGCAAATAAAGACACTAAAAAATTATGGAAAGCTATAAATAATATCACGCATCGGAAACAAACAAAAACTCAAAATTTAAATTTATTGGAGATAAAAGCAACCTCTCATGAGTCTGTGAATCACGTCAATAACTATTTCTCTAACGTTGGTAAAACTTTGGCTCAGGAAATCATCTCTACCAATCTGTCGCAAGATCATGAGACTTATAACTTGACGGATTCACAGGCCTCATCTTTTGTGCTTCTAGAAACTGATCCTCAGGAAGTCCATGGCGTATTGATGAGTCTTAAAACTGAGAGCGCACCTGGATGGGACAATATATCTACTAATTTTCTTAAATCGGCCCGTGACGTGGTGGTACCAATTATTGCACATCTTGCTAATCTGTGTTTCACTCAAGGTATTTTTCCACCCGTTCTAAACCAAGCCATCATTACACCTGTGCACAAGGGTGGCGACAGAGCCGATGTGGCCAACTACAGACCCATCTCGGTCTTATCTGCAATTTCAAAAATAATAGAAAAGTTAATTAACACTAGATTGATAAATTACATGAGCAAATATAACATTATATCTGGGTGTCAATACGGATTTAGGCAAGGATTATCGACAGAAGATGCAGTCTCAGGATTATCCTCTTATATTGTTGGAAACGTGGATAAAGGCAAAAGGTGTTTAACTGTTTTCCTGGATCTAAAAAAAGCCTTCGACACCGTCTCTGTTGCCATTCTTGTGCGGAGTTTAGAAAACATAGGCGTCAGAGGAGTCCCTTTGGTTCTGCTAACAGATTATCTCCAGAATAGAAAACAACGTGTAAAGATAGGAAACTACGTCAGTGATGAGTTAAAGGTGAGCTTCGGTGTCCCGCAAGGCAGTGTTCTGGGGCCTACGCTTTTCTTAATATATATAAACAGCCTTTGCGAAATGAAGCTTGAAAATGGGCGTATTTTTTCCTATGCAGATGACACAGCCATTGTCTTCACTGGAGACACGTGGGAATCTGTATATCGATATGCTGAAAAGGGACTTATAAAGGTTGCAAAATGGTTAAATTATTTTTTACTAACACTAAACACCTCTAAAACTAAATATATAGCATTTACTAATTACAACAATAGTCAACCTGGACCTAGTCATAACCTTAGAATACATAGCTGTGATAATCCTACTAGCACAAAGTGTTCTTGTATTAAAATAGCAAAAGTAACTAATATAAAATATCTAGGTGTTATGTTAGACCAACGATTATCTTGGCATTTACACGTGGATATGGTCATGTCTCGAACTAGAAAACTTATTTGGCTTTTCAGGACTTTACGACATGTTACCTCAAAAACTTTATTAAATCAAATATACGTTTCACTAGCCCAGTCAGTACTAGTATATTGTATACCTGTTTGGGGTGGGGCCACAAAAATCAAATTTCTAGAACTGGAAAGAGAGCAAAGGTCTCTCTTAAAAGTGATGTATTTTAAATCGTATAGATTCCCTACTGAAAACCTTTACTCACAAAGTGGCCTTCTCACAGTCAGAAAATTATATGTACTCCAAGCTACTTTAAAATTACACAAAACCCTCCCCTATGATTCTGATCTCAACAAAAAACGGAGAAAATATCTTGTTGCACCAGAAGTCTCGGTTAAAACCTCCTATGCGAAACGGCAGTTCACCAGACAATCCGCTTCCATGTACAACAAAATAAATAAACTTTTAAATATTTATCCTATGAGTTATCGAGAATGTAAGAAATGTTTAAAAGACTGGCTAAAATGTAAGAGTTATGACGACATTGAAACTCTCTTACAAAGTATCATGTGATAACTTAAATGTGATAACTTAACGAAAGCGACATACACAAACACACACCCGCACCCTTACACACTCACACACACCCCCCCCCCACACACACACCCACACACACATACCCTCCTAGATTTAAGTTAAATTTCGTTTGTATGTACACTCCTACATTATTATTGTTTGTAGTTTTAGAAGAGCGGGGTGTCCTAGTACAGGTATTTATTATACTTAAAAGGAGGCCTCTATGCAAGATTATATATTGTAGAAGTTTGTAAAGTTAACTGAAATAATTTTTTTTTTTTTTTTTTTTTTTTTTTGGTTGAGTAGTTAGGTATGTAACCAACTTCACAGGTAGGTACCTAGTTATTCAGTTATTCACTAGGATTTAGCGATTTACGAATAAATTTGAAATTAAACTTATCGATCTCTGAATAAAGTAGACTTTAAACAACGAAATCGAACGGTTAATTTTCACTCCTACTAACTTATCTGTGAAATGGTGAAAATTGGAACTACGGCCGTCATGTTGAAATGTCTTCGATTGTGCCGACGCATGTCATTCGATTGTGTCGACGCATCGACGGTGGCGTCCTCTTTCAGTTCACAGATAAGTTGGTAGGACTGTATATGCAAAAGTTTTATTTCGCAAAAGACATTTCATGATGTCCACGCTCTTACTTTTCTTATAAGTTTTAATCGTTTTTGCACTTTTAAGACACGCAATTATAGGATTCATATCAACACATTGATTTCACGTGATATACCTACGTTGATAACAATCACAAAAATTCGTCATAGGTCAATTGCTTTTATTGAACGTATTTTCTTTGACAACAAAAGCGGGGACTTGTCATATCAAAATTTATTGTTTACCTTGAGAATATGGATATTACTATGAGTAATTTAACCTAGATTTCTGGTACTTGATAACTCTTTCAGGTCACATACTGAAAAAAACCCGGCCTAGTGCAAGTCGCACTCGCTCGCTGTGGTTCCATGCGTATCTACCACCGAAACAAATGATAGTTTTTACTAGCATAGTAAGGCTAGTAACACAGTAAAACAAATAAAAAAAACATAGATAATCAAATAAGTAAATAACACTATGTGTGTTTCAGTTGGCTGCCTATTACAGTTAAATAGACGAAGAAACAGACGGCGAGACGCAGATGGTTCCGTAGGAACCCTTTGAGAGTACGGAGCCCTAAAAATCAAAAAAATATTTGTGTACCTAATCACAAGCCATTTAACCAGAACTATGTGAAATAGATCAAAATTGGTGAGCATTGAGAGTGGCAGCTTTATTTCGGTGTAAAATCGCATGTAAAATAAAAAACTTTTTACAAAAAAAAAATAAAAATAAAAACCGACTTCGAAAAAAACACTACAAAGTGAAAAAACTTTTCACCTTGAGTTAGAATTGTTTTTTTTTTTTGTGAATGTCAGGTTCGCGGGTGTATTTCTCAGAAGGGGTTGAAACATATCTCAAAATTTTGTACCTAATTAGTACCACTCGTTAAATAATTTGTACCTCGTGGGATCGCAAGTTATTGCAATAGTTTCATACACCCGCCATTCTGCCGTCAGCTTGGCGGGTGTATTACTGTGTAGCCGAAACTACTGAGAAACTAGATATAAAACATACATGGATATTTAGCACTTAATTGGTACCTCTTGAAACATACCGTAGGTCAGTGAAATCTATTCGGAATTCGTCAGAAATTGAAAAATTGATCTACAGCCATTCCTTTATACAGGATGTTACAATATGTTATTTGTTTGACACAAAGAGTAGAGGCAACCGGAGATATTTGACTATACATATACAACGGGTGGAATGACAGCTCACTTCACCATCGTTTTCAAGGTAAGTTTTTACAGAAATAGACCGGCAGGACTCGTTTACTCCATCGGCCGACCGGCATGTCGTTTAGTTGCGGTTGCAGCTGAATACCAGTGTTTTAGTATTTTTATTAATTGTTTTTTATTACCTACCTATATAAAGTATCCTATACCTAAATAACAAAAAACAATTAATAAAAATACTAGATTATATAAGACATTCACTTATCTTACATTCAATCTCCAGCGTTTGCTGGTCTATCAGAGTACATAAGTACCTACTACGTAATATTAACAAAATTGTGATGTCTCTTCCACAAATGCCAAGTTGAACGCGTGCCATGCCTGCCCCGGTGGAAGAAGAGGCACTGACGATGCCCTGAACACAGCTTAATGGTAGTTTATTAAAAAAAGTAGTTTTGTTAACTGAAACCAATGATGTTATAAAGGAAAGATATGCTACGTTCATACTGAGCGGCATTCAGATATCGTTGCGTTGTTATTACATTTGTAAGTACTTAAATAAACAGTAGTTTTTAACTATGACTGCGATAGATAATTAAAATAAATAATAAATAAAATAATCATTCCGATGAGATTTTACTGACTTAAGGTACTTATGCTTAGAAAGGGACCAATCAGGTACTATTATTCTGTGGCGTATGTTCGAGCATGCTTGCATTTCCACTGGAAATTGGCAGCAATTTGCTGCTTTGTGACACTTAAGCCTAGTCATACACAGTCAGGATGGAGTGCTTCAAGCTGCGACTGCATACTGAACTACAGTCTTCTATTTACATATATATACTGAAAAATCGAGCTGTCGATTGCTCGCGAGCAGTTACACCCTCCGCCCGCGCTCCTCATTCCATGTCGCGTGCGCCTACCACCCGCTCACTTTTGCAGCAGTGACTCGCTTCTCATTTTATATACACTAGTCTATGACTCGCTGGCAGCTTCAAGCAGTTGACGTTGCCTGCACGAGCGGTTCCAATTAGGTACTAAATATCCATGTATGTTTTATATCTAGCTTCTCAGTAGTTTCGGCTACAAAGAAATACACCCGCCAAGCTGACGTCAGAATGGCGGGTGTATGAAACTATTGCAATAACTAGCGATCCCACGAGGTACAATTTATTTAAAAAGTAGTACAAATTGGTACTAATTAGGTTCTAAATTTTGAGATACGTTTCAACGCCTTCTGAGAAATACTCCCGCGAACTCAGGTTCGCGGGTGTATTTCTTTTCTTTTTTTTTTCTCATTCACGTTGTTTTTTTGTGTAAAAAGTTTTGCATTTTTCACTTTTTAGTTGTGGTACCTACCCCTGATGGAGGAGCTCGTGGTTAAGTAATAACAGCCGCAAGGGTCGATCCACCAGGTTAAGCTACGCTTGCCGGGGTTGGTCCGTGGATGGGTGACCATCTTTACATACCTACAGAGACTCTTCCGTGCCTCGGAAATTACGTTAAGCCGTTGGTCCCGGCTATAATTCGTGGATCTTTGACAATCTTTGTGGGTCGTCAGAAACCCGAAAGTCTGATAACTAGTCTTACCAATGATTATCGTATTACCCAGTAACTGGGTTGTGGAGGTCAGTTAGGCAGTCGCTCCATGTAAAATACTGGTATTCAGCTGCATCCGGTTAGACTGGAAGCCGACCCCAATACACTTGAGAAAAGGCTAGGCAGATGATGAACTACCCCAGACAAATTCGTATACCAACCACTGCTTGATGTAAACATCAGCAAAATAAACTTATATTAACATCATCAACATACACAAAGTGGAGTAGATTACATACGTATTGTTGAAGCTAACTCAAAAACTACTCATTAGAACTTGACCTTTATATGAGACCACCCCAGGAATACACTCTTTCAAACAAAAAAAAATCAAAATCGGTCCACAATTGATGCAACTATCGATGAACATACATACAAAAATACACACCGACGACCAAAGAACCTCCTCCTTTTTTGGAGTCAGTTAAAATTAATGTACTTGTACCTACTCAGTGGAAACACGTGTCTCTTCTATTAATCTATATTCTATATAAATAAAAATGAATGGCTAAATATGTTGCGAAGCGCAAAACTCGAGAACGGCTGGACCAATTCGGTAATTTTTTTTTTCAAATATTCGCTGAAAGTGCATTTTCTGTGTGGAATTTTGTATGAATTGTTGAAACTTGGACAGGATAACGTTTGTCGGGTCAGCTAGTTTCAAATATTGAAAAACAACTTCAGAAACTAAGATTGGTTGGTTGGTAGGTTAAAAGTGCATCTTATCAAGATACCTTAGTAATAATAAAAAGGTAGATAATAGGTCTTTACCTATGAAATTGCCGTTTTGTATGAAAAAATTTAAACGAATTTTTTTCATGCATTTTTTATTTGTATTAAACGAAGTAATCACCCATGCAATCAATGCATCTTTGCCAACGCAGTGGCAGTTTATTGATGCCCTTCTTAAAGAAATCAGCTGGACGGGAGGCAACAAATTCTTCAAAGGCATTTTGTACTGCCTCTCGGGTATTGAATTTTTTTCCCGCCAAGAAGTTATCCAAATTCTGGAAAAAGTAGTAGTCTGTAGGCGCAAGGTCTGGTGAGTAGGGCGGATCACGGAGAGCTTCCAACCCCAGTTCTTGCAACTTGGAGACCGTCTGCTGTGCAGTATGAGGTCGCGCGTTGTCGTGCAGGAGCAGCGGAGACGAGCGATTGACCAATGCTGGTTGGAGATGTGCCAGCTTCTCCATCATTGTGTTCAGTTCTTCACAGTACACATCTGAAGTAATGCTCACCCCGTTTGGTACGAAGCTGTGATGAATCACACCGGCGCTAGACCACCAAACAGTGACCATCACTTTTCTAGGGGTATGTTTTCGTTTAGGACATTGTTTAGGTGCTGAACCAGGATCCAACCAACTTGCTGAGCGCTTGCGGCTATCAAACAGAATCCATTTTTCATCGCAGGTAACAATGCGGTTCAAAATTCCTTCATTTGTGTGTCTGTTGAGCAGTGCAAGGCACGTCTCGACGCGTACTTCGCGCTGGCGATCATTAAGTTCGTGGGGCACCCATTTGTCAAGCTTTTTTACCTTGCCAATTTGACGCAAATGGACCAATATTGTTTTGATGCTAACGTCGAAAGCTCCTGCTAATGCAGCCGTAGATTGTGTATCATCAGCTTCCACAATCGCCTTTAATTCGTCATTGTCGACCAAAGTCTTCGAACGACCGCGAGGTTCATTTTTCAGGTCGAAATTTCCAGAACGGAAGCGAGCAAACCAATAACAAGTGGTGCGTTGGTTTGTAGTGTTAGCTCCGTAAACGTCGTTGATGTTGCGTGCCGCTTGTGCCGCGTTGCTGCCACGACGGTACTCATATTCCATAATTACTCGAATTTTTAACGTATCCATGATGACGAAAAAGATTGAAATGCGATGAAAATGTAACACTAATCAATAAACAAATGACTACTTTTGGGGAAAAAAAATCCATGTTTTTAAAATAAAATTAATTTGAAATTAGAATTCTTAGCCAAACAAAAATTATTTTGATTTGAAATGGCCAGTACTGCAGAACGGCAATTTCATAGGTAAAGACCTAATATTATAAACAAAACTGAGAACGGGTCTTCTCGCGATATTCCTTTTTACGAGGTAAACAGAGGCCTTAGTGCGAGTTTTTATACTTACTCGATCACGTTAAAGTAAACGTCAATTTGTACTGAAATTGAACAAGCGCCGTCTGGTGACTACAATGGGAATCTCAATTATTCCATACAAATTGACGTAACGCAACGTTAACGTAAACGCGATCGAGTAAGTATAAAAACTCGCACTAAGACCACAGGTACCTACTTGTTTCCCGACGTTTCGACCGCCTTGCAGCGATCGTGGTCACGGGAGGACTGATGACAGCTCAGCGACGTCTTCGTAAAGTGCGGGGCATATACCCTCACTTAGTCTTCACAATTTTTATTATTGTCACTGTCGGTACAGTGTGTACAAATCGCGAAAGTTTAAAAAGTTTAAAAGGTAGATGTTCACGACCTTTATAGTACGAGAGTCCACGAACAAGACCTTGTCGCATCGTTTTACGGCCAAACCCGCATAAAATCGTTAGTTTAGGAGTCTGTAGCCATAGTGCGAGTTTTTATACTTACTCAATCGCGTTTACGTTAACGTTAATCACGTTAATTCGTATGGAATAATTGTTATTCCCATTATAGTCACCTGACGGCGCTTATTCAGTTTCAGTACAAATTGAAGTTTACGTTAACATGATTCAGGAAGTATAAAAACTCGCACTAAGGCCTCAGAATCAGAACCCGCCTCGGTGGACAGTACCGGTCAGAAACGTCACAGTAAGATGGGGGCTCATTTTTGCTATGTCAAAAAAAGTAGGCAGACGGTTGTATCACAATATGTCTGATATTAAAAATTTACATAGGTTTCGTCGTTTTATTATGAAAAAGTTTGTTTTCAGACATTATGCGCATTTTCTAAAATGCCAAAACTGACTGACTGGCTAAATATTTTTTCAAATCTGAAACCTATGTACATTTTTATGGCTGATGCTAAGCTATGTACATTTTGATGGTCACAGAAATTCATATGTGTACCAATTTTTAACTTAATCGGTCTATTAGATTCGGAGCAAACTGGCTGTGACAGACGGACAGACAGACAGACAGACACACGAGTGATCCTATAAGGGTTCCGTTTTATCCTTTTGAGGTACGGAACCCTAAAAACGGAACCCTTATAGGAAAACTTCGTCGTCCGTCTGTCTATCGGTTAGTCTGTCAAGACCCTTTTTCTCAGGATTGCGTGGAGGTATAAAGTTGAAATTAATATCAAATCCGTAATTCTATGAACCTTTAGAGTTCTTAAAAAATAAGCATCTAAGTCAAGGAATAAAAAAAATACGGCCATTTATGCGACATATTTTAATACTCGCAAGTAAATCAAAACTTGGGTACTTCCCGTTGACCTAGAATCATGAAATTTGCCAAAAAGCAAGGTAGCACAAGTAATGGAAAAAGTCCGAAAATTGTTAATTTATAATTTTATCACTATAAATATTTTCAGTATGTCAGTCTGTCAAGACTCTTTTTCTCAGAAACGCGCGGAGGTATCCAGTTGAAATTAATATAAAGTACGTAAGTCTATGCTCCCTAGGAGTTTTAAAATAATTAAGCCATATATGGGACATATTTTGATATTCGCAAGTAAATCAAAACCTATAGAGTACTTCCCGTTGACCTAGAATCACAGCACAAGTAAAGGAAAAAGTCCAAAAATTGTTAATTTGTATGACATAAAAATTTTTTTTGGGAATACAATGTTAAGTTTGTTTTTGGGATAAATTTTGTGCGTGGTCCGACACGCACTTGGCCGGTTTTTTCCCCAAACATTGTTTTTTAAGTTTAAAGATTCTTTATTTATTCTAAAAGAACATACATTGTTCACTTATCGAATAAATACATAACTAGCGTAAAGTGTAGTCCAGTAGCTAATATAATACTTAGTATTTTTTCTTATGTTGTTAATTTAATAGTTTTGCGTTGTTAGTGACGTGCTGTTTGAGTTTAGCTTTAAATATGTTAAAAGAGGATGCTCCTGATGTCTGCCGGTAAATTATTATAAAGTTGTACACCTTCATAATTTATATTTTTCCTGGCACAATGCGTCCGCGGGGGGTGCGTCTGTATTTGGTTTGGGTTTCTTTGGCTATATTTAGATGTTTTTATGTTAAAGGTATGGAATGGTTTTGTTAAGAATTTTCCTAATGAGAATGCAGGAATTGAATGTGTAAAGTTGATGAATGCTTATTAGTTTGGTGTATTTGTATAGTTCGGAAGTAGGTGTGTTATAGTCGTAGTTGAATAGAAGTTTAATTAATATTTTGTTTTGTGCTATTTGTAGATCTTTAATCGTAGATTTGGTGGCGCATCCCCAGATTTCGATTAGGTAATTTATGTGTGTTTTTTAATAGATTTATGAAATAAAATGATTAAAAAATGAATTGTTTGTCAAATAAATAATACTAAAAAAATATTAAATAAAATGAAAGAAAATATTGAAATAAAAGTTTTAAATTTTTTAATTCTCAATTTCTCTTCTAGTACCATTAGTTAGTTCGACTCCTATCTCAAAGGCCGGTCGCAGCGGGTTCGTCTCGACGAGACTTCTTCTGACTGGTGCTCTCTTACTGCGGAGGTGCCTCAGGGTGGCGTTCTCTCTCCTCTTCTCTTTTCCATTTTCATTAACTGTGTCACCAATGTCATCTCTTCTTTCTTCCATCTCTATGCCGACGATCTGCAGCTTTACAACCATTTCCTGAGAGAAGATGCGGAAGCTGCCGTGTGTGCCATGAACAGAGACCTGGATTTGATTAGTGAGTGGTCGCGGTCCTTTGGACTGCAAATCAACCCTAGGAAATCCCAGGCTATAATTATTGGCGGCAGATATATGCGGAATAGGCTCGATGTTGCGTCGCTGTCTCCACTCTGTCTGAATGGAGTTCAGATTGAATACGCAAATACTGTTAAAAACCTGGGGGTAACCATGGACTCCTACTTATCGTGGACTGCCCATGTTGCTCAAGTCAGTCGCAAAGTGCACTACACGTTCCATTCCTTGAAATGCATCCAGAGCTTCTTGCCCTTGAAAACCAAAATCTCCCTTGCTCAAACTCTCATTCAGCCCATTATTGACTACGCTGATGCCTGCTATTTGGATGCCACTGAGGAGCTTTTGAATAAACTTGAGCGTTTGCAAAATATCTGTATTCGTTTTGTTTTTAACCTTAAAAAGTATGATCACGTTTCTAACTTCCGCAAGATACTCAAGTGGCTCCCTATTCGACTTCGCAGGAACTCTCGGATATTATGTCTTTTATTTAACATCCTTCACAACCCTAAAACGCCTTCCTATCTGCGGGAACGCTTTTCCTACGCCCGTCCTTTTGATGTGCCTTGCAGGTCGCATCTGAGAAACCTCCTTAAATCTTCTTCCCACTCCACTGACTTCTACTCCTACTCCTTCACTGTCCACGCGGTTCGGTTGTGGAATTCACTTCCGCCTGACATTAGGGACTGCCAAACAATTGCAGTATTTAAAAGAAGAGTGAAAGAACACTATCTTTAAACTTCGTCATAGTTGTTAGTTATTTTAGTGGTATTTATTTTAGTAGTATGTATGTATTTAAGTATTTATTATATGTTTTATTTAATGAGTTAATTGTTTTGGATTTAATGTATTTTATTTTCTCTTCTACTCTTACACACGTTGTCTACATCTCTTTTTATCCTCTGTCCTATCGCAGGTATGCTGGAAGAGATTTCTTTTGAAATAAGCATCACCTTTGTACGTATTTTTCTGTTCCTTTCTGTTTGTCTGTTTATTTGTGTGTACATAAATGGTTAAATAAATAAATAAATAAAATAAATAAATTCATTAAGAAGTTTTAATAAAATAAAAAGTTTATCAGGTATTTATTTATTTTGTTAGGTAAATTATCTGGCAAACTTGTTGTTGTGTAATGATGAAATGTGTTTTTGCCAAACGTTGTTTGTCAAGTGAAAATTAATTTTCGGTGAAATGATAGCATACCGATTTATTCGCAAGTACAAAAAGTCTTGTTTTCAAGTTAACATTGCTAATTGACCAATAATGACATACATACATACACTTGAAAACAAGATTTTCAGACGGTTTGCTATGGACTTTTTTGCCATTTTTAATTTTCTCAAATGGTCTCCTGAGTACGTGCGACGCTATTGGTGTATGTTGTGTTTTAGGTATCTCAAATCTGTCGTTCAACTATAAAATCCGAAAATCAGACAGATTGCTATGAAACAGTTCGGTATATTTTAATGTCATAATTAAAAATTCGGACAGTGCAGACGGGACGCGGAAAATTTCTTTAATTAGTATTTTTGTATTCAGAATAACTAGATCTTTCGATTTTATACGTTTTGATCGTAAAACGATGAGGCAAAAATTTTGCTCATGAGCTCTCGTATTACGACGTTACTCACATAACCTAATCTATGTTGCATTTAATCCAGAATTACCTTATGTCTGACAGCATAATAGAAGTACATAATACACATAATGTCATGCTATTTATGATCGCATGATTATTATTACGAGAATTCACCTCACAGTTAAAAGTGCACTCGTAAAATTAATCCATTTATATGTTTATCAACAAAAATTTATAACTTTCCTTGATTAAAGTACGCGCTATTCTGACTGGCACTGAAGAAACAATGTTTAGTGGAGTACCTACTATCGGTTTATATGGTGCCTAAAAATATAAATTGTAGATATGTGGCACACATGTGAAATTTTAGGTAGGTACCTACCTACTTTTATTTATTTGTATGAATACTATAGTATCTACGTACTACAGACATTTTACATCATATACTTACATTTTACATTCATTATTATATGTATATATCATACTCCGTTATTGATTTTGCATTAGTATTTTTGCGAATCGGTCTGAAACGATTTGTTTTCTTTAATTTCCTTAATTTTTAATGTTATGACACTTATGTGAGCTCGTGGCTAAGTAATAACAGCCGCACGGGTCGATCCATCAGGTTAAGCTACGCTTGCCGGGGTTGGTCAGTGGATGGGTGACCATTCTTTACATACCGAGACTCCTCCGTGCCTCGGAAAGCACGTTAAGCCGTTGGTCCCGGCTGTCATTCATGGATCTTTGACAGTCGTTACGGGTCGTCAGAAGCCCGAAAGTCTGACAACCAGTCTTACCAAGGGGTATCGTATTACCCAGTAACTGGGTTGTGGAGGTCAGATAGGCAGTCGCTCCATGTAAAATATTGGTATTCAGCTGCATCCGGTTAGACTGGAAGCCGACCCCAACATAGTTGGGAAAAGGCTAAGCAGATGATGATGACACTTATGTCAGGCTGTCAAGTTCCCAATCTATAACTATACTCTATGAAGCTATCATTACTTCTAAATTTTCTCTCATAGAGTTTCTTACTAGCTTAGTTTATGAAGGTTACTTTGATTTATATAATTTAAATTATTTTTATCAATATGTTAGCTCAAATATTGTATTTTATAAATAATTATGATTGTTTACTGAATAATTGACACGCTCTCAGAATTCATCGAAGAGGTTCTTGAACGAATACTGATATTTCTGGCCGTTTCGATTACTGACAAGTGGCATTTTTGAAAGTAAGACTTCAACTCTGAAAAAAAATAGGAAAATCTCTAAAAAAAAAACGAGGAGAAAACAACAGACGTGTTGAAAAACGTGGATACGAGGTCATATAAGCCATGACTGCCACATTCCCTGGCTTCTTTCGATCCTGAACGAGAGGGAAACATCTCTGCGTCAAGAATTCAAACTATAACTACTGATTGAGTCGGGGTCTCTGTGCGTACGATAACGAACCGTGTTTTTGGAATTATCAGGCCTCAGAGCTGACGAGGCCTGACATCTGGCCTGGCCTGGTGCCGTACTTCAAAGTTTCCTTTTTAATCGACTGCAGCGAAGCCCAAAAGGAGGGTTATGTGTTACTAAAATCTGAGTGTGTGTGTTAGGTAGGGAGGTGTTTTTTTTAATATAATTTGTATTTTTTATCTTATTTTCCTAAATTATATATTGTTTACGTGTCTATTCCCCTTTTATTTCATTAGGTTTGTAGATTCGTTACAATACCTACCCTAATTTTAATCTATATCTATAAAAGGAAACCATGACTGACTGACTGATCTATCAACACATAGCTCAAACCACTGAACGGATTGGGCTGAATTTTGGCACACAGATAGTTATTATGACGTAGGCATCCGCTAAGTAGGGGTATTTGGAAATTCAAAGTAAGGGTGTGAAAAGGGGGGATTTTGTTAGTTTGAAAAAATTTATTCCTAAAGCAAAAAATATGTGCCTAATATTTTTTTTATTATCTAACTAACGGACTAAATAGAATTTTTTATTTACCCATGAAACATTCCTATTAGGAATAACTCTAGCAACGGTTGGAGGAGGCCTATATCCAGCAGTGGATGGCTTTCGGCTGAAATGACGAAGATAAAAAATAACTATAACTCAATTTTAAAAAACACAATTCGAAAGATAAGTTTAATTCAAAATTAAAATATAAATAATCTAACAAATCACACATCAAGAAAACCAAGAATTTAAATAATAATATACCTACTTAGTAAACATCCTCTATGCTCATGTATCCATGAGTCTGCTGAGCACCTCCTTCAGTTCCAAATCAAACTGTGAGACTGGTATGGCGAGCTGTGGAATAGACGCAATCGAACCACCCTTTTCTTTAAGAATATAGTCCGAAGGCACCACGAACAGCGGCTTCTTGTCACTAACAGCATCCAGCTGCTTCAGGAACGGAGGCATTAACATACGCGGGTGTCTCACCAACCACTGCTGGAATGCCTTTGTGGACCTGGATATATGTATTTACGAAGATTAAGAACGGACGTAACAGACCAAAATAAAGTAATGTCTTAGAGAGATAATTTATCTCAAAATGACAAACCTTATGATGGTTCTACAAGATAAGGACAATAGAACAGGTGTTGGTGAATATAGCGGAGTCCACGGGATGACACCCGGGTAAAACTGCTTCTCAATCAACTCTGCCTATCACAGTCCACTGCAGGTCATTGGCCTTACCCATGGTTTATCACGACACCTGGTTCTTCTCCCGCATCCAATCTTTTCCAAACTAACTACCTTTTGAAGGTCGTCATCGGTCCATCGAGCTGGGAAGCGTGCCATGCTACGCCGATTCGCGGTCTCCACTCGAGAACTCGTTTACCCCAACGGTCATCGATCTTATGATACCTAATACTTAAAACAAAAGTATTATGACTCGGTGAGCACTTACGTGAGATGCTGTATCTCCTCCCAGACGCACGACATGGACCGCAGATCTTCTGGGATCCGGACACCGCGCCACTGCTTGTACGTGTTGTTCTTAGGAGGTATATGCTTCAACTTTTCTGGCAGGCTAGTCCCAAACGCCACGAGATGTGCTGGACTGGTTTCAGCTTTGATGTCGTATGCTATTTGCCTTTTTAGCGCCTTTATGCACGAAGCCTAGAATAAAACATACATTATACATAATAATAAACGTAACAAGTTAAGCTTTTGCCCGCGGAATCGCCCGCGTGTAAGTCGGAAATTATCCCACGGGAACGTACTTCCGGGATAAAAAGTATCATAATAATATGTCCTAATCCATGCAGGTCATGGTCTACCCATTTGCCAAATTTCATCAAAATACGTTTAGCCGTTTAAGCGTGAAAGCGTAACAAACAAACAAACTTACTTTCGTATTAAAGTCATATAGTATCAAAGCTTGAGATTGGTAAAAAAAAAGTTAATAATGTAAATATTTTCTCTATAATCAGTTCTCCTCATTGTAAAACAAAATTCACTTCAAAAGCGGTATTCACTCGTAGAAAATGCGATTGGAATAAAAGTGCTGGTAACAAAATCGGGAATCTCCATTAAGGTTGGGTAATTCGGGCCTTTAGGCTTTTGAAACGCTACCTCCGCCTCCCCCAACTGCAGCGCGACGTGTTTACATACGATGCGCTGCCGATCATTTGGCGGAAAATCTATGCCACAGTGTAAAATATTAGTTTTTCTTAGGTTGATTTTTTTCGCTTAGTTTTACATTTTTGGTGTCTTCGATGTAGTGATCCAAGATTATTACTTAAAATGTCGTAAATGTATTTTCACATAATCAAACGATACCAACACGATTCGACACCGATAGGTCTAATTATTATCGGTCCCATGATATTGGTGAATATCGATGACCATCGCGACGCGACAAACAACAAGTATTGACGTCTCGAAGTCGGCAGTGCCAAAAAGTTTGCTCAAGTGAAAGAATGCCCGCTACTCTCACCCTGCACTGTCTTCGCCGGTAGATATCGTGCCGATATCAGTGCTGGTGTGTATGGAAATCGGTGATCATGATATGGGCGTGTGATGCCGAGAAATAAGAAAAATATCGTCAGGAAAGTTTTGAGTATGATTCTGGATGGCTATACGAGTAGGGAAAACAAAAGAGGTTTCTTTTGTCCATGGTCTGTGTAAAAGAATGTGGCTAGAAAGGAAGTGGAAGAACTAACGAGATGACGACTAATAGAGAATATGAAAGATAAAGACATGTTGCGTCGACCCCAAAAAAATTGGGATAAGGCCAGGACCAAAGAAACGATGGATGGTCTGTGTGAAAGATGATATGGCTAGAAATGGAGTGACTACCGAGATAACGACTAAGAGACAACTAGGGAAAAAAAATATTTGTTCAAGACTTAAACCACATTAACACCATTACACCACACACACACACACACATTTTTATTTTTGACATTTATTAACCGACTTCAAAAAAGAGGAGGTTCTCAATTCGTCGGAACCTTTTTTTTTTTTTTTTTATGTATGTTCCCCGATTACTCGAAGATGGCTGGACCGATTTGGATTTTTTTTATTTTATTCGAGAGGGTATACATCACAGTTGGTCCCATATAAAATTGATTAACTTTGCTTCGGTAGTTTTTGAGTTAGCTTCAATAATATGTATTTTTTCTTCACTTTTATATGGATGATGTTCTAGTTTGTTTTGCAGATAGTGGTATTAGAATTTGTGTGGGGTAGGTACACAACTAAAAAGTGAAAAATAAAAACTTTTTTACAAAAAAATACAACCGACTTCCAAAAACAACACTACAAAGTGAAAAATAACTTTAATTTCGGAAGTCGGTGGCAAAAAACGAAAATACATTTAACTAGACACCGACTTCCGAAATAAAAGTTATTTTTCACTTTGTAGTGTTGTTTTTGGAAGTCGGTTGTATTTTTTTTTTTAAATAAGTTACTGGCAAAGAAGAAAGACAAGAAGAAAAGACATGTTGCGTCAACCCCAAAAAAAATGGGATAAGGGCAGGAGAATGGTGGTGATCGGTGTCGATCACTGTCGGTCGACGATATAGGTGACAATAACAACACAATGTAAAAGCGAATTATTCATCATGGGTGTCGTTTTCTTGGTTTTCGGTACTGAAGTCAAAATGAAAATTCAAGATGGCGGCTGTGATAATTTTGGGTTTTTTTTTAAATCATACCGACCGCACACGTTTTTATTTTTTTGTAATTTTAAACATTGTTGCCTATTCTATCTATTAGTATCTAATTAATGTATCATAATAGTATAACTAGTAATACTGTAGGACAGTAGCGAAGACAGTTCGATGGAGAGTGAATATAGTAATATGGATGAATCTGATTAAAAAATCTTAGAAAAATGTGTTTTATTAAAACTTCTTCACAAACGACCACGATAAAAAATTATAAACTACTCGCACTTGACTATAATTTTATGGATAATAATTTGTTATGTGTCTTAACACTATTGCAATATGACAGTTAAACGTCTTCATACCGCATATAAATAATCACATTTTCTAAAACAATATTATGAATTAAAACTATAATATAATTACAAGATATTTTTTCTGAGCTGTCGCAATTTCATATATGTGTTCTTCTTTTTAACCGACTTCAAAAAAAGGAGGAGGTGCTCAATTCGGTTGTATGTTTTTTTTTATGTTTGTTACCTCAGAACTCAGTCATTTATATACCGATTTGAAAAATATTTTTTTTATTTGAAAGAATATACTTCCAGATTGGTCCCATTTTTATCAAAATCCGGTTCTGATGATGGAATCCATGAGGAATTGAGGGAACTCCTCAAAAATTATAGGCATACATATAGCGGTTTTGGTATTTTCATCAACAAATCAAGCATTTGCATTCAGAAAGTAGCATCTGGTGAAGTGGAACTGATGATGAAGACCACAGATGGCCGCGGGAACTTCTCAACGATAATAAGTATTTCACGGGTGGCGATAAGATATCCCGATTAAAATAGTTAAGCGATTATGACGAAGCTTTAAATAACTGGTTCTGATGAAAATGGTACCATCGAACCGATCTGATGAAGAAGCCGGAAGGTAGGCACCGGAACTCAGTAATAAAACAATGTATTCTAGCCGTGTTTCTTATTGGAATTGTCATGAGGTGTACTCTGGCTATAAATGATTGTAATGGTATCAGCGATGGTGGGTTTTAGTGATATTCCGCTTCAAATTGCGCTACTTGAGTTGTATGTTATGTGTGGCCTTGATTGTCAGAAGTCAGATTTCGCAGTCTCGTTATCTCCGTCATTATAAAACTACGCCTTCCAAACTTCTGACACGGTTTAGCGCGACGTATGTTTGCTTTTTTGTAAAGTTTTTATTTGAAATGGTATACTCCGGCGATGGTCGCATATAAATATCTTCAAGTTCTGATGAGTGGCTTTTGAGTTAGCTACAATAATTGAATACGTATTTTTCCCAAATAATCTATTTGAATGATGCTCTAATTTATTTTACAGAGTGTATTCGAATTTGTGTGGATCAGGCACCACTAAAAAGTGAAAAATAAAAACTTTTAACAAAAAAAAAAAAAAAAACAACCGACTCGCGAAAAATAACTTTAATTTCGGAAGTCGGTGGCAAAAAACGAAACTAAAAAACCAAAGACACCGACTTCCGAAATTAAAGTTATTTTTCGCTTTGTAGTGTTTTTTTTTTTTTTGGGAGTGTTGTTTTATTTTTTGTAAAAAGTTTTTATTTTTCATATTTGATTTTTTTGAACAGCTGCAGGGAGAGCGAATTTAAAAAAAAATTGACACAGGTCCAACCTCGATGACGTCCCGCAGGACTCTGAGCGCTAGCCGATTTAGCCCGATTTACTATTTTTGTGTTCATTTTTAAAAAAATGTATTACACTAAAAAATTTAACGGGTAGATTGCCTCCGAAATAACCTAATGGTACACGCACTTTTCATATTATTTTGTGCTGTAAATAGGAAATGAAACGAAAAATAGTTTTGAAATCGACCCCGTTTCAGATTTTTTTTCCATCGAGAAAATTACAGTTTATCATGTTTCGAACGAGTAGATTGCCTAAAGCAAGGATGTATCTATGAAATGTATTTTTTCAGAACTAAATACACTAATTTGATCGTTTAAAATTGGTTCTAAAACAGGTAAAAATGGTAACACGCCCCCCTAATGTTTCTTTCAAATACGGCCGTCTCCGCTCCGATACGGCAATGCCCACCACTGTCCGTATCAACGTGGGCAGTCTCCACAAATGCACTGGAAATCCGGCAATCTCCGTTTCAGTTTTAAATTAATTTATTAATAAGATGTTAAAGAACTGCTATATTTAATGGATAAATTTTATTTTAAACTGTTACTAAATTAGAACTCATCAATTAAAAAACATTTAAAAAACAAATTGTATTATGAACCAAAAACATTTTTCGTTGATAACTCAAAGGAGATCATTCACCATCGATAAATTTTTGGGCCAAACAAAAAAAACTACACTAGTAGCACACAATGTGGCCTAAACATAAAAAACCCGATAACAGCTGAATTTTACTAACGCGTATGGCAACTTGAAGTGACAGTTTGTTACAATGTTTGTTAATGTTAATTTAACACAAGAAATTAAAGCACAAAAAAATCGGTTCTTTAACGTCTTTGACATTTTGCTTCAATTCGCTGCTGGAACGCGTAGAAGACGGGTAAGTTAAAATTGGGCGTGCATATAAAGTCAAATATTTTATTTTTTAATTAATCTGCACTTATTTCTGCTTCCAGAATACAAAAAATAATGCCTCTAACTAAAGCTCCAGTTGCTCAAGCTGTATGCGAATGATGCTTCGGAATCAAGGGCGAACGCAGAAAGAAATCGCTGCAACTTTAAATGTACCGCGTACAACTCTCAGGTACCAGGTACGATCAGACTGGTCTGTACACCAAGAGACCAGGAAGTGGCGGAATTGGGTGCACTTGAGTACAAGATGACCGATTTATTGCTCAAGCAATTTTGAGAAATCGGTTCCTCACTGCAGTCGAGATACAGCAGCGCCTACCAGAACTCTCCCGGCACCACCGTGTACCTCGACTTCGGTTTGTTCGCGAACACGCAAATTGGACTCACGACCAGTGGAGTAAAGTTTTATTGACAGATGAATGAAGAGGGCCTTACGAGCTCCAGACGGCCGCAAACGGGCGTAGAGAAGGCACGGAGAGTGGTTTCTGCCGATCACCAAACTGCAAACCATCGCCGCAACTTTTTCTGGCAAACCGTCAGTTCTCGTCATAGAAATATTATATTTATGGTTCTCGTGGTGGGTCTGTTATGATTTGGGGAGGAATAAGTTCGGACGCTCGCACAGGGTTGGCCGTAATTGAAGGTCATCTTGCAACAGTGCGGTACATAGAAGAGATCATCCAAGAACATGTTTTATATATAAGTTACTGTACGTGTGATTAATTGAAAATTATTATTTATTGTCTATCATTATTAATAATTACCGAAAGTCGATGTAAAAGTAAGAAATTAATCACATTTACCGGTGATTATTAATAATGTAACCTTAGTACCGATAAATGTAATAATTTTCAAAGTTTATTAAGTGTTTAAGTTCAGTACCTTTAAGTATTACCAATAAATACCTATTGAACAAAGAAATAGAAGAAATAATTTAATTTTTAATGTTGATTTTACGGAGTCTATTGTACTTATATTTTTAAGCAAAACCAAAGAATAAACGATTTTGCATGTAAGTTTCTTTTAGTTCTATATAATATTTGTAAATACTGTGGTTATAAATAAATACGTAGTACCTACTGGACAAATAACTTCGAGTCTTATTTTATTTTATTACGTTTACCGACGAGAGTAGTGAATTATTAATAACAATTGCTAAAAGTGATGAATTTCAATTTTATATTCACATTTACCAAATCATGAGGTAATTATTAATAATGATGGATAAAATCATTTTCAATTAATCACATTAACCGCAACATATAAAAACATGGGATTGGTAATGAGGAATTTCTTTTATTTCAAGATAATGCCCGCCCGCACACAGCACATTGCGAGGATAATTACCTCTCAGAGCCAAATTGACGTGGACAGCAAGAAGCCCAGACATGCATCCCATAGAACCTGCATGGGACCGGTCAAGTCTCAACCCTCCTCAGACCCTCCATGATTTGAAAACCGCTCTGGTGGCTGCCTGGGACGAAATTCCCCAAGTAAACATTAAGAACATCGTCTAGAGCATGCCTGATCGCATGCAGGCGGTGATCAGAGCGGTGAGAGATTTTTTTGTAACAAAACCTTTATTTTAATGTTTGTGTTAATTGCAATTTTTGTTATTTAATTGAGTTTTAATAAAGTTTCTATTTTTTTTTTCGAATTAGTGATTTGGTAGCAGACCATCCTCTAAGTTTTATAAAACAAAAAACATGTCCTTCGTGTTTCATTTTGACAATATACTATATTATATTACACTCTTGGGCCAAATTCCGTACCGCTGGGTCCGAAAGAATACGTTTTTGTATATTTATTTGTGTTTTTCTTTTTTATTATTAACTACTAGATAACAGGTATTTTTCAACACGTATAACAGTGCAGGGAATGGCCCTACAGATTTGATCCCATAGTAAAAAGTGAAGAGAATAACATGTTCTTACAGAACAGTAGGTATAACTTTTTTTTGTTTTTCACTTTCTTATATTTAACCTAAAATTAATGATCTCCATTGAGGCAAATGGAGATAGTTGGCTTTGATACTATACGACTCTTTATAATATTAGTACGAAGATTTGATAAGAACAGTGAAAGAAGCATACACCAATACCAGAGCAGTGGCCCCGCTGTAGAACCCGTCTTAAGTAGGAAAGGGAGTTAACTAACGCTAAAAATAATGCGACTTTCTTGAACTCGAGGAACGTATTCCAGCATTCGCAAAACTTCAGACTTGTCCCAGACAAGTACGAGTAAGAAAGAAATCACAAAAGAAAGACAGAAGTAGCAAATAGTAGCAAGTAGCAGTGTTTTACAATGTCGGCAAACCAGAGATTTTTTTAGAGTCAACTTTACTATGTATTAAATATATCTATATAAATAAAAAAACTTTTTTACAAAAAAATACAACCGACTTCCAAAAACAACACTACAAAGTGAAAAATAACTTTAATTTCGGAAGTCGGTGGCAAAAAACGAAAATACATTTAACTACACACCGACTTCCGAAATTAAAGTTATTTTTCACTTTGTAGTGTTGTTTTTGGAAGTCGGTTGTATTTTTTTGTAAAAAAGTTTTTATTTTTCACTTTTTAGTTGTGTACCTACCCCACACAAATTCTTATACCACTATCTGCAAAACAAACTAGAACATCATCCATATAAAAGTGGGGAAAAAATACGTATTATTGAAGATAACTCAAAAACTACCGAAGCAAAGTTAATCAATTTTATATGGGACCAACTGTGATGTATACCCTCTCGAATAAAACAAAAAAAATCCAAATCGGTCCAGCCATCTTCGAGTAATCGGGGAACATACATAAAAAAAAAAAAAAAAGGTTCCGACGAATTGAGAACCTCCTCCTTTTTGAAGTCGGTTAAAAAGAGAAGTCCTGACTGATTGACTGATTAACTGACTCATCAACGCCCAGCCCAAACCCAGAAAGCTGAAATTTTGCACAGAGGTTCCCCTTATAATGTAGACAAGGAATAAGGAAGGAATTCCCGGTAGTACGTTCCCGTGGGATATTTTCCGACATTCACGCGGGTGAAGCCACGGGCAAAAGCTAGTCTTACCTCGAGATAGTCATTTTGTATTTGTAGTGACTTCCAAAGTGAAGCCTAGTCCAATCAAGCTACATTTGGTGAGCTTAAGATTTTTCGCACTCATGGCAAGCAATAATATATTATTACCATGCACGTAGTTATTTAAATAACGCACCCTTTGTACTCCAGTATTGACAGCAATGCTCTTTAATACACATGGTATTATCTGGGGATCCAGCACAAGCCCGCGTGAGGAATGCTCGTCGAACCACACCTGAAAGTTGGACATTCGTATAATCACCATTCTTCATTATTTTAGAGACAGTTCATTATCTATGTTATAAACTACAACGTTAGTAAAAGAATGATACTACTATCCAATACCGAGACACACAAAAAGATACCTGGAACAGAGTTTCAATGTCTTCAGGTCTCTTGATTTCACTCTTGAATTCAACATTACCCAATCCAACCCACCAATCGTAGAATTCGTTGGATATCTGAAAATATACACAAAACATTGTAGCTATAAGTTTTGTCATTTAGAAATTCGTTGTATTAGAGAAAAAATAGATTCTATACTTTTTTCGTCAAAATTTCTGCTCTCTTGCTAAATTCGTCGGAAGCTGACACTTCGAAAGTCTTTTGTTTGTATTTGGAATTCCACTTTATCATGTCCGTTTCAGATTTATTGCAGTATAGCATATCGAAAAATGGATTTGGTTCTGGTGGCTGATGATGTCTGAAATGAAAATAAATAAACTTGCGGCGCATAAAGGCGAACTTGATTACGTCTAAATACTCGTAGCATAAGGTACGTGGAGATCGATCAATGCACCCAAGGGTTAATTTATTTGGGGTTAATTTTGAACGTTGTACGTTGACCGTTTATGACCGTTAGTACGGATGTTGATGCCAGCTGCCCGCTACGCAACGCACGCTAATGTCATTATGTGCATTGTAGTCTCAATGTATGATGATGAATAGGTATAATATAGTGCATTGACTGTATATTTACTTATGCTGACGCTCTGACATACTGCCTGCTCGCACGTCCATGTCATCACCACTAGTCGCTACAGAATCTTGCGGTGAAAAGAATGAGAATTTCTCTGCAACTTCCTTATGCGAGGAAGACTGCTGCATTACCATTGACAAATGTCTGGAGAAAGATTTGGATAGCATTTTGGATATAGACTTTGGCAAGTTTAATATTTTGCTTGATGCCTTTTTATCTTCAATTGGTGTCACCGTAATCTCACTCCAGGCTGATTCCTCTTCAGGCTCTGCTTCTTCCTCGTCTACCAATTCAAATTCCGTGTGAGTAGACACACCACGTTTTAATGTCAGCTGTGGACACAGAAATGATTATCCATATATTAGGTCTGATCCTGCATGTAGAATGACTCTAAGAAGGGGTTTAAAGTGATACTATATTCTGAAGACATAAACAACAATGTACCTACCTGGTTGGAAAGCTTTGGGACTTATACCTATTTAAACGTCGCTGAAAGTTGTTTCTTGTAAACAATTTACTTTGAGTAAGTACCTACGCGTATTTAAGTGAAGCTACTCGTATATATACAAAATTGCGGGTTATAAAATTAATCGATGCCGTGTAATGAACTACTTCTACATTTAAACCTCAACCACACCTCAACTGTATACATGTCAAAAGAAAGAGTCTATTAAAAACAAAACTCACAGGGGCTGTGGGATGTAGTTCATCAGATGGAACTACACTAGCATATTGGTCTCCAGGCTTATACTCAGTCGCCTCCTTAGAAAGGTCAAAAATCTTGGCAAGTCGCTGGAAGATAAGTGGCCCCACCAAATCGCGTACAGTTTCACAATTTGTGTCCCAGAACTAAAAAAAAACAAACTTTATTGAAGTGGTTATGCATGCTTTAGCTTGATTTAAATAAAGGTCGGCGAGGTTCTATTTCCGATTTTTTTATTAGTATTGTAAGCCCTCGTAGATATACTCGCTGGCAGGAAAGGCATCGGTGACAATGGCTTGAGAGTCTCTTACCAGTCATACCACTACGGTGGACATCCTTGGTACCACGCAACTTTCTAGTGAATCTCATAGAATGCTGTTTTACTTCATTATCATACCATAATCAGCCTATAACGTTACCACTGCTGGGAAACAGGGTCTATGAGTGGGTGTAGGCCGTAATCCACCACGCGGACCCAGTGCGGATTGGTAGATGTCACATGGTCTTCGAATTTTTGGTTCTAGGACATGCCGGTTTCCTTACGAATGTTTCCTTCACTGTTTTGAGAGCAGTGATGGTAATGAAACAATTTACACAAGGTAAAGCGCCTGCCTGGGTTCGAACACACGACCACTCGTAAGTCGGGGCCGTTACCATTGGGCCACCATGTACTGTTCCACTTTACTTAATTCGAAAAGTTCTGTTGGACATCGCCTAACACCTTTAAACCCTTTCATGAAGGATTTACATAACAGAGTAAGGATTAACTCGTTAGGTAGTCTACATAATTATTATCTATCTTTTTATTTCTCAGGTAGGTTCCCGAAAACCACAGGGAGCATTCGTTTTCCACTTGTGGGTCTCGTAAAAGGGGCTCGTGTCTAAATAATAACAGCCGCACGGGTCGATCTATCAGGTTAAGCTACGCTTGCCGGGGTTGGTCCTCCGTGGATGGGTGACCATCTATAACATACCGAGATCCATCCGTACCTCGGAAAGCACATTAAGCCGTTGGTACCGGCTGTCATTCGTGGATCTTTGACAGTCGTTACGGGTCGTCAGAAGCCCGAAAGTCTGACAACCAGTCTAGCCAAAAGGTATCGTATTACCTAGTAACTGGGTTGTGGAAGTCAGATAGGCAGAGTTGTTCCATGTAAAATACTGGTATCTAGCTGCGTCCGGTTTGACTGGAAGCTGACCCCTCGGGAAAAGGCTAGGCAGATTGATTGGTCTTGTAAAAGGCACTATGATACATAGGTATGATGATTATGAAAGAAACTGGGCGCTATCGTAATACCCAGCCTCTTTTTCGTTTTCTGAACACCTTTTAAACTTTGAAAAATCTCCCATTGTTCTACTAGTAGGCTGTAGCGCCCAACTCTGCACTAATACAAATCAAACTCCAATCCAATCACCAAATTGTTGGCGAGGCATTGTGAAGGCAAGGCTGCATACCTACTGTCCACTATTGTTCTAAACAACACACCTTTTCATCCTTATAGGACATCTCCAAATCTCTGATAACATTCTGCCAGTGTACTTTTACGCTTTCTAAAGTTTGTTCATAGGGAGATGGTGTAATAACCCTCATGCGTCGTGATTTGTCCCATTTTTTGATAAGGGGGCGCTTTCCACAGGGCATGGCGAATTATTACTTCTAGTAAGGACAATGGGAATTGAAATTGGCACAGGATATTGGAATACACCTCAGAACAATAAATAAAGTATTCTGAGGAATACACCGTAAACATGACAGGAAAACAGGAAATAAGCCATGATGTCAGATGTCAGAAACACAAACTCTTCTTTTATTAAAAACGTCAACTTCTTTAATGTGTCGATGACATAATAGGAACTTATTTCGTTGTTTTTTTCACGTACATATTTCAACTTAAATTCTAAATAGTTATTAATTAATAACTAGAAACAATTACAAAATAATAGTGTAAGTACATCAAATATTTATCAGAACAACGCCATCTACTATGACTTTCCTGTACTACGTAGAATGCTTGAAAACAAGTTAGCAAGAGAAAATTGGCGGCGGAAAACAACAACGTAGTGTCTTTCGTAAAATTAAACTGTAATGGTTTGAAAAAGTACACTTAGATGGCGCTTTTTAAAACTATTGTTTCAGACAATTGAGTTTAGTAAATTGAAAACAAATTCCTTAAGTAAATAAATAAATATCTAGTAAAATAAGTTTTCAACATTTTTATTTACTCTTTACCTAGGCATTCAGCGTCTTCAATTGTATCTGGTACCCTCTGGCCAAGGGTTTCAGGTTGTGTGAGGACTAATAAAGCAGATATTATTGCTGTACTTGCAAACATAATGGATGGTATACCCGACCAGTAAATCATTAAAGCAGGAGTTAGTGGCGCTACAACCGATCCAATCCGCCCTAACATTGAAGAAAATCCTAAAAATGAATGCCTGTACCTGGTAGGATATAGTTCTGCTGTATACAAGTATACAGAAGTCATGACTAGACCGATGCAGTACTTTCCTATAAGATACAATATTAATGATAAGGTGTACATACTTCTAGGGACAAAAGCAAAAGCTAAACAACAAATTCCACAAATTATGAAACCACAAAATAAGGTGACTCTTCTACCTACTCTATCTAATACCAATACAGCTGTCCAAAAGCCAGGTATCTCGATAGCCGCAATGGCAACATAGTTTAAGTACATGTTTCCTGATAAACTAACAGAATTGATCGACAAGCCGTAGTAAATGAATGTAGTGGTCATCCACAAGATGGGCGTCGTGCAACATCTTCGCAGAAGAACAGGTGATTTAATGACTCTAAACAAGAGGTTTTGTTCGTTGACCTGTTTATTTTCTTGCATTTGGTTGGGTATTGCGGTCAGTAGAAAGTCCATACTCTTAGCAGAAATTTGTTTTCCATTCAAACCAGAGGCGTATTCTAAAGTGGCCTTTCCTTCTATCTGCTTGTTCTTACTGAGCAGCCAACGGAAACTTTCAGATAATATCCAGTAGTAAGATATTATGAGGAATACTGGTACGTATAGCACCAGTGTGAGAGTCCTCCATGGGCGCACAGCAAATGCAAGTACCCCTAAAACAACCTGTCCGAGAGCAAACATGCTAGATATAGTGGCGCTCGTCCTCACTCGATACTGTGGTCCCACAACTTCAGCGGCCAGTATGTAGGCAGCGCTGAAAGCACCTCCACCGATTGCTGTTTGCATGAATTGTAACGCCGAGTACATCGCGAAATTCACTGAAAATGCACGAATTACTCCTACTAAAGCCACATTGAACGAAAAGAAAACTATAGACACTCTCCTGCCAAGACGATCAGATATGAACCCTGCGAGCACGAGTGCAACCATTCCTCCTGCACTGTTCAACGTCCCGGGCAAGGCTCTTAACCATTCTTGACATTCTAGATTAAAATCATACACCATAGTGTTCGTTCTGTCGTGTACGTAGCTGTCGCACGGCACGATGATATCTCTGTCGAATAAGCTGGCAGGACAAAGTCCGTCGGGTGAGATCACACTACTGGTTGCGTTGACGTATCTGTTACAGTTATCAAACCCGGATGCGGTGGCAGGCACGGCATTTGATATCCAGTCCGGTGAATATTCTGGATTTGGTCCGTCACACTCTGGCACTGCACATCGAGTAGAAAGGCTGCCCGCAGTAAATATGTAATCTCCCGCCATAAACGCACAGATGAGCGAGGGGAAAGCCAACAGACCAATAGTTAATAACTGATATTTTCCAAACTGTCCCACTTCACGATACAACACAGAGTCGAACTCTGTGTCGGACTCACGTTCACTTGCTTCTTTGTCCATATTCATTATTGACAGATTACTAATGCATTTGAAAAAAAATCGTCAATATGGTAATCTCAGACTTCTTACTGTTTTATATAGCGTATGATATGATTGTTATCGAAAAAGCAAATAAACGTTATCTACTACCTAGCATTGAATCCTCCTACACTTAGACGACAGTTTATGTAGATATAACGTACAATGAAAACTATGTATTTCATTTATCTTAAGTAAGTATTATTCAATTGAAGTATTATCGCTCCTAATGTAATTAAATTGTTTTAAGCTATTTTCCTCAATAAGGATTGTACCTAGCATGCGTATCATTCGACTGTATGTACTAATTAATTATCATAAAATATCAACAAAACATTAAAAAAAAATTAACGTTCTAGGAAAACCGAAAATTGAAAATGTTAAAATAAATATTTTACGTTTCATAGAGTATTCTCCGTTTATTTTCAGGAATTCATACAACAGTAAAACATAAAAACGTAATTCCCATAAACTATGGTGATTGTTAGTTTTATGTAGCTCAGCTATCATGATTAGAAACGATCAATAGATAAGCGGTAATAAGCGTTGTAGAACATAGTGAGATTAATCGTAATGTGATAAGCGTTGACATAATCCTCAATACCGATTATAATCATTTTATACAGAATCCATCAAATCGGATAATCGTTTGCGTATGTTCTCGATCGGCGCCGGAGTGTCGTGGGGCGATCCGATGGGCGGGGTCATCTGGTACTCGGCTTCGAAGGTAAGCCTCGCGTCCAAGACGGCAGGGTCGAAGAGACCCAGGCTGCTCAAGTACGGAGGCCGTCGGTGCTCAGGGTGGTGGATCATCCAACGACAGTATTCTTTTACACTCCTGTACCAAATAAAATAGCTACTATTATTTAAGCACACAAATCTAAAGAGGTGGTCGTAATTCCAGAGGCATTTTCTGCCAGTCAATATATGTATTTTTCCCGTCTTTATAGAGTACATTTTACGAAAAAAGCTTTCTGATTCTAAGGAGCGATCATAGCTGTTTGAGACACATGTTCAGCAACGGTTTGCCTAATAATACTATGATGACAAATTACCTGAGGTTAGTAATGCCTTCCCACACAGTTTTAAGTGTGACCAGATCTCTGGGCACATGTCTTGCCGATCGCCACAGCTTCTTGGTATGATTTCTGGGAGGATGGTACTGGTCCTGCATCGGCAGACTCTGACCAAACGCCTTTATCTTAACTGGACGCTGTTCCGCTCTGATATCTTTGGTGATGTCACGGTCTAATGTTGCGAAACGGGACATCTGCAGGATTTTAAATGATGTACTGGTTTGCTTGGTACCTAATCCATACAATATATATGTATAGATTGCGGTATATTTTATCAAAATGTATGTTGGTAAGTAATTGGTATATATGATATTGATAAAGTCCAACACTGTTTGACTGAACATCATAAAATTTGGGATAAATATGTATTTTTTCTTGAAGAAGGCTTTTATTATATATAAGTTTTAATTCAGACCTCCACGCGGGTAAAGTTGCGGGCAAAAGCTAGTAAGAATATAAACTCGATCAATAATTTCCCAAGTCAATGTATTTGTTTACAGAACAAAGATAATTAATGACTGACTTGAAAGGGAAATAAGAAATAACATACTCGTAACTTACCTCCGGTTTTCCCGTAGTTATGGCTATTTTGTCTTCAACACTTGGTAGTTCTTTCGGTATGACTCTGAGGCTTTGGGCTACGTGAGTGTTGAACTCGATCTGAAACAGAAACATGAAAATATATCGCAACCGGCATGCGTGTATGACCATGTATGAACGTAAACGAAGCAAAGAACGTTGTAAGGATCGTAGCAGGTGGCGTTTTGTAGTTTCTGCTTACCCCCATGGGAAGAAGGCGTGAGTTTGTGTATGTATGTGTACATAAAAAGAATCTACTGCATTCGATATGATCGTAATTTTGCTAGTAATACAAATTTCCGAAGCCCTAGTCGATCGGGCTTCGAAAATCAAGCGGGCATCAAAAATCGGAATTCGGTAGCAAGTAACTAAAATACAGATCCAAAGACACATACTTCCGTAATTTAAGTTATTTTTCACTTTAAAGTGTTTCTTTCGGAAGTCTTTTTTTTTTAAAAAAGGAGGAGGGAGGTTCTCAATTCGTCGGAACCTTTTTTTTTTTTTAACCGACTTCTAAAAAAGGAGGAGGTTCTCAATTCGGATGTTTCTATTTTTTTTTTTTTTTATGTTTGTTCGAGCATAACTCCGTCGCTTGCCAACCGATTTGAAAAAATATTTTTTTGTTAGAAAGGGTATACTTCCCAAATGGTCCCATTTTTGTCAAAATCCAGTTCTGATGATGGGATCCTGGAGAAATCGAAGGAACTCTTCAAATATTATAGGCATACCTATAGCGATTTGGGTATTTTTTATAGTAGCTCGTGCATTTGCTCTCGGAAAGCACCACTTGGTGAAGTGGAACTGATGATGAAGACCACAGATGGCTACCGGAACTACTCAATGATAAATATTTCACGGGTTGCGATTCGATTACATTAATATGGTTGCTAAGCAATTTCCGCTCGTCACACAATGCGTGTGGTGAGTGGTTGTTGAGGAGTTCTCCTGGTTCTTACCAGCAGAACTCCTCAACAATTAACGCCCCAGCATCGGGAAAAGCAATATTTTGTAACATGTGATGAGCAATTGACATTAGACTATTGTAACTTATAGAAATTATAAACAGACCCACTAAAAAGTGAAAAATAAAAACTTTTTTACAAAAAAATACAACCGACTTCCAAAAACAACACTACAAAGTGAAAAATAACTTTAATTTTGGAAGTCGGTGGCAAAAACAAAAAAAAAACATTTAATAGACACCGACTTCCGAAATTAAAGTTATTTTTCACTTTGTAGTGTTGTTTTTGGAAGTCGGTTATATTTTTTTGTAAAAAAGTTTTTTTTTTATGTATGTTCCCCGATTACTCGAAGATGGCTGGACCGATTTGGATTTTTTTGATTTATTCGAGAGGGTATACATCACAGTAATGGTCCCATATAAAATTGATTAACTTTGCTTCGGTAGTTTTTGAGTTAGCTTCAATAATACGTATTTTTTCCCCACTTTTATATGGATGATGTTCTAGTTTGTTTTGCAGATAGTGGTATTAGAATTTGTGTGGGGTAGGTACGCAACTAAAAAGTGAAAAATAAAATCTTTTTTACAAAAAAATACAACCGACTTCCAAAAACAACACTACAAAGTGAAAAATAACTTTAATTTCGGAAGTCGGTGGCAAAAAACGAAAATACATTTAACTAGACACCGACTTCCGAAATTAAAGTTATTTTTCACTTTGTAGTGTTGTTTTTCGAAGTCGGTTGTATTTTTTTGCAAAAAAGTTTTTTGTAAAGCAGGTTTTTTTTATTTTTCACTTTTTAGTTATGGTACCTATCCCACACCAATTCGTAAACCACTACTGGCTATGTATACAACAGTGTCAGGAAGTATTATAACATCATCAAGATACACAAAGTGGATTAAATACAATTCGTTACGTTACGTTACCGAAGCTAACAGAAAATCTACCCAAGCAAAGTTAACAAAATTTATATAGGACCACCGCGCAAGCTTCCTCTACTAAATGAAAAGGAATTTTCAAAATCGATCCACAATTTTTTTTTTTTTTTTTTCTCTTTATTTGATTTGGGGTTTTTATCTAGACAGGTATGTCAACAATCCACAATCCACAATTCTACAATTGACGAAAATATCGATGAACATACATGAAAAAAGTACAGACGTACATAAATAGAAAGAAAGAAAGAAAATACGTTTATTTGCGGTAAACATGACGCAAAGGACAACAAAATAAAATAAGAATGTAAAAAGCAAGTTTTGGGGAAAATATGCGTCACATCTACGCAAAACGGCTACCGCTCAGCATAATGCCGCGACCCCATGCGAAACGGAGCCCCAGCGCTGGTTTTCAGCGATAGCCGGCGTTGACGCGATGACGTCGACCGGTGCACCATGTAACAAATAATATGCAATTAAAAAATAAATAAAATATAAAGTTAATTCTAAAGGTATAGATAAAATATACAGAAAATGACAATATTCCCGCAATCCGCTCCGCGACAGCACCGACTCCCACGCCGCAGAATGCGTTATCGTTAAATAACCTCCTCCTTTTTTGAAATCGGTTAAAAAGGTGTCTGGTGTTGAGACTAGAGGCTTATTAGTTAGCTGTAAACTTGGCTAAGATAATGAGTTGACAGACTGTTGATGAATGATATAACTTACTTGGAAAAGTTCTTTGATAGCTTTAGGTGTAAACAGTTTGGACTGCTGGTCGCCTCCCAATTGTTTCATGTATTCGCAAAACTCGTTTGCAATCTGTTAAAATTTAAAACAATTTCATAAGTTATTCACTGACTGTAAGAAGAGTTCGTAAAAACGAGATGGATCAGTAATAATTGTCAGGCTTTATTGTACTCGTATTGTTTTTTATAATTTTCGCTTAACTCAATAAATCAATAAATTAGACATAGCGTAATTACCTGATTATATGAGTCACAAAGTTTAATTTTACAAGATAATTTTGGGTTGACAAAAATTGGTGGTAGGTATAACCTCGCACGAGGAGAATTTCTGGCATAGACATTCTCGCCTCTCGAAGGTCGAGAAACTCTCCTCTGTAAACGAGGCCAAAGAGTACCCTATCGGTGAGGTCATCAGCCTTCTTGACGAGGCTTTTCTCCTCATCCTTCTCGGGTTGCAGGTACCGTGTGGGCCAGGTGATCTGCTCGCGGACCGGTTTACTCAACAACTCCAGGTGGATGTTGGGCTGGTCTTCTTCATCACTAAAACAGTAAGAATAGGTAATCTATATATTTATCTTCTTTTTCTTCTTCTTATATATATAATAAAAATCAATTCCCGTACAATTAGTCTCGCTAAAACTCAAAAACGGGTTAACCAATTTGATTTTTTTTTTGTTTTGCGTACAAAACAAAACAAAAAAACAACACTGGGGTGGTTTAATGAAAGAAAAAAAAATAGGAACAAATTGAAATTTTGACAACGTCGGGCGGGTCAGCTAGTAGAAAATTAAATATGGTCTAGTATGTTCACAAATATCTTCGTCAATTACGTGTAGTTAAATAAAAAAAAACCGGCCAAGTGCGTGTCGGACCACGCACAATGAAGGGTTCCGTAGTTGAAAATAATTTATCCCATAAACAAACTTGACATTGTAGTGGAAAAACATGTTATCCCATAAATTCACGGTAAATTTTCCAACTGCAAATTAAAAAAAAATATATATGTGATACATTACAAATTAACAATTTTCGGACTTTTTCCTTTACTTGTGCTGTGAGACCTTACTTCATAACAATTTTCATGATTCTAGGTCAACGGGAAGTACCCAGTAGGTTTTGATTTACTTGCGAATATCAAAATATATCGCATAAATGGCCGTAAACTTTTATTCTTTAATGGGTTGATTTATTGATTTTTATTCTTTTATTGCGTTGACTTAGACGCTTGATTTTTTTAGAGCTCCAATGGACCATAGACCTACGTAATTCATATTAATTTCAGTTTGATTCATCCACGCGTTTCTGACGAAAAGGGTCTTGTCAGACTGACCGACAGACAGATAGACAGACGGACAACGAAGTTATCCTACAAGGGTTCCGTTTTTTCCTTTTGAGGTACGGAACCCTAAAAACCGGCCAAGTGCGTGTCGGATCACGCACAATGAAGGGTTCCGTAGTAATCCCAAACATACTTAACATTCGAAAAATATGTTCTCCCATACATATACGTCACGGTCAATTCTCCAACAGCAAATCCCAAAAAAAGATTTTTTTTTGCGATAAATTTACTATTTAACTATTTTTGGACCTTGCTTCATGTATGATTCTAGGTCAATGGTAAGTGCCATACAGGTTTTGATTTACTTGCGAATATCAAAATATATTATAGATGGCTGTATTTTTTTATTGTGTTGACTTAGTAGAAGCTTGATTTTGTTAGAGCTCCAAGGGACCATAGACATACGCATTTGGTATTAATTTTAACTTGATACCTCCACGCGTTTCTGAGAAAAAGGGTCTTGACAGACTGACAAACAAACAGACAGACTTTTTATGATTTTAGGTATGATCCTATAAGGGTTCCGTTTTTCCTTTTAAGGTACGGAACCCTAAAAAGAAGAAAGTCGGTGTCTCTTGTTTTGTATTTTCGTTTTTACCACCGACTTCCGAAATTAAAGTAATTTGTCACTTTGTAGTGTTTTTTTGGAAGTCGGTTTTTTTTTTTGTAAAACGTTTTTATTTTTCACTTTTTAGGTGGCTACGTCACATAAATTCGTATGTATTTGTACCACTACTTGCAATGTGTATAAAAGTGACAGGAAGTTATTATAACAGCATCAACATACATTATGTGGAAAAGATACGTATTATTGAAGCTAACTCAAAAACCACACGTCAGAAGTTGACAAAAATATGGGACCAATCTGAAAGTATATCCTTTCAAATAAAAAAAGAATTTTCCAAATGGGTTTATAAACGACGGCGGAGTTCTTAGGTAACAAACAAAAAACTCAACTGAATTAAGAACCTACTTTTTTTGAAGTCGATTAAAAAAGAAGAACGTTATGCTTATGAAAAGTAGTTCAAAGGATGAGGCTCTAACTCAAGACCTCTCGATTTTCAGTCCGAGCCTTACTTAGCTTATTACTCTATTATTTCACCCGCAGCCCTTTTGAATAAAAATTATAATGATAAGGAAATCAGTATAGGCCTTTATTCTGATTTTTTTTATCGGGATTGCGAGATGCTGGTCTTTTAAATACCTTGGGCAATATTCCACGTCAGTATCTGAATCTAACTCTCTGTTTATGTACAGACATTTTCTAGAAGATATCTGCGGCTCCTTTACCATGCGTCGTGGTAGCTTCACTGAAACATAAATATTTTTAGTAACAGCCGCACGGGTATATCGGCCAGGTTAAGCTACGCTTGCCACGGTTGGTCCTTGGATGGGTGACCATCTTTACATACCAAGACCACTCCGTGCCTCGGAAAGCAAGTTAAGCCGTTGGTAACGACTCTCATTCGTGGATCTTTGACAGTGGTTACAAGTCGTCAGAAGCCCGAAAGTCTGACAACCAGTCTTATCAAGGGGTATCGTATTACCCAGTAACTGGGTTGTGGAGGTCAAATAGGCAGACGCTCCATGTAAAATACTGGTATTCAGCTGCATCCGGTAAAACAGGAAGCCGACCCCAAAATAGTTGGGATAAGGTTAGGCAGATGATGAATCTAAAGCAAATGTGCTGTGCAAAACTTTGACAATAGCAAAAAAAAACAGGAGATTAACTTTCAAGGCATAGGTAATAAAAAATACATAACTACTAAAACAAATTAAGCTTACAATACCTTTAATTGTTTCAGGATCCTCTTTTTCGATCTCAGTTTTGGGAATATTCAGTGTAGCACAAACTTTTTCATACAATTCCTTCGGCAACACTTCTGCTAACGCCTTACTTTCGTCTTCCTGAAAATGAAGGTACATATTTTATCTTTGTTTTTATTACCGTAATTCTGACTGTTACTGAGGAAAGAAAGTAAAAAAATGCATTTATTTAGCTCCGACTAAATGGAGAACATACAACATTCTGCAAAATAAATACAAAAAAGTGTATTCTACTGTAATTAGAAAGCAGAAGCAGACATGAGTTGCCTTGGCTTACCTGGAAGTCTTTAAACAGACTCCGGACTCAGGTAGGCCGAAGCAAAGAAAAGCTGCTCAGGTGGAGATTCACAGACTCCTACCTGGAGTGTAAATGTGGTGCTGTCCCACAAACAATGGGGCACTTACAGTCCTAACAACTAATCTGTGAACTGAAAGAGGACGCCACCGTCGATGCGTCGACACAATCGAATGACATGCGTCGGCACAATCAAAGATATTTCGACATGACGGCCGTAGTTCTAATTTTCGCCATTTCACACTATGTTGGTAGGAGTGTAATGTCGTGTCCAGCGTGTCCTGCTGTCTGCACGCTACAGGAGCTGATGGACACTACTGAAGGTAACAAGCTCGTAGCTAAATTCTGTGCTGACTCCATATAGAAAGCCATCGACACGCGTAGAAGAAGAGTAGAATCTGCATGACGACGATGCTGCAGGTATCACTTACCGCTGATTCTTTATACGTATCCATTTTATGAAACACATCATTCCAATATTTCTTATTATTTTGCATGTACTTCGACATAAATGCACTTTCGTTAACTTTCATAAGCCTGCGTGGTTTTCTTTTTCCTTCTGCTCGTACGCTATCCATGACTACCGTCACTTCTACAGTTTACGTGGTTGGATTGTCAATGGGAGCCGCATAGATTTAATAAAAAAAACTATCGTGGTGCGCGCGGCCGTCGCGTCAAGTGATTTCAGTGTTCAACGCTGCCGGTGAACAAATGCAGACTATTTCTCTACAGACTACTTTATTGGATAGACAGGGCAACAATTTATTTTTCTTGTCCTTTGTTATTGGTGAGATATTAGTTGGTGGTGACTTGTAGTTGGAGCTGCTCATTATGCTTAGTTACATTCATTGCTGAATCAGATGTATAATATATAATCACACTTCACACTAATCACACTAACACACTAATCACACTATATTATATAAAGGCGAAAGTTTGTGAGTGTGTGTGTGTGCGTGTGTGTGTATGTTTATTACTTTTTCACGCTCAAACGGCTGGACCGATTTGGGTGAAATTTGGTATGTAGATAGCTTATACTCTGGATTAACACATAGGCTAATTTTTATCCCGGTCTATGCGGGTAAAACCGCGGGGCGCAGCTAGTATAATATAATACTTCTTCCTTCAACGTACCTTTAAATGGGCTACCTGTTCTTTGGTTTCCTAGGAAACTGGTTCCGTTATTATAATGACTGCCATGAAAATCTGTAATTTTCACCAGTTTTTGACATTAAGTCAAACCCCGCTGCTCAAAGATTTAAAATCCCTAGATTTGCCCTCACCGTACTTTGTCACAAGAAAAAGTGTCCATACTGAGAAGAGTGAGCTAACACATTATTAAATAGTGTTTCCATGACAATCAAGTGTAGTCTCTGCGTCATTGTGTGTCAGAGGTGTCAAAACGAATCAGAAATGCGACTATCTTTTGATGCGGTGGGGCGAATTTATCGATTTAAATCTGTGCCACTGCCATCATTGTCATGACAGCTGTCACTGCAGCCGTTAGTGGCGGCCATCGCTCTTCTAGGAAACCGTGGCTTTACCGGGGTAAAGCTAGATTTCCTAGAAGAGCGGTGGCCGCCAAGTTGTCGTTCCCGAAGTGAACGACAACTTTGACCTAAATAGGTACGTACTAAGTTTCTACTTCTTTTAATTTTAAAATGTTAGATTACGTGCCAGTTTGTAAGCAAGTGCAGTGTCTAGCAATTAGGTATCTTTTGGGCATTGTTTCCTTGTGTGGAAAACAGTGTGTTTACGTTGTTTTTAGACAGTGTAAAGTCAGGAAAATTATTTGTTAAGCAAATTGACTATCAACTTGAATTGACCGTCTATTTAATTTTAATTCACAATGTAATTAATTATGAATAAGATTAATGTCCCTGACTGTACATTTTGTAGAGTAGAAACGCATTACAACATTTATCTTAAAAAAAAAAAAATTCAACATTCACACCTGTATTTTAAATGGTGTGCATAATAAAGAGTATTCTATTCTAGTCTATTCTATTCTATTCTTATACCTAATTTACAGGGCCTTTGCACCAAGTGAAATGTATAAAATTGCTCCTTTTGTATACCATTGCTGAGTCTGTGGCTTGTTGACTCGTTTCCATGGGCACCACGTAAACATGGGGCTATGCCTATCACGATGCCTATTTCCAACAACCTTTCCAATAAGGAACGGTTATTAAAATAAAAATAGCGCTGATTTACAAATACCTTGATAAGAATCATACCAAAATATGGAAAAATGAGTCCAAGTTGTTTAAACAAGAGTGAGCCTTAACTTTGAGAGATGAGAATGCGTTTTGTTTAGTTTATGAATGCTACTCTTTGCCTGATGATGCACTTACTCATAATCAGTAACTTTTTTATCTAGTCTAAGTCTATAGATAAAGCATTTGTACCGAGAATATAATTATATGAGTATATTTGAGTATATATGGTTGTTTTGAACGGAGAGAAAAATAAACAAACATATATAACGCGTCTGGGTGTATATTTCAACGTGTAAGATTTAGTAGTGCAGTGTCGTGTAGTTTGATCAATAGTCGCTACTCGCTCGCCCCCAGTCGCCCCTCGCTGCTACCAACACGTACCTAGGTACTCTTGTATGGGATTCTCTAAATGTGCTGTATGATTGATAATAATTCAAAGTGCTGTGCCATTTTATAAGATCGCTTTTATCTAGAATTTTTATTTGAGTGCTAATAAGTGATTGTTGTTTAGCAGAATAACTATTAGTAGCTTATGAAACTTTTTAATAACCGAGGAATGCGCAACAATGTGTAGTTTTATGCACAATTTTATCTAAACTAATGCAATTTCATCAAACACACAGAAAATAATATCGTAAGTATGACGCTCAACTTTCATTTGGGTTTTACATGCAAGTAGAAGTCATGTTGTATATAATTTTGTGATCATTCAATTCAACTACGAAATAATAATTACATAAACAAAAAAAAAAAATAGGCTTAAAACTAATATGATCTGGGTAAAACATTTTTACAAAAAAATACAACCGACTTCCAAAAACAACACTACAAAGTGAAAAATAACTTTAATTTCGGAAGTCGGTGGCATTTTTGTAAAAATGTTTTTATTTTTCACTTTTTAGTTTACCTACACCACACAAATTCTAATACCACTATCTGCAAAACAAACTAGAACATCATCCATATAAAAGTGGGGAAAAAATACGTATTATTGAAGCTAACTCAAAAACTACCGAAGCAAAGTTAATCAATTTTATATGGGACCAACTGTGATGTATACCCTCTCGAATAAAACAAAAAAAAATCCAAATCGGTCCAGCCATCTTCGAGTAATCGGGGAACATACATAAAAAAAAATAAATAAATAAATAAAGGTTCCGACGAATTGAGAACCTCCTCCTTTTTGAAGTCGGTTAAAAAGTAGGCAGTTGTCAGTGCTCAATATACTCGTCAGATTTTTTACCTATTTCGATATTTATTAAACACAAGAGCGACAGAAACTATTTATAAAGATAAATACTCATTTGAACCGAATGCAATAATTTACCTCAAAGCATTTTATCATTTCTTATCAGAAAATGTTGCAACATCGCGCAACAGACCCAAAGTAAATTAACTTGAATAGTAGTTTCTATAAAATAGAAACAGAATCAAAAGATGAATGAACTCTTTACGTAGAAGTTGGCAAGTTTATTCAGACTGTGCAGTTGTGTCAGATTTTACGGGAACTGGCGCTTAACACAATATTATGGAATGGCAAAACGTCAACTTAGCATAACACTATTTAACTTCGCCGGCGATAGTAAAATTGGAATAAAAGTTACAGCCCGGGCTACGATGACTAAGACTTTAATACTTATTCTATAACAACTAGTGTCCTCAATTTGTGCTAATTATATTGAAAATAGCAATTAAACTCCTACATTGTCTATTCAGACGAAGAATTATAAACGAGTAAATCGTTTCTTGGACGCTTCAATAAATAATTTACCGTCTCCAAGTTCTTTACAAACTGAATTGCTTTTCGCTGGTATCGATAAGTTTAAAACGAGACGCTTTTGCTCAGTTATATTGAAAATATGCAAGTAATTGTTGTAGGTGAGTCGCTTACTGAGAAGCGTGTTGACACCGACCAGCGGTATTGTGATTGTGAAACCGTACAGAAGTATTGATAAGGTAAACAATAATCTATTTATAAACGTAAACTGCTTTATTGTTGTTGGTTGTTTTGTCTCTATATCTTGATTTCAAAAGCCACTCCTTGTCATTTCGTTGCGACATCGAACAAGATTATGTTTAATTAACTGAACATCGCAATCGCTTTGTTTCATGATTTGTCGAGGTAGGTACCTATTTTGTTTGAAGGGTTCCGTAGTTGTGATGAATTTATCCCAAGAACAAGAACAAACTTAACATTGTAGTTGAAAAACACATTCTCCCATACATTCCAACATCTTATCTATATATATAAAATGGTAAACTGACTGACTTTTTTTTTTTTTTTTTTTTTTTTTTTGTGGATGGGAAATCATCAAATGACTTCTCCCACTCTGGGCAGAGGCGGGAGGGCGTGTCAGACTTTTACTGACTAAAACCCACCCATGTTCCTTCAGCTGCCCGTGCCTGGGCCACGGTATCTCTTTCGAACTACCCGCGACCCCGGCGGCATCGGCCCAATTGACCCCGTCACTGCTGACATCTCTTTGAGGCGCGCGTGGAACACAACGCGCCGCCGCCGTCGACCCGGGCCTGGTCCTTACCGGACGGCGAGCTGCCCATTACTCGTCTTCCGCAAGCCCGCGCCTACGGTGGCCGGGAGTCGGCAATCGATTCCCGCCGCCCAGGGCGTCTCCTACGGCGGCTAGGGGCGCGAGGGCGCGGCTGTTGCCTCTTCCTCACGCGTTCCGCTTCCTCCTTCGCGAGCATTACTGCTTCGCAGAAGGAGGTGACGGCTTCCCATGCACTCTCGCTCCGCACCATGGCCTGGACCAGGTTTGGACGCGAGAGATCGCCGCCGCCGATCGCCTCCGTGAGAACACGGCGGTGCTCCGCCCAAGCCGGGCAGACCTCCACTGTATGCTCCACCGTGTCCTCCGGGCGATCCACACAATGGTGACACCCGGGCGTTTGGACAGCAAATGCTCGGTCTCAGGAAACACAGGGAGAACGAGAAATACGTCTCACTGCTGATCGTGATTCAAAATATGCTGCCCGAAAAGTCACTATTCCACGCGGACGAAGTCGCGGGCACAGCTAGTCTTATCTATATATATAAAATGGTAAACTGACTGACTGACTGGGTGATATATCAACGCACAGCCCAAACCGCTGGGTTTAGAGATTCCAAATTTGGCACGTAGGTTTCTTATGAGGTCTAGGGGTGCAGTAAGAAATAATTTTTCAAAATTCACCCCCTAAAGGGGTGAAACGGGGGTCCAAAATTTGTATGAAAATTCTTATTCCTTGAGTTAACAGACTTGAAACTTGGCACGAATATTTATCTACGTAAATGATAAAATTCGTCATTTTTATTTTTCCTAAACTACCTCCTCAGGAGGGATTGGAAGGGGGGGTCAAAGTTTGTATGGAGGAATTTTAACGCGCGGTCCGATTAACTCGAAACTCAGTATTTATACTTGAGACGAAAAATGAAGAATAACGTGTGTGAGATTTTCGAAAATAAACCCCTAAAGGGGTGAAAAGGGGTAGTCAATTTTACAGGGCAGGTTATACTGCGGTGCTTGATTAACTCGAAAATTCGTGTAAATATTTTTTCAGTCAAGTTACGGAAATATACCAAACAATTTATCCCTGTGGGGGTGAAAACAGGGAATATAGTTTATATGATAAATCTTATTTATTCGGTTAATTAACTTGAAACTTAGCACAAATACTTGCTTAAGCAAGTAATAAAGGAAGAGTCGAGGGGGGGAAGGGGAGGGGGGAAGGGGGGAAGGGGAGCGGGTGGTGAGGAGGGAAAGGGAAAGGGGAGGGTGTGGTGAGAGAGAGGGGAGGTATGATAGGAGGGAGAAGGTAAGCCGTGAAGAGAGTGTGAGAGGGAGTGTGAGGGGTGGGAAGCAGAGGGGTGTGAGAGGGGTTTAGAGGGAGAGGAGGGTGGGAGGGGGATTAGAGGGAGGAGTGAGAGATGGGGTAAGAGGGAGGGCGACGAGTGCCTTTACACCTTAAAGTTACTTTTTGTATAGCACTGATTCATTGAAGAAACCCAGCCCGACAGAAATGACTGAAAAAAAGAAAGTCGGAAACTCGGAACGGCACAAAAAACAGGAGTAAACTCCAGTCGTGCGTCGGAGCTGAAACACACACATTTTTTTGTTTGTTTGAACGCGCTAATCTCTGAAACTACCAGTCGAACTTTAATAATTATTTTTGTATTTGATATCCCAATTCTTAAGGAAGGCTATAGGCGCATTTAACATCACTCTAGGAATCTTAGGTGCCGAGCAAAAAGAAAAAAAAATAGAAAGAATGCTAAGCGAAAACGAAGTAATATAGCGCGGGCAGGCATTGCGATGCGACGGGGTGAGTCGGGGGAACAAGAAACTTCACGCGGACGAAGTCACGGGCAGAAGCTATCTCAATATTTTTGTTCCTGTGGCTTATTTTCCGACATCCACGCGGGCGAAGCCGCGGGCAAAAGCTAGTCAAATATAAGTTGGTCGACCATTGCTCGTTAACTTGTAAAGCCTACGTAGCTGTGATAGTTTTCCTTTTAACTTCACATATATACTACTACATACATATTATAATACTACTGCCGTGATTTTTCACATATCCAAAAACAACCACTACAAAAGCTTAAAATTTCTCAAACGGATCCCTGAATCGAAAAATGGTTTTTACACACCTGTAATATTTTTAACCGCCTATCCAACCACACCCCACACCATGCGATAGTTGAGAAAAAAACTCCGCACTGTAGAGAGAGAGTAGAGAGTAACCTAAAAAAATGTTTACAAGATTGTATTTTACCACTTTGTCGACGTCATTAGTATGTACACCCATGCCAAATAGTAGCTTTCTAGTATTAGGAGTCTCTGAGCTAAATCGCGGACAGACAAACAGACAGACAGACGAACGGACTTGGCGAACTTAAGGGTTCCTTGTTGACTACGGAACCCTAAAAAGTAAATCTATCTATCAAGGAAGTCAACATTAAAAAAGCTGTAAAGAAAGTTAGAACGACTAATTCAATGAACAGACAAAACACATTTTGTACTTAGCTCTCGTAACATGCTTTTGATTTAATAAAACAATAATTAAATTACACGTCGACACGAGTAATGTTATGCTAAATGCCGCCACGCTAGGAATGCGATGAGTCGCGTCGCTTCGTGTCGTGTCGTCTCAGCTCGCATCGTCACGCTGACGACTTAATAAGTTAACTTGTCACGGGACTTGTGTAAATTTACCTTAACACCCAATATACCCGAGCACACCCGTCCCTACATTATTCTTAGCTAACGATCTAATTTATATCATTGTTGAGTATATGTTTGTAACACTATGAAACTGTTTAATTTTAATAATTTTGTGTATTTTCTTCCTCGATCAGCATTATAATGTGAATTCTTACTGAGCATACCGAAATCTATATATCTATATAAATAAAAACGAAAGTCCTGACTGACTGATTGACTGACTCATCAACGCCCAGCCCCAAACCCTTGAACATAGAAAGTTTAAATTTTGCACAGAGGTCATCTTTACAATGTAGACAAGAAAGGAAGGATTTTTTGAGATTCAACCCATATGAGAGAAAAATAGTAGATGAAAGTTTGTATGGAAAAGCGTCATTTTTGTTATTTAGAGCATGAAAATTGGCATTTAGTCTTTTAATCTATATCTCTAAAAATAAAAAGAGAAGTCCTGACTGACTGACTCATCAACGCCCAGCCAAACCCTTTAACCTAGAAAAATGAAATTTTACACAGAGGTGCTCTTTATAATGTAGACAAGGAATATGGAAGCATTTTTCGAAATTCAACCCTTAAAAGAATAAAATAGGGGATGAAAGTTTGTATGGAAAATCGTCATTTTTGTTGTGTAGACCATGAGAATTGGTATTTAGCCTTTTGGTTGGTAATCTATATAAATAAAAATAAAGTCCTGACAGACTGACTGACTCATCGACACCCAGTCCTTGAACCTAGAAAGCTAAAATTCTCTTTAGCCAAGGAATAAGGAAGGATTTCCCGGTAGTACGTTCCCGTGGGACATTTTCCGACATCCACGTGGGAGAAGCCGCGGGCAAAAGCTAGTAACAAAATAATTATCATTTACCAGCTATAACTTAATTAAATAGCTACTTAGTAAGATTTATTAGTAATATCCTATGTCAATTTACAATTACCATTTTCACCATTTGACAGGACACAAAATCTGTTGGTATCTTTGTATCCAGTGGCCACTGGCCATAGTGCGAGTTTTTATACTTACTCGATCGCGTTTACGTTAACGTTAATTTACGTCAATTTGTAAGGAATAATTGTGTTTCCCATTATTAGTCATCATAAGGCGCTTACGAAGTTTGTACTTATTGAAGTTTACGTTAACGCCACAGTTCCCTGAAAAAGTTTATCGCATAATGTTACGTATACTATATCCAAACTTTCTTCGCAAACAGATACCGTATAGCAAACAAGAACAAATGAATAGAGTTTAGCGAGTAACCGCAAAGATACATCTAGTAATTTGTGATCTCCGTCAGCAGTTTATACTCACGCCTGGTTCAATTAGATCACCTACATATTGTTTATATTGGCGCGGATATATGTTCTGTTAAAACTTTATTGAACGCTGAATATGAAACTTCAGTAATTAGAAATTAAATAATAATTTATTCGAAGCAAAAGGAACGGAGCAATGGTTTAGAAAATACATTAAATTATCCAACCTACATTTTTATTGTGTATGTAAAATCAAAACTTTCATCCGTAAATAGTTTCAGTAATTTAGGATGTTCATTTATTACTCGTTGTAGTGTATTCTGGCGTCTCAAAATCATTTGTTTAATTTCATTACTTTCAGACATCTTTGCAGGTTCAGGTTCCGTAAATTTAGGTTTTTCGGTCGAATTCTCCATACACGGACACATGAAGTCAATAGACGTATCCTCTTGGCTCGAACATTGTGTCCCTACGGTGTGATGGGGCTCCTTGGTCGCGGCAAAAGGCAACTCTTGGGTTGTCATGATCATGGGATCAATAAGATCAGGTCCTGCGACTTGTTTAGGTAGTTTACCAAGTACGGCTTTGACATTCTGATATTTTTCTTCAGTAAAATCCAAGTAAGAAACCAACCATGGAAAAGCGTATTTATTAGCCCAATCTTTACATCGTCTTACGGGACAGTCTCGAAGTATCTCAATGTTATCCACGAGTAATGGCTCAAAAGAAGAGTCGCTTTTAGGTTCGGGTATTTCGATTTCAGGTGTTATTGTAGATTCACTTGGGGTTGGGATAGTGGGTGATGGAGGTGCAGGTGGTTGATCCCTACATTTACATCGCTGTGATTCAAAAAATGCCCTAACTTCGTCCATTTTGCCACATTTGGCATAAATAAACTTCCTCTGAAGTCTCATATACGGCAGATCTATATCCGAAGCTAGAGTATCACTGCTGCCGATGCCGTATGTCGGTGAAAGTGGATCTGATAGATCACCCTCGATTATAAATGGGTCTTTATCACAGACACTCTCTTTTGATTCAGGCTTTTCAAATTTTAAAATATTCTGTTCGTCTTGATCTACTAAAATAGAGGACGTCTGTATTGGTGTCTTTTGCATTTCATTTAACTGTAAGACAACCATTTTCTCCAGATCAAGTAAGAATGTTGTCTGTTCAGGTAGTAGTTTTAAACTAAAACTTGTAAATTTCAAAAACAACAGCAATATTTTCTTAATTTTCTCTTCCCATTCTTTATTAATTTCAGATATTTGTCTTTCCCGGGCTTTGTATGCATCTATAACATCTTGACGCTCCTTGATTTTTTTAAGTTTTTCTGCTATTTCAGTGCTTTGAATACTTTCAAGAATAAATTTTCTGATTCTACATTTTTTTCTCTCTGTGCTCATAATATACATAGTACTTGTAATATTTTGTGCTTCTATCTGTTTGTAAAACGCTTTAAGTACATCATTTCTTTCATAAATAGCTTGATTAATGAGTTTGTTATTTCTGTATATTTCATTATCTAAAAGAAGTTTATAGTAATGTTTAATTTTTTTGACTTCGCTGTCATATCTTTTTTGTAACACACCTTCCAAAATAACCTTTTCTTTTTTTAAATTTTCTTTTATTTCGAAATTAAGATCGCTTATAATATTAGCGTGAGCAGAAAGCAGCACGGTTTGGACTTCTGACCGTAAATGATCTTCTAGTTCTTGCAGACTATTTTCAAAGAATAAATTTACTTCTTTCATTAAGATCTTACTTTTCTTTGTTAGAATATCATGATAAATGGCCTTCACTTTCTTAGCTGTTTCAGATTTTTCGTGTTCCATGATATAATTCCAAGCAGCATCATTGTCTCTAATTTTACCATTCAAATATTTTAAAAACTTGGCATGCTCTCTTTGCAAGATAGCATCGCCTATTTTAAGAATACCTTGGTGTGTCGTACCTCTAGTTATTTTAGATGTAAAGGGTGGCTTCAAATCTAATATGCCTATTAATAAGTCACTTGGTGACACCCATTCATCGTTCTCCTCCCGTGATGCTTCTACATTTCGTTCAGGTGTTTCGGTTATGGGTTTTTTATAATCACAATGATCATCGGGCAAATAAGTCTGTGCATATATGCTAGTTACACATTCGCCTTTCTTAATCGTTCGAACAACATCGGTTTTCTTCATAGTTCAAAATAATTGTAAAAAAATTATTAATGCAAATGTCACTTTCCTAAAATTTGTTTTAAATAAAGAGACTACCAAAAAAAAGTATTTCATCCATCTGCTTAAAAGTAAATATCGAGCTGTATTTGGCAAAGAGTCTGTATATGCAACATATTAATAAGCTTCATACATACCTAAAAAACTCAACTTTTTATTTGCAAAGGGAAAATTGAAAGTGAGGTTTTTACCCAGCAGTGGGACATTACGGGCTAAATAGATAGAAAAGGTTCACATAAATGCCTTCAATTCTGTTAATAGGGACACCTTGCTGGCAGAAACTAGAAAAGAAATACCCCAATGGTTTCCTTTGGCAATGTTACAGACACCCTTCTAAGTTACTGTATCGGGACAACCTTCTGGAATCTGCTGTTGGCTGTCAACAAGGTGACCCCCTCGGGCCAGTGATTTTTAGTTTAGCCATTCACTCAATTATTCGACAACTATAGAATATTGTATCGCACTATATATACACGCACGACTCGCAAACTTACAACAAAAAAATACTTCTGGCCATCAATGAACGCAGACATCAGCCGCTGGACTCGGACTTGTATACACTGTCAGAAAAGGAAGATACAACGACATACTTTCTCGAACATCACATCCTTCTCGCCAAGCGAGCGTTTTCAACATGAACACGTCGACATCGTCGGACCGCTACCTACAACAGCTCAAGGTCACCGTTACTTAGTAACAATGATCGACCGATTAACGAAGTGGCCCGAAGCAATACCTACCGATGAAATAACAGCCGATCGAATAGCCGATATCGTCTATCAACATTGGCTAGCAAGATTTGGATGCCCGACCACACTAACAAGCGACCAGGGTCGCCAGTTCGAGAGCCATCTGTTACAAAACCTTATGAAGCAAATGGGAATCAAGAAAAATCGCACAACACCATATCATCCTCAAACCAATGGTATCGTCGAACGGTGGCATCGATCTCTTAAAACTGCATTACGCACCAAAATCTCCGACTCAAGTAAATGGATCGACGAGTCACCTACCGTGCTACTTGGACTACGAGCCGCGCTTCGCACCGACACCGGGGTGAGCGCCGCAGAACTGACTTAGGTGACTACTCATCCGCAAATATTTCATCCGCGGATGAAACGTTACCCTGTTAAAATTGTAAGGCGACGAATCATCCGCAAGTTCGGATGAGTCGTCGCATAGTTAATATTGATGTGATCATATCGGCCAAATAGACAAACAAACATTTGTGTATAGGAACATTATCTGTTCTTTGGTTTCGCTAGTTTCGCTAGCGGCTATGTGTAATACTCGTAATATCGTGGTTAAATCGAACAAAAATGCTTATATGTGTAAGAATCGTTTTTTTTATTATAATCAATATTAACAATGCGACGACTCATCCGCACTTGCGGATGATTCGTCGCCTTACAATTTTAACAGGGTAACGTTTCATCCGGGGATGAAATATTTGCGGATGAGCAGTCACCTAAGTCGCAGAACTTACCTACGGTTACAACTTGCGCCTACCCGGCGAATTTTTTTCTGCAAATACCCCCACACCAGCGATGGATTTTACTTACGTAAAGAAACTGCGTGATATTATTCAAGCAAACAAGCCGCAAGCCGTTACGGAGCATCACAGGAATAATAAACGCATGTTCGTGCATGAAGATTTACGTAAGTGCAGTCACGTATTCGTCAGAATAGATGCAGTAAGAAAACCACTACAGACCTCCATACGAAGGCCCCTATCGAGTTATAAGCCGATCAGAGAAGGTATATAACATTCAGCTACCAAATCGGCAAGCCAACTTATCAATCGATCGACTGAAGCCTGCGTATGTCGTCACGGAACTAACCAATACCTTACCGACAACCAAGAATACCACACCAGACAGTACCGTTACCATTACCAAGCAAACTAAGAGCAGTTCCATACCAACCGTTACCAAGCAGCAAACACAAGCACCACCGGCCAACGAGACGACACAACCCGCCGGCATCAGGACAACACGCTCGGGCCGTGCCATCAGGCTGCCGGTACGCTTCGCTTGAAGGGGAGTACTGTAGCTACCACTGACCAGCACGTTTTGACCCTCAGTTTAAAGAAACAGTGAAATCAACAGTTCTGAACAGAACTTTTTCTCGCAGCACGTTTGACGCTCTGACCAAGAAACATGGAAGCAAACAGTTCTGAAAAGAACTCAAATCTGCTAAAGGACAAATAAAATACTTTGACTTGGACTTTGAAATAGTTCAGTAGTAAGAAATGCAGACGCCACACGCCACCGTCGGACTTCGCCCCAACCTCCAACCCAGCGCTCCTCCAGCGCTGGGCACGCCACAATTGGCGCCACGGCATCCTCACCTTCCGCCTGACGCAGGTCCTCACCGGACACGGTTGTTTCGGATAAGGCGGGAGGAAACGCCCGGGTGTCACCATTGTGTGGATCGCCCGGAGGACACGGTGGAGCATACAGTGGAGGTCTGCCTGGCTTGGGCGGAGCACCGCCGTATTCTCACGGAGGCGATCGGCGGCGGCGATCTCTCGCGTCCAAACCTGGTCCAGGCCATGGTGCGGAGCGAGAGTGCATGGGAGGCCGTCACCTCCTTCTGCGAAGCAGTAATGCTCGCGAAGGAGGAAGCGGAACGCGTGAGGGAGAGGCAACAGCCGCGCCCTCGCGCCCCTAGCCGTCGTAGGAGACGCCCTGGGCGGCGGGAATCGATCGCCGATTCCCGGCCACCGTAGGCGCGGGCTTGTGGAGGACAAGTAATGGGCAGCTCGCCGTCCGGTAAGGACCAGGCCTGGGTCGACGGCGCGTTGTGTTCCACGCGCGCCTCAAAGAGATGTCAGCAGTGACGGGGTCAATTGGGCCGATGCCGCCGGGGTCGCGGGTAGTTCGAAAGAGATACCGTGGCCCCGGGCACGGGCAACTGAAGGAACATGGGTGGGTTTTAGTCAGTAAAAGTCTGACACGCCCTCCCGCTCTGGGCAAAGCTGGCAGTCATTTGATGATTTCCCATTCACAAAAAAAAAGGGTCAAAGGTCATAACTAAATGCTAGACAGTATGCAGTTTTTTAATCTTAATTATTAAGAGAAATATTTAATTCAAATCGGAACAGAAGTACTTAAAATTTTGAGAACATTAACTCTTAACAGTTAAACGAAAAAAAAGCAGTTTATCGAATAATTTGGTGTTAATTTAGATGATGTCAAAAAGTAGCAGTGTTAATCGACTTCTGTTGCTGACCGTACCTACTTAACTTCGCATTAAATGAAAGTTGTATGCCCCCGTGGAACCTTTTATCTGCTGAATTTCCACTTCATTGGATTACTTTTTACATATAGCCAAAAACTGTTAGCGTACCTACGTAACTGTAAAGTATCAAATTCTTTTTATTTATTTTATTATTTTTGTATAGGTACATACTCGTATCATTGTTTTTAATTTGTAAAAACTATAATTCTTATTAAACGATTATGTCTAATATGAAATTTCCTTCTTGAAAACTTACTCAATTTTAGGCACCTTATATTATCAACACTGAATCGACAGTGCCGTCCTCTTTCAGTTCACAGATAAGTTGGTAAGACTGACTGTACGTTGTTGAGCAGACAGATTTTATGAACATATGAAGCAATGGCAACATCCTTCAAAATCATTCAGATTGTGATGACATAATGTGTTATGCAGTTAGGGCGGTTGGTACAATCGGGCAGGATCTCTTTCTACTTGCATTGGCAGTATTGTCGTATATAATGGTAGAGTCAACGGCGCACGGGGAGCGCCTTCTGCGACGAGTTATGCTCCAGAAGGAGTCCCTAGATCGGGGAGAGCCAACCCCAAACGCAGATCATATACGTAGTGGAGGTTCAGAGATATTGTGCAATCGGCGTTTAACTTAGACGGGGGTTGGTGTCCATGGCAATTCCACACACTATAAAACCTAAATCTCTATACGTGCAAAATAAATTGATTAAAAATGCAAACGTACCTACCTACATTACCTACATAGCTTTAAAACGTTTTAAAACGGCCATAGGAAGCTTAACTAAGCAGGTGGTTAATGAGTTTTCTGGCACTTTCAAAATAATGGCTTGGTATTCAAATAGGTGAACGTGTCGACGGCCTACCTGTGATTAGCGGTGCTGATGTAAAGCGGCCTGGAACCCCCGCCGCTAGATTTAATTAAATACTTCCTTGTACCACCCACCTTCCTACTATTTCACTTTATCTACTGCTCGCTTTATTGCTCTCTGACGCTACATTGTAAACGTTTAGCGCTGCTCATGAATATGAGGTTATTCCTCCGTCAATACACGAATAACCGCCGTAAATACCATTTATAGTAAAGACGGTCAATTTTACAGAGCGGATTGCACGTCCTCGGAGCATGTGATAATAAATTACGAACATATCTCGACTTCATTCTCATTACGGATGCGGCAATGTCCGTCGGAGTTTTGTCATAATTCAGTCTCGGTTGAAATTATTTCCGTTGGGTCTGATGAGAAAACTAGAGGTGGAGAGCTCGAAATGTAAGTATTCGCGCAACAAGCCGTGGAATAACGACGGGGCATATTTCATTCTTAACGAAGTTAAATTTCCGGGAAGGTCCTGTAAGAGCGTGCGTAACTCTGATAAAAGGCTACACCGCCACAATACCGATTCCGTTTGTGTGACATTTTAGAAATGTTAACACACAATACACTAATAGAATATTAGTGATTTACATTCTCCATGTTTTGAATATTCTCATATGGTATACCTACACATTTACGAAGTTGCACGCACTTACTTACTCATTTAATTATTTATTTATTTAACTACTTATATTTATAGGAAAAACTGTAAAGAAAGTTAACAGTATCTGTCCAAAAGTTGGCAAACGTTTGACGTGCTTACAATAAAACAACGACCATAATTCAGAAAGTGGGAACAAGTTGGATTGTTTTCTACACATCATATCGGCAAATAAATCTTTGGGCCGCTTATCTGCCGTCAAACTTAATTCTCATGCATAATTCATCGCGTCGATTTCACGTGAAGAGGGAAAGTTGCTCAACTCTGAACAACAACCGGTGCGCTGACAGCCCACTGATAGTCGCTCCGGACTTTACTGACTTATAATGTTGAGTATCTTTCTGCACAATCGACACGTGTGTTTACCTATTGCAGTTTGTTGCATATACGTACAGACAGCGTCAAAAATATCGGGACGAACAGAATGTTCAAAATGATCTCAACAACTAAGAAAAATAAACTTGATCTCAATTGGATAAAGTTCTTGTTAGAATGACAGTTAAATGAAATACACTTCTGGACACATCTTTTGGCCCACCTTGTATTTTCAGTTTCGTTTGGTCCTAGCTAAAATTTTATATTAGGTCGAGCAAAAAGTTTTTATGCAGTTTTGAACCTGGCACATTCACAATTTCATTCAATAGTCTTTTTTTGAATTTCGAACACAGAATTTAAAGAAACAAAAGACAATTTGGAGCCTGTTTGTTGATATCAAACAATCGAATACTAAGAAAACTTGGTGTTATTGGTTTACTTGGATTTAATTCTTGAAAAAGTGATTGATATCTTTGGTTTTGCAACAAACATTACTTATTCTTAACATTAAGGTGAGGTTCTATCAATAATCTATGGATACTTCACCTGAAGTCGCCGCCCAAGCTGTGGCACTTATTCAGGCCGGACACAGCCAAAGAAACGTGAGTGCTCAACTTAATTTAAGTCGATCTGCGGTCCGAAATGTTTATCGGAGGTACCTAGAGACTGGCGGCTTTGTTCGTCGCCAAGGAAGGCCACGATCTCGGGTCACAACTGAAAGGCAGGATCGATTCATCGTGACGACCAGCTTGAGAAATCGTCACCTTACCTCCATTGAGATACAAAACCAACTTCGCGACTTCCACGGAGTATCTGTGAGCGCTCGAACTGTTCGGAGAAGGTTAAAAGAACGCGATATGGTACCACACAAGCCAGCTAATGGCCCCAAACTAACGCGAGCCCACCGAACAGCGCGCCTTCATTTCGCACGCAGTCATTTAAATTGGACACAGCAAGATTGGAGCCGTGTACTCTTTTCTGTTGAGTCTAAAATTGTGTTACATGGCAATGATGGAAGGAAGAAGGTCTACCGACGTAAGGGAGAGCGTTTCGCACAATGCTGCTTTGAAGAGAGGGTTGCTTATGGCGGTGGCTCATGGACTGTCTGGGGCGGTATATCCGCGAGCGGCAAAACTCAACTTGAGGTTGTTACAGGACCACGGCTGCCAACATTAAATGCTGAAAGGTACATTCGTGAGTGCTTAGAACCTCACGTGATACCATACGCGGACTATGTGGGCCCAAATTTCCTTTTTATGCATGATAATGCAAGAGCCCACGCGGCCTGCATCGTCAGGGAATATCTTCGGGATGTGAACATCACAGTTATGGACTGGCCAGCCAGAAGCCCAGACATGAACCCCATTGAGCACATGTGGGACGAGCTAAAAAGACGTGTTAGGGCTCGTCAGCCAGTTGCCCAGACGATGCAGGAATTGTAAACTGCCATAGAAGAGGAATGGGAGATGATCCCTCAAAATTTCATAGAGCGGTTGATAAACTCTATGCCTAATCGTATGAGAGCTGTGGTAGATGCCCATGGAGGCAACACGCGTTATTAAATTAAACCTTTATTTGATAAAACATGTTTTTTATTCAAAAATCAATTGCCTTTAACAAGGCGCATATCCGACTTGTTAGGCGTAGCTCCATGTCGTATGGTATTCTGAATTCAAATTTAAAACAATACGATCGAAAAAGATGGTAAAATGTATCAGGTTTAAAACTGCATCAACAGTTTTTGTTCAATCTAGCAATCATATTTCGGTAGGGGCCATCGAAACCTAAACTCTAAGGTGGGCCAATAGATGTGTCCAGAAGTGTATATACAATGGTGCCGATTCTGTTGTGCACAAACTAAACTTAAATTAGGCTATTGCTAACTTTTTCTCTCTAATATGACAAGAAAGGAACGGAAGTAAACTAGAGCTGTCAAATTAGTTAGAAATAATTTTTCCATAGACATTTAGACGACACGTAAAAACATGTCGACTAAAAAACACGGTGAAGCGCAAGGCGTGAACTAGTTTGACATCTCCAACTTAGTTCATAGCATAGAAATATATATATCTATGGTTCATAGCTATAGCCGTCCTTTTCTCGCGCTGCCTCTTAGTAAAAGATAAGATTAGCGATTCTCTAATTTTAGTTTAGTGCGTTCACAAGAGAATCGGCACCAATGTCAACTCAAAACATTTAAAGCAATTATCCAAGTAAATAAAATAGTTCAATGTCAACTTTAGGAAAAATAAAGGGAATAATAATACATCAAATCAAAATCAAATGTATCAATTGATCAAATGTATTGTAGCATACAATCATAATAACACGCGGTTTTAAATTCTACATAACAGTTCAATCCTAATTATCGTAACTAATATAATAAATGCGAAAGTGAGTTTGTTTGTTTGTTACGTTTTCACGCTAACGGCTGAACGGATATCGATGAAATTTGGGTAGACCATGACCTGGATTAGGACATATTAGCAACTCTTAATGTATCAACTAATTCGTATTGTTTAAGTAATTCCAGTAATTTGTGATAACACGCAAATAAAATACGAACTCCAGAATTAAATACAGTCGGTGGCTGGTCCTCGGCCAGGCAGAGCGTCGCGTCGTCCCGCAGACATCCAGCACAATATTTTATACTTACAGAAAACAAGTTAGTGGAATAGTTGTGAGCAAACACAGCGTGCCGCTAACAGATAAAGAACCTCCACACGACATCACCTCCGCGAGACAGACGCACAACACTTTTGATTAAACTTTTCAAGATATTTTGTACGTCTTCTTATGTAAATTGGTATGTGGGTCGGTGTATTTTTGAAGTGATAACTTCTTTAGGCGCGTTGAGCGATTTTTGGTAAGGGGAAATCTTATGTCAAGTTTTCACTTCTGTTGGCTTTCCCCATGACTATGTTTTTTTTTTTTTGTTAATGAAGTTCTTTAAGTAGGATTATTCTTATTTATTCATCATTAATTGTAACGGGTAAAGCGACTGGCTAGCAAGAGATTTTAGGTCTGATTCCTCTTTTATGCCGCGGCCACACTATACGGACATCGCCATTGATTATCGCGTTGCAGGGCGATAACCGTAGGTGTAGCTACCATTTACGGCGATTATTTGACCAAATCTTGACCGATTTTATCTATCGCGATGTTTAAAGTGTTTATGGGCATTGACGTTGACGTATAGTGTGGCCCCGGCATTACACTTGACGTGAAACTCACACTTACGTAGGTACATTTTTAAGTGAAAATAAAAATACTAAATTATTTTTCTTTTTCAATATATTCATCTGCTGCCCTTATACATTTTTCAGATCTTTCAATTAGCTTATGTATACCTTCATAAAAAAATGCTTTGTCTTTGTCCGAAAAATAAGCTGAAACCGCGTCCTTCACTTCTTCCTCAGTTGAAAATTTCTTCCCACGAAGTTCTTTTTTCAGTTTTGGGAAGAGGTAATAACCACTGGGAGCCAGGTCTGAGCTATAGGGTGGATGGTCTCAGGGATCGGTCCTGGGGCCACATCTGTGGGACATCGGGTACGACTGGGTGCTGCGCGCCGACCTCCCTAGCGGCGTCAGCGTTGTATGTTACGCTGACGACACGCTGGTCCTGGCGCAGGGGAGGTCGCACCAGGCGGCGGCCGAACTAGCGACACGTGGGGTTGCGATAATCGTAGAGAGGAACCGGCAGTTGGGACTCGAGGTGGCCCTGCACAAGTCCGAGGTCATGTGTTTTCATGGTCCTCGGAACGCGCCACCGTCGGGTTCCCAAATAACGGTAGGAGGGGTTCACATCGGGGTCGAGTCGACGATGAAGTACCTGGGACTCGTCCTCGACAGCCGGTGGAACTTCGTGGAGCACTTCCGACGTTTGGCTCCCAGACTGGAGCGGGCCGGGGCTGCCTTGAAGCGGCTCCTGCCCAATCTGGGGGGTCCAAACGCCTCCTACCAGAGGCTTCACGCGGGGGTCGTGCGGTCCATGGCCCTTTACGGGGCACCGGTGTGGGCGCGTTCCCTGAGGCTGCGACCAGCCCGCCGGTTGAACGCGTCCCAGAGGGTCATGGCCATCTGGCTAGTCCGGGGATACCGCACGGTGTCCTGTGAGGTGGCGTGCCTCCTTGCCGGATTACCGCCATGGGATCTGGAGGCAAAAGTCCTCGCGCACGTGTGGGAGTGGCGCGAGGAGGCGAAACGCCGGGGCGTAACTCCGCTGCCGCGAGAAATCACGGTACAGCGGACAGAGCTCCGGCGGGATCTCATGGCGACATGGAGAGTGCGATTGTCGCAACCCAGCGCTGGGAACGCCACAATTGCGGCGATAAGTCCCCTCTTTGAGGAGTGGTTGGAGAGGCGCCACGGCGTCCTCACCTTCCGCCTGACGCAGGTCCTCACCGGACACGGTTGTTTCGGGAGGTTCCTGTTTCGGATAAGGCGGGAGGAATCGCCCAGGTGTCACCATTGTGTGGATCGCCCGGAGGATACGGTGGAGCATACAGTGGAGGTCTGCCCGGCTTGGGCGGAGCACCGCCGTGTTCTCACGGAGGCGATTGGCGGCGGCGATCTCTCGCGTCCAAACCTGGTCCAGGCCATGGTGCGGACCGAGAGTGCATGGGAAGCCGTCACCTCCTTCTGCGAAGCAGTAATGCTCGCGAAGGAGGAAGCGGAACGCGTGAGGGAGAGGCAACAGCCGCGCCCTCGCGCCCCTAGCCGCCGTAGGAGACGCCCTGGGCGGCGGGAATCGATTGCCGATTCCTGGCCACCGTAGGCGCGGGCTTGCGGACGACGAGTAATGGGCAGCTCGCCGTCCGGTAAGGACCAGGCCCGGGTCGATGGCGCGTTGTGTTCCACGCACGCCTTAAAGAGATGTCCGCAGTGACGGGGTCAATTGGGCCGATGCCGCCAGGTTGGCGGGTAGTTCGAAAGAGATACCGTGGCCCTGGCACGGGCAACTGAAGGAGCATGGGTGGGTTTTAGTCAGTAAAAGTCTGACACGCCCTCCCGTTCTGCTCAGAGTGGGAGAAGTCATTTGAAGTCATTTTACCCCTCTTTTTTTCTTTAATGCTTTCTTTCAACCTCTCGAGGATAGAAGCATAGTATTCTCCGGTTATAGAAACGCCTTTATCTTTATAATCAGTCATCAGTCAATCAATCCCTTCTGAATCCCAAAACACTGTTGCCATGATTTTTCCAGCCGATTCCCGGCCGACTTAAAACTTCTTGGGTGGTGGTGTGCCTTTTTTGTGCCACTGCATAGAGTCTTGTTTCGACTCAGGTTCATAATGATGAACCCAAGTTTCATCTCCGGTAACAGTTCGACTTAATAGTCCATCCTTATCTTCGTTACAGAGGTCCAAAAACGTGCGAGAACACTCCACGCGGTGTTGTTTTTGAGGCGGCGCGTGAGCATTCTTGGCACCCATCTTGCACTGACCTTTGTCATGCCAAGATAATAGTGTAGAATTTTGAAAATTGTCGTATCCGATACTCCAACCATTTCTGCAAGCTGTTTCTTCTGTAGTCTGGCATCTTCCAATATTATTTTTTCGACTTTTTTAATGATTTCCGGAGTAGTCACCTCGATCGACCGTCCGGGCCGTGGGTCGTCTTCAAGTGAGGTCCTGCCTTGTTTAAAGAGACTATGCCACTTGTAAACCATGGTTTTACCCGGGCAAGAGTCCCCGTAAACGGATTCCATCTCTTCCAGTATATTTTGAACTAACTTTCCTTGCTTGGTAAGGAACTTTATTACGGCACGGTACTCGTTTTTTTCCATAATTCACACTTTCTTCCCAATTGAGTTGTTTGCTTGACGATAGTTCAAAGACTAATGATCCAATCTCTAGTTGGTCATCGCTACACCCCGTCATGGGGGTGCGATTGGCGGTGCCGGGGCGTGGCCCCCTCTCCGCAGCAGCTATACGTTGGCCCGTCAATACGGGCCCCTCATTGGCTCGGCCTACTGCGGCCTAAGGATGGTGGGACGCGGATATGCGCGTCCCTGTGAATGGTTGCTATATCTGTGTCTGTAGGCACGCCACGACGCTGCTAATCAGCGCCGCTTTCTTCACCGTATCCCGGCGGTCAACCCCTACCAGGTGGAACCCCCACCTACATGGGGGAAGCCCAGCAGAAGGCGACCTGCGACAGAGATACGGACTCGACGTTCCTACAGAAGGGGTGAGTGGCTCCCGCCCGCCCCACTTTCAGAGCTAGCCGAGCCTGGCACGGGTTAGGGAGACCGTGTAATGGGTGTGTGGGTGACATTGTGTTGTGTGACGTCACCCGGTGTCTACGTGAATCGCGCGCCCGCGCTGCGTCTTCACGCGTGTATTTATGCGCCTGTATAGAGGTGAATGTCTACTGTTTGCTGCGCGACACGCCTAAATTATCCTAGCACGCATCACGCAACAGATGTATGTTATGTGTGGAGTCTATTGTCACAAGTGAGCCGCGTGTAAGCTGAGAGCGACTCACTCGGAAGTCCAGTCCGGGGTGGAGTCACACGTCCGCGAGCAGGTCGCGGGGCAAGGGTCTCCTCGCGTCAGGGGGGCGCGTATGCCAGGGCGCAATCTGCTTAATGTGCGGCAAAGCAGACGCGCCGGCACGCGCGAACATCCCCTTCGCGAGGCGCCGCACAAACTCGTCCAGGCCCTCAATCCCGAGGTCCCGCTGGATGACATCGTTCCTCACGAAGCGAGGGGCAGCGACGATAGTGCGCAACGCAGCACTTTGCTGCGTGCGCAGGAGCTTACGTTTGGTCTCGCTCGTGAGGGCGAACCACGCAGGGGCGGCGTACGTCAAGAGCGGGCGCACGTACAGCTTGTACACGCCCAGCTTGACGCGCGCCGGGATGCTGGATGAGAGCACTGGTCGCAGGAGGTTGCGGGCGACCCTACCACGCGCGGCGACCGCGCGGACATGTGCCTCCATTGAGAGCCGACGATCTATGGTGACCCCCAGGTACTTGACCCGGGGCGACCACGCGATGTCGGCTCCCTGCAGCTTCAAGGGTGGTGGGAGAGGCGCGGCGCCGGTGACCATCGCCTGCGTCTTACCCACGTTGACAGACAGCCGCCACTTAGACAGCCACTCGGGGAGCAGGTTCAGCGCGCGCTGCATCTTCACCGCCGCGTACTTCGCATTAAGCGAGGTGGTAATGTACGCGGCGTCATCGGCGTACAGCGCGAGCATGGCTTCAGCGGTTGTGGGGATGTCGTCGGTGTAGCGTGAGTAACACGCCGGCGAAACGCAGCTTCCCTGCGGCACACCGGCGCGCACCGGCCGAGCGCCGGAGAGCGCTCCGTCGACCACCACCCTGAAAGTCCTGTGGGACAGAAAAGCAGAGACCACTTTTACAACGCGACGGGGCGCGTCTGATGTGGCTAACTTATAAATGAGGCCTTCGTGCCACACACGGTCGAAGGCCTTCTCCATGTCGAGGAATACTGCCACCGAGTATTCCTTCTTATTTAGTGCGGCTGCGAGGTGGTGCAGTACCCTCGACAGCTGAAGCGTCGTGCTATGCTCCGACCGAAAACCGAACTGTTCGGGTCGTGGCGCAACATGTGGTAAGAGGTGTCGCAGCAGGAGCGCCTCGAACACCTTGGAGACGGTCGACAGCAACGTGATCGGCCGATAGCTCTCCGGCTTCAGAATATTCTTCCCCGCCTTGGGCAGCATAACGACGCGCCCCTCCTTCCACGAGGCGGGAAAGGCCCCTGTGCGCAGTATCCCCGTAAACAGGCGCGCCAGCGCCGCTACCATACGGAACGGCAGGTGGCGCAGCGCTGTGTTGGAGATACCGTCCGCCCCGGGGGCCTTCCTAGGCTTCGTCCTTAGGATGGCGCGTCTCACTGCGCCCGGCGAGAAGAAGACGGGGTCCTCTTCGGGAGCTATCGGCGTAGCGAAGTAGTCTCCAAGGTATTTCTCAACTGCCGCGACATGCTCGTGGTCGTTGGTCGGATTCGGTCGGAACTGACGCTCCAGGTGTTCGGCGAAGACCTCCGCCCGGTCCTCCGATACATACTTAAGCGCCCCGTCGCTGCTTCGTAGCGGGCGCACCGGGGTTGGGGTATTCATCAGTTGGCTGCAGAGTTTGTGTACCGACGGCCAACTATCCGTAGCGGCGTCGATACGTTCCTCCCAACCCGCGGCGGTGTACGCCTTTAGCTCGGCCTTCACCCTCTCCGCGAGACGGTTGAGCTGCGTCTTGAGCGTCGGACATCTCAGCTGTTGCCACTGCTTGCGTATGCGCCTCTTCGCGGCGATCATCGCTCTCAGGTGTGATGGCAGGGGCGGCAATAGCCCTCTCCCCTGCGGTTGCGTTGTAATCGTCGCCGCTTCTAAGGCGCCCTGTATACAAGCAGTGACTTCGTCCGTCAGTAGGTCTACGTCCGCGGCGGTGGTAATAGGCCGAGTCGGCGTAGTGGTCTCTACTTTATCTGTGTAGGCTTTCCAGTCCGTTGATCGACGTGGCGCCAGAGGCTTCAATCGGGTCGGCAACCCCGATATGACGACGAGTACAGGATGGTGGTCCGACTGCAACTCGTCGTCAATGACTTGCTGCGTGATCTGGCGGTGTAGCCCTCGGTAGACTACGACATCCAGCACGTCTGGCATTGAGGCAATGTTGTCCGGATAGTGGGTGGGCGTGTCCGGGCCGGACACCGTGTACCCGAAGGCCTCCGCGTCCGCGAAGAGCCGCCTACCCCCGGTATTCAAGACGCTGCTGTTCCACGCTGGGTGTTTACAATTAAGGTCCCCGGCGAGGATGGTGGCACGTGAAGTGTGGCTCAGCAAGGCCCGCAACTCTGACAGGTCCAGAGGAGTCACGGGCGGCTTGTAGCAGGCGTACAAGTTTATATCCTCGCCGGCTAAATGCAGCTGGACACCCAGCGCGCTAAAGGTGGTGAGTGACGGCGGGGGGAGCTCCTGGTGTACGACTCTTCGCTTCACAAGTACCGCCAGACCACGGTACCTCCTGTGCGTTGCCGACTGCTCATCTTTACGATAAGCGAGATATCCCGGGAACCTGATCCTGTCCTCAGGTCCCAGGAACGTCTCGCTTATGAGCGCCACGTCGATGTTTTGTTCCCTCAGGAGATGGCGGAGGAGTGCGACCTTTCCCTTTAGGCCGCGGGCGTTCCAATGGATCACCCTCAATGAGCTAGCCATGATACAGCGTAAGCAGTGTGGCCAGGCCATCGAGGATGACCGTCTCCACATCCTGTCCCTGCCTGATGGCCTTGATCAGGTCCATTAACAGTTGAATGGCGCAGGCTGTGAAATCCTTCTTCTGTGGCTGCCTACCAGTAGCGCCACCCGTCGGTTTGGGGAACTTTTCTAGTTCCCCCTGTTGCCGCTGCACCGAGGTGGCGCTGGCGTCGATTGCGCCGCCATCTTTGTGTGTGGCGGCCTTCGTTTTCCTCCGCTGCGCCTCGGTGGCGCTAGTGGTAGGTTCGTCTTCAGTCTGCGGCTGTTGTTTCACAGCCCGCGCTGAGGCAGGGACGGCGGCCTCGGGAAGTACTCCCTGTGTCGCCGCGGGGGTTTCGGGCTTCTTCCCTCTTCCTTTCCCCCCGCGCCTCTTCTTCCTCCGCCTCGAGGAGGTGGCTTCCGTCCTGGCTGTGGGCCCGTTGGCTGCCGCCATCAGCGACGCGCCTTGGGTCTCCTCTGCTGCTTCCCCCTGCCTTTCGGTGGCCTCTCGTGGCCGGCGTGTGGAGGCAGTGATGGCGACAGTCCCCGCTCGCTTATTCCTGATCTCCGTCTGGAATACGGGGCACTTTAGGTTGCACGCGGGGTGCGCGCCCCCGCAGTTTGCGCAGGTGGCTGGCTCATCCCGCGGGCGCGGACAATCACGCGCAGCGTGCCCCTCTCCACATCGCACACAAGCGAGCGGACGGTGGCACTGGTGCGAACTGTGCCTAAAACGCTGGCACCGGTGGCACTGAGCGGGCCCACGTTTACCTCGCCAGGCTTCGATCTTGACACCCCGCATGTATAAAAACACGGTGGTGTCGAAGATCGCCCGGACGTCAGGGGTCTTCTTCAAGATGGCGTGAAAAACACAGCCGGGTCGTCCTTGTGCGCCCTTAATATGGCGCACATACTCCGGCTGGTAACCTAACGCCCGGAGCTCCTCCTCGATCTCCTGGGGGGGCGTATCCGCCGGCAACCCCTTGATGGCGACCTTGAAGCTTCTGTCCGCTGGTAGGGAGTAGGCAAACCAGGAGACTCCCTCCTCTTTTTCCAGGCTGGTCAGGTACCGCTGAACCAGCCTGTATTCATCCTCGGTGTCGGGGGTGAACTTCACCCCCGTCCCAAAGGGCCTGGCGTTTGGTGGCCGGCCCAGCTTCTCCCTAAGGGCCCTAAAATGGGAGGCCCAGTTCGGCAGCCTCTCCACTACCAACGGCGGGTACCTGGGTTTCTTCCCCGGCTTCGCTGCCGTCGACGTCGTCGCCGTCGCTGCGGCGCCGGGGGTGGTCGTAATAAGGGGCACATCAGATGCAATGGGGGCAGGGGGTAAATTAGCCACACTAAAACTTACCCCTGGCGGCGGAGTACGCGCCATGTCCGCGAAGGTGGGCGACTCTGGCCCTCCAAGGTCCTGTCGCTTCGCCTCCTGTGTTGCCTCAGTGGAGTCTCTCCCGCGCCGCTTCCGCTGGGATCTGGGTTCGGCGAGCTCAAACTCAAACTCGAACCCCAGCGGCGGTTCTGCATCTCCCACGATGGGCCGCGGCCCGGATCGCGGCGTCGTATCCCCGGACACGTCGCCGCGACCGGACCCGGCCGAGCCCACAGACGCTAGCGACATGCTCGATCCCGCGCGAGATGAGCATGCCGATAGCCCGGCGGGTGAGTCGTATGCAGAAGAGCGGGGGGGTGCCGGTGAGTCGGGCACCCTTGTCATTAACTTCACTTTCACCACTTCACTTGGTTTCACGTTCACTGGCACTAGCGCGGGCCGTTCACGCTCAGCCATCGCCGAGCCCGCCAGCGAGAGACGGGGATCGGGTGCGCCGGAGCGCACAGTGGCTGGAGCGGGCGGCGACGCGAAACGCGGCGGCGGCGCGACGGAGCGCGCGGAGGCACGCGTGTGCCCGGCTGGCAATACAGTTTGTGCGCGCGGCGCGGCGGCACGCGTAGCGGACGACGCGGGCGCCGGGGCGCGCGCGGGCGCAGCCCCGCGCACTGTAGGCACTGAGGCGCGCACTGGTGGCGCACGACTTGGGTTTGACGCGGGACCCGAAGGTGCGATGGGCACTGGGCGAAACGCGGCGGGGCGGATCGGGACCGCCTGTTGACGGCTCGACGACGGCGCCGGCGCAACGCGCGCAGGCGCCGATGACGTCGGCGGGCCGGCAGCTGCAGCGGCATCCTCACCACTCCCCTTTCTCCCCGCTTCGCTCGTCCTCTTCTTCCCGCTGTGCTGGGATGGTCCGGCCGTCGGCGGACCGGATGACGTGTCGCCGATGTTCGGCATCGACATCGACGTCGCCCGGTCCAACGCCGGACGGGCTTCAGGCGACCCGGAAGCGCGACCCAGCGAGTCGCGCTTGCCGGGTTTGGGCATCTTGCTGGGCGTGGCCCCCGCGACCGCGGCGGTGAGCAAGCTCACCGGGCAGCCCGGTGGCTCCCCCCTGTGCTCACGCAGATGCCGGTTAAGTTACCTGCGCGAACACAGAGAGAAACTATTAAAATTTGCGGTCCGCGCGAGTAGGCAACTGGGCGTAGACTGCGACCAGTTGCGTTCGGCCACGGGCTAATCCAATGATCCAATTAAGATAAAACGTGGTATTTACACTAATATTGAGTGGCTGAAGTTGTGGCCATCCCGATAATGACCTATTGTTATCCCCTCCCCCCCATTCCGCAAACTTAAAAACGCCCCCTCGTAGCACAAGTAGGTCTTATATTCTAATACTAGCTTTTGCCAGCGGCTTCGCCTGCGTGAATGTCGGAAAATAACCTACGGGAACGTACTACTGGGAATTCCTTCCTTATTCCTTGTCTACATTATAAAGGGAACCTCTGTGCAAAATTTGAGCTTTCTAGGTCCTAGGGTTTGGGCTGGACATTGATGAGTCAATCAGCCAGTCAGGACTACTCTTTTTATTTATTTAAATAGATAATGCAATCCACATTGCTAGTCATATTAAACACAAAGAAAAATGCCTTTCCATTCATATCATACAAATTTCGTAACAGCACATAAATCTGAAAACTACAGCTTGTAGTACAAAGAAAAAATTGTGAAAACAGTGATGCGTCACTAATTGTGTTTCACTGAGGAACCGGATCGCTATGTTTTGGAGTAGTTCCGACAAATTGGATATCGCGAATGAGTGATCAGGTGGAGAGCTCGCGAGGCCGAGGTGACGCTGCGGAATCAATTCCACGTCACCATAACAACGATATGTCACACTGAATTCGACATATTACGGGTACGTAACTGCACTATAAAACATATGTTTTAAAGTGATATTTAATCGTTTTGATGTCCTAGTCTAGACTTGTACAGAGTGAAAACAATATCGGAAAACTACTTTTTCTGCAGCTAACTATGTATATTACTCGTATATAATTACACTTCTCATAAAATCATTCCCACAAACTTGCCACGTAGTCTAGGAAAATATGCACAACAAAGGAAAATCTTCGAAATAAATCCTAGTTAATATTTAAGTATCACCGAGGTTCTTTAAGCAGGCATTATAAAAACTGTGTGAAAAGTCCATTATGACATATTATGCTAAATATCTGAAAAAAAAATGTTGAATGATCTACCTTTAAAAAACTCCCCCGGAAACTCGTTTCCAGATATCCTACAGTAGTAAAATACCTAGAGATTATCATAAGGTTAAAGGTACCTATGCCTTTTATAGGCACGAGAGCGGGTAGTCCCAGTAATTACTAGTTATGTGTCAGCCGGCGGGCGCCACGCCGGGATATAACGTGCCGTAAATTTTTACAAATTCTACGTCTGTGTTTTCCTTCAAAAGTACCTACCTACTACCGTAAACTGTAAATAATTTAATGCTTTACTTCTAAATTTAAAACTACGAAAACTTAGTGTCTTGTCTAAACGAATCATCAAGCGTCATATGCTTCGTAAGTAGCTTAGAAATAAGAATCAGAATCATTTATTTGCAAAGTACAAATAGGTAAAGGTTTGATTTTTTAGAGCTCCAAGGGACCATATACTATTTACCACCACCATACATTTTGACCATATAAGTATGTATTTATAATATTAATTTCAAGTTGATACCTCCACGCGTTCTTGAGAAAAAGGGTCGACCGAAAGACAGACGGATAACGAAGTGTTCCTATAAGAGTTCCGTTTTTTTCCTTTTGAAATCCGGAACCGTAAAAAAATCACAAATCATTGAGAATTTATAAGAATTTTCAAACAGTTTCATATTTCCAAAACTATGCCTTAGTAACGTAAAAAGATTCAGTCGATATACAAATCAGCTTAACATAGCATTTGCTTAAGTCACGCAGGTTTTTACTCAAAACTGAAAAGCAAAACCATGATTGAAAAAAAACTATGCTAACATGTCCTGTACCTAAATAGTGAGCCTTGCATTGGTATGTATGTATATGTATGTATTGATACGTGCGGCGTATTTGTTTGTTTACGTCATTTGAATTCAGTGCGCCAACTCACACGGAAAAGTTTTACTATTTGTCCTGCATCGGACTGACACACGGAATTGTAAATTTTATCGTCTGATTCTTAACTTGGACTTTGCAGTCGCTATTTGAGTAGGTGATTTGGTTGTGAACATAAGCTCATACAGACTACTTGCTGAAACAGAGTTATCCTCCTGTAAACTTTACGTAGTCTTTATAGGTAAAATAAATAAAACAAAATAAAAAAGCCTTTTCTTTCTTGCTTATTCATAATACAAATTCAATTTCAATAACAATGTGTATGCAAAATTATTCACAGTTTTAAATTTATTTTACTAATTTTAGTGCATTTAAAAAAAACAATAAAAATAATATGGTTAAACCTTGATTATTTAGATGTTTAGTAAATACGTCTTTTTAGGTACCCTAGCCTTTTTTATGAGGAGACGATGCGGTGGTCGTTGAAGCACGCTTGCCTAGTAGACGACTACTTAAAAAAATAAACGTGTCTGGTATTGTAAACACAGAATGAGCAAAGAGCAAAAGAGTTATCTCACAATCCAGTGGAGAAGGCATCGACGCTATAGGCAGCAAGTTTGTCGTCACTTCTCGGACCCCTTCATACAATCAAAATCCAGTACCAATTTGTCCCATATAGGATTCGAACTCTGGACGCCCCCCACCAGTTGCGAGCCCTACAACAATGAAACAGCATAACCTTGTAAAGACTTATTAAAACGTCTACCACACAATCATGAGGGCTGGCGCGTTTTGTCACCTCTCTCGCTCACATGGGACCAAATTTTTAAGAATGTTAAATGAAAAGATGCTTTTTTGAAAAATGTAATCAATTAAAAGACTGGTAAATAATGTTAATTTAATAGGTACCTAATTATTAAAACACATTTATATTGAGTGTAATAAACTCGGTACAAAAAGTATTATTTGTTTGTGACATGAGTTAAATAAATACCACAATAAAAATGTGTTTTTAATAGTTACCTATTAAATTAACATTATTTACTAGTCCTTTAATTCATAACATTTTTCAAAAATGCATCTTATCATTTAGCATTCATAAAAAATTTGGTCCCATGTGAGCGAGGGAGGTGACAAAAAGACAGCCCTCTTAATACACTGTGCATAAACTCTCCCGAATTCATAATTAACACTGAATTTCTCTTCTGATCCAGTGATAAAGTAAACTACACTGTATCACTTACTATCGCGCATATTTACTTGTTACATTGTACTTTAGATAGTAACCTAGCGGTTTCCGTATTTACAGTTATTTACCATGCCGTGCTAAGGTGCACTGGGTGGTTGCAGCTATTCGGCTGCAACTCGTTACTACGTGTTTATGAATTGTAGCAGTTTCGGCTTAATATACGATTGCAAGATGTGTGTAATCAACGTTTGATTGTAAATTATTGTATACAGGAACATTTTGTAAACCGAGAAGTCTGATGATTCCCAACTATCATATATTTCTCCTGAATTCACAAGACAATGAGTTGAAAACAATTACGCTATGATATTTTCGTCACAACGTCCGTTCAGTGATTGGCTGCGCAGCGTTATTGCCTCTAGACACGGCACAAGAAGGTGTTGCTTATAATTTCGTCGGTGTAAGATTGCGCAGTAATGTAGGGTAAGGGCTGCTTGAATTGCTGTATTTCCTTAATAGTCTGCATTTACCGTCGCCGACAATTTGTGACAAGAGCGTGAGCTAAATTGTCGCCAAGAGGAAATAAACTAATTTACTTATATACGACATTCATAAACTAGAGCGTTAGTTGAAATACAAAGTGAGCACTGAAAAGTGAATTATAGAATGAAACGGAACAATAAACATGGCAGCTCTTCTTAATTTATTTTTAAGACTGTGCATGACAAGGGTGGAGCTAGAGTACCCATTAAGCTAGTTTGAAACACTCCATAAACACGTGAAACATTTTCAATGTTCGTGTTTTTCTGCGATCGTAAAACTCTAGCAGTAGAGTTTGCAGGTCCATACATCCACAGCGTTCATAAGGAAAAAAAATATTTTTAATTTCAAGGAACACGTACACCGTCTTAAATCTTGGCTCACATTAACTAAGACAGCTGTAGTCTCAGAGGTATTTTAATAATGAATTCTTTTAGCAGTCACGTAGTTAATACCGACGTTGCCATTTTAATGAAGGGTGTCATAAAACGTGTCATTGTTGGTGGTAAAGTGTAGACGGAGCAGGCAGCCCGCGCCTGAGTTTAATGCCTCGCATTAACACTATCGCTCGCGCGGGCCGGATTAGCGGTACACTTTATAAACTTGCATATGCATCGCATCGCTGCACGGACCCACACATATTAAGTGTGGGTCCGTGAAGCGATGCGAATATTAAAGATACATCACTGATTCAGAACAAAGTTTCGTAAGTGTTCACTGGGCGGGGTTTACCGTCTTTAAATGTCAGATTAATTTGGGCGGTAACGGTAAATTAATCTGAATGGCACTTCGGAATATTAATCAGTCCCATAGCGCACCTTGCGATTATGTTCGAACTGAGGCTGATTCGCTTGTGAAGGTATTTAGCTGCAGATAGATGTGCATGTAGGGATCAAACGTCCGGGCCCAAATGCTTGCTCGGAATCCGATTCTATCCCAGTGCCCACTGTCCGCAGTTTGGTTGCATTACATTAGATTAGACACTGCTCGCATTCCTATTGCTCTAAATTCGTCTGATTGTAACAATATGTCTTTGGGAACGATCTGCTGTTGTAGCAACTATCACTGTGTTTGTTCCGAGTGCTTACTTAGGATTGTTGTTACGGAGTTTCTTGCCCGTTTTTCTCCATAGGTACCTACTACGCTTTGGAATGGGTAACTAGCTTCATCTTTCTGACTGACCGACCCCTTGACAATTCAAAAGTGCCTGTAATTGGTTTATTAGAAATAAATGCTTTGAGTTTGAGTTTGAAAGGATGTCTTTTAGAGTAATTTCTGTATCTTTGGAAGTATCCAAAGCTACAGAAATTATACAGTAGTGCCTACGTAAGTACTTATTTCTTGTAATAGAGTAGATAGTTTAATTATAATCAACTAGTTGTTGGCCGTGACTTCGTCTGCGATCCAGGATGAAGAGCTTTTCCAGGTTCCAGGATACCAATCTGTTAAATTTCATCCAAATCCATTCAACCGTTTTAGCGTGAAAGTGTAACAAACAAAAAAACTCACTTTCATATTTATGATATTAGTTAGGATGTAATTATTAGTAGGTAACTCGTTTTAATATTACTGTATACTCACTTTATAAATAAATAAGTAGTAGGTATAAAGTAGGCACCGGCAATCGAGATAATATTTTATTTCAAACGTTCAAAAATAAAAACACCATAGAGTAAACAAAGTGACAATTTAAAACAGTAAACAACATGAAACAGCTTAATATATTTAACTGAGTGTTTTTAGAAGTTTAGTTAGCGTCTGAACGTGTTAATTATATTGGGAGGGAGCTGACGTCTGTGACGTGACCATGACGTGACGCAGGTCCGCTTGAAGACGGTCCGGTCACAGACAATTGAATCATAAAGGTACTCGTGACCCACAACATTAGGACGACGCTTTATTTCGTCTAGGGAGCTCCTTTTAGTTTCCACCTCTATACATTGTAGCTGGTACATTCGGCTCCATTTAGGTGGGCGTATTCTAGGGGAGCAATGTGTGTTAAGGTTGTCAAGATAGTGTTGTAGTTGCTGCCGGAAAGTCAACCGAGCCCTTCCCTTAAATGTTTCTGTTTCAATGTGGTTTACCTTGTATTCTGCAGAGGTGGTCCTTTTGACGCTGCTGTTCTTGAATCGTTTATGCCCCCTACTAAATAAAGCAAATGCATCATCCTGTTTAAATTTCATTCTAGTCGTAATTAGCATCGACGGACTGTTTGACCTGCGCTATCGTCGTTTTTGTACTTTTTTGGTTATTATTTACGAACTACCTCATAATGTTATCAAACTATGTTTTTAACCGACTTCAAAAAGGAGGAGGTTCTCAATTCGTCGGAACCTTTTTTTTTTTTTATGTATGGTCCCCGATTACTCGAAGATGGCTGAACCGATTTGGTTTTTTTTTTTGTTTTATTCGAGAGGGTATACATCACAGTTGGTCCCATATAAAATTGATTAACTTTGCTTCAGTAGTTTTTGAGTTAGCTTCAATAATACGTATTTTTTCCCCACTTTTATATGGATGATGTTCTAGTTTGTTTTGCAGATAGTGGTATTAGAATTTGTGTGGGGTAGGTACACAACTAAAAAGTGAAAAATAAAAACTTTTTTACAAAAAAATACAACCGACTTCCAAAAACAACACTACAAAGTGAAAAATAACTTTAATTTAGGAAGTCGGTGGCAAAAAACGAAAATACATTTAACACCGACACCGACACCGACTTCCGAAATTAAAGTTATTTTTCACTTTGTAGTGTTGTTTTTGGAAGTCGGTTGTATTTTTTAGTAAAAAAGTTTTTAACCTTAAATCATCATTTTGTTATTAGGTAATAAGATTGGTTAAAACTGTTTCAACATCCGGGCAAACCGATTGAGGTTTTTGTGATGTTTCTGTTTAAGTATATTTTGTTTTGTTTCTTAATTAATAAACAATAAAAAAAAAACGTGAGCAGGAGTTGTCATGATTTGAAATGCTCACGGAAAATGATACCAAACTCCAATGCCTACTTGAAAAGTTTCCTGCAAACATGTTGACTCAATCTGCTTAGCCTTTTCCCAACTATGTTGGGGTCGGCTTCCAGTCTAACCGGATGCAGCTGAATACCAGTATTTTACATGGAGCGACTGCCTCACTGACCTCCACAATCCGGTAACTGGGTAATACGATACCCCTTGGTAAGACTGGTTGTCAGACTTTCGGGCTTCTGCCGACCCGTAACGACTGTCAAAGATCCACGAGTGACAGCCGGTCCGAGACACGGAGGAGTCTCGGTATGTAAAGATGGTCACCCATTCACGGATTAACTCCAGCAAGCATAATTTAACCTGATGAATCAACCCTTGCGGCTGTTATTACTTAGCCACGAGCTCCTCATGTTGACTGTGTCTCTATAATATTTATATATATGCAAACAAACGGCATATTATTCTAGCCTCTAGCAATAACAAATAACAGTCTGACTATTACATTCATAGAAATATAAAAAACAGATTACATTCAAAGTTTAATTTTCATCCCTTCCGCCTATAATTTAAAACGAGAGATGCAATCAGCACACACGAAGTACATTCATCATAACATACGTGATATTCTAACTCGGCTTCCTGTAATAATCCCTACTAGCTTCCGAGTGTCGTAATCAAATCCTGTCGGGCCGAGAGTCCTAATCGAGGCAGACCACGCTCGACCTCCGTCAAATCGGGCTAAGGAACACGACCTGAGTGTCACAGCCACACAGATAACTGCAGTCGATTGTACCCGAGAGCCTCCGACCTCACCCGATCTCTCCCGACCTGTCGTCCCGCGCGGATTATTGTAATTACTATACAAATGAAAGAAAAAATACTAATACCTCGTAGCAACTAGTTTAATTGGGGTTTTCATTAGCTGAAACATTGGAGCGCACTTAAATCAATTGATTGCGAGTAAACCGCTACCATGCTTCGAGATTGTGAGAGAGAAAATTACTTCCTCCGGTAAGAGAATGTAAAATGTATTTCGTAATAAGTTTCATCGAACAAATCAATATAAAGCTCGTAAATAATAAACTCGGTTACGTTTGGGCATACGCTTCTAAGCAATTGTCTTCTCGTTTTGCTACGAATTTATATTGTCAACGACAGGAGGCGTCGGGCCGCTTAGAGCGTTTGCCTCCCCGAACATATTTCACTACATAAATCATAACTTTATTTCCTCTCGCTCAGATGCCGAGGAGCGAGGTGTCTTTGAAATGGCTTTAAGAGTTCCCACACTGCTATACCGCAACAAAGGACTCCAAAATTCAATTAGGTGTACATGGAACTGAGAGACTTGTATTATTTCTAAATATTCAATTCTAAGTACAAAGCTTCTAAGGCGATGCATTAATATTTTTATTTAAATAATATTATTTTTAACAGATTTGTGCCTGAGATAAGGTAAACTTTCTAAGCTATCATTTAAAAAGTAAAGACACAATCATGTTAACCGGAACTAACTGCGTATGCCCCAGACACAAGGCAGCTTAAACTAAACGAAGAAGATTTATGTACCGTCAGTGTATGCTTGTAAACAACGCGCGCCACCTACTAATTTGCGATCATTTTAGCGGTGTTTCCTGCCAATTAGCCGCTTTAAAACATCGAGGCGCGAAACAAAGGGGGCTGGCTCATGAATTTATTGTTAGGTTACTGTCTTAAGTTATTTAAGTGTTCAGAACGTTATTCACGTGCGACGCCGCGCAGAATGCAGCTTCCTGCGACAATTTATCATGAATCTTTAATTAAACTTTAGCCGCGACTGTTCACAGTCTCATTGAGCTTCACAATAAATCCGTCGTATCGATTGTACATTATTAATTATTTGTCTTGGTTCGTTATTTAATAGGATCCATTGTTAGGAACGTTTCTTGAAGTCACCATTGAGGTAAGATAGCGCCTTTTTTATTTAGCTTAGCAATTTTAACGTAATTAATAAAAATCGTCGTTTTCACTTTTGAGAAAGAAATATAAGTCGTAGCCAGATGTTAGAATTGACCATTTCATGAAATAGAACATCGACCGCTGGTTATATCATGATGTGGTCTGGCTATCATTGAATACTCAACTTTGACGATATGAACAGTTAAACGCACGACTACTTCATGATGTGGCTAAACATTAGTGATCATATCGTAAAATAGTTAGATTATCCACCGGTAGAGGCGTTGATTTCGCTTTATTTTTGTTGTGCATCGGTCTTAAAAATACGAAATAGCCAAGTAACAAAACCAATTTGGATGTACCTAGCGCTCACCGGCTGCTGCCGCGCACCGCTCGCTTCGTTCCCTCGGCTCGCGCGCAGTTGGTCACAGGTCTAACTTAACCTAACCTATTTGATCGGGGTGCCACTAGCGGCGTGAAATGCAACTATAGTACTATGCGATATGCCCAGTGGTCTGCTGGGAATGTCGTGGCCATTTCTACGATCGGACCACGACAGATACCCTACATTAATGACATGGCTAAACGTCAACTGACTTAACATTAAACGTTGACGTTTAAACGATATGGTCAATTTTAGCTGGCATTTTTATGAAACACAACCATTTCATGAAATGAGCAATTCTAAGATCTGGCCACAACCTAAGTCTCAGTCGGTTCTTGTATGTATGAGACTTGTATGAAACCCCTTCCGTATAGATACAGAAGCTATGCTATATTCGAATTCAGAGAAAAAATCGTTTTGATACAAAATCTATAGAAATAGTTTCGTATCAATAGCCTTGCGCCCTGTACTGCCCAGATTGTCAGAATGTGCAGTGTCTCACGTCCTCGGGGACTCCCTAGTCAATAGACAATGTTGGTGAATGCGCGCGACTGCAGCCCTATTATAAAAGGAGTATTACAAGAATATCTTGCTGAACTAAATATCACAAAGAGTGCAGCTGAATGGTAATTTCTTAGTACACTGTTACAAAGATTGCAAGTACATAATACAGGGTTGCAATACGTTTCGTTTTTGGATATTCGCAACTTTTTTGGTTGTTTTATTTATAAATGTTGCTACTAAAGTATTTATTTTAGTGGTGGTGGTGGGTGGTGGTGGTGGGGTGGTGGTGGTGGTGGTGGTGGTGGTGGTGTGGTGGTGTGGTGGTGGTGGTGTGGTGGTGGTAGTTTTGGTGGTTTTTAGTGGTAGTAGTTTTAGTTGGTGTAGTATTTATTTTAGTAGTAGTATATCTATAAGTACATACATTTTGGTCTGGAAAGCGAGTGTTTAGCCAGACTGAAACACACAGTCGATCGTTAAACCAATGAGCTAATGAGTTGACAACTAAAATGAAACTTTTGGTACACATCTATCACTTTTAAGAATAGCTTCAATTTAAGTGTTGGACACAACGTGTGCGTTTTGCATATTATTGAATACTCGCTTTCGCCAGTGGCCCCCGCCCGCGTGCATATCGGAAATAATCACACCAGAACGTCCTACCGAGATAAAAAGTATCCTACGTCCTAATCCAGGTTATGGTCTACCCGTTCGCCAAATTTCATCCAAATCCGTTCAGTCGTTTTAGCGTGAAAGCTTAACAAACAAACAAACTCACTTTCGCATTTATAATATTAGCACACACCCTTCGATTTTAACTGTAAGAAATGACGAGTATCCTTATAACGCCTTTGTAAGTAAGTAAATGATAACGACAATGTAATCTGTCCAGCTAAAATAAAAGTACACAGATCCAGTTAGCTCTGTTTGCGAAAACTGCCTTTAAAACCAAATTAAATGGTGAAAGTTGCCAAGTTATTCCCAGTTCGTTTCATAATAAAATTACCTGTGTCAGTTTGCCGGTAGAATTCAATTAAGAACTTTTTGAATATTTTCTACTTGTAATAGGGATTTCTGGTTTAATTGATAGTTAATGTTATTTTTACGTGTTTGTGCAGGCTGATGGCTTCTTTTAGACAAAGTATAAAGGAGTGGGAAGTTTGTAATCAGAGGTTTTAAAGTAAGGCAAAGAGTATTGTGCACATATTCTTGTGTGAAACTTGTATCTCTATGCACTTGCATAACTATTGTTGTATCTCGAGTTGGTTCTGGAAATACATTGGCTAGTTTTTACTCGTTCTTTGCAGTGCACTGTGGGATATCTTACCTTTTCTTTTCAAGACCAATTTTCTGTTCAAACAATTAACGCGTTGTATATATTTTAATTTTTGAATTATTGATAATTGTTTCAGAATGATACGAAAAATAAAGTCAAGTCGACATAATATGCATATTTACTTAAGTAATTCCATAAATTACATATATTTACAACAATATCAACAAACTTTTACATCTAATATACATTTCCCTATGCGTAACAGATTAGCTATACATCATATAAATCTCTACACGAAGTCTATACATAAATGATTACTACAAGTATTGCGTATAATTGTTTACATATAATGTTCCCTATGACACGTAGACCCGTCAACTTACCCTTTTAGCCGAAAAATAAGACTTTATTATATTATAATTGTAAATTACATTATTTCTTATGAAGTTTTGGGACCTTTGCTGTATATTTTATACATTCTCTTCAAAAGGAATAAGGCCGTTATCAGCATGATTTTCTGTAAATATATAAACAGTGACAAATCAAGGACACGTGTTATTTGAGATACGAGTATTTATAATAGTTTTATGTAGCAGCAGACTATAGTAAAAGATTCTAATTGACAGTAGATTTTGTTAAAAAGGTTAACCAATAATTTTGTTTACAAACTTATATAAATATTAAATTAACGATCACATTTCAAACATTACGTAAAACAAATTGATTTGTGTGTTTGCAAATATGTTCCGCAAACATCAGGGGTGATAAACATTAAAATCAGATGGAACTTTATTCACAACGCATAACAAAATATGAATTGAAGTTCGTTCAGCCAATCGTTATTCTAAACGCGATCCAAAAGGCACTAGATTTTATTATTATAATAGATTTCAATTGATACGTTTCCGAAAGTCGTTGTAGTTGAAATTCATGAGTCTTTAATAATAAGCTGGTAATTGAAAACATAATAATACAGAAATGATCAGAGTTTCACATATATAGCCAACACTATGTTTAGTATAGCGTGGATGTTATCTGACACACATAAACATCCAGACTAGGCTAGGAAGAAACATCGAGATGCGGGCACACAGTGGATGAAGAACAAGCCACTGCATCATTTCGACAGTCTGGGTAAAGTTTACACTCCTGCTTGCCTTTCAAGGTACAGGCGAACAGACATACATTTCATACAAATAAAGTATAGTTCACTAAAATGGGGCTCAAACATTACGAGTACATCTATTTGTAATTTTTAAAGGTATTATGCAAAGATTTAAATCTTTAGATTCGCCCTACCACCGCGTCAAAAGATAGTCGCGATTCTGTATCGTTTTGACACCTGACACACAATGACGCAGTGACTTGACTTGATTGTTATGAAAACGCTATTAAATAAATGTGTGAGCTCACTCTTCCTCTGTATGGACACTTTTTCGCGTGACTAATTACGGTGAGGGTAAATCTAGCGATTTAAATCTTTGGTGTTATGTCCATCAAAAATGTATGATTCACGTGTTTTAAATATTAACAACAATTATTCCGAAGCCAAAAACAGAATTTCTCATTATTTGTTACGATAAGCACAACCGGCCTGAGACTTACTTATTCACCGAGAGTATATTAAACAGACTGAAAATTGAAATCATGGGACGTTATAGAAATTCTTCGTCTTTTTTTTCGATTCCATGGTACTTTTCGAGAAACTGCCTGCAATCAGTCAATAAACACTATCGTTAAGTTGACACTGCACGTTATAATCGATTTGCTTTCGTTTTGCTCACCGTGATAGGTTAGCATTTCAGGTCAACAATTAAAGTTGTAGAAAAAAATCGTGTCATGATTTCAATTTAAAGTCCTTCGGGATGATTACATGAGGTAGCTCATATAATCATGACATTCATAGCTATATTAATCTTTAGAACACAACGTTGACACATCCACTATAAACTAAGATACAGCCGGTCGATTCTGTAAAAATCTCGCCGTGAAAACTTAGGTGAAGTGAGTTTGTTTTTGCTAGGAATTGACACTATTGACAGCTCACTCCACGCTCACTTCACCTAAGTATTCACGGTGAGATGGTTATACAGAATCGCACTGCAGTACCGTGGCGGTTAATTCGACACATCGAGTTAAAAAGAAAAGTTTCTGTTTTTTTGTAAAGCGTCGTGTCTGTCCCCATGTAAGTATCGTGCTCGTGTCCAAAGAATAACAGCCGCACGGGTCGATTTTCAAAGTTAAGCAACTCTTGTCGAGGTCGGTCCGTGAATAGCTGACCTTCCATTCCATACCGAGACCCTCCCGCTCCGTGCCTTGGAAAGCACCGAGCCTAGCCGTTGGTCCTGGCTGTCATTTGTACATCTTTGACAACCAAGGGGTAGGTATCGTGCTAAGCAGTAACAGGGTTGTGGAGATCCGATAGGCAGTCGCTCCATGTAAAATACTGGTACTCAGCTGCATCCAGTTAGACTGGAAGCCGACCCCAACATAGTTGAGAAAAGGCTATTACATGGAGATGATGGTGTCTCTGTCACTCATATATGGGTGACAGTCTCTTTCTGAAACTCTATGTGCCATATTAACGCCCGGGCACAGTCATTACATACTCCTTTCTTAATTTACATAGCGCTTAAAAAACCGCAAAAGTAATTCATAACAAGCGTCAATGAACAACAATGTCACAGGATCACAATATAAATTCATCATCGGCAGATAAGGCTCTCTTCCCTCGCTGCACAGACGCCGTGTGGGGGCGCCAGGAACAGCTTGCCGTTCGCGCATGCGCACAGCTGGTATATGTTCTGATGGTGAGGGTCGTGCGTGTGAGCCGCTGACGGCGGCAGTGGCAGCGCCGATTTTAACTTTGGCATAAATATACTTGGTGCATCTAGGCGAATCTGTAAAGATTAATGTGAATAAGGTGCTTTTATTTTACAAGAACTTTAAAGTTATTGTAGTGCCCGTTGCCCGTGTAAGATTCCACCCAAAATCTAAAACACGCAACAATCTCCCAGTAATTACTGCTTAGTTAAAACGTGGCCTAATCTGGTTATTATGCCGTGAGACTCACCGAGCCGGCGACGGATCTGAGCCGGAACGTGGTGAGGCAGCTGGCGCTGATGTCGCCGGCGCGGGACTCCAGCGCGATGTTCTGTGCCGCGTGCATCTCTAGCGATCGCGTCGGCGACTCCAGCCTGCCGAGATCGTGAGCAACGAATTAGTTATCTTACTGGCTAATAATATTATTAGCAGTGAATTTAGGTTGAGAAATAAGGCAAGTATGTAGTGAAGTAGGTTTTTGCAGATGATCGATACCGATAGACGATTGAAACTAATAGAGAAAAGTATGTAAAGCCATTATTTTAACGTTGGCTACATCACTGCCCAAACATTTATAATACACTGTTTAAAGCTTTATATGAGCTTTCCCAGGATTTAAAGTATCCCCATACCAAATTATATCAAAATCGTTTCAGCCGTTTAACCGTGAAAGCGTAACAAACAAACATACAAAAAAATAAAATCTCTCTATATAATATTAATTTAGATTCCGAAAATCAGTTATTTAATAAACAGCATGTTCCTATAAATTTCATGAAACATGTGGTAAAGGCATGCTTCCGATCGGACAACAAACTTTAGTAGGTGCGTTTGACATAACTGCATGTTCAAACTAACGAGTTCTAACTTCCTCTGCGACGAGGACAAAGCTCGTAAATTTGCTGAAGTACAAACACACAAATATACTTACACCAATGGTTTTGAAGGGGGGGCTTTGACTAGGGGTGTCTGTGCGGCGGCTTGCACGGTGACGCCGGCCGGGCTGACCACCGTGAGCGTGTCGGCGCCCACGGTCACCGAGTCCTGTCCGGCGCCCAGTAGCAGCGCCCCCCGCGCATCGCGCACCTCTAGCCGAGCTACGTTCAGTTCGAAGCGATCGTGCCCTAGAATGTTTTATAGCATTCAAACTTGCCAATTAATGAACAAAACTACATCTAACAGGTATTTATTATTTCCTTTGTAAATCTTTTAACGCAGGTAGCTTTGCAAACAAAGGTAAAATTAGAACTCACCTAGATATAATCTACTCTGCAGCATTCCATGAGAGTCTCTAGTAGAAACGGTAAAGTTTCGAGAAGCTTCCATGTAAATTGGATATCCTCGACGTGACTTGATGGTGGACGCGAACAGAGAGTCCAACATTAGAGCTTGCCCCAATAGTTGTAAGCCTCCTGGCACTATACGAAGTTGGCCCATTCCCTCCTACAAAATAAATAAGACGACTAAATTGTTAAGGAAACTAAAATTATATTTCAGTATTTATATTACGCGTGCAATTAGGTACACAATACTTAGTGCACAAAACTAAACGCTTCTTTGTACATTCAATGGACTGTGGGCGGTATCCTGCATCGTAGTAGTTTACTTGGTAAGGTGCAAGCTAGGTGGATACTTATCTCGGCCCACCGACTCTACAAGAGAGCTTTCAAAGTTGTTAATACGATAATTAAAGCCAGTCTAGCCCTTACCGAATTAAAATCCAACACTTTAAGCACCCAGAGCGTCAATGCGAGATTGATGACCATCATCAGCATAAGTGCCATGACCAGGATGTACAGGCATTTCTTCCTCCAGCCGTAGATGCCTACTTTGAACTGGCTGTTGTAGCTATTTCTGATCGAGTCGGCTTTTGTGTCCCTATTGCTATTGTTGTGGAGGATTGGCTCCGGAGTGGTCTTGTCAGCATACGGTATTCTGCAAGAAAAGTCATTGGTTAAAACAATGTACTATTGAGCGGGAAATGTAAATATCTGTTTGTGATTGGCTGCCAGTTTTGTGTTGGTTAGAGTAAAATATTTGCGAATATGAAAAATATCCAACAGGCATTCCTTTTTGTTTTTTTCTATAGAGGTCTCTATTTTAATCATAACACTGTTTAGTTGCGGCAAGGATCCTGGGATGATATTTAAATATCCAAGTAAGTTTTTTATATAAACATCAAATGCTTCAGAGTTATATAAGGTTTCGCCAATTGTATTTTTCAGATTACAGCGAGCGATTAGACTGGACGGAGCCATGCAAGAGCTCAAATCACAGAGTTCGCAAGTCAAACATAGAGATCGGTAAACAAAACTAAACCTGAATTTATCTCACTATATTATTATAAATTAATTACGACGCACAACTACTATATTAAAACAAAAGGTAATATATTTCGTAACACAAACGTACAACAAACAAAGGCAGAGATAATGAACCTTTTTGCGGTAAAAGACACTGTTGCTAATGTAAAATACTTAGTCAAAGTAAATAGAGATTATGAAACATATTTTATACATATTTCGTCGATAAAACTAGCTTCACTGGTTCGGATGTACATTCCAATTTGGGCTATGTTCGCGGGCAGTCGCAGAGGGAAAAAGTATGGCCGACGACACGACTTCCCGCGCGTATTGGTACCATTAAAAACGTCTGTTTGTACTTCGACAGCGAATGAAATGCAGTTTTATTTTCGAATTCGTTTTATTGTTTTTTTAAAACAAGGCTTTTATGGCACAGAATAAACATTCCATATCCTCGTGTATGACGTACTTAATCCGACGTTCGTAAATCGTATTCATGCTATTTACACAATAGGTCAGACCGATTTATTCGTCAAGGTTTTTATGATTAAAGTGAATTTCTTGGTGATACACTTACCTAGCTAGATAGAGCATTGTAATTTTCACGACTGTATTTTCCAAACGACGAAGACTTTAAAGATAAACGATTTATTATATTCAAACAATCCTACATGAGTAGTTTGTAAGTAGTTAAATGTTTTGAACCTTGTAACTAACTTGCACAGACTTCAATTTTGCTAGGCTAATTATCTCAAAATTATAAAATATCTATGTAAACAAAGATAATAATAGTTACAACTTCATAATACAATGTTAAAAAAGCAAAGGCTGTTATATCAGATGTCTCCTAATGGCTTGGCACTTTCTGTAGCCACCGTCGGCGTAGATACTACATTTTCTTTCACAGCTAAAAGCGGACTACAAAAACTTGTATGCAGTGAATCCGGTCATGAACAACATCTTCAGTTTTTGAAGCTAGAAAATATTTTATTCCATTATAAACATTCAGAAACATACAAAACAGTAGGTATTTTCCGGAACAAAAACAGCTCAGGTACGCATTTTGTTCACCATCATAGCAACATAATATTTATACACAATAGTGCACATACAGCAGCTCTCAACAGGATTGATGTAAACAAGAGGAACAGTCGAGTAAACGCTTACAAAACACAATTCCAATCAGATTTTTATACCAAATCAAACTTTAATAAAGCGAGCAGCATTTCAAATAACAGTTATATGGTACAGGTACTCGTATATATGAATTAATTGTTATTGTATGCCCGATATTTAGGCACTATTACATCAAAACATATTTCTATGCGACGCATATAAAAGCAGCCCATTCGATATTCGTGGAACTGGCCACCGTCAGCGAGCGAGGGTCATAAATTTACAAGGATTCGAGCACGACAGGGCAATGCACACTGAAAAATTCTAGTAAGCTCCCTCCAAGGATGTAAAGGATATATTTACAAGTGCATCACGGGAAGGAAAGTAGAGGAATTACCCTCCTGCGTCTTGTAGCGACCGGAGACAAACATGTGCAACTACTTACCTATAGATGTGATAGATAACTTTTCTTCAGGTTTCGCATTACCTTGTCAAAATAATTACGTGAACATAGCTGTTAGTGCAACAGCACGTTACAAAACATTATAGTATCTAAGTATTCGATTTTCACTGGAAAATTATTACTGAATACTATCTTCAAGTCATAAACATCAACTAAGTAAACTTTAGTGCCACACTGAATAACCTAATATTGTTATCGCTCAGTTCAGCCACTAAGTGAAATCAAAATCTAGCTTTATAATATACACAGGCTACTCACTGATATAAAGCGGATCCTGGCGAAGAGCCAAGAAAATTCTCAAAAGAAGAAGAAGACATCATATTACAATACAAAATAACAAACTAAAAATAACTGGTTCTTTTAGAAAAGTATACAAAACTACGTTCGTACAATAAGGGAAAGTCTGTCGTTGCATTTTATAACATTGTCGGGGAGACAATGTTATTTATAATGCGGAATGTACTTAACTGAAATGCATTCTCACTGCAAACTTCAGAGAGTTGACACGCAGAGTGCTCTGACCGCAAGGGATTCCGATCTTGGCAATGTTTATTTGTTGGATCAGTAGATACTCATTAATTTTGTTTAACATGTTGGGCACATGTGATGACAGCATTATTTTCGGTGAAATTTTGTGACTGCTTTGCTGACTATAGTCACATTTAAACCGATCGCAGTAAAGCTTCACATAATTACTATCTTTTTTTGACAGTCCAATAGAATAGTTCTCTAGCATTGATATTTTTGTTTTATTAAAAATATTTATTAAATTATTATTTTTATAAAATTTATTAAATTGACTTGATAGTAATTATGTCAATATAAATGTAATTTCAAAAACATCTATAAATACGAATTTAGGTACAATATTAAATATACGTGTAACTTTATCACGATTCAACATTCAACTATAATATTCAGCGACTTTTCAATTGAAACATTACATGGATTCTTTGAAGCGAGTGCTTCGCTCAGGGTTTAGGATAAGCCTGATACAATAAGAGGGGACTCATGAAGCTCCAAAATGTACATTCATTCACTCGTCTGCCAAACTGAGGCGCCTGTGCGTACAAAAGTATCTAAAGCCTGCTTCACTCCCTGCTATCTCAGTAGATAGTAGGTGATATAGTGAAGCACCTATGAAATAGGCAAGTAAGGATTCCTGGGTAATTAATTTTTTGTAAAAAACATATAAAGTACTAGATTTTGCCAGCGACTTCGCCCTCGTGGAGTTCGGAAATTAACCCACAGAAACGTACTATCGGGATAAAAACTAGCTTATGTGCTATTCCAGACTATAATTTATCACTGTATCAAATTTCATCCAGATCCGTTCAGCCGTTCTGGCGTGATTGAGTAACAAATATCCATCCATCCAAACTTTCGCAGGATAGTAGGATTGCATTATCAGCCTATAATGTTCCCACGCTTCCTCTCGGTGAGAGGGTGTGAGCAGTTATCTACCACGCAGACCCAGTGCAGGTTGGTGTCACATGTCGTCGAATTTTTGGTTCTAGGTTAAGCCGGGTTCCTCGCGTTGTTTTCCTTCGCCATTTTGAAAGCAGTAATGATGAAATAATTTACACAAAGTTAATCACCTGTCTGGGTTCGAACCTACGACCTACAACTCGTAAGTCGCGGCCATTACTACTGGGCCACCACTGCTCCTATGAATATGAAGTACCTAATTTGGATTAAATCAACATCAATCACTCCTAGAAATAATCCCCTCCGCTAGGCAATTATATGCTGTCCAATAATAAGCTTTAATAAGTTTGTTAAAAAAACGAATTAATTATTAACATACTCATCCAAAACAAAGATAAACTAATTCCTAAAGTGATGTAATTTTTGTAAAGCCGCACATTATTTTAGCAATACTTTGGAAAATAAAAAAGGTGAAATCTGTGCGCGAAGGTTCGTGCACTTTATCTCCCGGTCCACTCTCCCAACACGTTTGGAGGGTTTACGCGGCATTAGAAACCAATTACACGAATAATACCTACCGGATGCCTTGTCTTTATACGTTTTATTTTAGATCAACGCTGAAAACATGATTATTTATCCTATAACAGGCTCATTTTACACCGAGATTCTTACTTACTAATATAATTTCCCGCTTACTTTATACCATGAGAGGTAAATAATGTTAATACTGATTAATGCAATGTTCCGCTTACGATTAGTTAACGTTACGATGTGTCGGGAATGTTATATTATTGCATTAAATACATAATAGAGATAAAAGGTAGAAATGGGGTGGAATCTAATAAATTCTCTGTGCGGAAGCGTAAACGATGTACGCAGAGACGGGCACGTAGCAGCGCCTCGTAGCGCTTCGTAGCCCGTAGCCGCGTAGCCTCGTAGCCTCGTAGTCGTGCTCGGCAGCCGGAGGGGTGGGCACCGCAAATGAGCCATATTAATCATCCCCCATCACGGCAGCTCGACTTTTGAGCTTCCTCTGTTGCCAGATTCTCCTTAATAAGGCAACCTTTTCCTCTTTCCAAGAATAAATTGAGATAATGAAATGGTACTTAAAAGTAAACATTGCAACGGAAAGTGACAATCAATGTGCATTTGTAGATGGTAATTTTATTTAGAGGGGTTGGGAAATAAATGTGCAGGAAATTAATTTTAAAACTTGTAGGAGTTTAAAATTACACGCCTATAAATTATCAACTTTATCACTGCCTTTCGACAAAGAGATAAATAAAACATAAATCATCAAAACTAAAATCATTTCGATTTGAATGGAAACTAAATATGAAATAGATTATTACGGTTCGTGTACGTATTTAAACTTCGCATAGTTTGTATTAAGATCGTGTCGGTACATGGCAAATTTTTATCGTTTTACATTCGTAGTACCCATTTTGGGTTTGTGTGACTAATAATACGACAGCTAATTACTTGTCATAAAAAAAACTTTTTAAGCCAACATGCAATTCGACAGCCAAGTGCTGCGTTTTTAGGGTTCCCTAGCCAAATGGCAAAAATGGAACCCTTATGGATTCGTCATGTTTGTCTGTCTGTCTGTCCGTCCGTATGTCACAGCCACTTTTTTCCGAAACTATAAGAACTATACTGTTGAAACTTGGTAAGTAGATATATTCTGTGTACTGCATTAAGATTTTCACACAAAAATAGAAAAAAAACAATAAATTTTGGGGTTTCCCCATACTTAGAACTGAAACTCAAAAATCTTTTTTCATCAAACCCATACATGTGGGCTACAGATAGGTCTTCAAAAATGATATTGAGGTTTTGAATATCATTTTTTTTCTAAACTGAATAGATTGCGCGAGAGACACTTCCAAAGTGGTAAAATGTCCGTCCCCACCCCCTGTAACTTCTAAAATAAGAGAATGATAAAACTAAAAAAATATATGATGTATTACCATGTAAACTTCCACCAAAAATTGGTTTGAACGAGATCTAGTAAGTAGTTTTTTTTTTAATACGTCATAAATCGTAAACCGCAATTTACCTTAATCTCATCATTTACGTACCAAATTATAATGTTTACTTATCAATAACTTGAGGAGCTCGTGGCTAAGTAATAACAGCCGCACGGGTCGATCCTTCAGGTTAAGCTACGCTTGCCGGGGTTGGTCAGTGGATGGGTGACCATCTTTACATACCGTGACTCCTCCGTGCCTCGGAAAGCACGTTAAGCCGTTGGTCCCGGCTGTCATTCGTGGATCTTTGACAGTCGTTACGGGTCGTCAGAAGCCCGAAAGTCTGACAACCAGTCTTGCCAAGGGGTATCGTATTACCCAGTAACTGGGTTGTGGAGGTCAGATAGGCAGTCGCTCCATGTAAAATACTGGTATTCAGCTGCATCCGGTTAGACTGGAAGCCGACCCCGACCTAGTTGGGAAAAGGCTAGGCAGATTGAAACTTATCAATAACTTAATTTTTTTTAAAATACACTATTATTAAAAAATCGATCAAAGTTACAACAAGAACTTTTATATTATGTTACTTGCTGCTACGGAACCCTGCATGGTCGACTCCGACTCGCACTTGGCCGCTTTTTTCTTAGTAGGTATATTACATTAACTACAATGTTTTATTTATTTCTCTCTCAGCAAATATAAACTCACTACTTTACGTCAGAGGTAAACAACCCTCATTTAGAAGCCCGCAAACCATAGTCAGATGTCGCTCACTGGCTTAGCCTGTTTAACCTTCTCGTTTTAATTACTTCAGGTCTCGGGCTGCATAAAGCGTTGTGGCCCGTACATAGCACTCGCAGGCAGCAGGCAGGGTTGAGCAGCCCTAACATAAAGGCACATCATTTCATATTCGGTGCTCAATTTTGAATGCAGTAATAACGTCAAAAACCCCTTGGTCTGTGGAGTGCGAGATATAATATATCGTATTATTTAAAGAGATTGATGTGAAGAAATATAAATTCGTCGACGAACAAGAGCTGTTCCCATTAATCATTCAGATAGCTGGATGTCTTGTACGAATAAACAGTTTTATCTACGAGTCTGTTGATTTATTTTTGATTGACTGAAAAACTAATGAAAATGGAACATGGCACAATTATGTTTCTTAAAGAGTTAGGAAGCGAGGATAAGAACGAACTGTTGAGATATCCACTACTGAGTGGGACAAAGCATGTTTGCGGAAAACGCGGCAGGCAACAGCTAATATTGGTACCCAGTGATCTAGCACAATGTTTAGTTCTACAACTGCAATAAACAGACCGCGCGTTGTTTACGCGTTATGACAAATACGGTGGGTAGTACAAAATTACTGGTATTTTATAGAAGCGCTAGGTGGGATAGTTTAGCAGCGTGTGCTAATTGAGCGTTTCAGCACGCGCCGGCGGCCGGAATGCGCGGCCGCCGCACATTCGTTAGCAATATTCCGCTAACGAACCAAACTAATGGCTATTAAGTTGAATAACGTAGCACTTTGCGCCACGAATACCGTACACACTCCCACTGACAGAAGTTCCTAGAATCATACACAGCGGCCTTTTCGAAAACTACATTTTTCACAACGTTTTTGCGTCACATTCGTATTGGTAAAATATCCCATTCAGTGACGACGAATATTTCAGAACGTACCTTTGTCATTCCAGAAACACGTGAAGCAACGCGATGGAATATATGCAATGCATCTTGTACAACACACGAAGCAGAATTTATGGCAGCTTGCTGTTATACGAATGCATTCAAACTAATCGTGACTTTCAGTAAAATCCTTATGCTTTTACACTTTTTAGCATTACTTTCTATTTATGCGTTGACCCTGTGGCCACTGGTACAAACAAAAACAACTCAACAGACCTTTAATTGTAATGAAATTACAAGGCATAGCTTTTACAATCTATGTGTAGTAGGTACTCTGTGACTTGTAAGGCACAAGCTTATGCTTTATAGTCTCAATTTTTCAAGAAATACGCGAATGATTGGGTGAAATAGTGACCAATTAACACTTTTTCGGCTCTCATTTAAAAAGAAAAATAGTCTATGCCTTTAAGGTGATTGCGCTGTGGTAGCCCGTGAAATTCCAATTTTCTTGCGTTTTTTGGAATTTGTAGGTCAATGTCAGGTTGTGTTTTGATCAAAATATAATTCACGAAAGAAAAAAATTGTATTTACATAATTATAACAATAAAAATCATCAATACATCTCTCTAAGTTAGATTTCGTCCAGATTCGTCTGATTTGCGAAATTAGACCAATCCGTAGGAAATCTAACTTAGAGAGATGTATTGATAATTTAATAGGTCTTTACCTATGAAATTGCCGTTTTGTATGAAAAAATTTAAACGAATTTTTTTCATGCATTTTTTATTTGTATTAATCGAAGTAATCACCCATGCAATCAATGCATCTTTGCCAACGCAGTGGCAGTTTATTGATGCCCTTCTTAAAGAAATCAGCTGGACGGGAGGCAACAAATTCTTCAAAGGCATTTTGTACTGCCTCTCAGGTATTGAATTTTTTTCCCGCGAAGAAGTTATCCAAATTCTGGAAAAAGTAGTAGTCTGTAGGCGCAAGGTTTGGTGAGTAGGGCGGATGACGGAGAGCTTCCAACCCCAGTTCTTGCAACTTGGAGACCGTCTGCTGTGCAGTATGAGGTCGCGCGTTGTCGTGCAGGAGCAGCGGAGACGAGCGATTGACCAATGCTGGTTGGAGATGTGCCAGCTTCTCCATCATTGTGTTCAGTTCTTCACAGTACACATCTGAAGTAATGCTCACCCCGTTTGGTAAGAAGCTGTGATGAATCACACCGGCGCTAGACCACCAAACAGTGACCATCATTTTCGTTTAGGGCATTGTTTAGGTGCTGAACCAGGATCCAACCAACTTGCTGAGCGCTTGCGGTTATCAAACAGAATCCATTTTTCATCGCAGGTAACAATGCGGTTCAAAATTCCTTCATTTGTGTGTCTGTTGAGCAGTGCAAGGCACGTCTCGACGCGTACTTCGCGCTGGCGATCATTGAGTTCGTGGGGCACCCATTTGTCAAGCTTTTTTACCTTGCCAATTTGACGCAAATGGACCAATATTGTTTTGACGCTAACGTCGAAAGCTGCTGCTAATTCAGCCGTAGATTGTGTATCATCAGCTTCCACAATCGCCTTTAATTCGTCATTGTCGACCAAAGTCTTTGGACGACCGCGAGGTTCATTTTTCAGGTCGAAATTTCCAGAACGGAAGCGAGCAAACCAATAACAAGTGGTGCGTTGGTTTGTAGTGTTAGCTCCGTAAACGTCGTTGATGTTGCGTGCCACTTGTGCCGCGTTGCTGCCACGACGGTTTTCATATTCCATAATTACTCGAATTTTTAACGTATCCATGATGACGAAAAAGATTGAAATGCGATGAAAATGTAACACTAATCAATAAATAAATGACTACTTTTGGAAAAAAAAAATCCATGTTTTTAAAATAAAATTAATTTGAAATTAGAATTCTTAGCCAAACAAAAATTATTTTGATTTGAAATGGCCAGTACTGCAGAACGGCAATTTCATAGGTAAAGACCTACTAAATGGTTAAAATTATGTAGGTAGGATATTTTTCTTATTATTGCGAATCATATTTTGATCAATATACAACCTTACACTGACCTGCAAATTACAAAAAACGCAAGAAAATTTTAATTTCGCGGACTACCACAGTGCAATCACTTTAAAGGAACGGCATGATACCAATACTCGACAACACGTCATTTTAATCAGTACAGTATATCAAGCTCTATAGTACTAATATCACCGACTCCGAATAAACGTAAAACAGTGCAACCAAACCTCATTCGCAAACTCCTTCACATTTTGCCTTCCCGCATAGAAAAAGGTGGCAATACCAGTGAAAGAAGTCAGTTAATGTTTTCCCTCAACATTTTCCGAGAACGTCTCGTGTAGGCCGTGGCTTGGAAATAAGAAAATCCGCAGCACTCAGGCTGTCAGCCCACAGTAAGGTGTGTAAGCTCAGACGATGGGAGAGCTATAAATTAAGTTTTCAATTTGCCAATGACGCATCGCTAAGACTGTGAACCGAGCACCCTTTGCCAATATATTTTGGATGGTCGCTTTCGTGTTGCTCATGTAATTTTATATCATGCTTCAAAATATTTCTTAAAGCTACCGTGAAAAACGTCAATAATAACACCAAATACATATAAAATTACTCAGACATAATAATAGACGCAAGTATATCAGAGCAGCTATTACGTATTTAAATGATCAAATTATGTTTAGTTGTGTACATTTCATAAATACAGAGAATGTTTAGCGTAGAGGGCCGACGCCGACGGTTGGTTGCATGCAGCAAAATGCAGCGTAGCGCTCCATTATGTGGGTCATAAATCAAGTGCATTGAAATCTCCTTCCTCCTTCGTGTCGGTGAGCCATCGCCGAGCGACGGATATTTGAACCAATGCACCGCCGAACCGACAGCGCTACACCGCCACACTTCGTAGCGCTCGTAGTGGCTCGTAGCGGCTCGTAGCGGCTCGTAGCTGTTTGTAGCTACGACGAAACTACGCGCCCTATCTACGCTGTATCTTAAACTTTGCGCGCCCAATATTGACTGGACTGTAAAAGTTTAATGTTCAGCTGTAGTGTTGGTATATGTATGTTTGTTTTTGTTTTATTTAGTTGGCTGTCTTGGAATTTACAGTATATTTACTTGTATATCTTTAATAGGTATCACACAAAACGCAAACTAATTCTAAAATTACATTAAATATATAACTAGCATAACTGAAATTTAACTAATTAATTTAGTAAGTAAGAAGTCCACTCAACATTAGTACAGCATCACTTTCAACAAACGAACTCTCAACACAAACACTAACAGAGAACAAACTCCTTATATGTGTATTTATATAAGTGCATATTGTTTTATTTAGACAAGAATGTCGGCAACTAAAACAAAGTTATGTAACGTTGTATGGTCACAATGGTCGGGTGGTCGCCACCCAACGGAGGACACTCATTCACTCACTCCTACTCAATGGCTTTTGCATGTTGCATTCTGTGCCGCATTCTCCTCGTAACTCGCGAACGCTGTAATATTTCTATCGGCGCCAAATTGTGGCCTATTGACTGCATTGGATGTTAATCTACATACATTATGCGTAATACAGTTAAATATTTTACATTTGTCGCGTTTCTGGTTTAGGATGGTAAAAGCGTTTCTATTTGTGTTCTGAGATATTATTTAAAGTGAGTTGATGGCAGATTTATTGATATTCTGAATATAATTTAATCACTGTTATTAATTATCTCAGTTACCGGAGGTCAAGAGCAGGCCAATTTAGCAATAAAAAAATATAAAAATCACTTATGCTTCTAAAAGTTTCTTGACTTTTAGAAGCATAAGTGATTTTTTATATTTCTTTTTCACATCGTGTAAACAAACAAATATTTGACCTATTCCACTAAACCTTATCATTGTATTATCCACACAATTTTGCCCCATCCAAAACAGTTTCATCCACAATATTTTTGCACGAACAACCAACAGGCAACCAGCATTTTACAACATCAGCACCCGTTCGCAACGATGTGGGTGCATCGAATAGGCACCACGTGTCATGTATGGGGTAATACCTTCTCTCAGAGACATGTCCCGGCTCAGCGAAACGTCAAAGGGAAATTGAAAATTAATTTATGCTCCTAAACCTCATACCAGCTCGGAGATTGTAAATCACCGGCTTGGAACTCTTCATGTCCAGAACGCAATGTCGCTTGACGTATATGAAAGCTTGTGTAGTTAATTACGATATGTATGGCAGTATCATGCATTGGTAAGAAGATTTTTTTGCTAAGGAAATCTTTCTTATACTTCTCATTGGGGTGGTTCTCATTGTCTTATGTATGGCCGAAGGTCTAAATAATTTAAAGAGTTAAAAATGTAGACAAATATCTCTAACTTTTCTTCATTTTCGAATCATTCTTAGGGTTCCGTACCTCAAAAGCAAATAATGGAACCCTTATTACCCTTACTTCGTTGTCCGTCTGTCTGTCAGTCTGTCTAGACCCTTTTTCACAGGAACGCGTGGAGGTATCAAGTTGAAATTAATAACAAACACGTAGGTCTACGGTCCCTTAGACCTCTAAAAAAATCAAGATTCTAAGTCAACGCAATAAAAAATACGGCCATTTATGCGACATATTTTGATATTTCCAAGTAAATCAAAACCTATAGGGTATTTACCGCTGACCTAGAATCATGAAATTTGGCAAGAAGCAAGGTCTCACAGCACTAGTAAAGAAAAAGTCCAAAAATTGTGAATTTGTAATTTTATCACATAAAAAAAATGGGATTTCAATGACAAGTTTGTTTTTGGGATATTTTTTTTACAACTACGGAACCCTTCATTGTGCGTGGTCCGACACGCACTTGACCAGTTTTTTTACACTTGTCCGAGTGACTTTTTTCGGAGGTAACGATCATTTCATTTTACGTAAGAGCACTTTGAAGTTCAATTTATTAAATATTGAGTAGCCTGCCAAATAATGAGTGACACGAATCCCTTGTATCTTATAAGGAAAATATCCTTTTAATAAGTTAGAAACTAGATTCATTAATTAATAAATGTCTAAGGTAACATTTATTTCGAATTTTATGTTCATTCCGTTACAGATTTGTTCGTAAATTAAAATCTGATACATTATCTCGCGTCTACGCTTAAATAAAGTCAAGCAAGTTTTTTACATATGAATAAAATAATTAACCGATATGGGATTTATCGTCATTTATGTAGTCATTTCTATAGTATTCTATCTAAGGACCTATGCACACGATACGTAGCGGCGGCGGCGGAACGGTGTTGCTGCGGCGTCCTACATACAAAATAAAACAAATATCCATGGTATGCCACACGGTGCGTTCCGGCGTCACACCGCACGTACACCGGACTTGCAACCCGCGAGACGAGGCGGGGAGGGGTGTACCCTCAGAACAATAACTGAACAGGTGTACGCGTTGCGACTACGGGGCAGCACCGCTCAGTTGTTTGTGTGGCAGAAGAAAGGAAAAGAAATCTTTGCGGTGTGGCGCCGCTGCAGCGTAACAAATTTACGGCGGCGGCGGCGGCGTCGTAACGCCCGTGTGACCGCTAATGATGCGGCGAAATCTTTGCGGTGGGGCGCCGCAAACCGCAATGCATCGTGTGCACAGGCGCTTATTCAATGCCTCATATCTAACAAATTAGCTTTAAAACACCAACCAAACACACAAACATAAAACACCTACTCTCACCAGACACACAGACACGCCAGTACTCAAATAGTCCTCTGCGTACGTGTAATGCGAGGCTGAACGCACTCGCGGGACGACTCCAAAAAGAGTCGTAAATACTCCCGACGCCGCTCACTTATAAATTAGGATCATAAAGCAGTTGCCGAACTTTGTTGGCGGCACGACGACCATAAAACAACGCTTACCCGACGGGATCGACGACGCTGCTCATGCATCGCCACTGATCTTTCAATTCTATGGATTATAATGCTTGGTTACAGAATACAGCCAAATTAATTTTTAACTGTCGGAGTTAATCGGGTTGTGGTTGTGATAGAAAGTTGGGAAGATAATAACATGCTGCTCTGTGTTTAAACAAAAAAAACTTTTTTACAAAAAAATACAACCGACTTCCAAAAACAACACTACAAAGTGAAAAATAACTTTAATTTCGGAAGTCGGTGTCTAGTTAAATGTATTTTCGTTTTTTGCCACCGACTTCCGAAATTAAAGTTATTTTTCACTTTGTAGTGTTGTTTTTGGAAGTCGGTTGTATTTTTTTGTAAAAAAGTTTTTATTTTTCACTTTTTAGTACACAAATTCTAATACCACTACCTGCAAAACAAACTAGAACATGATCCATATAAAAGTGGGGAAAAAAATACGTATTATTGAAGCTAACTCAAAAACTACCGAAGCAAAGTTAATCAATTTTATATGGGACCAACTGTGATGTATACCCTCTCGAATAAAACAAAAAAAATCCAAATCGGTCTCGCCATCTTCGAGTAATCGGGGAAAATACATAAAAAAAAAAAAAAGGTTCCGACGAATTGAGAACCTCCTCCTTTTTGGAGTCGGTTAAAAACAGCTGCTCGATTACATTGGAATAAAACAAAATCAATTAATGATGCAACTTAGGCCGCCAAACCACTGTTCGTTCTCAGTTCCCTTTAATATTTCGCATTTAAAACAGACGCTACCCTTAATAAGCTATTCTTAATGTGTCAGAATTGTAATTGGAACGAAGTTCTCGCGGCTTGCGGTAGTAGTTGACTGGTAGAAACTATCACGTAAGGAAAAAAGTGTTACGTATGCTCAAGAAATTCAGTTTCCAGATCTCAAGTTTCAAGTGTCAAAAGTTTTTGGTTTTGTTTTAAATCCTACGTTGATGTGAGAAGTAACTTCGTTTCTAACGGGGGTCCCCCGACTGCACACGTTTTTTCTTGTAGTATCACTTAGTCATTTCTATTATTTAGTAATGTTCATTAACAGAAATACCTTATTTTCCTGTGATAGCAGAGAACCCATTTTACAATAACAACAACAATTTGTCGGTGCTCTTTCTCTTTCTTTTTTTTTTCTTTATTCGGAATGTCAGTATAATGTTGGCACCCTGTTGCATGTACTAGCGCCAAAACCGGAACTAGCGCCGCCATCTTGTTTTGTTAATACAATTTCTGTGACAATTTCGCAGATAACCAACAACGCGCCCCTGTCAACGTCATTCTGGCGCCAAAAATCCTTGTAGCATTCTACCTATCATAGCGCCTAGTAGAAAAGCCAAAACAGCCAAAAAATGTATGAGGTTGACATAGGCTATCGAAATGTCACGTGATCATGTCGATGTCACTTTGAAGCTGTAGCGATTGTAGAAATTGAATCGCTCCAAAACGAATGCCATTTGTCTAGGCCCTCAGGAACGCATGATTGTGGGAGTCGTGACCCTGACTGGATCAATGGGTTATTGTGGCACCGGTTGTCATTAGTTAGACAAGTATTGCCACTAACTGCACTACTTTAGTTCAAAGACAACATTAGAACGAGTAAGTGTTTGAGCAAGAATAAATTGATTGTGTACGGAAAGTACAATATTGAAAATGTTACATCTAATATTTTAAGATAATAAAAACTAAATTATATGTTTTATAACTAGAGTAAAAGGTAAGAAAATACAAATAAGACGTTACCTATGCTTACGCTGGCTAGTATAATTTTTCATAGACTTATTTTGCCAAATAAACTTAGGTCATTTATTAAAAGATTTTTACAAGACAATAAAGAAGCGCGCGAAGTCAACTTTTTCCTACTTTTTTAACTTAATTTTAATAAATTGAAGTAGCGGAATGAGATTTTTCAATAGGATTTAGAACGGCTGGGATTAAAATCAATAAGGAGATGAATCGTCATTCTGTCAAAAAACCCCAAGTAGTTAATAAAACAATTTATTCGAGAGTGCGAAACACACCGTGGTATTGATTAACATAATTAGTACTTCCATTGTGAAATACTGCACCGAGCCAATACGTAACATCGTTACACACTGAATGAAATGAATCATTAAGTCTGTCAGCATTCCATCAATTAGCATTTCATGGATTGTAAAATTGAATTATATTGATATTAACAGGTGACCACAATTTTATAATTAGTTTACCCAAAACTTCGCTTTCAGTTCGTATTAGCTGTTAATTGATAAATTGAACACGCTAACATTGTGGAATATGTTACCTACTGAATTTATGATTTCAATATTCAATGTACTGATTTTAAAAGCTATTGTATTAGTACTTAATATTTTTTTTGATTCAGTCTTGAAGCCAAAGCAGACCGCAATTTATAAAACAAGGATGGGGCTCTCGTCAATCAAGGTCTTGATGCGAAATGCGACACGGCACTTATTCTGAGGTGATTCCTGCATCTGGATCTGTTTCCCGTGCCGGTGGATTCGATTAGGTACTATTTACATTTTTTACTGGTGCTAGTAACAAAAGTACCTAAATATTTACGAATAAAAACGTTTTATTATAAATAATTAAATAAGACCAAATAATTATAAAAGAAAACTTTCAGTCTACACTGCATTGTCAATGCGTTAAATTAGCGCATTATTAACAACAAACTCATTAACTACCTATAACCAAAACAGAGGCAGCTCCACTATTGTAAGTAAACTTATCATTTTATTCGGCGGCGGCAGATGTGGAAGTTTAACTCATCATTTCGAGATCGCGAAATCGCTTGGAAGTAATTCGCGAAGGCGAGCTCCCCGCAGACGCTTTACTTACAAGCACTTGAACTTAGTTGGGAGCAAGTTGGCCGGCTTTCCACTCATACACTCCGTAACGACAACTTACTCACTTTTGCTCACTTGAGGCTTAGAGCCCGCAGATATCAAGTGTCCAAAATTTGTTTGTAGCTGTTAAATTGTTTTGTGCATTGATTTCACATAATTGTATTAATTACGCTGGGAAGGGATTTTCGAGCGATTTGAGATTAGTTTGGTTTTGTCAATCATTAAGTTGATTATTATTGTATGTATTAAAACTACATAATAGTACATTTTGACACAAGTGGAGAATTTTTGTTATGTAATTAGGAAACTATGATTTAAATTTTCTTTTTTTTTCCACGTTTTGCTTTCGCCAGGTTAGAGGAGAAGCAAAGGTTTAGAGCTAAACAGCTTAATATGAAAAATAGAAAATTCAAATATTTTTGAGATTAGAACACAAATAAATGTTAATTTGTTCATAAACGTTTCTTTTATTGTAATAATTATGGTTTTTGATGATATTCTATTTATAAACATTATTTAAATATTATATTCAAAAAATATTAACGCCGTAAAGACGCTTAACTCTTTGCCTAGATTAAAAAAATACATTCACCTCCGAGTAGAGACGGTGTGAATAGGGCATTGAACCAATTTAGACTCAGTATAAGTGTAGGTTATCTGTGGCATTTTTTATTCCCGCACACGTGTTGGAAACTGAGAAATCGCACGGGTGTGAAATATATTGCATTGCGAACCTAATCGTAGTGCGATATGAACCAGTTTTCGAGGAAGTGTATTGAAAATGTAATTTGTGGCTCATTGCATTTTACTTGCCGATTTAATAAGCGAATCAGTAAATATTTTTTTTCTATTTTACAAATTATACTTAGTTGAAATACGTAAATTATAGAATCGACAAGGTTAACCGAAACAAAAATTATATTTCTGTTCACGCGTGCATCTGTACCTTCGCAGATCCATAGCCTCTAAGAGTAACGTGAGTGTAAATAATTCAGTCGATGCGAAGCCTGCTCCCCGGGGTTTGCTCCGAATACCAACATCTGATCTGTGATTGCGCACGATAAATCTATTCCTCTCAGCACACCGATTGTTGTTTATCCCTCGTAAATATTCTGTTGCAAATAAATATATTCACATCTCATTTAGAGAGCATAACATTTGTTTTGGATGCAAAGTTTGGTTAAAATTTTCACGTATAAAAGTCAAAAGAGAATGGAAGGCGACAATAATGTCTAGGTATGGAATTTGCGGCCCGTGGCTGGCGGGCAAACAAGCCAAAGCCGTGGGTACGTGACACGCAATACAAATCGCGGCCCGCTGCACGCTAAACTCGCACGGCTCACACCTATTCAATTGTTATTTTGACAATTATGCGATTGGTATGTGCGAAATATTTTTATTGAAATTCGTTTTAGAGATCATGTCGGTAAATAGCTGCGCGTTATGTAGTCTTATTTCAAGAAACACAGTTTCTGCCACGCCTGAAAATGATTAGGTAGCCGCTTGCGAGAACGTGGTATAGGTTGTTCCGAGAGTAAATTTTCCGTAATTGTACGTGGTATAAGTTCTATACCAAGCAAATATTTTTTTACTTTTAACCTTGTTCCACCACTAATAGGTAGTAATATCCAATTCCATGCATTAACTGTGATAGACTATTTGTGTCCGAACCTTTTGAGATACGACAACACTCACTGAACTAGTCTATGATGTTCAAAAAATATTATTTTCGCTGTCATAAAATTTAAAGTAAACAATAACAAAGTTTTTGTCTCAACTTCGGATGCCTGTAAATAATGAATATTGTACTGTGGTACTCGTGGCTAAGTAATAACAGCCACACGGGTCGATCCATCAGGTTAAGCTACGCTTGCCGGGGTTGGTCCGTGGATGGGTGACCATCTTTACATACCGAGACAACTCCGTGCCTCGGAAAGTACGTTAAGCCGTTGGTCCCGGCTGTCATTCGTGGATCTTTGACAGTCGTTACGGGTCGTCAGAAGCCCGAAAGTCTGACAATCAGTCTTACCAAGGGATATTACCCAGTTAATGGGTTGTGGAGGTCAGATAGGCAGTCGCTCCATGTAAAATAATGGTATTCAGCTGCATCTGGTTAGACTGGAAGCCGACCCCAACATAGTTGGGAAAAGGCTAGGCAGATTGATTGGTAAGTGGTTTTATTTGTGTTTCACGTTAAGAATTAACAGACCATGCATTTTAAACCATAAAACATATAGGTCATCACTTGTTTTTTATTTCTAGAAAATCTAGAATCTAGAAATCTGAAGCTAACTGTGTTTGCTCTTTACATACCTATTTTTGTGAATTTTATTTGATCATACATTTAAACGAAACGCACTCTAAAATATAGCCCTGATTGCTGGCCTTTTATAAACATAAGACACATAACATATTTAACATATTTTTTAACATTTTAAACACTTGGTCGGTTATCGGTTTGTTTACTTCAAGTGGCGCGCGCGCAGCCGGATGACGTCAGCGGCCCGTGCAATGGACGGGTTTTTATTTCGCCGCGGTCGAGCGCTTCGTACGCGAAAGCGGGTAGGTACCTACCATGAGAAAAGTTATCGTGTTTATTGGTGTTACTCTAATATAATTAGAGTCAAAAACCGCTCACGAGTCGGACTCGCACACGAACGAAGGGAATATTTCAACTGTCTACCTATTACGGTTCATGAGATATAGCCCGCTGACAGACAGTTAGACAGCGGAGGCTTAATAATAGGGTTCCGTTGGCACCCTTCGGGTACGGAACCCTAACTCGAGTAAAAACAACTAAAAGTATCTATCTCGGGAACTTATTTAAAAAAATATATACTATATTTGGCACAGTCAATAAACATTTAAGAAATAAGTAGGTAGTTTTAAGTAATTTTATTTATTAGTGAATTAGTATACTTATTATGTAACAATGTCCTCTCCCTATTCCTATTTTGTATAATATTACGTTATTTGCGCAAAATACATTTATAATTTACCAAACTAAGGAAAATAATAATACACTGCAATTTGCAATCTTTTGTGGAGTTCGATTCGAGTAGGTAATCAAATAAACCGCTACTGAAATGATTTCATGATTCCAAATATTTTAATTGACAAACAGAAATGCCGGGAAAATAGCGCTTAAATTGTGCTTGCATTTGCGGGATGTTAATTCAATAAATAAACATCACGTCAGAACAACATCAAAATCCACTTCCTACTAACTATGGCTATGGCGATGCCTCACTTGGCATGCAATTCAATTAAGCTCACTTTTTATGCAAACCGAATACACGTTCACAGGTGAATCTGTAAGTCAATCACGCTATTATTAGATACCTCCATAATCATTCCGTCGTAAAAGTGTGATTATAGAAGATTATTCCCATTACCACGTCTATTGTCCCACCAAGAAAATTCATTATAATATATACTCATAACATCTAAAACACGGTTTGCGTGACTTTACATAATTATCACGAAAATGATCACGTTAACTTGGATGCTATACATTCAGATTTCATAAAACAAATTGTTAGTTTTACTAAAACTTTCCTTCAATTGTATTAGTTGAAAATTGATCGCTAATGTTGTTCGAAATTTTTGATCGTTAACCTAATTTAGTTGATCGACCGCGTGACGTACGTTGTACGCACATGAACAAATGAACAAGTGCGGGCTCTTGGGTAATTGACACGCCGCTATAAGAGGCTTCACTGAGTCTGTACCTACAAGCGTTTGTTTCAACGGAACATAAAATTTACATGTACATAAGTTATTTGCGCCGGAGGTGCGTCGGCTCGTAAATCTCGCGACAAGGGGATTTCTGTTTGTGAAGTTTCTTTTTTATTTCCACTTTATCTGTGTAACGCAAAGGACTGTGAATACTCAGGCGCAACTCTGAACCCGCTCAACTTCAATAAATCAATTTGTGCACTTACCCGTACTTATAATGTTCTCAGAGAGTTCGGCACGTGTCGAGACCGACTCTGAATATGTTACACTTTCATCGCATAAAGTATGTGAGCGTAATCCTATATTTTTATATCAGAGGATACTTATGAAACTCTTGTTTTAACTTCTTTTCTTACTTTTAAATAACACTGTACGTGTGTGACAATTTCTAACTTAAACCTAAAATTATTCACAGTGCCTACATACTTGGTTCGTGAAATTTTAAACTGTCGCTGTCATTCCCCCAAACCCAATTTAAGCCTTTTACGAATCACTTAAACGCTACACAGCCTTTTCAACCCAAATAAAATAAGCAGTCGAAATGGTTTGTCCGGTTCGTCGTGTTCATTTTGCATCACAAAGTTAGATGTGTTTGTCGTTCTATTTTAAACGCGATAACGCCAACTTTCCAGTCCTCGAAATGTGAATACCTTGTTGCGAAAATGTGACTAACGGAAACTGTGTACAAGTAACTCCGCTGTCCTTCGGTGGCTCACACCGCGCGCACTCCCCGCCCCCCTCCCAGCAGTCGCGACACATGCGAGCGCGCGCGGCGCCGCCTGCCGGCCGCCGGCGGCACTAGCAACCCATTCAAATCTCTTTATTATTACAACAAACAACGTTATTCACTTCTTACACCACGTTTTTTCACTATATTCATACATTATACGCGTTACAAACACAAAGGAAAGTTGCCTGTATACAAATTAACGTCTACAGTATTCGAATTTCCATGCACAACAGTATATCAACTAATCCTTTCTGAGGTTGACATTTAGATTTATGGCAGACAAAATAATTTTCAAATGTTTGAGTTTATTTACTAAGATTTTCTGTAAAATGGAACTAATTTAATGTGACCCTTTTCGTATGAACCTCACAATTACTGAGATATTATATTCGTAGAGTTATAGTAACAACCTGACCTTAATATAGGTACACCAAATATGGTAAAACATTTTAAACGATAACTATGGAGTTTTTTGCCCGTTCTTCTCCATACAAAACTACCTTTTGGAATCAATTCTAGAATCACCTAGAATGAATTGTATATTGGAACGAAGTTCTTTAACGCGGCTTGTGGTAGGAGTGCAGAAATGTGACGTAACGAAAAAGCGTTATGCCGTCAGTTTCAAGTGACAAAAGTTTTTATTTTTTATTTAATACGATTTTATTTTATTTTATGATGATTTTATTTTAGATGCCTCTGTATTAAAGAACATGAACTTTGACACTTGAAACTTGAGAGTGAGACCAGACTAGGTGGTTCTGTATTAATACATAATAAACAGCGAAAGGAACTTCATTCCAACCGGGTGTCCCACGACACCTCCAGACTTTTTTTTTTTGGAAATTTTGACTTTCAGAGGGCCTTTTAATGGCCTACTTGAAAAATAAATGATTTGACTTTGACTTTGAATGATTCCTAGTCCCTTTTTAAACTTACTTGAACTAAACTAATTTTGTTAGGTTTTTTTATCAGGTTACGGAAGCTCGCAAAAGAATAAAAATGGTGACCTTAATCCAAAAGCACATATACTTTGGTTATATAAACAAACCCTACTGCTACTTGTAGCGAGGATTCAGTTTTAGTCTAGATTCCTGTGTAGCGTCGGAACGCAACTCATTGCCGGCCATTATATGTAAGTACTTGCTAATTACAATATTTAATATACTCATAGCTACCGACGATTTCAAACAATACGCTGTTTCAAATTCTTAATTAAGTAGGTATCAGTTCACTAACGAACCATTAATTACTGTAAGAATAAAAGTCTTAGCAGACAAAAGTAAGAATTCTTGCAACATGACATTTTGGATTGAAAATTATATCTAAAATAAATTGTATGACATTCAGTACTACTCGTAGCATTAGTGTTTGATTCCATTTTGAGTATGTAAGTCAAAAATCAAAAGTCAAATTAGGCTGAGAATCAGCATTTTCTGAACGTCAAAATTACATAACGCCCGCCCTTCGCCACTTCCATAAGTGTTTTGGTTATACTGTAAGAATTTATTCGAATAAATAAATCTCTCAGTGGTTCACTGGTATGATTTATGAAAATAGATATCAGGATTTAACAGAACTCACAATATGGACGAGTAGTGAGTGGGTATTACTACTGAACGTCATAAAAGAGCTACTAGGTAGTGAATTTAAATGTTTCTGCAAAAGTTCACTCGGTCCCGTTTCCTTGCAGACCGCGGCTACAAACTTTCTTTATACACTTAATTTAAATGAAAATTTCTTTTGTTACGACTTTAACATATGATCCGTTTAAAATGTAAAGGTAGGCGAAAGAGGTACTTATTAGCATTTATTTAAACTTTAAATTTTTGATATCATTAACTAGGTTGGATAACATAATTATGTTCAACGCTGACATTCTCAAGGAAAAGACAATAAACATAATTTGCACATTTACCCAAAGTTATGTCTCCGTGCTCTGAATAAAAATGATTGTGAAAGTGAAACATAAACATTACACAATATTATTTTGAAAGAGTCAAGCTAAATTAACGGGGACAAAAGTAGGAAGGGCAAAAGTTAACTTTCAGTTGAAATTAATGAAGATTACAAAATTCACGGCCATTGAGTTCTCCGCCTCGTCGAACCTTTGACTCTAAGTTGCTTGTTAGACTAAATTGAGAGAAATAATAGGACTCATTTGTTTGGTTTAAACGTTTCCAGTCCCACCCGACGCCGGAAGTTATTATTTTACCACAATCCGAACGCCCAATAAAGTAATATTGTCCTGTTAATAGGGATGATGACTAAAAATTCTTTTGTCCGTTATTTAGATTGTTAAAAAATACTGGACACGTATTTTTTCTTTTTTACGTAACTAAAAGATTACGGCGATATATTGAGTTAAAATGTGGCATGACGTTCCGCCTTGCTAGATTTTTTAAGTAGTTATGACGTAGCGAGCCCCCACTCCTCAACTTTAATGAGTTTTATATAAGTATATGTTTATTATAAACTAATATTTTTTTATTATCTGACTGACGGACTAAATAGAATTTCTTTTTTTTTACCCATCATCCTGTGAAACGTCAATATCTCGATAAAAATGTGTAGTACTTAAGTATTTTCGCAAGGTAATGTTCGTGCAATGTATATACGTCCTAGGTAATCGCATAAATCACATGCAGTAGGTCAGGAAAGGCATTACAATATAAAGTGCATAAGTACCTACCTATTACCAGATAATCATCCAAGACTTACTAATAGGGTCTTGTTGGCACCCTTTGGGTACGGAACCCTAATTAACTAACATGCTGTCAAACTCATGTCAACTCCAGTGATTGGTTGACCGAAATAACAACGGCCAATTAATACAATTGACAGCAGATTTCACAACAGATTAAATTAAGTATAGGCTTTCAGAAACCAGGGGCATACATGGGACCAAATAATATCGCAGTACATACTATTTTACACTTTAGGAGATAATCAGCCTATAATGTTCCCACTGCTGGGATACAGGCCTCCTCTCTTCGAGTGCGGGTTGGTAGATGCCACATGTCTTTGAATTTTTGGTTATGGGGCATGCCGGTTTCGTCACGATGTTTTCATTCACCATTTTCAGATTGAGAAGATACAATACGTAACTTCGTAGAGCATTTCCGACGTTTGACTCCCAGACTGGAGCGGGCCGGGGCTGCCCTGAGGCGGCTCCTGCCCTATCTAGGGGTCCAAACGCCTCCTTCCGGAGGCTTTACGCGAGGGTCGTGCGGTCCATAGCCCTTTACGGGGCACTGGTGTGGGCGCGTTCCTTGAGGCGGCGATCAGCCCGCTGGTTGAATGCGTCCCAGAGGATCATGGCCATCCGGCTAGTCCGAGCATACCGCACGGTCTCCGGTGAGGCTGAGAGCCTCCTTACCAGATTGCCGTCATGGGATCTGGAGGCAAAAGTCGTTGCACACACATGGGAAAGCCGCGAGGAGGCAAAACGCCGGGGCGTACCTCCGCTGGCACGAAAAATCACGGTACAGCGGACAGAGCTCTGGCGGGTTCTCATAGCGACATGGAGAGTGCGACTGTCGCAACCCAGTGCTGGGCACGCTACAATTGCAGTGATAATTCCTCTCTTGAGGAGTGGTTGGAGAGGCGCCGCGGCACCTTCCGCCTGACGCAGGTCCTCACCGGACAGGGAGTTTCCTGTTCCGGATGCGGGAAGGCGGGAGGAAACGTCCGGGTGTCACCATTGTGTGGATCACCCGGAGGACACGGTGGAGCATACGGTGGAGGTCTGCCCGGCTTGGGCGGAGGATAACGTGGCCCTGGCACAGGCAACTGAAGGAACACGGGTGGGTTTTGGTCAGTAAATGTCTGACACGCCCTCCCGCTCCACCCAAAGCGGGAGAAGTCATTGATGATTTCCCAACCAAAAACAAAATGCTGAATCGCTAGGTACTATACGATTGTATCGTTACTGAATCGCTTCTGTCACGCGGTACAAATGCGACAACCGGCCAGCAATAGCGATGCAGAAGCACGTTTTCTAAACGCGCTACTGAATCTCTGCAAAAAGCCTAATATGCAGTTCGGACAGAAAACATCTGCCTTGCAAATACCCAATAAAAATGTGAATAAAAAGAAGTACTTTGATGAATTATATATGCTATAATTGTACTGTGCTTATTACGAAATATTCTAATGATGGGGTTAAAGGCTTGTCCATGCGGTGGCAGCACTGTTGAATGTTATTTACTGTCATTATTGTGTTTCCATCCAAACCAAAATATTAATCAAAAATTTAAATTAAAATAAACGATAAATATGTGTGCGACTTGGAGAGTGACCCATTAAAAGAAGAATACGTAAAATAATGTGTCTACCATTGGTAAAAAATCAAAGTCAGTGGAAAATAACCGGCATTCCAATTTCCTCTTAGAAAACTTTCCCCATAATAGTCTTCTAATACCATATTTGTGAAATAAATAGGTTCTCGTATTTATGCAATTAACAGCTGCGCAATGGGTTGTAATAATTAATTATTCATAAAATAAGTACTTTCCTAGGTTGTTTACGAAAAAATGCATGGATAGTAACAGGTATGGTCTGTTCTAAAAGTATCTGACGAAAATGTTGATGCTAATTGTGGTACCACATAAAAATAGAGTGCTTTGATTTGATTATTTGAATACCTTTTTTTTTTTTGTTTTGTGGATGGGAAATCATCAAATGACTTCTCCCGCTCTGGGCAGAGCAGGAGGGCGTGTCAGACATTTACTGACTAAAACCCACCCATGTTCCTTCAGTTGCCCGTGCCAGGGCCACGGTATCTCTTTCGAACTACCCGCGACCCGGCGGCATCGGCCCAATTGACCCCGTCACTGCTGATATCTCTTTGAGGCGCGCGTGGAACACAACGCGCCGTCGACCCGGGCCTGGTCCTTACCGGACGGCGAGCTGCCCATTACTCGTCGTCCGCAAGCCCGTGCCTACGGTGGCCGGGAATCGGCGATAGATTCCCGCCGCCCAGGGCGTCTCCTGCGGCGGCTAGGGATGCGAGGGCGCGGCTGTTGCCTCTCCCTCACGCGTTCCGCCTCCTCCATCGCTAGCATTACTGCTTCGCAGAAGGAGGTGACGGCCTCCCATGCACTCTCGCTCCGCACCATGGCCTGGACCAGGTTTGGACGCGAGAGATCGCCGCCGCCGATCGCCTGCGTGAGAACACGGCGGTGCTCCGCCCAAGCCGGGCAGACCTCCACTGTATGCTCCACCGTGTCCTCCGGGCGATCCACACAATGGTGACACCCGGGCATTATTTGAATACCTAAGCCCAAAATTTTAAACCACCTTAAAGATATTTTACATGTTTTATTTTACATGATGTTGAGGTTAATATTATGAGGTTTTATAAGGTTAGTATTTAAACGCACATCAAAAATTACCAATTTTTTCCAACAAATTATGTACATCAAAAATATTGTTTGCACATCAAAATTTGCATGTCTACATAAATTAAACTTAACGTCAGGTCGACGGAGCCCCGCGCAGCGGGGCTCTTATTTCTGTCTGCAGGGTTACAAGGAACCTAACCAAACCCAACCTCGGGGTGCCCAATAATTATAATTTGTACAAGCTTTGATAGTCAATTAGTTAACCAGTAGTGCAATAATAAGTTTATTAGATGCGCATGCATATGTTATTTTTGATGGACAGTTAGTATTTTTGATATATAATTAAAAATTTTCTTGTGACTTTGGACAAAAATTGATGTATCATAAAAATTATCATTATTTGTACAAGTTTTGATATTTAATTAGTTAATTAGTAGTGCAAAATTGATTTGGTGTACATGTAGATTATTAGATGTAAAGTATTTTATGTAAGAATATTTTTTCTGGTGTGCGATTAATAATTTCCCTTTTTTAACTCTTAAAATGTCGATTGTACACCATGTGTACAGATAACAATAGAATTTCAATTGTGTCTGCTAATTGGCGCGCGACGGGTTAAATTGGTTAATAGTCATGATGAGATGTAAAATTGTTCTTATTACAAAATGCTGAACCCGCACAAAATTAATTTCCTGCGTGATGTTTTTAGTACGGTCCAGAACAATTTTTACTGTCTAGTTAGTACATCTGTCTATGAAATGCGAATAAAAAAATAAAAAATAACGCGGATCTTTTATGTTTTAATGAATGCGAACTGGCCAAAAATGAATCAAAGCAATTTTAAAATATAAAAGTTTTTTTTTAATCACTAGTGGCTGCACTGCTACAATTTTCAGACAAAATTGCCAGTATTTTTAATTACAATGAAATCTGAATAAAACCAAATTAAAGGTTCTATTTTACATTCGCCATACACGCATTGTTAATTTTTCTGCAAAGCTTAGGTAATTATTGTTTTTTATTTTAACATAATACTACATTATCTACATAGTCCGCAGTACTTTTTAATAAAAAATATTTTCGATTTTTGAGTTTTATTTAACCATATGTTAAATATTGCAGATATCCGATTTTCTTCTTGCTTTTTAACAGGATCCTTACTTATTGAGTACCTACCTAAATAATAAATACCGCCAGTCTCTTGGCTTCTTTACCAGTCGACTGCGATGCAGAGGAATTTTTCGACGCAATATTTTGGTTTTTTAATAGTTTTAGTTAGGTTGGGATATTATATTTTTAACTTAATTATACTGTTTATTTTTAGTAATAGTAGCTGAACTCAGAAACGAATATTACCTATAATCAATAGATCAAACGAATGTTGGAATAGAAATAACGATGTTATTCACGATACCAATGTCTCTTAATTTGCTGAATTACGAATTGTGGTGAAGGTGTGTTTTGTACAAAACCAAATTTTCTCTGATTATTATTATTAGTGTTTCGCCACAGATTTATTACACCAAGAAATATTCCGTGGAAGATTCTAAAGTTCTGTTATAATTCCTGAGTATGTGTTTATGTGTATTCACTTTAGTTTGTTATTTAGCATTTTTATTAGTGTAACCAAATGATAACCCAACCAAAAATTGTCTTACAAGCACCTACTAAGGGAAATACTTTTGGGAAATGCTTTGATTTTTTCAGGATTTTGTACATTTAAATAATAACATGACCAACATTTTTTATGTAGGTAGATATTTAAATCAGAAAAGAAAAAAAAATTACCATTTATTTTATTTATGGTTTAATTTTGAGTGGCGTAAAGCTCACACAAAACCCACCATTGGCTAGAATTGAGGTAATTTGCCATCATTGTTCATTGAAGAGTGCCATTTTTGACCGACTTCAAAAAGGAGGAGGTTCTCAATTCGTCGGAACCTTTTTTTTTTATATTTTTTTTTTTATGAATGTTCCCCGATTACTCGAAGATGGCTGGACCGATTTGGTTTTTTTTTGTTTTATTCGAGAGGGAAAAAAAGGAGGGTTTTTTTTTATGTATGACCGACCATGCATAACTTTTTACAGCGTCGTCCGATTTGAAAAATTTTTGTTTTATTCGAGAAGGTCATCACAGTTTGGTCCCATATAAAATTGATTAACTTTGCTTTGGTAGTTTTTGAGTTAGCTTCAATAATACGTATTTTTTCCCTACTTTTATATGGATGATGTTCTAGTTTGTTTTGCAGATAGTGGTATTAGAATTTGTGTGGGGTAGGTACACAACTAAAAAGTGAAAAATAAAAACTTTTTTACAAAAAAAATACAACCGACTTCCAAAAGCAACACTACAAAGTGAAAAATAACTTTAATTTCGGAAGTCGGTGGCAAAAAACGAAAATACATTTAACACCGACACCGACACCGACTTCCGAAATTAAAGTTATTTTTCACTTTGTAGTGTTGTTTTTGGAAGTCGGTTGTATTTTTTTGTAAAAAAGTTTTTTTCCATATCTACTACTTTTACTTTAGAGTACTTTTGATTTAGCGTATCGGTTGATGTCGGAGAAATTGAGTAACATAACTACATAAAAAAGCTTTTTTACAAAAAAATACATATTTTTCACTTTTTAGTTGTGGTACCTACCCCACAAAAATTCTAATACCACTACCTGCAAAACAAACTAGAACATCATCCATATAAAAGTGGGGAAAAAAATACGTATTATTGAAGCTAACTCAAAAACTACCCAAGCAAAGTTAATCAATTTTATATGGGACCAACTTTGATGACCCTCTCGAATAAAACAAAAATTTTTCAAATCGGACGACGCTGTAAAAAGTTATGCATGGTCGGTCATACATAAAAAAAAACCCTCCTTTTTTTTCGTCGTTTAAAAAATACAGAACAATTACAACTTCCTGCTTTTTGAAAGCTTGAAATACCAATTATGGTGAATTGGTGTTTCGAGCTTTCTATGATTTCTAAGAATAGGAACTAAAAAAGTTTTATCAATTTTTCCTCCGAACTACATCTTTATTTCATCTTTTATTTTCTTGACTTAGACACCTACATGCCTTTTAAGCATTAGTTATAGAATCTAAAACCACGACCTAACATTTATTCTTAAAATTTTTATATTCTAACATACCTAACTATAACTTCTTGAAAGATTTTGATGGTACCTACTTTCACTCATAAAAATCTCCGAGTCTCGTAAAAGAATGCTAACAGCTTTCTCTCATGTTTTAACAAAGGAGACAGAAGGAGTCCTGAGACATGAAAAATGTTTAAAAAAAACTGCAAAATAGAAAAAACCGTAAAAAGATTATACTCACTTTCGTCCTTTATGGTCGGTGTAAACAATGTGGTTCCTTGCGGCGGGAGTCTGCCGACTCCGGGCCAGCGAGTGCGCCTCCATCATCCGCGGCCCATGCTCTGCCCGGCTACACAGGGGCTGCCATGCAGAAACAAATCCCTGCTCTTAGCCTTGCCACACACAGCCGCGAACTGTCTGAGTGTTCAGTTAGTGACCGCTTCGGTGAATTACTCCCCGGCCACGTTTAACAAGTTCGGATGGCCGGCTTGTTAGAGCGCGCTGCTATCCACCAACATTGTATACACAGTTTCGACTTCTTAGCTGTGAAAGTTTCACCCGCTCTGTTGATTTTGTTTGTTAACATTGTCCTGTTCAAGAACTGTTCTAGATTTATCTCCTTTGTGTTTGCTCACTTTGTAAAATCAAGCGCAGCATAGACATTTCGTTTTGTTTCCGTTTCCTCTGTTATGTATTTACCTACTGTTCAAACTTTACTCTAAGCTTTATTGTATTTAATTGTTTATCTGTAACGAAAGTTCAGTTCCTTATTTCAAAAGTTACTTATTCAAGCTATCTACTTGTTTTTATTCATTTACAAGTACCTACTTAAAAAGCTCTCGCAACTCTTGCAACAACTAATACTGAATTCCGACTGTTACTCAAGAATGTATAATTAAAGGTACATAAACCAAGACATACATCTCAAGAGACTTGTTCATACTTTTGTGGCAGCGTACACAACCATTTACCCAGATGTACATTGGAGGACAATATACCTGTATACAAGGGAGTACATAAAACTGTTTACATAAGCACTTATTTATCTTCTACGAGTAGGCGGAGCTTGGGATCGAGGCGGGCTTATTTGGAATCGACAAGGAGGTGGAGTGGAGGCATCTACTTGTTTATCAATACCTTCTTCGCTTAGATATGTAGAGCCGAACAATTGTAAAAATTTGCAAAAGAGATATTATGTACCATTGTGTACATTGTACCAGCAATAGAATTTAAAATAAAGGCCTAAAGTGTGACCTATTAATTATACGATAATTAAGGAGCTACTCACTAATAGGATTGGATATTTTCAGAACCAAATATTTCCTAAAGGTTAAAATGTTTTCTCGTTTCATAAATTATATTTCGTAAGACAGTGTACAAATGGGCTTTAATTAACTGGGGAATGTCGACGAAACAGCAAATATGCCCGGATCGGCCGGCCGCCCGCGCCCGCCGCCCGGCCACGCTAACTACGATTTACATTCCCTCTTATTTATTTACAAGATACAGCAACACAATTTAATTTAATTTACAGACTGGGGTAATTTTATTTCGCAAACCGACTAAGGAATTGCCGAACATTAATCAATATGGAAATATATTAGAATACGTATTTTCAAACTGCCTGCAGACATTTTCTTTTGCTAGAATCCAAGTAGTAAGCTAACTTTTCTTGAAATAATATGTGGGTAGAATAATACTTTCAGCCAAACGAATACATGAATACTCACTACAATTATTATTCCCCAGCAATATTTTTACTGGCTGAAGCCGTGGAAGAGCAGTTATAAGTTCACTATGATGCTGATTTTATAAAAGTTTAATTTATAGCAGTGTGTACATTTTGTAACTACAGATACCAAGTAACATGACTGCATGCATTAAATAATCACTGAAAGTTACTACAGAACAGAGCAACTCTGCATTCTCCCGCGTTACGAACTAAGTTACGCTCGCGGCGCAGATCCCGGCAGAGTGACCAGTGCACTCACCTCCAAGGCTCGCTGCCGACTGAGCGCTGTACTCTTTACTCTAAAACATTATCCTTCCAACCGAAATTCAAACGATGGAATACTCACCATAACGCTCACAACTTAAAGTCCATTTTCACTTTCACCCAAACCCTAAAAGCCTTTTCCCGCGATGGAGTGAGAATTCGGGAGAATACGTCACGAAAATCTAATTCTTAGTACGCGAACATAATGACGGCTTTAGTACTGAAGATGACGGGAGCCTCAAAATTTTCGTGAGATGACGTGCCTGCGAATTAGAAACCTCTATGTTTAAGATCTGAGGGTTCATATTGCAGGTAATGGGCCCGCCAGAGAGGCGGTCGTAAGGCTTCGAGGGGTGGCGCGTAAAACAGGCGCATGCGTAAATCTCTTGAATTATTTCTCAAACTCTGAACTAAGTTGTACTGATTAGTGTTTGAGTCACAAGTAAAAAATATTATCGACAGATTGAGATAATCAATTATGTATAAGATTTGCGACGTGGGCATTGGAATACCAATTTTAAATTGTAGTAAAAACAGCAGTTTTTTTTTTGTTCTGATATTTATTCTTCGGCACCAGAAAATTAGGTGCATATAGTCAATATTCTTATTAAGGAGCTCGTGGCCAAGTACGGGTCGATCCATCAGGTTAAGCTACGCATGCCGGGGTTGGTCCATGGATGGGAGACCATCTGTACATACCGAGACTCCTCCGTGCCTCGGAAAGCACGTTAAGCAATTGGCCCCGGCTATCATTCGTGGACCTTTGACAGTCGTTAAGGGTCGTCAGAAGCCCGAAAGTCTGATAACCAGTCTTACCAAGGAGTATCGTATTACGCAGTTACTGGATTGTGGAGGTCAGATAGGCAGTCGCTCCATGTAAAATACTGGTATTCAGCTACATCCGGTTAAACTGGAAGCCGACCCCAACATAGTTGAGAAAAGGCTAGACAGATTGATTTTGAGTCAATATTAGTTATAATCATTTTAACTGTGAAACATGTATCAGAGATGCACAGTATTTTCATTTTAAAATGAAGTACCGAGAATATAAAATACATTAGTAATGAATAAAGAAAATAATTTCCCTGAGTAATACAAATAATCAGTTTGTATATTTATTAACTACGAAAATATTTGCGTTCATCTACTTATATATAAAAATAGAGCCCTATTTCCCTTGGTCACGCTATAACTTGAGAACGGCGTGACCGATTTGAATATTTTTTTTGTTCTATTTCCTCTTTATGGGGGTCGTTTTAAAAGAAAAAAAAATAAGAAAAAAAAAGAAATATAAATTTTGGCAGGACGTCTGGCGGGTGAGCTAGTTATAAATAAAAATACTTGATACCTAACTACAGAAAACCGTGATGTTTTTTATGTAACTGATATTTTAGCATTGTATATTTTGCTGTTTTAATTGATTTATTTAAAATTATTTAAACTGAAAGTTCTCTAGTTGAATAATACATTCCAGTTACTTCGCAAGTAGGTAATTGTAAGCTGATCTACCTGTTTTTCCAAGTCTCTCATTTAGTAGTAAGTTTTACAACCGTGTTCCCTTCTGCACTACACCTTGCGTTCAGTAGAAATAAAGTACCTTGTGAAAAAGTTTGTTTTGGCAAGTACTTACGGTAAGTACTACCACCATACATTTTTTGAGCGCGGGCGCCGTTTAAATTAAAGACACATTGTATCAGGGAATGTTTTCAAGTGCAACATTGTTTGTACAGCACCTCTTCTAGAGGTTCTAATTATATCAGCAGCCTTCCTTATAACATCAATGCTAATTACAGATTTGTTTGCAGTAGATGTTGAAGCTTGTCTGGTACTATGAGCAGAGAAGATGGTGACATCTATTCCAGCTTCCTTCAATGTTAGCTTGATCTAGTGACTTATAGTCTGAGTTAATGCATTATTGTCTGGTGTAAAGGACAAATAACTGATATCTCAGGGGGCTCTGACTCACGAGGTGTTGCAATTGAAATACTTATAGACTACCACTAAATATCTGGTGCGCATTCTCCCATAATAAGTTTCAATCTGCCTAGCCTTGTCCCAACTATGTTGGGGTCGGCTTCCAGTCTTACCGGGTGCAGCTGAATACCAGTATTTTTCATGGAGTGACTGCCTACCTCCACAACCCAGTAACTGGGGAATACGATACCCCTTGGTAAGACTGATTGTCAAACTTTCGAGCTACTGACGACCCGTAACGACTGTCAAAGATCCACGAATGACAGCCGGGACCATAGTAAGTTCTCCCATAATAAGTTTCATAATTTCTCTCTATGTATTTGCCTGTATTATCACACTGCTGCACTGCGGGCAAAGCCCATTATCTCCCTTTTCCACACATATTCTCATTTCTGTTAATGCAGGTCAGTCCTTTCATTAGGAGTCAGGCTCGTTCCACCGTCTACGCATTGGTCTGCTGGAGGCTCCTCCAGGCGCTGTTAATGCGTTGAGCAACTTCTTTCTGTTGCGCCTAAGAGGAAACTATACGGCTGAGATAGATAATCCTGTACAGCAGTGTCCTCACCCGCAATGAATGAATAGTCTTCTTTTGATCGTGCTTATCATGAGTTGAGTCTTTTTCATATTCATCCAAAGCCCAGTGTCGATACTTCCATTACAAATTAAATAATATCGCTAACCTACATTAATTTACGCAATTATAATACTGCCACAAGAAAGAGCAGGGCTGCAAACTTGATCTCTCCTCATTTAATCATGGGACAATTAAAACAAAAGAAAAATTAAGCGTCAGTCAATAACTATAGCAATGCGAAAACAGAAAAGCTTTCCCATAATAACGTCAGAACACATACAAACAATGTCGGTCATGGTCCTGTACAGCATTAATAAGAGATAATGAGCAAGCACGACATCGACACGACTATTAATAAAATGTAAGAGGTAAAATATTAGTGGGAGTCCGCGGGCGGAGTGGCGGAGTGGCGGACGCGTTCCGTGTAACTCTCAATATGAGCTTTGTTACCGCTTTGTGCCGCCATTTCTTGTGTCACTGCATTGAATATATCGGGTGCTTTCCTTTGTGCACGGAATATTGCTCGTCTTTTGTCGAAATGAACGTTACCTTCCCAAGAGTTGTTTCAGCGAAGAATTTCGCGATTGCAAAGTAATATTTCCCCTTAAGAATTTCGATGTGTTTCTTTCATGTCGGAGATGACTTTACTTCAGATTATATTGTGTTCGGAAATGTTGTTTCAAGTTCGATTTTCAATATCAACGGCTCTTTTACGAGTTGTTTGAAGTATTTGTGTGGGACTATCAATCATTTTTTAGGGTTCCGTACCTCAAAAGCAATAAAACGGAACCGTTATAGGATCACTTCGTTGGCCGTCTGTCTGTCTGTCTGTCAGTCTGTCAAGACCCTTTTTCCCAGAAACGCGTGGAGGTATCAAGTTGAAATCCCGTTTATCCCGTTGAGCTAGAATCATGAAATTTGGCAAGAAGCAAGGTCTTACAACACAAGTAAGGGAAAAAGTCCGAAAATTGTTAATTTATAAATCACACGAAAAAAAATTTTCAAGTATGTGTCAAGTGTGGGTCTATCAAGACCTTTTTTCTCATGATCGCGTGGAGATATCAAGTTGAAATTAATATCAAATACGTAAGCGTTCTAAAAAATCAAGCTTCTAAGTCAACACAATAAAAAAATACGGCCATTCATGATTTTTTTTTTTTTTTTCAAAATGTGGACTTTGTATGAACTACTGTGTGCTTGGTCTGAATTAAATATTTTCAATTTCAATTTTTATGCGACTTATTTTGATACTCGCAAGTAAATCAAAACCTATAAGGTACTTCCCGTTGACCTAGAATCATTGGTATGAAGCAAGGTCTCACAGCACAAGTAAAGGAAAAAGTCCAAAAATTGTTAATTTGTAATTTCATCACATAAAAACATTTTTTTGGGATTAAAAAATGTTAAGGTTTTTTTTGGGAGAAATGCTTTTCAACTACGGAACCCTTCATTGTGCGTGGTCCGACACGCACCTGGCCGGTTTTCTTTTTCTTCGAATAGTTATTTGTCATAAAAATTTATACTATAAAGCGAAGAATCCCTTTAAATAAGTTTTTAATTGTGATAGCAAAAGTCCTAGGTAGATAAATATAATTACATATTATTATAGAGTAAATCCTTTGTCCGCGTAATTGCATTGGCTTTGCCGTTTCAAGTCCAATAGCCATCTGACCACCAATTAGTGTGGGATTAGCGACGTTGGGAGATCGCCGGGCAATATACTCTTGAGATTGCTTGTTAATTATTTCAAAGTTCTTCCTAACTATTATAAGATATTCCGTACGTTTAATGAACTTTCATTAAACGTACGGAATATCTAATAAGGTTATGGCATTAAATAAATCTACTATTTGCATTTTAATGATTTGATTGCATAAAATTATCAGTCGAATCGCGAAGTTATAACGATAATGATTTTTCTACAAGCTTTCAGCTCAAAGGAACGGGCTTCTAGTAGCTTTTAATTCACTGGGGAGCCTATATGGCCTAGGTGCCTAGGTGTGATCCCAGTTTTAACTCTGAGCATGTGGATTGGTGATGAGATTTTTGACCGACCCAGGATTTTTTTTGCAGTAAATGTATAAGTTAATTTTATCTATATATATAATTATCTACAATTGTCATTGATTGAAGGAGATGATAAAAGTCTACGAAGCGCTATGAGGTGCTACGAAGCACTACGAGGTACTACGAAGTGTTACGAATCGTAACACGCTTCTCACTTGTACCCCAAAAGTCCTAAAAATTAAACCGGCCTAATCTGACCAATTAATGAAATCCTCTATCAGTATAATTTGTTCTCAAAGTAATTATAAATGCGCAGTAGAAGTCGCGTATGGCGTGATAAAAGCCGGATCCGAATCGTATGCCATCCACGTTGGCCGTTACATTGGGGCGGCGACACACAACGTACACCGCGAACAGTTTGGCCAACCTACACACACAACACACACGGTGTACAAACTTACACTATAAATACTGTGTTAGTAACACAGTGATAAATGTTGGACACTGTTTTTTTACAAACATATATTAATTAAAAGAAAGTCGATCGGTCACGAAAAACACAAGGGTACAAAAGCAGGCACGTAGGTTTTTGTTTAGAACCCTAAAGGGGTAGGATTTAAAAATAATTTGTAATCCATTATGATATTGGTAGTTGCAATTCCAATTGCTTCAAACATCTCATAAAGGCACATTCATCGATAATAAATGATGTTCCTTTAAAACGTATTTAATTCAAAACTTTAACAAGACGAAAAGGCCAAAAAAATATTTTTAAACAAAACCCTAGCGTACAGACGGAGATGCCTTTAAACTGTGTCACAATAATGTGTCGATAGCGGTCCCACGTTCGGTTAGCTCGGCGAAGTGTTTGCTCGTCCGTACGTCCGCTCAACCAACTGCTAATTAAGGCTGGATTACCGACTAGACCCGACCGCTACTTACTGTTTACAACTAGATTTGAAGACAAAGGAAATAATGTGCCGAACAATACCTTTCATTAACAGCAATTAGTTTCCTTCCAGTAGCTAATGCATGGTATGTTACCGTTACACTTAGCGCTTGCTGTATAATTTACTGAGTTGAGAATTTAGATCGGGTTGATAGTTTATTAACTTCTTACTTAATTAGTGCTTATTTAAGTTTTGCAAACACATATTTAATTTTCTCATGGTAAAGAATATCTATATGGTACACCAGTCAATGCTAATATCAGTAATAACAAGCCATGTCACAAAGTCGTTAAAATATTAATAGTGGGCTTTTATTTAATTTTTTCATGTTAATAATATTTGTTGTCTTTTTCTATTAAAGTTATAAAAAAATGTGGTGTAAAGTTACAACCAGTCAAAACATCAGATTTAGCATTTTTCGAGATGTAATTTGGCATAACTTTACTCCGCGTTCTAAAAACGGCTATTTTATTTAGTTTCCACCTAAAATAATACAAAACGTCAAAACATTAACAACACGACGAAAAATGTTATTAAAAAAACCTAATAAACAAATGGAACATTAGTCCTTTGAGCATTGAAACATAAATAAGAGTGGAACAAGGCGATAATATCAATATCGAACGTTAATACAGTACGCCACAGTGAATGTAGTTGTTTATTCTCGCAACGTCTGCGGTACTACCCGCAAATAACAGAAAGAGCAAGTCCTCAGGGCATCGCTTTAGCTTTTCAATTTCCCTTTCGGAATTATTCGTGCTAATCGAATACGACCGCCGGGGTCTGGGGACGCGGTCGCAATGATTCATTCATGAGACTAATGTCGCATTCCCACTCAGATATCAGGTATTATTGTGGTCAATAGCACTTACGACGCCATCGGCCGCCGTCCAGGCTCTTCAAAGATGTGGAGTGGAGTACCTTTAACTTTCAGTGGGAGATACTTACTTTTGTAGGATTTATTTGTCAAGTTTGAACTACGTTTGTTGTGAGTGGAAGCTGAGTATAATAAAAAATAAACAAAGTTTTGTACAAGATACGTAGGCAAGCCTAAAATTAAGTCTATTACCAAATTACGTTGGGCACCATCACGACACCAAAAGCAATTTATTATTTACTGCAGCCGACAGCAAATAATATAATGCTGGTTTCCGGAACTGTCCACATATTTAAAATAAGCTTTTGCACACGCACCATCTTTAATAAACTCACAACAAAACTATAATTCACATTAATTCCTCCTCCGTACACGCTACAGCTATCAAACTATAACAGTAATAACAAAAGTATCCGATACACAAACAATGTCCACAGAAAGTTTGAACGCATTGTTCGATATGAGGGTATGAAGGCGTTGCATCGTCGCGTTGCAAATGATGAGGCGCGAGGTATTGTCGCAGCATTAATGAGCGCCGCGCGCCCGGCGCCCGCGCCGCCCGTCCCGCCGCCTGCACCCGGCGCCCGGCCGGCACGGACAGCCGCGCGGAAGAGGAAAATTAAACTCCTGGGCCCCCGGCTCGTGTTCATTACTCCACACCCGATTACTCCACCGCTGTTTGTGAATGCAGCCCTAAAGTACCACTGAAAGAGTTGTATGGAAACATTGGAATTAGAAACTGTGATAATTAGTGCTCAACTAGAATAATATACTTGCCACTTTTAATGCGCTAGTGCTGCTGTGCTGCTATAACTTGTACATAAATATGAGGCGCAGTGTTTTGTTATTTGTAATACGGAGACTGTTCAGAGAGGGTGGTAGCCGCTATTTGTTTTTCATTTTATTCTTCATTCAGAGCAATGGTAGAAACATAAAGTCCGTGGGGTATTGCTTTAAGATTTCAATTTCCTTTCCGGAATTACTTGTACTCTAATCGAACACGCGTCAGGGGACACGAGGGGTGGCGGGGCGCATCGCAACCGCAAATTACTCCAGCACTCTGCGTACGAATGTTTAAAATGTATTATTAAGATATTTACAACGTCGCGTTTGCTGCATGAGGGTTGATGTCTAATGACTCTCAATTATTTATTCTTTTCAACTAATCAATAAATAATATATTGGGTTTATTGGGTTAAGATAAGCGCCAGATTGTGTTTAATCAGCACGATATTTTTTATTACGATGACTAACTTAATTATTAAATAGAGCTGGATCATAATGATGTGACTAAAAAGATAAGTTGATAAGATTACCAGGTACCTATCTAAAGTCCATAATAAAACAGTTGAACTATTGCAATTTAATTGAACCGAAATAATAGATTTAAAATAAGTAGTTATGCATGATAACGTCAGTAAGTTATGTCGGGGCGGGCGGAGGCGCGCGACAGCGGGCTGCTGATTGTAAAGCGCTCACAGACGGAGCCTATTCGATTTCACGGCTCGCCGCGTCCGATATTTATTGTCATCGGTGCAGTTGTACGACACGGCGCCTACTGAACCGCGCTGAAAAATCTCCATTCCCCGAAATCGGACGAAAACATTCCGCTGATACCCGAACCATCAACTTCGACTAAAAAAAAATCGTACCTACATACCGTGTAAAACGACACAACCGTCACGTCGACGCGGTTTTAACAATCGTTACTTGAATATGTTTGCAAGCAGCTACACGACACCTTGTCTCGTTAGTAAAAAGTGATGTTACGTACGATTTATCACCTGCACACGACACGGAAGGCCCCCGGAGCCGAGCTTCCTTTAAAACCTGTCAGCACTGAGAACTGAAATGAAAACAAACGCGTGGATTTACACACTTGAAATATTATAGTGGCTATGGCGAATGTACCTGCTACCGTGCCTGCTACCGTCTGTGTCCGAGCGATCCACATCGTTTTAAATTTATTTTAATTAAATTTTCATGAGTTATTCGACGTTCATTGCGGTCTATACAGTATACTCTTCACAAGCATCACTCATTATTAAACATAATAAAATAAAAAAGTTACAGTCTGTAGTCGCATATTAATTAGTAAAAATTCCAATTACTTGCTATCTACATAAATTGTCTTCTTTGCAAATCATACTACACTACACTCTACTCCTCCTTTAGAACTAACAAATATGATCCCAAGCTACAGCTGACGAAATGACAATATCTTGGGAACCCTATCAAGTTTGGCAAACAGTTTGCAAACTTATTATTCGGTCGATAGATACCGCTCGCCGGAGAGGGTTAACTATCTGACCTCCAGTCATGTTTGGCGGAACAATTAAACTGGTCAGCCAGTACATTAAAAAGCTGCCAATGGCCGAACAAAACTGAATAGACTATAAAGTCATTTTCAGCTAAAAGCGTAAATTGTACGGTAGTAACTCAATAGCAGAGGGATAGTTAATTGGTACAATGCCAACTCGGTGGATATCTTTGTTTTAATTCAATTGTCTCGAAGCTAATGCACTCGGTGGAGCAATCTTAACCGTGTCTCGCCTGATTATGGTAACTTTTCAGGTTACATAACAACTGTACATATCTACAGTTGAAAAAGCTGTAGCTTTTTTGTATTCAGTTGTTTTTACTGCTTTTGAATGATAAAACTATTTTAATTTTTACAGTTTTTTACCAACTCAGGAGTCACTAATATTTATTTTGGTTCTAACTAGTTTTAGTAGGTATATTTAGGACTTGTTTAACCTCAAAACATTTTACGAGCACTAATACTAGGTATGTATAAGTTACAGGTAATGCTAGAAAATGGAGTAAACCTAGGTGTACCCGGGTTTACTTAGAATTACCCAAGGTTTTTGGGTAAAGTCCGAATAATCAAAGTTACAATCGTTATTCCACGTTTTAATTTGGCTAAGTGTGCCAATATGTTACGGGTAATGTTAGAAGGTTGAGTAAACCTCGATTTACCCGGGTTTACTTAGAATCACCCAAAGAATTTGGATAATGTCAGAATAATAATTGAAATAAGTTTTAATTCGGGATTTACACACCTACTTAAGTCTACCCAAGCCGAGAAAAAAATCGCCAAACTTTCTTTCGAAATTAGTGGAATAGACAGAATTTAGACGTGGCGGGTCTAAATTTGTTTCCAAGCAATAATAAAAAGGCGTAGTCGAGGGAGCCCCACTTGGCGGGCCTCAATGGTGTATAAAAAATAATTACCACGAAGGGAATGATGGGGTCTTTGTTCGCTCGCTTCACTCGCTTCACTCGCTCTCTAGACCCCGCCATCCCCTTCGAACATAACCTGTCTGAGACGGGGTGCTTCAAATCGTGAGCTCGCTTCGCTCGCTCTTACATCCTACCTTCCTAAGTTTTCGTAAAAACAGTATTAGTAACACTTTTTACTTCACTAATTTATTCAAACATTACCGAGCCAGCATTGGGTAGAGCTAGGTGAGTACGGGCAAATCCCGAATTAAAATTTGTTTCAATTATTATTCTGACATTACCCAAACTCTTTGGGTGATTCTAAGTAAACCCGGGTAAACTTAGGTTTACTCAATCTTCTAGCATTACCCGTAATATATTGGTACACTTGATTGTAACTTTGAGATAAGACTTATTTAATATTAGGCCCAAAATTCTTTGTTCGTATAACATACAATCACAATAATTACAAAGTTAAATTAAATGTTGCTATGCGTATACTTATTAGTGCTCCTCCCGACTGTAAATCCAACGAGGAATCACAAAAATCACAACCGACAACCACACGAAGCATGAACGAATTCGGAGTTCAGAGCCGAGCTATTGAGCAGACAGCGACATCGGTGTGTGCTTAGCTAGCACAAATGTCGACAGTTGCGATGCGTGGCACTGAATACGTTCTCCGCATCTCCTTATTGACACGCCGGGAGGAATATGTTTAGGCCCGTGATTACCGCCAGGCTTAGGTTAATCATTCCCTTTATTAACGCCGCTGTCAAATACATTGCACCGCTGCACACTACTGATTTGTGTAAGCACATTGGACATTCATTGATTATTGACTTGTACTCAATTATACGGCCGCTGTTTAATGTTAACGCTTCTTGTTATTGGTGTTAGTTTAGGTGAAGTGGATGGCGACTGTGGATACATGACTGAACTTTTCAAATATTGTACGCAGTAAAACTTGGATTTTGTGAGACAAACAAACTAATAAAAAAGCAGGCGTTCCAAAGCCGAAATTAAATGGATTGTAGCTTGATTTGATTAATTAAGTACTACCTGACCCGACAGACGTTGTCCAGTCCAACTTTCAATAATTCATACAAAACCCCATCGGAAATGCACTTTCAGTTTTCCCAATTTTTTCAGTTTTCCCGGCAACTTTTCCAATTTTTCTCTTCATAAAAACCTTCCTCCTTTTTAATATTCGTTCAACGAATATTAAAAAAAAATTTGCTGAATTGGTCCAGCCGTTCTCGAGTTTTGCGCTTAGCAACACACTTAGCCATTCATTTTTATTTATAGAGACAAAGAATCTCTAACCGTGAAAGTATGATCTACCTATTTGAATACGGTTCCGCCATCCATTTTTATTTGTGAATTCTTTCCATAACATGAATTAAATTTCCAGAAAAGGCACATAACCTACCTAGGTAGGTACCTACTTATTGAAATGAATTAAACAATAAAAGTGTAAAACACAGAACACCTGTTTGTGCGATTGGCAGACAATAGCCGTACAGCGTGGCTGGACTATCAGCCAACGCAAAGCATACTCGGGTCATCCCCATTGTAAAGAATACAGCCTACATTTGGTAGAGAAGAATAAATTCGCGAATATTTTTGTGTGATTTCAGTACATAATGATTTTTTTTAATCAATTACACGTTCCTACACTTTATGCTTTTATTCTTTCAATTCCAATAAATTTAACTTATTTCTCTCGATTCTTTGTTACTTCGTCAATGGAATATGATACCTACATCATTTAATTTTAAAAATCATCAAATCATTTATTATTCTCCTTCAATAACATTCAACCAATTCTACCTGATAATACCTTATCCTGGCAAAATTTCAATACACTTAAAGCAATAAACAGTAATAAAATCGCACGTGCTATAAAATAACGCTTTACGTAACATAATCCGGAAAATTTATGACTACCTTCGAGACAATAATAAGAGTCGTCGACTCACTTACATCGTGATTAAATTATCATTGCAAACTCAGACTGCTACAGTTAAAGTTATTTCTCGCTCATCGCTTCCACTGGATTAGTCCGAACGTTTTATTATGGTATTATTCAAAGCAGTCTTACTATATTAAATAAAACATGAAACTTGAGGGTGAATTATAATTTTGTATGTCAAAATATTCTCTTGACATTTATATTGTTCTGCTTTCCACAGACGACACATATTCATGTGCTTTGTAATAATATACAATATTGCAAAGGTTAGTAATGTTGTATAATTAATACCTTTATTTCATAAGTTGTAGTGTTAAATTGCCGCAGTAAACCGGTAAATTACTTCAGTAATAAGCCCAAAATGAAATATTATGTCGTTTCAATTTGAAATGTAACGAAGCCCTACGTATCCCCACCACTAGGTGCTCAAAATAAATTATTTTAATATTTTAGCAGGCGCAAAATAATGTTGTTAGCTGTTTTCCGGCGAGATTACGAACTAATAACATTACAAAACAAGCTCTTTGCGGGTAAATTATGCATGCACTCTCGGATCATTACCGAGGCTCGCTTGGCCTCAGTTCAAAATCCTACGATTGCTTCATGAACCAAATCTTTCACAGCATTTTAATGTGTAGGTACAACTAAATCTAAGCTAATCGACTACATTAATGTTTTTGACGCCGAAAATAATTAGATTAACGATGATGAAATAACAAATGCACAAGATGTTAAATTTGTGAATTTGTTAGTCACCAAAAAGTAATTAGGTTTGGGTACCCGTACCCACCTAATTTAACGTACAGTATATTACGTAACATTTTATCATATTGTGTACCTTATGTTAAAAAATGTCTAAAGTAAGTCAAAATAAACTAGATAAAGTAATTAATCAAATATGGCCATAGTAACACAACATTATATCTCGGTTCACCCCACATAACTATGCCCAATCAACGTGTGTCACAACAACACGAAAAGTACGAGGTCGAGGGCAGGGCTCCGGTAACATATCAGAAGAGATGCCCCTCCGGGAGTGCCGGATTAGCGCGATCTTTTCCGAATTGAGGGTAAACATCCGAGAGATCCGCTCCCCAGAGCCCACGCTAAGGTGAACCTGTTTGTTACTTGAAAATCGTATTACTTCTCTCGCTAACTATCTGCTATGTAGTACGGCTTGAATTTTAATTTACGAGGTTTCTGACAATTATGTGAAAATATAAATGGGAATTACTTGATTGTTTTAAATAAGCTCTTGAAAAAATTAACAAACTCTTACTTTTTTATTTTCATAATGAATTCAATTGACATAATTTTCATTAAGTACCTACAAAACCCTTCCTAAATAAATCTTATATTTTTTTACGGAAAATATAGATACAACTTTGTAAACAAACTGTGCTTATTGCATTTTAACAAATGGACGCGAATTCGGCATACATCGAAGTTTAAAACAAATAATTTGCATTGAGATCGCTTACCATTCTACTCAGAACTGCTAAGATAAAAGCCAGAGAAATCCTCGTGAGCGCTCAAATTCTTGGAGCGCAGTGGCGAAGCGTCTTTGCCCGACGGGCGGTAATAAAAACGGCTTAAATAGGATTTTAACCGCGAGTTCCTCGCCTTAATTAAATTGGATTTGCGAGTGAAAGAAATATACGTGAAAAATTCGTGTCGATTATGTCAGGGGAACGAGTTTTGGAATCCCTTTTAGTAAGCGGATTATGTTCGTCTCCCAGAGATTATATTTGTGTTACATTTGTTTCAATGCGAGTACGATAAGAATGTCTTTATTTAAAACGATCTAGAGCTGTGAGCAGCTTTGTGCTGCGTGGAAGCGTATGACAGGAAGTAACAGCCGTGGCGCCGCATGCCTCGACGCGCGCGGAGCGGGACATCCTCCCGCGCCTTCCTTAAAGCACAGGTACTCGCATACCCGCGTAGACACATTGTCTGCTAAATATAGGAGATTACAAGAAACTCATAAAATATCATGATGAGCTAATATTCTACATTATATGCACTTAATCGCTTTTTCATGGGATTGTACGTGGTAGTTGAAATATTAAAACTCTGAAATAACGCCAGTAACAGCTGCAGTAACGGGGTTTTAATTATCACTTACAACGCCTTTCAGCCGCGGAAAATTACTGCCATAAACCATTTAGAACAGAGAATAGCTAAACGATTTAGGATGCCAGCTATTAGAACATAGCCGGCAGTTGTCTGGTTGACGCCTTGTGGCCGCATTTACAAGCGTCGTTAACAAAGTTACATTGGTGTCTAAGTGGCTGATATTTATTGGCTTTTTAGCTTGACTCGTGGCTAATTAAATCAGTGGCGGTTCAGTATTGAATAACATTATCCCTCAATTAACATTCGAGGGTCGATTTTTTAAAGCGGCTACAAAGGCAGGCCGGTGTAGGCAATAAAACGGCTCGTCCCTTATCCGTCATTCAGCCCTTGGAGATTTCTTCTGGGGGAATAATTTACGTTGATCGCCCGGAAGGGGAGCGTAACTGCCTCACTGAAACTTTAAGCTTTCACTCAGAATGGTTGCGATTCGCGGTGTCTCAACTTTAACTAATAAATTGGTTACGATAGAATAAGTAGCGATGTAGAATCGATCTCCAATTAGTTCACTAATTTATAATGCATAGCAAGATATTTCCAACGAATTACGAGCTAAATCCACCACCGAGTTTTTGAGGTTCCATTTATATATTTAAAACAAACATTTTACGTGTATAATTGCTGTACACAGTAGCTCTCTCGTACATAGTTTAGTATTTACCTAGTGTACAAAGTTCTTTAAATTTGTTTTCAACAACGTGTTCACGGCTTTTTTAAATTCCCTGCAAAGGGCGGCCCGGCGATGATGACGTCACGTGTCGATGAGTGTGAATAAAGCCTTTGACGCCTTTCGCCGCATGCATTTCAAGCCAGCCGCTTCAATTCCAGTTTACACGCAACCCTTGCCAAGAATCACTTTGCAATAAAAATGCAAAGTTTTTTGAACCAATAAATTACAAAGCTGCATTTTTTCATGAAACGTACGTAACGTATAATTTACAATTTCAAGCTATGCTAAGCTATGCGTATGTGATTATTTTGGATAGTTTACATGATTACTACTATTACTACTGGTAGCGTGCATCGCCCACTGCTGGGCAAAGGCCTCCCCCAAGCAAAGAAACTTCGGCCGGTTCTGTGCTTCCCGCATCCAGCGGATTCCTGCGACCTTTACAAGGTCATCGGTCCACCTTGTGAGTGGCCTCAATTATATACGTTAGCAAAAATACTTAATGTAAAATATGATGTTTTTATTAAAGTTTACCTTTATCATTCAGTAATTCGTTATTTGTTTACATTGCAGCTTTCCACGATGGACCGAGAAGTGAAAGTAGCTGAAAGTTACTAACGAAGGAGAGTATTTAACATTCCGTGAGGCTCGCCAGGCCCTGAGGGACGTCTTGTTAAGATAAACGCTGCCCTCTGCGACACATCACTCGTGAAACATAGCCTATGGACCTTCTGGCTGCCACATGACGTTTACGGTACGTAATAATATTAAATTGCACACATTAAAAGTGACTGTTCTCTCTACGGATTAGTATTTAAACAAAAAGGTTAGTCTTCTTCATCCTAACATATATTATAAATGCGAAAGTGAGTTTGTTTGTTTGTTACGCTTTCACGCTAAAACGGCGGAACGGATTTGGATTAAATTTTTCACATGGGTAGGCAGTAACCTGGATTAGGACATACGATACTTTTTATCCTAGTACTTTCCCGTAAAACTTCCCGCCGTGAAAATCTATTTTCAAAAAAAAATTCAATACTTTTAATAATTTAGATTTTTAGGGTTCCGTACCTCAAAAGGAAAAAACGGAACCATTATAAATCACATCGTTGTCCTTCTGTCTGTCTGTCTGTCTGTAAGTCTGTCAAGACCCTTTTTCTCAGGAACGCGTGGAGGTATCAAAATGAGCCCTATAAAATCAAACTTCTATAAGTCAACGCAATAAAAAGATAGGGCCTTTTATCTATATAAATAAAAAGAGAAGTTCTGACTGACTGACTGACTGATTGACTGACACAACAACGCCCAGCCCAAACCCTTGGACCTAGAAAGCCGAAATTTTGCACAGAGGCTCCCTTTATAATGTAGACATAATAAGGAAGGAATTCCCGGTAGTACGTTCCCGTGGGATATTTTCCGAAATCCACGCGGGCGAAGCCACTGGTAAAAGCTAGTGTGACATAATTTGATACTGACAAGTTAATCAAAAAATATAGGATACTTACCGTTGACCTAGAATCATGAAATTTGGCAAGGAGCATGGTCTCACAGCACAAGTAAAGGAAAAAGTTCGAAAATCATTAACCCTTCGTATGTTGATCCACGCGAGACACAATGGCTTTTTAATTGTATGTTGTGTGTATTAGACTCGTTAATTTGTAATATTATCATGTGATGTTTTTATGTAAAAAAAAACATTTTTTGGGATTACAAACTTAAATTTGCAGTTAGAGAATTGACCGTGACGTATATCAATGTATGGGAGAACATGTTTTTCAACTACAATGTTAACTTTATTTTTGGGATAAATCCTTTTCAACTACAGAATAACGGAACATTGTGCGTGCTCCGACACGCACTTGGCGGGTTTTTTTTTATTCGTTTTGTTTCTAAAGTAAGTATAACATGTGGTCATATACTTTTGAACCACTTTTCATCTGCACACCATCACTTCCATATGGCAAAGAAAGTTTTTACTTTGTTTGGTAGATAACAAACAAAGTGAATATTCTTTGTTCGGTCCACCATGTGGTTTACCACTTTGTCCGGTCACGTCACGGAACTGGACAAAGTGGTAAACCACATGGTTATAATATCTTAAAGACCTTCTTACCACTGTAATAAATCCAACAACATACTGTTTCACCACATTCTCCTGTTCCAAAAGACTTCAGGTGATATCAAACCATAGAAATATAAAAAACAGGAGAAGTGGCATGGGGGCGTGCCTGTGTCCACGCGTTATGCGCACGCTGCGCCTTTACTCGCCAAATGGCCGTCTCCGCGAACTAGTACGCTTTCGACCGTGGTCACGATAAATTATAAAAAAACCGTGTTGTTCAGTGGTTTCCTGCAAAAACCGAAGTGATATTAAAAACTTCGTATCTCACGGAATCACTTACCATATGTAAGTAAAAGTATTTTACTGTATTTATCTTTAAAATCATAAAAAACAGCAAATCGTAAAATATTTCTTGCTTTTACTACGTTATTTTTGTTTTCAAATATCGCAGCGGCTGTACTATTTTTGCAGCAAATACATTGCTCCTTAACCACTACCTTAAGTATGTCGCTAAGCGACTGGACAAGCAATGTAAAAATAACAAAACGATACTTTATTTACGCGGAGCGTCGCATAGTACAGCCGCTGTGTCTTGCGGCGAGATAGTAATGAGGTTAAGATCCATTAAAGTAGGCTATCGATAATAATGTCGATTGCCCAACGAATATTACATTGCTATTATAGTTTATTTTTAAATTTGTTAACCGTTTAAGCCCGGTTGGAACACTTGAAAAGATGACGTTTAAGTACGGTTGGAAAACCTTTGAGAATGTAAAATAATCTTTTTTACTGTTTTTGATTATTTTACAGCGTACCTAGTTGAGAAATGCATAACCAACGGTCGTAAAATAAGTTTATTAATGTTTAGGTGGAGTGTTTTTGGGTTTAAATTATCGCATCTTCGTGCTATTTCCTTACTTTTTTATGGTTTTGGTATTTTACTTCCGCTAAAGTTTTTAACTATGCACCACAAGATTCGAATGCGTTGTAGTAATCGGTATGGTTCAGATAAAATATTAGTGATTTTTGCTTAAAATAAGTCAACATATTCATGCTATTTATTTGTTATGCATGAGTATGGTATGTGTTTGTTTTCATATATTTAACTATTTCTTAACTAAGGGTTTTTTTTAATAACAAAAGCCTATTCGCCTGTTGCCTGCTACCTGCTTACTCATCGTGAGGTTAAGAAGTATAGACCGCGCGAAACTAGTTGACCGCGCCTTAGGTATATGAGCGGTGGGATGGAGGAGCGGGGGCGCATTACTCACTACGTGCGTTGCGAACCGCCGCCTCACTCCTGTCTCAGCAGCCAACTAGTTCCTAGACTATAGACTATAGCTTAAGATATTTATTTTGTAAATGATCATTAAGTTCTTATAGTATCTTTTTAGCTTCCCATAAGATACAAATACAAAAAAAGAATGGATTGATGCCACAGAAAGGCCACCTAACTGGTTCCCAACAAAATATAGCACCATATGCTCAATTCACTTTAAGGCAGAAATGTTCCAGCCTCGAAAGAAAACTCGCAGGCTTTTTGAATGGGCAATCCCAAAATTAAGAGTACGTCAAGTACTGAACAAATACCTCCACTTTACAGGTCAGTGAGTAAACACATCATAACAGGGTTCAACAATTCCTATGGTTTCACAGCCTAAACCAACATAACCGGATTGTTTTAATTTATTGATTCGCGTTTTTCTTGAAAAAAAAAAACATATTTTTTTTATTTAAAATAAATACTTACTGGACATATCATTTTTTATTTTATTTTCAGGACCCCAAATTTTTCTTGTACAGTAATAAATGGAAGTATCGATAACTTTCTGATTTAGTCAATCACTAGCGTATATGTAAAATAAATTGCTTTTTGCACAACACAATAATAGCGCCAGATGTTTTTGTGTGAGTAAGTTGTACGGTGCATGGTAAATGCACGCTGTGTGTGACGAGTTAAGGTTTATAATTGATTGTGTAGTTCTGATTTATGAATTGCAAGTGTGTGCGCGACTTTGTATCTATTGCTTTTATTGAACTACATGTGTAGTAGTGGCGCGGTGGTGGGGCCAACCTAGCGACATCGGGTTCTGATACATTTTCAACTACTGGGCATATCTCCTTCTTTCATATATCTATGTATCAAACCATAGGTACCTACTGAGGAGTGAGGATGGTGTTATCGTTGGGTCTACCCTTTATAGCAGAACTTTTTATGTCATAATATTATTTTGCATCAGCTGATAGCATAAACTTCATTTCGCAGAAAATCGTTTGGCATACACTCATTTATCATACATTCTAAACTCATAATTTTGTAAGTCAGAATCATCTTTTGGCATAAATTTCATATCCATAATAATTAAAAAGTAGAACCAACCACAGAATCGTCTTTTGGCATACATTTCATATCGATATTCATTAAAAGGCAGAACCATATCATATCCATCATATCATACCAATATCATATCTGTCTATGAGAACTATATTTATCAGAACACTAATATAACACTATCTATCAGAAAGTTTACACTTAGAATCATCTTTTGGCATATATTTCATATCCATAATAATTGAAAGACTCATCTATCACATTACAGAAAATTCATAGTTAGAACACTGATTTGTTTTCGCCACGCACATACAGCAAACACGCAGCATGCAAACAAAAATACACCATGCATGCCGCCGGCATGCAGCAAACATGCAGCATGCAAACAAGCATACACCATGCATGCAGCATGCAAGCAAGCATGCAAACAAGCATACACCATGCATGGAGCATGCAAGCAAGCATGCAAACAAGCATACACCATGCATGCAGCATGCAAACAAGCATGCAGCATGCAAGCAAGCATGCAGCATGCAAGCAAGCATGCAACATGCAGCAAGCAAGCATGGTTTCTGTCACGGCTCCGGCACTGCGGGGCTCAGGCGGTCCCACGCGAGCTTATCGTCGCAGATGGTTTTAACGCTCACCACCGCAGCTCAGCCGCGGCGGCGAGCCTTACAAACTACCTGCTCATCAGCTCGCGGGCCGCCTCGCCCCTCCACGCCTACGTAGGGTAGGGCAGACAAGACTAGGTGGAGTCGGTTTTGCAGCGATTCGTTTCTGTCACTAACTTTTGTGGCACAACATAATGACTTTTATGACAGTATTTTAATTTTAATTTGACGACACGGTTGGCGCAGTGGTTGAGCGATTGACTGCTGCGCAGCATGTCGCGGGTTCGATTCCCGCACGGAACAAATATTTGTACGACCTACAAGTATTTGTTCCGAGTCTGGGTGTTTTTCTATCTATAATATGTATGTATTTACAAAAAAAAAAAGTATATAAGTAGTTTATCAGCCATCTCGTTACCATAACACAAGCATTAGGTTGCTTAGCTTGGGGCTAGATGGCGTTGTGTGATATGTCCAAACATATTTAAACATATATTTATTTAATTTAAGGTTAAAAATGTATTTTATAGGGGTTATCCTTGTTTCATCGAAAAGAAATTGACAAATTATCACTTCCCAAATAGTTTTCCGCATAATTTCATTTGCCAAATTATTACTTAGCAAAAATCGTTTCACAAATAATTGTAACGCAAACCTAATGTTTGGCAAAACAATAACTTGTTTACCAACTACATAGTACTTTTACCAATTTTTATGTAGTCAAATATTTCAGTTGGAATAACACATTTTACGCAAAATAAAATAAGCCAAATATTTTTTTTTCCATATTTTTTTTCTATACAATCTAGTCGTTTCTGGCACTCGCCGGCCGCTACCGCGGTACCGCTCGCTTCGCTCGCTCGGCTCGTGCGTAAAAGGTCACAGCTTTAACCTAACCTAAACTAAACATTTTTTTTTAATAATTAACCTCTAACTAGTTCGATTTTTGATAGCCTGTTAAAAATAATCTCTTTTTTTCCACATTTTTTTTCTGTAAAGTCTAGTCGTTTCTGGCACTCGCCGGCCGCTACCGCGGAACTGCTCGCTTCGCTCGCTCGGCTCGTGCGTAGAAAGTCACAGTTTTATCCTAACCTAACCTATATATTTTTTGTCATAACTAATCATTTGACCAAAAGACCAAACGTTTATTGTCTAAAGATTGTTTGCTGTAATAAATCATTTGATTAAAGACCAAATGCCTTAATGACATAATCCTTGGTAATATTCTGCCAAGTAAAAATTTGCCCAAATGAAAATGTGCGTACTAAAATCATTTTGACGACACGGTTGGCGCAGTGGTTGAGCGATTGACTGCTGCGCAGCATGTCGCGGGTTCGATTCCCGCACGGAACAAATATTTGTACGACCTACAAGTATTTGTTCCGAGTCTGGGTGTTTTTCTATCTATAATATGTATGTATTTACAAAAAAAAAAAAAAAATGTATATAAGTAGTTTATCAGCCATCTCGTTACCATAACACAAGCATTAGGTTGCTTAGCTTGGGGCTAGATGGCGTTGTGTGATATGTCCAAACATATTTATTTATTTATTCCAAATATTGCATTGGTATAAAAAAAAGTTGCTAAAATTTGTTTGGGTAGTGAAATTTTGTAAAAAATATTTTCGGCAAAACAGCAGGATCCCATTTTATAGAAATGGCAATGTGCCTAATAAAATTATTCCAAATGTAATTCTGCCATCTTCATAGTATTCCAAGTGAAAGTGTACCAAATAATCATCGCTCTAAATAAACTGCTAAAAGAAATTATGCGGAATTTTAACTTTGCCAAAGGTAATTATGCCAAATAAAATTCTGCCATCTTATAAGTATGCCATTATAAATTCGGACATATAAACATTCGGCCGAACAATAATTATATTAAATAATTTTTATGCCTTAAAAACATTCGTTTAAAGAAGATTATGCCAAATAAATTTCGGAGCATCAAGATTCTGCCAGATAGAGAGAACCCGTTATCGTTCGCCCATAAAAGGGTGAGCGGCGAATACAGAGCTACACTAATTCCTCTTTACGAGCATCGATGGGTCGATACGTATATTAAACATTTTTCTGACTGTAGTGGACAAAAGTGATCATGCAGAGCAAGCATATATTTTTATTTCGATAAAAATAAGTTCACATTCTCACTTTTGTAATTTTTCTTTGCAGAAGTAGAGCGTGCTTATTCCGCGGAAGTAAGTTGTTCCTTACATAATTCGATACGAAATGGCACACAAAAATATCTTGCAACAACACAAGTTTCTAATTACTTTCTGTGAAAATTAATATTACTAGTAATTAATACTCATCTTAAATTATAGAGCCAGTGCAGTCGGACTAACTCGACTTTTAAAGCCAGAATTTCATTGGATTTTTTATACAAAGTTCGAGATTTTTATTGGATAAACCACATATACTTCAGTAGTATAACGTACGTTAGCTCTCAAAACGGAGAGCTTTTATCATGTCACCATAAAGGAGAGTGCAGCGGTCGATGCAGGTTTGGCGTTAATTCTTGTTTACGGCGAATCGCTTTTAGTGGCCCTGTTCAAAGCGCCGACCGACGCCGGCCGACGCGACGCTCCGAGGCGCGTGAGCCGATAGATTGAATTCACGCGTCTGCTTGGTCGCTCCGCAACACGACAAGATCGCTAACCAAAAACAATAATTGCACACGTGCACGTGCAGAGGTACTGCGGAAGGCGAGTATGTTGTGTAGTGTGAGCTTAAACTGTTTAACGCATTTCAATTTGCTTCCACTCCTTCGATATGATTTAGGTAGGTATTTCTATAAATTCATCAAACAAAATAAAGAACAAAATAGAACGTTCCATTTCAATACTTAATTCGGAAATAATATTTTAAAAGCTTGGTAGATAGAAAAACAACAGCTGAAAATATTTTCGCTCCTAATCCGTAATTTAATATTAATTTATAGTCGAAAATCACCGTCTTGCCGTCATCGAGTCGGAAAATAACGGAAGTCTTTAAAAGAATAAGGCGGTGTTTTGAAGAGGTCGGAGAAACAATTAATCATTCTACTCTTTTATGGAGCTAAAGGTTGGAGGACACGATTGTTCTGTAATACTAGGGTTGTTCTTTTGTTACCATAGAACCGAATATATCACAATCAAACACTCGTAGACAGTATAATAGTTTCCTAAAGACCACTTGGCAACCCTCGGCGCGTCAATCCCTATTATTAAATGCTGAAAATGAAAGTGACGGAATATACTGTCCGTGTTTAGATAATACCTCCAAATAATGGACGCCGCGATGCGCATTAATATTGAGGTAAATCTTATTAGGACCGCCTAAACGCCGCGATAATATCATATTGTTTTGGAACTCACCATCCGCATTTCCTCTCTTATGCTTGGAAGGGTTCCATCCTCAGGGACGACCGAAGCCTCTGAATATTCATAGTATTATCACAAACCGACTTACAGAACTGAGCAGCGTCGTAAATACATAATACCTTTCATTTCGAGATAAGAATCATTTACGTAGCTTTGACGATGTACCTAGTGCGGCGTCGATTTGTGTGGAACAGAGCAATATTTCACGAGAGTGTAATAGGAGCACGTCGTACGGTTTTTAAAGGTTTGGCGGGTGTTATTGGAAGTAGGTCTGCGCTGTAATTGTTGTGTTGATTTCCCCCGAGGCCGCGGCTCTCCGACGTAGACGCTACCTGTAGTGCCAACCGACCACCGGCCCACGTGCCCACTAGCGCCCTCTGTAAACAATTATGCCACCAAATTATTGCTATTACAATTAATTCCAATACTCTTTTGTAAATAAACAGTAAAAAATACTACTGAAAGTTACAAAAGCAAAAGCTTTCAAAACGCTTTCCGAAACATACCAATGAACGATTTATATTTAAGAGTTATATTTACACTTTTACTCGTAAAAAGTGTCCATAATGAATGATTTCCAACATTATTCCGCGTCAAAGTATCACAAACTGTTGTTAATTCCGCCTAATATCGCCGACAACCTCTACGCGCTGTCACACCGGGGTCCGATATAAACATGATGGATATCCCCATATAAAATGAATAAGCTTTATGTACGAAGCCCATGTAAGTACGCCCTTGTTTACATTCCACAGCACACCGCTTATAACGAATGATTCCAATATTTCATTCATAAATACTTTACTAAATACACTTACCGAAATTTTACTTGCATGTTTTTTGTAAGTACCAATTCAATAAAGAGGAAATTAATATGAAATTAAATACTGGGGTCCGAGCACTCATGGTTTGTTCAACGAAATCTCCAAACGGCTGGTTGACACTACCCGTGACCCAAGGGCTGGCTTTTACCTCGGCCAGAGGCTAAGCATTGCCATACAACTTGGCAAAGCTGCCAATCTCTTGGGTACATTACCAGTCGACAGCGATGTGGAGGAATTTTTCGACGGCATGTTTTAATTTTTTAATAGTTTTAGTTAAAGTAAATATTTAACTTTAACCATTTCCGTATTTAATTTTTCGAAGTATTTTAAGGGTGGTCGCCCATCTGACGGAAGATGCGTCGGGCGTAACTTCGTTAGTATGCTCGACTCACTGACGCATCATCGGTTGACTGTGTAAGGTTGAATGTTTTATTATATCTAGCGTTACGCGAGCGCAACCGACGATACGCGAAGCATCTTCCGTCAGATGTGCAATCATCCTATGAATTGAATCCGTTTATTCAATTCCTTAATTGCCGTTAAGGTGTGAAAATGTAATAGACAACAGACGAAGTATTCCCGTTTGAGCACCTATTTTTGGGCACCTATGCATTAAGCACCAAATGTATTCCCATTTGAGCACCAATCAATATTTTAACGTGGTGCTCAATGGGGAACAATAAAAAATATTCAACTTTATTCCCTTTTGAGCACTTACGGTGCGGGAGTTTCTAGTCATGGGGTGTACCTATCACACTAATATTATAAAGGTGAAAGTTTGTGAGTGTGTGTGTGTGTGTATGTTTGTTACTTTTTCACGCTCAAACGGCTAGACCGATTTGGATGAAATTCGGTATGTCGACAGCTTATACCTTGGATTAACACATAGGCTATTTTTTATCCCGAAAAAATGTAGTGCTCCCGTGGGATGAGCAAGAAATTAAAATATTTTTGTTACTCTTTCAAACTCAAACGCCTCGACCGATTTTGATGAAATTTGGTGTGGAAGTAGCGGACCCTCTGGATAAACACAAAGGCTTCTTTTTATCTCGAAAAATAGAGAAAGAACGAAATAAAGAAACAGTATTTATTGTGACTAGCACTGGAAGATCACCGAATAAACTAAAATACAATAATAAAACTTTGAAAATAAAAAAAAAAACAAAAATAAATAATCACACTATCACATCACATCACACTCACACTAATATTATAAAGGCGAAAGTTTGTGAGTGTGTGTGTGTGTGTGTATGTTTGTTACTTCTTCACGCTCAAACGGCTAGACCGATTGGATGAAATTCGATATGTTGACTGCTTATACCCTGAATTAACACATAGGCTACTTTTTATTCCGAAAAAATGTAGTGCTCCCGTGGGATGAGCAAGGAATTCAAATATATTTGTTACTCTTTCAAACTCAAACGGCTCGACCGATTTTGGTATAATTTGGTGTGGAAATAGCAGACATCCTGTGTACACATAGCACACATAGGCTACTTTACATCCTGAAAAAATGTAGTGTTCCCGTGGGATGAGCAATTTTTTTGTGAATACTTCTCTCACCGATTAAATAATACACGTTTTAGTGTATCTCATAAACCGCGGGTAACACCGGGGGTCACAGCTAGTCATAAAATATATCGATAAAAATTGGCAGAACTTTTATTGTCAAAAGTATTAATTTTAGAAAACTAAGTAATTATTATTAATATCACAATCAGCCTTATGTTATTTTCTAGATACCTCACTTACTTAAGACAAATAAAAGAAATCATATTCCTCGTAACAACAGTATAGTCGATATGCTTATTGTTTTTAATTAATAAAAATACTTATTAATACCTAACTTACAACATTTTATTAATCAACAACAATAAGCACTATACTGTTGTTACGAGGAATGTGATTTCTTTTTATTTGTCTTAAGTAAGTGAGGTACCTAGAAAATAACATAAGGCTGATTATGATATTAATATTAATTACTTAGTTTTCTAAAATTAATATGATAATAAAAGTACTGTCAATTTTTATCGATATGGTTTATGATACACCCCATCACCAGCCGCACCGTAGGTGCTCAAAAGGGAATAAAGTTGAATATTTTTTATTGTTCCCCTTTGAGCACCACGTTAAAATATTGATTGGTGCTCAATGTATAGGTGCCCAAAAAATAGGTGCTCAAACGGGAATACTTCCAACAGACAGACAGACCGACAGACAGAGCTACTTTCGCATTTATAATATTAGTATGGATGCATGCGAGTAATAGGAATAAGACAGAACAAACAACTGCAAAGTGCTTTAGGTCTCTCACACACCATTCATAGGCGTTAAATGCGAGGACTGTTTGCTCTAGACGTACGAGCCTCCAATAATACTGCATTCGATACGCAGCGCCCTGTTGGGTACAGGCAGGGTCATTTTTAGTTATCTGTGATATTCACCAGTGTGATTGTGGTCTTGTGCTATTGCCATTGTCATTTATCTAAACATTAAAACAAACTTGAAATCTTAATAAACTTTAAATCAATTCATATTATGGTAAACGACCCGATCCATTACGGGCCTACTCCAATAAGTTAACATTTGTGTTGTTGTGTGATCTCCAAATTATTAGTCTACGCGGCTTCTAAAACAGCCAACATTTTGTGTGGATGTCACTTGGCACCCTGCCAGCCCTGTAACGCGAACAAAATATCAAAGTGATAATAAACAATATGTTAGCTCCTCGCTGTACAAAAGGCAATCATTCTTTAACAAAAGATCTATGTTAAACTCGAGAAAAGATTAAAAAGGAAACGTTTGTCGGCTCGCTATCAACACTATCAATCATGCGTATAATAGCCCACGTCCCCTAACACACGTTCTTAAATAATTTGTCAAAAGTCGCTCCCTGCCCATACTGCCGCCGTCTTCCACTACCTACTTATTCCCGTTTTTCTTGACACTTGTATGGGCAATTTTTCACATAAATGACACAAACAAAATCTCAAAATGTTACCGACATTACGACGCCGCTATAAACACTAAGTATACGAATAAATCGGTAAATTCCGGATAAAATCAACAATTAACGTTTCGGAGCAATAGCTACACGACATTGATCGATGAAAATACCCTAGCGTATCTATCGACACCTAGTAAATTGAGAAAGGAGTAAAAACGTTAAGTGGAACTTGTAAAATTGTTAATGCTTCGCATGTTTTTGTTTACCAGCACAAGGAATTCTATGTGGAGCTCAAACAAACACGGACAAACGCTGAATTCAATAGAACGGCCGTGTGTGCTCTGAATAGGCAGGTGGTATAATATTTTTTCCAATTTAGAATCGGTCTGGATTCTACTCATAGATCAAGCGCGCGCTAGCACGAAACCATTACACTCTGTTGACATCAACGAATGCCCTTTTACATATTCACCCCGAGCACACAAAGATTGAGCCGTGAAATTGAAAATGGTTTCTATGAACAAAAATTTATTCCACGCACGTCCTCGACATATCGTCACAACACGAGTGCAGCTTGTTATATCTATGTCAGAGTGACGTCATTATAGATGGGTTTATGTTGATCGATCTATTTCCGATAATATTTTAGGCTAATTATGTACTGGTTAATGCACTTTCATACTCGTAGAACTACATTTCTCCTACGTGAGAGCAATTGCTCACGGAATACATTGCCTTGACGTACACGGAAAAGAGCAAAAAAATCTTTAACTCACTTTGAGCGCGTTGCTAGCACCTTATCTTGAAAATCGGTAAACTTTTTAACACGTTAACTGTATAATGTAAACCAAAGCTGGTACCTATTTGCATTTTCAACGTGTTTAATTTCACGGCTATTTATAGATTGACTGTAATATTGGAATCACAACAAAGGCCGGGAATAATGCACAGAAACCTGATTGAACGGAATGACGGAAGTTTATAAAAGCGATTTAATTACGATGCGTCATGATTTTATGGCTCGTGAATATTTCCGTACAATTTAAATGCTTGTTTGGATGTAGGTAAGCAACAAAAACTGAGCAATTTATTATTAAAAAACTAATTTCTCACTCCCGGCTCGCTATGAATGAGCCATCATACAATCTAGACGGTTGCCGCTGCAAAGCCGGCATTTGGCAAAATTTTATAAGCGATCCTACTTCATAATAATGAAGTGCCTACTATATTTAAAATTGAAGTTTGTTTGCATATTCAACACCTTTGATAAAACTTTCTCATTACGTTTTTGGGAGCTCTTTATTAAAAGGTGGCAAAACTCCAGCTTATTTAATTTTTTTGAATTAAGTCACGTAAGCAGAAACGTTGGAAATCTAAGCTTACTTGAACATAGTTTTTTTTTCGTTACAAAGGATCTGAACGATAAAAATAATAAATAGCTGCATCTTCTTCTTAAAAGCACACTTTGACTACGTACAGGCTCTCTAATGTTTTAACGCAACTAGAGCCAACTTATTAAATAGGTAATCTCAAACTCAGACTAAATAAAACCAAGACTAACACAAGACAAGACTAGAACAGTGACATGAGGCCGGTTTCGTGAACATGTGAGCACTTAGTGAGGCGTAGTTTAGTTGTAATTTGGTGCAAATGTATGCTTGTGAGCGTGTATGCACAGAGCGCGGTGTAGTTTTGCCCATGCTTCACTGTATTGTTCACAGCGGTATGTCTTGATTTTTTATTTGGTCTGAGATCTCAAATAAATACTTAGCTCGTCGAACAATTCTTAAACTCATATTTCTATAGTAGTTGTATCAGCTTGTTATCTCCGGTAGTTATGTGGGGCAGCGCGGCGCGGGCGCTCCAGCTGTTTACCCTGTAAGTATTGCGAAAAGATCGAACTTAATCCCAGCGGGCCCCGCCATCCTGCGCTGGATGTGATAGATACTGAAAATTGCATAAAATCCATCAACACTACTACTTTGTGCCGAAGCTTAGCTTTTCGACGGTTACAAAACGAACGCGAGGGAAATAGATTTAGTAGTTAACATAATTTTGTACCCTTAAACAGGTTTGAAGTTTTTATTTCGGATTTGTGTTGTGCGGTACATTAGCTGTAGTTTGGTTTACATATCAAGGTATGATAATATTAAACTGGGTTGTCACACGAACTGAGTTTTTCTAATTACTTTAAATCTAGTATGAGCTTTGGGTATGAAAACTTCACACGTTCAATCTGCTAACCTAAACTCTTCTTCTTGTTTTCCTTTGCTTTACGTTCAGTTTATTTAATTGGCTATACTCTTTCTAAACTAATTACTCTCTAAAAAAAATAAAAGTTTCTTCATTATTTAAAACATAATATCTAATAACAGTAGCTCTGTACTACATTTTATTTGTTCCGAGAGGCGGATCAATAACATCATATTTCAGGAGTCACACTCTGAGAATAACATATTTTTCTAACCGCTTGAGCGGCAAAATAGAATCACTATGTCAGCATTTTGCCGGAGGTCGAGGACTGGCGGCCATATGTGACCGTGTTGTGGCTTCAGTTGCCTATACATGACTATTTTTGTCTGTTATGTAGCGATAGATATAAATAATGATACAGGTTTTTTGATACGTATTCATCCGGTTCTAAACTCTGATTCTAAAATCTATTATCATATTTATGTTGATGGATTTTAATTAGAGTTTTTTACTAACGTAGGTACAGTGGGTTGCATCAATTGGGTACCCCAGTTGTATTAAAATTTTAAAATTTAATTTTTTTTACTGCTTCGTTATCAGTTATCATCACACAATATAGTCTACTTTTTCCTCCATATAGTTTTACAAAAATAAATTATTTTTCATGTTATCATAGAACTCTCCAAAGCTATTTAACTATACAGACATATCGAACGAAAAACATAATTTAAAAATTCTAATTCCAGACTTCTGTAACGTCGAATACAGCGAACACAACAGAAAGACAACAACAGTATAATCTGAACATAAACGTCCAGTGCTTCCAGACCATGAATCTGTACTGCAAATACAAGGCTAGGATTCAGTTAATAAAAGATGATATATTCACATAATACATCACGAATGCAAGTTGCATTAGCAATAATTCCCTGGCCACCAAAGTGGACCATTATAACTAAAACAACAGCAAAAGCAAAGTTAGAGGGAACACATTCAGGATTAAGCTTCACTTGGAAATTTGGATTTCACTTAGGTACGTACGTATACAAATGCGCAGGTGAGCCCGTGTCTCTTCGTTAGTATAGACAACGAGAATAGTTTAATTAGCAAAATGTGATTTGAGTACATTAATGCATATTAATTTGGATTTCAAATAGGATGAGAGCATGTATTGTCATAGTTTGTACAAGACAAGAGGCCGATTAAATAAAAACAACAAAAAAACTTTTTAGTATGTAATTACATAAAAAATATAATATCTAATTATTATGTTAGTGATTTCTAATACACTTTGCTAGTAATAAAAAGTTACTTCAATAGTGCAGTTAAGATAGTTTGCTGCCGAGGCCGCTACGATTGAGTTCAACAAAAGAAAATGAAAGGTGTTTTCGTAGATTACTCGCAGTAACAAACAAAATTCCCTTGAGTACATCTCAGTTTGCCCTCTCAGTTCTGAAGTACCTACAGGTAGGTACCATTTTCATAAACAGAGTAACAGCTTATTGATTTACAATTTGAGTCAAGGAAGTAAATTCTACATTTTCAATTCTGCAGTCAACTTTTACTGAGACAAATCAATTTACGTCACAAAAAATCTTTCTTTTAATTCACTTTACACCATTGCCACTGCTTACGAATAAATCTGTAACGATTGAACAAAAAAGCTAGTAAAAAAAGATGAAAGAAAGTATACTATCAAAAGTTTGTAACATTATTGAACACAACAATCTTGACTATAAATTCTAGCACGTGTTCTACCCGCATCAACAAGAGAAAGCTACATACAAACCAGTACAATTAAGTTAGGATGATTGATACCCTAACTTCACTCTGCTGATACACGTTATTGACACTGGGCGTGATGGATAGCGAACAGAAATTGCCTTTAAAACTTCAGATATAATATCCTTTCGGGTCACCGCTAATAAATGACCAATATTAACGACGATAAAGCTGTAAATAACATATGTTTTTGTCAAAGTATCGCTGCGATAAAAAGTACAGAAATCGGGAAATATGTATATTGTATAAGCATAAAAATTAAGTGAACAAAATTTATTTAAATGGTCAGGAAAAAAAGCACGGATGTTGCGCACATTTCTTATACTTTGTTTAGTTAAAAAACACAAATATAGAATCGAATTGGATGCCAATATACCTACGATACGATCATCACAAATCCACGAAATACATTGCAGAACAAAGTAATAGACTTAGCTACAACGTAAGAATCAATTATTTCTCATGCCTATAAACATACGTAATAAATACAAAGCGGAATGTGTGTAGCAGCGCAACCCGCACGACAGCGCGACGCCTCGTAACAATTCATTCCCACAATCCCTAACACCTGAATTCTTAATGAAACAAAAATTGCAAATGTCATACCATATCTCCACCAGACCCATGAATACTAAAGACGCTATTGTGGATCGTTCACGTGCGCGAAATTGAGTCTGCTGCTCGTAACACAAATGATACTGATATGTCATGCGACTTCACCAAAAAAATCATTACTGTATGAGACTTCGGGGCGTACCTACCTACACCGTGTACGATGCGACAATAAATCATGAAATCTGATTTAAAAGAATGATACACGTCGTCAGAAAACAATTGGAAAAACGTGACCGGAGCGTCGATCCCGCGGCGGGGGCGATCGCAACACGTCGCGCCGCCCAATGCATACTAAGTAATGACGCCAGTTTCAATTTTACCTCCCCTTCTCTTCATGTCATATTTTAAAGAAAAAATACCCAACTTATTGCGGAGAACTAGAAATTCTACTTATTTCAGAACCCGAAATTTGGGCATAAACACCTCTGAGTACGAGTGAACGTCCCTGCGTTAAGGAGCACGTAGAACACGGGACGCGAGCCGTCTAGAAGAGACTTGTTATAAATAAGTTATTACCGCCGCCTGATATCTGGCATGACTGTTGGCTAACCCGTGTCTTGGATCTGCTGCCAACTCAACACGATTTCACCGCCCTCTCACTTTACGTGATCTGCCACTGTTCCGAATACATTCATTCATTCGTTATTGAACTAAACTCCAATGAATATCTAATATCAGTAACATAGCGGCTATTCGAATGTCCAACACAGATAACTATGATCACTAATAACCCTTAATTTAACAATAAAACACAAAGTAGAACTAATAAGCATAAATCGAACTATTCAATTAAAGTAGCTTCAAACCATGACGTTGGCGGTACTTAGTATTCAAACGTATGCAAATTACAGACGTGCTATGCAATAAATGCCGACACACGGATCACAATTCGACAATTGGCATTTATGTCGCAATCGCATTGTATAGCTATTTGGTGGTTACTGGGTACGCCCCTAATTACAAAATTACTTCTGTATGAACTATTTATTGCAATGTTCCAACCAACGGCTACAATAACCGTCAGGTATAAATTGGCATTTTCATTTTAAATTACGTCACACGCGGCTGTTATTACTAATTTGAATTAAATATTTGACAGCCGGGTATAAATCAACATTCTACGAATGTTTCCAGTCAAGTTTGTTTCAAATGGGAATTTAATAATACCTTTTGTGACATCCTTTCAGTTTCCTAGCTCTACGATTGAGATACAGCCAAGTAGCTGAGAGGACTTTGGTTCCGTCGTCCATTCTTAGGTATTTATTTATAAAACACCAATTGAAAGTTTCGAAAATTAATATCAAAGTGGCAACGTGCCAAAAGAAAGCATTACACATTGTAGATTGACATTCATTTTCCCAGTCTGCCGCAGTAAACATAACTTTTTTCAAACATTTTAAGATGTCTAATTTTCGTAATCATCATTCACGTGTCCCTATCCCAATCTACTTGGGGTCGGCGCAACATGCCCCTTTTTGTGTAATTTCCGTAATATAAAGACGTAATTAATTAAACTGCAAAAGTGAAAAGAATTTATGAACTGTTGGCAAAACATTTATTTGTTTTTCAGACATCATTTAAAGTTCTGCTAAAAAACTTATAGTTAAAGTTTTAATATGAATGCCAAATACAGATATTCAGACTGATTTACTTATCACAAATACATTCTCTTAGATAGGTCGATCAGATTTATCAGGCCGCCTTTAAAGCAGCTCACACTAGGAGTAAAACAGTGGAAACTGTTCGGTGTGTTTGCAGTGATAGAGCGGATCTTGCAAATCGCGGCGTGGCGTAGGCCGGCCGCACGCTATGTCTGTCTTATAGGCTGGCCACACAATCAGCGGGGAAGCTCAACGTTTAGTTTTACTGGATGTGGGCAAAAGTAATGGCATTGTCAGTAAGAAATTTTTTTTTAAATGCATTATTTGTTACTAATTTATTCTTCGTAACGCTTATCAATAGACCGAGCTTGGACTAAATTTCAGCAAATTATTCAGTTAGTTCTTCTCTGATAAAATTCGGACCTTACCACTGATTAACTAGAATTTCAACATGTTTTATGTAGGATACATTCTTATATTGGACAACCGATTTTTTAACAAGAAATAGTTTTTTTTTTTTAAATATTCAAAATTACTTATTTTTATTTGTATGATTGTATCCAGTCTGCTGCAGTGTACCCTCGAGGCATTTATCTAGAACAATATTCGCGACCGAGACGTTAAATATAAATACGGCTTAAAGCCGCCTGGTGGGTATTTGGGCGGTGTGGGCCGGCTACGGCGTAGCCGCGTAGCGACGTAGCACTCTGGGTACAAGTGCTACGACACAAGACCATTTGGATACTACACATGAATGCAATCATGTTACATTTGTCCACATTAGACCGATTACTTTAATTTTCTCCTATTTACTTCCTATTTCACGTTGATTATGGATTAATTTGTAGCAGACTTCAAACTTTTTTTTTTTAATTATTATCTTTATTACGGTGACGTGATAGTGTGTGTCAGTATGTCCCAACAAATGAAAATTGTGTTACTTTTTCTGATGGTGAGTCTCTGTGACATATACATAGAACAGGCTTCTACAAGGAGGGTCAAACAAAAGTAAAGATATCGATCCTTCGTAAAATACAACCCGCATGCTTACTCAGTTCTCGATTACAAAGTTAGTTATTACGGTTATAAAACCTGCCGTTTAACGATTACATCTTAGCTTGCAAAGGAAAAAAACGAGACATTTTATCAAGATAAAATCAAGAAATATAAAAGATTTTATACTATAATCATTCAGAAAATAAAGTGACAAGATTACAAAGAGTCAAGTCGGTTATACAAAAAAGTTTTATTCCGATTTATATTGTACTAAATATAGCCTTAGAACGTGAGGGTGTCTAGTCTAGAGTTTTATTACTACACTATGTAGAAAAGCTCATTCTGTTACATAAATGGAACACTGACCCTGCCCCTAGTTTCTAGAGATTCAGGATAACTGGTTACAGCTTAATGTCGTACTTATATGTGGATTATTTACTTTACAGTTTGGGTCATTTAAAAAAAAACAGACGTAATATTAAAAAAATATCAATCAAACTTATCAATTTAAAATAGGTAAGCAGTCTTGTCTCTAAAAATCTATCTTTTACATACTTCAAGGACACCCACACGCACACACACACACACCACACATAATACACGCACACACACACACACACAATCACCACTACAGGCTTTTTCTAAACTTTTTTGTATTAGTTTAGTCTTATTATTTTTTTTCATTGTTAGTCTTATTGCATAAGTTTTCAATAGTATTTACTCCCGGGAGAGGGCACTGGCACTTGTAACACAGGTTTATCACCTAGCACAAGTGTCAGGGACTTCACACTATTATTTTGTAATTCACTTTCTTATGTAATAATAAAGATTAATAAAGATTATGTTATGTTTTCCATCCTAAATTTTCCCAGACAAAACAGCATTTCGCAGTTGGAACCAGCCAATTTGTACTCATTTTCAAATTGTAGCCAGTATTCTATTAGCTAGATACTTTTTACGTTTACGTTTTAGTTTTTACATTTCACATAAGTTATTAAGAAGATACATTAAAAAAGAATTAATAGTCTGCAGGTTTTTGCTTGATTCACTCTTGTACAATATTTCAATAAGCATAATCAGCCTATACTTAATGTTCCCACTGCTGGGACACAGGCCTGCTCTCGGTGAGAGGAAGTCGGTCGTAACCGTGGCGGATTACGACGCGGGTCCAGTGCGGGTTGGTAGATGTCACATATCTTCAAATTTTTGGGTTCCGGGCATGCCGATTTCCTCACGATATTTTCGTTCACCGTTTTGAGAGCAGTGGTGATGAAATAATTTACACAAAGTAAAGCGCCTGACTGGGTACGAACCTACGACTTACAACTCGTAAGTCGCGGCCGCTACCACTGGGCCACCACTGCTCTCATATTCCAATATTGGGGCATTAATTCTTCCCACAAAAATAATAAAACATAATTATCAAGTTACAGCTTACTTATAATTCCTCAAGAACACGAAATAATTACGAAACCTAAGACGCTTACAAAATTAAACCCCTAAGAAATGAAATGGAAACCGTCAAAAAGACAACTTTCGAAACAAGTGCATAATCAGCTTTGGCTCGATTAATACCGCGATGCCCGAGGCGCAGCAGTCAGTCTGCTTGCTCGATATTGCCAACACAAAGAACTAAATTATTTCCTCCATTTCTTCAAGATCTCTTTGTTTTAGATACAACACGGTTTCTTCAGACGTCCCATTTTAAATAATACGCTCTAGTAAGTTGATTTATTTTTATAATTACATTTTTATTTTTTTGAAGTTTAGGTTATATTCACGATAGGCAACTATTTTGGATGTAAAGTGGAAGATATTCAGAAAATATGCCTAATCAAAGAAACGTGGTAATCTTTTTTTCATATATTCCTAATATTAGTGTTCAATACCTGGGCGACCGAGCTCTGCTCTGATGAAAATAGAGAAGACCCATTTTTTTCCCAGATATGAGACCTAGCTAGATCGATTTTTCGCCGTAACCTCTATATCATTGCAACTTTCATCGAAATCGTTAGAGCCGTTTTCGAGAACGTGATTACAAATATCGGCTCATTTAGTAGTATAATAAGATTGTTAATTATTTTTATTGTATCAAATAGGTACCCTACAATGTATTTAAATAAGCAAATTACAATGTTTAAACACTAAACCCAACGTCCACTTTGATCTCGAATTTAAAACATGAAAAACAATCGTCGTCGCATTTATATTCAGTCGCAACAACTTTTACTTTGTGTATCTCACCGTTCATCGTAAAATGGGTATCGATTTGCCAGTCGGTAAGGAGTGCCATAAACTCAAATTTAACATACAATAACAGTTGAAAATAGTCGGTCGTGTTCAACGAGTGGTAGTACTGGTTGGTTCCGTGCCAAACTATGCATGCAAGGGTAATGTAATTGTTTGCGCGACGTCTAATGCACTGGTAACGACGGAGGTATCGCGTCTACGTTCCGTTCGAGCCGAACGAAAATATTCGCATAAATATTGTCGCCAAATAACATGTGGCATTTGTACGAAACTAGCAAAGATCAATTCTGACTGGTTTTTAACATTTATGAAGTAACTTGCTCAATAATATTGGTTAATACAAGCTCGAAGCATACCACGAAACAATATAGCAGTGGTAAACAATTATAGGGAAACCGCAAACATTGTCGGACCCACCTAATCCATAACTCATAAAAATGTACGAGCAAATCAAACATTGACCTCTTGTACAAACAAACACAATTGCACCAATATACCTGGGCCGAACATTCGTACCGCGGGGACAGTATAATGTGCATTATTTCATGTTTATCTATGGATATAGTATACGGCGTAACAAGTCCTCTTTAATAACAGTATATAAAGTACCTTTTGTACTATAAAAATAAATAGCTTTCTTAATGAAATTGCTAATGTTCGTTGAAGGTTTAAGAAAATACTAATAAACACTGCATAAAACCATCGCTTCCGAGTATAATTTATTTAATTTAGATGGGTATAAGTAGGTACGAGACCAAGCGCGGCTGACAGCGCGGCATTTTCATTAGGTTGGTTGCAGTAAGTAAAAACTTAATAAAGTTTTACTAAAGAATTTCTAATTAGAAATTTTAGCTCTTCACGACATAGCAATATTTCAGGCCCGTGAAGGTATTTCCAATAAAGGACTTTGCCAAGTCATAATTCTTCAAAGTTACGTGTAATGAGATGTGGATATAACGGCATTCTTATGAGATTTAGATGCTCCCACACAAAGAGCCTGTGGGCCAAGAACTTGAACAAGCTTGCAATAAAATACACTGCTTTAAGTCACACACATACGTTCATATACAAAAATGTGTTAAATATAGTCAAAGTTGTACCTAGAACGAGTGAAAAGAGGTATGGCGCGGCAAATGGCGCATAAATTTTGCTTCAAGAATAAGCGGAGAGCATTAAGAAAATATAGATTACATGCACAGAACGTAAAAATGGCTTTGCATTGGTTAACTTAGCATACAATTTATGACTCATACACAAGAAGAAATCGATTTCATTTACTAACATTCACCAAGTAGCTGACTGTACATTTTGTAGTATGTTTTGGTTTTTTAATTATTTCCAATAGGTACTTAAATAAAGTATAAGAGACAAAGTATACAAAAGCATTCCCGTGGTCTGTCCAACAAAACATTTCGACTGCGGTACCATCAAGGTAAGAGGATCACAGTCGCCGTAATACCCGCTGCGTTCACTATAGGACCCTTGAATTTCTTATACACTTCTAGACAGTAAGTTTTATCACGGAACAGTTCAAATAACTGTTGCAGTCCTATCTATTTATAAATGGACTATCGGAGTCGGTAATCCGTGGGGGCTGTAAGACACGATACTGGGAATTGAATTTCAGAAGTGTACGTTTAGAGGCGAAACGTCAATAGGTAAGTAATGTAGCTCTATTGCTGGCTTTGGTGAATTTACATAATATTGTGGCGCATAGTGAGCGATCAAAGCTGCAGAGGACGACGCGGACGGCGTTCAAGTATGCAATCGCGTCACGAAAGTCGACATTTGGAAAGTGGTCACGTAAAATTTTACGTTTGAGCTCGGCATCAGCGTGCGACGCCGCTTCGAACCTAATCCAATCAGAGCTAATGGCGCTGGACACGGGTGTCAATTTCGCACATCGTGCCGCCAACACCACTTCTCCTGTCATACGCTGCCATCCTAATAAACATGTATCTGTATTTCATATGCATTTCATGTGCAGAAAACTTTGTTTCATAAAAGTATGGTGATATTTAAACAATTTGAAGATTTATGTAGGTAGGCTGTGTCTTTTTTTATTTCTGTGGTCTCAATGAGTTGTGCCTGTGGTGTCAGTAAATAAAACAAGGCGAGTGTTTTAATAGTGTGTATTATTTACGGGCCCTAATAACAGGCGCGGGCTGCAGGCGGCGGACTAGCTACCAGGAACTACCTCGTCGCAACACTGCCGCCTGTGAGGTACCCGTCTGGAATATTTAACGGTTATTTACTGACAACTTTACATAAATTAGTCTTCAAGTATGGTGGTCCGCAAAAACTTTCTTCAAGAACTTGTTTTCGGAACTTCTAGCTTCTTAATTAGATAGCAGGCGTTTACGATAACAATGCCCTCGCATTTATCCAAAACTAGTTCTTTGTGCCCGGCGTCGCCCGGATGTTTCCGGTGGATTTTCCGGAAAATTCTTTCATACAAACCTTGTCACGAACACAGCAAAAAAAAATTGCCCAAGTGCGTGTCGGACCACGCACAATGAAGGGTTTCTTAGTTGAAAAGAATTTATCCTAACAACAAACTTAACATTGTAGATGAAAAATTAGAAATCTCAAAAAAAAAATTTTATGACTTTTTCCTTTATTTTGTGCTATGAGACCTTGCTTCTTGCCAACATGGTTCTAGGTCAACGGTAAGTATCCTGTAGTTTTTGATTTACTTGCGAGTATCAAAATATGTCGCATAAATGGCAGTATTTTTTTACTGCGTTGACTTAGAACTTGATTTTTCTAGAGCTCCAAGGGACTATAGACCTACGTATTTGATATTAATTGTAACTTGATACCTCCATGCGTTCCTGAGAAAAGGGTCTTGACAGACTGACAGACAGACATACAGACATACGGACAGCGAAGTGATCCTATAAGGGTTCCGTTTTTTCCTTTTGAGGTACGGAAACCAAAAAACAACCGAATTGGTCAACCCGTTCTCAAGTGATGCGCTTACATACACTTCTGGACACATCTTTTGGCCCACCTTGTATTTTCAGTTTCGTTTGGTCCTAGCTAAAATTTTATATTAGGTCGAGCAAAAAGTTTTTATGCAGTTTTGAACCTGGCACATTCACAATTTCATTCAGTAGTCTTTTTTTGAATTTCGAACACAGAATTTAAAGAAACAAAAGACAATTTGGAGCCTGTTTGTTGATATCAAACAATCGAATACTAAGAAAACTTGGTTTTATTGGTTTACTTGGATTTAATTCTTGAAAAAGTGATTGATATCTTTGGTTTTGCAACAAACATTACTTATTCTTAACATTAAGGTGAGGTTCTATCAATAATCTATGGATACTTCACCTGAAGTCGCCGCCCAAGCTGTGGCACTTATTCAGGCCGGACACAGCCAAAGAAACGTGAGTACTCAACTTAATTTAAGGCGATCTGCGGTCCGAAATGTTTATCGGAGGTACCTAGAGACTGGCGGCTTTGTTCGTCGCCAAGGAAGGCCACGATCTCGGGTCACAACTGAAAGGCAGGATCGATTCATCGTGACGACCAGCTTGAGAAATCGTCACCTTACCTCCATTGAGATACAAAACCAACTTCGCGACTTCCACGGAGTATCTGTGAGCGCTCGAACTGTTCGGAGAAGGTTAAAAGAACGCGATTTGGTACCACACAAGCCAGCTAATGGCCCCAAACTATCGCGAGCCCACCGAACAGCGCGCCTTCATTTCGCACGCAGTCATTTAAATTGGACACAGCAAGATTGGAGCCGTGTACTCTTTTCTGATGAGTCTAAAATTGTGTTACATGGCAATGATGGAAGGAAGAAGGTCTACCGACGTAAGGGAGAGCGTTTCGCACAATGCTGCTTTGAAGAGAGGGTTGCTTATGGCGGTGGCTCATGGACTGTCTGGGGCGGTATATCCGCGAGCGGCAAAACTCAACTTGAGGTTGTTACAGGACCACGGCTGCCAACATTAAATGCTGAAAGGTACATTCGTGAGTGCTTAGAACCTCACGTGATACCATACGCGGACTATGTGGGCCCAAATTTCCTTTTTATGTATGATAATGTAAGAGCCCATGCGGCCGGTATCGTCAGGGAATATCTTCGGGATGTGAACATCACAGTTATGGACTGGCCAGCCAGAAGCCCAGACATGAACCCCATTGAGCACATGTGGGACGAGCTAAAAAGACGTGTTAGGGCTCGTCAGCCAGTTGCCCAGACGATGCAGGAGTTGAAAACTGCCATAGAAGAGGAATGGGAGATGATCCCTCAAAATTTCATAGAGCGGTTGATAAACTCTATGCCTAATCGTATGAGAGCTGTGGTAGATGCCCATAGAGGCAACACGCGTTATTAAATTAAACCTTTATTTGATAAAACATGTTTTTTATTCAAAAATCAATTGCCTTTAACAAGGCGCATATCCGACTTGTTAGGCGTAGCTCCATGTCGTATGGTATTCTGAATTCAAATTTAAAACAATACGATCGAAAAAGATGGTAAAATGTATCAGGTTTAAAACTGCATCAACAGTTTTTGTTCAATCTAGCAATCATATTTCGGTAGGGGCCATCGAAACCTAAACTCTAAGGTGGGCCAATAGATGTGTCCAGAAGTGTATATTCGTCAATTGATTTTTATTTATATATCAGGGTTTTAGATGTGACTACTGACTTAACTAACCAATCACTAAATCATACTGTACGTACTATAAAGTTTAATTAACACAGATTTCCGGTGCTCATTCGTTTGTTATTTTTAACCGACTTCAAAAAAAGGTGGTTACTCAATTCGACCGTATTTATATATTTTTTTTAATGTGTGTTCGCGGATAACTTAGTCGTTTATGAACCGATTTTTATGATTTTTTTTTTGTTGGAATATCCCAAGGTTGGTACCATAATAAGGAAACCAGGATCTGATGATGGCATCCCAGAGAAATCGAGGGGAACCTTCTAATTTTATAGGCACACCTATAGCGATTTGGGTATTTTTTATAGTAACTCGTGCATTTGCTACCGGATAGCACCATTTAGTGAAATGGAACTGATGAGGAAGGCCAGAGATGGCCATCGGAACTACTCAATAATACGTATTTCACGGGTTGCGATTCGATTATTGCTAAGCAATTTATGCTCGTCACAATACATATGTTGGAATGGGGCTGATGGTGACTTCACCATCAGTTCCAGTTCTCCTGGTTCCTTGCTGGGAGAACTCCTCAACAATAAACGTCCTTGTATCGGGAAAAGCAATATTTAATAAAGGTGATGAGCAGTTGACATTAGGCTATTGTAACTTAGATGAATTACAGACTGACCCACTAATAAAAACTTTTTTACAAAAAAAATACAACCGACTTCCAAAAACAACTACAAAGTGAAAAATAACTTTAATTTTGGAAGTCGGTGTCTAGTTAAATGAATTTTCGTTTTTTGCCACCGACTTCCGAAATTAAAGTTATTTTTCACTTTGTAGTTGTTTTTGGAAGTCGGTTGTATTTTTTTTGTAAAAATGTTTTTATTTTTCACTTTTTAGTTGTGGAACCTACCCCACACAAATTCTAATACCACTACCTGCAAAACAAAGTACTCGTAGAACATCATCCATATAAAAGTGGGGAAAAAATACGTATCATTGAAGCTAACTCAAAAACTACCAAAGCAAAGTTAATAAATTTTATATGGGACCAACTGTGATGTATACCCTCTCGAATAAAACAAAAACAATCCAAATCGGTCTAGCCATCTTCGAGTAATCGGGGAACATACATAAAAAAAAAAAAAAAAAAAAAAAAAAAAGGTTCCGACGAATTGATAACCTCCTCCTTTTTGAAGTCGGTTAAAAAGCGAAAAATAAAAACTTTTTTACAAAAAAAAAACAACCAACTTCCAAAAAAATACTACAAAGTGAAAAATTAAAGTTATTTTTCACTTTGTAGTATATTTTTGGAAGTCGGTTGTTTTTTTTTGTTTTTTAATCTACATATTTCTGAAAACATAACTTATACACATACATACATCAACGCAGGTAGCTTGAATTCCTGTTCACTTCCAGAAACATTCCAGTGAACTAATTTGAAACTTCGCTGAAAGGTTCTAAATAATATCCAACAAACCCACGAGAAAATTATCTTTATCAAAAATCTGGTGAAATGAGCAACGAAGCGGAAGCAAGTGGCAGTTAAACGATTTGTCGGCGTATTAATAAAACGATTAAAGGAAGCTCTCGGTGGTAATCTGAGAGCGACGCGGCGCGCGGCAGATGGCCACAATTCCCAAACTTTGATGACGACGCCCGGCATCCGCAGACAGAACCAACGATTTGTAGACTTTTGTTGGCGGCTACTTGGGTACATTTAAAAGGAACAAGTTGCGAGGATGCCTTTTAATTTTCGTTATTCACACTTAAACCACCACTCGCCAACTAAATGGCACACCTGCCATAATAAAGCTACCGTTTCTAATTTGTCTCCAGGCGGCACCTAATGATAGGCTGATGTTCGGCGACGTCAATCGGTGTCCGTCGTTTGATGACTCGTCAAAATTGCTTCCTGTGTTGTTAAGTGCAGGAAATTGTGACTCCTCCATCGGCACACCTACCGAACGATAACTGCTTTTACTCTTCCCTATACGGGCCTATAATCAACTCTGTAAATGTATATATTATCGAGGGGAACCAACCTAAATGTACACGATACAAATATAACTTTCCAAACAAAATATTAATGAATATTTATAATCTTCTAAATAGTAGATTCCAAAATCCCTTGATATAACGTGACCACTTAATTTTTATCTTAACATGTAAAACTGTCCCTTCAGTATGTGGAAGGATAAATCCACGCCAAAACGGTAAATGGTGCTTGAGGCAATATCTCGGCAACAGCAGCTGTGAAGTAATGGCGCCGACACTTTACGCGATGCGATTACGACCACCTAAACATTCATTACAAGTAATGTCCGTCATTTATCTGTCCTAATCACTGTGTGAGCGCTCGCCCCGTGCCTGTGCCCATGCGATTATTTTAAAAATACCTAGCATAAACAAACTAACTAAATGCCAACTCACCCCTGCTTTATACTAAGCAAGGATAGTAATGAACGCGAATAAAAACTAATACATTTACAAAGGCCGGTGTGTTGAACCGCGCGGAGGGCTGCGAGCCTAGCAGGTGAACCCCGCTAAATGTTTCACGGTTTAATCAAGCCCCTGCTATCAGGCAAGACAAATAGTTAGCTCATCTGCATCTATACGAGCCGGAGCCGCCGCAACCAACAAAGCATCGATATTTTACCTTAACTTCCTTACGGGGATAATAAATGTATCGACTCGTAGCTTTCACGTAATCAATTCATCAGCAGGCAATAAATTAAATAGATTTCTTTGTAAAAATCATAAGTATCGAAAGCGGCTTTAAGCAAAGCAGAGGTCGGTCGACTAGGGCTAGTGCTCAATCGCGCTAATGGCAAGAACCGCAAGCGCAGTCCCCGGGGACATACTAACTAAATATGTAATGGTTATTCGATGCGGTCTCGCTACACTTAGGCCCCCACTTCAAATTGACCAGATAAAGTTACGTGCATGTCTCAAATACAATTCACATACTTAGTTTGCTTGCTATTTCGTTTCTTATTCATGATTCCTAAATTAGCGCGGGAACAGAAAAAGTCCTTTGTCGTTTGTGTGTCTCGTCAATACAGAGCCACAGAGCGTAACTAATCTGAACGCGCCCCGCCCACAAGTTCAAAAGAATTTCGAGAAAGTGCGAGTGCAGTAAAACAACTTTTGAGCCTTATTTTCTCGTTCCGAAATTGCAGTGGGTTTAAGCGAGATTTCATTTGTATGGAAGCCGGTATAATCTGGAATAATACCGCAGTAGCGGCGCGGGCCTTCAAAGACGCCACTCGTCCGCGCGCCGGCGCCGGTTGCCGCCTGTAATGAGTTTTTTAAATGCGCAACACATTCATGCACCATGTCGAGTTTCACTGGATTTAGTATAGTGCAAGTGTAGTTTACACAGCCGTATGATTGTAGAATACAGTCCTGATAAGTTCTCGGTGGCATTCACTCTAGTTTTATAATAATTAAGTCTTATTTTATTAATAACGGTTATCTTTCAGAAATGAACCATAACAGTCGTCTGCTCGTCTGGTGTGCGGAATGAAATCCAGCTGAAGCCGTCTTGATTACTGCGACCCGGGCGCCGCTCGACGGTTCAGAATTGGACGGATTATGAGGAATTTAAAGGGCGATGACAATTTGAATATGAACAAGAAAAGTATCCTCTAAAATTAGATTAATTTTTCTTTTTTGTGACACAAAGGTCTTGCATTCTCAACTAAAAAGACACTTTAAAACGTCTCCCATATTTGTCCACAAAAAGCAGACTGATTAGAATTTCTTTGTTGTTGTGTCGAATGATAATAAAATAAATTACTTTCATGTGGACCTTCATAATGCTTCGTCATTTCTAACCCAAGTTATTCAACATTCTACCATATATGAACAAAGAAGTTTCCACATCACAATCGTAACGATGCGTCCTTTCACCGAACAAAGAAGACACGGGGGTGCAAAAAATGCCTCATACGTTTGACAAAAATCATAGGGTTCAAGTATAATTGAGGTAAGAAGTAGCGTAAGGGGTCCGAGGTCGCGGCGGCGCGCGGCTTGCGACAGGCTGAGCGAGCGGAAGGAAAGCGCTGCTAATTACTGGCGTCGCGTCGCCCGGAGCAAGCCAGAGCTCGCATCCTCTTGCGAGAGAGACACGCTGAAAGCAGAGGAAGTCTACCTACTACACGCCACTCATAAATCACCGCATATAAATTGTATGCTCTATAATTATCGCTGTAACTAATCTCGTACCACACAAAAACGTCCACAGAACATTTTTCTACGCAACTTGAGAAAGATGTGAATCTACCCCAGTCCCACTGTATTACATCGTAGAAAGACATACGTGATTCCAGCTATCCTAAATTGATGTTAAATCGCTTTTTGTTTGCGTATTCAATCCCAGAGCAATTTCTCAGTTAGGGAAACAATCTAATACAGTCGCTGTCTTTTATGTTCCAGGGGAAATAATTTAAAAATCATTTGCTCTTTACGATTTGTATATGTTTTAAACGTACGTTTCAATGTTGGTTGTTGTCTGCGGCTTTGCACACTTTCAATTTTATATTATAGTTTTAAAACATCTACCAGTTTTAGAAAGAAAAAAGAAAAGAAAGAAAATACGTTTATTAGACCCCTCCGTGCCTCGGAAAGCACGTTAAGCCGTTGTTCCCGGCTGTTCTTCGTGATTCTTTGACAGTCGTTACGGATCGTCAGAAGCCCGAAAGTCTGACAACCAGTATTTCAAAGGGGTATCGTATTACCCAGTAACTGGGTTGTGGAAGGCAGATAGGTAGTCGCTCCATGTGAAATACTGGTATTCAGCTGCATCCGGTTAGACAGGAAGCCAACCCCAACATTGTTGGAAAAAGGCTAGGCAAATAATGATTAGTTTTACAACAAAGCAGCTTGCAACATTACATGCAAGTATGAATTAAAAGTAACTTCTTCACCATCATTAATTTTGATTTCGTACCTAAGTACTACAAACGTCTGCGGAACTAGCTACGAACGTGCTACGTATGCTCCCAAATAGTGTGCCTACGAAGGCCTACGCCTACGAAGGCGAGAAGCGGGCGCGAGGTGCGAGGCGCGAGGGAAGCCATTCATAATATTGTAATAACGGCTTCCAGCAGCAGTTATTCCGTGCTTAAACGTTTTACTGCGGTCATTATCTACCCGCTGAAAGGATATGCAGGCGATAAATTGTAGAGTGTTACCTACACGTACACGCGTATCTACGGCTACTTACTATCTTAAATCTAATCGCCATCGCGCATTCAGAAGGAAACGTTTAATGGTGTAATTGACAATTCTTAGATACGAGTCTTGAAACATAGACGATTTTAAGTGCACAAGCGTTTCATTTTGTTGAGAATAAATTTAACCCTAGACTGCAAAAAAATGTATAGTACTATGTATTATAGTATATGTATAGTACATATATTGTGGCTATAATATATCCAATTTCTTTAGCACAATATCCCAACCAGTATCACAACACAGATACTCCAATTGCCAGCGTATTTTTAAATCGTATCATATTTCCCGTATCTTTGTACTAAAATAGATATCTCATGGCACATAAAGGGAACGCGCCTTTCCTTTCGCAATAAAGAGAGCATTTAATCGAAGCTTATCTGGCCGGAAGCATTCATTAGATGATTGCACCGTTACTAGTGGACTCTTTCCGACTGACTCCGCCTTAGGACTTTTATTTATTTAGGAGATATGAAAATTACTATAATAGGGGCTCCTAGCTAAGTAATAACAGCCGCGCGGGTCGATCGATCAGGTTAAGCTACGCTTGCCGCAGTCGGTCCGTAGATGGGTGGACATCTTTACATAGCGAGAACCCGCTGTCCCTAGGAAAGCACGTTAAGCCATTAGTCTCGGCTGTTATTCTTGAATCTATGACAGTCGTTACGGATCGTCAGAAGCCCGAAAGTCTGACAACCAGTCTTACCAAGGGGTATTGTATTACCCAATAACTGGGTTACTGAGGTCAGATAGGCAGTCGCTCCATGTAAAATTCAGCTGCATCCGGTTAGATTGTAAGCCGACCTTAACATCTTTGGGAATCTTGGGAAAAGTTTAGGCAGATGATGATAATGATGATGATGGAAATTACTCTAATACCTTAGCTATGTATATTGTGGTTTGTGGTACTAAACTACTTAAAGGGTCGAGCAGAATCTGTAGGCCTGCCTACGATTCTGTTTAAAAATTACTAGTTTGCTAATAATCACAATCCTGACTTTCGAATGTGTCAGAATTGGTATTACACAGTTGGAGTGACTTGTACTTGACCTCCGCAACCCAGTTGCAACTGACGGAGTTAACTTTTGATTTCAGAGTTTTCAGGTTAAAGCAGCCGGTGTAGATTTTTCAGACTGTTTATGTTGTTAAAGTCTACATCTACCAAAGCCTAGCCCAAGTAAATGGGTATAATAGGTAAATCAATCTGCCTAGCCTTTTCCCAAATATGTTGGGGTCGGCTTCCATACCAGTACCAAACCAGTATTTTACATGGAGTGACTGCCTATCTGACCTCCACAACCCAGTTACTGGGTAATACCCCTTGGTAAGACTGGTTGTTAGACTTTCGGGCTTCTGATGACCCGTAGCGACTTCAAAGATCCACGAATGACAGCCGGGACCAACGGCGTAACGTGCTTTCCGAGGCACGGAGGAGTCTCGGTATGTAAAGATGGTCATCCATACACGGACCGACCCCGGCAAGCGTAGCTTAACCTGAAGGATCGACCCGTGCGGCTGTTATTACTTAGCCACGAGCTCCTGTGTATAATAGATAAACAGGCTCAAATGAATTACTTAGCGAAACTCCGCAGATGTGGATTTTCAACTACAATGTTAAGTTTGTTGATGGAAAAATAAAATTAATTCCCGCTACGGAACCCTTCTTCTACTTCAATAAAATAAATTCTTTGATGATTTGCTTTTTGGGGTCAACGAACGTAGGTATAGAGCTTGCCCACTCTGAAATGACGCACCCCACTACTTATTCGTACACTATGGCAATGGGGCGCGTCATTTCAGAGTGGTGTAGTTACCACTAGTGCTAGCCAATTTAATTTACCCTTGTATAATAAGAATAGTTTCATTGCAAACAATAAAGAAACTATCAACTTATCAAATTACAGTAAGAAGCTAATGAAGCGGTTATATTAACTAAAGAGGTTTTCTCACTCCCCGGGTATCGGACCTAAATCAACACGGCAAAGCACCCATGTAGATGTGCCTGTAAATAGATGGTGAACAAATATAAGAGGCTGTGGAGACGGTGGGGAACGAATCCGGGAGCCCATTGTATGCGGACTCGGAAAATATTGTTCAACATACCCCATCGATGTCTCGTTGTTTTTATTGTAGCTAATAGCTGTCCTTATTATTGAACGTTGATGGATGATTTAGGAGTAGTAGTAGAATAGGTAGTAGTATGTACCTATTTGTAAATGGGCTTCGTACACACTACTTTATACAAACGTATTTTAAGACGCCTAAGGGCCTGTTACACACAAATTCTGTTCCATTTTTGAATTTATTCGGTAAGTATTGGCTATTCGGTCATCGTGACATAGGGCCTAAGTGCTCTTTTGTTTCTGTGTATACATTAATTTGTATAGTCAGTTATTTATTTAATTTAGGGCTGATTGTTATTGAACAATCAGCCAATCAAAGTTATCAACCTATTGAGGTTGATAACTTTTACCTGAAGAATAAATGTGACAGTTTGACATATTTTCCATACAAAAGCTGTCAAATCGCCATATTTATTCCTCTGATAAAAATTATCTGACTATTGAACAATCAGCCCTTAGTACCTAGTGTAAATAGTTAGTTATAAAATAATTTACTACTGTATACTTTAAATTATTTAGGTTAAATGAAATGACATATAAATTTTTAGATTGGATTGGAAGCGCGATTCTGAACGATGGACGCTGCATCGTTACGTCATCAAAATATTCCTTAAAATTAAAGTAGAGAAGGTATCGAGACAGTTATCCTTTTTAATACTTCAAATTCAATCTATTATGTATTCAGGTTCTTACTTCCAATACAAGTTTACCACAGGGTTAAATAAAAGGAGCATCTATTTTCGCGTATTTCAATACCTCTCTCCACGGGAGCATAGAATACTGACTATAATTAGGTATTCTGCAAAAAAATCAATAACTCCGGCAAAAATAGCATCAGCGTAAAATCGCAGCAATATGAGGTAAGCAGTTCAAAAGTGGTGCATAGCAGAGCGAGCGGAGCGGAGCGGCCACCGCGCGCCGGCAGGTGGCTTAAATTACCGCATTTGTTACACGTTTACACGAAACTGTATCAATATTTCATGCGGATTTACACGAGCTATCGCGATGCTTTGCATTTTGCTATCCTTAAAATATCTACGCAGCTTTTGATTGCAAAGTGAGCAATAAACACCCTCCGCTTTAATTTATCGCAGTCGGAACTTCACGATTTGCCAACTAGAAGTAATACGCTCTTGTAGTCAACTATTATTTCAATAAGACAGCGCGCTGAATCCCTACAATGACAACTCACTCAAATGTAAACGCGAACTATTTCCATAAGAAAGGCATTGCGAAAGTTTTTCAATTTTCAAGTGACGCAGGTATGATGGAGAACTTTGGCTTCGGACGCAACGCCGCCGAACCGCCGCCGCACCGCAACCGCACCGCCGCCGCGCCGCCGCCGCTCCCTCCCAACTGAAAGGTGATATTGTTTAATATGAGTGCCACTCAAGTTGTATGAAATTCTTAATAGTTTAGAATGAGCAATAAAATTACAACTTTCATAAAATACTTGCCTTTTTAAGGTTGCGTAGTGAACAAGAAACCCTTATAGTTTCGCCATGTCCGTCTGTCTGTCTGTCCGCAGTTTAGCTCAGAGACTCTTAGTACTAGAAAGATGCAATTTGGCATTGGTATACATATTAATCACGTCGACAAAGTGGTAAAATAAAATCTTGAAAAAAAATATAGTGCACGTATAGTGAGAATGATATTTTTTTTTCTCGTCTATACCATGATGTGGGGTATCGTTGGATAAGCCGTACAAAAATTTTGCGGATCTGTGAAAACCATTTATCGATTCAGGGATCCGATTGCGTTATAGTGCTAATTTTTTATAGAGTCAAGTCCCTCCCCCCCCCCCCCCCTTCTAGCTATATGGTTGTTTTTGGGTATGTAATAAAATTCACGGCAGTATATATAACGAAGATAGAAGGAACACTATCACCGCTAAGTAGGCTTTAAAAGTTAACGAGTTATAGTCGACCAACTTACATATGCAGTTAGAATGTGTACATGTTTTTCAACTACAATGTTAAGCTTGTTCTTGGGACAAATTCAGCCCAACTACGGAACCCTACATTGTGCGTGGTCCGACAAGCACTTGGCCGGTTTTTTAAACAAGGATTAAGAGAATATCAAACTGCTTTTTGAAAGTGCTTGATCAAAACTAAGCCTACCTTATTAGGCTAGTACTGCTGCCTACCTATATCTTTCACGTCTATAGTTTCAACAATTGTAAGCCACTTCATGACGAGGAAATAATAAGCCTCCGATCAAGTCACCATTCCTTACAGTGAGTAGCTTGTGCTTAGAGTGATGGCAAAACCACGGAGGTTTTCCGATTGGATGACCGGAATAAAAAAACAATTTAAATAAACATTCGCTTCAAATTAACAGAAAATAAAAAACTGAAATATGATTTAAGCTCTAAAACAGGGTAGAATTACACGACGCTTCGTCTTTTAAATATTTTTTCTTCGCTCTAACAATGTCGTGGAGCGCACTTTTATTTAAATTGATAATAGCTTGTAGGTCCGGGGCCGGGGTCTGGGGAGCGGCGACATTATGCAGTATCACGCGGGGATCACAGGGATTGTTTCCTAAAACAGGATCGAGTGGGAGCGGGGACTGAATTAAGCGGAACTGAAACAAATCGCACTTGCTTCTCTCTTTTTGAAACATCTCCCTCGCAAACATAAAAAATAGGACAGTTTTTTTATATCATCCACCATTCCGTCCATCGTCATATTGTCATGGTTTTGTATGTCTAAAACTCAATAACAACACAAGGACCCTCGACGCCACATCAGGTACGTATTCTTTATCAAAAAAACAATCTGAAGACTTCACCAACATTGCCCTTTTCTCTTATACTTATCTAAAAATGCCGGCGTGGGTGTCCCTCGGGGCTGACATTTATCAGCTCAATAAAACTTCCATGAAAACATTCAGTGACATCCAATATGATTTCATCGCTGTTTCCAAAAATCCCCAAAAAAAGGACATGAAATATTCCGGATTATTATTCGCTCGCTACTTTGTTATGGACACGTAAACTTTTATGTTGAACCTAAGCAGTATTTGAATTCTCTTTTATATTGGAAGGCAGACAGTGGTGTGTGACGGTCGTGATCGTAAAAAATAAATATACCTACATAAAATTGTGAGTATCAAAATGTGTTTACGAATTCTTTATTCCCAGTGTTTGCTTTGACCAGTTGGTAATAAAGAAAAAAAATGTCGTACACCACTCAGAAACACCGACTTACCGACTGTACTGTGTATTTTGGGAAGGAATTAATAATTCACACGTAGCTAACAAACGCAAACCGATGAATCCCGCCGTGTTCCAAAATTCAATAGTCATATCTCAAGAACGTTAGACCGGCGGCGAGCGGCGCGGTACGAGGAAGGTATCACGGAGGTAATTGCTGTTGTCAGGGTCGTGTCCGCTTTAATTATTTACAAGTTTATATGAACGTGTCAGTTAATGACACGTTAAAGTTAACTAGACTTGGTAATAGAGAGAGCCCAGCTGTATCCAGAGCGTTGTCGAGTTATGTCCCGCGCGAGACAGGCGCCCGATTAAAAATGCAACACTTCAAAACGAGCTGGATTCGGCAGCGCCGTCGCTCGCGCAGCCAGTGTTGTTATGACGCTGGAGCAGACAGCTCGCTCACACACTTGCGATACGTATAGTAGTGCTTGATGCAGTTGTTGTGGGCAGGTGACGGCTCCAAATGTAAAATTATAATTATTCCGTCCGAAGTAAGTCACATCTGAAAAGTGCATTACAAATACAGTGTTAATAAGTGCAGAAGCTGAAACTTTTCTCCGAAAATGTGACACAACGGCCGATTTGCTTAGTTTACAAATTCAAGCGTTGACGTGGGATAAAGCGCGCCATTTATTTTTAAACCATCGGCGTCAGATCGATCGCTGTGCTGGTACCTACTGACATTCATAAAACAGAAACGCGGCCAGCGAGAGACAGGAACGCTGCAAACGTTGGTATTTTATTTACGTGGAGAGCACAGCGATACTCGTTCCGCTTCTATTTTCGCACTATATCGTTTATTATGAGGGCCGACGGCGACGGCGGCACGGCGGCATGGGCGCACTGAGGGCGAGGCGGGCGCGAGTCGAGCGCAGGCCACTCCACTGCCTGATATTATATTCTGGAGCACGCCGCCTCACCTCGCTTCGCGCCAGATATTTCGAGTGTTGCTTCCACCACCTATGAATTTACCTAGTCTCAGTCACAGCACACGCCCGGTGCAGCCGGCCGCATCGCTCAATTAATATAATCGATACTGTTTGCTTCGGAGACGATATCCGGAAATATTGCAGTTTAGCTTTTAAAGTTATGTTTGGAAAGTTGTGGTTTTAATGGCCCAACAGCAAATTAAATAGTGAAAAGTTAACGTTAAAATAAAGTACATTAGCTGTGTGCGTCATGTGTTTAATTAAGTGCGTAAAACACAGCTATCATACAATTTGCATAATCATTGCGCGGCGTTAACCACAGCGGTCGACGAGACACCGGTATGTCTGACTACGCGGACGCGCTATTATACATATTTATTTTACACTATCCCAAGTAACTATTATTAAATGAATTCGTGTAAAAATCCTGTATTTTTTTACGATGATTTTTTTTTTAATATTTACGTTTTTGTTTGTTTTTCTTGTTTGCATTAGCATCAAGTCTACAGATTGTACTCAATACATAAACAACTCTTGATGATGATGATCAATTATAGTCAACATTGGAAAAATTACCTAAAAACAGCTGATGAATGCATCAACTGTTTATAAGTAATGTTTCCAATCTAACCTACTTATGTCTTAGGTATGTTCACTATTTATTTCTAATGTAGATAGAAGAACAAGATCAATGTGCTTAATCAACATGGGGTAAAACTCAAATATAAAGGCATGTTCATTCTCGGCTAGAGTGGGCTATTGTACTGTGAAAAGCTTCCTATACAAAGCCTGCTATACCGACGCTGACATAGATGCAATAATATACTATACTAACCACAGACCTTATGAGATTCTAACCATGCCAGACCCAGATACTTGTTTATATGTACTAGAAACACCTATATCTGCACTCCTCCAAATACTCAATCATTTATATCAACATTTCAAGTGGTTTGACTTGTTCCTAGATATACTACCTGTACTCTTCACGTGGACATTGTAAAAGGCTTCTGACTACGTCAAATATATCAAAACTCTTCTTGGGTGATTTTGCTCACTGCGATCTCCAATCAATTTGCCAACCCTGATGATTAGTATATCTGATATACAGGGTTATTGGTAAAACACCAGCAACCTCTTAAGGGGTCATTGTGTTATGAACAACTTTTACACATCATCTTCCTGCCCTTGTCCCATATTACTTGGGGTCGGCGCAACACGTTTTCTTCTTCCGTTCTCCCCTGTCAACCGTCACGCTATCATTCACTCCCTTCTCTTTCATATCATTCCTCACACAATCCATCCATTTTTTCTTTGGCCTTCCTCTGCCTCTCCATCCATCAACATGTATATTCATCACTCTTTTAGTCACATACGTTTCGTATGAACAACTATTACTAAAAAAAAAATAGCAATCGCGGGATCGCGAAAAAAAATTACCTGTTCAGTACATTTACTGAACTCGAACTCAAACTCGTCAAAATGTACGGAGCAGCTGATTTTATTTTCGCGATTTCAGGTTTGGTCCCATAATAAAAGTTGCTCATAATGATGAGAACAATGACCCCTTGAGAGGTTGCTGGTGTTTTACCAATAACCCTGTAGGTATATTAAATTTTAAAGTTCCTATGCATTTTAATAACACTAGTCAACTAATAAATTACTTGGATATTTGCAATATGAATCAATTAGTGTTGAAGTGTACACTTCTACTTAATTAAATTAAAATCTATCAAAGGCATTCCTCTATAAACTTGCAAAGGAACCGGGAGATACTCTTTCATGAATATAATGTCAGTAATAAACGCAGCAGTTTATTTTAGACTAGCGCAACGCTAAAAATTGGAAATGCAATTTTAATGTGCAGTCGACCAAAATGTACATTTGAAACAAGAGTGCCTTTCTTAGTTTTGGTCAATCATAATTATTCGCTGAACGCATTTGTTAGTTCGCTTTAAACTAAAAATGTAAATAGGTCAGACAGGCCGAGCTTGCGCGCATTATCAATTCATCTACCTACATCTACTTCTATAATTTATGAATTAATTCTTTCCCTATTTGGGTTTAAAATAGCAAATTGGTACTCAGATACCACTGAGAGGGAGAATCGATACTTTACAGTTTTGGGACAGACTACTGTTTGTGTAGTCAATACATGCTGTATTATATCAGAGTGAACACAAACCTTCCAGCAGATAACAAAGAATACCACACTTGCTGTTATTTTTGGCAAAAATGCTCGTCAAATAATACACAAGTGCATTTTTTTCATGAAGTAGCATTCTAATTATTTTCCTATGATTCTTAATTCAATATCATACAAATATCATTAGTTATGTCTTCTTAACCTTGACTCACAAAATCTACATCTATACAAATAAACAAAATTGAAGCGTCTGTTTGTAATGTCAAAGCTTTTTACTAAATGCATATCACACTATTATTATAAAGGCGAAAGTTTGTGACTGTGTGAGTGTGTGTCTGTTTGTATGTTTTTTACTTCTTCACGCTCAAACGGCTGGACCGATCTGGATGTGTAGATAGCTTATACCTACTACTTTACTACTACTTTTTATCTCGGTCTACGCGGGTGAAACCGCGGGGCGCAGCTAGTGAAAGTATATACGGTACTTAGTACTATCACAGTGTACTATGGTACGAAGCCGACCCCAAAATAGTTGGGAAAGGCTAGGCAGATTGATAGCTTAGAAATCTATTTAGACCAGGGCCAAACCGTTTAAAATATGGTAAAAAAAAAAATATTCTTAATACGAGTGATCGGAAAATTTAGTTAATGATGTAAATAACGAAGGAAAAATAGTCCAGACTCAGAAAAAGTTCTGGAAGGGTAAATTACTTGAATAACAGAGCATTTCATAAGAAGTAACGCGTTTTATGAATGTAAATGTTTATTAATAATAAAGAAAACGAAATTCACCGAAAAATACATTTTTGAAAAGTAGTTTTTTCGGTTGTTCGCTTTTTTAACGATATTTTTTACATAAACAATATTATATTTCAATTCCATATGAAAGCTGAGATTTCAACGAATAAAATGAGCACTGGTAAAGGTCATTTATCTAATTTTTGCCAACCAAATTTTTCAATTGGAAATAAGGTTTTTTTTTTTATTTTCTTCATAAAACATCGAAAAATAAAGTAATAATAAAATACAATAATAATAATATAATAATATTACGCTTTGAAAAAAATTGGGCTTGTTTGAAACACAAAAAAAAAAAATTTCACCAATTTTCATGAAAAACAAAAAATGTTTGCTATAGATATAAATTAAAAACTGAAAAAACGGTTTTTTGCGTTTTTCTCGATAATTTTGAAGTTTGTGTAAAAAATGTAAAACTTTCTTTTCACACGTTATTAACGTGTGAAAAGAAAGTTTTACATTTTTTATTGTCTACGACATTCACATTTAACTTTTTTCGATAGGATGCATAGTTTAGCCGCAAATCGCAAAAAACTAGTACAAACCCCTAAACCCCCAACCCTTTCCAGAACTTTTTCTGAGGCTGGACTATTTTTCCTTCGCTATTTACATCATCAACTAAATTTTCCGACGACTCGTATACTGCTAAGAATTGTTTTTCCTTAAACAGTATTGGCCCTGGTCTAATTGTTTTGTTTGTAATTCTTTTGACATGACGCCAGTGCACCCATGCGAGGCAAGAGCGGCTAGTATTTATCAATAGATGTTAGTTAAACTAAACTCTGCATTTAGCTTCATAATCGCCACTAAACCAAATTCCTTAGTATTGACTATATGGCTAGATAGGTGACCTCGACCAGTTCAGGCATAGCCGCATAGCTAATAAAATAATATTATATCGCGCGCAGAATCCATTGGTTGCAAGTGGACGGGAACCGTTCTTTGGAAATACTCCCGGCTAATATTAATAAACTCAATTCGAAAACGAAATCTTTTTAGTTTATTATTGACTTTAAGTTTATTTGAGATATGACTATAAATCATTTAGACATAATATAATAGTATTTAGGTCAGCTTGCGTAAACGGACGAGTTTTATACACTGCGTGTGTACTTTGAAATATCTTTATGAGTAATTGATCTTGATCTTGGCTATGAATAGGTAGCTGTAAAAAAACCTGGCAAGTGCGTGTGGGACCAAACCAACATTGAAAAAAAAAATTTTTGCATTAATACATCTTTATAATAAAAAAAAGCGGCCAAATGCGAGTCGGACTCGCGCACGAAGGGTTCCGTACCATTATTTATAAAAACGGCAAAAAAAATCACGTTTGTTGTATGGGAGGCCCTTTAAATATTTGTTTTATTTTAATTTAATTATTTATTTTTAAAGTGAATATATAACTAAATATTCTGTGAATATTTCAAGCGTGGTACCTGTTGCCGTTATCAATATCGAGCAAAAACGGTAAAAAAAATCACGTTTGTTGTATGGGAGCCTCTTAAATATTTATTTTATTCTGTTTATTTAGTATTTTTTGTTATAGCGGCAACAGAAATACACCATCTGTGAAAATTTCAACTGTCTAACTATCACGGTTCATGAGATACAGACGGACAGACAGACGGACAGACAGACGGACGGACAGCGGAATCTTAGTAATAAGGTCCCGTTTTACCCTTTGGGTACGGAACCCTAAAAATGAAACGCTGTTCGTTGGTAAGCGCATCACTTGAGAACGGCTGGACCGATTTGGTTTTAAAAAGTTCGAATTAGTTTCTTACGGAAAGAAAAATTGTAAAAGTTTCCCAGAAATTTTTCAAATTCGGGAAAAACTTAAAGTGGTTTTTTCTATTGGAATTGAAATTTAGACATTGACGTCTGTCGGGTCAGCTAGTTATTAATAAAAAAAAAAACTATTAAAACCAAAGTTATTACTGCAGTTGTAACCAAAAATATCCACTAACAATTAATTAACTTATAAAAAAAAAGTCACTTCGAAACATCATAATCTTTTAAATTATGGGACCCAACGATATCACACGCTTTTTTATTTTTTCTTAAGTCGGTTACATGTATGGGGAGAACCACCCGTAATTGTTCTGGCACTACACCATTGTTTAACGGGGCACAGAATACACCTTTATTCCATTTTTTATCGATATAACGAATAAAACGGCTGTGTACCATCCAAACGTACGGACAGACAGACATGGCGAAATTATAAAAGTTCTGTTTTTGGCTTTGGCTACGGAACCCTAAAAAAGCTTGTTATAATAACGAATCGATAACCAACCAACCAACCAACGTAACCAACGTAAGCTAATCCCTGATTATTTAAAAACAGGCTGAAAAATCTGGTCAAAAAGGATTGTTTTGAATAAAACTACTAATGCAATAATTAAAAATGCATGAACTGTAAACCAATATAAAATAAAAGTGTCAACTGTGCCTTTAATTTTCGTGGCAGACGGAAATAATTTCTGTAATTATCTTCCCATCATTCACGTTGCAAATAACAACTACTACAGGTACTGCAAATATTTATTTATGACGATAATTATAATTTATGCATCATTATTTTAACGTAAGCCGGTTTCAGGCACAAGATACTAGAATACATAGCGATGCAACCGGGAATTTAAAAAAAAATACCGACAAGGTCCAGATACGTCTAAGTCATTATGAATAAAAATGGTTAAGGTGCTGACAACTTTACAGGTCCTTAGATAAAAATGAGACATAATAAGATTAACATTTCATTTACCTTACTTTGTATCACAATGTGTGAAACGACTTTAATATAACCAGAGAGCATGCAACTCAACAAAAATAAACAATACCTACCCGTCTGCAACTTTAATTGACTCCATACTGTTGCACTCTATTTTATACAAGTGAATTACATGACTGTTATTATGTTGCCTGTAAGTATGTTCAACTGTCTTGTTATCTTCGTTTTCTATCGCGGATACATTATTTCCTCACTTTGGTAGGTACTTGCAATAGATTCAATTATTATATCTATCAAGGATCCACGGAACAAAGTTGAGGTACTTATTTTTTTTAATTATGACATTCTGTCTCATACTGCATCCCTTACAGCACTACTTCCAAGCCAGTAAAGTATATTAACAGAATAGATTTCTGTGAACAGTTAATAACGACATTCGGCCTACTTAATGGATGTTTTTCGAAAAGCTCCAATGTTATATTCATTAGTGGGTGCTCGCTGTGCGCCGTTCATTAGTACTGTGCGCTTTATCTGCAACTTTTGTCTCGCTCCTACCTTGTTATTCATTCAATTACAAGCCAACTAATTGAAAAATCACGTTGAAGAGAATGTATTGTAAATGGGATGTGCAACAATGTTCACCGACTTATACATACATATGCAGCATACGCTAGCAGTATACGCTAGCAGTATGTAATGCTTGTTATACATAATATACACGTATTACGACTGCATCTTGAGATTAGTGTGAGGTTTATTATTGATGGGACCTTATTTGATGCGTGTCATTATTCATAAGTTCATAACAACTTAATTAAGTCGGTTAATGGAAACAGTAGATACCAAAATGTTGACTTCGGGAGTAATAAATTACCTGAGAGGCTTTATACAAAGTTTAAAATGTGGGTTTTCTTTATAGATTACGTGAATGTGCAAGTCCAACATTCGTAAAACAAAGGCGGGGTGCAGGTGGCTGCCCCGGACCTCTGGGCACAACACTTGCATAAGTCCTACACCTGACGTATCGATCTTACATGTCTCGTAGTGTTGTTCGTACTACTAAAACGGCTATAAAATATATTTATATGTTTGCTGCAATAACTACACGATATTTTAGGGTTATCGAGAGCCCTTTAGTACCTTTTATGAAACTATAGAATCCACCCCGAGTCCATTTAGTTTCTTTTTACATTTTAGTCGTCTGATTTATTTTTGGCAACTGAGATAATTACTGTCGTGATTTGAGTTTTACGAAATAACTTGAATACCTGCTCTGATTTCCTATTATTTAATTCCCTATGCCCTATATTACAGCTTTATAACAAATCAGCCTAGCAAAATAGGCAGAGGTCTCAAAATATGAGCGTAAAAGACCGTAGCACGAACGCTATACGCGGGTGGGGTTGCACACCTACTGGTGAACCACCACCAACCGCCGTGACATCCGAGGACACCTCTAGTAAAGGATGCCTACCCACAGCATTCACCAGAGGCTGGAGGAGAACCACTCTATACTGCATATTAGTGTTCTTGATGATACTCGTGTTTCTAAATATTGGGCTCACGTTGTGGATTGTCGGCGCTTTGAAGCTGAGTATGGTAAGGTTTGAAAGCTTTTTACTTAATATCTCAAGAAATTAATAATTGACATTATTACAATAATATGTAGGTTTAAGATAAGATGAAGCCAAAAATAAATAATTTTACACTTCTGTACAATGCGTGCCACGAAAGATGAGACTTGACGAGCGCAGTATCGCGCCTCCCGCGCTCTTCCGCCGCCCCGATGACGCCCGGTCCCTTCCCGTCTCAGACCTCATACCGCTAAAGAGATCTATAAATCAGAATAATCAGAATGAGATAATAATAACCAACTGCGCAAGTCAAACAACGTGTTGTCTCAAGTCTCATCTTTCGTGGCACGCATTGTACACACGGCTCCATTAAGTACTTACCCCCTCCCCCCCAAAAGACATGTCTGTGGGTTCAAATCCATAATAGGCCGAAGTTGGTTTTTGTATTTTGCAAAAACATTTTATTCTAATTATACTGTTTTAGTGAATATATAAGTTTATGTTAGTATTTATTTTTTTAAAGTATGTTTTCATTACTGTCTTTTTCAATAAAACGTTAGTACTTTTATTATTGCGTATAACGATAAGCAACAATAGGGTTAACATTTACGAAGAGTTACTCAGTGCCTAAATACACTGTTTCAAGACCGTTTGCCGTGCATAAGATTGGAGGATCAAATCCTAAGCACGAAATGTTCTTTTTGTCATGCATTATATTTTTTTTAATATAAATATTTTTTTCTATTTTATTTTAATAACATTTATAAAGAATTTAAAAATCAAGACAAATAAAATACTTGAATAATAATTTAATAATATTTATTATTGCTATTATGTAATAAAACTTTGATCTTATTTTACTACAAAGATTTATATTTTACAATTTGATTTGATAATTTATAGTTATCATAATATACATGTTTTGCCAACTGATACGAGTACAAACGGGTTCCTAGAAAAGTGATTAGTGGCATCCTATTAACGCAATCAACGTAACCGTATAGATCAAACGTTGTAGTTATAGCTTGAGGGTATGGATTCATTTTATAAAGAAAACGTAAGTACGTATATACCGTCAAATTATAAAATCTGTCGATTAGACAGAGACAAAGATAAAGTGACTAGGACGATAGTAGATAACAATTTCATCGCATTGCATATGGACTCGCTGGCTAGTTCGTCAAACTGCCGGTATGAGTATGACGACGTTCGGTGATGCGATGGTTCGAATCCAAGTCGAAATAATGAAGCATTCTTTAGATTATTCGTAACTAATTCAATGTTGCAACAGTGTAACATTTTTAAACTTGGGGGGTTAGCACATACTGACGCCGTGTGTACCTATACTCTTATAATCGTACGCAAAATACGCGTTTTTTCGTGGAGTTGCGGACACCAGCCCGTATCACCTATCACCTATGCTCGCTCGCATAATCACATTCCACGTTTACCTAAGCATGTTAATTCTAGAAGTTACCTTTAACTAAACTACACTTTAGTATTCAGGATGAAATGTGTTTCTTTTGTCTGACATTAAATTAATCCAAAGTAGGGAATTTTAACTTTGATAATTTTATTTTTAAGTTTCACACTTCTTTTCTCACACATTTTACAGAACAGTGTGGGACCTATACGGATAGTGAAGGGTGGTATCCACGTGGACGGACAGACGTGGGTGGTGAATAACCTAGTGGCATCCACCATCACTTCCCAGGTGGCACAACCCATCACCATTCACTCGCACCGCAACTTCACCGTGCAGGTCGCTGATCCAGACCACTTAGAACACTCGAAGCTTTTTATTAGTTAGTATTATTCTTATTTTTCGTCTAACATGCCAGAAAAGGTTTCTATTTTATAATAACTATTATAACAGACACTAAAAATTCCAGAACTACGGTATGATGATATATAAGGCACCTTTCTGTGTACTTTCTTTTGTAGCAGCTACGGTTGCTACGAGACTCGATTCTCGTAGCAGTCGTAGCAACTAAAGGGTCACATTCGTAGCCAGAGCTACGAACCAAGAGCAATTTCTTTTGTAGCAGCTACGGTTGCTACGAGACTCGATTCTCGTAGCAGTCGTAGCAACTAAAGGGTCACATTCGTAGCCAGAGCTACGAACCAAGAGCAATTTCTTTTGTAGCAGCTACGGTTGCTACGAGACTCGATTCTCGTAGCAGTCGTAGCAACTAAAGGGTCACATTCGTAGCCAGAGCTACGAACCAAGAGCAATTTCTTTTGTAGCAGCTACGGTTGCTACGAGACTCGATTCTCGTAGCAGTCGAAGCAACTAAAGGGTCACATTCGTAGCCAGAGCTACGAACCAAGAGCAATTTCTTTTGTAGCAGCTACGGTTGCTACGAGACTCGATTCTCGTAGCAGTCGTAGCAACTAAAGGGTCACATTCGTAGCCAGAGCTACGAGCCAAGAGCAATTTCTTTCTCCGATTATTTTAATGGTTTTGATTTACATACGACAGTATAATCTGGCTGTAGTAATATTTATGACACTGTTATGTTCTATGGTGCCTTCCGTCTAGCGTGACTTTTACACGAGTACCGAGTAGTAGTGGTAAGTATGACAAAAACAACAGTTGCCGCCAACAATTTCCTCAAACTATTTCATTCGACCATTTCCAGAGCGCGACCACCTCGAGTTTAGCGGTCGCGCGTTGCACGTGCGCGATGCACGCGGTAGTCCCGTATTCTCGGCTTCGCGCGATGAGGTGCGCGTGTTCTCCGACACGTTGGCGGTGGACGCGCCCGGAGGCATCAACGTGCGAAGCGCCGTGCAAGTGCCGATAGTGCGTGCGCCCCCTGCTTTCGATTTACAGTGAGTACTTTACATTAGAAAGCGAAACATATTATGTTCCGTCGATAAGTCCTAATTGCTTCTTGTTACAATTGTGTTCGAATAACGCCGGTCCGTTCCGATAAAATACACATGCATTTTTAAACATGCATCTATAACTGGGCTCTAATTGCAAAAGATAATGGAAGACTGAAGGTAGGCCTTTGCCCTCCAGTGGGTCACAACAGGCTCATACTAATATTAAACTGTATATAAAAAAAAAAAAAGTTCTGACCGACTCACTGACTGACTGACTGATATATCAACGCACAGCCTAAACCGCTGGTCCTAGAGACATGAAATTTGGAACGTGTATTCTTTGTTAAGAGTGGTATTCACTAAGGAAGCACTTTTGGATATTCCACCCCTAAGGGGGTAAAATAGGGGATAAAAGTTTGCATGAAAAATCTTACTCCTTGAGTTAATAGACTTGAATATTGGCACGAATACTTATCGAAGTAAACTGTAAAGTTTGTCATTTTTATGCCCGTTTTCACCAACCCTAAGTGACACTTAAATGAATCCCTAAATAAAAGTGCACTGTTTTCAACGCTAATCCAATAGTGCAATAATATTTAGAGATTAGTTTTAGTGTCACTAAAGGTTGGTGAAAACGGGCATTAGTTTTCCTAAACTACCCTCTAAGGAGGGATCGGGCGGTGTCAAAGTTTTATGGAGGAATTTTAACGAGCGGTCCGATTAACTTGAAAGTCAGTATTTATACTTGAGACCAAAAACGTGTATGAGGGTTTTTCGAAAATCTACCCCTAACGGGATGAAAAGGGGTAGTTAATTTTACAGGGGTGGATTTTACTGCGGGGCTTGATCAACTCGATAATTGGTGTAAATAATCTTTCATTCAAGTTATGGAAAAATCCCAAACGTTTTTTTTAAATTCCATCTCTGTGGGCGTGAAAACAATAAATACAGTTTATATAATCTTATTAATTGGTAAATTAACTTGAAACTTAGCACAAACAGTTGCTGTAAGTAATAAAGTTTGTCATTATTAGTTTTTCAAAACTACCCCTAGGGGGGTTTAGGGATATTAAACTTTGTATGGAAAAATTTTAAAGCGCGGTCCGATTAACTCGAAACTCAGTATTTATACTATTGACATAAAATAAACAACAATAAGTTTTTGGGTTTTTCGAAAGTCGATCCCTGACGGACCAAAAAGGGATAGTTAAATTTTTAAGGGGAGGATTTTACTGCGTGGCTTGATTAACTAAAAAAAATGTATTAGTAATCTTTGAGTCAAGTTATGGAAACATCAATTCATCATCAAAACATATATTTGCCTCAGTAAATAACAAAGATTGACACTTTATATTTTTTAAAACGACCCCTCACAGAGGATTTAAGGGTGTCAAAGTTAATACGGAAAAGTAGGTCAGGCGTGGTGAGGGGGAGAGGGGGGAGAGGGAGGGGAGTGGGAGAGAGGGAGATGGTGGTGAGAGGGAGAAGGGGAGGGGGAAGAGGTGGTGAGCGGTGCGGTGGAGGGGAGGGGGTAGGGACGGGAGAGGGGATGGGGAGAGGATTAGAGGGGGACGCTGAGGGGGTTGAGAGGTGAGGTGGAAGGGAGGGGTGAGAGGGGATGGGGGACGAGCGCTTTTCACTCACTCATCACTGATTCATTGAAGAAACCCTGAGAACTGAGTCATTTGACTGAAAAGTATAAAGTCGGAACGGCACAAAAAACAGGAGTCCAGTCGCACGTCGGAGCTGACACAAACTTTTTTCTTTGTTTGAACGCGCTAGTGTCTAAAACTACTCGTCGGATTTGAAATATTTTTTTTGCATTTGATAGCCCAATTCTTAGGAAATGCTATAGGCATCTTTAATATCACGGTAGGATCCTTAGGTGTCAAGCAAAAAGAAAAAAAGTCAGAAAGAACGCTAAGCGAAAACGAAGCATTAGCACGGGCAGACAATGCGATGCGACGGGGTGGGTCAGGGGAACAGGAAATTTAACGCGGACGAATTCGCGGGCAGAAGCTATCTATGTATAATTATATACATAATATTATATACAAATAAAAACAGTTTTTTACTAAATGCATAATTATGAAAATACCCCGACAGACGTTGTCCTGTCAAAATTTCAATAAATCGAACGGCGGAAAACAAATGAAAAACTGATTATAAAATTAATTTGAAATTTAAATTCTAAATAGAATGAATGATTCCCGACAGACGCGGTTGCCCTGTCCAAATTCCATGTATGAGAAAAATAATTTACTTCATATTTTTTTTGTGAATTTTCCTGTTTTTAATAGATATTCTGCTATTCGGGACGAAAACAAATTTAGGTCTTTACCTATGAAATTGCCGTTCTGCAGTACTGGCCATTTCAAATCAAAATAATTTTTGTTTGGCTAAGAATTCTAATTTCAAATTAATTTTATTTTAAAAACATGGATTTTTTTTTTCCAAAAGTAGTAATTTGTTTATTGATTAGTGTTACATTTTCATCGCACTTCAATCTTTTTCGTCATCATGGATACGTTAAAAATTCGAGAATTATGGAATATGAGTACCGTCGTGGCAGCAACGCGGCACAAGCGGCACGCAACATCAACGACGTTTACGGAGCTAACACTACAAACCAACGCACCACTTGTTATTGGTTTGCTCGCTTCCGTTCTGGAAATTTCGACCTGAAAAATGAACGTCGCGGTCGTCCGAAGACTTTGGTCGACAATGACGAATTAAAGGCGATTGTGGAAGCTGATGATACACAATCTACGGCTGAATTAGCAGCAGCTTTCGACGTTAGCGTCAAAACAATATTGGTCCATTTGCGTCAAATTGGCAAGGTAAAAAAGCTTGACAAATGGGTGCCCCACGAACTCAATGATCGCCAGCGCGAAGTACGCGTCGAGACGTGCCTTGCACTGCTTAACAGACACACAAATGAAGGAATTTTGAACCGCATTGTTACCTGCGATGAAAAATGGATTCTGTTTGATAACCGCAAGCGCTCAGCAAGTTGGTTGGATCCTGGTTCAGCACCTAAACAATGCCCTGAACGAAAACTTACCCCTAGAAAAGTGATGGTCACTGTTTGGTGGTCTAGCGCCGGTGTGATTCATCACAGCTTCTTACCAAACGGGGTGAGCATTACTTCAGATGTGTACTGTGAAGAACTGAACACAATGATGGAGAAGCTGGCACATCTCCAACCAGCATTGGTCCATCGCTCGTCTCCGCTGCTCCTGCACGACAACGCGCGACCTCATACTGCACAGCAGACGGTCTCCAAGTTGCAAGAACTGGGGTTGGAAGCTCTCCGTCATCCGCCCTACTCACCAGACCTTGCGCCTACAGACTACTACTTTTTCCAGAATTTGGATAACTTCTTGGCGGGAAAAAAATTCAATACCCGAGAGGCAGTACAAAATGCCTTTGAAGAATTTGTTGCCTCCCGTCCAGCTGATTTCTTTAAGAAGGGCATCAATAAACTGCCACTGCGTTGGCAAAGATGCATTGATTGCATGGGTGATTACTTCGATTAATACAAATAAAAAATGCATGAAAAAAATTCGTTTAAATTTTTTCATACAAAACGGCAATTTCATAGGTAAAGACCTATTATTAGGGGTTAAAGTATGAAATTGTCGATTTGTACCGAAAAATTGAAATTCGTTTTTTTTTTAATTTTACATATTTATTTAATCAAAATAATTACCATTATTATCTATACATTGCTGCCATCTAATAGGAAGGTCATATAAGCCTTTGCGATAGAACTATCGTGATCTAGATTCGACAAACTGTGTGAAAGCATTTTGTACTGCCTCCTGAGAAGAAAACATTTTATCACGTAGAAAATTGTCCAAATCACGAAAAAAATGGTAGTCCGTTGGAGCAAGGTTTGGCAAATACGGAGGGTGAAGAATGGTTTCTAATTGCAGTTCCTGTAGAGTTAAAACGGTTTCTCGTGCTGTATGAGGTCTCGCGTTATCATGGAGCAATAATGGTGAAGATCGATTCATGAGTCGGGGCTGTTTCACTGCTAGTTTTGCTATCATTGTTCGGAGTTCGGCACAGTAGACATCTGCCGTTATTGTTTGACCAGATCGGAGAAAGCTATAGTGAATAACACCATGCTGAGACCACCAAACAGTTACCATTACCTTTTTATTGGTAAGCTTTGCTTTAGGACACTGTTGCGGCGTTTAACCTGGGGTCAGCCATTGCATTTTTCGCTTACGGTAATCCACTTTTCATCACATGTCACAATTCGATCCAATATTCCTTCATTTCTGTATCGATTCAACAAGGCAACACAAGTTTCAACACGCGTTTCTTTCTGCAGATCAGTCAAATCATGAGGCACCCATTTCTCATATTTTTTTTATTTTATTGATTGACACAAATGAGTCAATATTGTTGGTAAGGTAACGTTAAACCATGCCGCTAATTCCTGGGTAGTTTGGCTCGGATCGGCTTCCACCATTTCTTTCAATTCATTGTTATTCACCTGTGTCTCCGGTCTTCCACGTGGTTCGTTCTTCAAATCAAAGTTTCCATCATGAAAACGGTTAAACCAAAATCGCACAGTGCGTTCATTAGCAGTCCCCTCTCCAAACGCAACATTGATATTGCGAGCTGTTTCTGCCGCGTTAGTTCCGCGTCGGAACTCGTATTAAAAAATAACTCGAATTTTCGAAGTACATATCTTTCTCGTCTAAGCTGAATAAAAAAAAAACAACTGAAAGTCGATAATCAAATTTGCACATTTTTTAAAAGAAGAACTTCATAGGTACCTTATGAAAAAAGTTTCACTCAAAAATCACAAACCATGAAGGTTCTATGTCAATTCGAAGTTCCTAATACAATAAACGGCAATTTCATACTTTAACCCCTATTACAACAAACCAAAAACCATGAAAATCGGTCCAGCCGTTCTCGAGTTATAAGTGTTCGAACAAACCCGACTTTGTTTTATATATTATTAAGATTACAGTACAAAAAAACAATTTTCACATGTTTTGTCCGTCTTTCTGTTTCTTCGTTTGTTCCAGCTAAACTCCGAAACAGCTGGACCGATTTTGACGGCATATCCACTGGCAGATAGCTGATGTTATAAGGAGTAACTTATGCTACTTTTATTTTAGAGAAATAATAGGGTAACGCGCAAGAAAATTAAAACCCATGAAATCCGACATACACGCGTGCGAAGCAGCGGGCAGAAACTGTATTTATTGTTTATCAGTCAGGTCAGGTGCGTAGTACTCACAACCGGCGAGCGTGTATGAGTAGATGTATGAACGTCAACGAGGCTAAAGGAGTATGTAAGGATCGTAACAGGTGGCGTTCTGTAGATTCTGCCTACCCCCAGGGGAAGAAGGCGTTTATGTACCTATTCTATTTTATCTAATTATGTTATTGCTTATTTAAGGTTGGAATCTCTCACTAGGCGGTTGGATTTAAGAGCACCAGAGAACATATTCCTGGAAAGCAGAGCCGGAAAAATAGAAATTACATCACACGGCAACATCAAACTAGACTCTGTTGTTGGAGCAGTACGTATGCCTTGTAACTAATATTTTCGACGTCATTGATTTTGATTATGAAAATAAATCTTCGGATGTTAATTTAATTTTGAATTGTATCATTGCAGATAAAACTCAACGCTCAAAATATAGTGATCAATAATTTAAAAGAAGCTGTTAGAACTGAGAAGCCTAATAAAAACTTGAGAAGTACTAAAGTTTACCAACTATGTGCATGTGCGTCGGGGAAACTATTCCTGGCCGCGCCCGAATCTCCGTGCGTTGCGCACGACGACGACACCGAGCTGTGCCGATGATGACCGAAGATACACGAACAGTGTATAGTGATGCACCTCAGCGTAGCCAATACAGACCATAGTGCCAAATATATAAAGTGATGTCAGTAGGTTAAATCAAAAATTGTATTCCATAAAATAGAATTGTTATACTATTTTACTATCGTTAGTTTAAAGAAATCTACACAGTATTATTAAAATAACAACCGTTTTATTGCAATTTATAAATAGCAAATAATATAGATTTTTACATTTTGCACGTTGGAATTTTATAAAAGTAAAAAATAATGAAAGTCTTAAAACATTTACAAGATGTATTTAAATATAAGTAGATTAAAAATTCATAGTTTTAGTTGCACTTTTAGTCAATTACGTACTTGAATGTACTTCTGCCTTTTTACCAGCTCTTATGATTAGCCGCCTTATGCATAAAATTATTATATAGATATTAAAGAGTGATGCTAATATTAGTAAAATAATTACCTAGCTAGCATTACGTACAATGGTAGCTCAACAATAGACAAGGCTAATGAGTTCATTTACATTATGGCATTGTGGACACCCGCGCTACCTAGTCAGCAGTGTTTCAAGCAAAAGTCAACATATCTCAGCCCTGTCTGAGCTCTTCCCTGTAGACCGACATCTAGTTTAAGACATTAAGAGAGATACTACTGTCCAAATCCCCACGTTTGGCAAACAAAATCGTAATCGCAGTAGCTTTTCACCATCGCACAAATAATGTTACTATTCATAACATTCTATATATGAACTATAATCCTACGCCGCATTTCAAAAAATTCTAGCTGCGTAGATATCATATTTGGTATAATTCACACATGACACAAGCTAAGTCAACACCAAAATTGTAAAGGATTCCACAAACATATTCTTCTTCTTCGAATGCGATAAAATCTCATGTGTTACGACTTACGAACCAGCATTTACACTAGTCGTTTTCTCGCGGTGGCGGCGGGGCGAGGGCGTGCGGTAACGGCGATTGAAACGCATAATGTAAATGGGCCTGAAAAGAAATAGCCCCAGCCATTGAATAAAATTGTCAATTTGTAGATCACGGTGCATTTTGTTTACGTACGCATTATGAATTGTTAATAAATATAGGTACAGTATTTAATGTTGATTTGCTTTCATGTTCTGATGTAGATACCAATAAAGTTTCCTTGTGAAAATCATCAATTTTCAAGTGAAGAGGAGAGTTTTTCAAGTTTATTTGTGCCATAACACAGCCCAAAACGAATCTATACCTACAACTATGTTATACACTTGCATTACCGCTCAAGCTGCTAGACCATCGAGCATTCGAAATATCATAACATCAAATTATGAAAATATTATAATATCAAATTTGACGACACGGTTGGCGCAGTGGTTGAGCGATTGACTGCTGCGCAGCATGTCGCGGGTTCGATTCCCGCACGGAACAAATATTTGTACGACCTACAAGTATTTGTTCCGAGTCTGGGTGTTTTTCTATCTATAATATGTATGTATTTACAAAAAAAAAAAAAATGTATATAAGTAGTTTATCAGCCATCTCGTTACCATAACACAAGCATTAGGTTGCTTAGCTTGGGGCTAGATGGCGTTGTGTGATATGTCCAAACATATTTATTTATTATTATTATTATTATTATCATAAATGAGCTAATTCCTAAATATCTGTTCGGGTTAAAATCCCAAGCGAGTGATTAGTGTGGTAAGCATCGCAGCGGCCGCGGCGAGTCGCGACCGGACAGTGCCGCGCCGTACTGCACCGAGCCGCACCGCACCGCACCGTACCGCGTACTCGGTAATTAGAGCTAGCCACCGACCACCCTAATTGAAACCGCAACGACAACGTTTTGTTTCTGTCGCTTTTTTCCCCGCGCTGTTAACGAGGGGCAACATTAGGATTGCATCTTTAGAATTTTACTTACTTGCTACACGTCCTCGATTCAATACGGTGGGGTTTCAGTTGTTTGAGTAATTAGCTAATTCCAGCTAACAGCTGTGCTGTTTCCACAGTTCCTTTAAAATCTGCTACAAAAATTGCGGGAAACTAATTGAACATATTTTAAAGTTGAATATACAGTCAACGTTAGTTTATTTTTTAGTGTATCGTCCCGAAAATATGTCCTTCATGACGCTTAAAGACCTATACCCTAAATTAGGCTATATGTTGGTCATCCTACCTGTGTTCCATAAACGTCCTATCAGTTTACCACCAATTAGGTACCAACGATACCCAATCAAGAGCGGTGCTTCTCATGATCCGATAAGTGCGAAGATCCAGATATATTAGATAATTGCAGCCACTCAGCGGTAATGTCTTACGTCCTATTTATATGTAAATCGTATCCCGAGCAAATAATAACGCAGCGGCCATACTCAAAGAGAAGACGAGCCGAACGAACACACTCGTTGAGACTGAATTTTATTTGTTTACTTTATCCTCCGCGTGACGTAAAGGAGCTGTGAACTGTTACGTTTATTTCACGACACTTTTTTTAGTTACGACTCAATAAACAAAGACAATCGAGTGCAAATATTGGTACACATTTTGATTTCTGTTTGTTTATCCAATCTTTGAGCAATAAAATGTAACGAAACAATCGTGGAGCATCAAAGAAAGCACAATTTTTCTTTAAGGCAATTTTAAAGAAATTGAATTGTATTTCGGTCATGTAGTGGTGTTAGCATAACCCCAACGACTCGCCTATAACGTTTGCTGTGGAATGTTACAAGTTTCCGTTTTCCCCGTTGTTTCATTTGTCGCTAAGGGCACAAGTTTCTTTACGACTCTCCGGATACCTTTTAAATGCGCTCCCTACAGCATCACAGCCTGCCGTTTTATCAGATCACCTCCCATTACACACGACATGCACATATGTTTCGCAGTTTTTGTTTTCGTATTCCTTTTTATTGGGATTATAAATAAAGATTATATCTATTTGGGATGTTAGGGATGCTGTTTTTTTTTTTATTTTTAGGGTTACATGGGCCCTTGGAGAATTTCGACACTTTCGTCATTCTTGATGTCTTGATCTTTCTAAATCTTATAAATATTGAAATCAAACTGAGACAAATGCTTTCAATTATAACAAATCCAAGTATTTTCTAAAATAAAGGTATCAATATTTTTGTAGGGAAACGTGGGGTACCTACAATGAAACGAAAAAAGCATTTTCATGCCAGTGGTAACGACCGCGACTTAGGAGTTGTAAGTCGTAGGTTCGAACCCCGACAGGCGCTTTACTTTGTGTAAATTATTTTCATCACCACTGCTCTCAAAACGGATTATAACCACGGAGAAGGTTACGTTTATTCACTAATATTTAGTGCAAAACAATATTTCTTCTTCTTATTTTGAAACCGAGACGAGCATGTGGGCTACCTTTTATTCCGGAAAATTTATGATTCCTGAGGGGGACATGAAAATTCAACTTGTACCTCAGTGCCGCGCCGTGAAGCTAAAGAAGCAAGCAAATACATGTCATTCTACAGCTTTGATCACTATTGTAGAAGACTGACACCATCGCAGACGATAGGTACTTTCAAAGCTTCGGAGCAAATGGAATGGGATTTTGAGACAATTAAGGTAGGTAGTTAACCTATATCTATTTTCATTTTTGAGTCGAGCACTTTAACTGAGGAGTGCACCGTGTGTACACCGTGAAGGTCATTGTTTCGAAATAAGTATCCGGTGGAGGCCGGCAAGTTGCGGCTTGAAGCAGAAAATGTCCAGCTCCGAGTTCATCGACTTGTCCACATTATGTAGATGAGGCCGCAGGTGCTCGTTATGTGGCCAGGCGTACACAGTATAAAAACTTCGCCGAACAAAACGACCCTTCCACTCACTATTTGTGGACGGCGCCCTCTGCCGTCGTCTTGCTGGAAACTATAAGTGTTTTGATGCTCCTCCAAAAATGTTTGTATGATTGTTTTTTAGTTTTTTTTTTAATTTCATTAAGGTTTTGTGTAGGAAAAGAAATACTTTCCTTCTTTTTATGGATGATCCTATATATGCCTAAGGCTTCAATATTATAATATTCAGTTGAACTTAAAAGATCACAAACAGATTGCATTGATCACCTAAAGCAAAAACTAGAGAAAAGTCGAAGAAAAATTTGTAACTTAGGGTGGGTTGCACCAAGGGCTAGCTACATTGGTTATAGTTTCTGTCAATGTTAAAATGACGATAGAATGACCAACTGCTGTTGCACCGTCATATCAAATGTCAAAGATTAAGTTCGGAGCAGAGACATGACATTCGCCGCGTCTGACAGAAGTGACAGATATTTAACAATAACTTTAACCGTCGAAGCGTGGGCGGTTAAGTTTACAGTTAAAGTTATGACGTCAGCTCACAAATTGTCAAATTTTTTGTCTAACAAACTGAACTGGAACTGTAACAAACGTGGGTTGCACCATCTTACTTTAAATAACAAACATCGAACTGAAGGTGCGATGTTTGTTATTGATAAAGTAAGATGGTGCAACCCACCCTAAAAGTTTTAAATACCAAAATATAGTAAACACACAGTAAGTAACATAGTGTTTACAACACAAGAAACAGTAGATAAATATCAAATTCGTGATAAATAGGAACATTTCGGAGTTGGTACGCGGATGACAAATACGGCTGTTAAAGCCACCTGGCCGCGATACCTGTCTGCAACCAGTATTTACGTAATACCCGATGCTAACTGTACTCGTACTATGTAAAACAGAAAAATCATACGTTATTTACATTTTTCGCGGTAAATAATTGCCACTTTCACAAACACAGATTTTAAAATACAAAATGAGATGTGATTATTATACTTAAGAGCTAGCAGCATTAAACATATTTTATGCCATAAATATATATAGCAACACAATATAAACGTAAAACATTTTCCAGGAGGTATAAAAGTATAATGAGGACGCACAAAATGTAATTTTAATTTTATTCTTGCCGCTTTTTCCGCGGCTGGTGGCGCTTAATCATAATCACGGTGTGCGTGATAATCTCACGGCTCGAGCCAGGAGTGAAGAGGACACACGGATTATTTTTTCTCGTTATCTCCATGTTAGCTCCTTTGTGAATCGTGTTTACTTAGATACTTAGATATTGAGCTATTTCTGTCAGAGTTATAAAGATCATAATTTTGCTTACCTGACCAAAATCCCTAAGGGATCATCATCATCATCATTCTACACAGTAAACTGATTAATACAATACTTACCTATGCGTTAATGTACGATCACACATTAAACTTACAAGTAAAAATACAATGTTAGTGAATTGTGCCAAAGTGGACAAAAAACTGCTTTGGTAGGAGAAAAAAACTGTAAAATTAGATGTGTAATAATTATTCGTAGCTGTGATCATTAGGTATGTCATATTCAAAAAGAAATCTATCTATAACATAATATTTAACTAAACAAATTACGAAGCATCATTAATAATATGTCAATCACAGCATTTTCCTGCTCACTCCCACGCAAATATCTATCAGTCTTACTTAGTCGAGTAACTTAGTTAATTTTGTTTTTGAAAGAATTACCAGACTGCTCAGGTGACTGAGGCGAACGTAAGCTTGAAGAACATTAAAATTTAATTAAGTTAGCATAAAATATAAAGTAAACTGACAATTGAATCGTAAGATTGTTGTATTGAAGTACGATTGCACTCTTACCGATCAACGATTTACCATCTTTCGCTTATGCAAATGTATTGTGAAGACAAGGCGCGCTTCCTCTGCGGGACTCCGGCATTATATGGCAATCCCACTTTGTCAAGGCACCGACTTGGCTGTTATTGCGGAATGTTTCACCTGCAACACACTCACGGAACGTACTGTAATAACATTTACACAGGGGAAATTCAAACGTCGAACTATTTGCGCATTTGCCCCAAAATGGAATTTCTTTGTTACAGTAACTATAAATATTATACGAACGATGTGACAAAGAAGTCAAAAGGCAACGTTTGTGCTAGCATCAAATATTGAAAGGCGTCTAGTTATTATTCGAGAAAAATAAAAAATGTATTCGCTGTCGCTGAAATAAATGGCAGCTTCAATGAAACTAAAAAGCAGCCGCTAAGAGTAAGAGGGTAGGTACTGGTAAATGTTTTAAATTAATCAAGGCAAGGCTACAATCGGCTGATTTGCATTTATACGAGCTGCTCGCGCTCGCGCTCGGTCAAACCGCATCGATATCTAAACGGTTTGTCTTCAAATAGAATTCATACGTTTCTTTGTCTTTCGATGAACATTATTATCATTGATATCTACTAATATAATTATTGAAAACCATATACAATTTTTTCGAACAAAATTATTCTTCTAGGGTCCTTTAATAATTTTACTTTAAAAGGCTAAACCTTTCCTACCCTTTACGTAACATTTCAAAGCAAGGTTTTTATTCAGACTTGCATGTTTGTTTGTAATTAGCTGCAGTGAAGAGACATTTCTCTTAATTACTAATTAGCTATGACACAATAGCGTGGCAAACTACACAGTACACATAGGCTATAAGTACAATAGCTAGTGCTTCATGTAGCGATTAGATAATCTCTTAATAGCCTGCGAGCTGACATGTTTTGATTACTGCTATGTTATACCTATGATGTTTACCTGTGATATTGTACGCGACCTTAATTAACCACATTGATTAACTTATGAGGGAACTGTTTTCATAGATTTTGCACAAGAATCGAAAGCTCATAAAAATGTTCGCATCGTTAGTTAAATGTTAGGTTCAAACGGAGCCATGAAGTTTTACGCGACGTCGTCGGTAATATCGTTACGCCCGTGTTACGTCGAACACTTATTGAAACTGTTCTTAAGTGTTGTCCTTTTATGTAGCTACTCCATAAATGTTTGATAGGGCCATCTCGGGAAATCTCTGTCTCCATTCGCAGAGGGTCTGCAGTCAAATAAAACTGGAATCCCAAATATTATTCGGCGACATTTTCCCGTTCCTTCGATGTGAACTTTTATTTTTATGCTCTTACGTATTCTTATCAGAGAAGAGACACACTCCGGGAGAGCTTCTGACATACTGACTTAAATCCTTTACCCAAGAATGTAAGTTTGTCTTGGATTACAGTTTCTTCGTCTTTCTTTAATATTATTGTGGCAGTTTTAGGATTTAATGTAAAAAGGGACGATGATTCGATTTCTTACACAGCTTTATTGTTCCTATCTTTGTGAATGAAATCTTTGATACAAATGCCTTCAATCAATGACATTATTCAGGGAGGTATGCTTTATTAAATGGTAGGTTTAACTATTCTCAAAACGACTAAACAACTTTTATTGGAGTTTCAGCCATTATAGTAATTAACGACGTGTGTAAATTAACACGGTTTACCTTAATGAGACATTGCTTTGAACGTCTTGAGCCGTAAGCTATATGGAAAGTCAAAACCATTCAAAAGTTTAAAGACTTAAATGTTATTACGTATACATACCTTCGATCTTGTAATCCTGGCGATGAATGGGCCACTTGTGAACTTACAGAGGCTATCTATACGACACATTTACCTACATAAATACTTCGAGATAGTAAGTACACAACACTGCACCAATGCGGTGACAAGGTATCGTGATTAGCTTTTATGAATGAGTTGACATTGATTCCTTACAAATGTGCTATCTGTCTGTTTTTTTTTTCATAGTCGCTAAGTAGGATGAAACAAAAAAACTGAAAATACAAAGTCACAATAAAACATTTGTGTAAACAGAAACATTTTGTATCTTAGTGCAGTGCCCGTAAAGCAAGTGAAGTGTGTGAGTGACCCGTGAGTTCAGACTCCACTAGATCATGAGGGCGACAGGCGGCACAAATTTAATATATTTCTTGCCCACTGTTGGATAAACTGGGTTCTCTCACGAGTTCACGACACGAGTTTACACAAGACAAAAACTGTGAGAACAAAGTTTGCTGTAGTTGAAGTGGTTAATTAACTACACTGATATATGTTTTGTTTGACATTTGTGGTAGTGTTCGACAGAGGCATAAAATATCATACAACACTTAGTCCAATAGTCACACTATAAAAAGTGTGTGGTGGCTACGAGGCGTCAATTTGCACCGTATTCTTCAGCCGGTACGTTTATTACGTGTGGAGTATGAAATGAGGTGGTTCTGTGGTTTCAACTCGTCACATATTTCAGCGGCGTCACCTACCTCGTATTAGTATGCCACGCCACAATAACCGAAGTCGAATCACAAAAGATTTCCGGAGCGCGACTTGCACAAGGGATGAAAGCCAACATTGTGTAATCAGAAGGGTCGCAATCTCACCTCACCCCCTCGCTCCGTGTCGAACACAGCTTCATCAACAAGGGCTCTTTCTACTCATTGTGACATTTCAGTTCTCAATAGCAACGACTGCCGCGGCCGCTCCGCGAACGCAAACATATGAATTAGATTGTTTTTACACAAAAATGAAATGTAGGTAATCACCGCATCTGAGGCCTTTGTTTGACTTGCAGAAACTTTTAATATAAATAACTTTTATTGTTCGTCCTCTGCGAGCTAACGAAAATAACATTCCAGAAAATATGAGAATTCCAAAACATGTCATGCTTACCTATCAAAAATAACGAGCAAGATCGAATGTAGGTGTCGCGACGATAACACTGACACATGTAATGACGACTCATGTAAATTACGATATTTTTATTGCGACCAACAGCTTGACATCCTATCAGATCCATACGATTTGCCAAATCAATTTCCACACAGTTACTGTTATGTTTTCAAGAGAATGTTTGTGCAAATGGCTCGGCATGTGTGCGGTGTGCGTCGTCGGGTCGCGGTACATCGGCACAATATCGCGGCGACGTTTCTGCCACGCCGCGCACCCCACAAACGCGCCTCGCAATAGTTCCACGTTTGAATTTCTTGAACAAACGTTATTACTGCTCCAATAGCGGAATGTTCCGCTGAAACAATTCACAATAGCGGGAACTTCAATGTCAAAGGCAGAGGAGATTGGCCGGAGAAATTCGATGCAAGAATTTAAAAGAATGTAGGTAGACAGCTGAAATCTTCAATGTTTGGAATGAATGCATAACATTTATTTACATATATTTTTGGAGAAAATAAATCATATATTTTTGCTAAACACGCGGTGGGATAGAGAGAATCAGTTGCAAGGAGAATGGTTCATGTTTTAATACTTTCAGAACTCAGAATCAAAAATGTTCTTACATGCAGGTAAACACTGTACAAAAACAAACTCCCTACCAACACGATGAACGGGAAACGCACATATTTTATCTCTATAAACGTTGGTGCGGTTTTAAACTAAACATGAAAACTTAATACCGCATGCATTCCCCGAGTCGTAGGCTTTATCTAGTAAAAGCACAAACATAAACGTTCCCATATTGTGATAGATAAGTCTGTTGTCATAATACGAGGGTCAGGGCGGGCGTAGACACGGCCCGTCACTCACCTCAGGGCCGAGCGCCGAGGGCCGAGCGCCGAGGGCTGAGGGTCAGCGTCGCCGTATTCCCACACCTCGTTATTGTTTCATATAAACCACGCCATGATTTTATCTCCCCGTTAATTGGGTTAAAGGCTGCGATTTTGTTTAAATGCGTAAGAAATGTGTTTGAAAAATGTCTGGTTTCACGAAAATCAAGGTAGATATACATACATAATTAATTCTTAATGAAAATACTTACGTTTCTTATTGTTTTATTATTATTTCAAACTTCTATATTATTTAACCTTTTTTAGGAACTTCCAGCAACATAACATTATTACAGAAATTTAGTAATGATTATTTTACATGTTTTAGTAATAATTATTAAGATGATAAAACACAACTTATTTAGTTCATTAAACACCCCACCATCAACAATACAATTCTATAAAAGTTAAATAAAGCAAATTATAAAAAGGGCAAGTTATGAAGTAGAGCTGAAGGAATGGGTCTCGTACCTCGTTGCATTTAGCCGGCGGCGGTAATTAAGAATTCAAAATGCCTCTTTGTGATAGAGTTAAGTCGTTAACCCGCGACAAGATTTTACTCACTTTATTAAATTAACTAAGTTACGTATTGCCAAAGTACCTAACGAGGGATAAGTTACGTTAGCCGAGTAGCGTTTGAAATATCTTTGTCACGGTTACCTAAATTTTGTGGTCCAATTAATAAAGCTACCTTTAATTGGTTTCCTTAATTGCAGTTAGAGAGTGTTATTGTGAACAAACCACTTTTTGCATCATAAAGTTGATAAAAAGAAGCTCTGCATGAGACATCGTCTCAGGACAAGATTTGATTTGTGTCCTCGAACAAATCAATCAATCAATCTGCCTAGCCTTTTCCCAACTATGTTGGGGTCGGCTTCCAGTCTAACCGGATGCAGCTGAATTTACATGGAGCGACTGCCTATCTGACCTCCACAACCCAGTAACTGTGTAATACGATACCCCTTGGTAAGACTGGTTGTCAGACTTTCGGGCTTCTGACGACCCGTAACGACTGTCAAAGATCCACGAATGATAGCCGGGACCAACGGCTTAACGTGCTTTCCGAGGCACGGAAGAGTCTCGGTATGTAAAGATGGTCACCCATCCACTGACCAACTCCGGCAAGCGTAGTAAACCTGATGGATCGATCTGTGCGGCTGTTATTACTTAGCCACGAGCTCCTCGAACAAATAATACTATCTAAATGTCTCACACCATGTTCTCTTTATTACAATAAATAAATAAACCTCAATCACGTTTGGTCCGTAGATGAGTGACCATCTTTACATACCAAGACCCCTCTGTGCCTCGGAAAGGGTCCCAGCTGTCATTCGTGGAACTTTGACAGTCGTTACGGGTCGAGGTCGTCAGAAGCCCGAAAGTCTGACAACTAGTCTTACCAAAGGGTATCGTATTACCCAGTAACTGGGTTGTGGCGGTCAGATAGGCAATCGCTCCATGTAAAATACTGGTATTCAGCTGCATCCGGTTAGACTGGAAACCGACCCCAATATAGTTGAGAAAAGGCTTGGCTGATGATGAAATAAATATACCTCAATAAAATTGATTTCTAATAACAGACAATGCAATTTACGTCCGCTTCATACAATCATCGTCTTCCAACAAAAAGGAGAACCTTTAAAATCAAATCCTAATATCCATAATATGATATCACCGATAGACACATGGATGAGGGTAGATAAAAACAGCCGTAAGCACGTAGCTAATGCGAAAGGGGCTCATTACATTGTGTTGACACCGACAAATGCCCCTTTACATATTCTCACTGAGATCCCGAAGATTGAGCCATGAAATTGAAAACGATCCCTCTGAAGAAATTTATTCCGAGCACGAACTGCTCTCCCACTCTGGCGAGGAGATTTGCTCGTTTATTTTTATGAAATTATTAAAGATACACTTCATTTTTCTTTGTAATGATCAATACGGAATTGGAGAGAGATGTGTGAAACTCAATTTAGTACGACAAAGCTATAAGACAATCAGAAAAGCTATACTCATATCACACCGGCTCACACAAACACACGGAAACATTTTGAAGGAATAAATGAACTCCATAGATACAAAATGTTGCATCACTGTTTTAGGTAGGTATACCTGAAATGCCTAATTAATAGATCACGCAAATAAGAGCTTCAGAAATTTAATGGTGTTTTTAAAATTAATTATTTATTATTTGAAAACTACATTACTCAAATTACATAAGGCATTTCAAATCACTGTTCCCCTACGCTGCCCTAGTTAATTTCCACTGTATAATGATATTAGTGATCTAAAATACCCACTTAAATCTTAATACTTAGCAAGCCCACAAAGAAACTTCATAAAAATTAAAAAATCAAGAAAATGCTCACTAGGTACTATTTTAAGCTTTTAACTTGCATTTAAGTTTTAAGAAGAATTATGAATCTGAATTGAATGGAAGTAAAAGTTGCACCGAGTTTGAAGAACTATTGGAAGCTGAAAATATCAAACTTTAAGTGTGTCGCAGTTAAAAACCATATTTAAATAAAGCTTCTAATGGAAAAACCAACCATTCGATAATTTTAAGAGTCATGGTTATTAAAATAGGACGGAATATGAAGAGATGTATTATTGCGGTACAAACACGTCTGTTCGCCGTTTGGTTTGAACGCGGGTGAACACAACTTTTGTACTTTTTCACGCGGCCGCGCCACAGCTTGCCAACCACACGTTCTCTATTACTCGAAACTCGCGCTCTCCATTATCTCCACGACCGAATTTGTTTTAAATTTCCTCGCCACTTAAAAAAAATACGCACTCGCGTGTATTTAGCACGTTGGCTGCTAAAGTTTTGTAGGCAGTACACAATGTTTTCATTTCAACTGCACAGTTTCCAACAGATGCAACGGTTGATTATATTTTTTTAATTCCAAACTTGTATCAACTACGTTATATCCGGAAGCCATTTACTTTCCGGCCTTTAGCATCGTAACTGACGCGTAATGACCTCATCGTATAAAGAAGCAAAAATATCGCGAGCGCAATTCGTCATGTCATTATGCAAGGAAAGGGCGAACTTTACGAGTATAATAACGCGAGATGTCTGACTCGGTGTGCCTCATGAATGGTGAAACGTTCTTTATTGTGCCGTGTTTTATGTGAACGATTAACCTTTTAATGTTAGCCGGCCGCTCGATATGAAATCCCCTATCAAACCTGCCCACTCGTATCTATTATCTGCTGAAAATTCTTTGCATGTGTGCCAGGTCACTAAAATTCGCTATAAAAAGTATCTACTATACCTGACTTATATAGGTAGATGAAATACAAAGGCTTTCATTAACCATAGGGGTGAAAAAGATGCCACAGACTTCACAACGCCACGTACTACAATCCTTACAAAGGTAGGTACTTCTTTATGTAAGCAAAAGTAAAAAACATACTAGGTTCATAAGTACAAAATGATAATAATCAAAATGTTTTCGTAAGAAGTTTATAACGAGTCCTTTTTATGTCGCATTATTCGTATAACTACTGAAATATTAAACTGCAATTTGCGCGTCGGAAGCATTTTATAAAAGCATATCATTTTCAGCTTACACGCGGATAACATTGTGATTATACGTACTTAAACAAATTTTCATGATATTACACTCGTATAAATCCTAAATCGTCCTGTGAATTCCTGAGGGAGGGCAGAGCACGGCAACTTAATTTATTTTTGATGAATACTGCCTGATCACGTTGTTCTTGTCAAATCATGCGGTTAATGAAGTTTCTTTACCCTTTCGCAACGACCACGCTGCGGACATTATACTATGCCTATAGCCTTACAAAACCTTCTTGTAAAAGAATTTAAGAAGGTAAACACTCCAGGCAGTGATGAATTTAATAAAATTACTGAGCATTCGTCGAACATGGCAGCGCAAGCTCCCTGTAAAAGTTCTCATCAAAGTGCTTTTGAGATGTCACAATACCAGCAATCACGTGTTCAAGTTTTCTCACAACGTACACCTAGGTAAGTGGGTATCTAGACTAGACGCAGATGAATCAACACTTTTAAGAAGGTCGCTACTTTATTTTCATTTTATTCGTTATTGGTTTTATTTTATTTAGACTGAGTGAAAAAATTCTGAGAAAATTTAAAGAAGAAGAGCTTTTTCAATCGATCCTTTCGTTTAAAAATTTATATGCAAAAACCGTTGATAGTTTCCTTTATTTTAACACCATTACACATACACATACATATATACACAGAAACATCAAAATATCGGCCTATGATGTACCATCATATAGAGAAAACTTCATTAAGCCGAACATGTTCAATTACCGGCCAGGGCATAGGTTGCAGCACGTTATTGGCTGGACAGCACTGATACCGTGCTGCATTCGCGTCAACACGCCGATGCCGACAGCAGATAGCCAATGTTCAAAATAATTACCTCCTCGAGATCTACACTATGTCATAAAAACTTTGATGGAGTGTTCAGTGCACTGGTTTAACGATTTCCTCGCGAAACAAGTGACAACTAAACGTTTTATTTGCTTCGCTAGAACACCGTACGATTCGTAAAGTTAGCAAGCTCGTAATGCCTCCTTTAATTGTTCTGTCTAGTGCTTTGATAGGCATCTCCTCGTACTTACCGAAGTTAGTTAAGTAGTTAATTTGGAATAACTTTAGAGACGATAGCCTAGGTTGCGATACTTAGCCAAAATTATAGCAGGGGGTACGCTTGAACATAAATTAGAACATGCTTGAGGCTTTGTCTAGCGCTAAAAAGACGTAAGTATCCTCCCACTATTAGACAAATACGACATTGTGTAATAAGTATCACATAGTCACCGACACGTTGTTTAATTTTCCGCTCCCTCGCACGCAATATTTATATCATCGGCACAGCACATTACTTGTTTACTCGCCACGCACACAACTTGTTTATTCATAATCCTGAATTAAACGTTTTAATGACTCTCATTAATGTTCGCTTGATTACTTTGTCTTCTGCAATATTAAAAAATTGTGGGGGACATCTAGTGTGCGTGCCATTTTATGTACGGGTGTTATTCCACGCGCGCCTCAAAGAGATGTCAGCAGTGACGGGGTCAATTCGGGCGATGCCGCCGGGGTCGCGGGTAGTTCGAAAGAGATACCGTGGCCCTGGCACGGGCAACTGAAGGAACATGGGTGGGTTTTAACCAGTAAAAGTCTGACACGCCCTTCCGCTCTGCCCAGAGCGGGAGAAGTCATTTGATGATTTCCCATCCACAAAAAAAAAAAAAAAAAAAGGCTTCTGGCAAATCATAGGCTCTCTTGCTGTAGGTGAGGTCCGTTATATGAAATGCTTAAGTACATCGATACTAATCTATACCTATACTAATAATAAAGCTGAAGAGTTTGTTTTTTTGTTTGGTTGTATGTTTGAACGAGCTAATCTCTGGAACTACCTGTAGGATTTGAAAAATTCTTTTTGCATTTATAGCCCAATTTTTGAGGAAGCCTATCGGCTATTTAACATCACACCAGGACCCTTAGGCGCCGAGCAAAAAGAAAAAAGTCAGAAAGAACGCTAAGCGAAAACGAAGTATTAGCGCGGCTAGGCGATGCGATGCGACGGGGGGACAAGAAATTTCACGCGGACGAAGTCGCAGGCAGAAGCTAGTATCTAATAAAAATGTATTAACATAATATATTCTTATGTAAAGAAATTAACGACCAGCGCCGCGAATAGAATAAATTATAGTTCCTAAAAGAAGCAAGATTTGCTCTCAATCACATGGGACCGGAGGCGGTCACGTCTCTAAATTAATTAAAAACACTTTCTTATTTATTACTAGCTTTAGCACGCGGCTTCACCCGCGGGGAGGTCGGAAATTATCCCACGGGTACTACCGGGATAAAAAGTTTTTTTTTTTCCTAATCCAAGTCATGGTCTACCCATGTGCCAAATTTCATTCAAATCCGTGCAGCTGTTTTAGCGTAAAATCGTAACAAACAAACTCACTTTCGCATTTATAATATAACGCCTATACTTTGGCTCCTTATCTCCACAACTGTATTCAATGTTTGACCATTCCAGGTTATAACGAAATCATAAAAGAAAGATATCAGGCATCAGCTGGTGTTTCACCCTAAGCCATTTGTAACAGTCAACGGAGTAATGTTAGGTCTTATTCATACTAAGATCTTTTGCGCATTGCACAAATTCAAGACAGCATCTTGGAACTATGTGCTTCAATCTATGATTACTACACAATCTATCATATATCATGATATTTATATTATCTATGATTATTTTATTTATGGTACAGAAGAGTAGGTAAGTAGCTCCTCCAGGTATTATAGAAGATAACTGAAGGATTTGGTCAAAAGAGGCGACAGAATGTGGAGGTATCGTAGATACGTTGTCTTTCCATCCGAGAGAAAACGCTGAAGTTTCGTGTGCCTGCGCCATTTTTCGGTTGATCTAGGTAATTTTTATCAATATACTAAAATTATCTTAACAAAATACAAGAATCATTTTTTAAATTCATATTTAACTATTTTAGGTGTTAAAATAGTGTAAGGGTCAGTCTCCACCAAGCGGCAAATTTATCGCGGAAGTCAATATTATTCAGTTAAATTTAAAAAGTGCTCGAGCGTCCGCGAGGATTTTTCCGTTTGGTGGAGTCTACAGGCTGCGTCATAAAAATCCGAAGTAACAAAAAAACTACGGCTACAACTATTACTCGTATTTATCCATAATTTCGAAAAGAGCGAGAAAATTACCCAAATCCCATTTCTCACATTAAATAATTGCTCCCAGTTAAATAGTTTGTCCACAGTTTAGATACTCGGCAGTTACGTCACAGGAATAAGTTAGTGCTAAAGAACTCCGGTTTGCGCCCATGCATTAGAAATTAACGTGAAAGCACTAACTGCATTTTTCAATTACTGCCACGTCGAAGAGTTAAAAATTACTGTTTCAGTTCTCAAACTTAGAGCAGATATTGTGGCAAATAAAGAACGTAGGGCCAGATTTATTGACTTTATTTATCTTATAGCCTAAGATTTGAATAGCAGATTCTATTATATATACTAACTGTGTTTTAAAATAACAATACAGTAACTAAGAATTAAAAGTACCTAAACATCCTAACTAATACTATAAATGCGAAAGTTAGTCTGTTTGTTACCTTTTCACGCATTTTCGATCATCCTGAAATTTTGCATATACGTTTTCAGGTGTACAGAAACGGACATAGGGTACGTTTCATTTCGAAAAAAGTACTGTTGCCGAGGAAAACAACAATAACGTTCTTATGATAATAGATGGCGCCACGTGTCTTTCAAATCATGATTGAATTATATTATTACAAGCAGAGTACAACCGGAATTGATTGTCCAATTCTAAATTAACACGAGCGAAGCCGCGGGCAAAAGCCAGTAAATAATAAAATCAGAAACTATCAAGCGCTACGCGTGCCGCTACGGTGCCGCTACGAAGTCGCTACGATGTCGCTATGATGCCGCTACGGTGCCGCTACGGTGGCGTTACAAAGTCGCTACGCGTGCCGCTACGATGTCGCTATGATGTCACTACGTTGCCGCTACGGTGGCGTTGCGAAGTCATTACGCGTGCCGCTACGATGTATCTATAATGTCGCTACAGGCGGTGACTCTACGGTGCCGCTACGGTGCCGCTACAGTGGCGCAACGAAGCCGCTACGATTGCCGCTACGATGTCGCTATGAAGTCGCTAGGATGTCGCTATGGTGCCGCTATTGTAGCATTACGACGTCGCTATGATGTCGCTACGGTGCTACTACGGTACCGCTACGGTGGCGTTACGAGTCGCTACGCGTTCCGCTACGATGTCGCTATGATGTTACTACGGGCGGTGCTTCTACAGTGCCGCTACGGTGGCGTTACAAAGTCGCTACGCGTGCCGCTATGCTGTCACTATGATGTCGCTACGGTGCCGATGCTGCTACGGTGGCGTTACGAAGTTGCTACGCGTGCAGCTACGCTGTCGCTATGACGTCCCTACGGTGCCGCTACGTATTTATCGTATGTAAATCGCTCCCGCTACCGCCGTTTACCGCCGCGCTCTCTTGTGTCACCTCCACCAAGAGTTCCCATCGGATAAATAATTCTACTCGCGCTTATCCACTTCAACTAGTACTAAATTACGTTAGTAGTGGGTGTCTCACCGCTCGCCCTCGCCGGTGGCGGTGCAACGTACGATACGACACTGCGACCTGAGCACTTTTTGCTTAAGTCGAGCCAGTTAGTTGACCTATCTGCAAAATAGTATTAAAGTGCACTCGGAATGTATGTGAATGCGCTGAAAGCTAACAGCGTCTGTATTGTTTTGTAGAACAACGACGGCTTTTTGTCGCAACTTGAACTTTATGAATGTGTGTATGTGTTGAAAATTATACGTTTGAAATTCTTCTTAACAAAAATTAAATTTTTGTTTGTGTTAAAGGCACTCATCATTATTCTCTTCTGCATTAAATAAAAGGCCAAGAACAACCTAATATACAAGACTTCAACTCAAGACTATCCAAGACTCAGGACTGATGGGCCAGGGTCATCACGCAGTGGGTGCCTGGAGAAAGGCGTCTCCACCACACTTGGACTTGTTCGTCACTCATTGACCAAGGAGAATTTACGTAACACAGAGATAGAAATGTGGAAGGCTGTGGGGATCACCTGGGCCCAGAAGCCTTCAAAAACTAATTAATGTAAACAAAATATTGAAAAACTACTTTTTTTAAGAGTTCCTTGTCCATTCTTCTCCATACGAAACTACCTACTAGAAAGGACGACTAGATTCAATTCTTCAACTAGGTCTAATTGAAATAAACTATTTGACTTTGAAAATAAATGGTTTACCTAGCATGGTATAGTGATGAAACGTAAGCTACGTAGATGCAGATACATGTCGGGAACTGATAAAAATACTAAAAAACGTAGAAACGACAACTTCCTCCCAGATACTTTACGGCTTCAATAACCCTAAGCCCTACACAGCCAGTCGATGCTTCCGATCATAGAATTCTTTAAAATGTTTTTACCTGCCCGCCGAACCAAGGTATTTCAATAAAGCCAAGATGAGTCATTTATCTCATTGCGGCGGGGGATAAAGGAGATATATGTTACTAAACCCGATTACCCCCTTGGAGTTTCCCTTGTGTTCAAAGTAAATGTATTGGAGCGGAATGTTCCACGTCAGAGGTAAAAGCAAGTATTCATGTTTAATTTCATCCCGTACGAGAGCACGTAAAAAATCTTTTATCTGGACCCGAATTCTTAGCAAAGAATTGTTTCATAAGTATCTGCGTTGATCTTTTGCAGTTATGTACACATAGGTTGAATTCCTTTGATTTTTATTTTTTATAATTTTTGTCGAGAACTACATTTCAATTGATAAATACTTATGCGAACTGAGGAGCTCGTGGCTAAGTAATAACAGCCGCGCGGGTCGATCTATCAGGTTAAGCTACACTTGCCGGGGTCGGTCCATGGATGGGTGACCATCTTTACATACCGAGACTCCTCCGTGCCTCGGAAAGCACGTTAAGCCGTTGGTCCCGGCTGTCATTCGTGGATCTTTGACAGTCGTTACGGGTCGTCAGAAGCCCGAAAGTCTGACAACCAGTCTTACCAAGGGGTATCGTATTACCCAGTTACTGGGTTGTGGAGGTCAGATAGGCAGTCGCTCCATGTAAAATAATGGTATTCAGCTGCATTCGGTTAGACTGGAAGCCGACCCCAACATAGTAGGGAAAAGGCTAGGCAGATTGAAAATACTTATGCGAACTTCGCTGTGAGGCTATGGTCTCCTATAAACGCCGTAGGCCGCGTATAGCGTCACACCGTACGCGACAACGCTGTGCCTTGCGTTCAGATGTTACTATATGTACCGGCGCGGCGTGACGCTGTACGCAGCCGACGGCGTTTTTATGAGACCATAGCCTTAATATTAGTTCTGATATACCAAGAAGATAATCTCCATGATCTGAATGATAGGACCGGCTACGCTAGACCAACAAGACCGAATGTAGTCTAGCAAGTCAAGCCAAATTATAAGAGCGTCTCCCATCTTGGAGAGACACTCATACCCACGTCCCACATACCTACACACATTGTATGATATCAAGATATTCGTACCTGCACAACCAACTGATCAGGTCAACTAACAAAATCTACAAAAAAAAACAAAGTGCTGTTACACAGAAGTCGACAATCACAGGATTTTATTGCAAAACAACAAGCCATTGTAATCCCGTAGGTGCGTGCCACGCTGTAGGGAATTAACAACTTAGATTGGTAGGTACGCCCGCGCTAATAAGACAAACTCTTTTATCCCACGAGCCTTTCAGCTGTTTAGTTAGGCGCTGCACGCCACTATTGCCTGTGACGTCACGATTCCGTGTACGCGAATCGCAATATTCCAATGCATTTAAAAATACTGCACCCTAATAGCGTAACACAATATCAATCGGAATCGGTTTCATTTTGACAGTTCAACAACATTCATTCACGCAAGGAAAAACGCCGCCGCCGCCTCTCCTTGCGTTTGGCCGCCCTTGCTGCCTTACCCGCCTTCCTCTTCTCCCCGGCTATTTGGTGTCAGCCGGAGGAGATTTAGGAGGCGGGGGCAGCCGCGCCGCCGTCATGGCTGGGGCCTTCGCAGGTACCGGCACGGCCCGGCCCTTAGCCTGCCCCACCGATCCCGGTTTTCTGGCCGTGGCAGCCGCGGCAGCATACGAAGCCACCTTTGGCTGGCCCGAGGCCGGCCAGCTCGCCGCTAGCGGGGGCCGCAGGAGAATGCCCTCCAGGACGGAGAACCGACTATTGAAGGCAGCCAGCTCCTTCCGCACCAGGGCCAGAACTCGGTCCTCGGCAGACACGGACCCGCCTTGTCGTTGCTGCCCCCCCCCCCCCCCTGCGATACTCTCTCTCGGACTCTCGGAGCCCAGCCAGGTGCGCTCGGAGCTCCTCGTTCTCCTTTCGGTGAAGCTCCATGGCGGCTGTCAAGCGGGCAGCTCGGACATTTCGTCCGACGGAGGCCCTTGATGCGGCGATGCAGCTACTGGAAAACGTTCTTAGGAGCAGCCCCGGCCTAGGCTTACAAGAATCTGGCCTAGAAGCCCAAAGCTACCCCGACCCAGATAGCTTGCCTGCTTCACGGCAGGCGGACAAGGCTGGGTAGCAAATTCTACAGGCCAAAATTCTAGGGGCCCGCGCTCATATCATGGTAACTATACCTACCACCTGGCACCCGTAGGAAAGAAAAATAAATCCGACCTCTCCGAGGCAGGATGCTAAAAAAACTTCGAGCTCCCGTCGCTCGCCATTGCATTTAGTACTTTTAATTCTTAAACTTTCTCGCTTATGTCGACAAGTTAACTCCTATTACTATATGAATAGTCTAAAGGAACCCAACCTATCCGAAGTGCTAAAATTTTCGAGCTCGCTTCGCTCGCTCTGGCATCCAATATTCTCCTGAAAAGATCACCGTCAAATCACTGCCGGCACCAGCTTTGCGAAAAATCAATCATGCAGATTTTATAAAAAAAAAACTACTCTAATTGACTGTCGTTTGAAGAAAGTGAGTTGGTTCAAATATGTAACTTGAGTGTTAGGGAATAGAACATCTTTGTTTAGAAAAGTCGATTTAGACGACCGTAGAAGAAAATATTATGGCAAACACAACTAAGACTACAATTAAGACACACAGACAATTAAGACTGCATTATTTATATATTTTTAATAAAATCTGTAGGTGTAGTGGATTTTTAAAAATGGCTTTGGGATGGGGGACTGCAAACACACAATTTTGGTAAAAATAGTATAGTTTTTTTTTTTTATGTTTGTTACCTCAGAACTCCGTCATTTACAAACCCGATTTGGAAAATTCTTTTTATCAAAACCCAGTTCTGATGATGGGATCCATGAGGAATTGAGGGAACTCCTCAAAAATTATAGGCATACATATAGCGATTTTGGTATTTTCATCAAGAAATCAAGCATTTACATTCAGAAAGAATCATCTGGTGAAGTGGAACTGATGAAGAAGACTACAGATGGCCACGGGAACATCTCAACGATAATAATTATTTCACGGGTGGCGATAAGGTATTTCGATTAAGATAGTTAAGCGACTATGACGAAGCTTTAAATAATTGGTTCTGATGAAAATGGTACCATCGAACCGATCTGATGAAGAAGCCGGAAGGTAGGCACCGGAACTGAGTTCCGGACCTTCCGGCTTCTAAATAATAAAACAAATGCTCGTAATAAAACAATGTATTCTAGCCGTGTTTGGGCTTATTGGAATTGTCATGAGGTGCACTTTGGCTATAAATGATTTCAATGGTAATTTTAAGCTGCTTCAAATTGCGCTACTTGAGTTTTATGTTACGTGTGGCCTTGATTGTCAGAAGTCAGATTTCGTAGTCTCATTATCTCCGTCAATATAAAACTACGCCTTCCAAACTTCTGACACGGCTTAGCGCGACGTATATTTGCCTTTTGTAAAGTTTTTATTTGAAATGGTATAACTCCTGCGATGGTCGGTAAATATCTTCAAGTTCTGATGAGTGGCTTTTGAGTTAGCTTCAATAATTTTTTCCCACATACTCTATGTGAATGATGCTCTAATTTATTTTGCAGAGTGGTATTCGAATTTGTGTGGATTAGGCACCACTAAAAAGTGGAAAAATAAAAACTTTTTACAAAAAAAAAAACAATCGAATACCAAAAAAAGCACTACAGTGCGAAAAATAACTTTAATTTCGGCAGTCGGTGGCAAAAAACGAAACTAAAAAACCAAAGACACCGACTTCCGAAATTAAAGTTATTTTACGCTTTGTAGTGTTTTTTTGGGAGTCGGTTGTTTTTTTTTTTTGTAAAAAGTTTTTATTCAATTCCTCGAAAACTGGTTCATATCGCACTACGATTAGCACTAGATTACGAACACGTGTGCGGGAATAAAAATTGCCACCGATAACTCTTATACCTACACATAGTCCAAATTGGTTCAATGCCTCTATTCACACCGTCTCTATTCGGAGGTGAATATTTTTTTTTAATCTCGGCAAAGAGTTAAGCGTCTTTACGGCGTTAATAATATATTTTTTGAATATTTAAATAATGTTTATAAATTCATCAAAAACCATGATTATTACAATAAAAAAAAGGTTAATGAACAAATTAACATTTATTTGTGTTCTAAACTCAAAAATATTTGAATTTTCTATTTTTCATATGAGGCTGTTTATCGGCTTTATACCTTTGCTTCTCCTTCAACCTGGCGAAACCAAAGCGCGGAAGAAAAAAAGAAAATTTTATAGTTTCCTAATAATTCATGACAAAAATATTTTTCGATATTTTATTTTATTTCTTCAAAAGTGTATTGAAAAACGTCGTTTCATACATGTGGACTTTTGTTATTGCAGTTCTAATAACAAAAATTCTCCACTTGTATCAAAATGTAATATTAAAAAAAAAAATCAGCGAAGCGAAATAACTGTTTGTTACTGCTTCATAAATTACGAACAAAAAGAGATCAGGTTAGTAGTTGTCAATACGTTGACGTTTTTGTTGGCGTCAAAAATGTCCATGTCATGTTAATGGAGAGGCAAAGAACTGCTTTAGTTATTGTTCTGAGCAAAGAACGATGCCCAAAGAGTCTTGTCGGATTTGTAAAACCCATTGACTTATAATCAGTTTTTATATCAATGGTAAAACCATTTAATGTTTGTCATCAATTCTAAATTCTCATCAAACCACCAAATGTATCAAAACTCATTAACCTTAAACCAGTACACTCCTACCAACATACACACATCAACACGGTCTAGAGATATTTTTAAAAAAGCGAATTTTAACAATGTGTTAATTATTTATATGACATGTATATATTTAAAAGATACGTTATTTAATATTCTACCATTTTTTAATAATGGTTAAGGTACTTAGATTAAAATTTCAGGATTTTATGGAAAAAAAATGAAGCATAGACGGAAACCGTACATGAATTAACTTTTAATTTGTGAGTAAAAACTGAAAAAAATAGAAAAATCATTTAATTTGTGTTTATAAACTTAAAGTTAGTAGTCTGAGAAAGCGCCCATGATGTTCATAACACATCGGCAACGATTCGGCATGCTCAGAACAAGGTTGTCAATGTCTTGCTGCGGAATATTGTCCCATGTCCTTCTGAGGTGCGCAAAAAGTTGATCTTCTGTAGCCAGATTTTCAGGAACTTCCTTCAGAGCTCTTCTTTGCAGCATATCCCACGCATGCTCAATGGGATTTAGATCTGGCGATTGAGCAGGCCAGTCTAAGGCCCTAACATTGTGTGTATGTAACCAAGCTGCTACCGTTCTCGCCGTGTGTGCCCGGGCATTGTCGTGCATGAGCAGGAAATCTTGCCCCATTTGTGTTCTGTGGGGCAAGATTACGGGCCCCAGCACCTGTTGGACGTATTGTTCTGCCGTCATATTGCCCCGCACCCAAACGAGATCCGTCCGTCCTCCAAGACGAATTCCTGCCCAAACCATAATTGTTCCTCTTTCGTATGGGTGAACTTCCTGAGGGCTCTGGAGACGGCTCCATCGTCCAGGAACTCGCCAAACACGCGTCCTTCGTAAATCTGGATGGAAGCCGAACCTGGATTCATCCGTGAACAGCACATTGGACCATTGCTCACGGCCCCAGTCCACGTGGTTCCGAACCCATTCTAATCGTCGTCCACGATTGCCTCTCCGTAAAGGTGGGACCCAGAGTGGTCTACGAGAGCGTAGATTGCTTTCATGCAGTCGCCTTCTTACAGTTTGGTCACTCACAAGCACTTGGTGTTCCACTCGCAGCCTTTGAACCAATTGAGTCGCCGTTGCATTTGGTTGAGCTCGCGCAGTAATTTGCAAAAATCGGTCTTGTCTGGGGGTAGTAATGCGACTTGGCCCCCGGTGCCTCTCCGCTACTTCACCTGTGGCACGATAGCGTGTCCACAATCTTGAAATTACATTTTGGTGGGTCCCTATGGCCTCAGCAACATTATGCTGAACAGACCCAGCTTCCAGCATTCCCACAGCTCGTAACGTCTCCGCCCTCGTCAAATGTCGGCGTTGCATGGCTACAATACCTCAATTTTAACTTTATCTTTCGTTTAAAAATAAAAAAAACCTGTAACTAAACGTAATTCGTATTGTTTTCTAAATTTCGCTCAAATAAAAATTCCCTCTCCTACACATCAAGACATTTTTATGCCACCGAAACAAAAGAATTTTCAAAAATTTGAATTTGGAATTAGTCTGAGATAAATTACAAACAAATCGGTGTATAAAAGATTCCAATGCGGCCAGTACTTTTCGAGTTATTTAATTGAGTATGAAATATCCCTAGACCGTGTTGATGTGTGTAACTGTGAAATGGCGAAAATTGGAACTACGGCCGTCATGTTGAAATGTCATTCGATTGTGCCGACGCATGTCATTCGATTGTGTCGACGCATCGACGGTGCCTTCCTCTTTCAGTTCACAGATAAGTTGGTATAGGACTGTACACTCCTACCAACTTATCTGTGAAATGGCGAATGAGGCTTTTCTATGACAGTTGCTAATTAGTATTCACATCAATATATGGCGCCTGGAAAATCTAATCGAGAAAAAAATCAAGAGTTAAGAGTTTTTTAAATACAGTATTAAAAACTCTTTGGACTTTGTTAAGTTTATAAAACACATAAAATATCTCCCCTCAAGCACCTCAAACACCTGTGTTGCCTGGAGACACCGCGTGGCGTCACCCGAATATTAGCCTTTACTTTACGCGCCAAAATTTTGGAGCTTTTTTAATCAATAATATTGAATTGGTTTTATTTTATTCTAAAATTTAAAAACAACACTTCACTATCTTTTTTCAACATGCATAACGGCGGCGGCGGCGCAAAGCGGCGGCGGGCGGCGGCGGGTGGCGGAGACATTATGAACCGAATCTTTTTGCATGAAAATACGGAGAAAACGAATTTTTCCAGATATGAGACCTAGCCAGATCGATTTTTCGCCCCAGAAAAACTCTATATTGCAAGATTCATCGAAATCGTTAAAGCCGTTTTCGAGAACGTGATTACTTACATAAATATATAATCACAATCAAATCAATCAATCAATCGTGATTATATATATACCTATACAAATATAGTTCATTTAATAGTATAGGATTTTATTACATAGACATAGGTAGCATAGTGAAGAAAGTTTTGTCACCATATTGTGATGACTGTGGAGAGGTTGATGATGATTTTGATATCGATATAAATTTACATTGTTGGTTATCGTCAACTGCAAATACAAATGTCATTATGAGTGAAGTACCCAGTAACAGGTTTCTTAAGGAATCAAAAATCAACTATTTATTACGATTTATCTGTAAGAAATATAAAAATGTATTGTTCATGGACATGAATTATGTTAGGTTCTCACCAAGTAGACGCAATCATGTACTAAATCTTGCAAGGTCGTTATTAAAAGAAATATTGTGTATTCATTACCATTTCAAAGCATCGCAGTACGAACAGATGTGTCAATTTAAAAATAAAAAGTGTTTTAAAAGTAAATACGTGCAAGTTAATTTAAATCTGGACCAAAGTCTAATGAATAGAACTAATACAGACTGTATAAACGAATCAATCAATGAGCACGGTGAATCAGGATGTAACAAAATTGAAAACCCAAACACGAATAATTTATTTCGTTTATAAATTTGTCACTATCCTTCATCAGAACATTAACGGATTGCTTAATAAATCTGATATGCTCTCTGTCTGTATTAACGATTTGGCTACCCAGAACAATCCTGTTGACATACTTTGTATCACTGAACACAACATGACTGACGGTGACGAAGTGTATCTAACAATACCAAATTATAAACTTGCGTCTTACTATATGAGACATAGCAGACACGGCGGCTCCTGTATATTAATTAAAAATAATTTGAAATTCAGAATTATTAATGACATCACAAAGCTTTCCATATGTAACACAATAGAATGTTCTGCAATTGAGCTGTTGGAACATCAAATAGTTGTTCTATGCATTTACAGGCCACCTAACAACTCCGCAGGTACTATAGACAGCTTTTTCACAACTCTTAATAAAATATTAAATAACGTTTGCAAACACGGTACAAAGATCGTAATGTGCGGAGATTTCAACATAGATACTTTGAAGCATACAAAACTTTCCATCGAATTTACAGAAATCTTAACCAGATATAATTTAAAACTAAAATTCAATCAAATAACGAGATTTGCTAGTAAAACGTGCATAGACAACATAGCCCATAACATAAGAGCTTGTAAAGGCACTATGAAGGAATTAGCGCTATCAGACCATAATGCGCAAATAGCAAAGGTTCCAGTTAAAAAGACCTGCAACATAAAATACTGGTTTATATTAAAACGGGATTACTCTCAAGGAAACAGAGCAATATTTATAAAATATTTAAATCAGCTAACCAATAGTGACGTTTATAGTTGCTTGGATGCGAATACTGCCTATAACATATTCCATGATAATTTCATTATGTTATATAATCTCTGTTTTCCTATTAAGAAAGTCAAGATACATAACAGATCTAGACCGAAATGGATTTCACGTGGATTAAAAATATGTAGCAAACGTAAATGTCAACTACTGTGGCAATATAGGCATAATCCAAATCAAACCACTAAAACTGCTTTCAAAGCATATGCAAAGAGATATAAAACTATAATTAGGCTTACTAAAAAATCTCAAAACGACTACTTTATTAAATCTGCTCTAAATAAAAACAAAGCTACTTGGAAAGTAATAAATGACATCAAAGGGAAGTATCCAAATGAAGGTGTGGCTCAATTAATTATAAATGACGTAACCATAAATAATCCTCAAGACATTGCTAATTCGTTTAATGACTTCTTTCTTGACATCAACAAAAATAATACTAGTGTTCCCCAAGAATCATCCAATAAATTGACATATAATTCTGATTCAATCTTTATGACACCGACTATCCCTGATGACATTATCAAAATAATAATTGCTCTAAAAAATAAAAACAGTGCCGGTTATGATAACATTACGACAAATATTGTTAAAGATGTAGCCCATATTATATCAGAACCACTTAGCTTCATTATCAATCTATGTATAGAAGAAGGCACTTTCCCAGAAAAACTAAAAATATCGGTTATAAAGCCAGTGTTGAAAAAAGGAGACAAAACTAACATAAGTAATTACAGGCCCATTGCATTAATACCTATTTTTGGGAAAATCTTTGAAAAGGTGATGTTTAACTGTCTTTATAATTTCTTTGAGGCAAAAAACATCTTAGCGCCCAATCAATATGGTTTCCGAAAAAACAAATCCATAAATGTAGCAGTTTATAACTTCTTACAGAAGGTAATGACTAACTTGGATAAAGGGTTGTCAGCTGTCGCATTATACATGGACATGTCGAAAGCTTTCGATCGTGTCGATCACAAAATCCTCTTAAGAAAATTGTATGCATATGGTGTAAGAGGAAATGTGTACAAACTCATAGAATCATACCTTAGCGACAGACAACAATTCACAGAAGTAAGGAGGGTAAATCTTATTACTAAAACAGAAGAACTATATGTATCTGAATCTAGAATAGTTGAATTCGGTGTTCCTCAAGGGACTATTGTTGGCCCTCTGTTCTTTCTCATCTATATAAATGACATGCCTTCGGTAACAACTCATGACATTACACTGTTTGCTGATGATAGCACCGTTTTATTTGCTAATGATAATTCAACTGATTTAGAATCTGACATTAACCAAACAATATTATTGATTATAGACTGGCTTAGAGTGAATAATTTAATGATTAATATTGATAAAACTAAAATAATGAATTTTAAAATACGAACCCGACGTACAGGTGCTTTAAAAATTCATTACCTAGATAGTGATATTGAGGAAACAGAAGTAACGAAATTTCTAGGACTACATATTGACCACAAACTTAACTGGAAATTTCATATTGAGCACGTTTGCAAAAAGCTGGGACAATTTTCATATGCATTATATAGATTAGGGAAAATAGCAAATCGAAGTACTTTGCTAGCAGCTTACCATGGTTACGTTGGCTCTATTCTCCGATATGGTGTAATATTTTGGGGCAACAGTACGGAAAAAGAGCGCGCTTTCATTGCTCAAAAACGCTGCATCAGGGCTATATTCAACTTATGTGAAAGTGACTCCTGTAAGCCATTTTTTAAAAACAATAAATTATTAACACTACCATGCATCTATATACTTGAGGCAGCAGTATTTGTTAAAAACAATATCCACATGTTTAATTACTACACGCGTATACGGCGTAAGGATAAACTACGCACACCAGCCAGTAAAACGCACCTAATGCATGAGAGCATCTTTTGTTCAGCTTCTCGCATCTTTAATAATATACCGGGGCCTATCAGAACAATTATGAAAAATGTGAATTTTAAAAGGACTCTCCATGATCTGCTAGTAAACAAGAGTTATTACTCTGTAAAAGAATTTCTGTCCGACAAATCTTTATTAAAATATAGTCCCACCCAGTCGTGATGTGTTCAATGACCATAATGTATTATGCACTATAATCTATTTTTATTTTATATTATGATTTTGTAATTTCTTATTTTGGTTTGTTGTGATTAATTTTATTTTTTTGAATTTTATGTGTATAATTTGACATCCTACCTATTTTAATTTGTTATCCTTTTTATTTTTATTTTTTTTTTTTAACCTTATACATATATGCAATTAATTTTATTTTCTATATAATAATTTGAATTTGACATCTCCATTGTTTAAATGTAATTATTATTATTGTATGCCCTACGGGCGGGACATAGCTGATCAAAATTTTCAAATATTTAAGAACTGTACTATACATACCTATGATCCACAATAAACTTTTGATTGATTGATTGATTGATTGATTGATTGATTTTCATATTCTGATGGAGTGTCTCTGGAATGAAAATATTAGAATAAATGTTTTTGGACGATTACACGGCTACATACCAAGCTCATTTCCAGTATAAGCTGACCTCTCATTACTATAGTTTGATACTACGGGTTTACTTTGGTAACAACTGCCCACTGAAAAACTAATTTTATTCGGTGTGTGAGTAAGGTTTTGTTGGTGTACCGCTCTTTGTAGTGTGTGGCGTACCAGTCAACGTTTGATGCCTCCAAAAATCTATAGCGGAAGGTGCTGTACCTTGACACCCTTCGTACCTTGAGCCACTTAATTTTTTGAAATGTTCCCGCCAATTTCTCGAATGTTTATCTATGTTAGAATGACAGTTTGTTAAGACCAACTGACATGAAGCTAGTTGCTGTCATTCATTTCACTTCGTTTCGACGTGAGACTACATTGAAAGTTTTTGCTGGTGAAAAGTAAGATTTTATAATTTTTTTGTTTTATAAATAACTCGCCTAATTATGTTTTGGATTTTTTTGTATCTGGCTACTTTGGAGGCTTTTTAGTAATGTTTACGAATCATTTTGTGGTTTTTAGTTAAAGATAATCTCCAATATTTTACGAACCATTAAATATCGACAGGTAGGTGTGTCTTATAGACGCCAGCAGGTCAAGCTACCCGAAACTATCAAATTTTCCCAATCAACCTTGAAACTAATACTTTAGTAATAAAGATGAAAATCTATTAAAGAAATTTGACAGACTGTAGTAGCTTGATGAGCTGGCGTCTGTACCTTGATCCAAGGAATCTCGCTGTACCTTGATCATGATCAAGGTACGCACAGCAGCAGGTCAAGTTACTACAAACTGTCAAAGAATCATGGCAGATTTTGGTCTGGACTTTTTTCGGCGCCCATAGGTTTCATTTAAATGAATCAAATTTAATTAATTTTCTACGATTTTTCAATTATTCACTGCTTCTCGTAAAGGCCGGAGTTATTTTATGTTTTTAAAAGCTTATCAAATGGTGTTCGAATTAGGTACATTCGAACTGATCTTATCCTCACTTAGACCACACCACATTATCCATTTCTTTATGATTTAATTTCAATTTGCGATGTTTTATAGATAATTTTTGTTTGACGTTCATTCATAACCTAAAAGTTCAAACACCGGAATCTTTTTTTTCCGCCTTTCCCAAATGAAAATAGTCTCATTTATAGATTCTGGAGCTAACACCAAATCTTTAAACATATTTTTCATTACGGGACGCTTCAATTTAATCCCAGACAATTCTTAGTATGGAGTCATGCCATTTTTCTTTTCTCATTCGATTTTGAACTTAACTGTCATTATTTTAACGTGTAGAGGGACGTGGTTATATACGTATGAATAAAAGACGAGTGTTCTGTACGACGTATATTTAGCGACTACCTAACTGACATGTGTCTGTTCTAACTAAACTAAATACATAATATAGCTACTTAACACACTACACACTACATCACCCTCCTTAAAAGGGAAAAAAAAAATTACCATTGGTAGGTATACATTTTTTTCTTTTTTTTTTATCTTATTACAATTTTTAAACTATTATTTAAAGTGTATTATTATTATTATTTTTTTATAACTATTTCTAAACAATTTTAAAATATTTTTTTTTTTATACTTTATATGGTTTTGTACGGTTTTTATGTACCATTTCTACATTACTATTTTTTATTACCTTAACATTAGGTCCATCTTCTTCAATCACGACATAAGGTCCATTATACAATCTGTCCATTTTACTTGTATTTTCATTCCTTATTAAAATTAAATCATCTTTCTTATAACTAACAGGATTTTTATTTCTATCATAAGTGACCTTTCTTTTCATCTTACTATCTATTAACCTTTTTCTCGCATCCTTATGTGCTAACTGTAATCTATATTTTAATTCTAAAGCATAATCATCTGCATTATACAATGGCTCTAAATCATCTTTTAACCTACTTGAAATATTATTTTATTTGGAACGTTTAAATTCATTTGGAGAAATTTGACAGTTTGGTATTACCTGTAGTGCTGTTGTCTGTAAAGCGGGATTCCTTAAATAGAAAATTTGTTATTTCTAGTCATCAATTAAATTAAAAAAAAATTGAAAAAGAAAATAAGTAATCACTGTGACACAGATTACATCAGAGAAGTTCCTAATTTAGATTTTAAAGATAGGTAAGTGATACTACTTATTTGAATATTAATAGTTTTCTATCAGATCTCACTCAGATACTACATGAATGTGATTCATAAAGTACCTACTAGTTGTTAAGATTTATTGATTGTTATAGCAAAGAATGAATACATTTCAATTATACAAAATAATTAGAAGAAAGAAGACTGCAAAGAAGACTTTTATTGACATTAGTTTTGTGATTTTTATTTCCGGAATACTTGTTGTTTTCCTTAGAATTCGAGTTGATTATAGACATCTTAAGAATTGTGAACCAAAAAAATTAAATTATATTAATATTAGTCAATAAATTGCTTCATATTTCAATAGACCTCCGCCCATGGCCAAGGTGCAGCACATACGGATCAAGGTACATATGCAATACTGTACCTTGATCCAAGAAAGACTTTTTTTATAAGCCCAATTTAGACTTACAAAACATTTTTCTAGGCTTTTGTAAAATTCATATGACGTGTACCTACTATTAGGTAGTTAGCCTTTCAGATTCTGTTCATTTATTAATCTATGTATCATAATAATAGGGGTTAAAGTATGAAATTGCCGTTTATTGTATTAGGAACTTCGAATTGGCATAGAACCTTCATGAAACTTTTTTCACATGGTACATATGAAGTTCTTCTTTTAAAAAATGTGCAACATTCGATTGTCGACTTTCAGTTGTTTTTTTTATTCAGCTTAGACAAGAAAGATGGATACTTCGAAAATTCGAGTTATTTTTGAATACGAGTTCCGACGCGGGACTAACGCGGCCGAAACAGCTCACAATATCAATGTTGCGTTTGGAGAGGGAATTGCTAATGAACGCACCGTGCGATTTTGGTTTAAACGCTTTCGTGATGGAAACTTTGATTTGAAGAACGAACCACGTGGAAGGCCGCCCACACAGGTGAATAACAATGGATTGAAAGAGATGATGGAAGCCGATCCGAGCCAAACTACCCAGGAATTAGCGGCATGGTTTAACGTTACCTTACCAACAATTTTGACTCATTTGTGTCAAATCAATAAAATAAAAAAATATGTGAAATGGGTGCCTCATGATTTGACTGATCTGCAGAAAGAAACGCGTGTTGAAACTTGTGTTGCCTTGTTGAATCGATACAGAAATGAAGGAATATTGGATCTAATTGTGACATGTGATGAAAAGTGGATTCTTTACAGTAACTGTAAGCGAAAAATGCAATGGCTGACCCCAGCTCAAACGCCGCAACAGTGTCCTAAAGCAAAGCTTACCAATAAAAAGGTAATGGTAATGGTTTGGTGGTCTCAGCATGGTGTTATTCACTATAGCTTTCTCCGATCTGGTCAATCAATAACGGCAGATGTCTACTGTGCCGAACTCCGAACAATGATTGCAAAACTAGCAGTGAAACAGCCCCGACTCATGAATCGATCTTCACCATTATTGCTCCATGATAACGCGAGACCTCATACAGCACGAGAAACCGTTTTAACTCTACAGGAACTGCAATTAGAAACCATTCGTCACCCTCCGTATTCGCCAGACTTTGCTCCAACGGACTACCATTTTTTTCGTGATTTGGACAATTTTCTACGTGTTAAAAAGTTTTGTTCTCAGGAGGCAGAACAAAATGCTTTCATACAGTTTGTCGAATCTAGATCACGAGAGTTCTATCGCAAAGGCTTACGAGTATATGACCATCCTATTAGATGGCAGCAATGTATAGATAATAATGGTAATTATTTTGATTAAATAAAATAATATGTTAAATTAAAAAAAAAACTAATTTCAATTTTTCAGTACAAATCGGCATTTTCATACTTTAACCCCTAATACTCGTATATATTTTTTTTAATATTGAACCGAATCGGTATCGAGGTACAGCACCTTCCCCTATAGATTTTTTTTAAAGTCGAAAGTTGTTAGTATCAAAGTGACCCCATTTTAACGGTACTGGAATGTTTATCTTGATAAGTAGCCGTGTACATTGTATGATATTGGCATTGTTTTGTCATCCTTGCTTTTCCAGTGTCCGATCTCCGATAAAGCTAATTATAGTAATAAGATAAGTAGATCGTAGTCAAATATTTTGCATTTTCGTGTAGGTAGGTACTGGGTGATGTAGGTAAGCGACAAAGCACATAAACAAAAAAAAAGATATTCATCGAAAAGTAATCGATGAGCAGTGGTGGCCCAGTGATAACGGTCCCGACTTAAGAGTTGTGAGTTCGAACTCAGGCAGGCGCTTTACTTTGTATAAATAATTCATCACCACTGCACTCAAAACGGTGAAGGAAAACATCGTGAGGAAACCGGCATGTCCTAAAACCAAAACTTCGAAGATATGTGACATCCACCAACCCACAATGGGCCGGCGTGGTAGATTATAGAAAACAAACAACAAAAAAAAAAAAAAGTAAAAAAATTCAACATTGTAACATTGTAACCAGTAATTTAAATGGTGTGCATAATAAAGAGTATTCTATTCTATTCTATTCTATTATAGCCCACTCCCTCTCGGAGAGAGGAGGGCTGTGTCCCATCAATGGGAACATTATAGGCTTATGCTAAGTAATCGACTAGAGTATCGGGATCAACTTTATCCATAAACTAACCTTTCTATTCGTGGACAATGATAGGAATTGTCAAGGAGTCTTGTCTGTTGGTGTCTTGTCAATTTTAGTCAATTGTCAAATAGCCACCGACGCGACGATCACCGAACGAACGAAATTGATTATCACTGAAGAAATAAGTCTGAAACATCTTATTGGAAATAAATTAACATAAGTTACAGTAATAAGCTGAAAACATGTATTTCCAATCTTTCGCAGTTATATCTTTACTTGGATTATTTAATTTTGTGGTAATATTTTTACTTTATTTAATAATTCTATTGATAACTACACGATGTGAATAAAATTGTACTTATTAGGTATATATTCTTGTTTCTATTACAGGCTTGCATTGATTATGATGGTTGGCTTAATATTAAGATAGAGCACTCACTAAATTGTGGATCTGTAAAGTATTGCTCTAGGGGCAACATAGCACTAAAGAGTATTCGTGCAGGAGCTGCAGTTATTGATCAAATACAATTCAATAAACAACATATAGATCAATTAAAGGTATGTATCAATCAATAACAATTATTAACACAAAAATAAATTTATTACTTTCTGTCTATTTTATTAATCATAAGAAATAATTGAATGTACTTAATAAAAACCTTTCAGATTCTAGCTGACATTGATAGTTTCTACACCATAAAGACACTAGTAACATCTGCTGACAATAGCAAAGGAACAGAATTCTATTCATCAGTCAAAGCCAAAGCGTTCCTTGCTAATGGTCTGTCAGATGTGATCAATGCGTGGGTCCTGCCCAATGGGGCAGTGATTGCAGTCAGCTTCCAAGTTACTAATTCTTCACAGACATTCGTTAACAAAAGCAGCAGTAATAAGATCAACTCGAACTTCTATCTACGTTATGTTGAGCAAGCTCCTGTGTAAGTACAACCAATGTACTGGATGCATTGATATTGTTAAAATATTTACTAGGTGACTTTTAAATTGTAAACTGATTCAAATGATGACATGATTTTTTTTTCTGACAGACCTGACACAGCAACTTACATCCAAAAACTTGAACGTGAGAGAGAAGCAAGAGAAAAGGGAGATGTGAAAGACAACAAATCATTCCTAGCCAAATATGTAAGTTACAATGTCGCCAGTAATAATTAAGGATTGGTTTATAGGGTGACTGGTAATTAGTGACCAATACTTAAACACATGATTGTACTCATGATAACAAACAACTTTTACTATGGAACCATACCCAAATACGCGAAAAAAAATCTGCTATTCCCTACATTTATGTTTACATAATTCTTCAAATTGCAGGGAACAGCAGATTTTTTTCGCGATTTTAGCTTATTTTCCCATATTAAAAGGTTTTTGTTATCATGAGTACAATCATGTGTTGAAGTATTGGTCACTAATTACCAGTCACCTTGTATAATATGCATTAGGATGGATTTATTAATGTAGGTACCTACACTAGGACAGTACTAATTTAGTTTTTTTTTTTCCAGTGGATGTACATTGTACCTATTGCAATATTCGTCATGATATCTGGAGCAAGCAACCCAGAACCAGCTGCGCAAGGTGGCAGATAAATTTAAGTGGTACAATACTATAGTGCTATTAAAAATAGTCAATGAAAAACTAGTAATTTATTCCAATAAATTTGTTTAATGAATTTACCTGAAAATGTGTATAAGTAGGCACTACACAATCATGTGATTTGTGAAACTAAACATCTAAACTTTTGTCTTTTATAGTTAGTCTATAACTAAAAACAAATGCTTGTATTACTATACCAAATAAATGGAGTCTGAAAGTGATACTAACACACATCACTGCTTGATAAATTATTTTAGTAGTCCAGCGGTTTAGGGTCTTTGTATATAGTAAGCACCATTAAACTTCTATGTATTATGAATTCATAAAATTGGTTTTTATTCTGCATAAAGTAGGTAAATGCTATTTGAAATTGTTGTTTTCCTTAACCAGTTTCCCCTAATTTATGATCATAATAATATTGTTTAACACTTTGTGGGACACTGAATGAGACACAGTAGAAGTCTTATTGTTATTACTGCTACAGCCATATAGCATCCCTCAAAGTTTTAATTACTGTATGGTGTCCAAAGTAAAACAATTGTAATGGGGTGTGATTTGTGTGGCTGACACTGGCATGGCCACCATCAGGGATTTTAATTTTGGTAACACAAAAAATTTGCTGCCAAATATCAGAATTTGTCGGTCACTGGTTCAAAAGTTATAAGGGTTCATTGATGGCAGATCTGGAGAGCGTCTCCTCAGCTTGGCCACATTTATATCTCACAAACTAGGCCACCTAGCAAAGATCTGTTTTCTCCCAGATTTAGTCGCTAATTAGTAGCAAGTTTTCACCAAGTCACAGATTTAGTCGGGTCTTAGTTTAAAAGATAATGAGTTAAATTTTTAAGTATAGTCCAAGAGCAAGATCGACGAGTTTACGATAAAATCATTGATCTAGCTCTTGGACTATACTTTAGTCTGTGACTTGGCAAAACTTGCAACTAAATCTGGGAGAAAACAGAACTTTGCTAGGTGGCCTAGTTATTGAGATATAAATGTGGCCAAGCTGGGAAGATGCTCTCCAGATCGGCCACCAATGAAACCTTTTAACTTTTGAATCAGTGACCAACAAATTCTGATATTTGACGGCATATTCAGACTAATTAGTGATTAATTTTTTGTTATCAAAATTAAAATCCCTGATGGTGGCCATGTCAGTGTCAGCCACGTGTGTGATATATGAATAAATTTCATGTAACAGACTTGTATGCAATAAAAATTTAATAATATTACATTTTTATTGCATACAAGTCTAATTAAAATAAACAATATAAATAATAAATATAATATAACAAAGGTACATAACATATTATGTTATGTACCTATTTTAATTAGTTTTCTTTTTATTTATTTCATGGAAACAGCACAAGATGACATAAAAAATAATACCAATAAATACAAAATTAGTTGTTTATTATAATACCAAATATATGTAACTGTAACAATGTGGGTCTTAACTTAAGTTTCAAGCAACTATAATAATCATGTGATAACAAACGCTTATGCACCAATTTTTTCAATTTCTTCTGCATCTTCAATGTCAAGTAATTGAATTTTTTTACCAAAATGACCTTCTATTTCTTTACAAATATTCATGGTTTGTGAAGAGTCAATTAAATTAATGGCTATACCTGCTTTACCAAAACGACCAGTTCGCCCTATTCTATGCAAGTAAGTTTCACAATCAGCTTTCTTGTCCATGTCCATTGGCATATCAAAGTTGACAACAAGTGTCACTTGTTCAACATCTATTCCACGGGACAGCACATTTGTGGTGATCAGTACCTTTTCTAAACCAGCTCTGAAACGGTCTAGTACTGCTATTCTTTGTTCAACAGTCAGCTCACCAGACAACACAGCTACAGAATGTCCATCTTTGGACATTTTTTCAGATAACCAGCTGGCAGTTTTTCTTGTATGACAAAAAATTATTGCTTGACCAATTGTTATTACACCATAGATGTTACAAATGGCTCTATACTTCTCTTCTGGGTTCTTGCATTTGACATAATATTGCTTAATATTATCCAATGACTCCTCTTCACGTAGCAGTCTTATAATTATAGGATTAGGGACAATAATTTCAGCAAATTCCATCACAGCAGTATCATAAGTAGCAGAAAAGAACATCATCTGACAAGTTGAAGGTAAGCATTTGTGAATGCGAATGCACTGATCTTGATGACCTTGTCTGTCAATCATGACATCAGCCTCATCTAGTACAAATACTCTGATTTTGGTCATGTCAAACATGCCAAATTTCACACCCCAATCAAGCATTTTCCCAGGTGTTCCAATAATAATGTGGTCAGATATCTTAGTTCCTCTAGGCACCTCTTCACCTCTAACAGCATACTTCAGCTTGATCTCAGGACAGAACTTAGCCATTTTTGCAGCAACTTCTCCTGTCTGTATAGCAAGTTCATAGGTAGGACTCAAACATAGCACTTGTGGATAATTTTTACTGGAATCTACTCTGCTTAACATGGCTAACACAAAAGCTGCTGTTTTACCAGTACCTGACTGAGATTGAGCAATCATATTTTGTGGAGGGTCAGCTAAGAGGGTTGGTAAGGCAGTCTCTTGAATTTTGGAAGGAGCATTAAAGCCCATTGCATATACTCCTTTTAGTAAATTAGGCTTCAAGTGTAAAGCTTCAAATGTCTTCACAGAATATAGGGGAGAGTTAGGATCTTTTCTCTGAATTTCAATGTCCAACTTTGACTCAACTAAGCCTTGCCTTATAATCTTCATTAAAAGAGAGGCGTCAGCCGGGTTTGCTGCATCAGGAGATTCATCAGACTCTGTGGACTGGTTATGATGTTTTTTATTTAAACCTAATCCAGCTATTTTATTCGATACCTCCAACTCCTCTGCTTTTTGTCCCCATTGATTAGCCATCTTGCTGTCTGAAATAAAACAAAAAAAAAACAGTGAAATTGTTTTCTTGTTGCGACATGTTTAGCAGTACTTACATACACAAAAATCAAAACTTACAACAAGAACAGTATCATAACTTGCAATATGTATAACAAGAACAGTATCATAACTTGCAATATGTATCAGTTTATTTATTAATTTTACACAATCAATTACTTTAGAAATTAGGAAAGACGACGTAAATTCCTTCGCCTAAGTCACATAAACTAAGTTTTACGGTAGGGATGTCTTTGTTTTCTTTGTAGTCGCAGACTATCTCATCTTATCCAACCACTATAACTTTGAAAAAGTTAATCAATAATCATTGTTTGTTAATTTAATAAGAGGTGTTAGAATGGTGTCTTACCTTGCTAGTTATTTAAGAGAGAAAAATATATCCAACAGCCTTAAAAAAGAAATCAAGCACACCAATGCGGACAACTCAACTACCGCGGAATTCTAACTGTCACTGTCAGTGTCAAAGTTGCCAGAGCTGCCCTCGTGCTGCTACTGTTATTTTTTCCTTAAGGCTTGTACAGACAGCAGCACTTCAGGTTATACCAAACTATCGAACTTCTCCAAATGATTTTAAACCTTAAAATGTTGAGAGTTAAGTTCAAAATCGAATGAGAAAATTTGACAGTTTATAGTAACTTGACCTGCTGCTGTGTTGTGTACATGGGATTAGTAGGCTCAAGATACCAGGGCCCAGGGGAATTACTTAGCTTTTAAAACATCATTTCCAGTCAGTTCAAAAGCACCGCACCTCCTGCCGCCCCACATCTCCGTTTCGCCATTTACAGAGTTTGTGGTTAGATACTCTACGTGGAGTCGGGGTACCCCGATACGGTTTTGCGTACAGTCCTGCCAACTTATCTGTGAACTGAAAGAGGACGCCACCGTCGATGCGTCGACACAATCGAATGACATGCGTCGGCACCACAGAATTATAACTAAAGCAACTAACTATAACTATGCTTTATTCATAGTTCTGTGGTCGGCACAATCGAGGACATTTCAACATGACGGCCGTAGTTCCAATTTTCGCCATTTCACAGATAAGTTGGTAGGAGTGTAACATTGTGGCTTGTCGACGCCATAGTGACTGTGGATTTCAGCGCCAGGTGGCAGAAAATGGAACTAAATTTAAATGTCTGGGCTAGGCAAGTAGTTACGTTATCGATCCAGTTAATTTGAATGGCGATTAGATTCCATTATATGGCTGAATATCATACAGGCCACTAGTTGAGCAGCACCGATTAGTGAAAAGGCTAGGCGGTTGATCAAACGGCTAATGGAACCAGTTGGCTGCGACATTTAGTTAATGAATGACTGTGTAGGTATGAATTCCGTGGTAAATCGATTTCGTTGGCGTTGGATTTTCAGTAGGTAAAAACTATTGGTCACTAAACTTCTTCTAACAAACAGTCAAAACCATCTTTAAAATTAAGTGATGAATAGAAACTAAATATATCTCAAAAACAGTCTTACAGAAGTTGTATTTTAACAGAAGAAATAACAGTCTAACGTTTCATTGATGCCTGAGATGCCTCTACAGGGCCGTGTCGTCAGTCGTCACAATTTAAAAAAAACCGGCCAAGTGCGTGTCGGAACACGCACAATGAAGGGTTCCGTAGTTGAAAAGAATTTATCCCAAAAACAAACTTAACAATGGATCACAAAAAAAAATAATTTTATGTCATAAAACTACAAATTAACAATTTGCGGACATTCTCCTTTACTTGTGCTGGGACCTGGGAGACCTTGCTTCTAGCCAAATTTCATTATTCTAAGTCAACGGGAAGTACCCTATGGGTTTTGATTTACTTGTAACAGTTGCGAGCTAAGTAATAACAGTCGCACGGGTCTATCCATCAGGTTAAGCTACGCTTGCCGGGGTTGGTCCGTGGATGGGTGACCATCTTTACATACCGAGACTCCTCCGTGCCTCGGAAAGCACGTTAAGCCGTTGGTCCCGGCTGTCATTCGTGGATCTTTGACAGTCTTTACGGGTCGTCAGAAGCCCGAAAGTCTGATAATCAGTCTTACCAAGGGGTATCGTGTGGTGTGTGGTGTTACACGAATGGATAGAATAAGGAATGAGTACATAAGAGGAAGTCTAAAAGTGGCACCGGTGACTGAAAAGTTGTGCGGAAATCGGCTATCATGGTATGGGCATATGATGCGGAGGAGTGAGGAAAATGTCGTGAGGAAAGTTTTGAGTATGAATGTCGATGGCTATAAGAGTACGGGAAGACCAAAGAAACGATGGATGGATTGTGTGAAAGATGACATGGCTAGAAAGGGGGTGACTACCGAGATGACGAATAATAGAGAAGTATGGAAAAAAAGGACATGTTGCGCCGACCCCAAATAGATTGGGATAAGGGCAGGAGAATGATGATGACCAAGGGGTATCGTATTACCCAGTTAATGGGTTGTGGAGGTCAGGTAGGCAGTCGCTCCATGTAAAATAATGGTATTCAGCTGCATCCGGTTAGACTGGAAGCCGACCCCAACATAGTTGGGAAAAGGCTAGGCAGATTGAGTTGCGAATATCAAAATGTGTCGCAAAATGGCCGTATTTTTTTATTGCGTTGACTTAGAAGCTTGATTTTTTTAGAACTCTAAGGAACCATAGAATTATCTCCACGCGTCCCTGAGAAAAAGGGTCTTGAGTCTTGACCTGTGGTCTTGACAGACTTGATTTTTTTTTTATATGATAGAATTACCAATTATCATTTTTCAGATCTTTTCCTTTATTTGAGCTGTGAGACCTTGCTTCTTGACAAATTTCATTATTCTAGGTCAACGGGAAGTACTATGTTTTGATTTACTTGCGACAGTTGCTAGTATCAAAATGTGTCGCAAAATGACCGTACTTTTTATTGCGTTGATTTAGAAGCTTGTTTTTTTTAGAACTCCAAGGGATCATAGACATACGTATTTGCTATTAATTTCAATTTGATATCTCTACGCGTCCCTGAGAAAAAGGGTCATGCAAGATTGACAGACTTGATTTTTTTTATATGATAGAATTACAAATTTACAATTTTCGGACTTTTTCCTGTATTTGTGCTGTGAGAGCTTGCTTCTTGCCAAATTTCATGGTTCTAGGACAACGGGAAGTACCCGGGTTTTGATTTATTTGCGAGTATCAAAATATGTCACATAAATGGCCGTATGCTTTTATTGCGACTTAGAAGCTTGATTTTTTTTAGAACTTCAAAAGACCATAGACTTACGTATTTGATATCAATTTCAACTTGATACCTCCACGCGTTCCTGAGAAAAAGAGTCTTGACAGACTGACATACAGACAGACAGACGGACAACGAAGCGATCCTATAAGGGTTCCGCTTTTTCCTTTTGAGGTACGGAACCCTAATAAAATAATGTATTGTGATTTTTTTAAATATTTCTTGCAACTTTATTTAAAAGTAAAAGCACTTGAAACAAAAACATTCACAACGAAGTCTAATGGATCATTATTACAATCACTGCAATTTGTTGATAGCTTATTCTTCTTAATTCTTAGTGCTTAGGAGTAGTTGGCGGGAATTTTGTCTTTACTCCAGTCGATTTCCACAGTTTTGCCAGTGCGCGCGCTCTCTTCAGCTGCCGTCGCAATCTTACTGACGGCCAGGGTCTGGTAGTCGGTCACTTCCATTTGGACTCCACCTGAAGAAATAAAAAAATAAATTATCCACTAAAAATACCAAGAAGTATACCTATTCAAGCCTGCACTTTACAGAAAAACGGAGTTATTGTAGTACTGTTTAATTAGTAGTACCTACTGCGTTAATTGCTTGTAAATTTTATATGCTCTATATATCTTTAGAGCCATTAACACAGTACCTGTCAATATTTCTACTAAATGTTTTAGGTACTTACAGGTGACGACGTCCAAGAAGTGCTCCAATTCATTTTGGTAGCCTTGCTTGAAGCGGGAGGGGAAGGAGTAGTAGATGGGGCTTTGTCTGATGCCTTCATGGCCAATGACCACCTCAGTCGAGTGGTAAGGCCTCTCGTTTTCGACCTTAATCATCCCTAGAGAAATAAAAAAAATATATATTAAAGTGAGCACTTGAGCATTCGGACTCTGCTTCGCACGGTTTTTACGACTTTACAAAACTTCGAGATTTCTTTCTAAGTACACATGAACCTTCCGGAATAAATTATCTAAATAATGATGAAAACCGCTAAAAATCCGTTGCGTAATTTCTAAACAACGCGATTACACAAACATACACGAAAAGCTACTTTATTCTATAATATTAGGTACTAGATGTACAGATTTAAATATGTCCGGGTCATTGTTAGTAGGTACCTTTGTTTCCAAAAACTTCCAATCTCTGGTCGTATCCGTAGGCAGAGTAGCGGCTGTTGTCTCCAACCACGACGGTTCCAGACGGGAAAGTGAGAAGGAAGGCGATGGTGTCGAAGTCATCAATAGCCTTGACTTCGGGGATGAGAGCAGTAGCGGAGGCCTGAACGCGGCAGGGCAGCTCCCCCAACACCCAGCAGGCCATGTCGAAGTCATGTACCAGGCAATCGTGGAAAACACCACCTGAAAAAGTACATATACCTACAATAAGTACATTATCCATTAGAAACCTTACTTGATGAAAAAGCTTTTTCAGACACCACTAACTAACTAGGATTTTTATAATTGAAATCGATTCATAAAAGTTTTTGGTAATTTCATGTGTCTCGCATGAGGATTGTAAAAGTATAGCGAGCAATAAGCGCAGTGGTAGGCATGGCAACTTTACTACCTATAGTTAATGAAATAAATTTATTCATAAATAAAACTGAAATGTAATCAATTATTAATTACTAATTGATCAAACTTTGTCATCATCATTATCATCATTTCAGCCGAAAGACGTCCACTGCTGGATATAGGCCTCCCCCAAGCACCGCCACTTCGACCGGTTCTGTGCTTCCCGCATCCAGTGGATTCCTGCGGCCTTTACAAGGTCATCGGTCCACCTTGTGGGAGGCCTTCCAACGATACCTCTTCCAGTACGTGGCCGCCATTCCAGAACCTTTCGGTTCCATCGGCCATCTGTTCTGCGAGCAATTTTCTCTGCCCACTGCCACTTATGTTTGGCAATTCTTCGGGCTATGTCGGTTACCTGGGTTCTCCTGTGGATCTCTTCATTTCTGATTCAATCACTTAAGAAACTCCAAGCATAGCCCTCTCCATGCCCCTTTGGGTGACTTTTAGCCTTCTAATAAGGCTCATTGTGAGCGACCACGTTTCAGTGCCATAGGTCATCACTGGCAACACGCACTGGTCAAAGACTTTCGTCTTGAGACACTGCGGTATGTGAGACGAGAAGATATTGCGAAGCTTCCCGAACGCTGCCCAGCCGAGTCGTATTCGAAAATTGACCTCTTTCTCGAAGTTGGACCTACCTACCTAGACAGTTTGTCTTAGGTAAACATACTCGTCCACAACTTCGAGTGTAGTGTCCCCGATCTTTATGAGCGTGGGTTCTACATGGGTCTTTGACATGACCTTTGACTTATCCATTTTCATTTTAAGACCCACTCTTTCGGAAGCCCTACTGAGGTCATCGAGCACTCCATAGTCTCAGCCATGACTGCATCATATATCATCGGCAAACCGAAGGTGAGGGACGTACTCGCCATTGATGTTGATGCCTAGCCCTTTCCAGTCCAGAACCTTGAAGACATCCTCCAGTGCAGCGGTGAACAGTTTCGGAGTGATAACGTCTCCCTGTCACACCCCTCGCTGCAGAAGTATGGGTTTCGAGGTCCGGTCCTGGAGTCGGACTGGTAGAGTGACGTTTTCGTACAGACACTTCAGCACCTCAATGAACCGATAGTCGATCTGGCACCGTTGAAGAGATACTGCAGTACAGTCTAGGTATGTCTCGATCGAATCGAAGGTTTTCTCGTAGTCCACATCAAACTTTGTACTTGAGTGTTATCTTTTATAGCAACATTAGCAACAAAATAAGGGCTATCCAAATGACAAGATTACGAGTATCATAACATAACTAAATAATAACATTGTTATGGTTTACTTAATTAAATATTATCATTAGAAGTCATGGGTCTTGTACCAACGCTATAAAATTATCATGTTATTGATTACGCTTTGTTGAGTAAATAAAACATAACGATTAGGTATTTTAAGACATTTAAAAAACTACACTCAAAATATTCCACTGAAGTGATGATTCTTTTTATGCATAGGTAAGTAAAAAAAATCTAAGCATAAAAATATTAGTATAACTTAGTTAATTTCCATAATATTACATAATGTCTCACCAGATGTTTTCAGGTAGTCGATGGACGGCAGGGGAGAGTCCCTGGCGGTGACTTTGAGGATCTGCACGTGTCCAACCTCTCCGTTCCTCACCCTGTTTTTCAAAGCTCTATATGAGGGGTCGAAGCGGCGGTTGAATGCGGAGAACAGAATGCGGCCCTTAGCCTTAGCTGCCTCGTAGCATTTCTTTGTCTCCTCAATGTTTTCCGCGATGGGCTTCTCACAGAACACATCTTTGTTGTTGGCAATAGAGTGGACGACGATGTCGTGGTGAGTCCAGGTTGGGGACCCGATGAACACAACGTTGACTCTGTAATTGAGCATGTGTTTTTGTTACTCAGCAATCGTATTATGTAAAACTCACTGCCTACTGGCTGTTATTATGCTTAGTAAATTTTAAATAACTAACACCTTATTTCTCTATATTTAAGTTTGCCCTAAGTAGGTACTCACTCTTTGTCATTATAGACGCGCTGTCCTTCACTGGAAGGCAGCAGAGCAACATCATCGCTGAAGTTCCAGTATTTCTTCAGGTCAGCAAACCTCTCCGTGCGGTCGTCAACGACGTACTTGAGGGTGATGCGAGGGTTGTTGATGATGCTGGCCAAGTGGATCGAGCCGGCGCGGCCAAGCCCGAAGATAGCAGCTACTACCGGCTTGTTCGGCGGCTTGACTCCATGGTTTGTGGTAACGTTGTTCACGTAACTGTAAAATAAAATGTAGTCCGTAGGTATATTTCGCTCAGGATCTATATAGTCAGAGTCAGCGCTCACTGCCAGTCCATTTAAGGGAAGGTGATCAGTGTAGTGCATTGTCTGTCTACTGAAGCTTGAATGACGTGAATATAGTTGAACTCTATAGATAATGTTTTCCCAGCTCTGCACTATTCCGCTCAAATAGGCTGGCAGCCTAGGGAGACGTTTCTGGAATAACCTCAAACGAAAAGCTGCGAATAAAAGCAAGAATTTTCAGGTATTTTAAACTTACTCGGTGTGGAAGTAGTCCTCCTTCGGATACGTTTGAGGCAGTTTGTAAGGAGAAGGTCCGCCGAACTTTGTGGTTGCCATAGTGATTTAAAACTGAAAAAAAAATTAATGATAATTTTGAAGATTCGTGTGGTTTCGAAGGAAGATAATACATAAAGGTAGGCGTCCTCCTGTCTGCTTTATAACAATAGATTAGCGATCAACAATTCGGCAATCAAAGGGGTTTGTTCAGTGATGATTGGCAAGCCCTCATAATTTTTCGTTGTAGCAGTCTATGGAATGGGAGGCCCCCATCTGAAGTGGCTGGGAACGTTATTTACGACGTGGAACAACTTTACAAGCCCAAATAAAAAGTATGGGCAGTTAGGTAGGTTATTCCTACTTTGAAGACTGATAAGAAAACAGCAATTTGTCTAATAAACGAAGCCGGACCGTAACAGCCATCTCTAGGTATATTGGTACTTAGAAGTTATAAGTCTACTTAAATGTATCTATAATAGTTACCTACTGTAGGTTAAGGCCGTGTCCTAAGTAAACGTGTTAAGGCGATACCAATATAAATTGGGGGATTTCCCGTAACCATTTATTTCACTATTGAAGCATTTAGGTATGGATAATATTAAATTTTTGGATATATGTTTATTGACTATTTGATTAATACTCTGACTGAAGGAAAATACAATTGGGTTAAATTTTCTCGATGGAATTTAAATCCGAAAAGACTTCTACATTTTTATGTTCTGTAATTTTAAAATCCTAAGTAATTACATTGCAAAATTGCATTCAAAATGTGCGTATTAGGTAATTGAAAACTCTGGTTGAAAATATTTTTGTTATAATAGCTTAATTTACTTTTAAACAATTTTTATTTGATTTGGCGCCTTTATGTCGCGTGAATACACGACCATCGCGCGTCGCGTTCATTTTGAACGCGACGAACGAGCGTACAAAAGCAAGGTGAACACCAACATCGAACACTAAATGTTCAACAGGGTCCTGAGTTTCTTCAGATGATCCGTGTTCGATGGTCGTGTTCACCTTGTTTTGTTCCCTCGTGCGTACACGCCTTTTGGCGAACCGGAGTATGAAAGTAAGATTAGTCTCATAATATGAATAGTGCTATGAACGTAATAATGATGTATGAATTTATATTTTTATCAATTATATGTATGAATATTTTTTTTTTTTTAGTGTTGTGACTTGAACTTGAAGATATTTCTCCAAATTAAATAGGTAATGGTGCCGATTGTCTTGTCACAAATGCCTCTAAACTAGACTAAAAATCACTAAAATTTAGTTTACTCCTGTCAAACGACGATTTCCCATTCTGAAATTGACTAAAGTGACACAACTTAACTATATTTTAGTTTGACAGGACTAAGATTGTACGGAGTTATTAGTTTACTGAAAATGGCAATTTTCCTATTCTGAATTTGACTGTTTTCACCTAAAATTTTAATTATCAAACTAAACCAGACTATGTTTAATCGCGATTAAAAAGGTGTGGAACAAAATTAGTTGACATGAACTAAAATTCACACCGAGACCTTGACTTCGGATGCAAAAACAGTGTGTATTTTTTTCTTTTCTTTTGCATTATCTCGAAAACGGTGAGTCCTTTTTTTTTTTTTTTTTGTGGATGGGAAATCATCAAATGACTTCTCCCGCTCTGGGCAGAGCGGGAGGGCGTGTCAGACTTTTACTGACTAAAACCCACCCATGTTCCTTCAGCTGCCCGTGCCAGGGCCACGGTATCTCTTTCCAACTACCCGCGACCCCGGCGGCATCGGCCCAATTGACCCCGTCACTGCTGACATCTCTTTGAGGCGCGCGTGGAACACAACGCGCCGTCGACCCGGGCCTGGTCCTTACCGGACGGCGAGCTGCCCATTACTCGTCGTCCGCAAGCCCGCGCCTACGGTGGCCGGGAATCGGCAATCGATTCCCGCCGCCCAGGGCGTCTCCTACGGCGGCTAGGGGCGCGAGGGCGCGGCTGTTGCCTCTCCCTCACGCGTTCCGCTTCCTCCTTCGCGAGCATTACTGCTTCGCAGAAGGAGGTGACGGCTTCCCATACACTCTCGCTCCGCACCATGGCCTGGACCAGGTTTGGACGCGAGAGATCGCCGCCGCCGATCGCCTCCGTGAGAACACGGCGGTGCTCCGCCCAAGCCGGGCAGACCTCCACTGTATGCTCCACCGTGTCCTCCGGGCGATCCACACAATGGTGACACCCGGGCGTTTCCTCCCGCCTTAAAACGGTGAGTCCTATCGCAAAAATAATGAAAATTTGGCCCCCCTTTTTAAATTCCATAAACCCCTATGACTGAACATGTAGGTACCAAAAAAAAAGGTACCTACATTCCATATAAAACACGTTGAACCTGCCCCCTCCCTGCGCCCCTCCAGCTCTAAAAGATATTTGATCCGGTAACGACAGCGATGTCGGTGAACAAAATATGACAAGCCCTGTCACTTCATAGTGATTTCGTTAGTTCGAATTAAAAGCCACCGGGTCAAATATACTACAGGCACTATACCACGCGGAGTCACGATTGTCAAACTCGATTTTAGTTGTGTCAAAATTGTTATTAAAAGAGGTTTTTTTTGCAGAATAGCTCTAAGATTCTCATAGCAAAAAGTAAGGAATTTTAGTGATAGTTTAGTTAGTTTAGTTCGGTGTAGAACAGAATCAGCACCAATAAACAGTTTTTTTTAGTTAGTGGTTAACTGTTTAAGTAGGCAGTTCTATCGTCTGTCCAAAGTATACGGCATAAAGGCCGACCTATGTCGTGCTAGTAAATTAACTAAGTAATTTGCTTCTTACCAGAATTAAATGAAGGAGTAACCGATTGCCACAGCCGCACTTTTGAGTGTGACATCTGATGCACCGCGGACTTCTTTTTATACTTACATTTTGCGATAGCCAGGTCACCATGGCGCTGTGGGGATCAAATCTCAAATATAATAATATTTATTATAGGTACCTAAGTAGTAGGTAGGTACGGTACGAGGATAAGATAGCATCATGTTGACTATAGAACCACCCGGACGTAGGTAGGTACTTTACATATAATATTATCTAATACTTACAACAATTTACCATCTTTAGATAACGATAAAAAATGAATTGATAATCCCGGATCTCCCCACCCCATATTGTTTTAGTACTTAATCAAAGCTATAAGCATTTAATCACTCATTTCTTTTTTTATTATTTATGAGCAAGTGCTCAACATAGCATAGCATAGCATATAACCATGCAGGTGGTTACTTAGCTATCAACTATTAGGTAAAAGCATAGGTCAGTACAGTTGTCTCAAAACTTGAGTAATAATGACCACGAAAGTGCAACCAGCACATCGCAAAGTCCAAGTTACTGTAGTGGCCATATTGATTCGTAAAATCACCGGCTGTTGGAATCCGAAACCAGGCGAACATTTTATATCTCTAGGATGACAATAACGAATCTGCGGAGCCTTTTGTAATGCAGATAAGTAGGTATCACATGAAAACTTAGCGTACTTATCCGGTTTCTGAGGATAATCAACACAAAAATTTGCAAAGCGTCTGTTAAACTCATGTCAACTGCTTCAAATTAGCTGATTGACAGCAGCAACAGCCTAACAAATCACCTGACATGAGTTTAATTTTAACACGTTGTTGATTAGGTACCCTTAGTTATTATAAAAGATAGTTCATTATTATAAATTATAACATGTTTTCGTCGTCCAATGAAGGTAGGCACTGACCCGTACATAGCCACTTGACCTATTAATATATTTATCAAGATAAATTGAAGGCCATTACATCACACCATAGCACTGACTATTACACAATAGGGTTGTAAAAACACAAAAATTAAACATGGAATCCTATTCAAATAATATTGGCATGCAAATGGATCTATGCTATAATCTAAGGATCTATGCGAATAAACAATTTCTATTATATTCTATTATATTCTAGCTATTTAAGCTTTAAGTTTTTAATCGTAATGAACTGAAAACCGTGGAAAAATATTAAAATTCGAAGTGTCGGTGAGTGGTGGTGTGTGTTAGGAGAGTACCTACTTAAATGGGTCTTAAAATAGCGACTTCCTAACTTTGACAGTTGATAGCGGCCATATTGTTGAAGCTTCATCTGCATTTATTCAGTCTGTTTTGCCAAATCACCATGGACGGTTATAACGTTCAACAACACGTGCAAATGATAAATTTAGAAAAAAATGATAAAACGACGAGCGCTATAGGGGATGATTACCAACTTTTAATGGGATGAATTGGATGATATGGACACAAACGACATCTGATTTCAGCAGGATGGCGCTACGTGCCTCACAGCTCATGCCACATTGGACATTCTTCCCGATTTGAGGGCATAATCATCTCACGTGGAGGTTTGATGTGAACTGGCCACCGAGATCGTGCGATTTGACCCCGTTAGACTTTTTATTGTGGGATTTTCTTAAGTTGCAGGTAGGTATGCGAATAAGCCACAAACCACAGCGGCCCTCAAAGTCAACATAACCCATGCCGTCGGTCAAATTCAGCCTGATTTATGCGCCAGAGTCAGGAAAATTGGACATTTCGGATTCGCGCCACCCAGTGAAGCCGCGGCGGACATTTGAACGATGTCATATTCCATACATAATGGCATCGATAGGCCTTTCAAACGAATAAAAAATTTCGGTGATATTATCTCACACACACTTTGTTTTATTTAAATTCAAAGATAGGACTGAAAGACCTTTTATTTGAATATTATTAAAATTAACTGTTCAGACAGTCAAAAAGTTATATCAACATGTGGCATCAGTCTGCTCGGAGGATCCTCCCTTTACTATAGAGGGTGAGTGAAATAAAGATATAGATAAATACAAAAACAAAATGGGCAAGAGAATGATAAAGACATCAATAATGAGCCCGGTGACTTATGTCATTGCCAAGCGTTAATACCGAATAATAAGGAGGGTTCCGTATGTTTAAATTTGATGGAAGGACAATGAACTTGTTTTGCAAAGAATCAATTGCCACGAAGAGCAATCCTAATCCCAATGCAGCTCTACAGATAACGGCGAGGATTATTACGATAATATAAAAAAATGTGATATTCCAAAATAAAATAAGAAAAAAGGCTGTTGAGAGGAACATCACACAGATTGCGTTAAGAGCTTTCAGAAATATTTAATAAAAGATGCCCAGATATTTTACCGAACGACTCACGAACACCTAGGCAAGGGCATTTAAAATCCACAGAGTAGAGTATCAACCGGAATCTGAATTTAAAGCAAATTAAAATTAATTCATAATTATTAATTATATTTTTTAGTATTAATTATTATTATTTGATTAATTATTATTATTATTATTTTTAAGCATGCATGCATTTTCAAGCCATAGCCAAGTAAAAAAAATATCTGCTGTTTCTTATAAAGCTTCAATACCTATTCGACCTAAATGTATGGGACAGCTGATAATTGTTTCTCTCTTACGATGTTGGTCCCATGGAGAAAGTTGTTCAGTTTGATGGTCTGTACCTTTAAATTTGACCACACCGTTCTGATCAAAAAAGACTTCAACCTATGATTCGATCGGCCGCTACCAAGCATCATAATTAAGTACTAGGTACTAAAACTGAAGTTTTCTTCGTAAAAGCATACAACATTTTACAATAATTCTACAGCTTGTTGCCGAATATATGCAATTTTTTTTTTGTGTGTTTATAGCAGTTTATAATGTCAGGAAAAGGTTTGTATGACAGATTTTTTTGGAAAATTCACCGGAAAAGTCGGCAATTTGGATGGCATTTTTGTATGAAAACAGAACGCACAGACTAAACCACTGGAGATAGAGACATGAAATTCACCCGGGCGACGCGACACCAGCCACGAACAGCTAATTTTACAGTAAACTGATACTTGCAACCCTAATTCATACCTACAGAAAAAAAACAAGAGTTCAGATACATACCCGTAGCACTTATATTTTTTTGTCGAAAGAGTTATCATTTACAGTATTATCATATCACACACCATGTTTTTTTACGGAAAATTTTATTACAATAACAGAAATTCAAAATAACATTTGCAAATGTTTTTTTTATTTTTTTTCCTTCTAATGCTAATGCTAAGATACAAGCCGTGTAGAGCCGCTTATAATGCGTTTATCCTTCCAGTAGACAACAAATCAGGGGTAGACCATTTTGTTTAAATAAAACAAAAGTTAAAACACATTCACAGTTTATTTTAGCTTTACAAGGACAATAATAGCGCTTAGAAAAGATGAATGTTTTTTAAAAAAAGGAAGTTGTAACAGTGCTGCCAATTAATGAGACCAGACTGCACTGCAATGTTGCCAATGCTAATAAATTTAAATTAGAAAGTTAAATTTTGTAAACATATTCCCGGGGGAATGCTATTACAGTAGTTTAATTACAGTTAAGCAAAATACATACTATCTTGCTAATCGCCCTTCGGTATATTCCAGAAGCTGTTTTTATTTGAGCGACCCTGGCCTTATGATCCGAATCATAGTATATTTTGCAATTCTGGCCACAGGCCACTGGAGAGGACTAAATCTTTCATCCATTAAAAGCACCAAGCTGCCTTCCTCTATGTTAGGCTGGTTTAGGTGCCATTTGGGTCTGCTGTTCAACTGAGAGAAATATTGTTTATGTCACGCGTTCCAAAAGTGTTGCTGTATTTTAGTGCTTCGACGCCAAAAGCGTAGCCTATTTTCCGGAATGTGAGTAATATCTGGCTAAGGGATTGCCGTTATGGGCTTTCCTATTGAAAAGTGACCTGGGGTCAAGAATATTAAAAGGGCTTTTTGGGTTGCAGCCCAGGGCCCCGTGAATATAAAGGGCCCCCAGCCCCCACTGAAGGCAATAGACAATAATGAGCGATAAAAAAAACTAAAATTTTTAAAATTCCTATCATAAGAATAGTAACAAACTAAATAAGCAAATAGGAAGTCCCGCGTAGAAGCAGATATATTGTGGCAGTTGACTCATTTAGTTTACTTTTTTGTACGAAGTAGATAAAGACATCTTCTATATTTTGGAAAAAAATAAGTACCTACATTAAAGTAATTAACCTTAACCATTTCCTTGGTAATGCCCTATTAACTAAATGTTGTAAAATAGAAGAAGATAGCTTTGTTCTTCTGTTAAGAGGCTACCGACCGCGCAGTGGCGCCCTCATCGTTTGTTTGGTTATTTCTTTTATTTCAGAATGAAAATGCAGAAATTAAGCCGGAATAATTGTGCTCCACAAGATATACGTTATTATTATTATTACAAATAGTAGCTTTACTTATATTGTTAAGTTTTATTATAATCGTTAAAACGGAAAATAGTGGCCACTTTTTTCCGTTTTAACGATTCTTATAAGAAAACTCCTCTCTAAACTCCCTCATGATTAGGTAAATGTGAATATAAAATTGAAATTCATTACTTTTAGCAGTTGTTATTATTATTTCACTACTCTCGTCAATAAAAGTAATAAAATAAAATAAGACTCGAAGTTATTTGTCCAGTAGGTATTTATTTATAAAGTACAGTACAGTTTCTACAATACTTACAAATACATAATTTAAAATAAACTTACATGCAAAATCGTTTATTCTTTGGTTTTGCTTCAATCAAACAAGAACATATAAAATAACAATTATAAGTGCAATCATAGACTAGAGGAGCTCGTGGCTAAGTAATAACAGCTGCACGGGTCGATTCATCAGCTTAACCGAATGCACGTTAAGCTGTTGGTCCTGGCTGTCATTCGTGGATCTTTGACAGCCGTTACGGGTCGTCAGAAGACCGAAAGTCTGACAACCCTGTCTTACCGAGGGGTATCGTATTACCCAGTCACTAGGTTGTGGAGGTCAGATAGGCAGTCGCTCCATGTCAAATACTGGTATTCAGCTGCATCCGGTTAGACTGGAAACCGACCCCAACAGATTGATTGAAGTACACACGGCTACACATCAAGCTATACATTTCCAGTTTACACTGACCTCTCATTCTAAGGAAATCCTATACAATGCGAGATCAGCTTATACGGGAAATTTATAGTTTGATCTGTAGCTGTGCGTACAATCATAGACTCCGTAAAATTAACATTAAAAATTTTAATCTTTCTTCTATTTCTTTGTTCAATAGGTATTTATTGATAATACCTACCACAATACTTATAGGTACCTACTAAACTAAAATACTAAATAAACTGTGTAGGTACATACCGATAAATGTAATCAATGTGAAATTGATTACATTTATCGGTATGTAATAAATTTCTCTTTGGGACCAACTTTCTCCATGGGACCAACATCGTAAGAGAGAAACAATTATCAACCGTCCCATACATTTGGGTCGAATAGGTATTGAAGCTTTTTAAGAAACAGCAGATAATTTTTTAATTGGCTATGGCTTTAAAATACATGCATGCTGAAAAATAATATTAATTATTAATTAATTAAATAATAATAATTAATAATGTATTAATTTAATTATTTTTCATGATTATTAATTATTAAATAATTTTAATTTGCTTTATAATCAGATTCCGGTCGATAGTCTGCTCTGGATTTTAAATGCCCTTGCCTAGGTGTTAAACCGAAGTAGTTTGCTTTGTTTCTAGTGTATTTTAATTTTGTTTTCTATTCTCAATCTAGTTTCGGTCTTTTTAGTGGTGTTATTAGTTGACTTTTTTGCAGTCGGGTTTTTATTTTAGACTTTTTAGTGTCCCGGCACACTCACATATGAACGAAAAATGTATACCTACTTTTACTAAAAAAATACTTAATACTTAATAATAATATAAGAACTGGCGCAACAATTTCCGGAGATTTATTGTGAAGGACGGCACGGTTGACATTTTGTCGGGCATGCCACCGTCCAGGAGAATCAATCCGACACATTATCTCCGGCTGTTCTCGTCTTGCTAACGAAGAGTACTTGCATAGACACAACCTTGTAGCCAAGATTATCCATCAGCAACTTGCGCTGAAATACAGCCTTGCGGAATCGAAAGTGCCATACTATAGGTAGGTATGTGCCCGACCCAGTTCTCGAAAATGGAAATATCACATTGTACTGGGATCGATCCAACATCACTAACAGGACTATTGTTGCCAATAAGCCTGATATAGTGGTGATAGATCGATTAGCGCGCCACACAATGATAGTCGATGTAGTGGTGGTGGATCGAATAGAGCGGCGCACAATGATTATTGACATAACGGTCCCATATGACGGGAACCTCGTCAAAGCCGAGAAAGATAAACAAATCAAATACCTTGACTTGGCTCGCGAGGTTGTCGACGTGTGGGATGTGGACTCAGCAATCATTGTGCCGATAGTCGTATCAGCCAATGGCTTAATTGCCAAGAGCCTCGACCAACATCTAAGGAGGCTCTCGTTGGGCAGCTGGATTAAGGGCCTGATTCAGAAAGCGGTACTTCTGGACACGGGCGCTTGTTAGGAGGTTCCTCTCTCTGGAGCCCTGACCGCCGGTAGCTTGGACCCTGTTCCCGATACCGGTGGGCTACTATGTTTTATATTTTTAAATGTTTTTTTTTTTTTTTTTATGTTTTTATAAAAAATATTTAATAATGTAAATGATATGTACATAAATGAATGTTTTATGTGGAAATAATATTAATATAATAAATAATAAAGTATGTGCAGTTGATTCGCGCGATGTACAGTTGATGAAGTACCCAAGTCCGGTCTACAGTGGGCACTACTGGCAGCTTCGATGTGGCTGTCGGCTTGCACCAGGGGTCTGCACTCAGCACTTACCTCTTCGTGCTGATAATGGATGCTCTTTCTTCGGATATCCAGGAAGAGGCTCCCTGGTATACTGTTCGCCGATGACATTGTGCTGGTTGCCAAGAGTGGCTTAGAGGTCCAGAGCAGATTGGAGGTGTGGTGGAAAAGACTGGAGACCGTTGGCCTGAGAGTAAGTCGGACCAAAACAGAGTATTTGTTTTCTGATTTTGGCGGTCTCTCCGGTCCTGTCTCCTGTGCCCATATCTCTTGCCGGAACGCCCTTACCGATCTGCTCCGACTTTCGGTACCTCGGGTCGCTTGTCCAAGGGGATGGCGAAGTAGACAGAAACGTAACGCACCGGATCAACTCTGGATGGATGAAATGGCGACAGGTTACAGGACAACTTGCGACCCACGGATGCCCCTCAAGTTAAAGGGGAAAATTTACAAGTCCGTGATAAGGCCTGTTGTACTTTATGGATCGGAATGGTGGGCAGTGAAGAAGACGGATGAAAAAAAATTGCATGCAGCGGAGATGAGAATGTTGAGATGGATGTGTGGACTGACGAGAATGAATAAAGTAAGAAATGAGTATATAAGAGGAAGTTTGAAAGTGGCGCCAGTGACAGAAAAGTAGAAAGGAAATCGTTTGTCTTGGTATGGGCATGTAATGAGGAGAGACGAAACGCATGTGACTAAAAGAGTGATGAATATACATGTTGATGGATGGAGAGGCAGAGGAAGGCTAAAGAAAAGATGGATTGTGTGAGGAATGATAAGAAAGAGAAGGGAGTGAACGATAGCGTGACGGTTGACAGGGGAGAATGGAAGAAGAAAACGTGTTGCGCCGACCCCAAGTAATATGGGATAAGGGGAAGAAGATAACGACTTAATAATTATAATACTTAGGTAATAAAATACTTATAAATTATAATTTGTTTCTATTACTTTTACTAAAAATGCGTAACACGAAATTCGACACACACTTGGCCGATTTCTACGCTATCAAAAACTATAAATACACTAATGAATGCATTGATTGCCAATTTATTATTCCTAATTAAATTGACTTTGGATGAATAACTAACATTTTGTGTATTATTGATCGTTTCCCGGTACTTTCTTGACAGAGTAGTAGGTACTTATATTCAATTGTAGATAGGTACACACCTATATTTGATAACAGAATAACTGACATAATATTTTAATCAATCTCTCGCTTGCCTGAACTCTGTTTGCCATGATTTTGTAAACAACACTGATTAAACTTACCTACCTACTAAAGATTTATTGAAACTACTTGAAACGCGAGACAAAGGAGTTAATTAATGAATAAGGAAATAGTAATATCCTTAGTCATTTCTAGGGTTGTTTTGTTATTTTAAATTTAATTCTGCTTACCCTAAGATGTGCTTAAAGTAATTTAAGCAACAACATATTATGTCGCAACAACGGCGTTCGAATCTCTATATCAGTGCCCTTACATCACAGGTAGGTATACTCCTTACATACAATGCATTCAGAGTACCTACCTACCTAGACACTAACTGCAGGACTGCAAGTAACTTATGTGACTTGGGACTTGTGATTACCTACCTATTAAATAAAATCCTTGTAATAAAAATATGCGTAGGTAGAGACCGTAGACCATAATAATTTTCAATTTTATTGCAATAATAACAACGATAAGCATGGAATATTGATAATGCCCGGGCCACATTGACGTCAACGTCAATGGCCATAATTATACGCCATAAACATCGCGGTAGTTAAATTCGGTCAAGATTCGGTCAAATTTTTGCGGTAAGGTGGCTACACCTACGACTAACGCCCTTCAACGCGATAATCATCGGCGCATATCCCGTTAATGTGGCCGCGGCATAACGAATAATGTATAGGTACCTACCTATTATCTCTACTGCCCCGTTGGCCTCGTGTCCCAAGCGCGGCTGCTGAGCGCAGGCAGGCGTCAGTGTTATTGGGTTTTTCCATTAGGATTAGGTACTACCTGTACGCACGGCTTCAGATCAAGCTATACATTTCCTGTATAAGCTGATCTCGCATTGTATAGGATTTCCTTACAATGAGAAGTCAGTGTAAACTGGAAATTATAGCTTGATGTGTAGCCGTGTGTACAACTATTACTGTGTACACACGGCTACACATCAAGCTACACAAATTAGAATACCTATGTTCTATGTTCTATGTTATAGGATTTGGTTTCCGCACTTAGTCCTTCTTGTGGACCATTGTGCGTGGGCCATGGCGGCCGTCGGGGGTTTATTCCAACCAGCCCACCTCCCTCCAGAATTTAATCAAATCTCCGGGTTTGTTAAGAACATCTGTGAAAGATCGGGATATTCCGAGAGTTTCTGTTCTAATCTGGGTGACGCCTGTGCATTCAAAAAGCACATGCGCAACGGTTTCCTCAGCCTCCATGCAGGCCCTGCACAGAGGACTGTCCGTTATTCCTATTGTGTGGAAGTGTTTGTTTAGTGAGCAGTGTCCAGTGATGGTCCCCGTCACCAGGCGCAGCCCGTTCCTGTCCAGACGTAATAATCGCCTGGTAAGCGTGCCATCCAGGGACGGGATGGCCTCCCTGGACTGCCTGCAACCTGCTGTCGAGGACCACCAACTCTCCGCTTGTGTATGGGTGAACTCCTGTAGCCACCTGCGTAACTGGTTGAAGGGAATGGGTACGATCGGCTCAGATCCACAGACAGACATGCTGGATGCTCTCCTAGCAAGTTCATCCGCTGCGTCATTACCAAGTGATCCGCTATGTCCTTTAATCCATTGCAGTGTCACTGTGTTGCGGTTAGTTACCGCTACTCGTTCGAGTGCATCGTGACATTCTAGTATTAGTCTCGAGGTAAAGTACTTTTTCTGTAGGGATTGGAGCACTGAGGCACTGTCTGAGAGTATTCGTATATAGGTATCCGTAACTCTCCTGGCTTCTATGGCGTAACAGGCTTGTATGATGCCCACACACTCCGCCTGGTAGACAGTGTTGAATACTCCAAGCGGACTGGATATGTTAATGTTAAGGTCGTGTGAGAAGACTCCGACCCCGGTTCCGGAGTCGGTCTTTGATCCATCGGTGTATACTCTCAACTCTTGCGTGCCTGAGTAATCACACCGTTCTTCCGTGAGTATTATGTTATAATGCTTCTGAAAGCAGTGTTGTTTCGGGGCTTTATCGCATGGTGATGCCATCATTGGTTGTCGCCTGATCGCATCCTCCTTTATGCGTATGTGCTTAACTCTAGAGTCCTTGCTCAGTGTTCCCGCTAAACTGAGTCTAAAGGCGGCTAGGGCCGCCTCTTCACGCACGATGAGGTGTAGTGGCGGCAGTCCAAGCATTGCCTGTAGAGCAGCAGTGGGTGTAGTTCTCATGCAGCCAGTTATTGCTACACAAGCGAACCGTTGCAGTTTCTCAAGATCCTTTCGGGCTGTACTCAGGTCTGTCCTGGGCCACCAGACCAGTGAGCCATATGTGATAATTGGTCGGATTACTGTGGTGTATAGCCAGTAGGTGACCTTGGGGCTAATCCCCCAATTCCTGCCGAGCAGTCGCTTGCACTGCCACAGGGATATACTGGCTTTTGTGATGATGTAGTTGGTATGTTTCGCCCAATTCAGCTGTTTGTCCAAAAAGATGCCCAGGTATTTGGTTTCAGTTGATAGGCTTAGGGTAGTTCCAAAGAAACGCGGTAGTTGTAATGTAGTCAGCTTCCTCTTTTTTGTAAAGAGAATCAGCTCGGTTTTTGTAGGGTTCACCGATAGTTGGTGTTTGTTGCACCAGTCTTCTACTATTTTCAAAGCTTGGCGCATGAGATTACATAGGGTATTTTCATGGGTGCCATTTATTACTATGGTTATGTCGTCAGCATAGCCCACAGTAAAGTATCCTTTGTCATTGAGGGTTTTGATGAGGCTGTCTACTACCAGGTTCCATAGTAGCGGAGAGAGGACGCCACCTTGCGGGCAGCCCTTTGCCACGATGGCCCTTGTAGTGTCGTTCACCGTCACTTGCACAGCTCTCATTTTGAGCAAGTTGGTGATCCAGCCTCTCAGTGTTGAATCTATGCCATGTCTGTCGAGTGCCATGTTGATACTGTTGAACATGGTTTTGTCAAAGGCGCCTTCTATATCAATGAAGGCGGCCAGTGATGAGCACTTGTAGTCCACCGCGCATTCAATTTTGGAAACTACACTGTGTAGTGCTGATTCCGTTGATCTGCCAGTGGAGTAGGCATGCTGTTGTTTATGTAGAGGTTTTACCCGAAGAGGTCCGTCACGGATGTATCTATCACAGTGTCTCTCAAGGGTTTTCAGTAGAAATGATGTGAGGCTTATAGGCCTGTAAGCCTTGGGTTGTGTATAATCTGGTTTTCCAGGTTTGGGTATGAAAATGACTTTCACTTCCCGCCACGCAAGAGGTATGTATCTGAGTGCTAAGCAGGCTTGATAAATCTCCACCAGCCATGGTGTCAAAAGATCCGCCCCCCACTGCAGCAGGGCTGGAAATATGTCATCCAGCCCTGCGGACTTATATGGCTGAAAGGAGTCTATAGCCCACTTTATTCGGTCTTTTGTTACTATGTTGTGTGCTCTCGACCAGTCCTGCTCCGTTGGGGTCCATCCTGGTTCAGCCTCCCACGTCCTGTCCTCTAAGAGTCTACAGTCTGGAAAGTGAGTCTCAAGAAGGACCTTACTGGTTTCTTGGTCGGTCAGTGTATATGAGTTGTCTGGTTTTTTCAGTGCGCCAAGAGTTCGGTCCTGATCGGTTGACAGGATCTTCCTTACTCTTGCAGCTTCATTGTTTGTCTCGATGGATTCACAGAATTTCCGCCAAGCGGCTCTCCTGGCAGTTCTAATCTGCTTTTTATATGTGTACTGGGTCTCTTTGTATATCTCCCAGTCATCCTGGAGTCTAGTGTTTTTAGCTCTATTAAATTGCTTACGCAATGTATCTCCGAGTTTACCTAGTTCAGCATTCCACCAGGGGTTCCTCTCACTCTCAGTTTGTGGCGCCCTTAGTTTGCAGCATGCATGGTATGCTTCAATTAGGTATTCTGATAATTTAGTCACGGTGTATTCCAATTGTGCCTGATCTCTTATGGTTATCATTGAAAGGTGCCTATCTAGTAGTGAAGCTAGAAGACGTTTATACCCGGGGACGTTGGTGCGCCGCGGGTTTCGCCTCGGTGTGAATTTCCTTGTATTCGTTGATAGTGTGAAGCGGATTCTTCTATGATCAGAGCAAGAAGGCTCATCCGACACGTGCCAGTTTGTGATGAGATTAGTCGCGTTTTCAGTAGCAAGTGTTAAGTCTATAATTGTTTGACCCCGGACTGTTACCCAAGTGGGTTCTGTGCCACGGTTAACAATGTTAAGGTTAGTAGTGAATAAATAAGTGGATAGTACCTCTCCTCTAGGGTTCGGTGCCTTGCTACCCCAGAGCGGGTGGTGGGCGTTCGAGTCGGTGCAGATGATCAGGTCCAGTTTGGCGCGCTCACAGTGTTGCACCAGGTCCGCCATTTCCTTCGGTGGGCAGTCTGCACTCTCGCCTGGCATGTACACCGAGGCTAGCACAACATCTGGAACGCTACCTTCCGTATGGAGCCTGACGGCTGTCAGATCTCTGGAACAGAATTGAGTGAGTGGTGTGATGGGAATTTCTTTGGGTACGTAGGCGCAGGTTCTTGGTTTGTCCGCGCCGTGTGTGTTAAGAATTAGCTTACCTCCGATATTACCGAGGCCGCATATTCTGTTGTTCCTGATCCACGGCTCCTGGATCAGTGCGATTGTTCGGGGTTTTTCCTCCAGTGCCCTGCGTAGGCTAGCCGTTGCAGTCTGGCTATGTTGGAGGTTGGTCTGGATAATGCTTACAGGCGATGACGGTGGCGGAGTGGGGCTAGTCGGAGATGGATCCATCGAATGGCCTATCCCCCACGTCCACTCCGTGCTGATCCTCAAGGCCCACATCCGGCGACGAGACCAGCAGGTTCTCGTTCCACGCAGGTGATGAGGGCGGTAAGCTGTCAACGTCTTCATCGGCCATTGCCGCTCGGGCCATGTCCTCCTCGAGTTTGGCAATGTCCATGTCTATCGTCTGTGTCGGTGTCGGTTGGGTCGTCTTACCATCCGTGCTGTCAGTCTGAGTCACAGGGGGTTGGGTCGTGGGCCAGAAGCGAACATATATCGACCCAAGCAGGTAAGATATACGTCGCTCCCGTCCCCGGACCTTCTCAGCTTCCTCCGGTGGCATACCTATGGTCAAGTACGTCCCATAGTTATCTCCACCGACGGTAGTTGCCCTGTACAGTGACCACCTGGCGATGTTAAACCAAATGTTCTGACGAATCAGAAGATTGTGGAGCCTGGCCACGTCACCCCTGTATCGGGGGACGAAAAGCGAGGCTCGGACACGGGTGGGCACGTCGGACTGTTTCAGTACCGTTAAAGTCTGGTCAGTGTCTGGTAGTCTTATTCCGGGTACATGTTGGGTCAACCAAGTCAGGGCATTGTCGTCCTCGCACCACATCTGCACAGTGCCTTTCGCTACCCGTGGGTATCCGCGGAAGGCCGGGAGCTGTGACGACGAGTCCGTGTCTACGCTGAGTAACAGTTCTTCCAGGCTTGTCTTTATGAAGTCGGCCTCTCCTTTTGTCAGGTCTCTGGAAGGGGCAGGGAAGCAGATCGCTACAGCCAGCCGCGCAGGAATATCCTTCGTGGCTCGCGCATAGGTTCTCTGCTCCCCCTGAGCAGAGTGGACCCTCACCCGTTTGGCGTCCCCCTGAAGCGTACTTGGTGACGCCGTATCGTCAGGGCGCTCCCTCTTCGCCGGCCCTGTGCCGCTTGGTCCAGGCTGCGGTTCGGAGGTGCCTGGCAAGGTGTTTTTTGCCAGCGACTCCCGGCGTGAGGCTCCAGCTCGCTTACCCCGGTTCCTCCTAGGTCGAGGCCCGTCGTGAGCTCTGTCTGTGTCGTGGGGTCGTCTGGCGTCCCCAGCAGACTCTAAAGCAAGTGGAGGTTTTTCGCGCTGGGTTGCCCCTTCGCGTACTTGCCCCCGCTCGCATGGCTCCGCGTCCGGCCGCTTTTCGCGCTGGGTTTCCCCTTCGCGTACTTGCGGCTGGTCGCGTACCATCTCTTCGGCGTCCGATCGCACTTCGCGCTGGCTAATGCCTTCGCGGGTTTTGCGCTCTCGGTCGCCTACTTCCCTCTCCCGGGCCAAGATTTTTCCGCGCTTTCTGCTGCGTACTCTGTCAACGTCAACCGGGAGAGTGGTAGAGCTGCCAGGTCCGACATCCTTCCCCGTCTCGCTCCGTCTGTCTTGGTCATCATCAGGGTAGGTGATGCTCTTCCGCACAATACTCTGTTGCCAGATATTCATGAGAGGCATGCACTGGGTAGTGGGTGTTGGCGCGTGGGACACAGCCGGGGATGAATTATTAGGCGCGTTCGTCGCAGCCGGTGTTGGGTCTATGGGCGCGTGTGTCGCAGCCTGTGTAATGGGCGCTGAATCAGCAGCCTGCCGCGGAGAGCGCGGCCCCAAAGAGCAGTTAGGTGCCCCCCCCAGATTACGTTGGGGGCTGACCGCCGGAGCGGTGTGGGATTCCCCGGCTTGGCCGGGACCCACCTGGGTAGTTAATTTGCCTTGCTGCTTCATTTTTTGGTAAGGGGTGGGCTTTTTTGGGGATCGAGGTTGCCCCTCCTCTAGGACCGATGGGATATACGGATAGGAGGGAAGGCATTGACTGGACAGAGGATGCAGGTTTGGGGGTCACCCTAGGCCTGGGATTTGGCCTAGGGATTTTGGAGTCGACGGGATGTGTGGTGGATAAGGAGGGATAGGTGGCTAGGACATAGGAACATAGGAAAGGGGGTATATGGGTTACCCTAAGCCTGGGATTTAGCTTCGGGAACTTCTCTTGTCCGGGATCTTCTAAAAGATGCTCCGGGCACGGGACTCGACTTAACAGTCAGTCCCGCACCCGAAGTTGGGCTATCCATATATTTTACAAAAAGTATTTATGAATTTTTGGAACTACCCGCAACAACAACAACAATCAACCAAAGAAGAAAGGAGAGGAGTTGGAATTGACCGCAAACCTCGTGACTTCATGAAAACGCTAGATTTGAGGTCAATTCTAACTTATGGAGTTATATTGCTGATTCTAATGATTATAATTCTGTAAAGCCGTATTAGTTACGGCCGTGAATCATATTTTAATCAACATACAACGTGAAACTGACCTGCAAACTGCAAAAAACGTAAGAGAGTTTGAATTTCGCGGACTATCTTAGTTTGCAGGTCAGTTTCACGTTGTATGTTGATTAAAATATGATTCACGGCCGTAACTAATATGGCTTTATATAATTACTAGCTTTTGCCCGCGGCTTCGCCCGCGTAGATGTCGGAAAATATCTCACGGGAACGTACTACCGGGATTAAAAGTACCCTAAGTAGTAATCCAGGTAAACAATGTCTTCTTTGGGATACTGTTTAAAATGTTACAATAAAATACCTCCACACATACTTCAACTCAATGAGACTAAATTCAAAACTTGTAATAAAACGCACACTATGCAGGCAGGCATATTATAAGTTTGGGGATTACATAACTGATAAAAATGCTTGGCTCAATGCTGGTCCTGCTCCACAACCACAACTAATTAATTAACATTTGAAGATACTGTTGGAGCTGCTGAAGATTGTAAGACTATCATTGCATTGTATAGACTCAATCTCCTTTGTATTATATAATTGCATAGCACATGTGTGAGTACTATGTACATACTCTAAAGCTACCATTTACTGGGTACGTCTTTGTTTGACTTGAATGTAACCTGGCGGCTGAGAGTATGTGACGCTCACTCTAATGTCTCGCTGATGGTGGCGCGTGTTGGATCATTTAGCCAATCCATGCGTCAGGTACGTGAATAAGCGCTGTCAGTGAAGGCTGGGCATACCTTAGCGGCCACGGCTTATTTTAATTTAATTTAAATATTTGAATTGTTTTTTTTAAGGACGCTTTTAACGTTCTGCATCGTTCTCACATGTGAAATTTCAACATGAATGATGTAACCATTATTTTGTAACCATATCTTGATTTAAAAGAGTGTCCGTGGAGTTTCTTGCCCGTTCTTCTCCATAGGTACCTACTATGCTTTGGAATGGGCGCCTAGCTTCATCTTTCTGACTGACCGACCCCTTGACAATTCAAAAGTGCCTGTAATTGGTTTAATTGAAATAAATGCTTTGAGTTTGAGTTTGAGTTTGAGCTTCTCGCACTGCTTATTTATAGTACCTGAGGAGCGGCGCGCGGATCCTGACGCAGGTCCTCACCGGACACGGTTGTTTCGGGAGGTTCCTGTTTCGGATAAGGCGGGAGGAAACGCCCGGGTGTCACAATTGTGTAGATCGCCCGGAGGACACGGTGGAGCATACAGTGGAGGTCTGCCCGGCTTGGGCGGAGTACCGCCGTGTTCTCACGGAGGCGATCGGCGGCGGCGATCTCTCGCGTCCATACTTGGTCCAGGCCATGGTGCGGAGCGAGAGTGCATGGGAGGCCGTCACCTCCTTCTGCGAAGCAGTAATGCTCGCAAAGGAGGAGGCGGAACGCGAGAGGGAGAGGCAACAGCCGCGCCCTCGCGCCCCTGGCCGCCGCAGGAGACGCCCTGGGCGGCGGGAATCTATTGCCGATTCCCGGCCACCGTAGGCGCGGGCTTGCGGACGACGGGTAATGGGCAGCTCGCCGTCCTGTAAGGACCAGGCCCGGGTCGACGGCGCGTTGTGTTCCACGCGCGCCTCAAAGAGATGTCAGCAGTGACGGGGTCCAATAGGGCTGAAGCCGCCGGGGTCGCGGGTAGTTCGAAAGAGATACCGTGGCCCTGGCACGGGCAACTGAAGGAGCACGGGTGGGTTTTGGTCAGTAAAAGTCTGACACACCCTCCCGCTCTGCCCGGAGCGGGAGAAGTCATTTGATGATTTTCCATCCACAAAAAAAAAAAAAAAAAACGGCGCGCGGATTGATGTATGATTGCTGGAGAATAATAAATCCTAAAACCTAACAATAATACGGAACGGAAAATTACCAACTTGCATGCCTTTGAAAAGCCATAGTCTATATCCTCTCTATTCCCTATCCCGTGGGAATTACAAAAAAAATATTTAAGACTAAATGATAGTGTGCGTCCACAGTGCATGGGCGGTCACTAGGGCCTAAGGCGGGCGCGACTCCAACGTCGGGGGTGTGCGGTGGCCACAGTGACGAGCGAGCTGTTGTAGCGTTTATGACGTATTTCAGGTGTTGCAAACCATGAACGAGGATTTGGTATTTTTAGATAGCCCGTGCCAACATTTGACTATATCCTGAGTAAAATATCACCTAAAATCACCAGAGAAGATTCAAACTTTATTTTATTTTGCTCCATGTTTTGCTGCATAATTTTCTTGTTATTGTGCGATTACTGTGGTGTGGATGTTTACTGTGCCATAATATCTGGTTTAGATTGAATCATATTTATAAATACTACAGTATTTACCGCCATTTTACAAAAAAAAAAAAAAAAAAAATTGCAGACTCTTACGGACAAAACTGATACCTGGTTTGATACCTCTGTCACCCGCACATTAAGTCGCTTGCTAACTAGGCCCGTAGTGTGGCCATAACACGCGGATAGGAACGTTTGAATACTACGCGCGCTATTTCGCTCGGGCCCGTCGCGCTAGGCGCCCGCCTTAGTCACTTCACTATGGACGCAAACGGCGGTTTCATACGTTTGATATTTCGCGCCCGTCGTCGCCACCGCTCTAGGCCGGCAGTGTGAATGCACACTTACAGTCCTACCAACTTATCTGTGAACTGAAAGAGAACGGCACCGTCGATGCGTCGACACAATCGAATGACATTTCAACATGACGGCCGTAGTTCCAATTTTCGTCATTTCACAGATAAGTTGGTAGGAGTGTACTTCAAAATACGAACTATGACTACATTTCCTATCCCTTAAATCTCTTAAAAAGAGGTACAATTTTATTTTTTAAATAGTGAATTTTAAAATCAACCCCTAGTTTACCCCCTTAGGGGATGATTTTTTCATAAACAAAAGTATAAATTTGAATTTTCTTATCTCTTACTTAAGAAATGCTGGGTTTCCCATACAAACTTTTATCCCCTATATCACCCCCTGTAGGATATTTTTTCAAGATAAAAGTAGGCTATGTCCTTCCCCAGAATACCATCTATCTATAGCCTTACCAAATTTTATCGATATTCGTGCAGTTTTGGTAATTTTAAAATCAACTCCTATTTTTAGTTTTTAGCTATAACTTGTAACCAGTTTTTAATCATTTTTAACAACACTATTAAATACTGTTTTATTAAATCCACTTGAGGACCTCGTGGCTAAGTAAAAACAGCCGCACGGGTCGATCCATCAGGTTAAGCTACGCTTGCCTAGATTGGTCCATGGATGGGTGACCATCTTTACATACCGAGACTCCTCCGTGCCTCGGAAAGCACGTTAACACGTTGGTCCCGGCTGTCATTCGTGGATCTTTGACAGTCGTTACGGGTCGTCAGAAGCCCGAAAGTCTGACAATCAGTCTTACCAAGGGGTATCGTATTACCCAGTTAATGTTGGTGGTAATGTTGGTGGCAATGGTTGTGGAGGTCAGATAGCCAGTCGCTCCATGTAAAATAATGGTATTCAGCTGCATCCGGTTAGACTGGAAGCCGACCCCAACATAGTTGGGAAAAGGCTAGGCAGGTTGATTGATTTATTAAATCCACTTATCCCCATCCCTCCTCTTTGAGGCGTTGTTTAAAAAAAAAAAAAAGTGTCAATCCTTATTATTTATTGAGGCAAATATTGCCAAGTTTTATGTTTATTAACAAAAGAAATAAGATTTTTAATATAAACTGTATGTCCCCTCTTTTTACCCCCAAAGGGGTGGAATTTAAAAATTAGTTTGGAATGCTTCCATAGCTTGACTCAAAGATTTATTTATACAATTTTTTGAGTTAATCAAGTCATGCAGTAAAATCATCCTCTTAAAAAATTTATTAAGTATCCCTTTTTGCCCCTTCAGGGATCGATTTAAAAAAAACCCAAATAGTTATTTATGTTTCTTTTCCGTCAAAATTATAAATAAGTACTGAGTTTAGAGCTAATCGGACCGCGCTTTAAATAAAATTCTTCCGTACAAACTTAAACATCCCTAAACCCTTGAGGGGGTAGTTTTGAAAAACAAATGATGACAAGCTTTATTAATTACTTAGGCAAATATTTGTGCAAAGTTTCAAGTCAATTAACCAAATTAATAAGATTTTTCAAGTCAATTGTATTCAGTTAAGACAACACCTGCAGTTTCATGATGCACAGTTTGGCTTTCGCCCTGGTTTGTCAACAGAAATGGCTATACTGAATCTCAAGCATACCGTCCGATACTACACTGACAGAAGCACACCTGTCTATGCCTGCTTCTTAGATTTATCCAAAGCATTTGATCTTGTTGCATACGACAGGTTGTGGCAGAAGTTGTCGAGTGATACGAATCTACCTACTGAGTACATAAGTCTCTTAAAGTATTGGTATGGCAACCAGAGTAATTTTGTGAGATGGTCGGGGTCACTATCGGTTAAATACGGGTTGGAATGTGGTGTAAGGCAAGGCGGGCTAACCTCGCCGACTCTCTTCAACTTGTATATTGACCGTCTGATCCGTGAACTCAGTAGCGCCGGTGTGGGTTGTTCGATTGATGGTGTTCTTGTCAACAACATCAGTTACGCGGATGACATGGTGCTACTGAGTCCATCGATCAGTGCCCTTCGAAAACTGATTTCGATCTGCGAGCGGTATGCCGGGACCCACGGGCTCAGGTATAACGCCATTAAAAGCGAGCTCATGGTGTTTAAGGCGGGTTCTAAAACTTATGACACTGTCCCACAGGTCATGCTGAATGGCAGTGTTCTTAAAAGAGTCTCGCAGGTAAAGTATCTGGGCCACTGGGTCACCGACACGCTTGTAGATGATATTGATATAGACAGGGAGCGCAGGGCTTTGTCTGTTAGAGCTAATATGCTGGCTCGTAGGTTTGCGCGCAGTACTGCGGAAGTCAAAGCTACGTTGTTTAGGGCATTTTGCCAATCGTTTTACACGTGCAGCCTATGGGTCAAGCATACGAAAAAAGCGTACGACGCCCTGCGTGTTCTCTACAATAATGCCTTTAGGGCGCTGATGAAGCTGCCTCGCTACTGTAGTGCATCGGGTATGTTTGCGGACGCACATATAGATGGTTTTGCGGCGATTATTCGCAAGAGAGTCGTGTCCTTGATGCGCCGCGTACGAGGCAGTTCCAACAGCTACCTTCAGCTGTTCGCATGGAGGATGGATCTGGATCTGGATTGCCCAATAATGCGGTACTGGACCAGGCTGCATGTTGAGCACTCCGGTTCCAGACCTAAATTTAGATTAAGATGAAAAATTGATGACTGATGTAAAATTGTGATTTAAGTATAATGTTTTATTGGTGACTTTTTTTTTAATGTTTTGTTTTGTCTAATTGTAATATTTTAATTAATGTATTTGTAATGTTATTTATTTTATAATTTCACATGCATGGACAATATGGACTGGTTCCGAAATAAATGAATTTTAATTTAATTTAATTTAATTCCCTGTTCTCACCCACATGATTTAAAAAAAAATCGTTTGTTTCCAAGCTTTACTCAAAGATTATTTATACCAATTTTCGAGTTAATCAAGCCACGCAGTAAATTCCTCCCCTGTAAAATTGACTACCCCTTTTCACCCCGTTAGAGGTAAATTTTCGAAAAACCCTGATATATATTATTTATTTATTTATTTATTAAAACTTTATGCACAAGTAAAAAAATACCGTACAAAGGCGGACTTAATGCCTGAGGCATTTTCTACCAGTCAACCTTAGGGTGGTGCAGAGAGAAGACATGGCAGGTGCAACATAAAGGATAGATAACAAGAAAATAACTATAAAATATAAGAATAAATACATAGATATTATATAACGGAGCACCGGGATCATAAGGATTTTTAGAAATGGTGGCGTCAGCGGAGCTGACGTCACCATTTCCAGCGTTAGGCTCACACATTGCAAAATGAACACACCCAATAACAACCCAATCACGTTTTATTCTTAATACTAGTAAAAACAATTAAAAAGATAGCCTTAAAATCTAAATTAATAATAACTGTACTCACAAGATATTTTTTTGCAAAAACACCACGTCTTGTCCTCACAAACTTCTGCTTGGCAATGTGGCTTCGCAGCGGTCCGCCTTTTCAATCTTACAAAATGGCGTCGTCGTTGCGAAGTCATTACACTTACTTATTTTTTTTTATAAATTGCAGGTAACATTGATTGAAGTAACTAACTAGAATTTGTTAATACGTTTTACAATTTTTAGCACTCGATTTTAACATTGAATTAATTTTCTATTGCTTAAAACATTTAAATATTTAATAAACACGCGCCAAGTTTTCTGCTTGACCGACTGTGTTTCAATCAACTGTGTGTAACACAAAAATTAACCAAAAATAATTTTTAAACTAACGCATATCGCTTATTAATCAAGAAATAAATTTAACAATCAATAACTTGTTTTTAAACCTAAGTTTGAATAAGCCTTCAGTTATGGTTTGCTGTTACAGTAACCGCAAATCATAACACGGCCTTTTACATTGCAAAGTAGCAAACTGACTACAACAATCAAATCTAAACTATTTTAAAACTATCCTGTCATATTTAACTGTTAAATTTGAACTTAAAGTAAATATTAGAAGTTTACGTAAGCCTTGCGTCGACACGGCCATTCTGCGAGACGGTGTGCGTGCCCTGCACCAGTCGCGGTTCTAAAAATGATTTTTTTTTTTTTTAACTAGGTATCCATTCACAGGTACACTAGCTGACCACTTGTTTGAGGTCAGAGCTACTGTTGTTTTAAAATGAGTTCAAAAAGTTCGGCACCGTAGCATAACGTAGCCTGAACTTTTCAACTTTTAACCTTGTTAAACTTAAACATAAGGATAAATAGTTAGGTATTTCTAAGTTATAGATATCGAAGTAAATGTGAACAGAATAAAGTTTATAACAGTAGTAAATAAATAGAATTTGCTGTAAATAGGAAAGTGAGTGAAGATATTAAAGTGCATGTAACGCTACACGCTTACTCACACGTTTATTTAGTTAAGTCAATGCAAATGCTCCACGCATACATGCATTTGATTTCTCGTATATACGGATGATGCTGTGGTGCTGGGCGGTCTTGTACGCCGTGGTCCACAGAGGCTCTAAAGGAAAATGGAACTAGGGTGGTGCTGAGGCCTAGGCCTTATATTTGTGACCGTGGTCCTCAGAGGCTCTAAAAGAAAAGAAAATAGAAATAAAGTTCTTACGTAGCTGTTTATACAGCTTGTTAGGGCTTGATGCTGTGGTGCTGAGCGGTCTCGTACGCCGTGGTCCACAGGGGCTCTAAAGGAGTTGGAAAGAACGATGCTGTGGCCTAGGCCTTATTTTGACCGTGGTCCACAGGGGCTCTGAAAACTTATATTGCGACTTTGTTGATATTACCGTTTTTTTTGTAAAAAAATTAAAAATCAATTTGAAAGTTTACAATGTCATCTGGAAGTTCTGAAATCTCTTCGTTAATGGATGATGTTATGGATGGTATTTCAGTTGGTTTGACCGTTTCTGTGACTTTTGTTAAAACTTCAGGTGGCAAAACAGTAATAAAAGTAGGTATGTAGTAATAATCTAAAAAGCAGCCAGAAGTAGCTAGATTCATTTTGGTGGCTAAAACAGATTATTTTTTGGCTAAAACCGTCGAAAATCCGCTAGATCTAGCCACAAAGTGGCTAAAACGGCAACACTGCAGCAAGGGTTGCCAAGTCCAATTTACTTTCTAAAAGGTGGAGCCATTGAGATGTATTGGGTCTTTACCTATGAAATTGCCCTTCTGCAGTATTGGCCATTTCAAATCAAAATAATTTTTGTTTGGCTAATAATTCTAATTTCAAATTAATTTTATTTTAAAAACATGGATTTTTTTTTCCAAAAGTAGTCATTTGTTTATTGATTAGTGTTACATTTTCATCGCATTTCAATCTTTTACGTCATCATGGATACGTTAAAAATTCGAGTAATTATGGAATATGAGTACCGTCGTGGCAGCAACGCGGCACAAGCGGCACGCAACATCAACGACGTTTACGGAGCTAACACTACAAACCAACGCACCACTTGTTATTGGTTTGCTCGCTTCCGTTCTGGAAATTTCGACCTGAAAAATGAACCTCGCGGTCGTCCGAAGACTTTGGTCGACAATAACGAATTAAAGGCGATTGTGGTAGCTGATGATAAACAATCTACGGCTGAATTAGCAGCAGCATTCGACGTTAGCGTCAAAACAATATTGGTCCATTTGCGTCAAATTGGCAAGGTAAAAAAGCTTGACAAATGGGTGCCCCACGAACTCAATGATCGCCAGCGCGAAGTACGCGTCGAGACTCGAGACGTGCCTTGCACTGCTCAACAGACACACAAATGAAGGAATTTTGAACCGCATTGTTACCTGCGATGAAAAATGGATTCTGTTTGAAAACCGCAAGCGCTCAGCAAGTTGGTTGGATCCTGGTTCAGCACCTAAACAATGCCCTAAACGAAAACTTACCCCTAGAAAAGTGGTGGTCACTGTTTCGTGGTCTAGCGCCGCCGGTGTGATTCATCACAGCTTCTTACCAAACGGGGTGAGCATTACTTCAGATGTGTACTGTGAAGAACTGAACACAATGATGGAGAAGCTGGCACATCTCCAACCAGCATTGGTCAATCGCTCGTCTCCGCTGCTCCTGCACGACAGCGCGCGACCTCATACTGCACAGCAGACGGTCTCCAAGTTGCAAGAACTGGGGTTGGAAGCTCTCCGTCATCCGCCCTACTCACCAGACCTTGCGCCTACAGACTACTACTTTTTTCAGAATTTGGATAACTTCTTGGCGGGAAAAAAAATCAATACCCGAGAGGCAGTACAAAATGCCTTTGAAGAATTTGTTGCCTACGGTTTGTAGCTGATTACTTTAAGAATCAATCAAAGAAATCAATAAACTGCCACTGCGTTGGCAAAGATGCATTGATTTTATGGGTGATTACTTCGATTAATACAAATAAAAAATGCATGAAAAAAATTCGTTTAAATTTTTTCATATAAAACGGCAATTTCATAGGTAAAGACCTATTATGTTAGTGGGTGGAGCAAACGCACCATTGTCTCTGTGACAAAAGTGTCAATGTCATTATCTAAAAACGTGACAGATCGTTACTCTGTGTCAAATAGCTACATAGTACTAATCTGTGGTGTCAAATACTAATACTACTTCGCACAGACTACTTTGTGATTACTCCACCCACTCCACCCCAAACCAAAGTACTTGACTACTCCATCAATCGATTATAATATTAATCTGGGAAAAAAAGCGCGGGAAACTTCGTACTTGGCGGACGCGTCTTTTTTGAGATAATATTTATAAATTTAAAAACCCTAAATATAAGATCAGTAGTCGTAGTTTTAGTGTTCTATTCTCTTTTACTTGTAGTTTAATTTTAGTGTTATATATTTTCATCGGTAGTGGTAAGTTTTTTTTAGCTATTTGAACTAATAATAATGAAAGACCCGCCTGATCCGGGGGATTTCGTGCCCCCGGCAGGCAATTTTGTTACTATTTCAAATGAATCGGGCATGGATACCGATGGGTCGTCTTCAGCTCGACATTTGAAAAGAAGCCGTGTTCATGTGTGCAAGCACTGTAATAAGCGTCGCCGTATCCGGAAAAACCACGGTTCAGCGTCTTCGGGTTGTGGTTGCATGGACTCTACTCTAGAACCTACTGCATCAGAGCCTAGCTGCTCTGAAATAATCGTCCCTAAGGAAACAACTAATACTTCCAACAAAATGCTCGATATCTCTACTCTGCCCTCAGTTGCTCAATCTCAGATAGGTCGGAAAACATACGACAAAACGGACAGCGCGCCTTTTGTCATTCATGTACAAAAAAATATTATTTCACCAGATGATGGATCGACACTGCACCCAATCACTTTTGGCAAGTTCCTAAAACACAATGCCTTCCAAAACATTATCAACGGGAGTGTCAAAAAAATTGGACGCAATAAAATTTCTTTATCGTTTTCGAATTTTCTGAACGCAAATTCCTTTATTACACATAATAGTCTTGAAACATATAATTACAAAGCTTTTATACCTACTTTTAATGTTACTAGAATGGGTTTAGTGCGTGGTGTTCCTGCGGAATGGTCTCCGGAGGAGGTTATTGATAACATAACAGTACCTATAGGTTGCGGGCCAATCTTAAAAGTCAGACGCCTCAATTTTAAAACCACTGTTGATGGTACAACAATTTGGAAACCATCCCAATCCATAGTTGTTACATTTGATGGGCAGGTTCTACCAAAGAGAATTTTTATGTGCTATAATGCATTACCTGTAGATTTATATATTTTCCCTACTGTACAGTGTTTTAATTGCTGTCGTTTTGGTCATACTAAAATTCAGTGTAGGTCCAAGCCTCGTTGTTATAAATGTGGCCAAGGCCACACTGGGGACAGTTGTGAAAGAGAACAAGAAAGTGCATCGTGTTGCCTTTGCTTTGGTTTTCACTATGCTACGAATAAGTCTTGCCCAGAATTTTCTAGGCAAAAATTAATTAAAACATACATGGCACAAAGTTCAGTATCTTATGCTGAAGCGGAAAAACTTTATCCACCAGTAACTAAATCATATGCTGATACACTTTTATCTTCTCCTTCCAAAAACTTTGCACATACCCCATCAATCTCTTCACCTAATAATATGCCTGCTTCAAGTAGCTATAAAAAGACTGTCTTCCTCAAACCACGCTCCCCTCCCAAATCTGTACAAGGATATAATAAAGAGGCTCACAATGCCATTATTAAAGATTATGACATTCCCCAACCATCAAATGGTTGTGCTCTTTCTAATAATAATGGAAAAAACGACACAAATTTTTCCATAAATGATTTTCTTTCTGCATTACACAATCTTCTTTCTCAGTTCAACATTTCACCGTCCAACGTTGCCCCGTCTTTCAATGTATCTCAATCCAGACATAATGGACAACACATCCAAAATAATCCAGTGGAACTGCCGCAGTCTAGTAAACAAAAAGAGTGATGTTATATATCTTTTAAACAAATATGAGCCATTTGTCTTTGCCTTTGCAGAGACTTGGCTCAAATCTAATCATAGTTTTAAAATCAATGGTTATTTAACCATTAGAGAGGATAGATCTGATGGGTATGGTGGAGTAGCTATACTCATCAAGAATTCTATACCTTTTTCTATCATTACATTACCTCCTCATAGTGAGGAAATCTCAATTGTAGCTATTAAAGTGCATCACACTTGTCTTGTTTCTATTTACATTCCTCACCCTTCCTCTTCTGTCCTTCAAGAGATGAATAATCTCTTTTCTTCTCTTCCAAAGCCTTTCTTAATATTGGGGGACTTTAATTGCCATCACCAATCATGGGGTTGTTCAACTTCTAATTGTTATGGCGATGAATTACTTGATATAATAGACTTACATAACTTATGCATCTTGAACTCGGGAGCTGCCACACGTCGCTCAGATCCCACTCAGAACCAAAGTGCAATCGACCTTTCTATCTGTTCTCCAAACTTAGCATCTTCATTAACTTGGCATACTTTAACCTCTACTTATGGCAGTGATCATTTTCCAATAGTTATTTCTTATCCTCTTTCAAAACCAAACGCACCATTAAGGAGATCAAACTTAAAACATAAACTACCTAATAGAAATAATAATGACTGGGACAAATTTAGGAACATTGTTGACAGTAAGCTTTGCTCTTTGCCTGTTATCTCTGATGGCAATGAAAATAGTTGTGCTGAAGCTTTAGCACTTATATTAATCGCAGCGGCAGATGAAGTTTTTCCTGAAAAAAATAACAATATTAGTACAATTCCTTCGCCTCCATGGTGGGATTCAGAGTGCACTGAATTGGTTAAAAAACGGAAAGAGGCTGAATACAATTATAACCTTGATATGTCTGATATTAATTTTGAAATCGTCACCAACTTAATTAGTGAAACTGGTAAACTTTTTAAGAAGAAAAAATTTGAGTCTTGGCGTAATTTTTGCTCATCAATTTCTCCAAATACTCACCCTACCACTGTCTGGCGCAATATTCGTAGATTTAGGTCCATTTATAACAACCCTTGTCCCATTCCTGATTCTTTAGCCAGTGAATTTTTAGATAAATTAGCACCGCCATGGGTACCGGATGAGGTTATTAACCTTAGCCTGCCTCTCGTATCCAATATCCAAGATACTCATACGACACTAAATCTTCCATTCACTCTCACTGAATTAACCCTTTTCTTGACAATGTATCTCGTGAGATACAGTCAACTTTAAAAATTAATAGTTTTGAAAATATTGTGAGTGAAACGAAACATCACTCGTCAATTTATTTTATGCATATTTCAGAATGAATTTTTGTTTATCATGATAATCTTGTTGGTATCGCTGTTTTTTTTAAATTAGAAAAGTTTAGCTGATACCACACGATCCACGCAAAGAGGTAAGAATATATTTTTTTTTACTAATTTCTCTGGGTGTGTTGCTTGTTTTTAGACACCTAAGAAAGTAAACAATAGTTTCAAGTGTGGTAATCAAACCAAATGTTTAGTATTTTGTAAGAAACTCATCGTGTTTGTGCATGTATCTCAAGGTGCACACTGCCAAGTTGTTACAGAATTACTTGTTCCATGTTATGTATCTCATGGTGCACATTGCCACATTTAGGGAATATCATGAACTAGTTTTTGTATATGTCTCCGCTTGCTGTATTTCAGTTATTTCAGTATAAAAGTAATTTAATCTAAGTACCTGTGTCCTTGCTTTTTGTTCGAATGGTTTTCCCTTAGTAATATTAGTGTGGATGTTAGAAATGACCGGTTTCTTATGTCACAGGGGAGATTATATTAGTTCTGTGCTTATGTTTGGTGTGGGTGGTGAATGCTTCATTTCTTTGCAGAATACCTTGCAATCAATGACGAAGAGTGGGTACCAAGCGAAAAAAATTCTAGCTTTAGTACCCAAATCCGGCCGAAAATCAGATTTAGATGAGACTTCAAATTCCGATACTGAAATACATCCCGTCTCCGAAGCAAGGTTGGACAGTCTTTCATCGTCCAATCCGCCTTCTTTTCCGTTGTCGTTTGACAATCTTAATTTATTATCCGATAAAGAAATAACTCCCATTCAAGCAGCAGTAACCGAGTCCCCATTTTTTCCGCCGCCGATTATTTAACAGCCATCACCAATAATTGTTACACTACAGCGATCGACGTCAAAATTTGAATAGTAAAGTGGCTTGGTAATAAAGGCGTGACCTCTGCAAGCAGCTACTTGTATGTTGAGGCACATCCAGTGTCAACTATTCAACGCTACCGCAAACAAACAAAGAAGAAGTGTGCAGTGCCCTGTGCTGAAATAATCAAGCATTACAACTCGCAGATGGGTGGCGTAGACCTAGCGGACATGCTCACCGCCTGCTTTAAAATAAACTTGAAAGGTCACCGTTCTTATTTGCCCTTAATTTCACAATGAATGCTGGACATGTGTGTCAGTAATAACTGGTTGCTCTATCGCAGGCACATAAGATTTGAAAAATACATGCCTCTAAAAAAAATTCGTTACCAGTTGGTACAAAGTGTACTGATGCACAAAAAGGAGACTGTATTAGATGAATTAGACGTGGCAAGGCCCTCTCCAGCTAAAACAATTAAAGCCCCTGTTATGCCAAGAAGCAGACCTTGTGTGATATGACCAGATTGGACATTCTCCAATATTCAGTACCAATGGGAGGTGCAAGTCATGCATAAAAGGACAATCCCCTGCTATGTGTTCTTACCCAATAGGAACTGCTTTTTAATTTTTCACACCGGAAATTAACTAAGGTTAAATTGTAAAGGCTTTTAATGTTTCTGTTTTATTTTTATCGGTAAATCTGATTAAAATTTTATTTAAAGTTATATGTTGAGTTTTATTTTATTTGAGCATTGTATCCTCTCAGATACATTGACTCATGTGAACAAAAGTACAGATACTTGGCAATGTATCTCATGAGATACATTGAATATCTCCAAAAGTAGACACCCTGTATTTTTTTTTCTATTTTACCAAATCATCAATACTTGTCCTCAAAACAAAATAAAGAAAAAAAAACTTTAATACTTTTTTTTTGTTTTTGCCAAGAAAAGGGTTAAAAGGTGTTATTCATAAAACTAAGGATTCTGCACCGGGCATTGATGGCATCCCGTATTCCTTTTTTGCTAATATAAATGATGACGTCCTCATTTATTATTTAAAGCTTATTAATTCAATCACGAATTCAGGAAACATCCCTGTTGAATGGAAACGTCAAATGGTGTTGCCATTCCTTAAACCAAATAAAACCCCATCTGATGTTTCTTCATACCGTCCCATAGTCTTGTCATCAATCCTGATGAAATTAGCTGAGCACTTAGTTAAAAATCGCCTAGAATGGTATGTGGAAAGTAACAGTCTTTTGGCAGAATCACAATATGGTTTTAGAAAAGGTAAAAGTACAACTGATTGTTTAAGTATTTTAACATCGGATATTCGATTATCCTTCTCTAATAACCATTCCACCATTGCAGTTTTCCTTGATATTAATGCAGCTTATGATAATGTTGTATTATCAGTTTTACTAAATAAATTAAAAGCCTTGCAGGTTCCATTGATTTTGTCGAATTTTATTATTAATATCCTGACTGAACGCTCTGTTAACATGATAATAGGAGATCACGAGGTATCTCATCTTGTATGGAGGGGTCTGCCACAGGGTTCTGTGCTCAGTCCCCTTCTATACAATATTTACACTTTTGATCTAGACTCGTCTTTAATTACTAACCATGTTAAAGTTCTTCAATATGCCGATGACTTATTATTATATTCTTCAAGCCAATTTGTTGAACAAGCTCGCTGTGCCATCAATTCTGCTTTATCTAATTTGGAGTTATGGTTACATCTAAACGGTTTGGATTTATCCACGTCTAAAAGCGCGGCTGTTTTATTCACCCGGAAGAGAAATATTCCCTTAGTAAACCTCTTTTATAAGGATATACCTATTCCAGTTATAGATAAATTCAGATATCTAGGTATAATACTTGATTGTAAATTAAGTAGTGTTCCTCATTGTGATTATATTGTCAACAAATGTGAAAATCACCTAAACATGCTTAGATGCCTCTCTGGTGTGTGGTGGGGTGCACATCCGTTTTCGTTGAAACTTATTTACAACGCAATTATTAGAAGCACTCTGGATTATGGATTGTTCGTTTTAGAACCTGGTAGTATCATGGCTTTTAAAAAATTGGATCGTATTCAGTCTAAAGCATTACGCATTATTTCGGGTGCCATGAAGTCTAGTCCTATTAATGCTCTCCAAGTTGAATGTGGGGAAGCTCCTTTACATCTTAGAAGACAATTCTTATCAGACAAATATTTGTTCCGGATTCTTCAGTTCTCAACTCATCCTCTCATTCCTAAACTAGACTCTTTAGTGTTGCAGATTGAATCTTCAGATTACTGGTCCCATAAACGTGCGCCTTGTTTAGTTATAAGCTATAAAAAATTCCTTTCACTTTCTTCTCCTATTCACCGTTCCAATAAACTTCCCATATTTAACTGTAGATATGAGAGTTTACAATTCAGCCCCATCATTAAATTTAACTGTGTACGTAATAAATTAGATCCCGATTGTCCTAAAAGTTTTAACAATTTCCTTGCTGATCACTTAGAATATCACCATATATTTACGGATGCTGCCAAGCGTTCTCCGATGGGTTGTGTTGGGATAGGTACTTACCATTCTCAATACAACATCGTACAAAAAATAAAACTGCCTCCGGAGACTTCGGTTTTTACGGGGGAATGTTTCGGTATTTTAAAAGCCATCGAATATACTCGTGTTTTTAAGCTCAAAAAAACTATAATTTTTACAGATTCCCAAAGTGCTCTTCTAGCCATCAACAAATCCCCTTTCGAACACAAATCACAGTTGCCAATCATTTATTTAATAAGAGAATTTGCGTTCAGAACCATCTCTGAAGGTAATACTTTAGAATTTGCGTGGATTCCGGCTCATGCTGGAATCCATGGCAATGAAGTGGCTAATACACTCGCCGGTGATGCGGTGCAGTGTGGGGACTTAGCTCCTTATACAAATTTCAGCACTGATCTTATGATCCTACCAAAGACTTTTCTTTGGGACACCTGGAAGGTAGCTTGGGATATCGGAAGCAAGTCAAAGGGTCGTTATTTTTCATTAATTCAACCCGATGTTCCGGAAAAACCGTGGTTTGGCAGGGCAAAGTTTGGCAAGATGGAGACCTCTGTATTAATACGGATGAGACTGGGTCATGTTTGTTCTCCAGCCCATCTTGCCAAACTTCATATCATCGACGACCCCATGTGCTTGTGTGGCACAGACGTAGGCGACCTAAACCACATTTTTTTCTCCTGTCCTTTATATGACCGTTCTTCTTTTTTCAGTAACCTCTTGTCCCTCAATACTCCTTTTCCTACCTCAATACTTTCTTTACTTTGTACAAATAGCTTCCCTGTATATAAATGTATAGTCTCATTCATTATTTTAAATAATATTAAGTTGTAAATTTTCGTCGTTGTAATTTGATCATTATCATTATTTTATCACCGTTATTATACTGATCCTATATATTCATCCTATCCTAAATCCCGTTTAAAAATCATTATAATATTTTCGTTTCCCTACCTTGACCTATGAACTAAACGTGACATTGGCTAAATGCACAAACCGTGCGAAGCCAAAAGAAAAAAAAAAAAAAAAAATTAATCTGTGAACGAGAATTTTAATCAACAGAAGTTGCTGCAACTGAAGTTGCAATATGTATGTTATAGACGGCCATAAAAATTGTGATTGATAAGTAAATAAGTAGTAGAACGTTTGAACTGTATTTATTCCACTATAACTCTTCAAGCAATTCCAAAATCTATTGGTTTTTGCAGTTTGGTGGGTTTCAGTTTGTAAGCATGGAAGAAGTGGATTCCATTATTTTACATTTTCTTCGTCAATTAAATGTGTATGTAAAATTGTATTAATAAGCAAATTATCTATGCATCTACTGAAAATTTTTGTAGCAGCCTTTTTTACTTTGGATACTTTTCAGAAACATTAATGATGAGGTCAAAAGTATTAACGAGCTGCCCGTCCATACAATTATTGAGTCGGCATCAACATGTCTAAGCACCATAAATCCATCTGTTATGGTAACAAGAAACTTGCCATCTGGTATATCTCATAGAATAGAAGTGGCTTCCCAGATAGCATCTATTTGTAAGGTGGGCAAAACGTCATACTAAACTTATTCACGATTTTTTGTAATATGTTTAATATAATTTCTTTTGACATTCCACCAATTATTTATTTTTGTAACAGGATTTAGGATACAAAAATGATGTGGGTTATCAAACATTCTTATATCATAATGAATGTGAGCTGAGACAAGTGTTTATGTTTTTAATAGAGAGATTACCAAATGAAGGTAACCAGGCACCAACAAGCTTGCCATCTGCTAACAAAAAGTCATTGCTCAAGCAAGATATCAGTAATAAAATTGGAGAAGAACTTAAGACTATTTGGATTCCACCATGCTGCAAACCTAATTTAAATAAAATTGGGGATTTTTGTATCACAGGTGAAACTACTGTATATTCCTCTACATACTTATATTTTGACTGACATGAGGGTTTAAATGCTTTGGAAGGAAGTTGTGTCCCTCATATTAGAGATCTTTTTCATTTCAGATGCGACTACTACATTGAGTCAGACAAGTCTAAGTGATGAACAAGTAATAGAAAAGTTGCTTAAAATTAAAGAGCTGAGCAAAACAAGTGTATCAGTGTTACCAACTCAACAACCGGAGCTTCATACAGCACAACAGATAGCTGTGGAAGAGCATGAAATAAAGCAAGACCCAAATAAAAGCCTTAAAGAATTAAAAGAAATGGCTATAGTTTTAAGGCAGAGGTTGGATACACTTGAGAGTGAAAAGAATGTGATGGAAGTTGAATTTTCTCAGGTTGAGTAAATCATTTTACTCCTTTTGTAATTAGGTGGCAATTATGTGATTATAAAACAACATAAGTAAACTAAGTGTACTGCGATCAGAAATCCATTTTCCAAACATGGTGATGGAGGGTTGAAAAAGCAAGATGCCTATTTATGTTACAAGTGTTTTAGGAAGTAACAAAAATGACTATTTATTTAAGTATAGAGTCCTTTTTGTGTAGCACTTAATTATTGTAATTACAGGCACAAAAATCATTTGAAAGAGCAGACGCTGACTTGAAAAATGTACACAACATTCTGAACAGTATTGGAATAACTGATGTTGATGCAGACGGTGTGGACAATGGTTTAATGGAAAAAATACAAACAAACATCAATAGTTTGCACAGGCAAAGTGAAGAATTAACATCAAGGAACTTATCTGTAATGGTGGAAATTGACAAAATTACAAATAGTATGAATTTGATGGAAGTATGTATATTATTTCATAGTCTTCATATTGTTTGATTATCATTCAGATAGTATATTGACAATATTATTTACAGTCTGAGAGAAGCAGCTGTAGAAAGATTTTAAGTGGCTTGAAAGAGTCTGCAAAAGCATTGAAAGAAGAATATGACAAGAAAGATATATTAGGAAACCAATTAAGGGAGAGTTATGGCAAGTTAAGAGGTGGAAATAAAAGGTTTGCAACAAGTATTATTTAGGGTGAGTGGGGGTAAGATAAAAAAATACAATAACGCCGAATATCAAGGAATTCAATATAGTTGTAGACACCATTTTGTCTTGCCCTGCCCTGCAGTCTGCGTCAGTCGCTAAGTGAGAGCGCGCGTGTTTTTGTCAATTTTCCGTACGAACACATTTCCCGCGTAAAATTGAGTTTTTTTAATCTTACCCCGCTTGCTGTATCTCCTTACACAGGTAACAAATTTGATATTTATAAATATAATAAATTAGGGTTCCGTACCTCAAAGGAAAAACGGAACCCTTATAGGATCACTAATGTGTCTGTCTGTCCGTCTGTCACAGCCAATTTGCACCGAATCTAATGGACCAATTGAGTTGAAATTTGGTACACATACGAATTTGTGACATATCACGGATGGGTAAAGTAAATAAATAAATTTTGAATATGGGGGCACTTTTGGGGGACAAATAAGAAAAAAAAATAAATTGCAAACTATATTGTGTGACATATCAAATGAAACTTACTATGAGGGTCTCAAATATATATTTTTTATAATTTTAAAATAAATTGTTTTTTATTAACTGCCTCAGACACCATGGCCTATCCTGCAGCAAAAGCGCTGGTCGGATGGCACGGCACGCCAGCATTAACGACATAATCCGTCGGGCTCTTGTCACAGCCGGGGTGCCAGCTATTTTAGAACCCAATGGCTTGGCGCGCGACGATGGGAAGAGACCAGACGTTAATAACCATAATGCCTTGGAAGCTGGGTCGGCCTTTGGTGTGGGATGCAACCTGTGTCGACACCCTCGCGCCATCCCATCTTCCTAGCACGGCGGGCTGTGCTGGGGCGGCTGCTGCAGGAGCAGAACACCTCAAACGACGCAAATATAACAACCTTATTGGGAACTATATGTTTGAGCCGTTTGGAGTTGAAACGCTAGGGCTTTGGGGTCCGAGTACTCATCGAGTTCTTCGGGACATCGCCAAGAGGTTGGTCGACTCTACACGGGACCAGAGGCCTTAGTGCGAGTTTTTATACTTACTCGATCGCGTTAACGTAAACTTCAATTTATACTGAAACTGAATAAGCGCCGTCTGGTGACTATAATGGGAAACACAATTATTCCATACAAATTGACGTAAGGTAACGTTAACGTAAACGCGATCGAGTACGTATAAAAACTCGCACTAAGCCCTCGGAGGGCTGGCCTATTTTTAGCCCAAAGATTCATTGCCATCCAACGTGGCAACGCTGCCAGCCTTTTGAGCACTTTTCCCATTGACAGCGATGTGCAAGAATTTAATATAACATGTAAATAATAACTATCAATTCTAATTCATTCTTCAAATGCATATTACTGAAAATAAGGATTATTGACAATGGCCCTTTTAGCCACAGGCCACAGTTATATATATTTTAGTGTTAGCTTGTATATTGTAATTAAGGTAAATAATTTAAAGTTATTTAAGAAAATAGACGAAAATTGATCATTCTTCCCCTTATCTCCGAAACTAATGAACCTAAAATTTTGAAAAAAAAATACAGAAAATAGATCTTCAGATTAGATTACTGGAAAACCTATAAGAAGTCTGTGGTCTTAAAATAACATGGTAAATCTCTCAATATTGTGAGTACAAATTACATTTTCAGTAGGAATGTATGGGATAACATGCTTTTCAACTACAATGTTAAGTTTGTTCTTGGGATAAATTCGTCCCAACTACGGAATCCTTCATTGTGCGTGGTCCGACACGCACTTGGCCGGTTTTTTTTTGATGAATTATTTTTTTTTGCATTTAGAAAGCTATTTTTGAATGTAACTGATTTTCAAGCTATTTAGGTTATTGGAACAGAGTTTATTCACTCCACACATGCATAATGACCATGAGTACCTACGATTCTAGTCACTATATCTATCAATCTTACCCCTTCGACATTTCATCTTTCCCCTACATATTTGTTCTGAAGACCAATTTTATTAACCTTTTTTTTACATAAAACAATGTTTCAAAAAGATTTCTGTTAACATTATAAAAACAAGTTGACTATACTTTTTTACCCAAAACATAATTTTATGCATTTGACTTGAATCTCTTTGTTTCACAACAGTTTCAAATCAACAGTTTATCTAATCAAAAATCCATTCCAACTTACCACCACTCACTCTGTCTACTGATTTCTAGTTATTCATAGTCTTTTGACAGATCAATCTACACAAAACGAATTTTGGAAATAATAAGTAATGTTGACAAGCAAAACATGGAGATAAAGAAGATATTAGATGACACAAGACAGTTACAGAAAGAAATCAACACATTGGAAGGCCAACTAGATAGGTGCTTCTCTATAGCTGATGAGACTCTCTTCAGGGTTAGTATAGTTAAATGGGATTTTTAATTTAAGTAAATTGGTTGGTAAACATATAAAAAATGTAATATTTTTTTATTTTAGGATGCAAAAAAAGATGACCAAGCAAAGAAGGCATACAAACTGTTGGCCTTGCTACATTCAGAGTGTAATACTATTGTTTCCCTTGTCAATGATACTGGTACTTTAGCAAGGGACATTGTTGATTTAGATGAGAACATAAAGACTGAGACAGCTAAGAGAACTGAAGATACCTTAAGGAAAATACAACTTGATCTCACTAAAATACAAGAAGAGGGTTAAAATGATTTTTACATCATTCTTAGTCAGGAGTTAAGTTGGCACTTTATCCAGTTATTAAGTTGTAACAAATAGTATTTTTGTTGAAGTTACATCTAATTGGTACTGTATATTTTAAGTGTAAGAAGTTATTTAATATCATTCCTGTAATATTTTATTAATAATACTGCTTAGTGTAATGCATTTTATGCACCACATAGATGAATACTTTGTATAAATATGTTCAATAAAATAACCATAAAAGTATTCTATTTTTTTTTATTCTAACATCCTAGAATTCTATTTTCTTTTTGGTCGAATCTCAGGAGGAATATAATTCTCATCAGAAGTTTTAATTGCAGTTTTCTTTGAGATTGATTTGTCAACAAGTTGTTCTTTTTCTTCTATTTGAAGATCAACTTGATCTTCATTATCAAAGAACCATAATTTCTGTTCTTGGTCCTTCATTTCATTTTGTTTTTGTTGGATGAGTTGTATGCGGCGTGCCCGGTCTAGTCTTTGGGCTTGTTCTTCAAGTTTCTCATCTCTTAATTTCGCCCATGATTGGAATAGCTAAAAACAATATAAATGTTAAATTATCAAGTTTTATCAGAATACTGTTTACTGCATTAACCCCTTCAGGCAATAGTTTTATTGTCATAATGCTTAAGGGTGTTTAAGTGTCCCGCAGTGTTAATTTCAAATGGATAAAATTTATTACCCAGCCTCCATTTATTAACTGTAATACACTATAACTGACCTGTTTTTGCTGTGATATATCGTTCTTGTGCGATTTGTTAATAGCATTTTCAATGCCAACTTTCAGTGACTCTTCTAGAGATGTATCTTCTGAGTTTTGTTCAGATTTGCCCAACTTGATAATACAGTTTTCTAAAGTTGCTTTTGATTCAGCTTCCGCACTGCCATTTTCTTTTTGTAAAAGTTCTAATACTTCTTTATACACTTTAAATGTTTTGTCATTGCTCACTTTTTCACAGAAGGCTGAAAGTTTATCATATTTTTTGTAGACAAGCCATCCAATAATCTGCAGGTTATTGTTCAAATTGTTGGGGACTCTTTCTGAAATCCATGCTAATGTTTTGCCAGATAAAGAAAAAGTATCCTTGATGTCAAAATGATCATCAAAGAAAGGATTTCGAAGGTATTTAACTCTTATCTTAACTTCTTCAACTTTCTTGTTTTTCTCTGTAGGAGGTGTAGGTTCTGGTGGTGCAACTGCGTACTTACTGATGTACTTATAACAAGCATATTGGCACAGTGAGCATGTTATTTCATTATTGAATTCTTCTTGTAGCATTATCAAAGAAGCCACACTTGCAGCTAGTTCATAGTTCGGTAATGTTATTAATTTGTCCAGTAGTATATTTGCAGTGTAATCATCAAGGAACACACCAAAGTTTAGAGGATCTTTTAATATTTCTACCAGCTCTTTGACATCCCCAAACTCAATGAAATTCCTCACAGTAGCTTGCTGTGTCGAATCTAACATGTTGCCTGTTTCTGCTGTAGTCCTGAGTTTATGTAGTAGGTCCTTTAGCTCTTCAAGATGGCTGGGGTCTTTAATTGCGTTGGCAAACATGTCAACGTCTATTGCACTTATTACGCCTTTTGAAGCATAATTTTGGTCTAGTACATTATAAAAATCATGTATACTTATTTTATTGAACACAGGCGAGGAGTTCATGTTATTCCAAGCTTCTGTACATTTGTATTCATTAGTTAAGAAATTATTTTTATGAATAACAACTGGACAAGCATTATTCTTAAAAAATACTTTTCGGCAGTTACGTAACATATTGAGGCAGACTTTTATATGACTAATTTAGTGAATCTTAATTCAGCTAAAGTAGAATTGTATTTTCAATAATAAAGTAAGGTTAATTAATGCCTCTCACTGACAGATGCGACAGATGTTTCATGTTAAGTCAATGTCAAATTAACAATTTTGGGTTTCGTTGTTTGACCATGGAATTAGTATGTACTATAAAGGCTTTGACGTTTACGCCTGGCATAGTGTAATCCTAAATAAATAAAAATGAAATTGATAGTAGTACTAAAATTTAAAATTTCTCCCTCAAATTGATTTGTAGGTCCAAATTTCAATAATTTGTAAGAGATCTGCGTAAATGATACCTCAAAAGACAGAGCGATTATCAAGCATGTTTTCAAAAAGGATTGAACAAAAAAAGCACCCTCCGTTTTTTTGAAAATAAGTTTTACAAAAAGTATTTATGAATTTTTGGAACTACCCGCAACAACAACAACAATCAACCAAAGAAGAAAGGAGAGGAGTTGGAATTGACCGCAAACCTCGTGACTTCATGAAAACGCTAGATTTGAGGTCAATTCTAACTTATGGAGTTATATTGCTGATTCTAATGATTATAATTCTGTAAAGCCGTATTAGTTACGGCCGTGAATCATATTTTAATCAACATACAACGTGAAACTGACCTGCAAACTGCAAAAAACGTAAGAGAGTTTGAATTTCGCGGACTATCTTAGTTTGCAGGTCAGTTTCACGTTGTATGTTGATTAAAATATGATTCACGGCCGTAACTAATATGGCTTTATATAATTACTAGCTTTTGCCCGCGGCTTCGCCCGCGTAGATGTCGGAAAATATCTCACGGGAACGTACTACCGGGATTAAAAGTACCCTAAGTAGTAATCCAGGTAAACAATGTCTTCTTTGGGATACTGTTTAAAATGTTACAATAAAATACCTCCACACATACTTCAACTCAATGAGACTAAATTCAAAACTTGTAATAAAACGCACACTATGCAGGCAGGCATATTATAAGTTTGGGGATTACATAACTGATAAAAATGCTTGGCTCAATGCTGGTCCTGCTCCACAACCACAACTAATTAATTAACATTTGAAGATACTGTTGGAGCTGCTGAAGATTGTAAGACTATCATTGCATTGTATAGACTCAATCTCCTTTGTATTATATAATTGCATAGCACATGTGTGAGTACTATGTACATACTCTAAAGCTACCATTTACTGGGTACGTCTTTGTTTGACTTGAATGTAACCTGGCGGCTGAGAGTATGTGACGCTCACTCTAATGTCTCGCTGATGGTGGCGCGTGTTGGATCATTTAGCCAATCCATGCGTCAGGTACGTGAATAAGCGCTGTCAGTGAAGGCTGGGCATACCTTAGCGGCCACGGCTTATTTTAATTTAATTTAAATATTTGAATTGTTTTTTTTAAGGACGCTTTTAACGTTCTGCATCGTTCTCACATGTGAAATTTCAACATGAATGATGTAACCATTATTTTGTAACCATATCTTGATTTAAAAGAGTGTCCGTGGAGTTTCTTGCCCGTTCTTCTCCATAGGTACCTACTATGCTTTGGAATGGGCGCCTAGCTTCATCTTTCTGACTGACCGACCCCTTGACAATTCAAAAGTGCCTGTAATTGGTTTAATTGAAATAAATGCTTTGAGTTTGAGTTTGAGTTTGAGCTTCTCGCACTGCTTATTTATAGTACCTGAGGAGCGGCGCGCGGATCCTGACGCAGGTCCTCACCGGACACGGTTGTTTCGGGAGGTTCCTGTTTCGGATAAGGCGGGAGGAAACGCCCGGGTGTCACAATTGTGTAGATCGCCCGGAGGACACGGTGGAGCATACAGTGGAGGTCTGCCCGGCTTGGGCGGAGTACCGCCGTGTTCTCACGGAGGCGATCGGCGGCGGCGATCTCTCGCGTCCATACTTGGTCCAGGCCATGGTGCGGAGCGAGAGTGCATGGGAGGCCGTCACCTCCTTCTGCGAAGCAGTAATGCTCGCAAAGGAGGAGGCGGAACGCGAGAGGGAGAGGCAACAGCCGCGCCCTCGCGCCCCTGGCCGCCGCAGGAGACGCCCTGGGCGGCGGGAATCTATTGCCGATTCCCGGCCACCGTAGGCGCGGGCTTGCGGACGACGGGTAATGGGCAGCTCGCCGTCCTGTAAGGACCAGGCCCGGGTCGACGGCGCGTTGTGTTCCACGCGCGCCTCAAAGAGATGTCAGCAGTGACGGGGTCCAATAGGGCTGAAGCCGCCGGGGTCGCGGGTAGTTCGAAAGAGATACCGTGGCCCTGGCACGGGCAACTGAAGGAGCACGGGTGGGTTTTGGTCAGTAAAAGTCTGACACACCCTCCCGCTCTGCCCGGAGCGGGAGAAGTCATTTGATGATTTTCCATCCACAAAAAAAAAAAAAAAAACGGCGCGCGGATTGATGTATGATTGCTGGAGAATAATAAATCCTAAAACCTAACAATAATACGGAACGGAAAATTACCAACTTGCATGCCTTTGAAAAGCCATAGTCTATATCCTCTCTATTCCCTATCCCGTGGGAATTACAAAAAAAATATTTAAGACTAAATGATAGTGTGCGTCCACAGTGCATGGGCGGTCACTAGGGCCTAAGGCGGGCGCGACTCCAACGTCGGGGGTGTGCGGTGGCCACAGTGACGAGCGAGCTGTTGTAGCGTTTATGACGTATTTCAGGTGTTGCAAACCATGAACGAGGATTTGGTATTTTTAGATAGCCCGTGCCAACATTTGACTATATCCTGAGTAAAATATCACCTAAAATCACCAGAGAAGATTCAAACTTTATTTTATTTTGCTCCATGTTTTGCTGCATAATTTTCTTGTTATTGTGCGATTACTGTGGTGTGGATGTTTACTGTGCCATAATATCTGGTTTAGATTGAATCATATTTATAAATACTACAGTATTTACCGCCATTTTACAAAAAAAAAAAAAAAAAAAATTGCAGACTCTTACGGACAAAACTGATACCTGGTTTGATACCTCTGTCACCCGCACATTAAGTCGCTTGCTAACTAGGCCCGTAGTGTGGCCATAACACGCGGATAGGAACGTTTGAATACTACGCGCGCTATTTCGCTCGGGCCCGTCGCGCTAGGCGCCCGCCTTAGTCACTTCACTATGGACGCAAACGGCGGTTTCATACGTTTGATATTTCGCGCCCGTCGTCGCCACCGCTCTAGGCCGGCAGTGTGAATGCACACTTACAGTCCTACCAACTTATCTGTGAACTGAAAGAGAACGGCACCGTCGATGCGTCGACACAATCGAATGACATTTCAACATGACGGCCGTAGTTCCAATTTTCGTCATTTCACAGATAAGTTGGTAGGAGTGTACTTCAAAATACGAACTATGACTACATTTCCTATCCCTTAAATCTCTTAAAAAGAGGTACAATTTTATTTTTTAAATAGTGAATTTTAAAATCAACCCCTAGTTTACCCCCTTAGGGGATGATTTTTTCATAAACAAAAGTATAAATTTGAATTTTCTTATCTCTTACTTAAGAAATGCTGGGTTTCCCATACAAACTTTTATCCCCTATATCACCCCCTGTAGGATATTTTTTCAAGATAAAAGTAGGCTATGTCCTTCCCCAGAATACCATCTATCTATAGCCTTACCAAATTTTATCGATATTCGTGCAGTTTTGGTAATTTTAAAATCAACTCCTATTTTACCCCTCTAGGGTATGATTTTCCAAAACCGCTGAATCACATATTCCTTTATTTCCTACCAAAAGCATTAAGACAAAAAGTAGGCTATGTCCTTTCCCAAGATGCCTTGCCAGATTTTATCGACATCCGTGCAGTTTTGTGAATTTTAAAATCATCCCCTATTTTACCCACTGGGGGGATAATTTTTCAAAAACGCAGGACCACATATTTCTTTATTTCGTACCAAAAGCATAAATTTGAATTTTCGTATCCCTAACTTAAGAAATGCTGGGTTTCCCATACAAACTTTCATACCCTATATCACCCTCTGTAGACAAAAAGTAGACCATGTCCTTTCCCAGGATGCCATCTATAGACTTGCCAAATTTTAATGAAATCCGTTCAGTGGTTTAGGCAAGAAAAGGTAACAGACAAACAGACAAACAGAGTTACTTTCGAATTTATAATATTAGTATGGATAATCATTAGAATCAGCAATACAACTCCATAAGTTAGAATTGGCCTCAAATCTCATGATCAATCTGCCTAGCCTTATCATAATTTCATGAAATAGTCATTCAATAGGGTAATAAGAACTTAGAGACTTGCAAAAAACATAAGAAATTTTGAATTTCGCGGGCTATCCTGGCGCTTTCGCCTTACACAGACACCTACAGACCTAAAGGGTCAAATTAAATTACCTAGCGAAACTCCGATGGAAACGATATCTAAACACGACAAAAGAAAAATAAAAAGATTTGATGATTTTTTTTGGGGTCAACGACCGCTGGTATTATTACTTGAAGTAAGTTGAGAAATCTATTTATTTTTGTTTTATCGTCTTCAGAATGCGTCTACCCATGACGTCTGTGAAGTTCACACAATTTTTTTTTTAAACTGATATTTCAACTACACTGCGGTTGATGACCCCAAAAAATAAATCATCAAATTAATTAATTTTTTGTTTAGATATCGATACACACGTCTGCTGAGTTTCGCTAGCTAATTTAAATTGACTCTGTATACCTATACCTACACATACACCTAAGCACAAATTTATCATACAGTCCCGAAAGTCCCGATAGAGTTCCATCATTTTAAAATTAACATCTTCCGTTTTGTAATCTGAGATCAATAAAAATTCCCAAAGTAGGTACCTGCATTTATACAATCTCAATCTATAGCAGAGATTGACGTTATGTGTAACAAATGTATAATAACTCTTCTCTGCATTTTTCTGAGACAATAAATTATTTATTTAACTTAATTAAATATTATGGGTAATTTTTTCAATATCCTGGCAGAACTTTAGATACTTATAGTCATATTTTAAATCAATCTAATCTTTTTCATGCACATTTCTTGCCTGTTATAACAAGGACTGAGACAACACTGCAAAGATTAAAAATTAGTTCCGTTTCTAGACGTTTTTAACCGTCTTCAAAAAAGGAGGAGGTTCTCAATTCGATTGTTTTTTAAATTTTTTTAATGTTTGTTACCTCAGAACTCCATCATTTATTTATAAACCAATTTGGATTTTTTTTTAGGGTTCCGTACCTCATAAGGAAAAACGGAACCCTTATAGGATCACTTCGTTGTCCGTCTGTCTGTCTGTCAAGACCCTTTTTTTCAGGAACGCGTGGAGGTATCATGTTGAAATTAATATCAAATACGTAAGTCTATGGTCTCTTCGAGTCCCAAATAACTCAAGCTTCTAAGTCAACGCAATAAAAACATACGGCCATTTATGCGACATATTTTGATACTCGCAAGTAAATCAAAACCTATAGGGTACTTTCCGTTATCCTAGAATCATGAAATTTGGCACGAAGCAAGCTCTCACAGCACAAATGAAGAAAAAAGTACGAAAATTGTTAATTTGTAATTCTATCATATAAAAAAAATTCAACTCTGTCAGTCTGTCATGACCCTTTTTCTCAGAGACGCGTGGAGATATCAAGTTGAAATTAATATCGAATACGTAAGTCTATGGTCCCTTAGTGTTCTAAAAAAATCAAGCTTCTAAGTTAGCGCAATAAAAAAAATACGGCCATTTTGCGACACATTTTGATACTCGCAACTGTCGCAAGTAAATCAATACCTATAGGGTACTTCCCGTTCACCTAGAATAATGAAAGGCAAGAAGCAGTCTCACAGTACAAGTGAAGGAAAAAGTCTGAAAAATGTTAATTTGTAATTCTATCTGTTATAAAAAATCTCGATTAAGATAGTTAAGCCATAGACTACACACTAATAGTTAAGGCGAAAGCGCCAGGGTAGCCCGCGAAATTCAAAATTTCTTACGTTTTTTGCAATTTGCAAGTCAGTATTAGGTTTTATGTTGATCAAAATTTAATTCGAGACCGTAAAAAGTATGTATTTACAGAATTATAATCATTCAAGTCATCAATACAACTCCTTAAGACCAGGTAATCCTGTTGAATGACTATTTCATGAAATCTTGACATTTGAGGATTGTACTAACTTAAGGAGTTGTATTACTGATTCTAATGATTATAATTCTGTAAATACATATTTGTTACGGTAGCGAATCATACTTTAATCAACATACAACCTAAGACTGACTTACAAATTACAAAAAACGTAAGAAAATTTGAATTTCGCGGGCTGTCCTGGCGCTTCTATGACGAAGCTTTAAATAAATGATTCTGATGAAAATGGTACCATCGAACCGATCTGATGAAGAAGCCGGAAGGTAGGCACCGGAACTCAGTAATAAAACAATGTATTCTAGCCGTGTTTGGGCTTATTGGAATTGTCATGAGGTGCACTCTGGCTATAAATGATTTTTAATGGTAATTATATGCCACTTGAGTAATTATATGCTACTTGAGTTGTATGTTATGTGTGGCCTTGATTGACAGAAGTCAAATTTCGTAGCCTCGTTATCTCCGTCAACATACGAGGGGGGATCAAAAAGTAGTGAGAATGAGATAGATTATAATGACTATTGATAACTTAATAATTTATTTTTCTACATAGTCTCCGAGTCTCTCTACACATCGAGTCCAGCGCTTTTCCAAGACTTCAATCCCTTTCAAAAAAAAAGTTTTGTCTTGGTCCTGCAAAAAGCTCTCCACGGCATCCATCACCTCGTTATCGTCTTCGTACCTGTTTCCCCTTAAGTATTCTTTCAATTTGGGGAACAGATAAAAATCGCTAGGCTCCAGATCTGGTGAATAAGGGGAGTGGTCAACCAATTCGAAGCCAGCTTGCTGAATGGCAGCCATCGCAACTGCCGACCTGTGCGCGGGTGCGTTGTCGTGATGAAACAGCACGCCCCTTCGAAGTTTCACTCTCCTTTTCTCTTTGATGGCATTCCTCAACTTAGGAATTAAAGCTGCATAATATTGGCCTGTAATAGTGGTTCCACGCTCCAGGTAATCAATCAACAATATCCCTTCTGAGTCCCAAAACATTGAGGTCACAACCTTGCCAGCCGATGCCACGGCACGAAACTTCTTCGGGGTCGGTGATGATGGCCGTTTCCATTGCGAAGATTGCTGTTTTGTCTCCGGATCAAAATGATGGACCCATGTTTCGTCCATTGTTACGAAACGAGACAAAAAGTTTTCAGAATCTTCTTGAAACTTGTCCAACAATATCTTCGAAATGTCAAGTCGATTTTGTTTCTGACTGTCGGTTAACATTCTCGGCACCCATCTTGCGGAGACTTTTCTCATATTCAAAGATTGTTTCAATATGGATTGAATGCTTCCATATGAAATGCCCGTTTCTTGAATTAAGTATCGGATGGTAACTCTTCGATCGCTCAATACAATTTTCTCGACTTTCGCAACATTTTCTTGGGTGACTGACGTTGATGGATGGCCGCAACGATGTTCGTCTTCCGTGCTCGTTCTCTCTACTCGAAATTGAGAAGCCCACCTTGCGACAGTGGAATAAGGCGGAGCAGACTCTCCTAATGTTGCCTCCAAATCGCAATGAATCTCTTGCGTCGTTAACTTTTTTAAACAGAGGTATTTAATAACGGCTCGCACTTCGTTTTTCTCCATTTTCGAGAACACGTTCCGACACGAAGCAAACAAATGACTACATTCAGAAAAAAACAAAAGAGAATCGAAGATTTTTCTCTTTATTAATATTACAAATATGTATCTGAGCTATGCCTGCCACTATTTATTTTTTTTCTTACCAAGGAGTATGTCGTTCTCACTACTTTTTGATCCCCCCTCGTAAAACTACGCCTTCCAAACTTCTGACACGGTTTAGCGCGACGTATATTGCCTTTTTGCAAAGTTTTTATTTGAAATGGTATACTCCTGAGAAAATATCTTCAAGTTCTGATGAGTGGCTTTTGAGTTAGTTTCAATAATTTAATACGTATTTTTACGTAGACGCTAACGCCATCTGTTATCGAGTAGCAGAACTACATGATACGTCGATTCGTGACAGATTTTTCTAGAACATTCTAAACCCTTCCAGAATGTTCTAGATGGTTAATGTCGTTTTGCAGCATTCTAGATCATTCCTGTAAGTACTTGAATGTTCGCGAATTATGGCCTCGAACTTTCGAGAAGCTTACAGTCTCGTCATCATATAAATAGATGGTTGCCAGTGGTGTATGGAGTATGCTAGGAATGCGCTACAGTGAACAAAAGTGAACTAACAGTGAGCTACAAGTGATTCTGCTTAGTTTCTGATTACTGTATTTGTGATTATTTAAATATAGTGTGTTTTTTGGTGTAAATTTGCATACCTATATTTATTTATCCCGAACCCGAGCCCCGTAACAGTATTTTCCCTACATAGTCTATGTGAATGATGCTCTAATTTATTTTGCAGAGTGGTATTCTAATTCTCGGGGGAGTCTGGGTCGCTCCAACGCGAATGTATACGTACATCCGTGGTGGAGCGTCCCGAACTGCCAGGCACTTATTTTCAAAAAAACGGAGGGTGCTTTTTTTGTTCAATCCTTTTTGAAAACATGCTTGATAATCGCTCTGTCTTTTGAGGTATCATTTACGCAGATCTCTTACAAATTATTGAAATTTGGACCTACAAATCAATTTGAGGGAGAAATTTTAAATTTTAGTACTACTATCAATTTCATTTTTATTTATTTAGGATTACACTATGCCAGGCGTAAACGTCAAAGCCTTTATAGTACATACTAATTCCATGGTCAAACAACGAAACCCAAAATTGTTAATTTGACATTGACTTAACATGAAACATCTGTCGCATCTGTCAGTGAGAGGCATTAATTAACCTTACTTTATTATTGAAAATACAATTCTACTTTAGCTGAATTAAGATTCACTAAATTAGTCATATAAAAGTCTGCCTCAATATGTTACGTAACTGCCGAAAAGTATTTTTTAAGAATAATGCTTGTCCAGTTGTTATTCATAAAAATAATTTCTTAACTAATGAATACAAATGTACAGAAGCTTGGAATAACATGAACTCCTCGCCTGTGTTCAATAAAATAAGTATACATGATTTTTATAATGTACTAGACCAAAATTATGCTTCAAAAGGCGTAATAAGTGCAATAGACGTTGACATGTTTGCCAACGCAATTAAAGACCCCAGCCATCTTGAAGAGCTAAAGGACCTACTACATAAACTCAGGACTACAGCAGAAACAGGCAACATGTTAGATTCGACACAGCAAGCTACTGTGAGGAATTTCATTGAGTTTGGGGATGTCAAAGAGCTGGTAGAAATATTAAAAGATCCTCTAAACTTTGGTGTGTTCCTTGATGATTACACTGCAAATATACTACTGGACAAATTAATAACATTACCGAACTATGAACTAGCTGCAAGTGTGGCTTCTTTGATAATGCTACAAGAAGAATTCAATAATGAAATAACATGCTCACTGTGCCAATATGCTTGTTATAAGTACATCAGTAAGTACGCAGTTGCACCACCAGAACCTACACCTCCTACAGAGAAAAACAAGAAAGTTGAAGAAGTTAAGATAAGAGTTAAATACCTTCGAAATCCTTTCTTTGATGATCATTTTGACATCAAGGATACTTTTTCTTTATCTGGCAAAACATTAGCATGGATTTCAGAAAGAGTCCCCAACAATTTGAACAATAACCTGCAGATTATTGGATGGCTTGTCTACAAAAAATATGATAAACTTTCAGCCTTCTGTGAAAAAGTGAGCAATGACAAAACATTTAAAGTGTATAAAGAAGTATTAGAACTTTTACAAAAAGAAAATGGCAGTGCGGAAGCTGAATCAAAAGCAACTTTAGAAAACTGTATTATCAAGTTGGGCAAATCTGAACAAAACTCAGAAGATACATCTCTAGAAGAGTCACTGAAAGTTGGCATTGAAAATGCTATTAACAAATCGCACAAGAACGATATATCACAGCAAAAACAGGTCAGTTATAGTGTATTACAGTTAATAAATGGAGGCTGGGTAATAAATTTTATCCATTTGAAATTAACACTGCGGGACACTTAAACACCCTTAAGCATTATGACAATAAAACTATTGCCTGAAGGGGTTAATGCAGTAAACAGTATTCTGATAAAACTTGATAATTTAACATTTATATTGTTTTTAGCTATTCCAATCATGGGCGAAATTAAGAGATGAGAAACTTGAAGAACAAGCCCAAAGACTAGACCGGGCACGCCGCATACAACTCATCCAACAAAAACAAAATGAAATGAAGGACCAAGAACAGAAATTATGGTTCTTTGATAATGAAGATCAAGTTGATCTTCAAATAGAAGAAAAAGAACAACTTGTTGACAAATCAATCTCAAAGAAAACTGCAATTAAAACTTCTGATGAGAATTATATTCCTCCTGAGATTCGACCAAAAAGAAAATAGAATTCTAGGATGTTAGAATAAAAAAAAATAGAATACTTTTATGGTTATTTTATTGAACATATTTATACAAAGTATTCATCTATGTGGTGCATAAAATGCATTACACTAAGCAGTATTATTAATAAAATATTACAGGAATGATATTAAATAACTTCTTACACTTAAAATATACAGTACCAATTAGATGTAACTTCAACAAAAATACTATTTGTTACAACTTAATAACTGGATAAAGTGCCAACTTAACTCCTGACTAAGAATGATGTAAAAATCATTTTAACCCTCTTCTTGTATTTTAGTGAGATCAAGTTGTATTTTCCTTAAGGTATCTTCAGTTCTCTTAGCTGTCTCAGTCTTTATGTTCTCATCTAAATCAACAATGTCCCTTGCTAAAGTACCAGTATCATTGACAAGGGAAACAATAGTATTACACTCTGAATGTAGCAAGGCCAACAGTTTGTATGCCTTCTTTGCTTGGTCATCTTTTTTTGCATCCTAAAATAAAAAAATATTACATTTTTTATATGTTTACCAACCAATTTACTTAAATTAAAAATCCCATTTAACTATACTAACCCTGAAGAGAGTCTCATCAGCTATAGAGAAGCACCTATCTAGTTGGCCTTCCAATGTGTTGATTTCTTTCTGTAACTGTCTTGTGTCATCTAATATCTTCTTTATCTCCATGTTTTGCTTGTCAACATTACTTATTATTTCCAAAATTCGTTTTGTGTAGATTGATCTGTCAAAAGACTATGAATAACTAGAAATCAGTAGACAGAGTGAGTGGTGGTAAGTTGGAATGGATTTTTGATTAGATAAACTGTTGATTTGAAACTGTTGTGAAACAAAGAGATTCAAGTCAAATGCATAAAATTATGTTTTGGGTAAAAAAGTATAGTCAACTTGTTTTTATAATGTTAACAGAAATCTTTTTGAAACATTGTTTTATGTAAAAAAAAGGTTAATAAAATTGGTCTTCAGAACAAATATGTAGGGGAAAGATGAAATGTCGAAGGGGTAAGATTGATAGATATAGTGACTAGAATCGTAGGTACTCATGGTCATTATGCATGTGTGGAGTGAATAAACTCTGTTCCAATAACCTAAATAGCTTGAAAATCAGTTACATTCAAAAATAGCTTTCTAAATGCAAAAAAAAATAATTCATCAAAAAAAAACCGGCCAAGTGCGTGTCGGACCACGCACAATGAAGGATTCCGTAGTTGGGACGAATTTATCCCAAGAACAAACTTAACATTGTAGTTGAAAAGCATGTTATCCCATACATTCCTACTGAAAATGTAATTTGTACTCACAATATTGAGAGATTTACCATGTTATTTTAAGACCACAGACTTCTTATAGGTTTTCCAGTAATCTAATCTGAAGATCTATTTTCTGTATTTTTTTTTCAAAATTTTAGGTTCATTAGTTTCGGAGATAAGGGGAAGAATGATCAATTTTCGTCTATTTTCTTAAATAACTTTAAATTATTTACCTTAATTACAATATACAAGCTAACACTAAAATATATATAACTGTGGCCTGTGGCTAAAAGGGCCATTGTCAATAATCCTTATTTTCAGTAATATGCATTTGAAGAATGAATTAGAATTGATAGTTATTATTTACATGTTATATTAAATTCTTGCACATCGCTGTCAATGGGAAAAGTGCTCAAAAGGCTGGCAGCGTTGCCACGTTGGATGGCAATGAATCTTTGGGCTAAAAATAGGCCAGCCCTCCGAGGGCTTAGTGCGAGTTTTTATACGTACTCGATCGCGTTTACGTTAACGTTACCTTACGTCAATTTGTATGGAATAATTGTGTTTCCCATTATAGTCACCAGACGGCGCTTATTCAGTTTCAGTATAAATTGAAGTTTACGTTAACGCGATCGAGTAAGTATAAAAACTCGCACTAAGGCCTCTGGTCCCGTGTAGAGTCGACCAACCTCTTGGCGATGTCCCGAAGAACTCGATGAGTACTCGGACCCCAAAGCCCTAGCGTTTCAACTCCAAACGGCTCAAACATATAGTTCCCAATAAGGTTGTTATATTTGCGTCGTTTGAGGTGTTCTGCTCCTGCAGCAGCCGCCCCAGCACAGCCCGCCGTGCTAGGAAGATGGGATGGCGCGAGGGTGTCGACACAGGTTGCATCCCACACCAAAGGCCGACCCAGCTTCCAAGGCATTATGGTTATTAACGTCTGGTCTCTTCCCATCGTCGCGCGCCAAGCCATTGGGTTCTAAAATAGCTGGCACCCCGGCTGTGACAAGAGCCCGACGGATTATGTCGTTAATGCTGGCGTGCCGTGCCATCCGACCAGCGCTTTTGCTGCAGGATAGGCCATGGTGTCTGAGGCAGTTAATAAAAAACAATTTATTTTAAAATTATAAAAAATATATATTTGAGACCCTCATAGTAAGTTTCATTTGATATGTCACACAATATAGTTTGCAATTTATTTTTTTTTCTTATTTGTCCCCCAAAAGTGCCCCCATATTCAAAATTTATTTATTTACTTTACCCATCCGTGATATGTCACAAATTCGTATGTGTACCAAATTTCAACTCAATTGGTCCATTAGATTCGGTGCAAATTGGCTGTGACAGACGGACAGACAGACACATTAGTGATCCTATAAGGGTTCCGTTTTTCCTTTGAGGTACGGAACCCTAATTTATTATATTTATAAATATCAAATTTGTTACCTGTGTAAGGAGATACAGCAAGCGGGGTAAGATTAAAAAAACTCAATTTTACGCGGGAAATGTGTTCGTACGGAAAATTGACAAAAACACGCGCGCTCTCACTTAGCGACTGACGCAGACTGCAGGGCAGGGCAAGACAAAATGGTGTCTACAACTATATTGAATTCCTTGATATTCGGCGTTATTGTATTTTTTTATCTTACCCCCACTCACCCTAAATAATACTTGTTGCAAACCTTTTATTTCCACCTCTTAACTTGCCATAACTCTCCCTTAATTGGTTTCCTAATATATCTTTCTTGTCATATTCTTCTTTCAATGCTTTTGCAGACTCTTTCAAGCCACTTAAAATCTTTCTACAGCTGCTTCTCTCAGACTGTAAATAATATTGTCAATATACTATCTGAATGATAATCAAACAATATGAAGACTATGAAATAATATACATACTTCCATCAAATTCATACTATTTGTAATTTTGTCAATTTCCACCATTACAGATAAGTTCCTTGATGTTAATTCTTCACTTTGCCTGTGCAAACTATTGATGTTTGTTTGTATTTTTTCCATTAAACCATTGTCCACACCGTCTGCATCAACATCAGTTATTCCAATACTGTTCAGAATGTTGTGTACATTTTTCAAGTCAGCGTCTGCTCTTTCAAATGATTTTTGTGCCTGTAATTACAATAATTAAGTGCTACACAAAAAGGACTCTATACTTAAATAAATAGTCATTTTTGTTACTTCCTAAAACACTTGTAACATAAATAGGCATCTTGCTTTTTCAACCCTCCATCACCATGTTTGGAAAATGGATTTCTGATCGCAGTACACTTAGTTTACTTATGTTGTTTTATAATCACATAATTGCCACCTAATTACAAAAGGAGTAAAATGATTTACTCAACCTGAGAAAATTCAACTTCCATCACATTCTTTTCACTCTCAAGTGTATCCAACCTCTGCCTTAAAACTATAGCCATTTCTTTTAATTCTTTAAGGCTTTTATTTGGGTCTTGCTTTATTTCATGCTCTTCCACAGCTATCTGTTGTGCTGTATGAAGCTCCGGTTGTTGAGTTGGTAACACTGATACACTTGTTTTGCTCAGCTCTTTAATTTTAAGCAACTTTTCTATTACTTGTTCATCACTTAGACTTGTCTGACTCAATGTAGTAGTCGCATCTGAAATGAAAAAGATCTCTAATATGAGGGACACAACTTCCTTCCAAAGCATTTAAACCCTCATGTCAGTCAAAATATAAGTATGTAGAGGAATATACAGTAGTTTCACCTGTGATACAAAAATCCCCAATTTTATTTAAATTAGGTTTGCAGCATGGTGGAATCCAAATAGTCTTAAGTTCTTCTCCAATTTTATTACTGATATCTTGCTTGAGCAATGACTTTTTGTTAGCAGATGGCAAGCTTGTTGGTGCCTGGTTACCTTCATTTGGTAATCTCTCTATTAAAAACATAAACACTTGTCTCAGCTCACATTCATTATGATATAAGAATGTTTGATAACCCACATCATTTTTGTATCCTAAATCCTGTTACAAAAATAAATAATTGGTGGAATGTCAAAAGAAATTATATTAAACATATTACAAAAAATCGTGAATAAGTTTAGTATGACGTTTTGCCCACCTTACAAATAGATGCTATCTGGGAAGCCACTTCTATTCTATGAGATATACCAGATGGCAAGTTTCTTGTTACCATAACAGATGGATTTATGGTGCTTAGACATGTTGATGCCGACTCAATAATTGTATGGACGGGCAGCTCGTTAATACTTTTGACCTCATCATTAATGTTTCTGAAAAGTATCCAAAGTAAAAAAGGCTGCTACAAAAATTTTCAGTAGATGCATAGATAATTTGCTTATTAATACAATTTTACATACACATTTAATTGACGAAGAAAATGTAAAATAATGGAATCCACTTCTTCCATGCTTACAAACTGAAACCCACCAAACTGCAAAAACCAATAGATTTTGGAATTGCTTGAAGAGTTATAGTGGAATAAATACAGTTCAAACGTTCTACTACTTATTTACTTATCAATCACAATTTTTATGGCCGTCTATAACATACATATTGCAACTTCAGTTGCAGCAACTTCTGTTGATTAAAATTCTCGTTCACAGATTAATTTTTTTTTTTTTTTTTTCTTTTGGCTTCGCACGGTTTGTGCATTTAGCCAATGTCACGTTTAGTTCATAGGTCAAGGTAGGGAAACGAAAATATTATAATGATTTTTAAACGGGATTTAGGATAGGATGAATATATAGGATCAGTATAATAACGGTGATAAAATAATGATAATGATCAAATTACAACGACGAAAATTTACAACTTAATATTATTTAAAATAATGAATGAGACTATACATTTATATACAGGGAAGCTATTTGTACAAAGTAAAGAAAGTATTGAGGTAGGAAAAGGAGTATTGAGGGACAAGAGGTTACTGAAAAAAGAAGAACGGTCATATAAAGGACAGGAGAAAAAAATGTGGTTTAGGTCGCCTACGTCTGTGCCACACAAGCACATGGGGTCGTCGATGATATGAAGTTTGGCAAGATGGGCTGGAGAACAAACATGACCCAGTCTCATCCGTATTAATACAGAGGTCTCCATCTTGCCAAACTTTGCCCTGCCAAACCACGGTTTTTCCGGAACATCGGGTTGAATTAATGAAAAATAACGACCCTTTGACTTGCTTCCGATATCCCAAGCTACCTTCCAGGTGTCCCAAAGAAAAGTCTTTGGTAGGATCATAAGATCAGTGCTGAAATTTGTATAAGGAGCTAAGTCCCCACACTGCACCGCATCACCGGCGAGTGTATTAGCCACTTCATTGCCATGGATTCCAGCATGAGCCGGAATCCACGCAAATTCTAAAGTATTACCTTCAGAGATGGTTCTGAACGCAAATTCTCTTATTAAATAAATGATTGGCAACTGTGATTTGTGTTCGAAAGGGGATTTGTTGATGGCTAGAAGAGCACTTTGGGAATCTGTAAAAATTATAGTTTTTTTGAGCTTAAAAACACGAGTATATTCGATGGCTTTTAAAATACCGAAACATTCCCCCGTAAAAACCGAAGTCTCCGGAGGCAGTTTTATTTTTTGTACGATGTTGTATTGAGAATGGTAAGTACCTATCCCAACACAACCCATCGGAGAACGCTTGGCAGCATCCGTAAATATATGGTGATATTCTAAGTGATCAGCAAGGAAATTGTTAAAACTTTTAGGACAATCGGGATCTAATTTATTACGTACACAGTTAAATTTAATGATGGGGCTGAATTGTAAACTCTCATATCTACAGTTAAATATGGGAAGTTTATTGGAACGGTGAATAGGAGAAGAAAGTGAAAGGAATTTTTTATAGCTTATAACTAAACAAGGCGCACGTTTATGGGACCAGTAATCTGAAGATTCAATCTGCAACACTAAAGAGTCTAGTTTAGGAATGAGAGGATGAGTTGAGAACTGAAGAATCCGGAACAAATATTTGTCTGATAAGAATTGTCTTCTAAGATGTAAAGGAGCTTCCCCACATTCAACTTGGAGAGCATTAATAGGACTAGACTTCATGGCACCCGAAATAATGCGTAATGCTTTAGACTGAATACGATCCAATTTTTTAAAAGCCATGATACTACCAGGTTCTAAAACGAACAATCCATAATCCAGAGTGCTTCTAATAATTGCGTTGTAAATAAGTTTCAACGAAAACGGATGTGCACCCCACCACACACCAGAGAGGCATCTAAGCATGTTTAGGTGATTTTCACATTTGTTGACAATATAATCACAATGAGGAACACTACTTAATTTACAATCAAGTATTATACCTAGATATCTGAATTTATCTATAACTGGAATAGGTATATCCTTATAAAAGAGGTTTACTAAGGGAATATTTCTCTTCCGGGTGAATAAAACAGCCGCGCTTTTAGACGTGGATAAATCCAAACCGTTTAGATGTAACCATAACTCCAAATTAGATAAAGCAGAATTGATGGCACAGCGAGCTTGTTCAACAAATTGGCTTGAAGAATATAATAATAAGTCATCGGCATATTGAAGAACTTTAACATGGTTAGTAATTAAAGACGAGTCTAGATCAAAAGTGTAAATATTGTATAGAAGGGGACTGAGCACAGAACCCTGTGGCAGACCCCTCCATACAAGATGAGATACCTCGTGATCTCCTATTATCATGTTAACAGAGCGTTCAGTCAGGATATTAATAATAAAATTCGACAAAATCAATGGAACCTGCAAGGCTTTTAATTTATTTAGTAAAACTGATAATACAACATTATCATAAGCTGCATTAATATCAAGGAAAACTGCAATGGTGGAATGGTTATTAGAGAAGGATAATCGAATATCCGATGTTAAAATACTTAAACAATCAGTTGTACTTTTACCTTTTCTAAAACCATATTGTGATTCTGCCAAAAGACTGTTACTTTCCACATACCATTCTAGGCGATTTTTAACTAAGTGCTCAGCTAATTTCATCAGGATTGATGACAAGACTATGGGACGGTATGAAGAAACATCAGATGGGGTTTTATTTGGTTTAAGGAATGGCAACACCATTTGACGTTTCCATTCAACAGGGATGTTTCCTGAATTCGTGATTGAATTAATAAGCTTTAAATAATAAATGAGGACGTCATCATTTATATTAGCAAAAAAGGAATACGGGATGCCATCAATGCCCGGTGCAGAATCCTTAGTTTTATGAATAACACCTTTTAATTCAGTGAGAGTGAATGGAAGATTTAGTGTCGTATGAGTATCTTGGATATTGGATACGAGAGGCAGGCTAAGGTTAATAACCTCATCCGGTACCCATGGCGGTGCTAATTTATCTAAAAATTCACTGGCTAAAGAATCAGGAATGGGACAAGGGTTGTTATAAATGGACCTAAATCTACGAATATTGCGCCAGACAGTGGTAGGGTGAGTATTTGGAGAAATTGATGAGCAAAAATTACGCCAAGACTCAATTTTTTTCTTCTTAAAAAGTTTACCAGTTTCACTAATTAAGTTGGTGACGATTTCAAAATTAATATCAGACATATCAAGGTTATAATTGTATTCAGCCTCTTTCCGTTTTTTAACCAATTCAGTGCACTCTGAATCCCACCATGGAGGCGAAGGAATTGTACTAATATTGTTATTTTTTTCAGGAAAAACTTCATCTGCCGCTGCGATTAATATAAGTGCTAAAGCTTCAGCACAACTATTTTCATTGCCATCAGAGATAACAGGCAAAGAGCAAAGCTTACTGTCAACAATGTTCCTAAATTTGTCCCAGTCATTATTATTTCTATTAGGTAGTTTATGTTTTAAGTTTGATCTCCTTAATGGTGCGTTTGGTTTTGAAAGAGGATAAGAAATAACTATTAGAAAATGATCACTGCCATAAGTAGAGGTTAAAGTATGCCAAGTTAATGAAGATGCTAAGTTTGGAGAACAGATAGAAAGGTCGATTGCACTTTGGTTCTGAGTGGGATCTGAGCGACGTGTGGCAGCTCCCGAGTTCAAGATGCATAAGTTATGTAAGTCTATTATATCAAGTAATTCATCGCCATAACAATTAGAAGTTGAACAACCCCATGATTGGTGATGGCAATTAAAGTCCCCCAATATTAAGAAAGGCTTTGGAAGAGAAGAAAAGAGATTATTCATCTCTTGAAGGACAGAAGAGGAAGGGTGAGGAATGTAAATAGAAACAAGACAAGTGTGATGCACTTTAATAGCTACAATTGAGATTTCCTCACTATGAGGAGGTAATGTAATGATAGAAAAAGGTATAGAATTCTTGATGAGTATAGCTACTCCACCATACCCATCAGATCTATCCTCTCTAATGGTTAAATAACCATTGATTTTAAAACTATGATTAGATTTGAGCCAAGTCTCTGCAAAGGCAAAGACAAATGGCTCATATTTGTTTAAAAGATATATAACATCACTCTTTTTGTTTACTAGACTGCGGCAGTTCCACTGGATTATTTTGGATGTGTTGTCCATTATGTCTGGATTGAGATACATTGAAAGACGGGGCAACGTTGGACGGTGAAATGTTGAACTGAGAAAGAAGATTGTGTAATGCAGAAAGAAAATCATTTATGGAAAAATTTGTGTCGTTTTTTCCATTATTATTAGAAAGAGCACAACCATTTGATGGTTGGGGAATGTCATAATCTTTAATAATGGCATTGTGAGCCTCTTTATTATATCCTTGTACAGATTTGGGAGGGGAGCGTGGTTTGAGGAAGACAGTCTTTTTATAGCTACTTGAAGCAGGCATATTATTAGGTGAAGAGATTGATGGGGTATGTGCAAAGTTTTTGGAAGGAGAAGATAAAAGTGTATCAGCATATGATTTAGTTACTGGTGGATAAAGTTTTTCCGCTTCAGCATAAGATACTGAACTTTGTGCCATGTATGTTTTAATTAATTTTTGCCTAGAAAATTCTGGGCAAGACTTATTCGTAGCATAGTGAAAACCAAAGCAAAGGCAACACGATGCACTTTCTTGTTCTCTTTCACAACTGTCCCCAGTGTGGCCTTGGCCACATTTATAACAACGAGGCTTGGACCTACACTGAATTTTAGTATGACCAAAACGACAGCAATTAAAACACTGTACAGTAGGGAAAATATATAAATCTACAGGTAATGCATTATAGCACATAAAAATTCTCTTTGGTAGAACCTGCCCATCAAATGTAACAACTATGGATTGGGATGGTTTCCAAATTGTTGTACCATCAACAGTGGTTTTAAAATTGAGGCGTCTGACTTTTAAGATTGGCCCGCAACCTATAGGTACTGTTATGTTATCAATAACCTCCTCCGGAGACCATTCCGCAGGAACACCACGCACTAAACCCATTCTAGTAACATTAAAAGTAGGTATAAAAGCTTTGTAATTATATGTTTCAAGACTATTATGTGTAATAAAGGAATTTGCGTTCAGAAAATTCGAAAACGATAAAGAAATTTTATTGCGTCCAATTTTTTTGACACTCCCGTTGATAATGTTTTGGAAGGCATTGTGTTTTAGGAACTTGCCAAAAGTGATTGGGTGCAGTGTCGATCCATCATCTGGTGAAATAATATTTTTTTGTACATGAATGACAAAAGGCGCGCTGTCCGTTTTGTCGTATGTTTTCCGACCTATCTGAGATTGAGCAACTGAGGGCAGAGTAGAGATATCGAGCATTTTGTTGGAAGTATTAGTTGTTTCCTTAGGGACGATTATTTCAGAGCAGCTAGGCTCTGATGCAGTAGGTTCTAGAGTAGAGTCCATGCAACCACAACCCGAAGACGCTGAACCGTGGTTTTTCCGGATACGGCGACGCTTATTACAGTGCTTGCACACATGAACACGGCTTCTTTTCAAATGTCGAGCTGAAGACGACCCATCGGTATCCATGCCCGATTCATTTGAAATAGTAACAAAATTGCCTGCCGGGGGCACGAAATCCCCCGGATCAGGCGGGTCTTTCATTATTATTAGTTCAAATAGCTAAAAAAAACTTACCACTACCGATGAAAATATATAACACTAAAATTAAACTACAAGTAAAAGAGAATAGAACACTAAAACTACGACTACTGATCTTATATTTAGGGTTTTTAAATTTATAAATATTATCTCAAAAAAGACGCGTCCGCCAAGTACGAAGTTTCCCGCGCTTTTTTTCCCAGATTAATATTATAATCGATTGATGGAGTAGTCAAGTACTTTGGTTTGGGGTGGAGTGGGTGGAGTAATCACAAAGTAGTCTGTGCGAAGTAGTATTAGTATTTGACACCACAGATTAGTACTATGTAGCTATTTGACACAGAGTAACGATCTGTCACGTTTTTAGATAATGACATTGACACTTTTGTCACAGAGACAATGGTGCGTTTGCTCCACCCACTAACATAATAGGTCTTTACCTATGAAATTGCCGTTTTATATGAAAAAATTTAAACGAATTTTTTTCATGCATTTTTTATTTGTATTAATCGAAGTAATCACCCATAAAATCAATGCATCTTTGCCAACGCAGTGGCAGTTTATTGATTTCTTTGATTGATTCTTAAAGTAATCAGCTACAAACCGTAGGCAACAAATTCTTCAAAGGCATTTTGTACTGCCTCTCGGGTATTGATTTTTTTTCCCGCCAAGAAGTTATCCAAATTCTGAAAAAAGTAGTAGTCTGTAGGCGCAAGGTCTGGTGAGTAGGGCGGATGACGGAGAGCTTCCAACCCCAGTTCTTGCAACTTGGAGACCGTCTGCTGTGCAGTATGAGGTCGCGCGCTGTCGTGCAGGAGCAGCGGAGACGAGCGATTGACCAATGCTGGTTGGAGATGTGCCAGCTTCTCCATCATTGTGTTCAGTTCTTCACAGTACACATCTGAAGTAATGCTCACCCCGTTTGGTAAGAAGCTGTGATGAATCACACCGGCGGCGCTAGACCACGAAACAGTGACCACCACTTTTCTAGGGGTAAGTTTTCGTTTAGGGCATTGTTTAGGTGCTGAACCAGGATCCAACCAACTTGCTGAGCGCTTGCGGTTTTCAAACAGAATCCATTTTTCATCGCAGGTAACAATGCGGTTCAAAATTCCTTCATTTGTGTGTCTGTTGAGCAGTGCAAGGCACGTCTCGAGTCTCGACGCGTACTTCGCGCTGGCGATCATTGAGTTCGTGGGGCACCCATTTGTCAAGCTTTTTTACCTTGCCAATTTGACGCAAATGGACCAATATTGTTTTGACGCTAACGTCGAATGCTGCTGCTAATTCAGCCGTAGATTGTTTATCATCAGCTACCACAATCGCCTTTAATTCGTTATTGTCGACCAAAGTCTTCGGACGACCGCGAGGTTCATTTTTCAGGTCGAAATTTCCAGAACGGAAGCGAGCAAACCAATAACAAGTGGTGCGTTGGTTTGTAGTGTTAGCTCCGTAAACGTCGTTGATGTTGCGTGCCGCTTGTGCCGCGTTGCTGCCACGACGGTACTCATATTCCATAATTACTCGAATTTTTAACGTATCCATGATGACGTAAAAGATTGAAATGCGATGAAAATGTAACACTAATCAATAAACAAATGACTACTTTTGGAAAAAAAAATCCATGTTTTTAAAATAAAATTAATTTGAAATTAGAATTATTAGCCAAACAAAAATTATTTTGATTTGAAATGGCCAATACTGCAGAAGGGCAATTTCATAGGTAAAGACCTAATACATCTCAATGGCTCCACCTTTTAGAAAGTAAATTGGACTTGGCAACCCTTGCTGCAGTGTTGCCGTTTTAGCCACTTTGTGGCTAGATCTAGCGGATTTTCGACGGTTTTAGCCAAAAAATAATCTGTTTTAGCCACCAAAATGAATCTAGCTACTTCTGGCTGCTTTTTAGATTATTACTACATACCTACTTTTATTACTGTTTTGCCACCTGAAGTTTTAACAAAAGTCACAGAAACGGTCAAACCAACTGAAATACCATCCATAACATCATCCATTAACGAAGAGATTTCAGAACTTCCAGATGACATTGTAAACTTTCAAATTGATTTTTAATTTTTTTACAAAAAAAACGGTAATTTTAATGTTTTTAGCTATAACTTGTAACCAGTTTTTAATCATTTTTAACAACACTATTAAATACTGTTTTATTAAATCCACTTGAGGACCTCGTGGCTAAGTAAAAACAGCCGCACGGGTCGATCCATCAGGTTAAGCTACGCTTGCCTAGATTGGTCCATGGATGGGTGACCATCTTTACATACCGAGACTCCTCCGTGCCTCGGAAAGCACGTTAACACGTTGGTCCCGGCTGTCATTCGTGGATCTTTGACAGTCGTTACGGGTCGTCAGAAGCCCGAAAGTCTGACAATCAGTCTTACCAAGGGGTATCGTATTACCCAGTTAATGTTGGTGGTAATGTTGGTGGCAATGGTTGTGGAGGTCAGATAGCCAGTCGCTCCATGTAAAATAATGGTATTCAGCTGCATCCGGTTAGACTGGAAGCCGACCCCAACATAGTTGGGAAAAGGCTAGGCAGGTTGATTGATTTATTAAATCCACTTATCCCCATCCCTCCTCTTTGAGGCGTTGTTTAAAAAAAAAAAAAAGTGTCAATCCTTATTATTTATTGAGGCAAATATTGCCAAGTTTTATGTTTATTAACAAAAGAAATAAGATTTTTAATATAAACTGTATGTCCCCTCTTTTTACCCCCAAAGGGGTGGAATTTAAAAATTAGTTTGGAATGCTTCCATAGCTTGACTCAAAGATTTATTTATACAATTTTTTGAGTTAATCAAGTCATGCAGTAAAATCATCCTCTTAAAAAATTTATTAAGTATCCCTTTTTGCCCCTTCAGGGATCGATTTAAAAAAAACCCAAATAGTTATTTATGTTTCTTTTCCGTCAAAATTATAAATAAGTACTGAGTTTAGAGCTAATCGGACCGCGCTTTAAATAAAATTCTTCCGTACAAACTTAAACATCCCTAAACCCTTGAGGGGGTAGTTTTGAAAAACAAATGATGACAAGCTTTATTAATTACTTAGGCAAATATTTGTGCAAAGTTTCAAGTCAATTAACCAAATTAATAAGATTTTTCAAGTCAATTGTATTCAGTTAAGACAACACCTGCAGTTTCATGATGCACAGTTTGGCTTTCGCCCTGGTTTGTCAACAGAAATGGCTATACTGAATCTCAAGCATACCGTCCGATACTACACTGACAGAAGCACACCTGTCTATGCCTGCTTCTTAGATTTATCCAAAGCATTTGATCTTGTTGCATACGACAGGTTGTGGCAGAAGTTGTCGAGTGATACGAATCTACCTACTGAGTACATAAGTCTCTTAAAGTATTGGTATGGCAACCAGAGTAATTTTGTGAGATGGTCGGGGTCACTATCGGTTAAATACGGGTTGGAATGTGGTGTAAGGCAAGGCGGGCTAACCTCGCCGACTCTCTTCAACTTGTATATTGACCGTCTGATCCGTGAACTCAGTAGCGCCGGTGTGGGTTGTTCGATTGATGGTGTTCTTGTCAACAACATCAGTTACGCGGATGACATGGTGCTACTGAGTCCATCGATCAGTGCCCTTCGAAAACTGATTTCGATCTGCGAGCGGTATGCCGGGACCCACGGGCTCAGGTATAACGCCATTAAAAGCGAGCTCATGGTGTTTAAGGCGGGTTCTAAAACTTATGACACTGTCCCACAGGTCATGCTGAATGGCAGTGTTCTTAAAAGAGTCTCGCAGGTAAAGTATCTGGGCCACTGGGTCACCGACACGCTTGTAGATGATATTGATATAGACAGGGAGCGCAGGGCTTTGTCTGTTAGAGCTAATATGCTGGCTCGTAGGTTTGCGCGCAGTACTGCGGAAGTCAAAGCTACGTTGTTTAGGGCATTTTGCCAATCGTTTTACACGTGCAGCCTATGGGTCAAGCATACGAAAAAAGCGTACGACGCCCTGCGTGTTCTCTACAATAATGCCTTTAGGGCGCTGATGAAGCTGCCTCGCTACTGTAGTGCATCGGGTATGTTTGCGGACGCACATATAGATGGTTTTGCGGCGATTATTCGCAAGAGAGTCGTGTCCTTGATGCGCCGCGTACGAGGCAGTTCCAACAGCTACCTTCAGCTGTTCGCATGGAGGATGGATCTGGATCTGGATTGCCCAATAATGCGGTACTGGACCAGGCTGCATGTTGAGCACTCCGGTTCCAGACCTAAATTTAGATTAAGATGAAAAATTGATGACTGATGTAAAATTGTGATTTAAGTATAATGTTTTATTGGTGACTTTTTTTTTAATGTTTTGTTTTGTCTAATTGTAATATTTTAATTAATGTATTTGTAATGTTATTTATTTTATAATTTCACATGCATGGACAATATGGACTGGTTCCGAAATAAATGAATTTTAATTTAATTTAATTTAATTCCCTGTTCTCACCCACATGATTTAAAAAAAAATCGTTTGTTTCCAAGCTTTACTCAAAGATTATTTATACCAATTTTCGAGTTAATCAAGCCACGCAGTAAATTCCTCCCCTGTAAAATTGACTACCCCTTTTCACCCCGTTAGAGGTAAATTTTCGAAAAACCCTGATATATATTATTTATTTATTTATTTATTAAAACTTTATGCACAAGTAAAAAAATACCGTACAAAGGCGGACTTAATGCCTGAGGCATTTTCTACCAGTCAACCTTAGGGTGGTGCAGAGAGAAGACATGGCAGGTGCAACATAAAGGATAGATAACAAGAAAATAACTATAAAATATAAGAATAAATACATAGATATTATATAACGGAGCACCGGGATCATAAGGATTTTTAGAAATGGTGGCGTCAGCGGAGCTGACGTCACCATTTCCAGCGTTAGGCTCACACATTGCAAAATGAACACACCCAATAACAACCCAATCACGTTTTATTCTTAATACTAGTAAAAACAATTAAAAAGATAGCCTTAAAATCTAAATTAATAATAACTGTACTCACAAGATATTTTTTTGCAAAAACACCACGTCTTGTCCTCACAAACTTCTGCTTGGCAATGTGGCTTCGCAGCGGTCCGCCTTTTCAATCTTACAAAATGGCGTCGTCGTTGCGAAGTCATTACACTTACTTATTTTTTTTTATAAATTGCAGGTAACATTGATTGAAGTAACTAACTAGAATTTGTTAATACGTTTTACAATTTTTAGCACTCGATTTTAACATTGAATTAATTTTCTATTGCTTAAAACATTTAAATATTTAATAAACACGCGCCAAGTTTTCTGCTTGACCGACTGTGTTTCAATCAACTGTGTGTAACACAAAAATTAACCAAAAATAATTTTTAAACTAACGCATATCGCTTATTAATCAAGAAATAAATTTAACAATCAATAACTTGTTTTTAAACCTAAGTTTGAATAAGCCTTCAGTTATGGTTTGCTGTTACAGTAACCGCAAATCATAACACGGCCTTTTACATTGCAAAGTAGCAAACTGACTACAACAATCAAATCTAAACTATTTTAAAACTATCCTGTCATATTTAACTGTTAAATTTGAACTTAAAGTAAATATTAGAAGTTTACGTAAGCCTTGCGTCGACACGGCCATTCTGCGAGACGGTGTGCGTGCCCTGCACCAGTCGCGGTTCTAAAAATGTTTTTTTTTTTTTTTAACTAGGTATCCATTCACAGGTACACTAGCTGACCACTTGTTTGAGGTCAGAGCTACTGTTGTTTTAAAATGAGTTCAAAAAGTTCGGCACCGTAGCATAACGTAGCCTGAACTTTTCAACTTTTAACCTTGTTAAACTTAAACATAAGGATAAATAGTTAGGTATTTCTAAGTTATAGATATCGAAGTAAATGTGAACAGAATAAAGTTTATAACAGTAGTAAATAAATAGAATTTGCTGTAAATAGGAAAGTGAGTGAAGATATTAAAGTGCATGTAACGCTACACGCTTACTCACACGTTTATTTAGTTAAGTCAATGCAAATGCTCCACGCATACATGCATTTGATTTCTCGTATATACGGATGATGCTGTGGTGCTGGGCGGTCTTGTACGCCGTGGTCCACAGAGGCTCTAAAGGAAAATGGAACTAGGGTGGTGCTGAGGCCTAGGCCTTATATTTGTGACCGTGGTCCTCAGAGGCTCTAAAAGAAAAGAAAATAGAAATAAAGTTCTTACGTAGCTGTTTATACAGCTTGTTAGGGCTTGATGCTGTGGTGCTGAGCGGTCTCGTACGCCGTGGTCCACAGGGGCTCTAAAGGAGTTGGAAAGAACGATGCTGTGGCCTAGGCCTTATTTTGACCGTGGTCCACAGGGGCTCTGAAAACTTATATTGCGACTTTGTTGATACAAAACTCACGGGAATGATGCTGCGGTGCTGAGCGGTCTTGTACGCCGTGGTCCACAGGGGTTCTTAAGGATTGGGGAAGGACGATGCTGTGGCCTAGGCCTTATTATTTTGACCGTGGTCCACAGAGGCTCTGAAAAGAGTGTAGGAGGGAAGCGGGGAATACGGATTATATGTACAGTCTTACTATTTTGTAGTTTATGAAGGTATCAGCCAGTCAATAATGACAAAGACCGATAACGAATCTCCTTACTATTATTGCTGTCTTAGTAATTCAAACTCAAATTGACAGTATCAGGATAACAATAAGAAGGGGGCAACTCACTTAGTTTAAGGGTCCAGCAGCTGGGCAGCTTCGGAGGTAGACGGCTGTGGCTCTTTTGATGGCGGCGTACTGATGATCAGAGATGTAGTTTGTTGTAGTGTGCCGTCGACCAAGTTCTTTGATGAGTCATCAGCCAGCTGGGCAGCCATTTGCCGAGGGTCATCTTCGTTATTCGTCGACACGGTTTCCTGCTCGCCTGGTTGTGGTGCTCGGCGCAGCTGGTCGTGAGCGACCTTACGTGGACGCCCTCTGCCGGTCACACGCTTCACTATGTATCGGTCGTTATCCAGGATCTTATATACCTCGTATGGCTCGCTGTATTTCAAGTCTAGAGACGTCTGGTTTCGGGAATTGTTCTTGACGAGTACGTAATCTCCTCGCTGAAACGGACGCATTTTTGCCTTGCTCCTGTCAAATCGCTGCTTGTCATATTGTCCCGCAGCTGTCATTTTCTCTTGCACGTGTTGCTCAAGCAAGTCAAAGTCTATGCATTCGTTGTTAATATTTACCAACCTTAGTAGTTCTGGGGGTACACTGTGTTGGCGGCGGGTCAGTAGTGTAAGCGGTGCGACCCCTGTTACTCTATGTGGAGTGCAGTTAAATGCGAGCTGTAAAGCTTCTAGCGCCGTCTGCCATTCTTCAGTGTCGTAATTTTTAATCATGGTTAATGCGTTTTTCAAAGTACCCATAATTCGTTCGACCTGTCCGTTTGCTCGGCTTACTCCTGGCGCAATGGAATGTATGTCGATTCCGAAACGGTCCGAGTAGACTTTAAACTCACCAAGGAACTCTCGACCTCCATCCACCACGACTTGCACTGGGGTTCCGAACAGATGCACGACACGTTTCAAAGCTGCGAGACTGCTGCTTGGGCTCTTGTTATTTGAGTAATTAAGCAAAATGTATTTAGTGTATGCGTCAATCATAACAATTACATACTCATCTTGTCCTTCAGCGCTTCTCGTACCCAGCTTGCCAGTAATATCCATGTGGACTACCTGGAACGCTGCAGTGGGCTTCTGAATTGGATGAAGCTGGGCTTGGATAGCGCCCGACGGCCCTTTCGAGGTCTTACATACAACACAATTGTCCACAAACCTCCTGACGGTTGTATTCATTTTGTCGAACCAGTAAGTTTCCCTCAGCTTCTGTAAGGTTTTCTCCCATCCGGGGTGTTGTAGAGCGACATGGAAAGAGTTTATCAGGCTCCACTGGAATGACCTAGGGACTACAATTGGTTTATGTATACCTGGTATAGAATCCGTGAGAGTCTTCTTAAGCACGCCTTCTTCCAATATGTAGCCTTCGGCTGGACTGTCACCACTCATAGTGTCTATAAGCGGGCGAAGCACGTCGTCGCAACGCTGCTCGATCTGCAGCCACTCAGTGTCTCTGGTCATGAAGTTGACGGATGTTTCAGTGGATGGATTCCTACTGAAAAAATCCGCGTGCTGTAACCGCTCACCTTTTCTATACTCGACCTCGAACTCGTAATTCTGCAGAAACGCCCACCACCTATGGATTCGAGGAAGGAGATCCTTTTTGTTCTTGGAAGCTTTCAAGGCGTTACAGTCTGTTATTACCTTGAATTTTCGGCCGTATATGTAATGCCGAAAATGCTTGACTGCCCTTACTACCGCCAGGGTCTCGAGCTCGTACGAGTGGTAGCGGCTCTCGGCGTCGGTGGTGCGCTGGCTCATGTACGCGACTGGATGCTGACGACCGCCGACGGTCTACACGAGCACCGCCCCGTAGCCGATGCTGCTGGCGTCCGTGTAGAGCTCGATTGGCGCGTCTTCCTGAAATAGCGTAAGGGTAGGCGCAGTAGACAGGTGTTGTATGATATGGTTTCGAGCCTCATCATGCCTTTCGTTCCATTCCCACTTAGCATCGTTCTTGGTCAGTTCATAGAGAGGAACCATCACACGTGAGAAATTGGGAATGAAGCGTCTGAAGTATCCAGCCAATCCGTTAAACTGCCTAACTTGTTTGACAGTTTTCGGGATCGGTGCCTTCGTTAAAGCCTCCACCTTTCTTGGGCTAGGACTGGCTTGTCCGTCTGCAATGATATTGCCCAAATACTCAATGGAGCGTTTAAAGAAGGCAGTTTTATCAACATTTATCGAAAAACCAGCCTTTTGGAGGGCAATTAAAATGCGTTCGATATGGGCTAGGCCCTCAGCGAATACCCTACATTTTGATAAAACGTCATCAACATAAACTTGGCAAACCTGGTCTACCGAGCTCAAGAGGTGAGCTAGGGCCCTATTTATACAACGCTGGTAGACTGACACCGCGTTACTGAGTCCGAACGGCATGGTCAAATATTCATATAGACCATCCGGCGTAACAAAGGCTGTTTTCTCAATCGAGCGCTCTGAAATAGGTATTTGATGGAATCCAGCTGCCATGTCTAATGTCGAGAAATAATAACCCCCCGCCAGTTGATCTATTTGATCTGATATGATCGGTAACGGATAGTGGTCCCTCAGAGTGTTCCTGTTTAGTTCGCGGTAGTCCACGCACATGCGGTCCTTTCCATTTTTCTTTTTGACCAATATTATTGGGCTGGAAAAAGGTGATTTACTTTCGCGGATAATTTTATGCTCGAGTAATTCATTCACTATTTCCCGAACTTTTTCGCGTTCAACTGGGCTCAATCGGTAAGGCCTGCGTTCGACACATTTGTTATCATCTTTTAAACGTATTTCGAGCTCACCAGTATTGACGCGTGAGTGAGGGTAACCGTGAATAAATAAGTGTTCGAACTTGTTCAACAAAATTTTCAATTCGTTGATTTGATCGTCATTAGTCAAGTCACAATCTAGGTTATCAAACTTTTCACTTTGAGATCGCATATGGTAAACAACCTGTTGATGAACCAAAGTTGCACCCTGAGAGTTCACTAACACGCTTAAGTTATTTTTCTCCACAAGATTCATACCTAACAGAATGTCTGAGCACACTTCATAGTCTGGCACCACGTGAAATTCAAGTTCTATCCGTAAACTATCGATGATACAAATCGTCGTCAATGTCGAAAGAGATATCACCGTAAATTGGCCTAACCCCTTCAAGTAGCTTACTCGATCAACTCTTTTCCCGGATAGTTTAGCAGCCACAGACTCGCGTATTACAGAACATTCGGCTCCACTGTCAAAAATCGCGAGTATGTTTAAATTCCCAACTACCACTGGCATCGAATTCAATTTAGATGTACCTACACAGTTGACGTTGGAAACCACTGCGCGTTCTCGCTTATAACACGTTTCATAAGTGTGGCCTGTCCTTGAACAGAACGTGCACGTAGGTTTACTTGTATTTTGAGGTGCAGTTTTATTATCATGTTGACGCAGTTGAGAATTATCATTTTTGTCACGGTAACGACAATCACGTGCATCATGACCGGGTTTTTTGCAGATTTGACAAAACAACGAGGGTTTATCAAAACGTGATCGCTTAGCGGGACCCGGATGCGCACCTGATATACCCGGCTGAGGGCGCTTAATGCTTCGTATAGAAGATGCAACCGAAATAAGTTCGGGTACTGATGTGGCCCTGGCATTCAAAAGTTCGATTCTCAACCGCTCATCTCCAATGCAGAAAACCAAAAATGCAGTTTTATTTTCCTTCAAAATTTAGATTATGGTTCTTTTGACCACTTTGCCTCATTACCAAAGTTTCGAATTTAGCCTGATGTGCCATTACTACAATTATATTCATTTACGCGACTGACATAATACACAGTCTGGCCATAAATACTGTTACAATTAAAAATAAGAAAGATATTACATTTGAATTTGGAATCTGTCGTTTTTATACGATTTTTCATTGAGTTTTCTAATTTTGGCGACAATACAATGTACAATATTTTGCGATATTAAAATGGAGTGGGGTGATAATGAGAACCGAATCGCTGTGATTGCATTACACAAAGTTGGTATGGAGCCAAATGCAATTTTTAAAACTCTCCATACGCTTGGTATTAGTCAAATGTCTGTGTACCGGGCTATTAATAGGTATAATGAGACCTCCTCTGTTTGTGACAGAAAAAGATCTGACCGTCCACGTAGTGCTCGTACGAAAAAGGTGGTCAAAGCAGTAAGGGAAAGAATTCGAAGAAATCCTGTCCGAAAGCAAAAGATTTTATCTCAGGAGATGAAGATAGCACCGCGTATTTTAAAAGATGACTTAGGACTTGCAGCCTATAAGAGACGCACTGGTCATTTTTTAACTGATAATTTAAAAAGAATAGGGTGGTAAAATCGAAACAACTACTGAAGCGGTACGCAAAGGGAGGTCACAGAAAAATTTTGTTTACGGATGAGAAAATCTTTACAATTGAGCAACATTTTAACAAACAAAATGACCGTATTTATGCTCAAAGCTCTAAGGAAGCTTCCCAATTAGTCGACAGAGTGCAACGTGGGCATTATCCGACTTCAGTGATGGTTTGGTGGGGTGTTAGCTATGAAGGAGTGACTAAGCCATATTTTTGTGAAAAAGGTATCAAAACATCGGCACAAGTGTATCAAGATACCATTCTTGAGAAGGTAGTTAAGCCCCTTAACAACACCATGTTCAATAACCAAGTATGGTCCTTCCAACAAGACTCGGCGCCGGGTCATAAAGCTCGGTCCACGCAGTCTTGGTTGGAGTGAACGTTTCGGACTTCATCAGAGCTGAAGACTGGCCGTTGTCTAGTCCCGATCTTAATCCGCTGGATTATGATTTATGGTCAGTTTTAGAGAGTACGGCTTGCTCTAAACGCCATGATAATTTGGAGTCCCTAAAACAATCCATACAATTGGCAGTGAAGAATTTTCCCATGGAAAGAGTGCGTGCTTCTATTGATAACCGGCCTCAACGTTTAAAAGACTGTATTGCAGCCAATGGAGACCACCACTTCGAATAAGCTTTTTATATTTTAAATTGTTTTATATTTATGTATTAAACTAACACACTGTAAAAGTAATAAATATATATTTGCAATAAAAAAAATTTTTTTTTTTCTTCGTGACAATATTTATGGCAAGACTGTGTATATTCCCCCACTTCCATGCAGCTGATTATTATTTTTTTTTGGGTTGAAGATAATCCCAAAAATCGTCCCATTAAGTTTTGGTGCGGTACCTACGAAATTACTTACTTTTTTTTTAAGTATTTTTTTTACAATTTTGACATGTCGAGCCAATAGACATTCGATGGATAGGACTATCGTTGCAATGGCTTTTCGGCAAAACGGACGCTCGATCTAATGGCTATTCGAAATTATGGTACTACATCGATGCTATGGAATTTCGGCAATTCGGACATTCGATCTGCTGACTTCGGGAAATTAGCCATCGGGCATATGACATTCGAAATCAAGCAGTAAACCCGTATATTATATTAAACTTACCTTCACTTCCAGGAAATTGTTCTTTTATTTCGCTCCATAGTTTTCTAATTATTGTGCGATTACTGTGATGTGGATGTTTACTTTGCCATATATAATAGATTGCTTTGGTTTAGATTGAATCGCACATATAAACAATTCAGAATTTACCTCCATTTTACAAAAAAAGTGCAAATTTATGTCAAACTGACTTTACATGATAATCTAATGTACAAAAAAGTCAGTTTGACATTTATTTTGCACTTATCAATTAGTCTCCGAATTTAAAAAACAGTCTAGATTACTTGTGTTTATTAAAAAAAAAGCAATGAAAAGTAATCTTTGAAAAGCATTGAAAAAATAAAACTGTAAAAATGAACCAAAACTAAATAATTCAAATGAAATCAGTCTTCATTACAATCGGAGTCAGAATCATCATCCCAGTCTGGGTTTGTGGTTTGGGTGTTACAGAAGATTGTGTTGTGGATGCTGGGCTTGTTGTTTATTGATGACTTATTTTACAGTACCTGGGCGACCGAGCTCTGCTCGGGTGAAAATAGAGAAAACGAATTTTCCCAGAAATTAGACATATGTAGATCTATTTTGTATATGGTACCTACTTTAAAAAAAAAAAAACAAAATTGGCGAAGCGAAATAACTGTATACTCGTAGTTGTCAATACGTTAACGTTTTTTTAACCGACGAAAAACGGAGCTTCTGAAGTCGATACGTAGGTATATTTGTTTTTTTTTTTTGTTGGCGCCAAAAGCGTTGGTTCGGTTCATGCCAGCGGAGAGGTAAAACAATGATGTCCAAACAGCCTTGTTGGATTTTTAAATCATTTAAGTTTTCATCTCAACTCATTAACCAGTACCTTTTAAAAACCAGTACCTATGTGTTATGTTTTATATATGGGAGATATCATTGAGGTTTTTCTATGACGGTTGATATTTATTTGGTAATCACAGCACCTGAAAACTAATCGAAATTTAACAAAAGATGGCAAGAGCTTCTTAAATACAGTATTAAAAAGTATTCGGTCATTTGTTAAGTTTATGAAACATCTCTCCCTTTCATGCACCTCAAGCACCGGTGTTGCCCGGAATCGCCGCATGGCGCCACGCGAATATTAGCCTTTTTTGCATAGAAATGACACTAAATCAATGCCGAATGTGTATCATACACTAGCAATAATATTTGTAAACCATTTCCGGTGTAAGAAATATACTCGGCATTGATTTAGTTTCATTTGTACGCAAAAAGCCTAATATTCGGGGGTGGCGCCACCATCTATGCGCCACAATTTTGTAGCTTTCAAATGAAAATTAAAAGCTCTAAAAAACGTATCGAATAGTTTTTATTTTATTCTTAAATTGGAAAAAAAAATAAACACAAAAAACAACTTTTTTCAACCTCACGAGTAAAAAGTTAGCATAGCGGCGGCGGCGCGGCGGCGACATTACGAACCGATTTTTGTTGCGTTAAAATACGGAGAAAACGAATTTTCCCAGTTAAGAGACCTAGCTAGATCGATTTTTCGCCCCCGTAAACCCCTATATTGCAACTTTCATCAACTTTTTCATGAAATTGTTCGTGCCGATTTCTAGAACATGATTACAAATATGTATATGTCGGATCCGGTCAATAGTACGGACGCATAACGAATCGCAAGTGCGCCACAGGCGACATCACGTGAGGTACCCACGCCTACAGCGCGCTTCTACAGAGTCGTGATGTTTTAACCTCATGGCGAGGAGGACAGTCTAGTGTCGGATCGCATCGGGGTTACTACCTACGCCACGGAACTGTATTCGATTCGTTGTGCTTAGTGTACCGTGTATCGCACCCAGTGTGTTTTCATTGCACGAAACCTATCTTCTGCCCACATGTCTGTCTAAATCTAACTGAGTAAATCCTGACGTTCCGACATATATATGGTATATATACAAATATTGCTTGTTTAATAGTATATGGATAATATAGGGATGTCTTTATGTCTTTAGAACTCCCATTTTTTTATCTTCCTTCGGAATTTCGTAACTAAACTAACTACTACGGGATGCCATCAATGCCCGGTGCAGAATCCTTAGTTTTATGAATAACACCTTTTAATTCAGTGAGAGTGAATGGAAGATTTAGTGTCGTATGAGTATCTTGGATATTGGATACGAGAGGCAGGCTAAGGTTAATAACCTCATCCGATACCCATGGCGGTGCTAATTTATCTAAAAATTCACTGGCTAAAGAATCAGGAATGGGACAAGGGTTGTTATAAATGGACCTAAATCTACGAATATTGCGCCAGACAGTGGTAGGGTGAGTATTTGGAGAAATTGATGAGCAAAAATTACGCCAAGACTCAAATTTTTTCTTCTTAAAAAGTTTACAAGTTACATTAATTAAGTTGGTGACTATTTCAAAATTAATATCAGACATATCAAGGTTATAATTGTATTCAGCCTCTTTCCGTTTTTTAACCAATTCAGTGCACTCTGAATCCCACCATGGAGGCGAAGGAATTGTACTAATATTGTTATTTTTTTCAGGAAAAACTTCATCTGCCGCTGCGATTAATATAAGTGCTAAAGCTTCAGCACAACTATTTTCATTGCCATCAGAGATAACAGGCAAAGAGCAAAGCTTACTGTCAACAATGTTCCTAAATTTGTCCCAGTCATTATTATTTCTATTAGGTAGTTTATGTTTTAAGTTTGATCTCCTTAATGGTGCGTTTGGTTTTGAAAGAGGATAAGAAATAACTATTGGAAAATGATCACTGCCATAAGTAGAGGTCAAAGTATGCCAAGTTAATGAAGAGGCTAAGTTTGGAGAACAGATAGAAAGGTCGATTGCACTTTGGTTTTGAGTGGGATCTGAGCGACGTGTGGCAGCTCCCGAGTTCAAGATGCATAAGTTATGTAAGTCTATTATATCAAGTAATTCATCGCCATAACAATTAGAAGTTGAACAACCCCATGATTGGTGATGGCAATTAAAGTCCCCCAATATTAAGAAAGGCTTTGGAAGAGAAGAAAAGAGATTATTCATCTCTTGAAGGACAGAAGAGGAAGGGTGAGGAATGTAAATAGAAACAAGACAAGTGTGATGCACTTTAATAGCTACAATTGAGATTTCCTCACTATGAGGAGGTAATGTAATGATAGAAAAAGGTATAGAATTCTTGATGAGTATAGCTACTCCACCATACCCATCAGATCTATCCTCTCTAATGGTTAAATAACCGTTGATTTTAAAACTATGATTAGATTTGAGCCAAGTCTCTGCAAAGGCAAAGACAAATGGCTCATATTTGTTTAAAAGATATATAACATCACTCTTTTTGTTTACTAGACTGCGGCAGTTCCACTGGATTATTTTGGATGTGTTGTCCATTATGACTGGATTGAGATACATTGAAAGACGGGGCAACGTTGGACGGTGAAATGTTGAACTGAGAAAGAAGATTGTGTAATGCAGAAAGAAAATCATTTATGGAAAAATTTGTGTCGTTTTTTCCATTATTATTAGAAAGAGCACAACCATTTGATGGTTGGGGAATGTCATAATCTTTAATAATGGCATTGTGAGCCTCTTTATTATATCCTTGTACAGATTTGGGAGGGGAGCGTGGTTTGAGGAAGACAGTCTTTTTATAGCTACTTGAAGCAGGCATTCTATTAGGTGAAGAGATTGATGGGGTATGTGCAAAGTTTTTGGAAGGAGAAGATAAAAGTGTATCAGCATATGATTTAGTTACTGGTGGATAAAGTTTTTCCGCTTCAGCATAAGATACTGAACTTTGTGCCATGTATGTTTTAATTAATTTTTGCCTAGAAAATTCTGGGCAAGACTTATTCGTAGCATAGTGAAAACCAGAGCAAAGGCAACACGATGCACTTTCTTGTTCTCTTTCACAACTGTCCCCAGTGTGGCCTTGGCCACATTTATAACAACGAGGCTTGGACCTACACTGAATTTTAGTATGACCAAAACGACAGCAATTAAAACACTGTACAGTAGGGAAAATATATAAATCATGCATAATGCATTATAGCACATAAAAATTCTCTTTGGTAGAACCTGCCCATCAAATGTAACAACTATGGATTGGGATGGTTTCCAAATTGTTGTACCATCAACAGTGGTTTTAAAATTGAGGCGTCTGACTTTTAAGATTGGCCCGCAACCTATAGGTACTGTTATGTTATCAATAACCTCCTCCAGAGACCATTCCGCAGGAACACCACGCACTAAACCCATTCTAGTAACATTAAAAGTAGGTATAAAAGCTTTGTAATTATATGTTTCAAGACTATTATGTGTAATAAAGGAATTTGCGTTCAGAAAATTCGAAAACGATAAAGAAATTTTATTGCGTCCAATTTTTTTGACACTCCCGTTGATAATGTTTTGGAAGGCATTATGTTTTAGGAACTTGCCAAAAGTGATTGGGTGCAGTGTCGATCCATCATCTGGTGAAATAATATTTTTTTGTACATGAATGACAAAAGGCGCGCTGTCCGTTTTGTCGTATGTTTTCCGACCTATCTGAGATTGAACAACTGAGGGCAGAGTAGAGATATCGGGCATTTTGTTAGAAGTATTAGTTGTTTCCTTAGGGACGATTATTTCAGAGCAGCTAGGCTCTGATGCAGTAGGTTCTAGAGTAGAGTCCATGCAACCACAACCCGAAGACGCTGAACCGTGGTTTTTCCGGATACGGCGACGCTTATTACAGTGCTTGCACACATGAACACGGCTTCTTTTCAAATGTCGAGCTGAAGACGACCCATCGGTATCCATGCCCGATTCATTGGAAATAGTAACAAAATTGCCTGCCGGGGGCACATCCCCCGGATCAGGCGGGTCTTTCATTATCAGTTCAAATAGCTAAAAAAAACTTACCACTACCGATGAAAATATATAACACTAAAATTAAACTACAAGTAAAAGAGAATAGAACACTAAAACTACGACTACTGATCTTATATTTAGGGTTTTTAAATTTATAAATATTATATCAAAAAAGACGCGTCCGCCAAGTACGAAGTTTCCCGCGCTTTTTTCGTTGCCATTCCTTAAACCAAATAAAACTCCATCTGACGTTTCTTCATACCGTCCCATAGTCTTGTCATCAATCCTGATGAAATTAGCGGAGCACTTAGTTAAAAATCGCCTAGAATGGTATGTGGAAAGTAACAGTCTTTTGGCAGAATCACAATATGGTTTTAGAAAAGGTAAAAGTACAACTGATTGTTTAAGTATTTTAACATCGGATATTCGATTATCCTTCTCTAATAACCATTCCACCATTGCAGTTTTCCTTGATATTAATGCAGCTTATGATAATGTTGTATTATCAGTTTTACTAAATAAATTAAAAGCCTTGCAGGTTCCATTGATTTTGTCGAATTTTATTATTAATATCCTGACTGAACGCTCTGTTAACATGATAATAGGAGATCACGAGGTATCTCATCTTGTATGGAGGGGTCTGCCACAGGGTTCTGTGCTCAGTCCCCTTTTATACAATATTTACACTTTTGATCTAGACTCGTCTTTAATTACTAACCATGTTAAAGTTCTTCAATATGCCGATGACTTATTATTATATTCTTCAAGCCAATCTGTTGAACAAGCTCGCTGTGCCATCAATTCTGCTTTATCTAATTTGGAGTTATGGTTACATCTAAACGGTTTGGATTTATCCACGTCTAAAAGCGCGGCTGTTTTATTCACCCGGAAGAGAAATATTCCCTTAGTTAACCTCTTTTATAAGGATATACCTATTCCAGTTATAGATAAATTCAGATATCTAGGTATAATACTTGATTGTAAATTAAGTAGTGTTCCTCATTGTGATTATATTGTCAACAAATGTGAAAATCACCTAAACATGCTTAGATGCCTCTCTGGTGTGTGGTGGGGTGCACATCCGTTTTCGTTGAAACTTATTTACAACGCAATTATCAGAAGCACTCTGGATTATGGATTGTTCGTTTTAGAACCTGGTAGTATCATGGCTTTTAAAAAATTGGATCGTATTCAGTCTAAAGCATTACGCATTATTTCGGGTGCCATGAAGTCTAGTCCTATTAATGCTCTCCAAGTTGAATGTGGGGAAGCTCCTTTACATCTTAGAAGACAATTCTTATCAGACAAATATTTGTTCCGGATTCTTCAGTTCTCAACTCATCCTCTCATTCCTAAACTAGACTCTTTAGTGTTGCAGAATGAATCTTCAGATTACTGGTCCCATAAACGTGCGCCTTGTTTAGTTATAAGCTATAAAAAATTCCTTTCACTTTCTTCTCCTATTCACCGTTCCAATAAACTTCCCATATTTAACTGTAGATATGAGAGTTTACAATTCAGCCCCATCATTAAATTTAACTGTGTACGTAATAAATTAGATCCCGATTGTCTTAAAAGTTTTAACAATTTCCTTGCTGATCACTTAGAATATCACCATATATTTACGGATGCTGCCAAACGTTCTCCGATGGGTTGTGTTGGGATAGGTACTTACCATTCTCAATACAACATCGTACAAAAAATAAAACTGCCTCAGGAGACTTCGGTTTTTACGGGGGAATGTTTCGGTATTTTAAAAGCCATCGAATATACTCGTGTTTTTAAGCTCAAAAAAACTATAATTTTTACAGATTCCCAAAGTGCTCTTCTAGCCATCAACAAATCCCCTTTCGAACACAAATCGCAGTTGCCAATCATTTATTTAATAAGAGAATTTGCGTTCAGAACCATCTCTGAAGGTAATACTTTGGAATTTGCGTGGATTCCGGCTCATGTTGGAATCCATGGCAATGAAGTGGCTAATACACTCGCCGGTGATGCGGTGCAGTGTGGGGACTTAGCTCCTTATACAAATTTCAGCACTGATCTTATGATCCTACCAAAGACTTTTCTTTGGGACACCTGGAGGGCAGCTTGGGATATCGGAAGCAAGTCTAAGGGTCGTTATTTTTCATTAATTCAACCCGATGTTCCGGAAAAACCGTGGTTTGGCAGGGCAAAGTTTGGCAAGATGGAGACCTCTGTATTAATACGGATGAGACTGGGTCATGTTTGTTCTCCAGCCCATCTTGCCAAACTTCATATCATCGACGACCCCATGTGCTTGTGTGGCACAGACGTAGGCGACCTAAACCACATTTTTTTCTCCTGTCCTTTATATGACCGTTCTTCTTTTTTCAGTAACCTCTTGTCCCTCAATACTCCTTTTCCTACCTCAATACTTTCTTTACTTTGTACAAATAGCTTCCCTGTATATAAATGTATAGTCTCATTCATTATTTTAAATAATATTAAGTTGTAAATTTTCGTCGTTGTAATTTGATCATTATCATTATTTTATCACCGTTATTATACTGATCCTATATATTCATCCTATCCTAAATCCCGTTTAAAAATCATTATAATATTTTCGTTTCCCTACCTTGACCTATGAACTAAACGTGACATTGGCTAAATGCACAAACCGTGCGAAGCCAAAAGAAAAAAAAAAAAAAAAAAGTACTCTGTGAATTTGACACAAGAAATAAACTGTGGCATATACTGTACCTGTCATTTGATTTTGACACAAGAAATAACTTGGTTGCACTGGGCGCATTATTGGTTATATAACTGAGCTTCCAGTGTGAAATAATCAAACAAAAATGGGAAAGCATTTCGGAGAGCTTGCTAAAATTCGAGGATTGATTACATACAAGTTATCGCCACATGAACAACGCGCCTACGCTGGTGCCATTTCCAATGGGTTACCCAACATTTTCCGCAGATTCCGCGAGAGCGTATTCAAGTGGGCCCCACGTAAGTAAAAAAAATCGATCTTCATAGCCTAAGACGACCCACTGACCTACCAATCGTTTATTTATGTATCACTCGTTGGTCAACCAGTAATACACATACCTATTTACGCAATATGATAGGCAGGATGTATGGGAAGTATTGATATATTTGAGAATTTAAAGAAATGATTATTAGAGGTAACACTCATCTCTTTGGCACTTCAACAAAGCTATCGATCAGCATATCTGAGGAGCTGTCTGTGAAAATACATAAAAGTGGTTATAACCAAGGACTGTTGATTCACTAGGCAGAGATTTTTATTTAACTTAATGTTAAAATGTAGACACATTTGCCTGGCAAGCTTTGAATCCATTGGCTGATCCACCTTTCAATCCAACAAATAAAATAATGGCATAGTTACTATCATTAACACTTAGTACTTTTTATTGATTAGGTCAACTTTTTTTTTTTTGTAGTAAGTACTAATCTTTTAACATTCAACTTAATATTATGTTGTTCATTGTTTCAGCTTTCATCATTGGTTACCTAGTTTATGAAGGTGTAGAACGGGAACACACTCATCTTGGACGCAAGAATCCTGCTGATTTTGAAAATGATCAATAAATAAGTGTAACAATTAAGTAATCAATTCTATTTATGTTTTAGATGTTTAATTAAATCCACGCTAAGGAAGGTTCTTATTATTTTTATCAACAAGTCATACCAAAAACAGGACATTCCTAAATAATAATAAACATGAAGTTTAAGCTCATGAGTACCTACTACCATCTCCCACCCAACTTTGCATGAAACTTATTAACAGTTTTCAGTTCATTTGTAACCTTTGTTAGCTTTGCAACATCACATGTACAAAGATAATACAAATCTGAAATATTAATAAGTACTGTAAACTTCAACTAACAGATGTTACCAGCACTATCAATGTTATTATAAGACTAGCTGACCCGCCAGACATTGTCCTATCAAAATTTCAATTTCTTTTTTTTCCAATTTTTTGTTTTTTCTTTTAAACCACCCCAGTAAAGAGGAGAATAAAACAAACAAAAAAAAATTCAAATCGGCCCAGCCATTCTCGAGTTTTAGCGAGACAAACTACAGCAATTGATTTATATATATATAGATTTCATTTTAAACTAGCCTTTGTCACCGGCTTCACCCTCATGGAAATTATCCCATGGGAACATTCTACCGTAATAATAAAAGTATCCCATGTCCTAACCCAGCATTTGGACACAGATAGTCCTAGTTCATGACGGACTAAGGCCAAAGTGTATACATATATACTAATAATATTACCCATCTCACTTGCTACAATAACAGCCAAGGTGCTTTAAAGTTTGCTGAATGGTAATCTCATGAGCCGGTCTGTCGACAAAGAGTGCCATACTCTGCCTGCTCTGCTGTCAGGCAAGTATTGTACTAAACAGAGAGGACACCGGTATACGCGTGTGTTTTCGACGTCATATGCTACGAGATCAAAAGCCTTTGAGGCTTTTGATCTCGTAGCATATGACGTGCTATGAGAAGAGCTAGGAAGCGCGGGTGTACCAGTGGAATGTAGGTACCTCTCTTCTTCTGGTACTCAAATGAGAGAAATCAGGTGAAATGGGCTGGTGCTTTGTCGGACGACTATAAATTGGTATGTGGTGTGAGACTAAGCTCGCCATTATTGTTAAATGTGTATGTAGATAAGTTGATTGAGCGGCTCAGCAGCACACATGTCGGCTGTTTCATTGATGACAAAGGTCTTAACAATATTAGCTATGCAGACGACATGGTACGGTCAGCAACAGAAGTCAGTTAACACTGCTACTTTTTGACATCATCTAACTAAATTAACACACAATGATTCGGTAAACTGCTTTTTTCGTTTAATGTTATTAAAATTTTAAGTAAGTACTTATGTTCCGATCTGAATTAAATATTTCGCTTAATAATTAAGATTAAAAAACTGCAAGTGTTAATCGACTTTTGTTGCTGACTGTACCTACTGCTGAGCCCCACAATAGGCGGATTAAGGAACCATGTCACACGGGCTTAACCGTTTCACCGCCACGGACTTCAATAGAAATTCCAGATTTTCGTGCCACCATCACCAGCACCACGACTTCATTAGAAGCCATTGATATTTATTAATATCAATGATAGAAGCTCTTCATTTTAACTGCCTTATGAAAATAAAATTACATTATTTAAAGGTTTTGTTGCCTGTTATTTATTATTGAGTATAGCACTGTCTAATGCCCTGTTTTTACACGACTGCCCAAGGGAGTGTAATGTTTTCAGGGTTGATGTATGTTTGTATGTGATTTTATTTATTCCACCGTAACTTTTAAGGCCAGGATATTCGAGCGCAGTAGGCATTTAGCGTTACCTCCCCACCCCGCGTGGCAAGTCGCGCGAACGCGCAGTTCAAATGAACTCGCTAACCCCGCTCTGCAAAATAATTTTCCCATAATTTAAACTTAATTACCACTATAATTATAATACAACTTAAACTAAGATCTACAGTTTAATTATACACTACAACAATATTTACAGACTGATTTTTAAAACTAATAAACAAACACGGAAAATAACAATAATATGACAAATATTTCGATCGATTAGCGGAGGGACGCAGCGAGCCAGCAAAAACGACACAGGTCCTGCCTCGGAAACGCCTAGCGGGCTACTGAAGCGAAGCGCGTGCGCCGCTTAGTTATATAATCATTTGTTAAAATAATAAAAAACTGTTTTGAGAAAAAGTAACCAGAGAATGTTCTCCTAAACGTTATTGCCTATTTTTTGACATATTTTTTTTGAGTAAAAGTTTGGTCTACTTCAAGTACGACTTGAAAAACGATCACAAATATCTCTGTTTTCGCGATTTTTTATGATCGAGTGAAAATTTAAATATCGTGTTTTGAACCGGAGAATAATCAAGAATGTTTATTAAAGTACAACATATATTTTTACCAAATTAAAACTAAGAATATTTGATTGTTTAATGTTGAATCAAAAATAGGTCGATTTTGAGGAACCTGGCCTTAAATGCCTGAACAGATTTGAATGTATGGGGTATCGTTAGAATCCTTACATCATCCCGATTGACACTGGCTATAATTCCTTTTTGAAAAAAAACAATATGGCGGCAATAATGGCTCCATGTTAAAAATAGAAAAAAAAAAATCATCAATTACCTATTACAATATGGGTATCAAATTGAAGGCCTTGAACTTTCCAAAAAAAAAATATAATTTATTGGCATAAAGGACATTAACCACGTTTCATACATTTTTGGTCCAAATGTGAAAATGCGTCAAACAAAAAGTGTGCTATATTCTATTAGAATTTGTCAGACTGAGCATTTCTTATTACGAAACCGAAACTGTCAAAACATTTCCCTTGGTTTTATTTGAATACAAAAATCTGTCTTTTTTCGATTAAATGAAATTTCGTTTTTGATGCTTTTTTTAGGTGTAAAATAAATTGTCGAAATATATTGTGCATACATATCCTATCATCTTCACATCTAAATAGGCATTGACTTATACAGGGTGATTGGAAGATGGGTGCAAAGTTATTACAGACAATTTAGAACCATTTAAGCCATGGTTGACTTAGCTTAGACGAAGTCTTACCATTTTTTTTAACCTAATTTTGTTTTTTTTTTCGAAAATTTTCAAAATTTTAACTAAAATGTTTACATATTTATGTCCAAATAGAATGATAAATGAATTCATTTTTATTTTATTTAATTAAAGTAAAGTGTAAGCAATCTAGCAAAACATGTTTTAGGCCTCTGTGTCGTTAGACATTTTTTTACAGACATTTAGTTTATTAATTTTTTAAAAATTCACACATACTTTTTGTAACCCTTATTTAAAAAAAAAACGGAGGGTGCTTTTTTGTTCAAATCTTTTGAAAAACATGCTTGATAATCGCTCGTTCTTTTGAAGTATCTTTACGCGGATATCTTATAAATTATTGAAATATTAGGGCCTACAAACCAATTTGAGGGAGAAATTTTTAATTTTAGGCAGAGTAATTAAAACAACATTTTTGCTTAAAATTACTTTTTGGGTTCGAAATGATGACTTAGTTTAAATCTAAGATTTTTTTGCTTAATCAAATTGAGGGGATTATCTAAACAATAGCCGCCGCGCGCGGCGCGTCACATGAAATAACTAAATTGAGGGGATTATCTACATAATGGCCGCAGCGCGGTGAGACGGCATTTCCAGGTAGAACGCTCTGTCGCCGCCACGTCATCCGCGGTACCAGAACGCACGAGCTGGCCAGCCTCGTCGTCCCGGTCCAGATCCAGGCAACGTAGCGACGAGATTTTATATATGTTTATTTTGTGGTTGTTTGAAGAATTATTTGTACTTACCTGAGTTTTATTCCGAGAAGAAACTTCAATATTTTGGCAGGTTTGCTTCGCATAAATCGGCTTTTAGTTTTTACTGGCTCGCCCCATGGTTCAGCTCTCATCTGTAGTTAAAATTAAATTGATTCCCACCGTTCTATACATGATATATATAATATATACATAAACGTTTCTGGTGTATTAGGTGTGAAGTCATAGCACAGAAGTGTTACACACATTCTGCTATAATTAATTCAGTTACATGCTCTACGAGTCATCGTAGTTTGTCGGGTATTTAGGATAACCGCACGTCTGCCAATTTAACCTCTTGCCATTTCTATGTTCAACACAGAACTTTAACTCTTATTAGGTTTACCTCAGTTGTATGTACTTAATACCCTCTTAATACATACAACATTTGTCTTAGGGAGACTGTATTGCAGCACCGAAGTTCTCCCACTTTAACACGGACTGATGACGGCCTTTCGCCTAGTCCAACTCTCACGCGGTTTCCGCATTGCCGTATTGAAAGACCTCTTAATGTACCCGACGTCTAAGAGCATCAAAAACTTCTTATTATTGCGTACTTAGATTGTGTTGTGTTGTGTGGTGTGTCTTAGGTTGTGCTCTTTAGAAAAGCTAGGAAATTATTATTAGGCTGGGAATCACTATACTATTGTCTAGTGCTACCACTTAGCTTATATTTTCTCTCAGATGTGCTGCCATTAACTGGATGCCCCCATCAGACACTAATCACTTTTACTTTGCACTAGATATTGAACTTTGCACTAAATATTAAAATTTGGTGTATTCAAATGTGACGCCAAAACGTAGCGCCAAAAACATAAACTATACTCTTAGTCTATGGTGATCTCTCTATGAGTTCGGTGTTACCAGCCAGCAGATCACCTTATGCTATTATGACTCGTTGTTTACACGTTTCGCACTACTAACATTAATTTGACTTGATTACCTCTGTACTTCGCGACCTACACATCGCGACACGCCCAGTGAATAGACAAAATAAGGATAGGTACGTTGGTTTTTACAGCAAAATGGTCTTAGTTACTGAGGCATCAAAGTCGTGTTTCTTTAGTCAGGGTCAGTCAGTCTGTGTTGAAGCCCTTACATCTTTACTTATTACTATTAGTCAAACTGCAGCTGCCCTTGTGAGTGGACGTTTTCGTGTTGATTCACAACTTACCGTGTTCAGTTGTAGCCCTTTGCGCTCCTGCACGTATTGTTTGCGTTAGTTTTGGACATTTTTGTTTCACCGTGTCCAGTCGTAGCCTCAAGCTCCTGCACGTGTTGATACTTGACTTAATTGTGTTGAGTTGACATTTAGTGCGCTCCTATGCCGTTTTTCTTAATTGTTAAATGGCTATGGCTACTATTTCCAATCAGGAATATACGGATATCGTATTTATGTATGGCAGAGCAGACGGCAATGGATCATTGGCGCGACGGATGTATCAAGAGCGCTATCTGAATCGCAGGGTACCGAATGTGCGAGTGTTTTACAACACTTTTCGTCGACTTGCCCAAGATGGGATTCACCACGTGGAACCTGGAGTCAACCCGGGCAGACACGAAACTGACGTCGAAGAAGACATTTTCGCAGCATTTCAAGCGGATCCTACTACCAGTACCAGAGCAGTAGCTCAAAATCTAAACATTTCTTAATGAAAGGTGTGACATACAATGCACCAAAATGACAAATACCCGTTCCATGGCAGGGGTGTGCAAGGTCTGGAAGAGCAAGATCCCCAAAGAAGAATATCGTTCTGCCGTTTCCTCCTCAACAGAGACTTCGAAGATGCGTGGTTCCTGAAATCAATCTTGACGGATGAAAGCAAATTTTCTAGAGAGGGCATTACAAACTTCCATAACCTCCATGAATGGGCCGCTAAAGACGCCAATCAACATTTTAAGAAGCAGCTGTCATTTCAGAGGGAATTCTCTGTCAATGTATGAGTAATGGGCTGGAGTAATTGGCAGGACATTGATTGGGCCCCACTTCTTACCGGATAATTTGAATGGTGAAAATTATTTGCACTTTCTACAAGTAGATTTACCAGTGCTGATAGAGGAAACCGGTGTCCCGATATTCGAAAGAGACCGATCAGTCATCTTTCAGCAAGACGGCTGTCCAGCTCATTGGACGTTAAGTGTAAGGGAACACTTAAATAACTGCTTTCCTGCCAGCTGGATCGGCAGAAATGGGCCCATCCCTTGGTCCGCTTGCTCACCAGATCTGACCCCGCTGGACTTTTTCATATGGGGCCGGGCCAAGGAACTGGTGTATACGAAAGTTGAAATAAACACGAGAGAAAATTGATAGAGAGAATTAATTTAGCGTTTGAAACAATGAAACTGCAGATGATGTTGAAAACAGAGAAGACGGAGCCGTGCTTGTATTAGGAATCACGGCAGACATTTTGAACATGAAAAATAAATAATTTATATTCAAATGTTGTTTTAATTAGTCTGAAAAAATTTAAAATTTCCCACTCAATTTGGTTTGTAGGTCCTAATTTCAATAATTTGTAACAAAAACAGCACCCTCCTTTTTTTTATTAAATAAGGTTTACAAAAAGTATTTATGAATTTTTAAAAATAAATAATGAAAAAAAATGACACAAATTTTTCCATAAATGATTTTCTTTCTGCATTACACAATCTTCTTTCTCAGTTCAACATTTCACCGTCCAACATTGCCCCACATTTCAATGTATCTCAATCCATTCATAATGGACAACACATCCAAAATAATCCAGTGGAACTGCCGCAGTCTAGAAAACAAAAAGAGTGATGTTATATATCTTTTAAACAAATATGAGCCATTTGCCTTTGCCGAGACTTGGCTCAAATCTAATCATATTTTTAAAATTAACGGTTATTTAACCATTAGAGAGGATAGATCTGATGGGTATGGTGGAGTAGCTATACTTATCAAGAATTCTATACCTTTTTCTATCATTACATTACCTCCTCATAGTGTGGAAATTTCAATTGTAGCTATTAAAGTGCATCACACTTGTCTTGTTTCTATTTACATTCCTCACCCTTCCTCTTCTGTTCTTCAAGAGATGAATAATCTCTTTTCTACTCTTCCAAAGCCTTTCTTAATATTGGGGGACTTTAATTGCCATCATCAATCATGGGGTTGTTCAACTTCTAATTGTTATGGCGATGAATTACTTGATATAATAGACTTACATAACGTATGTATCTTGAACTCAGGAGCTGCCACACGTCCCTCAGATTCCACTCAGAACCAAAGTGCAATCGACCTTTCTATCTGTTCTCCAAACTTAGCCTCTTCATTAACTTGGCATACTCTAACCTCTACTTATGGCAGTGATCATTTTCCAATAGTTATTTCTTATCCTCTTTCAAAACCAAACACACCATTAAGGAGATCAAACTTAAAACATAAACTACCTAATAGAAACGATAATAACTGGGACTAGGAACATTGTTGCTCAAAAATTGAAATTGAAATTGTTGTTCGCTCATTGCGCTCCTCCTCATCTCTGATGGCAATGAAAATAGTTGTGCTCAAGCTTTAGCACTTATATTAATTGCAGCGGCAGATGAAGTTTTTCCTGTAAAAAATAGAATAGAATAGAATAGAAAACAAAAACAATAACAAAAAAACAAAACAACAATATTAGTACAATTCCTTCGCCTCCATGGTGGGATTCAGTGTGCACTGAATTGGTTAAAAAACGTAAAGAGGCTGAATACAATTATAACCTTGATAATTATGTCTGATATTAATTTTGAAATCGTCACCAACTTAATTAATGAAACTTGTATACTTTTTAAAAAGAAAAAAATTGAGTCTTGGCGTAATTTTTGCTCATCAATTTCTCCAAATACCCTACCACTGTCTGGCGCAATATTCGTAGATTTAGGTCCATTTATAACAACCCTTCCCTGATTCTTTAGCCAGTGAATTTTTAGATAAATTAGCACCGCCATGGGTACCGGAGGAGGTTATTAACCTTAGCCTGCCTCTCGTATCCAATATCCAAGATACTCATTCGACACTGAATCTTCCATTCACTCTCACTGAATTAAAAGGTGTTATTCATAAAACTAAGGATTCTGCACCAGGCATTGATGGCATCCCGTATTCCCTTTTTGCTAATATAAATGATGACGTCCTCATTTATTATTTAAAGCTTATTAATTCTATCATGAATTCAGGAAACATCCCTGTTGAATGGAAACGTCAAATGGTGTTGCCATTCCTTAAACCAAATAAAACCCCATCTGATGTTTCTTCATATCGTCCCATAGTCTTGTCATCAATCCTGATGAAATTAGCGGAGCACTTAGTTAAAAATCGTCTAGAATGGTATGTAGAAAGTAACAGTCTTTTGGCAAAATCACAATATGGTTTTAGAAAAGGTAAAAGTACAACTGACTGTTTAAGTATTTTAACATCGGATATTCGATTATCCTTCTCTAATAACCATTCCACCATTGCAGTTTTCCTTGATGTTAATGCAGCTTATGATAATGTTGTATTATCAGTTTTACAAAATAAATTAAAAGCCTTACAGGTTCTGTTGCATATATAATCTGTGCTCTAGACTAGAATGATTGTCTGTGTATATTTTATTCTCAGTCTATGGTTTTCTGCAGTAAAAAGTCTCACGTGCAATTGAACACCGAGTTTTATTTATGGAATTAACCCAGCAGCCTTGCACATATTTAGTGAATATGTGACAGTGGCGACGAGGATAAAAAGAAAACAGGTTTACGTGTTACGTCCGCAAACTACAAAGAAAGTTAGTAGAATAATTTCGTCTTGTTACGTCGGACGAAATTTCACAAAATGGCGGCTGCTGGGCTCTCACTGCCTGAGTTTTCAGCTGCAAAATGCACATTTAAGGTGTACAAACAGGTGTTTGAAAATAAAATGAAGATCCACGAGGTGGATGAAACGAAATGGCCGCAATATTTAATCTCGTTTATAGGTTTTGACATGGTCACGTTGCTATCAGAACTCTGTTTCCCGAAAACAGTACAAGATAAAACTTATACTGAATTAGTGGAACTTGTTGAAAAACACTTGGAGCCACAGCAATCAGAAATTGCGGAAACATATAAGTTTATGAAACGTGAACAGTTGGCAGACGAGTCAATCTGTGAGTTTGTGGCGGCGTTAAAGAAATTGGCACAGACGTGCAACTTTACCACACATTTAGAAAGATGTTTAAGAGATAAATTCGTTCATGGATTAAAGAGTGCAAGCATAGTTAAAAGATTATTTGGTGAAGAAAATTTAACGTTTGCAAAAGCAGTGGAGATAGCAATGAGCATGGAGCTGGCGGAGAAGGGTGCAAAATTAATAACTGCTGGAAGTTCGGGGCAAGAAAGCTCAGACATACACAAAATAAGTGAAAAACAGATGAACATTAAATGCCATTGCTGCGGGAAGATGGGGCACGTAAAACCCCAATGCAAATTTAGAGAAGAAGAATGTTTTAAATGCCACAAGAAAGGGCATATGGCAAGTGTTTGCAAAGCAAACAGTAACAAAACCAAGAAGGTCCATGAAATTACAAACGATGAAGAATTTTCTGTTATGCAAGTTAGTGAAGTACAATTGAATAGTGAATCTGTGTGTGATAGTTATGATTTGTCCAGTTTATTACAGGAAACGGAGCGTCAATTAAATATTAACAAAGTGGTATCAATAGATGAGAAGCGTCCAAGCCCTTGGTATATAACTTTAAAAATTAATAATATAAATATATCATTTGAAATTGATTGTGGATCAGATGTCACGTTAATGCCTGAATCAATGTTCATAGCATCTTTTCCTAATTTAAAAGTATTTCCATGTAACCTAAAACTATCAGCTTATGGTGGTAACAATATCACCGTATTGGGTAAGACAAATGTAAATATTAAAATTAGAAATGAAGAATACTTAGCAACATTGATTATTGTCAAAGAAGGTAAAAAGCCCTTGTTAGGTAGGGATTGGCTGAGTGCTATGAAAATTGATTGGCAAACTTGTATAAAACGGTGCAATTTAATTATTCACCAAGATTCACAAATTAAACTTAACAATTTAGTAGAAAAATATAGTGATATATTTTCAGGGTTTCCAGGCGAAATTAAAGGTACTGTAGGCTCTTTAAAATTAAAAGAAGCTAATATTAAACCCATTGCATTTAAACCAAGAAGAATAGCTTATGCTGTAGAAAATTTAGTTAAAAAAGAGCTTGACAAGTTATGTACCGAAGGTAAAATGTATAAAGTGACAAATAAAGAAACAGGCACATGGGCTACACCCATAGTGACCATCATTAAAGGACCTCATAATATAAGAATTTGTGGGGATTACAAGGTAACAATAAATCCATTTTTGGAGGTACCAAATCATCCAATCCCTGTCATTGAAGACATTTTTGCAAAATTAAATAAAGATGATCAAAATGTTAAAACAGTATTTAGTAAAATTGATTTAAGAAAGGCATATATGAACAGGCGAATGGATGAGGAGGCACAAAAGCTTATGACAATTACCACACCATGGGGGTTGTATAGACCAACATTCATGATGTTCGGTATGTCACCTGCTCCACAGGAATGGCAAGATTTTATGGATAAACATTTTAATATGCCAAATGTATATTGTTTCATTGACGATATTTTAGTTGCAAGTAGTGATGTGGATTGCCATTTAAAAACTTTAGAGTGTATATTTCAAAAACTTAAAAATTTAAATATTAAAGTAAATAAAGAGAAAACTGTTTTGATGTCCCCACAATTAGAGTATTGCGGGCATGTGATTGATAAGGAAGGCATTCACAAGACACCAGGGCACATTAAGGCCATATTGGAAGCACCACAACCTAAAAATATTAAAGAATTACGTAGTTTCCTTGGCACTATTAATTTTTATCATAAATTTCTGAAGAATGCCGCAGAAAATTTAAAACCTTTATATACATTACTAAAGGATTCAGAAAAATGGGTATGGTCTAAGCAACAAGAACAAGCGTATGAATGGGCCAAGAAAGCTATTGTATCAGATCAAGTATTAATTCATTATAATCCAAAGCTGCCAATTGTATTGAGCTGTGACGCTTCCAAGTATGGGTTAGGAGCTTGTTTAGCTCATGAAATTAAGTTAGGTAATAATATTGTTGAACGCCCTATTGCTTTTGCAAGTAGAACACTCAATGAAGCAGAAGTAAAATATTCACAGATAGATAAAGAAGCCTTAGCCATTATTTGGGCAGTTAAGAAATTTGATTTGTATTTAAAAGGCAGAATATTTACATTAGTTACTGACCATAAACCACTGATATCTATATTTAATCCAAATAAAACAGCTGGTAGTATATATGCAGATAGAATGACTAGGTGGGCATTAATTTTATGTAATTATAATTATGATATAAAGTACAGGACTTCGCAACATAATGCGGCAGCAGATTTTCCGTCTAGGTTGCCAATTAAAAATAGTAATGAGGACGATAAAATTAATTTGGAAGGCAACATTAACAGCATTGTATTGGATAATCCACCTGTAACTTTAACTGAAATTGCCAAACATACTCAGAAAGACCCTAATTTAAGCAAGGTTTGTTCTTACTTAAGAGAGGGCTGGCCAAAGTTGATTAATAGAGAGTTGTGTAATTTTAAAGGCAAAGAGACTGAGTTATATATAATTAAAGATTGCATTTTATGGAGGGATAGAGTAGTTATACCTGACAGTTTAAAGGATAAAGTTTTAACTGAACTGCATTCTGGTCATTTGGGTATTAACAAAATGTTATCTTTAGCTAATAGTTGTTTTTGGTGGCCAAACATCACAAATGATATAAAAACATTAACTAATAATTGTGCAGGTTGTATCCAAAATAGGAACTTACCACCTATCAAACCTATACATAGATGGGAGTGGCCAGAGGAGCCATGGAAACGTATTCATGCTGATTTTGCTGGTCCATTTTTAGGGCATATGTGGTTAATAATTGTAGATGCACACTCAAAATGGCCAGAAGTAGTTAAAATGAACAATATTACCTCCAGCAGTACAATTAAATGTCTACGTAGTATTTTTGCTAGATTTGGTCTACCGGAACAAATGGTGACTGATAATGGTCCACAATGGACATCTGAAGAGTTTAATACTTTTTGTAAGAATAATAATATTCGACACATATGTACTGCACCTTATCACCCAGCCAGCAATGGCTTAGCAGAAAGGGGTGTTCAAACTTTCAAAAAGGCCATGTTAGCATATAAGTTTGATAAAAATTGTTTAGATCATAGTATACAACAATGGCTATTAGCTTATCGTACAGCACCACATGCCACAACAGGCAAGGCACCGTGTGAGTTAATGTTTGGTAGAAAACTCCGTACACGTTTATCTTTAATAAAAAAAGATGTAATCATCCCTCGCCAGTTGATTTGTAAGAAACCTGTGAAGCAATATTTACCTGGTGATAAAGTACTGATTGCATCATATGATAACTCTCGAAAATGGTTAGATGGTGTTATTGAAAACCCAGTAGGAAATGTTATGTATGATGTGCACACTGACAAAGGTATACTCACCAGGAATGTTACTCAGTGTTTGCCTAACTATAATAGTGTAACTAATGAAAGTGTATTGGAGCAAGAAAAAGAATCGGAGAAATTAGATGTAAATAAGCCGTTAATTAACAAAGAAATACCAAATAACATTGCTAATTCTCCTATTCTAGTTCAGCCAGAAGTGCGTAAAAGTGCACGAACTCATAAGCCTGTTCAGAGACTGGATTTGTAGTAATTTAAAAATTTAATAAAAATTAGAAGAGAGGAGTGTTGCATATATAATCTGTGCTCTAGACTAGAATGATTGTCTGTGTATATTTTATTCTCAGTCTATGGTTTTCTGCAGTAAAAAGTCTCACGTGCAATTGAACACCGAGTTTTATTTATGGAATTAACCCAGCAGCCTTGCACATATTTAGTGAATATGTGACAGGTTCCATTGATTTTGTCGAATTTTATTATTAACCTTTTGACCGCCAGTGTCACCTATACGTGACAAGCGTAAACTGTCCCTGGACGCCAACGACGTGAATACGTGACAGAAAAAGCGGTATACAAAAACACGAAATAAACAATTTGAACATTACTTTAATGCCTTTTTATTTATATCACCTTAAAATAGAAGCTCTAATCCTTGTTTATTTCTATTAAACGAATTAAATAGCGCTTTAAATGGGGTTGAATAATGGGAATTAAAAAGTAAGAAATCAATTGTAAAAAAGAATGTTCTCACACGCCACTGTCGTGAATATGTGACCGCTAGTGATGTAGCGCATGTTAGATAATATCAAAAATGTACTTCAAAGATCGTTTAAAAACTTTCCACTGCAACGCATTATTTTAGATATAATTTGGTACGAGGGTAAAACAGCATTATCCACTCACACGTCCGTCCTACTTAAACTACTTATTTGAATAATTTTGAACGTATAGTACCTATACCTACACTTAAATTGTTTGAACATACGGAATTAAAAAGATTATAAATGTACCAAATTAAAAAGATTATAAATGTACCAAATTAAAAAAACTTTGTTTTATTTATTTTAAAATAATATTGTACGAGAACACATCGACAAGCGAGATATTACGTTGCTACATCCTTATTTCGGAAGCGAAATAGTCATAAAAATGGTGGGCCGTCCACGCCATTGTCACAAATAGAAGACAGCAGATAAGAATAGTGTTGTGTCAACTTGTGTCTATAGTTATTACATTTTCGTCTCATAGCTGTTATTACAGTGTTATACAACTCTGTAAATAATGTATAACTATTAATATAGTAGGAGCAAGGCTAATTTTGAATTAAATTTCAATGTTTTAAGGACATTATGTTATGAAATCGGAGACGAAAATAAAAATACAATTGAATATCGATGTAGTATTGGAATCCCTATTTTTTTCGTAGGTATTTGCGCGGAATTTGTGGCTTGGCGTTGAGGGCACGTTCATGTGTTTTTGCTCTGGCGGTCAAAAGGTTAATATCCTGACTGAACGCTCTGTTAACATGATAATAGGAGATCACGAGGTATCTCATCTTGTATGGAGGGGTCTGCCACAGGGTTCTGTGCTCAGTCCCCTTCTATACAGTATTTACACTTTTGATCTAGTCTCGTCTTTAATTACTAACCATGTCAAAGTTCTTCAATATGCCGATGACTTATTATTACATTCTTCAAGCCAATCTGTTGAACAAGCTCGCTGTGCCATTAATTCTGCTTTATCTAATTTGGAGTCATGGTTACATCTAAACGGTTTGGATTTATCAACGACTAAAAGCGCGGCTGTTTTATTTACCCGGAAAAGAAATATTCCCTTGGTAAACCTCGTTTATAAGGATACACCTATTCCAGTTATAAATAAATTCAGATATCTAGGTACTTGATTGTAAATTAAGTGGTGTTCCTCATTGTGATTATATTGTCAACAAATGTGAAAATCACCTAAACATGCTTAGATGCCTCTCTGGTGTGGTGGGGTGCACATCCGTTTTCTTTGAAACTTATTTATAACGCAATTATCAGAAGCACTCTGGATTATGGATTGTTCGTTTTAGAACTTGGTAGTGTTATGGCTTTTAAAAAATTGGATCGTATTCAGTCTAATCTAAAGCATTACCGAAATAATTTCGGGTGCCATGAAGTCTAGTCCCATTAATGCACTCCCAAGTTGAATGTGGAGAAGCTCCTTTACATCTTAGAAGACAATTCTTATCAGACAAATATTTGTTCCGGATTCTTCAGTTCTCAACTCATCCTCTCATTCCTAAACTAGACTCTTTAGTGTTGCAGATTGAATCTTCAGATTACTGGTCCCATAAACGTGCTCCTTGTTTAGTTATAAGTTATAAAAAAATCCTTTCTCTTTCTTCTCCTATTCACCGTTCCAATAACTTCCCATATTTAACTTTAGTTATGAGAGATTACAATTCAGCCCCATCATTAAATTTAACTGTGTAAGTAGTAAATCAGATCCCAATTGCCAATTAAGTTTTAATAATTTCCTTGCTGAACACTTAGAATATCACCATATATTTATGGATGCTGCCAAGCGTTCTCCAACGGGTTGTGTTGGGATAGGTACTTACCATTCTCAATACAACATCGTACAAAAAATAAAACTACCTCCGGAGACTTCTGTTTTTACGGGGGAATGTTTCGGTATTTTAAAAGCCATAGAGTATACACGAGTTTTTAAGCTCAAAAAGTTGAGAGGTGTCAAGGGACACCCGGATGGAACGAAGTTCCTTTCGATTAATTAGTGAAGGAATTGTAATATTTTTTTTTTTTTAAGTTATTATAATATTTTTTTTAATGGATTTTTTTTTAATTTAAAAAGGAAACTCATCGACATGTGCATCCTGCCCGTTCTAACCTATGGTGCACAAAGTTGGTCACTTACTGAACAACAAAAGTCCAAACTCAAGATTTGCCAACGGGCAATGGAGCGCAGCATAATGGGCGTCAAGCGTACAGACCGAGTTAGAAACACCATCCTGCGCTCCGTATCTCAAGTAGCAGATGTTGGAGAAAAAACAGCCAGGCTGAAGTGGGAGTGGGCCGGACACGTCGCGCGAATGCACCCGGAGAGATGGGCAAAGATCGTCACCCACTGGACGCCTGAGGGAGGACATCGCCGTCGAGGCAGGCCACGGCGAAGGTGGTGTGACGATCTGATAAGGTTTGCAGGGCCAACATGGCCAGAGATCGGACAAGACAGGGAGGTGTGGAAGGAAAAAGGGGAGGCCTTTGCCCAGCAGTGGGACACAATGTAGGCTAATAAAAAAAAAATATTTTTTTTATTATTAATATCTGGCCTGCTTTCTATAAGAGAGAGAGAGACAGACAGAGAAACATGCGCACGTCGCACAGCTTACAATAGCTTACTATAGCAAAAAGTGTCGTTACAACTTTTCGTGAGAATTTTTTCCGTCTAGCCCCCTTTCACAACGCGCGATAAGGAACTTCGTTCCAAAAAACAAATATTTTTACAGATTCACAAAGTGCTCTTCTAGCCATCAACAAATCCCCTTTCGAACACAAATCGCAGTTTCCAATCATTTATTTAATAAGAGAATTTGCATACAGAACCATATCTGAAGGCAATACTTTGCAATTTGCGTGGATTCCGGCTCATGCTGGAATCCATGGCAATGAAGTGGCAGATACACTCGCCGGTGACGCGGTGCAGTGTGGGGACTTAGCTCCATATAAAATTTTTTGCATTGACCTTAGGATGTTACCAAAAACTTTTCTCCGGACACATGGAAGGAAGCTTGGAATTTCGGAAGCAAGTCGAAGGGCAGGGGGGTAGTTTTCATTAATTCAACCCGATATTCCGGAAAAACCGTGGTTTGGCAGGGCAAAGTTTGGCAAGATGGAGACCTCCGTTCTAATACGGATTAGACTAGGTCATGATCGTTCTCCAGCTCATCTTGCCAAACTTCATATCATCGACGACCCCACGTGCTTGTGTAGCATAGACGTAGGCGACCTAAATCACATTTTTTTCTCCTGTCCTTTATATGACCGTTCTTCTTTTTTCAGTAACCTCTTGTCCCTCAATACTCCTTTCCCTACCTCAATACTTTCTTTACTTTGTACAAATAGCTTTCCTGTATATAAATGTATAGTCTCATTCATTATTTTAAATAATATTAAGTTGTAAATTTTCGTCACTGTAATTTGCTCATTATCATTATTGTATTGTATCACCCTACAAATAAAAGGAAAGGATAGGATGGATATATAGGATCAGTGTAAAATATTATAATGATTTTAAACGGGATTTATCCCGTTTAAAAATCATTATAATATTTTCGTTTCCCTACCTTGACCTATGAACTAAACGTGACATTGGCTAAATGCACAAACCGTGCGAAGCCCAAAGAAAAAAAAAAAAGTGTCTGTAAAAAAGAATATCTGAGACATAAAGCACGTTTTGCTAGATTGCTTACACATTACTTTAATTAAATTAAATAAAAATCAATTCATTTATTATTCTATTTGGCCATAAATTAACAGTTTAGTTAAAGTTTTCGAAAAAAGATCATAAAATTAGTTTTAAAAAAATGGTGACTTCGTCTAAAGACAACCATGGCTTAAATGGTTCTAAATTGTATGTATCTTCGCCTTAAAGCTTTGCACCCATCTTGCAATCATCCTGTATAGTAAGGACCGGGCCAACCGCGCGACGCAATGGCACCAGCGCACGCTGGCCCTAAAATGAAAATTTAGGGCCAACGTGACTCAGTCGCACGGTGCGCGGTCCGCTCGTGGAAAAGTCAATCTGCGTTGTAAAAAATGCCAAGTTGCGTTGTAAAAGGCTGCAAAAATTACGATACAAAGATTAAAAAGTAACATGGAATATCGTGGTAAAATATTAAATAAATGTTTCAGTAAAATAGTCCATATATAACTAATTCCATTCGTTTTTCCAAAACAGACTCGAAGAGCTCGTGGCTAAGTAATAACAGCAGCACGAGTCGATCCGTTAGGTTAAGCTACGCTTGCCGGGGTTGGTCCGTGGATGGGTGAACATCTTTACGTACCGAGACTCCTCCGTGCCTCGGAAAGCACGCTAAGCCGTTGGTCCCGGCTGTCATTCGCGGATCTTTGACAGTCGTTAAAGGTCGTCAGAAGCCCGTAAGTCTGACAACCAGTCTTACCAAGGTGGCAAGGTATATTACTCAGTAACTGGGTTATGGAGGTCAGATAGGCAGTCGCTCTATGTAAAATAATGGTATTCAGCTGCATCCGGTTAGACTGGAAGCCGACCCCAACAGTTGGGAAAAGGCTAGGCAGACTGATTTCCTTCTAAAACAGATTCATACTAGGTACACACATCCGATATATTACTTTACTCTATGGTACACACTCAGCGACTTTGCGTTAGTAGCTGGCGATTTAATTTTTCAAAATGTATGGCAATCAAATGGAAAATGTCTATGAATTAAGTTGAATGTCTGAATGTCGACAAACGAATGTCTGTCATGTCATTTCAAATGTCAACAGTACATTGGCATTTTTAGTTTGCCGACGTCAACAAAACTGCACAAAATAATCAGCAGCGTTTCATTGAAGTAGCGCAATTAGGATTTTTAATTTCATAGCAAATGTAGTGAGTTTCAGTGTCTGTGTGTTTTATAATTGAAGCGACATCAAATATCGGTAATATCATTATTATAATAAGTTCATTTTTAACTTTTTTATAGAATGGTGAAGGAATCATCCCAGTGATTAATATTTCAATTTTATTTACCCAGATATCTCCTTTTTACAAACTCAAAAATTTACCTGAAATGGTTTGTTGGTATCTGACCAAGAAAAAATATTTATGATGTTGTAAGTACGTAGCTTCTTTTATCGTATTTTTAATCATTCTTCTCATAACTACTCCTACTTATAATCAGTTTCATTGATTTTACCACAAATACCATATCCATACTTTATTCCACGTATTCGCGATTACATTGTGATATCAAACAACTTCTGAAAATACAAAATCAGTGTTCAGCGGTATCAATAGTAAAATCAAATTAATGTTGATATAATCACTTAGCTTATCGTAAATTCAATGTGGAGTAGTGTAATATAAGATAATTTTCATAACAGGTTCCTATGAAGTCAACTGACACAACTCATGAGGCTTCATTAAATACAGAGCCTGTTGTCAGTGAAGTAGCTCACGTAGCTGAGCCTGCTGAAGGTCTAGAAGAGCTTACAGCTGCAGCCACACAGTTAAACACTATTGAAGATATGGACGGTGATGCTAAAAAAGCACAATCATATGCACACAACAGAAGAGTAAATAATTATGGTAAACACAGTAAATTATATTCTATTCTAGCCTCTCATGCCACTGAACGGCAGAGGACTCTTCCCTAAGAGACCAAAGACACATTTGATAATAACATTTAAAAGCACATAATAAATCTTTTAGAATACTGGACATAATGATTAGTATGTGTATATTTTATGGTGTTTCCAGGTTACATTAAATATGTAAGCTTGGTGGTTTTAACATTGCAAAATGCAGTCTTAGGTCTTAGTATGCGGTATGCCCGCATAAGAGATGTGGAAATGTTCTCATCAGCAGCTGGTAAGAATTTAATATTTACTTTTAAAATTTTGACTTTTTATATCATTTCATAGATTATTTATTAAAAAAAAAAAAAAGTATATAATTCTGTAATATTTTGTAGAATTCATTTTTAATCAGTAACAGACCTGATAACACAGTATTATGATCAGTCATGCTACATATAACTATAACTAATTAATTGTATTGTTATATTTCAGCTGTTTTAATGGCAGAAGTATTTAAACTAATTATATGTGTGTGCCTTGTGATGCAAGAGTCTGGTGGTGTTCAAAAAGGAGCAAGGTCTATGTACAATATAGTCATATTAAATGTCCGAGACACATTAAGAGTATGTGTGCCATCATTTCTGTACATTGTACAGAACAATTTATTATATGTCTCCGCATCTAACTTAGATGCTGCTACTTACCAGGTAACTCATAAAATCCACTTAAGTATACCTATGAAACTTTTAGAATACATAAATAATAATTATGTTAAATCTCAAATGGATGCATGGGATAGATGGAACCATCAACCTCATCTGATTAAAGATAAAGCTGTGGATGTATTAACTAATAAGCATGAGTGTAGTAACACTAACAAGGTCTAGTCTAAATACTGACTGCTATTATTTTCAGGTGACATATCAATTAAAAATACTGACAACAGCATTTTTTGCTGTGCTTGTATTGAAAAGACATCTCAAGAAGTGGCAGTGGTTGGCATTAGCAATCTTAGCAGCAGGAGTAGCTCTGGTACAATTATCTTCCACGGAAAAAGCAAAGGTTGCTAATCCACATTTACCAGAGCAATCCAAAATATTAGGATTTGGTGCAGCACTAGCAGCTTGTTTCTTATCTGGTTTTGCTGGAATATACTTTGAAAAAGTACTTAAAGAATCAGACATATCTGTAAGTTCAAAATTAATTATATAAAACACTTATAACTGATTCATGTGTGGACTCCCTTGATGCTTGTATCCCTTTTTACACAGTTATGGTAATTGAAAAAAGATTTGCAAGGCAAAACTATTGTTTTGGCTTGCAAATATTTGATTCTGTTGATTGTTGTTAAATGTTTACTATGCAATGTTTTGAATAACAAGACTAGTTTATTATTGAGAAAGGTACTCAACTCATATTTTAATCAACCGGTATTCAATACCAGTCTGGCTTATTCAATTTACATAACAAATATACTACACAGCTAGTTCATATGAAACAAAAGGTCTAGCTCAGGGCCAACCTGCCTTTGTATGTAATCAAAAGCAATGTGATGTGTCTTGAATAAAACTTGTTGACTTGTTTCAGGTATGGATGAGAAATGTGCAATTGAGTTTACTATCATTGCCATTTGGAACCATCACTTATCTTATAAATGAAGGAACTCAAAATAATTTGCTAAAAGGCTTTGATGGTTTTGTTTGGTATCTAGTCCTATTGCAAGCGGCAGGGGGCCTCATAGTTGCTGTGGTCGTGAAATACGCAGATAATATACTAAAGGGTTTTGCAACTTCTGTTGCTATCATCATATCCTGTATAGCGTCCATATACATATTTGACTTCAACTTAACTGTACAGTTTGCAATTGGCACAATGTTCGTCATTGTTTCAATTTTCCTGTATGGTTATGTACCTAAGAAACCTGAGCCTCGGGCATCTTTAAGTGTATGATCATTTCTATGATATAGGTTTAAGTGTTCTTTATAATAAGTCTTCTTTTGATTTCACTTTATAACCTAATATCTTTTTTAAATGCTTGCCTATATCCATAAATCTTTCAAATGAATATCTTACAAGTATTATCAGGGTATTATAAAGTGTACCTAATGGCGGCTGTACACGCTCGTCGAAACACTACGAGACAGGCCGAGGCGTCTCGCGGCGGCCCTCTTCGCTCTTGGAAGCATGTCAAGAGGCACGAGACGAGCGTGTACAGCCGCCATCAGAAGTTCTCAAAATGATAGTAGTAGGTAACAGTTACAACATAAAAAGAAGGAAACCAATAATTAACTTACTTTTGTTAAGCAATTATTACTAATCACCAGTACCTGTTCCAGCTAATTAGCTGAGGCAAATGTATCTTTTAATACTTCCATAATACATAAAGGTGTGGCTGACACTGGCATGGCCACCATCACGGATTTTAATTTTGATAACACAAAAAATTAGTCGAAATTTGTCGCCAAATATCAGAATTTGCCGGTCACAGGTTCAAAAGATATAAGGGTTTATAGGTGGCCCCGCTGGAGTCTCCCCAGCGTGACCCATTTTGAATCTCAAAAGCTGGGACACCTAGCGAAGATCTGTTGGCTCACAAATTTAGTCGCTAATTAGTCGGAATCATTCGCCAAATATCAGAATTTGCCGGTCGCAGGTTCAAAAGATATAAGGGTTTATAGGGGGCCCAGCTGGAGTGAATTTCCCCAGCGTGACACATTTTATATCTCAAAAACTAGGGCACCTAGCTAAGATCTGTTATTTCTCAAATTTAGTCGCTAATTAGTCGCAAGTTTTCGCCAAGTTACAGATTTTGTCGGTGTGTAATTACAAAGATATTACAGAAGTAAATTTCTTCATACTTACATTGGCACAAGCAAGTACAAAATACTTTAAATGGTTTCTAAACAGTAGGTATCTATGATGTCATAAAATATGGTGGAATGTTTGTTTCGAAATATAGAAATATAAAGCTATTCTATAATTTGAACCTACCAAAGGAAAGCTGTATTCATTACCTATAAACAGGTCTACAATAAATATATGTAATTATTTATCGAACAAAATGTGCACTTAGTCGCTGGCAGATAGAGATCGCTGTGTTCCGTTTCATTTACGGTAAGTAAGAAGGAGATAGATGCGCGTAACCTACAGACGAGCTACTTAGAGCGAGTTGCCCGTGACGTAAGTTAAAGTGAGCCAGTTTACAGTGGAACTCATTATGAATAGTTAGAAGAACTCGAGTAATAACGGGCTGGGCCCCCTGTAAACCCTTATATCTTTTGAACCTGCGACCGGCAAATTATGATATTTGGCGAATGATTCCGACTAATTAGCGACTAAATTTGTGAGCCAACAGATCTTCGCTAGGTCTCATAGCTTTTGAGATTCAAAATGGGTCACGCTGGGGAGACTCCAGCGGGGCCACCTATACACCCTTATATCTTTTGAACCTGTGACCGGCAAACTGCTATTTGGCGACAAATTTTTTGTGTTATCAAAATTAAAATCCGTGATGGTGGCCATGCCAGTGTCAGCCACACTACATAAAGACCAGAATTTTTCTATCTATTCAGTTCAGAACATGATCTGCAGTGGATATCCGCTTTCACATATTCTGACAATGAATACCTACTAACTTATGAGAAACAAATTAATTAATTTAGTTTATAGATGTAATCAATTTATGATCTATTTGAAAAATAATAATTAGCTATTTAAATACTTTGGTACATACCTAATGATAATATTTATTTATATCAAGAATATGACATATTAAGCTAGTTAAGTTTTATCAAATGTCCTACGGCATTCAAAATAATATTTGGTTAAGGTAAGTACATTATAACAATGAAATAAGAACTAAAAGCAGAATCTATGCTGTTTTATATTTCTAATTTAATTAATCATGTTAATAAATGATATACAACTTAATATGAATTTATAATCTTTCTCTTCCTCATTTGTTCCAGCCAATTATCAAGTTGTTGTTGTGGTGTTTGTGGATTTCTCTTATAATAGTCTACAGGTGGTTTTCCCTCTTCCAATCTTACAAAATAATGACTGTACTGGTATCTTACTTCTCCCATGCGCCCCCTGGCATGTCTTCTAATTCCTTTTATCACCATTCCTTGTCCAGAAAAGGATTCAGCTGAAACAGGAATTGAGTGTTGATTAATATCTACATATTTTTGCTATAATAAATGTTTTAAGGGTACATACTGATTTTGTAACAAAAGGTGCAAGGGTGTTTTCTTAATTCTGGACATGGTGAGTGAGGCTTGTACACTGCACATTGTACTCTAACCAGTAGTCTAATGTTTAGAAATTAAACAGTAGTAAGTACTTACCAACCCACAAATTGCTCCTAAATTCAACATTATGTTCTTTAACAGCAAGGTCTTGAGCTTCGAGTATGGCTTCTTTAACAAATATTGCTCCTTTTTTGTTCACAAAGCTGAGTTGTTTCACAGCCTCGTCTACTGTCATTCCTCTGATGAAACTGGCTATGTACCACAGCTTTTCAGGACTGTATTTTATATTGGTCTTCTGAAGACATACAAACTGAAAATATATTATTTTATTATTAAGTTATTTTTAATAAACCAATAAATATCATTGTTTTTTTTTTTAAATATACTTTCATCTGTGTGCATACTAATTTCCCTTTCATTTAAAAATACACATTTTAGTTTTAACACATTTGTTATAATTTCAGAAAGAAGATGGTGAAGGCAGTGAGGAGGATCTTTTCAAAACTAACTAAGCATCCTAAATATTGTAATTAAACAATTATTTCCAGAGCATCCCTGCTAAGATATTATTTTTGTATTTACAATATTACAATGTAGATAACCAACCAGAATTGGGATTTATTTATGTAAAGGGTTTCCAGTGGAAAATTTTCAAGTTTAAATTGTAATTACTCCCTAACTAGTGGGGTGAGGTAAGTGAGAGGGGTAACGTTCGGCGCGCGCGATTTGCGGATTTACTAGTCGCAATGAACAATATCGCGGTTGAACAATATTTGAAGTGCGATGATTCGTTGGTCCGTGCGCGTAGTGCTTTTTGTACTCACTACAATATTCGACGAGTAAGTGATGGACCGAGCACGCAACTTATCTGGTCTTGGGACCAAAAGTTCAGACAAGAAGGGACAACGGTTAACCAAACTCCTCCGGGACCATCAACGTCAGCAGCGACATCAGAACATGTGGCTCAAGTTCGACATGAAATTCTTCGCAATCCACATAAATCGATAAGGAAGATTGCAGCTTGTACTGGAATAAAAAAATCAACAGTGCATGTTATTCTGAAAAAGAAACTACAGTTTCACCCATACAAAATGCAGATTGTGCAGTTTCTCAACGAAAATGACTATTTCTTACGAGAAACCTTAGCGAGAACGATGCTGGAACGTTTTCGAACAGCACGAATGCTTGGAAAGATATTGTTTACCGACGAAGCACATTTTCATACCAATGGCTATGTTAAAAAACAGAACATGAGATACTGGTGTTCCGAAAACCCCAGGGAACGCCACCAAAAACGTTTGCACTGTCCAAAACCGACAGTGTGGTGTGCAATTTCTGCCTGAGGAATAATCGGCCCTTATTTTTTTAATCGGCGAGAGACAGTCACTGCTAACGTGTATTGCCGGATGATCGACGAGTTTTTGGTACCGCAGTAGCAGCTGTTCCCCGGGTTCAACAACAGAACACAATTTCAGCAAGACGGGGCCACTGTGGAGTGGCCACAGCTGTGTGTGGACACAGCTAGAGTTTCGATGGAGAAGCTGAGGGAAATTTTTCCCAATAAATTAATCAGCAAGTACGGAGACATACCCTGGGCACCTCGATCACCTGACCTTACACCGTGTGACTTTTTTTTGTGGGGATAACTTAAGTCGAGGGTTTACAGTAACAATCCTCGAACAAATCAGGCCCTACAAGAAAATATCCGCTGTGAAGTTGCTGCCATTGGACAACGCTTTGCTCACGCGTGTTCGCAAATTTAAGAGTCCGGTTGCAAGAGCGGCATTTAGATGATATTGTTTTTAAGACATAAAATCCGCATCGTCAAAGTCAATTCCGTTTATATAAATTGTGAGAATAACATTGTAGTTTTTTTTTTATCCACTATTGAACATGAAAATTTTCCGCTGGACACCCTTTACAATAATGATGATTACCTACCTATTTTAAGCCTGTTGAGTTATGGAATATATAAGTATACTTGTATCATGTTCATCAAAACTAATAAATTTTACAGATGATAATGAAAGGACTGGCAGCTTAGTGTTTAACTGTGCACTGATATTTATAAAGCAGTTCCTTATACAATTCAGGCTACACCTAGATGTTGAGAATAAATAATAACTTACAGCTGGTCTTTGTTCTTCATCGAGGGACTGTGGAGGGTATATTTTTTTGTTATGCCTTAAAAATCTTTTCGGTGTATTATCTGTTTTCGACCATGCTAAGGCTGACGAGCTGATGTGTATGTTCTTCAACTGATTCGCTATTACATTTTTTAGACATATGTTCTTGAATAATTTATTCATGTTTGAAAAGGTTTGGATTTAATTATGCCAGGAATTCTACATTAATTGGCGCTAACCTAAAACAAATCAGCTGTCAGTCAACTTGTTATAATAATCACAGAACACACTAGGAGTAATAACTGATAACTCCGTAGTATCCCCTAAGTAGTCTGTGGATAACTCCTATAACTTCCACATCCACAGACTAAGTTACTGAGCGCACAGTGGCGCCCTCATCGTTTGTTTGGTTATTTCTTTTAATTTAGAATGAAAATGCAGAAAATGACAGATACGTTGTTATTATTACAAAATATAGTAGCATTATATTGTTGTTTTATTACAATCATTAAAACGGAACTTAGTGACCACTATTTTCCGGTTTTTTTTTTTTTTGGCGTTGCACTATTCGTGCTTATTGCCACTGACAATGTTTTATTTGATAACAAAATTTAAGAATCAAGTACTCGCGAAATGATATTATAACGGGGAATTTGGAAATGGAAAGGAGATTAGTTGTTATTAAATAAAAATAATAAATTATAACAAATTAACATTAAGGGAATATAATTTAACAGAAAACTAACGTTTTAACGCCAGCAGGTGGCCCAGCAAAAAGGCCGACTCGGTGCGTAAACTAAGAGCTACATGGTACATAAAAGAGGTTTATAAATGATGTTTAAAAGATATATCATTATTTACAAGGAAAACAGCTATGGTTTTACAGATATCTACATTAAAATAAAATAAAATACATGCAATAGAAGGGGGAAAAGTGACTCGGAGGGAAACAAGACTTTGGAAATTGAGGAGTGGTCATAAAGGGGGCAGGAAAAAATAAGGTGGTTCAGATCTCCCACTTCAACGCCACATTCACACGCAGGGTTCTGCACAATGCCAAGCCTGGCAAGATAAGCAGGAGTGCACACATGACCTAATCGCATACGTATGATTATTATTGTAATCTTTTTGCTTAGTTTGTTTTTGCTAAACCAAGGTTTAACAAAAATGGATGGCTGAATATTACGATAAAATTTCCCTTTCACCGATTGCCCGGACCAAAGCTGACCCCCAGGATTCCTGTAGATAAACCTTGGGCAGAGCTGCGAGATCTTGGATGTTATTTTTGTTCGGAAAAAGGTCTCCACACTATACGGCATCATTCGCTATCTGGTCAACTCTCTCATTACCTAAAATGCCACAATGCGAGAAACGCAAAACGCAAAATGCACTGAATACCCCTTAATAGAATACACCTATAAAGGAGTTCACGTGTTTCAAATATAATATAAGGATTATGAGAATAGAAAGGGAATCTGGCCAAAGATTGTAAGGTTATAATGTAGAATTGGTGACATAATTAATGAACTGTAATTACAGTGAAATATAGGAAGAAATTGAGATTGTTGACAGGGAGCTTCAATTAAATTGAATTTTCTAAAGCTTTTAACTAAACACGGAGTAGCTTTGTGCTTCCAGTAAGTGGATGAAATTACTTCTTTAGAGAGAATAAAAAGTTTATTTCGCAAAGGATGCTATGTAAATTGCAGACACCGAGCCATAAATCTATCAGCTAAAAATTGACGTCGTAAATGAAGTGGAGGGTCTCCACATTCCACCTGAAGACAATTAATAGGACTGCTTTTATTGCATTGCACCTACCACTCTACCACCAAACCACTCTAACCCTCTATCACTCATAAACTGGGATTTAATTGATTTTTTTGGATTGGAGATGATTACAAAAAAATAAAATACACGTATTTCTGGGTTTTAATTATTTTTAATTATTTGGAAAGAAAATTACAAAAATAGGGAGTGTTGCTTTTAGGCAACACTGAAGTAAGTGGTCAAAATCTATATAGTACGGCAGCACAATGACATGTTACGAAAGATGGAAGTTCTTGAAGCAATTCTTGGTTTTCGTGTAGCACAAGGCTACCCCGCATTTTTCACATACATTATGGGTAAAGCCAACACACTTCGGAAACTTGCATCTGATTTTCTTATCAGAACATTGCGGCCAGTGCCCAATCTGGTCTTCCCGGACTGCTTTCGGAAGCACATGCTGAGCAGGTCCTTTATGTTTTTTGGCTTGAATCTCGCTCTCAAGCGACCGCCGACTAGATAAACTAGGCTTTATACCCATTTTGCAAAGGGTCACAGCAACCTCCAGACGAAAATCTGCTGACGATAAGCGGCCTGATTGAAGGTTTTTGTATTTAGCAACCCTTTTATAAAGTATCCATGCATTGGATATCGTGAGATCCAAATAATGATAAAACAGTCGCATTGGCCATCGACAACACCTATAAATTGCCTGACATCCTCCTCAGACATCCGAAAACCGCTATTAGGATCTTTCTGCACTTGATAGAAATTGGTCTCTTCAGATATTTTCTTGACTAGATCATTTGGAAATAGGTAGAGAAAAAAACTGTATTGGAGTATCTAGCTCAAGAAGATCAGGACCCAGGGTATTGTTTCCCATAAACATGAGCTGTTCTGCATTCAACTCTAGATTTTTTTTCTTCCAGAATAAATTCAGTTTAGCTGGCTTCGGTTTAGCAACTGTTCTTGGGTTATTGGCTTGGGAAGGTCCAGCAGTGCTCTCGTGTGACGGTGCAATTTCCGTGGTCGAGGAAGGACTTTCATCAATGTTTTCTAGAGTTTCTATTATGGAATCCACATCAATATCTACCTCTGGAGCCTCATCTTCGAAGGTGACCAATTCAGGAACAAAATCAGGATCGGCAAGGCTGTCGTCATCCAAATCTAGGCCATCTTCACTATCTGCATCATCATTTAGCGCAAAAGTAATGCCTTTTTCACCAAGGGGCCGCTTACGAGACATCCTGGAACATAAAAACAATAATAATCAGCATAATAGGTATCAAACAAAATTTTACACTTTCGTCTGATGTAGCCTACGGGCAACAATCACTATTTACCAACAAAAACAAAATAAAATGTGAAAGTATTCAAAAATAACGTTACACAATAAAGTTCCAACACTTACCTCTCCAGTTTATCAATATAATACACAAGACACAAGCAGAACAATTTTTTATAATTTTTTTAAATCACAGTTAACCGCCTCGTTTCGTAAATACCGACTATCGAAACACAAATCTCAATTTGTATCAAAAAGCGCCATCTAGTCGTATTTTATGGTAGTAGTTCGTTAATTCGGAATTATACTACGAGCTACAGTGCGCGATTACGGTATGAAATCAATTATTTTAAATTTCGAGGCGTTTGTACGGTATGTTACTTACAGTCTACACAATGCTATAGAGGGCTAAGTGCCTTTGACTGAACACTGTCAAGTTTCTTAAGACCAGCAACATTAGCAGGTTCCAGCAAAAACGTCCCATAGTCCAAAACGCTTCTAATCAAGGTGTTGTACATTAGTTTTAATAAAAAGGGATGTGCTCCCCACCAAACACCAGCAAGACATCTAATTATGTTGATATTTCGTTCACATTTAGCAGCTATATAATCACAGTGTGGTAAACCAGTAAGATGTGTATCCAAAATAAGGCCTAAAAATTTTACCTGGTTTTTAACGGGCATAGGGATATTATTATACCTTACTATAACTATAGGGGGCTTACGCATTCTAGTAAACAAGACAATGTTGCTTTTATCAATTGACAGGTGTAGACCATTGGTTTCTAGCCAAGTCTTCAGTAAGCATAAAGAAGAGGTCAAGGAAGTACAAATATTCTCAACAGAATGACCAGATGAATAAAGAAGTAAATCATCTGCATATTGAAGAACTTGTACCGACTCATTTAGGGAGGATTCCAAATCATAAGTGTAAATATTGTAGAGAATTGGACTAATTACAGAACCTTGAGGGAGACCTTTCCATACTAAACGGGTAAATGTATATGGTATACCATCTTCACCAGGAGCTGAATCCTTAACATGTGAAAGGACTCCCTTCAACTCACTTAGTGTGACCAGGGAATTCAACTCAGAATTAGGAATAGGAATATAGGGATAGTGCATTAAAAATCTCTGTTCTGGGACTGAAGGAGGAGCTAAATGATCCATAAACTCATTGGCTAATTCTAATGGCAGTTTTAAACTGTTGTGTCACTAAATGCTGACCTGAATCGCATAATATTTTGCCATACTAGAGATGCGTTAACTTCTGGCGAGATAGATGCACAGAATCTTTGCCAACCTTCAAATTTCTTTTTCCTAAGGAGTTTACGAGTTGTACGAGCAGCTTCTAGGTATATCTCAAAATTGTGACGAGTCATAGTATGGCCATAATTTTTTTCTGCCTCTTTTCTTTTTTTATTGGTCTGAGTGCACTCAGCATCCCACCAAGCAAGGTGGTGAAAGAATTTTGTCTGTAGCACCATTCTTAATAGGGAAAGTATTATCTGCCACCTCTATTAAAATTCTTGTTATTTGAATAGATAATAACTGAGGATCGTGTAGTTGTAAGGAATTAGATAAACCAAGAATTCTTTCTTGTAAATCAATTTTGTATGTATCCCAATCTGCATTTTGAAGTCTATACTTTAATCGTGGAGTTGGATTGCTAGCAACTGGTTTTTTATGTGGAAAAGAAATTACACGCTAGGCGCCCGCCTTAGTCACTACACTATGGACACAAACGGCGGTTTCATTATGTTTGATATTTCGCGCCCGTCGTCGCAACCGCGCTAAACTGGCAGTATGGATGCACACTAAGTGTAAAACTAGCTATCAAATTCATTATAAATATTAAAAAGCTCTATATTCAAATATAGCAAAAATATCATTAAAAAAGTATAATATATATAATAAAAAAGAAGTAAAAGTAATCACAGAAAAAAATATCACAACAACACGTCAAATAACCCGCTCCCTACTGTTCCTGGCGCAAAGGTGCCCATAACACTTGCTGCATTGCCACGTTGGATGGCAATGGCTAACCTTTGCACCAAGAACGAGCCAGAGCGGAAGTCACCTGTTTTCTCACGGAGCTTATGCCCTATCTCACCAATGAGCTTCTTGGCCTCAATGCCCCAACAACCCATGCCCCATGGTCTCAACTGCATTAAAAAAAAGTTAAATATTAGACATCGAGTGACATCGACACGCGACTTCTGTCAAGTGTCAGCCTGTCAGGGTCGGTTCTTTTGTTGCTGTCTGTCAGAAGTGTCAGACTTTCTTGCTCCTGTCTGTGATTGCTGATTTAAGATTTTTAACAAAATAAAAATTTGGTTTTGTTAAGTCCAGGATAAAACAAACAAAAGAATTTATTATACTTATGCACGATTGCTTTTTCCCTGTATCGTATGAGACTTGAAAATGAGAGGACTTATGCAATTTTTTCAAAATCTTAACTGAACGCAATGTTTTTTTTTTCGACTCGACTCAATTGAACTCAATCTAAAATCGAAGAATAAATAACTAAACAATGTGTGATATCTACATAGCGGTTGTATGTTCGTCGAACATGAACCGTAGTATGGAAGCTCATGCATTTCTGGCGAAGAAAGGCTTTAAAGTTAAGTCTTATGGCACTGGTGAAAAGGTTAAGTTACCAGGTTCTTCTGCGGATCGCCCGAATTGTTACGAATTTGGGGTTCCCTATGATGACATTTACAATGATTTATTGGAAAAGGATAAAGTATACTATACACAAAACGGTATTCTACATATGTTAGACAGAAACAGAAGAATTAAACCCAGTCCAGAGAAGTTTCAGATATCAACTGAGCTATTCGACGTCATAATAACATGTGAGGAAAGAGTATATGATCAAGTCATAGAATGGTTTGGTTCAAAAAGATCAGTTTACAACCAACCTGTCCATGTTGTGAACATGGATATTCAAGATAACCATGAAGAAGCTACCATTGGTGCATTTTTAATAAGTGACATGGTCACGAAGATGGCTAAAAGCGATGATTTAGATAATGATATTGATGAACTATTGCATGAGTTTGAAGGAAAGTGTCACCGGCCAATTCTTAATTGTATTATGTTCTATTAACACACTGTAACAGATATTAGCCAAACTAAAAAGAATGCTTCCAATATCTGAATATTATACAATGATTATTAATTTTGACCATATTCTAATTCATATAAATCTTACAAAATGTATACTAAAATGATGTTATAGAAGAATCGGAAGAATGCTGACGCAATGTTGACAGAATTTAAAAAAGAACATAACCCTGTATATGGCCAGAACATAGATCTATGTGAGACACAATATTTTAATTTTTATATGAATAACAGTTAAACTATTGTTTTGTGTTGCATGAAGTTTTTAAGGTCAATATTGTTTTAATTTAGAAAACAAGTTGATGCTAGTTTAAATACTTAAGTGACCAATTACCATATTTTTGAAAACAATTTTGACCTTAAGAGGCAGTAATTTTCTTGTTAACTATATTTATATACATTTAGCATAGTGAACTGAATATAATTAATTTAAGTTCCACTGATGAAGACTAATAATGTCCATAATATTCATTAATGAATTTATTCTGTATGTATAAAGACGGTGTTTTGATTTTTATAAAAAGAGAAAATATTTTTAAATTTTGTTTTATTTATGGTATAAGATACTTGTATTTCACTTATAAAGAATACAATTAATTACTCACTACTATGAGGAAAAACATAATAATATAAATTATAGCGCACTAAACTTGCTACAAAATAATAGGTCCCTTGTGACAGCCCATATCGTTTCATATGCCAAAGAGAGACAAACATAGCGGGACAAAGAGGGACACCCTCATGTCAAATCGGACTTCTTAGATTGATCAATCTTTAGCATTATAAAGAACCTATATTAGATCTTATATAGGATCATAGTATTTATATGTACCTTTACATATAATTTTCACATAACTACTGAAGATAATAGTGGTAATGGCATCTGGCAACACCCATAACTTGCCGTTTTCCCCACTCTTTAGGTGACCTACATAGGCAGATATCCTTATCTTTGGGCCACTACGATTATGTACCAAATATCGGAATTTGTTAGTCACTGGTTCAAGTTCATAGGTGGCCGATCTGGAGAGCGTCTCCCCAGCTTGGCCACATTTACCTATATCTCAAGGCCACCTAGTGAAGATCTGTTTTCTCTCAAATTTAGCCGCTAATTAGTCGCAACTTTTCGCCAAGTCAATTTAGTCGGGTTTTAGTTTAGAAGATATAATGAGTTTAATTTTAAAGTATAGTCCTAGAGCTAGATCGAAGAGTTTACGATAAAATGTTTGATCTAGCTCTTGGGCTTAACTAATGTTATCAAGTGATTGATGCGATCAAATCTTTGCTTTTATTGGAACCAAAGTTAATCCAAGTCTCATCGGTCCGGTCGTCACGGCTCGATTGCCTAGCCTGACGAGGTCTTGCGTCTTGGGTTCCATCCCGGGTCGGAGCTATGGTCACGAGTGCCTCTGGTAAGATTTGAATTTTGCGCCTCCTATATTATTTTATAATAGGAAGAGTAACAGTAAGCCGACGTTCGAGTGCATCCCAGCATTCCCAGCGCGACGAAAAAACACTTTCGAACTTTACCAACACTGCCAAGTGCTAACGGTCCGGCAGTTGTTCGTACCTACTCATGACAGTAGGAACTAAAGAAACATTCTGAACTTCCCATGAAGCACGATTTCTTAACACAAAATAGACGATCAAAAAATGTTTGTTCAATCATCCGATATAACACTGCTTTCTCCCAAAAGTTTTTCTTTTTTTTTGGCACTTTTCTTTACAACTCAATTAATAACAAAATATCTATTTACACACATTACAAAAGCTATTTGTAATTGAAAATTACGCATTTGGCTTTTAAATCGACTACATTGCCACTGAAAACTTATTAAAACCAGTGTCACATCACCCACACACTTACACTCGCGCTCCTACACTTACACTTCCAAACATTCATCTCAACCACGCACTCAACATTCTTCATTCTTATTTTATTTTGTTTGTAGGTAAGTATATAAAATACAAATAAACCTTTTATTTCAGGCGACACAGGCCCTTAAATAAATGCCTTAACTTAAACATACATATTTGAATAAGAAACAAAACTTGTGTTAATAAAAATTGGCTTATGACTATGTTAGTAACACTCCCGTTTGCACTAGCTTGACTTTCAAGTGCTGCCCTGTGGAACTTGTCCGCGGAAGCGACGGAACACCACGTCCCGAACTCTCGACGTGACGTCGTCGTCGTGGTCGATTAGTATATGAACCTATCACTGAATACTAATAAACCTAGGTAATCTACAATACCTACCTAATATTTATATTATTAATAGGACATAATTATATTTTTATTTAATATAGGTACCTATTTAAATATATTATTCTTAAAATTTCAAAGGAATTGCCAAAGGGTGAATGGAGCTGTTGGACAGTAGCGACTCCACGGACCTGATCTCCCTGGAGAAGTCTTGTTTCTCATCTGGGTTGCCTTTATTGATCGACTGGAGTCAATACTGACGAGAGATAAAAATCTCCTTAATTGGCCACCAAACGTGCTTAAAATATACGTGCTTGCTGGTAGGGGCCATAACCGATCACCGCAATTATCCTGGTAGCCGTGGAATACATCTGCACTCCTCAAACAGCTCGGGATAAATCGCTACGTCATTATGGGCTAGCGGCCGTTTTCGCGGTTCGGCTTGTTGAGTTTGCCATTAGTTCCACGTTTAGTAACATAGGTCAGGAAGTAGCCATAGTCCATCCACAGCTCCAGGTCCACTGTAGCCACCCAAGCCCATAGCTTAATATCTTTTTGTTTCCATGTTCTGAAATAATTCTGCACTATAACCGGGGGTTATCCTTGGATGCACAAACATGCATAGTGCATACAGTAGTAGGCTTAGATTGGTGTCTCTTGTCATTTGAAGTTGTCTAAGGTGTCTCTGTGGGTTGTCTTCAGCCCCTCGTACGCCTTCCAAAGGTCCGAAGCCAATGATCAAGAGATAAGTAAAAACAATTATGAATAACACTTTGTTTATTATCTCTAGTGACAGTAAAACATGAACAGTAAACAAAAATGAATTTCATTTCATATTTCATAGAGTCTGAAAGACCAATTATGTAACGGATTCTTTAAACCACGGCTATTTTAATCGCAGCATTTCAGGGATAGGTATGCCATAAAGATATTACATAATTTAAAAGTTTTAACAAACAGAATACTTAGTACAAAGTTATCTTTGTCAATTTGATCGACCCTGTAAGGCGAAAGCGCCAGGGTAGCCCGCGAAATTCTAATTTTCATACGTTTTTTGCAATTTGCAGGTCTATGTCAGGTTGTATGTCAATTAAAATATGATTCGCGGCCGTAACTAATAATGGCTTTACAGAATTATAATCATTAGAACCAGTAATAGGTCCGTAAGTTAGAATTGACCTCAAATAGTAATTATGAATTTCGCGGGCTACCTTAGCGCATCCGCCTTTAATATGAACTGTACTTACAAAATGCATTTTTATATCGACATTTTTTCACCACACGAATAATAATACGTGGTAAATGGTGTAGAAAAAATACCAGCGTGACAAACAGGCCAAAACAATTCCTGTTATTTACACTGGTGTTACAATCTGGTGTGACTACGTGTCCGCAACTCCGCACCCAAGAATTTTAACCGATATCCTGCTCGGAAGACGGCTAAAACTGAACTGAATTTTGAACTTTTTTTTGGGAAAATGGCCAATGTTTGAAGTGCGGTAGATACCGCCGCTAGGTATCTCAGGTTTAATTGGACTTACAGAGCGTTGGCTGTGCTCAAATAATAGCAAATTTTGTTTACATAAAAACGTACTCGTATCGGTGATTTATACATAGGCAGAAAACTTGAAGTACGAATATTTCAAGGTTTTTCTTTCACTACGCAGTTAGCACAGGTCTTTCAAAACTGCAATCTTGGTTTTACACTGTTGGTATCTATCCTAACATTCCAAAAAATCAGTTCAGTGCAAATTTTTGCGACCTAACGCGATTTAAAAAAATATTAACTACTAAGGTACCAATTTTGTTGTTCGAGTACTAATTAGTACCAATTGAGTACCTACTAATTATTTACCCAATATGGAAGCGATTGGCGTTGGTAGTCACGGCCATGATAATTTTACTATTTATCTTTTAGTATACGTGTTTAAAGGCCTGTTTCACCACCTAAAATTAAGTTCCTATTAACTTACTTGGCAGATAATTTCATACAAATTCTGTTCCATTTTGTAACTTATTCGGTAAGTAGTGGCTATTCGAACACCGTATGAAATAGGCCCTTAATATATAATACCTTTTGTTTTATATATTATAAATTAATAATGCGTCTAATTTGGGACACCGCTTCTTGATGGACGAGTTCTATTACTGGGTGGACGTACGATGCGCTGTGAGCTCAGCACAGAACACACAAGCTATGCCGCTCAGGCGAGGCGCCCCAACCACTTAAGGCCGTTGTTGGCATATATCTACGTCTTGTAGATACCTACCTACTACTTATCCTGAGAAACTACTGCTGGACAGAATTGTAACTGGATTAAATTATCGCACCCATTTGTTAAGTAGGGATCAGTAGGGGTGAACAAAAACATACCTAGTTGTTTTATATGTTTAACATTTTATTATAATACATTTAAATATATACAAAAAATATCAATAATGATTAGGAATGTGTTTCTGATATTAATTAAATAGCATCGCCAAGCAATGCAAATAAATATGTTGACTTTTTCTATTTGAAAATAATTGTACTTGGTTTATAAAGGTAAGTATTTGTATTAAATGTATGATAATTTTACAATCTTATCCTTAAAAACGTTTAATCAACTCAGTTGCTTAAATATCTTGTCTTTCAACTCATAATAACGGTTCAATCTTATTTCAGCATATCTGAAAAAAAAAAGCACTCAAATAAGTAAGTTTCGAAAGAAAATTCTTTCTAATTGGGACTAACACGTAGGTATTCTAACACACAAAAAAACCCTAACAATTAACTAAGCCCTATTCTAAAATGATTATGAGTTTTAAATCTCGATAGAACTCTTTATAGATACTGCGAGGAAAAAAAATTGCAAAAAAATTAGTACAAAGAGAAAAATAACTTTAACTTCGGAAGTCGGTGTCTGTCTGTATACCTATGCATTTTAGTTTTTTGCCACAAAATTATTTTATTTTTCACTTTTAGGGTTCCGAAGTCAATAAGAAACCCTCATTTCGCCATGTCCGTCTGTCTGTCTGTCTGCAGCTTAGCTCAGACTCTTAGTACTAAAAGCTGTAAATAAAATTTGAAAAAAAAAAAAAATTGTAGCCTCTTGCAAGTAAAGTGGGGATGATATTTTTTTTTCTCGTCTATCCTATGGTGCGGGGTACCGTTGGATAGGCCGTTCAAAAATATTACGGGTATGTGAAAACCATTTTTCCATTCAGGGATCCCTTTGGGTAACATTAAGCTTTAAAGTGCTAAATTTTTGTTAGTCACGTGTCTCCCCTGCTAGCTAAATGGTTGCTTTTGGATATGTGAAAAAATGCACGGCAGTAGTACAGCAGTCGCAGCCAACTGGTTTAATTAGCCGTTCACTAAACGGCGACGTTCAACTAGCGGCCTGAGTGATATTCAGCCATTCAATCAAACAGCTAGGCAAATTACTTGGGTCAATAACGTTTAACAACTCGCCTAGCCCAGACATTTAAACTTAGTTCCATTATCTGCCACCTGGCGCTAAAATCCACACTCAATAAGGGGTCGCCAAGCCACAATATTTCTGGTGTTTCTCACAGTTTAAATGCGTTTACGCAAAACCGAATCGGGGCACCCCGACTCCACGTAGTCTTTTTGGCTGCTATCTCTAGTGTGTACTTATATAAAAATCCGGAGGCGCGATGGGAGGGCAGCCCTCACCCGCGGTAACAAAGCATAGGCACCCGTGCGAGTCGTAGCGGCTGAGAGTGGTCGCCGGGGGCGACCAGCAAGCCGAAGCTAAGGAGGTAAGCATGGGTGCCTATTCTTTGTTACGTAAGGGCGAAGGGATTGCACTTCCCGCAGTGCCGGAAACTGCAGAAGCAGATGGCCCTATTTATGTATTAATAGCCTAAGCATCAGCCAGCCAATTCATTAAATGTTGTATTAGACGTATCGGCTGAATATCATTCAGGCCGCTAGTTGAATGGCGCCGTTTATTGAAAAGGCTAGGCGGTTGACTAAACGGCTAATTAAACCAGATGTATGCGACATATACATATAACGAAGTTAAAAGGAAAACTGTCATAAACTACTACATTTGCAGTTGGAATGTATGGGAACATGTTTTTCAAATACTTTGAGTTAGTTCTTGGGATAAATTCATCCCAACTATGGAACCCTTAATTGTGCGCGGGGCCAACACGCATTTTGCCGATTTTTAGTTATGGTATCCACCCCACAGCACACCCCACACGTACTTGCTTGTAAACATACAGTGACAGGAAGTATTGTAACATCATTAAGATACACAAAGTAGATTACATACGTGTATCGAAGCTAACTCAAAAACTACCTAAGCAAAGTTAATATTATATGGAACCATTGAGCAATTTTCCTCTACCAATTTTTTTTTTTAAATCTGTCCACAATTGACGAAAATATCGATGAACATACCTATATAAAAGAAATACATACACACGAACATAACCTCATTTTTTGAAATCGGTTAAAAGTAATACAGATTAGTTGATTTAATTGATACTCTGTGGCATAGATATTTAATTTTGGATTTGATAATCGTGCATGAACCGTGATTCAGTATAGTCTCGTATATTCCTCTTAACATTCTTATCTCAACAGTTGTTTTACTGCACACACTACACACACACACACACTGCAGGACTGCAGGATCTATTGCGGAGATGTTAAAAGTATGCGAGGACTATGCTGCTGCACATGGGCTCGTGTACAACGTAAAAAAATGTGAGTACATGGTCTTTAAGGCCGCCGGTAAATGCACAGATTATGCACCTAATCTTACCCTAAATGGCTTGAACATAAAAAGAGTGAACACGTTTAAATTTCTGGGGCATATAATTACCGACGACCTTAAAGATAATGCAGATATTGAGAGGGAGCGTAGGGCATTGGCGGTCCGAGGTAATATGTTGGCTCGTAGATTCTCCCGTTGTACCGACCAGGTCAAAATAAGGCTATTCAAGGCATATTGTCAGGGTCTGCACACGGGGGGTCTATGAATCAGCTACACCAAAAGATCGCTAGATGTCTTACGCGTCCAATTTAGTAATATTTTCAGAATGCTCTTGAGACTGCCCCGTTTCTGTAGTGCGTCAGAAATGTTTGCACAGAATCGAACTGACGGATTTCATGCGATCATCCGAAAAAAAATCGCATCATTAGTAACTAGAACTTGGGGCAGTAGCAACAGCATTCTGAAAACAGTGACTAAGAGTTTCTATTCTCCCATTTTGAGGCATCTTGTGGAGAGGATGGCCAGGTGAGAAACTTGTACATCATCATCATCATCTTGTACTTGGTCATCTTCTGTGCAAAATGCTTCAAACACTGTTCAAAATTACCTCCAAATAACATTACTAACTAACACTATGGATCGTTTTGTTGTCCGATTTAATAAAATTTTGATTTGATTTGATTTGATTTTACCTACTTTCATCACTTTTATAACCCAAATTGATTGAACTCACCTGCCGAAATCGAAATCTATATCGGAGTGTTCATACTGCACAAGTGACCATATTCCCCAAAGGAAATGAGACAGCAATGATAATTGTTGAACCTCTGAATAAACTTTGTAAATATGCGCATCGGAGGGGTGATCCACATCCAAATATATTGCTAGGTATACTTTGATCCACTCCAACTGGAATTCTTCGCAGGGATACTTGTCGTAGTCAATGTCATCTATTGAGAGCCCTATGAAAAGACAATAATAATTATAATGGGCATTCCTGCTTTATGAAACTCCTTTTTTTCTAGGAAGAGTAGGTAAGTATGATACTTTTTTTTGAAATATTATGCTAATAAAAAACAACAATATTAAACACTGTCTGCTATCAACTCATGTTTGTTTACTTATTATTTGTGAAAACTTGTAAGTGACCATATTTGTGTTATTAACAATTGAACTACCTATTGAAAGATACCTACTTGCCTAGCTGTAAGTTTTCCGAAAATTATAGGTACTTATAGTAAAATAAAAATAATATGTCTCATATGATATCAAGTTGGCTTCTCTACCTGTCGTACAATGAAACTGAGGAAATAGTGAGTTAACACCAAGTCTACAAGCAAATCATTCACAGTCATTCAGTTCCTTCACATAAAAACCCATACCTACATCACCACCACACACACACTCCCGACTCACACACAAACATCCCCACACACTACAACATTATTTAGAATTATTTTATTTTGCTAAATAAAATTTATTTTTATTTTGCTAAATAAAATTTATTTTTATTTTATCTTGATGGTTCACTACCCTTATCCGTTTTCAAACATCCTGAAATTAAGTTAACGCGAACATGTCTCTTGTATCTTGTATGTCTCGAATTAAAATTTAGGATAACGCATCTCAGGCTCCCGAGACAGGCGTTGCCTAATTTGGGGACCACTGTTCAAATAACTGTGTTAAATATTCTAGTTACAGCAGGCCAGGGGCACTCCGCATTTTAGGTATGAAGCTACAAGTACGCGGCGGGCTCGACTTGTCGGGCTAATTCAGTGTGGGCTGCCACGCACCGGCCGGCTCGCAGGTTAGTTCGATACTCACTCACACGCCGCGTCGTAAAAGAAGACAACCCTAACGAGTCAGAAGGTATAAGAGTTACGCGATAGAAAGAGAGGCAAATTGTTGTAGGTGAATATAACTGTAGGTAATTAACGCTGTGCGACCCGAATTGCGCTTTATTGTGTCGTAGCAAGAGTCGCTATTTATTTAAATGATTTTGCGGAGTGAATGTTCTGTACTTGTACTATTTTGTATTCTGTGGTTACAGTAAGTTTTGTTTGTAATAATGGACTAATAAATTATTCTCATCTGCAATCACAATAGCCTGGCTAGATATTATACGATCTTTGCAATATTTATTTTCAGAGCGAGTGCAAATGTGCAAAGTAGGTACACATGGCTACATATCAATCTATACATTTCCAGTATAAGCTGATCTCGCATTGTACAATACAACATTTTTGGGATTACAAATAGATTACAACTTAAATTGGAAAGAGCATATAGATATTTTGTGTAAAAAATTAGGTTCATCTACATGTTTCCTCCATATTAGATACCAAAACACTTCTTACGGCTTACCACGGTATAGTCGAATCTCAATTGCGTTACGGTGTCATTTTCTGGGCGAATTCAACTAATAAAGACAAAGCATTTAAGGCCCAAAAAAGATGTGTCCGATCAATGTGTAAACTTAAACCTACCGACAGTTGCAAGCCTTATTTTAAGCAGTACAATATCTTGACACTTCCTTATATTTATACTTTCGAAGTAGCTATGTTTGTAAAGCAAAATCCAAGTCGTTTTGAACTTTTAACTGATGTATTCCCAACAAACAGGCGTGACAATAGCAAATTATGCCAATTACCGTGTCGAACTACTTTGATGCACACAAGTGTTTATTCTATGGCCCCAATTATTTATAATAAATTACCGAGTGGATGGAAAGATTTGACAGCAGTGCTGTTTAAAAGTAGACTCCGTAAATTTTTAATTGATAAAACGTACTACAGTTATGACTTATTTATGAGTTATGATCATAACATAACACCTATTATGTATTACCCATATTTGCAAAATAAATCTCTATTCTATTCTGTACAGGATTTCCGTACAGTGAGAGGTCAGCTTATACTAGAAACACATAGCTTGATATGCAGCCTGTGTACTATGCTACGGTTTTTCACATTATTGAAATCAACTCGATTAAATCAGGGTTTGGTAAAGTATTATTTTGGGACAGCCTACGCTAGAAGTTGGCAACATTTTGTCGCACTACTACAGCAGCGCCGCGTCTGCCGGACATCTTTCGTGGAAAGCACTCTACCCGCTTTTCCCCGGTTTTGGGTTGTTATGAAGCTACTCGACATGTCAGCACGTCAGAAAAAATAAATGTGTGTTTACAATGTTTTTTTGATTACTTAATTAACTAGAACAACCGACGTTGTCCTGGTAAAATTTCAAATTTTCAATTAGGGTCTTGAGTTCATACAAAAATCCCATACTTAGAAAAAACGATTTAATTTTTTCCCGAATTTTATTTATTTAAGTATTTCAACTTCTCACATACGATAAGATATAAAGTACAAAGGCGGACTTCATGCCATTCTCTACCAGTCAACCAAGGGTGGTAAAGAGATAAGATGGCAGGTGCTCTGATTGAGAGGATATTCATAATAAAAAATATTAAAAAGATAACATAATTAATTATAAATGAAATAGGTACTTACAAGTACTTCCAATCTTCGTCTTTCAAAACTTATATATAATAAACATACATAAATATTTACTATATTATATAGGGTGACTGGTAATTAGTGACCGATACTAACACATGATTGTGCTCGTGATAACAAACAACTTTTACTATAGGACCAAACCTGAAATCGCGAAAAATAAATCTGCTGCTCCCTACATTTTGCCGAGTTATGCGAACATGAATGTATGGGGCAGCTGATTTTTTCTTCGCGATTTCATGTTTGGTCTCATAGTAAAAGTTGTTTGTTATCATGAGTATAATCATGTGTTTAAGTATCGGTCACTAATTACCAGTCACCCTATATAGGTACTTAAGTACATTATATCTATACTTATACAAATTCAATGAAAGAGGTGATTGAGATGATTCTACGCTATTTATTTTGAAAATAACTCTGCAATTTCCGCTTAAATGCATACCGACTAGTGGCCGACCTGCACCCCAATAGCGTAACAGACTATCAATCGGAATCGGTTTCATTTTGACAGTTAAACAACATTCATTGCGTTATTAAAATACGGTGTTGAGAAGACAAATTTTTCAAGCATACGCAGCAATGGATTAGCAATTTGCTTCAAAATTGTTCAGATTCCGACCGATAGTGGGTTATGCAATTAGGGTGCTGATATCAAGAGTAAGCGCATTCCAGAGAATGGGCTGAATATGAAAGGAAGAATAGTGTGTTATGCAATTAGGGTGCTGATATCAAGAGTAAGCGCATTCCAGAGAATGGGCTGAATATGAAAGGAAGAATAGTGTGTTATGCAATTAGGGTGCTGATATCAAGAGTAAGCGCATTCCAGAGAATGGGCTGAATATGAAAGGAAGAATAGTGTGTTATGCAATTAGGGTGCTGATATCAAGAGTAAGCGCATTCCAGAGAATGGGCTGAATATGAAAGGAAGAATAGTGTGTTATGCAATTAGGGTGCTGATATCAAGAGTAAGCGCATTCCAGAGAATGGGCTGAATATGAAAGGAAGAATAGTGTGTTATGCAATTAGGGTGCTGATATCAAGAGTAAGCGCATTCCAGAGAATGGGCTGAATATGAAAGGAAGAATGATCAGTCAGAAGTATGAGAAGAACAGAGTAGGAGAAGATTCAAATTTTTCTTTCCATTTAAACCTAATTCGGTCTATTACGAACATTTTAAAACGAAAAATAGCCAAATCGGTCCAGCCATTCTCAAGTGATGCTCTTACCAACGAACCGCATTTCATTTTTATTGATATAGATAGATAGGTAGATAGATAGATTACAATAAATGATCAACTTCCCGCATACTGGCTCGTGTACAGAGACCCACAATCAACTCTACTGTCAATAACTTCGACTGCGTACAGCTACTTCATTGAATTTCATTTCAAAGTATAGAATAGTCAATCTGCCTAGCCTTTTCCCAACTATGTTGGGGACGGCTTCCAGTCTAACCGGATGCAGCTGAATACCAGTATTTTACATGGAGCGACTGCCTATCTGACCTTCACAAACCAGTAACTGGGTAATACGATACCCTTGGTAAGACTGGTTGTCAGACTTTCGGGCTTCTTACGACCCGTAACAACTGTCAAGGATCTACGAATGACAGCCGGGACCAACGGCTTAACGTGCTTTCCGAGGCACGGAGGAGTCTCGGTATGTAAAGATGGTCACCCATCCACTGACCAACCCCGGCAAGCGTAGCTTAACCTGATGGATCGACCCGTGCGGCTGTTATTACTTACCCACGAGCTCCTCAAAGTATAGAATAGTGATGGATGAAATACTCACCAACGAATTCATTGAAGTGATTGGCTATATCGTACGCTTGGTAGCAGTACGCTGCATATTCGTAATCAATTAAAGATATTGTCCCTTCATCTTTGTTGTATATTACGTTTCCTAGAAGCAAATCATTGTGAGCAAACACAATAGGACTTTCTGTTTTTATTAAGTGCGACTTAAGACGCTCGTACTCTATCCTTAGTTTTGTTATTGAGTTGAAACTATTTGCGAATCTATAAAAAAGAAAAATAATTTTGTTTAGTATTAATAATTTTCTTTTGTATCTCATCATCATTTCTACAAACTTGGACAGATACGTCATCTAGCTATCTACAGACAACTTGCTTAGTTTTAGTAATTTCTTGGGTGATTAAATTAAATACCCTTATTATTATTATTAGTAGCCTTTTGAGTCCCACTGCGGTGCAAAGGTCTCCCTTCCTTCCTTCCACATATCTCTATCTATTGCTGTATATGGAAAATTTTTAAGAAGAGTCGAGTTCATCCCGCCATTTCCTCGTGGGCCTGCCAAATTGCCGTATGCCGCTGTTTAGGATCCATTGTGCGGTGACCTACATCAGTAATCTGAGTTTTGGAACACAATATCAAGTTCCTTATGCGATCAGTCAGTTTCAACTCCTAGGATATTGCGTTCCATTGCTCGGTGAGAGACTCCCGAGTGAACTTTTAATGTCCATGTCTGCGCTCCATAGGCGAAGGTAAGAAGAATGCACATGACCATGAGTTTTCCTTCAGTGAGAGGGAGAGGTCCCTTCATTATTTGTGTCATCGTTCATGTCATCATTCCAGAGTCATTCTCGGTGGGTCTAGTCTAGAAAGTTGTTTATCATAATTATCTTGCCTGTAAGATGACTATTTGGTCGAGGTATATGTACTTGTTATGTATTTATGGACATATTCAATCCGTACATCTCAAATTCCTATGTTCAATTAATTTATTCAGTAACAATTCACATTGCGCTCGAATATAATCCAGCATGAAACATTAGCAATAGATGTACAATATAATAAAAAAATACATGCAATTCAATTTAAATGTGTTAAATGTTGCGCTTGGTGTTGATGGTCATCAACTCATCACCTTGGTCTTCGCCATATTCATCGCGAGTTTTTTTTTAGCATTAGACCGAACTCAGCTGTCGTTTATTGCCCAAATTACATACTGCATCTAAAATAAATGGATTTTGCGTTCAAAGAGAATGCCAGAATCCCAAAAGCAGATGACCCTTTCTTTAAACCGGCAGTTGACATAGCGTTTAGCAACAGTTCATCAGTAGGGTGGAGACTGACAGTATTTACGGGCTGCAGCGTCCTTTTACCTTTCTGTGTAGGTACCTATACAATAAAAACAATAACGTAGCCCACGTTACGTAGTACGAAGAAAAAAGGCGTCGCAGCGCAGTGTGGCATTTAGATGTTGGATTTGAATTTTCGTCTTTTTTTGGTGGTACCGATTTGATAAACGTGATCCATAAGATATAATGATATCTATATTAAATTAAGTCTTGTAATTAAAATAATTGTTATCACCACCAGTTTTGAGAAGTAGGCATTTTATCATAATAAACTTTATCAAGATTGCAGTTGATCGGTTGCTATCCGACGCTACGAGTACCTACGTTTTTATTTTTTGAGGCTACCTACCGAGCGCGCAATGGCACCCTCATCGTTTATTTGGTTATTTATTTTATTTTAAAATGAAAATGCAGAAAATAAGCATGTTACGTTATCCTCCATTATGTTATTAATATTACAAACAGTACTTTTACGTTGTTAAGTTTTATTATAATGCTTAAAACGGAAAATAGTGGCCACTAAGCTCCATTTTAAGGATTACAATAAAACTTAACAATGTAAACTACTATTTTTTGTAATAATAATAACGTATATACTGGATGACTATATTTACCGTCTTGAAAAAAATAGAGTACTTATATTCGGTGAACGGAGTAGAAGCCTATGGCATATCTAGTTTTATTTTTTTATTTAAAAAAAATCAAAATTCAAATCATAATGCAGGTTGCATATGATTTGAATTTCGATATTTTTAAAGGATTTATTATTTTTTTTCAAAATTGATGTTTTTATTCTTTTAAAATGAAAAGTTTACATCGAATTTGTAGTATTTATTGATACTTAGAAATGTTTTTCAGACTAGGCTATTAAAAAAAAAAAAAAACTAGGTATGGCATACGCTTCTACTCCTTTCACATAATATAAGTACCCTATTTTTTTCAAGACGGTAAAAAAAGTCATCCGGTATATTTGTGGATACAGCAATTGTTGTGCCGATAGTCGTGAGGGCCAATGGCATAATAGCCAAGAGCCTCGATCAACACCTGAGGAGGCTCTCGTTAGGCAACTGGATCAAGGGCTTGATTCAGAAAGCGGTGCTTCTGGACACGACGCGTAAGTATCGTTAGGAGGTTCCTCTCTCAGCAGCCCTGACCACCGGTAGCTTGGACCCCGATACCGGTGGGATACTATTTTTTATATTTTTATACTTTTTACATTTGTAAGGTGCTGACGCACACATTTGTAATAGTTCGACGCGGGGCTTGTCGACGCGGGCAGTTAGCCTCTCGCCTCGGACTAAGTAGGTCAATGTATCGAATTGAGTAATAAATATCATAACGTGTCTTTACAAAGAAGTGTCTCATTTATATCCACCACCTGTAGGGGCGTAGGGCTAACTCACACATTCTAATATTTAAAAATGTAATTTGTAATATATATGTCGGATCCGGTCAATAGTACGGACGCGTAACGAATCGCAAGCGCGCCACTGGCGACATCACGTGAGGTGCCCACGCCTACAGCGCGCTTCTACAGAGTCGTGATGTTTTAACCTGATGGCGAGAAGAACAGTCTAGTGTCGGATCGCATCGGGGTTACTGCGCCACGGAACTGTATTCGATTCGTTGTGCTTAGTGATTGTGATTTTAAACACCGTGTATCGCACCCAGTGTGTTTTCATTGCACGAAACCCATCTTCTGCCCACGTGTCTGTCTAAATCTAACTGAGTAAATCCTGACGTTCCGACATATATATATATTAATTAAATAAAGGAAATAACGTATTGTCTTGTGGAGCACAACGTAACGTATGCTTATTTTCTGCATTTTCATTCTAAACTAAAAGAAATAACCAAACAAACAATGAGTGCGCTAGTGCGCGCTCGGTAACCTCTTAATACATTTGAAGTAAATATCCAACCTATAGGTAAAGTAAGTAGGTATAATAAGAACGGAAACATGAAAGAATGTGCCAGTATTTTACATACCTGGCTTGCTTATCTTCTGATGTAAACGGATCGGGAAGTAAACTTAGAAACTGTTCAATTTTATCCCATACAAATGGTTCTTTCGGCACCTGTAACAGCGTAAGAAAATTCTAACATAATTATTATGAATATTTTAATAATTAAAATTATAGTCCCTATGAAACATGAAACATTAACATCACGCCTGTATTCTCCGAAGGGTTAGCCAGAACCCAACTAGCAAAAACGTCGTATAATTCCAGTCTTATATGACTTCATGTTATAAAACGGTTATATAACGGTATTTAGTTAACTATTACGTTAAATAGACGTTCATCTTACGATGTTTCAGTCGCCTGACTGTAATGTCTTATTATAAAGTTGAGTAAACGTTTTCAGGACTAACTTATACGACGTCGTATAGTGGAAGCAGTGTATATGTTCAGTAAACGTTTTCAGGGCTAACTTATACGACGTCGTACAATGGTGTCAGTGCATATGTTGAGTAAACGTTTTCAAGACTAACTTATACGACGTCATATAATGGTGTCAGCCGTTTGACTTTTATATAATTAAAACACCGCTTAAAAATTTGTGCAGGACCTTTATATAATAAAAAACTGTTTTAGTCATATGGAAGACTAATTAAGACTTGTATGACACTAAAATGTTGAATTTCAACGGTAGTACATAACTTTAAGTAGACTTTTAAATCATCTATAGGTGAAACCCACACTTTAATTAAACCATTTCTATTTTATTTTGTCATTCAAAAGTGATTCAATTAAAAAGTAAGTAATGATGAGAGAAATCTAAAGTCAGTTGAAAATGGCCGGGGCGTCATGGTCTCAAAGAAAAGTATATGCGACCTTTTTGTTATATTAGTGTATTATAGAGGTCACCATAATTATAACTTAGACAAGATGGTTGGAGCTTTATTATGAAAACATATCTTGAATAATTCACTAAAACCCTTGAATTACAAAGAAATAGAGGAGGGCATTAAAAACTTGACAACAACACATATATACATTGTCATAAAACTAAAGTTCCCTGAAGAAATACCTGCCACAATTAGTATTATATCACACTAACTTAAATAATGTAGATACAATATAGATATTTTGAAATCATGGAAATTAACTTCATTTACTTTTTCTCTTATTCTTTCATACACGCACAATATTAAACACGCGAATCAAAACGGTTGTCGTTGATTCGTATTGTTTGACACTGTACAACGTCATTACAACTGCAATGTGACATACGCGGTCACATAAGGGTCTCATCACAACAAGTATTGGACCAAAAAGTCGGTCATTGTACTTTTATTTAACTTTTATGTAACGTTCAACGGTCATTGGCTGACTTCTATACACCTACTAAACGATATTAATGTCGTATAATTTGGGCCCTTTTCGCGTTTTTTAGACGTTTATATGTACGTTTTTGCGACCAATCTTAAAAACGTAAATGAAAATGTAAAACGTTAGCATGACTATTATAAAACATTAATTTGTTAGTTGGGAAGTGTACCTATAGCACACCCACATTTCGCCAGCTAAGTTTGAGTCGCAAATAAGGGGGTGAGCCTATTGCCATCAACCGGGCACAAATACAGATATGTCGGATCCGGTCAATAGTACGGACGCGTAACGAATCGCAAGCGCGCCACAGGCGACATCACGTGAGGTGCCCACGCCTACAGCGCGCTTCTACAGAGTCGTGATGTTTTAACCTGATGGCGAGAAGAACAGTCTAGTGTCGGATCGCATCGAGGCAACATCGGGGTTGGTACGCCACGGAACTGTATTCGATTCGTTGTGCTTAGTGATTGTGTTAGATTGTGATTTTAAACACCGTGTATCGCACCCAGTGTGTTTTCATTGCACGAAACCCATCTTCTGCCCACGTGTCTGTTTAAATCTAACTGAGTAAATCCTGACGTCCCGACAGATATATGAAATACTGTTTAAATTGACACAATCGACTAATGTTTTCGGTTTTATCCGCGTGTTTTACTGATAAATGTATACCTCGCCTAAGTAATCATTAGGAATTTTATTCGGGAAACCAGGGCTTTAGACCGGTTAAATTATATAACGTTACCTTCATTTGACAGAGTTACCGTTAATATTAAAATAACGTTAATAGATTTAACGTTATTTATGCTACATTTTATCGTTGATCTTTATTAACGTTAATTGTATCTTAACGTCAAGTACCAGACCAGGCTCGGCAGGCTCGGTCGACCAGGTGCTCGACCGAGCTCTGCTCGGATGAATATAGAGAAAACTAATTTTCCAAGATATGAGATCTAGCTAGATCGATTTTTCGCCCCGCAAACCCCTATATTGCAACTTTCATCGAAATCGTTAGAGCCGTTTTCGAAGATGTGATTATAAATTTACAAATATTTCTCATTTAATAGTAAGTATAGGATTTTATCGGTATTTTTGAACGGTTATTAAAAATATATATATAGAATACAATAGAATAGCTTTTTCGGACACACGATATCAATATAGTGTTAGTAACATACAAAAAATAACTTATTGCCTAATGTAAGTAAAAATCAACCTCCGCACAAATTGCTGTACAATCGGAGTGCCAAGGCGCTCGGCTAGTGTTTAGGATGCTGTTTTGACTGCCCCTCACTCTCCTCAGTAGCGACGCAGTTTTTTTGCGTATAATTGCATAGAAGCCGTCGATGCGGGCTTGCGCAAACATTTCCGACGCGCTACAGTAACGAGCCAGCCTCAAAAACATCCTTAAAGCATTGTTTTGTTATCTTGGACGCGCAGGACATCCAGCGATCTCTTAGTACAATTGACCTTGACCCATATACTGCCCGTGTACAAACTTTGGCAATAAGCCTTGAAAATGTTACTTTTACTTGCTCTGTACACCACGTAAATCTACGGGACAACATATTGCTCCGGACCGCTAGAGCCTTGCGCTCCCTCCCAATGTCTACATCGTCCCTGAGGTCAGCGGCAAGACAATGCCCAAGGTAATTAAAAGTTGCCACCCTATTAATTGGTGGCCCGTTCATAAGCAACTCGGGTCCTTCTCCACGTCGCGTCGTTTGCCGCTGACCTCGAACACCAATTATATTTTAAACCATGTGCGGCAGCGTAGGTCTCACTCACACGTTTTCAACATCTCTCTGATTGCTCCCGCCGACGGACCCAGTAGCACCATGTCACCTGCATAGCTGATGTTGTTAATTCTAACCCCATCAACACTGCATCCGACACGCATGCTGTTGAGTGCGACTATCAGGTCATCCACGTAGAGGTTGAAGAGCCTGGGAGACGTCAGACCACCCTGTCTCACCCCGCACTCCAACCTTTACGGTTCAGACTGTATCATCTCATTTCACCTGATTGCTACCATACCAGTACTGGAAAAGCCCACATATTTCCGCTGGTATACCCCTGTCTCCCATCTTTCTCCAGAGCACATCATATGAAACAAGATCGAAAGCCTTGGAGAGATCAAGGAAACAGGCGTACACCGACGGTCGTACCGCGATCTTTATAATATTGAACGGTATGCTTGAGACTTAAAATAGCACTTTCAGTTGATAGTCCGGGGCGAAACCCGAACTGTGCATCATGAAGATATAGGTATGAAATTACTTAAGCAAGAATCAAGCATACCGTCCTACACCTCGGCTATTATAGTCGCAAGAGAAATGGGACGATAGTTACCTCTGTCCGAGATGTCACCTGTCCTGTTCTTTACAATGGGAACTACGATGGTATTAATTAGATTAGCAGGTAGGTACGCGTGACTAATACACGTTGTGAAAAACATAGACAAGACTCACGGCAAATGGACACCTGCGTGACTCAGGTGCTCAATGCTGAGCCCATCATGCCCTGGAGATTTGCCTCGTTTCATGTTGTTAATGATTTCACACACTGGCTTGGTTGAGAAACGTATCAGAGGTTTTGCGACAAGACGGATGGGAATCATTCACCGAGGTTGAGGGACCGCGCGGGGACTGAACTTTAAAATGGTCCTTGAACACTCTAGCAATTCCCCTCTTATCACTTATCCCTTCCACAGACGCAGAGAGGTCAGGTTTCGCATCCAAATTACCGGTGGACTTCCAGAATTTACCAAAATGTTTACTAGCTCGTTGTTCTGCTAGCCTATCCATTACAATTTGCTCAGCGTGGTTTTGACAAAATTTCAGTGGACTTTTTTTTTCACACATTTCATATCTGCCATCGGCTATTCAGCTATAATCAGATTTTCTGTCTTCTTTGTGTTTCAGGAGGTGTTCGGTACAATGCTTGCAACCGAACAGCTCAGCACTTTTGCCTACATGCATTTCCATAAATGCATGTATCGCTACGATCACGAGTCAGTACGTATTCGGATACCAATCGCGTAACTCAAACCATAACCAATCAAACCATCTTAGAATTTAGCTTAGATTTACCATTTAATTATTATAACCAATATTCAATATAGTCTTTAAAACTATCTATTTCGTATCATTAAACCAGTCAAATATAAAATCAACCATCACATCAACCAACTCAGAAATTAGTGCCAAACCACACAGGCACTAAATTTGAGGACATCGGTTCGCGAAGTACAGTGAAGTGTTTGTGCACCGGCACCCTAATTGCAACCAGTGTTTTGTATTTTACCAGTTTGTAGGGAGAGTAGGTAGGCAGTGAGATCAATTTGGAAGAAATTGGGCAGCTGTCGCGTAAGAAGATAAGGTCAGACCAAACCATTTTATACACTTTATTTTCACTTGCGTATTTGATTGCCCGTGGCAACAATGGAGCAGTTAGCAGTCAGCCAAACGGAGATTTACGACTCATTGGTTAAACTTCTAACTAACATCAAGAAAGACGAAGCTGAACGAAAAACCATAGATTACTGCAAACGGAAGTTGGAGATATTAGAAAATTATTGGAGAGAATATCAACGTAACCATAGAAAGTGCTGTGAACTTGCAGAGTTTAACCATGTGTATTTCGCAAAGAATTGTTTTGACAAGGCGGAAGAAGTCTATATTTCGATCAAGCAACTAATCACCAGAACCATGGAGCACTTGTTGTCAAAACAGCAAGAACCGTTACAGCCACCGGCAGAGGCGGGGACATCGAAGCCAGCTCGTTTCGGATTCGTCTCATTCACAGGCACCGCAACAGCAACGTAGAGATACGCGAGTTTCAAATGAAGACGGTAAACTAGAAGTAATGATAAAAAAGCAGACCATCAACTTTAGAGCTTTCATGAGAACTGTAGCTACCATAGAAATCGATCAACTACAGAACATAGAAGGTGAAAACGGGGAAGAGGATGTCTGGTACCAAGAGGAATTCAACAGATATGAGAAAATGTACCACGATTTGAAGAAAACCATCAACTCTAAAATGTGGTCTATATCGCATCGCGACAAATCTACTCCACACATGGATATACCAACATTCCAAGGCAATTACCACCAATGGACGTCGTTTAAAGACTTATCCACAGAAACCATCCATAAAAACCCATCATTATCAAACGCGCAAAAAATGCAGTACTTAAAAAGCAAAGTAACAGGAGAAGCTGAGCGTCTGATCCACCATCTTCAGATTAGCTCAGAGAATTACGAAGTATGCTGGGAAATACTAAGCCACAGATATGGCAACAGTAGATTTATCTTCACGTCTCACGTTTACATACTACTGAACATTCCTAGCATGTAGCAACAATCCATCGCGGTGATCAAAAAACTGCATGACGTGACCAAAGAATGTCTCCACGCAATTCAAAACTTAGGAGTAGACATCACCACCTGGGATCCACTGTTGGTACTTTTGTTAGCACAGAAACTTGACAGTGAGTCATTCGCTGAATACATTGAGTCGGTGAAGAATCCCAGGGAACTACCAGTCCTTCAAGAATTCCTAGATTTCTTGGAAAACAAGTTTACCGCCTTAGAAGCATCGCGGCGTAAACAAGAATCAAATAACCAGAAGATGACCACCCAACAACAAAATTACCAAGCAAACCAGAAGAAACATTATAGTTCAAATAATAACCAGCAATCGTCAAATAAAAACCATCCAAACATGAAGAATGATACAAAATCGTTACATGTGTCGCGGCCAATCACCTGCGTATTGTGTAATGCTGACCACGGGTTATGGATGTGTACCTACCCAATTTTTGCAAATGTCGGATGAGCAAAAATTAAAAACTGTCAACCATCTAAACTGTTGCAAGAATTGCCTATTCAACCATTTCAATAGGTAGGACAGATAGGTTACTTCGCCAGACGGTGGCCCAGTGCTATGCGTAGTGCGGGTAAAAAGGAAAGGGCTACGTTGCCTGTTGTGCGTAAAGAACGTGTAACAATTGCAAACTCATTAGTGTAAAGAATACATGATAAAAGTATAAATCATGGTTATCCGTATAAAAATACGGATAACCATGATTTATACTTTTATCTTTGTTTACTTATGTTTACCATTCTACTTGTATTATTATTTTTAATTACGGTGATTTCATGATTTCTTCATTCATTTCTAATGTCATCTTGTGCTCGGGAATATGTTCGGTACAATGCTTGCAACCGAACAGCTCAGCACTTTTGCCTGCATGCATTTCCATAAATGCATGTATCGCTACGATCACGAGTCAGTACGTATTCGGATACCAATCGCGTAACTCAAACTATAACCAATCAAACCATCTTAGAATTTAGTTTAGATTTACCATTTAATTATTATAACCAATATTCAATAATCAATATAGTCTTTAAAACCACAACTATTTCGTATCATTAAACCAGTCAAATATAAAATCAACCATCATTTATCAACCAACTCGGAAATTAGTGCCAAACCACGCAGGCACTAAATTCTACAGGAAGTATTTCAACAAATACTCCTCCCATCCTCAGTATAGTCCACCCTCAATTTAGTGTCTTTGGTCCAGTTGCAATATTTGCCATCGTTTCAGCCTTGATGTTGTTTAGGTTTAAGAACAACTTTATTTGTCATAAGAATTGCATACATAATTCACTTACTGAGAAACAATGTCTAAAACTAAGATTGATAATTAGAGCGCACAGATGTACGTATGTAAAATAACAAAACAAAATAGCAAAGAAAAAAAAAAAAAAAAAAAAGGAAAAGAAAAAAAATAATGTGGGTAAACTGATAACATACAAATCGATCATAGTTTGTTATTAGCAAGTTTATTATTATAAGACTATTTTATTTTTAGTTTATTGTTATATTTGTATATATGGGTACATACATGGTTTATAAAATATTTTGAGTGTTGGTTTTTATTTAATTTAAATTAATGTATATTTTTGATTTAGAGGTTTATAGTTAATCTATATAATGTGTGTATTTTATGTATGTTTATAAAAAATACTATTACTGATGGTAACTTATTATAAATTGTAACACCCTCAAACTCCAAATTTCTTCTTCCATAGTTAGTCCTAGGAGGGCGGGTCACTAAGTAACTAGCACGTCTTAAGTTCATCTTTCGTGTTTGTTGTTTTGTTACAAATCTTATATTGGAATGGATTTCTTTATTTAATATTTTACGTATTAGAATACATGTGTAGTATATGTAAGTTTGTTTTATATTCATTATTCTTGTTTCCTCGTAGGTATATCTTTTCAGTCGGTGTTCGAAATTTATAGTTAAATAAAATTTTAATTAATCTATTCTGAACTTGTTGAATTGGATCTATATTAGTCTTTGCTGCAGTACCCCAGATTTCAATAAGGTAGTCGATATGAGGCTTAACCAGAGAATTATAGATAAGATATCGCACTTTTCACTTGATGTTGTTAATATTATTAACCAGGTCCCTGGCGAGTTGGTTTGTATGTCTTTGAAGCCTATCTTTATATTTTGTGGCGTATTTATTTACCTCCTCCTTAATGGTGGGCACATTTAGGTATTCATGTATTTCCACATTTCATGTAAATCATGGTGCATTTGATATTGCTCTTAGGACATTATTCTGGAATCTTTGTAGGATCTCAAGGTTTGAGTTACTGGCAGATCCCCAGAGCTGAATTCCATATGACCATATGGGTTTTTTGATGCTTTCATAAACCAATAGTTTATTTGGCAGATTTAGCGATGACTGTCGGCCAATTAACCAGTACAACCGTTTGAAATTGAGATCTGCCTCTTTCCTTTTAGCTTTTACATGATTGGCCCATGTTAACCTTCGATCTAGATGAAGCCCAAGGTACCTTACATAGTTTTCTTTAACTAGTTGTTCACCTCTTAGAGTTACTGGTGGATATTCTCCTCTACGAAGTGTGAATGTGATTTGTAAAGACTAGGATACATTTGCTGGGATTATAGCTGCTTCTTCCAGAATTGGCTTAAGTCTGCTCCGGAAAATTCTTTCAAATAGTTTGGACAGTGTTGGAAGAAGGCTGATTGGTCTATATGAACTGGGTTCCGTTGGTGGTTTTCCGGGTTTAGGTAACATACAAATCTGGGAGAATTTCCACAATTTGGGATAGCAGTGCAATCTCATAATGGCATTACATGGCATCGTCAGAAAGACAATGGGTTTTTTCGGTAATCGTTTCAGGACTTCACCAGTGTTCAAGTCAAAACCAGGGGCTTTTTTATTACTTGATGATCTTATAAATCGCCACAACTCTCTCGGTGTTATAAGTTTTATTGGTAGCGATAATTGTAGATCACTTTCCAGGAAGGATTTCACCTCACGATCAAAGTCAGTTGTTGTAGATACGTTTGGTTGAAACACTTAACAGAGATGTTGTGCAAAAAGTTCAGCTTTTTCCTTAGAACCTTTAACCCATCCTCCCAGCTGTGATCTTAGTGGTGGAACTGGCTGTTGTGGCCTCTTAAACTGCTTTGTAAATTTACACAGTGTGTAGTCATCACACCTCCTTGCAGGCAGTGATGACAGTTTCTATTGGAAGGTGTGGTTTTCATTCTCATTTATCACTTCCTTAAGTTCTCTAGCTGCCTTGTTGTACAGTCTTCTAACTTCTGGATGCCTAGGATGTTGACGCTGAGGGTTCGCGTCCTGCGTCCCACTACTTCACGCTCAGGTCTGGCCGTAACATCGGGATGCAGAGACAACCACAGTTACGACTAGACTAGACAGCTAGACTTACAACAAACAAATAATGGCGTCGATTGCACAGGCGACAAAAGGGAAAGGGACGAGGGGCGCTTGTCACTTTGAAGAAATCAACCATAAGCAAAATAGGTACGTCTATCACAACCAGGATATTTTGTTCCGAGATTACCAGCCGTGATACTAATGCAAAATGTACTGTGGCCGCATCACATTGCCACATCCGAACTACGCATCACACTGACGTCACGCAAAATCCTGTATCGCGCAATTAAAATTTAACGCGCGACTAGCATATATACAACGTCCCGACATCAATCGTCGGGCAGTTGCCCACCAGACACTACACCCGTCTGGTCGGAGGATCCTCCCTTTTCTATGGAAGATGAATGAACTTTGCACCCTGTTCCTCATGCCTCTATACTAGTGACCCCGTGTATGAACATCAGCGCAGCCTTCGTTCAACTCCTTCAGCGTGACGTTATCAGCATCATTTCCTTAAGCTTTCGAGCGGCGAGTCACACAGCCAGCCAGTACCCACGGCTTTAACGGGTATCCTGACCACCTGCATGCAGCGGACGCGCATTCCTGGTCATCACCCTCAGCCTCAGCAGCAACCTTGGCACATCACACTGCACTTTCGGTCGGTCAACAAGCAGAGCCCTTCAACCCTCTCTTGGTCGACGGCAGCAGTCAAGCCCAACGCCAGCGCGCACCCAGCGCTGTACAGCCGACTCCCTGGGGCATAACGCAGCGCCACTCCCGACTCACTGGGGAATCACCGCAGACGGATCCGACTCACTGGAACCACAAGTGGCACTGGAAAGCATCGCAACATACATGACTCAGCCCACTATCGACCTCAAGTCTCCGGAGGGGAGTTATGTGGCGGCATCTACATTGCCACATGCGAACTACGCATCACACTGACGTCACGCAAAATTCTGCATCGCGCAATTAGAGTTTACTGCGCGACTAGCATATATACAACGCCCCGACATCAATCGTCGGGCAGTTACCCACCAGACACTACACCCGTCTGGTCGGAGGATCCTCCCTTTTCTATAGAGGATGAGTGAACTTTACACCCTGTTCTTCATGCCTCTATAGTACTAAGAAACAAAGTTATGTTTTTATCTCTCAATACTACTCAATAGGCACTTTATGTAACTATAAAACAGTTTCTTACATTTGATTGTCTTATCTAACACAAAGATATTTTATTGGTACAATTATGTTATCAAAACCGTATTATTAGATAGTATGTAGGTACTTACCTACCTATATGTATGAATGCGTGAGAGAATTTTACGACGTCCGTTATTATGTATAATACCAGATAACTGGGTACTTACATAATTATTTTAATAAATAAATAAATATAAATAAAATAAATATGTTTGGACATATCACACAACGCCATCTAGCCCCAAGCTAAGCAACCTAATGCTTGTGTTATGGTAACGAGATGGCTGATTGGATGATTTAATACATCCAACATAATTCATTGAACTGTTAAAGTTATAGTTTCCCGAAAAAATAATTATTTTATGGCTTAAGTAATTAATACTCCTATGAATATGAAGGTTAAACTAATTATTACTAAACTAATTAGCCTAGCTAGATTATTATAATAATATGTAGAACGTAGGTATTTCGTAAGGGCCACTACTCACCGAATATGTTAAAAAATGGAACAGAATTTGTATGAAATTATCTGCCAAGTAAGTTAATAGGAACTTAATCGTAGGTGGAAGTGTGCCATTTCAAGTAAATTAGCAGGCAAATAATTTTTCTATTGAATTATAAAATAGACAACCTTGAGTTTCAAGATTGTTTGTCTTCATTGATTATGTGTGTTCATAATGATTTTATAAATTAGTCCGTTTTAGCGAGACAATTTGGACGTGAAAAACCTCATGTTTAGCATAAAATAGGCAGATAGGTAGGTACTTATTAAGGAGAGTGCCTCGTTGCGTCTAGTGGTCGCAAGCGCTACTACGGAGCATCAGGTCCTGGGTTCGAATGCCAGATCGGGTGAAGTGTTACCAATAACGTTTTTCCATCAGGAATTTCTCAGTAGCAGCTCGGAATCTGGATTTGTGACCGGTTGATGGCAAGAGGCTCGCCCCCTATTACATGGCACTTAACTACTAGGCCTTATTTCCTTTCCCTTCGTCTTCTTATGTTATGTAATACTCTGAAGTCTGAACATAAAGGTATTAAGGTAGGACTGCAACATTATTGCATCAATGAATGAACATGATATGGTTAAGTGATATTGTTGATGCGTTTATGTAATAATTGGTGTTAAAATAGATTGCGCGTTGAATGACGTAGGAGCGTTAAGGGGAGAGCAGCGAGGTGTGGCGGAAATTAAAGCCACAGCCACGGTTTTATCACTACACATATTTCACATTTTTGAGCTAGGATTAAAATATTAGGTACTTTATCTATCACTAGCATTTCCCGCGCGGCTTCGCCCGCGTGGATGTCGGAAAATATCCTACGGGAACGTGCTACCGAGAAATCCTTCCTTATTCCTTGTATACATTATAAAGGGAACCTGTTACCTGTGTGCAATATTTCAGCTTTCTAAGTTCAAGGGTTTGGGCTGGGCGTTGATGAGTCAGTCTTTTTATTTATATGGATAACAATCCGAACAATACATAGATAGTCTTGTTTTCACAATATGTTTGATATGGTGGAATTTCTTGCCAACGGGCAAGAAGAATGCTTCTCCATGTAAAACTATTCTAGCTTTTGGAAGGGGCAACTAGAATCAATTCAATTTTTTTTTTTTGTTGTAAATTTTGATGTTCAAAAGTGCCTTTTATGTGCCTATTTGAATTAAATTATTTGACAATTTACAATTTAAGATATCTCATAATATAATGTATCAGTATTTCAGTATCACACTTGTGTATTCACAGCTTGTGTATCTGGTTATTACTATCATTAAAATTATATTTATTTGCTTCTTGAACAAAGCAAGTTTATGATACCAATTTGTATTAAGATAAACCATTGAAAGCCTTATAAGAGACAATAGTATTGTCACAATTTGTGACAAGAAAATATTTTTCTACAATGCTTATCAATCATACATGAGATGCATCATACTTTAGCTAAAACATACCGGCGGTGATAGCAGGTGATTTTATGTTCACCGCAGCCATTACCTGAATGGGTAACCATTTATTTACTAGCCCCTAGCATTATTTTCTGTAAGACCAATTTGGTGAGATTTTTATTTTTCATTACCTGCCTGATTTTTATTTTTACCCTAGACTTTTTAGCTTTAATGAAAGGTGAGTAATGATAGATATTATAGTTCGCTAGCCATGAAATAATTATAATAGATACATACATCTCTTCCTAGTTCAACTTTGTGCATTTTTGCCATTTGCGTTGCCACTAAAGGCCATATGTTGTCATTGGTAACTGTTTCAACATCTAGGGTATTTCCAGGGTAGTATTGATATGCCAGTCCATTTTCAAAGATTCCATAAATTTGAGGTGCCAACCCAAGAACATTCAGTGTTTTGATGTTTCTAAAACACAAATAAACAAGACATAAATGACCTTGAAATGTTCATATTTTTATTACAAATTCCCTGATTACTGAGCTTACTATACTGTTTATTGACTGAGTATTTATTTATTATAACCTACTGAGTTTTAGGGTTTCACACCGAAAAGGTGCAAATTGCTAAAAATATAAACCTCATTTTAATTTAACACTTACCAAATTAAATATAAAAAACTATAAAATTTTTAAGTTTCATGGGAGCATATCAAGTGTGGGCAAGGTAAAACTCAAATATTGGGCTGAATTGTAATTAGTATTAAAGCTTAATAAAGTAAGATTATGTTGAAGTATTTACCTACCTGATTTCAGCAGTACGGTCAATAAATAAATCAGTTTTGTTTCCATAGATGCGAACAAGCATAATGTCCTTTTCACCACTTGACTCCAAAATTTGACAAGATACTAGTTTATTTGTTATTCCATCTGTTAAAGTCTAAAAAAAATATGTAAAATTCATGTAAGTTACTGTTATACTGTTATGTTACATAGAGAAACCCACAATTAGTTAGCAGTAGTCTGCAATATGCTAGTCAATGACAGTTTAAATGGATTTTATAGATGGTCTTGCACATTTTATTTTATTGTCTAACCTTGGTCAGTGGGCCATCTTAGGGGCCGAGTTCTAACCTTTTACTAACATGTAAAATCCTTATAAAATAATGCCTAATACTAAATATTCATAACCATGTATAATCTTAATAAGAATTTTTCAAGGCGGGCGGGGGCAAGCATACCTTTAATTTAATATCTTCTTGAGTCCAGTTAGGTCTTATATTTTTAAGTAACTTTAAAACTCCCGCATAAAGATCATTTTCATCAATTTTCACTGGAACGAATATGTCTCCAGCAGCTAAGCAAACCGACGACATCACATTTAAATCCAAAAACCACCAATATTAAATACACAGCTAGCTGTCGCGAATTAGAATAGTACTCTGTGCGCGCGAAGTCCTAAGCTGCAATGGTAGTATAAGCCCGTTACTCGCGAATAGTAATAATTTATGTGTGAGAATGAGAATTAAGAACCACCAACCAAGATAGTTTTAAAACTTTGAGCTGAGCCTGCTGCTGCTGGAGAGGCCTGAGCTCTGTCTAACACAGACGAAGTAGTATTCTCTAACTCATCTCTAAAAAGTAATTGAAACTTGAATTGAAAGTAATACTCCAACCTGACAATAGATAGTGTGACAATACTAGTTTTGACACTGACAGTTGACAACAATGACATCAGTGACAGTCACAAATGACAACAACGTTGACAGAGACTGACATAATAGGGGTTCCCTCCATAGATAATAAATACACTATATAAAAAAGTAATAGTTCCCTCTATCTGGCAGAATTTTTTTTTTTTTTTTTTTTTTTTTTTTGGAATGGCATCTCGTAGTGTGACCATGAGAGGTCTCGACTACTTAACCGGACTTTCCTGTGGGTGCCTTTAAGCGAGCTCAAAAGCCTCCAGCCAGGGGCATAAAATACTAACTAAATTATAAACTAAACGTCTGCGCACTAAGGGCACCCCCTGTGGGGTACGGACCTCGGCTTAGGGAGTCGTTGTCATTGACCAATGATAGACAAGGCAAAGCAATAGGCTGGATCAAGTTAGGGGAATTATTATTATCAGGGGAGTTTAAAGCTACAGGCTCAGCTACGCCACCAGCTGGCTCGATTAAACCGATCAAGGGACATGAATTTACATTTACGTTAGATGGTCTTAAACGCGATGGGCCTCGGCGGCGAGGCCGGAATGTAGATCTGTGTTTGTGTTGGACTGTGCTAGTGTCCCTACTACTTTCCTGGAGGAGGGTGATAGGGTCATCGGGTTCAGTGAGGGCATGTCGCGGACGGCGGATACTACTGATTCTACTGGGGACATAGCTAGCGGCTTCGACAACCAAGGGGTTGCGATGTTTCACGGCGGAATCAAAGAAACGCTTGGAAAGGCGTTTCAAGTACTGACGGATGGTCGGGACTTTAAGGTCAAGGTGGAGGTCCGCGTTCCGAACGAACCAGGGGGCTCCCGTTACCTTTCGGAGGAGACGGTTCTGAAGGGTCTGCATCCTATGGATGAGGTGGGGCTTTGCATGCGCAAAGACTGGGCCCGCATAGGTCATGAACGGTCGAATGCACGCTGTGTAAATACGCAACTTGCACTTAAGGGACAACTTGCTGCGTGCATTCAGAACGGAGTGTAAACGGCCGAGAGCAAAGTAGGCCCGCGAACGAACCTGCTTTATGTGCTCTGAAAATGTTAAATGACTATCGAGCGTCACACCTAAATATTTGGCTCGCTTTTCCCAAGGGATCTGCTTGCCAAACATGGTGATCGGCCGAGGAGGGGCGGTGAGCCGACTACGCCGTCTCGTAAAGAGAATGGCTTGGCTTTTATCGGGATTGACTTCGATTCTCCACTTTCGAAACCACTTGCCGAGGGCATCGACTGCGGTTTGGAGGGTGCGAGCGATCGAGTCAGGGCGAATTCCCTTGGAGAAAATGGCCGTATCGTCTGCGAACAGCGCCAACTGTGCCTTTTTACTCTTCGGGATATCGCTGGCGAAGAGGATGAATATGAGGGGGGAAAGCACAGAGCCCTGAGGGACTCCTGCGCGAATAGGGTGGGGGGAGGAAAGTGCTCCTTCAATGCGATAGCGAAAGGTGCGGTTTGACAAAAAGTCTCGTAGGATGAGCACGAGACGATCCGGCACACCGAGTTGGTACAGCTTATATAATAAGCCGTTGTGCCAGACTTTGTCAAAGGCTTTCGCTATATCAAAGAAGACAGCACCAGTCATCGCACCGCGTTGGAACCCAACGCTGATGTGCTCGACAATACGGTGGACCTGCTGCACGCAATAGTGCTGGGTTCGAAAACCGAATTGCTCGTCGGGAATGAGACCCTTAGTCTCGGCATAATCCCTGAGACGCTTATAAATAAGCCTCTCATAGATTTTGCCGAAGACGTTGAGCAGACTGATAGGCCGGTAGCTAGAGGGCTCGCTCTTAGGCTTGCCGGGCTTAGGGATACCGATAACGGTAGCCTGTTTCCAGGCGTGAGGAAAGATATTATTACCCATGGCACCATTGAAGATGATGGTCATGAGCATAGTCAATCGGGCAGGGAAAAGTTGGAACACCCTATTGGTGATTCCATCTGAGCCGGGGGCTTTACGGTGTTTTAGACCCTTGATTATCTCGTGCACCTCGTCAGGAGTGACGGGAGGCAAGGGACAATCAGGGTCCTCAACGGGGGGAAGGGAGGCTCTACGTTCGACTTCAGCGTCAACCTCAGAGAGGTGGGCTTCGTCTACTGGTTGAGAGCTGGGTGAGCACTGGGCCTCAAGACTATCGGCAAGGCATTCGGCCTTGTCGATATCATCGAAAGCGATGGTATTGTCTGGGCGTACTAAGGGGGGCATAGAAGCTGTCTCTGAGGACCTGAGTTTCCTCTGTAGGTGCCAGAAGGCCTGATGAGTTGGCTCGAGCTCACTCAACATCTTGTCCCAACGCGTGGAACGCAGTTCCTCTATGCGTTTCTTTACAGATTTCTGCAAATAGCGCATATGGACTTTGTTCAAGCGGCAGGGAAAGCTGCTGTAGGCACGGACAGCCGCGTTCTTCTCATTCATCAGGGCACGTACATCGTCCGGCAGCTTCCAGCGATGGTCATCCACCGCTGGAACCTCCCTTGAACAATCGTTCAGGACTGATTGTACGTGCTCCGTGAATGAGTCGATCGCAGCTGTCGTGTCAGCGAGAGAGTCAAACTGATCAGGAATAGAGTCTAAGTGGGGAGATGAGGAGGATTTCAGACATTCGCTTACTTTCCTCCAGTCCGTCACCAACCGGGTGGGGAGAGGTTGAGAGGGATCGCGGAGACCTATGCGGGGGGCCAGATTTAAGATCACGGGACGATGATCAGACGTTAGTTCATGTATCGCTTCTATAGAGTCCAACCGAAGGTTGACATTCTTTAGAAGCGCTACATCAAGTACGTCGGGGGAATGAGCGGGGTCATGGGGATAGTGAGTGGGAGTCATTGGGGCAATGACATCGAAACCCAAAATGGGACAGAGGTCGAACAAGTGTCTTCCTCTAGAAGTGGTGGTGGAACTATTCCAGGAGGTATGTTTGGCGTTGAGATCGCCCGCTATGATAACGGAGTCACTCAAGCCGAACAGAATGGTCAGATCGTCAGAGAGGGATTGGAAATCCTCTGAAGTGCGGGGGCCGCGGGGGGGGAGGTAGACCGATACAAGAGTGATCGGCTGGTGACCTGACATGCCTAAGCGGCAGACAGACACTTCTAATCGCGAGAGAGGGGGAGGGTCCATAGGGATGCAGTATAGGGACGATTTATAGTAAATCATAGTACCACCCTTGTGACACCGAGACCTGTCATTGCGAACTATGCGATAGTTGGCAATCGACGGACTTCGGTGATGGGGCTTCAAGAACGTTTCCTGTAAGAGGAAAACGTCGATATGGTGGTCGCGGAGAAAAGTGGCGATCTCATCGCGTTGGCCTGCAAAGCCATTCGCGTTGAAAAAGCCTAAGTTTAATGATCGGGGTTTGATCCTAGCTATGATTCCTTTATCCATTATTTATTTGAGTTGTTGGAAAAGGAATTCAGAGCTTGCGTAATCTCGGGATACGCATTGAATATATTAATGATCCTGGGCAAATCGCCGACATTTCTGGCGGCGGTTAGCTCAAGAGCCATCTGTCTAGCGCGGGGGGTATAAAAAGCCATAAAAGTGCCAGCAATAATGCTGAACGAGTCAACATTTTGGCTGAGCACTGGCATGGTTGGGGGTATGGTAGGGGGGGGGGGAGCCAAAGCGGCGGGAGGGGTGGCTTTAGGAGCGGGCGCGGACGCGGGTTTAGGGGGCTGAGAGAGAACGGTTGGGGGAGCGCGGGTTCTCGGATCCCTAGGAGCGAGCGGGGGAGGAGGAGGGGGTTGGGAGTACGCCAATGCAGGGAAAGCCTGCTGGTGGTGTAGGGGAAACCACGGGTTAGGTCGCTGCGGACTTAGCCGGGTCGGCATCTGGGAAGATGGAATGGGGAGTAGCGGAGGGCGTTCTCTCTGCTGACGAGCGTCTGCACGCTTGTTCAGCTTCGAGGAGGAGAAGGACTTTGGGGCTTTGGGACAGCCACGGTAATTGGCTGGGTGCCCAGATTCGCCGCATAGCACACAGCTAGGCGGGTCGGTGCACAAAGTACGATCCTTCGAACGCAAACAGTCCGAAGTGCCGTGGTCCCCCAGGCACTTGACGCACCTGGGTTTCGCGTGGCAGTTCCTCTGCGAGTGGCCATACAATTGGCAGCGGTGACACTGACCAATGATGCCACTCTTCCAGGGTTTCTCGATTTCGAAACCCGTGAGGTTACAGATCGATCTGACCTGGAAGATAGGGTGGTACCCCTCGAAATGGGGACAGATAACGAGGACCATATCATATGCTTCTCCTGCCCTGGAGCGGTGCATACGATGGACCTCATCCACCGGGATAGACTGCGACAGAAGGTCGTCTTTGATCTCCTTGACGGAGAGCTCCTTCGGGATCCTGCGGATCACCACTCTAGTCTGGCGCTCCTCAGGGAGAGTATACGTGTGGAAAGACACGTTCCTCGACCTAAGGAGTTTCGTGAGCTCCCTGAAGTCATGAGACGTAGGGATGCTCACTTTGATACCCTGCTGGGTAGATCGTGCGGCGGTGTAATTGATCCTAAGATCGGTACACCAACGCGAGACGTCTGTCCACTTCCCCTTGTCCTGGATGTACACAGGAGGGGGGGAAGGTGCCTTCTTGGGGACAGAAGACGAAACGGGGGGGGTGGCGGTGGGGGCAACTGAGGCCGTGGGATCCGCGGTCGGAGGGGGGGGGAGGGATAGCGGTGGAAGCCGCAGAGGGAGGAGTGGGGGAATCACCCACTTTCCTTCCCTTCCTAGTCTGGGCAGAAGAATCAACGCGATTCTTCTTCCTCTTCCTCTTACCTTGGACGGTGGCGAAACCATCGTCCTCAGCGGAGGAATGGGAAGAAGGAGGGCACGAGGAGGCTGACTGATCCTGAGCAGGTTCAGAGTCGGATGCCTCAGAGATATTTGAGTAGGGAGAGGTGGGTCTCCCGGACACCGGGGAGGTGTCCATAGAGTCACCTGAATCCTCACAAGGAGGGACGGGAGTGGGCTCTAGGGCATCGCTGAAATCAGCGATGCCTGAGACAGAAGGGGAGGGGGAGGGGGGGGGTGGGGCCGGACCGCTGAAAAGCGGCTAGACGCGCCTTGAGGTTCGCGTTCCTCAGGACTGCGTCCAGGAACACGTCGGGCTCCTTTAGGAGGAGCTCCTTAATGAAGTCGAAAAGGTGCTCTCTATCGAGCGACATGGTCACTGACGCGACAACCCTATAATCTAACTCCCCGGGTGGGTTGGCCCGGGGATGTGTAAGTCTCCCTGTCGGGTGCAGACAGGGAGGTGTGTACCTAAGGTGTGCCCTAAGCTGTGTGTACCCGTCGCCAGTCTTATTGTGCGAACGGGGCCCTAACCAATCTAGCGCGAAGGGTGTAGACACACCCTAAAGACACTAGGTGCAGGCTGTGAAAGGAAGACTGTACACCAGTGCCGACTAGGAGATCCCCCAAGGCCGGTTAACACTGGGACCCGTCCAATTGACTGCCTCACCCCGACGGGGTTCGGCGGGTGTATTGGGTCAACACCCCACTCGGCTTCGTTGGCACCGTAAGGTTTCCACCGAGGACCACGAAACTGTGGATTTGCCCCGAAGGGGCCTAGTGCAGCTAGACACGTTTCGACGATAACGTTAAAGAAACAATAGTCTTGAAAAAGACTCTTTGGTGATCATAGATCGAGGAATTAATTAAATAAATAATTAATTCCTCGAAGGATCGGACGTAGTCGGGGCGACTACGATGCGCGCCGCGAGAGCGCAGCGCAGTGACGGGTGGGGAGCGATGACTCAGCGAGCCGGGGCAGCGGGAGGGAGCGGCAGCACACAACCGCTCGCAACGGCAGCCAAGCGTCGAATCTCAATCTGGCAGAATCTTGATGATCCGAAATTTATTTGGCACTAGCTGACCCGACAGACGTTGTCCTATATTGGCTATGAATATTCTAATGTAAACGCGTGAAGTTAAAATGTTTTTTTCTGAAATTACACAATTTTCTGCGAAATTTTCATAATTTTTCTTTCATAAAAACCTTCCCCTGACAATAATAAACGCAACAAAAAAATAATTTGCGAAATTGTTCCATCCATTCACGCGTGATGCGATGACCAAGGGACATAGGGATTCATTTTTATATATGTATACTTATAGTTATATAGATAACACACTTGGCATAATCTTCACGAATGTTTTTAAGGCATAAAAATTATTTAATATAATTATTGTTTGGCCGAATGTTTATATGTCCGAATTTACACAGAATTTTATTTGGCACCTTTGGGAAAGTTAAAATTCCGCTTAATTTCTTTTCACATAAAGTTTATTTAGAGCGATGATTATTTGGCACAATTTCACTTGGAATACTATGAAGATGGCAGAATTTCATTTGGAATAATTTTATTAGGCATATTGCCATTTCTACAAAACGGGATCCTGCTGTTTTGCCGAAAAGATTTTGACAAAATTTCACTACCCAAACAAATAGCTACCTTTTTTTATACCAATGCAATTTTTGGAATGATTTTAGTAGGTACGCACATTTTCATTTGGTAAAATTTTTACTTGTCAGAATATTAACCAAGGATCATTAACCTCTGACGTGTCAACTGCACCCCATGTGTGCATAAGGAAAAATCCTTTATATAATAGGTATATAAGCTTATATCATATATATTATATATCATCATCTTCCTGCCCTTATCCCATATTACTTGGGGTCGGCGCAACACGTTTTCTTCTTCCATTCTCCCCTGTCAACCGTCACGCTATCATTCACTCCCTTCTCTTTCATATCATTCTTCACACAATCCATCCATCTTTTCTTTGGCCTTCCTCTGCCTCTCCATCCATCAACATGTATATTCATAACTCTTTTAGTCACATGCGTTTCGTCTCTCCTCATTACATGCCCATACCAAGACAAACGATTTCCTTTCAACTTTTCTGTCACTGGCGCCACTTTCAAACTTCCTCTTATATACTCATTTCTCACTTTATCCATTCTCGTCACTCCACACATCCATCTCAACATTCTCATCTCCGCTGCATGCAATTTTTTTTCATCCGTCTTCTTCACTGCCCAGCATTCCGATCCATAAAGTACGACAGGCCTTATCACGGACTTGTAAATTTTCCCCTTCAACTTGAGGGGCATCCGTGGGTCGCAAGTTGTTCCTGTAACCTGTCGCCATTTCATCCATCCTGAGTTGATCTGGTGCGTTATATCTCGGTCTACTTCGCCATCCCCTTGGACAAGTGACCCGAGGTACCGAAAGTCGGAGCAGATCGGTAAGGGCGTTCTGGCGAGAGATATGGGCACAGGACCGGAGAGACCGCCAAAATCACAAAACAAATACTCTGTTTTGGTCCGACTTACTCTCAGGCCAACGGTCTCCAGTCTTTTCCACCACACCTCCAATCTGCTCTGGACCTCTAAGCCACTCTCGGCAACCAGCACAATGTCATCGGCGAATAGCATACACCAGGGAGCCTCTTTCTGGATGTCCCAAGAAAGAGCATCCATTGTCAGCACAAAGAGGTAAGGGCTGAGTGCAGACCCCTGGTGCAAGCCGACAGCCACATCGAAGCTGCCAGTAGTGCCCACTGTAGACCGGACTTGGGTACTGCATCGACTGTACATTGCGCGAATCAACTGCACATACTTCCCTGGTACACATTTTTCCTTAAGTGCCCACCACAAAACTTCACGAGGCACTCGGTCGTATGCCTTTTCAAGGTCAACAAATACCATGTGCAAGTTTTTATGCGCACCTCTGTATTTCTCGCACAGCTGGCGGATAGCAAAGATGGCATCTGCTGTTCCTCGACCAGGCATAAAACCGAATTGGCTTTGCGAAATTTCACTCTCTTCTCTTAGTCGCCTTTCAATAACTTTCTCCCAAGCCTTCATACTATGTGACATTAACTTTATTCCTCTATAGTTGTTGCACTCCAGCACATCACCTTTGTTTTTAAAGATGGGCACCAGCGAACTGTTGCACCATTCGTCAGGTATGGCTTCTTCCAGCAACAACTTATTGAAGAATAAAGCTAACCACGTCCATCCATCTACCCGTAATAACTTCCATACTTCGACTGGTATTCCATCCGGACCATACCATTGCATACCATGCTTTACCATTCTTCATCCCATTAACTGCTATTCTCACGTCATCCATACTAATCATTCTCACTAACCCCTCATTTATTGGTTTATTCTCAAGCACACCACTCCAGTCATTCTCCTCATTCATCAGTCTTTTAAAATAACCCTTCCACCTATCCTTAATTTTCTCATCATCCGAAAGAACTGTTCCAGTTTCATCCCTTATACACTTTATCTGACAGACATCCCTCGTCTGCCTCTCTCTAGCTCTAGCAAGCCGGTATAGATGTTTTTGGCCTGCTGGATTATCCAGTGTGTCATAAAGCTTCTCCTGGGCCTTTGCTCTCGCTATGGCTACAGCTTTCTTGGCTTTTTTCTTTAGAGCATCATACTCAATCTTTTTTTCTGCTTTCAAACTAACGTTCTCATTTTCTACACTCTGCCATTCCTTGAACTTTCTCTTCTTATCCTGTAACACATTCTGTATTTCTGTCGACCACCACCATGTATCTCTATCTATAGTACCCTTTCCTTTCGTCTCTCCCAAAATACCTTTCGCTGTACTCCTAATATACCCCGCCATTTCATTCCAACATTCATTTACACTTCGATCATTCATGTCCCCCATATCTATAATTTTATCCACCACTCGCTCTTTAAATTTCTTCGCACAATCATTCTTCTCCAGCATATGCCATTTTATTTTAGGGGGAGGTCGCTCTTTGTTTTTATTGGGCTTTATTTCTACGACCATTTCCATAACTAGGAGTCTGTGCTGTGCCACTAGGTCTTCTCCCGGTAGCACTTTGCAGTCTTTGATGTGTTTTAAGTTCTTGCGTCGTACTAGAAAGTAATCAATTTGGGTCTTGTGATTGCCACTTTTATACGTAATTAGGTGTCCATCGTTTTTCTGGAACCAAGTATTAGCTACTGCCAGGTCAAATGCGGTAGCGGATTGCAGCAATGTCTCTCCCTCGTTATTTAGGCTACCAAATCCCCATCCTCCATGCACTCTTTCATAAACCCCTCTCATTCTTCCCACATGCCCATTAAAATCACCTCCAACTATCAATTCTTCATGCACCGGAATGTTCATCAAAACTGTGTCAAAGTCCTCCCAAAACTTCTCTTTCACCCTTTCATCACATCCTACCTGCGGTGCATACACACTAATTATATTCAGCATTACATTTTCTAACATAACTTTTACAACAATTAATCTATCATTAATTCTTTTTACCTCCATCACGCCTTCTTTCAAATTACTGTCTAACACTATTCCCACTCCATTTCTTTTTCCGTCACTTCCACAGTAGAAAAACTTGTATCCTTCACCGATTTCTCTCGCTTTCGTTCCTTTCCATTTTGTTTCTTGCAGACACGCCACATTTATTCGTCTTTTTTTTAATACATCCGCTAACTCTCTGGCTCTTCCAGTCATCGTCCCAACATTCCAACTTGCATACCTCAATCTCACTTCCCGAGCTCGCTTCTTACGTTGCCCCCGCCCGGGATGGTGCAACAACCCTTGTCCACTTCCCGCAGGAGCCGGGTGCTGCCCCTGCGCGTCGCCTGTGGGGTACGCCCTAGCCCTATCGCGCATCATATCTTTACTCATCATGTTGCTTGAAGTTTTGGCAAAATTTTATAGTCGGCCGCCAGCCTGACACCAACCCTCCTTGGGAATGCGATTGCTGATGGTTTACCCGCCATCGCGCGGGTGACCCAAAGTGCTATATGGTATGCACTGGGTCTTAAGCTCCCTTAGTCAAATAGTCGCCTCTTACGACACCCACGGGACGAAATGGGGTGATCCTATTCTTTCTCCGGGACCGACACAGATCACAGATCACAGATATATTATATATATAAACGTAAAAAAACATCATCCGATGGAAAAAAATCATCATCAGTAGTTGTGAAGCTATGGGGTTTGCAACTAACCCAATGGGGTTTTGGATTCATAAATTAGTACATAAAGACGTATGAGGGGCATTTGGTCTTTAATCAAATGATTTATTACAGCAAACAATCTTTAGACAATAAACGTTTGGTCTTTTGGTGAAATGAGTTGTTACGACAAAAAATATATAGGTTACGTTAGGTTAAAACTGTGACCTCCTACGCACGAGCCGAGCGAGCGAAACGAGCGGTGCCGTGGCAGTAGCCGGCGAGTGCCAGAAACGACTAGATTTTACAGAAAAAATATGTGGAAAAAAAGAGATTATTTTTAACAGGCTTTCAAGAACCGAAGTAGTTAGACGAGGTTAATTATTAAAAAAAAATGGTTAGGTTAGGTTAGGTTAAAACTGTGACCTCCTACCCACGAGCCGAGCGAGCGAAGCGAGCGGTGCCGCTATATAGAAAAAAATATTTGGCTTATTTTATTTTGCGTAAAATGTGTTATTCCAACTGAAATATTTGACTACATAAAAATTGGTAAAAGATTAGTTGGTAAACAAGTTATTGTTCACTTGCCAAACATTAGGTTTGCGTTACAATTATTTGTGAAGAGATTTTAAGCTAAGTAATAATTTGGCAAATTAAATTATGCGGAAAATTGTTTGGGAAGTGATAATTTGTCAATTTCTTTTCGATGAGACAAGGGTAACCCCGATAAAATACATTTTAACCTTAATAAAAAAAAATAAAAAGTCAATATGTTGTGCCACAATAGTTAGTGACAGAAACGAATCGCTGCAAAACCGACTCCACCTAGTCTTGTCTGCCCTACTCCAGAGTGTAAGTTAAGCCCGCGTAGGTGCGGAGGGGCGAGGCGGCCTGCGAGCTGCAGGTAGTTTGTAACGCACGCCGCCGCGGCTGAGGCCGAAGCTGCGGTGATGAGCGTTAAAACCATCTGCGACGATAAGCTCGCGTGGGACCGCCTGAGCCCCGCAGCGCCGGAGCCGTGGCAGAAACCATGCCTGCTGCATGTTGCATGCTCGCTTGCATGCTTGCATGCGGCATGCTGCATGCTTGTTTGCATGCTGCATGTTTGCTGCATGCTGGCATGCATGGTGTATGCTGTTTGCATGCTGCGTGTTTGCTGTATGTGCGTGGCGAAAAGAAAGAAAAAAGAAAGAAAAAAAAACAAATCAGTGTTCTAACTATGAATTTTCTGTAATGTGAAATGTAATGTGTGTGTGTATATGTGTGTGTGTGTGTAATGTGTGTGTTTCTGTGTGTGGTCTTTCAATTACTACGGATATGAAATATATGCCAAAAGATGATTCTAATTATAAACTTTCTGAGATATGATAGTTCTGCCTTTTAATGACTATCGATATGAAATGTATGCCAAAAGACGATTAAACTTTCTGCGATATTGATGGTTCTACTTTTTAATTATTATGGATATGAAATTTATGCCAAAAGATGATTCTGACTTACAAAATTATGAGTTTTGAATGTATGATAAATGAGTGTATGCCAAACGATTTTCTGCGAAATGAAGTTTATGCTATCAGCTGTTATGCAAAATAATATTATGACATAAAAAGTTCTGCTATAAAGGGTAGACCCACATAATAGTGCATGGCTAGGGTCTCCTCAAGTCATAAGAGAGGTCCCGAGGAAATAAGTGGAACTAAATTATTTCCTACAACCGGGCTGGTCATACCGGTATTTTTTGGAACCGGTACGGGGTACCATTGGCCTTGGTGTGATACCGGTCCTAACCAGACCCAGACGTCCGTCCGTCGTCGTAGACCGTACCATTGGTCTTTCTAATTAGTATTGGTACTCTACCGGTACCAAACAAATATTTTCGTAAGTTAGAGTAAGAAAAAACATTTTACAAAAAAAAAAAACACTACAAAGTGATAAATAAAAAACGGAATTTTGGTTTTATTCCTAGTTGCAGACCAACAACAACACATTGGCATGGTACAGACCAACGCGCGCGATTTTTTCGCGTCCGTGGGAACACGTGAACATATGTACAGCTTTCTGTTTGTTCTATTCCAAGCGCGTCACTCGATTTTATCCCGCCGCGATTTTTTACGTCCGTGCGAACGTACACTTCTTGTTAAGTTGGATTTTCAATGCTCGGCTCAAACAACGAGAGTTGAAAATCCAGTGCGCTATAAAATCCCGCCGCGATTTTATTGATACGCCCGTGGGAACGGGGGTTTAGAGTAGGTGAGAGGGGCAGAGAGAGGTTGCAGGCCTATACGGTGAACGAACGTGCTAATCTCGGAAACTACCAGTCAGACTTTAAAAATTCTTTTTGCATTTTATAGCCCAAATATTTAGGCTATAGGCATATTTAACATCACTTTAGGACCTTTACGTGCTGAAATAAAATAAAAAAAGGCAGAAGTAACCCCTAAGCGAAAACTTAGTAATAGCGCGGGCAGGCAATGCGATGCGACGAGGTGGCTTGGGCGAACAAGAAATTTCACGCGGACGAAGTCGCGGGCAGCAGCTGTATGATATAATATATGTGTATAATCACACTAATATTATAAAGGCGAAAGTTTGTGTGTGTGTGCGCGTGTGTTTGTATGTTTGTTACTTCTTCACGCTCAAACGGCTGGACCGATTTGGATGTTATTTGGTATGTAGATAGCATAACCTATTCAATGTGGTGGCCATTTTGTTTTTGTGGGTTTTGTGTGAGAGTATTTCTGGGTGGTCTCGCGCGGTAGACGATAGGTATCTCTAAAGTTTTGTATGAGAGCCGTATATTAAACTGTCGATGGAATCCTTATGAAACCACACCACATACCACATCCACCACACCTCGCACCACACCACACCACCACATCCCCATCGCACCACATCTCGCAGTTAGAAGGTTATTCCCTGGATTAAAACATAGGCTGCTTTTTATCCCGGTCTACGCGGGAGAAACCGCGGGGCGCAGCTAGTAATAAATAAAGGAAGAAATTAATTAAATTAAATTAATATTATAAATTCGAAAGTAACTCTGTCTGTCTGTCTGTTAGCTTTTCACGCCTAAACCACTGAACGGAAATTCTTCCATAGCACATAATGGCGGCAAGTGCCATTCGTGTAAAGCAGAAGCTAGGGCTCATTTCATTTTCCTTTCATTAGCTACGGTACTTTTTCGTCAGGACTGTGCAATATTTGATTGGCATAAAAATTAAAACTAATTTTAAAAAAGTGTTTTGTGCCTAGTGACCGCCAGATTAACAAGTCGATAAAAAACGACGATAAAATTTTTTACTGCTGTGATTGTACTATTTGTTAAATTTTATTGATATGGGGAGACATTTCGGTGATTTAGCCGTTATTCGTGGAATAGTTTATTATAAACTGTCGCCACACGAACTAAAACCTTTAGCTACAGCCTTTGCTCATGGGATCCCTAACCTCGTTCCAAGGACCTTTGCAACTATGTATACCTGGCTCCCATGTACGTTGATTATTAATTTATTAGTTAGAATTTAATAAATTACCAGCGGGATAAATGCGTAACGCCAGAGATATTTATTCAAACACAATGCCATTTAGTTTGACATTCAAGTACTTACCTAGGTACTTCAACAATATTTAAAATTTTGACAATTCAACAATATTCTTTTGCATAATAAGTACTTTTCCATGGGTCTTATCTACTTTGCGTTGCGCGTTGTCTAGCAGTCGAATTTTCAAACTTATGAAGCAGATTACGAAATTATGTGTTTCTATCCAGCTAGGCGCCACGAGCTAGGCTCATAAAACTAATAGCAATGCTTTGTTTGTTCAATGTACAGAGGGCAGCACATCAAGCTAACCAAATCTGTCTAATTTTTCCAATTGAATATGAAACATTTCTTTGTGGTAAAGTTGAAAATCTATCAAAGTTTGACAGGTTAGGGTAGCTTGATGTGCTGGCCTCTGTACCTCATGAATTTATCAACAAGATATAATGTACCTCGACCATTTTGATAGAAATCACGATAAATCGCCTCATCTATCCAGCGGGGCCCTCGGCTATAATGCGCTCGTAATACATAAAAAAAAGGTTGAAATCTAGTATCGTTTGGCAAGAGGAGGGGGGTGGAGTGGGTCGGGAAGTTTGGAGGGGAGTGCCCCCACTCCCCTGGTACCTTTCCCATGAAAAGGTAATGCACCGTTCTTGAGAAAAATTAATTATTGTAACCTAACCTCAAAACACTTTAAAGTTGCTTCTGCAACGTCTCCAGGGCTGCGGGGAGTGCAGCTCCTTCAACCTTACGTAACAAAGGATAGGCACCCATGGTACCTAAGCTTTGTTACAGCGGGCTGGGGCTGCTCTCCCTCTGCGCCTCCGGTTTTTATATACACTTTAGGGGTAGTAGCCAAAAGACTACATGGAGTCGGGATAAACTCTGAAATTATAACTTTAGAAAACTGACAACAGGTCGACGGAGACCCGCTTTGCGGGGCTCCTATTTCTGTCTGCAGAGTTTAAAGGAACCTAACCAACCAAACCTCGGGGTGCCCCTGACGTCGACCGTCTAGGGTTAGGGTTTTCGACAGCAGGTCGACGCAGATTTGGAGAGCATTTAATTTTTTTGATAGTCATTACATTTAATTCCATATAAAAACAAATAAAACAAACTTACGACACTGACACATGACCACAGAACACTTCACAAGACGCAAATGGCATAATTTTTTGTTTACGTTTCGTATCAACGATTTTATAGTCCTACCAACTTATCTGTGAACTGAAAGAGGACGCCACCGTCGATGCGTCGACACAATCGAATGACATGCGTCGGCACAATCGAAGACATTTCAACATGACGGCCGTAGTTCCAATTTTCGCCATTTCACAGATAAGTTGGTAGGAGTGTACACTACATTTTACACCACAGACAATATACTGGTACCAGATTTGGTTTTCAATCACCCATTTTAACGTTTCGTTTCACTACTTATCTGATTTGAGGTTAGAAACATTTTTAATAAATTTCTCGAAAAATATGCAGGTAACCTTGTAATAATAGTGGTAGCGTTATAATCAGGGACCCAAACCCTACCAGCTTTCACCCCTTTTACCCCCCGCCTCCTGCCAAACGATACTAGATTCGACCCCTGGAAATTCAGCATGAAAGTTTTGTCTTTCCAGCAGTGTCCTTTGTAATTAGAATCAATACGAACAGAAAAAGCGTACCATTTTTATATATTACCAATGTACCTCAAAGTTCTTCACGTTTTACCAAGTTTTGTTTTCCAACTGATAAAAATGATGATGATGGTGGTAGTTTATCACTCCTACCCTCATCGCGGAAAATATTCATTTAGTTGACCTTACCAAGCAAATACTACTATTATCATAATTCTGTATCAAAACTTGGTACAGCGTGAAGAACTTTGAGGTACAGACGCCAGCAGGTCAAGCCACCCGAAACTGTCAAATTTTCCCAATCAACCTTGAACCTAATGCTTAAGCGATAAAGATGAAAATCTATTAAAGAAATTTGACAGATTGTAGTAGCATGATGTTGGCGTCTGTACATTGGTAAAACATAAAAATGGTAAGTTTTTTTCTGTATTGATTCTAATTACAAAGGGCCCTGCTGGAAAGACAAAACTTTCATGCTGAATTTCTCCTGTTCTATCAAAAATTCCTAGAATTTAATACATAAATCGAGAGGGACATTATGAGCAGATGCGATCAATATTTTTTTTTCAATACACTTCCTCGAAAACTGGTTAATATCGCACTATGAATAGGTTCACAATGCAATATATTTCACACGCGTGCGATTTTTCATTATCCAACACGTGTGCGGGAATAAAAATTGCCACAGATAACTTATACCTATACTTAGTCCAAATTGGTTCAATGCCTCTATTTACACCATCTCTATTCGGAGGTGAATGGTTTTTTAATCTCGGCAAAGAGATGTGTCTTTATGGCGTTAATATATTTGAATATTTAAATAATTTTTATAAATAGAATATCATCAAAACCCATGATTATTACAATAAAAAATACGTTTATGAACAAATTAACATTTATTTCTGTTCTAAACTCAAAAACATTTGAATTTTCTATTTTTCATATAAGGCTGTTTGTCGGCTTTATACATAATTGCTTCTCGTTCAACCTGGTGAAAGCAAAGCGCGGAAAAAAAAAGAAAATTTTAATCATAGTTTCCTAATAATCCATGACAAAAATATTTTTCGTTATTTTATTTCTTCAAAAGTGTATTGAGAAACGTCGTTTGATACACGTGGACATTTTTTATTGCAGTTCTCGGCTCAAAAACAACGTCGCCTACGGCTCGTGTGTTAATTCCGCCTCGAATGCAATAACAAAAATTCTCCACTTGTATCAAAATGTAATATTTCTGCCTTTAGGTAAGTATTGTAGCGCAGCAACCTCACGACCATAGGGGTAGTAGTAATGTTGGCAGCACTGATAAGAACGTCCAATTGGATGATCGCGGAAATCGTAAAAAGGTTGGCGCCACTGATCGAATTGGGCGACCAATCACTCGCCGCGATTCTTCCCGCGCGTCCCGTTTCTGGCGCGGTTGTGGAGCAGGAGTCCCTCGCGGTCCCAGCGTAGCAAACAGCGCAGTCCAACCTCGATCCCCGTGCAACGCGAACGCGACGCGTTTCAATCCGCGCCCGGAAAGCGCCGGCAGTTCCTAAAGCTATATAATCCTCTTGTTCAATCTTTTGTGCACCCAAAGGTTTTATTTTAGATATAATTTATGCCTCTGTACTCTAATACAGCTGTCTGTAAGCATAATACAAAAGTGTAAGCCATAATGCCATAATTATGTAAGCATAAATTACGGCTTACTCTATCCTGCTGGTTTCAATTATCTCTCTACACTATAGGTACAAACCTACCGTACCTAGTTGACGGTTTACACTCCTACCAACTTATCTGTGAAATGGCGAAAATTGGAACTACGGCCGTCATGTTGAAATGTCATTCGATTGTGCCGACTCATGTCATTCGATTGTGTCGACGCATCGACGGTGGGGTCCTCTTTCAGTTCACATATAAGTTGGTAGGACTGTACATACTTCAGTTGATCGTTAATCGATGACATCGACCGTTCAGCCTGATCCAGTGTGGGATAATGGTTGGTGCATGGCAAACGGATTACAGACGAGCGATATCGACTGACGGTGTGGAATTCATTAGCAATGATTGTTCATATCGATCGATGATCGGTCGCTCATTCGAACTTAGTTTATGGAATACTTATATCGACTGGTCGCAGCCGTTCTACCGCATTCTTGACACAGTTGCATTAGCAGACTTGGGCCTCTGACCTTTGCTATGACATGAAACTATTGCTGAAAAGCAGTTTATGTACCTACCTATCGAAATATTTTGTTTTAGATTACTTATTGTAAATTGTAGTGTTGACCGTCGTCGGTCTTCTTTTCGTGTCCCTCGGTCGGGCACTACTATCGCATTTGTCACACAATATTGTATTACTTATCAAATCAACTCATTTATACAGCTTTTATTTTTTTTTCTTTACAGTTTTCATTGCTGGCTACATTACGTACGTGTCTGTGGAAGCAGGCTATCGTAAGGGCAGAAAGAAGGACCCAAAATTATTCGCGCACGAAGTTGCTCCCGCGCGAAAATGTCCACCTAAATAATATCAAGATGTATTTTTAAATATTAAAATTACTTTTTCCATGTTTATTATTTCATTTATAATTTTTCAATCTTTCGTTGGGCGTTTACCCCCTGACGTGACGTAGGCGCGGTGGCTGGGAATACGAGTAGGTACTACAGTAACTTGCTGCAAATCTGTATGAGTAAGTACAGTAAAGCCATGTATTCAATAAGGAACAAAGTCGAGATGCTTGTCGCGGGCAGTAGCTACTCTTAGCGCTCGTTCAGACATGCGGGAATCGTGCGTTTACGAATCGCGCGGTTTCAAACCGCAAAATTGTGAAGCTATTCAGACACGCGCGGTTAATATGCGATTTCGTGCGGGTTAGCGTCAGTTTCAAAATGGAGGTCGACGAAGAAGTGTGTTTACTGTGGTTGCTCCTTAAAAAAAAGAAAAGAAAAAGGCGGTATTGGGTGCATCCAATATTACGTGACCGACTAGTACATGGTCAGTTCGTAACATTATATCCCAAATTAAGAATGTATGATAACAAATTTTTTGACTATTTGAGAATGTCAATAAAATCTTTTGATGAACTAATTGAACTGATCAGGCAAGATATTTCATGCTCTGAAACGCATTTGAGGCCAAGCGTGTCACCGGAAGAGAAACTCGTAATAACTTTAAGGTAAGATTTATTTATTGTTCTTCAAAATCAGCATAAATATTTTCTATAACTGTAGAGGACTGAGAGCCAGAACTAAATTGCGATGGTGACGGTGACGGTGCCGGAACAGCAGGAGATGATCCAGATGTAGTAAAATATCCTTGCGGGCTTGTATACTGTTGTCCTTGCCAATACGTAGGTGTGATCTGCTGAGTATTGTAGCGAACAGGGGGTGGTAAGCTTTGTCCTTTTTGTATCACTTGAAGTAATTCAATTTTGGTTGCTAAACGCCTATTTTCTGGTACTTTTCTGAGTTCTTTATATAACGACAAACAAAAGAGTTTGTCGTCATCTTGCTTGGTAATACTATTTTCTTGAAGTTCATTCTGAAAATGTTTTCGTGACTCGATACTTTTTTCTATTAAAACAGCTATTTTTTCTTCTGGCACTTGTGTTTTCTTACGTTTAGGGGGACGTATTTCAGTGGCTTCGGTTGCATTGGCGTTTAGTTCACTTGTCTCCTCACTTTGCCTTTCATTCTGTTCTTCAATATTAGTTGTAGTGTCTTTATTACTTACACTATTCTGCAGGAAAGATAATCTTGAAAAATACATATATCGGGCTCCTTTACGAGCACCTGAACCAGAAGGAGTTGTTTTTTCTTTTTTGCATTCTTTATTGTAGCAATCTCGTATGTTTTTCCATTTTTTTTGGAGTTGTGTAGGTACCTAAAAATAATAACATTATTAATAATATTCTTGTTTCAGATATCTTGGTACGGGTTGTTCATTTGGAGAACTAAGCTACAATTATCGCCTAGGAAAATCGACGATTACTGGAATTGTCCGCGAAGTATGTAAATCATTGTGGAATAAGTTGGTAAACATAGTCATGCCCGAAGCGACTGAAGATATCTGGAAGACAATAGCACGAGACTTTGAGAGATATGCAAATTTTCCAAATTGCATTGGTGCTATAGACGGCAAGCATATCCGAGTTATAAAGCCTGTTGATTCGGGTTCTTTGTATCATAACTATAAACATTACTTTTCCATAGTGCTCTTAGCACTTTGCGACGCCAACTATTGCTTTACTTATGTTGATATTGGGGCTTATGGCAAAAGCAGTGATTCTGCTATATTTAAAAATTCGGTTTTTTATAAACGCCTGACAGAAAAATCATTAAACATACCAACACCTAAACCAATATCTAATGTAGACCTAACACCAATGCCTTATGTTATAGTTGGAGATGAAGCCTTCGGCTTAGCAGAAAATTTAATGCGCCCATATTCAGGCAAATGTTTACCATATGAAAAAAGGATTTTTAACTATAGGTTATCGAGAGCCCGACGTAATATTGAGTGCACTTTTGGTATTTTGGCGAACAAATGGCGCATCTTTCATAGGCCTATAAATGTAAACATAGATTTTGCCGAAGATATAATAAAAGCTTCTTGTGTTCTACATAACTATGTGCGGACTAGAGATGGTCTAAAATTTAAAGATACTTTATATAATGCACCCATGACTAATCTCAATACCTTGCATGCGGGAAGAGGGACACCGATAAATCAAATTAATCAGAGATAAATTCGCTCATTACTTTGTGAACGATGGGCGTGTTCCATGGCAAGACACAAAGATATAGCTGCAACTAACATACCGTACTTGTAATGTTTAGGTACATAACTAAATGTAAACAAACGAAATATGGTAATACCGTTGTGACCTTCATTTAAAAAATGCTCGAAATGTCTGCATAAAGCAGCCGAAGTTTGTTTATATTTATTTAAGTACCTAAAGTATACGGAGAGTATAATATACGCTTCATAACAATAATTATAACATAATTCTGTCAATTATTTGTTGGTGAATAAACCTACTTACTTAAAATATTCTTTTTTTCCACCGTGTCTTCGCAATTTCCAAATATCTCCACCAACTCTTGCCAAGCTCGGTTCTTGATAATTTTATTTGAGTAATCATCACACTGAATGTCCCATATTGCAGGTCTCTTCTCCACCTCATCAATAAATAGTTCAGTGTCGAAACGATCCATGGCGAACTCACGAACAGTGACGTGCTCACCGCGCGGTATCCGCAACGCAACTGAACGCGAAGTAAAGACTCCATTGTAATAGAAACGCGCGGGAGCAGCGCGATTCTATTTTCTGGCGGTTGGGTTGCGGTAACCGCGCGGCTTGATTAACCGCGCGGTTATGTCTGAACGATTACTAACTAACTCATATAAATAAGACCCGCGCGATTTCCATGCGATTCTATAATCGCGCGGTTCCCGCCGTGTCTGAACGAGCGCTTAGGAGACAAATGTCCCGCGATACGTGTCGCTACTTCGTAAGTGTGCATCCATAGGTAGGTACTGCCGGCCTAGCGCGGTGGCGACGACGACTGGCGCGAAATATCAAACATGAAACCGCCCCGTTTGCGTCCATAGTGTAATGGTGACTAAGGCCTAACGCGACGGGCCCGAGCGAGATAGCGCGCGTAGTTTTCAAACGTTCCTATCCGCGCGTTATGGCCAGACTACCGAGCCTAGTCAGCAAGCGAGCTAATGCGCGGGTGGGGGGCAGTGATGCCAACTTAGTGCTTTCGGTAGTACTAGATCTGATGCATTTTCTGTTAACTCAGTGCTTAAAAATAGATTTTAGTGCCTAGCGCGCTATCTAGTGCATTTTCAATGCTGACGTAGAACGAGTGTTCAGCCAAATGAACATAGTAAAAACGAAGCAACATAATAGAATGAGCCTTCAGTGTTTTATATTCGAACTGACCTATAAATAGCTTGCGTCAGTTACGAAATTCCGAAGGAAGTTATAAAAAAATGTGGGTTCTAAAGACATGTAAAATAAGTCAGCAATAAAAAAACCAAGCCCAGCATCCACTTCACAATCTTTTGTAACACTCAAACCACAAAGCCATTTAAGTACTATGGAGCTTGAGCGGACAGGTATGGCTTTATTATTCCCGTAACATGTATTTCAATAACATTTTGTATTGTTGTAAGTTTATACGTTTTTTTTTGGTAAGGTTGTATCTTCTCTGGTGATTTTAGGTGACATTTTATTCAGGATGTAGTCAAACGTCGATACGGGCTACGTAGTAAATATTCTTCTTTTTACTAGATAGCCCTTATTAGTTTGCAACACCTGAAATACATTATAGTCGCTACAGCAGCTCGCTCGTCACTGTGGCCACCGCACGCCCCCGCCGCCGCCGTCGCGCCCGCCTTAGGCCCTAGTCACCGCGCATTCACTGTGGACGCACACTTAGGCCGTATTACAGAATTTGATGGGCCTTGGGCAAAGACAAGCGACATCAAAAAAAAAAACGCTCAAAGAGGTCGTGCGTGACATGAAGAGATCTGAGATGTCTGGTGTCGCCAGAGATGTGTCTATAGTCTAGAGACACGCGCGGAATATATTGGTCCCCTCGGGGCTTTAGAGGCGCTGTTCATAAAATTAAATACCATTTTATTACATAAAATTACCTAATATGTAACTGAATGTTAAATTGTTAGATTATTTATTTTACTTACTATATTTGCGTTCAGAGTTTAGCACACTTAGCATATCATTCCAAACTTACCCAAAGACTTCTGTTTATGTTGTCTTTACACAGATATATCTATAGGGAAAAAAATACATATAAAACGCACACTAATTTATTACAAAACCGTTATTACTCGAGTTCCTAACTATTCATAATGAGTTCCACTGTAAACTGGCTCACTTTAACTTACGTCACGGGCAACTCGCTCTAAGACACTAAACCCCCGTTCCCACGGGCGTAATAAAATCGCGGCGGGATTTTATAGCGCACTGGATTTTCAACTCTCGTTGTTGAGCCGAGCGTTAGAATCCAACTTAACAATAACAGAGTACATTCTAGCGCGTCGAAAAAACACACTGTTAGATTTTGCACTCTCGGCGCTAAGCAGAGCGTTGAAAATCCAGTGCGCTATAAAATCCCGCCGCGATTTTATTACGCCCGTGCGATCGTATCTCCTTCTTACTTACCGTAAATGAAACGGAGCGCAGCCTATATACAAATGTACTGTGAGCGCAGCGATCTCTACTGCCAGCGACTAAGTGCACATTTTGTTCAATAAATAATTACATATATTTATTGTAGATCTGTTTATAGGTAATGAATACAGCTTTCCTTTGGTGGGTTCAAATCACAGATAAGATAAAGTGGTTAGAAGGGCCTTGTGAGCGGGGCAGGCGCGCCGCACGTATGTGTGGACACACATAGTCAGCCGAAATTTGTTTTACCGGCCAGTAATCGTGCTCTCACTGTGACAACGTACGACGCTCCGCGAAAAAGCAAGAATTATGCTTTGTTGCGCTGTTATAGTGTCGGAAAAGTAGCAAGTGGTGTAGTGTAGCCCAACAAGGGATTTCTTTTCACCGGTAAGTCCAAAAACCTTAAAATACAAGTGATATTTGTAATTATTACAATAGTATTACCTATGTAGTTTGTAGATAAAAGCGATACAATCGCAAACAGATGCACAATTATACATTGCTTGCAATGCATGGGTACCGTCTTGTACTACGTGAGCGATCGCGCAATATGTTGCATTAATTGCGAAAGTCGCGAGCGGCGAGTCGAGCTTGAATTCTGCGAAATCCATGCGTATCGATAGGGTTGTACCAAGTTGTAATCAATGTCGATATTAAGTATGTGTACACACTTAACTTAAATATACGTCCAATGGAAAACATTCGATAAGGCTGTGAAATTTGATTTTTGCAAATTGCAGCTTTGTTATTGAAAATGAGATTTGCGCCTGTAACGGTTACTCAATAATAAATTCAGTATTCACCAGTCGTATACTTTTCTAGGTTTACTATACTCAAAAATATAATTATTTCCGAAGAAAAAAAGTTGGTTTTTTGAGCAACACGATGATTTTTGATAATTAACATGATTTTAATTATTTTTAATCGGCTTCAAAAAAAGGAGGTTTCTCAATTCGACCGTATATAAATATATATATTTTTTTTTTTTATGTGTGTTCGCGGATAACTTCGTCGTTTATGAAGCGATTTTGATGATTCTTTTTTTGTTGGAAACGAGATATCTCAAGGGTAGTGCCATGACAAGGAAACCAGGATCTAATGATGGCATCCCAGAGAAATCGAGGGGAACCTTAGGACTTTTTGGCGGGAAGTCAAACGAGGCGGTAATTTTGATTTCGCAAAAAGTTTATTAAATATAAAATTATACGGAAATACCACATAAATAACTTCTGACAAGACCTCGAACCACCATGAGTGTCACCAGTGGCGGTGAGGAGCCGCCAGAGCCAGGGGAAAAGAAGAAAAGAAAAATTACCGGTACTCGAAATTCTGACTCTATAAATAAATACAATATTTTTACTAAACCAAACTATAAAAGATTGTTTATAGAAAATACGAGTTCAGAATATATAGTATACGTCGAGTCGACAGAACAGGAGAAGGTAGGGAATAAAAATCCTATCACACTCACCAACCTAATATCAGACAATGTTAAAGGAGTCCTAGGTGTACATAGAGTAAATGCGCATAAAATAGGAGTAACATTTAGAAAAGCGACTGCGGCCAATAATTTTCTAAAAATGGAAGAGTTCCTGTGGAGGAATAAATTTAAAGCATTCATACCATCCTATCTGACAGAAAGGATTGGTGTATTGAGGTTTGTGCCCAAAGAACTTTCCAATGAAGATATATATAAAAATATAGTGTGTGACTCTGAAGTAATATCAATTAAGAGATTCATGCGTAAGGTAGAAGGAAAATTAGTGCCTCTGAATACAGTTGCTGTCACCTTTGCATCAACATCTTTACCGCAATACGCCTACATACAACTATTTAGATACGAGGTGAAAACATACATACCACCACTATTGCAATGTTATAAGTGTCTTAAATTTAACCACTCTGCTAAGACTTGCAGAGGCGAGCAAAACTGCTCTTCTTGTGCTGGTCGTCACTCCTACAAAGAATGCGATGTCGAAGAGATCACATGCATCAACTGCGCAGGTAATCATCTTGCCATTTCACGAGACTGTCCCATTAAAAAACAAAAAATTGAAGAGAAAAAGGCAAAATTTCTGCAGCAATCGTATGCCACTGTTGTGAAACCAACCCCTACATTTAATGAGAAATCTTTCCCTGTTTTACCCAAGGTTACTGATAAGGCTAAAACTAATGAAACTTTAGATATTAAACAAGTAGCAAATAATGATATTATAATTAACGCAATTGTTAAATCGTTGGTTGCATTAGGAAACAAGAGTGACTCTGATGGACCACTCACACATAAGAAAATAAAAGAAATATTTTTATCAAATTTAATTTAAACATGGATAATTATCTAAATATTTTACAGTATAATATACAAAGTTTACAGAGTAAAAGAAGCCTATTACAAAATTTATTAATTGAAAAAAATATAGATATCTGTCTTCTTAATGAGACTTGGTTCAAATCTAATTCTATAATTCCACACTTTCCCACATATAATTTAATCCACAAAAATTCCATAAATTCTCACAATGGAGTAGCCATTTTGGTGAATCATCGTTTAAAGTACAAAGTAGTTAATACACACTTCTCAGAATCGATTCAAAACTTATGTATCACTATAGAAACACAATTTGGAGCAATGGCAATACTTTGTGTGTACAGCCCTCCAAGTATCAGGTTTGACTCGGCAAAGTTAAAGGACATAATCAATAACATACCCAAACCTTGTATAGTTATGGGTGATTTTAACGCTCATAACATAGCCTTTGGATGCCATAGTGATAATAATAGAGGTAGATGTTTATATAATATAATTGATGAATTTGACTTATGTATTTTGAATGATGGATCACCAACAACTGTTCCATATCCTAATAGACAAGCTTCAGCGATAGATCTTGCCCTTGTTAGCTCTTCAATAGCTCATTTATGTAACTGGTATGTTCATGACGATCCCATGGGTAGCTATCATCTTCCAACCTTACTTGAGATCAACATTCAGCCATCTATGTATGACACATCACCTCCTGTGGATCAAGAGAAATATATTTATAGCAAGGCAGATTGGGACGAATATTATAGCCTATCAGAAACTTGTTTTTCCCACTTGGACTTAATAAATGATTCCCCTTGCAATGCATATAACCATTTTATAGAAACATTAAATGATTTAAGGAATAAAACAATTCCAAAACGAAAATTAGGTGCAAACACAGCAATTAAAAAACCAGTACCATGGTGGAATACAAAATGTAGTGACGCTGTCGCAAAATCAAAAGATGCATTAAAGTATTATTTTTCTCAACCCAACATTGAAAACTGGATAAGGTATAAAAAACTAGATGCAAAAAAGAAAATAATTCTGAAGGAAGAAAGTTCTTCTTCTTGGCAAAATTTATGTAGCAGCTTCAATAGGTTAACTCCAGTTTCTAGGATATGGGGATACATTAAAAAATTTAAAAAAATTGGAACAAATCGAAACAAAAACATCAATGATGAGTGGGTTCCAAGTTTTTTAGATAACTTAGCAGATTCTACTGAAATAGATGATAATAGGTGTGAGTATTTGTTCGAAAATGCTACAGAAAATGATGTAAATGTATTTCTCAAGAACAATTTCACTATAGAAGAGTTCAAAACATCTTTAAAGAGTAGGAAAGATACTACACCGGGATTGGATGACATACCTTACATGTTAATAAAAAAATTACATTTAAATGCACAAACAACATTAATTAATATTTATAATAAACTATGGAATGAATTAGTAATACCCGAGTCTTGGAAAACACAGTGTGTCATTCCAATTTTAAAACCTAATAAACCTGTAGGTAGTGCTTCTTCTTATAGACCTATTTCCTTATCATCTTGTCTGGGTAAACTCTTTGAAAATATGTTGAAGTTAAGATTAGATTATTTTGTTGAATCTCAAAACTTAATTCCTCCTATACAGTTTGGCTTCAGAAAAGGTAAAAGTTGCTCTGAAAGCCTTGTATCATTATTATCAGATGCAAAACAGGTTAAATTAAGTCACTCTAATGCAATCTGCGTGTTTTTAGATGTAAAAGGTGCTTTTGACAATGTAAATATAGAAGAACTCATTCAAGTATCTCACGATATTGGTATACCTGGTCATGTTCTAAAATGGCTTTATTCTTTTTTAAACAATAGAACTGTATTTGTTAAATATAATAATAAATTGCATGGACCTAGGACTGTCAACAAAGGCACAATGCAAGGGGCAACTTTGTCACCTTTACTTTATAACTTATACACTTCTGAAATATTAAAATATGTAGATGTCCCAGGTGTAAATATCCTGCAATTTGCAGATGACTTGCTTTTGTACAGCATAAATCAAAACATAGATATAGCAATGTCTAATATCAATAAGGCTTTGTCTCAATTATACAGATATTACCATAGTAAACTTAAATTAGAAATTAGTCCAGAAAAGAGTTCAGTTTTAGTTATCAGTAAAAATGTAAATACTCCTAGCAATATTAAAATTTCATACAATAATGTAGAAATTCCTGTTGTTAAGCAGCACAAATTCCTAGGCGTCATTATTGATGATAAATTAAAGTTTGATGAACATATTAACCATATAAGTAACAAAGCACTGAAAGGTATTAATCTATTGAGACATTTAGCAGGAAGTTTTTGGGGATCTGACCCCAAAGTTATGAGTATGCTGTACAAAAGTATAGTGAGAAGCCATTTTGATTACAGTAGTTTAGCTTACATGAATGCCAATAGCACCTTGTTACGAAAATTGGATGTAATTCAAAATATGGGACTGAGACTTATTTGTGGTGCTATGCGCTCCACACCTATTAATTCTTTAGAAGTTGAGACATGTATACCTCCCCTGACATTACGAAGGTTGTTGTTGGCTGAGAGATTTTTATTAAAAGTCATGGCATCAGATGATAATCCTTTACTAAAGAAACTAACAATACATCCTGAAATCTCACAGTCAATTCCTCCCAATGCCATTTCTGCTTCTTCCTTGGTTGGTGGAACTCTACCTGAAATGCCAACAATATTTGGACATGTAAATAAGAATTCACAAGATATTGTTAAAAACAATATTTGGCCTATATACAAAATTCCTTATAATGGTATTATTAACAGCTTTGCAATCCATTTTGACACGGTGCACAATGAATTTGATTTTTTACAGTTTAAAGACAATAGACCAGAACATTATATTATATACACAGATGGATCTAAAACAGACCATAATGTAAATGCAGCTTTCTATGATCCACAGCTAGACTTCACCAAATGTATCAAATTAAACAGGGTGTGTAGCATTTTCACTGCAGAATGCTATGCAATTTATTGTGCACTGCAGCATGTAAATAGTCTTGTAAATAATGTACATAATACTTTGATAGTTACAGACTCCAGAAGTGTTTTGTCTGCTCTACATAATGTAAATATTTCTTATAAGTTAAATTATATTATTTGTAATATTAGACTTATAATCCAAAAACTACTTGATAACTATATTAAAGTAGAATTTGTATGGGTACCTTCACACAGTGGCATTCGTGGAAATGAGGTAGCTGACACGGCGGCCCGTTCAGATCATGATGAGGATCGATCGGAGTTGCTCAAGGTTCCATTCACTGATTACTACAGCCTTTTTAAAAAACTTAATAGACACTTATGGAAGGAGTATTGGGACATAACCCTGGAAACGAAAGGCAGATGGTATGCTGAAATACAAAATGAATTACCGATTAAACCTTGGTATCATAACTTCAAATACATCACAAGAAGATTTATAACTATTATAGCACGCATGAGATTGGGACATTGCTTAACACCAGCTCACCTGAATAGGATTCGCATAATTAACAATAGTCGATGTCATCATTGTGGAGCAGAGGATGCTGATTTGGATCATATTATCTTACAGTGTTCAAGTTTTAACATTCAACGTTTGATTTTGGTCAGTGAATTGAGTGAATTAAATGACAATGACAATGACATTGAAAGTGAACGTCAACCGTCACAAAGTGTTCCCCGCCGCGTTCAGGATTTGTTAGAAAATAAGGAATATTTTAGTGTGTTGTATAAATATATTTGTAATACTATAGAAAAAATTTAATTAATGTTGTTATTTAAATGTCTAGGTTTGTATGTTTAGTATGAAAATAACGATGTTAACATAATATCACTGAGATGTACCCACGCAACCCGAAAGGGTGGCCAGTTGGTAATAATGAACAAAACTATTGATGTAAAAACTTATTAATATGTTAATGTTATTTACTGAAGTGTAACTCGTACCTTATTACCTTTGTATTGTAATATTACCATTTATGTATGCGACTGAAAGACTTGTATCTATGGTCATGAATAAAAAAATATTAAAAAAAAAAAGAGGGGAACCTTAAAACTTTATAGGCACACCTATAGCGATTTGGGTATTTTTTGTAGTAACTCGTGCATTTGCTCCCGGAAAGCACCATTTGATGAAGTGGAACTGATGAGGAAGACCATATATGGCCATCGGAACTACTCAATAATACGTAATTTACGGGTTGCGATTTGATTATTGCTAAGCAATTTATGTTCGTCACAATACATATGTTGAAGAGGAACTGATGGTGACTTCACCATCAGTTCCAGTTCTCCTGGTCCTTACTGGGAGAACTCCTCAACAATTAACGTCCTTGTATCGGGAAAAGCAATATTTTGTAAAAGGTGATGAGCAGTTGACATTAGGCTATTGTAACTTAGATAAATTACAGACTGACCCACTAAAAGTGAAAAATAAAAACTTTTTTACAATAAAAATAAACAACCGACCTACAAAAAAAAAAATACTACAAAGTGAAAAATAACTTTAATTTCGGAAGTCGGTGGCAAAAACTAAACTACAGATCCAAAGACACCGACTTCCGAAATTAAAGTCATTTTGCACTTTGTAGTATTTTTTTGGAAGTCGGTTTTTTTTTTTGTAAAGTTTTTTAGCAAATATATTATGATAACATCTACAACAACATAACATTATTATGACGAAAAACAGTGCTGCAATTAGCGAAAATCTAAAGAAAATTTGAACTTCACAGCTATATCGGATGTTTCCCCTTAATTTGACATTTTTTAAATTATGTATATCTATAGGAAGTCTATACTATTCATACCCCGTCCTCCCTCCCGAAATTAAAGTGAAATATTGCAAAACTTAAAGTAACAAAATTATAGTACAATTTATCGATATCAATATCGATTAATGCAAGCCGTAACGTGTATGAGAAATAAATTGCTTTTGCGCGTGTGTGAGTGTACGTCAAGCGCAGTGTTTGCGTTAGTGTGAGAACCAATAGCAAACTCGCGATCTAAGTGCGTGTGGTTTATTTGTGTGCGTAATGCGCGTACGTATTGGTCTCTTGCTTGTAGTGGAGTTACAGAGTGGGGGACAAGCGGCGACACGCGTTCTAGTACAAATCAGGAACTTCCTTTCTAATCTCTTTATCTGTTCTGTGGTTCAAATTATAGAATAACTTTTATATCCATTTCTATATTTCAAAACAAACATTCCACCATATTTTATGACATCATAGATACTGTCTAGAAACTACTTATAGTATTTTGTACTTGTTTGTACCAATGTATGAAGAAATTGAATTCGTTAATATCTTTGTAATTACACACCGACAAAATCTGTAACTTGGCGAAAACTTGCGACTAAATTTGGGAGATAACAGATCTTAACTAGGTGCCTTAGTTTTTGAGATACACTTCTGGACACATCTTTTGGCCCACCTTGTATTTTCAGTTTCGTTTGGTCCTAGCTAAAATTTTATATTAGGTCGAGCAAAAAGTTTTTATGCAGTTTTGAACCTGGCACATTCACAATTTCATTCAATAGTCTTTTTTTGAATTTCGAACACAGAATTTAAAGAAACAAAAGACAATTTGGAGCCTGTTTGTTGATATCAAACAATCGAATACTAAGAAAACTTGGTTTTATTGGTTTACTTGGATTTAATTCTTGAAAAAGTGATTGATATCTTTGGTTTTGCAACAAACATTACTTATTCTTAACATTAAGGTGAGGTTCTATCAATAATCTATGGATACTTCACCTGAAGTCGCCGCCCAAGCTGTGGCACTTATTCAGGCCGGACACAGCCAAAGAAACGTGAGTGCTCAACTTAATTTAAGTCGATCTGCGGTCCGAAATGTTTATCGGAGGTACCTAGAGACTGGCGGCTTTGTTCTTCGCCAAGGAAGGCCACGATCTCGGGTCACAACTGAAAGGCAGGATCGATTCAACGTGACGACCAGCTTGAGAAATCATCACCTTACCTCCATTGAGATACAAAACCAACTTCGCGACTTCCACGGAGTATCTGTGAGCGCTCGAACTGTTCGGAGAAGGTTAAAAGAACGCGATATGGTACCACACAAGCCAGCTAATGGCCCCAAACTAACGCGAGCCCACCGAACAGCGCGCCTTCATTTCGCACGCAGTCATTTAAATTGGACACAGCAAGATTGAAGCCGTGTACTCTTTTCTGATGATTCTAAAATTGTGTTACATGGCAATGATGGAAGGAAGAAGGTCTACCGACGTACAGGAGAGCGTTTCGCACAATGCTGCTTTGAAGAGAGGGTTGCTTATGGCGGTGGCTCATGGACTGTCTGGGGCCAGTCTGGGGCGGTATATCCGCGAGCGGCAAAACTCAACTTGAGGTTGTTACAGGACCACGGCTGCCAACATTAAATGCTGAAAGGTACATTCGTGAGTGCTTAGAACCTCACGTGAGACCATACGCGGACTATGTGGGCCCAAATTTCCTTTTTATGCATGATAATGCAAGAGCCCATGCGGCCGGCATCGTCAGGGAATATCTTCGGGATGTGAACATTACAGTTATGGACTGGCTAGCCAGAAGCCCAGACATGAACCCTATTGAGCATATGTGGGACGAGCTAAAAAGACGTGTTAGGGCTCGTCAGCCAGTTGCCCAGACGATGCAGGAGTTGAAAACTGCCATAGAAGAGGAATGGGAGATGATCCCTCAAAATTTCATAGAGCGGTTGATAAACTCTATGCCTAATCGTATGAGAGCTGTGGTAGATGCCCATGGAGGCAACACGCGTTATTAAATTAAACCTTTATTTGATAAAACATGTTTTTTATTCAAAAATCAATTGCCTTTAACAAGGCGCATATCCGACTTGTTAGGCGTAGCTCCATGTCGTATGGTATTCTGAATTCAAATTTAAAACAATACGATCGAAAAAGATGGTAAAATGTATCAGGTTTAAAACTGCATCAACAGTTTTTGTTCAATCTAGCAATCATATTTCGGTAGGGGCCATCGAAACCTAAACTCTAAGGTGGGCCAATAGATGTGTCCAGAAGTGTATAAAACGGGTCACGCTAGGGAAATTCTCCAGCTGGGCCACCTAGAAACGCATACAACTTTGAACCAGTGACCGACAGATTCTGATATTTGGCAACTGATTCAGACTAATTAGCGACTAAATTTGTGAGAAAACAGATCTTCGCTAGGTGTCTTAGCTTTTGAGATTCAAAATGGGCCACGCTGGGGAGACTCTCCAGCGGGGCCACCTATAAACCCTTATATCTTTTGAACCTGTGACCGGCTAATTCTGATGTTTGGCGACACGACTAATTTTTTGTGTTATCAAAATTAAGATCCGTGATGGTGGCCATGCCAGTGTCAGCCACACGTCTTTTCATACTTCGGTTCATAGGTGGGTTTCAGGTGTTATAATATGCAAACACGCGGTAGCTACATGAGAGCGAAGCTAAACGAACTTGGCTACGTTCCCAGTGTGGCCTATGATGTTCGACCGTCGATGCGAATCGTTTTGCTAAGCCGTAAAAACCGTGCGAAGCACACTAGTTTATTTTTGTTTAAAAACTATTGAGTTGACTGTACATATCATATTTTGTGAACCCTTCAAGTGTTGAAGTGTGTGTGGTGGTGGTATTAAAAAAAAAAACTAATATGTTAAATTATCCATTTACTAAGCTTTAATGCACAAATAACATACATAGTAATGGTTGAACCATTTATTTGCAAATGTACAACATAGGCCAGAATAACCTATAATTATAGCAATGACATGACGTGAGACAAAAATTGGTGAAATCAGTTTGAAGGTAGAGGCATAAAACAATAAATTTCTTGTCAACCAACTGACCCCATACACCCAGAAACTTGGGAAGCGTGTTAGTGTCATTCAAATTTGTAATTATTACATCGCAATGTAGAAAAGCTTGATGTCGAATATTATATACGCTGACAGGATCCCAATAAATACAAAATGCAGATTTACTTTGTGGTAAATTGTTGCCAAATATGGAATGATTTAAACTGTATGTATCTCTAGGGCGGTTTGCACAACGGCATACGAACGCTAAAAAGATTTAAATTATATCTACATTCCTCTGAATTATTTGAAGTTGATCTGTATCGACTCGCTGGTTTTCATATGAATTCATACGCATTCCAAGAAAAGAGGTGAAATATGTTAAATGCTAACTGAATTTTGTAAACTGTGGTGCAATCATTCGGAAAAGCCATCTTCCCACAGCCAGCCGCAAATAACACAAGTACAATGGATTTTTTTACTAATTTCAATTTGGTTAAATTGAAATCAGAGATTTATTTCTCAAGTACAATGGATTTTTGTACTAATTTCAATTTAACCATCAGAGATTTATCTCTGATGGTTTTTATAATTGTTTATATTCCCTGGGCAATCGTAATAATGCGTCGTAAAGTAAAACTCACTCTATATTATTCAATATTAAATCATGATGGTTTTATTTTTAAAGATTAGATATTATTTCGAAGTGCAGCAAAATAAAATTTACGTTAAGGAAATCGAAGGGTGAAAATTAATTAATTGATTTTATAAATCTGCAAGAATTCATATTGGTGTTTAATACTTGCAATTTGTGCAGTATTTTGTACACTGCATAGTGTACTATAAGATGAAATCTTTTGCAGTGATCCGGAGCTGCGAACGACTCTTTTGTGGAGAATTACTAACTAGCTATCATTTATAAGAATGTTATCCTGTATTGTGTGACAAAATTGAAAGTATTCTGTAAATTAATATTTTTTCATGGACCATCTATACAGGGTGTAAGTGAAAAACAGTGGCAATCTTTTAAGGGGTCATCATTATGAACAACTGGAATCAAACCTGAAATCGCGAAAAAAAAATCTGAATCGAATTATGCGAACATAAATGTATGAACAGCTGATTTTTTTTTCGCGATTTCAGGTTTGGTCCCATAGTAAAAGTCGATTCATAATGATGAGTACAATGACCCCTTAAAAGATTGCCACTGTTTACACTTACACCCTGTATAAAGAAATCAAACCTGGGTCCGTGACCACGTAGGTAGGCAAGCCAAACTACACATACGTAATTTCTTCGTATCCCAAATACCGAGATTTTTGTGAATACTAATCATCTGTTATCATAAAAGTATTCACAAAATTGCTAACCGAACCTCTAGTGACTTTTTCATTGTTGTGTAGCAAAGAATGGGATTGAATATTCATTGTTAATACGAAGAACTAAACGTATCTACACAAACAGGTACAACATTCAAATCGGTATGTCTACCGATTTGACCTTTATTAGACATGATTGTGTAGTGTAGTATTAATTCATGTCAGTTTTGTTTTCTAATGTTATTTTATATTATCAAATAACACAAAAGAAACTTAAAATTATATAGTCTATTGCATGAGCACACAGATGAAATTAAAAATCGGGGTCATTTTAAGTACCTATTTAATCAATACGGCATGTTTCGATTACATATGTACTTATTTAGTATAAAATACTCAATTGACATAATACACTGATTTCAATTTCACCTTTACATTCGATGCGCCCATTAGAATTAATTTATTGGCTACACAAATAATTATTAACTAAATTCAATTTTATCACATGAAATAAAATTGCAGTTACCGCACAAAAATGCATTAGGTGTACAAAATGTAACCAAAATATAAATTACGTTAATACTATTTTATTACTCGGGTTATACGCCTAGAATTTGAAATGCGCCATTATTACAGTTATTCGCCTGAATAAAACGATAAGTAAAAAATGTAGCATAGTAGAAAATAACATCAAAATCACCGCCATTCCATCATTTCAATAAAAATAAATATTCACTATAATTTGACCGTGTGTTCCATCAGGGTGGACAACGGGGCTTTTATCATAAAACTAAATAATAACACTGTATGTGACTAATATGTCGTATAAATACAGTTCATTCATACATATCCATGTTGTTTATTTCTCATACATTGTGAATGTGTCGCGTCGTAAATAGAATGTAATTATTTAGTATTATGATGTAGTATTATACGTGCAGGTAGTATTAAGGAGTGGTTCACATTCATTCAACATCCATTTGTTCTTGTGTCTGTTGCGCATCGCTGGGCGCGGTACCGGCGTCGGGCTGTCCGTCGCCCGCAGTGGGGTTAGCCGGCGGTGGGGTCTTCTCTTTAGGTTTAGGTTTGTTTAACACCGGATTCACAGTATTCTCAAAGGTCTGGAAATATCAACAAGTCTAAGTTAACACTAATATTTCGGCGTAAAAGGTAGCTGGTCACGATTCCTAGAGCCTCGCGAAGGATCAATTTTCTTAATCAGCTATAGACTATTAAGTATGGTTAAATAAAAGTATGCACCTGTCGTTCCTGGCGGATCTGATGCGTGGTGTGAGGCGGCGGTTGGTGACGCGGCGTGTGCGCCAGAGCCTGGCGAGCGCTCTCTAACCAGTTTAGTGCATTCTTCGCAGCTTCAGCCACTTTCTGCATGTCAGCGTCAGCCAAGTGAGAATACTTTACGTCGCCAGCTCTGAAAATAATAAAAACACATTAAAATTATGACATAAATTTATTGTGTATTTTGCTGAATGTTTACAAATGGTGCACCTTTAGCGACACGTGTTGCGGGACATTTAGTGAATACGAGGCTTAACTATCAACAACTCTCTTAAAACAAAAAGGTAACTTACTTGTATAAGTCAACAGCTTTGTTAGCTAACTGGATTGCTCTTGCAAAGTCATCTAGTGCTCCTGGGCGCAGTTCAAACTCCAAACGGCGCTGTTTGATAGGTTCGCCTTCTGTTCTTAACTCCGTCAGTTTATCACTATACACCTGGAACGAAATACGTCAGTAAGATAATATTATTCCATCAGGTATTTTGGTCTTTCAACACCTATTTCAACACGATGGATGAGGTCTAAGATGGAACAAACAACATAGGATATCTATTCACTCTAATTTGAAGGTTGTTTAATTTTGGTGCTAGCCATGGTACCATGGTACTCATGCTGGCAGGGAGTTCCACCCTGTTACTAGCACACAATATGAACAATTTTATTTCTTTTATAGTATCTCACCTGTCTGTGTTGATCTTCGCCTTCGTCATACAGCCATTGTTCCAGAGCGTCCAACTGGTTAACAAGCCGGTTGCGGTTATCTTCCGCTATGAAGTCATGCAGGGTTTCGCCCTCCGACAGTTTACCACGCAATTCGTAAACATATTCCTCCAAAGCATTACGAGCATCTGCCCGTTCTTTTTCCTGTCTGTCTTGAGCTTGCATTTTACCCTGGAACCCAGTAATCCGAATAAATTAGAAACGCGATAAAGATTCGGTACATAGCATTAACAAACTATAAAATACTAAACTAGAACCACTTTGTTCAAGTTTCACAATTAAATTATGAATTACCTCTTGTTCCATGTATCCATTCAGATCATGTTTACCAAGTCCATGTGTCTGAGCATCAATTGGCAGTTCAATGGTTTTAACAAGAACCTTCTTGGTCTTATCCTTGGTTTTATCCTTTTTATCATCAGCATTTTCCTGGAAATAGGCACACAAGTTCAAACCTATAAATTTAAAATATATTCCCCACTACCATCACTGCTTGGCTACTTGCTTTTTTTTTAAATTATTGCATTTCATAGAAGTTCAAGTGTATTTCCAAGCAGTGAGGTGACCCATTTGCATTCATTTCATATTTCTATTTTAAATACCTTTAACTTATTAATAATTATAATAATTTAAAAAAAAACTCAAACGCAAGTCCTTCTCACTCCAGGGTTACTGCAGAACGAAAAAGCGGGAAAAACGAAATAAACAACTTCAAGCTTGACAAAAACATGCGTGGACACAGAGATAAAAGTTTAAAAGAACAAAAACAAGAAGAAATTGCATGAGGCAGTGTTAACCTCATGACACAAGAAATTTGTGCAAATGGACCTCAAGATGAGGGTGGGGACGAAACAATATCTTGTGATGTCTGCTGCCAGAAGTTTGCAAAACAGAGGACTTAGATGATTGAATAGCGTTAGAATTTAAAAAAAGAGTGTTATGAAGAGAAGGCGGGCAACAAACAACACGGGACTGGACACACGCGCTACCGACACGTACCCCGCTGAACCACTGTCCTACTTTCTGTGTCCACGACTGTTTTTGTTGAGGCTCCCCCTTCATTTCGTCGTCTCTCACCTCTTGGTTTTCGGGACCATTTTGTTGCTGATCTTGGGCGGCGCCATTAGTATCCATAGCAGCATCTTGACCCTGAGAATTTTCACTAGTATTCTCCATATCTACATTGTCACTTTGAGCAGCATCTTGTTTCTTTTCAACAAGAGAAGCAGAGGCGACAGTTATAATGCCATGAATGTTCACTCTAACTTTGAGTTTTACTTTCTGCGACTCTCCCTCAGCTGTTGGCTGAACATCTCTGATATGCCATTGACCTGTAATTGTTGATTGAATATGTAAAGCATTCATTCTCAATACCCATCATATTTACATAATTATTTCTATTAAAGTTATTTTACATACCAATGAAAGTGTCTGGGAAGGGCACTTGATCAGAATAGTAAGCACTGACAGAGAAAGGTTCCTTTCTGTAGAAAGTCAGCATCTTTGAGAATGGAGCAGCATGGAAGGCGGAGAACACCTGGAATTAAATAAATATTGATAAAACATAAGTAAGTTCCCATTGATAAACGTAAGTACAAGTGAAATTATAAGTGACAATTATTTATTAACAAAATATTTTAACGCAGACCGACTCAGTTTTAGTTTGGGTTTCTTTAGACAAACTATGAATTTGGTTGTCATAGCGACGGCAATTGCATTAAGGCGTTCTTTTATGTATAGATTTTTTATATTCATAGGACCATTTCTTTATAAATTAAACGCAATTTTGTCTATGTCTGCATTAAACACAGTACATTGCAAAAATGTAATTTAAACTTGGTTACAAAAATTGTCTTATGATGACACAGAAAAGTTACTGGTTGTTTTAAGTTAAATATTATTTTTAATTCAATGTTTTCATTTCATTAGTCTGTTATGTTATTCATTATTTATGTATTATCATAAATCTTAGGAAATATTTTTGTAAACTAATTTGCACTTATGATACCTGAGATACATGTTTATCCTAGTTCCGGTTAAGCCCATTATTATATACCTACTATTTTAGTTTAAGCCTTAATATTGTAAATATGCATTATTTAAATGAATGAGTAAATAAAAAAATAAATTAATTAATATATATATTATGTATATATATATCATACAAGGAGGAGCTCGTGGCTAAGTAATAACAGCCGCACGGGTTGATCCATCAGGCTAAGCTACGCTTGCCGGGGTTGGTCAGTGGATGGGTGACCACCTTTACTTAACGAGTCTCCTCAGTGCCTCGGAAAGCACGTTAAGCCGTTGGTCCCGGCTGTCATTCGTGAATCTTTGACAGTCGTTAGGGGTCGTCAGAAGTTCGAAAGTCTGACAACCAGTCTTACCAAGGGGTATCGTATTACCCAGTTACTGGGTTGTGGAGGTCAGATAGGCAGTCGCTCCGTGTAAAATACTGGTATTCAGCTGCATCCGGTTAGACTGGAAGCCGACCCCAACATAATTGGGAAAAGGCTAGGGGCAGATTGATATATATATCATACACTTTTTTGATTTTGCATTAGTATTTTGCGAATCGGTCTAAAACAATTTCGTTTTCTTTAATTTCCATAATTTACAATGTTATGACACATGTGTCAGGCTGTCAGGCTGTCAAGCTGTCATTAGTTTTTCTTTTAAATTTTCTCTCATAGAGTTTCTTACTGGCTTAGTCTATGAAGGTTATTTTTGATTTATATAATTTAAATTATTTTTTATCAATATGTGAGCTCAAATATTGCATTTTATAAATAATTATGATTGTTTACTGAATAACTGTATCCTAAATTAGATATATATAATGTGTGAATGTGTGTAGGGTAATGAAGTATTTGTAATAATATCCTGTAGTTGTTTATACAAACCTAAACATCTACATAACACCTTCTATAAGCTTCATGGTAAAATCATGATTGTGAAACTTTACTGCAGACAAACTCGATGCATTTATTTAATTAAACCAATTACAGGCACTTTTGAATTCTCAAGGGGGTCGGCAGACAGAAAGATGAAGCTAGTTGCCCATTCCAAAGGGTAGTAGGTTCCTATGGAGAAGAGCAAGCAAGAAACTCTATAGGCACACACACATGGACATAATGAATAAGTGTCAAGTGTACCAACCTCCATGTCTCCATCCTCTCCCTTTGTGGCGTCCCAGGCAAGTCGCACGGCGTAAGGCTGCGCATCAGTGACACTGAATTCACGCACGCGCACCGCCGGGCTCAGCATAGCGCACTGCAGTGCACAGCCGCGGGACACAGCTTCGTCCTGAAATATTACATGCACATTTACATAGTGTCTTAAGGCGCGGTATTAGCTCAATATTCACAAAAATTGGTTTCTTGGATTGTCGAGTATGACGTAACACAATAAAATATCCAACGCAAAAAATACAGTGGACAAAGAAGGGTTTAAAGAAAATTTTTAGAATAGAATGGTAAAAAATAGTTTGATATTCCAAAGAAAAATTTGGAGTTGCTCCACAAAAATAAACTTTGGCGTCGAACTCTCTGTATTTTCAGCGATAATGACATTCTTTTTTTTTTTAAATAATAATATTAGCATTTTTTTTAAACTTTAACCGGACAATTATTTAATTTATTGTGTATATTCTAAATAATCTAAAGAAACCCGGGAAAAGAAATGCCCATTTGCAGTTCGGTCACATTGTCAAGACAAATATTATTTTCCATTTTCAACCTTATTTCAAGCCAGCTAATGGTGACAATAGATTACGTGGTTGTGCGAGTGCGGTTGTACCGTTTAAGAGGGTACCGACCGCGCAGTGGCGCCCTCATCGTTTGTTTGGTTATTTCTTTTAATTTCGAATGAAAATACAGAAAATAAGCAGGAATAATTGTGCTCCACGGGACTATACACTATTATTATTACAAATAGTAGCTTTATATTGTTCAGCTTTATTACGAGGGCTGCCTAAAAGGCAATGACTGCCTGATAATAGTTGTGACGTTTGCAAACCTCCCGCAATTATTAACAAAAAAAAACCATATGGCTTTTTCATCTTTTTGAATTTAGAATTCGAAAACAAAAGAATGTTTTTTGATCGGTCGAATAGTTTTATTGTAACGTCTATTCAAAGGCGACAAGTCGGTTGTAAAAATGGAAATTTCAGAGGAAAATATGCGTGCGATAATTTTCTACAACTTTCAAAGGGGATTAATGCGACTTCAGTGCTTTGAGAAGATCACTTCTGTGTTTAGTGATGCAGCACCATGTCTTAAGACTGTAGAACGCTGGAATTAAAATATTTAGAATTTCAACGTGGGCACTCTAGCTTCAGTGACAAGCCACGTGAAGGTTGTCCAAAATCCGCCATGACGCAAAAGAATATCGACGCCGTGCGGCAGCTAAACGTCGAAGACCGTCATGTGACATACCGTGAAATAGAGGCAGCCGTGGGCATTTCAGGGACTACTATCCAAAAAATCCTGCACGAAGAACTCGGCTAAGAAAGTTGATCTTTCGTTGGATACCAAATTTGCTTAGCGACGACCAAGAAGCAGCCCGTGTTAGATGGTGTCGCAAAACTCTGCAGCCATTCAACCGAGGAGAGTCAAAACACGTTTATGATATGGTTAGTGGTGACGAGTCTTATGCTTACGGTCCAGATTCCAAGCAGCAGTCAACTGTCTGGGTCTTCCAAGATGAGCCAAATCCGACCAAAGTCATACGCTCACGGAGCACTTAAAAAAAAATGGTTGCCTCGTTTGTGGCAAAGGGTGGTCAAGTCGCCACTATTGTACTAGAAGATCGCGAGACGGTTAACGCTGACTGGTATACCACTGTTTGTTTGCCACAAGTCATCACAGAGTTTCGAAAAAACAACTCAAGACGTTGTATGATACTGCACCATGGCAATGCAAGTTCGCACACTGCCCGCGATACAAAGATGTTTTTGAGCACACAAAATGTCGAAATTTTAGATCACCCGCCTTACAGCCCTGACTTGAGCCCTAAAGATTTTTTTACGTTCCCCAAAATTAAGCAAAGTCTTCGTGGTCAACGTTTCAGCTCACCTGAAGAAGCTGTTGACGTATACAAATCGGCTATTTTGACTACCCAGAAAGGGTGTATTCCCGTTCGTCCCTCTAGGCTAGGGGGACGAACGAGAATTCGTTTTTAGGGTTCCGTACCTCGAAAGGAAAAAAACGGAACCCTTATAGGATCACTTCGTTGTCCGTCTGTCAGTCTGTCAAGACCCTTTTTCTCAGGAACGCGTGGAGGTATCAAATTGAAATTAATATCCAATACGTAAGTCTATGTTCTCTTGGAGTCCTAAAAAACTCAAGCTTCTTAGTCAACGCAATAAAAACATACGGCCATTTATGCGACATTTTTTGATACTCGCATGTAAATCAAAACCTACAGGGTACTTCCCGTTGTCCTAGAATCATGAAATTTGCCAAGAAGCAAGATTTTTTGTGCTGTGAAACAAATAAAGAAAAAAGTCCGAAAATTGTTAATTTGTAATTCTACGATATAAAAAAAAAATCAAATCTGTCAGTCTGTCATGACCCTTTTTCTCAGAGACGCGTGGAGATATCAAGTTGAAATTAATATCGAATACGTAAGTCTATGGTCCCTTAGAGTTCTAAAAAAATCAAGCTTCTAAGTCAACGCAATAAAAAAATACGGCCATTTTACGACACATTTTGATACTCGCAACTGTCGCAAGTAAATCAAAACCTACAGGGTACTTCCCGTTGACCTAGAATAATGAAATTTGGCAAGAAGCAAAGTCTTACTACACAAGTAAATAAGTTTGTTTTTAACCAACTTCATTAACCGACTTCAAAAAAAAAGGAGGTTCTGTATTCAACCCGTATGTATGTATGTATGTAAGTATGTATGTTTGTTGGTCCGCGATTTTCTCAAAAACTAATGAACCAGTTTTGATGATTCTTTCACTGACGTGATCTACATGCTTTCAGGAAGGATTTAGTAGATAATACATTATGATTATGTAATTAGTCTTATGTACAAAGTTATATGCATAAATATACTGTATCTCCGGCATTTCTAAGCCGATTTTGATGATTCTTCTTTTCGTTCGTCTTGGGCTTACTTATTAAATGTAATTGAATATTCAAATAAAAATGGAAAAATAAATTTACTTTAAAAAAAGTAAAAACCAACTTCAAAAACCAAAAATGAATAAAATAACTTTCTTAAAACATTTAACAGCTTCTGAAGACGGTCTGTTTAGTCCTTCAATGCACTTTAGCTTGGCACCGACTTCAGAAGCTGTTAAGTTTTTTAAGAAAGTTATTTTATTCATTTTTGGTTTTTGAAGTCTGTTTGTTTCACTTTTTTTATTGGGATAATTCTTTTCAATTACGGAACCCTTCATTGTGCGTGTTCCGACACGCACTTGGCCGGTTTTTTTTTTGGTGGGGGCGAACGGGAATACAGGAAAATTTTTTTTTTTTAATAATAATTAATATATATAATAACGAATTCCCGTTCGTTCGTCCCCCTAGAGGGACGAAGTCGTGGGGACCAACGGGAATACACCCCCCACTTCGGGGTGGAATAAATGTTTTAAAAACTGGTTTGAACGCATGCAAAAGTGTATTAAATATCACAGAGAACTCTTTGAAAAACAATAAATGGTAATAATCTATTAGATTGTCTATACTTATTTCAAACAAAACAACTTAAAAGGCAGCCCTCGTATAATCGTTACAACGGAAAAATTGTAATAACAATAACGTATAGCCATGTGGAGCACAATTATTCTGGCTTATTTTCTGCATTTTCATTTAAAAATAAAAGAAATAACCAAACAAACGATGAGGACGCCACTGCGCGGTCGGTAGCCTCTTAAAATCGTAGTTAGTCCGCGCCTTAAGATCAGACTAGAATGCCAAGCATATAATTGGAAGGGATTTAGGCGAAGTCTTCTATATGTCGGAAACGGTAAACAGTGTCCGGGATGTGCTGATGTGGTCTCTAAAAACGCTCACAGCAGCAAGTTTATGCTGACACCAGATATCACCAATAGCGTTTTATAGAAGACTCTACCTTTATCCAGTAGTGAGCCGCAATGTAAAATGTCAGTAGCAAATAGCTTTGTCACAAAATAAATTAATATGTTACCTGATTTAGAGTGGTTGAGGCATGCTTGTTAAAGACTTGTTCAATCAAGTTTTTGACTGCTGGAATTCTGGTAGATCCTCCAACAATCTCAACGGAATGAATGTCTTCAGGTCTCAGTTCTGAAAATATGATGAATGAAATGTAAATGCAAAGGATTCATTTTAATCTAGAAAAGTAAAATGTTGTAAAAGTCAAATCAATAGCAGTGCAGGAATATAATGATCAATCACTTACTAGCATTGTGCAGTATAGCTCTCATAGTTCTCTCAATACGTGTGAAGGTCTCAGCACAGATCTGCTCCATCTGGGAACGCTGCAAGTCGCTCGAAACGTCGCGCTCCTCCATGAAGCACTCAATGTTGATGGGCAGGCGAGTACTGTTAGCCGACATCTGCTTCTTCAGTTTCTCTACTTCTTGTAGAAGTCGAAGGAAAGCCCTGATGGTAATGTAGATATTTTATTATTTTTTAATTCAGTACAGTATTTTTACGGTTGTAATACTAGTAGGTTGTACTACTACTGTAATACTTAAAATTGCTGTTGCAGTCAAAACTCATAACCAGTCAAAAGTACTTTTAACTAGCAAAATCAGTCAAAAGTACTTTCGACTGTAAGCTCTCGACAATAGTACTTTTGACTGAAATTATAGTCAAAACTCTTAAAAAGTTAAGGTGGTCGACATAAATTACGAAGAAATACACATATAGTTTTTTCAAACTAAATGTAATTAGAGAATTAACAGATATTTGTAAAAAATGAGTGAGTACGAAAAGAAAGAACGTTTTTTCGGAAGAATTTTAGCCATAGAAGATATGAAATATAGTAATTTCAATGTTATGACAAAAGAACAATTTAAAAAGTTTGCAATGAAAGTGGAAAAAAGTTTCTGCAAATTATGTCTTCCACTGGAAGACACAATTTGCATTTGCAAAAATTCAAACCTCATGATTTCATGAAATCGCTAGATTTGAGGTCAATTCTAAAATATGGAGTTGTATTGCTGATTCTAATGATTATAATTCTGTAAAGCCATATTAGCTACGGCCGCGTCTCATATTTTAATCAACATACAACATGACACTGACCTGCAAATTGTAAAAAACGTAAGAAAATTTGAATTTCGCGGGCTACCTTAGCGCATCCCCCTTAAGAATGAAACTCTAGTGGTAAAAGTAGTTTTGACTAAGAGCGCCAGACAAAATCACTCTTAACCACATATTGTCAGTATCACTATTAACTACAGATTTTCAGACAAAACTACTTTTGATCAACATGTTTAGTCAAAATTACTTATGCCTGATTTTTTCAATTAAAAGTACTTGTGACCAATTAAAACTATATGCAAGCGCACAATAAGGATGTGGTATGTTTCCTCGTTTCCTGCTCATTGAAAATGTTAAAAACATAATTTGCATGCAAATCTAAAATGCATATTGATATCTATTGATAATTCCTATTAATTGACATGTATTGTAATAATAAAATTGTAGTTGATTACCTTTGATTTTTCCTAGCATCCAACTTTAATCTACTGAAGATATCTTGGCAGAAATACTCAGCCAGTGCCATATCAATGTCCCTTCCACCACATTGAGCATCAGTTGATGTAGCCAGAACACGCAGCTTACCCTTGTTGAAGGCGCATGCAGACACCTGATGACCAAATAAATGTAGATGTAAGAATGAACTACTTCTATTCCTATCTCTACCAATATTTAACAGAAATTTCAATAATTACCTGAAGTGAGCTATGTCCAAAGTCAACAAACACTACATTCTTAGGCTTCTCCTCAGGTGCAGGTAAGTCTTGCTTATAGATACCATAAGCCAAAGCAGTGGCAGTTGTTTCATTCATAAGACGCAATACATTCAGTCCTGAAAACCCATGTATGTATTTGTATATTGTTTCATACATTTTTATAAATTAGTTGTAAAGACTTAACTGAACTGTAAAACACTAGCAAACCACAGAAATAAGTTTGTGGTATAATATTTAGGTGTATGGTTTACTGATAAATATAATCATTATGGTACCACTGAATTACAATTTGGTACTACAGTTATGTGTGATATAAATCAATTGTTCTACTGTGAAGTTTTAATTAATATGTATAGTTGCTGTGTTGTACAAACTTAATACCTAATACAAAGACATACAACATACAAAGTCTCACATACCTGCGATACTGGCAGCATCCAATAGAGCATTTCTCTCAGAGTTTGTGAAGTAACTAGGCACAGATATGACACAGTCATTAATTGGTGTCTGCAATGCTATGGTTGCACTATCTTTCAATTTCGTAAATAGCATAGCCGTTATCTGAAAATGACACAAAAGTATAACCATTCATGTAAATCTTGTATCTGTTACATGTAATTCATTACTTATTTGTAGCAAAATGGTAGATAATAATGACAAACAACAATCACACATTGCCCTATGTCAAGGATAATTAACTTATCATGATTCTGTAGGACTAACTAAACTATTAGTAATATTACCTGTTCTGGAGTGAAAACATTATCTTCACCCAGGTAGTTGACTCGGATGCCAATTCCATCATCAGGTCTTTGTTCCACTTTGAATGGGAAATGTTTCAGCTCTTTCTGAACATAAGGGTCAGAGAATTTTCTACCTAACAGTCTCTTGAAACCAAATACAGTATTCTTCATATTTGTAACCATCTGGTTCTTTGCAGCCACACCTAATATTCGATTTTTCGATGAAAACGCCACACATGATCTGTAAATTCAATTTATATCACAATTTTAAGTGTGTCTTATCACAACTGCCAATAAAGCTGTTTATACTTAGAAGAAACATGTTCAGCTAAGGATTTACTTTCGTCTCAAGCTACAATCAGTAGGTAGACAATTCTTTTGTTTGTAAAGTTTTATTTAGGTCAGGTTTTCATTATTTTGTTCTAACTCAAATTAATTTATTCTAGAAATGTTTAGAAAGCATTACTAAAATGCATCATGGAAAAAACAAAATTTTCAAAGTCACGGATTGGAGTCATTGAACTCAACTGAATAATTTTATGGGCTAGGGGGAACCCTAGCCCATAAAATTATTCTATTAAATACCTAATTTTATGACTACAGTCCAAATAAATCAGGGGGAAAATGAAATTACATTTCTATATTTTAAGTAGTTCTTAAACATGGTGCATATTTCATGAAGAGTTTATTTGGTGTGTTTTATTGAACAAAACTTTTTAGGTCTCAATGATATTAAACTCTCATAGAACTCTGAATATGATTAATTATATATAGGAACACAGGAAAATAATGTTTTTTTTCACATCTGTTCAAAATTAGGTCAGTCTGACATAATAATTACAAGTGAGATGTAGACTTTCTTGTGTGTGATGTTCAAGGAAAGGAATAAACATTGTAATTCTTATTAAAAACCTCCTTTCTATCTCAGAAATTAAAACTTGTTAAACTACTTATCTAGTTATGTTACGTTACATAGGTAAATTAAACATAACCAATGAAATATTGTACAGATGTGTCCAAAACAATTTAATAAGATCTGTATTATGAATGCAATTGAAATTGGTCAAATTCAAGTGTGACTAACCTACAATGAAACATCAAAAATCTGCAAGGACATTGAAAACATGAAAATTGTATGATGTTCACAGATGAAATACTATGACATTACATACATATTTCGTAATCTTAATTTGCTTAGATTACTGCAATGCAAAGGTAATCCATGTTCTTAACGCATCAAGAAAATAATTCATAAGGTTTGAACATGACAAGCAGATAATCAAATCAGATGTTACGAGGTTCTAATGATTTGTCAATGGGCGAACCATGATGACAGAAAAATTACAATATTTTACTATAAAATAACAAGAATAACAATGTTTTGTACTTACGGAGTACCGCGAAGACTGTAATCATTGGCTATTGTCTCAATACCACCTGCTTTAGCAACAGCGACATAACATGATTCATTACCGAAATCAATACCAATGACGGACATAGCGGCCATCGTGAACTAAAATTTGACTCAATATAATACAAGAATAGTTAAATCTTGCTTATCTTCCGAATCACACGAACAGAGAAACACGTTGCTGTTTGCTGAACTCGACAATCGATCAATCTATCGTACAAACGCCGGTTTATTGCCGCATAGTTCCTTCATTCGTGCTGGTACCCGAATTTTCTAGAAGTGTGGCCAGTAGTGATGCCCAAAATGGAATTAAAAAAAAAAGAAATAGTCGATTTGTAAAATCCAGCATAAAGTACTAAGAGTCTCTGGATCATAAATATGTCATGTCATGTGGCATGCGCTAAGGTAGCCGGCGAAATTAAAATTTTCTTACGTTTTTTGCAATTTGCAGGTCAGTGTCAAGTTGTATTAAAAAACTTTTTTACAAAAAAATACAACCGACTTCCAAAAACAACACTACAAAGTGAAAAATAACTTTAATTTCGGAAGTCGGTGTCTAGTTAAATGTATTTTCGTTTTTTGCCACCGACTTCCGAAATTAAAATTATTTTTCACTTTGTAGTGTTGCTTTTGGAAGTCGGTTGTATTTTTTTGTAAAAACGTTTTTATTTTTCACTTTTTAGTTGTGTACCTACCCCACACAAATTCAAATACCACTACCTGCAAAACAAACTAGAACATCATCCATATAAAAGTGGGGAAAAAATACGTATTATTGAAGCTAACTCAAAAACTACCTAAGCAAAAATAATCAATTTTATATGAGACCAACTGTGATGTATACCCTCTCGAACAAAACAAAAAAAATCCAAATCGGTCCAGCCATCTTCGAGTAATCGGGGAACATACATAAAAAAAAAATTAAAAAAAAAGGTTCCGACGAATTGAGAACCTCCTCCTTTTTGAAGTCGGTTAAAAATACGATTCGCGGCCGTAATTAATATGGCTTTATAGAATTGGGTATGCTATGGTTTTATTCAGGTATTTTTATACATTTTTAAAATATAGATTTAGTTATTTTAAGCAACTAATTTCAATATTTTAGTTGTCCAAGCTGTAGTTATTTTTTATACAGGGTTACTGGTAATTCGACGTGTCCGTCAGGGGCTGATAAGGGGGCCAAAATGCAACAAATTGAACCCCCCATATGTATGGCCGAAATTCAATAGTTTTCGAGATATTTGAATTTTAAGAGTTTTTCGATATTTACCCAAAATTTGGCATTTAATTCCAAATTTAAAAAAAAAATACATATTTGAATGGGTACCTTTAAAAATTATGTTGTAGCTGGCACTTTAATTAAGCTATTGACATAATTAAAACTACTTAATTTAACAAAATAATTAAAATAATGAGCGATTTAAGAATAGTATCTTATTAATATTTTCATTTTACGCTTCAAAAATGTTGTCTCGTCACAAAAATTACTTTGACATTAATCGTACAAATAATTAAAACAACTTGCCTATTCTGTAAGATTTCCAAAAAGGTATAAGTCAATTTTAAAATACATAATTCGTGGCATGGCATGAGAGAAATCATCTTTGTTTTTAGTTTATGATCCTCGCTAAAACAACCGATTTTACTGGCGAAATTCTTCGTGATGGGGCGGGGTGTGCGGGCGGGGGAGTACACGACGTCTGCTGCGCTCGAGTCGCCTTCCTTAGTAAGTTTCGACTTTACGCCGCGCAAGCACGTGTGTTGTTATCTTGCTATTAACCAATCTCTCATCGCGTTAATTTGTTACCGATCATTATTGTTAATTCTTGTTTCTCTTGTTATTCTTTTTATCATTGTTATTTCGGATAACATGGCTTCGTATTCTAATAACGAATACGCAGATATAATGTTTTGTTATGGTTTTGCCGATGGAAACGCGGCTGCGGCTCGGCGAGAATACCAACGCCGCTTTCCCGATCGTCGACTTCCCCACGTTACTGTTTTCGGGAGCACCTATCAACGATTGTCTGAAACTGGCAGTGTTCAGAGAGCACAAGTCAACGCTGGTAGACCTCGACGGTACACGGCTGACGAAGAGGACACCATTCTTCAGTGTTGTATTGATGACCCAAACATCTCAGCGAACATTGTTGCAAGACAGCTCGGTATGTCCCAGTAGAAAGTGTGGTCGGTAGTACATCTATCAGGTAGACACCCATACCATTATCAACCTGTCCAAACATTGCACGAGGGAGATCCTGCCAGGCGACTCGAATTTTCTCGGTTTATGTTAAACGCTGACGCTGACCAGAAACATTTCCTAAGAAATATTTTGTGGACTGACGAGTCAAAGTTTGACAGGGATGGTATAACGAATTACCATAACTTACATTTTTGGGCACCTAAAGTAGGCAGGAATCCAAACAAACTAAAAGAAACTGCGTCGCAAATGAGATTTTCCCTGAACGTATGGATGGGTGTCCTTGATAATTATTTGCTGGGCCTTCATTTCTTGCCCCAAAATTGGAACGGCGAAAATTACGAGGAGTTTTTAAGAAACAACCTAGACGATTTGTTGGCGGATGTTCCCGAAGAAATAAAAAACAACCTCATGTATCAACATGATGGTTGCCCAGCACATTACCGGATTACTGTCTGACAGTGGCTAGATGAGAGATATCCAAGCCGATGGATTGGGAGGGGAGGGCCAATTCCGTGGCCAGCACGAAGCCCTGATATCACACCACTTGATTTTTACGTTTGGGGTCATATGAAGGAATTAGTTTATGTGACCCCAATAAATTCAGTCGAAGAACTTCGACAGCGAATAATAAACGCGGCGCAACAGATGAGAACAACGTTTAGAATAGGCAATTTGATTTAGTTATTTGTACGATTAATGTCATAGAAATTTTTGTGACGAGACAACATTTTTGAAGCGTAAAATGAAAATATTGGTAAGATATTATTCTTATATCGCTCATTATTTTAATTATTTTGTTAAATTAAGTAGTTTTAATTATGTCCATAGCTTAATTGAAGTGCCAGCTACAACATCATTTTTAATGGTACCCATTCAAATATGTATTTTTTTTAAAAATTTGGAATTAAATGTCAAATTTTGGGTAAATATCGAAAAACTCTTAAAATTCAAATATCTCGAAAACTATTGAATTTCGGCCATACATATGGGGGGTTCAATTTGTTGCATTTTGGCCCCCTTATCAGCCCCTGACGGATATACGTTGAATTACCAGTAACCCTGTATTTTATCAAAGTTTTGTTCGTGCTGTCGTCACATGCCGCTGAATAGCATAAAAGAGCTTTGCCACTTTCAATACTTATTTAAAACTAAAATTAAAAGAGTATTTAATAATAAAATAATAAATATTTATTCAGTATTAATAATTGGTAAAATATTAACATAAAATCTTAGAAATAATATACAAAGGTATTAATAATGTTAGATGCCTGTACTAGGATAAACCTGTATCACAGGCGGCATGAGCTTATACTTTATGGTAATTGTAGGACAGTAAAATTCTTAACAATATTTAACATTAGAAGTCTTGAAAATTACAAAATTTAAATAATTCATAATTTTATACACAGTGTACTTAATACTATTTACCTTAAAAATAAAAATAACAATAAGTCATAGGTATACAATTTCATAGTTAGTTTGGGATAAATGGTTTTTTTTGTTTTTATTTATTTCGGGAAAACAAACAGTTACACAAATATCATAACAAACAAGTAGTGAGAAAAAACAGAGATTACATATGTGTAGCTCACGGCGTTATCCACATCTTAAATTACTACTATTTGCACACGAGTGAAACTTAAAAGGTTAAATCTAAAGAAAATTCTAAAATGAAGAGAAAGAAGAAGAGTCATTGCAGACCGCCTCGTTGGGTGGCTGGTGCAGGAGGGGCCGGATTTGGCGGAGAGCCAGTTTGGTTTCCGCAGGGGGCGCTCTACGGTGGACGCCATCATGCGCGTGCAAGCCCTCACGACGGGGGATGCTGTAGCCCGGGGTGGGGTCGTCTTGGCGGTGTCTCTAGACATCGCCAATGCCTTCAATACCCTGCCCTGGAGTTGCATCAGGGAGGCACTCCGGTATCACCGGGTGCCAACCTACCTCCGTCGAGTGGTCGAGGCCTATTTGACGGACAGGACCGTCATCTACCCCGGTCATCAGGGAGAGTGGAACCGGCGAGAGATGTCGTGCGGTGTCCCACAGGGATCTGTCCTGGGGCCACATCTGTGGGACATCGGGTACGACTGGGTGCTGCGCGCCGACCTCCCTAGCGGCGTCAGCGTTGTATGCTACGCTGACGACACGCTGGTCCTGGCGCAAGGGAGGTCGCACCAGGCGGCGGCCGAACTAGCGACACGCGGGGTTGCGACAATCGTAGAGATGATCCGGCAGTTGGGACTCGAGGTGGCCCTGCACAAGTCCGAGGTCATGTGTTTTCATGGTCCTCGGAACGCGCCACCGTCGGGTTCCCAATTAACGGTAGGAGGGGTTCACATCGGGGTCGAGTCGACGATGAAGTACCTGGGACTCGTCCTCGACAGCCGGTGGAACTTCGTGGAGCACTTCCGACGTTTGGCTCCCAGACTGGAGCGGGCCGGGGCTGCCTTGAAGCGGCTCCTGCCTAATCTGGGGGGTCCAAACGCCTCCTGCCGGAGGCTTTACGCGGGGGTCGTGCGTTCCATGGCCCTTTACGGGGCACCGGTGTGGGCGCGTTCCCTGAGGCTGCGACCAGCCCGCCGGTTGAACGCGTCCCAGAGGGTCATGGCCATCCGGCTAGTCCGGGGATACCGCACGGTCTCCTGTGAGGCGGCATGCCTCCTTGCCGGATTACCGCCATGGGATCTGGAGGCAAAAGTCCTCGCGCACGTGTGGGAGTGGCGCGAGGAGGCGAAACGCCGGGGCGTAACTCCGCTGCCGCGAGAAATCACGGTACAGCGGACAGAGCTCCGGCGGGATCTCATGGCGACATGGAGAGTGCGATTGTCGCAACCCAGCGCTGGGCACGCCACAATTGCGGCGATAAGTCCCCTCTTTGAGGAGTGGTTGGAGAGGCGCCACGGCGTCCTCACCTTCCGCCTGACGCAGGTCCTCACCGGACACGGTTGTTTCGGGAGGTTCCTGTTTCGGATAAGGCGGGAGGAAACGCCCGGGTGTCACCATTGTGTGGATCACCCGGAGGACACGGTGGAGCATACAGTGGAGGTCTGCCCGGCTTGGGCGGAGCACCGCCGTGTTCTCACGGAGGCGATCGGCGGCGGCGATCTCTCGCGTCCAAACCTGGTCCAGGCCATGGTGCGGAGCGAGAGTGTATGGGAAGCCGTCACCTCCTTCTGCGAAGCAGTAATGCTCGCGAAGGAGGAAGCGGAACGCGTGAGGGAGAGGCAACAGCCGCGCCCTCGCGCCCCTAGCCGCCGTAGGAGACGCCCTGGGCGGCGGGAATCGATTGCTGATTCCCGGCCACCGTAGGCGCGGGCTTGCGGACGACGAGTAATGGGCAGCTCGCCGTCCGGTAAGGAACAGGCCCGGGTCGACGGCGCGTTGTGCTCCACGCGCGCCTCAAAGAGATGTCAGCAGTGACGGGGTCAATTGGGCCGATGCCGCCGGGGTCGCGGGTAGTTCGAAAGAGATACCGTGGCCCTAGCACGGGCAGTTGAAGGAGCATGGGTGGGTTTTAGTCAGTAAAAGTCTGACACGCCCTCCCGCTCTGCCCAGAGCGGGAGAAGTCATTTGATGATTTCCCATCCACAAAAAAAAAAAAAAAAAAAAAAGAGAAAGAGAAAAAAAAACATTTTTTTTTTAAACGAATCTAAAAACTATAATTCTTGTTTTAAAAAGTACAGTACATACTAATTACATGTAGAAAATTCAGTAAAGTTAAACTGACTGTCAAATTTGATCGATAATTTCTGAATTTGTTTTACGACTTTTATATTTACCTCCGTTCGTTAATTCCTTTTAAATTATTGTTGTTGATTATTGTAGTTGTTGTTGAATCGATCAAATACTGCTAAAAGAGTGTTACATGCTTCATACCGTCATGTAACAACACCACAACAAATAGCGCGTCGCGTCTGTTTTGTTGTGAAAATCATTTCTAAGTGTTTATGTCTCGAATATGCCAACAAAAGAAGTTATGCAAACAAAAATTGTGGCAAATTTAAGGGTGCACATAATATAAAGAGTTATAATGAGGAAGGGTTCGAGAGTTTCGAATTCATAAACCTCATTCAGCAGTCAGCCACAAATATGTTCGTTATCTAGATCATGTAGAGTTGATTGCATGTGGTTTAACTAATTTACAAAAATATAATAAAAAGTGTTCTAAATAAATCGTTTTATTATGTCCTAGTATAAATTTCACTGATTATGTTTTCCAAAATATTAAAGCTTTTTTTTTTAATCGCTAATGTAGTTATTGAGAGTCATAATTTATCCAATACAGGTGACGTGATATGCGATCTATTTCCTCGTCATGTTTATAATAGCGACCTTCTTGGTAATTAGGTTGGTTCTATGTAATTGACAGAAATATGACATTCGTAATGTCTCTGCGTTTTCTCTCCTAAAATAGGTAACGTACAATTTTATGTTAATTAAAACCTATATTCTGTAGGTTTTGTCTTTATTTCAATTTAATTAACATGAATGGAAAAGTACCTACGACCAGATTTTTTACGACGTTGCTGCCATGTTGCTTCTAGTCCAGCTTCCCCGATGAATCTTTTGGCGGTTAAACTGCGTTTTCGACTCTTTTTATGTCGCTGCTATGCTGTATTAGGGGTAATCTGCCTTCTCGACTCTTTTTTTCTTCGTTCTGATGAGTTGTCAGCAGCAGAACGTCCAGGACGCGGTCGGACCATTCCTCGATGTTGTCCAGCTGTGAAGATATTATACAACCTTCATATTGTGTCGATGGTTGGTTGCTTAGCAATGTTTGTTATAAATCTGTCTTGTTACTTTTACCTAAAAATATATTCCTTCTACACAATAAAACAAAGTTTTACTATAACGTTTAATTCTGCATCTTACGGCAACTTGTAAGCTTTACGAACAAAATAAAGTTTCACACAAATAAAGCTTCACACCAGCTCCAACTTCAAATAATGTAATTTTTGTTTTTATTCAAAGTTCGACCTAGCTCGCTGTTGTTCAGTTCAGGTTGACGCGATTGCAGATATTACAGTTTTATAGTACAAAGTTATGCACACAATTCAGCACAAATAATTATTAAACTGGACCCCGACAAAAATCCTGTCGGGTATGGCGACAGGCGGCGCCAGCGCACCATCCGTGTCCATAGGTACTTGAGTTTTCTTCTCGGGTCGTCTCCGAGCTTAAGAATTGAATGCGCCTTCACAGAAACAACACACATCACCACTCACAAAAAAAAAGCACCCTTGAACACTCCGATTTTGGGACACAGGAACACTACACTAGTAGTTTAAGTTTTTTGCCTTGGTTTGGGGTACGAGTATCTGAAAATGTCTAAGGTTGCTTGCTTGCTTTGCGATTGTCGTGTTTAACTTTATTATAACCAAAACTGTCACACACGTATTGTTCAGAGTTATATATATTGACAAGCACATATATTGGGTAGGCAGAAAATAACCTAATGACTTTGCAGAGAGAAGCGTATCCCTGAAAGACATGAAAAGATCTCACCCAGCTTGGCGCTCGGGAAACTGGATCCTTCGGTGGGCAATTAGTCTCTCGTACTTTCAGGAGACCGTTACAAACTCACTAGGTACCAATCATAGAAATATTCACTGACACTCAATCACACACCACTCACGAAATATACACTGCATGGCATGACCAGATGCTAAACAATTAAAAACTTTGAGGGAGCTTGCACTCAAAGAACGACCGTCACCCGAACTAATCCGGTCTTGATAGACTGACATACTTGAAAAAAAAAAAAAAATTATGTAATAAAATTACAAATTAACAATTTTCGTACATTTTCCTATAATGTACTTATGCTGTGAGACCAAATTTCATGATTCTAGGACAACGGAAAGTACCATAAAGGTTTTGATTTACTTGCTAGTATCAAGATATGATGCATAATTGGCCATATTTTTTATTGCGTTGTTTTTGTTAGAACTCCAAGGGACCATAAACCTGCGTATTCGATATTAATTTCAATATGATACCTCCACGCGTTTCTGAGAAAAAGGGTCTTAGTAGCGCCAACAGCATCCTTAGCATGATCGCTAGTCGGCTTGATTGTACCTACATCAATCATTGCTGCGCCATTTCTCAAGGAATGGCGCAGTAGTGTTTGTTGTATACTTTATTTTTATATGTTTTGTTGTGGGTAGTTTTAAATGTTACTAACACTAGTCTTTAAGAACATTGTTACTAACAAAATGGACACCATGGTCTGAAAATAAAGTATTATTATTATTTTCTTAAACATATCTCGGGACTCTGGGGTCCCGGACCTTTGGAAGGCGTACGAGGGGCCGAAGCCAACTCGTAGAGGCCCGTCAGGCGCTTTCAATGAAATGAGGCACCAACTGACGATTATCCCTATACGCTCTATACAAGTGCACCCAAGGACAATCCCCGGTTGGTGTAGGACTATTGCAGGATATGGAAACAAAGATTTTGGACTATGGATTTGGGTGGCTAAAGTGGATTAGTTACCTAGAACTATGAAAGGACTATGGCCCCTGCCTGATCAATGTTTTATTACACGGAAACATTGGCAGGGGGTGACTTGCACACTCAATAATGGGCCCCCGGAAACTGTCGCTAGCACTTAGTGACGTAGCGACAAGGGGGCAACATGTCACGAGGTGCTTGAGGAGTGGAGAGGTATTCCACGGCTCTCAGAACAATCCCAGAGCCCGGAAGATATATGTTTGGACATATCACACAACGCCATCTAGCCCCAAGCTAAGCAACCTAATGCTTGTGTTATGGTAGATGGTCAAGATCCCTACAAGCACTTACTGGAATACTTCCTTCCTCCGAGCACGTTTGCTCTTGCGAATCTCCACTCAAGCCAGCCAATAAAGGCATGAATAAGGTGGGAGCTCTGTTCCCATCAGTATTCACTCCAGCCGGTCAATAAAGGCAAGCCAGAGATGAGGAACAAGACTTCTCCCGGGAGATAGGGTCCGTGGGGTCGCTACTGCCCAACAGCTTGCCACATGCTGCCCTGCGGGTTTCTGTATCTCTCCTGGTCTGACTCCTCACCCTAGACCCGTTTCGGCAAAGTAAAGTCTACCGGCACATACCCAGAGTTCGGAGCGCGCAAATCCCACCACGACGTTAACGTGGAGATACAGCGGTGGGGTTATTATTATTATTATGTCGTTTATTTATTTTATTTCTTATCTATTTACATTTTTAAATATTTCTTAAAAAAAGGATATAAAAAAACATTTAAAAATATAAAAAAATAGAGGTCCGCCGGTGTCGGGAGCAGGGTCCAAACTACCAATGGTTAGGGCTGCAGAGACAAGAACCTTCTCACAATGCGAGCCGTATCAAGGAGTACTGCCTTCTGAATCAGGCCCTTGATCCAACCGCCTAATGATAGTCTCGAGAGATGTTGTTCGAGGCATTCGGCCATCAGGCCATTGGCCGTTACGACAATCGGCACAATGACAGCCAAGCTCACATTCCACATATCAACAACCTCGTGAGCTAAGTCGAGATATTTTATTTGTTTCTCTTTCTCAGCTTTCACGAGGTTCTCGTCATGTGGAATGGTAACATCGACTATCATTGCGTGGCGCACTAACCGATCTATCACTACTATATCAGGCTTATTGGCGACAATAGTCCTGTCAGTAATGATAGACCGATCCCAGTACAAAGTGACATGGTCATTTTCGAGAACTGGGTCGGGCACATACTTGTAGTATGGTACCTCAGAATCGACAAGTTTATATTTCAAAGCAAGTTGCTGGTGGATAATCCTAGCTACTTGGTTATGCCTGTGCAAGTACTCGCCGTCAGCCAGACGAGAACAACCGGAGATAATATGTCTGATGGACTCACCCGGACGGTGGCATGCCCGACACACGTCAACCGTCCCGTCCTTCATAATATGTTTCCGATAGTTATTCGTCAAGATAACTTCGTCCATAATTGCACAGACGAAACCTTCAGTTTCCCCGAAAAGGTCACCGAAACGTAGCCAGGATACGGACGCTAAGAAATCCACACCGGGCTCATGAAGAGCCCGATAGAAGCGCCCGTGGAGCTCCTTGCTTTGCCATACCTTCTTGCGGTCATCGGTAGTAAGTACTACAGGTTTGCGCCAGTTCTCTTTAGCCATGGACAGCGGGGTGAGCCCCTTGTCTACTGCAACCACATCGCGGTGCATACCCACTTCGACTTTTAAAAAATATTCTCTGAGGCTGCACACCTCGCGGTTGTGGAGGGTCTTCGCATTTAAAAAGCCTCGACCCCCGCACTTCCGCGGGATGTACAGTCTCATCACCGATGATCGTGGGTGATGCATCCGGTTTGCAGTCAGCAGTGTACGGACCCTCCTATCCAGGGCGTCGAGTTCAGTCTGAGTCCATCTGAGTATGCCGAAAGAGTACATCAAAACCGGCATGACCCAACCGTTGAAAGCGCGCACCTTGTTTCCGCCTGAAAGAAGACTGGTTAATAGCTTCTTCAGGCGACCAAAGAAGCGCTCCTTCAACGATTGCTTCATGTCAGCAACGTTGATGCCTAACGCTTCCGACATACCCAAATACTTATAGCTTTCGGATGAGGAGAGGGATCTAAGATGTATGGAATCCGAAAGTTGAATTCCATCGGATTCCATAACCTCACCTCGTTTTACATGCATGATTGCACATTTGTCCACACCAAATTCCATCCTCCACACCAAATCATCCATGTAGAGGAGGTGAGATATCACCTGACCACCTCTCTTCAACCGATAGCCTAGACCTGAATCCTCCAACAGTGTGCTTAGAGGATTCAGGGCTAAGCAGAACCAAAGTGGACTCAAACTGTCGCCCTGAAATATTCCCCGTTTAATCCATACAGGATCATCATTCCCTTGGATCTGTCGACATCCAGGATAGCGAAGGACCGTCCTGCATTGCCCCATACACGACTCAAGGAAGGTGCGTAGAGTCGCATCAATCTTGTACAACTCCAACACCTTTATGAGCCATGTATGTGGCACCGAGTCATAGGCCTTATTATAATCTATCCAGCATGTCGACAGATCCTTGCGGGATCGACGAACCTGTTGGCTAATGGCCATGTCGATGAGGTGTAGCCCCTTAGTACCGCGAGACCCGTTCCTACATCCATTTTGAGAGGTAGACATAATCGTGTTACTGTCAATGTGCGTATTCATTTTCGCTCTCAAAATGGATGTAAGAAGTTTATAGACCGTCGATAAACACGTGATCGGTTTATAATTCTTGGGTTCCACGGGACTACCTGACATGGAGCAGGTGGGTAACGCCTGTTGTTAGAAACGGCGGTAGCGACCCAGACTCTAAGGATGATTGGAACTGAGATGCCAGGCAAGTGTGTGAACTACTTAGCCATTTCAACCAAAAATTGTGCAGTCCGTCCGGTCCCGGTGATTTCCAATTCGGTAACGGACGGACTGCTCTGGCTACGTCTAATGGTGTAATTGCGATTTTTCCCATTTCTGGTATAGTTTCACACACTCGCTCGACATCGTGCATCCAGTCAGCCTCAGAGTGACAGACGGGTACCGACCATATGCTGCGCCAAAATTCACTCGTAGCGACATCATCCGGGCGGCATACGTCTGTCACATTTTGTTCAGGTCGCTCCCAAGTTCTATATATATATTTATATAGTTATTATGTTATTTATTATTATTATTATTAGCAGACTCACAGACAGACAGACAGACGGACAACGAAGTGATCGTATAAGGGTTCCGTATTTTCTTTTTCAGGTACGGGACCCTAAAAATAGAATAGTAAGTCGTGCTCAGGCATAGACATATGGACTGGCAATATCTATAAAAAAAGGTGCATACCTACATAATTCATTCCCGATGTCTAAAACAATGGCTGCCGTTGCTAGGATTGTGTCAATCAAGGAATGTAGTTGTTACTTTATCTAAAGTTAAATTGCTGTTTTCTAACATTTAAATGCAGTTTTAAAGGTAAACTCCAAATAATTTTCCCGCAAATCTCAATAATACAAAAAGTAAACAACCGTTTGAAAGCAAAATTTGTCGCATATGATGGCGATATGGCACTTACCTACAACTGTCACTACATCACGACAAAATGTTGCCATAATAAGCTTAATTATTGTTGTCTCTTGTATCAAATACGATTACTTTATAAGAAAGAACGAGACAAAACGATATTTCACAACTATATCGCATTTCACTTTCATATTTGTATACGCAAATGTATACATGTACAGAATAACGCGGCGTCTCCATGTTTTTCCTATCTCAATGTGCTCAGGTCCATGCTTCATTCACTCACCTTTATTTGTCATTGTCAATGTCATTATCATAGAAGTCAAGTCAGTCAACAAAGATTTTATGCCATAGATAATAAAAGATATCACTGTATAAAGTTTCATGCTACGATGTCTTAATTTGTTTGTATTTTTTTATTACAGGTATCAGTAACGATTTAGGTACTTTGTTAGTTTTCAGGTACATTAATGTGACCTATTATTATTTAGTAGAGAACTTTTATCAAAATCTTTCATGATAAGATTGTTTTTACAATTAATTTTATAAGTCATAGGTTATCATTATGCATAATCGTGACTCTTCCATTTCAAGTAACTTTTTATAACTTGACGTAGCGAGCGAGGCGAGGTCACCTTCAGCTACATGTCTATGACGTTTAACTTCAATCGTATTCACGCTCTACTTGTTAGCGCAAAGTGATTGTAATAATTAACACTTTCAGGTTTAACCAAAGTCAATCAGTATGAGTGGTGAACCCCAAGCGAAACGTACCAAAATGAGCGCCCTTGAGCAACTAAAACAATACTGCACGGTGGTGGCCGATACCGGCGATTTTGAAGGTTAGAGATAATTATTGTGGTGTTGATTTTCGCAAAAAATACTACTTGCTTATTATAGTGTCCTTGACATGTGCTTGATCAGGGCAGTGACAGGATGTGACCTTATTATGCCTACATATTTATTGGTAAAATTAAATAGCCACGGTAGTTACCTGCATTACTACATGTTCCTTTTCTAAAGAATGTTAATCAGTGGCTAAACAAAACTTTAAAAAAATTGATTATGTACTTACTTAACTTTTGATTATTGATTACTACATGTTCCTTTTAGAATGTTAATCAGTGGCTAAACAAAACTTTAAAAAAATTGATTATGTACTTACTTAACTTTTGATTATTGATTATGTACGATTTTGTTGAAGGTCATAATGTACTAGAACTTTTAATTTTAACTAGTATACTTACTTAACTTTTTTAAATACACATGAAAAAAAAAATAGCAACAATTTTTATGTGAATGACCAAGATGTTTTCTACTTTGTCATTAAAACAATTAACACAAATTCTGAATGTTTGCAGCCATGAAAGTGTACAAGCCAACAGATGCTACAACCAACCCAAGCTTGATCCTCTCTGCGGCTGCCATGGAGCAGTACCAGCACATACTTGATAAAGCTATCAAATATGCCAGAGAGGCTGGCAGGTATGTGTGTCACTTAAAGATTAGCAGTCTTTTTAGATCATTCAAAGTTTTTTGTGCTTTTTAAATTACACCATTTATTATTTTTACCTTAAAGTACTTTTTTACTTTTTTCCTGTTCCAACAATGTACCAATAAAATTGTATATACAAAGAAACCCACTTTTATTTTAATCCTTAAATGCCATACCTTTAATTTATTATAATTATTTCAGTACTGTGGAGGAGCAAGTAGCTGAGACTCTTGATATGCTGAGTGTTTTGTTTGGTTGTGAAATACTCAAGATCATTCCTGGCAGAGTGTCAGTAGAAGTTGATGCCAGGTGATTATAGCATTTATTTTCTTAACTTTTTGGTTTATTCTAGCTTTGGACACATTTTACACTATGAAATTCTGGTTATATTTTTGTTCTTGTTAAAAGTTCTAATGAATTTTAGAAAGCAATTTTGACTCAGTTTAAGAATAAATGTCTACAAGTACTTGCTCAAGCTAATAAAACAATTGTTTCTAACACTATACATACTATTGTCATAAGTTTGCCTGATAATATCTAATCAGTCTTGTTACATAAGTAACATTGAACCATGCAATAAACAATTTACATCTCTCATTAACTGCATACCTACTTGGAACTTATGAGTAAAATCATAAGTTTAGTTGTTATACCAACATTTACATAATGGCCTCTTGAATTTCAGATTGTCCTTTGATAAGGATGCAAGTATATCAAAAGCTATCAAACTGATCAACATGTTTGCCGAGTATGGAATCAAGAAGGAACGCATTCTTATCAAGTTGGCTTCAACTTGGGAAGGTATCCAAGCTGCAAGGTAACAAGCTGAATGTTCATTTCTCAAATTTTTTTTTTTCATCCAATTGATTAAAAAATTTTGAACTCAGCAGCTCAGCTGATGCAAGCACTAGAGTCAATCTTTAAATTAAAATATAGTCTGAGCAAATATCAAGACTGTACTTTAATTTAAAATTTTTAAAATTTGAAGACACACCTTACCCGCAGTTACTTATCTCCATATACTACACTCTTTGTGATTGTGATTGGCATATAGAAAACCTTGATTTCTGGTGACCGCGCTGATAGTAATTATGAAATCATTTCATTTACAGGGAACTGGAGAAGAAACATGGAATCCATTGCAACTTGACGTTACTGTTCTCTTTGTACCAAGCTATTGCTTGTGCTGAGGCTAATGTCACCCTCATTTCACCATTTGTTGGAAGAATTTTAGACTGGTAAGTAATAAATTATATTTTTGTTAACATACGTGCCTCTGTTCCTCAAAGGGATATGCAGACTCGCATTGCACTGGTTGTGTTATAAGTCCCTTGGAATAGGCTACTAAGTAACCTAGCTAGGACATCAGATCGTAAACTTATATTGTTACTTACTTATCTCAGATGTATACTAATCCTAAGTTGTCAACCTACTTTGTAACAGACTGTACCTCTGGTTTATGAAATAAATGTTTTATTTTTATAGGGGGTGCATCAATTGGATAAGAAAGGCATTTTTATTGTACTGAGCAAAGCCATCTCTTACTGTGGGAGAGGTATTAAACTAATCTGTAATATTCCAGGTACGTTGAGCATACAAAGAAGACATATGAAGGCAAAGATGACCCCGGCGTTGTATCTGTGACTCGCGTGTACAACTATTACAAGAAGTTTGGCTACAAGACGCAGGTGATGGGCGCTTCGTTCCGCAACACCGGTGAGATCCGCGAACTGGCCGGCTGCGACCTACTCACCATCAGCCCGAAACTCTTGCAGGAGTTGGCTGCTAGCGAACAACCGCTCAAGAGAGTGAGTCTACAATTTTTTTTATTTATAGTTGTGATTCGTCGTGATTATTACCACAATAACTATGTACAATTTTTTCAATTCAGTTTATGACATCATTCTGTATTTCACCCGATCATGATAAACAATTAATGATTTTGCAATATTAAGTTTGGCCATTCATAATTAAAAGTCGTCTTGAGAGAGCTCAGCATAACACTGGGTTTCGAATGATTGCCTCCCAGCGATTCTCTAGTGAAAACAATTGCATGGTGCATGGTGGACTGCGATGCAATCATATTATGTCGTAATAATATTAAAATAATGACAAGTATATTAACTGATAGTAAAAAGGCTATCTACAATCAATTAAAGTAATTAGTTTTGCATTGTTTTCCACTTCTTGCAACATTACATTTGTGTAATCTGTTCAAGGTTACCTACATTGTTTTTTTTCTCTTAGATTGTACATACAAGTTGTTACATAAATAACATGTGCGTTATTTATGTAACAACTTGTTTGTACAATCATTCATTCATCACTATGAACAACTTTTACTATGGGACCAAACCTGAAATCGCGAAAAAATCAGCTAGCTATACGAGAAAGCCGATAAACAGCCTAATATGAAAAATAGAAAATTTAAATATTTTTGAGTTTAGAACACAAATAAAAGTTAATTTTTTCAAAAACGTTTTTTTTATTGTAATAATCATGGTTTTGATGATATTCTATTTATAAACATTATTTAAATATTCAAAAAATAATAGGTTGGGGAAAAAGTTTCTTCGCATTTTTTAAGAAAATTCAAAACATTTTTTAATATACATTATTTACTTTTATCTAAAGTATGTAGGTACCATTTTGTTCGATAACTTTTTGCCATCTTGTAGGTAGGGACATGATCCCATTGCTATAGACATTTTGGGACTTCTGATCAAAATACCGCGACAAGTGGTTTTGGCAGTCCTCTCGTGATGTTAACCTGACACTGCCTAAAGAATTCTGAAGAGACCGAAACAGGTGGAAATCTGAAGGTGCAAGGTCAGGACTATACGGCGGATGCATTAACACCTCCCAGCCAAACTCTCTTAATTTTTGCTGAGTGGCTAAAGATGTGTGAGGTCTAGCGTTATCATGATGAAAAACCACACCCCTTCTGTTGATTAATTCCGGCCGCTTTCTCTCAACTTCTTGATTTAATCTCATCAGTTCTTCAGCTACGTCGTAACTACTGATATGCCGATCTTGCTCCACTTTTTCAAAAATGGCATCCATTTTATCCGTAATAGGACGACCAGAGCGACGTGCATCTTTGACATCAAAATTTCCGGATTGAAAACGCTTAAACCAAATTTGTGCTACTCTCACAGACACTGCACAGGGTCTATAAACATCGCAAATTTTTTTCGCGGCTTGTGTTGCACTTTTTACCTTTTTTGTGGTAAAATTTTAAAATTTGTCGAATTTCTTCATTAGATTCACTCATCTTGACAGTACGAAAAACAAATGAAAATCACACATTTTCCTAATTTGAATTTGGAATTATGTTCTTTAAAATTTAAACTTTCAATGATACCAAAACCAGCCAGATACAAATAGTATAGCCAAAGAGATTTTATTTTAAGTTCATACATACTATAATGCGAAAAGACTTTTTCCCCAACCTAATATTAACGCCGTAAAGACGCTTAGCTCTTTGCCGAGATTAAAAAAAAACATTCACCTCCGAATAGAGACAGTGTGAATAGAGGCATTGAACCAATTTGGACTAAGTATAGGTATAAGTTATCTGTGGCAATTTTTATTCCCGCACATGTGTTGGAAAATGAACCTAATCGTAATGCGATATGAACCAGTTTTCGAGGAAGTGTATTGAAAAATTTATTTTCTCATACGGGCAGGGCAATGCACAGATGGGGCAATGTCTATCGGGAAACTTTCATTACATTTAGGATTCCAAATTCAAATTAATTTTATAATCAGTTGTATGTTCCTGCCGTTCGATTTATTGAAATTTTGACAGGATGTCTCGTCTGGCGGGTCTGCTATGTAGTATTATTACTAAAATAAAAATCAATTGCCGATTGTATGTACGCGCATCACTTCAGAACGGATGCACCTATTTGGCTAATTCTTTTTTGTTGTATTTGTAATTGTCAGGACAAGGTTTGTATGAAAGAAAGTTCTACACAATTTATTGTTACAGAGTCAATTTTCTAACACTACTGTACTAAATATGTGGAGATGTGATACAAGTAACAACCCACTATCCCAATTTATTTGGGGTCAGCGCAACATGTCCCTTTCTTCCATACTTCTCTATTAGTCGTCATCTCGGTAGTCACTCCCTTTCTAGCCATGTCATCTTTCACACAGTCCATCCATCGTTTCTTTGGTCTTCCCCTACTCTTATAGCCATCGACATTCATACTCAAAACAATTTTTTTTTCAAATTAATTGGCTTCAATTAATCTTTTTCATATTTTTGACTTTTTTGCTTTAAGTTTATTCCGGTATTTTACTTTAGAGTAAAAAATCGTAGTTCAATTCTTAAAGTATAAATTAAGTTTTCCTACACAATTCAAAATGTTCTCAGCTTGCGCCTTCGGGAACTTCGCTCGTTTACATTAGAATATTCATAGCTAAGACAGGACAACGTCTGTCGGGTCAGCTTGTTATAAAATAAAGTCAATTTCGTGTCTGTCTTGTTGTTGCCGCGTTGTTCTCCTAAACTATGCAACGGATTTTGATGCGGTTTTCACTATCATTTAGAGAATTTATTCTGGAAGGTTATAGAAGAGAGGGGTGGAGGATTATAAAATTACGTATAAAATTTAATATTTAACATAAATAAATAAAGAAACCTTCATGTTTTGTTAAGTTGTTAAAACCGTGCGAAGCAGGGCCGGGTCGCTAGTAATCGTATAAAACAGAAAAAAGACGGTGCTACTTTGGATTTTTTTTCTATCGAAAAAATTTCGAGTACTTAATCATATTTCGCAGTAGACAAGTCAAATAACACATATGGAAAATCTAAATGATTTAACCATATACATTTGGAATTTTAAAAACACAAAATTTATCAATGTATCCCTTAAATTGCTGCTTTTAAACGACGTATATAATAACAAGTGTTGTTTATGATTACAGGTGCTAGACCCCAAATTTGCTGCTCAGTGTGATATGGAGAAGATTTCTCTAAGTGAGGCGCAGTTCCGTTGGCATTTTAATGAAGATCAGATGGCTACTGATAAGCTGTCGGACGGTATTAGGAAGTTTGCTGCCGACACAAGGAAATTGGAGACCCTTATCAAGGCTCTGCTTGCTAAAAAGTAAATAAATTCATTGCTATCGATAACATTACTGGGGTTTAGTGGCACAATTAGGTTTAAGCTCAAATTTTATCTTAAGGAGTGATTTACAGGTATAATTTTTTTTAAAGGTTTTTCCTTGATGTTTTTTGATATACTTACTTACCTGTTGTTTTTTTTTTGTATTGTTAATCAAATACTTAGGTACTGTATTGTGAAATGGGGACCACAAAATTTTTGGTACATTCCTGTACATATTGTTGTATAAAAAGTTTATTGGATGGTTCAAAGAATATTAAATGATTTTTCTATTAATGTTTTTGTTTATTTTTGCAACCTACCTGAAACTTGACTGAAGACACTGGTAATAACAACAGATGTGGATTCCGTAACCCAATGCTCAAATGGAACCCTCATTATTCATCAATCAATTAGACATAATTGCAGTGTGGCCACCTAAAACGCCCGCCACCGATCCCATCTCTGCACCCACAACCACTCTATAAGTTGCCGACCTTTCAGCACGTTCACTCTCGCCCCGACCCTTGCTCGAGCCAGCCCGCGCCGCTGAGCCCATAGCTTTAAATTCCTCCCTTAATAATAATAATTATTATTAAGGCACCCACAGGAAGTTGACCGGCGAGATGCCATACACAAAAAAAAAGCACGTTCACTTAGTCAGTGATAAGGAATAGACACTCGCCGGATTATTTAGTAGCTGTGGCCCTACATCTACATCATACCCGTTTCCCAAAACGGTGTGGCGGTCACTCAGCCCAAAAAAATCCGTTCACGTTAGACCACTGAATTACGAAATATAGATAGAACGCCAGTCGTCTTTTTGATAACTACATTTTTTTGGTTTCTATAGAGAAGCCAAAAAAATGTAGTGTACAGTGTGTGTGTGTGTGTGTGTGTGTGTGTGTGTGTGTAGTGTGTGTGTGTGTGTGTGTGTGTGTAATGTAGTTCGTACTATAGAGTACGAACTATACGGGCAAGATTCACAGTCGCATTTTGACTTTTCTAAGTACTTAAGCATTATATACGAATATGAACATTAAATTTGAACAAATAAAGTTCACATTCTTATGAGACGCTTACTTATCAAAGTTAAGGTGCATCTTGCTCTGCTGGAGGTATTTACTCGTAGGTAGGTAATAGAGGGGGCTATTTTAATGCATCCTAAAGTTCATGTCGTGATCCTCAAAACAAACCTAATCCAGATCCTTAGTCCGTATCTACGTCCTGTTCCGTACCCAAAAGGTGGCCGTGCTAACGGGAACTGTGCCATTACTAAAGATCCGGTGTCCGTCAGTTTGTCGCTAGGACTGAGGACTGTATCTTTTGAACCGTAATAGGTAGATACTTGAAATTTTCAGTACTAGGTAGGTAAGTACTTACTATGGCCGGCTATAACAAAAAATAATAAAAATAAAATAAAGTTAAAAATTAAAAGGGGTCCCCATACCAGACATGTTTTAAAGAATTATGTAGGTAGTGTTAAATAATAGGTCTTTACCTATGAAATTGCCGTTTTGGATGAAAAAATTTAAACGAATTTTTTTCATGCATTTTTTATTTGTATTAATCGAAGTAATCACCCATGCAATCAATGCATCTTTGCCAACGCAGTGGCAGTTTATTGATGCCCTTCTTAAAGAAATCAGCTGGACGGGAGGCAACAAATTCTTCAAAGGCATTTTGTACTGCCTCTCGGGTATTGAATTTTTTTCCCGCCAAGAAGTTATCCAAATTCTGGAAAAAGTAGTAGTCTGTAGGCGCAAGGTCTGGTGAGTAGGGCGGATGACGGAGAGCTTCCAACCCCAGTTCTTGCAACTTGGAGACCGTCTGCTGTGCAGTATGAGGTCGCGCGTTGTCGTGCAGGAGCAGCGGAGACGAGCGATTGACCAATGCTGGTTGGAGATGTGCCAGCTTCTCCATCATTGTGTTCAGTTCTTCACAGTACACATCTGAAGTAATGCTCACCCCGTTTGGTAAGAAGCTGTGATGAATCACACCGGCGCTAGACCACCAAACAGTGACCATCACTTTTCTAGGGGTGTTTTCGTTTAGGGCATTGTTTAGGTGCTGAACCAGGATCCAACCAATTTGCTGAGCGCTTGCGGTTATCAAACAGAATCCATTTTCATCGCAGGTAACAATGCGGTTCAAAATTCCTTCATTTGTGTGTCTGTTGAGCAGTGCAAGGCACGTCTCGACGCGTACTTCGCGCTGGCGATCATTGAGTTCGTGGGGCACCCATTTGTCAAGCTTTTTTACCTTGCCAATTTGACGCAAATGGACCAATATTGTTTTGACGCTAACGTCGAAAGCTGCTGCTAATTGAGCCGTAGATTGTGTATCATCAGCTTCCACAATCGCCTTTAATTCGTCATTGTCGACCAATGTCTTCGGACGACCGCGAGGTTCATTTTTCAGGTCGAAATTTCCAGAACGGAAGCGAGCAAACCAATAACAAGTGGTGCGTTGGTTGTAGTGTTAGCTCCGTAAACGTCGTTGATGTTGCGTGCCGCTTGTGCCGCGTTGCTGCCACGACGGTACTCATATTCCATAATTACTCGAATTTTTAACGTATTCATGATGACGAAAAAGATTGAAATGCGATGAAAATGTAACACTAATCAATAAACAAATGACTACTTTTGGAAAAAAAAAATCCATGTTTTTAAAATAAAATTAATTTGAAATTAGAATTCTTAGCCAAACAAAAATTATTTTGATTTGAAATGGCCAGTACTGCAGAACGGCAATTTCATAGGTAAAGACCTAATATTGTACGGCGGAACCTTTCGTGTGTGAATCCGACTCGCACTTGCCCGCTTTTTCCTTGCCGGGAACCACTGCGTGACTGCAGGATACACTACCAACCAGTGCTAGTATAGCGTGGCATTATCCATGACATTAGGGACAGCCTGAAACTCGAGATCTCGCGTGCTAAGAATGGTGTTGAGATAGCTATTCGACATCTCGCCCGGCGAGATCTCGTTTTCAACGAGATATTGTCTTCCCACGATATTGAATCTCGAAAAAGGCTCGAGATTGCATTCTGCAATTACACTTTCTACATAAACACATCCTTTCCCATGGAGGTAGGCAGAAAGTACCTACCTACAGAACCCCACCAGCTACGAACATTAGGTACATACCTACTCGCCGGTTCCTTGTTTGTATTCCTCTCTCTCTCTCTCACACATAAAATATGGCACACACCCACACAATTTCTCCAGCAACGTAGGTACCTATCGTATTTAAAAGTAGATTGAGAAGAGGAAATTGATGGTTCACGGATATTGCGTTTAGGTACTTCGCGAACATGTCTGTTGTTCTGCATCCGCTTGAAGGCAAGACTTTAGAATATTGTAGGGATGAAGCCGATTATGGTGAAAACTACGTGCTTAGTACCTTACCTACCTTCAGACAGACCTAATGATAGAAATGTAATTAGGTAGATACTGTAAAAGAAGTAAGTTGAAAAACTAAAACCCGACTACTGAAAAATCACGCTCGCCGCGGTCGGTCTGTAAGTTATTAAATTAATATTATTTACTTTTACTTATTTTTAACAATTTAAACATAATTATATATGACATATATAATATAATATAATAATAATAATAATAATAATAATAACCCCACCGCCGTATCTCTACGTTGACGCCGTGGTGGGGCTTGCGCGCTCCGAACTCTGGGTCTGTGCCGGTGGAGTTTACTTTGCCGAAACAGGTCTAGGGTGAGGAGCCAGACCAAGAGAGATACGTGAACCCGCAGGGCAGCATGTGGCGAGATGTTGGGCAGTAGCGACCCCACGGACCCTATTTTCCGGGAGAAGTCTTGTTCTTCACCTCTGGCTTGCCTTTATTGGCCGGCTGGAGTGAACACTGACGGGAACAGAGCTCCCACCTCATTCTTGCCTTTATTGGCCGGTTTGAGTGGAGATTCGCAAGAGCAAACGTGCTCGGAGGAAGGAAGTATTCCAGTAAGTGCTTGTAGGGATCTTGACCATCTTCCGGGCTCTGCGATTGTTCTGAGAGCCGTGGAATACCTCTCCACTCCTCAAGCACCTCAGGACATGTTGCCCCTTGTCGCTACGTCACTATGTGCTAGCGACCGTTTCCGGGGGCCCATTATTGAGTGTGCAAGTCACCCCCTGCCAATTTATCTGTGTATATTATATAACATTGGTCAGGCAGGGGACATAGTTCTTCCATAGTTCAAGGTACCCAATCCATGTAGCCACCCAAACCCATAGGCCCAATGTGTTTTGTTTCCATGTTCTGCAATAGTCCTGCACCAACCGGGGGTTGTCCTTGGGTGCACTTGCATAGTGCATACAGGGATAATCGTCGGCTGGTGCCTCCTCGTCATTTAAAATTGTCTAAGGGGCCTCTGCGAGTTGGCTTCGGCCCCTCGTACGCCTTCCAAAGGTCCGGGAGCCCAGGGTCCCGAGATAAACCAAAGACAAAAAATAATAATAATAATGGCGCAAACCTGTAGTGCTTGACACAAACGATCGCAGGGAGGTATGGCAGAGTAAGGAGCTTCACGGACGCTTTTTCCGGGCCCTACATGGACCTGATGTAGATTTGCTAGCGTCCGTAGCCTGGCTGCGTTCCGGTGACCTCTTTGGAGAAACCGAAGGTTTGGTCTGTGCAATTATGGACGAAGTTATCATGACGAACAATTACCGGAGATTTATTGTGAAAGACGGAACGGTTGACATCTGTCGGGCATGCCACCGACCGGGAGAATCACTTCGACACATTATTTCCGGGTGTTCTCGTCTAGCTAACGAAGAGTACTTGCATAGACACAACCTTGTAGCCAGGATTATTCATCAGCAACTTGCTCTGAAATACAGCCTTGTGGAATCGGAAGTGCCGTACTACAGGTATGTGCCCGACCCAGTTCTTGAAAATGGAAATATCACATTGTACTGGGATCGATCCATCATCACTGACAGGACTATTGTTGCCAATAAGCCTGATATAGTGGTGGTGGATCGAATAGAGCGGCGCGCAATGATTATTGACATAACAGTCCCGCATGACGAGAACCTCGTGAAAGCCGAGAAAGATAAACAAATCAAGTATCTTGACTTGGCTCGCGAGGTTGTCGACATGTGGGATGTGGACTCAGCAATCATTTATTTATTTATTTATTTATTTATTTATTCAATTGGTCTTACGAGCTAACAGACATAACATCCAAAACGCTCATAAGATTAACCAACAATTCAATTGTGGCTACATACACTCGTCTCCTTATACAATAAATTTACTTAAAATAGCAATAATGCCCATGTCTATAAATAATAATAAAAATTAGATTACAACGAAGAATTAATATAGCAGCAGAATATAATGTCAGTTTAGTGTCAATTAATAGTGATTATAATATGTCATTTAAAATAATACGAAATTTATTATACAAATGTCCTAATCCATCGGCAAATAAGTCCAGTTCGTAGGGGCTGAGCAAGTATGTCCCCGATAGTGCGGAGTACGCGGTTGGTGGGCCATATCATTGTGCCGATAGTCGTATCAGCCAATGGCTTAATTGCCAAGAGCCTCAACCAACACCTAAGGAGGCTCTCGTTGGGAAGCTGGATCAAGGGCTTGATTCAGAAAGCAGTACTTCTGGACACGGCCCGCATTGTAAGGAGGTTCCTTTCTCTGGAGCCCTGACCGCCGGTAGCTTGGACCCTGTTCCCGATACCGGTGGGCTACTATTTTTTATATTTTTAAATGTTTTTTATATATTTTTTAAGAAATATTTAAAAATGTATTTTATAAGAAAAAAAAAATGAATAATCGAAATAATAATAACCCCACCGCCGTATCTCTACGTTGACGTCGTGGTGGGGCTTGCGCGCTCCGAACTCTGGGTCTGTGCCGATGGAGTTTACTTTGCCGAAACAGGTCTAGGGTGAGGAGCCAGACCAAGAGAGATACGTGAACCCGCAGGGCAGTATGTGGCGAGCTGTTGGGCAGTAGCGACCCCACGGACCCTATTTCCCGGGAGAAGTCTTGTTTTTCACCTCTGGCTTGCCTTTATTGGCCGGCTGGAGTGAACACTGACGGGAACAGAGCTCCCACCTCATTCTTGCCTTTATTGGCCGGCTTGAGTGGAGATTCGCTAGAACAAACGTGCTCGGAGGAAGGAAGTATTCCAGTAAGTGCTTGTAGGGATCTTGACCATCTTCCGGGCTCTGGGATTGTTCTGAGAGCCGTGGAATACCTCTCCACTCCTCAAGCACCTCAGGACATGTTGCCCCTTGTCGCTACGTCACTATGTGCTAGCGACCGTTTCCGGGGGGGCGGGGGCCCATTATTGTGTGTGCAAGTCACCCCCTGCCAATTTATCTGTGTATATTATATAACATTGGTCAGGCAGGGGACATAGTTCTACCATAGTTCAAGGTACCCAATCCATGTAGCCACCCAAACCCATAGGCCCAATGTGTTTTGTTTCCATGTTCTGCAATAGTCCTGCACCAACCGGGGGTTGTCCTTGGGTGCACTTGCATAGTGCATACAGGGATAATCGTCGGCTGGTGCCTCCTCGTCATTTGAAATTGTCTAAGGGGCCTCTGCGAGTTGGCTTCGGCCCCTCGTACGCCTTCCAAAGACCCGGGACCCCAGGGTCCCGAGATAAGCCAAAGACAAGAAATAATAATATATATATATATATATATATATATATATATATATATATATATATATATATATATTTATATATATATATATATATATATACATAATATGTAATGTGCTTGTCAAGACCTTTCTTTTGATACCAAACATGTCATGATTATCTCAATTAAATTTTTTTCGAGGTCAGAAATTTACGTGTAAAGTCTATCATAATAAATTTAGGGAGAATTTATATAGCCTATGTTACCCGGACCATTATTACGAATCTATTGATACCTCATTCAGCAATTTAGGTGCTACGGTGGAACACACGTAAATACATACTTATATACATACTTACATAAGTACATACATAGACTGCCTTCCTTTTGGCTTTTTTTTTTTTTTTTTTTTGTTTTTTTCGGGACTAGGAGTCCCGGACCTTTGGGAAGGCGTACGAGGGGCCGAAGCCAACTCGCAGAGGCCCATTAGAAGTTTTTAATTTAATGAGGTCTGTGGTACCAACCGACGATTACCTATCCCTGTTCGTACTATGCAAGTTCACCCAAGGACAACCCCCGGTTGGTGTAGGACTATGCAGGATATGGAAATAAAGATATTGGATTATGTTTTTGTTTAGCCTCTTATTGTTATTATTTCCTTAGTAGGTAGGTAATTCAGGCAAACTGAAGCATTATGATAATATGATTCGTACCTACTAGGTACGGGATCCTGCCGTTTTGCCGAAAAGATTTTGACAAAATTTCACTACCAAAACAAATTTTAGCAACCTTTTTTTATACTTACCAATGCAAAATTTGGAATGATTTTAGTAGGTATGCACATTTTCATTTGATCTTTTTACTTGGCAGAATATTACCAAGGATAATGTCATTAAGGCATTTGGTCTTTAATCAAATGATTTATTACGGCAAACAATCTTTAGACAGTAAATGTTTGGTCAAATGATTTGTTATGACAAAAAATATACCTAAAGGCAAAAATATAAACATTTCACTTGATTGTTAAATCTGATGTTATTTGCGTACTTCTTTGTAAGTTTATGTGCTTGAATTTGTCTGAAACAAGTGAAATTTATGGTTACTAGATAATAGGTTATTTATGGAACTAGTTAGAGTAGGTAAATTATTTAAAAACAAAAATGGTTAGGTTAGGTTAGAACTGTGACCTCCTACGCACGAGCCGAGCGAGCGAAGCGAGCGGTGTCGCGGCAGCGGCCGGCGAGTGCCAGAAACGACTAGATTATTTAGGAAAAAAGAGATTATTTTTAGCAGGCCATCGAGAACCGAACTAGTCAGACGAGGAAAATTATTTAAAAAAAAAAATGGCTAGATTAGGTTAGGTTAAAACTGTGACCTCCTACGCACGAGCCGAACGAGCGAAGCGAGCGGTTCCGCGGCAGCGGCCAGCGAGTGCCAGAAACGAGTAGATTATTTAGAAAAAAGGTATGGAAAAAAAGAGATTATTTTAGCAGGCCATCGAGAACCGTTAGGTTAGGTTAAAACTGTGACCTCCAATGCACGAGCCGAGTGAGAGAAGCGAGCGGTGCCGCGCAGCGGCCGGCGAGTGTCAGAAACGACTAGATTATATAGGAAAAAAAAGATGGAAAAGAAACAAAAAAAAAAGTAAGTATTTGGGTTATTTTATTTTGCGTAAAATATGTTATTCCAACTGAAATATTTGACTACATAAAAATAGGTAAAAGTAAGTAAACAAGTTATTGTTTAAACGTTCACTTGCCAACCATTAGGTTTGCGTTACAATTATTTGTGAAGAGATTTTTGCTAAGTAATAATTTGGCAAATCGCAGAGGTGATTTTCGAGAGCGGCGCACCGCAATACTCCTCTCCTGCCGCGGCCTCCAACCCTCAGCCGCGATGCCTCCCATACGACATCGCGGCCTGCCTCAGCTGCGATGTCGTCCAAGCGGCACCGAAACCTATTTGTTGGCCGCTACATCGTCGGCTTACCGGGAAAAGCCCTGACGAGGGGGCTCTCCTCGCTTCACCGTGGGTGACCAAGCCACGGCTACTGAGGCGGGGTGGGCCTCGACAATGCGGGAACCCTCCGGTGGAGAAATGTTAGTAGCTGCAGGTATTATGAAAATTCCATTGCTGGACTTAAGCAGTTAAGAGCCATCTTTCAGGAACATATCATGTTCCTGAAAGTTGGCTCTTAACTACTAACAGCATTTAAGGTGTCGATACATACTGTGACCTGATCAGAACCGTGGGTTTGCATTACCCACTAAGGTAGTCGTTGCGATGGCTAATCGGAGCGGAGTAAGTTTAGTAGGTATTACCTGGCTGATCAGAGCGAAACGCTGTCGAGAATGAGTACTACCACATAAGAGTAGAACCATCTCGTCAAAAAGCCAGTAAAGCCGGTTGCAGACCAAGAGCTAAGCTAAGTTAGTTTAACTTAGCCCGTATAGCTGGGCTGATTCTTCATAATTTGTTCATAGTTTGCGGTCTGCACACAAGTATGAAAAACTACGCCAGCTGTGTGAGATAAGCTAAACTAACTTAGCTTAGTTTTTGGTCTACAACCGGCTTAAATATCCACTGCCAAACGTTTCCCTTTCCCCAAGCACATGCAAATAAAAAAGATTTAATAAAAATATTTTGGAAAATGGGCACTAGCATCAATAACTGAAGCGGTGCTACGCCGTGCTACGAAATATGCTACGACAGCTACGAACAGCAATTTAAAAGCTCGATAATTACGGATTTTCGGTTGCTTTGTTTAGGATAATATTAGTTCCAAGGGATTTATTACCAAAGAGCTTCCGATACGTAATTTTTACAGTACCTAAATGTAACATTTAGTAAGTGTTTTTAACGATTTTCTAAACTATGTTCCTTGTCTTTTTGACATTATTTGTAATTAATTAGACGTTATAATCAGACATAGGTACTTAGGTGTATAATATTATGATGTATATTTGATATGAGTTTCGCATGATGGGGTGGAAATCATAATCTTTGATGCGTGCGATGATATATGTATGCGTCTTATAGGAGTCAATGCCGCAGTAAATGAGTGTTAATAATCAAGAAAATTTCCATATTATGATGTAGTAGTGAAGAAAATTTTCACAACGGGGTAAAGAAGGGCGCGGGGTGGCGGAGGCGGAGGCTTGATATTGACCTAGATGTTCATTCAGAGTTCGGTCGATGCGAAACTTGACATCTGCGCGTTCCTGCGTTTTGTATTTTTCGATCTAATGTACAGTTAACTCGCTTGCTTTTGATTAATTTCTTATAAACCACATAGTTTTAGTGTCCAGTTTGTTTCCAAAGTGGTTCAGTAATCTTTGTAGTCTAATTGTAATGAGTGTGATGTTCAGTGTGATACTCGGTGTTCCTTGTGTCATTGACGCGGTGGTGACGGCCGATATAATGCCTGAGAATATTTTTTGAAATAGTTTCGGTTGTTCTATAATTTAAGATGCCAAAGTCATCAAAAAAGCCAAAGACCCAGATTCCTGCAGTGGCAACGGATATTCCAGCAATGGACACTAGAATCTCTGATGTGAGTATCGACTTCCGTTCACTAGATTTTCCTAACAGAATCTCTGTCTAAAGTAGGTATATATAAAATGTGATTTTATTATCAGTTTCTTTAATAATTTACAATTTATAGAGGAATATAGGTGTTTTCCTTATGTAGGTCACATGGTACATGAAATAGGTAGCTATACTTATATCTTTCATATACTTGAGTCTCGTAACAATGACGATGTTGAGCCGAGTCGACACATTGTGCTGCACCAGCTGATTCGCGTTTATTATATGACTTAAAAGGTTTCGCCTTCATGTTAAATGCGACTCTCTTCTACGAGTATAGTGGTCGGTACTTATAGGAACATGTGTTAAACTGAATTAACTATAAGTAATTATGTATAGTCACCTACCGAGTTTTGATTATATTGGTCTTGGTGTTCTAACATGCATTGCACTTTCCCACGACATTTTTTATTCGACAAGTGGTTCTTTATGTTTTCCTATCGTTTGTCTGAAGATGTCTTAACTGGACCTACAATCTTTGGATGAATTAGGAAATCTGTGAAAAGTAGGTGGAGCTAGGGTAGTTAGTATTGACGGAGTTCGTTTCTCTACCTGATAGCGATTAAATGGATGATTAGTTCAAATTAAATATTGTGAAGATTCATGTACAAAATCGCTCGATTGTAAGTTAAGAGAGCCAAATTTATTTATGTAGTTTCCGGCAAAAAATTGATCACTCGGTCACTTCGTGTAGGCATTGTACAGTGGCTACCTATACAATATATAATTATTATATGTCGCAGATGGATAGTCGAATCCGCTGTTTTACATAACCGCTAGCTATTTTACAAACCAGCTTCGTTGTGTAAAACAGCTGAACAACACAGCTGGATTGTCATTGCGATACGTTTAACAAAACTACTACCCACGTTTAGACGTACTGTAGAATGGCTTACTTGCAGTTACAATAAGCGTTTGGTGTGGCTTCTAATGCCGAATCGGTAGCAGTAACTAAGCTAGGGCACCCTGACCAATTGGTTTAGGTTAGGTTAGAACTGTGACCAACAGCGCACGAGCCGAGCGAGCGAAGCGATAGTTGCCGCAGTAGCAGCCGGGGAGCGCTATTTCTAAGTTGGTCGCAGTTACTTGGCTATTTAGTATTTTTAGGGCTGACTTTCATAATTTAAATTCATGCAACAATTTAGGTATGCAAGTTTGCGTGTTAACGTTCAGTAATTATTGAAAATCGCTAAACGTCGGCGTTCAGCTGTTTTACATAACTGAGTTGTTTTGTAAAATAGCTAGTGATTTTGTAAAACAGCTGATTCAACAATCCATTTGCAACAATAAGAGACAGTTAATTGGATCCATTAGCATTCACTTAGCACTAATACCACCATGTCGCTCATGAAGGCCATCATTATTGTTGCAAAATATATAGTGTTTTGTACCAACTTATATCCTGATAATTCTACATGGAAGTAATTATATTCACGCATCGGAAATGCGGGTGACCGCGTAGTGTGTTTATTAGCACAATACCTACACTATACATCATAAGCACTAATTAGAGCATCAGGCAGCTTAAATGAAACATTTTATAAAGAAACCATGAGCTGAAAAGTTCAGGAAAATACTTTGCGTGTTCCGAAGCAGTTTTTGCTAAAATAAGTAATTTAAAATATTCTGAACGAAGTGTTTTTCTTATCCAGAGCAATGATGAGTTGAATCCAGAGCCAGCGGCAGAAGACGCGGAGCCAGCGCGTGGCAACTGGACTGGACGGTTCGACTTCTTACTGTCACTGCTGGGCTACAGCGTGGGCCTGGGCAACGTGTGGCGGTTTCCCTACCTATGCTATAACAATGGAGGAGGTAAAAGCTTAAAACGAAGCTGAGAGTCGCTATCTACCTCGCGTATTTTTTTTTTTTGTGTTGGTCCTTCTGGTTATGGAGATATTAAAGAACAAAATTCCAACTTTTTCAGGCGTTTTCTTACGAAAAGAAGCTTTAATTACTTAACGTTAAATACCCCACAAACCTTGTAACCTTGCATGCACCCATAAGCACAACGTTTTGCGTGCATTACGTTACTGTAAACAGCGTTTTTCAACACCAAATTCAATCGTTTTTTGGCATTATTTTTGTGCAATGTTACTTACTAAATTGATGTACAGAATGCTTAGTTGACGGCTATGTGATGTGTTAGATAGGATTTTAACAGCCTGTATAACACTATGACCGTCAGCAAATCGCGGCGCGGCGTGTCTTCAAACGACGCCTTACATTTCTCAGAAAAATTGCGCGGGATGAACGTACATAATTAGAACCAGTCGACCCCTTGGTGTTTACGTTTTATTTTAAAATGTTCGCAATGTCAGAATAAGATTTTTAAGGAAACATAAATTGGAAAAGTTTCCCGGTAAATTGGAAAATTCGAGAAAAACGAAAGGTTCTTTTTTCTATGGGATTTTTGTATGAATTTCCTGGGCAGGATAACGTCTGTTGGATCAGCTAGTACCTACGTAGATACTAGTAGTTCTACGAACAGTAGACCTCGCGAGCACAAACTTTTTCGCAACAATTTATATAATTATTTTCAGAATTCTTTAGTTTTGTGATGAGAAGGTGGTCCCAGGTGCTCCTTTACCGTAGTAAAAGTGAGCAGTTTACTGCATTTTGAGAAGCTATTCTGCTCATCATACTGAAGATCCTCAGATCAGATCTTCACCAAATTTTATGAGACCAATTTAATGTTAGGTACTCTACCTTTCAAATAAAAAAATAACCATTGAAATCGGATCTCATAAGGCAGAGATATTATCCAATAACCCCCTTTTTGCCTTTTTTTTTGGAGGAAATACCCCTTCAATCAAAAATACACGACGACAAAAAAAATCTGTAAAGTTGCAAAATCAGCACCCTAATTGCGTAACACATTATCTATCGGAGTTTGAATTATTTTGAAACAAATTGCTAATCCATTGCTTCATATGTTCGAAAAATTTGTCAGCTCGACAACGTAAATAACGCAATGAATGTTGTTGAACTGTCAAAATGAAACCAACTCCGATTGATAATGTGTTACGCAATTGGGTGCTGTATACCAAGTTTCGTTCAGATCGGTTGTAAAATACGACCTGTAGAGGAAGGAGTTTCAACAAACTGACAGAGGAAAGCAATTGTTTCCAGACTTAAAGCAGAGAAATATTTTTTTGTCGTCGGGGATTTTTGATTGGAGGGGTACTTCCTCCAAAAAGGGGGCTACTGGATATCTCCGCCTTATGAGATCCGATTCCAATGGTTCTTTTTTTATTTGAAAGTTAGTAACTTTAAGTTGGCCTTATAAAAATTTGGTGAAGATCTGATGAAAAAAAAAACATGATAAATATCCAGTTTTAAATAACTTTAGTGGTTAATTGTTGCAAAAAAGTTTGTGCTCGCGAGGTCTACTATACGCAGACTTACTACTAAGAACAACAAGATGTCAGGGGAGCCGCAGTCGTACCATGTCCACGACGAACGGCTATATTCCAGCACAATCCTGATGATATAAAAGCTGCTAAACCATAATACGATACCACTTCTAGTAAAGGAATCCTGCGCCGTTACATATAAAATTTAGAAATAAAATTAATCTAAGACACAATCGCTGACTGACGTTGAAGGAAAACCTTTATGATCTTGCCATTGGATCTTGTTAACAGGTAGCGAATAAGTACAAAATTTGTTCATTTGTGAGAAGGGGCATTTTCAAGCAGTGAGATACACTGGTAAATGTTAAATGCACAATGACATGACATGTTTCTCCACTCAGTCTACCAATGACCAAATTGGCAGTATTTTACATTTGCGGGATTATGACTAAATCAATAACAGTAACCTTTGCTTGCAGGTGCTTTTCTCATACCTTTTACTGTGATGCTGATAATCGCGGGCTTGCCACTAATGTTCATGGAGTTATCCTTTGGCCAGTACGCCGCCCTAGGCCCAGTGGCCGTGTACAAGAAGTTCTCACCACTCTTCCAAGGACTGGGTTACGGGATGGTCATAGTCTCCAGTATCGTGATGTTGTACTATAATCTAATCATAGCTTGGACTATTTACTACATGGCTGTGTCATTCATGAGCATTTTCTATCAACTTCCCTGGCAGAATTGTGATGCAGAATGGAGTACTGAACGTGAGTAATATTTAATTGATCAAATAAAGTCTTATAAAAAGATGAATAAATATTAGGTCTTTACCTATGAAATTGCCGTTCTGCAGTACTGGCCATTTCAAATCAAAATAATTTTTGTTTGGCAAAGAATTCTAATTTCAAATTAATTTTATTTTAAAAACATGGATTTTTTTTTCCAAAAGTAGTCATTTGTTTATTGATTAGTGTTACATTTTCATCGCATTTCAATCTTTTTCGTCATCATGGATACGTTAAAAATTCGAGTAATTATGGAATATGAGTACCGTGGTGGCAGCAACGCGGCACAAGCGGCACGCAACATCAACGACGTTTACGGAGCTAACACTACAAACCAACGCACCACTTGTTATTGGTTTGCTCGCTTCCGTTCTGGAAATTTCGACCTGAAAAATGAACCTCGCGGTCGTCCGAAGACTTTGGTCGACAATGACGAATTAAAGGCGATTGTGGAAGCTGATGATACACAATCTACGGCTGAATTAGCAGCAGCTTTCGACGTTAGCGTCAAAACAATATTGGTCCATTTGCGTCAAATTGGCAAGGTAAAAAAGCTTGACAAATGGGTGCCCCACGAACTCAATGATCGCCAGCGCGAAGTACGCGTCGAGACGTGCCTTGCAGTGCTCAACAGACACACAAATGAAGGAATTTTGAACCGCATTGTTACCTGCGATGAAAAATGGATTCTGTTTGATAACCGCAAGCGCTCAGCAAGTTGGTTGGATCCTGGTTCAGCACCTAAACAATGCCCTAAACGAAAACTTACCCCTAGAAAAGTAATGGTCACTGTTTGGTGGTCTAGCGCCGGTGTGATTCATCACAGCTTCTTACCAAACGGGGTGAGCATTACTTCAGATGTATACTGTGAAGAACTGAACACAATGATGGAGAAGCTGGCACATCTCCAACCAGCATTGGTCAATCGCTCGTCTCCGCTGCTCCTGCACGACAACGCGCGACCTCATACTGCACAGCAGACGGTCTCCAAGTTGCAAGAACTGGGGTTGGAAGCTCTCCGTCATCCGCCCTACTCACCAGACCTTGCGCCTACAAACTACTACTTTTTCCAGAATTTGGATAACTTCTTGGCGGGAAAAAAATTCAATACCCGAGGGTCAGTACAAAATGCCTTTGAAGAATTTGTTGCCTCCCGTCCAGTTGATTTCTTTAAGAAGGGCATCAATAAACTGCCACTGCGTTGGCAAAGATGCATTGATTACATGGGTGATTACTTCGATTAATACAAATAAAAAATGCATGAAAAAAATTCGTTTAAATTTTTTCATACAAAACGGCAATTTCATAGGTAAAGACCTATTATTGTGTATATTAAAACAAAAGACAACAAACAAACAAAACATTGTTGTGGATGTAAATGTCTGCCTTTTTATTTCAGATTGCTATTCTTACGAGGAGGCAGACAGCTGTGATGCAATCAACGGAACTTATTATCTGAGAACATGCTTCAATCAAACATACGCTCAGTTGCACAATATCAACGCTTTAGCTGACGTAGCGCTTAGACGACCTCCAGCGGAAGAATATTTCACGTGAGTACCTCCCCATGGTATACTCATGGACAAAGTCGTCTGTTCATCACAATTTCTGAGGGACACTCACCCTGATTTCTGAATAAAAATAAAAGTTCGTACCTGGTTGGCTTGATATCGTATCACAGTAGAACAGAGTCCGTTGTATGGCTGTACACAAAACCTTATATTTGCTTTCAGAAATCAAGTGCTGGGGTTATCATCGGGTATTGAAGAAACGGGCCAAATTCGTTTGGGAATGGCTCTTTGCTTGTTAGCAGCTTGGCTCATCGTGTTTCTTTGCTTGTGTAAGGGCGTTCAGTCTTCGGGTAAGGTGAGTAAAAAAACAAATACATATTATATTAAAGAAAAAGTCAAACAGGGTGACTTTTGCTAGGCAGTAGCTAGGCTATCCAGATATTGATATATTTGTTGTTACGAATTATTATTCATCAACAGTTTTAAAAGAGCCAAAAAACGCAATAAATATTTTGAAAAAAAAACCTGGCCATATTGTAAAAAAACCGGCCAAGTGCGTGTCGGACCACGCACAATGAAGGGTTCCGAAGTCGAAAAGAATTTATCCCAAAAACAAACATAAGATAATATCGACAAAATTTTGTGTACCGCCTGTACACAAAATTTTGTCGATTTCGCTGATTTACGTGATTTTGCAGGTATAATACTATATTTCTATAAGTTTTAATGCACTATATGAATGAGCATTTCAATTATGATCTAATGTATGAGCTACTTTTTTATTTTTATTATTTAATTTTGATTCATCGACCTAAACCGGCGACTGTTTTGTGAATTTTTGCTGTAAGAGGTTTAGAATATCACATATTTACGAATTGTTTTGACTTCTAATGGGTAAGGAAGAATTACAATATATTTGTGTTAATGTTGTTTATACAATGTGTGAATCACTTTTGACTACTTTCATATAAAATTTTTGAGTAAAAAAATATTTAACTGAGTCAAACTATAAAGAAAATGGGCAAAGAATTGCTTTTGATTTCGGCTACTTAGAACTCTCGTTCATAAAATTAAAACAACAGAAATAAACTTCAGTTCAAAATCAATCCATTTCTTAAAAAAAAAACAAAATATTACAAAAAAAAATCTTTTAAAACAACCTAATTCATAAACTCGACACAAAATAAAAAAGTAGCTCATTCATTAGATCATAATTTAATTGAATGTTGTGCATTAAAACTTATAGAAATACAGTATTTTAACCGTAAAATTACGTCTGTGAAATCACGTACTAAATAGCTAAATCGGCAAAATTTAGTATGTACGGCCTCTTAACATTGTAATCCCAAAAAAAGTTTTTTTATTGGATAAAATTACAAATTAACAATTTTCTGACGTAATCCTCTATTTGTGCTTTGAGACCTTACTTCTTGACAAATTTCATTATTCTAGGTCAACGGGAAGTACCCCATAGGTTTTGATTTACTTGCGAGTATCGCATAAATGGTTGTATTTCTATATTACGTTGAGTTAGAAGATTGATTTTTTTAGAACTCTAAAGGCCCATAATAGACCTACGCATTTGATATTAATTTCAACTTGATACCTCCACGCTTTCCTGAGAAAAAGGGTCTTGACAGGCTGACAATGTTGAAAATATTTTTTTATGTGATAGCATTATAAATTAACAATTTTCGGACTTTTTCCTTTATTTGTGCTTTAAGACCTTGCTTCTTCCCAAATTTCATGATTCTAGGAAACTAAAAAAACTCTAAGGGACCATAGACTTACGTATTCGATATTAATTTCAACTTGATATCTCCACCCATCCCTGAGAAAAAAGGGTCTTGACAGACTGACAGAGTAAATTTTTTTTTATATGATATAATTACAAATTGACAATTTTCGGACTTTTTCCTTTATTTGTGATGTGAGAGCTTATTTCTTGCCAAATTTAATGATTCTAGGACAACGGCAAGTACCCTATAGCTTTTGATTTACTTGCGAGTATCAAAAAATGTCGGATAAATGGCCGTAGGTTTTTATTGCGTTGAGATAGAAGCTTGAGTTTTTTAGGACTCTAAGAGATCATAGACTTACGTATTTGATATTAATTTCAACTTGATACCTCTACGCGTTTCTGAGAAAAAGGGTTTTGACAGACTGACAGACAGACAGACAGACAGACAGACGGACAACGAAGTGATCCTATAAGGGTTCCGTTTTTCCTTTTGAGGTACGGAACCCTAAAAATGCAACAATAGTAAATTTTCAGATTCCATCTTGAGTGCAGTGCACAAGAGTTTTAAACAAAGTTTTTTCAACACACTTACAAGACAATCACACTAATATTATAAAGGCGAAAGTGTGTGAGTGTGTGAGTGTTATGTGTGTTTGTTACTTTTTCACGCTCAAACGGCTTGACCGATTTGGATGAAATTTGGTATGTAGATAGCTTATACTATAGATTAACACATAGGCTACTTTTTATCTCGGTCTATGTGAAACCGTGGGGCGCAGCTAGTTAATAAATAAAACACAAATATTTTTTTAAATAAAATTTCTGTCGCATCTTGTCCCAGTTCTCACTCACACGGGATCAAATTTATAAGAATGTTAAATGAAAAGATGCTTTTTTGAAAAATCAATTGGCGAACTCAATCTGCCTAGCTTTTTCCCAACTTAAAACTCAAAAAATCTCAAAGCATTTATTTCAAATAAAACCAATTACAGGCACTTTTGAATTGTCAATGGGTCAGTCAGTCAGAAAGATGAAGCTAGTTGCCCATTCCAAAGCGTAGTCGATCCCTATGGAGAAGAACGGGCAAGAAACTCCACGGACACTCTTTAAAATCATAATATTTTTACAAAATATTGGTTACATCGTTCATGTTGAAAATATACATGTGAGAACAATGTAGAAAGACGTGCACGTTAAAAAGCGTCCGTAATAAAAAGATAAAAACTAAAACAACTAAAATAAATATTAAAATTAAAAATAAGCCATGGCAGCTAAGAGACGACCAGTCCCAACTGACGGCGCCCGTTCACGAACATGACGCATGGATCAGCACCAATTAGCTCAACCATTTTGGAGGGAACTTAATGATCCAACACACACGCCACCACCAGCAAGACATTTGAGTGAGCATGACATACTCTCAACCGCCCGGGCACATTCAAGTCAGTGAAAGACGTACCCAGTAAAAGGTAGCTTAATAGTAACTACATAGTGCTCACACATGTGCTATGCAATTATATTTTTAAACTATGTTGCCAACTATGTTGGGGTCGGCTTCCAGTCTAACCGGTTGCAGCTGAATACCAGTATTTAACATGGAGCGACTGCCTATCTGATCTCCACAACCCAGTAACTGGATAATACGATACCCCTTGGTAAGACTGGTTGTCAGACTTTCGGGCTTCGACGACCCGTAACGACTGGCGAACTAATAAATAATATTAATTTAATAGGTAATTATTAAAAACCTATTTATATATGTAGGCATTTTATTTTAATATTTTTTTATTTTTTTTATTCCATAGTCAACTTTTATTTCAAAATGTCAAATACATAAAGCCAGTTTACAAAGAAAAACTTTCGTTCCCGGCGCAAAGGAGCCCATGACACTTGCAGCGTTTCCGCGCTGAATTGCCAGGGCTAGTCTCTGCACCAGGAAAGAACCAGAGCGTGGGTGGTATTTATATTGTGTTATCTAATAAACTCAGCTCAATAAGTACCTATTATGATCTGTTTTTGAGATGAATTAAATAAATGCCACAATAAAAATGTGTTTTTAGAATTACCTATTAAATTAATATTATTTTTTGGTTTGCCAATTGATTACATTTTTCAAAAAAGCATCTTTTCATTGAACAATCTTTAAAATTTGGTCCCTGTGAGCGAGAGTGGTGGCAATATCTGACAGGCCTCTTACCTAATATTGGAAACAATGACTTTATTTTATATCAACACCATTTTTGGTCTTACCCATGCTTTTTAACATGGAATAGGTACTCTACCTTTATTATGATGGACTAGCGACTCGCTTCTGCTTTGCTGGGTTTTTACGACTTGAGAAAACATTGAAATTTCTTTATCATGTTACTCAAACACTTACATATTCAATAAATTCTCTAAGCGATGGTGAAAATCGCATCAAATTATGCAAAGAAACATGTTTTGTTGGTATAGCTGCTTACATTGTGTCTACATAATAAAAGTAATCAAACCATTCCCAGAATCACTCGTCTGAAATTCAGTGAAACTATTGTTATTTGATCCATAACTGCCCAAGTGTCCATCCGTCAGTGTGTTAGCTAGCAATAATGATGAAAACATACATATACGTGAAAATTGCTATCGTGTTAATAAAACTGATGTATCGTGTTGTATAGAAAATACATACATAAACTCACACCTTCTTCTGTCTATACCTACATGTTATAGAAAATGTTTTGGGAATATACCATTACTAACTTCCGAGCTTCCGAGTAATTACATTTTTCCCAAAACAGTTCCGAACAAATGAAAATCGGAGCTTTTATAATCTCATTTTCTTGTCCGTCGTCACAGAGGTTGTTCACCGAGAGGGAGGATCACAACGTAGGAATTTGAATTTTGGAATTATGTTAGATCTTGATGACGCACGCGCACAGATCGCCAGTCGAAGACTATTTAAAAAAAAAATATTTAGGGGTTAGTTCGATCTTAAAAAGTGTTATGTTTTAATCATCACATCGTGTTACGTCTTGTATAAGAGCTTACTCTAAGAATTTGAAAATAATTTTAGGATCACTTCGTTGTCCGTCTGTCGATCAGTCTGTCAGGATCCTTTTTCTCAGGAACGCATAGAGGTATCAAGTTGAAATTAACAAATCATGATTCTAAGTCAACGCAATAAAAAGATACGGCCATTTATGCGACATAATAGGTTGGGGAAAAAGTTTCTTCGCATTTTTTAAGAAAATTCAAAACATTTTTTTATATTCAATATTTACATTTATCTAAAGTATGTAGGTACCATTTTGTTCGATAACTTTTTGCCACCTTGTAGGTAGGGACATGATCCCATTGCTATAGAAATTTTGGGACTTCTGATCAAAATACCGCGACAAGTGGTTTTGGCAGTCCTCTCGTGATGTTAACCTGACACTGCCTAAAGAATTCTGAAGACACCGAAACAGGTGGAAATCTGAAGGTGCATTGCATGGCAAGGTCAGGACTATACGGCGGATGCATTAACACCTCCCAGCCAAACTCTCTTAATTTTTGCTGAGTGGCTAAAGATGTGTGAGGTCTAGCGTTATCATGATGAAAAACTACACCCCTTCTGGTGATTAATTCCGGCCGCTTTCTCTCAACTTCTTGCTTTAATCTCATCAGTTGTTCGCAGTAGAGTTCAAAATCGATGGTCCTGCCTGGTGGTAACAGCTCATAATGAATAATGCCCTTCCAATCCCACCACAAACACAGCATCACCTTATTGCGAGTTAACCCGGGTTTCGCCACAGTCTGTGAAGCCTGACCGGCCTTTGACCACGACCCTTTTTCGCACGTTCTTGTCGTACGTGGTCCACTTTTCATCACCAGTTATCAGCTTCTTCAAAAATGGTTCGGTTTCATTACGTCGTAATAAAGAATCACAAATGAGTACACGGTTCATTACGTTTCTTTCAGTGAGCTCGTGAGGTACCCAAATATCGAGCTTTTTTGTGTACCCAGTTTTTTTCAAATGCGCCAAATCTGTTTTGTGGTCAATTCCCAGTTCTTCAGCTACGTCGTAACTACTGATATACCGATCTTGCTCCACTTTTTCAAAAATGGCATCCATTTTATCCGTAATAGGGCGACCAGAGCGACGTGCATCTTTGACATCAAAATTTCCGGATTGAAAACGCTTAAACAAAATATGTGCTACTCTCACAGACACTGCACTGGGTCCATAAACATCGCAATTTTTTTTCGCGGCTTGCGTTGCATTTTTACTTTTTTTGTAGTAAAATTTTAAAATGTATCGAATTTCTTCATTAGATTCACCCATCTTGACAGTACGAAAAATAAATGAAAGTCACACATTTTCCTAATTTGAATTTGGAATTATGTTCTTTAAAATTTAAACTTTCAATGATACCAAAACCAGCCAGATACAAATAGTATAGCCAAAGAGATTTTATGATAAGTTCGTACATACTATAATGCGAAAAGACTTTTTCCCCAACCTTCGATACTCGCAAGTAAATACCGTACCACACCGTACCGTACCGGTACTTACCGTTGCTTGCCTAGAATTATGAAATTTGGCAAGAAGCAAGGTCTCACAGCACAAGTAAAGGAAGAAGTCCGAAAATAGTTAATTTGTAATTTTATCTTATAAAAAAAAAAACGATTTTATGTGATAAAATGAACGCTTTTCGGAATTTTCCTTTTACTTGTGCTGCGAGACCTTCTTCTTGCCAAATTTCATGATTATTAAAGTATGGGGGAACATATTTGTCAACTATAATGTAAAGTATGTTTTTGGGATAAATTCTTTTCAACTACGGAAGCCCTTCATTGTGCGTGGTCCGACACGCACTTAGCCGGTTTTTTTTAAACAAAAGTATGTGCTTATTTACGAAGGTCCTTTGAGCTATGTAGTATTAATTTTTATCAAATAAAACATGGTTCCACAGCTGAATTATATAGTGAGATTATATCATTTACTCGTACATGTAATAGTTTAGGAGTAGCGCAGGTTTGTTGATTTCGCAAAATACAGTAATTACGGCCAGTGATCGTTCCAAAGACTGCCAAATACAGTTTGGTTTGTGTGAGTACAACTCGCTCTAGGCCGGTTTTTTAAAAATGATTCTCTATTCTGACAATAATAAATTATTCCGCCTGTCATTTACGAGACCTCTACGAGTCGCCTACGAGATGCTACGAAAGGCCTACGAGACGCTACGAGAGGCCAACGAGTCGTCTACGACACGCCTACGAGAGCCTTCGTGTTATGTACGAAACTTCTACGAGTCATCTATGAGATGCTTACGAGACTGTACGAAAGGCCTAGCAGTCGTCTACGAGACAGACGGCTGCTACGAGAGGCCTTAGGAAACTTTCTCTGATATTTGACTAAAAAAATATTTGATATTGATGGCTCGATGATTTACTTGTTTATAGGAATAATAAATCTTATATTACTCCTATAAAACAAGTTTATTTAACCATCTTCTATTTCTTTTCATTGTAGGTAGTGTACTTCACTGCCCTTTTCCCGTATGTGGTGTTGGTGATTCTATTTTTCCGAGGGGTAACTTTACCAGGCGCGTCGACCGGAATAATTTTCTACTTGACACCAGATTTCAGCCAGCTTCTTAATGCTCAGGTATTTATTATGTAAGATCAATAAAGCTGTACTTATTTGTAAGTGAACTATTAAATTAAATACTCAATCAAACTTGCAGGTATGGGGAGACGCCGCTGTACAAATATTTTTTGCGTTGAGTCCGGCATGGGGTGGTCTTATTACACTTTCGTCTTACAACAAGTTTTCTAACAACTGCTACATGTAAGTACTATTGCTTTTTGAAATTAGTTAAAACTGACCTGGCGGCCCACCACCACTTCTTAAAGCAGTATTATTTTAATGTTACTTCAGTGTGGGAAAGAGATGGAGCTATACAGGACGTCTAGCTCCATCTCTTTCCCAGACTCATGTAAGATTAAAATAATACTGCTTTAAGAGGTGGTGGTCTAGCTCCAGACGTTAACGTATTTGCATAAAAAATTGACGTCTCGTTTTCCTTTGCAGAGATTCATTGATCGTTGCCATATCAAACATCTTGACATCCTTTTTCGCGGGTCTGGTAATATTTTCTGTAATAGGATTCTTGGCACACGAACTGAACGTAGAGGTGGACCGAGTAGTTGATCAAGGTGCTGGTCTTGCCTTCATCGTCTATCCTGAAGTAGTCACCAGACTACCCGTGTCACCACTTTGGTCTATACTATTCTTTGTCATGCTGTTAACGCTCGGACTCGACTCCCAGGTATTGTTAATACCTACCTTTTATTTGTTTTGCAATCCAGGTACTCGTAATTAGTTTTGTACTAACTCTAAACTAATAATCTTATATTTTTTTAGTTTGCCCTCATGGAAACAGTTACAACAGCCATTTTGGACAAATTTCCCAATTTCCGTCAGAAGAAAGTTTGGGTTGTATTGACAGTCGCTGTATTTGGCTATCTGGGCGGACTTATTTTCACAACCAATGTAAGATTTCTGCTCACAATCGTTTCTTTAAAATGTTTTTCAGTTTCAAGTACTTTGATTCAATTTAACCATTTTTTTCAGAGTGGCATGTACTGGTTGCAGTTAATGGACAAATATGCCGCAAATTGGTCTGTCTTGATCATAGCTATCGGCGAGTGCATTCTGATAGCGTGGATTTATGGTGCAGAGAAGTTCTGCGGAGACATTCAGCGAATGATAGGTCGTCAATCCAAACTGTGGGTATTCTTTTGGAGTGCTATGTGGCGCCTCATTACGCCTGCTGCTTTAGTGGTACGTATTTTTAAATCAAAGTAGAAAAATTGTAAATGCGTCACTTACCTTTGGAAGTGCAATTTTTTTTTGTATTCTAAAGAGATTAGCATCATTCTGCACTGGCTTAATTACTTGGTGTTCATCAACAGTTCATCCTGGTGTTCAACTGGATCGAGTATAAGCCGGCGTCGTATGGGACCTACGTGTACCCGATGTGGGCGGACGCCGTTGGTTGGATCCTGGGAGTGCTGCCCGTAGTCGTGGTAGTACTGATGGCGATCGATCAGATCTGTAGCGGACCTGATGACCTCACCATTATGGAAGTATGATATGATATTTACCTGAAAACCCTGAAATATTGTTCTGTAATAACTCGTATTATCCGTCATATCCTTAGATATACAAACGTATACGGACACTTTCTTTAACAAAGATCTTGTAATCGTCTAAGAAGAGTCAACGATGAGTCCTTGGAAAATTACAAAAAGACACGTATTGTTTTGCTATGAATGAAAATTCAAGTACATTAATGAATGTTACAGAAAGCTCGGGCGCTGTCGCGTCCGACGGAGGAGTGGGGTCCGTCAGCGTCGGCGGTGATGCTGCACGAGTCTGAGTTGTCGCCGCCGGTGCTGCTACTTCACGGCCGCCCTGTGCTGCGCGAGCGCGGCGCTTGACCCCCGCACACGCATCCGCTCGTTGCTATGCGGAAGGTAATAATTTCGTCATTAAAATCCTAGTATTACTCCGCTCGTCAGCCAATACTGAGATCATTCCTATTATCATACTGGTTTAAAATGGGGTGACTAAGAATGTGGACATCTCAGCGAAATATTTAGCACCAGTAAAGGTGCTGCTTTGTTAGAAGTCCAGGGTAATTTAGTTCCAGAAATGCTATATTTACTGTCACCCAAACGTTTAATTGCTGGAAAAGCTATTAAGAGTTTTATATGCTTCACAGACATCACAAGATGGCGGAGACTCAACTTCTATTACAAGTGGAATAGAAAACGATATTAAAAAACCTGGAGCAATAATAAAAACCAAAAGAAATTCTATCAAGCGGAAAGTTCAGAATTTCAGCCTCGAATCTGACGATGCGGTAATAGAACCTCTCTTGCAGAAAGATAAAGAAAAGACCGAAACCACAAAACAAAGTGCCAAATTTAACCTGTTGTCAAAAACTAAGACTGAAGCCACCAGTGAAAGAGGAACCGATAAAGACAAATTAATATCGGATGACAAATTGCAGAAGGTAGCTCTGTCTAATGCTTCTGTTCTCACAGATAGAAGTTTACCTACTTCTAACGTGAAAGAAAATTCAATTTGTAAATTAACAAGTGAAAACGCTCCTTTACACAATCATATGAATACTAATGTGTTCAGCAATCATGACGGTTTAAAAACTTTTGTCGCTCCCAAAAGTCAAATTCTTGTTGAAATTGGTGGATCTAAGCACGCTGGATATAATCCAAGTCCATTAATATTTACAACGGCCAAAATTCACACTGATGGTAAAACAAAACACATGGAACCAGTTCAAATGACTCCCGTACCAATATTGTCAACCATAGAAGTATCTGTTATGAAAAGCGGAATTAATGCAGGCGAAACTTCCGGCCATGTCACTTCCAATATCACTGCAGTGTATATTCCTGAAAGTAACAAAGATGTCACAGAACAAGATACAAACCTACCTTTCAAAACTGTAAACAATACACCTACGCCACAAAACAAAGTCACTGATACAAAAAATCAGATGCCTACTGATAAACCAAATGTCAAAAGCAGTACATTAGATAAAAGTTCATCGTCGTCTAAAAACATAAAATTAATTCAGCCTAATTTTTCTCCAACCAACGTTAAAGACAATACCCAAGAAAATAAATACATTAATAAAGAAATAGAAGAATATCATATTAAAATTCATACATCGCAACCTAGTTCTTTAACATTAGAAAAAAGCAAAACTATAGTTCCACAGGAGGTCAAATCCGGAGCTGCGTCGTTCACTACCACACAAGTGACAAATAAAATCAAAGAAAGTGAAATATTTGATCAAGCCGTTATAACAAAAAAGGATACGACAGACGCACTCCGATATCCGGATAACAAAGCCGACTTGAACAAGACTTTTAAGCCAGACAGCCTGGATTTGCAAAGAATGAAACCATCCGACAATGTAAATAGTTCGGATAAAATCAGTAAGGATAAAACTAAGGACACGACTAACATCTCCTTTAGTAGCAGACAATTGCAGCGTCAAAACATTGTATTAGATAAAGACGATCCTATATCAAAGTTAAAACCAAGTATGGTTTCACCTCCTATAACGAATGATTCCAAAGGTTTTAATAAGTCTGGTGAATGTCAAAAACCCTCTACGATTGAAATAAAAACTTTAAGTGATAAAACCAAGTTGCCAATATCTAGTGCCAATAGCATTCCAATTAGTAGTGTAACTTCAGTGTTAACAAATATCAGTGCGACTGACAATAAAACATATGCTTCCACAACTACTGCTGCAGCTAACAAGCAACCTTATCCCATAACTAGCAACGCCGCTATTAACCAAACAGCTGCCTCAGTTATTAACTCTGCCGTTAAAAACAATTCACCTGCCGTTATAACTACTACTGCGTCTGAAAATAAACAATCTTTCCCTACAATTTCGTCTGCCAACAAAACTTTTGATTCAACAGCAACCACCTCAAATGCCAAGAACATGTCTGCAGCCACTAACAAGGTAGCTGTTCCTATAACTACAGCTGCTGCTATAAAAACCACGTCTGCTTCTATCTCTACTGCTGCAGCTGTCAATAAATCATTTGTGCCTATAAGTACCCCTATGCTTGCCAACAAGACATCTGCTCCAATAACTAATATTGTGGCTCCTAATAAAGTATCTGCTCCATCCACTTCTACACTTACATCTAGCAACAAGATATCTTCTCCATCGACTAGTTTTGCAACTGGCAATAAAATACCTTCTACTTCAACTACTGCTGCAGCTGATAACAAGAAATCTACTCCATCAACTACTACTACAGCTAGCAACAAGATATCTGTTCATTCACCTATTACTACGACTGGCAGCAAATTATTCAAACCAATAACAAACAAAATATCTGCTACATCAACTACTACTGCAGCTAGCAACAAGATATCTGCGCCATCAAGTATTATTACAGATGGTAGCAAAATTTGTTCTCCATCAACTACTACAACAGCTGGCAGCAAGATATTTTCTCCATCAAGTATTACTACAGCTGGTAACAAAATATCTTCTCCATCAACTACTACTACAGCTGGCAACAATATATCTTCTCCATCCACTAGTATTGCAGCTGGCAATAAAATACCTTCTACTTCAACTAACAATGCAACCGGCAACAAAATATCTGATCCATCAAGCAATTCTACAATTGGCAACAAGATACCTGTTACAACGACTATTTATGAAGCTGGCAATAAAATATCTTCGTTATCAACAACTACAACTCCATCAACAAACAAGATTTCTGGTCCCGTAATTACTACAACTGCTATTAAAATGGCATCTGGTTCTACAACTACCACTACGGGAGTCGATAAAACAACTACATCGACTTCTAATATATCAAGTAAACCAATAACAAGTTCATCCGGTACTTTACCCATATTTTCAAATACGCCAATAACAAAGCCTGCCTTTTCTACCACATTTGCAGCTTCAAAGCCTTTAAATACAGAAAAATGTTCTAGTAATGCATCAACTCACGGAAATATCAAATCCGGAACTGCAAATGAAACCTGTACAACTAAATCACGAGTAACAAGTACATTAAATACCAAGCCTACAAGTGTAACAACGACTACGAAACCAGCAAAAGTGACTGCAGTGTGCGCTCCTTCTACAACTTCTCTACAGACGACAGTAGTCAAGTCACCAATAGTAACTACAGTGAAGTCTGCACCAACTAAAACAATAACACAACCAGTTATAAACAAAACAACAGAAATTACTCCAAAGAGTTCAACAAGCAACGAAAAACCCTTAACAGCCAAAAGTAACTCCATATCAATAAGTTCAACTACATCCAGTGGAATATCAAATGTCACTTCAACTTCTGCAACTTTAGCTTCCTCTGAATTGTCTCCGGCGCCGGCAGAAGTTATTAAGCAAAGTGACTCAAAATCTAAAGTAATAAGTAACGGTAGCAAAAGTTTTAAAGCTTAACAGTTGTTACGGTTTGAGTTTTTAGGAGATAAACAAGTCGCTCAATCCATAGTTGTAATGATAATAATTAATTTAGAAAACGAAATATTTCAACATTTGTCACAAGGTAAGATGTACAATCTAGTCATCAAGATGCTTGTATCCTAGGTTGCACATCACAGGTCACTTTTTCTAATTATGAGATAGAAAATTCCTTACTCCTCGCTCAGCGTAGTGGAATTGTAATATTATAAATAGCTGTAAATACCTATGATAGTACATTTTGTGAACTGAATGGTCAATGTGTCTAATCTTCTGTACGAGTATGTATGAAATCATACTTAATAATATTATGGGTACTTAGTTTAAAGGTGCGTGTTGGAGTAGAAATATTAGTAATGGTTCACCTATGTAACTCATGTTATTTGCTCATAGTAAATATATGAAAGGAATTGAAAAAATATTTAAAAAACTGTTAATTATATTTTGGATAAATAATTACTTTAATTCTGAATGTTTTAACCAGAATAATTAGTCCAAGTGACATTTTAAAGCTTGTGCGAAAAACATGCATAGCAATATTACCGATACCGACTAGTGATCACAACATTGAATGTTAAACTTCGATGGACATACGGGTGGTAGGCTAGTGGTGCTAAGAAAGACATATTTTTCATAGACAATATTATTATTATATTTTCGATACCATTTAGAGATGATTATCTTACTGGTTTCATCTCACAGTGTCAATTTATATCATTATTAAATTGATGTGTATCAATAATTGAAATCCAGAAATGAAGTAAATAAAAAATATTATGTACCTACCTATTTATAGGTGTTCTGTAAATTTATTTATCAATGACGAGAGAAAATGATAAAAGCACAGGGTAGAAACTGATAATACCAGAATTATTTCATAAATAGCAATTTAAAACTCATTGATGTAGGTACGCACGGCTGCAGATCACGCTATACATTTCCAGTATAAGCTGATCTCGCTTTGTATAGGACTTCCAAAGAATTAGAGGTTAGTGTAAACTGGAAATGTATAGCTTGATGTGTAGCCGCGTGTACGTTGAATACTATTTTTGTTTAGAAAAATAATTCGAGGCGAATAATATTACTTAAAATATTTATTAATTAAAATAATGTTATCCTTAATTTTAAATTGAACATTGCCACGGATCTAATTAAAGATCGAGCAGAGTTATTTAGAAAATTCTCAGGTGCTGTTCAGCTTTTTGAGTTGTGTCCGATTAATGGCAATAATTTCAGTACCTTGTCGTTTTAAAATTAATTTTTACATACTGTGGGTGTCAAGCACCTCTGTATTGGCTTCAAGAATGTAGTTCGTCGGTCGCTTCAATAAGAATTCCAGTTCAAACATATTCAAATAAACCTGTCAAAAACAATAGGAACAAGGCCAATATTATAGAAATAAAGAAGCACGGGTAAACCGTATGATTAGATCTTAGAATATGATAAACTTTTTGTATAATGCATTTCTGCTAATAATATTCCACCATTCAATATATTTACAGAACACATATCGATTTATTGGCGAGAGAGAAAACTTTAATAAGCTAATATAGTGCAAGTTTGTATTTGCTCAGCCGTAGAGCGGAGAGCCGTAGTTATATAAATTCGGTTTTTTTTTATTACAATGTACACCCAATTAGAGAGAACTATAAAACAATAGTCAAGAAACATCCAGCACAATTTAATATAAAGTAGATCGTCCAATTAACAATGGATTCCGTCTTTTGCACAAACATTTTCTTTTTCCGTATGCCAATATTACATATAAGCCTCCTATAAGAGTCGTCTGCAGTGGATATGACAGTAAATGTCATTACAGGATAATCATTAGATGATGCACGCGCAACGAAAGCTTACCGAGTAACATTTTCTAATTTTCAGGGGCTAACCATAGGATTCTTAAAGCCTGATCAGCTAATCTGGTGCCAAATATCATGTAACTAAGCTGTTGTGATTAGTTGATCAATATAACACTAACCAATTAAATTGGATAGCTGTTCAAACTAGCTTTTCAAAAAGGCTGACTTCCGGAGTCAGTCTTCGCAAATCAGAATATTTCGTTGCACCTGCGTCGTGTCTACTAGACAGATCTAGTAGCGTTATTGGTCATATGACCGATTCTCAATTAACATAATTTGATAGTAGAGCAGTTACTTGATTTTGACAAATATTTAAAATATAGCCGGCCAATTAATTTTCTGTACCTACACAATTATGAAAAAAAAAAGGCTTAAAAATGTTCGCGTTCATTTTCTCGTTCTCATTGTCTCGCTCTCGATTTATTACTCGATCTCTTACTATATTTAGGGTTGATTGTTCAATAGGTTGATAACTTTTACCTGAAGAATAAATGTGACAGTTTGACATATTTTCCAAACAAAAACTGTCAAACCGCCATATTTATTCCTCTGATAAAAATTATGTGATTATTGAACAATCAGCCCTTACTGTTATTAATGCGAAAGTTTGGATGGATGGATGGACGGATGTTTGTTATTCAATCGCGCCAGAACGGCTGAACGGATCTTAGTGTTTGGCACAGTTATAGAGATATATATATATATATATATACAGATTATAGTCTGGAAGCTATTCCAGACTATAATTTATCTCTGTGCCAAATATCATTAAGATCCAAGATGTGCTAACATAGGCTACTTTTATCTCGGAAAAATGTACGGTTTCCGTGTGATAACGTCCACGTTATCACACGGAAACCGCCCGCGTGGAGTATCCCACGCGTACTTACCACGTTCCACGTGGTACGCGTGGGATACTCCACGCGGGCAAAGCCGCTGGCAAAAGCTAGTCGTACATATACATAGATTGTTTACCAGATTGTTCTACACTAATCTTAAATGTGTGTTATTGCAGTTATGAAAAGCCCAGTTATTAATGCCTACTTAATGTTGGATAAATACAAATGAACACAAAGAAGGCATGGCGTCGTGGGCAGAAACAATTAATCTAATCTTTCTTGAAATTCCGGACTAGAATCCGATACAATTACAATGCGTAAGCTATATAAAAATAATATACTTTGAATAAAATTCATTGAGCTGGAAAATCATAGGTATTCATAAATAATTGAAAATGTATTAGACATCAAAAACTTTTCGATCGCCTGATGAACTGAACTAATATTGAGTGATTTCGTCAGATCTGATTTTCTGATTGCGACCATTTTGGCTGAAGCTGAAAAATAGTGGGCAAACTGAAAATCTGTGTAAAAAGCAACAGGCTCAATCATTATTAAAACTTTGCATTTGTTTTATTACATCGCTAAGGTCTTTTTAGTCAAGTCCTAGTTATAGAAATAAAGAACGTCTCTAGCAGAAATTCGGTCAATCAAGTTAAACTAAAACTCTACTGCAAGAAATGGTTAAAAAAATAGTCATGCCCTGGTCAGCCACTTATGTCTTAAGAGCAATAATTATTTCAAGCAATTAATTTTATCATTATGACTAAAACATTTCCCCTACACTCTAATCTAAGAAATAGAGCTAAATAGTTGCGGCAAAAAACTGAAATTCTAAAAATAAATCCAGTTTAAAAGCGAAACAAATTGTTTTCAGAATTTTCTTTTTACGTACCATACTCGTAGATACAATAATTCGGTCAGAATTGTATAGGAGTAATGCTACGGCCAAACCTGCGCGTCAAGTAGCGGGACGCGGGACGCGAACCGGGAGCGTCAAGAACACGAAACTTTTACGTGCACACCTGCGCGACTACGGCGCTAACCGCGAACTATATTTTTCAACCGACGAAAAAAAAAGGAGGAGGTTCTCAATTCGACACGTATGTTTTTCGCATAACTTTTTACAGTCGTCCGATTTGAAAAAAAAAAATGATTTATTCCAGAGGGTCATCAAAGTTGGTCCCATATAAAATTGATTAACTTTGCTTGGGTAGTTTTTGAGTTAGCTTCAATAATACGTATTTTTTCCCCACTTTTATATGGATGATGTTCTAGTTGGTTTTGCAGGTAGTGGTATTAGAATTTGTGTGGGATAGGTACCACAAATAAAAAGTGTAAAATAAAAACTTTTTTACAAAAATATACAACCGACTTCCAAAAACAACACTACAAAGTGAAAAATAACTTTAATTTCGGAAGTCGGTGGCAAAAAACGAAAATACATTTACCAGACACCGCCTTCCGAAATTAAAGTTATTTTTCACTTTGTAGTGTTGTTTTTGGAAATCAGTTGTATTTTTTTGTAAAAAGTTTTTTAACCGACGAAAAAAAAGGAGTAGATTCTCAATTCGACACGTATGGTTTTAATTTTTTTTTTTTTTATGTATGGCCACGCATAACTTTTTACAGAGTCGTCCGATTTGAAAACTTTGTGTTTTATTCGAGAGGGTATACCTCAAAGTTGGTCCCATATAAAATTGATTAACTTTGCTTGGGTAGTTTTTGAGTTATTTATTTATTTATTTATTTATTTCATTTGGGAAAACAAACAGTAGTATACTAATCATAAACAGTGTTGTCTTAAAATTAGAACTTTACAAATATACTACCCACAACATTTTCCACAGATTACTACATTATATAATAAAAACAAGCTATTAGCAAACGTGAACTGTAGCAGGGCTACCTTAGTGAAAAAGAAGTTCTAAAAGATGTAACAAACAAATAAATTCATGCGTGATATACAACACAGGTCCCTAGCCTATTAATAATGATTGTGTGCCTATGGAGCCTACAGCCGATCCTTGAGAATCTTAACAATATCAGTTTTAAATTTATATCTGCTTAGGAATAATATGTCTATTGCACCAAAATGCGTATTGTATGTGTCGACTAAGCGGTACAGTGGTGAGCGCACACCAGCATTGGATCTACAAAAGCCGGTAGCGAAAAGCCGCCTGGTGCGCACCTCCCGTCCATGTACTGTTCGAGGAACCAGGTAACACAAACCAGACACCAAGTCAGGGCAATCAAACTTGTTTCGGCATATACTGAATAACGTCATTGTCTCAAGGAAGACGCGTCTTGACTGTAATGTAAGCAGGTCGTATTTTTTAAGAAGTGATTGGCATGATGTTTTCTTACGAAAACATCTAAATTGCATAGCACGAAGGTACTTACGTTGGACCAATTCTATAATTTCGACATATTTCGCATAGTAGGGATTCCAAATCGGCACTGCGTATTCTAATTGCGGCCTAATTAGGGACTTATACAGATGCAATAATAGTTAGCTTCATTAATACGTATTTTTTCCCCAATTTTATATGGATGATGTTCTAGTTTCTTTTGCAGGTAGTGGTATTAGAATTTGTGTGGGGTAGGTACCACAACTTAAAAATGAAAAATAAAAACTTTTTTACAAAAAAATACAACTGACATCCAAAAACAACACTACAAAGTGAAAAATAACTTTATTTCGGAAGTCGGCAGAAACCGAAAATGCATTTAACCAGAAACCGTGTTAAATTAAACCATAGACGTGCGGCTTCAGTGACTATTCACTAAAAAACTTTTTTACAAAAAAATACAACTGACTCCCAAAAAAAACACTACAAAGTGAAAAATAACTTTAATTTCGGAAGTCGGTGTCTTTGTTTTTTTTAGCTTCATTTTTTGCCACCGACTTCCGAAATTAAAGGTATTTTTCACTTTGTAGTGTTTTTTTTTTGGGAGTTGGTTGTATTTTTTTTGTAAAAAGTTTTTATTTTTCACTTTTTAGTAGTGCCTACCTCACACATCGAATACCACTCTGCAAAATAAATTAGAGCATCATTCACATAGACTATGTGGGAAAAATATAATACGTATTATTGAAGATAACTCAAAAGCCACTCATCAGAACTTGAAAATATTTACCATTAAAATCATTTATAGCCAAAGTGCACCTCATGGCAATTCCAATAAGTCCAAACAGCTAAAATACATTGTTTTGTTACTGAGTTCCGGTGCCTACCTTCCGGCTTCTTCATCAGATCAGTTCGATGGTACCATTTCCATCAGAACCATTTATTGAAAGTTTCGTCACAGTCGCTTAACTATCTTAATCGAGATATCTTATCGCCACCCGTGAAATACTTATTATCGTTGAGAAGTTCCCGTGGCCATCTGTGGTCTTCTTCATCAGTTCCACTTCACCAGATGCTACTTTCTGAATGCAAATGCTTGATTTGTTGATGAAAATACCAAAATCGCTATATGCACGTCTATAATTTTGACGAGTTCCCTGGATCCCATCGTTAGAAAGAAAGTATATCCTTTCAAATAAAAAAAAAAAATTCCAAATCGGTTTATAAATAACTTTAATTTCGGAAGTCGGTGTCTGATTAAATGTATTTTCGTTTTTGCCACCGACTTCCGAAATTAAAGTTATTTTTCACTTTGTAGTGTTGTTTTTGGAAGTCGGTTGTAATTTTTTGTAAAAAAGTTTTTATTTTTCACTTTTTAGTGGTTCACATGTGCACACCCCCCCTTCACAGCGTACTGGCGTGATGTTATGTTATGAACTGGTGTGAACAACAAACAGACATGAGATTTCAGCAATCCCAGTCCATTTGCTATCATTTATTGAGGAGTTCCGTTGCCTATCTCAGAAGTTCTTCATCAGATCATCACCAAATTGAAATGGGACCACTCCAAGAAAGTACTCTTCCAAAAACTATCCAAATCGCTTCAAGTGTGCCTATAAAATTGGAAGAGTTCTCTCTATTTCTCCAGGATCCCATCATCAGATCCTGACTTGATGATCATGGGGCCACCTAGGAAGTATACCCTTTCAAACAAAAAAAAAATAATCCAAATCGGTCCAGCCATCTTCGAGTAATCGGGGAACATACATAAAAAAAAAATAAAAAAAAAAAAAAAAAAGGTTCGGTTAATGACGCAGTCCTGAGATAACAAACATAAAAAAATTAAATAAAATACAACCGAATTGAGAACCTCCTCCTTTTTTTGAAGTCCGTTGAAAATGTTAAATCAGGATAGGTTTTTTTGCAAAGCCGGGTATTTTAATCACCAAAATTGGGTGATGTTTGAGGGTTGACATTGTCAAATGATAGTCATTATTCATAAAATTCTCGCTTTGATTATAGTAGACAAGCTCTACACACATCTGACCTCAAGACGCATGCGTCCCGCTTTGCAAACGCGGTCTTCCCGTGTCGCCGTCGCACAGGTGTGCAAGGCGCTCCCGCTCCCGCTTCGCAGTCGCTTTGGTCGCTTAGTTTGACCGAAGCTTATGGATTGCTACGTGTAATTTATTTTAGCTCCAAATCACATCACAGTGAAATATTCGGTACAAAATGTAAGGTGTGAATTCATGATTTTGTTGAACTAAAGTACCGATTTTATGTTGTGTTATATTCCGAGTCAACAATAGTAGGTTTAGCTCGCGGCACGTATGGGCTCAAACACATAAACACGTTATGACGACGGCACAGGACCGTAACGTGAATGTTTACGTCACGGTGCCGTGACGTGGAAAAAGACGTCGAGCAAAGTAAATAATCACGTTACGATAACACAACGTGTTACGTGCCACGTTGCACGGCACGTCATCCATCGTGACGTAAAACCTCACGGTGCACTCCTGCAGCTGTGCCGCATTTGTTATTCAATATTCAAAGATGACGGACGACATTGAAGTCGATCACTTAATAACATAACTGTGTACAGATCGCCGACGACTGCCATTTTGGTTCAACTTACGTGCCGCGATCTGTACCCACCGAATAGTTAGAAGGATAATAAATAAAATATAGTATTTAAATATTTGCACCACCCAATAATAAAATAAACTTAATCAAAACTTTAATAAACTGCCATAGAAATAGTTACTGATTTTATGCTGTTTATTTTAAAAATATGTCATGTCATGTGATGGTTCGTTTCTTCGCATTTTATACATTAAATAACAAGTTTTAATTTATAAAAATGTTTGATAATTATGCTTATTCAAAGTTAAAATATTTCTTTTTCTTGTAATAGTTGATATTGCGTATCTACACAATTTTTTTTAGAAAATCTGCGTGTAAAATCTTCCTAAATGTTGTACTTCCCACCATCTTGCACGAAATTGTTATGTTGCACCTAATCTTACAAACTTAATAAATATATCTACCATCTTATGTAAGTAGAATGTTTTGTTAAGTAATTAGTGATTAGATGACTTAGAAAAACGTTCACTACGATTTTATCCCTAAAACCTGTAAACTTGCAAGTAGTCACATATTTTATTTACATCTCTGCATGTTAAAATATTTATTGGAGAACGGTATTGTATTCGAAAAATAATAATTTATAAGACAACAATGAGTAGGTTATGGTTCGTTAGTAGATGCTTTGGAAGTAAGGGTTCTTTGCACTGTTGAGGAGTATTTAAATTCAATTATTAAAGAACGATTGTGTAAGTAGGTGCCCTAACTTAAACTCTAGATATCAAGTTGATAGATTAGATTTGTCGTTAGATACTTTACTCAAATTGTAGGTTTATAGTATTTAAGAGAATAATATTATATTTAAATTAAGTTGTTATAATTTTTTAGATAACTTTATTTTGATAACTATCATGTTTTATCCCGTAGACACCGAATTTATAAATGAACCTACCTGAAATTTGTATGATTATTGGAAATGTAGTTCACCTATTTGTTTTTGAATAGGTACCTACCCGTTTAGTTGTCAAACATACATAGGGTTGTTGTGCTAGGTTCACATTATCGTGTAGAGGCGGAGCGCCAGCGTCGTCATTGGGGCCAGGCCAGGCCAGGCCGCCGGGCCCCGGGGCGCACGCGGGCTGTAGGGTAGCGTGTGTTGCGGCGGGAAGCACGGTGACGAACGATACAGATACTACTCACCGATACAGGGCAATATTGATATTGTGTATTTCCAAAATACGTATGTTTCTACGTGACAATTAAACGCCTAAATTAATTAGCATATTGTTGTTGAACTTGATGTATTTTAGAGAATTATTGATCAAATCGATGTTATATAGATGTTTATTGTAAATATTAGCTTTAATTGAAGCCAAAGAAGTGTGGAATGGTCTAGAGTGTTATAGAAGGCTGTATTTTTGGGTGATATTTTAGAAGGATGGCATCATATCTTTCATAACATTATATAAAATAACACGATATACCTAATAATAACAGATATGAGGTGGAGACGGACGGACATAGAAAAGTTAATGATGTGATAAATGCAAACGGATTTTAGTTTTAGTGTTGTTGTGCTATTAATAAAATATGTTCAAATGTGGTTATTTGCTGTTTTCTTTTGAACCTTCTTACAACTACAAACAACAACGTATGCGCTGCGCCTACGCCGCTACGCCACGCCTACGCAGCATCTATGCCTTGCAAATGTCCGGTAACGCCCTTGATAGATTAACACCCAGTTCGAATGGGGTTGATAGATATGATTCCATTTACCTGTAGGTATTCTGAGGACATACTTAAGAATAAACTACTTTCCTACTTTTACTACACCTACATAAAATCACGACCAGGTCCCGGCGAACTGAGCAGAATTTAAATAAGGATTGAAACTTGCTATACCGACTGATACTTCTAACCGTGTTTGGGTACTTACTAGCTTTTAAAACTTAGGGCCTACTTCACGATGTCCGAATAGCCACTACTTACCGAATAAATTCAAAAATGGAACAGAAATTGTATGAAATTATCTGCCAAGACTTAATCGTAGGTGGTGAATCAGGCCTTTAAAGTCCAAAATAAATGAAGCGCGCTGCGCAGTAATTGATCAAATAGGTACAATACTTTTATCTACCATATTCCGTACTACGAGTACACTGATTACACTTTTAATAAGTGCAATGTTGAATAAATATAGCAGGCAGATTTTTATGAAATGTGCTTTAGCTTTTATACTTCTAGATCTAGTTCTATACAAAACTAGTTTCAAAAACTTTTGATGTATCTAGGTAAACCTCAAATAATATCAAATACAAATTGTATGTCTTGATGTCTACGTTATTGTTAGTAGATACATCGGGGACACGCAGTTAGGCTCTGCACACGCGTAACATGAGTTATTAGCTTCGATTTGAGCAGCTACGCATTCGCAAAGGCTTTTATCGTGGTGACGTCGAACTTTCTTTAACTGCTTTTATTTTTGCTGACATTCGTGTCGGTGAGCCGTCGTGAGCGCACGCCGCGGATGCTCCGCTCCCTCCCTCCGCAGCTCCACAGCAGTGCACGAGTCGTCGCCAGCGCGGCTGCCTCGCCAGCCGTTGACGTTACCGCCACAAACCAACCGTGAATACATTTTAAACCGTAAAATCTTCTCAACAAGTTTCGTGTGTAATATTTTGTTAAACAGTGAGCCAGTGAAGTAAATCCATTAAATTCTGTACACTCAAGTGAAATGAAACTGAGCGATGCGATAATGTTTCGTTGTTTTAATTTGATCCGAGTCCGAGGTGAAACACTGATGAACTAAACTTCGTTCCGTACCGACACAGGTGAGTTACCCATCAGTTTTTTTTTTTACAAACATTTAAATAATTTGATACCGTTCGTTATGATGACAGATGGGGGTACTTTTGTCGTTATTTTTATATAAAGATAAATATTAGATTCTTGAGTACCTTGATGAGATAAACAAAATATTGATAAAAACTGTCAATCTCCATAACGTTTTTGGTACAACACTCTCAATCATCATGTTATGTTATCCACTGTATGTCCTTGGTCATCCCGTCGGATTTCAACCTACTTGATCAATCGTCGAGATTAACAATTTAAAACAATAAGTTTTAGTACAAGCTGTATATAACGCAGAATGGATATTTGGCAAGGCAGAAAATCTGTTTATCAAGATCAAAATACCTAGTTACAGTTGAATGTAACGAGTTTATCAAGATAATTTTAATTGATAACTAGTTTGATATCCTGGCTGGGCATCCTCTCACACTTACCAAACAGGCTGATAAACTTACCGTTAATTAGATAATAATATAAATCACTTTTGTTCACATCAGAAAAATAATGACATCGAAATTTTTATAATACATACATCTTGGAATCCAATATATTTATTTGAATACAAATAATGTGTGCATAAAGATAGCGGTATTCTGTGATTTTTTAATGATAGATGTAAATATGTAGATTAGTAACTAATAGAAAAATCAATTAGCATTTGATAATAGGTACCTACTGATCGATAGGTGGGTATTGGGTAGGTACAGTGAGTCAGTAAAGTTATTTGTAATTTCAGTGTTCACTGTATCTGTGCGCCTGGTTAGAAATGTTAGAAACTTGTTTGAGGTGGTATTGCACCGGGCCTATTCTGCAGCCTGCATTCCTGGGAATAACAAAAGATCTTACCTTCGATAGTGTAAAACAGAGCAAAACGCAAACATAAATATTCTGTAAATGGAATGGTACAGTATCATAAATAAGGTGGTCGGCAATGAGGTGTGTTAACAATTATAAATATTCATTTAGAAAAGAAGCCGAGCATCTTGTATGGAGCGTGTGAACTGAAACCTCGGCGCAGCGTCGTCTAGTCCGTCAGCTCACTTTCCATCCATTCATGGCGTCTCCAACTTTTTCCAACGATTTCTTTCACCCTTCTCTGTTCAGTTGGATTTCCAGCTTTCTTCTTTGTTCGTGTCGTTCACTCAGCATGTGCGATATTAGATAGTTGATGCATTGGAAAAAGTACATTTGCCATACAGTGTTAAGTACCACTATATTCAATGGAAGTGATTGTATAATGTTATATCCCCTGATAAACATAATAATGTCTTATCGGAGGTATATAGAAAAATTACTACCTATGTCCATTTGTCCATTGTAAGCTCGTAAAGATTGTCGAAGAGGTCATGGAACCACTGTACTTTAGCACCCGTCGCTTTTGTATAGTAGCTATTTTTTTTTGGGTAGAATAGACCCTTTTTAATGTATTTTTGAAAACCCCAGTGCGCAAAAAAAAAAAAATTTTGCCGCGGATTTTTTTTTTTTTTAAGTTTAATTTGAAACGTCTCGAAGGTCAAGGTCACATAAATATAAAATTTTTGTAGTTGGGCGTGGTCGACGGAGCCCCGCTTCGCGGGGCTCCTATTTCTAGGTGGTTAAATAAAAATAACCACGAAGGCCTTCTAACCTAACCTGTCCGAGTCGGGGTGCCCCAAGTCCCGAGCTCGCTTCGCTCGCTCTTGTATCTTAAGTATTTATTGTGATAGGTTAATATAAACTTTAGTTTTTTTTTTCTCAAAAACTAGTAGTTTGTGCAGTGTAATATTTTGCGAAAGTGTTTTGCTCGAAGACATCAACGCGCTATAAAATTGTGAAGTTTCGGACGCGCGTGTGTTCAATTTTATTGGGTAACTAAGTTTGATTTTCTGAAACTTTAGAATTTTTTTCATAAAAACTAGTTGTTTGCGCAGTGTAATATTTTGCGAAAGTATTTTACTCGAAGTCATCAACACGCTATAAAATTGTGAAGTTTCGGACGCGCGGGTGCTAAAGTACAGTGGAGCCGAGGTCATACACAATATTGGTAGGTCTGTAGCTGTTGGTTCCTTCAAAGATAATTATTCAAAATAGGCCCGAGGCCCGAGGGCCGAGGGTCTTATAGTACTACGTAATATGTAAAAATGCCATGCATACCTTATTATTTTTCAAATCATCAAGCAGCATAGGTACCAGAGCGCTTAGAGGCTTGTGAAGCTGTAAATTTTCATATCTACAAAAAGTGATAACGTTTTTCGCCCCGTAAACATAGTCTAAGTTTCATAATTTTTGGAAATGTTGTAGGTATAATGAAAAACTAGGTCTGCAAGTTTTTATTATAAAGAAATATTGCGTACGATATAAGTTATTAGCACCTAAATATCTATATTTGTGAATTAAAAACTTCCTCGTGCGTTTTTATTTTTTTTAAATTAAACTAAACTGAATTACTAAAAAAGAAACGTACAGACCTTAGATTAAGGTGTACCTACTGAATCTAATGAGACCAAAATTGTCTCATTTCGTAAAGGTTTAGTGGGGTGAAAACGTTATCGCTCGAAACAATATTTGAAAAAGGAAATGTATACTCGTAGGTCAGTAATTGCCTCCTAGACTTGCAAGTCTCTCTATCACGCCCGGAGGGAGGCAGAGCAAGCGGTATGAAACGTATCGGCACTTCACAATCCTTTTAAATTATGAAACTAGACACTTCGTTATAAGATTTCCATTTATATGATGAAGATGAACCCTAGATTTGAGGTGGCGTCAAGATGAATCGCATTGTGTAAATATTGCACGTTGCGGTCTGTGCTGCTTATTGGCATCTATGATCTTTCCTACATATGGGTTATGTTACGTAGTCCGTAACTTACAGCGTCAGTCCAATTATTGGACTGGATACTTCTCTATACATTGTTTAGGAAATGAACCGGTTTATCGAGTGCTCCTGGATTGATCAGTAGCCACTTATGTATCTTTAAGGAGTATCAGCCGGAATAATCGGTCAGGCATGCGGCCCAGAGGTCGGAGGCGGTTAATTGGCGAAGAGTCGCCACGGCCGGTTTGTCCGCCGGGCGTTGTTTTACGGCATTCCTAGTCTTGTAAGCGAGCTGCGCTACACTCCTATACCATTGCTAATTCTGTTAAGTGGCACATCCTTTTCTTTGTTAGAAAATATTCAGTTTTAAGAATATTGACCGCATCGGTCACCTTCGCAGACAAACCAGTCGTTGTTGTCATTCGTGTGCTTTTATTGAAGCGAGGGTGTAATACAATACAGTTGCGTGTAAGCTGTATATAGTGAGGCTTCCCGGTTTAGCCGGAAATTAAGAATCCCCTCGCCCCGAGCATGCACCGACTCCCCAAAAGTTTTAGTTGTGTTTCCTAGCAATATTGATCCGTTATATTTTGATATTCAGGAAAGTTATGAATGTGACTCAAGTTACATCAATATTTAACTGTGAAGTTTTGATAATCTATTGATTTATAGAGATAAGTATTATCTAGCGTTTTATGTTTGCGTACGAGCGGGCCGGGCTCACGTTTAACTCGTTTGCTCTCAAGGATAAACTCGCAATAAAGGCAGATTATCCGTGATCTTATAACGCTTACGTGGATTCGGTCGGCCATTGATCTCGAGCTGTTGGAAAAAACGGGGAACAGTTGTCGGCCGGGGCGGCGGGGATTCACGGTTGAGCGCCCTCGCCACCTGCGTCACTCTGCCACCCGCACCATGACTACTTAACTACCCAGCTAGCCGATAATGCGCACACGCTACACTTTACCCTATTTCAATGTTACAACAATGCTATCTACGAAATTAAACAAACGCCATGCGAAGTCACGAAACACTATTGTTAACATATTGCATAATGTGACTATTTCACTTAGGGCCGAGGAATAAGTTCGCTATCGTTACAGTTTCAATGATTTAATGACAAAACATTATCTTTATACATTAGAGAACCTGTTGAATAATCAATTAAGAAATGTGTTCATTGCATTGTCACTGCGTCCAATTCATGAGAGATATTATAATAGGTACCTATACATTTTCGACAGTATGACATCAATAATAGCATTCTTCCTGAGTAGTGAATAGGTCAGTTAAAAGAGTTCCGTATAGCAGGTAACGTGGATAAAACATTTTGTGGCAAGTGTACCTTTATGCAATTCTATTAAACTTTCACTTGCACGATTCTGTCATATTGTTGAATAGTTCGCTCTGTCAGTTGGAGTCGAGGGAGACGGTGCTATATTTTTGCTACCATGCGCTTACTTAATTAGGCACCGAAAGCGTTTTAGATCTTACATTATCGAGACGTTTGCATAATGTTCTCGATCAACAAAACCTTTTGATTGCTGTTTGAATAGAGATTACTAATTTGGCGGTTTGTAAATTTGCACAAAGTTGTTTTTACTAATGACTTTCGCTCGAGACTCTGTCCGCATGCAAGTAGGCTGAGTTTTTTCTTTAAACTTTCTGATCTTTTTCGAAAACCGTTTACTTCGATTCTACAATGTTTCACGCTAACAGTAGGTGCCTATATAACAATGAAATAGATAACGATGAGATAGCTAAGGTGTTTCTTATATTTAATCCTAAAACTGGGCTAATAGAATTCATTTGAGAAAATGTATAGACACAAATCGATCAATTTGAAGATACTGTCCCTTAAATATAAGAACAAGCCCGACAAGCCGGGTGTTGGCACAATTTGCGAACGGATGTTGAACCTCGACTAAGAACGTCAAGACTCGCTAATAAGCCACAATATAACGGAGAAAACTGGGTATAATATGTGTGCTAGCCGAACAATTTGCTTTTTATGCATAGGACAAGTTAATTAAGGTTAGTATCACTTGTGTCGCAGTGTCAATGAGTGTGGCGAACATTTGCAGCGGAGCAAGTTGCCAGAGGCTGCACGGGCGCAGGTCATTGTACCGCTCGCCTGAGGAGGCTGCACTCGCCCCTTGCCCCCCCGTCCCCCCACCGTCCCACCGTGACACCCGCAAACCCGCATCCTTTATATATCTCATATAAATATAAATAATAAGGACAAAGATCCCTCAGTGAAATAACAGGACGAGTATCTTCTAAAAGACCTTTGATAGTAACAAGATTGAAACATAACATCACGGTTATCATTTCTAAAACATTTCTTACGAACGTGTTCGGCATAATATTAAATATGATGGAGAAAAAAACCCGTCCCAAGCTACGACGGGATGATGAACTTCCCATAACGACAACAGCATGTAGGTAATATACGAGAACAAAGAAGAAACTCGACATGACTGTATATACGAATACTGGCAACTGTGGAACTCTGGCACACCGGCAGTGAGATGGGTTATGGCCCATAACCTTCCTCTTGGCTTGTTCTTTTCCTTTTCTTGCAAGTTCACTATGATTACCTACATCTAAGACTCCTGCATTTTCCATTATCACAATATCACCATCTTTAGGTCATTAAGCCTCACCACAACAGCTGATATTGTCAAGACATTGGAAACAAGTCACAGCAAAAAAATATTATGCATCTTAGATAGGACACTTGTAGCTGTCAACTTGCGTTCCAATTACTTCTCTGTCAATTTGACGTTTCAACCGAAAAGAATCTAAAGTTTGAAAGTTATGGAAATTGTGTACACAATTTGTTAGTGCAACAATTTTTCAAAATACCTGTTTGTGCTTTGTTACGACTGTGACGTACAAAATAGAATACAATTTGACCTTTGCTAAGCTGTATTGTTGTATGATAATGTCAAGGGAAATACCGTAGATCGTTTCTTAATGCCCTTAGCTGAGGATGGGATTGATGAAATCCGTTTTGTATGGCTAGAAGTTAAATTGTTTGTAATTTTGTATGATTAATTGAAAGACAACCATGTACAGACACAACCAGTTCTTAAAGTTTATGGTTTCATTGTGTAAGAGTAATGATTACGTTAACTATAAAATAAATTAACATTTCTCCTTACTCATTGCTAGGATATAACGAGCTATAGCAATATTCTGAACACAAGCTGCGGATACCTATAGCTTGTTTCAGTGCCACATAATATGTTACAAGCAAATCCGCAATGTGTTTTTTCTTAAAATAACGTGGATAAGTGCATCGAAATAATACAAGAAGGCTATAATGATGATGATGATTCTTAGATATGTTGTTTTGAAAAACTCTGTTTCTTTTTATCACGGTTACTGACCATTAGAATAGTGTTATTTAACAGAGTCGTAATTATACCAAACCAATTTTACTTCTGTTTTTGGAATAATTAACAGTTTAAGACACATATGGTGTACGTTCCACATAGCTGGCCAAATAATGGCAATGATCAGAAACTTGAGCATGCTCGCATTCTATGCTAAAGACAATTATGGATAAATATTCTAACTCATAAATATTCATATACGTAAGCAAGTGTTGATAGGCTGTAGGTAAATAAAATTTTAATGGAAATGAGCAAGTCAGAGCGAAGCTGTTCAGTCATAAAGGAGTTACTCAGTTATATTTTATCTACCACTAGCCCACGGCTTCGCCCGCGTGGATGTCAAAACTTCCCTATTTGAATCAGATTTTGTTCACAATTTAATTTAAAAAACTATATAGGTAATAATAATATTAGGTTTTAATTTTTTTTTTGCGCAAAACCCTAATTCTTGGTCTAAAATAAAAGACGCCTAAGTTACTCCTTATAACATCAGCTATCTATCAGTGAAAGTCCTGTCAAACAGACGGTCAGTATGTGTCGGTCCAGCCGTTTCGGAGATTAGCCGGAACAAACAGACAGGCAAAAATTTTTTAATTGTTTTTTTTTTTTTTGTTATAAATACCGTACCATATGCATTTTGTAAAAAGCTATTGTTTTAACATTACAAACAGATACTTCAGTTTTATTTATGTATAGTCCTAAAGTTACTCGTGTATATAGGTATTTTAAAATGCTTGGAGAATTGAAACATTATGCATATTTTCTAACTAACGGAACAGGTATCGTACAGAAATAACTTTGACGCAAATAAATCAGAGTTATGTTCTCTAACAAAACGATTATTAACGCTTTTTATAGTTTAACTATTCGATAAGGTTATGACTGTATGGATAGTTAGATATTGTTGTATAAAATAAATGGCTCTTTCAAATACAAATTTCAAGTCCCCGAGGGATTGAGTTTTGGAAAAAAAAAATCATGTGCACACTAACAATTCAGTAATAATTTGTTTCCATGTTTAAATATCTTCAGTATTCCAGGCGTAGCCTAGTCTGTCGTCAATTAGGCTCTGTATTTATTTTATTTTGTATCAGCATCATTATTATACCTACTTATCTGAATTGTGTATTCAGTGTCTAATCTGATCTAATCTGATCTGACCTCTTTATCCTAATTATAATTTGACGTCAGCGTACTAGCGTTCTTCATCCATAAATCCCTAACCTATCAGTTGTCATCGTAGTATATGGTCCTATTCCCTATAATAAGCCTATATTTTTTCACACAAAAAAAATATTAGACACGTACTTTTTGTTTTATCATATTAATAAAACATTACTTGGATAAAACGCATTAAAGTAAAGTGGGGGCTCGCTACATCACAGCTATAACAAACTACGTATAAAATCTAGCAAGGAGTGCCGTCATGCCACATTTTAACTCAATGCCTTAATCTTTTGAATACGTAAAAAAAGAAAAAATACGTGTCCAATATTTTTTAATAATTAACATGACACAAAAAAATTTTAGTCATCATCCCTATTCTTCTTTTCCTCAAGCTAGAAAGATATAAAAGATAAATCTCATTCAAGTCCATACCAAGTCTAGGAGGAATTCGAGATCAGAATTTGTGAAAATGAATTTGTGAAACTCGTTTGGCTTTGTGATTGGATTGGCATACCATTTCAATATTCAAACTAATTAATAACAATTCCGCATTTATGCTGGGGGCATTAGGCAGTAACATAATGGTCAGTTATGTTTATTTATCTGAATATTATGAGCGGACAGTGTTCTACAACGGTACACTGACATACATAAAGTTTTAGAATTATTTAAATGACCAATGTCGGCTGGCTCACATTGTTTAAGTTTTTAATTTTGATCCGCTATGTTACTTTCTTATGATAGGTCCCCGTCTTGATAAACTCTCATTTTTTATGAGATAGGTACCTATCTGCATAAACATTCATCATCATCTGCTTAGCCTTTTCCCAACTATGTTGGGGTCGGCTTCCAGTCTAACCGGATGCAGCTGAATACCAGTATTTTACATGGAGCGACTGGCTATCTGACCTCCACTGCATAAACATTCATAAGGACTATAAATACCTATATTTTTTGGGCTATAAGATTTTAAGTGACCAATGTAGCTATACATCATCATCATATAATCAAACACAAAAAAAAAAAATCAAATCATATGCTTATTGATTTTTCAATCAATAAGCAGGCTCAAATCTTCGATGATTATATGATGATGATGTATAGCTACATTGGTCACTTAAAATCTTATAGCCCAAAAAATATAGGTATTTATAGTCCTTATGTTCCTTTCGGAAAGATATTGAAAAAATCGAACTTTGAACAGAACACTCTATGATAGGTCCTACCTAATTACTTAAGTTTTTCATGTATCCATCTATGTATAGATTCATTCGCTTGGCTACTTGGTATGGAACTTCGGTAGTAATAATACGATACGATACGATGGTGTCGTGATTTGTCGTGTCTTAGCAAAGTCTTAGTTCGCAAGTGACGAATTGTTGTTCCCTAACGCCTGAAACCAATAACATCCAGTTTTGGCATACTCGACATAGAAAACCTATCTATACTATAGTTGTAACGTCCCAACTCAATAATCGGGCCGCCACACATTTACAGTCCGCTGGCAGTCCGCCGGCAGGCGGTCATTCATAAAAACTGTTTTCGACATTTTTTATGAATGACCGCCTGCCGGCGGACTGTGTAATGTGTGGGGCCCATTAGACAGATAAAACAATAGAACACGAATGAACGTAAGGGCAGACATAACTATATTGTCTGTCATCAGTAGCGATCTGTCTTTTACTGACAGTAGGTTATTGGGTTCGGCAGTAAGGTCATAAACTGATCGTATGCTTACTAATCGTAACTTCTCCAAATGGCTACAATCGTCTATTCACAAGGTTCTAAAGGCATTTTTAACAGTAATCCTTTCTATAAAAAAGTTATATTATAGGATATTGAAAGTCATGACTCGACTATATTCAAAGTTTTAAGTTTCATGACTCCTCATTGCATCTTTGAAATCAGATTTCTAGGTCTGACGCTATTTGTGTCAGCCTGTCACCATCGCCAGCTATGTTGGTTAATGATAAAAGCGTGCATTAGTGGCAACAGATTTACAGCCAGTACCTATTAATGTCACCTGGATCTAAAATAAGGCTACTCATTAATGTTTGACCACCCACTTCGGATTTGCGAAGTTGTGGAGAAAATGAGCGAAGATCAATATCTGATCAGATGTTGATTGTCGCCTAAGGGTCCTAGTGTAGACTCGAGTAACTCTGTATCCTCTTACTCATTGAAATGAACAGTTAATATCCATTAGTGAACTTATTTAAAAAAAACTTCTCTCCAAAAAAAAAAAACGACTTCCAAAAAAACACTACAAAGTGAAAAATAAGTTTAATTTCGGATCTGGGTGTCTTTGGTTCTGTATTTTAGTTTTTGCCATCGACTTCCGAAAGGTTATTATTCACTTTGTAGTGTTTTTTTTGGAAGTCAGTTGTTTTTTTTTTTTTTTTTTGAAAAAGTTTTTTATTTTTCGCTTGTTAGTGGGTTGGTTTGTAATTTACCTAAGTTACAATAGCTTAATATCAACTGCTCATCTCCTTTTACAAAATATCACTTTTCCTGATGCAGGGATGTTAATTGTTGAGGAGTTCTCCTGGTACTTCACCATCACCTCCACTTCACTTATGCATTGTGACGAGCATAAATTGCTTAGTAACGATATTAAAGTAATCGAATCGCAACCCGTGAAAAACTTATTATTGAGTACGTTCTGGTGGCCATCTTCATACTTTTCATCATCAGTTCCACTTCACCAAAGGTACGTTCCGAGAGCAAATGTACGAGTTACTATAAAAAATATCCAAATCGTTTTAGGTGTGGATGTCGGAAAATATCCCACGGGAACGTACTACCGGGAATTCCTTCCTTATTCCTTGTCTACATTATAAAGGAAATCTCTGTGCAAAATTTTAGCTTTCTAGGTCGAAAGGTTTGGGCTGGGCGTTGATGAGTCAGTCAATCAGTCAGTCAGGTCAGGACTTCTCTTTTTATTTATATAGACTATCTTTTGCCAACGGCTTCGCCCGCGTTTATGTCGGAAAATATCCCACGGGAACATACAACCGGGATTTCCTTACTTATTCCTTGTCTACATTATAAAGGGAACCTCTGTGCACAATTTCAGCTTTCTAGGTTCAAGGGTTTGGGCTGGGCGTTGATGAGTCAGTCAATCAGTCGGACATCCTGACTAGTCAGGACTTCTAAATTTATTTATATAGAAGATAGAAGATAGATAGATCGACAAAAGACTAGCTTTTTTCCTCGGCTAACTAGCCGAGTAAAAAAAAAAAAAAGCCAAAAAAAAGAAAAAATCCCCCCCCCCCCCCCAAAAAAAAAAAAAAAGCCCCAAGAAAAAAGGCTACGTGGTTGTCGGAAAAGATCGTACCTCCTACATCCAGCACCCTAATTGCGTAACACATTATCGATCGGAGTTGGTTTCATTTTGAAACAAATTGCTAATCCATTGCTTTATATGTTCGAAAAGTTTGTCTGCTCGACAACGTAACTAACGCAATGAATGTTGTTGAACTGTCAAAATGAAACCAACTCCGATTGATAATGTGTTACGCAATTAGGGTGCAGGTTATAAACTAACTGTGTGCCAAATTTCATTCAAATCTTTTCTGCTGTTTTTGCGCCGATCCGGAACATACATCCAGACAAACGGATAAAAATTCTAAAAACTATGTTTTCCGCATCAGCTCGTTCCCACACCTCGTGGCAATTGCTTATTTCAAAAATAGTCAATATACAGTTTTGTGTACGTTACTATTTTATTATATATTATGTTTATACAAGACAAGCCGCGTGTCCGATGGAATCCCCATCGGCAAATATTACGAACTTCCATACAAACTTTCATCCCCTATTCTCTTTCTCAATAGAGAAAGAGAATAGGGGATGAAAGTTTGTTATTTTTTTACCTAATAAGGGAAATAATTTTTCAAAAATTTGCAACTTCGCTATATGCGGAAATTTTGTGTTAATTTTTTATGATCACCACGGCTTAGGCGTTGTCTATCAGTGAATGAATGAATTTAAGATTTTATTAAATGATGTTTTTTCAATTCACAGGACCACAATGTACGCGCCATCAACAGCGTCTACGACGACGTCGGGGTCTGGTCGCGCAGCTGCAGTGCCGGGCGACCGACGCGTGCGCGCTGTGCGCTTGGTGCGTCCGCGCAGAGCCGCCCCCGCCTTCGGCTTTGCGCTCAGAGGCGGCAGAGAGTATGCCACCGGCTTCTTCATATCCAAAGTCGACTTCAATTCTGAGGCACACGTTCAGGGATTGAAGGTTATTGTTTTTTTTTTTCTTCTAATAATGCTTCTTTCAACTTGGTCTGACTGCTTCAGCTGTGACTTAGGTCTGATTACCGGTGCAGGCAAAGTAATATTGGATTTTTCATCGGGGATTTCTAAGGAGCAACTCCCTCTACTTGTGGCCTACAAAATGTGAGTGCAGGTACGCCCTTGCCTACCTCTTCAGAATACAGTCGTGACAATAATATTTTGCTGTGTGAAACTTGGCGAATTCCTTACAGAATAAGTAATCCGCCAAGTTTCACGCGGCGAGTCGCAGTAGATGTAGCGACCCGCCGCGCCGCGGCGGGCGGCATATAAACAAAGTCCACCAACTGAGTTTAGAACGTGGCTTCTGATTGGTCGTTAAATTCCCTTAGTAGCCTTTGTCTACAGAAGCCACCAATTGAGTTTGAAACAACTAATCTGCGCGCTCGATAGCAGGTGATGGATTTTGCCTAATCGAACAGCTGCGTTGGTGGAATTTGCATTATTTAACTGTTTTTAAATATCAGACGCAACGACTGCGCGTGATTTAATTCTCGTAAAAATGTCTTTAAATCTCCCAAGTTTCTGCGAGTACAGTCCTGAGAACCCAGAAGCGAACTCTGAAATGAGTTTTGCCGCAAAATTAAACAGTTCTATGATACGATCATGCGATCCAGTAACATAAGTGTTAGGGTACTCTGATCAAATAGGTTAGATTAGAACTGTGACCAACTACGCATGAGCAGAGCGAGCGAAGCGAGCGGTGCGGCGGCAGCGGCCGGCGTCAAAATAGGTCGCAGTAACAAAAAAAGTAAGTTTAAAAAATATAACCCGACTACTGAAAAATCACGCTCTATAAAGTATGAAACAAGAAAATATTTTCATCTGAAATTAGAAAAAGACAGACAAATTAAAAATCCAGTCACACGTAATCTGTTCGTTTTATTCCCTAACATGGCGTGTGACTCCGGATTTTTAATTTGTCTGTCTTTTTCTAATTTCAGATGAAAATATTTTAGAGCGTGATTTTTCAGTAGTCGGGTTTTAGTTTTTAAACTTACTTTTTATTTAAATTATTTTGGGGTTATAATTTGGTGATAAAGTATTTGCAGAGCCACTTTACATTTTTAAAGAAGAATAATTATTTTATATGTATTTTGGGTAGGTTTGGAGAGAAAATATAATTTGGCTCACATCTGAGGCGTGGTCTAAGAAATTATTCCTAATTATCGGGTGCATGCAAGCAAAGCCGCGAGCAATAGTTAACAATAATAAATTTTTAAAATGTGCTAATTAAGCCCTTTCACTTGATACCCAACACGGCATCATTAAAAAAAAAAGTTAGTTCATGACTGTCAGGGCGCCATATTCCATTTAATGTGACGTCACATAGCCTATAACCAGCTGACAATCAAGACGCTTCTAACGATACCTCATTTGTCAAATTGTGATAAGTAGTTTAGAAGTTATGAGGGAACAGATTAACATACATACATACCGGTCAAAATCATAACCCTCCTTTTTGCTTCGCTGTAGTCGGGTAATTAGGGCACTCAGACAGTTTTCATATTACGGTAGCTATATCCCTACCAGCAAAGTTATCATTTCTTGGCAAAATCTACCACGGATCGCGCGGATACAAATTCCACCTTCAGAGTTGTAATTTTTGTGCAAAATCCACTATCACAGTTAACAACCAATCAGAGGTTGTTTCAAACACAATTGGTGCATTTTGTAGACCAAGGCACAGTTGGTGGACTTTGCTTATATGCGCCCGGCGCCCCTGCCCTGCTTGAAGTTATTGTAGGTACTATATACAGGGGCAAATTAAATTAGCTAGCGAAACTCCGCAGACGTGATGGGTATCGATATCTAAATCTAAACACGACATAATAAAAATGGTAAAAAGATTTGATGTTTTTTGGGGTCAATGACCTCTGGTAGTGCTGTTACTTGAAGTGTGAGTTGATAAAAGACACGATACCCATCCCGTCTGTGAAGTTTACTAAAAGGAACCGGCCAAGTGCGTGTCGGAACACGCACAATGAAGGGTTCTGTACTAGAAAAGAATTTATCCCAAAACCAAACTTAACAATGCATCCCAAAAAAATTTTTTTTATGTCATAAAACTACAAATTAACAATTTTCGGACTTTTTCCTTTACTTGTGCTGGGAGACCTTGCTTCTTGCTAAATTTCATTATTCTAGGTCAACAGGAAGTACCCTATAGGTTTTGATTTATTTGCGAGTATCAAAATATGTCGCACAAATGGCCGTATGTTTTTATTGCGTTGACTTAGAAGCTTGAGTTTTTTAGGACTCCAAGAGACCGTAGACTTACGCATTTGATATTAATTTCAACTTGATACCTCTACGTGTTTCTGAGAAAAAGGGTCTTGACAGACTGACAGACAGACAGACAGACGGACAACGAAGTGATCCTATAAGGGTTCCGTTTTTTCCTTTTGAGGTACGGAACCCTAAAAATGATTTTTAAACTGATATTTTAAGTAACTACACTACCGGCGGGCGGCGTTAAATGACCCCAAAAAAAAAATCATCAAATTCATTTATTTTTTGCTTTATCACGTTTAGATATCGATACCAACCACGTCTGCGGAGTTTCGCTAAGTAATTTAATTTGACCCTGTATAAAGTAATTTTATAAGCATAAACCTTCTAGAATAAACTCTCTAAATGATGGTGAAGACCACATCAAAATCTATTTTGTAGTTTAGCCGCCACACACAGACGTGAAAAGCGACTTTGTTATAGATAAGTGTAAATTATAGTGATTCGAGATAAATTCTGGGAAAGCAAAGCTATCTGCAAGAACGCAATTATTCCATCTTCCTTTGAGTAATCGAAATATTTTATAGTCGTCGTGAATAATGCTTCACTTTGGATGTGTGCAACTGCGTCGGTTTATAGTCTGTTCATGCTCAACGCGTAGTGGCGTAACCTATGGGAGCTGTTCTCAGGGCTCACGTTCGGTATTTATTATTATTATATTAACGTAGTTGTAAAACATTTTCAACGTAAAGCAAATTATTATGTAAAGTGCAATTAGTCTGAAGAATTATAGAAACTCTTGCAATTTCGCAAAACTTGATTCTATTTAATAATCCAAAGAACCATCACTCAGAGATCTCTAGGCGATTGTCTTATGCAACACCAATAAGTATTTAGCTATGGCATTTGCTAGTAGTAACACCATAATAAAGCTTGTTATCCGCCAAATAACCGAATAACCGTAGTTACGTGGAATGCCACAATGATCAATACGCGGAAACATTGTGTCGGAGAGTTCTTGTAGGAACTATTAGGTATTATATGTTCTTTTGTCTATTAGGCAATATATTATTTCATTGTTTCGTGAGTTCCTTTCGTTCTTACATGAGCAAAGGGAAGATTTAATCTCCATTGACACTTTTTGTTGCTGTTACCTATTACATGTTCTCACGGTCCCTAGTGTCCCAGCCGCTGGGCGCGTGCGAACAACTGCTCACAATTAAGCCAGCAAGCTGCTTGCTTCTGTGCAATTACCCACATCCGAGGCTGAACTACTGTCGCAACACGCATTTTATTCTTTCTGAGTGCTCACGTAACCACTGTTGATATCTTTTGCCACAATTTAATCTCATGCGTGAGTCCATCTACCATGATGATCACCTCGTTGTCTCATATATGTGGGTCAGATACCTCATTGCTTTGTTGTCGTGAGGCGCACTTGATTCATTGGTCAACAGGTGATGCAGCAAATTACATGGCGCTTTGTTGTGTCGAGTTGAAGACATGATTATGCTTGATAGATTTGAAAAGCGCTCGTGACAGTTTATTTTAAAATCTATTACCTACTTACACTTTTTGCATACCTACTTTGTTTCGGATTTGGAAATAGGGCATTATCGGTATCTATAATTTAAAATATTGATTAACGTTCATTGGCATGTAATAATGAAAGTTTTTGGCCAATATAACATTATTAATGTTTTGTTTTAGCCAATCTGTTTACTAATACAGTAATACCTACTCGATGGGCTACGGAAATCAGATAGACAACAGCTGCAGGAACAGAATCTGCAGCTCTCAGTGAATTAATATTCAGTTGAATTTAATATTGAGAAATGATTATAAGTAGGTCTAAAATTCAGCTCATATACAGTAGGTAGGTAAGCACCTGGTAACGGAATAGGTAATCTCTACACAAGCAATCTCCGCAACTTCAAAATAAAAAAAGAAGGTTTTGTGAACCCAAGACTAGAAATAGGTGTCTGCATCTAATGATGGTGAAAACATAGGATTTCAGTAATGTTATCACGGAAACCTACGAACTTTTTACGGTTTCAGCATAAGGTGGTGCAATATTATTGGAGAACTCGTTCAAACTTAACATAATTCACCTTCAACTAACCAAAAACTTTAGAATTATTTTGGTAAATTTGCATATATATAGTTCCAATATACAAAAACATTGCAAGATGTTAGTAAGATCTGCACATCATAACACTATCCGCTTTATGGCCTACAATTTTATACACAATTAGCATATATTATATTCTTTTAAGTAATTACTAATTAGATAACACAGGTGACATTTAATTAGCCGGTAATATATAAAGTTTTACTGATTTTCTGAAAAATAAATCTACGGGCTACGCCTCGCTCATGGACAGAACATACCATAATGACAGAACATATATATGAATACTACTTTCTACTTAAATTTGACATGGGTAAAGAATCTTTTGAAGTTTAGCCGGCGTCTCGTCATAATTAAACAGTTAGACAAGAATGCACATATTATTTGCAGGCGTTACAAAACTTTTCACACGATTACTTCCTCGACAAAGAAGTTACGAAAAATTCACGTACATCCGCTATTATTAAAATAACACAATGAGATGTTTTGAGAAATTACGAAGATTCTTGAGAAGCGAACAGAAATACTCAGATAAACTGTATCTGAAGCCATTGACTTGTGCTAAAGACTGACACAACACGAGCATCGGTAGACTCACGGCAAGTCAACAAAACGTGTCAATATAAGCTGATGGCGCACACACTGTTGAGTCTCTAATTTATACTTTTCAATGTTATGGCAAAGACTTTTCTTAGAACTTCCTCACCTTAATGACTATTTGAGATGTTAATAACTGCAATTATTTTCATTACAACTTCGGGGTAAAGATTGCTACCGTGCAGCATACGACAGGATATGAAACTCAACAAATTACAATATATTATATTGAAACATATCCAATACTATATTCAATGGCGTGGCATGCTAAGTGCAGGAAGGTGGCGGTAAATTGGTGCAATTATATGACAATTTGTAAATAGTCCATGTTCCCATGAGGTGGGTCGCGTACGTGTCCAGTGCGTGAGTCACTCAATTACTCTGTACGGCGACTTTCTACCGCTTTCCGTTCGCGTGCGCCTCTTCGGCTTAATGCTTCTTGTATAACGTTTGCTAAAATAGAAAAGCGCTAATGCGGACCTTCACAGAAGACCATGCGGTCAGTGTGATAAGTCAATAGAGTTTTTTTATGTGATTGTGAGCGTGCATGATGCGGTCAGAAGTATTCAAATTATGTGTTTCGTTCTTCGTAAAATAGAACCATGAATATTTTAAAAGTAAAACAAAAATAAAATTACAAACAGTAGGCTATGTTCGCAGCTCGCAAGTTGTGAAACAATATCGTTTTTTCATGATAAAGGTATAGAGAAATATTGTATCAACAAGGCCACGTTGTAAAAAGTAAATAGAGTAGCTATTGTATTGAAAATACATTGACGGTATGACTCACTTGATTACTTTTTGAAATGTGAACACTTCAGACGGTTGGACGGTACAGACTAATGTGACGTCACACATTATGTAGCGTAGCCATTGTCTATTGCACTTAATGTTACAGGTGTACCAGTCAAGCAGCACTGTTCTAATTAAATTGATGGCACAGTTTGCTGCTCATGTTGATTACAATGGTATTTTCAAGTCTGTAATTATTTTTGTAATGATTTTACGAGCCTACAATGCCACTTGCGTAAATCGGAATGTTCAAGGGAACTGAATGGAACTTAAAGCCGTAATAATATTAGTTTTTGCAAAAAAATGCTCGTGTGTGTTTTGTTGCGCACCTATACACAATAAAATAAAAGACATCAATCACACCCATTCCAAAAAGAAAGTGAATTCATTGGGAGGGCCGGGCGTCGTTGAGTCTGGCGTTCTTTTGCGTCACTGGCAAAAAAGACGACTTGTATGTAACGAAAGTCTGATCGAAAGTTGTCCGATATGTGGGGCACTGAGCGACCTGTCCGGCTTCTTTTGCTGCGCTCGAACTACGTGATGAAACTGACGAAAGTTCTACCCTATGCTGTGCTGCTGATGGACGATGCGAACTGTCAGTCACAGTGAAATGCAATGATACTTGCATCAGCTGCTTTAGTGAATGTACGAAAGAGAGTCGATGAGACTCTCAGCAAAAAAAGATAGAACGTTTGATTATTATGATAAATGATTATTTCATAGTCTGTTGATATTTATAAATTAAGTTAGTATTGGCGATATTTTTTGTGGGTTAATTTTTATAGCGGGGATTAATGACTTTAAAGTTCAAAGAGTTAAAACTTACTGATTATGACAGTTAAAAGTTCTCGTCAAATTACCATCCTTTCGCTGACGGCGCGGGCGAGTCATCTGTCAGTCTGTGGACTTTCCAAATTTAATGTAATTAATAGCACTGAAAATTTATATTCAGCATTTAGCTACTTACTTATTATAAACTTAACAAAAGGTTTTCTTAAAAATAATGTCACCCGTAGTCCCTTAGAAGAACAACTGACGGCCGAGAAAAGTAGGCCACGGCTTCTGTCCCTGAGTTGTAAACCGAACTTTACATAACAACTTACGCCAAATTTCACGCTTAGAAACTCGGAACTACGGTTATTTTAACTCTCTATAACATTGTACTAAAGTATATGAATTAAAAATTAAGAATTTCTGATATTCTAATACACCGTAAAATAATTCGTAAAATTGTCATATCAACTGCTGTAAATAAAATTGGATAACAATGGCCAATACAGTACAGGATTTACTTTTCTTCACAAATGTCAAATTGATGGCGTTGCTCTTCTTTTCTAACTGACTTCAAAAAGGAGAAGGTTTTTTTTTATGTATGTTCCCCGATTAAACGAAGATGGCTGGACCGATTTGGATTATTTTTTTTTTTTTGTTTGAAAGGGTATTATACTTCCCAGGTGGTCCCATGATCATCAAGTCAGGATCTGATGATGTTATCCTGGAGAAATAGAGAGAACTCTTCCAATTTTATAGGCACACTTGAAGCTATTTGGATAGTTTTTGGAAGAGTACTTTCTCGGAGTGGTCCCATTACAATTTGGTGAAGATCTGATGAAGAACTTCTGAGATAGGCAACGGAACTCATCAATAAATGATAGCAAATGGACTGGGATTGCTGAAATCTCATGTCTGTTTATTGTTTACACCAGTTCATTACATAACATCACGCCGGTACGCTGTGAAGGGGTAAGCACATGTGAACCACTAAATAGTGAAAAATAAAAACTTTTTTACAAAAAAATACAACCGACTTCCAAGAACAACACTACAAAGTCAAAAATAACTTTAATTTCTGAAGACGGTGGCAAAAACGAAAATACATTTAATCAGACACCGACTTCCGAAATTAAAATTATTTTTCACTTTGTAGTGTTGTTTTTGGAAGTCGGTTGTATTTTTTTGTAAAAAAGTTTTGTTGTAAACCTGTTGCGAGTACCTAATTCTTAAACAAGTGTTTACGAATCGTTTTAAACTTAAATGAAACTGCACAAATCAGTAACTCTTATTAAACGTCCAAAAGGTAAAAAAAGAAGAAGAAAAAAAAATATAACTCATCTTTGATTTAGGCGTAGACAAACTGCAGCGGGTAGAAATATTAAAATTTGTTATAATAGATGTTACTTATCATCATAATTAGGAACCAGTTGGACGACAACAACCGACACTGCGTATCAGATTTGCGATTCTTTTATTTGCGCTGGCAAAATTGCGTCAAGCTGCCACCCGCTGCCAGACCGCCACTGTTCTTTGCCGTCGTGGCGCAACACCACTTCAAAGCAATAACTACATGTGCCTAGTCCATTGTTGTTTCAACACCTGAGAAATTCTTTACGAACCTGCCACAATTTTCTCGGTGCTCATGTAAATTACGTTTTCACGACTAGCGTCTTGTTGTTACTAGGTATGGGTCAACTGCGCTAAGAAATTCTGTATCATAAGTACGTAGCTAACGAAGTTCCGTCTTGAGTAAACATTAGCCTCGAAATAGACATTTCTCAAAGAGAGATATTTATACAAACAAAAATGTTTTCACAAAAAGCTATTAGAGCTGATGACTGTAGGTATAACCAATCGTAGGTAATCCGGTCTGTTCGGTTCTGGCTTATTTCAGAGACAACTGAAATGCAAGGACTTTTTCAGGATATCTGTATGCGAAAAAAAGTTCTTGGAAAAACGCGACACTTAAATATTTATGCCGTTAGATCTTTAATAAGCTAGGTCGCTCATCATATCGCCCTTTAGCAGATCATTGTCTGCACTCATTGTAAAATTAATCTTGAACGGAATATTTCCGAGACATATTAGGCCTTACGCCTGGCATAAGCACCAGTCTCCCAAAAACAGTGTAATTAAAAAATATTATTTGTTCTTGATCATATTTTGAAAATGTACTTTTATATTGTGCTGAGAAATAAATCTTTGTCTTAACTTATATTTAAAGAAAATGTATATTTCTACCTTGTTGGTCTAGTGGTCGCAAGCGCTACTACTGAGCATGAGGGTCTGGGTTCGATTCTCAGTTCGGGCTAAGTATTATTGGGTTTTTCTATTAGGAATTTGTCAGTAGCAGCCCGGAGTCTGGATTTGTGCCCGGTTGATGGCAATACGCTCGCCCAATAGGGGGCGAATAGGGGGGAGGGGGATATATTGGCGAAATGTGGGTGTACTACACTTCTGCGTAACTCTTTGGGAAAGCAGGCGTGTTGGTACGTTATATTTAAAGATATATAGAGTGTATATTTGTGTTTGCAGGTGGGTGATCAGCTGGTGAGCGTGAACGGGTACCGCGTGGACGACGCGGTGCACGCTGAGCTGGTGCACTACCTCGCCGCGCAGTCACGACTCAAGATCAAAGTCAGACGTGAGTACCATACAGTTTGCTCAAATACTCTACAATCTACACTCATTATACGTGGGCGGGCTAAACTAACTACAAAAGAAACTATGATATTTTCTCAGATAATTCCATAATCTGACTGAGGATATTTTATTGTAAAGGTTTAAGTAGATACTTGTTACTTTCATGCAATAATAAACCCCGATAGTTAAAATGTTATGCATGGGCGGTGGATGGTGAAAACACAGCTTCTATACAGGGTGTCCCGTAAATAAAGGATAACCTTTTAAGGGGTTGTTGTACTCATCATTATAAACAACTTTTACTTTAGGACAAACCTGAAATCGCGAAAAAAATATCTGCTGTTCCCTACATTTAGACGAGTTACGCGAACATAAATGTAGGGAACAACTGATTTTTTTTTCGTGATTTCAGGTTTGGTCCCATAGTAAAAGTTGTTCATAATGATGAGTACAATGACCCCTTAAGAGGTTATCCATTATTTACGGGACACCCTGTATTTTTATAAGAAATTATCAAGAATTTGTCTCGAGAATTTTTGGACTAAACAATTTCATCTAACCTACCTATGTTTCCTAATAGTCTCTCCTTATAGGGCTTATCCATTAAATGGTTCAATTAATTGGACCATTGATAGGTTAGAATTAAGAAACCAAATTATTTAAATGCCCGCTAGCGATGCCAAATGATTCAATCATTGCTATTATGTAACTGAGATAAGATAAGAAATTATATCAGTGGGACAGGCAGCATCCGACTACCAATTTATACGTAACATCAATCCACCTGTCATGCGAGACGATTATTTTATAAAATATTATATTATTTGTTGTAGACACTTGTAGGAAATATCTATGCAATATAGGAAGACGTAGACATATGTGCTGACATGATATAATAGTCCAATGATGATCAATGTATTTATTATACATGCAAACGTACTCTTTAATAAATGCTTAAGGATCTTAGAAGGAGGAAGTTTAGTGACATAACAATGTAGGGGCTTTGATTTTTAGTTGATTAACGAATATATTAATATATTAGAAGTGGTTTCTATACTTATAATTGAAGTCATTACGCAACTAAACGCACACCACCAAGAGTCGTCTCGTCACTCCGTAGGCGTATCGTCTGACAATGTTACAGTGAATAAAATTATGATAATTAATCAAATCGTATGAGGCGCAACCGGTAATAGAAGCCGCGGAGATTTTATAACTCTCGTGAAAGCTCGTGGGCGTGTGCCTATGAACATTGTCTATTAGATAGAGTTGCGTAAAACGAATTATGACAGATGAATTGAGGCCCGCTGCCCAGCGATTGTTGAGAGTTCCGAAACATTTCATAAATGACCACTTTGGCTTATAGACTTGCACCATATTTAGCAATGATAAAACTGCCAACCCAAAATACTTCCTTATTTTTTTGTCGAGTCTGTCATTCTCTATCGCATTTTATGCCGTGAGAGTATCTTTCAACATAGAATATAAATATTAAGTAAGTACTTAATATAGTTTACTCGAGATGACTCACATAAACACTTTGTTACAGATGTGGGGATGCTACCAGTCAAAGAGTAAGTAGACAAACTTAACCGTGAAAATTTGATTGTGTACATAAGTGTACAGTTGTTTGATCACGTTGTCGCATTTCAGCAAGGCGCATGAGCCATTGTCATGGCAGTTCGTGTCGGAGCGCGCGTCGCTGAGCTCCGACGTGTCGTCGTCGCCGACGCTGTGTCACGACAACGAGAGACTGACAGACATGAGACTGTCTATACTCGTGCCTCCCAGAGCCAAGCTTGGCTGCGGGTCAGTATATTGTTACTCGAGTTCAATGTTAAACATCCTGCTAGTTTTTCGTAGGATGTTTATAAATAAAAATTGTTTTGAGAATGGATGTGGATGGATATGCTATGAGAGTAAGTTAAGACAAAACAAACGGTGGATGTATTATGTGAAAAACGACATCTGTCTTTTTTCACATAATACATAGATAGATATGTGTCATATGAGACTAGGCTGTATAGCCTTCAGCCTTTGTCATGTAAAAAAGAAGTTTTAATAAAGAAACAGTGTGTCATGGCCTCTTGTGGAAAGTGCATTGTAGTTTTTGTATAGTGAGGTATAAACTTACTTAAGTAATTACACATACCAAGGAACTTCTGAAGCTGTTTGATGTTTTTTGGTGAATCTAATTGAAGAATGGCTGATACATGTTCAGAGTCTATTTGTATTCCATTTTTTGATATTATGAGCCCTATATATTTTACATGATCAAGTCTATACTGTAACTTTTTACTGTTAAATTTTACATTATACTCTCTTGATCTCTGAATAACTTTATTAAGTATTATATCATGTTCTAACTGGTCTTTACCTGCAATAATTAAGTCATCAAAATATACATAAACTCCTTGAATATCCCCAAAGATTGAACAATTTATGCGCTGCATTACTTCAGGCGCTGATGATATACCAAAAGGCATTCTTTTAAATGCATATCTTCCAAATGGAGTACCAAATGTGCATAATTTCTGAGGATCATCAAGTTCAATCTGAAAAAACCCGTCCTTCATATCAAGAACTGTAAAAACTTCTTTACCTGATAAACTATTGTAAATTTCTTCGGGACTAGCAATTGGGTAATTTTCACGTAGAATATTTTTATTAAGATCTTGTGGATCTAAACAAAGTCTAAGTGATTTGTCAGGTTTCTCTACTATCACTAAATTATTACACCAGTCAGTCGGGGAAGTTACTTTTTCAATAATATTTCTCTTTTCATAGTTATTTAAAGTTTCTTTCAGTCTACCTTTTAATGCCTGTGGGATTCTCCTGATGGGCTTGATTACTGGTTCAGCATTTTCTTTTACTTTAATCCTGTATTTTCCTATATTTCCCAATCCTGTAAACACCTCTATATTTTTTCTGAGAAAAGTTTCTTTTTCTGAACTTGATTGTGTAACATCCACTCTTTTAACTAATTCAAGCCTGTTACAATCAGGCAGTCCTAATACTGGCTGAACTGGTAAGTCTATTACTGTGAACTTTAGTTTTTGTTTTTTGTTTTTTATGATACAATCTAGTTCAGCTGTCCCAGCTGTTTCCACTTGTTGGCCATTGTACACTAATAGAATTATCCCAGCATTCAAAAGACTTTCTGTTTTTCTCAGTTTCTTGAACAATTCCAATGATAGTGTATTGCAATCAGCACCAGTGTCTAATTTAAATTCTACTTCATATCCATTCACTATTATTTTTTCTTTCCACTGTAATTTAATTCCATCTACTGTAAAAATGCTTCCAACTGTAAAGTCTTCGTCACTGTCATCTGTATTTTCTTGAATTACATTAACTCGACTTTTCCTAGTATCACTGAGTTTTTCACTTCTGTTATTCTTGTTTTTGCACATATTAGCAAAATGTCCATAAAATCCACATACCATACATTTTCTGCCGTAGGCTGGACAGTTCCTTAACTCGTGATTTTTTCCACATCGGCTACAGTCTATTAATTTTTCTTTGGGCCTTGCCCCTCTGTTGTATGGTATCACTTTCTGACTTAAGGTGCTCACTTGATCTTCCATTTTATTTCCTTGTAATGTCTGTACTTTTTCTTTGCCTAATTCTGCTGCTCTGCAAATATCAATTGCTGCAGTGAGCTTCAACTCCGATTCTCTTAGAAGCCTTTCTTTGACATTTGTGTCCCTGATGCCAATAACAATAACCATAGTGATCAATCGATCCTCAAGCTCTCCAAGATCACATTTTTTAGCTTGAGTGAGAACTTTGGTATAAAAGTGATCAAATACTTCGCCATCTTGCTGTTTCATGGTGAACAAGTTATATGACAACCACAACAAATTTTTTCGTGGCTCGGCGTATTCTTTGAATTGATCAATCAGAGCTTGTAAGTTTTTAACTTTGTCTTTGCTAAATGTATTGTACACTTCCAATGCATCTTCCCCAGCACAGTTCAAAAACAATGCAATTTTTCTTGATTCAGCCGTATCATCAAGATTCACAGCTTGTAAATACAAGTTAAACTGCTGCACAAAGCGTTTAAAGTTTGCTCCATCTCCCGATAGTTGGAGGCCTGATGGAGGTTTTATTCCGTCCATCGTAGACACACCTGACACCATGTGTTAACCAGGTTTATGAAATATTAATAAAATAAAAATGCACTTTCCACAAGAGGCCATGACACACTATAGATATTATGGCTACAAAGGAGGTGACTTCTGAGAAGGCGGCTGATAGAAATGTATGGAAGAAAAAGACATGCTGCACATTGGGGTCGTCACCCCAAATAAATTGGGTTAAGGACAGAAGAATGATTATGATAATGACCTAACTGTGCTAAGCTCAGAGCTACTGTGGTCCACTCAAATATTTATGAAAGTCATAATGACGTTATTAGTGTTCAATAGTGCCTAGACGCGGTTGAGAAAAAAATTATACTTAGTAGGTACAATTTTATGTGGTAGATCTAGACAATTCACATACCTACAAGGTCACGAGAAACTTGAGCTATGCACAGTTTTTATATATTTATAAGAACAAAAACCATTTGTTACAGAATTTGCAAAGGTCCGGAGTGGAAGCCAGGCATTTTTGTGCAGTTCGTGCGGGAAGGAGGCATCGCGCGCGAGGCAGGGCTCCGGCCGGGCGATCAGATCTTATCGTGTAACGGCCTGGATTTCACCAACGTTACCTTCAACGAGGTAAATATCGTTCGACAGTTTTTAGGTCAAATTAACATTCATATATATTTTAGCTTAAAATAAATAAAACGTTCTTAGACCACTATCCTAATGTAACTTATGAACAATTAGGTATAATAACTTTGTACCAGCAACAAAACATTCCTTTGCATCGTTGTGTAGATTGTAGATTTCCTCAAATAATGGTAAGTTTTTGACTGTTTAAATAATAAAATCTACTGGAGATCTACTACAATTGGAGAGGGCATCTACTACAATCTACTACAATTGGAGAGGGCATCTACTACAATTGGAGAGAGCATCAAAAATTTTCCCCATAACCTAACGCGTTGTTGACTTTATGTATACTTGCCTTAAAAACTACTAGTATCATAATCTGCTTGCCTAGCCTTTTTCCAACTATGTTGGAGTCGACTTCCAGTCTACCCGGATGCAGCTGAATGCCAGTATTTACATGGAGCGAATACATAGTCGCTCCATGTAAAGTACTGGCACCCACAACCCAGTTACTGGTTGTCCTTTCGGGCATCTGGCAACCCAAAACGACTGTCAAAGATGCACGAATGTCAGGCGGAATAACGGCTTAACGTGCATTCCAAGGTACGAAGGGGTCTCGGTAGGTAACGATGGTCGCCCATCGACGGACCAACCGTGGCAAGCGTGGCTTAACCTGATGGATCGACCCGTACGGCTGTTATTACTTAGCCACGAACACCTTAAAAACTAGCAGTATTCTTGATAAAGGTTTCGTGTTTGGATCTGAACTGGAGACCGTAAACTTTCAAAAGCTGTATATTTAGCCCAAAGTTTATGAAGCGTGCAAGGAAATCTCTATCTCAGGTCCCTTGCCGTGGCAGATCGGTCTATTGTTATTCTACGCTAAATTCAGTTCTTGAACCGTCCCTAACTGAGAGTTCTTTGTGCATCAGCACATCCCAACTAAATTCATAAGAAAGAGTTCCTATATTATTACTTAAACCAAAAAAAAAAACTTATTTACAAAAAAAAAAAACAACCGACTTCCAAAAAAATACTACATGCTTGAAAATAACTTTAATTTCGGAAGTCGGTAGCAAAAAACTAAAATACAGATCTAAAGACACCGACTTCCGAAATTAAAGTTATTTTTCACTTGTAGTATTTTTTTTTTTAAATCGGTTGTTTTTTTTTTTTTGTAAAAGTTTTTATTTTTCACTTTTTAGTGGATCAGTTTGTAATTTATAGCATGTGAACTGCTCATCACCTTTTACAAAATATTGCTTTTCCCGATGCAGGGACGTTAATTGTTGAATTCTTCTAGTAAGAACCAGGAGAACCTGGAGCTGATGGTGAAGTCACCATCAGCTCCACTTCACCATTTATGCATTGCGACGAGCATTAATTGGTAATCGAATCGCAACCCGTGAAATATTGAGTACTTAGTTTTATTAGTAGCACTTAGTTATTGAGTAGTTCCGATGGCCATATGTGGTCTTCATCATCAGTTCCACTTCACCAAATGGTGCTTTCCGAGAACAAATTGCACGAGTTAGGTACTATAAAAAATACCCAAATCTATATAGATGTGCGTATAAAATTTGAGGGTTTCCCTCGATTTCCGATTAAAAAAGGTTAAAGCTTTCGTAACACCTATACTTGTCTTGGAAAAGATTATGGATGCAATGTAACCTGTAAATACCTCGAAGGATTAGGTAAGTATACAACCTCTGAAGTCTAAGCTATGAATACTGCAAACTTGTATGTAATAATAATAGTACTGTTGGTTATAGGCGTAGATAACCGGCAGTTTTTAACCAATAACGATTAGTAACGGATAAAACAGCTCCTGCATTAGTGTGGAAGACTCTGCCAGTAACTGTGTTCCCTTCCAAATATAACTCGTCAGCCTTCAAAGCGAGAGTGAACAGGCATCTTCTTGGCACGCTCAGCTCCCAATCAGCAATATAAAAAAAATAGTGTAACAGGAAAACACGTGTTTGACTGTTCCTTTAATGTAACGATAATATTATAAGGTTCGGGGCTGATTGTTCAATAGTCAGATAATTTTTATTTGAGGAATAAATATGGCGGTTTGACAGCTTTTGTATTGAAAATATGTCAAACTGTCACATTTATTCTTCAGGTTAAAGTTAACTGCATATTCAACAATCAGCCATCGATTAAATAAAGTACGGATTACTGATATGAAGTCGTAAAAAAAACTCATTTCAAACGTAACTGTATAAGAAAACATTAAAAGTTTAACTCCGCATTTTACTTTCTCGTTGCTAGTGAATGTTCTCTTACACGGAAAGATGTAATGAAATGGAGAGATTAGTTTACGTCACGTTGTCATATAAAATTTTCTACCTACTTTTGAAATATTACAAAAGTATTATAAAATTAATGATGCCTAATAGACACAATTATCTAACTAATTTAATTACACAGCTTCGTCATGGTCCTCAGTTCACAGAAATCAGGAGTAGGTCTCCTGATTTTTTATAGCCTGAGAATTAATTATTGTGTTTCATTTAATTATCATTTTCTTTGGCAATATACGCACGGCTACAGATTAAGCTATAAATTTCCAGTATAAGCTGATCTCGCATTGTATAGGATTTCCTTACAATGAGGAGGTCAGAGTATACTGGAAATATATAGCTTGACGTGTAGCCGCGTGTACACGAAAATGCTCAGTGTGCTGACTTTTGTATATTATTACTCTTTTCACAAAAACAATAATTGAATAATATAATTACTTACGTATATACGTAAATACGCTGAATAATAAACCGAAGTAATCTTAAAAATGTCGTGTTGTCAACAGGCAATATCAGCAATGAAAGCGACAGGTCGTCTGGAGCTGGTGATTCGTGAGGGTGCGGGCACGGACCTGGTGTCTCCAGAGAGCTCAGGTTACAACAGTTCAGCATCGTCAGCTGCAGGAGAGCGGAGCCCCGCACCCCTCGCACCGCACGTGCCGCTAGCACCGCCCGCCGCGCTGCGCCGGCGCCTCGCCAGCGTCGCTGAGGAGGCTGCTGACCGCGCTGATAGGTTAGAACCATTAGAACTTGAAACAACTATTTTGTAACGTTATGGTAGTTGCAGTGTGTTTACCGCCTAACAGAAGCGATCGTCACGCTCTTTTTACCCGACTACGGCGAAGCAAAAAGGAGGGTTATGATTTTATGTGTTACTGTGTGTCAAAAATAACACTTAGGGCCTATTTCACTATGTCCGAATAGCGACTAGGTACTCACCGAATAAATTCAAAAATGCAACAGAATTTGTATGAAATTATCTGCCAAGTAAGGTAATAGGAACTTAACCGTAGGTGGTACTCGGACATCGTGAAATAGGCTCAGAGTGTTATCATTCTTATTCGGACAATTTGTTACAGATTAACGATGAACAGGCTGAAGAGAAGAACATGGGATAGTTTAGATTTCGAATGGAAAAACAATGATATCCATAATTTTGATGCACCTTCTGACATCGAACCCGACTACGACTGTCCTAGTATACCAAACAATCCTCATTCATATGAAAATAAAAGTAATTTACGATGCAAAAATAAGAAGGAGTATATCACTAGCCCATCGAATAGAACCATAATCAATTTGACTGAAGATGGTGCTATGATACAGTGTAGTTACGATAATAATCAATCGCCTAGGAAAAATGCTTTTGTAGCAAACCATACGAATCGAGACAACGACAAAAAAACGATAGTAGTGGAAGTTCATCATACGAGTACAACGACGTGTGGGAAAAATGCATGTAATTATCCAGCACCGCCTTTGAAAAACGATTTCAATTCGGATTCTGTAAGTTTGTCAAGTTCAGCTACGTTATCAAGTGCCATTGCTGAGGAAATACAGCGTCGTAAGATGGTAAGTACGCAAGGTGAGATGAAAATGATAAAATTAAGAATGTGCGCATTGCGGGATTATCTATTTAGACTTTCTTTTCGGTAAAATTGAGATTAGATTGAAAGTTGAGCCCTGATAATGTCAGAGAATATTTAGATTAGAATTTTTTAGCTTTACGTGACATTTAAACACTTGCGTCACCATTGTCATCATCTTGTAGGTATAGCTAAAATAGATGATTACATTGATGACGAAAGTTCTGTTAGTGTAGGTAAGTACAGACGCCAGCAGGTCAAGCTATCCGAAACTGTAAAATTTTCCCAATCAACCTTGAACCTAATGCTTTAGAGATAAAGATGAAATCTATTAAAGAAATTTGACAGATAGTAGTAGCTTGACGTGAAAAGTTGGATTTTAGTTTTTAACGCATAGCTTTGGACGAAACGTAAATGTCGCCAGCATTTCCCCTATTCTTCAGGACCCAAGGACGTTTAGGGTTTTTTTAAAAGGGTGTAAATGTTACTTACATAGATAGAGATAGTAACGGTACCTATGCAAGAGTAATCGTTACTTACATAGATAGAGATAGTAACGGTACCTATGCAAGAGTAATCGTTACTTACATAGATAGAGATAGTAACGGTACCTATGCAAGAGTAATCGCGTCTTAAGGGGGTCCCGCTGTAGTAGCCGCGAAGTTCAAATTTTCTTGCGTTTTTTGCAATTAGCAGGTCAGTGTTAGGAAGTATCTTGATCAAAATATGATTATTAACAATAACAAATATGTATTTACATCATCATAACTTTAAAAATCTTCAATGCATCTCTCTAAGTTAACTTTGTTCTCTTTAAAAATGAAATTATGACCTTTTGGAACAAATCTAACTTAGAAAGATTGATGATTCTTACGGTTAAAATTATGTAAGTAAATACATATTTATTATAGCCGCGAATCATATTTTTATCAACATACAACCTGATACCGACCTGCAAATTGCAAAAACGGAAGAAAATTTTAATTTCGCGAGCTACTATTGCGGTATCACCTTAACTTTTTTTTCAAACTAATTAACCATTAATTTCTGCAGAATAAGAAGAAACCAAACCCACAGCCTAACCTACCGCCACCTCCACCTAAAAAGCCACCTCCGCCAAAACCGACGGATGACAAGAAGAAACAGCACGACGCGTTGATGGACGAGTTTAAAAAAGTTCACAGGAAAATGTTTTCAAGTATAGACAATAATGAAAAAAGTCCAGACACACAAAACAATGAGGAAGGATCATTGGTAAGTGCAATTTTTTGTTCTGTACCTATGTGTACCTGATTAGTAAAGCGGAACCTATGAAGCCATTTGCTTATCGGACACTAGCAATTATGACGAAAGCATCGTTAATTAAGAAGATAACAATCAGGTCACCGATGTAATGAATTCACAATTTAAATAATTTTATACATTTACGCCGGGACGTCTGTTGTTATGATTAATACCAACGGGTATATTGATTACATCAAGTAGTTACCTAATGCTATTATAATGTGTATCTATCACATCATCTTATATTATATTAAAATTATATACCTACTTATAAACTTTTCCTTGTTTATTGTTGAAAGGTTTTGGTAGGTAGTTGCATATTTTGTATTTCTACGTTTAGTAGCATCACTCCTATTCTTATAGGAGTATCGTTGAAACAGACGTAATAAAGAGGTAGGTAGGTAATGTTGGAGCAGCAATCGACTCTGAAATAAAATCAGATAGTTTTATAAATAATGTTCGTTAAGAGGCAAAACAATAATTGGTTTTCTAATGTCGTCATAAGGTACGTAGGTATCTTTTGAATCATTTGGACGGAATCCCCCAATCCAAATACACCGCACTAATTGCTGTCCATGACTTAAAACACGTGATTTCCTTGTAGGATAAGGAAATATCTAAAACCACAAAAGATTGGACTTGATCTTACATTGATTTCACTACATATTGTAGTGAATACCTTTTTAAAACATTTAGATATTGCAGTGACATTTATTATTAGATCATCTCCCGCTGATGATTTTAGAAAAAGTATGTGTCACTTTCTATTATTATCATAACAGTGTGCCTATTCATAAAAATCATATCATTAACATCTGTCGCGTTCCTTCCTATCTATACTTAGGTAGGTACATAATATTGTGATTTTAATTGGCGATCATGCTCAAGCAAGATGACTGTCTAAGTTTTGAGACAGATCAAGCTACCTAGCCGTTTCCCAACTATGTTGTGGTCGGCTTCCAGTCTAACCGGATGCAGCTGAATACCAGTATTTTATATGGAGCGACTGCCTTATTTGACCTCCACAACCCAATTACTGGGTAATACTGGTTAGACTGGTGTCAGACTTTCGGGCTTCTGACGACCCGTAACGACTGTCAAAGATCCACGAATGACAGCTGGGACCAACGGCTTAACGTGCTTTCCGAGCCACGGAGGAGTCTCGGTATGTAAAGATGGACACCCATCCACGGACCAATCTCGGCAACCGTAGCTTAACCTGATGCAGATATCTTACTTGATCAAATCCCGTTAGTGTTTCAATATAATTTTCTGGAAACCTACTTCCTGTTGGTATGTAGGTATATACAGGGTGGAAACTCAGCGGGGCAGTAAGGGGAAGTACCTTATCCGTTGCAGCTACGCGAAAATGGGCTTAGGAGACTATCCATAATTTTTTATGGAATCTTAATCCCCATTTACAGATTTTCAAAAAAAAATTACAGTTAGCAAGAAAATAGCCATTTTACACAAAAACATTTTTTGATGGCAATCGATCCTGCTTCTAATACTGATCAAAAACTTCTATGGGACCAACCATCGTTGGAGTACTCAAAAAGTCACAAATTGCAAAAAAACTTTTCCCGTACATTTTGTAAAGAATTTGTGTAGATAACTGAAATACAAAAATAAAATAAAAGGCAAATGATCACGTAGAATTTTACTCATATCAAAAAGAAGGCGTATTAATTTTCTTTTCTTTTATTAACAAACGCAACTTGATGATATTATTCTTATTTAAATAAAATGAAATAATATGAAATTCAGAAAATTGTATTTTTCTTATTTTTCCTCTTAACCACCTGCAAAAATAAGTCTTCGAGCGGCATCCCCTGAACTAGTCGCCCCTGTCGGTAACATTTATAACCATACTTCTTCCATATCTTTAGTACGAAACGATGTGAGACACCTACTTCTTCAGCGACTGCTCTTGATGATATTTCGGGATAAGCTTCGACAAGTGTAAGAAGAAATGATCAAATACAGATTTTTTCTTGAAGAAACTGTCAAGATTGTTTTTTATTTAATAATAACGAGTTCGTAATTTGAATTGTTTTTAAACTTAAGTATCTTTTTATTCAGACAACAAACAAAACGATCTCAACCGTCACTAAAAAAGCTTTTGCGTAAAATTTTCATACAAAATGTACGGGAAAAGTTTTATGCAATTTGTGACTTTTTGAGTACTTCAACGATGGTTGGTCCCATAGAAGTTTTTGATCAGTATTAGAAGCAGGATCGATTGGCATCAAAAAATGTTTTTGTGTAAAATGGCTATTTTCTTGCTAACTGTAATTTTTTTTGAAAATCTGTAAATGGGGATCAAAATTCCATAAAAAATTATGGATAGTCTCCTAAGACCATTTTCGCGTAACTGCAACGGATAAGGTACTTTCCCTTACTGCCCCGCTGAAAGTTTCCACCCTGTTTAAAGAAATCTATAGGTATAATGAAAATGCTGTTGGTTGGTAAGCGCATCACTTCAGAACGGTACCGATTTGGCATTTTTTGGTTTTAGAATGTTCGTAATAATCCGAATCAGATTCTTAACGAAAAGAAAAGTTGCCGGGTAAACTAAAAGTGCAATTTCTATGGGATTTTTGTTAGACAGGACAACGTCCGTCGGGTCAGCTAGTAGAATATAATTATGACTTTTCTATATGTGCCCACACCATAAAATCAAACAGGTTGTCATAGAAACCGGGTTTGCCATAGCTCCATAAGTAGAATCTAATATCGACCCGACAGCCAATAAAGCAGTAAATTGAAGGAAGATATAAATGCTGTAAATTATAAACCCGTTTGTGGAGACTAACTTCATAGGAGTTGGTGTTATTTTATTCTCTTTCCGATAGTTGAGGATAAGTTAGTTTTAACGATGTTGCTCACGATTCTACGCATACGCATGTGAATGAATATGTCTGACATTGACATGTTAATAGGGCTATACGAGTTTGATGTTACGTGTGTTGGTTTTATGATCATGTTTATTATAAAGTGATGGCACTGATGGCTTGAAATGCACTTCATTCTTGCATGACTGGTAACATGCATGGGTAACATCGATTATTATTTTGCAATTGACATTTTTAAACTGGGATTATATGCGGCTTACCCTGTCAAACCGATTCGTCATGCACGCTCTGTATGAAAACGCCGCGCGTAGTATGAAAATAAAATAAAATAAAATGTTATTCCTCATTTTTCGTTTACATAATCATTTTCTAAGGCAACAATAATGTATCCTTGGTGAAATCATTTTTCTTATGATTGTTTATAGAAATAATAATAGTAAGCGTTTGCGCGGCGTTTACACGCCGTCTATGAAGACTGCTACGCAACTCCATAAAATATCCTAAAGAAAATTTATTTTTGAGAAGCAAATCTGTTTCTAGTCTCTAATTAAGGCATATTTCGCTCTGTTATCTTAAAAAAATTCTCACTAAGTTATCCGCGCAACTTGTTCTTTGTAAAGTTATATAAGTTATGTAATATTAAGTTTCGAGACAATTGCGTTACAAAATTAATTGGGCCACTTCGACACGAATCATTTATTACTACATGGTTCTAATAAACTACAAGAAGTTATTGGAGCGTTACTATTTTTTTTTTTTTTTTTTGTTAAATGCACACGATAACAACAATTAGAAATCATATCAAGATTTACATACACTATAATAGGTACTTACCTAATAACTGTAATTACGTAAAGGGATCTGAAAATTGAGCAAACTTATGTACTTAGATACTGAACTTATATCTAACCTAAAGTAAAAGAACTTCTATAAAACTAAAAAATTGAAAACTATCCACGAAGCATAGATTATTTGATTTTCTTTTTAAAATCTTTGGAATTCGTAAACAACGCTTGTGACCAAAGCTACGAGATTTTTTAGGTCTTCGAAAAAGGTAAATTATCCTACACCCACTCATAAACAAAAATAGTAAATATGATATCCAAGCACCGTAACCATCACGACTTCATGAGAATGGGAATTCGACGATTTTTGTGGCATAGGTACCACAATAATTGAGTAGAAGGCATTCCTATAGGCAAAATCTAGTGCCTTCGAAGGTGCAACTGTAAACATGTCTTTTTGTGGTTTTAATGCATTTTTTAAAAGATTTCAATTCTACGATTTTCCAACTTCAGAGGACTATTCACAAGTTTTTACCCCATGGAATGCCGATGGGCTCGACTATCAGAAGTAGGTAGGTAGGTACCTATAGCTTTTTAAGAGCACCTTGCTGCAAACTTGTCACCGTTATTCAATTATGTAATAAATATTCCTAAGAGATGGTTTATAGCAGGCCAGATACCTGGAGTTTAGTTTCAGTCACGTTACGTTTCAATCTTGATAACACGACAATAGCTTTTGTTGTAAGACTCGGGTGATCTGGAGATATTTCGTGCTTATCTAATTACACGGACAATAGTTAGGTGTGCAGCTGTGATGAAAAACAACGTTATTTTTATCCACTTTCTTATAAAAGGTCTATTGTTAGCCAAATAGTCATTAATTTGCACGCAATGGACATGGATAAATAACAGTTGAAATCAATAATAGCTAACGGTGGTCCATCATCATTGTGAGTATCACCTAAGCAAGGCAAGGACTACGTACTTAATAAAACAAAAATTTCATTACAACTAAATATGCAAATTAGTCATAGCTCTACAGCCATCGTTTCAGTCGCTGATTTGGTCTAATGATCGCGTCTAAGAACGAGGCAAAATTGTTTGTGCACTTATTATGAACTAGACAAATAGCTCGCGATGTTGCTGGCTGATACAGAGTTTTTATGGATTAAGTGAGGTACACCTCAGTGCACGATCGTAGGCACGCCAGCGCCCGGCGCGGCGGCGGCCGGTATTTCGCTAGGTTCTGCTTTGCACTGATAACGCCAGTGAGTAAGCGATCGGCGAGGGCACACGCCATCGCCGCTCGTGATTGCTGCCCGGACGCACAGTCTCGCTGCACTTCGCCGGACGCACACCGCGCGTCTCTCCACCGCGACTCGCTATTAATTTTCCTCCGATTTTACACGCTACGGGGAAAATATATGCGACCTTGACGTGCTCTTAAACCATTATTTTGTGATTTTCACGCTACGTTCAAATACTAATTATCATTTCGGTAAAATGAATTCCTGTGTCTCAGTCTTCAGTAATCATTTGAACTAAGTGATGTGGTGATTTGTGTAAAAACTGTGTTTTTGTAAACTATTACTAGAAAGATGAAGAACATTCGGAAATCGAAACCTTTGGTCATTATACAGTGCTATGAAGTAAGTTGAGTATGGATAAAAATGTTTTTATTATTATTGGAGCGAAACAAAATAAGTACTTGGGTACTTACCTACCTACAAAGTTAGTAGGAGCTTGGTTAACGTGATAGAACGGAGAACCTTTGATTGTACTGTTAATAATTAATTAATTTAATTTTGTCTACCTATAATCTGATTTTAAAATATTGTTGTTTGTTCATGGCACAACAATATAACGGAACAATATTTACGAGCATACTGCGGCTGCGAGGTGTACGTAATTTGTTATTGTCCGTCTTATTGTTCAGCTTTTTATTTTTCCGTAACAACCTGACGTCATGGTTGTCGAAAACATCAACAAACTAAAAAAAGTACTCATAAAAAAACATAGGTAGATATATTTTACCTGTAGTGACGAATATAGCACTCATGTTTTTAGGAGTTATCTCTCCGAGTTGACTGATTGGCCGATAACACAATATTTTGATTACTGATGATATTATCTCTTCTCCTAATTTCATCCATGTAAGTATCTACAGCAACACAAAATGTTTTTATGATAGAGCAGACTTGAGCATGATATTCTTTTATCTCATGTTTTTTACTTCGAAACCAAAACAATTGCGGCGAACTAAATAAGAAAAATAAATTGGATTTCTTGGGATTACCGATTAGCCTGATGCTCAAACTGAGAGCTAATTATGTAGGTATTACAAAGGACGCACTCAAAAAACTAACATGTATCGAGTTATATCATCATAACGTACGCATACATTGGTAGGTATAGGTAGATAAGGCTTTTATGCTATATAACCGAATGATTTACTACTAAATATTAAATTGTGCATGATTTTGTGGGGACACCTATATATCTATATAAATAAAAAGAGAAATCCTGACTGACTGACTGACTGACTCATCAACGCCCAGCCCAAAGCTGAAATTTTGCACAGAGGTTCCCTTTATAATGTAGACAAGGAATAAGGAAGGATTTTCCGGTAGGACGTTCCCGTGGGATATTTTCCGACATCCACGCGGGCGAAGCCGCGGGCAAACGCTAGACTTATAATATAAGTAAAGATAAGTCGTGTGCCATAATATTATTATACTTATTATCCAAATAACGTAATAACGTCTAAATCTATAGATAATGTCCATATTATTTTAATGTGCTTCTGTGCATGATGACGAGTTATTGTATGCAATCTGCATATAGTACTAGTTTGAGAATCAAACAAGGCCGTAACGCCGTAAGAGGATGCATGTTTTCCTTCACAAGTTGAGATGTAAGTAACTATGCATATCATTATTATGTTCATATGACTTACCTACATAATTATGTAAGTATCTATTACTCGAGCTATGATTGTAAGCCCCCGTTCGCACGGGCGTAATAAAATCGCGGCGGGATTTTATACCGCACTGGATTTTCAACTCTCGTTGTTGAGCCGAGCGTTGAGAATCAATAACAGAGTACATTCTAACGCGTCGAAAAAACACTGTTGGATTTTACACTCTCGGCGCTAAGCAGAGCGTTGAAGATTCAGTGCGCTATAAAATCCCGCCGCGATTTTATTACGTCCGTCCGAACGGGGGTTTACAGTTTAACAGATCATTAGAGCGCACGGAAATCCTTACTAATTTTATGAATACGAAATTCGTATGTTGGTTTACTTCTTGACGCCTCATCTACTGAGCTGCTTTCAACAATATCTAATAGTGATTTAAAATTAGTACCTACAATCGTTTACCTGGTTACGTGAAATAATTATCCTAGGATGCAAGTAAAACTGCGGGCAGCAGCTAGCATGATCATATTACTTTCAATTATAACATGTAGGAACTTTATGTTGTAATGGGTAGTTCCATAAAAGTTGGGTAAGATATTTTTCATTTTCCTTACGAATTTGGCATTTTCCTTAATTTTAAGGAAAACCGTTATATAAGTACTAATTAATCAGATTAACTTATCAAATATAAAATGAAACAGCTCACGAGTGTACCAAGAGCTACTTTTCGCAACTCTATCATTATGTTAAGTTTGCCGAGAGCGATATAAAAGGGGGCAAGCGGCCAGGCTGTGCCGGACACAGCTCAAATCCCTGTGACTCGAAATTTCTCAAGCGGAAAATTACCACTAGACGTACATTTTCTTCTTTTTCTTATTTTTTTCTAAGTAGTTATTGCACTTCTTAAGATTGTTGGATAGTATCGTTATCTGGGTCAAATAGGATATGTAATAGTCACCTTATATTGACTTGCTCGAGTAATTTCACTAAAAAAGACGAAGATTTACTAAAACGTTATCTTAAATTCTTACCTACAAAAGTGATAAGAATGTGATTAACGCCGCTTAATACTTAAGGGAGTGCCGACTGCAGGCATGATTCATTAGGTAATTACATTTAGTTAAACTAATATTATTGTGTCGATGGACTAACAACCTTCACGCTAGGCTCAATACGTCGATCGCGAGATTTTGATTAAGCGTAGGTATCTTTGGCATCAGCACTTGGGGTTAAGCCAGATGACGTTTGGCTCATGCAGACGACAGATACATACTATACATACTTACAAACTAATACTTAATATTATAAATTCGAAAGGAACTCTGTCTGTCGGTCTGTCTGTTACCTTTTCACGCCTAAACCATTGAACGGATTTCGATATAATTTGGCAAGGCACCCTAGATGGCCCTGGATGGCTGGATGGATAGGATGGCATCCTAGGGAAGGACATAGGCTTCTTTTTGTCTCAAAAATAATCCTACAGGGGATGATATAGGGGATGAAAGTTTGTATGGGAAACCCAGAATTTCGTAAGTTAAGGATATGAAAATTCAAATTTATGCTCTTGGTAGGAAATAAAGAAATATGTGATTCAGTGTTTTTGAAAAATCATCCCCTGAGGAGGAAAAATAGGGGTTGATTTTAAAATTCACAAAACTGCACGGATTTCGATAAAATTTGGCAGGATTATAGATAGCATCCTGAGGAAGGACATAGGCTACTTTTTGTATTAAAAAATAATCCTACAGGGGGTGATATAGGGGATGAAAGTTTGTATGATTATGAAAATTTATGTTTATGTTTTTGGTAGGAAATAATTTTAAAAAAACATCCCCTGGGGGGTACAATAAGGGTTGATTTTAAAATTCATAAAACTACACAGATTTCGATAAAATTTGGCATCCTGGGAAAGGACATTGGCTATTTTTTTTTTTCAAAAAAATAATCCTACAGGGGGTGATATAGCGATGAAAAATTTGTATGGGAAACCCAGCATTTGTTAAGTTAGGGATATGAAAATCAAATTTATGTTTTTGGTAGGAAATAAAGAAATGTGTTACAGCGTGTTTGAAAAATCATCCCCTAAGGAGGTTAAATACGGGTTGATTTTAAAATTCACAAATAACATTAAAATTTTTGTGTACCTACCTACTTCTTTTTAAGAGATTAAAGGGATTGGGAATTAGTCATAGTTCGATCTTGAGGTAACATTTACTCTTTATTTCATTCGACGTTTTTACGACGTTATTACAACTATAACTTTTGAACAAGTGGACACTCGGTCAAAAGTAATTTGTTATTATAGCGTGTCTGGCATAGTAAATTCTAACTAAACAAAGCCGGGGGGCTTTGTTTAGTTAAAATTTCCGGGTCTATCTGTCTGTTTGAACTCTATAAACTCAGACTACTGAACGATTTCTCATGCGGTTTTCACCAATGGACGGAGTGATTCAGTGTATAATTAATTAAGGTTTTGTGTAAATTAGCTGAAATATGACGATGATTGTTGAAGATGTCGTAAAAAATCATGCCGACTGGGAACTTTAAGCCCACCATAGCGATTTGAGTTTGCACAGTTATATCGAACGGCCCTGTACCTGTGTGTGTGTATATTGATGACGACAAATAAACAATAGAAATAATTGTTCTATAGAGCAAAATCAAAAGAAAACAATCCGGATCCAATCTTTTTTTTATATATTTTCTGGTGTACAATAAAGTATATGTACCTATATCATCTGCCATCATCTGCCTAGGCTTTTCCCATCTATGTTGGGGTCGGCTTCCAGTCTAACCGGATGCAGCTGAATACCAGTATTTTACATGGAGCCACTGCCTATCTGACCTGACATATGTACCTATATAATATAAACAAATAAATAAAACCAAGGCAGAATCTTACTTTCTAGGGTTCAATTTTTAACATCTACCACAGCTGAGGTTACTTTATGCAATACAACTTTATTTTTAGATGAACACAATATAACCAGCATAATTATATCATTAAGGATGTTGCTTAAAACGTATCTTAAGAATTCCTCTGTAATGAACCTAATCATGGAAAGACAATTAAAACCGTGGAACCTGCGCGAGCGCATACAAACTATGTTTATATAACACGTAGGTTAGGTAGGTTGTTGGGGAGTATATAATGTACCTAGAAATATGTGCATGTTATTTAAAGAGCTTATCGTGTACTGTAATCGAGTGTAATGTTTTTGCCTAAAACATAGCCTTCGTTTTTGTTCACGATCACCGTCGGTACTTAGTACATATTTTTTCTGTTAGCCTCCACTTCAACATTACCTACTCGTACATGCTTACTTCCTTTGGCTAATGATGTATTTGGTCAAAGTTCAATGTCAATGGCGATTAGATTAGTTATTTGCTGTATTTTTCCTATTTCGTGAAAATTGCTATGCTGTAGGTTATTAATTTATTATGTAAGGAATTCATTCGTTTCAATATATGCCACTAATCTTGGTTGTAAGTAAAATTGCGGCTGCATAGTGTTTATGCATACTACCTACTGGAATTTCATGTATTTTACTCTGAAATGGAAATAAAATGTGCACATTGGAAGTGTACGCACGGCTACGGATTATTCGGGTAGCTTATGCTGATCTCGCATGGTATAGGATTTCCTTACAATGAGAGGTCAGTGTAAACTGGAAATGTATAGCTTAATGTGTAGCCGTGTGTACTTCCAATGTGCACTCCCATATCTAAGCTTAGTTGTAAAACTTGATGTTTAATGATGTTAAGATTAATTTAAGCGTTTTGTTGATTGTTGTAAAAATAATTAACTTCCCATTTGTCCGTATGTTCTGGCGTTCACTGTTATTACAAATATTTCGTGTAAGCGAAATTTACCTACTGCTAGATTGTCCCGATCATTTAAATACATTAATAAAAAACTTTGAATGTTTAAAAAAAAAAAACTAACAGCTAGCAAACTTTTCCCACAGGACCGTCAACAGACATTGCCTCTGAGGAAGGCAGAGCAACCTGCAGAAGTAACCAACAACAACCATAACAACCATGACCCACTGAAGAGGGAAGCCTCGGACCATCCTCCTCCTCCACCACCAGTGAGTAATATCTTATGTTCAAAAGCATTCAGAAAGAAAGAAAATACATATATTTGCGGTAAATATGGCGCAAAGAAAACATCCAGACTCAAAAAAAGCTCGCTCAGCATAATGCTCTGACACTATGCGAAGCCACCATGCCCACAGGATTGATATAAGTACCTTTTAATTTGACATCATCCCAAAGAGTCTCTTGCTCTTTCTTTTCATACTATCAAAAGCATGAGACTAAAGTAGGGAGTCTTAGTTAAACGTGCCAAAAGTACAGAGCTTTTATTTATTTCTAGCTGCGCCCCGCGGTTTCACCCGCATAAGTGGAACCCGTGGGAATATCGAGATAAAAGTATCCTATGTTGTCATTGTTGTTATGTACCTAGGTCATGTTCTACCCATGTGTCAAATTTCATTTAAATCCGTTCAGCCGTTTTAGCGTGAAAGCGTAACAAACAAACAAACTCACTTTCGCATTCTTATTAGTTAGGATATGTAGTTAGGATTTATAAATTGTTAGTTTGTCTTGCTTGTTTGTTTAATTGTTTGTTTGATTGTTTGTTTGTTGTTTGTAATGCATGTGTTTTTCTATCTAAACCAGTTAGATTCAAGGTGCCAACTATCGACGTAGGGTATTTGAGGTTGAGGTCGTACACAACTACCTATTTGATCTATAATTTATACGTGCCTATTGTTTGCGGACGTATTAAAAGTGACATGACTTCGAAAAAGTTACTTATACCGCTTTTATTGCACCTACCTAAAGAAAATGTGAGATTATATTTAAGTTAAGTAGGCTAGACTAGTAAGAAGACCCTAAATAGGCTCTCAAATATATAAGGTATTATAAAAATATCTGCCACTGCTTCAATGGGATATAGTATTGTGTATATATTAGGTCTTTACCTATGAAATTGCCGTTCTGCAGTACTGGCCATTTCAAATCAAAATAATTTTTGTTTGGCTAAGAATTCTAATTTCAAATTAATTTTATTTTAAAAACATGGATTTTTTTTACCAAAAGTAGTCATTTGTTTATTGATTAGTGTTACATTTTCATCGCATTTCAATCTTTTTCGTCATCATGGATACGTTAAAAATTCGAGTAATTATGGAATATGAGTACCGTCGTGGCAGCAACGCGGCACAAGCGGCACGCAACATCAATGACGTTTACGGAGCTAACACTACAAACCAACGCACCACTTGTTATTGGTTTGCTCGCTTCCGTTCTGGAAATTTCGACCTGAAAAATGAACCTCGCGGTCGTCCGAAAACTTTGGTCGACAATGACGAATTAAAGGCGATTGTGGAAGCTGATGATACACAATCTACGGCTGAATTAGCAGCAGCTTTCGACGTTAGCGTCAAAACAATATTGGTCCATTTGCGTCAAATTGGCAAGGTAAAAAAGCTTGACAAATGGGTGCCCCACGAACTCGATGATCGCCAGCGCGAAGTACTCGTCGAGACGTGCCTTGCACTACTCAACAGACACACAAATGAAGGAATTTTGAACCGCATTGTTACCTGCGATGAAAAATAGATTCTGTTTGATAACCGCAAGCGCTCAGCAAGTTGGTTGGATCCTGGTTCAGCACCTAAACAATGCCCTAAACGAAAACTTACCCCTAGAAAAGTGATGGTCACTGTTTGGTGGTCTAGCGCCGGTGTGATTCATCACAGCTTCTTACCAAACGGGGTGAACATTACTTCAGATGTGTACTGTGAAGAACTGAACACAATGATGGAGAAGCTGGCACATCTCCAACCAGCATTGGTCAATCGCTCGTCTCCGCTGCTCCTGCACGACAACGCGCGACCTCATACTGCACAGCAGACGGTCTCCAAGTTGCAAGAACTGGGGTTGGAAGCTCTCCGTCATCCGCCCTACTCACCAGACCTTGCGCCTACAGACTACTACTTTTTCCAGAATTTGGATAACTTCTTGGCGGGAAAAAAATTCAATACCCGAGAGGCAGTACAAAATGCCTTTGAAGAATTTGTTGCCTCCCGTCCAGCTGATTTCTTTAAGAAGGGCATCAATAAACTGCCACTGCGTTGGCAAAGATGCATTGATTGCATGGGTGATTACTTCGATTAATACAAATAAAAAATGCATGAAAAAAATTCGTATAAATTTTTTCATACAAAACGGCAATTTCATAGGTAAAGACCTATTAGATTACAATAGTGAAGAAATTTCGCACTCCGGATAACGTGGTTCACAAACTACGCGCGATGTGTCGCTTCGTCAATGAAAGCAATCGCTACCTCTTTCTAACTGTTCTGTTAAAATCAATCAATCAATCTGCCTAGCCTTTTCCCAACTATGTTGGGATCGGCTTCCAGTCTAACCGGATGCAGCTGATACCATTATTTTACATGGAGCGAATATAATTTTTTTAACTGTTCTGTTAATGAACACTAATTACTGTGGGGCGGTTTCATACAAGTAAATCAATTCAAATTTTTACGCACATTTTTTTTTGTATTAAAAAATTATGATATAAGATCAATAATTTATCTTCACTATTCTGATCTATAAACACAATACTGTCTCCCATTACGGCCGTGGCAGATATTTGTATAGCACCTTATATACTCTCATTGAGCAATTAAAATCTTAGCGAATGCTTTATATCTGTTCTTCTCACGACCTACCTGCAAAGTGACTGTAAAAATATTCACGTGTGCTTTTCAGATGCCGGCTACTAATGGTCATCAAATGCCGGCTACAAATGGTCATCAAACGCCGGCTACAAATGGTCATCCAACTACGACTACAAATGGTCATCAGAATGGAAACCATAAAATCATAGAGAACCAAAAACCCATTCCGAAAACGATCACCGCTGAACTTCTAACAAATCCAAACTTTAGGAAAAATGGAACTCTGACAAGAACTCCTACTCCAGATTACATTAAGAAAACTGAACCTGCACCACAAATAAAAAATATGAAAGACGAAAAGGCTGACATGGAGTCACTAGAATCTTATAAGTTAAAGAATCCTTCGAATGTACTGCCAAAGCCTCCGTCAAACTATTTCGTGAAAGCTCCGAACGGTACAGCGACGATGAAGAAGCACTCTCGTCCAGTGTCAGTAACGATTGGTGAATATGCATACGGAGGTGGAAGCAGACGGGAACCAACGAAGCTCGACTTCCTAAATGGAGATAAAACCGATGGTCTTCGTGATGCAAATGAGGAAGTGCCTATATCCAATAGGCTACAATCAGAACTGGCTCTAACACTATCTAGATCGAATTTACGTAAGAAGACTGAAGCTCTGGTAAGTACTGTTATATCCTTTAGATTATCATGTCATGTTTATCTAGAATAATCATAAAATTTAAAGTCAAACGTTATGTAAATTTCATGTATTTAGATTCTATAATACAATATTTATTCATTTAAATGCAAATACTGACCCAAAATATTGGTTGATGATGCAATATTAATTGTATGTAACATGTACTCATCTACATCCACCAATAAATCAAAATACGAGTGCATTTTTCTTTTGAATTATGGTTTCGCAATAATATACTCGCAGGTTCTATGAATTAACTCTATCCGTTTTGATTACATAAATTTTGAGTGATGATAGCCTTTTTATCAAAGATGATGGTGTAATCAGGTACAGTGCAGCTTTCGCGGCTGTTTTTGTAATTAGTAAGTAACATATACGCGACTATGTTTTGATAGCAAACATTCATATTTATTCACACGGGAATGTTTTTGACATAACATTTGTGTTATGTATTACGTTGCGGCTGGGACAAAGTTTACGGTTTGATTTATTTCTACATTTGAAATGTCAAACCACCAAGTTTATTTGAAAATACGTTAGACTTATCTGTACATTCGTAGCACGTTTGCAGCAATAAAAAATTGTAACATTTGTTTGTTTATATTGAACTCTGTGAATATTTATTATCTTCTTTTATAGTGAAATCATCGATATGACAATTTATTTCAGGATCATGGAAATATCAATACAAGTTTTGGCAGCAACGAAGATAGTGATTCTTCTGTTGATAGAATTTTTCACTCTAGATATGGACATAACCTTTTACCGTTACCAATCTGTATATCGATACCCAAAGTCTCCGTTTCAAAAATAGTGTCAAAAAAGGCAGTGAGACTGTTTAAATAATTTAAATAAATATAAATAATTTAATAAAAAAGTGCACTACCTAATACATTTTTGTTATTGTAGGTACTTAGTTGAATGGACACGCGTGTTTTTCACTAACAATTTATTTAGGTGATGGTTGTTTACGATTCGATCTTTTGCATTTTTGTTTTGTCTTGTTCTGTGCTCACTGAATGCACCTGTTTACTTGTTATCATTTTTAACTCTTATTTTTTTTTTACAGGCAGACGCCAGCCGATGAGAAAAAAGCGAATTTTTAATATCATTTAATATAGTATTATGATTTTAAAATTAGACGTGTAGTGAAAATAAAACATTTTGGTTAGAATTTAAATAGTCGACCAAAGTTAGTTAGGTACCTATTTAATTTATTAATTGGAAAACTTTACTGTAGGTAAAAAATGTATGGACTATGAAACTACGATACTTAATATGTGTTATTGTATCATAGGTGTTAAAAAATTGTGTCGATACGTATTATAGTCCCGAAACCACATGTAATTATTACCTGTGGGTTTATTATATTGTATATCTGTGGAATACCTAAGTCATAATAAATGCTGGTTTAAAATTGAAATGTGTTTATTGTTTACTAGTCCCTTAAGTACTTACAAATGCAGAGTTGACTTGACCGGTGAAGTCAATTGCATGAACATAATTTTTTGCAATAAACTGTTATGAACTTGTAGGTATCCTCATAATTGGATACTTAGGTAATTATGTGTATACAAGTTCGTACCAGGTCATCAAAAGGTAGGTAGGTACGCACGGCTACAGATCAAGCTATACATTTCCAGTATAAGCTGATCACGCATTGTATAGGATTTCCTTACAATGAGAGGTCAGTGTAAACTGGAAATGTATAGCTTTGTGTGTAGCCGTGTGTACAGTCAACAGCAAAAGTAGATGATCAAAATCAGAAATTCAATACTAATGAACGGAGTTCGCGTCAGAGCTGTGTGGCGTCGAAGTGATTCAAAAGTATGTGATTATAAATTATACCAAACATTTAGTACTTGTACAGCTGCCATATATTCGTGATCAGTTTTGATTAGTATTGAATTTCTGATTTTGATCATCTACTTTTGCTGTTGACTGTACCTTTGATTTTTTCACTTTTGAATTATACAGGATGGCAGGGACATCGACGCGCAACCTATTACCATGGATTCAGTACCTACATGATTCTGGACTGGACCCACGTGTGTTGAAACTTTTCGTCGGTTATTAAAAAAAAAACTTAGCTATTCCATAAGGTATAGGCTTCACTTCAAGGCTTGACTTCAGCAAAGACCAAAGTGGCAAAAAAGGCAAGAAGAATTTGACATAGGCCGGATTGTTCATGTCACAATAGAGGGATTTCCACCTGGCAATCCGTCCTAAAGGCCATTTGCCTTTAGGACGGATTGTGGACAGACACCCAGGATCTTATGGAATCACTAGGGTTTATAGTGTAAAGGTACAAATACTGTCAGAAGATCAGTCTCCAAACTCAGTTTTCTACCAATCGTAGAAAACAGAGGCTGGGGCCGGCCGGGGGTCGGTTTATTATAGAAGGATCACCCATATTTATTACTGTACCTACAATCTGTGCAAATAAATCCTACTTACTTACTTACATACATTTTGACCACGTAGGTTTTGTAGGAAACAGCAGATTTTTTTTTTCAATAACATCCCCACTTAACTACAGAAGGTACCCCCTTCTATAGTTAAGTGGGGATGTTTTTTTTTTCTCGTCCACTCCATGATGTAGGGTGTTGTTTTCGATTTAGGGATCCGTTTCTGAAATATTAAGCTTTAAAGTGCTAATTTTTGTTAGAGTCAATAAGTGTGTGTGTCCCGCCAGCTAAACGGTTAGTTTTGGATGGGTGAAAAAATTCACTGTAGTAGTATATGTATATAACGAAAGTTAAAAGGAAAACTGTCACAGCTAAGTAGGCTTTTCAAGTTTACAAGTACCTAATAGTCAACTAACTTACATTTGCAGTTGGAATGGAGACCATGTTTTTCAACTACAGTGTTAAGTTTGTTCTTGCGATAAATTCATCCCAACTACGGAACCCATCATTGTGCGTGGTCTGACACGCACTTCGCCGGTTTTATTTTTGGTTTTGTTACCTAGTGCTATTATCATAGAAACATGAAAATTATATCTATACCTACCTATTATAGTCACTGGTGCACTGGTGTCAGACCCTCAGAACAATAACTATATTGTTCTGTTTCCCCTTCAACTTGCGACCCACGGATGCCCCTCAAGTTGAAGGGGAAAATTTACAAGTCCGTGATAAGGCCTGTCGTACTTTATGGATCGGAATGCTGGGCAGTGAAGAAGACGGATGAAAAAAAATTGCATGCAGCGGAGATGAGAATGTTGAGATGGATGTGTGGAGTGACGAGAATGGATAAAGTGAGAAATGAGTATATAAGAGGAAGTTTGAAAGTGGCACCAGTGACAGAAAAGTTGAAAGGAAATCGTTTGTCTTGGTATGGGCATGTACCTAATGAGGAGAGACGAAACGCATGTGACTAAAAGAGTGATGAATATACATGTTGATGGATGGAGAGGCAGAGGAAGGCCAAAGAAAAGATGGATTGATTGTGTGAGGAATGATAAGAAAGAGAAGGGAGTGAATGATAGCGTGACGGTTGACAGGGGAGAATGGAAGAAGAAAACGTGTTGCGCCGACCCCAAGTAATATGGGATAAGGGCAGGAAGATGAGGTCAGACCAGTGCATAATCTATGGTCAGATCCATAGATAATACACTTTTATTGTAATACGTCAGATATTAGTGTACGTCGGCCATTGCTTGCTGTCATCACGTCTCAGAACAAATAATCCAAATCCATATAAAATAAATCAAAGCAAAAGCACCATCCTGTGGCACTATCCATCGATTCATTGCAGAACTGGGTCTATATTACCAGAATATAATCTACTAATAAAATTCACCATGCTGTTTGGAACAATTAAAAAATTACTTTCTAGTGAATATAACGAATTTGATGACATGATTTTAGTCGAAAGTCCATTTAACGAGACAACGAGAGATGGTACAGTAACGTTGCGTGTGGTGCAGCTTGGTACGTTCTTTTACACTTTTATGTTATGGCCTCGCATTAGGTATTCGACATGCCACATGGTACCTACTTTATTACCTAATATAGGTACTTTGGATGCCCCACGGTTCAGGAACTTAAAGTGCTGCCGTCCATCTTTTGTAATCGCGACATTATTATATTCCTTAATAGGTAGTCCTTAGGCACCTGTCCCACCGCCCACGAGGAAGCGACTTAGACTAACTATCAACGATTTTCTCGCTCAAGAAACGTAAAAAAGGTTGTTGGTCCCATGTAAGTAAAAGAGATATTGCCTAAATAGTTGATCGCTGACTATTCATACCGCCGCCGCCGCTGCCCCGGCCGGCGCATTGCTTGTCGCAGCGTCAAGAGTTATCAAAGAGAGTACTTGCTCAGCGACGCTCGCTTGACGGGCAGCAGAACACTCGGTAATGTCGGGGCCACAACAACGGGATGTGCCGTTGATTATTGCGATGATGGACGTAGGCCGTTGGTGTAGCCACAAGTTATCGCGATAATTTTACAACGGCATTCACATTGCCGATTGTCGTGACGATAACTCGGTGGCGGCGTTCAAGTGTGCCTACTCAAACTCAAACTCAAACTCAAAGCATTTATTTCAATTAAACCAATTACAGGCACTTTTGAATTGTCAAGGGGTCGGTCAGTCAGAAAGATGAAGCTAGGCGCCCATTCCAAAGCATAGTAGGTACCTATGGAGAAGAACGGGCAAGAAACTCCACGGACACTCTTTTAAATCAAGATATGGTTACAAAATAATGGTTACATCATTCATGTTGAAATTTCATATGTGAGAACGATGCAGAACGTTAACAGCGTCCTTAAAAAAAAAACAATTCAAATATTTAAATTAAATTAAAATAAGCCCTGACCGCTAAGGTATGCCCAGCCTTCACTGACAGCGCTTATTCACGAACCTGACGCATGGATTGGCTAAATGATCCAACACGCGCCACCATCAGCGAGACATTAGTGTGAGCGTCACATACTCTCAGTCGCCAGGGCACATTCAAGTCAAACAAAGACGTACCCAGTAAATGGTAGCTTTAGAGTATGTACATAGTACTCACACATGTGCTATGCAATTATATAATACAAAGGAGATTGAGTCTATACAATGCAATGATAGTCTTACAATCTTCAGCATCTCCAACAGTATCTTCAAATGTTAATTAATTAGTTGTGGTTGTGGAGCAGGACCAGCATTGAGCCAAGCATTTTTATCGGTTATGTAATCCCCAAACTTATAATATGCCTGCCTGCATAGTGTGCGTTTTATACAAGTTTTGAATTTAGTCTCATTGAGTTGAAGTATGTGTGGAGGTATTTTATTGTAACATTTTAAACAGTATCCCATGAACGACGTGTCTACTTTAGCTAGTCTGAAACCTGGTTGAGCTAATAGGTCCCTTTTTCTAGTACTATAATTATGCCTTTCACCTCTTTTACTAAAAAGATGTAAATTTTTCCTAAATTTATCGCGATACTTATCGCAATAATTACCGCTATGTTTATGGCGATTACGGGCATTGACGTTGACGTTAGTGTGGCCCCGACATAACAGACTCACGATTAGATTAAGCAGGTATTTTTATAGTCTTAGCCTCTTAGGCAGCTGTCCCACCTTGCTTCAAAATCTGTGTGTGGACTCGTGATTTTAAAATCACCAGCGTGTCAATGGTGACTATGTAGTTGCTGCGTGTATACCTAGCATAAGGAACCTGCTCCACCGACCGCGCCGGGCCCGCCAAGCTAGGCTTGGCTAGCTAGCGTCGCTAAACGAGTAGATAGGTAGGCTCTGATAGCTTTTTTCGCCATAGACTAGTATTGTTTGTCGCTGCGACAAAAGAGTACTCACCGGGACGGGCGGGCGGGCGTTGTGAAAAGTCAGCAGCCAACTATTAAAAACATGTATCTCTTTTACTTACACGGTACCTGCAATCTTTAGGTTTCTAGCTATGTTGCTTCTTCGTCGGCGGTGGGACAGGTACCTTAGTAGGACACCTACTGAGGTACCTGTCACACACTAGACACTAGACTAGACTGTCTTTTTCGCACTTATGTAAAAACAACACGTTTAACGTGCAAACGATACCCAACTATTATTTTCTTAATGAAAAGGCAACTAATTATGCAACATTATTTTAGGTTTAAGTTCAAAAGCTTTTATAATTGCTTCTGAACATGATATCACTGGAAAAAATAGAACGACCAGTGACGGTACTCTACTATGTCGTGAATCTAGTGTTATAGAAATACTTTCATTGTATCCATGGGAATCTATCAGGTTGACTGTGTTTAAAAGAAGTCAGAAGCAAGCACTAAAAGCTTCGTTCATTAACAAAGGTGAAAGGTATTTTGAATTGAGAGACATACCTAAAAAGAAGGTAAGCAAGGACCATAGATGTATGTTATGGGTCCGGGCCCGCTCGGCCCGCTTAGACTCGGCCCGAAGAATAATAGGTACCAGATGTTTTACTATCTACCAATTCAGTGCCATTTGTACAGTCAGGCAAAGTGATATTTTAATTCTAAATAATATACATACATAGAATATTTAGTTATGTTATGAACTTATGTATGATACATAATTAATCCCGGTAGTCGGTGATTTCGTTTAAAATATGTAGCTTTATAGCCTCTACCTCGCTTAACCCGTCACACAGCAAAGTACAAAGCGTATAAAAGGATAAGTACCTAGGTACTTACTTACTGGTTTATTTATTTATCCAAACATTATTTAAATTTTGCACTCTCTGTGGTGCAAGCGTTAAATTAACACTTTTCTGCCTGACTGTATTATTCTTCGGGTCGAGTCTAAGCGGACCGAGCGGGCCCGGACCCTAAGTTATATGGTAAGGACAGTCATCCATTCATTCCTACCCAACCAACATTAGTAAACGTGTTTATATAAAGTGCAAGCCCTTGATCTCACTGTCAGTCAGCTCTACTGGTTAGGTTTCTACTAGGTAGGTACATTGGCTGAGCACCACCATTACCACCTGCAATTAACTAATGGCTTAAGCAATAAGTATGTAATAGCTCTTCTGGGACATGCGACATAAGAAAAATATTTCTAATTGTCATTCTCAGATATTTTGGAGTCTTTGGCGTAGCAGTATAAAAGAACTACAGTGCTCAGATAAAAAGTGGCCTTTCACACTGTCAACTCAAATAAACCCTAGAAAACTAGAAACACACACAGCAGAATGCATCGAATTACGTTTTATAAAACATACTGAGAAGGTATAATTGATACTTACCTAATTGTTTTTTAAGTGACATGATTCCTAATAAAGTACTTAGGTACTCAATAATTTTGTGATCTTATATTTATTTTTCATGTAGGAGAAATGGTTAAAATGGACAGACAAATATTTATATTTGGGATCTACCAGAGAAGAGGAAGACAAAATTCGACCTGTGCCAGTGCCTGGACTGGGGCGCTCTGAGGAGATAAATCTTTATTATTTAAAACCGAGATATTTCGGTTGCTGGGAGCAATCAGAACATTGGGTCCAGTGTGGAGATAGCTCATTAAATACCCTTATTATTCAAAATGAATGACAGTTTTGTATACAAGTTTTTATGAAAGTTTTTATATAGGTAACTAATCCCTACTTAACTTTATTAAACAAATTTTATTTACATAAACAAGCTAATTATTTGGAGCTGTCATTAGACAGACCTATGACGATATTTATACCTACCGCTACATACGAACAAGTTACAATTTAAAATATTATTATGTACAGAAACCCGACAATAACCGTCGGGCAGTAGCCCACTGCCCACGCCCATCAGACCGCCTGTCTGGTCGGAGGATCCTCCCTTTTTCAACAGAGAGTGAGGAACATATCCACCCTGTTCCTCATACCTGTAAACTGGTGACCCGGAATATGAACGCCAACGCAGCCTTTGAGCAGCAACGTCATCACTTCCTCAAGCTTTCGAGCAGCGAGTAACTCAGCCAGACAGCATTCAAATGGACGCGCATATCTGGTCATCACCTCATCAGCGACCTTGAGTAGCAGACTACATTTAGGCCGGTCAGCAAGTAGAGACGCACTTCTCTCCTGCTCGACGCAGCAGCTGGCCAGTACGCAGCACTGTGCCTCTCGGTCTCCGACCCAATGGAGGATTAGAGCATAATTATTATGCAGTATTGCCCCTTACTGGGGCAACACCACAGAAATTCCATCTCACCAACCAACGGTTCATAAGAGTTTTTAATACGAAGTCTTGCCACACTCCATTTATTCAATTTTTTGTACGCTGCCATAACGCCTGTCGGTAAAGTCTTGTTCAATATCTCCGTTCCTATAAGTGCTCTTATAGGAACGGAGATATTGAACAAGACTTTTCCGACAGGCGTTATAATAATAAATAATAAACCATTTATTTCAGGCGACACTGGTCCATAGATACCTTAACCTAAACATACATATTTGAATATAAACAAAACTTGTGTTAATAAAAAAATACAACCGACTTCCAAAAACAACACTACAAAGTGAAAAATAACTTTAATTTCGGAAGTTGGTGTCTAGTTAAATGTGTTTTCGTTTTTTGCCACCGACTTCCGAAATTAAAGTTATTTTTCACTTTGTAGTGTTGTTTTTGGAAGTCGGTTGTATTTTTTGTAAAAAAGTTTTTATTTTTCACTTTTTAGTTGTGTACCTACCCCACACAAATTCTAATACCACTATCTGCAAAACAAACTAGAACATCATCCATATAAAAGTGGGGCAAAAATACGTATTATTGAAGCTAACTCAAAAACTACCGAAGCAAAGTTAATCAATTTTATATGCGACCAACTGTGATGTATACCCTCTCGAATAAAACAAAAATAATCCAAATCGGTCCAGCCATCTTCGAGTAATCGGGGAACATACATAAAAAAAAAAAAATAAAAAAAAAAAAAGTTTCCGACGAATTGAGAACCTCCTCCTTTTTGAAGTGGTTAAAAATAGGCTTAAGACTATGTTAGTAGCACTCCTCTTTGCACTAGCTTGACTTTAAGTGCTGCCCTGTGGAACTTGTCCGCGGAAGCGACGGAACACCACGTTCTGCGGCCAAGTCTTCCTCCATGACGAGGGGCAGGTAACAGTTCGGTACATGCATCACGAACGCCTTGAAGTTGACGTTGCAACGCGACTCCAGTAACTGCACCCTCGGCGTGTACCTAGTCTTCTGGCGCACGTACTCCACGATTTCCTCCGCCTTAGTGGTGTAGTGCAGGCGGGAGATGTACACCGGTGTATTCGGCTTTGCGGCACGCAAGCTCACTTCGGGCTCCGCAGGAGCTCTGCCGCAACGGTTCTTATTAATTCGCGATCGGCGCTTCCTCCTGTGCACCGTCACGAAACCCTCATCATTATCAGCCTTGTTCGATGCCTTCTCTGGCATAGGCTCCATCCTTGGAGCGCCAGGGACGCTCGCGGTGACGCTAGCGAAATTCTTTTGAAGGGGTTTCGCTAGGGCTGCAGACACTGGCAGCGGGACGGGGCGAGGAGCTCGGGCGGCGCTGCACGGAGGAGCCACGGCGATGGACTGCGAGGCGCAAGAAAACAGCAGCAGCAGCGCACACGCAGCGCGCTGTGTACAAATTAGTGCGTATAGAAAGCGGACGTTTCTTTTTATAAATGCTATATGTATAAATAGTGCGTCATTTGGCCCCTGCCAGTCCAAATACTTTACGTGAATTCGCAGTGGAACAATATAAAAAATATTCTTCCATAATATAAGTACAGATATGTTCAGAAGTGTTTTGTCAACAATTTTAAGTTTTTTTTTTTCAATTTTAAAATACTGAACGAAAGCTGAAATGTAATCAAATACTGAACTAGGTGGAAAATAAGTTCGCTAATTGGTAATTAGGGTATTTCTCGAGTGAAAATGAAAATAATATTTGAAATTCAAATAAATAAACGCCACACCGGTTATCAAAATTGCTGTCTCAGACAGGTTGTTATTAACGTTATGCCAGCGTACCGAGTAAAATGGTCTCTAATTCTTAAACTACAGAGGCACTATTTTTTTTACTATTGCACTAATTAAGCACTATTTATTGGGTATGAAACAGAAACCCTGAATTACATCGCGTGTACGCTAGCATAGCGGACACGGCCTTTAGGCGTCGTCGGCTCTTTTTTTTTTTTGTGGATGTGAAATCATCAAATGACTTCTCCCGCTCTGGGCAGAGCGGGAGGGCGTGTCAGACTTTTACTGACTAAAGCCCACCCGTGTTCCTTCAGTTGCCCGTGCCAGGGCCACGGTATCTCTTTCGAACTACCAGCGACCCCGGCGGCATCGGCCCAATGACCCCGTCACTGCTGACATCTCTTTGAGGCGCGCGTGGAACACAACGCGCCGTCGACCCGGGCCTGGTCCTTACCGGACGGCGAGCTGCCCATTACTCGTCGTCCGCAAGCCCGCGCCTACGGTGGCCGGGAATCGGCGATAGATTCCCGCCGCCCAGGGCGTCTCCTACGGCGGCTAGGGGCGCGAGGGCGCGGCTGTTGCCTCTCCCTCACGCGTTTCGCTACCTCCTTCGCGAGCATTACTGCTTCGCAGAAGGAGGTGACGGCCTCCCATGCACTTTCGCTCCGCACCATGGCCTGGACCAGGTTTGAACGCGAGATCGCCGCCGCCGATCGCCTCCGTGAGAACACGGCGGTGCTCCGCCCAAGCCGGGCAGACCTCCACTGTATGCTCCACCGTGTCCTCCGGGCGATCCACACAATGATGACACCCGGGCGTTTCCTCCCGCTTTATCCGAAACAGGAACCTCCCGAAACAACCGTGTCCGGTGAGGACCTGCGTCAGGCGGAAGGTGAGGACGCCGTGGCGCCTCTCCAACCACTCCTCAAAGAGGGGACTTATCGCCGCAACTGAGGCGTGCCCAGCGCTGGGTTGCGATAATCGCAGTCTCCATGTCGCCATGAGATCCCGCCGGAGCTCTGTCCGCTGTACCGTGATTTCTCGCGGCAGCGGTGTTACGCCCCGGCGTTTCGCCTCCTCGCGCCACTCCCACACGTGCGCGAGGACTTTTGCCTCCAGATCCCATGGCGATAATCCGGCAAGGAAGCTCGCCGCCTCACAGGAGACCGTGCGGTATCCCCGGACTAGCCGGATGGCCATGACCCTCTGGGATGCGTTTAACCGGCGGGCCGGTCGCAGCCTCAGGGAACGCGCCCACACCGGTGCCCCGTAAAGGGCCATAGACCGCACGACCTCCGCGTAAAGCCTCCGGCAGGAAGCGTTTGGACCCCCCAGATTGGGCAGGAGCCGCTTCAAGGCAGCCCCGGCCCGCTCCAGTCTGGGAGCCAAACGTCGGAAGTGCTCCACGAAGTTCCACCGGCTGTCGAGGACGAGTCCCAGGTACTTCATCGTCGACTCGACTCCGATGTGAACCCCTCCTACCATTATTAGGGAACCTGACGGTGGCACGTTCCGAGGCCCATGAAAACACATGACTCGTGCAGGGCCACCTCGAGTCCCAACTGCCGGATCCTCTCTACGATTGTCGCAACCCCGCGTGTCGCTAGTTCGGCCGCCGCCTGGTGCGACCTCCCTTGCGCCAGGCCCGGCGAAATCGACAGGACAAAACTATGACTGACCATTTGATAGTCTTTACAGATTATTTTCCGTTTTATCAGTTACCTACTAAGTTTTGCCCGCGTCGATGGCGGAAATAATCACACTGGAACGTACAACTACTAGCACGCTTAGCATGACCACCATAAAAATGGGTTTTGTCGACGGATAAAATTGTGTAGCTTCGCACGCGCCGAACTTTTACTGCAGTGAAAGAAAGAAAGAAAAAGTATTTATTGATACTCGCTTATGAAGATCACCAACTAAACTAAAAACACAATGATAAAATTTTCAGTGGAGTCCCAGAAGTTATTGACATGGTCAAAGCACAAGCAAATGACATAAATGGGTTGACAAAAATAATAATGGTATTTATGTAAAATATTTATTTGATTTTCCTAACAGAATCATTTATTAAGCTATTTAAGTAACCTGCTTTTTCTTCTGTTGTTTTCAATTTCGAGTACTTACTCCAGGGTACCTGAAAAAATGGGAGTTGGTTAGGTGTGTTACGGATTTACTTAAGTTTATTTTCTTTGTAATAAGGCTGCTGTATAATCTACGAGCTTTTGCCCGCAGCTTCAGCCGCGTGGACGTCGGAAATGATCCCACGGGAGTGTACTACGTGGATAAAAAAATATCCTATGTCCTAATCCAGGTCATGGTCTACCCATGTGCCAAATTTCATCCAAATCTGTTCAGTCGTTTTAGGGTGAAAGGGTAACAAACAAACAAACAAACTCGCATTTATAATATTAGTTAGGATTAGCTACGATGGAGTGTTTGCAGAAGGTTAAAAGCATGCAAAGCATAGGTTACTTTTAGACAAACTCATGAGTTTAATATTTAAAGAAAGAAAGAAAAAGTATTTATTGTGACTCGCACAGGAAGATCACAGAATTTAGGTGTTTAATGTTACCTTCAGAACTCTGTAAAAGTTGGTAAAAAAGCGAAACTATGAACAGCAATTATTATTAGTCACTAGCTGACCCAACATACATTGTCCTGTCCAAATTTCAATAATTCGTACAAATAAAAATATAATTGGAACTATTACGAAGATTTTAATACAAAAAATAGCCAAATAATCCCAACTGTTCTCAAGTGATTGTTCCCAACGAGTCACACTGTAACATGTCACAGTGTGACTTGCTGGGAAAAATTGCTTCGGATGCAAGAGCGAGCGAAGCGAGCTCGGGACTAGGGGCACCCCGATTTGGACAGGCTATGTTAGAAGGGGATGGCGGGGTCGAGAAATCGAGCGAACAGACCCCGCCAACCCCTTCGTGGTTATTTTTTTCTAAAACAAGCGGGGCTCCGTCGACCGGGGCTCTATCGACTACGACTACGACCACGTCGAGTGGCACAAAGGAGGGGTCTCCTCCCTCACCCCTACTCCCTCCCCCCATAAATCTGGTAGATGATATCAAAAAACTTAACGAGACATAACCTCAAAATAAGATTTTTAAAAATTCATAAAAAAAAAACATGCATTTCGTAAACTTCCCCCATGCAGGGGGGATCTCCACCCCCTCCCCCGTCCTTAAATAAATACACCATGGCATTTTAATCGTCTTACATCGCCAGCCCACTTCATGTATCCAATGACCTATTCATTTATAAAAAAAAAAGATATTTGTGAACATTTAAATAATTAATAATATTAATGACCCATGACGTAGTTTGAAACAGCCTGTACGAGCGAGCGGGTCCGACTTTTTTTTTCTCTTTTTCCCAACAAAATCGACACATCCGTTTGTGCGAGACAATAGTTCTACAAAGTAATAAATTACCCTAATAAACCAGACATGAGCTGTCGAATATTTGTCAAACCAGATGTTGAAACAAAGGATGGCCAATGCCCCTAGAATGCTTAGGTAAGTTCCTACCTACATTAAATCCTGAGTTTCTATCTTTAACCTGGCAATTAACGAACAACTTAGGTACCTATGTAAATTGTTTGTACCTATGTTAATTGTATTTAAAAAAATTGAATCAACTGTATTATTTACACTAATTACGTATTTACAAATGATCACTTTTATTTGCATAGGCAAGTAGGTAAGCTTTACCTGTATTGCAGCACAACTGTTCAAATTGCCTATCACTTTGTGCGATACACAAACGGGCACGTTTTGAATATTATCTTTTATTTCATTTTTAGTCACTCTGTCAAAATAGTCCAATTATGTTCTCTTGGAGAAGAGGTGAATATCGTGGGCAGTCCCGAGTTTGCACATGCGGTAGGCTGCGAAACTGGCCGTGATCAATCAGTCGTGTTGCTGCTAATATGACTTGCAGTCCTGGCACTTGCGGGATGATCACACCTCGGTTGCGTAACATTTCGAGATTATGAGGCGCAGCGTACAATCTCCTTGCTGCCCGTAAATTGTCACCACTTATTGCTTATAGGCGCACCATTTGTCATTTTTGTTTGTTGTGTGTTTTGCACTCAATATTCGAGTGAAGTAGCTAGGTACTCCTTGTACTTTCTTTAGCGATTTAGTGAAAGTTTGCGCACGCGCAGCGCGCACTTCTATTCCGGAGTTCGGACGCAACTGACACACTATGAGAGTGACCTTCACTTATTTTTTAAGTAAAAGGGGCGGATACGCTCATTGGATGACAGTCCACATGGACTACGTAAACATAATTAACAGGATGTTTCATAATTTTAATCCATTATTTATTTTTCTTTGTAAGCTATTATCTTAATTTATGGTAACAATTTTTTAATCGTGCCTAGAGGTATTTTATGTCGGATACATTGAGTGAACCCCTTTTGTAAGAAGACTAAAATTACACAGTGTAGTATTATATATATATATTTATATATGTGTATGTAGGATCAGGGGTTAGACATGTTACAGTGTGACTCGTTGGAAACAATCATTCTCAAGTGATGTGCTTACCAACAAATAGCATTACATGTTTATTTAGATAGATAGTTTATGTAGATAAAATATGCTTACCAGAACACCATGATAACCTAGTGCTTCAAGTTCTCTGACTTTACTTGTAAAGAAGCCAGTTGCATTGTCAGTATCATAAATTATTGCGTTTCTGCCAGCTATCACTAATGCTATCCAGACATTATTATCAGGAGGCCTTTGTAGTAGTCCAAAGTTTTTGGTTGTAAATACATCTTTGACTGCTACTGGGGCTCCACTAACATCATTACAAATTACTATATCTGAAAGACAATAAAGCATAATTTTATTAGTAACATTTACAGGTATTTAAGTGTGATAAAATTCATAAATATATTTCATTGTGTACCTCCTCTTTGATGATGAGGTAAGATGTGTTCGCCAATGACATACTCATTACCGCCACGAGTTACCTGCAAAACTTTCATAATATCCAAGACCATCCTTTCAGTAACATTATACTGTTTTTCAAACTGTTCATTTGGTATATAATCTGTATATTTTTTTGCCAAAATTTGAATGTATTTATTTTGAAGACGATTGACTTTAGCATCACTGCAAAAGATTTCTGCTACGTTATTCAATATCAGAATTTCTCTCCCATAGTTATAACAATACTTCCCATATGTCTGTTCTAAAAATTCTGTACTTAAAACTTCATTGATAAGATCCACAGGGCGGATGCCTAAAAGAGTTAAATATGCTATACAGCAGGCAAATGATCTGCCATGAGTGGCAATTTCTGGTCTTCTTTCAGGCTTCCTTAATTCATCCATAACTTTGGAGAAAAAACATTCTTTTGTTCGAGGTACTAAATTAAATGTTCCATAAGTTAAAACTAATCGTTCAAGGTCTTTAACCCTTGTTTGGGTCATGGATTGGCTTACATTTTCAGCAATTCTATGTAAACACTGTTCATGTAAGTTTAATGTAGAAGTTCCCACTAGAGCTAAATGCACATTGCACATCACTGATAGCCGAGGCACTTCATGCTGCAAAGTTTCCAGTAGTCTGTATATTCTGTTGTCAAGGGTTGATTTAGTTGAGTATCGAATTAGTTTTAATAGAGCAGCCAAGGATACTTCATGGACGTTTTTCGAGTTTTCAATCACTGTGTTAATCATTTTCAGTACCAAGTCCATATCTCTTACAGGTGTTTTACTTTTGAAGAATCCCATACACATAATGGCCAAATCATCAACAGTGAATAGTGGGTACTTTTTGTTTATCTCAATTTCTAAATTGTGCATATCAAATGGTGATTTTCTCCTTATTCCAATAAAAAACATTGTTTGTACAATTTGCCCTGGTGTTAGTTGCTTTGCTTTACTGGCTAATTTTTGCATGCTTTTAATAGAAAATTCACTATATCTTGTTACATTTATCATATAGAAAAGTGCTACAAAAGAAAGTAATTCATTATGTGTCCAATCCCTTATTCTGTTTAAACACTCGTCGTCCAAAGCTGCCCAGACTTCTATGTAGTTACGAGTTCGAATTGATTCGGTTTCTGGCCACTTACTTAAAGCATAAAATATGAATTCCAACTCTTTATCAGTTGCCAGTTTTAAACAGTCAGTAAGATGGTCTATGTATGTATCAAATATCTTATTAGAAATACACAAGTTGTGTTCTGAACAATATAAAGCAAATTTAGGAAAAATCGCTAAAACTTCGGGATGAGACTTCTTGGACCAGTCCACTTGGAGTGCTTCTTTAAATTGTTTTTCATTTAAAGTTTCTCGCTGGATGTTGCAATTTAAGCTAACAGCATAGCCTTTGTCTTCCAAAATGCTATAAGCATATTTATTTTCATGTTCCATAAACATTCTAGCACTCAGGTATGAGTTATTATGAATGCTTCTGCTACATTTTTGTATCCCATTTGCAAAATTAAATAACACTACGCTATTCCGATATTTAGGAAAAGTAAAATTTCGCAAAATTCTTATCACAAAAGACATATTTGGAATAGTATCACTAATAAACTTAAATTAAATATATATTTGTCTCTGTGTTCTTAATGTTTTGATTTGAATTTGACCATTTTGACATTATCACATTTTAGATTCAGTTTACTGTCATTTTAATTTTCAGGTTATGTTTGGTATTTTTAAGTCAAACGACCAAAAGCAAAGGCCATTTATTATACAGCCTAGTCGATAGTATTAGCACAATCTATAAATCATACAGTCGTCCGACGAAGCCCGAGCTTCATACGAACGAAGTGCGGTGAGCTACGCTAAGTAGCTCGGGCTCTCGTCGGACGACTGTATGAGCCGACGTTCACACGGACCTAAATATATCCCGGCGGGATTTTATCGCGCACTGGATTTTCAACTCTCGGTGTTGAGCAGAGCATTGAGAATCCAACCTAAAAACAACAGAGTGCATTCTAACGCGTCGAAAAACACACTGTTGGATTTTCAACTCTCGGCGCTAAACAGAGCGTTGAAAATCCAGTGCGCGAAAAAATATCGCCGCGATATTTTTACGTCCGTGTGAACGTCGACATAGACAATAATTTCTCGAATGCTTATAATTCTCCAAGGCCAAAATGTGAAGTACAGACCTACTAACTTATCTATGAACTGAAAGAGGACGCCACCGTCGATGCGTCGACACAATTGAATGACATGCATCGGCACAATCGAAGACATTTCAACATGACGGCCTTAGTCCCAATTTTCGCCATTTCACAGATAAGTTGGTAGGAGTGTAACCCAGTATATTATAATGTACTCTGTGAGAGTAACGTTACGTTATGTTGCTCGCTAAACAAAAAAGGTAATCAAGTTTAGGAATTGAAACTCGGTCCTGTTGTATTATATTTGTATTTGTACCACAGCACAATATCCAAACGACGACAGTAACATTACTATATACACAAACACAGGATAGGAATCTAATTGAAATAATCACACGAAGATCATTATAATATTTTACATAAAGATTCAAAATCCTAGTCGCTTGTTTTCTCTCATGAAAACATAGACAAACCCTCTAGCCAACTAGGGTTGTCAGAGAACTAATAGTGGGAACCATAGATATTAATTAGGTTCGCCACACCACCCCCCTACGGAGAAAAACAAGGTATACCTACACACAAAGAAAATAAAAGATAAAAATTATAAATCTAGAATGTCCCTAAATTTAACCCGTCTGCCAGATCTGGTGGTGATAATGCCTGAAGGAGACGCAAGAGTTGGCGAAAGAGAAGTTGGGTTTGACGAAGGAGAAACTGGAACAGGAACTGTAACAGGTGGTGAGGAAATCAGTTCAGAGTCCAGGTAAGCTGGCTTAACACGGTCTATGCTGACAGTAGCCTCTCTTCCATTGATCTCCAAGGTAAGGGTTTTATCCCTTCTCCTCAGGATGCGGTATGGGCCAGTGTAAGGAGGTTGCAGAGGCCGTCGAACAGTGTCATCACGGAGTAAGACATGGGTCGACATCGCCAAATCTTTGAAAACGAAGGTGGACGGTCGAGCGTGTCGTGAGGCTGGAATTGGACGTAAAATTTCCATCCGGCTCCTCAACTCCGTGACGAAATCTGCAATGTCGTTTGGGCTCCTGGGTTCTTCCGCTACCATGATTAATTCTCCAGGAAGACGGAGAGGTTCTCCATAGACCAGCTCAGCGGACGAGGTATTCAAGTCCTCTTTGAGGGCGGTCCTCATGCCAAGGAGTACTAGTGGAAGTGCCTTGCTCCACGTTTGGGAATGACACATTAAAGAAGCTTTTAGTTGGCGGTGCATGCGTTCTACCATGCCATTTGCGCACGGGTGGTAACTGGTTGTGCGAATCCGCTTTGTTGCGCACACGTTCATAAGGCGACGAAATAAGGCAGATACAAACTGTCGACCCTGATCGGTCGTCACAGTACTTGGCACCCCAAAACGGGAAATCCAACCAGTCACCAGCGTGTCTGCCACTTCTTCCGCCGTGATACATGACATAGGCCACACTTCGGGCCAACGCGTAAATCTGTCAACCGCGGTCAGACAATATGTGAAATTGTCTGAAGGTGGCAGTGGTCCTATGATATCAATGTGGATATGACAAAATCTGTTTGATGCGATCGGAAAAGACATTAGCGGTGCAGATGTGTGCCTGGTCACCTTGCTGCGTTGGCACTGTAAGCATGACTTCGCCCATTGTCGACAGTCGGTGTTAATATGAGGCCATATGTATCGCTCTGCCACCAATCGTAAGGTTGCTCTCACGCCTGGGTGACTGAGACCATGTAGTCGATCGAAAGCTGCTCGACGGAAAGGTAAGGTGAGGTATGGGCGAGGTCTACCTGTCGATGTGTCGCAAAGTATGGATGTGTTGGTTCCAGGGACAACAATTTTCTTCAATTTCAAAGAAGTAGATGAACCCACCTCTTTGAGTTCTTCGTCTCTCTCTTGTGATTCAGCAAGAGCTTGGTAGTCCTCCTCTAATAAAATGGAGTCAACCCGCGACATTGCATCTGCGACTACGTTGTCGGTGCCTTTAATATATCGAATGTCGGTGGTAAATTGACTAATAAAAGTTAGTTTGTTGAGTTGTGTTGGTGGAAGCTTGTCTCGACGCTGCGTGAAAGCATACACCAGGGGCTTATGGTCAGTAAAAATTGCTGCGTTTTGCACTTCTAGTATGTGCCGAAAGTGTTGAACGCTCTCGTACACAGCTAGAAGTTCCCTATAATAAGCAGGCCACTGAGATTGTTTCTCGGTTAGCTTCTTGCTGAAATATGCTAGGGGTTGCCAGTTACCATCGACTTCCTGCTGTAAACATGCACCTATGTGCAAGCTAGACGCATCAGTAAAAAGACCTAAAGGGGCATCATTATTTGGGTGTGATAAAGTGGTAACATTAGCAAGGCTCTTCTTGCAGTCATCAAAACATTGTTCGAGCTCAAGCGTCCATGGAAATGGTTTTGCGCCTTTGCTGTTAGTTGCAGCGACTGCATCAATTAAAGGTGCCTGATACTTGGCGGCGTTAGGCAAAAATCTGCGGTAGTAGTTAACCATACCCAAGAACCTACGCACACCTTGCACGGTCTTAGGGAGAGGAAAATCCACTAAAGCGCGGATACGGCCTTCGGGAGGAAAAGTGCCGGCAGCATTAATACGGTAACCTAAAAACGTTACCTCGGCTGCCCCAAGTACACACTTCGCCGGGTTGATGACCACTCCATACTGGTGCAGTCGGCTAAACAAGAGCCTTAGGTGTGCAGCATGTTGCTGGGGATCTTTCGAGTACACGAGGATATCATCGACGTACGCGAAACAAAAATTAAATCCCCGCACAACTTCGTCAATGAACCTTTGAAATGTTTGACCGGCATTTCTAAGACCAAAGGTCATGTAGGGAAATTCAAAGAGACCAAAAGGTGTGATTATGGCTGTTTTACAAATATCATCGGAATTCATTGGAATTTGCTGATATGCTTTTACTAAATCTAGGGTACTAAAAACTGAGCAACCAGACAAGTTGTGGCCAAAATCCCCTATATGGCGGACAGGGTAGCAGTCCGGAATTGTGCGGGCATTCAATGCACGGTAGTCACCGCATGGACGATAAGTCTCGTCTTTTTTAAGTGCGAGATGTAGCGGAGAGGACCATGAGCTGCTGGAAGGTCGAGCGGTGCCTACACGGATCATCTCCTCGAATTCTTTCTGAGCGGCTCTAAGCTTTAATGGGGCAAGGCGACGAGGTCGCGCTGTCACAGGTGGGCCATCGGTAGTTTTTATAAAGTGCACTGTAGTGTGCTTCACCTCTTTAGGCGCGCCAGGAGGACGTGATATGCTCGGGAACTCGTTCAAAATGTGCGAATATGGTGAATCAGGTGATTGAATGAGTTTAACGCTGGGTTGGTCAACTGAGGAGAATTCAGTTTCAGCTGACAACCCTGTTTTGCCGTCTCGCAACCTTCCATGAGCACAGTCTGGTAAGAGGTGGTAATGAGCCAAGAAATCTGAACCAATTATTAGAGTTCCTACTTCTGCGACTATGAATTTCCACACAAAATCGCGTCTCAAACCTAAATTCAATTTGAGTTCGACCAGACCAAAAGTGTTTATTTTAGTGCCATTGGCTGCTAAGATTTCATATGGAAGTGGCTGCTTTTTACCCTGGGAGTAACATCTAGGTAGGCAAGAAAGATCGGATCCGGTGTCGATTAAAAATCGTCGGCCCGAATACTGATCGGTAACAAATAAACGGCGACTTGCTAGGGGGCAGTCAGTGGTCGCCACTACTGACTGCTGCTTGAGTTTCCCTGTGGTATGGAACCAGACCAAGTGCATGGTTGAATGCACCTGAAAGCTTTCGCACCGAATCGCCTGTGGTACCAGCATTGGCCGTTAGAAATGCGTGAGCGTGACCCAGAACGACTACGGTTATTTCTGTCATTACTTGTGGTGAGGCCCGTAACAAGCCGTGTCAGGTCCGCTACTTGTTGTTGGAGCAACTTAAGTTGCTCATTGGTGTCAGCACTAGATGATGATGATGCTGATGATGTCCTACCTGTCGCGTGGACATTCATTGGTTGCGGGCTGATTTCTTGCAGTTTATCAGCCAGCTCGCCCAAGTCCTCGAGGGATGAATGTTTTTGGGCAACTAAAATGCCTTGCATGTAGTGAGGCAACCTATTCATCCAAATAGTTTGGAGGAACTTTTCAGGAAAAGGTGAACCGGCGAGAGTTCTGAGGTGACGCAAGAATGACGAGGGCTTCCTATCCCCTATCTCCTCTTTCTCAAGGAGCCTTCTAATTTTCTCTTCATAGGACTCGGTGAAACGGGAGATAAGAGCCTTTTTGAGACAAGTGTAAGGGTGATCCTTAGGTGGTTCAATGATTATGTCCTCAATTTCACTAGCGGATTTAGTGTCGAGCTGACTTACGGCATAGTAGAATTTTGTCAATTCTTGTGTGACGCCGTTGATAAAAAAATTGTGCCTCTAAGCTAGCAAACCAGAGGCTAGGCCGGTCAGACCAGAAAGGAGGAACGCGTATGGACACTCTGTTGACTAATACAGGTAGAGATCTAGATGTGGAAGGGGCGTCAACGAGCTCTACACCACCAGTTCCAGGTTCAGGATCAAAAAAAATCTCCTTTCCCTCGTTGGTCATTGCGTAACTAACAAATTATACTTATCTCGCAAACAAACCGCGCAACCCTAAGAAATGACTATAGCATAAATTTTACAATACGCACAGCAGTAAAATCAAAGAGTTAAATAATCATCATGGAAGAAAAAAAAAATTCAAATTATAAAGTACACAACCAATAAAAAATATACATGCAACACACGGGCAAATAAAATGAGTGCAAACAATAGGTAAATATTAAAATAAAACGGTTCTGCTAAAACCTTTTTTTAAATTAGTAATTGTTTCATGATTTTGCTGTCACACTATAAATACGAAAAACAGTTTCTCTGGAACGCAGCCGGTTTACGTTTGACGTTTGCAGACAGTGATGACCGTAGACATGTGACAAACTATTTCAAGCTTCGCCCGTTAAATTTGAAGTTTTCTTATCATTGATTTATATGTATACTTAGAGTAATTAGACTTAGAGTGATAGTTTCATTCAAAATTCCGTTCAAAATTGAAGCTACAACACAATGGATGTGTGCTTATGCGGCACGTAATTACATTCGCCGACACGCACACAAGCAAACGAGTAATGTTGCAAGTAAATGACATTTTCCCCAAAAAGTGGGGAAAATGGAACTGTTCGGTAGGCATAGGCAGAATTATTATTTAAATTGCGTTTAGAAATTATTTATGTTATTAGTTTATTTTATTTATTTATTTTTATATATTTATTCATTGCACAATGTAGGTACACATAGTTACACATTTGTCTTAACTAATTAGTGGAATCCGGCAAAAACGTCTAAAAACGGGACTAAATTTTTATATTTGTCAGTGTTGTTGGCAATAAAAAACGATTAGATTAATTTAAAATTACCAAAACTATCTATAGTTCTGTAAGAAAATGGTTTTTAAAGTTTGAATTTTATAATGTATGGCTAGTGGCGCCCCCATTTTTTGTACTCTTTTGTGTCGTGCTGTACATGACCCTGCTAGGGTGTCGCTTGTTATGTTGTTATTATATAATTAATATTACTAATGTAATATTAATTATTTAGATACGTATCTTGTATTATATTTATAAGTTATAACTTAATATATAATATTCACAAATGTATGTAATTACATTATTATGTTAGAAGTTTTATATTTATTCTTTATATATCTATTATTTATCTTCCATAAAATCTTATATAGTACAGATGTTTTACTTATCCACGTAATATTAATATTATTATAATCCAACGCCACTTCCACGCGATTAGTTGACAGATATTTTTTCATTAATTATTCATTACTACACGTTAATCAGGATAAAAGCCTATACTGTACACTAATTGCGTAATATCCGAATCGGTTAAATTTTCACAGTTCGCCAACATTCATTGCGTTATTTACGTTGTCGAGCAGACAAATTTTTCGAACATATGAAGCAATGTATTAACAATTTGCTACAAAATGATTACGCAATTAGGGTGCTGATTTCGCCAGTCTAAAGAATCTACGTGCGAAATTTCATTTGAATCGGTTTCGACTTCAAGTTATACACGGCTACATATGAAGCTATACATTTCCAATATAAGCTGACCTCTCACTGTACAAAAATCAGCATATACAATACGAGATCAGCTTATACTGGAATATATAGCTTGATATGTAGCCATGTATACACACATGCAACTTTTCAGTTTTATTTAATTAAGAATATACAGGGCTAGTTTTAAATGACCAGTCTAATTTTCATAGGGTGTTCTACCCAGTGAAAATTTGTCTAGTCATTGAAAACTAACCCTGTCCATGAAAAGGTATATTATTTTTACTATGAGCGTTCAGATTAAACCAGACTTTTGCATTCAAACAAATAGGATTCTTAAGTAGAAAAACTATTCAAATAAAAACATGAAATTATTTTTTTTATTAAAATATTTATTAAATACTTAGATACCCCACCAAGTACTTAACCCCTCAAGTGTCATTATCATTTTCAGCGCCTTCAAAAACGACACCCATGACGAAAAATTTGAAAATTTTCGCACCGCCATCTTGGACTCAAAAACCATGAAAATGACACCCATGTCATTATTATTATTTCCTTTATTTCATTTTATAAATTTATGTTACATTTTTAAATAATAATTATAATAAAATTCTTCTTCTTATTATTATTATCCTTTTATTTAATTAATAATACATACAAATTACATTTTTAAATATTAGAATATAAACATATAAAAACATTTAAAAATATAAAACATAGTAGCCCACCGGTATCGGGAACAAGGTCCAAGCTACCGGCGCGGCGGTCAGGGCTCCAGAGAGAGGAACCTCCTAACAATGCGCGCCGTGTCCAGAAGTACCGCTCTCTGAATCAGGCCCTTAATCCAGCTGCCCAACGAGAGCCTCCTTAGATGTTGGTCGAGGCTCTTGGCAATTAAGCCATTGGCTGATATTTGCTTTTGCTGTTGGCTGTTGGCGGCACAATGATCGCTGAGTCCACATCCCACATGTTGACAACCTCGCGAGCCAAGTCAAGATACTTGATTTGCTTATCTTTCTCGGCTAAAAAAAAAAGATAAATAATAATAATTAAAAACAAAACATTTTTTTCTTATTAAAAATAAAGACGTCGTGACGGAATTTCATGATGGAATTTCATGGCGGAAAAATCTTAAATTTTTTTCACTTAGCCCCCCATCCGCCATGTTCGAAAAGTCAGTTATGGAACTTCGTTCGAAAAACCACGTGAAGTCGTTAACCGACTAAATCTAATACCCGTCACTTCAGTTATAATGCTACGTCACAGTTGTATTCTTTAATTTAGCAACGTTTTAATTCGTTGTACTTATGTTTTTGGGTTCTTTACAATTTTTGTTTACCTTAATTAATTAATTCATTCGTTAATTACGCAACACGATGGAGTCTATGTGAGATGAGATTATACAGTACATAATTATAATAACAAAAAATGGGGTAAAATATTTTCCTATGCCTAGCAACATTTTCATTGTAATGGCGTCTGTCAAATTTACGATTTATTATTATTGTTTTGGTGAATGTTTTATACAAAAATATAAGATGCTAGGCAGTACTACCCGTGGAATGGAATCTTTAAATGTTTTCCATGATTATGTGATGAGTTGTGACACCCTTTCACTGCACAGTACGTCATTTTTTTGCAAAATTGCGCGAGCTCTTTACAGTAATACTCGGTCTTGAGTACTGACGCCCCGAAGTTATTAGTTATTTAGTTATTTATATATGGCATCTCGCAGTTGACCACTAAGGGTCGAGACTGCTCAACCGGGCGTTTCCTGTGGGTTCTTTAAGCGAACTTAAAGCCCCCGGCCAGGCTTAAAACTAGAGAAAATTATTAGTCGACTGAGCGTCGCTAATATCAATATGACAGCCAGACGGGGCAGGCTGGATCATGACGGGGGGGACAAGTGCTACAGGCTCAGCTGTGCCCCCAGCTGGCACAGCTTCACCGAGTAGGGGATAGGGGGGGGGGCGGTTACGATTGCGACCTCGGCGGCGAGGTCGGAATGTATTCCGGGGTGGTCTACGTTTATAAACCGTACTGGTGGCCTTGCTACTCTCCTGAAGGAGGGTTATGGGGTCATCAGGGTCGGTGAGAATATGACGCGGACGGCGAGTCTTACTAATTTGAGAGGGGGTATAACGCGCGGCCTCGACAACCAAAGGGTTGCGATGCTTCGCGGCGGCATCAAAGAAACGCTTCGAGCCGCGCTTCAAAAATTGATGGATCGTGGGGATCCTGAGGTCAAGGTGGAGGTCCGCGTTCCGAACGAACCAAGGGGCGCCCGTTATCCTTCGGAGGAAACGGTTCTGTAATGTCTGCATCCGATGCAGATAGCGGGGTTTGGCGTGTGCAAATACCGAACCCGCATACGTCATGATGGGACGAATGCACGCAGTGTAAATGCGCAATTTGCACTTAAGAGATAGTTTGCTGCGTGCATTTAAAACGTAATGTAATCTACCGAGGGCAAAAGCGGCCCGTGAACGTACCAGCTTAATGTGCTCCGCAAAGGAGAGGCGTTGATCGAGAGTCACCCCCAGATATTTGGCTCGCTTCTCCCAAGGGATCGGCTTACCAAACATGGTGATTGGTCGGGGAATGGAACGTGAGAAATACGGTTTCAAAAAGAGAACCGCTTGACTCTTGTCAGGATTGACCTCGATTCTCCACCGACGGAACCAGCAGCCGAGGGTATCGACTGCTGTTTGGAGATTACGAGCTATCACGTTTTGGTCGCGTCCCGAACAGTATATGGCCGTATCGTCTGCAAACAGAGCCAACTGAGCCTTTTTACTTTTCGGGATGTCGCTAGTAAATAGTGTGAAAATAAGAGGAGAAATTACGGAGCCCTGTGGGACCCCCGCGCGAATCGGGTGGGGGGCAGAAAGTGCCCCTTCAATACGGTAACGAAACGTACGGTTCGACAAAAAGTCTCGTAGGATGAGCACGAGACGGTCAGGCACTCCGAGTTTGTACAGCTTATAAATTAAGCCGTTGTGCCAGACTTTGTCAAACGCTTTCGCTATATCGAAAAAGACCGCGCCCGTCATCAAACTACGCTGAAAATTAGCGCTTATGTGTTCGATGATACGGTGAACTTGTTGCACACAGGAGTGCTGGGTTCGGAACCCATACTGTTCGTTCGGGATGAGGCCCTTTGTCTCGGCATAATCCCTGAGTCGCTTATAAATAAGTCTCTCATAGATCTTGCCGAGAACATTGAGCAAGCTAATGGGGCGGTAACTAGTGGGCTCGCTCTTGGGCTTGCCGGGCTTAGGTATACCGATAACGGTGGCCTGTTTCCAGGCTTGGGGGAAAATATTATTGCTCATGGCACCATTGAAGATGATGGTCATTAGCATAATTAAATTTGCTGGGAACAGTTGGAACACCCTATTGGTGAGTCCATCTGAACCAGGGGCTTTGCGGGGTTTTAGACCCTTGATTATCTCCTGCACCTCGTCCGGCGTGACGGGGGGCAGGGGACAATCAGGGTCCTCAACGGGAGGAAGGGAAGCTCTACGTTCGACTTCCGCGTCGACCTCAGAGAGGTGAGCTTGGTCAACCGGTAGAGCGCTAGGTGTGCATTGCGCCTCGAGACTGTCAGCAAGGCATTCCGCCTTGTCGACATCGTCAAACGCGATGGTGTTATCGGGGCGGACTAGAGGGGGCATAGAGGTAAATCCTCGGGACGTGAGTTTCTTCTGGAGCTGCCAGAAGGCAAGATGGTTTGGCTCTAAATCGCTCAGCATCTTATCCCAGCTAGCGGAACGCAGATCCTCCATACGAGTCTTTACAGATTTCTGTAAATAACGCATGTGGACTTTGTTCGCACGACAAGGAAAGCTGCTGTAGGCACGGACAGCCGCGTTCTTCTCATTTAACAGCTCACGTACATCGTCCGGCAACTTCCCGCGATGGTCATCCATCACAGGAACTTCCCTTGAACAATCGTTCAGGACAGATTGTACGTGTTCCGTAAATGAGTCGATCGCGGCCGTCGTGTCAGCGATAGAGTCAAACTGGTCGGGGATGGAATCTAAGTGGGGGGAAGAGGAGGATTTCAGGCACTCGCTTACTTTCCTCCAATCCGTCACTTTTTTAGTAGGTAAAGGTTGGGTGGGGTCAAAGTGACCAAGGCGGGAGACCAGCTTAACGACGACTGGTCGGTGGTCAGAGTTTAATTCATGTATCGCTTCTATAGAGTCCAATCGAAGATTGACATTCTTTAGAAGCGCTACATCAAGTACATCCGGGCGGTGGTCAAGGTTACCGGGGAAATGAGTCGGAGTCATTGGGGCAATGACGTCGAAATTTAAAAGGGAACAAAGGTCAAATAAGCGTTTGCCTCTGGTGTTGGTTGCGCTGCTATTCCAAGCGGAATGCTTGGCGTTGAGATCACCCGCAATAATTACGGAGTCACTCAAGCCAAGTAGGATCGCGAGGTCAACGTTAAGTATTTCAAAATTTTCTGTAGTGGAAATGGGGGGAAGGTAAGCCGATACCAAGGTGATCGGCTGGTGACCTGTCATGCCAAGGCGGCAGACAGACACTTCCAAACGTGAGAGAGGGGGGGGATCCAAAGGGATGCAATATAGAGTAGACTTATAATAAATCAAGGTACCGCCCTTGTGACACCGAGTCCTATCATTGCGAATTACGCGATAATTCGCAATTGACGGATTACGGTGGCTGGGTTTTAAAAAGGTTTCCTGTACGAGGAGGACATCTAAATCGTGGTCGCGGAGGAAAGCGGAGACCTCATCGCGTTGGCCTTTCAGGCCATTGGCGTTAAAAAACCCTAATTTAAGGGATCGGGGCTTAACTCTTGCAATAACTCCTCTATCCATTACGGGTTGGATTTAGTGGAGAGGGAGACAAGGGCTTGCGTAATCTCCGGGTACGCATTATAGATATTTCGGATCCTGAGCAGATCGCCGGCGCTAGTGGCGGCGGTCAGCTCATTAGCCATCTGGATAGCACGGGGGGTGCAAAAGGTAAGGAAGGTCCCAGTGATAATGTTGAACGAGTCAACCTGACTGGGACCGGCCACCGGGGTGGTGATAGGGGCTAGAGGCGGGGTAGCCTTAGCGGCGGTATTGACGGCTGCCTTAGGAGCCTGCGCAGGTTTAGGGGGGGGGGCAAGGGGGGGTTTAGGGATGCTAAGTCCCATGGGAGCCGGGGGTGGTTGCGTGGGTACCAACGCAGGAAAAGCCTGCTGATGGAGACCTGAAAACCACGGGTTAGGTCTCTGGGGACTTAGCCGCGTAGGCAACTCAGATGAGGGGATTTTAAAACCGGAAGGGCATTCCCTCTGCTGACGAGCGTCCGCACGCTTGTTCAGCTTTCCGGATGAACTTTTTGGGGCTTTAGGACAGCCCCGATAATTGGCTGGGTGACCAGCCTCACCACACAGCACACAGCTGGGTGGCTCCGTGGATACCGTGCGATCACGAGAACAGTCGGAAGTGCCATGATCACCCAGGCACTTGACGCACCTGGGCCTCGCATAGCAGTTCCGCTGCGAATGCCCATAGAGTTGGCACCGGTGGCATTGACCAACGGTGCCATTCTTTCTGGGCTTCTCTATCTCGAAACCCACGAGACCACAGATGGTCCTAACCTTAAAAATGGGGTGGTACCCCTCAAAGGGGGAACAGACCACGAGGACCATGTCGTAAGCATCCTTCCCTCTGGAGCGATGCATCCGGTGGACCTCGTCCACGGGGATATTTTGCGACTGAAGGTCGGCTTTAATATCCTCTACCGGGATTTCTTTGGGGATCCTACGGATCACGACCCTAGTCTGACGCTCCTCAGGTAGGGAGTAGGTGTGAAAGGACACACCTCTCGCCCTGAGAAGCTTCGTTAATTCCCTAAAATCACTCGATGTAGGGATCGAGATTTTAATACCCTGTTGGGTAGAGCGGGCGTTGGTGTACGCGATCTTATGATCTGTGCACCATTTCGACACGTCGGTCCACTTCGCCTTGTCCTGAAGGTAAACAGGGGGCGGGGGGGCCGACTTTTTAGGGGCAGATTTCGCCTCCTGCGAGGAGGACGGGTTGGATACGGGGGGGGCAGAGGAGGTCACGGGGGGGGTAAGGGTAGGAGGAGAAGAAGGGGAAGTAGGGGGGGAAGAAAGATTCTTCCCCTTCTTTGCCTTGGAGGAGGAGGCGGCTGAGCGTTTCGCCTTCCTCTTCTTCTTCTGTCCTAGGACCGGCTGAAAGCCGTCATCCTCGGAAGAAGAAGAAGGGGAGGCGGGAGCGTCCTGAGCAGAATGCTCCGACTCCATATCAGATAGAATTTGTGGGGGAATGTCCTCCGCGTCCATAGACTCGGATTCGGAAAGGCATTCCTCCACTACGGGGAGACGCGGGGTGGGCTCAAGAGCATCGCTGAAAGTAGCGATGTCTGAGACGGGGGCAGGGGGAGAGGGGGGGAGGGGGCTATGCTGAGACTCAGCTAGTTTTGCTCCGATTTTGGCTCGGAAGTCGGGCACGGAAAGCAGAGCGTTAATAAAGGAGTCCGGGTCCTTAAGGATATCCTCAAGGACGGACCTCTTTACCGACGCAGCTGACTTTGCCATCGCTGCCATGGCAAAAGAAATGTAAAACCCTAACCAGTCCTAACACCTAACACCCCGGGTGGGACAGCCCGGGGGTGCCTAACCCTCCCTGCCGGTGACGACAGGGAGGCCTGACCCTACTGGCGAGCCCTAGCTGAGAACCCGTCGCCAGTCTTATTGTGCGACGGGGCCCTAACTACCACTAGCGCGAAGGGTGTAGACACACCCTAAAGACACTAGGTGCAAGCTGTGAAAGAAAAACAGTACACCAGTGCCGACTAGGAGATCCCCCAAGGCCGGTTAACACTGGGACCCGTCCAACTGACTGCCTCCCCCGGAAGGGGTTCGGCGGGTGTGTTGGGTCAACACCCCACTCGGCTACGTTGGCACCGTAAGGTTTCCACCGAGGACCACGAAACTGTGGATTTTACCCGTAAGGGGCCAAAAGTGCAGCTACACACGTTTTGACAATAACTATTAAGAAACAGTAGTCTTGAAAAAGACTCTTTGGTGATCGTAAGTCGAGGAATTAATTAAATAAATAATTAATTCGTCGAACGATCGGACGTAGTCGGGGCGACTACGATGCGCGCCGCGAGAGCGCAGCGCAGTGACGGGTGGGGAGCGATGACTCAGCGAGCCGGGGCAGCGGGAGGGAGCGGCAGCACACAACCGCTCGCAACGGCAGCCAAGCGTCGAATCTAAAAAAGCCAAAAAAAAAACCCCCTGACGCCCCGAAAGCCGTACGTAGCCTTTATAGGCTAACTTGAAATGGCTTCACTTTGCGTGCGACTACTGCGGTTCTAAGCCTATTAATTCTATGTATGTATAGAAGAACTGGGCTAATCGCGCGACGAAATGGCACAAGCGCGCTGGCCCTAAAATGTAAGTTTAGGGTCAACGTGACTTAGTCGGCAGCTGTCCGCGTGGGGAAGTACTTGCTTGTCATAAAAATGCGTAGTTGCGTAGTAAAAGGGTCGTCGCTGGAGGACAGGAGGAGTGGCACGAAGGCTGCGCTGTGGATCACGTCGGGGTCACCAATTTAGGAATTGAAACTCGGTCCTGTTATATTATATTTGTATTTGTACCACAGCACAATATCCAAACGACGACAGTAACATTACTATATACACAAACACAGGATAGGAATCTAATTGAAATAATCACACGAAGATCATTATAATATTTTACATAAAGATTCAAAATCCTAGTCGCTTGTTTTCTCTCATGAAAACATAGACAAACCCTCTAGCCAACTAGGGTTGTCAGAGAACTAATAGTGGGAACCATAGATATTAATTAGGTTCGCCACACAAGCAAAGCTGCTGCCGGTTGCTGCCCTCAAATCCCACGACGCATAGTGGGTTGAAACTGCTATAGACATGCTATAGAGGACATTGGCATTTTTTTTACAAATTCCATATAAAATAAAATACCTATCGAAAGATCTGTCATTCTGATGCACAATTGTTAAAAAACGTTTTTCTCTTAAACTGACAGTTTGCCCGGAAAAAAAATATTTTCAATTTTTGTTGTATGGAATGAAACAAAGTGCTAAAATTTGGCCAAGTCTTGACAGATCTTGCTTTAAAACTACTTCAGTCTTATTCTTTGGCTTGTTGGCTATAATTCTACACTATGAGCGCGCGCCCCTAGTTGCCCGTTCAAGAGTTATGAGGTTCAGTAAAATTAAAAAAAAAGTGAGTAAAATTAAATTTTTCTCATTTAAAACTGAATGAGAACATTTGACAGGTTGTAGTAACTTGACCTGCTGCTGTGTGTGCCAGGAATGAAGGCAGGGGGTTGGGGCTTCAACGTTCACATATAATCTAAGGCGCGTCGCTCACACGAGCTAGAGTCTAGAGTCAAGCGCGGGTGCACAAAGCGGCACGCCGCATCTATGTTTTCTTTAGGAGTAATGAATAAATGGATATCGCTACACGCCCGTCAAGGGGTGCGACTAGCGGTGTCAGGGCGTGGCCCCCCTACCGCAGATGCGGTACGTTGGCCCGTCACTACGGGCCCCTCATTGTGTTGGCCTACTGCGGCCTAAAAGATGATGGGACGCGAATATGCGCGTCCCTGTGTATGGTTTCTATATCTGTGTCTGTAGGAACGCCACGACGCTGCTAGTCAGCGCCGCTTTCTTCACCGTATCCCAGCGGTCAACCCCTACCAGGTGGAACCCCCACCTACATGGGGGAAGCCCAGCAGAAGGCGACCAGCGACAGGGATGCGGACTCGACGTTCCTACAGAAAGGGTGAGTGGCTCCCGCCCGCCCCACTTTCAGAGCTAGCCGAGCCTGGCAGGGGGTAGGGAGACCGTGTTATGAGTGTGTGGGTGACATTGTATTGTGTGACGTCACCCGGTGTCTACGCGAATCGCACGCCCACGCTTCGTCTTCACGTGTGTATTTATGCGCCTGTTTAGAGGTGAATGTCTATTGTTTGCTGCGTGACACGCCTAAATTATCCTAGCACGCATCACGCAACAGATGTATGTTATATGTGGAGTCTATTGTCACAAGTGAGCCGCGTGTAAACTGAGAGCGACTCACTCGGAAGTCCAGTCCGGTGTGGAGACACACGTCCGCGAGCAGGTCGTGGGGCAAGGGTCTGTTCGCGTCAGGGGGGCGCGTATGCCAGGGCGCAATCAGTTTGATGTGTGGCCAAACAGATGCGCCGGCACGCGCGAACATCCCCTTTGCGAGGCGCCGCACAAACTCATCCAGGCCCTCTATCCCTAGGTCCCGCTGGATGATATCGTTCCTCACGAAGCGAGGGGCAGCAACAATGGTGCGCAGCGCAGCACTTTGAAGCCTGAATAAATAGCAGTGCGCTCATCTCATAAATACTAGAGTCGTGGCACGGGCGAGGTGGAGGCGGCGCGGCCGGGGTCGAGTTGGGGACGCGGCGGGAGCACTGTGACCGACCGCGTCACGAGTCACGACTCCACCGCTATTTTGTCATTTTAACGAATTGAAATTCGAAAAATTTAATTGGAACGTGTGAAGAAGCGTAGCCGCCCGCTCCTCGACTCTACACAGAGAGTAGAGACCACGCCTCGTCCTTGCCGCGACGCCCGCGTGACCTGGCCGCGACTTACCAGTGAGAGATGTGCTTAAGAGGTCATACACCCCATGAAATATGAGAAACCCGAGTCTCAATCCCTCTGGATTGAGATTTTGGTATCTCATATGGTTATCATCAAAGTTACGCGATTTATTTCTTAAAAAAAAAAAAAAATTATCTCCACAAATTACCTTCTACAGTTGACGTTGACGTTGACGTTAGACGTTGTCCTGTCTTAGTTATGCATATTCTAATGTAAACGCGCAAAGTTCCCCAAGGCGCAAGCTGGGAACATTTTGAATTGTGTAGGAAAACTTAATTTATATTTTAAAAATTGAACTACGATTTTTTGCTGATAAGTAAAATACCGGAATAAATTTAGAGTAAAAAACTCAAAAATATGAAAAAGATTAATTGAAGCCAATAACCTAATTTGAAAAAAAAATTGTTTTGACTATGAATGTCGATGGCTATACTCGTAAGAGTAGGGTAAGCGTAAGACCAAAGAAACGATGGATGGACTGTGTGAACGATGATAGGGCTAGAAAGAGAGTGAAGGTGACTACAGAGATGACGACTAATAGAGACGTATGGAAGAAAGGGACATGTTACGCTGACGCCAAATAAATTGGGATAATTAAATAATAATAATGTTTAATGCATGCTAATTTAGGATGAAAAGGGCAGGCGAATGATAATTGCAATGCTTGTAAAAGGCTGCTAAGTCAAAAGTACTAACCTAACATTTGATCATTTGAACAACGTTAACATCACGAGAGGACTGCCAAAACCAATATTGTACACTTAGTTCCCAATAAACGATTTGACTTTGTTACATGTATCAAATCTAAAAACAAACTAATCTATTACAATAGTGTTAGTATTGACTCTGTAACAATAAACTGTGTAGAAGTTTCTTATAAACCTTGTCCTGACAAATACAACAAAAACAGAATTAGCCAAATAGGTGCATCCGCTCTGAAGTGATGCGCGTAGATATAATATTAGGTTGGGAAAAAAGTCTTTTTGCATTATAGTATATATGAACTTAAAATAAAATCTTTTTGGCTATACTATTTGTATCTGGGTGGTTTTGGTATCATTGAAAGCTTAAATTTTAAAAAACATAATTCCAAATTCAAATTAGGAAATGTGTGATTTTCATTTGTTTTTCGTACTGTCAAGATGAGTGAATCTAATGAAGAAATTCGATACATTTTAAAATTTTACTACAAAAAAGGTAAAAATGCAACGCAAGCCGCGAAAAACATTTGCGTTGTTTTTGGACCCAGTGCAGTGTCTGTGAGAATAGCACAAATTTGGTTTAAGCGTTTTCAATCCGGAAATTTTGATGTCAAAGATGCACGTCGCTCTGGTCGCCCTATTACGGATAAAATGGATGCCATTTTTGAAAAAGAAGAAAGATCGGCATATCAGTAGTTACGACGTAGCTGAAGAACTGGGAATTGACCACAAAACAGTTTTGGCGCATTTGAAAAAAACTGGGTACACAAAAAAGCTCGATATTTGGGTACCTCACGAGTCTGCGAGCACTGAAAGAAACCTAATGAACCGTGTACTCATTTATGATTCTTTATTACGACGTAATGAAACCGAACCATTTTTGAAGAAGCTGATAACTGGTGATGAAAAGTGGATCACGTACGACAAGAATGTGCGAAAAAGGTCGTGGTCAAAGGCCGGTCAGGCTTCACAGACTGGGGCGAAACCCGGTTTTACTCGCAACAAGGTGATGCTGTGTGTGTGGTGGGATTGGAAGGGCATTATTCATTATGAGCTGTTACCACCAGGCAGGACCATCGATTCTGAACTCTACTGCGAACAACTGATGAGATTAAAGCAAGAAGTTGAGAGAAAGCGGTCGGAATTAATCAACAGAAGGGGTGTGGTTTTTCATCATGATAACGCTAGACCTCACACATCTTTAGCCACTCAGCAAAAATTAAGAGAGTTTGGCTGGGAGGTGTAAATGCATCCGCCGTATAGTCCTGACCTTGCACCTTCAGATTTCCACCTGTTTCGGTCTCTTCAGAATTCTTTAGGCAGTGTCAGGTTAACATCACGAGAGGACTGCCAAAACCACTTGTCGCGGTATTTTGATCAGAAGTCCCAAAATGTCTATAGCAATGGGATCATGCCCATACCTACAAGATGGCAAAAAGTTATCGAACAAAATGGTACCTACATACTTTAGATAAATGTAAATAATGTATATTAAAAAATGTTTTGAATTTTCTTAAAAAATGCGAAGAAACTTTTTCCCCAACCTATTACATAATGGGGAAGAAATCGTAAAGCTATGAAATGAACAGGTGGCGCTGTTATCATTCGACTCATAACATCGCACTATCATTTTAATCTCTCAATGCTTTTTCGGGTTTATAAATAAATATAACATAAACTAGTTGCCAAAAAGGAAAAAAAAACATAAACTATAATAATAATAGCGTGTGTTTCTTGATAATACAACGAACAATGTATTCAACGTGGACAGTAGGTACCTCAGTTAAAAGCTGAACTGAAGAATTGAGAAGCTTCAACATGAGGCCGAAAAGCGGATCTGGTCAGCAGATATTTACAGACTATTTTCTTGTTAATCATTGAAGAAAATAACACAATTTTATAAATAGCAACATGTCGTTCATTATTTATCGTAGTAATTACAAACTTTTTCGTACTTACACAGTAGTTTTATAACATATTCGATGTTTCATTAGGTACGAACATAACCTAGAAATTAAATCTGAATTTGAATTAAATCTGTTACAGAATCGAATCATTTGATCGTAATTTGAACTGTGGGATACCTCAGCAGCATGAAACTGCTGAAACCAAGATTGATATGAACATATCCTCCAATTTTCGGAAGCTGTAAAATTGCGTATCTTAGTCGCCCTTTCCCATATTGTTTTAATCGTAAGCCGACGTTCGCATGGACGTAAAAATATCGCGGAGGGATTTTATCGCGCACTGGATTTTCAACTCTCTTTTTTGAGCCGAGCGTTGATAATGTTGAGAATCCAAATTAACAACAACAGAGAGCTCTCTGTCGCCACCCGAAACTGTCAAATTTTCCCAATCAACCTTTAACCTAATGCTTTAGCGATAAAGAAGAATATCGATTAAATAAATCTGACAGATTGTAGTAGCTTGATGTGCTGGCGTCTGTACATATTCTTGAATGTTTTGTGTGCTGGCAACATTGTTTGAAATGTCCGCCCGACCGATTGGCGAATAAATAAAATAGCAAAATTAATTTTACTCTATGGTAACGCATCAGCAGCTTGCTTGCAGAGTGCAGACATAACGGGTGGATAATTTTCGCGCCCGGTTTTTGTTCTATCGTAGAAGCTATAAGAAAAAGTCGTTCATTACGCTATGTAAAATCCCTCAAATCGAATAATTATTCATAAATCATAGGTGATATTTATTGCGTGTCAACATGTCTCAAACAGAAGAACCTATGGACGTTGCAGATGTTGGTGAAAATTCAGTAGGTTTCACTAAGCACACGTCTTGTCGTAAAATAGTATTCATTGTGAGGAATAGTGTTTAAAAGGACTCATTTTTGTAACAGAATGGATCTTCGAGCGATACCACGTCCTCGCGGGGCAAGGAAGGTGACTTCGAAAGTAAAATTGAAACTGATCGTTCTAAGAGATTCGAATTTTTATTGAAGCAAACAGAAATTTTCTCTCATTTCATGACAAATACTCCTAAGTCTGGTGGCAGCCCACCTAAACCGAAAGCCGGCAGACCTAAGAAGATCAAGCAAGACGTTGACCCGGGAGGAGGACTACCAGGAGAGTAAGTAATAATAAAACTAACCTTCACCTTGCCATTACAAACAAACAATAAACATGTGCTTTGACACTAATGTTTACAAAATCTGTAAAAATACGATTCTACAATTCGAATTGTGCACTAATACTGTGTAAATTCTTGTGAATGTTTTTGGTATTTTTTACTTTTGTCTAGCCATCGCCACCGAAAGACTGAACAGGAAGAAGATGAGGAACTCCTTGCAGAGACTAATATTAAAGTAAAATCAATATTCCGATTTGAAGCCTCTCCACACTTCATCAAAAATGGAGAAATGCGTGACTATCAAGTAAGAGGTCTTAACTGGATGATCTCACTCTATGAAAATGGTATCAATGGCATCTTGGCTGATGAAATGGGTCTCGGGAAAACTTTACAGACTATTTCGTTGCTTGGTTACATGAAGAACTTCAAGTGAGTGTTTATTCTATCATTATTTATTTATTTAATTAAATCACATTTCCTTTTCTAGTATATAATTAAGTAGTAAACCGTCTAAACTGATATTATAAGATAGAGGTGTACAATTTCTTGTTGGTGACTAGTTAGTAAAAAGCATTTGTGACAGACAGACAAAAAAATACTCAACACTCAATAAGAGATCATATCAGATTATTTATAATTTGGTATTAACTTCTTTATGTAACAGGAATGTCCCTGGGCCACATATTGTTATTGTCCCTAAATCAACCCTGACTAATTGGATGAATGAGTTCAAAAAATGGTGCCCATCTCTGAAAGCAGTTTGTTTAATTGGTGACCAAGAAACAAGGGTAAGTTTTACAACCAAGTTTAGTAAATACTGTTTGTCTGTTGGTTAAAATAGGGAATCACAAAGAAATACACATCATTTTGTCATTAATTTTGATTAACTTTAATTTTTATTTTTATTAGAGCACATTTATTCGAGAAGTCCTCATGCCCGGTAATTGGGATGTCTGCATTACGTCTTATGAGATGATAATTCGAGAAAGATCAGTTTTCAAAAAGTTCAACTGGAGATACATGGTGATTGACGAGGCTCATCGAATCAAGAATGAAAAGTCAAAGCTTTCTGAACTGCTTAGAGAGTTCAAGAGTATGAACAGGCTGTTGTTAACTGGTACTCCACTGCAGAACAATCTCCATGAGCTGTGGGCACTACTCAACTTCCTCTTACCGGATGTATTTAATAGTTCTGATGTAAGTACACTTTTTAGATAAATGGTTATAAAACATTTAAACTATATGGCATATTGTAACTACTAATATACAAAACCCTTTCAGGACTTTGATTCCTGGTTCAACACTAATGCGGCTCTTGGTGACAATCAACTCGTGTCTCGGTTGCATGCTGTTTTAAGGCCATTTTTACTTCGTCGTCTTAAATCTGAAGTGGAGAGGAAACTTAAACCAAAAAAGGAGGTCAAAGTGTATGTGGGTTTGAGTAAAATGCAAAGAGAATGGTATACTAAGGTTCTAATGAAAGACATTGATGTAGGTAAGTAAAAATACATCATCATATTTTTTATTTTATTTTTTTTATTTTTTCATTTCATAATTTATCATAAAACCTAATGACTCTTTGGGTATGAAAAGCAATGTATTAAAGCAATTGTTCTGATTGTAGTGAATGGTGCTGGAAAGGTTGAAAAGATGCGTTTGCAGAACATTCTCATGCAGCTTCGTAAATGCTGTAACCATCCTTACCTGTTTGACGGGGCAGAGCCAGGCCCGCCCTACACAACAGACTTGCATCTCGTGTACAACTGTGGTAAACTCGCCATTCTTGACAAATTGCTGCCAAAACTACGAGAACAGGACTCCAGGGTGCTTATATTCTCACAAATGACCAGGATGCTGGACATCTTAGAGGATTACTGTCTTTGGCGACAATATAAGGTATGCATTGGCCTGCTTTTCATGACAGACTACAGAGAGGGTCATAAATACTTGTGATTTAATTTTAAATATATTTTTTTTCAGTATTGCCGTTTAGATGGTCAAACACCTCATGAAGATAGGAATAGGCAAATAGAAGAGTACAACGCCGAAGGGAGTGAGAAATTCGTGTTTATGTTGTCGACGCGCGCCGGCGGTCTCGGCATCAACTTGACGTCAGCAGATGTAGTCATCATCTACGACTCCGACTGGAATCCACAAATGGACTTGCAGGCTATGGACAGGGCACATCGTATTGGACAGAAAAAACAAGTAAGTTAACTATATTTGAACAGGTCAATCGGAATTTGGTATACTGGATTTATACTTATTACTTATTCTTTTTAAGGTGCGAGTTTTCCGACTCATCACTGAAAATACTGTGGAAGAAAAAATTGTAGAACGAGCCGAAGTGAAGCTAAGGTTAGACAAACTTGTGATACAATCAGGCCGCCTGGTCGACATTAAGAGTCACCTCAACAAAGACGAAATGCTCAACATGATCAGACATGGCGCCAACCATGTGTTCTCGTCTAAAGATTCGGAAATAACTGAAGAAGATATTGATGACATATTAGCTAAGGGAGAACACAAGGTAAGAAGGTTCAGTTTCTGTGGTGGTTTGTTGTCGTGTGGTTCAGTTTGTGTGTGTTTCTGATAAATACTAAAACATGAATATACCAGTAATTTGTCTTTACAGACTGAAGAATTGAAGCAGAAGCTGGAGAGTCTAGGAGAATCTTCACTACGGGCTTTCTCGATGGACACCCCCGGCGCCACGACAGACTCTGTCTACCAGTTTGAAGGTTTTCGTCTAAAAAGTAGATAGTAAAAGTTCATAATTGTGCAAATTAAAATACTAACTATCTTTTTTTAATTCAGGGGAGGATTACAGAGAGAAGCAGAAAATTTTACCCATTGGTAATTGGATAGAACCGCCTAAACGCGAGCGTAAAGCTAACTATGCAGTGGACGCTTACTTCCGGGAGGCACTCCGTGTTTCCGAACCGAAGGCGCCAAAGGTACAGGTAAATAAGTGTAAAGAGCTAAATGCGGAGGTCAGCGCAGCAGTCTACTTTTGGTGGTGGTTCTATGGCAATATAATTATCATCTAATTCATGTACTTGTATTATCTAAATTGATTAGCTCTTTATACTGGCATTAATGTAGTATACCTGTATTTCTGCTGTAAATTATTTATTCAGCCTTATTTCCTATTTAGATTAGAACTAGAATATCACTGTCAATTCACATATGTTCAATTTAAATATATATATTTTCACATACATACATACATATTTAATGCTTGTAGTTAGTTATAAACCATGCTTTTGATGATCGTATGATAATATTCACTTTTCTCATGTCTAGGCTCCGCGTCCTCCAAAGCAGCCGATTGTACAAGACTTCCAGTTCTTCCCGCCACGACTCTTCGAACTTTTGGATCAAGAAATATACCACTATCGCAAAACACTAGGGTAAGGTATAAACATAGAATACATGAAATTTTGTAGAATTCAGGGTCACTTATCATATTCTTCCCATGGGGTAGGCAGAAACTACAGAACGCCACCTGCTACAATCCTGAAATACACCTTTTGCCTCATTTACATTCATACATCTGGTCAGCCGTTTGCGAGTACTATGCACCTGACCTTTTTGAACAACATCATTGATAAACGATATCTCTTCCTAGGGTGTTTCCACTCACATCTGCCTTGTAAATACCTTGTTAGTCGCCTTTCATTCTTCCCTCAATTATGACCAAACCATAATACTATATTTATATTTTATTACTTATCATGTTATTTTTTATTAGGTACAAAGTTCCCCGTAATCCCGAATTGGGTCCTGATGCTGCCAAGATTCAAAGAGAAGAACAACGTAAGATAGATGACGCTGAAGCTCTCACAGAGGAAGAAGTACAGGAGAAAGAGCAGTTGCTAACTCAAGGTATGGTTACTAAACCGATTTAGAAAATGCAGTACTTAAAACAAACATCATTGAAAAAAAGCAATGTTATTAACACAAATTCATCATCCACAGGGTTTACTAATTGGACAAAGCGAGACTTCAACCAATTCATAAAGGCCAATGAAAAATACGGCAGAGATGATATTGAAAATATTGCTAAAGATGTTGAAGGCAAAACTCCAGAAGAAGTGAGTAAAATCATTGGTTAAAACATGCAAAACGATGAACTCGTAAAACTGTATTAAAAAAGTAATAATGCATCATTATAACTTTTTAAGGTCATGGAATATTCAGCAGTATTTTGGGAGCGGTGTCATGAGCTTCAAGACATCGACAGAATAATGGGACAAATTGAAAGGGGAGAAGCCAAGATCCAGAGACGAGCGTCTATCAAAAAAGCGCTGGATGCTAAGATGGCGCGATACAGAGCTCCATTCCATCAACTGAGAATCTCTTACGGAACAAATAAAGGAAAAAATTACGTCGAGGAAGAGGACAGGTCTGGTGATTTATATTAAATTCATATCTTACATATTTATGTATATTAGCTTGGTTTAGCTTTAGCTTTAGCCTGCAAATTGGTGTATGTATTTAGTATCAATAAACAATTTTTTTTTTTTTTTTTTTTTTTTATTGTATAGCAGTTGTGTGTAACAATAAATTTTACCCTTTTTTTTTAGATTCCTGGTATGCATGCTGCATAAGCTGGGCTTCGATAAAGAAAACGTGTACGAGGAACTTCGAGCATCTGTACATGCCGCGCCGCAGTTTAGATTCGATTGGTTCCTCAAATCGAGAACAGCCGTTGAGTTACAACGCAGGTCAGTTAACGAAAATAAAGGTCAAGTTGTTGCCACTTAGAAAAATCTTATAAACACATACATAATAAAGCCACACAAATTAAATTCAAATCATTGGCTATTCCCAGATGTAACACCCTCATCACTTTAATTGAGAGAGAAAATCAAGAACTTGAAGAAAAGGAACGAGCTGAAAAGAAGAAAAAGAGTGGTGCCGCCAATCAAAACATACCTGGCGGGAACGCGACCGGCAAAGGCGCTAATACAAGCAAACGCAAGGCCGATAACACACCAGACACCGCTCAAAAGCACAAAAAGAAGAAGAAATAAACCTCATACGATTAAACACGCGATTTGATGATTATAATTTCTTATGTAACGATTTTTAACATTGCAATGGTAAATAAACCTAATCTCGTGATTATTTTGTGTTGTTTTTAAGAATCCATTACATAATAAATATTTCAGTTTCGTCGATCCACAAAGACCTAGCAAATGGCCGCCAGTCACTAACGAATTAGTCGAGCTACGTCTTGAACTTAACCACGGGTTTGCAAAGCAGTCATCGAACCGTTAAGCTCTTTACTTGTATGAAATTTGACTAAAATATCCGTTCTTATGTTATAATGTCATTAACATCCTTCCAGCCGCTAATCCTTAACTCCATAAAGATATAGCGTGATGATAATCATTTAACGGTTAAATCTGTAACCATCTGATATTCGTTTCCTTTTCAGCCCAGTGATGTAATGAAATAATTCGCTTTTACATTGTGTTGTTATTGTCACCTATATCGTCGACCGACAGCGATCGACACCGATCATCGTCATCCTCCTGCCCTTATCCCATTTTTTTTGGGGTCGACGCAACATTCTTCTCTATTAGTCGTCATCTCGGTGCTCTCATGCTAATCGCGTGGTAAACTGATTGCGCGATGCAGGATTTTGCATGACGTCAGTGTGATGCGTAGTTCGCATGTGGCGATGTAGATGCCGCCACAAGTCACTCCCTTTCTAGCCATATCATCTTTCACATAGAGACCATCCATCGTTTCTTTGGTCCTGCCATTATCCCAGTTTTTTTGGGGTCGACGCAACGACTTTTTCTTCCATTCTTCTCTATTAGTCGTCATCTCGGTAGTTATTTCACTTCCTTTCTAGCCACATCATCTTTCATACAGACCATCCATCGTTTCATTGGTCTTCCCCTACTAGCCATCCAGAATCTTACTCAAAACTTTCCTGACGATATTTTCCTCATTTCTCCACATGACACGCCTATACCGGTTTCCACACACACCGGCACCGATACTGGCACGATATCACCGGCGAAGACAGTGCAGGGTGAGAGTAGCGGGCATTTTTTCACATGAGCAAACTTTTTGGCACTGCGGACTTCGAGACATCGATACTTAGTAGTGTGGTTGTTTGTCGCGTCGCGATGGTCATCGATATTCACACAATATCATGGGACCGATAATAGTAGTACCTATCGGTATCGAATCGGGGTGTGGCTGACACTGGCATGGCCACCATCAGGGATTTTAATTTTGATAATACAATAAATTAGTCGAAAACTGCCGTTAAATATCAGAATTTGTCGGTCACTGGTTCATTGGTGGCCGATCTGGAGAGCGTCTCCCCACCTTGGCCACATTTATATCTCAAAAATTAGGCCACCTAACAAAGATCTGTTTTCTCCCAGATTTAGTCGCAAGTTTTCGCCAGACCCGACTAAATCTGAGAGAAAACAGATCTTTGCTAGGTGGCCTAGTTTTTGAGATATAAGTGGCCAAGCTGGGGAGACGCACTCCAGATCGGCCCCTAATGAACCCTTATAACTTTTGAACCAGTGACCGACAAATTCTGATATTTGGTGGTGGCGGCAAATTTCGGCTATTAGCGACTAATTTTTCAAGTTATCAAAATTAAAATCCCTGATGGTGGCCATGCCAGTGTCAGCCATGCAGCCACACCGAATCGGGTTGGTGTCGCTATCTGATAATGTGAAAACACATTTACGACATTTCAAGTAGGTACTTAATAATCTCAGATCACTACATCGTAGGCGCTATAGAATATAAACCTAAGGAAAAAAAATCGACCGAAGAAACACCAGTTGAAACTGCAAATATTTTACATTGGCATGGATTGTCCGCGAAATGATTATCGACGCATCGTAAATAAACATTTCGCGCTGCATTTGGGGGAGGCGGAGGTATCGTTTCAAAGGCCTACAGGCCCGAACGACCCGGCCTTAAGATAATTTAATTATTTTTCTTTTAGCACTTATAATTATTAACCTTTTGTTTTATGTATCATAAATTAATAATGCGTCAAACTCAAAGCATTTATTTCAAATAAACCAATTACAGGCACTTTTGAATTGTCAATGGGTCGGTCAGTCAGAAAGATGAAGCTAGTTGCCCATTCCAAAGCGTAGTAGATCCCTATGGAGAAGAACCGACAAGAAACTCCACGGACACTCTTTTAAATCATAATATTTTTACAAAATATTGGTTACATCGTTCATGTTGAAAATATACATGTGAGAACAATGTAGAAAGACGTGCACATTAAAAAGCGTCCGTAATAAAAAGATAAAAACTAAAACAACTAAATGAAATATTAAAATTAAAAATAAGCCATGGCAGCTAAGAGACGACCAGTCCCACCTGACGGCACCCGTTCACGAACATGACGCATGGATCAGCACCAATTAGCTCAACCATTTTGAAGGGAACTTAATGATCCAACACACACGCCACCACCAGCGAGACATTTGAGTGAGCATGACACTCTCAACCGCCAGGGCACACTCAAGTCAGTGAAAGACGTACCCAGTAAAAGGTAGCTACATAGTGCTCACACATGTGCTATGCAATTATATAATACTAAGAGATTGAATTTAAACAATGCAAAGAAAGTTTTCTCTCATCTTAATCTTCAGCAGCTTCAACAATATATCCGAATGCTAATCAATTAATTAATGCGTCCTTGTGGAGCAGGACAAGCATTCAGCCAAGCATTTTTGTCAGCGATGTAATCCCCCAACTTATAATAAGTATGCCTGGCTGCATAGTGTGCGTTTTATACAAGATTTAAAGGATCATGGGCAAAAATATATGAAGCCTGGTACTCGGTCCAATAGCCATAATATATATATCATTGGAAAGGTCTTTTTACAAGGATTAATGATAACCGAGTCGCTTGTCTCCATTTGCTGTCGGAACGGAGTTATTTTGTGTTAAGTATTTTTTTTTTTTTTTTGTTTTTGTTTGATTTTGTTAAGATAATGGTGATATTATATAATTTTCTTCTATAGAATCCTGTGTTTGTTGATTAATAGATACTAAAATGAATAAACACTCGGGAATAAAAAAAAAAAATAGAAAAAGTAAGAAACGTTATTTATTTTTTTAAACATTATTATCAACAATAATGACATCGTTGAGGAACGCTGCAGGAGCAGTGAAGCCTACATGTCTGGCATATCCTAGATACCACACGATTGAAACTATATGAGCACAAGTGCCGATTGTTCGTCGTCCGGTCAAACACGTGCAGTTATAATTGCATAAAATGTTATGGATATTGGTTTCGTTTTCATTAACATTGTTTTTTACTAATACATAACAATAATAAGTTCTTGACCGTACGTGACGCGACTGTATGCGTCCGCGTAAAAGCCAGGCATCTTCGTTTATACCATATTCATTTAAATCTTGGAGTGCGCTTTCTCTATATACTTGTAGAATGTATAGTCCATTTGATAAATGCTCGCTGCAATAGGATCGGGCTAGCTTCAGTTGATAGGTGCCCAATGAAAGTAAAATAATCTGTTCTTCCGTCAGTAGTGGGAAGTTCTGTATTTCGTGACTTTCTATTCTTTGAAAATCCGCTCTTCGGTTATTCAAATGTTTTCTTTCAACATAATCACAAAGTAGATTCAGGGAATCTATTTTCTCCCTGATTATGTTTAGGAAGGCCTCTGCGTGAATGTTGTTATCGATGGGTATGTGGAAGTTATTAAACATAGCTGCGGCGATTTTAAAATCAATGAACATTTTTGGTAGTGTTTTATTAAAATATTTTTGCCGCAAAAGCTTAAAATCTCGTTTGAACCTCCCGTTCACCACTTCCACTACCCACCGGCATAGTGTGACTGATCGAGCTTCATTACCTTGCTCAGTAGTTAGCTGTGTCTCCCATCTGTCTTTAGATGGTGGAACGTAGGATTCATATCCCCATGCTTCGATAGCATCTAAGCTGTCCCGGAAGCCGCGATCTAATATGAAGACATCGTTCGGTTGAAGAAAGCAATGCAATGGGTTTTCTCCATCATTCATTATATCGCTCATGATGTTCGCATCGCTCTTAGTGGCAGCGTATGGTCCCAAAACATCGATTATATAGCCATTGGAACACACAATTAAAAACGGCTTCAGCAAGTTCTGGAACTTATGCAGGCTATAAGATAGACGCTGGAACAAAAAGTTCGAGCTTTTATTGATATATATATATAAATCCCATCGCATATAACGATAGCTTTATTGTTTTCTTCATTGCCAAATAACCCTCTTGGTATAATGAGGTTCTTTTCTAAAACGTCGTTTCTATTCATATGGTCCACTCCCAAGTGTAATATTACATATTCATTCATGAGGCATTCGCACACAATAGTTAGTAAACGTTCCAGCTTTCTTCGTGGCATATGAAATAACGTCGCTAGTCTTTCATCTGAGTCTCCGGTACGTAGTTTCGTCAGATATATGCCTAACGCAGTTCGAGGCTCCTTGCACCTCCCACTTAGTGAGGGTGTTTGTTCTAATATGGAATCAAACTGTTCGCATTTGCGCCCTGTCCAAAAGTACATATCCTCGTTGCTTAAAGCACCTCTTGTGTTGAAATCTAGCCTAGGTCCACGATTTAAAGCCATTCTCAATATGTCACAAACGTCCCTAAACTGTTGCGCATTGAAGTTATGTGTGACATTGCAGAATTGAGGCAGCTCTTTCCAAGCATTGCTCTCAAGGTGTTGTCCACATACTCTAGCACCGTCAGGAATATATAACTTATATTCACAGAAAATGTGAATCTTGATCATCTCTGGTATTCGATGGCGGGTTGCGTTTTGGCAAGTGTTAAAGATACAATGCCCTGGAGTGTTTGGAGCTCGAGTGTAGTCTGGAACCTGAAGCTCTCGTACATTCTGTTCTACTTCTGGTATGACAGGTAGTCTTCCTACAACGTTGTCAATTCTCTGCCAACATCGGTGACACACACGTCGTGTGTTGTCGAACTCTACCTGAAAATGGTAGAATACGATCTTGCTGATGTTATGTTGTATTTTTATGAAAACATATAAAACAATGCGGTATGTAGGTATTCAGGTCTAAAGTCATGGCATACTTGTATTGTTTTCATATTTTAAGTAATGCAAGTAAAAATATATCTTATGTATAGCCGATGTGACGGCTTAGTGAATAGATAACAATAGCAAACACACAATAGGTGGTCAGAGAAGTGTTTTAATAAGAAGAACTATAAACGTGCGAACTGAGTCATAAAAGGATTAAAGGATTGTGAGAAAGCTGCACAAGTCATTACTGATATAAAGGGATGCCGCTCGGAAGCAGGTAGCTAGTACTGCACGTGTTTTTTTTTCTATGAAGCGAACACCCTTAGCTACGGACCATACAGCCGCGCTACATAGAAAATAAACACGTGCAGTTGGTAGTTTGCAGCTCGGTTTGGAAACGCACTTTTATACACAACACTAGAGTAGTTCAATAAGACCTGTAAGTGCGAGCAAGAGGTCCGATTAAAATGATTTAGGGTTCAATTCGCACGTTTGTAATGGCTCAGGTATAAAAATATAACAGACAATAATAATATAAACAAACCGCTTCTAAAAAGAAAAACTGAAGCTGGTGAAGTTCGAAATAGTTTAATGAAGTATGTACTAACCTCCAAAACGGCATGTTCTCGTATATAAGCCACAAACTCGGGGTGCATTCTTGGAAGATCATCAGTTAAAACATGCTGTTGGTATCTAGCATGATGTAGGCCTCGCCGACACATCACACAGTTGCGATTTTCTTCATAACGATGTTCCAAATCGATAAGCACAACAATAGTCCACAACACTAGCCAAGATAAACGTTTGTAGCGGGTAACAATGTCTAAAAGGGGCGACGGGATCAGTGATGAAAACGGTATAACAAAGTACTAGGTAGAATAAACAGCTGCGGAACGTCGTTTCACGCACAGAACGATACAACGACTAGTGAATGTCGCGACACAAAAGGCTGTCCACTGGCACAGCGCACCACCTACCCCACCCCGCGGCTGGTTCCCTATCCCCGAGGTCTATAGTCACCGTTGTAACAAAAAACTGAAATGTTAAAGATAATACTACTTTTTTTATGTAAAAAAACATATTTTCATAAGGCTTCAAATTCAAATTCAAAATAATTTATTTTCTCTTCACAAACAAATGAAATGACGAATAAATTAAAACATGCTTAAAAATTATATGACAAAGTTTGAGAGAGACTGGTGTCTGCACTAGGAATACCTGTCTTCACCATTATCATATCATATCACGATATAATGTATGAATAGTAACACAATAGACGTATAAAAAAAGAAGGACTCCGCGCCACGCATATCGAAAGTGAAGCACCGTACCGATCTATGTGTGCGTGATATGAGTACCTGCAAAGACGCCGTCGCTTGTGTCACGTAATGGCGTCCGGTTGGCATACTATGATGTAAATGTGTGCGTGAGGCGTGTTTGTACAAACGGTCCTGGCATACTTACTGTGCTTCACTTTCGATATGCGTGGCGCGGAGTCCTCCCTTTTTTATGAGTCTATGAGTAACACAATACATTTCTCGTTTTAAATAATGTTGTTTTACATTGTTTTTTTCGTATTTCAACCATGATAGGTATGTAATATTATCGTACTTGCAATTATGATATTAACTAAAACTGGAACTTTTGGGGGCTTGCCGTGGTTTTCAGACAAGGATTTGGGACATGTCGCCATAATAAATATTTTTCCTGATTAAAAGACCTATCCAATGACACCACAATGATTGCTATTGGAGCGAGTACCAAAATGCCCATTCTCCTTTCGTTTCATTCAGCTGGAACACGCTTGCTAACTGCTCATGGCCACTGTCATATCTGAAAGTTTGTACCTATGACAAGAGAACCACTCTTACCAAGGGGTATCGTATTACCCACAGAAAAGATTTATCTGTTCTGTGGTATTACCCAATAACAGGGTTGTGGAGGTCAGATAGGCAGTCGCTCCATGTAAAATACTGGTATTCAGTTGCATCAGGTTAGACTGGAAGCCGACCGTACCATAGTTGGGAAAAGTCTAGACAGATTGATTTTTTATGTCGGAAAGGTTTATGTAAATATACAGGGCGTTTCAGAAACGTGTGATCAGCATCGAAAACGCGAAAAAATTATCAACTGTCCCATACAAAACTCTATCCCATGTTATTATTATTATTATACAAAACTTCAACGACCCATGGGTCGGTTGATTATTTTTTCGCGATTACGATGTTAGTCCTATGGAAAGTTATTCAGTTTGATGGCCTGTATCTGTACCACACCCTTAATTTTGACCACACTTTTCTGATACACCCTGTATAATATTGTACTTTGCTATCATCGCAATAGGAAACTAGAAATCTGGCCTATAAGCCAGACTGAGCTGCCACTTGTCGTAAACTGTTCGCAATGGCAAAATGTAGTTTTTGTATTACATTTTACATTAGGTAATAGGGCTGTTTACAGTTTTGTAAAAAAAAAATAGACTTAGGTACCTAGTGTAGAACAAAATTATTTATTTAAGAATATTTCGAACATAACTAGTAGTCTTAACTTATGACTACTTACGACTATTTATGTCTAAAACAGAATAACCTGGTAAAAACACAAAGCTACGTATAATAATAATACTACAGTAAGAATAAATAATATTAATTGTATGTTTTTGCAAACATATTAGTTTCTAGTTATCACAGCATAATCAGCCGCTGTTGGGACACAGGCCTCTCTGTCCCTGTAGTGGAGTCGTTTGTTGTAATTCACCACGCGGGACTAGTGCGGTTTGGTGGATATCATATTTCTTTAAATTTTTGGTTCTAGGACATGCCAAAATGTCTTCCTTCTCCGTTTTGAGCAGTGGTGATGAAATAAATTACCCTAAAGGGCCTGTCTGGTTAAAAACCCACGTCAACGACTCGGTAAGTCTGGGCCACGGCCACCACTGCTCTATAACAATTGTTCTTAGTAAGTACCTACCTATAGAAAACCCGTATGACTAACCCCCCTGATATATTTGAAACAGGGATGTTGAAATGCGGAAGCTCGCAATTGCGGATGTGAATATCCTACTAAACAGGTACCTACTTGTTTCCCGACGTTTCGCCCGCCATGCAGTGATCGTGGTCACGGGAGGACTGATGACAGCTCAGCGACGTCTTCGTAAAGTGCGGGGCATCTACCCTCACTTTTTCACAATTTTTATTATTGTCACTGTCGGTACTTCTACACACAACTAAAAACGTCTACACACTGGCGGACCTCGTCGGACGACCGGCGTTGCTTGCATTCGGTAATGACCATTATGACTCAAGTCACTTCATTCATTTTCCGCAATCAAATTTAATAAAACATTAATTAGTAAGCTTTCCATTTTCTAGATTAGAGCTTATAATATAGGACTAAGAAAGTCACGGCCTGTGTTTTTGATAGGTACCTACTCAATCGCTTTCGCTTCATAAATTATTTTTAAATGTTCCCCTGACCAGCCTTACCAGTGTAGTTTATACAGTATGGAGCTCACATATATGCAATAAATCCAACCACATACTTGATATCACCTTTGCTGACGATATACAAAAAATTAACAAAATCGGTCCAGTAATTAGGTCAAAAAGGAGTTTTAATTTTGAGTAAATTTGAACACTGTAGATTCGATCACTAGGTCTATGGGTCAATGAACGTGAATCCTTGAACATGTGTACAAACAAAAAATCCCTGTTTGGTGAACAATGGAATGGGCACTGTGGTGCACCGCAGGTGGCCAGCTCGGTTTTCTAAACAGTGATTACTTTTACTGAATTTATTTTGATATTTATTTTGTTTGAAAAATTAACTTTTTTAATTTACGGTTTTTAATTTAACATTTAATTTTGCTATACTTCTGCGGACTAGTATTGCTAGTAGATTAAATTCTTTCACATGGTGCCACATACTGTATATTACAGACATACAGAGTGGTACGATTGACATTCCTTTACACCACGTAAACAGTATCATGTTCTTTAATCAATCAAATCCAATGAATACTTTAGCACATGAAATTATTTTTCAACATGATGTATACCGATCTGATTCCGTAATGATAGGTAACCATTGTAAAGTCAAGAACCTGTGCAAAACGTATGATTCTAATTATCTGCCTCTCAATATGCTTGAAAGACAGAAAGGGTCATACGATTACACTCTCGACGCGCCCCGCCCAGTCCTACAATAGGTATGGTGTCTGGGTAAAAAAAAAAAGAAATCCTATTTAGTCAGTCAGTTAGATAATAAAAAAATATTAGCACGAATTTTTTGCTTTAACAAATTAATTGAAAATGAGTTAGTTATCACGCATTAAAGTTAGGGAGGGGGGCTCGCTACGTCACTTCTACTTGTATTGTAGGTACTATTATTGTAATCTGTGCTTCTACGTATAAAATCTAGCTAGGCGTGACGTCATGCCATATTTTAACTCAATGTATCGCCGTAATATTTAGATTAGGTACTTAAAAAAATATATGTCCAATATTTTTACGGTTCCGTAGTCAAAAAGGAACCCGTATAAGTTTCGCTATGTCCGTCCGTCCGCAGCTTAGCTCGTCTGAGCTTAGTACTAGAAAGCTATAATTTGGCATGGATATGGATTCATCACGATTATATGAAAAATCTTCTTCATTTGGTTAATTAACTTGAAACTTGGCACAAATACTTGTCTAAGCAAGTAATTAAGTTTGTCATCAATAGTTTTTCCCCCGAGGGAAGGGAAGAGGGGCAAGGGAGGGGGTGGAGAGGACGGAAGGGGGGAGGCGAGGAGGGAAAGGTGAAGCGGAGGTGAGGGGTGAGGGGATGGGGACGGGGTGGTGAGGGAGAGGGGGAAGGGGATGTGAGAGGGGGAGCGAGAAGTTAGCAGGAGAGGTTAGCGGGAAGAGGATGAGGTGAACGAAGGTGCTAATCTCTGGAACTACCAGTCGGACTTTAAAAAATCTTTCTGCATTTTATAGCCCAAATCTAAAGGAAGGCTATAGGCATAGGTATTTAACATCACTCTAGGACTTTTACGTGGCGAGCTAAAAGAAAAAAAGGCAGAAAGAACGCTAAGCGAAAACGAAGTAATACCGCGGGCAGGCAATGCGATGCGACGGGGTGGGTCGGGGGAACAAGAAATTTCACGCGGACGAAGTCGCGGACAGCACCTAGTTAATAATATTTAGGTACGCTCGAATAACGACGGGCGGCGGCGGCGTCGAAGTGACCATGCTGTGATATCTTCAAAGAGCAATGCCAAACTATTGTGCAACTACGGAACCCTATTACTGCGCGTGGCCCGACACGCACTTGGCCGGTTTTTTAATAATCTACATGACGGACAAAACAATATTTTTAGTCATCATCCCTATTAGAAAGAAAAATAAACACTTATTACTTACACAAATTATGCATTAGTGGTGCATATACAATTGTGAGTTTTGTGTGACCAGAATTTTTTCGGCAAAAAGTCTCAGACTCTCGGTAATTAGGTCAGTCGGTGGCACTGACTGACCTAATTACCGAGAGTCTGCAGTGCAACGGCGCCCTTTGAAAAAAGCACACCTATTTTTTTATTATTACGAGACCAGCTGTGGCTAAAGTATTCATTGGATTTGATTAAGTTTTTGTATACGGGTAACGAACATGATACTCTTTACGGGGTTTAAAGGAATGCCAATCGTCCTGTCCCACTCGGTATATCATATCACAGCTTTTCCTCAATCTTTTTCACATAATCGGGTACTGCTAACCAACAATGCTTTGCTTAAGTATCACCAATAAATAATACAATAAAATGGCAGTGTTTAGTTCTCCACACAGCACTTCCTCATCATGGTGAATTACCATTCTCCATACCATCCTGGAAGCTGTTTGCATTACTGTTAAATGGTGCTCCAAGCCCATAGAGATGACCACTAGTGCTTTCAATATTGCCATCAAAGAATATCTGTAAAATAAAATACACTTTTTTTTTTTTGCAAATAGATAAAAGTACTTACATATCATGTTAATAAAAGAATAGAACCATACTTCTTTGATTTTGAAAAATGCCATTCCTGTAAGATGTGAATCAGACCCAGCTTGGTGCTGGGGTCCTACTCGACGCAGTTCCAACTGGTCAGCTACTTCTTGCAGACCACCTTTTAAGTTCTTGCATAACTTCATCAAGTACTGTAAACAAGTTAACTTAAATAAATATTGAACCATGTCAATATATTTCTAAATATTATTGATACCTACTTACTTTCACATCATAAACAGTAGGGAAATACAATCTAAGACTTTCAAAGAAGTCATTTTCTTCTTGTGGCAGATTCTGATCAGTTAGGATTTTAAGCAAATATCCAAAATCATAACCAGAATGAAAGCTCAACCAGTTGATATTGTCCATTAGCACAATACCTAAAATGAGAAAAATAAGTAGTGAATTGTCTAAGTACCTAAGTAGTAAAAAACAATATTTTACATGAACAACAAAATTTAAAATGACCTGAAGACATCAGGAGTTCAGCAAATTCTAAAGGTTCAATGCCATGCTCTTCGTGTTCTCTGAATTGAAGACCAGAATTTTGTAGCAGATCAATTGAGTCTTGCGCATACATGTCTTCGCTAAAAATATAAATGAAGTTCAATCAATAATGTAATAGAAGTAGACAAACTACAACAATTTATTGTCATACTTACTGCAAGTTGAACTTAAAATTAAATTGCCAAGTAGTGCAGCCAGGTGGGGTTTTACCATTTTCATCCATAAATGTAAGACCTAACTGTATAATTCTTAAAAGGTCCACATTACATCTGGAAACATGATGATTTATGAATTTGTTATGCAACAATTACATACCCTACTGAAGATTCAATCAAAAGCACTCCTCCAAGCCAAGCCGTCGCGCGCCAATTAGCAGACACAATTGAAATTCTATTGTTATCTGTACACATGGTGTACAATCGACATTTTAAGAGTTAATAAAACAAATCAATAAATTTTTATGTGTACATGCATTAAAACAATTTCATTAAACTTGTTTTTTAATTATATTGTGAATAAATACCTCAACAGCTGATATTGATAGTCAGCAGTAGACCTGAATTCACCAATTGGTCTCGCTACAACTCCAGGGAACTCGGTGTCCATGGCCACCCAGTGAAACTTCTGCACAATCTGGTGATGAAAGGTAGGAAAAAAATTGTTTAAAGCGAGTCTTATTTTCATTATTTTTGGGTTGCTAAAAGTTAAGATAAACAAATTAATGTAAACCACCCGGCTCCTTCGTAAATGTACTTATTTATCTACCAATCAAATAAATAATATTGTCATAAATCTAAGATTGCCATCAAAGAATTGGGTTTACTAGGATTTATACTGAAATACAGTTTTTATAATGTATACCTGTCTAATAACATGAAATTCTTCATGAAGATTGTGATTCCAAACATTTTGAATGGAGCAATCATCCTTTAGGGAACTTGCTAAAATGGATCCAAAACTAGCTGCAGACATTTGTATTTATCAATTATCCTAAAAGAACAGAAATTTGATGATAAATTACTATGCAAAGGTACTTTGTGATTGAATTATTTTCAGTTTTTTTTTTTTTTTTTTTTTTTTCTTTTGGCTTCGCACGGTTTGTGCATTTAGCCAATGTCACGTTTAGTTCATAGGTCAAGGTAGGGGAAACGAAAATATTATAATGATTTTTAAACGGGATTTAGGATAGGATGAATATATAGGATCAGTATAATAACGGTGATAAAATAATGATAATGATCAAATTACAACGACGAAAATCTACAACTTAATATTATTTAAAATAATGAATGAGACTATACATTTATATACAGGGAAGCTATTTGTACAAAGTAAAGAAAGTATTGAGGTAGGAAAAGGAGTATTGAGGGACAAGAGTTTACTGAAAAAAGAAGAACGGTCATATAAAGGACAGGAGAAAAAAATGTGGTTTAGGTCGCCTACGTCTGTGCCACACAAGCACATGGGGTCGTCGATGATATGAAGTTTGGCAAGATGGGCTGGAGAACAAACATGACCCAGTCTCATCCGTATTAATACAGAGGTCTCCATCTTGCCAAACTTTGCCCTGCCAAACCACGGTTTTTCCGGAACATCGGGTTGAATTAATGAAAAATAACGACCCTTTGACTTGCTTCCGATATCCCAAGCTACCCTCCAGGTGTCCCAAAGAAAAGTCTTTGGTAGGATCATAAGATCAGTGCTGAAATTTGTATAAGGAGCTAAGTCCCCACACTGCACCGCATCACCGGCGAGTGTATTAGCCACTTCATTGCCATGGATTCCAGCATGAGCCGGAATCCACGCAAATTCCAAAGTATTACCTTCAGAGATGGTTCTGAACGCAAATTCTCTTATTAAATAAATTATTGGCAACTGCGATTTGTGTTCGAAAGGGGATTTGTTGATGGCTAGAAGAGCACTTTGGGAATCTGTAAAAATTATAGTTTTTTTGAGCTTAAAAACACGAGTATATTCGATGGCTTTTAAAATACCGAAACATTCCCCCGTAAAAACCGAAGTCTCCGGAGGCAGTTTTATTTTTTGTACGATGTTGTATTGAGAATGGTAAGTACCTATCCCAACACAACCCATCGGAGAACGCTTGGCAGCATCCGTAAATATATGGTGATATTCTAAGTGATCAGCAAGGAAATTGTTAAAACTTTTAGGACAATCGGGATCTAATTTATTACGTACACAGTTAAATTTAATGATGGGGCTGAATTGTAAACTCTCATAACTACAGTTAAATATGGGAAGTTTATTGGAACGGTGAATAGGAGAAGAAAGTGAAAGGAATTTTTTATAGCTTATAACTAAACAAGGCGCACGTTTATGGGACCAGTAATCTGAAGATTCAATCTGCAACACTAAAGAGTCTAGTTTAGGAATGAGAGGATGAGTTGAGAACTGAAGAATCCGGAACAAATATTTGTCTGATAAGAATTGTCTTCTAAGATGTAAAGGAGCTTCCCCACATTCAACTTGGAGAGCATTAATAGGACTAGACTTCATGGCACCCGAAATAATGCGTAATGCTTTAGACTGAATACGATCCATTTTTTTAAAAGCTATACTACCAGGTTCTAAAACGAACAATCCATAATCCAGAGTGCTTCTGATAATTGCGTTGTAAATAAGTTTCAACAAAAACGGATGTGCACCCCACCACACACCAGAGAGGCATCTAAGCATGTTTAGGTGATTTTCACATTTGTTGACAATATAATCACAATGAGGAACACTACTTAATTTACAATCAAGTATTATACCTAGATATCTGAATTTATCTATAACTGGAATAGGTATATCCTTATAAAAGAGGAACTAAGGGAATATTTCTCTTCCGGGTGAATAAAACAGCCGCGCTTTTAGACGTGGATAAATCCAAACCGTTTAGATGTAACCATAACTCCAAATTAGATAAAGCAGAATTGATGGCACAGCGAGCTTGTTCAACAGATTGGCTTGAAGAATATAATAATAAGTCATCGGCATATTGAAGAACTTTAACATGGTTAGTAATTAAAGACGAGTCTAGATCAAAAGTGTAAATATTGTATAAAAGGGGACTGAGCACAGAACCCTGTGGCAGACCCCTCCATACAAGATGAGATACCTCGTGATCTCCTATTATCATGTTAACAGAGCGTTCAGTCAGGATATTAATAATAAAATTCGACAAAATCAATGGAACCTGCAAGGCTTTTAATTTATTTAGTAAAACTGATAATACAACATTATCATAAGCTGCATTAATATCAAGGAAAACTGCAATGGTGGAATGGTTATTAGAGAAGGATAATCGAATATCCGATGTTAAAATACTTAAACAATCAGTTGTACTTTTACCTTTTCTAAAACCATATTGTGATTCTGCCAAAAGACTGTTACTTTCCACATACCATTCTAGGCGATTTTTAACTAAGTGCTCCGCTAATTTCATCAGGATTGATGACAAGACTATGGGACGGTATGAAGAAACGTCAGATGGAGTTTTATTTGGTTTAAGGAATGGCAACACCATTTGACGTTTCCATTCAACAGGGATGTTTCCTGAATTCATGATAGAATTAATAAGCTTTAAATAATAAATGAGGACGTCATCATTTATATTAGCAAAAAAGGAATACGGGATGCCATCAATGCCCGGTGCAGAATCCTTAGTTTTATGAATAACACCTTTTAATTCAGTGAGAGTAATGGAAGATTTAGTGTCGTATGAGTATCTTGGATATTGGATACGAGAGGCAGGCTAAGGTTAATAACCTCATCCGGTACCCATGGCGGTGCTAATTTATCTAAAAATTCACTGGCTAAAGAATCAGGAATGGGACAAGGGTTGTTATAAATGGACCTAAATCTACGAATATTGCGCCAGACAGTGGTAGGGTGAGTATTTGGAGAAATTGATGAGCAAAAATTACGCCAAGACTCAAATTTTTTCTTCTTAAAAAGTTTACAAGTTACATTAATTAAGTTGGTGACTATTTCAAAATTAATATCAGACATATCAAGGTTATAATTGTATTCAGTCTCTTTCCGTTTTTTAACCAATTCAGTGCACTCTGAATCCCACCATGGAGGCGAAGGAATTGTACTAATATTGTTATTTTTTTCAGGAAAAACTTCATCTGCCGCTGCGATTAATATAAGTGCTAAAGCTTCAGCACAACTATTTTCATTGCCATCAGAGATAACAGGCAAAGAGCAAAGCTTACTGTCAACAATGTTCCTAAATTTGTCCCAGTCATTATTATTTCTATTAGGTAGTTTATGTTTTAAGTTTGATCTCCTTAATGGTGCGTTTGGTTTTGAAAGAGGATAAGAAATAACTATTGGAAAATGATCACTGCCATAAGTAGAGGTCAAAGTATGCCAAGTTAATGAAGAGGCTAAGTTTGGAGAACAGATAGAAAGGTCGATTGCACTTTGGTTTTGAGTGGGATCTGAGCGACGTGTGGCAGCTCCCGAGTTCAAGATGCATAAGTTATGTAAGTCTATTATATCAAGTAATTCATCGCCATAACAATTAGAAGTTGAACAACCCCATGATTGGTGATGGCAATTAAAGTCCCCCAATATTAAGAAAGGCTTTGGAAGAGAAGAAAAGAGATTATTCATCTCTTGAAGGACAGAAGAGGAAGGGTGAGGAATGTAAATAGAAACAAGACAAGTGTGATGCACTTTAATAGCTACAATTGAGATTTCCTCACTATGAGGAGGTAATGTAATGATAGAAAAAGGTATAGAATTCTTGATGAGTATAGCTACTCCACCATACCCATCAGATCTATCCTCTCTAATGGTTAAATAACCGTTGATTTTAAAACTATGATTAGATTTGAGCCAAGTCTCTGCAAAGGCAAAGACAAATGGCTCATATTTGTTTAAAAGATATATAACATCACTCTTTTTGTTTACTAGACTGCGGCAGTTCCACTGGATTATTTTGGATGTGTTGTCCATTATGACTGGATTGAGATACATTGAAAGACGGGGCAACGTTGGACAGTGAAATGTTGAACTGAGAAAGAAGATTGTGTAATGCAGAAAGAAAATCATTTATGGAAAAATTTGTGTCGTTTTTTCCATTATTATTAGAAAGAGCACAACCATTTGATGGTTGGGGAATGTCATAATCTTTAATAATGGCATTGTGAGCCTCTTTATTATATCCTTGTACAGATTTGGGAGGGGAGCGTGGTTTGAGGAAGACAGTCTTTTTATAGCTACTTGAAGCAGGCATTCTATTAGGTGAAGAGATTGATGGGGTATGTGCAAAGTTTTTGGAAGGAGAAGATAAAAGTGTATCAGCATATGATTTAGTTACTGGTGGATAAAGTTTTTCCGCTTCAGCATAAGATACTGAACTTTGTGCCATGTATGTTTTAATTAATTTTTGCCTAGAAAATTCTGGGCAAGACTTATTCGTAGCATAGTGAAAACCAGAGCAAAGGCAACACGATGCACTTTCTTGTTCTCTTTCACAACTGTCCCCAGTGTGGCCTTGGCCACATTTATAACAATGAGGCTTGGACCTACACTGAATTTTAGTATGACCAAAACGACAGCAATTAAAACACTGTACAGTAGGGAAAATATATAAATCTACAGGTAATGCATTATAGCACATAAAAATTCTCTTTGGTAGAACCTGCCCATCAAATGTAACAACTATGGATTGGGATGGTTTCCAAATTGTTGTACCATCAACAGTGGTTTTAAAATTGAGGCGTCTGACTTTTAAGATTGGCCCGCAACCTATAGGTACTGTTATGTTATCAATAACCTCCTCCGGAGACCATTCCGCAGCAACACCACGCACTAAACCCATTCTAGTAACATTAAAAGTAGGTATAAAAGCTTTGTAATTATATGTTTCAAGACTATTATGTGTAATAAAGGAATTTGCGTTCAGAAAATTCGAAAACGATAAAGAAATTTTATTGCGTCCAATTTTTTTGACACTCCCGTTGATAATGTTTTGGAAGGCATTATGTTTTAGGAACTTGCCAAAAGTGATTGGGTGCAGTGTCGATCCATCATCTGGTGAAATAATATTTTTTTGTACATGAATGACAAAAGGCGCGCTGTCCGTTTTGTCGTATGTTTTCCGACCTATCTGAGATTGAACAACTGAGGGCAGAGTAGAGATATCGGGCATTTTGTTAGAAGTATTAGTTGTTTCCTTAGGGACGATTATTTCAGAGCAGCTAGGCTCTGATGCAGTAGGTTCTAGAGTAGAGTCCATGCAACCACAACCCGAAGACGCTGAACCGTGGTTTTTCCGGATACGGCGACGCTTATTACAGTGCTTGCACACATGAACACGGCTTCTTTTCAAATGTCGAGCTGAAGACGACCCATCGGTATCCATGCCCGATTCATTGGAAATAGTAACAAAATTGCCTGCCGGGGGCACATCCCCCGGATCAGGCGGGTCTTTCATTATCAGTTCAAATAGCTAAAAAAAACTTACCACTACCGATGAAAATATATAACACTAAAATTAAACTACAAGTAAAAGAGAATAGAACACTAAAACTACGACTACTGATCTTATATTTAGGGTTTTTAAATTTATAAATATTATATCAAAAAAGACGCGTCCGCCAAGTACGAAGTTTCCCGCGCTTTTTTTCATCTTTCTGTTTGTTTACAAAAACATTGCCCACATCAATGTTGCTAGATACGATTTTTTTCTAATTGGGGCAGCTTCAACGTGTTCTTTATGGTTTTTTTTTTGTACAACCTACAAGTTGAGGTTTAGGGGTTTTGTAGGTTTTTTAAAGGGGGGCCAAATTTTTATTATTTTTGCGATAGGACACACCGTTTTCGAGATATAAGCAAAAGAAAAAAAATACAGTTCTGTTTTTGCACTTGGAAGTCAAGGTGTTGGTATGAATTTTATTCCACACCTTTTAATCGCGATTAAAAATAGTCGGAAGCACTTTATAACCCGTCGATTTATTATAGTAGTTATTTTGTTTTGGTGTAATATATCCTTTTCAGTGTAATTTTGGTATCCCTGAAATACGGAAATCAAGAAAAAACAAAAAAATAATTCACCAAAAACCATCGCCTAATCAAGCCTTCGGGACCCAGTGGGATGTGGGAGTAATAGGGTGGGGAACACCATGGGATACCTCGAGGACATTGACCTTGACCTCAGGGTCATTCACCTTGACTTCAAGGTCAATGACCTTTAGCTAAAGGTCAGTGACCTTTGAAAAATCGCTGATTTTGACCTCAGGGTCATTGACTTTCAAAATGTCCTTGACCTCAGAGGCCTGAAGCGTCTATTCTACCCAAAAAAAAGTTGATACTGTAAAAAAGCGAAATTTATCTTCTTTTTTTTTCGAGCTCAAGGTAAATTTTTCATCGTCTAATCATTATTTCGTCGAGTCATTCACCGCCTCATCTAACCCAAATGATTCACCAACAATAGAGGGGATCTGGCGCTCGGCGGCCGCTGCCGCGGCACGCTCACTTCGCTCGCTCGCCTTCGCGCGTTTGTGGTCACTGTTCTAACCTAACCTAACCCAAATGATTCACCAACCTTAGGAGAACCACGGATCTTACCTGTTACTGCTCCTGAGAATCGTGGATCTTGACTTTTGGAATTTTGACCTTGACCCGAAGGTCAATGATCTTGAGTTCAAGGTTAATGTCCTTGAGGTGTCCCATAGTGTTCCCCACCCTATTACTCCCACATCCCACCGGGTCCCGAAGGCTTGATTAGGCGATGGATTTTGGTGTTTTTTTTTTTTAATTTTTTTCTTTTCCGTATTTCAGGGATCCCTAAATTACACTAAAAAGGATATATTATACCAAAAAAAAAAACTAGTATAATAAATCAACGGCTTATAAAGTAAAGTGGAGCCAAATAGTCTGATTTATTTTGACAATCAAAATTTTAGGTGACAAAACGTCAAATTCAGAATAGCCGAATTGCCATTTTCTCTAAATTATTATCTCAGTGCAATCTTAGTGCTGTCAAACTAATATATAGTTAAGTTGCGTTTCTTTAATCAATTTCAGAATGGGAAATCGTCGTGGGTTTTTGGACAGGATTAAACTAAATTTTGGTGATTTTTAGTCAAGTTTAGCGGCATTTGTGACAAGAGAATCGGCACCATTATGTACAGAGGCCAGCACATCAAGCTACCCCAATCTGTCTGTCTGTTGCGTTCAGTTCGAACGCAAATTCAACAAAACAAATTGTGAGATTTGTTTGACATGACAAGTATCGAAACATCTCATGTTGAATGTTTTCTAAGGTGTGTGTAAGGTACGCCGGGCAGGGTTACCATATCTCAGGATTTCTAGGCTCTTAGGATTGCGGCCGAATTTTGGAAATCGCAGGATTTTTTGAATTTTCAATCAAATAGAGTACTTAGTAGATTTTTCAGATCTTTTTATTACAAAAACAAATATTATTCAGACTAATTTAAAAATAAACTTTGGTCATGTGAATTGCACAAATAAAATCATCACATAAAATCTATGAAACCTATTCTACTGATCAGTTTTATCGTAATTATTTTGCGATGATACCTTTTTATGTAACCTTTAGGTAACCTTTTGTCTTTTAACACTGTGCTATTTATAATGCTTATCGCACGTTAAACTCTTCATATTACGAAACCACCGTTGGCGTTGGTGGGAGGAGTGGATGGTAGATACCATCCACCCCTCCCACTAACGGTATCTTCTCGCGACGCCTGGGCAGTGCGTGCAGATGTGCACGCATTGCCCAGGCGTCGTGCTTCGTGCCGCGGGATACAAAGGTGTAAATTGCGTTTGCGAATGAATTTGCAAAATTCGGGAAAATCTCAGGATTTTTCAATGGAAATTAGGCTTTTTCTCCGGACTTGTAATTTTTCTATCTGGTAATCCCCGGGGGCCGTGATGCTCTATGGGTGTAAGGTGGCTCGGCTCGGCAGAGCCGACGTGCCGATCCGCAAGTTACCTGTACGATGTCCATGCGTACCATGTGCCGAGTCGGCACATGGTCAGGTAACTTTTTGCACTAGCATTGCTGTCACCGTACTTAGTCAACAAGAAAGAAAAAGTGTCCATCCAGAGAAGAGTGAGCTCACGAGCTCACACATGATTAAATAGCGTTTCTATGACAATCTAAATGTAGTCACTGCGATATTAAAGTCCTACCAACTTATCTGTGAACTGAAAGAGGACGGCACCGTCCACACATGCGTCGGCACAATCGAATGAAATTTCAACATGACGGCCGTAGTTCTAATTTTCGCCATTTCACAGATAAGTTGGTAGGAGTGTACCTATAAATTATAATGTACACTCCTACCAACTTATCTGTGAAATGGCGAAAATTGGAACTACGGCCGTCATGTTGTTTCATTCGATTGTGCCTACGCATGCCATTCGACTGTGTCGACGCATCGACGGTGCCGCCTCTTTCAGTTCACAGATAAGTTGGTAGGACTGTACTCTGTGATTGTGTGTCAGAGGTGTCAAAACGAATCAGATACGCAACTATCTTTTGACGCGGTAGGGCCAATCTAACAATTTATTTGCTACTGAGCTGCCAATGCTGTCATCATTGTCATAACACCCGTCACTACGGCCCACAGAGTACTTTTTACATATAGGTAGCCGTAAGCTAGTTTTCCTAGAAATGCGGTGGCCGTTACGGCTGTCATGAAAATGATGACAACTGCAATGATTTAAATCGTTAGATTCGCCCTACTGCGTCAAAAGATAGTCGCATTTCTGCTTCACTTGATCACCATGGAAACGCTGTTTAATAATTTGTGAGCTCACTCTTCTCAGTATGGACACTTTCTTATGACTAATTACGGTGAGCGCAAATTTAGCGATTTAAATCTTTAGGGGGCTGGGTTTGGTGAAAATGACAGATTTTCATGACAGCCGTTTAGTTGCTTTCCTAGGAAACCAGCATCAGGGTGCGTTTCCATTGACGCGGAGCTGGGCGGAACGGAGCGGAGACGTGCAGGAATCGTCCGATCACAGACGAGACAAGAGACGCGATGAAGAATTCAACCATTATATAGATTAATAGATTTTATGTATTTTTAGGGCCGTGTTTATATAATAAAATCAATAAGTCTCTAAGTATATATAGTTTAAATTGTAAAAAATGTAGTGACATGTTGAATGAATACTTGGCGACATTTAATTACTCAGACACTGAAAAATTGCTAGATGTAATGCAATAAGTTTATTAGTGTTAAGTCAATTTTTATTTAAAATATAATTTATGTATAAATGCTAGCTCTATGTACAGTATTATATTGTCCACTAAAGCTCGCAGCGTTGTTAAGTGATCGCCTGAAACAAAAGTTTGAATAAACCTACATCAGGCAGGTCGCTATTGTATTGATTAGACCTTTATCCAATAAATATAAGATTTACACTAGATTTTAAGCATAGTTTAAGATTTTCTTACCAATATTAATATGTAACTTTGTAATGTGTAACTTCTACGTAATTTATTTAATGTGAACTTATGAATAAAATATTCTATTCTATTCTATTATGTTTGATCGATTCCTGCACGTCTCCGCTCCGCTCCGCCCAGCTCGGCGTCAGTGGAAACGCACCCTTATAGCAAACCGTAGCTTTAGGCTTCATGTACGCGACTATATGATCGCTGGCTCGCTGGTCACTGAAGCTAAACGTGTCGTGTCTTCAATCGCCCAAGTAGATTTACGACGACGCAGCGGCACCTCTCAGGCGCTGCGCGACCGCCCACATAAATTAAAATGATTGTTTCAAATTAAATAAACTTTTAAAAATTTAAAATTAGGTATTTATATTTTAAATTTTACAAAAAATTATTACTACGAAATCTTACCTACATACAAAACCTTACGAGGAAATAATAGTCTTAAATCTATAATTTCTATAAAATATATGAAATATGGATAAATCTAAGTAAAAATAATATTTTAACATTATGTATTGTAAATTAAATTGTATAATTATTATTTATGGATGTATGGAATTTATTTACATTTATAATTTTGATTTCATTGTTAATTTGTATTTCATAATTTGTGTATAAATCAAATAGTAGACAAAAGAGGTTTATTCACAGACCAAGGAGAAGATTAGTAATCACTTAAATAATGTCACACAACATCGTATTCTATGTACGCAACTACGCAGCACACATTGAAACGTTACTTTCACTCTGAGATATGGAACACTCGAGGTTGTGGCGTCAGGCTTATAACATGCCCGTTTTCTAAAGATCAAGAGGAGTTTCCGTTTTCGCCGTTGTCTTGGAAATTGTTGACATTCACAGAGAAGGGTGCGCCCAATCCATATAAATGTCCACTCGAACTTTCGATGTTGTCATCAAAGAATATCTGTAAATAGAAGTGTTTAGTTTTTGTTAGTAGATACTGTTGTGTAGGTACTAATATCCTAAGTCCTATTAGTTACATTTGGAAACAGAAAATTAATACTGACCAATTAAAGGAGATTGCTAAGCTACCCTACCTCCCAATAGCTTAAAGATAAATATGCAGATGGATAGATCGCTTCAATGGGAATATTTATTGTTATGATGACTTCTCTCAATTGTTTTTTAGGATGGAGCTACAGAACCCTAAATATGAGTAATTAAGTATCAAGTAAATTCTGATATTTCTTTAATTAACTAAATTTCATTACTACTGTGCCTTTTAAACATCATAATAACTTCTTAATATGACGACTTCTCAAATATGAGTAATTAAGTATCATGTAAATTCTGATATTTCGTTAATTAAGTAACTTTCATTACTACTGTGCCTTTTAAACATCATAATAACTTCTTAATATGACGACTTCTCTCAGTTGCTGGTCTATTTGAAGATACAGAGCCCGAAATGTGTACAATTAAGTTAGTTCTAATATTTTGACAGTTAACTAATTATAACCCAGGAACCATTCGCTTTGAACAAAAAAAAATATTTTTATATTAAGAGATGGACAGCACGGTGAGTCTCCTCACCTGCTGGCCCTACCTCCCAACTCCTAATAACATTAAGACAAATTTAATTGAAAAGATAAGTTTACGGAAAATATTTGTTAAATTGTTTGAAGTAAAATCGTGTTAAATTTGTCTTTAACATAAGTGAAATCTCATAAACATTTTACATCAATCATCATGCTCCTGCCCTAATCCCCTAGCAAGTAAATTTGGATTATTAGTTGTCTGAATATTGTAATAACATTACGCATCTATTTCCGGAAGGGATAGACAGAGCAGAGGTGTAGGTATACGTGTGAGATGATGTGTGTAGGTACATTTTGAAAGGTGGCACAAATATGGGTGTGCCATACTATGGGTTCAAAGATAGCTACAATGTGCGTGATAAAATTAAAAAAAAAAAAAAAAACTTTAATTTTATTGAATGAATACTTTAAGGGAAATTTAGATTTTTTTCCCCGAGGTAAAAGCATTATTTAAGAATCGTAGCAGGTGGCGTTCTGTAGTTTCTACCTACCCCCCATGGGAAGAAAGCGTGAGTTTATAATATGGATATCACCGTATGATTGTGAATACCGTTAGTTTATAATCGACCTCGCGAGATTGTAAACTGCCGATAAATTGTGAACCGTACCATACTGCTTACAATATAAAGTATTAATTTTCGATAATTTATCCACGTCAAACCGTCAAATTGTAAACGAACCTACACTTATCACAATCTGTCCGATTTTATCACTCGTACAATTGTGAACCGTCCCTGATTGGTAGGTCTTGGCGGGAGCCGACTTGGTCGCAGTAACTAAGCCAAGGCACCCACCCCGACCAAATGGGTTTAGGTTAGGTTAGACCTGTGACCAACCACGCGCGAGCGAACCTAGCGGTGGTGCCACGGAAGCGGCCGACGAGCGCTTCTTCCATGTTGGTCGCAGTTACTTGGCTAATTATTATTAGTGCAAGGTGCGTTCGTCGCATGCAAGTTTGATATTCACAATTTATCGGTTTGTTTATTTATCATGGATAAATTATAAACTATCGAAAAATTATGCGTTAAATTGTAAATGGTTTCTTGCAGTTCACTATTTTTTGATAGTTTATAATCTCGCGAGTTAGATAAGCTAACGAAGTTCATAATCATACGGTGACATGTATGTAAAGGAGAATGGGTAAGGCCGTACCCAGACACAAAGTTAATTGTAGCATTATGAACTATAACTATAACTCGCAGAAGTCGGATGCACACCAAATCTATTGCAGTTTTTCGCCAACTACCTGCAAGACAGGCAGCAGTACGTGGACTATAATGGATGTGAATCGGACCTATATTACACCTGGTCCGGTGTGAGTCAAGGCAGCAACTTAGGGCCTCTCGAATTCATAAGAATGGTAAACGATATGCCGGAGGTCGTGAGACATGGCTCTTGTTTACTATTTGCAGATGACCTTAAGTTGCTGCTCGAGGTCAAAAGTGAGTCTGATTGCGAACGCTTGCAGGAGGACATAGACAGGATAGTGGAATGGAGTCACAGAAACAAGCTCTACTTCAATGTATCGAAGTGCTCGGTGATGAGTTTCACCCGCGCACGTGCACCGCTACTTCGCGAGTACGTGGTGGACGCAGTGCCTATGCAACGAGTCACACAAGTACGTGATTTAGGAGTTTCTGTTACTCCTGAATTGTCATTTCGCGATCATATAAATGAGATCTGCAAGCGAGCATTCAGAAACATGGGTTTCGTACTGAGACAGACACGAGACTTCACCAACATTGCAGCCGTCAGGGTCCTGTATGACGCACTAGTCAGGAGTCATCTGGAACATAGTGCTGTCATATGGGCTCCACATGAGGCCAAATATTCTGTAATGTTGGAGCGCGTTCAGAACAAGTTTAAGCGTCACTTGTACAGGAAGCTCTATGGGGTATACCCGTTTTACCCGTTAATGTACCCCACTCTATTTGTACTGGGTATGGTCGGGTACAATGAATTGAGGGTGCGACGGGAATTTACACTTGTCGCCTATCTGGTGAAATTACTTCGTGGCATCGTGCATAATCCTGGAGTGCTGCATCGCTTAAGTTTTTGCGTGCCGGACCGCTATGTGTGGAGGCGGCGGCGCCCGCCACTGCTGGCCGTGCCGACAGCTAGAACCAGCCTACTCGCCAAAACACCAGTGACTCGGGGAATTCATATAATCAATGAACTTCATTACAAAATTGATGTGTTCACGTGTCATTTGAGTGAATTCGCAAGGACACTGTTATTTATTTTGTGTTATAATATAGATTAATATAGGTGGTAGGTATGTTTTTTGTGTTGTATTGTGTTAAAGTTAGTATTATGTTACAAATTTTTTTTTTGTTATATTATATTTAAATTTTAAATAAGTTACACTTCTGGACACATCTATTGGCCCACCTTAGAGTTTAGGTTTCGATGGCCCCTACCGAAATATGATTGCTAGATTGAACAAAAACTGTTGATGCAGTTTTAAACCTGATACATTTTACCATCTTTTTCGATCGTATTGTTTTAAATTTGAATTCAGAATACCATACGACATGGAGCTACGCCTAACAAGTCGGATATGCGCCTTGTTAAAGGCAATTGATTTTTGAATAAAAAACATGTTTTATCAAATAAAGGTTTAATTTAATAACGCGTGTTGCCTCCATGGGCATCTACCACAGCTCACATACGATTAGGCATTGAGTTTATCAACCGCTCTATGAAATTTTGAGGGATCATCTCCCATTCCTCTTCTATGGCAGTTTTCAACTCCTGCCTCGTCTGGGCAACTGGCTGACGAGCCCTAACACGTCTTTTTAGCTCGTCCCACATGTGCTCAATGGGGTTCATGTCTGGGCTTCTGGCTGGCCAGTCCATAACTGTGATGTTCACATCCCGAAGATATTCCCTGACGATGCCGGCCGCATGGGCTCTTGCATTATCATGCATAAAAAGGAAATTTGGGCCCACATAGTCCGCGTATGGTATCACGTGAGGTTCTAAGCACTCACGAATGTACCTTTCAGCATTTAATGTTGGCAGCCGTGGTCCTGTAACAACCTCAAGTTGAGTTTTGCCGCTCGCGGATATACCGCCCCAGACAGTCCATGAGCCACCGCCATAAGCAACCCTCTCTTCAAAGCAGCATTGTGCGAAACGCTCTCCCTTACGTCGGTAGACCTTCTTCCTTCCATCATTGCCATGTAACACAATTTTAGACTCATCAAAAAAGAGTACACGGCTCCAATCTTGCTGTGTCCAATTTAAATGACTGCGTGCGAAATGAAGGCGCGCTGTTCGGTGGGCTCGCGTTAGTTTGGGGCCATTAGCTGGCTTGTGTGGTACCATATCGCGTTCTTTTAACCTTCTCCGAACAGTTCGAGCGCTCACAGATACTCCGTGGAAGTCGCGAAGTTAGTTTTGTATCTGAATGGAGGTAAGGTGACGATTTCTCAAGCTGGTCGTCACGATGAATCGATCCTGCCTTTCAGTTGTGACCCGAGATCGTGGCCTTCCTTGGCGACGAACAAAGCCGCCAGTCTCTAGGTACCTCCGATAAACATTTCGGACCGCAGATCGACTTAAATTAAGTTGAGCACTCACGTTTCTTTGGCTGTGTCCGGCCTGAATAAGTGCCACAGCTTGGGCGGCGACTTCAGGTGAAGTATGCATAGATTATTGATAGAACCTCACCTTAATGTTAAGAATAAGTAATGTTTGTTGCAAAACCAAAGATATCAATCACTCTTTCAAGAATTAAATCCAAGTAAACCAATAAAACCAAGTTTTCTTAGTATTCGATTGTTTGATATCAACAAACAGGCTCCAAATTGTCTTTTGTTTCTTTAAATTCTGTGTTCGAAATTCAAAAAAAGACTATTGAATGAAATTGTGAATGTGCCAGGTTCAAAACTGCATAAAAACTTTTTGCTCGACCTAATATAAAATTTTAGCTAGGACCAAACGAAACTGAAAATACAAGGTGGGCCAAAAGATGTGTCCAGAAGTGTAGTATAAGTAGTTTTGTAAATGACCGCACTGTCGCATTGGGTACATACACCTGTAATGATAGTGTAAGGGAGATTTGAATAAATAAATAAATAAATATGTCGGTCTTTGTTGCCCTCATCGAAAAGTTTAATTAATACTGGGATTCAATGGGAGAAAATAGATATGTGAAGAAAATAAGTTGATTTAACAAATATAAAAATAATGAAATAAAAGAACAGGAGAGTTCTTTACTTACATACACACACACATAAATCACGTCTTCTTCCCATAGGGGCTTCCCGTAGGCAGAAACTACAGAACGCCACTTTTACGATCCTTATATACATCTTTTGCCTCGTTTTCACCTGACCTTTCTGAAGAACATAACTATAATAAATGTCCCGGCATTTCCACTCACATTTGCCTTGTAAATAGCGCACCTGTTGCCTGATTAGGCAACAGTTATTGTGAGTTATTGGTGCCGATCCTGTTATACACCGAACTAAACTAACTAAACTATCACTAAAATTCCTTACTTTTTGCTATGAGAATCTTAGAGCTATTCTGCAAAAAAAAACCTCTAAATTTAATAACAATTTTGACACAACTACAATCAAGTTTGACAATCGTGACTCCGCGTGGTATAGTGCCTGTAGTATATTTGACCCGGTGGCTTTAATTGGAACTAACGAAATCACTATGAAGTGACAGGCTTGTCATATTTTGTTCACCGACATCGCTGTCATTACCGGGTCAAATATCTTTTAGAGCTGGAGGGGCGCAGGGAAGGGGCAGCTTCAACGTGTTTTATATGGAATGTAGGTACCTTTTTATTTGGTACCTTTTTTTTTTGGTACTTTTTTTATTTGGTACTTTTTTTTTTTGGTGCCTACATGTTGAGTCATAGGGGTTCATGTATTTTATAAAGGGGGGGCAAATTTTCATTATTTTTGCGATAGGACTCACCGTTTTCGAGATATATGCAAAAGAAAAGAAAAAAATACACTACTGTTTTTGCATCCGAAGTCAAGGTCTCGGTGTGAATTTTAGTTCATGTCAACTAATATTATTCCACACCTTTTTAATCGCGATTAAACATAGTCTGATTCAGTTTGACAATTAAAATTTTAGGTGAAAACCATGTGAAAACAGTCAAATTCAGAATAGCAAAATTGCCATTTTCACTAAACTAATAACTCCGTACAATCTTAGTCCTGTCAAACTAAAATATAGTTAAGTTGTGTCACTTTAGTCAATTTCAGAATGGGAAATCGTCGTTTGACAGGAATAAACTAAATTTTAGTGATTTTTAGTCTAGTTTAGAGGCATTTGTGACAAGAGAATCGGCACCATTGTCGAGTTATTGTGAGTGGTTACTTCATTCAAATCTACCTAGCCTTTTACCAATTATGTTGGGGTCAGCTTCCACTGTAACCAGTATTTTACATGGAGCGACTGCCTACCGGACCTCCATAACCCAGTTGTCAGACTTGGGCTTCTGACTACCCGTAACGATTGTCAAAGATCTACGAATGACAGCCGGGACTCATCAGTCTTTATGCTAAACAGTCAATCATCTCTTGTAAACAGTCTCCCCAAATATACAAACTCATTTGCTCGCTCCACATTCGTTATCATTTATTTTCACATCACAATTCACACACACATCCTCTTCTCTTACAAACACCATAACCTTCACCTTATTCACATTTATATTCATCCCTTTCATCTTATACGTTTCATCCATCACAGTCATCATGACTTGCCACTATTCTGCTAACAATGCCAGTAGAGCTTGATCATCTGCGTAAAGAAGTCATTTGACAGGCAACACATTCATCCTCAATCCGCACTCACCTTTTTTCAAATCTGTTAGACAACTATCTATGTACAAGTTGAACAGCCACGGTGACGATACAAAACCCTGTCTTCTTGTTCCCTTTGAGATGCAGAACCAGTCCTTGTCTTATTTATCCTAACAAAAGCACTGGAATCCTTGTCTATAGATTTCAGTGCCCGTACCAAGTGCCAGCCATGCATGGATAGTGTCGACGACAGTTCTTTATTTTTTATTCCTTTATTTCATTAACATACACATCATTTATATTTAAAATATTTTTATAAAAACATAAAATAAAAAGATTTAAAAATATAAAAAGCATAGTAGCCCACCGATATCGGGAACAGAGTCCAAGCTACCGGTGGTCAGAGATCAAGAGAGAGGAACCTCCCCACTATGCGTGCCGTGTCCAGGAGTACTGCTTTCTGAATCAAACCTTGGACCCAGCCACGCAATGAGAGGCTTCTGTGGTGTTGGTCGAGGTTATCTGCGATTAGGTTATTAAACGTAACTATTATAGGTATAATGATTGCAAAGTCCACGACCCACATGTCGACAACCTCGTGTGCTAAGTCAAGATACTTGATTTTTTAACTTTCTTAGTTTCACGAGATTCGTCATAAAGGACAGCGATATCAACAATCATTGCACGGCGCTCTCGTCACTTTATCACCACAATATCAGGCTTATTGGCTACAACAGGGCTTTTTTTTTTTTTTTTTTTTTTTTTTGTGGATGGGAAATCATCAAATGACTTCTCCCGCTCTGGGCAGAGCGGGAGGGCGTGTCGGACTTTTACTGACTAAAACCCACCCATGCTCCTTCAACTGCCCGTGCCAGGGCCACGGTATCTCTTTCGAACTACCCGCGACCCCGGCGGCATCGGCCCAATTGACCCCGTCACTGCTGACATCTCTTTGAGGCGCGCGTGGAACACAACGCGCCGTCGACCCGGGCCTGTTCCTTACCGGACGGCGAGCTGCCCATTACTCGTCGTCCGCAAGCCCGCGCCTACGGTGGCCGGGAATCGGCAATCGATTCCCGCCGCCCAGGGCGTCTCCTACGGCGGCTAGGGGCGCGAGGGCGCGGCTGTTGCCTCTCCCTCACGCGTTCCGCTTCCTCCTTCGCGAGCATTACTGCTTCGCAGAAGGAGGTGACGGCTTCCCATACACTCTCGCTCCGCACCATGGCCTGGACCAGGTTTGGACGCGAGAGATCGCCGCCGCCGATCGCCTCCGTGAGAAAACGGCGGTGCTCCGCCCAAGCCGGGCAGACCTCCACTGTATGCTCCACCGTGTCCTCCGGGTGATCCACACAATGGTGACACCCGGGCGTTTCCTCCCGCCTTATCCGAAACAGGAACCTCCCGAAACAACCGTGTCCGGTGAGGACCTGCGTCAGGCGGAAGGTGAGGACGCCGTGGCGCCTCTCCAACCACTCCTCAAAGAGGGGACTTATCGCCGCAATTGTGGCGTGCCCAGGCTACAACAGGCCTGTTAGTGATGATAGATCGATCTCAGTACAATTTGGCGTGACCATTTTCGAGAACCGGGTTGGGCACATACCTGTAATATAGTACTTTGAACTTTACCAAGATTGTAATGCAAGGCAAGTTGCTGGTGCATAATCCTAGCACTAGATTGTGTCTGTGCTCTACTCAGCGTTAGCAAGACGAGAACAACCAGAAACAATAGCTATGACGGATTGATTTACCGGGACACTGGCATGCCCGCTAGATGGTAACTGTACCGTCTTTGACAATGCATTTCCGATAATTATTCGTCATGATAACTTCATCCATAATCGCACAGATAAAACCTTCGGTTTCCCCAACAACCACAAACGCAGCCAGGATAGACGCCAAAAAGTCTACATCAGGCCCATGGAGGGCCCGGAAAAAGCTCTTTGCCTAGCCATACTTCCTTACGATCGTTAGTATCAACTGCAGGTTTGCACCAGTTCTCTTTCGCCAAGGAGAGCGGGGTGAGGCCCTCGTCCACCGCAACCACATCTCGATGCATCCCCACGGCTTTATTCTTCTTCTTAACAATTACATTCAAACAAACTTAATTATCAACGTTATTATATTGTCCCACGCAATGGCTGGGCCAACGACAGGTTGTTTATTTAATCAACTTAACTTCTTCAAATATCTTTTTTTCTCCAAGTGAATTCAGGCATGCTGTCTTAAGATTAATTGAACTACTCCATGAGGACATAAAAGACAGCCATACTTCATAATGCTGCAGTCAAATTAATTTTTTGGTATGGGGTCCATACAAGATTACCCATTGTCCTTTAGATTTTTTCTTAAGGACGCAGTTACAAATGGGTAGTCAAATCATTACTTTTTTACACTAAAGTATGTCTATTAAATAAAAAGCTTTGAATTCTTAAAATGTTTTTTGGCCGAATTGTTGACAGATGTGCAAGGTACGATTCTGAACTATAAATATAATTTTAGATAGGTAGTTTCTCAGTAACTATACCGAATTAAAAATTTTTCACTTTGGTACATTCTTTTTCGAATCCATATTTATACCATTGCATGGACCTTATAAATTATTTTTGCACAAAGTAACTTAGTTTGTTTGTACAGAATGCATGGATGACGGCTTCATTATGGGTATTGTTACCCCCTGTATGTCTTATGGCTATTGGACAGATACCCACAGTACGATAGTACGTTGCCCATTCTCATTTGACTAGTGTCTGTAGGTTTGTTTGTAACAACTTCAACAATTTAGTTACCTCTTTGATTTTAAAGAAGGCCATTCCTGTGAGATGCGAGTCGGAACCAGCTTGGTGCTGCGGCCCTACTCGACGCAGCTCAAGTTGGTCTGCCACCTCCTGCAGACCACCCTTCAAGTTTTTGCATAACTTCATTAAGTACTGGAATAAGACATAATAAACAAAACAATTAAAAGGAGAACTGCACGCTCAAATAAGATGACTAAATATTTTTCACACCTGCTCGATAATGTCAAATTATAGTTATGTCATGGAAACATAACCTAAAGTAAGTCATTATAACTAGTGATGCAACCAGTGGCGTGCACTCCATACATGCAAATAAGCTCTGCATACCCTGTAGTCCCATACATACATGCCCCTCGAAATGATAAATAACTTTAACGCAAGAAAAATCATGGTAATAACTATATTAATCTAACTTACTCGCTATCTCACTGTTTATAACGCGATTTACGCGCCATCTATTATTTTCATTTGAAACGAATTTCTTGAAGCGAGCGGCGACAACCGCGCAGGCAGCGCTCCCGGTGAGCATAAGCAGAACAACGCCGTGCTTATTTTTCATACAACGCAACCCGTGTAGTACACAGCAATAGTGTGACTGTGTGCGTGAAAATGTATGCGTGTGTTTAAGTTCTGGAAGCACAGCTTATTTTGCAACCCGTCCAAATTGAGAAGCCGTAAAAGCACCGCTTAGTTGTTGATTACAGAGGGTTGACTTTTTTAGTCGGATTGACCAAGATTAGTTCGTATTATTTTGTAATTTGTAAAGTTTTTACACGCTTTTATTCAACTTGCAATGTTTGTTTGTTTTTTCGCCATATTGTTTTGATTTGATTGTTTTTCTTGGCGCAAGTGATTGACTGTATATTATTATGTAATTATTTTAATCATTTGTAAAAAATTGAAAATTATACCTGTGAGACCTGTGCTGCCGAAGTGTGTTAAATAAATTAAAATCTGCCGCTTTTCGACGTTATATTTTGAGGAAAAAGTTAAATTCATTGTAAACGGAAGGTGTGAACCCGGGTTTTATTTAACTCAAAAAAAAAAAGGTAATGCCTCTCGTTATTTTCATAGAAGTTTTGTCATACCTAATTATTACCTACTGGCAAACATGTTGTGTATAACACAAACACATTGTATTTTATCCCTTGCTTTTTGTTTACAAATCAAGATAAAAATAATGTTTGGACCTTTATCGGATATTCAGATTAAAATATTTTAGATATTCGTTGTGGTCGCAAACAAACATCATGCGAAGCCAATGGCGCCGTGCGGTAAGAGTCAGTGTAAGATTAGGGTTAGGGTAGGTGAGGTCGGGTAAAACAAACGGTCAGGAAAAAAACTTAGGTACTAGTTTCAGCTTGTTCAAGTTTTTATTTTTTATTTTAGACGTGCATACCCTGTCTGAAAACTCTGTGCACGCCACTGGATGCAACGAATATGAATATTCGTAACCGTCGAATACTTTCATGACATTCGTAATTGTTGACTTCCTAGAAATACCATTTATTTACTTATAGTTAATTAAAACGGTACAACACCAATTACTTACATTAATTAACATAGAAACTTATAAGTAGATAATTTTGTTGTATAAATATAATTTAATTAAAATCTAACATGGAACAGTAGACTCCCTTGCATTGTTTTTCTCACAGAACACCAGACATATACGCATAATTTTACTCCATTCATCCGCAAACATATCACATTCAGGGTTGACAGTCAGAAGGGCGTTGAGCATCTTCAAAGTACGACACACGGGGGATTCAGCTCTGGCGAGTGTTGGCCGATGGTTGCGCAAACAGATTGTGCCGGCGGCTCGGACGGTGTCCGATGTATTTATCGGACACAAATAGTCGACAGAAAAGGCCAAGGAGTTCTGGGCAGTCTATACGTCCCCTTAAGGTTTTACCATATTGCGTTGCGACCGAGTTGACAGACATAAAGATTCAATTATAATATAAATCATCTAACGTTGTTTTATCTAATTGGTACTAAAAGTTGAGCCTAGTGGTTTTAAATTGTTAAATAATTTCGTCCCGAAAACATGGCAAAAGTTATTCTTAGGCTATTTTCAACATCAGGAAATATACAGGGTGACTGGTAATTAGTAACAAATAATTAGTATATAGACAGAAAAAAGGAATCGTTTGTCGCCTAAAAACTTGCAACTATTTTTTTTAAATAAATTCCTGTAATTAAGTAATTTTACGGATTAAATTAAGTACATGTAAATATTTATATTGCGTGTTTAATTTCCTTTCACGTTCTTTGACTAAGTAGTAGAATCGGGTATTCGTACTCGTATTCGGCGTATAGTCGGTATTCGTATTCGTAAAAGTAGTATTCGTTGCATCACTAATTATAGCCCTGAGGCTAGCCGGGCAATAACATTGTACAGTACAACACAACTTAGATGTAGCATAGATTTGAAAATTTGCATTAATTAATATTAAGACTGTATCTGGTTATATGGCTTTACAGGTTATTGCGTATGCGTAAAAGCAGTAATAAAAATTGGTGATGTTGAAGGCGTACTCAGTTCGGATCGTGATCGGATTTACGAATTTTGCCGATGCTACATCTAAGTTGTGTATATTGTACTGAATTTAATTATAACCCACTGGTCAATAATATGATTTGAATTTGGAACCGTAACTAAAAATTGTATAAAAACTTTTACAAAATAAACATATTCGAAAATCGAACGGGGCTACAGTCTAATTTTTAATTCGACGGAATTCTGACATTTCACAAGTGTTGCCAATAATAAAACAGCCTTACTAAAAACGAAACGCATTTAAGCGAAATAAACAAAAAAACCTTTCTTGAATTTAAGGTTTCAATTAGAAAGACTAAAACTTAAAAATTTAGTGATCATTTTAAAATGGTAATCAGATTTTTTATTATCAAATTATTGAAGTTACAATAATTAGTAAGGTAATTAATTTTCTCTCACAGGAATCCCTGTTCACTAATGCATAGGTTACAAACCTTTTTTTAGGAATATCTTTTTGTTTATAAAATCTTCGCTTCTTGTAACTACGGACAGACAACGATGATGATATTCATGTTATTGATACCTAAATAAATATTTTGTGCACGACGCCCTAAGGTCACCTCGTTCCTAAGCGCAAGTAGCGGGCCGGGCGCTAACATCAGCTGTGCGCAACGCCATTAGCTCACCTCGTTCGTAAGCGCAAGTAACGGGCCGGGCGTTAATATAATAGTTATTACGATAGTTTTATGTAAAATTATAATATCCTTGTAAACGGTAGAAAATAAGTTATAAGAGTTGTATTTTTATTATGTGTAATTGTGTGTTATGTGTGTTAGTCTAATAAATAACATTGTGTGATTTATTTTCTTGCCTCTGCGACGCCCACAGTAGAATTAATGGAACGTCGCAGAGAGCAGACCTATATTTGTATTAGATAGGTTTAAATAGTAGAAAATAGATTATAATGTATATTGGAATAAATAGAACAAGGTAGAACATGTACATAGAATAGAAAAATAAATAAACAATAGCGGGGGTGAGGAAGGGTGAGGAGACGGTAGAGGGGGTACGCCTCAGTGTATAAAAAGCGGGCCATTTTGTACCGCCGTGTGACCACCCCGGAATACATTCCGACCTCGCCGCCGAGGTCGCAATCGTAACCGCCCCCCCCCCCTATCCCCTACTCGGTGAAGCTGTGCCAGCTGGGGGCACAGCTGAGCCTGTAGCACTTGTCCCCCCCGTCATGATCCAGCCTGCCCCGTCTGGCTGTCATATTATTATTAGCGACGCTCAGTCGACTAATAATTTACCTTAGTTTTAGGCCTGGCCGGGGGCTTTAAGTTCGCTTAAAGAACCCACAGGAAACGCCCGGTTGAGCAGTCTCGACCCTTAGTGGTCAACTGCGAGATGCCATATATAAATAACTAACTAATAATAACTACCGCCGTGCAGTTCAGTTCCAGTATTCGGAGAGAACACTCCTAACTAGAAGAAGTCTTACCGCTCCTCATTAGTTCCTTGCCTTCGTTTGCCTCCAAAACAATTCCTGCAAGTGTTTTATTCTACGAGGTTCGAGCTATCCCCAATATTATTGGTCCTTCGTTCGCCGGATCGCAGACCCACGCCTAGAAGATGAAGACACGAAGTATGGAAGGAGAACAAGCGAAACGTAGTCAAGAAGAGCTGAAGACACTCGGAGCCGTACAAGAGGCTCAGTTAGGGAACCCGCCTACACAGGGCACGTCGAACGCCGCTGCCGAGACAACGGGTACTAGCAGCGGAACCAGTGCTTCGACTGCTACAGAAGCAGGCACCTCCACGGCAACTCAAGATACCAGCGCCGCGTCCCAGAAGAAGCAGACCTCTCAACGTACAGTGAGGCCCGCAGACGCACGGTCACGTCGTTCCGTAGCCTCCCGCAAGAAACTCCTCGCGGAGTTGGAGGCGAAAGAGCGGCTAGCCGAGCTGAAGTTTCAGCAAGCACAAATACAAGCTGAAACAGAAAAACAGCAGCTACGTGTACAACGTCTTCAAGTGGAAGCTCAAGACACTTCAGAAGATGAAGAAGAAGAAATAGAAGAAGACCTGGCTTCGGTTCGCATTAGCGCCTGGTTAAAAGATACCAGGCCGAACCAACCAACGTCAACTGAACATCAAGAAGATGAAAAAAAGACACAACAAGATAGTGTGAAAACAAGCCAGCCGTTGATAGACGTGGCTACCCTAGCCGCCGCACTCTCTCAAGCGGTAAGAAGCACAAGGGAACCACCGAAGTACATTCAAGAGCTGCCGCTCTTCAATGGAAGCAGCTCAGACTGGCTGGGCTTCAAGACAACATACGAAGAAACTCTCAAGTACTTCACACAAACTGAAAATTTAGCACGCATACGTCGGAGCCTGCGCGGAACTGCAAAAGAAGCTGTTGGTTGCCTGCTAGTGAGCCAACCAGATCCAAGAGTCGTCATAGAAGCACTCGAAAGAAGATTTGGAAGACCAGAAGCACTCATTCACGTCGAGATAGAGAAGCTCAAGTCATTAAATCGAGTCACCGACAACCCTCGTGACTTATGCATCTTCGCCGGGCGAATATCCAACATAGTGGGCACCGTTGAAGCACTGAAGAAGCCACAATACCTGCACAGCCCAGAGATGGCGCGAACAATCACGGAGAAGCTTACTCCTATACTGAAGAGCAAGTGGTATGATTACGCAGCAACAAAGAAAGAAGATACTCCAGAACTAAAGAAGATATCTACCTTCTTGAACGAAGAAGCCGACAAGTGTGGCGCCTATGCCTTACCAGAGGCCGTCACTGATGAAGTTGGAGGAAGAGATCAGAAGAACAGAAGAGCAGAGCGCACGTTTGCTACAGAGAAGAGAACCTCATCAGAAGATCAATGTCCTCAGTGCAAGCAAGATCACAAGCTACCAGACTGCAAGCAGTTCTCCGACCTCGACACGAACGCAAGATGGGAAGTTGCAAAAAAGAACCACATCTGCTACCGCTGCCTTCGAAGCAAGCACCGACGAATTCAATGCAAGGCACCACCGTGCGGAAGACATGCGTGCACCATGAGACATCACAAGTTGCTACACCACGACAAAGAAACAGCAGCCCCCGCAGTAGAAGTCACATCAGCAGCGAAACCAGGCAGCCACCGACGTGCGTACTTGAAGATTGCGCCCGTAATTATAAAGGGGCCGCACTCCAGCATTGAAACATATGCACTATTAGATGAAGGAAGTACCATCACTCTGCTGGACGCATCAATAGCCGACGTTATTGGAGCAGATGGACCTGAAAACACCATGTGGATTCAGGGAATTGGCAACGAGATGAAGCACGACAGCAGCAAAATCGTCAGCTTCAGCGTCAGAGGAAAATATGCAGAAGACGAGTACCAAGTAGAAGCCGCACGTACTGTCGACAGACTGAGCTTCACACCAGAAACAGTATTCAACCAGCACCTAGAAGATTGTGAACATCTGATCGACATCAAAGATCAGGTCACCTATCAACACGCTTCACCCAAGTTGTTAATTGGACAAGACAACTGGCATCTCATCGTGTCAAGAAAGCTTCGCACCGGTCGCCGTAATCAGCCCGTAGCTTCCCTCACAGAGCTCGGCTGGGTTCTTCATGGTTGTCACAGTTCGCTCACAGCAAAAGTAGCGTTCTGTGGCAGACTTCAACAAAAAGAAAAGGAACCAACACTGGAAGAGCTGGTCAAGAATCACTTCAGACTCGAATCCTTATGCATCGAGCCAAGAAGACCGAAAGAAGACCCGGAACAGAAAGCTATCCAGATCCTAGAGGAAACCAGCAGAAGACTACCCGAGGGAAGATTCGAAACCGGCCTGCTATGGAAAGAACGAGACCACAAGATACCCAATAATTATAAAGAAGCTGAACGACGCCTGCGTTCTCTAGAGAAGAGACTGGACAAAGAAGAAGACCTCAAACAGAAATACGAAGAAAGGATGGACAATCTATTCCGGTCGGGTTATGCAGAGCCAGCACCCACTCCAGCTCCAGAAGGAAAAACGTGGTATCTACCGCATTTCCCAGTCATCAACCCAGCGAAGCCTCACAAACCGCCAAGACTGGTTCATGACGCATCAGCCAAAGCAGCCGGCGTATGTCTAAATGACATGCTATATTCGGGACCAGACCTGCTGCAATCACTTCCTGGTGTCATCATGAGGTTCCGGCAACATGCATATGCAGTCAGCGGGGACATAAAGGAAATGTTCATGCAAGTGAAGATACGAGAAGAAGATAGAGACGCGTTACGGTTTCTATGGAGAGGCAAACGGCGGGAGGACAAACCGGAGGAATACAGAATGACTTCTGTAATTTTTGGAGCTACTTCATCTCCATGTACAGCACTATTCATCAAGAATAAGAATGCCAGTGAATTTGCGAGCACCTACCCAGAAGCTGCAGCAGCAATACAGAGGAATCACTACATGGATGATTACGTCCAGAGCTTCTCCACTATTCAAGAAGCACGAGAGATAACGAAGGCCGTCGACTTCATTCACAAGAAAGCGGGCTTCGTACTAAGCGGGTGGACATCAAATGACACAAAGACGATAGAAGAGTTTGGACTTCCTGAAGAAAACAACTCCTTGACAGTAAGCCTGGGAGGCAAGGATACAGAGAAGACACTTGGACTGCTATGGCACGTGAAAGAAGATTACATAGGGTTCAACACAAACTCTATGAAGATACCCGCAGAAGTAGAAGAAAACCAGCGTTCTCCAACCAAGCGAGAAGCCCTGAGCATCATAATGGCACTCTTCGATCCACTAGGACTGATTTCACCAATCACCACGCCAGCCAAGAGAATATTCCAAGACACCTGGCGCTACAAGACTGACTGGGATGATCCACTACCAGCTGAATTAGAAGAAAAATGGAAGAAATGGATCACGTCGCTTAGCATCATCAAACAGTTAAGAATACCACGATGCTACGACTACGAGCAGAGCGTCTCAAATCAGCTCCACACCTTTGTCGACGCAAGTGAAGAAGCATATGCCGCCGCAGTATACTGGAGAACAGAACGCGAAGATGGCAGTGTGCACTTGTCGCTGGTAGCTGCGAAGAGTCGCGTCACGCCCCTCAAGCCAGTCTCTATGCCCAGGCTGGAGCTACAAGCAGCCCTGCTAGGTGCACGCCTCGCACAGACTGTACTAGAAGAGCACGACTACAAAGTGGAGAGCAAGACTTACTGGAGTGATTCACGCACAGCATTAGTGTGGATCAGGTCAGAACCACGCGTCTACAAATCTTTCGTGGCCCATCGTCTGGCCGAGATTGAAGAAACGACCAAGAAAAATGAGTGGAGGTGGCTTCCCTCCAAACTCAACGTGGCCGACGACGCGACCAGAGATACTCCAGATAACTTCGACGCCACCCATAGATGGTACCAAGGGCCGCCATTCCTGAAACTGCCAGAGTCACAATGGCCGAAAGAAGAGAACGTGGTCAAATATGATACAGGAGAAGAAAGAGAGAAGTGTCACTCGTGTCAACAAGAAGACGACCGCAACCAAGATCACCTACCGAAGATCGAGAGGTTCTCGAAGTGGCTTCGACTCATAAGGGCGACAGCACGAGTCTTACAATTTATAGACTTGTTACGCAGCAAGATAAGTAAGAACACTGTCGCAGCCACTAGAAAAAGAACCAAGAAGAACGAAGATACAGATTGGCGAGCCGCTAAGAAGACGCTACCTAAACAGGTGAAAAGGGTCGCACCTCATGACCCTCGCCACCACATTGAAATACCAGCGACATACCTGGAAAGAGCTGAACAGCTGTGGATCAACGCCAGTCAACAAGAAAGCTTCAGAGCTGAGATGGAACGAATCAGAAGAGAAGACGCACCCAGCAACAGCGACCGCCTAAGTCACCTCAGCGCGTACATCGACGCTCAAGGCATCGTTCGTCTACGAGGAAGAGTGGCCGCAGCACATGAAATAGCCGAAGACACGTCCAACCCTCCTATACTGGACGGCAAACAGGCCTACACACGGCTATACATAGCTCACGTCCACGAGAAACTTCATCATGGCGGAGTAGAAATGGTCGTAAATGAATTAAGACAACGACTGTGGATCTCGAAGATACGCCCAGCAGTAATAAATATAATCAAGAGTTGTCTACCGTGCCGCATAAGAAAAATGAAGCCAGCGAGCCCGCTCACAGGAGACTTACCGTCAGCACGTCTCGCCCACCACGCGCGCCCATTCACCTTCACGGGACTCGACTACTTTGGTCCTATAGAAGTGACAGTCGGACGCCACCATGAAAAAAGATACGGAGCTCTCTTCACGTGCATGACGTCACGAGCGATTCACATAGAAATCGCACACTCATTAAGCGCCGACTCCGCTGTGTCGGCCCTAAGAAGATTCATGGCAAGAAGAGGCTGCCCGAAAGAATTGTGGAGCGACAATGCTACGTGCTTCAAGGCGGCTGAAAAGGAGCTCGGCGCGGCGGCGCTCGAAGCGCTGGAACATGAAACCACATGTCACCACATCACTTGGAAATATATCCCGCCCGCAGCCCCGTTCATGGGAGGAACATGGGAACGAATGGTGCGGTCAGTAAAGGAAGCGCTGAAAATCACCTTGAACGAGCGGTACCCTAGCGACGAAACATTGGTGACACTGCTAACAGAGGTCGAGAACACAGTGAACTCACGACCTCTCACCCATGTCTCGGTCGACCCCCAAGAACCTGAAGCGCTGACACCGAACCACATACTCATCGGCCCCAACTCTCATCTACCAGTACCGGGTCACTTCGAAGAAAAGGACGTGACAGCCCGCCAGCAATGGAAGAGAGCACAAGTTCTGGCGGACATCTTCTGGAAGAGATGGGTCAGGGAGTACATGCCCCTACTACAATACCGGCGGGAGCCTACCAGCACAGGAACTCAGCCCAAGATCGGAGATCTCGTCATCATCTGTGACGGCAACCTACCACGCAACACCTGGCCACGAGGTCGCATCAGCCAGCTGTATCCAGGCGCCGACGGGGAGGTACGAGTTGTGGACGTCACCATCAGCAGCGGCCACGTCCTGCGGCGTCCTACAAAGAAGATCATCGTGCTACCAACGGAGTCGCAGAGTAGCGACGGCGGGAGAATGTGCACGACGCCCTAAGGTCACCTCGTTCCTAAGCGCAAGTAGCGGGCCGGGCGCTAACATCAGCTGTGCGCAACGCCATTAGCTCACCTCGTTCGTAAGCGCAAGTAACGGGCCGGGCGTTAATATAATAGTTATTACGATAGTTTTATGTAAAATTATAATATCCTTGTAAACGGTAGAAAATAAGTTATAAGAGTTGTATTTTTATTATGTGTAATTGTGTGTTATGTGTGTTAGTCTAATAAATAACATTGTGTGATTTATTTTCTTGCCTCTGCGACGCCCACAGTAGAATTAATGGAACGTCGCAGAGAGCAGACCTATATTTGTATTAGATAGGTTTAAATAGTAGAAAATAGATTATAATGTATATTGGAATAAATAGAACAAGGTAGAACATGTACATAGAATAGAAAAATAAATAAACAATAGCGGGGGTGAGGAAGGGTGAGGAGACGGTAGAGGGGGTACGCCTCAGTGTATAAAAAGCGGGCCATTTTGTACCGCCGTGCAGTTTCTTTGATGCCGCCGCGAAGCATCGCAACCCTTTGGTTGTCGAGGCCGCGCGTTATACCCCCTCTCAAATTAGTAAGACTCGCCGTCCGCGTCATATTCTCACCGACCCTGATGACCCCATAACCCTCCTTCAGGAGAGTAGCAAGGCCACCAGTACGGTTTATAAACGTAGACCACCCCGGAATACATTCCGACCTCGCCGCCGAGGTCGCAATCGTAACCGCCCCCCCCCCTATCCCCTACTCGGTGAAGCTGTGCCAGCTGGGGGCACAGCTGAGCCTGTAGCACTTGTCCCCCCCGTCATGATCCAGCCTGCCCCGCCTGGCTGTCATATTGTTATTAGCGACGCTCAGTCGACTAATAATTTACTCTAGTTTTAAGCCTGGCCGGGGGCTTTAAGTTCGCTTAAAGAACCCACAGGAAACGCCCGGTTGAGCAGTCTCGACCCTTAGTGGTCAACTGCGAGATGCCATAAATAAATAACTAATAACTACTACCGCCGTGCAGTTCAGTTCCAGTATTCGGAGAGAACACTCCTAACTAGAAGAAGTCTTACCGCTCCTCATTAGTTCCTTGCCTTCGTTTGCCTCCAAAACAATTCCTGCAAGTGTTTTATTCTACGAGGTTCGAGCTATCCCCAATATATTTAAATTTAAAAAATATGTTCTTTTACTCTTTTTTTTCCATTTAGCCATATACCTAAAATTAATATTTTAGTTAGTGTGATTGAATGCACAGAACAAACACTATTTACATTGTCATATAGTTAAACTCATTCTCATTCATATTTTTTGTTATTCTATATCCAGAAAATTCTAGTCATTTATATAACTTATAAAAAGGATAAGACAGAAAAGGTTTAGGATATCTGAAGTGTCAAAAAATTAGAGCTGTCAGAATTCCGTCGAATTAAAAATCAGACTGCAGAGCTCATATAGCAGGGCAGAAGTTGAACAGTGTCAGTGTGAGAGAGAGAGACGGAGCTATATACGACCTATAGCACCATCCTTTTGTCTCAACTGATCCATGATGTTTTTCATAGTAAGTATCTCGCAGGTGTGAAAGTAGAGTATTCTCCTCGGGTATAAAGGTGTCTTTATCTTGGGTGAGCTTGAATGCCTCACTGCACCCAGGATTCTTAGTCTTAAAATAGCACCCGTGACATAAGACACTGCTTTATCCCCTCATTGAATAATGTACTATTAAGTAAGGGTGAAACCTGAGGAGCTCGTGGCTAAGTAATAACAGCCGCACGGGTCGATCCATCAGGTTAAGCTACGCTTGCCGGGGTTGGTCCGTGGATGGGTGACCATCTTTACATACCGAGACTCCTCCGTGCCTCGGAAAGCACGTTAAGCCGTTGGTCCCGGCTGTCATTCGTGGATCTTTGACAGTCGTTACGGGTCGTCAGAAGCCCGAAAGTCTGACAACCAGTCTTACCAAGGGGTATCGTATTACCCAGTTAATGGGTTGTGGAGGTCAGATAGGCAGTCGCTCCATGTAAAATAATGGTATTCAGCTGCATCCGGTTAGACTGGAAGCCGACCCCAACATAGTTGGGAAAAGGCTAGGCAGATTTTTTAAGTAAGGGTGAAACCTACCAATGTGCCAATATGAATGTATTGTAGTGGTCAAGGGTAGGTCATTATAAATTATAAATTTTGTTTTAAACAAATTCAAAAACTTACTTTCACATCATAAACTGTTGGGAAATATAATCTTAGGCTCTCAAAGAAATCATTTTCATCTTGTGGTAAGTTCTGGTCGGTTAGCAATTTCAGAAGGTAGCCGAAGTCATAACCAGAATGAAAACTCAGCCATTTGATATTGTCCATTAGTACCAGTCCTGTAAAACAAGAAGATTGTCAACATAATTTTACATACGTTTACACAAAGATTACGGGAAATGATTGTTGGTATTACTGCTTAAATAATATAATACTAGTTAACCCGCCAGATGTTGCCCTGTCAAAATTTCAATTTCTTTTTTTTCCAATTTTTTTTTTAAACCACCCCAGTAAATGAGAGAATAAAAAATAAAAAAAAACAAATTGGTCAAGCCGTTTTTGAGTTTTAGCGAGACTAGCGGACAGTAATCGATTTTTATTTATAAGAAGATTATTAAGAATGTACCAGACGACATCAACAACTCTGCAAACTCTAGGGGTTCAATGCCATCTTCTTCATGTTTTCTGAACTGTAGACCAGAATTTTGCAGTAAATCTATTGAGTCTTGTGCATACATGTCTTCTCTGAAACAGAGAAAAATCTCGTTTTAATGTCATCATTTTAAGAACTGTAAAACTATTTAATTTTACAATATAAGTACACCTAAAAAAACATCACTTTTAATTTTTACATAGAGATTCAAACAATACAACAGACTGAGACTAAGGTCTGCTTTATTAACAACATAATAACATTAAAAATTAACATGTTTTTGAAAATATGTAGATTTCTATGAATTTTGCTTCAACATTATATTTCAATATCAATTTCAATTATAGATTAATATTGAATTGCCATAATTATGTAGTAAATATAACTTACTGTAGATTGAATTTAAAGTTGAACTGCCATGTGGTGTAACCAGGAGGGGTTTTGCCATTTTCATCCATGAAAGTTAGACCCAACTGAATAATTCTCAGGAGATCAACATTACACCTGAAATATTATACAATAAATATTCTTTACTATTAAATAAGCATATTTGTATAAAAGGTCCATCCATCCATTATCTTTAGACCATCGAACTGAATAACTTTTACTATGGGACCAAAGAAATCGCTAAAATAAAATCAGCTGTTGCCTACATTTATGTATGGAGCAGCAGATTTTTTTTTTCGCGATTTCAATGTTGGTCCCATGGTAAAAGTTATTCAGTTCGATGGTCTAAAGCACTCCTTAAAGTTGTTAGAGTTAATTTTTTAACATCTCTTTTACATTAGAGAAAATCAGCTGTTCTCTACAAAATGCAAAACCTACACGATCAAAATGTACGAGTCTGCTGATTTTTTTTTTCATATTTCAGGGTTAGTTCCATGGTAATAGTAAAACGGCTCTAACAATTTCAATGAAAGTTGCAATACAGGGGTTTAAGGTGGAGAAAAATCGATTTAGCTAGGTCTCATTTCTGGGATAATTCGTTTTCACCCGGCCTCGACCAGGTACTTAGGCCAGGCACTACAGACTTGCAATCTCTTATTGATATTGTTTTTTTTTGTTTTCACATGATTGTACAGATGCCAGCAGGTCAAGCCACCCGAAACTGTCAAATTTTCCCAATCAACCTTGAACCTAATGCTTTAGCGATAAAAATGAAAATCATTTAAAGAAATTTGACCGATTGTAGTAGCTTGATGTGCTGACGTCTGTACCTACTGCATAATGATATAAACTGATGGCATTTAAAAAGGAAATAAAATTAGTTTTCCTTGATAAGGCATACACCAATACTTTATTACTTTCATCATGTATTGTCTCACTGTAGGGCAAAAGCCTCCTGATTTTTCCCACTCATCCCAACCTATATCTTATATGAACTAATTTCATACTGACCACCCTGACTCCTCTCAACTGTTGATCGGCCTCCTAGAGGCTGGTAAACAATAGAAATTTAATTGTCTAGAACTGACAGTTGAAGGTATAGTCAGGCATCCTGCCATCTTTGCCTAACATACATGAGAATTTCTTTATTTATTTATGCGTGATTTACCACCTATGTAGAAAAGTGTAAAAAATAATGCAAGAAAGATTACCTTAGTAGCTGGTACTGATAGTCAGCAGTGGATCTGAATTCTCCAATTGGACGGGCAACAACTCCTGGAAACTCTGTGTCCATTGCTACCCAGTGGTACTTTTGGACAACCTAAAAGGAAGAATTACACTTCATTATTCTTAAAACTAAGAGGAGCTTGTGGCTAAGTAGTAACAGCCGTACGGGTTGATCCATCAGGTTAAGCTGTGCTTGCCAGGATTGGTCCATGGTTGGTTTACCGTCTTTGCATACCGAGACGCCTCCGTGCCTCGGAAAGCACATTAAGCCGTTGGTCCCGGCTGTCATTCATGGATCTTTGACAGTTGTTATGGGTCATCAGAAGCCCGAAAGTCTGACAACCAGTCTTACCAAGGGGTATTGTATTACCCAGTAATTGGGTTATGGAGGTCACATAGGCATTCGCACCATATAAAATACTGGTATTCAGCCGCATCCGGTTAGACTGGAAACCGACCCCAACATAGTTGGGAAAAGGCTAGGCAGATTGATTTTTATTCTTAAAATAAGTGTTATTGGGTTTTTCCATCTGGCATTTCTTAGTAGCAGCCCGGAGTCTGGATTTGTGCCCAGTTGATGGCAATAGGCTCTCCCCCTATTCCATGGGACTTACAACATAACTGGCGAATTGTGGGTGTACTATAGGTACTCCTCTGCCTAATCCTTCGGAGAATATAGGCGTGATGTTATGTTATTATTCTTAAAACATACTTTTCATTATTTAATTTTACAATAATAACCCCACTGCCGTATCTATATGTTGACGTCGTGGTGGGGCTTGCACACTCTAAACTGTAGGTCTGTGCCGGTAGTTTATTTTGCCGGAACAGGAGCTAGACCAAGAGAGATACATGAATCCGCAGGGCAGCATGTGGCGAGCTGTTGGGCAGTAGCAACCCCACGGACCCTATCTCCTGGGAGAAGTCTTGTTTTTCACCTCTGGCTTGCCTTTATTGGCTGGTTGGAGTGAACAATAATGAGGAACAGTTCTCCCACCTCTTTCTTGCCTGTATTGGCTGGCTTGAATGGAGATTTGCAAGAGCAAAAGTGCTTGAAGGAAGAAAGTATTCCAGTAAGATGCTGGTAGGGATCTTGACCATACTTCCGGGATACCTCTCCACTCCTCAAGACATGTTGCCCCCTTGTCGCTACGTCACTATGTGCTAGCAACCGTTTCCGGGGGCTCATTATTGAGTGTGCAAGTCACCCCCTGCCATTTTATCTGTGTATATTATATAACAGTGGTCAGGCAGGGGACATAGCTCTACCCTAGTTCAAGGTACCCAATCTACTATAGCCACCCAAACCCATAGCCCAATATGTTTTGTTTCCATGTTCTGCAATAGTCCTACACCAACCGGGGGTTGTCCTTGGATGCACTTGCATAGTGCATACAGGGATAATTCGTCGGTTGGTGCCTTCTCGTCATTTAAAATTGTCTAAGAGGCCTCTGCGAGCTGACTTTGGCCCCTCATATGCCTTCCAAAGGTCCGGGACCCCAGGGTCCCGTGATATGTCAATGAAAGTAAATTATAATAAGTTATCTCACTTTTCTTATTATTTGGAATTCTTCATGAAGGTTGTGATTCCATACATCCTTTATCCCGCAGTCTCCGGTTCCTGGAAGCTGGGCCAATCCAAAACTAGCAGCTGGCATCTGAGTTACGGAATATTTTATTATTTATTACAATATAAAAAAAAAAAAAACACTTGAGAAATGACCTTCAAAAATTCAAACAAATACTATGCCCTGGTAGAAATAAAAACGGAATATCTTTGATTATGTAGCAGTAATTACTTTAAGAAATAGTACTGTATTCTGAATTGCTGACAAGAAAACATAAAAGAGATTTCATTATGACATGACATGACACTTCATTGTAGGCTTTACCTTGTGATATAACTGTTTCATAACATAGCTGTCTTCAAATGGAAAGTAGATCAACATTTTTACAATACAGTTATAGTTCACACTAAGAATCAATAATTACATATCACTGTTTTTATGTAATTTGCATGGCATTTCCAGAAATGATTTGTGATACAAATACAAACAAACCTTGAATCGATTATCTGCTTCCAGGTGGGCAGATTCTTCAGTTTTTTTCGACGCCGTGGTTTACGATTGGTTTCGAACTTCAGAAAATTGAGCGCCAGCGCTTTTTGATGTTGCAAATGCTTGTTGATGTTTATAGGTTACACAGGGATACACTTGATTTCTGAAAACATCTCAGCGACTTCTGTCGCCAAGCGGGCTTACAAGCAACGGAATTTAGATGGTAACTACAATAATAAATTTTGTAATCCAACGACCTTAAGTAACTTGTACTTTACGCGTTTAGATTGTTTGTTACTGTCAGTCATTGAATCAAAGAGTTTATCCATAGATAATACACTATATACAGCGTAGACAGAGAATTCTATAGACTCATGATATCCGTGCCACCGAAAGGGACAGAAAAAAAAGAACATCTCTTGTTTAGGGTTACCAAGTGATGTACATTTTACCCAATATTCTTTACAAAATAAGTTTTTTTTTTAAATGAGGTTTGTATTTCAGTTAGTAGACGGATTTACAACTTTTTTCAGAAAATCTTCTTCGCCAACAAACAGTTTTGACTTTTAGTTTTTACTTTTTGCCACCTTTTTGGTCAACCTCCTAGATTTTTCTCGAAGTGCTATTAGCTTTTTCAAACGCTGTTTTGATATTTCTTGGTTTTTCTGCCATTTTCGTTTCAATGTTCCGACTTACAGATTCAACTGTTTTTGAGCTCCCTGTTTAATGTTTCAGTGGATGTGGCTTCGCTGCTCTCAATCATCATAGTGCTTCCTCTATTTACTGTATCCTAATGGAATTAAATGTTAAAATTTTATAACCACTGTAATAAAATTAAATCTTTGCAATCACATGATAGGCATATCTATATTTATTAGCGTATTTGGAACAGCATCGGGTTATAAAATGTTTTGTTACTTTCTTTATTAAAAGATCACTATGTGTGTTGACTGCAAATCCTGGAACTCATTTTTGGAGCCCAATTAGGCCTACTAGTAGTTGTATCCACATGTTTCGTACTTCAGATTTATTTGGAAATCTGCAAGTTTAATAAGATTTTTTCATTACCTTTCATTTTTACCAGTGATCTTGCTTATTTTCAAGATTTTTAAGTTACTTATATATTTATAGTATAGTAGTCGCTATATAGTATGTAATATGTGGACCCCCAGGTTTGCAAGTTGTACACCAGAAGTAAAACTCGATAAGGCTTTTTGCCAATCTTTGTACATGTACACTCTGTGGGATTAATAGACGCAGACGGCATCCATACAACGTCTTCAGATGTCGTTGACGCTCCCACGTACTCTGCGCATCATGGAAGCATTCTTTTTACGCAAGATGGTATTGAAACCAATGTACTTCGGCAAACATTCCTGATGCACTGCAGTAACGTGGAAGCCTCAACAACATCCTGAAAGTATTGTTGTACAGCGTCCAAGAATGCAATGCAGCACGAGCACGACACGATTAATTTTTTTGAGTTTTTTTTTTAAGGGAACCAGGCCTTTTGCCTTTTGTGCGGTATACACACAGGGAATCTTACGCAAAGCTTGAGTAGAAGGCCAATTCCCGTACTTAACCCGTCGCGCGCTAATTAGCAGACACAATTGAAATTCTATTGTTATCTGTACACATGGTGTACAATCGACATTTTAAAAAAGTTCAAATTCAAGTCGCAATCTCAGTGCAGTGTAAAACCTCTATATTTACCCGACTGACCCCGAAGGAGGGTAATGTTTTTCACACGTATATGTAGTTATGTAGTATGTTTGTATGTACTTCCGTACCATTGTGACCTCCTGTAGCCTAAACGGCTTTACCGATTTTGAAGAGTGATAAATATGTCGTTAGATTCGTCTTTATTGCGCGAGTGTCACTAGATCACTGGGTAGGTACGCACGGCTATTCATTTCTGGCTTTGATTTCATTACAATGAGAGGTCAGTGTAAACTGGAAATGTATAGCTTGATTGTGTAGCCGTGTGTTTGGGCTTATATGATTCGTTTTGTTGAGTCCATAGATTGGGCTTGGTAAGGAGAGTCTGATGATTGAGCCTGGAGGTGGATACGAGAATTATTCAGTGGCTACTACAGTCTGTTTTTTTTTAACAAACGAGTACTGAGTTATGTCTCTCGCACATTTCCGATATTGACAGAGTGAGATGGGTCATTGGTCAGGGTGGGGCCAACGCATTTGTTTTGTTTTGAAATTGTTAAGGCCCGTTCATATTGAATACTTCTAAAATTTACTGTACAGGAGACATGTCCGCCATGACTCACATACAAACAATATCGTCTGGTTCACTCACTAAAACACGTGCGACGCGCAGGTAGTCGATGACTCAACTGAATGTACATGTAACTACAGCGTTTGGTTTGTGTGGAACGGACTTTATGTTGATTACGTCGTTAAAAAAAAACAGACTATAGTAAACTCCTCGAATTTGGGCTTATATGGTTCGTTTTTATGAATCCAATTTATTGCACTTGCAGTCGAGGGTCTGACGATGGAGCTAGGAGGTGGATAGTGGAACTCTTCAGTGGCTACTAGTATACCCCTCGCGTTTGGGCTCATATGATTCGTTTTGGAGAGTCCATTAAAATAGTTAACGAGCTAGTTAGCGAGTGTTAGGCCGTTAAAAAATACACACACACAACACACACACACACACACACACACATACACACACACACACACACACACACACACACATTGCGGGTTCATCAAAACCATTTTTCAATTCAGGGATCCGTTTGCGTAATATTTAAGCTTTCAAGTGCTAATTTTTGTTAGAGTCAAGTGTCTTCCCCCTCCCAGCTAAATGGTTGTTTTTGGTTAAGTGAAAAATTCACGGCAGTACTTTAAATAATGAAGTTAAAAAAAAAAACTATCATAGCTAAGTATGCTTTACAAATTCACGAGGCGACCAACAAACATTTGTTGTTGGAATGTATGGGATATCATTTATTTCAACTAGAATGTTAAGTTTGTTCTTGGGAAAAAATCATCCCAAATACGGAACCCTTCATTGTGTGTGGTTCGACACGCCCTTGGCCTAGTGGTAGTGACTAGGTACTAAGAAAAACTACAACGGCCCAAAAATTTAAAATGATTGTAATGTTTTGCAGGTCAAAGGACCCCTGAAACGAAACTCGGGCAAAACCATGAACATCACAAGTTAGTGGATCATGGCTAAAGTGTCGTGGTACCTACCTACTACCTACTCGTAGAAGCGGTTGACGAGACCATGAAAATGGACTTAGCCCTTTACACTCGACGGTTTTTTTCGAAATCCTATGGTTACCGAAATAGAGGATTACGAAAAATAACCGTTTATAAAACGCCGCGTTTAGCGTTTCGAGCGACACTCACGATCGATCGATGCCGGTTGCGTCCGCAAAAACTAAATGTTTTGGCGCCAGAATTTAATTTAAAATTAAATTAAAGTGAAACTGACGCTCCTTTCAGCGTGGGTGTATCATGGCTAAATTTCGTAGGTATGTAGGTACCTACTTACCTACTTCTACAAGCGGCTATCAGAAGTGTTCAAATGTAAGTTACATAGATTTTCCTCTTTTCTTCAGGAAAACCGTTGTAATAATAATGGACACAAACAATCCATGAGAAAATAGTTATTTGTGCAACAAGAGAGCAAAGTTGGTTTTTGCTGCGAGTATAATTGATTTTGAATCCCGAGTAAGCTAAGGAGCCTGAGCGCAACGAGGGCTTCAAAGACACGAGATGCAAATATCTTTGGTCTCGTGTAACACATACTCGTACAACTTTTCATCTCAGCAGCAATATTGTGGCGGCATCTACATAGCCACATACCAACTACGTTACTACGAGTCACACTGACGTCACGCAATCCTGCATCGCGCAATTAGAGTTTACCGCGCAACTAGCATACTTATATACAACGTCCCGACATCAACCGTCGGGCAGTTGCCCACCACACGACACCCGTCTGGTCGGAGGATCCTCCCTTTTCGATGGAGGATGAGGAACTTTACACCCTGTTCCTCATGCCTCTATAATATGGTAAGAATACACCACCACCACCACCACCTATAACAATATCAAAAAATTAAAAGTTAAAAGTAAAATTATTGCAGTTTTTCAAATTAAAAGTAACAGTTTTCAGTTTCGTTTCAGGGGCCCTTTGACCTGCAAAATTTCCATTACAATAATTAAAAAATTTTGGACCGTTGTACTTTTACTACTTACTACTATGAAGTTACTACTAGAAAAACCGGCGAAGTGCGTGTCGGACCACGCACAATGAAGGGCTACGTAGTTGGGATGAATTATTTATCCCAAGAACAAACTTAACATTATAGTTGAAAAAAATGGTATCCCATACATTCCAACTGCAAATGTATGTTGGTCGCCTATTACTCCCAATATACAGGGTTACTGGTAACTCGACGTATTCCTTGCAGGACGTCATAGTAGGGTTAAAATGCAGCAAATTAGGCCACCAAATGTTCTACCGAAATTCAGTAGTTTTTGAGTTAATTCGATTTTTAGCTTTTCTATGAAAAATCCCAGATTAAATCATTTGGAGCCAATTTATAAATGATTTACGGCGCGACTGTACTGAAATTTAAGTTAACATCATAGCTGACGCCGTAGCAGATCCTTGTTAATAATTCAAAGTTCAAAAATGCCAAAAACTTTGGCAAATATCACTAAAGAAACATTTAGTTTTTTTGTGAATTTTGCTATTACTTCATACAAAATGTTGTCTAGTGAAAAAAAAAATTACTACGTCTGATGTACAAATTACTAGGAAAATATCCTTGTCTTATCAGCTATTCAGAAAGGTATGAAAGTTAATACAAAGTTAAGGACTACATTATGTGCGTCTCACAAAAAGGTGATTATTCGGAAAATCAATAAAACTATTTCGTGAATATTAGCATTATTTTTAATAATAAAATATCAGTTTAAAAACTTTTACTACACTTTCACACGTCTTGTTCGATGTGCTGCCCTCGGTTTCTAATACACGTTCTTATTCGCTTCCTCACTTCAGTTTTTGTGATTCTTGATGTGATTGTTGCCCTCATCTGGTCCGCTGCATCTCTTATTCTCTCCCTTAGTTCTTCAATTGAATTTACTGGGGTCACATAAACTAGGTCTTTCATATGACCCCAGACGTAAAAGTCTAGTGGCGTAAGATCAGGGCTACGTGCAGGCCACGGAATTGGCCCACCGCGCCCTATCCATCGGTTTGGGTAGGTTTCATCCAGCAATTGTCGAATTGTGATTCGGAAGTGGGCTGGACATCCGTCATGTTGATACATCATGTTTGCTCTTCTGTCTTCCGGTACATCCGTGAGCAGTGGTGTTAAATGATTTCTTAGGAAATCTTCATAATGTTTGGGGTAAAAAATGTGGGCCAATTAATTTGTCGTCGATAATACCCATCCAAACATTAAGCGAGAATCTACGCTGGGATGCGGTTGGTTTCAGTTTCTTAGGATTTGCTTCTGCCTTCGGTGCCCAGTAATGTAAGTTGTGGTAATTTGTGATACCATCACGGTCAAAACATGACTCATCCGTCCACAGAATGTTTTTTAAAAAGTTTTCGCTTTCGGCGTCGGCATTTAGCATAAAACGACAAAATTCAAGCCGTCTTGGCGGATCTCCCTCTTCTAATGACTGGACAGGTTGATAGTGGTATGGATGTCGGCCTGATAAGTGAACTACAGACCAGACTTTCCACTGTGACATAGCAAGCTCACGCGCTACGATGTTTGTCGATATGTTGGGGTCGTCAATAAAACGTTGAAGAATCAGCTCTTCGTCCTCAGCCGTGTATCTCCGAGAACGACCAGTGTCAATTTGCCTGCTTCTTTGGACGCTGCCAGTTTCAGATAATCGCCGATAAGTCGATCCAAAAACACTAACGTGTGGGAGTCGGCGGTTGGGAAAACGTAGTTGATATTCTCTCCGCGCCTGAGCAGCGTTACCGTCACTAAGTCCGTAACAGTACATTATGTCAGCGTATTCAAGGTTAGAATATGCAGCCATAGTCAGCACTTATGAAGGCACAGCACAGCACAAGAGCAAGATACGCAGTATCAGTTAAGGAAATAGCCAGATAACAAAACACGAGCTTGCGCGACGTAGAGTTGAAACTAACTGACTCTGACGACCAGATTTTGTAAAGTCGCACCCCGTGTCATGCCGGGAGAACAATAGTGACCAATCACAAAGCTTGCCGAGTGTTTGGGGTTCAAGCGCAGGTAAAAACTACGAATAATACGAATATGAAACAATAGGTTGACCGTCTCGCAATTTTACCTGCTCCTCATAAAACTCATTCTTTCCCTGTCACACATGCAAAAGTATTGACAATCATACCTTTCTGAATAGCTGATAAGACAAGGATATTTTCCTAGTAATTTGTACATCAGGCGTAGTAATTTTTATTTTCACTAGACAACATTTTGTATGAAGTAATAGCAAAATTCACAAAAAACTAAATGTTTCTTTAGTGATATTTGCCAAAGTTTTTGGCATTTTTTATTTATTTATTTATTTATTTATTTATTTTAAGGAGAACCAACAGCTTTAACAGATAGATAACAATTGAATATAAAACAAAAAGCCAATTACAGGTTCTCACGGGTAAAAACAGAAAAAGTAGTACAAATCTTAAGATCACTAACAAGCACGATAGAAAGAAAAAAAAAAAACACAAAAACAATATTATATACCTACATACATAATATATAAAAGGTACAAAAAATCTATGCAGTTTTGAAGAAGTCAGCGTTCAGCCGACTGCGTGCAGTATAGGATTTGGTGGTAAATGGATCAAATGAGAACTCTTTACAAAGAACATTAAAATCCTTACTCGCCCGCACCATATATGAGTTTTGCCTGTAGTTGGAAGAGGTAAAGGGAATGAAGATAGGCGGATTAAATCTAACTGATCTCTGGGGGACATTAAAACGCAATTTATGCAGGAGATCCGGACAGTCAATCTCGTTAGATAAAATTTTTAAGAGAAAAGTGCAATCAGCCAGTCGACGACGATTTATTAGTGGCTGAAGGTGAAATTTCTTGCAGAGACTTATATAATTATCAGAATGGTATGGTATACGAAGCCGAAAACAAAGAAAACGAACAAATCTTTTTTGAATATTTTCAATACGGTCAATATATTTGCCATAACACGGGTTCCAGATTTGTGACGCATATTCAAGATGACTTCTCACAAAAGAGCAATAAAGAATCTTAAGGGTTTTGGCCTTCCTGAAACACCCTGCGAGTCTCATAACAAAACCCAGAGACTTCGAAGCTTTGGCAACTATTTGCTCAATGTGCACACTAAATAAAAGTTTGGAATCATGAAAAACGCCAAGGTCACGAACACCGTCACATCTCTGTAATGGCTGCCCTTTAAGTTTGTAGGTTGTAGGGAGAGGGACACGTTTTCTGCTAAAGGTGATTACTGAACATTTAACAGGGTTCAAATCAAGCCTATTGATCAAGCAATAATCATCCAATCGCACCAGGTCAGATTGGAGAGCATTCATGTCATCATTTGACGAAATTGCAGAAAATATCTTCATATCATCGGCAAAACAAAGCAAATTTGAGTTGCGAAAACAGGAGTCGATATCATTAACATAAATTATAAAAAGTAACGGGCCCATCAAGGAACCCTGAGGAACACCACTAGGTGCTGAAACCCAGCTTGACATGTAGTTACTGATAACGACAGCCTGAGATCTGTTTTCTAGGTATGAAGTAAACCAACGAAGTAGATCTCCTCTAATACCAATGTTAAAAAGCTTGGTTATCAGAATATTGTGGTCAATTCTATCAAATGCCTTACTATAATCCGTGTAAATGACATCCACCTGTGCCCCACTATCCATTTTGTCAGTTAGAAAGTCATTGACCAAAGCCAGGTTAGACACAGTTGAACGACCCCTAAGAAAACCGTGCTGAGAAGGGCTAAAACACTGACTGAGTGCTGCGTAAACCTGGTTATAGACCACTCTCTCAAAAACTTTTGCTAATATGCACAGTTTGGAAATAGGCCTGTAGTTAACTATTTCGTTTTTGTGCCCTTTTTTATGACCGGAGTTATAAAGGCAGATTTCCAGATTTGGGGAACAGAACATGAAGAGAGCGATTTTTTAAACAAAAGAGATACTGGTAAGGCAATGGTTTTAGCACACCCAATCAGAAACTTAGGTGATAAGTGGTCCGGACCAGCAGATTTAAATGGATCAATTTTACTAATTATTTAATTTTGAACTTTGAATTATTAACAAGGATCTGCTACGGCGTCAGCTATGATGTTAACTTAAATTTCAGTACAGTCGCGCCGTAAATCATTTTTAAATTGGCTCCAAATGATTTAATCTGGGATTTTTCATAAAAAAGCTAAAAATCGAATTAACTCAAAAACTACTGAATTTCGGTAGAACATTTGGTGGCCTAATTTGCTGCATTTTAACCCTACTATGACGTCCTGCAAGGAATACGTCGAGTTACCAGTAACCCTGTATAGATACCCTACAATTTTTTTTTTCAAGATTTTATTTTACCACTTTGCCGGCGTGATTAATATGCCCATTGCCACACCCATGCCAAATTACAGCTTTCTGGTACTAAGAGTCTCTAAGCTAAGCCGCGAACAGACAGACAGACAGACGGACATGGCGAAACTAAGAGGGTTCCTTGTTGACTAAGGAATCCTAAAGTTGAAGACAAAACTGTCTTTAATTTATTACGAGTAACAGGTGAATGTTACCAATAGTGCAGAAAAGCCCTGAATACGATTTCATGTTTTTCTTTATTTTTTTAAACATGCTTATATAATGGCTTATTGTCCATTCATTTCACTGACTTTGTCTTCCTTGGATCAAGTTGAAAGAATGCATTTTCTTTTCTGTTCATCCAGCAGATAATCATCTAACCTTGTTCTTCGAATTGTATGAAAGATGAGTTGACACTACTGTGTGTACAAGCATACGCGGTCTCATGCGTAGCAGATAAATTCCGATTAAGAAGTCGGTTGGCAACTAGGCAATAAAGTTTTATGAACACTTTTAAAGATTGTTTTAGCGTTGATAAAATTATGCACGATACCCTGACGATACCGGATTGAATACGTATCCCGAGCTCAAGTTTGGTATCTAGATTGACTGAAAATACTGGAAGTGTATAAGCCGTGGTCACTGTCAAGTGTCAGACGAGCCAGTTGAGTGCGAGCTCCCGCGAGGGCAGGGCGTTTCAGCGTAGTTTCAGAGCGCGCCGTCGACTGCCGCTCGGTAACTTTGTCATCCCGACACCCGCAACTTTTCATGAAAATGTGATTTTATTTTGTGGAAATTTTTATTGCTGTTTCGGTGACATAATATAACTTTTTGTTTGAAAGTTTACAGCGAGTTTCAGTTATAGGTAAGTTCTAGTTATAGTTTATACTTTTGGCTGTGGTATAAATATAATTTAGTTTTTACCCATTAATTTTAAATTAATAATAGTAGGTAATAGAAAGAACTAGAAAATGTAATTACCTGCTTTTTTTAGGAATTTATCAAGTAAGTAGGTACCTACATTATACATAGAGTTTACTGAAACCGATTTTCAGTGAAAAGCTCTACGTACAGATGCATTCCATGGGTTAATGCATTAGTGTGAAATGTATGCATTTATGTAGTTATAACTATGAGTAGAATAATGTTACAGCTACCTACGTTCTACCTAGTGTATTTACTTGCTGTATTTCATATATTTCATATTTCGTGCTGTGCTGGCACTGCTGCTGCCGCTGCGGAAAACCTCAAGCGGCGGAAGTATAATAACCTTATCGGTAATTATATTTTCGAGCCGTTTGGGGTTGAAACCCTTGGGCCGTGGGGTCCGAGTGCTCATAGTTTGTTCAACGAAATCTCCAAACGGCTGGTTGACACTTCCCGTGACCCAAGGGCTGGCTTTTACCTTGGCCAGCGGCTTAGCATTGCCATACAACGTGGCAATGCCGCCAGTCTCTTGGGTACTTTACCAGTCGACAGCGATGCGGAGGAATTTTTCGACGCCATATTTTAGTTTTTTAATAGTTTTAGTTATGTTAGTATATAGGATAAATAATAATACGAGTAATGTATTATGGTACAACAAAGGTACATAATACAAAATTTGGTTGCTACGACTATGTACAATTGTACATTGTCATTGTTATCAGTATTGTTTACTTATACTATTAAAGACAAAATAGGCATTCTTTTACACAATTAAATCTGTGCTCATTGTTGATTAATACGATACAAATGATATTTCTCATAGTGATGTAAATTATAATCCATAGTAATATTTATGGAGAAAACCTTGCAATATACTTAATTACTGTGCTTTTAGGATCTTTGCCTGTATACTGGGAAAACTATTTATCTTCTGCCGCCAGGAAAAAGGGCGCATATGCTTCCTGAAAAAAATATAATGTAGATGAGACTTTTTAACTGATTATGCGAGTGGAACTGCTGTATATTCACTTTGACAACTTTGGGCCAATTTTCCTCAACTGGAACCTTTATTGAGTTGAGAGATCACGGATATTTCGATTGTGTTTATATATTTGTCTCAACAATTTAGCCCAGTTTATTTCGGCAAAGCACTTAAGTACAGGCGATTATAATACCTACTGAAAATAACGCCAACACTTGGCTATTGAACGTGAAATTGGGCTATAATGGTAAAGTAAAATCCTGCTATCTCTGTTTAAGAGACCTCGTACAAAATATTAACTAAACTTTATGGGGAAAAATGTGATTTAAGGAGATATCCTGCAACTTCTTATTCATCATCATCATCAGCCTACAGCAGTCCACTGCTGGACATAGGCTTCTCCTATTGCATGCCATTTATCTTGATTGTCGGCAACTCTCATCCAGCTGCTACCAGCCACCCTGCGAAGATCGTCGCCTCACCTAGCCTGACGGGGACCTTACGTTTGCCGATTCACAGTCTGTACTTATGAACACTTCTATCCCAATGGTCATCGGTCTCGATAGAGTCAAGCCGTCTCATAGTCCACAAACGCAAGACATAGGGGCCGATTATACTCTTCGGACTTCTGTACAATTTGTCGCATTCGATTCGGTTCTTTTTCGATTCGTTATAATGATAGAAAATAAAGGTGTACTATTTCTAGCAGTAGGCGATTCCGGACTGAGTTGGTTATGATGATGATTTTTTTTTTAGAGAAACGAAATCTCATTCTCTACTTTTTTCACTTGACTCGATCACCGTCAATATACATACTTTCACTTTCAATATACTTACTTCAGTGTTTTTAAAACTATTGCGTGTATTAGAACGAAAATCTATTTTATTGTTATGAGGTAAACATAAACTTTTATCGACTTCAAAATTGCGAATAGTGCAAATTTATGAAAAATATAATTTTCCTTCCGTCCCATATCATTTTGCATAATTATTGTGTCTTCCTCTACGCGATTTTCAGGATTTTGTATTAAAAATGAGAGTAGGTACTTTAAAAGTCTCATAAAAGCACGAGTGAGAGGCAGGTACCTCGTACGCCTACTTAATATCGTGAAAAAGTTGATTACTTTATAAGAGGCTACTTTCATACGTAAGAATATCGGGATTCTATAAAAAATGTATCAGGTATTCAGCGATGAAATTAAGATTACAAAATCAAAGTATTTTGAAGTAAAACGTTTGCTGGACCGTAGCATAATAGCATCATAATCAGCCTCTAATGTTCCAACTGCGCAGTGTGCTGCAGGCCTCGTCTCGGTGAGAGGGAGTGGGCCGTAATCCACCACGCGGGCTCAGTGCGGGTTGTTAGATGTTATAAATACATCATGTCTTCGAATTTTTGGTTCTAGGACATGCCGGTTTCCTCACGGTGTTTTCCTTCATCGTTTTGAGAGCGCCTGTCTGGGGTCTAACCTCTATACGACCTACAACTCGTAAGTCTTGGCCGTTACCACTGGGCCACCACTGCCCTTTCACTGCTCTCTGCACTCTGTTGGACCCGTAGTCTAATCTCTGATTATAACGAAGAGCCATATGAACATAGTTAACTTGTAAAGTAGTAGGTATATATATATGTAGGTGGGTGGTGTGTGGATGACCGAAATAAAAATCTTCACTTCTTGAAACTCCTTTTTTAATTTTTAGAAAACTTCTTTTACATGAACTACGTCTTGCTTGACTCATGTCCTAGCTCACTCGCCCTCTTTCTTCCGTCCTCCCTCCACACATACTCTCCCATTCACTCATCGCTGCATTCATACTTCAATTTATTTTTTAAATTATGATGCGTTCAGAATTAACATCCTACATACTTTGCTTATATTATACTTATACTTTACATATATAATATATGTAAAGTTCAGTGTAAGTTAGATATGTACCTAGTTATTTAAATACTACAGTTGATGGTCGGCCCGGTAGGGATCATGTAATTTTTCTCATATTACGAATTTAAACTTCCCCGTTCACCATTGTCACCAAGTTTATGTATTTTCGACAAAAACGGGAAAATGTTATGTGGTTTGGAAAAACATGTAAATAATCATCGAGATATTAGTACTTATATCTCGATGTAAATAATATTGTTATTGTTTTTACCCGACTGTGGCGAAGCCCAAAAGGAGGGTTATGTGTTTGACCTATATGTATGTATGTATGTATGTATGTCCGTTTCTTTGTTCTCTCGTAACTCCAAAACGAATGAACGGATTTGGATAAATTTTACGTCTTTAGATTGGCCTTGGTAGCGCTAGTGTCATTGGCTACATTAAAATAAAAAAAGTAAAATGGCGGATTTAGAGTGCCATATTGTGGAGATCGTTTTTTTTTTCTTCTAATACCTTCGAGTGGGATATGAAAATGAAGGATTTTTAAAGATGATTACAAAAAGATATGCAACTTGTATGGTTAAAAGTAATTCAAAGTGACAAATCGTAAAAAACACGTAAAAAAAGGCTTGGCTATTTTTGTGCACTTGATCCAAAAAACTTACTGTCACGACCAAAACTCCTTGCAAGAACTAAATCGTCTGCGAAATCTTTCACATTTGTAAACTAAAAAGCTGGAAATAAAAAAAGTTATTTAAAAAACTAAAAAACCCGACTGCGGTAAAAACTGAAAAGCTAAAAACAAGCCCATTTCCATATTTTCTAACTCAAATGGGTCCCGCCCGCTTCCAACTTTTATTTAATTTAAAATGGGCTTGGTTTTAGCTTTTCAGTTTTTACCGCAGTCGGGTTTTTTAGTTTTTAAATTACTTTTTTTAATAGGTTTTCTTTTATCCTATCCTATACTATTAAATGAGCAATATTTGTATATATATTTATATACATATATTTGTAGCCACGTTCTCAAAAACGACTAACCATTTCGATGAAAGTTGCATTATATGGGTTGACGGGGCCGAAAAATGGATCTGGCTAGGTCTCTTAACTGGGAAACTTCTTTTTCTCTATTTTCACCCAGCAGTAGCACCCAGAACAGAGCTCAATGGACCAGGTTGGTACTAAAAGTTAGAAGTATTACGATTCGCCTTACCATAAAAAACCTGGTCACGGATTTCATTATTAAGGGCACGAACGGTTTTGAAATCCAAAGTCGAATTTTACGTAAATCAAAATAGATGTTCTATTTGACTTTCGTAAGGTGCAACCTTAGGCCTTACGATCATCAGATTTTCAAAGTATGTAGATAGTACCTACTTAGAAAAATGTACCTCTAGTGTTGTCAATTTCAATTTGAGTGCAAATTTACTTAACCCTGACCATACGGAAAAGGGAAAATTAGGTACATGTTAGCTGCATTACTTTACTAAAGAACTCCTAAAATTCTAAAGTCGCTAGAATAGGAATAATGCCTGGATTGAAAAAAGAAATTCAATTTAGTGCTATAATGTCAGATAATACATAAATAATTTTTTTTTACAAAAAAAACAACCGACTTCCAAAAAAATACTACAAAGTGAACAATAACTTTAATTTCGGAAGTTGGTCGCAAAAACTAAAATACCTGCTCATCACCTTTTACAAAATATTGCTTTTCCCGATACAAGGACTTTAATTGTTGAGGAGTTCTCCCAGCAAGGAACCAGGAGAACTGGAACTGATGGTGAAGTCACCATCAGCTCCTCTTCAACATATGTAGGTATTATGGCGAGCATAAATTGCTTAGCAATAATCAAATCGCAACCCGTGAAATACGTATTATTGAGTAGTTCCGATGGCCATATGTGGTCTTTCTCATCAGTTCCACTTCATCAAATGGTGCTTTCCGGGAGCAAATGCACAAGTTACTATAAAAACCCAAAAAAAAAACCTATAAAATTTGAAGGTTCCCCTCGATTTCTCTGGGATGCCATCATCACATCCTGGTTACCTCGTCATGGTACTACCCTTGGGATATCTCCTTTCCAACAAAGAAAGAATCATCAAAATCGGTTCATAAACGACGAAGTTATCCACGAACACATATCAAAAAAAAAATATATATATACGGTCGAATTGAGAAACCTCCCTTTTTTGAAGTCGGTTAAAAAATATTAGACACGTATTTTTTGCTTTATAATATAAAAAAAAATACATAAAACGCATTAAATTGGGGAGTGGGGGCTCGATACGTCACAACTGTAACAAACTAGGTAATAATGTAGCTAGGATGCCACATTTTAACTCAATGTATCGCCGTAATCTTTTGATTACGTAAAAAAAGAAAAAAATACATGTCAAATATTTTTTAATAATCCACATGATTCCAAGTTCATGTTCAATATGATCATTTTATCAATACAGTCTTAATTAAGTCCTGGTTATGAGTGTTATGACATAGGTTATAAACTTATAACTTTCACCCTTATGTTTTATTGCGCTACTGATATTCCGAGTTTATATACCTAACATCTTTATATCACGGTCTTAGTATTACCTACGAGTATACCTACTTAGGTAAAGGGATTGGTTCATTAGTTTAGGTTTAAACCAGTCGATCGAAAAATAAATAAAAAAATAAATAATAATAAAAGATCTAAAAAACGCATTCTATGAATATAAAACATGCACGAGCTTTTTTTGATATTCAGTGAATCGCTTACAAAGTGATTGATAGCCCCATATTTTATTTATTTAGATTTTCTAACTCTAACACCCGCTGATTTGTGAAATGAAAATAAAAAGAACAATAAAGCTTTGCCCTCGACTGTAAATTACGAATCTGAAATTCTGTATTTTATTTCAGTATTGCAGAGGAACTTTTCTTAAGGATGGTAGGCATCAGCATATTATTAAACAAACGATTGATTGGCCTACACAGCTCAGATTGCAGTTTCCAGAGTATTTCAGAGTCAATTTGGAACATAATAACTGAGTTATGTTTTCATTAAACGAAAAGCTGTAGGTAGTTAACTGTTGCTAGTTAGGTTACTCGGTTCAGAATCTCGTCAGCACATTGATGAGGCTGTCTTACGGCACTCGATTGTAGTTGGGTCGTAAACCTGACATTGATACTAACAGAACCAGTGTTTAATTAATGGTCCTCGAGTTTCTACTTCACGTTGTTTTTAAACAAAGAACGATTGTAGTCTTAAATTAGATGGTTTAACTGTCTGCCTTCCAGTAAAAGAAGTTTAGAATATAGGTAATTATGTTCTACTTATTACATCTGCCAATGTTTCAGCACCTATATTACATTTAATTTATCATCATATCTCTTGGGCCTTATCTCAATTTATTTGGGGTCGGCGCAATACATCTTTTCCCATGCCTTCATCTCTATCAGCCGGTAACTCATAACTAAAGATTCTGTATTTTATTTGAAACACATACATAGGTACAGTCAGCAACAAAAGTAGATTAATACTTGCAGTTTTTTAATCTTAATTATTAAGCGAAATATTTAATGCAAATCGGAACAGAAGTACTTAAAATTTTAAGAACATTAACTCTTAACAGTTAAACGAAAAAAAAGCAGTTTATCGAATCATTTTAAGTTAACTTAGATGATGTCAAAAAGTAGCAGTGTTAACCAACTTCTGTTGCTGACCGTACTTACACACATTTATCTTGACTGTGTTCAGAAGAGTAGGCCAACTAATACGATCGATAATATGGACCCTGATTATCCGCTGTTAAACGGATTCGTCATAGTGAAATCCTTTGGGCAACTGATCCCCAGGGCTTGATAGATACCCCAACTCCATTTTTCCATATTGTTGACACATAAGAAAGCGTCAGAGAGGTGTGTCAACAAAGCTAAATAAACTTTCATACTAAACTTTAATCCTGTGAAGTTGTTTGAGGTCTGGTTGGTAAACATAAATGTCTTAATGAGATGACGGCAAAGATTTCATCGCGACAAAGTATAAACGCATTTGCAGAGTAGTTCCAAAGAAGATGAAACGCTAAGAAAAATAACACACAAGTGCGGCTCGTATGGAACTAGAAGTAAAAGGGTATAAAGTTCTCAACAAGACGTGAACGGTTTATACTCGTAGGTTCCGAGACTATCTCAATGCGAGCTTTAATAAGCTCGTGGGGATCGTTCGTAGCAATATTGGATACTACTGAATGTTTTACAGATGAAGTATATTTATTATTAAAACAGGTGTTAAAAATCGTTGTTGACACACTCCTATATAGGTTGTCAACAAGTCTTTCGTCGACGGTAGTAGTAGGTGAGGTAGTACCGCTATATTTATTATATAAAAACTTTTTTACAAAAAAATACAACCGACTTCCAAAAACAACACTACAAAGTGAAAAATAACTTTAATTTCGGAAATCGGTGTCTGATTATATAATATGTATTTTCGTTTTTGCCACCGACTTCCGAAATTAAAGTTATTTTTCACTTTGTAGTGTTGTTTTTGGAAGTCGGTTGTATTTTTTTGTAAAAAAGTTTTTATTTTTCACTTTTTAGTGGTTCACATGTGCTTACCCCTTCACAGCGTACTGGCGTGATGTTATGTTATGAACTGGTGTGAACAACAAACAGACATGAGATTTCAGCAATCCCAGTCCATTTGCTATCATTTATTGAGGAGTTCCGTTGCCTATCTCAGAAGTTCTTCATCAGATCTTCACCAAATTGAAATGGGACCACTCCAAGAAAGTACTCTTCCAAAAACTATCCAAATCGCTTCAAGTGTGCCTATAAAATTGGAAGAGTTTTCTCTATTTCTCCAGGATCCCATCATCAGATCCTGACTTGATGATCATGGGACCACCTGGGAAGTATACCCTTTCAAACAAAAAAAAAAATAATCCAAATCGGTCCAGCCATCTTCGAGTAATCGGGGGTTCCGACGAATTGATAACCTCCTCCTTTTTGAAGTCGGTTAAAAAGAGAGCAGAATAACCGAATATTTCGGTCATTGTAGCAAATCAATACGACATGTTGTTGTTTAGTCTTTCAGCGGATTCGTGAATTTACCGAATTTACACAGACAGATAATTTTGTACCATAGACCAAATGAGAACGGTTATAGAAACAGTCGAGACGTTCAAAGAAAACATTCTTATGAGCGATGCTTTCACGAAGAAGAAAAATATTTGCACGCAATGATTTATTATGATAATCTTCAGATAATAATAACTGCAAATAGAAGTTCACACTTACCAGCGTTCACTAGAATAATATATTTAGCGCGAATTCCTAGAGTTCAACATAACATGCAAATTATTATGTTGCTTAAAATTATTATTATTTTCAATAATGTAAGGACGAGAAATAAAATCTGGAAAGAGAACGCGTGGGCTCGTGAAAGATGGAAGGAGCGGAGGGAAGCCTTTGCCCAGGAGTAGGACAGCGTAGGCTAGTAAAAAAAAAATCTAAGAACATGTCGGTCGGAACCTAACATTAGCATGTCAATCTACTACACACCAATATGGCAGGTTTTCGATGCACTATCATCATAACTTAATGACCTAGCTAAAGATAATTTGCCATATTTTGATATACATACTTACACATAGTTGTCTTGTTCAGATCAGCATCATAATGTTGTTCGATTCGGCGAAAACCATTTAGGTAATTGGCGAAACACTCTCACAGGAGTGACCGATTCGCTCTTATTACAGTAATATTGTCCAAATGTCGCAGTAATAAAATATAAATAACGTTATGGGTTTCAGTAACTGCGGAATTATTATCGTTATACCAACACGGTATATTTGGCACACCCACATGAGTAATTTATTGTATTAATCGACACACAGTAAATAAAATGTATATCTATAGCCAGAAAATATTGGAAATCGTTCGAGTTGACGACGGTAAATCAAGTCCTCCAATATGGAATATCCTTTGAGGTATAAATGAGGTCACTTGAGGTCCTTTGAGGTCACTTCTGGTGACGATTGAGCTGACTGATAGGCTGGGAAATATTTTTAAATATTCAAATAAAGTACTGACAAGACAAAGCGTGCGTCCGTTTAGCAATTAGGGAAGGGATATCTAAGGGAACGTGACAAATCCAGAGGAATTGATTTACCGTTACTTTTGAAAGTAGGTACGGATTGGTGATTCCGATGTGTTCGATAACATATTTTCAATGTCTACAAAAGAATACCAGAAATGTTCTGTTTGATGAAGCGTGCATATGTTTAGTCACGTTTCTTTGTATTTAAGTTGAATAAGACACTACGCCTAAAGGCTCTTCAAAAAATATTTTGCTTTTGCGCTTTGTTAGCACTAGCTTTAATTGTCCATGTAAGTTCATCGATTGTTTTATGATGTGTCATGCTTATTTACATTTTTGCAACAAATGTCTAGAGTAAAATAATTAATAGGTAACTCAGTTTCTACGTAATTCAATTTTATAAAAGTACCTAACGTGAATATTTATTACACTAAGCAATTCAAATCCCATTGTTATTGACCTAGAAGCTTTTAGAAAAGTTGCTTAATTAATAACGAAATGCTTTTGAATAGATGACAAATCGTGTACTTAGGCACTCTTCATTAATCATGAAAAGATATTTTGGTTGCCGCAGATCGCGAAAGAGACCACTTAAGTCCTATTTTTTGTAATAATTAAGTACCCAGTTTTCTCGCAAGTTTACACTGTTTCATAAAAAAAAAAAAATCGTGATATTTGCCGAGACCCCCCTTTTTCCCCCACGTGAGATTGGGTGAGATTCGGCTGCGATTAATTATGTGAGGCGTTTAGGGAGAGAAGGGTCCCCCCTAAACGTCTCACGTAATTAATGAACGCCCCCATTCTAATTAGATACTTAGGTACTCTTTTATTTGTTTACATCTGCTTATCAACACACAGCGGCCTGCTAAAGTTTTTCGCTATCGCATCAAGAGCCGAGTTCATTCAGAGGGAGGAAATATGTATACAAGCTTTGCTAAACTTTTATACAGATAGAAGCTCCATAAAGAATGCACATTCTTATTCCAACGCTCAACTTAGCTTAAGGAGAAAGACGAGTTCTTTTGCAACATTTATGTAGAATACGAATAATTTATAAAGTGTTCATAACAATGTATAATGTGTATGCAAAGTTAGTTTTTTTTGTATATTTTATGAGTTTATAGCCCACTCTGTCTAGTAATTCTACGTAAATATTCTGTTATTTCTTCGTTGAATACTTATCTAATATTTATAACAGCTCATAACATCGTCCCAATTGGTTCGTTATTATTGTATCTAATAATAACAACATTATCCTTCAGTATGTTTTACATACATCCATGGCAGGAAATATACTTTTGATATATTATTCTTGTCTTGTTGTTATTACGAACTAGCTTTTGTATATTGTATAAGTACTATAATAGCGGTTGTCCGCGACTTCTTCTGCGTGTATTTTGCATTTAATCATATTTTTATAAAAATATCCAGTATGAAGGGAGCATACGTCCTTTTCCGTGTCCCAGGTTACCTATATGTCATAGCAATCGGTTTGGTGGTTTAATCTTGAATGGGTATCTAACAAACAGACAGCTACATTTGCATTTAAAAAAAAAAAATATTAGCCTACATTGTGTCCCACTGCTGGGCAAAGGCCTCCCCTTTTTCCTTCCAAACCCCTGTCTTGTGCGATCTCTGGCCATGTTGGCCAGAGATTTCGCATTTGTTATAGTATTAATATCCATTATAGTATGAAGGTAGGTATGGATTTTCAGATTTATTTTGGTAAGCGTGCATTGGTAGAGGTTAAGTTTAAAGGCAAAATTGGACTGTCCGTAAATTTAATATTTATTTATGAAGTTCTAAACAAGACGCCACATTGAATGCGCGCAAACGTACTGCCACTGCTCTGGATTCGACGTGACATTTCTGATACAAGTTTTTAACATATAAGTTAGAAACTCTCTTATAACGTACGCGTATGGCATATAAAATACTGTATTTGGTACAGCTAGCCTCACAAACTACAAATAATTAGGATTTTGAAATTTAGCGAGAAGCGGAAAAATGATGCTTGTACAAAAACTACAACAAATAAACAAAAATACAATAAATAAATCAATATAATAAGTAAAAACGACGAAATAACTAAAACTTCGATGTTGGCTTTAATATAATTGAGAAATTTGTTGTTTTCTTTGAAATATGAGTGATATGACCGTGCCCATCGTTAGAAGCTTTTGGTCAGATGCCAAAAATATTAGCAAAGATTTCTGTCAATATCCCTTTGATTATAAAGGGTCTTTCAACAAGGACGGGTCGATGTTAAAATTGAATAAAACAAGATGTGTGTGAGATATTATCGAAATTTATTTTTTATTTAAAAGGCCCATTTATGCCATTATGGATGGAATATGACATCGTTCAAATGTCCGCCGCGGCTTCGTATGGTGGCACGAATCCGAGAGGTCCAATTTTTAATGACTCTGCTGCATAGATCTGGCTGAATCCGAGCGATGGCCTGCGTTATGTTGGCTTTCAGGGCAACGGTCGAATGTGGTTTATTGGCATAGACCTGCGACTTCAGAAAACCCCACAAGAAAAAGTCTAGCGGAGTCAAATCACACGATCTTGGTGGCCAATTCACGTCACCTCTGCGAGAGATAACTCTACCCTCAAACCGTTCATGCAGAATGTCGATTGTGTCGTTCGCTGTGTGGCAAGTAGCGCCATCTTGCTGGAACCACATGTCGTTCACGTCCATATTGTTCAATTCAAGCCAAAAGAAATTGTTTATCATTGATCTGTAGCGCTCGCCGTTGACGGTGATGGCCTCGCCAACGTCGTTTTCAAAGAAGTACGGACCAATGACGCCGCCACACCAAAATCCGCACCAAACAGTAACTTTTTGTGGATGCATTGCCACCTGGTGAACCTCATGTGGGTTGTGGTCATCCCATATACGGCAATTTTGCTTATTAACAAAACCATTCATCCAAAAATGTGCCTCGTCGCTAAAGATTATTTTTCGGCCAAAATCGGGGTCCTCTTCCAAGCGTTCCGATGCCCATTCAGCGAACACACGGCGTTGTCTATGGTCATTAACTTTGAGCTCTTGGGTCAGTTGGATCTTGTACGGATGCAGACCCAAGTCCCGACGCAAAATTCTCCAAGTTGAGGTCTGCGAAAGGCCGAGTTCTTGAGCACGGCGAGAAATCGACTGCGTCGGAGTCTCCTGAACACTCTCACGTACAGCGGCGATGTTCTCGGCCGATCTGGCGTTCCTTTGACGTAAAGGTGTTGGTTGGTTGTTTACCGAACCGGTCGTCTCAAATTTAGTCACCAATCGTTGGAGAGTGGACTTTGAAGGGCCACCGCGTCTGCCGTAAAATGGGCGCAATGCGCGCAACGTTTGCACTAACGAACACTCATTTTGATAATAAAGTTTTATCATTTGCACATGCTGCTCAACCGTGTAACTTGCCATGGTGATTTGGCATCAGTGACTGAATAAGAAAAAACAGATTTGACAGTTGCCGCCAAAACAAAATGGCCGCCACAGATTATTAACATCGACCCGCTCTATTTGAAAGACCCGGTATTATCAATGTTTTGACTCATCTCAGCAGGATTATTCATGTTTCGTACATTCATGATTGCAGCGCGTTGATTTGGTATTGAGTTCACTTTCATCCTTTCGTCTTTGGATCTCTGTATTCAGCAGTGCTATTCTGTAAAAAATTCTCCGTGAAAACTTTGGTGAAGTGAGTTAAAGTGAGCTGTCATCCTACATGGCGTTAGGGAATCTAGGGATTGACATCTCACTTTAAACTCACTTCACCTAAGTTTTCTATGATCCAGAGATACAAAAACGAAAGGCTGAAAGTGAACTCAATATAAAATCAACGCGCTGTAATAGAGGTTTTAAGGAATAGACCAGCTGAAATTCATGTCGATGTTTTGGTTCAACAAACCTCGTACCAATTTCATATCAAGTTAGAACTAATCTGGATAAAAGAATCGTTGTTTGTTTTGATATTGGTGCGTCGTTTGTTTGTCAACTCGTTCGACAGCGCTGGACTCTTGTTAAGATGTGTGTCGACGACGTGTTGCCTTGTTAGTGTCGGCCATTAGTGACATGCAAGGCTTGGACGTCAACTGATTTCTGATTTAGACTACTCGCATTAGAGGGTTGAATATATTGTATGAAGACACTATTATTATGACCGTATCGTGTAACATTTGCATACTTGTATTTAATTGGAATAACATGTTTTTCAATACTGCACGTTATTTTTAGTCAGCGAAAGACGTTTTTACTAATTCATAATTTTACTGAAATTAACGGTGTGAAACCGAAGAATAGGTGCTAATACTGCTAATAGTTTTTTTTTTGTTAGATGGGATTACAATAGGTCCTGAGATGATTTGCCCTAACATTATTACCATTCCCTAACATAATAGCTTATAACGGTGGTTAACGCAGGCTTCTGTAATATTTTCTTTAACAAATTAATTTAGGCCTTCAGCAGCAACGTCGGCGTTACAAAGCTAATTACTTAAGAAAGCTACGGCTCTCAGTACCGTCCAAAATCTATTCAAATAACTTTTTGTCTGAAGAATTAGTTTAGTACACTTATATTGAAAAGAAATTATTTGCTGTCGAAATCAGCACAGAAGTAGGTAACAATGTTTATTCGGCAACTCAACAAAACAAGAGAATATTTAATTGTTTTCTCTGCTTCGTTATACATTCACTCATTCATTGTTTTGTCTGTGCTACAGCTGTCTTTAAAATTGGATTAACTCGTCAAGGCCAGTAATAAACAGTCGTTGTAAACAATGCGGCGACAGTACAGCTTTATAAAATTTTACAATTTTGTTTGCAGAAATAAAAATGGTTTTAGTGATGCCGTTAACTGTCGGGATAGATACCGAAAACATAAGGCGTAAGAGATGGTACACTGGGTTTTCAGTTTTATAGGAGTCATAACGTAGAGAAATGCATAAAATGCCTAGTGTGTCCGACATGTTAGTAGTGCAGTAACATTCTAGTGACGTTAGTGCTAATCAATAGTGTTACGTGACTTAACGTGACTCGTCCGACGATTTGCCGATGACGAACATAATTTCAAATTGCTCAATGCGGTGGCTTTGACAGACTAGTGCTTGCACTGGTTTGCAGAACTTTTATGTGTTAAGTTCGCAAGCATTCATTTTATTTATTTATGTTACTCGTGAAATACTTGTATCTTTTTATAACGTCTTATAAACTCGATCAACTTTTCTCTTCTTTTACTATTTGAAAACAGAATGCAGTAGTTGGCACGAATATAATAGATACTTTTCAAACTCAAACTCAAACTCAAAGCATTTATTTCAAATAAACCAATTACAGGCACTTTTAAATTGTCAATGGGTCGGTCAGTCAGAAAGATGAAGCTAGTTGCCCATTCCAAAGCGTAGTAGATCCCTATGGAGAAGAACGGGCAAGAAACTCCACGGACACTCTTTTAAATCATAATATTTTTACAAAATATTGCTTACATCGTTCATGTTGAAAATGTACATGTGAGAACAATGTAGAAAGACGTGCACGTTAAAAAGCGTCCGTAATAAAAAGATAAAAACTAAAACAACTAAATTAAATATTAAAATTAAAAATAAGCCATGGCAGCTAAGAGACGACCAGTCCCAACTGACGGCGCCCGTTCACGAACATGACGCATGGATCAGCACCAATTAGCTCAACCATTTTGAAGGGAACTTAATGATCCAACACACACGCCACCACCAGCGAGACATTTGAGTGAGCATGACATACTCTCAACCGCCAGGGCACACTCAAGTCAGTGAAAGACGTACCCAGTAAAAGGTAGCTTAATAGTAGCTACATAGTGCTCACATCATGTGCTGTGGTGGCTTTTCTATGGTGACGGTCGCTCCAACACTAGGCAAGGGTTAGTAAGTAGTAACTTGCTCGTGTTGATAAACAGCTGGTCGTTCTGTACTATTCATTTCTTTCATTATCATTATTACTGATGATTTAAATAACATAGGGCGATGCTTATACTTTCAGAAGGGCAAGATAGACGTACCAACTGCCACACCATTTCCCAATGACTATCGCCACGTTCGCCACTTAAAGGACACTTTTAAGCCACTTTGCGAAGTTTTGCTAACTGAAAACACGAAAAGCAATTTGTGTAGCTTCCAAATTTGAAACTAGAACTTGACACTTTGTAGCCTCGATTTGTATTAGCTACTATTTATTGATAAAAACAAAATAAAATTCTCTGCCTCGTTGGTCTAGTGGCCGCAAGTGCAGTTGCTGAACGGACGGGCCTGGGTTTGTTCCTATTTGAAAGATTCATCGGGTTTTTTCTTAAGGATTTTTTCAGTAGCAGCCCGGAGTATGGATTCGGTTAGTAGTAATTGGCTTGCCCTTTATTACATGGGACTTAAATATGCCGGGCAAAATGTGAGAGAAAGCTCTGCCCACCCCTTCGGGGAACAGGGGGCCAACCACCACTTCTTAAAGCAGTATTATTTTAATGTTACTTCAGTGTGAGAAAGAGATGGAGCTATACAGGACGTCTAGCTCCATCTCTTTCCCACACACATGTAAGATTAAAATAATACTGCTTTAAGAGGTGGTGGTCTAGCTCCTGATGTGATGATGCCACAAAATAAAATACATATTAGATAATAATTTGAACCTGTAAAAAATTCATTAATAAACTAGCTGATCCGACAGACGTTCTCCTGTCCAAACAATAGTTCATACAAAAACCCCATAGAAAATGTACTTTCAGTTTTCCTGAATTTTCCATTTTTTCCGGCATCTTTTCCGATTTTTCTTTTCATAAAAACCTTCCCCGGGCTGCAACGAATATTGAAAAAAAAAATTAGTCGAATTGGTCCAGCCGATCTCGAGTTTTGCACTCAGCAACACAAATGTAGTCATTCATTTTTATTTATAGATGTAATGTATAGATGTAATTGCATTGCCAGTTCGCTTCATTGAAAGCGGGGTGGCGTGGCGTAGGCGACTTCCCACAGACTTACGCTCCTATAGTTCATGGGCAATTTGACTCTATCATCCTCGGGTCTCCTAGGACTTAAGGCTTCCACTCACTAAGCGACAGTAGAACACTTTAACCACTCGGAAACTACGTTAGGTCAATGAAAAAAGAGTGCAAACGACGTCGAGCGGCCGCGAACGGTCACTTCAGTGGTGCTTGCTTTCCGAATTTAGGAACTGGAGTTAGACCACTGTCAACTTAATACTTGAATGAACTTAGTGAGTGGGTGGCTAAGAAAGACCTTCTCAACTCTCCGTGTACATCAGGTTGCTCCAACTCCAGAAAGCTTAATGTTATTATCTTGAGTCTTGCACAATTTGAAAATATTCCTCAAGAAGGCTACTTAAGACTCTAATGCCCGTTTTCACCAACCCTAAGTGACACTTAAATGAATCCTTAAATATTATTGCATTGTTGGATTACCAACTCTCGGCGCTGTTAAGCATAGCGTTGAAAATCCAACCGTGCACTTTTATTTAGGGACTCATTTAAGTGTCACTTACGGTTGGTGAAAACCGGCATAAGAGGAGCTCGTGGCTAAGTAATAACAGCCGCACGGGTCGATCCGTTGCCGGGGTTGGTCCGTGGATGGGTTTACATACCGAGGCTCCTCCGTGCCTCGCAAAGAACGTTAAGCCGTTGGTCTCGGCTGTCATCCGTGGATCTTTGACAGTCGTAACGGGTCGTCAGAAGCCCGAAAGTCTGACAACCAGTCTTACCAAGGGGTATCGTATTACCCAGTTACTGAGTTGTGGAGGTCAGATAGGCAGTCGCTCTATGTAAAATACTGGTATTCACGTGCTTCCGGTTAGACTGGAAGCCGACCCCAACATAGTTGGGAAAAGGTTAGGCAGATTGAAGGTTAATTAAGACCTAAGGATTCTTCGAATTGTTAAGCCAATTTTTAAGCCTGGCTTTAGTGGGAGGGCACTCTTACAAGCCTATTGTTTCGTTCAGCTTGAAACAAAAGATCGTAAAAAATCAAGCACCTGTAAAAGGAGTTATAAAAACCGGCCAAGTGCGTGTCGGACCACGCACGGTGAAGGGTTCCGTAGACGGGATGAATACTTACGCATGCACAGTAATGATTATACCGGCCGCTAAAATATATTTGTATTTCATAGTAGGTACTCGAGAAAAATATGAAAAACAGTTATTTCTACAGTTGTAACCGAAAATATCCCGTATCTCATAAACTATTGACTTAAATAGGAGTCACTTAGAAACATAGATATAAGAAATTATTTCTATGATTAGAAACATCATAATCGAGCAAAAAATGTCGTAAAGTAGGTACAGACGCCAGCAGGTCAAGCCACCCGAAACTTTAAAATTTTCCCAATCAACTTTGAACTTAATGCTGAAGCGATAAAGATGAAAATCTATTAAAGAAATTTGAAAGATTGTAATAGCTTGATGTGCTGGCGTCTGTACATCCCTTCCCCCTTTAATTTTTAACTTTATTTTATTATTTTTTATTATAGTGGCCATAATAGTTCACACTGTCTCCCTATTACGGTTCAAAAAGTACATCCCTGTGACAGACGGACGGACTGCTATCGTAGGGTACAGTCGACAGCAAGTTTGACCTTGAGCTGGCCTAGTGTAGTACGGAGTTTCAATAGAATAAGAGGCCAGCTTATACTGGTTTTATCACCACTGACGTGCCGTCAACTGTACTTATATTTAATTGCATTAATGTTTCAGCAAATATTTGTATTGAAATCGAGTTACAATGTTATTGTGTCTCCTGCGCCTCGTTTATTTGATTGCTACTCGAATTAGCGAAAACAAACAGCTTTTTATTAAGTTTCCTAATTCATGTTTGTGCGAAAATTATTCCTGATGAACAGAGAACAGCAACAGAATTAGATTACGTAATGAATACCTAGATGTAGAACATCGTTAATTAAATAATTACCCTAATTGGATACAAATGTATTAAACCTATAGGCGTTTAAGCTAAGAGTATCATATATTGTATTAACAAGGTAGTTTAAGAGAAACCTTACATTATCCGCGATAGATTCAAGAATATTGGAAACGTGCAGCTACAATATTGTTGAGTGTATATAAATTTAAATTGTTTTTGTTCTAAAGTTCAGTTGCTGTTACTAAAACTGGTTCACACTTCGAGAATCTCAGGAGGTTTCAGTATTTACTTTCGTGCCATAATTTTTAAAAGAAATGAAAATTCTTTAAATTATACATATAAATATTAAGTAGGTACGGCTAAGGCTGGAGGAAATAGCATCTTTTCTGTAGTTGATCTCTATTGCTGTGACTCGGGTTTCCTCAGATATAATGTAATAACGTCTGCATCTTTCAGAACGCTCCACCGCCCACACATTTGACGCGATGTCTCGCTGTAAATCTGAAGAGTCTGCGGATTTTGATTGTTGCTCATCGCGATGATATTTTTAGTGAGTTTCCGGAGAAAGAATTAGGTATGTGACGTTGAACGAGTATATCAAGTGGTGACGGAGACACTAGCTGTCGTAACGCATCTTTATAATTCCATTCGCCCAAGCAATGCTAAGAGTTTGCGTTACGGAATAATAAACATTATTAAAATGTTGGCAATGAACATTGGTCGGTAAGTATTGACAAATTAAGGGGATACAACGATAATTTTGTGTTTTTAGAATTCCCATAAAACCAAATGTATAATGGTTAAATCATTTCTATTTTCCATATATGTTATTTGACTGATTGTCTACTGCTGTACTAAAACCGACATATGATTAGGTACTTGACATTTTTTCGATAGAAAAAAATTCCAAAGTAGCAACGTCTATTTTCTGTTTTATACGATTACTAGCTTTTGCCCGCAGCTGCGCCCGCGTGGACGTCTGAAAGTATCCCACGGGAACCTATTATTTTGCAGTAAAATTTGCTTTAAATCGAAGGTATTTAAATATGTTAAAAACTTACTAAGCTAAAAATTGATTTAAGTATAGCATTTTGTCAAAATCTACATTTAAACGAAGCGTGTTTAGTTCTGGTGCGCGTGAGCGTATATCTCTCTCGCATCGAGCTAGACAGCCATATCGCAATACACACCGAGCTCAACCACGCTTCAATATGTCCTCTTAAATAATTTGTATGAATGTTCGAAAAATATGTTCGTTTTGTATTGGCATGCAGATTGCACATACGAGTACATCTTCGAAGCTGGATAAGTTGTAGCAGTTATTGTTGCTATTTAGAACTCGGTCGAATATTGTCGTATTCGCGGGATCGTTTATTTTGGGTGGTAGAGCGACGAGAGCGTTGACTCAGTAAGATTACGATTTAAATATAGGCGGGGGCGAGTTGCCAAATCATTGGGGAAATGTTCGGAGCCAGCATCATATCATCGTGGCGCAAGAATTTCAAGCGATTGTTTCATTAGGGGGCATGAACTCAATCTTGATATCAAATAGATGACACATTCCTTGACGGAATTTAGTAGTGGATTCTTGGACGTAAACACGAAAGTCGATGAAATATAAATACCTTCTTCAATCAATGAATCAATCTGCCTAGCCTTTTCTCAACTATGTTGGAGTCGGCTTCCAGTCTAATAGGATGCAGCTGAATACCAGTATTTTACATGGAGCAACTGCTTATCTGGCCTCCACAACCCAGTTACTGGGTAACACGATATCCCTTGGTAAGACTGGTTGTCAGCTTTCAGGCATCTGACGACTGTGTCATAGTTCCAAGAATTTCATTCTTCAATGCAGCCGTTGGTCCCGACCAACGGCTTACCGTGCTTTCCGAGGCGCGAAGGGGTCTTGATATGTAAAGATGGTTACCAGACCGACCGACCGCGGCAAGCGCAGCTATCGACCGACCCGTGCGGCTGTTATACTTAGCCGCGAGCCCCTCATGAAATATAAATACTAGTGGTAGCTTATTGAAACATTTATTTCCTTTAACTGTTTGATTACTGAAGCTGATAGATTATTAAATTAGTGCTCTCAATTTTCTTTCTAGGTAAATACTGGGAATAGAAAGTTTGCGTATGCTACACTTCGACAGAAAGCTGCATAATGTTCTAGGTATAATATAAGTTTATTTTCAACCATGTTAGGTTACTCCCGGGATGATCAATGCAAACTTTATAATACAATATCATTCCTAATTCGTTGTACAATCACTTCATTTGCCTACGCTGCTCTTTCTTTTCTCAAATGTAAAGATTGTTAGTTTTGGTGTCCTATTTCATGGTATTCTTATCTTTTATTGGTCAGAATTACCGGAAAATTGTCCCCTCATTGACCGGCCATGAATATAAATTATTAGCTTTTGCCCGCGGTTTCACCCGCGTGGATGTCGGAAAATATCCCATGGGAACGTACAGTCAACAAAAGAGATATCTAGGCAGGGTAGAGTAACATATTTGTATGTGAATTGCTTCATGTTCAATTTTATATATATTACTTTGTTTTTGAAGTACCTACTCCTAAATTGTAACATACCAACTCAAAGTTGTATTTTGTCACGAAATTGAACATGAAGCAATTCACATACAAATATGTAAGTATACCCTGCCTAGATATCTCTTTTGTTGACTGTACATGTGAAATGTGAACGCAGGTACTTACATAGGGCTGTCCGATATAACTGTGCAAACTCAAATCGCTACGATATATCGTAGCCGTGTATGGTGGGCTTAAAGCTCCCAGTCAGCATGATTTTTTACATCTTCAACATTCGTTGTCATATTTCAGCCACTTTATACAAAACCTTAATGAATTATACACTGAATCACTCCGTTCAGTGGTGGAAACCGTATGAAAACCCATTCGGCAGTTTTTGAGTTTATCGCGTTCAAACAGACAGACATACTCGGCGGGGGGATTTTGTTTAGTTAAAATTTATTATGCCAGTCACGCTCTAATAACAAATAACTTTTGACCGAGTGTCCACTCGTTCAAAAGTTATTTCTTGAAATAATTTCGTCGTAAAAACGTCAAATGAAATAAAGACTATGTTACCTCAAGATACGAACTATGACTACATTTCCTACATTGCTCTTAAAAAGTACACAACAATTTTAAAATTATTTGTGAATTTTAAAATCTACCCCTATTTTACCCCCTTAGGGGGTGATTTTTCAAAAACGCTGTACCACATATTTCTTTATTTCCTACCAAAAACATAAATTTGTATTTTCATATCCCTAACTAAACAAATGCTGGTTTTCCCATACAAACTTTCATCCCTTATATCACCCCCTGTAGGATTATTTTTGAGACAAAACGTAGCCTATGTCCTTTTCCAGGATGCCATCCATAGCCTTGCCAAATTTTATCGAAATCCGTTCAGTGGTTTAAGCGTGAAAAGGTAACAGACGGACAGACAAAGTTACTTTCGAATTTATAATATTATAGTATGGGGTATGGATTTTGGCTGCGCCTCGATTCGTTAGTACTCATTTGTTTAACTCATTTATTACCAATTAAACTTAATTACTTAATTAACTGAAACATGCAAATTGAACGGCAAATTGTGAAACTTAATTCCGGGCTGCTTACAAACATTGGGAATCATCCCAATGTTTGTAAGCAGCCCGGAATTAAGTTTCACAATTTGCAATAAAATAAAATTACGTTCTTAATCTGTTTAATATCAATTAAACAGATTAAGATCGTAATTTTATTTTATTGAACTAATGTTATACTTAATTTTGGCGTTTCGTCGGTCTTATTGGATCTGCTTTGTTTCAAAGTAACTGGAAGTTAATTGAGCCTGTTTTTACACAAGCACCTACCTTACTCGTACCTTTATAGTAGGTACCGTTTGTAAAGGCAAGCAATCCTTGTTATGTCATCATTCTACCAGTGTGGATATGTTTGAGCTATACTATGAATTAAAGATCCACATACTCGTAGCTTGCTTGCACGCTTGAAATAAAATAACCTTTAGAAAAATACAACTATGATGTTATTTCTAAGTTTACTTCATATTGCGTGTGTGCAAGGACAATGCAATGAAATCTATTTTCTTTGCATTTGAATTATGCAGTACATAGTGCGTTCTTCATGTTTTGATAAAATTAACTTATGACGATTATAGAACATAATAAATAAACATGCAACACAGTTCTTGACGATTAATTGCAAGCTGTGATTAACATTTACAAAAAAAAAACTTGTAAGCTTTTCAATGGTATTCTGAACATGCATTGCTCGAAAAAGTTTATCAAAGCCTATTTTATTTATTAAAAGAGTTATGGCACCAATAAAATATGTATTATATCGCCTGGTGTTGATGGGATTCTTTAGTTTATCTTGATCATAAGCCCTTGGGCCTTTTGGCCTCGTACAGGACTTTCAGTTTTTTTATTTATTTTTTAACCGACTTCAAAAAGGAGGAGGTTCTCAATTCGTCGGAACCTTTTTTTATTTTATTTTTTTTATGTATGTTCCCCGATTACTCGAAGATGGCTGGACCGATTTGGATTTTTTTTTGTTTTATTCGAGAGGGTATACCTACATCACAGTTGGTCCCATATAAAATTGATTAACTTTGCTTCGGTAGTTTTTGAGTTAGCTTCAATAATACGTATTTTTTCCCCACTTTTATATGGATGATGTTCTAGTTTGTTTTGCAGATAGTGGTATTAGAATTTGTGTGGGGTAGGTAACTAAAAAGTGAAAAATAAAAACTTTTTTTACAAAAAATACAACCGACTTCCAAAAACAACACTACAAAGTGAAAAATAACTTTAATTTCGGAAGTCGGTGGCAAAAACGAAAACACATTTAACTAGACACCGACTTCCGAAATTAAAGTTATTTTTCACTTTGTAGTGTTGTTTTTGGAAGTCGGTTGTATTTTTTTGGAAAAAAGCTTTTTATTTAATATGTTTTATTTTTTAATTACTTTTGTTTTTTGTTTTCAAACTTTTATTATTGTGTTTTAGTTTAGTTGGTGATCTTCCTGTGCGAGTCACAATAAATACTTTTTCTTTTTTTCCTTCTATAAGCAGTTTTAAAACTGAAAGTCATCTCCCTCGAGGGAAATGCTCGGTTTATATAAATGTAGGTAGTAAAAACTGTTACAACGTGCGATAAAAAAGACTGACATATCTACATTTTTCTTCTTTGTTTAAAAAGTTTGCTCCTCTACTAGTACATGGTTTTATTTTAACTGGCATTTCATTTCCAGCGAATTATATCGTCAGGGTAGCCCGCGAAATTTTGAATTGCGAATTTTTTTTAATTTGCAATTTGCAAGTTAGTATCAGGTCGTATGTTGATCAAAATATGATTCGCGACCGTAAAAAGTATGTATTTACTGAATTAAAATCATTAAAGTCAAGTCAAATACATCTTTTTAAGACCAGGTAATCCTTTTGAATGACTGTTTCATGAAAACTTAACATTTGAGGATTATACTAACTCAAGGAGTTGTATTAGTGATTCTAATGATTATAATTCTGTAAATACATATTTGTTACGGTCGCGAATCATTCTAATCAACATTCAACTTATTACTGAATTGCAAATTGCAAATTGCAAAAAAACATATGAAAATTTGAATTTCGCGGGCTACCCTGGCGCTTCTCCCTTAAATTAATAATTAATCTTATTTTTTAAGGATTATTTTATAACATAAATTACAAAAACAAATTGAAAGATAAATAGTTTAGCTCTAATTAAATGTTTCAGTTTTTATTGTTGTTTTGTTATAATACTGCAATGTAGCGGTATCAAATTAATTCAGGTGTTACTCGGATACCTACCTAATATAATGGGTTCACAGTTATCGTTAGCGGCGCACGGAATACGGATTATAACGAGGATTGAGGGACAAACTTTCTAAAGGATCGCATTAAAACTCTTGTCGTTTCTACACGTATGGCCTATATAAAGTTTTTATTTGCAGGCTATCTCCGAATTTTATATGATACTAAAACTTTGCCGTTCATTCGTTACTTCTATTAAAATCTTTACCGCATTCGTCTAAATATTTTAGAGGGAACGGCCTATTTAATTTGTCAAAAGTCATGTCAAAAACAAGCTTGCGGGGCAGCTTACGGTCCCAGAAAGCATCCGCTGATTGAAAAAACGGCGGGACATATTCGATCAGAACAGTCATGGCGAAGAATGACTTCGAAATAATAGACCAGACTCCACTGGAAGTAGCGCCCAACATGCCAACAGCAGAATCATCTCATCTGCTCATAGTCTAAGAGACTGATGGCATGAAAAAAAACTTAAAATCCGGCCAAGTGCGTGTCGGAACACGCACAATGAAGGGATTCGTAGTTGAAAAGAATTTATCCCAAAAACAAACTTAACATTGTAATCACAAAAAATTTTTTTTTAAGATATGTGATAGTATTACAAGTGAATAATTTTCGGACTTTTTGCTTTACTTGTGCTGTGAGACAAATTCAAATTCAAATTCAAATTCATTTATTGGTGTGATTTTTGGTACATTTTACATGAGATCTTAATAATAAATAATTCGTTCCTCAAAAATCTACCTTAAAGGTGTACACTCTTTCACGTAGTTATTATAAAAAACAAAAAAAAAAAAAAAGGATAATTACCTAGTCAACATATTAAAATAAAATCAGCTTTACAATAGAAAATAAAAGAAATTACAATGTCAAAGATGCATGCAATGTCAAATTATAAAATTGTCATAATAAAATAGGGAAAATGTCATGAAAATAAAATAAAAAATAATAAAAATACATAAATGTCAAAAGATTGCAAAAACACAAATAAAAAATTTAAACAATTTAAAATATAAATTATAAAAATTGATCAAAATTTGTCATCCAGAAACTCCTTGACTGAATATTAAACCTTGTCATTTAGTAGCTTAAAGAGATTACTTTTGAATTCGTTGTTATTCTTACTATTTCTAATATGACAAGGTAATTTGTTATACAATTTTGGTGCCATTGCATAGACACTTTTATAAGCAAACGCAGTTCTGGTGACTATTGTTTGTAACTTATCTGAGCGACGTTGACTTTCTACATGATTAAACAAGTGTATATTGGTTTTTACAAACATCAAAACCTCATAAATATACAGTGACGGTACTGTCAGAATATTTAAATCCCTAAAGTGTGGCTTACATGTATCTGTTGTTCTTAATTTGCAGATGGCTCGGATGCACCTTTTTTGTGCCAAAAGTACGGAAGATATATTTGTAGCATTACCCCAAAATATGAGTCCATACCTTAATGTAGAGGCTACATACCCGTGGTATGCTGTTAGGAGGGCAGTTTTGTTTGCAACTTTACCTAACATATAAAGGGCATAAGAAAATCGGTGAAGTCTCAAACAAACACTATCAATTTGAGTTTTCCATGTCATATCATTGTCAATATGCAAACCTAAAAACTTTGTAGTGTTCGTTTCTAGTACTGCGTCTCCTTTGTACCCGATTTGGTATTGAGTTGGTTGTCTTTGTCGAAGTTTAAAGTCCATTGTTTTAGTTTTAGTTAAATTAATTTTAAGGTTGTTCGCATTTAACCATTCTATGATTGATACCAGGTCTGCATTTATATCTAATGCAATTTCTTTATAGTTTCCCTTGTCGAAAACAATAGTGCTATCATCTGCAAATAAGCACATCTGATGACTAGTTACATTGGGGAAGTCATTTATATAGCAGATAAAAAGTAATGGACCTACCACAGACCCCTGTGGAACACCATACGAAATTGTTCTCGTACTTGAGGAGTACATTGTTTCAGTTTTTGACTTAATGTTGACTTGGCTAATCTGAGTAAACTGTTTTCTACCTTCTAAATACGATTGAATGAGGTCAAGCACATTACCTCTAATGCCGTAGCTATAGAGCTTTTTGAAAAGTATATTATGGTCAACATAATCAAAAGCGCGCGTCATGTCCATGTACATTGCTACAACCGGTTTTCTGTTGTCCATGTTGTGGTGTATCTTTTTAAGGAAATTGTACACTGCCATATTAATAGTTTTGTTTTGCCTGAATCCCATTTGTTCCTTACAAAAAATTTTGTTTTTTTCAAAATAATTGTTGAGTCTATTATAAATTATTTTCTCCAGAATTTTTGAAAATATAGGAATTAACGCTACAGGTCTATAATTGCACATTTTTGTTTTATCATCTTTTTTGTGTTGTGGCTTGATATCCGATATTTTTAGAGCTTCTGGGAAAACTCCATTGTGTATACAAGCATTTATTATATCACATAACACTGGTGCGACAATAGGTCCTACTGATTTGATCACGCTGGTCTTGATGTCATCATACCCTGTACTGTTTGTATTTTTAAGGTTCTTTATTATAGTTATCATTTCTATTGGGACTACTGGTTCCATGAACATAGATTTGTGAGATTTTAAAACATTCGTGTTATTATAAGTTTGTGAATCTACATTGGATTGAACCAGGTCTACGAAATAATCATTAAACTTTTGCGCAATAATTTGAGGGTTTGTAATACATTTGTTGTTGACCTCAATAGCGTTAATATGTGTTTTCGGCACGTTACTTTTCAAATTGTTTATTATTTTCCAGGTAGCTTTAGACTTATTGTTACTGGTTTCTATGTAGTGGCTGTTTTGTGCTTTTTGTGTCTGTTTGATAACGCGGCGGTATCTGGCGCTAAATGTTGATAAAGCAGTTTTTGTGTCTTTATTTGGGTTTCGCCTATATTGCCATAGCAAAGACCGTCTCTTTTTGCTGCAGACTTTAATGCCCGGTGTGATCCACTTCGGTTTATCAGTTGTCGATATTTTGCATCTTACTATTGGGAAACAAAGGTCGTAGAAAAGTTTGAATAAGTCAAAAAACGCATTAAACTTTTCATTAGGGTTATTTGCTTCAAAAGTGTCTGAAAAGCTCAAGTTGCCTATGCATTGCCTAAACCGATCCATGTTTTCCTTGCTGTAATCGCGTTTTTGAACATAAAAATATTTCAATGCACACGTTTGTTGTACAGGAAACTGCATCAATTGCGCTAAATGGTCAGATACCCCTAATTCTAGTATCTCACTATTACAACCCCGTATATTGTGAAAAATATTATCTAGGCAAGTACCACTACTAGGCCTAGTGGGTTTCTCTATTTCAATTTTAAGATTAAACTCTTTTAAGAGACGTTTAAGTAGAGAGGAATACTTAGTTTTTTGTATCATATCAATGTTAAAGTCGCCGCAAAATTGACATTGCTTCTTGCCAAATTTAATGATTCTAAGTCAACGGGATGTACCCTAGAGGTTTTGATTTACTTGCGAATATCAAAATATGACATATTTTTTTGTTGCGTTGATTTAGAAGCTTGATTTATTTAGAACTTCTAGAGACCACAGACCTACGTATTTGATATTAATTTCAATTTGATACCTCAACGTATTCTTGAGAAAAAGGGTCTTAACAGACTGACAGAGTTGTAAATATTTTTTTTATGTGATAAAATTACAAATTAAACAAATTTCGGACTTTTTTCTTTACCTGTGCTGTGAGACCTTGCTTCTTGCGATTTCATAATTCTAAAACAACGAGAAGTACCCTATAGATTTTTATTTACTTGCGAGTAGGTATCAAAATATGTCGCATAAATGATTGCAATAAAAAAATACAGTTTAGCTTGATTTTTATAGAGCTCCATGGGACCATAGACTTATTTAGATAGATTAATTTCAGCTTGATACCTCTACGCGTTCCTGAGAAAAATGGACTTGACAAACTGATAGACAGACGGACAAGGAAATGATCCTATAAGGATTCCGTTTTTTTCTTTTGAGGTACAGAACCCTAAAAAGGAGAAAAAAGTCATGTTGGTATAAAGCTGCCTATTTCTGTGTTTCTGTGTGTGTGTATTTATGGGTAAAATAACTCGAAAAATAAATATATTTCGTCGGTATATTGCGGTGGAATGTTCCATTATAAAAAAAAATCTGCGGTTTATGCTATTTCTGTTTGTGAATAGTTATTTTGGTTACTTACATGTTATGCTAACCACTTCCTCTGTAGCGTGATTGCTGCAGTGTTTGAAACACTAGGTACATTGTTTATTAATTATTTATCGGTACCTACACAATTTATTATTTAAAACAACATTCATCATTGTTTTAAATAATTAACGATATATTTTGTACACACCTACACAGTGTGTTTTTAAGCAGAGATAACTTTGACATCTATTTTAATTCCGTAGTTTTGGCAAAATGCAACGGTTTCCAAAGAAATTGCTCTACTAGAGTCGCAGCGCACTTGTCTGAGGGAGCCTTAAAGCGCTATAATGGTGAAAGCTCGCCTTATTTTCTGCTAGGCATGGTTTGTAAGCCTGGATGAGCGGGCAGTGTTAAACACCACTTTGAGTCTAGAATAGAGTATTTCTGTAGTCACTCTACTTAACTAAAGGTAATGGAAGGCAGAGGGCAGGTGGAGCTTGTGACACAGGATACGGACCAGATAAAGGAAACCATCTATGTTTCTAATGAGTGCTCAACCATATTCATAACTATCCATACTTAAGGCGAGGTTATTCGGGCCTCTCTAGGCCTTTGAAACGCTACCTCGGCCTCTCCCAAATTCAGCGCGACGTATTTATTTGCGTTGCACCACCTACTTCTTCGTGGAGATCAATGCCAAAGTATAAAACATTTGCAGATGATCAACATATTTTTTTTTTCTTAGGACAATATAGTTAATTAAAATTTAGCATAGCATAGCATAATCAGCCTATAATGTTCCCAGTGCTGGGACACAGGCCTCTCTTCGAGAGGGAGTGGGCTGTAATCTACCACGCGGGTCCAGTGCGGGTTGGTAGATGTCACATGTCTTCGAGTTTTTGTTTCTAGAACATGCCGGTTTCCTCACGAAGTTTTCCTTTACCGTTTTGAGAGCAGTGGTGATGAAATAATTTACACAAAGTAAAGCACCTGCCTGGCTTCGAACCCGCGACCTACAATTCGTAAGTCGGGGCCGTTACCACTGGGCCACCACTACTCATTTATTTACTCAATTAAAATTATTATTCTCTTATAAGCGAAAGGTATTACTATCTTTCTGTTACTTTTTCCCGCCTCAACGGCTGAACGGATTTTGATGTAATTTGGCACACAAGTAAACCACGACCTGAATTAGACATGAGATACTTTTATCCAGGTAGTACCTATGTTTCCGTGGGTTCATTTCCGATCTCTACGCGAGCGAAACTGCTGAACATTGATACTGAAAACCACTTGGGATAACGTTTAGATGAATTTATTGGAATGATCAACCTTAAGCTACCTGCCGTTAAATGTCATGAGAAAATTCAGTCGGGGGTTTTATTTCTTACTAGCTGACCCGCCAGACATTGTCCTCAATTTTTTTTTTCTTTTAAACCACCCGCACCCCTGTAAGTATTAGAAAACAAAACAAAAAAAAATCGATCATGCCATTTTTGAGTTTTAGCGAGAATAGAGAGAGAAATATAAATAAATAAAAAGAGAAGGCCTGACTGACTCATCAATGCCCAGCCCAAACCCTTGGACCTAGAAAGCTAAAATTATGTACAGAGGTACCCTTTATAATGTAGACAAGGAATAAGGAAAGATTTCCCGGTAGCACGTTCCCGTGGTACTTTCCGACATCCACGCGGGCGAAGCCGCTGGCAAAAGCTAGTTGATTATAGAAGGGATAGATAAAAAAGACTTACTGCGGTCACCTATCCAGATTATATGGTAATCATAGTAAGTTGTTAAGCTCGTTAGTATTTGGTAGTCGTTCGTAGGCCGTCGCTTATGTTATGCGTTTTAATATAACCTATACCTAACAAGTTTGGTGATTATGGCTAATTATACCACTGATCGACTACGAGTAAGTTAGCGATTATTGGAATGACTAATTCAGCAATTGGAGTTTTCAATAATGATAATGTCGTCCCGTTTTTGCGTAATCAACACTTGAACAGCAAAAATCAGAAAGCTTAGTGATACTTTGTTTGCAAAATCAAGTCACAAGTATAATTTTTGTAATCGAATTCAATCGGCCCTTGACAATGTTGTATCCTCAAATAAATAGAAAAATTGCTAAAGTTTAGAATTGATGTCGCCACCCGACTACCCGAGAGCGAGGAGTAAGGACATAAATTAACAAACTTTGGCACAGCACAGGTGATTTATAAACATTTAGCTTGCACGCCAAGTTTCTAAGTTATGTACACAATGTTGAAAAATAAACTGCTTTGGACTAATTTGTAGTTACAATAGCTACTGAATGATCGTAATGAAACAAGCTATATGTGGCACACCAGTCGTACTTACGTCATAACAGCTTATCTTTCAAGAAGCGTGAGATGTACCAGTAACAGTTCTTTGATCTGTTCATACTATAAACAGCCGCTTCAGAAGTTTTGTAACTTACTTGTTCAGTAATCAACAAACCGAGCAATAAGTACATACCAACGCTAATTTTAGATATCAGTTTATACTGTACTTGTGTAGAGGGGCTTGTGACTAAGTAATAACAGCCACATGGCTCGATCGATCAGGTTAAGCTACGCTTGCCACGGTTGGTCCATGGATGGGTGACCATCTTTACGTACCGAGACCTCTCCGTGCCTCGGAAAGCACTTTAAGCCTTTGTACCCGGCTGTCATTCGTGGATCTTTGATAGTCGTTACCGCCAGAAGCCCGAAATTCTGACAACCAGTCTTACCAAGCGGTATCGTTAATACGATACCGCTTGGTAAGACTGGTTGTCAACCCATCTGGCTGTCCTCAACCCAGTTACTGGGTAATCCCAGTAACTGGGTTGAGGCGGTCGGATAGGCAGTCGCTCCATGTAAAATACTGGTATTCGGCTGCATCCGGTTAGACTGGAAGCTGACCTCAACATAGTTGGGAAAAGGCTAGGCAGATGCTGGGTTTATAGTGTACTTAAAGTAGACACGCTTCAGGAACAGAAAATAGAAATGAGCTAGTAAATTGCGTGCATGAAACCACATATCCGTAAATTCTTACAATGTATTATTGTAGCCTTAACGTAATATATCTTACACGGCTTCAAGTATACTTTTGGGATTCAAGCTGAGCACCAAGGATGGCCGGCATAACTTACTGATAGAAAAGGGATGAGGATTAATAAATAATGTTATAGTGTTTCTGTCGACTGGTCGAGACTTCACTTGACCAGAGGACTAGCTCGTTCTTTGGCCAAAGAATTAGCATTGCCATTCAACGTGGCAATGCTGCCAATCTTCTGGGCACGTTTCCGGATGACGGCGATGCGGACGAGTATTTCGACGATAAGTGTCCTTTTGTTTTTGTATTTATTTGTATACTTAGTTAGTTAGTCATTTACTTTAGTACCTACCTAGTGTAAATAGTGTTAACTTGTATATTGTATTTATATTATTATTAAAACTAGTTGAACAGATGTTACTGAATATTTAATGACAACGCCATGCTCCTGCACGGTAAGAGCTTGGTCACACACTACGACGGTACAGTACTGCATCTGAAAACATCCACCAGTTAACCAGCTCTTGCAAATTCAGTGAATGCAAATCGGTATATTCGCTAAATTGAAAAACTCAGGACCGGTTGTAGTGGATTTATAAAATTGGATTTTTATGCCACGTATTCAAAAGATGATGCTGAGAGAGAAACATGTATTTTGAGTTGATTCATGATAACTATTTTCAAGATAAATGTGATAAAAATGAGTGAATGCTCTTCTTAGAAGATGGGTGTCTTCGAAGAGATAGGACGTTATTAACGGCCATCACAATTGGTCCAAGCAACAGTAAAATACTGATCATCATATCTAAACTTCAGCAATATAATTACAACGCATAATATCTTAGTGATTACTAAAAAAAAGCAAGACCTTGACTGACGCCTTGTGATACTTACTTTTGTGCCACAAATCTCGAGTTGTGGCAATTTCAAGAATGCTCAGACCGCGTTTCAACGACAAACTTAATTTACGCAAAGCGAATTTGAAGTTGCGGTTTTCTTAGATTTTGGCACCTAAGTACTTTTAATATTTCGTCGATGAGGAAGTTTTATAAGGTGTACGGATGAAGAAGGTGTTGTAAGAAACTGCATGCTATGCTCTTTCTCTCTTTTTTAACTACGAAAGCAAAAAAGTACCTACTTGGTCATGAAATCTGTTAAGACTCTTCTTCGCAAAATATGGATATTGAATCAAGCACAACCTATGAGTACCTATTTTATTTTGGCAAATTAAGCCAGTTGATGATTAAAATCCAGTTTCCCATGTTTTTGTGAAGGCTGTATTATCGTCATCAATTTAAATTAGGGTCAGGTGTGCGGCCTTGTTTTTGAAAACAATGTTCCGAATAAATTGCCTGTAAGTAAGTCAAACAAAGCAGCTTGGTTTTAAATAACTTTGAGGAAAATGTGGATAAATGTGAGCACATAATCGGTTCGATTTCACTCGGAGAGCGAAGTCGGTGTTTCCCGGCATGATAAATTCTTTGGGCTCGAATCTCGATGCCGAATTCCCACAGGTTCACCTAAGATTGCTCAAATGTATTCTGTGTGTACGGTTGTACTTCGACCTCTGTAATCCTTAGATGCTTTATGTATGTGAGGTGGAATAATAGATGAGCTCCATCAATAAAATGTTTTGGAACAGAATTTAACTTTTGTTGGTTTATATATTATTATTTCGATGAGTCATCAGTCAGTTATCCTCACAGAGTGTTAAATATGTAAATTGGTCTAGTGGAATAGCGGCATTTCCTCGATAGGTATTATAATTATTATATTCTGTGAAAGATTTACAGAAGTTCCGTATTCTAATTGGATACCTAATTGAATTGAATTCGCAAAGTATCTGTGCTAATTTTTTAAATAGATGCTTTTACTGCTTTTAGTCTTTTAGTGTCGCGGGGGAAGTGTTACTTACTTAAGTTTAAGTCCTGTCACACGCTGATGTGATATGACTTTGAGCAGTGTAAAACTATAAATATTACAGCGGGTTGTTTAGGCGTCTGCCAAAGCCTTATGTAAACATAAGCGTGTTATGAAGATCGCATAGCTTGTCCTATTCCTTTAGTATACTCTCATTTACTCAGATATTGGGTTAAATCCCCGAATCAACATGGTAAATCTAATTACTTAATGTAATAGTGAGTGTGCCACCAGATAAGCCCTTTGCAATTTACATAGTTAATGGAACTTGTTATCTTCATAATCTCTATCAGAGATATAATATAAATCACGATGCAGCTCGGCGTTGTGGATTATTTTAAAAGTTTGTTAACACGTTTTTTTACAAAACGATTGGACATCATCGAATGAAACTAAAATTGTTTTAAATATTGGCGACACGCATCTTTGAATTTCAAACGAATTGAACATTTTATTAAGAAGGTATTGTTATCATTATCGAGCTGCTGGCGATTTTTCTGCTTTTGCCGTTTGCAGCCATGTTGTGATAATATATTATGATAACATCCCTCTATGGTTAATTCTTATGTAAGTAGGAATAATGTGGAAATCGGTTGTTATAGTATGGGCATTGTAAAGCGGAAGAGTGAGGCAAATGTCGTGAGGAAAGTTTAAAGTATGTAAAATTATGAATGTGGATGGCTGTAAGAGTAGGGGAAGACCAAAGAAACGATGGATGGACTGTGTGAAAAATGATATGGCTAGAAAGGGGGTGACTACCGAGATTACGACTAATAGAGAAGTATTGAAGAAACAGTCATGTTGCGCCGACACCAAATAAATTGGGATAAGGGCAGGAGAATGATGATAAATGAATGGCGTTAAGGTAGAATTAAGGGTTGCGATTGTCGCAACCCGGTGCTAGGCACGCCACAATTGCGGCGATAAGTCCCCTCTTTGAGGAGTGGTTGGAGAGGCGCCACGGCGTCCTCACCTTCCGCCTGACGCAGGTCCTTACGGGACACGGTTGTTTCGGGAGGTTCCTGTTTCGGATAAGGCGGGAGGAAACGCCCGGGTGTCACGGGAACGTGTGAGGGAGAGGCAACAGCTGCGCCCTCGCGCCCCTAGCCACCGCAGGAGACGCTTTTGGCGGCGGGAATCTATCGCCGATTCCCGGCCACCGTAAGCGCGCGCTTGCGGACGACGAGTAATGGGCAGCTCGCCGTCCGGTAAGGACCAGGCCTGGATCGACGGCGCGTTGTGTTCCACGCGCGCCTCAAAGAGGTGTCAGCAGTGACGGGGTCAATTGGGCCGATGCCGCCGGGGTCGCGGGTAGTTCGAAAGAGATACCGTAGCCCTGGCACAGGCAACTGAAGGAACACGGGTGGGTTTTAGTCAGTAACTCTGACACGCCCTCCCGATCTGCCCAGAGCGGGAGAAGTCATTTGATAATTTCACATCCACAAAAAAAAAGGTAGAATTAAGGGTTATACAATCAATCAAATTGTTGGATCATTAAGTTCCCTTCAAAATGGTTGAGCTAATTGGTGCTGATCCATGCGTCATGTTCGTGAACGGGCGCCGTCAGATGGGACTGGTCGTCTCTTAGCTGCCATGGCTTATTTTTAATTTTAATATTTAATTTAGTTGTTTTAGTTTTTATCTTTTTATTACGGACGCTTTTTAACGTGCACGTCTTTCTACATTGTTCTCACATGTATATTATTATTTTCAACATGTAACCAATATTTTGTAAAACTACACTTCTGGACACATCTTTTGGCCCACCTTGTATTTTCAGTTTCGTTTGGTCCTAGCTAAAATTTTATATTAGGTCGAGCAAAAAGTTTTTATGCAGTTTTGAACCTGGCACATTCACAATTTCATTCAATAGTCTTTTTTTGAATTTCGAACACAGAATTTAAAGAAACAAAAGACAATTTGGAGCCTGTTTGTTGATATCAAACAATCGAATACTAAGAAAACTTGGTTTTATTGGTTTACTTGGATTTAATTCTTGAAAAAGTGATTGATATCTTTGGTTTTGCAACAAACATTACTTATTCTTAACATTAAGGTGAGGTTCTATCAATAATCTATGGATACTTCACCTTTTTTTTTTTTTTCTTTTTTTTTTTTTTGTGGATGGGAAATCATCAAATGACTTCTCCCGCTCTGGGCAGAGGCGGGAGGGCGTGTCAGACTTTTACTGACTAAAACCCACCCATGTTCCTTCAGCTGCCCGTGCCAGGGCCACGGTATCTCTTTCGAACTACCCGCGACCCCGGCGGCATCGGCCCAATTGACCCCGTCACTGCTGACATCTCTTTGAGGCGCGCGTGGAACACAACGCGCCGTCGACCCGGGCCTGGTCCTTACCGGACGGCGAGCTGCCCATTACTCGTCGTCCGCAAGCCCGCGCCTACGGTGGCCGGGAATCGGCAATCGATTCCCGCCGCCCAGGGCGTCTCCTACGGCGGCTAGGGGCGCGAGGGCGCGGCTGTTGCCTCTCCCTCACGCGTTCCGCTTCCTCCTTCGCGAGCATTACTGCTTCGCAGAAGGAGGTGACGGCTTCCCATGCACTCTCGCTCCGCACCATGGCCTGGACCAGGTTTGGACGCGAGAGATCGCCGCCGCCGATCGCCTCCGTGAGAACACGGCGGTGCTCCGCCCAAGCCGGGCAGACCTCCACTGTATGCTCCACCGTGTCCTCCGGGCGATCCACACAATGGTGACACCCGGGCGTTTCCTCCCGCCTTATCCGAAACAGGAACCTCCCGAAACAACCGTGTCCGGTGAGGACCTGCGTCAGGCGGAAGGTGAGGACGCCGTGGCGCCTCTCCAACCACTCCTCAAAGAGGGGACTTATCGCCGCAATTGTGGCGTGCCCAATGGATACTTCACCTGAAGTCGCCGCCCAAGCTGTGGCACTTATTCAGGCCGGACACAGCCAAAGAAACGTGAGTGCTCAACTTAATTTAAGTCGATCTGCGGTCCGAAATGTTTATCAGAGGTACCTAGAGACTGGCGGCTTTGTTCGTCGCCAAGGAAGGCCACGATCTCGGGTCACAACTGAAAGGCAGGATCGATTCATCGTGACGACCAGCTTGAGAAATCGTCACCTTACCTCCATTGAGATACAAAACCAACTTCGCGACTTCCACGGAGTATCTGTGAGCGCTCGAACTGTTCGGAGAAGGTTAAAAGAACGCGATATGGTACCATACAAGCCAGCTAATGGCCCCGAACTAACGCGAACCCACCGAACAGCGCGCCTTCATTTCGCACGCAGTCATTTAAATTGGACACAGCAAGATTGGAGCCGTGTACTCTTTTCTGATGTGTCTAAAATTGTGTTACATGGCAATGATGGAAGGAAGAAGGTCTACCGACGTAAGGGAGAGCGTTTCGCACAATGCTGCTTTGAAGAGAGGGTCGCTTATGGCGGTGGCTCATGGACTGTCTGGGGCGGTATATCCGCGAGCGGCAAAACTCAACTTGAGGTTGTTACAGGACCACGGCTGCCAACATTAAATGCTGAAAGGTACATTCGTGAGTGCTTAGAACCTCACGTGATACCATACGCGGACTATGTGGGCCCAAATTTCCTTTTTATGCATGATAATGCAAGAGCCCATGCTGCCGGCATCGTCAGGGAATATCTTCGGGATGTGAACATCACAGTTATGGACTGGCCAGCCAGAAGCCCAGACATGAACCCCATTGAGCACATGTGGGACGAGCTAAAAAGACGTGTTAGGGCTCGTCAGCCAGTTGCCCAGACGATGCAGGAGTTGAAAACTGCCATAGAAGAGGAATGGGAGATGACCCCTCAAAATTTCATAGAGCGGTTGATAAACTCTATGCCTAATCGTATGAGAGCTGTGGTAGATGCCCATGGAGGCAACACGCGTTATTAAATTAAACCTTTATTTGATAAAACATGTTTTTTATTCAAAAATCAATTGCCTTTAACAAGGCGCTTATCCGACTTGTTAGGCGTAGCTCCATGTCGTATGGTATTCTGAATTCAAATTTAAAACAATACGATCGAAAAAGATGGTAAAATGTATCAGGTTTAAAACTGCATCAACAGTTTTTGTTCAATCTAGCAATCATATTTCGGTAGGGGCCATCGAAACCTAAACTCTAAGGTGGGCCAATAGATGTGTCCAGAAGTGTATTATGATTTAAAAGAGTGTCCGTGGAGTTTCTTGCCCGTTCTTCTCCATAGGGATCTACTACGCTTTGGAATGGGCAATTAGCTTCATCTTTCTGACTGACCGACCCATTGACAATTCAAAAGTGCCTGTAATTGGTTTATTTGAAATAAATGCTTTGAGTTTGAGTTTGAATCACAAAGTCTCAGCTACCTACCTAGTTAAAACTAACAACAAAATTATTTTTTCCAATGATGTTATTTTTTATGACTTTTTGATAGTGCACACAATAGTATCAAGCCAATTACAACTTAAATCAAATGTCAGTTAGATATAGCGAGACGTAGCCAACTTAGCACGGTTGGATAGTGCACATCGATCGTAAAACCATTCAATAGACAAGATAATGGCTGCTCCTGCACACAGTAATTTTGTTTTATGATCATCAACATCATAAGTTTGAATAAGAATATACACAACGGCTCTTTGTTTGCTCCTGCTATTGTTCCGTCACCTACGAGTATAAATGATGGCCTTTCTAACCGCATCTACATCTTCCGTAATTTTCTTTGTTTTACCAGCCCGTTGCGCGTCGTTGTAATCCTCGCAAGAAGAATAGGCTGTTGTTACCAAATGGTAGTGCGGTTGTAAATATTTGCTTATCTTTCATCTCATTCCTACGACTGCTCGAAAAAGACTTCGTTATCCCAGCGTTTCCTGTTTAGTTAAAAAATATACAGTGCGAAGTAACAAATTTTCCACGTACCTAATTATGTCAGCCGAGCAATCCAAAGAAATGATTTATGTTCAGTGCTGGGTACTTATGCACACAAGTAATTAAAATACTTCCATTAATTAATACTAAAGCTATAAGCATAAATTAATAGCAAAATAAAGCTATATTATAAATCTCATAATTGGCTGTGATTAATAGCCATTTTAGCTGCTTTTAGTTCTCGCTCACTTTCCCTAATAGGGTTTGTCGGGCGCTTATATTCTAGACATTGATCATACTTTATCCTCGCTTGGATTACACTGCTATCGTCAACGTTCTCATTTCAAACTATTAAAATTTCCATTAATTAACCTTGAGTGCTACTTATATTTGAGTACCTAAACAGATCTATAAGTGTGAAAATAAAATACAGCTAATGCTTATGTGCTATTACGAGTACTATTATTATGTATGTCGTATTTTTTATTCTGTTTTTTAATTATTATTATACTATTCATTTTTTCGTTAAGCTTCAAGATTGTTACTATTGCAGAATTTTGGATTTAACACTTTTTAGAAAACTGGAATAAAATTACTGTTTAATTTTTGTGCGCGGCGGCCGAGCGCCTGAGCGGTTATAGTCAAGGTCAAAGTCGGAGTCAAATAATTAATTTCAATAGGCACATGAAAGACACTTTTGAACGTCAAAATTTACCAAAAAATATAACTGATTCTAGTTCCAAAAGGTAGTTTCGTATGGAGAGGAATGGGCAAGATCCATCATTATAACACTTTAAATGTTTTACAATATTTTGTATATTAATTAGGTACTAGCTTTTGCCCGCGGCTTCGCCCGCGCGGATGTTGGTAAATATACCACGGGAACGTATTACCGGGAATCCCTTACTCCTTGTCTACATTATAAAGGGATCCTCTATGCAAAATTCCAGCTTTCTAGGTCCAAGGGTTTGGGCTGGGCGTTGATGAGTCAGTCCATCAGTCAGTCAGGACTTCTCTTTTTATTTATATAGATATAATTATCTGAAGACGAAGCACCTAGAATAAAATTACTATAGGTACCACAATAGGTAAAACAAATACAAATAAAGCAATGCCAGGTAAATTAATTAAATGATAGTTACATGCTGCTCACGTATTTACAAGCATTGTAAAAGAAGACGATTTTCCTAAAATTTATAACAAGAAATAAGTCAGTGTGTGAGTTAAAGTAATCACAGAATGTAAAATCATTGTCATAAAAATAATAAATTATACAATTATATTAGCAGCCAGTTTGATGTTTTCTAGACTGGATAGTCCTATGGAGCAGGACCAGCATGTTTCCAAGCATTCATAACTTGAATATAATGCTCTAATTTGAAATATGCTTGTTTACATGTTTTTTTAAAATAACATTGTTTGCTTTTAATATGAGTTTTAAATTTTCTGTCAATTCTTTCCAATAATATCACAAGGTATTTTGTTGTAACAGTTAACACAGAACCTCATAGAAGATTTATTTTATTTTATTATTCGGATGAACAATCAATTACACATTATACAACATTATTTTTAGTATATGCGAAGCCTGAACATAGTTTGTTCAGAATAAATAACTGAATCGATTCAAATAATTTTTATACCGTGTTATATTTTGCCCCAAAAATCTTTAAAAAAGGTTACAATATGGACACTGCGCGACGAACACGAGTCACTGCAGGTCATAGCGGCACTAGGCACGGGCGCACAGCGGGCGCCGCGTGGTGATCATGTTTTTGTACGGACAACCTGGTAACATAACAAGCTAACATAACTATAACTTTGTGATTTTTCATGATACAGTTTTGAAATTTTGTACATAGATTCTTTGCATAAAAATACTAGACATGTGTTTCGGGCTTCGCATATACTACAACTAATGTTGTATAGTACACATAAATAGAACTTATGGAGTTATACAAATGTGCAACCAACAATGTTGTTCTCCACAGATACACAAAAAGACCAACACAATATTGAGAAAGTAAAAGTCGAACAGAATAGATAAGTGAATGAAATAAAATACACATACATTACAGCAGCAAGGAACACTACAGAGATTTGATAGAGAAAGATGATTGATCTACTTTACCTATATATCTTTATATCTAATACTAGCTGACCCGCCAGACGTTGTCCTGTCAAAAATTTCAATTTCCTTTTAAACCACCCCAGTAAAAAGGAGAATAAAAAAAACATCAAATCGGCCCAGCCGTACTCGAGTTTTAGCGAGACAAACGAACAGCAATTGATTTTTATATACTGGATGACTTTTTTTACCGTCTTGAAAAAAATAGGGTATATTCGGTGAACGGAGTAGAAGCCTATGGCATATCTAGTTTAATTTTTTTGAATTTTGATTTAAAAAAAAAAATCAAACTTCAAATCATAATGCAGGTTGCATATGATTTGAATTTCGATATTTTTAAAGGATTTTTTTTTCATAATTTATGTTTTTATTGTTCTAAAATGAAAAGTTTACATTGAATTTGTAGTATTTATTGATACTTAGATATTTTTTTCTGACTATGCTATTAAAAAAAAAAACTAGGTATGCCATACGCTTCTACTCCGTTCACCTAATATACCCTATTTTTTCGAGACGGTAAAAAAAGTCATCCGGTATATAGAAGATTGAAATTATAATATGTTTACACTTTAAGGAATATATATTGTTACTTACATACACATATTTTCTATAATTAATTATTGGCAAGGTACCGTCATAATAATCTTTTTAAATACATAGTTCCCTAAGAGATTCGCAGCGACAACGTAGATTGTAAATGGCTCTAACAGCTCTCTTTTGCAAAATAAAGTGATGAGACCCTTATAGATATAGTAAATCTATTTTACCAATAAGTTGTAGTAGTAAGTTTGTGGACTAGCTAGTCGTCCGTAGTTTAATTTTCTAGCTTCAAGTTGAGCAAACATCAGTCGAACTTTGATGTAGAGTTCATTTGATTTTCAACACGTACGTACTTGTTAAATCGGATTCATGCATGAACTACAAAAACGAATGTGCATTTCTATTACATTTGCATCCTCACTGGCTTTTTATCCTAATTTTGAGTAAGTGCTTACCTAGCAACCGTACAAGCATTTGTGTTTTCTCCAATGGAGATTAAGGGGACTACAGGACTTTAACGCAAGTTTTAAAATAAAGTAAATAAATAAACCATTTATTTCAGGGGACGCAGGCCCATCAAATTTGAATATAAAACTTGTGTTAAAAAAAAGGCTTAAGACTATGTTAGTAACACTTCACTTAGCACTAGTTTGACTTTGTGCTGTCCTCTGGTACTTGTCCTGGTAATACCTAAAAGTATATGATCCACTGCAGTAAACTAAATCAGAAAAATATATGATATTATGCTAGTTAGATAGTGTGTTGCAAACATAATACAACTAATTTATTATGATAGAAAAAAATCACGAAGACACCTCTAAAAATTTCTTTATACCATTCCCCCTCTAAAAAGCTTATTGTATTCACTGAAAATTTTATCACTATTTTGATGTTTGAATTTAGAACACACCAATATATTCGACCTATATTGGTTGTGATCTAAATTCAATTTAATTGGTCGACATTTTCTACAAGGAGTTTAGCATTAGAATAAAAACTGTTTTGTGTTCTTTGCTGTCATTAGTAAATTGGCGCTATTTGGAATACTATAAATTGTACAAACACAAACTTTTACTTACTATTAAATCGTTTAAAAATGCATGGCGGCTGACATAGTAGTTACTCTTAATTTTAGTAATTGTTCCAATTTTAATGTGCATTTTAATTAATTTAACCTTCCTTTATCTTCATTAAATGTCTATTTTCGCTTAAATCTTTCTTTTTCTCGTAGTCATGGTATAAAGTATAGTATGCAACTCTTGAATAAAACGGGTTTATATCGAGGGCCATGAATCACTCGCGTCGCTCAGGATTCTCACACTTAAATCATCTTAAAATCACTCCCTAGGATCGTGATTCAATCGTTAGAATCCTTCACTAGCTCGTGATTCATCTATGGCTCTCGCTTTAAATCCGTCCTTTACTCACTAATTGCATAATATACTATATAACGATTAAAAACAATACTAAAATGTAATCATTCTGATTTTATGTCATTGTCAGATTATTCTACAAGCAATATATTATATTAACGTAAGGGTCTATTTGACGATGTCCGAATAGCCACTATTCACCGAATAAATTCAGAAATAGAACAGAATTTGTATGAAATTCGTAGGTGGTGAAAAACAGGCCTTAGGCCTTAAATTAAAACACTATTAGTTGTGTTTTAATTTTTTAGTCCAATCAATAGTTTTGTTGTAAATAGATAATCGCTTCATATTTTACAGCCTCTTAAATACGTAAAATGTTTCCGTATGTTTACCAAATAGCTAGATTATGTATGGCAAAAGAAAATTTATATCTTTTGATTTCCGGACGTTGATGAAGTTCCCAGATTGTCTTTTAATACACTTAAGTAAAGGGTGTTTTTTTAGAGTTAGATCATAAAAAAAATGGAAAATGAAATGAAACACGTGAAAATAATATTAATATTTATATGATTTATTAATAGATAATTTTATGCCATTTGTGTTTCGGGCATATGAGCGCCTCGGCTAGCTCGAATTAAGCACAAACATAAAGTCCAATTTTCTACAACTTTACTGATTTAATTTTGTACACCGATGAGGCTCATTTTTGGTTAAACGGCTAATACGTCAATAAGCAGAATTGCCGAATTCCGAATGGACCCGTCGTCGGTCAACATACCACACGGCGGGAGACACCATCAATTTATTGCGGGAAACATTCGGCGAGCGCATAATTTCGGGTAATGGACCTGTGAACTCGCCTCCATAATCGTGTGATCTCACACCTTTAGATTACTTTTTTTGGGGGCATGTGAAGTCACTAGTCTATGCCGATAAACCACAGACGTTGGACCATTTGGAAGTCAATAGTCAACGTGTTATTGCTGATATACGGCCCCAGTAGCTCGATAAAGTTGTCGAAAATTGGACTTCACGATTGCGTTTTATTCGAGATAGTCAACAACACCAATGGCATAAAATGATCTATTAAATAAAGCCAATGTCATAGATATTAATATTATTTTCTCGGGTTTTATTTAATTTTTAATTTGTATATACCTCTAAAAAACACTCTTTACATGAGTAGGTAAAATTATTAGCAATTGAATTTCAAGTAACGATGAATCAAATAGATAAATGTGAAATTGAAATAGACAGTTACTCTTAACTTTATGCGAGCACTCTACAGTAAAAGATCATACAATATACATCATTGATAAATATAGAGTGATGATCAAATTGGGAACCACTATTTGTCCATGGGAACGGAAATGACAGAAGGACGGACGCTATAATATTTTATGTCAGCACATTGACAACCAGACAGATGACGCGCCCGAAAATATTATTTTTGTCTGGTTTAATTGCTATTTGAGACAACTGACATACCTAGTTATTCTTATTTGTAATTTTGTTATTTCATGGCGACCAAGAACTCGTCTATTTTAATTGGATGAGGAAACTTCATTCTTACGTCATGTCCATGGCCATGTCAAATGAAAATTAGAATTTGAAGTATTTAGAGTACTGGAGACTGGAGTTACATACCTACTCGTACAATTCGAATAGGAGCTGCATACAATTATGAACACGCGATAATGTAAAACGTTGTCATTACGGTTTGTATCTTTATCTGTACTAATAATAAAGCTGCAGAGTTTGTATTAGGGTTCCAACCCGAAGGGTACCAAACGGAACCCTATTACTAAGCCTCCGCTGCCCGTCCGTCTGTTTGTCACAGGGCTGTATCTCATGAACCGTAATAAGGTAGACAGTTTAAATTTTCACAAATTGTGTATTTCTGTTAAAAAAAAATTAAAATAATAATAAAATAATAATTTATTCAAATAATTAAAAATAATAAAGTAAAAAAAGTTTTATTCCCGTTGTCCCCGTACGCAGTGTCCCCGTCCTACGGGGACAGCGGTACTTCAATTTTTTTTATCTTCAAAAATGAAGAAATAGGGACCGTAAAAGTTGACAATTTTAGACCATTTTTGTACGAGCTCTATAGCTAGGAAAGTTGGGTTAAGTTACGAGCTCTATAGCTAGGAAAGTTGGGTTAAGTTACGAGCTCTATAGCTAGGAAAGTTAGATTAAGTTACGAGCTCTATAGCTAGGAAAGTTAGGTTATGTTAGGAGCTCTATAGCTAGGAAAGTTAGGTTAAGTTAGGAGCTCTATAGCTAGGAAAGTTAGGTTAAGTTAGGAGCTCTATAGCTAGGAAAGTTAGGTTAAGTTACGAGCTCTATAGCTAGGAAAGTTAGGTTAAGTTAGGAGCTCTATAGCTAGGAAAGTTTGAAACATCTGTAACATCTACCCTTATACACGTACTGTATTTAATCAACAAATACTAAAAACGCTGATTCATAAGGTATTTTGTTTAAATAAGGGCGATTTTCTGGAACAGCAAAAATAACCTTGTAATTCACAGTATCATTATGAAATACAAAGTTATCTTTGCGATTGTTAAACATATATGGTACGGAACCCTTCGTGTGCGAGTCCGACTCGTACTTGGCCGGTTTTTTGTTTGTATGTTTGAACACGGTAATCTCTGGAACTCCTAGTCGGATTTGAAATTTTTTTTTGCATTTGATAGCCCATTTCTCCAGTATGGCTATAGGCTATTTAACATCAATGTAGAACCCTTAGGAGCCGAGCAAAAAGAAAAAAAAGTCGGGAAGAACGTTTAGCAAAAACGAAGTACCTACCTAGGTAATAGCGTGGGCGGGAAAATAATTAGCCGTCCCATATAATTGAGTCGAGAAGGTATTAAAGTTTTGTACGGGTCAGCTGATATTTTTTTTTCGATTACGATATTGGTACCATGGAGAAAGTTGTTCAGTTTATACCACACCCTTAAATTAGACCACACATTTTTAGTACAGCCTGTATAGTCCCGTGCATTAACGACTATTATTATCTCACAGCCGTGTTTGATTATGCGATAGTGCATTTTCATGTCTGTGATAATTTCATTTGCCTCTGAAATATACTGAAGCGGACCTACCGCAGCATTGTCATAATACTATCCCACGATTTGAATTTAGATTGGACATTACTCGAAACTTGGTCACTGCGAATATCTTGATGTAATATATGCACATTTAAGTTTGAGAAGTTAGTAGGTAAAGCTTGATTGATGGTTTGTAGCGTACTCGTTCTTGTTAGAACGTTAAATTGTCTCAGTAATTACTAAAATAGCCGAAGAAATTTAAAAAAAAAAACGGTCAAGAGCGAGTCGGACTCGCGCACCGAGGGTTCCGTACCATCATTTACACGGAACAGATAAATAAGGTTGGAAAGGCCCTAGCTCCAATTTTGTATTAGGACCAGCGTCACCGCTTGTCTCCCACTATTTTCATTTCTACACATACGCACTACTATGTTTACAAATATTTCGCACACAACCAAATCACACACACATAAATCTCAGGGCAGATATTCGTTCGCACACTAGCACTAAGCTCCCGTAAACATAGACACTCACACACGCAAAAAGCAATAAAAATTTTCATACACGCTAGTGCTTGATAAAGCAGATATTCTTTATCGATAAATTATCTGATGAATTTATGGGGAAAAATGAAACATGAAATAAATACTAAGAAATATTTATTTTACTTTTATTAATTACAAATAATCACTGTCCTTGGAATAAAACGTATTTATTAAGCAATTGGCGCTTGCTATTAATTGTTAAAGTGGCGTTAGGTTCTTTAGGAAACCTAAAAATTATTATTTATTGCATATGTAAAATTGCAATTTAACTAATATTTTAATACTAAATACAATATACACGTAGATCTATCATATACAATACTTGTAGATGACAGACAGATCTACAGGGTGAAATTTGAATTCATTGGCAATACTTTAAGGGGTCACTGTACTCATCATTATGAACAACTTTTACTTCGAGGTCAAACCAGAAAATGCGGGAAAAAAATCTGCTGTTCCAAGACATTTTTTTTCGCGTTTTCTGGTTTAGCCTCGAAGTAAAAGTTGTTCATAATGATGAGTAGTGACCCCTTAAAGTATTTCCAATAATTCAATTTAACCCTGTATATGTCCCTTTATATCATACACATAGTAGAGTACACATCGGGCAATGTATATTTTTTGTAACTTGTTGCAATAATGTTGTTAATGTTTGGAATTTCATAGTGATCAGAATATTTTTATGTTTTTTACAAATAAAATTGTAATTAAATGTTATTTTCGACTTGCCGATGGAAAGATAAATACCTCTTCGCTCTATACTTGCGGTCTGACTTTTTGTTTTACAAGTTATAATTGCACAACACGGCATTTTAAAGCAGAGCTCTGTTCTCCGAGGTAGTCCGAAGCGCACTAAACGCAGTGAATGAATGAATCGGTCGAGTTATGATTTTCGAATCATAATTGTGGCGCGCTTGTCACGCCCACATTTCCATTCCAACCTTTTCCAACATTTTCATTTCCAACAAATGATCACGGAATAGATAAATATCTATTCCGTGATCATTTGTATGTAATTTTTGTTGATGATTTCTGAAAAACTGTGCTATTTAGAGACATCGTTTTATTTTTCCTGTAATTTATACATAAACTTCTCATCATTCTCCTGCCCTTATCCCAATCTATTTGGGGTCGGCGCAACATGTCCTTTTTTCCATACTTCTCTATTATTCGTCATCTCGGTATTTACCGCCTTTCTAGCCATGTCATCTTTCACACAATCCATCCATCGTTTCTATGGTCTTCCCCTACTCTTATAGCCATCGACATTCATACTCAAAACTTTCCTCACGACATTTTTCTCACACATAACCATAAACTTATACATAAACTTCTATCACATAGAATAATTTCAGATTTTTCTCTATGCAAACTTCGGAGATAAGGGGGGAACGGTATTTTTTTTAACATTTTTCATTAAAAATCGAAAACTATGCAGCCTAAAAAAAAAGAAAAAATGTTTAAGAATGTGCAAACAGCGTTCTTTCATAATGATACCCCACATGCCCTAGTAGCCCTACTTGCAAAATAGTTGGGCAAATGTCTTCTAAAACTGTTCCAAATTTCAAGTTGATAGCATTAGTAGTCCTTGAGATAACTAGCTGTGACAGACGGACAGACAGACTGAGTCACACCATAAGGGTTCCTTTTTACCATTTTGGTACGGAATCCTAAAAAAGGTAAGTAAGTATGTAAAGAAGGAAAGAAAGAAAAACCGGCCAAGTGCGCGTCGGACTCGCGCACGAAGGGTTCCGTTACCATTATTTATAAAAACGGCAAAAAGTCACGTTTGTTGTTTGGGAGTCCCCCTTAAATATTTTTTATTTTAATTTAAATATTTATTTTTAATTATATTATTTATATATTATTATTATTATTATTTTTTTTTTTTTTTTAACTAAATATTCTGTGAATATTTCAAGCGTCTACCTGTTGCCGTTATCAATATAGAGCAAAAACGAGCAATAAAAATCACGTTTGTTGTATTGGAGCCCCCTTAAATATTTATTTTATTCTGTTTTTTAGTAATTTTAGTTATAGCGGAAACAGAAATACATCATCTGTGAAAATTTCAACTGTCTAACAATCACGGTTCATGAGATACAGCCTGATGACAGACGGACAGACAGACGGACGGACAGCGGAATCTTAGTAATAGAGTCCCATTTTACCCTTTGGGTACGGAACCCTAAAAACTATTTATTGTGACTCGCACAGAAAGATCGCCCACTAAACTAAAAACACAATAATAAAAGCTTAAAAAAAAAAAAAAAAATTTGTAAAAAATTTAAAATTAAATAAAAACCAGAAAGTCCTGTACGAGGCCAGAAAATGTAACATAATCATGTATTTCTCGAAGTATTAGGGAGAGGTGTACCTGTAGGGCACCCACAGTTTGCCATGCCCCATATAACAAGGGGCGAGCCTATTGCCACCAACGGGGCACACATCCAGACTCCGGGCTGCTACTGAGTTTCAGATGGAAAAACCCAATAACACTTTGACCGACCCGGGAATCGAATCCAGGACCTCATGCTCAGCAGTAGCGCTTGCTACCACTAGACCAACGAGGGGCAGTCAGTACTTGTGTACCTATTAAATAAAATCAAGGTGTGAATTTGGTTTTCTTTGGTGTTTGATAATATTTTTCGAAATAAAAAGTGAATAGGTATTTAGAAAGAGATAGGTACATATACTGAAATACAGAAACATAAGGAATACTGAAAAGACTTTACAGTTTGACTCGTCATGACTTTCCCGTAAAAGTTTTCTAAAGGGAATCGTTAAAACGTTTATTGCTTGTCGCATCTTTATGATTGAAATCAACGGTTATGTGAAATGAGGTCAATATACCTACAGTTTTTCATCTAAATAATGAGATCTAAGTAATGATCTTATCTGTGTGTATGAGGATACGAGTCTAGTAATTGTGCGTGTTGGACCACGCACAATGAAGTGTTCCGTAGTTGTGATAAATTTATCCCAAAAACAAACTTAACTTTATAGTTGTATGTTTGTAATCGCAAAAAATATGAAAAACTACAAATTTATCATTTTCGGACATTTTCCTTTACTTGTACTGTGAGACCTTGCTTTTTGTCATATTTTATGATTCTAGGACATCAGTTAACGGCTAATTGCTTTTGATTTATTTGTGAGTATCATATGTCGCATTAATGGCCGTATTATTTTATTATGTTAATTTAGAAGCTTAATTTTTAAAGCTCCAAAGGACCGTAGACCTACGTATTTGATATTAATTTCAACTTGATACCTCCACGCGTTCCTGAGAAAAAGGGTCTTGACAGACTGACAGACAGACGGACAACGAAGTGGTTATAGAATCACTTCGTTGTCCGTCTGTCGTCTGTCTGTCAGGTTCCGGTTTTTTCTTTTGAGGTACGGAACCCTAAAAATAAAGCATACATCGTAATTATACTGTGACTGGTAATTAGTGACCAATACCTAAACACATGATTGTGTTCATGATAACAAACAACTTTGACTATGGGATCAAGTCTGAAATCGCGATAAAAAAATCAGCTGTTCCCTACATTTTGACGAGTTATGCGAACATGAATGTATGGGGCAGCAGATTTTTTTTTTGCGATTTTAGGTTTGGTCCCATAGTAAAAGTTATTTGTTATCATGAGCAAAATCATGTGTTTAAATATCGGTCACTAATTACCAGTCACCCTATATATGTATATCGTAGATATAGCCTGAACTAACACAGTCACACAAATCATAACTGCACAATATTGATTACCGCGCACAGGTCGCGTAAACGTGATTAAATCTATTAATACAACTATGAAAGCGTACATAAGCCCATTTGTCCCTCCGTCACGTTTACTGACCCTTTTTTTTTTTTTTTTTTTGACGCTGAGAAATGCTTTATGCATCCCCGCTCGTGGGGGACGAGACGGGGTATGTGGGACTCCTGTCAGAATGACAGTATACCCACTAAAACTCAGCAGTGTTCCCACATCGCCGTGATGGGAGGGCCATGGGAAACCGGCTCAGCCTTTACGTCCACAACCCTCCCGGCGCATGCCCGCCTAGCTGGCGGGCCCCGCGTGCCCCCCCGGATGGGAGGCTACGGGAATGACCGGGAACACCTGGCCATTCCCGTCCGACACTGGTGGGGGCCTGTGCAATACAGGCAAGGATGCCCCCACACCCGTTGCCTGCTGGCCCCCACCTGGGAGGAGTCGTCTGCTCCGACCCCTCCTCCGCCTTCGGAGCGGCGCCGCGTGAGGATCGTCCTCCCGCGCGCGCTCCGCCGCCATTTCGGCCGCAGAGGATAGGGAGAGCGGCCGACGTCATACCGACACTCCTCTTCCCCTGCGGCCCCACCGCGTCCGCCATCAAACGGTGGCGGCCCCGTCAAGGCCGCGGAAGGTAGGGAGAGCGGCGCACCGCAATACCGGCACTCCTCTCCCGCCGCGGCCTCCAATCCTCAGCCGCGATGCCTCCCATAAGACACCGCGGCCCGCCTCAGTTGCGGTGTCGCCCATACGGCCACCGCAACCTACCCGCTGGCCGCTACGTCGTCGGCTTATCGGCAAAAGCCCTGACGAGCGGCCCCCGCATGGGTTCCTCTTCGCTTCACCGTGGGTGACCAAGCCACGGCTACTGAGCCCCCCCGCCTCGACAATGCGGGAACCCTCCGGGGGGGACGTTTACTGACCCGACCTAACTGACGCAACCGCAGCGCGAGGGACTATCAAATATAGCAATCGAGTTAAAGCTACGTTCCCACAAGCTGTGCGTTCTGATTGGAAGATAACTCGTAATACTTTTTAACTGACGAAAAAAAAGGAGGAGGTTCTCAATTCGACACCTGTTTTTTTTTTTATGTATGACCACAAATACAAATCTTTATTGCTGAACACAGTACATATTATATTTCAGATGTTAGTGAATGCGCAGTTCATTGTGTCCTACCAATTTAGGCATGAAAAATTTTAGAAAATTTTTCATGCCTAAATTGGTAGGTTGGGGGTTGGTGGTTGGTTGGTTGGTGGTTGGTAGGGTTGGTTGGTTTGGGTTGGGGGTTGGTTGGGATTGGTGGGATTGGTTGGTTGGTTGGTGGTCATTTGTGATAGATCACAAATGAAAATATACAATTAAATCAAATAAAAGATACAGTCACCATTTCAATCAAAAACAAAATAAATTAAATTAGTTTAGCGTGTACGTCATAGATTAACACAGTAGCGTCAACACTTAAAATAATCACAAAATTAAAATAAATTAAATTAAACAAATAAATTTTGAATTATGAAAATCGGACTTAAAAAAGTATCCACCATAACACTATTTTACACATATTTTTTTGTCTGTCAGGTACTCACTTACTTTGTAATACGTCTTACTTATCAACAGATTATTTAACTGTCTTTTAAATATATTAAAATCGTTACAGTCTAATAAACATTTAGGCAGTTTGTTGTATATCTGCGAAGCCATACCTAAACATTTTTTACCAAATATGGCTTTTCTGTGTGGTCTACCGCTTATTTTATTTTTATATCGCGCACTGTTAAGTGTTCCAAACAAATGAAGATTTTTTTTGACAAATAGAGCCACCTCATATATGTATAGGCAGTGTACCGTCAATATACGAAGATTCGCAAATAACGGTTTACGGCTTTCCGTGCTTGGAATGCCGCATACTGCCCTAACACACCTTTTCTGACGCCACCACGCATAACTTTTTACAGAGTCGTCCGATTTGAAAATTTTTTGTTTTATTCGAGAGGGTTTGGTCCCATATAAAATTGATTAACTTTGCTTCAGTAGTTTTTGAGTTAGCTTCAATAATACGTATTTATTCCCCACTTTTATATGGACGATGTTCTAGTTTCTTTTGCAGGTAGTGGTATTAGAATTTATGTGGGGTACCTACCCCACAAAAAGTTTTTATTTTTCACTTTTTAGTTGTGGTACTTACCTAAGTACCACAACTAAAAAGTGAAATAATACAACCGACTTCCAAAAACAACACTACAAAGTGAAAAAATAACTTTAATTTTGGAAGTCGGTGGCAAAAAACGAAAATACATATAACCAGACACCGACTTCCGAAATTAAAGTTATTTTTCACTTTGTAGTGTTGTTTTTGGAAGTCGGTTGTTTTTTTTTTGTAAAAAAGTTTTTATGAACAGTTTTAAATCTTCTGTAGAATGTATTAAGCCTTACGGAGATAATACCGAAATGATTTAAAGTTGAACTTACAGATGCTAAATGTTATCAAAATTCAAACTAAATAACTCCACTACAATATTCGATTTATGAAATTACAGTCCATAATGATGACTTTTATGTTGTAAAATATTGTTACATGATCCAGATGTATTCGTGCGATATCGGCGAATACTTACGTGGATGCAAACCGATGCATGCCAACAATAATACTGGCGTTTGTTTGTTCGAACGTTAGGAAAGGGGTTCGTACAGAATAGGATTATCCGATCAACATAAAAAGTTTCTACCGCAGCCTAGTAGAGTACGTAGTTTTCCTTCAAATGAAGTCACGACGAGTCGTTGTATATAAATCAAAAAATCAATCTGCCTAGCCTTTTCCCAACTATGTTGGGGTCGGCTTCCAGTCTAACCGGATGCAGCTGAATACCATTATTTTACATGGAGCGACTGCCTATCGGACCTCCACAACCCATTAACTGGGTAATACCACAGTAAATATATACAGTAGGTTATCTAAGGCCGCCCGCCGAGTTATTAGCCTACTCTTGCGTTGATACCCAGGGTTGTCACTTTTACTTTTAGTTAATATTTTCGAACAAGCAGCACTTGATCTAAATTTATAAAATAAAAAGCATATTATGATTGAATATTTTAATACGATACGATAAGCGAAACAAAAACAAGTGTCAAGTGGCCGACCCGAACGCCGGCCAAAAAAATGCGATGTACACACAAGTATATAAGTCGATCGTCAGACTACCGGCACCATAGAAATATAAAAAACAGGAGAAGTGGCATGGGGGCGTGTTTGTGTCCACGCGTTATGCGCACGCTGTGCCTTTACTCGCCAAATGGCCGTCTCCGCGAACTAGTACGCTTTCGGCCGTGGTCACGATAAATTATAAAAATGCCGTGTTCTTCAGTGGTTTCCTGCAAAAACCGAAGTGATATTAAAAACTTCGTATCTCACGGAATCACTTACCATATGTAATTAAAAGTATTTTACTGTATTTATCTTTAAAATCATAAAAAACAACAAATCGTAAAATATTTCTTGCTTTTACTACGTTATTTTTGTTTTCAAATATCGCAGCGGCTGTACTATTTTTGCAGCAAACACATTGCTCCTTAACCACTACCTTAAGTATGTCGCTAAGCGACTGGACAAGCAATGTAAAAATAACAAAACGATACTTTATTTACGCGGAGCGTCGCATAGTACAGCCGCTGTGTCTTGCGGCGAGATAGTGATGAGGTTAAGATCCACTAAAGTAGGCTATCGATAATAATGTCGATTGCCCAGCGAATATTATATTGCTATTATAGTTTATTTTTCAATTTGTCAACCGTTTTAGCCCGGTTGGAACACTTGAAAAGATGACGTTTAAGTACGGTTGGAAAACCTTTGAGAATGTAAAATAATCTTTTTTACTGTTTTTGATTATTTTACCTAGTTGAGAAATGCATAACCAACGGTCGTAAAGTAAGTTTATTAATGTTTAGGTGGAGTGTTTTAGGGTTTAAATTATCGCATCTTCGTGCTATTTCCTTACTTTTTTTTGGTTTTGGTATTTTACTTCCGCTAAAGTCTTTAACTATGCACCACAAGATTCGAATGCGTTGTAGTAATCGGTATGGTTCAGATAAAATATTAGTGATTTTTGCTTAAAATAAGTCAACATATTCATGCTATTTATTTGTTATGCATGAGTATGGCATGTGTTTGTTTTCATATATTTAACTATTTCTTAACTAAGGGTTTTTTTTTAATAACAAAAGCCTATTCGCCTGTTGCCTGCTACCTGCTTACTCATCGTGAGGTTAAGAAGTATAGACCGCGCGGAACTAGTTGATCGCGCCTTAGGTATGTGAGCGGTGGGATGGAGGAGCGGGGGCGCATTACTCAGTACGTGCGTTGCGAACCGCCGCCTCACCCCTGTCTCAGCGGCCAACTAGTTCCTATAGACTATATAGACTATAGCTTAAGATACTTATTATGTAAATGATAAATAAGTTCATAAAGTACCTTTTTAGCTTCCCAAAAGATACAAATACAAAAAAATAATGGATTGATGCCACAGGAAGGCCACCTAACTGGTTCCCAACAAAATGTAGCACCATATGCTCAATTCACTTTAAGGCAGAAATGTTCCAGCCTCTAAAGAAAACTCGCAGGCTTTTTGAATGGGCAATCCCAAAATTAAGAGTACGTCAAGTACTGAACAAATACCTCCACTTTACAGGTCAGTGAGTAAACACATCATAACAGGGTTCAACAATTCCTATGGTTTCACAGCCTAAACCAACTTAACCGGATTGTTTTAATTTATTGATTCGTGTTTTTTTTTTTAATATACATTTTTTTTTAATTTAAAATATATAATACTTTCTGGACATATCATTTTTTATTTTATTTTCAGGACCCCAAATTTTTCTTGTACGGTAATAAATGGAAGTATCGATAACTTTCCGATTTAGTCAATCACTAGCGTATATGTAAAATAAATTGCTTTTTGCACAACACAATAATAGCGCCAGATGTTTTTGTGTGAGTAAGTTGTACGGTGCATGGTAAATGCACGCTGTGTGTGACGAGTTAAGGTTTATAATTGATTGTGTAGTATGTTCTGATTTATGAATTGCAAGTGTGTGCGCGACTTTGTATCTATTGCTTTTATTGAACTACATGTGTAGTAGTGGCGCGGTGGTGGGGCCAACCTAGCGACATCGGGTTCTGATACATTTTCAACTACCGGGCATATCTCCTTCTTTCATATATCTATGACCGGCACCATATTTGGATTGAACAACACATCAGACAATAGAAAAAATAATAATTTCAAAAGTAATTAATTTGCAATATTAATTATTGTGAAATTGCCCTTATTACAACTATACCTACGCGAAAAATATGTTTACCTAAACGATGTTTCGTACTCAATCCTCTATTTTATAGTAAAACTAGACTTCTTAAAATAAACTTTAGCTCTAAACATAGTATTCAGAAAAATGCGACTCGGCTACGCTCTTAATAAAGCAAATAAACTGTGAAATAAACAATACAATACCATATTTTCTAATAATATTTAAGTATAAGTAGGTACTTACATTTCTGGTTGAGTTGGAAGTATGAAGAATGATAAGTCCGGGTTTGCGAAATCATTATTGAGGCACCCGAAAACACTACAATATTTTTTTCCCCTTTTTGAAGTCATGATACTCGTAATTTACGACAAGTGTCCGCCGCCCGCGCCCCGGCGAGAGTTGACGAACGCAAGCGGTCATGTAGCGTACGCGCGTGCTCACAGTCGCGCTGCACAGCCCGCACTGCTGCCACCTTATTCCCCCATATATTATGCTAGCGTGTGCGTGAAATCGCGTGCCGACATGGCGCGCGGCGCGCACGCACACATTCAAACCGAGAGCGGCACGTTTGTATGAAGATGTTTTACTGTATATTTATTTTATATTTATTTACTGTGGTAATACGATACCCCTTGGTAAGACTGATTGTCAGACTTTCGGGCTTCTGACGACCCGTAACGACTGTCAAAGATCCACGAATGACAGCCGGGACTAACGGCTTAACGTGCTTTCCGAGACACGGAGGAGTCTCTTTATGTAAAGATGGTCACCCATCCACGAACCAACCCCGGCAAACGTAGCTTAACCTGATAGATCGACCCGTGCGGCTGTTATTACTTAGCCACGAGCTCCGTTGTATATAAATATAGGTGAAATATTTTTATTGCCGCAGATAAATATCGAAACGTTTCATACCGCAGAAATCGCCATCTTCAGTTCTCCAACGAGACATGTTCTGACGATAAATGATGATTGTGATAAAATGAATCGTAAAAGCTCCGGTGTAGCGTAGCTCACACCCACGTCTTTGTGTACATCAGCGTTCAGTACGCGCGATGGAGCTCCTGAAAAACTCGGGGGAATTTGCGTGATATAAACATGTTTTGTACTTGTAAGTGCCTCGATTTGTTGTTGAGGATCAACTGCCAAAATTGTGTAGATAAAATTATTGTTCAAATATACTCTGGTGTAGGCGCTGCATTCATGTCTCTCAGATCGCGTAGGTACTCAGTGACAACGGCATCTGACTTACTTATGTTAGTATCGGTTCAGAAGGTTTGTTGGTACATTACGTACATTTAACCCCCGTTCGGACGGGCGTAATAAAATCGCGGCGGGATTTTATAACGCACTGGATCTTCAACGCTCTGCTTAGCGCCGAGAGTGCAAAATCTAACAGTGTGTTTTTTCGACGCGCTAGAATGTACTCTGTTATTGTTAAGTTGGATTCTCAACGCTCGGCTCAACAACGAGAGTTGAAAATCCAGTGCGCTATAAAATCCCGCCGCGATTTTATTACGCCCGTGCGAACGGGGGTTAAGTGTCTACAAGAAAGCAATCACGTGTAGTTCTTTACGTTCTTTTTGCTGAAAAATATTATAATGTGTTTACCTAAGTTCGTTGGGCTGATCAATATTTCATCACCTTCTGATAATGGTTAATACGTTTAACATTTACAATGTTCAATGATTTATGAATCAAAGGAACCCAAATAACATTTATTTTCATTCAACGGGATATGACTACTAAGTAACACTGGCAGTGATTGCGATAATATGAGTCATTATACTGTTCTTCAATGGGATTATTTTAGGAACACTAATATTAGTACTAGTAAAACATTACCTCGTACCTCTGTTTGGAAACTAACCTAAGTACTTTTGTAACCTACTGAGACTGCTTAGTGCTTTCATAATACGATTGATTGCGGATACACCTGTCAGCAACACCAATTTTACAAGAGTACCTATGACTGATGTTTACGACGCTGTTACTGTAATGATACATGGGAGCGTTGGTACTTACGCCGTAGGTACGCGTCAATCACTTTACTCACTCTCGTTGAGTGCTGATACTTCTACAGCGATTTTTTCCTCAAAACTTCATTGAAACGTCTAAATACCTGCTGAAAAAAACATATTCCAAATTGCATGAATAATCAGTATACGATGTAGTTCTATAATTTCTTGAACAAACATCGTAATCGAATTCAAGGGTCAAATAGTTCATAAGTGGCTAATACCCTAACACCCATCGATATCGAGTGCCAAATAGATTAATAACAAGCTAATGGAAAGGAAAATGTGCTGGTTACATGAATAAATACGAACAGGTAGAGGGTATCGAACGGGAAACAATTAATTATTGTGTTATTATGCGCCGGTGATCGCTTGTAACTGACGATATTTTATCTGCTTGTAATGACACATTCATTACATGAAAAAGTAATCTTCTTGGATTACCGTGTGGCAAATTAGCGTTTGATCACCAATACGATTTTTTCAGCAACTTATTGCATTACTTAATTTTCTTTCTTTTCTTTACTTGGACATTTGCCTCTCCCGATGGAGTAATTCTAACCAGGGTTCTCAAGTTGAAAGTATGTTTATCTAACATAACTTTGTTCAAATGTTTTGCCTCTCGCAATTAATCTTGGTTAACAAGGTTTGTCTTTCCATTTCTTGTTCTGCATTTTTAGGGTTCCGTGCCAAAATGGCAAAAAGGAATCGTTATGGTGCGACTCGGTCTGTCTGTCTGTCCATCTCTCACAGCTGGATATCTCAAGAACTACTAATGCTATCCACATGAAATTTGAAACAGTTTTAGATGACGTTTGCCCAACTATTTTGCAAATAAGAAAGAAATATGAATATTTTTTTTTTGCAACAGGGACTGAAAAGGCTTCTTAAAAATTCGAAGTGAGGCTACTAGGACATGTAAAAGAGCGCTGTTTACACATACTCAAACATTTTTTAGGTCGCACAGTTTTCGACTTTTGATGAAAAATGTAAAAAAAAATACCGTTCCCCCTTATCTCCGAAGTTTGCATAGAGAAAAATCTGAAATTATTCTATGTGATAAAAGTTTATGTAAAGATTACAGGGAAAATAAAACGATGACTCTAAATAGCACAATTTTTCAGAAATCTGAATGAAACCCTCGGTGCGCGAGTCCTACTCGCTCTTGACCGGTTTTTTATTAGTTAGTCTTAGTCTTTTTATTAGTTAGTCTACAATCGTGTCACAAGCCGGTTAATGATGTGTGGCTTTGTTCACAAGTTCGCTACGTCATCTTATCAGTAGCCGTGACCAAACCACCTCACGTACACTTGGATATTGCATTTTTATTTTACTGTTCTTTTAAAAGTTAATGCGCCTATTTGATGTGATCTAACATACAGGGTGTCCCGTAAATAATGGATCAAACGTAACGGGTAGGTAGCTTACCTAATTTCCAACAACTAATTTGAATATTAAAAAAAAAACCGTTACAGTAACCAGGATATTAATTTTTTTTCGAATTTTACGATTTTGTCTTCCAGAATTAAGCTTTTTTAATGCTGTCGCTGCAAATGATGACATTTTTAGGTATGATTTTTATTTAACATTTCTGAATAGCTTACTAATGTTATAAGATACCATTTTTTTTGAATACCGTTTTATTTGCCTTAGAAAAAAAATCTTGAGTTGAAAAGTTTTTTCTTTACGATGTTAGGACCAAAATTGAAAAAATTCTCCTGTAAAAAAAAATGTATGACACCGAAGACCACCATTATTTTAAAAACTTGTACATTTAATAAGGTTTGCAAATTGGTATAAAACTTACGTCTAGTCCTTATCGTTACAAAGATATTGCTATGAATGTGATGAAGAAGACAGAAAATAAATTAAATTGGTACTATTCCATTTTTTCCTTTTCGTAATGGCTTATACTTGAATGCTTGTAATCCAAGCAGGTAGTTATGCGGATAGCATATTCCGACCCGATGACGTCATCTGTCCGGAATTTGGGACCGCTACCTGTGGCGGAGTTGCACCTCAGTCAGCGTGAAGGGGATAGATAGCGCCGCTTTTGTATTTTTGGTAAATTGGTATGAAGTTGTACATTCTAGTCCTTGTCGTTACAAAGATAATTGCTATGAATCTGAGAGGTGCTCCAAATCAACGTTAATAAAAAAAATAAAAAAGTGTGTACATTTAAACTTTTTCTTTAAAATGTGTAACTGTAGTATTTCAGAGGCAATGTTCATTGAATTATTGAGGCGTATGAAAAGAATTAGGAGGCCGTACTAAAAAAAACAGTTAGTTCAAATAAATCGTTTTATTTGGTTTTTACAATAAATGTTCGAATTGCCTTCCCTCTACAAGAATGCAAAGTCTGCATCTCCTAATAAAGGAAGCTCTTATCCGACGGACAAAACGGCTTTGGTTTATTTCTGATACAGCAGATTGGATGCGCTGTCGTAATTCTTCTTCCGACGTTATTGGATTCTTGTAGACCCTGTCTTTTAAACATCCCCAGTAAAAAAAATCTAGGGGATTTAAATCCGGAGATCGCGGAGGCCACAAAATTGGTCCTAATCGGCCGATCCATCTGTCCGGATAACTTTCATCAAGGTGCGCCCTTACTGCCGTCGCATAGTGAGCGGGGCACCCATCATTTTGCAACCACATTGCTTGCCGTACGTCTTCTGGAACGTTTTCTAATAACCTTGGCAACTCATTCCTTAAAAAATGGAGATAATATTCGGCGTTTAGAGTAGCTGGTAGTTCAAAGGGCCCTATTATTTGCCCATTGATTATTCCCGCCCATAAATTTATTTTAAATTGATGTTGGCTCCTGTCCTCTCGCATCAAATATGGGTTTATCAGCTGCCAACTGTGCAAATTATGCAAATTTAAATATCCATCTCGACGGCATGAAGACTCGTCACTCCATAAAATCTTGTTAAAAAACTGCGGGTCCGCCCGAATCATTCTAAGCATCCTTTGGCAAAATTCTATTCTTGGCTGGTAATCACGCGACGTCAGCGTTTGAACACGTTGCACGTGATATGGGTGCAATCGGCACCGTTGTAGCACTCGATGCACCGTCGATCTAGAAATTCCTACGCGTCGCGCTATGACGCGAACGGAGACTGACGGATCTTCCTCGATTTCTCGAAGAATGACTTCGTCATTAACTTGTCGCGGTCGTCCTTCACGGGTACCACCAACTCCGGTGCCAAGAATTCTTCCCTCAAGAAGCGCGTTATGCACTCTAATAAAGACGCGATAATCGGGATAACGAACCAGGTTCGGGTATCTTTCACGGTACAATCTTGCAGCCGCCCTGGCATTACCTCTTGCTTCTCCGTAGATAAAATGCATTTCGGCGTACTGCCGTGGCGTGTACTCATAACGAGGCATTGGGCTGAATAAGGTTTCAGCGCTACTGCACACACGTACAAGCACACACAAACGAATGTTTTCGGAGTCCGTAGGATCGCCAAGTCGTTTGTCCAATACGCAAAGAGTTCCAAATCGATAGGCAAAGCAAAGTCCAAAAACACAGCACAAGTCAAATTTTACAGAAGAAAACACCGAGCCACTGACCGGGAGCGAAAGTTGTCTGACGTAGCAACTCGAAGAGAGACTAGTTACAACTAAACTAATAAAATCAAGCAACAATGAAGCCTGTACGAGTGAAGGGCGCAGGAAAGAACAAAAGAACCTGCGCAACTTCATACCGATTTAACCGATTTACCAAAAAGCGGCGCTATCTATCCCTTTCACACTGACTGAGGTGCAACTCCGCCACAGGTAGCGGTCCCAAATTCCGGACAGATGACGTCATCGGGTCGGAATATGCTATCCGCTTAACTACCTGCTTCGATTACAAGCATTCAAGCATAAGCCATTACGAAAAGGAAAAAATGGAATAGTACCAATTTAATTTATTTTCTGTCTTCTTCATCACATTCATAGCAATATCTTTGTAACGATAAGGACTAGACGTAAGTTTTATACCAATTTGCAAACCTTATTAAATGTACAAGTTTTTAAAATAATGGTGGTCTTCGGTGTCATACATTTTTTTTACAGGAGAATTTTTTCAATTTTGGTCCTAACATCGTAAAGAAAAAACTTTTCAACTCAAGATTTTTTTTCTAAGGCAAATAAAACGGTATTCAAAAAAAATGGTATCTTATAACATTAGTAAGCTATTCAGAAATGTTAAATAAAAATCATACCTAAAAATGTCATCATTTGCAGCGACAGCATTAAAAAAGCTTAATTCTGGAAGACAAAATCGTAAAATTCGAAAAAAAATTAATATCCTGGTTACTGTAACGGTTTTTTTTTTAATATTCAAATTAGTTGTTGGAAATTAGGTAAGCTACCTACCCGTTACGTTTGATCCATTATTTACGGGACACCCTGTATACATTCCAAAAACGTAAAATAAAATTGTTCACTTCGGAGTCCGGTCACTTCAGAGGGCTGGATTTTATCACTTTTTATTGCCTATTATGACCCTTTTATTAGGTTATCCCTTATATTTACTGTACATTATCTTGTCTCGCTTTTTTGTATTGTAGCTTTGTGTACTTTCGTCCTATTAAATCACTACTGCTACTGGTATCAGCCTCTTAAAGCGCAGGCCACACTGGGAACGAAGCTTAGTTCGTTTAGCTTCGCTCATGAAGCTACCGCGTGTTTGCATACTTCGGTTCACACCGCGAACTATGAATCGAAGTATGAAATTACGCGGTAGCTCTAGCTACGTGAGCGAAGCTAAACGAACTTAGCTCCGTTCCCAGTGTGGCCTGCGAGCGGACTTCGTTAGTGTGTTCGATCAGCTAGTACTTGAAAATGTCCACCGCGCACAGGATGGATGGAAAACAGCACATGAAGTAATTTTTTGCTCCGTTGGTGTAATTGCTATAAGGCGTTCCAGTTGGAGGATAAATAAATAAATAACTCGGCAAAATCTATAACTCGTCAGGTCTTGAATTGAATTTATTTCCAACTGCACCACGATGTTATGAATAAAACTACTTACTTTTATTATTGCAGTAATTATTTATCTTAGCAATGAAAATAATATGACTTGGCGTCGTGCCGCGCGGTGTCGTATTACTTTAGAAGCATTACGTACTAGGAGCTTCGATCATTAATGGATTTCTTTGAAAAAACCCAACTAAATTTACGACTTTGAAGAGAAGTAGTAAATAAAAGAATCCCGGTATGTTACAAATGGTTACAACTTAAGACGTAAAAACCATCCAAGAAAAAAAGAGTTTGCGTTAGATATGGAGTTTGTAGGAATAAAGTTGTAAATGTGTCATTTGCTTTACCAAGTGCTGAACTATTCTTCAATACATTATTTACCTGACCTTACCCCGGATTTAACTGAGAGGGCTCGCTTTTATATGGACACAGCGGGGGAGCAGCTGAGGTTATGGCGATTGTTTCCTTGACCTCACCCAAATTCACTACCTTATTCCAGACAGGCGAGTTACTGGCGTGCCGAGGTATTTTGTGATTACGCCCGATTCCCCGGATGTTAGTTGAGTGTACCTCCAGTTAGTTAATACCACTTTGTGGGAAGTAACTTGTGTATTACTGTGACATGCCAACACAACGGTCGCGGAGGATATTTTAGTCCGGTTTACGAGTAGTAATTTCGCTTTACGGTGCACAATTATACGGGGACTTGGTTAGCTGTTATTTAAATAAAGAGGTGACGGCCTGTCGTGTGTACTTGCCAATGAGTTACATTTTCCTCGGACACAAACAAACACGAGGCATGAAGTTCTATGAACCACACATGAAATACTGAGAATTAGACCTAATCCACAGGAGTTTTTTTTAGTATTTAGGTACCTTGTGATTTCTGTTAGACTAGTAGAAATATACAAGGTTTATAATGAAGAAAAATAGTGAGCAAACCTACTGCATCCTCCGCTTCTTTGAGTAATTAACAGTACATTACATATATCTGCTTTATCGTTAAATGAGCACTTTTTATAAGTCTACACAAAAAATCTGTAAATACTCTCATAAAAGAACACTCGTTAGCATTATTTACAGTTCAATCCCTACAAGATCATCGTGAACGATGCAAAGCTCGCTGTTATACTTAATATCATAAGTTTCAGTTGTGAAGGTATCTCTGTTTCATAGGATAACTTAATTTAGCGACTCCGAGCTCACTAAGAGCAAATTACTTCTGTGATCGGTCGAGACCGCACGAACTTTGACGATCTAGATGGCTGATCTAATAAAACGTCATTGTTCGATCTTTGGTCTCTCAAATTTGTCAGTAAAATATCCAACTTGTGTTAACTAACAAAACAAAGGTTTATCGTTTTTTTTAACACGATTACATACAAAGTTTATTTTATTTAAAAAATTCAAACGGTGTATCAAATTCCGGAAGTTGCGTATCCTGGAGAAAGCCGAGATTAATATTGCCAGGCAGAAAAGAGACCAAAATCCGACAGCGAATAATCAACTTTTTCATAAAAAATGTAGAGTCGTTGGTGGAGATTTATTATTATAGCTGTCCAAAATGCTCTCTCTGGCCCTATTCAGCTACACAGCGTACTACATCGTATAATCTTTTGTATAACGCGCTGTGAAAAAGGACTTCTCATTTATGATACTAACTACCGTACTCGATCTTTGGCTTAAGTTAAAATGTCCGTGAGTAATGCCGCTATCTTTGTGTTTCACTCGATTCTGTGAAAAAGTAAATTGCCGTCGGTACTATGTAGCAAGTAATTTTGATTGCGAATCACGTCACAATCGTTGCTACGTTTTATGTTGGGAGCAAGGGTGGCTCTATTTGCTTTTCGGTGCGTGAGATGGTTTAATGAGAACTGACTGAATTATGTCAGTCCCTGTAGACGTGATGGACAGACTGGACATATTATAATGAAGCCTATTTTTGCTCATACACTGAATTAATCAAAACGTCTCTATAATTTTGTTGCCACAATGGAGTGACGAGGACCAGTACATGAACATTAATAGTGTCGTAATTATCGCTTTCTTCTATGCAGGTATCTTATATTTCAAATATTGTTGTTAAACAACATTACATTTTGAATTAGCAGTCTTGTGCTCCTAATTTGGGTAGGTATTCACAGAGGGAAGCTGTATTTCACTTCATTATCTTCAATAATCTAATAAAATATATCCATTTTAGGATATCCACGTCAGGGCACGGTAGGACAGGGGAGTGCGGTGTGGGTTGACCCGTTTCAATTTAATTTGTTGACGCGATATGAGCGTTGAAAATGCTATTAACTTTATATTCACGAAGCTTTTATATATTTCTCACATTCCCTGCTTGTAACAAGATCGTGAATTCGTGACATACATATCACACGTCTATTGGAGAGTCAAAATCTAAGGTCATTCTTTACATTTAGAGGTGAACTTGACCTTTCATTCTGTCTATCTCTGTATGTGGGAATAGAGATGGTCTAAATCGATATTAAGTTGATTTTTTATAATGTTTTTCAGTAACCTTGAGAAAATTTTACTAATAATATTTTCATTTTTTGTTAAAGAAAATTACATCATCATCAGCCTTTTTCCAACTATGATGAGGTCAGCCAGACTAACCAGTATTTTTCATGGAGTGATTGCCTATCTAACCTCCATAACCCAGTTACTGGGTAACAAGATACCCCTTGGTAAGAATGATTGTCAGATTTTCTGGCTTCTGAGTACCCGTAACGACTGTCAAAGATCTACAAATGACGGCCGGAATTTTCGAGGCAGGAGGGCTATGTAATGGATGGTCACTCATCCACGGACCGACCTCGGCAAGCTTGGCTTAACCTGCGATCGACCCGTGCGACTGTTATTTTAGGCACGCAATTTCATTGCAAATATATTAATTTTTTCAAGCTTATTGTAATTTTATTTAGGGGCTCTAAAGAAAATTATAATAACCTTGAAAAATTTACAATGAAACTACAATATTGTTAGCAACGAAAAAACAATTTCATTGCTAACATAATGGAGTTTATACATGTCCTAAGCGCTGAAATCGTGGGCACTCTGCTGCAATGGCGACCGCGAAGAACATTATTGCAATTTTGTGCAATAAAGGCAGCAAAGCCCATTTTCGTTCAACAGCAGCATGTATATTGTATAAAGGAATATACCGACTTTCTTGTTTCAGTAAAAGTGTGCCTTTATTTTGTTACCTGTGTTTTTGATTAAAAGAAACTGCTGGTTTGATGTTTTCATGTAGGGGAATTTATTGTTCTGGAAATATAACATACTATTTGATTTGTTTGATTTTTCTTCTCTCATCTTCGTTTATGTTGTCATACTATTCGAATATTAGTACAAACATGTAACAAAGGACGAAAATATTTGAGTATCCGGAGCAAAGCATCACATAAGATAAAACTCGAGGGAAATAAAAGTAAATCGGGCTCATGACCGACATTCAAACCGGCTGTCTCAGATAAAGCCAATACGTAGAGCAACCTTTTTTGTGATTGGCCTATTTTTGTCCATTTTATGAGCTACGTTGACGTTAAACCTATAAAGCTGCCATTATTTGATTAGCACATCGCCACATGGAATGGTGATGGGGTAATATTTTTTTTATTATAATTGATGAAACAAGAGAGACAACACAGAGGAGCTCGTGGCTAAGTAATAACAGCTGCACGGGTCGATCCATCAGGTTAAGCTACGCTTGCCGGGGTTGGTCCGTGGATGGGCGACCATCTTTACATACCGAGACTCCTCCGTGCCTCGGAAAGCACGTTAAGCCGTTGGTCCCGGCTGTCATTCGTGGATCTTTGACAGTCGTTACGGGTCGTCAGAAGCCCGAAATTCTAACAATCAGTCTTACCAAGGGGTATCGAATTACTCAGTCACTGGGTTGTGGAGGTCAGATAGGCAGTCGCTCCATGTAAAATAATGGTATTCAACTGCATCCGGTAAGACTGGAAGCCGACCCCAAAATAGTTGGGAAAAGGATAGGCAGATTAAGTTGATTAAACAAAGATAAATACAAGCCCCACCTCTGCTAATCTTTCGGAGAATTACAGGCGTGATGTTATGAGAGCTCAAAATGTTGCATGTTGCTGCTGTTCATATTTCATTTGTGTTAATTACGCTTACCGCAGCGTCATCATGATTGGCATACCTGTTATGAAAACGAAGACTTTTAAATATGATAATGGTCGAATACTTAAAGGTAATTTTAGTTTTCACTGTTCTTTCATTGCTTAAACCGGGTCTCTTAAAAAATAAAGTCGTAAGTTAAGATAAACCATTACTCGATTGAGTGAAGTTTTATAAAAAGCTAGCTTTTGCCCGCGGTTTCGCCCGCGTGGATGTCGGAAAATATCCCATGGGAACGTACATGTGGAGAACATATTGGGCCGTCCGATATAACTGTGCAAACTCAAATCGCTACGATATATCATTGCCGTGTGGGCTTAAAGTTCCCAGTCGGCATGATTTTTACGACATCTTCAACAATCATCGTCATATTTCAGCCAATTTACACAAAACCTTAGTTAATTATACACTGAATCACTCCGTCCATTGGTGGAAACCGTATGAAAATTCGTTCGGTAGTTTTTGAGTTTATCGCGTTCAAACACATACAAACGCGGCGGGGAGACTTTGTTTAGCCAGTCACGCTCTAATAACAAATACCTTTTGACCGAGTGTCCACTTGTTCAAAAGCTATTTGTTGTAAAAATTTCGTCGTAAAAACGTCGAATGTACCTAATAAAGAGTAAATGTTACCTCAAGATACGAACTAGAATACATTACCAATCCCTAAAATCTCTAAAAAGAGGTACCTAGGTACACAATTTTTTTATGTGATTGTGCATTTCAAAATCATCCCCTAAGGGGGCAACCCCTTAGGGGATAACCCCTAAGGGGGTAACCCCTTAGTGGATGATTTTTAAAAAAACGCTGTACCACCATATTTCTTTATTTCCTACCAAAAGCATAATTTTAATTTTCATAATTATCAGTAACTTAAGAAAAGTTGGGTTTCCCATACAAACTTTCATCCCCTCCAGCATCCCCTGTAGGATTATTTTTTAAGACAAATAGTAGCCTATGTCCTTCCTCAGGATGCTATCGATAGCCTTGCCAAATTTGATATAATATTAGTATGGAATTATGGATTATTATGCCTTATTTAACTATATTTAAATAAATATAGCACGGTCTAGCATTCTAGATATAAAGGCCTCTCAAGTATTTGTACCTCCCCCCCAGTGGGTTCCCGACTTCCCGCATTGTCGAGGCGGGGGGGCTCAGTAGCCGTGGCTTGGTCACCCACGGTGAAGCGAAGAGGAACCCGAGGAGGGGCCGCTCGTCACGGCTTTTGCCGGTAAGGCGACGACGTAGCGGCCAACAAGTAGGTTGCGGTGCCGCTTGGGCGACATCGCAGCTGAGGCAAGCCGCGATGACGTATGGGAGGCATCGCGGCTGAGGGTTGGAGACCGCGGCGGGAGAGGAGTGACGGTATTGCGGAGCGCCGCTCCTTCCGCAGCCTTGACGGGTCGCCACTGTCTGATCGCGGACGCGGTGGGGCTGCAGGGGGAGAGGAGTATGACGTTGGCCGCTCTCCGTATCCTCTGCGGCTGAAAATTGGCAGGCGGCGGGGCCAATGACCTGACCCGTCGCAGGGGGACCAAGGGTGCCCAGACACGGGGTCGTCTGGCGCTCATGTGCTGGTTTGGTCCCTGGGGTGGTCACGGCGTGCAATGTGTTCTGGTGCGCCGGTGATGGGGAGTACTCCCCAGAGGAGGGTCCGGTGACGGCCATCCGCGGCGGGTTCACGGATGAGTGCTAACGCGTGCCCGTGTTCCCGCTATAAGCGGCAGGACACCGTGGGGTTTTAGTCTGTTAGAGTCCCGCATTCACTTCACACATTCACACTATCTCCCCGTGGTAATGCAGTACGATTTATCCACGATAAAAAAAAAGTATCATCAACATAATTATCAAGTTATGTACTTACTGTTGTTATAGACAGCTATTATTGCTTAGAAGGTTGGTATTCTGCAGATCATTAATCAAGTGGCACTCATTGTATGAATGAATGGCATACATTCTAAAGTTCCTGCCAGTCGTCCCCAATAAACTAAATGAATTTCCCAAGACTTAGGGGCGTCAATAAATTTTGGAGATATTTTGTCTTCCCCGAGCTTAGTAGTTTGAACGTTTCCGACTTTTATATCCGAAGTTCCTTTGTTTTGACATTTTATCTTCCCATTAGCGGATGACAAGTCGGACGGAAGATGATAAATCTAAATTTTCTATTTATTTTCTTGTACACAGTGGACATAGCTCTAAGCTTTACGTAGGTAGGTATTATATACCTTGTGCTACAAATTGCGCAATAACTCAGTCTGGTGACACCTGGTGGATTAAAGGTCACAACAGTACATGACACCTGGCATTAATAGTCTGGTTATTCCCACACTGAGAGCGTACGATCCCCTAGTAAATCAATCTATGAAAGCTCCTTTGCAACCAACAAAGCTTGCATGGCATGAGAAGACTAAGTCAAGAGGAATTAAAATAGCTTAACATTTAGGTATTTTAATATTTACCAAGCGCTTAAAATAATGGTTTAGGTATAAATGTAACTAGGATTAAATTTTAAGTAAGATAAAGAGCCGTTTACATAGAATCCTAAACTAACTGGTCTCGTTTCCAAGTGCGAATGTAAAAAGTTTAAGGACAATTTATTACTAGCAACGTGTTGGGTCTTAATTACTTATATTTTATTAACAAACGTGTTTAATTACAGCGTTTACATAAATAATTACGGCCTCGTACGTCGGTTGTCCATAAAACAGAACAAAATGGTTCTCATTAATTCGTCAGAGTGCTAAATAAGTATGATCATTTATTTTTGGCGTTAGTTTGAAGTTTTAATGCCACTATAATATTCTATTACATCCGCCCGCATTACGGAAAACTAGAGCATCGGATCTTCTGTAATACTTGAAGGCATTAAAAAATGTAATCCTATTGTTTCAGGTTCACCATCACCAGTCATCAAGACTGGGCCATGGTAACGTGTGTCATACTTACCTGTGCACTACACACCAGCCACCATTCCTAAATCGCGCCAGAAAACACCAAGATGTTCGCGCCAGCGGAAAGATAAGAAAAGTTACAGAAAGGACAAGAGTCCCACGATGTTTTCCCTCGCTGAAGGATGTGGCTGCGTCAGCTTCCGAGGGGGGCGACGACCTCGCTCCCAAGGGGACGACTCATCATCATGCCGCAGCTCCGAGATAGAACAAGAGGTCCCCAAGAGACTCGGGAGGAGAATGCTCAATGGGGAATGCACCATCAAGGCTCTCGCCCCCTTCCTAAGATTTTGGAGGAGAGATGACGTCAGCATGACTAAGGCGGAGAGAAGTAAGTGAACTTGTGTTTTATAAATCCCATTTTGAGGGATAAAGTTCCCAAGAACCTTAATGTATACAAATAATAAATTATAGAAAGTTCGCAGACGTAGGATTCGTATGACACTAAAACTGAAAAATGATGCCTGACAACGAATAACAATCTGATATGAATTTTGAGATTCACATAATATTGTTTTACATTATTCATATTTAAATGCAAATTTTTGAGAGACGAACAGATTCACGTCTCGACTTTGCAAAGAGTGGGAAATAAGGCTATCGTCGCTCCCTTTTCACCCGCATTGAATAAGTAAGATCTCGGCACAGAATAAAGGTCGTGATATTGTTAAAACTTTTCCTATTGTATGTTTTTACGATCCATCCAAGGTCGAAAGTCTGACAACCAGTCTTACGAAGGGGTATCGTATTACCCAGTAACTGGGTTGTGGAGGTCAGATAAGCGGTCGCTCCATGTAAAATACTGGTATTCAGCTGCATACGGTTAGACAGGAAGCCGACCCTTACATAGTTGGGAAAAGGCTAGGCAGATGATGATGATGTTTTTTTACGATCAATGAAATATTTGAGTGATCCTACATAAAAATAAATCAAAGCGCCAAAATCAATACAAAAGAAGAATTTTCGAAGGGTACTTGAAACTTTCTAATCCAAATCTTATTGACCCGTTCACAACTTTGTGTCAAACGCGTTTAAAGATTAGAATCTTAGTAGCTCGTAACTGAAAAGACGAAAGACATTCCTTTAAATTATTTGGAGGGTAGAATGTAGATATTGATTAACAATGTAAGATTTATGCTTGTGCAATTCGTAGCAACATTGTTTATTTACGAGATTTGTTTAGAACACGTAAGCGTGTGCTTGTTTTCAAGGTCGACTAACGTAAATTGGATCTCAGTCTTACCTATTAATACAACAAAGGGCTCGGGCGACCAGTTAAGGTTTCAGTTGTGTGTATAACCTCACTAATACAGGTCATCTATATTGTAGTCAAACATAGGGGAACGGGTTATTGAGTCGCCTGGTCGCGGTCACGTTATGCTTTTGCTCCATTTAGCTATTTTGAGACTACGTTCTTCGTTGAAGTCTTACACGTCGTTTCAAAACAGTTGTATGTCCTTTTCCAAGTTATGGTCTAGCGTGTACCAAATTTCATCGAAATCCGTTCAGCCGTGAAAGCGTAACGTATTAGTTAGGATGCACCTAAAAAGTTCATCTTATTGATATCTTTGATATATGCTCCAACAGACTTACGTCCATCTGAAAATTTTTCAAGTTAACCATCTCACAAAGTTTGCCTGCATGAGTTGGTTGAATCTTTTGAAGTGCAGCGTTTAATGACAGTATAATTTAGTTCTGTGTCTCTCTTCAGTTAAATATTCTTGGCGCGATTATCTGGCGCCGGAGTAGTGTATGGCAACCTAATAATGAATCTTATAACTATATCGATGATGGCGGATTGCTCTTACGAACTTATTGTGTTACGTAACGTTGAAAGGGTGGAAACATGACAAATACTACCTAAATCGTATCCCGGCTAGAAAGCCGGGATACGATTTAGGTAGTATGATTTAGGTGGAAATCTTAGGAAGGGGGCGAGAGCCTTGATGGTGCATTCCCCATTGAGCATTCTCCTCCCGAGTCTCTTGGGGACCTCTTGTTCTATCTCGGAGCTGCGGCATGATGATGAGTCGTCGCCTTGGGAGCGAGGTCGGAAATTAGTGGAACACTCTTTGTACTTCCGCAATATTGCTTTACTTCAGCTCTTTGGGTTAGCAGAAAAAAAAAAAAAAAAAATCATAAGCCTGTGAAGTTTTACCCAAGAAAATACAAAGGCTTTATTATGTGTCGAAAAGGCATTTTTGATATTGTTACGCTAGAAGCGCACTGTGACATTGTATTTAATGGGTTTGAAGAAGTCTAACTTAATTTTTGAAGGTAGGTATGCGGTATTATTATATAATATCCATACTTCACTTTATCATTAGTAACGTCTTATAGCTAGAAGAGTCTCCGCAATGGGCTTAGGCGTATGCATACTAGATACTTACTTGGCGTAATCGTCTAAACTATATCGTTTCGATACAATCTTTATTCACGGATGAATGACCAACGACTTATATTCCTGGAAACAAATATCGCAGCCGGTGCCCAAACGGTTTTCATTTCGTAACCGTAATTGGAAATTCGAATTCTGTTAAACTGAGGTGTAACGGTCATTAATTATTCGTGGATTTTTTTTTTTAAAGTTGGGCTAATATAAGCTTTTTTGGTGAAGATTAGATATTTACATTTATTATACCCCCATCACATTCACATGTAAATTGTAGCTGCACCATTTTAATATGGAGCAGTGGGGGCCCAGTGATAACGGTCGCAACTTACTACTTGTAGGTCGTAGTTTTAAACCAGACAGGCGCTTTACTTTGTGTAAATAATTTCATCACCACTGAACAAAACGGTGAAGGAAAACACCGTGAGGAAACCGGCATGTCCTAGAACCAACAATTCGAAGACGTGACATCTGCCAACCCGCACTGGGCCCGCGTGGTGGATTACGGCCCACTCCCTCTCACAGAAAGCGGGCCTGTGCCCCAGCAGTGGGAACAATGTAGGCTGATTTTGCTTATGCATTTTAATATCTTATCAATTAGCCAGTGCAACTTCGTAATTTTGCGGTGGACAATGTCGTGGGTAGCTAATGATACGACACACTCATACTTTACATACACGTTGTATATTGACCTACATTTTAACGTTTATGTTTGCCCTGTCTACCGATAGCCGGTTATGGAGTGGTGTATGATTAAAGTTTAGAAAAGCACTTTTACGGTATGATAACAATAGTTCGCTAATTGTAATTAACTTATCTAGAATGTATTAGGGTTATACGATAACATTTGGGGACGGCAATACGACAGTAAATTAAAACACGGGTAATACTGGTGCATACGATTATTTTGAAGCATCGAAAGTAAATAAAAACTTTTTTAAGCAATCTTAATATTATTTGGGCCGACCATGGGTTCTGCAAATCAGCCGACTATACATTGGATATGTTATATATAATATTATAAATGCGCTGATAGATTTTATTTCTGTAGACTGGGAACGTCTTTGGTTATACACGAAGTCTAAATTTATTGTCGTATTGCCGTTCATATCCTATAGGTACACGTATATCTACGGTTTATGTTCTGACAGTTCCTAGTGCTTCCATCTCTAGTTCTAAAAATAAGATATTTTCTATTTTCAGCGCTATACCTACTGTATTATGAATAAGTAATCTTCGCTTTCCTCGGCCTTGAGCACCCTCAGTGGTCAAATTGTTTACTCTTATATCGAATTCCTCCTTCCCTCCAAGTTAGTATTTGTTTATGGAAGTTAGTTAATTTTGGATATCAGATGTTGATGAATTTGCGGCGAGCTCTTAATTATATACGCGTAAATTACTTTCCTTCCAAATAAGTATGTAATAATTAACCAGACTTGCTTTTTTATAGGCCTTTTTGTCGATACCATACCGATACTGATACGCTTATAAAAATATCGGCGAAACAAATACCGATGGGCATACGTTTATTGAATTTAAATGAAGGTAACTAGGTAATGAAGGTAAGAAGGTAAAAAGAACACAAGTTGGGTAATTTTTTTTAAATTAATATAAAGAATTACAGACTTAGAATGAGATTACCTATTAGTTATTAAAATTAATAAGTAAGGTTAATAGTGCTAGTAATATTAAAATTATCATTAATAAGATTATTGAAAAACAAAGTATTCTCAAGTTTTGCGTAGATAGGCGATTTCGCAAGTCTGTTAGAATGAGACCTGCGATGGAAAATAGTCTCTCAGATGCGATAGAACTCATTTGGAAACTAAAGTATTTTTCCCTCATTTTTTTCAAGGTTGGATAAAAGATAAGACGTCATTGTTCTTGCCTCGTTAGCAACGAAATAGATGAAATTGTACGCGCGTTTACATTACTTTTTTGAAGTGCAAAATTTGAAAAGTATCGTTGTACCGGTAATAAAAACATCGCCTATGCCAATATGTCGACAAACCCGAAGTATCGCCGATATATTAGCATCGGTATCGGTATCGGATGCATCGCTACTATTTTCTTTACTACGAAAACATTGCCAAACGTAATCATAGATCGGCACAAACCTACTAGGTTTCTTAAATCTGGGTACAGATTATTTACAACACAACATGTAAGGTCCCTAACATGCAATATTGCAATATATGCAATATTTTCCATCCAATTACACTGCGCCCACGCGCACGCTGCGCAGCGTGCGCGGAGGCCATCGTGTTGCATTGCATGTTGTGTTGCAAATAATCTGTACCCAGCTTTAAATAGTACTTTTTATCATCATTATTATGCTTCTGCAAAATAAATCACAAGACCTAAAAGATGAAAAACACCCATCAACAAACATCCTTTTTCTTTGATCTTATCTGTATAAGCTCAAAATTGTGTTTGTAAAAGTGTTTAGACTACTTTTTCAGAGTGTACAGGCTGACTTTGAATTCATTGGCAATATTTCAGGGAGTGAAAGTACTTATGAATATTATTGTCATTGTCCTTTTGATATTTTATCTACATATCCATGTTTTTTTTTAGGGCTAGCCTAGTGGCTAAGTAATAACAGCCGCACTGGTCGATCGATCAGGTTAAGCTACGCTTGCCACGGTTGATCCATGGATGGGTGACCGTTTTTACATACTGAGACCCCTCCGTGCCTCGGAAAGGACGTTAAGCCGTTGGTCCCGGCTGTTATTCGTGGACCTTTGACGGTCGTTACGGGTCGTCAGAAGCCCGAAAGTCTGACAACAAGTCTTACTAAGGGGTTTCTTATTACCCAGTTGCTGGGTCGTGGAGGTCAGATAGGCAGTCGCTCCATGTAAAATACTGGTATTTAGCTACGTCCGGTTTGACTGGAAGCCGACCCCAATATACATAGTTGGGAAAAGGCTGGGCAGATCATGATTCTTTCTCATGATTTTTTTTACGGTGGGTCAAACCCTGAAATAGCGATAAGCATCTGCTGCATGCATTTTTTTTAAGAAACAGTAGGTAATTTTTTCGATATTTCCCAACATTGGTTTCAATGTCAAAGATTTTTATATTCATTCATATTATTAGGTTTACCTACTGAACGATTGCCAATAAAATCAATCTCAGTTCGTATATTTTATTAGTAAACTCTAGCTAGACGATTACGAAAGAACTAATGTTTCAGTAAAATGGTTTTGGCGCAGACGAAGCAAATCTTTTGTGTAGTTTTTTTACACAACTGTCAATATGATTGGCAGTTGTATAAATTACTTTTAGTTTTAAAATACAATTTATTGACGACAACGAAATCTTGATATTCATTGACCTTGATTACCCACTGAGTTATAGATAGGTACCTACGTTATTACCAACGTATTTTGTCTATGTGGATTATCATTTGTCTTAATTTTCCTGCCCTTATCCCAATTTATTTGGGGTCGGCGCAACATATCTTTTTCTTCCATACTTCTTGATTTAGTCGTTATCTCGGTAGTCACTAGTCATTTTGTCTATGTAGATATGGCTATTAATCTATTAGTCCGAATTTACTTGCCCGAAACCGGAGAATCGACATTTTTAATATTTTTATTTTTTCGGTGTCGACTCGCCCGAAGGTAATTTATTTGTGGGTGAATCAACAATTTCAGAAATACGTAATAAGCAACTCGCACGTTTTGTATTGTACAATCATGCGCACACGATCATAAGTATAGGTATCTACAAAAATTATAATTTTTTTGTTTAGATTATAGGTAGCGTAATTAACTTGAAAATGTGAAAATAATATTATGTAAGTATTATCACCTAAGGGGGAAGCGCTAACATAGCCCGCGAAATTAAAATATTCTTACCTACGTTTTTTGCAATTTGCAGGTCAGTATTAGATTTTATGCTGATTCAAATATAATTCGCGACCATAACAAACATGTATTTACAGAATTATAATCATTAGAATCAGTAATACAACTCCTTAATGGGGATGCGCTAAGGTAGGCCGCGATGTTCAAATTTTCTTGCGTTTTTGGCAATTTGCAGATCAGTGTCAGGTTGTATTTGATTAAAATATAATTTTCGACAGTAAAAAAATATGTATTTACATAATTTTAACCATAAAAATTATCAATACATCTCTCTGAGTTAGATTTCCTCCTGATTGGTCTGATTTCGAAAATTAAACGAATCCGGAGGAAATCTTGAAATTATGTAAATACACATTTTTTACTGTCGCGAATCATATTTTGATCTATGTGCAACCTTACACTGACCTGCAAATTGCAAAAAACGCAAGAAAATTTTAATTTCGCGGGGTAACTCAGCGGATTAATCGTACGTTAGCATAATCCTCAAATGTCAAGATTTCATGAACTAGTCATTCAATAGGGTAATATGAACTCAGTTGTATTGATGATTTTAATGACTATAATTTTATAAATACAGATTTGTTAAGGTCGCGAATCATATTCAGATCAACATACAACCTAATACTGACCTGCAAATTGAACAGAAAATTTGAATTTCACGGGCTACCCTGGCGCTAGCGTGCCGTATGATCAATGACACAAACAACAGCAAATTATCTGTAGTGCTAAGAAAAAGTGAAAGAGAAAGCAATATACGCTAATTGTCGCTCACTCGAGTTGGGCACCCGTGGGTCTTTCTTACAGTAATAAATCGATAAATAATAACGTTTAATGAAATTAAAACATCTTTATGAAACGAAAACGCGGAACCGTATACGCGTGTCAAATTAATGTCGTCATTGCACCGGTAGGTTGTATATAGGTACGTACAGACATTTTACCCTTATCACTTCTGTGCGCTAGAGTGCTTTTTTCTTTAGTTTCATGTATAAAATTCAAAACGTGCGAGTTGCCCCTATACATATTTCTGGAATTGTCGATTCGCCCACAAATAAATTAAGTTCGGGTGAGTCGCCACCGAAAAAATCGAAATATTTAAAAATGTCGATTCGCCCGATTCGAGCGAGAATTTACTCGCTCGAATCGGGCTAATACGCTCTATAATTATATGGTGGACAGTCTGCCTAAATGCAGTCCTAATTTAAGCATACATCACTTTATAGCTCGTCTAAGCTGAAATGACTCGCCCCACTATTTAAATTAGTAATACGTAAAGTGCGTTTCACGTAAGAGTTCCCATCGGCGTAATGTTGGCACCATTGCTTTTCATTGAAGGAATGAAGGAATGGTCTTTGCGAGCAATTCTTCAATTAAAAGCATTGGTGCCAACTGAACAAAGGTGCCATTGGTAATTACGGTAGTGGGGCGCGTAATTTCAGCTCAGACGAGCTCTATTATCTTCATAAAAATAATACAAATTTATTAAACTACGAACTTAGAAATGACAAATAAGGATATAATAATGGACCATTCAAGTAAATTCCCGTTTGTGAGTGGGCCCAATAACAAGAATGGAAAATTATTAAGACTTGTGTAAAAAGATCGTAGGTCTTAAATAATTAATACCACTGAATACTTTACCACTATTCCTTAAGTGAGTATTAAAATGGTTAACTGCCTTAAAATTGTATCATTGTCTGTGTGACGACATGCCACCGAAAAGGGAGATGTAACCTACAACCATTATTTTATAAAATATCAATGCCTTACAACAAATAAATTCGTAAAGGCTCACTCCATTTTTGATATGTAACATCAGTCTTTTCTCTCGCTTTCCTGCAATCTGTGGAATCACACACAATCATTCCCAATCGGGAAGGATTTCGTGAAAAGGGACGGAAGTGACGGAAGTGTGTAACAGGAAGTGAAAATATTTTTCTAAAAGTTTCGAGTCACGGATTGAAATGTTGGTTAAAATTTGGTATGGAACTAGAAAGTAATTTTACCAAGGTGAGATGTCTATGAGATGATTATTATTATGACATAATTATAATAATAATTATGTCATAATTATTATTATCATCATTATAATTATGCGACTACTGTCAGGCTCGCTCGTTTTTTTTTTATGCTGTTCAAGGATAAGTACGTAAGTTTGTAAACATGTATGATCTACTCTGTACGTACCTATAGAACACGTTTATGAACTAGAACCTAACTTAACTTCCTCGCACAGGGCAGGAAACGTTTACTCATATGAAAATATATTATTGATTAATTTTTACAGCCTGAACTGAGACGGCAGTGACTGACTTCCTCACAAAGGGCGGGAAACGTTTACGCATATGAAAATATATTATTGATTAATTTATACAGCCTGAACTGAGACGGCACTAACTTCCTCACACAGGGCGGGAAAAGTTTACAAATATAAATTATATTATTGATGAATCTATATAGACTATAAAGGTGAGCGTCCACAGGTCCGCGCCGGCTGTAACGCACGCACGGCATGCAACGGATTTTGGTTTGCCTTGTATGAATTCATATAACACTGCGTCCACTACCGGTACCACCCGTATTTTCATTTCTTCATACAGACAAACCAAAATTGTTGCGTGCCTGTGTGCGTTGTGGCCGGCGCGGACCAGTCGACGTTCAGATTTATACAGCCTGAACTGGATTGTTCCACCACTGTATGCATGAACTTCCTGGCATGATTTTAAACGTTTTCCAATACCGTGTACGTCTAGTGTCTGGACTCATACCAAAGCGAGATTCGTCAGAAAACACACACAAAACTCACTCTTCTTCTGCCCAATATCTGTGTTCAAGAGCCCACATTGTAAACGGGCTCTGCGATTGCGGGGCTCAATAGGTGGTAGACGTAGTGGCCTTCAGGAATGGAGATTGACTTCATGGCGGTTTCTTATGGTCTGATCGCTTATTAACATCCCTGAAGAGCTATGAAGCCTCGTAACCAACATCATCGCGGTCATTGTGCGATTTCATCGAGCAGTAATTTGTATGTAACGATGTTGTTTGCGTGTGGTGATGCGAGCTCGTCCTCCATGTCGCTCTGCCAAGCTGCCAGTGATGCGGTAATGTGTCCAAAGTATACTTAAAATACTCGAGAACCAGCTTCCAACATTCCCACGGCTCAGATCATTTCATCTAGGCTCAAATGACGTCTTCTCTCCAATAATAACGATATTTTGTATTGATTCCATTCAAAAGTATGACAGAAATTTTACTGATTTGGTCTCAAACCCGTTGCAGGGTTATGTAGGAATACGACTTGACAGAAGATTTTCATGTTTTGATTAAAATTCATTAAAGCTATTTCCTTTTCAAACTTCGATATTTAGCAGCTACAAAAAATATAGGTAATTAAAAAACCCGATTTTTAGTAAGTAACTAGAAAAACGTGCTTGATCCCTAGACACTTTTGATGTGTATAGTTCTAAATAAACAGTAAAAAATCAGACTTATTTAATTTCACCACTCATCCCAACTTGTTTCTACAGTTCTGTTATCGATTCATTCATTTCATATTCCATGTGTTCTGTAAGATAGGTAAGTAGGTAGGTAGGTAGATAAAAGCGATTCGCAGGGCCCCATCTCTAAGCGAACATTAGTATCGTAGGGAATAATGTGGCACTTTGGTACAACGAGCACTTACTCGGCGATAACTTAACTTCATGCGGGCTCTCCTACTCGTAATACCTTACTATAATTGCACGACCGTAGGTAAGCGTTTTTGATGTATAGTCTGTTCCAGAAGTATCAGATGATAATATAAACAAATGGATCAGAAAACATACCTATGAATGCCAATTTCTAGTGCCATTGAATGCTTTGATTAGATTATTTGAATACTTAAACTCGACATTTTAATTTTAAATAACCTTAAAGATGTATTTCATTTGACAATTGATTTTCATTATCAAGTGAAAAACATCTTTCAACCTCATCATCGATGATTTTTAGGGTTCCGTACCTGAAAAGGAAAAAACGGAACCCTTATAGGATCACTCGTGTGTCTGTCTGTCTGTCTGTCCGTCTGTCCGTCTGTCACAGCCAATTTGCTCCGAATCTAATGGACCGATTAAGTTGAAATTTGGTATACATATGAATTTCTGTGACCCAAACACGGACGGGTAAAGTAAATAAATGAATTTTGAATATAGAGGTCACTTTTGGGGGGCAAATAAGAAAATTAAAAAAAAAGTTTTGCAAACTACACCATGTGGCATGTCAAATGAAAGGGCTTACTATGAGAGTCTCAAATATATTTTTTTTACAATTTTAAAATAAATTGTTTTGCAGTTATTTAAGAAAATAGACGAAAATTGACCATTCCCCCCCAATATTGTGAGTACAAACTTACATTTACAGTTGGAATATATGGGAGAACATGTTATTCAACTACAATGAACATTGTAGTTGAAAAACATGCATTGCAACAAACATAACATTATGTTTGTTCTTAAGATTAATTCATCCCAACTACGGAACCCTTCATTGTGCGTGGTCCGACACGCACTTGGCCGGTTTTTAATTACGCTTTACTAATTTTATTCAAACAATAATTAATTGTTCGAAAAAGTGGTGAGATATAAATTTGAAACCTTCTAAATACAGATTAACTAATTCCCTTTAGTGAGTGATTGAGTAAGAACTTAGCCTGGACAGGGTTTGTTTACAATTTCATCATACACTTTTGTAACAGACCTTACGCTTTGAAAAGGTTCTAGATAAAACTCTTGCCAAGATCTGCGGTTTACACATAGCTGGAAGTTCAATATAACTTATTTACAATGTAGTCCTACATCCGTTTAGGATGTAATAAGCCCAACGATACGATACGAGCGTCGACGATAAAAATGCGATGGAAATTGGGTTTGTGAATTTGCAATTCAGAATATCGTATATATGTGGCTATGTTCGCCAAGATGACGGTTGACACCGTTGTGGGCGGGTGTAGTCAGTGGAAGCAATATATGTGGAAGATATACCCAAATACACATATGTTGTTGTAAACTGATTATTAAGCCGTAACACGAATTGGATTTGCGAAGAGGATTTAATTTAAATTTGATTAAGTATAATAAGTGGGTAGGTATGTTGTTTAATTTGTTATTGGGGATTATTATAGGTCGATTACTCTAGGATGTTTTTATTCAATAATAATTAATTTTGAGATGTCGTTATTGTTTAACAAAATAATTCTCTTGGTGCCTTTAATCTATGAGATAGTGAAAGTTGAATTGTATGGTATAATAAAATATACAAATAAGAGAGAAAACAATAAAACACATTACCGTCCTTTGCGTCGCGCAGTCGGGTAACATGATAATCTACACTCTACCAGCACCCTAATTGCGTAACACATTATCGATCGGAATTGGTTTCATTTTGAAACAAATTCATTGCTTCGTATGTTCGAAAAATTTGTCTGCTCGACAACGTAAATAACGCAATGAATGTTGTTGAACTGTCAAAATGAAACCAACTCCGATTGATAATGAGTTACGCAATTAGGGTGCAGGTATTGATTTAGGAATCTATCTTTTTTTACTTTATGCAAAACATATTATTATGCATGTGTATTATACTTACGTGAATTACGAACATTCGTAGCAAAGTCGATGCTAGTTTTCATAAAATAATGGTATCTATTGTAGATGGACGATCAGATAAAACTTAATGTCCTGACCAAAAGTGACTACACGAACATAATGCACGGTATTCAAATCGATTAGCGATTAGCAAATCAATTTACACTGTCAGCAATAAACACAGATTGGCTATCAAAAGGACATCCAATCCCAGTGTAAAAGTCTCGAAAACTAAATGGCTTACATAGTTAGTTGTTCGTACCTTAGTGGGTTAGTTACCGTAGTTTCATTATCTGTTGATAAAGTTAACTATGTTTTGTTACGCGCCCCGTAAATAACTTGTTTGGAACAAGCTCAAGTTGCATGTCTAAACTTACTCGTATTCTGCGAGTAACTGAATTACGCCAAACAAATTCTAATATACTACTCGTATACTTATTACGAGTCGTATATTAGAATTTGTTTGCCGTAATTCAATTGCATAACATAATCAACCTATAATGTTCCCACACTGCTGGGACACAGGCCTCCTCTCAATAACCGGGTGCGGGTTTGTAGATGTCACATGTCTTCGAATTTTTGGTTCTAGGACATGCCGTTTTTTTAGGGGTCAACGACCGCTAGTAGTGTTGTTACTTGAAGTATGAGTTGAGAAAATCTGTTTTCTTTTGTTTTATCGTATTTAGATATCGATACCAATCATAAACTAATATTTCAAGTCACAAAAAAATCATCAAATTAATGAATTTTTTGTTCTTTTCATGTTTAGATATCGACACCCATCACGGCCACGGAGTTTTGCTAGCTAATTTAATTTGACCCTGTATGTGTTTCCTTATAAATAGTTTTCCTTATTTATTTACCCTTCAATCTTGTTTGTGACTGCTTATTCGATCAACTTGTTATTATTGGATACTTACTTATTTTTTCTTTGAAATCATACGCCTGCGTAGTCTACGAATTCTATTTACTTTTGGCAACATTTTCCGTGGTATCATAAAAACGCTATTCTATCTGACGATCAAGAAAAAGCTGCACAAAGCTGAAACAGTTTTTCCAATCACAATGACGAGAAAATGTGAAAACAATGAATGTTTTCACATTTTCTCCTAAGTATTTTAGGGACAATCTAAAAAACGATTCTTCGACTCTCAGTTAAATTACATTCTGGCTCTGGAATAGGGCTTATCTCGCCTCTATTAAGTCCGAAGGTTATTTTAAAGTCGAAAGAAAGATAAGAAGGGAGGGGGCTGCTTCCTTTACGGTGTGAAATACTGACCATAAGATATTGTTTCAGCAATGAAGGCTGCTATCTTGATCCAACAGTGGTATCGGCGATACTTGGCTCGTATGGAGGTGCGCCGGCGCTACACCTGGACGATATTCCAGAACATCGAATACGCAGGAGAACAGGACCAAGTGAAGGTACGCAACCTATGAATTTAATTTTGTATTCAAGGTAATGTGAAATCCCTTTTGAGATACAAATAGATTACTTATCCCTTCCTGAAAGGGTTCTCACTGTCATGATTGTTTGATTCTACATAATGTAATATCTCTATGAATAAAATATGTTGAAATTACTCATACATTCTTGCTCACAAGTAGTGGTTTATAATCCTGGGGTTTTGTCAAAGATGGTCTTGTACTCTACAAATTTACACATACAATAATAATTGATGATTGATTGATTGATTTTCATTTTTTTTTTACAATTTAGTAGTAATAGTGTACCCATAACCATTAGTTCAGTGAATTCGGTAGAACCCATCAGCACTGCGTAATTCTGTCAGAATAAACTCAGAACTCCTGACGTTGCACACAATTTTCGATCGGCAGTAGGATACAATAGAAGTGAAAACATTACCAGTGTGTTCTACGGAGCACAAACTATATTAAGTAGCATTAATTCAAAGTATTGTCATGTCAAAGGAAACTTTAATAATACTTATTCAACAGTACTTAGCGTGCACGAAGTGTAATAGGAGCACAACATTTATTACTTTTGAGCGATTTCTGGGAGTGTAATAACTTTGGTTGCGAATATTGTTGCAAAAAACTTCAATTTATTATAGTATATAAGGTGTGCAAAGTTAATTTTTAAGCTCTTGTTCTTAAACAGGCTGATTGATTTTTTCTTTGTCAATAATATACAAAAAGATTAATTATTATTGTATTAATTCCAAGTAAATTCCAAAACTGCACCTATCGCCATGTTGTCTACCTTTTACTCCATTTGAAAATTTGTCATTTGCACCGTCATCTTTTTAATTAAATAAACCAGCAAGATGAATCGTGACTATATGTGACAGTGTACAAAACGTTCCGGCTGCCAGCCCTAGCGGGTACATAACATAATTACCAATTTAATCTAGGTAGCACCAGTATTTCAGGAGCAGACACCCGACTACTTCATTTTGTAACAAAACTAGAACCATTTCAAACAACTGAATTACTGCTTGTCTTAATTGTTCTCACTGCAGACAACTTTGAGCATAATGTCAAAAGTTATTAAAATTACAAACAATATCGGAAAGCACCGCTAAGAGGCGTTCGTTATCCATGACTTATAATTAAATAGATAAAGGAATAAATTACACTTTGAACGGCAACCTTAATCGCCATTAAGGTTGCCGTTTAATTTAAATTTATCGTTGTGGGTCATCCAACTTTCCGAAATGTTAATTGTGAAAATGTTGCTCTTTTAATGCCTATATTTCGTTTATAACTTTATTTGGATTTAAATCTTCAGTTTAGGTACTTTATTAAAATTGCATGAAACTCGATTATATTCCCTTCACATAAATTTATCGTCGATGTCATATTAAATTAAGTCTGAGACGAACGAAGCAATCTAGCCCGAGGCAAAGAGGCGTCGGATCCATTGACTCAATGTGCTCACTGAACATTTCAGTGCGATCATTCGGTTTCAGTGAACAAAGCCACGCACGGACAAACCACATTACCATATTATTATATTTTGTCGGTTTCCTTTGTATTTTTCTTTATTTCACTGTTGGCTTGTGAAGAAGAGTGAGCAATTTTCCTCAGAAAATTTGGGCCTTTATGAGTTACATGGTGTATTCGGCAAAACGAGGAAACCGTATTAGAAACAATTTTAAGCTGCATTAGGGAATTGAATAAAGTACGGGCGGGAGCGGGTATGGAATCAGTTAAAGGGTGGGTTAAGTGCTTATCTTGCTTAAGCCTGCCGTCGTTTCATAACCTCAATTTTCAATATATATGATGTATTTATTTAAATTTTATGGGTGCTCTAGGCTGTGCTTTAAGTAAAGATAGAATTAGCGCATACGGGTTAATAGTCTCCTAAGTGAAGGTTGTGTATATGACGAGACAGAGGTACGGTTGAGTGCGCAGGCGCGGGCGGTGCAGCGGCGGTACCTACATGATTATGAAGTATTCACGCGAGTGCACAATAACGTACGCATGTACGCATGGCCATTGAATAAACTGGCCAGCCTTTCAAATACGGTAACATTTTAAAAGACCTTCATTTTTCCTTTGTGTTTTTAAAATAATCCGATTCACTTTAAAAGTTCAATCTATTGCCTTTTTCGAAATCAGAACATTGTATTTTGCTTGCTCCGATTCATCAGAGAGCAAGAAGGTTATTATAAACAGAAACCAATTTTTTCTAGCTATATTAAAGCTCATTTTAATGACGTACGACCTGCAATTCATTACCGATGTGATTAACGATGGCGTGTTTTAATGACTGCACTAAAGTCGTGACTTGATGTCTATGGGTGAAGCTAGGCATTAGAGTAAATGGCAAGGCACCTTGCAGGTCATGTCGCAGTTTGCTTGTGATTTTACGTAAGTAATGGGTACAAGTAGAAACCTACATTATGTTGTTAAATTAAGTTTAAAAGCGCTTAATTTAGTTTGCACGTCTGTCTGTTTGTCTGTCTGCTGTGCGACCGCTTTTCCAGGCTTCTTGTACAAATAGTCTAAACTTTGTTTAGTTTAGAAGTTAGTATGTTTACTTCGCACGTAAAGGTTTTGAATTTATTTAATTAAATTGGGATGTGGCCGCAATTTCAAATGCGAACGGAGAATCCTTGTGGTGTAGGGTACGAGTAGCTTGGACAAAACCCAAATGCGAGCCACAATTTGAAATATGTGGGTAGAAGGTACCTAGTACTATATGTATTGTATGGAATCTAATTATCTAATGCTGAAAAATCCATTTTCCACGAACATACGATACAATATTCGATCGTTGAAAAGGCAAATTACTTCAATTATGTAACCCAATGATCAATTGGTTACTCGTACTTAATAGTAATGTGTAATGCCCACGTGTACCATAAGCTAGGTTTGTCATTGTTGTAGCCTGTTGTATAAATATACAACTGCAGGCATACAAAAATGAAAACCTATAGCTTACAGTCATCGATATACTTACGCAGTAATAGGTAAGTCAATGCTTATAGTACACGTGGACATTACACATTACCATTAGGCATTCCATTGACATTTGACTAAGTAGGCTGACCCAGTTAACCTCGAAAGGGATCTTCAGGGTTACTTTTTTTTGTAATTTAATTGTGTTAGAACATTTTTTATTTCAATGTTATTAATTCCCGGGTCGTCCCTTTAGAATGTTGTTAATTAATTAAATATAACGTTATATATCTGGTGTGGGAGTAGCGCATTAACTTGTTACATTTTGTTACAGCTATACAACTTTTTCAACGCCTTACTGAGTCATATGAAGGACACCAGTGGGCGCCCCTCCTCCGAGCGAACCTCGAGGACTGCTTCCGTTTGTAAGTCACTTCACCTTGGCATTTTCACGAGCAGAGTACATTATATCTTAATGATGCCTTGCGAGTACTTGCCATCCGCTTTCCTGGCGTTGCGAGTACGTTACGGTAATCACGATGATGCTTACATAAACGCGCTTAAGGAGCATAATAAACATTTATGATGTTACGGCTACTCAAATAACATTAGGTAAGTTTGTTTTGAGTTGTTTATAAACAGCTGAGGTTTCAACGTTTGGGCTAATGAAGACACTTGAGCCGCGAGTTTCCTTGGACCGCAGATATAACAAACAAAGTTAATAAACTGCGAGTGACACAGTTATCGTATGCGCGCTAGTTTCTCGACTTTTTGGAACGTCTGAAAGTTTTTCGCTGACCAACTGTCTAACTATCCGATGTTTTGTTGTTCAAAGTCTATTATTATTTCTATTGTTTGGAACTCAACACGTTAGCAAAAGCTCTTTGGAAGCAAACGATTCTGTAATCATTATCTGTGATTATTACAAGCTCCTTTGGTTAACAAATTAAGTTTCTAACATAAAGTTTTAAAGAAAATAATGAAGTTTCGCCATAAAAGCACTAAAACATACATTAGCTAAAAGAAAACTCATCTAAAATCGCTCACATGGTCTGCGGCTAGTTTTTAAACACATTCTTGCTCCGTGTTGACGCAATTTCATTAGGGGGAGCATGCAGCGCGTCCGTTTTTCCGTTCCGTTCATTCCTAACGTTCCCGTTTTGTTTTTCCTTGTTCAACGTGCTTCAAGCACGCAATGTTGCGGTATCTTTACACATGTCATGTCACGAGCTACATAATCCAGTTAGCTGCAGTGACCTCTGCCACAGATACAAAACAAATCTAGGTCTCGGCTATTCACGGAGCGCTCTGACATAAAATCTTTGTGACCTCGTGATTAATTCATTGGAAATTCCAGGCAATATTCATCCGATTTAAAATTTAAATTCGCAAATTGAAAACTTTCAGCAAATACTAGATGCATTTTAGTCTTCAATAGTGTGCTGTTGTTTTATTTGCATTCTAGAAATAAAGTATAAAATAGTTCTCGTAAGGCAATCCATTTGCCGTCCTTACAAATGTAGACGAATTGCGGTGTTTAGCCACGAGCTGACTCGAAATATGAAGCTCGCTTACGTATTGTGTGCACGAAAGCACTTGCACCATCTCATTCAGTTGCTCGCAATGTAAGCAATTTCAACTGCGAACCTGAAGCTAATATGTGTATTAGAATGCATTCCATACAATACATATACTTTGCTTTTTGAATAAAACTAATGCTCAAATATGCAAACGGAAAATTCACTGTAGGTATGTCTCGATTCATAGTTCCAGCCACTACTGAATATTAGTTTCCATGTTTAGTCAAATGAGAAATACTGTGTTGCCGGGGGCATCACCACAAATGGGTGATGCTCCCCTACATTGTTAAAAATAACTAAATCATTGTAGTATATCGTGCACTGTTCGTAAGTAAATGCTTTCGACAAATTGGAGTCGTGTTTGCAATATTTAATAACTTTGTCAGCCAGCTCAGTGAGCAGCTTACGAAAATAAAATAATAACAAGGATATTTGTGTTACAATAAGACGCTAAGAAGCTAAAATTATTTTGGTAAAGAAATTATTCATCTTTATTTTGTAGTGGAGCAAGTATTTTCTGAGGAGTCGGACGAGGGAGGGGGTATTGACGAGACGGCTCCCCCGAAGCCTTCCCGCGGCCCCGACATCGAGTTCCCGCTGCAAAGGAAGGATATTGACCTACTGATTGAGGCATTTAGGAAGAAGAAGGTGATGTCAGATGCGTGATACATACATTTTATTGTTCCAAACCAACTAAGTGTATTATGAAACTGTGAAGAGATTAATATTTCTCTTTACGAGGCAAACGGTAACGATTACCCCATTTGTTAAGACTGAAGACCCCATCTATCATTGTCAAGGACACTGTTATTACCAGTTTAAGGAAAAGCCAGAACATCAAACTTAATTTCGGGTCGGATCTCAGTACGAAAAGATCCACGATGTTTATCGGTTGGAAGGCGAATACGGCTGTCCTAGAATAATACCTTGCTATGCTACCCTTTTACGACAGCCGTAAGTAGAGATGGGTTGATTGGACTGATCGGACTGATCCCATTGTAAACGGCAAGTAGAATTGATAGGTACTTACTACAATTATCTACGAGCGTTCTTGAACAACTTATTTGTGATCACTTTTCTTTAATTGGGCGTTTATTTAGATAACACTTATAAAACTTGCCAATACTGTTCAAAATACTTCTTCATATTATATAACGATAAAAACTTTTTTACATTAAAAATACAACCGACTTTCAAAAACAACACTACAAAGTAAAAAATAACTTCAATTTCGGAAGTGTCTGGTTAAATGTATTTTCGTTTTTTGCCACCGACTTCCGAAATTAAAGTTATTTTTTATTTTGTAGTGTTGTTTTTGAAAGTCGGTTGTATTTTTTTGTAAAAAAGTTTTTATTTTTCACTTTTTAATTGCAACCTGCAAAACAAACTAGAACATCATCCATATAAAAGTGGGGAAAAAATACGTATTATATTGAAGCTAACTCAAAAACTTCCCAAGCAAAGTTAATCAATTTTATGTGGGACCAACTTTGATGTATACCCTCTCGAATAAAACAATTTTTTTTCAAATCGGATGACTCTGTAAAAAGATATACATAAAAAAAAAAAATACGTGTTAAATTGAGAACCTCCTTTTTTTTTCGTCGGTTAAAAAGAAATGTACTGGAGATTATTATTTTCACTTTCACAACGTCCCACGTCTATGAGACGCCAATTATAATAATTTCAATGAATTTCATGCTTCTTCACACATTCCGTAGTTACGTTTGATGAACTCCTGATACGGAATATTACATGTATTTTTCCTAATTTTTTGTACTGCGTCACCTTCTAAAAACCAATTTATTTTTGTAGCACCGCCTTCACCCGAAGCACGTCGGGCAGATATTAAAAGAGGCTACTCAAGTGCTGAAAAGAATGCCCAATATCCACGTGGCGACTACTTCCATCTCCAGCCAGATAACTGTGTGCGGTGACTTGCACGGGAAGCTGGACGACTTGCTGGTTATATTTCATAAGGTACCTATGACACACATTTTTTTAACAACTCGTCATCCCCATCTATATAAAAATCAATTGCCCAACAAAATTGGGAAAAGGCTAGGCAGATTGATTTTTAACTGTTTGAAAATAAGGTAAAACCCAAAGGAACAGTCGAAAAATCGAAAAATTATTTTTTTTTGTCTCACGTAGTTCACCGGGTTATCTAATATTATAATAAAAAGTATTTTTGTCATTACAATGAACCTTAACATGATTGATTCAACATGAGAATTAAAATTCATTTATTTGAGAATTCGGCCATTACTGATCTTTCTTAGTAATTTTCTTGTTTTGTGGCTATAAGCTCTTGTGTATGATGTCGCTAAAACCAACATCAACAAAAACTTACAACATGAAAACGACTTGGGTAATCAAAAACTTCTAGCACACGCCACATATAAGTTTACTCGTCTAGTAATTTTGTTTTAAAAATGGGTTTTGGAATGTAATAAGGTAATAATAACTCACTCCACATACAAATTTCGCTTAATGGCTGAAAAATAACCCTGTTATTATGGTATATATGGTTATTGCACTCTCAATATATATCTTGATAGTCATTACTTTGTAGCTAAATGACATAAAAGCCCACAATGCTAGTAAATATTGACTATCTCATGAATTACTTCCTCGTACCATATTTATCACTATGAAATGTCCCGGTTTGTGTTGATTGTCAACAAAAACACAATGGATTCTCAATGTTTCACTATTATATTTGGTGGAATTAATATTTTCGATGACCTATATTATGTTAAGTTTATATAATATAATATAATATAAATAAACGATGTTTTTAGGATTCCGTATCTCAAAAGGAAAAACGGAACCCTTATAGGTTCACTTCGTTGTCCGTCTGTCTGTCTGTCTGTCTGTCAGTCTGTCAAGACCCTTTTTCTCAGGAACGCGTAGAGGTTTCAAGTTAAAATTAATATCAAATACGTAAGTCACCATAGACTTGAAAATTTTTATGTGATAAAGTTATGATATCAAGTTGAAATTAATATCAAATACGTAAGTCTATGGTTTTTTGGAGTCCTAAAAACTCGAGCTTCTACGAGTAAGTCAACGCAATAAAAACATACGGTCATTTATGCGATATATTTTGATACTCGCAAGTAAATCCAAACCTATAGGGTACTTCCCGTTGTCCTAGAATCATGAAATTTGGCAAGAAGCAAGCTCTTACAGCACAAATAAAGGAAAAAGTTTGAAAATTGTTAATTTGTAATTCTATCATATAAAAAAAATTCAACTCCGTCAGTCTGTCATGACCCTTTTTCTCAGGGACGCGTAAAGATATCAAGTTGAAATTAATATTGAATACGTATAGTTATGGTCCCTTAGAGTCCTAAAAAAATCAAGATTCTAAGTCAACGCAATAAAAAAATACGGCCATTTTGCGACACATTTTGATACTCGCAACTGTCGCAAGTAAATCAAAACTTATAGGGTACTTCCCGTTGATCTAGAATAATGAAATTTGGGAAAAAGCAAGGCCTCACAGCACAAGTAAAGGAAAAAGCCCGAAAATTGTTAATTTGTAGTTTTAGGACTAAAACTTTTTTTTTGAGATCCATTGTTAAGTTTATTTTTGGGATACATTCTATTCAACTACGGAACCCTTCATTGTGCGTGTTCCGACACGCACTTGGCCGGTTTTTTCTCCATTAAGTTTAGAAAATAGTTTTACCAGATACTTATGATAGTTTAAATTTAAATCTATCGCAGTCCCACAAATGGAATTGAGTATAAATTAGTTGAGTAAAATAAGTTTCAACTTCATTCAAAAACGTTAAAACAGCGTTTCCAGTTTAACGAGGTTGTTAGAAATTTTAAATTTAAACTAGAACAAGAGTCCGGTTCTGCGAGCACCACAAGAGTAATGATTTTAATCGAATGCTTACTCGTACTTGAACAAACGATGCGAACGCAAATCAATAAATCGTAAAACGTTGCATCTAGAGCACCAGTGCGGCGGTTTCAATTTAATATACCTCCGTAGAGTGAACATTTTTCTTGGTATTATCGTTATTGAGGACAGGTATGGGTAAACTGATTTAAGTAGTTGTGTTGTTTAAAAAAAAGTTTATTCACTAAGTAGTAAGTAAGTAGTAGTAAGTTAATTAACTTAAAATACAAGAACATGCTCATGCACAAAGCTTTTAGTAAAGGCAAAACTGACACTCTACACGAGTATCCAAAAACCCAATTACCACTCCTACCTCAAGTTGTGCGGGAACACATGCAGCTGACACGCTGTTTTTGCTCTTACTCCGGGATCAGCAACAGTGTATTTTATGTTTTAAATAGTTTACTACATAAAAGCTACAAGTTAGGAAACCCTTTAAAAAATTCTGCCGAAAATAAACAGGCGGCAACGATGTATTTTTTATTTACGCTGCTGTGGAAAAATTGTGTGGTGGCTACGTCACGTCGGATATTAGTAGGATTTCCTTTGAGTTCTTTTTCGAGGATGGTCATTAGAGGAATGACGTCAGGAGGGCGACAGGTCAGCCTGGGCCTCAGTAAACATGGCATGCAGGGAGCGGCGCACGCGTCATCTAATTGGTGCCGCCGCCGCTGGACGCTCCGCGGTTTGATTGATAGACCGCCTGTTACGCCGGACGACCTCGTTAATTTGCAGATATTGTTATCCTATTGTTATTTCCGTCTTACAAGCATAACCCAATGATCCACTTAACTACGAGTAAGAAATGTTTAGTGAGCCAAAATAACATGTTTGGGCAGCGTTTACAACCTGGGTATTAAGTATTATGATTAGAATCTTAATATCTTACTATCGACTCCATCGATTGATGGCATGTTCTTAGCAACTCTCTTGCATAACAGACAACACTTGCCGATTTTTACTACCTACCCAGTCTAAACTCAAAAACCGGTAAGTGCGTGTCGGACTTCGCACATTTAGGGTTCCGTACCAAATCTGAATTATCAATATATTGGTGTTTGTTAGTAAAATATACGTAATAATGAACTTTATCACCAAATTTCAAGTTCATAAGTCAATGGGAACTCATAAAAATCTTCGCAACAGAATTTTGTAAAAAAAAAAACTGAATTTGGTGGCTTTTTTAATCGTTCCTTTGTTTTCCAATATTTTTAAAACAAAAAATATAATATTTATCTACTTAATAAGTTCTAAACAACGATACCCCACTCGATGGGGTAGGTCAAATTTTTTTTTCGCGCCCCCCTTTCTCTATATGGGAGCCTCCTTTAAAAACAGTTTAAAATATTTTTTGACAATTTGCATGGCTTTGGGTCAATAAGATGGTTATACTGTGAAAATTTGAAGACTGGTAGCTCCAACCGTTTGGCTGTAAACTCTGTGTGACAGATGGACACGTGAGTGACAGTAATAGGGCTCCGTTTGAACACTTCGGGTACGGATCCCTAAAAAAAAACATACGTGTCGAATTAAGAACCTCCTCCTTTTTTTTTCGGTGGTTAAAAAGTATAATACTCGTAAAACCTGCGAGAATATATTTTTATATGAACCTTCATACAATATCCGGCGTAGGTACATACTAACAGCTCGGGTCCAGTGGGAATGGAAAGGGCTGCCTAAATTGAGTTTATACAAACAGGCGGTTTGTAAAAACACGAGGGTCGTATCACAACAACCGGTGTTTGTCATAATCCTGACTAATCGCGTCATAAAAAACAACTGACAAGTGAGTTATGATTTATGTGGTGACCCTTTAATGTCTGAGGTCATTCTGAGGTATATTTTTCATTTTATGTAGGTGTTTCTAATTCACGATAATCACCAATTAGGGCAAATTAAATCAGATGTGTGTTATCTAACCATGACAAAATAAAATAGAGATAAATTGGCTAAAGGATAATGATTATGTAACCGGCTGCGTATCGATTAGCAGCCGACGTGTTGCGTAAGCGACCTTCATAGCGGCCACTGCTGCAGATGTAAGGATTCACAAAATATGTCAGTCTACTGTTTTCGATTCGTAATCAGTTTTTCTGGTGTTATTACTTCATCGGCTGAACTTTATAATGATTTTCTTGGCTCGGTAAACTGGTTAGTTGGCCGTGTGATTTGATAGATCGCACGGATCGATAATTTGTCAGTCCCGCTCATTTGCGACTTCAAAAAAAGGAGGAGGTTCTCTGTTCGCCGGAATCTTTTTTTTTATGTATGTTCCCCAATTATGCGACCAATTTGGAAAGTTCTTTTTAGGGTTCCGTACCCAAAGGGTAAAATGGGACCCTATTACTAAGACTCCGCTGTCCATCCGTCTGTTTGTCCGTCTGTCACCAGGCTGTATCTCATGAACCGTGATAGTTAGACAGTTGAAATTTTCACAGATGATATATTTCTATTGCCGCTATGACAACAAATACTAAAAAACAGAATAAAATAAATATTTATGGGGGCTCCCATACAACAAACGTGATTTTTTTGCCGTTTTTATAGATAATGGTACGGAAGAAACCCTTCGTGCGCGAGTCCGACTCGCGTTTGGCCGGTTTTTTTTTACTGCCAAGGCAAGGAAATTCTGCAAATAAAAATATTAAGGGATTTGAAATTGTCGATTTTTTTTCCACAAAATTTTCAGTTATTTAACGTGGGTCTACGTTTAGATGTAAAATAGCGTAGACTATTAAAAATGTATCTTGACGATCGTTAAGTTTGTCGCTTTTGTGTGCAGGCTTTATGTGCTGAAGGTTTTGAGGTTGCCTCCCAAGTGAATAATGGTCGTTTTGAATGCGTTCATTGTAAATAATTGAAATGTAAGTAGGTATTTGGTTGGGCGGTTCATATATTAATTAATTATATTATATTATGATTAGCGGTTTGACAACAAATGCTTTAAAAACAAAGGAATTAAATGGGGAAAAAATGACCAATAATGGTTCCTCTAGATTATATTAAAATGGCGGTTGAAGAGGACCCAGGGGGCGTATGTATTGCCAAATCATTCCCTTAACAAACAAAAGGTCTTAACTCAGCGATCTCCGAAGTCAGCCTCTAAGCCTCCCGACTCTGTGCTCTGGATTCAGGATTCAGATCACTACCACCACAGTTTGCGCGACGAATATATATATTATTTTACTATTTAATTAAGTTTATTATTTAATGTTCTTCGAAGACTCGCCAGCCAGGAATTTGGAATTCTTTGGTTCCCCCGGGGAATTTCAAAGCCCCCGGACCACCGGGTTACTCGGTCCAGGACAACATCGAAACTGAGCTGTCATTTGCATGTCATTGCTTTATATCACGCGCGGCGGCCAGGTACTCGTAACTACGGCCCGGGCAGGCTCAACCATTTCATTCATCAAACGAATGATTCGGCTTAAACAGGTATTTCTTGCCTGAAACTTGCAGACGATAAATTGACTCAGACATTGTTTTTTGTTGCTTTTGCAAAAAGTCATCAATTTATTCTGTAACAATATTGTAGCCAAGTACTTTTCAACTTTATTTACGACTGGGCCTCAGAAATGACCCATCATCTTTGAAATGACTGAATGTCTACGTGCTAACATGTAGACTCAATGTAGACTTAGCTTGTATGGCAACATGGAATGGGCGGAGTCACGGCACGGACAATGTGTTCAAGGGTTCACTCCTCGTGTGTCAGCAATATCGGTCATGTTCCGTGTTGACGCCGTCACTTCAATGTCACTATAAAACCCCATTATACTTGATACTTCAACAGAATGGTCTACCGTCTCCTGAGAACCCATACATATTCAACGGGGACTTCGTGGATCGTGGCAAGAAGGGGTTGGAGGTGTTCCTCCTACTGCTGTCTTGCATGCTGGCCTTCCCAGGAGGAGTGTTCTTGAACCGCGGCAACCATGAAGATCTCATTATGAATTCTAGGTTAGTCACACAAACGCTATGAGCATATTGCTCTTTATGTTGAATACGATTACGTGGTTTTTAGGGCAGCATTTTCTTTTATGATATTTGATGATCGTTCGTCTGTTATGTTATGTATTTTGTGTACGATTCTTTGTGTAAAAATATAATGTGATTTCTAGGCAGATTCAAAAGTAACAATTTGAGTAAATGCCATGCCCGAAACGTTTTGGATTAATTAGAATTTAATTACTTTCCAAAAAAGTATGGCATGTTGGGGAAGTTCAGTCACATACTTACTAAGTAATTTTGACATTTTACATTGAGAGTCAATTCTTGTGTATAATTCGGTAACTCTTCTGGAACAGCGAAACTGCGAACTCCCTTTTAAGCTTGTTATAAATGTTTCAATAAGACTTTGCAGCGCTAAATTTATATGACGTGACTTGTAAAAAACAAATTTTTATTAAACAAACAACAACATTGTTTAATCTTATTACTTACCAATGAGCAATGAATATTAAGTATAAATGCTCTCAAAATGTAGCGTTTAATCTAAATCTTCGGTTCTCTGCCAAGCTTAGTAGTAGGCCTAAGGTTTAGAGATTGTTTTCCTATTACACATGATAAAGTAGATCTCAACTAAGTAATAAAACATGTTTTCTTTTTAGGTACGGTTTCATAAAAGAAGTCCAACAAAAATATCGGGTAAGTAAAGCAAGCAATAGTCCCTACATAAACACAAATATCCTACCCTAAAACGGTAAAAATATTAGCTTCATTTTATATTATATGTATACGGCTGTTAAATACAAATCGGTGATCGTAAACCTGATACAAGGTGAATCGAAGCGAAAACTAATTTGGAGTATCGAAAATCCAGATCAGTTATATTTCATCCTACTGGAATGGATGCTACTGAGCTCTGATTCACTGAAAATGGAGACAATAAAGCTCCTAAATCTACACAATTTGTCAAATATTGGATATGTTCGACGTTACTATAAAAATATAGTGTGTGTGTGTTTCGACGCACGACGGGAGTGTACATGTACATTACATTCGCCTTGTCTTTGAATATAATGGATAAATTGACCGCTGCAATGAAGACTGGTCGAAAATAAACAAAATAAGTAATACACTTAAACTTGATTTCAAAGTGAAAGGTGCGCAAGGTACGTTGCGCAGAAAAACGTAACGCTTTTGAGTTAACTCTTTTATTAATTTCACTCCTCATAAAATTTCCATACCCCGGGCCTTTATATGAAAATCGATTCATAAGGAGTAAACTTCAAAATACAAAATATAACTCTTTACTCCCAATGATTTTCCGATTGTTGAGTAAACGGTTCCTATCAAGCAAAGATGTAATCGTCGTTCAAGTATACTGTGAAGAAACACTATAAGCAAAATCTCAGCTTTTTCGCAACCTTGTATTTGTTCTCACGGAATAAGATTTTTACAGCATCCGCAGCACAAAGAGTGTCCTGAACATGTTTGTCTTAGAAATCACGTTTAAGAAGATATATTCCCTTTGTGTCTGAAGTGTACCTCCGTAGTTATCACCAGTCGTCTTTTATGCGAATACAAAGTCATTATACTCGTAGTTACACTAGCGAGGTAGTGACTGAGCTCGGCTTTGTGTGCAGTTATTACATCAGTTCCTCGAGGGTTACAGGGGTAGGTATAGCTATGATTGTAGTTGTCATTGTAAGTAAAAGCTAAGTGAGGAGCTCGTGGCTAAGTAATAACAGCCGCACGGGTCGATCCATCAGGTTAAGCTACGCTTACCGCGGTTGGTCCGTGGATGGGTGACCATCTTTACATACCGAGACTCCTCCGTGCCTCGGAAAGCACGTTAAGCCGTTGGTCCCGGCTGTCATTCGTGGATCTGTGACAGTCGTTATGGGTCGTCAGAAGCCCGAAAGTCTGACAATTAGTCCTACCAAGGGGTATCGTATTACCCAGTTAATGGGTTGTGGAGGTCAGATAGGCAGTCGCTCCATGTAAAATAATGGTATTCAGCTGCATCCGGTTAGACTGGAAGCCGACCCCAACATAGTTGGGAAAAGGCTAGGCAGATTGATTGTAAGTAAAAGCTTTTCTGTCCTTACACATACAAATGAATATAAACTACTCGTATAAGTAAGCTTAAATATATCTCGTGCCAGTCTAGTTCAAAGTTGGATTTAACCAATTTATTAAAATGTCTAAAACAGTAATACATTTTATGAAAAGTTTTTGTTACAAGGTTTCAAAGAGGCGCGTAGAATTTACTGTATAGAGAAAATGTTATAAAAATATCAGCCAAATGTAGGATGCATTTTTTATACACTCAAGGATGTTTAAATAGTCAGCGTGTGTCGCGACGAGCGCCGCAAAGCCTTGGAAAACTTTTTGGCTGCACCAGTCTTTTTACGTGAAGTTTTAAAATTAGCGAAAATGCAAACTGTATTAGCTATGTTATGGACTGAATTTCAGGAACTGGATATCCTGGATACGCAGTACAGAAAGTTAAGGATAACACGTAGATTTCTGTAGTTTTCACCTTTGTTAGCTGGAAAAATATACTGGGTTTATGTAAAATTTATTTTTGTTTTACATCAGCACAACGCAGAGCGGTTACTGAAGCTGATTGAAGGCGTGTACCGCTGGCTCCCCCTGGGCACAATCATCAACAACCGAGTGTTTGTGGTCCACGGTGGCATATCGGACACGACTGATCTCGACATGATACGAAGTCTCGAACGAGATAAGGTATGACTTAGGTTTTCTTAAGTGCTCTTAGAGTTAATTGGACGTCTTTGAATGCCAGGTCTTTTTTGTGATATACGACAAATTATTTCGGGGTCTCCCTTGTTTGACCAAAAGGAATTTGACAAATTTTCACTTCCCAAAAAATTTTTCGCATAATTTCATTTGCCAAATTATTACTTAGCAAAAAGTCTATTCACAAAAAGTTGTAACGCAAACCTAATGTTTGGCAAATGAACGTTTAAACTTTAACTTGTTTACCAACTAGTACTTCTAACATTTTTTATTTAGTCAAATATTTCATTTGGAATAACAGTTTTTATGCAAAATCAAATAAGCCAAATACTTATTTAGTATCGTCAGTTTTCAATTCACCGTTTCCTATTCAGTCAAACTTCAATGACAAAAATGTGAACTACTAAGTGGGTAGGAGGGGAGGTAAATCATAAATGGCGCTCAATGTGTGCTCTTCTTTTTCTATATAATGTAGTCGTTCCTGGCACAGTAGGTAGTAGGTCACAGTTTTAACCTAACCTAATCTAACCATTTTTTTAAAATAAGTAATTAACCTAATCTAAATAATTCAGTTCCGGGTAACCTACTAAAAACAATCTCTTTTTTCTATTAATGCAAGTCGTTTCTGGCACTCGCCGGCCGCTGCCGCGGCACCGCTCGCTTCGCTCGCTCGGCTCGTGCGTAGGAGGTCAAAGTTTTAACCTAACCTAACCTACCCATTTCTTTTAAAGAACAAATTAACCTAATCTAAATTGTTGAGTTCCGAATAACCTACTAGAATCAATATATTTTTTTCTATTAATGCAAGTCGTGTCTGGCACTCGCCGGCCGCTACCACGGCATCGCTCGCTTCGCTCGCTCGGCTCGTGCGTAGGAGGTCACAGTTTTAACCTAACCTAACCTAACCATTTTTTTTTAAATAATTAACCTACTCTAACTACTTCCATAAATAAACTAATATCAAGTAACCATAAATTTGACTTGTTTCAGACAAATTCAAGCACAAAAACTTACAAAGAAGTACGCAAAAGACATCAAATTTAACCAGCAAGTCAAATGTCTAAAAATCTTATTTTTGCCTTAATATTTTTTGTCTTAACAAATCATTTCACCAAACGTTTATTGTCTGAAGATTGTTTGCTGTAATAAATCATTTGATTAAAGACCAAATTCCATAATGACATTATACTTAGGAATATTTTGCCAAGTAAAAATTTGACCAAATGAAAATGTGCGTACTAAAATCATTCGAAATATTGCAATGGTATAAAAAAAGGTTGCTAAAATTGGTTTGGGTAATTAAATTTTGTCAAAATCTTTTTGGCAAAACGGCAGGCACCCATTATTTCGGTTCAAAGTACTGATGCATCGCAGATTGATAGCACAAATACTGGAACACTCACACATTATAACTGTTCTGTGAATGTGCCTCGAAATACATAAAGCTAGAAATAAAAAAAAAAATTGTATATGAAACAAAATTTTTACAATATTTTCAAATATGTTAGCCCTTTACAAGGTTTGAAAACTCGCTATGTACAAAATTATGAATGTTTGTAACTTGTTTTCAGTACGTGTCTCTACTCCGGCCTCCAGTGACCGAGGGCTCGGCGGCGGGCGGCGAAGCTATAGACAAAGTGGAGTGGAAACAGGTTAGTCGTTAGTAATCAATCATTCACGATTCAATCTAAAGGTTATCGATCGTTTCATTGCCGGCTTCTTGGCATCTCGATTTTTTTATCTACCGACGAAGACGCGTCAAGTCGTTGCCAATTTCTTTTGATCTATGAATGTGATGAATGAAGCACAGCGTACAGAATATTTGAATGCCTAATATACATGTTCATTACCATGTTCAATGCGATCAATAACGTTTTCATAAACAATTTTCTATTCAGAAGCAATTTCTGTTGAATGAATTGTTCAGGCTAATTCGTGCACCTGGCTCGGGGACCGCCTAAATATTTTCCAGTTGAGCTTCTATGCTTTCCACTATCTTTAGAACGTCGGATCACGTTCTATTCGGGAGTATGAGTTATTGTAATCTTTGTACTTTTCGCTCTTGTTATGATATAGGTACCTAAGCTATGTACCTACGTGTTTCATTCAGAATTCACAATGTTAGGTATGAAAAGCTCTGCGCTTTCGAGCCTGAAAGAGCGGTACTCATCAAATTATAAACGGTTCCGTTTCATATTTAGTGAGTGAAAGGGTGTAGGTCGTTCTTTCAGGTGTTGTACTGAGAACGGAATGCGGATCTATTCAAGATAAATTTGTCGTGTAATTAATCTTTTATTAGTAAAGTAAATAAAATTTTTATTACTAGATGTGCCAATTCCCCCTTTCGTGTTTTGTTCACCCTAACGTTTCTTGGAAGTTGTAATTATGAATCAGTCGGAACACGGAGTCAATTGGTTTCGTGTTATTGCATGTCATGTTATTACCGATTTTCTAGGAAAAGTTATTTGATACCAACTTGTAGGTAAGGGGTACGTAAAAATTAACCGATTACCAAGTAAATATAATAAAAGTCTAAAAGCCTTTCATCTATTGCCTTTTTTTAGGTTCACTATTACGACCTATTGATGTACAAAGCCACTATTACAAGTAGGGAAGGCAGGTTATTCATATTCTAGAGTTCTAGCCAAATATGGCCCCTGTGTTAAGTTGCGTTTTCACTTAGCGTTCTGAACAGTCCTGAGCGAGCAAACGTTCGTTCGCGCGGTAAATGAAAACACATGAGCGAGCGAACATGTTTGTTCAGTGATGATCGGTTGGACTCGGTGAACGAATGCTCGCTCGCTCATTCTTTCAGTGAAAACGACTTCACGGCGAGCGAGCATTCGTTTTCTCGTTGTAGTGAAAACAGATGTTTTCTGTTTTGAGCGAACGTCAGCAGAAAAGCAAACATTTGCTCTGTACAAAATGTTCGCTCGGCAGGAGTGAAAACGGACGTAAAGCCGCGTCTTTGAGTCGTCTTCAAGTAACAAGTTTTTTTTTAAATTTATTATTATTATTGTTTCTTTATTTTTACCAGTCAGTCCTTACGTAAATGTGTGCCCCACAAAACAGTTGTCACGGTTTGTCAGTGACAAATGAGTCCGTTAAGTAATTATTATGATCCTAAAATCGTTATCCAGGCGGAATTCAATCGAAAAGCTATTTCAAAAATGTCCATTGTTCATCCGTTGAACACGTTTTGGCAAATCAATTGGATCAGTTCCGCCAGAAAATGTAACATATCTTGTTAGTGTCCAAAGTGCGTAATGTTTGAAAGATACCTTGAGCAATATGCATATTATCATTCTATTAGTCTATTATTGGCGATTGCTCGCGAGTTACTAGCATTATGTTGTAGATCAATTTTCAGACGTCTTTTGTTCAAACTTAGCGTAGGTATTTACAGTACCTATGTGGTGATATTTTTTACGAGTTTACCAAGCTAATCTCATAGGTATAATATTCATACAGGATTATTCAGGCCTGCTAGTAAAACGGCCTAATTCTGGCTATGTCGGTCTACCACACCGTAAAAATTAACATAAATAAAACATTATTACATCTGGTTTTTAATCCGAGGTTTTACGGGGTTCTATTCAGACGCTGCACAGTTAAATGTATCATTCTTTTTAAAAGGGTTAATTTTGGTTTTATCGTCAACCGGACACGAGAATAATATTCGTTTATCTTGTATAAAGCTCGTTGAGTGACTTTGTCTCCCTTATTAGGTATATCAATGATCTAATCATATTTCTTTCGCTTGAAAGCAATTTCAGCCACCACCATCCTTGTCGTAATACAATTTGCCCGGGTCGAACCCCCGCGGATTGTCGCGAGATAAACTTGGGTACGTTGCGCGACCGCTTTATGAAGTTAAATTCAGTCCCAAAAGGATGGTTCTTGTAACTTTTCGTCGCCCGCTCCACACATTTTATACGAACCAAAGTTTACGTGCAATCTCTCTCGCAATATATTTTGCATGAGATATTGTTCAAACGTAACTAACAAGCAATGAATAAGCGGAGACAAGATACAATGAATTAACATTTCCCGACTGGCTTTCACAATGTTCTGCACTCCGACTGGGTTGTCAGAGCAATGAATATTATATCTAAGAATGACACTCACAGCTTTTGTAACAAGTGTAACAACCCGGTTTCTTTTATCCTGGGTTACGTTAGAAGGAATTGAATATTTAGATGAATGTAATCTATTGTACTGTTAGATTTTGCATTACAAACAGCAGTAAAACTCTAAAAACGAATATAACTGAAATAGATCTCCATCTTGCCAATTATTGAACAAGATGGAATAATTTGATTTGAAATTTGTTTAGATCTTTCAATTTTAATAGAAACAAATGCGATAAGTAATCTCGAAGTAGGATCATCATAGGTAAATATAGAATATTAAAGTACGGTTCAAAATGTTGTTGAAAGCTTTCTCTGATTTATTAACGATGTTATTTATATTTGTTTTGAAAGAAAAATTCAATTATTAAGATAAAAGACTTTATTATCCTAATTCACTTATAGAGAATCGTGGTTGGAACTAAATTTATTGAGGTACAAAGTAAAACAAAGATGGGACTGCAGAGAAGGAGCGTTGTATTCTGATGATATACTTATCCTAAAGTAAAGCCCTAACTTTATAGCCCCGACTCGACGGGTTTGGTTGGAGGTAAACACTGCAGTGCTGCATTAGATTGGGCGATAGCTGTATTGTGTGATGCATGCAGCCATGAACTATATACAGGGTTAGGTGTTATTCGACGTATTCCTTGCAGGACGTCATAGTGTAGGGTTAAAATGCAACAAATTAAGCCACCAAATGTTCTACCGAAATTCAGTATTTTTTTTTTTTGTAATTTTTGTCTAAGAAAAATATAAATTTCAAAAAATAAAATTTTTAATTAGTGATCTTTGTCAAAGTTTTAGGCAGGCATTTTTCAACATTTAATTTTTAACAGAAATCTGGTACGGCATCAGCTATAATAATAACTTAAATTCCGGTACAGTCGCACCGTAAATCATTTTTGAATTGTATTTTTCATAAAAAAACTAAAAATCAAACTAACTCAAAAACTATTGAATTTCGATAGAACATTTGGTGGCTTAATTTTTTGCATTTTAACTCTACTATGACGTCCTTCAAGGAATACGTCGAATCACAAGTAACCATGTACTAGCTTCTACCCGCGACTTCGTTCGCGTGGAAGTCGTAAGATGCCACAATAATTATACTATTTTTATAAAACTTCTCTATAGGTATTCTACGAGTATGTTTGTAGTTTTATTCTCTACAGCCAAATTATACAAAGGTCAGGACTGGTGACGCGAGAGCAAGCGACGACGTACAGTTGTCCTTGTGAGAAGCAGCTTGTCCATTTTTTTTGTGGATGGGAAATCTTCAAATGACTTCTCCCGCTCTGGGTGGAGGGAGGGCGTGTCAGACTTTTACTGACTAAAACCCACCCGTGTTCCTTCAGTTGCCTGTGCCAGGGCCACGATATCTCTTTCGAACTACCCGCGACCCCGGCGGCAAGCAGCTTGTCCTGAGCTTCGACTGATGTCCCCGTACACCAGATGAATCAGGTCTTCTAAAGTGGGAACTACTCTACCAAGAGTCTCTGGTAGGTCGCTCTCCTCTGGTAGTGGCTTCTCCAACTTTTAGAAGAACGTCGGACCACATTCTTGAGCACGTGAATTTCCGTCAAGCCAAGCTCGTATGTTGATGGTCAAGCGCAATCTATGAACTCGTGACCATGATTCTGACTAACCGTAACGACTGTCAAAAAGAGCTTTAAAGAATAGAGCCGGGACCAAAGATTTAACGTGCTTTCCGCGGCACGGAGGGGTCTCGATATGTAATGGATGGTCACCCATCTACCGACCGACCTTGGAAATCGCAGCTTAACCTTCGATCGACCCGTGCGGCTGTTATTATTTAGCCACGAGCTCCTCTCAACGTGACAACTGGTATTAGACTCATAATTTTTTGAGTAGTAGTTTGATCAACTACATACCTACTAGCAAAGACATTAAATTGACGAATTAAATGAAATCAATACCTTTTTAATCCCCGACGGAAACAGAGGGGTGTTATGAGTTTAACATGTGTATCTGTCTGTGGCATCATAGCTCCCAAATGACTGAACCGATTTAGATTTTTTTGTTAAGTTTCAAAGGTGACTTGATCGAGAGTATTTGAGTGTTCTTAGCAATGCTTCAAAAAAATCTATTCAGTCGTTTGAAGATTATCAGCTCTTTTCTTATTGATGAATGGATGTGAGGATCTTCCACAGGTCTGCTCGAGTCGATATTTGGTATTCTGTTACTTCAATGTTATCAGTAACCTTGAACTGATGCTGCAGCATTACCTGGCATTTGCAGGATATCTAACTTCCTCGCCAACTTACAGCAGAGGTATCATGTGTCGGCTCATTGGAATGGTCTCCATGAATAGGTTATAGATAGGTGCAGGCAATCAGTGTCTGATGATGGAGTAGCAAAAAGAAATGAGAGTAAAATAAGATGTAATGAGTTTTTTTGACCTGTTCTGTTTACCTCGTAAAAAGGAATATCGCGAGAAGACCCGTTCTCAGTTTTGTTTATAATAAGATGTAATGAGAGCAAGATCAAATTTAACTTTTAACTTGTCTGGATATATACTGCATTGCTGGATGTTTTTAGCTCATCATTGAGCTTTGATATACTGCATGAGCAAAATTGGAACATGTAAAGCTAATTTTAATTTGTTTTGTGCTCGTGATTTTATGTAGATCTATTTTGTTTTATTTTTTTGTTACTGTATTCATAGCATAATCAGCCTGTAATATTCCCACCGTTGGGACACAGGCCTCCTCTTTTCGAGAGGGAGTAGGCTGTAATCTACCACGCAGACCCAGTTCAATCGTAATAAATAGCTCTGTCCAATAATTACAGACGACCTGTTCAATTTACGCTATTATCCCCATTCGTTTGAACTAGTAATTATTTCCATTTTGTCATATATTTTACTGCGATAGTTGATAGTTCTGTTTCCTTTTTATTTTCCTTCATAAGTTACGATGCTTTTTATTCGGTACATACAGTGGTGTCAAGTTATATATACGATCGTTTCGCTTTAAAGCGCAGTTCATAAAATGGAAAGCAATAAAGTAATAAAGCACAGAGTCGTTAGATGTCGTCTTATCACACTTTGGGGAGCATTCGAAAAGCTTTCACGATGAATGAATGAAATGCATCGACCCCAGCGTGGTTTGCCCAGACTCGATTGCTCGAATGAGCTTAAAGATTCACACTAGCCCCTGGAGCCTCATGTGTTTCCATGGGGCTACAGATACCTTATCAAGGAGTAGGTAGACCGGGGGAGTGATAATGGTAGGGAAGACCGCGCCCTTAGGATATGGAAGGATTATTATGGCCGTACCGGATCAATCTGCCAAGCCTTTTCCCAACTATGTTGGGGTTGGCTTCCAGTCTAATCGGATGCAGCTGAATACCAGTATTTAACATGGAGCGACTGCCTATCTGACCTCCACAACCCATTAACTGGGTAATACGATACCCCTTGGTAAGACTGGTTGTCAGACTTTCAGGCTTCTGACGACCCGTAACGACTGTCAAAGATCCACGAATGACAGCCGGGACCAACGGCTTAACGTGCTTTCCGAGGCACAGAGGAATCTCGGTATGTAAAGATGGTCACCCATCCACGGACCGACCCCGGCAAGCGTAGCTTAACCTGATGGGTCGACCCGTTCGGCTGTTATTACTTAGCCACGAGCTCCTCGGGCTCCTAGGGCCGTACCGGATATGCATCCGATAGTAGGCAAAGGAATTGTGGAGAGACGGATGATATTTATCAATGGATGGGCATATTTTAACGACGACGTCGCCGCCAGGCTGTTTCTAGTCCTGATTCACCGTTGAATCTTTTGGCGCGGTCAAACTGCTTTCTCAAATTTTTTCTACGTTACTGCTACGCTGTGTTGTTCTAAAGTCTTCGTCTGTGTTCTCGCTACTATCCGCTTCAGGTTTCTTGTAGATCTTGCCAGCAGCCTTCTTGATCTTATCTCGTTCTTCAGCCAACCAGCCGTGTCCATTCAAAAATTGATTTCCTTGTCGAAGTACCTAAGTCAAGTCCTGATTTAGGTTGTCATTCCATGTGTAAATAGGCATAGCATAATCAGCACTGCTGGGACACACAAAGAACAGTTATCTGTTCTGTGGGGACACAGGCCTCCTCTCGGTGAGTGGGCTCGTGGTGAATCCACCACGCGGGCCCAGTTGGTAGATGCGCGGTTTCCTCGCGATGTTTTCCTTCACCGTTTTGAGAGCAGTGGTGATGAAATAATTTACACAAATTAAAGCGCTTGTATGGGTTTGAACCTACGACCTGCAACTCGTCAGTCGCGGCTATTATCACTGGGCCACCACTGCTCTTGCATTGTGTAAATAGGTGAGCCGACTTCATTGGATTTGGCCTTGTACTGCATTGCTGTATGTAACAGGTGTGTTTCGTGTAGTTCAGGTCCAGTTTCACCGAATCATGAATGGTGAATCTTTTGGCGGTGTTAAACTATTTTCTCGACTCTTATCTTTTTTTTTCCGATGAGCTGTCAGCAGCAGTGTCCAGTGCGCGGTCGGCCCGCTCCTCCTCCGTATAAGTTCAGGTTACTGAAACCCTATACAATGTAGTGTATCGACAAGTTTCATGTGAACTATGAGTCACCTGACCGTAAGTAACAGCTGCCTGCTAAAATAACCTCTTTCTTTTTTTGTAGTCGGTTAAAAACACCAGCATGGCTAAAATGTTACACGCGACAAGTACTCACTCACATTTCTGTCACTTTTCTCGTTTTCTGACAAAATAGTCAAAATACTCGACTCGAAAGAATATAATATTTCTATATCTTGAAAAATTATGAAGTTTTTCATTTTTTACTGTATCGCATACAAATTAAATAATCCGCGCGGGGATTTCATGCTGTTACTTCACTAGTCTCGGAGTATGCGGTGTAGGTGAGACGGGAGTGGACGGGAGACACCGGCCGAAATGACGTTAATGTTTCGTGCGTGTGTTTGTGTAGCATTGAATATCATATTTATCATTTTAATTAAATATATTATATATTTTTTTATTTTTTTTTTATTTTATAAATAGAGACAAGAATAATAAGTTTGTTACAAAACCTAAAATATGATCCTTTGTGAGAGACTGGCGTCCATACTAGGATACCCTGTGTGACAGATCACCAGGCAAATAAAGAATAGAGGGAGAGAGTGTTATTGTTCATCTATTAAAATAATCTTATAATAATATTTAATATCTGGAATGTTCTAATTAAGCCCTTTCATTTGATACCCAACATGGCATCATTAAAAACAATTTTTTTTTAGTTCATGACTTTTCCTCCAGAGGGCACCATATTCAATTTAATGTGACGTCTCCTAAAACTAGCGGGCGACCAAGGCACTTCCAACGACACCTCATTTGTCAAATTACGATAAGTAGTTTAGAAGTTATGAGGGAACAGATGAACATACTTACATACACACATATCGGTCAAAATCATAACCCTCCTTTTTGCTCTGCCGCAGTCGGGTAAAAAGGCAAGAAATTGTGAGAAATTAGACCAACTTTGAAATTGCGACAAAAAAAATTAGCTATTCCGTACATTTTGAAGAGTTATGCGAACATACCTAGGTACTCGTAAAATGTAGGCAACATCTGATTTTTGTCTCGCGATTTCAAAGTTGGCCCCATAGTAAAAGTTGTTCAGTTCAATGGTCTAAAGCACTCCATAAAGTATTTAGAGTTAATTTTTTAACACCTTGTAACACTGCCGATGCCGTGAATTTTTTCACATATATAATAAAAACAACCATTTTGCTGGCAGGAGAATCCATTTAATTTTAACAAAAGTAAGCACTTTAAAGCTTAATATTACGCAAACGGATCTCTGAATCGAAAAATGATTTTCACAGACCCGCATTATTTTTGAACGGCTTATCCAACGATACCCCACATCATGGTATAGACGAGAAAAAAATACAACCGTACAAATTGTTTTTTAAAATCTTTGTTTTACCACTTTGTCAGCGTGATTAATATGTATACCCATGCCAAATTACAGCTTTCATATTTTTTTTTATATTTTAGAAGTATTTGAACCTACCGTGTGACGTATTCATTTACAAACCCGATCTTGTCGGCTCTTCAGAAAGTACAGTAAATAGCCTTCTATTTAGCAAAACTTAACTACATCACACTACTCAAGCAACATTTTTTATTATCCATTCCTAATTTGGAATTAGCGACTAATTGGAACATTCCAAGGCAAAAGGTGTGCACAACTCTACGAATAGACCAATTATCACTTCCATGTAAACGCATTGCGTGTTTGTTGTAGGTTACCGTTAACTAATATATTAACTGCGTTTTCCATGTAATACCATTATTTTTCTACGTTTCTAAGAACGGCTCAACTCTTTAAAATTGATTTCTTGGGTGCCATTGTATTATTATTGCCTTTTCACTTTCAATCAAAATAATGGGGAAAGGTTTTTCAGAATGACGAAATAGTTTTGTTATACTACTTTGTGGTGGATTTTTATTTTGATCCAGCTACAATCTTGCCAACCAATCTTCCTAATCTTGATAATCTTGTTGCTTGTTATTAAAAAAATTAAATGGCGCAGACACATTTTACTCGTAACGGTTAATATAAAATAAATTTATTTTGAAATATATTATTTTTGATGAACCTTCCCACACGTGGGTATACATACCGGTATATTTACAATACGTGCCACGAAAGATGAGACTGGACGAGCGCAGTATCGCGCCTCCCACGCTTTTTCCGCCACCCCGATGATGCCCGGTCCCTTCCCGTCTCAGACCTCATACAGCTAAGGAGAAAAAAAGAAAAAAAAAAAGAATAGAAATCAGAATAATCAGAATCAGAGAATTGTAATCTACTGCGCAAGTCAAACTACGTGGTGTGTCATGTCTCATCTTTCGTGGCACGCATTGTACCTGCCTACTTGTCTGCCAGTGAAAAATTTTATTTTACTTTTATTTTAAAAGTCTACCTGCTGGAAGCAATTTATATGTTTTTCATGCTTTGATTAACGTACCACTTCCCGCAACCCTTACAGGCTTGCAGAGTACTTCTAAAAGTCGTTTATATGGTTTTCTTTGCAAAACCGAACCGAACCGAAGGGGAAATGTACCCAAATAAAACGTTAATTACCTTTGAATTTATTTTTTTAATTAAGTAAGCAACTATGAAACAAAAAAATCTTATTAGGTTTGAGGATAACAGAAACAATACAGTATTTGCGTTTAAGTTTTGTAGAATGAGTTATTGATAGCATGAGGTGTGTCGTTTTATAAGATGTTCATTAGGTATTGGTCTATACGGAATCATATAACTTACCTACCACTACAGCTTCAGAGCTTTCATAAATACTGCCATAAAATCCTCCACACTTTATGACGTGGCGGATTTTAAAATCTACGATATATAATTTCCGGGAACGTCTAACGACGACGAACGACTAACATAAAACGTGCAGAAGGCAGGATCATTAAAACGACAAGAAAGTAATTAAACTTCTACATAATCCAGATTTAAACAATCAGAGCGATGTAAACCTTGGTACTTTAGGGTTGAATTGGGTTTCCACTAGTTTTCCAACCTACGCTCTAGGTCTAGAATTGATTAAAGTCTGTAGTTGACAAAATAACCGTAACATGGGGACGGCAGCCTACCTGCGCACTTTGTCAGCTTTATGGAGGTGTAAAGTGTAAACCCTTTCAATTTAGAGGGCGCCAATATAAACGATATAACTAATACTATTTCCTTTAGTTACGAGAACTTCATTGTTCAAGAAACCCAAGAAAATTGAACGCGTTCGAACTATAAAATATTCACGTGTTTTGAGCTTGAATATTTTATCGATTCACACGGAGCATTAATCTTCGTTTCGCTAATGGTCGTTACGAATTTCAATAGTGCGATATTGTCTTCAATAGTTCATAGGTCGTTCAATAAATCATTGCTGGAGACGGTGACAATTTATTTAGAGAAACATCTTTTGGACAGACAAGCTAAAAATCTTTGCAGATTCGTAGAGCACCAATCATTGATTAAATTACTATTGACCTATATAATAGGTCTTTACCTATGAAATTGCCGTTTTGTATGAAAAAATTTAAACGAATTTTTTTCATGCATTTTTTATTTGTATTAATCGAAGTAATCACCCATGCAATAAATGCATCTTTGCCAACGCAGTGGCAGTTTATTCATGCCCTTCTTAAAGAAATCAGCTGGACGGGAGGCAACAAATTCTTCAAAGGCATTTTGTACTGCCTCTCGGGTATTGAATTTTTTTCCCGCCAAGAAGTTATCCAAATTCTGGAAAAAGTAGTAGTCTGTAGGCGCAAGGTCTGGTGAGTAGGGCGGATGACGGAGAGCTTCCAACCTCAGTTCTTGCAACTTGGAGACCGTCTGCTGTGCAGTATGAGGTCGCGCGTTGTCGTGCAGGAGCAGCGGAGACGAGCGATTGACCAATGCTGGTTGGAGATGTGCCAGCTTCTCCATCATTGTGTTCAGTTCTTCACAGTACACATCTAAGTAATGCTCACCCCGTTTGGTAAGAAGCTGTGATGAATCACACCGGCGCTAGACCACCAAACAGTGACCATCACTTTTCTAGGGGTAAGTTTTCGTTTAGGGCATTGTTTAGGTGCTGAACCAGGATCCAACCAACTTGCTGAGCGCTTGCGGTTATCAAACAGAATCCATTTTTCATCGCAGGTAACAATGCGGTTCAAAATTCCTTCATTTGTGTGTCTGTTGAGCAGTGCAAGGCACGTCTCGACGCGTACTTCGCGCTGGCGATCATTGAGTTCGTGGGGCACCCATTTGTCAAGCTTTTTTACCTTGCCAATTTGACGCAAATGGACCAATATTGTTTTGACGCTAACGTCGAAAGCTGCTGCTAATTCAGCCGTAGATTGTGTATCATCAGCTTCCACAATCGCCTTTAATTCGTCATTGTCGACCAGTCTTCGGACGACCGCGAGGTTCATTTTTCAGGTCGAAATTTCCAGAACACTAATCAATAAACAAATGACTACTTTTGGAAAAAAAATCCATGTTTTTAAAATAAAATTAATTTGAAATTAGAATTCTTAGCCAAACAAAAATTATTTTGATTTGAAATGGCCAGTACTGCAGAACGGCAATTTCATAGGTAAAGACCTACTTCTAACCTGTAATAAATGACAGGATTTTGAAGCGACAACCACGAAATTTTGACCTTTGACAAGTAAACGAACTTACTTACTAAGCAAACTATGGCGAAGGAATATACCCACTAGTCATTTGACTTTTTGTAATTTCTGAATTTTAAGTTAATAAAGAATTATCTTTTTTATTTGTCTTTAATTTTAAATTCTCTTCTTTGGTCTTTAAAAATATTCTTCGTCTTTTATAATACTAAATGTCTCGATAAATAATACTCTTTAGTATATAATTCGAAATAACATGATGTTATATTTTTAGTGGCAACTCGAAAGTTTATTAAGGTTGTAACGTAAATATTATGGTGTGAATATTTATTAAACATGTGGGAAAATTATGTTTAACGAGTTTACTCATAAACTATATTTTCTTTCATGTTGTATAATTATTTTTATGTTTGTACCACCTAGATACCTGTCTAATTAAATTAGTAAATGTTATTTTTATTAACCGACTTCAAAAAGGAGGAGGTTCTCAATTCGTCAGAACCTTTTTTTTTTTTTATGTATGTTCCCCGATTACTCGAAGATGGCTGGACCGATTTGGATTTTTTTTGTTTTGTTGAGAGTGTATACATCACAGTTGGTCCCATATAAAATTTATTTTTGAGTTAGCTTCAATAATACGTATTTTTTCCCCACTTTTATATGGATGATGTTCTAGTTTGTTTTGCAGGTAGTGGTATTTGAATTTGTTTGGGGTAGGTACACAACTAAAAAGAGAAAAATAAAAACTTTTTTACAAAAAAATACAACCGACTTCCAAAAACAACACTACAAAGTGAAAAATAACTTTAATTTCGGAAGTCGGTGGCAAAAAAGGAAAATACATTTAACTAGACACCGACTTCCGAAATTAAAGTTATTTTTCACTTTGTAGTGTTGTTTTTGGAAGTCGGTTGTATTTTTGTAAAAAAGTTTTTATGTAGGCTCATGTAGGTACTGGCACAGAATAAATACTTAATACTCGTAGTAGGTACTATCGTGTAGGTACTGGCCCAAAAGAGTTACCGACCTCCGTGTTACCGACCTAAACGAATTTGTCATCGTTATAAATTCAATTTCCAATTTCCCTGAAATATTTTCCGTAAGATGAATATTTTGAATAATAAACATTTTGAAATATTTATTACGTAAAATACAACGTTGAACCACGGATAGGTACTAAAAATATAGCTTTGTATAGTACCTACATACAAAAGGGATTTCAACTAGTTTTTGCGTTCATGCACAATAATTTATTGCTGCCGCGGTTTACTTCGCTATCAAGAGTCCAATCAAAAAGGTAGGATTTATTAATAAAGACGCCAACTTTATATGCATAGGTAGGTAGGTAATGTAGGTATACAGGGTGTAAGTGTAAACAGTAGCAATATTTTAAGGGGTCATTGTACTCATCATTATGAAAGTTGAGACTTGACACACCACGTGGTTTGACTTGCGCAGTAGACGATTTTACGTCTCTTTAGCGGTAAGTGGTCTGGGGCACGGGAAGGGACCGGACGTCATCGGGGCGGCGGAAACAGCGCGGGAGGCGCGGTCAAGTCTCATCTTTCGTGGTGCGTATTGTAAAAGTTAGGTTGCTTACCTTTTTCTGGGCCTAACCTAACTAATCTGTATAACTCATCAACCAAACCTGAAATCGTGAAAAAGAATTAGCTGCTATTTTGACGAATTATGCGAACATAAATGTACTAAATAGCTGATTTTTTTTCGCGATTTCAGGTTTGGTCCCATATTAAAAGTTGTTCATAATGATGAGTACAATGACCCTTTAAAATATTGCCACTGTATACACTTACACCATGTATATACATTGTCCTTTTGTTCACGTATACAAATATCAGCTAGATCTACACCATCGTATCAAGTGCAACAATAAAATATAATAATGACAGCTAGGTAATAGAGTTTTAAACACTAATGGGCAATTATAGACTTCATAGAAATACAATTAGGCTGAACCTATACCGTTACTGAAATAAATGTGTTTACTTAATCGTCGAGGCAAGTAAAACTGCTGTCGAGCCTAGTTAATTAATAACCCTAAGCTTAATAAACGTAGTCACGTGACACGAGGGATATTGACTGTCGTTCATTCATTCAATCAATCCGACGTCGCGCGTCGGTGACAGGCGCCGGGCGGTTATTCGCCCCATGTATTCACTACATGATGGTAAATAAAACTATTAACTAGAGGGCTTCCAATAGAGGTTTCAGAGTTAATTAACTACTGACTATTGAGACTTCACAGAAAACATTAGTGCTGAGTTAACAGCTTCAATTAAACTGTTTACTTTATCACTATGTACCCCGTGAAGAAATCTGTGTTGAAACGTTAATTAAGGCAACATTTGAATACAATTTTCGGCTGTTGTCATCTCAATGCAGGACAAAGGCATAGAATTGATGAAACCTAATTATGACAAGTTTTTTAATGGAAATTGATTGTCATTCCTTCATTCCGTGGGTGGACAGGCCAGGACAGGAGGACAGGGGCCGTATTATGAACAATTAATACCATCATTTTTCCAGTGCTAGAGAGAGACGGAGCTATACATGACCTATATCACCATCCCGTTTTCGCAACGGAATCATGATGGCGTTAATACTTCATAATAAGGACCCAGGTCGACAATTATTAATTTTAGCTCAATTATTATTATTATTTTTCAATTTTTATTATTGAGTTTGAGTTTGATTAATGAATATCAGTCGCACCAGCCGCAACTCATAAGGTATAAAGTTACATTTATAAATGACGATGGTTCCACATTTTAGCAGTGCGTTCACCTATAATTTGGTTCAAGACTTTGCTATCCAATTATCAATACGACGGGGTGAGTTTGAAATTATGGCGGAGCCAAAATCTGACAAAAATACATTACCTAATATTTATGAAAATATTCATAAATCCGAGGACAACAAATGTCCTGTAATAACTGCATATCGATTTTTAGGGGTCCATACCTCAAGAGGAAAAAACGGAACCCTTATAGGACCACTTCGTTGTCCGTCTGTCTGTCTGCCAGTCTGTCAAGACCCTTTTTCTCAGGAACGCGTGGAGGTATCAAGATGAAATTAATATCAAATACGTAAGTCTATAGTTCTATAGAGTTCTAAAAAAATCAAGCTTCTAAGTCAACGCAATAAAAAATTACGGCCATTTTGCGACACATTTTGATACTCGCAACTGTCGCAAGTAAATCAAAACATATTTATAGCTTTATGATATAAAAAAATTTTTTTTTGGGATCCATTGTTAAGTTTGTTTTTGGGACAAATTCTTTTCAACTATGGAACCCTTCATTTACGAGTACGTGTTCCGACACGCACTTGGCTGGTTTTGTAACTACAGTTAGTAAATATTACATGTAAATAATTTGTAATCTCAAGTGTTTTAGTATAAACGAAATGATGACGTCTTAGTCTTAGACAAATAGTAATTACTGTTTTGTTTGTAATTCTAAAGAGTTCAATAGCAATATCGGAAATGATGACGTCATAAACAAATACTAACCGTTTTGTAATTCACGATATCCGAATAGCCACTACTAACCCAATAAATTCAACAATGGAACAGAATTTGTATAAAATTATCTGCCGAGTAAGTTAATAGGAACTTAATCGTAGGTGGTGAAACAGGCCCTAAGAGTTCAATAGCAATATCGGAAATGATGACGTCAAACACAAAATCTGACTGGTAATTTTAAGAGCTACCACTGGACCACCTCCCCCCCCCTCACGCTCAGGGCACCGCGCCACATGTACAGATCATCATCGACCACTACCAACGACCAATGTGAGGACTTCATTCAGAAGTGAAAGTCTCGAGAACAGCTTACTACAGAGAAAATACAGAAATGATCTTACAAAGTGAGTAAGCTCGAAGCCAATTAGTTCGTATTGGATTTATCGAATACGAACTAATTGAGGAAGAGATGACTAATTGAGGGGGATTTTCGAGGAGGGTCATTCAACCGCGGAGAATCTTAACACCGCGATGTAGAATAACGCGTCGTCGTCGGCATCTATAGTATAGTTAAAATCTCGCTGCAGACTCGGTCATAAATCATTCGAGTGTTTCGCTCTCTTTCCCACTCACGGGCCTTATGGGCAGGCCACGCCCACACGTAGTCCTGTGCATTACTGCAGTCGATGAGTGATATCAATAGTTTTATATATTTATAAATGGGTGATAGAAATAAATACACATTTTTTTTTTTTTTATTACCAAATTTACTACAAAGCATAAACAAAAGAACGTATATATAAAACTAAAAATAGAAAATTAAAATTCTTCGTCTGAGTCATCGTCATCATCAACTACATGAATGATGAACTCTTCGCATAAATGTGCTTTTCTTAAGTCTTCATCTTGCAGTAATTCTGCATGTTCCACACACTTATGCCAATTTTCAATGGAGACGTTGGAAATGGCTTCATCGACTAACTTTAAACTTTTAAGGAAGTCTCCTAAAAACACATTAGTACTCATTAGTTACCCTGCATACTTAATGAATGCAGTATGTTTACGTGATAACCTTAATGATTCTGTTATCGATAATGGCCTTGAGCGCGCGCAACTAGCGCACATCCCTACTCCGATTATGATTTATGACCAAGTCTGCAGCGAGATTTTAACTATACTATAGTGACACATTTTAGAAGTAATGCCACAGTGGCCAGCATTTTAAGTAATATCAAAAATAAATAATATATTTTTTTTTTCATAATTTTGTATCAATAAATAATAATAAAAATATCGACCATAATCATAAAAAAAGACTAATAGCTTTTGCCCGCGGCTTCGCCCGCATGGATGTCGGAAGATATCCTACGGGAAGTTACTACCGGGATTAAAAGTACCCTATGTGTTAATCCAGGTAAACAATGCCTTCTCGCACTGAGGAGTGGCGCGCGGATTGATATATGATTGCTGGAGGATAAAAAATCCAAAACCTAACAATAGTTCTGGAATAAAGAACGAGACGAAAAATTACCTACAAGCATGCCTTTGAAGAAGGCAACTTTGAAACGAAAATATAAATTCTCTTTATCCCATATTCCGTGGTACGGAACGTAGGAAGGTTATTGTTCTCTGAATTACTAAAGTGTCTATAGCAATGGCGAGATTTGGGCTGAGCGATGATGAGGTAATAAAGATTTTTAATCCCCTTACGGGATGATTTTGCAAAAATGCTGAAACACGTGGTTTTTAATTTTTATCCAGAATGCTAAATACCAATTTACATGGTTTAAACTACAAAAATTACGATTTTCCATACAAACTTTCATCCCCTATTTTACTCCCTTAGGGGTTGAATTTCGAAAAATCCTTCCTTATTCCTTGTCTACATTATAAAGGGAACCTCTGTCCAAAATTTCAGATTTCTAGGTTCAAGGGTTTGGGCTGGGCGTTGATGAGTCAGTCAGTCAGGACTTTTATTTTTATTTTTAACCGACTTCTAAAAAAGGAGGAGGTTCTCAGTTCGGATGTTTGTATTTTTTTTTTTTTTTTTTATGTTTGTTCGCGCATAACTCCGTCGCTTGCCAACCGATTTGAAAAAATATTTTTTTGTTGGGTTTTTGTTGTTTTTTTGTTGTTTTTTTGTTCCCAAATGGTCCCATTTTTGTCAAAATCCAGTTCTGATGATGGGATCCTGGAGAAATCGAAGGAACTCTTCAAATATTATAGGCACACCTATAGCGATTTGGGTATTTTTTATAGTAGCTCGTGCATTTGCTCTCGGAAAGCACCACTTGGTGAAGTGGAACTGATGATGAAGACCACAGACGGCTACCGGAACTACTTAATGATAAATATTTCACGGGTTGCGATTCGATTACTTTAATATGGTTGCTAAGCAATTTCCGCTCGTCACACAATGCATGTGATGAGTGGTTGTTGAGGAGTTCTCCTGGTTCTTACCAGCAGAACTCCTCAACAATTAACGTCTCAGCATCGGGAAAAGCAATATTTTGTAACATGTGATGAGCATATAATTGACATTAGACTATTGTAACTTATACAAATTATAAACAGACCCACTAAAAAGTGAAAAATAAAAACTTTTTTACAAAAAAATACAACCGACTTCCAAAAACAACACTACAAAGTGAAAAATAACTTTAATTTCGGAAGTCGGTGGCAAAAACGAAAATACATTTTATCAGACACCGACTTCCGAAATTAAAGTTATTTTTCACTTTGTAGTGTTGTTTTTGGAAGTCGGTTGTATTTTTTTGTAAAAAAGTTTTTATTAGTAGAAAAATTAGGTTAGATTAGATTGACCGCTTTCAAGCAATTGACTAGAGGCGACAGTTAAAATGACGATGAAGATAAGAATTGTACCTACTGATACTAATTTCAAGTAAACGGTTTGTTATAGATGTTGTTAAATCACTAAAGTTTGTAATGTTGCCATGTATAGGTACTAAAACAATTTCTTGAAACTACAAATGACATTTTTAGAATATATTATATAGGTTTGTAAAAATTACATAACTTTAACAATATTTATTATAATTTGCGATAACTATGTATATAAATATGTAGGTAATATCTTAAATTTACTAAAAGTGACTTTTAGGAATTATAATTACAAATACTAAGGTAAAATTTAAAAAAAAAACAATAATGGTTGCAATAACAGCAAAACCTTTGTACTCGTAATTAATATTAAAATTTAGTTTTTTGTAATAATACAAAACAGTTTTTGTTAATAGACCTAATTAACCCTTGCGCCATCCCATCTTCCTAGCACGGCGGGCTGTGCTGGGGCGGCTGAAACACTAGGGCCATGGGGTCCGAATGACCTTTTAGTTTTTCGGGACATAGCCAAGCGGTCGGTCGACTCTACACGTGACCAAAGGGCTGGCCTATTTTTTGGCCAAAGAATTAGCCATACAACGTGGCAATGCTGCCAGCCTTTTGGGCACTTTTCCTGTCGACAGCGATGCGGACGAATTTTTTGTTGCCCTATGATTATTTGCCCTCCTTTATTATATACTAGTACATATATTTTTCTTAAGATTGTTAGATTTTAAATTATGTAAATTAAATGTATATAATATTTCTATAAAAACAGTTTTTTTTTTATTTCTGATGGTCTCTTTTTTCTCCATGATAACAAATTGATCACGATGATAGACGTGCAATAATTCACTGTATTGCGGTTTCATAGAAATAAGCGACCGAATAATAAATTAATTCGCGTAATCACAAAACACCCGGTGAATGAAACTGTGGTCGAAGTTGGTTAATTAATACTTAGACCTTTATTCGATCTGACACGAACGACATTGATTGTCGTTCATTCATTCCCTCGGTGGCAGGTCGATGTCCGATTACTTTTCCTGTAAGTTATATTTATTGGGAATAGGGCAGTCCTTGTATGACTATTACCTATTACAGCTACTAATGACTAATTAATAATTTGAGGCTAAGTTCCAGAGTCTATTCTAAAAACGTTTGATGATAAAAAAATGCTTATAAACGAAAGCAAATTTTGGTAAAAATGCAAAAACCTGTTGTTGATTAAAAGATTCCGACGAACTGAGAAACTCCACCTTTTTTTGAATTCGGTTAAAAAAGAAATTTCCCAAACAACAACTTAAATAGTGGCTAAAGCTAGTTAATTAATTAACCGAAAACTTACCGTACCTACCTACCCGTGACGTGAATGACATTGATTGTCGTTCATTCAATCCGCCACCGACCTCAGCCTGACACTTATTTACACCACTTTGATTATCGCGACACCGCAATGCTGTTTAACGATCGATACAATTAAATGTATGTGAGTGAGTTTGATTGAAAGTGAATGCTTGTAGCTCGCGCTTTTTGGTTTGAGAATTTAATTTGAATAAATTGGAGACGTTCTATTTTTAAGTTTGTTTGGCTTTGCATTTGAAAATTAAAGATTTCAGGAATTTATACGTAATACGTCATTTATATCCATTAGTAACTGTGTGCTCCGATCAGCTCAAAATATAACTAGACATGCAGACCATCGACAAACGTTAGGCGTTTTCAATTTTGAAACAATTTTGCTTGCAAGCTTCAAAAGAGATGCGTTCGTTCAATATTTAAAATTAAACCTACTGATAGTTGCGTGCCGTACTTTAAAAATATATTAGCTGCTTAGCTGTTTTTGTCAAAACAAATCCACACCGATTTAAACGATTAGATGAAGCAGTCCCACGTAATAGGCGCGACAACCCTCATGAGCAAAAGTGTTTTCTGTATGACTTCTACCATATTTAATAAATTTCCTAAAAGGTGGAGAGAAATGCCCTTAACACTTTTCAAAACTAGCTGAGAAATTTTTTAGTTAGTAAAGTGTATTTGTTGTAGATTTTTTAAATGAAAAGGACTTTTCTATTCCGACTTCTAATATATATAGTTAATAATAGCAATTGAATAATGTGAATTTGAAATCAATTGACTTTTGAATGATTATTTGACTGCATAATAATGAATATTCTTGAGTCCAGTCCGACAGACAATAATATACTTATACTATAATATTTTGACATCAATTATTATTTATTTGTTTTGCATTTTGTAATGAAATTTAGAATGACTATATGTAAAATGTAATTTAACGTAATTTTTTATACCTACAAAATTTGTACGCTGTTATATATTGGCAAAACATGGACGCTCAACATCTATTAATTCAATACATTGCATGTCTGATTAGTCAGTTTATGTAAACGCATGTTTGACAAATAAATTATTCTTATTCTTAAGCTGATTTCAGACTACGCTATACTATTGTGCTATAAAGTATAGCAAAGAAGGACCTAATGCTATACTATATAGCATGACGTTCACATACGCGATATTATCGCAAGCTCAGTCGATCGCGATCTTTGAAGAGTGTGCACAGTTGCACAGCACACATCACGATCGACACAATGGATGAAATGGATGAAAAGATGGCGGCGCGCGATATAGCATAGCGTGAACTCTGCGCATCGCACCAATTTATAGCGTATACCTAGCAAGCCAATAATATATAGTAGAGTACAATGTGAACGTGTCCATAACAATGTATGGAGCGCGATATTGTTGTGCTATGAGCTGTATACTATTATGCTATTATATTATAGCATAGTCTGAAATCAGCTTTAAGCTGCAATTGTATTTATGACTAAGTACAAAGGACAATACAACAAAGGACCATAGGGGCAGGGTTATTCCATGAATCACTGTATACAAATAGTAAACCGTTCTGCCCATAGTACACAAAACGGTCGCCTTTAACCTACCCATTACCCAAATATTGCATTGACTAAAGGTGCAAGAAAGAAAGGTTTGCCGGAGTGATTGTTACCTAGTCTACATTAGGCATTTCTTTATTCTTGTAATGTTTTCAGGTGTTTGACATCCTCTGGTCCGACCCGCAATGCACTAGCGGTTGTGTGGCGAATGCTCTACGCGGTGCTGGGACATATTTCGGTCCAGACGTGACTGCGAGTTTCCTGCAGAAGAACAAGTTGAGCTTCCTCATCAGAAGCCATGAGTGCAAACCTGGTGGATACGAGCTACTGCACAATGGAAACGTAAGTCTACATCATCTTCGTTCTTTGTTTTCTTTCCCTTTTCCAAGGCAACAATGACCTTAGCCTTGTCCCAAAATTCACGGTTAAATAATTTTGAAATGAAAACGAAGCAAATGTTCTCAATCATAAAATAGTCAGATTTTTATAAGTTATTAATTACGAAAATTGAGTTTATAAACAGTCAAAATTGGTTTCATTATCTCAAAAGAGTTTTCTTTTTATTGTTATTATGCTCCAGACCATTGGATCATTAAAATCCAATTTGATTTTCCTCAAACTTTTTATAGAATTTGTATGGAAATTTTAGGTAGGAAAAAAATTGATGATATCTTTTTTTAACTTTTTTAACCCCTCCCGGTTTGTTACTGTCATAAAAATGCTGATCAAGTTGTGATGCTGAGCGCTTGATTTGCAACGAGTTTTCTTATAAGTAGGTACCGTACTAAGCGAAATTGGCAGAATTCACATTTGCATATTTAAGACTGGCTTCATTTCATTCCTCGCCGCGCGATGCTCGGTTATTTCATCATCAAGTCAGCTCGTTACTTTTGGTTTATAGTGGAAATACATTTAGTGTAAAGGTATATCTAGTTTATATTGCGTGTTTCTTTATGTAACAACATAATCATATTGCGCTAGCTTGCACGTGCAGAAAATTGGAAAACGTAATTGATTTGTTTTAATATTGAACTTGCTACGTCGAAGGGCTATGTAAGCTATGTTCACAAAAGTTTGATTAACTTTTGTGCAATGATAAACTAAAAAGTTGGGTAACACAATAAAACAAGTGTTTGCTTCCTGCACGGTGTCATAGTATTTACAGTAATGATTGTTTACATATTAGGAGCTCGTGGCTAAGTAATAACAGCCGTACAGGTCGATCCATCAGGTTAAGTTACGCTTGCCGGGGTTGGTCCGTGGATGGGTGACCATTTTTACATACCGAGACTCCTCCGTGCCTCTTGCCGTGGATCTTTGACAGTCGTTACGGGTCGTCAGTAGCCCGAAAGTCTGACAACCAGTCTTACCAAGGGGTATCGTATTACCCAGTTGTGGAGGTCAGATAGGCAGTCGCTTCACGTAAAATACATAGTAAAATACACACCTACGAGTAGTAGGGAAAAGGCTAGGCAGACTGATATGTTTACATGTTAATTACTTACACTAGTAATTCAATGAGGAAGACTGTATCAGGGGACATGTTATACATTGTACTCTAATATATTTCCTCCTTTATTAATATTAACCCGCCACTATTTAGGTATATAATTGCATAGCACATGTGTGAGCACTATGTAGCTACTATTAAGCTACCTTTTACTGGGTACGTCTTTCACTGACTTGAGTGTGCCCTGGCGGTTGAGAGTATGTCATGCTCACTCAAATGTCTCGCCGGTGGTGGCGTGTGTGTTGGATCATTAAGTTCCCTTCAAAATGGTTGAGCTAATTGGTGCTGATCCATGCGTCATGTTCGTGAACGGGCGCCATCAGTTGGGACTGGTCGTCTCTTATCTGCCACGGCTTATTAATTTTAATATTTAATTTAGTTGTTTTAGTTTTTTATCTTTTTATTACGGACGCTTTTTAACGTGCACGTCTTTCTACATTGTTCTCAAATGTATATTTTCAAAATGAACGATGTAACCAATATTTTGTAAAAATATTATAATTTAAAAGAGTGTCCGTGGAGTTTCTTGCCCGTTCTTCTCCATAGGGATCTACTACGCTTTGGAATGGGCAACTAGCTTTATCTTTCTGACTGACCGACCCATTGACAATTCAAAAGTGCCTGTAATTGGTTTATTTGCAATAAATGCTTTGAGTTTGAGTTTGAGTACCTATACTATGAAATGTGGGTGTACTACGAGTATAGGTACACCTGTGCCCAACCCATCGGGGAATAAGGCGTGATGTTATGTTATTATACCATAAGTTCAGGGTCATGAAAACAACATAAATTACATTCCCTTGCGGCAGGTGATAACCATCTTCTCTGCATCGAACTACTACGAGTTAGGGTCCAACAAAGGGGCTTACCTGAAGTTATGTGGGAACTCGTTGGAGAGACAGTTCGTCCAGTACACGGCCGCAGTCTCCCGCACCCGTCGCCTCACCTTCAGACAACGAGTAGGCCTGGTCGAATCCTCGGCCATGAGAGAACTACATAACCAGATCATGATGGTCCGAAGATCCTTAGAAGCAACCTTCCGCAGTCTGGATTTGAATCAAAGCGGTATGTTTCCTTTGAACGATCTTGCTATCTAAAGGCACTGCCAATTAATTTAATACCCCATGAAAGATGTAAGATGATGCCTTATTCGTGAATTCTACTGTTTCTTTAAACATTTGAGTTTTCATAAATAGACTCACTACGGAATTTCTAAAAATATTTTCGTAGAAAAGATCTGAATTTTTGCCACTCAGACCTAAGTAATTAAAACATCATATGCAGAATTGATTCCTTGATTCTAGAATGCAGCTAACGTGTTGTGAGTAATATAAAACATTATTGAACGACACGAATGTTTGTAGGCTACATATCGATCAGTGATTGGTGCCAAGCGATGGAAGAAACCACACATTTGGGGCTTCCCTGGAGAATGTTGAAGGATAAACTGGTGCGAACCGACCCTGACACGCGGCGCGTCCGGTACATGGACACCTTTGACCTCACCACCAGCGTAAGTGTCATTAGTTTACAAGTTCATGCAATGGTTTTGTTATACTTACGTATTCTTTTCTATGTTTTTTTTAAACTCTAGAGACGACGCAACAGAGAGATATGCACTAAGCCACATAGCACTGTTCTTTATACAAAAAGTTTTTTAGGAATGGCACCTAAGTTTTGTACTAAGATCCCTAGACGAAATAAAGAAATGAACAAAATAAACGATTTTAAAAAGGCTTTACTGGAAATATTATATGAACAAACATAATTATACAGTGAACGAATACCTAATTGACACTATAATTACCTTTTTTTAAAATGTTATTTTAGTTAGATTTGACAATTTACACCACAATTTATTATTATTATATTTTATTGGAAGCCGACCCCAACATAGTTGGGAAAAGGCTAAGCAGATGATGATATTTTATTGGAATGTTTTTTTTTTGTGTTGAGAATTTGAATTATTTAATAATGTGTGATAATTGTTTAATAATTTATTATAATCAGCATGCTTATACATACAAAAATAATATTTGTAAGCCGATGACGGTTAGACATAGCGTTCTTTAATAATTACAACATCTGTACCTAACCCACCTAGCTGTGTTCAACAAATAAAAAGTATTTGTATATAAATTTGAGATTACGTTTCTTCGTCGCAAAATAAATAACTATGAATTAGCCACCAGGCTCAACTACATCATCAACAACTACATCATATTTTGTTTACCAAAACAAAATATGATGTAGTTGAAACCATGCCAAATACACAATCTTTTAGGGTATCCATCAACATTTTGTGCCTGTAACAAAGCAAATAATGCGGAAAGGCCAAATATAAAAACAAAAAGCTTTATCCATATGTGTAAGATGATACAGGATAATAGTCTACCAAACAAAGCCATCGGCTTTTACGAACAACAGTCACATTAACAATCGAATGTAACGAATCTAATGTTACGTTATCGAATTTCCCTTTCAGAAAATTGGCCGTAAAACTGACTCCTCAAATGTCGTTGAAACTTTGTATAAAAATAAAAGCAGTTTGGAAGCAATTTTCAAAATATTGGACAAAGATAATTCAGGTAAACAGTGATTCCAAATTAATTCATTCTGAGAATATTGGATCAGCTCTAATTGAAATTTTGATTACAGGTTTCATTACACTTGAAGAATTCTCAGAAGCCTGCCAGCTAATTGGTAAGTACATGCCAAATCCTATGACTCAGGAGCAACTGGTCGATATTTGTCGTTTAATGGACATCAACAAAGATGGACTGGTGGATCTGAATGAGTTTCTGGAGAGCTTCCGTCTCGCTGAAAGGAGTTTGCAGTATGACGAGAACGAGTTAACCGAGATACAAGCCACCTGACAGGAACTAGACCGCCGCCCGAGCAGGACGGCGGTCGATAAAGATGAGACAGGTGTTCAAATAGAGATTCTTAAGCTGGAAGATGATGATAAAAGTAAAACTGTTAAGAGTAATAAGAATGGACAAGCGCACCTGATGGGCGAGAGCGTGGGCACGGCGCAGCACCTGGACGACATCGAGTTGATCGACTGCGAGGAGGCGCCGCACCGCAGCCGGCCCGGCCTGCTCGAGAGCGATATCTAAAACTTTCATGGCACATTACACCGCCTGCCGGAGCGGCCTAACGGGCTTATTGGAATTTACATGTCATGTTCCAAAGCGACATTTTGCCACTCCTTTTATAAGTGTGCCGTATTTTTAATTAATATTTGTGTATAAATTTGTTTTTATTTACGTCTAATGTTTAATGTATATTCGATTATATTTGGAAAGTATGACTAAACTCTTTATAGGTAATCTGATTAGGATAATTTGTGATTTTGATCATGTTAGTTACAATTGATATTTTATTGAAAGAGCTCGTATCGACCTAAGTTATTGTAGTATTTATTTTGAAAGTGTTACCTAATCTATTACGGAAAAACATTGTATTTGTTAAATATCGAAAAACTAAATTTATAAATTGGTGCCAATATAACCGAAATGTTTTGTACTTGAACCGAACTGATCGGGAATAAAATTACACGAACAATATATATATATTTAAGTGCATTATGAAAGTTTCATGATGCGATCAATTAACGAATGGGAACAATGAGACCGATGACTCTACAACTTTGTATTGGTGTTTTCGCTGTAGTCACAATTACTGATTATTATCTTATAATACGTAGAGTAGTAAAGTGCTATTTTCTAATTATCGCCTGCATCAATTATTGATTGGAATACATTTGATCTTATTAAAATAAAGTTCCTTATTATAATAAATTTTCTTCTTATATAGGGCTACGATTAGATAATATTATATCTATATTTTGTTATTCAAATTGCAATTAATAAAATAATCTGTCTTAGCGTGTTTCTAGTCATTAGTAGAGCGATTTTGTATACATATCTTTATACTCAATTAATAAGCATTCCAATCTATCTTTACCAGAAACGACGCATTACATTATTGAATATCTAATGTCTATAACTTACGTAGTCGGAGTGTATCTGTTCGCAGCATTAGTCTGATGAGTCTCGTGATCGTCACCGGTCTGCGATAGGCAGGCCTCGTATTTACTAATCGAATCTAAACTTTATATTATTATCACTATATATTTTATTACGTATAACTCGTGACATTGACTTATAGAAGTATGTTATTATAAAAGCTCCAAATTAAAGGTGCCTACTGACTCGTAACATTTTTGATTTATATTCCGTGTGACAGCGGGATATGTTTCCAGCGATGCTATTTTCATAGCTGTGTCAGTAGTCGGTTATTATTATAATGTTAACTTCGTGCTCCCATTTTCATCAAATAAACAAAAAATAAATAAGAATAAGTATATCGCTATTGGAATTTACGAACTTCTAAAAACTTATTTTATATCTTATAATAAATAAAAAATGTTATTTACGAAAATATTATAGCTAATATTCTGTATTTTTAATAATTGTCCATTAAATTGTGATATTGCAACCGGTTGTTTAATTTCATATAATAAGTTTAGACTGCATTGCAGTATGCAATACGTGCAGTGGAACTACGAATTCATGATTTTGTGCTATCTTCAGCTGTTGATAAATTACACAAAATCATGTACTTAGGTAACTAGCTTTTTCAAGTTTTACTAAACCTTTAAATATTAGTGATGAAACATCCTATTCTATCCTATCGTATACTATTAAATGAGCAATAAGTGTAAACAGTAGCAATCTTTTAAGGGGTTATTGTAGGTACTCATTATTATGACCAACTTTTACTATGGGACCAAACCTAAAATCGCGAAAAAAAAATCAGCTATTCAGTACATTTATGTTCGCATAATTCGTCAATATATATATATATATATATTGACGAATTATATATATATATATATATTATTTACAAATATATACCTATATAAAGGTATATAACCTTTATATAGATATATTATAATTGTAAACACGTTCTCGAAAACGGCTCTAACGATTTCGATGAAACTTGCAATATGAGGGTTTGCGGGGGCAAAAAATCGATCTAGCCAGGTCTCATAATTATCTGGGAAAATTAGTTTTCCCTATTTTCACCCGAGCAGAGTTCGGTCGTCAAGTCACCAGTAGTACCAGTTACCAGTTAGTAGTCAGTTAGTGATAATCTTTGTAACGAGTTTATCTGTCCAGATGATCAAATTCCCTTTGCAGTGTCCCCTAAATACCTAAATTATATTTTTATGAGGGTGCATGCCGTAGCGTCTTCAAGTGGTTCACGAAAGCTCGTATTCATATTACATCCCATACAGCCTATAAAATAATATTGGAATACACATCTCCGTATCGGAAATCTAATTTTCTTCACACTTGCGGGGATATTACGTTCCGAATAACAACAAAGATAAGATCAGTAGGAGCATAAGGTTTGAAGTGAAATGCATAGATGTTAACAGAGATGAAAACCCCTGAAAGCAATGGAAGAGAAATGGGTCTGTCTGTTACGAAAATGTGTGTGGAATGGCTCTCTTTAAAGAATGGTCCAGTTAGCGCTTTTTTGGTTAGAGAGAATAGTGCCTACCTTTATTTTAGTTTAGAGACTGAACAGGATAATTAATAAAATAGTCAATCAGTAAAATCATAACTTATTATGTTTTCTTGTAGGTATGGTAAAAAAACTAATATGTTGAGCAAGATTCAAAAAAAAAACTGGCCGCATAAAAGGAGCATATTACCTTTTCGAATTGTCATTTTTATTAAAAACTAGCTGTGCCCCGCGACTTTGTTCAAGTGGAAGTCGTAAGATACACAATATACTAAAATAACAGCTACATTTTCATAAAAGTACCTCGTCCGCCGCGTTGCATCTCCGCCCGCACTATTTGTTCACAATTTCATGGATTTTGATTTTTCGCGCAGAATCCTAATTATTCTTCTGAAACAAAAGTAGCTTTAGTTACCTACTCCTTATAACATCAGCTATCTGACAATGAAAGTTTCGTCAAAATCGGTCCAGCCTTTTCGGAGATTAGTTGGAACAAACAGACAGACAGACCGACAGAAAGACAAAAATTTTAATAGTTGTATTTTTGTTATAAGTACCGTATATACTTTCATATACATTTAGTAAAAAGCTGTTAAATTGACATTACAAACAGATACTCCAATTTTATTTATTTGTATGATGTAGATGTTGGTATTTCGTAGTTGGAAAATTGATAAGGTGTAAGTACAAATTAAACTATTTACGTTCCTTATACACGCCCCGAAATCTACGAGTCAAACGTATTACCACAGTCTATACCTACAGTCGTCCGACGAGAGCCCGAGCTGCATACAAAGTTCACCGAACTTCGTATGCAGCTCGGGCTTCGTATGATGTATTGACTGTGGTATTACATAAAGCTTAGACTTAAAGCATTTTATGCAGTTGTATTTCTGTATGTGTCTCCATTTTGGTGGTGAAACAATTTATTATGTCGGTGTAGCTTGCTAATGATAGTCAAGGAGATGGAGACGAAAACACCATTATATCTGCAAACTGAAAAGAAACAGAAAGTCTTACAATTTTTGCGCAAGATTCGATTACAGTATGGCCGATTTATTTTGGCAGGTCCGAACTTCGCGCAGAAGGCTGCGTAGTATAAGATTTTTTAGGAACCAAATGGCAATAGGCGAGTGTGAGTGAGAGAACATGCGCGTAACTTCTTAGTGTCTATGTTCGGACCTGCCAAGATAAATCGGCCGTAGTGTACAGACGCTAGCACATCAAGCTACTACAATCTGTCAAATTTCTTTAATAGATTCTCATCTTTATCGCTAAAGCATTAGGTACAAGGTTGATTGGGAAAATTTGACAGTTTCGGGTGGCTTGATGTGCTGGCGTCTGTACTTTGGAACGATATTCCTACATGAAATTAATTAATTTATAATAGTAAAAGTTAATTTAACATAATTATTTCCTTATTAACCTTCCTTTCTGAAGAATAAAAGATGAGGATGGGAGCAGCCTTCTGAAATACTAGTAACACCAAAATGCTCCTACGGTAATGTGGCAGCCGATCAGTTCGTAAAGCATGAAAATTGAAAATAACAAAACATTTTATTTCTTAATTATAGCAGTTTAGATGCGGTCGCTTAAGTGTATCACTCGACGATTGTTTTAAATAATCTGTCATTTGAACAAGATTATTCTTTTATCTCATATTTTTGTCACTTAAAGAGGAATAGAAGATCGAGCTTATAATGGGCGCTAAACCAGCGCTTGGATGGTAAGCCGAGAAGAGACCTAGGATGAAATGTTTTAATTACTTTTATCGGAATAATAACACTTTGTATGACATTTTGTTCCAAACATCGACGGATGTTTTGATTGTTTTGAGTGAAACGATGATTTATTAAAAGTTTCCGTGGAGTTTCTTACCCGTTCTTCTTCATAGGGATCTACTACGCTTTGGAATGGGCAACTAGCTTCATCTTTCTGACTGACCGACCCATTGACAATTCAAAAGTGCCTGTAATTGGTTTATTTGAAATAAATGCTTTGAGTTTGAGTTTTTTTACTATTTAAAAAAGCGGTTAAGTGCGAGTCGGACTCGCTCACGAAGGGTTTCATACCACCGTAAAATATATAACACTATATATTTCTCTAACAAGTTTCTTGTATGGGGAACCCCTTTCATTTTTAACTGTATTTTTTTGTTGTTGTTATACGGGCCATAGTACCTATTAAGTACACACTCTGGTGTCTACTTAGTACCGTTCAAAATATACATCCCTGTGACAGACGGACTGACGGACGGACGGATTTAGTAATAGGGTCCCGTTGACAGGAAAGCCATCAACGGAAACACCCGAGCTATGAATTAAGAATTAAACGCCAAGAATAGCAACTTCTAATAATAACTTTAGACCGTGAATTTTTGGAAACAAATAGTATTGCGCCCACGTTTAAATATCACATATTATATACATTATTATTATTAGGTACATTATATACATTAGGCATTTACTGGACGGCCAAGCTAAATTTAAATTATTTATTGAATTTAAAGGCCAATACGGGCCAATCATAAAAATAAACTAATACAAATACAATTTCAAAATACAATACAATAAAATACAATACAATACAATTTAATTACAGGTCAATACAATTCAATTACAGGTCAATACAATTAAAACAATATTTCCACATTAGCCCGTACATGTACGAGTACCATGTCACAGTGATACATGTACTGACAGTCGAATCGCTGGGCGAAGGTGCTCAGGATACTGTTCGGGCTGACCCACACCCTGCGCACCAGGGATGTGCACCGCTTGCGCATGGTTGTATAAAAACAATCCACACGCGCTACGGCAAATATCCCCCAAGCCCTACAGAAGCGAGGCAGCCCCAACAGCACCCTGAATGCATTATTGTATTGGACGCGTAGAGCGCTGTACTGCTTTTGCGTATAATTCACCCACAGACCGCTCGCGTAGAAGGACGTACAAAATGCCCTGAACAGGGTGATCTTGACGTCTCTTGAACAACGAGCAAATCTGCGTGCTATCATATTCGCACGAACAGACAGCGCTCTACGCTCCCTTTCTATGTCATTATCGTCTTTCAGCTCCGGGGTTAGCAAGTGCCCAAGGTATTTAAACTGTTCTACCCTACTAAGAGAAAAAGAGGATTACGTCTCCCTGTCAGCAAAATGTAGGGCTATATTTATTTACATAAAACCAATAGCTTGAGTAATACTTTGTAAGCTTACGCAGAACGGAGCGCTACAATTATTCGTGACTAGGCATTAAATAGTTACTTTATCTACTGAGGAAGCAGTTCATTTATCGCAATAAACTCTGGATGAAATAGCTGTTTCATCTTGTATAGGAAATACGTAAAGAGCTCTTAACGTATATAAAGCACCTTTGGACCTTTTTAACCGACGAAAAAAAAGGAGGAGGTTCTCAATTCGACACGTCTGTTTTTAATTTTTTTTTTATGTTGACCACGCATAACATTTTACAGAGTAGTTCGATTTGAAAAAAAAAAATATTCGAGAGGCTATACCTCAATGTTGGTCCCATATAAAACTGATTAACTTTGCTTGGATAGTTTTTGAGTTAACTTCAATAATACGTATTTTTTCCCCACTTTTATATGGATGATGTTCTAGTTTCTTTTGCAGGTAGTGGTATTAGAATTTGTGTGGGGTAGGTACCACAACTAAAAACTGAAAAATAAAAACTTTTTTACAAAAAAATACAACCGACTTCCAAAAACAACACTAAAGTGAAAAATAACTATAATTTCGGAAGTCAGTGGCAAAAAACGAAAATACATTTAACCAGACACCGACTTCCGAAATTAAAGTTATTTTTCACTATCTAATGTTGTTTTTGGAAGTGGGTTGTATTTTTTTGTAAAAAAGTTTGTATAAGAGAATATTTTGATAATGATGGAATCCTATCCTACCAATCCCTTTCATTAAGGAGATTATTGGACCTAAAGCGTGGTCACTGTTGGACTGCATGGAAAAGAAAGAGAAGCGCGATGTCACAACACTGGTAATTTATTGCAAAATACATATGAAACAATTAATTTAGTCAATATGTTCCTTGTAGAATAATCTGACAAGAGATCAGAATGATTGCATGTAAGTGTATTAGTATGCTTTTTAATCGTTAAAAGATTTTTTTTGAGTTATCTTCTTGATTTTTTCTATCGTATCAAATTAATTGTGTACTGTGTTTTCAACACACTATCTAACCATAAATATCCTGAAGAATATCATATATTTTTCTGATTTTGTTTACTGCAGTAGATCATGTACTTTTAGGCAACAGGTATAAAACTTGCGTATAGTTGCGTTTAGGTCCTGTAGTCTCCTTATGTAACAATAAATCACTTAATATTTCAAATAATAATCACAATTATTTAAATAGCGGCCATTCCATTTACATAGACAATTTTATATTTTTTTTTTTTTTTTTTTTTTTTTTTTTTTATATTTCAGGTCAGAAACTTCACTGTCATTGGGAATTCACTACTCTGTCTTGTTAGGTACTCATATATATTGTTCTAAATCTATATAAATAAACGTCTAGTATCCAAAGCAGCAACGTCGATAAAATCACTTTGAATGAATATTATGTCAGCATTATTTTTCTGCCCTTATCAAAGTTTAATTAGACTTTCAAGTGTGTACTTTCCTCTTTACCATATCTCTAATACAATAAACAATACAACACAACAAAACAAAGACACAAAACTATAAAATTCATCTATTCTTAGATTTCTTAGGTTGCCACTCTGGTTATAGCCACTGACTTTCGTACTTTAATAGTCTTGGAACAGGCTTCTTAATCCTCCATCAACTGGATAGTACTTTAAATCATATTTTTTCTATCATTAGTGGTACTTACGTTTAAAATTCCTGGCAAGCCTACTCAATGCTTCTTCTGAAAACTTTTTGTAATAGGATGTCACCACAAATAAACGCTGTTTAATATTTTTTTTCCTTTCCTATCCATTCTCGTCACACCCACATCCCACTTATCATTCTCTGCTCAGCTATGCTTATTACTTATTCATCCCTATTGTGGCCCAACATTCCGAATTTAGAAGGTAGGGTGAGCTCTACAAATTAAAAGCTGACCTACAATAGAACACTAATGGTGACACAGTTAGATCAGTACATTTTTAACTAGCTTTTGGCCGCGGCTTGGCCCGCGTGGGTAACGGAAAATCTCCCACGGGAACGTACTACCGAGATTAAAAGTACCCTGTGTTAATCCAGGTTTTAAACTACCTACTCTGTGTGCTAAACTTCATCCAAATCCAGACCAACGGACAAAAATTCTTCGTTACTGTTTTAATATAATTTTTATTTTATATCAATAGTAAAGCCAACTTGAGGCCTCAAGCGAGGTGTCCATTAGGTGTTGCGCTAAACTTTTTAGAGTTAAACAAATATAATTTACAGCAGTTCTGTTTTGTTCAACTAATCCGGTGCTTACTAGGATGGGCTTCGGTAATAATCGTCATCTGCCTAGCCTTTTCCCAACTATGTTGTGGGTGGATGCAGCTGAATACCAGGGCGAGTCTAATCTAGTAAGCACTCACTTTGGGTTTTCATAACTTGGATTGCAATTACAAACACCTTTCACATCGATTCTATAATTATTAATAATAGTATTATTTTATTGTCTTTTACATATTAGGTCTTTACCTATGAAATTGCCGTTCTGAAGTACTGGCCATTTCAAATCAAAATAATTTTTGTTTGGCTAAGAATTCTAATTTTAAAAATTAATTTTATTTTAAAAACATGGATTTTTTTTTCCAAAAGTAGTCATTTGTTTATTGATTAGTGTTACATTTTCATCGCATTTCAATCTTTTTCCTCATCATGGATACGTTAAAAATTCGAGTAATTATGGAATATGAGTACCGTCGTGGCAGCAACGCGGCACAAGCGGCACGCAATATCAACGACGTTTACGGAGCTAACACTACAAACCAACGCACCACTTGTTATTGGTTTGCTCGCTTCCGTTCTGGAAATGTCGACCTGAAAAATGAACCTCGCGGTCGTCCGAAGACTTTGGTCGACAATGAAGAATTAAAGGCGATTGTGGAAGCTGATGATACACAATATACGGCTGAATTAGCAGCAGCTTTCGACGTTAGCGTCAAAACAATATTGGTCCATTTGCGTCGAATTGGCAAGGTAAAAAAGCTTGACAAATGGGTGCCCCACGAACTCAATGATCGCCAGCGCGAAGTACGCGTCGAGACGTGCCTTGCACTGCTCAACAGACACACAAATGAAGGAATTTTGAACCGCATTGTTACCTGCGATGAAAAATGGATTCTGTTTGATAACCGCAAGCACTCAGCAAGTTGGTTGGATCCTGGTTCAGCACCTAAACAATGCCCTAAACGAAAACTTACCCCTAGAAAAGTGATGGTCACTGTTTGGTGGTCTAGCGCCGGTGTGATTCATCACAGCTTCTTACCAAACGAGGTGAGCATTACTTCAGATGTGTACTGTGAAGAACTGAACACAATGATGGAGAAGCTGGCACATCTCCAACCAGCATTGGTCAATCGCTCGTCTCCGCTGCTCCTGCACGACAACGCGCGACCTCATACTGCACAGCAGACGGTCTCCAAGTTGCAAGAACTGGGGTTGGAAGCTCTCCGTCATCCGCCCTACTTACCAGACCTTGCGCCTACAGACTACTACTTTTTCCAGAATTTGGATAACTTCTTGGCGGGAAAAACATTCAATACCCGAGAGGCAGTACAAAATGCCTTTGAAGAATTTGTTGCCTCCCGTCCAGCTGATTTCTTTAAGAAGGGCATAAATAAACTGCCACTGCGTTGGCAAAGATGCATTGATTGCATGGGTGATTACTTCGATTAATACAAATAAAAAATGCATGAAAAAAATTCGTTTAAATTTTTTCATACAAAACGGCAATTTCATAGGTAAAGACCTAATATCTCCGGACTCTGAGGTCCCGGACCTTTGGAAGGCGTACGAGGGTCCGAAGCCAATTCGCAGAAGCCCGTTAGACGCTTTCAATGAAATGAGGCACCAACTGACGATTATCCCTGTACGCACTATGTAAGTGCACCCAAGGACAACCCCCCGTTGGTGTAGGACTATTGCAGGATATGGAAACAAAGATATTGGATTATCAATTTTGGTGGCTAAAGTGGACTGGTTACCTAGAACTATGAAAGGACTTTGGCCCCTGCCTGATCAATGTTTTATTAGGTACACGAAAAAAATATTATTATTAGTACCTACTATTATAGCTATTACGTCAAATCTGACTAAGTAATAAAGCTTCATAGTCATATACTATAACAAGACGTATGAGATAATGTGTGATAGATGTGCTCTGATAACTTCAATCTAAAGCACCTACGTCACGGATGTCACGTCGCTACCACATGACGCAATTTTCCCTTCATTGTTAGAGTGCGTTTTCACTGACGTGGAGCTTGGCGGAGCGGAGCGGAGTGGAGATTTCGAGCACTGTGATTGGTCTGACCGCCCTGCTCGACTCCGTTCTGTACGGCTTGGGGCCGCGTGTTTATATATTTTATTTGAAAGTCTGTTCCGCTCCACTTAGGCTGCGTTTCCACTGACGCGGAGCTGGGCGGAGCGGAGCGGAGACGTGCAGGAATCGTCCAATCACAGACGAGACAAGAGACGCGATGAGGATTTCAACCTTTATGATTGGTCGATTCCTGCAAGTCTCCGCTCCACTCCGCCCAGATCCGCATAAGTGGAAGCGCACCCTTACACTGTTTCGATTGTCGCGGAGTAGACATTTCGAGTACTGATATTGGTCAATTCACGGTCCGCTCCTCTGCATTCCGCCCAGCTCCGCAACAGTGGAAACGCAGGTTTAAAGTCTACAAAAACTACAGGATGGTAAATTCATTGAGGTCGGTTTATGACCTCTTCATTGTCACGACTACCCAGCGCGTAGCTTCGAAGCTGGCATCGGTAGAAGAGTTTGTTCAGCAGATTTTTTGGCGATGGCAGCGTCGTCATCACGTCAAGAACTTTGACGACTGCGGTCTCTCCAAGGGGCATTTCTTATAAGCCTTAAACCTATTCTATCTATAAACAGTCTAATTGTGGTATATGTTTAGATAAGAGCTGTCTAAAGATGGTCACAGGGAAAACAACATAGTCTAATAGGGTAAATTAACTCAAGTCAAAATTTTAAAACCTTCAAGCTCGAATAAGTGCAAAATGTCTAAAAGCGGATTCTTATAAGTTTTAAGTCTTAAGTTCTTATTTTAAGTCCTTCTATAGACTAACCAATTATTTTAGTCTAAATATAGTTAAATTATTCTATAAATATTCAATAAAATCTATTAATACTGTTAAAAGTAGTATTCACAAGTATGTTCTAGATATAATCATTTAGTAGATATTTTTCAGTGTTCATCTATTGATACAAATTAAAAGTGCGTCTTTAGGGGTTTTTACATAAAAAAATATCATTTTTAGAGTTTTCATACTATTAATTGGAAAAGTTTGGGCAAAGTAAAAAATATTAAAAGATCTGGTGGGTTTCATAGAAAAGTGCAGCAATATTTAAATAGCAACCTAACCCAAGCAGAGATCCCGTAAAGTTCTCTTCGCGCAATAGTACCTAAGTAATACAGCTGAAGAACCTTCAACATCAAACACTGTATCACAATCTGCACCTGCCTTCCAAGATCCTGCTGTAGCTATTTCTTTTATAGCATTCTATAAAATTATAAGCACCTATAACGTTACATTGTGTGGTGCAATTTGACAACTTCAATGCTCTAGCTCTACTACGTTTTGTTAGAACAATATGTGGATCGACAACAATATTATTTGTCTTTTACTTACCCTTTTCTTGGCGTATTTTGCATGAAACACTCCGCACTTTTTAAACACAAACTATTCCTATAACAGGTTTAGAGAGACTTCGAAAAGAATAAATCGTTTACAAACATAAAGTTTTATAGACAACCATAAAATAACCTTAAGAGCTGAAACTGTTCTACAAGACGAACTTGAAACTAGAAAGTAAAATTAATCTATTCATATTCTAAAGCTTTTCTATAGATTAATCTATAGAAAAATTACTCTTAAAAAAACCATTAGATCTTATCGCTTTTTTAATGCTTAATAAAATAGTGGCTGTGTCGCAAGAGGAAACATAAAACGTCTTGCATACTTACTTACTTATATTTACTTTATGGGTTTTCTAGTTTATTTAAGTTTTCTAAAAACAATTAAAATGAAAATCTACTATTGTTCATTTTTAGGGTTCCGTACCTCAAAAGGATAAAAGGGACCTTTATAGGATCACTTGTGTGTCTGTCTGTCTGTCTGTCCGTCTGTCACAGCCAATTTGCTCCGAATCTAATGGACCGATTAAGTTGATATTTGGTACACATATCAATTTCTGTGACCCAAACACGGACAGGTAAAGTACATAAATGAATTGTCAATATGGGGGTCACTTTTGGGGCGCAAATAACAAAATTAAAAAAAAAAGTTTTGCAAACTATACCGTGTTACATATCAAATAAAAGGACTTACTATGAGGGTCTCAAATATTTTTTTTTATAATTTTAAAATAAATTGTTTTAAAGTTATTTAAGAAAATAGACGAAAATTTACCATACCCCCCCCTTATCTCCGAAACTACTGAGCCTAAAACTTTGAAAAAAATACAGAAAATAGATCTTTATCTGTAGATTACAAGAAAACCTATATATTTTTTTTTTTTGGAATGGCATCTCGTAGTGTGACCATGAGAGGTCTCGACTACTTAACCGGACTTTCCTGTGGGTGCCTTTAAGCAAGCTCAAAAGCCTACAGCCAGGGGCATAAAATACTAACTAAATTATAAACTAAACGACTGCGCACTAAGGGCACCCCCTGTGGGGTACGGACCTCGGCTTAGGGAGTCGTTGTCATTGACCAATGATAAACAAGGCAAAGCAATAGGCTGGACCAAGTTAGGGGAATTATTATTATCAGGGGAGTTTAAAGCTACAGGCTTAGGTACGCCACCAGCTGGCTCGATTAAACCGATCAAGGGACGTGAATTTACATTTACGTTAGATGGTCTTAAACGCGATGGGCCTCGGCGGCGAGGCCGGAATGTAGATCTGTGTTTGTGGAAAACCTATAAGAAGTCTGTGGTCTTAAAATAACATGGTAAATCTCTCAATATTTTGAGTACAAACTTACATTTACAGTTGTAATGTACGGAAGAACATGTTTTTCAACTACAATGTTAAATTTGTTCTTGGAATAATTCATCCCAACTACGGAACCCATCATTGAGCGTGGTCCGACACGCACTTGGCCGGTTTTTGATATATAATTTATACTTAAATATTTAAAATAGAGCGAGCGCATTTGTTTTACAACAGGTTTTTCGCTATCTTTCACGATGTATAGAAAACCGCACGTCCATTCGCGCTTATCAAACGTAAACACATTGAACACAAGAAAAAGTAAGGATTGATAATTAATTGAATATCGTCATGTTGCTAAAAATGTGTTAGTTTATATCGCGAACGCGCGCGCTGTCATTGTCCGTTCAGGCTCACTTTCGTGCACTCGGACAATCCTGGGTTTTCGTTCGGGCTCACTTTCATGCAATGGTTGCGCGAGTGGATATCTTTTGGTTTTAAAATTACATTATGAAGAACAGCTGTCATGAACTTAATATAGTCTAAAAACTATCTAGAAGTATAAAAATGCTCTTAAAATTATGTTGTTGCATTCTTGATAGCTTTCTTGACTAACAAGATAAGAAAAAGACATTACCTACCTGTCTTAACACTAGCTATACGCATTTTCTCAAGTCAATCTTGTGAGCTATTATTAAAGTTGTGCCCACTTTTACTATAGTGTATCTACTAGCATTCTTGAAGATATCTTGAATACTTTACTCTTAAAATAGAAAATCGAAATAAATTCTATTAGATATCCTATAGTAATTTTTTAGATAAAGATTTGCCCCTTGGGTCAGTCGCCTGTTTGGTGACAATGAAGAGAATATGTAAACTTTTGGATTATTTACGTAGTGCAGTATCGCAGAGCCACAACATATTTTGATACAGGACTACAGCACTACAGAGCTTAGTGACGTCCATTCACCCTAGTTCCGTTCTTGACCTTTTTTTCGTAGGTACACCCACATTAAAATTTCTCCAATTACAGTAAGCGCTGCCCACGAAAACTGTGTTTAAAATTTTAATACAGGGCGAGCTTATTGTCATGCACCGGGCACGTTTCCAAGCCACGAGCTGCCATATAAATTCGTAATGAACAAACCTAATAATGCTCTGTCGACCTCTGACAACAAATTCAGGACAAAGAGGTGGTATTATTCTCTGCCTGAAAAACTAAAAAGCCGGCCAAGTTCGAGTCAGACTCGCGCACGAAGAGTTCCGTGTCATTATCTATAAAAAACAACAAAAAAATCATGTCTGTTGTATGGGAGCCCCCTTAAATATTTATTTTATTCTGCTTTTAGGGTTCCGTACCTCAAAAGGAAAAAACGGAACCCTTATAGGATCACTCGTGTGTTTGTCTGTCTGTCTGTCCGTCTGTCTGTCCGTCTGTCACAGCCAATTTGCTCCGAATCTAATGGACTGATTAAGTTGAAATTTGGTACACATATGAATTTCTGTGACCCAAACACGGACGGGTAAAGTAAATAAATGAATTTTGAATAAAGAGGTCACTTTTGGGGGACAAATAAGAAAATTAAAAAAAAAAGTTTTGCAAACTACACCATGTGTGTCAAATGAAAGGGGTTACTATGAGGGTCTCAAATATATTTTTTTATAATTTTAAAATAAAGTGTTTTAAAGTTATTTAAGAAAATAGACGAGGTGAACGGAGTAGAAGCGTATGGCATACCTAGTTTTTTTTTTTTAAATAGCTTATTCAGAAAAAAATATCTAAGTATCAATAAATACTACAAATTCGTTGTAAACTTTTAATTTTAGAACAAAAAAAACATAAATTTTGAAGAAAAATAATAAATCCTTTAAAAATATCGAAATTCAAATCCAACCGGCATTATGATTTGAATTTTGATTTATTTAAATTAAAAACTAGATATGCCATAGGCTTCTACTCCGTTCACCGAATATACCCTATTTTTTTCGAGACGGTAAAAAAAGTCATCCAGTATAAATGATGGTACGGAACTCTCGGTACGCGAGTCCGACTCGCTCTTGACCGGTTTTTTTTCATGCTTTCACAGGATCTTGTGACTGAAATAAATCAATGGTGTATAGAGTCTAGTGATACGAGGGCGGCAATGAAAATTTCGGGTATCAAGGAAGTGACACGACATTACTATTTAAAAATGTATTTATTGCTTTTCGAAGTATTCTCCGCGAAATTTGACACATTTTTCCATACGATGGAACCAATCATTATCATTGAAGCAACCATTCCATTCGGAAGTTGGGGACTCCAAAATGGCCGTTTTGTAGGCGTCTACAGCTTCTTCAGGTGATGAAAATCTCTGACCACGCAATTTATTCTTTATTTTAGGGAAAGTATAGAAATCATTAGGGCTTAGGTCGGGGCTGTACGGCGGATGGTCTAATAATTCTATGTTTTCTCCTCTAAAAACTCTTTTGTTCTGTGCGCGGTGTGAGAACTCGCATTGTCGTGATGGAGGATGATGCGGCGGTTGCAGTTCTCTTTACGGAGTTCAGAAACGACCTGTGGCAAACAAATGCTAGCATACCGTTCTGCATTAACCGTTCTTTGTCCCTCAAGAGGAATAGTTGCATCATCGCCGGATCTGGAGACAAACGTGGCCACCATTGTTTTTGCAACACTCCGTGAACGAACAATTTTTGTTGGCTTAACTCATTTTCGAACACCCAAACTCGTGACTGGTTTTTTGTTTCGGGTTCGTACGCGTATATCCAGGATTCGTCACCTGACACGATGTTGTGTACAGCATTTGAGGGTCCTGCGTGGAATCTTTCGAGAGTTCTGACGCACCAAGTAAAGCGAGCCGCTTTTTGCTCTTCACAGAGCGAATGCGGTATCCATCGGGAAAACAACTTTTTTACACCTAATTGTTCATGCAAGATTATTTGTATTTGACTCATGCCAATGTCTAAAGTTGCCTGAATTTCGCGGTATGTCACATGTCGACCTTCCTCAATCAGCTTATGCACAGCATCAACGTTTTCTTGGGTGACTGCAGTTTTTGGACGACCTTGACGGGGATCATCACTGAGCTTGACACGTCCACGTTGAAATTCAGCAAACCAGCGATAAATTGTGGTTTTGGATGGGGCTTCATCACCAAATGCAAAAATGATCCGGTCAACACACTGTTTTTGTGTTAAACCACTTCGAAAGTCATAATAAATCATCGCTCTTGAATTTTCTCGAGTCAATTCCGTTTTCTCAACGACTAAACAAGTTTGACAAAACCTTGTGACAAGACCGAGAATCTTTTTAAAAAAAAATAAATGGTACCTATTCGATTTTTAAAACCAAGGAGTTTTCAATTAGAAAATTTTGTAATATGACAGGAACAATGGAAATATTCCATTCCCGATACTTTTAGTGCAGCCTATGTAGTAACCTACCTACATGACACAATTAATAAGACCCTAATTTACGAAGGCCCTCATTAGTTTGGTTTCCCAATCTACCCTTGCTTTACAATGTCGTAAATAAAAAGGAAAAGCTTTACGTGTTTATTTTTATATCTTACATCGTGACCTATTTCTCGTCTTCTTCCTAGAGGGTTTTGTTAGAGTGATCTAGTGTCAATTTGTTCTCCAAAACAAAATTAACCTAGGATATAATATTGTAAAATTAGGCAGATGCTTCTAAAAAATTACTTTACTAACACTGAGTGTAGATACTTCGAAAACTTTCCTCTCAAAATAAACACAAAAAAAAGCATTGAGGAGTTTTTTAATCTTTATCGCAATCCTCTTTAAAAAAGTACTTAAGCTTGTTGGGAGTACCTAGGTGGTAGGATAGCCTCTTCCCATTATTATAAATATTACCCATTAACCAAGTTTGCCTTTACAGGACTTGTTTGCCTTCAGAAGGTGAAGCCAAACTTGGATAATGGGTAATATAAACCGATGATAACCCGCCAGTTATTAACCCCATCTATCAGATATATATAGCAAGAGTTTCAAAGAGATCATGAGACATCTGTGGAACAAAAATAAGTCTAGCTAGAAAGCCAGCTGGGTATTCGATCGAACTGCCATCTATTGCATGAAATACAAAATGCTCAGAATCCACTTTGAGTAACGTGAAAACAGCTTACACGTTTAATAATAGATGGCGCTGCATGTAGTTGTGACTGTAGTTTGTTCTCGATGGGGAGCACAGAGTACCTACTTTCTTATATAGGTAATGGGGAGTTGGGGAGATGGCGCTAGTAGGGTTTACAACGTGATAAGTGCGTCATCACCCTTTTTTTTCGATCTTTGCTAACACACTGCTGCATGTCTAATTGAACATGATTGATGGTACAGCAGAGATACATCGATGATAAGATCTTCTGTGATCTGTCCAAAGCTTTTCATTGCGTCGGTCACAATATGCTTTGGATTATGAAGACAATATAATGAGATTCATAGATGAAAACTAGAACTAGTATTATTAAGCTCTCAAAGCAGCAACACATATGTATAGGCATTACATTACATTTAAGTTTTACGTTTATTTATACGGGTATGCCACAAGGCTCAATACTGGGCTCTTTTCATTTTGTTTTTAGGGTAACAAATTACAACCTTTTACAAAAGAAAACATCCTTTGCATACCGTACTAGAAGTTCTAGAAATTACAAGGTTTGTTGCTTGAGTTAACAAACTAAGTAATAAGATATGCTCTCTAAGCTTGACTGGTAAGTCTAGCAACCAGAATTTTTCCTGCCAATATTATTCTGCGGCAAAACTATTTTAAAGGTTGTCATGTTTTTATGAACTGAAGTTTTTTATTGGCAAGGGTCTTCTAATCTACAACCCAACTATTACTCAAACGAACAAAAGCGGAACCAATATGCTCCTAATCTAGACATAAATTATCTATTAAGTAAATTACAGCCAAAAACCGTTTACTTAAACGGCTATTCTGAGACATAATTACCTGCTAAATTTTTGGACCCATCTTTTGTGGTCAACCACTTATTACGCTACCTTATATTCGCGCCAATCCCCAAAAAAATATTATTCTAACTGGATAAAGATTCTAGGTAGGTGCTTACTGAATGCCTCTCGTGGAATAATAGTTAGTAGCTATTAGGATAATTTATAGCCGTTTATTATCCAACGAACTCGCAGAGATTTGATTATCGATGTAGTATTTTTTTCGTCGGACACCGCAGATCGCGTGTCGCGTGCTCCGACGTTTTTTTTTCGGTTTGTGTTTCGGGGGTGTAACGCACAAAAAATATAACCGGCCAGCGACTACTGGAATATAATTTTTGACAATTTTATAAATTATACAGGCGTATCGCTTAATAATGGGTAGCTACGGGCATGTTTTTATTGTTCCTAAGACAGTCAGTAGCATTTGGGCTCTTATTATGTTAGAACGAATATTGTACGCTTGTAATAGGTTAGAAATATAATACAAGTAGGTATAGAGTAGTGGAGTAGTGGTTTTAGAACTTTATAAAATTACAATTACAGTTACCATCAGGGTTTATTCCAATGTGCAGAAATAATAAATAATCTAATGTAATGAATTAATTTCATATGGGTTATGTTGCACTTATGATGACTTTACTTTTATCTCTCATTCCCATACCGAGTGTCTTAATATCGCGGCGAATCGGCGCGGGCGCAGCATTGCGGCGATGAAATTGCGCGGTCGCGCGCGCCTGCGCTCCACCGCGAAACTTGAGCCCTGGCGCAGCAGCCTGCACTTTACAAATACTACATAACGTCAAGATTCTGTATTGCTAACGTTACATGAGCTTCGAGCGTTAAAAAAATAGATAGTATTTCAAACGGGATGTAATCTTTTTTCGTAAATGATCAAGGTAAGGTGTTCTATCAAATCCCATATTTTAGATAGGGACTAATCTTGGCAAGTTAACGCAAATAGCCCATCCAGGATTTGTCCCTTGAAATATCTTGAGTAAGTGTTCTGGACATTTTACTTGTATTCACCAGTCCGTTAGACAAGAGGGCTTAAGGCTTCAGTTGCTTGAATCCAAGAAAACTGAAGTTAGAGCTTATTGAACAAGTTTTCAGTTTTTGTTCTCAGATGGGACAATGTACTTATGAAGTATCTAGAAGAAACTGTACCTACCTGCATATAAGACTAATCCAATTTTCTCACAATCAAAACAGTTGGAATTCGTATGCCGTGATCACGTTACGACTCGCCGGCGCGCCCAGTAGCGATGCCTGCCCGAGCCGAGCATTTTTTGTCTCATCTCTGACAGATCGAATTAAAATAAATGCTCCGATAAAGCGTCCTATAATATCATCCTGTATTTGGTTACGTGGACGAGTGACGTGCAGTGGGAATATACGAACGCCGTAGGTGGGACCAGAGATTATTTTTAAAGTTGCTCTATGTTTTTTTATGATTAAGATTGGGAGTAAGTATATCAAAAACGTTTAAACGTTTTGATTGTTCGGATTGGGTTGTATTGTTCACGGGTAGGTAATTGCTACTGCTGTGTTTATCTCCTATTGCATCCAGTGCTAATTCTTACTTCTTATTTTCCACTCTTTTCCATAATTTTTGCATCACCTCTTTATGCTTTATGCGGTTGTAGGAATATTAACCAGATATTCTTGTAAGATGTTTATGATGATAACAAGGAGAAACAGTTCACAGGGTTCAATATTTGTAATCCAGCGATTGTTTCTGATTAAGAAACTATTTAGTTTCTATTATTTTCAACCGACGATGCCCGATTATTGCTGCGGTGCAAGGAAACGAACGTAAAAGGGCAGGAAAAACTAGAAAGTATTTAACACTAACATAATTATATTAAATGCTTCACCGATAAAGTGTTACAACAACGTGTAAACAAAATTTCAACCAACAGGTACATTAGATAACAACAGTCAACAACAAACTCAGTCAGGCGTAAAAGCTACTGAATTCAACGGAAAAAGGTTTGCCTTTTTTTCTGGCAGACCGTTACAAATTGCCAGATGGTCTATTTTCTTGTTTCAACACATCCATAATAATTATGGTCGACACGTATGATATATGCTTCAACGAGAATTGGGAATTCAGTAGCAAAGCACCGAGAAAAGTAAACACTTAGCTGTGTTGTGAAGAACACCATCACTGTATTGTTTGACGCGCTATGTGTATATTTCTATTGTGTGGTTCGATTTATGTGTTTGCAATTTTTCAGGGTGAGGACAATAGAGAAAATGCGTATTCAGATTTAGAGCTGGTGTCTGGTGAAAATTTAATGTGTTGACCATAATTTTCATAGGAGACAAAACACAGGAGAGCTTTTTACTAGTTATTCATTTTACTATTATATTTTATACTCAATTACTTATTTAAATACTAATAATAAAACTGAAGAGTTTGTCTTTTGTCTGTTTGTCGATATTATCCGAACAACTTGTAAAAAGGGTTTCTTGTCGTGTCACTGCTCATCAGCAGAAACCGAAATAAACAAAAAAGTTACAAAATTAATTTCAAAAGTTCATCGTACAATATGAACATCTACATGCCCAAAAATTTAAAATACTAAAACAAAAGCAATTTCATCTTAATCGTTCGAAATACTTGAGCGGAGGCAGAGCGATATCCACCTTATCGAGTTACCTAGGCTACTGGGCATCTCCGAGCAGGCCAGGCGAAATGATATAACCATAACCTTGACAAAAAACAAACAAGCCTTTATTTATTCAACCCTAAAGTTTAATATCAAATGAGGGTATAGTATGGACTTGAAACAAAGAACGAACGCACAATAATAGTCGCTTCGGTGATTTTATGGAAACGTGATATCGTGTTGGCCTCTTACAAAAAGAATAAAGCGAAACTCGAACGAAATTGTTTTAATCGTCGGGTCCACGGTGTACTCCTTATTACTTAGTAATTATATTAAAACGATTATGCAATGTATTCTATTATTTAATCATGTAGTTATATACAAAAAGTATCTATGGAGGTTTAACAAAAAATTAAATCTACAAATTAGTTTTTTACTGAATGGTTAAACGCATCATGTGTTATTGCCATACGGAGGTGGGTACAAAAAACATGATTGCCCAAACAATACATTGTCAATGGTTCGTTGTAACGAGTTTAGTCATCTCGATCGTGACCGTTGACGTAAAAATAATGACGTGATGCGATGTGACACCGTACGATTTGTTTGAACTAACTTGCGCATGAAATATCGGTCGGAGTCAGCTACCGATGGTTCGCTGGCTTACCTACCGCCGCCGCGGCCACAGAAAAAACTTATAGTTCTGTCTTAAGGCATCCGAATTCCTTTGAAGCAAATACGTGTGTGTAATCGCACGTAACAATTTATTTAATTCAGCGCAAGTTAAAACTCTGAACGAGAAACAAAAAGTCGATTTAGTAGTTCGACATGGTTATTCTTTCATTGTGATTTTGTGGTAGCCTTTGTTTATTCATCGAGCGCAAAGTTTAGTATTCGCGTTGGCGGCGCCCTGCCTACCTGAGGTTTCCGTGAAGCGCGGATCGCGTGTCGAATACAACGGTGAACATTCACGAAGTGGACTTTTAATGGAGCCTGATAACCTGACCAACGTTACATATTTCGTTCCTTACTTACTGCAAAATCATAGCCTCACTAGAATCCTTTTAAAAATTGGTTCTGATGAAACACCAAAACATGCCATGAAAATGTTTTATAAAAAGGATAGCTTGCAGGGTTTTTAAAACTTTCTTTTAAATTTCAAAGCACATGACGAACGACACATCGTCGCAAGGAACAGGTGACAATGAAACAAAGCCCTAATAGATTTGCAAAGTTGACATCAAAAGGGTGAAAAGCGTAAGGTATCTTTTTACGAAGTTTCGGAAACCACAATAAAACCGCATGCCTTTTAAACGGTGTCGCGTGGCTGTTATACTAAAAACTTTTACCAAATTATGCTCCGCCATTCAAAGCATTTTGGCACATGGCTTGCCTGCTTAATAGCCTGGAAAAATACCTCATAAGTTTTATGGCCAACGAATTAATTTAAGAAGTTTTGAGAGTTGTTTTCTTCCTAATTATTTCTAGGGTGTTTTATTGTATCAATAAACAGATCTTGACAAACGCAAGGGGATTATCTAACACTGTCAGGAGACAAAACATCTATAAATTAACCTGTTTATTTATAATGGCACTAAAGTTGTCGCCTTTTAACCGATAATGAGGTCTCATTAACCGTTTTTGAGGACTTTTGTAATGTAGCAGTGACTAGTTTACAAGTTTTTGTAACCACATGACGTTTTATGAGGATTAAGTTAGAGTAGTTGGAAGCCGTTTACTAAGGGGGTGGTGAAATGGCACTATGGCGGTTTAGTCTATCGCAGTCCATGCTATACCAACTTCTGGCTCGCCAAAGTTCAAAAATGTTTCAATATTACTGCCTGCCTCATCTGTCTTATTCAGGTTATCGGTTCTAACCTTTTAACCCACAGAAGTGCTAACAGTAAAAACAACAAAAATTCGTTAAATATATTAACTATCGCACTGGTTTCAAGCCCAAGGATTATCTGCAAGCATGCAAACTTCATAATATACTGCCACTGGAAACAGGCGTATGATTCTGGACATGCTTTTTCTTTGTATTATAATGTAGTGGGGACATTGAGAGTACCACTTTAAATGATCTAGTTCTGAGATTGAGTGTTCCGTCTCGACGGACTAGGCACACACAGTTAAGTATTCGATGTACCGCGCAAACTACGCTCAAAATTCTGTCATTAGTAGGATATTAAGAAACTTTAACAAAAAAAATCTCATATTTAACACCAAAAAAGGTACATTCAAGAAACTATTGGTAACTTCTGTATGCGACGATTTGACTAATATTTTTAAATAGAGTTGAATGTAAGAATCCATTCACCACTACAACACTTCATACACACACACACACACCCACCCACATTACACACTTTGATATGCTTGCTTAGATGGTTTTAGCATGTCATCCTGTTGTTTCTGATGCATGTAATAAGTGTTGCTTTAAAATGTAAATTGTAAATATAATTGGCTGTAAGATTGGTTTTTATCTATTTAGGTAAAATTGTTAAAGAGCTGTGGATTTTGTAATAAATAAATAAATAAATTACACAGTGGATTGTCATTAAGTATCGACTTACTTTGTCTTACCGCGCATCAAGTCTGTAGCAACATCCTTTTTGCATATCTCTGCAACATTTATGATATTTCCCATAGTCACAATTGGGAGTTGCTCTCATTTATTATTAAAATACAGTCTGTTTTTGTTGCATATCAAACATTATACCCACATAAATATTCGGTTCCTCCGTTCACGATGAATTGAATAGTAGGAGAAAAAAAACCTGATATAAGTTAAATCATGTCGCAGGCACGTATTAAGAGCTACATTATTGCTACAAACCTGAATCAGTGGGTGAGCAAGCGATGCATCAATTGAGCGCCGCAAGGGGCCGCCACCGTCCCGTCACTCTGCCTTCAGAGCGAACAATGTTTACCTCGCCGAATATCGATGTCCATACGTTTCTTTATACAAAATCATCGACTGTCGACATTTTTAATGTAATGTAATATTTTATTACTTATAAGCTCTTTTGAATATAAACTTCCTTACATTCGAAATGCGAATTCTCATAATCAATAAGTCGACCGTATGATTTCAGCGGATCCACCAGCAGTTTGCGGAGGTTCGGAAAGTTGTGATAATTTATTTAATTAAATTGAATCGATAATGACACGTTTTGCATTATATAATGGAGCACATCTCTCGAAATGTTAAGGCGATAATAAAGGTATGGTCAGTGATGCAGTTCGGAGAAGCTGCGGCGCGGACGTCGCATTCCCGCGCTCCTTCACGGCGCATGCGCGAAACGCCGCCGACACAACTCGATCGTAGATAAAAACCACTTATGACATGAACCATGCCTTTATTCCAACAAATTGATTTCGAACATAGAAGTCATATCAGCGATTCCGATCTCTGTAGCGTTGTGTGCTTTGGAACAAACGCAATGTTATCGTTTATGAATTGACACGTTACTTCGAAATGCACCTCACTGTGAGCAAATGATTGATTGCACGGTTTTATTCGATTATTATTATACGTAACCGGTACATGAAGTTTCCGAAAATTTGTATGTATTTAATTTATAGGTAGAGTCACAGAAGAAAGTCGGAATTCGTAATAATTTCTAACAGAACACGTTCAATTATTATGGTATCCGAGCCCGTGATCAAGATAACCGATTATTAATCGTCTCTAATTACTGCTGGTGTTAGTTCGACCTTTATCTGGACACCATTTACCTATGGTTATCAAAAAAACTTAACAAAAAGTGTAAAGAAAGGTTGATTTGTACCGCGATGTGTTCCGCCGGTGACCGCTTCACCTGTTCGTTGTTTGGCTGGCGGCTGTTAAACAAAAGGGTTCAAATATCACAGTTTTTGGGATATAATCGCCATGAATGAAATAAATCTTATCGATAATAACTGCACTTGTGAAGGCTTAGATTATCGCTGTAATGTATGGGCGAGGAATTTATTACTGGATGTGTGATTTATTGAAAGGATATCCTTGTTTTATTTAACATGTGGACGAGTATGTATTAGCACAATGATGGATTTAATTGGTGGCCCGTGTTTGGATACAAAGGTTATAGAGTAAATTGACGAAGGAAATATGTTTAAGAAAGACGTAGATTGTTTTCATGATGTCTGTACAACGGATTCAAAAGTTAAGTACCTAGGTACCATTTTCAGTTTTAAGCTCTTTCGTACCTACTCGTAGCTATACCGGATGACTTTTTTTACTGTCTCGAAAAAAATAGGGTGTATTAGGTGAACGGAGTAGAAGCGTATGGCATTACTAGTTTTTTTTTTTAATAGCTTAGTCAGAAATTAATATCTAAGTATCAATAAATACTACAAATTCGATGTAAACTTTTAATTTTGAACAATAAAAACATACATTTTGAAAAAAAAAAATCCTATAAAAAAATATCGAAATTCAAATCATATGCAACCTGCATTATGATTTGAATTTTGATTTTATTAAAAAAAAAAAAAAAAAAAACTAGATGTGTGGCTTCTACTCCGTTCACCGAATATACCCTATTTTTTTCGAGACGGTAAAAACGGTACATATACTATGCGCTATCGTTATTCCAATTAACAGTACCTATGACTATTTGGCCAGTGTATTTTTTTTTATGCTTGAGGCAGAGAAGGCATCAATTTACTAGCTTCTGAAACGTTAATGCTAAAAATATATCATATCACACCACAGAAAAGGCTGGGCAGATTGACTGGGGGACATAATGATGTCCCAGTCAATCTGCCCAGCCTTTTAATCTTTTCTCAAGTATGTTGGGGTCGCCTTCCAGTCTAACCAGATGCAGCTGAATATATTTTACATGAAGCGACTGCCTATCTGACCTCCACAACCCAGTATCTGGGTAATACGAGTTCGATACCCCTAGGTGAGACTGGTTGTCAGACTTTCGGGCTTCTGACGATCCGTAACGACTGTCAAACATCCGCGAATGACAGCCGAGACCAATGGCTTAACGTGCTTTCCGAGGCACGTAGGAGTCTCGGTATATAAAGATGATCACCCATCCACTGACCAACCCCGGCAAGCGTAGCTTAACCTGATGGATCGACCCGTGCGGCTGTTATTACTATCCACGAGCTCCGAATGAACGATCGCGGATCGGAATGATTACCATAATCACAAAGATTGACAATATTCATACATTCTCCTATAATAATCTCATCTTCCACGTTCACTAATCGGAGTGTAGTGATGTAGTACGTCGTACGTGTCGCATAGTGATGTGCCACGCGGCCTCGTCCCGCACAGCGGATGCAAACGTCGGAGCTGGGAGTCGCGCGCATAAATCCCGGGATCGCCGCCGGCGCGGGATTCGGGAGCCATCAATCATTATGGAGGAGCAACGTCGCTGGGGGTTCGGTAGAGCGTTTTGTGAAACAGATCAAACTGCGGTTAAACGTCTTGTTTAAACGTCGGCTTGATGCATGGTTTAGAGGTTTTTTTGGTAGACCGTAGAGGTTTCGATAGAAACCCAAATATGTGTCTAATCGCTATCAAAATTTTTGGAAACAGCGTTTAGGTTTTTATGAGCGTATTCTATTCTCGATTATTTTTCGGGTTTTTAGGGCTGTTATATATTTTGCCAGTAAGATTTTAATGCACATAGCCTTGGATGGATGACCTTTTGCGTTAATAAGTGGTCAGCAATTGATGATAATCAAACACAACAATCGATCATAGTTCCAGCCCCAGTCCAGCACATAACAATACTGAAATGATTACCAACTGCAATAAATGACTAATTTACGCTGATTTATGCAAACTTGACAGTTACCGCGTTGCCTCTGTTCATAAACTACTCTATGCACTCCTCTAACGACTCGTTATTAAAAGGTAAGCGGTGGTTAAGGACGTCAGACACATGTTTGATACATGATAACTAGAGGCGAAGTCACATTAAATCGCGTTGCTCGCACTAACCGGGCAATTCACTTAATTTCACTTATATACGCTTATTGGCGTAATACCGCCGTATTAAGGATTATAAACATCATTCAGTTCTCGTGGTTGTTGTGATAAATGGTCGATATGCAAATGGGGGGATAAGTAGCTGGATCGAGTAAAGGATTTGCGTGTGAGGGTAATAATTTTGCTTGGAATCTACGGGTTTTACGGATTTTTAAGTTATGGAAGAGGTAGTTTGGGTAACAACCAAGACAAGCGTCTGTACTTCTATTATATTTGTTGATGCAGAAATCAAGACGAATACATGAATCGATGTTTAAAAGGGGATCCTAGTAAGTGACATAGTTTAATATTAATTTCACCTGAATTTGCAAATTGATAATTCAGGAGAAATTAAAAAATTAGTATAAAGGTCAAGAGGAAGGCGAACCACCTGAAGCTTCAAACGAAAGTTCTTTAAAGCTTTCAATGTTTTAAAACAGCTAAAGACTTCTCCAAATCTTCGCTAGCCAACTCGTCTCGATCCTCAATGTACCGCAATAGTCGTTTTGCCTTCCAAATAAAGTGCTTATCAGTCATTTGTGAAGAACAAAAGTCAGCGCCAAGGTGCAAGTCATTATGGTCAAACGAATTACAGTAAAGAGTGCGATTTGTAAGCTTGAGACCAACAAAGGAACATTTCTCGCGCGATTTTGATTGATCTCGGGATAATACTCACCCACAGGATCTAGGATCCCACTCTTCCAAACAATATTGTATTCTAAAGCATGAAAGTCAAAGTTGAATATTGCTTGAAGCTGGGTTCGGTAATTAATTACCATTGTTTGAAAGATTCTGTTCTTTATTAGCATGCGCATAAGGTTTTGTTTTAGATAATGGATTAGCAAGTGAGGCTGGGTGGGTGCAAAATCATCGCTCGAATGAAACGCTAGCCGCGAGCTGGTGATTAGGGGGTTTTGCGTTATCTTGTATAGACCTAGAAATCTACTCAATTGGAACAGGTTTTCAGCATCATAATTTTTCTCCAGATAACAATTAGAAGACCATAAATGTAGACTTTCGTGTAGTAAACTGACTAAGACAGTTTGGGGGGACGTACTTAAAAGAGGACAGATTTGCCGAGCAGTGGAATATAACATGACACCATAAGCATAAGGTGTTTTTCCACCAGAGATGTGCTATAAAAAAAAAAACAATAAATAATTTATTCTCTCTTCACAAAGCTGACTTAAAGTTATAGTGCTAGTGCGTAGTGCTATGCTACGTTGCTAAAGATGCGTTTGATATCCACCAATCATATTCATTGGTACGTAGCATATAGCACTGGTGGAAATGGGTTCAACTAAGCTGTTGATGATGCTGAAGCTGATGTTTTTTTGTATGGAAGGATGCGTGCTATGGATGCGTACTATGGGTGGGAGCTATGAATGCGCGAGTGGAGTGCTTGTGCATATTCTTCGCACAGATACGAACACATCTTACTCGCTCCGCTACACGGTCACATATTAGTTTCGTAGCTTAGCTTTCACATTGTCGCAGCATAAAGCACCCTTATAGTGACAGACAAGCGCTATAAAATGCTTTGAGTCATTTCCGGATTCCTGCGATGTAAATGTAAAGACGATAAGTTTATAAAACATTGATATGTCGTGGTCCGATCATAGAAATGGCCATATCGTGATCTGCCTGGCCATTTCACGATACGCCGCAATTTCATGATTTGACCATTTAACATTCGTAATATCGTTCAACGCTCAGCGTTCGACGATTTGCCCAGCGATCTTTGGGCATATTGACCCAGATACGCGTAAAAACATAACCATATATTTGCTGCCGCGCAGTCGGGTAATTTATAACTCGAATAATTTCTGTTTTAGGGTCCTAAAAATGCGAACTAGCCAAGTAACTGCGATCAACTTGGATGTAGCGCTCGCCAGCCGCTGCCGCGGCACCGCTGGCTTCGCTCGCTCTGCTCGTGCGTGGTTGGTCACAGTTCTATCCTAACCTAACCCATTTGGTAGGGGTGCCAGGGTCGCGGGTAGTTCGAAAGAGATACCGTAGCCCTGGCACGGGCAACTGAAGGAACACGGGTGGGTTTTAGTCAGTAAAAGTCTGACACGCCCTCCCGCTCTCCCCAGAGCGGGAGAAGTCATTTGATGATTTCCCATCCACAAAAAAAAAGAAAGGGGTGCCACTAGCGGCGTGAGATGCAACTGCTTTGCGATATGCCCAGTCAGCTGTGAATATCGATGCTTTCGCCGATTCGTCCGACTTCCGATAAGGCGCATCGTGATCTATCCGACCAAATCATGAATGGCCAGGCAAATCACGGTATGGTCATTTCTACTATCGGACCATGACATATAAGTCGCTTGGAACGTCTACCACTTCTGTAGTGCACTTAATTCGAAGGGCCCATAGCCCTAAAGTCCACCTGATGGTGTCTAATGTGTTTGTTATTTTGTCCTACAGGCACTTATTAGAGGCTCTTTGGCGGCGAGTTTATCACCCGCGGCAGCCCTAACGCGCTCTCATTGTGGTTTATTATCCTCTGAACATTTTGAACCTAATAATAAGGATTATCAAGGTGCCTTGCAGTTCTTTTAGTATTAGGTAGACTTTTTGCCCGTTGTGGGCGTTGTCACAGGTGATGAAATGGTAACAATGATTGGAAATGTTTGGAAGCAGTGCTTGTTAACATTGCCTACCGCAGTTGGTGCTATACACAAACTGTTTCATGAATTCAGCATATGATTCTAGATCCGTCAGCGACGAAATTTCACGTCGGTTATTAAAAAAAAAAAATTGTTGTGGCTTTATATTTTGTTGACCGTGTAGGTATTGTACTTTTTTATGAGCAGCTGTGTTTTTTTAATAACTGACGATCATTTTCTTCGCTGGGGTAACCATATCGCTTTTAGCGATAAGGCCGCCTATTGTGCCACCCTATATAAAATTTTCTACATTCATATTCTGTAAATGATGTACATAAAGAGTATTCTATTCTATTCTCCATTCTATTCATGGTATATAAGAATACTCGTATGCGCGTCGATGTCCCTTACACCATGTACCTAGCTGTTGCGAATTAATCTATGTAAGATCCTCTTCAGAAGGCAGTACTCCTTGATAAGGCTCGCATCGTGAGGAGGTTCCTGTCTCTGGAGCCATAACCACTGGTAGCTTGGACTCTGCTCCCGACACCGGCGGACCACTATTTTTTATATTTTTAAATGTTTTTTATATATTTTTTAAGAAATATTTAAAAATGTATTTGATATGGAGAAAATACGAGACGACGAGAATAAATTATATAAGTAAAGTTAAAGAATAGATTAAAATCAATACACGCTCCCATAACCTTTGAAATACATAGATAAGTTAAACAACCACACCTTTTACATAATATCTCAATGTTCAGTCTCCAATATTTAACCTAGATAAGAAGTTCACGTAGTGTTTGACTAGGCTACATCCAAGCTAGGTGTATTACTCGATCAGAAATTGTAGCAATGGTTGGGTAACCCCAGCATTACGGGCGCGGTAACAGATCACCGCTTGGCTTTTGAACTCGATGAGTGAGCCTTCAACACAGCCTTTAGTGTTGGCTGTTGCCTGTCGACAAATAGTTGATGATATTGCTCGATACGATTGCTGATGCTTAACTGAAGTATTTTACTGTTTACTGCGCACAGGCAGTACTGAAATTTCACGTTAAATGGCTTTTATAGAGATCGTCTTTGCAAGTGGGTACGGTAGTTTTGACTAGTTCAGTAACATTAAGTCTACCACTACTAAATCTGCAAACCAGTTTAAGCTGAAGCCAACAGTCGATTTGTAACAATAGAAAGAACGGGTGGTCTTCGACGACACCTCCTACTTAGAAAATTCAATTAAAATTACCACAGCATAACTTCGCAAAAAAACTTAAAACGGCAGGCTACGCACGAGTCAAATTGTGGTTCCGTTGTCACCTCTAAAAGGTATGGACAGCAAAAACTAGGACAGTAATCAGCGGGCCGTCAGTAAGCTGTTAATTTATACTTTCGAGCGATGCATGGAAGTAACCAAAGTTATTTATATGAAATAATACTTCCGTGTATTAATAGAGCATAAAAAGCTCGAATTAAATTATAGGTATCTGTGTGTTGTTGTGTGCGTGTCTCGGAAAGCACATTATGCCGTTGGTCCCGGCTGTCGTGAATCTTTGACAGTCATAACGGGTCGTCAGAAGCCCGAAAGTCTGACAACCAGTCTTACCAAGGGGGGGGGGGGGGGGGTTACACAGTAACTGGGTTGTGGAGGATAGATGGGCAGTCGCTCCATGTAAAATAATGGTATTCAGCTGCATTCAGTTGCATTGGAAGCCGACTCCTACATAGTTGGGAAAAGGCTAGGCAGATACTTAGATTGTTGTTGTGTGTGATCAAATTATACCTAAATAGAAGTTTAGTTTCCGGTACCTATCGGTAATTTCCTACTGGTTGTGTCTTGCCTATCTATTCGATAGCTACTGATTTTGAGTGATTTAAGTCGTCACACATGGGTGCGGCGATCATTGTGTGTAGTGATTAACGCACCATTTGATGTAATTAGATTTATTGATTCATAACATCGGAGAGTTACAGAAGACTGGAATATTAGCACGTTTTGTTTTTGTATGCAAAAAAGGTAAACCATATGTCGATATAGCCTGGAAATGTCGACAACACTTAGGGGCCGTGTTATCGCTAATCGATACGATTAATAAAGTTGTGAAGCGATTGGCGCTAGATGGCGGTTGTGGGGCCGGTCGCGATCACCTCTATTATCCTGTCGATACCGCAACTCGTGCGCACGAACATCGCTGAATTACACCTCTATTTACTGTCAAACTTAATTCCTCGCTCGTGTCGTTGGCTTTCATTGCCGCTTTTGATATTTTTCTTCGTTATTATCATGTTTCTCAGTTACGGCTTAATGTTCTCTCGTGTACATAATAGTGAGAACTCTATAAGCAAATGTGGGAATAACGTCTCAATTACTAACCTTTCTCAGTAGTTGAAGTCCCGTAATAATCTAGCAGAAAATGAAAGGTTAGGTCGATACTGAATCCTAAAATCTTTAAGGTCTGCTGCATTATTGATGCCTGGCTGGATATTGTACAAATATTTAACAAAAAATATATACTGGTCGAGTATTTAAGCTTCTCAAAATAGAGAAATATCACTGGCAGTAAACAAATCAATATGAATAGTTAAGTCATAGATCTTGTTAGTACCTCGCAGATAAATTTAGAGTATAGTAAAGTGCGAGTGATTAGTTAGGTGTTATAATTTAGGATTAGCGTCAGTGAGACGGTTTGTATCGACCGCTTGTTAGCTTCACTTGTTATTGCGCGCGCGCTCATCTACGGACACATTATGATGGAGATAGCGTGGAAGAAACTTTTGATATATTTCGCTGTTTATTGCTAAGGGAAATGATGATATGTAGATATCAGATTTATTTTGTCGTTTCAAAGTTTAGTGTTGCTGTAGTTTATTAATTTCATCTTCAAAAAATTCAAATTGGTGATTGTAGCTAATATTGGTTGGGGAAAAAGTCTTTTCGCATTATAGTATGTATGAACTTAAAATAAAATCTCTTTGGCTATACTATCTGTATCTGGCTGGTTTTGGTATCATTGAAAGTTTAAATTTTAAAGAACATAATTCCAAATTCAAATTAGGAAAATGTGTGATTTTCATTTGTTTTTCGTACTGTCAAGATGAGTGAATCTAATGAAGAAATTCGATACATTTTAAAATTTTACTACAAAAAAGGTAAACATGCAACGCAAGCCGCGAAAAAAATTTGCGATGTTTATGGACCCAGTGCAGTATCTGTGAGAGTAGCACGAATTTGGTTTAAGCGTTTTCAATCCGGAAATTTTGATGTCAAAGATGCAAGTCGCTCTGGTCGCCCTATTACGGATAAAATGGATGCCATTTTTGAAAAAGTGGAGCAAGATCGGCATATCAGTAGTCACGACGTAGCTGAAGAACTGGGAATTGACCACAAAACAGTTTTGGCGCATTTGAAAAAAACTGGGTACACAAAAAAGCTCGATATTTAGGTACCTCACGAGCTCACTGAAAGAAACCTAATGAACCGTGTACTCATTTGTGATTCTTTATTACTACGTAATGAAACCGAACCATTTTTGAAGAAGCTGATAACTGGTGATGAAAAGTGGATCACGTACGACAAGAACGTGCGAAAAAGGTCGTGGTCAAAGACCGGTCAGGCTTCACAGACTGTGGCGAAACCCGGGTTAGCTCTCAACAAGGTGTGTGGTGGGATTGGAAGGGCATTATTCATTATGAGCTGTTACCACCATGCAGGACCATCGATTCTGAACTCCACTGCGAACAACTGATGAGATTATAGCAAGAAGTTGAGAGAAAGCGGCCGGAATTAATCAACAGAAGGGGTGTGGTTTTTCATCATGATAACGCTAGACCTCACACATCTTTAGCCACTCAGCAAAAATTAAGAGAGTTTGGCTGGGAGGTGTTAATGCATCCGCCGTACAGTCCTGACCTTGCACCTTCAGATTTCCACCTGTTTCGGTCTCTTCAGAATTCTTTAGGCAGTGTCAGGTTAACATCACGAGAGGGCTGCCAAAACTACTTGTCGCGGTATTTTGATCAGAAGTCCCAAAATTTCTATAGCAATGGGATCATGTCCCTACCTACAAGATGGCAAAAAGTTATCGAACAAAATGGTACCTACATACTTTAGATAAATGTAAATAATGTATATTAAAAAATGTTTTGAATTTTCTTAAAAAATGCGAAGAAACTTTTTCCCCAACCTATTATTTAGCCATGTGTAGCTAATATTTCCATCAAAGGAATTCAATCAGTTTTCAGAATATTAAGTCCTCTGATTTCCTTCATTATAATTAATAGTATCACGTCAATTATGTTCCTAGGCTTTTACTGTTATTTGAGACATAAGTTTTGACTCATATAACAATAAACTGTTTAGTTGCTTTAAAAAATATTCAAAAGCCTACTCCACAGTAAGCAAGTCTGGTGCCGACACTAACATATCGATGACCATTTATTTACATTAGAACCATTTCTTTATCAGCTTATCACTGATTGTCTCGAAGTCCCTATTGAAGTACAGCATAACTTGTGTTGATTAATAGCCAATGACTAAATGTAAATATGATTGAGCTTTTGTTACACCTCTCCACAAGCGTCTGCGCATGATTTTGTTTGGCCACAAGAGCCAATTGCACGATCCTATTTAGCGGCGAGATATTTTGACAGGACAAAAAAACTTTATTGATGATCACAAAACTTGTAGAGCAATGAAAACATAATTTGTTGATGATAATGAATGGCTAAGTGTATTTCTTTTTGGAATGACTCACTGAGTTGTAGAAGACGCTCGTGTAGATGATGTGTGATACTTAATGAAGCATTTAGATAATTCATCTTTTTATACACAGAGTATGAATTCTTATCTATACATACTATAATAAAAGACAGTGTAACTGATCGCTGTCTGTACATGGTAGAACCCAAAACATAGACAACATAGGTAATATAACATAGAATAGAACCCAAAACAATTATTTTTGGAATTTTTGTCTGTTAGCCTGTGCGTTTGACCGCACTAATCTCAAAAACCGCTTAAGCGATTTGGGCGCGATCACTAACGTATTGTTATAAGAGTGTTTGTTTTATTTCAATCGGTTCATAAATAAGAAAGTTATGTCAGTTTGAAAAAGTCAGAAAGAAATACCTCTATATCCTAACAAAAAGTACTAGGCTTGCGTGAATTAACGATAATTTTTGAATCATTAGTATTAATTATGCTTATAATAAGATTTGAATGTTTGACGCACATACACTTAGTTTATAACATAGGATACACACACACACACACACACACACACACACACACACACACACACTCACACATACACAGGATACTTTTATCCCGGTAGTACGTTTCCATGTTAATATCCGACCTCCACGCGGGCGAAGCCGCTGGCAAAAGCTAGTAATTTAATATAAGTAATATTTATTACCTTTCGTCATAGCATCACCATGATATTCCGTGTTCCACGGTGACATGATTACGAAAACCTCAGAAAAGAATTTAGATAGAGCAAACCCTTTGAGCGTGGACACACCGTATAAATATGAATTAGTATGTCGACTTCATTCAAAGGTTGTACCACCGCTGTGCTTTTGTGCAGGGTCCCTATTAACTGCTTCAGAAGTTCATAGTATTTTTTATCCCGACCCACCGGTGACATCTATTGTTAGTTTGACTTATTAGTGGGTTTCTTTGAATTATTATGAACACTTCGACCGTCCTTAGGCGTTGATCGTATTATACTGGAGTATTTTGACACATTGCTTTACATTGTTTATGAGTTTTTGAGGTCGTAAATTATTTTTTTGAACTTTGTGGTGATATTTGACGAGGATCCAATGGTGTGATTTGGGATTAACTTGAGGATATGATTTATGAGACGCATTTATTTTGGTGTGGCTTTGTAAGCTTGTTTGTTACGATTTTTTGGAATGTTATGAAATCACTGTGATATTCAAATCCACCTACTAAGTTTAGTTTAACAAACTTATGTACCTACACACAAAGTGGATGATTGTGGGTTTTGATGTTTTCAAATAGTGGGTTTAACACATTAGGTATTCTGACCATTACTTAATTGAGAACCATTAAGATAATTTATTTTCGTTTACGTTTATCGCAAGAATTGGTAACCATTTCTCCTTAATGTTATCTATCCTTAGTGATTTTGTTATTGTGACCATTGCACCTAGTTAGTTAATTATCTTGTTTACCAAAATTTATCACAAAGCAGAAACATTATCACTGTCCGTCAGTTCTTCATTAGACGTCGTACAGTAGTTCTTGAGTGAACCTCGGGTTCGCTCGGTTATCTTGTGGGTTTTCCGTCTTGAGGCAAAAACTATGTTCGTAAGCACAAAAGTTTTGATTTCACGCCAGGCCTTCTACGTTCTCGATTACCATACGTGCTTTACAAAGCTGATGTCGGTTGTGGGTTAGGTCCTGAAAAACGTAAAGTAGTTTGAGTGGATCGTACCCGCTTCGGTCAAGAAAAAAATAGAAAGATCGTCGCATGTGACGTTTCATAGGCCCTATTAGATGGCGTACAGAAGGTGAAGTGCAGTACAGTTTGTTCTAGAAATCTAGACAAAGACGTGGTCTCTCCGATCATGTCCCAATGCAGCAACAGTGTGTGGCGTTTCTGAGAGATGCTGAGGCGAGTCAAGTAGAGGCAAGCAGAGACAAGATGAGGCAAGCAGAGACAAGCAGAGGCAAGCAGAGACAAGCAGGGGCAAGCAGAGACAAGCAGAGGCAAGCAGAGACAAGCAGAGGCAAGCAGATACAAGTACAGACAAGAGGAGACATGCAGAGCACAAGCAGTCAACAATTTGCAGTATACCTAGTAAGAATTAATAAGGTGCACCGTGTTTATTCCACTGTCTTACCTAATATCTACTACAGAATTAGGGAAGTTTTTATTTACGTTTTTCATAGGAATTTTTAGTGAATGTTAAGTATCGAAATCGATGTTTGTTAAAATTTCAAAATCCAACTTTTCATTTACTTTCAAAGTTATAAATTATATATTAGATACATTTTTTTTATTATTTTACAACAGCCGTCTGAAGATAAAAGTAGGTTATCAGAGGAGTCTCAAAAAACTAAATCTAATTTTTAAGATAAAAATCTTAAAAATGTAATCAACATGATTCTTCTTAACGCAACATTAATTGTACTGCTTAGGCAACTAGTCAAAGTCGAAAACAACAACGTTGGGAAAGGACAATTTTGCTTTAGTTATTAGCAATTAACTCTAGCTGAGTTAATTGCTATTAGAAGTTATTTCCAAAATATTTCTATTACATTTCCAATTTATTTCCATTTCATTTCCAATTTATTTATATTTAATTTTTCCTCCAAATTCAAATTTCAACCCCAATTTCATTTCAATTTCAATATTCAAGAAGTTTATGTTTAGAAAGCAATGGATGCAAGTTTCCTTTGTTTGTGATTAATTGGCTTAATTGCGATAAACTTGAAGCACTTAAAATAATTATCAGTTCTGATTGTTTGTGAAGTGAAGTGGAGTGGAGAATCATTACCACTTCACTTCACAACAATAAATATCGAAGTGGTAATGATTCGGGAATCATTACCACTTCGATATTTGTGAACCGTGAACTTTGTGGTTCAAACTTCCGTCACTAACTTGAGAACGCAACTTGTTTCTTTGGCGAAAACGTAGTTCGGTCAATAGCGTGATTTTCGGGATCGATAATAATAAACCCCACCGCCGTATCTCTACGTTGACGTCGTGGTGGGGCTTGCGCGCTCCGAACTCTGGGTCTGTGCCGATGGAGTTTACTTTGCCGAAATAGGTCTAGGGTGAGGAGCCAGACCAAGAGAGATACGTGAACCCGCAGGGCAGCATGTGGCGAGCTGTTGGGCAGTAGCGACCCCACGGACCCTATTTCCCGGGAGAAGTCTTGTTCTTCACTTCTGGCTTGCCTTTATTGGCAGGCTGGAGTGAACACTGACGGGAACAGAGCTCCCACCTCATTCTTGCCTTTATTGGCCGGCTTGAGTGGAGATTCGCAAGAGCAAACGTACTCGGAGGAAGGAAGTATTCCAGTAAGTGCTTGTAGGGATCTTGACCATCTTCCTGGCTCTGGGATTGTTCTGAGAGCCGTGGAATACCTCTCCACTCCTCAAGCACCTCAGGACATGTTGCCCCTTGTCGCTACGTCACTATGTGCTAGCGACCGTTTCCGGGGGCCCATTATTGAGTGTGCAAGTCACCCCCTGCCAATTTATCTGTGTATATTATATAACATTGATCAGGCAAGGGACATAGTTCTTCCATAGTTCAAGGTACCCAATCCACTATAGCCACCCAAACCCATAGGCCCAATGTGTTTTGTTCCATGTTCTGCAATAGTTCTGCACCAACCGGGGGTTGTCCTTGGGTGCAATTGCATAGTGCATACAGGGATAATCGTCGGCTGGTGCCTTCTTTTCATTTAAAATTGTCTAAGGGGCCTCTGCGAGTTGGCTTCGGCTCCTCGTATGCCTTCCAAAGGTTCGAAACCCCAGGGTCCCGAGATATGTCAAAGACAATTTAAATAATAATAATAATTTATTTGCATCAAGTTTAACATTTAAGATTAGATACATGTTAATACATACAATTTAAGGAAAATTAAACAATATTGTGGCGACACCAACACCCTTGCTAAGTTGTCAAGACAACTTGTGTTAAAGATGATGCTGGGCCCGACCCTTTAGTGGATGTTTCTTAATTGTAATTAGTTACATACATGCCATTTACAAAATATATGACTAGTCCATTATGCAGCATAAGTAAACGGGCAAATAAACTATTTAGAAAAGAAATAGAACGAAAACAAAAGTAATATATGGTATGAGCAGAGTAGTGTAGTGTGTGTGTGTGTGTGTGTGTGTGTGTGTGTACGTGTGTGTGTGTGTGTGCGCGTGCGTGTGTGCATGTGTGTGTGTGTGTGTGTGTGTGTGTATGTGGTGTATGTGATTGTGCATGTGTATGAGCATAGGATAGTTTAACGGGAACTATATTGAGTCAACAATAGATTTTCTGTATTGTTGTAGTTAAGTGTTAGTAGCCAATCACTAACACAAACACAATAATAGATCTTGTGTTCGGAATTCTTCATTTTTGTTAATTGGAACAATAAGGAAAATGTTTAGAATGGACGTCAGAAGAGCCTGGCTCTGTGATTTTATTTAACGCGTAGTTATATTAATGAAATTATTTCCCGGGAGATAGAACAAGTTGGAACGCGGTGTCGCATGATCGAATGAGTCGATAGACTTGAGCAGGTTTCTAATTTAAATTTATTTCTATTTCATTTCCAATTTATTTTACATTTCCAATTTATTTCTCTTTCATTTCCAATTTATTTCTATTACATTTCCAATTTATTAATCATTTCTCCTCCAAATTGTTTTCCAACGAGTCAAGTGTCATTTCTTAGAAGGCAATGAGTGCAAGATTCGGAGCTTCTAGGTTTGTACAAAAACTAAAGCATTTAAAATTATTAGTTCTGATTGGTTGTGAAGTGATTACAGCCATAAATATCGAAGCGGATTTCCCGAACCGTGAAATTTGTGGTTCGAAACATCACTTGAGAACGCAACTTGTTTCTTTGGCGAAAACGTAGTTCTGCAGTAAAACACGTTTGACTTTTTGGAATGAACTCATTTAATTTTAATTTACAATTTTTAAAATTTTTCATCATTGTTTTTTATTTATAGGTCGCAGGGCCCGAGTAAACTTATTTACAAATAACTATATTCTAATGCATCTCGGTCTCGATGAGTAAACTTAGTACACAAACTAAATAGTAACATAATGAGCTGATAGTTAATATGAAATGCTATTGTAAATAAAGTGTTTAAACAAAAACAAACATTACGGATTCTAAGAAGTAAAAGACAAAGGTTAACAATAAAGTACCTCATGTAGGACGTATGAAATAATTCTATTATACATATTTATGACAGCTATACATATATATAAGGGCGTTAGCGCCTGATGCCTGATGGCTTTTGCAGTGGGGTTGGAACTATTGGAAGCAAGCGAGATTTGTTGGGGCTCGACATTTTCATTTTCATCTTTCGTGACACTGATTGTCGACATAGGGATTGCGACGTGGGTTCTCTGACGTCGCGATGAACTTGCGAAGGAGTTGTTGCATCCAGTTGATTTTGTGACTGACGACGTGGACATGGATAATATCATCATACCAAGTGTAAAATACACCCAAGAGAAGGTGGATGTATTTCTTTGAGTAACAGTTTTGGATTTCATTTTCTTTATTTCTTGTCCATATTTACCAACGTGGTATTTGATATGTTTTAGAGAATCCAATGGCAATTCGTTTATTTTGATTGGCATGAAGACTTCTAGGATATCGAAAAACCTGACCTAGCTTGAAGTCTTCGAAGCAGTCGTCGGTTCTGATGTCGGGAATTATTATAGGGTACGTTGTCTTGAGATTCTTGGATTGCTGCGCTGTTAGTTTGCTATATCCAGTATGTAACTTGCAGTTCTGTGGTAGTGAAAGAATGCCTGCGCCTATATATTATGATGTGTGACTCCTTTTGCACATTAAAAAATGCAGTTGAATTCGTTTGAAAGTATATACACCCATTTGTTGTTGTCGATGTACTGGAATGCGTTGATTTCAGCTTCAAATGTTGAAGTGGTGCCAGTTTTAGGAAGAGATTTAGAGAAGCTCGCACAGTAAGAGACGCGCTGCAGCATCGTAGGTTACGAAACCGTTGCAAATTCTTTTCTGGACGGCGCGTCGTATGATTTGCATGTCTCTAAGCTGCTAACACGTAGGTCTAGCCGTTGGGGTTTGTAGCCAGGAACACGTGCTCAGAAAGCTCGTGGTTGTATGGAGAGCGGAGTTTGGATGTTGTATTGGGATAGAATACATATGATATAGGTTGAAAGGGTCGTTTTGAATTAAGGGGGAATGTTAATTAATAGGTTGGGGAAAAAGTTTCTTCGCATTTTTTAAGAAAATTCAAAACATTTTTTAATATACATTATTTACATTTATCTAAAGTATGTAGGTACCATTTTGTTCGATAACTTTTTGCCATCTTGTAGGTAGGGACATGATCCCATTGCTATAGAAATTTTGGGACTTCTGATCAAAATACCGCGACAAGTGGTTTTGGCAGTCCTCTCGTGATGTTAACCTGACACTGCCTAAAGAATTCTGAAGAGACCGAAACAGGTGGAAATCTGAAGGTGCAAAGTCAGGACTATACGGCGGATGCATTAACACCTCCCAGCCAAACTCCCTTAATTTTTGCTGAACGGCTAAGATGTGTGAGGTGATGTGTGTGGTGTGTGTGCGTTATTATGATGAAAAACCACACACCTTCTGTTGATTACCACCACCAGACCAGAGCGACGTGCATCTTTGACATCAAAATTTCCGGATTGAAAACGCTTAAACCAACTTTGTGCTACTCTCACAGACACTGCACTGGGTCCATAAACATAGCAAATTTTTTTCGCGGCTTGCGTTGCATTTTTATTTTTTTTGTAGTAAAATTTTAAAATGTATCAATTTCTTCATTAGATTCACTCATCTTGACAGTACGAAAAACAAATGAAAATCACACATTTTCCTAATTTGAATTTGGAATTATGTTCTTTAAAATTTAAACTTTCAATGATACCAAAACCAGCCAGATACAAATAGTATAGCCAAAGAGATATTTTAAGTTCATACATACTATAATGCGAAAAGACTTTTTCCCCAACCTAATATATAAAAGTTTGTCTAAATAAACATGAGCTGATAGCGACGAAGATTCGAGAATGGTGTGAATGTTTTCTGGAGTGACGTGACGATTACTAATATAGTTTATTTGTGCAAATGCAAGTGCAAATATGCAGTTATACGAAGTTATTGATAGTTTTTTCAAATTAATTATCGAAGAGTAAATAATGTTAGATTTTGCAAAAAGGATACTACTAAGGCAGTCATTGATTTAATTTACAAGATTTATTACAGATTAGCTTTTGCCCGCGGCTTCGCCCGCGTGGGTGTCGCAAAATATCCCACGATAATAAAAATCTTTCCTTATTCCTTGTATAAAGGGAGCCTCTGTGCAAAATTTCAGCTATTTAGGTTCAAGGGCTTGGGCTGGGTGTTGAAGAATCAGTCAGTCAGTCAGGACTTTTATTTATATATATTGAGATTGAGATTCCAAGATTTGAAGTGAAATAGTTGAAACATCTTCACTAGCTTTTAAACTAAATAGAAGTGTTTGGGATGAATTCAGGTAGTTAATTAGGCGATCGATATTTTTATTAATAGTTAATTAGTTCGTCGTAGGTAATTTTGAGTATGGTCTCATTGAAAGTTTTTACGGTTGATGATATTATTTGTGTCTGCTCAAGCAAGAGGAAAGATCGATTTCTCGTTTTTCGAGTTGATTAATGCAGTCATCAGATCAGGCGTACCAATGAGCCATTTGAGTATTGGGCTAAGACCATCTAATCATTTGCGTTTTTGCCTAGAGTTTTTCTCTAAGAACAAGTTCATTCTGACAAACGGTTTTCAATTTTGTCCAAGTTTATTTTCAAAAATTATTTTGTAGATTTAGCGGATTTTGAGAGAGGTTCTGTTATTTGAAGAAGTTGATTTAGCAATGAATCGACAGAATTTGCTATCGCGATTTGATTCAGTGATTTGCGAGATTCAGATATTTGATTGAGTTATTCAGGGTATTCAGGAGGTTCTGTCATTTGATTTAGCTATTTAGACAAGTTTGTCATTTGATTTAGAGATTAGGAGGTTCTGTAATATCGTTCGATATAGAATTGGGTTTTTTCAAAGTTTGTGTGGATACGTCACGCAATCGATTCTGATAGATTGGTTCTAGACGCGGACTTGAAATTTTCCATAGGTCTAACTTCGACTGAGTATTTTGTTTAGTCTTATTTTTTAATGAAATTGCAGATTTTACATGGTAGCCAGAAGTTCTGGGGCCATATCCTGATTCGACATACGTGTCGGGGCATTCGGGTAATATAGCGAAGCGGTTTCCAAGGTCGTGCCCGTCTCCCTGGCCGCTGGAGAGTTTAAATTGTTAATGCGAACTGGGCCGGTAGCCAGTCGTTCTGTTTGTAGATTTCTGATATTATTATTGTAAGCCCTTTTCCTGCATTCTGAAGTAACGTGTCTCGGTTTCTTACAATAATTACAGGTATTTGTTTATCTATGTAGTATGTCTGCTTCTAGTGGTGTGTAGTTCCTTTCCATTCTTCTTGAAGACTGCTTCTGTCCCTTGGCTGTCTTCGTCTTCTTTCCTTTCGTTGTCCTCCAGGTGGGATCCTCCTGGCTGACGTTGACCTTTTCCTTTGTTCTGCAGAGTTGTATGAACTGCAGTACTCTAGCTGTGGCTCGCCAGAGTCTCTTCCACGACGAAAACCTCTCAGGATCTGGTGACGGGTACGTGGAACTTGCTGTTGCCACGGCGTCTGCTGTCTTTTCTTCGCCGTTTCTTTCTTGAATGTTCTTGCTGCAGGCCAGTGAACTTCTTCTCTTCTTAGAAAGCCTGGTCCAGTGTACCACCGATGATTACAGTCGAAATCTTCCGGTACGTCGCGCGTCGCGTCGTCTGCAGGGTTCTGTGCTGTAGGTACCCATCTCCAATTTTGAGGTTTGGTGAGATCTTCTATCTCGGCCAAGCGGTGAGCCACGAATGTCTTGAAGGTTCTTGGATCCGTCTTTATCCAGGAAAGTACGATGCTGGAGTCTGTCCAAAATGTCTTCTTAACCACCTTCAGGTCCATCTCTTCTTCTACTGCATGCGCCAGTCTGCTTCCTAAGAGGGCCGCCTGTAGCTCCAGTCTCGGGATCGATACCGGTTTCAACGGAGTGACTCTTACTTTCGCCGCCACCAAGCTGACGTGGTACGTCCCATCTTGATCTTCTGTCCTCCAATAAACTGTTGCCGCATAAGCAGTCTCGCTTGCGTCTGTGAATGTGTGCAGCTCCCCCTCGGTGCGATGTGGTGCCAGGCATCTTGGAATCTGGAGGTCTTGAAGTAGCTTCATCTTCTTCAGGTAAGTTCTCCATGCTTCGTACTCCTTTTCTTCTATTTCTTCATCCCAACCGACGCCGCTTCTCCATGTGTTTTGCAGCAGCTTCATGCCCTGGACGAGAACTGGCGATGCTAAGCCAAGTGGGTCGAAGGTTGACATCACGGCGCTGGTGACTTCTCTCTTCGTTGGCACCTGGAGTCCCCTGGCTATTTCTTCAGGTGTGTTCCGGAGGTTTGCCCTGAAGCCGATGGCGTCCCTTTCTGTGAACCAGCGTAGTCCCAATCTCTTCTCTTATTTCTCGCCGAGGTCTACTTCTGTCTTGTTGGTTGTTTCAGTCTTCACGTCTTGCAGCAACTCAGGTTGATTTGATGCCCATCCCCTGAGTTCGAAGCCCGCCTTCTTGTGTATGAAAACTACCTGCGCTGTCACTCTTTTGAAGTCTTCTGCTGAATGTAAGCTGTGTAAGTAATCGTCCATGTAATGATTCACCTCGACTGCTCTTGCTGCTTCTGGATATTGTTCTGTGTAGTCCGCTGCATTCCGGTTCTTCACGTAGATTGCTGTGCTCGGAGATGATGTCGCGCCGAAGATAACTGATGTTATCCTATACTTCTTCGGTGACACGTCGCGATGATCCCCGCGCCACAGGAACCTCAGGCTGTCCCTGTCTTCTGGCCTGATGCGAACTTGCAGGAACATTTCCTTTATGTCAGCAGCTACTGCTATAGGTCCTCGACGAAACCTCAGTAGAACGCCAAAGAGTGACTGTAGTAGATCTGGACCCGGTAGTAGAGCGTCGTTGAGGCTTCTTCCTTTTGACTTGGCTGCAGTGTCGAAGACGATCCTTATCTTCTTCTTTAATGGATGAACCACGGAGAAGTGAGGGAGGTACCATAACTTCTTGGAGTCTTCTTGTTCCTCAGGTGCTTCTTCTTCATACTTGCTGTCGATTAGATGCTGGATTTGCTTGTTGTACTCCGCCTTCAACTGAGGATCCTTGTCTATTTTCCTCTCGATGTTGATCAACCTGTTCCTGGTTGACGTGTAGCTCTCTGGCATCTGCTCATCTTCATTCTTCCATAGAAGTCCAGCTTTGAATCGGCCATCTTCAAGTCTTCTGCAGGTTTTCTCTAGGATGGTGAGTGCTCTCCCTTCTGAATCCGTAGTGGGTCTTCTTGGTTGCACCCCGAGCGCTTCGATTGCGAAGTGATCCTTGATGGCTTGATGCATTTCTTCTTCTGGCGTGCTGACATGTAGACACGTGTTCAGGAAGTGTACTGGCCTTGCGCCTCCAATGTCCGACCCGTGGAGCACCCAACCAAGTCCTGTTCATGAAGCGACTGATTCTCCTGGTTTCCCTCTTCTTATTTATTGAGTCACGATCAGCTCCCAGTTGTCTTGACCGATGAGAAGCAGTGGTGACTCCCCTTCGTAGTATAGAGAGTCGGCAATCTTCTTTAAATGTTGACATTCTTGAATCCTCTTCTTGTCCAGGAACTGTGGTGCAAGCTTCAACTCGTTGATAGTCCGGACTTTCTTCAGTGTCTTCTTGGTTTCCTGATGAACCCCTTTCACCATGAGGTCCAGCGTCTGAGAGTCCTTCTTCTTAATCAGCCTGCCTCCCACTGTTTCTATGACCAATTCTTCTTTGTTTCCCTGAGCACCGACTTCTTCTGCCACCTTCTCATCCAGAAGTGACACTGTAGACCCTTCATCCATAAGGGCTAATATCTTCTTTGATCCTTTTAACCCGAAGACTTCTACTGGAACTATCTTCAGGTATGCTCTTGCGTTGCTGACTGCATTTACTGATGCCGTGACGCTCGCCACCTCTTGTGGTTTTTCCCTTTTGTCGTCTCCCGAGGTTCTTTCTTCTGACTGGACGTGCAGCAGATGATGATGCCGTCTCTTGCATTCCTTGCACGGTGGTTTTCTGCAGCTCTCCTTCCTGTGTTTCCCTTGAAGACATTTGAAGCAGACGTGACTCTTTTTGACTATCGCCCATCGATCTTGAACTTACGTCTTCTGGAATTTCTGACATTCGACGAGATAGTGTTCACCCTCACACATAGGGCAAGTCTTCTTGAGTGTCTTGAATCCTTTTCTCTGAAGTCCTTTTCTTTGGCTGCATGCGTCGCTTGTTAATGAGGCCTCTTGAACCCGCTCTTTTCTTCTGAAGTTGCGAAGGCTCCACACTTGTCTGTTTCTATGTTCAGGAAGTTGGATACCAGCGTCAGGTCGGAGAACTCGCCTTCTTCTGATGCTGCAGTGAAGTTGTACCATCGGAACTTGAGGACCGTCGGCATCTTCCTTAAACATAAACAAAACCTCCTACATCCCTTTCGCAATTAGGCGAAAGACCGCACCGTCACACAGTTTTTCAATTACTGCCCATTCATGCTTTAACCGATCATCTCCATGCTGGTGCCCAGCACTAACTAGAAGTGACAACGTAAAGTACTTAGGAGTCCATATAGACGACGGACTTACATGGAAAAAACAACTTGGAGCTGTCACGACTAGAACATTGCGCCTTATACATATTTTTAAATCCCTTCGAAACTCTGCTAATGCCGCTATTCTGAAAATGGTGTATTATGCATTATGCCAATCGGTCATAGGATATTGCATCTCTGTCTGGGGTGCCGCAACAAAAGGTTGCATCCTGAAGGCAGAGAGAGCACAAAGAGCAGTACTAAAAGTAATGGCTAAGAAGCCCCATAGATACCCAACAACTCAACTGTACGCGGACTGCAAGGTTCTTACAGTTCGTCAGCTCTTTGTGCTTCAATCTGTCCTTAGGAAACATAGCAGCCTTCCCCCGTCTAACCCAACCAAGCGTACAAACCTTCCCTCCGGCACCCAACACAGGACCTCGTTCGCACAGCATCAGTATTACGTAATTAGCGCTTACATTTACAAAAAGATTCATAAAAAACTGAATATCTTAGACCTCAACAAACACAACCTAAAATTAAAAGTGACGGAATGGCTTCTTAAACAGGACTATGCTGCAACGGAGACTTTACTTACCTACATCGCCTAATAAGTACTCACCCAACTTTATGCATGCGTGTGTTAGATTTGATATAATATATAATTATAAGCATATATATAGCTACTACGCAAATAGCTAACCTTAAATGTCAGAATGGTTATTAGTTATTTATTATGTATGAAAGTATTATGAATATAGTGTGTAAGGAAAGGATTTCATAAAGAGAAGCACAGAAAGACAAGACTAGATATTTATTATTTCAATTAGACTTGTCAATAATTATTCATCTTTAATGAGAAAGCTATTGTCCGTTCGCAAAACTAGGTCTTCATGGAGAAGAAGGACAAGAAACTCCATGGAAACAGTATTACAGTATTCTATCAACACATTTCATATATTTCCACAAATTATAGTTATCTCAAACAGTTAATTCTATTACTCAGAATAATAGCAACATAATAACAATATTTAAGGTATAATATCAAAATATGTAACTTACATGACGACTGGTAGATATATTTCACATCACAACGGCACTAGCACTAGCCACTTGAACATCCACTGAGCAACTGCCTCGAGAATGTCATTACAATCCTTTTTATATCCTACCACCCCTTCCATTTATCCCTTCCCATCAAACATCAACTGACAGTATTGTATCAATCGTTTCGAACAACCTCTTATATTAAAATAGCAATATAAATTCTAAGATATACTACAGTTACTATCAAATATTATTTAATTATTTATAGTAATAACATCTGTACGATTTTGACAAGTTAAGATTGGTATATTTTGTAAACACAATAACTAATCAAATTAGATACTTCTACATTGGTCTCAAGCTTCGTAAATGTGACAGATTGTCAATATCCAACAAACAGTTATTCTAATAATCTAAAGGTTGTTTTACAATGATTCGATGATTTTAATCACAACCGAACTAACTTCCGGAATCAAGGTAATCTCAAGTATTTATTTTTAAATATTAGACACATAATAATGACATTTATCTAACACGGCCATACTGACAAGTACTTCGCTCTCGAAGTACATTAGATACCGTTTTTCTACAATTGTAATTTACTTTTCTTTTGTCATTGTCATTGTCATTTGTTTTGTTTTGCCAATTGCCTAGACATGTCAAGTCCCATCCACCCGCTGCCAGTGGGCTAGACTTGCACCAAGCAAATGACCGACCAGCGGAAACACTCACAGTCATAGTCACAGTCAGCTAATTACAATTATCTAATACGACCATACTAACATGTATTTCGATCTCGAAGTACAAGATAATCATCATTATACAAAAACAATAGTGTGAAACTTAATCACATCTTACTGTATGTGGCCAAACACCCGCCGTCGGTGAAGCTCAATCACCCGCAGTCAGTGAATGCCAGACAACAGTCAAGACAAGCTCTTTTGTATTAATTAAATAAGTAATCAAAACAATATACCGCTCGGTCTACCTGACAATATCATTGCAAATTGTATTGATCATCCTTATTACATTTTCTATTAAATAATTGCAAATATTTAATATGGTCACTCTGTTGGTACCTTCCTTTTTAGTAAAAGGTTATAATAATAAGCCAAATCAAAATTATCAAGAAACACGGATCAGTTCCGACAAAACTATAAGTTTATTTTAACAATACTATTAGTAAGCATTTTGAAAGTGAAAAATAATAAAATAAAGCTAATTATTAATAACCTTCAGCCTTGTCATATTTGTTTATCAGCAAGTTATGTGATATTCGCTATTTCTTTCATAATATAAAAATACAATTATGTTTCATTTACTTTATGACATTACCAACTTCAATTTTGTAAAGTTTCCTCCAAAGCCATTTTTTTAAATTAATTTGTGATCAACAGAGCAATAATATTAACAATTTTAAATCACTTGCATTTTTTTTTTTCGACCATACAATTCTCAGCTTGTTTCCATCGTTATGATGAGGGTTGAGTCAACGACCCGCCGTTCCCAATGGTTACCAGCAGAACACGATTACTCCAACGTTGATCATGAAAATAGCAAAATAAAATTCATTAGAAATATGTTATGTGAGACTGAGCACTATCCCACTTCTGATGTTAGATTTGATATAATATATAATTATAAGCATATATATAGCTACTACGCAAATAGCTAACCTTAAATGTCAGAATGGTTATTAGTTATTTATTATGTATGAAAGTATTATGAATATAGTGTGTAAGGAAAGGATTTCATAAAGAGAAGCACAGAAAGACAAGACTAGATATTTATTATTTCAATTAGACTTGTCAATAATTATTCATCTTTAATGAGAAAGCTATTGTCCGTTCGCAAAACTAGGTCTTCATGGAGAAGAAGGACAAGAAACTCCATGGAAACAGTATTACAGTATTCTATCAACACATTTCATATATTTCCACAAATTATAGTTATCTCAAACAGTTAATTCTATTACTCAGAATAATAGCAACATAATAACAATATTTAAGGTATAATATCAAAATATGTAACTTACATGACGACTGGTAGATATATTTCACATCACAACGGCACTAGCACTAGCCACTTGAACATCCACTGAGCAACTGCCTCGAGAATGTCATTACAATCCTTTTTATATCCTACCACCCCTTCCATTTATCCCTTCCCATCAAACATCAACTGACAGTATTGTATCAATCGTTTCGAACAACCTCTTATATTAAAATAGCAATATAAATTCTAAGATATACTACAGTTACTATCAAATATTATTTAATTATTTATAGTAATAACATCTGTACGATTTTGACAAGTTAAGATTGGTATATTTTGTAAACACAATAACTAATCAAATTAGATACTTCTACATTGGTCTCAAGCTTCGTAAATGTGACAGATTGTCAATATCCAACAAACAGTTATTCTAATAATCTAAAGGTTGTTTTACAATGATTCGATGATTTTAATCACAACCGAACTAACTTCCGGAATCAAGGTAATCTCAAGTATTTATTTTTAAATATTAGACACATAATAATGACATTTATCTAACACGTGCATGAATACTCTTTCCTCGCAACCAAACACACTTGAATATAATACAACTCCCCTACTCACTTACACTCCAAACACCTCATCACCTACTCATACATACTCACACATAAACACCTATACACACCAACAATCACATTCTTTCACCCTCACCTTTTGTTCTCTTTCATACTCATACATAATTTAATAGCAGATGTAAATTAAAACATTTTTCTTTTTTTTCCCCCTTCTGATGAAATACTGACACAGTCCACTCACACATACTCGTAACTATATTAATTGGAACCTCATTGTGAGACCCTGTCTCTTAAGATACAGGATACCCTAGTTTAAGAGACAGAGTTTAATCTTTTGTGTACAGATTTTGCAGCGTTTAGATGTTATTATGTAAATCACATATCTTCATAGTTGTAAACTACAATCACAATTATCTGTATGTTTTGGGAAATAAAGATATTTATTATTATTATTATTATTATCTTCTCTATTATTTGCTTCACCATTTCAGGCGAATAAAGATATTGTGGTTTCTTCAATCCTTTTATTGCTGCTACGCTGTTGTTGATCTGGCTCGCGAAGACGCATATGTCCCGTGGATTTTGTCCTCTCGACTACCAGCGGTGGATACCTGGGCGTCTTCTGCTGCTTTTTTGTCGTCGGCGCCGTCGAGGCGCCGGGGACGGCAGCAGGGGGAGCAGTGGAAGTAGAGGGGGTAGGTGAAAGTCTAAAAACACTTACCCCAGCGGCACTTGCAGTCGGTGTTGGCGACAGCGGTGGTGTTCTGCGCGCCGCCTGCGCAAACGTGGGCGACGGTGATGGCGACGCAGGCGGCGTGGCGCGACTCCGCGGCACACTCTCGCGAGGTGCCTGCTGCGAGTCGAGGCAAGTCCGCTTCATTACCTCCACGCTGGTATCCGAAGAGCTGCTTCTCCTCTGGATCTTCCTCTGCGGCTGGGGCGTCAGTTTGTAGGGTCCTGCATCTACACCTGCTCCTCCCTCGGTGGGCCGCCGACCGGATCGCGGGGTCGTGTCCGGAGAGACGTCATCGCGACCGGATGCAGCCGAGCACGCCGATGCGAGCGACATGCTCGATCCCGAGCGAGACGAGCCGATCGCACGGCGGGCGAGTCACAGGCGGAGCTACGTGGGGGCGCCGGAGAATCGGGCGCCCGCGGAGGCACTGCACTATCACTTCGCACTTTCACCGGCACACTAGCCGATCCCGCCAAGGAGAAGCGGGGACCGGACGTCGCGGAGCGCGAAGCTGGCGCAGCTTTTGTCGCTAACCCCGTGGGCGCGGGCAGCGAGACGAATCGCGGCGGCGGCGCAGAGGAGCGCATGATGGGGTCGCGTGATCGTACGGACGACGCGGGGTAGGTACACAATTGACGCGGCGATGCACGCGCTAGGCGCAGGAGTGCGCACCGGGGCGGACACGCGCACGGGTGGTGGTGCCGTGGCGCGCGTGCGGCGCATGGCTGGGGTTTGCGGCAGGCCCCGGGGCCTGTGTTGGCACCGGGCGGAACGCTGCGGGGCTGATGGAGACCGCCTGTTGCCGGCTCGAAGACGGCGTCGGCGCAACGCGCGCAGGCGCCGATGACGTCGGTGGGCCGGCCGTTGCAGCGGCACTCGGTCCGTCTCCCTTCTTCTTCCTCTTCTTTTCTTCCTTCTTCTTGTTGGCCTCGGCCGGCGGCAAACCGGACGACGCACCGCCGATGTTCGGCAGCGACGTCGCCCGGTCCAACGCCGGGGGGCCGGCATCGTGGCCCAACGAGCCACGGTTGCCGGGTTTTGACATCGTGGTGGGGTGTGGCCGCCGCGGCCGCAACGGTGAGCGAGCTCACCGGGCAGCACGGGCGGCTCCCCCCTGTGCCCGTACAAGCGCCAACTAAGTAGCTTGTGCAAACACAGAGAGAAAAACAAAATGGGCAATCCGCGCGGATAGGAGCACTAACAACTGAATCGACGTTGTGCTCTGACCACAAAGCCAATCCCTGACGACCGGTTGAAAACTAACGCGCCTTTTATACCGCGTTTTGTTACCTTATTGAGGTCCGCGTTTTTTGGACCTTTTTTACTTTAAATTTTCCCTAAGCCGAAATCATTGGAGCCTTTATTTTTATCAAAATTTGCTGTTAACCTTTTACAATTTTTGTGTAAAACCTTGCTTATGTAGTCCTTTATTATATACAACAATAATATTTAGCTTATCTAATTAGAAATAATAGTTTCAAGAACAAAAACATACAAAAAACGTAGGTTGCTACATTTCCCCCCCGGAGGGTTCCCGCATTGTCGAGGCGGGGGGGCTCAGTAGCCGTGGATTGGTCACCCACGGTGAAGCGAAGAGGAACCCATGCGGGGGCCGCTCGTCAGGGCTTTTGCCGATAAGCCGACGACGTAGCGGCCAGCGGGTAGGTTGCGGTGGCCGTATGGGCGACACCGCAACTGAGGCGGGCCGCGGTGTCTTATGGAAGGCATCGCGGCTGAGGATTGGAGGCCGCGGCGGGAGAGGAGTACCGGTATTGCGGTGCGCCGCTCTCCCTACCTTCCGCGGCCTTGACGGGGCCGCCACCGTTTGATGGCGGAAGCGGTGGGGCCGCAGGGGAAGAGGAGTGTCGGTATGACGTCGGCCGCTCTCCCTATCCTCTGCGGCCGAAATGGCGGCGGAGCGCGCGCGGGAGGACGACCCTCACGCGGGGCCGCTCCCAAGGCGGAGGAGGGGTCGGAGCAGACGACTCCTCCCAGGTGGGGGCCAGCAGGCAACGGGTGTGGGGGCATCCTTGCCTGTATTGCACAGGCCCCCACCAGTGTCGGACGGGAATGGCCAGGTGTTCCCGGTCATTCCCGTAGCCCCCCGTCCAGGGGGGCATGCGGGGCCCGCCATCCAGGCGGGCATGCGCCGGGAGGGTTGTGGAAGTAAAGGCTGAGCCGGTTTCCCATGGCCCTCCCATCACGGCGATGCGGGAACACTATATCCTTATATCTTCTAAACTAATGGACGGATTTACATGAAATAAAAATTAGTTTTGTGACTAAACCTAACTTTTAAAACTAAAATTTTCAAAATTAACACATAAACAAAAAAGTACGTTTTCAAGTTTACGTAATTACACTCTAGTACTAAACACTATACAAAATTGCCTTGCAAACTAACTTTAATCAGTCTTATTAGATTAGAAAGTGTAACTAGAGTCAATTCTAAGTAATTTAAACTAATTTACAATAAGAAAAACAAAAAAAAAAACAAATCCTTTTAAAAAACCCTAACTAGATGTTAGTCTAACTTACGACTCGGTACGTTGTATTACGGCGGACCCTCCGCTACTTGCGCTAGCGTGCGCCAGAGGGTCTCGTCGCCGACAGTAGGTACTAGGTTCAGATGTGTCGATGTTTTTGTCTGTATAAAATTCTGATTTAGAACATTTTGAAGCTCTGACCAATCTAGATACCTTTTTGCAAAAACACCTGAGGAGTTGTGTCCCGTGATTTTGTTTAGGTAAAGCATATAATTTGTGATCAATATAGTTGGCTGCGAAGCGCTTGCTAGTTCGAATGCAGAGTCGCATAAGCGTGCAAATCTGTATCCTACTTGTGCTGGTTGTGTTGTGTCGGATTCAGGTATTAATTGTAAGAGAGTAGGTATTTAAAGGGATGTCATCTGAATTTTTCTCAATGAGCGTTTCGGTCTCAATGAGTGAACAATAACAACTTTGGGACATGTACACAAAATAAATTGTAACTTTATGAACTGCTGATAGAGTAAACATTGGTTAATATGAAATGGGAAAAGTAAATGCTTAAAGTATTTAAACAAAAACGAATATTATAGATTTTAAGAAGTGAAAGACAAAGGTTAACAATAAAGTACGTAATATAGGATGTATGTGATAATTCTATTATATATGACAGCTATACAGATATATAACAAGTCTTAATAACTCAAATAGGTAAATGGGTTACAATATATAAACACGCGGTGTCGCTTGATCGAATGAATCGATAGACTTGATCAGGTTTCTAATTTCAATTTATTTCTATTTCATTTCTCCTCCAAATTAAAATTTTAACTCCAATTTCATTTCAATTTCAATATTCAAGAAGTTTTTTTTGTTTTCTAACGAGTCAAGTGGCATTACAAGGCAATGAGTGTAAGCTTCTATGTTTGTGATTAATTGTGATAAACTTGAAGCACTTAAAGAAGATGGAAAACGGTGGGCCCAAATGTAATAAGTTGAGATATGATCTAAAAAAAATAGTAATATTTTTCTAACTTTGAATATTAAAAATCAGCACAATTCTCAATCTGGAAGCGGAGAAATACGAGAATGATAGTTTTCGTGAGATTATCTATTAATTGAGTAATCGATTACATAATTATAAAATGAAAGCCTTCGCACTAGGTAATTACTTAAAAGTAATTAAATACACTATATAAGACTCGTCAAATTTAAGGGTGTGGTCAGGGACCGTACAACCCCGGTTAAGAGTTAAGTCGAAGAGGTAAGCCGTTTAAGAGGTTACCTTTTTCATGTGTAACTCCTTGAATGGGTTGAGGCTGGAAACCCAGTAAACACTTCAATATGGATAACCCATTGAATGGGTTCTATACTTGACACCTAGTGAAAGGGTTACCCTTTCATTAAGATAACCTATTTAAAATAAAATATTTAATATAGGGTATTGTTCGCGTAACCATATTAGCAATTTGCAACGTATGCCCATCATCGAGAGATCATATTACATTGCTCCGAGTCGGAATGTTACGCTGTTATCGTTTTTAAGAGAGTTGAAGTGAAACCCTTTTGAACGGCTTAATTTAAGGGTTACACATCATCAAGGGTTACATCGTATGGGTTTTTGATTAACTGCTTAGAAAAACCCTATCGAAAACCCTTTCAATGGGTAACCAAAATGGTCCCTGGGTGTGGTATAGACCATCAAACCGAATAATTTTTTCCATGGCACCAACATCGTAATCGCGAAAAAATATAATCCGCCGTCCCTTACATTTGCGTCGAGTAGGTATTGAAGTTTTCTATTAAGGGACAGTTGAAATTTTTTTCGCAGATACGATGTTGGTCCCATGGAGAAAGTTGTTCGGTTTGATGTTCTGTATCCCTTTTTTTTTTTTTTTTTTTTTTTTTTTTTGTGGATGGGAAATCATCAAATGACTTCTCCCGCTCTGGGCAGAGGCGGGAGGACGCCTCAAGACTTTTACTGACTAAAACCCACCCATGTTCCTTCAGCTGCCCGTGTCCCTGAAATTTGACGAGGATGCAAAACGACACGTTGTTTACTTATATACAATCAATCTCAATCTGCCTAGCCTTTTCCCAACTATGTCGGGTTCGGCTTCCAGTCTAACCGGATGCAGCTGAATACCAGTATTTTACATGGAGCGACTGCCTACCTGACCTCCACCACCCAGTAACTGGATAATACGATACCCCTTGGTAAGACTGATTGTCAGACTTTCGGGCTTCTGACAACCCGTAACGACTGTCAAAGATCCACCAATGACAGCCGGGACCAACAGCTTAACGCACGTTAAGCTGTTGGTCCCGGCCGGAAGCCCGAAAGTCTGACAATTAAAAAATTATTCGGTTTGATGGTCTATACCACACCCAGGGACCATTTTGGTTACCCATTGAAAGGGTTTTCGATAGGGTTTTTCTAAGCAGTTAATCAAAAACCCATACGATGTAACCCTTGATGATGTGTAACCCTTAAATTAAGCCGTTCAAAAGGGTTTCACTTCAACTCTCTTAAAAACGATAACAGCGTAACATTCCGACTCGGAGCAATGTAATATGATCTCTCGATGATGGGCATACGTTGCAAATTGCTAATATGGTTACGCGAACAATACCCTATATTAAATAGGTTATCTTAATGAAAGGGTAACCCTTTCACTGGGTGTCAAGTATAGAACCCATTCAATGGGTTATCCATATTGAAGTGTTTACTGGGTTTCCAGCCTCAACCCATTCAAGGAGTTACACATGAAAAAGGTAACCTCTTAAACGGCTTACCTCTTCGACTTAACTCTTAACCGGGGTTGTACGGTCCCTGACCACACCCTTAAATTTGACGAGTCTTATATAGTGTATTTAATTACTTTTAAGTAATTACCTAGTGCGAAGGCTTTCATTTTATAATTATGTAATCGATTACTCAATTAATAGATAATCTCACGAAAACTATCTTTCTCGTATTTCTCCGCTTCCAGATTGAGAATTGTGCTGATTTTTAATATTCAAAGTTAGAAAAATATTACTATTTTTTTTAGATCATATCTCAACTTATTACATTTGGGCCCACCGTTTTCCATCTTCTTTAAGTGCTTCAAGTTTATCACAATTAATCACAAACATAGAAGCTTACACTCATTGCCTTGTAATGCCACTTGACTCGTTAGAAAACAAAAAAACTTCTTGAATATTGAAATTGAAATGAAATTGGAGTTAAAATTTTAATTTGGAGGAGAAATGAAATAGAAATAAATTGTAAATGAAATAGAAATAAATTGAAATTAGAAACCTGCTCAAGTCTATCGATTCATTCGATCAAGCGACACCGCGTGTTATATATTGTAACCCATTTACCTATTTTAGTTATTAAGACTTGTTATATATCTGTATAGCTGTCATATATAATAGAATTATCACATACATCCTATATTACGTACTTTATTGTTAACCTTTGTCTTTTACTTCTTAAAATCTATAATATTTGTTTTTGTTTAAATACTTTAAGCATTTACTTTTCCCATTTCATATTAACCAATGTTTACTCTATCAGCAGTTCATTAAGTTACTATTTATTTTGTGTACATGTCCCAAAGTTGTTATTGTTCGGTCGTCAGGGATTGGCTTTGTGGTCAGAGCACAACGTCGATTCAGTTGTTAGTGCTCCTATCCGCGCGGATCGCCCATTTTGTTTTTCTCTCTGTGTTTGCACAAGTTATTTAGTTGGCGCTTGTGCTGGCACAGGGGGGAGCCGCCCGTGCTGCCCGGTGAGCTCGCTCACCGTTGCGGCCGCGGCGGCCACACCCCACCACGATGTCAAAACCCGGCAACCGTGGCTCGTTGGGCCACGATGCCGGCCCCCCGGAACCCCGTCCGGCGTTGGACCGGGCGACGTCGCTGCCGAACATCGGCGGTGCGTCGTCCGGTTTGCCGCCGGCCGAGGCCAACAAGAAGAAGGAAGAAAAGAAGAGGAAGAAGAAGGGAGACGGACCGAGTGCCGCTGCAACGGCCGGCCCACCGACGTCATCGGCGCCTGCGCGCGTTGCGCCGACGCCGTCTTCGAGCCGGCAACAGGCGGTCTCCATCCGCCCCGCCGCGTTCCGCCCGGTGCCAACACAGGCCCCGGGGCCTGCCGCAAACCCCAGCCATGCACCGCACGCGCGCGCCACGGCACCACCACCCGTGCGCGTGTCCGCCCCGGTGCGCACTCCTGCGCCTAGCGCGTGCATCGCCGCGTCAATTGTGTACCTACCCCGCGTCGTCCGTACGATGACGCGACCCCATCATGCACTCCTCTGCGCCGCCGCCGCGATTCGTCTCGCCACCCGCGCCCACGGGGTTAGCGACAAAAGCTGCGCCAGCTTCGCGCTCCGCGACGTCCGGTCCCCGCTTCTCCTTGGCGGGATCGGCTAGTGTGCCGGTGAAAGTGCGAAGTGATAGTGCAGTGCCTCCGCGGGCGCCCGATTCTCCGGCGCCCCCACGTAGCTCCGCCTGTGACTCGCCCGCCGTGCGATCGGCTCGTCTCGCTCGGGATCGAGCGTGTCGCTCGCATCGGCGTGCTCGGCTGCATCCGGTCGCGATGACGTCTCTCCGGACACGACCCCGCGATCCGGTCGGCGGCCCACCGAGGGAGGAGCAGGTGTAGATGCAGAACCCTACAAACTGACGCCCCAGCCGCAGAGGAAGATCCAGAGGAGAAGCAGCTCTTCGGATACTAGCGTGGAGGTAATGAAGCGGACCAGTCAGAAGAAAGGACCTCGGGAGACGACAAAAGGGAAAAACCACAAGAGGTGGCGAGCGTCACGGCATCAGTAAATGCAATCAGCAACGCAAGAGCATACCTGAAGATAGTTCCAGTAGAAGTCTTCGGGTTAAAAGGATCAAAGAAGATATTAGCCCTTATGGATGAAGGGTCTACAGTGTCACTTCTGGATGAGAAGGTGGCAGAAGAAGTCGGTGCTCAGGGAAACAAAGAAGAATTGGTCATAGAAACAGTGGGAGGCAGGCTGATTAAGAAGAAGGACTCTCAGACGCTGGACCTCATGGTGAAAGGGGTTCATCAGGAAACCAAGAAGACACTGAAGAAAGTCCGGACTATCAACGAGTTGAAGCTTGCACCACAGTTCCTGGACAAGAAGAGGATTCAAGAATGTCAACATTTAAAGAAGATTGCCGACTCTCTATACTACGAAGGGGAGTCACCACTGCTTCTCATCGGTCAAGACAACTGGGAGCTGATCGTGACTCAAGAAGTAAGAAGAGGGAAACCAGGAGAACCAGTCGCTTCATGAACAGGACTTGGTTGGGTGCTCCACGGGTCGGACATTGGAGGCGCAAGGCCAGTACACTTCCTGAACACGTGTCTACATGCTTAGGTCTTGGCATGTAAAGATGGCCACCCATCCACGGACCAACCCCGGCAAGCGTAGCTTAACCTGATGGATCGACCCGTGCGGCAGTTATTAGGTACTTAGCCACGAGCTCCTCCTTATATACAATAAAGTGCATTTAATTCCAGTCATATTAATAAATAAAATATCAATTAATTACTTAAAACCAATATAATGAATAATGATTTCATATCGATTAAAATTAGTCTTATATTTATAATCTATGTCGCTAGCATGACAGCCGACTGATTTTGACACTAGACAGTTACCAGCTCTTGCTTGCTCACTCGTTCCGTGTTTTCCGATGCGTTTTGAGTGCTTTCCTGATTATTTTTCATTTTCAATGACCACTGCTTTGTTTTTTACGGATTCTGACCCTGTCTACCTTGTACGACCCTTGCTTTCACACCAGACACCCAAGATCACTCACACGTTTGACTTGGAATTGTTATTTTGGATTTTACCGCCGCCTTGTGGATTGGATAATTGTTGAAACTATGGATCGCTGTAGCCAACGACCCTTAGATGATGAAACAATTCTGTCAGTGATTCCGCAATAAATAAATAATAAATAAATTCTTTATTTCACCAAAAGCCAATATTTAAATACTCTGACTCCTAAGCTAAGTGTAAGTTCCTGTGACTTAGGAGTCAGATCAGACTGAGGTGCACGTGCAATGCCTTGCACCTCAGTCTGAAAGTAAATAACCTAGGTACCAACTGAACCAAGATCATATTGTTCCATCTGCACAATTCCTAGACAACATTTTAATTTACAATAGAAGATGAATCAAATAAAATATTGCATTTTTTTTTTTATTCTAGACGGCTTTTCCATAACTCCATACCTGTAACCTACCTATTGACTTCCAAGTCATTGACGTTCATTCATATGACTTTCAAACATTCTCCACTAAATATGTATATTAAACAGAGTTCCTGAAGTGAAGTGAATCAGTTGTTAGTTGTTAGTTAAAGATTGTAACATAACCTTACTTTTACTAAACCATGACTCAGCTCTCAGATTGCCAAAATTACCTAGGTACAGAATTCTCAGTGAGGGACTGATAGGTTTGAATCTGCAGACCCAAGATTGTATGTGATCGTTTTCGTCTCCATTATCAGTTCTGATTGGTTGTGAAGTGGCACTCCACAACACCACTGTGAATCATTATCGCTTCACTTCACAACCATAAATATCGAAGTGGTAATGATTGCCGAACCGTGAAGTTTGTGGTTCTAAACGTCATATGAGAACGCAACTTGTTTCTTTCGCGAAAACGTAGTTCTATCAACAGTGTGATTTTCGGGATGGATGTAGATTTCTTGTGTTCGGAATTCTTTAATGTATAATTTATACTGATATGTTCGTAATATCTTATTGAAACGGCGGTTATTTTTTCTTTTTTTATACGGCGAATATTTATGTTGGAAATTTTTTTTCATCACTATGGTACATTTTTAATTTCATAGATGACTCGGTTGATGTCATAGATGTCAGTTGTTTAATACAAAGAAATGTATCTAGTAGGTAATAATTATGAAATCTTTGTTATGGAATTATACATCACCTAATTATAACTTGAAAACTTAATAGGTACTTACGTGAGTACCTAAGTAGTTAATAAATTATGATAATTAAATTATATATTCCATTCAATAATATCTAAAGTTATTATGAATAATTAATTTAATTCAGTCGATGGACTTGAGGTCGATTGAAATATTTTTTCTTGTAAGTAAATGTATTTTTTAATAACATACAATACGACACAACTTAGATGTAGCATAAACTGAAAATTTGCATTCATTCATTTCAATTTTACGAATGTATTTGGTTATGTGAATTTACAAGTATTGCGTTTGCATAAAGATAATTTTCGACTAAAGCGGTAAAAAAGATCGGTGATTTTGAAGGCGCACTCAGTTCGGATGGTGATCGGTTTTACGAATTTTGCCGATGCTACATCTAAGTTGTGTCGTATTACCTACCTATCTATTGAGAGACTGTCGTTTTTGAAATATTTATAATCATTTGGAAGACTATCGATTTCATGTTTGTTTGAAAAGTGTCATGTAATATGTGTACCTACTCTTAAAGGTTGTTAAATACTACTATTATGATAAGTTATTATTAAATTTTTGAACTACTATATTTACTACTAATTTTGTGAAGTACAATTATTTGCTTGTTTACTATTCTGTTTGTAAATAAGGTAAAAATATATGATATTGAAACCCCCCAAAACCCCCAAAAACAAAAGTCAAAACTTGTTTTATAAATTGTTATTTTATTTTGTTGTCCTTTGCGTCATGTTTACCGCAAATAAACGTATTTTCTTTATTTCTTTCTTTAAACCAACCAAAAAAATAAAAAAAGAACCATTACGCTAGTTCCTCAGTTAGCATCTCTTTGAGTCTACCTTAGGACATTACATAAATGTACATTTAGTTTCAGTCTTGTAAAAAGTTAATATGTTTAAGGACATACCACTTCTTTATTTCTCGCCCCGCATCCCTCTTTCTTATAGGTAAAGGCCTACCTTTCGAAAATAGAAGCGACTTGACATATGAAGAAAATTATTTAATTAAAGAACTTTGTGGACGCTCTTTCCTCTCTAGGAAAATCTTGAAATGCAGTCTTACCTGTATAGATTTTTCGTTAGTCGGTTGGTCGCCCCAATAATAGAATTGCCGACCAAAAGTATATTGTTGATTTACTTTTACTATTGACTGCATTTCGTATTTAATTCAAAAGCAGATCTCACATAATGAGATAAAAGTAAAGTGTACCAACGTTAACTAGATTGCCACAAAAACTACGTCACACCTCACACCTTAAGGCCGGTGTAGACAGGTGACAATGGCGCGGCGTGCCTTTGAAGACGTCTCGCGTAACAAGTGTGGTAAGTGGTAACCAATTGGGGAGCGGAGGGACAATGGACGCGCACAGTAGCGGGCTTCCGTGTCACCGGCAGCAATAGTACTTGGAACACACACAGAATACAACTGGTGGAGGAATGTTCAGGTAGAATCGCTGAAAAAGGTCGTCATTATCTACTTAGCTGCTACCAGGTTGCAGGTCGTCCAGGGAGGCTATGCCATCTCTAGATGTTAGGCTAATTAGACGTCTATTACGTCTAGACAAGAACGGCCTGCGCCTGGTGACGGGGACCATCACATGACACTGTTTACTAAACAAACACTTCCACACAATAGAAATAACGGACAGTTCTTTGTGCAGGACTTGCATTTAGGCCGAGGAAACCGTTGCGCACCTGCAGAAACCCTCAGAGCACCCCGATCTTGCACAGACTGGAGACTTGATCATCTTCTAGAGGGAGGTGGGCTGGTTGGAATAACCCCCGACGGCCGCCATTGCCCACGCACAATGGTCCACATGAAGGACTACGTGCGGAAACCAAATCCTCTAAATTCAAATTCAAATTCTTTATTTGCTTAAAACATGGTGTTTATAGGTCTTACAATTAAAAGGAGTACAAACATGTTTAGCTATTAGAAGAATAGCATGCAAAATCGAGTAGAAGAGTAAAATAGAAAATAGAACATAGATCTGCCTAGCTTTTTCCAACACTGTTGGGGTCGGCTTTCAGTCTAACCGGATGCAACTGAATACTAGTATTGAAATGGTTTGGTGGGTATTAAAATCTTTGTTGAATTAAAAATGCAAGATGTGGGTGTAGGGTTATGAGATGCTGAGTTCAAGAAATGCTGGCGCGATTTCCTTATCCACCTTATTCTTACATGCATCAAATAAAGTTAATAAACAATAAGGTTGTGGTAAATAACTGCGGAACTCAATGCCCTTGGCTTTCTATGTACCTAGTGGATAAAGAAACAAATCGTTTTGAAACCGGGTACTTGTTTCTTTATCTTAGCAGAGTGAAAGACCTGGAGTCTACATGGTATGCTCCTCACATGAATATGTCCAGACATATTCATGTGAGGAGGTGTGTTTTAAAGTCCAGACTTTAAAAGAGACTTTGACCCCTGAGTTTGTTTCGCTATTTCTTCTCAGGGGCAGGTGACTACTTGCCCCTGAGAAGAAATAGCGAAACAAACTAGATAGGAAATGTCGGCTCCATCTAGCTTATTCTTTTTTTTAATATGAATTGTAAAAGTGATTACCTTAGATAATATATCTACCTATAGATCGAGCCACCGCGTGGCCGCTCATGAGATAGCAGGTTTGAGGCTAGGTTATGTGGTATGAGAAATAAGGTTTAACATAAGAAATCTTTCACATTTTGGATTAAAACCCATGTTTAAACACAATGCAAAAACTGTCCAAAAAAGTTAAATTAATCGACGCAAGATAAATTTTGTAACAGTGAAAGCACTTTGTTTGGCTAACATTCAAAAGTTCGCCAAGCAAAAATACGGCACGCCGTAAGAGGCAGAAGATACGATGCTTTTGTCTCAATTTTCCTACTAATCATGGCTACGTCTAGAGGTAAATAGTCTAAGGTGATTACTAATATCCTAATTACAGAATAAACGTTTTTATCTCATTTCAGTGGAAAGTAAAGAGGTCAATAAGTCTTCAATCAAATACTTACGGAAAATTCTGTTTCTTTTAAGCAAGTTTTACATCTATTAATGCATTGACTTACGTTAAACCCACCGTTATAGATATTTTAGTCTGTGGTCAGCGTTGTTATTGCGACATAATAGCTTGTGGCGAGGCGCACATAGGCCACGGTAAACAATTAGCATAATTTTAAAACCTTTGACTTTGTATGCCGCCGCCTGCCGCCTGCCGCCTGCTTTATCTTCAGGTTTTTGGTAATAGACAATTCTTAATAGTAACTAATATTCTGAAATTTTAGTATTAAGAGTACCTTATAGGAATATTTTCGTGCTATTGAGTGAGTTAAATTCCTAGACATACTTAGGCTTGTCTCGATTCTTCTTTGTAAAATAATAATATTAGTCCTACATTCTTAAACTCGTGGAGGAGTTCGTGTCTAAGTAATAACAGCCGCACGGGTCGGTCCGTAGATGGGTGACCATCTTTACACACCGAGACTCCTCCGTGCCTCGGAAAGCACGTTAAGCCGTTGGTCCCGGCTGTCATTCGTGGATCTTTGACAGTTGTTACGGGTCGTCAGAAGCCCGAAAGTCGGACAACCAGTCTTACCAAGGGCTTTCGTATTACCCAGTTAATGGGTTGTGGAGGTCAGATAGGCAGTCGCTCCATGTAAAATACTGGTATTCAGCTGCATCCGGTTAGACTAGAAGCCGACCCCAACATAGTTGGGAAAAGGCTAGGCAGATTGATTGATTCTTAACTCTTAAAATGTCGATTGCACACCATGTGTACAGATAACAATAGAATTTCAATTGTGTCTGCTAATTAGCGCGCGACGGGTTAAACTAGTTTTTCAGTACCTACCTATGTTATTATTCACTTATTATGTAACTCATACCTAATCAGGTATTGTTTCTACGTACGAGTACACTAATAGGTATTTACGTTATTATCACTTCGCTTTAGTTACCTAAGAACTTGTTAATGAAGAATGAATAAGAATGTAAGTAAGACAACCTCAAACCTAAATATTAATGTATGATCATCATATAATTATCATGATCATCATCTATATAAATAAAAAGAGAAGTCCTGACTGACTCATCAACGCCCAGCCCAAAGCCTTGAACCTAGAAAGCTAACATTTTGCACAGAGGTTCCCTATACAATTTAGACAAGGAATAGGGAAGGATTTCCCGGTAGTATGTTCCGGTGGGATATTTTCCGAAATCCACGCGGGCGGAGCCACGAGCTAAAGCTAGTATAATTATCATTTCCATATTAATATGTTGTTGCTAAATGTTGTACCTCTTTTTTATTATATTTTATTGTAAACAGGAGTCAAGGGTTTAAGCTGAAAACCAGCGCTTAACAAGCCGCTAGACTAAATGCTGACGCTTAAATTTTTTGCTGCCAGTTTATAAGTTTTGTGTATGCCACTACTGGAGACAATAAACGTTATTCAATTCTATTCTAAACCTACCCGCTAAGTACACGACAGATATATATTCACGAAGAACACAATAATGCTCATTCAAGACTTATATACCTGCTTATATACTCGACCCTAATGCTCAGTCATTGGCGAGCTTCACCGAGCATTCCCCTTCCGAGCAATTAACAGTTTATTACTGCGCCCATTGGTTACTTGCGAAGCTTTAGACGCCTTGTGTTTAGATAACAAATGCTGGTATGACTTTATATGTATTGTATATACGTGCTTGGTTTTAAATGGTGATAAAAAGTTATTAGGTATGTTTAAAACATTGGGGTAAAGTCACAGAATAAATATTAGTAAAGTTAAAGAGGGCTGTCGCACTTTGACCCCTCTCTCGCTCACATGGGACCGAATTTTTATTAATGTTAAATGAAAAGATGCTCTTTTGAAAAATGTAATCAATTGGCGAACTAATAAATAATATTAATTTAATAGGATTATTAAAAACACATTTTTATTGTGGCATTTATTTAACTCATCTCAAGAACAGATCATAATACTTATTGAACTTAGTTTATTTAATAGATAACAAAATAATTAGGTACTCAATATATTTATATAAGTTTTTTTAATAGTTATTTATCAGTTCGCCAATTGATTATATTTTTCAAAAAACCAACGTGCAAACATACTTAAAAAACTGGTTCCGTGTGAGCGAGAGAGGTTACAAAATACGACAGTCCTCTTAAGATAGTTTATATTTTGTGTTAATTGTCTATAATGGGGATAACCTATTTATATTTTATAGAACTCTTTCTTAACTCTTAAAATGTCGATTGTACACCATGTGTACAGATAACAATAGAATTTCAATTGTATCTGCTAATTGGCGCGCGACGGGTTAAAGGAAATTCATGACTAAATGTGAAGTTAATTATTCGATAATTCTGCTACCTACACACTAAAAGGATATCGTGAACATCAAGGTTGTTTAACACAATTCGCCAATAGGTATATCAATTTACTTCGCTCGAACATTTACGTAATTGGGAAATTAATGAAAACCCACTTCTTTGTATTCACACCTCTGTCAACACAATAAGCAACAACATGGTTGAATATAACATGTCATGATCTTGACACAGTACTATAAACAATACACTGGTCTTTTTAGGGTTCCGTACCCAAAGGTTGCTAACGAACCCTACTACTAAGGTTGCTACTACTAAGGTTTCGCTGTCCGTCCGTCCGTCTGTAACAGGGCTGTCTTTTGAATGTTATTAAGTAGACACTTGAAATTTTCACAGAGTGTTAATACCGAGGAAAAAGTAAAACAAGAAATCTGCTGTTTAGTAAAACCGGGCAAGTGCATGTCGGACCACGCACATTGAAGGGTTCCTTAGTTGGGATGAATTTATCCCAAGAACAAAATCAATCTGCCTAGCTTTTTCCATATTGAGGTTGGCTTCCAGTCTAACCAGATGCAGCTGAATACCAGTATTTTACATGGAGCGACTGCCTATCTGACCTCCACAACCCATTAACTGGGTAATACGAAAGCCCTTGGTAAGACTGGTTGTCAGACTTTCGGGTTTCTGACGACCCGTAACGACAGTCAAAGATCCACGAATGACAGCCGGGACCAACGGCTTAACGTGCTTTCCGAGGCACGGAGGAGTCTCGGTATGTAAAGACGGTCACCCATACACTGACCAACCCCGGCAAGCGTAGCTTAACGTAATGGATGAACCCGTACGGCTGTTATTACTTAGCCACGAGCTCCTCATAAGAACAAACTTAACACTGTAGTTGAAAAACATGTTCTGCCATACATTCTAACTGCAAATGTAGGTAAGTTAGTTTGTACGCACCGACCACAGACTTCTTATAAATGTTCCGTAATCTATAAAGTAAGTAAAGAACTATTTTCTGTATTTTTTTGGAACGAAGTTCCTTATCGCACGTTGTGAAAGGGGGCTAGACGGAAAAAATTCTCACGAAAAGTTGTAACGACACTTTTTGCTATAGTAAGCTATTGTAAGCTGTGCGACGTGCGCATGTTTCTCTGTCTGTTTCTCTCTCTCTCTTATAGAAAGATTAAGTTTATATTACATTATATTTGTTAATAATAAAAAAAATATTATTATAACTTAAAAAAAAAAAAAAATATTACAATTCCTTCACTAATTAATCGAAAGGAACTTCGTTCCATTCGGGTGTCCCTTGACACCTCTCAACTTTTTTTTTTTTTTCAAAATTTTAGGCTCAGTAGTTTCGGAGATAAGGATGGTTTTTCGTCTATTTTCTTTAATAACTTTAAAACAATTTATTTTAAAATTATGAAAAAAAAATACTATTTGAGAGCCTCACAATAAGCCCTTTCATTTGATATGTCACACGGTACAGTTTGCAATTTTTTTTTTAATTTTCTTATTTGGCCCCAAAAGTGACCCCATTATTAAAAATTCATTTATTTACGTTACACGTCCCTGTTTGGGTCACAGATATTCATATGTTTACCAAATTTCAACTAAATTAGTTCATTAGAAAGTCAACAATGACATCTTGCTGTCAAAGCTCAGTGCAATAGGTATTGCTCCGGGGCTTCTACGGCTTCTTGCGGATTATTTGCGGGACCGACAACAATTTGTCAGATTGGGTTTGTACGAGTCACTCCCATACCACACTCGCTCGGGTGTGAGTCAAGGTTCGGTAGTCGGCCCTCTTCTTTTCAATTTGGTGATTAATGACCTCCCTGATGTAGTTGCGAATGCCAGATCCCTCTTATATGCTGATGACTTAAAACTATTTTATGAAATAAAATCTGAGCTCGATTGCCAAGCACTGCAATCAGATATTGATTCAGTATATAAGTGGAGTTTAGAAAATAAAATGGAATTTAATAAATCAAAATGCTACGTGATGTCTTTCGGTCGAATGCAGCACCCAGTCAACTTTCTATACAAAATGAATGGAGATACAATTACAAGAACTGATTCCATGAAAGACCTGGGAGTCGTATTCGACCGTAAGCTCACTTTTCACGACCACATCACATCCACTGCTAAGGAGTCCTTCAGGCGCCTTGGCTTTGTCTTAAGAAACTGTCGTGACTTCCACAACCCTCACGTTATCAGGCTTGTTTACGAGGCATTGGTCCGTAGCAAACTTGAGTCTAGTGCATGCGTATGGAATCCTTTTGAGAAGCAGTATGCGTTAGCTTTAGAAAAAGTTCAAAAAGCATTCCTTAGATACCTTTACAAGCACTTGTAGGTACGGGTATTATCCTCTCTTGTATCCCACTAAATTCCTGTTGGGTTGCTTAAGTTTCAATTCTCTTGAAGTAAGACGGTCACGCGATCAGATGACTGTAATATTTAAAATTCTTAGGGGGATTATTGATGTTCCTGATCTCCATAATGAAATCTGCAATCTATTTGTCCCAAACAATTATTGTCGTAGCAGAAAACACCGCTTACTGGCTGTTCCAACTTGTCGTACTGTTGCACGCTTCAAGTCACCTGTTCCTCGGACATTAGCCGCTGTTAACGCTCTCCTGAACTCAAACACAAATTTTGATGTGTTTGCGACTGAATGGAAGATGATTCTGTCAGAGTGCTTGAATTTTTGTGAGAAGAATGCATGACTGTGTTAAACAAACTATATATTATGTAGTGTAAGTATTTAAATAGTGTAATTGGTTTCGGCCGTTCTATTTAAAATAAATAAATAAATTAGATTCGGAGCAAATTGGCTGTGACAAACGGACAGACAGACAGACAGAGACACAAGTGATCCTATAAGGGTTAATAGTTAGATCCTATAAGCGTTTTTTCTTTTGAGGTACGGAACCCTAAAACATATTTTGATATTTTCCGGTGGTACGAAACCCTTCGTGTGCCAGTCCGACCCGCACTTGACCGTTTTTTAATAATATCGAATCACACAGTTAATTTATTGAGCACACCACAGCTTTAAGAAAATATTTGCAATGTAAAACAAAAGATAATCATAAGTCTTCGTAGATAATACTGTTATGATAAAAACTACAGTCATCAAGACAATGTACGAAAATCTCATAACTAATTAAATTCTAATTACAACAACTGTCTATTTTAATATCTCCAACGGAATTAAACATATTTTCACATGTTAAAACAATGGCTACCGGCAGTTGCTCCGTATTTGCTTATCTGCCACATCAATAAATGCCTTTCTTTGAGCCGTTCAAGAACTTTATATACAATTTTAATTTTTATATCCGTCAAATATTCCAAGACCTTTGATACATATTATTTTTGACTTACGAAGGGATCATGTTATGTTTGTGAAAAGTTACTAAATTAACGTATGAGGAATGTAAGCGAGTCTGGTATTAGATATGGGTGGTGATGGTCACGGGGTGATCACCATGTGTTTCCGTTGATGGCGTTTTAATTGCAGCGAGGTAAACACTCCGCCCTTGCGTGGTCTGCGTGGCATACAGAATTTGTATCTAACTTTTCTTTATTCACTTTAGATATATAAATAGGTGATTAGTATTTAATTAACTGAATACATCTGCTATGAAGAGATAAGTAAAAAAAATAACGAATTTGTCACAGCATAGCTTTCGCAACAATGACGAAGCTTTTTTCCACGAGACGGGCTCGTCCTAATCGTAGTGTGGAGTGCACAAGTTAAAATACTATTAAAAATATGTTACCTTTGTAACAATAATTTTAGGAGTAGTTTATTTGTAGGTATTAGTTCAAAGGAAATGTAAGAAGACTTTATTTGGTTAATAAACTACTTAATATTTTTACGACTTGACAATTCTCAGGAACCGGGGTCAGACCTTTGAAAGGTGTACGAGGGGCCGAAGCCAACTCACAGAGGCTCGTTAGATGTTTTTAATGAAATGATTATTATTTTATGGACGATGTTACTTAAGGAAATGAGAGAAGTACGCCACACTATTTCCAACCACTGCAACTCCTGAAAGCAAGAATCTACCGTGGTCATTAGAAAAATGCCGAAAGAATAAGCTGATTTAACTGTCTTGGAACCCACAACGAAATCAATTAGAAAATAACAGTGGGGGAGTGTGTGGCACTTGTTTGAGGATACGTGCACTATGGTTTGTAAGGCGATGCCAAACCTTGAAACGGTTCAGAAAACCCAGAAAGAAGCATAGACAAGTGAAGTGACCCATCATAATAAAGAGTGTGTATTGTTTCGAGATTAATAAAAATAAGACACAATATTATTGATAAAGTTTAACGATACATCAGTCAAGTATCCCTTAACCCTTCAAATATTAACACACCTGTCTATGCATATTGTTTTGGTTAGATGCTTTTTAGTCCAGAGACCTCCGAATTATGTGCCTTGGGTCTTAATGCTTTAAAATTCTAACAGTCGCCCATCAGGGCATCGCAAGGTGCGCGTTTGAATATGATTAGCAGCTTGTCAAAAGTGAGTTAAGGGTTTAATGTATTCAAATTTAATCAGCAAAGGGTTGAACTTATAAATTTTGTAATAATTAATGAAGTTGGAATTGGTTTATAATAATTTGGTATCAATTAGCTAGGAAATATACTTTCTATTAATTAGGTGGAGGGTGCTTTCAATTGCTAGAGTAATGTAAAGAATTAGGGCGTTTTTAGGATGTCGTATCAATGATTTTCCTACTGAACTGCCTTGACTCTCCTAAAACATGACTAGGTTATCCTTTGCACATACACGGCCGGGCCAAAAATGTTGAAGGCAAACCTCCACTAGCGTTAGGCATTTGTGAGCCTGACGTGGCAGCTAACGGGTTAAACTTAAAAGCTTGGTATAGCTCAAGCTCAATAATCTGTATTTCAACCACTTAACCTGGAACTATAAGTTCATGACTTGAATACCTACTAATCTTCTGCTTGCTCCCAAGGAAAACAGTTTTATCGACGAATTCTAGTCTCTCTTGATTCTCACAATCACTATTTTGACATTTGGTAAAGAAAATCTAATGTACTTAGTTTTTTTCCATTTAATACTTATTATTAGCAATTAATCAATTTTGGACCTGCAGTAGGGCGTTATTAACGTCGTTAAAATTTATAACACGTCTGTCTAGGTACTTTAAAAATTAAGAAAGTGTCGTCAACACCATTTGTGGTTGATTTTTAAATAAATGGAGTACATCATTCATATATATACACTAAAAAGCGGAAAGGACCCAATATTGAGCCTTGTGGCATTTTTGTTTCCAGCAATAAGGGTTACCAATACTGGAATAGGTAGGTTACCTAATAGACACGTTACAAATACCTAGATAGACGCACTTTATTACATACCCAAAAAACTATCTTTTAAATTACAATGATTAAAAAACTTTTAATCATTAAGAAACACCACAAAATACTACTTGACATAATATACACTTGGAGTCCGAACTAATTGTATCAATGATAACAGAGCCCAACAATTTACAATATCTATTAGCATATACTTAAGTGTTTCGGATCGATGAAAAGAATGAGTACTGATATGTGATGGAGATAGTGATAAGCCACCCTTACAGTACAGTGTACAACTGTCCGATACGTGGGGGTGCTAAATCGTCCCGACAACTTATTAACATATCAGTTTTACATTGCTTTGCATAATTACTTGTTACTAAATTAACGTTTGTTTGATTTCGGTTGTAAAACGTTTAATGATGACGATAATTTTAACACTCTCATGCCTAATAAACTTCAGCGTGAAAGCCTTATAAAGCTTTCGAGTTTTTCGATAACTGGCTGACATTTTGAACTTTGTGTAGAGCTTTATACACCTTTAGCTTTTTTAAATCTTGTAACAGTTAACTTTATTTCATTGTCGATAGTTGTTCTACCCACTAACAACGTAACAACGTGTTGTTACGTAGAGGTCGGTAATTGCACAGAATAAGAAAGCTACAGTAGTTTATCTGGGCAGGAGCTCGTGGCTAAGTAATAACAGCCGCACGGGTCGATCTATCAGGTTAAGCTACGCTTACCGGGGTTGGTCCGAGGATAGGTGACCATCTTTACATACCGAGACTCCTCCGTGCCTCGGAAAGCACGTTAAGCCGTTGGTCCCGGCTGTCATTCGTGGATCTTTGACAGTTGTTACGGGTCGTCAGAAGCCCGAAAGTCTAACAACCAGTCTTACCAAGGCGTATCGTATTACCCAGTTACCGGGTTGTAGAGGTCAGATAGGCAGTCGCTCCATGTTTTATACTGGTATTCAGCTGCATCCGGTTAGACTGGAAGCGGACCCCAACATAGTTGGGAAAAGGCTAGGCATATTGGTTGAGTTTATCTGGGCCCTTGAATTAATTAACTATGACCGCTCGGTAGATGAATACGCGTCCGTCCGTGCGTAACTGCCGCGCGCTCGAACTGTGGCGTACTGGTATATACTGAGATTTCGAAGCGCGTCGTTTCGGCTGGTTTCTATGAAGATGTAATACTGCTTCTTTATTATACATAGGCTGCACTAAAAGTATCGGGAATGGAATATTTCCATTGTTCCCGTCATATTAAAATCATTTTAATTGAAAACTCCTTGGTTTTAAAAATCGAAGACCATTTAAATAAATGAAATAAATATAATAAATATTTAAAAAAAGATTCTCGGTCTTGTCACAAGGTTTTGTCAAACTTGTTTAGTCGTTGAGAAAATGGAATTGACTCGAGAAAATTCAAGAGCGATGATTTATTATGACTTTCGAAGTGGTTAACACAAAAACAGTGTGTTGATCGGATGATTTCTGCATTTGGTGATGAAGCCCCATCCAAAACCACAATTTATCGCTGGTTTGCTGAATTTCGACGTGGACGTGTCAAGCTCAGTGATGATCCCCGTCAAGGTCGTCCAAAAACTGCAGTCACCCAAGAAAATGTTGATGCTGTGCGTAAGCTGATTGAGGAAGATCGACATGTGACATACCGCGAAATTCAGGCAACTTTAGACATTGGCATGAGTCAAATACAAATAATCTTGCATGAACAATTAGGTGTAAAAAAGTTGTTTTCCCGATGGATACCGCATTCGCTCTGTGAAGAGCAAAAAGCGGCTCGCGTTACTTGGTGCGTCAGAACTCTCGAAAGATTCCACGCAGGATCCTCAAGTGCTGTATACAACATCGTATCAGGTGACGAATCCTGGATATACGCGTACGAACCCGAAACAAAAACCAGTCACGAGTTTGGGTGTTCGAAAATGAGTTAAAGCCAACAAAAATTGTTTGTTCACGGAGTGTTGCAAAAAAAATGGTGGCCACGTTTGTCTCCAAAACCGGTCATGTTGCGACTGTTCCTCTTGAGGGACAAAGAACGGTTAATGCAGAATGGTATGCTAGCATTTGTTTGCCACAGGTCGTTTCTGAACTCCGTAAAGAGAACTGCAACCGCCGCATCATCCTCCATCACGACAATGCGAGTTCTCACACCGCGCACAGAACAAAAGAGTTTTTAGAGCAAGAAAACATAGAATTATTAGACCATCCGCCGTACAGCCCCGACCTAAGCCCTAATGATTTCTATACTTTCCCTAAAATAAAGAATAAATTGCGTGGTCAGAGATTTTCATCACCTGAAGAAGCTGTGGACGCCTACAAAACGGCCATTTTGGAGACCCCAACTTCCGAATGAATGGTTGCTTCTGATTGGTTCCATCGTATGGAAAAATGTGTCAAATTTCGCGGAGAATACTTCGAAAAGCAATAAATACATTTTTAAAAAGTAATGTTGTGTCACTTCCTTGATTCCCGAAATTTTCAGTGCCCTCATAGTGTGGTAGTTGGACGAACATGTGACGTAACTATCAATTATAGTATTGTCATATCAATCATTTACATAAACAAGTACCACTACGAGTGTGATTACATGACCACCGCATCGTAGTATCACATGCTACTGTGAGGGCTCGAACCTCTCAGTAGGAGATTTGCTGAACTACTAAATAATACGAGAGGGACTCTAGTTATATGGGGCTGATGCTCTCTGTATTTTAAGCTTCAGATCAAATAAAAATCACACTCCTTAACTAAATTGGTTCTACGCGGAGCCCTCACCAGAATCTATCTGTCATCCTATGAAGAAAACGAGAATTGTTTTCTTGATAGAAGATATTCCATATTTGAATGATTGAATGTCAGCCAGTATTATATTAACGAGGCTTGATCAAAGCATCAATCCTTTACACTACGCTGAAATGCCCGACATTTTACTATGAAAACAGCAACATCATTCAATTGTCTCGCATTGTCACCTCACAAATTGTTAAACGTAAGCATGTGCGAGTTTTGTGTGCAATGTTCGTGTTTCCTCATCAAGATAGGGAGCGCAGTCAATTGTTGGAAGTGCACTTCGTTGTTACCGAGGTAAATACACACTCCGAACGGTAATTTTCCTATGACGCGCGTATTTTACGACGATCTGTTTTGTTCAACAGAAACCACCAGCTATTAATGTCGTACTCACACATTTTATCTGACCATGCTCAATTAACAGCCCGGGATAGACTCTTTATTACGTTTGAATGACAATGACCTTTTCTCTACAAATGAAGTTTGATGGGCACTCTCTCTATACAAATATATTTTTTACATCAGGTTTATAATGTCACGATCTGACAGCAGATAATATTATTGTCGATCCAAAGATAGTCTTTTATACCAAAATCCTAAATGAACTGGTTACATGAATAATATCGATAAATACACATCTTGAGCACACGAAACATATTGACGATAAGCCTCTATAAAATGAAAGGAGTAGCATGCATGCTCGGGATATTTATCATGCAAAACTGTATAACGTGTCTCACCCTTCCCCTCAAGTATTGAAAAGTCAGTAAATTAATAGCTATAAAGCTCCATCATATGCAAATAGTGGCATCCCCTCGGCTTAGCGTATCTAGCACATCACGGCTCCCATCGTACGTCTTGTTTAAAATTCGTTCCACCGCGACTCTGATATGCAAATGGCGGGCGACATTCGAATACAAAAAGCTCGAGCGCGGTGGCAGCGCGTAAATCAATCGATCAACGCCGGATATACTCGTAGGAATACGTCTTCATTGTGTTCATTAGCGTCGTCGAGAGCCGCGAGCCGGGCCGGGCGGCCGCACCTGCCTCCACAATGTCCCGCATTCCGCAAAAAGCCCACGAAATTAAACACCCCTGCCGTTCAGTAAAATGATCTCGTTGTTACAGAAATAATGTTTTTAAGTGTTCTATTTGATCGAGTGATGTATGATCACATGTTTTGTATTGATCGCGTGGAGTGTGGACATTTCACAAATTGCTTACGTCATGTCATAAGTTTATTACAATTGACACTCATTTGTATGCATATTAACCCACATAATATTCATGTGAAATACATTGTAAATACAAAAACATCGCACATTAAGTACCAATTTATCGTGTTTGTAGATTTGAAGGTTCTTGTTACTTTTGGTGCACATTGTTGCATTTTAAAGGGACACATTCTGTTTTATTTCTTGTTCATTAAAGAAGGCTCTTATAATCCAGCTGATAACAGTATTATTATGCAGAAAATAAATTAGCTACACAGTTAAATGTGTTTTTTTTTTTCAGTCGAGCAGTCTACATTTAATTATCTATCCATCGAAGCAACCACTGTGATTTTTACCAAAACGAAAGTAGAAAGTATCAAAATACGGTTAATTTAATGATATAACACTAGTTATATCATTAGATAATTATCAGAAAAGGACACGCATTCACCGAAGTTTTTTCCACACTTTCAATAACAAGTTGAGGTGCTTTAGAGGCGTACAAAAAACACAATGCCATTCGATTGAAAGCCGTTACGAGCTATTATGCTATTAAACACCCTAATTACAGATCAAACGCTGTAACCACAAAGGCTTCATCTTGCATCGCATTTTCGACTTTTGTGTCGTAAAATTCATGGTGGACGAGCTGACTTTATTTAAGCGGTTTTTTAAATTACTTCTTAAGTCTCGTTTGCTGGTGCTATTTGAGGAATGAGGAAGATTCGACTGTTTACTGAGCGCAATGAGTTTTAGGTGATGCCCGATGGCGGTGTCTAATAATGCTTTGGAACTTCTAATTTGATATTCCATATCTATGTGTAATGGGATATTGTTTATCTAATGTATTCAATGTATATAAGGTGGTGACGCAAAATTTATGTAGCCTCTCGCCATCTACCGCTGCTGAATAACCCGACCTGAAAAAATACACTCATTTCAATAATTTAGATATTATGTTCATACCAATATCGGTATGAACATTTTGAAAGGATAAGTACTATTTTAAAGACGAGATATGAGGATTTTCATTTCAACTAAAGAAAACTGATTCTAGTCATATTAAATCAGTGTTCTTATTTAAGATATATATTTGGGATTCTGTAATCCAATCGGAATAAATACTCACTACCTACCTTAAGGTGATATGTAAAAAGCGAACTGGGCGTTACTTGAGTCAACTACTCGATTACATGAGGTGATGTAGAAATAATTAGTGAAATAGATGCATTACCTATATGCGTAAAACATTTAGAGTAGTAGTAGTAGTAAACGAGTTTTCCCCGGAATTACGAAATAACGATTTATGAAAAATGCAAATCCGTAAACAAAATCCGATTTTCTTTTCGTACGCAGAACTTATCATTATAATTAAAGAAATAATAACTTCAATAATAGTGGATTGTCCCGGAAAGGAGTATGAAACCGCATATTAAAACCAACGTGTACTACTATTGTGTTAAAATGTTTCAGTGTTCAACAAAAATTGAGCTGAACAAAGAACAAATATTCCTTCCATCATATCCATTGTGATGTTTTCATTTCACATTATTAGTCCGTTTTATGTCATAAACCACAAGCACTTTTGAATATTTTTGTTATGATTTTTGCACTTCACTTACTAGTTATTTTTCAGTTCCCACGTAGCTGGCAAGCTGTTCGGAAACCTTGGCTTTTGTTCTGGATGCTAATTATTGTGCGTCAATACCTCAATAGAGTTAATAGTGAGTGTTAAATCTTTATTTAAATTGGCGTAGTGACGGAATAATGCACTGCTTCCTTGTTTATTGTTTGCACTCTTGTGTTGATAGTTATTATAGAGTTAAGGCAATAAATATTTGGAGCTGATTTTGTTATTTTACTAGTAACTGAAGAAAATCAGCCTATATTGTCCCTACTGCTGGCGCTGGGACACAGGCCTCCGCTCTGTAAGAGGCAGTGGGCCATAATCCACCATGCGGGCCCAGTGCGAGTGTGCAGATGTCACATGTCTTCGAAGTCTTGGTTCTGGGACATGCCGGTTTCCTTACGATGTTTTCCTTCACCGTTTTGAGGGCACTGGACCACCACTGGTCAGCAAAATTAGAAACAGGCAAAATGTGCGTTCATTGCTTGAATTGGTTTCGTCAAATTGTTATTGTTGACACGGTTATCGATTCTTATAAACAATAATTATGTTAAGGCGAAAGCGCCAGGGTAGCCCGCGAAATTCGAATTTTCTTACGTTTTTTGCAATTTGGAAGTCAGTATTATGTTGTATGTTGATCTAAATATGATTCGCGACCGTAACAAATCTGTATTTATAAAATTATAGTCATTAAAATCATCAATACAACTGAGTTCATATTACCCTATTGAATGACTAGTTCATGAAATCTTGACATTTGAGGATTATACTAACCTAAGGAGTTGTATTACTAATGATTATAATTTTGTAAATACATAATATTTGTTACGGTTCGGTTCGCGAATCATACTTTAATCAACATACAACTTAATACTAAGTTGCAAATTGAAAAAATGTAAGAAAATTTGAATTTCGTGGGCTACCCTTTTTTGCTTGTGGATGGAAAATCATCAAATGACTTCTCCCACTCTGGGCGGAGCGGGAGGGCGTGTCAGACGTTTACTGACTAAAACCCACCCGTGTTCCTTCAGTTACCTGGGCCAGGGCCACGGTATCTCTTTCGAACTACCCGCGACCCCGGCGGCATCGGCCCTATCGGACCCCACCACTGCTGACATCTCTTTGAGGCGCGCTTGGAACACGATGCGCCGTCGACCCGGGCTTGCAATGCTATTCTGTACACATCTCACCGCGAAAACTTAGGTGAAGTGAGCGTGGAGTGAGCTGTCAATAGTGTTAATCCTTAACATCAGGTGGAATGACAACTCACTTCACCTAGGTTTTCACGTTGAGATTTGTACAGAATAGCACTGCTGATCCTTAACGCACGGCGAGCTGCCCATTACTCGCCATCCGCAAGCCCGAGCCTACGGTGGCCGGCAATCGGCTATCGATTCCCGCCGCCTGCTTCGCAGAAGGAGGTGACGGCCTCCTAAGTACTCTCGCTCCGTACCATGGCCTGGACCAGGTTCGAACACGAGAGATCGCCGCCGCCGATCGCCTCCGCGAGAGCACGGCGGTGCTCCGTCCAAGCCGGTCAGACCTCCACAGTATGCTCCACCGTATCCTCCGGGCGATCCACACAATGGTGACACCCAGGCGTTTCCTCCCGCCTTATCCGGAACAAGAACCCCCCGAAACAACCGTGTCCGGTGAGGACCTGTGTCAGGCGGAAGGTGAGGACGCTATGGAGGCACCATAACTAACCACTCCTCAAAGAAGGGACTTATCGCCGCAATTGTGGCATGCCCAGCGCTGGGTTGCGACAATCGCACTCTCCATGTCGCCATGAGATGCCGCCGGAGCTCTGTCCGTTGTACCGTGATTTCTCGCGGCAGTGGAGTTACGCCCCAGCGTTTACACGCGCCACTCCCATAAGTGCGCGAGGACTTTTGCCTCCAGATCCCACGGCGGCAATCCGGCAAGGAGGCTCGCTACCTCACCGGAGACCGTGCGGTATCCCCGGACTAGCCGGTTGGCCATGACTCTCTGGAACGCGTTCAACCAGTGGGCTGGCCGCAGCCTCAAGGAACGCGCCCACACCGGTGCTCCGTAAAGGGCCATGGACCGTACGAACCTCGCGTGAAGCCTCCAGCAGGAGGCGTTTTGACCCCCTAGATTGGGCAGGAGCCGCTTCAAAGCAGCCTCGGCCCGCTCCAGTCTGGGAGCCAAACGTCGGAAATGCTCCACGAAGTTCCACCGACTGTCGAGGACGAGCCCCAGGTACTTCATATACCTGGGGCTCGTCCTCGACATTCGGTGTGAACCCCTTATACCGTTATTTGGGAATCCGTCGGTGGCGCGTTCCGAGGACCATGAAACCACACGACCTCGGACTTGTGCAGGGCCACCTCGAGTCCCAACTTCCAGATCCTCTCAACAATTGTCGCAACCCCACGTGTCGGTATTTCTGCCGCCGCCTGGTGCGACCTCCCCTGCGCCAGGACCAGCGTGTCGTCAGCGTAACATACCACGCAGACGCCACTAGGGAGGTCGGCGTGCAGCACCCAGTCGTACCTGATGTCCCACAGATGCGGCCCCAGGACCGAACCCTGTAGGACACCGCACGACATCTCTCGCCGGTTCCAATCTCCCTGATAAACGGGGTAGATGACGGCCCTGTCCGTCAAATAGGCCTCGACGACGCGACAGAGGTAGGTCGGCATCCAGTGATACCGGAGTGCCTCACCAAGACGACCCCACCCCGGGCCACAGCATCCCCCGTCGTGCGGGCGTCCACAGGCTATCCTGGCACTTCCCCCTTAATTTCAGAACTACTCAGCACGCAGTGTAGCTATATTGGTCTTCGAAATCGTTACCATGGTGAGAAGGTACGCCGCTACATATCCAAGATTGTCTACAAATAAAAGAGGAAACCTATACCTATGGTTCTAATTTGAAGACGTCAAAAACACCTACACGGTTGACTTTATATATGGTGACTGGTAATTAGTGACTGATACCTAAATACATGATTGTTCTCATGGTAACAAACAACTTTTACTATGGGACCAAACCTGAAATCGCGAAATAAAATCAGCTGCCCCATACGAGTACATTCATGTTCGCATAACTCGTCAAAATGTAACTCGTAAATATATTAAATTGAAAAGAAAGCTTTGATTTTATATTTTATATCTTAATAAAGAAAACCATTGCATTTCTCCACTCGACGAACATTTTAGAATCGAAAGACTATTTTGTTTTAGTAATTTTCTTATAAACGTTGTCCAAAACGGTTAGGGTCGTAAAATCCAAGCAAACGACACCAAACTGCGGTTGTTTAGAAAATAAACCTTATTAAGGCGCGTTATCGTACCATAGCTACGTGTAGCGTATTTACGACCATATATAAGCCTTAAATCGGAGCACAAGCGGGTAAGCCATAAACGTAGTCAACCGTCCATTTTCCCGCTATCGCGACTACAGGCGGCCAACACGCAGACCTCGCTGACCACGACCGAAACAACAGCCTTAACCACCACACTTAGTTAAAAAGCAATTAAACTTAGTCACCTCCAAATACGGTTGATTTTCCAGTGACGTTTAAGGTGTTGTGTATGAATGTTTGTCTGCTAGGTGGTCTATTAGCATAACGACCCGCGCGCCCCTTAACGCCGCATGCTTGGTCACGCTGCCCCCTGACGTTGGTCGCAATTTCCACAACGGGACTTTTCGTGAAAAGTGGCGCGACGTTACCTACGTTTTATTTTAATGAACATTATAAAATAATGGCATAGAAATAGGAAATTACACGACTAGGTAAGTATAAAGGTAAGAGATATTTGTGTTCTTAGGTGGCAGAATAGCATTGCAGGCCCGGGTCGACGGCGCATCGTGTTCCACGCGCGCCTCAAAGAGATGTCAGCAGTGACGGGGTCAATTGGGCCGATACCGCCGGGGTCGCGGGTAGTTCGAAAGAGATACCGTGGCCTTGGCACGGGCAACTGAAGGAACACGGGTGGGTTTTAGTCAGTAAAAGTCTGACACGCCCTCCCGCTCTGCCCAGAGCGGGAGAAGTCATTTGATAATTTCCCATCCACAAAAAAAAGGTGGTTTTTTAGGTGAAGCTTTGGTTATAAAGGACGTTATAATTACTTATAGTTTCATAGTAATAAAATAATTACCTTATAATGTTTGAAAATTATTATAAATAAACTTTTTAAATTAATTATTATTTATAAGTAGATAATGCTAATGCCTTTGAACTGTATTCTTTTGTTCCAAGAATTGTTACGTCATTTCTTATCAAAAAAGAAAAAATATCGACATCAACGTAAATAAGATATCATCAAAATATTACTTATACATTCATGCTTGGCATATCACCCCAAAAATACATACATCAAGCCGTGTCGCGGGTAAAACTTGCTTTTCACGTAAATCCAATTTGTGCGGCTCGTCCGAAAGGGCGAGTCGTGGCTGGCTGTAATTATTCACGTGTTATGACATCTCATTTGCATATAATCGGTGAGCCAGTCCCCGATGCGTGAGGCAAGAAAGGCAGTGGAGGCAAGCGGCAACCGTAGGCCATTCACACGAACGTGAACAGCTATCTTGATCGACGCCGGCCTATGAAAAAGCGGCCACTAATTAAAAAATAAACTGTAGCTAAGATCGTTCGTAAATACACGGAAGCCGCCGGAAGAGATTTGCTTTCACGTACTTCTATTAGTTACGAAACTCAAATGAATGTTCGTAATTATATAGAAAACTCATGGAATATGTAGCGTCCGATATGCATCAAAGTGGTTCGACTAATTCGTCGGCAATTAGTTTTATTTAGGAATATTTAATTTTGATAATTACTTAATTGGTTTTGTGCGAGTACATTAATAGTTATTTTAAATCAATCAATCAAAAGCAACACTGATGACCATCACGCAAGTTTTTCGTGACGCCTTGCCACCCTGGTAGCACTTATTGCATAAAGTTTTTCGAGCACGAAATACTGACATGCTCACTTTGACCCTTAAGCAAAAATACAAAGCAGGCTATACGATATGATATCTTTCATGTGTTGTAAAAAAACACGAGCACATTGGTCGCTGCTAATGACTGAAGCAAATCAAAATGAAAAAATCAAAATCAAAGTCAAAATGAAAGATGAATGAAATCATTATTACTTATCACACTTTTTGCTCGCACTCATTGCACGCACTTATGCAAGTGATACGCGTTCGGTAGCAGACTGAAATGGTTTTATTACAAGAAATGTAGAGATGTTTTATTTTTGGTAATTTTTTTTAAATGGTTTTTGGTAAGTACACACTGATAAATCAATTATTTTACAGTTATTCGGCGTATTTACCTGTGGTATTTGAATGTAAGATTTCAATCATAATCGGCAGGCATTGCTGAAACCTCCTCTCAATTTTATTTTTTCAGAACATAAAAAAAAATCAGCAGGTACTTGTACTTGAAATTTCTCTCAGGGCTGATTTTTCCAACGTCGGTTATATTTTATCTGTGGAATAAAAACATCTGACAGTTTTTGTATGGAAAGACTAAGAATTTAAAAATTATTTCTCGGATATTTGGCGTTGGTAAAATCAGCCCTAAATGTAATTAATTCAGTGCGACAACACTTTTAAATATTAACAAAGTTATTATTACATCGTTTTACTTTTACACATAACATAAAAAACAGAGCACTCCTCACAAATCACTTCATCGCATTTCGTCAACCTGAAGTCTGCCCGGGACATCAACAAAAACTCACCTCGCTCTCACTTATCAGCAAATCTGATCTAAAATCGAACAGACGGACTGCGCTAACAGTTCACAATGTAAATGATGAGACGAGAGGCAATTTCCCGAGGCAGCACAATGGCCAGCAATTGGAAAGCGTGGTGTGATGTGTGTGTGAGCGCAGTAGCTGCGTATTTGCATGACCTGCATCGTTTAGCAGTATCTATGCATATCGCCAGCCCATTGTGCCCGCCCGGACCGCGAAGCGAGCAAAATCGCCTCCTTTATTTGCGAAATGGTGTACACTTGTACAGATACACACAATGTTGTTGTTGCAGTTAAAGTGGATCTGGGTTGGGTTTGGCCGGACCTGCGACACCTGAGCTGCACATTGCTGAAATTCCTGAATATGTGGGTGGTCATTAACTAGAACTGGTGCAATTTGTCAATAGAATGCACTTATGCAAATTATCTGGTGGTAAATTTAATAATACCTACACTCTTTAAGACCAGCACCCTAATTGTGTAACACATTATCAATCGGAATTGGTTTCATTTTGACAGTCAACAAAATTCATTGCGTTATTTTCGTTGTCGAGCAGAAAATTTTTTCGAACGTATGAAGCAATGGATTAGCAATTGTTTTAAAAATGATTCAGATTCCAATTGTGTGTTACGCAATTAGGGTGTTGTTCTGCTGAATTGAAAACGAACTTAATTTAAATTGAAAAATGTGGCCATACGTATTTCAATAATATAGTTTTAATCAGCTCCAATTTGCTGGCAGCTTCTATTTATTGGAATACCACATGAGTGTTTAAGTCATTCAAAAGAATAAAAATTGAAACAAAGCTATACGCAACTGTACCTGTCCCTTCGCATAGCAAAAAGGTACCAAAGTGCAAAAACTGCAGTTTCTTCCCAACTGTACTTTGCAGTCTGAACATTACCCGAGTACTTGATTTCAGGTTAAACTAACGTCTCACGTCAGTGGAGAGCGTATGTGAAATGACGATTAAGAACAGTTGTAAGTAGCTTTTGTTTGATCGCGATGCAGATAACAGCGGCCATTGTGGCGGGCAACGGACAACGTTGCCTCCATTCAAATGGTATGTAACTGAATCTCTGAACACATTGCTTAGGTTTGATCTGTTTATTATAGCAGGAATTACTGTGAAAAAGTAGCTAAGACAATAAAAATTCATATGCCTATTGTATTGCAGGGCAAAAAGTATTCGTGAAGAAAACAATTGCAGTGTGTCATTAAAATAATTTCTCTATTTGGCACTGCACAAGCAAGAACTATCGTAAATTAACAGATCCTGCCGGTTTCTGACGTCATCAAAAGTTAGTTTTTATTTGCAATAAAATTATTTTCAGGATTTAACAAAAACCCTGAAAAACATTTTTTGATATATTTTTAGGCTTCCGTACCTCAAAAGGAAAAAAAGTAAGTATAAAAACTAAAACCCGACTACTGAAAAATCACGCCTATAACCGCGGACGACTAAGACGCTTGCAACGATACCTCATTTGTCAAATTATTACAAGTAGTTTAGATGTTATGAGGGAACAGATGAACATAATACATACATACATACATACCGGTCAAAATCATAACCCTTCTTTTTGCTTCGCCTTAATAGGGTAAAAAAGGTACCCTTATAGGATCACTTCGTTGTCCGTCTGTTTGTATGTCTGTCTGTCAGTCTGTCATGACTCTTTTTCTTAGGAACACGTGGAGGTATCAGGTATGGAGCTCCCTTGGAGCTCTAAAAAATGAAGCTTCGACGCAGAAAAAAAATACTGCTATTTATGCGACATATTTTGATACTCGCAAGTAAATCAAAACCTATAGGGTAGTTGGATGATTCTTCGTAGACCCTCAAAACGCGGTCACACGGTCTTAATTCCTAACCTATTAAACATTCAGTCTTAAGAGCAAATACAGATTACTCTTTATTTATATATTTTTAACATTAAACATCTAAAATTATTTATAATGTTAAAAAAAAGACATAAGTACATCTAATGTCGAAATCGGCAGCAAAGTCTGTTCGCGCTCACGGCAAACTTTGATAACTTTTGTATTCTATTCATAAGCATATAATGTAATACATCAAATTAATCGTGATTAGCTATGCACCATAATTATCAAAGAATATCAATTGTATCTCTTAAGTTACAATAGTTATTAGGCATTATGTCTCTGTCACACGAGTTTGCTAGTTTCACGAGCGCGCAACAAAACGGCAACTATCTTCAAAGAGCGCCAAATTGTCGCTCAAGTTTTAGCTACACATATGCTCAGTAGTGTCCCGGCTCCCGGTTTCAGTGGGGGATACACATGTCCATCGCTTTAAAAAAAAAAACGAGTTAAGTTATTCTTTGAATATTTTCAAGTAGCTACCTACTGAATAACTTTGGTCGAGAAATTTTCATACGCATATTTTGAAGGATAATGTTTATAATTTTCCAACTCATGTTGAATTATCGATTAAGATAGATCTTCGAGATTATTCCTAAGTATTATGTTCGTTAATTTACCTATCACTTTAATCGTAATTCTCAAAAATGAGAAATTTTCGTAACCTTTCGTGGCACAACTTTCATGGTCATTTCCAAAAATGAAATCCACCGAAATGCCAAAATTTATATATGTACTGTAGCTTATGCACCGATTTACATAATAAAATTATACTTATTATTTTTACAGGCGTTTTAAATGTGTGGTCCTTTCATTTAAGATTACTCTAAAAAAAAAATCGACATGAAAGTTACGTTAGGAAAAAGTCTGAAAATCGTTAATTTGTAATTTAATCGCAAAAAAAAATGGGATTTCTAGTTTTTCAACTACGATGCTAAGTTTGTTTTTGGGATACCTACATTATTTTCAACTACGGAACCTTTTATTGTGCGTGGCCCGACACACACTTGGCTGGTTTTTTTGTTTTGGATAGGTAGTTGTAAGCAGATGCAAATTTCAATGGATAGATTTAATGAAATTGATAGAACATACAAATATTTCTATAGATTCTTATAAGATAATTTAGGAAGGAATGTCATAAATATTTTTTAAAAAATCGGAAGACTAATGAATACCACCTACTTACTTAAACTTAACTATCGAAAAGCATAGTTAATAACGAGATTGCAAACAGTTGATGTGCATATTCGTATGCATACGTAAGTATACCGATGTAGGCTCTTACACACAAAGAACAATGAGTTTCTCCCCAGCAATCGACTACAGATTTCACAAAACGTTCGACGTTGCGTCTATTATAAATTTTGGAACTTATTTTTACATACTACTATCTATTGTCAGTTTTTGGTTCTCACCGTCATTTAATTACCTAACGTTTCGTAATTAGCGGCTCATAATTGAATTGAAAGGATAATGAGAGGCTATCCGACGTCTTTTCTCAATAATAGATAATATCCGATAAAGTAGCGTTTAAACTATTTACAATTGATATTTCGACAATGTAGGAAGGTCGTTACGTTTAGTATTTCACTGGCACATTCTCATGGATAGCCAACAACCTGTAATTACAGGCATACGGCAATTGATTTCCGTTATTAAACTTGGTAATTTGTATATCGGTTTGGTCGGTGCGGTTCTCGACATAATGGGTTTAGGTACATAGTTTTGTTATTTACATAGCAGGCTGGGCGTCAGTTGTGGACGTTTTTTTCTGTTAATGTATGTAAATGGGAAGCAATTAGGCGAGTTAAAACACGGGGTAGGCAGTCTAGGCAAGTGCGCCTCGCGCCCCTTCCGACTGCCGCCATATGCTAGGGGCGGGTGGCGTACATATAGCGTGTTACTAAACTTTCATTTATTTTCGAGTCACATACAATAAAATGTTTTAATTGCATTTTAAACTATGCTTGCCGTCTTGAAGGTTTCTGTTCATTTACCTAATTAGCGTTGGAATTAGGTTATGCAGTATTTTTTATTGAACATTGTGGGTAAATAAACCTACCTACTAAAGTAGGCTGCGTCATTTTAATGGCGTAGGTAAAAAAATATACAAAGATATCTCACCTGTCAGATTTATTCAGCTTTGCCTTCGACGCATGTAGATACGAAGCAAATGATCGCTACATACGAGTACTTACAGTACGACAACGTTCAAAGTTTTCATCGTTTATCTTCGGAAAAACCGAACTTTGCCGAATTAAATGTGACTGGTGAGTGATGGAGTTAGTGCTTCAATGTATATAATAATTTAGGTGGGAATATAAATCAATTTCTATTGGTCACATTTTATTCGCTATATTTCGGTTTTTCAGAAGACAAATGATGGAACATTTGAATGTTGTCGTACTATACTTACCCAGTAAATTGAACGTGTTATACGCTCCTAATTTTGGTTCCACTGTACAACAGACGTAGCTTGTCAGAATTGCTAAGTAGATAACAAAATTACATGTTATGCTAAATTATATTCACATCCTCGACAAGTAACTAATTAATTAACTTACCATTCGACCTCCTGATGTTCCTACGTGCAAAAAGGTCGAATGGTAAGTACAAAGCTACTTCATGAAATGCCTATTGCAAGCTTATTAAAAAATAATTAAAAAAGTTATGAACTTTGATTTCCTAATAACTAAACCAGCGTAAATAGGTACAGTAAGTAAGTAAGTAACTACGTAAAGATAAATAAAATTATCAAACAATTATGCTCAAGACTAGCCTAACCCCTCGGGGAATACAGGCGTGATGTTATGTTTAATGTTTGTGTAAAGGCGCTCCCTCACCGGGAGCATTCGCCTGTAATGTTTCAGTCGATCCATTCAGTAAAAATTTAGGCGAAGTGAGATCTCATTCCCCCAGTCGATCTATTCTGTAAAAATCTCAACGTGAAAATTTAGGCGAAGTGACCTTTCATTCCACCAGTCGATCTATTCTGTAAAAATCTCACCGTGAAAATTTAGGCGAAGTGAGATCTCATTCCCCAGTCGATCTATTCTGTAAAAATCTCAACGTGAAAATTTAGGCGAAGTGAGGTCTCTTTCCACCAGTCGGTCTATTATATTCTGTAATAATCTCACCGTAAAAATTTAGGCGAAGTGAGATCTCATTCCCCCAGTCGATCTATTCTGTAAAAATCTCAACGTGAAAATTTAGGCGAAGTGACCTTTCATTCCACCAGTTGATCTATTCTGTAAAAATCTCATCGTGAAAATTTAGGCGAAGTGAGCTCTTGTTCTACCAGTCGATCTATGTAAAAATGTAAACTAAGGGGGGAAGTGATCAATATAGTGTCAATCAATCGTTAGAGAGTCAGGTGAAATGCCAGTTAACTTCAAGCCCACTTCACCTAAGTTTTCACGGTGAGATTTTTCCAGAACAGTCCAGCTGATGCTTACTCATTGATGTAATGCTCGCGCACTACTTCAGTGAATAAAGACAACCGATCATTACCGTGCGCAACCTTGATGATACAATTTATAACATTAAATTCACCGGGACAATTCGCCTGTAATGTACGTACGTACAGTACGTAGTGAGTGGGAACACCCATAATACCATTTATTTTGTAACATGAATGCAAATCTTATCGAATCTTGGATTGTGACATTACAGGCGAATCCTCGTCAGTCAGTGAGGCAGTATGTATTGTTACGTAATGCTCAAAATCGAATCTTGGACATTACAGGCAAATGCTCCGGTGAGGGAGCGCCTTAAGAAAGCCAAACAAATCAATGAGTCTTAGTGTAGTCGTACAGTAGGTAGTAGGTATTTTTTTTTTGTATTTTTGTATTGTATTTTGTATGGGCCACAGCTGCCTGAAATAAAGGAATAATTAATTAATTTTAAATAATTGACAGAAAAGCACTTTATTTTATTTTACTTATTTGGGACAAAAAACAGTTATACATTACAGCATTAACAAAGTAGTTACTTAGTCACTTGAACGCAGGTCACAAACAACGATACTATCTCCTTCCTATTATCAAATCCTCGTAAGCTTTACTTTACTTTAAAGAGCAAAACTCTGCAGCTGTGACGGGTAACATTATTTTAACATGATAAAATAAAAATAAAAGATTTTACACAAAAAAAAAACAATATATTTTTTGTTTTAACATGTTTAGATATCGATACCCATCACGTCTGTTGAGTTGCGCCATCTAATTTAATGTTACTCTGTAATGTTCTCCCTACTGGGGATCAGGCCTCCTCCCTGTGATAGGAGGTGCCACGAAGACTAAGTGCAGGTTCACATCACATCAATCTGCTTAGCCTTATCTCAACTATGTTTGGATTGACTTCCAGTCTATCGAGATGCAGCTGAATACTAGTACTTCACATGGAACGACTTCATATCGGACCTCCACAAACCCAGTTACTGGGTAACACGATACCCCTTGGTAAGCTTTCTGACTACACGTAACGACTGTGAAAGATCGACAAATGATGGTTGACATCACATATTATTCTAATTTTTGGCTCTGGAATAAAAATTATGCTGGTTTCCTCATGGGTTATTATAACATACTTATTTAAAATAAATACAATTCTGCTTTTGATCACAGTGTCAGCAGCAGATTCATATGTACACATGGCTACACATCAAGCTATACATTTCCAGTTTAAACTGACCTCTCCTTGTGTGGAAATCCTATATAATGTGAGATGTGGAAAAATATAGCTTGATCTGTAGCTGTGCGTACAGAGCAGAGGCATAGGTCGAAGGGGGGAGGGGGTAGGGGTAGAGGTAGGTATGTGGGGGTAGAGGTTTGATGCTTTGATCAAGCTTCGACAATGTTATCCTCCAGGATAACATCCATGCCATCCATGGCATTCAATCATTCAAATATGGAATGTATTCTAGAAAGAAAAAGAAACCTCGTTTTTTTTTGTAGGATGTCAGATAGATTCTGGTAGGGCTCCGTGTAGAACCATTTTTAGTTAAGGAATGTGAATTGTAATTTATCTGATGCTTAAAATACAAAGAGCATCAGCCCCATTTAACTAGAGTCCCTCTCTTTTAATTATTAGTATAGTAAATCTCCTACTGTGAGGTTCGAGCCCTCACAGTATCTACCCATGCCTCGGTCTGTAGAACTTATATGCGTTTGGCGTTTCAGCAAACGAATAAAGATATTATAAACATCACGTCCACGTCTAACTCCGAGTCTTCTAACCGCTCCTACCACTAGATCGATTGAACTGCGATATTGGTTTATAAAACTGATCGCCTTGCTGTCAAGTCTTATCAATCAATCTGCCTAGCCTTTTCCCAACTATGTTGGGGTCGGCTTTCAGTCTAACCGGATGCAGCTGAATACCAGTATTTTACATGGAGCGACTGCCTATCTGACCTCCACAACCCATTAATTGGGTAATACGATACCCCTTGGTAAGACTGATTGTCAGACTTTCGGGCTTCTGACTACCCGTAACGACTGTCAAAGATCCACGAATGACAGCCGGGACCAACGGCTTAACGTGCTTTCCGAGGCACGGAGGAGTCTCGGTATGTAAAGATGGTCACCCATCCACGGACCAACCCCGGCAAGCGTAGCTTAACCTGATGGATCGACCCGTGCGGCTGTTATTACTTAGCCACGAGCTCCTCAGCTGCTCCTCTTGCTGTCAAGTCTTAGATGACCATTAAAGAACTGACACCTGGTTAGATTGTAGAATCGATTCAATTCAATTCCGCCGATTATCCCAAAACTGCCTAGAACTGTCGACCCGACTAATGTTGTTTTCTGGATTATGGAAAGTCAACCCTCGTTTGATGTACAAAAATATTGAAAGTTTGCAAGTAGCTCCAGCAACAGTAAGTTTGAGTAGTGGAAAATCAATCTGCCTAGCCTTTTCCCAACTACGTTGGGGTCGGCTTCCAATCTAAACGGGTGCAGCTGAATGCCAGTATTTTACATGGAGCGACTGCATATTGACCTCGACTGAACACGATACCGCTTGGTAAGACTGGTTGTCAGAATTTCGGGCTTCTGACGATCCGTAACATGTATCAAAGATCCAAGGATGACAGCCGGGACCAATGATTTAACATGCTTTCTGAGGCACGGAGGGATCTCGGTAGGTATGTAAAGATTGTCCAACCATCTATGGACCGATCGCGGCAAGTTTAGCTTAACGTGATCGATCGACCCGTGCGTCTGTTATATTGTTAGCCACGGATGCTCATCAATGTCCTATTGAGCCATGTGATGCGGAGGACTGTTGAGCATATTTATTGTAACAAGAAAAGTTTTAAGTATGGCAATACGAAAAGAAGCAGACTAGGTAAATAAAACTTGTATTGATTGTGTGAAGGAAATTAACATTGAGATGACGACTAATACAGTTGTTGGTACGGAAATAGAACTTGTAGGTATTTACTGCTCCGAACTTAAATAGGTGCATTGGGATATAGGCATGACGATGATTATTTAAATAACTTGTGCTTGCATTCATCATTTTTTCAAGTTGAAGAAGAAAAATGTTCATTCAGATGTAAACTTACAAAGTGCATCGAAAATAATTGTGGAAATTATCACTTTGCTTGCTCTTCTTAGGCTCTAGAATTTAGAATATTGCTATTACAAGGTTTCAAGAGAGAGAGAGACCAAGTGGAGAGCTATGATTTTCCGAAATATTACACTAATAAAAGCTGGTTCTCATCATGTTATGGTTCGTTTGTTCATAAATATTTTGGAGGAAAGAAAAGGAAGGAAACCAGGACATTTTCCCTTTAGGTATTAAATTAAATATTTAGTACCTAAATGAAGTAAAAAAAAATGTCAGTGTAGTTATAGTAGATTTATTTAACTAAAGAGAAAAACACAGAAATATACTCCTCATCAAAAAAATCGAAGCAGCTCTGAGTATGGTTTTGTATGAGTTTTATGTATTTTTTTTACATTAACCAAAAAACAAAGAATGCGAGTTAATTGCGGATATTATAGGTACCTAAGGTATCGTTTAACGAATATTAATATATCAAATTAAAATTAAATTTCTTTAGCTATTGTGTTTTGTTCATTACGTATGTTTTTACCCTTAGGAAGAACTTGTAAAAATACGAGTATGTTAGAAACAAAGACGTAAAAAAAAAGTAAAAAAAAAAATATTCAGTATTTCGTATTTCCTCCCCGGGCTCTAATGACTGCTTCCATGCGGTTCCTCATGGAACGGATGAGAGTCACAATCTTGTGTTGTGAGAATTGGGATGTGATCCCAACGTTCTTGTATACCTAGCTGTTTTAAGCTGGCTAAGCGTCTCCGGAGCAGGATCTCTTGTTCTGACTCGTCTCTTCAACTCATCCGATAGGTGTTCTATGGGATTCATATCCGGGCCTCTTGCTGGTCAGCCTATAACCGTAATACCAACTTCACTCAGGTATACATTTACAATGCCTGCGGTATGAGCCCTGGCATTGTCCTGCATAAAAATGAACTCTTCGCCAATAAAATGTGCGTAAGGTAGGTACTACATGAGGCTCCAGACATTCTTCGATGTAATGTGACCCATTTAATGACGGTAAGCGAGGTCCAGATACAAAAACAAGTTCGGTTTTTACATCGGCGCTTATGCCTTCCCAAACCGTCCAGAACCGCCACCGTAACTGACTATTTCTTCAATGCAGCACTGTGCAAAACACTCTCCCTCTCTTCGATACACCTTATTTCTTCCGTCGTTACCAGTATGATCTTACTCTCGTCAGTAAAGAGAACGTTGCTCCATTGAAAGTATGACCAATTTAAGTGCTCACGCGCAAAAAGGCGCGCTCTTCGGTGGTCTACCGTCAATTTTGGGCCATTAGCTGGTGTATGAGGTATCAGGCCACGCTCCGCCATACTTCTTCTAATGGTAGAATCACTCACAATCAATCCTCGAACTTCACGGAGCCGCTGCTGCAGTTGAATAGAGTTGAAATGACGATTTCTTAGAGAAACTGACGCAAATACCGGTCATCTTGCTCAGACGTGGCTCGATATCTACCCAGATCCTGGATGGCGAGTAAACATACCAGTCTTCCGATAGCGCTGATACACTCTATTGACAGCAGAGAGGCTAAGCTGCAATCGTGCAGCCACAACACTCATTTTGTTGTTGATTGCATCTGTAATCTCCTGGATTCAGGGCATAGTTGCCCTGAATCCAGCAACGCCACGACTTGGATGACTTCCGTGGGCGAGGTATCCATATTTGTTAGGAACAAATCTCTTTGGTAGGATGTCACAGAGTTTAGTGTTAACAATCACTATTAAAAAAACGATATTTTTTGCAAAAAAAGTGTGATTAAATGCAGAAATTCCGACGGAATACACATTGAAAACAATCTCTACATTAATTTTTTGGATGAAAATTTTAAAATTTCAATTCTTTGGTATTTTGGTATACCATTGTGTAGACTAGACTACCAGAAATTTATTGGCGTATTTTTAGGGTTCCGTACCAAAATTGTAAAAAGGAACCCCTATGGTGTGACTCAGTCTGTCTGTCTTCCGTCAGTCACAGCTGGATTTCTCAAGAACTATTAATTCTATCAACTTGAAATTTGGAACAGTTTTACATGACATTTGCCCAACTATTTTGCAAATAAGAAAGAAATAAAAATATGTATGTTTTTTTGCAACAGGGACTAAAAGGGGGTCTTAAATATTCGAAGTGGGGCTGGTACTCGTATGTGGGATATCATGTAAAAGAACGCTGTTTGCACATTCCTAAACATTTTTTTTTCTTTTTTTAGGCCGCATGGTTATCGACTTTTGATGAAAAATGTTTAAAAAAATACCGTTCCCCCTTATCTCTTATCTTAAATTATTCTAAGTTATAAAAGTATATGTATAGATTACAGGAAAAATAAAACGATGTCTCTAAATAGCACAGTTTTTCAGAAATCATCAACAAAAAATACATATGAATGATGGTACCTACGGAACCCTCGGTGCGCGAGTCCGACTCGCTCTTGACCGGTTTTTTTAATAATATCAGTCTACTTTTTATTTAAATGCCGCCTAAATACTCGTAGTACCTAGGTACCTACTTGCAGTACTGTTTCGATTTTTTTGATGAGAAGTGTATTTCAGTTAAATGACAAAGTTTGAAAAAGTGTATAGGTAGGTAGGTACCTACCGTTAAATGGAGTGGGATCTAAGGGTCAACAAATACCATTAGATTTTTTTATCAGCCTGTATGTGACCCTCCAAATGAAAGTCACACAACAAATACTGAACTTTTTAGTTTCGGTTCCGTTTGAGACACAATTTTTTTAAGCTCTATGTATGTACTCAATGTAGTCATGTAGAGCATCTGAGGAAAGAAATTGTTTAAAAATTGGGTAGGCTAGCACCTAAGTAGTACTTTCCGGATGATTTGTGTGAAAATAAGTTTTTGAAAAACATTTACCGACTTAAAATTTACGCTATTAATTCTTTTATATTAGGTGTTGTTTCATCATGTATTACTTATTACATTTTTTTTGAGCACGAAAAATGTAAATATTAGTATATTATTACTTTATCGCCATGTTGTGAAGAAATAAACATCCTTAAACTCAAACTAATCCCAACATTAGGTACCTATACGTAAAACGTAAACAGTAGGTATATTTTTTGTTTTCATTAGCGGCTTTTGTTTTAGCAGTGAATAGCGTATTGTCAGCTCGGCGAGCGGGGTGTGGCTTGTCGCTCCGCCCCGCATGCAAGCGCGCCCATTGGGCAGGGCGACGCGTGGCGTTGCCTCGACAAGCATCACTGAGATCGAAAACGAGCTCGGGTTATTTGCACCGAATATTTATTGAGTTAAAGAAATTAGTATTTTTTTAGATGTTTTAGGAATTGGTTTTATTCAGGGAAAATAAGTTTTCAGCCACTTTTAGTGTTGGTAATAATATATTTTTATTTAAATTTTTCATTGTTAATGTTTACAGGAGTGATATTTTTATTATTTCATAACAAATCTTTGCTATTTTGATAATTCCTAATGGGTTTTTAAACTTTTAATTTACTGAATATCCAGCTACTGGTTATAATACAAAGTAGCCCCTAACCCGTAAGTAGGTATTACCTACCTACCTACTTTTACCCTTCAACTAAGTATAAGGGGGGCATAAACGGGAATATTGCGTGGCTCTTTGAATTTCAAGAACGGGTGCTTCAGTTTTTTCAGTGTGTAGGTATGCCATAAGTAACTCTATATTTTATAAAAAAAAAATCTTACCTATTTGTATTCGAATTCGAATTAAATACTTATAAGAAAGTAGAAGTTAAGGCCAACGCACACCGGCAGACGGCGGGGGACACCATCGAGGAGGATTTACCAAGGAGCATCCGCGGCATCCGGCGGGGAAAATGCAGAGTGCACCCTGCTTGCACTGCCTCTCCCCGCGTTCGTATGCTAGCGGACTCCGTCGCATGCCTTTGCATGCCGCCGCGGTATCTTCCAGTGCGCTTTTCAATACCGCAGAGAGAAATCTGTGTTGATGCTCTGTGGTCGATCTGACCTTTGGAATCTAATATATATATATATATATATCTTTAAATAAAATACTCTGCCCCGCACTACGCCGATGTGCGCTGGCTTAAACCTTTGACTAGACTGACCTTTGAAAGATGATTTTCTTTTAAATTAATGAAAGCCAGATCTGTGTAGGTAAAGTTTATACATGAGCAGAGTCTATGGCTAGATCCAGTAGATAGGTACCTAATCTTGATGAGAACCGGTAACTTATCTAATAGATAATTTCATATAATTACCTACATTCTCTTACCTATACTTTTATAAAAGGTGGTTTTGTAAACAATGCCTAAGCTGGTAATGAGAAACAGGAAGTTAAATCAGCCGTCCCATATATAATATTTGGGTGGAGTAGGTATTGAAGCTTTGTACGGGATAGCTAATAATTTTTTCTCGATTACGATGTTGGTCCCATGGAGAAAGTTGTTCAGTTTGATGGTCTGTACCACATGCTTAAATTGGACCACACCTTTCTAATATACCCTGTATAATTAAGTAGGTAGGTTGCTTTTAAGTACTTAGTAGGCACCTACCAAGTACCTATATCACATTAGGTAGACAGACACCTCTACTAACAAAATTCAAGATTCCAAAGAATTTCAATAGACTGTTTTTGAACACAAAATTACTCTACCTTCCTTTATAATGTTGACGTATCAAAGTAATCGAGCAGAAAAGGAACGAAATGGAGAACATCACCCATTGTTCTAGCAGGTACCTTCATAAGGTACATCCAGATCATGTGTCACCTACCTGGGTGGTCCAAAATAGATAGCACAAATATTTTGTACACATTATAATGTTAATATGTCTGTCTGTGGAGAAGCCGCGGCTTTGTCGTCGCGAACCACGACGAATGACGAGCCATGTTTAGTAACACGTAACCACTATACTCTGACCTCTAAGGGACAGAGTGTTGGGTAACTTTACAAGGAAAGTGTTACGCAGGTAGGGGTCAAGGTATACTGGATGAGAGGCTGTGCACGCGATGTGTAGAATCCTGATTCCGTATGTGCTGTGGGTGATGATTCGTTAGTCCATTGTGGACGGCCCTATTGTTCACTCGGGTGCTAATGCGAAAGGCATATAAAGAAAGAGCTGCCTGTATTAGGAGACACGTTTTTTGCTGACGTTTTCATAAGGTTGAAAGGGAAAATAAATCGTTTATGTAACTTATGGTGGTATACAGGGTGGGGCGTAAATAGTGGTTCACCATGGTGGTACCTATATTCTATTCAGAACACAATTTGAAACATTTTTTTCCTATAATAATTTGGCTATATTTTCTACAAATGACATTATTTTAAAATATTGTCTTTTGTTTATAACTGTGAATTGCATGTGCTATCACATGCAAATTTACTAAAGCCAATTGTCAATTAAAAAAAAAAAACGGTCAAGAGTGAGTCGCGCAGCGAGGGTTCCGTTCCAATTTCTGAAAAAGTGTGCTAGTTAAAGACGTTGTTTTATTGTTCCTGTAATCTTTATATAAACTTCTGTCACATAGTACAATTTCAGATTTTTCTATATGCAAACTTTGGAGTTACCAGGGGGGGGGGGGGATATGATGTCTAAAAAAAGAAAAAATGTTTGAGACTGTGACCCCCTTTCAATCCCTGTTGAAAAAAAAAAAACAAAAATATTTTTCTTTCTTTCTTATTTGCAAAACAGTTAGGCAGTCATCTAAAACTGTTCCAAATTTCAAGTTGATAGCATGAGTAGTTCTTGAGATATCCAGCTGTGACAGATGGACAGACAGACTGAGTCGCACCATAAGGGTTCCTTTTTACCATTTTGGTACGGAACCCTAAAAACTGAGACCTACGAAAAAAAAAAGGATAAAATTGTGGTAAGTGATAGCTGAATATAGGTAAGTACGATGTATCAACTCCTCAACGTTGGACCACTATTTACGACTCTACACTCTGTATATACTGACTCTCTCTCTCTCTCTCTGTAGACTTTATTCTTGCGTCTAAGTAGGTATAAGAAATAACGAAAACAGTTATATTCCAAATGGATATTTCTTTATTTCAGCATGAAAAAACTTACATCTAAAAAAAAAAACAAAAAGGGAAACAATAGTGAACAGAAAGTCAATACAAGTCTTCGCGTTTAGACTTCGTGTTGTGAGCTTATAGGTACAAATAGTAATACACTACATATTATATAAAAACTATATATTATAAATACCTATATAAACAATGTTATATTTAAACCTTTTCTTATTCACCCTCTCGTCCTTCTGTAGACGTAGAATATTGAAGAAAGATTTACTTTTTCATTCAAGTTAAACTTCAGTCCTCGTAGGTACTATATTCCTCTCTACACTGTTTGATATTCCCTGACTTTTCTTCTCTAAGTGTAGGCATGTTTTCCAATAAGAGTGATCGAAAAAGGTGAGGTAAGAGCTAATAAAAAACTGTAAGCAGCTGGCAAGTACAGTACTGTTACATTTTCAATCTGGATCTGGTACAAATCATATGAAAAGTGCCATAATAAAAACAAAGTGCGCCTTCTATCCTAAAAGGGGATACATCAATAATTTTGTGTTTTTAAAATTTATATGAAACCAAATGTCTAAGGGTTAAATCATTTGGATTTTCCATATTTGTTATTTAACTTTATTGTCTACTGCTGTATTAAAACCGAAACACGATTACTTGAAATTTTTCGATGGAAAAAAATTCCAAAGTAATACCGTCTATTTTCTGTTTCATACGATTATACGTAAACAGTTCCTTATTGTGCAGTAAAATTTGATGTAAATCAAAGGTATTTAAAAACTTACTAAGCTAAAAGTTTACATAAGTATAGCATTTTGTCACAAATCTACATTTAAACGAAGCGCGTTTAAATTCCGGCGCGCGTGAGTTCTATCTCGCGCGACAAACTAGACAGCCATAACGCCATTTCACATAAACACTGAGCTAAACCATGCAGAACATATCCTCTGAAAAACCTCAATTGTGGACTGAAAAGATCGCTCTAATTATCCATGTTTAAAAATTTAAAAGAAATGTGTAGGTACCTACTTAATTACTCCTAAATCCACCTAATTACATAAGACTTGTATCGTTGTATCAACACCGTTACGTCGATAAAAAATCACGGAACAACACATTATCGGGCCACGTATTTTGATTACCACCATATTTATGGGTGCTAGTCCAATTACAAAATAATCACATAACGACGCATACAGGATAACGCTTAAGTAACAGGTTAATCGTAACGGGCGTGTAACAAGTAACAACAGTTCGGTATTCACCTTCGGTCAGATAAAAGTGGCCGGGTCCACATAAATAAATTTATTCATTAGGTGACACCCACACCATATCGACGCACTAAATCCTCCTTGTCGGCCTCTGTCTGGCTGTACGTAAGGTAAAAAGAAAAATTTGTCATCATTATACACTTACATTTTATAGGTTTGTGTGTGAGCGCGCTCTGGGATCGGAGAATTGATTTTGTTGGTTTCACCGAATGATATATTATTTGTAGATAGAATTAAGAAGCTGAAATAATGCGTTACTTTGTAGGTATACCTACTTACGTGCTACAGAAATAGTTTAGAACGGTCAGTGTTATTTATAAAGTCCCACTTTTAGAGAATTGCCTCTAAAGAACTACTTAGCTTTCGCTTTACTGGAATGTAAAATATTTTCTTTTGTCCTGGTTTTCTCTGCTGTTGGTATTTGGTACTAGGTGTATCTGGTACTATTTCGTCTGGTATGTCTAATATATTTATCCCATTCATCAACAAGGAGAAAAATAATTCAAAGAAAGTTTTATCCTTATTCCGAAACAACAAAACAAACAGCAATGCTGGTCAACATTATTTCACTTTCTCATATTTAATAAAAAAAAGGAATTGGTTTGTGCTGTGGTGCCGATGGCTCGAATTAAAATACATAAATAAAAAAAAAAATAAAAAAAATATGATGGGTTACTATATAGGTAGGTAGTAGTAACCCATGATTTTATTTTTTCAATTTCAGTTCAATCTAATTACCTACATAAAAATGGACTTCAAAATAATTAGACATAGGAACTTAATTTTATCAATGAAACGGACAGTTTTATCACCTACTAGCTGACCCACCAGACGTTGTCCTGTCAAAATTTCAATTTTTTTTTAAATCACCCCTGTAAAACAGGAGAATAAAACAAAAAAAACATTCAAATCGGTCAAGCCGTTATTGAGTTTTGGCGAGACTAACGGACAACAATTATTTTTTATATGTATAAGAAGATGTACATATACACACACACACACACACACACACACACACACACCTATGTTTTGTAATAGAAGGTAAAATAAAGTGACGATGTAGTGCCAACACAGAACTAGTCTTATTAAGTGTTTGATTGTCTATCTACATAATATCTTTCTTTTTAAATATACCTAGTATGTACAGAGGCCAGCACATCAAGCTACCCCAATCTGTCAAATTTTCCCAATTGAATATGAACCTTATTCCTTTGTCGTAAAGTTGAAAATCTATCAAAGAAATTTGACAGATTTTGGTAGCTTGATGTGCTGGCCTCTGTACCTATATAAGTATTAATTGAAATCGATTTTTGTGTCTGCCTGTGTGACGTTGTTGTGCTAAACTACGCAACGGATTTTGATGTGGTTTTCACCATTACTTAATTAGAGGATTGATTCCGGAAGGCTTAGAAATGTATAATATTAATATTTTTCTAAAGAAATCTCGATGTTTTGTGAAATCGTAAAAACGCGTGTCGCTAGTTATTTAGATACATTATTGTTAGATATGTATAGGACCTGTAGTTCTGCGGAAAGTCGCCCTGCCGAGCACAAACTTTTTTGTAACACATTTATTTAAAACGGGATATTTACCATGTTTTTTTTTCATCAGATCTTCACTAAATTTTTACGAGACCAACTTAAAGTAATTAGGTACCTTTCAAATAAAAAAAGAACCATGGAAATCGGATCTTATACCTAAGGCGGAGATATCCAGCTGTCTCCCTTTCGCCCCTTTTTGGAGGAAGTAGCTCTCCAATCAAAAGTCCCGGATGACAAAAATTCTACCTATAAAGTCGTAAAACCTGTATACTAAATTTCGTCCAGATCAGTTGTAAAATACGACCTGTAGAAGAGTAGCAACAAACAGACATACGAAAGCAAATTTTGCCAGACTTGAAGCAGAGACGCTCGCTCAGTCAAATAATGCCTACGATGATGTGCCATTTAGTACACGGATTTTAAAATAATTAAATGCACGAATGCACCCGGAGAGATGGGCAAAGATCACTGTCACCCACTCCCACTGGACGCCTCAGGGAGGACATCGCCGTCAAGGTAGAGCGCGGCGAAGGTGGTGACTGGTGTGACGATCTGATCACGTTTGCAGGGCCAACATAGCCAGAGATTGCTCAAGACAGAAAGGTTTGGAAGGAAAAAGGGGAGGCTTTTGCACAGCGGTAGGACACAAAAGATGCTAGAAAAAAAAAATGTCATTATTTAGGCTGTTGATAGGAAGAAAAATACCTACCTTATGAATGTTATTATATAGAATGGTTGTAAGCTAAAAGTATCAAACTTCATTAGTTTTGTAAATGATTTTAGATTAATTAATATTTTTGAGAAATAATTATGTAAAAATATAGCCATTGGTCACGTAACATTGAACGCCAATCAGAGCGCGACACGACTCACTTTTCAGGCATGTATTAATGCATTAAATTTAGGGGTTTTTTTTAGAAGCATTCGCATGTTTTATCTATAAAAACAAAAGAGAAAGGGAGAGTCAGAATAAATATGATTGAAATGTATGATTTTAAGAAATATCAAAACGAAAACGTTACGTTTTGAAAAACGAGCTATTGACTGTCCGTTCCGATGCGTTTTAGATATTTAGACCAGTGTCATCACTTCTTTATTTTGAAATCGCAATTAATCGATTTGATTCGACAGTACCTAATAATCGATGATATCGATTTTTTATTTTAGATACTTTAATTAGTAAAAAAAAAAACTTACAAATAAATATTCGATTATTTTAATCGATATCGAACATCATAGGGGAAATCCAAAAGCAGAGGGTGGAAACACTAATTATTTGTTTTTACTTTTTTGACAGCAGACAATCTGTCACAGATTTGACGATTATGGGCGAAGTTCACCGACTTTGAAAACGGCTGGTTAGATAATCAGTTCTTTCCTTAGGAAGTTTGACAAAAACCTAATAACCGGTGGTTTGAATGTTGGTGGAACACAGGCCTATAAGGAGGCCACTCGAGCCGTCATTACTGTGTGCGCCGTTTTGACTACGAAAATTAAATTGAGTTTTATAAATGAAAAATTAGTGTTGTTTATGATAGTATTTTGATGAAATATTCATGTTTTAAGGAAAATAGAGCACAATGAACATTTTTAATCGGTTTCCTAAAAACTGTCAATTAGCGTAGGTATTGTAACGTTTTTAAATGCTCGGATCCAGATTTTGCCAGTGGCAAATAAGTAGATACTAAAACGGTAGTCAATATCTATTTCTTTGCTTCAATAGCAAAATTATGTACCTAGCTTCTTAATAATAAAAAAAAAACAGGAATCGTGGGTAATTTTTAGGTGGTAGGTACTCAAAGTAATATAATATTATTCAGTTTCAGTTTAATAATTTGAAACACTTTTAAAATTATTTTTTAATAACCTGTTATTACAGAAATACTGTAAATTGCTTAATAAGCTTACTAATAAAATAATTCCTAATTATTTCTAAATAATTATTTCCTATATCAATCAATCTGCCTAGCCTTGTCCCAACTATCTTGGGGTCGGCTTCCAGTATAACCGGATGCAGCTGAATACCAGTATTTTACATGGAGCGACTGCCTATCTGACCTCCACAACCCAGTAACTGGGTAATACGATACCCCTTGGTCAGACTGATTGTCAGACTTTCGGGCTTCTGGCGACCCGTAACGACTGTCAATGATCCACGAATGACAGCCGGGACCAACGGCAATTATTTCCTATATATAAATAGGTATTTCAAGTTAGTAGCTTTACGTAGTTGTAGGTATGATCTATCTGTATTTATAGTTACGTGTGAATGACAGATTGTAAGCCTGTCTTTTATTTCGTATTTAAATACCTTATGTGTTATTTTTTAATCGTTTCTTAATAATCTCAGCAATTACTAAAGTCGAAAGCCAATAATTAAAATAAACAATCAAGTATTTTCAAAGAAGTTTTCAATAAAGAAACCCTTTCAAAATCCCAGTACAAAACGTATTTATCTGTGTACAGGAAACCACAACTTCGACGAGATTGATACAAGTTATTGAGTAAAGAAAACTTCCAATTAAATTGTAAAGAACGGATATACAGGTTCAGCTACGGAGTCGGGCAGGCGCGTCAGTTGCTCTGCGGCCCGTATAAAAATACCTTCCACCGATACACTTTTCCCTGTAATTATAGTACAAAAACACGCCAGTGATACAATCCATATGCTGTAATCTAGCGGTTCATCAAAATATGCTACTAGGTAGGTACTGTATTTTGCATCATAATATAACCATCATTAACTCAATATTCTTTACATTTAAAATATTAGAAACAGATTGCTGTACACGTGGTTCTAAATTTATTTACGTCAAAGGGTGAACAGTGACATTTCATTTTTAAAGGATTGAACAGAACTTATTTCACCATCGGCATGCTCCCCCAATATCAATGAATAAATAATTCGTACACATAAGCTTTTTGAAACGATAAAGTTTAGAATATTGAACTACTCTTCAACTTAATTAGTATGGAACTCACTCCATACAGTAACTATTAAAACGGATGCTAAGCATAGTCAAGTAGAACTAACTTTAATTAAGAAGCTAATCGGCACTATACCTTTGTCTCTGCCGGCTCACAGTAAAGTATATAAGATAGAGCGAGAGAGGTATACATTAACACCTTCTATATGAAGAAATGGTAAAAGATCACCTGTGCTCACTACCGTAATTCTACCGAGCGGTAGAGCACCTGTCCCTTTCATACGGTTCATGCTTAAGCTGAACCGAACGAGTGCGAGTAGGAGTAGTTTCATTTGTGTGTCGTACGAAAATGTCGTAAGAGGCACATTGGCAATACAACAATATAGTCATTGTATGTATGCTATTAAGGGGCATATTGTTTTAGTATTGATAAATTTAAATTTTAAAATCTAAGAACGGGACGGAAAGTGGCGTTGCAATCGAGCTGTGTTGTAATTTTGACGCGTTCGGAAATCGAATTAAGAGCGTTAGAGTGAGAGGTGCGCGGAGGTTTGCTCGGCGGAGGTAGTTTTTTGTTATTGTTTGGCGGCGGAGATTTTTTCTGAGGCGTGCAAATGGGAGTAGGCGCGCGAGTGGGCGCGCCGGCACGACAAGCGCGCTCTTCAGTGTTCTGGCTGAGCTTCAAGCGAGCGCGTGCGAGCCGGGCCGCGTCCTATAGGTGCTCATACCTTATCACAAACTGGCTTCTTAGAGCCAATCGAACTGTTGAATAACGTGGACTATTTGAAGTGAACTATTTGGTTGGTGCCGCATGCTAGCGTTGCAGAGAGCTCGTGACCTGAAGGTGGCTCGACCATGTTGATATCGGCGGGCAGTGGCCCCACGCCCGAGTTCTCCCCCATCTCGTGCTGCGCCCCCTGGAAGATGGAGCCAGCACCCCCAGCTCCCGCTGCCATCACACAGTCGCTCAACATATCACCCAATGGTAAGCTTTTGTGCACCTTCTATAATTTTTTCAAGCATTCTGTCAACAACCACCTTGTTTTAAAAAATGCATGCTTAAATTTAGCTTCGTAAAAGGTTTAAAGCTTCCCTAAACAAGCTTTCCTAAATAAGTCTGTCTTGAATCTACAGGAATCATATATAAAAGCGCTAATACAATGGCAAAAAAAAAAAAATAAACCCAAAGAAAGTAAAGTCAACGATAAGAAGTAACAATTTAAAACTAATACTAAATATCTATTCTAAATCAATAAAATAAAAGCTCTTTTAGGTACCTTTTAAAATTATTCTGAATCATCAACATACAATGCTGATTTACAAGGAAAAATACAGGAGATACATGCTTAGCCATTTCTGTAAATTTCAGACTGCCTGAATAGTTTTACGCCTTTAACATAGGCCATTTTGAACAATGGAGTTGTTTTTAAATAGCATTATTTTTAACAAAACAGCAATATCTTAAACACTTATTTAAAAAATATAGCTTGCATTGTGGAAAAGCTATTTCCACGTTTTCTTCTCAAATGAGTCAGAAGATCACAATTTTTAACACCATTTTCTAAAATTCATAGGTTGGATGTGTTTATTACTAAAACTTTCTTCATCTTCAGCATCCACAATCTCTTCTGAGAATACACCTGACAAATCTATTGAAGTTTAAGTCGCAATACTTATGTAAACAGTTCAACAAGTACCTATATTTAATAACAATAACAGTTTTTTTTTTCAGAACAACATAAGATATTAGTAAACGCTGATAAATATAACTATTAAACAGATGGAAGTAAATTTTAAGAAATCAGATTTTCATAGCAAGTTTCTTCAGATATTATTCAAATGAATACCTTAACAAAATCAAAATCAAAATTTCTTTAATTTGACATTAAAATCCATAATCCTATACTATTAAATGAGCAATATTTGTATGTATGTACCTAGGTACATATATATTTGTATTCATAATTATATTAAGTAGGTATTAACTAATTCGTATGTAATTTATGTCTTACTTTTTGTGTTTGCCGACTATACATTACTGTTTTATTTGTAACTATTCATTCGTGATTATTTTGCATAGTTTAAGCTTAGCCCATATTGCCTGAAACACAGGATTACCTAGTTCAAGCACATGTATTTTATTGACCTAGATTAAGATTATGTATTCATTGTTATTATCATGCAATTGAAAACCATGAATAAATTGAATTGAATCACGTACTCGAAAACGGCTCTAACAAGGGGTCAAGGGGGTGAAAAATCGATCTAGCTAGGTCTTATTTCTGGGGAAATTCGTTTTCTGTATTTTCACCCGAGCAGAGCTCGGTCGCCCAGGTACTGTTAGTAATACCTTATAATACAATATTTAAGTTGTAACCAATCTTCTCAAAATCATCATCATTATGATTAACAGCCTTGTTGTCTGCGAGTGTAGGTCTTTTCCCTTTTGTACATGCTTTTCCCTGGTCTATGCAAGTCTCTTTCAAGTCTTGTCTGAAAATATCCGAGAAAACCTGTATAAATAATTTAGTACTAATAAGACTTTCTAAAAATATAGAAATGTAGAACTGCGTACAGATACTTAAAATGTTTTTGTTTTTGTTCTGTAAAACAATATTTTGAAGATATTCTACATTGTCAATAATTATAGGTATATGAAATTCTTTACAAACTGTTAACTGAGATAAATATTTTTCTTAATAATTTATTTCTTTTAAAGCTTCCTCATTTTAGCTATAAAAAATAGAAAGCAAATATTACTAGCCAACTGAATCGCATCAATCAGCTGATTAGTGACACCAAATTAAAAACAACGAAACGCGACAAATTGATGAAATAAAATAAATTAACTTTTTGTTAGACTATTTCATTTGAATTTACCTTTTTTATTATTAATGGAACAACAAAAATAATGAGTGTTTATAATTTTAATATAAAGTATGGATCTCTACTGTAGAGTCGATAAGCCGGCGCCGACGGTGTCGGGTTTTTGCAAGCACTTAATATCTATGCCTTTTTTTTATATGAATACACTACAATACACAATTATCACCAAAAGCTTAACCGAAATATTTATCTTTTTATTACCCAATGAAAATTTTACCTAGATACAATTATTTTTGTAATTTTCCACACCTTCTGATACATGGTAATGCAAAAAAAGAAGTATCTAGGAACCTATCTTACTAATTTTTGACTAATGGGTTTATGCAAAAGTTTACACTGTTCAACAATGCCATTATATCGGTAAAAAAAAAACAAAATCCGTTATTGCTTATCTCCAGCATACTCTTTCAGAATCCCACGATACTGCAGATAATTCAATGTCTATACAAATTGACAATGTTCATAAAACCTTCGTACAAAACCTGTCAAGACAACAATTAACACCAAACATCATCAAAGTCTTGTTTACAAGTGGAACATTTTCATTATATACCTAGTCCTGAAAAAAAAAACAAAACCAAGCGCTAAAGGAGGCGAGCACTTTATGTGGGAAACAACAAACAAATTCCAACGAAATTGCTGAACATCTGTCTCCTAGCACTAACAGTAAGTGACACCTAAATGTTATGCTGAGTTAGTTGGTTTTTGCAGCCAACATCCAGTTAACTTCTCAAACGTCGGACGAAAAACGAAAATGACGAAAACTTTATATAATATGTATATAAACTTATATCATACAATATAAACGTAAAATACCATCATCCGATGGTGACCGCGGGCTAACAGTAGTTGTGAACCTATGGGGTTCATAGGTACATAAATAGGCGTCTGACGGGGTGGAAACTGTGAAAAGTCATCGACCCTTCCAACGGTGTGGTTGTAGAACTATATTAACTAGTCATTTTACTTTGGATCACTAAGCCGTTTTATATCATCTCCTCCATCCTAGCCTTTTCCCTACAATGTTGGGGTCGGCTTCCAGTCTAACCGGATGCAGCTAAATACCAGTTTTTTACATGGAGTGACTGCCTATCTGACCTCCAAAACTCAGTTACTGGGTAATACGATACCCCTTGGTAAGACGGGTTGTTAGACTTTCGGGCTTCTGACGACCCGTAACGACTGTCAAAGATCCACGAATGACAGCCGGGACCAACGGCTTAACGTGCTTTCTGAGGCACGGAAGGGTCTTGGTATGTAACGATGGTCACTCCTCCACAGACCAACCGCGGCAAGCGTAGCTTAAGGAGAATGCGCTAAGATAGTCCGCAAAATTCAAATTTTCTTGCGTTTTTTGCAATTTGCAGGTCAGTGTCAGGTTGTATGTTGATTAAAATAGGATTCGCACCCGTAATTAATATGGGTTTACAGAATTATAATCAGTAAAATCAGTAATACAACTCCATAAGTTAGAATCGACCTCAAATCTCATGATTTCATGTAATCGCGAATCATAGGTATTTTAAACAACATACAACCTGACACTGACGACACTGAGGAGCTCGTAGCTAAGTAATAACAGCCACACGGCTCAATCCATCAGGTTAAGCTGAGCTTGCCGGGGTTGGTCCGTGGACGGGTAACCGTCTTTACATTGCGAGTCTCCTCCGTACCTCGAAAAGCACGTTAAGCTGTTGATCCCGGCTGTCATTCGTGGATCTTTGACAGTCGTTTCGTCAGAAGCCCGAAAGTCTGACAACCAGTCTTACCAAGTGGTATCGTATTACCTAGTTACTGGGTTGTGGAGGTCAGATAGGCAGTCGCTCCATGTAAAATACTGGTATTCAGCTGCATTTGGTTAGTCTGGAAGCCAACCCCATCATAGTTGGGAAAAGGCTAGGCAGATTGATTTTGACAACCTGACACTGACCTGCAAATTGCTGCAAAAAAAAAAACGTACGAAAATTTGAATTTCGCGGGCTACTTTAGCGCGTTCCCCTTATGCTGATCGATTGACCCGTGCGGCTGTTATTACATAGCCACAAGCCCCCCGTTTTATATAATAAAGTAATACGTATTTTCAATAGGTACTGCCTATTTGGTTCATGTAACTATCATGCAAGAAAAAAAGAGCAGCTCATTGCAGATCACCGTTGGACTGGACCCAATTCAAGTCCAGTATCAGATTGGGGACTCTTCATCTGTCAGGTTCCAAGGAAGTTAAGAGTGTTACATACTTCTTTATAATACCACACGTTGATTGACCGTCTAACTCGTACTACTGATCATAGAAGTGCAATCAAAGTCGTAATGTTAAAAAAGCTGTATAACAAGTGTCCACAGATAGATAGATACATAATCAGCCTATAACGTTCCCACTGCTGGGACACAGGCCTCCTCTCTGTGAGAGGGAGTGGGTCGTAATCCACCACGCGGGCCCAGTGCGGGTTGGCAGATGTCACAAGTCTTCGAATTTTTGATTCTAGGACATGCCGGTTTCCTCACGATGTTTTCCTTCACCGTTTTGAGAGCAGTGGTGATGAAATAATTTACACAAAGTAAAGCGCCTGCCTGGGTTCGAACCTACGACCTACAACTCGTACCTAAGTCATGACCGTTACCACTGGGCCATCACTGCTCCTAGATAGATAGATATATATATATATATTTTTATATATATCGTCTTTGTTTCTAACATTTTACACATGCCTGTTGAACAAAACACGATTCCTAAAAAAAATTAATTATAATTTAATTTAAAACATTAATATTCGATATTACTATATTATTATTACGATACCTTATTATAATAACCGAAATTAACTGGCGTTAAATTTTTTTGTTTATTAAAAAAAAAATACACAAAACTCATACAAAACCAAACTTCAGAGGTGTTTCGATTTTTTTAATAAGAAGTGTATATACATACATATATATAAATATCTATCCATAGGCAAGTTCAGCAGTTTATAATAGTTCATCAAAGCATTAAACATCATCAGACTTTCTTTTTCAAGTTATGTTCATTATGGCTTACACTTACAGTTAGTATAACGCCTTAAATAACAGTAAAAGATTTGATAAGATGCCCCTGTAAATTAGTATTTTAATTGCATTTATCTGATCTTGCCAAGCCTTTTGAGTAACGCGTACATTTATCTAATGGGCGCAAACCATCTACCTATGAGGTGGATAAGACAAGTATACCTAATGTCATTTAATAGTAGTATCTTTATTTATTAAAAAAAAAAACTAGAATTAACTAAAATTAATAAGTACCTAAATGGGCCAGTTTTTCAGTTTAATACGCTTCCAATTTTCATGAAATTTTCCAAAGCTGAAAAGAAAATAAATATTTACCCTCACGAGGGTAAATATTTATTTTCATTCCAATCAAAGAATTTTCTAAACTATTTGCAGTCTCATGGAACTGAAAAAGTGAAAAAGTTACATTACACATTACATTTCACAAGAAGTGTATGCTGACGTCAACCGGTGTGGTGCACATTGTCAATAAAGATGGTGGCTTAAAAATCCAACTTGCCCGTTTGATATCTACACACGAAAGAGCTCGTCCTGCAGGCACTTACCAATTAGGCGAGCAATATATAACTTAAATCACAATTTATTCTTGAAAGCACATATTCAGCTAGGAAACGCATATACAACATCAGTTTTAGTATATACGAAACCCGAAACACTGTCTATTATTTTTTGTAAAGAATCTATGTACAAAACTTCAAAACTGTATCATGAAAAATCACAAAGTTATAAGCTTGTTATGTTACCTGGTTGTCCGTACAAAAACATGATCACCACGCGCCCGCTGTGCGCCCGTGCCTAGTGCCGCTATGACCTGCCGTGAATTGTGTTCGTCGCTCGGTGTCCATAATGTAACCCTTTTTAAAGGTTTTTGGGGCAAAATATAATACGGTATAAAAATTATTGGAATCAATTCAGTTACTTATTCTGAACAAACTATATTCTGGTTTCGCATATACTAAAAATAATGTTGTATATGATTCTTGATGTAAAATAAACTTGTTTCTCTAACGTTTGTTCAGGAATCAGAAGCGCTAATTAATTAACCCGTCGCGCGCTAATTAGCAGACACAATTGAAATTCTATTGTTATCTGTACACATGGTGTGCAATCGACATTTTAAGAGTTAATAATAATTGTTCCCCACAAACAAGACTGTAGGAAGCATTCGATTTTAATTAATTAAACTTTATATTAAACGGAAACATTAGATTTCCTTTAGTTGACTATAAGAGCGGGATGATAAGCTCTACTACTACTACTATACTATCTCTATAAATAAACTTGGTACCTATCTGTAAACACTCAATTTAACTGTAATTTTAAAACGAAATGGCGCTTGTTCATCGCCATAATTCCTGAATACTGAAAAATAACGTAGCGACCCAACGTTCTAGTGCTGATGATAAGTTCGCAAGTTGCTGAATTGACAATTATTTTATAATCAAGGACGGATTGATGCGTATTTCATTAGGCATGATCGGTTGGATGATTTCAGTTCAGTGACTTCTGGCAAATACGGAAATACAACCTAAGTATCTACTGTGCATTTTGACTCCTTTAGTTGTATGTAAGTACCTTGCAAGTGTAGAGTATTTTTCTTCAATGACGATTATAGACGTGACAGATAACGGGGTATTTATCTCTCAGAGAGCAATTTTATAAATATACACATCACGAAGCTGATCATTCATACATAATTATGTAATTAACTTAAGACAAGTGGTATGTTCGCGATATTTGTCACGTCACTGGCCGCGTGTACGAGAACTGTGCTCTGACCACATCGACTGTCATTTGTCATCGCCGGAGCCAGCTGCCGCGATGAGTGAGCGAAAAGTGCCGACCATCGCACAACATTGTCCGCATTGTACTGCCGATCGAACTAATTAATCGATAGATCGGCCGCTAGATTGCCCAGTAGCGTTTCCGGTGAAGGTTGCTCAATATTCACCCGCCGATTTGTATGCGATACAGCATTCGAAACGTTTTGATTGACGATAGCAAATAATTGGACAAACAGAATTGGTTACCCGTTTAAAGATCGGAAAAAACTTAATTATAAAAATGTGATAGAATGTGCATGTAATTTAGATAGATACGTACCTAATTAGATCGAATAGTTTCTTAAGTACTCATCAACGTCGAAACTAGTTGGCTTAACTTTATTTGATTCAGTCCTAATTACATACTTCACCTTTAGTAATGTTAACAAAATGTATTCAATGATGGATGATTCAATTGGCAAGACGTTAATAAATATATGCAATTGAAAATATAAAGTATTTTCACTTCAATTATCTGACTCATAAACGTCGAATAAATTTTCATCCAGTACAATACATCGCAGGCAATGTTTTTTTCGCATCAACGTTTATATCGAGACGCGTTTGATCAGGTGCTTTAATAAATCTAATTAACATTTAAATGGTGATCACGCATAATAATCAGGTGGCTTTGTAAACTGAGACGATGCTCCTTAATTAGTAGACAATAGCAACAATGTATTAATGAGCCATTAAGTCGGTTAAAACATTGAATACCTGGGTTGCTGAATAAACAGTGGAGCACTTGTTCACACCAAGCGAGTGCCATATGACGCAAGCGGTGGGTCCGCAGTGCAGCAAGTGCCGCTTGTGCCGTGTCCCGTGCCGAAATGCACCGAGATGCCGATGGTGACACAATTGTGTGCGTGCCTAACCACCTGCCATTGAAATGCACCGCCATCTACAAACAGCTTACAGGCGGAACTTTAAACTGTAAGTTGAATTCCAGTTTGAATCTAATAAGTACACATTCTACTAATGCTAAAGAATGAAACAAATTTTTTGTTAAAAATCATCAGAATGAATTGTTTTTCATAAATAAGAATTCAGATTTATTCACTTATATAATATAATTCAAAATCGTAGTATTTTGTGCATATCTGTAGGTATCTAGAATCAATTATCTTAAAATTATTCAAGCTAAAAATAAGTCTAGCAAATTTTTGAATTAATTAATGTAACAATATGCATGAAATTAGTATAAATTCTGGATTTCATCAGCTCCATGTCAAACTGTAATAGTCAGACATTATTGATACAAATCAATCCAATAATGATTCTGGACATAAATTACACTACGAATTTATTACAATCCCAATGAGATTTTAATAAGATGGTTGACACAAAAGTTCAGCTAAGTATGTAGATTTTGGTAATGTAGAGATTTTCCCACGTTCTTCTATTGTGAGCATCGTAATACCATAACAGCCAATTTTAAAAGTATCATATTTTATTACACAGTATCTACTGAAATCTGTAATACATTGGTCTACAACATCCTAAGAAATTATTTGATAAACCATAATCAATGTCAAACACCAAAATATTACAGCGAAGAAAATTTCCCGAATTTTCTGTTTAATTAGACACGGTCTACCTATGTAATAAAAAACCAGCCAAGTGCGTGTCGGACCATGGGCAATGAAGGGTTCCGTAGATGAAAAGAATTTATCCCAAAAACTTAGCATTGTAATTCTGAAAAAATATATTTTTAAGTGATAAAATTACAAATTAACAATTTTCGGACTGTTTCCTTTCCTTGTGCTGTGAGACCTTGCATCTTGCCAAATTTCATTATTCTAGACTATATCAACGGGAAGTACCCCATAGGTTTTGATTTACTTGCGGGTATCAAAATATGTCGCATAAATAGCCGTATTTTTTTATTTCGTTGACTAGAACCTTGATTTTTTTAGAACTCTAAAGGGCCATAGACCTACGTATTTGATATTAATTTAAACTTGATACCTTCACGCGTTCCTGAGAAAAAGGGTCTCAACAGACTGACAGACTTGAAAATATTTTTTTATGTAATACTCGTAGAATTAAAAATCAACAATGTTCGAACTTTTTCCTTTAGCTGTACTGTGAGACCTTACTTCTTGACAAATTTCATGATTCTAGGTAGGACAACGGGAAGTAGGTACATAACGTAACCTATAGGTTTTGATTTACTTGCGAGTATCAATATATGTCGCTAATATGGCCGTATTTTTTTTTGGGTTGACTTAGAAGCTTGATTTTTTTAGAACTCCAAGGGACGGTATTAATTTCAAGTTGATACCTTCACGCGTTCTAGAGAAAAAGGGTCGAGACAGACTGACAGACTGGTAGACCGACAGACAGACAACGAAGTGATCATATAACGGTTCAGTTTTTTCCTTTTGAGGTACGGAACCCTAAAAATAAATCAATGTTTCACCAATTACATGAAAAGAATCATTTTAAAATTGTACAATCACTGGACACAGCTAAGCTTGAAAAAACATAAGAAAAACGTGTCTAAATAATTGCAATAGTTAATGAATTGAACCTGTAATTCAATGAAGTCAGACGGTCTGTCACGTAGCATCTTTAGTCAGAATCCTCATTTTCTGTTCACAAAAAACTATTATCTAGTTACAAGAAGAAGTGTTAAAAAAGAACGACCAGAGTTTGGAACAGGCCGACGAAATGAGAACAAAACATTTGCGATGATAAACGGAACAATGAGAATTGTTTGGGGTGATTTGTCGATTTTTGGTAACGGATAAGTAGTGAGGACCAAAAAAAATCGACAAAGAGCGAGTTGGACTCCCACTGGGGGTTCTGTACTTTGGTAAGAATAGTATTTTTCCACTTCCCATGTTAAATTTGAATTTTTAGCTATCACAATAATAATTTTGTTAGTAAACGGTTTTTGCTGATTACTTTAAAACTGTGTTAGTTTAGAGATATAATTTTATTTTTCCTGTAATATTTACATAAATTAATTCTGACTTTTTGCTTTAAAAGATAAATTGCTTCACAGCAGCAATTGATTCAGCTCTAATATTCGAGCAGGCTGACCAAGTCCTGCTTCAGCCGAGTCCTCCGACTAAAGCAATATAATAGAGAACGGGTACGAGGCTAAGAAAGTATTTTTTGACTTCTCGGCAGCTTACGACACCATAAATACCAAGAGACTACTTGGCAAACTAAACACCCTAAACACCGATCAAGGTTTTGTGCGCATGCCAAGCGAACTGCTGCACAGTCGCTGCTTATAGGTGTGCTTTCAGTCTGGTAAGAGTAGATGGCGACAGCAAAAGAACGGTCTCCCTCAAGGCAGTGTGTTGGCTCGCACTTTTTTTAACATAGGTATACATCACCCAATACACTAAGCGCTTCCTGTACGCGGTTGACTTGGCCTTAGGGACACAATGAGCAAGTTTCGATGACGTGGAGTACAATTTGACACTGGCCCTTGACTCACTGGGAAAATATTATGACAGCAATGCGCTCCAGCCGAACCCGTCCAAGACAAAGTCGTGCGTGCGCATTCCATCTCCGCGACAGGAACTCAAATCAGACACTCAAAATCACATGGCGAGAAATTGAGGTCGAACACTGCTCGAACCCTAAATATCTAGGTGTGACGTTGTATAGAGCCCTTTCGGAGTTCAAAATAAAGCAGAAAGTCGGGATCCGTAATAATTTGCTACGTCGCTTGATTTCCACCAACTGGGGAGCAGTACCCGATGTTCTTCGCATAACTAGCATGTCTAGGCTTTTCTGTTGGCGAATTTGCGTGCCCAGTGTGGCACCGATCCGCTCAACCCAAGCACGCAGACACTGCCTTAAATGAGACTTGTCTGATAATATCGGGCTGCTTAAAACCCGCACTCTATCGCTCTACCCACAAGCAGGTATAGCACCATCTACCTTACGAAGAGATGTCGTATGCGACACGCGAGCTGGAAAAAAGAACCAAGAATCCGATTCCCGGCATCCCATTTACGACTACACGAGTAATCCACGTAGGCTAAAACGTCACAAGAGCTTCTTACGCTCCACGCAGGCAATCCAAGACAGGCCACCTAAAGACCGAAGTAAATTGTGGAAGAGAGGTATCCAGCACCCCAAGACTTTGTAAAGCCCCAAGAACACCTGCCTTCCGGTCGAGAACTGCAGTGCCTATTTGGACAGCACTAAATCGATTTCGTACCCAAGTAGGCCGCTGCAAACATAATTGGCCGGGTCATCTCTTACCTGACACGGTTTATTTTCATTTTTATTATTTAGTGTTTTTAGTTTTTATCTTTTTATTACGGACGCTTTTATTTGCAAATTTTCTACATTGTTCTCACATATATTTCAACATGAATGATGTGACCAAGACTTTGTAACAATGTTAAATATAATATTTTATTTTATTTTTTATTTAATATTATTATTTTTTTGTAAAATAAATGTTTAATGGTAAACCCTCCGTATTGGTGCCCAAGATACAGGCTTGCCTAGTTTGGGGCCAATGTAAAATCATTGTAATCTTTTTAGCAATAAAGTTTTTTTTTTTTTTTTTTTTGAATTAAAAGAGTGTCCGTGGAATTTTTTGCTCGTTCTTCTCCACAGGAACCTTTATTTTTACTACGCTTTGGAATAGGCAACTAGCTTCGTCTTTCTGACTGACCGACCCCTTGACAATTTAAAAACTCCCTGTAATTGGTTTATTTGAAAGTAGCGTTTTAGTTTTAGGCCGAAAACAAATATATTTTAGACTAGCACTTCGCCGCGGCTTCGTCGGCGTGGATGTCGGAAAATATCCCACGGGAACGCACTACCAGAAAATCCTTCCTTATTCCTTGTCTACGTTATACAGGGAACCTCTGTGCAAAATTTCAGCTTTCTAGGTTCAAGGGTTTGGGCTGGGCGTTCAAACTCAAACTCAAAGCATTTATTTCAAATAAACCAATTACAGGCACTTTTGAATTGTCAATGGGTCGGTCAGTCAGAAAGATGAAGCTAGTTGCCCATTCCAAAGCGTAGTAGATCCCTATGGAGAAGAACGGGCAAGAAACTCCACGGACACTCTTTTAAATCATAATATTTTTACAAAATATTGGTTACATCGTTCAAGTTGAAAATATACATGTGAGAACAATGTAGAAAGACGTGCACGTTAAAAAGCGTCCGTAATAAAAAGATAAAAACTAAAACAACTAAATTAAATATTAAAATTAAAAATAAGCCATGGCAGCTAAGAGACGACCAGTCCCAACTGACGGCGCCCGTTCACGAACATGACGCATGGATCAGCACCAGTTAGCTCAACCATTTTGAAGGGAACTTAATGATCCAACACACACGCTACCACCAGCGAGACATTTGAGTGAGCATGACATACTCTCAACTGCCAGGGCACACTCAAGTCGGTGAAAGACGTACCCAGTAAAAGGTAGCTTAATAGTAGCTACATAGTGCTCACACATGTGCTATGCAATTATATAATACTAAGAGATTGAATCTAAACAATGCAAAGAAAGTTTTCTCTCATCTTAATCTTCAGCAGCTCCAACAATATATCCGAATGCTAATCAATTAATTAATGCGTCCTTGTGGAGCAGGACAAGCATTCAGCCAAGCATTTTTGTCAGCGATGTAATCCCCCAACTTATAATATGCCTGGCTGCATAGCGTGCGTTTTATACAAGATTTAAATTTCCTTTCATTCAGGTGGAGTATGTGGGGAGGTATTTTATTATAGCATTTTAAACAGTACCCCATGAAGGATGAGTCTACTTTAGCCAGTCTGAAACCTGGTTGAACTAATTGGTCCCTATTTCTAGTCCTATAATTGTGTCCTTCACCTCTTTTACCGAAAAGATTTAGATTTTCTGATGTTGATGAGTCTGTCAGTCAGTCAGGACTTCTCTTTTTATTTATTTAGATAAATGCTTTGAATTTGAGTTTGAATTTGGCGAAATGGGGCATTATAGTTTCATTTAACATCCAGTGCGAGTGCTGTGCTCCTGAACAGACTATTCTCCATCTGCTAGTGTCCCAAGTGTCCGTTCACCTGCACCCTTGACGATCTAAACAACGCCTCAGACGCTGCAATAAATGTGGTCACCTACTGGATCCAAAGAATATATTAAACATAGAATTACCGTCGAAACGAAAAGAAGAAGAAGAACACAAATATTATTATGCAAACAAACTCCACAAGTATTTATATGTGAACAAAGGCTAAGCGTTCATTTATTATATATATTAAAGGTTACTTCCGCTGCGGATGCCGTCTAAACGGACTATTAAATCTTCGCGAATCGAGCACATTGAATATGCAACGACGTCGAAACACAGGATAGCCACGTTACGTTTGTCAAGCATACCATCCAACGTTATTTATTAATACAAACAAAAAGTACGGACCTTTTGTACAAGTTTTTATACTGTTTATTTTTATCGAATTGTTTGGATTACAAATAGAACTGACTGGTGTTGAGACATTCTCATATCGCCCATCATCAGCACCCCAATTGCATAACACATATTCAATTGCAATAAGAAGAATTTTGAAAGAAATTAAAATTCCATTGCTTCTTATATTTAAAAATATTGTCTACTCGATAGCGTAACGAAAAACAGTAACGAATATTATTGAATCCCCAAAATGAATGGCATTGTCATTGTAAGTGTGTTACGCAATTAAACCGCAGTTTCCCCAAAAATTAACCGCCACTGTCAGATGAGGAGGTGAATAGCCGTAACTAAGCAATCTTCTAAGGCTTAGAGGATTCGTATACTGTCTCTTGATATTTTACGAACTCCACTTTACTGAACAGAAAGACATAATTATGACACTGTGGTCTTTATAAAACTTTTCTTCGATACTTTGTTTGGCTATTGTTTCATCTTCCTTCTCTTCTCCCAGACTAAAGAAAAGATCACAAGACTCTATTTCTCCAGTAGACATTTCCAAATAATACTATGTCAGTAATGCTTCTTTTCAGTATTGATACGATCGTTTGCTGTTCAGATCCTTCGAACCAAACCATCCCTTCCTTCCACGTCATCATCTGCTTAGCCTTTTCCCAACTATGTTGGGGTCGGCTTGTCCAACCGGATGCAGCTGAATACCAGTATTTTACATTGAGCGACTGCCTATCTGACCTCCACAACCCAGTTACTGGGTAATACGATACCCCTTGGTAAGACTGGTTGTCAGACTTTCGGGCTTCTGACGACCCGTAACGACTGTCAAAGATCCACGAATGACAGCCGGGACCAACGGCTTAACGTGCTTTCCGAGGCACGGAGGAGTCTCGGTATGTAAAGAATGGTCACCCATCCACTGACCAACCCCGGCAAGCGTAGCTTAACCTGATGGATCGACCCGTGTGGCTGTTATTACTTAGCCACGAGCTCCCTTCCTTCCACGTATTTTAATGATAATGAAATAGTCATTATATCCCATCAGTATTTATAGAAGATACATTAGTGTATAATTGGCTATAAACATGTGAAGTTGGTAATTATACCTGCCCATTAGTTTCCATCCATCTACAGATCAATTTATGAGCAGGAATGTTGGATCTCCTTAAATATATTTATCCCCCTTTTGAGGAAAAACATTGTACTTAAGATTAAAATTATTATTGTTGTTTATAATATAATTTTCACTTTTGTATTTTTTTTATACGTTCACTATGGTATTAAGAAGCACTATAATATGTTTTTAATTAAAAGATCTTTAAAATCCAAATTAGTTGTGTCATAACCATATGCTAGGTTTAGAATTTTACAATGCCTGATTAAATTTAAAACTGTACTTAGGTACATTTAATTACTTTAATGAGTTGTATGAAATGTAAACATATAAAATATTATTTTGGACATTATAAATTATCAGTTTGGGCTATACTACTTTCGACGTCACATGTCACATTATATGATACATTGATGTTCTCTAGTAATATTGTTGTATCCTAGATAAGGCGCTTTATAACTAAAGAAATTACAAAAAGCGTCTGTAAAAAAAAGGTTTTGGTAACAATGGTTACATGATATGAAAGGCAAGGTCGAGTTGATTTTGTTAGGGTGTTCACACGTAGAAGTCACGATTAGGGTTCGTAGACCAGCGTAGAAGCATTGGCTACGCTTCGTAGACCAGCGAAGAAGCAGTGTCTACGCTTCGTAGACTCACGTAGGCGCTGCTGCTACGCTTCGTAGTCCCGCGTAAGCACTGCGGCTACGCTTCGTAGACCCGCGTTGGCGCTGCGCGTACTTTTGACGAATGCCTGCGTAACGTTCCACCAAGCGAGTCAATGCTCAATGCAGGGAAAAGCATTTTTGTTAGTGACATGCATAGTTCATTGAACATAGGATGATATGACAGGGAAGCATGAAGGACGAAAATAAAACATGAGAAAATAATAACGAAGACCCATTACTACGCAAGTTGGTTAAACGAAAGCGCCCTGTGTATCAGACTGGCAAACCAACCGCGGTACGCACGGTTGTCTCACTTAAATGATACAATTCTTACAATACTGTCATTTGGTCCTCCATGCGCCTGCGCAAGAAAGTCGTTTTACGTTGTTTGTGTTAAAATGGCTACTTTTATTGTACGTCCTGCAGTGTAACCTTTAGCAAACCTTTGTCGTTCCAAGTAAATATAAAAGTATATTGGATATCTATTGAATGCCTTATGGGTAGTTTTCGAAACAGTTTTTGAAGACTAGCTTATAGCCGCGGCTTCTCCCGCATGGATGACGAAAATTATCCCATGGGAACGTGAATACTATCGGGATAAAAATTATCCTATTTCTTAACCCAGATCATGATCTACCCGTGTGCCAAATTTCAGACGGACATATAGACAGAGTTACTTTCGGATTTATAAGATTGAGTTTGGATTCTCAGTAAATGCTTTGCTCTGTAGATGTCATACTCCATTACTTACTAGTTCTGCATAATATATTTAAAGCTCGTACGTAAATAAGTTGCTTTAAGGTTTAATAGAAATGCCAGGTTCGGTCAGTATTCGACGAACACGATAGCCGATTGATATATTCACCGCACCCACCATACAATAATTTAATACCAAAAGGTACATTATGAGAGCCATATGAGAGCAGTGGTGGCCCATTGGACTTACGAGTCGGGACCGGGTCGGTCGTGGGTTCGAACCAAGGCAGGCGCTTTACTTTATGTAAATAATTTCATCACCACTGCTCTCAAAGCGGTGAAGTAAAACATCGTGTGGAAACCGGCATGTCCTAGAACCAAAAATTCAAAGGCATGTGACATCTGCCAACCTGCACTGGGCACGCGTGGTAGATTGCAGCCCACTCCTTCTCGAATAGAAGAGGCCCGTGTCCCAGCAGTGGGAACATTATAGGCTGATTATTATATTATTATTTATTTATAGGTAGGTACATGATAAAATAAAAGGAATAGAAAAACTAAAAGTCGTTTCTATGAGAACTGATGAAATATCTCAATTTACACTTAAACAATTGTTGATACCTACTTTAATAAACAGTACGAATTTATTGATTCGGTATACCAAAATGGAAAACAATCTGGTAATGCATTTATTTTGATTGCTTTCAATCCGAGTGCAATTATTATTAATACCTCACTTCATATCCGTGATATTTACAGTATTTTGTTCTTTCGAGATCATTTCACGGACAATTTAACTCAAATCACTAAAATCGCCATTTTAATACAGAAGTGAGTAACAACGGTCTTTAACCCAACTCATATCCATAATTCATGCGTATCTTTAAACAATTTCAAAAGAATTGTTGTTGCATGTAATTCTTTGCAATCATAAAGGGGCAATATCGAGTACACTTTCGATCTCGTATTGAAATTTGCACGAAAGGTGGTAATTTTCCGCCGCGTGATGACATTAATAGCGGCGAGACGCGCGGGTAGAACAATATTTTTTGCATACAACTGTTTTACATTCGGGCGAAGTCGGCGCTCGCCGCGTGCTTCCCCTCGCTCCCCTTCACCGCCTCGCATCACTTTACATGTTTATACGACGCCTGCGCAGGTGTAACTACCAAACTCACTTGTGTTTGTTTGTACAATACTATTGCTGCACAAAATATTGCCTACCTACAAATATGTAAATTGTAATTTTCATACCAATTTAAATTTCCAGATAGCGCCTTATTAGTTCCATGTTCGTTAATTAGCGATGCGTTTTATGATCATTATCTAATTCTAACTGTTTTAAGTGCATTCACCTAGCCACAAGGACTATAATTGCACAGGTGTCTTATTCTCAGTGCTCATCACCGGAGACACCCGACCGTCGCATTTCCATAAGTAATTGAAAACTAAGTTTAACCACGCACATCTAATAAGATAAGCAAATCACAATTTGCATTAGTGGCGGAGCTAATTAAATAAACAAACTGTCTAGTTGGGATCGTTAAACATTAACAAATAGATAAAATGAGGCCGTAAAAGCCTAAAAAACTGATGGCCAATAAATAATAGCGGCGACCATGCGCCGGAGTCAACGCCAGTCAATACATTCTAATCAGTGATTTATTGCCACTAATCCTCAGCTCAGCACAAATAAGCTATCTTGTCGATTTAATGTTGTATCAGCTCAGGCGTGAAACTCCCGCGCACCACTAAGTGGTCCTTCCAGTTTCCACTCGAAATATTTTAATAAGGCCTCACTGCTCACGCACCCTAATAAAAACACACACACGCACTCACCAACACACACACACGCACTCACCAACACGAACGATCTCCTTTAAAACCTCTACTCGTTTGAGTCCAATTTATTTATAATAGTAGCGACACTAAGAATCTACATTTTTGCTCTAAACGGTGTTAATTTATTGACCGTGGGCAGATAATATCACTTTTTTTCTCCCATTATTAAAGCGATTACACGAGAAATTATACGTCGTAGTCGAGTCTCGAGCTCTCCATCGGAATGGGCCCTGCTATCTAAAGTGTTCCCTACTTGTCCACGACAAGGGTCAGTTTCCCTTGAAACCTTTATGAAAGCTTGATAATACTTTCGTTGACAAAATCGCCTTATTGACTCGCTAATAAAAAGTGTTAAGTTATGGACAAGTTATGCCACTTGCATTAATTTCGATGCTTAACCTGATAAACAAATTATGGTATATTAAGTTAATAGCTTAATTTATAATTGAATGTGTTACGATGTGTTCATAAGAAAGCATTGTTACGATCGGCCTTTAGCATATCTGGTTGCTGTTAACGACAAATTGCGTGGATAAAAATATGTATGTGTAGGTACGTGTTGAGAGATCGAAACTTTCATGCTTGAGAAACATTTTAATTTTGTATTTATGCTATCGACGAATCCAGTTTGTCTGCCTATAAAATTTTATTTTTACACCATTCTGTCTGATTTAAAAAATTGTATTTCTTAATCTTATTAAAAATTATTTATTTTATTGCTAGATTTACACCATATATTATGAAATGTGAGGAAGGGTTTATGGACGCAGATTTGATATCATAGCGAGTTGATTACCTCGCGTGGTGAAGTTTTCTACGACAATTCACACAGGCTGTATGGTTAGCGTGCTGTGGCTAGTAATAAAAGTCGTTGCTGAGCCTTTGACACGGTACTATAATGACACGGGGACGGGACGTAATGAGCGCGCACGGAATCACCGCTTACGTGGAATCAGGGCCGAGTATTTCGCCAGAGGCACTCCCATCACGGTCACGTGTAAAAACGAATGTTATATCAACGAGGACCATAAAGTCTGCCAAATGACTGTTGTTATTTGTTTTGATGACTTAATTTTGTTACTCTTCCTGACGGGTTTTACAGAAATCGTAAAAGCAGCTAATGATTTTAATTGAAACGTCTTCTGATTTACATTTTTTATTTATTCGAAAGCCGATATCGAGCTGATAAAAATGCGGTTTATAGGAATATGAATAAATTAATGCAAGGATTATTTTAGTAATTTCACACTTCCACGGTGAAGCTTATCATCTTGTGCAAGTCGTAAAAGACGACTGCGGAGAGGTGTCGATACGGTTGTAGGTCCTATTGATAAATAGGCTATATTCTGGTATCCTGTCACCGTACAGTGAGACTCTTCTTTATTCATTTATTTTATTAATGTAGATAAGCGAAATAACGTCAAAATTATAGCTTTCTGTGTGATTCCTATGGTTAACGTGTTTCTAGCTATGCACCTTGAATCTGGATATCAATCAGCAATAAAAAAAAAACGTGTTTAGATGAATTAATCTTATTTAAAGGCGCAGTTATATTATCTCCTTTTTCTGAAAGCCTATCAGTACCAATACGTACTTTAGCACTAAGAAATAAACTTGATTCTTTACAATTTTATTGGCATTGACATTTAGTCTTCATAGTGCATTGGCAGCATTTCGTTTGTGCAAGCTTCAATATTGTAATGATAAGGAATAAAGGTAGAATTACGCAGACTTTACGCTCCTACAATGTATTCTTGTTGCATTTATATATGTTTACTACTTTATTATGAACCCCTGGAGTTGACAATCTTGCTGCTGATCCTTTAGTAGGTTTTAAAAGTAGTTCCTATATACAGGAATGGTAAAGGACAGTTAGTTTAATATAGATATAAAGTCAAGGGCTCATATTAACCTGCACCTAGGACCTGTTGCAATTAGAACCCATGTACTTCATTGTAATGTACCTACCAGTAATATGGCACAGAGTTCATACAGAGGTAAATGTGTGGGTCACAGAGACGACGGTCTACAAAATCAAAGTTTTTCTAAAACTCCATTGTTTCATTTGATCCAATGTTCCATTTATAAACAGCCGGGCCCTGCTGGTATTTTTTCATCTAAGCTAACTAAGAACACCAGCATAACTGCAGGTGCAACTGCCACATCATTACTCATCTTCATACATTTTGTTTCCAGTACCTGTATCCCCTTCATCGTCTGGTGGAGGCGCGGGCGGCGGGGCGGGCACCCCCCTGTACCCCGGCGCTGCGTCGCACCCCCTGTCTTCTCTGCTGTCACAACAGAGGCTGTTGGAGCTGTCCCGCTTCGGTCTACGGCACTACGACATCGCGCACCATGTGCTGTCACAGCAAGGTGCTGTAACCAAGTTGCTTGGTAAGCTGTTAAGGTTTATTTTTAAGTTGATGTTGGAACCAGCACCCCAATTGCGTAACACACTTTCAATTGCTATCCAAAGGATTTTGAAGGGCATTCTGCTCGACAACGTAAACGATGCATGGATGTTTTTGAATTGTCAAAATGAAAGGCATTGCCATTGTAAGTAAGAACAGCCGCACGGGTCGATCGATCAGGTTAAGGTACGCTTGCTTGTCCGTGGATGGATGACCATACCAAGACCCCCCGTGCCTCGGGAAGCAGGTTAAGCCGTTGGTCCCGGCTGTCATTCGTGGATCTTTGGCAGTCGTTACGGGTCGTCAGAAGGCCGAAAGTCTGACAACCAGTCTTAACAAGACGTATCGTATTACCCAGTAACTAGGTTGTGGAGGTCAGATAGGCAGTCGTTCCATGTAAAATACTGATATTCAGATACATCTGGTTAGTCTGGAATCCGACCCCAAGATTGTTGGGAAAAGGCTAGGCAGATGATGTGTTAAGTTATGTTATGTTAAGATGAATCTCGTGTGTTAAAGAATGAATGCAAGAACATCTATGTAAAGTTTTTAATCTCCGAAAGTCCATTCATAATAAAGAAAATTATTTAAAAAAACATAAAGCCCGACCTTTTAGTTTTTTTTTTTTGTATTTCCAGATGCAATAATATCTACATATATTATAAATGACCTATATCACTCCCACAAATAAGACGAATCTAACGACACCTCATATTATCAAGCCGTTTGGACTACAGAGCATGCCAAAGAAATAGACATCATACCTACATACCTACTCTCGAAAAACTTGACCCTCCTTCTGGGGCAGTTGGGTAAAAATATTTAAATAGGCAACGCAGAGCTCACTAAAATTACTTCAACATACATCGAAGAAGGACTTTATATTCATCAAGCTTGGCGGGAATTGATGATCAGAGTACCTATGTTGTATATTAGATAAGTATCAGTGTCTTCTGCTGCCTATCCCTCGTGATAGAATTAATCACATAACGAGCTTGATTAGTGCGAGTGATTAGCAAAAACATATCGCGTATTAGGTGCTAATTAAAAAAGTGCAAATGCACCTGTAACTGTTAATATACCTTCTCTTGAAGCTTTTAATGTATTAATAGTGATTAATACATTAAAAGCTTCAAGAGACCACTAGTGAGTGGTAATGACAGTTTTAATGAAATTCTGTACCTGAGGCTTCAGTCTCAGCATCAGATAGTAATCGTTTTATGACCGGATTCGGTCACAAAGTCCTAACGGGGACCTTAGACGGTCAAAATTGCTTGACAAGCACGGACCCCCTTAGGACTTTGCGACTGAATTCAGTCGTAAAGCGATCGCTATCTGTGTCGAGACTGCAGTCCCTGGAAAGTGATTACTTTTAAGCTTATGCCCTGCTAGGTAGGTATTGCATTCCTAAGATACGAGTATCATGAGATATCCAACGCCACAAAATGTTATATTCAAAGGTTGTCAAATCAAATACAGTTCTTATTTATATAAAATGATTGGTTAAGTTCATCTTAGATGGCAATTGTGTATGTGTATATTGCCTTCACATAAAATGATTCGAATGCATACGTAAGAGCAAGACATCTTGAAAACGTCAACGCAAAGCTTGAATGGTGCATTTTTGTGTTAGTAATGCGTGTATAGTCCAGACTTTTATGTACTTTTGATGATTCGGAGGAGGCGGCTAAAGCTATATTCGGCAAATTTTATAGCTTTAAAAATATCTTCATTTTACGTTTATTAGTGTTTTAGACCCTGCGGATTATTTCGTCATTTTAGTATATTTTGATTGTTACTGTTGTCTTATCACCTCTTCATAGCTTTTTTGTAATCTTGAATCTGAAATCACGTAATTTTCTGAAATCGTTGTTGTTTCTTAAACTCAAACTCAAAGCATTTATTTCAATTAAACCAATTTGCACTTTTGAACTGTCAAGGAGTCTATCATCAAAATGATGTAGCTAGTTGCCCGAAGAACGGGCAAGAAACTTCATGGACAATTTTTCAAATCAAAATGTTCTAAATTGAATTCTACAAATAAAGCCCGTAATTGCGGTACTTAGCTTGAAAATAAAGCAATCTACATCAAAGCGAACAGTGCCATTACCTTTCTCAAAAGCTCTTTATCACGACAGGCGTTATATGAATAGTTGATGGTTGCAGTGTGCGATACTTCCATATGCTGTCCCACAAACGGACAATAAGTGGGTGTTTTAAGAAATAAAAAGCTGATTTACATCAAACTATGTGTTTCTTATTACCAGCCTTATAATCGAGCGATATGCGTAATAGTTTAATAGGAGACGTCGGGTGTTGCAGAATTGTAGGCAGTATCATTTTTAACGTAGTTTAATTAAAAGGAAAAAGTCTTTTGTTTACTGCCTTTTTTTGTTGTGTTAAAGGGAAAGCTGCTTATTACCGCGCCTTAGGTGGAAGGAAAAATGCCGTCGATTATTACATAGGTAGCTGCATATCGAAAGATAGAAAAGCGTTTATGCTTTTCGTCATGACATCATAATGTGTTCGTCATGAATTACCGCTTGTAATTTTATTGTTTGCCAAATCAATAAATTGGAATCAGATTAGTTATGGTGTTTTCCTAAGGCCAATATATTAGCAGTAGAATAGTTTTTTGTAGTTTTTGTAGTTTTTTGTGTATCTGCTGTTGCATACTAAAGTTTTATACCTACCTATCTACTTTTCTATACTGTATGGGACAGTTGTTTTTTTTCGCGATTTCAAAGTTGGTCCCATAGTAAAAGTTATTCAGTTCGATGGTTTAACTAAAGCACTGCTTAAAATTTTTAAAGTAAATTTTTTAACACCTACATGTTCTGATTTTTGTCACTCTCCATTCTTCTAATCTTCCATATTCCGCACGGGGAATAGTTACCTACAGCAATTTTTGAAGAAAACACGCCACTCATTCCCTCGATTTCGAAGAAACTCATAGCTTTATTATTCCATAACTAGACTTCCAAATGTCAATTACACATTCACATCGATTTAGTTGACCGAACAACCTGAATAATCCTGGCATATAGTTAGAGGGCACACTCATGTCTTATTATTGTCCTTTAAACAACGCTACGAAACTGTACCTTATGACCTTGCTTATACAGAAAAGTTTTGTAGAAAAGTTGAATACGCTCGAAGGAAGATAATTGATAAAGCGAACTTATGCCTACTGGGTATCTGTTCCACTGTAATTAGTGCACGTATATGTTATTTATACTTTGTCGTAGTGGTGTGCTCTTCAGCGGTATATATTGATTTATACGTGCGCTCTTTAGAGAAAGGCCCCGGGCCTTATTGCCCGCAACTAAGTTATTTGCGATAATTACTTCACTCGCCCGCATAGAATGGTCAATAATATTGCTGGTTAGTAACTCTACAAGTGACCTAAAATGCTAAGTGTTGGCTTGCTACTTATGTTAGCTTTTTCAGTTCATGAGAATTGGATTTTACATGTTCTGTTAGTAGGATGATTACATGCTACGTGGTATTGAATTTCAGCAAGTAATTATTGCCGCTACATGACTAAAGTAGAGATACAAATTGATCTTTCCTCAATAGCTTATTCGTGAAAGTAGGTACCTTCTTTCAACTAAATCCAAAATAAAATAGTATAGGTATCGAAAAAGAACAAAATACATTACTCTTTTTTTGAAATAGCCACTTATTAACACTATAAATGATATCGGATCATCCAATGGCAAGTCAGCAATTATCGAAAGCGACGCGGCCGCGGTCCGAGTTTAACTCACATCTAATAACACGGTTAGGGCAAAAATCTCAATCGCTATGAATCATCGATAAGGATAAGGCATCGGCAGAGTCCGCCGCGACGAAAGCTGCTATTGACGAAAGCTTAGATCCTAATCGATTCATAAAACTTGCAGCGTGTTAATTATAAGCCACCGGGGTGCGGATGAATGCGCCCGCGCTGCCGCCGCGCCGCCTCGCCGCGAGCATGCGCTCCCGAGATCTCGATTGTCGATGAGAGAACTATCGTATCATCGACGATTTTTCATATCGACAACCCTTTATTTGACTGTTTCCTCTACAATTATCACAACTGCCTTTCAATACAATCTTCATCTTGATCCGCAACAGCGAATCCTGCGAAACTTTTTGTGCGCTACAATCATCTTCAATAATTTAGTAAACATAAAAACACAACAGGAAACATGAAATTAATGTCCGGGGGTTTGTCAACTGCTCATAGTAATTATTGTATTCGTTGATTAACGTGAACAATGTAGATAGAGTTAATTGTCGCGCTATAATAGCAAGGTGAGTTGTAACCGAAGCGTGAGTTGACTATGACATTGCAGACACTTGGCTGTACTCAGTTAATTTGCTGAATTAGTTCTGTGTGCGGTGTGTAATTAGGACACGTGAGACACTTTGTGTTTGCTCAGGACTCGTGAACGGGCGATTTCAAAACCACTCGACCGTTTACAGCGCGCACTATATTATTTTACGCCGTTTGCACATTCATATTTCTTACCAAAAGTGTAGGTTTTTGTATTTTATTTAATTTTTAGTTTCCTTTGAGCGTTTTTCTGTCGGTTTGCATTAGTGTTATTATACTAATTTTTTGCAATGATTCAGCGGTTAGATATTATGCTAGATATTGTCGCGTTCTGGGAATCAATTATCTGCAAATAAATTGTAAACGTAGTTACACGAGAAGGCTGAGTAGAGTTACCATTATAATTTTCCTACATAACCGCATTTACATGGGAGGTGACGTGCGTCAAGACTTGGGCATAAACGGGTCCTTAAAACGATATTACACAAGGCGATAGTCAAATGTGCAAGAATACCATAAACGTAGAGACGGTATTGAGGCGAGCGAATATTATGAGAATAGAGGAGTGTAGTGTCAATCAATTTTCGCCGCTGGTGATTTCATAACGTCACGTGTCGGGTTCCCACGGAAGCCCGGCTACAACCCGCCCAGGGCCGTCATGTCCAACCACTTAAGTATTTAACATAGGTACATAGCCTTAGCTTAAAAGTTATTATCTAGCCTAAACAATTTCTAAGCTGACGGCATGGAAATGGGCACGCATAAATAACGTTTCATGGCCGAGTTTGAGTATTAAATTGTTGGTTGCGATGCGAGCGGAGTGACGAATAAATTGCCCATACACTGTCTAGTTTGCTGCCTCTTACTGATTAACCTGAGCACATGAGTTTATGCGATGACACAAATTGTGTGCTTGAATTATATGCGAATCTTCTAATTGTCCATAAACTACGGCATACCGTGACATTAGTGGAGCTATTTGGATTTCTAATTTGAAGTGAAGCAATATAGCAACGGATGTGTTTGTTTCAAATTATTTAGGAAGTCAAAGAACCACAAAAGTCATAGACTGAGTAATTTCATATTAAACCGGTCATTTTATTTCGTCGTACGTAAATTAGTTGGTAGCTAATGATACCTACTCAAGATGATTGTCTGCGGATCGCCGCAGCTCGTAATGAAGCCGTATTTAGGCTTTGGTCCTATAATCAAAATTGAATTATCCCACTTGACATTCTTGCTTCAGAAATCATGCTTTTTCTTTTTCCGCTCCAATTCTCTGGACAATTTGAATTTTTAATGGTCTTTGTTGTCAATAGGATGTTATTTTTAGTAGATTGTCGTACGGATCTATGATTTACCCTCGAGTAATCACGTAGTAGGTCACATTATTGAGTCTATCCGTTTCTAACACAATCTAATAAAATTTACATCCATTTAGTTAGTAAAGCAATCGCAGTACAGATTGTTAGTATTAGAAATAACACATGACAAATAACTATGAGGATGATTTTGACTTTTTCCTTTACAAGTATTACTTACTGATTTTAGTTTATGCACAGCATCTTTGATTTTATTAAGTTTGGTGTTTGATGTCGTGTTTGGACAATTGTCAGATTATCCAATCATTGTTACAGTTGACTTAGTAGGAAGTCTGGGTAAACTAATATCTTCTCATGATACCTACCTATTGTTTAATGTCATAGACCTTAGTGATTCCACTTCAGTAACTTCGGCTCTTGAACTTTGTTACAAAAATATTATCTAATTGCTTCCGAAGGAGCAAGCGCGAACTGATTCAAGTTTCACATAAAAAAGTCGATCAATCACCGAATCAAGGCGTCGTTAACACGCGTTGCATTATGTTCAATAAATCAGGCCATCCAGACCCACTTCGCCGCTAAAGATTTTGATCTATTAACTGGATGACAGTGCACTACTGAGCCGCGGTTAACTTTAGCGCCAGCCAATATAAAGAGCCACTTCTGAATACTTTTAATACAAATTTAATTAACTGGATTCAGGTCTTTTCTGTGTCGTTTAAAAAGATCTTTGTAGACGCACCGTGTAATGACTTCAAGCGTCCATAAACGACTCCTGTGTGGAAATTTATTATCCGTCGTTTTGAGTGTGCATTGTCCCTTTGTAGCTCTCACTTCCTTAAGCGTACCACTGATGATTAATTGGTCATCTTTGTTTTGCAACATGAGTCCTTTTAAAAGGAAAACAACAAAAACTTGGAGGGATTATTCGACACCTTGTTCGTGTATTGTGAATGTGTTTATGTAGTTTCTCTTGTGTTTATGGTGAAGTGTTAAACTTTCAATTGATTAGTGCCGATCATAGTTATGATGCTTATTATCATAACAATTATGACGTTTAGTATTTATGAAGCAATTGAAAGATGTTCAGGTTAATTTATTGTTTTTTTTTTATTTATAACAACACCAACACGCTGTTATTAATAAACATTGACGTAATAATTTGATAGATGCAAGTAACTAAATGTTTGTATTCATTAGGTATTTAATAGTTCATAATAGATAGATACCAATAAAATTTATGTTTCTGCATTTGTGTAATTTCCTTCATGCACCCCATTTTTTAAAAACATTGCGAGTCTTATTTTCAAAGGTCATAGCCATAAAGTTTTTATGTTAGTACCTAGAACTTTCCGAAAAAGATAACAACTTCGCAATCATTCATTCTTAAATAAGTAAACAATATGGTTTTCCACTTCACTAGTATAAAAAACAGAAAATGTGCATCGAGCCTAGTTTCCTCACTGCAGGTCGTGCGTACGCGCCGGGAGCGCGCTTGTGTTTCACGCAAATAATACACATTTAGCAGCAGTTTCAGTGGCTCACACGATCCGCCTCTGCCTGGGCAACGCCGAGTAATTGGTCCCGGTCATGCGATTACGTTTCTAGGCGATTTAATTATCGCGAAATGATCAGTGTGCCGGCCTCCCGCAATTTAGCTATCAATCAAGAGGAGAACGGTTATTGGCGTTCCGAGGCGGCCGAGTCGCAATATGGGTTTTCAATGGTTACAGCAAAACTGTAGTGAAAGGTACTGTTGGATTTCATGCACGTACAGCGTAATGTTTGAGGTTCCGGTGTCGCCTCGCCTGCGCCAATGAATGTATCCGCTGGACAAGCAATTATATCTAACATTTTAAACGGTTCGCTTTTTTTAATGACATTTTCCATAAACTTTTTTCCATAAACGGCTGCACAAAATTTACGCGTGAATCTATAGGAGATTCACGTGTACATTTTCTGCAGCCGTTTTTGTCATTGCAATACCTATGATGTTGTCGTTTTGTTTGTTGGAAATGTGCAATAAAACCGAAAAAGCACTTGTCACACACGACAAAATTTAAATTAGTCATGATAGCAATTAAATCAACATTGGCGTGCTACATAAACATAAGAAAATTATTTGGCAAAATGACCATGAAAAATCTTTGTTACAATATTGATAATACAAACCAAACGAATATGTGACGGGAATAAATATTTTGACATTATAAAATGGCAGTAAGTTTTTGTACATTTACGAAATTCATTCCACGCTACATTTGAAGTTTGCTTTAATTAATACAAAATAACTTTGGTATGTGAACGCCTTTATGTTATTAGTTAGGTATTGTAGCTACTGTACTACCTAGTGTAGGTACCTATATGTGTAAGTTAGCAAACTGACTTATTTTCTACCTCGGAGGGGTGCTAAATAGGGTTGTGTAGCGTCACCGTGGCTGTTCAACTTGCATGGATAGTTGTTTGATAGATTTGAAAAAGGATCAGTGCGGATTGAGGATGAATGGATGAATGAATTGCTTGTCAAATGTCTTCTCTACGCAGATGATAAAGTTCTACTTGCATCGTCAGCAGAACAGTTGCAAGACATGGTGACTGTGATGGATGAAGTATATAAGACGAAAGGGACAAAGATGAAGGTGATGAAGGGGGTATAAGACGAAGGTCATGGTATTTGAAAGAAAAAGTCTGTAATGTGAAAATAAATGATAAGAATGTGGAGCAAGTAAGTGAGTTTGTATATTTGGGGAGTCTGTTTATAAGGGATGGAAAGATTGATGAATATGTGGAAAGGTGAGTAAATGCGGGAAATAAAGTGAATAGTGCTATACATCCGATTGTGACTAACCAGTCTGTTGCGTCCAAAAAGGCTAGACTGGCTGTTCTTACGCCTATATATGGAACTAAATGTTGGGTGTGACCAAAGAAGCATGAAAGTAGAATAAATGCTGTGAAAATGTGTTCCTTGCAAAGCATGTGTGGTGTGACTATGAATGATAGGCTGAGGAGAGGAATGATGTGATAAGATACAGGTGCGGTTTAAAAGAAGATAAAGTGACAAAAATTTAAAAGAGTACTCGTATGTATAAATGGTTTGGTCATGTTGAGAGGATGAATGAAAGGCGACTAACAAAAGCTATTTACAAGGGAGATGTGAGTGGAAATGCCGGGAGGGAACACCCATAGGAAGACATATAGTGACCTTATTGGTGATGTTCTTCAAAAAGGTCAGGTGCGTAGTACTGGCAACTGGCGTGCGTGTATTAATTACCATATGAACGTAAACGAGGCAAAAGGAGTATATAAGGATGATAGCAGGTGGCGTTCTGTAGTTTCTGCCTACCCCCATGGGAAGAAGTCGTAAGTTAATGTTTGTCTGTAGCTACTCTAATACCTAGTGTACCTACAACCGTAAGTTAGCAAACTCACTTATTTTCTACCTCGTGTATGTATAGGGTTTAGTATACTATTACGGTTTTAATAAACTTATGAATATTATCGCAATGTTCTAAATCTATGTCGAAATAATTACACAAAACGTAGCGTTCGCTTTTTACAGTTTTGTATCACGCCACGCTTGCTTAATTACCTATACTTACCAACTTTCTATGGCCAATACCTACTACGTATGAAAACACACAATTTTCTACATAAATTTATATCGTGGTCGCAATATTAAAATGGGTTTCACCTATTAAGGCGATGTGTCGCGGGCCTCATGTAAACGCGAAACTGAGTTTTTGTTCGGCAGCGCCATTTTGGTCGGTAAGCTTTAGTCTTATCAAGACATAAAGAGACTTATGAATTCATCTTGAATGGCGTTGACAAAAATGTGAATATAAATAATGTGTTGAATAATTCAGCGTGTTATCGGTATGGAGGAGCGGTGTGCACGTAAAAAGCGAGCGGTCCGCGCGCTGGCCGCCGGAATGCCACTGGGCTGTTTTTACGTAATTGTCCTGATGCACGCACTCATCCATTATCTAACTGACTTAGGCACCCGAGAATACGTTCGTTTTTACCAGCCACTTTAATCATAGGCCACTCCATAAGTTTATACTTACAAGAATTTTCCAGACTCATAAATACTTGAAGTTTCAGGATTAATTGCATTTTCATTTTATGTTTCTGGATGGATAGGTTTAACAAAATCCAATAATTTTATTTATCATGGCGACACTCCTTCGTTTGTTTTCCAAAACATCATTATGTGAATCCCACGTGTTTAAACCCAATAAAAACAAAGCTCGAGATAAATAATAATTAAAAATTCACGTCTCGTCACATGCAGGCTTCATTTAGCCGATGTCAATGATTCTGTAATTATTAATACTAATTTAAAGCTTTCATTGTTATTCTTACCGCCGTGCTCGATTATCGATTTTTTTGTGGGGACGCACGTCCACTGTCCTTTTAAATGTTAAAATACAAATGTTGATGTGCAGTTTTTAGGTGTATTTTGAAGTTTATTACTGGTCGGATAAGGGCTAAAAAGTAAAACTACGGATTGTGTTGCAAGAATTGACTCGCGACAAGTAACCTGCGTTTACTCACGTTTAGCACTCAATGAAATTGCATCAATCGGTATCGTGTCGCTATTACTGGTATTTTTATTTGAGCCTCTAATTTGATTTTGATTTTTCTTTTATTTCCTTTACCGAGCAGCAGGTGACAGTTTGTTCAATTCGTTTTTATCTACAAATTGTGTTGGTACTTACTGGAATTGTGATTGGATCATAACAGAACGCAGCTTTCTGTTCCGTTTAGTATATTGTACAGTCAGCAACAAAAGTCGTTTAGCACTTGCAGTTTTTTAATCTTAATTATTAAGCGAAAATTTTTATTAAATCGGAACTGAAGTACTTAAAATTTATCGAATCATTTTGTGTTAATTTAGACGATGTCAAAAAGTAGCAGTGTTAACCGACTTCCGTTGCTGACCGTACCATCATAAAATATTATGCTAAGACTATTCTTAAAAGTCCAGTGTTTAATCCACAGTTTGTGTGTTGTGTCAGTGTTTAGTGTGTGTTGTCCAGTGTGTGTGTGTTTTTTTATAAGCATTTGCAATCTTCTTTAAACTGCTCTCGTAAAGTCACAATTATTTTTCAGATCCTTAATACTAATCTTTACTGTTTATTTCTAGTCTAAGCAATGTATCTCTACCATACCACGATTACTGATTGTAATTCTGTTTGCTCCAGGCACCCTCCGGCCGCCGGGTCTGATTGGAGGAAGCAAGCCCAAGGTTGCAACCCCTGCCGTGGTCTCCAAGATAGAACAGTACAAAAGAGAGAACCCAACCATCTTCGCCTGGGAGATTCGGGAACGACTTATATCTGAAGGTAAACCTTGAATGTATGTCATAGCTTAGGTTAGCAGGAGTTAGAAGGTGATTTATATGCATAATAGACTGGTATATTATCAATGTACCTACCTATATCGATGGGAAACAATATTTTGTCAAATAATTGGCATTGATTACACATAGACACTTCAGTGCAAAAAGAAAATCAGGAAAAATCGATATGATGATTGCAATCCACAAAGCTCCTAAGTTACAACTCTAAAATCATTAACATTTCTGCGTTTATAAATACACCAATTACCCACGGGATATGGTAATAGTATTGCTTATATTCGAACTACGGACCGGTAAAATGTTCAACTCGGTTGCGCATTCACACAATTTTTCAATGCATTCAATGGCAACATAGCTTGAATCGTTCATACTCATTTAGGATTATATATAGCCAGGAAGTGTCAAATTCGTGAGTTAAATTCATCAATACCGAACAATTAATAAACCGTACAATCTTTACAATAAAATCATCTATGAATAAATCAATAATTGTATATCGACTCGGGCTGCGTTTTTCCGGAAAAGGAAGGTATACAATACAAAACAAATTTGATAGATTTTTCGTGTAGATTATTATGAAGATGCAGTCTTCAAACACGGGTAGGTATTGTCCAATTCCCTGATTTTCTTCAACTCCCAGATCATGGAAACAAACGAACAACGTCCACCAACTGTACCTCTATAGCCATTTCCTATGCGTGTGCTGTGAATGCTGTGGGCTATCACGAGGTGGCCCGATGTAACTGTGCTCACCCGACGTGCACCCGCTAACGTGACGCACACATTGTTCGGCCATTTTGTTGGTACTGCTATTATAATAGTTCTGCATTTTGTATTGGGTTTTGCACGGGAAGATGTATAAAAGGACTTTTTATTATTATTCTTTAATAATCATGTGTTTAAGTGTCGGTTACTAATTACCAGTCACACAAGGTTCTATAAAAATATCTGCCACGGCTGCAATGGGAGACAGTATTGTGTATATAGATTACAATAGTGAAGATAAATTATTGATCTTCTGTCATAAACTATTTCATACAAAAAAATGTGCGTATAAATTTGAATTGATTTATTTGTATGAAAGCGTCCCCTAGTAATTAGTATTCATTCATAGAACAGTTAGAAAGAGGTAGCAATTGTTTTAATTGACGAAACGACACATCGCGCGTAGTTTGTGAAGAATGAATAAAGTAAATGTTTATTTAATTTATTTATTTTCTCAATTCCGGGGTACGAAATTCCTTCACTATTGTAATCTTTATACATAATACTATCTCCCATTGAAGCCGTGGCAGATATTTTTAAAGCACCATATAAACCGGATGACTTTTTTTACCGTCTTGACAAAAATAGGGTATATTAGGTGAACGGAGTAGAAGCGTATGGCATAGCTAGTTTTTTTTTTAATAGCTTAGTCAGAAAAAAAATATTTAAGTATCAATAAATACTACAAATTCGTTGTAAACTTTACATTTTAGAACAATAAAAACATAAATTTTGAAGAAAAATAATAAATCCTTTAAAAATATCGAAATTCAAATCATATGCAACTTGCATTATGATTTGAATTTAGATTTTTTTTTAATTAAAAAAAAAAAAAAAAAAAAAACTAGGTATGCCATACGCTTCACTCCGTTCACCGAATACACCCTATTTTTTTCGAGACGGTAAAAAAAGTCATCCGGTATATATTATTATTTATCAACATTACAACAATAATTACAGGCCTACCCTAATGCGACAGTGCAGTTATCAACATAAAAATATCTTCTCTAACCTTACGTACCTAACAACAAATAATATAACTTTTTACCTTACATAACTAACTACATTTAATAAAACTTGCGAATTCACTTAAAGATCACAAAGAAATATCCAGTGTCTCATGGACTTTTATTGTCGCTTAGCAAGTTCAATCTTTTAGCGCTAACTTTTAGTCCTAAAATATGAAGGCTTAGAGACAACTTCTTCTATTAGACATTAGATCTCAATTAAAATATCTATAAATACCTACATCATATTTTTTAAATTCTAAATCTTTTTAGATTGGTTTTTAATATAGTGTTAGAGAATGCTTAGAGCTTATGAATTTCTACTTCAAGAAAATTTAACTTCAATCTTGAAATAGTTAGTTATTGATCTGATATTTTATGTGGAACGACTGTTTTAGTGTTGTTTCGTGATAGTAAAGCTGCAAACTTCCACGATATCTACTTATCGTAGAGTGATTTTTATCTTTTTGTAGCTATTTGTTAAATGTTGCAAACTGATTCAATGCAGCTGTAACTGTTACAATTCGATTGAGCTTCATAAAAGAAGCTGTAGTGACTCGGTGTGCTTATGTATTACCTACCCATTGTCGTGCTGCATCAATGTGGGCACAGAAAAAACGTATTTATTTAAATGATGGAAACCGTTTAAGCTTAATTTAAACTTCAATGTGTTTGTATTCTGTGGTTTTTTTGTCTTGTTTTCTAGGGTAAAAAATATAAAAATAATACACATAAAGTTAATATCCACGTCGAGACCAAAAAGAAATACTGACTTTTGACATCCTATGAAAAATTTTACATAACATAATATTTTGTTTTCACAACTTTCAAGTTTGATGGCGAGAACTCTATCTATAAAACAACTAATTTTATTCACTGAAACCAAAGTCATATACACTAAAACACCTTATAATTATGTCAATCAAAATATTCAAGTGCGTTCGGGTCTATCCGAAGGATCTCTAGTTATAATAATATGTATAATAAACCGAACGTCGCGTAATACCGGTGAGCGACTCAAGTTACAGGCATTGCGTGCGCGCACACACGATATGGAACCGTCTGATCATCGAATTATTACCGAGTTACCTTATTAAAATAATTTATGGCAATTTACAGATTGTTAATAACTCGATGTGCGTTCTTGGGTCGTGTTTTGATAAATCATGGCTGAATGACGTGCGAATTGAGTAGCTCGAGTAATTGAGATAGATTTGTCTAGGAACTAGTTTGAAACAAGTAAATAATTAGAATAGAACTAGGAATATACCAGCAAGCTATATTATTTTGCCTGTTATTACTGTGCATTAAAAATGGTGCATCCATCTAAGTCGTTTTTCAGTTTTCAGATTCTTCTAGTGTAGCCACTACAGAAGCCATTTAATTTCCGGCAAGCTTGGTTATTCTGATAATCCTGTAGATTGAAAGCTCACACTTTGCCGAATAATCTAAAGTTGACATAACATGTACCTATGTTGTGCTATGTCTTTTGTGTGCACCAAATAATGATCTATCTGTCTATCTATTATTATAGATAGACAGATAGATCATAAAGAATTAATTTTATTTGACACCTAAACAAAAAACGACCTCTCCGAAAAAATAAGGTCACCTAAGCCACACACTGCGAACCGCTCTGTTTACCCAGAAACCAAACACTTATCTAATTATAGGATTAAAGTCTTTGAGTAATGAACTTTAGATGAGTGTCAAACAGTTTCGGCAGGGTAATAGGCAAAGCCATTCAAGTGCAAGCCCGAATATGCTCTGTTAGCTTTGTAAATGGCCGCCGGCTGACAGCGGATATAATGTAATTTGAGAACATCTATTGGATTTTGTGTCTATGTGCGAGCAATATAATGCTTTAGGTATCATTATTTGTTATGTATCAGATATAAAAGTTGGCTGTAAAGCTGTCGTTATTTAGTTGAATATGGTCAAGAAATGCTGCATCCTGATCTTACATGATTCAAGCAAGAAGATTTAATTTCATCTAAAAACACAACCCATTTACTAGAGACTATATTTATTTCTTTAGTTGTAATTTATACTATAAGTTATTATAAATTATTAATATAATTTTAAAAGATTGTACGTAATTACGTGACATATTACCGCTGCAGGACTATTCATTATTCATGTCATTATGAATGCAGTCGTGCATTATCAATTCATTATTCAGAATCTTCATCTACTGGTAAGGAACAGAAGATCTAAAATCTAAATAATTCCTAAGTTTAGCCGGCTAATCTTGAAGTTTAGTATGCGTTAACCATAGCATATATTAAATCGAAAATTATGTCAATCAGTTTTCCTTTGATCTCAAGATCAAATGAAACAATTTTGACAAAATTTCTACGCAATAAAGATTAATAAATAAAAACGTCGCGCAGTGCCGCGGGCCCGAAGCCAACTGCACAATAAATGTGTCACTATAGCCGAGGGCTTTGATTATAAAGATGTCGTTGTTACACATATGCAACTATATTTATATATAATGGTATTATATTATAATAAAAAGCACCAATTTCCTCTGGCGAAATGTAAAAATTTAACAATTTTAAGTTATCATTCGGTTTCCACTCATTATTTTTTATGACCCACAGTAAAATTCAAATAATTTTTATAATTTGACACAACTTTTTTTTACAAATAATTGCAGCTTCAGACTGTTCGCAAATTCCCACTTTGTTAGCCATAGTACAAACATAACGATTAGGGTGGATATTTACTGAAATGTCTTTTCCTATAATGTTACTACGACACACAAACATGCGCACACATATCTTAGAGTACGATGGGCGTCTTTAGCTCAGAGGCCAACGAGCCAATTGCGATAATTGCACCAACGACACCTCTCGTGCCCATGCGTGACGTTAAACGTCGCCAGCTGAAACAAAAGAAGGCTTAAGCGCCAACAATCCGTTCAATCTATTTGTATCCAACAGCCGAGCAACTTAAAGTTCAAAATCGCAAGCCTAATTAAATGTCATTAAAGCATTCGTCGTCAAAGGACGTTCTTCGCCTTGATGTTTCTCTAGTGCAGTTCAGTTCGGTAGGGTGCGTGCGATCGCATTGGAACTGGTTTTGCTTACAAGACCACTTCTGGTTTACGATATCAGTGGGGACCGGATTAGGAGACGATAACATTCTTGATGGGAAACACTGTGCTAAACTGAGTTGTTAAATTGGTTCACAGCCATTAAACCTGCAGGGGGCGCCCTGACTTCAGAGCACATGATTGGGTTAACGTCTATATAAAACACGTTTTATTTACATGCTTTTATAATACTTGGAAAACATTTCTTGTAGGTCAGGCTAAATAATATTTATAAAGTAAAAATAACGACAATAAAAAACCTTTTTCCTGATATAGAGTCATTTATGTAGAGTAAAGAACTTGTATATTTGTGTAGGAAGGTTGTGGGTAAAAATTTTCTTCAGATAGGGGCCTCAACAAGTGCAAAATGAAGTAATATAATTCCGATTATGAATATGTGAACGAGTTCTTATGAACGAGGGGTCGAACAATTGCTCAGTGAACGCTTTTATTTTTTTATGTTTTTTTGTTCTTATCTCTGCGGCCGGCTGACATTATCGTCATTTGTTGAAATGTGTTTAAAATAATTGCTCGAGCGCAGTGAGCGCTCATGCCTCCGTTGTATGCGAAAATTGCACGCGATCCCACGTCAGTCGGTTGTTTTGCGTAAATGCTCACATATTTGTCGTAAATGTTGCGTATTTAAATAAATTGTGCTGCATTTTGACTCAAAACATTTAAAATTTACCGCTAACTTTTGCGGTTACGATTTAATATAAAATTGAATGGCTTTATTGCATCGGGAATGCTTTGTTCAATTTGGACGGTCCGGGGTTGTAGTTATGATTGATTCCATTAGATCTGTCGATGGTTTCGGTGTATCAGAGTGTGTTGACCGGCGCGGACCACCTGCTGGCCAGGGAGCCCGAATAACTATTGCTCCTACAGAAGTATTAATCTATAGAGCCGACTTCGTAACTGGATTTTGTTGTGAGTTTTCCTTGTTTAGGCAAAAACTCTTCTGTCCTTGTTGGTTTTTGAAATCAAGAGGTAATCTTTGTGTTTGGGTCATATAGAAAACTACACCAGAAGAAGTAAAAATAAATAATATAATTATCTTAAGCCTACAAAAATTACTATAGAATTAATGTTGATTCCGCACACGGCGCTCACGTAAAGAAAACGTAAAATATTTTTCACATTAGTAGGTGAACATAATATTTTGTTTCTATTTTTGTTTTTATTTGCCAATTTTTCACAATAATTAGCCAAAATATATTGATAAGGGTCAATAATATAATATATCTACAGCTTTTGGCGGTTCCGAATTTATTTAACTCGAGTTCGTACCATTTTTTAGGGGTCCGTACCTTAAAAGGAAAAAGGAACCCTTATAGGATCACTTCGTTGTCCGTCTGTCTGTATGTCAGTCTGTCAAGACACTTTTTCTCAGGAACGCGTGAAGGTATCAAGTTGAAATTAATATCAAATACGTAGGTTTATGGTCCATTAGAGTACTAAAAAAATCAAGCTTCTCAGTCACCGCAATAAGAAAACACGGTCATTTATGCGACATATTTTGATACTCGCAAGTAAATGAAAACCTATGGGCTACTTCTCGTTGACCTAAAATCAAGAAATTTGGCAAGAAGCAAGGTTTCACAACACAAATATAGGAAAAAGTCCGAAAATTGTTAATTTGTAATTTTATCACATACAAAAAAAAATCAAGTCTGTCAGTCTATGTAGACCTTTTTTCTCAGGAACGCATGGAGCTATCAAGTTGTAATTAATATCAAGTACGTAGTTCTATGATCCTTTAGAGTCCTAAAAAAAAAATCAAGCTTAGCTTAGCTTAGCTTAGTCAACGCAATAAAAATACGGCCATTTATGCGACATATTTTGTTACTCGCAAGTAAATAAAAACCTAGGGTACTTCCCGTTGACCTAGAATAATAGAATAGAATAGAATCATTTTATTTCGGACACACAATATCCATATAGTGTTAGTAACATACAAAAATAACTTATTGCCTAGTGTTAGTAAAAATCAGCCTCCTCACAAACTGCTGCACAATCGGAGAGCCTATGCTCTCGGCTACAGTTTTCAGGATGCTGTTCCGACTGCCCCTCACTGTCCTCAGTAGCGACGCTGTTTTCTTGCGTATAAGTGCATGGAAGCCGTCGGTGCGGGCTTGCGCAAACATGGCCGACGCACTACAGTAACGAGGCAGCCTCAGCAACATCCTGAAAGCATTATTATATTGGACGCGCAGGACATCCAACGATCTCTTAGTGCAATTGACCCATAGACTGCCCGTTTACAGACTTTGGCAATAAGCCTTAAAAAGCGTTACTTTAACTTGTTCTGTACACCGCGCAAATCTACGGGCCAACATATTGCTCCGGACCGCTAGAGCCCTGCGCTCCCTCTCAATGTCCACATCGTCCCTGAGGTCAGCGGCAAGACAGTGACCAAGGTATTTAAAAGTTGACACCCTATTAATTGGTGAGCCGTTCATAACCAACTCGGGTCCTTCTCCACGGCATTTGCCGCTGACCTCAAAGTCCATGTACTCACATTTCTTCACATTATACTTTAAACCATGTGCGGCAGCGTAGGTCTCACACGTTTTAAGCATCTCTCTAATTGCTCCCGCCGACGGACCCAGCAGCACCATGTCATCTGCATAGCTGATGTTGTTAATTCTAACCCCATCAACACTGCATCTGACACGCATGCTGCTGAGTGCAACTATCAGGTCATCCACGTACAGGTTGAAGAGCCTGGGAGAGGTCAGACCACCCTGTCTCACCCCGCACTCCAACCTATACGGTTCAGACACTGTATCATCCCATTTCACCTGATTGACTTGGTTACCATACCAGTACTGGAAGAGCCCGCATATTTCCGCTGGTATACCCCTGTCTCCCATCTTCCTCCAGAGCACATCATATGAAACATGATCGAACGCCTTGGAGAGATCAAGGGAACAGGCGTACACTGGCGTACCGCGATCTTTATAATATTGAACGGTATGCTTGAGACTTAAAATAGCACTTTCAGTTGATAGTCCGGGGCGAAACCCGAACTGTGCATCATGAAGATTAATGTGTTAATGAATTTTTGCAAGAAGCAAGGTCTCACAGCACAAGTTAAGGAAAAAAGTCCGAAAATTATTAATTAGTAATTTTATCACATAACACAATTTTTTTTTTGCGCTTACAATGTTAAGTTTGTTTTAGGGATCATCAATTCTTTTCAACTACGGAACCCTTCATTATGCGTGGTCCGACACGCACTTGGCCGGTTTTTCTAAATAAAGAAACGTCCAATTAAGTCTTTATTATTTTTCAGAGCACGATCGTTGCTTACTCTGTGGCTCGGTCAGAAATATGTCTAAGTAATAGAAATTTAATCAAATTATAACAAAATGATCACGCTCAACAGTCGAGCCTTTTGCCATAAGCGCGTGCCCGAGCAACGCGCACCTACTCCACTTGGCTAAATTGATTAAAGTTACGTCTGCATTGTCGGCACGTATTCACACTCAATTTAATTTATTTAACGATAATATTCAGTTCAGGAAATAGAATAGTCCGCTGTTGATAACTATCAATCAAATTATTCTTCTTATTCAAGATTTTGATTGTAAAAAATCCATCTTTCATATTATGTTTATAAAAATATGAAACATCCCAAACGGCCCAATTTATTTTAACTTAATATTTATACAAACGGTGACTACAAAAGGAATGTGTCAAAAACGCAACCACTCGAGAGCGGTGCGCGTCAGTCGATCGCTTTCCGACGAGCAGTTATTAAAACAGAGCAGCTCATCGAAGCCGGCTAAATTTTAATAAGGTATCCACTACCGTCTTTGTTAGCAGTGACGAGGCAGTTTTGGACAATGGCTTGCGCAACTTATCGACTAAATCGATATCGGTTTACGAGGCGTTACGGGCGGCTCTAGCTACTGACCATATTTTGATTAATTGCATTCTTAGCCCACAAACTGTATGGGTTACGTGGAGGCCCAAATTATTGGCTGGCGCCGATTAATTAGCGAAACGGATGACGAGTAAGTTTACGGTTGGGGTGTTAAAATGTTTTGGTCGGCCATAAAAACACTTTTACAATTTATTATTCCTTGTTTATGCTGTTTTTATGATTCGTGTTTAGCGATCATATTAAAAACTTACGTTTCCGATCGCTATTCTTATTTGTTTCCAATTTCACCGAATCATTATTTTACTACGGTACAAGTTACTACGAGATAGACGATACGCTTTTTTTTGTAAGTCTTTTGACATTTACTAACAAGGTCCCACCTCGTTCGCCGTTATTGTACGGTCGATATAAATCAAATCGATCTCTACACAGCTTCCAATAAACCGATACATTTATTGATTTGTTACAGCATTAAATTGGTTCCCAGCAGTGTATCACATCAACAGTGTTGCCCGGAGGCGACGTCGGGAGGGTCACGGTCATGATTTCGGATTTCGGTTTTGGAGAACCTTTAATCGCCGCTTATACAATGTACTGGCGCTATAAAAACATGGTTTGATCGGTTTTTGCTTAGCTATTGTCGTGTTATTGAATTACCTAATGGGCTTTGTGAATTTTGAAAGCGATGAAAGTTGCACAAGAATGGTATCTGTACATAAATAAATCGTTCCGATTATCGTTTATTGTAATGCTGGCAGCGATCGAATTGTGAGTTGTCATTTTGCTTTTAATTGTTGCAGTACAGGTTTTTATTCAAATGATATGGAGGTTAGGTATTGCAGGGCGATTATTCATTGCGGGTTGGCACATCCTTTGTGACTTTGGCCATTGAGAGCTAATTGAAACGAGTGGACGCGTGTGCGTAGGGTAGGCGTTTAGCGCAACGGTTGCGCGAGGCCCCCTGGAGGTACAGACACCTTTTTACTCAGTCGACGCGGCGGGTGCCGCTTGATTGCATCCGATCTCATCGTTTTATGTTCCCCATAAAGCCAACAATAATTCATTTAGACGACGTGACGCCACTCATTCGTTAACTGGTTCTAGACGTTCGATGAGGACGTGATTTTTATTTTGGAGCGACACATAGTGAAGGAAGCGTCTAATCGTCTTCAAATTAGAATTTGAGCTTTGATGGAAAACTTTTCTACTAAGAAACGGAGAGTTCAAAAGAATTTATAATTAACTACTTAATAAACGGCAAAACAGGCGCCTACAAGTCTGATTGGACTTGCAACATTTTTATATAAAGAGCAAGCAATTAACAAGATTTATCATGATTTTTAAGATGATTAATTCATATAAAATTCTCAAAATGTTAATTGGTAGAATCTGCATTATGTCTGTGGTAGAATGATCTATAAATTATATGATTTTGTGTGCAAGAAAAGCTAAATTTGAAGACCCGTGTTCTAAAGTGTAGTTACTTTTAATTATCCTAAGTATTATTATAAATGCGAAAGTAATTAAGTTTGTTTATTTGTTTGTTACCTTTTTACGCCTAAACCACTGAACCGATCATCCTGAAATTTTGCATGTACGTTGTCAGGTGTACAGAAACGGACATGGGATACCTTTCAAACCGAAAAAAAGTACTGTTCCCGAGGAAAACAACAATATCGTTCTTATGATAATAAATAGCGCCACGTGTCTTTCGAATCATGATTTAATTATATTATTGCAAGCAGAGTACAACCCGAATTGATTGTCAAATTCTAAATTAACGCGTGCGAAGCCGCGGGCAAAAGCTAGTCCTACTAATATTATAAATGTGAAAGTTTGTGAAGATGTTTGGATGTTTGTTACTCAATCACGCAAAAACGGCTGAACGGATTTGGATGAAATTTGGCACACAAATATAACTTGGATACTTTTTTTCCCGGTAGTAGTTTCCCGTGGGAAGCCGCGGGCAACGGCTAGTGTTAATTAAAAAACTAAGCTACTTACTCGGTGGATGTTGCCCATTACATTTAATTAAGGTATCAGACCAGCTGCAAGCTTGTGTCAGCCGTGATTTCGCTTATAGGTTAGCTTTAGAGAAGAAACTGCTTGATTTTGTTTGATGAATCGCAGAGCAATCATTGCAGTTGCCAAATACTTACCATCTATTAAGTGCCCCACTCACCGATAGACTAAGCTTCCACAAGATATCAAAACCTAAAGTTATAAATTGATTATTGATAGTGTCTTGCAGATTGAGATCAAACAGTTACCCTATTTAATACAGCCACAATTGTTTATCAAAGTCCACTTGGAATTTATTCATCATTCTTGAATAATGTTTATCCGAATAGAGTAGGTACTAAATAATATCGGAATTCGTGTCTAATACTACAGTTAGTTATTATAGTTAGTTAGTTATTTATATATGGCATCTCGCAGTTGACCACTAAGGGTCGAGACTTTTTTTTTTTTTTTTTTTTTTTTTTTTTTTTTTTCGTGGGGAAATCCTCATGGATACCCTCCGTCTGGGAACAACGGAGGGTTATGTCGGACTTTTACCGACTAAAACCCCACTGTTCCTTCTAGCACCATGAGTCGGGGGCCCGGGAGATACTTGTACATTCACCGCACCCCCGACTGGTATCAGCCCGCCCTGCCTAGCGGGCCCCATCACCAAGTGCGGCCGATCACACGACCGCACGTCTTCCCATTAAGGCGCGCATGTTATGCGTGCCACCTCTTTGAGCCTGTCTGCTCGAGTGGCGACACCGGCCCAGTTTCGCCGCCCGCAGGCCCCTCCTTATGGTGGCTGGAGATCGTTAAGCGCCCTTCGACGCCCCGCTGCTCTTCTGATGCGGGTGGAATGAGAGGTATGCTCTCTCTCCCTCTCCGCCGTCTCCTTTGCATGCATCACCTCCTCGCAAAAAGAGGCGACTGCATCCCACGCGTTTTCGCTTCCAACCATGGATTGAACCACGGCTGGAAGTGTGAGATCACCCGCACCAAGTGTCGCGACGAGGGCACATCGCTGTTGGGCCCAAGCTGAGCACTCCTCCAGCGTATGTTGCGCCGTGTCCTCGAGGCAGTCCACACAGTGATGACAAGCGGGCGTCCGCTCCCGACCTATGCGACGCAGGTACTTCCCGAAACATCCATGTCCAGTAAGCACCTGCGTCAGCCGAAAACTGAGGGCGCCATGCTGCCTCTCCAGCCATTCCTCCATAACCGGCCTTACCGCCACTATTGTGGCGAGCCCCCACCTGGGTTGTACAAGTCGCTCCCTCCATTCAGCCACAAGGATCCGACGGAGCTCGGTCCTTCGTGCCTCGAATTCCCGGGGACCTGGACACTGACCACGCGCTTGCTCCATCTTCCGCCAGCGATAAAGGGACGCAAGGATTTTTGCGTCCAGATCCCAGGGCACTGATCCGGCCAGGAGAGTTGCTGCCTCGTAGGAGATCGTACGGTATCCCCTTATCACCCTAACAGCCATCGCTCTCTGCGGCCGTCGTAATATTGCGACGTTGCGGGCTGTCAGGGTGTCCGCCCACACGGGTGCTCCATACAGAGCCATGGACCGTACGATCCCCACGTACAGCCTCCGGCAGGAGGCGTTGGGCCCTCCCAAATTGGGTAGCAGTCGCGCAAGAGCAGCTGCAACGTTCATCAATCTGGGGACCATCCGCTGAATGTGTGGCCCAAAGTCCCACCGACTGTCGAGGACGAGCCCCAGGTATTTCATCGTCGACTCGACAGCGATGCGGACGCCTCCTACCACTATGTGTAAATCCCGAGGTGGTTTGTTCCGAGGCCCATGGAAACAGAGAGCCTCAGACTTGTGCAAAGCTACCTCAAGACCCAAACGCTGGATCCTTCCAATGACCTGCGCAACCCCTGCCGTGGCCAGCATGGCCGATTGCCGGTGCGTTTGCCCCTGGGCCGTCACCAGTGTATCATCAGCGTAACAGATTACGTTGACACCGTGGGGAAGTGCAACGCGCAGCACCCAGTCGTAACCAATGTTCCACAGCAGTGGCCCTAACACCGAACCCTGTGGAACACCGCACGACGTTTCTCGCCGGCTCCATCCTTCCCGACCCGGGTAGATTACGGCTCTCTCCGCTAGATAGTCCCCGATAATGCGACGGAGGTAGGCAGGCACACGATGATATACGAGTGCCTCCCTTATGCAACTCCAGGGCAAGGTGTTAAAGGCGTTGGCGATATCCAGAGACACCGCCAAAACGACCTCACCCTGGGCAACTGCTTCCTCCGCTAGAGCCCTTACACGCATGATGGCATCCACAGTGGAGCGCCCCCGGCGAAAACCGAACTGGTTATCCGCCAAATCTGGCCCCACGTCAGTCAAGTGCTGGACGAGGCGGTCAGCGATGATTCTCTCTAAAAGCTTGCTCGTCTCGTCCAAGAGCACAATGGGCCTGTATGCTGACGTAGAGTCAGCAGGGCGCCCCTCCTTCCTCAGCAGGACCAGCTTGCCAGCTTTCCACTGTCGTGGAAACTGACCCCGCTCAAAGCATGCGCTGAAAAGGGCTGCAAATCGGGGCCAGAGAGCCCGCATAGACAATGCTAGTGCACGGCCTGGTACGCCGTCCGGCCCTGGGGCGGTGTTTTTGGCTTGTAACCGCAACACCCCGGCTCTCACTTCTATCTGGGTCACTTCAGGTACGTCGTCATCGTCATCTGCATCAACTTCGATGGCATCCTCACCGAGCTCTGCAGGGGGTACGAGCGGTGGAGGAATGTGCTCTGCCCTTGAAGGGAAAAGAGCGCTGACCACCTGATCGAGGACTTGTGGTTGGAGACTCTGGGTAAGAGGTGGAGCCCATGGGCGAAGCTTATTCCTGACCATAAGGTAAGGTCGCCCCCACGGATCTTGGTCCAGAGTCGCCAGCAACTCCTCGCGGGCCTGAGTTTTAGCCCTTCGAATCGCCGTCTTCATGGCTTCCTTCGCAGCTCTGTACCCCTCATACAGCTCTGCCTCTATGGCTTCTGCATTTGGTATGCGAATACGCCTCCTGCGGTGCCTGGCATACCGGCGCCGTGCTGCTACGCACGCTTCGCGTAAGTGCGCAATTTCAAGCGACCACCAGTACACCTGGCGTTTGGCAGGTCCGCGCTGCGACCGTGGCATCGCCGCATCGCAAATAATGGTCAGCGCTTCCTGGAGCCATTCCACCTCCTCGTTAATATTGGCAGGCCTATCCGGTGCAGATACCCAGGCCTGGACGATTGAGGCTTCCAGTAACGCCTCCCGATCCAGCTTTTTTAGTGCCCAACGCGGACCCTCCCCTTCAGAAGCCAGCCGGGCCGGACTACTGGCAGCTTGGGCGGAGACGTTAAAGCGGATATATCGGTGATCCGACAATGTCTCCACCTCTTCCATCACACGCCAGCCCTGGACACGGCGCGCTATAGCGGGGCTAGCAAATGAAATATCCACTATTGACCCGCCTCGCTGACGCACGCACGTGAGCACCGACCCTCGATTGAGGATGAGCAAGCCGGCCTCTACGGCCCACTGCTCCAAGACCTGACCCCGTGCATCTGTTCTAAGGGAACCCCAGGCCGTGGATTTTGCATTAAAGTCCCCAAGGACCAAAACGGGAACAGGATGGCTACGACTGACGACAGTGCCCAACTCCGCTATAAGACTACGAAAGTCGGCGAGAGACCTGTTTGGGGAGTGGTACACCCCGACCACTACCAAGTCCCCAAGGTATGCTGCCACAAATCCCCGCCCCCGGGTAATGTTTACAAAGGACGGAAATCCAATGGAAGCCCGTAATATGAGGGCTACCAAGCCGCTGGAGTCACTCACCCAGTCATCCCTGGGTAGGACAAAGTACGGCTCTGCAACTACAGCAACATGGATCGACCACTGTGCCATACTCTGAAGAAGTAAGTCCTGAGCCCTAGCACAGTGGTTGATATTACTCTGGAGGACACTAAGATATTGAGCCATTATACACAGTCAATATCTTTATTCTCCACCCCGATGGCCATTTGCGTGGCCTCTGTTGCAACTACCTGCTGCGACGACGACTGTGAAGCTGAAACTGCCGCCTTGGCTCTGGGTCGACCCATGGCGTTGCCCTTGGGTGCAGCACAGGTCTTACTGCCTGCCCGGTGTTCGGATGGATTTCCTGATGCCGCACAAATAAAGCAGTGTGGCGTGGCCTCGCAACTCTTGGCTATGTGTCCGGACTGACCGCAGCGGTAGCATAACTTGCTGCGATCAACCGCCGAAGTGCATTGCGCTGCAACGTGTCCATCTTCAAGACACCGATAGCACCTCAATGGTCTGGCGGCAAGCAATTTCACCTGCGCTGACGCCCAACCCACAACCATTCTGCGGCTTTTAATGATTTTATTGGCCGCTGATACCGGACAACTGATCACTGTCGACCTCAAGCCGGCCACGCTGTAGATCTCCGAAGTTTTAACATGCTCTGGGGCACACCCTCCATCTCTGACCACTGCAGTCACAACTGCATCGGCCGTGACGGAGTCATCCAGGCCTGATATCCGCAGATCGACAGATTTAATTGGCCTGGTCACTTGAATTTCCTCACCAAAAGATTCTCTAAGTTTACCAGCCAGCGTATCCGCCAGTGGGCCACTTGTGGAACCAGGAACCAACAGCATGCGGGCACCGGTCACTGCATTCTTAGTGCGTATGCTCGTGATGCCAAGGTCCTCGAGCCTAATGGCATCCTTGGCTCTGCCTATCACATCTGCGTAGGTCACCTTTCTCGCTACCGCCTCAGGCTTTAGTGTGAGCACTACGGCCGTATATCGGGGGGCTCTAAGTCTGACCGCCTGTTTTTTCGCCTCTTTTAGCTTTTTGGCCTCCTCCTTTTTGGCTTTCTTGCGAGCCTTTTTCTTCGCATTTTTCGCCCCTGCAGTCTGCCATTCAGAATGCTGCTGTTCAGGAGACAGTGGAGCAGATGTAATTGGTGCAGCCTGACTGGCAGAACCTGCCCTCCTTCCCTTCATTGGTTTTGCCATCGAGGTCAGCGACACCAACGGACCCGGAGTGGCTGACGCACCCTGGGGTGTCACAGCAGTTTTCGTTGCGTAACTTGGCGCCTGCGCTTGCTGAGTTCTACGATCTGCTGCCAAGGGTGGCCGCAAAAGCTTGTCCTCCAAGGTGGAGAATTTAGCATTCATGCCCACAATGGCTTCTTCCAGGCGGGCAATCTTGTCCACTGTCGGCGTAACCTGACTCTCTTCCCCCCGCGTCTCTTTCTGCCGCTCCTGGTCCAATTTTGCGAGATGGGCTCGAATGTCTTCAAGTTCCTTCTGTTGTTGTGCCACCTGCGAAGCAAGGCGGTCATTCTCCGCCTGCAGACGGGTTGTCTCTGTGGAAGATGTCTGCTTTGTGAGTGCTTCTGCGGCCTCTGCTATTGCGGCTAACGCCATTTTGAGGGCACGGTGGTCGGGCCCACTTAAGCCCTTTGATACCTTGCGCACCCTCTGCATCGTCGCCACGGCATCCTGAACCTTGATGTTCAAGTCTTTTGCCAATATTTCGGGAATTCCGCCCCGTTCCTCCTCTGCTGCTTTCTTTAGGTACTTGCCCGTTGACACTGGCCGTTCTCTCCCTCTTTGTGCAGTACCAACCTCAGGAACTGGTGCCGCCTCTTCGCCCGAGCTCGAATCCGACCCCAAGCATTTCGCCTCTCCGTGTGTGCGCTTATGCCAGAGCTTGCCCTTGCACTGCACACTACTTCCTACACTTTCCGCGCTTCCAAAGCTCATCACCGATGTGGCGTCAGACTCTGACGCAACTCCTACCTCATCATCTAATTTAGTTTTATTTTTTAAATTTTCCATATTAATTCCCACGAGTGTGGGGGATCTAAAAAGTACACCTAGGGGCACCCCCTGTTCCTAGGTAAGTGTACATTTATAACCCAACCAGGGGGGCCACTCGTACCCTGGCTGGGGGTGCGCTAGTAACTGATGCACCATCTACAACTGAAAATATCAATTGCAGATGACACTACTCCTCAGCCATTCATACCCTCGCCGCGCACCAAACTTGGTATTAGAGGTAATTTTTGAAGAGGCTATCTTCCTCGTGGTCCAGGCGGTAAAGCCAAGACCCTCGTTCCGTTCCAAGTCACGAAACATGACCATGATTCTCTTTCCGGTTTACGAGTTCGACGGGTGCAGTCAATAAAACCACTGCTTGCCCATTGGCTGTATAAGTGCACAACGAACGCCGTCCTTGCTTCTCCAACATATCTTCTGCCAGAGGGACAGATGAAAAAACGGCTTCACTTTTGTCTCTACTCGGCCTAAGTGTCCCATTCTGCGCGCGAGTTCACCTTGAACTTCTCCTTCGCGCAAAATTCTTCTTTTTAGTCTGCAGGGTGGTATAATGACCCCGAAAGCCCGTCCAGCGGGGAGTAAAAGATCCCGCATCGACGGTTCTGCCATGCTACTCCACTGTACCTACTAATAAGTCAAATGACACCAGGTGTATGATCACCGCCTTGACCACAGTTGGTACCTTCGCCTGCGGGGCTGTACAATGACCCCGAAAGCCCGTCCTGCGGGGAGTAAAAGATTCCGCAACTACAACTCTTCCCCAACTCTTTCGCTGTGCCCACCAAAAGTTAGAGGACACTTGGATGACCACCCTCTGGACCACAAATGGTCCCCCCTCCCCCGTCCAGAAGTTCGCTACAGACAGTAATCCCTCATCTCCAACTTCAAGAAGAGACCACCGCCTGTACCCAGGATGCACCACGTGGAGGTCTTCTGGCACCGCACCCCGAGGGTCGAGACTGCTCAACCGGGCGTTTCCTGTGGGTTCTTTAAGCGAACTTAAAGCCCCCGGCCAGGCTTAAAACTAGAGTAAATTATTAGTCGACTGAGCGTCGCTAATAATAATATGACAGCCAGACGGGGCAGGCTGGATCATGACGGGGGGGACAAGTGCTACAGGCTCAGCTGTGCCCCCAGCTGGCACAGCTTCACCGAGTAGGGGATAGGGGGGGGGCGGTTACGATTGCGACCTCGGCGGCGAGGTCGGAATGTATTCCGGGGTGGCCTACGTTTGTAAACCGTACTGGTGGCCTTGCTACTCTCCTGAAGGAGGGTTATGGGGTCATCAGGGTCGGTTAGAATGTGTCGCGGACGGCGAGTCTTGCTAATTTTAGAGGGGGCATAGCGCGCGGCCTCGACAACCAAAGGGTTGCGATGCTTCGCGGCGGCATCAAAGAAGCGCTTCGAGCCGCGCTTCAAAAATTGATGGATCGTGGGGACTAATACTACAAGTTACACAAACGATTTCGCGAAATAACCGTCAGGCTAATTAATTAGAGTCGATTTGAAATATTGTCTAAAACTAATTAGCGTGGTTCGATAGAATCCGACATCCGTCGCGTTACCAGCCGAACGTATCGAAGAACCGGTTTAAGTAAAACAAACAAACAAATTCATTCCAAACCATTAGGCACGAGATCCGACTGTTAATGTCTCAATTTAGAAACGAGCGTAAATCTTCAAAGGCGTGACAATTACTGTTACTTCCCGGCATTACAAACAAAAAGGTTTTCCGTCAATTATCGATAAATTAACCCGATTAAACAGTCTATAGCCAGACGGCGCCGGAGTGCCTTATCTTTGGACATGCCACGCTTTTAGGCAGGTACCAACTAACAACACTCCGACGCTGAAACATTAAGATTTTTAAACCAATTTGCTTTTTATTAAGATGCCATGGGAAACTAAATCACTTGCTTGATATTTAATGTAACACTGAATATTTCAATTTGTGTCTTTTATTCAAGAAGCACGCAACAATTAAAAACCGTATAATAATTATTGCTACGTGTCAACACCTATCTTTCTGCCTGCACTAATTGCAGTAGGTAATGCAAGCGCTTTCGTAAAGCGCACACGTATAAATGTTGTTAATTCGATAATTAATCCCTTTCCGCCGTATAATGATAGAACAAGAAAAAACTACATCGCTTTTAATTGTGCCGTTACCGACAGCCCCTGCGTACTGATTTATAAGATGTTCTTTATGTTGTAGACATCTAACCTTTTAATAGAAGCGGACCCTATTGTGACTAATCATGATTAAACGACTTTAGACAAATTGCATGGCCGTGACTAAGCATGTAGGATCCGGGCCCGATCCCAAATCATTAAAAGAACAATTATAGATATCGCATTCCCACCTGCAACCTGTTGATGGATAATGATCTGGCTCTAAACAAATACTTGAACAACCACTGATCGGCGCTCACTGTCAGTGAAGTCTTCAGTAAAAACGCAATTGATATTAGCGAACTTGTTTATACTCATTACAATCGATACCTACTCGTTAAATGCAATCAACTGCTGAAAATTTAATGATTTCGCACCATGCAGACTGTCGAAATAACATGTTATCAGAGCATTGACAGTAACGCGTTTAAAGATACGTTTTTTTATAACAAAATTATCGACTTATCCAAATTGAAAACACGCCCGCGTCGAACGTTGTCGATCGAAGCTATCGATAGGCTACGTGCTTGTTGCTAGACAAAAACCAATTTAACTGTTCTGTTAAAGATCATTGAAGTTTTTTGTCATTTAAAAGAATAGAAAACGAAGTAGATTAAGTAGCGGCGACGCGTCGCTGAACTCCCACAAAACGCTAAGAGATTTTCAACGCTTTGTTTTATTTCTGAAAAACGGCTGCTCCCATTATAATTAGAGATCTTGACTGGTAAGTGATGACTAGTCACCATTATGGTGTTCTCAGCCACATCAAGCTTTTGACGTCCAGCGGCACAGAAGGCGGTTCTATCGAGCCTTCGTCTCAACGCACCGATTACGAGCCAAACAAATTGTGTAGAGGGCACCTTTTTATGCTTTTCGACGTGCTAACAATGAACCAAGCCGTGCAACTGATCATTACTATTATACTATATAAGGCTTTGTGTTTTGAGTAAATTATAACAGGTACGTTTTGTGTTTTATTTGATACGTCAAGCGGTGGCTGCGCCGAAGCGCGCCGGACGCCTCACAATAGCGCTTCATTATCAACGGTGACCGCCTTTAAATCCATCTTTATAAATCGCGATAGTCTCAACTCGTTATTATGATAATTATTATTCATGTCTATCAAATCATTTGCTTATAGCAAACAATTGACAGGGTGGCATATTTTCAAACGCGATGTTGCCATTTTGTATAGTGAGTCGTGTCTAGAAAATGTCTCTTTATCCGTTGACGTGAGCAACAATCATTAAGCTATTAGCTTCAATTATTGTTCCTGGATATAATTGTCCTAAGTTAGACGTACCTACTTAAATGACAGGCTTGCAATAAATGGATCTATTCTACGTAAATGCAGACAAATTATCTTTGAACATTGGTAGGTACGATAAAGTGTGAGTAATACCTACAGTCTGAACAACCAGTTGTTATTCTTATTAACTACTAGCGTTTGCCCGCGGCTTTGCTCGCGTTAATTTAGAATTTGACAATCAATTCGGGTTGTATTCTGCTTGTAATAATACTCGTATAATTCAATCATGATTCGAAAGACACGTGGCGCCATCTATTATAATAAGAACGTTATTGTTGTTTACCTCGGTAACAGTTCCTTTTTTTCGGGATGAAGGTACCCTATGTCCGTTTCTGTACACCTGAAAACGTTTATGCAAAATTTCAGGATGTACGGTTCCGTGGTTTAGGCTTGAAAAGATAACAAACGAACAAACTTACTTTCCCATTTATAGTATTACTACCTTTTGCTCGCAGTTTCGCTCGCATTAATTTAAAATTTGATAATCAATTCGGGTTGCACTCTGCTAGTAATAATACTAGCTTTTGCCCACGGCTTCGCCCGCGTGTATGTCGGGACAATATCCCACGGGAACGTACTATCGGGAAATCCTCCCTTAATCCTTGTCTAAATTATAAAGGAAATCTCTGTGCAAAATTTCAGCGTTCTAGGTTCAAGGGTTTGGGCTGGGCGTTGATGTGTCAGTCAGTCAGGACTTTTCTTTTTATTTAAATAGATATATTTAAATCATGATTCGAAAGACACGTGGCGCCATCTATTATCATAAAAAGTTATTGTTGTTTTCCTCGGAAACAGTACTTTTTTTCGGAATGAAAGGTACCCTATGTCCGTTTTTGTACACCTGAAAACGTACCTATATGCAAAATTTCAGGATGATCGGTTCAGTGGTTTAGGCGTGAAAAGTAAGTAACAAACAAACTTACTTTCACATTTATAATATTAGTTAGGATATTATTAACTGTGAATGTTGTTTGGGATTACGAGTGTACCTAATTACAGTATTTCTTGGCACAATGCGACTCGCGCTTTACTTGTGGTAACCAATGTTTGCGTGAAGACGATTAGCGTCACACACACTCACCCTTCCGACATCGCCTTTGTCTCGGACGGTACTGAGAGCTTCTGCGCTTACACACACATTCACAGCGTGTTCGTACACTTGGTAACCACAAGTAAAGCGCGGGTCGCTTCGTGAGATAAAAATACAGCTTTAGCACAGAGCAAAGAAACGGAACAGAGACAAAGCTTTTAAAGAGCTTGCAAAATGTATATCTTTTTAGGTAGGATTGGCACAGGACGATACAATTAAATAAGCAGCACGTTAATCAGTTTTCGCGTTTTAATTTATAATAATTACTAGCTTTTGCCTGTGGCTTCGCCCGCGTGGATGTCGGAAAATATCCCACGAGAACATACTTCCAAGATTAAAATTACCTACCCTATGTGTTAATCCAGTTAAACAATGTACCTATTAATTCCGTGATACATTGTTTTCATGTAACTCTTTTGGTTTACGCAGCGCTCGAATTGCAGTCGGCATGATTTTTTCCGACATCTTCAACAACTATCGTCATATTTCAGCCAATTTACACAAAACTCTAATGAATTATACGCTTAAACCTTCCTCATGAATCATTCCGTTCATTGGTGGAAACTGTATGAAAATCCGTTTGGCAGTTTTTGAGTTTTCGCGTTCAGACAGACAGACAGACGCGGCGGGGGGACTTTGTTTAGTTAAAGTTTTAAATATGGTCACGCTCTAACTTTTGACCGAGTGGATCGATTTTAATGAAATAAAGATTACATGTTACTACTATTCGGTTGTATGAAGCTTTGTCTCTGTTCCATTTCTTTACTCATGTGGCTTTAGTAAGTAGTTATGTCGATTGCATTATACAATGTGTAACTGAATTAATACACATTATGAAAGAAGTTTGTTCATAATCATTTACTGAATCGATTTCTGTAATTTTTCATATGAGTAAATTTTTATCCCGAAAATAATTAAAACTACGTAAATTACTGTCACAGTTCAGCTGTACAGTCAAAATCATCCTACTACGCCAGACTCGTAAACGTGTGCGACGTGTGCGTGCGTAGATTTGTAATGTGACCACAATTTTCTCCCACAATCAGTATAACTAACTAACTTTTTTCCGGGACATGTTGTATAGATACTACTAGTCTTACCTATGTGACAATACAATAATCGCCTCCTTGAAACATTACGCTATGACTGTAAGGGCATGTTTCACCACCTACGATTAAGTTCCAATTAACATACTTGGCTGATAATTTCATACAAATTCTGTTCCATTTTTGAATTTATTCGGAAGTAATGGCTACTCGTACATCGTGAAATAGGCCCTAATACTACAATCGAACGATGAGGAGCTCGTGGCTAAGTAATAACAGCCGCACGGGTCGATCCATCAGGTTAAGCTACGTTTGCCGGGGTTGGTCCGTGGATGGGTGACCATCTTTACATACCGAGACTCCTCCGTGCCTCGGAAAGCACGTTAAGCCGTTGGTCCCGGCTGTCATTCTTGGATCTTTGACAGTCGTTACGGGTCGTCAGAAGCCCGAAAGTCTGACAATCAGTCTTACCAAGGGGTATCGTATTACCCAGTTAATGGGTTGTGGAGGTCAGATAGGCAGTCGCTCCATGTAAAATAATGGTATTCAGCTGCATCCGGTTAGACTGGAAGCCGACCCCAACATAGTTGGGAAAAGGCTAGGCAGATTGCAGATTGACTACAATCGAACGATATGAAAGTCTTCCCTATTCTTGACATTTATGTCTTGTTCAGTTCACAAGTCATTCGCTACCTGTAATTAGCATGTCCTTAGGACTGCACCGTTTGATCAATTTAAGGTAGGTATCGGCTAATGAATGGACACAAAGGGTAGTTGTCACTGTTTCCGTTATTTATACGCCCTGGACATTAGTGTTGCGTTTATTGGAACAACTGTCATTTTTACACCTTCAATTTAATCAACCGTCCACTAGACTTTTTATTCAAAGATATTGTTCTGAATTGTTGATTTCAGACGCGTAGTCTCATTTTCAAATATTTTTTTTTTACTATTTAAAGAGGGTGTTTAATATACTTTACCCTGAAAGTTTTACTGTTATTGTTAAAATTTAATTAAATGTTGAAATGTTATGCTTTCAGAAACTTGTAGTGTTTTTGAATACATAGAACCTTAACTACTGACTCAAAAATAGCTTGTAGGTAAACTGGAAAGTACAAGGAAAGCTATATGCATCATCATTATATGCTGCATCTATATAATATATATGACTAATAGACACTATAACCTCCACTCATACACAGGCGGAGAGTTGGTGGTCCTCGACACCGGGATGCAGGCAGTCTAGGGAGGCTATGCCATCTATAGATGGCAAGCTAACCAGACGTCTGTTACGCCTGGACAGACATAGTTTGCGCCTGGTGACGGGAACTATCACAGGACACTGCTCACTAAACAAACACTTCCACACAATGGGAATATCGGACAGTCCTCTGTGCAGGGCCTGCCTGGAGGCTGAGGAAACCGTAACGCATGTGCTCTTTGAATGCACAGGCGTCACCCAGATTAGAACAGAAACTCTTGGAACACCCAGATCTTTCGCAGATGTTTTGAACAGACTTGCAGACTTGATCGACTTCTGGAATGAGGTGGGCTGGTTGGAATAACCCCCCACTCCCCCCGAAGGCCGCTATGGCCCACGCACAATGGTCCACATGAAGGACTAAGTGCGGAAACCATACCCTCTAACTAGAACTAGAACTAGACACTCTAACCAACAAATTGCACGAGTAACATAAAAGAGCAATCAAAAGCGAGTTATTTAAAACAGTTCAGTGGTTGCGCGCTCGGTAGCTCAACAACGAATCCTACGACAATTACACTCGGACAGGCTATGATTAAATTATGGCACTTACTCGGAGTGTTTCCTGAAAATTACATAGGATGGCTTTCCAAGGCTGCGCCGGCACGCGATCTCTGCGCACGCAGTTAACGCGCGCACATTTAGTTTACGTTACGACATGTTCAGGTGCACTCTATAGTTTTGTCCCATTGACTACCGTGCTGAGCAAGTGATTGTAGAATTTGTTTAAACTAAAAATCAAATTCAAACAATCAAAATCAAAAGTAATTTATTCAAATTAGGCCGAGAATCAGCACTTTTCGAACGTCAACCTGCTGGAGAAAGAACAAACATTGTTTTGAGTTAATCACAGCGACTAACTCTAAATACTTCTATGCCTACACTTATTATAAAATTCTGCCGCGTGCGCGTTGTTCTTCTTAACTGCGCAACTGATTTCGATGCGGTTTTCACTATCATTTAGAGAATTTATTCCGGAAGGTTTATTGTGTATAACACATTACCATTATTGTTACCTTGTTACCTTCATTATTGTTACCTTGCCACACTTTAACGACTGAACGGATTTCGATGATATTTGGCTCGCAGGTAGACCATGACCTGGGTTAGGTTAGGATACTTTTATCCGGGTAGTGTATTCCCAAGGGATCATTTCCGACCTCCACACGGACGAAGCCGCCATCAAAAGGTAGTTCTTTTCTTATCTTTCGTATCTATGCAATTCCTGAGCTAATCAGAGCTGATGGACCAACGAAAAAGGGAAAAGGCTCGGTTTGAGGGATCGACTTTCACCCTGTGTTATTGAAAGCGCCGAGGAATAATAATGTAGTTAATAATATAGTCATATATAATTATATCCCAATACAAGCCTATACCTAAGATTTGTAAGACACGGCAGGCAGTTCCTCGTATATCAATTGTGATAATCAACAATCCGCTTACGAAGTTTAGGTAGGCAATGATTATGGCATTACCGCGCGTCACCTGTAAATTACAGAGGAGGAAATGTTCTCTTATGGGTAATTTACAACTTAAATATACCTACATCATAAGTGATTCAAGATAACGATAAGTTTACGCTGCTCAGGAGATTTTGTTGTAGGTTCTACGTTCTATATTACAAAGTTTGGTTTCCACACATAGCCCTTCAAGTGGACCATTGTGCATGGGCTATGGCGGCCGTCGGTGGTTATTCCAACCAGCCCACCTCTCTCCAGAAGTTAATTAGGTCTCCTGGTCTGTTCAGAACATCTGTGAAAGATCTTTTGTTGTAGGTGTCATAGAATAATTCATACAGTGACGATTTTAATCGCTCAAGCTACTTTACTTACTCGTGTCATTTTATGACGTAGTTTTCAATCATTTACAAACTCTAACTCGTGCAGAATATAATTGTATAACATAAGCTGATTGTGCCACTTAATGCAGTAAGTGCGGGGCATTTTAAAACGCGACCAATGACGCATCGGTTTTAACGCGCGCCCGTAATTTTATGCTCATTTTGTACTGCGTTCTAAGAGACATCGGGTTTCAAAACTGCACACATAATTGCTATATTCGTGCTCAAAGCGAAATGTTTCTAGCAAGGTATAAATTAACACTAAATACAGCTCACTGAGTATTATAACCATCGCAGTACATTGAAAAACAACATTCACTGGCGCACGTTGTTGTAATATCTACGTTTTCTTTTCAATCTTGGTGATTTTGGAATTGGTGCCTTTGTCGGAAATCGGAATGTCAACTACAGAATACCTATAAGGGTTCCAAAGGATTGACCTTTACTTGCGACCAGAGTAGAGATGAATTGGTGCTATAGAATCCTCTATCCAAATTATTATTGAGATAAAAACTACATAATACTTTTATTGGGATAAAAACTAGTAAACCAACCGCTACGTAGCAGCGTAGCTATAAAGCGTAGCGTCGTAGCAATCACATTCTCTACCACACTAATATTATAAAGGCGAAAGTTTGTGATGTGTTTGTTACTTCTTCACGCTCAAACGGATGGACCGATTTGGATGAAATTTTGTATCTATTAACATATAGGCTACTTTTTATCTCGGTCTACGCGGGTGTAACCGCAGGGCGCAGCTAGTCAAACTTTAAAAAATACCACCTAAAATTAACTATTTTTTGTCCAAAGGCGTCTGCACGAATGCAACAGCTCCAAGCGTGTCATCCATCAACAGGATACTTCGGAACAGGGCTGCTGAACGTGCAGCGGCGGAGTTCGCGAGAGCTGCCGGTTATGGGCTGTATGCTGCTCCTCCGCCGTACGGGGCCTTCCCTTGGGGCGGTGGGGGAGGGGTCTGGCCCCCCGGCTCATTACCCTTACCTCCCGGTGTACCAGGCCCTCAGTCTGGAGTACCACACCCTGACATCAACCAAGGGTTCCTAACCTCTGGTAGAGGACTAATCGGTAAGATTTTTAAGTCTGTTATCAAATTATAAAACTTAAGCTTGATTTTATTGTATAAAATTATATTGAATCTTCACATAAATACCGTGACACTTTTTTCCCTGATTCCTACTCATTCGTGACTGTTTTTGCCGAAACAGATGTAGACGGCGACGACTCCGGTTCTCTAGACGGAGAACAACCGAAGTTTAGACGGAACCGCACGACTTTCAGCCAAGACCAGCTCGAAGAACTGGAGAAGGAATTCGAAAAATCACACTACCCATGCGTCTCCACACGAGAACGACTGGCGTCCAAAACGTCGTTATCAGAAGCGCGAGTTCAGGTAACGAACTCTAATTTACTTGACCCCTTGCATAATTACATAAATCCATATCATTCGAGACAGCCAAAGATGTCAAATCAAAGTAGTCACTATTTGTCAATTTGCATTAATTTGAATTTGTTAAAACTGTGAAGACAGAATACTAATCATTTTTATTTACCGTTACTGACAGGTTTGGTTTTCCAACAGACGAGCCAAGTGGAGACGCCACCAGCGCATGAACCTCCTGAAGCGCGGTGGCGCCTCGCCCCCGCACCGCCCCCCTCACTCCCCCCCTTCGCGCTCCCACTCGCGCTCGCGCTCCCTCTCCCCCGCGCGCATGTCCTACCACACCCCGCAGATGGGCGGCGAGAATAGCGCCTTCAAGGCTCTCTCGCACCAGGACACTAACGCCCTGAAGGCCTTCGCACACCAACAGTTCGACGCCAACGCACTGAAAGCGCTGTCGCAGCACACCAACTTCGATGGAAGTGCTTTTAAGCCACACCCTGCTTTAGAGAACAGCGCCTTTAAATCGCTTGTACCACATTCAGCCGCTGCAGCACTTCTAGCGGCGCAGTCCATCCAGCTAGCCCGTGGATACGAGTCCCACTCGGACTCGGACGAGGAGATCAACGTGCACGACGAGAGTGACAACGAGGACCGGCGGACGCGCACGTCGCGCTCGGCGTCTCCGTGCCGGCCGCGCGCCACGTCCAACGACCTACCACTACAACTAACTAAACACGATCGTTGATACAGTCATTAACATTAATTTATTTACATTTTACCTACATAAAGTATTACAATTATCATTCCTATCGAATGTCTATGTTCCGAATAATTATGTAAATTAAGATTCTAGAGTGCTAATACTCCAGTTAGTTTGTAAATTAATGTAAATACCTATGTAGATATTGGAGTTGTTAATTAGTGTAAAGAAGACGCGAATGATTAATTTTAATGATGCACAAACTATCCCGTTTAATAGGTAGGTAGGTACATAAGAGAATATTGGTGATTTGTTGAACTCTTTTGATTGGGGTGCACATGGCAAATATTAAACTCGATTTCAAAGGATATTGAATGGTAAAAGGTGTATAGTTCTAAACAAAGTTAGACGTTCGCGACTGAAGTTGCTCGGTACACTCTAGCGCAACACGTATTATAGTAATACGCATGGATACTAAGTAACTGGTTTGAATTTAGTTGTTGTGATACTTCAAGGGATTATACCAAAGTATTATTATCAATGGTAAAAAGTATGGTTTCATGAGACAAAAGTTCCTAACGCTTTTCATATCTACCGAATACAAAATTTAGACGTATTTACACAAATTTTAGGTGATTACAAACATTTGAAAAGTATTCGTTAAACAATGAATTAGGTCACTAAATTATATAATTTCGGCACTATTTTATAGAATTCGTTTATATGGGCACTTTGCATTCCAATGATGGCCCAAGTTGTCCTTAATTAGTATTTTTTGTAAATATTGTTACAATCGAGCGTTGTATACTATTTATTGCTTAAAAGAATAATAATTATTGTAAAATATAGGAGACAGTTTACATACGTACCTAAATATTACAAAAATATGAAAATAAATCATTTAAAACATTTTTTGGTTTTCTTTTCCTCTATTGGATGAACACACCTAATGTGGTGTGTATTAGTAATACACAATGCTTAATTGCTTACATTGGCATACTCGTATAAACTTTATGACACAAAAGGAGGGAAATTATCCACAATATCCACTCAAGAGTGGGTTGAAAAGGCTATCAATGACAAGAAGTGTCACGCCTTTTTACAGGCATTCGTAAGTATTACGTAGGAACCTAGGTACAGTCAACAAAAGAGATATCTAGGCAGGGTAGGGTAAAATAATGTATGTGAATTGCTTCATGTTCAATTTTATATATATTACTTTGTTTTTGCAATACGCCTACATTGTAACACAAAATTGTATATTGTCACGAAATTGAACTTGAAGCAATTCACATACAAATATGTTAGTATACCCTGCCTAGATATCTCTTTTGTTGACTGTACCTACAACTGAAAATAAACACATACCGAATTCAGAAAGGCCTAAAACAAACGATTAGATTGAAAAATCCTGCGGGTTCGATTCCTGCAAAGAACAGTAGGACCGACAGTAGGAATATCTATCTATATATATAAATAAAAAGAGAAGTCCTGACTGACTGACTCATCAACGCCCAGCCCTAACCCTTGAACCTAGAAAGCTGAAATTTTGCACAGAGGTTCCTTTTATAATGTAAACAAGGAATAAGGAAGGATTTCCCGGTAGTACGTTCCCGTGGGATATTTTCCGACATCCACGCAGGCGAAGCCGCGAAAGCCAATTTTTAATAAAAATAGACTGCAATAGGAATAATAAGTGAGATCCATCAGTTCTTGCCCATTCTTCTTCATTCCATACGAAACTACTTTTTGGAAGGGGCAACTAGAATCAATTCTATGTTTTTGTAAATTTTGACGTTCAAAAGTGCCTTTTATTTGCCTATCTTATAATATATAAGGTGCTATAAAAATATATGTCACGGCTTCAAATGGGGGATAGTATTGTGATAGATTACAATAGTGAAGAAATTTCGTACCCCGAAATAGTTAAATCAGTTTGAAAAAATAAAGTCATTAAATAAACATTTACTTTATTCTGCATATCGTGGTTCACAAACTACGCGCGATGTGTCGCTTCGGCAATGAAAACAATTGCTACCTCTTTCTAACTGTTCTGCAAATAAACACTTTACCTACAAGACGGTATCAGACAAGTATATCAATTGAAATAAATATATTTATTTGTATGAAAAAATTGATGAGATAAGATCAATCAATTAACTTCACTGTTGTAATCTACAAACACAATACTGTCTCCCATTGCAGCCGTGGCAGATATTTTTATAGCATCTTATATAAAAAGACAAGTCCTGACTGACTGACTGACTCATCAACGCCCAGCCCAAAACATTCGACCAAAACAGCTGAAATTTTGTACAGAGGTTCCCTTTATAATGAAGATAAGGAATAAGGAAGGATTTTTATTCCCATGGGATATTTTTCGACATCCACGCAGGCAAAGCCGGACGGGAAGTGCTAGTTTGAAATAAATGATTTGACTTTGATATTACCTTGTAGAGATATTGTAGAACAGTTAGTAAAATATCGGCCTGTTACACCAATCACAGAAATATACACTGAAAGAGATGAAATACTTCAAAAGCTCAACAAAGCTTTTGGAAAGCTTTGGAAACAAAGAAAATACATTTATTTGACCCAGGTTGAAAAATATCCTAAAGCCAAAGAAACGTTCTTTAGTCAGTAAGCTTTAGATAACAAATTACAAGAGAAAGGCAACTTATCGAAAGTAGGGTAAAGGTAAACACTCATAATAATATCATAATTATTGTATCCTTTACAAAGGGCTTGAAAACACTTAACTTTTAACTAAAAAAGTCAAATCAAATCCTGCAATCCGTCGGTTATTAAATCCTCAAAGGATAGAGTTGTGATTCTCAGCCCTTCGCCCGTATTGCAACGACAATTATCCCTTTTTTCCGTATTGTTATTAAACTGATTCACTCCTTCCCGGATATCGACAATCATGTTGGTGAAAGCTGATCGGAATCAGCAGAAAAACCTGGTTGGAGAAACAATGGGTGGTCATAAGGCACTACGTTTCTGACTACCTAGATATCTATATACCTATACCCCCTATATCTACAAACAAAATAGCCTTCTTCTAACTTTCAGAAAACCCCATTTAAATTAAAAATAATTATATAATAATGTGACTGATGCCTTATGCAGTGTTGGTTGAGGTTTAATAATAATTCTGATGCGATCCTTAGTGCTTCAGCACTGAGAACCATTCAGTTAGTCGATATCTGTGAGTTGTTATTTCTACATCGATTAACCTTTGTTCAGAAAGGGCGATTAATGCCTCTGATGTGTTGGCAAAAAACTGCTCTTTACCTTTGCCAAGAAAAGAAAATCTAATATCTATCTAATCTATCTTCTATATAAATAAAAAAGTAAGTTCAAAAACTAAAACCAGTCTACTAAAAAATCACGCTCTAAAAAGTATGAAACAAGAAAATAAGAGTATTCCTATCTGAAATTTGAAAAAGACACACAAATTAAAAATCCGGAGTCACACGTAATCTGTTAGATTTATTTATATAACAAAACGCGTGACTCCGGATTTTTAATCAGTCTGTCTTTTTCAAATTTCAGATAAGAATATTTTCTTATTTCATACTTTTTAGAGCGTGATTTTTCAGTACCGGGTTATATTATAGTTTTTGAACTTACTTTTTATTTAAATTATTTTAGGGTTATTTGCAGAGCCGCTTTACATTTTTTGTTTATTTATGTATTTTGGGTTGGTTTGGAGAGAAAATATGTTAGGCTCACATCTGAGGCGTGATTTTAGAAATTATTCTCAATTATCGGGAGCATGCAAGCAAATCTGCGAACAACCTCTGCTAATAATATATACATTTTTGAAATGTGCTAATTAAGCCCTTTCATTTAAAACCCAACATGGCATCATTAAAAACATTTTTTTTTACTTCAAGACTTTATGTTCTCTAGAGGGCCATATTCAATTTAATGTGACGTCACAGCTTATAACCAGCAGACAATCTAGACGCTTCCAACGATACCTCATTTGTCAAATTATGATAAGTAGTTTAACTTTTATGAAGGAACAGATGATACATACATACCGATCAAAATCATAACCCTCCTTTTTGCTTCGCCGTAGTCGGGTAAAAAAGGGAAATCCTGACTCACTGACTCATCAACGCTCAGCCCAAACCCTTGAACCTAGAAAGCTGAAATTTTCTACAGAGGTGCCCATTATAATGTAGACAAGGAGTAAGGAAGTCTTTCCCGGAAGTACGTTGCCGTGGGATATTTTCCGACATCCACGCGGGCGAAGCCGCGGGCAAAAGCTAGTAATTGATAAAAGCTCAGACTCAGTGGAATGTTGGGATACGATGACGTCAACCATAGCTGCATTATCGTCCATTATCGTAAGTAGAACAGATTATAAATAAGAAGTGATAAGAAGTAAGTATTGTAAAATATACGCAGCAAGCACAGCTCCAAATGTTTAGAGACCAGACGTTATTCGGCATAAAATGTCCACTTGACCTAATCATAAGCTAGACAGTAGACGCAAATGGAGGAATAATATCTTATATTTATATTGTATTATGTAGTTTGCGAGTAAATGTGCATATTATGTAGATGTAGTATCATTAACAAATTGGCGATGGCGCAGAAACTTTATAGCGTAGCGAGAGAACGCGAACAGCCTTATTCTGGAAATGTTCTTAGAATATTAGATTCGTTTGGTTTGCAGTCAAGTCAACAGTTAAAATTTTCAGAAATGGAAAAAAATATAGCAATTTTAATTTGTATTGAATGACAAGACTTTGTACAAATAGTGCCTCTTTGTAAAAATACTCAACTAAGTTTTTATTTATGTAAACTTAGCAATAGTAAAGATAGACCAACGATTTAATAATATTTTTGTTACTATTTTTTGTTGAATTAAAAAAAAAACGCCGAAAGCGCTTTGAAGCTTTTTTTAAAAAAATAAATCAATAGGACAACAAATCACCATCAAACAGATTGTCAAACAAATCAAAATAGCATAATTATTTATGTGTGTCGTAAAAATCACGTGTACATGGAATAAAGTCGTTACGTTTATTCGGAATAGTGAGGTGCTTCGATAAAGTTGTAGCGCGTGATAGCCGCGGAGTGAGGATGCGTGTACGCGCGCTGCTCCAATAACAATAAATTTTGTGCGTCGTTTGAAGCGCCGAGCGGACAAGGCGCGTCACTACCAACTATGCGCTGAGTCTGGTGGTGTTTTTCATCAATAATGGTGAGAATTTTTAAGCTCGATAAAATTACAAAAACTTGTATTAGTTTTTAAGTTGCGAGGATAAATAAATAATAACATTGCTTAAGTAGTTTCTTGTAAATTTCTCCCATAGCGTAAGTAGCTGCTGAAATAATTTAGTGTGTGATTTAGACCCCTGAAAATGTCCAAAGAACCACTGAATACTGAATCGAGATGAACTTTCTGGCTAAGAGAGCATGTAAAGATGGAGGCAATACTTATGTGGAAAATAGTTAAGCATAGATAATACTATACTATTAAAAATACTACTGGATCTAGTAAATTCTATTACAAATTAACAATCAATCGGCCTAGCCTTTTCCCAACTATGTTGGGGTCGGCTTCCAGTCTAACCGGAGGCAGCTGAATACCAGTAATGCTAGTAAATTATATAACAAAAGTATAGTAAAGTAGTATTATTAAAGTTTCTATTCCGTAGGATAAGATGAAGTGGTTTACATTCTGCTTGCAAGATTTGGCCAATACATATTATCATACTAACTAACAAGGCAAGTTAATTATAAGCCTGTAAAAATACTCCATCCCAGCGCACAGTGTGTTTCACAAATACGCGTCCCGTGTGCCTTGCTGCTGTCACACGGGGCACAGATTAAGAGCTCGGTGTGAACCGCTCCACTATCTCCACAATACTTTAACACGTAAAAAGTGCTAATACAGCGATATGAGCCGGATTATAACAACACATATTTATTGTATTTTACTCCATTTCATTATTCTATCCACTTCGGTACTCTGTTTTAATACTAGGAGCTGGATTATGACCACTTACTTTGTTTTGCTTTAGAAGACCACCTTTTATGATTTTCTAATTTCATTACCAAATGTATAAGAGCTGCATGCTTATTTTGCTTATTTATACGTCTTGTTTAGTAGGTTGATATTTAATATGTTCTGTACATCTAAGCACTTCTCTGAAAAACTATGAAACATGACTCTTTAATTTTTTACATAAGTAGTCAATAGATATATTTATTGATTTTCAATATATCTTTTTGTGAAGGCAATATCTCTTTTTTCAATATCTCTTTTTTCTTTTACCTACAGTGTAACCACTGTAAAAAATAGTTGAGACTAGCAAAGCCAAACTTTCTGAACTCTCGCGAACTTTAGCATCACAATCAGCATCTTCATCGATGATGGCTGTCTTAAAGGTGAGAGATCAATAAGAAATTATTAGGGATGGGCCGAAATTTGTTGTCACTTATTTAAAAATTAAATGTATCTAAACATTAATTAGAATTTTGACATTTAAACATTGAAATAATTACTTATCGACAAAAATTTTAAATCAAATCTTATTAGTATTTACAATTTACCAAGGGCCACACCACCAAACACCAAGGATTCTGCCTTATTTAGAGGGAGTCTATTACGTTTTTGTTCGTATACATTTCCGAGTGAAAATAACCAAGTTCGGTCGAACTTTTTATTTTCCCCGAATATTCGGCGAAGTTCATATTCGGTTTAAACCACATTAGGCCCATCCTTAAAAATTATAAAATGTTATGACGGACTCCTGCACGACGTCATACCAAACACGTTATCGTTACACGTATTAGAGCCTGATACACCATTATCATCATTATCTCCTTATAAGAGTTATAATACCTAATTAATTTGTAGTGATTTGTATGTATCTGTTTGTAAGTGATGGATTTGAATAAATTAATAACATTATTTTAATCATAAATTATCAAAATAATTTGATAGCTTTATGATGATAAGCAGTTATTTATTTTACAACCATTAGCCTAAGCTTTAAGGTTACTGACACGCTTTATCTATATGGTTTAAATGAGATTGGTTTTATCCCATAATACAGAAAGTGTTAATGCGGTAATTTAACGTATTGCATTATCATTATTTTTTATCGCAAGCAATCAAAACTTTTCCAAAAAATAAACTCATTCAATATGTAATCGCGTTAACTTACAAAAAACAACGTTTATCCATGTTCATTTTTTTTTCACACATTTCTTAACAAAACACCGGAGAATATGACATCATTCGCACATAAAATTCCCATATTATTTTTATGCAAATTGACTGAGCAATCATAACATAAATTGTTTAATATACCCACTCGGGACGGAGCAGCTTCGGAGGCAATAATGTCCTCCCATAAGGAGCGTCGAGGATTTTGGGTTGACACACAAAATTAGCTTTGCACTCAACTGCAGAAGCATATCGGTGCATCTCGCAGAATAAAATCTTTTAAGGAATTTCATCGTCAAATTGTCACTGAATGAACGCTGATTAATTTTATAAATAACATTAAACTTCTTTTGAATGAAGTGACAAAATAAAGATTTTCCGCAGTAAAACGCACATGTAAAAAACTTGTGACATTAGCGCTTCAAATATTGATTGGCTTCATTATTAGTTATACTCTTATTACCGCGACGATTTTAACCGGTTTACAAGTTAAATCAATAAAATAACTTAGGTAAATTGAAACTAATCAAAATATCAAGTTGAAATCAAACAAAACGACGGACACATAAAATGTAGGCAATTCAAATTAAAAGATTAAAGGGAAATAGATATATATTGCCGAGTGACAAGCCACTCATTCCGAGCACAGCATAAATTAATTTTAATTAGTCATACAAAACCTCCATGATCGATACAGTAAAAATATAATGATCATCGATTTAAATTGAAATTAGCATATAAACGAGTGTTACTAACGACATGTTCATCGATTCGCGTAGGACGATCGATATGTACTATTTACTTGTTCACACGTGTTATGACTAAAAATTCGATATTTTGTATAAAAAACCGGCACCAAATCATCAATTTCACAACGCTATTGAATGAAAAAATATACGATTTTATAGTTTCCCATAAAATCATGAGCCGATTCGAAATGTAAGCACATTAAGTTATCGGGCAAATTATCTCGTAGTGTTACAATATTTATTTGTTTCTCACTAAGGACGGCCGGCTGCCAGAGAGTTCTCTCCCAATTAGGTGGTTATTGACATTTTACTGTTATCAGGTTAATCTTGAAATGAGAAGCCGTATTTATAGTGCTATTGGGTTTTGTGCAAACGGAATACTTTCACTGTGTACGGATTTTTTTTATACATATACAGATTGGCTAACTTTAAATCTTACTTATAATTGATTTTGTTTAAATAATTTTCAGAGGCAATAATTTATTAGTCTGGGGCGCATCGACTATTGTAATGGTGACGAATGTAGTTTGTAACTGAATAATTAACATTAAAATTACATGATTCAATTTTGTTATTAATTACGTTGATTTATTAGACATAATACGAGTCAAGCAATAAACTTGTAAGTTTAGAACAACACTGGTCATCCCACACTATAGATAAGGCTGTGCCTCGACACAGCCCAAAGTCGACATTTATCCCAAAAAGGGAAGCTGTTAATAGAGTCATTCAACGTTACCGGCCGAATTATCTACAAAGAGAGAAGTCAGGCCGGTGTCGGTCGGAAATATAAATTTATTTGGTGGTTGTCGCCGCGACACGGGCGCCCGCGCCTCTATCTCGCCGCGTAATCTTGAACATTGGCGTTAAAGAATTTAAATTATACGCTGATACAAATGAACGGGCGAACCCGCCTTATTTATTGCCTTAATCCAAATTATATTGACTAGGTTTCTTGGATTCGAATACGTCGTCACGTGATCCACTTTATGTATAAAATGTCGAGTTATTGGATTATTATAAGCTCGTATTATCACCTGTGTACGTTGGAAGATTTTACACCTATTAACATTAGTGTCAATATTACAAGTGTTCTGATGTTTATGAATTATTTTATATTCAAAGTCGTTGCTCTGTCGTTTATCAAGTGAGGCGTCATATCTGCCCTATAAATTCCAATTACTAATATTTCTGTTCGGGCGTACTAATTAAGTGCAGCAAGCAATTCGCGCGTGCGCATCGATCGAGCCCCGCCTGGAGACACCATTAGTCTTGCTACTATACTTCTTCATTGCCGCAGACGTAAACATGTGTAAGATATGAATTATATTGCAAATTGAACAAATTGTATTGATAAACTATTTAATTTTGTATTAAATTGTTTTTGTTACATGTGCTTCTTTCGTCTTTATAGAGCGTAGAGTAACACTACCGAAAGTAAATTATATGTGCGAGAATGTGGATATCATTACCAAGCAACCTAAAAGAATTTAATATTTTTATTATAATCTTACGTGGGACAAAAGGTAGACACACCTACATGTTCCACATACCTATACTTGAAACATTTAAAGGCAACACAGAAGAAATGATAGACGTTTCCACTGCAATAAGACATAGGTACTTAGGTGGGTACGTCCAAGGCAAAACAATAATAATTAAATAATCATAATGCTTGTCTAAACGTTCGTAGGTCTGTGAATTTGTATAAATTTATAACTTGACAACTTCATCCCGAGCTTAAATGCTAATATGAACGGTGCGATCAACTAATTTAGACTATACGTCTTTATTTAGCCTTTCAAATTGTGCAGTCGATCACTCCTTTGGTAAATTGTATTAAACAATAGTTCCAGCAGTGCTATTCTGTATAAATCTCTCCGTGAAAACCTAGGTGAAGTGAGTTGTCATTCTACCCAATGCTAGATTTGATTTACACTATTGACAGCTCACTCCACGCTCACTTCACCTAAGTTTTCACGGTGAGATTTGTTCAGAATAGCACTGCTGAAACGACTAACCTTATGATAGAAGATGAAATTGATAAAGATTCGTGTTTACTACCTACCAGGTACAGGACTGCTATTGCAGATGTTTGTATATTTTTTTTTACAATGAAAACGTATCAAAAGTAGCCATTAACCAACAAAGCACAGTAGAGTGAAACATTTCAGAACTTTAATAAATAATTGAATAGTACACCCGATTCAAGGTCGCTCAGCGCGCTATGGAGCGGGCTATGCTCGGAGTTTCTTTGAAGGATAAAATCAGGAATGAAGTTATCCGGAAAAGAACCGGAGTAACCGACATAGCTTTCATAGTAAGCAAACTGAAGTGGCAATGGGCTGGCCATGTTTGTCGAAGGACCGATGGCCGGTGGAGCAGACGAGTCCTAGAGTGGAGACCGCGTACCGGTAAGCGTAGTGTGGGACGCCCCCTAGCTAGATGGACCGATGACCTGAAGAAAGTGGCTGGGGCAGACTGGATGCGGAAGGCGGAGGACAGGGTGTTGTGGCGCAACCTTGGAGAGGCCTATGTCCAGCAGTGAACTGCGATTGGCTGAGTTGATTGATTTTTTTTTTGACACCCGATTTCTCTGGGATGATGGCATCCCAGAGAAATCGAGGGGAACTTTCAAATTTTATAGGCACACTTATAACTCGTGCATTTGCTCCCGGAAAGCACCATTTGGTGAAGTGGAACTGATGAGGAAGACCACAGATGGCCATCGGAACTACTGAATAATACGTATTTCACGGGTTGCGGATTGCTAAGCAATTTATGCTCATACAATACATATGTTGGGGTGGAGCTGTGTGATTTCACCATCAGTTCCAGTTCTCCTAGTTCCTTACTGGGAGAACTCCTCAACAATTAACGTCCTTGTATCGGGAAAAGCAATATTTTGTAAAAGGTGATGAGCAGTTGACATTAGGCTATTGTAACTTAAATTACAGATTGCCCCACGAAAAAGTGAAAAATAAAAAACTTTTTTACAAAAAAAAAAAACAACCGACTAAAAAAAAATACTACAAAGTGAAAAATAACTTTAATTTCGGAAGTCGGTGGCAAAAAGCTAAAATACAGATCCAAAGACACCGACTTCCAAAATTAAAGTTATTTTTCACTTTGTAGTATTTTTTTGGAAGTCGGTTGTTTTTTTTTTTTTGTAAAAAAGTTTTTTATTTATTATTATCTTAAAAAAAAAACTACTACTTGGATGTGACGTTTCAATTATTTGTACCGAGAATTTAGGAAGGTGCCTGCGATGGCTTCTTCTTCGAACACGATTCGGCTGCCCAGGGCGATTAGAGTCAGTACAGTCACAGAAAATGTTCAAGCAGGGTAAAATGGTACGATATTTAACAGGCGAACTATTGTTAATAGACTCTTTATTAGAATAACGACACATAATAAGAAGAAATAATAAAGATAAATAAGCATTTATGTATCTAATAATAAACATGCTGATGCAATCAGGAACTCATTTGGATTCGCATCTTACGCTTCTCTTCTAAAATCTTTTTCAAATTATTTATTTCTTTTGACGAAGAACTGACTAAGGTAAGGTTGGACTTTTTATTGTGTTTTCGTGACATTGCTCGCTCGCTCATGTAACTCTTGATAGACATTTTTGTTTCCTCCAGGTCCTGTTTAGCGGCTTTATTTTCATCTTTGATCATCTTCTTTTTCACTTCCAGTTCTTCTTTCAAACCAATTTTCATGGCGGTTAGTCTTTCTTGTAACTCAGCCAAAGACATTTCACAAAGTAAACCCATTCCAGATGTTTCGGTTAGATCTATTATTTTAGGCACTTTAGCTTTTCTAGCAATCATTGCTAATATTTTAATTTCTTTGATCATGTTGATCCTCCGCTCCAATTCCACTTGTTTTATTCGAATGGCATGTGCTAAAATCACTTCTGATTCTTTCTTTACTCCTTCTGCTGTTTCTTTTTTCTTCGTCATCATTTCGGTTTTAGCATGGAGGAGGTTCAATTCAGTTATTGAAAGTTTTTCAACTTGTTTGCGATTTTTTTCCATTTCAAGTTTTTTCCACCTTTCTATTTCCTCATTCCAGGATTCTTTTTCTTTTAAAAATTCTTCGTATTTCTTTTTATTCTCGCCTAACATTTTTTTTTTTGAAAGTACTGCTTCTTCATGAGTAATTTGGCCCAACAAATGTTTTTTTTCTATATCCAATAACCTTTCTCTTTCCTTTTCTTGTCTATCATATTCGGCCAGTTCATCAATTTTGACAGTGTTCTTACAATACTTCAGTGCATTTTGAAACCATAGGACTTCTTCTTCTTCCGCTAATTGTATTCTCTTATTAATTCTTTTTACAGTTGCAGCATTTTCTTTAATGGGTGCTGGATTTGTTTTAATTATAACACTTTGTTTTGGCTTGGTCTTTGCAAATTCAGTTTCAATTTCGTCTCTGATACTGGAGATTTTTTTTAAATATTTTTCAGATTTTGTTTGAGCGTAGTGAAAATCTTTATTTTTGACATCGTTCAATAGATGTGCGGCTTTCTGTTTATTTTTTTCATGTATTTGTTTCAGTTTCTGATCTATTGTTGATTTTGTTACCATTTTTGCCTTTCTATTGTACATAGAATTTGCAGGAGTAGCGGGGAAAAAAGTCGATGGTAAGGAGGGAATCGGCTGATCTTTTCCTTTTCGGTTTAATACATTAGGTTGCACCGGCACAGTCGGCGGCTTTAACTTTCTACTCTCCATCTTCTTAACATGCTCAGCATAGGTATGTGCCATGTCGCTAATGTAAGGCTGCCATTCGAAAAGTGGTCTAATTATTTTGTCGGTGATGAATTTGGTGTCGTAGCTAGTTTGTGCTACTTGTGAAATGAATGTTAATACTTCATTGTTACTCAAAAACTTTGTAAACGTTTTAAGCAGAGGCTTACTTAAATTGAAGAGGCACTTATAAAGGAACTGCATATCTTTTGGTTCACATTGGAAAGTGACAGCGTGGAAGATGATCATGAAATAATCTTGGTCATCGTCGGTGAGTTCTTCAGATAAATGAGATGATATCTCCTTCAAAAACGGCTTATGTCTATGAAATCCCAGAAAAGATTCAGCTATCCATGATAGTTTCGTGTCATCAGCAGTTTGCGGACATTTTTCTATGTATGTTTTCATATATTCGTAGGGCGATACCTCACTGGCACCTCCATAATCAATTACAATATTTCTAAGCATTTTTACGTTTCCAGATGTGTGATAGTAAACCATTTTTCAATGGTTTACGTGTTTTAGTGAAATTTCAGAAACGAAATGAAAACATGACACATACAACACGACAAATAATTTTGTTAACAGATAATAAAGTTGATTATTATTGTAATGTCAGTTCTTTTACAGCCAGATGTAATTTACCTATTTTATGTGAAACTCATTGACTCTAAACTACATATAAAATTATTTTTTTCCAAAGTATTTGAGTGGGTACAATATCTACTAATGTACCTACACATTTATATTATCTAATTAGGTTTAAAAACTGAAATCTTTGAATAAATTAAAGTTGCCAGATAATTTGTATGACATCTTAAAGCTTTTCTTATAATTGGATCGTTCTATCGATATTTTTACAATAATTTAGATTACATTCTACTTTTCATCAGTATCACATTTTCTTTTGCAATAGGTAGGTAGTACTTACCTTATATATAATTATATTCAGGTAATAACAGAACTCTACGTGTGAAACCATAGGCACAGCGGCGTAATAGTGAGCGTAGTGGTTGTCCTTACATGAAAAACGATTTACTTAATTTGGTTTAAGTTTAATTTTTACTAAGTAATTTTATCTTTTCAATTTATTCAAAGTATAAACCTTAGATAAAGCAGCTAGAGTCCAGCGGAACTGCGTTTTCGTTTTCGATTGTCATAGATTTTAGTTTTAGGCCGAAAAGAAATATATTTTAGACTAGCACTTCTCGCGCGGCTTCGCCCGCGTGGATGTCGGAAAATATCCCACGGGAACGTACTACCGGGAATTCCTTCCTTATTTCTTGTCTCCTTTATAAAGGGAACCTCTGTGCAAAATTTCAGTTTTCTAGGTCCAAGGGTTTGGGTTGGGTCTACTTTTTTTATTTATATAGATGTAGCTGAAGGAGAACAGCGAATGACGACAAACATCTAGCTCGACAACCTCATACCAAAAATACAAGTAGGTAGTCAACAAGTAAGTAGGTAAATCAATCGCCAGTCAAATGTTCAGTTCATCATACATTCCTGTCATCCATCCTTGCCGACGGGAGTATTTAATTAGGTAGCCGGCCTGTTTTGCCGGGTGCGTCATTTATCAATCCGTTTGGACGTGTAACTATTATTCGACAGCTCGACACCTCAGGCCGCTCCGATACGCGCGAAGTGCAAGTCATATACTCCCTCTTAAAATATAATAATCGTGTTAAACACAACCATAAAAGCCATATTCGATTAGAGGTATTTTAAATAGGTTCCTGTCTTGTTATCTCGGAGCATTGTCGGTGTAACAACGTATCGGTTTTTGTTCTCTCTCTTTATAATTACTTTCGCCTCATAATGCCGTGAGTAGAAGTTACCTATGTTAATAGAAGTTCGGGATTTCTTGTGTAGGTTCTGTTAAGTAGTTATTATAATAAATGCGTGTAAAAGAGCTTTTATACGCCATAGGTATTGTTATTTCTACTTAACATATGTTTGAAGAGTGATGATTGATAGGAGAGAACCAAAAAACTTTGTTAGGCAAATTAAATTACTCTGTATGGGTGTATTTGACTTACAAATATTCGGTGCGTACGTGTTCAGTACATAATTCTGGAGCCCTATGCATTGAAATTAATCTTCGGTTATTTTTTTTTAAAAAACGTGCTGTTTCCTACAAAATTGCAATACTGACGCGGTCAAAATGTCATCATCATCAGCCTAGCCTTTTCCCAACTATATTGGAGTCGGCTTCCAGTCTATCCGGATGCAGCTGAATACCAATATTTTTCATGGAGTTACTGCTTATCTGACCTCCACAACCCAGTTACTGGGTAATACACAATACCCCTTGGTAAGACTGGTTGTTAGACTTTCGGGCTTCTGACGACCTGTAACGACTGTCAAAGATCCACTAATGACAGCTGGGGTCAACGGCTTATCGTGCTTTCCGAGGCACGGTCAAAATGTATGTTAGAGTATTTTTTTTAAATAACCGATGAAGATTTTTAACGCAGAGGGTTACAGAATCCATGTATTGAAACCGTGGTTTCAATTAATTAATGTGATAACCTAATCGCCACTCTCTCTGTATACAGTATCTGAAGACTTATACGTCAGAGATTCAGCAGTGGTCTTCTAGGCCAGTGCACCGAATATTTGTAAGTCAAATACACCCATACAAAGTAATTTAATTTGCCTAACTAAGTTTTTTTGGTTCTCTTACTTTGTATTTAATTAAAAACCTGTTTTGGTTAGTTATTATACCTCATACTCGTAGTAATACGAGGATTGATCTGCAACTTTTATAAATATAGTTTGTTGAGTGTAATTCGTAAGTCGTTCACACCGCCCCGCACCACGATGCCCGTGGGGATGGCATCTTTTGAAACAAATCAAACATACATAAGTAAGGTATGCAAGATCATTTATAAACTCACAGGTAAGCATAACATTTTTCCATCTCCACCTAGGAACAAGTACCTAGCTACAGTCAGTCCAACCATAAAAAGCGGTGGCTTATTGACTCTGTCAAAATTAATTCAACTTTGAACACAAATCAATTTCAACATAATATTAGCTGTCAGGGCATGTCAAATTACTGCCTTTAATTAACGATACGGCTCGCCTTTCTCACGTCGTATAAATGTCTAATGATTCTCGATTGTACGTACTCTGTATTGTTATTTTTGAGCCTTTGTGCTTTATTTCACTTTTAAGTACGGTTGGAATTGAGGTGGTGAAGTGATATTGAAGGGTCTTTTGAGGTAGTTAATTAATTAATTGATGATTTTTTTGGACGTTGGTGTCTGTGAATTGATTAGGTAAGTACAACGTTTACGTGAATGAAAACACTACATATTGCCTCAAGTAAGGCGAAATTATGGTTGATTATTAGATGTGGTTACAGACACCAGGAAACTGAACTGCTGCAGCTGAAAAGCGATTTTCTAAGTACCTACCTGGCTCTAGCTTCCTCGTATCTAATATTCATTAGTAGAAAGGTAGATATTACTGACTAGGCTAGGACTGACTGACCAACTAAGATGGAAAATCACAATATGAAAAAAAAATATTGTGGCTTTGGTCGAAGTTTCGTAACAACATCGACCAAAGCCCAATAAAGTGAAACTTTCCTTTCACAATATTATTATGATTCGTAAAGGAAGTACGTAATAGCTCCAATATATTAAAAATCCATAACTACTGCAGTTCAACCGAAAGGAAACAATTAGCAAGGTGAGATGGTAGTGTAATGGCCGCGATTTTTCCTCCTGTATTGTGAAGACACCTTGTTTTAGCAGGTGAAGGAGGACAATATAGCTTGTCCACTCTGAAATGATGCGCCCACTGCCGCATTTACCGTAGTGTACGTATACATATTTATGGAGGAGGTTTAGGGAGGAGCTCGTGGCTACGTAATAACAGCCGCACGGGTCGATCCATCAGGTTAAGCTACGCTTGCCGCGGTTGGTCAATGGATGGGTGACCATCTTTACAAACCGAGATTCCTCTATGCCTCGGAAAGCACGTTAAGCCGTTGGACCCGGCTGTCATTCGTGGATCTTTTCCAGTTTTTACGGGTCGTCAGAAGCTCGAAAGTCTGACAACCAGTCTTACCAAGGAGTATCGTATTAAAAAAGTTACTGGGTTGTGGAGGTCAGATAGGCAGTCGCTCCATGTAAAATACTGGTATTCAGCTGCATCCGGTTAGACTGGAAGCCGACCCCAACATGCTTGGGAAAAGGCTAGGCAGATGATGATTTATACTAAACAAAAAGATCTGAATGTAGCTATGGGAAGATGACAGACAGCATTGGTCTGATACAGCTGCAAATCAACAATGGCCACTTGTGCTGTTGCATTTTTTTTTGTATAAGAAAACATATGTTTTAGTACTAGAAGTGTGTAGGTACTATATAAATGTGCTACATAGGCAGATTGATTGATTGATTCTGACGTTTACAAAATGTAGTAAGGCGCGTCATTTCAGACTGGACAAGCCTTACCTAGAGTCTAGCTTGTCAGTTACACTTAAAGCTTGTGGCAGTCAAACTTAAAAAAAAATAAAAGATGTAAAGAAGAAAGTAAAAAGATGTTGGCGTCACCATGGGAAAATCGGTTAAAAGATTTTCTTTTAGAAATGGATGAATTACTATTATAGCGTTGCATAGCAGTCCGATTCTCACAGCAACTAATTAGTTGGTGCCAAAATAAGTAACAGCACCTACAATAAGTCAATGAATCCTAAAATATAGATCTCAAATATCCTAACTATGCTATAGCTCATTTACTACGGTATTTCAATCACGAATTTTAATTCAATTCAATTAATCTTTATTGCAATCCATAATGTACAAACAGGTGGTAAACTGGTAAGTAATTAATAAAAATATAAACAATTATTGTCCGTGTCGGGCACAGCTAACTTTTAATTAAGTAGGAGAGGAGGAGCACTTTTATGATTTTCCTTATTACTAAACCTCCTTCCTTTTCTTTTTCGAGGCCATTATTACCCGACTGAGGCGGAGAGTTATGTGTTTGACCTGTCTGTATGTATGTCCGTTCCTATGTCCCTCATAACTACTCAACGGCTCAACCGATTTTGATGAATGATATGTCGTTAGATTCATCTTTATTGCGCGAGTGTCACTGGATATATTAAAGTAATAAAAAATCAAAATGGCGGATTTTTGGCGCCAAAATGTATTTTCCGTGTTTTTAAACTTAGTTCGTGTTCTTGTTTTAATCATTTGAATCACACGAAACCTTTTCAAGGGATGATTAATACAAAAAATAAAAACCTTAACCAAAAAGAGTAGTAGGCAAAAATAGTGTTCAAATCAAAGCTAAGATAAATTTTAAGTGGGCAGGGCGCTCGGTCGCTGGTCGTCACGAAAGGTCACGGATCAGTAAGTTATTTATCGGCGCCTGCGTCACGACTCGTGAACACGGTCGAAACTCAACCTATTATGTGTATTATCCCTTATAATAAGCGCTTACAAATCACATTGTACTGTTAAATGTTTAGTGACATTCTAGTACCTACACCTTGCTTGTTGTGATACCTGTTCCAAATGCGATGACAAATCTATAAGATCTCAGCCTCTATACACCTACATACATGGTTCGTGATACCAATGGTTCTGTTCGGCATCTACATCGCTACATGCGAACTACGCAACACACTGACGTCGTGCAAAATCCTGCATCGCGCAATCAAAGTTTACTGCGCGACTAGCATATACATATACAACGTCCAGACATCATTCGTCGGGCAATAGCCCACCAGGCACAACACCCGTCTGGTCGGAGGATCCTCCCTTTCAATGGAGGCTGAGTGAACTTCACACCCTGTTCCTCATACCTCTATAGTTCTATACCATATTTCGTTAACTGTTGGGAAACTTCAGACTGTCTTTTAGGTCTTATTGATGAACCTGGGTCAAATAAACTTATTTGCTTTCTTTATTTTCTTTTTAATAAGAAAGAAGAAGAACTTTTCATACATAATCTTAATTTTTACCATTTTTATCTCGTTTTTCACGATACCATTCTAGAGTTTCAGTAACTTTAAAGCAGTAGCTTTATTAGAGTCGCTACAATGCTCGTACTTTAAATTATTTAGACGGTAATTGAACAGCAACAGCATACACATGACAATATATTGTGATGACATCATGAAAAAGCGATCAGCTTTTGAGCCATTTTATAGGACCACTCATTATTCAATGCTCGGCAAAAAGCCATGAGTCTTTTAATGTCAATTTATGCCAGTCAATTATGAAGCCATCATCATTTTTCATGGTACGATGGTGAATAAAGTGCATGTTTAAATGTAATATTACTTTTAAATATAATATTCATTTCATATGGCCGTAATTCCATACAATTTTTTTTCTGTGAATTTTGGCTGATTTGGTCGCTACTTACCTACTGGTTATAGTGCCGCTACTCGTTCACGATTAATTAACTTAATTGTAATTCACCAACACCTTCATAATATTTAGAAGCACTTCACCATCAATAACAATACAATAAACATAATAGCCAATAATTGAAACGAACAGAAGTCATCGATTATTATATTCGAGTCGAAACAAAATTATTGGAAGCTTATTACTGCGGGCCACCTAAGGAGATGCACCATCAATCTCCTTAGCCAGTTACAAAGGAACTTAACAAAGAATTATAGCTCTTTATGTATGGTCGCTACTATGTAGGAGGATTATTACTTCAATTTAATGACCCTGTGCCGTGATTAGACATCGCCTATAGGTACTTACTCTCCGTAACTTTATTACATAAATCTTGATGCGGGTAATAAGGTGAATGTCTTAAGCTCTAATGCCGGTAACGTTCATTAAAAGGGCAGTTAAAATGTTAACTAACCGTCGTCAGTATTGCCAGCTTGATGTTTAAGATAAAGTAATGAATTTCCTCTCGGTGCTCATTAGAAGTTTGAACGCGTAGGAAATGATTTTTACCTTCTCCCATTAGGTTTTCATTAAATCCTAGTACCTATTTCATAGTTCTGCCTTATTTGGATTGGAAATTCATTACCTACTAATTTCAAGTTCAGCAGGTCAGTGAAAATTTGTCTAACACCAAACCTTACCTTAATTAAGTTTCGGAACATAATTTTTACCGACAAATTGGAAAATAACAGTGTTGGTACGGTTGATTTTTCTGTACTTTAATTACTCCTTAATCAGAGAACGTAATTAATGATAACTAGATTTACCTTGACGGTAAACCGAAGTTCATTCATTAAGACTTGTGAGTGTCTGACTGTAAGTACCTTGTTATGTCGAGTACCTAGTCTGTATTCTACTTTATTTTATTTTAAACTTGCTTATAAAAAAACCTTCTAGCTGTAGCTTCCAATATACTGCAAATATGAATAGTACGGGTTACTCTTGTTTCATCGAAAAGAAATTGACAAATTATAACTTCCCAAACAATTTTCCGCATAATTACATTTGCCCAATTATTACTTAGCAAAAAATCTCTTCACAAATAATTGTAACGCAAACGGATGGCAAGTGAACGTTTAAACAATAAGTTGTTTACCAACTAGTACTTAAACCAATTTTTATGTAGTCAAATATTTCAGTTGGAATAACACATTTTACGCAAAACAAAATAAGCCAAATAATTTTTTTTTCAGTTTTTTTTTTTTATATAATGTAGTCGTTTCTGGCACTCGCCGGCCGCTACCGCGGCACCGCTCGCTTCGCTCGCTCGGCTCGTGCGTAGGAGGTCACAGTTTTAACCTAACGTAACCTAACCATTTTTTTTTAATAATTAACCTCGTCTAACTAGTTCGGTTCTTGATAGCCTGTTAAAAATAATCTCTTATTTTCCACATTTTTTTTTCTGTAAAATCTAGTCGTTTCTGGCTAGTCGTTTTAAGGTCACAGTTTTAACTTAACCTATATATTTTTTATCTTATCAAATCATTTGACCAAAAGACCAAAAGTTTGTTGTCTAAAGATTGTTTGCTGTAATAAATCATTTGATTAAAGACCAAATGCCTTAATGACATAATCCTTGGTAATATTCTGCCAAGTAAAACATTGACCAAATGAAAATGTGTGTACTAAAATCATTCCAAATATTGCATTGGTATAAAAAAAGGTTGCTAAAATTTGTTTGGGTAGTGACATTTTGTCAAAATCTTTTCGGCAAAACGGCAGGATCCCGAATAGTACTTATTGATTTTTATGTTTGATTTTCGCGTCGACACGAATCATGTCTTAAACATTGTTTAGATAAATCAAACAACATATTAATTAGCCCGAAAGTAAACGTCAAAATAAAATCCCTACAAAAAACCAACAAGGAAAACTTAATTGAATTATAACCACATCGAATTCAGAATTGTTATAACACAAACAATGTTAAAAATGTTGATGCAATCACCGTCAGAGATAAACTTTGATGACCAACGATGTTATTTATTTGTTTAGTAATTTATATGAGGTTAGTTACTGTTTTATTGGGCGTATTAAATCAAGCCCCAATAAGGCAGCCATTCATGTTTATTTTTACGAAGTTTCTGCTTGGTATGCCCAATAAATTATTAGCTTGGTCACTTTTATCACGGGCTCATGGTAACGTTTATCGGACGTTAATAGTGTGTGGATAGACCCGTTCGTATTATATATGTTTTTTACACGGGCCAGTTCGAGTGATAAGGTGTTAAATCCTCGTTGATTATGTTGTCTCTTTCAAATGCTTTTAGTAGATGCTTTAACTTTTCAAAATGATTCTAATACCATGATAGAGTTTACCTAAGTAGGTAAAAAATTAGGGACAGTTAACATTCATAACAAACAACTAGCAAATTTTTAATGTGAAAGTGTACCTACTAAGTAATCTCCCAAAGTTTCTAGTAAGGGAGATTACTTGGCTCCTGTATTTTTTAAATCATCTTTTTATAAAGTATAGTAGTAACTATCTTGGGTAAGTTTAAACATGAGTGATAAACAATTGAAAATTCACGAGCAATTACGCGAACTTTCACAAAATCAACCATATACTCGTAATTAGCAACTATGTACATAAGACTTGCTTGAATCATAACTTTCTAAGCAGACTAGAATGTCATCACAAAACCGAGCTGATTGGATACTCAGAACGGTACCGGTAATATCCACACTAATCTTACGTGCTCCGCAAAGTGGCTCAACTCGTTCGAATTTATTGATTGACAAGCGCACAGTTGGATTAAATTCTCGCAACACTACACACACATTAGCTTTACACCGGCCCTTCAGATATATCTGCATCAAATTATTTCTCTCGCGATTACCAATCGGAACGTGCAAATAAATGCGTTAACGTCATTAGGAAAATTGGCGTTAATGATTCGGCTAGTCGTGTAGCGTTAATGTCACTGCGATATTTTGTTGAACAAACTTGTATTATAAATTCTTGTCTGTTTGGTAGGATGCTACGCCATGATGCAATTTATGGTGCAGATTTGGGTAATTTTTCTTTTGTTCCATTGCGCAAACAAATAAAAGCCTTGGATGAACACTAGGTTCATCGAAAATCTCGTGTTTATATTTTGATCATGTTTTTAAACGAAAAAAACCTAATTATCAAGTGGGTATCACCAATGAGATGAATTTGAAAGAGAACGTTCACTTCCTAGTGAGGGCGTAAATCACAGAGTAAGTTTTATTGGATCCCAAAAATGTCTGATCATGACGAACCATTCATGTGTAATTGGGATCAGCGGCTTCACATAAAATATGAGATGCTGGCTTCAGAGGGTTTTATAGAGAACATAAACACTTTATTGTGTTTTATCCACGTAGCGGTCTGTTCAGACTTACACTGTTTGCCTGGTCGCTACTTACGACACTGCATGGCAGGTTATTAGCCTGTATTTTGTTAGTCTTTGATCAAGCATTATTACGATATTCATTATAAAGATGAAAGTTTTTAGAATACTGAAGATCCATAAAAATGATGCGAAGATATTCCAGCTCTAACTTATGTGCCTGTCAAACAACGTATTTTCACAAAATAATAGGAGAATCCACAAACACATAATTATTTACACAGGAAGTCATTGCCATTTGAAAGGACACATATTTACAACATACAAACTCATAAAATGCGCCATTATATAAAAATATACCGAGACGGTTTCAAGTTGAGCGAAGTTCTAAGCCAAGCGGCCGAAATGTTTCATTAAATAAATGCAGAGCAATTCATATTAACGTAATATTCCTTTGAAGTATATGGTTGATAAATTAAATGAATGACATAGGTATGTCATGAAAATATAGGTGAATTAATGCTAGACTGGATAAGAAAGAAAAATAGCTTTAGAAATAGTTAGACGCCGGATAATTTACTGCATGAAAATACAACATTGCAATTCGTCACGTCTATAATTATGGCAACAAGAATAAGCAACAGTTATAAGAAATTTGAAAGTTCAGGATTTGCAAGTTATTACAAAACAGTTAAAAGACAGTATTTTCATTCAAATGAGCAGACGACACTGGAAAGTTGTCACGCTCCTGTTGTTATATAAAGCATAACTGCAATTCAACTCGAAGACAAAGGTGTGCGACACAGAGGCACACCAAAATTGCCATTCAAAATTTTCCGAGCGAGTTCCACTTCAGGTGAAGTTCATTTAAGCATAAAATTACATTGTCTTCTAGACATTGTCTGGTGGCAATGAACTGCACTTTGACATAAAATCGTAGTGGAAGCTATAAATCCATTTCATTGCCTTAATAAAGGATGACTAAGGAATTCGATAGGAGCCATCAGTCTCGGGGCATCTTTCATAGGTCACAGTCATTAAGTGTCTTTTGTTTCTTTAAAGAAATTGCACGGGCTATTTACACTGATGACAGGGATTTAATGTGATGTAGGTAATTAAGGTTCTTGCATTCTCATAAGGTCTAGTGATTTGGAAAGGTTAGACAGAATCTAAGGTGCATGTTTTAAGGCGATAACCCAACAATGGTTATAATTAACTTCTGCTTCGGCCACGTTTTAAACACTTAAAAACCATAATGTAGGTCTTTCGTTTTCCAGTTTGAATGCTCAGAACCGCAACAGGAAGATTTTAAAAAAACGACAATAACTGTTGCTCATCAAAAGCAATTTCACAAATTATGTTTTTACACAAATTGTGCGCGTTAGCTTATTGGAAATAAATTAGTTGTTAACAATTGCTAATAAGGTGAAAATGTTATGTGAACCATCAACAAAGACTGCTTTACATATTCCTTTATTATGTTCTGCCGATGCTTGTCAATCAGAAGCGGTTAAATCCACATTTTGTGGTTGAAATAATAACCCTCGTTAGGTTCAACGAAGAGTTGGGAGATATGTAAATTCGTGAAAGGTTCGACCACAAAAAATCCTTGCTCATGCGTGTAACAGGTGTGCTCCTGATTTCTAATAGCAGCATTCGTATAATTGTTGGATGAAATCTGGCTTTAAATGTCCTTTTTTACTCAACTCTTACTATCGAGCGACCGCAAACTTTCGATTTTTTAAAGGACACTCCCCGATATGATTACATGCATTACTAGTTTTTTTGCCTTAATATTATTGTCGTAAGTTTAACTCTCGGCAGATGTTTTTGATTTGCCTTTTTTGTTTACATTCGCTGTGCTTTGTTTGCCTTCCAACATACTATTATTTATATTGTTTTCCCATCATATTATAAACCCTACCACAGTTTTTGTGTTAATACAATGCAACAATATTGTTGTTATGATCTGCTTTTTTTATATAACGTGAGCTATGAGTATCTATATCTAATGATGACTGCTGTAATGTCATGAAAATGGTGGGAGTTTGCAATAAGGATAGTCGGGCAAAGCTAATTGTAAGGAGATGGCGTGATCATAGCTTGGTTCTTAAGGCCTAATAAATTTGACATTTCGTTCATTCATGAGTTTGGTTTTATTTCACTATTTCGTTATTTTTGGTTATTTCAATATTTTTAATCAAGTAGGTATTTGACACGGAAAGTGCCGGAATTTAAAACCTTAAATATTTCTTCATAATGAGTTTCTTCAAAATGTTAAGAACTCTGTTTAAATCTTTTCGAATAGCTATACTTAGTGCTTCTAATTTTGGGGTCTATCGGGAAATAGTGAACTCCAAATTTCGGAGTATTTAGGAACACAACAACGCGTCATTTTCGCAAAAATAAAATAAAACCATCTCACGCCTTGTATTATTAGCTTATGTTGGGAACTAGCTACGACAGCGCCGTTTGACAGTTGCTTTCCACATTACAGGCACTTTTGAACTGTCAGAGTCGGCCAGTTAGTCAGAAAGAAGTTGAAAAACTAAAACCCGACTACTGAAAAATCGATCGGTCTGTAAGTTATTAAATTAATATTATTTACTTTCACTTATTTTTAACAATTTAAACATAATTATTTATGACATTATAAACATATTTGTAATGTGCTTGTCAAGACCTTTCTTTTGATACCAAACATGTCATGATTATCTCAATTAAATTTTTTTCGAGGTCATAAATTTACGTGTAAAGTCCACCATATTAAATTTAGGGAGAATTTATACAGCCTATGTTACCCGGACCATTATTACGAATCTATTGATACCTCATTTATTGAAATCGATTCAGTAATTTAGGTGCTACCGTGGAACACACGTAAATACATACTTATATACTTACATACATTACATAGACTGCTAAAATCATAAACCTTCCTTTTGGCTTTGCCGTAGTCGGGTAAAAATTAAGTAGATCTTTAAGGAGAAGAACGAGCAAGAAACTCTAAGGACTCTATTTAAATTAATTACAGAATCCTGGGTACATTATTCTTTTTGTTTTTCTTCTATAAGTGAGAACAATGTAAAAAACAAAACAATTCAAAATATTATAAGATTAAAAATAAGCCTTTGCTGTTAAGAGATAACCAGTCTCAACTGATGGTCCCGTTCACGAACATGACACGTGAGTCAGCACCATTCAGCTCAACCATACAAAAATAATTGATGGGTATTTTTTGGAAAAGATATAGAAACGTAAACTGAACCAAAAGCTGCAATACTGCAGAGTTGCAAAACATTTATTGCCGAGTAAGTTGGCATATCACAAGAATACCAGAATTATTTCGCACTTGCACCACACTTAATCAAAACAAACTTATGCGTATCCAGCTATCGGTTCAATAGAATATCGCAAAACTGGTTCCCATAGGAAATGGTTTATAATAAAGAAATGTGATATCAAATGTTTGACGGTAGCTTCTGAAATGCGCGCGAGTGGGTGCTATCTACACAGCGTGGATTTACGAGCCGTCCCGCCACTTTGCGCCTGCGCAAGGCAAAATAAATATTGTTCCTTATATACTTTTATCGGTTATATTATTTTGAATAACTTCCTTCGCAATGGACGCTCAGTTGTAAAAGTTTTGAGAAGATATTGTTGCGTGCGTATTCGTGCATTATTAACTTTCAGACCTTATTGGTTTTTGTCACTTATATTACGAGATATTTCGACATAGGTATGGATAGCTATTTGTGTCAATGTTTGAACGAAAACGTTCTTCGGATAAAAGACTATAAAACTAAATATTTTCGTATATTTGTAATAATTTGATGAATCTTTATTACAATTTATACAAGTTAACACTATTTACACTAAAGGTACTAAATTAAATGACTAGCTAACTATACAAATAAATACAAAAACCAAAGAACACTTAGGTGTCGAAGTACTCGTCGTTGTCGTCGTCGTCGTCGCATCGCAGTCATCCGGGAATGTACCCAGAAGACTGGCAGCATTGCCACGTTGAATGGCAATGGTAATTTTTTGGCCAAAGAACGAGCCATCTAACTGGTCACGTGAAGACCAGACCAGTTCGCAAAACTAAAAACTAAATTGATATTGGTCTATTAAATCAGCACATGATAAATACAACAAAGTACAGCCTTACCTTCTGGAATTTTACAGTTAGGTATTGAGAATATAGGTTTAACTTTAGGTAAGTTTACTTTATTCTCAACGACAATAACATGCTGTACCTACGTAATACCAGAATAGTGATGCTGCCTCCTACTGTACCGTATTAGAGATTAGAGAGAAACTATGGCTTGGTCCTAAAGGTGGGAGTAGATAATGGTCATTCATTAATGTTTATTGTGATATTAGTAAACTATAGGTATTGTTAGTTAACATAAGCTTAGATTTAAGATAAGAAGAAAATTATGATGGAATGATAGAATAGATAAAAGGTACAGGAGTGGAATGTGATCCAACGCACCCTGGGTAAGAGTCAGCACTAGCTTAATGATTGACATAAGTATGACTCCATGAGCTATTTTATTTTATTTTATTTTATTAGGTTCACCAACAATTGTTTACACCTAGTTATAACAAAAATTACATGCTTAAAACAGTCTTAGAGTGCAACAATTACTTATAGGCAAACACCACATTCACAATTCAAGAAATCAATAAGCTAACTTACATAGTAATAAGCGCTAATTATTTATATAATTGGATATTAAGTATAGTTTAAAACAAAAAAATTATAAAATAAAGATGAAAAAATTGATACAATGATAAAATTGATAAAAAGATAACATTGATAAAATTAAATACATATATATATATATATATATATATTATATATAATAATATACATATTTATATTATTTATGGATATATTGATTTTTTTTTATTAGTGGTGTATTCTCATACACCACTAATTTTTAATTAGTACAAATACTTACATGACTTATAACAGAAGGTCTTGTTATTATATATATATATAAATTCTCAATAAATAATATTCATAAACAGCAAAGTTATTAGCGTTTGTTTATATCCCAAAATGTCACTCAGTTTATGGAAATATTGTACAGGCTACATAGTAGTATTCATTTATCATGAAAAACACTGCGCGTAGTATTTTCTAGTAGCAATTGTTACGAATGATTGATTCAATTATGAATTTACCAATTATGACAAATTTTCGTGGACAGTTTTGGGATTTAATTTTTTCGACTTTTGACTCTACACAAATATGATGAGTAACGGGTCCGGAGAGAGCCCCATTTTTTTGTACTAATTAAAAAATAGTAGTGTATATCTACCTAAGTACTCAATTCTTTTTGATAGGAGAGAAGGAGAACTCCATGAAAGATCGCTCTCCCACCGTCTAAACGAGTAAATGCTTATATGTATGTGTATGCTGGCGCCTGGCGACGATTGAGTTATCGTGCACTGAAGTAAGGAATTCGCTGTGTCTGCCTACCGGCTTCGTGAATAAAAGACACAAACATGTGCATCTACGTAGATATGACTGGAAACTTTACCAGTCTAAAATTCCATTGAAAACTTTTTATTTTACATATGACAGCCCAGGAGAGCGGGGGACTGTGAAGTCGGATGAGTGAGTAAAAGAACGTTTTTGGGGTAGGTAAGGTATCAGTTTAGCAAGTGCTTAATCATCGTTCCAAACATAGCCGTGATGTCGTGCACGAACAGTACCTTACCATCTAAACAAATGCAGATGAAATAGTCTACTTGAAGCAAAATAAATTACAGATTGATTACAGTCTATTGTAGAGAGCGCGTGGACTAGTAGCAGCTCGGCGGGACTCGGCCATTCTGTGGGCTTTCCACGCAATGAGCGGGCCGCGCCGACAGACGTGATTCCCGCCGATATTTTATATCTATTCGAGTGAAATGATTTATAGGAACCGGCGCAATTGCGATACCTGCGTATGAATTGTCACCTTACTTCCTTTTGACTTGCCAACTTGTTATGATTTCATTTCTTGAGAAAGAACTTTGTTGTGTAAAGGGATTTATTAATGTTTGTGCGAAATACGAGGCTTTCGATTCTGGATAGTCATTGTCCTCCTCAATTTATCGTTTATATATATTTCAGAATCATTATGAAAACTGCACAAGAAAGTGTATTTTTTTTATAGCTTCGAACAAAGCTGTACCAATCAATCAACATGGTAGTGACCAAAAGTCATGTAATCTAAAATCTTCTGCTTCCTATCTTCCAAAGAATTTAGTCTAAAATACCAATAAAACTAAAAATGTATCTTACTCAAACAAAATCAACTAAACCGCTGTAAAAGCGATCCAGCTCAGAATTAGGCGCATCGTGGCTGTGACCTCTCTGTTCTCGTGTGCGGTGTGCGGTCGCGGTGACGAGCCGCGATTGATCGATGATTATGTCTTCATCCCGCCCGACTCCCAGATCTATGTCCTGAACTGGAGGAGCTGTGCGTTTGATGGAACGGGAGAGTTTTTGATACTTGATGTAGCTAAAACAGACATTTATTTATTTATTTATTTAGGGAAACAAACAGTAACACAATAACAAATAGACCTTAAATATTACATTTAACAATTATGCTACCCACTACGTTCTCCACAGATTACAATTTATAGTAGGTTTTAAAACTAGCTAGTAACACAGTTATATATTGTCCTAGAACTCAAAATGGATTTTTACATTTAAAAAAAGAAAAAAAAAAAGAAAAAGTAAATTTGTGCCATTTCTGTGTTAGGTTCCTACAGGGATTTGATTAGTTCTTTATGTTTATTTGTGTATTTAGTTTTCTGTTTCTCAAATGACTTTTGTCAGCATTTCCGTATACAACCAGTTTCACAACCGTATACAATTAGGGTAAATTCCGAATAAATTGTCAACAGTACACAAGTTATCTGTTGCATGACTTAATACTATCGTTACCTAAATGGAAAGTTTGTTTTATTGCCGTAAATTGAAACACTAACCATCCTACTTGTCAACAGAGTTATAAACACCTAATAAATAAGTAACACTTCACCTACGCACACCTCACACTAGAGCAACAACGATCAAAACGTTGTGATCACAACGTAATCCGCTCTACCTGTGTCATTCACCGTGTAGTTACAGGTTGCTCCACTACACAAAAAAATGCTCCTTTCAAATGTAAATCAGCACAAACCGACAAAGCAAATTGTCACAAATAAACACTGTTACGTTTAAAGTTTTTTGTGAAAGTTTATAAAAACCCGGTCGCATCGGTAAAGGGTCAGGCAGGGCCAATCAATCTAAGATAAAAATTTCTTTTATTGATTTTTTGCTGGCCCGTCTCTTTAGTTATTCTTTGTGATTCTTGAAATGATTGTTATCCGTGCGACTTGATCAAATACAAATGTTCCATGTCAAATACTGAGATGTTAAGGATTTGTTTTAATTGTAACAGAGGAAAGCTATGTAGTTTGGAATCTTTATTTTGTCTCCCGGTGTAACTTCGGGATTAAGTAATAATATAATTTTGTTAGATACAGAGAACAAGATATAACTTGACAAACATAAATTAACGTGTTCTTTATGCAAATTCGTTTTCTTATTTCAAAAATGATAAGGAGGCTTGGCGATGATAGGTAAAGCTAGATCTTTTCAGTATCTATAACTTTTATCCAGTGTAGCTGTAGACTTACGAATGAAAATCTTAGTGCCAAGATTTAAAATCATCAGTAATATTATTACAACAAAAAATGCATAATAAAAATCATGTCACTCCTGCTTTTTACACCTGACTCATACTTTAACACTGAATGCATTTTTTATCAAACACACTCCCGACGTCTAATCTAATTCATAACAAAAAGACAAAAGATTTGAATACGTTAGTCCAAATATTGATTTAACCCTATCGGCGACGGAAGCAGGTGCCTTGCGCACGCGCTCCGCTTCGGAATCAATAAGCGTTTCCCAACTATGAAATTAAATGATAATCACGACTTTTTTCATATTTATATAAGCAGTTAATCAGTACATTTTGACTGTGAGGACAGGGGTCGTCAACATTTTTTAAAGCTATAGATAAGATTCGACTCATTTTAGACTGAGAAATTTTTTTTTGTTGCTAATAGAGCTAATAAACACATAACTATACTCGCATGTTAAAACCTTAATGTCTTCCTATCGGTAAGAGTCACGGCCGTATATTGACTGTCACGTCAAACAGCGGAGCAGACGAACATATTATTAGCCGTGGCATAAAACAAGCTTAAATTGATAATTAAATAACAATATAACGTGAAATTTATAGAGTATTTTAATGGTAAAACATAATCTGCATTTACTTTAGGTACACAATTTATTATAGTAATAAAATGTTGAGGCGTATAAATAATAAAAGGGTAGGTAAGTTATAAAGACAAAAGAGGTAAAACTGTGTTAAGCAAAAGATAATAGCTTTATATTGATTGTAAATCTTTGTAATTCACTGTGATCATACAATGACCTGGCAGTTGATTGGACGCCACAAACGTGATGGTTTACAAAATAATTTGTTAATTATTAATTTTTTAGAAGAGCCTTTAAGAGTAGCAATCGTCATTATTAAAGTATCTAAGTCTAGTGCACACTGAGCGATCAACCTTACTGCATAACAATTTTTTACAACGACAAACTTATCTAGCATAAATTCTTAATGCAAGCAAGTACCTACTAACTCAACTTATAGACGTCAACTGCTGTCGCAAGATGAACCATATTCTTAAATGGTCCGTCATGTGTTTAAAATGTTCCAGAAAGGAAAAAAAAAAGAAAGAAAACACATTTATTTAGCACAGACTAAATTAAAGAGGCAAAACAAAAAAGTAAAAAATAATAATAAAATTTAAAAATCTACATTCCAGGGGTTGACAATTCCTGTGCCACCGCCGCCATTACTCATTTTAACGGTTAACCAGCACTGCTGCACCCCGGCACCCACTCGGGCCGAGAGGGTTGCCGTGACGCGTCATGCTCCGATGTTACGGACTGATATCAAGCCTTTACGGGCAGATGCATTCACCTTATAATTGGAGCGTATCAAAACATTAGTGGACCATCGTTAGAGCATCGTAGGGTCGATATGACGAATGTCGGTAATTAAAGTTTGATGGTTGAAGATTTTTATGTCAGTTTCTTCAAAAATATTACAACCCTAAAACAACACAACATTATTTTTTTTTAATTTTTATTTTATTGCTAAAGCTTTTAAAAGTTCGAACCACGGCCTTCTTGATAAGTATATTGGAATTACCACGATATTATTGGAAGTAATATCAAACAAATATAGTCAGTCAGTTTTGCCCGCGGCTTTTCCCGCGTGAATGTCAAAAAATATCCCACGGGAACGTACAGACGCCAGCAGGTCAAGCCACCCGAAACTGTCAAATTTCTCCAATCAACCTTGAACCTAATGCTTCAGCGATAAAGATGAAAATCTATTAAAGAAATTTGACAGATTGTAGAAGCTTGATGTGCTGGCGTCTGTACTATCGGGATAAAAAGTACGGTATGTGTTAATCAAGGCAAACAATGTCTTTTCACACTGCACTGGGTTCCGACCTTTTAAACTACACACAGTACCGTTTCAACTACAAAAATGTCGACTTTCCATATAAAATTTCATCCCCTATTTTCCTCCTTTAGGGTTTGAATTTCGAAAAATCTGTCCTTATTCCTTGTCTACATTATATATGGAACCTCTGAGCAAAATTTAGCTTTTATAGGTCCAAGGATTTGGGCTGGGCGTTGATGAGTCAGTCAATCAGTCACAGTCAGTCAGGACTTCTCTTTTTATTTATATAGATAATAACTTAGGTACTTACCTATTTTCATTTACTTTACAGCCTGGTATTAATTTCGAAATAATATTGTCATGATTTCAGCACCTATAATACTAGGTATAGTTGCTAGAACTCTGCCTAATCCTTCTTCTTCTGCCGACAAACTGTCTTGCAGTTTGGCAGGTTTGAATTTTGTAAGTATTTGCTCCAAATAAATGATTTATTTACTGTTTATTTCGAGGAATACAGGTGCCGTGTGATGTTATGTTATGATAAAAAACAAAAATAAGTTTCCATACAGTATGAGAAAAATGATGTCTAGCGTATTTCCCTTCCCAAAAACCAAAATCCCTATCATTTGCGGCAAATCTTAAATAATGGAGTAATTTGTCAGAGCAGAGCCATTTGCATATGAAATCTCGTAGGAGGGCGATTGATGTCTTATGAACATAGCCCTCTATAGACACACGTTCATAGTCATGTGAAGGAGCTTATCAAAACATCAATTATTTTCGTTGAGAATAAGAATTTAAGGTTCAAGAAATAAAATCGTTTTGCCGCGGCGTTGGATCTTGGCTTATTAAAAAATTGTTAAAAAGCTAATATATTGTTAAAATACTTGCCTTTTGGATTGTTAAAATTATAGCAGTGTACCCAGACTGCAATACAACTTTGCATTAGGTATAATTAGGGTGCATTCTGTCTGTCTCAGCGCTCGTACAAATACATAGCTCATAAGAGCTATTCAGAATGAAGTATAAAGTGAATTAAAGTGATGGGTAATGCTTATGCATTAGGTACCCATCACTTTAAACTTAGTTACACGAAGAAAGGTTTGAAAAATCTGATTGATCTGAAGTAGGTTATAAAAACTAATCATTAAGTATACAATTTTCTTAACAATGGTTTGACGACGTAGTTTAATCTAACCCTTGTGATCTGAGGGAAAAATAAAACACAAGTTAAGATATTTTTTATTTTCAATTTATAAAAATGTCTACAACAATTATTTAAGACCTTCCAGCACAATACCTTACAGTGCAGAAGTAGGTACTTAGCTAAGTAATCCAAGTCATAGGAACTGTAAATTCACTGCACTTTTTTTTTTTTTTTTTATCCTTTATTAAAAAAAAAAACAGGTTCTTAATAATTCATTGTAATCTAGCCTACAAGACTAATAAGCAATTTTAATCAAACTTAATTTTTTACATGATAATTATTTTAAAACAGAATAATGCTGATTGTACTTGTGTAAAGTACAATTCTATCAGACTATAAAGTCTGATAGGATAATATAAACACTTTGTTCATGTGTTATATGAGTGTCATTGTCACTATTGTTTCTACACTTTTTACACTAGGTACACTAAATCGACAGGTTTTTTTCGTTTTAGTCTTCGCACTATATTTGTCTGGTCTAACAGCTCGCGAATTGCCTCGATGTTCACATGTTGGTGGAGTCGGCCCGGTGTTCATGGGCCTCAGCAAATTTTTGGATTATGTTGGTGACGATGGAGGTCGTCATTTCTTATAATACCAGGGCGCATCAACAATACTTCTGAGTACCTTATTCAGGAATGTTTGTATAATTTTGATGTTGGTCGGTTTAATTCACTGCACTGAGTTCGTAATAAAATAATTCGACATTGAATCTTATTGGGCCTTTAAAATAAACTCAGTTATGGGTTAATTTCTTATCTTGACTTCTAACAAGATACCAAATGGAATGGAACTAGTAAGTGTCAATGCCATGCCTAGAATTTCGTTCTTTAATTATTGGCCCCAACGACACTTTCTGTAAGGGCTTCCACCTTGAATAACATCTGTTCCTGGATTGTGGCAAAAAATATTAATACCATTTTTTTCTAAATTTTAAAAAACTGATAATGTCTTAGTAGTGCCATCTGTTCTGCATTGTTTTACCTACAGTTGCAGTGAGTAACAGTACCGGTGTGCTTAGTTTACAACGGTGAAGAGAGATGGCGCTCCTTGTACTGCCATCTAGTACCGAGCTGCTTACGTTTAGATGATTTTGAAATAGTATGAAAGAAGCCGGTTTGTATTTACTGTCACAGATGGCGTTTATAGCTTCTTTTATTTTATTACTTTTCAAAAGTTACCGTTGAAACTTAAAGGACACTTAATTGAAAGGATAGCAAAATTTCTTAAAATATTTAGTCGAGAATTAAAAACTTGCCTCAATAAAAAAGTAAATATTTCTCTATATGGCGAAAAAGCCAAAAGGGACTTTTTCAAATGAATAAATTAGTTGATCGGAAATGTTTTGCTAATTCCAGTTAGCAATTATTAGCCGTTTCAACAGTGATGATTTAATTTTCAGTAGGTAACCGGCATGTCCTAGAACTAAACATTCGAAGACATGTGACATCTACCGAAACCGCACTGAGCCCACAAGGCGAATTACGGCCCACTCCCTCTCGAAGAGGGGAGGCCTGTATCCCAGCAGTGGGAACATTAAAGGCTGATTATGTATGTATGTATGTAGGTTCTGCCTACTGTAAATTAAATGATAACTGCTAACAACTAGGTAGTTAAATGGTAGGCACTACTTATGACAAACATAACGAAGTATTTTTTTTATATAAGTAGGTACGTACCTACCATTATTCTGATTAGTAAATTCAGGCTCGGTGGTTTCCTCCACCAACATAATTATGTCACATTATTTTGGACATTGACTATTAATATTATTATATTTAAAACTAGCTGACCCACTAGACGTTGTCCTGTCAAAATTTCAATTTCTATTTTTTTCTTTTAAGCCACCCCAGTAAAGAGGAGAATTTAAATAAAGAAAATCAAATCGGTCAAGCCGTTTTGAGTTTTAGCGAAATTAACGTACAGCAATTGATTTTTATATACATACTAGCTTTTGCCCGCGGCTTCACTCGCGTTAATTTAGAATTTGACAATCAATTCGGGATATGATTGTATTCTAATATTACCTATTAGAATTCAATCATGATTCGAAAGACAAGTGGCGCCATCTATTGTCATAAGAACTTTATTGTTGTTTTCTTTGGGAACAGTACTTTTTTTCGGGATGAAAGAATTGTTCAACCGAAGCCTTAAAAATCTTTGACTTCCTGGAATCAAACCCTGGATTAGGTTAATTTATCAATTACGTATCTATAAATGTAGGAAGTGAAGTTCGACACCTACACCTGCCAGCCACAGTGAAAGACTCTTCTCAGAGAGTTGTTGTGGCGAAAGGCAGGCGTGAGACCGCGCTCTACGTAACGGCTCTTACCCCTTTAGGGATTATGGGAATAAGGGTTATTTTATTTATTTTTACCGTTTTTGTAACAACAACGTTAAATTTATTTGTTTCAGCATTTACGTAACTCTTGGGATAAAACCTAACGTAGTAAAATAACATTATAGCCTCTTCTTTAAAATACAATCCCTTAAAACTCTAGAGGTTATTACGTTGACTACACCTGTTTAACATAAAAACAGTTCGGTATCATTGGCGATGTAAATTCGCACATTATATTTTGAATACTTGATCTGCAATCACATCCCGAGGGATTGCTTCCAATATCTGTAGAACGATTTGCGTTGCGTTTAAATTCTCTTTAAAACGTCGATCCGGCTGTGACTGGTGCAGGTCGATTAGACGATGTCTTGAATACCTAATAGGAGAGGAGAGGCGGCATGCTCGTTCTCAATTCACTCGCTGGCGCATAAATTAGCGGTGCGGCCACACAACCGCAGCTATTCCGCAAAAACTCCAATCGTAGGGGAAAGTTTGGCGATTAAGCTGTGAGGCGTGGCGTGGCCAGGTCTGTTCGTGACAGTTAGTGCCGCCACTTGTTATAATCCGTTAAACTTTTGACCCTCGTCAAGGTACGCTGAGAATTAATGGAAATGCTTTCTTTCCCAGATTTATGATATTCTTTTTTGAATCCCCGATCCACCTTTGCGTTTGACCCTCCCGCGATAAAAGTGATAAAAGCCTACGTCGCGCTGGCGTTATGTAATTACGTAGCGCATACAACGCTCATCTTAATAGAATTAATTTGCATCCTCTTTAATGCGAAACCCTCTTAACTAGTTTGCATAAAACCTCGTTTGTTTATGTAATTTTTAATCAGGTCAATTAACGCTCTGCACTTAGTCAATTTCGTTTATGTTTCGTTTGGCATTTTACGTGAACACAGTAGGTACGAGTAAGTGAAAATTTATTACCATCTATACCAGGAAAACTCTGACTGAAATATACTGAATTTTTTGATGAACTCGAATCTCGAATCTACTGCTATAACAACTTTATTTGTATTCTTTAGTGTTCAGGTTTGTGACTCTATTGTAATTTAAGCAGGATTAGTAAATGCTGCTCAAACCAATATCGATCTTAATAAAATATTTATAGGCAGTTGTAACCTATAACCTAACCCCCTAACCTATGTAACCTATTTTTAAGATCGATTGAGAAGATGTAATGAGGTGAGTCGTTGCGATGCCTAGCGTTAAAAGGTTAAAAAGAAAATAATTAGCAGTCATGAGGACTGCCGACAGAAGTGAAAACTGAAAACTTTTGAAATAAGTACTGTGTTAGTTTTTTTTAATTTAAATATAATATGAATAAAAAGGTTTCATAATTTGTAAAAAAAAAATCTAATTAAATACTAAAAGAATAAACAAAAATAGGATCATTCTATTCGAAAGACTCATTCATGAAGCTATTTGTTCTATGCCAGCTGTTAAAAGGCTGTTGACCAATACCTTTTTTTTTTTTTGTTAATTGTCTGTCTATTGTTCTACACAAAAACGCACGACCGTTAATAAAAATGGCTGTATTGATTTTGACATGTAATATAATAGAAACGTTCATGAGTTGTAATAAGACTTAATTTTGAACATTCGGCAAATATGCATTTATAATTTTTAAAAGTATGCATAGCATTCGCGGTGTCGTGGTGTCGGTAACGCGAACCCGTAAGATTTCCCCCTACCAAAAATCGTTTTAAAAAGTTTTGACTTAAAATCGCTCAGCGCGCCTAAAGAAGTTTTCACTTCAAAAAATATTTTCCATAAGTTTTTACTCCTCTTCATCGGATAAAATGCCATACTTTATTCTTTTTCCAAATAATTTCGCGTATTTATCACAAATAGTAAATTACCTTTACAAGCACGCCTACGGCATCACTGACAAGATCCGTCTCTCCTACATTTTCCTATCGATATAAACACCTCTTCTAAGAAATTCCTGAAATTATCACCAAAATACCTGAAATAAGTATCTCTCTATTTGAGATGCTTGTAATTTTCGGAATTTAGCCGAAGGGGATTGATACCTACTTTTTGAATAATATTTGAAATATTTTATACATAACAGTGTGATTTTTACGTCGTAAAATATCGATGCCAGAGAATGGTTATTGGAATTTTCCTCGAAATTTCTGGAAATTGATGTAAAAAAACTGAAAGAAAAATATTTTTCAAGAATTATCTATAATAGTCCTTTCGTGATTTTTTAAAACTTTTAATTACTTAAAGATTTATATAACTATAGAATGTCATCTTCCGTTTAATAGGGATGATGTCTGAGTAAAAAAAAAAAAACTATTTAGTCCATCAGTAAGATAATAAAAAAATATTAGATTCCTATTTTTTTGCTTTATCATATTAATAAAAAATTGGACTTGGAAAACTGGACTTGGATAACACACATTAAAGTTGGGGAGCGGGGGCTCGCTACGTCACTTCTAAAATCTAGCTAAACGTGACGTCATGCCATATTTTAACTCAAGTTAGCGCCGTAACCTTCTGATTATGTAAAAAAATAAAAAATACGTATTCAATATTTTTTGATAATCTACATGATGAACAAAAAAAAAGTATTAGTCATCATCCCTATTACATATCCGTTTGAACATGTCAAGTCATGGACCACAAGCTCATCAAGTTAATTGGTCCGTGTTACTTCACAAAGTAGCAGCAAGTTGGTTATTCGGATTGCAACGTCCACCCAATTAAAATTGGTGAAATTCCTGGAACCTCGACTCACAAAATGAGACCGAACTAGTCCCCAACATGAGCTGATTTAGTTACATCACGTGTACGAACATTCATAGTGAAACTTGTGTAGCGGATAAACATAAAACCTTTCATTTAGTAGCTGAAAATTTACATAGAGTAGAAACAGAAATATTCGGTGTATTCCCGTTCGTTCCACCGAGATGGAACATATACAATAGATGCATTATTAATTGACTATACATAAACTAAAAGTTATTTTATTAAAACACGTAAAATTATATTATTTTTAAAAGGGTGAAGCTTTTATCAAAATACGCTTGATACTTTTTATCCGCGTTAGATATAACTTTACAAATTAATTACACTATGAAATATACTTAATCTATAATATTCACACATTAATTTATTTAGAAAGTTCTTTATTCCTACTAATATTATAAATGTGAAAGTTTGTGAAGATGTTTGTTACTCAATCACACAAAAACGGCTGAACGGATTTGGATGAAATTTGGCACATAGATAGCCTGGATTAATACATAGGATACTTTTTATACCGGTATTAGGTTACCCGTGGGATAATTTCCGACATCCACGCGGGCGAAGCCGCGGGCAACGGCTAGTTTAACATATATTTTTTCAAATCATTAACAATACTCGTGAATAATTTAATATTACTTTTTAAATTCCCGTCCGTTTCTTTCGAACGGCAGTGGGACGAACGGGAATACACCAAATAATCAACGTGTGTACGTAAAATCGAATTCACAATAAAGACATTATGATAATCACAGGTACGAACAAAATCACAATAGGATCGGATATATACATAAGAAAGGAGAATTCCCAAAGACGATAACATGGCGGGAAAAACGCTACCGTAAACCGTGCGCAATAAAGACTGGCAACAATTTATTTATATGACGCTTCAGGGAGAAGTTATCCGCGGATCCGGGGTAGAACGAGGTGGAATCAAGTTGATGCGTACCGAAACACGAATGAGAAAATGGATGCTCCTGTACGGTATAGTAATCACGGCTAATCTTCTTATGCGGCCGATTGAGTCGCTGCCGAAGTAAATATTGACTTCGTTAGATTTCGGAACTAAAGAGGAACCTACTTACCTATTGCAATCAATCAGTTGGGGTCCAGTTCTCTTCATGGATACCGTTTTGTCTTCATGGATACGATTTCTTTCACAACCTATGACTAATCAAAAATTATACTAGAGGAACCTTCGGTCTAATCTAGTCTTGGGTAGCCTTATCCTGACATTTATCTGCCCTCTCAAACAAGTCTACTCCAGTCTTTCATATTTTTATTTTAACCCTAATTATGTTAAATGGAACAAAAAGTTACTAAGTACTAAATCCAGTTAATTAATATTCCAAAATCTTAACAATAAAATATATTAACTTAGTAGCTTCTCCACATTAAATATTTAAAAATGGATAATCCTAGTGCACACTAACAATTAAATCTTAATTGTTTTAAAATAATGACATTACGTGAATACAAAATCTTTGTACTTAGCTGGTGCAAAATTAACGGTGTTTAAATTCTTTTTCACAGACATGAAAGTTGAAGAATCTTGAGGATTATTAATGTAAGCTTGATTGAAGCACAAAATGCCTTTGATGGAGACTTCGAAACTTTATTCATTCTTCGTCGTGATATTATTAACTTTACTATGATCAAACTCCGCTAATAATATTTAGAGGATCAAACGCAAATAATCGCAAACTTTTAAATTATTTTACATGCGCTAAAGTGCTACAAATAAGAGTACCAATGTTTTTACTAATTTGTTTGATAGGTTAACGCACTTTTCGCTAATTGCTTTGTTGTGTAGTTATTTTTTTAATCCGACATTTTATTTTTATGGGTAAGTATGTCAAATAATATTACATTTTATGTTTAGGTTTTTGCTTTTAGGAGCATTTTCGGTTTATAAGTCGTGTTTTGGTTTAGAAGCAACATATATTAAATGCGGATTTCACCTATTGGTGAACCTGAACACGATCAGCACATAAAACACGTCTAACAGCTGTCAGTGTCATTGTTTTCTTTGGAATATTGACACTGATAGCTCTTGAACTCGGGTCAGCCGGTCGATTCTGTAAAAATCTCACCGTGAAAACTTAGGTGAAGTGAGTTTGTTTTTGCTAGGAATTGACACTATTGACAGCTCACTCTACGCTCACTTCACCTAAGTTTTCACGGTGAGATGGTTACAGAATCGCACTGCAGATTCATAGGTAAAATTCGCACTTAGTGTCATCTTTTTGAGGTATCACTGCTAATTCTTCTTTCTTCTTTTAATGAGCATTAATGCAAGTGCTTCAAAAAACATTGTTTAATTTTATTAGTTCTAAAATCAACAGTCTATAAAAAAAGGTTCTAGCTTAATACAATAATAAAATAAGTAAGCAAGAGGCACCGTCCAATAATAATAATTTGTTAAAATACTTGAACAGTATTTTAACAAATTATAAAAATCAAACAGCGTAATAAAGCCGATGCACATGCACGCGATATGTATGGTCTAATAAAAGTCGCGTGCACACAAGCTGATGATGCGTGGCGTAGCGCCGGATTAAACAGTCAAACTGGAAATACCACGGCTTTGCCTCCATGCCTCCATGGCTAGACATGAACGTACTGTCAGCGCGCTTTAACATTCGGATTTGCGCGGATCGGGGATATTAAACAAGCTGGCCGGCTCCGCTCAATGCGCGTCAAATACGTAGCAGATGCGTGAATAGACATTTCGAAGCTTGACCAAAAGTAATTTTGCATACGTCAATGTTTCTATGGGTGTAGTATATTCACGTTAGCATCGTGTTTATTATTTTGGACTGAACATTGATTTTGGGGTTTGTAGGTTATTAAAACTGATACTGAGTTCCATGAAACCCGAAGTATGTATATCTGATGAACCTCAAAATTAAGAAAAGCGGCCAAGTGCGAGTCGGACTCGACCATGAAGGGTTCCGTAGCAGCAAGTTACATAATATAAAAGTTCGTTGTAACTTTGATCGATGTTTTAATAATAGACCGATTTATGACGTATTAAAAACTACTTACTAGATCTCCTTCAAACCAATTTTCGGTGGAAGTTTACATGGTGTTCATCATATATTTTTTTTTAGTTTTATCATTCTCTTATTTTAGAAGTTACAGGGGGACACACATTTTACCACTTTGGAAGTGTCTCTCGCGCAAACTATTCAGCTTAGAAAAAAGTGATATTAGAAACCTCAATATCAATTTGAACACCACACACCCCACAGGTATGGGTTTGATGAAAAAAAATTTTCGAGTTTCAGTTTGGGGAACCCCCAAAATTTATGTATTTTTTTATATTTTTGTGTGAAAATCTTAATGTGGTTCACAGAATACATCTATTTACCAAGTTTCAACAGTATAGTTCTTATAGTTTCGGGAATAAGTGACTGTGACATACGGACGCACAGTATTGTTTTTGCCTCGAAAAACGGACATCCCTTTTTTATTAGCTTATCCGATAGAACAGGTTATTTTAAAAGTAAGAGTAAAATGATAATTTTGTTCCAATCTGGAGTATAATTTTTTTAAATTTAAACCTACAAATAAAAAATATTATTTTTTGTGAAGTGATGACCCTAAAATCAAAATTATCAGAAAAACTTTAGAAGTGAATAACTCCTAGATACCGCGAGATTTGGATGTGTGTTTTTTTATAGTGATTGGTTGGGGTCTAAATATGATTTACAATAAATATTGAATCCAACTAAGCAAAGTTACAACCATGAAAAATCAAAATCTAAAAACACAAGAAAAGCATATTTCTTTACATTTGTACTAGTTTTGTACTTGTGTGTTTGTATTTTTTTCCAAATATCATTAATATAGTTATATTACACATAATAAAGAAAAGGGTAAAATAATGCGTATTTTTTTTGTAATTAATTAATTTAGAAAAGTAGGAAAAAAAATTTTAAAAAAATTTACTCGTGTTTGTTTGGTGTACAATTGGCACACGGGTATTTTACTCATACTTTTAAAACCACTTATTGTTTTATCGGATAAGTTAATAAAAAGAGGATATCCGTTTTTCGAGGCAAAAACAATACTGTGGGATGGACAGACAGACAGACATGACGAATCCATAAGGGTTCCGTTTTTTGCTATTTGGCTACGGAATCCTAAAAAACGATGTAAATACCTAATCAAAACGGATAGTGTAAAAATGTGTACCTGCCTAGCCCTCTCACAAGACAAATGTTAAACTATTTAGTAACTTAATAATAAAGAAACATTTATAAAGACAGAAATTAACAAGTTACACACGAATCTAATTACTACTAAGTACAATGAAACAACTAAAAACATAATACAACTACAACCTACACTACTAAAGCAGTGGTAGTGATAGTAAGGTTTACTCACAGATAATGTAGGTTCAAATTAGCTTTATAGCTTTAAAACAACACCCATGATATACAGAATAGGAAATGAAGATATCAAATGATGAACTTGCAACAAATAAATGAACATTTCTAAAGACAGAAACAAGGTATACATGAATTAGATTACTAGGACATTACAAGAAAATCAATCTAGAAACATAACACAACTAAGTGACTATAACCCACACTTTCTAGGGAAAATACGTGTAGTAGCTAGGAGTGACAGTAAATAAACGGGGCATGAAATTAAAAATGTTCGATAGTTGGTTGTAACCGCATCCGGTGCGACAGGCAGCAGGCAAATAGGAACTATTTGTTCCGAAACGTATCAGGTAGGGCACACGCACGACCGCGAAATTCTCGTACCGACTAGAGTTAGACGAACGAGGATAAACGGAAATCTAATTTTAGGTTTTAGACTCGGAGTGAGTAGTTAGGCCTCGTTTGTATATGTCATTAAAGAAATCAGGTGCGGTATACGTTTTAATATATGGACGAAGTATTTGTAAAATATTTGTTGAGTTAGTTAGTCTCATTATATGAGCGCCAGTAGCTCAAACTCAAACTTTTGCATTTATTTCAATTAAACCAACTAAAGGCACTTTTGAATTGTCAAAGAGTCGGTCAGTTATCCAGAAAGTTAAAGCTTCAAATAAATTGAAATTTTCGCAATTGAAAAAAATTTAAGCACATTCCAAAACGTAGATCTCTATGGAGAAGAACGGGCAAAAAACTCAAAGGACACTGTTTTAAATCAAGATTACAAAATCCTGGGTACATTATTCTTCTATTGTGAGAACAATGTAAAAACAAAATTTAAACAATTTAAAATATACGTAAAGATTAAAAATAAGCCCTGGCAGTTAAGATATGACCAGTCTCATCTGACGGCGCCCGTTCACGAACATGACGTGTAGATCAGCATCGTCCAGCTCAACCATTTTGTAGGGAACCAAATGATCCAACACACACGCCACCATGAGCGAGACATTTAAGTGAGCATGACATTACTCTCAACTGCCATTTTGCTTTTCAGTCAACATACATCATAATCATAACATAATAAACGGCTCCATGATACTCACATTCACAAAATTGAAAGATTAATAAAATTTTACTACGAAAAGGAAAGTAAATAATTATTACTTATTGTGGTATTCAAAAGCTAAAAATTGATTAAATAAAAATAAACATTAAGATCAGACAAAAAAGGGACGCATCTCTTCCAAATATTAATTTAACAAGTGAGCACAAGTGTTTGTGAAGCAGGACCAGCCTTAAGCCAAGCATTTTTATCTACGACTAGCTACTGGCCGCGACTTCATCCGCGTGAATTTTCTTGTTCCCCCGACCCACCCCGTCGCATCGCATTGCCCCCCCGCGCTATTACTTCGTTTTCGCTTAGCGTTCTTTCTCACTTTTTTTCATTTAGCTCGCCACGTAAAGGTCCTACAGTAATGTTAAATATGGAGGTAGTTCCAGAGTTTAGCACGTTCGTTCACCGCATCCCCTTCCCGCTAACCTCTCCCTCCCCCTTCCTCCCCCTCTCACCCACTCTCACAACCCCTTCACCACATCCCCCCCCATCCCCCCCATCCCCCTCCCTTTAACTATGATAGTTAGATATATTGCCTCGCGGACTTTTTTGAAGGTAATAATGAGTACTTTAATCAAAATCAAAAGTCATTTATTCAAATTAGGCTGAGAATCAGCACTTTCTGAACGTCAAAATTACATAGACAGTCCCCACAAAACGCCCGCCCATCCTTCACCATCATCAAATCATGTAGTACATACTTTTTATTTATCATCAATAGTTTTCTCAGCGCACGCCAAATAATGAATTTTATAGGCAAAATTTTGCTACTTTGGGTTACATTCTTGCAATTTTCTGAAGGATCTCAAATTAAAAAAAAAATAAATATAGCCTATGTTACTTCCTGATAAATTAACTATCTACTGGTGAAAAAATGGTTACAATTGGTCTAGTAGTTTCGGAGCTTATTCGGTACAAACAAACAAACAAAAAAATCTTTCCTCTTTATACTATTAGTATGGAAGTATTGATATACGAGTATAAGTAAAATATAGCCTTTTGGTAACGCACTACGGGTACTTACGTGTCACGCTTGACATTTTATTTTTATTTTATTCAAAAGGAACAGCTAACAGCTACAACATTTAACTAACATAAAAACTAGAAATATACAAAACATATTGTAGACAATATTGCTGCCCATAACGCTGTTCACAGATTAAATAGAAATAAACACACAAACAGTGAAATTAATCGCTAAGGTTACAAATACAATTTTTGTGCTATCTAAATTACATACATATAATCTAAGTATATACTCGTAAAAGAAGAAACTGGCTGACTGACTGACTGACTGATATATCACCGCACAGCCCAAACCGCTGGATCTAGAGGTTCCAAATTTGGCAGGTAGGTTTGTTATGAGGTTTAGGGGTGCATTAAGACAGGATTTTTCAAAATTCACCCTCTAAGGGGGTGAAACGGGGGTCCAAAGTTTGTACGAAAAATCTTATTCCTTGAATTAATAGACTTGTAATTTGGCAAGAATATTTATCTAAGTAAATTATAAAGTTTGTAATTTTTAGGTTTCCTAAACTACCCCCTAAAAAGGGATATAGGGGGTGTCAAAGTTTGTATGGAGTAATTTTAACGCGCGGTCCGATTAACTCGAAGTTCAGTATTTATACTTGAGATCAAAAATGAAGAATAACGTGTATCAGGATTTTTCAAAAATCTAAAGGGGTGAAGAGGTGTAGTCAATTTTACAGGGCAAGTTTTACTGTGGGGTTGATCAACTCGAAAATTGGTGGTAATAATCTTTCAGTCAAGTTACGGAAATATCCTGTACTGAGGAGGGCAAGGAGGAAGGAGAGGGTGTGGTGAGGAGGCAAAAGGGGAGGATGATCAAGGAAGGAGGAGAGGGTTAGGAGGGTGTGAGGGGGAAGGAGGCGGAGAGGGGGAAGAGGGGGAGAAGAGGAGTTGTTGAGGGTAGAGGGAGAGGGGAAACCAGTGAAGGAGGAGGTTAGCGGGAAGGGGATGTGGTGACGGGATGAGAGGGAGAGGGGATGGGGTGGGTGAGGGTGTGAGAGGGGGCGGTGAGGGGGACGATAGAGGAGGGTGAAAGAGGTGGGAAGGGGAGGGGCTGACAGGAGGATTAGAAAGAGAGGAGGAGGGGTGAGAGGGGGCTTAAAGGGAGACGGGGAGGGATGACGAGTGCCTTTATACCTTAAAGTTGCTTTTTGTACAGCATTGATGCATTGAAAAAACCCTGCCCGATAGAAATAACCGAAACATAAAAAGTCGGCACAAAAAACAGGAGAAAAACTCCAGTCTGCGTCGGAGCTGAGACACACACACTTTTTTTGTTTGTTTGAACGCGCTAATCTCTGGAACTACCAAGCGGACTTTAATAATTATTTTTGCATTTGATAGCCCAGTTTTTAAGGAAGGCTATAGGCATATTTAACAGCACTCTAGGACTCTTAGGTGCCGAGCAAAAAGAAAAAAACCGGCCAAGTGCGTCGGAACACCCACAATGAAGGGTTCCGTTGTTGAAAAGAATTTATCCCAAAAACAAACTAAACAATGGATCCCAAAAAAAAAAAAAATGTATGTTATAAAACTACAAATTAACAATTTTCGAACTTTTTCTTTTATTTGTGCTGGAAGACCTTGCTTCTTGGCAAATTTAATTATTCTAGGTCAACGGAAAGTACCCTATAGGTTTTGATTTACTTGCGACAGTTGCGAGTATCAAAATGTGTCGCAAAATGGCCGTATTTTTTTATTGCGTTGACTTAGAAGCTTGTTTTTTTTAGAACTCTAAGGGACTACAGACGTACGTATTCGATATTAATTTCAACTTGATATCTCCACGCGTCCTTGAGAAAAAGGATCTTGACAGACTGACAGACTTGAATTTTCTTTTTATGCGATAGAATTATAAATTAACATCTTTCAGATTTTTCCTTTACTTGTGCTGTGAGACTTTGCTTCTCGCCAAATTTCATTATTCTAGGTCAACGGGAAGTACCCTGTAGGTTTTGATTTACTTGCGACAGTTGCGAGTATCAAAATGTGTCGCAAAATGGCCGTATTTTTTTATTGCGTTGACTTAGAAGGTTGTTTTTTTTAGAACTAGAGTTCTAAAAAAATACGTCCGTACGTGCGTCGTCGTCGTATACGTCTATATAGCCGCTTAGAAGGGGCTATATAGACTTACGTATTCGATATTAGTTTCAACTTGATATCTCCACGCCTCCTTGAGAAAAAGGGTCATGACAGATTGACAGAGTTCAAATTTTTTTTTATATGATAGAATTACAAATTAACAATTTTCGGACTTTTTCCTTTATTTGTGCTGTGAGAGCTTGCTTCTTGCCAAATTTCGTGATTCTAGGACAATGGGAAGTACCCTATAGGTTTTGATTTACTTGCGAGTATCAAAATATGTCGCATAAATGGCCGTATGTTTTTATTGCGTTGACTTAGAAGCTTGAGTTTTTTAGGACTCCAAGAGACTATAGACTTACATATTTGATATTAATTTCAACTTGATACCTCTACGAGTTCCTGAGAAAAAGGGTCTTGACAGACTGACAGACAGACGGACAACGAAGTGATCCTATAAGGGTTCCGTTTTTTCCTTATGAGGTACGGAACCCTAAAAAATCAGAAAGAACCCTAAGCAAAAATTAAATAATAGCGTGGGAAAACAATGCATCAGCAGCAAGGAATTTCCGAATTTTGGCAGAAGCTATCTATCTATATAAGTAAAAAGAGAAGTCCTGACTGACTGACTGATTGACTGACTCATCAAAGCCCAGCCCTAACCCTTGGAAATATTAGGTTGGGGAAAAAGTCTTTTCGCATTATAGTATGTATGAACTTAAAATAAAATATCTTTGGCTATACTATTTGTATCTGGCTAGTTTTGGTATCATTGAAAGTTTAAATTTTAAAGAACATAATTCCAAATTCAAATTAGGAAAATGTGAGATTTTCATTTGTTTTTCGTACTGTCAAGATAAGTGAATCTAATGAAGAAATTCGATTCATTTTAAAATTTTACTACAAAAAAGGTAAAAATGCAACGCAAGCCGCGAAAAAAATTTGCGATGTTTATGGACCCAGTGCAGTGTCTGTGAGAGTAGCACAAATTTGGTTTAAGCGTTTTCAATCCGGAAATTTTGATGTCAAAGATGCACGTCGCTCTGGTCGCCCTATTACGGATAAAATGGATGCCATTTTTGAAAAAGTGGAGCAAGATCGGCATATCAGTAGTTACGACGTAGCTGAGGAACTGGGAATTGACCACAAAACAGTTTTGGCGCATTTGAAAATAACTGGGTACACAAAAAAGCTCGATATTTGGGTACCTTACGAGCTCACTGAAAAAAACCTAATGAACCGTGTACTCATTTGTGATTCTTTATTACGACGTAATGAAACCGACCCATTTTTGAAGAAGCTGATAACTGGTGATGAAAAGTGGATCACGTACGACAAGAACGTGCGAAAAAGGTCGTGGTCAAAGGCCGGTCAGGCTTCACAGACTGTGGCGAAACCCGGGTTACCTCTTATGCTGTGTGTGTGGTGGGATCGGAAGGTCATTATTGATTATGAGCTGTTACCACCAGGCAGGACCCTCGATTCTGATCTCTACTGCGAACAACTGATGAGAAAAAAGCAAGAAGTTGAGAGAAAGCGGCCGGAATTATTCAACAGAAGGGATGTGGTTTTTCATCATGATAACGCTAGACCTCACACATCTTTAGCCACTCAGCAAAAATTAAGAGTGTTTGGCTGGGAGGTGTTAATGCATCCACCGTATAGTCCTGACCTTGCACCTTCAGATTTCCATCTGTTTCGGTCTCTTCAGAATTCTTTAGGCAGTGTCAGGTTAACATCACGAGAGGACTGCCAAAACCACTTGTCGCGGTATTTTGATCAGAAGTCACAAAATTTTTATAGCAATAGGATCATGTCTCTACCTACAAGATGGCAAAAAGTTATCGAACAAAATTGTACCTACATACTTTAGATAAATGTAAATAATGTATATTAAAAAATGTTTTGAATTTTCTTAAAAAATGCGAAGAAACTTCTTCCCCAACCTATTAGACTAGACTTCTCACATGTATAATTTCAACATGAACGATGTAACCAATATTTTGTAAAAATATTTTGATTTAAAAGAGTGTCCGTGGAGTTTCTTGCCCGTTCTTCTCCACAGGGATCTACTACGCTTTGGAATGGGCAACTAGCTTCATTTTTCTGACTGACCGACCCATTGGCAATTCAAAAGTGTCTGTAATTGGTTTATTTGAAATACATGCTTTGAGTTTGAGTTAGAAAGCTGAAATTTTAACAAGTAGACAAGGAATAAGGAAGGAATTCCCAGTAGTACGTTCGCGTGGGATATTTCCCGACATCCACGCGGGTGAAGCCGCGGGCAAAAGCTAGTATATGATACTCAAAAAAGCGGCCAAGTGCGAGTCGGACTCACCCATGAAGGGTTCCGTAGCAGCAAATAACATAATATAAAAGTTCTTATAATTCGCTGTAAATTTGATCGATGTTTTAATAATAGACCGATTTATGACTTATTAAAAAAAAACTACTTACTAGATCTCGTTCAAACCAATTTTCGGTGGAAGTTTACATGGTAATGTACATCATATTTTTTTTTTAGTTTTATCATTCTCTTATTTTAGAAGTTACAGGGGGGGGGGAGGGGGCACATTTTACCACTTTGGTAGTCTCTTGCGCAAACTATTCAGTTTAGCAAAAAATGATATTAAAAACCTCAATATCATTTTTGAAGACCTATCCATAGATACCCCAGACACGTATGGGTTTGATGAAAAAAAATATTTGAGTTTCAGTTTCAAGTACGTTCGTAAGTTCCTTATCGCGTTGTGAAGGACGGAAAAAATTTCACGAAAAGTTGTAACGACACTTTTTGCTATAGTAAGCTATTGTAAGCTGTGCGACGTGCGCATGTTTCTCTGTCTGTCTCTCTCTCTCTCTCTCTTATAGAAAGATTAAGTTTATATTACATTATATTTGTTAATAATAAAAAAAATATTATTATAACTTAAAAAAAAAAATATTACAATTCCTTCACTAATTAATCGAAAGGAGCTTCGTCGTTCCATCCGGGTGTCCCTTGACACCTCTCAACTTTTTTATTTTTCTATTTTTGTGTGAAAATCTTAATGCGGTTCACAGAATACATCTACTTACCAAGTTTCAACAGTATAGTTCTTATAGTTTTGGAAAAAAGTGGCTGTGACATACGGACGGACCGACAGACAGACATGACGAATCCATAAGGGTTCCGTTGCTTGCCATTTGGCTACGAAAACCTAAAAATGGCACAAAAAAAAATATTCACGAAAGCTCCGTAGGTACATAAGGCTTTTGAACGTATATCCCTATAAGTTCAAAAGTCTTATACCTACGGATCTTGCAAAAATGTCTATATATTCAGAAGCCTTATTTTAGGAATCGACCATTCTGCGAACAGGCGAACGCAAGCCACAGTTGGACTTGCAAGTGCCCTCTGAAAAGAATCTGCCAGCGCGCACCTTTCGCTTCTGGACTGTCCTAGGAACCGCATAATACAACATGTTGGACAGTTCAATGCAGTCAAAGTATTAGTAACAATATTATATAAATTCATGGCTTCTAAGTACTTACGTCTATTTTCAAGTGTTGCGAGCTTATACTTTGCAAGCAAATCTTGATAAGGCAAATTATATCTATAGCATCTGTGATGCATGGTACGCAGGAATTTGTATTGAACACGCTCAATTACCTCAACATATACTTTTTGTAGTATGGACTCCAGACGGACATGGCGTACTCCAGTTGAAAGCGTACTAGAGACTTATACAAGCAAATATAGGAAGAAGGCTTTTTTAAAATCGACTGTTGATCGTATTACAAATCCGTATATTTGATACGCTTTTTAACAATCTTTCCTATATGTAGGTCTAAGAAAAGCGTACAATCAATGACCGAGATCACGAATAAAGTCCACTTTAAGTAGGGGTGCATTGCACAACGAGTATGTATAATTTATTTTAATTTTATTTTTTGTAAAGTTTAAGAAGTTACACTGCTCAGTTGCAACTTATTTTCTGGTAATAGCAGGATCCAAATCTTGCTGCAGCAGAAGGCATATGTTTGTCTTATGGCTCTATGTACCTTGAGGTCGTCGGCATATAGTAAAACTTGGTATTACGAAAGCATTGTTTGATGTCATTTATATATAAAATAAATAAAAGAGGACCAAGTATAGAGCCTTGAGGCACACCAGAGGTCACCTGTGCGATGTTAGAAAAGCATCGATTGATTAAAATCCTCTGACTGCGACATTGTGTAATTTATTTCATCACCACTGCTCTCAAAACAGTCAAGGATAATATCTTGAGGAAACCGGCATGTCCTTGAACCAAAAATTCGGAGACATGTAACATCCACCAACCCGCATTGGGCCCACGTGGTGGATTATGTATGACCCACTTCTTCGAGACGTGTGTCCCAGCAGTGGGAACGTATAGGCTGATTATAAGTATATTGTTACCCAACATTATTTCAACTTCGACAGAAACTGTCCCACAGTTTCTGTCGCAGTTGAAATGAATGCACTGATGATGCACTTTTGCTCAAAGATTCTACTTGTTCCTGGGCCCAAGACTCTATACTTAACATAGCTAACAAAAAAAAAGAAATTTTCTCCATGACAAAGAGAGAGTGTAAACAGAAGGTGATGAGCTGGCTTTTATCACTTACTTATGACGAAACTGAAAAACTGTTTCATGTCCCTGCATAAATTGCTATCAAGTATTTTGTATTGTTAACTCCACTCATACTCATACACACATCTCTTACATAGTTAAAACTCACACACAAACACACATCGCACACATCTCTACCCTCACCCCCACACTCACATCCACCTCCACTCACACACACACACCTTAACACACCCTCACTCACACACAAACGCAACACACAATCACAATCATACTATTTCGTTCTCTTGCTCTTAAATAATGCCTTAATAGTGTTATGTACTTACCTCAATTACAATTTATTATTATTTTTTTTTTCACTTGCATGGTATTTTTATTTTATTTTTTTAGGCTTTCAAATCAAAAATTTTTGTTTATTTTGTACCTAGAATGCTCCTTTTCTAAAACTACAAGTGTAATATTAAGCTTTATGGCTCTAATGTATTTAATTATTATGTGAATATGGGCGCTGATACCTATAACACAAGATATTAAGTTATCTTAGCTTAGGTATTAGTAGCAACTCCAATATGTAAACTTTTTAACTACCTTTTGGCCTATTTTATGTAAACCGGTTTCTTTATGTTAATATTGAAGGTGCAAATAAACATTTTTATTATTATTTTTTTTTTTTTTTACTGATGCAAAGTAAGGCTGCATATTGAGCACTCCGGTTCCAAATCTAAATTTAGACTAAGATGAAACAAAAAGATATATGATGACTCCAGAGGTAGTTCTACCTAATATATTTATCACCATATCTTTTTATGTAAAATTGTAATAGTGTTTTTTTGACGACTTTTGTAATGTTTTGCGTAATTGTCTAATTGTAATTAATTCGTAATGTTATATAATATTTTTAATTTCACATGTACGCACGGCTACAGATCAAGCTATACATTTCCAGTATAGGCTGATCTCGCATTGTATAGGTTTTCCTTACAATGAGAGGTCAGTGTAAACTGGAAATGTACAGATTTAATGCATAGTTTTTTTTTTTTTGTTTCAATGTATAGCTTGTTTTTTTTGTTGCAGTTAGCAACAAAAGTCGATTAACACTTCAGTTTTTAAATCTTAATTATTGAAGAAGATATTTAATTAAAATCGGAACAGAAGTAAAATTTAAAGAGCTACTAGAAGACTCTTCGGTATTTTAGGAAAAAAGGAGATAATCAAATCATTTTGTATTAGTTTACATGATGTGTAAAAGTGGCAGTGTTAATCGACTTATGTTGCTGACCGTACATGCATAATATGGAATTATGGACTGGTTCCGAAATAAATGAACGTTAATTTAATTTAAAAAAAGTTCTTTGCAAACCAAATGGTTAAATCAAGTTTTTATTATTCTTTAGATTTCTTTAAATATTAACAAAATGTAGTATCTTTATTGTTTGCTCTTAAGTTTTTACACCTACATTTCAGATTTTCTTTTAATTGACGTCGTTATTTTTACTCTCTAGTATAATAAGACTGTAAAAATATTGATAAGAAAATGTAAGCTCTTGTTTTTTCTAGATTATCTACAGATTGCTTCGCAAGATCCGCTTGCCTACGCAATAAAAATAGCTTTCTTACAATATTATTATCTAAAGTAAGCAGTAAGAAACTTCATTTCTTGGTTATGATTGTGTTTTCTCAACGGGATTATGAAACGATATCCTTTTACCGTTAACGCGAAAAACTCATTAGCTCATTGACTTGGTACGGTCAATTCTGCTTACGATATGGAAGCAATCAAATGTTATTCTGTATGTAGCTATTGGTTTTATTTCCTTGTACTTTTTTTAACCGACTTCAAAAAGGAGGAGGTTCTCAATTCGTCGGAACATTTTTTTTTTTTTTTTTTTCTTTATGTATGTTCCCCGATTACTCGAAGATGGCTGGACCGATTTGGATTTTTTTTATTTTATTCGAGAGGGTATACATCACAGTTGGTCCCATATAAAATTGATTAACTTTGCTTGGGTAGTTTTTGAGGTAGCTTCAATAATACGTATTTTTTCCCCACTTTTATATGGATGATGTTCTAGTTTGTTTTGCAGATAGTGGTAGGGTAAAACCGGGATAGATGCCCCACTTTTCGAAACTGTTTCATTATTTGAATACCAAACATATTTGCTTAGATTGACCCTGTAATATAGTTAGTTTAATCATTCATAAAGCTTTAGAAACTGTATTTATTTACCTAACCATTACTGGTTTTGCAAAAATGTAATTCTTGCGAAACACATTTTTTGGGGATAGGTGCCTACCTATATGGATAGATGCCCCACTATGAAATCACTTAGGAGGATAGATGCCTGTGATGCGGGATAGATGCCTTTTTAAATAATCAACAAGAATACGTAATCACAATGTAATATTTATTTATTATCTTCATGTGTAGGTAATATAAAATGCTTAACCATAATTATATTTATGCATGTCTTTAACAAAAAATACAAAAAAAACTGTTTAAGCGATAACATATTAAAACTATCATATAGAATCATCTCAAACGAAACATTCCCGTTTTAACGTAGAAATAATTATTTAACATTAAAAAAAAATCAACATTCATATGAATCTCTAACAAAATAAAAATTAATAATTTCGTTTAACCTTAGTAATTATTTAAACATTCAAAAAAATCAACATATTCGTAAGGAACTATCCTTCATTAAGTGGAACCGGACATTTTAAGTTTTCCACATCTTGAGCAATAGTTCTTAAAAAGTGTGCATGTTTCGTGCAGCCACTTCTGACACATAATACACTGGATCCAATCAGATTTAGACTTCGTGTTATTATAGGTATCGAAGCATTCTACGCAAACATTTTCATCTATAGCATTAGTCTCTTCTAATTTTTTTTTTTTAGTTTTTTTCACGGGTAGTCCTATGGTTTTTTTTACCTTTTTCGGCATTAGGTGAGAGGTGATCTTCATTTTCACTGTTTGAGCTATAAATAGCTAGTCTTTTACGTAATCCACGATCCTTGTTTACTTTTAAATAATAATCATTTTCTTTATGACTGCAATCAGTCACGTCACCATCTGTTTCTTCACTTGAGTCATAGTTTTTCTTTGGTTTTCCTTTCTTATTTTTATTTTTTTGTATTTGTTCTTTGGCTTTTTTATTTGCTTTTTTTATTGTTCGTCTTTTTTTGGTAGCTTCAGTCTTGTTTATCTTAGATTCTATTTGTTTCTTTTTCCTGTCAGCAATATCCCTTTTTTCTTTTATTTTTTCTCTAGAATTGAGAATATCTGCCGATTGTTTAGCTCTCCTTGCTAAAGTCAGAGGAATTTGTGGTATTGGTGATGCTTCGACTAAAAATTTAGAAGGTGTTTCTTTTTCTTCGTTATTTAGAATCCGTATTAGTGAATCATCACCTATATCAACAATATCAATAATCGTATCTTCTAAAATCTGAGGGTCGATCAAAAGGCTAGGTGAGTTTCGGTTGAATGAAGTTGATGGCATATTGGGTGGTGTTATGTTCAGGTCTGCGACATACAAATATTCGTTTTCAAATGTAGTTGGACAATCAATTGAAGAAATCGGAGGTATAGTTGTTTGTGTTCTGTGTTCAACTTCAACATGCTCACAAGGTTCTGCATTTTCGTTTAAAGAAGATGTTTGAAGAAGCGCTGTTGTAGTTTGATGTAGCACACAGGGTTGATCAGGATCATTGTCACTGCGATGTGCAATATCAGATATAGTGAAAACAGAATCGGGCAAAGCATTAGGATTTAGTGGATAAATCCCACTTCTTCGAAAGCCAGCAAGAGCATTTGCAGGTGTAGTAGCGCGTATCCATGCGTTGCGTATAAGGGTTCCAGCATTATAACGGCTTATCTTTTTATTTGGATTTGCGCGCATAAACTGATTAGTCTCATGATTAAAGTATGTTTTAAATGGCCCAAACACCGCTACGTCTAATGGTTGTAAAGCTGAGGTAGTGTGGCTGGGTAAACATAACAAAATAATATCGTTATCAGAAGCAACTTGCAGCATGTCTGGTGCGGATGAATGAGATGAGTGCCCGTCTAAAATAAGCAGAACCTTACCTTGCGGTTTCAAAGCTATGAAGTGTTCCGTAAGCCACTTATAGAAAAGATCGGTATTTATGTATGCCGACTTTTTGTTCATGTACACTTTTGAGCCCAGTGGTAGACCGTTCTCGAATTCTGGTTTCTTATTTACACCTTTAATTATTACTACTGGTGGGAGAAAATTACCAATGGCATTGCAACAGGCTACGATAGTCATTGTTTCACCTTTCTCCGCAGATGTAACTGAATTTACTACTTTTGCACCTTTCTTTGCAACAACTTTGCCAGGCTTATTGTTAAGCTGAACTCCTGATTCGTCCATATTATAAATCCTTTCAGGCTTATCCAAGAGATCATTATCGGCCAGGACTTTTGTCAGAAGTTCATGAAAATTATTCACTTCTTCTCTGCTAAGACCTTTAGCCCTAGCGACAGATAAACCTTCTGCTTGCCTAATAGACAACTCTGGATTTCGCTCAATAAAACTTTTGAACCATTCATTCCCAGCTATCTGGTTTCCATTATCAAAATTGTGTTGAATCTGTAGCTTTTCGGCAAATTGGTATGCTAACGTACGTATAGATCGTCTATCTGGGGGAAATCCCGCGTCGCTAAGCTTCAAAATGTGCGCTACCAACCTTTTTTCGTGTTCAAAACCCAGGACAGGATGTTTTCCCAAAGTCAACTTAGTTTGGTTTTTAATAGCGTAACGCCTTTGCAATGTTCTGGATGGAATCCCAAATTGTCTGGATATTTCATTGATCCCCAATTCTTTTTTATCCAATTCATGAAAAGCTGACTGTAACTGCTCTGTTGTCCAAGAAACTACTCGAGCTCGTACGCCCTCCTTTCTTTTGTATTTCCTTGGCATGGCTCACCTACAATAAGCAAAGTAAGTATAAATAAAACACAGTATCTACACTCATTTCTTTACATTCGAATTATGAAATTAAAGTTGGATACATTTTTTTTTGGTGTTTTTTTAATATTCTACTATTAGGAAATACCAAAATATTCACGACTATGACTTTTAAATACTTTGATAAGGCTCTTGCAGTATAGAGGGATAGATGCCCCTAAAGTCAACTATCCCTTGTAAACTCGGGCCAACTATCCTTTTCACTAGGGATAGATGCCTCTCATTATTTTTTATATAAAATAAATGCAAACATCAGTGATTGACTCTTAAATGTATTCTTAAAGAACCAATGTATTAAAACCATTCAAATAAAATGTAATCATTTAACTGTTTATAAAGATATGGAATAGTGAATACTTACGTTTGAAATTTTGAAGCGTTCGTCGCGTCCGCTGCGAATGTAATTCGACACACAAGCGAGAAACGTCCGTCTAGCACAACAACTCGCGCGTCACTGAGGTGGGGGGTGCATGTGGCGCGTATGTAAACAACGAATTTGCTGTTTCGTTCTCTGGTAGTTGAGTTTTTAGAAACGAGGCATCTATCCCAGCGCGGCATCTATCCCGGTTTTACCCTATTAGAATTTGTGTGGGGTAGGTACACAACTAAAAAGTGAAAAATAAAAACTTTTTTACAAAAAAATACAACCGACTTCCAAAAACAACACTACAAAGTGAAAAATAACTTTAATTACGGAAGTCGGTGGCAAAAAAAACGAAAATACATTTAACTAGACACCGACTTCCGAAATTAAAGTTATTTTTCACTTTGTAGTGTTGTTTTTGGAAGTCGGTTGTATTTTTTTGTAAAAAAGTTTTTATTTTAGATTTGTTTTTGGTGTAGGTAATTATTCCAGAAGTGGTATAATATCTTTGTTTTTAATTAGTAATATCATTTGTAATTTCGGAATAGACCTCCCTATTATCACCATTATCAAGTCCAAGAACAATAACAGTATAGAAATCTCAACTGTACGATATGAATAATAAACAACCCTATGTACCCATCCCATTTACTTTACTCACGTACAACAAAAACAGTGAACGAAATCAAAAAGAAGGTTAAAAATTGTCGGACTCAATTGTATGTAGTAGGTGTCAGGTCGCAGGCATGCGAGCCGAGTCCCGGAGTCTCGACGGAGTTGCAAGTCCCGAGTCCCGGGTCCCGCGGTCACGTATAAATTACTCTGAGGGGAATGGCTCCTCTTTGTTGTCCCGACAAACTTACTTTCTTCTAAGGTTTAAATCCTGACTTGAATTACGGGGGTCGCAGTTTAAAGAACTCTTTAGTGCGCATCCGTTAGCGCCATTAGGGTAAATCTGTGGAGAAAGTCAATAAAACTTTAGGGAATTAACTTTAGTTTGCATAATTTATATTGAACGTTTATTAAGAGGTTTGCTAAAGGTATAGACTGATGATGAAAACTTTGTCCCTCTTCCGTGTAACTTAGTGAGGTGAAAATATTTCGAGCTCTCTTTTCGGCACCTATTTTTGGAGCTCCCATTTTGATATTCCGAAATTAAATAATATAATAAATGGAACGCTACGATATTCAGTTAAAATACGCAAAACAATATTTTGCATATTTTATATCAGATATAACAACGTATGTATAAATGTAGGGATTATCAGAATTTAAATCTCAAATGATTCGCGAAATCAGTGGCGCGCAACAAACTCATATCCCACACCAAACACACTGTCAGGGGAGTACGAAAAAACATTAGCATTGTAATTTGACACTAATTAACCATGGCCGTTATGAAAGCGATACATCAACAGTGTTGCCTCGCCGCGCCTACCCACCTATTACCTACCACCATAACTTGAGCTCTAACGCCCTTACAACAATACTTAAATCAGTTATAATGAGGGTAGGTTGTAGGTCGGTCAGGGGTCTTATGAAAGTGGTTGTGTGTCGCAGCGCATTCATCAGAGCAGTTAATTTGCGAGCAGATGAGTCACGACATCATCGCTCATTCATCTTGTGTGCCTATGATAAACTCATACGTCGCGAACATTTGGCGCGATTTTGTGCGACCATGACTTAGTGGCTGTTCCGGCTGGTAGAGTGTGCTTGTTGGTATCGAATTGTGATGAATATGGGCTAATAAATTTAACCATGTATTTTTAAGTGTCCATATGGACTTCCATACAGCAATGGACTGGCAACTAGCTGGGTATACAGTACATACATTTATTTGCAGTATTTCTACTCTACCATTTCCACCCAATAGAAATCGTTACTATCTACAAAGAAACCAACATCAAAAGGGTTTGCCGATGTTTTGTCTATTTTAAAGACGAAGCTTTTAACCTGAACGACATAGACAGCAATAGTTCTTGTTTGACGAAAAAATATCGGAAAAAGTACTTAGTAATTAGGTAGGTACTATTTCGTATGAACAGAAACACACAAACTTGATGGCTCAAATGAATTCCAGAACGCGTTACATTTCACCAACGCCATGCCATATGGTTTTACCAAATGAAGTACTGTCAAAGGTTCAGTTTACACTGGCTGACCACCGTTTGCTAGCAGGTAACGCGAACCACCTATGCTACATTAGTTTGAATACGCACAATGGTGGTCACAGGCAGCCAAATTGTCAATACAACCTGCATTTCCACAATAGAAATTATTAACAGACGACTGATCATGTACATTGGTCATATTGACCAAACCGTGATTTTTAATTGATCAATTAAAATGACTTGCTAGACTAAATTAGATTCATTGAGTCCTTAAAATAAAACATGTTTGTTTCCTGTCCCCGGTGTAGAACAGAGAAGATAATTGTTTTAGCTTAAGGTGATATATTGGAAAAAAACGTGCTTTTTCTTTACCGTGTACCTTATTAGGTTTAAGGAATAGGGATTCAATATTTTAGTGTATGTTTTTTGACTATATGACCTAGTATCCTAGAAAAGGAATACACGATACAATGAAATTTTCTCGATACAAAAATAATGCAAAGTTCTGTCTACTTTTATGTTTTTTTGAGTACCAAAGCGTAACGATTATGAGTTATTCAGTGAAGTTTAATAGGTAGAGAGTAGACGAATCAAGGTTTAAGGAAAACAGTTTTAGTTTTAATAATACTTTTTGTTTAGAAAAGACGGCAATTCGATTTGGCACATACGTTGTTTTATTCCGAGCGCACACACATTATTAAGAATAAGAGGCAACACGCGTAACTATGCGTCATCAGTAGTCATCAGTTACCACGTATTTGTGCTCGTGACTGTAACTACAACCACGAGCACAAATATGTGGTAACTTAGCAAAATTCAACAGCGATTTTCTTGTGAAATTACGATTGTAACTTTCAGATAAGACCTATTTCATAATAGCAGCTTATGGATTCCAAAAAATACTAAGCTCGTACTAACATAAAATTACAGTGAATACAGTAAGAGTACTTTTAAGTTGCTAAGTGTATATGTTACGGCTAAGGATGGGTGTAGAAATAACCTTAAGATTAGCCGGCTAAACTTAAGTTGATATTCGAGGAGAGGCTAATGTTGGAAATAATGTGCATTTTCGATAAATGGTTTCATCATTAGCCGGCTAAACTGCACATTAGCTAATACGCAATGGCTAATGAATAGTCGATCGATACGCGAGGAATGGGAGAAAGCGCACGAGCACGCGACCCCTTCGTCGTAGAATATTATCTTCTCAAAACACGGTGTTCACAAAAAATCATAATCTCAAACAAATCGCAAATCACCACATTCCGAAAACATTACATTCTCTTGTGCCTAAACGGACCCTGGCACTCGCCGGCCGCTGCCGCGGCACCGTTCACTTCGCTCGCTTGGCTCAGAGCGTTATGGGGTCACAGTTCTAACCTAACCTAACCTACTTTTCAGCCATTTTCATTTGCTGCTTCATTTTAAGCCAAGGGGTTACGGCTACACTTAACTTTAGCCGGTTATAGATGAAAGGATTTAACATTAGCCTCTCCTAAAAATAAGCTTAAGTTTAACCGGCTAATCTTAAGTTTATTTCTACACCTATCCTTAGCCGTGACATATACATATCAGAGCTTGTGACTGTCCCTAATCACTTATACGTTTTCCAACAAATCAAATCAAAAGTCATTTATTCAACTAGGCTGAAAAGCAGCACTTTTCGAACGACAAAACTACTTATGACAGTCCTTCAAAACGCCCGCCCTTCGCTTTCAACGTGGGTGGTGATTTGACAATATTCTCTCACAACTTTTCACTGGCGCAGTCTTTTGGGTTTGTAAGCCACTGCTAAACAAAGGCCGTATTTAGCTGTGCCTTATAATAATAGAGCCATATTTCAGTCTTATAGTCGCAACAAACTTCTTAGATCGCTTATCTATAAAAGCTGTTCCAACTAAAACTTGCGGACGTGGGTCAGGCGCATTACATAACCTAATGTTATTTGCATTGTCCATATGAAAAATTCAAAAGAATTAAGCAGCTGCGTCGGCTAGCATCGTAAACATTTCATAGTGTTTTTACGACAGTACCCAGCGGGCCTCGGTCTTGTAAACGGACATGCCTTTACTTCGTGTACGAAACAACGTTTGTCTACATTAGTTGGTTGCTTTGGAACATGTATTTTTGTTTGAAACAATAGTGTCGTGACAAGAATCGTGTAAGTTTTGTAATTTGTGGGGTAATAACTGCGATTAGGGTTTGGTGGCAGTGTTGGTGGGTAGCGTTACGCAAACATTATCCAACTTGACTAAAAGCAAGGTAAAGTATTTTGAGTCACAGGAAAAATCTTCCGAAATAATTAGTGAAGATACAATCAGCGTTAAAAATATCGGGATGAACAGACTGTTCAAAATGTTTTCAACAACTAAGAAAATTAAACTTTATCTCAATTGGCTAAAGTTCTTGTCAGAGTGACAGTTGTCGTGTACTGTCTTCATTCTGAAACATTCCTCGTGTCATTGAGTTAATATTTCATTTTCATAATTGTTTAGGTCATTTTGAACAGTCTGTTCGTCCCGATATTATTGACGCTGACTGTACCTACATGAAAACAAAAACACATAATTTTGTCAATTATTGTTGTTTATTATTGAAAAATATAGAGCAGTAGTGGCCCAGTGATAACGGCCAGTGGCCAGTGGTGCGGCGGTTCAAACCCGGACAGGCACTTTACTTGGTGTGTATTGTTTCATCACCACTGCTCTCAAAACGGTGAGAAGATGGCGGCGGGAAGGAAAACATCGTGAGGAAACCGGATTGTCCTAAAACCAAAAATTCGAGATATGTGACATCTATCAATCCGCACTGGGCCGGCGTGGTGGATTACGGCCCACTCCCTCTCATTGAAAGGACGCCTGTGTTCCCAACAGTGGGAACGTTATGATTGGAAAATTAAACCTTAAAATTTCGTAGCAATTTTTATAAGGGAAAAAGTTCAGAGTGTATACCTAAGAATCCGATTAACAACAATTTCCAATCGGCAAACTATTCTTTCAAAAATTCTAAATGGATACGATAGAATTTTATAAATTCGTGAGATTTTTTCATAAAATATGAGGTATAAATTATCGTACTGCGATGGGGATGAGATACAATGGGGATGAACAAAAAGACTCCCGTCCCGATTCCGTCCACGCGAGTGGAGTCGCGGGCAAAACCTGCTAGCGGGAATATAGTTGAAATAACTCAGCATTGTTTTATTTTCGTGCAAGACTGCAAAAGTTTTGTGCGTTGTTTAATTCTTCATTTGTGTGGAATTATAAACAGTAATTTCGTAGATGCATCCCTGAGCAAAATTTTCTAAAATCCGGTTCTAAATTAAAAGTTATTTTATTGTTCGAAAGCTTCCAGAGTTTGTCTGATCATGTTTGGTATTAAATTAGTTTCTTCCGATTAATTTAGCTTATTATTTTATCAATATCCGCTGAGATTTGTAGTGCCACTTACAAATTGAGTGAATTGATTTGATTACCTAAATACTTATCGCGAAATCAAAGATGTGTTTCAATTGACGTTCTAGAACTTAAATTTTCGTCGATGATTTTTTAATTACAATTTAATAATGTTATTTGAAACAATAATTGTTGGGAAAAGTGGTGAGACATAAAGTTGAACCTATTGAAAACAGATGAATGTGTTCTCTGTTGTGAGTGATTACGTAAGAATTAAACATGAACAGAGTTTGTTTACACTTTCATAAGATATCTTTGGAACAGCAGACGATATATAATTATAAAATGAAGAAAATACAATTCTACGTAAGTATTCCTTTATCTCTCGTGTCATTTTGAGCTTATTATATTATTATGAAAAACGAAACCCTAAAGTGTTCTTAGAGCGTTATCACACTGACGATTTGCAAGCGTGTTTCCAGCGAAGCGATTTGTGAACGTGCTCACTGCGTGTGCGTAGCGCAACGTATTCGCCGCGTTTTCATTATAATTGTACACTCGCTTGTCTCGCTCTCGTTACGCAAACGCGGCGAACACGTTGAGCACTTGTGGTGTGCTCGCCACATGCTTGTTGCAAATTCACGGCGAGTACGCTGCACTTTCGCCTCGCTTTGAACTCGTTCGCAAATCGCCAGTGTGATAACGCGTTTACAGACGAGCGACACACATCAACAGCAGAGGCAACTGCTCGCGTCGACGGCGGTCGTCGACGCGCCAATCTAACAAACAAACAAAAAAAAAACAAACAAAAAAGTTTTATTGGCAAAAGAAAAGGTGATGACAGTCTTGCATAAACACAAATCTGTAGCTTGGTGCTAGAAGAGTCAAAGTATGTTTTTGTGAGAAATGAGATTTTACTCCCAAATTATTGAAAAAGTGATATATTAGGTTGGGGAAAAAGTCTTTTCGCATTATAGTATGCATGAACTTAAAATAAAATATCTTTGGCTATACTATTCGTATCTGGCTGGTTTTGGTATCATTGAAAGTTTAAATTTTAAAGAACATAATTCCAAATTCAAATTAGGAAAAAGTATGATTTTCATTTGTTTTTCGTACTGTCAAGATGAGTGAATCTAATGAAGAAATTCGATACATTTTAAAAGTTTACTACAAAAAAGGTAAAAATGCAACGCAAGCCGCGAAAAAAATTTGCGATGTTTATGGACCCAGTGCAGTGTCTGTGAGAGTAGCACAAATTTGTTTTAAGCGTTTTCAATCCGGAAGTTTTGATGCCAAAGATGCACGACGCTCTGGTCGCCCTATTACGGATAAAATGGATGCCATTTTTGAAAAAGTGGAGCAAGATCGGCATATCCGTAGTTACAACATAGCTGAAGAACTGGGAATTGACCACAAAACAGTTTTGGCGCATTTGAAAAAAACTGGGTACACAAAAAAGCTCGATATTTGGGTACCTCACGAGCTCACTGAAAGAAACCTAATGAACCATGTACTCATTTGTGATTCTTTATAACGACGTAATGAAACCGAACCATTTTTGAAGAAGCTACTAACTGGTGATGAAAAGTGGATCACGTACGACAAGAACGTGCGAAAAAGGTCGTGGTCAAAGGCCGGTCCGGCTTCACAGACTGTGGCGAAACCCGGGTTAACTCGCAACAAGGTGATGCTGTGTGTGTGGTGGGATTGGAAGGGCATTATTCATTATGAGCTGTTACCACCAGGCAGGACCATCGATTCTGAACTCTACTGCGAACAACTGATGAGATTAAATCAAGAAGTTGAGAGAAAGCGGCCGGAATTAATCAACAGAAGGGGTGTGGTTTTTCATCATGATAACGCTAGACCTCACACATCTTTAGCCACTCAGCAAAAATTAAGAGAGTTTGGCTGGGAGGTGTTAATGCATCCGCCGTATAGTCCTGACCTTGCACCTTCAGATTTACACCTGTTTCGGTCTCTTCAGATTCTTTAGGCAGTGTCAGGTTAACATCACGAGAGGACTGCCAAAACCATTTGTCGCGGTATTTTGATCAGAAGTCCCAAAATTTCTATAGCAATGGGATCATGTCCCTACCTACAAGATGGCAAAAAGTTATCGAACAAAATGGTACCTACATACTTTAGATAAATGTAAATAATGTATATTAAAAAATGTTTTGAATTTTCTTAAAAAATGCGAAGAAACTTTTTCCCCAACCTATTAATTATGTGTATTAAATGGGCGTAAGTGTAACGACAATCTCTCAAAAGATACTATGTTAAAAAGGATACTATGTTAATTATGATTAAGTGTTAAAATCTAAAGCGACGCTTGTAGTTGTAGCGTGTCCCGTCCGCCATTTTGCCAGTGGTCTGCGAAAATAGTTCAGGAGTGACAAAATGATGGACGCGACATGCTACAACTGCAAGAGTCGCTTTAGGTCGGCGGCTGCCGTCGACGCGTTAAGTTTGCCTCTGCCGTTGACTCGTGTTGCTCGTGTGCAAGAACACTAATTTAGGCACCACAAATATAGTGATTATTGCAATTTTGATTGACTTGTTATAATAATTGTCATTTATCTTATTTTTTTTTTTTTTTTAATTTGACATTCTATTTTTTTATGTAACTCAATTTAAAATGTATTTATTTAATGTTGTTATGTAACGTAATAAATTAATTTGCACACCTCAGTAGGTTATAATACAATGTACTTCTTATATCTGTAACACCTTTATAACATGTATTATGCAAATAAATTATTTGATTTGATTTGTATCTATTAAAATGTTATCTTTTAATTTTGCCACATTTCACAACATTGACCTCAACATAATGACAGACCTAATTAACTTAATTATGTATATAAACATTAATTTGATCACTTTTGTTAATGTAGTGGATCGATATGCAAAGTTAACAAATAGCGGTGCCTACAGTGTTTATTAAAGGCAAACAATGAGCCTGTAACTTGTAAACACGAAGAGCGAGCCCTTGCGGCGATTCGCAATAAGGGTGCGACCTCATGCGGTTCTCAAGTAATGGCGGTGACCCTGATCTGAGATTAGCTTACCTGCTACAACTAAAGCTTTGGTTTTCTAAGAAAGCGGTTCCGTCATATTATATCGGCTGTCTTGAAAATCTGTCATTTTCACCAGTATTTGACATTGAGGTGTCAAAAAACGTTGTGAGGTGTATTTGGACAGCCCTTTGGGACCTTTCACCGCTTCCTTATTTCTTTCTTTGCTATCAACCAACTAAACTCATAATTTTCTCATTTCAACTTTTGATTTTTAGTTCATTGATGATAAAATCACGTTGAAATGATCGCTTCAAGACTTTTAATCGCTGTCATTGAGACCGAAACGTATGAAGTGCACCACAAACGACAGTTGGTAGTTACGAAAGTCTTTCTAATTATAAACTATTCTCCGCTAATTTCGTGATTATAACTATGCAAGACACATGCCAAATGGTTAATGGTAGTGAAAAATGGCTTACCATAAAGCGATCTGATATGGATTTCGGTTTCGATTCAATCATCGATTCTTCCTCAAAACTAACTCATTGTTATTTCCGTTCAATGGTACCTGGTGAAATTAACAGCGCTAAGTGTATGATAAGCACGTATATATCCTCACCATAAAAATCAACCGTCAGTGTAACATTCGCACTAAAACACAGCCTAAGATCAATCGGGCCACAGCCTAACTTATATTTAATGCCGAGTTACTGTTGAGAGTGACGTAACCCGGAATATTATGCTAAGTGTACACGAAACATAAGAGTATGATTGTTTTAGTGAAGTTACGGTTTGAACACTGTGGCTTTCAGCGATATTTAAGTAGAGGTTTGAGTTTAATTTTAGTAAGTTATTTGCGGTATGCTAATGTCGTAGTTTGAAAGGTTACAAAGTATGTAGTCGTTATTTTTTTTTAGGGTTCCGCACTCAAAAGGAAGAAAAAAAGGAACCCTAATAGGATCACTAGGATCACTTATGTTTTTGTCCGTAGGTATATCAGTTGCCAATTTGCTCCGAATCAAATGGACCGATTAAGTTGAACATATGAATTTCTGTGACCCAGACACGGAATTGTAACGTAAATAAATGAATTTTGAGTAATGGGGGTCACTTTTGGGGGCCAAATAAGAAAAAAAAGTTTTCAAACTGTACCGTGTGACGTATCAAATGAAACTGAGAGTCACGAATATTTTTTTTTTTTAATAATTTTAAAATAAATTAATATAAAGCTATTTAAGAAAATAGACGAAAATTGACCATTCCCGTTTATCTCCGAAACCCGAGGCTCAGTGCCTAAAATTTTGGAAAAAAATATAGAATTTCGTTCTATACCCATAGATTACGGGAAAACCTATAAGAAGTCTATGGTCTTAAAATAACATAGTAAATCTCTCAATATTGTTTGTAAAAACTTACATTTGCAGTTGAATGTATGGGAGAACATGTTTTTCAGCTACAATGTTAAGTTTGTTCTTGGGATAAATTCATCCCAACTACGGAACCCTTCATTGTGCGTGGTCCAACACGCTTTTGGCTGGTTTTTTTACAATAAAAAAAATGTGAAAAGGTACTTACTATCTGCCTATAATATGCACCATCACCTAAAAGTAATTAGATGTACTTAGTATTATTTCATTCTATAGGTATTATTTTGTCTCATCGATAGAGACATTAACCACGTCGTCGTCGTCGTCGTCGTCTATAACCACTTTCCTCAGCATGAGAAGAGGACAGTCGTGCATGCCATCCCATTTAAAATAGGATAGAAATGTGCTATTTTTTTTATTAAATATTTCTTGTAAAATTGTTGAAATATTCGTTGTCGTGTAGGTATGTAATACTGCATTATACATAATTTTTGTATATTTAAAGATTTGTAGATACTAAAATAAATAAATATTTTAAATCCTAGCTCAGACAACATTTCACGGTCTATTTTTCACAGTTAGCTTATAAGGCTGAGTATTGAACTCCACTAGGAGTCCTCATTAATTTCCACTAGTATGTCCCGCGGCACGGCCTTCGTGCGGCCCTAACATAAATTCCGAGATAACTTGAACAAACAAGTAGAAGTCCAAATAAGTAGAGCCCTTTAGAATGCGCCCCAAGTGACGAACTCGTTTGTGAACTCAGATAAATAATTAAATTCTCTTTTCGTGCAGTGGAAAAATTTCAGGGATATTGTTTTTTGGGGCAAACGCTGGCAATGTGAGGAAAACTTTGTAGACATGTAGGTTTTTTATAATTTAAAAAATATTACATTCCCTTGCAACATAACAATTCCTCAAAATTTAGCCCAATACTTTACAATTATGAAACAAACATGAAGTTCCATTGCACAAAATCAGTTTGGGAGCACAAGTGTTGAACCGAAACACTATTTACGTAAATAAACTCGTTCCGAAGGCGGTGGACGTCGTCGCCGAGCTTCGTTTAAACTTTTAATCGCTTTCGAGCCGTGATAAACAAATTTTAATTAAGTTTTAATATCACCACGTAATTGCCGAGCCAAACGGATATCACAATTATTTACGTTTATGAATATTTTAGTTGAGTTGTTATTAAATGTTTTGAGATTTTGAATAACAATTTATGTGAGTTGATTTACTCTAGATTACAGCGAATAGAGCCGGCTGTATTATGCCTTCTATAATACTATGATATTCTTCTTTGTTTCTGTTAAATAAATATTTAGTAAAAATAGAATATAATACTCTTTATTACGTAAGTGTTTGTTGTGTATGTGTGTGTACGTATGTGGGGGTGTGTGTGTGAGTGTGGGTGCGGGTGTGTATGTGCATTTGAGGGTGTGCGGGTGTGCTTGTGTGTGTTAATAAGTTTGTATACACACAAACAGTAGAATGCGGTGAAGACGATATAGTGCTGTTTAAACAACCTGCTTTCATTGTTTGATTGAAAATATTCAGTTTAATTTGCAATTTTCATACCAAAATGTAATTTGAACAATCCCTACCTTTTCGTCTTGTATTCCCTTTCTTTTCTTGTAATTATTTTAGTGAGTAAACTAATTAACGTGTGTCTCAAATCCTTTAGTAAAGTCTGAGTAATTCGTGTAGTTGTTTACACGCATCGAGTCATCTCCAGCTCGATTTAGCTTAGGACTACAAGCACATAAATAAGTAGCGTAAAACTAACGTTTATGATTACAGTACAACTATTTTTTTAATGTCCCTCGGCAAACTTCGTGTTTCGTCAGACTTTAGCAGCATTCCTCCCATTTTTAAAATAAATTACTTAATAAGTTAAAAGAGTATTAACAACTCTATATACGAGGAGCTCGTGGCTAAGTAATAACAGCCGCACGGGTCGATCCATCAGGTTAAGCTACGCTTGCCGGGGTTGGTCCGTGGATGGGTGACCATCTTTACATACCGAGACTCCTCCGTGCCTCGGAAAGCACGTTAAGCCGTTGGTCCCGGCTGTCATTCGTGGATCTTTGACAGTCGTTACGGGTAGTCAGAAGCCCGAAAGTCTGACAATCAGTCTTACCAAGGGGTATCGTATTACCCAGTTAATGGGTTGTGGAGGTCAGATAGGCAGTCGCTCCATGTAAAATAATGGTATTCAGCTGCATCCGGTTGGACTGGAAGCCGACCCCAACATAGTTGGGAAAAGGCTAGGCAGATTGATTTAACAACTCTATATACTTCCAAGTCGATTGAGAGGGTCCGGTCTGCACCAAGTGCAAAGGGCAACTGATACAAATCCGTCGAGTGACGAAACACGAAGTTTGCCGAGGGACATTAAGAAAATAGTTGTACAGTACTTATTTATTTTTGAAATGTTAAAAAACAAAATAAAATAATAACGTTTGTTCAAATTAGTGTTCGCGAGGATTTAGTTACAAAACAGGCGGAAAGCCACAAAAATTACCGGGATTTCGTAATTTTTGTACTCGCTCCCCTCCATTTGTCCCTTGGCATATTTTTTATTTATCAACTTAGGTGCTTTCTTTGTTTCCACCGAGCTTATTGTTAATTTCATTGTGTAACGGTCTCACTGAAGAAGTTTTTTCGCTTAACATTGGCTTCCGTGTGAAATTGTTTATGGCTCGTAAAAATTGTGCTTTGTTATTTCATTTGCGTTGTTTCGGTGAACAATTTATTTGATAACCTTTTTTATTTTATAAATTTTGTATGGAACTGTTTGTAATCAAGTTGATCAGTTGTCAAGTTTGATTGTGTTATGATTTATGTTTGCTGTTTCTATGCATAACATTAGGTTTTTGACAAAATATTTATATTTAAAAATTATGTTCGAGTTAAATTTACGCTGCCATCTATTGAATCGTTTGCAAAGATCTCTAGATAGCTGAACTAAATAAGTACTAGCTACAGTAAAACCTCTTTTTGTTCACTTGACAAGTGAAATCGAGATAATGCCACCATTTTTCATCTCGGTAGGAGTGTGGACGATGCGACGTTATTCTGAACGAATTGTACCTCGGGGTATGAATTTAATCTCAGAATTCAGCGTGTCAGATTCATAAGAAACGTCTCTTCGGCGATATTTTGAGTTTTATACGAACATCTTATATAGCGTCTTGTTTTCGTAAGAACATTTATTGAAGCAATAAAGAATATGAAGGTTTTATTGTTGTTTGTTTGGCTTGTTAGGTTGTTTTCAGATTTTTATAACGTTATCTTTGATGGGTGCCTACCCTACCCACTGAACAAAACCTACATCACACTTTTATTTTTTGGTACCTATATATTCTACAAACTCGTTTGTTAAGCTTGCTATACGGTTTATTATTGTTCTTAAAAGGCAGCACTAAATTTTTATTTATTTATTATTTATTTATTTAAACTTTTCGCACTTAAAATGTACAAAGGCGGACTTAATGCCTTAGGCATTCTCTACCAGTCAACCAAGGGTGGTGTAGAGATTAGATGGCAGGTGCTCAGTATGAGAGGAATACTTATAAAAAGAACACTAAAAAAAAAAAAAAATTAAAAAAAAAATTAGTTTACTTATTTTGATTAATAACAAAATGGGTGAAAAACGTTACCATTTCATCGCCATTTTTAACCACAAGATATAAACGTGTTTCGTAAACCTACTACATATTATATGTATACCTCCAACATTTTTCCATTCCCTAACCACGAACGCAAATGCACTCGTCACTTCGCTGGCACTGGAACATGCAACTATCCCACAGGACACGCTAACCCTGCCTCGTCTTGCATACACAAGCCAAGTAAAATGACAGCAAAAATAATAAAAATGCCGGCGCAGCGAGATTCTGATGCAATAAATCATAAATACATTATAAGGCAACGTCTCCGGCGCTTCGTTAAGAAAAACAAACTTGCCTGTTATAGGGCCTGATTCAAGTGCTAAAGTGGAGTGTTTATTTTACACTATTGCTACAGTACAGCTAAATAAACGTTTTGTAGGTTCTTTTGGGCTTTAGGTAATAAATAATAAACGTACCTTAAAAGATCAAGTAACAGTTATTGTCTGATCAAGTGAGACGAAATCGGCATCTATTTACAGAAAATAATTGCATAGAAGAAAAAGTGTCTTCAATTCATAATTATTATGAGGTCATTGTGTATCATTGCAGAGCAAAAGTGTATTTATTGTCTTTACATTTTTTTCTTGGCCTTTTGCAATCTGAGGCCAATATCTAAGTTAAGAGTTTTACTTGTCCCTTCTGCTTCTGGGCCTACCACATTGTCAAGTCCTAGAAATTCCATAATATTGACAAAAAAACTGTGTCATAAAAGCCCTGTAACTATTAACGTAACGCAGTCCCAATTAGAGCCAAAACACTAACCATAACCGCGGTTGGCACAGATATGCGGGATTAAAAGTTGATGCTGTGTGCCGATAAACCGCATATCGGTACTAATGAAAGGTTGCCAAGCCATTACATTAACATTACATCAACACAACAGTTTACAGCTGAACATACCCAGTCATGTTCCATGTAAAAACCCTTAGACATAAAGCAGTGTTGGCCGATTTGTGACCAGCAAAAATTTTCAAATAAATAAATTACTAAAACTATCGAATCCCAAAAATCCATAAATATTCCTTTCAGATTTTTTTTTCGCTTCACAAAGTCAACGAACCTCAAACTTTTCATCGTGAACCCCAACAAAATCAAAAACTTCCAACAAACGGTTACGCGGGTTTACTATTTCTGCAATATTCGCTAGCAGCGTGCGGACAGCCAGATTATAAGTTACAGTTACTCTGCCACTAATGAATGCGAGCGGGATTACCTCCACGACCCACGGGCCACGGCCAATTACATAAAAGTTGGCTGACATTTTGAATCCTGCCCGATACATTCTCCCACTACTCAGCCTTTGAAAGCTTTTAATATTGATAACCGAATTAATTGTCACGTTGCTGTTTCAGTAGTCATATGGTGGAAAAGGTGAACGCTTAATTGCGTATTAAAGAGGTAACGTGGAAAAATATTACGGGGAGTCACCGAAAATATTATTTTACATTTGCAGTATCATGTCGGGAAAATGTTGTGAGAAATGTCAAACTTGAGATTGATTGCTAACACTGAAGTTAAAGTACTAAAGTAAACTTAAAACCGTTCATAATAACAATGCCACATTGGAGTTCACCAGTTTTGAGTGATTAAACTGCACCCTAATTGCGTAACACGTTATTGATCGGAGTTGGTTTCATTTTGAAACAAATTGCTAATCCATTGCTTCATATGTTCGAAAAATTTGTCTGCTCGACAACGTAAATAACGCAATGAATGTTGTTGAACTGTCAAAATGAAACCAACTCCGATTGATAATGTGTTACGCAATTAGGGTGCAGGTATAGAAACTGCGCTAGCCTAGGGGACAATATTTTCGTGCAGTGAAACAATAAAACAATTTTTTTCTTGTTTGAACTTATACTCGTATTGGGTACGGATAATGCTGGTTGGGTTAATGGGTATTACATATAACAAAAAAAAAAAAAAATTAAATCTAAAATCTTTAAGGAGTGCTTTAGCCCATCGAACTGAATAACTGTTACTATGGGACCAACATTGAAATCTCGAAAAAAAAAATCAGCTGTTGCCTACATTTATGTTCGCCTAACTCGTGAAAGTGTACGGAATAGATGATTGTTTTTTCGCGATTGCAAAGTTGGTCCCACAGTAAAAGTTATTCAGTTCAAGGGTCTAAAGCACTCCTTAAAGTTTTTAGAGTTAATTTTTTAACACCCTATACAACGTGCCGCTGCAATCACGACATTAACTTGACACTCGTATACAGTTCCGCGTTTTCGTTTTATAAAGATATTTTAATTTCATTAAACGTTATTATTTATTGATTTATTTACAATTTTCTAAAATAGCATCTTGGAGCATCCTGTAGCGTAGAGATGAAATTAAAACGAACGAGAAAAAAAAGGTCCCGCCACTCGAGTTTCTTTCTGGGGGTTTTGCAAAAAATTCATTCATGAACAAAAAAAAGTTGTCAGTCAACAACCTCTTACCAGCTGACATTGAACAAAATCATCATGAATGAGTTGTTTGCATAGAGTGATCCCAATTTTTGTTAGTATTTAATTTGTTTAATTTTTTTTTTGCAATATATTAATTATTTTATCTTATTATAATTTTTATGTTTACTGACCACTAGGCCTACCTGTGTCTTTAATTAATGTCGCTATAGCGACCGCACGTTGTATAGTAGGCTAATTTTTTTCTCGTTTTCTTACTCATCAGAATTTATTTATAGGTATTACAACTAGCGACCCGCCCCTGCTTCGCACGGTTTTTACAACTTGACAAAAGTCAAGATTTCTTTGTTAATTAAGTTAGTTAACTTTTCAGAAGACAAAATAAATTCTCTAAATGATGATGAAAACCACATCAAAATCTGTCGCGTTGTTTAGAAGAACAACGTGGTCACATATCAGACACGAACTTCATAAAAATGTGTAGATACATCAGCACTAGCCGAAAAACATGCTGACCAAAAAAAACTTTAACGTGCCAGCCCTAGTTTACTCCAAATACTTCTATGTATATACGCTTACCGTTCCCAGCAGATATCGTTATGTCTTTTGGGCCACTAAAAGCTTTTTCCGTCGACATGTTATATTGTGAACATGACCCCGCTGTCCTGTGTACTATATAACTTTGAAAACAGTTTTGGATACTAGTATTATAACTATACCTATTCTGCTGTAAATAAATGTGTGTCAAATGTGTCTACTGTTGCAGAGAGACGAAGATATTGTAGAAAGTGGTCATCGGAAAAAGTTGTTTCGGTTTGCAATGACACTTGTAACAACCCTACTTAAATGTAAAAAAAAAAAATATCTTGCCTCTATTTCTCAAAATTTACCAAGGTTACTAAAGAATAATATAATTCTACAGAGTTTTATAAAACTTCCTTGGAATAGCGATCACCTAACAAGATTTGATACTATAGCAACCATTTCAAGGGCACATATAGGAAAAACTGAAAGGTACCACAGGATAACCAAGCATAAAAAGATGCCAGCGATAGACTAGTCAAAGTCTGAATCAGATAATCATTTAGCTACCCACTTTTACGCTGAATTATATTATATAGGGAAAGAGTACAAAAAATGTCAGTTAGTATTTTTCTCGGCAGTGATAAAATATACAGACTGATAGTACGGGATAAACCTAATTAGCGTTTATCAGGCTGTAACAGAAATCATACAAAAACTAAAATAATAAAATGTTAGTTACCTTGTTAGAGAATCAAAACCCGGATGCAATTCATCAACTTTAAGGCGGTATAAAAGTCAAACAGCTCAGAGCACTAGCGATTTTTATTATTCGTTACACTATATCGGTTACACTATTGACAAGAAACGGTTAGCTGAAAATTTAGTATAACAAAAAAATTTTGGCCTGCTTGCATCACAAATCACGAAATACGTTTAGCGCTAAATGATTTTAAAATATTTTTTTGTTTCTGTCAATCGTTTATTGATAAAACTTTTTTACAAAAAAATACAACCGACTTCCAAAAACAACACTACAAAGTGAAAAATAACTTTAATTTCGGAAGTCGGTGTCTAGTTAAATGTATTTTCGTTTTTTGCCACCGACTTCCGAAATTAAAGTTATTTTTCACTTTGTAGTGTTGTTTTTGGAAGTCGGTTGTATTTGTTTGTAAAAAAGTTTTTATTTTTCACTTTTTAGTTGTGTACCTACCCCACACAAATTCTAATGCCACTATCTGCAAAACAAACTAGAACATCATCCATATAAAAGTGGGGGAAAAAATACGTACTATTGAAGCTAACTCAAAAACTACCAAAGCAAAGTTAATCAATTTTATATGGGACCAACTGTGATGTATACCCTCTCGAACAAAACAAAAAAAATCTAAATCGGTCCAGCCATCTTTGAGTAATCGGGGAATATACATAAAAAAAAAAGAAAAAAAAAAAAAGGTTCCGACGAATTGAGAACCTCCTCCTTTTTGAAGTCGGTTAAAAAGTATTTAGTATTTTGTGGTGCAAGTGGGCATAAATCGAATACCCTAAAAAAATACAAACATTGTATCCCGCTACAACCTAACCTTCCCTGAACTGTAGTTTACCGCAGCAAATAAACTACGAAACACATCCTTAAAATAAAATGAAACCGCCTCAATTATTCTTATCGCAGTTACTTCCCGTGTCCCCATGCGGCCACATTTCACGACATGCCAGCTCTGACCACGCTTCACATACACCTGAGACAAAGGCTGCCATCTGCTCGTGACGTAATCCGAAGCTTCCTTGTGACGTCACCTCGAATTGCATTACCTGAGCTAGTTAGCCGTGGCTAGCTTTAATTAATTTCTTAGTGAGTGATGATTTTTTGGTTGATTTTGGAGGAATGTTAGCTGTTTTGTTGCGACAGCAGATTAATAAAAAGCCCTAACAGTCCTAGGACTGGTAGTGTTTTTCATGATGGTTACAAACCTAGGTCCAATGATTTGTTGAAAAAGTACCTCCCGTACTTTTTCGACCGCAAAATGCGTACACTATGTATAATTTATAATCATTGTCAAGTACATCTAATCGAAACAAATCTTCTGATAGACTCTATAGATTCCACAAATGTAAAACCCTGGCGGTTTAATGACTTACCCCGTACTTACCATATACTTAGATGGTGCCGGCGAGATGAAAGCCCATAGGACTATAATACTGGTTTCCGCTGGTACCGTGGAGTTTCATGCCGGCTCTTCTCCATAGGATTCTTCTCCAATTGGAACCGTGCACCTAGCTTCTGACGCTTCATAAGTGCCATGTAGGTTTATGTGAAATAAAATAATTTGATTTTGGTTTTCCTCATGAAATAGGTAATATAAATAAAACTTTATATACCAACATTCCAAGCATTAAACTACTTTGTCGATGTTCCGCTTATGTCCAATGAGAGCTTAGCAATGTCTACTCAGCACTTGATCGCCGAAGACAACAAGATTAGTTCCGATTCCAAGTAACCGCTAAGTGAAGCCCTAAGTAGAGAGAACTGTACATCTAAGTAGTTATTATGCAATCTGTGGTATGTCCATCAATACCTAGTAACTATGTTTGTTTGAAATTGATTGACATACTAGTCATTGGCATAGGTCATTACCCCCGGGACTTTGTTCCTGTGCTTATGTAACAATCTGGAAATTATACCTGGACTAGGTAGCTATACCATTTGTGATGTATTAATACTGTATCGACTGAAAATCAGATGTAGAAATGTTTTGGAAATCTATATACGATAAATCTGAATAGTTTGTTTTTTTCAACGCGCTAATCTCTGGAACAACCAATCGGCTTTGAAAAATTCCTGTTTGCATTTGATAGCCCAATTCTTGAGGAAAGTTATAGGCTATTTATCATCACGCTACAACCCTTTGGAGCCGAGCAAAAAGTCAGAAAACACGCTAAGCGAAAACGACGTAAGGGCCCAGTTGGGCGATGCGATGCGACAAGTGCCGAGGGAGTTTTATAAAAATGTGGCGGTTACACAATATACTAATGTATCTGACGACTTCCACGATAACGAAGTCGCGGGCAGAAGCTCTAGTATTTTATAAAATACAAGTAAAAAATATATCTTTAATAGCGTTGAATAGGTGGTCAAAATGAATATATACATTTAGTATAAATACAGACATCAGGTTCCAACAAACCCTTTGATACTGTCTGTCTACTGAACTCAAAGGAATTCCATAACAGACAAGTTAAAATTTAAAAGTACGGAGATCCAATCGTAAGTTCCGTATTATCTGCATCAAATCCCGTCTACGTGCCTTCATATAATCATCTGGATAAAAGAGGCGTGCTCACCTTATCCCGACCAAGTTTATATATTGCTATTTCATAACACAATCATATTTATTCGTATATAGTCTCAAACTATGTGAACAACAGCTGGCTGAATGGAAAAAGCGAGTCCGAAATGTCACCGGAACTGAAATAAGGTTGAAAGCACAATTTCGAATGATTTAATACTTTTTTACTATGACGTATGATGAATTTATTTATGCGTGTGTTACCTACGCCAATAAAAATATGAACTTGCACTCCAGGCGATCTATATTGTAAAAATCTCATCATGAAAACTTAGGTGAAGTGAACTCTTATTCCACCTGATGCTAAGGAATGACGTTATTGATTATGATTTTTACAGAATAGACACATAGCACACATCACATAGCGTTGGGTAGGACCTCAATAGAATAATATTGAACTTATGACTAGACGTGTGACTGCAGGTTGAGCTGCCTTTATAGAATGAAGGAGGAGAGTGCACACGGAACACTGAGATACCAATAGCAACATGTGTCCATGCATGATTGGAACGCACAAATGAATAGTGCAAACATAGATATCCGAGTGCAAATGTAAGGTGGCTTATGTATGTGAGCTACGCGCCGCGGTTTCACCCGCGAAGACCGGGATAAAATATGTTAATCCAGGGTTTATGCTATCTATATACCAAATTTCTTACAAATTGATCCAGCCGGTTGAGTGTAAAGAAGTTACAAACACACACACACACACACACAAACTTTCGCCTTTAAAATATTAGTGTGATGAGGCAGGTGATTTGACAAAAGCTACCTTAGATATAAATAGAAAGAGAAGTCCTGACTGACTGACTCATTAACGACCAGCGTAAACTTTTGAGCCTAGAAAGCTGAAATTTTGCACAGAGGTTCCCTTTACAATGTAGTCAAGGAATAAGGGATAATTTCCCGGTAGTACGTTCCCGTGGGATATTTTGCGACATCCACGCGGGCGAAGCCGCGCGGGAAGTGCTAGTTTTAAATAAAGCAGTCACCTCAACTGAAAAGTTATCTTTGTTACTTTTGTAGTTGAAGAGTGAACAATGTTTTAGTTACGTAAACTTTATTTCTATCTATTTCAATTATTATAGAAACAGGGGCAATTATAGCGGCTAATTTAAAGTTATTTAGGTAAAAGGTTAGGATTTCATAGAGGGCGGCACTGAAAATTTCGGTAATCAAGGAAGTGACACAACATTACTATTTAAAAATGTATTTATTGCTTTTCGAAGTATTCTCCGCGAAATTTGACACATTTTTCCATACGATGGAACCAATCATTGAAGCAACCATTCCATTCGGAAGTTGGGGTCTCCAAAATGGCCGTTTTGTAGGCGTCCACAGCTTCTTCAGGTGATGAAAATCTCTGACCACGCAATTTATTGTTTATTTTAGGGAAAGTATAGAAATCATTAGGGCTTAGGTCGGGGCTGTACGGCGGATGGTCTAATAATTATATGTTTTCTTGCTCTCAAAACTCTTTTGTTCTGTGCGCGGTGTGAGAACTCGCATTGTCGTGATGGAGGACGATGCGGCGGTTGCAGTTCTCTTTACGGAGTTCAGAAACGACCTGTGGCAAACAAATGCTAGCATACCATTCTGCATTAACGGTTCTTTGTCCCTCAAGAGGAATAGTCGCAACATGGCCGGTTTTGGAGACAAACGTGGCCACCATTTTTTTTGCATCACTCCGTGAACGAACAATTTTTGTTGGCTTTAACTCATTTTCGAACACCCAAACTCGTGACTGGTTTTTTGTTTCGGGTTCGTACGCATATATCCAAGATTCGTCACCTAATACGATGTTGTATACAGCATTTGAGGATCCTGCGTGGAATCTTTCGAGAGTTCTGACGCACCAAGTAACGCGAGCCGCTTTTTGCTCTTCACAGAGCGAATGCGATATCCATCGGGAAAACAACTTTTTTACACCTAATTGTTCATGCAAGATTATTTGTATTTGACTCATGCCAATGTCTAAAGTTGCCTGAATTTCGCGGTATGTCCATTGGTATGTCACATGTCGATCTTCCTCAATCAGCTTACGCACAGCATCAACGTTTTCTTGGGTGACTGCAGTTTTTGGACGACCTTGACGGGGATCATCACTGAGCTTGACACGTCCACGTTGAAATTCAGCAAACCAGCTATAAATTGTGGTTTTGGATGGGGCTTCATCACCAAATGCAGAAATCATCCGGTCAACACACTGTTTTTGAGTTAAACCACTTCGAAAGTCATAATAAATCATCGCTCTTGAATTTTCTCGAGTCAATTCCATTTTCCCAACGACTAAACAAGTTTGACAAAACCTTGTGACATGACCGAGAATCTTTTTTTAAATAAATAAATGGTATTCGATTTTTAAAACCTAGGAGTTTTCAATTAAAAAGATTTTAATATGACAGGAACAATGGAAATATTCCATTCCCGATACTTTTAGTGCAGCCTATGTATTAATTTTGTTTACACTACTTTTGTTTACTGTTTGTTTTTGATTTTAGGGTTTCGTACCTCAAAAGGAAAAAACGGAACCCTTATAGGATCACTCGTGTGTCTGCCTGTATGTCTGTCTGTCTGTCCGTCAGTCTGTCACAGCCAATTTGCTCCGAATCTAATGGACCGATTAAGTTGGAATTTGGTACACATGTATTTCTGTGACCCAAACACGGACGGGTAAAGTAAATAAATGAAAATTGAATATGGGGGTCACTTTTGGGGGACAAATAAGAAAATTTAAAAAAAAAGTTTTGCAAACTACACCGTGTGACATGTCAAATGACAGGGCTTACTATGAGGGTCTCAAATATAAATTTTTATAATTATAAAATAAATTGTTTTAAAGTTATTTAAGAAAATAGACGAAAATTGACCATTCTCCCCCCCCCCCCCCCTTATCTCCGAAACTACTGAGCCTAAAATTTTGAAAAAAATACAGAAAATGGATCTTTATCTCTATGTTACAGGAAAACCTGTAAGAAGTCTGTGGTCTTAAAATAACATGGTAAATCTATCAATATTGTGAGTACAAACTTACATTTACAGTTGGAATGTATGGGAGAACATATTTTTCAACTACTATGTTAACTTTGTTCTTGTGATAAATTCATCTTAACTACGGAACCCTTCATTGTGTGTGGTCCGACACGCACTTGGCCGGTTTTTTTTTTTGTTTTTTTCTGTTTTTTTGTTTTTTGTTTATTTTGTTTTTTTAACTACATTTTATTGTAGATCGGTAAGTATTACCTATCTATATTGAGATAGACCATGCTAGAATATACAATGAAATACGTTGCCCGATCCCTTGCCTATTTTAAGGCATACTATGTACTTTATGCGTAAATAAATGCGAGTTTATAATTACGTCAGCCACTTTTCCATACTTCTTCTAACATCGGTTAATGTCTAGCTCGTATAAATGCAGGGGTATTTCCAGAGATTTCCCCCCATGTGTGATCGGAACGGATCGGTTACGGGCCGGGGGAAATTGCCGCGTTATGTCTCAATGGGGTCTCACGACGTCAACTGTTGCTCTCATCGATTATTATGTATCTTCGTGGTGGATATTGCTAACGTTAAAGTATTGAAGTGTTTGTGATAATAATTATGTTGTAGGTATTTGTTTTGATTTCTTTGCTACCCTTATGATTTTATATGGCTAAGATTTTGAGCCTAAGATTCATCCTTTGTAAAATGCAATCGTCATATTTATTTTGCCTATTGTGTTTACGATTGATTGAAATCAGAGATTTTTCATAACGTGATAGGTACAAACATAAAATAACTAAATAGTCACAGTAAAATCTTCAGTTTAGTGATATTAATTACAATGATTTATAATCCAAATTATTATTGTTATACATTAATGTCTAAATTCTCTCAAACAATGATTTGCATTAATTCTTAACCCTTTTCATGATTCTGCGTGGTTCTATTCAGGGCTGCCCCAATTGTATGTAGATCGATTGATTTATTTATATATTTTATTTTTCCTTCTTTCCTTACAATAAAATGTTGTAAATTAGTCATAATATAACAAACGAATACCCAAGCATTACCTACGTACTTGGATATTCGTTCAACTACATAATACCAAGTCGAACTATGTAAGTTATGAACTTGAGAAGTGAAGCGTCTAGAGAGATCTAAGAAATAATGTAAACCGTGTTATTTTTATCTTTCGAGATCTTAAAAATTGATCTTTCAGATTTCTAATAAAGATTAGGTAGGTAATACCAAATACATAGGTATTATTTTTGAAAACTTAGGTCCTTAGCCTGTCGAATTAAAAGTTTTTTCTTCTATGCAACTATTTCTTCCAAAATTTTAAAGTTCTGACATCCCTGATCGTTTGTGTACTTACATTCTTGTCTTATAGTGAGTATTAATTCATTAAATGTTAATGAGTTTGGGCGAGTCCGCTCTCACCCTTGTCAAATTATCGCACAATGGATGAATCCTCATAAGGACATTCTACACTTTTGTTTGTTTGTTTTCATGTGCATTGCTGATTTATTGTTTAGAATATCATGTTTGTCAAGTGATACTTTTGTTTGTGAAAAGTGATTATGGCTAATGAGATGACAGACGGCGTTCTACATTGTCAAGTTCAATCATCCGTTTTCCTAAGGAGGGGTGGGTTATGAGTTTTTTATAAGGTCTTTCTATACCATAGCAATCGTTTTGTACTTATCGTATCCATAAAATGCCAATAAATGACAACGATGATTACAATAATTAAGTTTATTCCAATAATAAGTATTCATTGGAGCCCAGAAAATAAGTTGTCTAAAAGCACAGCCATTTATGTTTAGAACAGTTTACATTCGGCTAATGCACATTAGAATTGAATGAACACATTACATTTTCAAAAGATCGTTGAACCCATTGTTCGAGAAAACCGATCATGTGCTCAAACCTTTAGTATTGATTTAGATTCGCGAGGGTAAGCCTTCAGTGAGTTACGCACTACACGCGGGAGTTGAGTCGTGAACGAGAACGACTATGTTATTTACATGTTGATATGAATGTAATAAAAATATATATCGTATCAGCTGGTTAATTTCTCATAGGAAGTGATTGGAGCATTTTGAACAGAGAATTGAAAAACAAATGAAATAAAAAACTTTTTTGTCATTTCTAGTGGATCCAACCCTATTCTTAAGCCCAAGTGCACCAAGACATAACTCCAACTGAACAAGACAGAAAAACTGTATTGTCTGTAGATATCTGTGTAGCACAGGTCAAAAGTCATTGAAAATGTCTTAAAGATAGGTATATTCTAGAACAACAAAGACATTTCAGTAATAACCCCAAAATAACCAAAACGTTAAACACCAGAATAATAAATAAAAGCAAATAAGCAATTCAGCTTGAAACATGCGAGCTCTGTAAAGATACGTCCGACATTAACTATTGAAGGTGAAAACACACATTCTGGACTAATGCCCATTGTAAAGGCAACAAACTACCTCCAATCAAACTAACGCCCGACCGCAATTTGTTTGAAGGCGAGAAATATTGTGTTCCTTAGTGTTAGCGGACTTGTGTGGGTTACACATTACAGACGCTAATGTTGCCCGCCTGGAGATAAAGCGGGCTGGGTATTTGTGCATCCGAAATAGGAAGGAATAGTTTGAATGAATTTCCCGCGTTCATGAGCTGTCAGTGTCAATATTCCACAACAATGATGACACTGACAGCTCTTGAACGTGGTTTGGATGTGCTGAACGCGTTCAGTTTCATTGGTGAAATTCACCCTTAGATTTCTAGCAAGACGGTTTAAAAACATGTTGAGAGTAGAAAACAATAAAAAAATTATTATCATGATCTTAAAAATCATCCGAAAGAGGTTTGTTATTGCTCAGAGGTTTCCTCCATTGATTTCTACAACTATGTATTCGGCGGTTAAATATATCTAACTTTTCTTTCAATACAAAATCCTGTAAATAAGCCTGATTAAAAAAAACTGATGGATTATGAAATAAAAAAAAACACAACTTATTTTTTTGAAACTAGTTTAAAATAACAGATAGTTCTATGAACAGAGCGACCTTACCTTTAAACTATTTATATAAAACGTGGGCTGTAACGAAGTTATTATCCTGCTTACAATTTATTCAATTTCTAGGTCAAGAAAGTTGTTATTAACCTAGAAATTAATTACCAGATTTAATAGGAATGACTACTGAATATTCTGTACTCACAAATGGTTTATCGCACGCACAAAGGGCGCTTGGAAAATAGATTTCTATATCTACATAAAAATATTAGCTAAAAATTAAAGAAACTTTTCGTGTGACCGCGTTTTTATCTTAACTTCTCGACGGATTTTAATGCAGTTTTCACCATCATATACAGAATTAATTCCGGAAGGTATGTGTACACATAAATGTGTGTGTGTACATGGTATGTGCATACATGAATATTAAATTTACACATAATAAAGAAATCTGGATGTTTTTTCAAGTTGTAAAAATCAATCGCCGGTTACTCAGATAACTAACTAAGTAGTGCCAGATTAGTCCTATGTACATATTCACACACACCATCGTACACATTTACAGCACTTACACCGCACAGACAGACACGCACATATACAATAAATACAATGTCACTCTCTGTACTACTTTTTTTTTCTGTGTACTTCGTAATTGGCGTAATATTTGTAATCATGATTTTATTTATTTACTGCCAGCTGTAAAGTTACCTTATAATAAAAAAATAAATAAATAAAAAGACAGACCTTTTTTACAAACATTCTTCTCCAAGCCTGCGTTATAAACTTATAATTAAAGGATACAGCAGACAACTATAACGAATAATGAATAAACAGCAATCAAAATATAATCTTTGGCGGCGTAAACTTACCAGGGTTGCCACTCTCCAACTCTCGGGGAGTTCAATCGTACTTTAAACGAGTTAATCCCATTTTATTAAATGTTGATGCTCTCTGCGGCTGAGTCGAGATCTCGTTCCTTTGTAACTAGTTAAAATTCGACTTGGATTGCTAGCTTTTTGGCAATTGTGGGCAATGAGATTAATTTTAAGTGTACAATTATTTGGTAAGTAAGTTATTTTCACGTTTCATATTTTGTTTTTGGTAAACCGGACTTTTTATTGTTATTAAGGAAATACCTTTTATTGCGACAACTAAACTAAACTTTCCATACACATAGATACCCTGAAAGTCTGACAACCAGTGTTACCAAGGGGTATACGAGTAGTCTTACCCAGTAACAGGGTTGTGAAGGTCAAATACTGGTATTCAGCTGCATCCGGTTAGACTGGAAGCCGACCCCAACATGGTTGGGAAAAGACACATACTTAACCTAATGTTTATAAACCTGTCTTTCCATACCTGAAACAGTTTCCAAATATTAATGATTTAGTACAATTATGAAGAATATATCTACGTACACTAATTTAACCGTTGATAGTAAAGACACTCAATCAAGTGACATGGACTGCTAACATGAAATACACGACTATCGATTTGGTCAAAGCTGCAGCTGATCCTTGCACGTCGACTGTACACATAGGTGTACATAAGGAAAAATCCTTTATATAATAGGTATATAAGCTTATATCATATATATATAAACGTAAAAAAACATCATGCGATGGAATAAAATCATCATCAGTAGTTGTGAACCCATGGGGTTCGCAACTAACCCCCCCCCCCACTCCTCCCCTGGGGTTTTGGGTTCATAAATTAGTACATAATTTACATCCAAAGGGTTAACGTCATTAACAAAATTCCATACAAACATGCAACACAACATGTTGAGGTAGATACGTATAAAAATAATCCATTCTTGTAAAAGCAATCTTCCTATAAGCTTCCCATCTAAAAAAATGTCAGTGAAACTCCAACATATGAATTTACACGAGTATGATAACTACATTCTAGGCGCGCATGCACCTACATACATAAGCCTATAAAAGAAAATTTAATCTATCGGGTCCACAAGCGGCTCGTATAGCTTTTAGTAAAGCTGTTTATATCATAAGTGAAGCATGTTTTTAGGGTTCCGTACCTCAAAAGGAAAAAAAACGGAACCCTTATAGGATCACTCGTTGTGCGTCTGTCTATCTGTCAGTCTGTCAAGACCCTTTTTCTCAAGAACGCGTGGAATTATCAAGTTGAAATTAATATCAAATACGTGGCCCCTTGGAGCTCTAAAAAAATCAAGCTTCTAAGTCAACGCAGTAAAAACGGCCATTTATGCGAAATATTTTGATACTCACAATTAAATCAAAACCGGTACTTTCCGTTGACCTAGAATAATGACATTTGGCAAGAAGCAAGATTTCTCAGCATAATTACAGGAAAAAGTCCGAAAATCGTTAATTAGTAATTTTATCACATAAAAAGAAATTGTGATTACGAACTTAAAGCAGTTGGAGAATTTATGTATGAGAGAGAACATGTTTTTCAACTACAATGTTAAGTTTGTTTTTGGGATAAATTGTTTTTAACTACGGAACCCTTCATTGTGCGTGGTCCGATTCGCACTTGGCCGTTTTTTTGCGAATGTGGCCGATCGGATTAATTTTCACAAAATCGTTTTACGGATTTCCCCACTTGCTGTTACTCTTTATTTTACCCCACGGAATCATCTCTAGAAAATTGTTTCCGTGGATCCTTTGGGCTTTGAGCAAACAAAAAGCTTGTTGGCTGCCGTGTTTATAGTTATTTGTTTTAGGAGCTGATGAAATTGTTTCAAATTGGATTAGCATACGTTTCTCTTATGAATGTCGCGGTGTGTTTTATATGGAAGGTTTTTACAGTATGTACAGGATAATTATGAGAGTCTTTCAAGTCAGGCTGTTAAAGAGAGCGTGCATGGTTGTAAAAGCGTAATTGAATGTAAACCAATCCGAGCTTTTACGTATAATTATGAGCTGGAATTTTAGTAGTTTGCTTCGACTACTCAATTTGCCTGGTACCGCTTCAAAATTTGGTTTTCAGTTCAAAACTTGTAATAGAGCGGTTCATAAATAATAGATCGACTACGAAACTTATTCGAGCACTAAATAAATTTGTTGAACTGCGTGGGTTTGTTTTATACACAAAGGTAAATAGCAAACCACGTTGTTTACCGTATCATGTATAACTATCAAATATACTGAACAAATGAGAGGGTATTACCTTTTGAGAGATAGCACCGGCGCCGGCGGCGGGCGAAATCATTTCCGTTGCGTCAATCACACGTCGCTCCCGTCCTGTCCGTCTACATACGTCCACTAATGAGTTCGCGAGCCAGTTCAAATCGCATCTAGATTGAGAACTGGCCGCTTAATTATTTTTCGTCTGGTGCTTAGGAGAAAGTAAATCAATCTAGAATTGCGTGTCGTGGTAAACAAAGTTTGAAATAGTTCTAGCATTATTGAAGTTCTGAAAGTTGGTAAGTGTACTTAATCTAAGTTCGTTGTAATACTTGGTAACCTAATTAATAAACCAAACCTTCTGGAAAGAGGCTTTCTCTGGACTTTTTTTTTTCTGGATGGGAAATCACCAAATGACTTCTCCCGCTCTGGGCGGAGCGGGAGGGTGTGTCAGACTTTTACTGAATAAAACCCACCCATGTTCCTTCAGTTGCCTGTGCCAGGGCCACGGTATCTCTTTCGAACAACCCGCGATCCCGGCGGCATAAGTGACAGATATATTCCAACCTCTAATGATACAATTAAGTAATACCAAAGTAACAGTTCAATTGCCAATTCCTGAATTGATGTAAAATGCTATATAAAATAAAAAGTTGAGAGGTGTCAAGGGACACCCAGATGGAACGAAGTTCCTTTCGATTAATTAGTGAAGGAATTGTAATAATTTTTTTTTTTTTAAGTTATAATAATATTTTTTTTATTATTAACAAATATAATGTAATATAAACTTAATCTTTCTATAAGAGAGAGAGAGAGACAGACAGAGAAACATGCGCACGTCGCACAGCTTACAATAGCTTACTATAGCAAAAAGTGTCGTTACAACTTTTCGTGAGAATTTTTTCCGTCTAGCCCCCTTTCACAACGCGCGATAAGGAACTTCGTTCCAATAATATTTAAATGTTTTAACCTAACCTAACCTAACCTTCTGGGAAGAGGCTTTCTCAGGACCTCAGTTTATAACCGAAAAATCGAATATAAGATTATCATGTCATAATAAAATCAAACTTAAAACCCATAAGATACACAAAGACACATTGAAGCAAAACGTTACATCACATCACTATATATTTATTGGGCCAAGCTTTGTAGGCATCGAAGGCTGTCGCCGCTGACCGCAAGTAGCGGGGCCAAGTCGGAAACATTAAGGTCCCATCAGCGTCCATATTTTCCGGCGGGCGCTGAATTTTCACGGAGCAGAGGCCGGTCGGCATCTCGACACGCCTTTGCACTCAGACACTGGCGTCGGATGAAGTGGAATTGTGTACCCTAGTGCCTCTCTTCGCCAATATTTTTACACACTTTTACAGTTTAAGATGTGGATTTTGTCCGGCAGTTACTTTGGATCTTGTGTAGGCGTCTTATGTTTCTAGAGTTTTAGAATCTTCGCGCTACTGATATGTTCTTTTAATCTCAAATCAGAGGACAATAAACGTTTGCGACATTTCAAAGTATTTGATATTTTTGCGACGTTTCAAAGTATTTGATATTTTTGGGGAATAAATGACTTTTTTCATCATGTATCTCCATTTTATACATCCAACCGTGTCATCAATCTAGCAGACCGCGTAATTTACTTACAACATAGACTCGAAAAGAAAACTTTGCTCACAGCCATAAAAAATAAACATCTTATCTCATAAGTTCGGGCAGCTCTCTGTGAAATGACACCTTTGGGTATCTTTGTCGCCCAACAAACGCCGCGTGAAATTGAAACAGTCCGGTCCATACTCCAGAAAATTTCACGACGTCAAATTCCTCCCTTTTGATTCTTTTTAATCCTGGTAAAACAGTGTAACGCTTTCGGAACGAAATGTTCAATTTGTGTATAGGTAGCTATTATATTTTATGTTGTGGTTTGAAAGTGTAAGTTTTATTAATACTTTATTATTATAAACACTGTGAATGTGTACCAAATGTTATGATTAACAGCAACTTTAAAATGCACAAACTATTTTCAGGCAAAAACGACCTTCACAGTTAGATACCAATAAGGCAAATTATTTGGTAGGTAATGTTTAGACATATTAACAGTTGATAAGCACAAAACTAGAAAAACTTACTATATAAAATAAGTATGAAATAAAAAGTAAATAAAAGTAAATAAGTATAAACAAGCAGAAAATATTTTATTTCATGCCACGCCAGTTTGCTTAACAAATTAATAAACACAACTTAAAATCCTGAACTTTGCACAAAAATTATACATTACTGTACACCAAAGTAGAGACACAACTTTTACGTAACCCGAGTGCACTCTAAAACCGTTCTACGAGTATAAAGTGCATAAAGCAGCTTCACACAACACTAAACAAATTACGAGGTCGCGTGTAATGAATACGTCTGCGATCTATCAGAATTAGAAGACCCTTTCGCTGTCACTAGTATGATCGATGTGCGGAAATGAACACCATCTTTTTCTAAGAGTGTGTGATATAACGCGGAATCGTGCACACTTATTCACCACGAACAGACGTATTTACAAGTTTTATTAGTATGTTTACAAATAGTTTTTGTTGTAGTAATTAGGAATGGGATATTTCGGGGTTATTCTTCGGGACAACATTATCTAAAGACAGCATTTAATATGTTTGAATAAAACTAAAAAAGCCTGTTATTTCCTTTAGGTATGTTAGAGAACATAAATTAATTCCAATTTTTAAAATGTAATTTTTAAGAGGAGCTCGTGGCTAAGTAATAACAGCCACACGGGTCAATCCATCAAGATTGTCGGGGTTGGTCCGTGGATGGGTGACCATCTTTACATACCGGGTCTCCTCCGTGCCTCGGAAAGCATGTTAAGCCGTTGGTCCCGGCTGTCATTTGTGGATCTTTGACAGTCATTACGGGTCGACAGAAGCCCGAAAGTCTGACAACCAGTCTTACCAAGGGGTAACGTATTACCCAGTTACTGGGTTGTGGAGGTCAGATAGGTAGTCACTCCATGTAAAATACTGGTATTCAGCTGCATCCGGTTAGACTGGAAGCCGACCCCAACATTGTTGGGAAAAGGCTAGGTAGATAGATTTGTTTTAAATGTAATTTTTGTAAAGTTTTTTCAGTTGGAATTTGTTTGTGCACTATTTACACTTGCAAGAACCCCTCCGAAGGTAAAGGCCTCCTCCAACGCTAGCCAATCTTCTCTGGACTATGCTACTTTAACCCAGTTTGAACCTCCTATTTTCTTTATGTCTTTGTCCCATCTTCCGTTTTTCTTGTGGGCCCTTCCATCAATATGTTTGAATAAATAATGCTAAATCTTTAAATATCGTCCTGCTTTTGTGGATAAAATAAAAGGCAATATATCATCGCAATACGGTTGTATAAGACAGTAGTTAATGCTCACAAAGAGCAAACTGTCCCACATGTGATAAGTGGCAAAAAAAATCCTACAAATGCATCCGCCACCGACGCTCAGAATAATTTATTACGGAAAGGATTTTAAAAACACACATCGCCCGAATCCTCGGATAAAGCTGTTTTAAGAATATGTGGGAATTCTTTCAGGTGATCCTTGGGAAAATATATATCATTTCTACAAGCCGGGAATAAGAATCCATTTAAATTTATTTTAGCGATGAGAATATTTTATATGTATTGAGGTGAAATTAAAATTTACAAATTATATTAAAATATATTTAATATTTCAGATGCTGAGAGTTTGCTGTCGTCGACCATAGATCTGCAAAAAAGTAGTAACACAGTTTTAATGTGGAAGTAAGTATTAAAGAGCTCAAGAAATTTTATTGAATTGATTACCTAAATAGGTACCTTACCTATGAGTGTGATATTATCTCAGTGGTCAAAACGGGTAGGATATTGACCACTGACATAATATCACAAAGTGGACCCATCGTAATATTAGCGAGGACAAAGAAAACGATACCATCCCGATAAACATTCCAACGAGAGCAACAAAATATTGTTTACTCGTCTCTCATCTTTCCACCCGCAGTACAATCGCTCCCATTCAAGTTCCATCGCAATAGCTATTGTATTTGCTGAAGGCTCTACTGCTCATGTCGATTGCCAATCGAACGGTTGGCGAACGCCATTTGCCAGGAATGAAAGGCTGCTTGATTATTTGCTAATCTTGCCCCGACTGTGCCCCGACTATACGGGTTCACAAATGCTTCGCTAAATTCATGCAAAACCATTTTCATTTAGCTAGGAGGTAGTACTACTAAATATATAATTTAAAAGTGCAGACGACGTCCTATGAGAATACACCGTGACTACTGGCAGAGTAATTGCCGTCCCGTCGTGTAGGATATCTACGTTGGATTAATTAGCTGGCTCCCAGCACGAAACTTTTAATCTTTATAATGTGTGCTTGGTCTGTGTACGTTTGTATGCATGCATCGGAATACACAACGACATTTTTCAATCCACTATTCGAATGGAAAACCGAAACATATCGGATATTTGGTCATCGGGCTGCCACCGCGAACGCCGCATGTAATCGAATCCGCTATTGAAGCGATCACAGTCTCTGTTTGTATAGAATAACTAAATTATTTGTATTGCTCGTCGGTTTGCTGTCATATCGTAGAATATATTGTTTAATTTATAGTAGCTTAACAGACTTCGTCGAATTTGTTAGTCTGATACTTGAAACAGATCTGTGCGATCTATTTCAAGTATGATAGAGATGTTACTGTTTTGTAACTAATTTGTGGTTTCCAATAAATATTTTATGTTTGAATTACAATTATGAATATGATATTTCAACTAACCAAAGTTAATTGAAATATTATATAGCAGACAGTTTCTACCTAACTTGGTGCTAATATTTACATCAGTAAATATAATATTCATTGACATTATTCATATGTTGGCTAGATTTACTCGGAGTGGTTCTGCAATACAGCTAATGATTCCCATACGGACAATGAGGAGGGGAGCTGTATCATTGCGAGTGAGGGGTTAATGTATCAGTTACAGACCGTTACTATACGTAAGTTACTGTAGGATTATTTTAATATGCGTAACTTACAAAAATAAGCCGTTGTTTGAAAACTTTACCGTAGTTTATTTGAATTCTATTTTGTTTTAGTAAAGCTTAATTTGTTTAAGGAACTGACCGACTGCTAGCCAACAGTCCTACTGTTTTTTTACACGGTGAAAACATGGATGTGGTCATAAGTATAAATTATAGTGAAAAATTCCCTACCCATCATTAATGGCTCTAACGTGTGAGTCGGCCTATCGAGTAGCTGCAGTGAAGCAACTCACCTGTGTGGACGTATCACACGAGTTACTCGCATTTGCAAGTTGGATAGTAGCTCGCAGCAAAGTAACTTTGTCTAGTCAGCATCTCGCACTCTGGAAACAGCCAAGGCAAGCGGAGCTACTGACATGCGAGTACACAGTGCGTGCAGGTGTCTACTGTCTAGTCAGCAGCTCGCACTGTGTAAACCAGCCATAAGAGTAGTCTATGAATACTAAAACCACAATAAAGCTACGAACACAAATATATTCAAAGCTCTACAGCTCTAAGTAGCATATTCACCTTTACGTGAAGTTTCTAAAAGATCCAGTAGTATTTCTTTTCTCACAGTCGAGCACGAGAGATAAAGTAAGTAATTTATACAAAGGAAGAGCACTAGTTTGGAAGACGCAACAACTAGCGCCCCTACGTCTCCCCCCGGAGGCTTCTCGCACATAAATCGCGGATACTGCCCTCTGCGGTGCTCGGCTAACTACCACCATTTATTTGCAGCATCTCTGATTACACACCTACGTACAAACAGTAAGCTTTAGGTATCTACTTAAATAAACTCTTCTATAAATAGAAATAGTGTTACTATCTGTATAATAAAAATGAAATGTTGTTCGTACTTGTGATTGGCTGAACCGATTTGGCAATTTTTTTTTTTATGTTCGTAATAAGTAAGTAGTAATATAATAGTAGTAATAAGTAGTAATTCGCATTTTTAATGGGAATTTTGTATGAATTACTTACTAGCTGCGCCCCGCGGGGTGTCAGCTACCTCCATATTTTATCAAAATCGGTCCAGCCGTTTGAGCGTGAAGAAGTAACAAACATACATACACACTCACAAACTTTCGCCTTTATATGATAGTGTGATGTGATGTGATTGAAATTTCGACAGGACAACGTCTGTCGGCTAGTAGATAGTAAAATACATCAAAATGATTATGGAAATAAATTTAATTAATTTCCAAAATAATTATTGACTTGAAGCAAATACGTCAAAATAATGATCATCATGCCGATCAAATTCAATTCCAGTAAAACCAGGAGGAAATAGATCAACAGTTAAGTTGTTATAAAAAAATAATAATTAACCAATCTTTTATTAGTCTGGATATCATCTAGGACCACAGTCCTTGTCAAGACGAATTAAACGAACCCAAACTCGATAGGGTTGCGTCGTTTTATTACTGAGTTCCCATGGCCACCTTCTGGCTCCATCAACAGATCAGCTCTATGTCATAATAATATAGCATTGTCATCCGATTTACATAATAAACATTTAAAATTTCAGCTCAATCGGAAACCGGCAATTGGGTCTTTAACTTGCAAGATTCGATTACCTACAGACAGACATCGGGACAGGTGAAACTAAATCAAAGCTTGTAAATAAAGTATCTCAGGTTCAGGTTCAGGTTCAGGTTCAGTAGGTCAGGTACGTTTTGAAGGTTTTTGTAACAAAATTTTTTAATAATTAGTTTGCAAGTTACGAGAGCATTTGATCACGCTCAATGCTACCGCTGGGCTTTGCAGTCGGATTATGATATTTAAACCGCAAAAAATGTGGATACATGAAAGCGTTATTCATTTTCGACAACCCTCGGAACATATTTTTATAATCCGCTGTATGCGGGAAGCAAAGAACCGGTCGAAGAATCGGTGATTAGCGGAGGCCTATGTCCAGCAGTGGACGTCTTTCGGCTGAAATGATGATGATGAAAATATTTTTGTATTTAGTTTCTATAACACAGGTTAACAATGTTAATATATTAATACAGGTTTATAGCAGCCCAAGTTCTAAAGTAAGATAAATTGATTTTTGGGGGAATTTTTTCAAACGCCCTTATCAAACTTGTTTCATTCGGATAAATCACTCGCCTGGTTTTACAATAATTTCATAGCTCAAATTCTAGTCGCTTTTCTGAATGACAAAAGTATGCGTGTGTTAGATTTGATATAATATATAACTATAAGCATATATATAGCTACTACGCGAATAGCAAGCCTTAAATGTCAGAATGGTTATTGGTTATTTATTGTTTATGAAAGTATTATGAATATGGTGTGTAAGGGAAGGATTTCATAAAGAAAAGCACGGAAAGACAAGACTAGATATTTATTATTTCAATTAGACTTGTCAATAATTATTCATCTTTAATGAGAAAGCTATTGTCCGTTCGCAAAACTAGGTCTTCATGGAGAAGAAGGACAAGAAACTCCATGGAAACAGTATTACAGTATTCTATCAACACATTTCTTATATTTCCTCAAATTATAGTTATCTCAAACAGTTAATTCTATCACTCAGAATAATAGCAACATAATAACAATATTTAAGGTATAATATGAAATTACATAACTTACATGACACCTGGTAGATATATTTCACATCACAACGGCACTAGCACTAGCCACTTGAACATCCACTGAGCAACTGCCCCGAAAATTTTTTTTTTTTTTTTTTTGGAATGGCATCTCGTAGTGTGACTATGAGAGGTCTCGACTACTTAACCGGACTTTACTGTGGGTGCCTTTAAGCGAGCTCAAAAGCCTCCAGCCAGGGGCATAAAATACTAACTAAATTATAAACTAAACGACTGCGCACTAAGGGCACCCCCTGTGGGGTACGGACCTCGGCTTAGGGAGTCGTTGTCATTGACCAATGATAGACAAGGCAAAGCAATAGGCTGGATCAAGTTAGGGGAATTATTATTATCAGGGGAGTTTAAAGCTACAGGCTCAGCTACGCCACCAGCTGGCTCGATTAAACCGATCAAGGGACATGAATTTACATTTACGTTAGATGGTCTTAAACGCGGTGGGCCTCGGCGGCGAGGCCGGAATGTAGATCTGTGTTTGTGTTGGACTGTGCTAGTGTCCCTACTACTTTCCTGGAGGAGGGTGATAGGGTCATCGGGTTCAGTGAGGGCATGCCGCGGACGGCGGATACTGCTGATTCTACTGGGGACATAGCTAGCGGCTTCGACAACCAAGGGGTTGCGATGTTTCACGGCGGAATCAAAGAAACGCTTGGAAAGGCGTTTCAAGTACTGACGGATGGTCGGGACTTTAAGGTCAAGGTGGAGGTCCGCGTTCCGAACGAACCAGGGGGCTCCCGTTACCTTTCGGAGGAGACGGTTCTGAAGGGTCTGCATCCTATGGATGAGGTGGGGCTTTGCATGCGCAAAGACTGGGCCCGCATAGGTCATGATAGGTCGAATGCACGCTGTGTAAATACGCAACTTGCACTTAAGGGACAACTTGCTGCGTGCATTCAGAACGGAGTGTAATGCCCCGAGAATGTCATTACAATCCTTTTTATATCCTTCCACCCCATCCATTTATCCCTTCCCATCTAACATCAACTGACAGTATAGTTTCAATCGTTTCAAACAACCTGTTATATTAAAATAGCAATATAAATTCTAAGATATACTACAGTTACTATCAAATATTATTTAATTATTTATAGTAATAATATCTGTACTATTTCGACAAGTTAAGGGTGGTATGTTTCGTAAACACAATAACTAATCAAATTAGATACTTCTACATTACTCTCAAGCTTCGTAAATGTGACAGATGTCAATATCCAACAAACGGTTATTCTAATAATCTAAAGATTGTTTTACAATGATTCGATGATTTTAATCACAACCGAACTAACTTCCGGAATCAAAGTAATCTCAAGTATTTATTTTTAAATATTAGACACATAATAATTACATTTATCTAACACGTGCGTCTCGATCCTCTTTATTGTTGGTGAATCATTTGGGTTAGGTTAGAACAGTGACCATTACCTCTATTGTTGGGGAATCATTTCGGAGGGTTCCCGCACCCCCCCGGAGGGTTCCCGCATTGTCGAGGCGGGGGGGCTCAGTAGCCGTGGCTTGGTCACCCACGGTGAAGCGAAGAGGAATCCGAGGAGGGGCCGCTCGTCAGGGCTTTTGCCGATAAGCCGACGACGTAGCGGCCAGCGGGTAGGTTGCGGTGGCCGTATGGGAGACACCGCAACTGTGGCGGGCCGCGGTGTCTTATGGGAGGCATCGCGGCTGAGGATTGGAGGCCGCGGCGTGAGTGAGGAGTGCCGGTATTGCGGTGCGCCGCTCTCCCTACCTTCCGCGGCCTTGACGGGGCCGCCACCGTTTGATGGTGGACGCGGTGGGGCCGCAGGGGAAGAGAAGTGTCGGTATGACGTTGGCCGCTCTCCCTATCCTCTGCGGCCGAAATTGGGCAGGCGGCGGAGCGCGCGCGGGAGGACGACCCTCACGCGGCGCCGCTCCGAAGGCGGAGGAGGGGTCGGAGAAGACGTCAGTTTGATAGTCATCTCCGAGTCCTCCCAGGTGGAGGCCAGCAGGCAACGGGTGTGGGGGCACCCTTGCCTGTATTGCACAGGCCCCCACCAGTGTCGGACGGGAATGGCCAGGTGTTCCCGGTCATTCCCGTAGCCCCCCATTCGGGGGGGCATGCGGGGCCCGCCAGCTAGGCGGGCATACGCCGGGAGGGTTGTGGAAGTAAAGGCTGAGCCGGTTTCCCATGGCTCTCCCATCACGGCGATGTGTGAACACTGCTGAGTTTTAGTGGGTATACTGTCATTCCGACAGGAGTCCCACATACCCCGTCTCGTCCCCCACGAGCGGGGATGCATAAAGCATTTCTCAGCGTCAAAAAAAAAAAAGGTTAGGTTAGAATCCTCCCCGGTGGGTTCCCGCATTGTCGAGGCGGGGGGGCTCAGTAGCCGTGGCTTGGTCACCCACGGTGAAGCGAAGAGGAATCCGAGGAGGGGCCGCTCGTCAGGGCTTTTCCTGGAAAGCCGACGACGTAGCGGCCAGCGGGTAGGTTGCGGTGGCCGCTTGGGCGACACCGCAACTGAGGCGGGCCGCGGTGTCTTTTGGGAGGCATCGCGGCTGAGGATTGGAGGCCGCGGCGGGAGAGGAGTGCCGGTATTGCGGTGCGTCGCTCTCCCTACCTTCCGCGGCCTTGACGGGGCCGCCATCGTTTGATGGCGAACGCGGTGAGGCCGCAGGGGAAGAGGAGTATCGGTATGACGTTGGCCGCTCTCCCTATCCTCTGCGGCCGAAATTTGGCAGGCGGCGGAGCGTGCGCGGGAGGACGACCCTCACACGGCGCCGCTCCGAAGGCGGAGGAGGGGTAGAAGAAGACGTCAGTTTGATAGTCATCTCCGACTCCTCCCAGGTGGAGGCCAGCAGGCAACGGGTGTGGGGGCATCCTTGCCTGTATTGCACAGGCCCCCACCAGTGTCGGACGGGAATGGCCAGGTGTTCCCGGTCATACCCGTAGGCCCCCATCTTGGGGGGCATGCGGGGCCCGCCATTCAGGCGGGCATGCGCCGGGAGGGTTGTGGAAGTAAAGGCTGAGCCGGTTTCCCATGGCCCTCCCATCACGGCGATGTGGGAACACCGCTGAGTTTTAGTGGGTATACTGTCATTCCGATAGGAGTCCCACATACCCCGTCTCGTCCCCCACGAGCGGGGATGCGCAATGCATTTCTCAGCGTGGAAAAAAAAAAAAAAAAGGTTAGGTTAGAATAGTGACCATTAACGCGCGTGCCGCGGTAGCGGCCTCCGAACGCCAGTTACCAAACGATTTTATATTCAATGTATGTTATGCTTAAACAAATTAGTTACTTTAAAATTGTATCAATTATATAAAATAAAATTGTATTCAGTTTTGATATGTTGTAAATATTAGAGATTTTGTAATTATGTCATATATTACTTACCCCAAAAGTATGCTTTGGTAAGAAATACAACATTATTTTGTAATTCAAACTCAAACTCAAACTCAAAGCATTTATTTCAAATAAACCAATTACAGGCACTTTTGAATTGTCAATGGGTCGGTCAGTCAGAAAGATGAAGCTAGTTGCCCATTCCAAAGCGTAGTAGATCCCTATGGAGAAGAACGGGCAAGAAACTCCACGGACACTCTTTTAAATCATAATATTTTTACAAAATATTGGTTACATCGTTCAAGTTGAAAATATACATGTGAGAACAATGTAGAAAGACGTGCACGTTAAAAAGCGTCCGTAATAAAAAGATAATAACTAAAACAACTAAATTAAATATTAAAATTAAAAATAAGCCATGGCAGCTAAGAGACGACCAGTCCCAACTGACTCATTCATTTAATACTACACTCAGCTAGTTTCCAAAAACGAATAAAAAAAATCCACTCTAAAATTCCACCATAAAATAGTGATTAATTAAACAAAATGCGTCTTTGTTTATCCTCCAACTGAAGTTAACCTTTCAGAATGGAGCGTGCAAATAGAGAGCGGTCGGGGGTTGACTCAGCTCTTGATTCCCCGTGTTGCAAATGCTGGCCGCTCTCTCTGCGTTTGTCCCCCGCCCCACATGCGGGGAAAAATTAGATCCTCATTGATGTTAGTTTATGAAATGGGTGAAGCTTTCGTGATTGAAATCTTGGTTTTATTTTTCGAGTAAAAAAAAGGTTTCACATTCTTTTTCGATTTCAATATTGCCACCGAAGTGGAAAACTATCTGGGGAGTAATTTAGTAAATTGCAATGTTATGTTAATTACTGTTTTGACCTGGATTATTCATTTTATTAGGTAGGTACTCTATCACTGAACAATCAGCAGAAACAGTTGTTTAATTCTATAACCGTTTTATTTGCCTTTGTTTTTAATATAAAATAACATCACGCCTGTATTCCCTAAAACATTAGGCAGTCGTGTACTTATTAATACATCCACATTTCGCCAGTTATGTTTAAGCCCCATGTAATAGGGGAAGAGCCTATTGCTATCAACCGGGCTAAAATCCAATTCGGCGCTGCTACTGAGAAATACAAGATGGGAAAACCCAATAACACTTTGCCCGACTCGGAATTCGAACTCAGAACCTCATGGTCAGCAGTACCTAGCGCTTGTGACCACTAGACCAACGAGGCAGTCTTTTGTTTTTATTTTCTTCTATAATGTACCGTATCTTTATTACCTACATGAATTTATTCAACAGTTACAAGAAAAAAGCCGTACAAAAATAATATATCAAATATTCAAGATACTACATTTACTTTCTGTCTCAACATGAAGATATTATAATATTATTGTTACCCTACTCATCTTCCAAGAATATCAACATATCTTGATCTCTTCTCGACACATTAATATTTATTTGGTGCTGAATTTATCGTTACAAAATTCAATTTAGTCGACGACAGTCGAACGTCCTTTATCTGTGCACAGAAGGACCTTTTGAAGATGGGCTCTCTGGGATACCGTGTCCCTGTGAACTACGGGAAATGGTAAAAGTATGGACATCCTTTATGTTGCAGGGAAGTCTCCAATTGTCTTTTATTTTTGTAAATCAGAACACCAATAGGAATGATGACAAACATGTTTTTTTTTGTACGTCATGTAGATTATTGAAACATATTGGACACGTATTTTTTTTTTCATTTTTACGTAATCAATAGATTACGGCGATACATTGAGTTAAAATGTGGCATGACGTCACGCCTTGCTAGATTTTATACGTAGTTGTGACATAGCGAGCCCCCACCCCCCAACTTGATTGCGTTTTATCTAAGTATTTTTTTTATTAATATGATAAAGTAAAAATACGTGTCTAATGTATTTTTTTATCTGACTGACAGACTAAATAAATTTTATTTTTCTTACCCATTCATCATCCTTGTACTCGTAATTAAAAACTTTCAAAAACTTGCCAAAAATGTAGGAAAACTAAAAGTGATTTTTGACAGGTTTTGACAGATTAGAATGCGAATGTTCTTATAGTCTGATTTTTAATTCGGCGGAATTCTGTCATTTCAGAAGTGTTGCCTCTAATATAACGGCTTTCTAAAAACGGAACGCCTGCAAGCGAAATTAAAAAAAAATCTTTCTTGAATTTAAGGTTTCAATTAGAAAAACTAAAACTTAAAACTTGACTGATCATTTTAAAATGGTAATCAGATTTTATAATCCAATTATTGAAGTTACAATAATTAGTAAGGTAATTATTTTTCTTTCACAGGAGTCCCTGTCCACTAATCCATAAGTAACAAACCTTTTTTAGGAATGCCTTTTTGTTTGTAAAATCTTCGCTTCTTGTAACTACAGACAGACAACGATGATGATATTAGTGATAATGATACCTAAACAAATATTAAAATTTTAAAAACATGTTCTTTTACTCTTTTTTTTTCATTTAGCCATATAAAATTAATATTTTAGTTAGTTTGCATTGAATGCACAGAACATTATTTACATTTTCATATAGTTTAGGTACTTGATCTCATTCTCTTTCATATTTTTTGTTATTTTATATACAAAAAATTCTAGTCATCTAGATAACTTATAAAAAAACTTTTTTACAAAAAAATACAACGGTGTTAGTGGTGGTGCTGCAGGAACTGGGTTTGTCGCAACAGAAACACATGTGAACTTTTGAAAACCGTATATTGACTTTGAAAACACAAGATGGCCGCGTGCGCAGAATAACAAATCGGACGTGCGCATTGATTTGAGTTCGGTGGCAGACTGGCGGGGTCCACACTGTTACAAGTGTCAGCGTGTCCCAGCTCTTAGCTATAGTGATGCTTACTTATAACTAGTTATAACTAAATACATTGTACATTATTGACTTTAATCAGACTTAAGCGCGTCGCTAACATTCCCCACCCTAGTGCTGTCACAGCACTCATCAACCAGAGTGATAGGAGCGACGCGTGCCGCGGAGCGGCGCCACGCCCGGGAGCCCACCTTCACTTCCACGAGTCTAATACGACCGTCATTACCTGGGAACACCTCAGTGACTAGTCCCTTTGGCCACGAATTGCGGGGAGAGTTAGGGTCCACAACCAACACGAGGTCGCCCACTCGTAGCGAAGGCTGCTCTGTTTTCCACTTTCGCCTAGGTAAAAGATCAGGTAAAACTTCCTTTACCCACCTGTGCCAGAACATGTCGGCCAAACGTTGACTTGTACGCCAATGTCTGCGTAGGTACAGGTCAGAACTGTCAAACGCTCCAACTACAGGTAAGTTCGACGACGTACCCAGCAAAAAATGGTTGGGGGTGAGGGATTCTACACCTTCCGGGTCTACTGAAACGTGCATCAAGGGACGACTGTTCACTATATTTTCAATTTCTGCTAGAAGTGTGCTCAATACTTCGTCCCTTGGTGCCCGTTCGAGCAAAACAACTTTGAGCGACGACTTAACGCTGCGAATCAATCGCTCCCATGCCCCACCCCAATGGGGACTGGCGGGAGGGATGAAAGTCCAGTCCATTCCATTGTTGACACCTACGTCTTTCAGTATTTCTTGATCCAGGTCCTGCATGGACCGTTGGAGTTCCTTTTCAGCGCCTTTCAGATTTGTGCCATTGTCGGAATTCAAGTGACGTGGCCAGCCACGCCTTGCTGCCATCCGACGCAGTGCCATGATCAACGAGTCCGTCGTGAGAGAAGCAACAGTCTCAATGTGAATGGCACGCAACGTTAAGCAGGTAAAAAGAACACCATACCTTTTTTCTCTGCGTCTGCCAACTGTTACCTCCATCGGTCCAAACAAGTCCAGCCCACAGTAAGAGAAGGGTCGCTGATGATGTGCCACACGAGACTGAGGTAAGTCACCCATGCGAGGAACTAGCGGCCTGCACTTCTTTATGCGGCACAGCATACATTGCGACACCACAGTCTTCACGGTAGGTCTAAGTCTCACTAACCAATATTTTTCCCTCAGCAGGTTGACTACTGTTTCCTGATTACCATGAGCCGCCTTCACGTGGTAATGTCGAACAATCAGCCGAGCCACAGGGTGCCGGCCGTCCAATATTACAGGCCTCTTTACCTCCATGGCAACAACTGCAGCAGCATCGATCCGACCGCCCACGCGAAGCAAGCCATGCTCGTCTAAAATCGGTGAGAGAGTAAGTAACCGACTATTTTTAGATAACGCCTTACCATTTCTAATCGCAGCTAAATCCTCAGCAAACGACTCCCCTTGTGCGTGTTTCAATAGCTGCCGCTCTGCACGCTTCATCATCTGCACACTATAGCCACTGCAAAGAAGACCTTTTAACCTGTCAACAAATTTGAAAACAGCGGCTGTAGAAGGCGTAGCCAAGAAGAAAATCGAACCGGATCTGGAACCGGCGAATAAGCTGAGTGTTCCTGAACAACAGCTGTTACCTCATCACATGCTGCGTTCGTTTCCGGTTGGATGACATCTCTAGGCCATGACGCGTCATCCAAGTGCAGGAAAGTTGGACCGGCTAGCCACTCAGAATACAAAGTAGGATTGAAAGTTTCCCGTGTAGCTAAGTCAGCTACATTAAGCTTCGTAGGAACGTATCTCCATTCGTCAATACGTGTCAATTCGTCGATCTCCCCAAGACGGTTCGCTTCGAACGCTTTATAGGTACGCGTATTGTTACGGATCCAATGGAGAACCGTAGTGGAGTCGCACCAAAAGAATCGACGTACTGGAGATATTCTATGTTCCTTACCAATAGTGTTAGCTAGCCTTGCCGCTAACAATGCCGCTTGAAGCTCGTATCTAGGTACTGTCATAGGTTTCACAGGTACCACTCTGCATTTACTCGCAATAAAAGAAACACATATTTTACCTTGCGCTTCCCAGCGCCAATATGCTACCGTACACAGCGCTTTAGTGGATGCGTCACTAAATACGTGAAGATGTAAGTTTCTATACACAGACTCGCTTGTAGGCGAACTCGTAGCACTGCTATCGGCCGCTACGCTTTCGTAGCTCGTAGCACAAAGCTGCGTAGCATTGTTTAATGCAAGCCGCGCTTGTGGTTGTGGCGGCGCGGGACTGGAACCTTCCATCTCGCTCACGCACGCTACCGTCGCAGTGCATGCAGACATCGCGTGACACCTTGGAATGCGAAGTGTTCTGATAACGTTTATTAGGTCAATCCATTTCACCCACCTTTCGTAAATGTCATCAGGAACATTATCGTCCCATCCAATATTCAGGCGCCAGGTATCCTGAAGCAGGATTTTACCCTGAATAGTGAAGGGGGCGAGAAATCCTAAGACATCAAAAATAGACATAACAACCCTCAGCATAATCCTTTTTGTGGGTCGTTCGTTGCCCTGAGTGATATCCTTTGGTATGCGTTTTAGTGACACGTCAAACCCAAGCATATCATCTCCAGGAAACCAAATAAGTCCCAGTGTTCGCTCACCTCCAAATTGCTGACCGGTTTTGAACTTTACTGCAGCACTACCTAAGGTCTCCTTTGGTATGCTGTTTAAAACCGCGACGCTGTTGCTCGTCCAGTTTCGGATTTCAAACCCACCGGCCCTGTGAATGTCACTGATATTACTCACCATATTTATAATAGCAGTACTTTCGTCCGGCAAACTATCTATGTAGTCATCCATGTAATGTGAATGGTAAATAGCATCGACTGCGCTCGGCAAGGATGTCTCATAGCGGCGTGCGTTTTTGTTTTTAATGAACTGAGCTACAAATGGTGAACAATTAGCTCCAAAAATTAAGGATGTCATGACATACGTTTTGATGTTTTCTGTAGGGTTGCTTCTCCACAGAAACCTTAGTGCATGCTGATCCTCGGCGTGAATTTTAACCCTCAGAAACATGTCCTTTATGTCACCTGTTACTGCGACTTTATTTTCCCTGAAGCGCAGCATTATACCCAGCAGTGATGACAAAAGATCGGGTCCTGTGAGTAAATAGTCATTAAGGCAGGAACCATCTACCTTACCTGCAGCGTCGAAGACCAGCCGAAGCTTGCTTTTGTTCGGGTTATCAACACCGAAATGAGGTAGGTACCACGTATTCAATGTGACGTCATTTACCACCAGCTCTCGCGCGTAATCATTTTCTAATAAATGACGAACGCGTTCCTCATACCTATTAGCAAAACCTGTATCCTTTCCCATTTTCCTTTCGATACCTTTCAACCTTCTTAGTGCGTTGGGATACGAGTCCGGCATCGCGCGACCTGGCTCTTTCCAAGGTAAGCTAACATGCCAGCATCCGTCAACGAGCACCGCTGATCGCTCCAGCTGATCGATGGCGCGCAAATCGTTAACATTCTGGCGCGGCTTACCGCACACACCTATGGCATCCAATGCAAACGAACGTCGAACCTCATCATGGATTTCTTGAAGTAGACTATCCCGCGATGAAATGTCACTTACCTCTTCGTTCTCCATGATGGACAGGGCGGCCTCGGCGCAGCCAGAGTGAGCGCCGGCGGCGGCCCGCGCGGCTTTGCCACACCGCGGCACGCGCACCTTACCATGTACACACCAACCTAGGGGGGTAAGTGTAGCGGACGGCTCATTTGCACTACCTAACTTTATTTTCAAAGGTACAATTAAGTTATAATTATCTTGACCAATTAATATGTCAGGTTTTGAATCTGAGGTACACAATTTATCTTTAATATTCTTTAGGTGAGAATACTTACTACAATCTATAACAGACAACTTTTGAATAGGCAAATGTAATTCGTTAACACAACGCATTCTTATATTTTTATGTAACCTATCATATCCAGCAATGTCTACATTAACAACCATAGATTCGCATACCATCGCGTCATTAGTCCACGCTCCGCGCACCGACAGCGTCTCACGACGGCCGCGCAGTCCGACGCGCTCGGCGAGGCTCGCGCTTATCAGCGACACACTCGATCCGTCATCGAGTAGCGCGGTGGCGTTTACGATACCGTTAGGGCCGTGCACACGAATAGGTAACACTTTCAATAACACTTTATTGTCACCCGCGTTAATGTACGTTATTGTTTCCGAAGACGCGGTAGGCTCGGCTCGCTGCCCGTCTGCCGATGACGTAGTACTCGTGGTCGACGCATTGTTGTTATCCGCGCTGGTGCGCTCACTTTGTTTACTCGTGGAATAATGCAGAAGACGATGATGATCTTCATTACAGCCGTCCTTGTCGCACACAGAAGCTGAACACGTTTTTCTATCGTGTTTGGATATTAAACACTTGTAGCACAGGCCGTGTTTCTTCACATATTGCCACCGTACTTTACGTAGTGCTTTCTTAAATTGTTTGCAGTCGCCGAGATTATGTACCGCTGCGCGGCAAAACAAACAATTAGCGTTACGTTCTTCGTCTTGAACTAGCACGGTCTGTGTGCGTGTGCATGTACTTGCCTTATTCTTCTGATGCTGGTCACTTCGTAAAGTAGTAAAAATACTTGCGGTGGTGGAAATCTTTACAGCTTCTTCATACAAAAAATCTGATAAAATCACCAACCTTGGTTTCTTTCCTTCGGTGATCATTTTATAGCTGTAGTCGGACCACTTGGAGATAAGCACTGCGGGGAGCTTGGACAGAATCATCGAGACGATATTGACACCGTGTAGGTACTCCTCGCGCCCGACTGCTCGTACTGCTTCCACTACATTTTGCACTTTCACAGAAAACGCGACGATATCTTTCTGATATTCCTGTTGTAGGGACTGTAGCTTCTTTATGTCTTGGAGTATTCTAGAAATAATGCAGTCGGGGTTACCAAATCGTAGCTCCAATGTCGACATCACTTTGTCAGGCGACGTGGCGCTTATGAACAATGCGGCGACTGCATCCTTCGCTTGCCCTCGTAGGCATTTTCGGAGCCTCCATAGGTTTTCTTTTGGCGTGAATTTACACAACTCCGTCGACTCGTCGTAGGCTTGTTTGAATTGAAGCCAATCCAACTGATCACCAGAAAATTCAGGTAAATCTCTCGGTGTGCTCATGCGACTGAGCAAACTAGCTTGAGGCACGTTGTTTGCACAGTTAGTAGAAATATCCTTCAAAGCGCTTGCCAACATGTGAACCGCGTTGTTGAGCACGGTCACGGAGTCGCCCGGCGGTGGCGGTGGCGGGGTCGCGGCGGCGCGCGGCCGTCCGGCCACGTGCTCGGCGCATGGTGACAGTGCTCGTGCGTGCAGCTCGCCCGTTACAATTCCTTTCTCGGGGGTTTGCTGCTCCAGTAGGTGTTCGTCTTGGTTACTTTGGTGGATCACCCAATCCTCCAGGTCTCTGCGAGGAAGTTCCTTCCCATCAACTAGTGAACTGTATTCCATCTGTTCTTCCTCGTCGTCGAGTGCTGCCAACTGGGCATCCAGGTTTTGATCAATGAGCTCGATCCGAATAGCAGCTTTTTGTTTAGCGGCTTCCAGCTGCAACAGTTTTTTCTTGCTTTCTCGCGTAGATTTGCATGACGCAACAGGTTTGACCGGCGTTTTCGCGACTTGAGGCAGCGGTTCCGACATTATGCTGCTTCCCGGCACATCGGAAAACAAACGTTGCGGCACAATATGCTTGGGGTGCTCAGCTTGAGTGTTTTCTGCTGATTTGTTCTGCTGCGAACCACGTTGCTCCTGCAGCATTTTTGCTCGTCGTGTTCTAATGCCTGTATTGCGGATCATTGTAGATCTGGCTCGAAGACCACTTTGTTAGTGGTGGTGCTGCAGGAACTGGGTTTGTCGCAACAGAAACACGTGTGAACTTTTGAAAACCGTATATTGACTTTGAAAACACAAGATGGCCGCGTGCGCAGAATAACAAATCGGACGTGCGCATTGATTTGAGTTCGGTGGCAGACTGGCGGGGTCCACACTGTTACAAGTGTCAGCGTGTCCCAGCTCTTAGCTATAGTGATGCTTACTTATAACTAGTTATAACTAAATACATTGTACATTATTGACTTTAATCAGACTTAAGCGCGTCGCTAACAAACGGACTTCCAAAAACAACACTACAAAGTGAAAAATAACTTTAATTTCGGAAGTCAGTGTCTAGTTAAATGTATTTTGGTTTTTTTCCACCGACTTCCGAAATTAAAGTTATTTTTCACTTTGTAGTGTTGTTTTTGGAAGTCGGTTGTATTTTTTTGTAAAAAAGTTTTTATTTTTCACTTTTTAGTTGTGGTTCCTACCCCACACAAATTCTTATTAGAATTTGTGTGGGGTAGGAACCACAACTAAAAAGTGTGTTTTGCAGGTAGTGGTATTCCACTACCTGCAAAACACACTAGAACAACATCCATATAAAAGTGGGGGAAAAATACGTATTATTGAAGCTAACTCAAAAACTACCAAAGCAAAGTTAATCAATTTTATATGAGACCAACTGTGATGTATACCCTCTCGAATAAAATAAAAAAAATCCAAATCGGTCTAGCCATCTTCGAGTAATCGGGGAACATACATAAAAAAAAAAATAGGTTCCGACGAATTGAGAACCTCCTCCTTTTTGAAGTCGGTTAAAAAGGACAAAACAGAAAAGGTTTATGATATCTGAAGTGTCAAAAAGTTACAGCTGTCAGAATTCCGTCGAATTAAAAATCAGACTGTAGCCATACGGGAACTGTCTCTCAGATCTTGATTACGAGTATGTCCATTTATCGCAAAGAGCAGATAGGAACAACAAGTCCATAATCTACTTGTCAAAACTTAACGACTTTATTTTGTGTTTTTCTTTTATGACGACAACTTTTAGGGGTTAAATTAATACATGCTATAGCAAATAATTCTTTTGTCTGTTTGAATTTGATTATAAGTTTATATCATGTTCCCACATTTACTAATCAAAAATATTGAAGAGTTACTTATACTTAGGTCTTGACTAATAGATAACTTTTTTATAATAAATAATATATAGCGAAGAAAGAATAATTTAAAGCGATGCTATCAGGTTTCCCGTGGGTTGTTGCTTACTGTGAACTTGATGAATCAAGTTTTACACTTAGGTACCTAGGTTCCTTTAGCACCCATGGAAAGTAGTAAATCTCAAGGATTTCTTTTCATCAAGTAATTCCTAGCAAAGTACAAAATATAAGTATGTTTTTCAATAATATCAGGTATTGTACGTAATTAACGTTTCAAAATGATTTCTGCAAAAACACAGTTTTAAAATTTAAATTCCACCAAGTACAGTTAATTCTCCTTTGAGTCTGACTAGCCATTTAAAATTACCTAATTAAATATATAATATAAAGCAACTGTATCTAAGATCGTATCTCTCACAAACCAACGTTGAATATTCATCACATTTAGATAGCAGAGGCCGATAGACCCACATCAGAAAAACATCAAAAATGCATCAAGCGGAAATATCCGTCGACATTGTAGGAACAATATTGCGTCTCACGCGCCTCGCCGGGTTAGCCTGAGATCTAGCTGTAGGTAATTCCAAACTGAGCAATAGGCAACCGTACTGAAATGGTAAAACCACGTTAGTTATTTAGAATATTAGATAGACATCTGTCATTAATTTGATGTCATGTTCATATTGCGACCATTTTATTTTAGCCCCAGCAATTAACTTTGTTTCACCACGAATATTTTACAAGCACGCTACAAACTGCATTCACATTCCCCATGTAAACATTTATGAAATTGCCCGCAATAAAATATCGTCCTAACTCTCGGCTCTCATTTACATGGTAACATTCATAACACAATGAGGGAAAATAAAATTAATTTTATGAAAAACATAACTTTGGCGAATTCGTTAAGGGCGAACAAATTGCCGGGCCCGGGCCGCGACGTGACAACGAGCGTTCAGTCACAGTTAATGAGAGGTCACCGCAGACGCGACGTGAAGCCCCCCCACCCCTCCCTCGCCTTGTTTGCTACCATATTGTTTGAAATGGCGACCCATCTGCCCCTCTGAAATGTTATCGGCACTTCGCCAACTTTTTAATTATGATCCCTAACGCAAGGTGTGATTTTCCATTTTTCAACCACCCCTAATGTTGTTTTTCGAAAATATAGCACCAAGCATCTAAAAGTGTATGTTCTTGAATCAACACAAACCGTTCACGATCCATTTTACAATGTACAACTTACACAATATCGTATACCTAACAACGAAATATTATATTTTTAATCATAGAGAATCCGTTTTATTTTCTGTTTTGAATATGTATTCATGTTTCTGCTCTCAATATGTTTCGCGGGGCAGCATACACAATATCGTTCTCCTACCCGACGGCGGAGTACTATTCGAAGCATTTTCTACGAAACACGTGTGCACGCCCCAATGATTATTACTTCTTATACAGATTCGTATAAGTTGGGTGTACTTGGGGTCTGAACAAATCTCATGCCGTGAGTAAACGAACTTGTTCATAAACCGTTGCAGTTTTCCAATATGTTATACAAAAACTCTACCCAAGATTGTAGGGAGGATTAAGTGGTTTGAATATCTAAGCAAGGTTATATCTTACTTCAAACTTGTGTACAGGCCACAGCATTTACGTAAATCTCACCTGGCACAGGTCAGATAAGCAAACACTTGAGTAATAGTCTCAAGCTGGTATCTGTAAATCTTGTACACAGTGTGGTGAGAGGGTTGATAAACTAATATTAACAAGCACGTATCACAAACCGCAGTATCATGAAAATTTAGCCCGATCCCTCTCAGCATGGCATGGATAACTTCCATGTTTGGCCTCCATACATTATTTATTACATTAGGTTATACCTTGTTTACATTGGTTGCCTTTTGGCAAACTACCCGACCCACCGCAGCTAATACGGACAAATTAATTTCCATTCAGTGTTTACCTATTGATATGCTTGTGTAATTTGTGTCAATGCTCTTTTGTGCATATAAAACGAGTTGTATGCTTGAATGCATGCTCTGCTAATGATGTCAAGTTTGCTTGAGGTCTTGTTGGAAGAGCAAGACTTATGTTGTCCCTCCCTATCCCTTGAAATTAAATACCACATTTTAAAAAAATCTTTAAAAGACATTGCATAATACCTTATAGCAACGTATTTAATCTTTTTCACGCACTTAAGTTGTAGATAAAAATGCAATCCAAGCTGTGAAAAACTTCGCTTTCGTCACTTAAAGGAAAAACGTGCACACGTTTAGCGAGGAACGCCCATTGCACTTTTATAGTTCTTTACACACGATTAAACCAACACACATTTAGAGATTAAAGCTTTTCGATGTAAACTCTCTCTCTCTCTCTCCACATAAATGTAGGTATACACAAATACATAAAATATTTTAGTCATTAAAAAGTTCGTTTGAAGATTTGGACAAATTGCAGGTCGGAATTATGAATTCTATACAGGGTGAGATGGGCCGATGGGCTTTCTGTGTCGTACGGGCTAGAGTGCGGGGTTAGACAAAGGGGAATAACGTCACCAAAACTGTTTAACCTCTACATACATTCGGTCTGCTAATGTCGTGAGTCCTAAGTTGATAGACTAAGTAGGTAACATGGAATGGTCTCATGACATTCGTTGACTGATGCCGCTGAGTATAGTGTAGTAGTAGGATTGTAGAATATGTGGTTGTGTGGATAACTACTCTGTATTCACATACGGAGTCTTTGCCTACAGAGTCATGGTCTTAGTTTTTAACTTGGAATTAATTTTAATTTGAATATGTAATTAAGCAAACATTCGTGCAAAATCCACGAGAACCTACTGCCGACAAATTGCTCTGCAGTTTGGCAGGTGTTATATAAGAGATAAAATTGTATCACTAAGGACTAAATAAATAATAAAAAAAAAAAAAAAACGATCTGATCGTCGAGATCAGCAGCAAGAAAATCGGATGTCGCATTGATGACGTTAGTGTCAACAACATCAGCTACGCTGACGATATGGTGCTGCTGAGCCCTACGGTTAGAGAACTTAGAGAGCTATTTAGGTGTGGCGAGGGCTATGCTCGAGAGCATGGCCTAGTTTATAATGTTAAAAAAAGTGAATTCTTGGTCTTTAAGGCTGCCGGTCCTAAATGTCCTGAGTATGTGCCCCCGATTAAATTAAATGGGAACGATATAATGCGAGTGTACCAGTTCAAATACTTGGGGCATTATGTAACCGACGACCTTGATGACCAAGTGGATTGGATTGAGAGGGAACGTAGGGCGCTGGCAGTCCGATGTAACATGTTGGTGCGCAGGTTTGCACGATGTAGCAAGGCAGTCAAAATAACGCTTTTTAAAGCACATTGCCAAGTGTTTTACACATGCAACTTAACTCAGCGGGCTATCAGCGCCCTGCGGGTCCAGTATAATAACGGGTTCAGGATGTTGATGGGGCTGCCCCGTTTCTGCAGTGCATCTGGTATGTTTGGACAAGCACGCGTCGATGGCTTCCACGCCATCATTAGACAGAAATCTGCCTCTTTGCTCTGCAGAGTGCGGGACAGCTCCAACTCCATCCTGAAGACCATAGCCGGGTGGTACGATTCTTCTTTGTTAGGTTATGTTGTTCGAAGATGCATATAATATTTTTAAATTATTGTATTTTTTTAAATTTATTCATCTTTATGTTTTTATATTGTTTTTTATGTAATATTATGGATTTTTATTATCTGAAATAAAATAAATTGAATTGAATTGAATTGAATTTCGAATAGCACCCTTGTCGCTAAATCGATTATAAGTTTACTAACCCATATATGGATGATGCTTATCCGAAATAAAGATTATTTTATTTTATTTTATTTCATACTCTCAAACCCTAACACTGAAGGAGCTTGTTCTTTGTTTAAACTTTTATCATCTTAGGTTAAGTTAAACTACTTAGTAATGTATTACATAAGACTAATCGGACTGACATATACATGAGTATAAAAGTACAAAAAAAAAAGAAAAAAAAAAAAGTTCGTTTTTCTTTATTATATCACTAATTTCCATTATCAAAACAGTTTTTCGTTGCACGTTAGATTTCACTTTTTTTTAAAGAATACGCTTTTTTATTTATTTTTTTCATTTGTTGTGGAACGGGTATTATTTTACTAACGAATTGTGCACGCACAAACAAAGACCGTATCAAATTTATGTGGACGATACAATAATCTCGACCTTCGCAAACCAATTGCTTAGGCACTACGAAGAACACATTGTTATTTATGTAAAGTCAATAGGTACTTACATGTATAATATAACATAAACCGAAAACTGTTGTTATTTAAAAAGAAAACAATGAGACTGACAGATTGATCGTCACCGAACCAACTTAAAAATAAATAATCCGAAACATCGATTCTCATTTAAAAGTATTGAAATATTCTTAAATTCAGGTGTTTTGATTTCCTTCGAAACAGCGACGAAGTTGAACTTATTGGCAGAGAGTCACAAAAAGTTTGGTACCTATATGAATTTCACGACCTTGCTGACCTATGACTCACTTGCTATACGACTTTGATATGTGTTAATTATTTCAAATTCAAAATCAAAACAACAGTATTTCATGTAGGTATGAACAACAGCAAAGATATAAATATGAAAATTTTGCCTGTAAATCATTGATGTAACGAACACGGCTAGTTCTAAATAGACCAATACGTATAATTTAAGGGGTCGTATGAAGTGATTAAAGTAACATTTCCAACTAGTTGTTGGTGTTGGGGAGAATTATAATGTTGTTATCGGTCAAAACAGCGGATTGTGCAAATTACTACCAAATTGGTGACATAACTTAGTGAAACTACGAGTAGCTCAAGTTCAAAAGGGCAATTATATTCGTGTAAACTTCAATAGTTGTGATCATTACGAGGTGAAATTACATTTTGAACTTTGTAGGTTTAAAATAAACTTAATTACCTTACTTATTTCGTCAAAATTCAAGGATTGTGACTCTTCATCCATTTCTCCGCCTTATTCATTTCTTCTTTTCAGTTAAATTACTTAGTAGTAGTATGTGCATTTATTTACTTACTTTACAGTATAGAGATAATTCTGCATGATGTAACCACTATGTGATACTGATAACTGATAAAGTGATAACTGATTATTAATTTACCATTTATAGTAATTTGGAGGGAACTCCCTAGCAAGACATAATAGTGACCTTATTGGTGATGTTTTCCTGAAAGGTCAGGTGCGTAGTACGAGTAAACGAGGCAAATGGAGTATATCATGTAAGGATCGTAGAAAATCATATCATCCAATGCACACGTTTCAATGAAAAATAAATCTCATACGTCAAGGAAATAGGGATGCTTAGCAAAAAGTTTCTAGGACACATTTATTTTAATTTATTAGAGTGTTGTTTTCCATCGACACGTAGTCACCGTTCTTTTCACAAAAACAAAAGGTATTTTATTTATCATATTTCTTCCTGGCAACCGCGGCAACAGGAATATTTCACTTGCTAAATACAATACGCCTGTAATGTTCACTTTTATATGTATTTACAAAACAAAGCTGGAACTAAGGCAACGAACAAGGTAGCATTAAATTTATGGAGGAGTGAGGAGGTAAAACTCGTAAAAGTGCCTCATATGTCAATACCTTTTGAAATACGGTAATGGAAATACGAAATAAAACAGAAAGCAAAGTATGATTAGTGAGTGCCATATGTCCCATTGGCGCACTTTACGGCGCGCGCTCCTGCAATATCCATTTCAATACGATATATATTTAAATTTTCAACTCTATGGGTATTTCGTGTAAAAGTTAGTTTTATGGGTTCACTGTTTAAATACTCCGTCACTTGGATATTGTTGTTGAAGCGCTTATTTTAGCGCAATGCTTGTATATTTTTTTATCAATACTACCTGGATTAAATATGAAAGCCGGTAAACTAATACTAGAAATTTTGCGGACGCTGAGGCCTCCCATAGGAATGGGAAGTGTAGCTTGTGCCCAAGCTCGGTCGTCCATGGCCACATTTAAAATTGAAGCTAATGTGTTCCGAATAATTTGGTCCATTTTGTCTAAAAGGTGATTGTGATTCCTAAATGGGAAGCGCGAAGGAAATATGTTCATTCGAAGTCAGAACGCATTTCCTTGCCTGCTATAAAAAACATTTATCTATTCCAAGTTAAAACCAAAAAAAAATTTGTATCTACACAATGTTTCAAAATAAGAAAGTCATCCTCATAATTCCACAAGAAATCCAAACAACCGTATTAATAAGTTGTTATTGTTCCACGAATGAATATGGATTAGTAGATTTCTAAGCAGCGTACAGTGACTGTGTTCGTTGGAAACAAACGAGGCTCCAAGTGCGGCCCGACCACAAATGTAATCGAATAGGAAATAGGAAATGTCTAGTTACTGTTATCTGCTGCTTCAATCTGATTGGTCTCACAGGGAAGACATTTAACAATATTCTTTTGTTTACATAGTGCAAGTGTGTTTGGAAAGTATAGTAGAATTAAATATTAACCTGAATTAAACCAATGAGTCCTCTTGCTAAAGATGGTCCTGATTATAAACCACATTCCCAGAGCTAACAGTTTCTGAAGTCCAGAAGATGAAAATCTTATTAGAATGTTTATTGTTACTCGTATTGTGAACCAGAAGTCGGTTTCTTGCTTTCTCTTTTATGCATTTTAAATATTATTGTCCTAAGCTTGACATTTAATACAAAGCCACGCTTTACAATGATATTGCTAGAGTCTACCATCGACAATATATCCAGACAGGCGAGAAAAGACGCTTGTTCAAGCGACCGCAGGACGCCCATAAAATTCTAAAGCCTTGCAGAAAACAGATAATCTGTCGAGTAAGCTTTGCAAACAAGAAATATAGAATCGTTTATTAAACTGCCCATTAAAAGGAGATTTATACTTGTGATTACATAACTCAATTTTGTTTGGACTTTAATGAAAAGGCATAATTAGCCTATAATGTTCTCATTGCTGGAACACAGGCCTCTGTGAGAGGGAACGGGCTGTAATGCAACACGCGGGCACAGTGCGGGTTGGTAGATGTCACATGTCTTCGAATTTTTGGTTCTAGGTCATGCCGGCTTCCTCATGATGTTTACTTTCACCGTTTTGAACATGAAAGAAAGGGATGTAAGTAACATAATTGCTGTTTTTAACCGACGAAAAAAAGGAGAAGGTTCTCGACGGAGAAGTCGACGCGTATATACATACATATATATTCGAATTTGTGTGCGGTAGGTACCACAACCAAGAAGTGAAAAATAAAAACTTTTTTACAAAAAAAAAAAAAACAGCCAACTACCAAAAAAAAACACTACCAAGTGAAAAATAACTTTCATTTCGGAAATTGATGGCAAAAATACATAACCAAAGACACCGACTTCCGAAATTAAAGTTATTTTTCACTATGTAGTGCTTTTTTTGAAAGTCGATTGTTTTTTTTTAAAGACTTTTTTTCTTAATGTAAGTGCAGTGTAGACGTTACAAGGGGAAGTCGGGGAGGCGTGTGATCACGGAGGTAACCGCGGCGGTGGCCGTTCGGTGCTTGGGTGAGATTAAAAGTCCGGAGCAGTTGTTTGCGGTGGCGCGGGGGCGGCTCTCAATGCACATGCACTCGCTACACTGACGCCAGTGCTCGCTATGATTAATGTGCACACCATTCACCTACAAATAAATGTAGCCCACACCGGGGATATATTGCACCGTAATTTTCAGGTTTCATATTCATTTGTCCGTTTTGTGCTAGATCAAAGCTTGCGGATGCTTTTGCGTCGGGCGCGGGATTGCTATGTGTTATATCGTTTGGATCTTGGCGCTTAGTAATGGTATTAGTTGTATGTAATACAACTCTCGGAGGAGCTCGTGGCTAAGTAATATCAGCCGAACGGGTCGATCCATCAGGTTAAGCTACGCTTGCCGGGGTCGGTCCGTGGATGGGTGACCATCTTTACATACCGAGACTCCTCCGTGCCTCGGAAAGCACGTTAAGCCGTTGGTCCCGGCTGTCATTCGTAAATTTTTGACAGTCGTTACGGGTCGTCAGAAGCCCGAAAGTCTGACAACCAGCCTTACCAAGGGGTATCGGTAGGGGCATTACCCAGTTAATGGGTTGTGGAGGTCAGATAGGCAGTCGCTCCATGTAAAATACTGGTATTCTGCTGCATCTGGTTAGACGGGAAGCCGACCCCAACATAATTGGGAAATGGCTAGGTAGATTGATTGATTAGTTGTATGAAATTAACTGTATAATTGTGATGTTAGCTTACGTCATAATCTAAGAAAAGTTGAAAGATTAAAAAGTTTTAGGAGCAATCATTTTCAATTTTAATTACTTACTCTTTCATATGTTACATGCCTGCATACCTGCTGTTGTTTGCCTGCATGTGCCTTTATTTATAAAAACGGTGTTTAAAGCGTGAACGTCAAAAAAAATATAGTCACACTGACGTTGAAATAAATAAATAAATAAAATAATAAATATCTTTATTTCCCAATACATACAGATAATTGTAATTGTAGTTTACAACTTTGAAGATATGTGATTTACATAAAAACATCTAAACGCTGCAAAATCTGTACACAAAAGATTAAACTCTGTCTCTTAAACTAGGGTATCCTGTATCTTAAGAGACAGTGTCCCACAATGAGGTTCTAATTAATATAGTTATGTGTGAGTGGACTGTGTCAGTATTTCATCAGAAGGGGAAAATAAAAGAAAAATGTTTTAGTTTACATCTGCTATTAAATTATGTATGAGTATGAAAGAGTACAAAAGGTAAGGGTGAAAGAATGTGATTGTAGGTGTGTATAGGTGTTTATGTGTGAGTATGTATAATCATTACTTATGTTTTTAAACAAGAGGGACAATGGCCAATCAATAAAAATAACACACATTGTAGATTGCATCAATTAATGCAACATGTAGTTGTAGTTCTAATCAAGATACTTACAGTTAACTTAATAAGTTAGGCTTCGGTACTGAGCACAAGCGATCGGCGAAGGTTCTCAAGGTGGCGCAGAGATTTATCGCAGTAGGCTCCGACCACAAACGGGCGCACGCGGCAAGGCTGACCTGCCGCGCCTAACTGACTGATGCCTTACATTTGTTTCAGCTGATTTACTTTACCGACACACGTTTGCACGACACTGATTTGTTTTATTTTTTTTAATGCCTTTTGATTGCGTCATTGTTAAACTTACCAGAGAAACAAAAAAACTTTTTTAAAAAAAAAAATACAACCGACTTCCAAAAACAACTACAGTGAAAAATAACTTTAATTTTGGAAGTCGGTGTCTAGTTAAATGTATTATATTTTCGTTTTTTGCCACCGACTTCCGAAATTAAAGTTATTTTTCACTTTGTAGTTGTTTTTGGAAGTCGGTTGTATTTTTTTTGTAAAAAAGTTTTTATTTTTCACTTTTTAGTTGTGGAACCTACCCCACACAAATTCTAATACCACTACCTGCAAAACAAACTAGAACATCATCCATATAAAAGTGGGGAAAAAATACGTATTATTGAAGCTAACTCAAAAAGTACCGAAGCAAAGTTAATCAATTTTATATGGGACCAACTGTGATGTATACCCTCTCGAATAAAACAAAAAAAAATCCAAATCGGTCCAGCCATCTTCGAGTAATCGGGGAACATACATAAAAAAAAAAATAAAAAAAAAAAGGTTCCGACGAATTGATAACCTCCTCCTTTTTGAAGTCGGTTAATGAGCAAGCTTCTAGAGGCCACAGAGTAGCCAAAGTCTAGTCTAATTCTTGTACTTATAAAACGTTCAAGTTCAAGTCGCAATCTCAGCAACAATTTAGGTCAAAAACTTGTAAAAAAATTAGTTAAATTAGAGGTTTAAGACAGATTGAGATTAGAATGCGAGCGATCTTTAAAAATACGGGAATTGCCGCTCTGATATTGATATCAAGGTTGTAGGGTGTGGTTGTAGGGTGGTGTGTGTGTGTGTCCACGGATCAGAATGTATCAATTAAAACCATTGATTACAAAGTTACAAGCACTGCGTATCCTAGTGCTTGTAACTTTGTCACTCTCCCACGGAGTGTCGAGGTCACACGCAGGCACGTGCCTGCCCCACGTGTCTCCCTCAGTATCGTCCAGTTCCATAGGTGATCGAAACAAATAATTTTAGATTTAAAATATTAAGTTGCGTGTTCGACGGGACAAGTCAGAAAAAGCGTTACACACACGATATGTACAACCAACAAAAAATATTGTCATACAGGAAAACTAAAAAAAGTGAAAAATAAAAACTTTTTTACAAAAAAATACAACCGACTTCCAAAAACAACACTACAAAGTGAAAAATAACTTTAATTTCGGAAGTCGGTGTCTAGTTAAATGTATTTTCGTTTTTTGCCACGGACTTCCGAAATTAAAGTTATTTTTCACTTTGTAGTGTTGTTTTTGGAAGTCGGTTGTATTTTTTTGTAAAAAAGTTTTTATTTTTCACTTTTTAGTTGTGTACGTATCCCACACAAATTCAAATACCACTACCTGCAAAACAAACTAGAACATCATCCATATAAAAGTGGGGAAAAAATACGTATTATTGAAGCTAACTCAAAAACTACCGAAGCAAAGTTAATCAATTTTATATGGAACCAACTGTGATGTATACCCTCTGGAATAAAACAAAAAAAATCCAAATCGGTCCAGCCATCTTTGAGTAATCGGGGAACATACATAAAAAAAAAAAGTTTCCGACGAATTGAGAACCTCCTCCTTTTTGAAGTCGGTTAATTAAATTTATACAGAGAGTAGTCATTGTTATTGCGTGAGTGTCATTACTTGATTGTAGGTACGTCCCTGTTCTTACTCCAAAGTTTGATGCTATAATAAACATACCCTTTAATAAACAAACTCAGCTGAAGGTTAACCCCACCATAAATTAAATATATAATAACATTGGTATAAAATTCGGCAGTTCGCGTTCACCTCAGACAAAGTTTTCATTAGGAGCAAGCGTAAGTTTGCGGCGAGTGTGCGAGCGGGAACGTTTGGCACGATGCTGATAACACAACAAACAACTTGTTACAAACGTGTTTAGTTTTAGTTATTGCTTCGAGTTCGACGCTTTAACTCATTGCTCTAATAATGAAGAGGGTAGGCAGTAATTAAGCTCGGTTTTGTACGAGCAGTTTGAGCGGTGATGATGTTATTTGAGGTATTAAAGTCTAAGGTATTTAAGGGTTCATTGGATAAGTTGACAAGGCAATTGATACATGCAAGGTATCCACCGAACTTTAAAACTCATATACCACAGAGGTTTGAGATGTCCTAAAATGCTAGCAGGAAAGAATAAAAAGAAAAACTAGTTTAGATTTTACAGTAAAATCAACCAACTTATACTTAGGGACTGTTTTACCACCTGCGATTAAGTTCCTATGAACTTACTTGGTAGATAATTTCATACAAATTCTGTTCCATTTTTGAATTTATTCGGTGAGTAGTGGCTATTCTGACATCGTGAAATACACCCTTAGTGACGCAACGCAAAAGGGGATCCGTAATGACTAGTGTTTACTTTAATCCGTCACAGAGCCGGTGCAGTGATGAATTTTTACACAAGGCCTCGTCAAAGTGATACAAGATTAAATTACGTGCGGGCGCGTGGACTGCTATTCGGATTCAGGCCAGTCTAACAAATTTTTGTTTTTTTTTTTTCTCGTACATTCGTTTGCCGGATGTCAAACAGATCTGTAAACCGAAATCAAATTGGGAAATTTGTGAGGATTGGAATTTGTGGAAAACGTCCGCTACCTATATTGGCGTTTTAGTTACCTACAGGTATTGGTTTTATAAATTCATTTTTTATGGGAATCAGATTGCCAATTTGAGTGTTAAAAAGGTTTGGGTCTTGTTTGCTTTTACTGCGGGTACAAAAATAGTCGAAAAGCGATGTTTTTCCTGCATTTCCAAAATTCAAACCGTATTTACAATAGGTACCTACGCTGGCGCACGCTGAAAGCTGTAAAAAGAAAAAGATGTAGCCATAATGCAAACAAATAATAGAGATACTATCAGTCATATAAAAAAATCCATATTGGTTTAAAATTAAAAAAACAGGAGCTCCTAAAAACTCAAAAAAACTACACACGAAAAATACCTCCAAACATCATCCACACGATAATACGAAGGTGAAAACTGGCACATTAGACGTGTATTTTACTGGCCGTCTTTTGTAGTGTGTCCGTTACACCATGTTAGGTAAAGGGGCAGGAAGAGGAAGCGGTTTATCTGTGCTCCGGAACTCAGGAAGACGAACGCGGGCTCCGCCGGGCTCCGTTGAATTCCTTTAGGCTTTACATTTGTACCAAATTGCGATTGTGTTATACGCGTATGGTGTGTGGAAAATTGTGGAGGATTTCGTATGAGTGTTTTTTTTTATTCTGGTTTATTTTTTCTGCGGTAAATATCTAGAAAGGTATTGAATATGTTGTACAGGAAGGTAACAAAAATAGCGAAGTATAATCCATACTCTGTCTGTATGTGTGTTACCTTTTCACGCCAAAACGATTGTTATGAAATTTGAAAAATAGTTACCCTGGACCTGAAAAAGGACATACAGGCAAGGTTCATAAGACATATTTGTATTAAAAATGACGATGATGGTAATAAAATATAGGTGATCTTAGTATACTTAGTGTGTTTTTGAAGAATTGGAAAGTCGTTTTGATAATTTCTGAGTACTGAGAATGCTTCTCCACAATCATAATCAATCTGTAGCAGTCTAGTTAAAGCTCAAAAACGCAAAAACGAGCCAACGAATAACGGAACAGACTGAATTACCTAATTATGAAATTAGGTAGGTACCTAAGTACATACGTAAGACTGGTATTCAGCTGGATCCGGTTAGACTGGAAGCCGACTCCAACATAGTAGGGAAAAGGCTATGCAGGTGATGATGATGATGGCCTAAGGACGTAATTATTAGTATGTCTGAATAAAAATCTAGAAACTGATGCTTCCGTAGCTTTGAAACTACGTTATGAAAGTACCTATCGGTCTAGATTTTGTTACATTATAAAGGTATAACGTTTTTCAACTGAATTTTTCTTTTATCTGGTTATCAAAACGATTCCTACCAAAAACCCGGCACAATTTCTTTACTGACTTTCATAAAAATAAACTACACTTCTGGACACATCTTTTGGCCCACCTTGTTTTTTCAGTTTCGTTTGGTCCTAGCTAAAATTTTATATTAGGTCGAGCAAAAAGTTTTTATGCAGTTTTGAACCTGGCACATTCACAATTTCATTCAATAATCTTTTTTTGAATTTCGAATACAGAATTTAAAGAAACAAAAGACAATTTGGAGCCTGTTTGTTGATATCAAACAATCGAATACTAAGAAAACTTGGTTTTATTGGTTTACTTGGATTTAATTCTTGAAAAAGTGATTGATATCTTTGGTTTTGCAACAAACATTACTTATTCTTAACATTAAGGTGAGGTTCTATCAATAATCTATGGATACTTCACCTGAAGTCGCCGCCCAAGCTGTGGCACTTATTCAGGCCGGACACAGCCAAAGAAACGTGAGTGCTCAACTTAATTTAAGTCGATCTGCGGTCCGAAATGTTTATCGGAGGTACCTAGAGACTGGCGGCTTTGTTCGTCGCCAAGGAAGGCCACGATCTCGGGTCACAACTGAAAGGCAGGATCGATTCATCGTGACGACCAGCTTGAGAAATCGTCACCTTACCTCCATTGAGATACAAAACCAACTTCGCGACTTCCACGGAGTATCTGTGAGCGCTCGAACTGTTCGGAGAAGGTTAAAAGAACGCGATATGGTACCACACAAGCCAGCTATTGGCCCCAAACTAACGCGAGCCCACCGAACAGCGCGCCTTCATTTCGCACGCAGTCATTTAAATTGGACACAGCAAGATTGGAGCCGTGTACTCTTTTCTGATGAGTCTAAAATTGTGTTACATGGCAATGATGGAAGGAAGAAGGTCTACCGACGTAAGGGAGAGCGTTTCGCACAATGCTGCTTTGAAGAGAGGGTTGCTTATGGCGGTGGCTCATGGACTGTCTGGGGCGGTATATCCGCAAGCAGCAAAACTCAACTTGAGGTTGTTACAGGACCACGGCTGCCAACATTAAATGCTGAAAGGTACATTCGTGAGTGCTTAGAACCTCACGTGATACCATACGCGGACTATGTGGGCCCAAATTTCCTTTTTATGCATGATAATGCAAGAGCCCATGCGGCCGGCATCGTCAGGGAATATCTTCGGGATGTGAACATCACAGTTATGGACTGGCCAGCCAGAAGCCCAGACATGAACCCCATTGAGCACATGTGGGACGAGCTAAAAAGACCTGTTAGGGCTCGTCAGCCAGTTGCCCAGACGATGCAGGAGTTGAAAACTGCCATAGAAGAGGAATGGGAGATGATCCCTCAAAATTTCATAGAGTGGTTGATAAACTCTATGCCTAATCGTATGAGAGCTGTGGTAGATGCCCATGGAGGCAACACGCGTTATTAAATTAAACCTTTATTTGATAAAACATGTTTTTTATTCAAAAATCAATTGCCTTTAACAAGGCGCATATCCGACTTGTTAGGCGTAGCTCCATGTCGTATGGTATTCTGAATTCAAATTTAAAACAATACGATCGAAAAAGATGGTAAAATGTATCAGGTTTAAAACTGCATCAACAGTTTTTGTTCAATCTAGCAATCATATTTCGGTAGGGGCCATCGAAACCTAAACTCTAAGGTGGGCCAATAGATGTGTCCAGAAGTGTATTACACAAAGGGTATGTAACACAGCATTTTTGAATCCCCGGATTATTTCAATAACATTTTCTTTCTGAACGTTTGCCTAGTGCACCGTTTTATTTTCTTATCTTAGGGAAATGTTTCCTTGGCTTTGTCTCCTTTGCAACAAAGCGCGCACATCAGCCGTTGGTCGACCTTCAGGGAGCCATTTTAAACGAAATACTAGATTCCACCCCTGTTTAACCACTTTTAAAGAATCCACCCTACTAAAGGAGAGTATATAGTTATTTCTCTACATTGTACGTGTATATTAGCCTCAGTCTGTATCGTAAATTCTGGTAAAAAGTGTCACGACTTGTGGAAGTTGAGAAACTTGGGATACTTACTGCGGCTTTTCACTTTGTCGACAATAAACTCTTCGAAATTGAATAACATACATCAAGTAGAAATAGTAATTGAATTTCAGTTCGAGAAAACTTCGCACTGGTCGGGAAAATAAATAAAAAATGCGCATAGAGTGTCGTTGTTTTTAATGCCAAAACATTCAAAGATACATTTTCTTAATCTTGTTTTCATGATGTTTGGATATGCGAAAACGTTCACAGTTTTCATTGCAGAAGCTTAGAATAAAAAGAGAAGGAGTCTACTGCTTAAAATATCGATATCATAAAAATAGAGTACTGCAAGAACATAGAATAAGTAAGCACTTGCAGCAAAATACAATGCAACAAAATACGTGATACCGATACTACTCGTATGCTTTCATAAGTAGCTTGCTATAGCCGCTTAGGTTTCTTGGTGATTACAACCATGTGTAGGTAACCCTATAAGTACTGTGCGTTGAAACGCTGTACCTACGTTTAACTCAGTCGATGACGGAAACTATCCCAAAAACCCTAAACATCGAAGACCACGCATATTACAAGCCGAACCCTAGAACAGAGAATTGGCGCAACACTTACAAGGTGAACGTAAACGTCTGCCCGCAAGAAATACGAGAAAAGCTAATGACGCTATTTCCTTTAACCCCTACCGCACTGCAGCTACATTCCAAATATAATTTTCAAAGGTGTTCAGCGTCGATAGGTAACACATAAATTTAAACTACGATTGTAATAGGCTAGTGTTGCAACAGCTTTGATTTAAGACTGGAGCGAGCTGAAAATGCAGACGATATCCAATGGCGGATTTACGTTCCAACTATTTATTTTATGCAAGGCAGTGCTGAGCTTTTTACGTGAGATTCTCTTAATTGATTACAGGAGCAAACGAGGGTGAAAAAAGTTTAGTCGCCTCCATTATGGAGAAGTGAGAATTTAACTCAGTTTACAGACTGAGCGGAGAGAAAACATACATTAATGTGGGTACTTAAAGGTTCTATAAGACTCACGGTAGGAACCTTAGGAAGCGTTGTAAGAGCTCTTACGTATTCAAGATAATTTATCTCCCGAAACTTTTACAGCACATTTCCTATGAGTATACGTTTTACGTCGTATCCTGCAGAAAGGTCTAGTCCTTATAGCGACTAGCCCCTAATACAGTGAGCTCTTGGATGGCCGTAAGTGGTGTTTTGCACAGCAAACAAATACTCCGTGAAATTAACTGCGCCCGCCGCGCCCCGAACGTTTCGGACGCCTCGATTTCGCTTAGCGAGGATATAGAGCTGCTAGAAAAGATAAGCCAAAAGGCAAAAAGTTATGCAAATATTCATAGATCTCATTGAAAACGAAATCTTATTTCATTGCTGATGGCCTGCATAGCGCATTACGAAGAGGTAATATACAGGGTCAAATAAAATTATCTAGGGAAACTCCGCAATTGTTTGATGAGAAATTAATTTGACGAGTTTTTCTTTGGGGTCATCAAGTCTGTGAAGTTTACAAAACAAAAACTCATTTTTTAACCTGCCATTTCAAGTGGCTACTCTTGTTAATGTTGGTTGACGATCCAATAAAAAAACTCATCAAATTATAATTTTTTTTTATTCTATCATGTTAAGATATTGACACCCATCACGTTTGCGAAGTTTCGCTAGCTAATTTAATTTGACCCTGTATTTCACATACCTGTATCATGTACTATGAACTAAACTTAAGCATGCTCACTCATGAAAATATTCCTGTGAGAAAAAGCAAGCTTGTCTTATCTATGTCGCCTAATTCACCTAGCCATCCACGTTGTCCAGTAAAGCAGGTCAAAAATTACGAAGTTTCCAGAGAAAAGCTCATTGAAAAAAAAGCTGTCCCATCCAGTACCTTCTTAAGATCCTTTAGAGGGGTCTACTTATCTTGCTACTGTCAGCCAACACTTTTACAGAATCTCGACAAGTTTTATGTTGTTCTCTGTAGGGTAAACTTGCCTAATTCGTACTTACGCCAAATTCGTACTCCACTTAAAACTCGGTTTTGGTAACAGCTATCAGCGCCTCTAGTGTCAAAAAATATAAATAACAGTCGGCCATTTCACCACCTGACAGTTAACATCTGTGAAGCTGCTCTCGACAAAAATATTGAAAAAGTAAGTTTTTTTCAACTATTGTTGTAATGTTTTTACACATTTCGTAAGACTTTTATTCAAATAAGGTCGTGTATAACCTATTTTACGATTTGATACGTATTAATGTGTATCTTTGCGATTTCATCTGACGTGTTATCATACTCGTAACTGTTGTCAATTTTTTTGGCGGTAAATTTAAAATTTGTTTGGCTCTTGCTCCTATTTCGTACTCGAGTTAACTTCTTAAAACGTACTGGTACGATTTAGGAAAATTATTTATGAATCTGAATTTGATAATTTACCAATTCTTAAACTGTTTATGACAAGTTGTTTTATTAGATTTTGATTGGAAAAATAGCCACAAAAGTTAAAAACATAATTATTAAACATAATTATTTTCTATTTTAGAACACCATGATAAAAAGAAAATATTATTCTTGGAGTAAAGAAGATATGGAAGAAGCGATTAGAAAATATAACAATGGGAACTTAAAATTCAACGAAGTTTGTCGTGTATTTAAAATACCGAAACCGACATTTAGACGACATTTAAAAGGCTTGAATACACATAAAAGAATTGGACGTCCGGGTGATTTAACGGAGGAAATGGAAGCAGAGCTAGTCAGACATGTTCTTTTGTTGGAGTCTAGATTTTTCGGCTTGACCATTACCGATTTACGGCGCTTAGCTTATCAGTTAGCAGAAAAATACGGACTGAAACACAGATTCAATAATGAATCGCAACTAGCTGGTTGGAAATGGTATTATACATTTATGAAGAAACATCCAGAAATATCCTTACGAACACCAGAACCCACGTCTATGGCTCGCTGTAAAGGATTCAACAAAGAAACGGTGATGGCGTTCTTCGACAAATATGAGTCCATCTTAGACGAAGGTCAATTTACAGCCGAAAAAATTTATAATATGGACGAGACAGGTTTGAGCACAGTTCATAAGCCTTCAAAAATTTTGGCTCAAAAAGGGAAACACCAGGTTGGAGCTGTTACTAGCGGTGAACGTGGTGTTAACACAACATGCATTTGTTGTATGAACGCAGCTGGAGAATTTGTGCCTCCCATGCTTATATTTAAACGTAAAAGGATGACAGAGAGCTTGATGCGGGGAGGGCCACCGAATACGTTGTATGAATGTTCAGAAAGCGGATGGATTGTCAGCACCTTATTTACCAAATGGCTTAAACATTTTATAAAATGTCTAAGACTGCAAAAATCACAAGAAAATCAAATTCTTCTCATCTTAGATGGCCATTCGACGCACACGAAGAACATTGATGCAATTAATCTCGCTAGGGACTATGGAATAATTATGTTATCTCTTCCGGCCCATACCACACACAAGTTGCAACCATTAGATAGGTCATTTTTCAAAACTCTAAAACAGAATTTTAACGCTGCTTGCGTGTCATGGATGCGAAACCACCCTGGATCTGTCATAAAACAAACAAATATTGCAGAAATTTTGAAAGAGGCTTATCTTCGAGCAGTTTGTATGGAAACAGGTATACATGGCTTCGAATGTTGTGGTTTATGGCCTTGCAATCGCTATAAGATCAGGGATGAGGAATATGTCGTACTTGAAGAAGCTAATTTAAGTCTTCCAGAATCTCCCCGCTCTGAATTGGCTGAAGTCTCCCAGAATTTAACAAGTGAAATACAACAAGACCAAACAAAGGCTTTCACGGGTGTGCCACAATCTAACGAGATTTCTGTGCAAGAACAGACTGAGGAAGTTATGTCCCCAAATCTTCCTGAGGTAACGGGAATCCACCCTTTGGAACAGCAAGATCAATGTCTAGAAGAGAAAAAGAAAGAATCTTCTTCAAATACAAAAGTAGAGGATTTTACAGCACAGTCAGTTAGAACGACACTGGAAACTATATCTCCATTACGTGCTATTCCTGGAAATTCGAGGACAATGAAAAGAAAAACTACAGGTGCTATTGTTATTACAGAGAGCCCTTATAAAAAAGAGCTCGAAGGTAAAATAGAAGAGTCGAAGAAGAAGAATGTATCAAAGAATCTAAGTGCTATGAAAAGTAAAACTACAAAGACATCACAAAAGGAAAATAAGAAAAAGAAACAAGAACAAGATGAAAATGGCAGTTGGTACTGCATATTATGTCAAGAAGACATAAAAGAAACCATGATCCAGTGCACACAATGTGAGACGTGGGTACATGAACTTTGTGCAGGAACCAATAAAAAAACCAAAGAATATAACTGCGATGATTGCCGAGAATTGGCGAAGACCATCCGTCGAATTTGTTAAGAATTACTACTTGTTTTAATAACACATTGTTGATTATGATGCTGATTCACAATACTGAATACCAATGAATAGATCTCAAAGTACGAATTAAGGATATAGCAGTACAATTTGGGACGAATGGTCTTAAATCGTACTTTTTTTAGTTTTTTTAAAATTGTTTATATTTGAGAAGTTTATAAGGTTTATGTTAAATTTGATTATAGAACCAATAAAGTATTTAGCAACCAAAAATTACTTTTAATTAAAACTAATTTATCTTTCCTAATTTTCTAAATATGATGGTTTTTTCTTAAGGGGTACGAATTAGGCAAGTTTACCCTAGATTTTGCCTTAAAGTAAATATATTTCCACGGACGCACTAATCTCCAATAGTGAACCGATTGCAGTTCGCTGTTGGACAAATGAACACAGGCACCTCTCCGAAATGGCAGCATACTACGACAAGCAATAGTTTTGTTCCGAATATATGTTCTCACTGCTGGGGCATAGGCCTCCTCGCCGTGAGAGGGAACAGGCCATAAACCACCAAGCGGGCCCAGTGCGGGTTGGTGGATGTCACATGTCTTTGAATGTTTGGTTCTAGGACATGCCGGTTTCCTCACGATATTTTCCTTTACCGTTTTGAGAGCAATGGTCATGAAATTAATTAGGTACAAAAAGTAAAGTGCTTGCCTGGATTCGAACTCACAACTTACAACTCGTAAGTTGAGGCCGATACCAGTGAGCCACCACTGCTCTTGTTTTTCCGTAAACCATAGGAATTTCTTGGCAGAAATAAGACAACAAATAAAACCACACAATCACAAACAGTTTCAATTTATTCAAATAAACCACACAAGACTTTGATTGCATCGAATAAAAATGTACTGAAGATTTTATTTTCATAGCGAGTGACAGATTAACCATTTCGATAAAATTTTCTGTATGGTACAGTGGCAATGCAAAGAATACGACCAATGCAATAAATTAAACCTCTCAGGGACTGACCCGTCTACGGGTTTAATTAACTTTTCACCAGGCATTTTAAATGAAAAAAAAAAGGTGGAAGGCAATATGGTTGCAGAATCACACTGCTTGATAAAGTTTTGTACGTGCAACTCGAATTTAACCTGGTACTTCTGTGGTAGCTGAAAAAACATGGATTTCGGTTTTTCTGGTTATTTGTAAAATCAATGAAGAACTCAAAATTTTAAAAAAATGTGGGAAATGTACTTACGAATGTGAAAAATCTCGTTAGTTAAAAAAAAACTTATAGTTACCAGTTTATCGCACAAAAGCTTAATTTGTGTGAACTTTGGTGACAAAATATTAATTTATTTAATCAAAACAAACATTATTCAATTTAGCAAACTGACATACCTACATGTACCTACAGTCCTACACACAATCTAATGAAAAATTCTAGAAAATATCGCGAGACATGTCCAAAAAATTGTGACATAAAAATAAAATGCTTGTAATATTGCACCTGACTGCTAAATTTGACATGGGTCTTCTTGCATGTATCACCTTGACAGGACAAGTAAATTTCTGTCGCATGCCTGAATAAATAATCACGTCGTTTATGTCACAAGAAACCATTGAACACACGGATAGGCTCATGAATATTCAAGTTATATTATCATCTTTAACATTATGCGTTCATGTTGGGTACATATTTTCTTTATTATATTTTATACAGGCATGGCTGTTTTTAAACGTTGCCTCACTAGGAATTTCTTTTTATTTAAATAGGTGCGTCAACAGACACAAGTACCATGTGCAAAACAATAAAAAATAATGACTACATGATGTTTGATTGTTTATAAGACTGTACATAAAACCACTGAATAGTAGACCGTATCGAACCCAAATTCAAATCTTTATTGCATAACACATGTGTCAAGATCTTAAAAAATAATGATAAAGTTCACATGGCACATGTCGTAGCATGTAGTAGCATGATTCTAAATAAATAAGATCGCACACAAATTAAATGCCATATCACAAATATAAATTATATAAAAAATTTAAGTAAAATAATAATGATTAGGAATCATTCAAATTTCAATTAATTTAAAATAAATAATGTCACAAATTCAAATAAAAATGAAACAAATTAAAAGTATAAAAAAGAAACACAAAATTTAATCAAATCCCACCACACGTAGCGCAGAAATTCAAACACTAGGTACGATAATCGACCCGTTCAATAATTGATACGTTCAACGCATATGCACAGTCAACCTATAACGTTCTCGTTGGTTCTATAACGGTCTCCTCTCTGTGAGAGGGAGTGGGCCGTAATCCAGCACGCGTGCCCTGTGCGGGTTGGTGGATAAACTTGCAGATTACTTTGCAAGGTCGAACATCATTTTTTACCTCACATAATTCAGAGAAAACTAAAGCACCACAACTAAAAAAAAACGAAACAATAAACATGTCCATTAATCTAATACGGAGTGTTTTAGATCATTATTTTTTTGCGATTCCAAGAAGACTTGAAATTCTTAACATGAACCTTTGCCTAAGAAATTAAAAAGCTTTTCTTTGTTAGTAAACAAAGTGGTATAGTGGCAAACAGAGACGTTTTGGCTAAGGAATAGTAATATATTAAGTGCTAGCACGCGACCTCGCAATAAGTCTGCCTCGCCTACTTCGCTGCTAGATAACAATTATAAATCTTACTAATACTTCTCACTGTCCACACCGAGCTATTGTTTCGAAGTTTTGATTTTATAAAAAAACAACTTTAATACGCAATAATAGAGAACATAATGCAATGATTATGTTACATAGTATAAAACTTTTAACTAGAATTTAACAGGACAATTACGATGGTTTGCAATATTGAGTGCGGCATTTGTTTTTCTTTAGGTATGTACCTACTCTTCTTCCTTCTATTATAAATTTATAACAGTAAACAATCTGTTAGCAAGCTAAGATTAGGATAGCAGTACCAAAGGTTTTCTTCCCCCACGTCCATACAAAACTCAGAAAGGTTCTGCACTATTTTGAATTTTAATGACGAATAGAACACGCAGTTTGAACTACTTTTTGGAGGCTAGCCCAAATCTAAGTGCAGTACGAATTAAGAATTCTGACCAAGCTGTTCAAATATTAGCCTTTTAGTCCGTATATTTGCCACCAAAAAAGTTGGAAAGATATCTAAAAGTTCAACCTCCACAATCTTTATCTTAGCCGAAAGAGACTTGATTTATTCAGTACAAATAAAAAGGAAATACCAATACATTTTCTTTATGTTCGAGATGTTTTACATGCCTTGACTATTCAACCCCATGAATGCGGCGCGTAACAAAGTAATAAAAAACTATGTTATGTTCCAAAATATTCGGCTCCGTTGTCGTGGACAGGACATCATAAAAGCATCAAGAAGCCATCAGAGGTAGTAACAGGTTGTCCCAGCATACAACATTCTTTACATTTTTACCCATTTGTGTAAGATAAATGGTGTGTTTCGAGAGTGTGACATTACCGAAATACCACCAGACGTTGTTTTGGCTATCATAAGATGGATTAGAGCCATAGAGAAAAAGACATTACAAAAACAAGGATTATTATCTATCGAACTTTGTTTCTTTTAAGGTATCGCAGGCCCCGACAAACACCATCTTTGAGTAGTGGTTGGAGAGGCGCCACGGCGTCCTCACCTTCCGCCTGACGCAGGTCCTCACCGGACACGGTTGTTTCGGGAGGTTCCTGTTTCGGATAAGGCGGGAGGAAACGCCCGGGTGTCACCATTGTGTGGATCACCCGGAGGACACGGTGGAGCATACAGTGGAGGTCTGCCCGGCTTGGGCGGAACACCGCCGTGTTCTCACGGAGGCGATCGGCGGCGGCGATCTCTCGCGTCCAAACCTGGTCCAGGCCATGGTGCGGAGCGAGAGTGCATGGGAAGCCGTCACCTCCTTCTGCGAAGCAGTAATGCTCGTGAAGGAGGAAGCGGAACGCGTGAGGGAGAGGCAACAGCCGCGCCCTCGCGCCCCTAGCCGCCGTAGGAGACGCCCTGGGCGGGAGAAGTCATTTGATGATTTCCCATCCACAAAAAAAAAAAAAAGGCCCCGACAAACAAAAGTTACACCTTATTTTAGGTTATTGGTTTGGACAAACCAATAACCTAAAATAACTCAATAATAATAATAATAATAACAAGAATTAGGATCTTAATAACTTTATTTTTACCCTTTAAAAAATAAAGTTCAATAGTTCCTAATTCTTGTTTATCTCTTTTCAGTTATGTGTTTATGCAGTCGGGTTGCAATTCGTGTGGTAAGTTTCGTGTGACATTTAATAATTTCACGTGGACATTTTGACTGCAACATATCGGTCAGACAAAATCTATATTTAGAAGCTCAGTCACACCGATTTCCCTGTAGTCGTAAATATATATGTATTGTGAAAAGGAATAAAAAGGGGAAATAAAAGGGAAACTTCCAAATCCTGTACCTGTGCTGCTGTGTTGCTTTATTTCAAAATTTTTAGATTTTTTTTTTGTATTTTCTGCTGCAATAGCCTATGCCACTCCCACAATTAAGACGAATTTAACAACACCTAATTATATGTTAAAATCCATCAAGTCGTTTAGGCTACAGCCAAAGAAATAGACATACATACCTACTCTCGAAAAAACAGTAGCCACCTTCTGGGGCAGTTGGGTAATAATGGATGCGTTGACTTTTAGAAAAACACTTTAAAATTAGTATAGACAGCTGCGACCCTGAGACAGAGCATCTTTGCCCGCTCCACTACATGGTCTCGATCTCTCTCAATGTCAGATGCGGAAAGTGAATACATACTGGTACTTACTAATAACAAGTACAGAAAATACTGCTGGATTATGCTGCTGCTGGATGTGGACTCCTCATCACATACAATGATCGGCAAAGTGCATAATTAAGTAAAAGCCTATACGCACTCAATAGCCATATAATGAATTTACCAAACCAAGTTTTACCTAGGTAGTGCTTGCTCTTTAAGTGAAAGTTGGACTTATCAAACTAAAAATCTAACCCAGCCCAGTCATTAATTCACGTCCTCTCCCAGCAATCAAAACAAAACTTTCGTAATAAACTCTCGCAAAACATTAATTTTATAGAGAAGTGCGAACTGTCTAGTCTAGGCGACTCGGTGCAGCGGAAGTGTTGCCGCGATGACTCGGCAGGTCGACCGACACGACGCGACCACAGAATACATGGATCACAGAAGGTCGGCTCCATACAAGCAGTGAAAACTCACGCAAACATTGACACACATCTACGTACCTACATCAAGAGCATAGTCATAGAGGATTGCAATGGGCTGAGCGTTAGCTTCACAAAAATGGCCACTCTCGCGAAAGCGAATTTGCGGCCAATACCTGTAGTATTACTAAATAGACAACTACTGGGCGCAAATTCGCTTTGTCTCTCTCGTACTTTTCGGTCTGTATTCACTGCACAATTGAATACGGAACGCTCAGTCCATTCTCTGTCTGTGATCGAGTGCATGCGCACTCGCGACTGGCATTAATTTGAGATAGTTTGACATCCGCCGCGCCAGCGCCGTACGAACGCGTCTATGCCTGCCATGCATGCCTGGGCATGTTTTCGCTCGTTGAATGGAGATAGCCTTCTGTAACTATCTATTCTGTAACACGACGCTCCTCACGATGTTTATATCAGTTTAAAAGGCGACTACACCGATCGGAGCGTTTCCTTTTGCGACAGCATAAAAGAATTTTCCATGAAATAACGGCTGTATTTGAATAGCGGTATAACATGTTCCAGAATGCCTTTCTCCGGCTTAAAACAGCAATTGCATTGCTCTTTAAAATTTTTCTGTGAATATCTTTAAGTTTATATTCTGATTGTCGTGTTTTGTTGTTTGTTGACTTCGTTTCACTTGTGGATAAGTAATTCTGATGCTTTTGAATTGTTTTTGGAGTAGACAATTTAGTTTCTTGAAAGATTCTTTCTTCGCAGAATAAACATGAAATAAGAACCAAGCTGAAACGAATGCATTACAATTAGGTGTCTACTTGCCTTTATGGTATAAAGGTAAGTTTTTTATTCACATCCCACACAACAATTAATTAAGCAAATAATAATTTTTAAAAAAATCACAAAACACTTAACATAAAGACGCGAAATCATTTAAATTACAGCTGAAAGATATCTTTAATGACAATGTTTCATTACACAGCGATTCATTGGTTTTCAGAGAAAATTTCTCACTTATTTGAGTGAAAGTAATTTACAATGACAATAAAAGTAATCAGTTTTTATATACAACAGAATAAACGACAAAGTATTTTTTCAATAAAATTGTTTTACATTGAATAAAGCTTTTCGTTTCGTTGTAAATCTTTTAAGAATTGCTGTTTTTTGTTCTACGCTGTCTACGGGGATTATTGTACTTGCAATAAAATGTACACAAAGCGAAACTGAGCAACAATCTTTATAAGATTTATTTAAGCACTTTAATATGCTTCGCTATTCGTGCTTTAAGGAATATTTAGAAATAACAAATGAATGAATAAATATATCATTTTGAGATGTATGATAAAATAAAAATAACTAATATACTATACATGCACACACTAGGTACCTACTACATACACAAACCTAATCATATATATATATATATATATAATTATACACTCAATTAAATACATCAAATAATTTATAATAATATTGAATTGCTTGAATTTCTCGTACTACTACTACTACTTGCCCTCTTCCTCTCTCCTAATGTTGCTGTGCCCGACAGGGTCCATATTGATGTTTTGTTTTATTACACCACCTATTTAATACATATGGAATGCAAAAAAGTATTGAGTATTGAATATGTTATTATCTCATAATAAATTAAACTTATAATTAAACTTTGATTTATTACATTTGAACTACCTAATTGGTCTAGTGGTCGCAAGCGCTACTGCTGAGCATGAGGTCCTGGGTTCGTTTCCAAGGTCGGGCAAAGTGTTATAGGGTTCTTCTATCTGGAATTTCTCAGTAGCAGCCCGGAGTCTGGATTTGTGCCCGGTGATGGCAATAGGCGGCGGTTACCTGGGACTTAAACATAACTGGCGAAATGTGGGTGTAGTCCGTGTATAACAGGTCAAGGCTCGGAACCGGTTAAAAAATACTCGGTTTTGCTCCGAACTTTTCTTAAGAACGTGGATGCTTTAAGCACCTTGTCTAAACCTAAATTAACCGGTTTATTCGCTGTGTGGTGTGTGGGTAAACGCATTGTCCGTCCCGAAACAAAAAAAAAAAATTCTTACTGCTCAAGAAAAACTGTACGGCGCAGTGTTTGTTTATATTGCGTCTGTATTAATCAGTTTTTCCCGTTTAATCCGAAAAATCCTTTATGCGAAGAGTCTTCCAAAAACCGGTTAGAAAACCGTTTTATTCGAACGAAACCGAATGTAAAGGTTTTGCGTCAAGTACATAATAACGGTTTGGTTTAACCGGTATCCAAGGCTTGCTACAGGTACACTTCTGCCAAACCTCTCGGGGAAACAAGGCGTGATGTTATGTTATGTTTGTATTTGAGATGAGATTGGATTCTTGTTTTCACATAATTACGCAGCTTCTGTTAGGTATAATTAAGAATTATTTTCGCCAAGTAACTTTTGCCTTGCACCATACTATAGGTAACTTAACTGACTTTAACTCTACTGTAGCATTTCTCCATTATCCAAAAAAACAAAACATAATTTTGTAATAAACAAACACTGAACTTTAATCAAACAGCTATACAGGTAAAAAAACACGGTTTACTTATTAATTTTAATGATATAACCAAAATATCGCTGAGCACGCCTCTTGGTTCGAGTATGCTTCTTATAAAGGTCGCATGAGTGCAGGCACAAAGTTCACCTGAAGATACCTGAAGATAATCACCGTGAGGACCCCACTTCAAATGGCACGCAAGATAAACGAGAATTCCCTCATTTTTTCACAAGTACGGTGGGAAACAACAGACGTCTTCTGTGTTTATATTGCCTGGATAACTATGCTCAGTTTAAATATGCGAGCATTTGAGAGTTAGATAATACATAATAGATTTATGTCGTATTTAGTGGGGACCTTTAATGAATGAATGAATAAATAATTAGCAGCAAGAGCGAACTATAAGCACTGGGTGTTTTTGTCCATTTACAGGGTACAAGTTTATTGCCTGTGGCATACCATACCTAAAATTGAAGGGCAATTAACTGGCATCGTCTAAACAACACGTACCAAAACTTGCATTCAATTATTTTGTGTGCTATTTTATGGAATCGCACGTGTGTTAACACTTGCATGCAATTCTCAAATGGCAATATAATTGAATGAGCTTTATAGCATGAACGTTCCAGAATCTTGCACGTGTAACCGGAGCTTTAGGTTGTACTCATGTAGAGCACTGATAACCGGCGCAGCGCTTGTCAGCCACGATAAGCGTTGTCAACGCTGGTCTGCGCAGGCAGTTTTCATACTTTTTGACAAGCGCAAACCAGCCCCGACTAATCAGATAGAAACTTGTCGGCACTTATCGGCGACGTTTCGCGCATATTTGGCAAAAATTATGAAAACTGCCTCCGCTGACCAGCGTTGACAATTAGCGCTTGTCGGCGCTGGTAACCACTGACTTATCGTCACCGGTTACCAGCGTTCTACATGAATACACACTTAGGCAAGGGAAGCAACTTTAAATAATGTTTGTATCGTTAATCTCATTTTGAAAAGATGTCATAAAACTGTCATCGTACGCAATAAAGTAAAACTTTATTATTATCATTTCTATACTCAGTAATTTTTATCCGAAGCTCGCGTGGAATTAGAAATTAAATGTTTAGACGTGTAGCAACGCCATTTATCAGGAAGAAAATATAGATCTAGGTTATTCTCCAAGGATATGTGTTCGAAGTTGCGAGAAATATACCGTGCAGTATCCTACGTAGGTTAAACCCGCTATAAATAAAGGTGCAAACATTGTAACGTGTTCAGAATTTTTAAGTAATCTTTCTTGGCTTAGTAGAAGTTTTCAAATAATACAACAATATTATGTGTACATGTTTATATTGTTAAAAGTTACACACTGGAATTTTAATGATGAAAAGCTGCTTGTTTAATACAAAAGTGATTCTGTTTGCCAAGTTCTTTTTCACGACTATGATAAAGTAGGCCAAAATAAACTACGAGAAAAATAAGTTTTGTTTTTAATATTATGTTCTGAAATTATTTGTTAATTTCAATGAATAAAAAAAAACTGTGTTTGAGATTGCCTAATAAGACTGCACTCTTTGTTATAGAATAACCACACACTGTTCATAACATCACCAAAAACTCACAAAATACAACTTTTCTTGCAAACTGTACCCTCGTAGGGAAGTGAAAACATCAGTCAGGCCAATATTGAATTATTTATAAACAGACAGTATTGAATGGAGTTAAGGAGTATTTTGACACCAGCTATTGACTGCATGCTTACGATGAGTTATGACTTCTGAATGATGGAGCCTTTTGTGTTCCCAGCCTTTGTTACTCTTTATAAATGATTCTTTACGTTTCTCAAATGGCTTTCTTATTTAATATCTGTATTTTGGAATAAGGGGTTTGATATTGCTTTATATTTATTGTATTGTCTGGTTCCACATTCGATTCAGCCTTTCTTTACTTTTGGAGTTTCTGTTATTTATTATAAAGGGTGCATTTATGAAGAAGAAGAAGAAGAATCGGCTATTTATCATTATCAAAGCACTACGTACTTCCTATAGATTTATTCATTCGTTAGTAAATCCTAAATCCCCGTGGTCTAACTAAAGCGGTACTGCGTAGCTGTCTCGTAGCGGATGCGCTACACAAGCGACGTTGTCGTAGCATATCACACGTACTACGCCGTAGACAGTTGTTGCATATTGGAAGAATTTTACCTATTTATTAACCGACTTCAAAAAGGAGGAGGTTCTCAATTCGTCGGAACCTTTTTTTTTATGTATGTTCCCCGATTACTCGAAGATGGCTGGGCCGATTTAGATTTTTTTTATTTTATTCGAGAGGGTATACATCACAGTTGGTCCCATATAAAATTGATTAACTTTGCTTTGGTAGTTTTTGAGTTAGCTTCAATAATACGTATTTTTTCCCGACTTTTACATGGATGAATTTCTAGTTTGTTTTGAAGATAGTGGTATTAGAATTTGTGTGGGGTAGGTACACAACTAAAAAGTGAAAAATAAAAACTTTTTTACAAAAAAATACAACCGACTTCCAAAAACAACACTACAAAGTGAAAAATAACTTTAATTTCGGAAGTCGGTGGCAAAAAACGAAAATACATTTAACTAGACACCGACTTCCGAAATTAAAGTTATTTTTCACTTTGTAGTGTTGTTTTTGGAAGTCGGTTGTATTTTTTTGTAAAAAAGATTTTGAATTCAAAGAACTTCAAATAGTTTGTTTTAAAAAATATATAACATACGATTGCACATTTAAACCATTTAATTAAAGGTATATTAAGACTCCTAAAACACTGACTTTTAGCCTAGTTTAGGAGGCATTTTTTCGCCCTCTAATGTACAACTTTCTTTAATCCTTGTGTAGGTACTTATGTATGTTATTACAGTGTACAAATAAACATTATTATTAATTATTTTATTGAATATAAAGTTGATTTTTTTTCAATTAATTTTCTTTATTGTGTGTTTTGTGTGTAGCTACATAAATAAACGAAATGTGATATCAGACTAAGCTAAACAAACGGTGTTTAAAGTTAAGAGACGTTTAAATATTTAAAAAATGTGTAATAAGAAGACGTTAGTTAATCATTACTTCATAACTCCAGTAGCAGATGTTGGAGAATAAACAGCCAGGCTGAAGTGGGAGTGGGCCGCACACGTCACTCGAATGCACCCGGAGAAATGGGCAAAGGTCGTCACTCACTGGACGCCTGAGAGAGAACATCGCAGTGGAGGCAGGCAGCGGCAAAGGTGGTGTAACGACCTGATGTGGTTTGCAGGGCCAACATGGCCAGAAATCACACAAGACAGGGAAATTTGGAAGGAAAAAGGGGAGGCCTTTGCCCAGCATTGGGACACAATGTAGGCTAATAAAAAAAAAAACAATACTTAACTTTACAAATAAACCCCTTTATATTTAAATAAAGCGAGTAATATCCAAAACAGCATATCTATTAACCCAGCTTATGAATTCAAATACCGCTTGAAAAGATCCCTATTCACTTGAAACAATTCATCTTTTAAGTGCAAAAAATCCGTTCCTATTTCAAGTACGAAAGCAATCTAGCAAAAGCGTGTGAATGGGAGCAGGTGGTGATTCATACTTTTTTTTTTTTCCTTCGGCCTTTAAGGTATGTATTCAGACTCATTCATGTATGGGGAGCATTCTTAAGTGTACCACTTTCTGTGTTGGTCTTAGTTATTTTTGATGGAAGCTCGGTTTAAGATTTTCAATAATATTTAAATTTGTTTTTACTAAAATTATTGAAAGTTCATTTTTATAATAGTCATAGTTTGTGTGTGTGAATTAGAAGTCAGGGTGTCTTTGTTTGAGATAGAAATTCGACACTTAAGCCTCTGCTTAAGTGTCGAATTTCTATCTCAAACCCGCCCACTAACTCTGGTTACTCTTAACCAGATATGAAATTAGGTGATAGATGCACCTTCGAAAGTTCTACGCACCCTATGCACGCTTTACGCACAATCTACTCGCACTTTAAGCACGATACGCACTGACTACCTACAATTCCTCACACATTCGCAGTTAAAAATCTATCCTAACTTATTATTATAAATGCGAAAGTGTGTTTGTTTGTTTGTTTATTTGTTACGCTTCCACGCTAAAACGGCTGAACGGATTTGGATGAAATTTCGGACATGGGTGGACCAAGATCTGCATTAGGACATAGTATACTTTTTAACTCGGTAGTACGTTAGGATAATTTTTGACCTCAACGCAGGTGAACCCGTGGGAAAAAGCTAGCAATAAATAATATTATCACATTCTACATACCTTTAATATAATCCGCATCATTTGGTTCAACGTCCGATAAGCCTTGTCATAATTAACCTGTTACCTTTATCTCGCAAACTGTAGCTGTACAAATGTCAATACTGGCACAATATAAATGCGCAACAGTTTTTATTATAAACTAAGTAGATATTCGTGCCCGCCGTGGCCCATGTGTATTTTCAACATTTCCGGTGAATTTGGAAAATAATTTGTTTCCACAAACTTTGTCCTGACGAACACAACAAAAAAAAATCTGCTAAATCAGTCAAGCCGTTCTCAAGTGATAATATTAATTTCATACATGCGGCAATTGGTTTTTATTTATATAGACTATAGCGCGCTTTTTATATACCTACAGCGTGTATAAGAAAGGTGTGGTCAAAATTAAGGGTGTGGTACAGCCGTGTGATTCTGTAAGACCTCATTCTAAACTTCGAATCTGAATTCGCTGTGAGTTTCTTGATTGGTATTCTAAAAACTCGGTTGATAATTCGAATTTACACTAGCGCTACCCTGCGAGCGTGTCAGCGAGTTGAACTAAATTGACCGTAAGATTTTGACAAGATAAAGTGTGAGATGACGTAAGAAGTGGCATTCAGTAAGGTCACTTCGCACTCGAACCCGATTCAAAGTGTCAAATAAAAAGCATCTATTTTACGAGTGAGAGAGAATAGCGATGTGAGATGCCAGTTGTTGTTCGAATTTTACAGAATCGACGTACACAGACCGTTAAACTGAACAAATTTCTCCATGGAAGAACATAGTAATCGCGAAAAAAAATCAGTCATCTTGTTACAAAACTTCAATACCTACTCGACCCTAATATGGGACGACTGACTATTTTTCGGGGATTACGATGTTGGTCCCATGGAGAAAGTTGTTCAGTTTGATAGTCTGTACCACGCCCTTTATTTTGACTACACCTTTCTGATATATGCTGTATAAATTATTTCCAGAAGAACGTACTACCGGGATATAAAGTATCATATGTCCTCACCAAAGACATCCCGAGCCGACCCGTGACCCGTGACCCGTGTGCCAAATTTCATCGAAATCTATTCAGCCATTAAGGCGTCAAAAGGTAACAGACAGTAGAGAGGCAGAATAACTTTCGCATTTACAATATTAATACATATTATTATATTAGTATGGATGTTTAAACAACAAGATCTTATACATCTAACGTGGTTACATTGACATAACTCCAGGGGATATAAAGTGCACTTTATTCGAGGCGTACGTGTATTTACATAACTCTTTCATAAGCCACTTTGTTTTTTATTTTACTAGTAAGTAACTTCTCGAGGTCTCATATTGTCTTACTTTGAGTTTTCATGCGTTTATGTCCTATAATTGTGCAATGCTATAAAAATAATAGTCCAAGATCCCAGAGTCGTCAGACCTCACTTATTTCTGATTAACAAAATGTATGGGACAGAGTAGTGTTAGTATGTACTTTGAACGTACGCATCCCTGCTAGCTTGGGCCGACGGCCAATTTTCAAGTACTAAATACCTACTACAGTTACGTAAAAATATTACTCACTTTTCTTAAAGTCTGACTGCTGTTTTTTATGTGTTTTACAGAATATTGTTAATAATAATTAATAAGCAATACTGTCAGACACTTCCCGTCGGAGGTTTTTTCCGCCAGACGCTTTAAAGCTCGCAAAACATTACGTCGTCTTACATATAGTTTGAGTTCTAATTTTTATATAATGATATACTCGGGGAACTTATTCAATACTTGAAATATTCAATACAACTTGACAAAAAGAACGAAATATGTGTAATGGCATTACAAAAAGAAAAAAAAATACACCTTAAAACTATAAAAAACAGAAAACAATTATTACAATGTCAAAAGGGCTGATCAGCACAGCATAATGACAGAACACAAGACCTAAATTTTCTTTAATATTTGAAGACTTTTTTTGTTTCCGAAAACGTAAAAGACAGACTGGATAATCGATGTAGGTTTGACTTCAGATATTTGCATAGCTACTTGTAAACAAATCTATCGCGAACCGACTCTATGATCGGACCGACCACAAAATTCAATTACGTGGCAGACAAAATAAAAACGTCCCAGGCAGTAGCGTATCGTTGATTTGTTTTCAGTTTGTTGCTTCTCTTTCTACCAGCACAAAACACACGGATTCGTCACCAACAAGACTAGACCCCTGCCAGCCTTAAGTCTTAACAAAAACTACCTAAATAGGTAATGAATCAGAGACCATGTTATCTGGTCATATGGAAGGCCGAAACGCCTCGACATGAGACATGACACTTTTGTCCAGATTTCATGAAGTTTAATTAAACATCTCCCGCGAGATGGTATTTCATGATACAAGTTGATTGGTAGCATTTGATTGACTAGGGGAAATTACCTAACTTATTCATGTTTATGTAATTTAGAACGTTTATCGATGTTTTGAACATCATCAGACTGCGATATGTCTGACAGACATTGTAATTATCGAACGTTTTCAACATAAACAAAATCAGTTTAATAATAAAAAGACATGCATACTAACATTATAAATTCGAAAGTAAATCTATCTGTCTGTTACCTTTTCGCGCCTATATCACTAAACGGATTTCGATAAAATTTGGCAAAGCTATAGATGGCATCCCGAGAAAGGACATAGGCTTTTTTTTGTCTCAAACATAATCCTACAGGGGGTGATATAGGGGATGAAAACAAAAGACAACCAAGAACTATTAAAAGTCTACAAAGTTCAAAACAAAACCATAACCTTGTATACGAAAATGCTTTCTCTTAACCGCATCGTGAATTTTGCAGTGGTACACCGTTGGTACGCCGTTGTGCTATTGTGAAATATGTCACGAAAATAATGTCTGACAACTTTAGTGGAGAGATGCTGTTCCTGCCTTCGGATAATGCTGGCAGATCAGCGCTGAAATTGGTATTTGAAGTGGAGGAATTTTCAGTAAACAAACGATTAACCGTGGGTTGATAAAAATGGTACGGTGATATACAGTGGCAGTTTCTGCATCGGGACAATTCATTGTATACCTAAGTAGCTAGATACAAAATAGTTTTTCTATTCGATTTGTGGACCTGCCTGTGAGTTTTAACCCCCAACGGAAAAAGAGCAATGAGTAAGTTTAACGTGTGTATCTGTCTGTGGCATCGTAGCTCCCAAACGACTGAACCGATTTAGATTTCTTTCGTCATTTTGAAAGGTGACTTGATTGAGAGTGTTCTTAGCTATGATTCAAGAAAATCTATTCAGCCATTTGAAGATTATCAGCTCTTTTCTAGTTGATGAATCGATTTGAGCACCTTCCACAAGTCTGATCGAGTCGAATCAATGATACTAGTATTAGAATGACATAGTTACCTTGAACTGATGCTGCAGCATTACCTGTGATTTGCAGGATACCCAACTTCCTCGCCAACTTAAAGCAGCGGTATCGTATTTGGGCTCATTGGAATGTTCTCAATGAACAGGTCATAAATAGATGCAGGCAATCAGTGTCTGATGATGGAGTAGCAAAAAGAAATGAAGGTAAATATGTGTAGGGAATTTTTGAAATTTAACTTTTAACTTTTTATTCCTAATGCGCATTACAGTATCATGATTTCTTGCCGTAGGCTGTAATAATTAAAAAAACTTTGAAACATTAAATTATACATTCAATCTGTGTAAGTATCTGTTTAGCACATCGCTCTAACAGTACCCCATTTTCTTACACGACTTTCTACACGCCAACCTGTTTTCCCAGTAGAAAATTTCTACTTAATTTTTCGTCGCAAGGTATCCTAACTTAATCCCACCTACAGTGCTTCAAGAGGAAATGAATTAATTCTATTTTACACCAGAGTGCTTTAAAATAAGGAGCCTTTCTTGCAGTGGGAGAAATACCCCGTGAAATTAACTTCAGGTTTCAGTTCACACTGGACACCTCGCAGGTTCGAGAGACAAATGGCCGGAGGGGCCACACTGTATATAGCTTTGTTACTTTCATGAATGGAATTTGAAAAGATAGTATAAATTTTATCGGAAATTGTTGAGAAATATTATTTTGGTTTATATTCAAGTGTGGATAACCGTGGATGGGTGATCATCTTTACATAACGAGACTCCTCCGTGCCTCGGAAAGCACGTTAAGCTGTTGGTCCCGGCTGTCATTCGTGGATCTTTGACAGTCGTTACGGGTCGTCAGAAGCCCGAAAGTCTGACAACCAGTCTTACCAAGGGGTATCGTATTACCCAGTTACTGGGTTGTGGAGGTCAGATAGGCAGTCGCTACATGTAAAATAATGTTATTCAGCTGCATCCGGTTAGACTGGAAGCCGACCCCATCATAGTTGGGAAAAGGCTAGGCTGATTGATTCAAGTGTGACTATTTCAAAAAATACAGTTCAGTTACGGATAAAATTATTTAAGTATTAGAAATAAATAAATAACTGTATCAGAGGCAATCTTAAATAACACACACATCTTAAAGTCTTATTTTTTCATAGATCTTATAGCCCATGGCCAAATAGTTTTAATGATTAGATACTAAATACCTATTTGGATGCAAAATCCGCACTAACGCATCTAACAACTCTATTAACGGCTGTACATTTTATTACGCGTTATTATCAGCCATATGATTTATGCCATACGCCCGAAGCACGTAATTTTAACGCGATAAAACCGATGATACATTAGCAAGATTGCGCTATACCTGATCTGGGACCGTTATTAGTGCCCAGATCTTGTTCTATCCTAAGTGACACGGTACACGTGAATACTTTACGTCGTCGTGGGGCGTTCATAAAAAAGACAATTTCCCTTATTGCCGCAATCTGCGGCACATGTGCCGTACAGCGTTATGTCCCGCACAGGGTTATGTCTGCACCCGCCCTCATAAACGACAAAGTAAACCATAATTTATTGCGCATATTTAGGGTCAAACACATGACTCATAAATTGCTTTAGTATATTATTTGCGATAACTAGCCAGTAACTAATGGTACCATATTACGGTGTGGTTGTGGTTGCTGTGTTTTAAACTCTAAAATATATTGTCGTATAAATAACGGTGCATATTCATATTTTGTGATATAATGTTTTAACTTTCATACAAAGTAAAAAAAGAAGTAGGTACACGCTACTTCAAAAAACAATTTTATTTGCAAGATACTAAATGTCACGTCTCTCAGAAAGCGGTCAGAAAAATGCAGTATTTATTTTCATTCAGTATTTTCGTTTCTATGAAATAAAATACTAAATGTTAAGATGCGACGTTCCGCGTCATGAATTGAATAAAGTACTGAAAACCAAGATACACGTTTATTGATTCAAGTTTGCACTAACGACCAAGTTGCTACATGAAAAATGTAGGTATCGCTTTGAAAATACTGACTGAACTTTTGAAAGTCTGAAACATAGCTCTTCTTTTATTCATGTTCTGACATGTGGCGCTCTCCGTTGTGTACAGGCTTTCTTCTTTAACAAAATAAACAACATTTACTTGGAGTTCGGTCCTTTGAGAGGCTGCCCTGTACTTATGTTTTATGAATGAGCTCTTATGCACTTACGTGGATATGTTGGCATTTGATACTGTTTTGAATTAAATGAGAAAACGAAGATGTTACACTGATTTCGAGATACTATATACAATACAAAAATATATTACAAATCTCATAGACACACGTACCAAAAGACTATATTCTCCTACAGATTCTTAGAACATTTTAAGATCACCCCCACCACTGCTACGTGTAGGCAGTTCCCTTTATCACGAAAAACTATCCGTCTCTGTCTCGCAAAGAAAAATTTCACGCGTTTTCTGACGTGCCGCATGGTTTTCATACTTTTACTGCATTGCTATATTGAGCTCTGCTACACAGTTCAAACGATCCAATATTCCGTAACCAAAATATCGCCACTGCATACCTTTTATACTCTTGCTAAAGAGCCTTCTGTTCGCCCACGACTTGAAAGGTCATTTAGATTTTTATTGCAATCCAAAATTTATTCTTTTTCGTTGGAATAAAGTTGATATTCCTATATTCCGAGGTTGGATTTAGAACCTTTTGCATATGAAATTTCAGTGCAAAACTTGTAACGTAGTCAAGTTGGTACGTATAGGCTGTACCGAAACAAGCCTTCAGTAGCGGCGCGCACATGCTCGCGTGTAGTCGGACTGAAAGCTAGGTCCTTGCGCGAAATGGCGGGAACTTTCCGATAACTTTCGTATCGTAACACGCAGTAACATATCCTTGTTATTTTAGACAAACTATAAAAATAGAGAGTGTTAACGACTTAATTACTGAAGTTTTGTTATAATAAAAATAGTGTTGGGAGATTTACTGAAAATCCTGTTGAAACTACTTTTTCCAAGTACGTAATTTACAAGTTTACTCTAACTACCTTTTGTTATTAATTTACTTTTGATGTTTTACCTAGAAAGTAATAACTATTTCTGAAATTAAATTATTTTCTTAAATAGCGTATTACATACCTCCGCTTTTGTCTGAAATGCTTTCATGCAATACTAAAATAATCGTTATTTACTAGTGAAATGTTTATAAAAGTTGCATTTATTTTATTCAATTAATTTAGAAAAAGCATTGAATGTTTTTATTCAACTAGAAGGGAACTTTTGTGAGGCGAACGGTGAACAGATTGCCGAAAAATATTGCGTTGAAGTGAAAATAAACAATATAACAATATTTTTTGTTTAGATAATGTTGTTAGATAAATCTGTAGGCAATTAAAAATCTTGGGATAAGTACAACCATATTAAATTCCACTTAAATTACGTAGTAACTTGAGAACAACCACAATAATTAAAATTAAATGCTGGGTAATTATGAAATTCCCCTCTAACCTAAATTCAGTTAAACCGTTGTTATACGGGTAGGGCTTAACCAGAGCATTATTATAGGGTAATTTTACACCCGGTTTACATAATTATTATCAATATTTTCTTGTTAATACATGTATGTTTATTTCTGATAATATTGGGATTATAATACTGCGGTCTAAACAATATTAAATTCATCCTGTAGTTTTAAATTTACTGCTGTAATATTTAGAAAAGGAATGCTCTAACATCGTAACAAACAAAAAATTTGTTGTAGTTTTTAGAGTAATTCCATGTTCTTATACGTTCGTTGCGTTCCTACTTACGTACTCCAGTCACTAAACTGTGTCAATTACTAAGCCGCGAAAGTTTTTTTTTTTTTTTTGAAAGATGATTATACCCCTTCCTATGATTAGCAAGGTTTCTTTGTAGTTTTAGATAGTGCAACAGTTTTTGTTTTCTATATTTTAGGTAATTACCAACTATTTATTTCAGGTACGCATATAATAACCGCGCATGTATAATGTTAACTTCTTATACATATAATAATGTGACACAATGTTAATAACTTGAATAATTTGTATTGTATGCCCAAAGGGCGGGACATAGCTGATCAACATCACTGTAATTCTTAACACCTGTATCTATTTCTATACCTATGATCCACAATAAACATGATTGATTGATTGATAATGAACTAACAAGTAGCTAATTTGTTGCACTTACAACTTTTAAGCATCATGTTAAGCACTTGCCCTATAATTAAAGGAGTGAATCCTATAGCAATCCTGCTTTTAAATTATGATAAATGTGAAGGTTTGTATGTTTAGATGTTTGGATTTGTTAGTCAAACACGCAAAAACGGCTGAACGGATTTGGATGAAATTTGGCACACAGATATTAGGTTGGGGAAAAAGTCTTTTCGCATTATAGTATGTATGAACTTAAAATAAAATCTCTTTGGCTATACTATTTGTATCTGGCTGGTTTTGGTATCATTGAAAGTTTAAATTTTAAAGAACATAATCCCAAATTCAAATTAGGAAAATGTGTGATTTTCATTTGTTTTTCGTACTGTCAAGATGAGTGAATCTAATGAAGAAATTCGACACATTTTAAAATTTTACTACAAAAAAGGTAAAAATGCAACGCAAGCCGCGAAAAAAATTTGCGATGTTTATGGACCCAGTGCAGTGACTGTGAGAGTAGCACAAATTTGGTTTAAGCGTTTTCAATCCGGAAATTTTGATGTCAAAGATGCACGTCGCTCTGGTCGCCCTATTACGGATAAAATGGATGCCATTTTTGAAAAAGTGGAGCAAGATCGGCATATCAGTAGTTACGACGTAGCTGAAGAACTGGGAATTGACCACAAAGCAGTTTTGGCGCATTTGAAAAAAACTGGGTACACAAAAAAGCTCGATATTTGGGTACCTCACGAGCTCACTGAAAGAAACCTAATAAACCGTGTACTCATTTGTGATTCTTTATTATGACGTAATGAAACCGAACCATTTTTGAAGAAGCTGATAACTGGTGATGAAAAGTGGATCACGTACGACAAGAACGTGCGAAAAAGTTCGTGGTCAAAGGCCGGTCAGGCTTCACAGACTGTGGTGAAACCCGGGTTAACTTGCAACAAGGTGATGCTGTGTGTGTGGTGGGATTGGAAGGGCATTATTCATTATGAGCTGTTACCACCAGGCAAGACCATCGATTCTGAACTCTACTGCGAACAACTGATGAGATTAAAGCAAGAAGTTGAGAGAAAGCGGCCGGAATTAATCAACAGAATGGGGTGCGGTTTTTCATCATGATAACGCTTGACCTCACACATCTTTAGCCACTCAGCAAAAATTAAGAGAGTTTGGCTGGGAGGTGTTAATGCATCCGCCGTATAGTCCTGACCTTGCACCTTCAGATTTCCACCTGTTTCGGTCTCTTCAGAATTCTTTAGGCAGTGTCAGGTTAACATTACGAGAAGACTACCAAAACCACTTGTCGCGGTATTTTGATCAGAAGTCCCAAAATTTCTATAGCAATGGGATCATGTCCCTACCTACAAAATGGCAAAAAGTTATCGAACAAAATGGTACCTACAAACTTTAGATAAATGTAAATAATGTATATTAAAAAATGTTTTGAATTTTCTTAAAAAATGCGAAGAAACTTTTTCCCCAACCTATTAGTTTATAACCTGGATTAGCACATACAATACTTTTATCCCCGTAGTAGGTTCCCGTGGGATAATTTCCGACATCCACGCGGGCGAAGCCACAGGCAAGCTAATGATAAATGATTAAGTAATGCACCTAATTATTGGATTTTTAACATTACAGCAGGAATTATTGTTTACTTTTCCGCAGCAATAACTAAAAGTAATTTCAGTCCCAATTGTGCAATTTAACTTTTTACAATGGAGATTGGAATTGAAAATATAACAATATCTATAAAGTGCACTGTGCACCACCTGTACTGAATTATAATATTTTGTAGTATGTAGGTAATCCTACTAGGTAAGAACTATATTTTTTTTTTGCACGCATAGGTACTAATATAATCAAGGCATTCAATAAAAATATGAATAAAGATCCAGGTCTACATATTAGTTCAAAATTAAGGTTAGTGTACTTTATAGCTGTTCATGCTACTAGATTAAGCATTTAAGTTCTAGTACAAACCAAACAAATCTGCAGTAGGCAACTAATCCAAGCCGTTAATCAAGCGAAATCACAAAACGAGGCAGTCATAAATTTAAACAAAATAGTGCCAGCAAAATTCCCCGTGGAAATAATATTCGGACAAATGAAAATTCCGACCGATGCATTCGGGATCGCGAACGGCGCTCGGAGGTTTTAATTCCCTTGACTGTTGCGAATCGGCGCATGTTTTTTCATTAAAACGCATTCAATACGACGACGACGTGGCTTTGAAAAAGCGGACCTTTTCAAAAAATATTTTCCTGACATCCCACTGTGCACTGCGCTCGTTTCATTCACGGCCTTTTTGTAAAGAATTAAAAAATCGACGGTTTTAATGTCTGCGTTGTGACAGGTACGTAGGTGGTACGCGTAATCCAATAATGCAGTCGAATTATCAATGATATTTATGTAGCGTTGCACCATCTTTCTTTAACAATAACAAACATTATAACTTCAGTTAAAATGCCTGTTATACAAAAAATGGGTTGCTCCATTTGACAATTTGTTAGCTGACGTCATAACTTTAACTGTAACCTTAACCACCCTCGCTTCGCTGGTTAATGTTATTGTTAATGTTAAATATCTGTCACTTCTGTCAGACGCGTACCTGCCCTGATAACTTTAACTAAGCTGATAAATAAGTTAAACTGCTATTATAGTGCAACCCAGCCTTAATTATTTAGTTCATTTTATTCTTTATCAGTAGGGCTGCTTTTGTAATATATGAATTTACTTTGTGGCGAATGTACAACAACCCATATAATAGGTCTTTACCTATGAAATTGCCGTTTTGTATGAAAAAATTTAAACGAATTTTTTTCATGCATTTTTTATTTGTATTAATCGAAGTAATCACCCATGCAATCAATGCATCTTTGCCAACACAGTGGCAGTTTATTGATGCCCTTCTTAAAGAAATCAGCTGGACGGGAGGCAACAAATTCTTCAAAGGCATTTTGTACTGCCTCTCGGGTATTGAATTTTTTCCCGCCAAGAAGTTATCCAAATTCTGGAAAAAGTAGTAGTCTGTAGGCGCAAGGTCTGGTGAGTAGGGCGGATGACGGAGAGCTGTCAACCCCAATTCTTGCAACTTGGAGACCGTCTGCTGTGCAGTATGAGGTCGCGCGTTGTCGTGCAGGAGCAGCGGAGACGAGCGATTGACCAATGCTGGTTGGAGATGTGCCAGCTTCTCCATCATTGTGTTCAGTTCTTCACAGTACACATCTGAAGTAATGCTCACCCCGTTTGGTAAGAAGCTGTGATGAATCACACCGGTGCTAGATCACCAAACAGTGACCATCACTTTTCTAGGGGTAAGTTTTCGTTTAGGGCATTGTTTAGGTGCTGAACCAGGATCCAACCAACTTGCTGAGCGCTTGCGGTTATCAAACAGAATCCATTTTTCATCGCAGGTAACAATGCGGTTCAAAATTCCTTCATTTGTGTGTCTGTTGAGCAGTGCAAGGCACGTCTCGACGCGTACTTCGCGCTGGCGATCATTGAGTTCGTGGGGCACCCAATTTGTCAAGCTTTTTTACCTTGCCAATTTGACGCAAATGGACCAATATTGTTTTGACGCTAACGTCGAAAGCTGCTGACAATTCAGCCGTAGATTGTGTATCATCAGCTTCCACAATCGCCTTTAATTCGTCATTGTCGACCAAAGTCTTCGGACGACCGCGAGGTTCATTTTTCAGGTCGAAATTTCCAGAACGGAAGCGAGCAAACCAATAACAAGTGGTGCGTTGGTTTGTAGTGTTAGCTCCGTAAACGTCGTTGATGTTGCGTGCCGCTTGTGCCGCGTTGCTGCCACGACGGTACTCATATTCCATAATTACTCGAATTTTTAAAGTATCCATGATGACGAAAAAGATTGAAATGCGATGAAAATGTAACACTAATCAATAAACAAATGTTTTGGAAAAAAAAAACCATGTTTTTAAAATAAAATTAATTTGAAATTAGAATTCTTAGCCAAACAAAAATTATTTTGATTTGAAATGGCCAGTACTGCAGAACGGCAATTTCATAGGTAAAGACCTAATATGTCATTAAGTTATTTTAAATGGGAATTTCATAGAAATATCATACGCAGAAACTCGCAGAAACATATTAACGTCTTCTACTGAACATGTTGGTACTGAACACTTAGAAGAAACCATAATGCCTCATTACAGTTCGCGGTCATAATCACCATACCTCAGATCAACAAAAAAAGGAAGATGGAGCACCGCGAACATCAAAAGTGAGGCCACCTTTTTATCCATATGTGTGCCAAAGGGTTGCCATTTGTTAAATTGTTTCCCTATAATTTGGGGAATAATATTGTATGGGTAAGATATTTAAATGTGTTTAATTGAATGGGAAAATTTTAAATCGTATTATGGAAACCCTCGCACTTTATGTCACTGCGTTCGTTCGTTAAGGTTTTTTGTTCCAAGTAACCTAAAACTCAGTTTATTTAATAAAAAACGATGTTATTTCAAGTACTTTTTATGTGATTTGCTATTGTTTTTACAAGTTTCACTATACACTTACAGTACAACTATTTTCTTAATGTCTCTCAGCAAACATCGTGTGTCGTCAGTCGTCGGATTTCTATCAGTTGCCCTTTGCACTTGGTGCAGACCGAACGCTCTCAACTTGGAATAAACTTCCAAGTCGATTGAGAGCGTCCGGTCTGCACCAAGTGCAAAGGGCAACTGATAGGAATCAGACGACTTACGCACTTGGTGTGCAGACCGGACGCTCTCAACTTGGAATATATACTTCCAAGTCGATTGAGAGCGTCCGATCTGCACCAAGTGAAAAGCGCAACTGATAGAAATCCGACGACTGACGAAACAAAAAGTTTGTCGAGGGACATTAAGAAAACAGTTATACTGTACACAGAAGGCATAACTCTATTTTTTTTAACTATGTTAACTAGACGGCTACTCGTCACGTACTAAGAGTGGTGAGCATGGTTTTAGTTGTATTTATGCGTGAGCAGGTATTTTACTCGCAGGAGTACGATTTTGTGGCTTAAATAATAGGGGTTAAAGTATGAAATTGCCGTTTATTGTATTAGGAATTTCGAATTGACATAGAACCTTCATGGTTTGAGATTTTTGAGTGAAACTTTTTTCACATAGTACCTATGAAGTTCTTCTTTTAAAAAATGTGCAACATTCGATTATCGACTTTCAGTTGTTTTTTTTTTTATTCAGCTTAGATAAGAAAGATGGATACTTCGAAAATTCGAGTTATTTTAGAATACGAGTTCCGACGCGGAACTAACGCGGCAGAAACAGCTCGCAATATCAATGTTGCGTTTGGAGAGGGGACCGCTAATGAACGCACCGTGCGATTTTGGTTTAAACGCTTTCGTGATGGAAACTTTGATTTGAAGAACAATCCACGTGGAAGACCGCCCAAACAGGTGAATAACAATGACTTGAAAGAGATGGTGGAAGCCGATCCGAGTAAAACAACCCAGAAATTAGCGGCATGGTTTAACGTTACCTTACCAACAATATTGAATCATTTGCGTCAAATCAATAAAATAAAAAAATATGAGAAATGGTTGCCTCATGATTTGACTGATCTGCAGAAAGAAACGCGTGTTGAAACTTGTGTTGCCTTGTTGAATCGATACAGAAATGAAGGTATATTGGATCGAATTGTGACATGTGATGAAAAGTGGATTCAGATCAAACGCCGCAACAGTGTCCTAAAGCAAAGCTTACCAATAAAAAGGTAATGGTAACTGTTTGGTGGTCTCAGCATGGTGTTATTCACTATAGCGTTCTCCGATCTGGTCAAGCAACAACGGCAGATGTCTACTGTGCCAAACTCCGAACAATGATAGCAAAACTAGCAGTGAAACAGCCCCGACTCATGAATCGATCTTCACCATTATTGCTCCATGACAACGCGAGACCTCATACAGCACGAGAAACCGTTTAACTCTACAGGAACTGCAATTAGAAACCATTCGTCACCCTCCGTATTTGCCAGACCTTGCTCCAATGGACTACCATATTTTTCGTGAATTGGACAAATTTCTACGTGATAAAAAGTTTTCACACAGTTTGTCGAATCTAGATCACGAGAGTTCTATCGCAAAGGCTTATATGACCTTCCTATTAGATGGCAGCAATGTATAGATAATAATGGTAATTATTTTGATTAAATAAATATGTTAATTTAAAAAAAAAAACAAATTTCAATTTTTCACTACAAATCGGCAATTTCATACTTTAACCCCTAATATTAACGTTCGCGGCGCTCCATCTTCCTTTTTTTGCTGATCTGAGCATCACACTAAGCAAACAATTTGACGGTCGCTGCAAGTTTTAATTCTGCTGTCCCTTCCATCCTAATACTATAAATGCGAAAGTGAGTTTGCTTGTCGCTTGCACGGTAAAACGGCTGAATGGATTTGAATGAAATTTGGCACATGGATAGTCCTTGACCTGGATTAGGACAGGTTACTTTGTATCCCGGTAGTACGTTCCCGTAGGATAATTTTCGACCTCCACATGGACGAAGCCACAGGAAAAAGCTATAATAATATCTTGACATCCTTAACGTCATTGGCCTATAATTTCTTATCGATTGCCTTGCCCAATGGGCAATATTGGCTTCTGCCATACTACTTATATTGCAAATGATTTCACTAAAGACAAATTAAACAGTTTAACATCATCATGGAATTATCCTTCCCCCACCAATACTGCAACTTTTTTGACATCGAGTTCTTTGATGCCGGAAAACTTTATTTTGCAGGGTGTCATACATTTTCCCCCTATTTTCTTGGCCTTGATTTCGTCAAGCCAAAAGATGAGGAATGTCCTTTTTGTGTAAGCAAACTGCGACAGTGAAATCACAAGCGAATCTATTCCATATCCAATATCTTTATTCCAGATTCCAGTTACCTGTATAACTGTAACTATAACATAAATACATGTTACAAAAGTTTATCAACTGCTAATTACAGTCCTTTCTTAGCTGTCATTCGGACCGCGCTGAAGTGGCCGTGTTGTGGTCTCAATGACACCCTCACCTCTCCATTACTGCGCCTTGGAGCAGGGTTAACGACTCGTTCGCGTGATGCCACACAACTTTATGCTTATTTATACGATGAGGCGAACAAACTCGACGCTCGACATTCAACCGTTACAACATGGCCGGCGACATATCAAATCTCCATTATCAGCGGTCGCCGGAACAAACGATGGCCTTGCCGAATTTTTTAAAACTTCCCTTTCGGTTTCATATTTTTTGGTTGAGTATCAGAAGTTTAGGAAGTTTTAAGAAAGCACCCAGTATATATTTTTTTTCAATTCAAGTTTAACGTAAACGACACGTGTCATAATATGTTAAGGTATTGCGATAAATTTTCAAATTAGGTAATCTCCCCTGTTTAAACATTGCAACCAGATTCTCTCAAATGTTAGTTCCTACTCCATATTATCATGAAATGGCTCATTGAAAGCCTGTAAGCAGGGGACATTTACGAGCGAATAATCATGCTCGTAAATGTCCCCTGTTGAAGACAGACGCCTGAAGTTAACACTATCAGTGCAAGACTCTTTAAATATGTAACTAATCAGAATCTTCGCCAGCATTTATGCAAATAAATAAATTATTAATTTTATATAAATAGTAGAGATGCCTGTGGCTAAATAATAACAGCCACATGGGTCGATCGATCAGGTTAAGCTACGCTTAGCCGCTTAACGCGATTGGTCCGTGGATGGGTGTATATCTTTACAGACCAAGATTCCTCAGTGCCTCAGAAAGCACGTTAAGCCTTTGGTCCCGGCTGTCTATGACAGTCGATACGGGTAGTCAGAAGACCGACATTCTGACAACCAGTTTTACCAGGGGAATCGTATTACGCAGTAACTGGGTTGTGGAGGTCAGATAGGCAGTCGCTCCATGTAAAATACTGGTATTCAGCTGCATCCGGTCAGACTTCCAGTCTATGTCATGTGTCTAGCCTTTTCCCAACTATGTTAGGGTCGCCTTCCAAGGCGACCCTAACATAGTTGGGAAAAGGCTAGACACATGATAAGTAGTTTAAAAAACCGGTCAAGTGCGTGTCGGACACCGCACAATGACAACTTAACATTGTAGTTGAAAAACATGCTCTCCAGACAATGATATATGTCACGGTCAATTCTTTATAAATTTTTTCTTTTACTTGTGCTGTGAAACCTTGCTTCTTGCTAAATTTCATGATGGAATTACCCTGTAGGTTTTGATTTACTTGCGAGTATCAAAATATGTCGCATAAAGTGGCCGTATTTTTTTACTGCGTTGACTTAGAGCTTGATTTTTTTAGAGCTCCAAGGGACTATAGACCTACGTGTTTGATATTAATTTCAACTTGATACCTCACGCGTCCCTGAGGAAAAGGGTCTTGACAGATTGACAGCCAGACAGACAACGAAGTGATCCTATAAGGTTTGCGTTTTTTTTCCTTTTGAGGTACGGAACCCTAAAAATACCTAAGCACAGTGGCAAATGGTTAACCATAATAACCATGTACCAAGAAAGGTACCGACTTTCTTAATTTGCACTTATTTAATAAATTATACTTACTTATGATACTTGTGTTACATACCCAAACAACCATAGCTTATTAATAAGCCATATTTCACTATAAAAAAGAAGTTGGTGACAGTTTAACGATTGCTATAAAGAATGGCGTTTTGAGTTACATGTAAACATTATTCAGGGTGTTCTTTGTTCAGGAAAAAAGGGCACGTCAATGTGTAAATAAATGAAAGGAGAAAATAACTTAACATGCAAAATGGTGTGCAATAATATTATTTTTAAATAAACAATAAAATGGTGAAAAGTAATGATACTTATTCTGAAAGGTAAATTATTGAGTAAATGAGATATTCCATATTGTAAACCCTTTACATAATTGAATTGTGTATTTATTTTTAATATTCTTCCCCTCACTCATTCTGAGTTTTACATAAAATCTTAAAAGGCAAGTTCAGCAATGAATTACTATTTGTTACATTATGTTTTGAGTCAGGTTAGCTTTAAAAATTCAACAATAACACTACAAAAAAAAATGTTCACTTATACGAGTATATGGCCAGCTTTTCAAAAAGTAAGAGAGACCTAGTAACATCGGTAACAGGCAGTGGGTCGTTTTGCACAATTTCCAAATGTTTGCCTACTGAGGCAAATGGGTCATTGCGATGCGTGTAGGTAGGTCACGATAGACGAGCAATCTGCCTCTGTGCTACCTATCCAGTATTGTCGAAACTGAACTAGTAATTAGGTAAGTAGGTACCTACTTACTAGTTTTAGGAGCTGGTTACTTAATCGTAGACAAAAAGGACCGAAAAGCGATCTGAAAACTTTTCAGTAAAAACTGTTAGATTACCTATCGCTGTATTTGTTTTGTTTTCGAGGAGCTCGTGGCTAAATAATAACATCCGTATAGGTCGATCCATCAGGTTAAGCTGCACTTGCCGGTGTTGGTCCGTGGATGGGTGACCATCTTTACATACCGAGCCTCCTCCGTGCCTCTGAAAGCACGTTAAGCCGTTGGTCCCGGCTGTCATTCGTAGATCTTTGACAGTCGTTACGGGTCGTACAGTACACCCAGTATACAGTACACATACACACTTACCCCACACAGTTTACAGTATTGCCCAGTAATTGGGTTGTGGAGGTCAGAGAGGCAATCGCTCCATATAAAATACTGGTATTCAGCTGCATCCGGTTAGACTGGAAGCCGACCTCAACATAGTTGGGAAAAGGCTAGACAGATTGATATATATATTCGTTGCTTTCTATGCCTCAAACAAAACTATACCAGCACGACCGTAGAAACGGGTTTTGTCGACGGAAGAATGGACAAAATAATAGATTGTAGAAATATTTATGTCCGTTTCAACCGCGCGGCCACCTCATAGTATTTGATTAAACTTTGCCAGGAATTAGTGTTAATTTGTTACTTTACACACTTCTTTTCGTGAATTTGTTACAAAAAAAATTAAGACGCTATGACAAAAAATAGTTGGCCGCTAGAACCGCCACTTGCCGTAATCATCGCCCGTGATTACACAGAAACTATATAATGCAGATAGACGAATGATGGATCAAAAGAAAGGCCATAATTTGTTCAATTTGTTACAAAAATAAAAAACGTCAAAACGTAAATAAACAAAAAGTTATGCAATATTTAGTTTTCAGGTTATGAGTAGGTAGTTATGTCACCATAAATATCAAATTAATAGAGGCTAATGTGTATGGACAATTAGTTACTAATTTGTTACAGCGAATAAACAGAAAAAATATATTAGAAAGTAGGTTCAATAATTTGTTAGAGTCGATTTTAGTTGGCCGCTCGGACGGCAATATGCCTAAAATACAATGGCGTTTATCTCGTTATTAAAAGTAGGTTTAAGCTTAGTTAAAGTACTAAGCGACGGGTAACGTAACCTAGTTTGGATAAATACGGCGAATATAACTGCAGCATTCATATTTTAAAAGATATTTACAAAAAACAGTAGTATGAAACCTTAAGAGAGTAGGGTGACCATGCATTTTCACAATGAAGTGAGACTGAATAGTGACTGTTGTAATGTTCGATATTTATATCTTATTTTTTTAGGGCGAGTGCTTATATAAATACATTTTAAGTTAAGGCATCCTGTAGCATACTTCATAAAAGTAAAAGTCAGTTATCGATTAAAATTTCTTTATTCAAAATCAACACAAAGGCAAAACAATCAAGTAATTAAAGTCAACAAGATAAATATAAAAAACTTTATAAACTAACATAATATTTATAAATTAACTGACTCGAATATATGACACAGAATGTAGACAAATTTTCTTAGAGGTACTTATGTCGATTTTAAAAGAATTGTCGTCGTAACAAAAATATGTATTGTTATTTAAAAAATGACATTTATAGTGGCCTATTTTTGTGCCTGGTATAAATTCTATAGTACCAACTAAGAAATAGTAATTATCCTTAATGTTAATAGTAATCGGCAGCTCAGTGAGTAAGACTGAGTCTGCAGCTCCGTTTAAATCAAATGTTATGATCTCGCCTAACTTAAGTTCTCCTTTCAACTGTGTGTCACATTTCTGACACATTGTGTTAATTTTTTCATCGAAACAAATTGCTTCTTCTAAACTTGATATTCCAAATAACTTTAAAATATCAAGGTTAATTAAAATAAATACATGGTCTCTTTTCAATTGTATGTAATTACAATTTGTACAGGTTTTCAAGTATTGAGCACTTGTAAAATATTTTATAAATATTTTTTCAAATATGTAAGCCGCATTGCAACTGCAGTCTTTATTTTGGAAAAAAGTTTTTGTTATTTCTGATCTACAATTGTAAATTTGCTCTATATCATGTGCTCCGTTCAAAAGCATAAAAATGTAATTAATAACACAATCTCCTTTTAATTCACTCAAAAAGCTTTTGAAAGCAGAACTTCTAATACAGGCTTGACCTATTAAATAAAATGCCGAATCGAAGGCACATGTATTGAAATAACCCGAGCTTTCCTTCAAAGCTAAATTCCCGTTTCTTATAATTACTATTTCATCATCTTTTTTCAGGCGATTATGTGTATTCGATTCTCCTCGCCAGTTCTCCAAATAGGATGGTCTATCACTAAATATAGAATCACTGGAAAAATATAATTCTTTTTGTTTTTGTTGGATTTGTTTTTTAGGATTTACCTTTTCTTTTTTATAAATATTTTTAGTCATGGCACGCCTAGTTCGGCGTGATTTAGATTTTAGTAAAGTAGTGGAACCTAAGTTTTTTAATTGATTTAATGCTAAATGCAATTCTCCTTTGATATAATCGTAATGATGCTGCAAATATTCGTCAATTCGTTGTCTCGCTATTTTTGTTTTAAAAACTAACTGTTTTAAAGTGCGAAAATAGCTTTCTACACATGAAGACGATGCGTTTAAGGTTTCCGATTTGAAATAAGAGCACATTACGTTGCTCCACAAAGGAAGTTTTATAAATAATCTTTTTAAAGTAGGGATGAAAAGTGGTAAATAATATGAACTACTTTTACCAACATAGGAATTTGCAGGGTTACTTTTTTTTTCATTATCTACCAACAGATCGAACCATGCGACAATGTCTCGAACGCCGGCATCATCAATGACAATTTGATCATATTCAAATTCTTCATTTTGATCCACATTTTTAAAATCAGCATACTTATGACTGTTTAACAAATTGTCAAGGTTTTGCTTGCTCTCCTTCAAACCTGAATCATCGTTTTCAAAATCATTTTGATGTAGGCAAAGTTTTATCATTTTTGTAATGATTTCCTTTACAAGTGCAAAGTCTTGACATTCTTTAATGTAGCGGATACAATGAATATAATACATTTTAATTTTTGTGTCAACATTTTCGAAGCAATTCAAATTATACAGAGTCTTTATAAAATGACTGGTATCTAATCTAATAAATGTTTTTGGTAGTTCTTCTTTATTTCCATTCAAAATACTAAAACAACGAAGTAAATAGTCTTTCACACATGTAAAATCACTGAATGTTCTAACATTTGCTGCTACTAACGCAGAAGAATCGTCTGTTATAACTTCGTCAGGATGACAACGAACATTTTTCAACCACTGTAATAACCATGCAGAAACAGACGCAGTGTCATGTGAATCGGTTATCATCTGACATAAAGGTACACACACATCGAATTGATTTATTAATATTATTACGTATAAGAAAAGTCTCTTACTCAATTCATAACCATTTGGTAATTTAAGAGGTTGAAAGATTGAACCTGTAGCATCCAATGTGATAGTTAATCTTTGAAAACAAGATTGATATTCACGGCAGTATTGTTGTTGTTCATCAGTCCAGTAATAAATGTGAATTCGAGGAAAAAAGTGTATATCACGTAAAAAAATTGGTTTGGTCACAGCCATCGTAAGAATGCTCAGAATAACGTTATTGTGTAACCACATTCTTTTTCGTTCTTCGTACTTAATTTTTCGCAATGCATTGAGTGTTGGGATTACTGGTGCTGTATCTGTAATTCCTTGTTTAGACATTTTTGCTGCCAGTTGTTTATGAACCAAAGAAGCTGAATCGTGTTTGAGCTTTTTAGCTAATTTTCGTCTGACCAATGCATTCATTCTATATTTTTTTCTCGGATCATGTTTTTTATTTTTTTCTCCGACTGTGATTTGGCATTGTCCTTCAATAATATTATCTGTTATTTTTTGACACGCTATTTTTGTAAAAGCGCTACATTGACTGCATTGACCTTTTACTAAAATATGATGCTCAGACTCCACTTTGTAACTTTTGAAATTCCATGTGCATGGTAATCTAGAAATAAGCCAAATCTTTTCTCTTAAAATATCCACCCATTTGTACTTAGGCAGTATTTTATATTTTTTAAATGGAGTACATGTTCTCAAGTCATTTCTTTTATACAAGACATTTAATGGTTGCAGTTTTTTCCAGTCATAGATATCTAATTCAAACTTGAAGTTCTTTGTGTCGTTTTCACTATGATGCTGGTTGGACTCGACATGAGAATGTGATATTTTGGATGAGGTTCTCGGGCTATTGCTTGAGGATGATGATAAAGATGACGAGGACAGACATACAGTTTGCTGCTTACATTCAGTGTTTAGAAACTCCCTGAAATTCCTTTTCAGTGACATGTAAAGGGCTGCCGGTGTCATAAGATTATCCAAATCACTTGCAATTGTATCAAATATAGGGTCTCTCAATTTAACATCCAGTAGTTTGTCGGCATATTTCATAAAAACTTCTCTCTGTTTTGATTTCTCAACAATAGGTTTTCGTCCAGCTTTACCCATTTTTGCTGCAATAAAACAATTGATAATATGAATACAAAGGTCAAACATCCGTTGACTGCATCACACACAAAATATACATAGGTACTACCAATTACTGCTATGTAAGTACATACTAAGGGCAAGAACTTTCTATAATTAAGAAAAGTCGACGTTACTGATGCAGCGAGTTATTTTAAAAAGATTTCTTTGATGTTTGTAAATATTAACGATATCATTTTTTTTTATTCCCCATAGTCATTTAACAGCGACAATACATTAATAAAATTTTTAAAAGGAGATTTTTTTCATTTGGGAGCAGCCACCGGATTGTAGAGACCAGTTATAGCGCTTAAGAATCTGTCCCTAAGACAGAAATCCTTACATTGGATATTACGCTCGTCACTAGGGGTTGCCTGGATCTAGGTCTCAAGATTCAAGATGCACGTTGATGCACTTTCACACAGAATGTTCACAGTTAAGTGAATTATCAGTTAATTCTTCCCTAGGGAATCACTATAGCAGTTAATAAGTTTGTTAATTTAAATTTTACGTATTCACTGTTTGAAAACACGAAACGTGGGTGGGCTGAATTGTCACTCTTTTACTATACCTAGACAATTGGCGGGAAACGCATATATAAAAGCAGGCTTGCGATTGGACAGAACTTAAGAGCCCTTTAAATAGAGCTCTGCCATTGGTTTAAAAAAAAGAATACTTAAAAGCCGTGATTTATCCTGTTCTATATTATCCGATTTGAAATTGGCGCCGAATATTACTTTTTAAATAACGAAAGGAGTGTGGTTACCACAATTATATTATACAGGTAAATTAATGTAAGTTATTAAGCTAAGAATATTTTTAAGACTTCTTCGTGATCTCATCATAAAATTGTAAAAATTAAACTTACCGCAGTCGATTTCGATCCCTCTGAGTCTGCAATACACTTTTTGGTGGTGAGTTCTACATTAACAAATCCAATATATAAGTGGGCACAACTCATAGCTAAGCAGTTTTAGACACTTCTGAATTTAGTTTTAATTGTCTCAGTAACTTAGTAGTATGAAAATCACGGGAATTAAATACGCACGAGCACACACTTCAAAATTCAGCACAGTAATGACAATATTCACAACAAAAAATTATGGCTTTTTAAACCCCGTGCGACAAATATTTTTAACAATAGTTTGGGAACAAAAGAGATCCTTTTTCTGGAATCATTCCCATCATAAAACACCTGCGGAAAGTCAATGAAACGAAAATCTTATCAGTAAATACTTCAAAGAATTAAGAACAATAGACATCAATATGGCCGCAAAACGTACCGCATATTCGTTCAAACAGAGTACAACATTAAAAACATGCCTTTGTACTAATGTGATCATGGTCACCCTACTCTCATACGGTTTCATACTACTGTTTTTTGTAAATATCTTTTAAAATATGAATGCTGCAGTTATATTCGCCGTATTTATCCAAACTAGGTTACGTTACCCGTCGCTTAGTACTTTAACTAAGCTTAAACCTACTTTTAATAACGAGATAAACGCCATTATATTTTAGGCATATTGCCGTCCGAGCGGCCAACTAAAATCGACTCTAACAAATTATTGAACCTACTTTCTAATATATTTTTTCTGTTTATTCGCTGTAACAAATTAGTAACTAATTGTCCATACACATTAGCCTCTATTAATTTGATATTTATGGTGACATAACTACCTACTCATAACCTGAAAACTAAATATTGCATAACTTTTTGTTTATTTACGTTTTGACGTTTTTTATTTTTGTAACAAATTGAACAAATTATGGCCTTTCTTTTGATCCATCATTCGTCTATCTGCATTATATAGTTTCTGTGTAATCACGGGCGATGATTACGGCAAGTGGCGGTTCTAGCGGCCAACTATTTTTTGTCATAGCGTCTTAGTTTTTTTTGTAACAAATTCACGAAAAGAAGTGTGTAAAGTAACAAATTAACACTAATTCCTGGCAAAGTTTCATCAAATACTATGAGGTGGCCGCGCGGTTGAAACGGACATAAATATTTCTACGCATTCTACGCTTCGAAGCATGACAATGTGTCATTTTGTGTATTCTTCCGTAGAAAAACCGTCCTCATGCTACGCGTGCAGCAATGAATTAAATTATTTCTTACGAACTGATTTAGTTCTTCTGCTCAATTCACACTCACACTCCGACCTCCAAGATACAAGCCCTACTTAGTTTGGGGGTCAGCGGTCAAACAAAACGTTGCGATACGTTGTGAAATGTAAACCTACTGTCTTTTCACCACCTTTGATTTTTTGCCTATAAAACTTTTTACCCGACTGACCCAGAAGGAGGGTAATGTTTTTCGCGCGCAAGTACCATCGTGGACGTTTTCGGTGAACCACTTTTGAACCTTATTATCATAGTAATAAGGTCGAAAAATTATTCACCGCAAATATGCGGTATGGTACGTATGTATGTATGTCTGTTCCATTGTGACCTCCTGTAGTCTAAACGGCTTGATGGATTTTAACATGACATCAGGTATCGTTAGATTCGTCATAATTGTGGGAGTGACTAATATTATAATGGCGAAAGGCTGTGACTGTATGTTTGTTACTTCTTCACGCTCAAACGGCTGGACCGATTTGGATGAAACTTTTGCTTGTCTCCCCGCCTGCGATACCAAAATTCTTTAGATTATAATGCTTATTTTTCTCTTCTCACTTTGTGTATTTTTGCAATCGAGTTTTTTTTTTGTAATTATACCTTTTGGCTCATCTACACTAAGCACACAGACTATACAAATACATAATTAGGTACAATCAATCTGCCTAGCCTTTTCCCAACTATGTTGGGGTCGGCTTCCAGTCTAACCGGATGCAAATGAATACCAGTATTTTACATGGAGCAACTGCCTATCTGACCACCACAACCCAGTAACTCGGTAATACGATACCCCTTGGTAAGACTGGTTGTCAGACTTTCGGGCTTCTGACGACCCGTAACGACTGTCAAAATCCACGAATATATAATTAGGTACATAAATACATAATTAGGTACACCAAGTAATAATTTATGTAGTAAATAATTTATGTTTTTGGCTTGTCTTATCCTATCTACATTACCAAACGGTATAATCCAACAAATGTAGCCAAAAGAAAACTTACACTTGAGACAAGTAATCATTTTCTTTTGTTTCAGGTGCAACCATGAAACCGAGTAAAAAAGAACGATCAAAGGTTTCCTACTGAGGGCTATTCAACGTTTTATTTTTACCATGAAAAAGTTAAAGAAGGAAGAATACTCCAGCGGTGAAATGTAAACAAGTTCCAATGCCGGGTCTGAAAGAAAACGTGTCATAGACAATGCACAGCCTCCTTGGAGCGGCTGTAGTGTCGGCATTACTGCAGATACTGCTCTCGTACACCGGTAAATATGACTAGTATTACAGTTTGGTTAAATACACTTCTGGACACATCTATTGGCCCACCTTAGAGTTTAGGTTTCGATGGCCCCTACCGAAATATGATTGCTAGATTGAACAAAAACTGTCGATGCAGTTTTAAACCTCATACATTTTACCATCTTTTTCGATCGTATTGTTTTAAATTTGAATTCAGAATACCATACGACATGGAGCTACGCCTAACAAGTCGGATATGCGCCTTGTTAAAGGCAATTGATTTTTGAATAAAAAACATGTTTTATCAAATAAAGGTTTAATTTAATAACGCGTGTTGCCTCCATGGGCATCTACCACAGCTCTCATACGATTAGGCATAGAGTTTATCAACCGCTCTATGAAATTTTGAGGGATCATCTCCCATTCCTCTTCTATGGCAGTTTTCAACTCCTGCATCGTCTGGGCAACTGGCTGACGAGCCCTAACATGTCTTTTTAGCTCGTCCCACATGTGCTCAATGGGGTTCATGTCTGGGCTTCTGGCTGGCCAGTCCATAACTGTAATGTTCACATCCCGAAGATATTCCCTGACGATGCCGGCTGCATGGGCTCTTGCATTATCATGCATAAAAAGGAAATTTGGGCCCACATAGTCCGCGTATGGTATCACGTGAGGTTCTAAGCACTCACGAATGTACCTTTCAGCATTTAATGTTGGCAGCCGTGGTCCTGTAACAACCTCAAGTTGAGTTTTGCCGCTCGCGGATATACCGCCCCAGACAGTCCATGAGCCACCGCCATAAGCAACCCTCTCTTCAAAGCAGCATTGTGCGAAACGCTCTCCCTTACGTCGGTAGACCTTCTTCCTTCCATCATTGCCATGTAACACAATTTTAGACTCATCAGAAAAGAGTACACGGCTCCAATCTTGCTGTGTCCAATTTAAATGACTGCGTGCGAAATGAAGGCGCGCTGTTCGGTGTGCTCGCGTTAGTTTGGGGCCATTAGCTGGCTTGTGTGGTACCATATCGCGTTCTTTTAACCTTCTCCGAACAGTTCGAGCGCTCAAAGATACTCCGTGGAAGTCGCAAAAGTTGGTTTTGTATCTCAATGGAGGTAAGGTGACGATTTCTCAAGCTGGTCGTCACGATGAATCGATCCTGCCTTTCAGTTGTGACCCGAGATCGTGGCCTTCCTTGGCGACGAACAAAGCCGCCAGTCTCTAGGTACCTCCGATAAACATTTCGGACCGCAGATCGACTTAAATTAAGTTAAGCACTCACGTTTCTTTGGCTGTGTCCGGCCTGAATAAGTGCCACAGCTTGGGCGGCGACTTCAGGTGAAGTATCCATAGATTATTGATAGAACCTCACCTTAATGTTAAGAATAAGTAATGTTTGTTACAAAACCAAAGATATCAATCACTTTTTTAAGAATTAAATCCAAGTAAACCAATAAAACCAAGTTTTCTTAGTATTCGATTGTTTGATATCAACAAACAGGCTCCAAATTGTCTTTTGTTTCTTTAAATTCTGTGTTCGAAATTCAAAAAAAGACTATTGAATGAAATTGTGAATGTGCCAGGTTCAAAACTGCATAAAAACTTTTTGCTCGACCTAATATAAAATTTTAGCTAGGACCAAACGAAACTGAAAATACAAGGTGGGCCAAAAGATGTGTCCAGAAGTGTATTTGAAATAACAAAATTTTGTTCTCGCAAAATATAAATTCTATACTTTGATGCGTTCTACGACGCAGTCTAGATTGTGTTCTATAAGAAATTTTAAAAAGTTTTTTTTTAGTCAGGTAGATAATTACGTGTTAAACGTTTTCGTCATTATAACAAGTACCACCAAAAAACAAAATAAGCTTCAGGTCAACAAAAACAAAGTGCAGGTTCGTAATTAGTGTTTTTATCGTCTCCGCTCCCCTTGCGTTTAAGCAGCAAGTAAAATATTTCACCATAAAATAAAAGAAAACAGACTTTATGTGTCTGAAAATAAAATACCTTTCTGTACTTTCAGCTTTATGGACGATACAGGAGAGCTACATTTAATATTATTGTATGGTAATCTCGTTTCAAATTGAAACTCTAACTTTAGAACAAACTTGGGGATTACTTACCTACTTCTCTAGTGCGAGGGTATCGCTATTGTGAGTTCTCAACAAATCCTGACTAATGTGTAGAATTGAGCTGTATGAGAATTAATAGACGTTATATCTTGTTGTTAGTTGTCACTAGTAGTCGAGATAATGTTATTCTTTTCGCGGGGTGAGCATTATGCGGCGCCGGCGGCGGGCGTAGCCGTCGCGGAGACACGCCGGACCAGGCCGGAAGCAGCTGTGTCGTTCGCGTGCTGTTTGCCAATTTATCACTAAGCTGATTATATATAGGATCGTCCTTGTGACGTGCTTTATGACCTTATTTGCTCTCCTCCCATTGTATCGCACTCCCTTATTTACACACCTTTTAAGCCAAGACAAAAATTGGCGGAGAATTTCTCGTGTCAACATCCGTTGTCGCCTTTTGTTCCAACACATGTGTGTTTTTGTTATTACTGCTTACGTTTTCTTGGCGATGTTGTTACCAGGAATGTTTTTTGAAGTTGTTTCGTTACTGCCAAGCTCATATTTTAGGGCAAAGTAACCACGAACATACTTAAACATTCAAAGACTTAAAAACTCTGCACCCTTTTATACCACAGGATCGTTTTAAAGATTTAAATAATATAAACTTCACAATGTAAACAAATAAGAATAAGAGGAAGCTAATCCTAAAGTCTTGAATACAATTAATTTCGAAGTTAATAACACTTCAGCAGCTATCCGACAGTGCCAAACTTTGGTTCACACACTCAAACAGTCGTAAAGTCCTAAACTTAACGAGAAGTACTAGAAACTTCAGATGTATCTCCTAAACATGGCATGCGGACATACATCATAACGTCATAAAGCCCGGAAGTAGGTAATACGTATTGTGGAACTGTTTCAAATGGTTCTTTAAATAATGAACGGTCTGCACTCTGCATATTTCTATACGGAAGGATTAATGATTACCTGATTACTAATAGAAGGGCACTGCTGCCCGAATTTGGTACAATAATAATATTTACAAGTATTTAAGGTTCATGGCTACCACGACGATACTCAAATGAACAACTATCCCTCTTGTTATAGACAAGACACTTATGGGGTCGTCATAGACCCTAAAAAAAGATCTTTCAAATCATATCAGCCGTCATGTCATTGCTTCTTCTATCTCACAAAATGTATCTTTTGTCCGTCTTATTTCATATACAACGATATAAAAATAAAATCGTTTAAAAATAAAATGCATAAAAGCAAACAAGAGTACAAAAGGCGCGCCACAAATTGTGTTTTCAGTGCTAGGTCTGAGCGCAGGTGGCACAGCTCGCCTTAAGCTTCGGCGGACCGCAGCCAAATCCGCATGTGACTTTAATTTAACTTTGCTTCACTGAATATTGTCCTTACATTGAAATTTGAATTATGAGTTCGAGCTAACGTGACGCTTAATACAACTCTGACTACGTTTCTGTTTAATCTCGAACAAGTTGGAATGATAAAATGTACTTATGTGGATGAAAGTTATTGTCGAATCTGCTGAGGAATTGTGATTGATGGTTGTAGGTATAAGCGATGACAGATACCTACGAATTTTTTTTTTACTGGATTTTTTAATGGTTATTGGCTTTCAATAGCGCTGAAGTGTAGCACTCGTATCCATAAATTAAATCAATACATATATGTATAGATTCCAACTGCCATTGTGAATTTGATTTACCATGTTATTTTAAGACCTTGACTCTTCCCCCTTCCTCCTCCTCCTTTAAAATTTCCTTTAGGTAATCTATATAGTCTAATAAAGTAAAGAACTATTTTCTATAATTTTTCCAAAGGTTTAGGCTTATAGTTTTGGAGATAAGACGGCGGGGATGGTCAATTTTCATCAATTTTCTTAGATAACTTTAAATATATAGATATGCAATATAAAAGCCCTTTTATTTTATATGTCAAACGGTACCTACAGTTTACAAATTTTTTTTTGATGTTCTAATATGCTCCCAAAAGTGAATGTTCAAAATTCATTTATTTAGTTACGATACACGTCCGTGTTTGGATCACAGAAATTCATAATTATGTGTACATTTCTAGTAGATTTGGAACAAATTGGCTGTGGCAGACGGATAGACAGACACACGAGTAATCCTAAAAGGGTTTTCGTTTTTTAATTCGAACGTACAGAACCCTAATAAAGAAATCTCAATGTTTAGTCAAGGCTAAAAACCGTGCAAAGCAGGGGCGGGTCGCTAGTAAAATAATATTCAAAGTGATATAAAACTTAAATTCGTAATCTAAACTAGGCATGTATGTAAATAGTTGTAAATAATAGAATAGAATAGAATAGGAAACTCTTTATTATGCACACCATTTAAATTACAGGTTACAATGTTGAAATTTTACATAGAGTGACACAATGGGCGGTCTTATCGCTAAAAGCGATCTTTTACAAACAACCTTTGGATGGAGTATGGGGACAAGGAGAGACAATTCTGTAGGTAGTCCGTGGTGTACCATATACATATACAATATATACACACATTAATAATAACCTAAAGAAGCCAAAGACACAGAAAAAAAAACACAAAATATCATAAAGTAAAACTGTATGAAATGTTCAAACGCTACAGTATGGAATTAGCATAGGAAGAACTGTTATACCGCATACGGTGCTGCTCGTGATACCGCTTGCATACGTAACATGGTTCATACCGCGAATTCTGTTGCAAACGCGTCGCACCATAAGTCATTATACCTGTATTATCTTGTGGCACTCGAAATACAGATTCTCATTCCATTTAATGCCAATCAGGGCAATGTTCACGTCACAAAGGTTTTCTCTAAATTGCATTGTGCACTAATGTCTCCTACATGTGTGCACTAATTATGACAATCAGTAGTAAATTAGTTTTTTATTGAAACAACTTGGACTGAAGAGAAATTAAAACAAGATATTAAACTTGAGACATGTAGGTATGACATAGGTACGGATCCGCGTGAACAGAAATTTTGATGCAGGCATCCTGATTTTGCGAGAATTCAGAGTTAAAAAGTGTTATAAAGAAGAGACTAACCACTTTCCATACATTCAAAAAAGCAGCCAAGTGCGAGTCGTACTCGCACACGAAGGTTTCCACACCACCATACAATATTTAACTAAAAAAACAAGAAAAAGTCAATCAATCTGCCTAGCCATTTCCCAACTATGTTGGGGTCGGCTTCCAGTCTAACCGGATGCAGCTGAATACCAGTATTTTAAATGGAGCGACTGCCTATCTGCCCACCACAACCCAGTGACTGGGTAATACGATACCCCTTGGTAAGACTGGTTGTCAGAGTTTCGGGCTTCTGATGACCAGTAACGACTGTCAAAGATTCACAAATGACAGCCGAGACCAACGGCTTAACGTGCTTTCCAAGGCACGTTAACTAAAAAAACAAGAATGGTTAAAAAAAAGTTTCTTGTATGGGGATGGGGACCTGTTTAATTTTTAAGTTTATTAGCATCCGTAATAGGGTCCCGTTGGCACCCTTTTGGTATGGCACCCTAAAAAATATTGTTCTATGTTTACAAACATACAACACTTCCATTCTTTTCCATTATCTATCTCCAAAGGTCTTCTTCAGAGCTTTGAAACAAAAAAATAATCATCAAAATCAGTTAACAATTGGCGAAGATACCGCTGAACAGACGTTCAAAAACAACCTGTCAAATTGATAGTCTCCTCCTATTTGAAGCCGGTTAAAAATACATCGACTTTCAAAAAGAAAACACTACATTAAAATTAAAAACCAATTACACCGACTTATTTCGCACTTTGTAGTGGTTTTTTTTTTTTGGAAGTCGGTTATTTTTTTATATGTAATATGATACATTAGGTACATGATGGGTCGGATTTTGAAGGTTACCACAATTTCTAGGAAAGACTATCATTTCATTCAACCAAGTAGGTATATTGCGGTTCACCAACGTGAAGCTCAACATAGTTGGGAAAAGGCTAGGCATATGATGATCATGATGAACGTGAAGCTTATGCATCAATCGTTCAAGCATCTGACTGCTGTCAGCTAGTCCCACGGGTAAACCTGGTGTAGCTATTCCTAGACGAGAACCGAACGGTTAAATATCAACTGAATAAAGATTAGTCATACAAATGAATGAGCTAGCCCTCGGTTTCTGAAGCATATTTGAATTAATTTGATGTCAACCATTTGATTGGATACCGACACCGCCATTTTGCCAGCAAATCACAAAGCCAAATTAACGATAAACCAAATTTTAAAATATCACGTCATAATAAAACTCTGTTATTGTTGCAGTTAACATTGTTATTGTAATTTGATTAAATAAATTAAATGGTTATTATTTAGTAAATTTTAAAGACAATAATTAAAACACTTAAAATCTCAACAAACACACTCGACAATCTCTTTCAAGAATCTCCTCATGCGAAAAGAATATTTTATATTCTGTATAATCACTTAGTTGCGACAGCTGCTTTGGTAACAACACAATAAGTATTTAACAATAAGCAATCGACTTATCTAAAAGTTACTTTTCGTGAAAAAAAATGTATACAAATGTTTGTGCGCTGTCACTGTTAGCAAGTGTAGACAATTAACTTTATTGACACTGACGCGCGGTAATTTTTTTATTCACATACCCTACAATGGTAATTTTTAGTATTCGTGCTACTTATTAAAGACAGCAAGATAATGATTAAATCGCTTAGCTTATAGATCATGTTATTTAATAAATGCTTGAAAGAATATTCCAAATTTGCGATAAGGTTAAAATTCGCTATTACCTACTCAAGGGGGTTTAGATAATATTGGTCACAGATGGTACCTGAAAAGCAGACTCTGACCTCTGTGAATTAATTTGGTTTTCAGAAACACACATTCTATCGGCGATAGCGATGATGAAAAAGTCAAATACGTCATAGGTCTTTACCTATGAAATTGCCGTTTTGTATGAAAAAATTTAAACGAATTTTTTTCATGCATTTTTTATTTGTATTATTATTAATCGAAGTAATCACCCATGCAATCAATGCATCTTTGCCAAGGCAGTGGCAGTTTATTGATGCCCTTCTTAAAGAAATCAGCTGGACGGGAGGCAACAAATTCTTCAAAGGCATTTTGTACTGCCTCTCGGGTATTGAATTTTTTTCCCGCCAAGAAGTTATCCAAATTCTGGAAAAAGTAGTAGTCTGTAGGCGCAAGGTCTGGTGAGTAGGGCGGATGACGGAGAGCTTCCAACCCCAGTTCTTGCAACTTAGAGACCGTCTGCTGTGCAGTATGAGGTCGCGCGTTGTCGTGCAGGAGCAGCGGAGACGAGCGATTGACCAATGCTGGTTGGAGTTGTGCCAGCTTCTCCATCATTGTGTTCAGTTCTTCACAGTACACATCTGAAGTAATGCTCACCCCGTTTGGTAAGAAGCTGTGATGAATCACACCGGCGCTAGACCACCAAACAGTGACCATCACTTTTCTAGGGGTAAGTTTTCGTGTAGGGCATTGTTTAGGTGCTGAACCAGGATCCAACCAACTTGCTGAGCGCTTGCGGTTATCAAACAGAATCCATTTTTCATCGCAGGTAACAATGCGGTTCAAAATTCCTTCATTTGTGTGTCTGTTGAGCAGTGCAAGGCACGTCTCGACGGGTACTTCGCGCTGGCGATCATTGAGTTCGTGGGGCACCCATTTGTCAAGCTTTTTTACCTTGCCAATTTGACGCAAATGGACCAATATTATTTTGACGCTAATGTCGAAAGCTGCTGCTAATTCAGACGTAGATTGTGTATCATCAGCTTCCACAATCGCCTTTAATTCGTCATTGACGACCAAAGTCTTCGGACGACCGCGAGGTTCATTTTTCAGGTCGAAATTTCCAGAACGGAAGCGAGCAAACCAATAACAAGTGGTGCGTTGGTTTGTAGTGTTAGCTCCGTAAACGTCGTTGATGTTTCGTGCCGCTTGTGCCGCGTTGCTGCCACGACGGTACTCATATTCCATAATTACTCGAATTTTTATCGTATCCATGATGACGAAAAAGATTGAAATGCGATGAAAATGTAACACTAATCAATAAACAAATGACTACTTTTGGAAAAAAAATCCATGTTTTTAAAATAAAATTAATTTGAAATTAGAATTCTTAGCCAAACAAAAATTATTTTGATTTGAAATGGCCAGTACTGCAGAACGGCAATTTCATAGGTAAAGACCTAATATTTACATACCAAGACCCCTCCGTGCCTCGGAATACACGTTAAACCGTTGGTCCCAGCTGTGATTCGTGGATCTTTGACAGTCCTTCGGGTCGTCAGAAGTCCGAAAGTCTCACATCCAGTCTTACCAAGGGGTATCGTCTTATCCAGTAACTGGGTTGTGCAGGTCAGATAGGCAGTCGCCCTATGCAAAATACTGGTATTCTGCGGCATCCGGTTACACTGGAAGCCGACCCCAACATAGTTGGGAAAAGGCTGGGCAGATGAAGCTACCGAATATTATCTCAATCTTCTTGAAAGTCTTTATTTGTAGAAATGCGAAATGCTTAGAATGCGATTTCCACTTGTCTAGGTACTCATATGTAGGTCATAGATTTTAGGTGTAAGTAATTAAATATAAAATAAATAATTAAAGTCGACGATCCAGAAGTCATGTTTTCGAATCCTTCCCATTTGTACGTGAACCCTTTTCATACAGTAAATAAATACAACGTTTTTAAACTTAATATTAAAAAAATCCTTGTCCGTAAATAAACGAGTGCGGCATTATTTAAAGCTCAACAGATCACATCGCAATTTCACACCCGATCCGCAGAGCGATTAATTGAGTAACGGATTGGACCCGACGTCCCGGCGATGAACTTGGCAGCCCGATGTACAAGGACCTTAAAGGCAGACGTAGATTTGGGCGGGCCGCAGCGTGTTGCAAAAAGCCTCTATCACTTTCGTACATCTTATATGAACCATCGCACAGTAAAGGCGGGCCGCACCGCACTGCATTCTATTATATTGAAATGCGATGCGATTCGGCCCGACGCGGCTGTAATGTGCACTTAGGTTTTACGCCCGGTCCGAAAGTTTTAATGTCAAATGAATATGTTATTCAAGTAATGTTGTATAACGTAGTGAAACTTGTGTGGTACAAGATGAATTTTTATATTCAAAAATATCTAATACTAGCTTTTGCCCGCGGCTTCGCCCGCGTAGATGTCGGGGAAATATCCCACGGGAACGTACTACCGGGAATTCCTTCCTTATTCCTTGTCTACTTGTTAAAATTTCAGCTTTCTAGGTTCAAAGGTTAGGGCTGGGCGTTGATGAGTCAGTCAATCAGTCAGTCAGTCAGGACTTCTCTTTTTATATTAGATAGATAGCTTCAGCCAAAATTCTGAAATTCCTTGCTACTAATGCATTGTCTGCCCACGAAATTATTTCGTTTTTTCTTAGCGTTCTTTCTGACTTTTTTTCTTTTTGTTTGACACTTGAGAGTCCTAGAGTGATGTTAAATATGCCTATCCTTAAGAATTGAGCTATCAAATTCAGAAATAATTATTAAAGTCCGCCTGGTAGTTCCAGAGATTAGCGCGTGCAAACAAACAAAAAACGTGTGTGTGTCAGCTCCGACGCAGACTGGAGTTTACTCCTATTTTTTGTGCCGACTTTCTATTTTTCGGTCATTTCTGTCGGGCAGGATTTTTTCAATGCATCAATGTCATACAAAAAGCAACTTTAAGTTATAAAGGCACTCGTCATCCTTCCCCGTCTCCCTTAAGCCCCCTCTCACCCCTCCTCCTTTCCCTCTAATCCTGCTTTCACCCCCCTCCCCTTCTATCCCCTCTCACCCTCCTCTATCATCCCCCTCACCGCCCCCTCTCACCCACTCACCCAACCCATCCCCTCTCCCTCTCACCCCCTCACCACATCCCCTTCCCGCTAACCTCCCCGTTTTACCCCCTCTCACACCCTCTTCACCGCTTTCCCCTCCCCCTCCTCCCTCCTCACCCCCTCTCCATATCCTCTCCACTCACTACACCCTCCCCCTCACTACAACCTCCTATCCCTCTGATCCCCCTCTCACCCTTCCTCCTCTAATCCCCCTCTCACCCTTCCTCCTCTCCCTCCAACCCTCTCTCACTCATCTCTCCTTCTCACCTCACACCACCCCCTCTCACCCCTTTCAACCCCCTCACCCTCCCCATCCCCATCCCCCTCTCCCTCTTTCCCTCCTCACCACATCCCTTTCCTGCTAACCTCCCCCTTCACCGGCTTCCCCTCTCCCTCTACTCTCAACAATTCCTATTCTCCACCTCTTACCCCTCTCCACCTCCTTCCCCCTCACACCCTCCTATCCTTCTCCCCCTCCCTTGATCATCCTCCCCTTCTCCCTACTCATCACACCCTCCCCTTCTTCCTAGCCCTCTCCAGTACCACCTCCCCTTCCCCCTTTCCCTCCTCACCACCCCCTCTCACTCCTCACCACCCCCTCTCCTGCTCCCTTCACCCACTACCCTTCCCTCTGGAGGAAAAACTATGAATGACTAATTTTATTAATTGCCTAGGCAAGTATTTGTGCCAAGTTTCAAGTTAATTAACTAAATGAATACTCGTTAGATATTTCATATAAACCATGTTTGTTGTTTTCACCCCCACAAGGGTGGAATTTAAGAAAACCGCTTGGGATATTTCCATAACTTGACTGAAAGATTATTATTACCACCAATTTTCGAGTTAATCAAGCCCCACAGCAAATCTTGCCTTGTAAAATTGACTACCCCTCTTCACCCCCTTAGGGGTTAATTTTCGAAAAACCCTGTTACACGTTATTCTTCATTTTTGATCTCAAGTTTATATACTGAATTTCGAGTTAAACGGACCGCGCGTTAAAATTACTTCATACAAACTTGGCACCCCCTATATCCCTTTTTAGGGGGTAGTTTAGAGAACTAAGAAAACTAAAAATGACAAACTTTATAACTTAGATATATATTCGTGCTAAGTTTCAAGTCTATTAACTCAAGGAATAAGATTTTTCATACAAACTTTGGAACCCCGTTTCACCCCCTTAGAGGGTGAATTTTTAAAAATCCTTTCTTAGGGCACCTCTAGACCTCATAAGGAACCTACATGCCTAGACCCAGCGGTTTGGGCTGTGCGTTGATATGTCAGTCAGTCAGTCAGTCAGCAGTCAGTCAGTCAGTCAGTCAATCAGTCAGTCAGTCAGATTCTTCTTTTATATATTTAGATTTAGATGAATACTGAGAAAAATCTAATTAATGTACCTAATTATGATAAACATTATGAAAGGAAGAGAAACTATAAATAAAACCGTTTTGATAAATCATGGGGAATAGGTTTACCGACCTACGCTTTCTCATTCCTTCATTACCTTGAAGACAAAACAAAAGAAAAATGAATAAAAACATGATACTTATACTCATCCCGGCTGTCATTCGTAGATCTTTAACAGTCGTTACGGGTCTGAAGCCCGAAAGGCTGACAACCAGTCTTACCAAGGGGTATCGTGTTACCCAGTAACTGGGTTGTGGAGGTCAGAATTAGGCAGTCACTCCATGGAAAATACTGGTATTCAGCTGCATCCAGTTAGACTGGAAGCCGACCCCAACATAGTTGGGAAAAGGCTAGGCAGCTGATGATTTATACTAAACAAAAAAAATTGAATGTAGCTATGTAAAGATGACATCATTGGTGTGATAGAGCTACAAATCAACAATGTCTACTGTCTTGTGCTGTTGCATTTTTTTTTATATAATAAAACATATGTTTTAGTACAAGAAGGTGTGTACTATATAAAAGTGTGCCAATGTTAAGTCTGGGTTTAAGCGTAGTGAAATTAAATTTTAACGTTAGTTACCCACACAGCACGAAGATTTCGAGTGCAGCGCTTGAGAAAAGGAAATCGTTTATGAACTACTTACTACATCAAAAATATCATGTTGGTGCGCATATAATGCAGTACCTATGTAAAAAGCACTCAGCGCACGATTAAAATTATTCGCGCGAACGAAGCTTTTGTTATGCGGCCGTCGGCACTAGTTTGCGATACGACGCGATCGCAGTCTTGCACATCCACGCAAAGAACATCCAATGCACCGTGAAATTGCCTATTTTCCACGTGATTTTATTTATTTATTTCATACATCGATGACATTTCCATTCGTTCTGTTACGGCTCAATGCATCGGAAAATCGTTACGGAAGTCTCGATGCATCCGAATCATCCGTGTTTGTTCCCAGCCGTAGGAACTTCAGCAGCCCATGAAGCGCACTCCTTAATTTTAATTCTTGAACATTCTCGAACTTACGCTATGCATTTAAAATGTACGAATAGTACAATGTGTCTACAAGTAGCGCATCCTGTTTAAATTTGTTAAGTCTGCAGTGCATTGTACGGTACCACCTAGACAGTAGAGTCCTGTTTGGAATGCAAACGTAGACACATATATATCATTTGCCTCACTCGAAACGGAAACTGATTCATTTCCGATGCATGGTTGAAGCTCTTTGTGGAGTTCGTCGGCTGCGAATTGCTCACGTTTTCAACATTTGATTGCGACATCAATACCTTTGAAATGTTGTTGATTGTAAATTACTGTGCTTACGGGAAAGCGGAAACTAATAAAGTGACTAAAAATAACGATAAATCTTGTTCCAAGTGCAAACAAGGTTAAACATACAATAGTAAGTAGCTAAGTATTTCCCGCGGGGTTTCGCTGGAAGGTGTGCCGACTTCTAGACTCTGTCGAGCCTTAAAACTAAGCAGACGCTGACTGGCACTCCCGCGCGAGCACTTTCTTACTTCACGTAGCAATCGCGTCTGCAAAATGCAACAATGCATAAGAATTCAATCTCACATTTGTTTCGATATACTTACTCGTGTACCGTCGAAAATATTTATTATTCTCTGTTTTCACACGAGAGGATTGAAGGGTGCGAAATTAAATGTTCAGGTGGTTTATTAAAGTCGACTTTTGAATACAATTACTCGTAGCTACTCTTTCTTTAGCATTTAAAATCTGATAAACACAGCTCGAAGGTTAGTTTCACCAAATTTTCAAATGGTACATTTTATAATACATAGGTAGGCTAACATCATGCCTGTATTCACCGAAAGGTTAGACACACATTTCGCCAGTTAGGTCTAAGTCCAATATCATGTAATACTCGTAGAGACTATTGCCATCAACCCAGCACAAATCCAGACTTCGGGCTGCTACTGAGAAATTCCAGATAGAAGAACCCTATAACACTGCCCGACCTTGGAAACGAACCCAGGACCTCATGCTCAGCAGTAGCGGTTGCGGCCACTAGACCAACGAGGTAGTCACATTCCGTCTCATTACAAAACGAGTTCTAACTTTACTCTACAAAATTAACAACTTAGACTCGTGTCTACCGTCAGTTTTTGTAATTAGAACTTTAACACTGTCGAACTAAAGTTCGCAATTCAAAAATCAAATCAAATCAAATATATTTATTTCGGATTCTGTTATATCCATAGGTGTTAGTAACAATAAAGTTAAAAAAAAAAAAATAATAATAAAAATAAAAACTTACAATGACTGACTTGACTTAAAATGGTTAGATGCTTTCAACCTGGGTCTAAAGATAAACCTTGTCTTGCAATAAGGCTGATTAGGTTTTAGGGTACATTTATAAGTTAAATTTATATCAGTCATATCACTACCAAGATGTGATGTGGTGGTCTGATGTAATTATTTCAAAGTTGGGTAATTCATAGATTGAGCAGGAAGCGCACGTAGCCTCAGGTGTTGTTTTCGACACTAAAGTTTCTCTAAGCCGCACTGAGCTGTACTTAGTGTCCATGCAGGCTTGCGAGCTCACTTAATATTATCTCTGTTACCGAAGTTACAAAGCAATCATTATAGTTTGCTGAATATAACGAACCTTGTCGCTTGAGTAGAACTAATAAAAACTTACAAACTTATTACTTAAAAACTTATTAATAAAAAAATGCTATTATTCCTTAGATGAATATTTAAATGATAAACATAAATAATAAGAGAAATGTTTAAAGTATATGTTAGGGAAATTACTAATATAATAAAAAATGACATAAGAATAATAATAATTGATAACAAAAATTAGTGATAGTCACGTAATTTATGGATATGTTTAAAATAAAAATGGTATGATATGGTAATTATTAATATAACAATAAATGATAGTAATAAATAATCTAATATAATAATAAAATAATATAACAAAAATAATAATGCAATTAAAATACTTAGAAATACGAGTACTTAATAATAAATTAAATTAAATAATATAGCAATAATAGTTATTCATGATCTCCTAAAACAGGGCTTCCTCTCTCCTACCCTTTTGCTGTGCCCTACAGGGTCCATAATGATCTCAATTATATACTATACCACCTAAGTACACATTATGGTAAAGCAATAAAGATATTGAGTATTGAGTATTAATAACTTGTAGGTACGAATCTAAAAGCTTTGAGCTTACTATCCCAAGTAGCAATATAATCATATAAACATGCTATTTACATTTCTATATTCGCAAATGCAAAATATCGTATGCAATATATTATTTCAAATAAACGGGGCCGTACTACTCCTCTCGTGAGGCTGAAGTTTGTTGAGTAGCATTAAAAGATTAAAAGTCGACAGTTCGCTCAAGCTGTATCGAATCGAAACTGGAAACGATCTCTCGACTCGACTGTAACATATATTTGCGATGCAGGCGGCGCGTCCGTGGCGAACTTCGCCTGGCGAATGCAAAAATTTAAATTAAAAACATAAATCAGCCGTGTATCGAGTAAGTTTCGAGATTGGTGTATATTTCGAATGCACGTTTCACTACACGTATTATGATATTTTCACTGTGTTGATTTTTAATTAAAGTGAGCGTTCAATAAATATGAAGTTGATAATTATAACATCTTCGTGACAAAGGCAGCAGAAGAGTCCATACTTGAGTGAAGGACATCTACGTAGGTACTTACCTTACAGGAAAAGATTCTCTCGCAAATAATTACGGCAAAAGAATCTCTACTGAGTATTTTTGAATTAATTGCTTTGAAATTATTATGAGTATCATAATCTCATAATCTTAATTAAGAGAACTTTAGCCAGCTCAAATTAGAAATTTTAATCTTTTGTAAATCCTTCTCCCGCTGGCCGGTGGTGTTTATGAAGTCGGATTTTTTAGGGTTTGGCGTCAAAAGTATATTTTTAATAAATGTTATGTTTTTTTATGTTGTATTTTTGTTTTAATTGGTGTCACCTACGTAGCCAGGTAGTTTAAACTAGCCAATTAGTGGATTAGTAGTAGAAAGTACATTTGAGGAATACTAAATATAACTTTTTCAATGAATTTTCTGAACACATTCATTAGTAAACATTAATTATAACTGAAATAAGATGATGACACTAAAAAGCTAATAAAACACTGTGACAAGTAACACAAAATGTGAATCGAAATTTAAACCCGGGACAGTTAAATGTCTTAAAAAGCAACAGACAAAATAATCGTATTGAAACAAGTGACAGACAAAGTTCTCGGTGCAAGCACCTCGCAGTCGGTACAAAGGTATTTAAAAACAAACAATAGCAGCGGGTGTCAAACATCGCACCACGTCAAGGAGAAACCGTTTTGTTTCAAAAGAATAACGCTTTTCCGCTCCATTGGCTCACTCATTTCATTTCCATTGATTCGCTTGAGGAAAACAGGAAGACAGATAAAAATTGAACGTAACACAAAACAAATGATTTAGAAGATTATTGCTGTAAAATTGTGAATCAAATCTTCAACTACAACACCTAAGTTTTTTATATAAACTTATCACTTATCCAAATAAACGTTTAAATATATTATTATAAGTTACAATTCGTATTAATTACATTTTAAGACTTGAAGGAAGGTGGTATTTGTTATTCTGACGTTTAAATGATGATTTCCACCAAACGGCTCGCATCGCATCGGATCGGAACGGATTTTACATTCTTTAAACGATATTAAATCGTGTACATAGTATTTAAAGTCTATATTACCAAGCCGCGCACAACAGCTTGACCGCGGGTGTCTTCCGCGACACGCGATCGTAGCCGAAAGTATGCAGTGACGCGCGATCGGCTCCGTTCGCCTGTACACGGTAGGAATTAAACTATTTGACTAGGCGCAGAAACGGATACGTTCGCAAACGACGCGATCGGCTGTGTCGCCGCATCCATTCGTATCCTTTCCGATCCGATGCGATGCGAGCCGTTTGGTGGAAATCATCCTTTCGACTATTCAAGTATAATTTAATTGATAAAGGTATTCAAACCTATTTAGAATAAGAATTACAAACCTTAGGGTAAAAGGAGCGGCTGTAGAAAATCTTTAAGGCCAGGATATTCGAGCGCAGTAGGCATTTAGCGTTACCTCCCACCCCGCGTGGCAAGTCGCGCGAACGCGCAGTTCAAATGAACTCGCTGACCCCGCTCTGCAAAATAATTTTCCCATAATTTAAACTTAATTACCACTATAATTATAATACAACTTAAACTAAGATCTACAGTTTAATTATACACTACAACAATATTTACAGACTGATTTTTAAAACTAATAAACAAACACGGAAAATAACAATAATATGACAAATATTTCGATCGATTAGCGGAGGGACGCAGCGAGCCAGCAAAAACGACACAGGTCCTGCCTCGGAAACGCCTAGCGGGCTACTGAAGCGAAGCGCGTGCGCCGCTTAGTTATATAATCATTTGTTAAAATAATAAAAAACTGTTTTGAGAAAAAGTAACCGGAGAATGTTCTCCTAAACGTTATTGCCTATTTTTTGACATATTTTTTTTTGAGTAAAAGTTTGGTCTACTTCAAGTACGACTTGAAAAACGATCACAAATATCTCTGTTTTCGCGATTTTTTATGATCGAGTGAAAATTTAAATATCGTGTTTTGAACCGGAGAATAATCAAGAATGTTTATTAAAGTACAACATATATTTTTACCAAATCAAAACTAAGAATAATGTTGAATCAAAAATAGGTCGATTTTGAGGAACCTGGCCTTAAATCGATTACTATTAAACCGCAGCCAGGCAATATCGAGACCAATACTTTCCTACCTTGCTCAGTTTCCAATCCCCCACGTACGTAAGATAAATCATTCTTAAATTTACTTCCCGAGGTCGACAAACTGGGAATAAAATCACTCAAGTTATAACAAGGAGTAGTGTTCATTTTGTGAATAGTGCAGACTTAATTAGAGTCGGTGTGATTGCAGCCGTAGACGGCGTCAGCTGGGAGGAATGGTGGACCTACGACGGGATTTCAGGTGAGAGCCATTTATTGTTCATGTCATTGTTAAATTTTATCGCGTTATTTAATATTTATGAATCGTTTGCGAGCACTATTTGTATGCGGGTCTAGAAATGAATAAAACGTTTGTGCATTTTTTGTGTTACTTAGTTGCAGTCGAGTTTTGTTTTTGTGAAAGAAGACTTGCTTGGCTTTTGTTTTGTGTTTGTCTTTTGTTTAATTAAAACGTCCTTTTACTTTTGTTCTGTATCGAGCATAAACAAAAAATACCCCGACCCGGAACCGAATTAATACTAAAATAATAATCTGTAGGCCAGTAGGCAATCGGACACACGACCGATACTTGAGATGTCAGCCTCTTGGTTTCTACTCCAACCGAGCTGGGTGCTGGCGGTATCTTGAGCTTTTATCCGTTACACGATTTTTCATATACCTATCATTAATAGATTGTTTTTAAATTTTGCTGAAATTTTATAGGTGACACAGTCGTTACTACAAAAAAACCGGCCAAGTGCGAGTCAGACTCGCGCACGATGGGTTCCCTACCATTATCTATAAAAACGGAAAAAAAACACGTTTGTTGTATGTGAGCCCCCCTTAAATATTTGTTTTATTTTAATTTAATTATTTATTTTTAAAGTGAATATATAACTAAATATTCTGTGAATATTTCAAGCGTTTACCTATTGCCGTTATCAATATCGAGCAAAAACAAGCAAAAAAAATCACGTTTGTTGTATGGGAGCCCTCTTAAATATTTACTTTATTCTGTGTTTTAGTATTTGTTGTTATAGCGGCAACAGAAATACATCATCTGTGAAAATTTCAACTGTCTAACTATCACGGTTCATGAGATATAGCCTGGTGACAGACGGACAGACAGACGGACGGACAGCGGAGTCTTAGTAATAGGATCCCGTTTTACCCTTTGGGTACGGAACCCTAAAAATATTGAATAATACATACATCCATTATTATATTGTGCATCTTATTAAAATAATCGATTAGCTGTTCGTGATTATACATACGTGCTCCCAATTGTATAATTAATCTTATTTCATGATCATTTTGCATTTTAAATAAAAGGTCATGTATGCTCGTAGGAATATAATTATTGTGAATTAAAATAAAATTACTTTATCTATATTTATCACTGATAGGTGAATTATAGAATGATCTCTAGCATAAACAGCCTCCGACTACTCGATTCAAGTTACAGGGATAGCGTTTAGTTAATACAGTTTAACTGTTGCTTATTTATTCTATAAATCAATAAGATAAAGTGTAAAAGGAAACTATAGTTGGCTTCAAGAACTCAATTACGATGACACTGAAAATTTATTAACAGTCTTGATATAAACATCATTATGCAAATATACTACGACCAAAGCAAAAATACTCACAGTCACACATACACACTACATCCCCCATACACGCAACCTCTCTACACACACACACAACCACTGCACACACTTCTTTAACTACACTAGCAACACACACGCAGCACACTCAACCTCACTCCCATCCTGTTGCTAACCAAACTAACAAAAAAAAAAAAAAAATTTTTATATGTCATCATAACTGTATACCTTTTGTACGAGTACATAATATAATATGTTAAATATAAATGGAGGAGTCCTGGTGACCTGAAATACAGGCCTTGAGCCTAGTTTAGGCACCAGTCTCCCACAATATAATGCCCCTCCTATATGTCACCGTAGAAATAGGAATAGGTTTTATTCTATACAGGGTGATTTTTTCAAGTGGGCGTAGATGACCAAATCCGAAATTATGAAGAATAGCGAAAAGTACTCACAGGAGTCTCGGGCTTGATTTTGATGAAAACTAAAACTGCATCATTGGATTTTTGTAAAATCAATATTTCTAGTCAGAAATCGAACCCATTGATTTTGAAAGAAAAAAACACTATATTATTACATCATTCGATATTGTCGCTAATACTCGTAAGGGTCGAATTCTGAAAAGTAATGACACACTTACGGCAAACTAAATCGCTCATTTTTAACAAAATACTTTTTTTATTTTCCTTATTTTACCTACCTATTAAACCTTAACTGATTAATTGTTCAAAATGATGACCATTAATTTCAATACATAGCTGGATTCGACGTATCAAGGATTGTATTGCATTCAGCTTTACAATATTTCTCATAGTTTCGAATTTGACCATCCGCACCCACTTGAAAAATTCATTCTGTATATAAATTACTCTTTCGGAAAGCGTTATTAACATAGTGTTACTTTACTGTTTACCAAACCATAATACTCCTTACCAACTTATTTTTTAAATGTAGAACGCATAGCATGTATGTATGTGTAGCATTTATTTCACCTAATTTATTTATTTTATTTATTTATATATACTTTATTGTACACCACAAAAATACATAACAAAAAAGACATAATCAAACACTACAAAATATACAATGGACGGCCTTATCGCTTTCTGCAATCTCTTCCAGGCAACCTTAGAATGGACAGTGATTTGCCTGGATATGAATGTAGTCTAATGTAGAACGTGGAATAGTCAATAAGTAATTCAACTTATTTTAACCGATGAAAAAAAGCGTGAAGTTATGAAGTCGAAATGTATTTTTTTTTTTTATATAGCTATAAAGAAAAAGTGGTTTCAAGTACAGACTTCAAACAACTATTTTGCAATATCTCACCATCTAAAAATGCACGAACACAGCATAGAAAATCTCAATTCATTGACCTACCGCAAAACATTTGTCCTGTGTGCCGTATCAATTTCTCTGTGCCGATAACATTTTTGCTGGTTTACGTGACACGCAATTTATACGGGCGATTTATCTTGTATTCATATTACGTCATTCGCAAAATTGTGAGGTGCGTTATCGTGTGTTCGGGAACTGATATTTTCATGACAACTTCCGTGCATTTTATGATCGTCTAAACTTTTTTCCGTGAGTGGTATCTCGGCATTTCAGTTATTGTACATAATATTAGAAGCTTTTGTGCTACGAGTACCTTTGTTCGGGCCATATTATTTGAGTAAGACCTTAGTTCCATCTGCGGGTGGCTTAAATAGGTAGTAAGTAACATTTAAGGTAACAACTTCTGAAGTGAGCTCGAAGTGAGTTGTCATTCCACCTGATGCTAGGGTTTGACTGACACTATTCACAACTCACTTCAAACTCACTACACCTTTGTTTTCACTATAAGATTTTTACAGAATAGATCGACAGGATTATAAGACGTTTTCTTTTAAAATCTGATAATTATCCACACAGTATTGTTACCATGCTCTAACTTCAGCATGCGACTTCGTCCGCGTGAAATTTCTTATCCCCCCGACCCACCCCGTCGCATCGCATTGCCTGCCCGCACTGTTACTTCGTTTTCGTTTAGCGTTCTTTCTGACATTTTTTCTTTTTGCTAGGCTCCTAACGGTTCTAGCGTGATGTTAAATAATCTATAATTAGCCTTTCTCAAGAATTGGGCATCATATCAAAAATATTTTTTAAAATCGGTTAAAAGTATTTTTTGAGTTTATCTATTACAAAAAAAAAAAAAAAAAAAAACATAAAAAATCTAATGTTTCTCTTTATTATATTAGTTTAGATCAATAAAAAGATAAAAAAAAGAAAAAGGAAGAAAAAACGTTTATTTGCGGTAAATAATGACGCAAAGAAAAAACGCAAAAAAGAACAAGTTGAGCTATTAGCGACAATAGTGAAAATAGTACCGACAATAGTGTCAATAGAAGCGACAATAGTGAAGACAGTAGCGAAAATAGTGACAATAATAGCGACAATAGTGACAATAGTAGCGACAATAGTGACAATAGTAGCGACAATAGTGACAATAGTAGTGGCAATTTAGACTAAACGCTTTTTGTCCTTAGCGTGTCGGTGGCAATCTAAATTAAATCGGCCCAGAATTTCGCTACGGGTTTTGCGCCTTCTGTAGCGTCCATCAATACCAGGAGTAAAAGCCATCATTTCCATAATATTTCTTTTTATTAACGTCTTTTTTCACACTAGCCAAAAAAATCAAACCCTTTTCATTCATCCGTCTCGCTTAATAGAACTAATCAAGGCGCGGCAGTTTAAGCATTAAAAATGTATCGGGACACGTCGGGCCCAGTCCAAAGTTAGCAACCAAAGTTGCGTGCTACCACAACACTCCCAGCCTCATATAATATTCAGTGACATTGGTAATCATCACAAACATTGATTTTCGTAAATATGATTGAAAGGTGATCATATAATAATATCTGCAATAATCTGACTCTGCTGCGGCTTCCTTTCTTAGGGAGTAGATATTTAATTAAAACACTATTTAATTATCATCATTGTCTCGCTCTTATCGCATATTTATTTGAGATCATAATTTTGTTTACGAAGTTTATTCACGACGTAGGATTTTTTCCAGGAAATCTACAGTGCCAGACAGCTAATAAAATATAGTTCTAAATCCAGTGTCTAGGCGGACACAGATGCCCAATGCTCGATTTTGTTAATCTTAATCTGCCAGAGACTGCCCATGTACGTTTAAAATAACTCAATGTTATACATGTCTGAGCCCCTTTTGAACCAGTGGCTAAGTCATTAGTGATGACTAGATGACTTCACCAATCTCTAGTTCTAAATCCAGTGTCTAGGCGGACACAGATGCCCAATGTTCGATTTTGTTAATCTTAATCTGCCAGAGACTGCCCATGTACGTTTAAAATAACTCAATGTTACATATGTCTGAGCCCCTTTTGAACCAGTGGCTAAGTCATTAGTGATGACTAGATGACTTCACCAATCTCTAGTTCTAAATCCAGTGTCCAGGCGGACACAGATGCCCAATGTTCGATTTTGTTAATCTTAATCTGCCAGAGACTGCCCATGTACGTTTAAAATAACGCAATGTTACATATGTCTGAGCCCCTTTTGAACCAGTGGCTAAGTCATTAGTGATGACTAGATGACTTCACCAATCTCTAGTTCTAAATCCAGTGTCCAGGCGGACACAGGTGCCCAATGTTCGATTTTGTTAATCTTAATCTGCCAGAGACTGCCCATGTACGTTTAAAATAACGCAATGTTACATATGTCTGAGCTCCTTTTGAACCAGTGGCTAAGTCATTAGTGATGACTAGATGACTTCACCAATCTCTAGTTTTAAATCCAGTGTCCAGGCGGACACAGATGCCCAATATTCGAGTGTTTTAATCTTAATCTGCCAGAGACACACTGCCCATTACGTTTAAAATAACGCAATGTAACTTATGTCTGAACCAGGTAAGTCATTACCTAGCACCATACATACCACACATACATACCACCACACTACACATACCACCACACACCACACCACACACACATTCCATACATAGGTAGTATTACCTGGTATTAGGTAGGTGGCTAAGTCATTAGTGATGACTAGTGACTTGATTGGTTGTAAGTGGCTTATAACCACTAGGTTACTCGTACAAGTGCGACTGCTTACGGGATCGATACCTAGTTCGGGAAAAATGTGCTTGAGTTTTCCATCAGCAGTAAAACCTATGAGTCTGGATCTGTCCCTTGCTAAAAGCAAAGGCTACCTACATGGAATTAAAAGGTGAGGATACTTATTTTTCAATTTTGAGGAATATACTCGTAGACGTAGGCATGTTGGAGACTGAGTATCGTGCCCAGAATCCCCCGCCACACCAAATAGGCTATTTGTAGCCTGAATTATTATGTTACAAATTCCCGGTAAGTGTTTAGTTTAATTCAAACCCAGACAGGCGCTTTACTTGTGTAAATAATTTCATTACCACTGCTCTCAAAACGGTGAAGGAAAACATCGTGAGGAAACCGGCATGTCCTAGAACCAAAAATTCGAAGACATGTGACATCTATCAACCCGCACTGAGCCCGCGTGGTGAGAGGTCTGTGTCCTAAGAGTAACATTAAAGGCTGACAATAAATAAATACATTAAATTAATGTTTCCAAATACTAGAGATTGTTCTATAAAATAATTTTACCAGTAAATATCGAAATACAAAGCCACATTAATAGCGATACAAGCTATTAAATAAGTACACAAAAGCCAATTAGAGGATCATTGCCTTCATCATTATAATTATACAGTTGAATAGCGATAATAGTTGTGTAAAAATAGTTGTAGTTATGCTGAGATATAATTTTGTTATTTTTAGGTTTTGTTTATATTACATTTAAATAAACTTGTCTATTCTAAAATTAAAACATTATGTGTAAGCTAAGTGCTGTAACGAAATAATCGGATAAGTTTTCTCATGGTTATAATTGAAATGTTAAACGATGACAGATTCTATAATTAACCCTTCGTATAAGGAACGCAGATGAGCTCGTGGCTAAGTAATAACAGCCGAACGGGTCGATTCATCAGGTTAAGCTACGCTTACCGGGGTCGGTCCGTGGATGGGTGACCGTGTTTACATACCGAGACTCCTCCGTGCCTCGGAAAGCACGTTAAGCCGTTGGTCCCAGCTGTCATTTGTGGATCTTTGACAGTCGTTACGGGTCGTCAGAAGCTCGAAAGTCTGACAACCAGTCTTACCAAGGGGTATCGTATTACCCAGTTAATGGGTTGTGGAGGTCAGATAGGCAGTCGCTCCATGTTAAATAATGGTATTCAGCTGCATCCGGTTAGACTGGAAGCCGACCCCAACATAGTTGGGAAAAGGCTAGGCAGATTGATAAGGAACGCAGATAAGTAATAACAGCTGTTTGGGTCAATCGACCGGGTTAAGTAATTGAAGTTCCAGATGGAAAAACCCAATAACACTGCCCGACCCGAGAATCGAAACCCAGGACCTCATGCTCAGCAGTAGCGCTTGCGACCACTAGACCAGCTAGGCATTCTGAATTTGGCTTTAGCAATAGGCTCGCCCCCTATTACTTGGGACTCAACCATACCTGGCGAAATGTGGGTGTGCTATAGGTACAGTCAACAAAAGAGATATATCGTTTGACTTTCCGTTTTCCCCATTCATAGCGTATCTCTCTAGTCTGGTAGATTCCAGCCTCTTTTCGCGTACGGCTACCAACTGTCGCGTGCTTGTTTCACAGTTTCCGCCGACGAATTTCTTGATGTCGTCTGTTTTGTTGTGCTCTATACATAGCTAGGAATACGTTTCTTTTATTCTTACGTAATGAACATAGAAAGCTCCTGAACCTCGTCGACTAAATAGATTCAGTAGGTTATGTACAGTCAACAAAAGAGATATCTAGGCAGGGTAGAGTAACATATTTGTATGTGAATTGCTTCATGTTCAATTTTATATTTAAATTACTTTGTTTTTGCAATACTCCTACATTGTAACACACCAAAACAAAATTGTATATTGTCACGAAATTGAACATGAAGCAATGCACGTACAAATATGTTAGTATACTCTGCCTAGATATCTCTTTTGTTGACTGTACACATCTGCCTAGCCCGTCGGTAAATACGGGCGTGATGTTATGAATTTATTTTGGTCCTTGTATACCCAAAAATGTTGTTAAAAAAGATTTATCTCGTTATAGAGTGATTAATTAATATGGCATAGTCAATAGAAGATAATGGAGGAGCTCATGGCTAAGTAATAACAGCCGCTCGGATCGATCCACTAGGTTAAGCTACGCTTGCCGGGGTTGGTTCGTAGATGGGTGACTATCTTTACATGCCGAGACTCCTCCGTGCCTCGGAAAACACGTTAAGCCGTTGGTCCCGGCTGTCATTCGTGGATCTTTGAAGTCGTTACGGGTCGTCAGAAGCTCGAAAGTCTGACAACCAATCTTACCAAGGGGTATCGTATTATCCAGTTACTGGGTTGTGGAGGTCAGATAGGCAGTCGCTTCATGTAAAATACTGGTATTCAGCTGCATCTGGTTAGACTGGAAGCCGACCCCAACATATTTGGGAAAAGGCTTGGCAGATTGAGTCAATAGAAGATAATCTGGATAAGTAAAATACCAAATTGTTTTTATAGACACACCGTACCTACTTCCTCACGGCTTTTTCTCAAGCGGGCAATAAATGCCATGAATACCCTAGATTTTTCAATTTCAACTGAAAGAAAAATCCTTTTAGGCAAAGTTTATCTGAGACATTGCATGCCGCATACAGTGCCAAAAACAATAAAAAAATGCATGCATTAACGGAAAGTTCACTTAACGCGTGGCCATAAAGTGGGCGTGACCGCAACCGCTGCGCCGGCTTACTCATGCAATTTTCAAGGTCATAAATAATAAAACCGTGAATACGATCCAAAGCACTTTGGCTACTTTCACGCCACTCCCCGCCAATATTGAAATACCTTGGGAAAATAAATGTATGCGGTTTTTCGGAACGTTAATCCGTGTAAAATAGTTTTGTTCGGTTAATAATTCCGGGTTTTAACGAGAGCGGTTAACGGGGTGTTAATTACAATAACTTTATGTTATTATCATTATCAGTTCAGCGTATTTGTGAAAATATTGAAAACGGCTTCACTTCATTCAGATGGGACTAAAAAAAAATCAGTACTTTACTTAGAGAAACTCCACCAACTGACATTTTCATAAATATTATGACTGACAGATTTGGTGATTATTAATGATTAAAATTTAAAAAATTTCTCTGGAATACTAAAAAATTACATCTCTAATTTCCAAATCTTCGGTACAGTTGCTAACAATATTCTCCGATTTCGCCGAAAACGGCGAGCGCAGGTGGACAAGCAGCTTAAAGGCGAAGTAAGGCTCGAGCCCTGGCTTAGACCGGCACCGGTACCGACACGGATCCGAACCGGCTGTTGATTATTTAGGAACATGCTAAAAGCTATGCTGGCTATAGAGAGAAGGAAATGGAATTTCCAATAAACAGTGTATCAAAACGGTGTGATCATAGGTGTAGTACAGACCATCAAACTGAACAACTTTCTCCATTATACCAACATCGTAATCGCGAAAAAAATACCAACTGTCCCATACGAAACTTCAATCGACCCAAATGTATGAGACGGCTGATTCGGCGACTGTGATGTTAGTCCCATGGAGAAAGTTGTTCAGTTTGTTGGTCTGTACCACACCTTTAAAGACCACACCTATCTGATACATCCTTTATATAGGCTGTCGGTTGATAATGCCTAATAATTACTTTTCAACAAGTAAATTGCAAAATTCTATCTTTATGCATACAAATTTAAAAACAAAAGAAAATCATTGTAAAATAAAATACAACCGACTTCCAAAAACAACACTATAAAGTGAAAAATAACTTTAATTTCGGAAGTCGGTGTCGGTGTTAAATGTATTTTCGTTTTTTGCCACCGACTTCCGAAATTAAAGTTATTTTTCACTTTGTAGTGTTGTTTTTGGAAGTCGTTTGTATTTTTTTGTAAAAAAGTTTTTGTTTTTCACTTTTTAGTTGTATACCTACCCCGCACAAATTCTAATACCACTACCTGCAAAACAAACTAGAACATCATCCATATAAAAGTGTGGTAAAAATACGTATTATTGATGCTAACTCAAAAACTACCGAAGCAAAGTTAATCAATTTTATATGGGACCAACTGTGATGTATACCCTCCCGAATTTAACAAAAAAAAAATCCAAATCGGTCCAGCCATCTTCGAGTAATCGGGGAACATACATAAAAAAAAAGAAAAAAAAAAAAAAAGGTTCCGACGAATTGAGAACCTCCTCCTTTTTGAATTTCGGTTAAAAAGAAGCCAATATGGGTAGAATAGTTTTATATGTGAATTATTCTATTTAGCACCGACTCATACAAAATGTAATATACAATAATTCTGTTATTTGGTAAATTTGGAATCCTTTTCGTTTCAGTCACTCTCTTTCAGAATTAAGTTATAACTGAATAGCCACTTCCAAGAATGACTTCAATAAAACTGCTATCAGATTGAATGAACACAATTTTACGCATGAGAAAATAACATTTATTATGTGTATGATATTCACATCATGCACCGAACATTTACAATAAGGCCTTCGTCATTTCATAATTAACACAGTTCTATATGATACCACCTGGTGGTGGACATTCATAAAATACATATTATAAGTACCTACTTACTTTGGTATATGTCATAAATGTATTACGTGCGTATCACATAACTCTCAGTTAAAATGATTGTACATAATACGAATTAACTTAATTTTAATATACCTACGTATCTGTTATTTCCTATTGTGTATCTAATGCGTCTTTTTTGGTCAATCGCGATCACTTAACAATAACTAATATTTATTCGCCAAAGATGTTATGATACAAAAAATGTATTGTTAGGGTTCCGTACCAATATGGGAAAAAGGAACCCTTGTGGTGCGACTCAGTCTGTCTGTCTGTTCGTCTGTCATAGCTGGATATCCTAGGAACTATTAATGCTATCAAATTGAAATTTGGAACAGTTTTAGATGCCGTTTGCCCAACTATTTTTTAAATAAGAAAGAAATATTTTTTTTTTTAAAGGGGTCTTAAAAATTCGAAGTGGGGCTACTAGGGCATGTGGGGTATCACATGAAAGAGCGCTGTTTGCACATTATCAAACGTTTTTTTCTATTCTCTTAGGCCGCATAGTTTTCGAGTTTTGATGAAAAATGTAAAAAAAAATACCATATGCATAGAGAAAAATCTGAAATTATTCTATGTGATAGTAGTTTATGTAAAGATAACAGGAAAAATAAAACGATGTCTCTAAATAGCACACTTTTTCAGAAATCATAAAAAAAAATACATATTATGATAGTACGGAATCCTCGGTGCACGAGTCCGACTCGCTCTTGACCGGTTTTCATTACTTTTTTATTTCCACAGACCCCTAAATTCTAAACTTACAATAAGGTAGCTAGGTAGTAAGCACGGTGCCCATATTTAAGTATCCTTCGGTCGAATTTTTTTTTTTTTCAAAATTAACTGTCTAGTCAGTTCAATACACCCAAACCGATTAAAAATATCAATAGGAAGCACTCAATTTATGATAACATTTTCTTTTTTACGTTCGTCGTGGAACAATTTCAATCCAATTGAGTCTGTGCTAGTTTCAAGTTGATCTGAGTCAACATTTATTGAACTGGGTCTTGATTCCATTACTTTAAAGCTGTGTTCTCACTGGGAGCACTCGCGTGTAATGGACGAATCGACAGCGAACATTTTATGCAGTGAGGGCGATAAGCCGACTGTTATAATTTTCGCTTACGAAATTGATTTAACAATCTGTTGAATAACTTTCCTTTTATTTTAATAATAAACAGATAGTTGTCCCGGGTCTGTTTGTGTGTGTTAACCTACCCTCACTGTCTAAAAAATCCTAGTACGTCCTTCTCAAACGTCGAACGTACACCAAGTGTACGTAAGAAAAAACTCATTGATACTATATATAATATTTGTGTATATAAACGTAAAATACCATCATCCAATGGTGACGGCGGGCTTACAGTAGTTGTGAACCTATGGGGTTCTTAAAAAATTACATTTTAAACGTTTGAAGGGTTAAGGGTCCCCTAAACGATCAATTACAATTTTTATGCGATTGATTGATGCGTAAATTGATCGTCTACCAAGTGCAATTGAAGTGATTGACAATGTTACTACAATAGAAATTGTTGGCAATTGATCAATTGCGATTAATCGTTTCGGGGCCCCTAACATTTTTTACGAGTTGTTTTACGAACGCAGTCCTAATTTATTATCAAACTAAATACCTATTAGATTTTAAACAAATTAGACAATAACTTCTTAATATAATACCGAATTTGTACGTTCAACCCTGACAAATAATATTATTTTATTTACAAACAAGCCGTGTTCCTGATGGGAATTCCCATCTGCAAAAATTACAATCTTAAAAATACAAACTTTCATCTCCTATTTAACCCTTTTAGGGGGTGACTTTTCAAAAATCCAACCTTTTTAATCATTTTCGCTATAAAGGAAAATCTTGTGCAAAATTTAATGTTTCTAGACCCAGTGGTTTAGGCTGTGTGTTCTCTGTCAGCGAATTACATGTTTTTATTAAGCAGATTACCATTACGTACCATGGCGGACATTTGTTGACCAGTTTTCGACCTTATTACTATGGTGGTAAGGTTCAAAAGTGGTAAACCGCAAATGTCGGCGATAGTACCTACTAGAGCTTGCTTACTGCTTATTTGTCTTATTGTGCCTTTAAAGTAAAAACGGGTAAGGCAAGCTTGTACGCTGTGTTCTAATCCCAGGAATCTGTGTAACAGGTCCAGCATTCTGGGGGTTGATTAACCCAGAATGGTCGCTCTGCAACAAGGGCCGGCGTCAGTCCCCGGTCAACCTGGAACCAGACAAACTGCTGTTCGACCCCAACCTACGGTTTTTACACATAGATAAACATAGGGTAAGTGTTGCTAGTTAACTTATAATTTTGTTTAGTCAGCCGCTTGGCCATTCATTAACTTTGTCCGGGGTCGGCTTCCAGTCTAAAAACAGGAATATACGGTGTAAGGGCCATAGACGCGTATACTGTTACCATGAATTTAGTACATGGTTCAGTGATGAAATTTTTCGTCGGTTATTAAAAAAAAAATTCAATAGTACGCGGTCAAAATGTATGAAGCAGCAGATTTTTTTTTATAACCGACGGGCTTACACCCTGTATAAAGATTTTACTTGGAACAACTGCCATCGGTCCTCAACAATCCGATAAAAGTACCTTACGGACTTCATCCTACTAATATAATCATCACATCCTACTAATATTATTATAAATGTGAAAGTGTGTATGTTTGGATGTTTGGATGTTTGTTACTCAATCACGCAAAAACGACTGAACGGATTTAGATGAAATTTGGTGTACAGACAGTTTATAACCTGGATTAATACATAGGATACTTTCATCCCGGTAGAAGTTTCCCGTGGGATAATTTCCGACATACACGCGAGCAAAACCGCTGGCAAAAGCTAGTCTTAAAGTACATTGATACGAGTCTTTCCTACAATAGTACTAGGAAATGTAAACAGCTGCTTCTCAAACTTTTAAAAAATTATCCTCAACTCTAAACAGACCTACTGTATTTTTCTTTTCTAATTGCTAAATATTTAACGTTTGTGTTCTTTCTCAGATAAACGGGCTAATAAGCAACACAGGCCACTCGGTGATCTTCACGGTGGAGAATGAGACGCGCCACCACATCAACATAACTGGGGGCCCTCTCTCCTACAAGTACCAGTTCCACGAGATACACATACACTACGGCCTACACGACCAGTTTGGATCAGAACATGCCATCAATGGATACACCTTCCCTGCAGAGGTAAGCAAACTTTTTTCTTATGTATTGGCAGAATTCCAGCTCGTACCGTGATGGGCAGATTTATGTATTTTTGCTAAATAAAATCAGTGTTTTCCTAGAATTACACAGGCAATTTCTAGGTATGATATTATAAAATCCAATCTAAGCCTTAAAGAATTCATAAATAATTCCCCTGGCTTAAGGTACCTACACAGTGACGCAGATTCATATCCTCATAAAGTCAGAGATTCGCAACACTCATGATACATTATGTAAGCAACCGAGGATAAAACCTAAGTGAAGCGTCGAATAAACATGTAACGTAGATAAACGTTAAAATGTTATCAGGGATTTCTTCGGAAAGGTCTCAAAAGAAAGCGTAACAGATGTTTTCACACGCATCCTCGCGCCTTCGTCGTTGAGACGTTCAAATCCCAAATGTAATCCCGACGAACGACTTCACTGCGAACCAACTCAACCATGCCTCCTGTTTATTTATGTGACAAATTCTTACGTAGTCATGTCTAAAATCATGTGCTCCATCTCGTGGAAGTGGCTTTTAACTCCGTCATGTTTATTGTGACGTTTCAAGTTCATAGAAATAAAAATTGTAAAATTTATATTTCTGTTAAAGTTCGCGTGACTGGATAAAAGAACGTGTGAGACTAATTGTTTTTTTTTTTAATTATTTTTTATTATTAGTTTGCATTATAACATAAATGTTGTTTTTATAATAAATTATGGTTAAATTATAATCAACTTCTTGAAAGTCAAATCAATATTTTATATTGGCCTACGCTTGCGAAGGGTTTCCTAACCTAATCTAATAAAATTAACGGCCAATTTAAATAACCTACTAACCTCTATAAAAGTCAAATAGGACAAAAACCAAGTACCTACCTACTTAACTGTTATAATTTCATTTGTTCCAGATTCAGATATTCGGTTTTAATTCACAACTGTATTCAAACTTCTCGGAGGCTCTACACAAAGCTCAAGGAATTGTTTCAATATCGCTATTGTTACAGGTAATTACATTTATTAAGCCATTTCAAATGTTGAGTACCCCTGGTAGGTAATGTATTTTTGTGAACACAAGGTTCAACAAGAGTTTAGAGGTCACATCAACTCATCAGCGAAGGCCACTACTGGACAGACGAAGTAGAGATCATGATACGACATATTCTTTGAAGTATTTACAAATAAACAGCTAATTATTTTCAAGCCTGACTTTTCACTCGTAGGTTTTATAATGTCTCTGTTTTCTTTGCGTGAAGAGAGGTCAAAGTTGTAACTTTTAAAAGCAACATTTCACATGTATCCGCTTTTTAAATTGTAAGAATATTTTTATGAATAAACTATTGAATAAAGTAGCTATCTACTAGATTTTTGTTTATAGAATACATTGTATCTTTTACTGTCGCATCCTCGCCCCAACGTAGAAAAGAGCATGCACTTTCACACGCTTATTTGAACTCTCACATAAGCGTGTGAAAGTGCATGTGACGCGCGACTTAGGTAAAAGTTTGCAGTCGCGATCACACTTTAGCGCTCCTGCATGTTTGTAATGATCGTGTTTAGTTGAACGTGCGATTTCCTACTGATTTACGTTTTATAGAACAAGCGGCTTCTGCTGACGTGCGTATTATTAATTATAATAAATTAACACCTTACCTATTCATAATTGGGCATGACGTATATTGCCCTGTCCCTTCATTTTCATAAAAATGACAAGGACTGTACTATTAAGCGTTACAATATTTATTTATTTTATGACGCTTTGTCGTGCGTTGTTTACTCCTGTAATAGTTCCTCTGCTGGACATAGTCCTTTCCTAGTTGTATCACATTTCCTGTTTCTCTGCCTTCCGCATCCTGTGTGCCACACGTCTTTTATATTTAAAAAAGAATGAACCAGTACTGAAAGCTCAAAGAAAATGTCGACAAACTCTATCATTCTAATCACACTTAATACAAGTATTTAGGCACTAAATGATTTTCCAATTACAAATAATGCAAAGAGGTGTCTATTTAGGTACTTAACCGTAATTGTATCCATCGAAGTGTTACCGGCCGCACCTCTTCATGGCGTCAAACTGAGCGCAGTTAATTAAGGAAATTGGATTTTTCTGTGCGCCATTGGATTAGCCAGTAAAGCTATTAGTTCAAATTAAGTAACTGTCTGAGCTGTGCTATGTCGACAGCCCGTCACCACTGAGGGTCAGCGTGGCCGCCCTGTGCTTTCAATTAATTGGTACAATTTAATATTATCTACTGTATCAATATTTGGATAAAGGTTGGTTTACATTATCGAAGAATCAAGGCATTTTAATCCTCAGTTGCTAAGTAAAAAACTAGTTAGTCTTGTTATGTCAAAATTAAATGAAATAGTGTTTTTACCTGTGCTATTTTTCAAGTCAAATATTTTAAGACTTATTAGTGCGGGTGAAAGCGTGTAATTATGCAGTTGCCGTCTTTATATTACATCGTTTTTGGTGCAGGTATTTGAAACTAAAGTTAAATGTTGACTGAGGTCCCATTTTGTTTTCTTACACCGTCATCTTTAAGAGAGGTTATTTTCGATCGTTTTATGGTTTTCCTTAATGAAGGCCAGCGCCTGTGTTAGCACATCCCATCCGATGTTGTCCCAAGGGGGAACATGTTTGCTGACACGTTCATATTTCGCTTGTGGCCGCAGTTAACTGAAACTTTGCTAAAGCAAGCTATTTCCTCACACGACAAACAATTAGCGCTGTCTCGGGCTTTTCTTTTCATTACAGAAGTTGCAGGATAACACTCGATTTTAGCCGATATCTTTTAGATTTCATTTAAACCATCATAATTATTACGATTACGATCGCTACTTAAGGTATTTAACTAGACAATTTCAAAAGAAAACCGATTCTTATTTGTGAAAATATGAAGTCGCTATTAAATTAACTACTTTCTTTGTTTAAACTTAGGAGCCATTCTGATCAACCATGCTTAATAATATTAATTAATCAATATTTTTTCAGCTGGGTGATTTATCAAATCCGGAACTAAGAGTTCTAACAGAAGAATTAGAAAATATCAAGTACGGTGGTAAGTATTGTGTTTCTTAATTTGAAAAAAAAAAGAAAATACATTTATTTGTAGACATGCTACTGAAAAGGAATTAAAGATTGCTTAACCATTTTGGAATTAAAAACCAAAGGAGATAGAATGAAATACAAATTGCGCACCTAAAATAGTAAAGTGGAGGAAACTTGAAAACGTATTTATCGTAGAGTGCTCAGCCGATAAACTACTTTCTCTATTACCTATCTTGTAAAGAACTTACGTTCGAGATAAAATTCGTTTGCTCCAGTTTAATACTCAGCACAACTTCTGCTAAAAATTAATTATTTTAAAGAAAATTAAGATTTTGGTCTATATCTTAACGATAACTTTAATTTTGTGTTCTATTTGAATTAACCGTGACGCTTATTTATGTTCGACATAAAACGATTGTAAAAGTACGCTTAACGAAGCTGAGGGTCACATAGACTTGCCGTCATTGTGTTAATTTTGTTTTTCTTGACCACATCTTTTGGTTACGGAGATATTGAAGAACTCAGTTCCAACTTTTTTTCACGAAATCAAATTTTAGATATTTATAGCTTAACTTTAAAACAACACCTGAACCGTTACGCGTTGCATGAACCCCGCGGAATGTTTTGCTTGAGTGACATTGCGAGTCGTAAAGAGCGATTTTTCACACTATAGTAAAAGTCTTTTCCCAACAATAATTTATGCTCAATGTTACTTAGTTTGATGTACTTAATGCGCAGATAACAGCTGTCATTCGTGGATCTTTGACAGTCGTTACAGGTCATCAGAAGCCCGAAAGTCTGACAACCAGTCTTACCAAGTGGTATCGTATTACCCAGTTACTGGGTTGTGGAGGTCAGATAGGCAGTCGCTCCATGTAAAATAATGGTATTCAGCTGCATCCGGTTAGACTGGAAGCCGACCCCAACATAGTTAGGAAAAGGCTAGGCAGATTGAATGAATGCGCAGATAACAGCTGTGTAATGGGTATGTTTACACTGTGTATGTTTATCCTCACAGGTGCCGAGATGCCAGTAAACAAGTTATCAGTACGAGGCCTCCTGCCTGATACGGACTACTACATGACGTATGACGGCTCCACCACGGCGCCGGCATGTTATGAGACAGTCACATGGATCATCGTTAACAAACCCATCTACATCACCAAACAACAGGTAAATACATCGTCACTATATACTCTGCCTATCACAATTCATTCAACTACGATGCGCTACAACAGGCGGTTTTCGACCTTCCAGTTCCAATTTTTTTCAGAAACCTTTTTAAGGCCATTCGCCCATCTAGCTGGCACTTCCATCACTAACTTTGATTAATAAAGAAAATGTTGCTGCTTTTCGTCCAAACTTTTCGTTTACAAAGTGCTATGTGACAAACACAAATCATGATTTCATATTTACTTAAAACATATCTACATAGTTCTGTGATTAGATATATCGTACCTATAACTTATTAAAAGATAAACGCTAACATATAGACAGCAGTAGCAATCCTTGCAAATTGTTGATCTTGGATTGGTAGAAACTTGAGTAACAGCTGCATTTCAACTGGCAAAACTTGTACAAGTCAGCAACAAACTTGTAGAAAAGTCATAACTGGTTGAGCTTTCATATCGTCAGCAAACCTATTTTCGATATAAAAGCTCAACCAATTACTATCACAACGAAATTCATGCTTAAGTACTTTTTCAACTTTACTTCTTGTAATTGAAAGTAAAATATTATTATATCAAATTATTATTCAAACCATGTCAACTCAATATGACAAAATTTTTCGTCAAAACTACATTACATTACTACATTACTTTCAATATCGATTTTCTCTAAATAAATATCACCTTAAACTTATCAAAAGCTCATTAAAACCTCTTTCAACAAATCATCAAAAGTGCATTAGGGAAGAATGCTCAACGCTCAACACTCAACAATGGCTCAGTACTCAAAAGCAGTGGGTCAGTACTAACAACCAATATGTGCGGTAACTGCATCCGCTCAAGTTCGTCGTTTGCATTATACGCCTCCCTGCCCTCCTTGTTCAACTACAGATGTAGGAGTTATGGAATCGCTTCCTAGAGAATTTACGTTTTATGATATTGGGTGCTCAAACTCAATGCAAACGATGGTATGAATTTTGTAGCAATTTCTCTGTAGTTTTGAAATCTAAAAAAAAAACTTTTTTACAAAAAAATACACTCCAAAAACAACACTACAAAGTGAAAAATAACTTTAATTTCGGAAGTCGGTGTCTAGTTAAATGTATTTTCGTTTTTTGCCACCGACTTCCAAAATTAAAGTTATTTTTCACTTTGTAGTGTTGTTTTTGGAAGTCGGTTGTATATTTTTGTAAAAAAGTTTTTATTTTTCACTTTTTAGTTGTGTATCTACTCCACACAAATTCTAATACCACTATCTGCAAAACAAACTAGAACATCATCCTTATAAAAGTGGGGAAAAAATACGTATTATTGAAGCTAACTCAAAAACTACCAAAGCAAAGTTAATCAATTTTATATGGGACCAACTGTGATGTATACCCTCTCGAATAAAACAAAAAAAAAATCTAAATCGGTCCAGCCATCTTCGAGTAATAACAACAACATACATAAAAAAAAAATAATAATAAAAAAAAAGGTTCCGACGAATTGAGACCCTCCTCCTTTTTGAAGTCGGTTAATTACTCAGAATCTCACATTTTAAAGCATCTCGCAGGAATTAATACATAAACTCGACACTAGGTAGGTACTGAAAAGTTTGTTACCTACAAACTTTTTAGGCGAATTTTATGATTTCAAACTCAAACCAAACAATAATGTATCTAAAACAATCTTAATTATTCCATAACTCGAAACCAAAATGTTGATATAGATAAGAAACTTAAGAAGGGCGTTGAAAATACAACTCTCTGAGGTACCAAACTTTTTGTTTCAAGATACTTGCTTAGCCAAAAATTTATGAAGACGCTTATACATACCTACTTAAGTTACACTGCCAGACGTAATTAAACTAGCATGAGCACTTTCATCTTGAATTACACAGTCAACATATTTCACGGTCCACAGCCACAGTCGCCCCGCGCTCGCGGCCACCGCATCCAGTCGAAGACGAGTATCAGTGAATTCAAGCGTGGTTGGGGCAGCGTAATAACATTTTCATTTGTGCCCACGCTACAATAAACAACTCACGTCCCTCGCCTTTAGACAAAGACTCCGCCGTGAATTATGTACGTGTTAAAAGTAAACTGAAAGTGCCGCGTTGTGTGGCTGTTATTATAAATCATTGTTTATGTTTTCCGTTTGTGTTGGTCGGAAAATTAAGTGCTAGTGGAAACTGCTTGCAATCTCGCGGGGAGTTGAGCGAACGCCATGTGGTCTCTGCTTGAAGCGCAATTTACAACACCACTAACGTGCTTAGTTTTATGCTAATAAAAATTCCGACACCTTTATGGCAGGAGTCATAAAAACTGAAATAAAAGTAAAAATACGTGTGAGCTTAACTGTAGAAAATAAACTCTTGACGTTGCTGATGCCTATAACGAGGTCATGCAGCTATTTGCCAAATTTCCCATAAAGGGGAAACCACGAGAAAACACATACATAGCCATTGTCAATGTATATTCCAAAGGCTACAACTTTTTATCAATTACATCACTATTTTTTCCACTGGATTGATGAAAATAAATTTCCAGTTACCTAATAAAACGCTTAAAAATAATAACCCTGCTGAACAACTACAGTAAAACCCATGTAAAGCTCAACAAACCAAACATAAAGCCTTCGCACCAAACACCACAATACAAACCAAATTACAGTTGGTAAAATCAAAGTTTAGGCGGAGTCTATAATCAGAATCAAATTGTTTAATACAGCGTAAACAACGATGCGAATCAGATAGCCGTGGTCGCGTGCTCCGCGCCAGTTAATCCGACCGTGGCAACAACATACCTATACGTACTCCATGGTAGTCACCCAACGTTATAAAAGGAAGAAATTTCAATTTACTCGAAATTGCTCTCCACCTATAAACATTTGTAAATGTTATCATAGAAACTGAACATCGTGTGCATTGAATTTTCGAAATTATTTCTGCAGGTCTTGTAGCTCTATTGTGTCCATTTTCTTAGTTCACTTTCCTGTTAGAAACATTTTCTCAAAGCCCAGAATCGTTTTACAAAAATTAAACAGAGTGTACTTTCTGATTTTTGACGTTATGCTTTTTCCTCTTGAATAAAATTCCTCTCTAGAGCAATTTCGTCTCCAACGTGACTCCAACAATATAATCAGCGCATCTTCCGCATAATATTTGGCAAAGGCTTCATAAATTTCAAAATAGGGTTAGTCATTTTACTTTCAAGAACTTCAGTGTCAACATAATTGAATTTCATGACTGTAGCTGCACGGCTTGAGGCGGCTGATGCAAGGCGACGCAAGGCACCCCAAGGCTCCCCTCGGCAACAACTTTCGGCCGCCCCAGCCTCTCCACCACCGAGCCGTGAGGACCAACATTGACTTCGATCTCAGCAAGGTAAATTACACCTTAAAGGAAATTAAATTAAGCACAAACTCCTCTGGAGACACGCTTAATAATTCATATTGTATGCTAAGCTGGGTTCCTAAGCGATATGTTCGTACTTAGTCGTTGCATTGTGTATGCTCCTGTAAAATGGTTAGCTGTACTATTAGCGTAGCACTGAATCGTGTTTGCTTAGTCGGCGCTTGATTTGACATCGTTTGTATTAATTGTTTTTTAAATTTTCAGTATCCTGGGAAGACTTGTCCAAGCATGCATCGAGACATGCATTATAAAGGTAATTATAGTCTTGATTACTTTCAAAAAACACCAATTATTTCATGATTTTTCCATATCTCCCGTATGATATTTTCTAATCAAGAAAAATGTTAGCAAGCAATTCCATTTTCCATCGAAGCCTACAGCCATTACAGACATAAATTATCTCCACAATCACCGAGCAACTGGTGTTAGTAACAGTAACCTATGTAGCGATAACGATAATTTCACAGTTATCGCGATTGCAAATTACGTAATTGGCGCAGTTACATTTCGTGTTCAAATATGAGAGCAGCTTTTGTGATACCGGTAGCGGGTAGCTATAGCTATGGCTAAGCTATGGCTTACATAATACGGTAGCAGTGATCAAAGGTGTTTTTTAAATAATCAAGTAGGACATCTAGCCCATCATAATCGACACAAAAAAAAAATGCAAACATCGCAAACGCGCGTGTAACTGCGATTCTTTTATATGTTGTTAGGTCCAATGAGAGTAGCCTATACCCAAGTTTGCAACACTGAAAACCTTGTGCTACTCCTATGGTGCGCGAGATTCTGGCACTTGTTTCAGTTTTTTGGAAAATATACCTTAAGGGCGCGTTGTTAAGTATCTTTGTTCTAAATTTTGTTGAAGCAAACTAAATTTGGTACAATTTGAGCTCATCTCAAACACTCAAGGTCTATTGGTTGCGAAAATACAGCTAGGCTTCATGTATTCTCAAAAATAAAAATGTCGTATTTTGGAGAAAATCGGCAGCAACGGCCAAAGTCAACCTTGCCTCTCCCCCCCCCCCCCCCCCCCCACAGCCATGCGACCCACAACACACCACTGCAAAATATCAGCCTAGAGGCACTAGGCTTCATACTTTCCTCAAAAATTAAAAAATTGTAAAATGAGTTTGGGTAAATTATGTAAACATTGCCTACTGATAATGTTTGCACCTGATGGTACGTCCTCCGCAAATGATATTTTGAAGCCTCTGTGCGTTGGGTGACTGGCCGGTGCAGCCGATTTTATCCAAAATCCGACATTTTTTTTATTTTTGAGGATACTAGGAAGCCTAGAGGCGCCACTTTAGAATTAACTTAAAGTTAATTTAATTCTATACAAATTCTTGTGTAGCGACTTTTCTCTAGGATCATTAGTTCAGCCGGTACGTGTCTTAGCAAATGACCTATCGATAATTTTTCAACCAATAGACCTAGAGTGCTTGAGTTGGGCTCAAATTGTACCAAATTTAGTTTGCTTCACCAAAATGTAGAACAAAGATACTTAAAAACGCGTCCTTAAGGTATATTTTTTCAAAAATCTGAAACAAGTGCCAGAATTTCGCGCACCATGGGAGTAGCACAACGTTTTCAGTGTTGCAAACTTGGCTATAGACTACTCTCAAGGGACCTAACAACATAAAAAAAAATTCATAGTTTTTTGCGCGTTTGCGAAGTTTTATGTTGTTATTGACTGGGCTAATCTCATTAAAAATATGTACAGTTAAATCAGAAAAGGCATGCACTTCGGTAATCTTCGTGTCAATGCGCGCTTGTATGAAGTTTTCTCATGCCGAAGCGCATAGTTTTGCTGGGACATCTGGAGATAAAACGACTGCTGATGATGTATTATTTCTTACCGTTACCTATTACCAATTGTTCTGTGGTCGTTTTTTCTCCCAAAAATAATATTTATCTTTTGTAATAACTATCATGCGCAGTCTCTTAGATTTTTATGAACAAAAATATCCTAAAATCCATAATATTCCTTGATGTGCGTATGTATGAACATAAACGAGGCAAAAGTTGTATGTTAGGATCGTAGCAGGTGGCGTTCTGTAGTTTCTGCCTACCCCCATAAGAAGAAAGCGTGAGGTTATGTATTTATGAATGTTTTATCAATATTTCAGTATTTTTCATTTCATTTTAGCACCAACACAGTTCTCCATCATTTGTATAGATTTTAGAGACTTGCTCAAATTCTATTCCGCCCCACGCTACAACTCGCCCACAGACAGACCCCAGCTTCCACACGTTATCAAGGTTTTCATTTCTGTTGCAGCCAAAAGCTGGACACAATATTGAAGCTATTCCCACTTCGGTAGGCATTCACAGCTACGTAGAAGTATACATTAATTAGTACATAAGTTTGTATATACCTCTTGTACAGTCTTATTTACATCCCGCTTATGATAAATGGAGCTACAAAATATATTTTAAGTGTAATATATTCAATCTTAACTTAGCGCTGATGTTAGAACTAGAATAATGACGTAATGAGTGAGTTTCGTTAGGTAAAGGTTACCTATAATATTTTATTACGGCCTCTGATTAAGTAGAGTATTGATAGATATTTTCGGATAGATTGTTTGAACCATGCCATCGGTTTTGCTGTAGTAAATTGTATACCTAACGTAGGAAAATTTATCCATAGTTGTAATTAGGTATGTCGAATTTATATAAATTCTTACATATCATTTGAGAAGTCCGAAGTTTGTAATCGTTATGTTGGAATTATTGAGTACATAATATCTACTATAAATTATCTGTTGTAAATTGTTACTTTTATAAATGTTTTTATAATTGTTTAAAGTCTTATAGTTAATTAGAATTGAAATCAATTAACGAATGAATTTAGATATATAATCATATCAAATTACATATGTACTAGTTCTAAGGTCTTATTTGATGGTACTAGGTACTTTAATATAACAATATCTATCGCTGTAAGACGTCTATAGCTTTAATAAACTACTATATTCTAGTGTTTATATTTCATTGCGTATTGTAAGATGAAAACTATTCCATGATTATGAAATGTATATCGCCTGGCTTTCTTGTAAGATCTATTAGAAATATTATTTGATTAAATGATATTCAATTACGTTTATTTTCTTATTTGTTTATCCAACTGTAAGCAATACCTTGCTGGAGAAAAACCACATTGTAAATTTTTTATTGGGCGATAAAAATTACAAAAGCTCCGCATTAATCTGGTTGAGCCTCTGTAATTTTTCGCGGTCGATTTTAAATCTGCAAATGTGCGTATTCCCATATATCCCGATAGCCATTGGCAATCCCAATAAGCTACCGGCCGATAAAAAGCTTGCAGTTCACGATGGTGATGCTCGTAAATGCAATGTGAGGGGGTTTTATAGCAAAGTTTTTGAGTACAGTCAGCAACAAAAGTCGATTGACACTTGCAGTTTTTTAATCTTAATTAGTAAGCGAAATATTTAATTCAAATCGGAACAGAAGTACTTAAAATTTTAAGAACATTAACTCTTAACAGTTAAACGAATAAAAGTAGTTTATCGAATCATTTTGTGTTAATTTAGAGATGATGTCAAAAAGTAGCAGTGTTAACCGACTTCTGTTGCTGACCGTACCTACCAAATTCATGGTGACTCTTGGGCTAAAACTTGAAATAAAAATAACACCTACTCATAGGTTCAACTGAAGTCAAATGTTGTTTTCCCAAAGTCAGCAATATCATGTTTGAAAAATAAGCTGGAGGTATGTCCCGATGCAATGGAATAAAACCGTCCGTTTTAGTGTTTCCTCCAGTCTTGTGTTTGAATAAAAAGCTCATTTGAATTCTATGAGAATCGAAATTGCTCTCCTTTTCGCTGTAGTAACTTAATTTAATCGAGTTCCATCACAATGTCTTTTACCTTTAGATTAGGTACTCGCTATACCTAATGCTGATAAAAGTGGAAAATAAAATTTATAATACTTTTTCTTTTGTTATCTCTAGACGTTCTTTTTCCCAAGTTGGTAGTCACGTATATTTTATTGTACAAGAGTCAAATATAAATTATTTTTCCACGCGATAACGTGGAGACTAAGATTCTAAAGTAAATTACTTGATTTTCCGCATAGAAGTCGTTTTTATTTGGAAAAGATTTCATCAGCGGGTGTTGATACACTTACGCAGATTGAGTTCATTAAAATTTTATAATTATCAAGTTTTGTATCACCTCTACGTTATTATTATGGATGCAAATAAGTGTTTTATCGCAGTTTATTATAATATTATACAGGGTTACTTGTAATTCGACGTATTCCTTGCAGGACGTCATAATATGGTTAAAATGCAACAAATTAAGCCACCAATTAATGTTCTACCGAAATTCAGTAGTTTTTGAGTTCGATAGATTTTCCGTTTTTTTACAAAAAATACAATTCAAAAATGATTTACGGCGCGACTTTACTGGAATTTAAGTTATTATCACAGCTGATGCCGTAGCAGATCTTTGTTTAAAATTAAAGGATGAAAACTGCCTAAAACTTGGCAAAGATCACTAATTTTTAAACATTTTATTTTTCGTAAGTTATATTTTGCTTTGACAAAAATTACAAAAAAAAAATACTGAATTTCGAATTTACAATGCAACACATTACTGAATTTAAAATGCAACAAATTAAGCTACTAAATGTTCTACACATTTGGTAGTTTAATTTGTTGCATTTTAACCCTAATACTCGTATGATGTAAGGAATACGTCAAATTACAAGAAACCCTGTATATCATCATCCCTACGATTTTTAAGTAAAAATATAGAAAACTCTTTGCAAAGCTTGAAGCGTTAACACGTTGGCTGCCATACGAGTGTACTCGTAGTAACAGCCTAAGTACTCGTAGATTGGCAGTCAACGTGTTAAAATATCATGATCCTTAACAATTTACATAACATAACATATAACATCACGCCTGTATTCATCGAAGAGTTAGGCAGAGGTGTAGCTATTAGGACACCCACATTTCACCAGTTATGTTTAAGTCCCACGTAATAGGGGGCGCGCCTATTGTCATCAACCGGGCATAAATCTAGACTCCGGGCTGCTACTGAAAAATTCCAGATGGAAAAACCCAATAACATTTTGCCCGACCTGGGAATCGAACCTAAGACCTCATGGTCAGCAGTAGCGCTTGCGACCACTAGACCAACGAGGTATATAGTCTTCAGTCGGGTCAGTCCTTAACAATTTATAACTAAACTAGCTTCTGCCCGTGACTTCGTTCGCGTGAAATTTCTTGTTCACCCGACCCACCCCGTCGCATCCTATTCCTATCAACCGCGCTATTACTTCGGTTTTGCTTAGCGTTCTTTCTCATTTTTAATTATTTTTTGCTCGGCTCCTAAATATCTTAACGTGATGATAGCCTTCCTCAAGAATTGGGCTACCAAATGCAAAAATCTTTTTTTTTAATCCGACTGGTAGTTCCAGAGATTAGCGCGTTCAAACATACAAACAAACAAAAAAACAAACTCTACGTATAGATATCTATACGTAAAGAGTTTGTTTTTTTGTTTGTTTCTATATAGAAGATAAAACTATACTTGGCAAGGATAGTGAACAAAGTTGACTGGTGCAATAAGCTAGTTATTTCTTTTGTTCCTCCCAGTCTAACTCAACGGAGTTGCGAATTAAGATCCCTCCTACGTGTATGTTGACGTTGATAAAATATAAGGCCTCTGCCTCGAATTTCGCGGGCAGCGGGGCGGCGGCGGCGGCGGCGCGTCTCGCATTGTCCCGCCCCGCTTCCGCGCCGCTGTTTTCGAGGTCCGGTCCATTTGTTTTTATGCATAAAATCCTGCCGCTCCCGCGCCGCCGCCGCTGCCGCCCCGCTGCCCGCAAAATTCGAGGCAGAGGCCTAACAGACAACTGTACCTACCTACGTTGGTAGTACCATGCTCTACTTTTAATTAATAATAGCATGAGAATATGTTATATTAAACAGTTTAACTTGACTATTCCTTTGCCTAGCTGTGACAGGACATCATAGGAAAAAAACACATATTTTGAAGATGCTCAAAAAGACAATAACTTTTATGAATAGGCTCCAACTGACTAGTGGACTCTAGAGGTCACTGCCTCTAGAGGGCGAGTTACCTCCAAGAGCATAATTACGTACAGCGATATAGGTAGTAGGTATTTCGTTTGACTTTCCGTTATCCCCTTTCATAGCGTATCTCTCTACTCTGGTAGATTCCAGCCTCTTTTCTCGTACGGCTACCAACTGTCGCGTGCTTGTTTCACAGTTTCCGCCGACGAATTTCTTGATGTCGTCTGTTTTGTTGTGCTCTATACATAGCTAGGAATACGTTTCTTTTATTCTTATGTAATGAACATAGAAAGCTCCTGAAAATACCTCGTCGACTAAATAGATTCAGTAGGTAAGGTACAGTCAACAAAAGAGATATCTAGGCAGGGTAGAGTAACATATTTGTATATGAATTGCTTCAAGTTCAATTTTATATATAATATATTACTTTGTTTTTGCAATACTCCTACATTGTAACACACCAACACAAAATTGTATATTGTCTCGAAATTGAACATGAAGCAATTCACATACAAATACGTTAGTATACCCTGCCTAAATATCTCTTTTGTTGACTGTACCTACCTATAATGATTTAAGCAAAGATACAAAATTTTCTGAAATATAATTAATATTAATAATTACTAGCAAACAGTTTTCTTTATAGGCAAGCTATACTAAAAAAAAAAATACATTTAACGTTTACCCAATTCGTCTAACATAAATCACAAGAAGGTATTGTTTACACAGTTTGCTAAACACTCGTCGAGTGCCGCGCCTCGAGAGCTCGCTTCAACACGAGTGTGAGCTCAAATGTACTCGAAACTCAAGTTTATTTGCTCTTTATTGAGCGAGTGACAAGATTTGACGCCGCGTCTCGCGTGTGCATTGAGCTTTATGTTACAAATTGAGTAACATATGTACCGGAGTATATCGGAAGAATAGTGTCGTATTTGAACGAAAATTGGTTTTATTGTTGGAGTGTTAGTGTAATTGCTCCAAAAGTGGCATGATGATCAAGTAAAAGTCATCATATTCTTCCAGTTGAAAATATTATATGATTTCTCAAACAAAACCTAAAAACTTCTACATTCTCAACACTAGAAAAGACGACACGAGACGCGCCGGCTGTTAACAAAATTATAGTAGGTATATGTAGTGGGTACGCTTATCGTCACTCCTTTATCATACCTTATCTCTTCACAACATCCAGTGCTGGATTTGGGTCTCTTTCATGACCAGACCTTGACTATGTGTAGCGATCAGCTGGCCTAAGCACAGCTGATGTTACGTATTAAAAAAAAAACCCTAAACATCAACTCCTGTCTAGACAAACAGCTCAAAAAGTTATCTTCAGAAACGCAGAGGAAGTTCCAACGTGTAATGCCGAGCAGATCTAGTTTAAAAGTTGCATTACAACAGAGGCATACACATCGTTGAAGCCAATTCGAGTTTTATGCAAATGTGTGTTTTGTGCCACGCCGCCCCCGCCTGCCGCGAGTCGCGGCCGTGTGCCTTGTGTTGGTTTGTTGGCAAAAACACAGATTTTCGCATTGTACTTCATTTTAGGTATTGGTGTTTTGACAGTTATTATACTAATAATAATTTATTTATGAAACAGACAACTAGATTCAAATTACAAAACAACAATACTTATTATTCTAGATGTTAGTAAACAATTTCACTTATTTGCTATGTTAGTACTTAAATTCTACTACCGACAGGGTGGTTTTTATAAGATGCCTCATTATGGGGCTGTCGTCAGGCCCATCAGCAATCACTTTCAGGAGGCTGTTGCCACTGTCCCGCAATCTTGCCAGAAGAGATGCATTCTTTTTGCGAACTACAGCTGAGAAGTTATCCACTCTGGCTTGAGCAATCATTGCAGATGCGCTACAATAACGTGGCAGTCGCAACAGGCAGCGCCCTAAAAGCGTTGTTGTATTGAACACGCAACGCATTGGCGGCACGTTTAATACTGCTTATCCATAGAGCGCTCGAGTATAGGGATGTGCAGTACGCTTTAATAAGTGTGATTTTGACCGCATCTGTACATCGCACGACCCTACGGACCAGCATATTCGCCCGCACCGCCAATGCCCTGCGTTCCCGCTCAACGTCTGCATCGTCTTAAAAGTTGTCAGCGTCGACATGTCCAAGGTATTTGAACTGGTCTACCAGACGAATCGAGACGTCGTTAATTTTAATTGGTGGTACATTAACTGGACACTTCTTGCCAACAGCCTTAAAGACCATGAGTTCTGACTTATTTACATTATAAAGTAATCCATGGCTGGCAGCATAGTTCTCACATATTTTAACCAATTTTCTGAGTGCACTGACCGAGGGAGCCAGCAAGACCATAACATCAGCGTTGCTTATGTTGTTAAAACGCAGCCCACATGCGCCCTGCTGAGTTCCTCGATCAATGCATTCATATATAGATTAAGAAGGTTAGGGGAGGTTAAGCCCCCCTGCCTTACGCCACATTCCAACCTGTACGGTAAGGAGAACTCACCTCCCCACCTTACAACGTTTGTTTGGTTGCCGTACCAGTATCTAAACACGTTCAACAATTCGGTGGGGACACCTGTCGCTTTTAGCTTACCCCAAATGTTGTCGTATGAGACCCGGTCGAAAGCGTTGGAAAAATCCATAAACGCCCCGTAAACTGGTGTACTCCTGCTAGTGTAGTACTTGACAGTGTGCTTAAGGCAAGCGATTGCACTTCCGGTGGATAAACCAGGCCGAAAACCGAACTGTGCATCGTGCAACCGTAAATGTTTCTCCAGCTGTACGTTCAGCACACTGTCAAACACTTTAGCCACAACAGTTGCCAAAGAGATGGGTCTATAATTCGACCCATCTGATGCGTCTCCAGTTTTGTTTTTAAACTGGTACGACCACCGTTGTCATCATACTGTCAGGCAGATAAGTATGATATTGTTATTATTATGCTGTATTACTCCTAGAACTCTGGCCTATTTAAAGGCATCAGTTCTCAGATTTCTGTCTAGTGGTGAACGTGGGAGGAATGGGGTAAAGTCTTTTTTTTTTTGTGGTTAGTGACTAACCTGGTGTCAGAGTTTGTATTCCGCCCATGGGCCTCTGACTTGGTTTCACATGCCATCGAGAAATATCTCTCATGCATGCTGGTTTCTTCAAGGTGTTTTCCTTCACCGTTTCTTTAAGCAAGTGATAATTATACAATATGCACATGAAATCCGAAAAGTCAGAGGTGTGTGCCTTGGGTTCGAACTCGAGACCTATAACTTGGCAGTCCGACGGTCATACCACTAGGCTATCACTGCAAAGCTATCGGTAAAGTGTAACTTTATTATTAGATATTTGATAGATTAGAAAACACCCCATAAAATAAATTAATATGACAAATAATGCTTGACATGAAGGAAGGAATGTCAATAGTGCATCGAGTGGAAATTGAACTTACACCACTCACATGCCAGTCAGCGCCTTAACCGTTGGATTATTGGATACTTTTTCTGAAAGGTATATATGTAATACTTTGACAACTCCCTAATTTCTTTCTGGCTATCATCATGTAGTGTGAAAGTACCAACAAATCATTGAATATTTAGATTTATCTGTCCCTTAAATCATACATAACCCAAAATATATCAAACTAGTATCCACACGGGACTTCGTTCTCCGAGATTTTATATACTTTACGACTGTCAACTTTATAAGGGCTTTTGGATCGTGTGGAACTTATATGAATTGGATATGGCATTTTATAAGTTTTTGAAACGATTGTGAGAAGCAGTGGCCGCAAGCGCTACTGCTGAGTATGAGATCCTGAGATCGATTCCCGGGTCGAGCAAAGTGTTATTGGGTTTTTTCATCTGGAATTTCTCAGATATGTGAGAGAGATTGTTGAATACTGGTATTCAGCTGCATCGGTTATACTGGAAGCCGACCCCAACAAGCTGCCTAGCCTTTTCCCAACTATGTTGGAGTAAGCTTCCTGTCTAACCGGATGCAGCTGAATACCAGTATTTTACATGGAGCGACTGCCTATCTGACCTCCACAACCCAGTTACTGGGTAATACGATACCCCTTTGGTAAGACTGGTTGTCAGACTTTCGGGCTTCTGACGACCCGTAACGACTGTCAAAGATCCACGAATGACAGCCGGGACCAACGGCTTAACGTGCTTTCCGAGGCACGGAGGAGTCTCGGTATGTAAAGATGGTCACCCATCCACGGACCAACCCCGGCAAGCGTAGCTTAGCCTGATGGATCGACCCGTGCGACTGTTATTACTTAGCCACGAGCTCCCGGAAGACGACCACAACATAGTTGGGAAATGGCTAGGCAGATTATGATGTGAGAAAGATTGTTATCAAAGTATAGTAGTGTTTCCTATACTTCATACAAACGACTTTATCTTCAAAAAAATATGTGAAATGAAAATTTTTGAAGAAATTTTTAATGAAAATATTCAGGCTGCGAACATTAAAACGTTAAAGTACATCACCAGGCCATCAGCTTGGCCGCCTGCCCATATAAAACCTACATATAAAAACAGAAAATTTACTTAAAATGGCAAACAGCCAAGAATGTTTTCTAAAAGTTATTTCAGAAAAAGAAATCCGCTTTCATATCGGAACTAACTCTTTATTTGTATGGGTGATCTCTCGCGGGTACAAGTTAAAAACAGCTTTCACCGGCCGCCGCGTTTGAATAAGTTTCGCCCAAGTTTTATTGAAGTTGTAACCTTCGGCCCGGTTTGATATATGTACTTCCCGCATCTGTACCGAACGGGTCCCGCCGTGCCAAAGTTAGTGCACTCGTAAATTATTCAACCCCTCTGTATACATGTGCTTGTCGTAACCGAATGCTGTTCAAGTCACAATGTCACATTGTGTTTTTTATTTATACATAAAAAAGTATTTTTCACTTTTTTGTATCGTTTGCTTTATTGAAATAAAATCTATTGAATTATCTACAACTACAACAAAGAATCCTGTATTCAATTCATGTGCGCTTGATTCGAAAGTAAGCCTAACGGTTCATACCTGCTAGGCTAATAGGCAACCACGTTAATATATCTGCATTGTAGGATGCGGCTGCTTATCAGACTAAAAATATTCCCCAAGCGATATCAAAGCCAAACCACAATTTGTTGTCAGACAATTCACAATTTGATAACAAGCACTATTTCAACGAACAGCATCAAAGTGTGTGCTACAGCTTATAACGGCAATTGCCAAACGACTAGCAGCAAATTGCACTATAATTTTGCTTGCTTAGTGCTACGAACTGGCTACGGGGCTACGAACTAGCTACGGTGCTACGGAGCTACGAACGTCTACTAAACTCTACGCTCCAGTCTACGGCGCGGCAGACGGCAGGCTACAACGTATTAAAATAAAAGCAAAGCGAAGTCACTTTAATTCTTAGAAGCGACCCGCCCAGGTGATTCCAACGCTGCAGATTTACTTACGCCGCTCAGTTAACTTTTATTACAATTACTTGAACCTAAACTGTGTACCTGATGTTTCTGTTTTTTAGAAAAAATAAAGACATAAGAAATCTGTCGTTCAGAGTAGATAACCCCGTCGCACTTGCGTGAGACAACAGAACGTATAAACAAGAAAATAAGAAGAGATTTAGCTCATGGTAGATACGGTCATGGGAACAGAACACATGCAGTGTTCGCCTTGGCAATATTAGTACAACGCCACATAATTTTATCCAGTCTCGGTCATAAATGTAGCACCTAACCCCATTATTGTTGCAAGAAAACGAACGGTACAGGCACGGTACGGCTTTCATGAAACCGCTACTTATTTGTCTATGGATGCCTTATGAAATAAGTTGTGTTATAAACCGCGAGTAGCTGGTGGAGCGCTACATACCAGTAAACGAAATAAAAATCCTAACTAATATTATAAATGCGAAAATGAGTTTGTTTGTTACGCTTTCACACTAAAACGGCTGAACAGATTTAGATGAAATTTGGCACACGGGTAGACCATGACCTGAGTTAGGACATAGAATACCTTTTATCCCGGTAGTACGTTCCCGTAGGATAATGTCCGATCTCCACGTGGGCGAAGCCGCGGATAAAATGTAGTTACTCAATAAAAAGTTAGGAAGAGCAGTGGTGGCCCAGTGGTATCGGCCCCGACTTTCAAGTTGTAGATCGTGGTTTCGAACCCAGACAGGCGCTTTGCTTTGTGTAAATAATTTCTTCACCACTGCTCTCAAAACGGTGAAGGAAAACAGCGTGAGGAAACCGGCATGTCCTAGAACCAAACATTCGAAGACATGTGACATCTACCAACCCGCACTGGGCCCACGTGGTAGATTACAGCCCACTCCCTCTCGAAGAGAAGAGGCCTATGTCTCATCAGTGGGAACATTATAGGCTGATTAGATAATAAAATGGTGCTTTATACCTCTTTTGGTTCCTCTTTGGTTCAGTTGGTGATCTTCCTGTGCGAGTCACAATAAATACTTTGTCTTTCTTTCTTTTCATACTTTTAACATCTGCTCTTGTGCTGATCGCTATTCAGCAAGCCACTAAATTAAGTAGCGGGACAGACGGCCCAGCGTGCTCCACAAAAACTTGCGTAGTTTCGCTAAAAACACATAAGCATAAAATCACGCCTTGTTTTCCTGAAGAGTTGGGCAGAGATCTAGCTTTAAGTACACCCACATTTCGCCAGTTATGTTTAAGTCCGATCTAATTAGCGGTGAGCCTATAGCCATCAACCGGGCACAAATCCAGACAGAGAGAGAGTCCAGAGAGTTTTTACTAAATACTAAATTCTAAAAAGGAAAAGTGTAATAGTAGATAATTGGTACTCTCTAATCTATAAACGCCAGCACACCGATCAACGAACAAAATACACAAAGAAAAAACTGGCCAAGTGCGTGTCGGACCACGCACAATGAAGGGTTCCGTAGTTGGGATGAATTTATCTTAAGAACAAACTTAACATTGTAGTTGAAAAACATGTTCTCCCATATATTCCAACTGTAAATGTAAGTTTGTACTCACAATATTGATAGATTTACCACGTTATTTTAAGACCACAGACTTCTTATAGGTTTTCCTGTAATCTACAGGCAAAGATCTATATTCTGTATTTTTTTCAAAATTTTAGGCTCAGTAATTTCGGAGATGAGGGGGGGGAATGGTCAATTTTCGTCTATTTTTTTAAAGATTATTTTAAAATTATAAAAAAAATATATTTGAGACCCTCATAGTAAGCCCTTTTATTTGACATGTTTGACATGACGGTGTAGTTTGCAAAACTTTTTTTTTTTAATTTTCTTATTTTCCCCCCAAAAGTGACCCCTATAATCAAAATTCATTTATTTACTTTACCCGTTCGTGTTTGGGTCACAGTAATTCATATGTGTACCAAATTTTAACTTAATCGGTCCATTAGATTCGGAGCAAATTGGCTGTGACAGACGGACAGACAGACAGACAGACAGACAGACAGACGGACAGACAGACAGACGGACAGACAGACAGACAGACACACGAGTGATCCTATAAGGGTTCCGTTTTTTTCCTTTTGAGGTACGGAACCCTAAAAATCATAAAAAAATCACGTACCACGTAAACGTCACGTAGTTATAATAAAATTGTTTATTTATTCAAAGCGATTGAAAGAATCAAGAGTAATTAAAACGTAATTAAGGCCAGCAACGGTTTCAGGTGTCCATTCTAATCTCATGTTCCGAGGGAAGGCAGGCCGATCCCCGGCCGGTATATTCTGACAGCGACACCAATAACGAAATTATGATAATATTGTTATTCATTTAACATTTTTGTGACAATCATTTTTGTTTTGAAGTCAGCGTCGATTTTAAAATCTAATAAGGTATTATGACCATCTTCTTTTTAACCGACTTCAAAAAAGGAGGTTTCTCAATTATATATATATATATATATATATATATATATATATATATATATATATATATATATATATATATATATATATAAGATAATATCTCTTAACAGGAATTGTAAATTTCAAATAAACAATCGTGTTGCTCTGAAAAATAAAGATTTATTTTAGTACTCACATACATACAGTAATAAGTACACTGATAAACTTAAATTATTCTATCCTACCTGAAAAATAAAGAAACGACATTAAAAGTCTATTAATTAATAACAATTCCTTTATATTATAATATTCTAACAATAAAATCACTGTCACGGTGAAAACAGTTGTCAACATCCATCCTGCTTTACTCACCGAGTTGGCTGTCTTGCGAACAGCGCCATCTAATGAAATACTTGTTCACTCTTTACCGACAGTGGTGTGCGCTACATAAACTAATTATTAAAGAAATTATTATTTCTTTACATCTCCCTCCACAAAGATTTTTTTTTTTTTTTTTTTTTATGAAAATATAATTAACTATTCTACATTCCAATATATTACAATTAAGTAAACATTTTATCCCTGTCTATCTTTGTTTTTACGTTGGTATTGGTATAAGTTTTGTAACATGGAAGAGATTTGACTCTAACTTCCTATGACCTGTATTAATCCTATATATTGAATTTGATATCTTTTCAATAATTTTAAATGGACCAATTTTTAGTTCGTCTAATTTATTTCTATTTAATTTGTTCCCATTCTCTACATATACTATATCACCTGTATTGAAACTGACTTGAGTTCTATTTTTATCAAATATTTGTTTATTGTAATTATGTGAATGTAATGAATTTTGAAATGCTTTTTTTCTATCTGTAATCCATTCAACTTCTGTTTTATTTATTTTTAGTTCATTTGGTAAATACGAAACATCTGTACCATCTAACAAGTACTTTGGTGCAAAGCCAGTAACCGTATGTTCTGTGTTATTATATTTATCTACACAGTTATGAGCAATGGTTGTCCATGCTATTTTGTTTCTCTTTTCGTTTATTTTGCATCTGATTTTGTTTACAAGCGTTTGGTTAAGCCTTTCATTTAAGCCGTTAGAAAACGGGGCATTTACTGCAGTGAAAATTATTGGTATTGATTTACTATTTAAAAATGTTTTAAATTCTTTCGAGTTGATTCCCGGATATTGATCGGTAAGAATCATTCCGATAGTATCAGTGTCCGTTACGTTGTTGATTAGCTTAACAAAATCATTTGCATTTTGTGTTTTTGAGGTAACAATATAGGCATATCTAGTAAAGTGGTCTACTAGAAGGTGTAAATATCTTTTAGTTGATCGGGAGCCTCCAAAGCCTCCAATCGTGTCTATTGAGACTATTTCAAAAGGTTTTGTGGCAGGACCCAAATGTGACATTAGACCATACTTCTCCTGCCCTCTCGTTTTATTTTTTATACAGATCTCACATCCCTTACAATGTTTTATTATATTTTTTGTCAAGTTTTTTGCTGTATAAATCGTTCCTATTTTGTTTTGCATTTGTTTTACACCTAAATGACACATGTTTTCATGTACATCTTTTATGAGTTTTTTACTGTAATCTTCCGATAAAATTATTTTTTCACGCTTCCTAACCTTTTTATAGTATACATTGTGTCTCGATATTAACTTTGTTTTATTATTTTGTACGTCTGCATTACTTTCCTGATCTGTAACTATATCGGTCAGTTTTATCATGTTTACAATTTTTAGTCGTTCATCTGTATCCTCACTCGCATCCAATACCGGATTCCTACTTAAACAATCTGCTTCTATATTATCTTTTCCCGGAGCATATTTAATTTTGAAATCATACTGTGATAAATAATACGTTAGGTCTCCTAATTCGTCATCAGTTCTAGATTTTATATTTAAATTTTCCAAGGGTTTATGGTCAGAATATACTGTAAACGTCTTACCTATTAACCAGTACTGCCAGTATTTTATTGCTTCTTTGATAGCCAAACATTCTAAATAAACTGCTTTTTTTTTCTTTTGCACTTGATTTAATTTTTTTGAGAAGTATGCCACAGGCTTATCTTTACCATCTGGTTGCGTTTGTTTTAACACTGCCCCAATACCTTCTAGGGACGCATCAGTGTGAATATTTATTGGTAAATTTTGATCAAATATTTCTAAGATTGGCTGTGTGCACATTAATTTTTTTATGTCTTCAAATGATTTTTGACAATCGGCAGACCATGTAAACTTCTGATTTTTCCTAAGTAAATTATGCAGTGGTTCTAATAGAACCGCACTTTTTGGTATATACTCATGATAGAAATTAATTTTTCCCAAAAATTGCCTAACATTTTTCTGCGTTTTTGGTATTGGGAATTCTTTTATTGATATTAAATTATCTCTTACTGGCCGTACTGTATTATTATGTATTATATGACCAAGATATTTCACTGATTCTGATGCGAATGTACATTTTGTAAACTTTAGTCTGAAACCTTCTTTTTTTATAGCTTCTAGCAACTGTGTTAGATGGTTAATGTGCTCAGAAAAAGACTTAGAAAATATCAAGACGTCATCGATGTAGTTAACTGCGAAATCAGTAAGCTTATACTTTCGTAAAATGTTACCTAATATCCTTTGAAAAATGGCTGGCGATGTCTTCAAACCAAAAGGTAAGCATGTCCATTGGTAGTGACCTTCCTGCGTCACAAAGGCAGTTTTTTTTCTATCTTCAATTCTTAGCGGTATCGACCAGAAAGCTGAATTGACGTCCAGTGTTGTGAAATATTTTGAGTTTCTTGTCTTAATCACCAGGTCATCAATCAATGGAAATGGTTGAGCTTGAGGTACCACTATTTTGTTGAGATCTCTGAAATCAATACATAGTCTTGATTTTTTGTTGTCTTCTTTTTTGAAAGCCAAAGTTACCGGTGCCGCAAATGGACTGTAAGATTCTTCTATAAGGTTTCTGTCCAGTAACTTTGCTATTTGTTCTTCTATCTCCTTTTTATCTTCAACTGAACATTTATAAGGCCTTTTGCTGCAATACTTGTCCATGAGTAGATCAATACGTGCTTCATATTCTCTGACTGTTCCAATGTCATATTTGTCCTTTGCGAAGATTGATTTGTAAGTATATATTAATTTGTTTATTTCTGTCTTTTGTTGAGTATTTAAATTACTCATACTTATCTTGAAATCTTCCTCTTTTATGTGTTCATTGAAATTAATGGAACACGGGTTTGTTTCATTTTTCACTTCCTTAGAAGTATTAGTCTTATCATGTTCCTCATTCATAGGTTTTTTTTTCTGTTCTATTTTTATTTCTTTTCTTTTTTGCGTTATTCTCAAATTCTCATCTTGAACCAGTCCAAATTGTTTTATGATATCCAGTCCAATTAGAAAATCATATTTGAACTCTTCTCCATCAATTATGTAAACTTCTGTCTCTTCTTCAATGTCTAATATTTTTATTTTTATTGTTGTCAAACCAACTGTTTTTTTAACACCATTAATTGTGATTAAATTATCACTTTTTGAACCATTTTCTTCCTTTTTTTTTAGTCTTATTAATTTGGAATTAATTATAGAAACATTTGAGCCTGAATCATACAATCCAATTGTTTCTATTTGTTCATTTAATAGCAGTTTGACTTTAATTAATGGTGTTATTACTCGTTTTTTTTTTCATTATTATTTAGTTCTACATCAATTACTGAATTATTTACAGTTTTATTATAGGTTCTCTTTTGATTATGTTCTTCCGGCTGTTTGAACCAGCATTTTTCTTCCGGATGAAATCGAACACCTTTATTTAAATTCTCACATGTTTTACATGGTTTTATGTTATCTAGCTTGCCTTTATAGTCATAGGTAGTCTTGCTTTTATTCTTGCTGTAATTCTTTTTGCTCGCTGCATACTCATGTTTTCCTATTTCATTGTAGAGGCTAGCAGTTGTTTTTACTGTTTCTTTATCAATTTTATCCATTACATAATCTGGTAGTCCCATTACAATAAGATTAATCATTGTTTGGGTGTCGATGTACTTGTTGACTTCCAATAATAGTCTTTCCTTTTTTGTGGCATATTCCAGCAACGATCCAGATTGATATTTAAATGTAAATGCATATTTGATTTGGGACCAACCTTTATTTCCGTATGTTTCTCTAAAGTTGTTCTTCCATATTGACCATGCAGATTTCACCGTTAATTTTATTAACATGCTGCTATACCAGTCTATGCATTGTTTTTCGAGAAGATGTTTTAAAATCTCGATTTTCTCTTCATCCTGTTTAATCTCGAATCTTTCACATTCTTCCTCGAATTCAGTAATCCATTGGTCAGCGTTAGATGTTTTATTTGAAAACTTTTCCATCAAAAACCTTTCCGCAGTTTTTCCTATGTTTTTTTTCTCTGGTGCTGCGCCACAAGTGTTATCTTGTGGAGGCATTGCCTTTTCTGTTATTTCCTCTAAATACTGGCCACCAAACTGTACATTTTCACCTTCGTCTAAATATATTTCCTTCAGCTCTGGGTTTAGCGGGATCCAGATTGAGCGTGTTTGGTGTCTTTTTTTTAACGAATTTTTGATCTTCATATATACATCTGAAGCCAGTATGTTAGTGTGTTTATTCACAGGCTTGAACTCCTCCGGGACCTCAAATACACATCTGTCCGGTGTCTCAATTGAGGTTATGCATGTGACATTTGTTTTTCCATCCGCTGAGCCTAATACTACAAATTTAAACCGTAGTTTGTTCATTTTTCTTGATTTTAACCAGAAATGTCGTTTTATAAGATAATATCTCTTAACAGGAATTGTAAATTTCAAATAAACAATCGTGTTGCTCTGAAAAATAAAGATTTATTTTAGTACTCACATACATACAGTAATAAGTACACTGATAAACTTAAATTATTCTATCCTACCTGAAAAATAAAGAAACGACATTAAAAGTCTATTAATTAATAACAATTCCTTTATATTATAATATTCTAACAATAAAATCACTGTCACGGTGAAAACAGTTGTCAACATCCATCCTGCTTTACTCACCGAGTTGGCTGTCTTGCGAACAGCGCCATCTAATGAAATACTTGTTCACTCTTTACCGACAGTGGTGTGCGCTACATAAACTAATTATTAAAGAAATTATTATTTCTTTACATATATATATATATAATTTTTATGTGTGTTTGCTTTTAAAGTAAACATTTTAAAAAGCAAACACACACACTTTTAACTTTTCACAGAAAAGATGCTTTGATAGAAAAAACGTTATAAAGTTTAAGTTAAATCTAATAAGGTATTATGACCATCTTCTTTTTAACCGACTTCAAAAAAGGAGGTTTCTCAATTATATATATATATACAGTATGGAATTGACATCTTGGCAATCATTGAAAGCTCAAGTAATATTACTCCATAGAAGCATAGAAAAATTAAATAATAAATAAAAAACCGAAAATTAAAAAAGTTAAATTTTCAAACAAAATAAATATCAAAATAAATTCACTTAAAGTAAACACTCTGTTTAGACAACGTACCTTGACCCCAGGAGCGAAGAGTGGCAACGGTGCACGCGGGCGGCATGGCGGCTTTTTTGTCGGCGCCGGCACTTTGATTCGTTTGACAATGTGCGACGAAAATAAAATCCACTAAGTTCATTTGTACCGCCACGTGTTTATTTCGCGATAACTGAACTGAACTAAATACTTCAATATTACACATTAGTTCCAAAAAGAATAAACTTAAATTTTCTCATTTTCAAAGTGTCCACCACGTTTTTGAATGCACAAGTTACATCGCCGCACAATGTTATCCCGAAGCCTGCTCAGCAAATTTCGTTCAGGATCCAGAGCCATGGTTTTTAATTTGTCAAAGGGTTCTGCTCGAAATGTTCTAAGACTCGGTGTTCAAAAGAGGATGGAACGTGACGCGGAGCAACTCCTTCATGTGCTGATTTTCCCTGATCCTTTGGACAGCTCCCAGGATTGTCCGGACACTAGTAGGGCAGACGCGAGTTGCGTGAAAAATGCTGTTGTCTTGGCATTTTGTTAAAAAGACACACGCGAACACAAAAGTCAAGTGTCAATTTCACCTTAAAAAATGTATACAAAAAACTTAAAAACACAATTTACACATACAGAGTCAAATAACTAATAAACTAATAAGTGTCCATTCCACTGATAAAAAATTAAACTAACTAAGCACTAAATTTACTGGTATTTGCTAATCACGTTTTGAAGCAATGCGCGCAAGTAGACGAAATCTCTGCGAAACACACACTATCCCGGAAGACTATCGGTGAACTGACAAAGCGGAACGCAACTTCCAAGATGGCGAAAAAATATTATAATGTAGGGCACATGGTGCAATTATCGTAATTAACGCTTATCGATAACTTTTTACACATAATTACTTTCTACCGAAACAAGGCATTAGGAAACAAGTATCTTTGTGTAATTTAAATATTTATTTTTAACAATTAAAAATATTAATTGGACATTAAAAATACGATTGAACAGTTTACGAAACTACCGTTAAGTTGGTGACTTCCTGAGTAATCCTGAGTATCAATCGGGTCTGTCGATCCACCGGGAGCCGATCTGTAACTAACTATGTAACATGCGAAAACAATTCATAAATTGTTGTTGTTTACTTTATGCATTTTATCTCTAAATCTACTTAATAATATTTAATAAGAACACACATAAACAAAAATGCTGTTTAGCTTTAAATACTCAGGGCATAGTGGTTTTTAGAATTATGACAATAATTCTTAAAACACCATAGCACCACCTAAGTATTTAAAGCTAAACAGCTTTTATGATCTTTATTCCTTTTAGCAGAAGCTAATAGTCGATAACAGGTGTGCTTCCCTACGTGGCGCGAGCGCACCCCGCACCCGCGCGCCCCCCGCAATATTATTTCGCTGAATCGCCTTTGAAGAAAGCCGCGTGGCTTGTGCCGCTCTGTGTAAAGAAGCCGCCAAAAGACACCGCTGCCGATGTACACCCGCAGGAAATGTTGGCGCGTCCCAGTGATGGATTATGTTTGTGAAAACAAAACAAAGTTTCGACCATGGCAGGCCAAGGAAGTTGTTCAATAGGAAATTCCAAGTACTAGTATACCGAAAAAAAAACCACATTAACATTAAATTTCATAGTCAGTCTGTACTGGTCTTGTGTCTGTGAGAGGTAGTGGGCCGTACCGTCACAGTATTAATCGAATGTGGGTGTCGTCGGGCGGCGCGGTCCGCGGCTGCGTCTCCCGTACACGCTTAGTTTTGCGCACGCACTCAAACGTTGAATTATTTTTTTTTACAATAAATTCCAGCCTGTCGTGCAGGTGTACCGATGTTACATTTTGGCAAATAAGTAGAATAGGTACGTAACAGCGTCGTGATAGTTTGCACTGAGTGGCAACGTCGCATTTTAAAGGGTTCATTGAATCATTGACCTAGTGATACAATTCTACAGAGTGTTTAAATTTGTTCAAAATGAAAACTCTACTTTTTGACCTAATTACTGGACCGATTTCGTTCATTTTTTGTATATCGTCAGAAAAGGCGATACCAAGTGTGTCCTAGAAATTATTGCATATAAGCGGTCCCCATACTGTATATCATTTTTATGTGTGTTTGCTTTTAAAGTAAACATTTTAAAAAGCAAACACACACACTTTTAACTTTTCACAGAAAAGATGCTTTGATAGAAAAAACGTAAAAAGTTTATTTTCAAAAGCAGCATTCTTGTTAAGCAAATCAATAAAAAAGCTATCTCCCATCTTCAAAAGTTCACTAATATCAACATAACAATCCAAGAGGCTTATTAGACGAATAAAACCAGCCATTTCCCAAATTACTTACATTACACCTACACGGAGGGTCATCCAATACACCAGATAATGATCCTGTTAACACAGTCGCCAATGCCCTACAAGTTACATCCCCGTAACAGATCGGACACCGCTCCTACAAGTTACGTCCGGACATGATCGGACACCGTTGTCCGTAATAAGGATGCCCGCGTGTGCTCTTTCCCACGCTTCTCCACAAGCATGCGACGTTTATTAAGCACTTCACGTTTTTGTTACCTGCAGAGAGATTTATTACTTTTAATTATTTTTCATTGTCCGCCACCGTTATTCGTCTTAGAGGCATCGCATTAAATTATTATGCTCGGATATGATTTACCGCTGAACGTCGGGTAATTTATATATTACAGGTTGATAGCGTGTGGTTAGTCTTACCTTATGATGAACCGATAGGATGTGTTGTGTTTACGTGTACCTTTTTTACCTAATATACAACCGTGATATTCAACCGAGTTTTTGATTATGACTAAATCGTAACACTTTGAAGATAGTCAATACGAAATCTATAATACCTTCGGTAAGACAATGGCGCAACTGCACTTTTACCCTTTCTTAACTAAAAAAATAATAAATAAAAAATATTTAACTCCTGTAAAGTACATATATACAATCACAAAAGTATAGGGCTTATTTCTTGCAAAGATCAATCACTTCAAGGTGGTATGATTAGAATAATACGGTATTGAATGTAAACAAAATATTAAAATGGCTCTCCTGTAAAATCACAAAAAGCGCTGTTGTGCCCTAATAGTCTTACCGTAGGTGCGATGTGTAGAAATCCTGTACAAAAGTTAAAGCAAAAGAATAAGTTGCTATGAACACTTTATAAGGCTGAGGCCTGCGTAGATATCGTCAGATCGGGTGGAGACGATCGTGAATTTAAGGACGTTTACATCTTCATGAAAATAATTTAAAAGTAACTTCAATGACTCAATCCGACATTTTCCAATGCCCCCAACACCTCAACATCACTCCCGTCCTCCCTAAAATATTAAAATTAATATCATAAACAAGTTGTAGGTACACAAAATAGAAAAGTTAACTGTAGGCCCTTCATCGGTATTCACCTCGGTCATAGTAGGGTTCATTAAAATGCGCCGAACAATAACCGGTAGCCCGCGGGACCTTTTGTGAGTGCGCGAGTTTTAACCGCATTTCAATCTGTTCATTATTATTTCCTCATTGTTTATGGTTACTGTACTGTGAGGTGCTCTTCTGGCTGAAATACAGTTTAGCTGTTGTCTGGTTTGTATATGTATAGTTACGCAGTGTATACGTAGCTTCAGTTTCAGCCAGTTGAATCAAGTTTGTGAGGGCTAAGGTTTGTAATTTTTAGACTTTTTGTAGACTGGTATTATGCACATGTTAATATCATAACAGCCAATAGTTACATAGTTGACGATAATTTCAATAAATGCAAACTTAGTTAGTGGATTTTGTGAAGCATTCCTTATAATTATCTTAAATTGAATATATATTTCAATCTGTTCGTGTTGTTCTTTTTGTATTTATTTGCAAAGTTAGATAATTCGTCATTTATTTTAGTACCTAGTGCAACTAATTAGTTAACATATTTAACACAACTAATTAGTTGTGTTAAATATGTTATAATACACTTCTGGACACATCTATTGGCCCACCTTAGAGTTTAGGTTTCGATGGCCCCTACCGAAATATGATTGCTAGATTGAACAAAAACTGTTGATGCAGTTTTAAACCTGATACATTTTACCATCTTTTTCGATCGTATTGTTTTAAATTTGAATTCAGAATACCATACGACATGGAGCTACGCCTAACAAGTCGGATATGCGCCTTGTTAAAGGCAATTGATTTTTTAATAAAAAACATGTTTTATCAAATAAAGGTTTAATTTAATAACGCGTGTTGCCTCCATGGGCATCTACCACAGCTCTCATACAATTAGGCATAGAGTTTATCAACCGCTCTATGAAATTTTGAGGGATCATCTCCCATTCCTCTTCTATGGCAGTTTTCAACTCCTGCATCGTCTGGGCAACTGCCTGACGAGCCCTAACACGTCTTTTTAGCTCGTCCCACATGTGCTCAATGGGGTTCATGTTTGGGCTTCTGGCTGGCCAGTCCATAACTGTGATGTTCACATCCCGAAGATATTCCCTGACGATGCCGGCCGCATGGGCTCTTGCATTATCATGCATAAAAAGGAAATTTGGGCCCACATAGTCCGCGTATGGTATCACGTGAGGTTCTAAGCACTCACGAATGTACCTTTCAGCATTTAATGTTGGCAGCCGTGATCCTGTAACAACCTCAAGTTGAGTTTTGCCGCTCGCGGATATACCGCCCCAGACAGTCCATGAGCCACCGCCATAAGCAACCCTCTCTTCAAAGCAGCATTGTGCGAAACGCTCTCCCTTACGTCGGTAGACCTTCTTCCTTCCATCATTGCCATGTAACACAATTTTAGACTCATCAGAAAAGAGTACACGGCTCCAATCTTGCTGTGTCCAATTTAAATGACTGCGTGCGAAATGAAGGCGCGCTGTTCGGTGGGCTCGCGTTAGTTTGGGGCCATTAGCTGGCTTGTGTGGTACCATATCGCGTTCTTTTAACCTTCTCCGAACAGTTCGAGCGCTCACAGATACTCCGTGGAAGTCGCGAAGTTGGTTTTGTATCTCAATGGAGGTAAGGTGACGATTTCTCAAGCTGGTCGTCACGATGAATCGATCCTGCCTTTCAGTTGTGACCCGAGATCGTGGCCTTCCTTGGCGACGAACAAAGCCGCCAGTCTCTAGGTACCTCCGATAAACATTTCGGACCGCAGATCGACTTAAACTAAGTTGAGCACTCACGTTTCTTTGGCTGTGTCCGGCCTGAATAAGTGCCACAGCTTGGGCGGCGACTTCAGGTGAAGTATCCATAGATTATTGATAGAACCTCACCTTAATGTTAAGAATAAGTAATGTTTGTTGCAAAACCAAAGATATCAATCACTTTTTCAAGAATTAAATCCAAGTAAACCAATAAAACCAAGTTTTCTTAGTATTCGATTGTTTGATATCAACAAACAAGCTCCAAATTGTCTTTTGTTTCTTTAAATTCTGTGTTCGAAATTCAAAAAAAGACTATTGAATGAAATTGTGAATGTGCCAGGTTCAAAACTGCATAAAAACTTTTTGCTCGACCTAATATAAAATTTTAGCTAGGACCAAACGAAACTGAAAATACAAGGTGGGCCAAAAGATGTGTCCAGAAGTGTATATTGATAATCTTTTTAATGTATAAGAAATAATTCAAACAGTAAAGATTACAAATTATCTGTTCGTTATTATTTCTTCATTGTTTATGGTTACTATACTGTGAGTCGCTCTTTTGGCTGGAATACAATTTTGCTGTTGTCTGGCTTGTTTAAACATATACAAAGTAAGCTACGCATACACTACGTAACTATGCATAGTTACGTAGTATATACGTAGCTTTAGTTTCAGTCGGCTGAATAAGGTTTGTAAGAGCTGAGGTTTGTTATTTTTGTCGATTTGGACTTTTTGTAGGTTGGTAAAATGAACAAGATAATACCATGAAAAGCTAATAACTGGACGGTCTTTTGTTTGTTAAATTTGTTTCAGTCGGTTGTTGGTTTGTTATTTTTAGACCGTTTGTAGACTGCTATTTTTTTATATGAAAAAACTACAAATTAACAATTTTCGGACCTCTTTCTTTATTTTTGCTGTGAGAACTTGCTTCTTGATAAACTTCATGATTCTTGGTCAACGGGAAGTACCCTATAAGTTTTGTTTTACTTACGAGTAACAAAATGTGTCGCATAAATAGCCGTATTTTTTTATTGCGTTGACTAAGAAGCTTGATTTTTTTCGATCTCTAAGGGAATATAAATCTATGTGTTTGATATTAATTTAAACTTGATACCTCCACGCGTTCCTGAGAAAAACGGTCTTGACGAACTGACAGACGAACAACGAAGTGATCATATAAGGATTCCGTTTTTTCCATTTGAGGTACGGAACCCTAAAAATAATTTGTAATAGGTATTTCAAGTGATCCTCAAAAGTAATCCACAACTTAATATTAAATTAGTTTAACTACCTGACATGACATTTTCTGTACAAAATCTTCATGGAAACTACACTTCTGGACACATCTATTGGCCCACCTTAGAGTTTAGGTTTCGATGGCCCCTACCGAAATATGATTGCTAGATTGAACAAAAACTGTTGATGCAGTTTTAAACCTGATACATTTTACCATCTTTTTCGATCGTATTGTTTTAAATTTGAATTCAGAATACCATACGACATGGAGCTACGCCTAACAAGTCGGATATGCGCCTTGTTAAAGGCAATTGATTTTTGAATAAAAAACATGTTTTATCAAATAAAGGTTTAATTTAATAACGCGTGTTGCCTCCATGGGCATCTACCACAGCTCTCATACGATTAGGCATAGAGTTTATCAACCGCTCTATGAAATTTTGAGGGATCATCTCCCATTCCTCTTCTATGGCAGTTTTCAACTCCTGCATCGTCTGGGCAAGTGGCTGACGAGCCCTAACACGTCTTTTTAGCTCGTTCCACATGTGCTCAATGGGATTCATGTCTGGGCTTCTGGCTGGCCAGTCCATAACTGTGATGATCACATCCCGAAGATATTCCCTGACGATGCCGGCCGCATGGGCTCTTGCATTATCATGCATAAAAAGGAAATTTGAGCCCACATAGTCCGCGTATGGTATCACGTGAGGTTCTAAGCACTCACGAATGTACCTTTCAGCATTTAATGTTGGCAGCCGTGGTCCTGTAACAACCTCAAGTTGAGTTTTGCCGCTCGCGGATATACCGCCCCAGACAGTCCATGAGCCACCGCCATAAGCAACCCTCTCTTCAAAGCAGCATTGTGCGAAACACTCTCCCTTACGTCGGTAGACCTTCTTCCTTCCATCATTGCCATGTAACACAATTTTAGACTCATCAGAAAAGAGTACACGGCTCCAATCTTGCTGTGTCCAATTTACATGACTGCGTGCGAAATGAAGGCGCGCTGTTCGGTGGGCTCGCGTTAGTTTGGGGCCATTAGCTGGCTTGTGTGGTACCATATCGCGTTCTTTTAACCTTCTCCGAACAGTTCGAGCGCTCACAGATACTCCGTGGAAGTCGCGAAGTTGGTTTTGTATCTCAATGGAGGTAAGGTGACGATTTCTCAAGCTGGTCGTCACGATGAATCGATCCTGCCTTTCAGTTGTGACCCGAGATCGTGGCCTTCCTTGGCGACGAACAAAGCCGCCAGTCTCTAGGTACCTCCGATAAACATTTCGGACCGCAGATCGACTTAAATTAAGTTGAGCACTCACGTTTCTTTGGCTGTGTCCGGCCTGAATAAGTGCCACAGCTTGGGCGGCGACTTCAGGTGAAGTATCCATAGATTATTGATAGAACCTCACCTTAATGTTAAGAATAAGTAATGTTTGTTGCAAAACCAAAGATATCAATCACTTTTTCAAGAATTAAATCCAAGTAAACCAATAAAACCAAGTTTTCTTAGTATTCGATTGTTTGATATCAACAAACAGGCTCCAAATTGTCTTTTGTTTCTTTAAATTCTGTGTTCGAAATTCAAAAAAAGACTATTGAATGAAATTGTGAATGTGCCAGGTTCAAAACTGCATAAAAACTTTTTGCTCGACCTAATATAAAATTTTAGCTAGGACCAAACGAAACTGAAAATACAAGGTGGGCCAAAAGATGTGTCCAGAAGTGTATATGCCTATAATTTAAGGGTTACATATGACCTTGTTCTTGCAGTGTACGAGTTAATTTATGTGGGGTTACTTCGACCACGTGGTCGCGACAACCGCCCAGGCTCTGTTCGCCATATCTACGGCCGCCCGCCCTCACCGTCCGCCCGCCCAGCGGATTTCCATATGCGCCTCGCCGTAAATGCTCATAAATTAACTACAACTATTATAGAATAATGTTACTCGGTTATGTATGATGCTGCTTTTGATTAACGTTTCAATTAGTTTAATATACGGTTAAGAGCGAAGCGGAAAAATTTTAAAAGTTTTTTTGTAGGAATGTTTTTATTTGATAGGTATAGGTAAAATGAAATAGGATTCATTAACCATTGTCTCGCGTAGATCTACATTCTGGCTACGATGGGTTAATTTATTAATTTTCCATTGCATAAAAAGAACCGTTTTCAAGGAATCTTTATCATGCTTTTTTTTTTGCACATTCTTATAAGCTCAAGTAATTTATTTTGAAACAAATAATGATACAATTAATGTTAATATTTTTATCAATTTATCAAACATAAGCCAATAGAAGATACTTTCAAAAGCCAGAATGTATATATAGCTAAACTAGTCGATTTCCCTACACTCGCGCATGCTGGCAACATATGGGTTAAGATATTCGAGTGAGCTCAGACACGGCCCATTCAAAAGGCGCTCTAAACGAAAGGATACGAGCCGTAAAATAGGATTTCATGCATGCGTAGCTTTGTGTGAACAAATATGTACGGTTGACAACGCACGACCTTTGCCGATAACCCCCGGTGAATAAAAAAAAAAATGATTTCATATTCCTTTTTTGAAAAGTTGAATGTTTTTACATTAACCTTTACGGATTACGGTGCGGAGTTGTGAATGGATTTTTAAAATGCTTTTTCTAGCGTCCACCCGCGACTTTGTTTGCGCCTATTACACATATAGGTACATATAACTATGTACATATTTTTCACATATAATTATCAATACCCCAACACACATTGGGGTTGATTTCCTTCCATAGAGCACTTCTATGACCTTTGAGGAATCTATATTCAAAGCTTTTACTGTCTGTCTCATTTAATCAGTCTGTCATGGAACCGTTTAAAATTTGTGTTTTTTCACTTACGTAGGCGTTATAATAATATCACATCTATAAATAAAATAAATAATAACCTTGTTAGTATTATACTAGTCACAGTGTTTAAATACTCTGTACGTGGATAATTCAGTAGTCAAACTAATATTTTAAAGGCGAAAGTTTGTGTGTGTATGAGTGTGTGTGTTTGTATGTTTGTTTTTTTGTTCACGTTCAAATGGCTGGACCGATTTGGATGAAATTTGGTATATAGATAGCTTATACCCTGGATTAACACATAGGCTACTTTTTATCCCGGTCTACGCCGGTGAAACCACGGGACGCAGCTAGTACCTAATAAGAACACACGTAACCTTTTTTTCCTTTGTCTGAACTGAAATTTTCTAGCTTCATTTAGTATTCATGTGTGATATAAACTGATAGCATTGTTGTAGTTGGGTGGTTCTTCGAGATCCCTCAAAATGCGGTCACACGGTCTTAATTCCTAACCTATTAAACATTCAGTCTTAAGAGCAAATACAGATTACTCTTTATTTATATATGTATATAAGTTTAACATTAAACATCTTAAATTATTTATAATGTTAAAAAAATATAGGTATATCTAATGTCAAAGACGGGAACAAAATCAGTTCATCGCGCGTCACACTGTTCGCGCTCACGGTAAACTGCATAAGATAAAATCAAAATAATATTTTGGTCGTTTTCATTCATGAGCTTGTTTGCATTAGCTTGTTGCTACATCTTTTTTAATGACTGGCCAATTGCTAAAGCGTGGCCAATTATTATAGCAGTTACCCTATCTAGGTACCGTAGTTTATGCATTGATTTACATACAACAAAATTGTACCTATTATTTTTACAGGTGTTTTAAATGTGTCCATTCTTTTAAAGATTACTCTAAAAAAAAATTCGGCATGAAAGTTACGCGGGGAATACTTTTTGAAGAACTACCCAGATCAGATACTACTTTTACAGACTTTTAGGTATATTTTTTATGCGAATCAAATTAAACAAACTTTGAAGAATTTTAAAACTGACGATGTCAACGCATTTAGACACATATTTATCTTTAACTAGGCGTTGCAGACACAAACAACACACAGAAGAAGTTTCGAAATTATGGAAGCGAGCATAAATAATGAAATAATTTCAATAATCACGTAAACAAGTATGATAGTTATGAAACAAAACGACCATAACATTCATACAAACAAGCAGCCCCCACAAGCACATTTGAAATCTAAACCACGTCCTGCACAGCAAAACATAACATTAGCCTAACAAAAACGGTGAATTACACACGGATAAATAACACTTTTATGTTAGCTTCAGTGACCCTCACAGATTCATACAGAGAGCAGTATTCTCAGAGCAATCAGCCACTCATACGTGTGTCTGCTCGTCCCAAGTGCCCCATTGCACACTCGTTTTGAATATTGCATTTAGCGCTACTATCTCTACGACTTTTAGGATCGCTCCCTGCTTATGCTTTGAGCTGACCTTTTTGTGACATACAGTTTTATGCTTTTTGAATGCGGGGGTTGTCGTGGTCATTGAAATGGAACCTTTTTTTTATTAAGTCAATGCTAATTCAGCTTTTATACATTTTTATTCAGATCGTGTATTTTTTGTGACTTGTTGACCTGCTTAGTCTTCGTTAGCCAGTCCTGCTGGGTTCTCGTTTTTAGGGCTTCATACCAAAATGGTAATAAGGAACCCTTATGGTGCGACTCAGTCTGTCCGTCTGTCTTAGCTGGATATCTCAAGAACTATTGCTAACAAATAAGAATGTTATTTTTAAAACCCAAAAGAGGTGCCTCAAAACTATATTTGGGCTTCATGTTACTGAAAAAATATAAAATATTAACCCTTCCATGCATGTACATTTTAGAGACCATTATGTTTGCCAAATCGAACACACACCTATTCCCTCTATTGTCAGAAAAAGTAATTAGAAATAGACGTGACAATACCAAACCTTGCATTCGTAGGTCCAGGACAGCTCTAATGCGGAAAAGTTTATTATGTATGGCGCCCATCCTTTATAATACGTTGCCAAAAAACATTAAGAAGAAGGTTAAAGTTAAAAAGAAACATTATGAAGAAAGTTAAAAAGTAGCTCGTGGCTCGTGGCTCGTGGCTCGTAATAACAGCCGCTTCGGTCAATCCATCAGCTTAAGCTACGCTTGCCGGGCTTGGTCCGTGAATGGGTGACCATCTTTACATACCGAGACTCCTCCGTGCCTCGGAAAGCACGTTAAGCCGTTGGTCCCGGCTGTCATTCGTGGATCTTTGACAGTCGTTACGGGTCGCCAGAAGCCCGAAAGTCTGACAACCAGTCTTACCAAGGGGTATCGTATTACCCAGTTAATGGGTTGTGGAGGTCAGATAGGCAGTCGCTCCATGTATAATAATGGTATTCAGCTGCATCCGGTTATACTGGAAGCCGACCCCAACATAGTTGGGACAAGGCTGGGCAGATTGATCGAGCCAGTCCTGCTAGGCATTGTGGACTATCGATCAAGTGACGTTCGATTACCCACCCGTTGATCTTTTACGTGAACCTACTTCTACCTCAAGGATACCTATTTAGTTTAGTCTGATGGGTTAATAGTCCTTACCTTAAACTAGTAATAAGTAACCCAAGTTGCTAGTACCTAATTATTTTTTTAATAGGATTTCTTAAAAGCAGTCTTGCATCTTAAACACTTTGTGAAGCAGCTTGATTTATTTTACAATTTTGCTATGGACTATAAGCTAACGTACTGATAAACATTATTTCGTTCCCGATAATGACTAATGAATATTGCCCTCTTTATAACATCACCGGTAATATGACGCTGGTAAAATGCATTAACATGGACGAACTGTACGTCGATTCTGTAAAATTCGAACAAACTCTCAAACTCAAACTCAAAGCATTTATTTCAATTAAACCAATTACAGGCACTTTTGAATTGTCAAGGGGTCGGTCAGTCACAAAGATGAAGCTAGGCGCCCATTCCAAAGCATAGTAGGTACCTATGGAGAAGAACGGGCAAGAAACTCCACGGACACTCTTTTAAATCAAGATATGGTTACAAAATAATGGTTACATCATTCATGTTGAAATTTTACATGTGAGAACAACAACTCGCATCTCATATCGCTATTCACTCTCACTCGTAAAATAGATGCTTTTTGCCTCGATTTTGCAGTGCGTCACATATGTTTGCGGAAGCGAGGCTGGACGACTTCTATGCCGTCATGCGCAAGAGATGTGCGTCTATGCTGCGGCGGTTCAGAGGTAGTCCTAACAACATTCTTGCTACACTGGCGGACAAAATAGACTGGCCGTTTATCAGGCACTGGGTGGGTAGACATGTGCGCGCAGATGTCCATATCACCAATTAATTTGTTTTAAATAATTACTAACATTTAGGCTACGGCTGTACTAACACTATATGGATCTATGGTCTGAAATAAAAATTTGAATTTGAATTTATTTGACACTTTGAATCTGGTTCGAGTGCGAAATGAGCGTCGAAGTGACCTTACTAAATGCCACTTCTTACGTCATCTCATACATTATCTTGACAAAATCTTACGGTCAATTTAGTTCAACTCGCTGACACGCTCGCAAGGGTAGCGCTAGTGTAAATTCGAATTATCAACCAAGATTTTAGAATGCCAATCAAGAAACTCACAGCTGATTCAGATTTGAAGTTTAGAATGAGGTCTATCAGAATCACACGGCTGAAATGAGCGGGAAGAGAAAATTAATAGCTGAACTAAACAACAAAATACAGGTCAGTGATCAGCATCTGTATTCATTGTACTTCCAGGAATACAGAATACCAATTAATCTAAACGGAACGGAGCAATAGACAATAGGATCAAAAGATATTGTCAAGAGCATTGACATTTCATCTCGCTATAGACATTGTTTGCATTTCGACTCAGCAGTAGTAATCTAAGTTACTGGTTGGATTGTGGAGAAACTTGGACGGAACTATAGAGCTAAGCGTATCCATTTAACTAATGCACTGTCCGACTATTGGTCTTGGTGCAAACGAGGCACTTTGTTCCCTGAGTAACATATTAGCTACGTTACTTACTCGTGTACTTAGTCTTTCCAGTGTTTACAATGTCTGCTACTTTGTAACTTGGGCCGAAGACTTAGACGAATATTGTGAATGTGTAAATAATAACCGACTTTGTTGTTATGAGGCTACAGCTAAAATTGAAATGGTATTAGAATTTTTGATAAAACACAGATTAACAGCAACTTGCAGCAGATGAAGTAACTTCACAGACGATCTTCTTCCAATAAGGGCTGATTGTTCAATAGTCAGATATTTTTTATCAGAGGAATAAATATGGCGGTTTGACAGCTTTTGTATGGAAAATATGTCAAACTGTCACATTTATTCTTCAGGTAAAAGTTATCAACCTATTGAACAATCGGCTGATTGTTCAATAGGTTGATAACTTTTACTTTTACGTTAAGGGCAAATTTTTCAAAAGTCAGATAACTTTTATTTATGGAATAAATATGGTGGTTTGACAGCTTTTGTATAGAAAATAATTATGTCAAACTGTCATATTAATTCTTCAGATAAAAGTTATCTCACTATTGAAAAATTAGCCCTCAGAAAAATGGTCCCCGTTATACAAAATCGTAACTAAACAATTGAATTACTAATGCAACATCCAAAATTTGCAACATACTTAAATACTTCCAGTTTTATCAAACGCCCTTATCGGATTTTTCAAATACTGTCAACAAAAACAAAAATTAAATTTTATGGAAAAGTAATTTAGGCCTGGTAGTTTGAATGCGGCACTGGCAACGTTATTAGTTCCAATTAACGTGGTAACCTCAGCACATAATATGGGCAATTAAATGGAGTGATACCTTACTTCCATTAGTACCCCGTGTGTGTTGTTTACATCAATTAACAACCATGTTAATTTTAATGCTCGCATCTGTTGCCCGCTTTGTATGGCGTGCCTTCACTGACTCGCCGACTTACGATAACACAGTTAATTGTGTCGCACAATATTCATCTCTTTGTTTGTCATTTACAATTCATTTGCGTAAATCATAAATAATAACTGACGCGGATTGGTTGCATTGATACACTTGCCTCAGCTATTTAGGTTGGTTGCGCATTTATTTAATGATATTGGAAGGTTCTGACAATAGAGATAATTATTATTGTCATCTCTCGTTCATGTAAGCGATTTTATTCACTTCGACATTATGTATGTTTATGTAGAAACCTAAAAATTCAGTTGAATTTCACTACCGTGATGTTTTTATTTCTTTATTAGACATTTGTAATGAAACTTTTTGGCAAGAGGGTGATCATAAGTAATTAGGTATGATCGATTAGCGTTACAGCATTCCCAAAGCGCATCTGTGAATTTTAAACCCTGTAAAGAGTAAATAACAAACTATAATATAAACCAGAGGTCCATAAAATGACCATCCAAAGAATACCTTAAAAAAAGTATAAATAAAACCGTTCACCAATATATCTTAAGGTTATATAAATGTGCGGTATGGACGTTAAGCTGGAATGCAATGCCACAGGTCGTCGTTTTTACGCTCCCCTTTAATGTTATTTCCTCGTTTATGACACTATAAAGACGATACCGGCCACTACGCGTAATGAAATCTTGTGTTCAATACCTTCAGACATGGCCAACAAAGGAATCTTTCAGTGAACATTAGATTAATAAATTATATTGCTTTAAAGTTTTTTTATAAGTAGGTGGTTTACCACCTACTAAGGATACTAGGATAAGGATCTTTCAAACTGGGCACGCCACAATTGCGGCGATAAGTCCCCTCTTTGAGGAGTGGTTGGAGAGGCGCCACGGCGTCCTCACCTTCGGCCTGACGCAGGTCCTCACCGGACACGGTTGTTTCGGGAGGTTCCTGTTTCGGATAAGGCGGGAGGAAACGCCCGGGTGTCACCATTGTGTAGATCGCCCGGAGGATACGGTGGAGCATACAGTGGATGTCTGCCCGGCTTGGGCGGAGCACCGCCGTGTTCTCACGGAGGCGATCGGCGGCGGCGATCTCTCGCGTCCAAACTTGGTCCAGGCCATGGTGCGGAGCGAGAGTGCATGGGAGGCCGTCACCTCCTTCTGCGAAGCAGTAATGCTCGCAAAGGAGGAGGCGGAACGCGAGAGGCCGCAGGAGACGCCCTGGGCGGCGGGAATCTATCGCCGATTCCCGGCCACCGTAGGCGCGGGCTTGCGGACGACGAGTAATGGGCAGCTCGCCGTCCGGTAAGGACCAGGCCCGGGTCGACGGCGCGTTGTGTTCCACGCGCGCCTCAAAGAGATGTCAGCAGTGACGGGGTCCAATAGGGCCGAAGCCGCCGGGGTCGCGGGAGTTCGAAAGAGATACCGTGGCCCTGGCACGGGCAACTGAAGGAACACGGGTGGGTTTTAGTCAGTAGAAGTCTGACACGCCCTCCCGCTCTGCCCGGAGCGGGAGAAGTCACTTGATGATTTCCCATCCACAAAAAAAAAAAAAAAAGGATCTTTCAAACTACATAAATAGTATACTGTGATTGTAATGTTTTACAGGGCGATCCTGTGATATGGGACAGTATGAACAAAACTGAAAGTATTTGACATGCGTTACAAGCCATGTCGTCAATTTTAGAGTTAAGAAAAACTGCATTCAAAGATGCAGAAGACTTTTTAGGTTCCTATGCAAAACCTTCATCATTATCTAATATCTAAGTCTGCTAATAACATCGAATACAAGCCAACACATCGGTAAGTATTTGCCTATGTTCGTTGCACTGCGTAGTTACATTATCACACACGTCATCTTTGCACTGCGCCCGCATACCTGCTAATCTAACATTCAGGATACGGTACTTCTACCTGAGTAGCAAGAAATGTTAGCACAGAAGGACAAAAAGGAAATGGAGAAGAAAATGAAGGAGGAAATGTTAGTTAGCAAGTAAACATTTGAAACGATTTCGAGGGGCTCGTGGCTAAATAATAACAGCCGCAAGGATCAATCTTCAAGGTTAAGCAACGCTTGCCGAGGTCGGTCCGTGGATGGCTGACCATCCACAACATAATGAGACCCCTTCATGCCTCGAAAAGCAAAATAAGCTGTTGGTCGCGGTTGTTATTCGTAGATCTTTGACAGTCATTACGTGTAGTCAGAAGCCCGAAAGTCTGACAACCAGTCCTGCAAAAGGATATCGTGTTACCAAGTAACTGGGTTGTGGAGGCAAGATAGGCCAGGCGCTTCTTGTAAAATATTGGTTTTCAGCTACCTAAATCCAGTTAGACTGGAAGCCGACCCCAACATAGTTGGGATAAGGCTAGGCAGATGATAATTTGAAACGATTTCATGCGTGCTATATTAGAATGCCAAGGCATAAAAATAGTAATGTAAATACGTGATAATAAAAAAACTATATTCCTATAAAATTGTGAAAAAATTCATTAGATGCTTGGTAGGTAAACTAATTGTAGAATCCAACCAGCCATTGTAGAAATCCAATAGGCAAATTAGGAGTCTATTTATCAAAGCAGCAATGTAATGTGTATGTGTTGTAATTTGTAATTTTTATGGATTTATTTTTATCTGAAATAAACTGATTAATAATAATGTAGATCTGGTTGGATAGATGAAAGTGTCGGAAGTCTGGAGGAATAATAAAAATATATTTGAGCCACGATTCTGTATAAAGTATACTGATATCTTCAGTCCAGAATCATAGTAAGTAGGTACCAACACGGTTCCACACACAATATTGTTTGGAAGGTGCAATGGGTTAGTTATTAAGTTCACACAAAATAAGTAAGCACAGTCATGCAAGCACATAGTTACGCACAGTGATTATAGTCAGTAGCGATAACACAAGTACAGCATCACTATCACTATCACTACATAGTATAAAACAAAGTTGCTTCCCACTGTCTGTCTGTCCCTATGTATGCTTAGATCTTTAAAACTACGCAACAGATTTTGATGCGGTTTTTTTTTTAATACATAGAGTGATTCAAGAGGAAGGTTTATATGTATAATAAACGTGGGCGAAGCCGCGGGCAAAAGCTAGTAAACTATAAATTAAAATATAGTTTAAAAATGCACTCATCTAGTCCACTGGTTATGTCGACAAAAATGTACAACAAACTACCCGAGGTACTCAGAAATGAGGAAAAAATTACTGTTTTTATAAATAAATGAAAAAATATTACTAAATAAGTGTTATTATAGTCTAAATGAATATTTAATTGACTAATCCATAGAATAATTACCTTATAATTTCTCGAAAGGTTGCATGGTATGGCATAGGCTCGCCCCCTGTTAAACATAACTAGCGAAATGTGGGTGCTCTGTCCATGCCTTTGGAGAAACAAGTCGTGATCTTACGTGTTATCTTGCATGGTAGAACTAAACAGGTTACAATGTCTACAGTACAACATTATACTTATATTTTTTTTTTATACTGAGACATCCATTCAATCTATTGTGCATTGTGTGTTTCTCGAAGTACCTTCCTAGTAGTACTTCTGTACCTACATTCCTATTTGATGTAAGTAGCGCCTCTCGCCTATTATTTACCCATTAGTTACTTTGGGGTATTACCTAACACTCGAACCGCTATATTACGTATTGATATTCAATTAATGGTAAAGCGTGATTATCAAACGTTGGTGGGCTTAGACTCCGCGAGGGTTATTTCAATATGATATTTTGTTCATTCCACTCGAGGAGCTCGTGGCTAAGTAAAAACAGACGCACGGGTCGATCCATCAGGTTAAGCCACGCTTGCCGGGGTTGGTCCGTGGATGGGTGACCATCTTTACATACCGAGACTCCTCCGTGCCTCGGAAAGCACGTTAAGCCGTTGGTCTCGGCTGTCATTCGTGGATCTTTGACAGTCGTTACGGGTCGTCAGAAGCCCGAAAGTCTGACAATCAGTCTTAGCAAGGGGTATCGTATTACCCAGTTAACTCTTAAAATGTCGATTGCACACCATGTGTACAGATAACAATAGAATTTCAATTGTGTCTGCTAATTAGCGCGCGACGGGTTAATGGGTTGTGGAGGTCAGATAGGCAATCGCTCCATGTAAAATAATGGTATTCAGGTGCATCCAATTAGACTGGACGCCGACCCCAACATAGTTGGGAAAAGGCTAGGCAGATTGATTTTGTTCATTCCACTTTAGGAACATTTATTTGTGGGTGCAAGCTTATAGTGGTAGGTCCTGCTTACCTTCCGGGATGTTTCAATGTCTTCTTGACCTTTGCATCCAGGTCCATGGCATCCACGAACAAACGTAATCCACAAATCTTACTTTCCAAGAAGACTTAATAATAATAGCGAGTCTAACCTTCAAAACGCTAAAACAAAGTAATCAGGTTAAAGCATAAAGTACTAAGAATATTTCGTTTAATAACTTGACAATTTGGTACTTAGTAAAACTGTGTATAACATCATTTGATGTAAATTAATACAATCATAATGGTTGTCAAAGTATCGCACGACGCCCTGGAGGCTGTGGTAATGTAATGAGGTTACGAATTTGTTATCCCCCTGGGATGTAACCCACTGCCAGCTCACCCCCGGTTCATCCATGGAGGTTCTTAATAATATTTCTTCATGCTATCCCCCACTTGAGGATAGGAAGCTGCTGTTAGATTTGTTAAGTTATTTCGCTCTTGTCTACACGTTGGTGCTTTCGTATTTCCCTTTTTCTTTTTCGTAATTAAACGGGGGAAATTGTGTTGTTAGGTATGTTCATACTTGCTGTCCTCTAGGCGTTGAGCAGACTGAGGTTTGAGCTTGTAAGCCTTAGGTTCCGAATTCTACACTGCCTGAAGCCTGTTGTCATTTGCCAGGCAGTATTTTTGCGGACTAACAACAAATCCATAGTTCACAGTTGTTCTTTCTACTACTTCGACAAGATCAAACTAATCGAATTGCCTCGTTGGTCTAGTGGTTGCAAGCCCTACTGCTGAACGTGAGGTCCTGGGTTCGATTCCCAGGTTAGGAAAATTGGTACCTATTGGGTTTTTCCAGGTTTTTCCATCAGGAATTTATCAGTAACATCCCGGAGTCTAGATTTGTGCCCGGTTGATGGCAATTGGCTCGCCCTCCATTACATGGTACATAAATATAACTCGCTAAACGTTGATGGACTTATTAAAGATACCCTAACCCGTCCCTGCCTAACCCTTCGGGGGACTAGAAACTATACCTAATAGTTACTGCAACCATTTCCTCCCAGATAGCCCACAATACAGTTTTGGCATTCATAATGAGAGCTTAGGTATAATTTAATATTGTTGCTATATGTGGAATACCTAGGCGGTCTGCAAATAAGTAAACGAATACAGCTTATTAATAGTTTCAGGTTATAATCGACTGTAAAATAGCGTAGGTAGATAATAACAGCTAGAAAAAATCGCCAAAATTTAGAATAGAATGAGATCAAAATGTTTAAAAATATTGACTATCGAATGATCTATTTAAAAGCATCTATCACAGTATTATGATACAAAATAAAATCCACACAGTTCAGCAATAAATAAATCAACATAAACTTTGACATAACTGCAAGCAAGCAAGTCTCGAATGCGTCCCTAACTATAGAGCAGCACTTTTAAATCGGAAAATCATTTGAAAGAATTCACAGTGTATCGGTATAAAGTCGGAGGTGACATCGCTGAACACGTATCTCCGCTAATCCTTTATCCGCTCCCGGGAAAAGTGTTGCTTTATGCAGTTTATTTTAGTGCCAATAAAATGGGTAAGGATATTCGGAAGTACCAAAAAGCGTATTGCATCTTAACGCTTGATTTTTTAATAAAATCAAAGTCAAATAATTTATTTTAGGTAGGGCATTACAAGGCACTTTTGACCGTCAACATTAAATGTTCCTACAAACAGGTGCGACACGCGACGCGACACAAATACACCGCGTGTCGCGCTACCAGTGATGCCTCTGCGTCGCGTGCGATCCGCGTCGCGTGTCGCGCCGTATATAGGAGCCTTAACAAGAAAATGTAATTGATTCTAGTTGCCCCTTCCAAAAGGCAGTTTCGTATGGAGAAGAATAGGCAATAACATCTTCATGCAGAGTATCAAAAAAATGTTAAACTAGCAGTTTCAGGAAAAGCTTAATTTCGGTAACAGTCAAATGTTTATTATGTATTCAGTGGTATATTTGCAAAAGAAAATTATCATAGTTATTGGAACGGTTTAAATTAATTTTACTTCAAAACCAAGTAAAATCGATATAACAGACAATTGTAGGTAAAAACCTAAAATTGTTCTTTTTAAAATAGATACGGTAGTATCCATATTCAAAACCAGCATCGAAAACATTTCACCAGCAACATCTAAGCTCACAGCATCCACATTCAGAGCAAAAACTTACCATCTAGCATCCCTTTAGGGGGTACCAGGCAAGTTGCCGCGCCAGCGTTTCGTAGCGTCGTCGCAACTATTGTACGATTTCTAACTCGACTTCTCTCCAGTGCTTGTGTACGTTTTTCACTTGTTATGTACGAATGATAAAAACGTGCCACGAATCCAAATGCACGAGCGAGTTAAGAAACGAATGTAATATGTGAAGATCAAAATAAATGTTTTTTTTAGATTATTATTCTGTGTTTTTCCTAAGTTCCATTGAATTTCGGCAACCTTATTGTAAGTAATAGTTGCTTTTGTTAAGGGCGGAAAATAGCTTATTCTTCTCATTTGTAGGGTTCTGTACCCGAAGTATGCCAAACGGAACCCTATGACTAAGTCTCCGCTGTCCGTCTGTCCATCTATCTGTCAGCCGGCTGTATCTCATGAACCGTAATAGGCAAAACGTTGAAATGTTCACAGATTATGTATTTCTATTCTTGCTTTAGTAACAAATAATAAAAATAAAATAAAGTTAAAAATTAAATGGAGTCCCCATACAAGAAACGTGTTTTTTAAAGTGAAGGTTTTTTTTAAATATGTACTGTTAAATATTTTACGGTGCTACGGAACCCTTTGTGTGCGAGTCCGACTCACACTTGGCTGGTTTTTACGTTCTTAATACACATAACATAACATCGCAACTCTTTTCCGCAAAGGGTTGGGCAGAGGTGTACCTACAGTAGACCCAAATTTCGCATTCTTTCATTCCAAACGTTAAACGACACGGTGTTTATATTTCCCTCAATGTGATATTCTTTTTAAATACCTTTTAGTACTACATGTAGGTATTTGGTCTACAAACTGTTCATTGTCATTTCTGAAAGTAACGCAATATTCATATTAATTTTATAAAAGTTATTTCAGTGCAAATAATGAAACAATTTTAAATATTCGGCACAAAATTTGACAACATATTTTTAACCAGCTTTTGCTCGCGGCTTCGGCCGCGTGGAGGTCGGAAGTCATCCCACGGAAACGTACTACCGGGATAAAAAGTATTTCATGTCCTAATACAGGTCATGGTATATCTATGTGCCAAATTTCATCCAATTTCGTTCAGCCGTTTTAGCGTGAAAGCGTAACAAACAAATTCACTTTCGTATTTATAATATAAAGTACAAATACCTTATCGGTAATTATATTTTCGAGCCGTTTGGGGTTGAAACCCTTGGGCCGTGGGGTCCGAGTGCTCATGGTTTATTCAACGAAATCTCCAAGCGGCTGGTTGACACTTCCCGTGACCCAAGGACTGGCTTTTACCTTGGCCAGAGGCTTAGCATTGCCATACAACGTGGCAATGCCGCCAGTCTCTTGGGTACTTTACCAGTCGACAACGATGCGGAGCAATTTTTAGATGCTATATTTTAGTTTTTTAATAGTTTTAGTTATGTTAGGATATAATTTTGTTATTTTCAGGTTATGTTTAAATTACATTTAAATAAATAAATTTATAATATTAGTTGGGATAATAATAATAAATAACATCTAACATCTAAACGCTGCAAAATCTGTACACAAAAGATTAAACTCTGTCTCTTAAACTAGGGTATCCTGTATCTTAAGAGACCGTCAATCGGAAATCGGATCGGAGAATCGGCACCAGTGTCTCACAATGAGGTTCTAATTAATATAGTTATGTGTGAGTGGACTGTGTCGGTATTTCATCAGAAGGGGGAAAAAAAAGAAGAAAAATGTTTTAATTTACATCTGCTATTAAATTATGTATGAGTATGAAAGAGTACAAAAGGTGAGGGTGAAAGAATGTGATTGTTGGTGTGTATAGGTGTCTATGTGTGAGTATGTATGAGTAGGTTATGAGGTGTTTGGAGAATGTTTAAAACAAAAGCATATCCCTCAGACTTACAAGATACAGTAAAAATTAAGTATAAATACAGTATGTACCGATGTACCCGCAAAAAGTTTAGGGCGGTTAACTTTTCTGCTCTCTTACCCATGCCGGGATTAAATTTTAAACTTCTACTGACTATCCTCACGAAGTTGAAATGAGTTGAATTTATAGACTGTACTTACGAATTTAACTTGTGCTTAGTGTGACATTTAGGTATTTAAAAATACCGCAACCGCCGGTCGGCTAGGCATATAATCGGACTTCTAAGCGGGGTTGGGTAATCTACCCCTAACATAAACATAACGGGTGTTTGTCTATCTGTTTGTATATATATAGTAAAAAGTTTTTTAACCGACTTCAAAAAGGAGGAGGTTCTCAATTCGTCGGAACCTTTTTTTTTTGTGTGTTCCCCGATTACTCGAAGATGGCTGGACCGATTTGGATTTTTTTTGTTTTATTCGAGAGGGTATACATCACAGTTGGTCATATTAAATTGATTAACTTTTCTTTGGTAGTTTTTGAGTTAGCTACAATAATACGTATTTTTTCCTCACTTTTATATGGATGATGTTCTAGTTTGTTTTGCAGGTAGTGGTATTATAATTTGTGTGGGGTAGGTACACAACTAAAAAGTGAAAAATAAAAACTTCTTTACAAAAAAATACAACCGACTTCCAAAAACAACACTACAAAGTGAAAAATAACTTTAATTTCGGAAGTCGGTGGCAAAAAACGAAAATACATTTAACTAGACACCGACTTTCGAAATTAAAGTTATGTTTCACTTTGTAGTGTTGTTTTTGGAAGTCTGTTGTATTTTTTTGTAAAAAAGTTTTATTTTGTCTGCTTAGAAAAAACCTAATTCAAAATAACCTTTATTCAGGTGAAAGTAAGCCCACTTTGAGCTTTGTGATCTTTTTCAACAAGTCACCTTAAATTCAATTATACAAATGCTAGAAAAGTAACAAGCTCATACAGCAGCAAGGAGCTTATTTACCAATTTTATTCACAAATATTTACCAAATTGGAAAAGTCAATATAGACATAGGACGAGTGCTCTTTCTATTATGCATTTGTCTGAATTGTAAAGGTTATGCATAGGTACACACCGCTACACATCAAGCTATACATGTCCAGTTTACACTGACCTCTCATTGTACGGAAATCCTATACAATGCGACATCAGCTTATACTGGAAATGTGTAGCTTGATCTGTAGCCGTGCGTACAGTAGGTACAGTAAATCAATACCTAAACATACCTATATAATAGTTGATATCATAATAGTTGATATCCCTACTTTTACTTTAGGTTCTATTATAACAATTTTTTATTTTTATTCAATTGCTTTAATTTAATAAATGTTGGGACGCCGACGTCTCCCATCTTGGTGGTGGGCGCTAATGGCTGCAACACAGTTTTTTAAATTAAAGTAGCTGTTAATGAACACTAAAAAATTTGTAAACCTGTTTTTTTTTTGTTCCAATAAAATATTTGATATTTTTTTGATATTTTGACATAAGCAATAAAACACTAAAATATAATTATATATTATGTACAAGTATAATTTGTTTAAGCCTAATGAGCTCTTCCGTTTATGCACTTGTACATCCTACCAATATTATAAATATGAAAGTTAGTATGTTTGGATGTTTGTTACTCAATCACGCAAAAACGGCTGAACGGATTTGCATGAAATTTGGTATACAGATAGTTTATAATCTGGATTAAGACATAGGATGCTTTCCATCCCGGTAAAAGGTTCCTGTGGGATAATTTCCGACTTACGCGCGGGCGAAGCCGCTGGCAAAAGCTAGTAATATATATGTATGTCTTCGATTGTATATTATATTGTATTTAAGTTTTATGTTTTACAACAAACATGCTTTATACTCGGCTAAAAACAAACATATCAATGAAACGTGTGCTATGGAAATAATAGAATTATATAAAAAGGTTAAAACTTTTTTAAATAAATACTGAAAACAGACAATTATTACTTACGTAAAATGAATTAATAATGGAAAATGAAAACCGTACCATATGTAGGTACCTACGCAAGCATAGCCTCGAACACATCACAGCAGACGGGCTTTTAGAAAACAGACATACACAACAGTCATCAGTAGTACCAATTTGACAGTGACAGAGCCTACGCGTCTTTATGTAGTTGCTATAAGGGTTGTTTTCGTAGTGCAAGTGCTGCCACTGGTGTGTGGGTTACTGTACATAAATAAAGCATAAAATGTCATCGTAAATAACATGAAAATAATATCAATAACAAAAATATAATACATACAAATAAACAAGCAGAAACAAGTGTGGCTAGCAACTGGCAATCTTCCCTCTATTATGTAATCGATTGGAGATGTTATTGCACAAGTTCGCGACTTTATTGATAGAGTTGCCAAAGTAATTCCGATAGACACTGCTGTATTCAATATTATTCCCAAGGAAAATAAATATTATATTATATCTGTGGCCTGTCTCTCGTTATGGATTGAGCACACTTCAAACGTAGGTATCCATGTTACATCATATTTATGGTGCTGTTATAAATTAACTTTATAGCGAACTAGATAAGCAAATTAAACAAAATACCACGATAAAGTCTCAGAAGTGTCAGATCATCGAAAAAAGGAAGATGGAGCGCCGCGAACATCAAAATTGAAGCCACCTTTTTATCTATGTGTGTGTCGAAGGGCTGCTATTTGTTAAATTGTTTCCCTATATTTTGGAGAGATTACTCTCCAATTGTATGGGTAAGATATCATATTTAATCAAATGGGGAAATTCTAAATCGTATTATGGCAACCCTCGCTTTTTATGTCACTGCATTCGTTCGTTGAGGTTTTTCTTCCAAGAAACCTAAAACTCATTAAAAAAACGATGTTATTTCATGGTAATCACTAGTGAAAAGTGATTCCGTGGGACTTTTTATGTGATTTGATATTGTTTTTACAGGTTTTCATTAATTCTATTTCTTTTAACTATATTAACTAGACGACGAGTTGTCACGTACTAAGAGCGGTGAGCGTGGTTTTAGTTGTATGTGTGTGCGTGAGCGTGTATTTTATTTGCAGGAGCACGGTTTTGTGGCTTCACTTTTGATATACGCGGCGCCCCATCTTCCTTCTTTTGTTGATCTGAGGATAAAGTAGTGATTACTTCCAGCAATGTTTCATTTGTTTACCATGTCAACAGTGGTAATATGCAGATGTAGACCCTAAATTACAATGTATTATGCTAAAATGAGGTTATCTTATCTACGACTTATCGCCTATTTCACCATGTCCGAATAGCCACTAATCGCCGAATAAATACAAAAATGGAACAGAATTAAGTGCCAAGTAAGTTAATAGGAACTTAATCGTAGGTGGTGAAACAGGCCCATACAGTTATGAAATACTCATCACTTTCATTGATCCAAACTTATTTATTTTATTAAGATGTAAGTACTTATAATACAGGGTGTAAGTGTAAACAGTGGCAACCTTTTAAGGGGCCATTGTACTCATCATTATGAACAACTTTTACTATGGGACCAAACCTGAAATCGCGAAAAAAAATCAGCTGTTAAGTACATTTATGTTCGCATAATTCGTCAAAATGTAGGGAACAGCAGATTTTTTTTCGCGATTTCAGGTTTGGTCCCATAATAAAAATTGTTCATAATGATGAGTACAATTACCCGTTAAAAGGTTGCCACTGTTTACATTTACATCTTGTAGTTTGATATTGTACAAAAAAGGGTGCGTTGCTAGAGTCGAAGATAAAGTAGTTACAATAAGTGGCGTGTGTACAGCGTGTAAATATCGAGAAGCGGAACTTTATCTCGAATAACTCGATCTCACTGAGTCTCAGGTCTCCCCCTCACACTTCGAAGAAATTCTTTTCATATCAGAAAGAAAACTAAACTCCGCTCACGAAAAATGTTAAACCTTTAATAAAGTTTTTACTGGAACATTATATTATTGTGTACACAGAATATTATTACGCGATATAATATTGGCAGTCCTCTCCCGACTATAGTGAGGAGCATTAGCAAACAGCTTAGACTCTCAACACATAGCTCGGCAAACATAATTAATAGAGAGCCGCCTCGTTATTACAACGAAGATAAACTTTGGGCAACGGAGCTCAAAGTAAAATTAGCAAAAAGTATTGGAAAAAAATCACAAAGGGACAAAGGGATTTGCCCCCAACAGTACTAGGTACTATCAACGACAAATCACTACTGCCTAATCGTCTTGAACAAAATGGCTTCGGTGCATTTCAACAGTCGCTCTAAAGAATTTCTCTTTTTAATATGAGCATCGATTCCAATTACAAAAGATCAAAGAATCGCCGCGCGCGGCCCACTTCGTCTTTGTTCAAACGAAAGATGAATTATTCAGAGACCTGGAAACGTTTCAATTGGCCAGCTATAAAAAAGGAAACGGTTCGTTGCCTCTTCTACTAAATTAAAATTTTTCTTTATTTTCGTTTTTAATAAATGTTTTCGGACCATTTTAATTTGGAATAGCAACGTTTAATTACATATAATCATATTATTTTGATTTGTGTTTTACTGTGCAGTGATATGAATAATTCAGTCAGCTGAAAAATGTGTCTAATATGAAGTTATGAACTATTGAAAACGTTTCATAAGCCAGTGATTTACAATTTAAAATTACTAATATAGTCAAAACCTGTTTTCGACTTTGAAATTAGTTTTGAATAAGTAAATACTGCACCTAGCAACCTGCCCAGCAACACTAAAGCTGTTACTGTCTTAGCAGTAAAACTTTAATTAGCATTTGTTATAGCTTAATTTATAACACTACCGTTAAATTCTTGTAATTTTTAACCAGCCTGGATTTATGAGGGTGACACCTGGCGGAGCTTATGATTGAGAGGGCGGACAGGCTGTACGGGAAATTATTAAAACGTAATAATTTATGCTCGCAATTTGTACGTAACTTGAATTCGTTCCTTGTGTCATTCATCACTGCGGGCCCCGTGATTAATTTTAACAATCATCTGTGAAAACGTTTTTGCCGATTACACACGTCGTTTGAACCCGCTTTAATGTATTATGAAAGTCCTGTAAACGTCAAGAATGGGGATTAAAAACAAGAAATCAAATATGTGTGGCAAAACTACGTATCTAAATAAATTTCAATTTCACAAGACATGTTCCGCAACAAGAATAATTTAACAATATGCTGTAAAACTTTTTTTGTCTAGGGATTCAAAGGTCACATTGCTTGCAAACTTGCAAATTTTCTGGGAAAGACTAGACCTTGAAAAATAAGCAACATTGGAAAAAGCAAGGATAAGAAAATAGCTAATAAGAAAAGAATCAAATACACCTTCAGCAAAAAAATGCCTTATAAGACCGACTTTGGCATTCATAAATACTGCCAGTACATACTAGTAAATATGCTACTGTCTTCTAAACGTACCAAATTTAACGTGAAAACTTTATTAAGATTCGGCTGTAGATATAGATAACTTTTCCGTCACTGACGGGGCGTCCGCTTCCTGTCGCCTTCCGCCGGGGAAGCCCCCTCGTTAATTTTATTTTTGTTACGCTTCACTTAATCCATTACCGGTTTAGAAATGGCCAGAAATTTGCAAATCTAACTATGACTGTAGTTACATTTACATTCAAGAGAAAAAACCAATTTCTTATTTAATTTTGTCGACTTCATATTTTTCGCCGATGGCCACCTGCTACTTGCGAGTACTTGGGCACTTAGCAGTCATAACCTAGCGCCGGCTAGTGTACAATAAAACCTAATTATTATTCAAATCAAGCCCCCCTTTTGTTCATTCATGGCCTGCAATAAAAATTAAATTATACCAAATTTTATTATCTTCCTCTTCGGGCCCATAACTCAGCGAAAATATTCATGAGGAAACTTTTTAACTAGAGATTTGTAATTGTTCTGCAGTTTTTTGTGGCTTAATTTCACATTGTTGAATAAAATTAGAAGTACAGACGTGTACGGAGCTGCAATAGGTCCATAAAACAGAATTGTAATGTTGAATAATGTTGTAAGAGTGGTCACACGGAAAGCGGGGCGGCAATTTATTCCTTCCTGTATTTCAATTACGGAACAAGACGTGACGTCACTGCTAAAAAACAAACATATTATTTTAACAAACAAGGAGTAGACTGAAATAAAAGAAGTAACTGTGAACATTTTGAATACTTTTGTAGAATACATCTGCACCTAAAAAAGAGGTCAAGTACGAGTCCGACTCGCACTCGAAGGGTTTCGTACCACCGTACAATATGGATAATGCGTGGCAAAAAAAAAGAAATTCTATTTAGTCCGTCAGTTAGATAATAAAAAATATTAGACGCTTATTTTTTGCTTTATCATATTAGTAAAAAATATTTAGATAAAACGCATTAAATAAAGTTAGGGAGTGGGAGCTTGTTACGTCACAGCTATAACAAACTACGCATAAAATCTAGCAAGGAATGAAGTCATGCCACATTTTAATTCATTGTATCGCCTTAATCTTTTGATTACGTAAAAAAATAAAAAATACGAGTCCAATATTTTTTAATAATCTACATGAAACATGACGGATAAAAAAAAAATGTCATCATCTCTATTATTTCATTTTTATTATTTATTTTTCTAGCGACCATAGTACACTGTGGAAATTTCAAGTGTCTATTACCTATTACGATTCAAAAGATACAGCCCTGTGATAGACGGACGGACGGACAGCAGAGCCTTAGTACCCTTATTAGTACCTAATAGGGCCCCGATGGCACTTTTTGGGTACGGAACTCTAAAAATTAAATGACACGAATGACGTATTATTATGAAGTGTGTTTAGAACAACCACTGACACACGTTTAAATAAACAAATGACAATCAAAACACTACCTAATCGCTTAATCCGCACCTAATTAATCTAAATAACAATAATACCTAGTAATCGGGATGACAACGTAATACGACACCACTTCCAAACCGCAACGCGTTGTATACCGTAACCCGCAGTAATTTGGGTAATTAATTACTCAATACTCAATACTCAATATATTTATTTGCATTCCACAATGTTAGCATAGGTGGTAGGTACATTATAAAATATACATCAGTTTACATAGATCATTGTGGACCCTGTCGGGCACAGCAAAATAGGCTGTAGGAAGAGGGCTATTATTACATTATTATTTGAAAAAGTAAAATATAAAAAAAAAAAAAAAAAAAAAAAAAATTCTAATAAGTACTCTCTTCCACTTTTATTTATTATTAGTTTTGGTACTTATTCATTTCGTAATTCGTATACAAATGAATGACTACATTGATTTAATTGATATCCATTGTTTTACACATCATTTACGACTATTACAATGGTTTGACGTCATCATCATCATTGACCCTGTTGAATATAGGCCTCCTCCCTTGATAGTGATTTGACATAGGTTAATATTAATAATATATTTTTTTTTTTTTTGTTTAAACAGTATTTTAAAGTAGAAATTGCGAAACCACTAGCAAAATATTATATTAAATAATTAACGTTTACATAAGTAATACTTAAAACGTCATATTCACGGCATTTGATACAAAAACAAAATACCTATTCATTCTCCAAAAACTAGGAAAACGAGGCATTTGTCATAGTTTTTCGTCGATTCTATTTGTTTTAAAGAAATCATTTACTCTGATGTACGTACATTTTAAATAATCCTAAAATATTTCACGTTCTCCTCGTTCTTTAGTAAAAAGGTACGTATAGTATGTACCTATATAGCTACCTACAAGCTCTTCTTAGCATACTGAATTCACGTCATGCCATCACTAATTAGGCCATACAAACCTCATGATTGGGATTGACAACTACATAATTGTTTTGACATTACGCTTTGATTCAATTGGTAAATTCTCGATAGATACAATTACAGTTTAATTGAATCATCATAGTGTGAAGGCTCAATTGACGCTGAATGTTTGAGTTCGGCGCTACGAAACCGAGTTAGATTTTCACGATGAAATACATAATACATACATAATTATGAGCTAGTAGATTTTTAAAAATCTAATCAACAATACCTAACTTTAATGTTTTTAAACTGCTTATGACGCATTTTTGAGCACATAAATTAACGTATGATATACTGCTACGCACGTAGCACTAGTTTAGGCACAGAGCTTGCAACTATGAGCTACGCCGTAGCCGCACGTCTACGGAACTTTTACAGTATTTGTAATGCAGTATGCTACGAGTACGAGTATGGAAAAGTACAGGGTACGAGTGTATGTTGCACTTTATAGTTACGGTGTCACCGACACTCCAAGCGTCGGTGCCAAGAAGTTCCAAGAAAATTAATAATGTAGTCCAATTAGGTAATTTTTACAAATAATATGCACGTGCTCTTAGTAATAATCCTGTTTTAAAACTTGCAAGCAGTTTATTTCTCCTTTCATGACCATCCACAGTCCTAATCATAAAATACTGAACACTATAATGGCTTCCAAAACAACACACATAAAAATAACCTCAAACATAAAAATAATCAAACATGACAGCTAGATTAAGACTTAGCGCTAACACTTTTAATTCGCTTCAAAAGGCTAAGTTAAGTCAAGGATCGCTTAACACCACAAAATGGCGAAAATTTTCCAATCAGCCCCTGTAAATTGGAAAACTTTTATATGCGTTCAAAAGTCCAGGTGTATTTCTATCGTTGGCAAGTTGAAGCTTAGTTTTTGTTCCAATGGTGGTGTCGAAAAAAACCCTTTAATTAGTTCTCGATTGAAAATTGATGCCGTAAAAGTGAAAGTCATTTATCGAGTGCAAATTAGCTTTGGTTTTTGTTGAGGCATTGGTGAAAAGATGATAAGTAGGATTGGAAATTCACTTTTTCTGGTGTATGACTTGTGGCATATCACAACGTTAGATGCTGTTCCCAATAGAAATAGAACTAGGTACACAAAAAAGGTGGTGAAAACTTGGGATTTGTAAGAGTATGATTACTGATTGACTCTGAAAATATATTAACTGTTATTAGTATTACCTACCTGTTTGGAGAAAAAATCCAAAAGACTGCAACGAACACATTCGCATTATTTGTAGTCATCATCCATTCATCTCAAAGTTTCTGAACTTTAGACTGAACGAGTATTCCATTAACCCTCTTAGCTCAAACTAAATTCACTGTCAAAATTCTCCAACGAAGACACAAACTCCGAACCCCTCGATCGCCACACCGCCACCTGATAACTTGAGTTATCGTCACTTTAACTGATCGGCACAACAACGATGTTATTATTGTCGCAAATTGGTTTTTGGCTCGGTTCGGTCCGCGACCGCACCCAGCTCGCGGTCATTAGCCATTTTGGCAGCTACATGAGCGTCTGACTTATGACTTTATGAGATTCCAACGCTTTCTAAATTGCTTTCCACGTACGGTGTTATTTGATGTTATATTAAAAGGCGCTTGAGAATCTGTTACCTACATTATTTTTTTCAAAAATTATTTACGACTAGCTTCTACCCGTGACTTCTTTCTTGTTTAAACATAAAATGTATCGTATGACATTTGGTAATACTGTAGCTTCTCATTGGTTAAAGAATTTTCAGAATCGGGTTAGCAGTTTCGAAGATAACCCCCTACAAACAAACTCACAAATTTGACCCTTTATCATATTAGTATAAAAAAATAAATTTAGATCTTCCATAAATATAAATTTAGATCATCGTCTGCCAATTCTTTTCTCAACTGTATTGTGATCGGCTTCCATTCTAACCGTATGCAGCTGAATTTCAGTATTTTACATGGAACGACTGCCTATCTGACCTCCAGTCCAGCCCGATTAACTGTATAACTGTGCATGATGTTTGCATATTATAGTTAGGTATATTAATCATAATACTAACTTGTTTCTTTATACGAGTGTATCATACATCATTAGTTTGGCTGATAGGGTTGAATCAACGAAGATATACCCGAACGCCTTAGTAACCATTATCTACTACCAGTAAGGGGTACTCGAAACGATCAATCGCCTTCAATTTCTATTGTAGTAATATTGTCAATCGCTTCAATTACACTTGGTAGACGATCAACTTGCGCATCAATGTGTATCAATCACGTAAAATTTGATAATTGCAATTGATCGTTTCGAAAATGTATGAAAACTTATTTCATCATCTGCAAACTTTGTGTAAGTACTGTGGTAGGTGGTTACTTCGACATCTCTTTCTATCCCTGAATTACAGACGAACGTCTAGCTGATAAAAATCAACCCTACATTATGTCTATTCTGGGATATCCAGTATTCGTTTCTTGATTGGCACGGTGCATTACTCGTAATGACGGGTCGGATCACATTGGAATCTAATGTCTATGTTTATCATTAGAGTATCAGTCTAATTTTAGACGTTCATTCACAGTTAGTAGAATACGTTAGTACTTGTACTTATTTGGTTTTCGAAATACATAAACTACGTTATTGTTTATTATTCACCACACTATTAAAAATCGCTTGTTATAATGTTAGTAGACGATTCGTAATTTTGAAAGAAGTAGAGTGAATGTTCCGGTCCCGAAACAATTAGGGTCTTCCCCTCCAGGCGCGTTATTATCGGATACGTTATTTTGATACCTGTTTTCAATATGTTTTGTGCTACGACGGCCACGAAGTTACACACTGCTGCGATAATAACAACGCAATGGAAGTAGGACGCTTGCGTTCCTCCGTCCTGTGATATTCCGATATGAACTCTTAGAACCATTTGTATTAGGACGTCAATGACGTTAGTACAGTACCTCAATAATATGGTTTACACGCACATGTAAAAAATATCTGACGATAAAAACGCAGTTGTATGGCAAGGAATCGGGACGCATTATTGCAATAACGCATCCGATATTATCGGCCGATAATAACGCGCCTGTGGGGGAGAGCCTTAAGTGTTATATAGCTGTTTTGCAAATTAAAATCAGTTTTTTCTCAGTATGTTCGCACTACTTTCATTACTGGTTCAAAAAACTCAAAACTACGCACCGTTTTCCCAAAAGCAACAAAACCAAATTTCCAAACCTTTTACGCAGTCACAGTAAAATAAAACTACCTTAATATATTTAATAAAAATATAGTAGGTACCCAACTAAAAGTTCAAACTATCGCTGAAATGACTAGAAATACAGTTACACAATAAATACTAACGAAGCAACTCAACGTCTGCGGTTTGCTGCGACGAGTATTTTTAGAGCTAATCAACATTCCTGGCACATACAGCGCCATGTCTCATTAGCACACCTTTGTCTTTAATTAACAATGTAGTACTAATTATTGTACCCACAATAATTATAAGGGCCGGTGACTATACATTGATGCGTAGAATGCATGTGTCGGTTCTATTCATACCCGCATTTGGCATTGCATAGAGAATGTTCTATTGTCATCGAATTTAAATTATCTTGTCAGATTCTCGAGTTAGATAGATCACGTATTACTACAGTACGTGTTAGTACCTACTTTAGTACTCTAGTCGAAAGCCAAGCTTATTGAATCTTCAATAGGCTCGGTATTCAAATCAAATTTTAGAAGTCGCTAACGGTCACACGTTTATATTAAAATTCTAAAAATCTTTTTTACTTCAAATCAAAATCGCACATAAAGATTCAAAGTTTTGGGTCTAACATGCGACTACTCGTAGAAACTATAATACGTTTCTGTAACATCAAATTAAATAGTTTAATAGTTAACCAAAAGACTACGTACCGAGACTCTCCGTGCCTCGGAAAGCACGTTAAGCCGTTGGTCCCGGCTGTCATTCGTAGATCTTTGACAGTCGTTACGGGTCGTCAGAAGCCCGAAAGTTTGACAACCAGTCTTACCAAGGGGTATCGTATTACCCAGTAACTGGGTTGTGGAGGTCAGATAGGCAGTCGCTCCATGTAAAATACTGGTATTCAGCTGCATCCGGTTAGACTGGAAGCCGACCCCAACATAGTTGTGAAAAGGCTAGGCAGATGATGAATAGTTAACCAAAAGAACATACCACCACTAGGTCTCCAAGGAGATTTCCAGTGATGACCTAATCTGGTACATCCAGAACTCCAATTTACCCTTCCCAGTGATCACTGGGCAGAGCTTCGTTACTTTTATTAGTCGTTAAAACTTTTTAAAACTTTGGTAAAAGGTGCTTTCAGACTATACAAATATATATATAGCAAGACGAGAGATAGATTTATTATCTAAAACTAAATTCAAATCAAGGTACGCTTAAATAAATTTCCAAATAATAATAAGTTTTGTTGATTTTAAATAAGTACTAAATATAAAGTTGAAAGTATATGATTTGTCTTAAATGATTTTGTATTTATTCATGAAGTTTAAAAGTATCTCATTTGACAGTTGCCGCCAAAAGTACTGATATTTTCTAACGGAATGGAATGGAAACATGATTTTGGAGCATCGTCTAGTTTCTAGGTAGTTCTTTTCGAGCCTCGGAACCTAAAGGTTGTCTTTAAGAAATATAAAGTCTACTGATATATATTGAGTTTGTTAAATATTGCTATCCTATACCAAGTTCAGACGATGTTAAATACATGTTTATATAACTATTTTTACTGATAACTATCTACTATTTTCATTTACCGTTTACACCTTAAACAAGTTGTATAGACTAGTTATCGATAAACAAATAGTTATTTAAACATGTCTGTAACAACGTCGGTCGCAACGTGCCACGATGCGACGTCGTAACGTGTGAATGTGTTCAGTACGAAAAATTCTGTATTTATATTCTTACATAGGATAGCAATATTTAACAAACTCAATAAATATCAGTACAGACTTAAGATTTCTGAGCATAATTCGCGTATATCCTGCTAAAACTGCACTCATGTGCAAAAGTATCATCTGCATGGCTCCAACTCTATTAACAAGCTACCTAAACGTTGGAAGGAGCTAAATAACAATGCATTCAAAGGTCAGTTGATAGAGTTTTTATCGCAAAAAGCATATTATAGTGTGTCTGAATTTTTATTCGGAAAACATGTCTGACATTAATTTAGTTATAATGTAAGTAGTTGTAAGTTTGACAGAGCAGTTTCGTAAATTACTTTGATGTACTTATGCAGATAGTTTAATTATTTTATAGATTGATTAAAAGTATTAATGTGCCGGAAATATTTGTACGCCAATATATAAGGCTAAACATGATTGGACTATAATGTAATACCATAAAACATGCCACGACGCGACGTCGTATCGTAATACGGTCGAAATATCTTGGCAAGTCTTAACATAGGCACTATGAACTTTCACGCATTTTCTCTCACTCACACTCGCCTCATGCTACCATTTGGTTCCTAAAAAATGTTACTGCGCTGCCTTCTGCGCGAAGTTCAGACTTGCCAAGATATATCGGTGGATAATCGGCTATGCGTTTTAGCTCTTAGGGTCATAACATAACACACCTTATATTAAAAAGTCGGTAAACAAAATATTTATTCGACGTACCATCTACCTACTACTGATTACTGTTTATACTGACATTTTCGTTTCATAAACAGGTGAGTTACTCAACGTCACATAAAGCACCGTTGAAGTCTCTGAGTAGTCCTTAAGCTTGCGGCTTTCACAACTTTTTCATTTATTTTTCTTTAAAAAATGTCGTCAAGAGGTTTCTTGGCAATGCTCATTAGTAGAAAATAATGAGTTGCCTATACACAAGTAAATAGCGATTTTGTGAGTACTTTGAGAGGTAAGATAATTTTATAAATCAAAAGTCCGTGTACCTTTATTATTTTATCCTAATTAATGCCATATTCATGAAGAGTACCGCCTCCAAATTCAATTTCTAGTGACTAGTTTCTTGTTATAAATCGGCCTGTATTTTCAAGTGGGCTTACATAGGATTTGTTGTTGTCTTCCTGTTTATTACTATAACATCACCCGTCTTCCTGATAGGGAAGCCCTGTGACACGAAAGAACCACACTTTAGTGAAATTTTGAGACTTCCCCTCATTTTCATAATCATCATCATTCTCCTGCCCTTATCCCAATTTATTTGGGGTCGGCGCAACACGTCTTTTTCTTCCATACTTCTCTATTAGTCGTTATCTTGTTAGTCACTCCCTTTCTAGTCATATCATCTTTCACACAGTCCATCCATTGTTTCTTTCATATAACAAATTAACAAACAAATAACAAACAAATAATAATAATCTTTATTACATAAGAAAGTGAATTACAAAATAATAGTGTGAAGTCCCTGACACTTGTGCTAGGTGATAAACCTGTGTTACAAGTGCCAGTGCCCTCTCCCGGGAGTAAATACTATTGAAAACTTATGCAATAAGACTAACAATGAAAAAAAATAATAAGACTAAACTAATACAAAAAAGTTTAGAAAAAGCCTGTAGTGGTGATTGTGTGTGTGTGTGTGTGTGCGTGTATTATGTGTGGTGGGTGTGTGTGTGTGTGGGATTATTTTATTCACTCGCTAACAATTCACATTATAAAGCAACTGCGATGTTTCACAGCAAAATCACGAAAACCACAAATAATCTGCCTTCCTATTGGTTAATTTATTTCAATTGCCAACGTCAGTTCAAAAATTAAATTTACATGACTGTCTGCATCTCGGCGAAAATTTAATAGTTCAACCATGTCGAGGTGTATACATATTGCAGTCAAAACTCATATCCAGTCAAAAGTACTTTTAACTATTAAAATCAGTCAAAAGTACTTATAACTATCAAAATCAGTCAAAAGTACTTTTGACTGTAAGCTCTCAAGCTCTTGACAATAGTACTTTTGACTGAAATTATAGTCAAAATTAGTTTTGCCCAATGGAGCTGGTTAAAAGTAGTTTTGACTGGTTCTATCAGTCAAAACTCTTAAAAAGTTAAGGTGGCCGATTTAATAATTAATTTAAATTAATTAATTAATTATTTAAATTTTAATTAATTAATTAAATTAATTAATAATTAAACGAATTAATAATAATTGTTAAAAAAGAATTAACGTAATTGTGATTATTGTATTGCATTTTTTATATACTTTTTATATCTAAACCTTAACCTAAACCTTCGTAATAAAAGAATTTACAACATATAAAATCTTTTATTACATACTAACTAGTTAAAAGTGATTTTGACTGATGCTCTAGTGGTTAAAAGTAGTTTTGACTAAGAACGTTAGTCAAAATCACTTTTAACCACATATTGTCAGTTAAAATCACTACGAGTATTAACTCAGATTTTCCGACAAAACTACTTTTGACCAAACGGTTCAGTCAAAAGAGTTGCACGAAACCAACATTAATTTAACGGACACTTTAAATTCATGCCATCCCTTATAATTTGTATCAAAAAGAAAGTGACAGCATCAATTTAAAGTCTCCGTTAAACTAATGTTGGTTTCGTGCAACTCACCGTTTGCCTTTTTACTACTTGTTATTGAATTTATTGAATACTTTTTTTTTTTAAACAGTGAAAGTAATCAATACTGTTATATAAGTCAAGCTTTACCAAACATGAAACTAAATCACTGCTCGATGAAACATTATTTTTCCTCATCGAAAATCGAGAACCCCATTGACTTATCCAAGAGTATAATTAAAAATATCAGAGTTATGATAAAAAAAATAATCGTAAGATAAGGTACTTATGAATCGAACACTAGCCACGAACAAATCAGAGCCTGGCAACGGTCCAGAAAAAGCACAGACATACCTACCCAAAACTGCAACCGGAATCCTTCGCAGGAAGACATTTAAATAAGAATGGTCAATTAAAATCCCCTCAGCACAGAATTCATTGCTACTCCAAGTCCACATCACTCGAAGTGTAGAATATTTAGAGCAGTAATATTATAAATTCTGAATATAAGTGCTCTCACTGAATTCTGAGTATGTACTTCAGAAAATTACGGGAAGGCGGTCTTATCCTCTTGAGCTGCCTCTCCCAAAGGTTTGAACTCAAATTATTATCTGCATAGCTCTTGTACAAAGTCGTGCTACAACCTATAAGCCACTGATTTCCTCTTTTGATATTTTAACGTAATAGGAAATGATAAAAGATGTTTTATATTTAGCATTTCCGTGTTGTTCACATTTTATCTGAGGAAAAATATGTTTTCTGTAGACAAATTAAAGTCTTGAATCAACGCTGCTATATTTAAATTCTTTACATCCCAGTTTTAAATAGAAATCAATAATATCCTATTTTTTTCTATAGTTGAATATACTCGTATAAAGAAATGTTTGCAACATTTACTGTAAAACTCAGTAAACTAGTAGTAACTAGTAGTGTAGTATTGTACTCTGTTGTTGTCAGTTGTTGTTGTTGTTGTTGTTGTTGTTTGCTTTTATTACAGAATTGGACAAAACTTTAAGCAACTTTCTAACAGACTTAATAACAATCTCTGACCAGCTGAACTATTAAATAAACATAAAAAGCAAGGTTTCAGTGTCAAAATTCATTAAGATCATTAAACTTTAATAAACATTAAAAGAAGCGAAAACTTAGCGAAACCGGGAGCTCCGCGACATGGCGATAATTATTCAAATCGCCTCTCTTTATATTTTTATTCGGATGTTATAATAAAAATTTAATTTCACGTAATTTAATTCTTATCTTCAGCGGCAAGACCATATCTCTGAAGAAAATTCGTAAATTATTCATGAAGAAAGTTTTAACGGGGACATGATTTTAAAACCGACATTTGTAAGCTATGCGGCAATAACTCTGTAGGATTTTAAACGATTGCTGGAACTAACTCGCAGTATTAGTGATGTTACGTACTTTTATGAATTTAATGTATGAAACGAGATTATGTTTGAATTGTTACGGCTCTTGATATTTTTTCTTGATGGGTCTGGCTTTTTCGTAACTTACATTTTGGGTCTTCTTACCAAAAGCAGAAACGTAATAAATCCCAAGTTTACAAACGACCAGAAAGATTTAAGTAGTTACAAAGAAGCCTCTGGAGCACTTAGGGAGACTCTCCTCTATCTAACATTAATTCACTAGGTAGGTATACACCCACAATCAATCTGCCTAGCCTTTTCCCAACTATGTTGGGGTAGGCTTCCAGTCTAACCGGATGCAGCTGAATACCAGTATTTTATTTGGCGCGACTGCCTATCTGACCTCCACAACCCAGTGACTGGGTAATACGATACCCCTTGGTAAGACTGGTTGTCAGACTTTCGGGCTTCTGACGACCCGTAACGACTGTCAAAGATCCACAAATGACAGCCGGGAACGGCTTATCGTGCTTTTCGAGGCACGGAGGAGTCTCGGTGTGTAAAGATGGTCACCCATCCACGGACCGACCCCGGCAAGCGTAGCTTAACCTGATGGATCGACCCCTGCGGCTGTTATTACTTAGCCACGAAGTCCACTAGGTATACACCCACAATAATAATAATATTTATGTGAGAATGCTGGTATCCATAACACACGTAATTTTTTTTTTTTGGATACCAGAGTTCTTGCAGAGACTGCTTATAACACTAGTGGTTACATAATTGTAATACGCTATTTTTGTATACGCATGGTGTTGTTTGTAAATGTTTGATTGTTCAACCATTTTGTTCAATAAATCTTTATTTTATTTTTTTATGAATAATAATAATAATACCCCACCGCCGTATCTCTACGTTGACGTCGTGGTGGGGCTTGCGCGCTCCGAACTCTGGGTCTGTGCCGATAGAGTTTACTTTGCCGAAACAGGTCTAGGGTGAGGAGCCAGACCAAGAGAGATACGTGAACCCGCAGGGAGTATGTGGCGAGCTGTTGGGCAGTAGCGACCCCACGGACCCTATTTCCCGGGAGAAGTCTTGTTCTTCACCTCTGGCTTGCCTTTATTGACCGGCTGGAGTGAACACTGACGGGAACAGAGCTCCCAACTCATTCTTGCCTTTATTGGCCGGCTTGAGTGGAGATTCGCAAGAGCAAACGTGCTCGTGTAACGTGTAAGTGCTTGTAGGGATCTTGACCATCTTCCGGGCTCTGGGATTGTTCTGAGAGCCGTGGAATACCTCTCCACTCCTCAAGCACCTCAGGACATGTTGCCCCTTGTCGCTACGTCACTATGTGCTAGCGACCGTTTCCGGGGGCCCATTATTGTGTGTGCAAGTCACCCCCTGCCAATTTATCTGTGTATATTATATAACATTGGTCAGGCAGGGGACATAGTTCTTCCATAGTTCAAGGTACCCAATCCATGTAGCCACCCCAACCCATAGGCCCAATGTGTTTTGTTTCCATGTTCTGCAATAGTGCTGCACCAACCGGGGGTTGTCCTTGGATGCACTTGCATAGTGCATACAGGGATAATCGTCGGCTGGTGCCTCCTCGTCGTTTGAAATTGTCTAAGGGGCCTCTGCGAGTTGGCTTCGGCCCCTCGTATGCCTTCCAAAGGTCCGGGACCCCAGGGTCCCGAGATTTTGGCTTAGACAAGAAATAATAATAATAAAATTTGAAATTGTCTAAGGGGCCTCTGCGAGTTGGCTTCGGCCCCTCGTACGCCTTCCAAAGGTCCGGGACCCCAGGGTCCCGAGATAAGCCAAAGACAAAAAAGAATAATAATAATAATACTTTATTTTCAGACCATGGTGCCCATTTTGTTAGTAACAATGTTCTTAAAGACTAGTGTTAGTAACATTTAAAACTACCCACAACAAAACATATAAAAATAAAGTATACAACAAACACTACTGCGCCATTCCATGAGAAATGGCGCAGCAATGATTGATGTAGGTACGATTGTACCGACTAGCGATCATGCTAAGGATGCTGTTGAAGCTGCCACGTACTCTACGCACCAGGGATGCGCATCTTTTACGCATCGTAGCGTAAAAGCAGTCTACACGATTTTCAGCAAACATCCCTGATGCACTACAGAATCGCGGCAGCCCCATCAGCACCCTGAACGCATTATTAAATTGGACTCGAAGGGCACTGTAAGACTTTTGAGTATAGTCAGCCCACAGGCTGCACGTGTAGAATGATGTACAATAAGATCTAAAAAGTGTAATTTTGACTTCTGTCGAACAACGTGCAAACCTGCGAGCTATAATGTTCGCCCGCACTGCCAGCGCCCTCCGTTCCCTCTCGATGTCATCATTGTCCTTGAGGTCAGAGGTCAGCATATGTCCTAAGTACTTAAATTTAGACACCCTACGTAAAGCTGTAACATTAAGCGTAATGTTGGGAAACACGTCACCTGTACTGTTTCCTCTGGCCTCAAAGACCATGACTTCACTTTTGAACGGATTATATTTTAATCCGTGTTGCTCGGCATATGCTTCACAGATGGTAAGGAGCTTTTTAATACCACATACCGATGCACTCAGTAGAGCCATGTCATCAGCATAGCTTATGTTGTTCACATTAATACCGTCTATGTGACAACCTACCCTGGTGCTACTGAGTGCTACAATCAGATCGTTCATATACATGTTGAATAGGGTTGACGAGGACAATCCTCCCTGCCTCACCCCGCACTCCAACCTGTACGATTGCGACATGGTTCCCGACCATCGCACGCCATTGACCTGATTTCCATACCAGTACTTGCAGATGTTAATGAGTTCTATTGGTAGATTAGTGTTTTCTAACTTTTTCCACAGGATATCGTAGGAAACCAGGTCAAAGGCTTTCGAAAGATCAAGAAAACATGCGTGAACTGCGGTTTGGCGTCGTGTGTAGTATTTGACAGCATGCTTAACACACAAAACTGCACTTTCAGTGGATGGCCCGAAAGTCGAACTGATGGTCATGAAGTTCAATGTGTTTGGTCAGCTGTGAGTTCAGCATGCTGTCAAACACCTTTGATACCACTGTGGCAAGAGAGATAGGTCTGTAGTTATTCCTATCAGATAGATCAGCTGTCTTATTTTTAACGACAGGTATTACAATGGTTCTAATCATCTGTTCAGGCAGATATGAGTGGCTTAGACAAAAGTTAAACAGCAGAGCCAACAATCTCGGTAAGTGGGGTCCAGCCTGCTGCAGATGTTCAATGCTCAACCCGTCATGGCCGGGAGATTTACCTCTAGTCATTGATTTGATAATCAACTTGACTTCTCTAGTTGTACATCTAAAGCCTATCTTTTCACCGTTCTTAACATTGATCACCGACTGCGAGGACCCCAACGGCGATTTGACAGTAAAATGTTGTCGAAACAGATCTGCTATGTCACCGGCATCGCTAACGCCGTCGATACACACGGGAGTAACCGGTTTGTTATTAATTTTATTTGTAGCTTTCCAAAAAGATCGAAAGTCGTTTTTTGAGTGATGAGAGGCCAAAATATCCATTTTTACCTGTTCTTCATGGTTCTGACACCATCTCAGTTGATTTTTAAAAAATTTCCTGGCCTCACACATCTCGTTATAAATTGCACCTGAATTTGGTTTGCCATACCAACACCACAAATAAAATTTCTGCTTAGCTTCCCTGTGTGCCTCACTAACATATAAGTTCCACCCTGTAACAGGTTTCTTTTTCTTACGTATAATATGTTTACTATGTTTGCTACACAATGCTGCCTCTCTTAATATTTTTACAATATTGTTATACAAACTCTCGATGTTGTCTATGCTGTAAAATATTACAAGTGTAATCTGCACATTTTGTAAACTCTTCTGGAAAGCCAAGAAGTCTTAAGAGTCTATGACATTCAGTTATGTATTGATTAACTTGATCTACACTTCTTTCCCCCCATATAACATCATTTACAATTGGTATAGATTCTAGTATCTTGGGTGAGACTATGCCCAGATTACACTCCATTATTAACGGAAAGTGGTCCGACCACAGTACGTCATACTTGACAAACACTCTGCGCACTGACGGCACAGCTGCCTTAGAGACTATACAGTGATCGAGCCATCTTCGCGATCCGTGAGCCTCGCTCACAAAAGTGAAACAATCGAACGAATTAGAAACGCCCTTCAACATTTCTACATCAATGCAAGTCCACTCCTGGTCCTCACAAAATAACGATAGTTCATTATAAAACTGTTCAGTAGGGTGCGCATTAAAGTCACCTAGTATGTATACACAATCAATGTTACAACTGTCTATGATAGTGCTTACCGACCCGAGGATGTCCGTAAACTCGACTAGATTCGCCGCTGCGTTCACAGGCATGTAAACATTCACCAATAGTATTGACCGCTCAGGTAACACTACGCATATCGCACATATTCGCGGATTATTGCACTGCACCACTGTCACATTAGGAAACACTTTTTGCCGCCAGAGTATTCCGAGACCACCGTGAGGACGTCCTCGTAACATGCCCGACGACATGTCCACCGCCGAGGTCCCCGTGCAGCTAAAGTCGTCATCAATACTGCTCAAGTATGAAATATCACTGCGCAACAACCATGTCTCCTGAAGAGCTATGATTCACACAGCTCACGATTCCATCTACAGAGCGCTTGACACTTACAATTAAAAGTAGCCAATTGAATAAAGGTACCTATTTTTATAACCAATACAAACATCTTTTAGACTATTTCCAGAAATAATTTCACCACAACAAAGCCTCAATGACGTAATTGCTCGTGCTGACGTAATACTTATTCACTAAAACTCAAACAAAATTACGTACCGCGCTGAATATCGCACGTTAACGTTCTTCAAGACGTTAAATTACGAACAAGAAATCAAGTCGGCTATGAGTTGCTAAAGTTTAGCTTGTGCTTTGTTATAACAAATTTACAAAGCGAAATAAGAAAGCAAACAAGTAAATGGAGAGTTGGAGTCATCGTTTACTTATACACGAACGTTTTAGTGTAAACAGTTAGCTTGGAATACGCTTACAACGGGCGTCGAGTTGAAAAGTTAGTTTCCAGTACAAATAGCTGGCAGCGAGCCGGCCCGTACCTATGTTGTTGCGATCTTTACAATGACGCCTCATTATTAGTTTAAATCCATATTCTCAAATATTTAACTGTCAACTTGTTTTGAGTTTTAGTTGAACAGAATTCAGAGTTAATTTGCAATTGGGGACTGCAGAGAAGCAAACATACAGTTTATGAATGTATTCATAAACTCTATGTTATAAAACAGTCAAAATAACGTCGGGAGCCGATAAATCCTTTATCTTTTCTGTGGATATGACCACTGGGGTCCGATTCACAGACAGGAACGATTTTGACATCGGACCTTCGTGGACCCTCTCGCATTTAGAAGGTTATGAAACTGTTAAGAGAATAGGCCCTATTCTCGCGTCTGCTATGCTGTAAGGTATTGCTTCCTTCTTCGAGCCTGACTCATTGTCCAAAAATCCGATTCAATTACCTATATGCAGTGTGTAATTTTACTGAAAATTAGACTCAAAACATGAATTAATAATAGGTCTTTACCTATGAAATTGCCGTTTTGTATGAAAAAATTTAAACGAATTTTTTTCATGCATTTTTTATTTGTATTAATCGAAGTAATCACCCATGCAATCAATGCATCTTTGCCAACGCAGTGGCAGTTTATTGATGCCCTTCTTAAAGAAATCAGCTGGACGGGAGGCAACAAATTCTTCAAAGGCATTTTGTACTGCCTCTCGGGTATTGAATTTTTTTCCCGCCAAGAAGTTATCCAAATTCTGGAAAAAGTAGTAGTCTGTAGGCGCAAGGTCTGGTGAGTAGGGCGGATGACGGAGAGCTTCCAACCCCAGTTCTTGCAACTTGGAGACCGTCTGCTGTGCAGTATGAGGTCGCGCGTTGTCGTGCAGGAGCAGCGGAGACGAGCGATTGACCAATGCTGGTTGGAGATGTGCCAGCTTCTCCATCATTGTGTTCAGTTCTTCACAGTACACATCTGAAGTAATGCTCACCCCGTTTGGTAAGAAGCTGTGATGAATTACACCGGCGCTAGACCACCAAACAGTGACCATCACTTTTCTAGGGGTAAGTTTTCGTTTAGGGCATTGTTTAGGTGCTGAACCAGGATCCAACCAACTTGCTGAGCGCTTGCGGTTATCACACAGAATCCGTTTTTCATCGCAGGTAACTATGCGGTTCAAAATTCCTTCATTTGTGTGTCTGTTGAGCAGTGCAAGGCACGTCTCGACGCGTACTTCGCGCTGGCGATCATTGAGTTCGTGGGGCACCCATTTGTCAAGCTTTTTTACCTTGCCAATTTGACGCAAATGGACCAATGTTGTTTTGACGCTAACGTCGAAAGCTGCTGCTAATTCAGCCGTAGATTGTGTATCATCAGCTTCCACAATCGCCTTTAATTCGTCATTGTCGACCAAAGTCTTCGGACGACCGCGAGGTTCATTTTTCAGGTCGAAATTTCCAGAACGGAAGCGAGCAAACCAATAACAAGTGGTGCGTTGGTTTGTAGTGTTAGCTCCGTAAACGTCGTTGATGTTGCGTGCCGCTTGTGCCGCGTTGCTGCCACGACGGTACTCATATTCCATAATTACTCGAATTTTTAACGTATCCATGATGACGAAAAAGATTGAAATGCGATGAAAATGTAACACTAATCAATAAACAAATGACTACTTTTGGAAAAAAAGTCCATGTTTTTAAAATAAAATTAATTTGAAATTAGAATTCTTAGCTAAACAAAAATTATTTTGATTTGAAATGGCCAGTACTGCAGAACGGCAATTTCATAGGTAAAGACCTAATATAAACCGAGCCCATCACAAATTTAAGAATAACAAACTAAATACGCGAAATAATTAGTAAACCTTTCTTTACAAGACACAACACATACATACATAAACAACAAGATACAAGAAAAACTAATTCATAATTCATATGAGATGAATACACGATACGAGGCCTAATCGCTGAAGCCAGAAATCACGCACAATTCATAGGTACGGTGATTTATATGCAAATGTACTTATGGTACAAGCGATCCCTATTGGAGCAGCCTGCCGGCGTCAATTGAAGACTAATTTGCGCGCCAATCAAATTTCTGTTAATTATGACGCTGTCATTACGTATGTCTCACTGTTTGTGCATTTATAAACAGAAGATGAATTTACAATGTTATATGTTAATGTGTTACCTACTTGTCAGACGTCAAATACTGGAAGTAGACATTTGAAATGGCAGGTAGGTACGTTTTGGGAAATAATATTCAGAATTAACATTCCATTCTTCTCGATAGACTCTTAGTAAAAACACCCATAAATGAGCTAACCAAAAGTGCCTGTGAATGATTTTAAAGAAATAAATGCTTTAACATATAACTTAGATAACACGTTATGAACAATGTTAGCTGAAAACTAACCTACGCCTTGTAAAACGCCTTACCAAGTATTCCAAAGTGCGAAATCAAGAAAATTAATTGTCCCAAGCACAAGATGCGTAGATATATTATATATCCACCTAATAATTTAAAGTAAGAAGACTTTTTAACTTTAAAATAACTGATAGAGAATAATTTTATAATTTATGTCAGATAAACAACAAATTAATTGTTTAAGATACTTCGCAGAAAGTTCCGTTTTCTTGAACTTTTCTCGTTACATAAACAGTGTAGAATATCGTCAGTGTTGTGATTCGTTGTGCTCTATTTACATAACAACAGGAGTTCTTGATCCATTCAATTGACTTTATTATTACGTTACAATCTCAGACCAAATAAAAAACAAAGACATAGCGCTGACAACAGTGAAGTGAGGCTGGTTTCGTAACATGTGTGCACTTAGTAAGGTGTAGTTAGGTGTAAATGTGTGCGTGCGAGCGTGTATGTACAGAGCGAGGTGTAGTTTTACGCATGCCACACTGAATTGTTCGCAGCGCTATGTCTTGGTTTTTTAATTAGTCTGAGGTTACAATTAGAACCAAAACGGGAATCAGATTTATTTTTTTAATAATTCTGCAACTTCTTCTGCGTCTTCTAAGTATTGCTATGAATTTCTGGCTGGCTCATGTGCTTCACGCACGAGTTTTTAAATCATTATAGTCTACCATCCCAAAGTAAATACATGAGGCGTTAGTCATCGGCAACAATGCTTGCACAGTAAACGTACAACTACCGACAGTTATACAAACGGCCGATTGGATTTGAAACAAAGCTAACGAACCGTTGAATCATGTAAACAGGGGCCAAGACGACCGTCTTGTTTATCCAAAGAGCCTTTGCTTCATTAGGATCCAATTTACTGTCAACAAATTAATCCCCTTTCAGTGCTATTGTATAACCGATACCGTTTTGCTGTTATCTGATGATAAACAATCGAACAAGAAGCATTTAATTTCAGGTAATTTGTGATATAAGCCGGGTTTAGCCGGGTTGCTAAGTACGAACTATTATATCGTACATTGTATGAGGTGCCTTGATTATAGCTTAATTGCGTGTGGTGTTGTAAGACTAATGATGACATTCAATTGAATGGATAAATTTCTATTCAGGGATTGACTTCTGAAAGAGGATTTAATTAGAAGCATGGTATATTGGCATACAATACAGTTATTTCAAATTGGCTAGCTAAACTCTGCAGACGCGATGGGTAGCAATATCTAAACAATCAATCCGCCTAGCCTTTTCCCAACTATGTTGGGGTCGGCTTCCAGTCTAACCGGATGCAGCTGAATACCAGTATTTTACATGGAGCGACTGCCTATCTGACCTCCACAACCCAGTAACTGGGTAATACGATACCCCTTGGTAAGACTGGTTGTCAGACTTTCGGGCTTCTGACGACCCGTAACGACTGTCAAAGATCCACGAATGACAGCCGGGACCAACGGCTTAACGTGCTTTCCGAGGCACGGAGGAGTCTCGGTATGTAAAGAATGGTCACCCATCCACTGACCAACCCCGGCAAGCGTAGCTTAACCTGATGGATCGACCAATAGCAGCAATATCTAAACACGATATAATAAAAAATAAAAATATTTGATGTTTTTTTTGGAAGGTCAATGACTTGCAGTCAGTGTTGTTACTTGAAGTATGAGTTGACAAAAACTGTTTTCTTATATTTTAACGTGTTTAGATCGATATCTACCATACCTATCACGTTTGGGACGTTTAAACATAAAAAAAAAAACAGATTTTTGAAACTAATATTTCAAGTGACTACAACAACTTACCGCGGTCGATGACCCCACCAAAAAAAAAACATAAATTAATTTATTGTTTGTGTTATCATGTTTAGCTATTGATACCCATCGCATCTGCGAAGTTTAGCTAACCAATTTAAAATAAGCCTGTATAATTCCTTACACCTTAGGATCAAAAGATCATGGAAATCATCATGATCATGCAGGATCAAATGCCACTGCCACACGAACAATCTAAAGCAAATTTAAGCTCAGAAAGCGCTAAGATAAATACGAAATTAAAAGAAACACAGAATCCAATAACAATACAACCGACTTTAAATACGATAAGCAAATTAAATAAACAGAACAGTACAGAACAAGACCATTCTCTTATTTTCAATAGTCGGCTAATAAAGGCAATCATTGAATAAGTCGAGCAGTTCAAGAAAGCAAACGGCGAAACCGGAATACAATGCATCACAACTGGGAACTTTTCTATTGTTGACTTAAAATTAATTGCTTTTCACTGAATTTATAAATAGAAGTTCAGAAGGAATGCTTCCTCCACAAAGTGTGCAATCGGCAAAATGGAATTTCAAAACTACTGAGATAATTACTTAGACATCTTTGTAAGGAAATGTTCTTGTTTAATGTTGCTGTTTATAAAGTGCAACCGTTGCTGTTTAAACTTGCGATCTGATTAAAAAATAAACAGATTTATTTGCTTGTTTTCGTTCTTTGTTGCGTACTATAAATGGTAAAGAGACAGAAGTCCCGACCTTTCTACTGATTTAATTAATCTTGATGTATTTATCTCCATGATTCTACAACCGGTAATTTTGCGTTCATATTTTTTCAGGTTATTTAACTGTAAGTAACTTTTCATACGAATTGCTATCTATTTTAGAATTCTGAACTTTGGTTAAACATGGTTATAGAATATTATATAGTGATAATTATAATCTAAAACCGTTTTTAGTTTTTTGTTTAATTGGCTTCAGCGTTTGAAAATCTGCAAGACTTTTTTTATTGGCCGTAAATCCGCGGTATTCCACAAACAGCGTTTGCCTACACTTCATCCAATATTAATATAATTATTGTTCTTCACAATATGTCTATATTTTAACCTATCCTCATCACAAGATTTAATTACAGGTCTGTATTTGCAAATTAATTTAAAATACGTGAGCGTTGAAACAGTCTTGTTTGCAGTACCTGCAATAAATTGCAATTAGGAAAGCTGTTGTGTCTTGTTATCGAGTTAGCTGCCTTCAAGCCTCTCGTCGTTTCACGAACACTCCAGCATAGCTGTTAACGAATAGCTAACATTGTTATTACATCGAACGTTTCTATACGTAGAATAAATACTTTCATTAAAGGCTAAGAATGTTCAAGTGGCGCGCTTGCTTTTCTGTAGCCATTGAGGGCATTATAGGCAGTAATTACGTCATCTTATTTACAACTACTATAAAACTGTTGCAGTTATTCTTAGAATTAATACCTTAACAGGTCGTGCTTGATTCGAATATTCTTTCATAATTTTATTTCATGGAAACTTGATTCCGATTATATTTTCCTGGAACCTTCAACCACTAAAGGTCATTCGAATTTACCCAAAGATGTCAACTGAACACAAATTATAATTCTGGGAACTGTTAATTTTGCATCAGTTATAAATCTTAGTTACAATGTACAAGCTAACACTAAAATAATAGCATGTGTACAAGTATACCAAAAAAAATATATATATGAAAAAAATGGGAAGAGCTCAGCGGGCATCAAAAAATTCGTCCGCATCGCTGTCAATGGAAAAAGTGCGCAAAAGGCTGGTAGCATTGCCACATTGCATTGGTTCGCGATGCTACAATTTGTATCGCTATGAAAAATAATTAAACTCTACATGGAAGCTATTTATTTATGTCACACCTTTTGTAAAGTTTGAAATTTTGGAAATAGCCAAAAAGATACTGAAGTTCGCGCAGGCATGGTCGGGATGAATAAAATCATGATAGATCTCCGCAGCATCTATTAGTTAGCCCCGAACAACAACGACCGCATCGGTCAGCCCAAACATGACAGCTCCCTTATAAATCATAAAATGGTCGGCGATATTAAATTTGTATTCAACGTTTCTGCAATCAAAGTTGCCTTCCTCAAGAATGGAAAAGTCACAGATAAAACAAACGCCGAATCTTTCCTCGTAAATCTGTCAGCAAAACAATTCGTACCCTTTCACGAGCAATAAAATGCTACCAAGAAGAGAGAAAAGAAAAAAGTATCATAAATATAAGATTCATTTATATTCGTTCAGCCGACCCTTGAGGGGGAACTGAGACCGCCAGAGTATCGAAAAAACAATGTGATCAACATTTATGTCAATAGTATAAAAGAGACTGTACATATTCTTGCTGAATCGAGGAGTCGTTAAAAGATAGTGTTGCAGGGTTTGTGACAATCCAAAATAGATTTTGTGTTCCATCAGTATAAAGACTAACTCGGTAAATAAAGACAGAAATTTTATTTTACATAGGGCCGATTTTTCAATAGGCAGATAATTTTTACCTGAAGAATAAATGTGACAGTTTGACATATTTTCAATACAAAACCGCCATATTTATTCCTCAAATAAAAATTATCTGACTATTGAACAATCAGCCCTTAGTCAATAAATCTGGGTCATCACATGTAATATCGCCACGATAATTATTTAAGAAAACACGCCTATATTCCGCAAACGGTTAGGCAGAGGTGCACCTAGTACACCCACATTTCGCCAGCTATGTGGGGCGAGACCATTGACATCAACCGAGCTCAAATCCAAACTCCGGGCTGCTATTCCAGATGGAAATTCCAATAACACTTTGCCCGACCCAGGAATCGAACCCAGGACCTCATGAAAATATGTGTAGCAATAAAACACTAGTCAACAACATTACAGTTATATTATTTCGGAGCCAACATTAATTAAAATCTTCTGTCGAAGCTTTCACTTCGAAACCAACGTAACGCAAAGTAATTTTAAATTAAAATCCAACAAAAACCCCAATCCCTTTTTGACCACCGATCAATTGAATGTTTTCGGTTCTTTACATCATTGATTTTTCATGTCCTTTGATCTATTCTAATTTATCTGAGTACTTTGCGTTCATACTATGGAATTGTACATGAGGATACCGCTATTGTTTCGTTTTTAGTGATATTTTAGGTAAATGATTAAATTCTGTTTGAAGATATTGAATTGAAAGTGACAAAATTGGTATCGAATGGCTTATAAGCTATATTATGTTATAGGCGACGGTAGTCCATTTACGTACACAGTACAACACACAGAGATCGTCTGTGAACCTAAAGTAAGTTTTGATTTTGATAAGGTTACATACTAAAAGGTGTCTCCTTTAAATCACTTAAAACAGTGTATATTCCAAATTGTTACAGGTAGCATAAATAATAATCTGCTTTATATAATATATTTTCCAGCAAGGTAAACAAGAACTGATTCTATGCAGTCTATATCGCAAAGTGCGATTCTACTCCGCGTAACATAGCTAGTGCCAAGCTAGTGCCAAGCTAGTGCCAAGCTAGTGCCAAGCTAGTGCCAAGCTAGTGCCAAGCTAGTGCCATCACAAACAACATTTTAACCTTTTGAAGGGATAAGGGATCTTAGAACTTGATAATACGTAGAATTGCTTTTCACCATCTTCATGTCTATCGTCCTCAAAAGACTTTGCAAAATGGGATAACATTAATCTAAAAAACTCCGTAAAAATAATCTCACCCAGTTTATCAAACAGACAAGTTAGCAAGAATCTAAAAAAAAGTGTGTGTGTGTGTGTCAGCTCCGACGTACGACAGGAGTTTATTCCTTAAGTACATGTACATTACATCCTCCTTGTCTTTGAATATAATGGATAGATTGACCGCTACAGTGAAGACTGGCCGAAAATAAAAAAAAACAAGTATTCACATACAGATGCTGCCTTAATTTATGTACAACACAATGTTTAGTTAAAAATAAATGTTTTTGTATTTTTTTTTTTGTACTCATACATGATTTCAAAGTAAAAAGTGCACAAGGTAGTACGTTGTGCAGAAAACGTAACGCTTTTGAGTTAACACTAGTATTAATTTCATTCCTCATAAAATTTCCATATCTATATATACTCGTACATATATAAAAATGAATCCCTATTTTCCTTGGTCATCGCATCACGCGTGAACGGATGGAACAATTTCGCTATTTTTTGTTTGTTGTATTTATGATTGTCAGGAGAAAGTTTTTATGAAAGAAAAAATTAAGAAAATTTCGCAGAAAATTGGAAAATTTCAGAAAAAACATTTTAATTTCACACGTTTACATTAGAATATTCATAGCCAAGATAGGACAACGTCTGTCGATTCTTAAGGAGTAAACTCCGAAAACAAATCCATAGCCAGGCGCACCTGAGGCTTTCGTGCATGTCCAGATAACGCGTTTTACGCGCGCACCAGGAGCCATACGCACATACGTGTTAAGCTAAAACACCCTATCTGAACAGTATGCACCTTAGTCATAGCCTGACCGCAATGTGTTGCAAATTGTTTTGTAAAACTTTTCTTAATTCATCGGCTTATTCTTGATCCTTATCCCCGATCGGCGTGAAAATTCCTGTTATAAGTCTATAGCAAAAGTACCTAAATCCACAAGAAACACGCACACTCGCACGCAATGACGCAACTCAAACGTAGAAAATTACGTCCGCTTGCGCGCTCCACCCGATGCGACAACATAACAGATGAGAGGACAAATCCGCCGTTAATTACCCATTCGTGTGTAATCTTTTAATTAACTAAGTGTAAACTTATTCGCGTCGCTGACAGCACTCCCTTTGTTTCTTAGCTCATTCTAAAATATTGGCTTTTGTATGTTTACTGATCTGCTTATGATTTTGAAGGGCGGTTATTTTTGTTTTATATGTGCGTTGGAAAAGGAATTTAGAATATGTGACCCTTTCTTCGCGATAGTCATTTCTTGTCAAACTATCTCAGGATGAGGGAAAACTTTTTGGTTGCAATGTGAGGCAATGTAGTGACTGAGAAGTCCTTATTAACCCGACTACAGCTTCTGTCAGCTAAATTTTAAAAGACTTATGTCTGACTTAGTTCGTCTTATTCAAACTTTTATATTCTATCCATGCCGCATTTGCACGAAGCGCAACTCAACCATAAAGATAATATCAATTCCGTGATCAAATTTAAATCTCAAACATCTCCATAAAATTCCATCCAACGATCTTTATTTTCCATTTCCTCAACAACAATCTCGACAAATACAATTGACTATTACAACATCCGTCTTGTGTGAATAGCGAATGTCGTTGCTTTATTGGCTTGCTCGTACAATATAATGCTCTTTGGTAGGCACGGTGGCTCGGTAGTCGGCGGGACACAAAGAGAATCCGCATGTCACCGACCACCGTCAGGTGTCGCTAGCAGATTCATGATAGGCTTTGCTCATTGTCCACCGTGTAAGTGCATAATTGTCATCGGTATCTGAGGTGTATACAGAGACGATGTTACGTTATAAGCTGAGTTAGAGCATAGCTGAGTATTTCATTGGAATGTTCTGTTTGTCAAAATAAGTGCGTTTAATATCTAGGGAGGTACTTTGTATATTGGCGTGCCGTGCGTAAACGCGTGGCGTTATACGTGAGCGCCGGCGCCGCATAGATTCTGCAAGAACGATGTTCCGGTTATTAACTGCTTTCTGCTTCTAGTTGTATGAGGTCACGCAGCGTGACCGCAGAGTGAGACAGAGCATTCGCCTTTTTCTTTTCTGGTTCTTATAAATATATCGAGCTGTTATTAAGAAATAACAACTTTATTACCTAAAGTCATTATTAAGTCATTGTTAAGTTATTAGTGTCATTTTACTGCAGCTATTTAAAAGTCCGGCCATAAGTATATTCAAACAATGCAAAAGAAATCTTTAAAATTATGAAAGAAATATACTTGAGTTGTCACACAGTACAGTGTGCAATAATATATTTTTTTAAATTTTTATATTTGTCTCCCTAAACTGACGCCCATATTTATTTACGTAACACGACCGTGTTCAGGTCACAGAAATCGTTATGCGTACCTAATATCAACATATATAACCGGTCCATTAGATTCGGGGCAATTTGGCTGTGACAGACGGACATACAGACACGAGTGATTCTATAAGGGTTCTGTTTTTTCATTCGGACATACGGAACCCTTAAAAAAAGAAGTATCTTCATACAATTTTAAAATAACCTAATAAAAAATCAGTTCCACGTGAAATAGTTGATATCGTATCGAAGCTGACGTGTATTCGATATCTGAGCGGGGTCCATAGATATATGAAAGAAGGAGATATGCCCGGTAGTTGAAAATGTATCAGAACCCGATGTCGCTAGGTTGGCCCCACCACCGCGCCACTACTACACATGTAGTTCAATAAAAGCAATAGGTACAAAGTCGCGCACACAGTTGCAATTCATAAATCAGAACATACTACACAATCAATTATAAACCATAACTCGTCACACACAGCGTGCATTTACCATGCACCGTACAACTTACTCACACAAAAACATCTGGCGCTGTTATTGTGTTGTGCAAAAAGCAATTTATTTTACATATACGCTAGTGATTGACTAAAACGGAAAGTTATCGATACTTCCATTTATTACTGTACAAGAAAAAATTGGGGTCCTGAAAATAAAATAAAAAATGATATGTCCAGAAAGTATTATACATTTTAAATAAAAAAAAAAAAATGTATATTAAAAAAAAAAACACGAATCAATAAATTAAAACAATCCGGTTAAGTTGGTTTAGGCTGTGAAACCATAGGAATTGTTGAACCCTGTTATGATGTGTTTACTCACTGACCTGTAAAGTGGAGGTATTTGTTCAGTACTTGACGTACTCTTAATTTTGGGATGGGAAGGTAGTGGTCAAAAAGCCTGCGAGTTTTCTTTAGAGGCTGGAACATTTCTGCCTTAAAGTGAATTGAGCATATGGTGCTATATTTTGTTGGGAACCAGTTAGGTGGCCTTACTGTGGCATCAATCCATTCTTATTTTGTATTTGTATCTTTTGGGAAGCTAAAAAGGTACTATAAGAACTTATTTATCATTTACATAATAAGTATCTTAAGCTATAGTCTATAGTCTAGGAACTAGTTGGCCGCTGAGACAGGGGTGAGGCGGCGGTTCGCAACGCACATACTGAGTAATGCGCCCCTGCTCCTCCATCCCACCGCTCACATACCTAAGGCGTGGTCTATACTTCTTAACCTCACGATGAGTAAGCAGGTAGCAGGCAGCAGGCGAATAGGCTTTTGTTGTTAAAAAAAACCCTTAGTTAAGAAATAGTTAAATATATGAAAACAAACACATACCATACTCATGCATAACAAATAAATAGCATGAATATGTTGACTTATTTTAAGCTAAAATCACTAATATTTTATCTGAACCATACCGATTACTACAACGCATTTGAATCTTGTGGTGCATAGTTAAAGACTTTAGCGGAAGTAAAATACCATAAAGCACGAAGATGCGATAATTTAAATCCAAAAACACTCCACCTAAACATTAATAAACTTACTTTACGACCGTTGGTTATGCATTTCTCTACTAGGTACGCTGTAAAATAATCAAAAACAGTAAAAAAGATTATTTTACATGCTCAAAGGTTTCCCAACCGTACTTAAACGTCATCTTTTCAAGTGTTCCAACCGGGCTAAAACGGTTGACAAATTGAAAAATAAACTATAATAGCAATATAATATTCGTTGGGCAATCGACATTATTATCGATAGCCTACTTTAGTGGATCTTAACCTCATCACTATCTCGCCGCAAGACACAGCGGCTGTACTATGCGACGCTCCGCGTAAATAAAGTATCGTTTTGTTATTTTTACATTGCTTGTCCAGTCGCTTAGCGACATACTTTAGGTAGTGGTTAAGGAGCAATGTATTTGCTGCAAAAATAGTACAGCCGCTGCGATATTTGAAAACAAAAATAACGTAGTAAAAGCAAGAAATATTTTACGATTTGTTGATTTTTATGATTTTAAAGATAAATACAGTAAAATACTTTTACTTACATATGGTAAGTGATCCCGTGAGATACGAAGTTTTTAATATCACTTCGGTTTTTGCAGGAAACCACTGAACAACACGGCATTTTTATAATTTATCGTGACCACGGTCGAAAGCGTACTAGTTCGCGGAGACGGCCATTTGGCGAGTAAAGGCACAGCGTGCGCATAACGCGTGGACACAGGCGCGCCCCCATGCCACTTCTCCTGTTTTTTATATTTCTATGGCGGGGTCACTACCAACAGGCAATTTATAGCCGGGTCACGCGCGCCCCCATCGCTTCGCCTCGCCTCGCTGTCTAGACACACCCTCTTAATTTCATCAAAATAAATATCATCTGTAATTATAAACGATCTGTTAACGAACTTTGCAGTTTCTGATAAGTTAAGTGGTTGGCAATTTTTGTAGATTTTTTGAAATATTATGGGCAATACTCAAAGACTAATAATGTTTTATTTAAGAGTTAAGTTCTTTTGCTTAAATTATTATTTACTGTAGACCAAGCATCTGGTTAAACTAATAAAAAATCCCAGTACTTATAAGTGCAGAAATTCATTTCATTAACATCAAACAATAAACCAATCTACTTAAAAAGTTCCACCCACATACTTATGTACATGGGTTGAAGTATTTTAAAAGCCATCCTGTCCGAAGTCCGAACAAAGTAGATTTTGATTAAACTCCAGATAAAGAAGTTCCGAACACAGTATTCAATAACAAAAAAGTTTTAAATCGATTTTTATTCTACGTCTTCCTTATTGAAATGATTTTTTATTTAAATTAGAAAAACTAAAGAATCTCCGTTTCCTCGGCTGACTAAAATAAAAAAGTGAGAGAAATGCATAAACGCGTTCAAGCTCAATTGGCCTGTCGAGGAGAGGAAATCGTGCCTTCGATGTTCTTTTAAATTTTATTGCTATAAATATTATTTATCTTCAGACGTTTCGTTATAGGTAGTTTTTTGCATGCAAGTGATTTTACTGCATTTTGACTGGTGCCTTTGTCTATTGAACTGCATGCTATCATCATAACTCATTGATTTTCTAAATTCATGCAAAAATGGGTTATTCCTAAAAACCCATCTTTCTCGCACCAGAAAACCCAAAAATACTTCTACTATTTTTAGGCGTACCGTAAAATTCCCCAATAAAACACAAAATCAAGACTAATTTTCAGCTTGAGTACGCTTTAAAGCCCTTGAATAGCTCAGAGGCTGTATTCCTATAGCAGCTAGGAGACAATAAACCCCTGACGTGAAGCCAACGTCTGTCACTGCTGTAGTGCTGGTAAAGGGAACCCGCACTTCGCGCACCAACACAAATTAGGAATCTAGACACGGAAATATGAACGTAGTGACGAAACATAATTGGTGTGTTTAATTATGAAGAGGGTATGGATAAGAAAACAATGAAAGGACATACTCGTATGAATAAAGCAGTTTTTTAATCATTGCAGATGACGTTAAATATTTAAAGAAAACAATCCTTATGTCTGAGAAAGGCCGCAAAAACATCTCTATCCAATCAAAACCGACCTTATATCAAGGATAATAAAAGCGTTACGGTCTTCGTTATCGTGCATGCAGCACGATCTAAGTCCTTACCTACATAAGATGAAGTAAACTCCCACATTTTCTATGGATCCTAAAGTGCAATAAAACACTACACAAGACGCTGCAGGCACGAACTAAGTTCGTTTACAGAGCTAATTAGAGCAGGTACAAATCAGCTGGGACTCCAACCTGGCACACACCCCTGGGCAGAAATACAGTGGTATTTCTGAACATTTTGAACTAAGAATACAATAAGGAAATTAGAAAACTGAATTTCGCAATGGCCCCTAACTTGGATTGCGTGTCTTCGATCAATTATGTCAGATTGCACACAAACAAATTAACGAACTGGCAACTATAAAATTGATGGAAAGAAAGATATTATATGACTCATGGAATCGTAGGTCTTGTAGAAACAAAGTATGGCTCCACAATTAAAGGACCTGATGGCAATACCAGGAGTTCTTAAGATCAGTAAAATCATCTGTGAGGATGGATGTTTGTGGAAACACTCTTTTCTAAATGTGAAATTGTGAACTTTAATTATTACGAACAGAGGAATGTGCTTTTAGGAAAACACTCTATAACTCTACGTCCATACGGAGATAATAGAGTCCCTGTAAACAATAAGCTTAGTTTTAAACAGCAGACGTATTGTAGAATCTTGTTGATTCCGTATTTAAGTTGAATATATTGCTACACTAGCTCATCACCACACCAAAGCCTTTCATCAGGCACGCTTCACTTTTCACTGTTACCCGCCATTCATGGAGAACTGACAGCTACTTCACTTTGATGTGCATGAGATGGTGTTTACATATCTATTAAAATAGGTTCACTACACGTCTGAAACAGAGCATACAGCAAATAGGTAATTATGACGTAAGTAGATACAAAAATTGACTGCCTCGTTGGTCTAGTGTTCGCAAGTGCTACTGCTGATCATGATCATTTCTCAGTAGCAGCCCGGTGTCTGGAATTGTGCCCGGTTGATGGCAATAGGCTCGTTCCCACTACAATCAATCTGCCTAGCCTTTTCCCAACTATGTTGGGGTCGGCTTCCAGTATAACCAGATGCAGCTAAATATCAGTATTTTACATGGAGCGACTGCCTATCTGACCTCCACAACCCATTAACTGGGTAATAAGATACCCCTTGGTAAGGCTGGTTGTCAGACTTTCGGGCTTCTGACGACCCGTAACGACTGTCAAAGATCCACGAATGACAGCCGGGACCAACGGCTTAACGTGCTTTCCGAGGCACGGAGGAGTCTCTGTATGTAAAGATGGTCACCCATGCACAGACCGACCCCGGCAAACGTAGCTTTACCTGATGGATCGACCCGTGCGGTTGTTATTACTTAGCCACGAGCTCCGCGTTGGGCTAGGCTAGCCCTAGGCTCGTTCCCATTACATGGATTTAAACATAACTGGCGAAATGTGGGTGTATATGGGTGGTACACCTCTGCCCAACCCATAGGGGAAACAAGGCGTAATATTATGTATCTGTGCATGTTTATGTAGATTAAAAAATGCAAGCAAAGAACGGAACCAACAGAACCATAATTAATTATAATAGATAGAGAAAACAAACACACATAAGTACATAGGTATTGTAATCTATTCGCACACATTTTTCACGCCAGTACAGACTCACAGTGTTAAAAGCTGTTCTGAACTTGCAACCTTCCGCCTTCATGCCTTGAAGCAAAAAGCAACAGAGTTTTAAAAACAGGAAGCCAACACTTTAAAGAAGTTGAGTGGAAAGTTAGCGGTCTCGGTTTTATTTATGAACTGTTTAGTAGTAGCTACGGTCACTACACTGTATAACAATCAACAAAACTTTTTGTATTGGGCAAGGGAACCTAGTACTTTGACTAAACGAGTAGGTACAATAGAGGGTTCTGTAAGTGAAGGTAACAGATGATACAGAGGCGTTTAATCTTTGGTTGAAAATTAGAAACAACCTTAATGTTTGAAGAGTATAAACATACTGTCTTTTTATAACAGTCGAATCCAATGCCTTGAGCATGAAACCAATCAGCGGCTGTACCTGTAGAGTTTTTTGTGCATGCTCAAAGCATCACCATCAAAAGTAACGAAAGAAAACATTACAAATTCAACCCATGTCGCAAAACCTTTATGAGAAACAATTTTCTTCATGATAAATTGAAAATAATAATTTTATAGGCTCTTTAAACTCGGTGAGAACTGCTGTTAAAAGTAGGGCGAACACGTTTTATCGGAAAACGCAGAAGCGATGATAATGGTCGCTCATAAAGAACTGGCGAGCGATAGATTTCGCGAGTTACCAACTTTTCGGGCACCTACAGCCATTAGAGGGGCACTAATGCGGTTGCCCCCTCAACTGCCCCAAGACCACATTGCCGATGTCATTACGATTTTGAACCCGTATATACGATGTATACCGTCTTTCTGGCGTCTAATGTGTTTCGTTTTTCGGTGTAATTTGTTTGTGACTTCGTGTTAAGTGGATTCAAGAGCATTTTACACTAATGGATCTTTCGGTAGAAATCCAATGCCGTAGATTAAATCAGCTTACCTAGACTATACGTGACTTTCACAAAAACAAAAAAATAACCTAAGATAACCTAAACCTAGATAACCATCCCAATTCGTACCAAATAGTACCAACAAAATGTAACAATCTCATCTGATCCATTCAAATTTCCGTTTTCTAGCGACGCAAAGAAGAACATCCGTCCGCTTTGATTCTGTGAACGTATTAGCATTGGATTTGAATAGAACAAACAAAGGGTTTGCTCGAGACTGTGCTTTCGTAGGCGATTGTAAATTTAACGTATCGTAAAAATCCCAGTTCCCCTCACTACCCTGCCAAGAATAAAAACATATTCGTTAGCATTTTATTTTATAACAGTACAATCTGGCACAAAAATTTGCTACGTTTTTCCCATTTTTTCAGCTTACTGGTCACAAATGAATGGTTAGATCTGCTCAAAATTTGTCATGGTATTATGACGCAAAGAAGCTGATTTATGAAATAAAAACCTCGTTCCCGCTGCAGCTTGACAAATAGCGATGACAAAAGTATAGAAACAAGGGTTTTTGTAACCACGAAACGACAATATTTAGAATATAAGCTGGAGATATATTTCATTTGTAGTATTAATAATGTAAATATAACTTGTTTGTACAAAGCTTTTCTTACTATTTATTACATAGTCAATGGCTCCTGTATTTCCTGGCACTTTAATACTTTCACTGATCAAAATACCAAGAACATATCTAGCTATTTTTAACCGACTTCAAAAAAGGAGATTCTACATTCCACCCGTATGTATGTATGTATGTTTGTTTGCCCGCGATTTTCTCAAAAACTAATGAACCAATTTTAATGATTCTTTCACTATCGTGATCTACATACTTTCAGGAAGGTTTTAGTATATAATAAATTATGTAATTATTCTTATGTACGAAGTTATAAGCATAAATGTACGGTTTCCCCGGCATTTCTAAGCCGATTTTGATGATTCTTCTTTTCGTTCGTCTTGTAATTGTATATTCAACTAAAAATGGAAAAATAAATTTACTTTAAAAAAAGTAAAAACCGACTTCAAAACCAAAAACGAATAAAATAACTTTCATAAAAACACTTAGCAGCTTCTGAAGTCGGTGTCTTCAAATCTTCAATGCACTTTAGCTTGACACCGACTTCAGAAGCTGTTAGGTGTTTTTATGAAAGTTATTTTTCGTTTTTGGTTTTGAAGTCGGTTTTTACTTTTTTTAAAGTAAATTTATCTTTGCCCAATATCAGGACATCAGAGCCAGCAGCCACCAGGACACCTATAGGTACTTTGACCAAAAATAAAAAATGCTGCTTTACACACCTACAAGCAATCTTGTAATCAAAAACAAATATCCACAAATCTTGTAGTGCTATCTGCACGTTACTAGCCGTGTATAGTATTGCCGGGCGGATCTCCTCCCATATTGATAAATCCTTACAATCGTTCCGGCTTTGCGGATTGCACGCCGCCGGTGCTCGGTGCATCTTGTGCCTTGTATTACATTCTCTTTCGTGCCTTCTATTGGCAATGTTGTGAAAGCAAATGTAAGGATTCACGCGCTTTGCATAAGTCCTTGAATATTCTTGTCTTTTAGATAGTCAGTTGTTGCTTGCTGTTTTAAAAACAGAACACCTTTATTGAGAATAACATACACGTGAATATAGGTATTCAGTTGCATCCGGTTAGACTGGAAGCCGACCCCAACATATTTGGGAAAAGGCTAGGCAGATTGATTGAATATATAAGTATACTATAAAGGTTTGTAGTACCTAGTATTTTTATGTTATTCTTGGTGGTGTTTAAAATCCAGAATAACATCTTTAAATCTTCTGCCAGCCCTTATCCCTTAACCTTGACTTGTTGACATCATCAAAGTCGTTATCCTTTAAAAAAATACCCACATATAAAGTTCCGTAGGCGAAAATTTGAGCAGTGTAACGGCCTTGTGGTAACGGCAGTGACATACAAGTCGTAAGTTCTCAAGAACCCAGACAGGCGCTTTACTTTGTGTAAATTATTTCATCACCATTATTTTTCTCGTTAATCACTTTATTCTTACATTGAAAATTTTATTTTTTACTTTTTAGTTCAGTTTAATGGTATTAAAGCGTGTTTTTTTAGTTTCTTAATCTATTATATAATTTATTTTTCATTTTCTTAGAGATAAATCGTTAATCCTGATCAGGATAGTGGGACAGAATTTCTAAATTATTGTATTGTCATGGGACCCTGTTAAGTTTGCAAAATTTCGAATTATTCTGACCATTTAAAGTGGGTGAAAATCGAGTTCAAAGATTCCATTACATACAAACGTACCTACTGTATACTGTTGAAGCTAATAGAAGCGTGTTAAAAATAGAAAATGGTCTACAAATCTACAAAATACACACAATACAATATCAATATGTAAATATATAATATAATATCAATATATAAATGGTTGAGCTGGGTGGTGCTGATCCACGTGTCATGTTCGTGAACGCCTTCAGTTGAGACTGGTCATCTCGTAACTGCCAGGGCTTATTTTTAATCTTATATTTTGAATTTTACTGAAGTATTTTTTTTTTACAATGTTCTCACATTTAGAAGCAACAAGAATAATGTAACCAGGATGTTATAATACTTACCATGATTTAAAAGAGTGACCGTGGAGTTTCTTGCCCGTTCTTCTCCATAGAGATTTACGTTTTGGAATTGGGAATAAGGAAGAGATGGAATAAGGATTGATTTTTGTTCACGTGGGATATTCTCCAACATCTACACGGGCGAAGCCGCGCGGGAAGTGCTAGTAATATTATAAATGCGAAAGTGAGTTTGTTAGTTTGTTTGTTACGCTTTCACGCTTAAACGGCTAAACAGATTTAGATGAAATTTAGCACATAGGATACTTTTTATCCCGATGGTACGTTCCTGTTGGATTATTTCGAACTCCAGGCGGGCAAAGCCGCGGGCAAAACAGATACACAGTTCTTGATAAAACTATGTTTCTACGCAGGTACCTAACCTGAGGGCCTAGACAAAGTGATTCTATTAGCAATAACGATGACGGAAAAGTCAGAAATGTATTGGACTAACAAAAGCTTTTCAGTAACTTTAAGTCAATTCTGTTGAAAGTCTTAGATATACGCAACACTTCGAAAGCGATTGCCTTGCACTTGTCCTCTGAACGATTACACTAGGCTAAATTATATTTTTCTAAAAACATCAACTTCCCGTAAATAAAAAAATACAGAATTCTCCGGAAAACGTAAGGTAAGAAATCCTTGGCGGGGCCTTTTTACGTGATTATACCTCTGGTGACGGTTTCATAGTTCGGGAGTCAATGGCGAGCTTAACAAAAGTGTCACGTGCCAACAAAACGGGCATTCGGTCACACGCCCTCTCACCTGCCAAGTGCCTCCTGGGATCACCGACGATCTTCTGCAGACGCTTAGTATTAAAACTTACCTTTTTTCTTTTTTAAGGCAGCTGGAATTAGAAAAAAGACTCTCGCACTAGTTAGAATTTTATTCCCAGAAGGAGTGGAGGAAAATTACGTTGCTGTAAGCACATTCTCATATTCAATTTCTTAAAACAAAACTGCTACTAAATTGTATATTACTCGTATACATAAGAGCCCTTTAGCAAGCTTGGGAATCAAACCCAAGAAATCACGCCCTGTAGCCGTGTCAATTAATAAAACAGTCATAGATCATGCAATGCCATGGCAATGATATACATATATATTCATGCATTAAAGTCACATGAACCCTAGCATGAAGTAAAAAAAAATGGTACGTAAAACGCACATGCAATTTTCCGAAAAAAAAGCATTTAAAGTTTTTAAAATTTCCAAATATCATCATTACTCAATCATTGCAGTTAATTTTCAATATATGTCGCTCACTAATACGTGTCTGCCAGTTCCACAGCCAAATGGCAAGACTTGGACAGTTTACACACATTAAGAGGCTTTGTCTCCACGAAATGGGATACGTGAGTTCAATTTCTCACTCCAGCAGGTTGCGTCTCAAGTTTGGTCCTGAGAAGTTATTGGCTAAGTACGTAATAGTTAGTGGTTACCGCTTACAATATTAATGAGGTAGCCTTAAGTTCAGGTACGAGTGATTGGATGGTAGTAATCGCGTGTTTAATACATACATGCATAGAGGTAGGCTGAAACTACAGAACGCCACCTGCTACGATCCTTACTTATTTCTTTTTCCTCCCTTGCGATCATACATTACATGATTCCATTACATTCGTGTGTTAAGAGCTTTGGCTCCGTACGGCATTTCATACAAATTTTCAATTCCTTTTAAATATCGAAATGAATGAACTAATTTTAATTAAACTTCATACACATAAGCAGGATAGGTCTAAAAAGTTAGTTATGAACATTTTCGAAACGTCTTATTTAAAAAAAATTGGAAATCTCTGTTTCTATTGAATATTTAAAATCGGTCGAATTTAGCTGCAACACTATTTTTCGAAAATGTTCTTAACTAACTTTTTAGATCTATGTATCTTGCTTATGCGTATGAAGTTTCATTAAAAACGGTTCATTCATTTCCATAAAAGGACTTGAAAGTTTGTATGAAATGCCGTACGGAGCCAACGCTTTTAAACTATCATGTTTATGGATGTAGAGATGTCATCTTCTAATCCTAAAGTCGATAAATTGATATTAAAGATATTAATATAATGACTGTGTCTTCTCAGTATATCTATGAAAATCTTTTGTGTGCACAAAAAAAAACTATTTAAAAAATACAGAGATAGCTAATAGCTAATAGCTTAGTCAGAAAAAAATATCTAAGTATCAATAAATACTACAAATTCGATGTAAACTTTTCATTTTAGAACAATAAAACATAAATTTTGAAAAAAAATAATAAATCCTTTAAAAATATCGAAATTCAAATCATAAATGCAACCTGAATTATGATTTGAATTTTGATTTTTTTTAAATAAAAAAAAATAATAAAAAAACTAGATATGCCATAGGCTTCTACTCCGTTCACCGAATATACCCTATTTTTTTCAAGACGGTAAAAATAGTCATCCAGTATATATATTATATATATATAAATAAAAAGAGAAGTCCTGACTGACTGATTGACATACTCATCAACGCCCAGCCCAAACCCTTGAACCTAGCATGCTGAAATTTTGCACAGAGGTTCCCTTTATAATGTTGACAAGGAATACGGAAGGAATTCCTGGTAGTAAGTTCTCGTGCGATATTTTCCTACATCCACGCGGGCGAAGCCGCTGCCAAAAGCTAATCTATAATATAAATATTAGAAATAAATACAAATTTGTTGTTCCTACAACCAGGCTTAAGAGAGTTAGGTGGCTTAGAGTAGCATATAGTTTAGGCACACTAACACTTGACATTCCGGGGTTTCACCTAGATTGTTCCCAAAACCAGTGTCCCGTAACTTTTTAAACTACTACCCGAAATGCGATAATTAACGTAAGTACGGCCAAAGCAATCTGTCAAAACATGCTCCCAGAGATTAGCGGCATAGCTCGGATAGATGGAACCCAGCGGCCGACCGCGCTTGTCACTCGGGGTATCAAATTTACATTGCACGCATATTTGCGGCATCTGCAGTGAACCCACTTCGTGAGCAATGTCTGACATCTGGGAACTTGCTGTATGCTCGTATCCGTAGTATTTGTGCTTAACATTGTTATTTTGGTAATTGTGGTCGTGAGCGTTTGTGGTTTTAGATGTCATTAGGCTTGCTTGGGTTGTTTTTGAAGTAATTATTCTCTCAATCAAACTGATTTTTAATAGGTATTTTATTCTAGAACATAGTTTCAAAGGGTCATCCAAAGCTGGTGTTGTGTCGCGGTTGGATTGTAGAATCCGCCGTTTAACAAAACCGCTAGTTGTTTTACAAAACAGCGCCGTTATGTAAAACAACTGAACGACTTTTACCGGTTTAACTTTAACACGCAGGATTATCTAAACGTTTCGCGTTTATCAGTGCAACGGGTCAACGATTAGAGGTTATGTAAAACAGCGTGAAATGAAAAGTCAGATTGTAGATTTCAGTTCCAGATTTTGACGCTCGTGGTTCTGTGTGTCATGCACTGTGTCATGACAACAAGAATGGCGTAATTAATATGAGTGAAAATTACCATAACTCGCGTGAAAACAGTGATTGGGCAATCACACTTCACACTAATATTATAAAGGCGAAAGTTTGTGAGTGTGTGTATGTGCGTGTGTGTGTATGTTCGTTACTTCTTCATGCTCAAACGGCTGGGCCGATTTGGATGAAATTTGGTATGTAGATAGCTTATACCCTGGATTAACACATAGGCTACTCTTTATCCCGGTCTACGCGGGTGAAACCGCGGGGCGCAGCTACAGCTACAGAGTTTAGTTACAGAGTTTTATGAAATTCAGTCCTACAAATACCTACTAAATAGCCAAGTAACTGCGACCATCTTGGAAAGTAGCGCTTGCGGCCGCTGCCGCATCACCGCTCGCTTCGCTCGCTCTTCTCGCGCGTGGTTGTTCGCAGTTCTAACCTAACTTAAACTAATTGGTGAGGGTTATTGCGACCGATTCGGAATTAGAAGCCACACATCAAAGACCCCAAAGACGGATCGAGTAACAGTTTTCCACGACATTCTTAACCTTACCAAATCAAAATACCTACAGCTAACATAAACTAATTACTTAATTATGGATTGTTTATTCAATTAGTCGCCCGTAACTTATGTACAACAAAAACATACTTATATAATAAACACGTGCTTACGTGCTCGTACACACGGCTCTCACAAGGGAAGGCGATGTTAATGGAGATGCTGATTTGCATAAACACATTTGCTGCGATTTTGACACCCTCACTATGCCTGACATTTGAAATCTTGACATGAATATTGCTCGGCTTTCCCAACGAATTACCATTACGTCTTGACATATACGTAACGACTGCCTTGTTCTACCGTTTAAACATTAATAAGTTACGAGTACATCGCGTTTGAGTATTCACACGGAGCGTTGCGAAAATATCTCTAGACGTCTAATATTTGTTACGGATCTTTCTGTGTGCCAGCTGAAATATTAAAATATTTTCTTCAAAATAGTTTTTGTTCTTTAATAATAGATTGTCCTAATATTTCCACCTTAAACACAGTCATTATATACATAACCTAAAATAATTTAGGCCATAAATTCAAATAACGTGCCGCTACTATAATTTGAACTAAGAAAGCTTCACGGTGTCTAATTGAACTGTAAATAAATAACAAATTAAAAGCACCTACAAACGAAAGTAATATTCCGCTGGGCGACTTCATTAGAAAAGTTTGTTACCCTCAAAGCCTAGTCCCCACCGGTATTAATAAAGTTTTGTTACCAAGTCGTCCGTTGGAAAAGAAACGTGTTAATTATCTGTTCCGAGTCCGGGCCTGGCCATCTGTCACGTGGACAACCCTACGGGACTAGAGGTGTGGCATGTTATTGGAAGTTCGAATCTGTGATCTTGTAATTATTGTGTTAACCGTAGGTAATTTGTTTCTATATTTAGTTAGAGCAAACATAATTAGTGATGATGTTAGTTGTCATGTTAACATAAGGATTATTAATGATCATCCACCAGTAATTGTTGTGAGGAAAGTCAGGTATAGAATTACAATTTATCTATGATTAGAAAAATGGTAAGATGATACACAATTATATTTAATTATATTGAGTCATCTATTCTTTAATAACTGTCTCTAACAGCTTCAAATACACCACACACCTTTGCACATAATAAATATTATTTTACACAAAGTTGTTTCTGGGAAATTCTGTTTTATTCCGAACTCAGAAACCACAGCCGAAGTTTGTATACGAAAGGTCATCAGCACAGCTACCTACTCACTTGGGGGAAATTAAAGTTTGATTTACAATTCACGTATAGTATCGTCGGCTCTACTCACACACACAGCTACAAATCACGTGCTCGGCAATCGGCAAATTTACAGTATTTTCTTATTTCCTGTTGTGTGTAGTGTGTGTGTTTATAGAAATAGACGAGAAAAAAAAATATCTCACTTTAGGTGCAGTTGAGGTCGGTGCCAACATACCCTAATTTTTTTTTTTCATTTTAGATTTTATTTTACCACTTTGTCGGTGCGATTAATATAAGTCCAGGCTGTTAACTAAACGTCTTATTAAGCTAGTTGACTGCAACATATACATAATAAAAAGGAATGGAAATTATGCGACATTATAGATTTTTTTTTAGACCCATGCCAAATTACAGTACCTACTATGATTCTCTGAGCTAAGCCGCGGACAGGCAGATAGACATACGGACGGACATGGCGAAACTATAAGGGTTCCTTGTTGACTACGGAATCCTAAAAATGTCCTACCTTTAAAGTTGTGCAAATATCTAAGTCATCATCATCATCTTCCTGCCCTTGTCCCATGTTAGTTGGAATCGGCGCAACACGTTTTCTTCTTCCATTCTCCCCTGTCAACCGTCACGCTATCATTCACTCCCTTCTTTGTCATCATTATTCATCACACAATCCATCCATCTTTTTTTTTCTTTTTCTTTTCATTCTTTTCTATTCTTTCTTTCTTTCTTTTTAATCATAATTAAAATATTTCTTACATTAATCGTTCATTTATCTAATACAAATATTAAAATTAGAGTATTATGTTTCTTTCAAAACACAATAATACTCGTAGAAGAAAGCATCTCAATTATTGCCTTATATACTATAAATAGTTAAGATATACGTACTTACATTCCCCTTTTAGTTACCTGTGTTCTTTCAACATGTAAGAAATCTTGCGGTGACTATGGTCTTAGCGAGCTAGAGTTGTCACTGTCAAGTGTCATTCATAGCGTCTAAATTTTTGCCGCCAATGTATACGTAAAATATTTTCGCTCGATAATTTTAATCGAAAATGAGTAAAGTTTCAGTTAAAACTTTATTAAAAGTGAATAAGAATAGTGCTTGTGGTAAGTGATATATAGTGTTACGCTGATCGTGAGTCAGCGAAGTGCCGAAGTGGAGATCGATACCTCAAAATATATACATGGTCGCCAGTGCCTTTGAAAAGCAACCGTTTGTATTTCGATTCTCCTAAGTGCTGTAATGGGGAAGAACGCTCTTCCCACCGGCTAAAACCAGGGTAATGAGATCGAAATGATTTCCTGTAAGACCGACCTACTCTATGCACTTACCTACAACCGAATGAGTGCTAAGAGTAGCCAAGTAAGTGTTAAGTTTCTGCTAACATGACACAATTTCCACATTATATCACCAAACCTTACTAAGACGACCCACTGACCTTACTCAGACACATTATCAATAAACTTCTAACCTGCTTCTTGCTATTATTTACATTAGAAGCGCATTGTTGTTTTCTAAACAACCCGGTTGTGTCTAACTAAATAGACAGAAATATTACAACTTAAAGATTTCAGTGCAAATTATGATAATTAGGTAGTAATTCCTAAAGCAAATGCAGAATGTCTAGAGGAGCTAAAGCTATTCAAGCAGTTTTTGACATTCAACCATGAAAAGTTATAATCCGTTATAAGAAAACCTTACATTTATGCTCACTCACCCCATGTATTTCACACAGTGCATTAGAAGTAAATGAGTACTTATGCCACTCAACAAAACTAAATCCTACTATTTAGCCCCCGCGGAGGGAGTTTTGGCTGGGATTTCTAATGTAGGTCTAGAGCAGGCAGAGCTAGCTGCTAAAGTAAGGTCTACAGGGACTTGTTATTTGGGCAGCAACCTACCCACTACAATTGTATCCTTCTTTCCCTTTCGGAAGTCCAAACACTCCCATCGAGAAGTGTATTTAAATTACAATTTTATTGTTTATGCTTGCAGGTGGTATGCAATTGTTACTTTCATTGTAACAAAAGATAAGTTAGTTTTTTAAATCACTTTAAAGTAATTATTTGTATATATTTACTATTTCTGGTTAAGCTGTGTACTTTTTAAGTGACAAACTCACCACACTAATAAAATAAAGTTCTTTTGTAATATGTTATTAATGCATAAGTTGTTGGAGTACCTACCTATATATAAATAAATTAATTAATTAAAGAGGTTCAGCACCTCTTATGAACTCTAATCTGCAATTAGAACATTAAAATACTACTAAATAAAGTTTACATCATGTTTTATAAGTACTTAACTAATAAGCAGTACTAAATAAAAAAATTAAAAAAAATAAATATAATTTAAAATGGTATACTGTATATTTTTTCTATATTTTGTAATAATTATGGAAATCTTATAATTATGAGCAGGATCATAAGTGCTCTATCAAAATTAGAAATGGAACAAATACAGCCACCAAACAATTTAAAACTGACAAGATATTATTTAGAGCAGGAATAGTTCTTTGATTATTTTAAAAACATGATAAATTGGATCATAGCAACAATAACTAGGCCAAGATTCATAATTTTGACAAGATTCAGGCTGCCTAAGGAACCATGTAAAAGCTTGGGAATGAAAGACTGCAAACCTGTTTCTGTTCCTGAAGATCATAACAGGAAATGAAATACTGAAAATATTAACATTCAATACAATTCTACTTTGAGCTATATATATTAAGTAATAAAGCTACTAGTTAAAATAATTAATACAAATTAAATCTATAATAGTCTATGCAGAAATCTAAGATTATGATCATAATCAAATAGCCTATTGTTTACACTCTGTTATTACTAAAAAGTAAGACGGAAGCAATGATATGTTAATGAAGGGAAATTGTTCACACGAGTTGACAGAACACCCTTTTGACATTTCTTCAGTGCCCTGGTTATGTGAAGCGGTGGGCAACTGAATGACAGAGAATTTGAGAGCCTGTGGTATCTGCATTCTTGTTTATTTAGTTTAGATAATTTCCTACTGGTCCACTAGGAAAAGATGCATTTTTGATTTCTGTCCCGGAGACTCTGGGTCCTAACAAAGCTTGGGTGACGAGTGAATTTCCTAAGTCAATTCTAAACCTCAATCAGGAGCTACAATATGTAGGCCTTCTTTTGAGCACTGCTACCAATCACAAGGCCCGGCCTGCAGGCAAGGTTGAAAGGAAGATAATAATATCAACACTTTGTTCCCTGAAACAAGTTCATAGTTCATTAACACAAAAATGTTGTTATCCCTGTATGGGAATGCTTGTTGCCAGACAAATATTTGAGAAGGGCAGACCAGGACAAATGGAAAAAGGTTGCCCCGCTGGTTTGCATAGAGTTAATGTGGTGGCCAGAGGCTACTGATAGACCACAGCTCAGTTCACTTACACAGGGGTAGAGTAACCCACTTCCTGTCCACACTTTCCGTGGAGGAAGGGTAAGGAGCCTACATGAACGGGCTAATATATTCATGCAAAGGGAGTCCAAAGGATGTCTTTAAAATATCGCTTTTAGTGATAAGACTGCCCATTGTGTCACCCTAGTGGTAAGGTGTACATAATAAAGAATATTCTATTATATCCTACTCTAGTCAGGAACTTGACCAAACCAGAAAAAATTCACATAGCGTCTACATCCTTCAGGTATTCTTTCACCAGCAGATATCAAACAGGTCTTCTACGAGTATTATTGTGTTTTGAAAGAAACATAATAGAAATGTTTTGCATTAAAACAAAACAGTTATTATGTTATGAAAAACACAATAATACTCGAGTAAGGCGCTTGCTGTTGAATTTTGAAGACTTCTATGAATGACACTTGACAGTGACAACTCTAGCTCGCTAAGACCATAGTCACCGCAAGATTTCTTACATGTTGAAAGAACACAGGTAACTAAAAGGGGAATGTAAGTACGTATATCTTAACTATTTATAGTATATAAGGCAATAATTGAGATGCTTTCTTCTACGAGTATTATTGTGTTTTTCATAACATAATAACTGTTTTGTTTTAATGCAAAACATTTCTATTTTTGTTTATTGGTTATATAATTTTGTTAATACATAGTTAACTTAAAATTTAAGCACTTAAAAACCTACCTAAATCCGATTAATTTAAAGAAAATCAGACTTAAATCTTCAACATCAGTTATATAAAATTTAACACACAATAAATCAACCGATCGTTACGAAACTTACTATGCCGTTGAAAATTTAAGTAAGAGGGGTATTAAATGACAACAGTACGGCATACACAGGTGATAAATTTCATTGTTAATGCCGCCGAGCCAAAAATGAAGCAATTTGTTTCCGAAACAAGAGGAGATGAAAAACATTATTTAGCTGAAAGTTTATTAAGTTAGTAAGGCAAGTCACCAGGTATAAAGCGATGCGTACTTTCCGGATTTTCAATGGGGTGGACCGTGGAGCAGTGGCAACCCAGCTTTTAAAGGAAATGGAATGAACTTACAGCTTTGGTAAGAGTTGGATAAAAAATTGCGATTTCTCTTTTGATCGACACTTACTATTTAAAAAGAATATTTTAATACCTAATAAAGAACTGTTTATGCTGAGATCATTTATTTTGAACAGTCAAGGACTAAATATGTTACCCATTATTATTTTTCTGACAGCGTCATTATCAACATTTTCAATAAAAGTTACAGTTTAAAAAGCTGACAGGCGCCCACTATGTGTGATCATCATTTCAGCCCAAAGAGGTCCACTGCTGGACATATGCCTCCTCCAAGCACTGCCACTTCGACCGCTATATGGGATAGGATTTTTTTTTTTTGCTTTATATTATCGCTCCTGGACCATACATGATATTTATGTCGGCTCGTTTGTTCGTTCCAACGCGTAGCATGACGACATTTTGTCGACGGAAGATTAGACAGAATTACACATTGCCATGCTTAGATGCGTAGACCGCGTAGAAATATTTCTACAATCTGACATTTTGTCTATTCTTCCGTCGATAAAACCATGGTCATGGTATGTTGATCATGCTACGCGTACTGAATAACAGAACTGAACACAAAATATAAAAATATATTGGAAAAGCAAGCATGAACACAAAAATAACACATTTCAAAGCTTTAAAGAGCAAAAACTTTAGGTCTCTTCAATATATCCTATGACAAGCTACAGGACAGGTAGCGTAGCATCGCCCCTGGGACAAATACCTGCTGGTGTGGCATTGCAAACAACGGGAAATTACACCCCTGTTGTTTCTATTACAACAGATGTCAAACGAATTGATTTTGCACAGTCAACTGAACCCGTGGACCATTGATTTGTAGAGACAGTTTAAGTTTTGTTATTTATTATTGTCTTTTAGCTGTGAATGAATATAATGATTTGTGTGGAATTCAATAAAGTGTGTTTGGATTTTGGGGAAGAAATGAAAAAGGTTCAAATTAAATTCATGGGTAATTTGACGATGTAAATCCTCAGGTTTGGTAAAATTGTATTCGCCCAATATTGTAATGTTTGGTATGGTAGTGTTAGGTCGTTATAAAGGAGACAAGTGACACACGCAACAGCTATGGACGCACTGCTTTATTAACTGTTAACCTTGCATGGGCGCAGCCACGCACACTAGAATATTAACACACATACACAACCGGTACGAAAACATTGTTGTTAAGGCTGGAAAACATTCATGACACAGTCTTGGCAGACGAACTGCGGTAAGTAATTGCTATATATAATACATTGTGTGTATAATTCATTACTCAATGCTCATTTTCAATATTCGTCTCCATTGGTAAATCAATTATTTACTAGCAAAAATAAGTCTTCACTTTAAGTAACGCAAACTAGAAAATCTGAGTTTTGATCTGTTCGATTACTGATAAATGCGTGCACTGACTGGACAGGTCCATTCCATCTGTGTGGTTCTTTCTTCAAAAGGCCATTTCAGACACCAAATACGTGGTCTTCATATGATCTGACCAAAATTACATCTGGACTTTAAAAGTCCGTTATTTAAGATTGTGTCTGGTCAGAGTAGTCAGACAGGACACGCCGACCTCATCTAGTTTTTAAAAATATGCTTGACGTGTAAAAGTGTTTTACAAACCTACTTACAGAAATAAACTCTATTATCATTTATCCTCACAAACATACAGTCAATATTACCAACCACACATCATTTTAAAAACAAAAACGAAACTACACAAAAACAAAACACTATACTACCAACAACATAATAATTAGCCAGAGCTACCTGTAATTTTTTGTACCAACCTTCCAGAGCGAAAGAAATTGTAGTAATTTAGTTAAGCGTAACGTGGCTCAGGTGAGCTGAACATTTGGACCAGCCGGTGCACTGATGACTGTAATCAAAGAAAACACGCTAATTAAGTTTGCTACCCCCGAAATATTTCTTATGGCACCCTTGCGCAATACCTTTGCCTTTTTACGAGAAAAACTGAATTAGTAAAGTCGATGGTTGTGATTTAGTGTATAGGTCCTGATTTATTTTAGGTATTCGATTGGAGAGCATTAACAGATTTATGAAATTGAAATGGTTTAACTATTTTGGTAGCAAAATCTATTAAAATTTCAGTTGTTACAATATTTATAGTGATGTTCAATGTTACAATATTCATAGCACAAAGTAACAAACCTACGAGTTTTGTGCCGAACTGAAGCAGCTATAGAGCTGTTGTTTGTATAGTCATAGCTCTACTTCTGCTTCATAACAGTTTTATTTATTTATTGTATTATTTATGTACACACAGTAAAATACATATACTAGTAGATAAAACATAATTCTAATTTGGTGTACAAAGATACTGCATAATTCTTAAGAAATTTCTTCCAGCAGACCTGCGAAAGGAAAATTAAAAAGAAATGTAGACAACAGTGTGTGAGAACATTGAATAATAAAAAAATGCATTGTGGAATGCAATAAAAAATTGAGAACAAGATGAGAAAAATATAAATATGTGAAGGTGCAGGCTTCTTTACTTTAGAGTCTCATTACTTAGGTGACTTTAGAGAAGATAAAGTTTTTGGAGCATGTGCGGTCATACTCTTGGGGAATCGGGAGTAAAACCTCGCATACTTCATTAAAATACTATGGAAAAATTTTCAAATACCCGCCTAAAGTTTTAGCTCCTGTTAAAATAGAAAATATTCCAGAACATTCGGGTTTAAAACGTTATGCACTAATATATTGAGATGCGGGCGGCTCTCCCGGTCTACGCCAGTGTTTGCTCTCAAATCAGTCGTTTAAACAAAACTGTTTCTTTTTTCTCTCGCCTCTGCCAATTCAATTCCCGTAGCACCTGAAAGGACGCTCTGTACGTTCACATTACATTAGAGTGATTTTAAATAATTGCCTTTAAATAGATTTTCTATTAAGAGGTGGACATTTATATAAGTTAAATAAGTAAGTAAGTAGTAAGTTATATAAGTTAGATATTAGAACAGATCAGTGGAAGGCTACTGGTTGTAGGTTTTTGCAATACTAGCTACTATATTTGTAACACACCAACACAAAATTGTATAATGTCACGAAATTGAACATGAAGCAATACACATACAAATATTTTTTTATGTGTATTGCTAGTATACCCTGCCTAGATATCTCTTTTGTTGACTGTACATAATCAGCCTTTAATGTTCCCACTGCTGGGACACAGGCCTCCTGATGTGAGAGAGAGTGGGCCCTAATCCACCACGTGGGCTCAATGCGGGTTGGTAGATGTCACATGTCTTCTAATTTTTGGTTCTAGGACATGCCGGTGTCTTCACGATTTTTGCTTTCACCGTTTTGAGAGCAGTGATGATGAAATAATTTACACAAAGTAAAGCGCCTGTCTAGTTTCGAACCTACAATCTACAACTCTTAAGTCGCGGCCGTTACCACTGGGCCACCACTGCTCTCTACTGGTTGTATCGAATTACAAATTTACTTCTAGAAATGTAAATAGCTGTGATTGTACCTACCTACTTACCTGCATACAAAATTGATAATGTAGGTTGGAAATAACAGCCTGATTTAAGGAATACCTAAGCACACACAACTCTTGCGCAGACTCTCATGGTACCAATAAGAGACAACGGATGTCCTATCCTAAAGTGTGTATTGCATTTTGAACTTTTTTCCGACAAAGGTATCTTTACTCATCATGTTATTATTATTACATTATCTGGGCAGTGAAGAAGACAGTGAAGTGGCAGTGGGCTTGCCATGTTTGTCGAAGGACCGATGGCCGGTAGAGCAGACGAGTCCTAGAGTGGAGACCGCGTACCGGTAAGCGTAGTGTGGGACGCTCCCTAGCTAGATGGACCGATGACCTGAAGAAAGTGGCTGGGGCAGACTGGATGCGGAAGGCGGAGGACAGGGTGTTGTGGCGCAATCTTGGAGAGGCCTATGTCCAGCAGTGGACTGCGATTGGCTGAGTTGATTGATTGAAGAAGACGGATGAAAAAAAAATGCATGCAGCGGAGATGAGAATGTTGAGATGGATGTGTGGAGTGACGAGAATGGATAAAGTGAGAAATTAGTATATAAGAGGAAGTTTTAAAGTGGCACCAGTGACAGAAAAGTTGAAAGGAAATCGTTTGTCTTGGTATGGGCATGTAATGAGGAGAGACGAAACGCATGTGACTAAAAGAGTGATGAATATACATGTTTATGGATGGAGAGGCAGAGGAAGGCCAAAGAAAAGATGGATTGATTGTGTGCGGAATGATATGAAAGAGAAGAGAGTTAATGATAGCGTGACGGTTGACAGGGTAGAATGGAAGAAGAAAACTTGTTGCGCCGACCCCAAGTAATATGGAATAAGGGCAGGAAGATGATGATGATTCCGACAAACGTAAAGTTCTTAACCAGAAACTGATTTCAGCACCAAGACTAAGTTGTCAATTTTGCCACACTGTGAACGAAGCTAAGTTTGTTTAGCTTACCGCATGTTTGCATATTTCGGTTCACATTTGTATGCAAACACCAAAATAGAAAGTAAGTAAGGCAAAGATAATATACATTCAACAACTGGGAAACAGGTTTTTCTGAAAGAAAAAAAGATTTTTTTACGCTAAAAAAACACCACGATAACATAAAATAATCCTCAAATACCAAAATAATCACAGAAAAGCCTCACCATATATTTTATCCACGTTTACAAGCAAAGAATTCTCCCCCGCGTCTTATTCGCATTTTTTCGTAAAAGTAATTGTGTCAATCCGTTGTAATCCGTGAAAGATGGCTCCAGATTATTAAGGCTTCATTTGCAAACTCTCGTACGGAAGATTAACTTGTACGAAATCTTCGCACATAATACTCGTTCGTGTTGGCATGACATGGATTTTATCGCTAATAATATTACATGTCTGGATTTTAAATATATTGACGTAAGAACAATGTTCTTACTGGTTTATCGGATTTGTGGAAGACGCCCTAAAAGATAAGGAATGATGAAGCAACTTAAAACGAAGTGTTAGTTAAGAACTAATAGACTGTTGTGTCTTTACCGTAGCAATTACGGGAATTGCTTACTCATTTGAAGATCTACCAATTACAGAACAGTTTGCTTTGTCCGAAAGAGCAGCTAAAAATCCCGAGTAAACAAAAATTCAACTCAACACAAGCATAAGCTTGAAGAACACTGCACCCCATTTTACATACCTACACACATTTTTCGGCAATAAATAAAGACGTACTTAACACGAAAAGAACGTCTTATTAGAAAACGAACACAGAAAACAATTCCTGTACTACATAAATTAGGGCATATCTACACGATAAGCATGTATGGGTGTGTAGCGTGCACATGATTGCATGTTGACGTGGCTTCGAAAGAGCTTGATATCAAAGCGCAGTGCTCCAAGCGAACGGGTTTAAAAACCGGATCCCTTTACCATGTCCACGGAAATAGGCAGGCGCAGATACACTTTGTTATGAATTCTCTTTGTGAAAATAGTGTAACAGAATAACTGTTCGAACTGAGATTCAAAGCCTGGTAATATAAAATAAAGCTACTGTGCATAAATGATAAGTTAAGCTGATCAAAATTTACTACTGCCATTTTTTTATATTTTACTAGCTTCTGCCCACGACTTCGTCCGCATGAAATTTCTTGCACCCCCGACCCACCCCGTAGCATCGCGTCGCCTACCTGAGCTATTATTTCGTTTTCCCTTTATATTCTTTCTGACTTTTTTTTCTTTTTTCTCGGCTCCTAATGGTTCCAGCGTGATGTTTAATAAGCTGTAGTCTTCCTTAAGAACTGGGCTATCAAATGCAAAAAGAATTTTTCAAATCCGACTGGCAGTTCCAGAGATTAGTGCGTTGAATACAAACAAACAACCAATCTCTTCAGCTTTATTATTAGTATAGATTCGATTACCATTAAAAAAGTTATAGTGAGCCAACCTTAAAAGATAGACATATGTTAAGCTGGATTTTTATAGAACTTTTTAAGAGGAACAATTTCGTCACACATGATTGTTGCGTAACTTTAACCGTTTACGCAGTGCACGCAACGAAAGCTCTCAAAAGGAATAAATTTTTCCCGTTTTTGTAACATTTTTCATTGATGCTCTGCTCCTATTAGTCGTAGCATAATGTTATATAGCCTTTCTCGATAACACTAAAAGAATTTTTGAATTCGAACCAGTAGTTCCTGAGATTAGCGTATTTAACCAAAAAAACAAATTCTTCAGCTTTTTAATATTAGTTTTATATAGGCATAAAAGAAAAAAAGGAAAAGTAGGTAAAAATCAAGGAATTAAACACCATTCCCAGAAATCTAATTTCGTGCTGAAAAGTTGCATTCAAGTTGGCAGATGGAGCTACAGTCGCTATTTTATAGTGAAAGTAGGTGTCACTATAGTTCCCTTAGATATAACTCTTTAGTCGCCTCCTATGGCCCCCATGGGAAATTATAAGCTACTAGTTTGTTCGTAACGCAGACTATGCCAAGACCAATGCCTATCCAATTTCGAAAATAAATCTAAACTAAATGTATTGTCCTAATTTCAAAATAATTATCAAAAGCATTCGCGAAACCATGAGACAACAATAAATACGGTAAATGAACTAACATTGTGGAAAATTAAAGCTTTGAAAGCAACCCCACACTAGCGTAAATTGGCAAATAAAAAAATCCTATCACATGCGGAACTAATTTCGTCTTGATAATCGTGATAAAGCAACAAAATAGCAATTTGCCCCACCATAAAAATAATTGAGTTCAAACTGCGTTCAGGCAATAAAAAGCGTGAAAGCAGGCCCAATAACCTTTAGCAGGGGAATCGTGGGAAAACAGGCAGCTGGCAAATAGTGAGGAATAGAGAGGAGGGCTATTAGGTGCTCACACCACGTGAGGCAATGTAACGACCTGCGCCGTTTCAGATGCTCCATTACTAGGATTTAAAAAAGAATGATTGCCAGTCTCTCGTTTCTCTTTTCATGGGAATAATGAAATTCATTTCGTCGTTAAGGTGGATTGAGAATATTGAAAATGTTGTTTATTGAAACCGGAGACTGCCATCATTTAAAATGTATTAGATTGAGAGCAAGCTTTACAAGAAGCGAAAGTGATGAAAACATTAAACTCAGGTATCTTGTAAGTCTATCGCTCACGACTTATGTTACAATAAAATGAGTTCCTCAAATCAAGTCACGTACTTAGCATTCAAATCAGGTATCTGGTACGTCTATCACTTACGACTTATGTTACAATAAGATGAGCCGTGAGGCGTGAGGAGGGGCGTGAGCCCCTAGTCGCCGCAGGAGACGCCCTGGGCGGCGGGAATCTATCGCCGATTCCCGGCCACCGTAGGCGCGGGCTTGCGGACGACGAGTAAAGAGCAGCTCGCCGTCCGGTAAGGACCAGGCCCGGGTCGACGGTGCGTTGTGTTCCACGCGCGCCTCAAAGAGATGTCAGCAGTGACGGAGTCCAATAGGGCCGATGCCGCCCGGGTCGCGGGTAGTTCGAAAGAGATACCGTGGCCCCGGCACGGGTAACTGAAGGAACACGGGTGGGTTTTAGATATCACATCCACAAAAAAAAAAAAAAAAAAAGATGAGTTCCTCAAATCAAGTCACGTACTTAGCATTCAAGTCAGGTAACTTGTAAGTCTATCGCTTACGACTTATGTTACAATAAGATGAGTTCCTTAAATCAAGTCCCGTACTCAGCCTTTTTCTTCAACTCTACTCTTATGAAACAGATGGTGGTTCATCTGCCTAGCCTTTTCCCTACTATGTTGGGGTCGGCTTCCAGTCTAATCAGATGCAGCCAAAATATTTTACATGGAGCGAGCCTATCGGACATCCACTTCCCAGTTATTGGGTAATACGATACCCTTTGGTTGGCTGGTTGTCAGACTTTTGGGCTTCTGACGACCCGTAACGGCTGTCAAAGATCTACGAATAACAGCCGGGACCAACGACTTAACGTGCTTTCCGTGGCACGGTGGCTCTCGGTATGAAAAGATGGTCCCATCCACGGACTAACCGCGGCAAGCGCAGCTTAACCTGATCGAAGTCCACATCTTGTTCTTCCTCGAACCATGAATTAGTTTTGACCCAGAACTCAAGATAAAAACCCCTAGAGGCCCAGAAAGTGAAATAGCCTATTCATGGGGGAAAAAAGTTCTTCAAAATACCTGCTCAATTCAGGAAAGCCTGTTCAGTTTGTGCAATCATTAAGTTAGCTGTACAAACTATGTATATAAAAAATTAAAGGTCTTTTGAAAACATCATGTATTACTCGTAATATTCGTATGTTCAATATAATTGCTTGTGACTAAGTAATTGTTATTACTTAGTGCGGCTGTTGCCGCACGGGTCGATCCATCAGGGTAAGCTACGCTTGCGGGGGTTGGTCCGTGGATGGATTTTTACATACCGAGACTTCTTCGTGCCTCGGAATGCATGTTAAGCCGTTGGTCTCGGCTGTCATTCGTGGATCTTTGACAGTGGTTACGGGTCCTCAGAAGTCCGAAAGTCAAAACAACCAGCCTTACCAAGGGGTATCGTATTACCCAGTAACTAGGTTGTGGAGGTCAGATAGGCAGTCGCTCCATGTAAAATACTGGTATTCAGCTGCATCCGGTTAGACTGGAAGCCGACCCCAACGTAGTTGGGAAAAGGCTAGGCAGACGGTGATGATGATGTTCAATATAATTGCAGCATTATATTAATATTCATATGTTCAATATAATTGCAACATTAACTACAGACAAATCAATCAACCTACCTCCATCAAATCCATTTAACATAATACTCAATACTGCATTCCACATGTAGGTAATAATGTAGGTAAGGTAATAACTTAAACTATGCATAGTTCATACGAACAGAGCCGTTTCATAGGTTAAGATGACAGCCATCATTACTACTGTATGTGTTTAATATCAGAGATGCGCATTTCAATCAACTTAGTTGAATAGTCACATACGAGTATTTGCGTATTAATTAGAATTAGTCAAAGCCTTTAGGATCAGTTGCATAAAGATCTTGGCAAGGAGGCTGGTAATTGCTACATGAGGAGTTGTCATGCTCAGTAGTGTGTTCAGCAGTGAATTAAAGACCGATGAAGGATCATCATTTTCCAGTTCAATTTCTCCCTATACAAAGTTACTTGTAATTCGACGTATTCCTTGCAGGACGTCATACTGGGGATATGCAACAAATTAAGCTACCAAATGTCCTACCGAAATTCAGTATTTTTTTTTTTTTTTTTTGTAACTTTTGTCTGAGAAAAATACTTAAATTGCAGTAAAGTAGCTTTGTAAATGTCATTTTTGAATTGTATTTTTCATAAAAAAAACAAAAAAAATCTAAGTAACTCAAAAACTGTTGAATTTCGGTGAAACATATGACGTTCTGCAAGGAATACGTTGAATTACGTAACCCAGTATTACACAGACATTACGTCGAGTTAATTTTACTAGATGCTGTAAATAAATAACATTATAACTTTTAATGGTACCCGTAGCAAACACAGCAGTATAGAGTTTCACTTAAAAGTCTACTCACCCTATGTTGGAAAGTTATATTTAACATACTAGGTATGGTATATAAAAGAAAACCTTGCTAAATAATAACGAAGATATGTATAGTAGTACTACATATTTGCCAATACGCTCAAAGAGTCACCAGTGGAATTTATGAAATTAATTTTATTAAATTGCCAACCCTTTGTGTTGCACAGGCCAGAAATACTTGAATAAATAAAGATAGTTATATAAAGCAATATAAAATTTTAAACCACATAATAGCAGCTTAAATTACCAACACTGAATTTCCACTGTACATAGATGTTTTTGTAGATAAGGTCCATATTTTTAAGCGAGCTGACTTTACAAAGCTTATTTCGACTATAAAATCCGAAGCAGAGACAAATGCAGCGTTCCCACTAGAAAATGAAGACTAGTGTTAAGGGCATCTTTACAACACGCTAGGGAGACGGCTAACCGTGAGTTATGACGGCCTTTTCTCCACCCTTATGAGGAAATACGACAGTTTCAGCACCGAGATGGCGAGGGTCGACTGTATGATTGCCTAAAGTTAAGCTAGGTGACCGTTGTATATAAACATGCCCATTTTTGCGTTCCCTGCTGAAATTGGAAAATAATACGTGCGCTATCAATTGTCATTTGTTTCTCTTTGGGGAAATTCTTTTCTTTTTTTTGGTAAAAGAAACTAAGTGCAAAGTTACTTGGGCCGCATAAAAATGATCTATTAAAGGTTATGTGAATATACAACATCTTGTCTGTCATAGTATCTAGACGTGTATATGATTATTAGCACGGACCTAAAACGCGATCACTATAAAATTATTTCTAAAATATTAATGTAAAAACACTCACTTTTAATTTTTTTTTAAACCGGCCAAGTGCGTGTCAGACCACGCACAGTGAGAGTTCCGTAGTTGAAAAGAATTTATCCCAAAAACAAACTTAACATTGTAGCAGAAAAACATGTTCTCCCATATATTGATACGTCATACCCTATAGGTGTTGATATGGCAATATGTCGCATAATTGGCCGTATTTTTTTATTGCGTTTACTTAAAAGCTTGATTTTTTTAGAACTCTAAAGGACTATAGACCTACGTATTTGATATTAATTTCAACTTGATACCTCTACGCATTCCTGAGAAAAAGGGTCATGATAGACTGACAGACTTGAAATTATTTTTTTATGTGATAGAATTACAGATTAACCATTGACGGACTCCTTTACTCGTGCTGTGAGACTGCTTCTTGCCGAATTTCATGATTCTAGGTCAACGGGAAGTACTTACCCTATAGGTTGTGATTTACTTGCGAGTAGTTTTGTTTGTATTCAAATACTAGCTTTTGCCCACGGCTTCGCCCGCGTGGAGGTCGGAAAATATCCCTCGGGAATGTACTACCGGGAAATCCTTCCTTGTTCCTTGTTTACATTATAAAGGGAATCACTGTTCAAAATTTCATTTTTCTAAGATCAAGGGTTTGGGCTGGGCGTTGATGAGTCAGTCAAGACTTCTCTTTTTATTTATATCCAAGATGTATGTATTATAGGTATTTATCTATGGGTGCGTCGCCTGAAATAAATTACTTATTTATTTATCAAAATATGTCGCATAAAGCTTCGGCCGCACCGTCGACACCTTTCGAGCGTCAGTCGCGCGGCGGACGCTGCCAGTGTTATCTTATGGCGCTTTGCATACCTGCGCGACCGCAACGCGGGAAAACCGCGTTTGTAAAGTGGGATGCAGTCGCACGTACGCATCTTGTGGTTAGACATGTGTAGAGCTTGTCTACTCTGTACAAAGCGAGAATTTTATGAATAGTGACTTTCATTTGTACCACTTATGACGCTAATAGCGCTTTACAATGTCAACCCTCAAATATCATACAATTTTCGTGATTAAAATACCCAGCTTTGCAAAAAAAACGGCCAAGCGCATGTCCGACCACCCACAATGAAGGGTTCCGTAGTTGAAAAGAATTTATCCCAGAAACAAACAACATTGTAGTTGAAAAATTAAATCCCAAAAAAAAAATATACGAAAAAATTACAAATTAACAATTTTCGGACTTTTTCCTTCAATTGTGTTGTAAGACCTTGCTTCTTCGGTCAACGGTAAGTATTTAATATTTAATAATAATAATAATAAATTAGACGTAGCCAGAGCAGTCCGTCCGTTACCGAATTGGAAATCACCGGGACCGGACGGACTGCACAATTTTTGGTTGAAATGGCTAAGTAGTTCACACACTTGCCTGGCATCTCAGTTCCAATCATCCTTAGAGTCTGGGTCGCTACCGCCGTTTCTAACAACAGGCGTTACCCACCTGCTCCATAAGTCAGGTAGTCCCGTGGAACCCAAGAATTATAGACCGATCACGTGTTTGTCGACGGTCTATAAACTTCTTACATCCATTTTGAGAGCGAAAATTAATACGCACATTGACAGTAACACGATTATGTCTACCTCTCAAAATGGATGTAGGAACGGGTCTCGCGGTACTAAGGAGCTACTCCTCATCGACATGGCCATTAGCCAACAGGTTCGTCGATCCCGCAAGGATCTGTCGACATGCTGGATAGATTATAAGAAGGCCTATGACTCGGTGCCACATACATGGCTCATAAAGGTGTTGGAGTTGTACAAGATTGATGCGACTCTACGCACCTTCCTTGAGTCGTGTATGGGGCAATGGAGGACGGTCCTTCGCTATCCTGGATGTCGACAGATCCAAGGGAATGATGATCCTGTATGGATTAAACGGGGAATATTTCAGGGCGACAGTTTGAGTCCACTTTGGTTCTGCTTAGCCCTGAATCCTCTAAGCACACTGTTGGAGGATTCAGGTCTAGGCTATCGGTTGAAGAGAGGTGGTCAGGTGATATCTCACCTCCTCTACATGGATGATTTGAAACTCTTTGCCCACAACAAATTGCGGCTGATGGAGCTACTAAAGGTTACTGAAACTTTCAGTAGCGCCATCAGGATGGAATTTGGTGTGGACAAATGTGCAATCATGCATGTAAAACGAGGTGAGGTTATGGAATCCGATGGAATTCAACTTTCGGATTCCATACATCTTAGATCCCTCTCCTCATCCGAAAGCTATAAGTATTTGGGTATGTCGGAAGCGTTAGGCATCAACGTTGCTGACATGAAGCAATCGTTGAAGGAGCGCTTCTTTGGTCGCCTGAAGAAGGTATTAACCAGTCTTCTTTCAGGCGGAAACAAGGTGCGCGCTTTCAACGGTTGGGTCATGCCGGTTTTGATGTACTCTTTCGGCATACTCAGATGGACTCAGACTGAACTCGACGCCCTGGATAGGAGGGTCCGTACACTGCTGACTGCAAACAGGATGCATCACCCACGATCATCGGTGATGAGACTGTACATCCCGCGGAAGTGCGGGGGTCGAGGCTTTTTAAATGCGAAGACCCTCCACAACCGCGAGGTGTGCAGCCTCAGAGAATATTTTTTAAAAGTCGAAGTGGGTATGCACCGTGATGTGGTTGCAGTGGACAAGGGGCTCACCCCGCTGTCCATGGCTAAAGAGAACTGGCGCAAACCTGTAGTACTTACTACCGATGACCGCAAGAAGGTATGGCAAAGCAAGGAGCTCCACGGGCGCTTCTATCGGGCTCTTCATGAGCCCGGTGTAGATTTCTTAGCGTCCGTATCCTGGCTACGTTTCGGTGACCTTTTCGGGGAAACTGAAGGTTTCGTCTGTGCAATTATGGACGAAGTTATCTTGACGAATAACTATCGGAAACATATTATGAAGGACGGGACGGTTGACGTGTGTCGGGCATGCCACCGTCCGGGTGAGTCCATCAGACATATTATCTCCGGTTGTTCTCGTCTGGCTAACGGCGAGTACTTGCACAGGCATAACCAAGTAGCTAGGATTATCCACCAGCAACTTGCTTTGAAATATAAACTAGTCGATTCTGAGGTACCATACTACAAGTATGTGCCCGACCCAGTTCTCGAAAATGACCATGTCACTTTGTACTGGGATCGGTCTATCATTACTGACAGGACTATTGTCGCCAATAAGCCTGATATAGTAGTGATAGATCGGTTAGTGCGCCACGCAATGATAGTCGATGTTACCATTCCACATGACGAGAACCTCGTGAAAGCTGAGAAAGAGAAACAAATAAAATATCTCGACTTAGCTCACGAGGTTGTTGATATGTGGAATGTGAGCTCGGCTGTCATTGTGCCGATTGTCGTAACGGCCAATGGCCTGATGGCCGAAAGCCTCGAACAACATCTCTCGAGGCTATCATTAGGCGGTTGGATCAAGGGCCTGATTCAGAAGGCAGTACTCCTTGATACGGCTCGCATTGTGAGAAGGTTCCTGTCTCTGCAGCCCTAACCACCGGTAGCTTGGACCCTGCTCCCGACACCGGCGGACCTCTATTTTTTTTATATTTTTAAATGTTTTTTTTATATCCTTTTTTTAAGAAATATTTAAAAATGTAAATAGATAAGAAATAAAATGAATAAACGATAATAATAATAATAGTCAACAAACGTCTTGGAATTTGATTTTATAATATACAAATATTTTATCAGTTTTAACGATTAGGTATCAACAATATTTTGAATTTCATAAGTGCTTTTTAAAAAAAAAAACCCAGCAATATACCTACAATCAATTAAATCCAAAAAGAGCATTTCGATATGAATAAAAAACTACCGAATAGGAGATGACATCTGTCATGTCATCTCCGAAAATAACATCGATGAAAAATTCCGACAAAATATGTTGACAAGATCAGCCGCACGAAAAGCACGCCTACCACCTCCGGACTCTTCGCTCAGCTCCGCCTCACCGCCGCCGGTATCCAGCCTCACTGTGAGCGCTGTGACGACACTGGCCGCGGTAGTTGCGTCGAGCTCGAGCGACGAGTATTTCTCCCCGCCCACGACACCACCACCTGCTCGTCGACGGGGAGGACGCCGGCCGTCGGACGGTTTAGGACCTCGAGGCCCACCGGCCTCTGATAGGGTCCCAGCTCCCAGCGGAAGTGTGCAGCGCATGAGATGGACACGATCCATTAATGAGAACGTCATGCGCTCATACTATGGGGCTACAGAGGGGGGAAACAATCTGACCGCGTACCGTGTTCGGATGCTCTCTCTTTTTCAGGTGCTTGAGCCAGTTGTCAACGTTTCGGCACAACGACTGTCGGATCAGGTGCGGGTCATCCAGCGTAATCATATGTTGGATGACACTGTACTTGATCGCTTGCGAAATGAAATGCTGAGTAGCCATGTCATTGCCCCCCCGTCGCAGACTAATATAGAACCACCACAGTCGGACACAAACCAAGCTGATGAGGGAAGTGATGACAGGGCTATAAACGTAAGTACCCAGTGCAATGAAGAATTGAGGAGTGCTTTGGAAGGTGCGATTCGGGAATATCGATTCATGTCTCCCGAACTTAGACCACGCTTACCTCGTTTGCCCATGCATAACAAAAATAGGGCGCTTGTGGCGGCTCTGGATTCGCAGTTGTCAAACTATTTTGATGACTGCGAAGACCTCACCGATACTCATTCAATTCTGTACTGCGCGGCTGTAGCGGCATGTCGTGTAGCTCACGTCAAATTTGCTAATGACTCTAGAGCTACACGACCGAAACCAGCCGTACCAGCTTGGCAGTGCAGAATTGAGCGCCGTATTGGTGGGGCCAGAGCACTCATCGGCAAACTAATCTGCTTCAGGGAGGGCAATACTCGCCCTAGAGTGATGCGCTTTGTGAGACGGGCGTTCTCAGGGACTGATGTCAGCCCTCAGGACTATATGTCCCGTGTCACAGAGCGCATCGACTTCCTGAAGCAGAAAGTCTATGCATGGGCAAACCGTATTCGTAGGTATAAGCGGCGAGTGGAACGATACACTCAGAATCGCACCTTCCAGAGCGATGAAAGGTGGGTTTATAGGAGTTGGGAGCGACCGGACCAAGGTGTGACTGACACGCACCTGCCGGATGATGATGCCATGTGTTCTTTCTGGCGCAGTATCTGGGCGGTACCTGTCAGTCACACCGAAGGTGATTGGGCTCGGGAAGTCGAGCGAGCCTGCGATCCAATACGAGAAATGGAGGCTATTACCATCTGTTCCCAAGATGTAGCTCGTGCAGTCCGTCCGTTGCCTAACTGGAAGTCTCCAGGGCCGGACGGACTGCACAACTTCTGGATCAAATGGTTTCTTGGATCGCACGCTCGCTTGGCGGCTCAGTACCAGTCTGCTTTAGAGTCTGGTTCGCTACCCCAGTTCCTAACGACAGGAATAACCCACCTGCTCCAAAAATCAGGTAGTACTGCGGAGCCCAAAAATTATAGACCGATCACTTGTCTACCGACGGTCTATAAAGTTCTTACATCCATTTTGAGAGCTAAAATTAACGAACATATAGACACCAACTCCATCATGTCTGCCTCTCAAAATGGATGTAGGAATGGGTCCCGTGGTACTAAGGAGCTACTCCTCATTAATATGGCCATTAGCCAACAGGTTCGTCGTTTCCGAAAGGATCTGTCGACATGTTGGATAGACTATAAGAAGGCCTATGACTCGGTGCCACATACATGGCTCATGAGGGTGCTGGAGTTGTATAAAGTAGATGCAACTCTGCGCACCTTCCTGATGTCGTGTATGGGGCAATGGAGGACGGTCCTTCGCTATCCAGGATGTCGAAATATCCAGAGGAACAGCGAGCCGATAAGGATCGAGCGAGGCATATTTCAGGGCGATAGTTTGAGTCCGCTTTGGTTCTGCTTAGCCTTGAATCCTCTAAGCACACTGCTGGAGGATTCAGGTCTAGGATATCGGCTGCGGAGAGGTGGTCAGGTTATATCCCACCTCCTCTACATGGATGACCTAAAACTCTTTGCCCCCAACAATTTGCAACTGATGGAGCTACTGAAAGTAACTGAAACATTCAGTAGCGCCATCAGGATGGAATTTGGTGTGGACAAATGTGCGGTCATGCATGTAAAGCGAGGAGAGATTGTGGAATCCGTGGGAACCCAACTCTCGGATTCCATAAACCTTAGAGCCCTCTCCGCACCCGAAACCTATAAGTATTTGGGTATGTCGGAAGCGTTGGGCATCAATGTTACTGACATGAAGCAATCGTTGAAGGAGCGCTTCTTTGGCCGCCTGAAGAAAGTATTTAATAGTCTTCTATCAGGCGGAAACAAGGTGCGTGCCTTCAACGGTTGGGTCATGCCGGTTTTGATGTACTCTTTCGGCGTACTCAAATGGACTCAGACGGAACTCGACGCCCTGGATCGGAGGGTCCGTACGCTGTTGACTGCATATCGAATGCATCACCCACGGTCATCGGTAATGAGACTGTATATCCCGCGAAAGTGTGGAGGCCGAGGCTTTTTAAACGCTAAGACTCTCCACAACCGCGAGATATGCAGTCTCAGGGAATATTTCCTAGAAGCCGATGTGGGGATGCATCGAGATGTGGTCGCGGTGGACAAGGGCCTCACTCCGCTCTCCTTGGCTAAAGAGAACTGGCGCAAACCTGTAGTGCTTGACACTAACGATCGCAGGGAGGTATGGCAGAGTAAGGAGCTTCACGGACGCTTTTTCCGGGCCCTACATGGACCCGACGTAGATTTGTTAGCGTCCATAGCCTGGCTGCGTTCCGGTGACCTCTTTGGGGAAACCGAAGGTTTTGTCTGTGCAATTATGGACGAAGTTATGATGACGAACAACTACCGGAAATATATTGTGAAAGACGGCACGGTTGACATCTGTCGGGCATGCCACCGTCCGGGAGAATCAATCCGACACATTATCTCCGGGTGTTCTCGTCTTGCTAACGAAGAGTACTTGCATAGACACAACCTTGTAGCCAGGATTATCCATCAGCAACTTGCACTGAAATACAACCTTGCGGAATCGGAAGTGCCGTACTATAGGTATGTGCCCGACCCAGTTCTCGAAAATGGAAATATCACATTGTACTGGGATCGATCCATCATCACTGACAGGACTATTGTTGCCAATAAGCCTGATATAGTGGTGGTGGATCGAACAGAGCGGCGCACAATGATTATTGACATAACAGTCCCGCATGACGGGAACCTCGTGAAAGCCGAGAAAGATAAACAAATCAAGTATCTTGACTTGGCTCGCGAGGTTGTCGACATGTGGGATGTGGACTCAGCGATCATTGTGCCGATAGTTGTATCAGCCAATGGCTTAATCGCTAAGAGCCTCGACCAACATCTAAGGAGGCTCTCGTTGGGCAGCTGGATTAAGGGCCTGATTCAGAGAGCGGTACTTCTGGACACGGCGCGCATTGTTAGGAGGTTCCTCTCTCTGGAGCCCTGACCGCCGGTAGCTTGGACCCTGTTCCCGATACCGGTGGGCTACTATGTTTTATATTTTTAAATGTTTTTTTTTTTATTTCATGTTTTTATAAAAAAATATTTAAAAATGTCAAATATATGTATATAAATGGAATAAAGGAAATAATAATAATATAAGCTGGCAACACTAACGTCAACAAGCCAAAAAAAATTGGTTTCATAATTATCTTAGTTTTATTTATTTTAGACACAGTTTTTAATTTTATAAGAAACCCAAGTAAATGCAGAAGTCATCAAAATCAAGATACAACCTAAAAAATACTGAAACAATCAACCTATTTAAACCATAATATAATTCTAAAATAATGCCGAATCGGAGGTGACATCTGTCATGTCACCTCCAACAAACAAAATGAAATGATGATAATGAAAACTAAGGATGAAACTAAATAAATGTTGACAAGATCAGCCGCACGAAGAGCACGCCCACCACCTCCGGACTCGTCGCTCAGCTCCGCCTCGCCGCCGCCGGTACCCAGCCCCATTGTAAGCGCTGTGACGACACCGGCCGCGGTAGCTGCGTCGAGCTCGAGCGACGAATATTTCTCCCCGCCCACGACGCCACCACCTGCTCGCCGACGGGGAGGACGCCGGCCGCCGGATGGCTTAGGATCTCGAGGCCCACCGGCCTCTGAAAGGGTCCCAGCTCCCGGCGGAAGTGTGCAGCGCATGAGATGGACCCCATCCATTAATGAGAACGTCATGCGCTCATACTATGGGGCTACAGAGGGAGGAAACAATCTGACCGCGTACCGTGTTCGGATGCTCTCTCTTTTTCAGGTGCTTGAGCCAGCTGTCAACGTTTCGGCACAACGACTGTCGGATCAAGTGCGGGTCATCCAGCGTAATCATATGTTGGATGACACTGTACTAGATCGCCTGCGAATTGAAATGCAGAGTAGCCATGTCATTGCCCCCCCGCCGTCGCAGACTAATATAGTACCACCACAGTCTGACACAAACCAAGTTGACGAAGGAAGTGATGACAGGGCTACAAACGTAAGTACCCAGTGCAATGAAGAATTGAGGAGTGCTTTGGAAGATGCGATTCGGGAATATCGTTTCTTGTCTCCCGAACTTAGACCACGCTTACCTCGTTTGCCCATGCATAACAAAAATAGGGCGCTTGTGGCGGCTCTGGATTCGCAGTTGTCAAACTATTTTGATGACTGCGAAGACCTCACTGATACTCATTCGATTCTGTACTGCGCGGCTGTAGCGGCATGTCGTGTAGCTCACGTCAAATTTGCTAATGATTCTAGAGCTACACGACCGAAACCATCCGTACCAGCTTGGCAGTGCAGAATTGAGCGCCGTATTGGTGGGGCCAGAGCACTCATCGGCAAACTAACCTGCTTCAGGGAGGGCAATACTCGTCCTAGAGTGATGCGCTTTGTGAGGCGGGCGTTCTCAGGGACTAATGTCAGCCCTCAGGACTATATGTCCCGCGTCACAGAGCGCATCGACTTCCTGAAGCAGAAAGTCTATGCATGGGCAAACCGTATTCGTAGGTATAAGCGGCGAGTGGACAGATACACTCAGAATCGCAACTTCCAGAGCGATGAAAGGTGGGTTTATAGGGGTTGGGAGCGACCGGATCAAGGTGTGACTGACACGCGCCTGCCAGATGATGATGCCATGTGTTCTTTCTGGCGCAGTATCTGGTCGGTGCCTGTCAGTCACACCGAAGGTGATTGGGCTCGGGAGGTCGAGCGAGCCTGCGATCCAATACCAGAAATGGGGGCTATTACCATCTGTCCCCAAGATGTAGCTCGTGCAGTCCGTCCGTTACCTAACTGGAAGTCTCCAGGACCGGACGGACTGCACAACTTTTGGATAAAGTGGTTACAAAGGTCGCACGCCCGCTTGGCATCCCAGTTCCAGTCAGCCTTACATTCAGGGTCGCTGCCCCAGTTCCTAACGACAGGAATAACCCACCTGCTCCATAAATCAGGTAGTACTGCGGAGCCCAAAAATTATAGACCGATCACTTGTCTACCGACGGTCTATAAAGTTCTTACATCCATTTTGAGAGCTAAAATTAACGAACATATAGACACCAACTCCATCATGTCTGCCTCTCAAAATGGATGTAGGAATGGGTCCCGTGGTACTAAGGAGCTACTCCTCATTGATATGGCCATTAGCCAACAGGTTCGTCGTTTCCGAAAGGATCTGTCGACATGTTGGATAGACTATAAGAAGGCCTATGACTCGGTGCCACATACATGGCTCATGAGGGTGCTGGAGTTGTATAAAGTAGATGCAACTCTGCGCACCTTCCTGATGTCGTGTATGGGGCAATGGAGGACGGTCCTTCGCTATCCAGGATGTCGAAATATCCAGAGGAACAGCGAGCCGATAAGGATCGAGCGGGGCATATTTCAGGGCGATAGTTTGAGTCCGCTTTGGTTCTGCTTAGCCTTGAATCCTCTAAGCACACTGCTGGAGGATTCAGGTCTAGGATATCGGCTGCGGAGAGGTGGTCAGGTTATATCCCACCTCCTCTACATGGATGACCTAAAACTCTTTGCCCCCAACAATTTGCAACTGATGGAGCTACTGAAAGTAACTGAAACATTCAGTAGCGCCATCAGGATGGAATTTGGTGTGGACAAATGTGCGGTCATGCATGTAAAGCGAGGAGAGATTGTGGAATCCGTGGGAACCCAACTCTCGGATTCCATAAACCTTAGAGCCCTCTCCGCACCCGAAACCTATAAGTATTTGGGTATGTCGGAAGCGTTGGGCATCAATGTTACTGACATGAAGCAATCGTTGAAGGAGCGCTTCTTTGGCCGCCTGAAGAAAGTATTTAATAGTCTTCTATCAGGCGGAAACAAGGTGCGTGCCTTCAACGGTTGGGTCATGCCGGTTTTGATGTACTCTTTCGGCGTACTCAAATGGACTCAGACGGAACTCGACGCCCTGGATCGGAGGGTCCGTACGCTGTTGACTGCATATCGAATGCATCACCCACGGTCATCGGTAATGAGACTGTATATCCCGCGAAAGTGTGGAGGCCGAGGCTTTTTAAACGCTAAGACTCTCCACAACCGCGAGATATGCAGTCTCAGGGAATATTTCCTAGAAGCCGATGTGGGGATGCATCGAGATGTGGTCGCGGTGGACAAGGGCCTCACTCCGCTCTCCTTGGCTAAAGAGAACTGGCGCAAACCTGTAGTGCTTGACACTAACGATCGCTGGGAGGTATGGCAGAGTAAGGAGCTTCACGGACGCTTTTTCCGGGCCCTACATGGACCCGACGTAGATTTGTTAGCGTCCGTAGCCTGGCTGCGTTCCGGTGACCTCTTTGGGGAAACCGAAGGTTTTGTCTGTGCAATTATGGACGAAGTTATGATGACGAACAACTACCGGAAATATATTGTGAAAGACGGCACGGTTGACATCTGTCGGGCATGCCACCGTCCGGGAGAATCAATCCGACACATTATCTCCGGGTGTTCTCGTCTTGCTAACGAAGAGTACTTGCATAGACACAACCTTGTAGCCAGGATTATCCATCAGCAACTTGCACTGAAATACAACCTTGCGGAATCGGAAGTGCCGTACTATAGGTATGTGCCCGACCCAGTTCTCGAAAATGGAAATATCACATTGTACTGGGATCGATCCATCATCACTGACAGGACTATTGTTGCCAATAAGCCTGATATAGTGGTGGTGGATCGAACAGAGCGGCGCACAATGATTATTGACATAACGGTCCCGCATGACGGGAACCTCGTGAAAGCCGAGAAAGATAAACAAATCAAGTATCTTGACTTGGCTCGCGAGGTTGTCGACATGTGGGATGTGGACTCAGCGATCATTGTGCCGATAGTTGTATCAGCCAATGGCTTAATCGCCAAGAGCCTCGACCAACATCTAAGGAGGCTCTCGTTGGGCAGCTGGATTAAGGGCCTGATTCAGAGAGCGGTACTTCTGGACACGGCGCGCATTGTTAGGAGGTTCCTCTCTCTGGAGCCCTGACCGCCGGTAGCTTGGACCCTGTTCCCGATACCGGTGGGCTACTATGTTTTATATTTTTAAATGTTTTTTTTTTATTTCATGTTTTTATAAAAAATATTTAAAAATGTGAAATATATGTACATAAATGAAATAAAGGAAATAATAATATTTAATAATTTATTTCAGAAAAAACACATTTACGGTTCACAAAAACAATTTTCCAAGTAAAAATAGAATATTCCAGAAAGAAGTGTATCGTTGGTGTATGAACCTACTGATGAAAAAAATTATTGTATCACAAACACCAGAAAATATTATAAGTTTTGATTTACTTTCGAGTATCAAAATATGCCGCATAAATGGCCGTATTTTTTATTGCTTCTACTTAAAAGCTTGATTTTTTTAGAACTCTAGAACTAGACTTACGTATTTGATACTCATTAATTTCAACTTGATACCTCCACACATTCCTGAGAAAAAGGGTCTTGTCAGACTGACATACAAACGGACAATGAAGTGATCCTATAAGGGTTCCGTTTTTTTTTCCTTTTGAGGTACGGAACCCTAAAAAAGTGTGTGTGTCAGCTCCACCGCACGAATGATGAAAACAAAGGGCCTACGGTCTTTTCGTCAGGCAACTTTCTATTGTTGGACAATAATTTAGGTGTTAAACTAAGCTATAGACGTGCGGCTTGACTGACTATTCACTAAAAATGAGGTGCACGTAAAAGTTTCGCGTTGTAGAGCTCCGGGTTCGCATCCCGCGTCCCGCTACTTGACGCTCAGGTCTGGCCGTAACATAAATGGGGGTATTTTTTTATTGCGTTGCCTTAGAAGCTTGATTTTTTTAGAACTCCAACGAACCATAGACCTACGTATTTGATATTAATTTCAACTTGAAGCCTCCACGCGTTCCTGGGAAAAAAGGGTTTTGACAGACTGACAGACAGATAGACAAAAGGACAACGAACTGATTCTATAAGGGTTTCGTTTTTTTCCTTTTGAGGTTCGGAACTCTAAAAACTACCGCAGTGATTCATGATCTCCAATAAAACACATTAAAACTGAGAGAAAGCCAACGACATGAGAAGCATCCTCTCTAGACACTCATTATGCGTCGTGCGTCGTCCGTACTTAACAACACTACGCCAACACTTTAGCGTTCAGATTTGAACCATCCCGGATAAATTACGAATCAATGTCCTATACCGATCATAGAATACCAGAAACTGTAGAAAGCAATTAGGGCAGCGCGTTGCTTCGGGTGCAATATCAAGGCGTATAGGCCGGCCATGATCTAATATTCATCGTCGACAGACGTGCCTGTCTGGGCAAAGCATAATACGTAATTAGATACAGCAAATGCTCGCAGGGTCTGTGCCCGTCCGCCAGCATGCATTATGCACGAATCTAAATTGAATGTGCAGTTAGTTGCGTGGATTAAAGCCCGACATACACCACATGACCATTGCACTTTAGTTAATGCCCTTTTTATAATGTTACGCGTTGTTAAATTTTAACGGCTAATGCTGTTGGATCATGCGTTTAATTAAAATATTTACTTGGAACGGTTTATAGTGAACATTTGGACTTAAATGTGTGAAGTGCGGAGCTATAAATAGACTAACTCTACACCCAGATGTCTGAAGCCATGTTTTATAGTAGAACAACAGCTTAACTATGACACTAAGTGTCGCCAAGAGTGGTAATTAAGGCAGCCACGCCCTCAGATTGTTCTTTGTTGTATATGTGAGTGGCTAATAAACCTGCATACTTAACACAACTCATAACAAAATGTGTTTATTTTAACCATCATTCATTATATGTCATTATAACGAAGACAAAAGGTTCAAAACAAAGAGTTAACTCCCTAAACAAGGTAGCCAAACATATTATAAAGCTCGTCCTATAGAGAGGTTTATTTTGGATCGACTTAACGAACGTATAAAAATTCAATAACATGTAAATTGGTGTGTCTGTACGGAAACTTTTCAAAGGAAGTTCTTGACAAAAGCAAGTTGATTGAGCAGCTTAGGAGCATGAAAAGTCAATATAAATGTGTAAAAGTATTGAAACGACCAATATTACCTGCTTCAATTGAGTTATATATAACAGGAATCTTATGTTATTTATTATTTTACTACCTAAAATGGTATCTTTAAGCGCCTAAAGATCTAAATAGAAAGCAACATGTCATCAAACGAAGCTAACCTACGAAAACTTGCCAAGAAGTACCCAAACTATTCATAAAATGAAGATATTGTTACTCAATTTCTGTTTAAAAATAGACAGTCTCTGAAGTACATAGCCTAATTTCTCAGCAACGGAATACTGTAGACGGAATGAAGAAAATATTTACAAAAGCGTGTTCGGTCAATAAACGCGTCAAAAGGCTCTCTACAGATTTACCTTAAATTCCTCATTTTCCTGCTTTTTAATATTGTCTTCTGAAAATTGATTCCTTTGCTTATACCTTATTGTTCTCTATGTAAGAGCATTTATAAAAATAAAATTAATAATGGGTACAGCTGAAGAAAATGTGTTGAATTCCGAGCAGTCATAGCATGTTTCGATACAACAGAATCTATTTTAGTTATTTCAGCTGACCAAAAAACACCCACATAAAAACTGTCAGAAGCACAGTAGGTACAGAAATCACCATCAGTTAAGTGTTAAAAATCTACGAGTATCTTATTATTCCCTACATAGTCGGAAGGCCACAGTGGTAAACATCTACAGTTATAAAGATATCGCAAATGAACTTTCCGACATGAAAAATGGTCTTCAAATGAAGGTTTTTCCGACGAAAATATCATTTTGCGAGTCTGGTTCCGGTTGTGTATTAGAACTTTGATCGTATCCAACGTAATGATGTTTTTATCAGTGAAAGAAAACATCCCGTAGTAGGTACCCACACGGTACTATAACTTTAAATAGAAACTAAGAAATTAATCATTAAAAAATTAACAGAATAAATAAAAACATTTCACTATGCAGAAACACGTAAAAATATGTAATAAACTGCAAACCTGTTACAATAAATTAGATATACAGACAATACAGAGACCCACGTGAAGGCACGCGAAGTATCCAAACGCCCGCTAAATATCCGCAATCTTAGCACCCGCCCGTCGTCGGCCTGCAGTATTTTCTCATAGACGCCAACAAGATTGAACCGAAGTAAAGCTATCATAACTCACGGTTAACCGTAGCCAGAGGTAATCTGGGATCGTGGACGCCGTGATAATCCCAAGCCGTCCATTCTATAGCCGAAGCTTGTAATTTTTATACGTTAACTAAACAACTATTTACGGCTCCTTAGCGGGATTACGGATTCAGGGATGGTCGCGATACTTAGATATGGGATGGCGTGTTAGCAGTTCATCTTTTTTTATTTGGCTTTCAACCTTCAGGACTCTGTTATGGCCATAAGAACCTTGCAATTATCCAATAGATAGACGTATATCGTACTTAGGTATTTATCAGAATGTATCTGACAGCTCACTGAAACTCTAAACACCAAAACATTATTTTCTTTCTGAACAAATAACAAGCAAAAAGAAACTGCAAAGGCACTAAACGAATTTACATCGTCAAACAATTTTGCAAAAGTTAAAAAAAAAAAATCTACGAACGATGTCGGCACAACAACATACAAAATACGAATTTGAATGATAAGCATTCGTATGAACTTTTTCGCCAGTTCTAAGTGATTGCACGGCGCCACAGGATCCATCGATAGTTCGCGTGGCTTGCAATAATAATGAAAGCAAAGCAACATGTTCTGAATTTATTTTCCAATTCAAAGTTCATTCAGAATTAAGTTCCGTGCAAGAGAAGCGCCCTGCAGCTAAATGGGATTGCGTTGCTGCATCTAGACTGCGAACTTCCTGCGGGAGTATCCGATTAAGTGAATAATATGCTTGTATGTGTTCGTTCTTGTCATTGGAGGTAAGCAGACACCTGTCTCCGTTCTAGGAGAAGCGTTTGAACATATTAATCTAATACTAATGTTTATGACTGTTTACGGTTCGACTCATGTACATGTTTTGGAAATAACGGACTAATTTCAGACTCATGCAAGCAGCAGATCACTCAGTCTAGTTGGACTCACGACACGCCTCGCCACGTGATCATCTTATTGGCATAATCTCTACATAGAATACCTTTACGAAACCCACGCAACAAAACTAGATCCTCAAAACATGTCTTTGAAGTTCTCTGTCTCCCCCTCTTCCTATCTTCCTTTAGCCCCACAAGATGGGTTGTCTAGCTGATGACTTTCCAAGTATTCTCCTTCTCCATACAGTCACTTCGCCCAGTTTTCACTTCATCTTCGAAGACTACGCAAACTACAAGACCTCTCTAAGCCCATTCTACACCGACCGCAAAATATTACATGATACAGCTTTATATAGGAGCACCAAGCTTGTATGAGCAGAGATGCTGTAATACGAGCCCCATTAATTAAGTACACAACCACGTATGCACCGGCAGCGGAACATTAAGCCGAATTTATAGGAAAACACCAAATGATCGCCTCATTGACCTAGTAGGTACTAACAACAAGCACTGCTTCACACAGTTTACTGAAATGCTTCGATGTAGTTCAGTTTATTGGAGAACCCAGCTCACCGAATTGGAATACCTCTTCGGTACAACCAGCATCTGTAGTAATTATTTTCTATTATTTTTAGTGAGTTTGACCACAATCTCACTAGATGTTAAGCGATGGTCACGCTCGCCTAGAAGTTACCTATTTACTAGAGTTAAGTTTTTTTAAAGTTTTTGGTAAGTGAAATACGATTTATAATGGGCTTATAATGAATGCTATTTCTGAATTTGCGAGATAACCCCAGCCGATTTCTTACTAAACGAAAATAAAGGGAAAAATACGTCCAATTCCAGATACAGCGATCAATGTAAATAGGTACCTATTACGTAGCCTTTCTCGATTCGTTTTAGTAAGAACTTAGCACGATCGTTGTTAATTATCGTCGAATAACACTCGGCACGGAATTAAAAACGTTGTAGCGATCGTTCGTCGCAACACTTTTATCTAGAGTGACGCTTAATGGCGCAACAATTTCGCTGGAATCTCGCGACGCGACGCCTTTGTTTAAATATGCAGCATGTCACCACCGGTGACGTCACTCCACTATACTCAAAATATTATAACGTTCGCCCGTTAGCATAATAAAACGAGCAACGGTACGGCGCCGCATTAAGCTGCACTAACGAGGTGTGCGAGGGAATCAAATGTCATTCACTTTGTATTATAGTTTACACTCGCATAGCTGTTCCTGAAGACTGCTGAAACTTTTATGGTGTCCATGTTTTTCAATTGATGTTGGCTTATAATGTTAGTGGTTATTTTTTGGGATTAACGAAAGCAATTACTTCATTATTTGTATGAGTTTTTAGTATTTTTAGTATTTTTTTTTTTTAGTATTTTTAGTTTAATACGTGATCGCTCTACTATACAGAAAATATGCGCCCGCAGATGTTCTGTATGGTAGAGCGATCACGTATTAATCTAAAAATGCAATTATACAAATGTGAGGCTTATTCAATTCAATTCATTCATATAATTCGGAAATCATCCATATTGTATTAGATAGTATTATAACTTACAAACTATATTAGTGTTAAAATCAAAATCAAATTAAACCAAAATTAAAATCAAAATCAATTTAAAAATAAACTAAAACATGACCTTAACTTATCCTCTACATAAAAATATTTAATTAGATATATCTTTCCTTAGCACCGGGCCCGCAGCTATGTCTACGGGACCAGTGCATCAGAAAAGGGCAGTCTGGCCTCACCACAATAACCTTCAGGATACCTACTTTTGGAGCTTCCACGTATCCTACACCGTTCTTTTGCGCATAATAGCCTCAAAACTATCTATGCCTGCCTTGGCAAACACACCGGACGCAATACGGAACCGCGGAAGCCCCAGCATCACCCGAGAAGTATTATTGTACTGCACACGGCATTATTGTAGGTATACGGTATGCAATTATGCATGGTGAAGAAAACAGAAAATATGCACAACAATCTGTGTTAAAAGAGCCAATACTTTATCAAACAAACACACAATGTAACAAAAATAAAAGTATGTTTGTAATAAATTCCCCTTCATCAGTTCGAAAGTGAAGCCATCATTGAGAAAAAATCGGCAGAAGATGTATTTGACCCGGCGGATGTGTTTGACAGTCGGGCCACATCGCGACCTGAACGATTTACATATTACGTGACACTTTTACGGAACTCGCCATTGACTTCTGCCTGATAGACTGAGACGTGAACGCGATATTGTTTTTCCAATGTAGCCGCCCATTCCACCAGCCCTTCAAGACAACTGTTTTTTTATTGATACTGAAAATTCTATGAATTTCTTACACCCTTATGCTCACGAAATCGAATAATACACTTTATCTGCCCCATTTTGAGAAATAAACTTTGTTACGTTAGACAAAGATTATTGATTAAATTACGCGAAAACATGTTGCGCTCCACGCCAGGCGGTGAGATTAAATTATTTAACATAAAACGCTGGCAAGACTTTGATACTAAGAGATTTACACCTTTGTGACTGAGTTACGTGCTTATGTCATTACAAACAACATTATTTGGTTTTAGCTATTCACTGTGGGCCTTTGATGTCACAACCAATGAGTACTTAATATAGGCAAATTGTTTGATGGAGCACATCAAGTAGGTACCTACTGACTAAACAGTTAATAAAAATATAGATACAGCTATTTATTTGTTCTACATGAATTAGAAATATGTATTTGAGTTTAAATTAAACGCTATTTTTAACCGACTTCAAAAAGGAGGAGGTTCTCAATTCGTCGGCCCGATTACTCGAAGATGGCTTGACCGATTTGGATTTTTTTTGTTTTATTCGAGAGGGTATACATCACAGTTGGTCCCATATAAAATTGATTAACTTTGCTTGGGTAGTTTTTGAGTTAGCTTCAATAATACGTATTTTTTTCTCACTTAAATATGGATGATGTTCTAGTTTGTTTTGCAGGTAAAAAGTGAAAAATAAACACTTTTTTACAAAAAAATACAACCGACTTCCAAAAACAACACTACAAAGTGAAAAATAACTTTAATTTCGGAAGTCGGTGGCAAAAAACGAAAATACATTTAACACCGACACCGACACCGACTTCCGAAATTAAAGTTATTTTTCACTTTGTAGTGTTGTTTTCGGAAGTCGGTTGTATTTTTATATGGATGATGTTCTAGTTTGTTTTGCAGGTAGTGGTATTAGAATTTGTGTGGGGTAAGTACACAACTAAAAAGTGAAAAATAAACACTTTTTTTACAAAAAAAATACAACCGACTTCCAAAAACAACACTACAAAGTGAAAAATAACTTTAATTTCGGAAGTCGGTGGCAAAAAACGAAAATACATTTAACTAGACACCGACTTCCGAAATTAAAGTTATTTTTCACTTTGTAGTGTTGTTTTTGGAAGTCGGTTGTATTTTTTTGTAAAAAAGTTTTTGTGTTTTTAAAATTCCTATATAACCAAATGTATATCGTTAAATCATTTGGATTTTCCATACGTATTATTTGACTGTATCGTCTACTGTTGCACTGAAACCGAAACATGATTAGGGTGAACTCATCCAATTTCGTGATAAAACAAAATATGTGATAAAACTTAGATACTTTAGTAAAATCTTCATTTTTATTTGAATTAGGAACATAAAGCAGTTTTTCTTTTACAATAATTAGGATAATAAACTTACTTAAGACGACTTATAGCTAATAATCGAAACCTTTGTTAACTTTTATTTGAGTGAGTTTACTATACTTGTAATTTATTCGGTAGAAAAAAAATCCAAACAGCATTTTTTTTTTATTTCTGTTCTATACGATTATATGTAAACAGTTCCGTATTGTGCAATAAAATTTGCTTTAAATCGAAGGTATTTAAATATGTTAAGAACTTACTATGCTAATAATTGATTTAAGGTACCTATAGCATTTAGTTATAAATCTACATTTAAACGAAGCGTGTTTAGCTCCGGTGCGCGTGAGTCTTCTATCTCTCTCGCGTCAAACTTGACAGACATAACGCCATTTCACTTACACACCAAGCTGGATGCTTCAATAAATCCTCTTAAAATGCATCTACTCATTTATTGTACAAATATACAGTTTGTGGCGTAAATAGTGGTCCAACGTGAAGGGGTCGCTACACGGTATAATTAGCTATCACATACCACAATTTGAACCATTTTTCTACAGTCTCAGAATAAAATATTTTATATTATTAGTTGAAAAATGTACACCTTGCTTTACTAATTTGGCTGTATTTTCTATAAATGACATTATTTTTTTAATTTTGCTTTTTGTTTATAACTGTGAAATGCATGTGCATGCAAATGTAAAAACAAAATACTATAAAGTAAGTTGTCAATTTAAAAAAAAAATGTATTCCGAGACCTAAGAAAAAAATTGGTTCAAATTGTGATATGTGATAGCTGAATATACGGTGTATCGACCCCTTAACGTTGGACCACTAATTACGCCGCACCCTGTATATTCAGAGCATCAATCGGGCTTAAAATATATTAAGAGCCTTTAAGTATCCGATTTAAAACTTAATCTTATTAAAAAGTTGCGAAGCGAACCTAGCCAAAGCCAGTGTATTACAACAAACTACGGCTATGCATTCCGACTGCATTTGCTTAAAACTTGTAAATATTAAGCGAAATTCTAGCCAATTAGGCCAGCGGCTGTGCAGCAACTGAGGAAACTTTCTGTAGTCCCACTTGTTCTGGAATACAATCGAGAGCTTATTGGCTTTTGATTTATAAAGGCATAACTTTTAATAATAATATTACAACTAACTTGCTACTATTATTTGAACGAGTAATATCTCTATAATTGGAGTGGCTACGCAATTAGACATGTTATTTAAATCACTCGAAACATGAGACATCACATCACATCTGAAAACTGTTTGTCTAATTAGTGATATAAGTTGGTTAACATTTTGTATTTCGTGAGCTGCGTATATTCGCATCTCGATAGATATAACGCGCGTTTTGCTAGCTAACTTGTTTTACTGTCTGGGTCCTAAACAACGATCACAACATAAAATTAATAAATATAAACACTAATATTATAAAGGCGAAAGTTTGTGAGTGTGTGTGAGTTTGTGTGTGTATGTTTGTTACTTCTTCACGCTCAAACGGCGGGACCGATTTGGATGAAGTTTGGTATGTAGATAGCTTATACTCTGGATTAACACATAGGCTACTTTTAATCCCGGCCTACGCGGGTGAAACCGCGGGGCGCAGTTATTAAATACAATAAAAACAAATATGGCTGCAACAATAAAATTAAACACACACGTAGGTAGATACAGAGTAACGCCCACAACAGAAACAAAACAACATCACTGACTGCAATATAAGTTCAATTGATTGCTCCTATTCGATATATTTTAACTATGGCCAAAAAACATGACGGTACGCAACCAATTTAGAACGTGACACCGTACCGATACGTGGACAGATGACTCGTCCATTTGTTGCAGCGATGTCCGAACACATCGGCTTCGTTTAATTGAGCTATTTGTGTTAGTCCGCCGTGACAACGCCGCAACGTAACTTTATATCGCGGCTTTGTTTACCTCTGATGTATCCCACTTTTGATGCGCGAAGGGCCGATGACACGCCCTTGCGGTATCCTTGGTTCTGAGTAAATTGAATTTATAGACTTGGTTTAAGTAATGGGTTTGATGGTTTAAAAATATATGTATTGGGGTGTTTATCATGGCATAAAGGTTTGCCATCCCTAAGAGGCCCAGTAACGGCCGCGACTTACGAATTTTAGGTCGTAGTTTCGAACCCAAGCACTTTACTTTGTGTAAATTTTCATCACCATGCACTGCTCTCAAAACGGCGAAGGAAAACACCGTGAGGAAACTGGCATGTCATAGAACCAAAAATTCGAAGACTTGTGACATCTACCAACCCGCACTGGGCCCGCGTGGTGGATTACGGCCCACTCCCTCTCACCGAGAGGAGAATAATGTCCAATTATTTCTTTAAATAGTAAAAAACAAAGTCGCTTTTCGTGTTTGTCTATATGACCGTTTAGTTCTTCCACATTAGTTTAGTTTAGTGCGGTTTTCACTACAATTTTGAAAGTTTGTTCCGGAAAGTTTATTTACAACCATATTCAAATTTTATAAGAGAACTACCATTTACTTGTTACAAAAAAGATCTAAAGACGTTTCTTCTTCAAAATAACTTTTATACTTTAAAATATTTTTTTGTTTATAAGTGTTGTTGTGTTTTTATTGTTTATTTTATATCAGAATATAATAATTAATTTATCTTTATATCTATTTATAGTTTAAGTGTTTTGCATTGTTTCGTAGAGTTTATATACCTAGGTAGTATATAAGTGAGGTTTTATGCCTATGTGTAGATAAAAATTATCTACCTATACATCTATACAAATAAGGAGCTCGTGGCTAAGTAATAACAGCCGCACGGGTCGATCCATCAGGTTAAGCTACGCTTGCCGGGGTTGGTCCGTGGATGGGTGACCATCTTTACATACCGAGACTCCTCCGTGCCTCGGAAAGCACGTTAAGCCGTTGGTCCTGGCTGTCATTCGTGGATCTTTGGCGGTCGTTACGGGTCGTCAGAAGCCCGAAAGTCTGACAACCAGTCTTACCAAGGGGTATCGTATTACCCTGTTAATGGGTTGTGGAGGTTAGATAGGCAGTCACTCCATGTAAAATAATGGTATTCAGCTGCATCCGGTTAGACTGGAAGCCGACCCCAACATAGTTGGGAAAAGGCTAGGCAGATTGATTGACATCTATTCAAATAAAAAAACTTTTTTACAAAAAAATACAACCGACTTCCAAAAACAACACTACAAAGTGAAAAATAACTTTAATTTCGGAAGTCGGTGTCTGATTAAATGTATTTTCGTTTTTGCCACCGACTTCCGAACTTAAAGTTATTTTTCACTATGTAGTGTTGTTTTTGGAAGTCGGTTGTATTATTTTGTAAAAAAGTTTTTATTTTTCACTTTTTAGTGGTTCACATGTGCTTACCCCTTCACAGCGTACTGGCGTGATGTTATGTTATGAACTGGTGTGAACAACAAACAGACATGAGATTTCAGCAATCCCAGTCCATTTGCTATCATTTATTGAGGAGTTCCGTGGCCTATCTCAGAATTTCTTCATCAGATTTTCACCAAATTGAAATGGGACCACTCCAAGAAAGTACTCTTCCAAAAACTATCCAAATCGCTTCAAGTGTGCCTATAAAATTGGAAGAGTTCTCTCTATTTCTCCAGGATCCCATCATCAGATCCTAACTTGATGATCATGGGACCACCTGGGAAGTATACCCTTTCAAACAAAAAAAAATAATCCAAATCGGTCCAGCCATCTTCGAGTAATCGGGGAACATACATAAAAAAAAAAATTAAAAAAAAAAAGGTTCCGACGAATTGAGAACCTCCTCCTTTTTGAAGTCGGTTAATAAAATTGAAGTGTGTTTGTAATGTCAAAATAACAGCTTTTTACTAAATGCATTTGAAAGTAGGTAAGTGTGTATGTACGATACTCATAACAAAAACCCGGTCAAGAGCGAGTCGGACTCACGCACCGAAGGTTCCGTACCATTATTTATATGTAATTTTTGTTGATGATTTCTGAAAAACTGTGCTATTTAGAGACATCGTTTTATTTTTCCTGTAATCTATACATAAACATCTATCACATAGAATAATTATAACATTTTTCATCAAAAGTCGAAAACTATGCGGCCTAAAAAAAAGAAAAAAATGTTTGAGAATGTGCAAACAGCGTTCTTTCATATGATACCCCACATGCCCTAGTAGCCCCGTTTCGAATTTTTAAGACCCCCTTTCAGTCCCTGTTGCAAAAAAAAAAGATATTTCTATTTTTTTCTTATTTGCAAAATACATTGAGCAAACGTCATCTAAAACTGTTCCACATTTCAAGTTGATAGCATTAGTAGTTCTTGAGATATCCAGCTGTGACAGACAGACTGAGTCACACCATAAGGGTTCCTTTTTACTATTTTGGTACGGAACCCTAAAAACAGTTTTAAAATTTTTGTCTGTTTGTCTGTCTGTTTGCTCCGGCTATATCCGAAACGGCTGAACCTATTTTGACGGGATTTTCACTGGCAGGTAGCTGATGTTACAAAGAGTAACTTAGGCTACTTTTATTTTGGAAAAAGAATTAGGGTTCCGCGCAAAAAAAACCCATGAAATTGTGAATAAAAAGTCGGATTTGAATAATTCTTTTTTCATTTGGCAGCCCAATTCTCGAGGACGGTTACATCACGCTACGACCCTTAGGAGCCGAGCAAAATGAAAAAAAAGTCTGAAAGATCGCTAAGCGAACACGAAGTATTAGCGCGGGTGGGCGATGCAACGCGGCGGGTCGGAGGACGAGGGAATTTTATTAATTAAAATGTGGCTGTTATTTTAGTATATTGTGTATCTTACTACTTCCACGCGAACCAAGTCGCAGGACACAGCTAGTTTTAAATATTCGTACGCCGCTTTTAGCGCCGGTTGTGGCCTGAACACAATTATTAAAAATACCAACTTTGTTACTACCATGTCCGACGAATAAATGCCTTTGTCTTAGAAAGTTAATGTGTATAAGCACAGAAATTTCCATGTTTTGACATGTGGCGACATTAGTAGAATACATCCACCCGAAGCATGGGCGGGTCGCTAGTGTTATATAATTTCAGCTCAACTTCTCCTCTAAACTAATGTGGAAAAAGTAACTCTTTGTATCTCTCTTATCATGATTCAGTTTATAATTACTTATATCAAACGAGTTCGTCGACGCCAAGTTATATCGCTTAACGAGTTGCACCTTCATTTATTTCGCCAAGCGAAGGCCAACTATTAGAACTTGGAACAGCCGAACGAAGACGTCGGGACTCTTTGCCTGTTGTCGGAAACTTCCCGTTCGTTGCTCTGAGCTTCGATAGTTTTCCGCCTGATTTCGGATTGTTGCAAATTTAACATAGAGTCAAAGCAAGCTCTTCTGATCGCAAAGGCACTAAATTAACTGTCAGCTCCGAAACTGTCCGCTGAGTTAGAATTATTTATAATGTTGTAACTCGCGGTACTTCGGTAGGAAACTTCCTCGAGTTGGTATTACAAGTTTCCACAAGTGGTTAGTCGGACTTAATCGCTCTGAATATTATTATATAATTTTAGTAAGCACTTCTATCTTATTTATCGACCTTCTTTTTCATAGTAGGTGATATTCAAAACAAGTAAAAGAAAATAAGATAAGAAAACCGATGCTTTTATTCCCTGCGAATTACGACTCATCTGAAGAAAATGAGTATGTGACGGATTTGCAAACCAGTATGACGCTGTTACCTCCGTAGGTTTTGTGTTTTATTAGTATACCTTGTTAGATTGGGATTGACATCATACTTAGAGCAACAGATAATACACAAACTCGAATACATACATGTCATGTTGTACATACATATCTGAAATATGCAATATAATAGACTTCAAACAAAAAATAAATGTACCTATACACAGGTAATTGATTTGTTTTGAAAAAAATATGCTTTTAAAAGATTTAGTAGAAGAATTACTTACTTTCTTTGAATTCCGCTGCGTGAACACCTACCTAGATAGATAAACAAGTGTCTCTGAAACCGAAAATCATTCCTTGATTTTCCAAAAATTAAAGTTGTTCATCACAAAGATCCAATTTAAGAAGTCCAAATCAAAGGCCTTTGATTGGCAGGTGCTGAGTGCTATTATTAAAGTCCATGATTGTGTAGATTAAATACATAACATCACGCCGCAACTGTATTTCCGAAAGGCAGAGGTACACCTGGTACACTCGCAATAATAACACCAGTGTCATAGGGGTCGAGCCTTTTGTCATCAACCGGGCACAAATCCAGTCATCGGGCTGCAACTGCGAAATTCCTGATAGAAAAACCACATTACCAAACTGGGCATCGAACCCTGAACCTCATGCTCAGCAGTGCTGATATCCGACCATTAGACCAACGAGGCAGCCAACCATACTAATATTATAAATTCGAAAGTAAATCTGTCTGTCTGTCTACTTTTTCACGCCGAAACCACTGGACGGTTTTTGATAAAAGGCAAGGAGATAAATGTCATCCTGGGGAACGACATAAGATACTTTTTATCACGGTAGTATTTTCCTGTGGGATAATTTCCGACATCTACGCGGGCGAAACCGCGGGCAAAAGCTAGTTGTGTATATTGAAAAATTACAAAAACGTTGTGATGAATCATTATGTGATGGTTTGATGAATCAACAAGTCATCTTTATCAGTAAACAGCTGAGTATCGAAAATATTCTACCTTGAACTTCTATATTTGAACACTTTTTTGTACATGGTGGTTCTTATGCGATATGTTATTATATAGATATCTTGGCATGGAGTTCCAACGATTATACCAAGACTCAATATACTAATATATTAAGGGTGAATTCGACCAAACTTTTATACCTAGTAGTCTTATCCTTCAGATTGTGGCGGCATCTACATCGCCACATACGAACTACGTTACTACGCGTCACAGTGACGTCACGCAATCCTGCATCGCGCAATCAGAGTTTACCGCGCAACTAGCATATATACAACGTCCCGACATCAACCGTCGGGCAGTTGCCCACCAGACACGACACCCGTCTGGTCGGAGGATCCTCCCTTTTCAATAGAGGATGAGTGAACTTTACACCCTGTTCCTCATGCCTCTATACTGGTGACCCCGAACATGAACGTCAGCGCAGCCTTCGTGCAACTCCTTCAGCGTGACGTCATCATCATCACTTCCTCAAGCTTTCGAGCGGCAAGTCACACAGCCAGCCAGCACCCACTGCTTCAACGGGTATCCTGACCACCAGCATGCAGCGAACGCGCATTCCTGGTCATCACCCTCAGCCTCATCAGCAACCTTGGCACGGCACACTGCACCTCGGCCGGTCCACAAGAAGAGCCCTACCTCTCCTGGTCGACACCAGCAGTCAGCCTCAACCCAGCGCTGTACACTCCGACTCACTGGAGCATAACGCAGCGCCATCACCCCGACTCACTGGGGAATCACCGCAGACAGTTCCGACTCACCGTGAACTATGCGGCACCCGGTTCCGACTCACTGGAACCATAACTGGCACTGGCAAGCATCGCAAGATACACGACTCAGCCCACTATCGACCTCCGGTCTCGGGAGGGGAGTGATGTGGCGGCATCTACATCGCCACATACGAACTACGTTACTACGCGTCACAGTGACGTCACGCAATCCTGCATCGCGCAATCAGAGTTTACCGCGCAACTAGCATATATACAACGTCCCGACATCAACCGTCGGGCAGTTGCCCACCAGACACGACACCCGTCTGGTCGGAGGATCCTCCCTTTTCAATAGAGGATGAGTGAACTTTACACCCTGTTCCTCATGCCTCTATAAGATAAATTTTGAATTTTTGACAGTTTCTCCTTAAAAAAACTGTCAGTCGACTTTGTCGACTTTGAGCAAATTAGCCCTTTGTCTTAAGGGGGATGCGCTGTGGTAGCCCCGCGAAATACAATTATTTTAGAGTTTTTTGCAATTCGCTGGTCCGTGTCAGGTTGTATCTTGATCAAAATATGCATACAACACGTGTACGAGTATATATATATACGCTGCAATAAAACATATGTATTTACATAATTTATGACTAAAATTATGTAAATAGATATGTTTTACTGCCGCGTATCATATTTTGATCAAGATACAACCTGATACGGACCTGCAAATTGCATAAAACGCAAGAAAACTTGAATTTCGCGGGCTTCCGCGCATCCTGCTTAAAGTAGTTTTAGCTTACACTTTAGCCACTATGAAAAAGAAAACTAAATTAACGCATCAGTAAGACACACTTAAATAACCAGTTGGATATTTGAATGTCGAACATTAAAATACCAAGGGGTAAAATGTCAACGTTCAAATCATCGAAAAAAATATCTAATGATTAAAAATATCGATAGTCATTATACCTAAGTTCAAAATGTCAACATTTAATACACTTTAGTTCATTATATTTACGTTAAAATACCTACTAGTTAAAATATCGAGCAATATTTGATATAGGAAAAAATGTAGGTAGATTGGAAATTATATTATTACAGCATGCAGCAAGCATGGTTTCTGTCACGGCTTCGGCGCTGCGGGGCTCGGGTGGTCCCACGCGAGCTTATCGTCGTCGATGGTTTTAACGCTCACCACTGCAGCTTCGGCTTGCTGGCCGGCTATCCGGCCAGCCTCAGCCGCGGTGGCGGGCGTTAAAGCCGCCTCTTTCTCAGCTCGCGGGCCGCCTGGCCCCTTCGCGCCTACGCGGGCTTAAAATACACTCTAGGAGTAGGGCAGTCAAAACCACGTGGAGTCGGTTTTGGAGCGATTTGTTTCTGTCACTAACTTTTGTAGCACAACATATAAATAAATATCGATATTTAGGACATCCGATACTCTGTACTTCGATATTTAAGCCTTTCGATGTCACGTTTGTCGATAATTAGATTTTAGATATATTGGACGTAGGTTATCTAACCATTCGACAATATAAACATACGTTATTTTAATTTTCGGTTTATGGTCGTTCGATATTTAAATTTTCGATGTTTTGAACACTGATATTTTAACCGTGGATATTTTAATTTTCGACATTCAAATATGTACCCAACCAGTTCATACAATATTTTTTACTAGCTTTTGCCCGCGGCTTCGCCCGCGTGTATGTCAGCAATTGTCCCACGGGAACGTACTACCGGGATAAAAAGTATTTTTTGCCCTAATCCAGGCCACGGTCTACCCATGTGCCAAATTTCGTCCAAATCCGATCAGCCGTTTTAGCGTGAAAGCGTAACAAAAAAACAAACAAACTTAGTTTCGCATTTAATTTTTCGCATTTAAATAAACTAGTTGGGACTATTAGTTTCGTCCAAAAAGCAGAAACAATGCATTAAATTATATCTGACTGTCTGTCTGTAGTAGTCCGGGTACTCAGTATAAATGCGGAGGCTATTACATTGTCAAGGGTAGGCGACAGTGAGGTTTAGATCGGGGTTTTGGTCGCCCGTGTTAGAGGGAACAGGGGAAAAGCGGACACTATTTCGCATAAACTTAAATTTTACTTGGAATTGGAGAAACAGGTATGTACTGCTCTACGAGTACTAGGAATAGGTATCGACACATATACTAATAAAGAAAGCTAGGTAAAAGAAAGCTGAAGTTTGTTTTTTTGTTTGAACGCACTAATCTCTGGAACTACCCGTCGGATTTGAAAAAAATTTCTTGAGGCTGGATAACCCTTGCACTGTGACGGCCATTTTATTTTTTGTGGGCTTTTATCGTAAGAGAAACGAAGTTACAGCGCAGATGGGCGATGCGATGCGACGCGGTCGAAGGCCGAAATTTCACGCGGACAAAGCCGCTAGTAGAAGCTTGTCACACTAATATTATAAAGGCAAAAGTTTGTGATTGTGTGTGTGGGCGTGTGTGTGTATGTTTGTTACTTCTTCACGCTCAAACGGCTGGGCTGATTTAGATGAAGGTATGTAGATAGCTTATACCCTGGATTAACACATAGGCTACTTTTTATCCCGGTTTACGTGGGTGAAATCGCGGAGCGCAGCTAGTTAGTAATCATTGTGAAGATAGTTATCTTCAACATAATAAGAAGGTTGAAGATAATTTTTAATATTTTTAATAATTATAAGATAATAACAATAGTTTTCAGGCCATCGTGTTTTTGAGACTTCACAAACATTCAGGTTACATAACTATTACAAAGGTTTATTTACTTACATAATAAATACTTTTCAGCATAAAGAATAAATAAACAAGCTAACTAAATGTCTAACTATATCCTAATCAAGTTAATTATTCTACAATAGGGATGATGACTAAAGTCCGTCATTTAGATTTTTAAAAAATATTGGACACGTATTTTTTTCTTTTTTTACGTAATCAAAAGATTAAGACGATACATTGAGATAAAATATGGCATGACATGATTTTATACGAGTACGTAGATGGTAGCAGTGACGTAGCGAGCCCCCACTCCCCAACTATAATGCGTGTTATCTAAATCATTTTTTAATAAATGATAAAGCAAAAAATATTTGTCTAATATTTTTTTAATATCGGACTGACGGCCTAAATAGAGTTTCTTTTTTTTTACCCAGGCATTATACTTATTGAATATCGTTATAACAAAGTATCGATACAAGAGAACAATCTAGAATTCTAGAGGAACCAAGGAATTACTTCGTAAGTCGCACAAGCTTCTATATTACCAGAAGGGCAATTCTCGTATTTTTAACAACGTTCGCAATCTCATCTTAGTCTCAATTTGTCAAAAATTGTACCTATAGCGTTCACACCTACATTTTTGACATTTGATTGTCGCTAGCATGAGATTGCGACTTGAATTTGAACGTTTTTAGGTACGGGGATTGGCCTTGAGGTTTCTACTGTTCCGGCTGGGCTGGGCTGGTCGGGGGTTTTTTGGTGGGCTGGGTATTTTTAACGAAGCATTCCCGTTTGAGCATCTATTTTTTGAGCACCAAAGGTATTCACCATACACACCATTGACATTAACCTCAGGGTCATTGACCTTGAGGTCAAGGTTAAAATTCCGAAAGACAAGATCAGTGATTATCCTCAGGTTACTGACCTTGACCTCAGGGTCATTGACCTTGGGGTCAAGGTCAAAATTCTGTAAGTCCAATTAGCTGTTGGTCCAATTCGTGGTTGGTATTTCTGTGTAAAGGGTAAAACCAAACCAAACCTAACCTCGGGGTGTCCATCGCTCTCTGTCGCATCGTCGCCATGTCGAGCGAAGGGCACCGCGAGGTTAGGCTTGGTTTTCATTTTGACCTTTACCTCAAGGTCAATGATCCTGAGGTCAAGGACAGTGACCTTAGAAGAATAGTCAATCTTGACTTTCGGAATTTTGAGCTTGACCTTCAGGTCAATAATCCTGAGGGGATTATTGACCTGAAGGTCAATAATCCTGAGGGGATCAGATCAGATCAAGGTCAGTAACCTGAGGAGAATCACGGATCTTGACTTTCGGAATTTTGAACTTGACCTCAAGGTCAATGACCCTGAGGTTAATGTCAATGCCGTCGAGGTATCCCATGGTGTTCAAAAGTACTGCTAATTTGTATCGATATGTTTTATTAAACACCCCATCACTAGAAGCTACCGCACCGTAGGTGCTCAAAAGGGAATAAAGTTGAATATTTTTTATTGTTCCCTTTTGAGCACCACGTTAAAATATTGATTGCTGCTCAGATGGAAATACCTTGGGTGCTCAAAAAATAGGTGCTCAAACGGGAATGCTTCTTTTTAACTGGCGAAATGTGGGTGTACTATAGGTACATTACTGCCCAACCCGTCGGGGAAACAATGCGTGATGTTATGTTATTTCTACTGAGCCACAAGTGAGAACGTTAATAACTAGTTTAGGTTATTGGTAGTTTAGTTAGTGAGAACTAGTTTAAACATAAAACTGAGAATTCATGTATAAGAATGTACATGAATTCTCATGATGGTAATGGGATCAATACATAACAAAGACACTATGTACGGGATCAATAAAACATTACTTAGAACGTGCTAGACTGTTCTCATCTCTATGTGGCAACTGTACTTGGGCATTTGTGCAAAACTGACAGGCTTAGCTAGAGTACGTGCTAAGTAACGTTTATCAATCTCGGTCTAACTGATCGACCAATGACATGCTACATACTCTTTAGGGTTCCGTACCTGAAGGGTGCCAAACGGAACCCTATTACTAAGCCTCCGCTGTTCGTCCGTCTGTCTGTCAGCGGGCTGTATCTCATGAGCCGTAATAGGTAGACAGTTGTTCACAAATTATGTATTTCTATTGCCGCTATAACAACAAATAATAAAAACAAAATAAAGTTAAATATTAAAAGGGGTCTACATAAAAAAACGTATTTTTTTTAAAATGACGTATGTTTTTTAAATAATATAATGGAACGTCTTACCACAAAAGATTTAAACACATCTTCAACGCCTGTCTTACGTTTTTTATGTATGGAGTTTGACTTAAGACTCAAGTTGAACATGTGTTTAAATCTTTTGTAGTACGATCGGTAGTGTTAAATATTGTAAGGTGGTACGGAACACTTCGTGTACGAGTCCAACTCGCACTTGACCGGTTTTATTATTAGCTGATACTGTCCGACTTACTGCTTGACAAAGGCCTCACCCAATTTCATGCAGGTATTATATTCCTTTGCGAACTCGCACCAGCCCTTGAAGTACGCGTCCTGGTTATCTCGCTTCCTCATATTACTAAGTCATCATCTGCCTAGCCTTTTTCCAACTATGTTGGGGTCGGCTTCCAGTCTAACCAGATGCAGCTGAATACCAGTATTTTACATAGAGCAACTGCCTATCTGACCTCTACAACCCAGTTACTGGGTAATACGATACCTCTTGGTGACTGGTTGTCAGACATGTTACTTAGTATTTATTTAGGTATCTTCTCTTCCTCGAAAACAATGATTTTCTTCTAATAAATATAGGGAAATATTTAACTGATCCTCTAAAAGCTTATTGACTTTCTAATAATATACGCTATTTTAAATTAATTAACCTCTAAAAAACTTTTGAGTTTCTAATGATGCACGCTTTTTTTAATAACCGAGCCTCTTTTTAACTTTCTGGCCTTTTCTCACATTTGGTGGCAGTATTTAAGCTAGGGTACCCAGACCAAACGGGTTAGGCTAGGTTAGTACTGTGACCAACCCCGACATCACATCCAAGTTGGTCGCAGTTACTTTGCTAGCTGCCAACTAGCGCCACCATTGAGAAAAAAGTTAACACCAAAAACGGCTGTTTTTGGCATTAACTTTTTTTAAAACTGCTAAGACTTCGAACCTAGGAGGTTTAGTGTTGATTTCTTCGATACAAAAAATTCTACCTCATCTGACTAAAACTGTGAGCATAGGAAATTTCAAAATGTTCCATATCTCCAGACCTGTGATTTTTTTTCTCAATGGTGGCTAGTTGGCAGCAATACTCGCCTTAAGTGTTTTTAGGACCCCAATATATAAATTATTTGAGGTTTACATAAAGAGGCGCAATCATTATATTAGAGTGTTCAATAATATTTCTAGTAAAGCTAAATGGGCAATATTTGAAGTTTGATTAAATACATTGCCATAAATATAGTTCCATTTAGTGCGACTCCACCGTACGCAGGACAGGTGTCTCGGTGTCTGCCACAACAAATAGCTATTTACCAGCGAGTGCGGCCTGCGGCTCCCGGCCACGGAAGGTGTTCTCAATTTGTCGCCGGAATGAGATTGTCGCCGCTTTCAGTATTAGGTAAGTGGCTTTTACATTTCACTTTATACTGGCAGCATTGATTTTGATTCTGTGAGCTAATGGTTACTGACGGTGTAGTGGTATTTGTGGAGTAGAGAACATTGGAATTGGGGTGGGTGGGTTTATGTTGTCTCGCAGGCTTGTGGGGCATTTTGTGAAGAAGTCATCAAGTTTTGGAAAGAGTTGGATCAAAGCTATACCTATAAAGAGAACGTCTCTCTTCCCAGCTAGGTGGTTGGGACAGTAATCACAGTCCCAGATATCAGTCAGTCTTTCTATACAACAAGTTACCCGTAGAATATAAAATTATAAATAGTGCAAACTTATTCAAAAACAAATTCAAGACATACACACATCAAAAGTGTCTAGGGATCAACATATATTTTTGCAATAACTTTTCTCCTGATTGATATTAATTAAAATTTTCTTTAAGGATTCATCAAATAAAGTGTTTTCGTTTGTCACAGTAACGATAAACCAAGTCACCTTTGCATTAATAAAGAAATTTGCCATTTTCCTAATAAAGGGATTTTTGACATTTGAACCACTAACATTAAAGTTCGAAAAAAAGACTGAAATAACAGTTTTCTTTAAAATTTTATTGGGTAACTTAAACAATTAATAATCCGTGTTTCTACCGCGAACACTAACAACACAAGAACATCGGTTTGGCATACTCAAAATGAGTTCATCCAAATCACGCTGTGGAATGGCCGCCCATGTTCGTTGCAACAACAAAAAAAGGTCTTCTTGCGACTGGATACCCTCCATATTCGGCAGAGCTCTTCTCTGTAGCATATCCCATGCATGCTCAATCGGGTTCAAGTCTGGCGACTGAGCAGGCCAGGGCAGGACATTGATGTTAGCTGCGGCGAGAGTCTGTCTTACAACTCTTGCGGTGTGCGGTCGTGCATTATCATGCATTAACTGAAATAAGGGACCGATTTGCACTTGTAGAGGAACGATGACGTCTGATACAATCGTCTCAGCATAAATTTGAGCGTTGAGGTTGCCTCTGATCCAAATCAACTCAGTTCTTCCGCCGATCCAAATACCCGCCCATACCATGATGGTTCCACCACTATAAGGATGGACTTCCTGGCAGGATTTTAATCGCTGTTGGCGTCCAGGGGTTCTCCAGTGTCGTATACGTCTTGTATCCGGTCTCATACCAAAACGAGACTCATCAGAAAAGCACACGAAACGCCATTGTTCTTCTGCCCAATTTCTGTGTTCAAGAGCCCATTGATATCGAATCCTACGATTGTGCATTGCTATAGGTGGTACCCGTAGCGGTCTTCGGGAATGAAGGTTCACTTCATGCAAGCGGTTTCTGACTGTTTGGTCGCTAATTAAGTTCCCTGAAGAGTGATGCAGCCTCACGGCTAACATCATGGCGGTTATAGTTGGAGCTCTTCGAGTTAAGATTTGAATGTATCGGTCTTGTCTCCGTGTGGTGCAGCGATACCGTCCTCCATGGCGCTCAGCCACGGTACCAGTGCTTCGGTAACGTGTCCAAAGTCGACTGATAACACTCTGACTTGTATTCAGAGCTAAAGCCACAGTACGTTGCCGGGAACCAGCTTCTATCATTCCCACGGCTCTGAGCATTTCTTCCCTGCTTAAATGACGTCGCCGCTCCATAATAACGTTGGTTTTAATCAGTAGTAGGGAAACAGTAGCACTAATAATGTCTTCAATGCGTTGTATGTTTTTATAGGGAAAATATTGACAGCTGATTTTCATCTTTTACTCGAATTTGATTCACAGTTCCTGATTCAAATTATGAAATGCACCAAAAAGGATCCATATAAATTTATAAAATCATAAATTTATTACAAAGCCACATCTCAATCTCAAGAAATCCGCATAAAAATGCTTGATCCCTAGACACTTTTGATGTGTGTACTTATTGAGAAAGGGCTATTACAGTGTTGACGAGTTTCTAGAGGATAAACGATAGTAATGTTCTTGGATTAGCTGGAATATTTAGATTATTATCATTACTATTTTTGTTGTATTTATAATTGAATTTTATTTTATTTTTGACATTTATTTTTTTATTTTTAACTGGAATGTTTTTAAAATGGAATTTGGATTGTTTTTTTTTTATTTGACATTTTATTTTTGACATCATATTCTTATTATAAAATTATTCATAACTATTGTTAATTAGTAAGATGTTGTTATTTACTGTTTGTTATGTACTGGTTTTGTTTCTATTTTACAATTTCTACACAATGTATATCGTTAAGAAATAAATAACTTATGAGGCTTATGACTTAACTTATGACTTATAATCAATTCATAACAAACCAAATAATTTCATAGTCATTTATTTCTATCCTTCTTTCTTGTTTTTTTTTTTTTTTTTTTTTTTTGTCGACCCTGTATAGCCTTCCAATAACATCGGACATTCAATAAAAATACTATTGCCTCAATTTATGTGTTATGGAATATTACTTGAATAATTATGATAGATGGAACCAATTTGCAGTTTTAAAAATAGCAAATTCTTTCGGTCAGTAATATAAATAGGGTTGAACGTAATTTCTCCTATGTAAAAATGTCATGTTAGGTAGGTATACTAACTGTACTTTCCTACTAGTCCAAGATCCCAGAGCCGCCAGACCTTACTCAAAAAGTATGGGAGAGAGTAGTGTTAGTATGTACTTTGAACGTATGCATACCTGCTAGCTTGGGCCGACGGCCAATTTTTAGGTATCAGGTATCAAGTTACGTAAAAATACACTTCTGGACACATCTTTTGGCCCACCTTGTATTTTCAGTTTCGTTTGGTCCTAGCTAAAATTTTATATTAGGTCGAGCAAAAAGTTTTTATGCAGTTTTGAACCTGGCACATTCACAATTTCATTCAATAGTCTTTTTTTGAATTTCGAACACAGAATTTAAAGAAACAAAAGACAATTTGGAGCCTGTTTGTTGATATCAAACAATCGAATACTAAGAAAACTTGGTTTTATTGGTTTACTTGGATTTAATTCTTGAAAAAGTGATTGATATCTTTGGTTTTGCAACAAACATTACTTATTCTTAACATTAAGGTGAGGTTCTATCAATAATCTATGGATACTTCACCTGAAGTCGCCGCCCAAGCTGTGGCACTTATTCAGGCCGGACACAGCCAAAGAAACGTGAGTGCTCAACTTAATTTAAGTCGATCTGCGGTCCGAAATGTTTATCGGAGGTACCTAGAGATTGGCGGCTTTGTTCGTCGCCAAGGAAGGCCACGATCTCGGGTCACAACTGAAAGGCAGGATCGATTCATCGTGACGACCAGCTTGAGAAATCGTCACCTTACCTCCATTGAGATACAAAACTAACTTCGCGACTTCCACGGAGTATCTGTGAGCGCTCGAACTGTTCGGAGAAGGTTAAAAGAACGCGATATGGTACCACACAAGCCAGCTAATGGCCCCAAACTAACGCGAGCCCACCGAACAGCGCGCCTTCATTTCGCACGCAGTCATTTAAATTGGACACAGCAAGATTGGAGCCGTGTACTCTTTTCTGATGAGTCTAAAATTGTGTAACATGGCAATGATGGAAGGAAGAAGGTCTACCGACGTAAGGGAGAGCGTTTCGCACAATGCTGCTTTGAAGAGAGGGTTGCTTATGGCGGTGGCTCATGGACTGTCTGGGGCGGTATATCCGCGAGCGGCAAAACTCAACTTGAGGTTGTTACAGGACCATGGCTGCCAACATTAAATGCTGAAAGGTACATTCGTGAGTGCTTAGAACCTCACGTGATACCATACGCGGACTATGTGGGCCCAAATTTCCTTTTTATGCATGATAATGCAAGAGCCCATGCGGCCGGCATCGTCAGGGAATATCTTCGGGATGTGAACATCACAGTTATGGACTGGCCAGCCAGAAGCCCAGACATGAACCCCATTGAGCACATGTGGGACGAGCTAAAAAGACGTGTTAGGGCTCGTCAGCCAGTTGCCCAGACGATGCAGGAGTTGAAAACTGCCATAGAAGAGGAATGGGAGATGATCCCTCAAAATTTCATAGAGCGGTTGATAAACTCTATGCCTAATCGTATGAGAGCTGTGGTAGATGCCCATGGAGGCAACACGCGTTATTAAATTAAACCTTTATTTGATAAAACATGTTTTTTATTCAAAAATCAATTGCCTTTAACAAGGCGCATATCCGACTTGTTAGGCGTAGCTCCATGTCGTATGGTATTCTGAATTCAAATTTAAAACAATACGATCGAAAAAGATGGTAAAATGTATCAGGTTTAAAACTGCATCAACAGTTTTTGTTCAATCTAGCAATCATATTTCGGTAGGGGCCATCGAAACCTAAACTCTAAGGTGGGCCAATAGATGTGTCCGGAAGTGTAGTTATTCACTTGTTTTAAAGTCCGACGGCTGATTTTTATGTATGTTTTACAGAATATTCTTAATAAATAATAATCAATAATACCAGACACTTCCCGTCGGCGGTTTTTTTTCCACCAGACGCTTTAAAGCTCGCAAAAAATGACGTCGTCCTACTTATAGTTTGAGACTTAATTTTATATTGCTCGAGGAATTATTTCAATACCATTTCTAAGCAGCTAGATCAATTGTAGCGGTCAAATATCCCCCAGACACAGTTAATTGCGTCTAGGGGATGTTTGACAGACACAATTTATTTATTTATTTATTTATTAAAACTTTATGGACAAGTAAAAAAAATACTGTACAAAGGCGGACTTAATGCCTGAGGCATTTTCTACCAGTCAACCTTAGGGTGATGCAGAGAGAAAACATGGCAGGTGCAGCATAAGGGATAGATAACTCGAAAAATAATAAATACTAATAAATAAATACATATATACATACATTACAACACACACATAACACAACTAACTAACTGTGATCACAATTAACTGTGTCTGGGGGATATTTGACCGCTACGACGATGACTGGCGGACAAAACCGCCGACCGGAAGTGTCTAAGAGTATTGATTTTTAATTACTAACAATATTCTGCAAAACATACATAAAAATCAGCAGTCAGACTTCAAGAAAAGTGAGTAATATTTTTACGTAACTTTGGTACCTGATACCTGAAAATTAGTCGTCGCGCGTCGGCCTAAGCTAGCAGGTATGCGTACGTTCAAAATACATACTAACACTACTCTATCCCATACATTTTGTTAGTCAGAAAATAAATAAGTTCAGGCGGCGGCCCTAGGATCTTGCTCTATACCAAAATTACCTAATATTTATTTAATAGGTATCCACTTAGACCAAAAGGTGAACTAAACGCGTTTTGTAAAATTACAGCATCACGATTTTTATGACCTTAAGAGTTAAAATAGATATATTATATTCAGAGAATAAATAAATGACTGATAATATACAATAACTAACTAATAATAGTAATAAGGAAAATCACCTGTATGTGTACATTATTATTGCAATAAAGATTATTTTATTTCATAACATTACCCTACAATTCACCTCCAGACATACCTACCTCTCAAGATATTGGCACCAGCTTGACCATTAAACGTCAACATAAAAAGAAAACTGTAAAAATATAAACGTTACTTTGACAACCCTGGGGCCATGACTCTTTATTAAATTCATAAGCTGTAGTCTGAGACCATTTACATCTTACCTGTTTTTTGCGAGCTCGCTGATGACGTACCAATATGTACCTAGTAGATCCTGTATTGATCATAACAGCTGCTTCACAAACCGGTCTCACGGTAAAACAACATAGTCATTTTCCACTAAATAGATTGAAGATGGACGTTAAAGAAGCAGTCTAAAGAATAAACATTAAACTAAACATTAAATTAATATTAAACTAAAGTTTATCAAAATGTTTAAGTGTTTTGTCTTTGTATTATGTGCTGTAACAATAGTTTTTTGTGCACCCGGATACGAGAATTCTAGAGGTTAGTATAATTTAACTTATTTGTCCTAAACTCGAGGTTTTTGAACTGATGTTGTCCTATGTTTTTTAATGAGTGTGTTTGCTCAACATTTTGTGTTAAAACCTATTAACTGAATATTATGATTGAATATCATTAGTATAAATAGTATAATTATGTGCAATAGTTGTTAGCTGGGTACATTATCCACCTTGTCCTTTAATAAAACTTTATTGAAGATAAAACAACTGTGTATTACTACTACGTCATACTTAATATTAGATATAACGCAGCAAATATTAAGTAGCATATTATGTATGATGTGAAACTTGAGCAGAAAAGTAATTTTTACGAGTATACGGTGTTTTTTTAAATGATTTGGAAATATAACTAACCAACCCGCGGATTTCATTGATTTTTATTCGCAAAATATTATATAGGTACAGGTACCTGCTAATTTTACGAAATAAAAAACTAATTAGTACATCAGAATGTTTTGAAAACAAGTATCTACAGTTAGGGACATATACCAATAACAACGGATAACTAAAATATTTACCAGTCCACACGAGTAAAATTTATTTTGAGATAAGTTACTGGCTAATTGCAAAGCTAGGTCACTGACACGTTTTCTTTTGTGCTAACGATAAAATAAATGTTGAAATAAATACACTCTTAATAACACATATCACGCCTGTAATCCCCGAACGGTTAGGCAGAGGTGTACCTGGATAAAATCTTGCAAGTTTATAAGCAAACATCATTTTGAACGAGTAAGTTTTGACCTCTGGTTATCCTAATACGTGTTGGTTAAGGTGCTTGCGTTTTAACCCTTTGAGTCCCGAGGTCGCGATATCAAGCGAGACACAATAGATAAATCAATTGTATCTCATTACTCGGGATTCGAAAGGATAAGAAATGTTACTTGATCATAACATTATTTATTTTGTAAACGTACTATCGTACAGACTCTTTTAGATGCATGTAAAATATCATTAAAGTCATTCGTTATCCCCAAAATTACGTACTGCTTTCACTATCTATTTAAGTCTTGTTACTATGTACGTTATTAATCAACAACGTGCGGTAATAAAAGCATTAATTGCAAGTGATACTCTTTGACACGCTTATCTTTTTTTACCAGGAAAGCAGTCAACGCGTCAAGATGTGACTGACCAGTTAAATCGTGCTTCAAGAACAAGACGCCAAAGTATGGAAACAGTTGACATAGTCTACATCGACGCCGCATCAATAGACTCGACAAAATTAAAAGACTTGCAAAGCAAAGAGTCAACTCATCTAGCACCTGTCAATGTCGTCACCAATCCTGGGCAAAATTATCAACAGCTATCTGAACCCAATTTGGAATTAGTTTCTCAGAATTCGAACTACGCTGTTTACAAATTGAAGAGCGCTGGCGATTCTCGCTTTCCTCTTAATGGTTTGCCTGATGATAGAAAGGCCCAGGCTTCTGACAATCAGTATTATAACTATGATAATGAGCAGTATGGGGGATACTCAGATAGGCAACCACCGCCACCACCACCTCCAGATGACGGAGAACCACCACCACCACCGCCGCCTCCACACCACTATCCGCCCCCTCCGCCTCCTGGGCACCATCCACCACCACCGCCACCTGATCACTACCCTCCTCCACCACACCATTATCCTCCACCACCTCCTCCAGACCACTATCCTCCTCCACCACATCATCACCATCCTCCGCCGCCACCACCACCAGATGATTACAGATCAAATTATTATGATAGATATTATAACAGACCTCCTCCGCCTCCACGTTCATCTTACGACGATAGATCTAGAAGATTCTATGATGATAGACAAACACGGCAATCTCCTTATGACAGACCTCCACCACCCCCGCATAGAGGTGGGCCACAGCATGGGGGACCTCCACCACGTCCTGGGGGACCACCGCCACGAGACGGGGGTCGGCCAGACCGTTATAATGAGAGACCACCACCTCCCCACGGCGGACCACCAGACCGTTATGATGACAGACCACCACCTCGCCACGGCGGACCACCAGACCGTTATGATAATAGACCACCACCTCCCCACGGTGTACTACCAGACCGTTATGATGATAGACCACCTCCGCCTCGTGATGAACGTTTTGATAATAGACCACCATACGATCGACAACCACCACCCCCTCCTAACGATCGAAGACCACCACCCCCTCCTAACGATCGAAGACCACCACCCCCTCCTAGCGATCGAAGACCACCACCTGATCGGGAACAATCTTACAACCAAGGCAATGAAAACAATGAATACTCCCAGTATGACGATAATTCGGCTAAATTGATTGATACTTCTTGGTCATCTTCAACTACTGAAGCTGGAACCGTTGGCAATCGGTACCAGCTTGATGTTAGATTTAATGATGATGAAAAAAAGGCAGTAGAAGCTATGAAAAGGGATGTAACTGTAACAACTGCTCGTCCTTTATCTCCGTTTTTATTTCAGGCTGCTGCTGTTACGCCGGAAGATTGATTTAAAAGTACTAGGTTTTGTCAGTATTTAATGTTCATGATAATTAGCAATTACAGTAACACACATGACAAACAAATGTACCTAATTAATTATCACTCTGTTCCTAAAATACATAATAAAATATTTCATGTTATAGTATTTGTTTTATTACTATTGCCTTTTATTGTATTGCCCCTTGATTTCCCACTCAAGGTTATTAAATTCGGAATAATAGATAAGTTTCTGAAGTTGATTTAATTAAACCTATACCTACTATTAAATATCATGACACAACTAAAGTACCAAGCTCTTTTTTTTAAACATCTCGTCGAGTAATACAATCATAGAGTTTTTTACCCATATGTAAAAAAGGTTATTTGAATGAATAATATTTTTTGCAGTTTTAACCCATCGTTACTTGTAGAAATTCGTTCCACTATAAGCAAAGACGTCATCATCTATAAAATACGTATATTCTACTTAAATGGCAAGAAAAGCCTCCGAGTTTTTTATTCAATCAAATTAAATTAACTGTGTTTGTGTTATTTATAGACAAACGATCCCCCCAAGGCTGGGGACAGCAAAAAAATAGAGGGCCACCCGCGAACAGAGGCCCTCCCAACAATAGAGGGCCCCCAAATAACAGAGGACCGCCAGACAATAGGGGACCACCAGCCAACAGAGGACCGCCGGATAACAGAGGACCACCAGATAACCGAGGCCCACCGGACAACAGAGGGCCACCAAACAACAAATGGCCACAACAAAACGGACAACCTAATTACGAAGACAATGAAGGCCCTGGAAACAATGGTAATAATGTACCAAATAATATCGAAGGTGACGTGAATCAGAAAGAAAGTGACAAAAACAAGCAGGAGCTGGTGTCTGTTCTACAAGAATATTTTGGTGATCGTTATCAGGACACAAGTAAACAACCACCAACAAAGGCTCCAGTTCAACCTTACCCAATATTTCAAGCAGTAGCTGTTACTCCTGAAGAGTAATTTAATCCAATTATAGTAGATGTATAGTTTAATAATTGCTTTATTAATTTTGACAACAATTCTTCACTACGGTTTTATTTGTCTTCAATTGTCAAGTAGACAAATAGATCTTGCCGTGTTATGACGTACACGTGACATTTAACCTTAGGGTGATAGAGCAATTACGAAATCGACTACAGTCCTTTCACAGTTATTTCACCTTTGATCTTGCATCACTGTCAAGACGACATGATCTTTATTTTCATTACAATAAGGTTGCTGTTGGATTGTTGCCACTGACAAATCTGTCAAAATCAAAATGATTTTTAGTTTCGTTACCATTAGGTTGATGTTGGATTGCTGCCACTGACAAATCTATCAAAATCAAAGTGATCTTTATTTCCATTACAATAAGGTTGCTGTTGGATTGCTGCCACTGACAAGTCTGTCAAAATCAAAGTGATCTTTATTTCCATTATAATAAGGTTGCTGTTGGATTGCTACCACCAACAAGTCTGTCAAAATCAAAGTGATCTTTAGTTCCTTTACAATAAGGTTGCTGTTGGATTGCTGCCACTGATAAGTCTATCAAAATGAAAGTGATCTTTAGTTCCATTACAATAAGGTTGCTGTTGGATTGCTGCCACTGACAAATCTATCAAAATCAAAGTGATCTTTAGATCCATTACAATAAGGTTGATGTTGGATTGCTGCCACTGACAAATCTATCAAAATCAAAGTGATCTTTATTTCCATTACAATAAGGTTGCTGTTGGATTGCTGCCACTGACAAGTCTATCAAAATCAAGGTGATCTTTAGTTCCATTACAATAAGGTTGCTGTTGGATTGCTGCCACTGACAAGTCTGTCAAAATCAAAGTGATCTTTATTTCCATTACAATAAGGTTGCTGTTGGATTGCTGCCACTGACAAGTCTGTCAAAATCAAAGTGATCTTTATTTCCATTACAATAAGGTTGCTGTTGGATTGCTGCCACTGACAAGTCTATCAAAATCAAGGTGATCTTTAGTTCCATTACAATAAGGTTGCTGTTGGATTGTTGCCACTGACAAGTCTGTCAAAATCAAAATGATTTTTAGTTTCTTACCATTAGGTTGATGTTGGATTGCTGCCACTGACAAGTCTGTCAAAATCAAAGTGATCTTTATTTCCACTACAATAAGGTTGCTGTTGGATTACTGCCACTGACAAATCTATCAAAATCAAAGTGATCTTTAGATCCATTACAATAAGGTTGCTGTTGGATTGCTGCCACTGACAAATCTATCAAAATCAAAGTGATCTTTAGATCCATTACAATAAGGTTGCTGTTGGATTGCTGCCACTGACAAATCTATCAAAATCAAAGTGATCTTTAGATCCATTACAATAAGGTTGCTGTTGGATTGCTGCCACTGACAAATCTATCAAAATCAAGGTGATCTTTAGTTCCATTACAATAAGGTTGCTGTTGGATTGCTGCCACTGACAAATCTATCAAAATCAAAGTGATCTTTAGATCCATTACAATAAGGTTGCTGTTGGATTGCTGCCACTGACAAGTCTATCAAAATGAAAGTGATCTTTAGTTCCATTATAATAAGGTTGCTGTTGGATTGCTGCCACTGACAAGTCTATCAGAATCAAAGTGATCTTTAGTTCCATTACAATAAGGTTGCTGTTGGATTGCTGCCACTGACAAGTCTGTCAAAATTAAAGTGATCTTTAGTTCCATTACAATAAGGTTGCTGTTGGATTGCTACCACCAACAAGTCTGTCAAAATCAAAATAATTTTTAGCTTCATTACCATAAGGTTGATGTTGTATTAGGTACTGCTGTCAGAGGTAAAATAACTCTGAACGGACTGTACCTATATCATTTTCTTTGAGGTCTCTCATTAACAAAACCTAAACCACTTTTTTACTTTTTGCTATTTTCAATATTTAGTATGTTTGTTTATTTCATAAGGAAATTATTATATTAAAATTAGACTGGTACAATAAAATAACTAATTAATTACATAATTACTACTCTTAGACTTAAGATAACTTAACAAACCTTTCACAATTTGAAGACTGAGACCGAAATGCTTGCCTGATTTCATGTTTTGGCAAATTATTTCATCTTTATTGTTAATAACATAACATAACATCACGCTTTGTTTCCGCGAAGGGATGGGCTGAGGTGTACCTATAGTACACCCAAATTTCGCCAGTAATGTTGAAGTCCTGGGTTGAGCCTATTACCATCAACCGGGCACAAATCCAGACACCGGGCTGCTGCTGAGTAATTCCAGATAGAAAACCCACTTTGCCCGACCAGGGAATCGAACCCAGGACCTAATGCTCAGCAGTAGCGTTTGCGATCACTAGATCAACGAGGCAATCGAGAGTGTTAATACAGGGTGGCATCCCCATCGACACGCAAACTGTAACTATGAACTTAACACATGATTCTAGACCCCCTAGCGTAGAAATTTTTTGTCGGTTATAAAAAAAAATCTGCAGTTACTTATAAAAATGCAACACCTACGCAGTCAAAATGTATGGGATTTTTTTTAACTCGTCGCGTACTAATTAGCAGACACAATAGAAATGTTATTGTTATCTGCACACATGGTGTGCAATCTACATTTTAAGAGTAAAATCAACGCAGGGGTTTCAGAATCATGTACTGAATCCATGGTAACAGGTTGCGCGTCGATGTATGCCACCCTGCATAATTTCAAGAAATAATAGAACACTAATAAAATGTGGGTTTAAAACTGAGAGCGTGACTTATCTGCTATAAACAATGACTTATCACGGCAATCGACACAAAGAGTTAAGATAACATAGAGTGACTGGTAATTAGTGACAGATACTTAAACACATCATTGTACTTATGTTAACAAACAACTTTAATTAAAAAAAAATAAGCTGTTCCCTACATTTTGACGAGTTATGTGAACATAAATGTAGGGAAGGGTTTGAAAATCGTCAATAGCACTACAGTTTATTTGAAAATGAGGTTCCTAATATATATTTTAAAATTTCACAATTTTACTTTCTACAAGGTTGAAACGGGAAGTTAAATAAGGGTTTAAAACACTATAATTTTGTTATAAGTTTCATTTTATTTGAATTGTCTCACTTTTATGCAAAATAATATTAATAAATGTATAAAAACTGTAAGTATTTTATTTCACGTATAACATACTAAATTAAAACAAAAGAATAAACAATTATTCTCAACAACTATCAACAGTTTAAACACTTATTTGTTAAATGTCTTAAAACAAAAATCATTACTTACATTGGTTACATACACCGTTAATTACGCCGTTAATTACTATCTGTACCAAAAAAGTTTACGAGAAATAAAAATATAGGTACACAATCATACGTTACCTAGACAAGTAGTATTAAGTATTATTGTTAAAAGGTGGGTTTGCATCTTCCGTCAGGGGTTCGCATATAACCCGTGAGACATCCGCCCGAAAAGTTTTCCCGGCCCTTAGCAGTAGTCGTAGTCGGTGCAAGTGTGGTTGTATCGGCAGTAGGGGCAGGAGTCACTTCTACTGGTTTACTAGCAGTTGCAGCAGTAGGGGCAGGAGTCACTTCTACTGGTTTCCTAGCAGCTGCCGCAGCAGCAGCAAAGTCTTCTTCCGATTCTTCTTTAAAGTGAATAATCGAGGACGCATCATTGTTTTCCTGTTGTTTTTTCGCATTTGGATGAAATAAGTTGTTCGCATCTTGTTTCACCTTATTTGCTATTCCGTCATGGATGCGTCCAAAAAACTCCTTCAGTTCCCCATCAGCGCCGTTATATTGCAGAGTTAAAATAACACAAAATAAAATGGAAATAGTTAATTTCATTTTGTGAATTTATAATGTTCGTGTCTCGTCTTGTCAGATAATTTTCTCTTGACTGAAGTCTCGAGAATGACTTCGGTTTATAAGATAACTCTATTGACCTTTTAAAAATTATCTTACAACATATTCCGAGAACTGATTAAATACATATGAGTTAATACGTCAAAATATCCTCATTAAATACTAGTTATTTTCCTGTTGGTAATGGTTTTTAATTTTCTATGTTATCTAGCAATAGCACCATCTGAAAAAAAATTGTTTAAGTTAAGTAGGTATATTCTAAGTAAATAATCTTTTTTCAGCTACGTACCTACCTACTTGTAAATATAGAAAATTATTAACAAACGACCATTTAATTAATCCTTTTTTGTTATTCAGGATAATTTTCGAAATACTTATTTATTATTTTTATATCCAAGCCACATAATTATAAATGGATAGGTATGGATAATAAATGTCACAGGTCATGCTACTCAATCGGTAAGTACATATTATTTCCAATTGATAAACTAACAACAGTTACTATAAATTTGGTAATCTAATGACTTAGACTGTTGTTAGCGTCGTCAAAATAATTAAAAGCAGTACCTCTAAAGTCTCTGCCTGCAGTTTCCTAGCTGGTCTCGTCTCTGCCCCAAGGGGCATTCCAATTCCGGTACTCGTATTATTTGACTATGTTGCGTCAATTCCTCAACCGGAGTCGTAGTCGCCATTTTAAGTTTATCGTGAAAATTAAAAACAACTCCTGCCTCAGCCCGACAACATATGCTCTGAACCATCACTATTAGAAACAGCACACATTTCGCGTCCATTTTATTGTAATGCATTGAGCATACTACGTCGCAACTAAACGTATATATGGTTGGTGCGACTGCTCACCATGGTTGTCTGCACACTCCGTTCACGTCCATGGCTAGGCCAGCACCACACTTCTCTACGTTACGTGGCACGTCTATCATTTTAGGTTTAGCATTGTCTACAGCTTTATTACCAGATAAATCTTCTCGTACAAAACTTGATTTGGGAGCTTCCTTTGGTTTTATAAACGTATTCTTGAGATCTTTAATCGGATTCCCAAATATATCTAATATGAACTGTCCGGAGAAAGAAGTGCTGGCGGCACAAACTAGGAAGCTAATTAATAAACTATACACAATAAAACGTGTCGACACAGAAGTCATTTTACACTACTAAAACATATCGCTGCCCGCTGTACGTTTATCGGCCAACAATTACCACGCCGCTACACAAATACGATAACATTCGACAACATGATGTTAACTTATCTCTATTGAAATATTTGTATATTTTACTTTACTTATTTCCGAACTCATCGCCTAATTATAAAATCAATCATATTTAAGCATGTAGGTTGCTACATACCCACACACTTAGTTATTTATCTTTCAAGTTAAACACACTTAATCACATATGAGAACGATCTGTAAATTAACTCACTACAGTCAACACTGCTCGTATTTAAGTATCCAAATAAAAATTATGTAACACACACTGCCTACCAGTGACAAATATGAACTGATCATATTCAAATCTTCAATTCATCAAAATGTGGGCCAATTCTAAGCTTGAACGCCTAGGTTCATATACTTAAGAACAATCCAAATGATAGAACTCTTCATATAATGTTTCTCTCTCAACTCACACTTCACACTCTTCAAGACTCACTCAACAAGTGGATAAAGTGACGCTCTACATAATTATTAATAAATTATTTTTCCTTGTCGGGAATGTTTATTACATCGTTATAGTTTATTAAGTACTTAAGCACCTACTCACTGTAACTCTAAATAAGGGCGTACCTTCATCAGTTCTTCATTTAACTTATTCTTGTCACAATCCGGATGCATTTCACAGTACACATTGAGCCATATTACCATTTGTTTAGATTTATCAACATGTGGAACCAAATAATATGTATTGAGGTCAAGTAATTTTGGTTTTGTTTTGATTATGACGTATTTACTGTACTTTTCGCTGTTATCTAATAATACTTTATAATCTTGACTGTCTTTCGACAAAAGTTTAATGTATGCAAGCTCAGATGTGTCTTCGCTATTTTTCTGATAATCTATGACAGGACGTTCGTCAGACTCCTTTATTGTATCAACTTCATAAAAGTTAGTTAGATCCTCTACCGCTTTTTGCAAAACTAATCCTTGACTTGAAAATGCAAAGCAGTATAATAACACAATAACAAAAACTAAGTTATCCATCACAGTATTTTCGTAACGACTGTCTGGACCTAGTTTCAGAGAAAGAATACGAAGAGATACTGAGTTTTTAATCAATACAGTTCGCACCGCAAGATACTCACGTCTGTAAATGGACCATTTGATCCTATTACGCCAATTGACTTCTATCATTGCGTCTAGTGCCAATTGACTAACAAAAATGCATGCCTACAGTATGTTATGATTGGTATAAATTATCGTCGAGGTCAAATGCAAGCCACTGCTTTTGTACGTGTTCCGTAACTACCCATCTAGAATATTGGCATGAAACCAGTATTTATTTTAGTTTGTTAATAGTCTTAGTGAAATTATTTTCATATATTTTTGATGATGTATTTTCATTATATTGTTAATGATGGGGCCGAAAGTTTCTGAATGGTGACCGCGTATCGGAAGACGTTGCGTTGGAAGGTCATCCACAAGGTGGACTGATGACCTGGTGAAGGCCGCAGGAATCCGCCGGATGCGGGAAACACGGAATCGGTCGAAATGGCGGAGGCGATGTTTGGGGAATCCAGCAGAGGACGTCTTTCGGGTGAAATCAATAATGCTTATATTTTTAAATAGTTTGTTAGTTAATTTAGTTTATGAGATTTTAATAAATTAAATATTGCACAGTTTGAAACCCGTAATCTTAAACAAATTATTTTGATCCCCAAAGTAGCATTATTCAGAAAATTACCTAAGTCAATAGGTGTAATAATCTGAATGATGACTACTTACTGATATCATGTTATGTCACGTTACTTATTATAATAATATTTAGGTAATACTTACCAAAGAAACGTACGCACGTCTACACATCAAGCTATACATTTCCAGTATAATAACAGCACGACAGCCACACATCATGAGTAGTAACACTTGAACTACGAAAACGACTCTTACTGCTACAAAATAAAGGCGAATAAAAATACCTTACAGTTGACTGTAGTAGGTAGGGTAACTACTGTAGTAATTGGCCACGCTTTAGTAACTGGCCACTCATAAAAAAAAACCGGCCAAGTGCGTGTCGTAACACGCACAATGAAGGGTTCCGTGGTTGAAAAGAATTTATACCAAAAACAAACTTTACAATGGATCCCAAACAAAAAATTTTTTTTTATGTCATAAAACTACAAATTAACAATTTTCGGACTTTGTCCTTTACTTGTGTTGGGAGACCTTGCTTCTTGCCAAATTTCATTATTCTAGGTCAACGGGAAATACCCTGGTTTTGATTCACTTGCGAGTAACAACATATGTCGCATAACGCATGTCCGTATTTTTTTATTGCGTTTACTTAGAAGCTTCATTTTTTTAAACTCTAAGAGTACATAGGCTTACGTATTTGATATTGATTTCAACTTGATACCTTCACGTAATCCTGAGAAAAAGGATCTTGACAGACTGACATACTTGAAAATATTTTTTTATGTGTTAAAATTACAAATTAACAATTTTCGGACTTTTTCCATTATTTGTGCTATAAGACCTTGCTTCTTGCCAAATTTTATGATTCTAGGGCAACGGGAAGTACCCTGTAGGTTTTGATTTACTTGCGAGTATCAAAATAGAATAGAATAGAATAGAATAGAATAGAATAGTTTATTTCCATCACTAAATGTTACAAATGTCTCTTAGTCTAAGGATAATATGTGACAACAATGGGTGACATTAAACAAGAGAATACGTTGACGACCGCAGTAGTATGAACTGTGTCACAGCCGTCAGCGCCTTCCACTCTGTACATAAACTTCATATCTTTACATTGTAGATCAAATGTTTGAAATATAATTAAACCTAGTTAAACATTGAATAGACATAGATACGTTACCATATGTATAGTGTGTGTGTGTGTTTGTGTGTGTGTGTGTGTGTGTGTGTGTGTGTGGATGAGTAAAATGTGTAGTGAAAGTGTGTAGTGTTAACTGTTTAAAATTTCCTCCGTTTGTATATAGTTTAGTTGTAATAGCCAAATTCGTATTTTATCCTTACATTTGTTGGTAGGAAGTTCATAAATGTTATTGGCTCGGTTTGCTATGTTATACAATTTATTACTTATAATGTAGTACTGGTGTCTTGCGAGTGTTGTACGGTAAGGGGGGATAGAACAAACTCTTGTCTTATTGCGTTTAGAGATCGGATTATATGCAAAACTTATATGCTTGCGGAGTATAGTAGACAACACAAAGAGCTTCCTAATGGATAGTACCGAACTCTCACTATACAAGAGATCTGTGCTATGTTATACAATTTATTACTTATAATGTAGTACTGGTGTCTTGCGAGTGTTGTACGGTAAGGGGGGATAGAACAAACTCTTGTCTTATTGCGTTTAGAGATCGGATTATATGCAAAACTTATATGCTTGCGGAGTATAGTAGACAACACAAAGTGCTTCCTAATGGATAGTACCGAACTCTCACTATACAAGAGATCTGTGCTATATCTACGTGGTTTCCCTAGCATAACTTTTAAGATAGCCCTTTGGGCCCGCTCTAGAGAGAGTAGAGTAGTCTTGCCAATACCACCCCAAACAACAATACAGTACCGAAGTAAGCTCTGGGCAAGGGCATAGTAAACACATAACAGGGTTTCAAGATCAGCAGACCTCCTAAGCTTTCTGAAAATTGGAATCAGTCTTCTTATACGAAATAAAAAAAAAAAACAAAAAAAAAAAAAAAAAATATAAAAAAAAAAAAAAAAAATATAAATATCGCATAAATATGCCGTATTTTTTATTGCGTCGACTTAGAAGCTTGAGTTTTTTAGAACTCTAAGGGATCATAGATTTACGTATTCGATATTAATTTCAACTGGATATCTCCACGTGTCCTTGAGAAAAAGGGTCTTGACAGGCTGACAGACTTGATTTTTTTTTTTTATATGATAGGATTACAAATTAACAATTTTCGAACTTTTTACTTTATTTGTGCTGTGAGACCTTGCTTCTCGCCAAAGGAGAATGCCCTCAAACATAGGGCGCCCTGCACCAAATGAAAAGTCCGGTGTCACAACCAAACCCAGTGTATATGGAGGAGAATTCAATGCTTTTCCTATATTGTTAACTGTTTTTTACGTGGATTTCCGCAATTTGTATTTATTTGCCATTTACCTACTTAATTTTTTGAGGTTAGGTTCGTGAAAATTACTGATTCGAAATGGTGGAGTTAGTGACAAATAAGGTGGTAATATCGGTCATGTTTTTAGGGTTCCGTACCTCAAAAGGAAAAAACGGAACCCTTATAGGAACACTTCGTTGTCCGTCTGTCTGTCTGTCAGTCTGTCAAGACCCTTTTTCTCAGGAACGCGTGGAGGTATCAAGTTGAAATTAATATCAAATACGTAAATCTATGGTCTCTTGGAGTCCTAAAAACCTCAAGCTTTTAAGTCAACGCAATAAAAACATACGGCCATTTACGCGACATATTTTGATACTCGCAACTAAATCAAAACCTATAGGGTACTTCCCGATGTCCTAGAATCATGAAATTTGGCAAGAAGCAAGTTCTGACAGCACAAATAAAGGAAAAAGTCCGAAAATTGTTAGTTTGTAATTCTATCATATAAAAAAAAATTCAACTCTGTCAGTCTGTCATGACCCATTTTCTCAGAGACACGTTGAGATATCAAGTTGAAATTAATATCAAATACGTAAATCTATAGGCCTTTTGAGTTCTAAAAAAATCAAGCTTCTAAGTCAACGCAATAAAAAATACGGCCATTTTGCGACACATTTTGATACTCGCAACTGTCGCAAGTAAATCAAAACCTACAGGGTACTTCCCGTTGACCTAGAATAATGAAATTTGGCAAGAAGCAAGGTTTCCCAGCACAAGTAAAGAAAAAAGTCCGAAAATTGTTAATTTGTGGTTTTATGACATAAAAAATTTTTTTTTTTGGGATCCATTGTTAAGTTTGTTTTTGGGAAATATTCTTTTCAACTACGGAACCCTTCATTGTGCGTGTTCCGACACGCACTTGGCCGGTTTTTTATTCTTGATTTTGTGCTAGTTTTTCCTGATGGATGATTATAAAATACATCACTTCATAGTCAATAATAATATTCGTGTTGTCAGTTTTTTTTTTTTTTTTATGTAATGAATGAATCAAGCACGTACTTGCAGTAAGTGCAGGCTGAACAAACAATCGATTTTGTACTGTGTTTACTGATTCATAAGAACTTGAAAACATCATAACATTAGGCTTATGTTACCCGATAAGTTAGACAGAGGTGAATTTACATATTATTATAGTACACCCATATTTCGAACTTGAAATGTTAGTAATATTAAGGTAGGATATTAGAAATGAAAAACGTAGCTATAAGGTTAATGTACCTTTTTTTTTTTTTTTTTTGATTTCGGGGGGAAACCTTCAAAAGGCGCCCGGGCTTTGGGGAAAAGACCGGGGAGTGTGGGATTTTTACCTCACTAAAACCACCCCGGTAATCATCATCTGCACATGGAAGGGGCCGTTACCTCTCAAAAGACCAATCCGGAACCCCCTCTGTGCAACGCCTGTTAGGGCACATCTCTGGGGAGACTGTAAAGGGATCTCCCGGAAACCTGGCTATGCAAATGAGCAAGGCAGCACGTAACCACTGTGCGACAAGGTTAGTGTACCTACAATTAAAACTATATCCGCCCTACACAAATATTGTTATTATTAGATAAAACTTTTCATGACCACTTGGAAGTGCAAACACCAATACCACAGTCTATACATCATACAGTCGTCCGACGAAGCCCGAGCTGCATACGAAGTTCGGCGAACTACGTAAGCAGCTCGGGCTCTCGTCAAACGACTGTATGATGTATATAGACTGTGCCAATACTCCGTAGTTTGGTGATATTATGTTCCCATAGAAACCAGTAGATGTCGCTGCGTCAGCCATGAATAGCGGTTAGGCGGAACTGCCGCTGCCGTCGCCTACAAGACTTCGTTAAGAAAAAGCACTTGAACCCCCGTTTTCGTTATTATAATTATATTCAAATAGTTCATATGAAACCAACATTGAAAGTAACGTCATTCATGACGGCAGGCGCCAAAGAACTATAGATAATACTAACGTCAGCCAAAACACAAATGCAATACGTCAGAATGAACCCGACATTTTCTTTTTTTGAATCGGTCCTCTTTTCATTAAAATGCTTAAAATATATTCCAAAATAATAATGTAAATGATTATGACGCAACGCGTGACCTAAAAATTTTATTTTTATCACTTATAAAACATACAATTTCTAACATCACGTATACTAAAAAGCAAATCGGTACGGTAATTACATGAATTAACTTCTTCATTTAAATGTTTGCTGGCAGGTATATAATATTGCTATATTTTTTACGTAGTAGCAACATTGGGAAATGAAGTGCAATGGCAGTGACTTATACGTGGAAAATACGTACAAAGTAAAAAAATACTTTTATTTTTGATGTCCGAAATCCGGGAATCTTTTTCATAACAAAAACGTAAATCTGATTTAAAAAATAGGAGTCAATTTATGAACTGAATTTGGTTGTGACCCGCTCCCTCGTAAGTTGGTACTGCCCATCGGCATTGTCCTTTCGTGATTCTAAGACAACGGGAAGTACCCTATAGGTTTTGACTTGCGAGTATCAAAATATGTCGCATAAATAGCCACAGTCGCATAGTCGCATAATATAGTATGTTTTTATTGCGTAGACTTAGAAGAAGAATTTTTTAGGACTCTAAGAAAACATAGACTTACGTATTTGATATTAATTTCAACTTGATACCTCCACGCGTCTCTGAGAAAAAGGGTCTTGACAGACTAACAGACAGACATACAAACAGACAGACAGACGGACAACGAAGTGATACTATAAGGGTTCCGTTTTTTCCTTTTGAGGTACGGAACCCTAAAAAGAGGTAGAAACAAGGAGAAAAATCAAGCTCTTGAATGAAAAGGACGACAAGTATTTTTTTTTTGTCCTTTTCATTCATGAGCTTGCTTGCATTACCTTGTTTGGCCAATTACTACAGCAGTTACAGCGGCACACCACAAGTACTAGGTACTTGCAGCACAAGTACTAGGTACAATCAAACAGCCGCTTCGAAACTACGTGCTTCAAAACTTCTAACTAAAATAAAACAAACAGAAGCACATTATTCCAGTAAGTAATAACTACCAAATTGATGATTACGCTGGTTGGATAAAGGGCTCTCATAGTTCATCATGCTGAAATCCTCGTTAGCCGCTCCCGCAATACAAATCCGCTTCAGCGATTTCATTCGTTTCGTTTCGGAACAAGATAGACCTATTTTTTGCTGGGAAACTGACCATTTGAATTAAATTTGAAGTCTTTGGTTCGAATGAAGCTACTTTGTTGTTGCCAACAAAGCGGGAGTGTTCATTAATGCTTTAATGAACTCTTTTCTTTGCTGAGCTGGTAACAAAATAATTATTTTTGTAGAGGTTGTTTGCTTATTAACTACTATTTTAACCTCGCTTTTCTTTATCCTATCATTTTTCGAGACATTGCATCGGGTCCGATTAGTTTTAAAGAACCAACTGTGCACTTGTTTGCCAATAATATCTGAATATTTCATTAAGATTTGTACATTTGTGGGTTTCCCTAGTCTGGATTATTTTAGCTTTTATGTAGACTAGTACGGGCCACCTCTTTTGTTTTTATCAAAATATTGGGGGAGATCTAACCAACAATACAAAACGTGTAGTTATAACAAAGGCCCGTTTATATACCAGCTACAATATCGGTCACAGTATAAAAGGATATGTCATGTCCTTTGACGGCAAAACTGACGCTAGAGAGTGAAAAATGCCACGCACCGGCTTCACGTGAGAGGCATTTCGTGATTAAAATACCTACCTCCGGCTATGATATTTTAATTAAACACCACATGTTAACATGTACACGAAATAATACAAGTGAACCAAAATAATTTAATAATGGCACAATACAATGCGATGTCAATAATTAAAACATAAAAATGACAATGACGATGTTATAAAATAAACGTGTTTAAGTTTATTACGAGATAATTGTAACCACTAGGATTAGGTTTTCTGTGTCCGACATTAATTAATGAATAACACAACCGGGATTAGGTATTTTATTTACCAAATACCTAACAGTATAACTGTATTTAGAAATACCCGTGATGACGTGTCATCAACACGCATTCAATTAATGGGCGGACAAAACAATGTCATTTTAATTGTTATTCCAGTTCTCTTAGGGCTCAATGACTGTCGTTGGTGATTCAAAGTCCATTTGTAAGTCTAGCCATTTTAATGTAGTTCAGACAGAAAAACAAACTGTTGAAAGGCTTTTTCTCTCATATAGGCTTGAACAATAGGTGCTGCTGTGCAGAGAAGAGTCATCATGATTCTCCTGCCCTTATCCTAATTTATTTAAGGTCGGCGCAACATGTTTTTTCCTTCCATACTTCTCTATTAGTCGTCATCTCGGTAGACCCTTTCTAGCCATATCATCTATCACACAGTCCATCCATCGTTTTTTTAAAGGCCCCACACATTATACAGTGCGCCGGCATTCCGCCGGTAAGCGGTTCACTCATAAAAACTAGCGGTTCATTTTTTACGAGTGGACCACCTGTCGGCGGACTGCAAGAGGACTGTAAATGTGTGGGACCCTTAAGTCTTCCCCTACTCGTACATCCATCCACACGCATACTCAAAACTTTCCTGACGACATTTTCCTCATTCCTCCGCATCACATGCACATACCATGACAACAGATTTCCACACAACTTCTCAGTCACCGTTGCTACTTTGAGACATCCTCTTATATAATATACTCATTTCTTGTTCATCATCATCATCTGTTGTTTGTCTATTTATTCGCGTAACACCACACATCCCTCTTAGCATTCTCATCTCAGCTGCACGCAATTGCCTTTCATTCATCCCTTTTGTGGCCCAACATTCTGATCCATACTAGACAGTAGTTCTAACCATTGTTCGAAAGAGATACCGTGGCCCTGGCACGGGAAACTGAAGGAACACGGGTGGATTTTAGTCAGTAAAAGTCTGACACGAAGAGCTAGTTTGTCATTTGATAATTTCCCATCTACAAAAAAATAAAAGGTGAGATAGGTCTCACCTGATGTTAAGCGTTGATGTGGTCGACGATGTATGAGTACTTGCCTAGAAGTAACCTTTTCACTCTCGACTGGAAGACCCCTAGGTTGTAGTTTAACTTACTTCAACATTTTTTAAAGTAGTATGATACATACGTAAACCCATGGCGGCGCAGGCAGAAACTACAGAACGCTACCTGCTACGACCCTTAAATACTTTTTGCCTCGTTTACATTCATACATCTGGTCATATACGCACGCCGGTTGCGAGTACTACGCACCTGACCTTTCTGAAGAACATCACCAGTTGTATCTTTTTAATAAATATCCAACTTTATCAAATTTGAAGGCCTTGCTCTATTCCATAGCATTTCATGCCTCCAATGAAAGGCGCCTCAGTAATATAACAATCATTTATTTAACATTTCTACACAAAAAGAAAAAAAAAAATCACAGATTTATAAATTAAGGTATATATAAACAAAATTGAGTTTTGTTTCACTCTGAGTCATGGCATCTAACTTCTGGGAACTAGTTAAAGAAACATTGAAGTAATATTGGTTACGTCATAATGAATTAGTGCTTGGAACCGCCGCACTTGCTGCTCTTGAAATGCCCTGATTTTTTAGGCTGGAACAAACAACGATATTTAATCCAAATTTTTAGGGATGATTCCAATTTTTGAAGAAATAAAAATATGAGATGACTGTACAACTTCTGTCAGGTCAGCTGAAGTAGAAAACAAGTAAGTTGCAATCAACGGTTGTCAAACATTCAGATTTGATTCCTGAGAAAAGACTACAAAGTGATACAAAGTGAGTTTACAATTCTAATTTTATTTAGTTCATAGATAGAAAGGAATCCTCATATTAAATAAAAACATACCTAACAAGATAACACATGTTTTCTAGAATATTCTCTCAGCAGATTGAGTTGGAACTCGAAGCGGGACTTTGACAGTACTAACCTCATCGGGACATTTGTTAGATTCGTCCTCTTCCGAAGATGACGATGAAGACGAGGACGAAGATGATGATGACGACGACGAAGAAGAAGACGAAGAATCTTTATCGTCTTTTCTGCCCTGGAATGTAGAAAAAAATGTGTCATTCACTAGTTTTCACAATTCACAAGAACTAGTGGCGCCCCGCGGTTTCACCCGCGTAGACCGGGGTAAAAAGTAGCCTGTGTTAATCTAGGGTATAAGCTATCTACATACCAAATTTCATCCAAATCGGTCCCGCCGTTTGAGCGTGAAAAAGTAACAAACACACACACTCACAACCTTTCGCCTTTATAATATCAGAATAGTTCTGCATAAGTTCAAAAATAGCACGGAAATCACGACATAAAAAACTTTAATAACCACCTACCACACACATACACATACACACCCAAACATACCTAGTGAAAATTCGTTTATAAAATGTCAAATAAAATAGAATTAGTTGAAACAATTGAGTTTAAATAAAATATTTCATTCTTATTGCAAAAATACAAAATTAAGTGATTATTTACAGCGATGGTTTCAGTTTTCAACTTAATTCAATTTGTTGAGAGAGTTTACAAACTTTACTTCGGAATTATTTAAATTATCAACGTTTTACGTTGGTCCGTGGATGGGTCTCTTTACATACCAAGAACCTTCTGTGCCTCGGAAAGCACGTTAAGCCGTTGGTCCCGGCTGTCATTCGTGGATCTGTGACAGTTGTTACGGGTCGTCAGAAGCCCGAAAGTCTGACCACCAGTCTTACCAAGGGATATCGTATTACCCAGTTAATGGGTTGTGGAGGTCAGATAGGCAGTCGCTCCATGTAAAATACTGGTATTCAGCTGCATCCAGTTAGACTGAAAGCTGACCCCAACATAGTTGAGAAAAGGCTAGGCAGATGTTGATGTTGGCTACGGAGGTTATTAATGACGACACGGTTGGCGCAGTGGTTGAGCGATTGACTGCTGCGCGAACAAATAAATGTTGTTCGATTCCCGCACGGAACAAATATTTGTACGACCTACAAGTATTTGTTCCGAGTCTGGGTGTTTTTCTATCTATAATATGTATGTATTTACAAAAATGTATATAAGTAGTTTATCAGCCATCTCGTTACCATAACACAAGCATTAGGTTGCTTAGCTTGGGGCTAGATGGCGTTGTGTGATATGTCCAAACATATTTATTTTTTATTTATTTTTTATTTTAATGAGCTTTTATTCTCAAAGGTTTCTACTGCCTAATGTACGCTATGAAAGTTGTATGTGCAAATTTCATATTCAGAACTAGTCTTCATCAACGGTAATAAGGTCGAAGTTACCAGTGGTCAGGGCTCCGGAGAGAGGAACCTTCTAACTACATATGCACACATATTTTTAACATTATTGTGCTAGTAATTACCTAAGTATTTGACAATCGTTGACTCATCACAGCCTAGCCTTTTCCCAACTATTTTTGGGGTCGACCTCCAGTCTAACCGGATGAAGCTGAACTCCAGTATTTTATATAGAGTGATTGCCTGTATCTGATTTGTTACTGGGTAACACAATACGATGTCGATACTCGATACCTACCCCTTAAGATAATTTTCAGACAATCGAGTTTTTAGCAACCCATAACGACTGTCAAAAATCCACGAATGACAGCCGGGACCAACGGCTTAACGTGCTTTCCGAGGCACGGAGGGATCTCGGTATGTAGAGATGGTCACTTGGTCACCCATCCACGGACCTGAACGCCACGAGCCCCTTGATTTGACAATCTTTAACTGTTATCAAATGAACTTTTTAAAGTTTCGCGATTTGTACACATTATAAAACTACATTGAAAACGGGTCTTCTCGCTGAGCTGAACTAAGCTGTCATCAGTTCTCTCGTGACCACGATCGCTGCAAGGCGGTCGAAACGTCGAGAAACAAGTAGGTACCTGTATACCTCGTAAAAAGGAATATCGCGAGAAGACCCGTTCTCAATGTTGTTTTATAATGTTATCAAATATTTTATTTGCTTAGTAAGAGCTTCAACATAGCTAACTAAAGGGGGTAAATCAAGGAGCCTTCCCTCCTAATATCTGTTGAAGTGGAAATAAAATAAAGTTCGGGGAATACTTTCATCATTACTGCTCATTACAGCCGCAATCGAGACTCGCTCCAAGAAACTCGTAACGGTAACATTCTACGAACAAATTGAAGTATTTCACAGTTTCGCTGTTTCTCTATATTCTCTGGCTACGTAGGATTAACATTGATACATGTAAAGCCTGTGTTTATGGCGTGCTAGCTGTTTTAATTCACGCCATTTTTTATGTTGCTCTTTCCAGGGTCCCGTACCTCAAAAGCAAAAAAACGGAACCCTTACGTTGTCCGTCTGTCTGTCTGTCAAGTCACATTTTCTCAGGAACGCGTGGTGTCAAATTGAAATTAATATAAAATATATTATACAAATAAATAAAAAAAAAAAATATTATTATTATTATTTATCCCTTGGAGCTCTAAAAAAATCAAGCTTCTAAAGAGCAGTAAAAAAATGCGGCTATTTAGGTAACACAATAATATTTTGATACTCGCAAGTAAATCAAAACCTATTAAATTTGGCATGACGCAAGGTACCTCACATGTAAAGGAAAAAGTCCGCAAATCGTTAATTTGTAATTTTTTCGCATAAAAAAATATATTTTGTGATTTCTAGTTTTTCAACTACAATGTTAAGTTTGTTTCTAGGATAAATTATTTTCAACTACGGAACCCTTCATTGTGCGTGATCCGACATGCATTCGGCAGGTTTTTTTTTTTTGCTAATAGTTTGTACTGTGAATTATGATTTCCCTATAGGCAGCAGACATAGAACATAAAGATTGTTTTGGATTACAAAAAACTTAATTGCTAGAACAATTAAGTTTTTGTAATCCATAACAACAATATACACTTCTGGACACATCTTTTGGCCCACCTTGTATTTTCAGTTTCGTTTGGTCCTAGCTAAAATTTTATATTAGGTCGAGCAAAAAGTTTTTATGCAGTTTTGAACCTGGCACATTCACAATTTCATTCAATAGTCTTTTTTTGAATTTCGAACACAGAATTTAAAGAAACAAAAGACAATTTGGAGCCTGTTTGTTGATATCAAACAATCGAATACTAAGAAAACTTGGTTTTATTGGTTTACTTGGATTTAATTCTTGAAAAAGTGATTGATATCTTTGGTTTTGCAACAAACATTACTTATTCTTAACATTAAGGTGAGGTTCTATCAATAATCTATGGATACTTCACCTGAAGTCGCCGCCCAAGCTGTGGCACTTATTCAGGCCGGACACAGCCAAAGAAACGTGAGTGCTCAACTTAATTTAAGTCGATCTGCGGTCCGAAATGTTTATCAGAGGTACCTAGAGACTGGCGGCTTTGTTCGTCGCCAAGGAAGGCCACGATCTCGGGTCACAACTGAAAGGCAGGATCGATTCATCATGACGACCAGCTTGAGAAATCGTCACCTTACCTCCATTGAGATACAAAACCAACTTCGCGACTTCCACGGAGTATCTGTGAGCGCTCGAACTGTTCGGAGAAGGTTAAAAGAACGCGATATGGTACCACACAAGCCAGCTAATGGCCCCAAACTAACGCGAGCCCACCGAACAGCGCGCCTTCATTTCGCACGCAGTCATTTAAATTGGACACAGCAAGATTGGAGCCGTGTACTCTTTTCTGATGAGTCTAAAATTGTGTTACATGGCAATGATGGAAGGAAGAAGGTCTACCGACGTAAGGGAGAGCGTTTCGCACAATGCTGCTTTGAAGAGAGGGTTGCTTATGGCGGTGGCTCATGGACTGTCTGGGGCGGTATATCCGCGAGCAGCAAAACTCAACTTGAGGTTGTTACAGGACCACGGCTGCCAACATTAAATGCTGAAAGGTACATTCGTGAGTGCTTAGAACCTCACGTGATACCATACGCGGACTATGTGGGCCCAAATTTCCTTTTTATGCATGATAATGCAAGAGCCCATGCGGCCGGCATCTTCAGGGAATATCTTCGGGATGTGAACATCACAGTTATGGACTGGCCAGCCAGAAGCCCAGACATGAACCCCATTGAGCACATGTGGGACGAGCTAAAAAGACGTGTTAGGGCTCGTCAGCCAGTTGCCCAGACGATGCAGGAGTTGAAAACTGCCATAGAAGAGGAATGGGAGATGATCCCTCAAAATTTCATAGAGCGGTTGATAAACTCTATGCCTAATCGTATGAGAGCTGTGGTAGAAGCCCATGGAGGCAACACGAGTTATTAAATTAAACCTTTATTTGATAAAACATGTTTTTTATTCAAAAATCAATTGCCTTTAACAAGGCGCATATCCGACTTGTTAGGCGTAGCTCCATGTCGTATGGTATTCTGAATTCAAATTTAAAACAATACGATCGAAAAAGATGGTAAAATGTATCAGGTTTAAAACTGCATCAACAGTTTTTGTTCAATCTAGCAATCATATTTCGGTAGGGGCCATCGAAACCTAAACTCTAAGGTGGGCCAATAGATGTGTCCAGAAGTGTATAACGACATCAACTAAAGTACCTAATGGTTAAGTAGCAAGCAATATTATATCATCCCACTGATGGGCAATGGTAATTTTTTAAGAATTTTCGGACTAAAGCTATTTTTATTGCTTATTTTATCCAGCCAGTCTTTTATATTTAAATGATGTGACCATCAATACCAATTCTTCATTAAAGTAGGCCTTGAATCATGAATGACGTCGGTAAACTAGTTTATAGTTGGTTCTTAGACTCAGGGCAATCCCCTTATGATTCTTAGAAGCCTTTGCTCGATTGTAATAAACCTCACCTCAGAACCTCCGATACCTACCAACATATTTTTATTAACAGTTTTTATGTATAAAAACATACAGTGATGAATTGATGATCTTAACCCGCATAAATATTATTTGTCTTGAACTGCTGGAACAATCAATTTCATCAGCTCCCATCAAAACAAGAACCAATCGTATTCAAGAATATTTGCAGTACCTTCAGCTATACTAAAAAATAATGGTAAGACCGGTATATGTTTACTTCGTGGGTCATACACAATCATCTCAAACAAGTTGGTTTAGTGACTACACTATAATTTTAGCATATTTAGGCAGAGGCGGATTTGCCCTAAGGCACAAAAGGCCCGGGCCTAGGGTGGCCAGATATTAGGGGCGGCCAATCTGACAAAAAACTGATGTAACAAGAAATTACTGAAAGTAGGTACCTAAATATTCTAAAGACTCGCGCACATTATGGCGGGCCGCACTGCACCGCATCGTATAACAATAATTTTCCTAAATCACTCGTATATACAGGGTTACTGGTTATTGACCAATATCCTCTTAAGGGATTTTTACTATGGAACCAAACCTGATATCGCGAAAAAAAATCAGTAACCCGATTTCGATAAAAGTAAGGCAATACAGTAAATTCATTATGCAGTCCATAAGATGGGTGCTGAGAAAGGGGCGGCTGGTACCTATTTTTACTACATGGCCTGGGGCCTAGGGCGGCCAAGACTGCAAATCTGCCTCTGTATTTAGGTAAGTATGGTCAGTTCCAAAAGTATCTGATGAAAAGGTAGACAAACCCTGTTCAGATTAAATTCTTAAGCAATCATTCAATAGACGGAATTACTTGACATTGACATTCATCTGCATTCAACTTTATATCTCACCACTTGTTCAACAATATCATTGTTTGTAAACATTATTCAATCTGCCTAGCCTTTTCCCAACTATGTTGGGGTCGGCTTCCAGTCTAACCGGATGCAGCTGAATACCAGTATTTTACATGGAGCGACTGCCTATCTGACCTCCACAACCCATTAACTGGGTAATACGATATCCCTTGGTAAGATTGGTTGTCAGACTTTCGGGCTTCTGACGACCCGTAACGACTGTCAAAGATCCACGAATGACAGCCGGGACCAACGGCTTAACGTGCTTTCCGAGGCACGGAGAATCTCGTTATGTAAAGATGGTCACCCATACATGGACCGACCCCGGCAAGCGTAGCTTAACCTGATGGATCGACCCGTGCGGCTGTTATTACTTAGCCACGAGCTCCTCTTGTAAACATTATTAAATAATTGAAAAATAATCGACGTAAATTTTTAAATGGAATGCTTTGAATTGTAAGTGGCACTACAAGTTGCCGTCCACAAGTAGGTACCTTTTCTGATCCTTTTTTTTTTTTGCATTTTTATCAAATTCTTTTGGAATAGACTCTTCATTCTGGCAGTGAAGCGCATCGTGTACACGGGGCCTTATCCTTACTTACGTTGTCACCGCAGCAGTTACCGCAGCAGTCACAGTCTTTGCCATCCTCTTCGGAGGATGATGAAGATGATGAAGAAGATGACGAGGACGATGACGACGACGAACTGGAGTCACCACATTTGTTTCTGGATTTCTGTAATTTAATGAAATCATAAATTAAAAGCTTTTGGGGTTATACTAGCAATTTATTGTTTCATAAAATTCAAAGTTTTGAGCATGTCTGTATCTAGTTATACATGCTGTATTATTAAATTTAGTTTCGAAAGTAACTATCAAATAATTTCAAAGCAGGTGTCAAAGTTGTATTTTTTTTTTTATTAAAGAGTGAAAGAACAGTAGTGCTATTCTGTAAATATCTCACCGTGAAAACATAAGTGAAGTGATCTTAAAGTGAGCTGTCAATAGTGTCAACCCCTAATAGCATCAGGTGGAATGATGGCTCATTTCACGTTCACTTCACCTAAGTTTTCACGGTGAGATGTTTACAGAATAGCACTACTGTAGTAGGTACTACATACACAATCAGGTGCAAATGTAGATACTTAAAAAATAATAAACTCGATAAACCACACATTCAAAAGTCCATCGATATGATGTTAATGCCAAAAATATTTGTGCAAACATGATACCGAACCAGATGGTTTGTAGGTTACAATAACAATCGGTGCAAATAGTGATTGCAGACGTTAATATCACATCCTTCACCCGTGATCTGGTCTAAATTACTGCTAAATATTATCTTTTATTCGTCATAATTGACTAGACTAGTATAATTACACAATTATATCATATTTTTTTGGGTCAATCAGATAGCTGTGAAGGCCTAAAGACTAATTTGGAACAATAATATTGTCAGCAGAAAGGGAATTGAAGACATAATTTCTTGCCTTTTCTTGACTTTTGCGTGGGGTAACATGCGCATGAGTTTTGTGGTTGGTACCTACCTACATACCGGGTGGTGTAACACAAAAACTTGCTGTTAAAAGACGAAATAAAGTACGGAAAATTGAATTGCACTCATTTCATTAGGTACTTTGTAGAACTACTCGTACACACGTTGTTCAGTACATAAATCATTGAAGGAAAATTATGTAATTATTATGCTTCGTATGTCATACTTACTTGGTCACACCGTGAACGGCTGAAACAAAAAATTGCGTATGTTAATAGTGTACCTAGTGATACCTACATCATTAAAGTTATTTATAGATATAGGTTTAACTGCCGAATAGCGGCTTGAAGTCGATCCCCATGTGCCTTCGACATTGTTATGAAACGCTATCGTTAGTAGTGGCATAGTCTTGAAACTATATTGATAGATAGTTAGATCACACACAAAAGAAATAGCACAACACACAAAAGCACAATTAAATAATAACAAGTTACATTAATAAAGACAAAAAAACATTGAACTAATTTACAAAAAAAATACATAATGAAGAAATTATTGACTATGGTTGAACCAATTGGGAGTCCAGCTCAACATGTGTCAGGCAAATATACTTGACGCTGATATTCTGCTGGATCCCTGTAGTGACATACGGACGTCGAGCAGACGAGATAAATACGCGAATTATTGGTGTTGTGAAGAAGTGTTACACATGCGGAGTGAAATTATGTACGAGTATGTATAGGTACCCACAAATTAAATAATGTTTTCTTCATTAAAGTTTTACAGTGGGAAACGTTCTTGATCGTTATTGGTGATGGGTGATGGTGGTTCTTAAACTACACGATGACGCTTTGGTGACATTTGAAGACACCTGTGGTTTGAAATAAACTCTCAGTATATGGGTCTGAGAGCAGTGGTGGGCCAGTGGTAACGACCCTTTTTTTTTTTTTTTTTTTTTTTTGTATGGGAAATCATCAAATGACTTCTCCCGCTCTGGGCAGAGCGGGAGGGCGTGTCAGACTTACCCTGACATTCGAGTTCAAAAACAGGCAGGCGATTTACTTTGTGTAAATAATTTCATCACCACTGCTCTCATAACGATAAAGGAAAACATCGTGAGGAAACCGGTATGTCCTAGAACCAAAAATTCAAAGACATGTCACATCTACCAACCCGCACTGAGCCCGCGAGGTAGATTACACCCCACTCCCTCTTGAAGAGAGGAGGTCTGTGTCCCAGCAGTGGGAACATTATAGGCTGATCATGTGTGTGTGATCTCGTTCATTCATCGTACCAATGCTGCCTTTTAGAGAGAATGACAATTACTTGGGTGCAATTCCAAATCCAATCTTAAACTGGGGAACAACACGTAAAAACCCAATTACACTTTGTTCGAAGTGGGAATTAGACCTAGCCTTATGAATCAGGAGTGTTGCTTTTGCTTAAGACGGTTTCAAAACTTCAGTTACTGTGTTACATTTCATGTTGCATTGCACAAGTTTGGATGGCTCATTTTGTTTTACATTTCATGTCACATTTCACCAATCTGTATCAGGCATTGATGTATAAGATACATCAAAGGTACCGGGCATTAATTAGATCAGCAATATTGGTAGGTACTCACCAAGAAGTAGATCTCGCTTCAGTCATTGCCAATATGGCAAGTGTAGCCAACAGTACCAATAAAGCTTTGTTCATTTTGATTATATACCTGAAATTATATACAACGTGATTATTAACATTCAAAGTTTAACCAAGTTTTTTTGTAGCTTAGTTTTCTATAATTTCATTTGAAGGGAAATTACTTTATTTTTCTTTTTAATTCCTTACCATAATTTTTGTACAAACATTTAATCATTAAAAATATTATTATTAAACCTGCACATTGAATGAATCATGCGCTTTTCTCATTTTCTGACCATTTATCGAGACGTTCATCCAAAAAAGCACAAGGCAATGTCCTTGTGGTAATTAAGACGGTGGTGGTGGTGGTTTGTATGTGTGTCACCTTACGAATGTTATGTGGCATGCATTCCGACTTGGCTCTCTAGCAAAACTCACTTCATGCAGTATTAACTAACCGAACTAGCTTAATCTTAGGGTTTGTTTCACTGTGTCCAGGTAGGCACTTTCCAATAGATAAAAATAAAAAAGAATTTATATTAAATTGTCTTCGATATAAATTAACTGGAATTTTTCCGAGAGTAGTGAAACAGACTCTAAGCTTCCTTAAAAATAAATAATAATACTAACAGAATCTGTAGTCCTGAAGAACGTTGAAACAGGTAACTCTTGTTCTCACAAAACTCACTTTAGCTCAGTGTATGTAGTCAGTGGCAGTGATTTGCATCGACTGAATTTTCGTATTCTATCACTATTATCAAATTTGGGTCAAATTTACTTAACACTTAGCTTGCGTCCGTAAGGTCAGCAGATAGCACTGTTTATTGCAAAGAGATGCTCGCCCTCAGAAACCGACCTCACTATAAATTTTAATATATAGGTAATATCAAAGTTACTTCGCATTTATATGTACGTAGATGCTGCGTTATCAGTATTATTATGTTGATGTTTTTTTTTTCCTAGATAAGGTAAAGACCCAAATAAGACCTTTAATTTTTTATTTGATTTGTTTTTTCCTTTATAATGCATAACAGTTGGTAATACTACATTCATATTACAATCTTACCTATTAGCGAATAAGTAAGTTAAATATAAAATAACTTATTTAAAGTAACTATAAAATTAAGAAATTGTCCAATACGTCGTTCTTATTCAATTTATGTTCAGAGGAAGACATTTGCTTCACGTGTTCTACTTCTACATAACGTGTTTTTTACTTGTTGACTTTTTATACGTCACATCACCCGATTCTATGTTTATCGAGTAGCATTCATGAGAGAAAGCTAAATAATGTTTTTGTGTGATTGCAGAATCCTTTTCATAAATTAAATAGGGTCGTCTTGATAGGCACCTATAGAAGCGTTGTCAAGAGTTCAGACTTGTGGCTATAAATAATATTGACACAGGTAGGTAAGTACTTATTATATTTGTTCGACGAATATTGTTATTAAAATAATAACACTATATTTCTTCGAATCCGTTTGTTTTTAAACATAAGATTTGATTAATTAATCTGCGCAAAGCAATATAGAAAAATTCATTTCATCTGAAGTATACCGGTATTTTCTGAAAAATTGCTATACCTACCATATGTACATTTCGCCATATCTGCAGTGTTTTTAGGGTTCCGTACCTCAAAAGGAAAAAACGGAACCCTTATAGGATCACTCGTGTGTCTGTCTGTCTGGCTGTCTGTTTGTCTGTCCGTCTGTCACAGCCAATTTTCTCCGAATCTAATGGACCGATTAAGTTGCAATTTAGTACACGTATGAATTTCTGTGACCCAAACACGGACACGTAAAGTAAATAAATGAATTTTGAATATGGGGGTCACTTTTGGGGGCTAAATAAGAAAATTTAAAGAAAAAAAGTTTTGCAAACTATACCGTGTTACATATCAAATGAAAGGTCTCAAATATATATTTTTTTATAATTTTAAAATAAATTGTTTTAAAGTTATTTGAGAAAATAGACGAAAATTTACCATTCCCCCCCCCCCCCCCTTATCTCCGAAACTACTGAGCCTAAAATTTTGAAAAAAATACAGAAAATAGATATTTATCTGTAAATTACAGGAAAACCTATAAGAAGTCTGTGGTCTTAAAATAACATGGTAAATCTCTCAATATTGTGAGTAAAAACTTACATTTACAGTTGGAATGTATGGAAGAACATGTTTTTCAACTACAATATTAAGTTTTTTCTTGGAATAATTCATCCCAACTACGGAACCCTTCATTGTGCGTGGTCCGACACGCACTTGGCCGATTTTTTATCTATATAAATAAAAAGAGAAATCCTGACTGACTGACTAACTGACTCATCAACGCCCAGCCCAAATCCTTGGACCTAGAAAGCTGAAATTTTGCACAGAGGTTCTCTTTATAATGTAGACAAGGAATAAGGAAGGATTTCCCGGTAGCACGTTCGGGCGAAGCCGCGGGCAAAAGCTAGTTCTATTATATTTCTGTATTGTACATTCTGTATTGTACATTCTGTATTGTACACGCTCAATTCACTCAGCTTTATCAGGATTATTCGATAAACGCTCCACAGTCAGCGAGAAAACAAGCTCCTTACACAAATAGGGGATTTTAATATCCTTAAGTAGTGATGATACTGGCCTCTCGTATAAAAGACTTGCAAAGTAATCCACAGAGGGCGCACAGCTATCGCGCAAATCTGCTTGCGTCATCTCATCCTTTTCAAATAAATAGGGTCCGAGAGATGTCTGAAAAGCAACGTTTTATATTTTATCCATAATTCAATTGCAAACAGATTTTTTTGGGGTTATGTTGATGTCTTTCTAACGTTGTTTTTGAGATAACCGTGATGATGTTTAGGAATTTTTTATTACTAGAGGTACTTATGTTGTAAACAAATTAGCAAATGGTTTGGTAGCAATTATTATTTTGATGAAATAAGTACCTACCTACCTACCAAAGTTTTTTTTTTAACTTTATCTTGACTGTCTCTCTACGACTTACAATACCTAATTATGACTGTTGTTTGCCCGTTCAAGGACCCTCAGCTTTATCGTCCATATAACCAGTCTCAATTTGCATACGAAAATATTGCATTAAATAAAAATATGTTTGTGATTTTTCCAACTAGATAAATCATTTCCAACCCTTTCCAACCGCGCAGACACGGAAACAGTCATTTGGAAAATTCAGCAGCACAGGAAGCCATACGTCACATTAGTCACGGCGCACACAGTGTCCCGCGACCGTGTTGTGTGCTCTGTTCACTCGGCGCAGTATATCAAACTCATTATCGAATGCCCCAAATGTACGCAAATAAATCGTTTTTATTGCTCAACTCCAACTTATTGAATTTACCTTTCAATACTAAACGTTACCTACTCTCAAGTAAAATTATGAACCGGTTTAAAACTTCTCGATGAAGTGGAGTTCGAAAATAGCATTATAAATTCACCGGTTTACAATCACAGCGCTACTTGGTGAAGGCAAAAAACCTTGGCGGGAAACTCGTTCTAACTTTTCCTATTTTTCTGCGTTAATTTCACCTGAACCCATTACACTTTGCAACAATTCTTAGTGAGAACGTTTCTATTAGGCTGTTCAAATTGCATTTTAAATGACTTTCGGAGACTTTGGAGAGGACATCTTGGAGCCCTTTCATGGCAGCAGATAACTTGTTATTGGTTGGGATAACGAGCATTTATTTTAATGTATGTTCAAGAGATAATCTTATTTCAACTCCTTTTATTACTTATTCGCACGAGGAGGTGGTCTAGAGGTGAAAGATACTAAATGACGTGAATCAGTTACAATCACTGTAACGGCCTGTTGCACCACCTTTTTTTTTTGTGGATGGGAAATCATCAAATGACTTCTCCCGCTCTGGGCAGAGCGGGAGGGCGTGTCAGACTTTTACTGACTAAAACCCACCCATGATCCTTCAGTTGCCCGTGCCAGGGCCACGGTATCTCTTTCGAACTACCCGTGACCCCGGCGGCATCGGCCCAATTGACCCCGTCACTGCTGACATCTCTTTGAGGCGCGCGTGGAACACAACGCGCCGTCAACCCGGGCCTGGTCCTTACCGGACGGCGAGCTGCCCATTACTCGTCGTCCGCAAGCCCGCGCCTACGGTGGCCGGGAATCGGCAATCGATTCCCGCCGCCCAGGGCGTCTCCTACGGCGGCTAGGGGCGCGAGGGCGCGGCTGTTGCCTCTCCCTCACGCGTTCCGCTTCCTCCTTCGCGAGCATTACTGCTTCGCAGAAGGAGGTGACGGCTTCCCATGCACTCTCGCTCCGCACTGTTGCACCACCTACGATTAAGTTCCTATTAACTTCCTTGGTAGATAATTTCATACAAATTCTGTTCCATGTATGAATTTATTCGGTAAGTAGTGGCTTTTTGGACATCGTGAAATAGGCCCTAAGTATGCTGCGTTCATAAACATACACAAATATTAAACAAAGATATCTTGCCCCTTTTTTTTCATAATCCAAAACCGGTCAAGTGCGTGTCGGACCACGCACAATGAAGGGTTCCGTAGTTGGGATGAATTTATCTTAAGAACAAACTTAACATTGTAGTTGAAAAACATGTTCTCCCATACATTCCAACTGTAAATGTAAGTTTGTACTCACAATATTGATAGATTTACCATGTTATTTTAAGACCACAGACTTCTTATAGGTTTTTCTGTAATCTACAGATAAATATCAATTTTTTATATTTTTTTCAAAATTTTAGGCTCAGTAGTTTCGGAGATAAGGGGGAGAATGGTCAATTTTCGTCTATTTTCTTAAATAACTTTAAAACAATTTATTTTAAAATTATAAAAAAAATATATTTGAGACCCTATTCAAATTTAATTTATTTACTTTACCCGTCCGTATTTGGGTCACAGAAATTCATATGTGTACCAAAAGACAATGACCAAATTACTATGAAGACTGGTGCGTTTTGTATTTTTGGCGGCAGCCGATCAAATATGAAAAAAACGGTGCAGAATAATATTATGAATGTATTATTGTATGGGGTCTTAGATCGAAAACTCAGTCTGGACTGAGTTATATCAGTTTAAAGATTATGTAATATTTTCATGTGATATAGAATAATTCTTGTTACAAAGCATATTTTTACGTTCCCAAGAGATATTCACTATTTAGGTACTACATAGATCTTCAAAAACATGTTTACATTTTTTTTATTGGTTTTTTCATTTATTTTTTGTTATTTATTTATGTATTGGTGAGCTAGGCAGATTGTAGTAGAAACAATAAAACTGGCCATATGGTGAACTTTTTATTTAAAAAAATGACAAATCACATTTAGACATCATCATCGCTAGGATCATCAGCCTCATTTTCGATGTCGTGTCTCACAATTATACTGTCTAAAAATAGTGCTGGGGGACTAAGATTAGGTTGATGTCTGCCCCATCCTAAGTACCAGACAATAGCCATCGCGTGAGAACAGCAGCCGAGGGTTCTTTTTCCCACAATACAGCTACAGTAGTGGCCTATTATGGCTTCTCTTCCATGCGCATTTTCTTCATACAGTATATAAACATAATATATCCGAGCCTGCCGATGTCTGGACTGAATTCTTCCTCTTACTAGCACAGGATTGGCAGCTACTATTCCGTATTGAGTTATATTTTGCGTGTTAACTTCTCGGTATACTTCTATGTGATATTGACCATTTTGCTTTGTATGCTCGCCATAATAGCTTCGAGCTTGTTTTATCTGGTAAGTACCAAGAGCATATAAAATAAGGTCATCTGTGTTAAGAGTTGGAAAACTATCTAGTTCCAAGTTTTCTGCGGTTATTGTACGGAATATAGCTCTGCGAGCATTTAGATTACTCGCAATTACATAACTGCTGAGATGGTTCTCCATGGCGGACCTTTGGTGTATCTCACTTAATATATCAGTCACTAACCTGTGATCAGTCAGAGGTCGACCAAACGCATTGAGTATAGCACACGCAATCTTGATTTCATCAAAGAGATGTGTCATTGCTCGGTTATTATTTGTGTGCCTTAATTGCTTAAACTGGTTCTTTAGCCTGCCATTTATTGTTTCAACGACCCAGCGACACATCGTTACTTTCCGGGATTCGTTTGCTTCTAGGGTCGTAAGCTGTGTGTCAGTGCTGCTTTTTGTAATGGGCATTTTTGGACAATAACCATATGATTTTAACGGTTCAATCGAATCTCTAAACCCTCGATCCAAAATCAAAACATCATTAGGTCTAAAAACCCAATGAAATGGATCATCTCGGCTTTCTAATATTCTATTCAGTATAACTGAATCAGATGTCGTTGCATCATAAGGCCCATAAACATCTACTATGTGTCCATCAGGGCATACTATTAAATATGGCTTATAAAGGTTACGCCACTTATGCAGGCTATATGACTTTCTCTGGAAATAATAATTGGTACTTCTTTGGAGGTACATGTATGTCGCATCGTGTATTGTAATAGCTCTTTCGTAATTATTTCCAAATAAAGCATTGGGTATCGCTAAACACCTTGAAATCATTTCATCGCGAGATAAATGATCGTACCCAAGATGTCTTGGAATAAAATCTCGCTTCAAGCATTCTCTTACATTTGTCATCGTTCTCTCAAATGTAGATCGGGACATTCTTAAAAGGCTGCACACTCTTTGGTTAGAATCACCAGTGTGAAGTTTCACCAGCACCGTTGCCAAGGCTGTAGCTGGCCTTCTTGTGTTATTTTCAGCAATTGAAGGTGTACTTTGCAGCATTTCTTGGAATTGAGTCTTTGAAAACCCAATATAGTAGTGGAAAATGCTGTCATTGATTGAAGACAGCTGTTCAAAGTTTAAATGTGAACGATGCGACTGTAATAGTCTCACCATGTCCATTAATTGTTTTGGAGAAAACATATTATATACGTGGCGTATACTCCGTTCGACGTCTTGCCAAGCACTATCATTTCTATGTTCTTCACATACACGAGAGCCAAAAGGTATAAAGAATTTCTTCTCTTTAAGAATAGCAGCTCTTAAAGACTTGTCAATCCGTTGTAAATGTCGATTTTCACACATCGCAAAAATGCAAACCCTGGTATTCAAAGGTGCTCGGTGATAACCGGGGAAAGGAAAATGGCGTTGTCCTTGAACCACTGCAGCTGGCTGTTCTACAACGTTTGGTTGCGCTGCTGGTTCCAAGATTTGTGGATCCGCTGGTTGTTCCAGAACATTTGTTTCCGCTGGTTGTTCCAGAACATTTGGTTCCGCTGGTTGTTGCAAAATGTTTTGTTCCGCTGGTTCCTCCAATACGTTTGGTTCCGCTGGCACGTAACGGTCAGCTCGTTGTAAGCATGGTCTGCAAATCCGATCCCCGACACCAAACTAGAAACAAAATGAACTACAATTAGTGAAATGAAAATCGTCACTAAGCCTAAGAAACCGTTTTCTCTACAGGTAGTATCGTGACTGGAGAATGCTAGAAATAAAAGAAAAATACCAAAATCAAGATGAGTTTAGCCTAATGTATGTATAAGATATTCTTTCATAATAATGATCGGCTATTATATATCCGGGGCTACGTCAGTCCGCCCGCAAGTTAAGTTAGATACAGAAAGTACACACTTCTCAGGGGAAATATATTTTCTGCCGGGATAATGTGTAGTCTATTTTACTTTCTAATTCTCCTACTATCTAAAATATGATGTCAATCCGTTGCGAGTGTTGCAAAGTAAAGGAAAGATAAACAAACAGTTGAACAGACACATTAAAAAAAATATATATTCTTCGTTAATTATATCTTGGTGAACAACTTACATCTGTTATATTTCCAACATTGCTGAGATACTGCATCAAGGAAGGATGTGCTTGAACTAATTCAGCAGTTAATGGCATTGATGGTCTCCGGTGATTATTACTCCGATTTAAAGTGCGTTGGCACAACAAACAAAGTCCCAAGTCTGCCATATTATCACAACAACGAATCCAACACGTAAAGCACAATCACAGTCCGAGTATGTCAAGCACAGGTTATCCAATTAAAGAAGCGTTTTCCAAGTCCAGATTATTAAGCCAAGTCTTCTATAAAATCACCACGAGAAACTCTAAAAAAACACACTTAAGCCACGAAGGTAAAACAGTGAGTGATTTGTTTGCCAATGTCTGAACAAAAGACCATAAACCGGCTCTTGCGCAGGTAAAAAATTCTTTAACAGTGACTGGCTATTGTTCTAGCCAATGGCAGTGCCGCCCGGTGTTGGTGTCAGTGAAAGTGCACAGGAAGGACAACAGCGCGTCGTTTTGAAGTTAGAATTCTGATTTAGATATAACACATAACGATAAAACTAACTGCAGTTCTAATTATAGAATTATTTATAAAAAGTTTTTTTTTTTCTTTAAACACCCATAGCTCAGTTCGGACTGAGTTTATGATATAAGACCCCATACAATAGTTCATTTCTTATATTATTCTGCATCCCTTTTTTGATATCCGATCGACTGCCGCCAAAAAAACAAAAGGCACCAATTTTACGCATTGGCCTTTCAACTTAATCGGTCCATTAGATTCGGAGCAAACTGGCTGTGACAGACGGACAGACAGACAGACAGACAGACACACGAGTGATCCTATAAGGTTTCCGTTTTTTCCTTTTGAGGTACGGAACCCTAAAAACAGACCCAAGTCAGTCTCTCCGCACAAAGAATCCGTGGAACTACTTGAAAGTATTTATGTTATGCAAATTCAAGGGCAGGAGTTAACGGCAGGTAATCATACCGCACCCATAAGGATGAGACGTGGAAAGTACCTAAAGCGTAAAAGTAGTATACAAGTTGAGCAATGAAATGTTAAGGATGAATAAGTTAATTGGCCCCCGGGGCGTATCGGCGGGCCCTCCTGTGGCACAGAGGAATGCATTTAAATTGGATTTTAAGAGTAGAAATCACCGGCGTTCTCTCCGCCTCTCCCAGCCTTGTTAGAGCCAATCTCAAAGTTTACGTAAACGAATAAACCTCCGCCGTGAAACCGAATTTATCGGTATCCATTCAAACTATATTTATCTATGATCGTTCGCCCATTTAAATGAAATGCTAAGCGTTGCAGTTTTGGAGTGGCTATTAAATATTAACGAGGGTTTCATTCTTTATTTGCAATCAAATAATGGCAATAATAAAAAAAATTGAGAATTATTAAAAAATGTAGATTAATTTTACGTGTGACCTCTCCGGGCTCAGATTGCAGCAGTGCATGTGCTGTCACATGCAGAGATAATGAAAAAATGATGTACCTATTGACACTAATAATGTAGGTAACATTTATCTAATAGCCGTACAGATTTGATCAAAAGAATTAAATCCCAGGGTTTTTATCCCGCATCAATGTCAACAAATATTCATGCGGCGAACCCCCGCAAAAAATAAGCACTATTGCTAAGTGGGGTTAATAAATTATTTAATTTTTATTTTTTAGACTTCATTTTATCCATCAAAAAAGATTAATAAATAAACACACGATATGTGTTTATTTATTAATAATCTTTATCTTCTTTTTTTTTTCATACTGTTTTACGTATAAACTTTTTGTAATATTACAAAAATATTTTACGTAAAAAAGTAGGTATGCTTAAAAAATAGAACCGTTTCATATTTCGTACATGAGCGATAATTACATAATTTCGCCAACTTTTAATTACTTCGGCTGCAAATATTTAAATAATTAAGTGTTGAGAAATTAAACGCGAAGAGTCTCGTAATACGGCGTTATGTGCTAAGGACTTACAAGCGTTTATTTGTACGTAATCAATGCAAGCTTACTGGAATGAAGTATTAATAGAGTTTTGTAGCTTTGTAACTTATGCTGAAAAATTATTTCAAATTAAAATCAGTGCAGCTCGGTCCCCGACGCTAGTACTGGCTGTTCCAAAAGTATCCGACCAAAATGTAAACAAATGGATCAGAAAATGTACCCCTGGATGCCAGTTTGTAGTCTATACTCAGCCTATAATGTTCCCACTGCTGGGGCACAGGCCTCCTCTCTGTGAGAGGGAGTGGGCCGTAATCCACCACGCGGGCCCAGTGCGGGTTGGTAGATGTCACATCATGTCTTCGAATTTTTGGTTCTAGGACGTGCCGGTTTCCTCACGATGTTTTCCTTCACCGTTTTGAGAGCAGTGGTGATGAAATAATTTACACAAAGTGAAGCGCCTGTCGGGGTTCGAACCTACGACCTACAACTCGTAAGTCGCGGTCGTTACCACTGGGCCACCTCTGCTCTTAGTCAGTTTGTAGTGCCATTTATAAATTGAGTGCTTTGATTTGATTAAGTACTTAAAACATTTTACCCGACGTTCTAATTTTAAATTGCCTAAGGGTGGGTTGCACCATCTTACTTTAACTATAACAAACATCGCACCGTTCGATGTTTATTATAGTATAGTTAAAGTAAGATGGTGCAAACCCACCCTTGTTAAAGTTCCTGTTAAACAAAAAATGGGTTGTTCCATTTGACAATTTGTTAGCTGACGTCATAACTTTAACTGTAACCTTAACCGCCCACGCTTCGCTGGTTAAAGTTATTGTTAAATATCTGTCACTTCTGTCAGACGCGTCGAATGTCATGTCCATGCACCGAACTTTATCTTTTGCATTTGAAATGACGGTGCAACAGCAGGTAGTCATTCTGCAGTAATTTTAACTTTGACGAAAACTATAACCTAGCAACCCACCCTTAATGATAATTTTCATTTGACAATTATGGTTAATTTTATAACTTCAATTTCTGTCGAAGTTTTTAATTGGAAAAAGTGGCGAAATATAATGTTGAAATCTTATAAATACAGATAAATGTGTTACTGATTCCTTTTAGTGAGTGATTGCGTACGTAATAATTTAACCTGAAAAGAGTTTGTTTACACTTTCATCAGATATTTTTGGACAGACTTTAATTACTCTACTGCTAATCATATTGGCATGGGTTATGCTAAGTTAACGTTAGTGATTTTTGTTCTATTTTTTCTAACTTGGCTCATGTTTGTATTTTCATTAAAAAAAAAACAGTTTCTATAAATTTTCTTCATCCCACTAAACTCGTTTACGATGTAACATTTTGAATGGGCCCTAAGTCGAATTAATGAATGTATCCCCAACGTACATAATTAACATTTGCGAGACATTACTCAAGTGACCTTGCCTTCTATAAATCTCGGCGAGGATCTGTCTTCTCGCTCGGAACCTTAGCTATTTTTATGTAAACTGTAAATATATACCTAGCTATAATTGGTGTTTTATTTGGAAATTGACTCGACTGATGGGCTCAAACAGAACACTTAATAAACATACTATAAAAAAAAATAAAAACTGACTTCAAAAACCTAAAACGAATAAAATAACTTTCATGAAAAACTTAACAGCTTCTGAAGTCGGTGCCAAGCTAAGGTGCATTGAAGAATTGAAGACACCGACTTCAGAAGCTGTTAAGTTTTATATGAAAGTTATTTTATTTGTGAATTCGGTTTTAACTTTTACACAAGCCCAAGACGAACGAAAAAAAGAATCATCAATATCCGCTTACCAATGCCGGAAATGCAGTATATTTATGCATATATCTTCGTGCATAAGAATAATTACCTAATTTCCTGAAAGTTATTAGTAAAAGAATCATCAAAATTGGTTCATAAGTTTTTGAGTAAATCGCGGACATACAAACAAACATACATACATACGGGCCGAATAAAGAACCTCAATTTTTAAGTCGATTAAAAACACTTTGGAAATGACTTTTTTCAGATCGTTTAGGTACAGTCAGCGACAAAAGTCGATTAACACTTCAGTTTTTATTGTGCCAAGTATTGAAATAAAATCAAAACGAAAGTAAAATTAAATTAAAAGAATATGAACTCTTAGCTATTATATGAAATGCTGAAATACAATGTATCGAATAAATTTGAGTCAATTTAGATGATGTGTAAAAGCAGCAATGTTTATCGACTTTTGTCGCTGACCTTACCTAAATTAGTTTTAGGCTCCCGTAGACAGGCGCGACGCGACGGAGCGAAGCAATTCCGGTAGATCAATTTTCATGAACTTTTCATAGAAATTGTTCTACAAGAGTCGCGTTGCGCCAGTCTCCGGGAGCCTTTAGTTTGACTTACGTTTGACTACTGTCTCACCTAAGCTATGATGTGGTCAACGATGGTCCACGTTTGCCCTAGAAGCAGCGACCTATTACAGCCTACCTAGTAGTCACTCGTACCAGTGTAAATTAAGAGGCCTATCACAAAATTGCATTTTGACAGATTTGTTATATTGAAGCACGGCGACGCACAGCAATATGTAGCAATTTGGCAGTTGTAATTACGCTTGTTTTGAGTCTTATAATTTATTTATTTTTGTTTAAAGTATGAAATTTTAATTTCTTATGAACTAACGTTTATTCTGGTATAAATTTTACGTAATAATATTAATGTAGCAAGGAGAAATGTACAGTTAATTCTGAGCGTTTTTGGTGGTTTTGATTTTTTATGGGATTTTTTTATAGATATTCCATACATATTTCAAAATTCTAATTTAAGAGATTTTTTCATTTCATTTTCTTATATAAGCAGTTCAATTCACGAGCTCAAAAAATGCTGTCGCGCATTTTATGAATAACTTGCTTCGGAATTTTGGCTTTATAAAGCCAAAATTCCGAAGCAAGTTATTCATAAAATGCGCGACAGCATTTTTTGAGCTCGTGAATTGAAAAATTATATATAAATAGATAAGAAAAAATTGCGAAAAGCGAGGCCTCTATGAATAAACTATGAACCTGAAAAGAGTACACTCCACCAAAGAGTATACTCCACCACTCAATAAGTCAAAGTTAAGTCTTTCAATTTCTCAGAATAAGAACGCCAAACTTGGCCATTTTTACGCAAAAATCACGGTCGAAATGTAATAAGGGCCTTAAGATGCAACTTAATAGTTTATATTCTAATATTGTGACTTACTGCTTTTTGAACCCTCATGACATAGGTAGGTAACATCAATTTTGCATCATGAATTATTCTATGTTGCTAGACAGACATCAGACTGATCGAGTATTCAATTCACGGTTCGGACGATACATTCGAAATAATAATTCTGATTAATAAAATATTATGATAATAAATGTTCACCAGACTAATTTGGATTGACATTATGTACGTATTTATGTTCTATTTATTTTGGAGATAAAAAGTAACATAATAATTCGTTCCTAACACCTACATGAAACTTAAACTACAGAAGTACAATGTAGGTAATTACTATTAAAACGTAGCTAATATCTACGAAACAAAAAGGGAATGACGTACACTTCGCAATGCCAAACCTACTATGTACATCCATTATAATAGATGCTAACAAAGCAATCATTATCATTGAGATGACATTAACTACAATAAAGCTACATCCACACCAGAGGGCCACTACTAGCTACGTGGGGCGGTATACCAAGCGGGAAACAATAATAATAATAAATAATAAAAACGTTTATTTTCTCCACCACATAATGAAACTTAATACAAAATACATGATTTGTGTATACAAAAATACATTGATGTTGTGGAGACTGGAGCCTGTACTAGGAATACCTGTGTTACAGGTCTCCAGGCCTCCAAACTACACAGACAAGTAGAGAGTATGTTGAGATAAACACAATTTAAGATAAGGAATAACAAATAATTAATTAAACAGCATTAGCAGGGTGTATTGGTGTGGGGGTGTGTGTGTGTGTGAGAGAGAGGGTGTGTGTGGATGCATGTGAGGGTATGTGGGTGTGTAGTGAGTATGGGATATTTAAAACCGGTCTCCTAAAATAGTAAAATGTAAGACATGTCGAACTGCATTTTATGAGATGACTTCTAAGAGTCTCTCTGTGGCTTCATAATCGTGGGATTGAAGCCAATTTCGGACTTTATTTTTACAATTGAATAAGGCTAAGGAGTAGATGGAAATGGCTTTATTGACTTTGTTGTAAAGGTAATCTCCTAGGAAACAAAAGAATCTACGACTGAAGCTGGTTTTGAAGGACCTTGATTTACAGACTGTGTGTATGCGTCTTTTGTTCAGGATTTCAACAGGATCATATGGAAGTTGAGTGTGCCTACGAATTATAGTGCTGAAGATGAATAACTGGCGAACTGTCAGTACTTTGCACTGCTGGTAAAGTTCGACAATGGACGACAATCGCACGTTTACAGGCCTGCCGTGCTTTCAGTGAAACGCTGCTTATAGCCGATTTCTATTGAGCCTTTAAAGGCACGAAATTCTCGAATTCCTATGAAAACGTTTAGATGCATAATATTAATAAAAAGGTGACAGCAAAGACTGTGGCTATTACAGTCCTACCAACTTATCTGTGAACTGAAAGAGGACGGCACCGTCGATGCGTCGACACAATCGAATGACATGCGTCGGCACAATCGAATGAAATTTCAACATGACGGCCGTAGTTCCAATTTTCGCCATTTCACAGATAAGTTGGTAGGAGTGTACGAACAAACTGACAGAGGAATTATCAGACTTGAAGCAGAGACGCTTTGCTCGCTCGCTCAATGAAACGAAACAATATAATATTATGTTTATGTACCTGTAACTATCATCAGATGCTACAAACGAATATCCAAACACTTCTCACGAAGCCTTACGAATCATGCAATAGGGATGATGACTAAAAATCTTTTGTTGTCTTGTAGATTATAAAAAAATTTTGGAAACGTATTTTTTTTCTTTTTTTTACGTAATCAAAAGATTACGGCGCGGCGATGCATCGCGTTAAAATGTGGCATGACGTCACACCTTGCTAGGTTTTATACGCAGTTTGTTATATTTGTGACGTGCATTTTATCTAAGTATATTTTTATTAATATATAGCAAGAAAAACGTGTCTAATATGTTTTATTTATTTATTTACCTGACTGATGGACTAAATAGTTTTTTTTTTACCCAGGCATCATCCCTATTATAGAAACTCCTTATAAATGACCCGTCGGCATATAAAAACAATCTTGCAATAATAATCTAAGATGGTTTATTAGAAGCTTAGTAAGTTAATTAACCGATCACACAGAATCTCCGTTCAGCTAGGTAGACATTACGGTAATGACCAACTATCAGCCTTACGTTCGCTGTACCTTATAATGACACATTAGCCCAGCCTCGCACCTTACTACTAGCTGTACATATGTTTAATGAACAATTATTTTTCTGCTTGATAGTAATGTCTTTGTCAGTTAATGTTAGCGGTTATGGGAGTAGAAAATTAATTAGATTAGAAGTAGGTCATCTGCCAAGAGCAGTGGTGGCCCAGTGGTAACTGCCGCGATTTACGAGTCGGTCGGTCGTAGGTTCGAAGCCTGGCAGGCGCTTTACTTTGAGTAAATTATTACATCACCACTACTCTCAAAACGGTGAAGGAAAACATCGTGAGAAAACTGGCATGTCCTAGAACCGAAAATTCGAAGACATGTGACCACTACCAACCTGCATTGGGCCCGCGTGGTGGATAACGGCCCACACCCTCTCACAGAGAGGAGGCGTGGGCCCCAGCAGTGGGAACATTACAGGCTGATTATGCTATGTTATGCATCTTCCTAGCCTTTTCCCAACTATGTTGGAGTCGACTTCCAGTCTAGCCGGATGCAGCTGAATAAAAATATTTTACATGGAGTGACTGCCTATCTGACCTCCATAATCCGGTTACTGGGTAATACTTGGTAAGATTGGTTGTCTAGACTTTCAGGCTGATCACCCATAACGACTGTCAAAAATCACGAATGACAACCGTGACCAACGTCTTAACGTGCTTTCCGAAGCATGAAAGAGTCTTGGTATGTAAAGATGGTCACTCATCTAAGGACCAACCGCGGCAAGCGTAGCTTATCGATCCGAGCGGCTGTTATTTCTTAGCCACAAGCCCCTCGATTAGAGGTAGGTAATTAATAAAATAGATACTATTGATAACTAAGTGAGTATCATAATCCACTCAGAACTCATAAATGCAAATTGGACTTTAGCTGCTTATTGGGCTGTCTTATTCTTTAGAATAAGACAGCTCAGCAAAAAAAGGCAATCAATCAACGCTTCCTAAGTTAAATCATTATAGATGGAAATGGTTCTTTCTGCCGCTCTAAAGCAATACCAACTAGGTACAACTTAACAGGGTCTTGTACAAACCATCTTATTTACAGATTATTTCCTCCTCGACCATTCGCAGTGTCACCAATTTTATTTATTATTTATTTATATTTATTTATATATACTTTATTGTACACCACAAAAATACATAACAAAAAAAAAGACACAAACAACAAAATATACAATGGGCGGCCTTATCGCTTTCTGCAATCTCTTCCAGGCAACCATAGAATGGACAGTGATTTGCCTGGATATGAAATGGGGCTGTCTTTGTTTTTGTCTTTCCAATTTTCACAACTTTAAAACTACTCCCGTCATTACGTCACTATTGATCCCAAACCGATGTATTCATGCTACATCTGCTTAGCTTATTATAGAGACGGTGAGGAGCGGTCTCGGGAGAAATCCAATGGTATTGTTGAATTTTCGCAAATGGCCTGTGCCGTTCATGCCGCACGAGCCGAGTCCTGACAGCTAGGGGAGCTGGGACACTATTACTTGTCTTATGAATTTACTGACTTCTCGTCATGTTTGTGCGTTTAGATGATGATTGTGCTCGATATAATGTTGTGTTGAGTCTGACAAGTAAATTTGTGCTGCAATAAAACTACAAGAAACTGTTTGTGTAGGATAACAGTGGTGTTGATTCTGACTTTAGGGCCTGTTCACCACCCACGATTAAGTTCCTATTAATTTACTTGGCAGATAATTTCATAAAATTCTGTTCCATTTTTTAATGTAGGTACTTGGTAAGTAGTGGCTATTCGGACATCGTTAAATAGACCCATACCCGTATACGTGCTGGTACAATCTTATTTTATTTGTAAAAAAAAATAGCAACTAACTACCTGTTAGACTAAATACTTACCTGTAGATATTGCTCTACATTTATTGACCTCCATCACACTGACAAGCTACACGTGTACCAGCAAAACATACTTACATAAATTGTAACCCATTATTCTGCATCAATCTCAAAATATAATACGAAATTCAACCCTAACATAATGTGTCTGACCTTTCATGATACGATATTCCGATTTGTGTTCAACCCCCTGAATTTTTGTTACTCATCCACTAACCTGACCGGGGCCTGTCCACTTAACTTGAATAATGATGTGCGAGGAAAAAGGATCGGTGAGCCGAACCGGCAAAATGCGAACCTCTGTGCAATCCACCGCCGCCGCCCGTCGCTGTCGAACCGAGACCCCGCGATTGAAAAACTAATGTAGAACTTTCCTTTTAATCCCTTTTTAATCTTGAACTGTTTATTTTTTATGTATGTAGTCTTTCTGTGAAAAGAAGAATAACAAATCCAAGAATCCGTGTTTTCTAAGCATAGCTAATTAAAAATGAAATCTCGTGTGGCATAAAATCTGGATGAGGCCTAATAATAAAATGTAAGCAGAAGGCAGCGATGTAGTTGCGGTGCGTAACCCCGTGGAAAGAAAACGGCTTTCTTTACGAGCTATTCCGCTGAGCCAATATTTCTCCGCGACAGTGCTCGGCATCATAAAGTAAAACGAAAAATTCCAGCGCACTGCCTCCAGCCGCCATGAAATCATAAGAGGCGAGATTTTATGTCCTATCGACCAACACTTCGTCAGGTGATTAATACCATAAATAATACTTAGAAACACGAGTTTTATTGTTCTTTTTCGTGTAAAATAATTATTTTCATTTGTAGATTATACGAAACGACTCCAAAGTTAGGTATGGTTTTCTAAGAATTTTTACCTTTTGTAAATGCCGTTATTGTACCATCTCAAATAAATAACCAATTTAGAGGCATGAGGAACAGGGTGTAAAGTTCACTCATCCTCCATATAAAAGGGACGATCCTCCGACCAGACGGGTTTAGTGTCTGGTGGGCAACTGCCCAACGGTTGATGTCGGGACGTTGTAATATGCTAGTCGCGCGGTAAACTCTGATTGCGCGATGCAGGATTGCGTAACGTCAGTGTGACGTGTAGTTCGTATGTGGCGATGTAGATTCCGCCACACCAACCTCACAATAAAATGCGTACGCTATAAACACAGTATTTTATCGGGAAATGTGAGAAACTAAACGTTTTGTGATTGAATTATTTGCCAAATCGTCAACGGAAAATTATAAGAGCAAACCTAAATATGTTTATTCATAAGCCTCCGTTCTCGTTCCGACTAGTCGAATGGGCGTGTGGAGTGCACTTATTATGTTCTGCGCTCGAGTCTCGTACGACAACCGCTTGACAAAATACTCTGCCAATTGTGTCGGAGTACCGCCCTCAATTGTTCCACATGAAAAATGGCCTATTCGGATTGTTCCCGAACAAATGCGTGCCGTGCGGGTCATTACGCTTTGTTTTAGGTATAAGTACGACAAAAAATTCACTGTGAAAAAGCTGAAATTTTCGCTTCCGCTCTCTTGAGTTGTGAGCAAGCAGTGTTTAAACTAAGGCCAATTGTTTCTCCTTGAAAAATTATTTCCCGCAAAAGAACCAACATACCTATTCTTTTATTTAGAGTACAATGGAGCTTTCATATAAAATACATGTTCCATTTAGTACTCGTAGTAGTTCTCTATTGTCAGAAGATACCTACATTTTGTGAAATTGGAAGAATAATATTTAAAGATGAAAGTCGACGATGGAAATCATAACAGAGATTTTACTGCTCAACGAGCAATTGAAGCGAGAATGCCAAAGATTGTTTCTGAGCTCGAGCAGGATTGAGGCGATAATAACAATGTCGTCACTTCCTCAATCTAACTTCTTCAATATTTCCTGTCGAACCGATCCGCTATAAATTTTTATCCGTCTGGAATATTTTTATTCAGCGCCGTTTCGGCCGTACTCTTTTAAGTATAAAAATAGAATTTTATGAGAGACATGTTTAGACGAAACTTCTTTTGGAATGAGCTATCAAATTATCAAATAAAGATGGGTGTATAAGATAATATGTAACTTATATTTTTCAATGGTATGAAAGATTTTTACAAAATAAATGAAACGGTGTCATTCGGCCTACAGAGGTATGAGGAACAGGGTGTTCACTTATCTTCTATAGAAACGGGAGGATCCTCCGACCAGAAGGGTGTTGTGTCTGGTGGGCTACTGCCTGATGGTTGATGTCGGGATGTTATACATACATGTATACAGGGTGTCCCGTAAATAAAGGATAACCTTTTAAGGGGTTGTTGTACTCATCATTATAAACAACTTTTAAGAGGTTATCCATTATTTACGGGACACCCTGTATATGCCAGTCGCGCGGTAAACTCTGCTTGCGCGATGCAGGATTTGTGTGATGTCAGGTCTTTGCTGCTAGTTCGCATGTGGCGTTGTAGATACCGCCACAGGCCCTTTGATAACCCTCTTTCTGTTAATATAAAAGACTTTCTGTAAATGAATTTGTTTCAAAAGTCTTTCAAATTTGTTTCAAATTTTATTGACACAACAGTCTACAATCATGTATCCACGTAAAGGTATCAGATATGTTGATATCAACAACGCCGCCACCGCCGTCGTTGTTCTGTGTTGTTTGTTGAATTATTATGCAACTTTTTCAATGGTCTTATAGTAGTAACTTCTGTGCACGAACATCCACCCCAAAACAATTATCTGTTAGTAGGCCGTTCAAATATTTTGTGTGATGCCGAAATCGAACCCATGACACGAGAATCAATCACTCAGCCACTACGCCAGTCGACACAGCAATACAATTAGTTAACATACCAGTCTGATAATTACGCTTTGCTGGAAAACGGTCTCGATAACTCAAAGGAATGAACAATTTCTTATAATTAATTCTTGGAATCTCGACATGTTTACATGTCTATTTATGACTTGCGTAATTAAACTAATCGCAACATTAACACCGTGGTTTACTACGAATTAATTTACGTAAATAAATTAAACAATTTACAGGTTTAGTCAACTCTAATCATGTTAATATTATGTGGCTACAAAATTATTTGTAATGAAAGAACTGATTCTGTTGAGATTTATTATCAAAAAACATTTCACAACATAGATATAACCTGTTAACTAAGATCTTTCACCCTGGTTATGGTGTTTAATAAGTGACATTTGAATGTCCATGGAAAATAAATAGCCAACTTTTCTCGGAAAACCCTCAAACGTATACCACCCACCCACCCGCTATTAAATACCACGTTAAGAATAAGAACCCTTATATAAAACGATTTAAGGTCTATAAATGTAAGATAAATAATGCTATAATCATAAAACAATATTGTCTCCATGCTACTTATTGCAACGAACTACGAGAAGGCACCAGATGATGACGATTAAAAAGTATTTTTGTCACTTTATCTTTTTGTAGCATGATGTAGCACGGTTTAGCACGGAGTAGCACGGCGTAGCACAGCGTAGGACCTCGAAGCATAGTGTAATAAAATAAAAAAATAACGCTTAGCTTTACGCGGCGTAGCGTAGCGTGGCGTATTGTGGCGTATTGTGGCGTGGCGCAGCGTGGTGTAGCACAGCATAGCACCGCGTAGCATGGTGTAAAATGTCGTAGCATTGCGAAGCGTTGCGTAGCATGGCGTAGTATGGCGTAGCATGGTGTAGCATACTGTAGCACGGCCTAGCACCGCGTACCACGGTGTATCACAGCGTGGCACGACGTAGCACCACGGGACACGGTGTTGTACCGCGTAGCACCTTGTAGGACCGCGTGGCACTACGTAGCACCACGTAGCACCGCGTAGCATGGTGTAGCAACGTGTAGAATGGCGTAGCACCGCATATTTCGGCGTAGTTTACGATATCAATCAAAATAAGTAGGAAAACTAAACCGAACAATCCTTAATAAGTCTTCAAACGAAGACGGACCTGAAGACGACTGCACAGTAGATAAACTGTACAGTATTTCATATTACAGACCTTTTCATAAAGTAAGGTTACATATCAACCTATACAATTCCAGTATAAGCTGATCTCGCATTGTATAGGATTTCCCTATCATGAGAAGTCAGCTTATACTGGAATTATAAAGCTTGATATGTAGCCGTGTGTACAAGCACCTAGCTTATTAAAACGGCTGAAGGAGACGGTTAAGGCCATGGAAGTCATGTTTAGCATTGCATAATTCATATATAAAGATAACGGTCTTGGGTTCAAGTTTATTATGTCGTGTGTTCCAGTGACATTGGCAAAAGTTCAAAGTATAAACTGGGATTTTACATAATTATACACTTCTGGACACATCTATTGGCCCACCTTAGAGTTTAGGTTTCGATGGCCCCTACCGAAATATGATTGCTAGATTGAACAAAAACTGTTGATGCAGTTTTAAACCTGATACATTTTACCATCTTTTTCGATCGTATTGTTTTAAATTTGAATTCAGAATACCATACGACATGGAGCTACGCCTAACAAGTCGGATATGCGCCTTGTTAAAGGCAATTGATTTTTGAATAAAAAACATGTTTTATCAAATAAAGGTTTAATTTAATAACGCGTGTTGCCTCCATGGGCATCTACCACAGCTCTCATACGATTAGGCATAGAGTTTATCAACCGCTCTATGAAATTTTGAGGGATCATCTCCCATTCCTCTTCTATGGCAGTTTTCAACTCCTGCATCGTCTGGGCAACTGGCTGACGAGCCCTAACACGTCTTTTTAGCTCGTCCCACATGTGCTCAATGGGGTTCATGTCTGGGCTTCTGGCTGGCCAGTCCATAACTGTGATGTTCACATCCCGAAGATATTCCCTGACGATGCCGGCCGCATGGGCTCTTGAATTATCATGCATAAAAAGGAAATTTGGGCCCACATAGTCCGCGTATGGTATCACGTGAGGTTCTAAGCACTCACGAATGTACCTTTCAGCATTTAATGTTGGCAGCCGTGGTCCTGTAACTGTTGAGTTTTGCCGCTCGCGGATATACCGACCCAGACAGTCCATGAGCCACCGCCATAAGCAACCCTCTCTTCAAAGCAGCATTGTGCGAAACGCTCTCCCTTACGTCGGTAGACCTTCTTCCTTCCATCATTGCCATGTAACACAATTTTAGACTCATCAGAAAAGAGTACACGGCTCCAATCTTGCTGTGTCCAATTTAAATGACTGCGTGCGAAATGAAGGCGCGCTGTTCGGTGGGCTCGCGTTAGTTTGGGGCCATTAGCTGGCTTGTGTGGTACCATATCGCGTTCTTTTAACCTTCTGCGAACAGTTCGAGCGCTCACAGATACTCCGTGGAAGTCGCGAAGTTGGTTTTGTATATCAATGGAGGTAAGGTGACGATTTCTCAAGCAGGTCGTCACGATGAATCGATCCTGCCTTTCAGTTGTGACCCGAGATCGTGGCCTTCCTTGGCGACGAACAAAGCCGCCAGTCTCTAGGTACCTCCGATAAACATTTCGGACCGCAGATCGATGTAAATTAAGTTGAGCACTCACGTTTCTTTGGCTGTGTCCGGCCTGAATAAGTGCCACAGCTTGGGCGGCGACTTCAGGTGAAGTATCCATAGATTATTGATAGAACCTCACCTTAATGTTAAGAATAAGTAATGTTTGTTGCAAAACCAAAGATATCAATCACTTTTTCAAGAATTAAATCCAAGTAAACCAATAAAACCAAGTTTTCTTAGTATTCGATTGTTTGATATCAACAAACAGGCTCCAAATTGTCTTTTGTTTCTTTAAATTCTGTGTTCGAAATTCAAAAAAAGACTATTGAATGAAATTGTGAATGTGCCAGGTTCAAAACTGCATAAAAACTTTTTGCTCGACCTAATATAAAATTTTAGCTAGGACCAAACGAAACTGAAAATACAAGGTGGGCCAAAAGATGTGTCCAGAAGTGTATTATAAGTACCTAGTCTACAGCAAAACGTTTTCCCGCGAGGATCGAGCGCCGGACGAGCCAACAACAGAAGTACATTGGCAAAATTGTTATAATCATGGTTAATCAAAAATAGGACTATACTGGGAAAAAACTTTTTTACAAAAAAAAACAACCGACTTCCAAAAAAATACTACAAAGTGAAAAATAACTTTAATTTCGGATGTCGGTTGCAAAAAACTAAAACACAGATCCAAAGACACCGACTTCCGAAATTAAAGTTATTTTTCACTTTGTAGTATTTTTTTGGAAGTCGGATGTTTTTTTTTTTTGTAAAAAAGTTTTTTCTTCCTCATCAGTTCCACTTCACGAAATGGTGCCTTCCGGGAGCAAATGCACGAGTTACAATAAAAAATACCCAAATCGCTATAGGTGTGCCTATAAAATTTGAAGGTTCTCCTCGATTTCTCTGGGATGCCATCATCAGATCCTAGTTTCCTTATCATGGTATCAGTCCTGGGATATTTCCTTACCAACAAAAAAAGAATCATCAAAATCGGTTCTTAATCGACGAAGTTATCTGCGAACATTAGTTAAACCCGCGATGGTTTGTGTGGTATGTTTAAAGTACCTAATCTAATGTGTAAACTGTTTTTGAATTATAGAAAAAAAAAAAAAAAAAAAACAAAAAAATGGGTCGGTCGAATTGAGAAACGTCCTCCTTTTTTTGAAGTCGGTTAAAACGACTGAGATTACTTAGCACATCTCCGCCGTGAAATCGCGAAACAACGAAACCGCATGATGTTTCGCTGATGCGAGTCAGTTGAAATAAACTACTGCGGTTTCGCTGTTATGAAACATTTTTAAAGTATCGAGTTTTCAGTTCTGTTACAGTAATCACCAGTGTTCTGTATGTATGTGGTGTGTAGTCTCCATGGGAACAATATCGCAATCGAGAAAAAATTATCAGCTTTCCCGTAAAAGGCTTCAATACCTACTAGCCCCAAATGTATGGGAAGGCGGATAATTTTTTCTCAGTTACGATGTTGGTCCCATGGAGAAAGTTGTTCAGTATGATGGTCTGTACCACACCTTTGTGTAAAACCACACTCTGTATAAAATGTCTATAAAGGTCTTTTATCTATACAAGGCATCGTTTCGTAGGACCAATATCTACATAATTATGTCTTAGGTATCGACAAACTTCACAAGATCTCACACCCGCAACTATTTACAAACTAACTCACACGCTTATCCTTTAAAACATTATCACCTCAAGTTATCGGAGGAATGAATGGTCATTAATTAATTAAGTGAACCCTTTGCGATGTGTCCCTGAAGAGTCATTACTTAATTAGCATTACTCATGGGTTGGTCCCAGCGCCACTAGATACGATAAGATAAATTATTGCTACTAACCTTTTTACCTGGGTGTTGGTAAAATTGTGGGTGTACCGTGTGTTGAGGTAAAGTTCTGTTAGAAAAATTACTAAACATGTCTATTGGATCATAAGCAATCATGAGTTCATGATAGTACCTATCTATAAATAATCCTATACAAATATATATAGGGTATATATAGGGTGACTGGTAATTAGTGACCGATACTTAAACACATGATTATACTCATGATAACAAACACCTTTTACTATGGGGCCAAACCTGAAATCGCGAAAAAAAATCAGCTGCCCCATTCGTGTCTGCATCTCAAAAAAATGTAGGGAGCAGCAGATTCTTTTTTCGCGATTTCAGGTTTGGTCCCATAGCAAAAGTTGTTTGTTATCATGAGCACAGTCATGTGTTTAAGTATCGGTCACCCTATATAAATATATTTGTAATCACGTTCTCGAAAACGGCTCTAACGATACCGATGAAAGTTGCAATATAGGGGTTTTTGGGGGCGAAAAATCGGTCTAGCTAGATCTCATACCTGGAAAAAATGTCACACAAAGTTCCCGTCTGTCTGTGTGTTTAAGTATCGGTCACTATTTGTAATTACGTTCTCGAAAATGGCTCTAACGATACCGATGAAAGTTACAATATAGGGGTTTATAAGGGCGAAAAATCGGTCTAGCTAGATCTCATATCTGGAAAAAATGTAACACAAAGTTCCCATCTGTCTGTGTAACTGCTTAGGTCTTCTTCACTACACAGTGGATTTTGATGCGGTTTTCACCATCATTCAGAAAATTGTTCCCGTGTCCTACTTCACACTTCACACTAATATTATAAAGGCGTAAGTTTGTGAGGGTGTGTGTGTGTGTGTATTTTTTACTTCTTCACGCTCAAACGGCTGGACCGATTTGGATGATTTTTTTTTATGTAGATAGTTTAGCCTGGATTGACATATAGGTTACTGTTTATCCCGGTCTACGCGGGCGAAACCGCGTGGCGCAGCTTGTAAATAATATAAAACAAAGTTTTCGTGTCTGTCTGTATCTGCTTAGGTCTTCTGCACTACACAATAGATTTTGATGCGGTTTTCACCATAATTTAGAAAAATTATTCCGAAAAATGTATTTGTATAATAAGTTAATATTTAAATTAAGTATAGCACAGAAATCTTGATGTCTTGACATGTCGATGTCGCTACATCAGAGGGCCAATTCTCGTAATTAAAAACGTTCAAATTCAAGTCGCAATGTCAGCCAGCGACAATCAAATGTCAAAAATGTAGGCAAACTCTATACAATTTTGACAGATTGAGACTGAGATGAGATTGCGAACGTTGTTATAAAAATACGGGAATTGCCCCTCAGTACACTGCACCCGTTTGCAAACTTAATTATATAATTTATTAAAAAAAAATATATACCTATATATTATTACCCTGATTGCTTAGCATAATGTATTCTGCAATGGTATTTCTATGAACATTTCAGGATGTAGTATGTCTTCAGTTTACGCTAAAACCTACACATGTGAGGTCTGACTGGTGGCCGCAGTATGAAATAATTAAACACAGATCGGCAAAAACGATCAATATTGCCGCCAATTTACCTGAAAAATGTTGTACAAGAAATTGTACAGATGGTTCAATAGTCATCAATATCGTAAGAAAGAACACCGAAGAACAGTTCATAAGACTATTATAGTAGTTTAAGTGGTACTCACCCCCACATGGAGAATTTATTTTTAAACTTCAGTGGAGTGTAACCGGTAACGTATGACCTTGCTTTATACTGTTATTTTCCTCCGCAGGAAAGAACGCGGCGCTAGCATTATTCAAAGCCAGACTTTACTAATGCATTTTATGGTCGAGGGTAATATTTACGAGGCCCAGGTGAACGCAAAAAACGTACGTAAGCACCTCATTGGGGCTGATTTTAATATTAGTTTAACGCAATATTACTACGAAGCTCATCCCTAGCTTAAAAATAAAGTTTAACTTATGAATAAAAAAGAAAAAGAGAAAGAAATAATTCAAGGTCGAGAAACGGCCATTTTACAAAAAAAAAATAGTTATTTATTTTTATCACCGCATCCTAATTGCTTGTTATCTTTCTTTTAGCACCCAGGACTTAAGAAGCCATTCTATAATCCCTGTATTAAGAGTTATACGTGGCGAGGGATTTGAAACGTGTTTTCCCCTATTTTCGGAGGCCAAGCCGTCGCGTCCCGTAGGGATTTCATTCCGAAAAACCTCCATAAATATTTCTTACAGTATTTGTATCTTCCTTGGAGTATCGTTAGCACAATGTTTCCCTTTTTCCACTGAACCGAGTTAGCATCTGCTCCCACAAACTAAATTGTCTATACATCTGTACACCCAGTGCGAACCGTGATATATAGGTTACTGTTGCGTAATAAACAACTAAAACTATTATGAACAGTACCATCCCTCAAAAATACCAACATTTTATATCAATTAGTATGCTGTCGGGAAAAATATGAAAACCATTTATTTCTCTGAGAATATAGTAGTCATTTGTTTTGATTATCTCCTGTTGTAATCAACATTTTGTCGGATGAATAAGCTGGTGATGTGGCATACCATTTGTAAAATATAGTTTGAGCTTTAGTAGAGATTGCTAGAGAACGTGTACCATTGCACTTATGGCACCTGGCAAGGGCCGAACGTGACAAACAAAAACACTTTAATACATTTGCTCCAACGTCATTACAGTTTATCGGTACTTTGGCGCGAACCCGAAATAAATAGCCGCTATCAAACAGCGATTACACAAACTGTTCACAAGCTCATAAAAAGACAAACATTACGAAATCTCTGATGTCAAAGAAAAATAAATCGGTGATAAAGTTTAACTGCTCCACAATAATGTAATAATGGTTGTAACAAAACCGATATTTTATAATATTGACCGAACAAATTGGAAATGGTATATTTTTTAGGCTTCAAAATTGTTCAGGTAGGTAGTTTGCTTTTTCTTGTTGTATATATATCATATATTTCAGTTTCAGTAACGTAATACATTTGACTCATTTTAGCTGTGTATTGAACTATTGACTTTATATAGACTAAGTACTTCGTAACTTGCCGTGGGCATCCCAAGAGACGACATAAAAAATATAATTTAAGTTGATACTTACATTATATTCTCTCTAATGAGAGATTAATAGTACTTACTGCATGCAATTCTGTACAGCATCATCCAACTTCTTAACTTGATTTCAGGTTTTTCCCATAGTAAAAGTTGTTCATAATGATGAGTTCCCTTAAGAGATTTCGTGTATGAATAGATACACCTTGTATTGATAAATCAGATTCGGTACGGAACCCTAAATGTGCGAAGTACATATATATAGATACCTACAAAATTACATAGGAATAATCTGCTCATTTCATTTTATTTTTCGATCTTTTGGTAGGCGAGTGAAAGATGCCGAATGAAAGACAAAAATGAAGCGTCTGACATCTGCTTTACGACCCATGTAGCCAAGAATTAGTAAAAATTATTCACTGCTAGTTCCATCGTTAAAAACAAACGGCTTTGTTTAATTAAATAATAATTATTAGGAAAGTTACTCAAACTCGAATAATATTGATTGTAGGTTAGTTTAATTACATTATTATTGTATCAGTTACAATACGATTTGTGTGCTGTACAGTTAATCACAGTTCAGTGTCCAATAATGAATTGTTAACAATGTTGATGCAGCTCGCAAGAGATCATCGCAGACGAAGATGTGATAGGGTTACAAATTAGAGACTTGAGTAGATTAGAAATAAGGATTTGTAACTCGTAATTATAAATGATCTTCTTAAAACTGCTTTATCAAGGTACCTACACAAAATAATGATAATAAGTTCGAAAATCAATAAAAAATTATTGGATCTCTTAGCTTGAAACATCTACGAGTTTAACGATTTTAAGGCACCTTATTTTCGTATTATGCCATTTATCTACTTTCGCAATAGATTTTGTTCAGAAAGGTAGTAAAAATTTTATTGCATATATTTTGAAGGTATCGAAACTCGAGCTTAATTGCAATTCACGCCATTCACGTTTATGTGCTTGGCAAAAACATCTGGCCCCTTGATTGCTTACGTTTTTATGTGCACTTAGAAACTCAAACACCACTCTCGGGGAAAATGTATCCAGGTACCTAAATAATGCAATCACAAAGCTTCACATTTATTGCCATATCGTATCGTTTTTACACAAAATATGTGAAATTATCTAAGTTTTTAAACAACCATCTTATGATCTATTGATTGTAAAGAGCTACAGGTCTGGTTTGCCAGATTACAATCTTTGTAGAGTTTACGCCATCGCCACCTTGGCTGACTCCATTAGCAAATTAGCTGTATTTCTGATTACATTAATGTCGCAATAGCATTTCATCACGTCTGTTGGTTTGAGTGGTAATTTTATGACTTTATAGGTAATTCTAAATTCATCAATTAGGTTAAAAACCTCCATGTATCTACCTACATACGTCGTGTTCCATTGGTATTTTGTCTATAGCGCATATGTTGTGTTAAAAGTTAGCATCTCTAATAATGTTCTCGTGAAAGCGAAACCGTGTATCTCTATCCTTTGGGGATTTTAAGTAACCACATTGTAAGGGTCAACTGAAAGGTTTGACCATACGACAAGCATTCGCAATTGGAACAATGGATATGGACACAGATCAACTCTGAAAAACAGATCCTATTGTTTTTTTTCAGGAGCATTTATCTTTAAGCCCAAAGAAAGAAAATTCCAGTCGAATTATTTCTGAAAATGTGTATTTTAATAAACTATTACATAATTTTATGACAAACACTCAATATTTTTACACAGTTTACTTTCATCTTTCCTAGCTATTCATTTCTACAGCCAACATTCAAATATCATTTGGCATTACAGTTTCAACGAACTAGCAAATGAAATATGAATTTTAGAGAGTCGTACCAAAAAGTTAGTGTGCCTATAAATTCATTTTTATGACACTCACTAAATAAGTTACCCATACATATACGCCGTCAGTAATAAATACAATGCAGACAGATGTTCACAGGCTACGCATGTGTGGAGAGACCATTTTATTGAAAAAACTTTTTCATCATTACTTTTTAAATAAAACTAATTTGCGAAATGTGGGTGTACAGTCAACAAAAGAGATATTTAGGCAGGGTACATGGCATGGCATGGGTAGGAGCATGTTCAATTTCGTGACAGTATACAATTTTGTGTTGGTGTGTTAGTATTGCAAAAACAAAGTAATATACTCGTATATAAAATTGAACATGAAGCAATTCACATACGAATATGTTACTCTACCCTGCCTAGATATCTCTTTTGTTGACTGTACTATGGGTACATCTCTGCCTAACCCTTTCGGGATTACAGGAGTGATGTTATGTTACGGAGGCCATTTACAGAAATATTACGTTGCCCTATGGTTTCTAAACCCCTTAAAACCATAAGTAAATTCTACAAATTAAACTAAATCAAACTAAAACAAGAGCCAGCATTACGCAAATATTTGCCCAAAACTAAAATAATAAGATGTTGAAGTGTAACAACAGCCGTACACAGGATAAGGGCATCTGAATAGCCCCTTGGTGGCGTTAGTTATTCCGCTCGCGACTCGCCGGCCGCCGCGCGCGCTCGTAAATCAAACTCGCCATTCGCTTATGCATTATACAGTTTTATTTGTGCGAGTCCGCTGAATAGGTAATAAACTATGGCAGGTGAAATGCCCTGCGTGTTCGAATGCGCCGAGAATTTGAAACGTAGGCAAATATACGTCTGTTTACTACGCTGTGGAACAACGTAGCTATAGTGTTGGTGATTGGATTACGTATGTTGGTGGTTTGGTGACGATCTGGTTTGGTTTTTTAATGAATTGCATGTTATGCTGTGATTGCATTTGATTGACGATCTTTGTATTCACTTTTCTCTTCGATGTATAATTTTTATCTAAGTATACAATCAGAAAATAAACATTCAAAGAATGACAGGGCTTTGTTCTGAAAGCATGAAGCAGACAAGTGTGAAAAGAAAAATAAGTTAAGTTAATTACTATAGGTACTGACCTCATCATGATAATCTAAAAAAACGTAATCAATATTTTCAACCATCTTTCTAGCTAAAAAATATAAGTCTAAAACCTATTAGCCTACTAATTAAAACCACCATCTCATTTGCTAAACAGCGCAGGTTATTAGGCATTTTCGAAGGTCTCCCCCATCTCCCAGCGCGACGGAGCAGAAAATTCACTGCGGTCCCCATTCCACACGGGCCTGCATACTAGTACGTACGTCTGATGCGGCCTGCGCTAATCCTCTTACTAATTTCATTATTTTAGCTTCAACTTTTTAGACTTTTTTTATTCATTCAATTAAAAGGATTGTTAGCTTGAAAATATGCGCGATTTTCTGTTCATCTTTCTTGATAGTTTGTGAGTGTGACATTTTAGTAATAGATTAGTTGTAAGATGTTTTTGAGGTTAACGTTATTACGTGTGTGTGGTATTAAGACACCAAGGATTTTTTTTTAACTGATTTGTTCTGTAAGTCGTTGAATACAGCGAAAGGAAGGCTGAATTCTGCAGGGATTCTGGTTGAATGATATCTATACGACTACGAATTTGTTTTTGGAAGGAATTCTTGTATAAACGTTCAACGGATTTTATTTCATGTAACTGGAATTCAAGAGAAAATAAAACAAAAATACAGTCATCATTTTAATCAGGAAAACCGGACACAGCAAAATAAGCATACTTTATAGGTTGTATTGATTTTATTATTATTACACAACAGATACAATCCGGACGCCGATCACCATTCATGTTAATGAAATAGCAAATAAAATGATCGTAATTACGGAACGTTTTTACTGCATTGTTGGGAGCCCGTCGCCGAATCACCTGGCATTACCGTTGCGACAATATTTCCAACGAATTGGCCATTTATTCAAGCACCAGACATAATAACTTTTGTAATTACAATATCAACATTTACGTTGCTTACCCTCGTTCGTCATACCACCCTTCAAGGAGGGTGTTTGACGTATAATGTTGTGGGATTTTGTTGCGATTATAATATCACATTTTGAGTTTTTACGGGTTTGATTTTCCTTAAAAAAATACAACGCTTTCAATACAGCACGAAAGCACAAAAGTGCGTTGAAGTGAGTTGTCAGTAAGAAAAATACCTTATGAATTTTATTATGTAGAATGGTTGTGAAATAAATATCAAACTTCAACTTAGTTTTTTAAGGGGGCGTGTTACCGTTTTTACCTGTTTTAGAATGAATTAAACAGTCAAATTAGTGTATTTAGGTCCTGAAAAAAATATATCATAGATACATCCTTGCTTTAGAAAATCTATCCGTTCGAAACACGATAAATTGTAATTTGCTTGATGAAAAAAAATCTGAAATGTGTCGATTTCAAAACCATTTTTCGTTTCATTTCCTATTTACAGCACAAAATAATATAAAAATTGTATGTACCATGAGGTAATCGTATTTCGGAGGCAATCTACCGGTTCGATTTTTTAGTGTAATAAATTTTTTTAATGAATACAAAAATAGTAAATCGGGCTAAATCGGCTCGCGCTCAGAGAATACTACTTCGTCTGTGCTCAGAGTCGTGCTCCCACGTCATCGCGGTTGGACGTGTCAATTTTTTTAAAAATTCGCTCTACCTGCAGTTGTTCAAAAAAATCAAATATAAGAAGAGCACATTAGATATGAAATTGCGACAGCTCAGAAAAAATATCTTGTAATTATATTATAGTTTTAATTCATAATATTGTTTTAGAAAATGTGATTATTTCTATCCAGTATGATGACGTTTAATTGTCATCGTACAATAGTGTGAAGATACATAACAAATTATTATCGATAAAATTATAGTCAAGTGCGATTAGTTTATAATTTTTTATCGTGGTCGTTTGTGAAGAAGTTTTAATAAAACACATTTTTCTAAGATTTTTTAATCAGATTCATCCATATTACTATATGTATTCACTTTCCATCGAAGTGTCTTCGCTAGTATCTTCCATTATTTACATGTTATACTATTATCGTACATTAATTAGATACTAATATAAGTAATCAACTTTCACTCCGGCAACAACATTGAAAATTAGCAAAAAATAAAAACGTGTGCGGTCGGGGGACCACCGTCAGAAACGAAGTACCGTCTAATGTATGATTTAAAACAAACCCAAAATTTTCACAGCCGCCACACTGAATTTTCATTTTGACTTCACTACCGACTTTGGCTCCCTCGAAAACTATGAAAACGACACCCATGATGTTCGAAAATTTTCGCAGCCACCATCTTGGATTTTCATTTTGACCAAATTGTCACTTCCTCTCTCTCTTTGTCTCTTTCAAGATATAATAGAAAGAGACAGAGAGAGAAAGTCGCATGGACGAAAAACGCTTTTTCGTGAAGTGACGATTTTCTACCAGAGAATTTCGTTCCAATAGCTGTTTCAAACAAAAGTGCTATACTAACATGACCTAATGCATGAACACGATAAAAATCGTAATCATATTTCTCGAATAGCGGAGCTATAGTAACATAAGAATATTTTCTCGAATCCGTGATTTTATCGTTTTGGCTCCGTCAGTTTTGAGTACAAACAGCCACTGTATACGATTAAAAAATCATATTCTGTATACTTGAAAAATAGCGCCCTGTGAACATAGCCTGCAGTGCTATTCTGTACAAATCTCACTCACCGTGAAAACCTAGGTGAAGTGAGTTGTCATTCTACCTAATGCTGTATTGACACTATTGACAGCTCACTCCACGCTCACTTCACATAAGTTTTCACGGTGAGATTTGTACAGAATAGTACTGCTGGTTAGGCGGTAACCGTATCACTTGGTGCCCATGTTCCAAAGCAAGTTCGTCGATGACTTATCGCGTATCTTTATTGGTTTGTACGACGGTTAAAAAATATACTAAATTAATTTTGATGTCCTAATATAATACATTCGATAATTTATATGTAGCAGTAGGTACATCACTTGGCCATAAAGTACGGCAATTGTTCCTTTATTTATTTTTTTTTTTTTTAGCTGTCAATATTTACGGATCTTCATGACCGGTGGCAAACATCAAAACAAAAGAATATGGTTACAGTGTAAGGAAAACAGTAAGACCATTATTAGCCTATTATTAATTCCGTGCCTAACAGTTGTAAGTGTTTGGTTAAATGTATTTTCGTTTTTTGCCACCGACTTCCGAAATTAAAGTTATTTTTCACTTTGTAGTGTTGTTTTTGGAAGTCAGTTGTATTTTTTTGTAAAAAAGTTTTTATTTTTCACTTTTTAGTTGTGGTACCTACTCCACACAAATTCTAATACCACTACCTGCAAAACAAACTACAACATCATCCATGTAAGAGTGGGGAAAAAATACGTATTATTGAAGCCAACTCAGAAACTACCCAAGCAAAGTTAATCAATTTTATATGAGACCAATTTTGGTGTATACCCTCTCGAATAAAACAAAAAGTTTTTCAAATCGGATAACTCTGTAAAAAGTTATGCGTGGTCATACATAAAAAAAAAAATATACGTGTCGAATTGAGAACCTCCTCTTTTTTTTTCGTGGGGTAAAAATGAGATTCACGATTTTTGAAAATTCAGCCACTAAAGAGACAATAGGGGATGAAAGTTTATATTTGGAATATTTTGTATTGGAATTTGTGAATTCCCCAATATTGTGGCACACGGCAGTTCTACTTGATAAAATTCTTATATTCACTGACAGTTATTGCACAGCATAAACCGCTGGGTCTACGACGCATGAAATATTGCACAGAGTTCTTTTTGTAACGAAAGAAATTAAATTAAGCCTCTGGGACACTGGGTTGCAGTTGTACATTGGGTGGCGTAGGTCATCCTGTAGCTTCGCCCTTTCGATGCGGCTGACTATTGTCCATTGATATTTATTTTTATTATAACCATAGATTGCGTGCCAAGCGTGCCTTGCGTGCCAAGCGTTCCTTTCGTGCCAAGCGTGTCTTGCGTGTATTGCGTGTGTTGCGTGCCAAGCGTGCCAAGCATGCCTTGCGTGCCAAGCGTGCCTTGCGTTCCAAGCGTGCCTTGCGTTCCAAGCGTGCCTTGCGTTCCAAGCGTGCCTTGCGTTCCAAGCGTGCCTTGCGTTCCAAGCGTGCCAAGCGTGTCTTGCGTGCCAAGCATGCCAAGCGTGCCTTGCGTGCCAAGCGTGCCAAGCATGCCAAGCGTGCCTTGCGTGCCAATCGTGCCAAGCGTGCCTTGCGTGCCAAGCGTGCCTTGCGTGTCTTGCGTGCCTTGCATGCCGAGCGTGCCAAGCGTGCCTTGCGTGCCAAGCGTGCCTTGCGTTCCAAGCGTGCCAAGCGTGCCTTGCGTTCCAAGCGCGCCTTGCCTTCCAAGCATGCCAAGCGTGCCTTGCGTGCCAAGCGTGCCTTGCGTTCCAAGCGTGCCAAGCGTGCCTTGCGTTCCAAGCGCGCCTTGCCTTCCAAGCGTACCAAGCGTGCCTTGCGTGCCGAGCGTGCCAAGCATGCCAAGCGTGCCTTGCGTTCCAAGCGTGCCTTGCGTTCCAAGCGTGCCTTGCGTTCCAAGCGTGCCAAGCGTGTCTTGCGTGCCAAGCATGCCAAGCGTGCCTTGCGTGCCAAGCGTGCCAAGCATGCCAAGCGTGCCTTGCGTGCCAATCGTGCCAAGCGTGCCTTGCGTGCCAAGCGTGCCTTGCGTGTCTTGCGTGCCTTGCATGCCGAGCGTGCCAAGCGTGCCTTGCGTGCCAAGCGTGCCTTGCGTTCCAAGCGTGCCAAGCGTGCCTTGCGTTCCAAGCGCGCCTTGCCTTCCAAGCGTACCAAGCGTGCCTTGCGTGCCGAGCGTGCCAAGCATGCCAAGCGTGCCTTGCGTGTCAATCGTGCCAAGCGTGCCTTGCGTGCCAAGCGTGCCTTACGTGTCTTGCGTGCCTTGCATGCCGAGCGTGCCAAGCGTGCCTTGCGTGCCAAGCATGCCTTGTGTGCCAAGCGTGCCAAGCGTGTCTTGCGTGTCTGTCTGTCTGTCTATCATCTGTCTGTGTCTGTGTGTGTGTGTGTGTGTGTGCGTGCCAAGCGTGTCTTGCGTGTCTGTCTGTCTGTCTGTATGTGTGTGTGTGTGCGTGCTAAGCGTGCCTTGCGTGTCAAGCGTGCCTTGCGTGCCAAGCGTGCCAAGCGTGTCTTGTGTGTCTGTCTGTCTGTGGGAAACCCAGCATTTCTTAAGTTAGTGATAATTATTTATTTATTTATTTAAATATAAACACACTATCATTACAGGGTAACCCCAATACAATATAGTGGTTTCCAAACAATTATGAAAATTCAAGTTTATAATTTTGGTTGGAAATAAAGAAAATGCGGTTCTGGATTTTTGAAAAATCATCCCCGAAGGGAGTAACATAGGGGTTGATTTGAAAATTCACAAAACTGCACGGATTTCGATAAAATTTGGTAAGGCTTTATATAGCATCCTGGGGAAGGACATAGACTACTTTTTGTCTTAAAAAATAATCCTACAGGGGGTGATATAGGGAATGAAAGTTTCTTCGGGAAACCCAGCATTTCTTAAGTTAGGGATATGAAAATTCAAACTTATGCACTTATGCATTTGGTAGGAAGTAAATAAATATGTGATACGTTTTTGAAAAATCATCCCCTAATTTTGTGAATTTTAAAATCAATCCCTATTGTACTCCCATAATAGGGAAGAGAGATTAAGAGATTAGGGTTATTATTTTTAAGAGATTTAAGGGATTGGAAATGTAGTCGTAGTTCGTATCTTGAGGTAACATTTAGTTTTTATTTCATTCGACGTTTCTACGACGAAATTATTACAACATAAGTTATTTGTTATTACAACTTAAGTTTATGTTATTATAGTTATACTTTTTTTTTTGTGGATGGGAAATAATCAAATGACTTCTCCCGCTCTGGGCAGAGCGGCAGGGCGTGTCAGACTTTTACTGACTAAAACCCACCCATGTTCCTTCAGTTGCCCGTACCAGGGCCACGGTATCTCTTTCGAATTACCCGCGACCCCGGCGGCATAGGCCCAATTGACCCCGTCACTGCTGACATCTCTTTGAGGAGCACGTGGAACACAATGCGCCGTCGACCCGGGCCTTGTCCTTACCGGACGGCGAGCTGCCCATTACTCGTCATCCGCAAGCCCGCGCCTACTGTGGCCGGGAATCGGCGATCGATTCCCGCCGCCCAGGGCGTCTCCTACGGCGGCTAGGGGCGCGAGGGCGCAGCTGTTGCCTCTCCCTCACGCGTTCCGCTTCCTCCTTCGCGAGCATTACTGCTTCGCAGAAGGAGGTGACGGCCTCCCATGCACTCTCGCTCCGCACCATGGCCTGGACCAGGTTTGGAAGCGAGAGATCGCCGCCGCCGATCGCCTCCGTGAGAGTTCGGTGGTGCTCCGCCCAAGCCGGGCAGACCTCCACTGTATGCTCCACCGTGTCCTCCGGGCGATCCACACAATGGTAACACCCGGGCGTTTCCTTCCGCCTTATCCGAAACAGGAACCTCCCGAAACAACCTTGTCCGGTGAGGACCTGCGTCAGGCGGAAGGTGAGGACGCCGTGGCGCCTCTCCAACCACTCCTCAAAGAGGGGACTTATCGCCGCAATTGTGGCGTGCCCAGCGTTGGGTTGCGACAATCGCACTCTCCATGTCGTCATGAGATCCCGCCGGAGCTCTGTCCGCTGTACCGTGATTTCTCGCGGCAGCGGAGTTACGCCCCGGCGTTTCGCCTCCTCCCGCCACTCCCCACGTGCGCGAGGACTTTTGCCTCCAGATCCCATGGCGGTAATCCGGCAAGGAGGCTCGCCGCCTCACAGGAGACCGTGCGGTATCCCCGGACTAGCCGGATGGCCATGACCCTCTGGGACGCGTTCAACCGGCGGGCCGGTCGCAGCCTCAGGGAACACGCCCACACCGGTGCTCCGTAAAGGGCTATGGACCGCACGACCCCCGCGTAAAGCCTCCGGCAGGAGGCGTTTGGGCCCCCCAGATTGGGCAGGAGCCGCATCAAGGCAGCCCCAGCCCGCTGCAGTCTGGGAGCCAAACGGCGGAAATGCTCCACGAAGTTCCACCGGCTGTCGAGGACGAGTCCCAGGTACTTCATCGTCGACTCCACTCCGATGTGAACCCCTCCTACCGTTATTTGGGAACCCGACGGTGGCGCGTTCCTAGGACCATAAAAACACATGACCTCAGACTTGTGCAGGGCCACCTCGAGTCCCAACTGCCGGATGGTTTCAGAGTTCCCACCACAGGATATTTTCCCCTAAATTTAGGGGATTTTTTGGAAAAAGTAAATAGCATTCTCATTTTCATTTAAGGTAAGAAAAAATACGATTTAAATGTATAATTTTAAGAAATATCTATGCGAACACGTCAGATGCGTTTTGAAAAACGAGCTATATGAGTGTCCGTTCCGCTTGCGTTTCAGATATTTAGATCACGTTTTTATAGATTTGATTCGACAGCAATAATCGACATCGTTTTTTTTTTTATATTCATTAATTAGTTAAAAAAAACTTACAAATAAACAATTGATTATTTGAATCTATATCGACCATTATAGGGAAAATCCAAAAGCAGAGGGTGGAAACACTGATTATTTGTTTTTATTTGTTTAACAGTAGACAATCTGTCACAGAATTGACAAATAAAGGGCGACCGACTTTTAAAACGGCTTTTATACCTAACCGGTGCGGTGGTTGAATGTTGTTGAACACAGGCCTATAAAGATGATGACAACACTCGAGCCGCCATTACTGTGTGCCCCGTTTTGACTATGAAAATTAAGTTGAGTTTTATGAATGAAAAATTAGTAAGTAAGTAAGTTAAAGTTAATATTTTGATAAAAATAATATTCATGTTTTAAGGAAAATAGAGCACAAGGAACATTTTTAATTAGTTTCTTAAAAACTATCAACTAACCTATTCATAATCTTTTCAGGAACACCCTGTAAAATACTAAACAAGTCAATACATACATGCTAGCTCGCTTTACCAAGCTATGCTTGCTTTACGCAAAGGCGGAGCGGGGTAGTCATATTCGGTAGCAGTATTGGAATAGATATAATAATAGGTCTTTACCTATGAAATTCCGTTTTGTATGAAAAAATTTTAACGAATTTTTTTCATGCATTTTTTATTTTTATTAATCGAAGTAATCACCCATGCAATCAATGCATCTTTGCCAACGCAGTGGCAGTTTATTGATGCCCTTCTTAAAGAAATCAGCTGGACGGGAGGCAACAACTGCAGAACGGCAATTTCACAGGTAAAGACCTAATATCTCTACGTACGTTATACGTAGGTATTATGTTTTTTCCTTAGCTTTACTATACTCCATTTACTATAAGATTAGACAGCTAAACAAACTTTTTTTACAGTCCGTTCAACCGATTTAGACTTCTATTCCGTGGGCTTAAGAATGGCAATAAAGGCAAAAAAGTGGTTACAATACCAACTGCTTACTGCAGCTGCCATTTGTCATGCCACCAACGTAATAGAATTCAAAATCGGTTGAACAGACTGTAAAAAAGGTTTATTTAAATGTCTAATCTTATTACAAATGGAGCATAGCTAGAAAAGGGACTTTTGCCCTGCAGTGGGACACTAATAGGCTGGTATTCTTTTTTTTTTTTATGGAAAGTCACAGACTTGAGATTTTCCGCAATGCTTCCACACGGTTTCTCGGTCGCCCCTAGCTTCAATTTGTCTGGAGTTCATTGTAATATGATATTGAACGCGAGTGACAGGCAGAAACAGACTATCAAAAGGAAATTAATTGAATTTCACTTTGCCTGCCTATGTGCTTCACATACGCACATTACATTACTTACAGACTTTGAGAATAAAGACTTTGTTGTTACTAATTATTTTAGTACCTACCACGAAGTAAATATTAGTACTAACTACTACTACTACTACTAGTACTAGTAGTAGTAGTACTCTATTATAATAATTTGAAAGTGGAACAACTTTGCTAAGCGTTTTAGTTTTAACTAGAATATTCATAATTTGCTTTATTCAGATAACAAAAAGATCCATTGCGTTCGTATCAGTCTTAACTTAACCTATGTTAGTACTTAACTAATAACACAGACAGTGTACAGGTGACAAATGACCTCACCAACGGCCTGTCATGTCTCCCAGCTCTAGCGCGTAGAATTCTGCTGGAGCTGCCGGCCGCGGAGTCTATTCAGCAGCGAGGCCGCTTTCTTACGCCCGCCGTACAGCATTGAAGCAGTTTGTATACGTGCCTCAGCGAACATAGATGTCGCGCTACAAAACCGAGGCAGACGCAACAGCACTCGAAATGCGTTGTTATAATGTATCCGCAGAGCATTGTAGGCCTTATGGGTGTAGCTGAACCACAGGCTCCCCGACTACAGTGAAATGCAATATGCTTTGAACAACGTTATTTTGACTGCGGCTGTACATCGGAACATCCGGCGGGCTAGCATACGCCCGAACCGACAATGCTCTACACTCCCTTTCCATATCTGCGTCCTCTTTCAAATCGTCCGTCAGCACGTGACCCAGGTATTTAAAAGATACACCATGTGCATCTCCACACCGTTCAGTAACAATGCCCTAAACGAAAACTTACCCCTAGAAAAGTGATGGTCACTGTTTAGTGGTCTAGCGCCGGTGTGATTCATCACAGCTGCTTAACAAACGGGGTGAGCATTACTTCAGATGTGCAATATTGCAACTTGGAGACCGTCTGCTGTGCAGTATGAGGTCGCGCGTTGTCGTGCAGGAGCAGCGGAGACGAGCGATTGACCAATGCTGGTTGGAGATGTGCCAGCTTCTCCATCATTGTGTTCAGTTCTTCACAGTACACATCTGAAGTAATGCTCACCCCGTTTGGTAAGAAGCTGTGATGAATCACACCGGCGCTAGACCACCAAACAGTGACCATCACTTTTCTAGGGGTAAGTTTTCGTTTAGGGCATTGTTTAGGTGCTGAACCAGGATCCAAACAACTTGCTGAGCGCTTGCGGTTATCAAACAGAATCCATTTTTCATCGCAAGTAACAATGCGGTTCAAAATTCCTTCATTTGTGTGTCTGTTGAGCAGTGCAAGGCACGTCTCGACGCGTAATTCGCGCTGGCGATCATTGAGTTCGTGGGGCACCCATTTGTCAAGCTTTTTTACCTTGCCAATTTGACGCAAATGGACCAATATTGTTTTGACGCTAACGTCGAAAGCTGCTGCTAATTCAGCCGTAGATTGTGTATCATCAGCTTCCACAATCGCCTTTAATTCGTCATTGTCGACCAAAGTCTTCGGACGACCGCGAGGTTCATTTTTCAGGTCGAAATTTCCAGAACGGAAGCGAGCAAACCATTAACAAGTGGTGCGTTGGTTTGTAGTGTTAGCTCCGTAAACGTCGTTGATGTTGCGTGCCGCTTGTGCCGCGTTGCTGCCACGACGGTACTCATATTCCATAATTACTCGAATTTTTAACGTATCCATGATGACGAAAAAGATTGAAATGCGATGAAAATGTAACACTAATCAATAAACAAATGACTACTTTAGGAAAAAAAAATCCATGTTTTTAAAATAAAATTAATTTGAAATTAGAATTCTTAGCCAAACAAAAATTATTTTGATTTGAAATGGCCAGTACCTACTGCAGAACGGCAATTTCATAGGTAAAGACCTAATATAAGTTAAATATTAATGTATTCTACATATAAACCTTCCGAAATAAATTCTCTAAATGATAGTGAAAACCGCATCAAAATCCACACCGACAAACAGAAAAAGTGACTTAATTTTATAATAAGTATATAGTTATAGACAAACACGCCTGTTTTCCCAGAAGGGTTAAGCAGATGTGTACTATCGAAAAACCGGACCTTTACCACGTTAAAGTTGCTTTTTGCTTTCACTGATTGATTGAAAAAACCCTGCCCCTATGCTCCTTTGTTTTACTTTGTCATAAGTACAATTGCAGCTTGCAAGCAAAATTGTTTCAACATTGGAAATGCCTAGCTTTTGCCGATGGTACATATAGTAGGTACACCCACATTTCGCCAGATTATGTTTAAGTCCTAATGGGGGCGAGCTTATTGCCATCAACCCGGCACAGATCCAGATTTTATGAAGATCGCTCCTAAACAAGCTTTTTGTCATAAGAAGTACCTAATAACAGCCACATGGGTTGATCGATCAGGTTAAGCTACGCTTACCACGGTTGGTCCGTGAATGGGAGACCATTTTTGCATACCATGACCCCTCCGTGCCTCGGAAAGCACGTTAAGCCATTGGTCCCGGCTGTCATACGTGGATCTTTGACAGTCGTTAATGGTCGTCAGAAGCCCGAAAGTCTGAAAACCAGTCTTACCAAGGGGTATTGTATTATCCAGTAACTGGGTTGTGGTCAGTTAGGTAGTCGCTCCATGTAAAGTACTGGTATTCAGCTGCATCCCGGTTAGACTGGAAGCCGACCCCAATATTGGGAAAAGGCTAGGCAGATGATTTAGTAAAAAAAAAATGTAGGTAGGTGTAAAATAAATGGAGTCTTATTTTATAGGTACCTATTTAGATCTAAACAAAAAAAACCTGCCAAGTGCGTGTCGGACTTACGGAATCTATCCCAAAAACAAAATTAACATTGTAATTAAAAAACATGTTCTTACAATACATTGCTAAGTATACGTCACGGTCAATTCTCCAAATTGCAGTAATCAAGTTTGTAATCCCAAAAAAAATATTATATGTGATAAAATTACAAATTAACGATTTTCGGACTCATTCCTTTACTTGTGCTGTGAGACCTTCTTGCCAAATTTCATGATTCTAGGTCAACGGAAAGTACCCTAGGTTTTGATTTACTTGCTGAATATCAAAGTATGTCGCATAAAATGGCGGTATTTTTTTATTGCGTTGTCTTAGAAGCTTGATTTTTTTTAGAGCTCCAAGGGACCATAGACGTACGTATTTCTTATTAATTTCAGTTTGACACCTGTATGCGTTCCTGAGAAAAAGGGTCTTGACAGACTAACAGACAGATAGACAGACAGACAGACGGACAACGAAGTGATCCTATAAGGGTTCCGTTTTTCCTTTTGAAGTACGGAACCCTAAAAACAAATTAACATAGATAAAGCGTGTACCTACACATTTCATAAAACAAGCTGGGGCCGAACTATATATTGAGTGAGGTTTATATTGAAAGTTTGTACGGGAGCCACGAGCCACGCGGGCCCTAAGGACACACATTCTACTTTGTTCTTACACACAACTTTAAGAAGTTGCTTAACAGATGTTCCGCCTGACTTTTGTCCCCAAGTAAGTCATGTATCCTTGTAACATACGTTTTATGTACGACGAAAATAAAGCCTACTGTCGATGTTTATATACCTACGGTGACAATGTTGGTAGGTATGCCTTCGAGAATTGTACTTAAGCCTTTTAAAAAACTTGTGTAGGTACTTAGACTTGCGAGATTATCAGTGTGGAACAGAACAGTGAATCGTTTCACGCTTGCGCCAAAAAAAGTTTTCTAGTTCTTTAGTTTTTCTGTCAGCAGAAAATTACTTAATTCAACTTAAACTTCGATTGCACTAACTCGCATGTTTGGCACACTAGTCCAAATTATAGCTGCACCATACTCTTGTCTGACAGGCGAAGCATATTTTCGAAACTGTAGCAACTCATTGAGTTTCAGGCGAGACCAAACTGGGAGCTCAAAATAGTGGGTAAACGTGACTTGCCGATATTGCATCATTTGTACCACATCCGACCGCAAGTGCACGTACTCCTGATCTTGAACGTCGCACTGTATTGTTCGTAACATATCCTACACTACAAAACTTTGTCATTCTTTTACTATGCTCAACTGCACCGAATTAATCATTCCGGTATTGAGTATCTGATTGGATATCAATATGTGCTAATTAATAATAATATTCACATCTAATAGTGGGCGTTTTAGACAGCGTACATACTAATGATCCTAGATAGATAGTGCTCTTGAATTGAGCACGCAGATATGGCTGCTAACAGTATGTTTGTAAACTTTTGCGCAATTTACAGATAGACGTGTCTCCATTTTGGGATAAAACCATGGAAATACTGTTCCGTTATAAAGTACCTATTACCTTATCCGCAAGACCGGATTCCATGGGCAATTAACCTGCCTACGGTAGATTTCATGGTGATTAATCAACCCGCAGCCTTACAAAATAATTGAATCTAGTGTAAAATTTTCGGAAAGCAAAGACCTCTTCGAAAAACTCTCTCGTGTAATGGAAATCGTGCCCCTCGGCCCCCAGGGCATCGCGGATTCTCTGCACAAAAGACCCAACAAAAAGGTCCTGCCGTCACATGAACATTGTAAAACTCGGCCTCGTATTCACGTCTCCACTTACAAACCAATAGCGTCTTAAAAACTTCACATGTAAGATTCAATTTTGTTCTACCAAGATTGTTTTGTAACAGTTTTTTCCAATCCGATAATGCGACCTTAGCGTCGGGATCATGGTTTACTACAAATTGTATTAGAGTAGTAGATTTAACTATTTACGCGGTGTACGGTCCGGCCGAGCGGTCGCGTGACTCCTCCGTACCTTGTGGAATGCTGATTCTTTTGTTATCATACATGGCATAAATTCTTTAGAGCATCGCGTCCCTGAGAAGCTAAAATAACATTGGTATCGTACGGGGTTATTTTAGTTTTGTGTTTTACAAAAATGATTCACATTTCCAGATTCATGTTTCCGAAAGTCCAATCTCTTTTGACCATCAAGCAGACGATCCTCCTTGAAATGTATATCTGTATCAAGGCTATCGTAGGACATAAACACGGAACTACTACGTCAGAGTAGGATACTCAGCGTAGCTTCATCTCGAGTGCATCTCTCACGATCACGGGAGCTTTTGCCTCTAAGGAATCGATTATCCGTAGACGTCTCGCATTCCTCAGATATCGTCTTCATCTCAGCGCCGAATGACGACGTGCATTAAAATATCTATGTATATTGTATAATGTTCTGATGCAATCTTGTTCTACTTAGTTTTCGCTGATAAGTTATTTAAGTAACATGTTGGTTTTAATTTCAAGGCACTTAAATGTGAGTTAACTTAGCTATGTGTACCTATAGTATGTGCACAACGTATGGAGTGTTGACTTTAGCACTGAATATATTGAAATACACAAAATGAAATACCTATTACCTCATTTCATATTTGCTCTAAGTCCTCTAAACAAATATATTTTTTGGTTTGTTCTAATTTTATATTTGTACAGAGAAACTATTTATCAAGTAACTACTTAGTTATGTTTTAGTTTTTTTATGATTGCTTATCTAGTAAACATAAAATAAATATCTCTTTCTATAGGTACATATAATAAAACTAGTAATAAAATGGTAATAATAATAAGACGTCGTGATGGGGCTTGCGCTCTCCGAACTTTAGGTCTGTGCCTAGAGTTTACTTTGCCGGAACAGGTCTAGGATGAGGAGCCAGACCAAGAGAGATACAGAAACCCGCAGGGCAGCATGTGGCGACCTGTTGGGCAGCAGTGATTCCACGGACCCTTCTCCCGGGACAAGTCTTCTTCTGCACATCTAACTTGCCTTTATTGGCTGACTGGAGTGAACACTGACGAGGAACAGAGCTCCCTCCTCTTTCTTGCCTTTATTGGCCAGTTTGATTGGAGATTCGCAAGAGCAAACGTGCTCAGATGAAGGACGTATTCCAGTAAGATGCTGGTAGGGATCTCGACCGTACTTCCGGGATTGTCCTGATAGCCGTGTGATACCTCTCCACTCCTCATAAGCACCACAGGACATGTTGCCCCATTGTCACTACGACACTTTTCTGAAGTGTATCGAAAGGGATGAGTGATGGTGTCAGTAGTGTCTTCTATGTGGGTTCTGCCGTATCGCAACCAACTGTAGGCCTTTGCGTTTGCGTGTAGCTCTATTGGTAATCCTCGGATGACGGATGAAATAACTGCTTCTCATTATTGAGTTTGCAAGTTACCCCCCGCCATATTATCTGTGTATTGTATATAAACATTAGTCAGGCAGAGGCCATAGTCTTTCCATAGTTCTAGGTAACCAGTCTACAGCCACCCAAACCGAATATCTTTGTTTCCGTGTTCTGCAATAGTCCTGCACCAACCGAGGGATGTCCTTGGGTGGCCGTCAGAGCTATCAGGGGGTATCGCACGATCTCCTACGAGGCGGCTTGCGCACTGGCCGGATCCCCGCCCTGGGACCTAGAGGCGAGAGCCCTCGCGTCACTGTACCGATGGCGTGAGGAGGCGCGGGCGCGGGGCGGTGAACCGATGCAGCGCGAGGTCGAGCATCGCCGGTCACAGCTCCGCGAGGTCCTGTTGACGGAATGGCGCGACAGACTTCTGCGCCCTACTGCCGGCCTCGCCACCGTCGAGGCGATCCGACCAGTGCTCGGCGAATTGGTCGGAAGGAGGCACGGCTCCCTGTCGTTTCGAGCGACCCAGGTGCTCTCGGGGCATGGTTGCTTCGGGAAGTACCTGTGTCGCATAAACAGGGAGCCGGACGCTCGGTGCCATCACTGCGTCCACTGTCAGGAGGACACGGCGTGGCATACAGTGGCAGAGTGTGCCGCATGGGAGGGGCCGCGCCGTGCCCTCGTGGCAGAGGTCGGAGCCGACCTGTCGCTGCCGGCCGTCGCTCGTTCGATGGTCGGGAGCGCCGAGTCGTGGGATGCGGTGATCTCCTTCTGTGAAACCGTCATTTCGCGGAAGGAGGCTGCGGAAAGGGAGAGGGAGATCGAGACGACTCTCCCGACCCGCAGAAGGCGGCCCGGGCGTCGGCGGAGGGCGGACAACGCCCTCTTCCAGCCCCCGTAAACAGGTCCGGAGGGACGGTGGACTCGGGGACGTCCGCCGGCCCCCATCCAGCTGGACCCGAGGCGGCGGCGCGTAGTGTTCCGCGCGCGCCCCTATTGGACGTTGCGGGGGGAGTCCTGCACCTCACTCCCCTCGCAGGCCTGAGGAGGCCCGCAAATGCGGGCCGGCACTAGCCGGGGATCGTGGAAGGCGCCCAAGTTCCCATGATCCCCGGTCCAGGTGTGGGAAGGGAACACCGGGGTGGTTTTTAGTCAGTAAGAGTCTGACAGACCCCTCCGCTCACCCCAGGGCGGGGGACATCCATGAGGATTTTCCACCCCGGCAACAAAAAAAAAAAAAAAAAAAATGGGTGCACTTTACATAGTGCATACAGGGATAATCGTGCGAGTTGGCTTCAGCCCCTCGTACGCCTTCTAAAGGAACCATAGATAGGGTCCCGGGATAGGTGGAAGACATTTTAAAATAATTTATATAATACTAGCCTATTATTGTCCCACTTTTCCTTCACCGATGTCAGTAATGTCCGAGATAAACTTAGAAACTACATTTATGAACTCAATGTATAAATAGTACATAAGTATATTTAATATTAATATAAAAAAGTGCTACAAGGTGTGGGAACGAGTCTGATGCCGAAAAGTTAATATTAAGACACCCCCCTCCCCCTCAGGTGTACAGAAATGGACATAGGGTACCTTTCAACCCGCAAAAAAGTACTGTTCCCGAGGAAATTAACAATAACGTTCTTCTTCAGAGGAGCTCGTGGCTAAGTAATAACAGCCGCACGGGTCGATCCATCAGGTTAAGCTACGCTTGCCGGGGTTGTCCATGGATGGGTGATCATTTTTACATATCGAGACTCCTCCGTGCCTCGGAAAGCACGTTAAGCCGTTGGTCCCAGCTGTCATTCGTGGATCTTTGACAGTCGTTACGGGTCGTCATAAGCCGGAAAGTCTGACAACCAGTCTTACCAAGGGGTATCGTATTACCCAGTTAATGGGTTGTAGAGGTCAGATAGGCAGTCGCTCCATGTAAAATATTAGTATTCAGCTGCATCCGGTTAGACTGGAAGCCGACCCCAACATAGTTGGGAAAAGGCTAGGCAGATTGATGGTTCTTATGATAAAAGATGACGCCACGTGTCTTTCGAATCATGATTGAATTGTATTATTACAAGCAGAATACAACCCGAATTGATTGTCAAATTCTAGATCAACGCGAGTGAAGCTGGTATACCTACTTACATATAGGAAAAGGTATAACCACGTCCGAATGTCTGATACTTATTGCATGGTTTGTGATTAAATTATTTTGTGCTTGGCAGGCTTAAAGGCTGATTTACACCGGGTAAATAGCTGACTCCAAACTCGAACCAAGTCAGCACTGACCCTACTGTCTTCATGTACTTAAAATGATTTGAAGTCAGTAGTACGACCTTTACCGCTTTTGACATCAACCTATGAAACGTGATTCGATAGCATGTTAAAATTGCTTTTTCCATGGTCAACGTGAAACTATTGTCTTGTTTCCCCGCGTCAACATTTGCTGGGCAAATGACGATTGTTTTAGTTTAGTGTGTGCATGCATTTGTTTTGTCTATGTTTTGGATAAATCCAAGGGCTGTGAACAGAACTGTTAAGTAGGTATCTCTATTTTGCAAGCACGTCTACCATAGAATAGGTAAGTGGTACAAAATATCGCAACATTTTAGTTTTAATTTCATGTGTTTGTTTTTATAGAGTTTGATAATTCTGTCTGTGTAACTTGATCGCAATAAATTGTGGGGTGCACTAATTTAGTGATCCTATTATGTATAGTAGCAACCCGGCAGATTACCTACCCGTACATTTCCCGAGCCGTTCCTTATTTTCCGTAGATATAGACCTTACTTAGCAAGTTAGCAACTAAGCACAATAACTTGGAAATGAAAAACAATAAGTTCGTTCGTTCCGCGGATGAGAATCTTAGCGTCCAAGTAAACATAAAGCCATGAAAACACAACAACAAGCATTATCTCGCCAAAATCCTTGTATCGAGTTCTGGAATCGTTCGCATTGTTGTCCTTTGTGTTCCCGTTCGCATTCGTTTTCCATCGTACACCATTATTCACATTAAGTGGACAGATCTCGGGTCAGATCCAGGCACAAGAAAAGCACAAAAAGTGCCCGCTTTATCCGAGCATGATAAATCTACTTCAAATCCGAGAATAGCGTCTTTTATGAACGAAATTGAAATAAACCGACCGTGCGGATAACGGCTAAGTAAGAAGATCGAGATCCTTTTAGAATATATTGGTGAATCATTTTCATTCATCAAGCCTACTTTGAATACCGTCTATGTACTTGTGCAGGTGGGCCTTTTAAAGTAGTTTTGCTATAACATTTTTCGAAGAAATGTTTTCTTGATCAGCGTACAAAGTAATCTGAACTAATTCTTGAAATTATTTTCTACTCTTTACTTCAAGGCACATTTATTATCAGAATATCCCTATTATAGTTCCTATGGTTTATTTAGGAGCTTGTGGCTATGTAATAAGAGCCGCATAGGTCAATCCGTCACGAAAAGCTACGCTAGCCGGGGTTGGTCCGTGGATGGGCGACCATCTTTACATACCGAGACTCCTCCATGCCTCGGAAAGCACGTTAAGCCGTTGATTCCGGCTTTCCTTCGTGGCTCTTTGACAGTCGTTACGGGTCGTCAGAAGCCCAAAAGTCTAACAACCAGTCTTACCAAGGGGTATCGTATTACCCAGTTACTGGGTTGTGGAGGTCAGACAGGCAGTCGCTCCATGTAAAATACTGGTAATCAGCTGCGTCGGGTTAGACTGGAAGCCAAACCCAACACAGTTGGGAAAAGGCTAGGCAGATGGATAGTTCCTATGGTCAACAAACAGTGCTTGTATTTAGTAACGAAGTAAGAAGAGACCTAAGTGAGGGTTTTCAAACTACATTTTTATGATAGAACACCACAATATTCTGTAATCTCTATTATTATTATTTTCATTTATTTCAGACAGAATCCATATTTATTTATTTATTCAATTGGTCTTATGAGCTAACAGACATACCATCCAAAACGCTCATAAGATTAACTTACAATTCAATTGTGGCTACACACACTCGTCTCCTTATACAATAGATACGTATAGTATACGTGTTAGTAACAATTTTCTTACAATCTATGTTAGTAGGTACACCACGGTAGGTAGGTATGCGGTCACTAGCTTCCCGTAACTAAGTATTCCCACCCAGTGCGCCTGAATGGGACAGTCGTGGCGGGATGCAATCATTTTCAAAAAGCTGTTGGTGCTACCGCGCAGTCTTTGAAATAATGACGCTATACGGTACAATATCAACTATCTAGCTGTTCGAGGAATTATGGAGGTGACGCAAGCTTTCATGAATTTACTGAAAGTGTTAATTCCACAGAAAAGATTATCTGTGGTTAATTCACATCAGTCAGCTTATCGCTATGTCCAACAGTGAACGCTGAATTGATTAATTAGTACATCCCCGGTGCCCTCAGGCCTTTTAGGGTCCTGTAACTCTCACTGATGTGTAGCTACTTATAATTATTTGTTTCTGTAGCTCATTCTATGATAAAATATCGTGATCATATTGATAAAAACCTTACAAATAATAGGTGCAGTCAGCAACAAAAGTTAATAACACTTGCAGTTTTTTAATCTTAATTATTAAGCGAAATATTTAAAACGGAAAAAAGCTGTTTATCGATCATTTTGTGTTAATTTAGATGATGTCAAAAAGTAGCCGACTTCTATTGCTGACCGTACCTACCGACATACAAAAACCGTAATACACGCGTTTAGCAACCATTGAAGTAGTTTACGATTCACCCTTACAAGTTACGAAGCTTTAGATTGTAATATTTATTAATTTTTGAGCTGGTTTTTTTTTATTGTGTTCATTCTAGTGTGATACAGACTACTTACTATTAAAAATATACATAATGTCAACATCCATTTCAAACATGCATCATCCTAGGCGATTCCTTATTTTTATTTCTCACTAAAAACATTTATTTTCGTTTTCTCTTATTCCACTTATATAATAGATCGTTCGGAAGATATGTCCCTATTTTTAGTGTTGGAGATGAAATCGAGCGTGAAATGGTTACCACACGGAGCGGTTGTCTCGTGAACAAACGAATACCGGATCGCCGTTTGCCGCCGGGGCGTTTGCCGGAAAATTGGCTGCCACACCACTACGCTCCGGCTTAATAATAACAATGTATTGAATGTCTGCCCTGACCGTAATGGGCAACTTTCTTTTAAAATCGACTGACGCAAGAGCGTACTGATACATTAGGTAATGGTTTTTGATCCCTAAGATTATGCAAAACTACATAGGTGTAGGTACGTATGTAAAGGACGCTCCCTCACTGGAGCCTTCGCCCGTAAAGCAACAATCCAAGATTTCTATAAGATTCGCATTATGTTTCAAATTGTATCACGGGTGCTCCCACTCTGGCGAACGGCGACAGGCGAACGGTCCCGGTGAATGTAATGTACAGGTTCGCAGGTTGTAATATAATGTACAGACAATCGAGCATTCGCCTCACTCACTGATGTAATGCTCGAATCTGAACAGTTACATTACAGGCAAATGCTCCCGGTGCCTGTGAGGGAGTGCCTTTACGATCTCAGCATGTGACGTACTCAAACTCAAACTCAAACTCAAAGCATTTATTTCAAATAAACCAATTACAGGCACTTTTGAATTGTCAATGGGTCGGTCAGTCAGAAAGATGAAGCTAGTTGCCCATTCCAAAGCGTAGTAGATCCCTATGGAGAAGAACGGACAAGAAACTCCACGGACACTCTTTTAAATCATAATATTTTTACAAAATATTGGTTACATCGTTCAAGTTGAAAATATACATGTGAGAACAATGTAGAAAGACGTGAACGTTAAAAAGCGTCCGTAATAAAAAGATAATAACTAAAACAACTAAATTAAATATTAAAATTAAAAATAAGCCATGGCAGCTAAGAGACGACCAGTCCCAACTGACGGCGCCCGTTCACGAACATGACGCATGGATCAGCACCATTTAGCTCAACCATTTTGAAGGGAACTTAATGATCCAACACACACGCCACCATCAGCGAGACATTTGAGTGAGCATGACATACTCTCAACCGCCAGGGCACACTCAAGTCAGTGAAAGACGTACCCAGTAAAAGGTAGCTTAATAGTAGCTACATAATGCTCACACGTGCTATGCAATTATATAATACTAAGAGATTGAATCTAAACAATGCAAAGAAAGTTTTCTCTCATCTTAATCATCAGCAGGTCCAACAATATATCCGAATGCTAATCAATTAATTAATGCGTCCTTGTGGAGCAGGACAAGCATTCAGCCAAGCATTTTTGTCAGCGATGTAATCCCCCAACTTATAATAATTATGCCTGGCTGCATAGTGTGCGTTTTATACAAGATTTAAATTTCCTTTCATTCAGCTGGAGTATGTGGGGAGGTATTTTATTATAACATTTTAAACAGTACCCCATGAAGGATGAGTCTACTTTAGCCAGTCTGAAACCTGGTTGAACTAATTGGTCCCTATTTCTAGTCCTATAATTGTGTCCTTCACCTCTTTTACCGAAAAGATTTAGATTTTTCCTTACGTACATGATGTTTTCGTAGATATATTGACAAGGTACCGTCATGATGTTAATATCTTTAAACAGTTCCCTTAGAGAATCGCGCCTGCGGAGGCCATATATTGCTCTGATGGCTCTTTTCTGCAGAATAAAAATAGACTCTATGTCTGCAGCCCGTCCCCATAGTAAAATACCGTAAGACATAATACTATGAAAGTAACTGAAATAGACCAGCCTTGCGGTGTCTACATCAGTGAATTGACGGATTTTTCTCACCGCATATGCTGCTGAACTTAGCTTACTCTAGTTTTTGCCTACCTCCTTGGCTTTTAAGGGTTAAAACGACGATGATCTAAGGCCTATAGAGGCATACCCTAACCAGACACTTCCATATTTTGGTTTGAAAATCCTTTGGCTAGTTTCAATAATTTATTGAAACAATGCGACATTAATTATGTCCTGTTGTCTACACGTTACACGTGTTGGATGCTACTGAAGGAGCAAAACACGTTGCCAAATTCTGGGTCAGCTCAATTTAGATTACCATCGACTCGTTAACAAGAAAATATTCTTATTTTCTTTAAGACTTATGATGATAAACCTGTTGTGCCGTATCCGTATGAATTGAGGAGCCATATGTGATGAGGAGGAAAAATAACATTATTTAACCGGTAAATAAGCAACAAAAGCAATTAGAAATCAAAGATATTTTTATAAGTAACAGAAATATCTTCAAGCTAACAATAAATTTTGTCTTTGTATAAAAGCAGTCCGTTTCACTCATAATTCATGGTTTCATTCTATATTATACCTACTCTTTATTTCATTGAATTTCATTGACGTTTCTGACTTGTCAATTTAAATTCGCTCCTTTTACATTTTTTGTATATTTTTATGTGAAATTATTTACTTTTATTACGAGTAAATTTCAAATGATGTGAAAAATACTTAGGTACCTAATTCAAGTCCACTTTTTCCGTTGTCGTTTTACAAAGTTAAAAATAGGTAAGTCACTCATTTCGGAATAGCTAGCTACCTACTTTTATCAGCAGAAATGAGTGATGAGGAAACCGAAGCTGGTGAAATGCGAAATGCTTTAAGTGCTATCGCAAATGAAATGCAAAAGTACGTACAAACCTAATTTATAGCGGTAACTACTACCATACATCATCAGCCTAGTCTTTTCCCAACTATGTTGGGGTCGGCTTCCAGTCTAACCGGATGCAGCTGAATACCAGTATTTTACATGGAGCGACTGCCTGTCTGACCTCCACAACCCATTAACTGAGTAATACTATACCCTTGGTAAGACTGGTAGTCAGACTTTCGGGCTTCTGACAACCCGTAACGACTGTCAAATATTCACAAATGACAGCCGGGATCAACGGCTTAACGTGCTTTCCGAGGCACGAAGGAGTCTCGGTGTGTAAAGATGGTCATCCATCCACGGACCGACCCCGGCAAGCGTAGCTTAACCTGATGGATTGACCCGTACGGCTGTTATTACTTAGCCACGAGCTCCTCCTACATAGCAGGTAACTACTATCACACGCGCCACTTAAAACTGCAAGCCAAAAACTCAGGCCAATAACTGTTCCAGGAACTTCGAGTCCGACCCTATGAATCACGTACCTACCTAATTTTAATGAATAGGTACCCTCAATAGAAAAACGTCGCACACAAGCACTCCAAAATGTTTGTTGATTTATCTTCCGTCCTTTCCTTTAAAGTGAACCTATTTGCAGGCTTCAGAAAACATCAGTCACTACAAGTGAATGCAACGATGCAGAAAATATATTGAATAAACTAATAAAATACAAGTGCGCTATAAATGTGAAAAATCTCAAAATAAAACATCTAAGATCGAATCTTAAAACGGCATGTGGTAAGTAAATAATTGCTTGGGACTTAAATTAAAAGTCTATATCTATAAGTAGGTACCTACCTACCGAACTCAACAAATCTATAGGTAGGTACCTACCGTGCTGTTTTGAGTTCTTCGCCAAGTAAGGTGGTAAAAAATCACTGCACGTAGGTCGTGGAAGGTTGCTTAGGTAATAACTTTAAGGTACAGTTACACATGCTAGTTAGTAGCACGAAAGCATGCTACTATTGAGCAATTGCTACTTAGTGGTACGTGTGTCGAAACATTGCTAATAATGAGCATGCTAGTTTCGAGTTTGCTCAAAAATCGACGGTCGGGCGATTTTTGGGCATGCTACCTGCAGCGCGGGTGGAAGGGGGCGAGCTTATAGCGTGTGTGAACAGGTTTGCTTATTGAGCATGCTAGTATCGATCAGTCGTTAGCTAACAAACTAACTAAAACTAGCATGCTTATATCTAGCAAATGTAGACAAGTGCAGAGCATGCTCGAAACTAGTATGCTAATGAGCATACTAAAAAGCATGCTGGTAACTAGCATGTGTAACTGTACCTTTACTAATGTAGAAAGTTTTACTGCCTAAATTATAAGAAACATAACAAATGCGCAGGAAGTAGCGATCTTAAGGCGAATATAGGCTAACTGGCAGCGCCAGCATTGAAAAATTAAAAAGTCTGGAGATGGAACATTTTGTCCTACGTACCTACACATTTTTAGTCAGAAGAGGTAGATTTTTTTTATACAAAAAATTCTGCAACGATTTTCTTTTTTTTATTTATTTTCTCAGTCTATATAAAAAAACCCAGACATAGCGCTGCGAACAATACAGTGAAGCATGCGCAAAACTACACCTCGCTCTGTGCATACACTCTCACACGCACACATTTACACCGAACTACAATTATTAAACTACACCTCACTACGTACACACATGTTTATGAAACCTTAAAAGCGCGGCCTCACGTCACTGTTGACAGCACGGTGTCTTGATTTTTTATTTAGTCCGAGTTTATTTTATTTTATGCCATAAGTTGAGATCGCTACTTCCTGCGCATTTGATAAGTTTCTTATAATTTAGGCAATGAAACTGAAATTTCCTATGCACACATTTTTAGGGGTTACCTATGATTCATCGAAAAGAAATTGACAAATTATCACTTCCCAAACAATTTTCCGCATAATTTCATTTGCCAAATTATTACTTAGCAAAAAATCTCTTCACAAATAATTGTAACGCAAACGGATGGCAAGTGAACGTTTAAACAATAACTTGTTTACCAACTAGTACTTTCACCAATTTTTATGCAGTCAAATATTTCCGTTGGAATAACACATTTTACGCAAAATAAAATAAGGAAAATATTTAGTATCGTCAGTTTCCAATTTACCATTTTTAGGGTTCCGTACCTCAAAAGGAAAAAACGGAACCCTTATAGGATCACTCGTGTGTCTGTCTGTCTGTCTGTCCGTCTGCCTGTCTGTCTGTCTGTCTGTCTGTCCGTCTGTCACAGCCAGTTTGCTCCGAATCTAATGGACCGATTAAGTTGAAATTTGGTACGGGTCTCCCTTGTTTGACCAAAAGGAATTTGACAAATTTTCACTTCCCAAAAATTTTTTCGCATAATTTCATTTGCCAAATTATTACTTAGCAAAAAATCTATTCACAAAAAGTTGTAACGCAAACCTAATGTTTAGCAAATGAACGTTTAAACTATAATTTGTTTACCAACTAGTATTTCTAACATTTTTTATTTAGTCAAATATTTCATTTGGAATAACAGTTTTTATGCAAAATCAAATAAGCCAAATACTTATTTAGTATCGTCAGTTTTCAATTCACCCTTTCCTATTCAGTCAAACTTCAATGACAAAAATGTGAACTACTAAGTGGGTAGGAGGTAAATCATAAATGGCGCTCAATGTGTGCTCTTCTTTTTCTATATAATGTAGTCGTTCCTGGCACAGTAGGTAGTAGGTCACAGTTTTAACCTAACCTAACCTAACCATTTTTTTAAAATAAGTAATTAACCTAATCTAAATAATTCAGTTCTGGGTAACCTACTAAAAACAATCTCTTTTTTCTATTAATGCAAGTCGTTTCTGGCACTCGCCGGCCGCTACCGCGGCACCGCTCGCTTCGCTCGCTCGGCTCGTGCGTAGGAGGTCACAGTTTTAACCTAACCTAACCTACCCATTTTTTTTAAAGAAGAAATTAACCTAATCTAAATTGTTGAGTTCGGGATAACCTACTAAAAACAATATATTTTTTTCTATTAATGCAAGTCGTGTCTGGCACTCGCCGGCCGCTGCCGCGGCACCGCTCGTGCGTAGGAGGTCACAGTTTTAACCTAACCTAACCTAACCATTTTTTTAAAATAATTAACCTACTCTAACTACTGCCATAAATAAACTAATATCAAGTAACCATAAATTTGACTTGTTTCAGACAAATTCAAGCACAAAAACTTACAAAGAAGTACGCAAAAGACATCAAATTTAACCAGCAAGTCAAATGTCTAAAAATCTTATTTTTGCCTTAATATTTTTTGTCTTAACAAATCATTTCACCAAACGTTTATTGTCTGAAGATTGTTTGCTGTAATAAATCATTTGATTAAAGACCAAATTCCATAATGACATTATACTTAGTAATATTTTGCCAAGTAAAAATTTGACCAAATGAAAATATGCGTACGAAAATCATTCGAAATATTGCAATGGTATAAAAAAAGGTTGCTAAAATTTGCTTGGGTAATGAAATTTTGTCAAAATCTTTTTGGCAAAACGGCAGGCACCCATTTGGTACACATATGAATTTCTGTGACCCAAACACGGACGGGTAAAGTAAATAAATTAAATTTGATTAAAGAGGTCACATTTGGGGGACAAATAAGAAAATTAAAAAAAAAGTTTTGTAAACTACACCATGTGGCATATCAAATGAAAGGGCTTACTATAAGGGTCTCAAATATATTTTTTTTTATAATTTTGAAATAAATTGTTTTAAAGTTATTTAAGAAAATAGACGAAAATTGACCATTCCCCCCCTTATCTCCGAAACTACCGAGCCTAAAATTTTGAAAAAAATACAGAAAATAGATCTAAGAAGTCTGTGGCCTTAAAAAAACATGGTAAATCTATCAATATTGTGAGTACAAACTTACATTTACAGTTGGAATGTATGGGAGAACATGTTTTTCAACTACAATGTTAAGTTTGTTCTTAAGATAAATTCATCCCAACTACGGAACCCTTCATTGTGCGTGGTCCGACACGCACTTGGCCGGTTTTTTTCTATATAATCTAGTCGTTTCTGGCACTCGCCGGCCGCTGACGCGGCACCGCTCGCTTCGCTCGCTCGGCTCGTGCGTAGGAGGACACGGTTCTAACCCAACCTAACCTAAACATCTTTTTAAAAAAATTAACCTCGTCAAACTAGCTCGGTTCTCAATGGCCTGCTAAAAATAATCTCTTTTTTCCATATTTTTTTTCTATACAATGCTGATATGAGCGAGAGGCATTAAATTAAACCACATATATACTATAGATGCATAGTATTAAAAAAAAGTTTAGAAAAAAATAAGAAAAAACTTTTTTCGAACAAATAAAATAGCTTAATGATCTAATTATAATGTAAACATCCTTTGTAGACATTTCCACTGACGTGCGTAACAAAACAGCAATGTCACATCAAAAATTCTGTCGTTTTATAGTATATGACCCTAGATAACTAAGCGTAGGTACCTACGCATAGTTATCTAGGGTCATACACCTTTAAACGATAGAATTTTCAACAACATACTTAGTCAGCTGTTAGGGCAGATACGTCGTGTTTCAACAAAGAAAAAACTAAAAAATAATCCTGTGACTAAACTATTGCTTCTATTTATCTGATTTTTAGTAAAGAGGCTGAAAATGATACAAAAAATATGTGGTTTAATTTAATGCCTCTCGCTCATATCAACCTTGTATAATCTAATCGTTTCTGGCACTCGCCGGCCGCTACCGCGGTACCGCTCACTTCGCTCGCTCGGCTCATGTGTAGGAGGTCACAGTTCTAACCTAACCTAACCTACCATTTTTCTTTTAATAATTAACCTCGTCAAACTAGTTCGGTCCTCGATAGCCTGCTAAAAATAATCTCTTTTTTTCCATATTTTTTTTCTATATAATTTAGTCGTTTCTGGCACTCGCCGGCCGCTGCCGCGTAACCGCTCGCTTCACTCGCTCGCCTCGTGCGTAGGATGTCACAGTTCTAACCTAACCTAACCTAACCTAAACATTTTTTTTTTTAAATTAATAACTTCGTCCTAGTTCGGTTCTCAATAGCCTGCTAAAAATAAACTCTTTTTTTCCATATTTTTTTTTCTATACTTATAATCTAGTCGTTTCTGGCACTCGCCGGCCGCTACCGCGGAAAATTGAAAATTAATAAATTATTTAAAATATAATTAAATTTAAAATTGTAAGTTATAAATCTTTTGTATTAAATAAATCATTATATTAAAATAAAATTGCATTTTTTAATTATATAATTCCCAAAAAATCTTATTTTTGCCTTTATATTTTTTTGTCATAGCAAATCATTTGATCAAACGTTTATTGTCGAAAGATTGTTTGCTGTAATAAATCATTTGATTAAAAAACAAATGCCATAATGACATTATCCTTGGTAATACCTATTCTGCCAAGAAAAAATTTGACCAAATGAAAAAGTGCGTACTAAAATCATTCCAAATATTGCATTGGTATAAAAAAAGGTTGCTAAAATTTTGTTTGGGTCGAAATTTTGTCAAAATCTTTTTGGCAAAACGGTAGGCTCCCCATTTTTTGTCATAGGAGGTAGAATTTTATTTATACAAAAAATTCTACAATACCTACATAACTGAATAAAAATGTGTGCATAGGAAATTACAAAATGTTCCATATCTACTGACTTATTATTTTTTTCTCAATGGTGGCGCTGATAACAGCTATATACTCGTCTTAAAACTTGTTTTATTTTCAGCCGTGGCAAAAACAATATCATCAAATAAGGCAACTGAAATAGCATCACTATGCAAACATTTAGATTATGCAAGAAATCAATATTTAGATTTAGAAAAAAAACAGAGTGAAAAAAATGAAATGATCAAAATCCTAAGTAAAGAAAACCGTGCTCTTCGTGATCAATTTGAATTTTTCAGCAACGCTATTCAACTGTGTTATCAACAGTTATTGGGAATGCGAAAGGAACGCTTAGAAAATGTTTCCACTCTCGAACAACTGAAACACATTATTGTTTGCTGCGGACAGTATCAAGCAGATAATTGTCATGAACATGAGAGGTGCACACGACTGCAGCAGAAGAACAGATTTCTAAGCACCAAGATGATCATTATGGAGAATAATTTAGAAGCAGCTAGAGATGAACTCCGAAACCTTCGCACTTACATAAAGCCTTACAAAGTGAAAAATGACGCTTTAGCGAAATCACCACAACTTGTTGGTGTCGTATGCTCAGAGTACAAATTAGGCGCACATCAAAAACACTTTACAAAACTATCTATGACTAAAGTTGAACTGACCAGATGTTCATCACTAGCAAACCTTAGAGAATTAGACCTGATGACTCATTTAAAAACAGTAAAAAAACTTCTTAACGATCACGATAACCTGATACAAGATTTGAAATGTCTGTCTAGAGTAATAAATGCTGATAAAACTTATTGGACTGTTTTTTTAAACGCTTTAATGTTCTACTATGGGTGGTTAACGAATGCCAATTTTATTCAAAAGAAATATTCCCTTACATATATACATTGATGTATCAAATAGGTTAGGTTACTAAGTTAAATACATCAAATCCTAGATACAATTTTTTTAAGAAGTAGGTAACACTACATTCAAGTCGCTTGCTTCTATCGGGTGTCGAGCCGACAAAAATGCGAAAAATTGCATCCTGTAAAAAAAAACAATCAATTGAAGTGTTCGGCACTCTAATTCTGTGCTATAATTGCGTAACACACTATCAATCGGAATCTGAATCATTTTGAAGCAAATTGCTAATCCATTGCTTCATATGTTCGAATTGTCTGCTCGACAACGTGAATAACGCAATGATTGTTGTTAAACTGTCAAAATGAAACCGATTCCGATTGATAGTGTGTTACTAAGCAATTGCCCTGCTAATACACTCCCGGACACCTAAATTGAGCCACCCTGCATATTTTTGTTTCAAGATAATCTTTTTAAATAATGGTACTACTACCATTATTTAAAAAGATTATCTTAAATTATATTATTATTATTATCTTTGACATAATTATCTCGGGACCCTGGGGTCCCGGACCTTTGGCAGGCGTACGAGGAGCCAAAGCCAACTCGCAGAGGCCCCTTAGAAAATTTTAAATGAAAAGAAGGCACCAGCCGACGATTATCCCTGTATGCACTACGCAATTGCACCCAAGGACAACCCCCGGTGGTGCAGAACTATTGCAGAACATGGAAACAAAACACATTGGGCCTATGGGTTTGGGTGGCTACAGTGGATTGAGTACCTTGAACTATGGAAGATCTATGTCCCCTGCCTGACCAATGTTATATAATATACACAGATAAATTGGCAGGGGGTGACTTGCACACTCAATAATGGGCCCCCGGAAACGGTCGCTAGCACATAGTGACGTAGCGACAAGGGGCAACATGTCCTGAGGTGCTTGAGGAGTGGAGAGGTATTCCACGGCTCTCAGAACAATCCCAGAGCCCGGAAGATGGTCAAGATCCCTACAAGCACTTACTGGAATACTTCCTTCCTCCGAGCACGTTTGCTCTTGCGAATCTCCACTCAAGCCGGCCAATAAAGGCAAGCCAGAGGTGAAGAACAAGACTTCTCCCGGGAAATAGGGTCCGTGGGGTCGCTACTGCCCAACAGCTCGCCACATGCTGCCCTGCGGGTTCACGTATCTCTCTTGGTCTGGCTCCTCACCCTAGACCTATTTCGGCAAAGTAAACTCCATCGGCACAGACCCAGAGTTCGGAGCGCGCAAGCCCCACCACGACGTCAACGTAGAGATACGGCGGTGGGGTTATTATTATTATTATTTAGATTATTAATGTAGCCGTGTGTACCGACGTGCACACGGCTACATTATCAAGCTAAGTATACATTTCCAGTTTATGCAGATCTCGCATTGTATAGAGTTTCCGTACAATGAGAGATCAGCTGGAAATGGAAATGTACCAGCCCCAACAGCATCCTGAAAACTATACGCCTACATGCCTCTGTGGCGTAGTAATGGGTAAAATCAATTTAGGTATTGTAAGTAGGTACATAACGCATCTTTTGGTGTGTCGTATAAGCCTCATTAGCACCCATCGCTGAATACTAAACAGCCGGAAGAGACTGGTATTAATCAATAAATTCGAATAGGTAATATTTCCCTGCTTGCCGATTGAACCATTGACACTATTGAGGTTCAATAGTGTCAATGTTAATGTCACTCCGTGTCCTAAACCGTATAGCGGAAGACATGGATATATTGTGTTGTACTCTGGGTGGGTTCATAGTGAGAGCCCTCTTTGAAATAAGTTATGGTCCTATTGTGATATAGATAATAATTATTGTGTTTATAGTAGCCATAAGTACCTACAAAATTATTAGTTTGTAACTATGTAGCGGAAATTTGAAAATATGTGTAATAGTTGTCTACATTATCGCATTAGGTGTTAAACCTGTAAAGATAATTGTATGGTGGGAAATAAATAAATAAATTTTACATTGAACTCAATGATCGACACACACAAAATTAAGTTTGTGCACACAAAAGTTCGCGCAAATAAAACGTGTGGTTTTCTAGTAGACACCTCTACTTATTCACCTTGATTTCCGCAACATTTTTCTATTATATTTATCACAAAGACATCGATTAGAATTTATTCTATTCCTTCATGATTTCATCACAAAAATCCTTCGATCAATAATAGCACTAGATACAGGATCAGGAACAAAAATAAGTCGCTGTAGTGGCCACGTTTACACACACATAAACATTTACATTTGTTACTACGAAATATAGAAAAAAGTTTTATAATATTTACAACTTCAATTCATTATAAACCTTAACAATCAAACATAAAGTTTAATTACGATTGCAAAATATTTATATTTAAGTCCTTCTATCATCGGAGAAAGGTAAAAGCAATAAATTAAAAATGTCGCTTGAAAATAATATGTCATTTTTATAATAAGTACAAAAATATTTATTCTAAAGTATACTTAAAACTTAAGCAATAAGGTTAAAAACATTTTGTTGAAAATTTTGTGCTTACTCTATTTTGGAACTAGACATAGTTCTTGGTATTTACATTTCAATGCTCAGAACACAGTAAGTATTGAAAGATGTAGAGTAGCAGAATAATAATATATTTTTTAGGCCAAGGTTCGTTTTATATGGTAGCAAATATTTTTGACCGATTTTTAAAAGTAGAAGGAGTAAATTAGTACAATAGTTATTTTAATTTTGATTATTAATTTGATAATTAATTATTTTAATAAAAATATTAAAACAAATTGTTGAATTTTTACAAGGTTTATATATTTCTTCTCCTCTTTCTTTCGTGACAATAGATACCCATTCTGCATTGCGAAATGGGTCACTAGGAAATCACAAACAAAAACAACATATAAAGTAACAATACTACTCCATGCATTTCCCTGTTCCCGAACAGTCGATGTTTGAAATAAGACCACAAAAGTATTTGTGTTTTTATTTTTCGGGCCGTTTTTGAAGCGCTTATCGGGAATCTAGTACTATTATTGATCGAAGCAAAAATCAGAATTCTACTATTTTTTTTCCGAGTAGCAACTCTGAATAGTTCTATTTGACGCTTTCTGTCAGTGTCAGTGTCCCAGTCCAGTCAGTAGAGTCAGTATCTGCCCGTGACTGTCACCACTGTCAATGCACTTATCCTTATCGTACGTCGCTCGTCTTTGACTGCTTCTGCCTGACTTATATTATCTGTGGTATTATCTAAGGTGTTGACATTTGTCGTCGTCCCACGTGTTTCGTGTTAGCAGTTGCCATAGACTATACACTAGCAGTTGCAGGGTTGCAGGTGCAGCAGTGCAGGAGTTGGGTTTATAGGTAGTTGTAATACTTTGCACGTACGTATATACATTCATCTAATAATAACACCAATGCTGCATGTCGCTTAAAGTCTATGCAACAGCGATATTGAAACACAGTGCTGCAAGTGTAAAGTTACGCCGGTATTGTAGAAGTCGTAAAATGTCTTTAGAAGAAGCTAAACAATTCGCCGCACACCGGGCAGTTGATGAATACGTAACAAAGGATTGCATCTTCGGCGTCGGAAGTGGATCCACGGTTGTGTATGCAGTCCAACGACTTGCAGAACGCGTTGAAACTGAGAATTTGAAGGTGACCTGCGTGCCTACATCGTTTCAAGCAAAACAGCTGATCATCAAGCATAACCTTACATTGGGTGAGCTCGATACGAGTCCCATAATTGACGTCACAATCGATGGAGCCGACGAAGTGGACGCCCACATGACGCTAATAAAGGGTGGCGGCGGTTGCTTATTACAAGAGAAAATAGTTGCCTCTTGTTCCAAGAAACTCATAGTTATAGCAGACTACACTAAAGATTCTGTAAAGTTAGGTGACAGGTATAAAAAAGGAATACCCATAGAAGTAGTTCCCATGGCGTATGTTCCTATTCAGAACAAGATAGCGGCCATGTATGGAGGAGAAGTTAAGTTACGCAAAGCAATAGCTAAGGCTGGACCTGTGGTGACTGATAATGGTAACTTCATCCTCGACTGGATATTCACTAACCAGGACTTGGACTGGGACAAAGTTAATAATGTGATAAAGATGATTCCTGGTGTTGTTGAGACTGGTTTATTTGTAAACATGTGTGAAAAAGCATACTTTGGACAACCCGAAGGCAATGTATTAGAGAGGACTGGTGTATAACTGTATGGAATTGTGCTTCCTATATTATCTTAAGCTCAGCTATTGATTTATTATGTATGTTATTGTTATAAGGATCAACATGTGAAGGCTTTTATTGCCATATATTTTTTTAAAGAACGCGGTAACCAAAACCTCATTGTTTAGAAATAACAAGTACAAAGACTTTTAACCCTTTGTATGCCAGAAAGCAAAACACGATGGCTTTTTAATTGTCTGTAATTACGTTATTGAACTCGTTAATTAAATTTTTTAGTTATTTTTCCTCTCAAAAATAAATTTAATCCATTTTCATATCCACATTCATAAATTGGAAGTTTGTCTGTGATAAAAAAAAGATTATTTCATAAGATGATGTAATAAAGGGGTGGGTGGTATTTTATCAGTAATAAACATTGAACTAACGTTAATTTCACAATCAAATGCCTCCATGGGTGGTTAAAACTAGATAAGAATTGGCTTCACTGATAAAACGTAAGGCAACAGTTTTAAAACTAGCAGTATCTATGCTATGTTACCACAATTATATTGTAAACCAGTGATTCTAAAGGAGAATATATATTTGTTGTTAACCTTGACTAAACCAATAATTATAGACTTTTCCCCCCTAAAAGTATAGGTGATAAGTCTTCTTTAAATCTCTTCATATTTTATTGAATTTGTATGTGTTTATAATGTAAAAAGTGTGAATGTCTGGAGCTCCAGTCGCTAAGCATTTTTCTCATAATGATGTCTATAATATCCCTATTGTTCCTACTGCTGGGACACAGGCCTCCTCTCTTGAGTGAGTTATCTACCACACGCAGTGCGGGTTGGTAGATGTCGCATGTCTTTGAATTTTTTGGTTCTAGGACATGCCAGTTTCCTCACAATGTTTTACTTCACCGTTTTGAAAGCAGTGGTGATGAAATCATTTACACAAAGCAAAGCGACTGTCAATGTTCGAACCTACAATCTACAACTTGTGTTGCGGCTGTTACCACTGGGCCACCACTGCTCCAGACACCATTAGGTGTCTGTACCATATCCTAAATGGTGTCCTCTAGTGAATGTGTCTAAAATAAGATAGCAAAATAAAACAAAACAGCTTTCTTACTTCTTTGTTTTAATCAACTAATAAACACTTGTAATAATTAACTTTGGCAAGTTTAAAGTTGAAGTTCTTTGATAAACCAAACCATTATAAGAGGTAAAACATTGATATTAAGAAAACATGTGATTAGGCCATAAGCTTACTTAATCTTACTTTAAACTTATCTTAATCATCACTCTCCTGCCCTCCCAATTTATTTATAGTCGGTGCAACATGTCTTATCTTAATAAACTAAGAAAAAATTGTGAAATTATTTGCTTAGAAAAATATAAGTAGTGTATGTGTGATCCAACCACAGATTCAGATCTTTTATTCATGGGACTAGTTTGTATAATTATAGTCCCTAAAAGAGCTTGTTAGGTAGGTACATATTTTGGAATGTAAAGAAGCTATTTTAATAAAAATCGAATGCAATTTTATGTTGTTTGTTCATTGCCTTTAAAAACTATTATTATTTATTTAGGTATTTAAAAAATAAAAAATTACACAAAGTTAATTTAGCCTCAAAATACTAAAATTGTGCAATCTTCTTAAAGAACCTATCTGAAGATTGCACAATTTTAATGTTTTACCAGACTGATTATCAACTTACTGGCATTATGAGTAAGGGGTCCCTGAAACGATCAATTTCTATTGCAGTAATATTGTCAATCGCTTCATTTGGTAGATGATCAATTTGCACATCAATGTGTATCAATCACGTAAAACTTGACAATTGCAATTAATGATCATTTCAGGGGCCCTTTGTTCATAAAACCTATATGAATTGAACACATTCAACACCTACTACAACAATAATCTTATCCAGAGCTATTTAAAATTAAAATACATCATGCCAACTATCATTTTAGGCTTAGCAGCTACATTTGCTGAAAAGTACCATTTGAAACATTTACTTAGTATAAGTATAAAGCCTTATCTGCACTGGGGCACTTTTTAGCAAGTAATTTTTTCAGAACAAGATTGAATGTAGGCAAGGCATGCAACAAGTCCCAAAACGTGTAGGTATCCACTTTTGCCCTAGCACTGTCAATGCTTGGTGGGTTACACTATGGTGCCGGGACCACATTATACAGACATCGCCGTTGATTATCGATAACCGTAGGTGTAGCCACCACTTACGGCGATAATTTGACCGAATTTAACTATCGTGATATTTAAAGTGTATAAGAGAGTTGACGTTGTAGTGTGGCCGGGGCACAAAATAATGGCACCTAAGAGAGTCAGTGGAGTCTTAAGTCAAACTTCACATCATTGTATTAGCACATGCACCACTTGCATAATCGAAACATCAAGCCTGAGAAAGTATAGAGCTTCAGTATATGGTATAAATTACATGAAACTTTTTATTATCTATCTATGACAACAATAAATTGACACAACTGTGAGAGAGAGAGAGAGAGAAAGAAAATGTACATTCAAAGTGGTACACTGGAACTACAAGTATATTTATGCCTCCTATCTACATTATTTAACATTAAGATATATTTTTATCATTTTGGGCTGAGATAATACTGACAAAAATAAAATTAAAACCAGATACCCTGTAAAAATTTCAGGAAAGAAATTATTTGGGATTTAAAAACTCATCCTCTCTTTGTGTAAACCTTAAAATAATTGCTTTGTTTGTTTCACTAAAATATTCAGTTGCCGTCGAAAATAGTTTGAATGTATTACCACATTTAATAACAATAGACTTCTGTAATATCTAATAGAGACTAGTTTTTTTCATGATGCGCAAGAACTCCTCTTGATTTATTTCTCCATCACCATCTCTGTCAGCCTCGTCTATCATTTCATGAAGCTCTTCATCTGTTAGGTTTTCACCAAGTTCCTTTGCCACCCTCTTAAGATTTTTGAATGATATCTTGCCTGAAAATATTAAGTTAAAAGTGTTAGCATGGTACTTCAACCTTGAATTTTAGGTGAATAATTTTGATAAGTACTAATTTGTTTTCCTTATGACTAAAGTTACATATGATTCAACGAGACAAGTCTGAACAGGTGGTTGTTCTAATATTCACATCTTATAACTGCAAAGCTAGTGAATTTACTTCTAAGAATGTCTGAGAAACCTGTCCCTAGCTAAAATTACACTTGAATATCCCTACAAATGTATGAACCAGTGATTGTTCATATGAAAAATGTACTCTTGAAAAATATAGTCCTGAAAACTGTTGAGCACTAGTTCCTAGTTCCTAGTTAGAAGGTATGGTTTCCGCACTTAGTCCTTCATGTGGACCATTGTGCGTGGGCCATAGCGGCCTTCAGGGGGAGTGGGGGGTTATTCCAACCAGCCCACCTCATTCCAGAAGTCGATCAAGTCTCTAAGTCTGTTCAAAACATCTGCGAAAGATCTGGGTGTTCCAAGAGTTTTAGTTCTAATCTGGGTGACGCCTGTGCAATCAAAGAGCACATGCGTTACGGTTTCCTCAGCCTCCAGGCAGGCCCTGCACAGAGGACTGTCCGTTATTCCCATTGTGTGGAAGTGTTTGTTTAGTGAGCAGTGTCCTGTGATAGTTCCCGTCACCAGGCGCAAACTATGCCTGTCCAGGCGTAACAGACGTCTGGTTAGCTTGCCATCTATAGATGGCATGGCCTCCCTAGACTGCCTGCATCCTGGTGTCGAGGACCACCAACTCTCCGCCTGTGTATGAGTGGACTCCTGTAGCCACCTGCGTAACTGGTTGAAGGGGATGGGTACAATTGGTTCAGGTCCACAGACTGACGTGCTAGATGCTCTCCTAGCTAAATCGTCAGCTGCGTCATTACCCAGTGATCCGCTGTGTCCTTTTATCCATTGCAGTGTCACAGTATTGCGGTTTGATACCGCTATACGCTCCAGTGCAATGTGACATTCTAGTGTAAGTCTCGAGGAGATGTGTTTTCTCTGTAAGGATTGGAGTACGGAGGCACTGTCGGAGAGTATACGTATACGAGTATCCGTAACTCTCCTTGCCTCTATGGCGTAAGCCGCTTGTATAATGCCCACACACTCTGCCTGGTAGACAGTGTTGAACATTCCCAGCGGGCTGGATATGTTAATGTTGAGGTCGTATGAGAAGACTCCGACTCCGGTTCCGGAGTCGGTCTTAGATCCGTCGGTGTATACTCTCAGCTCTTGCGGGCCTGAGTAGTCACACCGTTCTTCTGTGAGTATTATGTTATAGTTCTTTTGAAAGTAGTGTTGTTTCGGTGCTCTATCGCATGGTGACGCCATCATTGGTTGTCGTTTGATCGCATCCTCCTTTATGCGTGTATGCTTGATTCTAGAATCATTACTCAAGGTTCCTGCTATATGGAGCCTAAAGGCAGCCAGGGCTGCCTCCTCTCGCACGATAAGGTGCAGTGGCGGCAATCCCAGCATTACCTGTAGTGCGGCCGTGGGTGCCGTTCTTATGCAACTAGTGATCGCTACGCATGCGAACCGCTGCAGCTTTTCGAGATCTCTCCGGGCTGTGCTCAAGTCTGTCCTGGGCCACCAGACTAGTGAGCCATATGTGATGATTGGTCTGATAACAGTGGTGTATAGCCAGTAAGTGACCTTGGGGCCAATCCCCCAATTCCTGCCGAGCAAACGCTTGCATTGCCACAGGGATATACTGGCTTTTGTGATGATGTAGTTGGTGTGTTTAGCCCAATTCAGCTGTTTGTCCAAAAAGATGCCCAGGTATTTGGTTTCAGTTGATAGGCTTAGGGTAGTTCCAAAGAAACTTGGTAGTTGTAATGTTGACAGCTTCCTCTTTTTTGTGAAGAGAATCAGCTCGGTTTTCGTGGGATTCACTGATAGTTTGTGTTTGCTGCACCAGTCCTCTACTATTTTCAAAGCTTGGCGCATAAGATTACATAAGGTGTTTTCGTGGGTGCCATTTATTATTATGGTTAAGTCATCGGCGTAGCCTACGGTGTAATATCCTTTGTCATTGAGGGTTTTAATGAGGCTGTCAACAACCAGGTTCCATAACAGCGGAGAAAGGACTCCCCCTTGCGGGCATCCCTTTGCCACAATGGCCCTTGTGCTGTCGTTCACTGTTACCTGCACAGCTCTTAGTTTGAGCATGTTGGTGATCCAACCTCTTAGTGTCAAGTCTATGCCATGTTTGTCGAGGGCCATGTTGATGCTGTCAAACATGGTTTTGTCAAAGGCGCCCTCTATATCAATGAAGGCAGCCAATGATGAGCATTTGTGGTCCACTGCGCATTCAATTTTGGATACTACACTGTGCAGTGCAGTTTCAGTTGATCTGCCAGTGGAGTATGCATGCTGTTGTTTATGGAGTGGTTTTACCCGAAGAGGTCCATCACGGATATACCTGTCACAGAGTCTCTCGAGAGTTTTCAGTGAAAATGATGTGAGGCTTATAGGTCTATAAGCCTTAGGTTGTGTATAGTCAGGTTTTCCAGGTTTGGGTATAAAGATGACTTTCACTTCGCGCCATGCAAGGGGTGTGTATCTGAGTGCAATGCAGGCTCGATATATCTCTAACAGCCATGGTGTCAAAAGATCCCCTCCCCACTGCAGTAAGGCTGGGAAAATGCCATCCAGTCCTGCAGCCTTATATGGCTGAAAGGAGTCGATAGCCCACTTTATCCGGTCTTTTGTTACTATGTTGTGTGCTCTAGACCAATCTTGCTCCGTTGGGGTCCATTCTGATTCACCCTCCCACGTCCTGTCCTCTAAGAGTCTACAGTCTGGAAAGTGGGTCTCAAGAAGGACCTTGCTAGTTTCTTGGTCGGTCGTTGTGTATGAATTATCGGGTTTTTTCAGCGCGCCAAGAGTTCGGTCCTGATCGGTTGATAGGATCTTTCTTACCCTTGCGGCTTCATTATTTGTCTCAATTGATTCGCAGAATCTCCGCCAGGCGGTTCTCCTGGCAGTTCTGATCTGCTTCTTGTATGTGTATTGTGTCTCTTTGTATATCTCCCAGTCATCCGGGAGTCTAGTGTTTTTTGCTCTGTTGAATTGTCTACGTAATGCATCTCTGAGTTTACTAAGTTCAGCATTCCACCAGGGGTTTCTCTCACCCTTGGTTTGTGGCTCTCTTAGTTTACAGCATGCATAGTATGCTTCGATTAGGTATTCTACTGTTGAGCACTTACATGCAAACGGCCTCTAGTAGGCAATAATAGAGAAATCAAACTCAGTAGATTGCAAAAGTTGAGATCTAGTTTAACATAAACAAAAAGCTTAAGTAGACAGCTTCATAATATTAGTACTTACCAGTCTCATCATCATCAAATAACTTAAATGCCTTCATAATCTCCTCTTTGGTGTCCTTTTCTGCCATTTTCACAGTCATCAACTCTTGAAAGTCTTCATAAGACACTTTACCGTCTCCTTTGTCTATTTCTGCAATCATCTTTTTAATTTCTTCCTTTTTAGGTTCAAAGCCTAGAGCACGGATAGCTACCTTTAGTTCTTTTGTATCTATTTTTCCAGTACTTTCTGTGTCAAACAGATCAAATGCTTCTTTTATGTCTCTCCTCTGCTCATCTGTCAACTCAAACTTAGGTCCTGACTTCTTGCGGACTCCTCCTGTGTTGTTGGAGCCCACAGGTTTCTTTTGAACGTTAGCTACAGCAGTTGCCTGAAATATTTGGTTAAAAACACTGTATATTATTCATCAAGTAGAAACAGTGTAGTCCTGGTATCCTTTTGTATTCTGCTAACATTTCTTTAGGACTTTAGGGGTAAATAGGCAAATAGTATATGTTAATAAGATATGTACAAATAATCATAATAAACAACGAGCGACAGGTATCTAATAAATCAATATGTGCAAACATTCACTTACCATTATGATAATTGGGAAAATATAAATATCCTGGGGAGTGTCACATATAAATCTATGATTACAAGATATGTATCATATCTTTAATTAACAGAGAAGAGGAATCTATTCAAAGTATCGATCCAACTTCTATTTTTATTTCCAAATCAAATAACCATAACATTGAATATTATTGTAAATCTACGGTAAATCGTGCTGTTAACTTTGGCTTTGCTTGTCAGCTTGTCTGTTGGTTGACATTGACAGATGCGATCGTCATGACAATTTTATTGACAGATAGGGCTGGATCACAGAGGCTGGGATGACGCGGCGCGCTGTGCGACAATTGTGCAATTTATTTATTTTCTCAGGTTGATACTCGTGCGTCGTATTTTTATAAATCTCACGGGTGTTAACCAAGGTGAGATTTTAAGTTTGAGTAGATGGATTAGGCAGTTCGTACTGCATTTAAATTATTGTCTAATTATAACTTTAGGAATTTCCGGACTATTATACGACATGTGTTACAGCTACTTCTTTGGAAAGGTTGAGATTACATTTAAACTGTTAGATAACTGTTTCCGTGATAATACCAGTCGTCGATACCAGTATTGGGACTATGGTTTTTTTTTTTTTTTTTTTGTGGATGGGAAATCATCAAATGACTTCTCCCGCTCCGGGCAGAGCGGGAGGGTGTGTCAGACTTTTACTGACTAAAACCCACCCGTGTTCCTTCAGTTGCCCGTGCCAGGGTCACGGTATCTCTTTCGAACTACCCGCGACCCCGGCGGCTTGGGACTATGGTTACTCTGTTCTATTAGAACTTTTTGACCCGACTAATTTATCTGGCCTGCTAGGGTTCCGTACCCGAAGGGTACCAAACGGAACCCTATTACTAAGTCTCCGCTGTCCGTCCGTCTGTTACAGGGCTGTATCTCATGAACCGTAATAGGTAGACAGTTGAAATTTTCACAGATTGTGTATTTACGGTTACAACAACAAATAATAAAATAAAGTTAAAATTTATGTTTTTATTTTTATAAAATGAAAAGTTTATTATATGGGGGACCCATACAATAAACTTTTCATTGTGTCTGCTAATTAGCGCGCGACGTAGCGACGGGTTAAACAAAATCAATCTGCTTAGCCTTTTCCCAACTATGTTGGGGTCGGCTTCCAGTCTAACCGGATGCAGCTGAATACCAGTATTTTATATGGAGCGACTGCCTATCTGACCTCCACAACCCAGTGACTGGGTAATACGATACCCCTTGGTAAGACTGGTTGTCAGACTTTCGGACTTCTGACGACCCATAACGACTGTCAAAGATCCACGAATGACAGCCGGGACCAATGGCTTAACGTGCTTTCCATGGCATGGAGTCTCGGTATGTAAAGATTGTCACTCATCCACGGACTAACCCCGGCAAGCGTAGTCGACCCGTGGCTTTTATTACTTAGCCACGAGTTCCTCTAGTTATGATCTTTATACCTACGTAACAAAATTGGTTTAAATGTAGGTATATCATGTACCATATACTGTATTTAATCAACAAATACTAAAAACGCCGATTCATAAGGTATTTTGTTAAAATATGGGCGATTTCTGCAACTGCAAAAAATAACTTTGTAATTCACAGAATCATTATGAAATACAAAGTTATCTATGCGATTGTTAAACATATATGGTACGGAACCCTTCGTGTGCGAGTGGCCGGTTTTTTTTTATTTTTCAATTCCTTAGATATCAAACTTATACAAAAAAACAAAAAAAAAAATAATAAAAAATAAAATAATCTTATATTATTATATAAAATTCTCGTGTCACAATGTTCGTTCCCGTACTCCTCCGAAACGGCTTGACCGATTCTCATGAAATTTTGTGAGCATATTGAGTAGGTCTGAGAATCGGCTAACATCTATTTTTCATACCGCTACTTTTTATCCCAGTCTACGCGGGTGAAACCGCGGGGCGCAGCTAGTAATAATATAAAAATTTCAAAATGCCTCAAAAACATTTTTTTAGTAAAAAAAAATCCCTTCTAAAAAAATCAAGGCTCGGTCTCGAAAAAAATTGTCCGGTCAAATTAGTCATAAAAGCAGTGGTCAAATACTTACAAAAATTCCGAGAGCTAAATTTTGGTGGAGACCTTAGGTAAGCACGGCTACAGATCAAGCTATACATTTCCAGTATCAGCTGATCTGGCATTGTATAGAATTTCCTCACAATGAGAGGTCAGTGTAAACTGGAAATTTATATCTTGATGTGTAGCCATGTGTACACCATTAGAAATAAAGTGTCAAAAGTCCCCATCGATCCTATGTGTGCTATAAAAGTTATTCGGGGTCAAAATTTGAGGTTTTTTGGATTTTTCTCGTAAACGGTAATTTGTATTAAAAAAATAGGTCAGAAAAAAATTCAAGATCATAAAATTTGCTATAGGTGTGCCCGGGTTTCCCTCAATTTCCATAGGATCCCCTCATCAGTTTCCGACTTGGTGACAATGGGACCACCTCGAGAGCATACCCTTTCAAACAAAAAAAGAATTTTCAAAATCGGTACATAATTGACGGAGTAATCGGTGAATATACATAAAAAATATATCCATATATACAGGTTGTCCAGTAAATAGCACGACATACTGCAGGAGGTGATAGCTTGGGTCCATACCTATCAAAACAACACAATATATGTTCAGCAAAATCTTACGGATTTACAGTTTTACAAAATTATCCGAAATATTGAAAAATCGCTACCTTGAAACAGATTTTTAAGCATCTCGTAATGAAAAATTCCTTTTCTAGTATTTTTTTTTTACATCAAATTATTTGTGAATAGTTACTTTACTCATTGATAAGTCTTTTTTCTATCAAAAACAAGAATGTTTTCAAGAAATAGTACTTTTTGTTTAAATTTTCACAGAACAATTTTCTTATCGCTTAACTTTTTAAATTTTGTAAAACTGTAAATCCGTAAGATTTTGCTGAACATATATTGTGTTGTTTTGGTAGGTATTGACCCAAGCTATCACCCCCTGCAGTATGTCGTGCTATTTACTGGACACCCTGTATATACCTATATACGCGACGAATTGAGAAACTCCTCCTTTTTTGAAGTCGGTTAAAAAGTAAGGTGAATTTGTTCACCAGCGTGTACTAAAAGGGTAGTCTTGCTCGAATGGATTCATGTGATGTCAATGAAGAAACAGCTGATTCATCTTCATTTGAAAAATTTATAATAAACTTTATCCAGCTTGCTGGATGTTAATAAGTTTTTCAAATTCTCCCTCTCTCTTCTTCTTGAAAGAAGAAATCGAAGACGACATGACTAGAACTCGAATTTGAAGAGTATGAAACATATTAAGATATCAATAGAAATCAATGATAAATATTACAAATCAATAATCAACATCATTATCAATACCAATCAATATCAATAATCAATATACAGTAAATAGAATATTATCCCATGAAACTGGTACTTCATCATAAACAATCGTGGAGTATCAGTATACTCCACGATTGTTTATGATGAAGTACCCCAGTGGGTAACCACGTTAAAAAAAATGCGCCACGTACACACACACACACACCCCCTCACAGCACACCAGCCTCACAGGTGGCGTGGTAATGTGTGTATATTATACACCGTGGCATTTTAATCGTCTTACACCACCATTATGATCCAGCCTGCCCCGTCTGGCTGTCCTATTATTAGCGACGCTCAGTCGACTAATATTTTACCATAGTTTTAAGCCTGGCTGGGGGCTTTAAGTTCGCTTAAAGAACCCACAGGAAACGCCCGGTTGAGCAGTCTCGACCCTCAGTGGTCAACTGTGAGATGCCATACCAAACTCGTCTTACAACGGCACCCCACTTCATGTATCTAATGACTACTAAACATTCATTTAAAAAAAAAAGATATATGTGAACACTTGAATAATTAAAAATATTAAAATATTATATGCAATTTAAATGTCCACAGGCCGTACTATGACGTGAAAAAGATCATGGATCCGTTGAGAAAGAAGGATGGTGCTATAGGTCGTTTACAGCTCTGTCTCTCTCTCACACTGGAACCGTTCAACTTCTGCCCTGCTATAAGAGCTCATAGTAAGCCCCCAGATGACTATGACTAGGTTGGTAGAAAATTTAAAAAAAAAACAAAAATATAAAAAAAATGTTGTGTATTGCAACTTTATCAAAAAAACACGGGACATTAATAAACAATCATAAGTATAAATACATTTTTTATATTTAGGCGGAAGAACACCACTTTTAGGGTGCAGAAGGCATGGTTCCTATGGACTTCATGAGGTGGTAGCAGTGGGGTAGGCGGCTCCTGTGTCCTATTTTCTGGAGAGTCGCAGCGGCTTGCGCGAGCATGCCCGCGCGCTCGCCCGGCGCCGCCAGCACGGCGGCCGGCAGGTGCTTGCACGCCATGTACAGCGCTACGGCGCGCTCCCCATCACCGCCGCCGCCCTCTAGCGCGCGTTCTGTCAAGTATTTACACGTTATGAAACATCTGCATTTGTGAGGAGCATGTTTGGTTTTGATGAACAAAGTGTATTTTAAGAGAAAAGCTGTATTATCCATTTAGCAGTTACCTTGGATGTCTAACGATCTTTCAACCGCCATCGACTTTAGTACTAATCCAAATTTTGAACTTTTCATATTAAAACTTTATTCCGACTGATGTAACGTTCTTAATACAAAATTGTCAACTTAGACTCGACTTCTAAACGGTTTCATGGACACTAAATAGCTATAGGCGTCATAACAACAAAACTTCCCTCGTTCAGTGTCCCTAAAAGAGTTAACAGATTCAACTATTTAGAACTTTACATTAGTCGGAATAAAGTTCAAAATGCAATAAAGTACAAGTAGAAAAAGTAGTAGTAGTAGTAGTAGTAGTAGTAGTAGTAAGATAAGATAAGATAAGATAAGATAATTTTATTTGTTCAAAACATGAGTATACACACACATAGCATGCAAGATGACAAATATAGTAGTATAGTAGTAGTAGTAGCAGTAGTAAGTAGTATAGTGCCGTGAAAAACTGAATCGAAAATCGCGATAAATACTCTTAGGGCCTTCTATAGTGTCCTTTTCTAGTTGGGATCCAGTATAATAAGAATTCAGTAGTATGTCTTATATTACCTTTGCCACAGATGATAGACGAGCGATTAAGCCTCGGTCTAAGACTGCCGTCCAACAGCTGTTGAGTGCGTCGCGGCGATGCGCCCGCCATCATACGACACACCGCAGACTGCAGGAACACGCGGGAAGTCACCCACTGGAAACGTGAGATACAATTTAGAACTAGATTTATGAAGGAGATGGTGTGGAAGAGACTATTTATGAAGGAGATGGTGTGGAAGAGACTATTTATGAAGGAGATGGTGTGGAAGAGACTATTTGAGACAAGTTAGTGTTTTTAATTATCTATTTCCGCATAACACCCTATATTGAAATTACCAAACGCCGAAAAGATATAATATGTACTCATCCCAAAACCCGCTTGCCGTTTACTAAAAGATTCTTTTATTATCTAGATCCGACTCTATACAATACAATTAACAAAAAATGTCCAATATATAAATTGTCTTATCAAAATTGTAAGAAGTCTGTCCGCACATTTCTTCAAGATAACACCTATGAGGAAACAGAAAAATATATAATTTAATTAATTCATGATAAGTTTGTATATTGTACCTCTCACCCAAAAGATAGACCCACACTAATCCAATCCCTTTACTTACGCACGCTTACACAGTCGCACACTCATGCTCACGCACCTACACACACACACACACCCCCACACACACACATACCCCCACACACAAATACACATACACGTACACACATCACACATGCACAGTCACCCATGCAAGCCCATAACATTTAAAACAACGCTAGTGTATAGGCAAGTCTTGCGATATCTTTGAAAGTACACAAAATAAGCGTGTGCCCTTGCATACACACTTCAATAGCCGAATGTCTAACACGTAGCAACTGATGCTAAGCTGCGGCCCTGTGTACAGTGCATTATAGATTTTCATTTTAGGTATCATCAAATTATTACTGTTCAATAAAATGCATTATCGTAAACCATACTCGGGAAAAAAGTTAAGCTTTTTCTCAGGTGTATAATCAAATACTGACCGGCAAGTTCTGGGAGATCCTCCTCAATGAATGCAGGTCTCGTTGGAAGGCTCGCAGCTGCACGTGCGGCGCGGGCCCACAGAACGCGTCCACGTCGCCCACGCACGCGCGGTCTGCGCTCGCCTCCCACACGCCTGCGCGGACCTCCAGCAGCCAATCACAGCACAGGACTTGCATAAGCTGTCAGAATTGACATAATTGTGTCAGAAAATATGCAATGGTTTTTTTTCTTATTTGGTCACTTATTTGCGTGAGCACTTTCTAAATGCTGAGACTGACTTGTATCGTTTGTTTGTAATTATCGAGTTTTTGTAACGTGTTACAGTAGTCAGTGCAGCGAGCCGAGTTGCTCGATGCGAGCGCCCGATCCTCCGCTCAACTGTCAGTTTTTTGGTGAATACTTTTGAAACGCGTTACAGTAGTCAGTGCAGCGAGCCGAGCCGCTCGATGCGAGCACTGCGAGCGCATGTTTACCGCCATTCTGAATAAAAATGGAGCACGCTTGAGTCAAGTGCTAGAAGCGAGCGTTCGCCACGTATTGTGAATCGCCGTTTTGTAATCAAGCTCGCCTCGAATGATACGTTACAAACAAACGTTACAGGTCAGTCTCCGCCTTAAGACTACTAATTAAAGGTGAGCACAAGGATTAGCTTTCGGTATGCATTGCCTGATAAGACTATATTTAGTCACGATAATTATCTTCGATCATTATCGAAAGTATGTGCCAATGTGCTTGAATTTTAATTCGAGTACCTAGTTATTATTATTTCGTTTATTCATTTTTGTTCTTATAAAATACATTTTTAAATATTTCTTAAAAAATATATAAAAAACATTTAAAAATATAGAAAATAGTAGCCCCCCGGTATCGGGAACAGGGTCCAAGCTACCGGCGGTCAGGGCTCCAGAGAAAGGAACCTCCTAACAATGCGCGCCGTGTCCAGAAGTACCGCTCTCTGAATCAGGCCCTTAATCCAGCTGCCCAATGAGAGCCTCCTTAGATGTTGGTCGAGGCTCTTGGCAATTAAGCCATTGGCTGATACGACTATCGGCACAATGATCGCTGAGTCCACATCCCACATGTCGATAACCTCGCGAGCCAAGTCAAGATACTTGATTTGTTTATCTTTCTCGGCTTTCACGAGGTTCCCGTCATGCGGGACCGTTATGTCAATAATCATTGTGCGCCGCTCTGTTCGATCCACCACCACTATATCAGGCTTATTGGCAACAATAGTCCTGTCAGTGATGATGGATCGATCCCAGTACAATGTGATATTTCCATTTTCGAGAACTGGGTCGGGCACACATACCTATAGTACGGCACTTCCGATTCCGCAAGGTTGTATTTCAGTGCAAGTTGCTGATGGATAATCCTGGCTACAAGGTTGTCTATGCAAGTACTCTTCGTTAGCAAGACGAGAACACCCGGAGATAATGTGTCGGATTGATTCTCCCGGACGGTGGCATGCCCGACAGATGTCAACCGTGCCGTCTTTCACAATATATTTCCGGTAGTTGTTCTTCATCATAACTTCGTCCATTTATTATTATTAAAATCCTGTGATGTCCCACTGTAGGGCAAAGGCTTCCCTATTCTCTTTGCAGTTCCATTCTTTCTTCTTCCAGTACCTACTTGAAATAGTAATTTTCGATTTTGAGTCAGTATGCGTTAGCAAGCACAATGGTATCAAAACAAACTGCCGTTGTACTGCTGTGTGATTTATTTTGAAAATATATGACGTCACAAAGGATTACTACGCAAGTGGTGACACTTTTTGTGTTGTGTGTGCAAGAGTTTGGTCACGCCATCGAAGGAGTGATCCTTCGAAGACGTGGTCAAACTGCCCTTTTTAGGCATTCCCTTGTCTGCCTGTGTGAGAGCAAGTTAGTTAGAGGGTTACTGGATTTATACTGGACAAGACACCTGCCCACGCTTCACACGGTTTTTAAAAAACATGAACTTTTCTTTATTATATGTTATGTTATGTTCTGTATTATACACATAAGCCTTCCGGAATAGTCCTCTAAATGATGGTGAAAACCGCATCAAAATCCGTTGCGTAGTTTAGAAGAACAATGCGGTCACACGGACAGACACGAAAAGCGACTTTAATTTATAATTATGTATAGATGTATACCGTTCATAACATTTATGAAAATAGCACTACTCAATTACTTCATGTTTTTATAGACAATTTTAACTACGGATAAAAAATTTAAAAATACAAACTACGACAAAAATATATTAATATTAATAAGCAATAAAGTAAAAAAATAAACCATGCAAGAAACACCTTCGATGCGACCGATGAATGCAACTAATGCGAGATTTGCCTTGTAGTAATATTGCACAACTCATGTAAACTAGTGCAATGCAACTACAATGCACTCCCGTAATAGTTATTTCTTCAAGCTCCTTCTAAATATGATTCAAAGAATAAAACTGAAAATGAGCATAAAAATAACGAGCAAAAAATAAGTTTTAAATGAAATTATGTATATTTAAAAAAATAAAAATATTCAAACCTCATGTGTTGGAACTTACCAACATAAGTTGTGTAGGTTTTCGGCAACAGTAATATGCCAAGGAATCAGCTAACCTGGTTCCAGCAATATCACACACCTGAAAATTAAAATAGATTTAAGTTAGACCTCCCTCTTCTAAAATTATTACTATAAAAAACAGCTTGAGTAATATTTGAACGCCCCATGTGTCAAGTAATTTTCAGAACAATGAACCTGCTTTAATATTTAAACACTGATTCACTGTTATTAGATAAACCAGCTAAATGGTATTCATAACATTTGCTAACCACAACTGTACGTAGCTACTTAATTTTTTTACAATCGAGGTAGCATGGCTTTAAAAGGATTTTTACATTCTGGCACTGCACCAAAATTCTTCAATTAATTGGAAAGATTTAGCTCAACAGTCGAGCTATCAATAAAATAACCAGTAAATCGCAATCCTCCTCTTCTTAATATTTTACAACACAAAAAAGATTGGAGTCGAATCGCTTCATGAATTTTCATTAAAGAAAAACTCGACGCACCCGTAAAATTTTCGCCTAGCTTACAACAAACACTTGATATAATAAATGTGCACACACCTTGAGTATTGTCTCTGCAGTCCTCTCGAAGGAACGTTCATCTCGACACTGAGCGAGGCTCAACAAGCCGCGGCGGCTTTTGTATGCCATATGCAATGCCCTACGAATAATAGTACAATAGCTATATTTTCATCAGCTCATGTTTATGCTATGAAAGACAATAGTTATTAATACAACAACTATAAACTATACACTTTTGTTTTATAAACATCGATGTGCGACTAGTTTTCGCATGTATGAGAATCTTCTCATTGTTAATTAGATTGCTGTTGAATAATAATTTATTTTAATTTACTTGCTATTGACCTGTATTTTATACAGGAATTATTTTTGTGTTTACATTATGAATCCATGAGGACATAATTAATTATTGTGGAATGCTGAGAGAAAATAGTAATCCAAGTTTATTCATTTATATCTAAACCCGATTTTCCAGAGTACGAGTAACTTGAGGGTTTACGCCGTAGGTAAGTACAATATTTTATTGTTAATCACTATATTATATGTAAGTTCACAATTAAATTAAATGACTGAAATAACATTTAGTAACCAAAAATGACCCCATTTTTTTTTTATTTTATCTGCTCAATAAATTGAAGTGATCACTCTATACATACCCTGGTAAAGGATCTTCGCAGTTGGCGAGCGGTTCGGGAAGCATGTTTAGACGGTCGCCAATTTCCACGGCTTTACCAGTATCGGCCAGCAACCATGTAGCGGCCACACCTACAATGTTGGCCCACCACTCCATTACGGGGTCCCAGCAGCCTGCAAGGTTAGTTATTGTGTACTAAGTTTACTAATATTATTTACTAGCCGTTGCCCGCGGCTTCGCCCGCGTGGATGTCGGAAATTATCCCACGGGTTATCAAATAACAGTGTTAATAGGTATGGGTGGACAATGTAGGCCTTTCAACAACTACCAGGGACTCAACAAAATAGATAATAGTCAACAAATGTACAGTCTACTAGGCCTGCAACGTTCTCACATTCACAAAATAGAAAACACATTGGATAGGTACTTTTATCCCGGTAGTAGGTTCCCGTGGGATAATAAGTTATTAATTATCCCACATTATTGATATAACCTAAAAATAACAAAATTATATCCTAACATAACTAAAACTATTAAAAAACTAAAATATGGCATCAAAAAATTCCTCCACATCGTTGTCAAGTGGTAAAGTACCCAAGAGACTGGCGGCATTGCCACGTTGTATGGCAATGCTATAAGCCTCTGGCCAAGGTAAAAGCCAGCCCTTGGGTCATGGGAAGTGTCAACCAGCCGCTTGGAGATATTATTATTATTAATTAGTTAATTCGTGGGGAACCTACTACCGGGATAAAAAGCATTCTATGTGTTAATCCAGGTTATAAACTATCTGTGTTCCAAATTTCATCCAAATCCGTTCAGCCGTTTTTGCGTGATTGAGTAACAAACAACCAAACATCTTCACAAACTTTCACATTTATAATATTAGTAGAATTTATTAGAGCTTTATGAACAAGTTGAAAAAATACTTTACAAAGGCGGACTTAATGCCTGGCGCAAATGACTGGTAGACAGTCAACTTTAGGGTGACGCAAAGACAAAACATGGCGAGTGGAATATAAAAGATAGATAAGATAGCTCGAAAATACCTTACTTACACAATTATAATAAAAGTGCAATTTTTTCTTATATATAAATTTGCATTTCAAACAGCTGAAAAGATTACCCATATTTTTGACTATCTTTACAATAGATGAATGATCTGTAAATCGGCCTGTTTTAATGTGTAACTAAAAAAGCATTTTTGGCACCTAGTTTACGCAAAAAAATATTTCAGCAGTTTATGAAGCGGTAGATCCATAAAGTACGTAAGGAAAACTTACCTGTATGGTGCGGAGCGTCTGTGGACACATCATCAGTAATCAACTTGATCAGTTCCAGTACATCACGCGTGTTGCTTCGCTCATCGGCACACAGCAGCATCTGCAGGCTCTTTTGAAGAAGCTCCAGATGATAAGCCTGGGACAAGAGGTACACTATTAGAACTGATAAACATTTTCCCCAAAGTTGATAAATGATTTCATTTCTGTAAGTAGGTTTATACAAACACTTTGACACGTTAATAATATTTTAGAAATTAGTTGAGGCCAGTATTCCCCATCCGACTACTCTGTGAAGACACCGAAACAAACGTAGAGTTCACAGTATCTCTTACAAACTTTGAGGTCACAGTATCTCTTACAAACTTTGAGGTCACAGTCTCTCTTACAAACATAGAGGTCATAGTATCTCTTACAAACATTGGGGTCACACTCTCTTACAAACTTTGAGGTCGCAGTATCTCTTACAAACTTAGGGGTCACCGTCTCTTTTACAAACTTTGAGATCACAGTTTCTCTTACAAACTTAGAGGTCACAGTATCTCTTACAAACTTTGAGGTCACAGTCTCTCTTACAAACTTAGAGGTCACAGTATCTCTTACAAACTTTGAGGTCACAGTCTCTCTTACAAACTTAGAGGTCACAGTCTCTCTTACAAACTTTGAGGTCACAGTATCTCTTACAAACTTAGAGGTCACAGTCTCTCTTACAAACTTTGAGGTCACAGTATCTCTTACAAACTTAGAGGTCACAGTATCTCTTACAAACTTAGAGGTCACAGTCTCTCTTACAAACTTAGAGGTCACAGTATCTCTTACAAACTTAGAGGTCACAGTCTCTCTTACAAACTTTGAGGTCACAGTCTCTCTTACAAACTTAAGAGGTCACAGTCTCTCTTACAAACTTAGAGGTCACAGTCTCTCTTACAAACTTAGAGGTCACAGTCTCTCTTACAAACTTTGAGGTCACAGTCTCTCTTACAAACTTAAGAGGTCACAGTCTCTCTTACAAACTTTGAGGTCACAGTCTCTCTTACAAACTTAAGAGGTCACAGTATCTCTTACAAACTTTGAGGTCACAGTCTCTCTTACAAACTTAGAGGTCACAGTCTCTCTTACAAACTTAGAGGTCACAGTCTCTCTTACAAACTTTGAGGTCACAGTCTCTCTTACAAACTTAAGAGGTCACAGTATCTCTTACAAACTTTGAAGTCACAGTATCTCTTACAAACTTTGAGGTCACAGTCTCTCTTACAAACTTAGAGGTCACAGTATCTCCTACAAACTTTGAGGTCACAGTCTCTCTTACAAACTTAGAGGTCACAGTATCTCTTACAAACTTTGAGGTCACAGTCTCTCTTACAAACTTAGAGGTCACAGTATCTCTTACAAACTTTGAGGTCACAGTCTCTCTTACAAACTTAAGAGGTCACAGTATCTCTTACAAACTTAGAGGTCACAGTATCTCTTACAAACTTTGAGGTCACAATCTCTCTTACAAACTTAGAGGTCACAATATCTCTTACAAACTTAGAGGTCACAGTATCTCTTACAAACTTAGAGGTCACAGTATCTCTTACAAACTTTGAGGTCACAGTCTCTCTTACAAACTTAGAGGTCACAGTATCTCTTACAAACTTTGAAGTCACAGTCTCTCTTACAAACTTTGAGGTCACAGTATCTCTTACAAACTTTGAGGTCACAGTCTCTCTTACAAACTTAGAGGTCACAGTCTCTCTTACAAACTTTGAGGTCACAGTCTCTCTTACAAACTTAGCGGTCACAGTATCTCTTACAAACTTAGAGGTCACAGTCTCTCTTACAAACTTAGCGGTCACAGTATCTCTTACAAACTTAGAGGTCACAGTCTCTCTTACAAACTTAGAAGTCACAGTCTCTCTTACAAACTTAGAGGTCACAGTATCTCTTACAAACTTTGAGGTCACAGTCTCTCTTACAAACTTAGAGGTCACAGTCTCTCTTACAAACTTTGAGGTCACAGTCTCTCTTACAAACTTAGAGGTCACAGTATCTCTTACAAACTTAGAGGTCACAGTTTCTCTTACAAACTTAGAGGTCACAGTATCTCTTACAAACTTTGAGGTCACAGTCTCTCTTACAAACTTAGAGGTCACAGTATCTCTTACAAACTTTGAGGTCACAGTCTCTCTTACAAACTTAGAGGTCACAGTATCTCTTACAAACTTTGAGGTCACAGTATCTCTTACAAACTTAGAGGTCACAGTTTCTCTTACAAACTTAGAGGTCACAGTATCTCTTACAAACTTTGAGGTCACAGTCTCTCTTACAAACTTAGAGGTCACAGTATCTCTTACAAACTTAGAGGTCACAGTCGCTCTTCAAGTCAAGATTTGGTCAACGTTGACGTTATGGTCAAGAATTATTTAGATAAATTATAAATTTCTGTAGTGAATCTAACGTTGTGAGTGGGGACTGTAAGTATCTAAGGAGAAAACCTGATTTTACCTGAAGGCTGAGGCAGGCAATCTCGCCAAGGACAGTTCATGTAAGCCTCTACTCGAATGGCGAAAAGGACTCGTCCAATTATAAATAGTTTTGCATTATCTATAACTACTATCAAACTTACAACTGCAGTATTATGGCATTATGCTAGGCACAAGCACGTTTTCAACATCCGTAGGACTAGCCGCGTCAAATAAGTGCTTCTGCTGCATCGAGCGTATACAGTTGATTACATCGACTTTGCAAGCACGTTTAGTCTTTTTTTTTAGCACAAAAACAAAATTTTGGCTCATTTACACCAACACGACTGCAACCTTCAGCGATGGATTTTGGATAATGGAAGGCGGTGTAGTCGAAATGCTGCTTATAAAGAGGTCGAAAAAGGATTTGATTTGATGTCATCATACCTGACTATTGGGATGCAGCTGCACCTCCCAACTTTTTGGTCTATTACCAATAAGATAAACACCCTCTATAATAACCACCTTATTATGTGCACCTTGGCAATGTCTCTGTTAAGAGCGTCGTAATTCATAATATCTTCATTTATGTAATCAATTGATAAAGTTATTATGTCATAATATTGATAGCTCGAAGGGAAACTATGCAGATCGCCATAAGCTGATTCATTAACAAGTAGTGTAACAATAAGATTGTTTAATACATTAGGTAATACAGCTCTCAGTGATGTCACCTTAATTACAAACAAATGATACCAGCCGGACTGACATTACAAATATGTAATGCTCTTCAGGTGTGTTAATGCACTTGGTTTTTAATAACTCTACAGTGGTTAGGTTGATACTTTTGTATCTATTTTTTTTTTAAGTTTACGGGCTTATTTAATTATATTTTCAATATGAGTTGCCCCGTATTCATTGGAAACAATGTTGAGTAGCAATCACGCAACATTGTTGCCAAAACATTCGATCACAAGATGTTCTTTTCTTTATACGTAACATTAGAATGTTGCCAGCGAAACTGCAGTATTATATGTTCCCAGTAACATGTTACATGTGTAAATGTAGTGCTGTTCCACAAACGATGGGAACATAATATGTCCCACAGGTCCGTTCTGCTGCACGTTACAGGAACTGACGGACGCTAGTGATGGCGCCAAACACGAGCCGAATTCTGGACCGAGTCCATTGAGATCGCCATCGACACGCTAAGGAGGAGTAGGAGGAGCATGTTTCCCGCAACACAAAAACATGTTGCTAAAACAATATTAAGCAACTTTGTTTCTAAATGAATAGGTACGTGGCTTTAGACTTGTTTGAAAACTGAATTAAAGGCTGACGCAGATCTGGGCGAGCCGCACCACTGCAAAAATCCTCGTACATCACTTTCGTACATTAGGGCGAGAATACACATGCCTCTAACTAGCACAAAAGTATGCAAGTAGCTTGCATGCCGTGTAACTTTTGATTGGTGAATGTCACAATGGCATACCAGCTATTTGCATAGTTTTATACACGGCATCTGTACTCCCGCCCTTATGTATGAACCATATAACACCAGCACCACAATTTTTTGTACTGAAATATGTTGGGATGCGGCTCGGTGCGGTTGTTATGTGCACTTAGCTTAAATTGTACAAGAGCCTTACCCTCATAGCATAAGCCAATGGATCAGCAGGGTCTGGCAGTCGACAGAAGAGCGCACAAGTAGCAGGATTACGTTCATATGTCCATCGACGTGTGCGCAAGAAACGCATGCCGCGCGCACTGCCCACCCAACGTAGACGCACAGGCCACTCAGATAACGAGTCTGTGCACGATACGCGGCAGAGACTGAGGTAGTATCTGGAGATAAAAATATTTTACATTTATATATATTTTTATTTTTTTTACGTTTCTTAGCATAGAATCAGTCTTCAGTAGAATATGATTTGACTGAATAACAGAACAGTTTCTGATTTGAAGCAAATACAATATTACCATTAAAATTACAGAACCAATACCTTCGAAACGAATTAATTCTAAAAACACCTTTTTTACGACACTACATTTTAATATTAGGTTGGGGAAAAAGTCTTTTCGCATTATAGTATGTATGAACTTAAAATAAAATCTCTTTGGCTATACTATTTGTATCTGGCTGGTTTTGGTATCATTGAAAGTTTAAATTTTAAAGAACATAATTCCAAATTCAAATTAGAAAACTGTGTGATTTTCATTTGTTATTCGTACTGTCAAGACGAGTGAATCTAATGAAGAAATTCGATACATTTTAAAATTTTACTACAAAAAAGGTAAAAATGCAACGCAAGCCGCGAAAAAAATTTGCGATGTTTATGGACCCAGTGCAGTGTCTGTGAGAGTAGCACAAATTTGGTTTAAGCGTTTTCAATCCGGAAATTTTGATGTCAAAGATGCACGTCGCTCTGGTCGCCCTATTACGGATAAAATGGATGCCATTTTTGAAAAAGTGAAGCAAGATCGGCATATCAGTAATTACGACGTAGCTGAAGAACTGGGAATTGACCACAAAACAGTTTTGGCGCATTTGAAAAAAACTGGGTACACAAAAAAGCTCGATATTTGGGTACCTCACGAGCGCACTGAAAGAAACCTAATGAACCGTGTACTCATTTGTGATTCTTTATTACGACTAATGAAACCGAACCATTTTTGAAGAAGCTGATAACTGGTGATGAAAAGTGGATCACGTACGACAAGAACGTGCGAAAAAGGTCGTGGTCAAAGGCCGGTCAGGCTTCACAGACTGTGGCGAAACCCGGGTTAACTCGCAACAAGGTGATGCTGTGTGTGTGGTGGGATGGGAAGGGCATTATTCATTATGAGCTGTTACCACCAGGCAGGACCATCCATTCTGAACTCTAGTGCGAACAACTGATGAGATTAAAGCAAGAAGTTGAGAGAAAGCGGCCGGAATTAATCAACAGAAGGGGTGTGGTTTTTCATCATGATAACGCTAGATCTCACACATCTTTAGCCACTCAGCAAAAATTAAGAGAGTTTGGCTGGGAGGTGTTAATGCATCCGCCGTATAGTCCTGACCTTGCACCTTCAGATTTCCACCTGTTTCGGTCTCTTCAGAATCCTTTAGGCAGTGTCAGGTTAACATCACGAGAGGACTGCCAAAACCACTTGTCGCAGTATTTTGATCAGAAGTCCCAAAATTTCTATAGCAATGGGATCATGTCCCTACCTAGAAGATGGCAAAAAGTTATCGAACAAAATGCTACCTACATACTTTAGATAAATGTAAATAATGTATATTAAAAAATGTTTTGAATTTTCTTAAAAAATGCGAAGAAACTTTTTCCCCAACCTATTATAAAAAATGCCTTAAAATATCGAAATGCATTAAAATAGCCTCCCATCAATAATAATAATCAACCTGTATTGTCCTGCTGCAGGGCAAAGGCCTCCCTTTCCTTTTTCCACTCAACTCGATCGTGAGCCAATATGGACCAATCCCTCCTATAAGAGTCAAGTTCATCCCACCATCTGCGCCTGAGTCTTCGGCGATGCCATTGGACGTTTTCAGGAACACATGTTGTGGTGGTATCCCATCAATGATATTTAAATATGCATCCAGTCCACCCTGGGTAGTCATTTACTGACTTAAAAAGGTAAGTGTACCCGTACATTCTCAGCCTTTTACTCTAGCTTCTCGAATGAAAATTATCACAAAATTAATCAATCTGCCTAGCCTTTTCTTAACTATGTTGGGGTCGGCTTCCTGTCTAGCCGGATGCAGCTGAATACCAGTATTTTAAGGAGCGACTGCATATCTGACCTCCACAACATAGTAACTGGGTAATACGATACCCCTTGCTAAGACTGGTTGTCAGACTTTTGGGTTTTTGACGACCCGTAACGACTGTTAAAGATCCACGAATGACAGCCGGGACCTACGGCTTAAGGTGCTTTCCGGGGCACGTATGTAAAGATGGTCACCCGCCTACGGACCGACCGCAGCAAGCGAAGCTTAACCTGATGGATCAACCCGTGCGGCTGTTATTACTTAGCCACGAGCTTATAGCAAAATTGAAGGCACCCCCCTTAAATTTTGCGATAAGCTCGTGGCTAAGTAATAACGAATCTAGCGATTTCATGAAATCATGAGGTTTGAGGTCAATTCTAACTCATGGAGTTGTATTGCAAAATCTAATGATTATAATTCCGTAAAGCCATGTTAGTTATGGCAGCGAATCATATTTTAATGAACATACAACCTGACACTTACCTACAAATTGCAAAAAACCTAAGAAAATTAGAATTTCGCGGGCTACCTTAGCGCATCCTCCTTATGTGACAAATTATGAAGCACGCGTAAACAGCTGTGATTGGTTGAATGCTGCAACTGCCCATCGCATCACTTGACATGCGTTTAATTTTGACGCGTCGATAATTTTCGTCCCAGAAACTGCGTTAGTATGCTTTCAATCAAAAATGTTTATATTCTTACTTACCCACACAACCAATTCCCGAACTTCGGCATATAGTCCTTGAACACCAGCGCGGCCGTAACATACGTATCAGCCAACAGATGCCTATTGCCGGTCACTTCGGCCAGGTTGACTGCTTGTAAGGCCAAGAGCACACGTTCACTTCTACCGCTGTGGCTCGACAAGATCTCCAGTTGCGCGAGTCGATGGGATACTGTTGATACTTCCGCAGCCCAGTGTTGAGTGGCTCTTCTTGAAGGACTGTGGAATTAAATGTTATAGAGCTATGGAGTTGGAATGCTGCACGACGTGGTTCTTTCTAACAAGTCTAAAATAAAAAAATAAAAAAAAAAATTATTGAAGTATAAAGTAAAAATAAGATTTAAAATAATTACAATCGAGGAAAATTTAATTCTAACTGTAATGTAGACCTGCCTGATCTAGGTTTATGAAAACCTGTGTTTCAGGCCATCAATTTACATCAAACATTTAAAAAGGAAGACAACAATAAAATTAGACACTAAATTAAACAGAAGATATACTATTTTCAGTGAAGAGTAAGCAACTATTAGGTTGGGGAAAAAGTCTTTTCGCACTATAGTATGTATGAACTTAAAATAAAATCTCTTTGGCTGTACTATTTGTATCTGGCTGGTTTTGGTATCATTGAAAGTTTAAGTTTTAAAGAATATAATTTCAAATTCAAATTAGGAAAATGTGTGATTTTCATTTGTTTTTCGTACTGTCAAGATGAGTGAATCTAATGAAGAAATTCGATACATTTTAAAATTTTACTACAAAAAAGGTAAAAAAGCAACGCAAGCCGCGAAAAAATTTTGCGATGTTTATGGACCCAGTGCAGTGTCTGTGAGAGTAGCACAAATTTGGTTTAAGCGTTTTCAATCCGGAAATTTTGATGTCAAAGATGCACGTCGCTCTGGTCGCCCTATTACGGATAAAATGGATGCCATTTTTGAAAAAGTGGAGCAAGATCGGCATATCAGTAGTTACAACGTAGCTAAAGAACTGGGAATTGACCACAAAACAGTTTTGGCGCATTTGAAAAAAACTGGCTACACAAAAAAGCTCGATATTTGGGTACCTCACGAGCTCACTGAAAGAAACCGAATGAACCGTGTACTCATTTGTGATTCTTTATTACGACGTAATGAAACCGAACCATTTTTGAAGAAGCTGATAACTGGTGATGAAAAGTGGATCACGTACGACAAGATCGTGCGAAAAAGGTCGTGGTCAAAGGCCGGTCAGGCTTCACAGACTGTGGCGAAACCCGGGTTAACTCGCAACAAGGTGATGCTGTGTGTGTGGTGGGATTGGAAGGGCATTATTCATTATGAGCTGTTACCACCAGGCAGGACCATCGATTCTGAACTCTACTGCGAACAACTGATGAGATTAAAGCAAGAAGTTGAGAGAAAGCGGCCGGAATTAATCAACAGAAGGGGTGTGGTTTTTTATCGTGATAACGCTAGACCTCACACATCTTTAGCCACTCAGCAAAAATTAAGAGAGTTTGGCTGGGAGGTGTTAATGTATCCGCCGTATAGTTCTGACCTTGCACCTTCAGATTTCCACCTGTTTCGGTCTCTTCAGAATTCTTTAGGCAGTGTCAGGTTAACATCACGAGAGGACTGCCAAAACCACTTGTCGCGGTATTTTGATCAGAAGTCCCAAAATTTCTATAGAAATGGGATCACGTCCCTACCTACAAGATGGTAAAAAGTTATCGAACAAAATGGTACCTACATACTTTAGACAAATGTAAATAATGTATATTAAAAAATGTTTTGAATTTTCTTAAAAAATGCGAAGAAACTTTTTCCCCAACCTATTATAATATTTGGGTATTATTATTTTAAAACTAGATTATGTAAGATATGTTTAAATAAAATAAACGAATAATGTTAAAGTAGATAAAGTAGAGACTATTATTAATTAGGTAAAGGCAGCGACTTATATTAGAGTAGGTAAACAGAACTACTTTAAGATTTCTAGTAGTTTTTCCGTGTCTGCGTAATTGAGTTTTGCCAAATATTCCTGTAATAATAAATTACACCTATTATAACTTAAACTATAAATCTTTAGCACTCTCAAAATGGGCGTATAGACCTTCTATGATTGTTTTAAAAGGAGATAACGAGGGGTATTGTTTGCAGTGAATAAAATATAAATAAATAAATATATAAATATGTTTGGACATATCACACAACGCCATCTAGCCCCAAGCTAAGCAACCTAATGCTTGTGTAATGGTAACGAGATGGCTGATAAACTACTTATATACATTTTTTTTTTTTTGTAAATACATACATATTATAGATAGAAAAACACCCAGACTCGGAACAAATACTTGTAGGTCGTACAAATATTTGTTCCGTGCGGGAATCGAACCCGCGACATGCTGCGCAGCAGTCAATCGCTCAACCACTGCGCCAACCGTGTCGTCGAAATAAGCAATCTCCGACAGTCATTATCAATACGGCATAAGATAAATTACCACCTTCACCGTACTATATACTCAGAAATAGATAATATTCTATTCTATTCTATTAGATCGATTGCACGTATCAGGCTTTGTACTACTACTATGCGAACCAGTTGAGCATAGAAACCTAAATATGATCAAATATGTCTGAATGAAATCTAAACATTATAATACAAGCAGCGTTAGTAAACGCAGCTTATTTTGAACCTAAGGCGTATGGTTGCGCATGCGCAGCCAATCCTAGAAGCACATATATCAATAAGCAACATTAACCATTAGCATTACTAGGCTCCTACCTGTCACTCCACAAATCGCCAGCCCGTCTTGCAAGGAAGGATCCAAAGGGTAGTCTCTGCAGCATCTGTCGTAACACAGCAGCAATGAGCGCGGAATACTTCGCGTGCCCCTGACCACCTGCCTGTACGCTCTTCCCCGATACTGCCAGACTTCGATGTAGTTCTAACCGTGCGTTTGTTAAGTCACCCTGAAAATTAATACTTAATCTGTACTTAATAGGTACGAGTAGGTAGATTACTGTTACTGCACTCAGGACTGAAATAATGAAAATTCTCTTGTAAAGAATTATGGCTGTAGTAGCGCTGTAGCAGTGACTTTTTTACGGATTCCTCGGCCTTTGTTACAGCTTACACATCATCTAGTAAGCATCAAAGGCTAAATTGAAAACGTTTTGCTTTGAGCGGCACTCAAAACTTGAACGTAATATCGTAAATAAAATGAAAGTGTTACCTTTTGCAAAAAGTTGTCAGCTTGTCGTTTATGTTTGTAAAAAAGTCCAGCTTCTTTAGATTGTGATTTCGGTACAGAGTCTCCATACACAAGTAACTTGATCAGACAACCTCCCAGGACGAAAAAGTTTATCATATAAATGAAGAATGTACTGAACAGCCACATTCCCCATGATACTCCAGTTGAACCTAGAATATTATAATCAGTCATTTATTTAGAGCTTAGAAAGCATGGCATTTATAAAAAGGTTGAAACTGGAATGAACAAGTTACAAGCCCTACAATCCTAACTAATATTATAAATGTGAAAGTAAGATTGTTTGTTTGTCACGATTTCACGATACAACAGCTGAACTGATTTGGATGAAATTTTGCACATGGGTAGACCATGACCTGGATTAGGACATAGGATACTTTTTATCCTGGTAGGACGTTCCCCTGGGATAATCTCCAAACTGCACGCGGGAAAATCCGCGGGCAAAATCTAGTCATTTGATAATAAGAAAATAAGTCAGTACAGTACTGTTGCCTCCCTTTTGAGATTCATAGGTAAAAACAACAACAACAACAACAACAACAGTAATGTTTTTTTTTTTTTAAGTAAGTAAGTATGTTTTGTACCCCATTAGACCACCAACAAATTATTTTCGAAACATAAATTACAGAAGAAAATGTTAACTAATATTATACTAGATTTAAAATTGACAATTGTTTGTTTGTAATCTCTGGAAGTAGGTAATGAATTACTGATCCCATTACAAAAATTCCTTCACGGACGGAAAGCTTCACTATTGCGTGGTGCCATAGGATAATTATGATCATTCCACGCGGACGAAGTCGCGAGCAGAAGCTAGTTATAAATATACTCAAAGATAACAGACACTTACTAAAGTCATCATCAGCCAAGATTTTTCTTTGATCCACTCTTGCTGAGAAATCTGTGACGGATGACTCTAACATAAAGTTTCCAAAGAATGTACTGAACGGGTTGAAAGTAATTAAACCAACCATAAAGGCACATAACGCTAATCGGGAGTGGTCGCCCATACCCATGACGATCTTGTTCGAGTATTTATCTTCCACCTGGAAACAAAGTAAAAGGTTACACATTAACACAATAAGACTTGGAAATTGTGTTTCAGTACACATTTTATGCTTGTTCAAGGGTTTGGTCTCTATCTTCCAGATTCTCAGGTCTTCTTAATATTAGGTCTTTACCTATGAAATTGCCGTTCTGCAGTACTGGCCATTTCAAATCAAAATAATTTTTGTTTGGCTAAGAATTCTTATTTCAAATTAATTTTATTTTAAAAACATGGATTTTTTTTTCCAAAAGTAGTCATTTGTTTATTGATTAGTGTTACATTTTCATCGCATTTCAATCTTTTTCGTCATCATGGATACGTTAAAAATTCGAGTAATTATGGAATATGAGTACCGTCGTGGCAGCAACGCGGCACAAGCGGCACGCAACATCAACGACGTTTACGGAGCTAACACTACAAACCAACGCACCACTTGTTATTGGTTTGCTCGCTTCCGTTCTGGAAATTTCGACCTGAAAAATGAACCTCGCGGTCGTCCGAAGACTTTGGTCGACAATGACGAATTAAAGGCGATTGTGGAAGCTGATGATACACAATCTACGGCTGAATTAGCAGCAGCTTTCGACGTTAGCGTCAAAACAATATTGGTCCATTTGCGTCAAATTGGCAAGGTAAAAAAGCTTGACAAATGGGTGCCCCACGAACTCAATGATCGCCAGCGCGAAGTACGCGTCGAGACGTGCCTTGCACTGCTCAACAGACACACAAATGAAGGAATTTTGAACCGCATTGTTACCTGCGATGAAAAATGGATTCTGTTTGATAACCGCAAGCGCTCAGCAAGTTGGTTGGATCCTGGTTCAGCACCTAAACAATGCCCTAAACGAAAACTTACCCCTACAAAAGTGATGGTCACTGTTTGGTGGTCTAGCGCCGGTGTGATTCATCACAGCTTCTTACCAAACGGGGTGAGGATTACTTCAGATGTGTACTGTGAAGAACTGAACACAATGATGGAGAAGCTGGCACATCTCCAACCAGAATTGGTCAATCGCTCGTCTCCGCTGCTCCTGCACGACAACGCGCGACCTCATACTGCACAGCAGACGGTCTCCAAGTTGCAAGAACTGGGGTTGGAAGCTCTCCGTCATCCGCCCTACTCACCAGACCTTGCGCCTACAGACTACTACTTTTTCCAGAATTTGGATAACTTCTTGGCGGGAAAAAAATTCAATACCCGAGAGGCAGTACAAAATGCCTTTGAAGAATTTGTTGCCTCCCGTCCAGCTGATTTCTTTAAGAAGGTCATCAATAAACTGCCACTGCGTTGGCAAAGATGCATTGATTGCATGGGTGATTACTTCGATTAATAAAAATAAAAAATGCATGAAAAAAATTTGTTTAAATTTTTTCATACAAAACGGCAATTTCATAGGTAAAGACCTATTAATAATGTTGTAAAATGTCATATTGTGATTCCATCTTAAACCAGTTAGATTAACTAAATAAAATAGTAGATTTGCTGATATTAGATTAAATCAGGTTTTCAGAATCTGGAGGTAAAGTCCCTATAGAGACGAAGGTGGACGATTCGAAGGTGGTAGGTAAGTAGATTCTAGGCTGGTCCTTGTCCTTTAGTATTCTTCCCATATTTATCCCTACTTTTATATTCTTTAATCGGCTTAGATTTCTGCTATTATGACATGTCCTAGTAATACTAACCTTATACTCAGGTGATGAAGGTGAATCACTGTCAAACCCGTGTTGTGAACTGGACGGTGATGAGATGTCGCTGTGTGGAGGAGTGTATGTAACATCAAACTGTGGCTCTTTCACTCCAGACTTCTGGAACGCGAGCTTCAGAGCCATATTTTCTTGTTTTAAACGAGTATTCTGATTCTGCATGTACCTTATGTATTCTATTGTTTTTCTTAAAATAGCCGATTTGTTCAACTGGAAGATTAGGTACAAATAATTAAAATAAATTGTTTATATTTTAGCCCTGTTTTCGATATTCAATACAAAATCAAAAAGCATTAATTAGGGTTAAGATTAGGGTTGAATTTTCAATAATCTGATAACTTTTTTCTGAGGAATATATATTGCCATTTAACAGCTTTTGTATGAAAATTATGTCAAACTGTCATATTTATTCTTCAGATAAACGTTATCAGACTATTGAAAAATCAGCATTTAATTAAATAAAAATAATCTCCTTGCAAAGGTTCTTACGAGTTATATTCTAATGAGTCAAGTAAAGTAAAGTCTGTTAGATTATAATTAAGATCTATCTGAGCCCCGCGGTTTCACCCCCAGTCTCGACCCTGTGGGAATATCGGAATAAAAAGTATCCTATGTTCTAACCCAGGTCATGGTCTACCTATGTGCCAAATTTCATCCAAATCTGTTCAGCCGTTCCGGCGTGAAAGCGTTACAAACAAACAAACTCACTTTCGCATTTATTTTATAATATTAGTTAGGATGTATAGATTAAGATTAAGATTAAGCTAGCCTACGTAAAAAGAAAGTACCAGCTGAGTATGTTTATCACTTGACATGAAAAGACCACATGTTATAATCATTATTGCATCATGCCATAAAAAATGCTGATGCAATATTATTATTATGTAACATGCAAAAAATAATAATACATACTTTCGCTTCTTCTCCAACCAGCATATTCTTTAGTTCGATTATCCTATCATTAATACTAGTTCTGTACCGTCTTTCAATAGCGTTGTGCGCACTTCGTTTTACTTCTTTAACCTTTGGTACTCCCATATGCGGAGCCTGACTTAGAGTTATCTTTTCTCCTTCAAGTACTACGGGTATTCCTGTTAGGAGTGTAGATCCATTATTGCTTGTAAAAAATGTGTGTATGGGCCGGGTCTCTGTGTTCACTTTAGTGTTTGTGATGATGCCTTGTGTTGTTCCTGGAAAATAAAGCATTAAAAAACATTAATAAATGTATAGTTAACTTTATAAATAACTAAAGCAACTGACTCGAAAGAACTTATAATATGAATCATATAAGAATTTACCTTGTACAGGAGCACTGGTATACATAAATGTTTGCGTTTCAGGATTAATGATATTTGACTGTAACACAACTGGAGAAAAACTTGCATCAGATGTTTTCAGAATAAGTGGTGTCACTCCTTTGGCATTGCTTTGTATTAGCAAAGGCTGACTTGTAGGCTTGGCTTTTACAGGCTGGTTCATTTGCGTGGTTCCATCTAATTGCATCAATGATGCCCTGCCATCAGGAAGTTGTTGCACATTTGGTGCCAAGTTCACATAGAGTGGACTCTGTATTACCTGTTGCACAAGCATGGGGGCCTGTGCAGGTATTCTCTTGCGCCCATGCTGCGTGACGTCAGGCAACGGAGCCCCATCATTGAGTGTCAAATTATAGCTTTCTTCTCTAGCATACACTCCTTGTACAGGGCTACTCTTAGCTTGGGGAGTAATTATTGGCTGTGTCTTGTGTGCTCTGTGCGTGTATTGTGACACCATAGGGTTTCCGATAGGGTTGTAGCATGGCGACACTTGGGGTTGGGGTGTGACTTCGGACTTGACTTTCGTGTCAACACTGAGAAGTGGATGATCATCGACGCGAGCCAACTCATCTTCAAGTGTCTTCATAAAATCTCCATCACAACCACTAAGGAAGTCTGAAATTATCCAATTATTACATAAATTACTCATAATTTTACGACGTAAGAACTGAATCTCTATAAACAAACTAAGCAAGTCTTACCTTCTATTTCTGCAATGTCATGAACGTTAAAAACGTCTGAATTTATAAATGGATCATCCTGCTCCATTTTGAGATCCATTTTTACTAAATAAACCACTAAAACGTTGTTTTTCACAATATAAATACACTTGTTTACGTTTTTTTGGCATTTGGTAACTATTACTCATTTGACATTTGTCTGATGATTTTTACTACAACCAATCAAAAGAAAGAAAATAGGTGGTGTGATAGTATGACGTCATATTATAGTTCGTTCGGAAACTCATCACATGTCCTATGTCCATAGCACAAAGTACTTTTTTTTATTTAGTTCCACAGAATGATAAAAGTTCACTTATTTTACCATCGTTGTTTTCTTCCAATGAAATCTTTTTAATTTTTTTTTATACCAAACTAAAACTGCCCACGTCTTAATAATGGGTCTTTACCTATGAAATTGCCGTTTTGTATGAAAAAATTTAAACGAATTTTTTTCATGCATTTTTTATTTGTATTAATCGAAGTAATCACCCATGCAATCAATGCATCTTTGCCAACGCAGTGGCAGTTTATTGATGCCCTTCTTAAAGAAATCAGCTGGACGGGAGGCAACAAATTCTTCATAGGCATTTTGTACTGCCTCTTGGGTATTGAATTTTTTTCCCGCCAAGAAGTTATCCAAATTCTGGAAAAAGTAGTAGTCTGTAGGCGCAAGGTCTGGTGAGTAGGGCGGATGACGGAGAGCTTCCAACCCCAGTTCTTGCAACTTGGAGACCGTCTGCTGTGCAGTATGAGGTCGCGCGTTGTCGTGCAGGAGCAGCGGAGACGAGCGATTGACCAATGCTGGTTGGAGATGTGCCAGCTTCTCCATCATTGTGTTCAGTTCTTCACAGTACACATCTGAAGTAATGCTCACCCCGTATGGTAAGAAGCTGTGATGAATCACACCGGCGGCGCTAGACCACCAAACAGTGACCATCACTTTTCTAGGGGTAAGTTTTCGTTTAGGGCATTGTTTAGGTGCTGAACCAGGATCCAACCAACTTGCTGAGCGCTTGCGGTTATCAAACAGAATCCATTTTTCATCGCACGTAACAATGCGGTTCAAAATTCCTTCATTTGTGTGTCTGTTGAGCAGTGCAAGGCACGTCTCGACGCGTACTTCGCGCTGGTGATCATTGAGTTCGTGGGGCACCCATTTGTCAAGCTTTTTTACCTTGCCAATTTGACGCAAATGGACCAATATTGTTTTGACGCTAACGTCGAAAACTGCTGCTAATTCAGCCGTAGATTGTGTATCATCAGCTTCCACAATCGCCTTTAATTCGTCATTGTCGACCAAAGTCTTCGGACGACCGCGAGGTTCATTTTTCAGGTCGAAATTTCCAGAACGGAAGCGAGCAAACCAATAACAAGTGGTGCGTTGGTTTGTAGTGTTAGCTCCGTAAACGTCGTTGATGTTGCGTGCCGCTTGTGCCGCGCTGCTGCCACGACGGTACTCATATTCCATAATTACTCGAATTTTTAACGTATCCATGATGACGAAAAAGATTGAAATGCGATGAAAAAGTAACACTAATCAATAAACAAATGACTACTTTTGGGAAAAAAAATCCATGTTTTTAAAATAAAATTAATTTGAAATTAGAATTCTTAGCCAAACAAAAATTATTTTGATTTGAAATGGCCAGTACTGCAGAACGGCAATTTCATAGGTAAAGACCTAATATATAGCAGGCACTCGGCTATCGCGCAGCTTTCTATCCTTATCTATCAGTGGAAGAATGTTTGACTGAAATCGGATGAGTTCAGAATGAGAAAATTTGACAGTTTGTAGTAACTTGACCTGCTGCTGTGTATAGGTAATAGGTACTTAAGATACGTAATCATTTTTAGGGTTCCGTAGCCAACAAGGAACCCTTATAGTTTCGCTATGTCCGTCCGTCTGTCTGTCCGTCCGTCCGCAGCTTAGCTCAGAGACTCTTAGTGCTAGAAAGCTATAATTTGGCATGGATATACATATTCATCACGCCGGCAAAGTGGTAAAATAAAATCATGAAAAAAAATTTTTTTTTAGTGTAGGTTTTACCTTCTGTACACGTAAAGTTGGGATGTTTTTTTCTCTCGTCTACCCCATTGTGTGGGGTGTTGTTGGATAGGTCTTTTAAAAATATTGCAGGTTTGCGCAAACAATTTTTCGATTTAGGGATCCGTTTCTGAAATATTAAGCTTTAAAGTGCTAATTTTTGTTAGAGTCAAGTGCCCCCCTCCTGCCAGCTAAACGGTTAGTTTTGGACGGTCAGGTTTGGTTCCATAATAAAAGTTGTTTATAATGATGAGTACAGTGACCCCTCAAGAGGATATTGGTCAATAACAAGTAACCCTGTATATACGAGTGATTTAGGAAGATTATTGTTATACGATGCGGTGCAGTGCGGCCCGCCATAATGTGCGCGAGTATTTAGAATATTTAAGTACTTTCAGTTATTTCTTGTTACATCAGTTTTTTGTCAGATTGGCCGCCCCTAATATCTGGCCGCCCTAGGCCCGGGCATAATGTGCCTTACGGCAAATCCGCCTCTGAACCAACTTGTAAAATGTAATTGGAACAGTAAAAATTGCGTACAAATTCCATTAAAAATTATTTATATAATGTTCTTAGTTGTGTAAAACAGATAGTAAATATAAGTTTATGAACCATGTAAAAATATACAAAAATAAAATCATAACATTCTTATTAGTAATGATTTCTAAATTAATAATATTTACGCTCGAATAACGACGAAGGACGGCGGGGCGTGCACTACGGAACCCATACTGCGCATGTCTCGACCCGCACTTGGCCGGTTTTTTTTGTTTTATGCGAACATTCACGTGTACGGTGCGGTGTAGTTCCCTCATTAGGGTTCCGTACCAAAATGGTAAAAAACTTTTTGCTCTAAGAATGAATGTAAGAACCTTATAGACCGTCGCGTCGGTAAACATATTACTGGTCAATCGTTTTTAGGTTCAGCAGTACTATCCGATTGTTTGTAACTCCTGTGGTAAAGAACAGTGGCAGCGAGCACTAGCGACCCAGACTCAAACTCAAACTCAAACTCAAACTCAAAGCATTTATTTCAAATAAACCAATTACAGGCACTTTTGAATTGTCAATGGGTCGGTCAGTCAGAAAGATGAAGCTAGTTGCCCATTCCAAAGCGTAGTAGATCCCTATGGAGAAGAACGGGCAAGAAACTCCACGGACACTCTTTTAAATCATAATATTTTTACAAAATATTGGTTACATCGTTCAAGTTGAAAATATACATGTGAGAACAATGTAGAAAGACGTGCACGTTAAAAAGCGTCCGTAATAAAAAGATAATAACTAAAACAACTAAATTAAATATTAAAATTAAAAATAAGCCATGGCAGCTAAGAGACGACCAGTCCCAACTGACGGCGCCCGTTCACGAACATGACGCATGGATCAGCACCATTTAGCTCAACCATTTTGAAGGGAACTTAATGATCCAACACACACGCCACCATCAGCGAGACATTTGAGTGAGCATGACATACTCTCAACCGCCAGGGCACACTCAAGTCAGTGAAAGACGTACCCAGTAAAAGGTAGCTTAATAGTAGCTACATAGTGCTCACACGTGCTATGCAATTATATAATACTAAGAGATTGAATCTAAACAATGCAAAGAAAGTTTTCTCTCATCTTAATCTTCAGCAGGTCCAACAATATATCCGAATGCTAATCAATTAATTAATGCGTCCTTGTGGAGCAGGACAAGCATTCAGCCAAGCATTTTTGTCAGCGATGTAATCCCCCAACTTATAATATGCCTGGCTGCATAGTGTGCGTTTTATACAAGATTTAAATTTCCTTTCATTCAGCTGGAGTATGTGGGGAGGTATTTTATTATAACATTTTAAACAGTACCCCATGAAGGATGAGTCTACTTTAGCCAGTCTGAAACCTGGTTGAACTAATTGGTCCCTATTTCTAGTCCTATAATTGTGTCCTTCACCTCTTTTACCGAAAAGATTTAGATTTTTCCTTACGTACATGATGTTTTCGTAGATATATTGACAAGGTACCGTCATGATGTTAATATCTTTAAACAGTTCCCATAAAGAATCGCGCCTGCGGAGGCCATATATTGCTCTGATGGCTCTTTTCTGCAGAATAAAAATAGACTCTATGTCTGCAGCCCGTCCCCATAGTAAAATACCGTAAGACATAATACTATGAAAGTAACTGAAATAGACCATCCTTGCGGTGTCTACATCAGTGAATTGACGGATTTTTCTCACCGCATATGCTGCTGAACTTAGCCGTCCTGCAAGAGATGTTAAATGCGGACCCCATTGCAGCCTTGAGTCGAGCGTGATCCCCAGGAAAACAGTTTTATCGACGAATTCTAGTTTCTCTTTATTCAATACTATGTCACAATCAGTACTTTTAACATTTGGTAAAGCAAATCTTACACATTTAGTCTTTTTCCCATTTAATACTAAATTATTAGCAGTGAACCAATTATGGATCTGCAGTAGGGACTCTAAAAATTACTGGAACTGCGAGATTATGCAGGCGTGTGACCTTTGTAGCCATTTAATCCAGAAATTGTGCAGACTGTCCAGTCCTGGAGCTTTCTAGTTAGGCAACGGACGGACTGCACGGGCCACATCCAGAGGACTAATTGTTATTACAATCCTTCCCTTCATGTCTGGTATCGAATCATACGCCTGTTCAACAACACGCCAACCTACCTTCAGTGTGACTGACGGGCATCGACCGAATGCTTCGCCAAAAAGCACTTGCCTATCCGATAGACGCGAGTCAGTCTCACCTTGAGTGGGAGTGGACCGCTCTCATGCTGTGCAAACCCACCTTTCATCGCTTTGGAAAATACGGTCCTGAGTGCACCGATCCACTCTTCGCCTATACCAACGGTTAGGGTACGGTTTACCCAGTAACGATTTGCATAAAATGTCTGCTTTATGAAGTATAGGTAGGGGAGAGAAGGATACAGTGGATCACTTTTATTGTATGCGGTTCAAATTAGTAAATAAATAATAAATTTAAAAATATTACGGCTTTATTTGATAGATCGGGATGTTGGCTACCTAAATCCATTTCAACTTTAGCAATAACATCAACAGTTTTCTGGCAGTAAACTTTTTTTTTAAGTTGGGAATTGATCCACTGTACCCCACATCTGGGTTACACTGGATCTGCTTGTGGGGTACAGTGAATCGCAGTGGGGTACAGTGAATCAACACATGGAATTACCATGCTTTTTTTAATGAGTTACTGTGAACTGTTTTAATATAAATATGAAATAAAAGATTAATTTGTTTAATTAATACTTTTAATCAAAATTATCTTATTCTTAATCACAATAATACTCAAAACTTAAAAGAAATAAAAACCTTCTTATAATATCTTTGCAAAGTTGTGTACGGAATGTTTTTTAATGTAGCAACTTTCCTAATTTTATTTCTTTCCAAAATGAGATCGATCGCATCCTTTATCTGTTCCCGACTCACGAGACCAATATTAGTTTTTCTTGTGCGGTTCCGGCCCATGTTGTTAGTCTGAAACAATTACTTACCAAATTAAGTTAGGTATGTAATAGCAGTATGGGGCACAGTGGGCCGCGGTTCATTGTACCCCATAGTGAGAATGTCCGTTTCATCGGTGTGCGGTGTGTGTGTAACAAATAGACAAGGAGTTATATAAGTTGATTCACTGTGCCCCACGATCCACTGTACCCCCCCCCCCCCCCCAACCCTAATGATTATTATTATAATAATAAAAAAATACAAAAAAAAATATGTACAGACGCCAGCACAGCAAGTACTAAAGTACTACAATCTGTCTTAACAGATTTTTATCTTTATCGCTAAAGCATTAGGTTCAAGGTTAATTGAGAAAATTTGACAGTTTCGGGTGGCTTGATGTCCTGCCGTCCGTACACACGCAGCGACTTTAGTGAGACTTGCTGGCTTTTTCAAATTCTCATGTCGACAAACAGAAGGCCGATTCTCGTACCTAAAAACGTTCAAATTCAAGTCGCAATCTTATGCCAGCGATAATCAAATGTCAAAAATTTAGGTACAGAGGCCAGCACATCAAGCTACCCCAGTCTGACAAATTTCTTTGATAGATTTCAGCTATACTACAAAGGAATAAGGTTCATATTCATTTGGGAAAGTTTGATAGATTGGGGTAGCTTGATGTGCTGGCCTCTGTACAATATGCGCTACGATTCCACGAAAGATGTGACTTCACTGCGCCTCCCGCGCTTTTTCCGCCGCCCCGATGACGCTCGGTCCCTGAGACCGCTTAAAATCATCCATAATAAGTTACTGCGCAAATCAAACCACGTGGTGTATCAAGTCTCAGTCTCAAGTTTGCACGATTACAATTTTTGACAGACTGAGACTGAGATAAGGTTGCGAACGTTGTTAGAAATACGGGAATTGCCGCGCTTATATTTTGACAGCCGATTTATCGGTATTGATCGGATCGATCGTCTAAGCACCCCCTTACGATACTATATTATTTCCATGAGATCTGTGTAAACTATTTAACAACAGAGGGCGCTTATTTAATGACAATTTTTGAAACACTATTCTTTAGATTAATTATTTAATTATGTTGCAGGTATTAGAATGAAAATCCGAAGTCAAGCTTAGTAACTCCAGTCATTAAGCTAACTACTTTTGCTTCGTTTAGTTCTATAATAATTATGTAGGTAATATCACAGGCCTAACACAGGTAATATGTTAAATCGCAGGTAGGTAGGTACACTCCTACCAACTTATCTGTGAAATGGCGAAAATTGGAACTACGGCCGTTATGTCGAAATGTCTTCGATTGTGCCGACGCATGTCATTCGATTGTGTCGACGCATCGACGGTGGCGTCCTCTTTCAGTTCATTGATGAGTTGGTAGGACTGTACCTACTATCACCGTATGTAAGGAAATAAGGAAGGAAAGAATTATGTACTACCTAATAGCTTCTGCCCGCGACTTCGTCCGCGTGAAATTTCTTGTTTACCTTTACCCCACCCACCCCGTCGCATCGCATCGCCCACCCGCGCTATTACTTCGTTTATGCGTAGCGTTCTTTCTGTCTTTTTTTTATTTTTGCTTGCCTCCTAAAGGTCTCAGCATGATGTTAAATAGCCTATTGCCTTCTTCAATAATTGAGATAGCAAATGCAAAAATAATTTTTCAAATCCGACTGTTATTTACAGAGACTAGCGCGTTCAAACAAACAAACTGTTCAGCTTTATTATATCAGTATAGACGTAGCTCAGCGAGTGTTCTTTGCGAAAAATACATTGTTTTATTACTATCGTAATTCAGTCTCAATTGTTTTTTTTTTTAATATTAACTTTAAATTAAAATTCCTACAAATAAATTTTGCTACCCCCAGGTGATGGTGCTGTCCAACATGTTATTTGTTGGCGGCCCCGGAGCTAGGGGATGGGGGGGCAAACTGGGGCCTGTGCCCCGGTCGCCAACTTCAGGGGGCGAAAATTAATTCAAGCGTAGCAGAAAAGTGCACCACCACCGCAACTTTGCAATAAATGTGAGACGCGCAACACTTTTAATTGTTTTAATCCGATCCAGCCTGTCCCCTGCCATAGATACGCCCCTGCTGTCGTCCCCCATCAGCGACGCCCTAAGCTAAGGTCCTACACCCCCAGCGGGTGCCCTTAGCGAACAGTCGCTTAGTTTATAAGTTTTATGCCCTGGCTGGAGGCCGTAATTTATTGATGCACCTGCGCCCACAGGAAAGTCCAGATAAGCAGCCGGCAACCTCCTAGGCTGACATGCGAGATGCCAAATCTACACCAACAAAGAAACTTATCTTTCTTTCTTACTTATCTTTGTTTGCGGGTGGCGCACTGAGGAAATCACTGATTAACAAATTCAAATTCATTTATTTGTATTACGAGTAAAACATGGTAGGTATTACAGGTGTTAAATTAAAATTAGTGCTTACATGTTTTGCTAAAGGTACATAGCATGCAAACTTATCGGTATGCGTTCTAACACATAATATCAAGCTATTGTTAGAGTATATTTCGTCTCTATGAATTCTTTAATGGATTTTTTTTTTTTTTGTATTCATTCATTTATATAATTTGTGCCTAAATGTTCTAAAATTCACTTTTTTTTTTAACGCAGGCAGGCATAGGTCGTCAAACGGTGTGAGTGGGTTGCGAGCGGGCGCAGTTGAATTCTACCAGGAACTCGATGAGCGCCTGTGTGAAAAAATTCTAAATCCGGAGCTGCTTGTTGGCACTTGGAGCAATTGTATTTTTCAACTATCACTGGAACATAGTGTTAATTACATAGACTATTCAATTCTCCCATACAGGTTCATTAGAAAACCAGCGTCAGACAGCATATGTCTGGCATTAATGCTGAAATGAAACTTTTTGGCGCAGCCGTGACGCACACACTTTGTTGCTAAAACATTATTTTCACATTGTTTTTTTTTGTCTTTTGTATTTGTGTTTTGTCTTTTCGAACTGTGTCCAAAAATAAAATAAAATCAAAATAAACGTTTTTCTTTCTTTCATTATTTTCCGTAACAAAAATTTGTTAAAATATTTATGCATATCAAAATTCAAAAAAACCGACAACCATTTCGTAAACCAATAGTTATACGCCATCTGCTGTTTAATTTCGGAACTCCCGCGAAGCGTAGCCGTAGCTCGCCCGGTCATGCGCTACGTGGCCAGCCGTAGCGCGCAGCCTCTACAATGTTGTAGCAACCGTTTACGGTCGTAGCCACTGGATGGCGATGATGTAAAATTGTTTTTTTTTTTTTGCTTTTAAGAGTAAATATGCAACTTGACAATTATGAATAACATTATTTTATTAATTGATATTTTTAAGTATTTCCCGTTACTTTTGACTGTCGTCGAAGGAGTACTTCTATCACCAGTTGCCGGCAAACGGTGATTCTTCTAAAGTTCGATATCGTGGTTTGATTACTTATGAAACCTATGAAAAGAAATGATATTGCAAGATTTGCAAGTCAACACCTCATCTGCCTAGCCTTATCCCAACTATGTTGGGGAGTCGGCTTCCAGTCTAACCGAATGCAGCTGAAATCCAATATTTTACATGAAGCGACTGCCTATCTGACCACCATTGGAGACACGGAGGGGTCTCGGTGTGTACCTAAAGATGGTCACCCACCCACGGACCAACCGCGGCAAGCATAGCTTAACCTGATCGATCGACCCGTGCGGCTGTTATTACTTAGCCACAAATTATAACTAAAACGGCTCTACTAAAAATAAATGAAGCAATATTTTTCTTTTCTTTTTCTAGTTTTACGCGAGGATGCTGTAGGTATAATCCTATAGTAATTTTCTCACTTTGCTAGATTTTAGTAAGTACGTACCTATATGATATAATGGAATTTTGCCTACTTTCCATTTAATTAAAACTCCTGGATGGATTAGGGACTAAATACACTTATTCAGCTCATTTCAGCTTTTGTCCATAGAAAAAAAAAACAGTTTTGTATGGAGATGCGTACGCTTCCGTTCAGCGGAAAACTGAACGGATGCGTTCTCAAATTCGTCTTTTTGCGATGAAATAAAGAAGTTATAGGGTAAGGCTCTTCCAGCGAAGTTCAAGGATTTTTAGTTCGATAGGTTGTGAATAATTTATAGATAGAGACAAGTGTGTCCTACTGGTCGCCTAGAAAGCTCCGGAAATGTAGGTAATGAGAGCTTTATAGTAACAAACAGTTTGTTGAAGCAGCAGTTATCCGATAGGTAGGTGTTATTTATCAGAAGGTTTCACTTAAGGTTTTAAATGATACCTTGGAACAATAAAAATTACTGGTCAACCGAAGGAAAAATAAAATAATTATTGATATTAAACGTTTAATTTATATTTGTAACATTATATTATCTGTAAATATAGAGTTCTTACTATAATAATATGTAGTTACGAGATAAACAAACTCGATCTAATATAACTTAAGTGTATACATACAGTACAACTACATATTAAAGTACATACGATATTTTCAAATCCCAACTTAATTGATGAACTATTAGTGCAATAACATCGTAAGTAATAACATATTTATAGGCACAAAAGTGGATATATAATAATTATATTATAACATTCGATTTAACAAAAAAAATGTGAGGTATTTAATTGTAATGGCAGGCAGACACCTGTGGGTTTTTGAAGCCCATCCTACGCCTGATGATCAACCACAAAACATAAGAGTGCAAAAGGTACACCTACTGGAATGTCCTAACATAGATAATGTTTTAATTACAACAAACAAAGGCACAAAATAGTGAAACCTACCAAAGTGTAGCTTCTACACACACCATACGTGATTTAAATGAGTTAATTACACATTTGCGTTTGCAAAATGAAGGTAGATAGATACATTCGTCGATGTCTATGGACATAAAGGTAGATAGATACATTCGTAGATATCTATGGCATTTTCAAACTAGACTAAAGTAACAAATCAGTCTTCCAATCAATTACGAAATAATAAGTAATGTATTTATTAACTTAAGGATAATATAAAATTATATGTTTACTCTTAGGACTTTAATATACATGGGTATCTACTTAAGAATCCAAGTTTTTGTAAGATGTGATAGTTACACGAACAGGAATTACTGAGAAGTGAAAATGTGCAGATTTGTACATTGGATATTTTTCTAATTAAAACAAGAGCTGATACAACGAGCGAAACACACGGGATTACACTCATAGATCAAATATGAAAAAATAAACTAGACATTTTTACGTATAACAGCGCATCACGACGATTTTTTTTCTATGTTACCACAAACCTAATAATAACATTGAGCATTCTTAACTAAGTGTTGATGAAATCTCTTAACTATAATATGAACCACCGTGCTTGTGCAAAACATTTTATATTGAGGATAAGGTGAGCACAATTACTAGATATTTAACAACGAACATTTATGGCAATCGATGAACAAATTAATAAATTAATCTAACCCGTAACGTAAGGAAACAATAATAGCATAGATCGGTATGTACTCGTAGATACGTCGCTATCCGCGGTGACATGTGCGTCGCACGCAAGTTCTCTTCAACATGCATTGTCGTCAATAAAGTAAGGATATCTTATTAACTGTTTCACGTGGATGTATGGCATGGTGCGACGCGGTGGACTAGAGTAGCTGTAGCGAGCGTGAGGTAGTAGCGGCATTTCAGTCTATAAACATCACAGTCGCGGACAACAAATTGCACAATAACTTGTCCAGGCGAACCCGCCCGAGGCGCGGCGGCGCGGCCGGCGCTGCCTGCTTGCCCTTCGGCCCCATAAAGTTACAAGTCCAACTAAGACAACATTACATGCTAGTTAAAGCTAACTTATTCTGCTATTCATTAACAAAGACGTAAATGTTTATAAAACAAAAAAACTAAAGAAGAAAATAAACAAAAATAAAATCACAATAAGGCGTCGTCCAGCATCAAACGGAAATTTTATTTCGTTTTAAGCTTCGACGACACTTTGAAATAAATAGAGAAGAAGAGACAAGTAGAAGAAAAGTGGCCGCGGGGCCCATTGCAATCGCCCGGCCGGAGCGCCCGGTCATCGGCGCGTGCGCACGCGGCACTGCCTACCCGTTAGCCTACCAATAAGTGCCTTACTCCTAACTTTGTACGCCTAAGTCAGTCTTTTCGAATGTACATTCCACGATGTCTTATCGTTCAATCTCTTTCGCTACCACAATCTAACGCAAAATTACGCGGCGGAACAATAACCCCAGGCGGCTGGTCTAAGTCACGTCGACGAGGTACTGACAAGTCTTCGACGTGATCGTCGTCGTGCATGGGTGACCGCGGTGAGTGCGGCGGCGACCGAGGTGGCGTTCGAGGAGCCAGCGCCGCGTGTGCGGCCGCGGCCAGCGCCATCGCGTGCAGAGCCTCTCGGCCACCGTCTCTTGTCGCTCCCTCTAACGCTTGCTGTAGGAATGATGGATCGATAAGCGGTGTTGATGGATTTCCATCTTCACCTCCACCTCCTGTTCCACTTAAACCATATGGGAATGCAGCTCCATTTGACTCTCTTTTGACGCCTCGACTCATTGGACGGCTGGTCGTTATTCCGAGTTTCTTCACTTTATCGTACAATGTACGTGAAGGCACGCCGTACTTACGCGATGCTTGTAGTGCGCTCATTCCATTACGCACACATTCGATAGCTGATAAAATATCGGATCTCGTGTATTGTTTATATCGCTTCCATTCTGGTTTCTGTTGTGGTGGGACGTATGGCGCTAATCCGGCTCTCACGTCTTGTTGATAATTGTTTGGTGGAGGCGATGGATGGAAAGTGCGTTGGCTTTCATCGTCGAAGGATCTTTCTGTGTACGGAGAGTGAGCATCTTCTGACCTGTCTGATCTATTGTAGTGTGGTGAAGAAGCTCTTGAGGAAAGTCTACTAGGGCGGTAGTCAAAAGGACGATGTGGGCTCGCAGCGCGTTCGCATTCATGCGCTGATCCATTCGAGTGGAGGCGAGGTGGTGCGTGCTGGCTAACTGGGTGGCACACGAGAGACATGGGTTGCGAAGACTCCACGGGAGAGGTTTGCGCTAAAACGTTCCTTAAAATGGGAGTGTCGCGAGTGGCCAGCATGCTGGACAGTTTCTTACGCTTGAGAGGATTCATATCAGAGGAGTCGTAGGCGGCGGAAAGGACGGGCGCGGCGGGTGGTGGCGGCCAGCGCGAGGGGGGCGCGGGCGCGGGGGGAGATACGCTGGAGGGCGCGGCAGGCACCACGCGCGGGGGCGACGCGGCCGGCGCGCGCTCCGTGTTGCCCGGCCGCCGCCGCAGCTCCGTCATGTCGAACAGACCCTTCACCTCCAGCTGCTCAGCCACCTTCATGATGTGTGGGATGTGAGCCTGCGTCACGTTCACCTCACCCGTGTACATGTACTCGAGGAGGGCTTGCATCTCGAAATCCTTAACACCAGGGAAGAGGATGCTGCAGTGGTCCATTGGAACATCAGCTAATATTGACTGAAAGTACGGGGAGTTAGCAGCTAGGACGACTCGGTGCGCCTTGAAGGTGACCTGGTCGTCGACCACTAGTGTGCAGTCGACATAGGTCTCCACCTTGATCAAGGCTTCTAAGATCTCCACTAAGTTTGTTTTGTGGTGATTCCATTTCAAACAAAAAGTTTGCGGTCCTTCGACGCTCCCCATTTTTCTGAGTTGTGATTCTGTAAGAGAAAAAAAAAATATAGTTACTGTATATTGAATATTTTTAAAACCAACCGCACCTCGGTAGTAGGTAACATGTTGAACTAGGAAAACCGCTCTTAGGGCCTTAGCACATCTCCGCCGCGAACCCGCGAAACAGCGAAACCGCATGATGTTTCGCTCGATCAAACGAGTCAGTTGAAATAAACTATTGCGGTTCCGCTGCTATGGTTTCGCGGCGGAGGTGTGCTAAGGGCCTTACTGCTACGGAATAAAGACGTTACTGCGACGAAATTGTTTTCACAAACATGCGGTTAATTGTAATTGTAATGTAAGGAAGTAAATTGTTTACCCTATTGTTGAAATAATACAAAAAAAAAATCTAACAACGAATTAATTCTAATGGAAATGTGCAGAATCAGAGAATGTATCCTATGAGTTTTCTTTTGTTGAATTTTCTTTAAAAAAGACTATAATTTTTGTCTTTAGTCATATTTTAAGTATAAACAAAATCACTGATCACAAACCTGGAATAAATAAAAAAAAAACTAAAAATAACTCGTATCAACTATCAACTCCTTTTGTTTTACAAAAACCTACTTATTCAATGTTTAAATCAAACTATCATAAAACAACAAATAATTAAACTTTGCATAAATTATGTCTAAACAACTTATTAATAATATATTAAACATATACCTGGCAAAATATTGTAGTTGGTAGAGGCGGGATACATCGTAGATAAATTTTCCAAGTCACGCACTAGTCTGTCAAAAGTGATAATCCTTACGTACACAAAGTTCGTGCAACCTGTCCGCGATGCGCATCGCTCTGCGACCAGCACTGACTGACGACGTATGCCGCGGCTCAGCGCGACTGCCCGACTGCACCGCCCTTCCCCATTTACATATTACGCTCTATAGCCCTTCCATACTGCCAAATTGACTTTTTACCTTTTATTCGGCAGGTATAATCGAAGTTAGGGGACCGATGAAAGCAGTTACGCCGGATTCCCTCCTGTTGTGTTCTCTATAAGTTTTGCACCGCACCGGCTTACCTATTTTCATCTTTATATCCACAGCATTATGCATGAAATGCAACAGCAAAATTATGGCACTTAATTTATACAAACCTTGAATATAAAACAGGTCCTGCGTTATCAGCCGGCTACGAAAGCGTAGCACTGCTACGAAAGTAAAATTAAAAAAAACAATAAGTGAAACTTACCTCAAAGGAAATTAATCCAGCGTCTGCACGTGATGAGGATTGTTGTTGAAAATGTTTACGAGTATATCAGGAGAACTCGTGTGAAAATGTCCGCACTTGCACTTAACAAAGTTCGTAGCACGTTTGGGGTTGTTTCGCGCGAGTGGAGTAGTGGCTACGCCCTGTGTGGGGGCGGCGTGCTCTCGCGAGCGTCTGGCAGTGACTGTGTTGGTGGAAGGCGGCCGGTCGCGGCAGGCCTGTGTGCCTGTTCGCCTCCTCCCCGCACCTCTTGTGTGCGCTTTTTACGCACGCAGCGCAGCGTGCCGGAGTGCAGTGCAATTGCGTGCGGAGGACGAAGGGCGCGGGGGGGCGGGCGCGCCGACGAATTGCAGCGCGCTGAGGAGGGCTCGCGAGAGTGTGTGCGTGAGTGCGCGCGCGCATGTACACAGGAACTGTAATCGTGTGCACCGCGAACGCTGCTACTCGGCGTCAACACGATAAAATAAAGCCGAAATCAGCTTATAAAAAATTAATGCTCGCCTCACTGCTCCTTTGTATATTAACGTTGAACTTCGCGTCTTGCCTTCGGAATAAGGAACTCTATCATTGATACATTATAAACAAAACTAAGAACGGGTCTTCTCGCGATATTCTTTTTTACGAGGTAAACAGGTTAAACCTACTTGTTTCCCGACGTTTCGATCGCCTTGCAGCGATCGTGGTCACGGGAGGACTGATGACAGCTCAGCGACGTCTTCGTAAAGTGCGGGTATTGGCATCTACCCTCACTTGGTCTTCACAGTTTGTATTATTGGCACTGTCGGTACTTCTACACACAACACTAATGACGTCTACACACTAGCGGACCTCGTCGGACGACCGGCGTTGCTTGCATTTGCTAATGACAAATGATGATGATGAATGATGCTATCATTGGTCTTGTAAACAATCAATAAATAGTTCTAATGAACGCGCATTTGATATTCTATTGAAGGGCATGTAAGTTTGCTCGCGTAAGTTTAAAAGAAATGTGTTTCTGTCGTCAATTACATACAAAATAAAACATCTACAGACCTAGGTCCTTGACCTAGTGAAATGCATAGCTTCCTAGAAAAACATACGTTCAATATTTTTCATAGTAGCCATTTACTTTAGACATGTGTGCGAGGGATGTCTGATGTGAGTCAAGACAGTAATGTGTCACAAAAACTTTTATCAAATACCTTAAAAACTACCTACCTACAAAACATAGACCGTCCCTAGTCATGAACATTGCTGAAAACGTTATAACAACCAATTAATTCCGGCGCGCAATGCTTAACATTTCGATACAAACATGACCGTCCTAAAAATTCCCCAAAAGTGAGTGAACAACGCCACCAAACGAGGTCATTGACACATTGCTCGCGTAGGGAACGCCAAAATAGCGCGAAATGCACTCAAAAATAGACCAAGCTGTGTGTGCAATATTTTTTGTCAAGCGAGCCTTGTCTTCCGCCAAACTTTGGGGGACGCATCTTCGTGAATACGTCAATTCTATTATTTTAAAATGCGTCTGAACCTAATTTTAGAGAAATAGAGACAGTTTTCTTTGTAGTTGGAATTTCATACTTATAGGTATCGTATACCTAGGTATGTATATCGTATACGATATATATTATATAAGTATAGAAATGCAGAATTTAAACCTTTCTTTAAGTTTTGAATAATTTTCTGATTTATATTGCTAAGGTCCACGATACATTTAAGGCCATGAATGAAAGACAATACCTCATTTACTATCTTTATATTTTCGATCACAACAAACCCAAAAACGGCTTGACCAATTTGAATATTTTTTTTGTTTTATTCTGCTCTGTCTGGGGGTGTAGTTTAAAAGAAAAAAAAATAGGAAAAAAATAAATAAATTGAAATTTTGACAGGACAACGTCTGGCGGGTCAGCTACTCTGTAGTATAAATAAAAATCAATTTCCGCAAAAACTTGAAAATGGCTCGACTGATTTGACTTTTTTTTTTGTTTTGTTCGCCTCGTTCGTTTAGGAAAAAAGAAAATTCGGAAAAACCCAAAGGAACTGCCGAGAAAAAGTAAAATTCTATGGTAATTGTCTACATGGCACGAAGTTCGCCAGATCATCAGTTATGATATAAAAATAGATAAGTAAATAGAGTTCATAGATGTAGGGCAAAGCAGATTCGAGCATTAGAAAATAATCGACAGTAAAATCTCCAGGCTACGGAAACTCAACTTTACAATACTCTATAACAAGTAATAATAAATGATATTGTCCACATTTATGAACGCTAAATTCACCACACATTAACAGAATAAAACGTCAATCTTCATGATCGGGGTTAAACATCCCCACAATCAAGATGATACCTACGGGATGCGAGAACATCCCGACTATACAATGAAAAACATATTAGGGATAATTAATGGCATTTGACAGCATGTGCAGGGAATACAAGATCTTGCGGTTTTTTAAATAATATTTTTTGGAAAGATAGGACCACAGACTAGGTACGCAACAGGACACTTTTAAAACTATATACTTAATTATATCCTGTTTAAAAGATGGTCTCAGTCAGGGTGTTGTTTCTTGGTTGTTATTTCTTTTCCTCTCTTTCCAATCTTCGGCAGTGACAGTTATTTAAGGGTCTGCGTAGTTCAAAACTTATCTAACGAAAACAATCGAAAACATTATCACAAACTTGTATAATAAAATATACTGGGAATGTTTTTAGCTCCTTGCGCGTCGACTGTACACATGGGTGTACATAAGGAAAAATCCTTTATGTAATAGGTATATAAGCTTATATCATATATATATAAACGTAAAAAAACATCATGCGATGGAATAAATTCATCATCAGTAGTTGTGAGCCTATGGGGTTCGCAACTAACCCCCCCCCCCCCCCCTCCTCCCCCTGGGGTTCTGGGTTCATAAATTAGTACATAATTTACATCCAATGGGTTTTAATGGTATAACCATGGTTGTTTTCATTAGATAAGTTTTATTGACGGCATGTATTAACGAATTATTCAACTAGTCTTGATTCTGGCCTGTAGTTTTCTCACGAATGCATGCAAAACCCGAATTCCATGAAATAAACAATGGCAGTGAATGTCAGAGCTCAGAGCAATTCTCTCATATCAATAGCGAAGTGTGGAGTGCACTTAAAGCCTTTCGAGAACCATTTGCATATCGATACTGGGCTCGGCTCTAAGCACCAATTATTATTAATTCGATTACGTACGAGTACGAATGTGGGAATGTTTGGTGTTAAGAGAAATATTAAGAGCGGTATACGATTATTTCGTGTGTGCAGAACAGCGGGGTAATTACGTAACACACTTACAGTAGCAGTAGTACGGTGGCTTTAATTTTGACAGTTCAAAAACATTCATTGCGTTATTTACGTTGTTGAGCAGACAAATTTTTCGAACATATGAAGCAATGGATTAACAATATAGTTCAAAATCTTGATAGTGTGTTACGCAATTGGGTGCAAGTTTTGCTTCTGGTAATTCAGCGTTCTTTCGCTACATAGTTCGACGATTTAATTGGAACACCTTGTATTTCCTGTGAAATTGTAGATGTTACTTTAGCTAGATAATTTGTGTCCTGAAATTCGTTATTCATTTCTGATTACTAAGTACAACCACAAGCTCTCGTGATCAACGAAACCGTGACCACAAATCCCAACACAAGGTTCCTACCTACAGACAAAGTCACAGTATTTTTGATAAAAAAATCGGCTCTACGTCCTCTTTTGCGTAATTTTGCGATAAACATTAGCTAATTAAGATATCTTCAAACGAAACACATACTAAAGCCAGTGGAATGGATTAACAGATGGTTGAATGGACCGACTGACAAACAGATTACTACAAACATGTCGGAACTCCACAAAAAAAGAACCCAAAGGTCCGGAAATAAAAAAAAAATGTTATCATTCGCGTACTTAACTAAATTAGGAACTATTTTTATCATATTTGCGGACAATGGTTTGCACCAAATAAATGAACAAAAAAAAACCGGCCAAGTGCGTGTCGGGCCACGCACAATGAAGGGTTCCGTAGTTGGGATGAGTTTATCCCAAGAACAAACTTAAATTTGTAGTTGAATAAATATTTCCCCATGCGTCGATATACGTCACGATCCAACCCAACTCCAACTGCAAATGCAAGTTTGTAATCGGAAAAAAATATTTTTGTTTGTGATAAAACTACAAATTAACGATTTCCCGACTTTTTTCTTTACTTGTGCTGTGACACCTTGCTTCTTGTCAAACATGATTCTAGGTCAACATGAAGTACCTACCCTATAGGTTTTGATTTACATATTTGCGAGTATCAAAATGTGTCGCATACGTCCGCATTTTTTTAATGCGTTGACTTAAAAGCTTGATTTTTTTTAAAGGACCAAGGGACTGTAGACCTACGTATTTCATGTTAATTTCAACTTGATACTTTCACGCGGTCCTGAGAAAAAAGACAGACGGACGGACGGACAACGAAGTGTTCCTTAAGGGTTTCGTTTTTCCTTTTGAGGTACGGATCCCTAAAAATATGTTGTAACGTCAGGCGGTCAACCACACGACCGTTAAAATTTCACGATAATTTGGCTATTGCTCCGGAAACACGAATGCAAATGTGCCATTGTCAATACTTAACAGTTATGACCTTTGATTCGGGCGGCCGGGCGGCATTAATTAGTTTAGCGATTTGCGGAAGATGTCTCATACAACACGACAAGGCTATTAAACTTTACATAAGGTTCACATTTGCAATTCACACCAATAAGCCGATGAACTTACATAAATTTTAGCGACAATTGCTGAACAATGCACTTAGTGAGGGATAAAAGTGCATTATGCTAATACCAGCATAAACAGAAACGCATCGCGACCTATCCCACGAACGCACGCGCAACAAAAACTGCGAGACGGGGGAGAAAAAAAGCTAATAAAAAAGCAATAATGCGATCCCGCATGGTGGCTCGTTGTGATCCGAAATTGACGAGACTGATCAACCGTAAGGGATAATACTGATGTACGATAACTGAAACGTCACATGAGAGTTCCAATTAAAAATGTATTCCTATACCTAAATATGTAGTGATAAATCAGCTAATAAAATTTCACAGAAAATTCTATTTCAACAAAACATTTTACAAGTAGGTACCTACTTATCGGTATTTTCCAGTGTCATTTGCGATACGCACATTCGCAGTTCACAAAAGAACACGTACCGGCGGAATTAATGATATAAATAAATACTTCATAAAATAATTACAATAAACATATACTTACACTGGTTCTGTAAATAAATGCGTTAAGTTTGCATAATGAGAGAAGGGTTGCCAGCATAAAGAGATATAATTGTAATTTTACGCGTCCTCGTCATTTGTCACCAGCATCCTGCCACGCGCGCTGGCCCTGAATTTATTATTTTATTATTATCTGGGGTGGGGCCTACCCTTATCTACAATTAACTATTAAGAGATATTAAATAATAGACTGTACAGAATCCTTGATTTTGCACACTTCATTATTTTTTGTGGCTATTATTGTTTTGTTATGTCAAATTAAAGTGAATAAGAAGATAGGTAGTGTTTCTCTATAATTACTATGAAATAATTTATTTGTGACTCTACATGACACGTTTTAGAAAGAACATGTTTGTTTTGTGCATTTTTTCCTTTAGTTTCTGCTTGAATATTATAAATTCTGTACGACGTGTTCCCACAATTACGACATTAATTAAACACACAGGAGGCTCTAGTGGCCAGTAATCATACAAATTATATTAAGATAAAATAATTCGTAAATTGAAAAAACAAATTTCAAACAAACAAAATAATAACCAAAATTAGGATCACTCTATTGCAAAGGACTCATTCATGAAGCTATTGTTCTATGCCAGCTGTTAAAAGGTTATTGACCGATATTTTTTTGTTCATCGTTTGTCTATTATTCTAACCCAGCTATAAGTAGCTTCATGAATGATTTTTTTGCAAAACCCCCTGAAAAACACTCGAGTAGCGTGGCCTTCTTTTTCTCGTTCGTTTTGATTTCATCTCTGCGCTACAGTTTGCTCCAAGATGCTTTTTAGAAAATTGTAAATAAATCAACAAATAATAACGTTTAATGAAATTAAACTATCTTTGTAAAACGAAAACGCGGACCCATATACGCGTGTCAAATTAATTTCGTCATTGCAGCGGCACGATGTATAAGGTAAGACTTTTATAACGTTGTGTGTTATAACATCACGCCTATAATCCCCGAAGGATTAGGCAGAGGAGTAGTATAGTACACCCCCTATTACATGGAACTTAAGCATTGCTCCAGTTATCTTTAAGTTCCATGTAATAGGGGGCGAGCCTATAGCCATCAACCGAGCACAAATCCAGGCTCCGGGCTGCTACTGAGGAATTCCGGATGGAAAAACCCAATAACACTTTGCCCGACCCGGGAATCGAACCCAGGACCTCATGCTCAGCAGTAGCACTTGCAACCACTAGACCAACGAGACAGTAACTATTAATTGCTAATCAATCAAAATGTACGGTTTCATTACGTATTATCATGTATATAGGTATAGCCAAGCCCTAAAGGCACGCGGTCTAAAGTATACAAAGCACAGTAAATAAGCCGCGTGGAGCTTCACCGCGCTGTTCACAATGATGTCAAGGGACATGATGGCATACCTAATATATTCAGTTTGGGTCTGTGATCGTCGTCCACGCCCGGCGACCCCGGATGCGGTTCATTGTAGCGAAACTCCCCGGAGCCCGAGGTGAAACAATACACTCTTTCCTTCTATTGTCTCCTATTGCCCGCCCGCACAAGCATTCCTATTCATATTTTTATGTTTAATTGTGTACATGTACGTAAATGCGAAATTAGATCCAAAAGTAATGTTAATTTTCTCAGAAAGAAATACTTTAGGTACATGGTTTTTGTTGTGAACTTTTGAAAATACCACCCTTACTTCATTATTTTTATTTTAAATTAGAAAGATATAATCATATTAAGCACCCTAAAATATAATAAACATAATTCAACTCGTAGTAACGAAAATGTCATTTTTTTTGTTAGAAATAACAACGGTTCGCTCAAAAACGGGTCAAGTGGATGTAGAAAAAAAGTATTAAATTAAAAAAATGGGCGGTTCTGCTAAGTATCGTTGTCAAAATATCGGCGAGCACCTGCCTGGAGTAGACAGAGCGGCGCGTAACGGACATATGAATCTATTATTTTCAGTTCATACTAACCTTTTGAATATTTTGCCACTAACCCTATATCAGGTTCAAAATAAAATTAATTCTTAACTTTTAAACAGTTTTACCCTTACGATTAATGCAGCTCATACCGTCAATTAGACGCACAAAGCTTTACCTATCTCCTATCTCGCATTTTACGACACTTAAGCTTCATTTATCCAGCACCGCATGATAAGCATCTTATAAAGTATATCCAGAGATAATTCGCTTCTCTCGCGGCCATGTTGCCTTCGACCGCGGCTCGATAAAATAAAACAACCGCGAGCCGACGCTTTTTTACTTTTTTTATACAGGATCATTTTTCTTGCCGACTCGGCCAAGGGATTATCTATGATGTTTGCCAATAAAAAATGGTCGTTCGGTACATGATGATAAGGTCGCATGGTTTCTGGAGGCTGTGGAGTGGACGTCCTTGGGCGGACTCGATCTGCTAGGCGAGAGATCGTCCCATCGCGCTGCGCTGGTCGTTGCACCGAAACTATACTTTTAAAATGCATTGGAAAGTAGAAAACTTATTCGTGTGATATTTTCGAGAAACTTCTGCCCAATTACCAGTTTGTGCGGGGCGTAGCTGTAGATGTATGGACTGAGATTATTAATATACGATGGAAGAGTTTTAAGAAGTGAATAATGCTTTCAGCACTTATCGAACTATCCGTGCTAAAGAATTATCTGTGAAGAGATGCGCTTGCTGTCAATTAACAGATTTTTTCTCATTAACGTCAAAACCGTAGCTATAATATAATATACTTACATAAATATGCAAAGTGACTCTTTTGTAACCGTAGAACAGTTTGTTTTAGTTCGCGCCCATCGCTAATGAGTCAAAATGTGTTGCCCTCGAATTTACGACTTGACGATGTCGCTAAATGTTGAAAAAACCACCTCATGTCGTAACAACGAACCAAACTGCCATCATATGGGTTGTTATCTACTGTTTTAGAAAACAACTTTCGCAATTCACTTTGTGAAAATACTTTGATAAAGCAGAAAATGTTACGTTGGACGTTAACTGCCAAAACTGCAGTCAAATGAGTATGTTACATCATATAGTCGCTGATAAACATCTGAAAATACATGAAGTTTGACAGTATACATGGTGCCTAAATAGACAATGCATGTCCTATTCTCGTAAATTAGAAATTTACCCGCCATTGTAGAGCGGCTTACATTGTCCGAGGAAAAACCTGAAATGCGCTGTAGATAATAGACTTTCGCTAATTAGGGACCTATAGCCTATAGGTAGGGTGGAATACGACATTTTCAAGATACCTCTTGATATTTAATTAGAAGAAGATATGTCCATAACAGAAATTATTGGGTACCAAAAGAAAACAAATTCGATTACACAATGAAAGCAATTTGACCTGCACCTACACAGCAATTTAAGCCAACTGAAACTAATAATTCCTATAGTTCTGCCTCGCAAAATATTAACACAAGCAAAGGGGGTGAAATAAAATAAACAAACGACAGTCACCGATAGGGTTGTGAACAGTAATAGTGCAGTGTTTTAGCAAAATCAATAACATGTTATGAGCTTCCGTTATTTCCGTCGCGTATAATACTGTATGGACGGGCCGGTGCGAATAGATGGACGGTGCGATATGCGGTTGTGGGGTCTAATTACGGGTATCATTTGCAATAAACTCGTCCACCCTGTACAACGGACACGTGAACGGTGGTATGCGAATAGAACTAGCATTTGTGTGGACTGGACGAATGATGAGTAATTACTGGGTTTCATGTATGTAGGAATTGTATTGGGTTTTTCTGTCTAATGATTTGACGGTTTGTTTTCAGTTCATGTTGTCTATAGAAACTTTACTGTTTACATATTTTGTAAACAACAAAGTTTCAACAACAACTATAGACAACATCAACTGAAAACAAACCTACTCTTCATTTTGTATGAAATTGTCTCACTTTTATCAAATCAAATCATTGATTATTTTTGCAAACATGGGTAATATTGGTTCGTAAATGTTCTTTTTTTTTTAAATAAGGTTCTCCATATTTTACCGACACATGGGCATGCAAATATTAGGTACTAGAATTTTATTCTAAATTTAAATTATATGGCATGCCATTAGAATCACATTAAAAAAAAATAAGAAAAATGTCAGCCTAGTCACAAAAATAAAAAAAAACTGTTAGTAATGTCAAACGGAATAAAATTTATGGCACTTACCTGTAGTACCTGGGTGACTGAGCTCTGCTCTGATGAAAATAGAGCCAACCCATTTTTTTCCCATATGTGAGACCTAGTTAGATCGATTTTTCACCCCCGTAAACCTCTATTTATTTATGTATTTATTTTATTATTTATATACACACAGTAAAATACATAGGTAAGTAGATATACAACATAATTATAATTTGGAATACAAAGGTACTGCTTTTTCAATACACTTCCTCGAAAACTGGTTCATATCGCACTACGATTAGGTTCACAATGCAATGTATTTCACAAGCGTGCGATTTTCATTTTTCATCACGGTTGCGGGAATAAAAATTGCCACAGATAACTTATACCTATACTTAGTCCAAATTGGTTCAATGCCTCTATTCACGCCGTCTCTATTCGGAGGTGAATGTTTTTTTTTTTAAATCTTGGCAGAGATATGCGTCTCGGCGTTAATATTTTTTGAATATTTAAATAATGTTTATAAGTAAATAGAATTACATCAAAACCATGATTATTACTATAAAAAAAAACGTTTATGAACAAATTGTGTTCTAAACTCGAAAATATTTGAATTTTCTATTTTGCATATTAGGCTGTTTATCGGCTTTATACCTTTGCTTCTCCTTCAACCTGGCGAAAGTAAAGCGCGGAAAAAAAAGAAAGTAAGATGAAATCGCCTTCTTTCAGTCATAGTTTCCTAATAATTCATGACAAAAATATTTTTCGTTATTTTATTTTATTTCTTCAAAAGTGTATTGAAAAACACGTGGACATTTGTTATTGCAGTTCTCGGCTCAAAAAGAACCTCGCCTACGGCTTGGGTGTTAATTCCGCCTCGAATGCAATAATAAAAATTCTCCACTTGTATCAAAATTCTCTGCTCTATATTGCAACTTAGATGAAATCATTAGAGCCGTTTTCGAGAACGTGATTACAAATATATAGGTAGGTATATATACAAATATTGCTCATTTAATAGTGTAGGATTATCAAGACATTATAATCTTACATGTCACCAAATTGTTATGGAAACTTACTCTCCAAAGACCACTTTAGTTTGAGAAATGATGTCCCCAAGCTCACCCCTTGAGCGCACTCTTTGACATTTTTTTAAGAAAACATTTTTATTCCCTATTAGGCTTAGAATAACAAACAAAACTGCAATTTGTATCCAAATACCGATCAGGCGCCAATAACGTATGTCAATACTAAACCCTACAATGTTTAGGGGTTTTATGCTCGCTTTATTCGCGACACCCCTCGCCGGTTGCCAGGGGGTTGTGGTCAAAATTGTATTTTTATTATAATTGCTCCGTTTTATTGAGAGCCCGTAGAGGGTAAACATTGTACAGTTCCAGTTTGGCTACAAAATTGTAGACATCATATTATAATTACTTAGGAATATTTTTATTATGTTTGTGTTTTAATTCGTACCTACTATTGTGGATCGATGGATGTTTTTAACGTTTATGCTTCTGGTACGTCAGTATCTATTTCAAATCTTCAAACGCAGGTAGGTATGTTAATCCAGTTCCTTAGTGTTGATAAGGTATTTAATACATGTAAGCTCCTGGCTAGGAATTAAAACACAATTTAGCCATAATTTGTCGTTTATTATTAATTATTATACATAATATATTTATCTTAGTTCGAACAGCACACAAATTGAAGTTTATCTCCATTTACACCGATGCGCAAGCAAAAATACAAAACACGAAAAACAAAAAATAAATATCATTCAAGCGTAAGATAAAACTGACAGTTTTACTATTCAAATAATAGCAAAAAAAGCGAATACGTCCGCCTGTCCATACTCAATTGGACCCGCATCAAAAGGCCTTAGTATAAACCCCTTTTCTCATTTTTATATCACGAAAAGATTGCCCATGACTATTTTGTTGGCAAATATGACTTGATCCTATTGTCCGTAAGAAAACTATTCGTGTCGAATTTAAATGTTGCTGGCACGGTGAAATTACTGCTCAATATAAAATAGAAAAGAAATGAACCGTTTGGTTTATTAGGTATTAGGTATTGTCAATAACCTAGAATATAGAATATTCTAAGAGCTTTGTATCTAAGTTTGTCTGTGACAAATGTCTTTTGTATAATAGAATTGAATCTGAAGAATAATTCCACTGTATGCATTGATTATTGACAATACCTAAAAGATAAGTTTATTTGCCAATAATCACAAGTTCTTCATTATCTGCCGTTCCTGTTCCTTCGATAGCAACTAACTATAACTCAATCAATCTGCCTAGCCTTTTCCCAACTATGTTGAGACTGGTTGTCAGACTTTTGGGCTTCTGACGACCCGTAACGACTGTCAAAGATTTATGAATGACAGTCGGGACAAACGATTTAACGTGCTTTCAGAGGCACAGAGGAGTCTCGGTAAGTAAAGATGACCCATCCACTGACCAACCCCGGCAAGCGAAGCTTAACCTGATGGATCGACCCGTATGTGTGGCTGTTATCACTTAGCCACGAGCTCCTATAAATATTATCATATATCTCCTATATCTAATTATGTAATTGAGGAGCTCGTGGCTAAGTAATAACAGCCGCGCGGGTCGATCCATCAGGTTAAGCTACGCTTGCAGGGGTCGGTCCGTGGATGATGGGTGACCATCTTTATATACCGAGACTCCTCCATGCCCCGGAAAGCACTTTAAGCCGTTGGTCCCGGCTGTCTGTGTATATCTTTGACCAGAGAAATCTAAATGTGCCTTATAATTTAGATTTCTGTGTCTTTGACAGTCGTTACGGGTCGTCAGAAGCCCGAAAGTCTGACAACCAGTCTTACCAAGGGGTACCTATCGTATTACCCGGTTGTGAAGGTCAGATGGCAGTCGCTCCATGTAAAATACTGGTATTCAGCTGCATCCGGTTAGACTGGAAGCCGACCCCAACATAGTTGGGAAAAGGCTAGGCAGATTGATTGATCTAACTATATAGGTAACTATTGACCATAAACGTCCCAGCCATATGCTCGTAATCAAAGTTGATCGCGAGGGGCTTGTTAATCACATTCGTACGTCGTTTGTGTACCAGTTTCACCATCGATATTGCAATTTGTCATTTCGTTATCTGCTACTATCGCAATGCATTAGGTTCTGAGTACAGATAGTGTTATCTCTAACTAGAATTCGCCCAGCTTGATTACAGAACGGAGGCGACGCACATGAAATGCAGATTTCTATGTTTGAAACTTTTTATAATTAATTATTTATTTATTGATCGGGAATTTTTATTGACTGGATGTTAGAACTGTGATTTTTATGTGAATTTCTGTGATTATGAAAAATAAATAAATAACTAACTTATTGTTTGATTTTTCTGCTGTCTGTGCGGAAATAAACAATATGGCGAATTTACTTCATAAAAATAGAGCTGTGGTGAGTTTACACATACTTTTTTTCGTGGAGAATTTACTTTGTGGCGAATATACAACAGCCCATCATAACTAACATAAAGTGAATTTGTTTGTTTGTAACGCTTTCACGCTAAAACGGCTGAAAGGATTTGGATAAAATTTGGCACACGAGTAGACCATGACCTGGAAAAGGACATAGGCTACTTATCATCGACATACCACGCCGGCGAAGCCGCGGGCGGAAGCTAGTAAATAATAAAATAGGCAGTTTTTAATAACATTGAAAAGTAGATAAGTTTTAGCAAGAAAAAATATGTCTGTGGGCCCACTGTATCCTCATATCTAGCTACCTTCTAAATATCGCAGTATTCTATTATTTTACAATATACTATATGCATGAATTTTGAGATACGCGTGTCGCCTGTGTACGTGCTTATTACCGTAATTGCATACCTATTGGCATGAAACAGTGTCGGTACCTACCTATCTATTTATGGTAAATCAATATCTAATAGCATTTCATGGAGTATGGGAAAAGTGTTGCGAATCTCTTTGTTCAGATACAACTTTGATGTGTTAGAAATCAATCACAAAGATATAACAATTTACTAAAAATGTATCACCTACACAATATAATAAATTGCTAGTAAGATTATATTGGATGCAAATGGAAATATTGGTCCTTCTTGATAGCTGTAGGTATTAATTTACACTCTCGACTACTAGAATAATTTTAATACTCGTAGCATGTTCAGTGTCTAGTATATAAGCTATTAATCAACGTGCAACTATGCCTCGTATCATCAGTTTCACATGTGCGTAACGCATGGATTTCACAATCAATCTCACGTATTGTGAACTCTATAAAAAATTGGTAATTTGTTTTGCGAAAGTGGCATTTTTATGCAACGCACATAATGTAGTTTGGAACGTGTGACGCGGCGAAGTGCGTATCACGCAAAACGCAGGCACACGCACGATTCCTACACAGATACAGTGCGTACGCCCGATAACGCAAGTCTGCTGCGATAACACACTGTCCGTATTGATACTGCATATAAATTTGCTCACACAAATACTCCGCTGGACTTTTACCCGCTTATCTACGTAAATTCTATTTAAAAACAATCAACCAACCTACGAATACCTACCGACAGTGTAATCAACTGAAGGGTATCTCAAATATTCCGTAACTACAGACTGACTACGAATATTCGAGTCTGCTATTCACACATGCAAAAATCCACTCATACAAACAAATGGTTACATACACAAGGACAAAGCCGTCTAGTGATATTCGCACAGCTTATGAATCAAGGGGTATCCCCGACCTACAAAGAAATGCGAGCTCGCATTTATAATGCGAAGTCCACTTTTGTGGTGCAGTCACCGTAATGATGCCATAACAATGACGAATGTCAAGCGCGTGCGCTTGCAAAAAAAGTTTTCTTTTTTGTAGGCGGGCGTGAAATTACGTCAATTTCGCACAATTGTACCAGGAGATTATGAAGCTACTAGAGGTGTGTTTGTTGTTGCAAATAATGGTCAGCTTTGCGCAGTTTTGTTGCCATTTTGCAGTAATTCGTTTCCTTGCAGTATTCTTTCATCAGCTTCATTGATACTATTGGACAGTCACTTAAACTATTTTGAATGCAAACAAAAGCTATCAATTAGTAAAATTAATTGACGTTTAATAATTTATTCTTTGGTAAACAAATCGTAATTTTGATCGAAACTTAAGTTTTCCTCGTCTTGTTGCTTAACATTGTGTAATATGATATTTTAGTTGCACGGGTAACTAATGAACATTACTAATCATTGATAAACAATATAACTGCGGTATAAGTTATTAGTCAGTAGTTTAATTTACCAGCAAGTTGGATTTTGAAGTAAATCTCAGTGGAGATTCGCGTAATTTCATTAGGAGAACATAAATTGACGAAACTGTTGGCGGCAACTGGGCGTCCCGCCATCATAGCAACACGTTTACATAAAACATGATTACTATTTATATCTACAATAATTACGCACAAGGATTTCTTAATACATATCAAAATAAATAATCCATGAAATCGATAACGTATCAATTCATAGAATTTGTATTTCTATAACACCTAGGTATTAGATATTTTGAAAATGTTGCCAATTACATAAATGTAAAATATTTATAATCTTTTGTAGAGAACACTTTGTGGTATAAACTCTCGTTCAATAATAGTTCGCAGGTAGAGTCACTACAATTTCTGACAAACATGGAATTCAAACTATGAAGTAGAGTAATTTTCTTCATAAACCACAAAATGTATGAACAAATTTCTACCAGGGTATTAGGACGTACCAGGAGATGGCTACTAGGAGGTATATTTTAGAGATATACGTGTTATGTATACATAATGAATCCGACACTTGTATAGTAAGAATAATAGCTATCAGCCGTGTCGAGTGATGTCGATGACTCATTTTGGCAACTGGTTGGCGAGGAGGCGTTGCCAATTTGCTATCTCACACATACACGAATTCGCACACACTAACAAGGTCCGCGATAGCAAATTCTGATATCCTAGTACTTAGTATACCTACAGTTAATCGTAACGCTATTGGTTGTTAAAATAAATATTCATACAATTTAATTTCATAGTACATATTATTATTATGTAAAGTTTTATTTGCACGTTCTGAAAAGCGTTTTGAAGGAACTGATCTGTGATAAAATCAATGTAAAATGGTTTTACTTGCGAAACCAGTGCCTTTGTTGTTGTTTTGTACTGAAAAGTGCTTTATGAAACAACTTTAATAAAATTCAACAAATTAAATTAAATAAGTTAAAATAAACGGGAAGCACAGAACCGGTCGAAATGTTGGTGCTTGGGGGAGGCCTTAGGTCCAGCAGTGGTCTGTCGGCTGAAATGATGATGATGAAGTTAAATAAACGTATAGTATTTTTTATCTATTCCGTTGCGATATTTTTAACCTAAACAGATTGTTTAACAACGCCGTCGAGGCTACTGAGATTTTGAGGCCAAGGTTTAACTGCTAATATGTAGATGTTTTATGTAAGATAAATATATCTGTATTTTGAAAGGTTGAAAAACTGGTACCATTCATTTTAATGTTTAAGATAATGTAAACTGTGCATAAATTTAATGGTAGTTTAGCATAACGACGATGTTATTTTACTTTGAATTATTGACCTGGAATTATTGAGCGTGTGTCACGTCCTCCCATGTATGTTTTTAGTTCATTAATTCGTAAATCAACCCCTTGAATGTGGTCTGTATTGATAGTTTGAGTGAAGGGACGGTCGTGGGCCGACCGCGTCGCTCCGCGGCCTCGTGACCAAAATACGCGCTTTGAATAATTGAAGCATAGGGCCACTACCACCTCCCCCCTCTCCCCCCCTAGCTCACCGGACTTTTAGTTTTTATCGGTTCATTATAATACACCGCGAATTATTGATGATCGTAGGTACGTGTAGCTACGAAGAGGAATCTTAAGTTAATTAAATTATTTAACGATGTCCCGTGTCCCGTGTCGGTGTCCCGTCGGTGTCCGTGTGTGTGTGTGTGTGTGTTGTGTGTGTGTGTGTGATGTGTCGATGTGTGCCTTTGCTTACGTTTTTACGTAAACACGAATATAAGCAGACTTTGTCAAGGTAGCGTTCTTAGCAACTTACAGGACCTAGATAATATTTGGTGTAGGTATAATTCGAGTAAACTATTGAAATTAGGCTCGCCCACTTTTATGGGACATAGGCCTCTGCCTCGAATTTCGCGGGCAGCGGGGCGGCGGCGGCGCGTCTCGCATTGTCCCGCCCCGCTTCCGCGCCGCTGTTTTCGAGGTCCGGTCCATTTGTTTTTATGCATAAAATCCTGCCGCTCCCGCGCCGCCGCCGCTGCGCCCCGCTGCCCGCAAAATTCGAGGCAGAGACCTTAAACATAACTGGGTGTACATAGATACACCTCTGCCTAACGTCTCCGGGAATTCAGACGTATTATTGTGTTTCATTTCTATAATAGGTATAGTGTACAGAAATTAGCCATAGTCCTCAAATCTCCTATAGTGGCTAACTATAGGAGATTTGAGGACTATGGCTAATTATGTTAATTTTCTAGCCGCCTGGAACCAACTCTACCATGACAATAAACACTTGAAGCAAGTTATTCATTCCAGGGAACCAAAAGTTCGCCAAAATGAAAAACTTGATAATCAATAAAACCACAACATTTCAGTTCCTACAATACAGAAAGCAATAAATTGACAACAGTCACCCACCAAATAATTGAGGATACATTTGTCTATCAGTAATTACATAGAAAGATTCGGCTGTCGGTGGTTCAGCCACTATTTGTCTTCCACACGCAAATGTGGCGGGGAATTAGTGTGAATAATTGATACGTGTCATTTGGCAACCACCCTGACCCACCACCTCGTGTCACCAAACTTAACATACCCACGCTCCTCTAACTACTTGTGCGTCGGACATTTCTTTAATAAGTTTTGTGGAAGAGGGCATGTTATTCGGAAGTATGTTTTCGGTGGCATCGGAATAGCTAGATTAATGTTGTGTTTAGGATGGAATTGTTATTCTGATTTGGACTAAATAGCTAATTTATCTGAGTAACTTCTTAGTAGAAGCAATATTGTGAATAATATTAAGTACTTAGCTAAAAATGACAGAGTATGACTGTGTGACTTATCACATGCCTCGATCATGTCTTGCATGGTAGGTCCCATGCAGATGTGAGAAGTACTTAAGTCACCAATTAAACTAAAATACGGTTCGTTTGGTATAGAACGCGAGGTCGATGAAGATGTGGTGTTGTCCACGCACTTTGGTGGTGGTATGGTGGTGATGCCCCACATCGATATTTCGTGCATTATTGAATAGTCGCGTGTGGCCTCCCGAATTTCCAATGTTTGGCGATTGATGTGTAGATTGACTTTTGTCATTTGCCTCGGCCATGTCAAACAGTAAAATGTTTTTCTATGCCTTCTCCACAAATTGTTGGATCCAATCGTAATGGACTATGGCGAGTGATTGAAGTATATAAATATTTTTGTCCCCCCCCCCCCCCCCCCCCCCCTCTATCTGATTGGCACGGCGATGGATGAAAGCTGTCTGTTGTTTTCTTTATTCACGTGATCGATTAGTCGGCGTTTTGTGGGTGTTACGAATTTGTTCGCGATCGATGATAACGAAATAATGAGGGTAGTAACAAACAATGCCAAGCACTTACACACATTCCTTGAACTCGTGAAGGTTCATCCAAAAGAGAATAGATTGCGTTAGGGATCTGCTTTTTTATAGAACCTCACGTACATTGTGTATCGGGTTTACTGGCTATTGTATGAAAGTGTTGAGGACCGCTATGTAGAAAGTTCGCTGATAAGAGCAACACAACGTTGTGCAAATGTAGTGGGTGGTCGGCGAAAAGTTTAGGATAGCCATAAAAGCGGCAAATTTAAAAGCAATGATATAAAATTGTGGCACCTTTGAGAGTGAGCGCCAGTACGGATACGGAGTCTTTCAAAAAGAAAGTTTTATTTCGTCGAAACAGTTACGTGTTCCTTTGTAGAGCCGTTTTGTAAATTAGCAATCACAAAAAAGGATTTTTAAGAGAAATGCATTATTTAAAGCATATTTTTTATGCACAAAAGACTTACCTACATGCTATTGTTTAAAAGTGTCGGTTAGGTTAGGTATCAAGGTATTTCCGTACCTAATTGTACTTCCTGTTATTTAGTTGTATGTAGGAATAGGCATCGATCCTTCATGGTATTTTTAACCGACTTCAAAAAGGAGGAGGTTCTCAATTCGTCGGAACCTTCTTTTTTTTTTATTATTTTTTTTTTTTTATGTATGTTCCCCGATTACTCGAAGATGGCTGGACCGATTTGGATTTTTTTTGTTTTATTCGAGAGGGTATACATCACAGCTGGTCCCATATAAAATTGATTAACTTTTCTTTCGTAGTTTTTGAGTTAGCTTCAATAATACGTATTTTTCCCCCACTTTTATATGGATGATGTTCTAGTTTGTTTTGCAGGTAGTGGTATTAGAATTTGTGTGGGGTAGGTACACAACTAAAAAGTGAAAAATAAAAACTTTTTTACAAAAAAATACAACCGACTTCCAAAAACAACACTACAAAGTGAAAAATAACTTCGGAAAAATAATTTCGGAAGTCGGTGGCAAAAAACGAAAATACATTTAACACCGACACCGACACCGACTTCCGAAATTAAAGTTATTTTTCACTTTGTAGTGTTGTTTTTGGAAGTCGGTTGTATTTTTTTGTAAAAAAGTTTTTAAAAGATCAAGTATGGTTTCTCAGGAGATATGAAAGGTATCTTAACAACCCAACCATTTATAAGTGCACCATTGTCGTGAAGGCTTTTACTCATACACTTACCAAACACACTTAAAACATTTCAACTCCGGCTGCAGTAGTTTCCATGATAAATATAACTCGCGTGAAACATTTGAATTATCTGTCGGATATAACTTTACGAGCCTTCCATTAGATTCATGTAAAGGAGAAATGCTTTCACAAAATACCGTTACGGTCCTCGCAGCATCAAATAAAAGAGAAACCTTAACCCGCAACAATTAACCCTTTTGCGCACGTTTTCTGCGGAGAATAGCGCAATTTTATAGGTTTACAACTCAACTCAAATGTTGCAGAACTGTCCGCAAAGACGCCGACACAAAATGATAATAACTAAATAAAGGGGTACAATAAAAACAAACGGAAAGGGTTTACAACAATGCGGAAAAATTACGCAATGACCAGTTTTATGATTGCGTAAAAAATCTTCGCAGGTACGAAAAGGTTCTTTTGTTGGTCCAACCCTGGGTTAGCGTAGAATGCAAAAAAGCGGCCCGAACTGCGAAAGTGCGAATACAAGTGCCATTCATCAGCACAATGATAGTGTATGCAAATAGATGCTAATGTTTTTACGATAAGTACTTCTTTTTATTTTGACAATGAGGCTATTGTACTCATCGGCCGGCGCTACCGAATTCGATTATGAATATTGTAAAGGCATTATTGATTCCGGAAACTTGTTTCATTGCGTTGTCTATTTGTAATTGTAACGTTTTAGAAAAGAAATTTGTAGTTGTTTTCCTGTTTTTTCGATTAATTGGTTCTCATCATTATTTAACCTTTATCTGATGTCTCCTCTAAGGATATGTATCTCTCTCTATCTTTGGATCTTTCTGTGAATGATCCTGAGCAATGTGTTTCTCTTCGTTTTGCGTAAATGCCTTCATCTGGTTAATTATACCTCAAATTACTGTTTGCTTTTTCTTAGATATTTAATAAGGAGAAAGTCAGTAGTCTTAATATAAAACTGCTTTCACGAAAACAACGTCTAAAACCCATATCAAGAGCGTGATGTTTGCCCCTTTTGAACTTGATCTTTTTATCAAGTGTGGCTTCGAGCCCAAAATTATATCAGCGCGTCGTCGCCGCATTCCGCGTTCACACACTCACACATGTGTGAACCCTACTTATATTAACAACATCTATGCACACTAGTGCAACATATTCAATATCATGTATGTCGAATTAGTTGTCGATCAAGGAAAAATATTAGGCCGTATTTTATGGTTTTGTGTGAGGAAAATGTTGTGAGTCAATGGTGTTAACTACAACGGGCTGAGCATTTTCAGGTGATGATAATATTATATTCGTATGTAGGTACTACTGTATATGTCACAACAAAGCACCATCATTGGGTCTCCAAGCAAAACTTCTGAACTGCAGAAACTTATAGGCTTCACCTCACCACCCGAAAGCATAATACTTGTACTTACCGCTAATGTACAATAATACTATAATAAATAAGTAATAAGAAAAGTTACATAACTGATCTAGAAGCCTTACTGGCATATGCTTTCTCACAAATCACAATCATTCGTTGCGTCACGTTTTACGTACAACAATCTTCGGAAGTAAAACGATAAATTCTTCAATAATTTAATGAATAATAAAATAGACCGCCAATACTGTCCACAGACGTTCAACGATGGTGTGAGACAGCATTTAATCTATCAACATGAACAAACACATGTATGAAACTGCTTCAAGACGATGCAGGCACACACGCACACATATGCACGCTGCGTAGACGCTCGTAGCACTTACTACGAGTGCGTAGCTCAGATTTTCTCACAGAAGCGGTGTTTCCCGCGAGATTTTCAAACGTAGCTCGATTTGTGTGTGTGTGTTTTAAGTGAGTTGGTGGTGTGTTGGTGTATTTTGGGTCTGTGTTAGGGTGTCATGCATCTATACGCACACAAGGGGATTGGCTAGACACGAATATTGCTCGCTATGCTAATGCAGCGGAGATTGGGCAGGTCGTTGGCCGCTCCCGGACGCTCGGAGTCATTCGGCAGAACCCGTCGGCCACCCTCGCTCGCCCTCACAATCATTTAATCGTCTCCTTGATATCTCTACCTAGAAATTCTTGGGCGTTTTCTTTGGATTTTGCTTTAGATGATGTCTTGTGAAGATAAGATGGAATTAGTTTTTGTTTTATATTTTCTTTTTCAAGTAGGGTTGTAGAGAGCAAATAATTTTATGATTAAGATATTTACATGGTTATAAGTTTTTAAATGGTTGGTGAAGTTGTTATGATTGTTCTGATGTTAATTTGCTTAGTTGGCATGGGGCATTTTAAACTAGTGTTAATTCCTGACATTGAACTGGTGTTTCATAACTATTATGTCCAAAAGGCCTCAGGTACAAAAGAATTTGTACCATATTGCTTTGACTCTATTCTTGTTCATGTTTTGTTCTCAAAACATGAACAAGAATAGAGTCAAAGCAATATGCAATAGCTTTCTAGCTTAGTCAGTAATATGCTCGAACAAAAAGTTTCCAAATCCCAAATGGTTAATAATGACAAAGTTAAAATAGTGTCCGGGCGTCACTGGCCAGTGACCTTGAGTGGTGCGCGAGCGCAATAGATTAGTCAGGCACATATTACACATACACGCAACTCCACCCTATTGCGACAGGAAGGTGTGTGTGTGTGTGCGAGTACTTGCATCAAGTTGGGGTGAGGCTTGCATGTTTTTTAAATCCAGATGATTTTGATAGCATGAGAACTTTGATGATAATTATAGAAAAACCAGATGCCTGCCGCATTGGTAAAAGGAGCCTACCCCAACACCTTGGGAAAAAGCTAGGTTAGGGAAAATCTAGATGATGAGGATTTTAACGCGAGCCACCAGTGAGAACTAGAGGAAATAATAGTGTTTGTTTATGCGTGAAATATTAATTTGTAACCCCACTTTTCCACTAAAAGCAATCGTTTAAATTCAAACCTTTAAAACATTTTTCTAAATTATACAAGAATCAAAACTATACAGTAATTTACCGCATATTATCTTAGTACAGTCAGAAAAAAATGTTGGTTGCGTGGGCGCTTTGACAGGAGAAAGACAGCCGACGACGCGGCGCATAATGGATGCATAATAATGGTGTGTGCCACATCTCGTGAAAGTGCATCGCTGGCTCGCTGCAGCGGCTGCAGCCTTGAGCGGAGCCTTTCCCTCGTCCATCAAACGGCGCGGGGCTCACCTCTTAACATAACACCGTACATTAGGCTATCGAGCGACATTTATCGCGCAACCGAGAGTTCATTAGGCGGCCGGCGATGAGGCGACATACAAACTGCTTAGAGAAACATTTTTGGACCAATCACTTTAAAGAGTTCTGTTTATTGTGGCATATGCAAATTAATTCCTATAAAAGTCTGAGTTAAAAGGTTTCAGGAGATAATCCGATGTTTTCTTTTCAAACACGGTCATAAACAGACAAAGCTTGGTATAAAACATGACTAGCTTTGATTCTGAAAGGGTTCGTTGTTTACAAAGTAACAAGTAACAGAACTCCCCTTGCGGTGGTGCGATAGGCGTGCCATGCATGGCTCTAAGGCGAGTACATCCTGGAGTGCGCGGGGGCGGGGAGCGTGGGTGCGGGGAGACGGACAAGCGGTTATTTCGGTATGCACATTGCATGCGGCGCGGGCGACGCCGGCATAAGCGCAGCAGCGCACTTGCCACTCGAAATAGTCAGGTCAGGGACCGCGAGTATCGCCTCGATCCTGCCCCAAGGTCAAGTCTCTGCAGCACCGACACCTCCCACCCCCCCCCCCCCCCCCCCCGCACCCCCCACGGCGCGTCTATGCACATTAATGTAAACGCCTTACGAGTCACGCCTGGCTATGTTCTGTACACCGAAATTCGGTTACCGGGTCCATTTTAACGCTTCATTTAATTAATAGACACGTACGTATTAATTGACATTAGTTCGAACCTACTAGATCGGCATAGACACACGTTAGGTACCTACCTATTGCAAACATAGAAGATAAATAAATGCATTTATGAATTTGTTATCAGAACGAATGTTGCTAAACGTGACCCGATGAAGTTTTAATCGATTCTTAATTGCGAAATGTCAATTAAACGGTGCGAGATAAAACCGCGAACTGCGCAGCGATCGAACAGGCTGGGGTCACAAGACTGGCGATAAATGTCAATTAACCTTTGATAACAAAGAAATTATGAAATTGCAGAACTCCTTATCATCCCATTAGCATGATCTATGAGAGCCCCTAATAATTTTTTCGCCACCAGGATGTAGTATATTTTAAAGCAAGGAGTATTTTTACAAGCCAGCTACAAGTAGGTTCCTAATATTTACCCCAAACCGATGCCATTAGTAGTATTTGATTGGTTTCAAATCACACAACTAATTAATGACTATCATCAAATCCTTTTGCAAAATGAATATCACGTGTTTGATTTACCTAACTACTTGCGTTGAATAAAGAAAAGAAAAATGCTACCATTATTATAATAATAACAAATAAGAGATAGTCGCACTATTCACAAATTCAATGCTATCGTTTGGATAGAAAGGTTTTCGTTGATAAATTTTGGGCTGAAACCGTTTTAAAATCAGGAGGGACAATCAAGAAGCATGCAAGCTCCGTGTTATACACCGGAAAACCAAAAGACTCAGAATACCTTTCTGTATTCTGAGCCTAAATGAAAAAAAAGCTGGTGTGGCTACATAAGCAATAACAGGATTCACCCTCATGTCAGCGTCATTATTATGGCTTCAGCTTCCCTCAGGTTTAGTCATCGACACCATGTATAGGGAACCCTCAACCAAATGTCCTTAATTACCCTGTGACACCTGAAGGTTTATATTGGCTTCGCCATACGTTGGGATTTGCAAGGGAAAGGAAGATGTCCTGCATAAGTAATTGGACGTCCAGAAATAAGTGATACAAACAAGAGTTATGCTGAAGATCCCAATTTTATTGGAAAGGCTCTTATCATACAATTGCTGATCGGCGATTTGGTAAAATCACATTGCATAATTAGCAACTTTGTTAGTCATCGCTTGCTTTGTTATAGGTAATAAAAAATAACATCAACACTTCATCAAACTTCGTCAAACATAACATCATAATGCACAAAACAATTAAATTCAAAACAATGCCACCAACCAAAAACGCACCGATTCCATTATCACATAAAATATTGTCCATCTTTGATCTAATCTTGGTAACTGCAATGATTTAAAAAGGAACATTTTGGTTAAAAAAAATGTCGAAGTTTCAAGGCGCAAAGGAGAGATCAAGGCGTCCGTTGGCGAGGACATTGCACTTCGTACCCCCCCCCCCCCCGGGCCCTTTGGTCCTCGTCCTTCCCCCCACTGGCTCTGCCGAAACTCGCTAACCAGTGTTACTAGCCGACCGGATTAGAGTATTTAGTCACCGTTGCATTCGGGATGTTTGGTTTATGTATAACAAAAATGATCAGCCCTTGTTGTTGAGAATTAAAACAATATTAGTTGTTATGAGTCAGTGTCCGCATTGATGATAGACTTTAATTGGCTACAAGATATAAATATTTCTATTTAATAATTTGGTATTGGATTAAATTACTAGAAAGTTTCTAGTAATTTAATCCAATACCAATTAATAATTATACAACAAATAATTGAATTCTAGTAGAAACATCAGGAATACCTACACGATATAATTGCTTAAATTTTAGGTTCTTGTTGAAAAGGTTGTTGCCAAAAATCAAAACGTTATCCTTGTCATTCACTGTCTTGACTTTCTGATAGTCACAGAGTGTAGATATGTGACAATGAGCCAAGATGAATCGAATGCTTGATCGCCTAACACGCCAGCTAAGTAATTGTAACTCTAACTAAAATTGCAAATAGGCAATAGTTACCTAAATCTTATTTATTTGTCTGTTTTCCTATTTCGCTTCTAAACGTAAATCAATGTTTATTTGATTGTACCATTGACAAAAGCCAGGCTTTTTCAATTTTGAAAGAATTTTGCTTGAAAATGTTTTGTGCCATTCTGACTTTCTATTGTTTTATGAGAACAAAGGACCGTAGGACAGGATTTCTTCAATGAATCAGTGTAAAGTGAAAAAACAACTTCAAGATGTAAAGGCGTTCGTTTTCTCGATAGTACATAGAATTTGCAGTTACTGACCACGTGATGAATCATCATTATTTCCAATCTATACCTACAAATTATTGTAGTTCTCCACCATCATCAGTAGCATCAACTGCATTTACAGATAGTTATCTCACTGGTCAGTTCTTAATAGACAGCCACGTATCTGGCATTGAATGGAGGATTGCATCAACATCGTCGCATTGGCTGCAAGCGACGCAGACGCATCGCTTCCCGTTATTGCTATGTAACAAGTATATAGCCGGTATATACTTACCGCTTGTACTGTTGGCAAAGAAAGTTCCATTTAAATGTGATGCGGTCTGAAATTGGTCAGTATACCTAGAGTCTTACTAGACTTTGTAATAATCGGCTAGTACTTATTTTAATAACTCTACGGTTTAACGATTTTGTTAATAGAACTGCAGAAAATCCAATTGTTATAGAGGAAAATCTTTGCTTTATTAAACTTTACTATTAAACAAAGATCGAAGAATGAATGAATGTAATGCACCGACCCCAGCGTGGTTTGACCAGACTCGATTACTCGAATGAACCCAAAGATTCACACGAGCCCCTGGAGCCTCCTGCTTCATGGGGCTATAGAGATCATCGTTCAAGGAGTAGACCAGGAGGCGCAATAATGGTAGGGAAGACGTGCCTTTAGGATATGGAAGGATTATTAGAGCCGTACCGGATATGCATCCTAAAGTAAGCAATGGAATTGTGGAGAAACGGGTGACATATATCTTCTTATGGATGGCCATCTTTTAACGACGTCGCTGCGCCGCCAGGTTGGTTCAGGTCCACAACACATAATATTTTCATCCTGATATGTCACTTGGACTTTAGGACTCTACGTTGCACTAAGGACTGCAGGATAAAACGCTTCTAATACGCAACCATATTTTTATACAACTTTAGATTTTTTGGTAAAAAAAAACTTTTGCTGACGCTACGTCTGCAAGAGATGCAGCGACGACGGCGGGGGGTGCGGGGCGCAGGAGGTCGTTCGGCCTGCCTCAACACGCCGCGCGTTCTACGATGCGCTTGCGCAGCGCGTGACGTTGGCGTTTCCTGGATCAAAAGTATGTAAGTACTTGGATTTATATTACTTAGCATACATTTACTAGATAAGGTTCTTACATTCCATATTGGTGTAAAATAGAGCCAGGCTTAAAACGTGGCAAAGCATTTTCAATATAAACGAATTCAAAGTCAAAGCCTGTTCAAGTAATTTTGAAAGTCTGAGAAAGAACTTCCATGGAACGTGCGTCTTAATCATAGCCACAATTATCATCAAAATAGAAAACGATAAGCCAGCAGATACTCGTATAATAAATTCGAACCTAAAGCGGCATATATACATAATACTCAAAAAACACCTGAAGGTAAATACTACTATAGCTACTGTCCAAATAATTCTAAAAATAAGCCAAAGACAAAAAAGGCCAGATAAGAATAGAAAACAGAGATGTCCCACTTCGGTGGAAGTGGACCGTTCCCGAAACAAGCCAGAAGTTAAAATGTTTACCGATCCTTGTCCAGCTGATTGAAATAACCTGCTACACTCGAGTACTGTTTTAACTAGTTATTAAGACCACGGTGTTAGAAGGTCCTATTGTCCCAACCATTGGTTAGTCAGTCCATACTTTAACGGTTTTTCGAATAGACGTATAGGTACTGACGAAAAGAAGTGGGAACGTTCACTTCACTGGCGATCTGGGAATGGCAGTAAAAAAGATATAAAATATATATTGGGTAGCTGTTTATCATTCCAATCAGGTGGAGTATACTGCTTGGCTCTGAGGAGCTAGAGTCTCCAATAGCGTAGATAATACCAAGGTTATAATGTGTGATACTCAGACTGACCTAGACTAAGTAGGTAAGTTTACGGAAAATATTAAATCTAGAAAGAATAATGCATTTACGCTTTCTAATAAATATTGAATAAATTGCTGAAAGAACAATCGGTAGGTAAACTAACGTGTCTAAGTACCTACTGTTGATGTTGGTTTTGATTTAAAAATAAATTATATTCAGACAGATGAGACAAAATAAATATTATGCGAGACAGCAGAACAAGTTCAAGTAGTATCTAGAAAACTAAGTACAGTCCAAAATATTGTAAATAACAAGTAATTGGATCAATGTGTGAATGTTAACTAACATTGACAATAGATTATTAGTTAGTAAACAACACTTTCTTTGTCTGCAAAATGAATGTAATCTGTTAATTGCTGGACCTGTTTACTTGACCTTATTAGGTTTTTATCTATTTGGCACATTCATTATTTTTTAAATTTCGTCTGGGTTGGCTTTGCTTGGTGAAATTAACTATGGAGGAGCGACCTTACATAATTAGTTTATATAACATGTCCCAGAATTGAATGCACAACCACTTAAGCGGTCGCAAAATGTAGGGAGCAGCCGATTTTGCGGTTCTGCATTCAATTCTGGGACATGTTGTATATAGTGATATGTTTGGTTATATTCGAATCTCCAGCGTTATCATTAAGTATCAGGTAACGCTTTAGAAATCAAAATTGTGTATCTTATTCTCAATTTTTCTTATTCTGTTTAGCAAAAACTACAAAATAGCACAACCACTGCAATTCAAAACCATTTTTCTATTGCCCAACTGTTACCGATGGGGTTTACCAAACGTAGAATTTTGTAAAGAATAGAGTGTCTTAAAGGCGACATAAAACCATTGTATAAAAGGGTTAATAAGTAAAAAAAAGTTCGACGGATCTTTCCAACCGGATAATTCGAAAGATTTTACACATCAAACACTAAATGAGGTCACACAATTAAATTATTTACTATTATCATTAGCTAACAATTTGTACATTTGATAATGACAGTCGGGCCTACGACAACAATGCCCCATTTATTTGTTTGTGGTGCAGTAACAGTGATAATACTATCACTCGATGCAAATTGTCACTGCGCATGGCCGAATCGCTAATTGAAGTGTTTAGTAAAATTCTGATAAATGAAACAATTATTTTTACTTACTTTGTTTTTTTATTTTGACCAAAACTTTGTTTAACAATTTGAGCACTGCACATATCCGCGCAAAAGTAGTTGTTGTGTATTTATAATTAAGTAGATATTCCATAACAACGGGTTTTCGATTAATTTTAGAAGATATCTACTTAGTGGGCTTGGATTTTTTAAGCCGCGGGGTAATTGCGTTACACACTTATGCTGGGTCATGCTGGGTTATGCTGGTCGTTGATTATCGCGATGATGGACGTAGACCGTAGGTGTAGCCACAACTTATCGCAATAATTTGACAGCGACATTCACATTGCCGATTGACGTTCGCCAAATTGAAGGAATGAGCATTGACGTTGACCGCTCACGTGTGGCCAGTCAATATATCGCGATAATTATCGAAACAATTACTGCGTTATTTATGGCGATGATGGGCATTGACGTTGACGTTGGTGTGGCCCCAGCATCACGGTAGGAATCGGTTTCATTTAGACACTTCAACAAAATTCATTGCGTTACTTACGTTGTTGAGCTGATAAATTTTTCGAACATATGAAGCTTTGTATTAGCAATAGGTACTCGTATGCTTCAAAATCATTCAGATTGTGATTGATAGTATGTTACGCAATTAGGGTGCTGATTACTAACTTGATTAAAATGTGAATACGCAACATTAAAAAATGGAGTCCTATCCAAATAGAGTTTACCCAGAGTTTGTTCCAATTGCAGTTATTTCAGAAGTTGTAAAATCATTTTCATCCAGAATAATTTGAACACAGAAAAAAATCTTTATTAATTACTTGGTTTAATTATGTTTGCTATGCATTTAAATCTACGTCTCCTAGAAAAGTCTCGTTCTTTAATAAAATATCAGCCTACGTCCCCTATACGTTCATAAGCGGATGGAGCTTTGTAAAATCAAAAAGAAAAGAGTTCAATTATATTTAGCAATCTCCCCTGTAATTACAGAGCAAGTTTCCTTAATTACAGTCCCCCAATAAAAGGATAGGTGCTTCCTACTTCCCACGTATGGGGGTGTGCAGGGCGCATGCGCGACATGTGAACGATGCGGCTTATTATTAAATAAATATAAAACAGTATTTACCTGCGTAGAGTTAAGAATCTTATGAAGATGGAAAACTAAACTCAACGAAGTGAGCCAGAGGACATCGTGAACTAGGCTTAGGTTTTTCTTGTTTTTAACCGACTTCAAAAAGGAGGAGGTTCTCAATTCGTCGGAACCTTTTTTTTATTTTTTTTTTATGTATGTTCCCCGATTACTCGAAGATGGCTGTTTTATTCGAGAGGGTATACATCACAGTTGGTCCCATATAAAATTGATTAACTTTGCTTCGGTAGTTTTTGAGTTAGCTTCAATAATACGTATTTTTTCCACACTTTTATATGGATGATGTTCTAGTTTGTTTTGCAGGTAGTGGTATTAGAATTTGTGTGGGGTAGGTACACAACTAAAAAGTGAAAAATAAAAACTTTTTTACAAAAAAATACAACCGACTTCCAAAAACAACACTACAAAGTGAAAAATAACTTTAATTTCGGAAGTCGGTGACAAAAAACGAAAACACATTTAACTAGACACCGACTTCCGAAATTAAAGTTATTTTTCACTTTGTAGTTGTTGTTTTTGGAAGTCGGTTGTATTTTTTTGTAAAAAAGTTTTATTATATTTATTATTGTAGTACTAGCTATGTGCCCGATGGGATTTCCCATCGTCAAACATGTCGAACTTCGATACAAACTTTCATCCCTATAAAGGGGATGAATTTTTAAAAATCCTTCGTTAGTTCTCACTTTCGTTACACAACGTGTCGTTTTGCATCCCCGTCAAATTTCAGGGTGTGGTACAAAACGTCAAACCGAACCACTTTCTCCATGGGACCTACATCGTAATCGCGAAAAAATTTTCAACTGTCCCATAAAAAACTTCATTACCTACTCAACGTTAGTGTATGGGACGGCTGATTATTTTTTCGCGATTGCAATGTTGGTACCATGAAAAAAGTTGTTCAGTTAGATGGTCTATGCCACACCCTTAAATTTGACGAGGATGCAAAACGACACGTTGTACTCTTGTACTAAATGATATAATTATATGCTTCTAGACCCAGCGGTTTAGGCTGTGCATTATCTGTCAGTGAATGAATTAACTCGTCGCGCGCTAATTAGCAGACAAAATATAAAATTGTTATCTGCACACATGATGTGCTATCAACATTTTAAGAGAGAATCTTTACTGTCGGTCTAGATTACTGTCTGGTGGTAAGTAAGTCAAATGTGTTCAAATGTTTTCTCCATCAAGAAAAGCGTTAGGCAGGGTAATCCTTCCACCTCTGGTCTTCTATGTGCATGGAGAGAACATAATTCGGAAAACTCTTGAAGGCTCAGAAAAGGGGTTGCCAATAAAAAAAGCGCATTTCCAATATTGGTCCGACCAGGTAAAAGAAGCTACGTCTTCAAGCAAATTTCAGCAGCTGGTGATGGCAACTTTGTACCGGAGTCGATAGAGGCAGATTGCCCGCTTAAAGAGGTCCAGTGACAACGATCCTCAGTAATGAGGGAGCAATTGAAGAAGAATGTAGGTAAGTACTGAAAATACAATGGACTTTATATTTCTACCGTTCAGATTAACAAAGAAATAACAGGTCACAACAACAACAGGAACAATAAGCAACAACAAGAAGAACAAGAAGTTCACCTGCAATAACAGGTTTCCTTGTGGCAAATAAAGCTGAAAATACTCTTGAAGATACACACATTTTACATTGCAATTTTTTATTTTCAGTATGAAATTTAAGCAATTCTATCGCTCCTAACTCTGTTCTCAAAGGTATGTGCGTAAGTTGATATAAAATAAAAAGACGACACAGTTCCGGCTGCACATTAAGACCTGCGACAGACGGTCTTCTTCATCCGACGATTAATTGATCACGTGTTACATTACATAAAATAAATTTATTTATAGATGAAGCATTGAAAATCTTATAAATAGTTAATGCTGTTGCGTTGTTTATTTTATATTGGGTTAGGTAAAGGTTTATATTTGTTGAAATTATGAAGTGGGTATATTCAAATTTAAGAATTAAATGTCGAACTAAAGAATATAGATACAGGTAGACTCAATTTTATTAATAAGAGCCATGCACCTTATCCTACTAATATTATAAATGTGAAAGTTTGTATGTTTGGATGTTTGTTACTCAATCACGCAAAAACGGCTGAACGGATTTGTATGAAATTTGGTATACAGATAGTTTATAACCTGGATTAAGACATAGGATACTTTTCATCCCGGTAGAAGGTTCCCGTGGGATAATTTCCGACATACACGCGGGCGAAGCCGCTGGCAAAAGCTAGTTAATAAATATAATTGAGTCTACCTGATTTTACAGCCTGTAAACTTCAGCTGCTGAATACTTGCATCTCAATTTCAAATAGGTAGGTACATTATAATAACTGCAATCGAATAAATAATTCCTCTGCATCGCTTTTTATGACATCCACCAGGTGGAAAATCAAAGGCATTTTCCATCGTATTTTCAAATAGATGACAGCTTTAAACGTTGTTATACCTGCACTACACCTTCATTCTTTCCACGTAAATATTCTAAAGTGCATTTATTATCTCGGAGACGTTTGACAAGTGCAAATGTCAAACTGGCTTGCATTACATTATCATAAAGGTCATTTCAATATATTCACTTGTCAATTTAGTCTCCGAGATTAAAAAACAGACTATAAGTATTAGTGTTGTGTTATATTTCACCTAAAGAACCGTAGTTACATTTTTCCGAGACACAACATTACTTAGGCAATGACTAAATACGCAGAAAACTTTTCTAAGGATAGGTAATTCAAAAGAACATAGAAAACACAGCTAGTTTATTACGTAGATTAGATACGAGTACGAATAACATGTTAGAAGGGTTGAAATGACATGAGGAGTACAGGTAATTAACTAACCACCGATATTATTGAAATGTCTTTAATTGCTACTAAAATACAGTGTAGGGAAAATGGGTAATTTTGTTTGTTTTTACACCTGGTAGTTTTCCTTCAAGTAAATAAAAAATATTTGAATTAAACTTGCACAGTTCAGAAAACACACATCATACAAAAACCATTTTCCTAAATAAAAAGATTAGCTTCTCGTCGTTTTAAGTTTTTAAGCTCTCGATCTTATTTCAATTCAATAATAAAATCAATAATTTAAAAAATTAAAAACCAAGACTGCCATTATGCCAAAAAACGAACTACAAAGTATACAACTTGTTTTTTACTTTTTAGTTCGTTTTTTGGCATGGCAGTCGTGTTTTTTTAATTTTTTTAATTTTTTATTTTTATTTTTAGGAGCTCGTGGCTAAGTAATAACAGCCGCACGGGTCGATCCATCAGGTTAAGCTACGCTTGCCGGGGTTGGTCCGTGGATGGGTGACCATCTTTACATACCGAGACTCCTCCGTGCCTCGGAAAGCACGTTAAGCCGTTGGCCCCGGCTGTCATTCGTGGATCTTTGACAGTCGTTACGGGTCGTCAGAAGCCCGAAAGTCGGACAATCAGTCTTACCAAGGGGTATCGTATTACCCAGTTAATGGGTTGTGGAGGTCAGATAGGCAGTAGCTCCATGTAAAATAATGGTATTCAGCTGCATCCGGTTAGACTGGAAGCCGACCCCAACATAGTTGGGAAAAGGCTAGGCAGATTGATTTATTTTTATTTTATACATTTTAGTGGCAGTTCAGAAATTCGCAGTCTTCTTTAGTTGTCTGATTAAATCGTTTGCAACCAAAGATGAAATGTTTGTTTTGAATAAACACCAGCCCTACCTATGTAAAATTTATGCCAATAAATTATATAGCTTTTTTTGAAATGTGCTCATCAAGGCCTTCCAATTGATACCCATATTGTAATAATTGATGATTTTTTTTTTCACTTTTCAAAATGGCGTCATGCTGCCGCCATACTAAATTTTTGCAAAAAAAATATAACCAGCGTCATTAGGGATGATGTAAGGATTGTAACGATACCCCATACATCGAAATCTATCCAAGCTTTCTAAAGTTATGGTGGAATAAAGAGACTCACAAACATACATAAAACCCTGAAAACATTACACTCCTTTTTGGGGCAGTCATGTAAAAACCGGCCAAGTACGTGTCCGCCCACGCACAATGAAGGGTTCCGTAGTTGGGATGAATTTATCCCAAGAACAAACTTAACTTTGTAGTTGAAAAAATGTTCTCCCATACATCGATATACGTCAATTCTCAATTTCTCAGTTGGTCAATACTCCAACTGCAAATGTAAGTTTACAATCGCAAAAAAACTGTTTTATGTTATAAAAAAAACAAAATAATTTTCTTGTCTTTTTCTTGCCTTTTCTTTAGTTGTGTTGTGAGACCTTGTCAAATTTCATGATTTTAGGTCAATGGGTAGTACGCTATAGGTTATGATTTATTTGCGAGTATAATAATAATAAATAATAAATAATAAATAAATAAATATGTTTGGACATATCACACAACGCCATCTAGCCCCAAGCTAAGCAACCTAATGCTTGTGTTATGGTAACGAAATGGCTGATAAACTACTTATATACATTTTTTTTTTTTTTTTTGTAAATACATACATATTATAGATAGAAAAACACCCAGACTCGGAACAAATACTTGTAGGTCGTACAAATATTTGTTCCGTGCGGGAATCGAACCCGCGACATGCTGCGCAGCAGTCAATCGCTCAACCACTGCGCCAACCGTGTCGTCCAAAAGTATGAAAATATGTTGCATAAAAGGCTGTATTTTTTCATTGCGTTGACTTAGAAGCTTTATTTTTTTAGAACTCAAGGGACCGTAAGACCCACGTATTTGTTATAATTGCAACTTGATACCTCCACGCGATCCTGAGAAAAGGGATTTTGACAGACAGACAGACGGACGGACGGACAACGAAGTGATCCTTTACCTACATATGGGTTCCGTTTTTTCCTTTTGAGGTACGTGACCCTAAAAAAAGATTTTCTCCGAGTGCGCTAAACTGTATTTTCAAAAAAGTAAATAAATTTTAGGTACAATGAAAAACACCCAGAATTAAAACTTCAGTGGTATTCGTTTATACAGGGCGTTATACTGTATGCTAATGATTTTTTACGATTTTATGTTCATTATCGCCAAAACAGTCAATTATTTAAGAAAGTGGGTACCTATTCATGAGTGAAAAAGGAAAAATGATTCATATTTCATGATAGTGCGATGAAATAAATAGTCGAAACGTGCAAATTAACTAATAATTAATTTATACTTAGTTAGGTACCTACTATTGTTTGTGTCGATGCCGCTACATGCAGATTGTGAGAGAAACTACCTACTTACAAAATGGCATGGAATTGACTTGCTTTTATCAATTTTTTGCAAAGTTATCGTTCTAAAAATAAACATAAGAATGAACTTTAAAAAAAAGTAAGTATTTATAAAATAAACAAAAGCACATCAGAGTGGCCAATGACATTTAGTACAACCGGACCCAAAGTGTCACGTCGATCAATGAACCTCATTGTTGTGGCTTGCGAAACTCTATTAACATACTCACCTCCTCTGTAAACGCTTATAAATTGCGAATTTCATTAATTAAAACGTTGTTACAATTCCACTTATTCAAATAACTTGTGATTTGAATAAGTGGCCTACCTTTATGCTGCGTGTTTCGCGCACACTTTCATAAACACTGCCTTGTTTAGGTATAAATAGATTAATGAATTTGCCAATTAATTTAGTAGACGCGATAAGTGATAGGTATATGCCAACCCCTAATAATACAATTAAGTAATACCAAAGTAACATTTCAATTGCCAATTCCTTAAGAATTGATGCAAAATGCTGTATCCAGCTTTAGAAAAGTTATCCTAACATGCTTGGCTCAGAAATCAGATAATAGTTACCTTCAATTTCCGCAGTCGTGGTTCAAAACACGATTTTTAAAGAACCATTCTTGAAACCTGAAAAAACCGCCCTTTTCAAAATGTGCACCTTTTTATGCATTTCTAAAACTTAAAGGTGTAAATAATAGCTTCTCCATAAAGCAGAGGGATGGTCAAGTCGTTGGCGGGTCAGAGGTGACCAACGTACGGCCGGACCGTGCACCCTTTCGCAATTGCATTCTACACAGATGGCCAAGAGACGGATTTACTGACCGTTTTTTGTAATTTTAATAACAAAGAAATCTTTTCTATAGGTTTTCGATTGATCGCTGCACTTCTATGTGAACAAATTATTACGTGAATTTGAATAAATACCTAGGTGAACAGGTATTTTAAGTAGGTAGGTAGGAATTAATAATGTAAACAGTTCAAAAGTTATCTGAATCAAAAATTTTTTGCTAGTAAGTAGGGAATTTAATTATGCGTTTCAGTTGAAAAATAGATTCATTTTCTGTGAAATTGGATTCAATACGACAATTAGCATAAAATGAGCGGCCTAAATTTCTTAATGAAATCATTAACTGTTTTAAGTTCAATGTCAGTGTTAGCGAGTAAGGTACCTACTCACTATGTAAAGCAAGCAGTGGATCCCATGAGGTCACCGGTCAGCGGTCAGGGGTGACCAACGGCCGTCCAAGGGGTTGCGAATAAAACTGTTTGACCGTGACCAAATACATCTTGTTAGGAGTTTTTTTTTTTTTCTCTTTTATTTCTGAGGAGATTTGAGCTGAGCTGTGATATAAAAATAAAAAGCAGGTTTAGATGTGTAATTTGTTGAGCATACCAATCAGCTGTACCTATACAAATACGATTTAAATCAAAACTGAATTTTGGTTCAGGCGACAGCGCCAGGGTAGCCCGCGAAATTCAAAATTGATTACGTTTTTTGCAATTAGTAAGACAGGGTTGTATGTTGATCTAAATATGATTCGCGGCCGTATCAAATATTTATTTATAGAATTATAATCATAAAAATCATCAATACAACTCTCTAAGTAATGACTATTTTATGAAATCATGAGATTTGAGGCCACACTAACTTATGGAGTTGTATTGCTGATTCTAATGATTATAATTCTGTAAAGCCTTAGTAGTTACGGCCGCGAATCATATTTTAATCAATTTACAACAGCACCCTGATTGCGTAACACATTATCAATCGGAGGTTGAATCATTTTGAAACAATTTGCTAATCCATTGCTTCATAAGTTCGAAAAATTGAAAATTGAATTGTTCGAATGTTGTTGAACTGTCAAAATGAAACCAACCCCGATTGATAATATGTTACGCAATTAGGGTGCCGGTTGTTGCAAATTGCAAAAAACGTAAGAAAATTAGAATTTCGCGGGCTCCCTTAGCGCATCCCCCTTAAAGAAAAGAAAAAGCAAAGTTGCCATTTCCATATTTCCATATTTCCATTTTTATACTGAAAACAAGTAAGTAACTCAATTGAAACCATTGATTTATCACAATAAAAAAACTTATTTACAAAAAAAATACAACCGACTTCCAAAAAAATACTAGAAAGTGAAAATTAACTATGTATGACGACACGGTTGGCGCAGTGGTTGAGCGATTGACTGCTGCGCAGCATGTCGCGGGTTCGATTCCCGCACGGAACAAATATTTGTACGACCTACAAGTATTTGTTCCGAGTCTGGGTGTTTTTCTATCAATAATATGTATGTATTTACAAAAAAAAAATGTATATAAGTAGTTTATCAGCCATCTCGTTACCATAACACAAGCATTAGGTTGCTTAGCTTGGGGCTAGATGGCGTTGTGTGATATGTCCAAACATATTTATTTATTTATTTATTTATTTATTTTAACTTTAATTTCGGAAGTCGGTGTCTTTGGATTTGTATTTTAGTTTTTGCCACCGATTTCCGAAATTAAAGTTATTTTTCACTTTCTAGTATTTTTTTGGAAGTCAGTTGTTTTTTTTTTTTTGTAAAAAAGTTTTTTATTTTTCACTTTTTAGTGGGTCAGTCTGTAATTTATCTAAGTTACAATAGCCTAATGTCAAGTTGTCAACTGCTCATCACCTTTTACAAAATATTGCTTTTCCCGATACAAGGACGTTAATTGTTGAGGAGTTCTCCCAGTAAGGAACCAGAAGAACTGGAACTCATGGTGAAGTCACCATCAGCTCCTCTTCAACATATGTAGGTATTGTGACGAGCATAAATTGCTTAGGAATAATCAAATCGCAACCCGTGAAATACGTATTATTGAGTAGTTCCGATGGCCATATGTGGTCTTCCTCATCAATTCCACTACATCAAATGGTGCTTTCCGGGAGCAAATGCACGAGTTACTATAAAAAATACCTAAATCCTATAAAATTTGAAGTTTTACCACTCTTGGAATAGGTATCTCCTTTCCAACAAAAAAAGAATCATCAAAATCGATTCATAAACGACGAACTTATCCGCGAACACACATAAAAATTATATAGGTATTTGAAGTCGGTAAAAAAAGCGAAAATATTGCTGACATTTAAATCCAATTTGTCAGCGCAATAACATCGCTGACTTGCACAACAGATTCGCCGACTAAGCAAGTCTCGCATTGTTTATGTTACATTATTATGTGGAGCTATTAGTAATCTGTGCGAAGTTCAATGTCAGTGCACGGATTAAGTTCAAGTTCTCAGTCCCATAGGGTCAGCGGTCAGCGGTCAGAGGTGACCAACGGATCGCGAATGTCCGAGTGGGCCCGCAAACCCTTCACTATGCAATATTCACCCCACCTGTTCCCAGACACCATTGTTATAACACAATAACATTTTTCGAAGTTTTGCAACACATTATCACTAAGCAAATAGTTTTTGCAATTGTGTTATCAGTACAAGGTACGCTTTTTAACTAAACAATGGTGGTATACGAGATAAAACGTTTTTAGCGATCACGGAATTCGTAACACAGTAAGTAACAAAAGAAGACTCCGGTTACCTCATTGCTAAGAATTTTGACGTGCGAATACGTAGAAAATTACCTACTTTTCAAAAATATCCCACAAAATTCTTAAGTGAATTTCTTTGTGAAGGTAAATAATAATTGAAGAATAAGGGAGGGAACGGAATGGCTAGTTGATTATTGTAGAACCGGGTTCGTCTGTCCGTTCGTCACCTCTGACCCACGCTTGACCGGTGTGTCCCTAAGACGCTCCGCCAATCCATTAGATTAGCAAGTACACACTACTCATGACGTGGGACTTTATTATTATAAAAAAAGGAATTATTTATGCGCAACGAGATTTGGGCATTCACTTGCAATGTTTTTCTCGTGTAATTTGTTTTTTTCAGTACTGATAAGCGATTTTTTATACGCTTTTGATGAATCGTAAGCGAAAATTTCGTCGCCGCGCGGTCACGTTTATCACGTAGGTATTTTAGCATAATTATGTTGTTTTAAAACTATGTGTGAAGGAAATAGACTTTAGCACTAAGGACATACCGATAAGAATATTTTCAATACACTTCTTCGAAAACTGGTTCATATCACACTACGATTAGGTTCACAATGCAATGTATTTCACACGCGTGCGATTTTTCATTTTCCAACACGTGTGCGGGAATAAAAATTGCCACAGATAACTTATACCTATACTTAGTCCAAATTGGTTCAATGCCTCTATTCACACCGGTCCTCTCTATTCGGAGGTGAATGATTTTTTAAATCTCGGCAAAGAGATAATGCATCTTTACGGCGCGGCGTTAATATTTTTTGAATATTTAAATAATGTTTATAAATAGAATATCATCAAAAACCATGATTATTACAATAAAAAAAAAAACGATTATGAACAAATTAACATTACAACAATTATTTGTGTTCTAAACTCAAAAATATTTGAATTTTCTATTTTTCATAATAGGATGTTTATCGGCTTTATACCTTTGTTTCTCCTTCAACAAAAAAAAAAGAAAATTGAAATCATATTTTCCTAATAATTCATGACAAAAATATTTTTCGTTATTTTATTTTATTTCTTCAAAAGTGTATTGAAAAACGTCGTTTGATACACGTGGATATTTGTTATTGCAGTCTTCGGCTCGAAAACAACCTCGCCTCCGGCTCGAGTGTTAATTCCGCCTCGAATGCAATAACGAAAATTCTCCACTTGTCTCAAAATATACTATTTTTGTTCGCAATAATTTTTGAAATTGTCATTATTGTACGATAACAGAATTGATTAAGTATAAGTAGGCTATTGATTAAAAACTATGTAAAATTCGTGGATTTTCAATCAACATTTTAAAATAGGTATACTTCGTCCAATTGGTTTTTGGAAATACGAGTACCTAGTCGAAATAATCAATATTGTGCAAAAGATTTATCTACGATATTTTGCACAACATTGCTCTACGAGGCCTTTTATCACGGGCGATGTGACTGAAATCGGGAATCATACTATTATTATTGAAATCGGTTCTATAAAATAAGTTAACAAAAATAAATAGATACGTAGGTACATACCTACCAACCAACCTATATGTACCTATATTACCAACCTTAGTTGCCAAAGTTGGTTAGGGTGATCAAAAGGCATTGGAATAGATATATAAATATCTATTCCATTTCACATTATGTATAACCAAAGAACAACGTTTCGTTAGCATATCACAATGCCTTTTTCAATCATTTAATAATAAACGTCACATCAAATTTCACAGTTTTGCACAATATGTTTTGTGCAGTGGACAGCGGTCAGTCCGATTTACGGTTCTTTTATTTACTCTAAGCTTATTAAACCCCATCTATTGTGAACATTTTGAGGGTAATTAATAGTGCGTATTGTGCAAAATATTCTTTGTTCATCGGTGTTTGTGCTTTGTGTTCGGCCCTTGCGCATTGTGCACCGTTTTGTTTAGGCGATCATTAGCCCAGTGGGCAGTTTCGCACTGACCGGTGACCGCTCAAGGTTTTTTTCTCACAGATATAAGCTACCACGACCGTTATGTGTGTGATTAATTATATTGCATTTTTAAACAGTAATGACGACAAATTTATTATTTGGTCATTTAAAAAGAAAATTAAATAGGTACTTAGGTGATTTGGTTGCATATTAGAAAATCAAAACTTTCCTGAGCAAATTTCAAAAGAACAACGCACAAAACAACAAAGTTTAAAATAACGATGGTCATTTGATCAAAAGTTCAGCTGACCAAAGTCTGGAACATCAATGTTTAAATTATTTATTACATTATTGACCAAATCGTTTAAAGGTCAAAATGGATTACTGGATAAATTAAACCCTAACCCTGGACGGTCGACGTCAGGGGCAGCCCGAGGTTAGGTTGGTTAGGTTCCTTTAAACCCTGCAGACAGAAACAGGAGCCCCGCGCAGCGGGGCTCCGTCGACCTGCTGACGGAAACCCTAACCCTAGACGGTCGACATCACGGGGAGTTAGGTTCGAAATGTATTGATATTTTAAAATTACATCTAGCAACTTTTGATCAGTCGTTCATTTGTTGTCACATACATTGGGATTTTAAAATTTTTCTAAATAAAGCATTTGGTCATTTAAATTTTGTTATTTCGTTTATTATTCTTTTGAAATTTGCTCGAGAAATTTTTGATTTTCTAATATGCAACCGGTGATTTTTGTGTCTTTGATATCGGCTGGGGCTGGGAATCACAACAAAATAAGCAACTAAGTATAGTAAATTTATAGATACAGCTATCGTTTTAATCGAATTCATGTCATTCGATAAACCTAGCCACTACCGGTACATTTTATTAAATTTTCACGACAACAATAGACAAACTGCATTGACATAGGTAGTGCAACTGTGCAACTGACCACTGCACATACACACTCGGTCCGTGATGACCTCTGAACTAAGCGTTCTACACCAAGCCGTTGAGCAATTGTGCAAAGACTGGTTCTCAATCTCCATATAAGTAAAACGCGTGTGAATCGATTGATCATAAAACGTTCGTATAATAAACTAATAGCATAATAGAATCGCAGTCCCAAACCGGACGGACGCTGCGATATTAACATAAGTATTTTAGTTTGAAAACCTGTAAACTGTGATCCAAGATAAACCGCGCTCTTTTTAACGGTAAATAGACACAGACGCGAATATAATAACAAACATCTACTTAAAACATAGTATATTATGTTCGCCTGATACCCTACTACATACGCAATTGTACATAACACACTAACGTAGATAACGCAAAAACAATTTTATTCAGAGACACTTGTTTGTGTGTGGGTGTGTAGGTATTTGCGCAGGACGAAGGCGATTTGCCATGCTCGTGTATGTAGTGGTTCGCGAATCACATCAAACGAGAGGAAGGAGGATCGCCCTCCCGCGCCGCCAGCCAATGGGAGGACTTCCCGCCGCGACCGAGCTCCGTATCGACTTGTACCGATATCGCGAATATATTAGCACATGTACAAACTTCCTTTTATATACCACACACTATCTTGCACATTGTATAAAAGTGTTTATGTACCGTTTAACAATACCCCATTGGTTGATTAAAGGTTCAATGAATACATAACGTTTATGTATTAACCAAATTAAATACCTACGTTGTCAGTGACGCAACTATGAATGAGACCTCTTCCGTATTATGCGGCCTTGGTACCGCGACGCTAACGCAAAGTTTTCTACGCGGCTGTTTCGAACAATAGTTTGCGTCAAAACGTCAAACATCTCTCAATTCCCGACCGGAAACACAAAAACAAAAGGCGAGGGGTGAATTCTATTAAGAATTGGGAGGATTACTTCTAATGAGATTCTAAAACGCGGTGGGGATTGAACTATGTTTAGCAAAAGCAATGTGCAACCCTTCTCTGTGTAAAATATCTCAATTTAAACGTTTAAAAACACGTGTTCAACTGAGCACTGATCCCTGGAGACGTGAACGGGATAACACATTGCTTGTTGTAGCAGTTAATTATGAGGGCTTAAAAATATTAAGCACTTTTATACCTACATCAAACAAAATCTTGCATACCAATGACAGTAACATTAATTAATTAATCGGCTTAAATTATTTTCAAATAAACACTTGTCAAAACAAATCGAATTATAATACAATTTACTGAGGCAATCATGAGGTTTCTTTGTGATCCGAGCTTTAATTGTGTCAATAGGACATATTTTAAGAAGTTATAATGCTGTAAGAGAAGAAGTTAAGAAGCAGGTATGTTACCTCTGTTCAAAAGTTGCTCAAGCTTACGGTAAAAACCAAATATGGCATCAACTAGAAATATTGAAACAATTACGGCATACCAACAAGCCGTACCGCAACCCCTTTATAATTTATGGCAAAAAAACCTCAGGGGATGTCGCAGGATTAGCCCTCTGTGTCGCAAGGCAAAAACTCATTGCACATGGGCGTATTTCAATTAGCTGTCAGTTAGTCAACTACACCGCTATTATTTTACAGAGGACGTTGCAAGTTACCCCTTCCCTCAGTTTAGTTTTAAAAATAGTCTCAAGTATCTTAAAAGCTCTGTGATACTTTGCACGAGTGTCGATTTGAGTCTTGGAGCTGTATTGTTGTTGGAATGAGCGACTAAATCTTATACAGTGACATTTTGTTTTAGGTAGAGTCGAGAAGTAAGTATTTTTACCCACTTACCCACTTAATGTCTTATTGTGGTAATTATACCTATTATTTTTCAGCGTTTGAGCAATTCACATCTGAAAAGCACAAAGTACAGGATTAGACAATTTAGTATTAATAGCATATTAAATTTTATTGTGAAACAAAGGATCATATTGGTTCACAACAGCACAAAGAAATCCCCTAAGGCCTAGGAAATACAACCATTTTAAATTTTTCTTGTCTTTTAATACCATGTAATTAAATATCCCGAGATAAACACTTCATTATGATAAGTTAGCCTTTTTTTAAAGCACAGTTTAATCACAGCCTATAACGATTTCACATCCTTGAAAACAAATCCCTGTTGATTTTTTGCCGATCGCGGATATTCAATTTAACCCTTTAATGCAGAGGAAGTGTAGGTAAGTAGGTCAGATAGTACATTGCACATGTTGTGAAAGCGGAGTAAAAAATACCCCTTTATTGCGCTTTGTTTCCACACGTGTAAAAAAAGTTCGATTATTGCCTGCAATTTGTACCCTCAATGCCGTATAGTGGGGTTGTTTTGAATTGACAGTTAAAGTACTAGGGTTTTAAAATAAGATAGAATTAATAGAAACTTAGCATATACACCTAGCATAACCAGTACATATAAATTACTACGGCGGAGTGCTGTTCCCTGCAACACACATTTTCTATTTTCAGGGACTTCATTCTATGATTTCAATTAACACACATAAGTAATATAATCAACTCATAACTTGCTTGGCCTAACCTATGAGAAATTCTCTTATTACAGTCAGTCAGCCTAAGTTACCAATACTACATAACATCACTATACCTAACAAACCAGCATTTTATAAATTTTTTTGCTCTCTCTCGCATACGTTCAACCCTTCCCGCGATCTTGGCAGCCATTCTTTGCCTACCAAATCATTTTTTGTTCGTTCCTTTTTAAATGGCACATGCAGTGAGAGCCTGTTTTTTAGACACGTTAACCAATTTTACTAAAAACGCAATATCATCAGCCTACCTGCACTGTCTCGGTGCCTATTCTTTTAATAGATCATCCTTAATCGATTAAGCTTGACAAAGGTGGACTCGCTCCTCAAGTTCATACAAGCTTCTTACTATTTTCTTATAGGATTTTGTGGAAGAGTTGAAATAAGTAAATTACGCAACGGTTTTGGCCTTGGGTGTCTCCATTTTGTGTTTCAAATATTACCAGCTTCGCGGTAACATGAGCCAAAAACAAAGTTTAAAAACCCTCAAACTCCACGAAACCTTAGCCTCCGTCAACATTTTTTTCTTGGCAGCTAACAGTAAACCCAAATCCAGTGATATCTTTACGAAAACAAACGGTCTTGCAAAATGTCAGATTCGTTGGATTCCGAAATCGGGAACAAAAAATGGCAGGTAAAAAGTCATATACCGGTATAATTGTCACAAATTAAAGCAAAAAATTTCGAACAAAAGATATCAAAATTCTGCAAGCCACACGAGCAGGTAGGCGAACTTTATAAAATAAGGTTTTTTTGTGAAGAAATTGTGCAAAAGCGTGGGACGGGTCGTGGAGTTATAACTGTACTCGGCAAGACAACGGCGGCTCGATCCGGAACATAAATCTTCTGTCTCTGATTATACATACAATAAAGAATGATATTCAGCTATATGCATAAATTTTTTTTTTTTTTTTTTTTTGTAAAATAGCTCTCTACACATTTATTTTTCTACCCAAGGAGCGAGTATTTTCAGTCCTGTGTGAACGGTAGGCATAAGACGTTGAGATGACTTAGTGGTTTTGAAAGGAACTGAGGATCCATGAAAACGAAGGCGGCAACGGACGTTGAGAACACTTTGATCTCTAGTTTACTCTTGTAAATGTTTTTCCAATTTATTTGACAATCTTTTGAAACATCCAAACAAAATATTAATTGGCAACACAATATTCATGGTCACGACCCTTTGCCTCTAAAAACTTGCCAAGTTTGCTTTTATCATAAAAGTAAACAATTCAGTCGCGACGAAAAGTGCCTTAATAGTTTTTTGTTAAAAAGAATTTTGTGCAAAAAGTTCGAACAAAAACCAAAGTCTGCTCTCTCGGGGTTCGTAACGTGATAAGTTTATTTTGAAATGGAGATCGAAGTTTATCGGCTTAGCCAAAATTCGTATATTTACTTACAAAGTCAACTGTAGCCAGTCCTACCTACCTACTTATTTTTAGGGTTCCGTACCTCCGTACCTTATAGGATCACTCGTGTGTCTGTCTGTCTGCCTGTCCGTCTGTCTGTCTGTCTGTCTGTCTGTCTGTCTGTCACAGCCAATTTGCTCCGAATCTAATGGACCGATTAAGTTGAAATTTGGTACACATATGAATTTCTGTGACCCAAACACGGACGGGTAAAGTAAATAAATGAATTTTGAATACAGAGGTCACTTTTGGGGGGCAAATAAGAAAAAAAAAAAAAAAGTTTTGCAAACTACACCATGTGGCATGTTAAATAAAAGGGGTTACTATGAGGGTCTCAAATATATTTTTTTCATAATTTTATAATAAATTGTTTTAAAGTTATTTAAGAAAATAGACGAAAATTGACCATTCCCCCTCCTTATCTCCGAAACTACTGAGCCTAAAATTTCGAAAAAAATACAAAAAATAGATCTTTACTCGTAGATTACAGGAAAACCTATAAGAAGTCTGTGGTTTTAAAATAACATGGTAAATCTAGCAATATTGTGAGTACAAACTTACATTTACAGTTGGAATGTATGGGAGAACATGTTTTTCAACTACAACGTTAAGTTTGTTCTTAAGATAAATTCATCCCAACTACGGAACCCTTCATTGTGCGTAATCCGACACGCACTTGGCCGTTTTTTTTTTAGAAATATTATCTACCTAGATACTCAGAAAGAATGTGCATTTAAAATATTACAAAATATCTGTCACAAGCATGTAGGTAATCAAAAAATAGATTCATTAAAATCGGTGAATTTGCATAAAAATATCGTCCGAATCCTTCAGAAATCCTATTTGATAAGAAACTTATAATACGAAATTACTTTTGCATGCTCTATCTCCATCACAAGCATAACACATTAACTTTTCAAGAATCGCAATGAACACCATGTGCAAGTAATATTTTCTAATTCAAACAATATTTCGTTCGAGAAGCCGTTGGTGAGGGCAAACGAGAACATTTGCGCGGAGTCGATGAACCCTCCTGAACAAAAACTCCCCCGAGTTTCAGTTGCGCGGGCGCAGACGCGGCTGTGTTCTCACGCCGCAACTGAACTCTGACACCGGTAAAAAGTTGCCAAACTATACGTTAAACATATACATAGAAATATATTTATGTAAATGGTACCTACATTTCTGAAACTAAAACTACATTCGTCTCATTTTAAGATAAAATACTGAGCCAGCCAGTAGTTACCAAATTATTGGGAATCTGCGAGCCACCCCTGCTTTGCACGGTTTTTACGACTTGACGCGATTTCTTCATTTTTAAATGTTCCGGAATACATTCTCTACATGATGGTGGAAACCGCATCAAAATCCGTTGCGCAGTTCAGAAGAACAACACGGACACACACAGAGACAGACACGAAAAGCAACTTTATTTTATAATAAGTATAGAACAGTATGGATCAGGTCAAAATAACCTTGTTTAAAGCGTACTATCAAGGCCTGTATACGGGAAGTCTGTGGTTCAGCTGTTCTCGTGGGACGCTAAATGCACTGCGCGTCCAATATAACAATGTTTTCAGGATGCTGTTGAAACTCCCTCTTTTCTGTAGTGCCTCGGGGATGTTTGCCCAATCGAGTACAGATGGTTTCCATGCTATCATCAGGAAAAAGGCGGCATCGCTTGTGGGGAGGATTGGAGGGAGTATCCTGAAAGTCGTGGCTGAAGACCCGAGAGCTCCTGTGCTGAGGCATCTCATGCAGAATCACTGTCCGCATGAAGTGCCTCGTAGGTACATGACTCACTAACTTGTTTGCTATTCTTTTTTTTTTTTTTTTTATTATATTTTTTTTTATTATTAACAAATATAATGTAATATAAACTCACACATACATAACAATAACCTAAAAATAACAAAATTATATACTAACATAACTAAAACTATTATAAAACTATTTGCTATTCTTAATTTTTTTACTAATCCTAGTGTATAAGTAATTATTGTACCTAAGATGTGTACTAACAAAAATGGTTCCTATGTTATCCCAAATAAAACAATTTGTATTTTGTTGTATACTTAGATAGATTATACACGTTAGAAATTTCAAAATTCAAATTTCTACGTGTATACTCTATTAAATATATATAAATAGTAATAGTGCACAGGCCTTTGGCTCAGGCATTCATAATGAAAAGAACCACCATACGAATAGAGCTCAACTAAACCAATAAATATAGAAATTTGTTGTATCTAAAGTGTGTACTAACAAAAATGGTTCCTATGTTATCCCAAATAAAACAATTTCTATTTTGTTGTATAAATAAAAGAGAGAGAGAGAGAGAGAGAGAGTAGAGTAAGAGAGTTGTAGTGTTAGATTGTATAAATAAATAAGTAAATAATAATATATAAATAGATTATACACGTTAGAAATTTCAAAATTCAAATTTCTAACGTGTATAAAGAAATTGCAACTTTGTTTTGAACGTTTGAAATCCCAATCCAGTGCTAATTTTCTTCACACAACACTGATATAATTAAACACTATTCTAATTCGTTAACTATACACAAACATTAGCTATGACATTGGTTCCTAATTTCGCTTGCCAGACGTCCCTGCTGCTAGAGTTGGCTCATTAGACATCCCCGAAATAAGATTTCTGATAAACACTGGTTAAAATATTTATTACTAGCCGTTGCCCACGGCATCGCCCGCGTGGATGTCGGAAATTTTCCCACGGGAACCTACTACCGAGATAAAAAGTATCCTATATGTTAATCCAGGTTATAAACTATCTGTGTGCCAAATTTCATCCAAAGCAGTTCAGCCGTTTTTGCGAGATTGAGTAACAAACATCCAAACATCATCACAAACTTTCACATTTATAATATTAGTAGGATTTGGAAGCCCTTGACTTAATACGGACGAACCCGTTTTACAAAGTATATTATTACAAATCGAGTGGCTCGAAAGTCGCGTAGCTTAGGCCCCCTGCATACATCCAACTTGCATACTTACTGTAACACTACCTTCTTGCATTAAGGCATTATTTTTATTAGTCATTTATTTTATTTTATTTCATAAAGGAAAACAAACAGTAGTAAGTATGTTAAAAATAAACAGAAATAACTTAACATTTAACTTCACAAATATACTACTTACTACCCATTACATTTTCCACAGATTACAACTTAAAATATTTACAAACTGATGGCAGTTAACTGTTAGTATCAGCTCTAGATAGAAAGAATCACATGCTCTATTAGAATTACATGCTTCTTGCTAGCCGCTTGATCTGCGCACTTGTGCAGTAGGTTAGGTATCTGCTGTGTAGATCTTCTTCAAGTGTAATTGACAACTATCGTAAATGATGGTGTAGTTTACAGCTTACGAGCAGATTGATAGATCTATGAGGTCAATTAATGTTGACACAATAAATTCAAATTGTCTTCTAAACTGGACGCTGCTTCCGAAGTTAGACGAAGAAAGTATTGCATTCAGGGTTTTATTTCTTTCTTTTATAATTTAAGTGCGATAATTCGATTACAAAATAATAGTCAGCATGTGGCATCACAGGAAGTAGTTTGACTGCGAATGCCATGTTTCCTGCGCCCTGCCGCGAACTCTCATTACTCTTTCAGCAAATATGTTGTGACTACCCTTTACTCGCCTGGGGCGGACGTCGCAAATGATCTCCGTTGCCCTCATAATTATTGTATCATTATCGATCATTAAAGGGTAGACATGAGTCGCCACATGGCGGGTATTTTGACGCCACAAGGTGGATTAAGAAATTTAACTGGTTTTATTTAATTTTAAAATAATGATTAATAGTACAAGTATGATATTAGGTAAAGGCTCAGAATACAGAAAGAACATGACGAAGTTTTGTAAATAAATATAGATTCGAATTCTGCTAAAGACTGTAGTTTGTAGTACATAAGTATGTAAGAGTTTTGTAGTGAAGTCTGTATCCTGAGGAAAAAGGATTATGAAAGTCTAACAAACTTATAAACAGTGTATATAATTACAAAGATTGAATCTTATTTGAAAATTAGAGTAGGACTCCTCTTTCCTTGTGCTGTCCAAAAATTATGCTAATCATTTACATAATTATGAACCTACTTGCAAAAACAAATCTTGAATAATATCGAATCTTTTCCATTCAAAAGTTTCCAACCCATTCCATAAGATACAAAGTTATTAATTATAAAACAGATTATTTTATATTTTATGAGTACCTCACATTGATTTGCACAAAATCTCATTCTGCGCAAAAAGCATACATACTAATCTTCAACCCGTTAGGTGCATCCATTGAATACTGAGCTGCAATAAAAATCATGCACCTTGCAAATACATTGTACGGTATCGCAATACCATTCATTCGTGCACAAACCATAACGGTATTAATCTATTGAACGATCTATGGCTGTCATCACTTCCCCAATCCTACAAAATTGTGGGAACAAATTATCGCAAACACTTCTGTCATGCGCAAAAAAGTGTTGCACAAAGTACTATCGGCAAAAAAGCGAAACTCCCACGCTATGAAAGGGTTGAACATGCACCTGACCTATATTAAATTGTATAAAAAATCTGTGTTTTCTTTATCTATTTTTTGCTCATTATTCACATTGAAGATATCAGGAGAATGCGTTTGATTTAGTATTGTCACCATGTTTTTTGTATATTACAGAATTTCTTAGAAATTAAAGTCTAGTCTAAGTATCACACGATTTTAATTTCTAAGCACTTCTGGAACCTCCTTTTAAAGTTCCTGAAAGCTTTGAAACTACTTATAGTTTTGCTAAATCAGAATAATACTGCACGATTAGTTGTATCTATTCCTATTTCAAAACAAAACATTTTGCGTATAATTAAATCTTTCTCTATAAACACTATTATTGTCTTTTCGTATTTATGTAATACAATTAGAATAAACATGGGCACAGGTTGCATAGATAACAGATCAACATTAACCATATTTACATAACAACTAACAACAAACCGATTTGTCCGACACTAGTTTACATTATACTCACCCCACTTGCGCAAGAGTTGCGCACAAAGCGCGCATTGTTGGCGCTCCGCAGGTAGATGCTAAAGGGTTATCCGCTTATGCAAAAAATACACTAAAACTATCCGATTAACACCACTACAAAACACGACTTAAAAGCCTTAGATCCCTTGAGATGATTTCGTTAATAGTCTTAACTTTCCTTTATATCCTAGACGTGTGCAATGGAAACTGTAATTGGACATTTCTGTGATAAGCGTGTCTAAGCTTTAAAGTTCAAACCTACGACGTAATCGTATCTAACCAATATTCAAATAATCAACTTTCGCTAAAACAACAATGACGCAATTGCAGATATTCAAAAAACTTTTATTTCGCTACCTTTAGACGCTCGATTATCATCGACTTTCACTCTAAAGCGAATAATAAATAAATTGCCGTATATGAAACGGTGTGCGTGTCTGTATTTTGGTTCACGCCTCAACAACGTGGGGTTTCGTGAATTTGGCGGCCTTTAACGAAGGTGCTTCATTAACAATTCATTGACGAGAACGCGTGAGCCGACAAGGGAGGGTGAAAAGGCCGACAGGCGATGTGTTGCAAAATGAATAAATACTGGCGAGAAATAGGGGCAGTTCGCTAAGGTAACGACCGATGTAACTCAATAATGCAGCCTAATGTTCTGTTTCAGGCTGAAAACCCCTAGTTTCTGGTAAAAGCTATGAGTGAAGAGGTCTAATAAGACTGGTCCTGAAAATACAACGCGAAACAAAGCATCGGTAATGAGAAACGCCAACACGATAATGCCATGTATAACAGTTGCAATCGACAGTTCGCAACCGCCCCTTTCTCGTCAGTAAGGCTTCATTAAACTATTATGTATGTTTTACGTTGCATTTTGTCGATACTTGATAACATCATTGTTTGTTTTATGTTTTGAAATGCGTCGTCAGTTATTTCGTTTCTAATATACATACGTATAATAAGTAAAAAACTGCATTAGACAGATATGTGTGCGCAAATGAATAAAAAACTCAGTGTTGGAACACCATGTGCAGGCGCAGGTGCCCTCCGTTCCCACACAACCCTTTCAGCGAGCGACCTCTCAGTTCGCACCGCCCCCGCCCCGCTGCAGCCCCTCAAAAACTGCATAAAAACTACTAAAACAAACAAACAATACAAAACGAACCGAATCTCTTCAAAATAAGGTTAACTTTTAGCTGTAAAATCCTATGGTTGATAGTCCCTTTCAACATGTTGCCGTCATTAGTTCCAAATTCTACCTGTTCCGATTTATAGAGGCTGTCGTGTCATTAGATTTATTGTGGATATAATGCAATCCTCTCCATATTTTTTGCTTTTGATTCGGACTAAGTATGTGCAGTTCTGTGTATAAAAACTTATTTTAAATGCCTGTTAAATAAATTAAATTCTACACTAAAAGTTTTAAATTTTCTTATTGGACTGTGTCTCACTATTGTGTTGCTGGAGCTCAAAGATAAAAGAAACCTATGTGGCTATGATGTACAAAATATCATTTAACTGAAAATAGCGAAATAAGGTCACATGCAAGAAGCCAGAACACCAATTAACCATTTAATTTTTTGCCAACCCCAGATTCACAGCGTCCGATTGCAGCCAAAACAAAAAACAATCGGAGTGATAAAAAAAATACTCCTTTGTCCCGTTATCTGTGTCTGTTTTTGTAAATGGGATGTGTTTTGTTACCAATTAAAGGTAGAAAGGACCCGGCTGTTGGTCCGCAATAAATCGCACAACCCTATACACGAAATGTTTCCGGCGCGACGACTCGACGAGTGGCCAGCCTGTTCCGTTTTAAAAGTGATCATTTGTATTGGAAATATGTGCTTTTGGCGTTTTTTCTTGCTTATACACATATATGTAACTCACATTTTGTTATTGCGTATGTACTTTTATTTACGCAGCCATAAAAAAATTGCCGCAGCAGCAAAAGACCTTTGCTTTGTAAAAGTTTAACAACACACGAAGCGCAATGAACGTCCTATATCTTCTCTATTCGATTTGCACAGCTAAGTATGTAACCGATTGCTACTTAGTTACGCAGTATCTGAAGTAAAAGCGATGTGTAGGTATCAAATTATCATTAGCTATACATATATCATCATTCTCCTTCCCTTATTCCAATTTATTTGGGGTCGGCGCAACATGTCTTTTTTTTTTTCTATACTGCTCTACGAGTATTAGTCGTCATCTCGGTAGTCACTCCCTTTTTAGCCATAATAATATCATCTTTCACTCAATCCATCCATTGTTTCTTTGGTCTTCCCCTACTCGCATAGCCATCCACATTCATACTCAAAACGTTTCTGACGACATTTTCCTATATTATATATTTTTAGGGTTCCGTACCTCAAAAGGAAAAAACGGAACCCTTATAGGATCACTTCGTTGTCCGTCTGTCTGTCTGTCTGTCAGTCTGTCAAGACCCTTTTTCTCAGAAATGCGTGGAGGTATCAAATTGAAATTAATCTATGGTCTCATAGAGTCCTAAAAAACTTAAGCTTCTAATTCAACGCAATAAAAACATACGGCCATTTATGCGACGTATTTTGATACTTACTCGCAAGTAAATCAAATCCTATAGGGTACTTCCCGTTGTCCTAGAATCATGAAATTTGGCGAGAAGCAAGGTCTCACAGCACGAATATAGGAAAAAGTCCGAAAATTGTTAATTTGTAATTCTATCATATAAAAAAAATTCAAGTCTGTCAGTCTGTCAAGACCCTTTTTCTCAAGGGCTTGTGGAGATATCAAGTTGAAATTAATATCGAATACGTAAGTCTATGATCCCTTAGAGTTAAAAAAAAATCAAGCTTCTAAGTCAACGCATTATAAAAATACAGCCATTTTGCGACACATTTTGATACTCGCAACTGTCGCGTGTCGCAAGTAAATAAAAACCTTACTACAGGGTACTTCCGTTGACCTAGAATAATAAAATTTGGCAAGAAGCAAGGTCACCCAGCACAAATAACGGAAAATCTGAAAAATGTTAATTTGTATTTCTATCACACAAAAAAAAAATTTCAAGTCGGTCAGTCTGTCAAGAACCTTTTTCCCAAGGAGGCGTGGGGATATCAATTTGAAATTAATATCAAATACGTAAATCTATGGTTTCTTAGAGTTCTAAAAAAATCAAGCTTCTAAGTCAACGCAATAAAAAAATACAGCCATTTTGCGACACATTTTGATACTCGCAACTGTCGCAAGTAAATCAAAACCTATAGGGTAGGTACTTCCCGTTGACCTAGAATAAAGAAATTTGGTAAGAAGCAAGGTCTCACAGCACAAATAACGGAAAATCTGAAAAATGTTAATTTGTATTTCTTTCACACAAAAAAAAATTTCAAGTCGGTCAGTCTGTCAAAAACCTTTTTCCCAAGGAGGCGTGGGGATATCAATTTGAAATTAATATCAAATACGTAAATCTATGGTTTCTTAGAGTTCTAAAAAAATCAAGCTTCTAAGTCAACGCAATAAAAAAATACAGCCATTTTGCGACACATTTTGATACTCGCAACTATCGCGTGTCGCAAGTAAATAAAAACCTTACTACAGGGTACTTCCGTTGACCTAGAATAATGAAATTTGGCAAGAAGCAAGGTCTCCCAGCACAAGTAAAGGAAAAAGTCCGAAATTTGTAGTTTTATGACATAATTTTTTTTTTTGGGATCCATTGTTAAATTTGTTTTTGGGATAAATTCTTTTCAACTCCAGAACCCTTCATTGTGCGTGTTCCGACACAAACTTGGCCGGTTTTTTTTTTCATCATTTAGCTATATAAACGCGTTTATTTAGTTTCAAATAACTATCAAGCGAAAAACAACCCTCTAAAGCTAATCTTACTCTAATATGAAATACTTCAGCACATTTAGCCTTAATTCCAAAATTGGACATACACTTTTATCTTTATTACTCCATAGATAACTAATTTACAAAATGCACATATTATTCTTTTATGAAAAAAAAAAATAAAACGTGCTATCAAAAGCCCCTAGACATTTATAAAGAGTGGTGAATTAATTCGGTTTGCGTGACGTATCGCGTCCCCATTGGTCGACGCGCACAAGCTGCGCACGATTGCAGATCATGACGATATTCAGCCTTCACATCTGCCTAGCTAGCCTGACCCGTAATTACTTATTGATATTTATTGCCCTCACACAGCAAGGGTAAGTTTGCATGCCGATCGAAGCTGGTAGCTCCTTTGTTTGCACCTTATTGAAATCAGCTTAGGTATGATCAGCTTGACTTCAGTAGAATTAAGTATGTGATTTGCGCAGTACCTGCCCCAACTCTAGGAGTAATTATGAGCTTAATACACTGAAGGATTTGTTTTTATTTGAAATACCTGGAAAATAAGTACTCTTGACTATCGTTATCATGAGGAAAATGTTCTGACAGTTCATTCATCGTAGCATTACGAAGACCGACAATAGTACATTTTGATAGAAGTGGAGAATGTTTGTTATTGCATTCGAGGCGGAATTAACACCCGAGCCGTAGGCGAGGTTGTTTTTAGCCGATAACTGCTATAACAAATGTCCACGTGTATCAAACGACGTTTTTCAATACACTTTTGAAGAAATAAAATAAAATAACGAATAATATTTTTGTCATGAATTATTAGGAAACTATGATTTTAATTTTCTTTTTTTTTCCGTGCTTTGCTTTCGCGGGTTGGAGGAGAAGCAAAGGTATACAGTCGATAAAAAGTCAGCCTAATATGAAAAATAGAAAATTCAAATCTTTTTGAGTTTATAACACAAATAAATGTTAATTTGTTCATAAACGTTTTTTTTATTGTAATAATCATGGTTTTTGATGATATTCTATTTATAAACATTATTTAAATATTCAAAAAATATTAACGCCTTAAAGACTCTTTGCTGATATTAAAAAAAACATTCACCTCCGAAAAGAGAGGACCGTCTCGCGCCAGTTTCATTTTGGCACTTGGCACCGGCAAGTGTCAAAATGAAACTGGCGCGAGACGGTGTGAATAGAGACATTGAACCAATTTGGACTAAGTAAGTATAGGTATAACTTATCTGTGGCAATTTTTATACCCGCACACTTGTTGGAAAATGAAAAATCGCACGCGTGTGAAATACATTGCATTGTGAACCTAATCGTAGTGCGAAATGAACCAGTTTTCGAAGAAGTATATTGAAAAAAAATAAAATGCATGCTAGTTCTATTTAAAAGAGTGAACAGAGCAGATTTGTCACAAATGGTCATCAAAATTCTCGTAGGTGATAAGTGGAGTACTGAACTGGACTTTATGAAATACAACGCAGATTAGAACGTATCGTAGACATCGGTCTAACAAAAAACGTGAACACATCGTCATCTATAGGATGTTTTTCCGTATTAATCTAAATCTAAATAAATAAAAAGAGAAGTCCTGACTGACTGACTGACTGATTGACTGACTCATCAACGCCCAGCCCAAACTCTTGGACCTAGAAAGCCGAAATTTTGCATAGAGGTTCCCTTTATAACGTAGACAAGGAATAAGGAAGGAATTCCCGGTAGTACGTTCCCGTGGGTTATTTTCCGACATTTACGCGGGCGAAGCCGCGGGAAAAGCTAGTAAGTAATATGAGGGAAAACTTTCTTTGGTAAAATACATACACACTTGTAAATTGCTCGAATTGTTAGCGGAATTTCATACATTAGACAATGTCAATTGTAATCGGCATTAAACTACACACGTTCACTCGTGTATCTCCCTAGACTAGATATAAAGCGAACCCTGAAACCAAGGCCGAGATAACATCAAAGCAGAAAGATTATTCACATCAAGTAGTACCTACTGCATGACAGAAAAAACCAAAGGGCATAAACAAATATTTGACAATACTACGAGTATATGCAGTAGAGTGTTTCCGTAACCGATATTTCTCATTAAAGCAGTTTGTTTGAGGTTCGATAAAAAGCTGTGGCCGATGATGGCCGGTGGCCGAGGGAAGGGTTAGCTATCTCAACCCTCCAACGCTGAGGAGGCAAACAAGCAGATGTTCGCAGCTACAATTACATAATCAACAGTTATCGTATTCAAATGGGATTGCATTATTTCGACCACAAATCAAAATATTTTATACATTTCTACCTTTCTTCCTATCTCTGTCTAGCCCCGATAAGATTGGGTTTCTAAACAAGCAACGATTTTGTTAATTGTTTAAACGAGTAGCATATCAATCTTTTTATTGTTGGTTATCGTAACATCTCATCATTCCTATTGAAATGTGTTACCCAATAATTGAAATTGAAAGTCGTAAAGAAAGCAAGAGATTCACATTATTGTAAAGTCACTGGAGCACCGGGTAACGATTGTTACATTCGTGCGGCAACTAGCCACTCGGTTTCGGGGGTCCTTACCAGCGCGTCGCCTGCGCAACGACGCGAGTCACGGTTAAAGTTACATCGCCGTATTTGTAGGAGGAGTTTTTCTGAGATGCGTTGAGAAGCGTCGACCTATGATTGGTTACTTAATTTCTTATGTTGTTTAGAGTGTATGGTAATAAAAGTGGTGATCACGATGCGCTCTATACGTAACGGTGCATTGGTGTCTGAGTCACAGGGAACTGACCTACGGGCATGCAGCCGAGTGCATTGACGCCGCAGCCGACGCACTTATCACTGGCATGCCTCTTAAAAGATAATGTTTAGAACATGCCCTTTACGACTGATGAATAACACATGTTTCATGTATTCATGTCTGACTACCCTGAATTATATTTGAAGGTCAAAAACACTGTATTTATCAAATTATAGCATTGAACAAAATGTTGACAATGTCTGCACGAATTTTAATAACAGCTACTGCCAAGGATTGTGTAGGTAGCGCACAATTTTACGGAATGAATGACGAAGTGTGCTTTTATATCTTTTTTCCTCAATCTCGTATTTTTGACCCAAATACGTACCTACCAGTCACATAGCGACATTCAAGGGAAATAAAATTGACATAAATATTTTTATACCATAAAATCCATTATGTTCTTGCTAAATTGACTATGCAGTTTAATTCAATTTTTTATTAAATACTAGCGGACCCGACACACGTTGTCCTGCCCGCGCCACCTACCGGATGGAATTGTGAATCTAAATCATCCAAGGACCCACTTAAATAGGTACACGCAAAAAAATTAATCAAATCGGTCAAGCCGTTTAGGAGGAGTTCAGTGACATACACACGAAGGTACAGAAGAATTATGTATAGGTAGGTATAAAGATTAATGAAAGTACCTACGTGTACCTTTCTTAAGTAGGTAAGTCATGGCAAATACTCGTAATGGCCCTTATTAAACTTTACAAAACCCTTAAAACTACATAACAGTAATATCAATTAACTAAATATTATCATCGTAGCAGCAACTTTATGCGTAGAATTTGCGTAGCAAAAATTCGCGTAGAAGGTCGCGTAGCAGATTTTGCGTAGCGGATTAACTTGCGTAGCAGGAAGATTTGCACGGGTGCTACGAGCAGGCACATAACATACTGTGGAACTTGATTTATTCTACTACAAAATATTTACCGATCCGGATTTTTTATCATGAAATACAAAACATTAATCGTGAAATCGTCAACTTGACCGTAATTCGTGTGATCTAACCAAGGCCCCGCCGGATGATAAGGCGTGTGTTTCACAATAGCAGAATTATTTGCGGCGGAGGGCCAACCGTCGTCGTTGCCTTGAGATGCGCGCACAAACAACTGTAGCGATCGACTCCGCTGAAATCTTATACACTCAAGCGCAGAAGTGGTTGGGCGTTATGATAGATTTTGTTATTACTCGTGAATTTGTAGTGCATTTTCACTAAAATTATGAACATTTTATGACTTTAACTTTGAGTGGTGCTGTTTTGATTATCACAATTGATTGTATTCACTCTGAACATCCATTTAAGCGAAGTTGGGTTATCGACGTGTCTTTAAAAGTATAATTACTTGAGTTGTAGCTTTTAGGATATTCTATTTTATAAGAATTAAGTTCCAAAGGTTTATGATATCATGTAGATATATTAACTAAAATAAATGCTAAAGAAGCGTACGTGACAAGCAAACTCGCAAAGGGCTTTCATTGGCGATTGTACGAGGTGCGCACACGCAGTGTAGGTATGTGTAAGTGGGTCAATGGCAGCGCGTGACGCTGACGCGGCCCTTTGCGAGCCGCAGGGCTTGCCTTGAACCGTCCCACTAATACCGGCAGCTTCACTGTATTAATTTGCGCTCGATTTTCTGCTAAAAATAAAAAAAATATATAAGTCTAGGCCACAGTAGAAACAACATCCGTCATTTTAATTTTTTGATCGTCGTCGCCTTGATTCTACATTTTTTAAATCTATTGTTAGGTATTTTTGTCTGGTTTTATTGCAGTCTGGAATGTACAGAGGAAAGTGATACCCTTCTAAAAACAAATATAATTTCTGTGGGCATGTAATTTTTTCCTGTAGACCCTTTTTGGATGATTCCAGAAGCTATAACGTTAGAAGTACAAAGAGGGTCAGTGGCCTACCATGTCGTCAAAGCTAATAAAGTGTATTGAGTCATGATCCTGTGCTATATTTGGGGACGGAGACTTGCAATCTGATACCTACTTTAAAAGTATGAAGATGTATATAAAATATATGATATGATATAATATATATATGACATATCATATACATATTATATCATATCATATATTTTAAATTCATAATGCAGTGTTTAAAGTTAGTATATTTTACAAAAATATATCTTTGTTGTAATCAAACTCAAACTCAACTCAAACTCAAAGCATTTATTTCAATTAAACCAATTACAGGCACTTTTGAACTATCAACTTTTGAATTGTGTAATGATTATAAAATAATGCTTGCAAGTTATTTTACTTAGTTATTTTAATTACATTATAAAAAATATTAGGTAATAAAATATTACCTACAATTTATTTTATAACGTGACGGTATGAAGGTAAGTAACTGTTCCTTTTTATTAAGAATATAATGAGTGAGATTCGCTCATTTGTGCACAAACTGTAAATTAATAAGATTTTCTACCGTTGGTACAACAAGTACTTGGTACCGTTTTCAAGAGTGTTCTTTCGCAACGTCAACTAATTTTGTGAATCGTTTTCGATTCACGTCATCAACTGGTTGGCGAGGTCGTGTAGTGTGGTTTAAAACTACTGATATTTAAAATAAGTACCTATTTTAAATAGGTACCAACATAACATAGCTAACCACAATGAACGAATGTATCCTTACAATGCGAACAATTTTTCGCCCCAAAAGGGTTACCTACCTAGGAAGTTTCCTGTAATCTGATGCAGTGAACCCCGGATGGCCTTGATTAATTGACAGATTTTATTCGTTATAATAAAAAACTCATTTTTCACGTTTCACGCTTAGTTTTTTGGTGTCTACCTACGTGCCGGTTTCACAAAAATCTGTTAAGCAAATATCTTTGGCAATTTTCGCAAACATCCATTTTTTTAGCGTCTGCGGTCTGACCTCATACATACCTTAATATAAATTCGCAAAACAATTTGAATACAGACTCGTGTTCAAATATTCAGAAAGGCTTGGGATGTGTTTGAACTGGTGTATTTTCCTGTACCTATCCACCGAGGTTGAGACCAGGAAATCGTGCTTGAACGACGGATAGTCACGGATTGGGCGTCCGAATTGAAGGTTTGTTAGTATGATTGCAGTATAATAAATAAAGTACAGCATTGAGTTAAAGTAGCGCCGTACCGGTAGTAAAGTTACGAGTACTTAAAGCAAGCACGCGCAAAGACGATTTGCATAAGGGCCGCTGTCAATGTTAACACCGGTGGGCAATGGACAGAAGGTCTTATCGACCTTCCGCCGCCGAAGCGAGGCCCTTTGATTCGCCATGACGCCACTTAGCGCTCCGATACATTATTGTGGAAATAGCTTTACGTTTTTACAAAAATAATGCCATAAATAAGATTTAAATAAATTTTGCAATTGAAATTCGTAACGGGAAGCTGGAATGTAATAAGGATATGCTTTATTATTTTTGTTTCAACTGACTGAACGTTTGTTACAGGTACTTACTACATCTGCTGTTGTTTTCACATCTGAGGCCGTCCTTTGTATGTTTTATAGCTTTAAATTTATTATTTTGCTATGTATTTACTGGTGTTCAATAAAGTATATATAATTATAAATACACACATCAAAAGTGTCTAGGGATCAAGCATTTTTATGCGGATTTCTTGAGATTGAGATGTGGCTTTGTAATAAATTTATGATTTTATAAATTTATATGGATCCTTTTTGGTGCATTTCATAATTTGAATCAGGAACTGTGAATCAAATTCGAGTAAAAGATGAAAATCAGCTGTCAATATTTTCCCTATAAAAACATACAACGCATTGAAGACATTATTAGTGCTACTGTTTCCCTACTACTGATTAAAACCAACGTTATTATGGAGCGGCGACGTCATTTAAGCAGGGAAGAAATGCTCAGAGCCGTGGGAATGATAGAAGCTGGTTCCCGGCAACGTACTGTGGCTTTAGCTCTGAATACAAGTCAGAGTGTTATCAGTCGACTTTGGACACGTTACCGAAGCACTGGTACCGTGGCTGAGCGCCATGGAGGACGGTATCGCTGCACCACACGGAGACAAGACCGATACATTCAAATCTTAACTCGAAGAGCTCCAACTATAACCGCCATGATGTTAGCCGTGAGGCTTCATCACTCTTCAGGGAACTTAATTAGCGACCAAACAGTCAGAAACCGCTTGCATGAAGTGAACCTTCATTCCCGAAGACCGCTACGGGTACCACCTATAGCAATGCACAATCGTAGGATTCGATATCAATGGGCTCTTGAACACAGAAATTGGGCAGAAGAACAATGGCGTTTCGTGTGCTTTTCTGATGAGTCTCGTTTTGGTATGAGACCGGATACAAGACGTATACGACACTGGAGAACCCCTGGACGCCAACAGCGATTAAAATCCTGCCAGGAAGTCCATCCTTATAGTGGTGGAACCATCATGGTATGGGCGGGTATTTGGATCGGCGGAAGAACTGAGTTGATTTGGATCAGAGGCAACCTCAACGCTCAAATTTATGCTGAGACGATTGTATCAGACGTCATCGTTCCTCTACAAGTGCAAATCGGTCCCTTATTTCAGTTAATGCATGATAATGCACGACCGCACACCGCAAGAGTTGTAAGACAGACTCTCGCCGCAGCTAACATCAATGTCCTGCCCTGGCCTGCTCAGTCGCCGGACTTGAACCCGATTGAGCATGCATGGGATATGCTACAGAGAAGAGCTCTGCCGAATATGGAGGGTATCCAGTCGCAAGAAGACCTTTTTTTGTTGTTGCAACGAACATGGGCGGCCATTCCACAGCGTGATTTGGATGAACTCATTTTGAGTATGCCAAACCGATGTTCTTGTGTTGTTAGTGTTCGCGGTAGAAACACGGATTATTAATTGTTTAAGTTACCCAATAAAATTTTAAAGAAAACTGTTATTTCAGTCTTTTTTTCGAACTTTAATGTTAGTGGTTCAAATGTCAAAAATCCCTTTATTAGGAAAATGGCAAATTTCTTTATTAATGCAAAGGTGACTTGGTTTATCGTTACTGTGACAAACGAAAACACTTTATTTGATGAATCCTTAAAGAAAATTTTAATTAATATCAATCAGGAGAAAAGTTATTGCAAAAATATATGTTGATCCCTAGACACTTTTGATGTGTGTATAAATAAATAAATAAACTTGCGCTGAAATACTCGTAAATTCTAACTCAACTTTTAGCACATGAGATAAACAAAACAAAGATATTCGAAATCATGGTAAAATGGAATAAAGTCAAACGTAAGCAGTAACATTGGACGTTGGCATAAGTTATGAATATGTACGACATGGACGATCAAGGCAACACTTATCATTAACAAATTACAATCTACAGCTACATCGAATCTCTTTAAACAGCAACATTCTGGAAACTTCGATGATCATTAACAACTAGTTTTCTGCCGCCAAATTAGTGACACACAGGCATAGCACACAAGTTAGGTAATTTACTTGGAAAATGGCGAGAGAGTTCGGAAAACATAAGGGACAAAGACCTTTGTGGAATAGTGATTTACGGATCCAACATTCTACTTTCATTCTTGTTGCTGTTAAGATTTTATATTAAGCAAAGAATTTTGATATACTTTAGCTTGGCTTTGACTTAGTTTGCTGAAAAATCTGGTTTAAGAATATTGGTCAACTTTTTTGCATGTGTATACGCTAAGCAGTGCCTGAAATTTTTTGTTAGGTATGTACTACAAACATATAGAAATGCAAAAATAATCACCGAATAACACATAAGCCGCGAAACCAAGTTTATCAACCTAAGTACTCGTAGCTGGCTTCATATATGAATCTCTGCTCACAATGCTCAATCATCTTACGATTGGGGACTTAAAAAACCGGGTCATGTCCACCATATCCTGGCTGGACGACTGTTCCATATATTCGCGACTGCAAGGTTGAATTACACAACGCGGCTCGTTTACACGTGTCTACTTCGGGCACGACGACCTCTACCGAACACTTCCGATTCGCATGCACAGCTACTTCGAATATTTTGAAAGCCGAAGGTGATCATCATACGGAAACTTAAATCACGGCGAGGCTGTAGGCATAAATATTAATAACATCTTAATTGTATACCTCATTATTGTTATTTTTTTATATAATTGTGGCCATTGTTGTGCGTATTTTAATTTAAATAGAAGTTTTCCTAGTCGTGTTAATTCTTAATTTTGTTTTTTTTTTCAGTTGGGTTTACTGACCTTACGTCTTGTAATCTAATTGAATTAAATTATAGGTAGGTACTTACATAACTATTTGGTTGTTTATTAGGTAATTTGAAGGCCTACTCAGCTAAACATTTCCGAATAGTAGGAACTCACATGAACTATCAACCTTCAGCACAAGCGATCGATCAGTTAAAAATAAAAATAACTTGCCTTTTTCATTGATTAAGGCAGAATATTCTAGTATCTACGTTTTACTTGTCGTTCTAAATTCACCATTTCTAGGAACTGGATTTTAAATGGGTTAATAAAAACCACAAATGTAATATGAACTGAGATGAAATTCTCTTATGTGTGTGAAACGATCGAAACACATTAACAGCTTTTGAATGAGTGCGTATGCATTGGGGTTATGACTGGCAAACTTTATTTTACATAAAATGTGATATCTCAAATTTTATGTAAAATCAAGTTTGTTTTGTTCACCTCACTATAATAATTTATACCTGTTTATCAACGGGTATAAATTATTGTAGAGGCGTTGTCGAAATCTCTGCGAGAGTCGCCATCTGTCGGCTCTCGTCATAATGTATGGTCTTTATTAGCGCACATGCAAATTCGAGTGCTGCCGGCGCCGGCGGTGACCTGAATTCGGCGACACCGCTATGGCTCGCTGTGGCGTAGCGCGTAGCACTGCGTAGCGGTACGTCGTAACCGACACCTACCTCGCTACATACTGATAACGCGCTAGGTGACCTAAGGCCTTGCTACGCCGGATTGCCTAACGCAACGTGCGTCCAGTTTATCTGCCAACGTGTGCAGCTATGTTGCCTAGTGGTTTTGCGTTATCAATCCTAGACCTAGACTAGAATTTATATGGCGTGCAAGTACGTGTTTATTTACAATAACAAAAGAAAATTTTATCAAAATATTATTAGCACTTAGTAATTGTTAATTTTATAGAATTATACTCAGGTTTCTTTCTTTGTATAAATAATTAGTAAGGTTTCTTTAGTCTAAAATACGGGGAATACTCCTGATTGCGAAAAATCTGTCGTTACCGTAGGCACCAGGACTTGTTGTGTGTGCGTTTGTCAAGCCCTTAGCAAATGCAACAAAACGTTATGCAATAAAGGTTTATTGCATAACGTTCTCGAGACCCTGTATGGAGGTCCATACAGGGTCTCGAGAACCTTAAAACACTTATACAACAGCTATCCACCATTGATATTTCCAATAACGTATTCTCAACGAATCGCTGAATATTTATCAGTCATTAATTTCTGAACAAAGTACATATAAGTTTCTCGCATTCCATTAGTGACCGGACTGAGCTTGTGGCCCTCCGCAGTCCGCTATATCGGGGTCTGCCAATGTCAAGTTGCCGAGTCGCGCATTCTAAAGACTTGCCGTCCACTAACGGGACAATCCACAAATATGTGGACATGAAACCTACTGGTTCTGCACTATGTGATCCAGTTTCCATCGAATGTGTCGACACTCGAAATCAGCAATGGAAAATACTTACCTATATTTCACCTCTCTATGGCTAGTGTTGTGTACTTGATAAACGTTTTACATAAGAGAAAAGTCGTCGAATATTGCGCATTTTATCGATATGTAGGTCATGCAATCGTGGTTTCATGAATTTGCAGGAAGGAACTTTAAGAATTGCATAGACTTTATTTAAAAGTGTTGTATGTCTGTTTCTAGATTCTAGACAAAGTGCTATGCAATTAAGGGTCTACCAACCTATGTTTTACTAACCTTATTGACCGAAAGTTAGCTACAGCCTGTTCTACTGTTGAATACGAATTTTGTTTACCTATAACTGAAACATAGGGACAAAATCCTTCATCGCATCAATTAAGGAAAACTCAAAGCAAACAACTATTTATCATCAAATTAATCAGCATTGCGGTCAACTGCTATACAGTTGAAGCCCTTCAATAACACACAGAAACAGCGTGTGCGCACACAGTAGGTAGGTTACGCACACAGAGAGCGCAAGCGCAGAATCGACACAAGCAATGTCTATGTACAGTCTGCCTCAAACATATGTACCTACTTATACATTGACAAAAATTCTTTTATTTGTCTACAATCTTTGTTCCATAATATTGTATCAATGTGTACCTAACCACAAAACGTAGGTATTACACATTATTGGTAGGTACTTAAGGCGAGTAGTAATGCCAACTAGCGCCACCATTGAGAAAAAAATCATAAGTGTGGAGTATGTAAATTAATGAAACATTTTGAAATTTCTTATCAAATAAATCAACACTAAACCTTCTAGGTTCGAAGCCTCAGCAGTTAACGTCAAAAACGGATCTCCAGACTTATGATATTTTTCACAATGGCGGCGCTAGTTAGCATTACTACTCGCCTTAATTGTATTTAGCTACACGTTGATAGGTACAGTATTATAGAACACAAAAAGTGAGACCTATCAAATAAATTCTTGTCGATGTATAAATATTTTTGTGGCTGACTGTACGTGTGTAGGTTAACAGTAACACACACATATGTGCGCCGAAGACTTTGTTTTGCTGTTGAGATTCGCGCGTGCGGTTGCGCAAGCGGCGGTGGAGGCCATTGACTCGTGGCGGCCATGTTGGCGGCGCGGGCGCGGTAGTGGAGCGCGAATCCAGCAACTTCTGTTCCGCAGCGTGTCGTAATCGTGTGTTTACGCCTCACCGACGCCAATGCCGATCGTCGCCATTTGCTAGATAACATGCTGAGCTGCTTAATAACAACTCTCTTTGACAGAAGTTTTCGGTAGAGTTTAGTTGACTGCTTAAAACTCCAAATAGGTACATTGCATGACGTCATTGAGTTAGGTAATACCTACCTATGTACTTGGGATTCTCATTACAAGTATATACCATACTTACGTACCTTCTGGATTACATCATTTCAGTTTACAGTAAGTACACTCCACTAATGAATCTTATGATCTTCAGGACGAAAAATTGCGGGCCTACCTGCCTACAGATTTTTCTTTATTAACTCTATTCAGGTTCCATACTTTCCTAAGTACCAACCTACCTATTAAGTATATTTTCAACTGAAATACTTATAATTAGGTCAATCATATAAAGCTGAAATAATAGCCTAACTAATGTCAATAAAACCGTATGTGTGGTTTTAATAACTGAACTTAAACTATGGGTAGGTACTTGTTATCATTACCTTTAATCAAATCGTAAAGTTGGTAAAAAGCTTTTTATAGACCATTAATTATCAAGAAAGAGGTTTTTAATGTGGATCTACGAATTTTACAAAATAATTATAAGATAGAGTCTTTTATTGTAATACAATCCGAACTATTTTCTAGACCAACAAAATACCAACCTCTAATCAGACTTTCAAGTGTTTTATGATGCATTTTTTTTTTTATAATCTAGACCTCAATTTTCATTTGAAACGTCCGTCTTGTCTTTTATAAAGACTGAAAAATCTGTTACGCCGCACTGAAAAACGCGAAAATGACTAAATTAAGAATTTTTCCACCGCCGCTTACAGAGAGTCAAACATGTAATTTAATAATTCGTGTCGCATCGATTAAGCCGGTTTTCAAGGCGATTTGTACGTCGTCGACGGACAATCAACGATGGGCTTTGGAGTCGAAGGAAAATTTGACACATATTGATGGTCATTTCATCGATTCGAATGTTTCAAAAACGTTATTTGTTCGAGCGAAATAGAAACTTATTTCGCTCGTTGTACGTTACGCAACTATATTCGCGAACAGATAACAGAGTAGGTATGTATAGCCCCTCCGTCCTCCGTCCTCGCAGAATCCGGTCTCATATGCGTTCCTCTCGCTCACTCCCACGCTATCTCTATATCTTTGTCTCGCCATCACTATGACATAGATACCATTCGAGTTGCGAAACAGCGCGGATTATATAGCAGGTGGATTGTGCCGTAAACGAGTTTAAATAACTGCTTTCACATGCCTCTGAATACATAAGCACACATAGCACGCCATTTGTATATAACAAACAACTTAATATATATATATATTAAATGCAAATCTGATAATCAACTCTTCATATTGATAGAACGACGTCTTTTATGCGCCATAAAAATAATAATATATTTGTTTTCCAGATTTAACATAAACCGAGCTGCAGTAAATTACGAATTATAATTTTAAATTGTCAATAACCAGAGTATCACGTGGTGATTTTATTGTGTGAATTCGTATTCTTGCTTCTACCAGGCGCACAGAATTCCATGCGGTATCGATAACAAACGTTAAAGATAAAGCTATAAACTACACGTATCGATAATCGTATGGTATCGTATATAAGCATCGTCTGCCACATTGTCTTATCATCCTACTTGCTAAAAAACCTACGAGCATCGGATTTGCAACGCAATTTGCGAATAGTGACATCGGAGGCGGAGTTTGCGACATCCAATGCAATGGCCAACATGACGCATGCGCTATGAAGGTATAAAACAGTGCTGAGCCGATGCGTGCGTTTTGATTCCATTTATTCGAGGCGACACGCCACCGATAGCCGGCGATAAGATAAGCCTAATCGATATTTTCGCGCGATTTGCCGCTCGCCAGCACGAAAGGTCACTCACGTTGCGAAATAATGTAAAGAACGCCATAGTTATGAACACACGAAACAATAACACGAATGCTGATAACATCATGGAGTTATAAAGCCAAATCCTCAAATAAATATTACGTTATTTTGTTGAGACAGGAAAATGCTGTGACGATTGAGCGATTTCCTTTTGACCTACATACAAGAGAACTAACCTTTAGGGTGCGTTAATTTATTGCGTTATTATATTGTTTATTGCCTACTAAAGCATATATTACTTTAAAAAAAAAACCAGCCTGGCTATACCTACGTCATACCCGAGCAGCACACAAGCGTGGAAATGTATGCAGAAATACATCGATAGCTGAATTGAGGTATTTTAAGGGTTTCCCCAACTTTTAATAGCTGAATTTCCTTATTTATAAAATGGCTATTTAGCTTTCAAAAAGCGTTGAGATCTTTTTAATTACCTAACCTACTTATCAACTGTTACGACAGAAATCGATAATAGGTACCTACTCCCAAAAGGTGCATAAATAAAATAGAGCCAACCTATAGCTATATATGTATGGTTAAACAGTAGCTAATCATTACTTAACTGTTAGCAATGTTTTAAATTTTTAATCCCAGTGTCATTGTGTAATAAAAAAAATCCCTGAGTTATCCTAACGTTAGCTAGACAGGCACGACGCTAGCAGAACAATTTCTATGAAAACTTCATGGAAATTGTTCTACCAGAATGGCGTCGCTCCGTCGCGTCGCGCCTGTCTACGGGAGCCTTTAATCAGTTATGGTAAAGCTAGTTTCTGCTGCTAGTGCTGCTTGGGCTTATTTTTACCTCAACAAGGTAATACAAGGTACTTACATACACAAATGCTTAAAATTGGCAACAACTCTCAGCCAGCAGTCCAATTACCAAAGGCAATTCACAATTCAAATTGCTTTGTCAGCACAATAACAGCTATCAAGTACCTACGACCCTACAATCTACATTATTATATTATCAATAATAAATCGAGTCCTATAACCTTGTCTATTTACTAAACAATTATGGCAATGTACCCTAGGTAGAGTAGGTAGGTAATAATTGTCAACCGCAACCACAATAGGGATGACGACTAAAAACTTTTTTTTGTTCGTCATTTAGATTTAAAAAATATAAAAAAAAAAAAAAAATATTGGACACGTGTTTTTTCTTTTTTACGTAACCAAAAGATTACGGCGACACGTTTAGTTCAAATGTGGCATGATGGCATCACTCCTTGCTAGATTTTATACGTAGTATGTTATAGTTCTGACGTATAGCGAGCCCAAACTTGAATGCGTTGTCTAAGTATTTTTTTATTTATATGATAAAGCAAAAAATACGTGTCTAATATTTTTTTTATTATCTGACCAATGGATTATATTATAGATTGTCTCTTTTTTTACCCCGGCATCATCCCTATTTCTATGTGTAATAGAAGAGCGCGAATCGTGAATTACCAATGACTGCTGGGGACGAGTGGTTCCAGGTATAGAAGGTATTACCTTCTATACCTGGAACCACTCGTGACACACAACAACACACTCACACACTCAACAACAACACACTCGTGACAAGTGAAATGGTTTGCATTGCAAACCATTTCACTTGTCTTAGCCGCTGACATTGACAAGCTGCATTATAAATGAGGTAATCACGATAAATAGCGTGCGATGCTTGCCTAGACTACTGCACTATTTCAGTTCATTGGACACAGTTAATGTGAAACTACTTACTAAATGGCTGATGGCAGAACATTTTAGTTCTGTTATACTTATGTTAACTTATTATTTATGAATGCATTTCTGTGTTTTTCAGGTATTCCGATTGTCGCGAAATTGCTCTAGGTACCGGATTTTCACAAATGGTATGCACGACCAAAATCTCCCAACCGCATTCACGACATCTTGAATTTAAAATATGTTTGCAAATTCTAATGTGTAGGTAGTTACTTAATTTAATTGCACATATAAGTAATAATAAGTAAAATACGGGCTATGCAATACTGTCTGAATAGCCCTTGAATTTCTGTATTTCCCAAACATGAGGTCGCATCCCAATCATTAAGCGCTACCGAATAATTCACCATTTGTGGCCGAAGTCGGGCCGTGATTAATGACCGTTGTTACTTAAGCGGGATTTGCGATATTTTTTGTTTACTCACAAACATATAATTGAGTGATTTATGAACTCGAAACCATTACATCTGACACGGCTTGTTGCCGAGGTGTCGAAAGAATCCGTCCTTTACAGATGCTTCGGTTTTGCTATCATTACATTTACTAAAACAACATCCCAGCAAACGGAGCCCTACTTTTTTTGTACACGAGTATTTTTAAATCTATTTTTAGGGTTCCGTACCTCAAGAGGAAGAAACGGAACCCTTATAGGATCACTTCGTTGTCCGTCTGCCTGTCTGTCTGTCAAGAACCTTTCTCTCAAGAACGCGTGGAGTTATCAAGTCGAAATTTATATCAAATACGTAAGTACTCGTATAATGGTCCCTTGGAGCTCTAAAGAAATCAAACTTCTAAGTCAACGCAATAAAAAAATACGGCCATTTATGGTACATATTTTGATATTCGCGAATAAATCAAAACCTATATGGGTACTTCCCGTTTACCTAAAATCATGAAATTTGGCAAGAAGCAAGGTCTCACAGCACAAGTATAGAAAAAAATCCAAAAATTTTATCTTCGTAGTTTTATCACATAAAAAATAGTTTTTTTGCAAATACTCATACAAACTTATATTTGCACTGGGAGGATTGACCGTGACGTACATATCAATGTCCCATACATTATTGTTACAAAACATGTTTTTCAACTACAATGCTAAGTTTGTTTTTGGGTAAATTCTTTTCCACTACGGAACCCTTCATTGTGCGTGGTTCGATACACACTTAGCTGTTTTTTTTTCTCTGAGATTTTGCTTAAACTCATTAAAGTGTCTAAGAAATTGATGATGTAATTGTTTAATTAACGATTATAGAGACAACCATAATTTCTCATAACATAAATATTCCTACCTTAAAGATTATTCCAATTAATTAAGTAGGTAAATAAAGTCTGTAGTTTGAAATTTATTTTTCATAAGTAGTACATGATATCCCCGCGGCCTGAAAAAATACAATATTTTAAAATGTATCATATTGTCCATTTCATTTGGATAATGTATTGTATGGCCACACACTCATGTTATAACTGATGACATGCCAATATGGAAATAACAACAAAATAAAATTTGACTGCATATTTGATTATTTTTTTACTTATAAAAATGGATTCTTACTTAAATGTACCTATACATATACCTACTATTCTATTACTAGGTATATATTGGACTATTGGACACTGACGGTCGGGCTGGTCCACAAATTCAAGGTCCCTCAGCGCGCTATGGAGCGGGCTATGCTCGGAGTTTCTTTGAAGGATAAAATCAGGAATGAAGTTATCCGGAATAGAACCGGAGTAGCCGACATAGCTTTCAAAGTAAGCGAACTGAAGTGGCAGTGGGCTGGCCATGTTTGTCGAAGGACCAATGGCCGGTGGAGCAGACGAGTCCTAGAATGGAGACCGCGTATTGGTAAGCGTAGAGTGGGACGCCCCCTAGCTAGATGGACCGATGACCTGAAGAAAGTAGCTGGGGCAGACTGGATGCGGAAGGCGGAGGACAGGGTGTTGTGGCGCAACCTTGGAGAGGCCAATGTCCAGCAGTGGACTGCGATTGGCTGAGTTGATATGCCTACTATTCACTTCCTAATAATATTGCACTTTTGCCAAATGAGTGGGCATTCGAGCTGGGTTCAGCCGTTGTGAAATCTGTCAGACAGATCACAGAATCTTCAATCAAATACTTACTTAGCCAGTAAAAATAGAGCCATAAGTACACTCTGGTTAACTCCACTACATATACCTCTATGGCGCTACAGGCATGTAGTGGTGTTACGCTGATTACATAATGTGTAAATAAATAGCTATTAAGCGCTTCATACCTGTCATTTAAGGACTGAGCCAGGGTTTGCTGACCCCGAAAACCGTGCGTGACAACTACTTAGTCAGAAATTCAGACTTATTTCAATTAAAATTGGGTTACGAAACTAAAAATCAATCTGCCTAGCCTTTTCCCAACTATGTTGGGGTCGGCTTCCAGTCTAACCGGTTGCAGCTGAATACCTGTACTTTACATGGAGTGACTGCCTATCTGACCTCCACAACCCATTAACTGGGTAATACGATACCCCTTGGTAAGACTGGTTGTCAGACTTTCGGGCTTCTGACGACCCGTAACGACTGTCAAAGATCCACGAATGTTAGCCGTGACCAAAGGCTTAACGTGCTTTCCGAGGCACGGAGGAGTCTCGATATGAAAAGATGGTCACCCATCCACGGACCAACCACGGCAACCGTTGCTTAACCTGATGGATCGGCCCGTGCGGCTGTTATTACTTAGCCACGACCTCCACTAATAAACTAATTTTCGGACTGTGTGCTATTGTTGCGACAAATCTGAGGACGCTCTTCAATTTCTATTTCTTTGTAATTTCTAGGATTTTTTATGTTTATATGTTGTGATAAATTTTCGTTAATTTCAGCGATATTTCAACTATAGTAGCGCCACAAAAAGGTGACAAATAAGGCATAAAAATAATCTCGGCTAATCTTGCGTGACGGAGTGGTCGAAAAGTTTGTATGCTTACAAAATATGGGGAACGCACATTTCCTTCACAAATATAAATAAATGCATGCCTAAATGAAAATATAAATAAAATAAATTCCTGAAAACATTCGTAAAAGTAAGGTATGTTAGGTTACCTAAATGTCCTTTCTTTGGCATTGTTCGTCGAGTCGTTGAGCTCCTTAAGGTCTGAGTTGAGCTGCACGATTACTGACAAATGCTTGCACTGACTGGACAGATCCACTCAAATCTGTGTGGTCTTTCCTCAAAAGACACTAATCTACGTTATCCTCACATGATCTGATCAAGACTGTGATGTCTGGACATTAAAAGAGACTTTGACCCCTGAGTTGGTTTCACCATTTCTTCTCAGACCAGAAATAAGAAATGTCGACTCCATACCTATAGCTTATTTTTTTTATATGAATAAACAATTTTATTTCATCAAACTGCACTAAACTTTTTTTAGCCTACGTAAGTTTCATTTCTGACAAAAGAGTTGGTAGGCGATAATTATTAGATTTATGGCCTATACAAAATAAAATTATGTCTTAAAATACTCTTTAAACACATCTTAACACGGTCATATTGTTCACATAATGTAGGTACCGAATATTAATTCAGCATCACAAGGTGTACAAACATCGTAAAAAGTAACTACTCTTTTACCTTTGGCTATGGCATGGCTTAGCTCCATATGCTACCGATAAAATTCAAAATAATTAACGACAATAACCAGTTACCCATAAAGAATTTATTCAAACAAAACATGCTCACTTTCAGGCAGTTTCAGGGCTTATTTAGTTGTTAAAATATATTATGTGTTGACTAAGTGCTTTAAGATTTAAAATTGACCGTAAATAATTACGTCATTTGGCTAAATTCTTTATAGGTGTCAGGTTTTTTTTTTTTGGCATTGCTAAGGCAATACCAAAACAAATCGGGGGCTTTTTCGTAATCTTTATTTCACAATTACAGCATGTAGGTATGGATTTAATTTAAGTGTAAGCTTTCCGAAAAAAAAAAAAAAATAAATAAATTTTTGGATATAATATGTTTATTGACTATTTGATTATACTTTGACTAAAGGAAAACGCAATTGGGTTAAATTTTCTCGAAATGACCTCTACTTTTTTATATTTTTTCTGTACCTACTTCTGAAATCCTAAGTAATTTCAATGCAAAATTGCATTAAAAATGTGCATTTTAGGTAATTGGAAACTCTGGCTGAAAACATTTTTGATAGATTTATTTGCTTTGGCGCTTTTATTTTGGTTCCAGCGCATTGTTGCGCTCTCTTTTTTTCGCATGTGGAAGTAATTGTCTCTGTCACTTTCTTATTCCCGCCCAATTCGGTTTTTATATATCACCTTAATTGGTGTCCTTGCGTCCAGTAACCATATGACTGGGTAAAAGTTTCTGAAGGACTTTACTTATCAAGCAATAAACCTGCTGTGTTTGAATTATTTCTCCAATTAGAATGTTTTCCTAATTTTCTTCCAAGCTGTTACGCAGCAATGTGATCTACCTGTTGACCGGGTTCGGACCGCAGCCACTATTTACTTTTTAATTTTATTCGTAAATCACACACGAGTTAGCGGGAAATCTCGCTGTCGTAGCATCCAATACGGAGAGCGAGTTTTTATTGCGTTTTTTCATCGTCTGTATACAAGCAGGTTGACAGAGACGAACTGGGAACGTACCTATCATATCGCTCCAAATATTATCATATTTTTGCAATTTGATTAAGTCTATTCACAACTGGTAAAGGATACGAACTTACTAAAATACCACTGAAATATTGAACTATAAAAGTCAACATTCGAATTTTTAATTGGCATACTTTAATCGCACGGCAAATCGCGCTGGACAAAGCAGCTTTAGTATAAAAACATGTAAAATTTTTGTCGCTAACGTTAATTAAACCGTAGGTATTATAATTTCAGCGGTATCACGATCACGAATCCGCCCCGCAGTTCTGTTGAGTTATTTAATAGTGTTTTTTGTGCGGTGGCGGGCGATTGCGCTCTGCCACCCTCGGGCTTCGCGCAAAAAACCCTCTGCTTCACAAATACTTAGAATGTTGTTTTGTAGGAGTGCGGGGCGCGGGAGGGGCGGCTCGAGGGGCGCGCGAGATCGCTATCGCACGCACCCAATGCACGCACTATCCTAAAGCTAGCCACTTAATTGTTATGTATGACGCGAAGCCTAAATAAAAATTCGCCCTCATAGTTTGGGACGGAGAACTCTTTAGAAAACGTTGACGGAAACCGAAAGTTATAATAAAAAGTTTTAAGAACCATAAGCAGACCTTATCAGATGTTGTATCAATCACTTTCATAATCAATCACGAGTAGATACTTCCTGGGATTAGATATATACGATCTCAGTTGCAAGTACCTACTTCTCAAGATTTACTACGCTCGCTTTTACTTGTTTTCGCACAAGGCACTACACATATTGTCGTCTTACTCGATAAATTGATTCTGTCAATAGCTTAAGAACTCCTCAAAATCTAATAAGAAATTGGTGGCTATATTCAAGCCTTTTTATTTCGTTATGTCACCGTCTAACCGACAAGTTACGTTACATCAGCGCACATGCTGTCATTTCACATAGGAAAGGAGCCGAATATCATAAATTCACATAAAATACTCACACATGTTAAAAGACAGACAGGCCGACAGGTGGCTGCATAGCAACCTGTTCTCCAGTCCCCGAAAATGACGGCAAAAACTCTCACTAACCCTTTGGATCTCAAATTAGAGATGTCTCTACGGCCCTGCCATATTGCGATGTATGGCATCATATTAGGCCATCTTTTGTATAAGGCAACTGCAAGGAAATAGCAAGATAAGCATTTAATATAACGTTGATACCATCTGGATTCGATTGGACTACAAATTGCAGAAAAGGAATGGTGTGCCAGAATGGTGCTAAGACTGCCAGGTTGATGGCAGCAAACTCGCGCCTCCTATTACATTGAAATTAAACATAACTGACGAAATGTGGGTGTGCTATAGGTTCCTACACATCTGCGACTCCCTTCGGGGAATACAAGCGTAATGTTATGTTATGTGTGTGAATGGTGTACACAGGGTTACTTGTAATTCGACGTATTCCTTGCAGGACGTCACAGTAAGGTTAAAATGCAACAAAGTAAGCCAGCAAATGTTCTACCGAAATACAGTTTTTGAGATAGTTAGATTTTTAGGTTTTTATGAAAAATACAATTCAAAAATGATTTACGGCGCGACTTTACTGGAATTTAAGTTATTATCGTAGCTGATGCTGTAGCAGATCTTTGTTAAAAATTATAAATTAAAAAATGCATAAAACTTTGGCAAAGATCACAAATTAAACATTTTAATTTTCGTAAGGAATTTATATTTTTCTTTGACAAAAATTACAAAAAATACTGAATTTCGGTAGAACATTTGGTGGCTTCGTTGTTGCATTTTAACCCTACTATGATGTCCTGCAAGGAATACGTCGAATACAAGTAACCCTGTATAATATGTCCAATGTTTTGCAGTTTTTCTAGAATTAGATGACAAGGTAGCGGAAAGTAAAGGTCTCGAACTCGATTTCTTCATTAACGCATTTAATGCAAATGCTTTGCACTAATCAGGTAACCTTTAAATCCAAATTTTGAAATGGAAATACAAATTGCATTGCAAAAGTTTGAAGTCGTATCGCATTGTATGCGTATTAGGTGCATGAATTGTACTGGCTGACTTTAAATACACCGGATGTAAGAAGACCAGCGGTCTACGGAAGTGTCACCCCTGGCCACTAATGCCCCTTCGCCGTTAAGGTGGATTTATTAACATATTATTTTACTCACTTTTTGTAAGAGTTCGTTACTCATTTGCAACATTTTTTCCTACATTTTGTATCCTTGACGTTTTTCGTGTTGTTAGGGGTAGCTGCACAAAAATGCGTATTGGTGCGTGCGTGTCGCGAGAAGCCAACGGGGGGAGCTCATTAAGGTAAAAAGCCGAGTGCAAACGGCGACTAATGGCGAATTACACGAAGGGGAGCAATAGCCGACGACGTTTGACGACCAGCGCGCGTAGTGTTGACTGATTCCCTGCGCTTTTTGGGCGAAAAAAAAATTTGATTCGATTTTGGTGAAAACTTTTTGACTGCTCTATCAAACCTCTAATATAAAGTGTTGCTGTAGATAAAACAGAGACTTTAGGTTTATTAAGGTGTAGTAGGTAGAGTCTTTATGGATCCTCAAGTTAGGACTCTCCTAAGTAAAGAGTAGACTAGATTAACAACAAAAGTCAAACACAGCAATTTATTGCAGTTTTTGCTCAACCTATAGAAGATTAACCTATAGAAGGTCACCTTCCTATGTACTCTTTATTCTAATAACCAGTTGGAAGAACTGAATGCTGTTCGGAGTATTTTCTGTTAAATTCTAGGCTAGAGTCGTTTATTTGCATTCTACCTATAACCTGTAATTACAAAGCTATAATTAACATTCGCCTGACCCTCAATACCTAATCGAAAATGCATGATGCGCGCGATGTGTCCGCTAGACAGCAACAGCCAGGGTGCAGCGACTAGACAGGAGTGGGGGGGGGCAGGCGCGCGCGGGGGCGGAGGGCTATCAGCATTTCGGCGCGTCCGTGCTCCCCGCCCCCCTCTCGCGCCCGCACCGCGCCGAATTCGCCCTGCACTACCCGCCACGTTCCCCTCCAACACAACCTAACCTTGAAAATAGTTTTTACCGGCTCGAGGGTATTCACCCCGAACCCAAATTCCGGGGCCTGTTGCACACTAGCCCTATTCTCGCTATCCGACCCATTCTCCAATAGGAATCACGTTGCTTTCTTACAAATCGCCGAGTGTGGAGTGCTTGCAGTGAGTTTACGCGGACCGGCAGGCAAAGGATATTTGACTATGTAGTTTTTTAGGCAAGTCGTGAGCTCGCTGCTTGTTGGCGGGATTTGTTTGTGACTCGTTGTACCTTTTATTCGGCTAAGGAATTTTGATGCGATCAAAATAGCCAATCATATTTTGTTATGACAATGTTGGTAAGGAAAAATTCGAGTTGGAATGTTGCATTCAGATACGGTGTCAATTATGCGTCTCTGAATGCAATTTCGAATTAAATTTTGCTAGTCAGAAACTCAGGAATATACTCACACAAAAATTAAGATAAGTCTTCGCGCCATTTTAATCATAATTATTTCAAATTGAATCGAGATAGAGCCAAATGGTTGACCAAATGGTCAAAATTGCTTTCATTGACACATGCGGCTTTCAAGATCCACTCTAATTAATCACGATAAACTTGATTAAAAAATCTCATAAGGTTCCAATTTCAGCATAAAATGACCTCAATCAATCCTTTAATCAAGGCCAGATAGGCATGGACAATATAAAAATTCATCCGCGGCGAAAGAAATAAGAAAACGTCGGTCACTATTTACCTGCAACTTGCATGGTTGAAGTAAAAAAGACGATCGGCTTACATAGTGAGGGAAGGAAGGGTAGCTGCCTCGCGGCTCGCGGGCTAGCGGCAAAAAAGGCATAAAACAACCGCGCGGCCGGCAACCGCCTACGCGAAGCGAAGCGGCCGCGGAGGCGAGACCGGTGCCGCCCTCCCGCGCTTCATTATAAAATGCAAGCCGTATGCATCATAAATTGGAGATTATAGGTATGTGCTGCTTTCACTGTATGTATGCCTAGAGTTTAGGTATTTATGTTAGCGTTGATTTGCACAATGTCGTGGGAAATATATTTTATCAACCAATGTAACAAACTCAAAAGATCTAGACAGAAACACAAAACTTACCTTTTTCATCTACATAACTGAAGATGAGTTACACTTGGACAAACAGACGTCTACGAGCCTACGAAGGCTCGCAGTCTCGCAGACGTCTGTTTGTCAAGCGTCCAGCGGCGCAGGCACAACCTGAGCACGTAGGTAGTATTATATTATCTGTGCCTGAACTATCGATTTTACCAGCTGATGATATTACATTACTTTGAATGCGTAATCGAGTACCAAAGGTATTGAATTGTTCCGTTTCTAATATCGTGCACGTGCATTTGGCGCATTCACTTCTCCCCATGCACTCCCTGAACATACGGTGTGCCTAAAATATAAACAAACAGAATTCAATGCGGGTTGTATGTATACTCATCCGATGACACTGATATCCAGTACACATATTATTGGCATATTTATTCCAGTTATCAATTTACGCAAATCTATTTATGGTGTTAAAAAATTAACTTGACGTTAAGAGGTGCTTTAGACCATCGAACTGAATAACTTTTACTATGGGACCAACTTTGAAATCGCGAAAAAAAAACCAGCAGCCCCATACAATTTGGAACAGTTGGTAGGTAAGGTAAGCATTAAACTGCAGATTTTTTTTTCGCGATTTCAAATTTGGTCCCATAGTAAAAATTATTCATTTCGATGGCCTAAAGCCACGCTAATTTTTATCATATTATACATACCTTTATATATATATAAGTAGGTATATTATATTATAAGTAGTAGGTATGTTAGTAATTTCAACTGATAAATCGGTATGACCTGGGCCATACAATTTTGTAGCTACTTAGTCTTGGTCAACACGATTATTCACATAAACATAAGCACCTACTTATGCAGTTGAAAAATCACTCAATCAATCAACAAAATCCATGAATCGAGCTGCCGCAACCAGCCGACCTCAAAAGTGAATGATCAAAGGCGAGTTCTTTTATCAAAACATAGCTTCTGCCAGCGACTTCGTCGGCGTGAAATTTCTTGTTCCACCGACCCACCCCGTCGCATGGCATCGCCTGCCCGCGCTATTACTTCGTTTCTGCTCAGCGTTCTTTTCGGTTTCTTCTTTTTCTTGGTTTTTGCTCGGCTCCTAAGAGTCCTAACGTAATGTAGAATAGTCTTCCTCAAGAATTGGACTATCAAATACCAAAAGAATTTTTCAAATCTGACTGGTAGGTCCAGAGATTAGCGCGTTCAAACATACAAACAAACAAAATCTTCAGCTTTATTATTAGTATAGTGTATAGATAGATAGGATAGTTATGAGTCGGCAATTAAGCAACAACCCTCACTGCACAATGCACATTTTGATTGGTGGGCAGCTGCCCGTAGCGGCAAAAAACTGCTTTCTAAATTACTACTATCAACCGCGCTCACATCTAGTGTACACCCGCCTTGCTTAAGATCATAATCGCCGTCCAAAACCATACTTCCGTATCAAATATACGTTGGCAAGGCGAAGAATTAACGAACTTTGTTACAACCGTTTTCGGTGAATTTAAATGGAAGCGAATCAGAATCTAACCAGAAATTTAAATCATTATCATTTCCTTGAGCAACAGTTTCAAGACCCTGCGCTTGCTCATTATTGTTTGACTCTTTTATTTTTTATGAATATTTATCACTTCCTACCTACATGTTGAATGGCAATGTTGTTTACTCAAATGTTTTTACACGCATCGCGAGTAGGTACTAGAATCCTTCATACCATAGAAATATATTATTTCTTATATCTATGCTTCATACATATAATTTATCCATTTATGTCAAAAATCCGGCCAAGTGCGTGTCGGACCACGCACAATGAAGGGTTTCGTAGTTGGGATGAATTATTCCAAGAACGAACTTAACATTGTAGTTGAAAAACATGTTCTTCCATACATTCCAACTATAAATGTATGTTTGTACTCACAATATTGAGAGAATTACCATGTTATTTTAAGACCGCAGACTTCTTATAGATTTTCCTGTAATCTACAGATAAAGATCTATTTTCTGTATTTCTTTCAAAATTTTAGGCTCAGTAGTTTCGGAGATAGGGGGTAATAAAATAATGGTAAATTTTCGTCAATTTTCTTAAATAACTTTAAAACAATTTATTTTAAAATTATAAAAAAAAATATTTGAGGCCCTCATAGTAAGTCCTTTCATTTGATATATAACACGGTATAATTTGCAAAACTTTTTTTTTTATTTTCTTATTTGCCCCCCAAAAGTGACTCCCATATTCAAAATTCACTTATTTACTTTACCTACCGTATTTGGGTCACAGAAATTCATATGTGTACCAAATTTCAACTTAATCGGTCCATTAGATTCGGAGCAAATTAGCTGTGAAAGACGGACAGACAGACAGACACACGAGTGATCCTATAAGGGTTTTTTCCTATTGAGGTACGGAACCTTAAAAATCACCTCCATTCCATTGTAAATACTAAATACATCGCACTTCATACTATGGTCTATCTCATAGATATAAGATAGTTATATAGTCAATTTTACTGCACTTAGAACGCGCCCAAAGAGCAGTTTTAAAGGTTGCTACTTTTCGTCCATTTAGGTTTCCTACACACCAGCTTTATATGGCACGTAAGGTGCTAACAGTACGTCAATTATTTGTTTTGAATGTAGTTTTATTCCAACACACTGATGTTTATTTTAACCCAGTACCTTCAGATAGGAGAAGAAAAGATTTAGTTTGTGCTACCTCTCAGACTAAACATGCTTTTGCTAAGCGTTTTTATTTATTTTTAGGACCCTACTTGTATAACAAGATTAACAGAGTGCTAAAGATTTATAGTTTAAGTTATAATAGGTGTAATTTATTATTACAGGAATATTTGGCAAAACTCAATTACGCAGACACGGAAAAACTACTAGAAATCTTAAAGTAGTTCTGTCTACCTACTCTAATATAAGTCTCTGCCTTTACCTAATTAATAATAGTCTCTACTTTATCTACTTTAATATTATTCGTTTATTTTATTTAAACATATCTTACATAATCTAGTTTTAAAATAATAATACCCAAATATTATAGTTGCTTACTCTTCACTGAAAATATTATATCTTCTTTTTAATTTAGCTTCTAATTTTATTGTTGTCTTCTTTTTAAATGTTTGAAGTAAATTGATGGCCTGAAACACAGATTTTCATAAACCTAGATCAGGCAGGTCTACATTACAGTTAGAATTAAATTTTCCTCGATTGTAATTATTTTAAATCTTATTTTTACTTTATACTTCAATAAATTTTATTTTATTTTTTATTTTTTTTTTATTTTTTATAGTATAGTAAGAAAAAGTTTTCTTATATTTCTGTGGTATAACTACTAAGTACTTACAATTTTGTTTTAGATAAAAGCTGCGAGTGACTCGCCGGCTTCGTTGCAGCGAAGCTCGAGATAAGGAACTGTTTACACTGCTTGAGTCAATGTCCTCCTCCTGTGCACACACAAGGAAAACCTTGGAGTAGACAGAATAGTCTTCCGCGTTTACAGCGAACGTTTGAGGGCGTTGATCTATCATTGCCATTGATCGAACATTAATCGCTGTGTGCTGCTTTTATAAATACGCAATTACTATTACAATTACAAATGGTAGGGCTGACATAAGGTCGCCACAAACAATGCGAGTATCGGCGATTATGTTGATAAAGGCGAAACGACTTAGACAGCACCATTTGGGCTATAATGTTAATGGATCCTACATATTAGGTATGTACCTAATACAAGTATTGATTTCTTATATCCAGATAAACATTGGTTTCGCCGAGCAGTCAGAGATAGGTACTACGGGAAACTACCCTCAGTAATTAATCAGACCTTGAAGTCTTAGAAATAGATTGGAGAGAATATAAGGTATTCTGATTAAAAAAACAAAATGTCCCTTGCAGAAACTTTCGGCCAAACAATATTTCAGCAAAAAAAAAACCATATCGGCTCCATCGTAGAGCATCGTCTATGTTCCCATGCGCCCCTAGCAACTGACTCGTAAATAAATTGAGCCTGCATTAGTGGCAATTGTTCGCTATTGCCGCCGCCGACGCTGAATGCACCTTCCTCGCCAGTCGCCAGTCGACATCTAAACGTCACTACAACTTATGGCCGAATAAAACTGGAACACGTCATCATTACCTAAGCTGTCATATAACACTGTTGGATGGTCGTATGGTCAAATATTATGTATATTTATGTACGTAGGTAGGTACCTCCAGGTAAAAACACGTAGGTATAGATTCTGTCTATAACTTGTAGCTAAATCGACTGCACTCACTAAAAATATCTTAACTATAGGTAGGTACAAATGATTGTCACAAGCCTTCTACTAGAATGCGTGGTCAAAATCCGTAGATGCGTCATCCTAATTTTCTGTTTAAAGATTTAAACTTGCTTAAATAGAAAAACTGCTGGATTAATTCAAAATAGCTGTTCTTTTATAATGTACACCGTATTAATTAACGAAGCAGATCAAGAGATTGGCATTAATTGTACTTAAAAACAGTAACAGAACAATATTGTGTATATTAGCGTGCTGTTTGTAGATAAGGACTAGGTACGTCTAGGTAGGTACACCCAAAGACCCGTAGCTCTAAAGTTGCAGACTACATTATCTCACGAACTAAATCAATTCGCTACTCGTAAATTTACCTGCATTTTTGGATTTGACGTCATTTTCAAGACGTTCACTTCAGAATGTGCATTAAGTAGGTAGGTATTAGGTACCTACTACGTGTTCATTAAGTACGTATATGTTGGACCGGTTGGACACTAATGCAAATTGCAATGCGTCTGCGTTACTTTCAAACTGAAAACTTCGGTAGAACAGCTACTTATTATTAAAAATCAAACGAACTTACCAAGTGAAGTTCGATGATAATTATGTGAACAGCTTCATTCGAAGCGATTTATTATAATAAACAATGACTTCGATATTTTGTAGAGTCAGATCGGATTTTGATGCAGATTTTTATACCCTTGAATAATGCCTAAATAATTATTATTATTTAGGCATTATTCAAGGGTATAAAAATCTGCATCAAAATCCGATCTGACTCTACAAAATATCGAAGTCATTGTTTATTATAATAAAAATAATTATTATTATTTAGGCATTATTCAAGGGTATAAAAATCTGCATCAAAATCCGATCTGACTCTACAAAATATCGAAGTCATTGTTTATTATAACGTTTCCAATCTTTTCTAAAGCCCCCACTGGGCCCAATGAACTTAGACAAAATGATAGGCCGTTGCAAAAAAAGGAATTCTTCGGAAAGAAATCGCAGTTATACTGGCCATTAACTTTTTTAGATATTAAAAAAAACATTTCAGATATAACGGGACCGGCTAAATTATTGCGTATAATCTTCTGCCTTTGTTTTTTACTTTGCAGTTTTAGAAAAAAAGTTTGGTTCCCACACTATTTTATGATTTGACTTTGAAATCGTTTTTGCTGAGTGCCTAATTATGTACTTATTATCTTTGTGCTACCTAAATCTGGCCACCAGGTGGTCAGGTGGAAGTGCATGTTGACAAAGCTGATGATAAAGTAATGATATAATGACAAAGCAAAATCTCTACTTTTAGTTACCTATTTGGTACTTATGGTATCCAAACCTCCTTTTCCCAGAGGGTCTCAGGGCGGGAGTAAGGAACAATCACCGGGGACGAAACCTGAAGAGAAAAACTTTTTCAAAAATACCAAGGTACATAATTAATTTATATTCAATTGAATAAACCATAAAGAAAAGGCTGACTCATGTAGCAAGATCCTGATCCTCGGTACCTACGCGATTGATACCTACCTAGTGTTTTTAAAATCAGTGCCGATGTCTCCAAAGCGCTAAACTATGCTTATGCATTTTTCTTGGATAACAAAAGCAAAATCTTTTTTGATACCTGTAGTTATACGCAAATTAAAATAAATATTATGAATAGAATCCTGCGATCCCACGGCGTTGCACAAAGAATGCACAAGTCACAGCACCTGTGTCCCTGCTGATCAAAAGGACACACGAAATATAAAAGATAACAAGTGCCATTCGAATAAAAAAATAGTCAAAAGCTAAACTTGTACGCTTAAATTCGAAAGAAATACAATTTGGTAGAGCACTTGATAACGAGAATATTGACAGGTCAATTACGCAGTAATAGAATAGTATGAATGGTAGTAAACCAATGCGAAGCTAGTATCTAATCCAATTATAAATTTAGAACTGTCTATGGAGTAAGGTACCTATGAAATCAATAAATATAAGTAGAACAGAAACCTTGCACATTTCATCAGCATCGAAGAACACCAGCGGCAGTGACTGAACTGAAAAGACTGAATCTGGACCAAACCCATGTATAATTACTGTAACATTTGCGGTTTCACAAAATTTTACCTACTTATACTTACACTACCTACAAAAAATATTGGTTTGATAAATATCTCGCTAGAAATACGAATTTAAACGAACGTTCTTTTAAATTCGGGATGTGTCCCTTTTATGTTAGGCGAATAAAGTTTATTAGGAAAGTGGGATAAAGGTTTGATACAAAAAAATATTGTAAAAGGTCGCCCAGTGTCGCTTCACAAAAACCATTGCGTTATCGTAGGCCTCCGCTCATTTGTGTTTTTTTTTACATTTTGATAGAAGTGTGAGGGCAGGTAGAAGAGCATACTCGCAAACATTGTATATTTTCTATATTAAAGTACCACCTACATAGGGCTATATATATATATTCTACTAGGTATCGACCTCGTGATTTGTATAAAAAATCTAGAAATTAAAAATTAATCTCTTCATTCTATTCATTCACCTCCGCCTCCGGTCAAATTATTGAAGTGGATCATAAAACAATAATAACGGGTGTCCCAAAATTTACGCAAGATTTGAATTAAATAGAAAACACCGTTTTTTTCTTTATTGAATCATAATCATAAAGTACATAGGCTTGGATTATTTATGGAATAGCACATCGGGTTATTGGCCTCCACGGCTTAGCTGTTCAACAATTCTATTACTGCATGAGACATTTCCTGGCCCTATCATTTTGGTGATCAGAATTGGCCTCCTAGATCATGTCATATAACACCACTGGATTTCTTTATATGGGGTTATTTGGAGTTAAAGGTATGCCAACAAGCCCACATCCACCTGTGGAGGAGGAGATTCAACGCTGCTTTAACGAAATTCGGCCAAATTTATGCAAAAAAGTCTTGGAATATTTCGACAAAAGAGTGCGTAGTTGTGGACCTGTTTGGCAAAAGAACCGCGGCTGTCGCTATGCAGCTTTACGTAGCGTCGAGTGGAAAGTGCGTTCAGGCACAGAATAATAAAGTTATAATTTGGTTCAGGAATCCATTTGACTTCAACAATTCAACTTCAAAATGGGCAGAGTTGTGTAAGTCTCTTAAAACCACTATTGAGTATTCTGCAAAAACTTTTAGAAGTCGGAAAGCAGCGCTGGTGCGATGTAAGTAATTAAAAGAATAGGTAATTTATGTGGTTCTATTTACAAGTTCACAAAATATGGCTTTTGGTGGCAATGGTAATTTTATAAAATGTATCGAAAATTCGATCCTTCAATGACTGAACATATACGGCGCGTGACGAATGATTCAATTTTTATGAATATCTTGGAGATAAAATCCAAAACGAAATAATTTATATACTCGCTAACCAAATTTAAACTGCATTTCATTCCGCAATACCAGAAAAAAAGATGAAATTGATAGGTGAATAAACATGCAAAACTGCCCTTGAAACTGGAAAAAAAAGTCATGGATGGGTGTCTGCTCCCCTGCATGTCATACGGATCACAAACTTGGATATACAACAACTATGCAAGGGACAGAATACAGAAGACTCACCGGGCTATGGAACGGAGCATCCATACTATCCATACTCCATACCTACTATATAATATTATAAATTCGAAAGTAACTCTGTCTGTCTGTCCGTCTGTTACCTTTTCACGCCTAAACCACTGAATGGATTTCGATAAAATTTGGCAAGGCTATAGATGGTATCCTGGAGAAGGACATAGGCTACTTTTTGTCTCAAAAATAATCCTACAGGAGGCGATATAGGGGATGAAAGTTTGTATGGGAAACCCGGAAACCCAGCATTTGTTGAGTTAGGGATATGAAAATTCGAATTTATGCTTTTGGTAGGAAATTAAGAAATATGCGGTACAAATTTTTTGAACAATCACACCCTAAAGGGGTAAAATAGGGGTTGATTTTAAAATTCACATACACTTCTGGACACATCTATTGGCCCACCTTAGAGTTTAGGTTTCGATGGCCCCTACCGAAATATGATTGCTAGATTGAACAAAAACTGTTGATGCAGTTTTAAACCTGATACATTTTACCATCTTTTTCGATCGTATTGTTTTAAATTTGAATTCAGAATACCATACGACATGGAGCTACGCCTAACAAGTCGGATATGCGCCTTGTTAAAGGCAATTGATTTTTGAATAAAAAACATGTTTTATCAAATAAAGGTTTAATTTAATAACGCGTGTTGCCTCCATGGGCATCTACCACAGCTCTCATACGATTAGGCATAGAGTTTATCAACCGCTCTATGAAATTTTGAGGGATCATCTCCCATTCCTCTTCTATGGCAGTTTTCAACTCCTGCATCGTCTGGGCAACTGGCTGACGAGCCCTAACACGTCTTTTTAGCTCGTCCCACATGTTCTCAATAGGGTTCATGTCTGGGCTTCTGGCTGGACAGTCCATAACTGTGATGTTGACATCCCGAAGATATTCCCTGACGATGCCGGCCACATGGGCTCTTGCATTATCATGCATAAAAAGGAAATTTGGGCCCACATAGTCCGCGTATGGTATCACGCAGTATCACGTGAGGTTCTAAGCACTCACGAATGTACCTTTCAGCATTTAATGTTGGCAGCCGTGGTCCTGTAACAACCTCAAGTTGAGTTTTGCCGCTCGCGGATATACCGCCCCAGACAGTCCATGAGCCACCGCCATAAGCAACCCTCTCATCGAAGCAGCATTGTGCGAAACGCTCTCCCTTACGTCGATGGTCCTTCTTCCTTCCATCATTGCCATGTAACACAATTTTAGACTCATCAGAAAAGAGTACACGGCTCCAATCTTGCTGTGTCCAATTTAAATGACTGCGTGCGAAATGAAGGCGCGCTGTTCGGTGGGCTCGCCTTAGTTTGGGGCCATTAGCTGGCTTGTGTGGTACCATATCGCGTTCTTTTAACCTTCTTCGAACAGTTCGAACGCTCACAGATACTCCGTGGAAGTCGTGAAGTTGGTTTTGTATCTCAATGGAGGTAAGGTGACGATTTCTCAAGCTGGTCGTCACGATGAATCGATCCTGTCTTTCAGTTGTGACCCGAGATCGTGGCCTTCCTTGGCGACGAACAAAGCCGCCAGTCTCTAGGTACCTCCGATAAACATTTCGGACCGCAGATCGACTTAAATTAAGTTGAGCACTCACGTTTCTTTGGCTGTGTCCGGCCTGAATAAGTGCCACAGCTTGGGCGGCGACTTCAGGTGAAGTATCCATAGATTATTGATAGAACCTCACCTTAATGTTAAGAATAAGTAATGTTTGTTGCAAAACCAAAGATATCAATCACTTTTTCAAGAATTAAATCCAAGTAAACCAATAAAACCAAGTTTTCTTAGTATTCGATTGTTTGATATCAACAAACAGGCTCCAAATTGTCTTTTGTTTCTTTAAATTCTGTGTTCGAAATTCAAAAAAAGACTATTGAATGAAATTGTGAATGTGCCAGGTTCAAAACTGCATAAAAACTTTTTGCTCGACCTAATATAAAATTTTAGCTAGGACCAAACGAAACTGAAAATACAAGGTGGGCCAAAAGATGTGTCCAGAAGTGTATAACATTATAATTTTTGTGTACCCTAACCTCTTTAAGCATGGGCGTACCCGGGGGGGGGGGGGGCAGGGGGGCAGCTACCCCCCCCCGCATCCCTGGATTTTATATGACTAAGGGTGAATTCGACCAAACTTTTATACCCAGTATAAGTCTAAATCTTCGAATAAATTTTGAATTTTTGACAGTTTCTCCATACAAAAACTGTCAGTCATCAATTTTATTCCACGGATAAAAGATATTCGACTTTGGTCAGATTAGCCCTTAGGGCTGATTTGACCAAAGTCGAATATCTTTTATCCGTGGAATAAAATTGATGACTGACAGTTTTGTATGGAGAAACTGTCAAAAATTCAAAATTTATTCGAAGATTTAGACTTATACTGGGTATAAAAGTTTGGTCGAATTCACCCTAAGTAATGTTGTCGAAAAAAGTTATGTTACAGTCACGTCACGTTGTCGTCGGCGTCGTGTACTTACTTTACAATTAAGTACAATATATTATGCATTCATTTAAAAAAAAAATCGTGCTGCGCGGCCTTAAACCTGCCTTTATTACTTAGTCTATGAATTAAGCGACTGCATGCTAAGGGCACTCCCTGTGGTGTACGAACCTCGGCTTAGGGCGTCGCTGGGGGGAGTACAGCAAGGAGGGACAGGCTGGATCATCTGGATAATTATTATCTGCTACAGGCTCAGCTCCTTCACCGATCAAGGGTCGGGGGGAATTACGTGGGGATCGTCGTCGCAAGGAACCTCGGCGGCGAGGACGGAATGTAGATTTGTGTTTATAACTGTACTGGTAGCCCTACTTTTCTCCAGGAGGTCCCTCCTCCAGGAGAAAAGTAGGGCTACCAGTACAGTTTGGGGTACTGGGTTATATCCCTTCTAAAATCAGAAAAGTCTGTCGTCCAAGACCCCGATCACCCCTTAGGTGATCGGGGTCTTGGACGACAGACTTTTCTGATTTTAGAAGGGATATAACTAGCGGATTCGACAACCAGAAGGGTTGCGATGTTTCGCGGGGGTATCGAAGAAACGCTTGGAATTTCGATGGATAATTGAGATTTTAAGGTCTAGGTGGAGGATTTCATTCCAAAAACGATTTTGTAAGATCAGCATCCTATGGATGTTTCGAGACTTTGCGTGTGCGAATACTAAACCCGCATAGGTCATGATTGTTACGTGCCAATAGGTGACAATTTGATACGTGCATTCACAACCAGCCTGCTTTATGTGCTTAGAATTGCTGATCGAGGGTCACACCTGGGCGTATCGTCTGCGAACAGAGCCAACTGTGCCTTTTTACTTTCCGGGATATCGCTGGTAAATAACGTGGAAATGTGAGGAAAAAGCACAGAGCCCTGAGGGACACCTGTGCGAATGGGGTGGGGAGAGGATAGCGCTCCTTCGATACGATAGCGAAAAGTGCGGTAGAACAAAAAATCTCGAAAGATGAGCACGAGACGGTCTGGCACACCGAGTATTTAAAGCTTATATAAGAAATCGTTGTGCCAGACTTTGTCAAACGCTTTCGCTATATCGATGAAAACAGCACCCGTCATCGATCCATGTTGGAAACCAATGCTTATGTGATCGTTGATGTGGTGGACCTGTTGTACGCAATAGTGTTGGGTTCGAATTTCTGATTTACCCCCCCTCCCCCAGTGTATCATTAAGGTTTTGTGTAAATTTGCTGAAATATGACGCTGATTGATGAAGATGTCGTAAAAAAAACCGGCCAAAGTGCGTGTCGGATCACGCACAATGAAGGGTTCTGTTGAAAAGTACAGTTGAAAAGAATTTATCCTAAAAACAAATTTTACCTTGGCCAGAGGCTAAACATTGCCATACAACGTGGCAATGCCGCTAGTCTCTTGGGTACATTACCAGTCGACAGCGATGCGGATGATTTTTTGAAACTTTATTTTAGTTTGTGAGTAGTTTTAGTTCAGTTAGGATATAATTTTGTTATTTTTGTTAATTAATTAAATATAAGTTATTATTTACGAATATATTATTTTAATTCTGAATTTAGCATTGCAAAAACAAACTTAACATTGTAGTCGAAAAACATGTTCTCCTATATATTGATATACTCGTACGTCACAGTAAATTTTTTGTAATCGCAAAAAACTATTAATTTTTTGTGTGAAAAAACTACAAATTAACGATTCTCGGACTTTTTTCTTTACTTGTGCTGTGAGACCTTGCTTCTTGCCGAATTTCATGATTAAATAAATAAATAAATAAAAATTCTTTATTGTCGCCAGTTAATACATTAATCTTAGAGTAATCTAACATATGCATCGTATTAATGTATTCTACAAAAGGTACTGTTACTGACTCCCAAACTAAGCTTACGCTTGTATTTTGGAAAACAGTGTTCAGCCGCAGGAAGTATCACATAATAAAATACGAACAAATTGGCTTGAATGACGCTGCAGTAGACTTACAATTTATAATATATAAGATAATTTTAGGTAATCTTATACTATAATCTAGTTTTAGTTTTCAGTTTTAGTTTTCCAATTTTAGATTAGTTTTATTTTATGTTTAACAGAAGTGTGTGATCTGTGTTTGTGTGTGTGTGGGGTGAGTGTGTGTATGTGAGAGTTTGTTTAGAAGTATTGTATGATATATGTTACGCAATACATGCCAGTAGATCCTCCGTCCTCTGATAGTCCAATAGCTGCAGCCACTCAGAAACTTTACCTTTTAATTCGTGTCTGCTATGAGAAGTAATGTTGAGCTGCTTGTTTATGGTGTTATATAACTTACAACTTATGACATTGTACTGTCTTCTTGCGAAGGAGGTCTTGCATGGAACGCTAGGGCACACAGGCATTTTGCTGCGTCTATTGGGGTTGGGTAATGGTACGCTTTGATGTTTCCTGAGAATAGTTCTGAGCACAAAGAGTTGGCGAACCGTTAGGACCTTACATTCCGAGTATAGCTGAGATGTTGGATGTCTGTAGGGCTTTCTTGCCATCACTTTTAGCACCGCTCTTTGTGCTCTTTCTAAGGTCAGTAGATGCGTCTTTGCGGCCCCTCCCCATACAGTGATGCAATATTGTATTATGGATTGACATAAGGCCAAGTATACAAGTTTGAGTTGTTCCATAGTTGCACTGTCTCTAAGCGTTTTAAATACATGAATGAGTCGTCTCACTCTGGAATTAACTATACTAATGTGTTTCTCCCACCTCAAGCCACTATCCATGTGTACTCCTAAATATTTCGCACATTCCACGCGAGTGATTTCTTGGCAATTGCAGTTGCCCTGTGAGATGCAAGTGTGTGCTTGTATGGAAAACCCTCGCGGCGGAGTCTTAACTTTGTTGATGGAGAAGGGAACATATTGCGTTTTGGTTAGGTTTAGGGTTAGTAGGTTGTGAGTCAGCCAATCTTTCACATTGGATAGTGCGAATTCTGCTCTCTCTTTAACTGTGTGCCAGTTTGGTCCTCAGACAAATAAGGCGGTGTCATCTGCATACGTGAAGATGCGAGTGTAAGGGAGGGACATTGTGCAGAGGTTATTTATAAAAAGCTGGAAAAGGGTGGGATCCAAGACGCTCCCTTGCGGAACGCCGTAGGAGACGGTCTCCTCATCACTCATGTAATCCCCAATTACAACACGTTGCTTTCTGTTCGTGAGGTAGTCTTTAAAGATTTCGTAGCTTATGCCACGCACCCCCAACGTCTCGAGCTTGGATAGAAGTATGGGGACAGAGACTGTATCAAACGCTTTAGATAGGTCAAGGTAGATACATAGGCAATTATTTTTAGCGTCTAATGTTTTAACCACGAGATTACTCAAATCCATTACTGCGTCCTCGGTGGAGAGGCCTGATCGAAACCCATATTGATTATCGGCTAGAATATGAAAGTTGTCCAGAAACTTTTTAAGAGAGTAATTGAGTATTTTTTCTAATATTTTTGATAGGGTAGAAAGCACTGCTATGGGGCGATAATTATTGACACAGTCTCGGTCCCCATTCTTAAAGATCGGGTGAATGATTGCATTTTTGAAGGCTTCAGGGAAGACACCTTACACCAGATTCTACGTCAACGGGAAGACCCTAGGTACCTATAGGTTTTGATTTACTTGCGAGTATCAAAATAATTATGTCGCATCCGTATTTTTTATTGCGTTGACTTAGAAGCTTGATTTTGTTAGAGCTCCAAGGGACCATATACCTAGATACGTATTTGATATTAATTTCAACTTGATACCTCCACGCGTTCCTGACAAAAAGGGTCTTGACAGACTGACAGATAGACGGACAACGAAGTGATCCTATAAGGGTTCCGTTTTTTTCCTTTTGAGGTACGGAACCCTAAAAATCATGCTGACTAGCTTTAAGTCCACTATACACGGCAACGATATATCGTAGTGAGTTTGCACAGTTTATCGACGGCTTTATGTATGTACGTTCACATGTACTTACCTACGTTCCCAAGAGATATTTTACGACATCCACGCGGGCGATACCGCGGGTAAAAGCTAGTCTTAAATATTCGGCTAAAGGATAAAACAAAAATCAGAAAATATACGCAAAAAAAAGTGATAGATGCTCTCCAGCATACGAAACGACTGAAGTGGAAGTAGGCAGGTCACGTGGCGTGGTGGATGGAAGGTGGACAGAATTGGTTACTAATTGGTTAGGTCCAAGAGGCAAGAGAGAGCAGAGGACGCCCTAGAGAACGATGGATAGATGAAATAAAAAAAAATGGTGGAGAAGACTGGACAGAGAAAGCGAAAACAAGGACAACCTGGAAAATCTTGGAGGAAGCCTATACCCGTCAGGGGCCTTAACTTATTTACGTATCTAATTTTAGCAAAAAAAAAACTGTGTAGGGTACATATATTATCAACTCTTACTTATTAAGTTGTATGTAGGTATGTTAAGGAAATAAAAGGGCTTTATTATTATTTAAATTGTCTTTGACATATCTCGGGACCCTGGGGTCCCGGACCTTTAAAAGGCGTACGAGGGGCCGAAGCTAAGTCGCGGCTTTGCTCTTAGCGAATTTTAAACTCAAACTCAAAGCCTTGCTTTATTATTATTTAAATTGTCTTTGACATATCTCGGGACCCTGGGGTCCCGGACCTTTAAAAGGCGTACGAGGGGCCGAAGCTAAGTCGCGGCTTTGCTCTTAGCGAATTTTAAACTCAAACTCAAAGCCTTTATTTCAATTAAACCAATTACAGGCACTTTTGAATTGTCAAAGAGTCGGTCAGTTAGTCAGAAAGTTGAAGCTAGATGCCAATTCCAAAACGTAAATCTCAATGGAGAAGAACAGGCAAGAAACTCCACGGACACTCTTTTAAATCAAGATAAGTAATACAACATCCTGGGTACACTATTCTTGTTGCTTCTACATGTGAGAACAATGTAAAAAAAATAAAAAATACTTAAAAACAAGTCAAAATATAAAATTAAAAATAAGCTCTAGCAGATAAGAGATGACCAATCTGAACTGACGGCGCCCGTTCACGAACATGACGCGTGGATCAGCACCATCCAGCTCAACCATTTTGTAGGGAACCGAATGATCCAACACACGTGCCACCAACAGCGAGACATTTAAGTGAGAATGACAAACTCCCAACTGCCATGCTCTTTCAAGTCAAACTTACAAACATACTAATACAATAATAAAAGGCCCCATGGTACTCACATTCACAAAAATTTAAAATGCTTCTAATTTATACAAAACTATATTTTGCAATGAATCGAATTAAATATTCGGCTAAAGGATAAAACAAAAATCAGAAAATATACGCAAAAAAAAGTGATAGATGCTCTCCAGCATACGAAACGACTGAAGTGGAAGTAGGCAGGTCACGTGGCGTGGTGGATGGAAGGTGGACAGAATTGGTTACTAATTGGTTAGGTCCAAGAGGCAAGAGAGAGCAGAGGACGCCCTAGAGAACGATGGATAGAATGAAATAAAAAAAAATGGTGGAGAAGACTGGACAGAGAAAGCGAAAACAAGGACAACCTGGAAAATCTTGGAGGAAGCCTATACCCGTCAGGGGCCTTAACTTATTTACGTATCTAATTTTAGCAAAAAAAAAACTGTGTAGGGTACATATATTATCAACTCTTACTTATTAAGTTGTATGTAGGTATGTTAAGGAAATAAAAGGGCTTTATTATTATTTAAATTGTCTTTGACATATCTCGGGACCCTGGGGTCCCGGACCTTTAAAAGGCGTACGAGGGGCCGAAGCTAAGTCGCGGCTTTGCTCTTAGCGAATTTTAAACTCAAACTCAAAGCCTTGCTTTATTATTATTTAAATTGTCTTTGACATATCTCGGGACCCTGGGGTCCCGGACCTTTAAAAGGCGTACGAGGGGCCGAAGCTAAGTCGCGGCTTTGCTCTTAGCGAATTTTAAACTCAAACTCAAAGCCTTTATTTCAATTAAACCAATTACAGGCACTTTTGAATTGTCAAAGAGTCGGTCAGTTAGTCAGAAAGTTGAAGCTAGATGCCAATTCCAAAACGTAAATCTCAATGGAGAAGAACAGGCAAGAAACTCCACGGACACTCTTTTAAATCAAGATAAGTAATACAACATCCTGGGTACACTATTCTTGTTGCTTCTACATGTGAGAACAATGTAAAAAAAATAAAAAATACTTAAAAACAAGTCAAAATATAAAATTAAAAATAAGCTCTAGCAGATAAGAGATGACCAATCTGAACTGACGGCGCCCGTTCACGAACATGACGCGTGGATCAGCACCATCCAGCTCAACCATTTTGTAGGGAACCGAATGATCCAACACACGTGCCACCAACAGCGAGACATTTAAGTGAGAATGACAAACTCCCAACTGCCATGCTCTTTCAAGTCAAACTTACAAACATACTAATACAATAATAAAAGGCCCCATGGTACTCACATTCACAAAAATTTAAAATGCTTCTAATTTATACAAAACTATATTTTGCAATGAATCGAATTAAATAAATACTACTTACTTAAATTACGAGAAGGCACCCAGCCGACGATTATCCCTGTATGCACTATGCAAGTCCACCCAAGGACAACCCCCGGTTGCGGTGCAGGGCTATTGCAAAACATGGAAACAAAACATATTGGGCTATGGGTTTGGGTGGCTATAGTGGATTGGGTACCTTGAACTATGGAAGAACTATGTCCCCTGCCTGACCAATGTTATATAATATACATAGATAAAATGGCAGGCGGTGACTTACACCCTCAACAATGGGCCCCTGGAAACGGTCGCTAGCACATAGTGACGTAGCGAGAAGGGGGCAACATGTCCTGAGGTGCTTGAGGAGAGGAGAGGTATTCCACGGCTATCAGAACAATCCCGGAAGTACGGTCAAGATCCCTACTAGCATCTTACTGGAATCCTTCTTTCCTCCGAGCACTTTTGCTCTTGCGAATCTCATTCAAGCCAGCCAAGCCAATAAAGGCAAGAAAGAGATGGGAGCACTGTTCCTCGTCATTGTTCACTCCAGCCAGCCAATAAAGGCAAGCCAGAGGTGAAGAACAAGACTTCTCCCGGGGAGATAGGGTTCGCGGGGTCGCTACTGCCCAACAGCTCGCCACATGCTGCCCTGCGGGTTCATGTATCTCTCTTGGTCTAGCTCCTCATCCTAGACCTGCAAAGTAAACTCTACCGGCACAGACCTACAGTTTGGAGCGCGCCAGCTCCACCACGACGTTAATGTAGAGATACGGCGGTGGGGTTATTACTATTTTTATTATTTAACCAAATTCAAAATGAAGTTTTGTTTATCGAATGAATAAATATTGTTCAATTGATACCATACTGGATTGTACTCCGGACGTTTCATACGTAGAGCAAATTAGTATCATTATGAATATTTGTTCATTTTGACACAGAAATCAGAAAGTTGGAAATAAGGGATTGGAGCACTTTCTTTCTAGCTTTCTGTCCAATTATAGATACAACTGCCGCTGGCTTAGCTTCGTTTTTAATAGAAGTCCGTACTAGACAAAATTAATTTGGACATAAACAATTTAAGGGGGCAGGCAAAAAATATAATTTAAACAATATAATGAATCAAATATGCGTAGTAAAAACAGTGGTCTTCAAAAATTATCCAGCCAAAAAAAAGAACAAACTGGTTATACAAAACTGTCAAATTTCTGCAAATGATTTTAAACCTTAGAATGATCACGATAAGGTTCAAAATCGAATGAGAAAATTTCACAGTTTGTGGTAACTAGATGTGCTGCTGTGTGTACCTAAATTGTTTTTTTGTAACTATCAAAGATTTCGCAAACAGAAAAGCGAGAAGAGTGGAAACACAGTGGAAATAATAAATAATTGTTTACATTTTTCGACACTTTCGACTTTTCTTGTTTTTTTGCAAAATAACTTACTTACAAAATGTACCTACTTATATCATAATAATAGAAAAAAAAAAAATTCAATAATAAAGTTCGCGTTTTTTTTTTCTCAGTACTTAATTGCCAAGTGGAAGCGAACCGTTTTTTATCTATTTACGAAAATAATATATTAAGAGACCACATTTCAGTAGGTATTGCAGCTACTTGCATGGCTCAGCAAAATGCCAGCTAAATGGCGTATAGGCGACGAGACGTTGGTGGCTAGGTATCACAGCCTGGCTCATCGGCGTAATGTTGCTTGCCTGTCGGTCTTCTACAGACTGTACTTCGGAGAGTGTGTGCAGGAGCTCCATGACCTGATCCCACCATCGCCCTTTTACCACCTGACTACCAGACGTATGCAGGGTACCATCCGCACTTGGTTGATATCCCGACCAGTCGTACTCAGCGCTTTTGGCGCACAGCCAAACTGTGGAACTCTCTGCCAGCGTCTGTGTTCCCCTTCCACATATAACCCGTCTGCCTTCAAAGCAAGAGTGAAGAGGTATCTTCTGGGCACACTCGTTCCATCATAGACCCCGTCCATCGCTTTCCATAAGGCGTGATCGAGGTCAAGAGCAGGCCCAGTCAAAAATAAAATAAAATAAAAAATTGTTTTGCTGCGACACGATGATATAAAAAGAGGCGCTTCATAGATTTTGCACAGAGGCACTACCGAGGGTTGGTGCGGCCCTCGTGGAGGCCCTTTGCCCAATTTGCTCTTCCATACATAACCCTAGCTTATGTATTTTAATATCAATATACAGTTCTATACCAAGAAAATATTTTTTTATTATTACTTAATAGTGATGGAACAACGTTAATAATAAAAAATATTTTCTTGGTATAGAACTCATACCACGTACAATATTAGGTAAAATGACTCACGGACCCGATTCACACCGCACTCGTGTGAGGGGATAAAAGAAAAAAAAACGTCCAAATCTTGCGTAGGTAGGTAAATTTTGGGACAGCCTTTAGTAGATAGGTAGGTACTAAAACCTATGCAGCTTTCGTATATCCTAAGATGTTGTACAGCTGTTATAATACCACAGAATTAATAATTTTGCGTAATTTAGTTATATTATATCTTAATAGTGTTGTTTGAAAAATAAAATTAGGTATGTCCCAGCTATAATGCAATGTCGTTGCAGTGAAGCTTCTTTATATCAAAGTACGTACCACCTGCCTGCTACTTTGCTGTCTAGTAGGTACATAAATAAATCCACTTCTGCATTAGCATTGAAATCAACATCATCAGTCTGTTTCGTGAATCGAGCGACCCGAGTGCGAACTTGACTCAGAGCGCCATCTGTGGAAGGTGAAATGAATAATAAGATTGATAATAAGGCTATCCTCTGTATGGAGAAATGGGAGAACCACCCTTATCCATGGCATGGATTTTCATGGTTATCGAACTGGGTAAGTTGGGTGAACTCGTCCTTATAACTTATGACTGCCATAAACTTTATTTACAATGTTTCCACCGATAACCATTGAATTTACCCTTCAATTTACCGGTCGAAATTTAACTGTATTCATTCTGCAAAAAGTGTGCGAAAAAGATGATAATATATTAGATATATTTTTCATTACAGCAGCTAATGTTATATTTTTAATTTATAAAATTGAGTAGTGCATGTGTTTAGGTATTAATTAATAAATTATTGTGATAAAATTACTATTTTTGCAGACTGCTGCTGCTGCTACTTACTATTGAAATAAGCTGAAACTGTCAGTGTCAAATGTCAATGTCAATCAAACATTCAAATCTGTCAAATCAATCACTATCCACCAGTGAAATATCCACTTCCACTGCGGTTGTGTGTACGCGATTTGAAACAGCTACTCATTAAAATACAATAGGTCAATAGCTCAAAGTAAAGATATTATACTTCAATAAAATACTGTTGCTTACCGAAGAAATTCTTTGTGAACCGCTCTGAAGGTCCTTGTAAAATGGAGGATCAAAACCCTGAGTACATCGCAAAGGTATATTTTGTAACAATATTTTCTTCATGAGTGTATTTTATAATGAAATTACCATACTGACTAGAAAAATTTGAATAGAATTTCCCAGAACTGAAAAATGATAGACTGCTTCGCGCTGCACTTGGTAAAGAGGTAGACAAAGTGCCGGTATGGGTGATGCGGCAAGCCGGCAGATATCTTCCAGAATTTCAAGCAGTTAGAGCAAAGCACGACTTTTTCACAGTCTGCAGGACCCCCGAGTTGGCTTGCGAAGTAACCCTGCAACCCCTGAGAAGATACCCACACTTGGATGCTTCAATTATATTCAGTGACATTCTTGTTATACCACAAGCGCTTGGTATGACTGTAGAAATGCACCCTGGTGTAGTAAGTATACGTAATTATTCAAAAAAATATTTAGAATCTTAAAAATTTACATTTGTTTCACACGCAAACTAACTTTTCAGGGTCCTGTATTTCCAACTCCTCTACAAGATCCAGCTGAAATAGATAACTTGCAAGAAGAGGGAGCTGTTTCAAGACTGACATATGTTGGCAAAGCCATTACATTAACTAGGCATAGAATTGAAGGGAAGGTGCCTTTGATTGGTTTTACTGGAGCACCAGTAAGTAAAAAAATCATCTGTTCTGACAAAATTATGTTAAGTCATCATTATAGCCAAAAAGTTATCTGTTGTTAATGTAGTTGGAAGGTAAACTTTAATAATTTTTTCATCAAGTAAACTAATCTTCAAACAAACTGTCAAATAAAAACAATAAAATATCAGAATACTAAAATGAAATAAAATAATAAATTCTGATTCTAATTTTCTGATTCCTTTCCATTCAGCAAGTTTATAATAAATTTTTAATTCCAGTTCACATTAATGGGATACATGATTGAAGGTGGCGGTAGCAAAACAATGTCTAAAACAAAGGAATGGTTAGAAAAATATCCTAAAGATGTTCACAAACTGCTGGCACTGCTAACCCGAGTCATTATTGACTATCTACTGATGCAGGTAAATATACCTATATACATTCTGAAAGAATTTGTCAAATAGGAGCTATCGTTCCAGAGATTGCCCTCCAGATACCACTCACAAAGTTTACTCTTTCTTTATAATATTAGTACTTATAGAATATTATAGATTACCCTGATTCTCATTACAACACAAAATATCTTACGAGTTGGTTGATCAGCAGACTAGGTAAGTAATAGTGGTAGGCTTATTATTATTTTACTTTGTTGTCCTTTGCGTCATGTTTACCGCAAATAAACGTATTTTCTTTCTTTCTTCTTTATCAGTAGGTTCATACATTTGCGCACTGGAATCCACCAGCTTTATCAAAACCCATGAAACTGACATACAGCTGAGTTTTTAGTTAGCCATATTAGATAAAAATATAGAAATACACAATGTTGGTACCATTGCCAATATTTCTTGGAAAAATGACCTTTATGATAAGAAGGTTATATAAAATTTAATCTAATTTTATTATTACATATTGTTCTTTTTGTAACAGTGATATTACAAAAAGAACAAAACTCAAAATGTCAAGGTTGATAATTTCAAAGTTTACAATTAAAAAAAAAATGTTTGTTCAGATGTTAAAATTTCAATTAACTATGTTTTACAGGTAGAGAGTGGAGCTCAATTACTGCAAGTTTTTGAGTCAAGTGCTGACCATCTAAACAGGGAACAGTTTATCGAGTTCTCTGCACCTTATCTCAAAGATATTAGAAGTGGTGTTAAAAAAGGCATCAGTGAGAAGAATTTGGAACAAGTTCCTATGGTATGTCCCTACTTATCACAATATTACAAAACAAACTTATGGTATCAAGAGGTCTCATTGTTTGTCCTCTTCTTCTACTCTTTTACAGTATTTGTCGTGAACTGTAAGAATAGCTAATTCCGTGTAAAATATAGTTAGCTAGTCAGCAAGGCGGTAAGAACCGATGCACATGATGCATTGCAGCGCCGCACTGCAAATATTTCGCCGCATTGGCGATCGCCCGTGTGTGAGAACCCCTTCGAAAATCTTTGCGGTGCGGTGCGGCGCCGCAACGCCATAGTGTGCATCGGCTCTAACAGCACTGATTACGCAGGAATTGCTCTCCCTCACCAGGAACATTCACCTTTAATGTAACAATCCAAGAGTTTTTTTTTTATATTCACATGATTTTTATACAGGCTGTCTCAAACGCAGCGGTCCAAAGGCAAAGCAAAGGTCTTGCAAAGCAGGGGTGGCCACCTAAGGCTTTGCAAGAAGACTGCAAAGGCCGTCAATTGCTAGGTAGTGTAGAGAGATAATTGAAACCAGCAAGATAGGTTAATAATAAGGTGTTAAAAAATTAACTCTAAAACCTTTAAGGAGTGCTTTAGTTAGACCATCAAACTGAATAACTTTTACTAAGAGACCAACTTGGAAATCGCGAACACAATCAGATGTTGCCTACATTTATGTTTGCATAATTCGTCAAAATGTACGGAACAGCAGATTTTTTTTTCGCGATTTCAAAGTTCATTTTTTAACACCTTATACAGGGTGTTTGGAAGCTGGATGCAAAGCCTTAAAGGGGTGATAGTTGACACCATTTAGAGCATTTTGAGGCATATTATGTCTTAGACGAAGTTTGTTTTTTTTTTTATTATACTTCATCTAAGACATGTATGGCTCAAAATACTTTAAATGGTAACAACTATCACCCCTTGAAGGCTTTGCACCCAGTTTCCAAACACCCTAGATATAATTAAATAGTTAGAAGTAACACGGCTAGGTTGTGGAAAAAGGTTACATTACAAGCAAGTGCTCCCGGTGAGTGAATGCCTTTATGTATCTCTGTTCATGGAGGATATTTTAACGCAACCCCAAATCAAGACAAGACAAGACAAGCAAGACATCTAATGTTATCTAAAAATAATGTTAAGTTATTCACTAGTTTCTGCAAGGCAAAATCCAGAAGTATGCATATTATTTATTTTTACAGACTGTATTTGCTAAAGGTGGTGGTCCAGTCCTAGACGTCCAGATTGAACTAGGGTATGAAACTATTGGATTAGACTGGACAGTAGACCCAGAGGAAGCCAGAAAGGTGGTGGGCAATGATATTACATTACAGGGTAACCTTGATCCACAAGACTTGTATAAAACACCAGTAAGTATTATAGTATTACTCCAATCCCTTAACACATTCGAGTCCACCCACTTTTCATAGAGCTCATATGCCATGCCGCCATACATATTGCTAGTAGAACCTCCAGGATTTCGATCACCGGCATTACATTTGCGTTAAACTGAGCCCTCGAGGAGGGTTCTTGGCATTAGGTTTGAAACCATGTTATAAATCACTTAAACATGTAAAATAGTGACAGCTGATTAACGTTCAGTGTCCTATTATTTACTTGATCGTCGCTCATGTTTTAAAAATACCGGCAAGGAGCGAGTCGGACTTGCGCACCCAGACTTCCGTACCTTGGTAGGATATTTTTTCATAACTGAACTTTATTTTTTGTGATTGCATAACTAAGTCAACAATGTTAAAAGTTTTTTCAAAAACTGTGCTTATTATAGACATCGTGTTTTTTTTCGTGTAATATTTACTTACATAAACTTCCGTGAAATAGATTTAAGAATGCTTTGCCAACTTTGGAGATAATGTTTGGTTATTTTTACGAAAAATTTTCATTATAAATCAAAAACTATGAGGAATAAATGAAAATAAAAAATAAGATTTATGTCCAAATGAAGCTCTTTTATTTGATACCACATTTAAACTATAGTTGCTTACCCCACTTTTCCGGTGCTGGTGTTGCAATGAAACACAATTTTGTTTTCAATTTCACTTTTTTACAGATGGACAACGAGCATTATTTATAGTTATAATATTCTAAATTTCAATTCTATTGTATTAGTAGTTGCTAAAACAAGCAGCTGTGACACGAACGGACAGACAGACGAAGTCGCATCATAAGTGTTCCTTACTTACCATTTTGATATGGAACTCTTATAAATCTCCTGATCATTAAACTCATCCTTGAGTTTTATAATAAATGTTTTTAGTGAATATTTGTAACCGTGAAAATATCTTTCCCTCCTGACTTCATCTTATATTTTATAATGAAAATAAAAATGCTTGAACTTGAACCTTTAAAACCAAGGCGTACCTTTAATCTTGTTAAAATGTAGAACAGATGTTTTTTTTTTTTATTGTATTTGCTAAGAAAAATCAGGGCTCCCGGCATTGAAAGTGTCAAAGACATCATGGAGGCAGAGGTGTATAACCTTGTACTAGACACAAATCCAGAGTCTGGGCTGCTATTGAGAAATTCCTAGTGATAGAACTGGGAAGAACCCAATAACACGTTACCTGACTTAGTTTCGAACCCCGGACCCCACACTCGGCAGCCAAACTTTTATGTTCTCCTAATGTAAAACTACAGAACTATTTTTTTTTTACTTTCAGGAGGAAATTACTAAAATGACAATAGAGATGGCGCAAAAGTTTGGCAAAAAGAGATACATAGCCAACTTGGGGCACGGAATAACACCACAAACGCCTTTGGAAAGTATGAAGGCTTTCACAGAGGCAGTCCATGAAGCTTTGTAAATAATTTGTTGATATTTTCTAGATATGGTGTATGTTGTATTTGTACTGCATTTAAATATCTTTTATGTTTGTTGATGTGGGATACGGAATATATATCGAAGTGAAACTACAAGACTGTGTTTTAATCACATAACTATTTAATAAAAAATTGTATGTATAATAAAGATTACATAGAATATGTAGTCTTCGAATTCTGACTGGTAGCTGGTATATCTTCGTCGTGGCTTCCTACCGATTTCTTGACGTACTGTAACCATAAAATTAAGTTTTATTCATGACCACAGACTACTAACATATGTTTTTGGAAATCACATTCTCTAAACAGAAATGTTAATTAGAAACATCGTCAAGTATCTTGATGAAATGATACATTATTTTGGTTATAAATGCAAAATAAATCATAAAACGACAGCCGAAATTCTAGGCATACAAACAAAACAACATAAATATGCAATTACGAAAATAACCCACCTGAGGATTGACTTGAATCTGTTCATCCATCTCTTGGATGTACTGGTGCAGTTTTGTGCATGCTGCCATTTGTTGTTCTAGCACACACAAAGTTTCAGGAGACGCATATTTCTCAGGACTGTCTAGGAACACAACCATACCATCCTTTTGATTTATCATCGCGTATATTTCACCTTCTTCAATCTATTGAAACAAAAATGGAATGTTAGTAATTTTTTTCTAAATTTTAGGGCCGGTGCACATCTGGCGAGGCGCAGCGCAGCGCATTCGTCACTGCCAAATATCGACCTTGCACCAGTTGAATTAAGGTTGAAAATAAATAAACTTCCATTAGCTCGAGAGCACATCGAGGCGGAAAGAGGCGCGCGTCTCAGGTTATTTATTCTTTACTTTATTTTTAGGCATGCAACGTTGATAAGTTTGACAGTGGAAAATACTCTGCGCTGCGCTCCGCTATATGTGTGGTGGCGCTTAGCGGTACCTTCTGCATATAATTATACGTCTTAGCTAACCAATTATTAAAGGCGTCTGTAACGGCGAGAATACGTGTGCCATAAGTTCTGTTTGGTGAATGTCACAATGGCATGTCAGCTACTTGCATAGTTTTTTACAAGCTACAAACAGACATGTCTATTCTCGCCCTAAATAATGCAACATCATTACTTGCTGCTGTCTGATTTATCTAGTTTTGTAACGTGGTCTCGCCAATACTATAAGATAGGACTTTTTGTGACTTACCATATTGAGTATGTAGCTTTCAGCTTGTGTTGGGCCTGCTAGTTGCACTCGAGCAGCTACATCACTTAATGACAGCGTTAAGAAAGTCTTTGTCAGCCTTTGAATGTTCTTTTTATACATAGAACTTAAAACCTGTAAGAACACAACACAAGATTGGAAAGTTAGAGAGAAGAAATGCCAATAGTAGAGTAGTGTCCTCTTGTAGAATGCAAAATCAATCAATTTTTTATCTTATATTATATGGGTGTCGTAAAGTTGGGTTATTTTAGCACTTCAAATGCACTTATAGAACTTTTTAACTGTCCCAATAGATCTGTTCACGGTCTCGAAGCATACGACAGTGCTTGCCCCGCAGTGCTTCATCTGGTCGCAGTTGTTGTGCATAAACAAAGCTAGCGTAAATTGTACCTACAGTCTCCATTACAGCTAAGAGCAATTAATTGCAGATGCGCGAAGCAGTTGGTGCAGAACATAGTTCATAATGACGCCTTAGAGTGAAAACCTCGTAAGTGTAAAAGACGTAACTTTTCAGGAGGAAGAAAAAACAGCGTGCTGTAAAATTTTTGTATGGCGTCTTTTATGTTTTTTGTTAATTAATATGGAATATCATCAATCATAGATGGCGCTACGAGTATCGAATGAACAAATTAGTCAGATCAGGTTGTGCGTTGCGAGGTTTTCTTCCTAGAAACGCAATAAAATAAATTTCGAGCAAAAATGCATACCCGAGGTTTTCACTCTTAGGCGACGTAACCAGCTTAACAGTAAGTGTGAACGAAGATATAGCACAGTATATAAATACAAAACTCAAAGTCCCTTACTTGATTCACTAGTCCCATATTCTTGTCCCTGACGAAGGTCTCGCGATGTTTGCTAGCCGCATGTTGAGAGTTAGCTAGCTCATGGTAAGCCACAGACAAAGGTTTCAGGAAGCGGCACACTACTTGTGAAGTGTATTTCGGCATGGGTAGTATCTGCTAGAAAAAATAGTACATTACGCCATATTATGTTCATATTTAGATTATAAGTGACTAGCATTTCGTCCGCGTGGATTTCGTACTTTCGTGCTATAAAAATATTAACACCCCGTTTTCAGATAAATATTCGGGCTAAGTTTCAAGTTTATAGATCAAAGGAATAATATTTTTCATATCACCCTTTTCAACCACACAGGGCAGGGGTGGAATTTTGTAAAATTGTTTGGGATGTTTCCTTAACTTTACTAAGATTATTTATAGGTACCAATTTTTGAGTTAATCCTGCCACGCATTAAAATCCTAACCTTAAAAATGTAATTACTCCTTTTTGCCTGGTTAGGGGTTGATTTTCAAAAAAAACCTACAACTTGTTATATTGTTTCTTTTCTATCAAAATTATTAATACTGAGTTTCCGAGACGGACTACGCTTAAAAATTCTTCCATATAAACTAATACCCCCTAAACCCTCTATGACAAGAAGTTTGTCATTATAAATTTATCAAATGTACCATTTTGAAAAATTTATAATGACAACTTTATTAAAGACTGTATTCATACCAGTTTCAAGTTTATTAACCAAAGGAATAAAATTTTTCATACAAACAAAATCCCCCCCTTTTACGCCTAGGTTGATTCTTAGTGCGCGCCTACTATATAAAAGGATGACTTGTGCAAAATTTCACGTTCCTAGGCTCAGTAGTCTCGATTGTGCCTTTGATATGTCAGCCAGTTTCTCCTTTTATAGTATAGATAGAGAGATATGAAGCTGTTCCCAAGGAACATCTCTTTTCAGTAACAGAGTCCAGCTGATCCTTCTCACCACATTAATTCCCCCAAACATGTTTATAAGCAAAGTTATAAGGCAAAGCATTGACCATGCATGCAAAAAGCAAGTGGGAGGTCAAAAATTTGGTTCCTAAAATGAAAATCAGAGTGGTAGCTCCCTCAACTGGGCTACCTTCTAACAAAATGCTGCATCCCAATAATTGTTGTCTTACTCTGACTTTCATCTTATTAAAACGCAGTTCTATGCCTAGCCTCCAATTTTACAGCTGATTAAGTCTAAAAAGTAAAAGTACATGATTCAAATTAATCTTGGAGAGACATACCTTTCCATGTAGGATAAATGACACCAGTATGTATTTCTTGTAGGCTTCTAGCATGATATGTGACACCACCATGGCTGGAACTGTTACTACGACTTCAAAGAAATATAAAGCTCTATCATAGTTCTTCATAGCAGTGTATATCATGCCGCCATAGTAGTAGTAAAGTAGGAAATGCTTCGAGTCATTGTTGCCTCCAAGCTGGAATATGAATTTTAAAGTATATTCTATGCTGAATCCAACAAACGCAAGCACACTGAGACTAGTTGAAAGATATGTGATTTAATGGTGCAATAAAGGGAATCAAAACAAAAACAATTGTGAGTAAAATATTACACAAATAGGAGGCATTTAACTTTGTATTTAAAAGGACTATCCACATAATTTAATTTATGAGATACATACTGTATAACAGATTACTTTACCTCAGATCCAATTCCAGTGACATCTGTATCCAAGAACTCTAGGGCTGGTTTCATGCATTTTGAGAGCAAGCAAAGTTGGCACAAGTCTGCATGAATGGATGTCAATTGTGAATCAAAGAGCTGTATCTTTCTGATAGCTTTCTTCAGTATCTCAATGCCTCTGATTGGTTGTTTAATTTCTACTAAGTAGATTGTTAAGAGGTGGCACAGCTCAGCATCTGTAGAATGTTTTTTCTATGTTAAGGATGGGGTAATGATACAGTTTGATGTAAAATATTTTCAATCAGATGGATTATGATACAATCTGCTAAATTAAACATTGAAAACATTAAGTTATTTAATCATACTTTTTAATAGCTTTGATTTTAACTTATTAACTTGTTTACAAAAAAATATAACATACATAATTCTGGTGAGAATCTGACTTGTTCTCCATTGCAGTTTGTAATAAAGTCGTGAATCTGTTTGAACATTGTAGACTTGTCTACATCTGCACCCTGATTGAGAAAAAAATATTGTACTTAAATACATCTTAACCGATGGCCACCCACCATGACAAAAGCACAATGGTCCACCTGAAGGACTAAGTGCAGAAACCAAACTCTCTAACATAGATAGAACATAATATATCATAACAAAAACATACATATCTGTTTTAAAGTAATGAAAAATAAGAGATTAGGCTTCCTGATTTAAGTTCACATAAATTCTGTTTTTTTATATTATAATTATAGCTGCATTTGTATTACAGATCAGATTACAAAGCTGTGCTCTTTTAAAAAAAAAAGTTTCTTGTATGGAGACCCTCTTTAATTTTTAACTTTATTTCATTTTTATTTATTCATTTTATAGCAGCCATTGTAGTACACACTCTGTGAAAATTTCAAGTGTCTACCTATTACAGTTCAAAAGATACAACCCTGTTGCAGACGGACAGACAGCGGAGCCTTAGTAAATGGGTCTCATTGGCAGTCTTTGGGTACAGAACCCTAAAAAGTATCATAGATGAGTATAAAAAACTTAAGTTGCACACCATCAATGTACAACTTTTAAAATACCTGTGGCAAAGAGAACTTAGCAACAAGGACTGCCAGGACTCCTAAAGAATGCTGCTGAATATCTAATGTTTCCAACACTGTAGGCAGATGAGCACTGTTTCTTTGTAAGACCTCGTCCGATTTGCCAATAACTTCGCATAACTCACGAAACGAGCCTGTAATGTACATATCAGTGTTAAAACCATTCATCAAAGGCAAAAGCAAAACAACCAGAAGAATATTATTTACCTGATGCCGACATGGTCCTGACATTGTCTACGAATTGTTCCAATGGTGAAGCCATTTTATACAAAATATATAATATTAATGTACAATATTACGTGTTGAAAAATTACAAATGTAGCTTTAAATTAAATTATTATGTATGGTCGTGTTTTTCAAATGTTTGATAAATATACCGCAACAAAATGTGCAAGATATTTTTTATTCCACAACAATGAACAAATGTCATTTTTTCATTTCTAACATGACGTTTGTTGTTTTTTTTTTAATTTCATGACCTGGCTACTGAGGCTTTTCATTCAAGACGTTAGTAGCTGAATAAAGCACTAGCTGACTAGTACGTACTGACTAGCTGAGTGAACGGCTTGTCCTTCACATCGACAATTGATAAAATGAAAATCTCTGGCGTGCCCATGGCATGGCTACAATCCTACCAACTTACCTGTGAACTGAAAGAGGACGCCACCGTCGATGCGTCGACACAATCGAATGACATGCGTTGGCACAATCGAAGACATTTCAATATGACGGCCGTAGTTCCAATTTTCGCCATTTCACAGATAAGTTGTTAGGAGTGTACACACAAACCAAGTATGTTAGAAAATAGCTAGGGCAGCTATTCACAACCGTTTGATTCGCTATCGAATGGAGACGTGACGCACAGAAATGTCCGTGTGGTGTAATGAACGAGTGCTGAAGTTAATTGAACTGTACCAAAACTATGAATGTTTAAGGAGGATGCGCTAAGGTAGCCCGCGAAATTCAAATTTTCTTATGTTTTTCGCAATTTGCAGGTCAGTGGCAGGTTGTATGTTGATGAAAATATCATTGGCGGGCGTAACTAACATGGTTTTACAAATTATATTCATAAGAATCAGCAATACAACTCCATAAGTTAGAATTGACATCAAACCTCATGATTTCATGAAATTGCTCGATTTGAGGTTAATTCTAACTTATGGAGTTGTATTGCTGATTCTAGTGATTATAATTCTGTAAAGCCATATTAGTTACGGCCGCGAATCATATTTTAATCAACTTACAACCTGACACTGACCTGCAAATTGCAAAAAACGTAAGAAAATTTGAATTTTGCGGTCTACTTTAGCGCATCACCCTTAAGGAATACTGCTCACCGAATACAAAAATAAATTAAAAAAACAGGATGTTTTTTTCTTTTTGATGCATTTTTCGATAAAATTCTAATTCAACGCCGCTGAAATCAAAACTAGTTCCTCTGCCGACATGTTGACGACTGATCATGAGTAGACAGACAACGTTGCTAAACAAAAGTTCCGCACTAACTTTCCACATGTTGAGCAACATGTTGTGCAACATGTCGCGCACCAAATGTTGCCTAGTGGATACGAGGCTTAAGTCGTCGACAACATGACGCCAGAGGAACTAGTGTTGATTTCAGCGGCGGTGAATTGGAATTTCATTCTCACTCGTTCATTACACCACACGGACATTTCTGCGCGTTACGTCTCCACTCAACAACATTTGATGCTCAACTGCATGTTGCGCGGAAACAAACAACAAGCCGCGCGTCATATTGCGCGCCAGCTTACAACGTCACGCGCTGTTGTGCAACGTTACCGAACATGTTGAGCGTCACGTGTTGCGCGTCAATTGTTGCCTAGTGGATACGAGGGTATAGTATTCGTGTGCCACGCTAAGCGACCCGCTTTTCGGCTGCGAGAGAGCCAAGAGAGGCCGTGGTGACCGAGGCTGTTGACAATTTAACCACAGTGACAGTGATGAGGAGAAAAACATGGAGCTCCTAGTCGTAGGGAAGAAGCGAGGCGGAAATTAGCGTCGTCATCGTCGAACAGTGCCTATGTTCTACGACGCCGACGGTAGAGCATGAAGACAAAGACCCGACTCCCACTTACCCACAGGTAGCAGGTGCGCGTAGCAGACGTGTCAAATAAATTGTTCTGTACTACTCTGCAGAGCGGCTCATCCCACCGAGTCTGAAAAGATGGATTGTTGGCTGGATCCGAGTTCCCACGGGGGGCGTGCTCCACGGGTTGGACAGCCATGCCCATAGAAATATAAAAAACTTCTTTCTTAGACCTATGGCCATGCGCTAAACCGCTAAACGAACCTCAACAATCGAATAGCGAATAGTGTACGTACACTCCTACCAACTTATCTGTGAAATGGCGAAAATTGGAACTATGGCCGTCATGTTGAAATGTCTGCGATTGTGCCGACGCATGTCATTCGATTGTGTCGACGCTTCGACGGTGGCGTCCTCTTTCAGTTCACAGATAAGTTGGTAGGACTGTATGTACAGACGACAGCAGAACAAGCCACCCGAAACTGTCAAATTTTCCCAATCAACCTTGAACCTAATGCATTAGCGATAAAGATGAAAATCCATAGTGACAGATTGTAGTAAGCTTGATGTGCTGGCGTCTGTACGTGAAGGTGTGATGAAACTTTTTAATAATTTTTTTTTGAGCCTTCCTCATTCGATTATAGCTGACAGCAGGTTGACATTTTGATTTGACAATGACATTGACATGCCACCACAAGTTGTTTGGAGATCGATGATGTGCTTTCAGTAATTTGTGCTAAAATAGGGAATCTATTTTTAGTTTTAAAGCAATCAAGTCTTAATACAATGGCTATTTTACACAGAGCTTTATTTACTTGGTTTATTTTCTTAGTATTTTTAATACTACTATGTCTGAGACTAGAATCCAGGACCCACTGGAATTGGTTTATTGTTTTTATACCAATGTGGGTTTACGATAGCATTTTACTAATATATGTGTTATTTCACATGATTTCTCACTGTAGAAACGGTATAGAAAGATTTAGAGGGACTATTAACAAAAATGTGTGGTACATAGCTGCAATAGGCTTAAAAATGGCAGCACAAATTATCATATGTATCAAATTGGAATACACCAGAGTCAATCTGCCAATATACGTCGTCATGACTCCTATTTGGATGTTACTGCCAGTACTTTGCGTCGAAGTTTTCATGCATTTAATAAAGCATTCAAGTGGGAGCAGTAGATACTAAAATGTATACCTGCAAAGTATGAAATCATCAGTTTTCTGCTATTTTGGACTATAATAATAATCTCAACTGAAGGTGAAACATGTGACAAGGAGTGGTGTAGATAATTTTAAACTTGGCACACATTCATTGAGACTGAGTATGTTTGCACATGTCAAATCATTTGTGCTTGCCTTGAAATATTTGGTGATATAATAACTCCATTGGAGGATCAACTGGAAAATAACAATTTCAAGATGTTTTCTATGGGTGGTAGTGTTCCTGAGATAAAACAGTTAACTGTGAAGGAAGTGCCTGCTGGTAGCACAGCAGTATTGAATTGTCACAGCAATGATGTGGACCATAATTTTATGTTCTGGCTCTTCAATGGTACTGATGTGATTGGCCCCGGTAATGTTTATAATGAACAGAAGTATAAGTATGAAGTACTCTCTGGGAAGCTCCATATTCATGTAAGTAAAATAAGTGCAGAAGTAATTCCTCAAGGTTAACAAAATGTCATTGGTTTAATTTAGATTATAAATAATGCTATTATTTTAGTGATATCTGTTTTGTTTATTGTTGCAAAATAGTTTTGTAATTTATTTGTTTTTAGGATGTGACTGCCAGAGAGTCTGGGTACTACCATTGTATATCCAAGAAACTCAATGGTGTAGGCTACACTGTAGGGCAGGTTGACATGAAAGTTACTGGCTCTACATTTACACCTATAGATGCAGTGAAGATAACAGCTATAGTGTTGTCAATTATTGTTATAATTGGCTGCGCAGTGCTGTATTACAAGATGAGAAAGGACTGGAAAAGATATGAAGGCAGAGGAGTCATACCAGGTAAGAAGTGTTGTCATATTTGTTGGGATAATGAGTTCTGGGCTATGCTATCTATGTAATTTGTATTTCAATCCTGTTTATTTTATTTTCAGTGGATGAAGTAGAGGATGAAGAGGGAGACGGAGATGAGATATACAACCGCACCACCACCCCAACACAAGCACAAGCACGGCAAGTTAGTCAACCAGCGCCAGGCCCAAGTAGGAACCTATCATCTGAACATCTTCTTTATGGAATAGACAATCAGGGCTTAGACACAGACTTCAATTCAGTGTTCGAAAATATACAAATAAAGTCACCACAAGCAAGTCTGATTTAAATGTAGAAAAATAAATTAACTTCTAATTTTGTGATAAATTCATCAATATTATAGTTTAGATAGTATGCAATATTGCCATTATTTCTCAAGTAAGTTCTCATTTGTAAATATGTAAGTTGTAATCTATTAGTAGGATTATACTTGGTAATAAAATGTTTTTATTTTAGTTTACAATTGCATTTTAATTTTTAATCAACTTATTGTAACTTTTCCACACAATTCTGCCTTTTGCTAGTGTTGGCCAGAAAAAGCCTAGCAAAAAACAGAATTGTGTGGAAAAGGGAGAGGAGGCCTTTGCCCTGCAGTAGGACAGTACAGGCTGGTTAGATATTGTAACTTATGCTCTTAGATCACTGGTAAATAAAGAAACATCTTAATAAATTATAGTTTAAAAAACTAAAAACACACTTTAATACCATGAAACTGAACTAAAAAGTAAAAAATATTTTTTTCACTGGAAAATTAATGTGAGTAACGAGAAAATTATGTTATTGTAAAAAAAAGCGTGGAGTGCTTTCGAATTACAGAGTTAAAGCACCCCACGCTTTTTTTACAATGGCATTAATTTTCTCGTTACTCACTTTATTCTTATATTGAAAAATATATTTTTTACTTTTTAGTTAAAGCGTGTTTTTTAGTTTTTTTAAACTAAAATTTATTTTTCAGTTTTTTTAAAGATAAATCGTTTATCCTGTTGATCCTGATCAGGGTAATGGGAGAAAAGTTTTAAATTATTGTATTGTCATCGGGCCCTGTTAAGTGTGCAAAATTTCGAATTAATTTGACCATAAAAAGTGGGTATAACTCGAGTTCAAAGATTCCGTTACATACATACATATATACAGGTGAAGTTAATAAAAGCGTGTTAAAAATACCCCTAAAAACATATCAGAAAGTAACATCAGCACCAGCAGTTGTATTTTGTTTTTCAGATGTGGACTGGTCATTATTAGTACTTTGAGACTGTGTTGTAGTGTCCAATGTCTCATCTTCATCATCATCTCCATCAATTTCCATTTCAAACACTCTCACTTTCCTGTGACTTTTCGAAAGAACAACTGCTACTTTACGACCCCCAGAAACAGCTAATCGAAATCCATCCATTTTATCCAATACCTTGAAAACACCAGGTTCTATCAAAGGTGATATATTCTTCTTAATTACTTTTTCATTAAACAAAAACAGCTTTGGTTTTAAAACATATTCAACAGAATTTATTTGAATGATTCCTATTGGAACTTGAATAAATATAGAATTTTCTTCAATACGAGGATGCTGTGTCAGTACGGATAAATATTCAGCAGAATAGAACTGTAAATCCAAAATAGGAATATTTTCATCATTTGGTTTTTTGTCTCCTAGTATAAGAGTTGAGAAAGTGTATTTCATTGCAGTCACTGAGCATGCCTTTTCTTTAATTTTTATGGACATATAATGAATCCCATCATTTATATTCATAGAATCTATAAATGCCATCATAAAGCTATTTTCACATCCATAGTAAGCTTGACAAATTCTCAAATTTTCACTAAGTTTTCCATTTGATTTGTCTTCATAACATTTGATATTGAATATTGTAGAAAAATATTTTCCTGTTTCTTTTTTGGAAACATCAAAAACTTGGCTTATAGCCGATTTTAAATGGTTTTGCTGTTGCACAAGTGAGAATTTTTTGAACTCAGCCAAGTTGAATATAGTGTCATTGTCCTTTAGTAAGCAGGAGTTCTCTTTGAGAAATTTATGCCATGGATTGTCTTCATCATCAGGCAATATTGTCAACTCTTGGTCTTCCATATATTGTCCTAACCTTTCAAGGTTGAATTTCACTGGTTTTTCTTGTAAACTTTCACCACTCTCAACCTGTGCATTGTCAAAGTTGTATAAAAATTCAGCAATATGGCCTAGTTCTTGTTGAGTGATCTTCACTATTTCAGTTGGTGTTTGTTCACCTAGTAGTCTGACTATAACTACAAAGAGCCACCTGAAGAATGCTTTGTAGTTACGCATTGACGTGTCAATGACCTGCTGTAGTTCTAGACACTTATTCAGGAATGCACAGCATGCTCTTATTGCTGCAGTTACCGTATTTTCTTCAATGCCCATCACCTGAAAAAGTCGAAGATGTTATGATTATTTTGGATCCAGAGCTAGAATCAGATGAATTATAGAAAATAAGTGTTGCAAGTCTTACCTTGTATCTATCTGGTATTCTTGTCAAGCCTCGTAGTTCAGAGAGATAATAAGTGAGACTGTGTCCCACAATATTCAATTGCTTCAGAACCAATTTCTGAATAGTTGAGTAACTCAACTCAATTGAGTTACCAAACTTCTTCAAATCATTTACTGTTAGCTTCTGCAGTAGACAGAGTTCTAACTCATCTGATGGTGATCCTGTAAAAATAATAAGGTTTTTTATTCTTTCATGGCATAATGAAAAGTATTGAACTAGGTTTTGTAAGATTTGTTAAGGTAAAATACAAACCCAACATGAGTAGTTCTAATAAATCAGCTGAAACTCCACCCTCAGGAACTGATGCAGCATAGTCTGCCATTTTTGTGTCCATCTCCAATAAAATATGCTCCCAGGCTTCAGTAATTGAAATCATGGTTTGATCCAGGTAAGAAGTCAATCTTATAATTTCACTGTGCTTTTTAGCGACAATAAACATTTCTTCAGCATATGCTGACAACACACTAGTGTTTATGAGCGATACAAGAAGATTATTGGTGATTCTATCTATGTAGAGAACTTGCATGAAGCTAAAGTCGACAGACATACAGATATCAAGCACTTTGTATTCTCCAAGATCATCTTTAGCCACTTGAGCAAGGTGTATAGTCCCATAAGGATATCTTCCAAAAATATTCATGTAAATATAGCCTGTTCCATAGCCCACCATTAGCATATTTAACTGATTAGGAGCCTGGATTTCTTTGAAATCTTTGACGTTCTCATCAGTGCCTTGGTTTTTGTATTCGCCAGTTGAAGGTAAACTTTGTAAAAATATAGAAGCATCATCCTGAAAAGGGAAAATATTCTAGTTACAGATTGACTGTTTCAAAAATATATTACTGATTCATGTTACTAGTTGAAATCTGAATTTTGTCTACCACTGGTGCAGAAAAGGGGTGGCAACAGGTGCAGTTTTCCCCCCGCCCCAGATAAGTCATTCATATTCATGCTCGAAAAGGGAAGCAAATTCTCGAGTTAGTAAGGAAAATAGGTGCAGATGTATGTATTTAAAAGGCTTGCTCGGCTTGAAAAATCCAATTTTTTTTCCTAAGGTGCCCTTGAAAAGAAACATTTGCCCACCCTTAAGCGAAAACCTAAATCCATGCCTGTGGTGACACAAATATGCAGGCAAGACTTAAAGTTAAAGCGAAGCTAGTGGTACTTTTATAGTAAAATAAATAATGTAGATATCTACTGAAAAGCAAATGCTTCAAGAATGTACAAGTAAAAAGATACATACATAAATGCTTGGATCTAAGGCACTCTCCAACATATCAGCTCTAACTGCCCAAGTAATACATGTGATGCCAAACTGTTTTGAGTTGTCAAATTCATCAGTCTGATCTTGCTCCAAATCATATTTGTCAAGAATTTCTTTATCTTCAATATCAACAATGTGCACAGCTCCTGAACTGTACCCAATTGCTAAAGCCTGCAAAATATTAAAAAGTATGTTATTATGTGAAAAACTTCAGATAAACTAGTAAAAATTTTATTTCAAAATGTTGTAATATGAAGGGAGTTAAGACTGTTGAGGGTAGGTGTCTAATGGCCTGTGTCAGTGTTATGGATGGCGTGTTTCTATAAGGCTTTACTAACACTGAAGAATAAGAACATTATGATTAAGATGACTATGACTACATTGAACTGCCATCATTATCTCTGGCTTCTGCCAGGGTGCACATGCAAATTAGTGCTGAACATAAAATACCTACCTTTCCATCAGGACGCCAAGCCATTGCTCGAACAGTAACATTTTCCTTAGGAGGTGGCAAATTCCAAACTTTCTGCCAATGGAGTCGATGTATTTGGACTTCACCTGAAAATTAAGACAATATACATACCAAACAAAAAAGATTTTGCTAGGTGCCAATCCTCCGACCGGTTACTCTATTTTTTTTTCAAAAATACCTACAACTATATTGTTTTCTTTTAAATATTATGATACAAATTTATTAAACAGCTCTATTACAGGTGCAAAATTTTCCTAGTAAGTATAAAATGTATGCAGGCCGCGTAGGAGATGGCGGGATGAACTGGACACATTCCGCCAAAACTGGAAGGAGGACGCACTGGCTCGCGAAACGGTGGAAGGAGTGGAGGGAGGCCTTTGACCAGGAGTGGGACAGTGCAGGCTAACAAAAAAAAAAGTAAAATAGTGTGATCCTACCTTTGAAATTGCTCAGCGCTAAAAGATCAAGCCGGTTGCTCCAAACCATCAAATCCACTTTGTAAGCAACATGCCTTTCTCCAACTTGACGCATTCCACAGTGATACATGTTGTTATGAGTTTAAGTACAGTTTTGCATAAAAATTATCTCTGTGCATACAAAAAGTAGATTTTATCGTTTAGTTTAACTTCTCACTCCCTCCATTGTAAACAATAGTCACAGATGAAGTAGTTCTGGTTCCTATATACAAATCCGTACAAATCACATATCTATTATCTACTCTGTGCGAAGTAGTATTAACTGACAGTACTGATTTACTGAAGTTTATTTGACACATTGAGATGTTTTTATTTCCTTTTTGGCAACTGGAGCCGATCGATGTCGACTGTTCTGCCAGCGCGTGTGGAGACGGCAGTACAGTACAGCGACAGTGTGATGAGCCGTCGAACTTTTCACTTTGTGTGACTTTGTGATAGTTGTTATTTGTTAACTTCAAGTTTAGTTTTAATAACTCACAAAGGTTTTTCAAAAATTAAGTCAAAGGTCAACTTTGAATTGCAAGTAATAAAAACTAAAAAAGATCATGTTCTTCGTACTCTTTTAAAAAGTTATCTAGTCTATCTTGCAATAAAGATAAAGCCATCGGGACGCAATAGGCGATATTCGGATTGCAGGATAACAACTAGTTTTTTGTAAAAACGTGCATAGCAGATAGAAACTGTTATCTCCCTCTTACACAGTAGAAGTGCATCATCTGTTTCTCTCTTTCATCAGGTAAACGGCAAACCAGCTCGGCAAACGGGTTCCGTTTTTTAGTCGAGATTTGACGGTCTCTGGTGATTGGCGCGTTTGTTACTCCATCACAGCGGCAGCGCCGCGAATCTTATAATTCAGATACCTACTGTTATTTGTTATAAATTAATCAAGAGGGATTGTGATAGGACACAATGAGCAGATTTTGGCGCTGTTGACTTCAAAATTGTGTTGCATCAATACCTCTTGATTCTTATCAGAGGAACAATTCCCGTATTTTTTTAACAACGATAAAAAAAATTACTTTAAAAAAAGTAAAAACCGACTTCAAAACCAAAAACTAATAAAATAACTTTTATAAAACACTTAACAGCTTCTGAAGTCGGTGTCAAGCTAAAGTGCATTGAAGAATTGAAGTATCTCGGTTCACTCGTGCAAAGCGATGGCTAAGTAGATCGGACGGTTAAGCATAGGATTAACACTGGATGGATGAAATGGCGGCAGGCCACGGGAACAATCTGCGACTCCCGCATTCCCCTTAAACTTAAGTGGAAGATATATAAAACAATGGTTAGACCTGCTGTCTTGTATGGATCAGAATTTTGGGCCACAAAAGGGATGAATGAAAAGCAATTGCATGCAGCTGAGATGAGAATGCTAAGAGGGATGTGTGGTGATACACGAGTGGATAGAATAAGAAATGAGTAGGTACATAAGAGGAAGTGTCTGAAAGTGGCACCGGTGACTGAAAAGTTGTGCGGAAATCGGTTGTCATGGTATGGGCAATTGGGCATGTGATGCGGAGGAGTGAGGAAAATGTCGTGAGGAAAGTTTTGAGTATGAATGTCGATGGCTATAAGAGTAGGGGAAGACCAAAGAAACGATGGATGGATTGTGTGAAAGATGACATGGCTAGAAAGGGGGTGACTACCAAGATGACGCATAATAGAGAAGTATGGAAAAAAAGGACATGTTGCGCCGACCCCAAATAGATTGGGATAAAGGCAGGAGAATGATGATACAATTAAAAGACGAACGAAAAGAAGAGACATCAAAATCGGCTTAGAAATGCCGCAGATACAGTACATTTATGCATATAACTTCGAACATAATAATAATTACATATTGTATTATCATATTAGAACCTTCCTGAAAGTATGTCGATCACTATAGTGAAAGAATCATCAAAATTGGTTCATTAGTTTTTGAGAAAACCGCGGACAAACAAACAAACATACATACATACATAATAGGTTGGGGAAAAAGTTTCTTCGCATTTTTTAAGAAAGTTCAAACATTTTTTAATATACATTATTTACATTTATCTAAAGTATGTAGGTACCATTTTGTTCGATAACTTTTTGCCATCTTGTAGGTAGGGACATGATCCCATTGCTATAGAAATTTTGGGACTTCTGATCAAAATACCGCGACAAGTGGTTTTGGCAGTCCTCTCGAGATGTTAACCTGACACTGCCTAAAGAATTCTAAAGAGATCGAAACAGGTGGAAATCTGAAGGTGCAAGGTCAGGACTACACGGCGGATGCATTAACACCTCCCAGCCAAACTCTCTTAATTTTTGCTGAGTGGCTAAAGATGTGTGAGGTCTAGCGTTATCATGATGAAAAACCACACCCCTTCTACTTTAAACTTCTTGCTTTAATCTCATCAGTTGTTTGCAGTCGAGTTCAGAATCGATGGTCCTGCCTGGTGGTAACAGCTCATAATGAATAATGCCCTTCCAATCCCACCACACACACAGCATCACCTTGTTGCGAGTTAACCCGGGTTTCGCCACAGTCTGTGAAGCCTGACCGGCCTTTGACCACGACCTTTTTCGCACGTTCTTGTCGTACGTGATCCACTTTTCATCACCAGTTATCAGCTTCTTCAAAAATGGTTCGGTTTCATTACGTCGTAATAAAGAATCACAAATGAGTACACGGTTCATTAGGTTTCTTTCAGTGAGCTCGTGAGGTACCCAAATATCGAGCTTTTTTGTGTACCCAGTTTTTTTCAAATGCGCCAAAACTGTTTCGTGGTCAATTCCCAGTTCTTCAGCTACGTCGTAACTACTGATATGCCGATCTTGCTCCACTTTTTCAAAAATGGCATCCATTTTATCCGTAATAGGGTGACCAGAGCGACGTGCATCTTTGACATCAAAATTTCCGGATTGAAAACGCTTAAACCAAATTTGTGCTACTCTCATAGACACTGCACTGGGTCCATAAACATCGCAAATTTTTTTCGCGGCTTGCGTTGCATTTTTACCTTTTTTGTAGTAAAATTTTAAAATGTATCGAATTTCTTCATTAGATTCACTCATCTTGACATTACGAAAAACAAATGAAAATCATACATTTTCCTAATTTGAATTTGGAATTATATTCTTTAAAATTTAAACTTTCAATGATACCAAAACCAGCCAGATACAAATAGTATAGCCAAAGAGATTTTATTTTAAGTTCGTACATACTATAATGCGAAAAGACTTTTTCCCCAACCTAATACATACATACGGGTCGAATACAGAACCTCCTTTTTTGAAGTCGGTTAAAAACACTTTCATCTCGGTCTCAATTCTGTCAAAAATTGTATAGCGTTTTTAGGTTTTTACACCTACATTTTTGACATTTAAGATTGGGACTTGAATTTGTTTTTATAATAATAGTAATTCCATGGAACGAACACAAACGAACAGAAGTACGAGAAGCGTATGGTCGACTCTACACGTGACCAAAGGGCTGGCCTATTTTTTGGCCAAAGAATTAGCATTGCCATACAACGTGGCAATGCTGCCAGCCTTTTGGGCACTTTTCCTGTCGACAGCGATGCGGACGAATTTTTTGATGCCCTATGATTATTTCCCCTCCTTTATTATTATATTTGTACATATATTTTTTTAAGATTGTTAGCTTTGTTAGATTTTAAATTATGTAAATCGCGTTTAGTACGAGACTTTTGGCCTTCAGGGATGTTGAGGATGCAGTTTTTTTTCAGTTTGTTGACACTTGACAGATTTTTGACTAATTGACAATGACAATTTAGATTTATTGTATTTCATTTCAATCAAAAACATCCAAACTTATTGTTTTGTATCGCGTAGTGTAGTTATTTAAGTTAGATAATTAAATAAAAAAATACTTAGGAATTATTTCAGTCTGTTAAGTGAAGTTCTATTAAGTGTAATATGGCTGCAACTTCAAAAAGTACAATGAAAAATGTCTATGTTGATTGTTTAACACAACAAATAGATGAGTTTGAATTACTCAAATCTATGTATCCAAATCAAGGAGAAATTATCTTAAGTGATAAAGATATTATAAAAGAAATCAGCAATTTTTTAGAACACAAAACAGAATACATACCTTCACATTTAGATTTCAAACTAAATCTTTTCATAGATGGACTGAAGTTGGAAATTTTTATTAATTTGCCTAGTTCCTACCCAGAGGAAGAGCCAGATATTTATGTAAGATGTAATAAAATGAATCGACAAAATGAATCAAGTTTGAATTCAGAACTTTTAGAATATATAAAAGAAAACCATATAGGAGAAGTGTGTCTTTACACTGCAATTTCATGGTTGCAAGAAAATGTTGATAAATTTGCAATAATTACACAGGAAAGCAATCCTCCCGACTCAATTTCAACCCAGGAAACTAAAGATGAATTTGCGCGGCTTTGGATATATTCTCACCATATTTACAACAAACGAAAAAGGGAAGAAATTGTTAAAAAAGCCAGAGAATTGAAATTAACTGGGTTCTCTTTGCCTGGGAAGCCTGGTATAGTCTGTGTTGAGGGTCACCATAGCGACTGTAAAGAATGGTGGAAAGATATTAAATCAATGACTTGGAAAAAAATAATGATTAAAAAAACAGAAATATTTGATCCGAGTGAAGAAAAGTCCTACAAAAAGTTTTCAAATTTTGAAGAGCTGTGTTTAAAAAATCCTGTACATAATAAACATTCAAATATGAGTGAACTATCGAAGTTAATGAATGAACTTGGCTTAAGCCAAATATTTAATGATTTATTTGGGTTGTGCAATGATGAATAAAATTCAAATCAATATTGTGTCAGCATGTAAATAAAATACTTGACTAATTTACTCTTCTATTGGGGCCATATACATTTTTTTATATTTATAATTACAATATATTATATTACATACTATTAAATCTTTTATTACAACAATTTTTTTTATTTGTTACATGGGTCTACTTATAGTTCGATTCAAACGGCGGCGGCTTGGAAGTTGGCTGCGAGTGCAGTTAAAGTACGGTGCATAATTAAAAGAGAAATCTTAAAAAAAATCTTAATTCTTAAATGAAAAAAACTTAATCAAGCTAACTAAATGAAGTCAAAATTATTGTCGACTTGACTGTACCTGCACGGTCTGCACTCGCAGGCCAGCTAGCTTCCGAGCCACCACCAGTTGGAATCGAATTTTATATATTTTTTTTTATCTTCAATAATGAGGTAACTAGGGGGCCAAAGAAGTTGTCAATTTTAGACTATTTTTATACGAGCTCTCGTCGCAACAATCAAATAAGTTAGGAATTAGAAACTTCTGTATATCATTATACCAATACTGTATTTAATCAACAAATACTAAAAACACAGATTCATAAGGTAATGGGCGATTTTCTGCAACTGCAAAAAATAACCTTGTAATTCACGGTGTCATTATGAAATACAAAGACTGCGATATATTGTTATATCGCCTTTTGTTTCTTTTACGAAATTATTAAAATATATACCTAGTGATAAATCTTGTACGATATGGTACGGAACCTTTCGTGCGCGAGTCCGACTCGCATTTGGACGTTTTTTTATAGTAGGTATATACCTATACGCTTTTGGCCCCTCTGGGCGTTTCTTCGTTTTGGCGAAAAAACACTTTCCGGTGGCATGTTTTTTCTGAAAGGATTTTCAAAAAAGCGAGGTGAAACGGGGAAATTTCGTTAACATGAAAAATCATATTCCTTTGATTTATAAACTAAAAACAAAATAAGTAGGTAAATAAAAATTGTGGAAGAATCGTAACGCGCGGTCCGATGAATTTGAAACATGAATCATTTTGTTATAAAGAGTAAGTTTAAAAACTAAAACACGACTACTGAAAAATCGTGCTCCAAAAAGTACGAAACAAGAAAATATTTTCATCAGAAATTAGAAAAAGACAGAGAAATTAAAAATCCGGAGTCGCACGTAATCTGATCGATTTATGACATGTGACTCCGGTGACATGACATGACATGACATATGGCTCCGGTTTTTTAATTTGTCTATCTTTTTCTAATTTCTTATTTATATTATTTTGGGGTTATAATTTCGTGATAGAGTTTTTGCAGAGCCACTTTACATTTTTCAAGAAGAATATTTATTATATAGGTACGAGTATTTATTTTGGGTAGGTTTGGAGAGAAAATATGTTTGGCTCACATCTGAGGCGTGATTTCAGAAAACAATTATCGGGTGCATGTAAGCAAACCCGCCAGCAATAGCTAACAATATATATATATATTTTTAAAATGTCCTCATTAAGCCCTTTCATTTGATACCCAACACGGCATCATTATTTTTTTTTAGTTCATGACTGTCCTCTGGAGGGCGCCATATTCAATTTAATGTGACGTCACCAGCGGGCGATCAAGACGCTTCTAACGATACCTACCTCATTTGCCAAATTATGATAAGTAGTTAAGTTATGAGGGAACAGATGAACATACATACATACCGGTCAAAATCATAACCCTCCTTTTTACTTCTACCGTAGTCGGGTAAAAATAAGAATTACTTACGTGTTTTCGGATTTTTTGAAAGAAGTCCGCTTTTTGTATGGACGTTGGTTTTTTATTTCGAGAAAAATCTAACCATCATCAAACTACACTTAAATAAAAATGACAAAAATATGGAACTTAGAACCACTGAAATAATATTTTTAGACCGCTCCAAAAAAAGTTTTACCTTAATGTCAATAAATCTTTCTAAGTTATATTTCCTCTGGATTAGTCTAAACTCCGAAATCAGACCCGTGCGGCTGTAATTACTTAGCCACGACTCCACGAGCCCCTCTATCCAAATATCTATGTCTAATATGTCTATCCAAATATGTTGTATGTTAGAATTATTGTATAATATAAAACCATTTTTGGACGAACGCAATGACACACGGCTACAGATCATGCATAAATTTCCAGGATAAGCTGATCTCGCATTGTATAGGATTTCCTTACAATGAGAGGTCAGTGTAAACTGGAAATTTACGGCTTGATGTGTAGCTGTGTGGACATGTCCTTTAACCCATATCTGGGTGAAAGGGGTGGGTCTAAGGGTGAAAAGGGGTAATGAAGTTTTTAGGGGAGGATTTTATTGCTTGCTTCGATTGTAAATAGTCACATAGTCATGGTCAATCTAATTCCAATTTGGACATCTGGCAACTTTTCAATGTCAATGCTGTAAATGTCAACGTCAACATTTCAACAAAAATTTTAAATGTCAAACCAAACCACTGTCAAACAGTCAATCCGATCAATCTACGGTTCTTTTTGCTGGCATGGCAATCAAATGTTTACGAGTAAAATTAAGATATATATGCCCACGGCACAGAAGCATTTGTAACAAAATAAATGTGCATTTATGAGCGAGTTCGCGCTAAGAAATAAGTAGCAGTTTTTGTGTTAATCGTGTCAATTAAAGTGGAACAAGGACTGCCGGCCCGGCTTGTTTACTATGATTTCTCAGATAGTTGTAATTGTCACGACTGTTAAATTATTATTTATTCCACTATAGTAAGTAAAGTCAAACCTCAGTGACTTATAATCAGTTCTACAACAACCACTTTACTGATTATATCTTGTTATCAGTCCCCAAACAGATTATAAATAAAATATTAAATAACAATGCATGTCTGGATGTATCATAGTAATAGTTAGCTTAACAAGACCTGTTGTATTGACTGGTCAGTGGGTCGTTGACTTATTGACTGATGGTTCCATATTGTTGTGTCTATCATTCTTGGATCTTTGACAGTTGTTGCGGGTCGTCAGAAGCCCGAAAGTCTGACAACCAGTCTTACCAAGCGGTATTGTGTTACACAGTAGCTGGGTTGTGGATGTCAGATAGGCAGTCGCTCCATGTAAAATACTGGTATTCAACTGCATCCTGTTAGACTGGAAGCTGACCCCAACATAGGCAGTTTGGAAAAGGCTAGGCGGATTGAGATTGGTTCCATATTGTTGTGTACGAAGCTTATTTTCTTGTTGGACTGTAAACACTGTTTTTAACTATTATTTGTACTTTTTCAGTCATTCAACAGACTTCGAGGTACATCGAAATTGGCTGGCAATCACACACAACTTGACATTAGACAAGTGGTACTATGACAATACATCAGAATGGACCTTGGATTATCCACCATTCTTTGCGTGGCTGGAATTTGTATTGTCATTTATAGCAAAGTACTTTGATCCGGAAATGTTATACTTAACTAATTTGAATTATAAGTCTGACATGACCATACTGTTTCAAAGGTTGTCAGTTATTGCACTGGATTTTGTTTATATTTACAGTGTTAAAAGGTTGGTATTTTTTCATGCAAATTGTTATAAAATGGATTTTTAAGGGCATTGTGCAAGAGATCTTTTGTCTCTATCATTTTTGTTTGTCATTCAGTATCTCAATTAAACTTTGATTTTGATTTAATTTCAATTCAAGATTTGAGAAAGGCATCTTGCTGTTCCACCTATCATTATTCTATTATTCTAAACTAGCTTTTGCCTGCGGCTTCACTTGCGTGTAGCTCGGAAATAATCCGGGAATAAAATTATCCTATGTTCGAGCCCAGGGAACGTCCTATCCGTTAAGGAATGAAAACGTAACAAATAGACAGACTGACAAATAATAAATTCAAGTAATCTTTTTTGTACCTAAAATAGATTTTTATGATTCCAAGGCCCACTCTTGCACCAAAAACCATAAATACAGTTAGCGCTGTACATTTTTAAAACATCGTTCCATCCCTGACAACTTCAAAATTAACAGAAATAGAATAATGTTTTTAATTCTTTTAGCACTCAACACTCGAATTTGTGATTTGTGATGCTACTGGGCCTACATGTCTAACTCAAGAATAATAAGTATTCATTTTAATATGATCACCATTAATTTTTGTGATTGACTACCATTGACCCCGTAGCCCGTAAGTGAATGTGTACATGTTAGCCAAGTTATTCTTGTGGCTATAAAATTGTAATAACTTTTGACTGAGTAGACCAATTTTAATTAATTAAAAAAGACTAAATGTTATTTCAAGCTACATACTATGACTGTATTTATAATCCTTTAAATCTCTTAAAAATAAGAACACAAAAATATCAATGTTACATGTAAATTTTAAAATCATTCCCGATTTTACCACCTTGAAAAAACGCTGCAACACGTAATTCTTTATTTCTTAACAATAGCTTAAATTTTTTCATATCTTTAACCTAACCCAAAAAAAAAAACACTAAATGCTAGATTTCCCATATAAACTTTCATCCCCTATATCACCCCCTTTAGGATTATTTTTAAAACAAAAAGTAGCCTGTCTTTTCCTATCTATCTCTTTGCCAAATTTTATCAAAACCCACTCTGTGGTTTAGGCGTGAAAAGGTAACGTACAGACAGAGTTGGAGTATGGATTTATAAATAATAAAGTTTATTCTGAAACACGATATCGGAATCACTTTTGACCGTCATATTAAGAAAAAAAAGTAAGCTAGATGGGGTCGATATAATCTCTAGCTGACTACTCCTGAGAAGAAATGGCAAAAAAAACTTGGGGGTCAAATTAAGTCTCTTTTCGAAGTCCAGACATAATCTTGGTCAGATCATGACCATGACTATGACCATGCGTTTGCGTCTGAAATGGTCTTTTGAGAAAATAATCACACAGATTTGAGTACATACCTGACCTGTACAGTCAGTGCAAGCATTTGTCAGACTCAGTAATCGTATAGCTCAACTCAATACCTAAGGAGCTCAACGACTCGACGAACAATATCAAAGAAAAGACATTTAGGTAGGCCGCATAAAGTACCCAAACTGCCAGACTATATTAGTACCAAGTTTCAAGTTAATCGACAGCGCGTTAAAAATTTTCCTTGCTAACTTTGATACCTCCTAAAATATCCTCTGTGAGGGGTTGTTTTAAAAAAACTAAAAGTGGCTGTCTTATTATTTACTGATGCAAATATTGCCCAGTTTCAAGTTTATTAACCAACGGAATAAGATTTTTCATATAAACCGTATCCCTTCTTTTCACCCCCACAAGGGTGGAATTTTGAAAATTCGTTTGGATTTTGGTTTGATTCGTTTCCATAACATGATTCAAAGAGTATTTATACAATTTTTTGAGTACATCAAACTACGCAGTAAAATGCTCCCCTTAAAAAAATAATTAAGTACTCTTTTTGCCCCTTCAGGGATCGATGTTCAAAAAACCCAAAATCTTGTTCATGTTACTTTTATGTCAAAAGTATAAATAATGAGTTTCGAGTTAATCGGACTGCGCTTTAAAATTCTTCCATACAAACTTTAACATCTCTAAACCCCCATTTGAGGGGTAGTTTTGAAACACAATTTTTTTTTTATCCTTTATAAAAAGAACCAGGTTCTTAATAATTAATTGCAATTTAGCCTGAAAGACTACTAAGCAATTTTAATCTAACCTAATTTTTTTACGTGATAATTATTTTAAAACTTAGAATAGTGCTATAGTGATAAGTCCGTTCCACTTTCTTAGAGTCGGATATAATAATATAAACACATTGTTCATGTGTTATATGAGTGTCATTGTCACTATTATTTCCACACTTTTTACACTACAATAACTCAAAAGGTTTTGTTCGTTTTAGTCTTCGCACTATATTTGTCTGGTCTGACAGCTGAATTGCCTCGATGTTCACAAGTTGATGGAGTCGGTGTTCATGGGCCTCAGCAAATTTTTGGATTATGTTGGTGACGGGTTCCATTTTTAAGTCACGATGGAGGTCGTCAGTTCTTATATACCAGGGCGCATTAACAATACTCCTGAGTACCTTATTCTGGAATGTTTGTATAATTTTGATGTTGGTCGGTTTAGTACAGCCCCACAGTTGAATGCCACATGTCCATATTGGCATAAGAATATGCTTATATAATAAAATTTTATTATGTATAGGAAGGAATTATTAGGCAGGAATTCCGTCCAATCAACCAATACATGTTTTTAAAACGCATGTCTAGTTCCTGTCTTTTCTTTTTAACATGCGCTTTCCAGTGCAGTTTCGCGTCAAGCGTTATGCCAAGATATTTGGCTGTATTTGCATATGGCACTTGTTGACCATTTATGAAGATTGGGTGGTTATCACAATTTGTGTTGGTGAAATCAATGTGAAGTGACTTCGGTTCATTCAACTTGATTCTCCATTTTTGTGCCCAGTTATGAATTTCATTTACAGCAGTTTGTACCTTTTTGATTGTTTCCGTATGGCATGACCCTGTAGCCATAATGGCAGTGTCGTCCGCAAAGGTTGCAAATGTATTATTTTCCAGCTCTGGTATATCATATGTGTACAACAGGTAGAGGACTGGACCCAGCACACTACCTTGAGGCACGCCAGCTTAATAACTTTTAACTCGGAAAAGGCATCCTCGTGCCTTACTCGAAACATTCTATCTGTGATGTATGATTGCAAGATATCGGCAAAATCATTGGGCAGCATTAGTCTTAGCTTGTATATCAAACCCTTATGCCAAACTCTATCAAAAGCTTGTGCTACATCTAAAAACACGGTGGAGCAGACTTTATCTTCAAACGTTCTCTCTATAATGTTGGTAATCCTATGTATTTGGTCTATTGTTGAGTGTTTCTCTCTGAAACCAAACTGGTGGTCAGGGATCAGGTTTTTCTAGGTTATGATTGGTTTTAGGCGTTTTAAAAACAATTTTTCAAACAGCTTTGAAAGTATAGGCAACAGGGAAATGGGCCTGTATGATGATGCTTCGTGAGGTGGTTTACCGGGTTTTGCAATCATTATCACTTCAGCAACTTTCCATGTCTCAGGAACATGCTTTAGCACGAATGCAGCATTTATGAGCCTAGTAAGCTTAATTATAGCTTTACGCGGGAGCTGTTTTAGGATTTCTCCCGTAATAAGGTCATACCCAGGGGATTTCTTTAGGCTAATGATTTGAATTTCCTTAGCAACTTCTTTCGGGGTCACAAGCTTAATTCTTTGATCTTGCAGAATATTGGCAAACTGTAGGTTGTCTACAGACCCGTCATTTGGTTGAAAGGTTTCTTCTAAGTGATGTGCAAATCTTAGAGCTTTCTGGTGATTGCTTATGGCCCACTTTCCGTTTTCATCTCTGATACGGGTTTTGGTATAATTTTGGTTTGGCTTCAGACCCAACCTGTCAACGGAAATGGCGATTATGTGTCTGAAACAAACTGTAAGGTATTATACTGACAGGAATACACCGATATATGCGTGTTTTCTTGATCTGTCGAGGGCGTTCGACCTGGTTAATTATGATATTCTGTGGCATAAACTACTTGAGGAAACCACTGTGCCGAGGGAGACGGTATCCCTCCTCAAGTACTGGTACAGTAATCAAAAAAATGCGGTCAAATGGGTCAGCTCGCTTAGTCAGGAATATCCTCTGAAATGCGGTGTCAGGCAAGGTGGTTTGACTTCTCCGAGTTTGTTTAACCTATTTGTTAATCAGCTGATTGGCAGGCTCAGCAGAGCTATGGTCGGGTGTTCGATAGACGGAACCATGATAAATAATATTAGTTATGCGGACGACATGGTTCTGCTGAGCCCGTCAGTGAGTGCTCTTAGAAGACTTCTGGGCATTTGTGAAGTGTATGCCACGTCGCATGGACTCAAGTATAATGCGAGTAAGAGTGTCCTCATGGTATTTAAGGCGGGGAACAAAGCACCATCAAATGTGCCACCAATTAGGATCGGGGGGGAGTCACTAGTAAGGGTGACGGAAGCAAAATACTTGGGTCACATGCTATCGGATCGCCTACAGGATGATGCAGACTTAGAGAGGGAAAGGAGGGCGTTGGCGGTCCGCTGCAACATGTTGGCCCGCAGATTCGCACGATGTACTACAGATGTAAAACTGTTACTTTTCAGAGCCTTCTGTCAGTCATTCTACACGTGCAGTCTGTGGATCAACTATACGCGGCGGGCTTTTAATGCCCTGCGTGTTCAGTACAATGACGCTCTGAGGGCAGTGTTGAGGAAACCCAGGTACTGCAGTGCCTCAGAAATGTTTGCGGCAGCTTCCGTCGATGATTTCTTCTCCATTATCAGGAAAAGAACCGCATCGATGATGAGCAGGGTCCGTGGTAGCACCAACACTGTCCTCAGAACGTTAGCGTGCAAAATAAATGGTCCGTTTACTGTTTACTGGGCGAGTGTTCACTTGCTCAGAAATAGGAAATAGAAATACTCGTACTACCTACTGATTTTGTTTCTGTACTAACAAATTACTAACAACTTGTTATTTGTATTTTTATGTGTTCTACTAACAACCTTACTAACGTTTCATTTGTTAAAAATGTATGGATGTATGTCTGAAATAAAGATATATTATTATAATTGGCCTTTTGAGTGACTTTGTCGCTTTCCAAAGAGAGTATTGCGTTGTATGGTCGCTGGTTAACTGACGCAGGTTAATATCTAAAGCCTCATATTGAAAGGTTTGTATCTTTCTCTTCAGGCTTTTCGTAAGGTTATTCAATAGAGTTTTATTTTGTGGGAATATAGTTTGCTGCCATATTTTTCTATGAATCCTTTTTTCATATAATAGGTCTATTATTTCCTTTGATTAGGTATTTCCTTTAATTTTTTTTATAAGCTGTGGTGTGTTGTTCCATGCACATTGTTGGATATTGACGCTAAACTTGTTTACTTCAGAATCGAGCTGATGTTTGCTTTTTAATGAAGTTTTTAGGTCAATAATATTTTGTAGGTCTAAGCTAAAACTTTCCCAATCTGTATTCTTGTTAACTAACGTCAGGTGGCCCCTCTTCCACACTCAGATAGTTGGTTGATATATTTTTGACTATGAAAAGTCGATAAGGTCTGGTAGTTTCTGGTGGTCAGTCGGCCAGTATGTAGGTTTTCCAGTACTTTGACCACAAAGTGCATGTCTTTCACTGCGCTTAAAAGCTGTCTTCCCTTAGTTGAAGTTAATCTCGACCCCCAATGAGTGTTCTTAGCTTTAAAATCACTGCCTAAGATAAATCTCTGCCCAAGGAGTCTGAAGAAGTGTACATATTGTTCTTTGTTTATCTTGTGTCTTGGGGGACAGTATACGGCCGCTACTGTAACATTAAATTTATTTGATTTAACTGATATCGCCATAGCTTGCGTGTCTTCCTCCTCGTATTTACACTGTTCGTAGTGACAGATATTTTCTCTAATAATAACCGCGCTACCTCCTCGCGCCGAAACACTAATGATGACAAATTACTTACTTAGGGTGGGTTGCACCAAGGGCTAGGTTATAGTTTCCGTCAAAGTTAAAATGATCATAGAATGACTACCTGCTGTTGCACCGAAATGTCAAATGTAAAAGATAAATTTCAGACAGAAGTGACAGATATTTAACAATAACTTTAACCGGCGAAGCGTGGGCGGTTAAGGTTACAGTTAAAGTTATGACGTCAGCTAACAAATTGTCAAATGGAACAACCCATTTTTTGTCTAACAATAACTTTAACTTACTTTAACTATAACAAACATCGCACCTTCAGTTCGATGTTTGTTATAGTTAAAGTAAGATGGTGCAACCCACCCTTAGGCAAGTATTTGTGCCAAGTTTCAAGTTAATTAACCAAATAAGATTTTGCATGTAAATTGTATACCCTGTTTTCACCCCAACAGGGGTGGAATTTTAAAAAATCGTTTGGAATTTATCCATAGCTTGACTCTTTATTTACACCAATTTTCGAGTTAATCAAGCCATGCAGTACAACCCTCCCCTATAAAATTGTCTACCCCTTTTCACCCCGTTAGAGGTAGATTTTCGAAAAACCCTGATACACATTATTCTTTATTTTTGGTTTTAAGTATAAGTACTTACTGAGTTTTGAGTTAATCGGATTGCGCATTAAAAATTTTCCTTACAAACTGACACCCCCCAATTCCCCTTTAGCGGTTAGTTTTAAAGAACAAAAAATCACAAAAATCATAATTTAGTTAGATAAATATTCAAAAACCCCTTCTTAGCGGACGCCTAGGTCATAATAGCTATCTGTGTGCTAAATTTCAGCCCAATCCGTATACGTTTCGGCTTGAGCTGTGTGTTGATAGATCAGTTAGTCAGTCACGGTTTCCTTTTATAGATATAGATTTAGTTGCTGCTTTTTCAATTATAAAACTTACAATTTATATATTTTTATTTGTACTTACATGTTTTTGAATGAATTCTGTTTTTTTACAGACTGTCAGGGTTTGTTGGTGATGGAAAGCTTCTAGTGTTCATATTACTGGTGACGTGTCCTGGTCTACTGATGGTGGATCACATACATTTCCAGTACAATGGATTTCTGTTTGGAATACTCCTGTATTCTGCTTCACATATCATAGAAGTAAGTTGTCACTTTTAACCTTTAGCAGATATTTTTTTTTAATGAATAGAGAAACAATATTTTAAATGATAATAATTAACAATAGAGAAATAGGAAATCAAATCATATTAATGTGATAAGTGGTATTAAGTTACACTGGTGGAGACTTAATTATATTAGTATCAAATAGTTTCAATAGAAATTCAAACTGCACAATTTAAGGATTCTATACCAAAAACAATTTAATTGTAACTTAGTAGTGGCTGATAAATATTATTAGAAGACCATGCTTACAACTTTTTACCAGAGATTTAACACTGCCTGAAACATAAACTCGACTCGTACAGTCTTTTCAGTCATAGTTATTTTACTTCTGATAGCAGCCTTATTGAAAAGGCAATAAAGATCACTGATTTTGATAGACTTGTCAGTGGTAGCACCCCAACAACAACTTTATTATGATGGGAATAAAGAACACTGTGATTTTGATACTCTTGTCAGTGGCAGCAACACAACAACAACCTTATTGTGACAGGAATAAAGATCACTTTGATTTTGATAGACTTGTCATTGGCAGCAGCAACCCAACAACAACCTTATTATGACAGGAATAAAGATCACTGATTTTGATAGACTTGTCAGTGGCAGCAACCCAACAACAACCTTATTATGACAGCGATAAAGATCACTGTGATTTTAATAGACTTGTCTGTGGCAGCAACCCAATAACAACCTCATGACGGGAATAAAGATCACTCTGATTTTGACAGTGATGCAAAGTCAGAGGTAAAATAACTATGAAAGGACTGATATGATATGATATGGCTGTGCTTTAATGTATCTTAACACCTATTATGTATTACCCATATTTGCAAAATAAATCTCTATTCTATTCTATTCTATTCTATTCTATACTGTAGTTTACACATATTGATACATAAACTAATCTTTTTGTTCCAGAATAATTATCTAACAGCGGCATTTTGGTTTGCAGTGCTGTTGAATTTTAAGCACATATTCTTATATATTGCTCCTGTGTACATTGTGTACTTATTTAGAGCATATTGCTTCACAATTTCTTCAGTGGATGGTGTCCATACTCCATGGTACTCATTCTCTGTCACAAACCTTTTCAAACTAGCGTTTACAGTACTTTCGGTGTTTGGACTCTCTTTTGGACCTTTCATACAGCACCTTCCTCAGGTATGGAGAGTTCTGATTAAATAATTTTAATTTAAAATAGCGAGAGGGGAATCTAAGGTCCACACGAGTTTTTTTTATGCACAGTCAACGCACGTCCCATACGCGCGTCGACGGCGCGTTATATGCGGTGCTAAACTTAAAAAGCGGCCAAGTGCGTGTCGGGCCACGCGCAGTAATAGGTTTCCGTAGTTGCACAATAATGCGGAATAAGAAGAGGGCTTTTTGTTGTTTCATGAAAATTTGACTATTACTCGTAAACTTGATATATGATATTAGGTCTTTACCTATGAAATTGCCGTTCTGCAGTACTGGCCATTTCAAAACAAAATAATTTTTGTTTGGCTAAGAATTCTAATTTCAAATTAATTTTATTTTAAAAACATGGGTTGTTTTTTCCAAAAGTAGTCATTTGTTTATTGATTAGTGTTACATTTTCATCGCATTTCAATCTTTTTCGTCATCATGGATACGTTAAAAATTCGAGTAATTATGGAATATGAGTACCGTCGTGGCAGCAACGCGGCACAAGCGGCACGCAACATCAACGACGTTTACGGAGCTACGAGTAACACTACAAACCAACGCACCACTTGTTATTGGTTTGCTCGCTTCCGTTCTGGAAATTTCGACCTGAAAAATGAACCTCGCGGTCGTCCGAAGACTTTGGTCGAGAATGACGAATTAAAGGCGATTGTGGAAGCTGATGATACACAATCTACGGCTGAATTAGCAGCAGCTTTCGACGTTAGCGTCAAAACAATATTGGTCCATTTGCGTCAAATTGGCAAGGTAAAAAAGCTTGACAAATGGGTGCCCCACGAACTCAATGATCGCCAGCGCGAAGTACGCGTCGAGACGTGCCTTGCACTACTCAACATACACACAAATGAAGGAATTTTGAACCGCATTGTTACCTACGATGAAAAATGGATTCTGTTTGATAACCGCAAGCGCTCAGCAAGTTGGTTGGATCCTGGTTCAGCACCTAAACAATGCCCTAAACGAAAACTTACCCCTAGAAAAGTGATGGTCACTGTTTGGTGGTCTAGCGCCGGTGTGATTCATCACAGCTTCTTACCAAACGGGGTGAGCATTACTTCAGATGTGTACTGTGAAGAACTGAACACAATGATGGAGAAGCTGGCACATCTCCAACCAGCATTGGTCAATCGCTCGTCTCCGCTGCTCCTGCACGACAACGCGCGACCTCATACTGCACAGCAGACGGTCTCCAAGTTGCAAGAACTGGGGTTGGAAGCTCTCCGTCATCCGCCCTACTCACCAGACCTTGCGCCTACAGACTACTACTTTTCCCAGAATTTGGATAACTTCTTGGCGGGAAAAAAATTCAATACCCGAGAGGCAGTACAAAATGCCTTTGAAGAATTTGTTGCCTCCCGTCCAGCTGATTTCTTTAAGAAGGGCATCAATAAACTGCCACTGCGTTGGCAAAGATGCATTGATTGCATGGGTGATTACTTCGATTAATACAAATAAAAAATGCATGAAAAAAATTCGTTTAAATTTTTTCATACAAAACGGCAATTTCATAGGTAAAGACCTATTATATAGCTATGATTAGCAAATTGCTCTCAAAACGGTGAAGGAAAACATCACGAGGAAACCGGCCTAGAACCAAAAATTCGAAGACATGTGACATCTACCAACCCGCACTGGGCCCGCGTGGTGGATTACGGCCTGCTCCCTCTCACCGAGAGGAGGCCTGTGTCTCAACAGTGGCAACATTATAGGTTGATTATGCAACGCTCGTCCCATACGCGCGTCGACGGCGTGTTTTTGTTGCGTGAAAAACATCTAAGCTAGGCCCTAATTATTTAAGTCACTAAGTGACTGGTGTTAGGATATTTATTGATTGTAGAAGACGTAAGACCCAAAATATAGAACAATCATTTGAATTGTTTAATTTTCTTTCAGGTGTTGTCAAGATTATTTCCCTTCAAAAGAGGATTATGTCATTCTTACTGGGCACCTAACTTTTGGGCGATATATACCTTTGTAGATAAGGTGTTGCTACATTTGGGTCAGTAGTTTTACTTCTTAATAAATGGTATTTTTGATTACAATATGTGTTGGCGCAGACCTGGCTAAGCGCAGCGCAGTTTTCACTGCCAAACAACGATCAACCTTGCCTTAGTTGAAATAAAGTTTAAAATAAATAAACTTCCACTAGTTCGCGAGAGTTACTCTTATTAATTTTCGTCTTTTAAGGGACGCAATGTTGATTTTTGGTTTTTCAGGCACTTCTCCAGGTCTGCACCGGCCTTTTCTGTTACTTGCACTTACTTCCTAACATTTTTTTTTAAAATTAATTTTAGCGGCCAATTTGGGCTTTCTGCAAATACCGAAGTCCGAGGCGTCAATGACAGGCGGGCTGGTGCAGCAGTATGACCATGCAGTGTTGCCCACAATCACTCCAACTGTCACAGTTGTGCTGAGTGTGTTGACAATGTTGCCTGCACTCGTCAAACTGTGGCATTTGTGTGCTGATAGGAGATACAGGGTGTTGAGTTTTATGAGGTATGTTGTCAATTAAAAAATCCTCACTACCGAAAGAAGGAGACTAGATTGGCGATAGCCTTGGATGGGGCGTGAAAGTTCATTGAGAGATTGTTTTCAATTTACGGAAGTCGATAAGTGTGAACTCGACACGAACTTGTTGACTTGGTTACGTAGTTATCTGTGACTCGGTGAAGCGGTAGTTGTAGAGCCGGAGTAGACGAGAAACTCTTTGCGGGTCGAATTGAAAGAAAAGAAAAAAAAAAGAAACATTTTACATTCATGTTTACAGCAAGTAAACGTATTTTCTTTCATTTTTTTTTGAGATTTGAAAATCGTGGCGCGTTATTATCATTATTATTCCATTGATGTAGTTGCTCTCGGATCATTAAACGTTTTGTAACTAGTAGTACCTGGTCGACCGAACTCTGCTCGGGTGAAAATAGAGAAAACGAATTTTCCCAGATATGAGACCTAGCTAGAACGATTTTTCAACCCCGTAAACCCCTATATTTCAACTTTTATAGAAATCGTTAGAGCCGTTTTCGAGAACGTGATTATAAACATATAAAATAATATGTATATGTCGCAGCCAACTTGTTGAAATAGCCGTTTGGTCAACCGCCTAGCCATTTCACTAAACGCCGCCATTCAATCAACGGCCTGAATGCGGTCGCCGGAAGCGACCAGCCTCAGCTGCTATGGCACACGCGGATGCATAATGCTTTGTCACAGCGGGCGGGGGCTGCCCTCCCATCGCGCCTCCGGATTTTTATAAACACTCTAGGGGCAGCAGCCAAAACACTACGTGGAGTTGAGATGCCCCGATTTGGTTTTGCTTATACGCATTTAAACTGTGAGAAACACCGGAAATATTATGGCTTGTCGACGCCATATTGATATTGACAGTGCATTTCAGCGCCAGGTGGCAGAACATGGAACTAAAGGAGAATGGGCAATTTTGTATGGAGCGTGGGCGGTCCGCGGCCAAGGATGATTTTGTTGTTTATTGATGTGGTTTAGTCCTAAAATTACCGTGTAGAAGTTTTATCACTGTGGTGTACTTCTAAACCGGCTAAAATACATTTTTATTTCCGAACACTTTATACAACGTGTAACGTTAAATGCGCAAAACCTCTTAAGGGGTCATTGTACTCATCATTATGAACAACTTTTACTATGGGACCAAAGCTGAAATCGCGAAAAAAAAATCAGTTGTTTCCTACATTTATGTTCGAGTAACTCGTCAAAATGTACTAAACAGCTGATTTTTTTTGCGATTTCAAGATTGGTACCATAGTAAAAGTTGTTCATAATGATGAGTACAATGACCCCTTAAGAGGTTTTGCGCATTTAACGTTACACTTTGTATAGCTTATGCTTATGCTTAGGCTTATGTACAATGCAAAAATAGAAAAGGAAAGTGATTTCTGAAAACAAAACTATTCTAGATAGGCTCAAAGATATTTAATATATAATTATCTATATATTACATTGTTAGTATGAACAATTACCATACTACGTATTACATGTTACATACGATGTAATTACTATAAGTTAGTTAGTTTTACAATACTAAACCACCGATTAATCTGATATTCCATAGCTATAATAATAGTGCCTACTCATCATGCTCTATAATCGCACTTAATTCCGCTGCTGGTAACCGGATATCCTCGGTTTGATTTCTTGCCCAGCCTAAATACCACACCACACACATAACATGTGCGCAGCATCCTATCGTGCGCCTTCCACTCAGACATGAACAATAGTAATGAGCGATAGCTTCCCGGCCGTTCATTTGTCGGTCAATAACAATATATGAATAATAAATCCTAGACCTTACATGTCTAGACTGTATTCTGACACGTAATAACCAAACGTCTTGCTCTGCAATGTAATCGCTAAGACCCCTTATTTGCTGCTCTCGGTACACTTCAATATTATACAAGCCCTGTACTAGGTGCTCAGCATAATAACTGCGGGCTAACTTGACTTGGTACGTACCGAGAGCAAACAGAATAAGATCATCCTCTGTAAGATTTGGGAAATCGTCAAAAACAGGCTGATCACCGGTGATGCTTTGGAACGTTGCTCTTTGTCTGTTTATATTATTACGAACAACATAGTCCGCCAGGTGATTTGGTCGATTCAAGCGGTCGTTTATAATATCCACAAATGTGGCTGCATGTACGCTATCATGTATGGGCTCCTGAAAAGCGTTAATTAGTGCAGCTGCTATTTTAAAGTCTTCAAACATATGGTTTAAAGCCCGATTAAAATAGTCTTGGCGAAACAATTTGAAGTCACGCTTGAATCGACCATTTATTACTTCTACCACCCAGCGGCAAATGGTGACCAATCTAGACCTATTCGCTTGTTCGGTTGTGAGCTGATCTGCACCGCGGTCTTTACTTTCAGGCATATAAGCAGAGTAATGAAATTGTGACAAATCAGGAAGGGCGTCTCTAAACCCACGATCTAGTATAAATATATCGTTACGACGAAAGAACCAATGAAATGTACCTTCCTCGTCATATAACATTCTTTGTAATATAGTTGCGTCTGAATCAGTAGCTGCGTAGGGTCCACAAACATCTAAAATATAACCATCGCAGCTTACTATAATGAATGGTTTTAAAAGGTTGGAAAACTTGTGTAAACTATACGTATTTCTTTGGAAAGAATAATTGGAACTCTTCTGAATGTAGATGTATGTTCCGTCCATTATCGCTATTGCATGTCTGTCGTCTAATGTTGAATCAGGGTTTCCAAACAAAGCATTCGGTACGTAGAGATTGCGTTCAACGAGCATTCTTCTGTCGACGTGATTGAAACCCAGGTGCCTAGGCACAAACTCGGCAAATAAACAATCTCTTGCGGTTTTCAAATGTCTTTCAAGAGTTCTCCTACTCATTTGAAAGAGCGTGGCAAGTCTTTCGTTGCATTCACCAGTCCGCAACTTCATCAAATAAATGGCTAGAGCAGTTTTGGAATGTGAACTAGACAAGGAAGGCGTTTGTTCCAAAATATCGTAGAATTGTTCTCGACTAAGACCCAAGCGCATATGTACTTCATTGGTGTCCATATTTTCAATATTTTCAAAATCTAGAACAGAGCTTCTTGACACAGCTTCTTTCATAAGACCCATCATGTGTAAGAAATGAGTACTATTAAAATCATGTCTTAGAATTGGACTATCAATGATCTCGTCCCAGTCATTGGACCTTAGATGTGTTTCACATACTCTTGTTTCTTTTGGTATATATAAGTTGGCATCCATAAGAAGTGATATCCGTATATTTTGAGGAATCCGATGACGTGTAGTATTTCTACATCTCTCAAACATACAGACCGCTGCATTGTTAGGCACTCTAGAATACTCATCAATCTGTAGTACACATTCGTGCGAGGCCGGGTTTGGATTAGGCTGGACAGCACGTTGAGCTCGTTGCCAGCATGGTCGACAAACGTATTCCAGACCGTTATATTCAATCTGGAAAAATCATATTAACTTATAAGTAAACTACATACCTAGTGATGTGTAACATTAATAAAAAAATCGTCTGAAGTGTTTTACAGGTAAAATAAAACAAAAGAAATGACTCATGCAAGTCAGCAGGTAGCAAACTGTCGATGTTTCGCAAGTCGTTAGCACATTCCTATTGTTACTGACATTTATTACAGGACGACTCTACTCACTAGAACTCAAAGGTCATGTTTCGCTGTGACAACTGTAGTAATATGTTATTTACTGTTATGTTCGTCCAAGACTATTATTATTAACATTAAAAAAACTTACTTGATGTGGGGCAATAGCTTCAATAATATATTGAGCATTTGCGGCATTTTCCTCAAAAAATGCATGGGTTATCTCGAATGATCTTCTGTTAACCACTGACCGATTGCACAAAACACACACTGGTCGATTTTCCGCCATATTCAACTAAACCCGGTTTGTAAGTAGAATCGAGTCCAAAAACGTATGCCAAGTGATCAATTTAGGATAGGAGTAAACAAAGTCCAGTATGCAAGCAGAGGTCGAAAGGTTTATAGAAGCACAAGGTAAATCGATGAACAATCGCACAGTACACAACGACACAAGCGTAACCGAAGGACTGCGCGGAAGAAGCGCGCGCGCACCGCTTGCCAGTTGCTTTGTTCTTGCTCGAAGCTGATTGGTCCTCCGCTTTAACAGGGTTGCTTTGTTCTTGCAAGAAGCTAATTAGTCTTCCGCGTTAACAGGGTTGCTTTGTTCTTGCTCGAAGCTGATTGGTCCTCCGCGTGAGCAGGTAGTTGAGTCAAACCGGTGGGTTTTGTTGTGTTGATGATAATAAGTGAAAATAACACGTGTCACGACACGTTTTGAAGTAATATTAAAGCATTACACACACTTATAATATAATAATTATGCAAAAATGCTCTATACAATAACATTGTACTGATATTTAAATATCTCTTTTTCTAAATGAAACACAACGTAACGCCCATAGTAAAAGTTATTCCTAACTAACAGTACTTTCATTTGACACTAATTTGAAAACTGGCCGCCGACCGCCCAAAATGCCCATTCTCCTTTAAATTGAAATGTCTGGGCTAGGCAAGTAGTTAAACGCTATCGATCCAAGTAATTTGCCTAACCGTTTGATTGAAACGGCGTTTAGTGAAATGGTTAGGCGGTTGACCAAACGGCTAATTAAACCAGTTGGCTGCGACATTTATATATACATACAAATATTGCTCATTTAATAGTATAGGATAATATATATATTAGGTCTTTACCTATGAAATTGCCGTTCTGCAGTACTGGCCATTTCAAATCAAAATAATTTTTGTTTGGCTAAGAATTCTAATTTCAAATTAATTTTATTTTAAAAACATGGATTTTTTTTTCCAAAAGTAGTCATTTGTTTATTGATTAGTGTTACATTTTCATCACATTTCAATCTTTTTCGTCATCATGGATACGTTAAAAATTCGAGTAATTATGGAATATGAGTACCGTCGTGGCAGCAACGCGGCACAAGCGGCACGCAACGTCAACGACGTTTACGGAGCTAACACTACAAACCAACGCACCACTTGTTATTGGTTTGCTCGCTTCCGTTCTGGAAATTTCGACCTGAAAAATGAACTTCGCGGGAGTCCGAAGACTTTGGTCGACAATGACGAATTAAAGGCGATTGTGGAAGCTGATGATACACAATCTACGGCTGAATTAGCAGCAGCTTTCGACGTTAGCGTCAAAACAATATTGGTCCATTTGCGTCAAATTGGCAAGGTAAAAAAGCTTGACAAATGGGTGCCCCACGAACTCAATGATCGCCAGCGCGAAGTACGCGTCGAGACGTGCCTTGCACTGCTCAACAGACATACAAATGAAGGAATTTTGAACCGCATTGTTACCTGCGATGAAAAATGGATTCTGTTTGATAACCGCAAGCGCTCAGCAAGTTGGTTGGATCCTGGTTCAGCACCTAAACAATGCCCTAAACGAAAACTTACCCCTAGAAAAGTGATGGGTCACTGTTTGGTGGTCTAGCGCCGGTGTGATTCATCACAGCTTCTTACCAAACGGGGTGAGCATTACTTCAGATGTGTACTGTGAAGAACTGAACACAATAATGGAGAAGCTGGCACATCTCCAACCAGCATTGGTCAATCGCTCGTCTCCGCTGCTCCTGCACGACAACGCGCGACCTCATACTGCACAGCAGACGGTCTCCAAGTTGCAAGAACTGGGGTTGGAAGCTCTCCGTCATCCGCCCTACTCACCAGACCTTGCGCCTACAGACTACTACTTTTTCGAGAATTTGGATAACTTCTTGGCGGGAAAAAAATTCAATACCCGAGAGGCAGTACAAAATGCCTTTGAAGAATTTGTTGCCTCCCGTCCAGCTGATTTCTTTAAGAAGGGCATCAATAAACTGCCACTGCGTTGGCAAAGATGCATTGATTGCATGGGTGATTACTTCGATTAATACAAATAAAAAATGCATGAAAAAAATTAGTTTAAATTTTTTCGTACAAAACGGCAATTTCATAGGTAAAGACCTATTATAACCTACACTGTCCCACTGCTGAGGACAATATACACTTCTGGACACATCTTTTGGCCCACCTTGTATTTTCAGTTTCGTTTGGTCCTAGCTAAAATTTTATATTAGGTCGAGCAAAAAGTTTTTATGCAGTTTTGAACCTGGCACATTCACAATTTCATTCAATAGTCTTTTTTTGAATTTCGAACACAGAATTTAAAGAAACAAAAGACAATTTGGAGCCTGTTTGTTGATATCAAACAATCGAATACTAAGAAAACTTGGTTTTATTGGTTTACTTGGATTTAATTCTTGAAAAAGTGATTGATATCTTTGGTTTTGCAACAAACATTACTTATTCTTAACATTAAGGTGAGGTTCTATCAATAATCTATGGATAGGGTGCCTGCCGTTTTGCCAAAAAGATTTTGGCAAAATTTCATTACCCAAACAAATTTTAGCAACCTTTTTTTATACCATTGTAATATTTCGAATGATTTTAGTACGCATATTTTCATTTGGTCAAAATACTTACTTGGCAAAATATTACTAAGTATAATGTCATTATGGAATTTGGTCTTTAATCAAATGATTTATTACAGCAAACAATCTTCAGACAATAAACGTTTGGTGAAATGATTTGTTAAGACAAAAAATATTAAGGCAAAAATAAGATTTTTAGACATTTGACTTGCTGGTTAAATTTGATGACTTTTGCGTACTTCTTTGTAAGATTTTGTGCTTGAATTTGTCTGAAACAAGTCAAATTTATGGTTACTTGATATTAGTTTATTTATGGAAGTAGTTAGAGTAGGTTAATTATTTTAAAAAAAATGGTTAGGTTAGGTTAGGTTAAAACTGTGACCTCCTACGCACGAGCCGAGCGAGCGAAGCGACCGGTGTCGCGGTAGCGGCCGGCGAGTGCCAGAAACGACTTGCAGTAATAGAAAAAAGAGATTGTTTTTAGTAGGTTACCCGGAACTGAATTATTTAGATTAGGTTAATTACTTATTTTAAAAAAATGGTTAGGTTAGGTTAGGTTAACACTGTGACCTATTACCTACTGTGCCAGGAACGACTACATTATATAGAAAAAGAAGAGCACACATTGAGCGCCATTTATGATTTACCTCCTACCCACTTAGTAGTTCACATTTTTGTCATTGAAGTTTGACTGAATAGGAAAGGGTGAATTGAAAACTGACGATACTAAATAAGTATTTGGCTTATTTGATTTTGCATAAAAACTGTTACTTATTCCAAATGAAATATTTGACTAAATAAAAAATGTTAGAAGTACTAGTTGGTAAACAAGTTATAGTTTAAACGTTCATTTGCCAAACATTAGGTTTGCGTTACAACTTTTTGTGAATAGATTTTTTGCTAAGTAATAATTTGGCAAATGAAATTATGCGAAAAATTTTTTGGGAAGTGAAAATTTCTCAAATTCCTTTTGGTCAAACAAGGGAGACCCCTATGGATACCTCACCTGAAGTCGCCGCCCAAGCTGTGGCACTTATTCAGGCCGGACACAGCCAAAGAAACGTGAGTGCTCAACTTAATTAAAGTCGATCTGCGGTCCGAAATGTTTATCGGAGGTACCTAGAGACTGGCGGCTTTGTTCGTCGCCAAGGAAGGCCACGATCTCGGGTCACAACTGAAAGGCAGGATCGATTCATCGTGACGACTAGCTTGAGAAATCGTCACCTTACCTCCATTGAGATACAAAACCAACTTCGCGACTTCCACGGAGTATCTGTGAGCGCTCGAACTGTTCGGAGAAGGTTAAAAGAACGCGATATGGTACCACACAAGCCAGCTAATGGCCCCAAACTAACGCGAGCCCACCGAACAGCGCGCCTTCATTTCGCACGCAGTCATTTAAATTGGACACAGCAAGATTGGAGCCGTGTACTCTTTTCTGATGAGTCTAAAATTGTGTTACATGGCAATGATGGAAGGAATAAGGTCTACCGACGTAAGGGAGAGCGTTTCGCACAATGCTGCTTTGAAGAGAGGGTTGCTTATGGCGGTGGCTCATGGACTGTCTGGGGCGGTATATCCGCGAGCGGGTAAACTCAACTTGAGGTTGTTACAGGACCACGGCTGCCAACATTAAATGCTGAAAGGTACATTCGTGAGTGCTTAGAACCTCACGTGATACCATACGCGGACTATGTGGGCCCAAATTTCCTTTTTATGCATGATAATGCAAGAGCCCATGCGGCCGGCATCGTCAGGGAATATCTTCGGGATGTGAACATCACAGTTATGGACTGGCCAGCCAGATGCCCAGACATGAACCCCATTGAGCACATGTGGGACGAGCTAAAAAGACGTGTTAGGGCTCGTCAGCCAGTTGCCCAGATGATGCAGGAGTTGAAGACTGCCATAGAAGAGGAATGGGAGATGATCCCTCAAAATTTCATAGAGCGGTTGATAAACTCTATGCCTAATCGTATGAGAGCTGGTAGATGCCCATGGAGGCAACACGCGTTATTAAATTAAACCTTTATTTGATAAAACATGTTTTTTATTCAAAAATCAATTGCCTTTAACAAGGCGCATATCCGACTTGTTAGGCGTAGCTCCATGTCGTATGGTATTCTGAATTCAAATTTAAAACAATACGATCGAAAAAGATGGTAAAATGTATCAGGTTTAAAACTGCATCAACAGTTTTTGTTCAATCTAGCAATCATATTTCGGTAGGAGCCATCGAAACCTAAACTCTAAGGTGGGCCAATAGATGTGTCCAGAAGTGTATTTATGTTTTATTTTATTTTAACAGGTGCATGGTAATTTGCGCCGCTTGTTCGTTTCTGTTTGGCTGGCACGTTCATGAGAAGGCCATTCTCTTGATATTGATACCATTGAGGTTAGTAAACATAAATAGTATAAATACTAATTTTTTACAACCTGTTGCAAATAGATTTTATGTCTGGGTGTTTTTTTATAATAAAATGTTGATAAGAGTGACTGAGTGAGGTTGAGGAGTGAGACTGATGTAGCCTCTTGTTATGTGCACACAAATTAATAAGTTTACATTTATTTTCAGCTTCCTGTCTGTGCTGGGCGACGTCGATGGCAAGCAATTTTTAATTTTAACAACAGTCGGGAACTATTCTCTGTTCCCGCTGCTTTTCCCAAAGAATTTATTTTCTGTTAAGTTTTTTATATTGTTAACGCACGTAGCTTTAGCTTTTGTTAACGTTCGAACTTTATATGAACCTGCTAAGGTTAAAGGTGGTAGAAGAGTGAGAGTACTTAGATTACCTATGTTAATGCAAATAGAGTCTTTATATCTCTATGGTCTGATAGTTCTATGTGTCTATGAGAACGGAATTCACGTTCTCTGGGGCTTAGACAAGACCTTGCCGTTTTTACCACTGATGCTCACGTCTGTATATTGTGCACTAGGAGTGATATATGTTTGGCTTCGGTACTATTATTATTTCTTAACATTCAATGTTAGTCAAGTTCCTACTTTATGTTCAGTTAACTTAGCAGAAAAATATAAGAAGACGAGTTAAATATGTAAGTATAAGATATAATATTGAACAAGTAGGGCAGTATTGTCTACCACAGCATGTGCGACGTGCATGACACGGATATCTGTACAAAGAGAGTAATAAATAGCTACAACGCTACAAGGTTAATTTGATGCGTGGCCACGTCGTGGAACTACAGTCCGGTCGTCGAGAGAAAGCGTCCTTGACACCTGTCAAGTTTCATAATAACGAATATGTGTTTTACGAATTTGATCCTTATTACTTCTATAAATTGTCCAAGTGACAGGTGTCAGGAACGCATTCTCTCGACGGCCGGACTGTAACACCCATACATAGAGTATAGACTGAGCTATAGTCACACAAGAGTGACCACTCTCTAGAAAGACAAAGCGAATATGCGGCCAATATACATGTTTCTTTTCTGTATGCCTGTAATAACAAAGGCATAGTGTTCCAATTTTAATTAATAGGAAAAATATTGAAAATTACTGTGAAAAGAAAAAGCTCAGATACGAGACTAAAAAAAAATCTTTTCATTAAGTAATATTTTTTTTCACAAATGAAATTGTGACAATTAAGAATAATGAAAACTATTTTTCTATAATGTTATTAAAAGAAAATGTATTTTTCCTTTTTTAAGGCGATCTAAGTCTTGAAAGCTTTATTTGATTGATTATTAATAAATTATCGATTTTCCAAAGATTATACTGATTTACTGATTTACTGATTTTACAAGCATGAAACATGATACAATAAAGTCAAAACATCATTGGATCAATCAGAATTCTAGAAAGAGACAACTACTGGCCACAAATTAGCTTTGTCTCTCTCGTACTTTTCGGTCCGTATTCACTGCACAACTGAATACGGAACGCTCAGTCCCTTCTGTATGTCTATGGTAACACCGCTATATTTTTTTATCAATACACAATGGCAGTGACAATTTCACAAATGAACAGCCCCCCGTCCCCCGTCCCCCGTCAATGTCATTCAGGCGCGCCAAAAGAACCTTGTAGCACTCCTACTAAAACAATTGAAGTTGGCTACATTAACGTCGACTTACATAGTACTTTTATATAGGTAGCCGACTGCAGAGCCGCGTCTGTAGTACATCTTTCGTTGAAAGCACTGTACGTACGACAACGTTTAAAGGCTCCATCTTCGGAAAAACCGAAATATGGCGAATAAAATGTGACTATCGACCAATATAAATTTATTTATATTTCCACCTAAATTATTATAGATTGTTGCACTAATTCTGTCACGTTAAGTTTTCCGAAGATAAATGATAGAACCTTTGAACATTGTCATACTGTACTTTCAACTTTATAAACAAATATCTGTAAAAGAACAAAAATGTGTGCGTAGGTCACCTTGCTCTATACAACGCTTATTCGTAGATACAACGTACAGTGAGCTGCATCAATTGGGTACCCTAGTTGTATTATATTACAACTGGGGTACCCAATTGATACAGCTCACTGTACGGTCAGCAACAGAAGTCGGTTAACACTGCTACTTTTTGACGTCATCTAAATTAATACAACATGATTCGATAAACTGCTTTTTTTCGTTTAACCGTTAAGAGTTAATGTTCTTAAATTTCAAGTACTTCTGTTCCGATTTGAATTAAATATTTCGTTTAATAATTAAGATTAAAAAACTGCAAGTGTTAATCGACTTTTTTTAATGACTGTACCTTGCCCGCGCTACGATGACAATGCAGTCTATGTTATCATTCCACTAATAGTCGACGAAGAAGTTAGTGAGAAATTATACAGTTATACGAAACTAATTATGCGCCTCGGCAATATTCGTTTTTCCGGAGTACCTTCCAAAGCCGGGATAGATAATTTGAGTAGTTCTAAAAATCGACACCAGTTGGCGCGTCAGTCAATGTAAACCTGTCAAAACATTGTTTTCTTATGCGTATATTCTAAAATGTGATATAATTCATAAATTCACACGTAGTCTACCATTAAACGATGCCTTCATTATATGTTGTGCCACATTGCTCTTCAAGAACAACAGGGCTTCGTTTTCTAAGCGATATAAATAAAAAGGAGAAAGACGTGGCTCGATAAAATACGTCGAGAAATTTTTTAATCGATACCACATTCTTGCGTATGCAAAAATCACGACCTATTTTTATTTCAGTGCAGTATATTATGAATTTATGACAGGGCTGGAGCAAATTTGACCCTTTAAAAAAAACTGAATTGAATTAATTTAACTTCCTGTTTTCTTCAGCCACATGAGTTGGAATTAGAACCCAAATTCTTAGTTCCTTAACCTGGCAAAATAAAAAGTTAATCCATGTTGTGAAAATTCCAATAACTGATGTTTCACTAATATCAAATCTGAATGCCAATTATTTGTTAGTCATACCACATCATAATTTAATTATTGTCAGGAAAAAATCATTGGCATGTGACAACAAAATGTGTTTTATTTGTTTTAGCTGAGCCCGAGTGGCAGACAACATCACATTATACCCAATTAAACCAACACGATATACCAAACTGTCAAATTTCTCCAAATGATTTTAAACCTTAAAATGTTGTTGATAAAGTTCAAAAACTAATAAGAAAATTTAACAGTTTGTAGTAACTTGACCTGCTGCTGTGTGTAGGTACTTATGGTGATTTACAGCAGGGCCGAGTGTACAATATGACTTGACTACGTGTGAATTTATGGATTATATCACATTTTAGACTTTAAACATATGAAAACAATGTTTTGACACGTCTACATTGACTGACGCGCCAACTGGTGTTAATTTTTAGAACTACTCAATGATTACCTACGAATAAGTTTTCGTTTATCGTATTTCTAAAAATAAACGAAAATAATCGAGTTGCGTAATTAATCTCTTTCTACTGTCAGCTTATTCGTAGTCGGAACTGATGATTTTTAAATAAATGTAGATTTAAGCTGAGTCAAAGATCGCTTGTAAATGAATTGATGTGATAGGCATGTAAATATTGCTGTCTTATGACACAAAGAGGCATAATAAAGGTTTTATAAATGAAAGGTTGTTTTTTATTTAGCATGTATTTAAGGCGAGTCTAGCTGCTAACCGGCAGCGTCACAATTGAAAAATTAATAAGTCTGGAGATATGGAACATTTTGAAAGTTCCTATACACACATTTTTAGTCAGATGTGGTAGAATTTTTTGTATAAAAAAAAATCAACACTAAACCTCCTAGGTTCGAAGTTGGAAAGTTAAGGAGGATGCGCTGTGGTAGCCCGCGAAATTCAAATTTTCTTGCGTTTTATGCAATTTGAAGGTCCGTGTCAGGTTGTGTCTTCATCATAATTTTAACCAGTGGCGTGCACTCCATACATGCAGATAAGCTCTGCATATCCTGTAGTCCCATACATACATGCCCCTCGAAATGATAAATAACTTGAACGCAAGAAAAATCATGGTAATAACTATATTAATCTAACTTATTAGCTATCTCACTGTTTATAACGCGATTTACGCGCCATCTATTATTTTTATTTGAAACTAATTTCTTGAAGCGAGCGGCGACAACCGCGCAGGCAGCGCTCCCGGTGAGCATAAGCAGAACAACGCCGTGCTTATTCTTCATACAACGCAACCCGTGTAGTTTCACGCACACAGTGTGACTGTGTGCGTGAAAATGTATGCGTGTGTTTAAGTTCTGGAAGCACAGCTTATTTTGCAACCCGTCCAAATTGAGAAGCCGTAAAAGCACCGCTTAGTTGTTGATTACAGAGGGTTGACTTTTTTAGTCGGATTGACCAAGATTAGTTCGTATTATTTTGTAATTGTAAAGTTTTTACACGCTTTTATTCAACTTGCAATGTTTGTTTGTTTTTTCGCCATATTGTTTTGATTTGATTGTTTTTATTGGCGCAAGTGATTGACTGTATATTATTATGTAATTATTTTAATCATTTGTAAAAAATTGAAAATTATACCTGTGAGACCTGTGCTGCCGAAGTGTGTTAAATAAATTAAAATCTGCCGCTTTTCGACGTTATATTTTGAGGAAAAAGTTAAATTCATTGTAAACGGAAGGTGTGAACCCGGGTTTTATTTAACTCAAAAAAAAAGGTAATGCCTCTCGTTATTTTCATAGAAAAGTTTTGTGATACCTAATTATTACCTACTGGCAAACATGTTGTGTATACACAACCTGGCCTTGGAGGAGGAGCTGGGGTGGATCGAATAATCGATTTTCCCACCCGTTCGCAAAATACGCGTATTGACGTGGAGTTATGGACACCAGCCCGTATTACCTATTGTAGTAACCTAAGGTGAATAATTTATTCTGGTAACACTGTAATAGAGTATGGTGACCACTCGTTCGTTAGTCCGACGCGTAAAGATTTTTGGACCATAGGTACCTTTTAAAAACATACAGAAATAAGACTCTTTATTGTTTTACATACTTAAGCTTTTCTACGTCTGTTAATAAAAAGATGCATTAAGTATATTAAATTTTGTAAGAGCAACGTAGATGTCTTGTATTTGTCTAATACAAGACAAACTCAAAAGGACACGTACGTGTGTTTACACGGAATAAAGCAAAGGCGTGCGTCGATCGCGGCATGAATATTCATAGCAGGCTAAACACAGCCGTCGTGCACCTTATTACACGCAAATTTTGAGGTGCGAAGTGACACTTATGTGTTGTCATTGATGCAAATATCTTCTGAATTCGTTTAGGTACTATGGGACGTGAAATTATTTTACTCTACGATGAAACCGCATAAAGAAACACCGCTCTTCTAGAAATCTGTTGCACGGGGCAGTGGATTCGCAAATATCAACTTTAGCGACACAGCGCCGCATAATATGCGTACTTGAGATCTTTGTGTGAGTAGAGCGGAATCAAATAGCCATATCACAAAAATAATTGCGATCTTTGAAAATCGGCCATACAAAGAGCAGGGCCTTACATGGGTCACCCACCTTACATACACCTCATGTAGTGTGTAGGGTAAAATATATGCGGGGGTGCGACCCGGCTTAAGAAATTTCTCATTAGCCCCCCCCCCTGGGCCAAAAGCGGGGTACGCCCTCATGGGCGTACCCCGCTTTTGGCTTACTTGACTTTACCTCAAAAAAATTGTGTAGGTAAAGGGAGAAGTGATAAACATACCAATATGCTTGAAATGTTGATGATTACGAAAAAAAAACTAACACTGGTATTGAAAAACGGTGAAATTTAAAAGGTAGGTAAGTACCAAAATACTCAGACGAATAAAAAAAGGTTCATCATCATCATCATCATCATTCTCCTGCCCTTATCCCAATCTATTTGGGGTCGGCGCAACATGTCCCTTTTTTCCATACTTCTCTATTAGTCGTCACCCCTTACTATAGTCTGTATTTTTTAACAAACGAGTACCGAAAATTTTTCCTGCGTTGCTATTGGTCCACGTAATCAACATAAAGTCCATTCCGCACAAACCAAACGCTGTAGTTACATGTACAGTGGGCTACATCAATTGGGTACCCCAGTTGTATTAACATTTTAATACAATTGGGGTACCCAATTGATGCAGCCCACTGCACATTCAGTTGAGTCATCGACTACCTGCGCGTCGCACGTGTTTTAGTGAGTGAACCAGACGATATTGTTTGTGTGTGAGTCATGGCGGACATGTCTCCTGTACAGAAAATTTTAGAAGTATTCAATATGAACGGGCCTTAACAATTTCAAAACAAAACAAAGGCGTTGCCCCACCCCGACCAATGACCCATCTCACTCTGTCAATATCGGAAATGTGCGACACATAACTCAGTACTCGTTTGTTAAGAAAAAACAGACTATAGCCAATCTCATCTTTCATACAGTCCATCCATTGTTTCTTTGGTCTTCCCCTACTCTTAGCCGACGTTCGCACGGACGTAAAAAAATCGTGGCGGGATTTTATCGCTCACTAGATTTTCATCTCTCGTTGTTGAGCCGAGTATTGAGAATCCAACCTAACAACAACAGAGTGTATTCTAGCCAGGGACCGTGCAACCCCGGTTAAGAGTTAAGTCTTTCGAAGGGGTAAGCCGTTTATGAGGTTACCTTTATCATGTGTAACTCCTTGAATGGGTTTTAGGTTTGAAACGCAGTAAAAGGGTTATCCCTTCAATAAGCATAACACATTGAATGGGTTCTATACTTGAAATCCAGTGAAACGGCTACCCCTTCATTATGATAGCCTATACAATATAAGGGTTTTGTTCGGGTTACCGTATTAGCTATTTGCAACCATCATCGAGAGATCATTTTACATTGCTCCGAGTCGGAATGTTATGCTGTTTCGTTTTTAAGAGTTGAAGTGAAACCCTTTTGAACGGCTTAATTTAAACCGTTCAAAAGGGTTACTCACATCGTATGGGTTTTTGTTTAACCGCTTAGAAAAACCCTGTCGAAAACCAACCCTTTCAATGATTAACCAAAATGGTCCCTTAAAGCCATTCAAAATGTCCGTGACCACCGCCGGACCACCAACGCCTATCGCTTCCATATTTGGTAAATCGTTACTATTCCATTGGTACCAATTAATACTCGAACAACAACATTGGTACCCTAGTAGTTTTCGAGAAAATCGACTTTGAAGGTGGTCCGGCGGTAGTCACGATCCCTTCAGCAGGACCACCATGAGCGTCGGAAAAGGGGGCATGCTACAGCTATTCTAAGTATACAAATAGTTAATACCCTCATATGTGATTCATTTCGTAAAAAAAAACAGATCTGAAACATTTGTATTTACCGAGAAATCAACGATGATGACTTTCCGCTCTCGTTCAGCAGGACCACGACTTTGAATGTTGATTACAAGTTTGAGGAGTTTGTCGCTTTCCTCAAACCTACATAGAAAGTTACTACCCTGCAAGATAAAATCAGTACCCAAAATTCAAAATGCGGACTCCAGTAGTTTACGAGATATACCGTGCCATTGGTGGGGTGGCGGTAGTCACGGTGTAAAATTTTCATTTCAAGATTTCCCTATTAAAAACTCTGTGATTTCTTCCCAAATTTACACAAAAGTTACTACTCCTAAAGAAGATACGGTGACCGAAAATTCAGTTTCCTAATTGTTGTGTATAAAGAGAAATTAGCTTTCATTACTTTTCCATACTAAATCTACGCGTATAACCCGACCAAATTAAGTTGTCAGTGGTATTGAGCTGTATAAGAGATGTACACTCGTGCACATAAATTTATGGATGTCGGAATAGTAGTAGCGTTCATAATCTTCAAATTTTATACAAACTATACTTAGGTACATAATTAAGATAAAACCTTTGTTAGTGACGTGGGTAGGTAGGTAGTTACGTACTCGAACAATTATTTTTCTGAATTGTACCTTCTGTGTTGTTATATTATTAGTTTTATCGTTTTCTGAAACCTATAAATATGGAGACATGTGAACTCTTTTAAATTGCTTAATATTCATTTATTTCTTTGTCTAAAAAAAATTGAAACCATAAACGAATAAAAAAATTCTCGATGTATCCACGACACGCTTCGCGAACGCTTACTCGCTTACTCCAGTAATAACCTGCGCGCCATGCCACATTAAAAAGTTTTGGACCATAGACAAGATAAAATAAGATTCGAAATCATCTGAATCTGTCAGTTAGCTAGTTTTGTTTGTTGTTCTCTGAGTAGAACTTAAAATTAACCCTGTATCATGAGGATACATAATTACTTTCGTGTGAATAAATAACACAGCCAAATGATCTCCGTTTGAACGCGTCTTGACAAGCTCTATATAGTTTGTGCGTCTTGACTCACGTTTTTTGACGAAATTTAAGTAAGTCTAGATGTAATTACAGCAGGTAACTATTTTAATTTATTAAATAATTAAAATGTATTAACAAGTACTTACCTACGTATTTACAATAGTAACTTATTTTTATTTTTCAGATTAAACTTGGATTAAAGTAAAATCATCTAGTTTTCTTATTCGAGACTTATCTTCAAGGAGTTTGTGTGAAGAAGTCTGTCTGGTAAGTTTATAATTCATTTATATAGATACATAACTACTTAAAGAAGTATACATGTGCTCAAGATAACAAACAACTATCCCATTTCATCCGTTTCATTCTAGAAACCTGTTTTGGTTTATTGTCTTAAGAACTTAGGTAGGTAAATAATTGAAAACGCGCGCCGCGCCGCACCGCACCGCCCGGGAAGAGTAGAGGAGTATGCGGCGTGGCGTGATGGCGGCAGAGCGTTGACAACGTAGCAGCGACGTACTATACGTTTCAACTAAGAATAGGACGACTCTAACGCCATATTGTGACAACAATGGGGTATTTTCCGGGCGTTCCTAAAAGGCTCAAAAGATGGCGCTGTACGAAGTGTAGCGATTCTGTCACTGCTCAATGTTGTTGGTTTAAAAATATTTCGTCATTTTAGTCTATCTCGAAACTCCAGTAATATTTTATTGCAATCAGAGACTATTCGCTATTTAGGATACTTATTTCGAAAAACGCACCCACGATACAGGAAGAAACTCCTAGTGTGGGGCAACGTTTTAATGAAAAAGAAAGAAAAGAAAAATAATTTTGCCAGGGATTTTAGAGTGTAGGATAAAAAGTTTTTGTAATATCTTCTGAGTATCGAATCTAGGTATTTATCATGATGTGTTTATTTTTGTAGGTATTTAGCCATTATTTTTATTTCTGATGACATTCATTAGCCTGTAGTAATACCTACCACTGAATAAGGAATCCTACCTCTATGAGTAATACTTTTATTTATATTTTTTTATATTAAAAAAAAAGCGTTGCCCCACACTAGGAATTTCTCGTGTGTCGTGGGTGCGTTTACAAACACTTGAACTCACATACATAAACACCCGAGCTACCGGGCTGACAACCTTCCATTTGACACAAACATTAGTGACATTGCTCCTTTCCACTAGATCTTTTTTTGACTGCGATTTCCTTTTTATTTTGATAGTTTTATTTTATCTTGAAAACAAACAACTAGGACACTGATTACTGCACTGTGGACTGTGGATTACTTAGGATTTTTTGGGACTGATTCGCCATACTTGGAGTAACGCCATCTATCTATGGCAAGTAAACAAAAAACAAAAGATCGCCCGTTACATTTAACAAAAAACTTTTGTTTTCAAAAATAGTTACTATCGTTATTATCTTGTTAATGTTATTTTTATAAAATTATTGTTTATTTAAGAGCATGGAAGTATTAGAAAAGCGTGCATGAAGTCACGATCTGGCGCCCTAGCCGTCCTATTCTTAGTTGGAACGCGTAGTAGTTTATAATTTAGTAGGAAATAGGTATAAGTAATTACTAAGTGTGTAGTTATTTAAATAAAAAAATATGTACAGACGCCAGCACATCAACCTACCCCAATCTTTCCCAATCGAACATGAACCTTCTTCTTTTGTGATAACGTTGAAAATCTATTAAAAAAAATAGACAGACTGGGGTAGCTTGCTGTGTTGGCTAGTTAGTATCATACAGCCAATATAATACAGAATCATACAGCCAATTATTGGTTCAATGCAAGCCGCTGCAAGATTCCTAGGTTTATTTTTTCTAGGTTTCCTAGGTTTTAGATTTGGCTGTAAGATTCTGATTCGAATTAAACTAAAAATATTTTCGTATACCTACCTGAGTTTAAGTAGGTACTAATTAGCCAGCACATCAATCTCAATTGTTAATAATATTTGTTATTTTCAGGCATTTGCTAAATATATAAAAACCACAGGCTACAAAATAAAATCGATGGATGGACAAAATGTCAAATTTCAGCATCTTCAAATTTCAAGCCTATGTAGCTGTATGGACTTGGAACCGGAACTACACGGTATTATTAATATTCTAAGACTGTTTTTACTTGTTTTTGTGATCGATATAATTTAATTTCACTATTGCCTTAGTCAATATACCTCGTCAACATAGTTTTAGTGAAAAACATGGGAGGTAGAAAACCACAAGTATCGTTAGAGCATCAGAAGGAAGTGTTTAATAACTTCAAAGATACCTTAAAGTTGCCACTTCCTCCGTTAAGTGATAAAGTGTATGAAGAAATATTTTTAAAACTTAACTGTAAAATGTCAAAAAAGGCAATTTACTTGTCGATAAAAAAGAATTTCAACTTTTTTTTTGACGTAACGACAGACAATTTAGCTTCAATTAGTAAACATGATGAACAGGACGGACTATCCGTATCATCAGATAGTGACTGGAATTGTGATTCTATTAAAAATACAAATAGCTATGTTAATAATTTCGAAGTTGACATACATACCTGGCGCAAAATCCAGCCAAACGCATTTTATACGAAACGCAGTGATCATAGTAAGCCATATTCCCTGTACCATAAGAAATATTTTTTAAGAGGAAATGCGTGGACTTCTATCTTTCGAGATGAACTATGGAAAAATATTAAATCTCCATGTAATTGGATCTTTAAAAACCATCAAGTGAAAAGTGAATTCGAGATATCTACCTGTGGAATTTGCAAGCAATGCTCGGCTAAAATTATGTTACATACAAAAATGAAATCTGAAAATTTTATTCAATTTGATTATTCAATTTTTAATTTTAATGCGGAATTCCACCATTCCCCTTTAATTAAAGTTAGATCAACTACGCTGAAAAAAAACAAGTTGTGTGAGTTATTAAGAAATAAACCAGCATCGGTCGTTCACAAAACCCTATCCACCCAATTACATCACGATGACATTGATGCTGAGCCGTCAATTCTTCCTAAACTGAATACTCTTCGAAAAATGAAACAAAGACATAAAATGTCTTTATTTTTCAACGTAAATGTAATTTTATCCTTACAGTGTATGTGTTATACCCCACCTTATAATAAAATAATACAAAGATTCTCTGTATTCCCATTTTATATTTACTATTGGACACAGGAACAAATACGGTACTATGAGAACTGCATCAACAACTATAATAATTTAAGAATATCCGTAGATGCCACAGGCTCGATTTTTAAAAAAATTCTTCTTCCTCCATTAAATGATTATACTGAAAAATTTAAAACATATCAAAAACACAAATTTCTATACCAAGTTATGACGGACACTGTAAAAAAAGCAAGTATTCCTTTATGCCAAATGATATCAGAGAATCATGACATGATTTCTATACGTAACTGGCTAAGTACGTGGCTTCAAGGAAGGACGCCGCCTAATGAAGTAATTACAGATGATTCATCAGCCTTGATTGGGGCAGCCGTACAATCTTTTACAAGATTTACTTCTACCCAAACATATCTCGAGCACGCTTTTAAAATATTAGAAGGAAATACAACTGATTTACCAGAATGTTTCCTCCGCCTGGACAAATCACATTTTATTAAAAAATTATATAATTTGACCGTTTTAAATAATGTCGATGTAAGAGTAAAATTTTTTTATATTCAATGTATTAAATTAATTATTAGAGATGTTATTATAACATCATTGTACAAATTTAGAGGAATAACTGATAATGGCAATCTATCGCATGCGGAGCAGTCTATAGCACGATTAAAAAGTACTTTACAAAAATATAACGTAACGGATGAAGAAGAAATTGATGTCGTAAACACGTATGAAGTTGATGACAACGACTATTATCCCACAAGTGCTACCTTTACAAATTCAAAAAATATGATGTTTGATTATTGTTCCGCTGTTATTAATTTCGAAAAACAGCACATTGATGAAAACAACAGAGGAGGATTATACGAAAATATATATTACTTGCCAAACTTTCATAGTACCCTTGTAAGGCTTTTAAATAAATTGCCAATGTGGGGCAGTGTTATAAATTCATTTTTTAAGGCAGGCTATGAAAGCCCGAGCTCTTCAAATTGCGAAAGTTATTTTAAAGACATAAAAAAATATATTGTTGAATCAGATGACCGGGTTCGTATTGATGAGTTTATTATTAAACATTCAACCCATATAACAGGGGCATTAAAGTTAGCTTTGGATGATTCTGTAGTGAATCGTAGCGATATGGGATTACCAAAGAAAAATGAGAAAGAACTATCAGATGATGAATCAAGTGACGGTTTCGATTCTAGCTCCATTTTTATGAAACATCCCAGAACAGTAGAAAACTGGAGGGGAAAAGCCTTGAAAGACAAAAAAAGGACTACTATTGTTCATATACTTAAAAACGGAAATATGAGCACTTCAGGAATTGAAGGGACTCTGATTTATAACACTTGTGCCTTCGATTCTGTTGCGCAAAGCTTTGCGTATGCTTATAAAGATAGGAAAGCTTTTAAGTCATATTTAAAAGACCTAAATGATGAAACAAGTAGGTTTATAAAATCACTTTTAACTTCTCAAAAAGAAAAAAGCGCCAATGGAATATACGTAAAGCGAAGTCAAATTTTACTCAAACATTTCAAATCGGATACGTTTGAAAGTGTCAATGATGATGATCGTGATACCAATAACATGAAAACCAATGAAACCATGCTAGTAAATGATGATATTGATCATGAAATAGAAATAGGCACAAGCGAAAACATTAAACCTATCATAAAAAGTGTTGATTGTCAGTGTAACGTTTCTAAAATAATAGAGCAAATACTTGGGGAACACTTTTTTAGTGCTTTAAGAGTCAAAGAATGTTCCAACAAAGATTGTGAGATAAATAATAATAACCCACGGAAATGTAGCTACCTGCCTATAAATATAGACACTATACAAAAAGAGGGTATCGCTTCTCTGAATTCGACAGCAGAAGCCTCTTTAGAAGAGGAGAGCAAACCTTGCACCAAATGCAAATACGGTTACTGTAAGTTTAAATACGAACTAAACAATGTGTTATTTTTTGAATTCAATTACGAAATATCTACCGAGGTAAAAAAAATTCCAGAATTACTCAAGCTGGGAGACAAATCATATAGAGTACTATCAGCAATCATATTTGAATCTACGAAGAAAGATACAATGGGTCACTATAAAAGTTTAATATATAGACATTTACTTAGGAAGTGGCAACTTTATGATGACTTAAAATCAAAGTGTGCAAAGAGTCCTTCATTCGTAATACCGCATTGCATTATTTATACTAAAATTAATTGACCAAGTAGATAAATCGTTTAAAAGTTATAATGTTTATTTTATTTTGAGATTATTATTTTTTATGTTTACAGTTCACATAAACATTTTTCCTTTTATTTTGTTTGTTGTTTTTTTTAATAAAGATTTTTCATTATTGTAAAAATAAGTATTGCCACCTTTTTATTTTTCTAAGTAGTTAATTTGTAAATGATTAGTGTGGTCATTCACCTTACTTTTAAGATATCTAGGTATTGAAGACGTGTGGGCCTGCCGTACCTAATAATAATTAATCTGTGATTTTGAGATGGTTTTAAGAATGTTAAAACTAATTTTTATTCTATTCTTTAATTGTTGTAACTATGCATGAATATCGAAGCTTTTGCCGTTGTTATAACGAACCTATTTGCTAGATAAATAACAAAGTTATAGTTTTGTTTATGGTTCTACCTAGTTGCCTACTAGCAGGCATACTTACCGTAATAGTATCTACTGATTGATTTGTGATATTAAACCTAAGTGCACATTTTATATTGTTGATTTTTAAGTACTTAAAATTTTACTGATTTTACAAATTGTTATCGAACTGTGATCTCTATTTAATAAAACTTGTTCGATTTATAAACGTGTTTTCGATTTTTAAAATACTACTAATTCATAACCTAGCTTTAGCAAAGTAGGTATTGAATAAGTAACTAAATAAAAATATAGGTAAGTATCCAAGGTCCACAGATATCGGGCACACCGTTATCGCCGGTGTGAAGTGGCTGGAGAGGTGCCACGGCGTCCTTACCTTCCTCTTGACGCTAGACCTCACCAGACACGGTTGTTTCGGGAGGTTCTTGTATCGGATCCGGCGGGAGGATACACCCGGGTGTCACCACTGTGTGGACCGCCCGAAGAACACGGTGGAGCATACGGTGGAGGTCTGCCCCGCTTTGGCGGAACACCGCCATGTCCTCACGGAGGTGATAGGCGGCGGCGACCTCTCGCGTCCGGCCCTGGTTCAGGCCATGTTACGAAGCGAGGGGAAATGAGAAGCAGTCAAAATCAAAGCATTTATTTGAAGTAGGCCAGTTACAGGCACTTTTGAATTGTCAAAAAACATAAAAAAAATAACAATTAAAAATTATGGAGCTACAGTCCCATTCACAAGACACAATAACTGTAGATGCCCATTCCAAAGCGGCGTAGATCTCTATGGAGAAAAACGGGCAAGAAACTCCATGGACACACTTTTTCAATCAGAAAATTATCAACAAAACCTTGGTTACATCAGTCACCTCCTTCTGCGAAGCAGTGATGCTAGCGAAGGACGAGGCGGAAACTTGAGGGAGCGGTAATCCTCTATCTCAAGCCCTAGCCACCGTGGGAGACGCCCAGGGTGTCGGACATCGCGACGAGGGGGGAGGGGATTTTTAGTCCTTATAAGTCTATCATTCATCATTTCCCTTCCTCTACACACAAGGCCAAAAAAAATGTCGGTAAAAATTTGATGAAATCGACTTCAAGTACTGAAAAAATACATACCTGTTACTTATGTAATTCTTTTATACTTTCGTTATTATAGCAACATATTTTTACTGCAGTAAATTAGGTTTTTAATAATACTTCGTTTTTTAGTAGGAAAGAAATACATAAGAAATACCTATCGCTGTTTAATGATATTCATATAACAACACAGAAGGTACCTACCTACCTACGTCATTAGCAAAGGTCATGGGTAACGATAGGTGATCTTATTTATCTTAATACGTAGTACGTACCTAGGTACAGTTTGTATATAAAATATAGATGATGAACTGTAGCTACTACTATTCCGACATATCCATAAATTTATGTGCACGAGTGTACATCTCGTATACACTTTAAAACCATTGACGACTTAATTTGGTCGGGTTATACGCGTAGATTTAGTATGGAAAAGTAATGAAAGCTAATTTCTCTTTATACACAACACTTAGAAAACTGAATTTTCGGTCACCGTATTTTCTTTAGGAGTAGTAACTTTTGTGTAAATTTGGGAAGAAATCATAGAGTTTTTAATAGGGAAATCTTGAAATGAAAATTTTACACCGTGACTACCGCCACCCCACCAATGGCACGGTATATCTCGTAAACTACTGGAGTCCGCATTTTGAATTTTGGGTACTGATTTTATCTTGCAGGGTAGTAACTTTCTATGTAGGTTTGAGGAAAGCGACAAACTCCTCAAACTTGTAATCAACATTCAAAGTCGTGGTCCTGCTGAACGAGAGCGGAAAGTCATCATCGTTGATTTCTCGGTAAATACAAATGTTTCAGATCTGTTTTTTTTTACGAAATGAATCACATATGAGGGTATTAACTATTTGTATACTTAGAATAGCTGTAGCATGCCCCCTTTTCCGACGCTCATGGTGGTCCTGCTGAAGGGATCGTGACTACCGCCGGACCACCTTCAAAGTCGATTTTCTCGAAAACTACTAGGGTACCAATGTTGTTGTTCGAGTATTAATTGGTACCAATGGAGTAGTAACGATTTACCAAATATGGAAGCGATAGGCGTTGGTGGTCCGGCGGTGGTCACGGACATCATTCAAAAGGGTTACCTACATCGTATGGGTTTTGATTAAATGCTTAGAAAAACCCTATCGAAAACCCTGTCAATGGATAATCAAAATGTTCCCTGATTCTAGCGCGTCGAAAAATACACTGTTGGATTTTCAACTCTCGGCGCTAAGCAGAGCATTAAAAATCCAGTGCGCGAAAAAAATCGACGCGATATTTTTATGTCCGTGTGAACGTCGACATTCATAGTCAAAACTTTCCTCACGACATTTTCCTCATTTTCAAAAAAAGGTTCATTTGGGCCAAAAAATTACATTAAATTAAATACTTAATCTAACGAGCTCCGGATAAAACACTAACGTTCCGAAATAATTCATGGTTTAATAATCGCCCAGGAAACGTGAATATTTTTCCCGTTCACACATGAACAGATAGGTAAAGTTATTCGTAATAGGTTCAATCGCTCGATTCATTGGATTGGAAGTTTGAAAATAAAAGGGAAATGGAGCGGAAGGAGTTGTTCATTCAGATTGTGATTCAGCAATTTGTTACTTAACTTGCTGTTAGTTATTGCAATGAAAACAATAACGAGCTTTTAATAGATAGGTACCTATCGGATATAGGTACTTCCACACATTTTGTTTGATGTATAAATACAAGTAGGGACACTGAGGACACTTGATCCGTTTGGGAGATACACGATATTTTCTGAACTTCTAAAAGCATTGGATAAGTTACAAATTAACAATTTTCGGACTTTTTCCTTTACTTGTGGTGTAAGACCTTGCTTCTTGCCAAATCTCATGAATCTAGGTCAACGGGAAGTACCCCATAGGTTTTGATTTACTTGCGAGTATCAAAATATGTCGCACTAGCTTTTGTCCGCGGCTTCGCCCGCGTGGATGTCGGAAAATATCCCATGGGAACTTGTCTACATTATAAAGGGAACCTCAGTGCAAAATTTCAGCTTTCTAGGTCTAATGGTTTGGGCTGGGCGTTGATAAGCCAGTCAATCAGTCAGGACTTTTCTTTTTATGTAGTGAAGATAGCTTCTGCCCGCGACTTCGTCCGTGTGGAATTTCTTGTTCCCCCAACCCACCCCGGCGCATCGCATTGCCTGCCTATTACTTCGTTTTCGCTTAGGCATTCTTTATGGCTTTTTTTTTGCTCGGCACCTAAGAGTCCTAAAAGTATGCCTTAACCTTCCTTAGGAATTGCGCTATCAAATGCAAAAAGAATTTTTAAAGTCCGACTGGTAGTTCCAGAGAGTACCGCGTTCAAACAAACAAAAAAAAGTGTACCTATAAGTCAGCTCCGATGCACGACTGGACTTTCTATTTTTCAGTCATTTCTGTCGGGCAGGGTTTCTTCCATGAATCAGTGGGATATCGCTACGCCCCGCAAGGGGCGTGACGTTGCAGTTTCGGGGCGTAGCCCCCCTCCCGCGGATGCCATACGGCGACCCGTCACTACGGGCCTCTCATCGTGTTCGCCACTGGGGAGTAAAAAGGTTGGGCGCGCTGCATTTTCGCGCCCATGAAAATAGTGTCTCTATTTGTGTCCGTAAGCTCGTCACGACATATGCATACTGCCGCTTTCTTCACCGTACCCCGGCGGTCAACCCCTACCAGGTGGAACCCCCACCTACATGGGGGAAGCCCAGCAGATGGCGACCAGCGACAGGGATACGGACTCGACGTTCCTACGGATAGGGTGAGTGGCTCCCGCCCGCCCCATTTTCAGAGCTAGCCGAGCCTGGCACGGGGTAGGGAGACCGTGTCATGAGTGTGAGGGTGACATTGAACTGTGTGGCGTCACCCGGCGTCGTTCACGAGTCGCCGCCCGCGCTGCGCCCTCGTATGTGTGTTCTGGTGCCTGTATAGAGGTGCATGTCTGGGGTTTGTCACGTGACACGCCTAAATTATCCTAGCACGCATCACGTGACAGCGTATGTTATATGTAGTGGAAGCGTAGGTGTCACAAGTGGACCGCGTGTAGCCGGGAGCGGCCCACCTGGAGGTCAATCCGGCGCGGAGATGGGGTCACCGTCCGCGAGCAAGTCGCGGGGCAGGGGCCTAGCGTCAGGGGGGCGCGTATGCCAGGGCGCTATCTGCTTGACATGAGGCCAAGCAGACGCGTCGGCACGCGCGAACATTCCCTTCGCCAGGCGGCCCACAAACTCATCCAGGCTCTCAATCCCGAGGTCGCGGTGGAGCACGTCGTTCCTCACGAAGCGGGGCGCGTCGACAATCGTCCGCAACGCAAAATTCTGTTGTGTGCGGAGCAACTTCCGGTTCACCTCACTCGTGAGGGCGAACCATGCTGGGGCGGCATAGGTCAAGATTGGGCGCACGTACAACTTGTACACACCCAACTTGACCCGATGCGGGAGGCGGGACGAGAGCACCGGTTTGAGCAGGTTGCGGGCGACCCTACCCTGTGCGGCGACACTGCGGACGTGTGGCCCCATAGTGAGCCGACGGTCGATGGTGACCCCCAGGTACTTGACCCGGGACGACCACTCGACGTCGGCCCCTTGTAGCTTCAAGGGTGGTGGCAGACGCGCGGCCCCGGAGACCATCGCCTGCGTCTTACCCACGTTCACCGACAGCCGCCACTTAGACAGCCAGTCGGGGAGGAGATCGAGGGCGCGCTGCATTTTACGAGCCGCGTGCTTCGCGTTCAGCGAAGTGGTGATGTACGCGGCGTCGTCGGCATACAGCGCGAGCGTCGCATCCTCCGTAGTGGGGATGTCGTCCGTGTATCGCGAGTAACACGCAGGCGATACGCAGCTACCCTGCGGTACGCCCACCAGCACCGGGCGGGCGCTAGATAGCGCGCCGTCTACCACCACACGGAAAGTCCTGTGGGAGAGAAAATTAGAGACCACCCTAACAACGCGACGGGGCGCGTCCGAAGTGGACAGTTTATAAATAAGGCCGTCGTGCCATACACGGTCGAAGGCCTTCTCCATGTCGAGGAATACTGACACTGCGTACTCCTTCTTGTTTGCGGTTGCCGCCAGAAGGTGCAGTACCCTCGACAGCTGAAGCGTCGTGCTATGTTCCGCCCGAAACCCGAACTGCTCCGGACGCGGCGCAATGTGGGGTTGGAGATGTCGCAGCAAGAGTGCTTCGAACACCTTGGAGATCGACGGCAGGAGAGTGATCGGCCGATAGCTCTCCGGCTTCAGGACGTTCTTTCCCGCCTTGGGCAGCATAATAACGCGCCCCTCCTTCCACGCAGCGGGAAAAGCCCCCGTGCGCAGTATCCCCGTAAACAGGCGCGCCAGCGCCGCTACCGTACGGTACGGCAGGTGGCGCAGCACTGCGTTGGTGATACCGTCCGCACCAGGGGCCTTACGGGGCTTCGTGTTAAGGATGGCGCGTCTGACCGCACCCGGCGAGAAGAAAACGGGATCTTCTTCGGGAGCTATCGGCGTCGCGAAGTAGGCTCCAAGATGTTGCTCGACCGCTGCGACATGTTCGTGATCGCCGGTCGGGTTCGGTTGGAACTGACGCTCCAGATGTTCGGCGAAGACCTCCGCCCGGTCCTCCGCTACATATCTAAGCGCCCCGTCGCTGTTGAGCAGAGGGCGCACCGGGGCTGGGGTATTCGTCAGCTGGCGGCATAATTTAAATAGTGACGGCCAGCTATCAGTGGTGGCGTCAATGCGTTTCTCCCAGTCCGCGGCGGCCTGAGCCTTGAGCTCGGCCTTAACCCTCTCCGCGAGACGATTGAGTTGCGCGCGCAATGTGGGGCATCTCAGTTGTTGCCACTGCTTGCGAAGACGCCTCTTCACGGCGATCATGGCTCTAAGGTGGGTCGGCAGGGGCGGCAATAGCCCTCTCCCCTGCGGCAGCGTCGTAGTCGCTGCTTCCAAGGCGCACTGGATGCAAGCAGTGACGTCACTCGCCGTCTGGTCTACGTCCGCGGAGGTAACAATAGGCCGAGTCGGCGTGGTGGCCTCTAACTTCTCTTGGAATGTAGTCCAGTCCGTTAATCGACGTGGCGCTACAGGCTTGAGTCGGGTCGGCACACCCGATAAGACGACGAGTACTGGCTGATGGTCTGACTGTAACTCGTCGTCTATCACTTGTTGGGTGATCTGGCATTGTAGCCCTCGGTGGACTACGATGTCCAGCACGTCCGGCATGTAGGTGTTGTTCTCCGGGTAGTGGGTCGGCGTCTCCGGGCCGGACACCGTATAGCCGAAGGCTTCCGCGTCCGCGAAGAGCCGTCTCCCCTCGGTATTCGTAAGGTATGAATTCCACGCTGAGTGCTTGCAATTTAAGTCACCGGCGAGGATGGTCGCGTTCTGTGATGTGCTGATAAGGGCCCGCAGCTCAGACAGGTCCAAACGAGCCGCGGGCGGCTTGTAGCAGGCGTACAAGTTTAGGTCCTCGCCGGCTATATGCAGCTGCACACCCAGCGCGTAAAAAGTGCTGAGTGACGGCAAGGGGATTTCCTGATGGACGACTCTTCGCCTCACCAGCACCGCCAGACCACGGTAGCGGATGTTCAGTGCCGACCTTTCGTCCTTTCTATAAACGAGATACCCCGGGAACCTTATCCTGTCCTCAGGCCCCAGGAACGTCTCGCTTATGAGCGCCACGTCGATATTCTGGTCCCGAAGGAGATGGCGGAGGGGGGCGACCTTTTCCCGAAGGCCGCGGGCGTTCCAGTGGATCACCCTCAATGACCTAGCCATGATAGAGGGTTAGTAAAGTGGCCAGGCCATCAAGGATGACCGTCTCTGCATCTTTCCCCTGCCTTATGGCCTTTATCAGGTCCATCAATAGTTTGATGGCGCAGGTTGTGAATTCTTTCTGTTTCTGCGTTGCGGCCGCAGCTGTGGTTTTAGCGCCGGCAGCGCCACCACTCGTCTTTTTTTCCTGTTGTTCAAGTTTACGCTCCGTCCGCTGCGCCGTGCCGGCGCTAGTGGTAGGCACGCTCCCTTTCACAACCTGCGCCCTGTTCAAGGCAGGGGTGGCCTCCGGGATTTCCTCCTGTGTCGCCGTGGTGGGGGGGGGGATTTGGCTTCTTGCCTTTACCCTTTCCCCCACGTCTCTTCTTCCTCCTCCGCCCCGAGGAGGTGGCTTGGCTTCTCTCCGTGGGCCCGTTGGCCGCCGCCATCAGCGACGCGCCTTGAGCCTCTTCTGGCATCTCTTGTGGCCTCTCGGTGGCCACCGTAGGCCGGCGTGAGGCGGCCGTGATGGCGGCGGTCCCCGCTCGCTTGTTCCGGATTTCTCGCTGGAACACGGGGCACTTGATATTGCACGCGGGGTGCGGCCCACCGCAGTTCGCGCAGGTGGCCGCTTCGTCCCGCGGGCGCTCGCAGTCTCGTGCCGCGTGTCCGCCCCCGCACCGCACACAAGCGAGCGGGCGATGGCACTGATGAGAGCTATGGCGAAATTGTTGGCAGCGGTGACACTGGGCGGGCCCACGTTTCCCCCGCCAAGCCTCAATCTTGACACCCCGCATGTACATGAACACGGAGGTGTCATAGATTTTCCGGACATCTGGAGTCTTCTTAAGTATTGCGTGGAACACGCAGCCGGGTCTTCCCTGCGCCCCCTTGATGTGGCGCACATACTCCGGCTGGTATCCCATCGTCCGGAGTTCCTCCTCTATCTCCTCGGGGGCTGTGTCCGCTGGCAGGCCCCGTATGGCAATCTTCAAATTCTTCTCCGCTGGCAGCGAGTAAGCGAACCAAGACACTCCGCTCTCCTTTTCTAGGTCCGTCAGGTACCGCTGAACCAGCCGGTACTCGTCCTCAGAGCCAGGAGTGAACCTGACTCCCGCCCCATATGGGCGAGCATTGGGCGGCCGGCCCAGCTTGGCGGCGATGGCCCGGAAATGAGCGGCCCAGTTAGGTAGCTTCTCAACTACCAGCGGTGGGTATCGCGGCTTCTTCACCTGCTTCGTCGCTGTTGCGGTGCCAGGGACGGTAGCAGGGGGTGCAGTTGACACAGCGGGGGTAGGGGGTACAAGAGAAACACTTACCCCAGTAGTCCTCTCCGTGGGTGTCGGAGAACGCGGTGGCGTGCGGCGAGCCGCGTCCGCAAACGTCGGCGACGCCGGCGCTTCGAGGCAGGCCCGCTTTCCTCCCTCCGCCGTACCGGACTCCGACGAGCTCCGTCTTCTTGGCACCTTTCGCTGGGGGCGGGGCTCCAGGTTAAATTCATAACCGAACCCCACCTGCTGCGAAGGTGCCGTCATCATTGGGTGCTGTCCCGCTCCCACGGTGGGCCGCTGGCCGGATCGCGGCGTCGTATCAGGTGACACGTCGCCGGGACCGGACGCGGCCGAGCCCCCCAATGCCAACGACATGCTCGATCCCGCGCGAGATGAGCATGCCGAAAGACCGGCGGGCGAATCGTAGGCCGAGGTGCGAGGGGGCGCCGCCGCCGGTGACTCGGGCGCCCTTGGCGAACACATCACTCTCACATCGCTCACTACACCACCGACACTTTTCACTTTCGCCGCGCTCGCCGGACCCGCCAGCGAGAAGCGGGGACCGGGCGCGGCGGTGCGCGAAGGCGGCGCCGTGGGCGCCGGCGGCGACGCGAAGCGCGGCGGTGGCGCGGCGGAGCGCTCATGGGATGCGCGAGAGCGCACGGCTGATGCGGTCGGCGCGGAGTACGCGGACGACGCGGCGGCGCACGCGGCGGGCGCGGCGGGCGCGGCGGGCGCGGCAGCGCATACGGCGCACGACCGGGGTTCGCGGAAGGCCCCGGAGCCTGAGTTGGCACCGGGCGGAACGCGGCGGGGCGGACTGGTACCGCCTGTTGGTGACGATCCGACGACGGTAGGGGCGCACCGCGCGCTGGCGCCGGTGTCGTCGATGGGCCGGCAGCTACAGCGGCGCTCGACCTCCCCCCTCCTCTTCCCTCTTCTTTCTTCATCCGGGATGGTCCGGCCGACGGCGGACCGGACGACGCATCGCCGATATTCGGCAGCGACGTCGCCCGGTCCAGCGCCGGAGGGTCTTCTTGATGCCCGGCATCGCGGCCCAACGAGCCGCGCTTGCCGGGTTTGGACATTTTTCTTCTTGGGGCGTAGCCTCCGCGACCGCGACGGTGAGTACTCTCACCGGGCAGCACGGGCGGCTTCCCCCTGTGTCCGCACAGGTGCCGGTTGGGTTACCTGTGCGACCACAGAGAGAAACTAAAATAAGCGGTCCGCACGGGTATAATAAAACCACACACTATGGACTAGATGTGGTTTCGGCCACGAGCTAATCCCCATGAATCAGTGTTATACACAAAGCAACTTTAAGTTGTAAAGGCACTTGTCCCCCGCTCTCACCCCACCTCCTCCTTCTAAACCCCCTCACCCCACCCCCTCTCCCTCTAAACCCCATCTCACCCCCCTCACCCTCTAATCCCTCACCCTCACCCTCCCCATGCCCAACCCCCCCTCACCCCCTCACCACATTTCCTTCCCGCAAACCTCCCCCTCCACCCTCTCACACCCCCTTCACCGCTACTCCTTTCCTCTCTCTCCCTCGCTAACTCCTCCCCACCCCTCTTCACTCGCCACCACGTCCACCTCCCCCCCTCTTCTCCCTCTTCACTACACCCTCCTATCCCTCTCCCCCCGCACCAACCCCTCCCTCTCTCCTCCCTCCATCACCCTCCCCCTCTACCCTTCCCACCGGGGTAGTTTTGAAAAACTATTAATGACAAACTTTATTACTTAATTAGGCAAATATTTGTGCCAAGTTTCAAGTTAAATAACCAAAATGAATAAAAATTTTAATATAATATTCCCTGTTTTCACCCCCACAGGGGTTAAATTTATAAAAATCGCTTGGGATATTTCCGTAACTTTACTGAAAGATTCGAGTTAATCAAGTCCCGCAGTAAAATCCTGCCCTGTAAAATTGACTACCCCTTTTCACCCCCTTAGGGGTAGATTTTCGAAAAACTGTGATTCACGTTATTCTTCATTTTTGGTCTCAAGTATAAATGCTGAGTTTCGAGTTATTCGGACTGCGCGTTAGAATTCCTCCATACAAACTGAGACCCCCCAGTTCCTCCTTAGGGAGGTGTTTAGGAAAATTAAAAATTACAAACTTTATAATTTACTTACATGAGTATTCGTGCTAAGTTTCAAGTCTATTGACTCAAGGAATAAGATTTTTCATACAAACGTTCATCCCCTATTTGAACCCCTTGTGGATGGAATTTCCAAAAATCCTTCCTTGTTCCTCGTCTATATTATAAAGGGAACCTCTGTGCAAAATTTCAGCTTTCTAGGTCCAAGGGTTTGGGCTGGGCGTTGATGAGTCAGTCAGTCAGTCAGGACTTCTCTTTTTATTTATATAGATAGATAAATAAATGGCCGTATTTTTAACACGCTTTTATTAGCTTCATCAGTAAGTATGTATGTATGTTTGTATGTAACGGACTTTAAAAATTTTTGTCCCATTATCCTGATCAGGATCATCAGGTTTAACGATTTAACTCTAAAAAAATTGAAAGTAAATTATAGTTTAAAAAACACGCTTTAATACCATTAAACTGAACTAATAAGTAAAAATTAAAATTTTCAATATTTTCGGACTTCCTTTATTTGTGCTGTAAAACCTTGCTCCAAATTTCTTCATTCTAGGTCAACGGGAAGTACCCCATAGGTTTTGATTTACTTGCGAGTATCAAAATATGTCGCATAAATGGCCGTATTTTTTATTGCGTTGACTGTGAAGCTTGAATTTTTTAGGACTCCAAGGGACCATAAACCTACGTATTTGATATTAATTTCTTTTTTCTTTGATACCTCCACGCGTTCCTGAGAAAAAGGGTCTTCACTTGACAGACTGACAGACAGACAGACGGCCAACGAAGAATCCTTGTATGGGTTCCGTTTTTTCCTTTTGAGGTACGAAACCCTCAAAAGTGGATAAATGCGACAGGAAGGGGTCCAAACTGGTTTCCAACAAAAACTAACACAATATGCTCGTCACATTTCGAGGGAAACTCCTGTATCGTTTTATTTTCAGTCAATAAAATCTTTTTGAAAAAGATCTGATAATATAGGTATATATAAGTAACTGAATTTCATCGATATTTTTTTATGATTACCACTTAACATTACTAGCTGCGTAACTTAAGTGTGTTTATTCTGTCTGAGTCCGTAGCCCTTCGATCAATAATAGCACTACTATTGATATTTACTTAGATACTATTGATACTTATTATTATTATTGATATTAATACTTTTAGATACTATTGATACTATACTATTATTGATCGAAGCCGTAGCCACAGGTAGATGCTCCGCCCTCTTTTTGCATGTGTTGTACCTATTAGTGAGTTTATTAGTGTTGGTGTAAGTTTCTTTGTGTGCGGGAGAAATATATGAGCTCGAGTGCCGTTCTTATAGTTTTTGCTTTTTGTGTTAGTGAATTAAGTGGGAGAAACGCACAGACATCTGAACACGAATGAATTTGTGTACAAAGCATATCTCTGTGTTCTATGATCTGTGCGCTGGAAGAACATGCACTCACTCAGACAAACAGACAAAAATTCTAAAAACTTTATTTTCGGCATTAGAATCGTTCCCAGACCTCGTAGGAATAACTTTTTTTTTCAAAAATATTTAATGAAGTCATTAAATACACTTCTGGACACATCTATTGGCCCACCTTAGAGTTTAGGTTTCGATGGCCCCTACCGAAATATGATTGCTAGATTGAACAAAAACTGTTGATGCAGTTTTAAACCTGATACATTTTACCATCTTTTTCGATCGTATTGTTTTAAATTTGAATTCAGAATACCATACGACATGGAGCTACGCCTAACAAGTCGGATATGCGCATTGTTAAAGGCAATTGATTTTTGAATAAAAAACATGTTTTATCAAATAAAGGTTTAATTTAATAACGCGTGTTGCCTCCATGGGCATCTACCACAGCTCTCATACGATTAGGCATAGAGTTTATCAACCGCTCTATGAAATTTTGAGGGATCATCTCCCATTCCTCTTCTATGGCAGTTTTCAACTCCTGCATCGTCTGGGCAACTGGCTGACGAGCCCTAACACGTCTTTTTAGCTCGTCCCACATGTGCTCAATGGGGTTCATGTCTGGGCTTCTGGCTGGCCAGTCCATAACTGTGATGTTCACATCCCGAAGATATTCCCTGACGATGCCGGCCGCATGGGCTCTTGCATTATCATGCATAAAAAGGAAATTTGGGCCCACATAGTCCGCGTATGGTATCACGTGAGGTTCTAAGCACTCACGAATGTACCTTTCAGCATTTAATGTTGGCAGCCGTGGTCCTGTAACAACCTCAAGTTGAGTTTTGCCGCTCGCGGATATACCGCCCCAGACAGTCCATGAGCCACCGCCATAAGCAACCCTCTCTTCAAAGCAGCATTGTGCGAAACGCTCTCCCTTACGTCGGTAGACCTTCTTCCTTCCATCATTGCCATGTAACACAATTTTAGACTCATCAGAAAAGAGTACACGGCTCCAATCTTGCTGTGTCCAATTTAAATGACTGCTTGCGAAATGAAGGCGCGCTGTTCGGTGGGCTCGCGTTAGTTTGGGTCCATTAGCTGGCTTGTGTGGTACCATATCGCGTTCTTTTAATCTTCTCCGAACAGTTCGAGCGCTCACAGATACTCCGTGGAAGTCGCGAAGTTGGTTTTGTATCTCAATGGAGGTAAGGTGACGATTTCTCAAGCTGGTCGTCACGATGAATCGATCCTGCCTTTCAGTTGTGACCCGAGATCGTGGCCTTCCTTGGCGACGAACAAAGCCGCCAGTCTCTAGGTACCTCCGATAAACATTTCGGACCGCAGATCGACTTAAATTAAGTTGAGCACTCACGTTTCTTTGGCTGTGTCCGGCCTGAATAAGTGCCACAGCTTGGGCGGCGACTTCAGGTGAAGTATCCATAGATTATTGATAGAACCTCACCTTAATGTTAAGAATAAGTAATGTTTGTTGCAAAACCAAAGATATCAATCACTTTTTCAAGAATTAAATCCAAGTAAACCAATAAAACCAAGTTTTCTTAGTATTCGATTGTTTGATATCAACAAACAGGCTCCAAATTGTCTTTTGTTTCTTTAAATTCTGTGTTCGAAATTCAAAAAAAGACTATTGAATGAAATTGTGAATGTGCCAGGTTCAAAACTGCATAAAAACTTTTTGCTCGACCTAATATAAAATTTTAGCTAGGACCAAACGAAACTGAAAATACAAGGTGGGCCAAAAGATGTGTCCAGAAGTGTATTTTTGAAAAAAAAAGTTTGTCTGTTTGTACCGAAGTCGGTACGATTTTTGTTTGTTGGGTTGGTGTAGCCGTGGTATAGTTATATCCTCAGTTATATCCCTAGGGATATAGTTGTATTCCCTAATTCCCTAATTTTGTTACTGTGACCAATTTCGACGTAGGTAGCGCTCGCCGGCCACTGCCGCGGCACCGCTCGCTTCCCTCGCTCGGCTCGCGCTTAATAGTAGGTCACAGTTCTAACCTAACCTATTTTTTCGGAGTGCCCTTTTTTTTTTTTTTTTTTTTTTGTGGATGGGAAATCTTCAAATGACCTGCCGCTCTGGGCAGGGCGGGAGGGCGTGTCAGACTTTTACTGACTAAAACCCACCCATGTTCCTTCAGTTGCCCGTGCCAGGGCCACGGTATCTCTTTCGAACTACCCGCGACCCCGGCGGCATCGGCCCAATTGACCCCGTCACTGCTGACATCTCTTTGAGGCGCGCGTGGAACACTGGAACACAACGCGCCGTCGACCCGGGCCTGGTCCTTACCGGAGGGCGAGCTGCCCATTACTCGTCGTCCGCAAGCCTGCGCCTGCGGTGGCCGGGCAGACCTCCACTGTATGCTCCACCGTGTCCTCCGGGCGATCCACACAATGGTGACACCCGGGCGTTTCCTCCCGCCTCATCCGAAACAGGAACCTCCCGAAACAACCGTGTCCGGTGAGGACCTGCGTCAGGCGGAAAGTGAGGATGCCGTAACGCCTCTCCAACCACTCCTCAAAGAGGCGCCGCCATTGAGGCGTGCCCAGCGCTGGGTTGCGACAATCGCACTCTCCATGTCGCCATGAGATCCCGCCGGAGGAGTGCCCTAATACTTAGACTAGACCATGATCGTATTATAGTAAGATAGTTATGAACCGCTTTCATATAACGAATTGCGGTGTAGATATCCCTAGGGGGATATAGCTATATATCACGGCTACAAGCTACAACCATCTAACTGCGACATATAGATTATTCTTATGGTATGTAAGTACTTAGTAATTTTTATTTTTGTTGTGGTAATAGGTACTTAGATACCTACCAATTGGTAATAAATTATGACTACGGTCCCTAGAGCGGGGAGTACAGTCACGAGCACTAATTATGTTACATAGGGTATACTCAGCCACTTTTAAAACTGATTTTCTTCTATGTATTGATTGTTGAATTTTATGTTGTTACGAAAAACATAGCGTTTTGGAACACACCCTAGAAACACACTATGAAATAGCATCTCTAAGTTGCTATCGTTATTCAACGAAAAAATCGCTTTTAAATTTCCCCATAAGTGTATAATATTGCTCGTGGCTGTACCTGTGGAATCATAGTTCAATATGACCATAATTATTATCTATGGTCAGGTCATATTGCAGTGGCGTCATAGTGAGTAGGTAGGTAAATACCTAGGTAGTTACATTTTTACCGGGTGACCTGAAGCATTGTAAAATTAATACAACAATCATTAATTTAATATGTATATAAATGTAATGTAGGTATATAAAGGTAAGTAAAGTAAAGTATACAATAAATAACTAACTAAACATTGAAATACTTACTACAAATTAAATTAAACATAGGTACCTAAATCAAAGAATAACTGTTTAAGGACTTTCACGATGTCCGAGTAGCCATTACTTACCGAATAAATTCAAAAATGGAACAGCTATATTATTCTGTACCATAGATATATGAAAGAAGGAGATATGCCCGGTAGTTGAAAATGTATCAGAACCCGATGTCGCTAGGTTGGCCCCACCACCGCGCCACTACTACACATGTAGTTCACTAAAAGCAATAGATACAAAGTCGCGCACACACTTGCAATTCATAAATCAGAACATACTACACAATCAATTATAAACCTTAACTCGTCACACACAGCGTGCATTTACCATGCACCGTACAACTTACTCACACAAAAACATCTGGCGCTATTATTGTGTTGTGCAAAAAGCAATTTATTTTACATATACGCTAGTGATTGACTAAATCGGAAAGTTATCGATACTTCCATTTATTACTGTACAAGAAAAATTTGAGGTCCTGAAAATAAAATAAAAAATGATATGTCCTGAAAGTATTATATATTTTAAATAAAAAAAAATGTATATTAAAAAAAAACACGAATCAATAAATTAAAACAATCCGGTTAAGTTGGTTTAGGCTGTGAAACCATAGGAATTGTTGAACCCTGTTATGATGTGTTTACTCACTGACCTGTAAAGTGGAGGTATTTGTTCAGTACTTGACGTACTCTTAATTTTGGGATTGCCCATTCAAAAAGCCTGCGAGTTTTCTTTAGAGGCTGGAACATTTCTGCCTTAAAGTGAATTGAGCATATGGTGCTATATTTTGTTGGGAACCAGTTAGGTGGCCTTCCTGTGGCATCAATCCATTCTGTTTTTGTATTTGTATCTTTTGGGAAGCTAAAAAGGTACTATAAGAACTTATTATATATTATGAACTTATTATTATATTTACATAATAAGTATCTTAAGCTATAGTCTATAGTCTAGGAACTAGTTGGCCGCTGAGACAGGGGTGAGGCGGCGGTTCGCAACGCACGTACTGAGTAATGCGCCCCCGCTCCTCCATCCCACCGCTCACATACCTAAGGCGTGGTCAACTAGTTCCGCGCGGTCTATACTTCTTAACCTCACGATGAGTAAGCAGGTAGCAGGTAACAGGCGAATAGGCTTTTGTTATTTAAAAAAAACCCTTAGTTAAGAAATAGTTAAATATATGAAAACAAACACATACCATACTCATGCATAACAAATAAATAGCATGAATATGTTGACTTATTTTAAACAAAAATCACTAATATTTTATCTGAACCATACCGATTACTACAACGCATTTGAATCTTGTGGTGCATAGTTAAAGACTTTAGCGGAAGTAAAATACCAAAACCAAAAAAAAGTAAGGAAATAGCACGAAGATGCGATAATTTAAACCCAAAAACACTCCACCTAAACATTAATAAATTTATTTTACGACCGTTGGTTATGCATTTCTCTACTAGGTACGCTGTAAAATAATCAAAAACAGTAAAAAAGATTATTTTACATTCTCAAAGGTTTCCCCAACCGTACTTAAACGTCATCTTTTCAAGTGTTCCAACCGGGCTAAAACGGTTGACAAATTGAAAAATAAACTATAATAGCAATATAATATTCGTTGGGCAATCGACATTATTATCGATAGCCTACTTTAGTGAATCTTAACCTCATCACTATCTCGCCGCAAGACACAGCGGCTGTACTATGCGACGCTTCGCGTAAATAAAGTATCGTTTTGTTATTTTTACATTGCTTGTCCAGTCGCTTAGCGACATACTTAAGGTAGTGGTTAAGGAGCAATGTATTTGCTGCAAAAATAGTACAGCCGCTGCGATATTTGAAAACAAAAATAACGTAGTAAAAGCAAGAAATATTTTACGATTTGTTGTTTTTTATGATTTTAAAGATAAATACAGTAAAATACTTTTACTTACATATGGTAAGTGATTCCGTAAGATACGAAGTTTTTAATATCACTTCGGTTTTTGCAGGAAACCACTGAACAACACGGCATTTTTATAATTTATCGTGACCACGGTTGAAAGCGTACTAGTTCGCGGAGACGGCATTTGGCGAGTAAAGGCACAGCGTGCGCATAACGCGTGGACACAGACACGCCCCCATGCCACTTCTCCTGTTTTTTATATTTCTATGTTCTGTACAAATAGGGTAGTGGCACCAACAGATGAACGGTCCCCAATGGATGAACGATCGAGCGAAAAATAAAAAAATATAAAACACCCCGCTACTTACGTGTGCAATATTTTTTCCCGCATAGGGCAACATTTTTTCTTCCCGGTTTCATAACAATTTTGACAATGACGACTCAGACGCGCTCGTAGCCAGCCGTTGTGTGAGCGTTTCCCGCCAAAAATCTGTTTTCTAAGGAAACTTACTTAAGGTAAGTGCCCTCCAAATTTAAGAATTTGATCAGCTTGTAGAAAGAATTGATATTAGATTTCAGTGGATTTGGTTTGAATAAAATCTTGTTATATTTGGCTTTGTTTATATTGATACATTTTTACATTATTTACCGTATTTTTAGAGAAATTTACTGTTCAAGTAATGGATTCAATTTTGTTCGCTTGAAAAAATAGATGAACGGCGTTCAACTACTGGAGAAAAGGCATATTTTTTTAGCTATCATTACATAAAAACTCACGCTTAGAGACCAAAACAAAACCACTCAAATGAATTTTAATAAATGTATGAACTTAGTTACCAAAAGTTGAACACATGATTTTAGTGTTTTTGATTATTTTAAAGACTTTATTTTAGTATGAAATCTTGCACTGTTCAGCTTTAGGATTCATGCCCAAAATTTGAACCAAGGAATATGTTCGCATTTTATTCGTTCATATTTTGGGTATCGTGCCTTAAATTGAACGCTGAAGTGAATTTTATTCGTTCATTTTCTGGTTCTTTACTCCAAATAATGAACGAATTGAATTACTTAGTTCAGATTTTAGGTCTTATTTAATATGTGAACGGATAAGCATATCCAATATTTCTTGTCTTTATAGATGTTATCTGCACTACGAAAAAAAAAAGAAAAAAGATATGAACAAAGCACTCTTGAAGAAGCTGTACGGATGGTACAAGCGCAGCAGATATCCCTGTCCAAAGCCAGTGTTCAATTTAACATTCCAAAGGGTACACTTCACAATAAAATTCATGGGAAAACGGCCCTCCAATGTAAAAAAGGGCCGGGAAAACTATTATCGGATGAAGAAGAAAATAAAATTGCTACCTGGATTTTAAATATGGCTAAAATTGGGTACCCTGTCAACACAAATGATGTCAGGGAAGTTGTTGCACAGATTTTTGAAATTAAAGGTTCCGACCTGAAGCCGGGCAAAAAGTGGATGAAACTGTTTTTGCAAAGGCACCCTAACATCACAAAAAGACATGCAGAAATAATTTCGAAAGCAAGAGCTTTAGTTACAGAGCCAATGATTAGGAAATGGTTTGAAGGTTTGCGACAACATCTTCAAGAGGTATCTGCTGATGATATATTAGACAATCCCGAGCGAATTTTTAATCTGGACGAGACTGGTGTACAGCTGTGCCCGAAAACTGGAGTTATTTTGGCACCTAAAAACTATCGTGCGATGTATGATGTGGCATCAGGACAGGAAAAACAAAGTATTACTGTGTTATGCAACTTTTCTGCTAGCGGTGGAATAGTTACACCATTTATTGTATACCCCTTGCAAAGAATTTCAAAAGAAGTAGCTCAATCAGTTCCAGATGACTGGGGAATTGGAAGATCAGATTCAGGTTGGATGACAGGTCAAACGTTCTTGCACTATATCAAAGAAATCTATCTGCCTTGGCTTCAGAAAAATAATATTCCACTTCCGGCACTTCTGCTTGTTGACGGCCACAAAAGTCACATAAATTTGGAGTTGCACGAATTTTGTGCTCAAAGCCAAATTATTCTCTATTGCCTGCATCCCAATACGACACATATCCTACAACCCTGCGATGTAGGAATCTTTGGACCTCTGAAAGCAGCATGGAAAAATGCAGCAAGAAAACACAAAAATAAAGATAACGTTCAGATTACGAGGTCAAACTTTGCAAAAGTATTTGCACAGTCTTTTGATGTGTCTGTGAAGAAAACCGTGATAGTTAATGCATTCAAAGCATGTGGAATTTTCCCATTTAACCCTAATGCTGTGGATTATTCAAAATGCATGTCGAATAGACAAGAAGAAATCGAACATGATATACCTTTAAGTGATTATAAAACAACTGTTGACGTAATCGAAAAAATTTTACACAAAAATATACTGGACAAGTACAATGAAAACAGAAGACGCAGTAAGACATGTAAGAGTAGTCTTTTCAAATTTTGGAACAAGTGCAAAAATAAAGTGGACAACATCTTGTTATCACAATCGTCCAATATTGATGATTCCGTAATAAACAGTTTGAGAATAGATAATTCTAACACGGACATGCACGCAAGCAATACGGAAGAGATATTAATGCCTCAAGAACAGCGTCAAGACGGAGAATTATCAATTACTCATAAAACACAGCTTGGAGTAGGAGATTTGACTCTTGGGACAAATACTATCATTGATGGCATTATGGATATAGAAAATATGCCAATTGAAATAGAAGGAATGACTTTTCTAATGGACGAGGTATTAGAAGACACGAACGAGAACCGTTTGACACCAAGTGTAGGAATAGCACCTGGTGGCAATCAACAAGATGTCATAGAATTTCTGGAACCCCACGCATACACAACACATTTGCATGATTTGACAAACACCGCAACTTTTGCTCATTGGGCTGCGCTTCAAACAACTTCTACGCCTGTTTCATCAAAGCAAGCAATTCCATTGCCTTGGTACACTGAAGGTGATGATACTGTACTGAATATATCGCAGTCAGTTGATGTGCCGAATAATCAAGAAACATCTGAGAAGCACGAATTTAGTCCGATTATTCAGGATTTGTCGCGGCAAGTTGATGAGCCGAACAATGAAGAATCATCCCAAATCCTTGACATTCCAAATAATAGTCACCATATCCGTGATGTTTCTCTTGAAAATAATGAGCCGGGCTGTTCTAAAGTATTGAATGCTAAAATTGATGACTTGCTGAGACTTCCTGAACGCAAAAAAAGCACGAAACGTAAGCAGTCAAAATCGCCAATACCTCTAGCAATAACTTCTAAAAAGTTTAAAGAATACCTGGAACTAAAGGAAAACGAAAAGAAAAAGAAAGCAGACGATATAATACACAGAAAAATTCAGCGTGAACAAAAGAAAGCAGAAAAGGAAAAAACCATCAGAGATAAAAAATTAAAAGGAATGAAAATAACTACTACTATCATTAAAGACAAAGATATTGCTTCATCTACTGGACCAGTACAAGCTGATCCAGTAGATGAAACAATAACTTCAAATAAGATAGTTAAGATTCCAGCTTTGAAAAAAACAATAAAAAATAATTTGTATGTCATTAACGATTGTATCCCAGAGACTGAAATGACCAATAAAAACAACGAAAGTCTGACTAAATATAAGGAGAATATAAATTTTGGAGATTATGTTGTTGTAGAATTTGAGACGAATAAACGAAACCGCTACTATGTCGGGCAAGTGCTAATGTGTGATTATGAAAATAATTTCATCAAAGTTAGGTGTTTGAGAAAGAAAGCCAGCAAATTGGACAGCTTGATATATTTCGTTGAGCCTTCTACTGCTGATCTAACTGAAGTGTCGACATCAGCTATTAAAAATCTTTTGCCGTGTCCCCGAATTGGAAGAAGAGGTATGATTACTTTTGAAAATGCTCAATATGATCTCAGTTTAAGTGAATAATTATATGTTTAATGTTTATTTCGTATGAATAAGTTAATTAGCCATCTCTGAAACTGCTCAATTTGATCTCAATTTAAAGAATACTTATCTAAGTGTTAAGTTTAATATTATCATGAATAACTAGGACTAACTAGGTTACTAAGAGAGTTACAAGTACGTATCCCTACGTTATTTTGTTATTTGATCTCGTAAATAAGACTAGATTATTGAAGGCAAAACGCCTTATAATTGTTTTTTTTTTTTGCTAAGACTGATTTATATACACAAATAAATAAAAGCCTTATACTTACCATGTTTTATTTCTAATAAATAAACAACATTTCCTTTAATACTATTAAAGTGTTAGTTCAACTATGGGGTGCAAAATATTCATAAATAGGGCTCAGTGTTCAACTATTGGGGTAAAACCTTAATTTTTTTACAAATAGTAACATAAAAAAAACATTGTAGATCTAGACGGTACTTTTTTTTATCCGTTAAATCCTGAAGGTTATGGATTAATAAAAAAAAATAAGCATGCATCAATGTCATGAAATAACTGAGTTATAGCTATTTAAAGTTGTCAAAAACGCTTAATCGTTCATTTATTGGTGCCAGTACCCTAACACCGTGAAAACATAAGTGAAGTGAGCGTGGAGTGATCTGTCAGTACTGTCAATCACTAGCATCAGGCAGAATGACAACTCACTTCACCTAGGTTTTCACGGTGTGAGATTTGTACAGAATAGCACTGCAGATTTTGTATGAAATTATCTGCCAAGAAAGTTAATAGGAACTTAATCGTAGGTGGTGAAACAGGCCCTAAGTCTATCAACTCGCACCTCCTCCAAATTTCAAACTTCTAAAATTTCCTACAGAGCGGGCAGCACCAGCTTATCTGGCTTTGTTAATCCACAGTATAATAAAGTAAGCAATAGTACGCCTAAAAAACGGTCGAATCGACGATCAGCTTCAAAATCTCGGATGACATCCAATATCTACCTAGTAGCTACTCAACAATCGCGCGTAGGCCAAAGTTACGTTCGGACGCGGACAATGCGAGACGCTCCAGCACATTTATTTATGTGAAATATGGCACAAGTATATTTTCTTTTTCCATGCAATCATTTGATCTACAATGTAAAGATATGAAAGGGGATTGTCCAATTTCTATAGGACTTTGGCCACTCATAAACAAACAGTTCAGCTAATATTATGTGATTGATTTAATAGCTCATATCAGTAGAAATGAGGATATAAACCTAGTTTTGTATCAAGATGTATATTTAGATATGTTTTTAACATTTAATTGACACAGGTTATGTATGAAATATAACTTGTATTTTTTTATAAAATTATATTTATTCACCAGATTCATATGTTAAAAGAACATGGTCGAGGAACCAGCAGGCAGGCAGGCAGGTGGCAGGTGGATTAATATGTTCCTGATACCTTGCCCAACTTAAAAACCAAATAATGGTCATAATATGTGCACAGCAACCTATTGTTCTACGGCCCACCATACAGTTGCAGCAATATTGTTTTATTTCTACCCTCCCTTCAGTGTTATTTGCATACATTATATAAACAAAATATCTTTTTCTGCTGATGTGTCTGCTCTGTATTTTCTCACGCAATAAACTGCAGTTGGCTGAAGGGAGCGGGAACCTTCCAGTAGGTTGCTGGCAGTATTTCTGCACAGCCCAATATTATAGGAACCATCGCCTTTTATGTGTTCTCCATAGTAAGAACGAGCTTGTTTCAATTGATACGTTCCACTTGCAATTAGAATTAAATCTCTATATTACTTTATATAGTGTATTATCTATGGCGAATGATAACTGTCAATCAATCAATCTGTCATTTTGACAAATTGACACAACATTTTTTAAGCATCGTGTTGCCATATAAAAAAAAACAATTATATATCGATTCATTTGAAATCGGTCAAAACGTTAGAAGTACGAAATAATGTATAAAACGACAGTTTATCATTTCCTATGTCTTAAATCATTCATATAATTTATTGGCATTTTTAATTATGTTATTTAATGAAAACTATGTTAAATACAGTGGAAAGATTGCACTGTATTTCAAATCGATTTGAATTTGTTGTTTTATGGAGTTTTGGTTTGGCGACACTGAAACCAAATCCAATGCCGTTCATGTGTAGCATCAAATCAGATACTAAAAATAAATGTTTTTTTGCAGTGCTGATTGATACAAAATTATTTGCATCAGATATTTACTAAAATAGAATTTAATTATTGGTAAATTATTTTTTTGTATAGCATCGTGTTTAAAAATGGCCAAGTATAGACAATTCCCTTTGTGTACAGAGTGGAAGGCGCTGACGGCTGTGACACAGTTCATACTACTACGGTCGTCAACGTATTCTCTTGTTTAATGTCACCCATTGTTGTCACATATTATTATTACTAAGTAATTTGTAACATTTAGTGATGGAAATAAACTATTCTATTCTATTCTATAATCGATTCCCAAGTGAAGGAACAAAATATACCGATACTTCTGCAGTCTGCTTATATGCTTCACGTTTGTGAAATGAAATCTAAACTATTCATCCCATGTTCCCATCCAAATGATTTGGTGTAAAATGCAATTTTTACCTACATATTTAAATTTAATTTAATTTGATTCGGTTAACAGTGATCCATATTGTGTTAGTATTACAAAGACATATTCTAGTGTTAGTAGCACAGATATAAAATAGGTAGGTAATTAAAAATAATAATAATAAAATAAAAATAATGCACACTCCATGCAGAGGATAACCAGACAAGAAAACATGTTTCCTACCTGATCAACCTCCGCATAAAATGCCTAATATTAGGAGTATAACTCTCCGCCACAGCTCTCAGGATATAATAGCGACTACCTCGCACTCTGCTCAGCAGCATACAACATAATATTATTTCTCTGACGATAAGCAAATTTATTTCGTGGATTTTAACATTACCTACCTATTTAATTTACCTTAGAGAAATGAACATAATTTTTTTTGTACAACTCTGTCATGACTAGAGATCGGATAATCGGATGCATATTAACCTAAAGTTGAGGTGTTGGCTAAGTATGGAGTGGGCTTTTGGATTGTAAAATCCCAAAATTCCGGTATCGGCCAATTTTGACTTCTGATTATAGAATCGAACGTATAATTTGCTTACGTTCAGATGTTAGTTAATATGGATTGCACTTATGTATCGAAAAAATTCCGGGATTCCGGAACGACAATTTTTAAGTTCTGATTTTGGAATCGAATGTTTTAGTTAGGTAATTGCGTTCAGGTGTTGGCTAATATGGATTGCACTATTGTATCAAAAAAATCCCGGAATTCCGGGATTCACAAATTTAGAGTGCTGATTTTAGAATGGAATGTATATTTACTTACGTTTAAATTTTGGCTAATATGGAATGCACTTTTGTATCGATCGTCAAAATGTCGCGATTCCGGAATTGATAAATTAAGTATTTTTTGACTATTAGAGGGTAACTTTTTTATCACTAAATTTTCACAGGGTGTTTTTCTCATGAACAACTTTCACTATGGGATCAACCTTAAATCACGAAACATAAATCAGCTGTTTCATACATTTTGGTCGAGTAGGTATTAAACTTTTGTATCAAACATCGTAAATTTTTCGTGATTTCAGAGTTGGTCCCATGGTGAAAGCTGCTGAAAGTGTAAATCCAAGATGGCGGCTGCGAATATTTTAAAATTTTTCGTCATGGGTGTCGTTTTCATGATTTTCAAGGGTGTTAAAGCTGATAGTGACATGAAAATGTAAATCCAAGATGGCGGCTGCGAACATTTTCAAATTTTTCGTCATGGGTGTCGTTTTTATGGCTTTCGAGGGCGTTAAAGCCGATAGTAACACTAAAATGTTCCAAGATGGCGGCTGCGAATATTTTCAAATTTTTCGTGATGGGTGTCGTTTTTATGCTTTTCGGGGGTGTTAAAGCGCTGATAGTGACTTTAAATGTAAATCCAAGATGGCGGCTGCAAATAATTTCCAATTTTTCGGCATGGGTGTCGTTTTTATGCTTTTCGAGGGTGTTAAAGCTGATAGTGACATTAAAATATAAATCCAAGATGGCTGCTGCGAAAGTTTTCAAAGTTTTCGTCATGGGTGTCGTTTTCTTGCTTTTTGAGGGTGTTAAAGCTGACAGTGACATTAAAATATAAATCCAAGATGGCCGCTGCGAACATTTTCAAATTTTTCGTCATGGGTGTTACGACGGGTGGCCAGATATTATAAATAAATAAGACGACCAGACTATTTTATGTATCGTGTATTCAGCCATTGCATGACGAGCGATCGGAGTCGGTGACAAGACAACAGGATCCGGAAATACCACAGATAATATATATTTTATAAAGACTGATACACATACGTAACAATGGGTGTCGTTTTCATGTTTTACGAGGGTGTTAAAGCCGATAGTGTCATTAAAATGTAAATGCAAGATAGCGCCTTCTTTAAAAATGTTGATGGTTTTTTAATTACTATCACACGTGTTTTTAGGTTGAAACGCGATACGCTGCGCTGACGCAGGGTTAGTTAACTAGGCATCAGCTAAGCGTCAGGCATTTTAACTTCACTATCGGCATAAGCACACTCCAAACCCATGAAGACAATTTATATTTTAACGCCACTATCGGCTTTCTCGAAAACCATGGAAACGACACACATGACGATAAGTTAGAATATTTTACAGCCGCCATCTTGGATTTACAATTTAACGCCACTATCGGCTTTAAAACCCTCGAAAACCATGAAATCGACACCCATGACAAAACATTTTAAAATGTTGGCAGTCGCCATCTTGGATTTACATTTTAACTCTACTATCGGTGTTAACACGCTCAAAAACCATGAAAACGACACCCATGATGAAAAGTTTGAAATTTTAGCAGCCGCCATCTTGCATTTACATTTTAACGCCGATATCGGCTTTAAAACCCTCGAAAACCATGAAAACGACACCCATGACAAAAAAAAATTAAAATGTTGGCAACCGCCATGTTGGATTTACATTTTAACGTCACTATCGGCTTTAACACCCTCAAAAACCATGAAAACGACACCCATGACGAAAAGTTTGAAAATTTTGCAGCCGCCATCTTGGATTTACATTTTAACGCCACTATCGGCTTTAAAACTCTCGAAAACCATGGAAACGACAGCCATGACGAAAATTTGAAAATGTTTGCAGCCGCCATCTTGGATTTAGATTTTAACATTACTATCGGTTTTAACACCTTCGAAAACCATAAAAACGACACCCATGACGAAAAGTTTGAAAATTTTGCAGCCGCCATCTTGGATTTACATTTTAACGCCGCTATCGGCTTTAAAACCCTCGAAAACCATGGGAACGACACCCATGACGAAAAATTAAAAAAAATCGCAGCCGCCATCTTGGATTTACATTTTGACGTCAATATCGGCTTTAACACTCTCGAAAACCACGAAAACGACACCCATGACAAAAAATTTGAAAATGTTTGCAGCCGCCATCTTGAATTTACATTTTAACATTACTATCGGTTTTAACACCTTCGAAAACCATAAAAACGACACCCATGACGAAAAGTTTGAAAATTTTGCAGCCGCCATCTTGGATTTACATTTTAACGCCACTATCGGCTTTAAAACCCTTGAAAATCATGGAAACGACACCCATGACGAAAAATTAAAAAAAAATCGCAGCCGCCATCTTGGATTTACATTTTAACGTCACTATCGGCTTTAACACTCGAAAACCATGAAAACGACACCCATGTCGAAAATTTGAAAATTTTCGCAGCCGCCATCTTGGATTTACATTTTAATGTCACTATCGGCTTTAACACCCTCGAAACCCATGACAGGACAGGGACATCCATATTAATTCGGCAGCTTTGTATTTCTCGCGGGGACCACGTGTAACAAACGAAATATTTATGTGATCCCGATTTCCTGGTATTTTTAAATAAATAAAACTACATTTTATAAGAAGTTGTTACCATACCATGTATATGTATCCGATTAGTTGTACATTCCCACATTTTCTGGAATACCGGTATTTATATTAAGAAAAAAAATATTAAGAAGCCGCTTCCATAGTTTGTTAGCCAAATATTAACTTTAGGTAAATATGCATCCGATTATCCGATCACTAGTCATGACATTTTATCAAATTGTGGATTGACCGCTGAGCATTTCGTTAAAATTAAGTAGGTACCTATATCATCGCGGACTAATATACAACGTGTGGTTTTGCATCCTCGTCTCAGGGTGTGATACACAACATCAAACCGAACAACTTTCTCCATGGGACCAACATCGTAATCGCGAAAAAATTTTTAACTGTCCCATAGAAAACTTAATTACCTACTTGACGCAAATGTATGGGACGGCTGATTATTTTTTCGCGATTATGATGTTGGTGCCATGGAAAAAGTTGTTCGGTTTAATGGTCTATACCACATCCTTAAATTTGACGAGGATGTAAAACGACACGTTGTATAGGCCTTTATAAGTCCTAACTTTTCTATCCCTATTTTATTTCAGACTATCCGAATGGCTTCGGCTGATGTGCCGAAGTGATTTAGCAAACAAACCTAACACCACAAGCTACCGGATTTGTGAAAAACATTTTAATAATCAACAAATCGTAAGGTTTTAAAAAAATATGCTCTCCCATAATGGGCATTGTTCATATTTTTTTATATGTTGTAATTGAAAAACCATTTCGAGGAATAGCGTTACTGATCATTACGGACTAATTAATCTTGAAAAATATTTATATTTTATTGTTTTTTTTTTGATAAAATACGATTGACCTTGTTTGCCCTTCAAATTACGTCAGCTTTGGCCGTACAGTTTTGTATCGTTGCCTCAAAGTAAATGGCAAGTATTGTCTACAATCTGTCAAGTGTCAAATTATAATATAAACATAACCTCATAAGTATAAAGTTTTTACAATTATTATTCCTGCGACTTGCCTCATAATCTCATATACTCGTAAATCTCATTACATTATGTCAACACTCGACAACATTTACTATATTGGAAGAGTTATGGAATACAGGAAGCGCTTTGTTCCAACTTGCAGCAATAATAGTAATAATAGTCCAAACAAAATTTTTGTTCGTATTAGAGAAGATTTGCGAGAAAAGTGGTGTCATGATGTAGGCGTGGAATATTGCAAGGTTTATACAATGTATTGTTGCGAAGATCACTTTGATGTAACTATTTCAGAAACTTGCGCGAGTCGGCTTTAACAAAAGTATCGCTCATTGTGGTTCAGGGAAATGAACAATAATGTCGTCGCCTCGATTATTAACGTAGTCTTGCACCTTAAAAACCACTTTGCGTTTAAAAGCTACCGTTTCGGTCAAAATTTCGAAAAATAAGTTGTAAATAGGTAAGGATAGGATTCGATTACGTATGACATCTATTGGCATTTGACAGATTTGAGATGGATGACGTTGTGTTGACAGATTTAAATTTTTAATTATGTACTAGTGGGGCATCGGCACAATCTTTTGTGCCACTGATGACGTCACCTACCTTGAAAATTTAAAATATTTTAAAATTCAATAAAAAAATAACTATTGAGCCAATCATCAAAATATTCAAATTAGTTTCTCAAAATGCTCTAAATTTTCAAAAAATTAAATAAAATGCAATGGTTAAAAATTTTAGACAATCCCCATTAAATTTACCGCTCGGTTTTTATTCTTGTGGCCGTAGGTAATTATAACAAGGACATTGCCGAGACGTAATACTGTTTACTTTACTATACTGTGGCTGTGGTTAATCTAATCAATCTGTTTTGCCAGCGACGACGTTGGACCTGGTTCACACGTAGAACGTCTTCTGGCTTCTCAGGAAAATCTGATGGCAAGGTCGGGCTGCAACAAAATAATAAAAAAACATTATGACCTGTGCTCGGAGTTACTTTTTTATGTTGTTGGATGGCAATCAAGCCAACAGCGGGCCATCTAAAGGCTCCGCAGACAGGCGCAACGCGACGGTGTGACGCGATTCTGGTAGAACAATTTCCATGAAGTTTTAATAGAAATTGTTCTACTATGGTCTGTTTTTAACCGACTTAAAAAAAGGGAGGTTATCACTTCGACATGATTGTATGTATGTAATATTATTGGAACTGCAATAGATTCACATATGATAATCTATTAGGGCTTCTAAACAAATATACAAAATTTTATATGTGTATGTATGTATGTTTGTCCACGCAATTCTCCGAAACTATTTATCGGAACGTGACCATATTTTTTTATTGGCTAACATTTACTTCAAATTAGGGAACAGAACAGTGCAAGTTTCATCAGAATCGGTTCAGTAGTTTTCATTTTCAAGATATAGACTAATGTGTAAGTGTGACGGCTTGGCTTATTGATAGGAGCTACGGGTGTGATGTCAAAGGGAAAACATCTCAAAACCTTGGTACAAATTCTAGTGCAATATTTACAACAAACCTATTAACTACTTATTGCAAACAAATATTCCAGTTTTTACTTAAAAATAAAAATTACGAAATATAAATCGTCTTTAAAAAGAAATTAACTCGAAATTATGAAATAACTATAATTTCGGAAGTCAGTGGCAAAAATCTAAAATATAGATCAGACACCGAATTCCGAAATTTTGAAGTCGATATTTTTTTTTAAAATGACTTTTTATTTAATCTCTGAGACTAAATTGACAAGTGAAAATGTTAAAATTACCTTTATGTTATTAATGTAATATAGTAAACACATCGATCGTGTTCGTTGTGCTGTGCAAAAGCAATTTATTTTACACTAGCTTTCGCCGCGGCTTCGCCTGCGTGGTATGTTGATAAAAAGTAGCCTATGTCCTTTTCCAGGTCATGGTCCCGTGTGCCAAATTTCATTCAAAACCGTTCAGCCGTTTTAGCGTGAAAGCGTAACAAACAAACAAACTCACTTTCGCATTTATAATTTAGTTGTTCTTTGTTCAGCTTTCACGCTAAAACGGCTGAACGGATTCAGATGAAATTTGGCACATGGGTAAACCATCACCTGACCTGGATTAGGACATAGAATACTTTTTATCCCGGTAGAACGCACGGCTACAGATCAAGGTATAAATTTCCAGTATAAGCTGATCTCGCATTCTATAGGATTTCCTTACAATGAGAGGTCAGTGTTAACTGGAAATTATAGCTTGATGTGAAGCCGTGTGTACGTTCCCGTGGGGTAATTATTTTCCGAGCTCCACGCGGGCGAAGCCGCGGGCAAAAGCTAGTTTGCTTATATAGGTAAGAGCCCATTAAAATATATGAACAAACTTTCAGAAATCATTCAGACCACCAAAATAAGGACAATGGTAAAAATAATATACTTACAAGAAAAAAAAAATCTGCTAACGAAAGTACACTCAAAATGTTTGTTACCCAATGCAGAAACACATCCATGTCTTTGGTATCTCATAATTCTGATACTAAAATTACCATAGCTACTACATATACCATATTTTTTATATTTCTATGACAACTACAACTGCGCAAGCGCACGTGCCCGCACCCACCTTGTTTTTTTTTTATTATTTTGGTCAAAATAAAAACACTTTAATCGGTGTTTTTTTTTTGCTTGAATATATTTGGTTAGACGTACTGAACGCTGTGTTAAAATTTGTCCATCTATTTTAATGGGACCATATGTACTTAATACTTAGATAATAAGTGATCAAATAAAACCCAATAGAAAATTACTACAAAATCAAACTATGTATGTATCTAATGGTAAGTACCTAATTATGTTGAATGGTAAGTAAGTACCTACCTAATTACTTACTTAGTTAAGAAATAATTGAAAAACCATCTAGTAATTAAAAAAAAAACAAACTTAGGATTTATTTACTTGAACGGGCAACTGTGAATGCGCGCTGATAGCGTAGAATTACATCCAACAAGCCAAAGAATAAGAATAAAGTAGTTTTAAAGCTTAAGATCTGTCAAGACGGCCAAATTTTAGCAGTTTCTGCTTCATTCCATACACCAAAAATTTAAAATATTTTTTTCCGTGCAAACTTTCAGTTTTAGAGAAAAACGTTTCATACAACATCAGAATGACGAGATCTTTCGATAGGTATTTTTTTAAAATGGAATTTGTAAAAAAAATCTTATGTCCCCCTTATAGCAGTTTCGACCCACTGTCGCCCCCTTGCCACTTCTCCTAACGAAGCTGCTGCTGCTGCTGTTGCTTCTTTGCTTCTTCTCCTTCTCCTTCTTCTTCTCCTTTCTTCTTCTTCTTCTTCTCCTCCTTCTTCTTCTTTTCTATGATTATTATTATTGATTATTTTTTATTGATTATTTGTTATTTTTGCTTTTTTTATATTTCTATGATTTTAACCCTATTATGACGTCTATGCAAGGAATACGTCAAATTACAAGTATATAAAAAAAATTGATTGTTAAAATTGGTACCTATAGGTAGCGGCATAGATATAAGAAAGAAGTGTTTTTTATATTTCTATGGGTAGCGGTACCTACCAATTTGACGATAGTTTTTTCGTCCCAGAGCCAAGTAAACAATTTGGACGGACACATGCGCGAACGTTTCAAATAATCGTGCATCCTTATCCGATAAAGACTGTCGTTTTTTATTCGAACCCATATGATGGAATTTTTTCGTATCTCCACCACCTATACAATAGGTAAAATGAGAATTAAGATATGAAAATACTTAGTCACTGAAATGTGAAGTTGTTTATAAGTCACTTACCAATAAGCAACACACTATATTCCTTAGCTACTAAAAGTCTTAGATCAGACAAGTTTCTTGTGAACTCTTTTTCCAGAATTTCGCAGTTATTGGTTCTTATTTTTGTTTCGCGCTCTAACATGCGTAGGGCCATTTCATCTGCTATCTAAAAAAGTAACACTGGTTTTCAACACATTTCAAATAATTTTAATCACCCTTAACTTCTTAAGAGGTCATTGTACTCATCATTATGAACAACTTTTACTCTGGGACTAAACGTGAAACCGTGAAAGAAAAACACAGCTTTTCCCTATGATCGCATAACTCGTCAAAATGTGTAGGGAACAGCAGATTTTTTTTTGGTTACGTTTATTTAGCCGTACTTAATACAGCGCACCTCCGCTCAAATAGTGTCATAAGCTAACTCATCAATGATGAGTTATGCTATCATACATAATAACCCACAAGTAAAAAAAAAAATGAAATATAGACAATTATATAATATTTTATATAAATAATAATTTTAATAGGACAAAATTTAAATTAATTTTTAAATTTTAATAATAATTCTAAATTTCCGGAGGAAGTAGGCGTGCGCGGCGAGCTGCTGGTCTTGTCAACATTCCGTTATAAACTTTGTGTTCATATCATCATTATTGTTGCATATTGTACCTAGGCATGTTGTAGACCAAATTTGACAGCCGTCATTCTTGTTTTTTAGATTTGGTTTTCTTATCATTTTGTTAAATTTTAATTATTTTTAGGGTTCCGTACCTCAAAAGGAAAAAACGGAACTCTTATAGGATCACTTCGTTGTCCGTCTGTCTGTCTGTCAGTCTGTCAAGACCCTTTTTCTCAGGAACGCGTGGAGATATCAAGATGAAATTAATATCAAATACGTAAGTCTATGGTCTCTTGGAGTCAAAAAACTTAAGCTTCTAAGTCAACGCAATAAAAACCTACGGCCATTTGTGCGACATATTTTGATACTCGCAAGTAAATCAAAACCTATAGGGTACTTCCCGTTGGCCTAGAATCATGAAATTTGGCAAGAAACAAGCTCTCACAGCACAAATAAAGAAAAAAGTTAGAAAATTGTTAATTTGTAATTCAATCATATAAAAAAAAATTAACTCTGTCAGTCTGTCATGACCCTTTTTCTCAAGGACGCGTGGAGATATCAAGTTGAAATTAATATCGAATACGTAAGTCTATGGTCCCCTAGAGTTCTAAAAAAATCAAGCTTCTAAGTCAACGCAATAAAAAATACGGCCATTTTGCGACACGTTTTCATATTCGCAACTGTCGCAAGTATATCAAAACCTACAGGGTACTTCCCGTTGACCTAGAATAATGAAATTTGGCAAGTAGCAAGGTCTCACAGCACAAATAAAGGAAAAAGTCTGAAAAATGTTAATTTGTAATTCTATCGCATAAAAAAAAATTCAAGTTTATCAGTCTGTCAACACCCTTTTTCTCAAGGACGCGTGGAGATATCAAGTTGAAATAGATATCAAATACGGAAGTCTATGGTTTCTTAGAGTTCTAAGAAAATAAAGCTTCTAAGTCAACGCAATAAAAAAATACGGCCATTTTGGGACACATTTTGAAACTCGCAACTGTCGCAAGTAAATCAAAACCGGGTAGGGGTACAGGGTACTTCCTGTTGTCCTAAAATCATAAAATTTGGCAAGATCTTAAAGCACAAATAAAGGAAAAAAAATTGTAATTCTATCACATAAAAAAATATTTTCAAGATTGTCAGCTTGTCAAGACCCTTTTTCTCAGCAACGCGTGGAGCTATCAAGTTGAAATTAATATCAAATACGTAGGTCTACTATGGTCCTTTAGAGTTCTAAAAAATCAATCTTCTAAGTCAACGCAATATAAAAATACAACCATTTATGCGATACTCGGAAGTAAATCAAAACCTTGACCCCTTGATCCCTTTGACCTAGAATAATGAAATTTGTCAAGACGTTAGGTCTCAAAGCACAAATAGAGAGAAAACATCAGAAAATTTTTAATTTGTAATTTTATCCCAGAGAAAAACTTTTTTTGGGATTACAATGGTAAGAGGCCGTATTTACTAAATTTTGCCGATTTAGCTATTTCAGTACGTAATTTTACGGTTAAAATACTGTATTTCTATAAGTTTTAATGCACAACATGAAAGATCATTTCAATTTTGATCTAATGAAAGAGCTACTTTTTTATTTTGCGTCGAGTTTATAAATGCGAGAATTAGGTTGTTTTAAAAGATTTTTTAATACCAAATATTTTTAATATTTTGCTTATTTTTTTTTAAGAAATGGATTGATTTTGAACTGAAGTTTATTTCTGTTGTTTTAATTTTTTGAACAAGAGTTCTAAGTAGCCGAAATCAAAAGCAAATTCTTTGCCCATTTTCTTTATAGTTTGACTCAGTTAAATATTTTTTTACTCAAAAATTGTATATGAAAGTAGCAAAAAGTGATTCACACATTGTATAAACAACTTTCAAACAAATATATTGTAATTCTTCCAATACCCAACAAGTCAAAACAATTCGTAAATATGTGATTTTCTAAACCTCTTACAGCAAAAATTCACAAAACAGTCGCCGGTTTAGGTCGATTAATCAAAATTAAATAGTAAAAATAAAAAAGTAGCTCATACATTAGATCATAATTGAAATGCTCATTCATATACCTAGTGCATTAAAACTTATAGAAATACAGTAGTATACCTGTAAAATCACGTAAATCAGAGAAATCGACAAAATTTCATGTACCTACGGCCTCTTATGTTTGTTTTTGGGAAAAATTATTTTCAACTACGGAACCCTTCATTGTGCGTGGTCCGACACGCACCTGGCCGGTTTTTTTTTGAGTTCTGTCACTATTTAAGCGGAGGTGCTACATTTTGGCTAAACATCAATCAGCCGTAGTAGAAAACAGCGCCATTGTGTATTTCAGCTGGGCGTTTTGTATTACGACGTGTTATACAATCCGGCTGCGACATGAACATCATATAGGGTTACACCATATACGTAGTAGTTACATACTAGGATTTTACAATGAAACCAAACCGGGAGTCGGTGCTGTCGCGGAGCGGAATGCGGGAATATTGTCATTTTCTGTATATTTTATCTATACCTATAGAATTAACATTATATTTTATTTATTTTTTAATTGCATATTATTTATCACATGCTGCACCGGTCGACGTCATCGCGTCAACGCCGGCTATCGCTGAAAACCAGCGCTGGGGCTCCGTTTCGCATGGGGTCGCGGCATTATGCTGAGCGGTAGCCGTTTTGCGTAGATGTGACGCATATTTTCCTCAAAACTTGCTTTTTACTTTGTTTATTTTATTTTGTTGTCCTTTGCGTCATGTTTACCGCAAATAAACGTATTTTCTTTCTTTCTTTTCTTTCTTTCTAATAGCGAAAAAAAAGCTGTTCCATACATTTTGTCGATTTATGTGAACGCTAAACGAATGTCTGGATCTGCCTACTGAACCGATTACAAAAACAGATAGAAAGCTCCATTATTTTCGAGTTACATGGTACTTTTCATGCTCAGAAAATGCACGGTTTGAGGATCTCCATGCAGTTGAAACCGCGGGACAAGCTATCTATCCCAATAAAGGTGTCGCTGGAGTTTGAATTTGTGCCCGTTTGATGGCAATAGGCTCTCTTTTAAGTAGGTACCTATAGTATTCTAATAGGACTCAACTAGCGAAGTATGAGTACGTAAACCTTTCCCCATTGGAGATTACACGCGTGAAATTATTATGTAAGGTTAGTTGGTACCTGTAAGTAGTAAGCACAGCAAAATATGAGTGCTCTATGAAATCTTTCTGTGGTTGGTAGGTGCAGCAAATCAATTAACATTGGACTCAATATGCTGACGGGTGCAGTATAAATTGCTATATCTTTAACGTCCTAAAAGTTAATACATAGATTTTTAAAATCCGTTAATCTTAGATTATATAAATCAATGTCGGGTTTGTTCGAACACTTATAACTCGAGAACAGCTGGAACGATAATCATGGTTTTTGATTTGTTGTATTTGTCTCCGTCCTGAATAGCAGAATAACTATTAAAAACATTGGAAAATTGATGACAAAAAAATTAGAAGAAAAATAATTTTCTCATACCTACATGAAATTTGGGCAGGGCAATGTCTGTCGGGAATCTTTCAATTTATTTAAAATTCCAAATTCAAATTAATTTTATAATCAGTTGACTTTTATAATTTTTTGTTCCGGTATTTTACTTTTGAGCAAAATATCGTACAGTCTGATTTTTAATTCGACGGTATTCTGACATTTCAGAAGTGTTGCCAATAATAAACCGGACCTACTGAAAACGGAACCCATTTAAGCATAAAACAAAAATATATATCTCATCTGAGATTAACAAAAGACAGACAAATAAAAAATCCGGAGTCACACGTAATCTGTTCGATTTATGCCATAACATGAGACTCCGGATTTTTAATTTCTCTGTCTTTTTCTAATTTCAGATGAGAATATTTTCTTGTTTCATACTTTTTAGAGCGTGATTTTTCAGTAGTCGGGTTTTAGTTTTAAAACTTACTTTTTATTTACTTACTTAAATTATTTTGGGGTTATAATTTCGTGATAAAGTATTTGCAGAGTCATTTTACATTTTTAAAGAAGAATAATTAATTACCTATTGTATTTTAGGTCGGTTTGGAAAGAAAATATGTTTGGCTTACGTTTATTTGTGTATTTATGTCAGATATATTTGAGACGTGATTTTAGAAATTATTCCCAATTATTGGCTGCATGCAAGCAAAGCCGCGAGCAATAGCTAATAGTATATATATTTTTGAAATAACTAATTAAGCCATTAGATGCCCAACATGGCATAATTAAAAAACATTTTTTTTTAGTTCTTGACTTTATGTCCTATAGAGGGCGCCATATTCAATTTAATGTGACGTCACATAGCCTGTAACCAGCGGACTTCCGGATTTTGACTTCCGAATATCACGTTAATGTCACACTTTAGGGCACGATCAGGACCTTTTTGTGTTTGTTGATGTGCCCTTATATAGGTAGATACCAGTTTCATCGGGCGCCGCAACTTTGCAGAAAATTCAAAATAGCGATGGGGTGATTTGACTATGCCATGCTATCTTCCATAGAAAATGTTCGAACCATTTTACAGACCTGTAAGGTAATAAAATCTTCTTCTAGCGGTTTCAATTTTCTCTGATAGCGTCGCTTAAATCGAAGCTGAGAAGATAAGTAATTAGATGGTAAAGAAATTGTATTTGATTGTATATAATTTATGAAACGTTAGGTAAGGTTCTGTTCTAACCTGTTCAATTAAGTCAATATCGTCTCTAAACTCAATAATACCAGTCGGTGCTTTGGTGGTTATTTGAATAGCTTCTACTTTAACCGGAGGTAGATTACTGAAAAATATTGTTAGGTATATAAATAATTAGGTAGGTCCTGTACGTAGCATGCATTTACATACAATAGGTACAGTAAAGAGCATAAATACCTAACGCAATAAGTATTCAAAAGCGTCTTACTCATGAAATAACAATCGCAACTAAAAAAATACCTATTTCATTTTACACTCCCCGAACACCTGCACCCTAATTGTGTAACACATTATCGATCGGAGTTGGTTTCATTTTGAAACAAATTGCTAATACATTGCTTCTTAAGTTCGAAAAATTTGTCTGCTCGACAACGTAAATAACGCAATGAATGTTGTTGAACTGTCAAAATGAAACCAACTCCGATTGATAATGTGTTACGCAATTAGGGTGCTGAACCCCTGAACCGCTCCACCCTGCATATTTTTGTATAAAGGTCTCTATCTTTTTAAATAAAGGAAGTACAAAGAAAAGAAAATGTGGTTTAAAAGCTAGTCAATCAATCTGCCTAGCCTTTTCCCAACTATGTTGGGGTCGGTTTCCAGTCTAACCGGATGCAGCTGAATACCAGTATTTTATATGGAGCGACTGCCTATCTGACCTCCACAAACCAGTGGATGGTCTTACCCCTTGGTAAGACTGGTTGAAGACTTTCGGGCTTCTGACGACCCGTAACGACTGTCAGAGATCCAAGAATGACAGCCGGAACCAACGGCTTAACGTGCTTTCCGAGGCACGGAGGAGTCTCGGTATGTAAAGATGGTTACCCATCAACGGACCAACCCCGGCAAGCGTAGCTTAACCTGATGGATCGACCCGTACGGCTGTTATTACTTAGCCACGCGCTCCTCCACGAGTGGTTTAAAAGCTAGTAACTCACTATAATTTCCGTTTGTCATTGTTCCAAATGTTTAACACCTTCCAAATCTTATATGATCAGCAATATGGTTTCACCAAAGGACGTTGTACGACAGACGCTGTTGTCACCTTATTAAATACATATTTACATCGTGGGAGGAGTCTTCTTCTTCTTTTTAGAATCTTTTGTGACCTCTCCAAGGCATTTGACTGCGTAAATCACGAAACCTTATTCTTGTTTGAGCTTTATGAACTAGATAAACTTGCGCTAAGTTTAGTAAAATCTTATCTAAATGATAGACAACAACAGCAAGTTCTTATAAATAGTGTCAATTCAATCGGTTTAAAAGTAAAAATGCGTGTTCCACAGGGCTCGATTTTGTGTTCTTTTTTTTCGTCGGATAAAAAGAGGAAAGGACATTGGGTCCTTTCCTCTTTTTAACCGACGAAAAAAAAGGAAAAGGTTCTCAAGTCGACACGTATACATATATATATACATATTATTTATGACCACGCATAACTTTTTACAGCGTTGTCCGATTTGAAAGATTCTTGTTTTATTCGGGAAAGTATATCTCAAAGTGGGTCCCATGTAAAATTTATTTAATTTGCTTGGGTAGTTTTTGAGTTAGCTTCATAATACGTATTTTTTCCCTACTTTTTATGTCGATGATGTTCTCATTTCTTTTGCAGGTATTGGTATTCGAATTTGTGTGGGGTAGTACCACAACTAAAAAGTAAACAATAAAATCTTTTTTACACAAACAAAAAAAACAACCGAATTCCAAAAAAAAAAAACACTACAAATGAAAAATAACTTTAATTTCGGAAGTCGGTGGCAAAAAACGAAAATACAAAACCAAAGACTCCGAATTCCGAAATTAAGGTGATTTTTCACTTTGTAGTATTTTTTTTTTGGAAGTCGGTTCTTTATTTATGTAAAAAAGCTTTTTTTAACATACGAGTACATATGAATGATCTACCCTATTTATTAAAAAACCAATAACAAATAGTGTTATTTGCTGGTGATACATCCTTAATTATTAAGATAAATAGACGTGCATCAAATCAAGATGAGGTAAGTAACGCTCTACTGCGGGTCCAAAATTGGTTCTCTGCTAATAATTTAGTGTTAAATGAAAAAAAAAAACTAAATGCATTTGCTTTACCGAATATTAAAAGTAGTGATTTCTTGAGACATAGTATTGAATAAGGAGAATCTAGAATTCGTCGATAAAACTGTTTTCCTGGGGATCACGCTCGACTCAAGGCTGCATTGGGTCTTCATATTTTAACATCTCTTGCAGGACGGCTAAGTTCAGCAGCTTATGCTGGGAGAAAAATCCGTCAATTTACTGATGTTGATATCGCGTTCGCGAGGATAGTAATTTATCTATAGGTACTAATATTATAAAGAGGTAAAATTTATTGGGTAATCTCCGGAACTAATGAACCGATTCAAAATTTTTTTTCACTGGTAGAAAGCTCCATTATTCCTGAGTGCTTAAATTATATTTATATCATGTATATTAACCGAGCTATCACAATTGCTTGTTCTTTATAGATCGGAGAGTGTCATTTCAAACCATAATCAGCCTATAACGTTCCAACTGCTGGGACACAGGCCCAGCAGCCGGTCCGGGCTGGGTTCGGCTCTGTGAGTGGGTCTTTTTTTTTTTTTTTTGTGGATGGGAAATCATCAAATGACTTCTCCCGCTCTGGGCAGAGCGGGAGGGCGTGTCAGACTTTTACTGACTAAAACCCACCCATGTTCCTTCAGCTGCCCGTGCCAGGGCCACGGTATCTCTTTCGAACTACCCGCGACCCCGGCGGCATCGGCCCAATTGACCCCGTCACTGCTGACATCTCTTTGAGGCGCGCGTGGAACACAACGCGCCGTCGACCCGGGCCTGGTCCTTACCGGACGGCGAGCTGCCCATTACTCGTCGTCCGCAAGCCCGCGCCTACGGTGGCCGGGAATCGGCAATCGATTCCCGCCGCCCAGGGCGTCTCCTACGGCGGCTAGGGGCGCGAGGGCGCGGCTGTTGCCTCTCCCTCACGCGTTCCGCTTCCTCCTTCGCGAGCATTACTGCTTCGCAGAAGGAGGTGACGGCTTCCCATGCACTCTCGCTCCGCACCATGGCCTGGACCAGGTTTGGACGCGAGAGATCGCCGCCGCCGATCGCCTCCGTGAGAACACGGCGGTGCTCCGCCCAAGCCGGGCAGACCTCCACTGTATGCTCCACCGTGTCCTCCGGGCGATCCACACAATGGTGACACCCGGGTCTGTGAGTGGGTCTGCGTCGTGATCCACCACACGGGTCACACCAGTGCGGGTTAGTAGATCTCAAATCTGTTTTTTGGTTCTAGGACATGCCGGTTTCCTCACGGTGTTTTCCTTCACCGTTTTGAGAGCAGTGGTGATGAAATACATTACACAAAGTAATGCGCTTGCCTGTGTTCGGACACACGACCTACAACTCGTAAGTCGGGGCCTTTTCCACTGGGACACCACTGCTCCCCATTTCATACAGATAAAATACATTTATAAATATTGTTATGTTCATCAGATGTTTGTTGCTCCTAGGGCCATTTCCCACGATGTCCTTTGGAACAATAGTGAAACCGAAATGATGGCCTGGCCAGTATGTCAGCTTCAAAACTGCATGAAAACTTTTTCTCTGACAAATCATTATTTTGATGTTTTAGGCCTATAAACATAAAAATTCACGGTGGCTCGATTTAGGAGTCCGGGAGTGTAGTATGGATTCGTAAATACTATTAGTAGCTAGGGGAGCTACTGCTCGATTTTTGCGACCTATTGTAAATCGAATAAATTTTATTTCAAGTAGTTGTGTCAGCCGCCGCACCCAAGGGGGAATCCAAAGTTACAGTATGACAAAGTAGTAAAGAAACTTAAAAAAACTTTTTTACAAAAAATACAACCGACTTCCAAAAACAACACTACAAAGTGAAAAATAACTTTAATTTTGGAAGTCGGTGTCTGGTTAAATGTAATTTCGTTTTTTGCCACCGACTTCCGAAATTAAAGTTATTTTTCACTTTGTAGTGTTGTTTTTGGAAGGTGGTTGTATTTTTTTGTAAAAAAAAAAAAATATTTTTCACTTTTTGGTTGTGGTACCTACCCAACACAAATTCTAATAGGGGAGAGTGGGGTAAGACGGGGTCCTTAAGGTTTGATGATAAATAAAATTGACCGTAATGAGTTTTATTAATTTGTTTTATTCTTATAATCTTCTTTGATAATCAGTATTCATTGTTAACGAGTATTTGGCAGTCTAATCAACATAATAAAATAAAATAAAAAATAAAAAAAGTAGAAATACACCCTCATCCCCATCATGCCCCACCCCTAGGGTAAGATGGGATATCAATAACGGGGCAAGATGGGGCACGCAGCATACGACTTTTTACTGTTCACAATGTTCACAAGTGAACACGGTATCTGCATCTTCGTCGTCCAAACCTGCACAGCTGCAGTGAGCTGTCGCTGTCACTATTCTCGTTTAATGATGTATTCTTAGCCCCTTGTTTCTTCTTTGTTACTCTTTTCTTCTTAGTTGCCGGGTCTTTTTCAGATTTTTCAAACTCCCTAAACTCTTTTTTTCGCTGTTTATCCTCTTCCGCTTGTTTATTTTTCTTAATCGTTTCTTTTAACTCATTCTTATACGGCGAAGATGTGATCAACGCGGTTTTTCCTCCTTTTCTAGTTACGCGAGATGTTTTTGTAGTTGCTGGAAAGGGCATTGTTTACTGCGGACTTACAACACCAAATATTAATTGCTGCGGAGTTCGTGGTCTTTCGTGACGTACTCGCAGAAATACTAGCGGCAGTATCAAGTCTCGACAATGTTTCTGTTTCCACTGTTACTGGTTTCATTTACAGAAATGACTTCAGATATAATTGGCGCATTCTGATTATTTGTTGCTGGTTCTGTGGATGACAATTCCATTATCAACGAACTATTATCGCTTGCAGGTGCGTCGGATACATTAAGCTGAATATCTATCATCAAAGATGGAGCAAAGTCGCTCTCAGAGAATACTATTGGATCATATGGCCAAATTCCACATTTCTTAAAACCATTGTCAGCTGTTGCCATCGTAGACCCTTGTATGAACGCCTTTCCAAAAATTTCAGCTACTTGTCGTACAGTGACAGTCATTCCTGGGTTGCTGCGAAGCCACGCCGTGATTTGATGATCGTAGTAGGTATTTAACGGTCTCATGTAAGCAACGTCTGCAACCTGAAGACGGTGAGTAGTATGTGGTGGGAAACATATAATGATAACGCCGTGAGTGCGTGTTTCATTTATGAGATCAATGTTCTTCGTATGAGTGCTATGTCCATCCAATAATAACAAAACAGGACGCTCAGGTGTTGCTCCGCTAAATTCGACGAACTTTTTAAACCATTCTAGGAAAAGCTCTGTAGTCATCCAGCCCGAATCACTGCAAACTCCCCAAGCTCCGGGGGCGGCATTAATAATAAGTTGCGGATCTATTCTTTTTCTAGGATATACCATCATGGGTGGCATAAAATTACCACTAGCACTAAAACAGATTTCAACTGTAATGGTCTTACCTCGTTCAGCAGACGTTATGGCTCCCACTTACTTTCTGCCCTTTCTTTCGATATTTTTTGATTTGGTTTTGGGCACAACTGAAATACCAGTTTCATCGCAGTTGTATATACGATCAGGTGTTAGATGATGTTCATCGTAAACAATGCCCAAAAAATTTAAAAACTGCTCTACCACCTGTTTATTGAAACCAGCAGCACGTGCAGCTGAAGTAGTTTCAGGCTGTCTAATAGACAGTTCTGGGTGCCTTTTTAAAAATCCTAATGCCCAGTCTTTCCCGGCTTCTTCTTTTTCATTGTTAAACGGATGACGTTTGTTATTTTTTACCGCTAGTCTATAGACTAAACCTCTTAAGTCTTTCATTGTCAGTCCATAGAGCCTGCTCTCCATATCTGTTATGTATTTACAAAGCTCTTCCTCTTCATTATCAGTGAAAACTTGTTCTTTTGAGCCTAACGGTACCTTCAATTTAACAGTCATTGGATCATTCTTATCTAAACTTTCTCGACCAAGCTTCACTTTTCTTTCTAAAGTTGTCTGTGGGACAGAAAATGATTTTGCTGCAAGCTTGTAGCCCATTTTTCCTTCAACTACATTTTTCACAGCATCTTTCATACTTTCTTCTGACCAATCCCCTCTACTTGTTTTTTTTTTAATAATTTCTCACCATTCTAGAACAAAATAAACAGTAAAATTAGACATTTGTATGCCACTTGCAAAGGCACCACCACAACAACAACACCTACCCCATCTGGCCCCCGCATGCCGAATCAAATTTAAAAAAAAACCGAATAAAACCAATACGCAGCACAGAGAAAAACAAGTTCTTACCTGTTCGTGTAGTTATTGTCACATTCGATACCATTTAAATCAATTCCGAGTTGTTATTATTTACGGAAATTACACGCCCTATATAGTATAGAAAAATCACTAGCTATTTGGCAAAAAAAGTTTTTTCCAGAAAACAATAAAACGCGTGGTCTTTGTCCGCTCACTTTGATAACCGATTGCCGTAATGGCGGCGCGACGTCAGGTGCTAAAACGATCCTGATTGGCTAATTCGTTCGCGCTCAAGATCGGTCACCCCGTCTTGCCCCACTCTCCCCTACCACTACCTGCAAAAGAAACTAGAACATCATCCATATAAAAGTGGGAAAAAATACGTATTATTGAAGCTAACTCAAAAACTACCCAAGCAAAGTTAATCAATTTTATATAGGACCAATTTTGAGATATACCCTCTCGAATAAAACAAAAAGAATTCTAATCGGACTACTCTGTAAAAAGTTATGTGTGGTCATACATAAAAAAAAATCGAATCGTCGAATCCGACTCGGCTGGGTAGCTCTCGGGAAGCTACGTAATATCTTCTCGGCTCACATATCAGTGATAACCTATGGCACTGAAACGTGTTCACTCACAATAGGCCTCATCAATAATTAGCCTATAACATTCCCACTGCTGGGACACAGGTCTCCTCTCGGTGAGAGGGAGTGGGCCGTAATCCACCACGAGGACCCAGTGCGGGTTGGTAAATGTCACATGTTTTCGAATGTTTGGTTCTAGGTCATGCCGGTTTCCTCACGATGTTTTCCTTCACCGTTGTGGGAGCAGTGGTGATGAATTATTTACACAAAGTAAAGCGCCTGCCTGGGTTAGACCCACAGATTTAGAGTAGGCTAGATAGTATGAAAATCGAGCGTGTCATCTTTTTTATACCTACGATAACTTCACCCCAGCCATTTAGTGATGTGCTCAACGTAAACAGAATCGTTTCAATCTCTAAGCGTCAGTGAGCTAACAGACTTTTTATTTATTTATTCAATTGGTCTTACGAGCTAACAGACATACCATCCAAAACGCTCATATGATTAACTTACAATTATTACAATGATTTTTACATCCTCGACGACACAAGTCGCCACTGGCGCGATCGAACACTAACTAAAGTAGTAACGCGACAAGTTTGTGCACAGCACAAAGCCGGGCACGCTTACTTGGTCGGATAGCTTGTGGTATCTAGCCTACTCTAAATCTGTGGTTCGGTCCCACGACCCAACTCGTAAGTCGGGGTCTGTTTTTTGTTTTTCTGTTCTGTGGTCGGGGATATTACAATTGGGCCACTATTGCTCTCATGGCCGTCATTAGAAGGCTGAAAGTCACTCGGAAGGCCTTCCGAGTCATGGTGGTCATGGTCGAGGGTCATGGTGGACCGATGATCTTGCGAAGGCCGCAGGAAGCCGCTGGATGCGAGAAGCACAGAACCGGTCGAAGTGGCGGTGCTTGTGGAACATTTATGTCCAGCAGTGGACGTCTTTGGGCTGAAACGATGATGTAAACAAAAATAAAAGAGAAATCTCTGGGATGAGATAGTCAATGCGCGGCATGCCCCGGTTTTGCCGCACAGCATTGCCGCGCGTACATTTCTCCATACGTCTAGACATAGCCCGGGAGAAAATGTTGCTGCCGCGCACCTTGCGCGCTCTGTTTTACACCTCTAGGTATCTATGCTCATGACTGTAGGTACCTGGGTGTATATGAAAGTTTTGTGGGATTTTAACAATATATATTTAATGGAGTAAATAAAAATATTCCAAGTGTGCCTATTCTCGTATTGTTTTCATGTGACGATCTTTACATTAGATTTTTAGTTATTCTCTACCCATCTTTCGTAGATTCATATGCCAGCTTTCGTAAAACAACGTTCAAACTCATTGAGTAAGGTCGTATCAATAAAACACCGCCGTACAGGGTATAGGTTTTGCCAGACGCGCAACATGCATCGATACGTGATCGATACCGATACTATAGATGCTGATGTTTGTTTATAGGCAACCTCAATAAGCAACGGATGTCAATGTCAAACGTCATTTCAAATATTATAAGAAAGTTAAGCAGTTGATTCCAAACAGTTTAATTATTTCTTTCACAAACGTCGTATGTGAATACGCTCCTCCAGTCAGTGGTGTAAAGCTTGATCTCACCCGACTACGGCAAAACCAAAAGGAAGGGTTATGATTTTAGCAGTCTATGTATGTAAGTATGTACTCGTATGTATATACAGGGTTACTGGTAATTCGACCACTTCCTTGCAGGATGTCATTGTAGGGTTAAAATGCAACAAATTAAGCCACCAAATGTTCTACTGAAATTCAATACTTTTTGAGTTACTTAGATTTTTAGTTTTTATATGAAAGATCCAATTTAAAATTATTTACGGCGCGACTATTCTGGAATTTAAGTTAGTAATATAGCTGATGCAGTAGCAGACCTTTGCGCTAATAATTAAAAGTTCAAAAATGCCTAAAATTTGGCAAAGATAACTAATTAAACATTTTATTTTTCGTAAATTTTGTCTGAAAAAATTAAATTTACGAAAAAAAACTGAATTTCGGTAGAACATTTGGTGGCTTAATTTGTTGCATTTGAACCCTACTATGACGTCCTGCAAGGAAGTGGTCGAGTTACCAGTAACCCTGTATATGTATTTACGTGTGTTCCACCATAGCGTCTAAATTACTGAACCGATTTTAATGAATGAGGTATCAATTGATTCGCAATAATAGTCCGGGTGACATAGGCTATATAAATTCTCCCTAAATTTATTATGGTGGACTTTACACGTAGGTAAATTTCTGACCACGAAAAAATTAAATTGAGATAATAATGACACGTTTGGTAGCAAAAGAATGGTCTTGACGAGCACACTACAAATATGTGTATATTTCATATTGTTTAAGTAAATAAATATGTTTAAATTGTTAAAAATAAGTAAAAGTAGAGGTAAATAATATTAATTTATTTGGTTACAGACCGACCGCGGCGAGCGTGATTTTTCAGTAGTCGGGTTTTAGTTTTTGAACTTAATTTTTTTAATTATTCAGTGGCAAATGCCGAAAGCAACATAAAAAGCTTGTGAGAGATTCAACTCAACTTTTCTCAATTAAAGACCCCACGTTCTACAAGGCCTACTAAAACTCGGTGACTGCAGCCGCTTGCGCGACCGCGGGAAGTTTGTTCCCCAACAGTAGATTGCCCATGGGAACAAACTTCCCAAGACAATCTTTTTTTACTTTTAACCTTGTTCCACCACTAATAAGTAGTAATATCCAATTCCATAATCTGTGATATGTGTCCGAACCTTTTGAGATACGACAACACTCACTGAACTAGTCTATGACATTAAAAAAATATTATTTTCGCTGTCTTATAATCTAAAGTAAACAATAACAAGTTTTTGTCTCAACTTCGGAATCTTGTAAATAATGAATATTGTACTGTGGTAAGTGGTTTTATTTATGTTTCACGTTAAGAGTTAGCATAACACAGCATGCATTATAAACCATAAAAAATATAGGTAGCTTGTTTTTTTAACCGACTTCAAAAAAGGAGGTTACTCAATTCGACCGTATATATATATATATATACAAATATATATATATATATATATATATATATATATATATATATATATATATATATATATATATATATATATATATATATATATATTTATGTGTGTTCGCGGATAACTTCGTCGTTTATGAACCGATTTGTATGATATTTTTTTTTGTAGGAAAGGAGATATCCCAAAAGTGGTACCATAATAAGGAAACCAGGATCTGATGATGAAAGAAAAGAGAAATCGAGGGAAACCTTCAAATTTTATAGGCGATTTGGGTATTTTTTTATAGTAACAGTAACTCGTGCATTTGAATGGAACTGATGAGGGAGACCACAGATGGCCATCGGAACTCCTCAATAATACGTATTTCACGGGTTGCGATTCGATTATTGCTAAGCAATTTATGCTCGTCACAATACATATGTTGAAATGGGGCTGATGGTGACTTCACCATCAGTTCCAGTTCTCCTGGTTCCTTAGCGGGAGAACTCCTCAACAATTAACGTTCTTGTATCGGGAAAGGCAATATTTTGTAAAGGTGATGAGCAGTTGACATTAGGCTATTGTAACTTAGATGAATTACAGACTGACCCACTAAAAAGTGAAAAATAAAAAACTTTTTTAGAAAAAAAATACAACCGACTTCCAAAAAAATACTACAAAGTGAAAAATAACTTTAATTTCGGAAGTCGGTGGCAAAAAGCTAAAATATAGATCCAAAGACACCGACTTCCGAAATTAAAGTTATTTTTCACTTTGTAGTATTTTTTTGGAAGTCGGTTATTTTTTTTTATAAAAAAGTTTTTTTTTCTTTGTAGAAAATCTAGAAATCTACGAGTAGAATCTAGAAATCTGAAACTAACTGTGTTTGCTCTTAACATACCTATTTTTGTGAATTTTATACGATCATACATTCAAACGAAACGCACTCTACAATAGAGTCCAGTTCTCTGGCATCCATAAAAACATTCAAGTGTTACAAGATTCCAAGAATCTTCGTCGCTTCGGCATTGTTTGTAAACACGTGCGAAGTGCCAGCTGACGTCACGGTGCGCGTGACTATGCTTGACTGTTTTTTGTTTAGGGCCGCTTTCGTATAAAGCGGCTAACTGTCTTTTTATCTGTATCTATACTAATAATACTAAAGCTAAAGAGTTTGTTTGTTTGTTTGAACTCGCTAATCTCTGGAACTACCCGTGAAATTTGACCAATTTATGAAGAAGGCTTTTTTAAGGGGATACAACATTTTTTGTTTGTGTTTTTAAAATTACTATAAAATCAAATGTATATAATTAAATCATTTGGATTTTCCATATGTGTTATTTGACTATTTTGTCTACTGCTGTACTAAACCGAAACAATTAATTATTTGTAATTTTTTCGATAGAAAATATTCCAAAGTAGGACCGTCTATTATCTGTTTTATACGATTATGCGAGTACGTAAACAGTTCCTTACTGTGCAGTAAAATTGAAGATACTTAAACATGTCAAGAACTTACTAAGCTAAAAATTGATTTAAGTATAATAGCATTTTGTCATAAATCTACATTTAAACCGTCGCGTGCCAATTAGCAGACACAATAGAAAATTGATTGTTACGAGTATCTGCATACATAGTGTGCAATCGATGTTTGTCAAGAGTAACGAAGCGTGTTTAGAGTTCCGGTGCGCGTGAGAGTCTTCTGTCTGGCGTGTCAAACTAGACAGACATAACGCCATTTCACTTACACAGCAAGATAAATCACTCTTCGATGTATCCTCTTAACATCACGCTAGGGCCCTTAGGAGCCGAGCAAAATTAAAAAAAAAAGCCAGAAAGAACGCCAAGCAAAACGAATTAATGGCGTAGGCAGGCGATGCGATGCGGCGGGATGGGTCGGTGGAGCAAGAAATTTCAGGCGGTAGAAGTCGCGGGCAAAAGCTAGCCTTCTATAAAAATTAATGCTTAGCGTGCTCTGGCTCAAACTGTGCTCAGCACCGAGTGTAAATATCGCGAAGCAACGGGGTGCATCTAATGAAGGCGTTCTTCAAGAGACGAGTTCTTAGTATCGAAAAGCTCAGTTACAACTAAGAGCTTATACATGTTTTATTAGAGTGGTAATTGTGACTGTCTGTTAAATATCGACTGTATTTTTCATTTGATTACTTTGCTTTTAGATCAGAATTCTAGGTTGTTGTTAATCGTTATTCAGATTTTTGGCATTATAAAAACCCTGGCAAAGCTTACTAGGTTTAGGTATAATAATCTTATTACAAACGAACATGGGATGATGCATATGATGTGTCGTCAGTCGACATCTATAACCATGCCTTATTCTATCAATTTATGAGAATTTCTTTACGGGGTACCTGTTACTCGGTTATTATACAAAGTAAGAAGTACCTTGATAAAACAAATGTAAAGAGCATGCTACCGTATAAAATTGAGCTGAATTAACTTCACCGCGTCAGTTACAAGAATAATCAAATCGGAAACTTTTAAAACAGATGTACACAACACTAGCATCCAATGTCTTTCCCATCCGCTTTGCGAACTCACGTAGCACAGTTTACGTCCGTGGAACACCGGTTTATGACTGTGGAGTAGATTGAACATCGCTCCCGGCGAAGGATTATACCCGCTCGAAACGTGCTTCCCGACGAATGGGTATACTTCATCCCTGTATCAACATCGAGTACTTAGCTTTTGATTTCATCGAATGCAATCGACTCGCTCTTTATTAAATTTCCCTGGCTTTTAACCTAGATATTCTGATGCAATAATATCTAGTTCATCAGCGGAAAATGCTGAAGGTTGGTACAGTACGACAACGTGCAAAGGTTCCATCGTTTGTTTCGGAAAAACCGAATTTGCCGAATTAAATATGACTCGTCCAATGACGGAATTAGTTCGTCAATCTATAATAATTTAAGTGGATATATAAATTAATTTCTATTGGTCGATAGACACATTTTATTCGTTATATTTCGCTTTTTCTGAAGTTAAACGATGGAAACTTTGAATATTATCGTACTGTGTACAATGACAATTTAAAAGGCATAGCGCGGTTGGCGGTGGTTGCTTTTAAAGTGTAAACATAGGTAGGTCTACTTATTGAAAAAAGTAAGTTCAAAAATCTGAAATTTGAAAAAAGACAGACAAATTAAAAATCCAGAGTCACATGTAATCTGTTCGATTCATGCCCTAACATGACGTGTGACTCCGGATTTTGAAATTGTCTGTGGTCATCGAAGACCTTTTCGCCCTTTTTATCGACGAGTCGGGGAGTTTTTTATAGCAATAAAACAACGCCACGTACTCCGAACGAAGACATTTATTTTAATAATTTCGAAAACACTTATACTTCGCGTGGTAATGAAACCATAGCGCGAATTTAAATCGATCAACGCCATCTATCGAGACATGAGGTAAACTTTTTCGACAAAATAACTTTATGGCCTGGGGTTTTTAACTATTAAATATTATGACGTTAACATTCCGCCCACCAAGGACCTAGTCCTTTCAAGCCGCCCACCATGACATAATCGAGACTAAATACGAGTTGGACAACTTCAGCGTTGTACTAAAATCCTTGGTGTTCGGAGACCACAATGTTCACATAATTTTAACATAAATAAAGGTTTTTCTACAGAATGACATAATTTCATTTGCTTACTTTTACATTTCTAAAATTCGTATATGAGTGGACTGTATATAAAATAAAGAAAAATATATAAAAAAAAAATAATAAAATTACACATGTTCTAATTCATTCATCGTTAACAGGCAAAACGCATAGCTTAGAAGTTGGACGTTTGACTCGGGAGTCCTTACACCGAAGGGTAACTACGCGCACTAAATTGTCCTTGCCAGGGTGTAGTTCAACTACCTTCCCGTATAACCACTTGGCAGGTGGTAAATTGTCCTCTTTTACGAGGACAACGTCACCAACCTTCGGATCGCGCGTACGTTTAGCCCACTTGTGTCGTTGAAAAAACATAGTTAAATACTCCTGAGACCAACGTTTCCAGAAAGATTGAATCATTCTTTGTGTCAATTGCCAACGTCTCAAGCTACTGACTGTCACGTGCTCATAATCGTAATCTGGTGCTGTTACCAGTGGCTCACCGACCAAGAAATGTCCTGGCGTCAATGGGTTTGGATCTGACGAGTTTACACTAGACTGTGATATAGGTCTGGAATTCAGACACGCCTCAATTTGAGATAAGACGGTACTCAGCTCCTCAAAAGTCAGTGTCGATTCACCAATCACCCGTTTGAGGTGATGCTTGACGCTTTTGATCCCAGCCTCCCATAGACCTCCAAAATTAGGAGAATGAGGCGGGATGAAATGCCATTCGGTTCCATTATTAGCCAATATAGGAGCTATTTCTTGGGGAAGAGATGCGCATTCATCGCGAAACATTGCTTTAAGCTCCTTTGACGCCCCTATAAAGTTGGTGCCATTGTCGCTGTAAAGATGACTACAATGACCCCGTCTAGCTACAAAACGTTTAAATGTAGCAAGAAAGCCTTGAGAGGTCAGATCAGAGACCGCTTCTATATGCACTGCGCGGGTCGCCATACATACGAACAGACAAACGTAGCCTTTGTAGGACTTGTGTCCACGTCCCTTTGCTGTTCTTATTTGAATCGGTCCCGCGTAGTCGACACCTGAATGGAGAAAAGGCTTACTTGGAGTCACTCTGCAGGATGGTAACTGACCCATCAATTGGTTTTTTGTCACGGCTGCATGACGAATACACGGTACGCATTCGCGGATGTGAGCCTTGATCAAATTCTTTCCACGAACCACCCAATATTTTGACCGAAGAAAATTATGTGTCAATTGGGGTCCGCCATGCAGTACACGCTCATGAGCATCTGCGATGAGTAATCTTGTCAAATGGGATTGATGAGGAACTATGATGGGATGCTTCATATCATCACTTAGTTGCGAAATTTGGATCCTACCCCCTACTCTCATCAAGTCCTTATCATCCAAGTAAGGATTCAAAGAAGTCAAACCGCTGCTTTTGCTGACGTCTCTACCGGCTCGTATTGCCCTTATTTCTGTCTCAAACCAAACCCTTTGACTTTGTTTGAGACAGCAATGCATAGTGTCTACAATCTCAGAAGCTGAAAGGTAAGGTGGCAACTTTGTGCATGATTCTCTGGCTATCTTTATTTTCAGGAATCGTCTGCAGTAGGTGAGAGTCCTGATCAATCTTTGAAACGATGAAAACCTGGACCACATCAGTTCAATCGGATGATCGTCTATCTGTGCTGCATGAACCTTGACAGATTTCAGCTCCAGTTTAGTCATTATAGCCTTAGGTCTGCAGTATTCTACGGTATCCGCAAGCAACCACGATGGTCCATGCTTCCAAAGCGAGTCGCCTAACAAAGATGTGGCTGTTGTACCCCTCGACGCAATGTCAGCGGGATTGTTTTTCGTATCGACATAATGATATTGAGTAGAATCAAGGGAATTAAGGATTTCAGACGTCCGGTTTGCGACGAAGGTTTTCCATCGACTTGGGTGATCGCTCAACCAAGCCAGCACGACCGTTGAATCGGTCCAAGCATGTAAGTTAGATTTTTGGATATTCAAGGCACGAGCCACTTCTAAAAGTAATTTGGTTACTAAAACTGCGCCACATAGTTCCAGTCGTGGTATCGAAATTTGTTTTATTGGAGCCACCTTCGTTTTTGCGGTTACCAGATTACAGTGGACCGAACCTCCAGCATCGATGACTCTGATGTAAACAACCGCGGCGTATGCTACGCTTGACGCATCAGAGAAACCATGCAGTTCAACCGTTTCATCATCGTTTTTTCTTTTCAGCCACCTAGGAATTCTGAAGTTGTTGAGTGTGTGCAACCCACTACGATAAGACTGCCACTCCGTTAGAAGATCCTCAGACAGTTTCTCATCCCAATCCAAACCAGCGATCCATAGTTTTTGGATGAAGATTTTAGCGGTAATTATACATGGTGCGATCCAACCTAGCGGATCATATAAGCGTGCTATCTCTGATATAACTGTTCTTTTAGTTTCAGATGCAGACGGCGGCAACGACGACGGTGTTGAAAAGGGTAAGTTTACAGTATAATAGAATTCATCGGAATTTCGATTCCAGGTAAGTCCTAGAATTTTAGTTATTTCATCTTCTTTTATTTCCAGGTCTCTTCCAGTATCCAGCCTTATCTGTTTTAGCAACTCTTCTCGGTTACTTGTCCATTTTTGCAAAGTGAAACCTGTTTTGTCCAGTAGTTCATTAAACTCATGATAGATTTTTACAGCTTCTTCATCTGTCTGGCAACCTGTCATTAGATCATCCATATAAAAATCTGTCCTAACTCTACTAGCGGCGCATGGGTAGGATTGACCTTCATCGCTAGCGGTTTGCTGCAATGCCTTGACTGCCAGGTAAGGTGCACTAGATGTTCCAAATGTAACTCTCAAAAGCCTGTATTCCTTTACATCAGAATTAACGTCATCTCGCCATAAGATCCTTTGAAAGTCCACGTGATCATCAGCTACTTTAACTTGGCGATACATTTTTATGATATCGGCTGCCAAGCATACTGGATGTTGTCGCCACCGCATAACTGTATGACGTAATTCAGCCTGTAAGAGTGGTCCTACCATTAAAGTGTCATTCAAAGAAACACCATCGGATCCCTTGGATGACGCATCAAATACCACTCTTAGTTTTGTGGTCGACTTATCTTCGCGGATTACAGCATGATGCGGTAAGTAAATAGCGCCAACTTTATTCTTGTCTTTTTCATTAGAAATCTCTTCCATATGACCTAGTGATAAATATTCCTGTAATACCGCTGTATATTGTCCTTTAAGCTCGCTATTTTTTGCTAGCTTCCGTTCAAGACTGTATAATCTTTTTAACGCAATTTCCTTAGTGTTGCAGGGCGTTTTACTAGATCGAAAAGGCAGTTTCACAATGTAGCGACCATCGGCGTCCCTACATGTGGTAGCAGCAAAGTAATCTTCACATGCTTGCTCTTCCGGGCTAAAAATTGACTTTTCAGAGCATGTTGGCTCTGCCTCTAGTTCCCAAAACCTTTTCAGGATTTCATTTTCTTCTAACTTAGCGTGCATGCTTACAATCACATTGTGACAAGACGTCACTCCATCTTCATTACTGACTTCTCCCGAAATGATCCAGCCAAGGTAAGTATCTTGAGCCATTGTGTTACCCTTAGGGTCCTTGATTAAGCCTTCTTTTAAGACTTTAGTATAGACTCCCGATCCTAACAAAATGTCAATTCTGTTAGGCTTATTGAAATTTGGATCAGCCAAATGATCAATACTGTTCAGCTCTGGCCAATCCACCAACGTAAATTTCCTTTCAGGTAAAAACGAAGTCACCTTACTCAGCACATAAGCTTCTACTTGAAGGGTGAAGTCAGGATCCCGTAACGACTGAATGTTAATTCTAACCATAAATTTTGACTTTAGATCACTCTGACCTCCCCCTACCCCTGAGATAGACGTTTCAACTGCTATCTTCTTTAACTTCAATAACTGAACCGCAGATTCTGTAATAAAGGAAGCTTGTGAACCCTGGTCCAACAGGGCTCTCAAAACTTGTGGATACCCATTTTTCGATTTAGCCTTAATAAGGGCTGTAGCCAGTATGACTTGACTATGAATACTTTTTGCGAAATGGGTTGCAATACGAGGTTCAGCCGTGGTCTCGTTCTGTGGCGTTTCCTTTTGCAATGGAGACGCAGAAGAGCTCGCCTCTGCTTCTGAATCCTTCTTTAAATGCAAGAGAGTATGATGCTTTCCATTGCATGTTTTACATTTGGTATTTATTCGACAATTAACACTAAGATGACTTGAGCGAAGGCAATTAAAACACAAACCATGAGATTTAACTATTTGACGACGCTGATCGACGGTCTCCTGAGCAAACTTTTTACAATAACACAAGAGATGTTCCTCAGAACAATGTGGACAGGATATTTTTGAAACGACGTGCAATGCCTTAGTACTACCTTTAGACTTACTACTTTGAGGCTCTACAAATTCAAAAGCCCGAAAACGTTTATCCAAAAAATCCCGAAAATCATTGAAGGTGGGAAGTTCCTCGCACGATTGACTTACCTGTAATTCCCACTGTTTCCGAGTCTCAACGTCCAACTTGGAGCTAATCAAATAAATAATAATAATATCCCAAGCGTCTACCTGCACCCCTAGATTTGACAATTCATGTAAACAATCGGTTGTCGTATCTAAAAGCTCCTTGAGAGCAATAGATGACTCAGCCGTCATTTGTTTTTGGTTTAGTAAGCGCTTGAGAATACAATTAGCTAAAAATCTCTTATTATTATAACGACTATTTAACAGATTCCAACATTTCTTATAATTAGCATGCGTGATCGGTATGTGCTTTATGAGTTGTGATGCTTCACCTGACAACTGAGATCTTAAATAGTGTAAACGTTGTACATCATCAAGCGATTGATTACTATCAATTAGTGATAAAAACAAATCCCTAAACGTCGACCATTCCTGATATTTACCACTAAAAACAGGAATTGTTATTTTGGGCAATTTAGCAATTGACATCATTTTCGGTTGGCTATGGTCTGGTGAGACATCACTCATTTGAGAAGACTGTGACTTTGGTAAAGCATTTTTTAATTCTACTTTATAATTTATAAAAATGTCTGTAACTTCTTCAAACACATCATTTTTGATGTAACTGGTTGCACGCAATTCGCTTTCTGTGTAGTTGACCAAAAGCTCTTCATGTTTTCTTGTAAAATCTTCAAACTGTTTATCTAATATTTCCAAACGCGAGTCCACATATGCCTGATTTATTCTGTCTTTTGGAGATTTTTTAAAGTTAACAAGCCCTTTTTGTATGCGACTTTTAATATCTTCCAACAGCCTCAACTTAGCCTCCATGTTTCCAAATACGGATCCTTTGTTATAAGCAAATAATTCGATGTCTAATTTGCTAAGTGTCAGTTTGGATTTTTACTAAGTGTTGGAATGTCGTAATTTTTCTAAGTGTTTGGACTTGTTCTAGGTGAAATCGGGCATAGATTCGGGGTATCTTCAATATTTTACGAACTATTCTAAGTCCCAAGTTTCTTCAAATTTTTCTAAGTCCATGCATTAACTTTAAATTTTACAAGTCTCGGACACTTGGAACTGTTAATTAAACAAATGTACTCACTGTTTTAAATTGCACTTTGCCACTTTAAAATCACTTTCCTTTAAACGCTCCACTTTTTTTCGTCGACCTCGCTCCGCTCAGCTCAGCTTCGTCGACCACGCTCCGCTCAGCTCAGCTTCGTCGACCATACTCCGCTCTGCTCCAAACTTGCACCAATTCAACTGCTGCTTCGTAACTCTCAACTCCGAGACACCAGAGGGCGCTTTCAGCTTGTTCTCAAAAATCGTTCCGGATCGTAGGACCTTATGGTCATCGAAGACCTTTTCGCCCTTTTTATCGACGAGTCGGGGAGTTTTTTATAGCAATAAAACAACGCCACGTACTCCGAACGAAGACATTTATTTCACTAGTTGGACATCGCTCCACCCCGTCAGGGGGTGCGACAGGCGGTGTCGGGGCGTGGCCCCCTCCCCGCGGTAGCGCTCGTTGGCCCGTCACTACGGGCCCCTCATTTGATCGGCCTACGCGGCCTAAAAAGATGGTGGGACGCGGATATGCGCGTCCCTGTGAGTGGTTGCTATTACTGTGTCTGTAGGCACGCCACGACGCTGCTAATCAGCGCCGCTTTCTTCACCGTATCCCGGCGGTCAACCCCTACCAGGTGGAACCCCCACCTACATGGGGGAAGCCCAGCAGAAGGCGACCTGCGACAGAGATACGGACTCGACGTTCCTACAGAAGGGGTGAGTGGCTCCCGCCCGCCCCACTTTCAGAGCTAGCCGAGCCTGGGACGGGTTAGGGAGACCGTGTAATGGGTGTGTGGGTGACATTGTGTTGTGTGACGTCACCCGGTGTCTACGTGAATCGCGCGCCCGCGCTGCGTCTTCACGTGTGTATTTATGCGCCTGTATAGAGGTGAATGTCTACTGTTTGCTGCGCGACACGCCTAAATTATCCTAGCACGCATCACGCAACAGATGTATGTTATGTGTGGAGTCTATTGTCACAAGTGAGCCGCGTGTAAGCTGAGAGCGACTCACTCGGAAGTCCAGTCCGGGGTGGAGTCACACGTCCGCGAGCAGGTCGCGGGGCAAGGGTCTCCTCGCGTCAGGGGGGCGCGTATGCCAGGGCGCAATCTGCTTGATGTGTGGCAAAGCAGACGCGCCGGCACGCGCGAACATCCCCTTCGCGAGGCGCCGCACAAACTCATCCAGGCCCTCAATCCCGAGGTCCCGCTGAATGACGTCGTTCCTCACGAAGCGAGGGGCAGCGACGATAGTGCGCAGCGCGGCACTTTGCTGCGTGCGCAGGAGCTTTCTGTTGGTCTCGCTCGTGAGGGCGAACCACGCAGGGGCGGCGTACGTCAAGAGCGGGCGCACGTACAGTTTGTACACGCCCAGCTTGACGCGCGCCGGGATGCTGGATGAGAGCACTGGTCGCAGGAGGTTGCGGGCGACCCTACCACGCGCAGCGACCGCGCGGACATGTGCCTCCATTGAGAGCCGACGATCTATGGTGACCCCCAGGTACTTGACCCGGGGCGACCACGCGATGTCGGCTCCCTGCAGCTTCAAGGGTGGTGGGAGAGGCGCGGCGCCGGTGACCATCGCCTGCGTCTTACCCACGTTGACGGACAGCCGCCACTTGGACAGCCACTCAGGGAGCAAGTTCAGCGCGCGCTGCATCTTCACCGCCGCGTACTTCGCATTAAGCGAGGTGGTAATGTACGCGGCGTCGTCGGCGTACAGCGCGAGCATGGCTTCAGCGGTTGTGGGGATGTCGTCGGTGTAGCGTGAGTAACACGCCGGCGAAACGCAGCTTCCCTGCGGCACACCGGCGCGCACCGGCCGAGCGCCGGAGAGCGCTCCGTCGACCACCACCCTGAAAGTCCTGTGGGACAGAAAAGCAGAGACCACTTTTACGACGCGACGGGGCGCGTCTGACGTGGCCAGTTTATAAATTAGGCCCTCGTGCCACACACGGTCGAAGGCCTTCTCCATGTCGAGGAATACTGCCACCGAGTATTCCTTCTTGTTTAGTGCGGCTGCGAGGTGGTGCAGTACCCTCGACAGCTGAAGCGTCGTGCTATGCTCCGACCGAAAACCGAACTGTTCGGGTCGTGGCGCAACATGTGGTAGGAGGTGTCGCAGCAGGAGCGCCTCGAACACCTTGGAGACGGTCGACAGCAACGTGATCGGCCGATAGCTCTCCGGCTTCAGAATATTCTTCCCCGCCTTGGGCAGCATAACGACGCGCCCCTCCTTCCACGAGGCGGGAAAGGCCCCTGTGCGCAGTATCCCCGTAAACAGGCGCGCCAGCGCCGCTACCATACGGAACGGCAGGTGGCGCAGCGCTGTGTTGGAGATACCGTCCGCCCCGGGGGCCTTCCTAGGCTTCGTCCTTAGGATGGCGCGTCTCACTGCGCCCGGCGAGAAGAAGACGGGGTCCTCTTCGGGAGCTATCGGCGTAGCGAAGTAGTCTCCAAGGTATTTCTCAACTGCCGCGACATGCTCGTGGTCGTTGGTCGGATTCGGTCGGAACTGACGCTCCAGGTGTTCGGCGAAGACCTCCGCCCGGTCCTCCGATACATACTTAAGCGCCCCGTCGCTGCTTCGTAGCGGGCGCACCGGGGTTGGGGTATTCGTCAGTTGGCTGCAGAGTTTGTGTACCGACGGCCAACTATCCGTAGCGGCGTCGATACGTTCCTCCCAACCCGCGGCGGTGTACGCCTTTAGCTCGGCCTTCACCTTCTCCGCGAGACGGTTGAGCTGCGTCTTGAGCGTCGGACATCTCAGCTGTTGCCACTGCTTGCGTATGCGCCTCTTCGCGGCGATCATCGCTCTCAGGTGTGATGGCAGGGGCGGCAATAGCCCTCTCCCCTGCGGTTGCGTTGTAGTCGTCGCCGCTTCTAAGGCGCCCTGTATACAAGCAGTGACTTCGTCCGTCAGTAGGTCTACGTCCGCGGCGGTGGTAATAGGCCGAGTCGGCGTAGTGGTCTCTACTTTATCTGTATAGGCTTTCCAGTCCGTTGATCGACGTGGCGCCAGAGGCTTCAATCGGGTCGGCAACCCCGATATGACGACGAGTACAGGATGGTGGTCCGACTGCAACTCGTCGTCAATGACTTGCTGCGTGATCTGGCGGTGTAGCCCTCGGTAGACTACGACATCCAGCACGTCCGGCATCGAGGCAATGTTGTCCGGATAGTGGGTGGGCGTGTCCGGGCCGGACACCGTGTACCCGAAGGCCTCCGCGTCCGCGAAGAGCCGCCTACCCCCGGTATTCATAGCGCTGCTGTTCCACGCTGGGTGTTTACAGTTAAGGTCCCCGGCGAGGATGGTGGCACGTGAAGTGTGATTCAGCAAGGCCCGCAACTCTGACAGGTCCAGAGGAGTCACGGGCGGCTTGTAGCAGGCGTACAAGTTTATATCCTCGCCGGCTAAGTGCAGCTGGACACCCAGCGCGCTAAAGGTGGTGAGTGACGGCGGGGGGAGCTCCTGGTGTACGACTCTTCGCTTCACAAGTACCGCCAGACCACGGTACCTCCTGTGCGTTGCCGACTGCTCATCTTTACGATAAGCGAGATATCCCGGGAACCTGATCCTGTCCTCAGGTCCCAGGAACGTCTCGCTTATGAGCGCCACGTCGATGTTTTGTTCCCTCAGGAGATGGCGGAGGAGTGCGACCTTTCCCTTTAGGCCGCGGGCGTTCCAATGGATCACCCTCAATGAGCTAGCCATGATACAGCGTAAGCAGTGTGGCCAGGCCATCGAGGATGACCGTCTCCACATCCTGTCCCTGCCTGATGGCCTTGATCAGGTCCATCAACAATTGTATGGCGCAGGCTGTGAATTCTCCCTTCTGTAGCGGCTGCCTACCAGTGGCGCCACCCGTCGGTTTGGGGAACTTCTGTAGTTCCCCCAGTTGCCGCTGCACCGAAGTGGCGCTGGCGTCGATCGCGCCGCCACTCTTGTGTGTGGCGGCCTCCTTTCCCTTCCGCTGCGCATTGGTGGCGCTAGTGGTAGGTTCCTCTTTGGTCGGCGGCTGTTTCACAGCCCGCGCTGAGGCAGGGACGGCGGCCTCGGGAAGTACTCCCTGTGTCGCCGCGGGGGTTTCGGGCTTCTTCCCTCTTCCTTTCCCCCCGCGCCTCTTCTTCCTCCGCCTCGAGGAGGTGGCTTCCGTCCTGGCTGTGGGCCCGTTGGCTGCCGCCATCAGCGACGCGCCTTGGGTCTCCTCTGCTGCTTCCCCCTGCCTTTCGGTGGCCTCTCGTGGCCGGCGTGTGGAGGCAGTGATGGCGACAGTCCCCGCTCGCTTATTCCTGATCTCCGTCTGGAATACGGGGCACTTTAGGTTGCACGCGGGGTGCGCGCCCCCGCAGTTTGCGCAGGTGGCTGGCTCATCCCGCGGGCGCGGACAATCACGCGCAGCGTGCCCCTCTCCACATCGCACACAAGCGAGCGGACGGTGGCACTGGTGCGAACTGTGCCTAAAACGCTGGCACCGGTGGCACTGAGCGGGCCCACGTTTACCTCGCCAGGCTTCGATCTTGACACCCCGCATGTATAAAAACACGGTGGTGTCGAAGATCGCCCGGACGTCAGGGGTCTTCTTCAGGATGGCGTGAAAAACACAGCCGGGTCGTCCTTGTGCGCCCTTAATATGGCGCACATACTCCGGCTGGTAACCCAACGCCCGGAGTTCCTCCTCGATCTCCTGGGGGGGCGTATCCGCCGGCAACCCCTTGATGGCGACCTTGAGGCTTCTGTCCGCTGGTAGGGAGTAGGCAAACCAGGAGACTCCCTCCTCTTTTTCCAGGCTGGTCAGGTATCGCTGAACCAGCCTGTATTCATCCTCGGTGTCGGGGGTGAACTTCACCCCCGTCCCAAAGGGCCTGGCGTTTGGTGGCCGGCCCAGCTTCTCCCTAAGGGCCCTAAAATGGGAGGCCCAGTTCGGCAGCCTCTCCACTACCAACGGCGGGTACCTGGGTTTCTTCCCCGGCTTCGCTGCCGTCGACGTCGTCGCCGTCGCTGCGGCGCCGGGGGTGGTCGTAGTAAGGTGCACATCAGCTGCAATGGGGGCAGGGGGTAAGTTAGCCACACTAAAACTTACCCCTGGCGGCGGAGTACGCGCCATGTCCGCGAAGGTGGGCGACTCTGGCCCTCCAAGGTCCTGTCGCTTCGCCTCCTGCGTTGCCTCAGTGGAGTCTCTCCCGCGCCGCTTCCGCTGGGATCTGGGTTCGGCGAGCTCGAACTCAAAACCGAACCCCAGCGGCGTTCCTGCATCTCCCACGATGGGCCGCGGCCCGGATCGCGGCATCGTATCCTCGGACACGTCGCCGCGACCAGACCCGGCCGAACCCACCGATGTTAGCGACATGCTCGATCCCGCGCGAGATGAGCATGCCGATAGCCCGGCGGGTGAGTCGTATGCAGAAGAGCGGGGGGGTGCCGGTGAGTCGGGCACCCTTGTCATTAGCTTCACTTTCACATCACTTGGTTTCACATTTACATTCACTGGCACTAGCGCGGGCCGCTCACGCTCAGCCATCGCCGAGCCCGCCAGCGAGAGACGGGGATCGGGTGCGCCGGAGCGCACAGTGGCTGGAGCGGGCGGCGACGCGGAACGCGGCGGCGGCGCGACGGAGCGCGCGGAGGCACGCGTGTGCCCGGCTGACGTTACAGTTTGTGCGCGCGGCGCGGCGGCACGCGTAGCGGACGACGCGGGCGCCGGGGCGCGCGCGGGCGCAGCCCCGCGCACTGTAGGCACTGGGGCGCGCACTGGTGGCGCACGACTTGGGTTCGACGCGGGACCCGAAGGTGCGGTGGGCACTGGGCGAAACGCGGCGGGGCGGATCGGGACCGCCTGCTGACGACTTGACGACGGCGTCGGCGCAACGCGCGCAGGCGCCGATGACGTCGGCGGGCCGGCAGCTGCAGCGGCATCTTCGCCACTCCCCTTTCTCCCCGCTTCGCTCGTCCTCTTCTTCCCGCTGTGCTGGGATGGTCCAGCCGTCGGCGGACCGGATGACGCGTCGCCGATATTCGGCATCGACGTCGCCCGGTCCAACGCCGGACGGGCTTCAGGCGACCCGGAAACGCGACCCAGCGAGTCGCGCTTGCCGGGTTTGGGCATCTTGCTGGGCGTGGCCCCCGCGACCGCGGCGGTGAGCAAGCTCACCGGGCAGCCCGGTGGCTCCCCCCTGTGCTCACGCAGATGCCGGTTAAGTTACCTGCGCGAACACAGAGAGAAACTGTTAAAATTTGCGGTCCGCGCGAGTAGGCAACTGGGCGTAGACTGCGACCAGTTGCGTTCGGCCACGGGCTAATCCGACATTTATTTTAATAATTTCGAAAACACTTATACTTCGCGTGGTAATGAAACCATAGCGCGAATTTAAATCGATCAACGCCATCTATCGAGACATGAGGTAAACTTTTTCGACAAAATAACTTTATGGCCTGGGGTTTTTAACTATTAAATATTATGACGTTAACAGTCTGTCTTTTTCAAATTTCAGATGAGAATATTTCTTTGTTTCATACTTTTTAGAGCGTGATTTTTCAGTAGTCGGGTTTTAGTTTTTGAACTTACTTTTTATTTCAATTATTTTGGGGTTATAATTTCGTGAAAAAGTATTTGCAGAGCCGCTTTACATTTTTCAAAGAAGAATAATTATTATGTACATGTATTTTGGGTAGGTTTGGAGACAAAATATGTTTGGCTCAGTCAATCTGGTCTGGTCTGAGGCGTGATTTTAGAAATTATTCCTAATTATCGGGTGCATGCAAGCAACAATATGCCGCGAGCAATAGCTAACAATATACATATACATTTTTAACCGACGAAAAAAAAGACGAGGTTCTCAAGTCGACGTGTATGTTTTTTTTTTTTTTTTTAATGTATGTATGACCAGTTGACCACGCATAACTTTTTACATTACACTTGTTTGATTTTAAAGATTCTTATTTTATTTGCGAGGGCATACCTCGAAGTTGTTGGTCGAAGTTGGTCCCATGTAAATTTTGAGTTAACTTCAATAATAGGTACGTATTTTTTTCCCACTTTTCAAGTCGTAAAAACCATGCGAAGCTGGGGCGGGTTGCTAGTAGGACATAACTGGCGAATTGTGTACCCGCATAGATTTCATATATCAATGTGTACCTGCCTAACCGATCTGGGAATACAGCCCTGCGATGTTGTATTACAAAATGTTTCAGAACCTACATCATAGTTTGTTTTAACGTCATAATAAATGAATGAAACTACAGTTGAGTTTCCATTTCAGTGGGAATGAAACAAGCGAAATGAAATTGGAAAGAATGTTCATCGAGTTAGAAATATGTTCGGTTTACCAGTTACACGTTCGCTTTGTTTGCTCCGCTAACTGTTAGTGGAGCGACATTCCACCTGAATATGAAAAACTGAAACTACTGGTTTATTACTTCATAGCTTTTTCGTAGCTTTGAGTTTACATGACTATTACCGTAAATTTGAACAGCAGAGGATAAAGGAGGAGGGGGGTTAGGGCTAGGTCCAGGGACATCCTGAGGGCATTCGCGCAGAGGTTCGATTGTCAGTAGGTACCTGAACCATTGCTGTATGGTTCATATACTGAGCAATCGAAGACTGTAATACTCGTATGTTTATGTTTTCTTGTTCCTTTGTTGTTTTTTTTTTTATTATAATTACATCTGTCTGCAGTGTAATCGTAATTGCTGAAAGTATAATACCTGTATAAAACCTACCGTTTTAAACTATCTATGACTAGCTTCTGGCCGCGGCTTCGTCCGCGTGAAATTTCTGGTTCCCGCGACCCACCCCGTCGAATTGCATCTACTTCCCGCGCTATTATTTCATTTTCGCTTAGCGTTCTTTCTGACTTTTTTTTTCTGTTTGCTCGGCTCCTAAAGGTCAAAGCGTGATGTTAAATAGCCTTAGCTTCTTAAGAATTGGGCTATCAAATGCAAAAAGAATTTTTCAAATCCGACTGGTGGTTCTAGAGATTAGCGCGTTCAAACAAACAAAAAAACAAACTCTACAGCTATATTATTAGTAGGTATAGATAATTAATAACCTATATGCTATATGTTCTAATACTGTCATGTGAGGTGCGTCATGCATGATTGGATAGATTTCGCTAATTTGACATCTGAAAGTAGATGATCCGTTTATAACGAAAAGTTTCCTAGTACATCTTCCTTAAATTTAGATTTCCTCTTTCTTAAATTTAGAGACTTCAGGCTTAAGAGCTGCTAACTAGCGCCAGCATTGAAAAATAAATAATAAGTCTGGAGGTATGGAACAGGAGGGAGGACGTAACAGTATTGATTTTTTTTATACAAAAAATTCTACCACATCTGGAAATTTCAAAACGTTCCATATCTCCAGACTTATTATTTTTTTCTCAATGGTGGCACTAGTTAGCAGCTCTACTCGCCTTAAGAATACAACAGCATTCCATTGTTTTCTTTTAAAATAATTAAGAGACGGCAAATAATTAACTACAATGGCCGGCTCTCACATTTTGGTAACTTTAGTTATGCTTGTATTAATTACTTTGTTTCGGGCCTCTAAAAGCTTTGGGAGGCGAGCAGTAAAACTCAATGGGCCGCAGGTGCCCGCTGGGCTATTAAGTGAATGTTTCATATCAAACAGTTTTTTACTGTCGTTTCCAGTTTCAGCTAAACAGTAACTAACCCCTTTATGCATAAAAAAAACTAAAACACTTAATAAATAGTTGAAAAAGTGTTTTGTCTTTTTTCAAACTCAAATAATAATTTTCAAGAAATTGATAAAACAGTTTGTTTGTAAAGCGTTTTAGTTTTTTATGAATAAGGGGGTTAACGTTTAAGGAAGTGGAGCGTAAACGATACATAGGTACAGAATTTACTTTGAATGTTTTAATGGTTCCCTGTTAGTAACCGCACTAATCCCCAACCGTGTGCTAAACTAAGTAGATACTCATTTGATCACATGGCAGAGCGCACACGATCAAAGCAGCACATCGTAGCCCGAGTCGCAGCCTATGTGCGATCGTGTGTGACAGCCTATTCAATGAATTAACACAAGTGACATACATGTTCAAAATTTTATATTTATCCAAGTAAAAATGTATGGCAACTAAGGTTATTCACTCACAACTTTTGGAAATATTTGGTACACTTTACATGTCTGGAACTTACTCTGTTTTTCCGAAGTTTCCATCTAAATGCGGGTAGAAGTTCTAAGTGATTTTATTGTCCATTCTACAAAGTAAAGAAAAAGAGCACGAACCAATAAGTAGACTAGCACTATGCACTTATTTAGTTGCTCACAAGTTCCGTACCTGGGTTCAGTAAGCTGTTTTTCTCTTTTACAATAATCGGTTCGCTCACACAAAGCTTATAACTCAGAATAATCTTGTTGGAAAATAGATATTTAATATTAAGCTTTACTAACATAGTCATAAGATTTCTGTGTACTAACCCTTTATGGATGTTACTTGTCCGAAATAGTTTTTTTTTTAAATATTATTAGAACCTATAGGTAATTAATAACCTATGTTCTAATTCTGTTATGTGAGGTGCCTCATGATTGAATAGACTTCGCTAATTTGAAATCTGAAAGTAGATGATCCGTTTATAACAAAAAGTTTCCTAGTACCTCTTCCATAAATTTAGAGACGTAAGGCGAGTAGAGCTGCTAACTAGCGCCACCATTGATAAAAAAATAATAAGTCTGGAGATATGGAACAGTTTGAAATTATATAATATGATATGGAAAAGTTGTGAGCAACTAAATATAACCCTGTCTTACTCGGCCGTCCTTTTGTTTATCTGCCCTGATATTCAAGCTGTATTGACTGTACGTGCACATACTAGTGCACTTACAGCTTTTAATATGCACTCGTGAGCTTGCTCCGTTTAAAGCATACAAATACATACAATAGCTTTTATCCCGAATTGGAGATAACTTAGAGCATTTTATAAGTTTTAAGGTCCGGAGTTGGATGCACTAGTGACATTAACATAACTTTATATTCAGTGAAGCCAAAAGCAAACTTACTAGTGACGTCGTAAATTCTACCAAACTTACAAACACGCTGGATGGAGATTCCGATTTGCAAGTTATAGCTGTCCATGAGTTATAATCATGAATAAGAAGTTGAAATATGGAAGATCATAAGTCGCGCGTCGATGAATCTTAAAATTTTTGAGGGAATGCTACTTCTGATAGTGGTAGATAGATAACTTGAATTGCGTTATTCAAATATAGTGCATGAGCTAATCACGTGCTGACGTGATTAGTTCATGAGCTGAGTTACTTGGTTTGGTTAAATATTTGTAAGATTATTTTTGTTATATATGTATAAAAAAATAATCTTACAAATATATATAATAACCAACTCAGCTGCAAACATCACCTGGCACCCGGGCACACAATGCTGTTTCGAGAAGAATTTCTTTCCGCAGTAGGCCTTTGATTCAGCCACCTAACTAACTAAAGCGGCTAAAGCCTTATGTATTGTATACATTTAAATTAATAAAAATAGAATAATTAATTTTATAATAATCTCTCTCTTTCTTTGGATTTAAAGAGTTCAAAAACCTGAAACAAACAAACAAACATTATATTAAAAAAGAATAAGACTATGACTGCAAACCCTTCTATACACGGTTGGAACCAACCACCAACAGAGGTCACTTTAGTTGAGTTTGCATAAAAATTGGCAGTGTAGACGTCTGTTGATGTCCAATATTTGGTTGGTTACCAAAGACCTTGCAACGACCTTGGACATGAGCGCAACCCTAGCTACCAAGTACTAACAGAGGACATTGACGTGATATGCGATCCATTTCCTCGTCATGTATATAATAGCGACCTTCTTGGTACCTAATATGTTGGTTCTATGTAATTGATAGAACTATGACATTCGTAATGTCTCTGCGTTTTCTCTCCTAAAATAACGTAAAATTTTATGTTAATTCTAACCTATATTCTGTAGGTTTTGTCTTTATTTCAGAGTCGGATTTCGACCTGTGGACGCTTGTTGGCGGTTGGGAAGGCGTCAGTTGGGTTTTGGGTTTTGACAGCTTGACACGTCGCATGTACACTCCTACCAACTTATCTGTGATATGGCGAAAATTGAAACTACGGCCGTCATGTTGAAATGTCATTCGATTGTCAGTGTCTACTATACTCATGGACCTAATCTGAGGACCTAATAAAACAATATAAACTGTTTGTATATTAGCTGTCTACGTATAATTCATGGCACAGAGTACTTTTTTTATATAGGTACATGTTGTAACAGGCCTTTGACTATGACAACACGTCTTGTGACAATGACATTTGCTACGTCTAAAATATTTTGATACTGTGTCAATTTGCATATCTTGCACTTATTTAATTTTTATAATAATTTTAAAACATGGCAGATGATGAGGATGAAGGAGATTTTGGAGGAGCATTTGATGATGGGCATTGGGTCTGGGACGAGAGTACACAAGCATTACTGTTTGTAAGGTAACCAAATAGATTTAAGATTATTTAATGTCTTTGATACAGATCTATTAATTGTTCACGTGTAGCTTCAGAAAGTAGGTATGCGAATCGAAGAGCAAAGCGTAGAACGCCTTCAGACTAGGTGGTGGCGATGATCGCAGGAGACTTGAGAGTAGCCGAGGTCGTTAAATGACGTGCAATTGAAGGGGAACTGGTTGTCAGACTTTCGGGCTTCTGACTACCCGTAACGAATATCAGTTTACGAATTACAGCCGGAACCAACGCTTTAACGTGCTTTTCGAGACACGGAGGGGTCTGTGTATGTAATGGATTGTCACCCATCCACGGACCGACCTCGGCACGTGTTGCTTAACCTTAAAGATCGACCACTGGTGGGGCTGTTATTATTTAGCCTGTAGGACTTTTCTTTAACATCCATCGATTTAAGGGGTAGGAGTGGGGGGAGGCCTGGGGAGGAGGGGTAGAACCCCTCCTGTGAAGGAAAAAGTGCGGAGCCCCCCCTTTTGAGATATGATTTTTTTAATATTCTAACCTAACTTTCGCATTTTCTTGTATTGACATCAATTTAATGGACGGAAGAAATGGGAGGACTGACGAGTAAAATGAAGGGGAAGCAGCAGCCCCCCTCCCCCCTTTGAATCCGATAAAGGATTTTTTCCAGGAAAAAGGTGTAGCCTTCATTATACGTTCTCAAAACATTACTTTCTGTTGTGCTTAAATGGACCCTGGCACTCGCCGGCCGCTGCCGTGGCACCGCTCGCTCGGCTCGTGCGTTGTGTAGTTCTAACCTAACCTGCCTTTCAGCCTAGAAAAGAATCGCACCTTTTCCGGCGCTACGTTAAGTACAGCCTTTTCGCTTTTGCGTAATAAGGCGCAAGCACCTATGCTCGCCTCCCGGAGGAGCCTGCACTCCCTGCACGCCTCTGGTTCTAAAAAAACACTCTCGGGGTAGGCCAAACAAGTACCACGTGGAGTCGACGTTGGCTAACTCGGTTCTGAGACAGTTGTTGAACTTAATCTATCCTAAAAGACCTTAAACGACTGGTCGGAGACAAAGCTACTATCACTTAGCATTCTATCAAATTTATTATCTATAGTACCACAGATTACATATCTGAGAAATGGCGAAAATTGGAACTACGGCCGTCATGTTGAAATGTCTTCGATTGTGCCGACGCATGTCATTCGATTGTGTCGACGCATCGACGGTGCCGTCTTCTTTCAGTTCACAGATAAGTTTGTCGGACTGTATGTGAATTGACAGTGACAATACAAAATGGCGTCGTTTTACGTTTAGTTTTAAATATCGGCAATAGTCTGTAAATTATTATGTGGTAATTTAATAGCACTAATTTAAATCAGCGAAATATATGTAAAATAATGAAATATGCATAAAAAAGTATATAAATAACAAAATATACGTATTTATTTCGTCATTAGTATGAAGTACATTTTAGTGCGTTAACCTTACTTAAAACGAAACGTTCAATGACGAGACAAAATGACAAAAGTGACAAAATATTGCAAAATTTCTACGATTTTGATTTTTTTTTTTCTCATAAACCATTTATCTCCGCACTTTAAAACTTTACATGGAGGCTTCTAATAATATGAACTTTCTATGAAAAAAATATGGACTCCTAACTCTATGGATGTTAAAGTAAAACTTAGCCCTATTTATACTCCATTTACTATAGCATTAGACAGAAGTTAATAAAGGCTATTTTAGGGGCACACTTTGTAATAAAAGTACAACAAACATTATTACAGTAAAGATTGACGTGGAGTTAAATATAATCAATTTAAATAACAGCTCTCACACTTAATTGTACTTATCTAACCTATCTACCTTCTGAAATTACAAGGCTTTCATTTACTATTATTTATTTTTTACATAAAATATTGTCGTGTCAATGTTTAAAATCTAAAAGAAGCAGGGGCGGTCAGTACCGGGAACGTTTTTCATGTTACTATAACTCTACCAAATCTAAAATGTTACCTTTTCCCTTCATAAGTTGTGGCAGCACGTGTTATTTTATTTTGTCGGTTTATGATGTCATCCATCCGTCAAATTGCGTAATCTGCAGTTTTCAATTGTCATTCACTTGTGGATACTTTTGAATGCTACGCCTTTTCTCGTTGTTATTGCTGAATTTTCGTGGTTTAGTTGTTATTTGTTACTGTTTTTCTGTTGTTATTGTTTTTTATCGTTATTTGTGTTAGTTTTGTTTTGTTTGTACAAAACGGTACGTTTTTTGAACTATGGACAGGGACGATCCCGGTGCAGACCCGAGTGGCTTGCAAGCGCATCATGTACGCTCTGAAACAGCTGGTAACGCTGATCAGCGTCAACAGCGAAAAAAACGTGGCCCCAACGTTGATCACGAGGTTAAAATATTGTCTCCCAAGAAAAATAGAATAAAGCAAACACAGCTTCGTTCTACAGAAAAAAGAACAGTGATAAATATTTATAAAGATGTTAAGGAGTCCTGGCCGAAGGTCTTACAGGTGGAAAAACAATATCAGCTCGACGGTTATTGGTAATTTTTATTGGCACGCGATGTTTTCTTAATATACACTGAAGAACAAACAGTTTCCTCACTGAAAGCACTTCGCTGTCCCTGTAAATCTGAGGCCTTAGTGCGAGTTTTTATACTTACTCGATCACGTTAAAGTAAACGTCAATTTGTACTGAAACTGAATAAGCGCCGTCTGGTGACTATAATGGGAATCGCAAATTTTCTATACAAATTGACGTAAGGTAACGTTAACGTAAACGCGATCGAGTAAGTATAAAAACTCGCACTAAGACCACTGCTCTGTGGAGTATCTGTAGGGCCTGCAAAACATTACTTTCAGAACTGCCCTTTGTGCTCTCTCTAATTTAAGGAAGTAGGTCTTACAGGCTCCACCCCATGCTGACAGGCAGTATGCAAGAAGTGATTGACAAAGTGTCAAGTAGACCAACCTGAGACTATTTGTGTCAGCTGAGTAGCGTAGTTTCTTAAAAATATGAATAAGTTTCCGAGCCCTTGCAACCAAGTTGTCTACGTCGTCGTGTATTTAAAGGTTAAGATGTATTTCCAGCGGTCAAGTACCTAATCTATGCCACCGGTAACACAATTATTGATTTGCCTTTTATTTCATTTCACATGATCAACAGAAGGGTTTTAATGGATGGTGAATTAATATTTGAAGCCAAAAAGGGTGACGAAGACTACCATTCTGAAATGGATGCACACAATTTTGAAGTGGTTCAAGTTAATATTGTCAAAAATTGAGAGTGGTGCTGTTATTGTTATGGATAATGCGCCCTATCATTCGAGGAAAGTGGAGAAGCTGCCAACTACAGCCACACGAAAGGCAGATTCAGGAGTGACTAAAAAACAAAAATATTCCTTTTGAGGAAAATGATCTTAGGGCCACTTTATTAGAAAAAGTAAAACATTTGTACCAAAAGCTTGCTGTAGATGAGACGGCTAAAGAAAAATATATATTAGTATTGTGCCTCCCACCTTACCACTGCGAGCTCAACCCAATAGAATTGGTATGGGCTCAAATGAAGGGATATGTAGCCCAAAACAATAAAAGTTTTAAATTAGAAGAAGTGAAGCGGTTGCTCCCTTCAGCACTCATAAGCATAACTGCAGAGAAATGACAATCTTGCATTGCTCATACAATTAAAGAAGAGAAAAGGTTTTGCCAACTTGATGGTATAATGGATAATGTTGTAGAAAGATTTATTATTAATGTTGGTGAAACTTCATCCTCATCATCAGAGGATGATGAATAATTATGATTGAAACATCTATCATCTCCATTATATCATTAAGGTGGCAAAACCTTTTCTCTTCTTTAATAGCAATAAATCTCATCTCACACTTCTGTCTCTGGAAAATGTTTTTATAGTTGGTATTTAGCTTGCGAAAGTGTATTTTTGCTAATCCTCTGGCATTCTAAATTATTATAGGTAGTTAAAATTATGACTTTTGTTACCACCAATGTCAATTAATTATTATCATTTGTGACGACTGATGGTAGCAGTGACTAAATTGTTAAGTGGTGTTTTGTGTCGTATTTATTTGGTTTGTTGAAAACATATTATGGACATGCCATTATGATAAAGTTGTTTTTAATAAACTGATTGTTACTAAAAATTGTTTAATTTTATGTACCTATCCAAGCATCGTGACGAGTAGATAGATAGAATATGCTTTCTTGTATGCCATACATTGTTACTTACAAAAAAGCACATACATTATTTATAGAAAAAATTTGAACTTAACTTGAAAATAAAAGGTTTCGTACTCCTGCTTCTGCGAGCTTCTTTTTTCTAATGTTATAATAAATGGAGTATAGCTATTGATGATGATGATAAATATATGGGATGGCGAAGCAAACCGAGACGTAACGCACCGGATCATCTCAGGATGGATGGATAAAATGGCGACAGGTTACAGGAACAACTTGCAACCCACGTATGCCCCGCAAGTTAAGGCGATAGGTACCAAAATAAATTTGGGGATTTTCCGTAACCATTTATTTCACTATTGCAGCATTTTTGGATTTAATTTTTGAATATATGTTTATTGACTATTAGATTAATACTCTGACTGAAAGAAAACATAATTGCGTTTTTCTTCGATAGAATTTAATTCCGAAAAGACCTCTATCTACTTTTTTGAAAACTGGCTGAAAATATTTTTGATAGATAGCTTAATTTATTTTTAAACAATTTTTATTTGATTTGGCGCTTTTATTTTGGTTCCAGCGCATTGTTGCGCTCCCTTTTTTTCGCATGTGGAAGTAATTGACACTGTCTCTTTCTTCTTCCCGCCCAGTTCGCTTTTTACTTAGGGGGAAAATTTACAAGTCCGTTATAAGGCCTGTCATACTGTATGGATCGGAATGCTGGGCCATGAAGAAGACGGATGAAAATGAGAATGTTGAGTTACATGTGTGGAGCGACTAGAATGGATAAAGTAAGAAATGAGTGAAGAGGAACTTTGAAAGTAGTGACAGAAAAGTTGAAAGGAAATCGTTTGGCTTGGGCATGTGATAAGGAGGGAAGAAATGAATGTGACTAAAAGAGTGATGAATATAAATGTTGATGGATGGAGAGGGAGAGGAAGGCCAAACAAAAGACGGATGGATTGTGTGATTTGTGAGGAATTATATGAAAGAGATAGCGTGACGGTTGACAGGGGAGAATGGAAAGAGAAAACGTGTTGCGCCGGCCCCAAGTAACATGGGACAAGGGCTGGAAAATGATAATGATGATGATTATATAGGACTGTATTTATTCATGTAATTGCTGATCTTTACAGTGACCTGCCTCCTAAGCCGGTAGAAACCATACAAATTCAAACCAAAGCACCAACGGGCACCATAGAGTTTAGAGACGACGTTGATTTAATTGAGCAGGTGACAGCTATTATTAATTTTTCGGTGCATTTTATGAACTTACTTCGTTTGGTTAGGTTAAATATCTATGCATTTATCTACCTCTTAGTTTGAAGTACCTGTACATGATATGCCAAGATATGTAACAAACATGTAAGCAAGCATGTATGCGTGCAAGTATGTATGTCTATGTTTATTGTAACGAATCTATAAACCTAAAGAAATAAAAGGAGAATAGACTCGTACACAAAATATAATTTGGAAAAGGAAATAAAAAATACAGAACTAGATTTAAAAAAATACACTTCCTACCTAGTATGACTGAAATCCTTGGCTTGATTAGCTTTTCAGAAACCGGACGTAAGTTTCTTCAGCCAACTCACAATAAAAAATCACAGTATAAATTGTAGTATGGCGTTAATGACGTCGACAGACGGTTCATTCACGAGGAATATGTCGAATTTGTTGAGATAGTTTCTCAGGTTGCCTTCAGCATTGCTTCCTAGGAAACCCACTTTGACGACAACGTCACAGTGTTCCATGCCCTCGGCCACGCCCGCGGAGCAAGAGACAGGCTTTAAAAATCACAACGCTCCAAATTAGCCGGCCAAAAACCAAATCTCCCCTTCAGTTCAGTTCTTCCAGTCATTCAGTCTTTCTTTAAAAAAAAATCCCCACTTGTCAGAAATCGAATCCGCCCTAAATATCAGTATTCATTCAAGAACCTCTTCGCTGAATTCTGGGAGCGTGTTAATTATTTTTATAAATCTAATTTAGGATACAGTTATTCAGTAAAGAATCATAATTGTCTATAAAATACAATATTATAAGCTAACTAAAAGATTGCACAATGAAATATCCACAGCGTTTTTTAGTATTCTGCCGTTGTAAGAAAAGTAAACCAAGGCCCAATCCTTAGTTTAGTGATGCCTGCGTGACGTCTACGAAACGTCTTCGATACGATTTCTAGTAGGTGTTTGAGATACTTTTGTCTTAGCCAGCTAGTTGAGCCCGGAATTAGTAATTACCGCTGTTAGATATTTGTTAGATACTCAACATTTGTTAGGTCTATTGATTTTTACATTGCTGGTAAAGTTGTTGTAATCAATGTTTTTCATAGATCCGCTATCGTCGTCGTTATCAAAGAAAGTTGCTTCCAGGACAAGCGGACGTAATTACTCTACAGGTTAACATTTCTGATACTATTTACTTAGATAATATAGTATACAAAAAACCAGCCAAGTGCGTTGGACCAAGGAAGCGTGCCGTAGTTGGGATGAATTTATCCCAAACACAAACTTAACATTTTAGTTGAAACACATGTTCTCCCACACATCGATATCGTCACGGTCAATTCTCCAACTACAAAGGTTTGTAAGCTCAAAAATATTTTTTTTTAAGTGATGAAACTAAAAATTATCGATTTTTATTGTGTTGACTTAGAGCATGATTTTTTTAGAGCTCCAAGGGACCGTAGACCTACGTATTTGATATTAATTTCAACTTGATACCTCCACGCGTTCCTGAGACAGACAGACAACGAAGTGATCCTATAAGGGTTCGGTTTTATCCTTTTGAGGTACGGAATCCTAAAAGTGTTAAATGCACACTCTTATCATTTAGAAGGACAACAAAGCAGGAGACAAATGAAGTAGGTACCTCATGTACTAGGTTTATTTAGTGATAAAGTAACAATTTAAACTTTCAGGATATAAAAGATTTAGCGTTGTATACTGCACCTATCAACATTCTGAGTCCTATGCTCATAAACCTGCTACACCTGCCAACTACAGAGAGATTCCTCAGAGCACTAATTCTTTGCTGCGGTTATTATTTACAGGTACCTAATAAACAGTTTGTAAATAGATTTATTATTAAACTAGTTCACCCGACAGACGTTGTCCTGTCCAAATTTCATGTATGTATGAGACAGTTAATTTTTTTAATATTTTTTTATATTCGTGAAATTTTCCGATGTTTTAATAGTTATTATGCTATTCGGAGCGGAGAAAAATCCAACAAATCAAAGATCGTAAAAATTGGTCCAGCCGTTCTTGAGTTATAAATTGTGTAAATAACCCCACTATGTTTTTTGTTTTTGTTTGTTGTTGATTTAATAGATTGCTAAAGCTACATTGTACAAATGTTTTTATATCAACCTTCTAAATTGAATGACTCTTAGGCTAATGGCGTGATGGCAATGGTCAAGTGTCTCAAACGTAGTGGTCTAAATGCAAATGTGGTAAAGCGGAGGTGGCCACCTTTTTTTTGTGGATGGGAAATCATCAATGTCTTCTCCCTCTCTGGGTTGAGGGAGGGCGTGTCAGACTTTTACAGATTAAAACCACCCACCCGTGTTCCTTCAGTTGCCTGTGCCAGGGCCACGATGTCTCTTTCGAACAACCCGCGACTCTGGCAGGCCTATCAGACCCCGTCACTGCTGACATCCCTTTGAGGCTCAAAAATAACCACTCCTTTCTTTCTTCAATTCATCGATTTCTTGTAAAAATTACAAGTATACGCTTAAAATATTATCTGTCGTACATACGACTTTAGCAGCTTTCCTCCCATTTTTAAAATAAATTACTTAATAAGTTAAAAGAGTATTAACAAGTCTATATACTTCCAAGTCGATTGTGAGCGTCCGGTCTGCACCAAGTGCAAAGGGCAACTGGTACAAATCCGACGACTGACGAAACACGGTGTTGTGACATTAAAATAATAGTTATACTGTACATAGGTATCTTAATATTTCAAATAATATGTAATTATGTATGTTATTTGAACACAAAACTTACAAGATATTGAACAGAATCCATAAATTAAAATTATTTAAAAAATTCAACCAGATCGCAGATGAAATGGCAGAACGCATGTTGGAACTCCAGACAAAAGTGAGAACACCGTATTGTGCTCGAATCGAGAACGTATTTCGTGATGACTTAGCTGACCTGAGAGTCCTCGTTGCTAAAGAATATTCTATAATGCTTATTGGTACGTAAATTGCTGAAGCTTAGCTGTCTATGACAGTTTTTAATGATTTGCCTATATGAATTAATTTATGGTGTAGGTGGAGCTGACACGAAGAAATTTCATCACATGGGTTCTCTGAAGAAACGTCGATCGTTGTCGGACAAAGACGCACGACTGTTTGAAACGTTACTACGAATGAGTGTACAGATTGTTTGGCTGGCTTTAGGACGTAAAAGTTTTAATCGAATTGGTGATTGTATAATCTGATGTAGCAAGTAAATGTATTAACATTGAATAATATCTCATTTAATTAATTGTAATTCAATGTTAATACATTTCAGAACTAGAAACTCATCGTATGTTTAAGTCGGAAATATTCAACAATGTGGAGCACACGTTGAAAACAGGATATATAGCGCAAATGGGGCCGGAGGAGCAGGCTGTGTTGCTTGGACACTGTGTTCGTCACGACAAAAAGCTTAACACTTGCTCACCGCTTATGAATGAGGTGTTCTGTAACAGGCGAATTGATTATCGTTTAATGGGACTTGGTGTTGTCAAGTATCCACAGTGAGCATTTATCTTATTTTGTCAGTCTACTTAGTGCCAGTTGCTTGTTCTAACAGATTGTTTGGTTTTCCTAAGGATAACAACCCGATTACAATTTCTACGTCTCCTTGTTGCTGGCGTAGAAGAAGATTTGATGGAATCAAATGTGACACTCGGCATCATTGGAATGCCGCGTTCAGGATTTGACACGATGCTTAGGCCTGTCGTGCAAGCAGATGCTACTGCTAAAAGTAAAGCTTCTATGTTAGTATAATATATACAACAATAATACCATTTTGTTGTTCAACTAGCTCGTGCCCCCGACTTCGTCTGTGTGGAAGTTACCCTTACAATAAAACGTTTAAATTAAACATAATAAATACCCTATGATACTTGACAATAGGGTGTAGCTTTCAGCAATCAGTCAAAGAAATATTGTAATCGGATCAGTACTTCCAGAGATAATTTCTTACACATACCTACAAACAATTTTATACCTCTTTATATATTAATATTAGTTTAGAAGTTTAGATTGGATTACAGATGACTTCCTGTAACAATTATTTTGTTATTTATTACATATTTGCTGTTGCATAGAAGTGGGACAGTTCCTCACAGCTCCAGAAGCAGCACCAAAAGCGGCTCCAAAGGTTCTTTAGCAAAGTCTAAGAAGCCTCTATATCCACGCATATTTATACCAGAAAAAGATCCAGCGGCGTAAGTGTTTTTACTTCTTTAAACTAATACAGTTGACGTTCAATATGTTGATCCAGTTTGGAAACAATAACAACAAGCTTTGAAGGTTTAATGGTATCTAACATCATACAGCACCTTCCCACTAAAATTCTGAGAAAAAAAAGGAAACAATTAAAGCACAATTCTAACCAGTAATCGTGTCGCTAGGTATTGAATATCTGTACCAAGACAAAACAACCTACACGAGTTTTAAGTTTTAACATTTGTTTTTTTAGGTTATACTTTCCGCCTTCTTTTCCTGACGAGAATGAAAATAGTAACCCGGTGAGTGACATCCAACATAAGCGCTGGCTGAATCGACTTACAAAACTAATAGGCCATCCGTAGCTTTTGATTCAGTAGGGGAGGTACAGGTTGATTTTTGTGACCAATTTTATACTGAATAAATTTCATTTCTAGTACGAGTAGGTGTAGTTGTTTAGTCTAATTTAATAAAAGGAGAAATTATTGACTGACTGACATATCAACACACAGACGTAACTACTAGAACTAGGATCAATAAATTAAATATCAAAATATATCAGCTCTTGCGCTTTAAAACGACCACTAAATCATCGAGGCAATCCTTTAATTTATATTGATCCATTTACTGGGTTTCTGAGTTCATTCAAGGCCTCCTAATTTTCGTATCCTGCATTATGTATTACAAATCAATCTACTTTCGACACGGTAATTGCGTTTTGAACAGCCGCCACGCTATTACTGGTTTTGACGGAATTCTGACAGTTCGACATTTTGTATTTATTGTTAATATTCGGTTATTCTTAGAACAAGAATTAAATAATAATTATGGTAGTATGTAATGGTCTAGGGACCCGGTTCTCGAGCACGAGGATTCGAATTCAAATATGTGAAGTGTCAACGTGCCTTATGTATTTCATACAAATGCTGATCTTCGTAACTAAAATATGCCTGAAGTCTCGACTGAAAAAAATTAAAAGATAACTCGTCAAGTGTGTCCTAGCTCTAGGGACTTCTAATTGGAAGGATCTCGTCAAGATTTTAGCACACAATAAATATAAGCTGGCTATGATATGCGAGGGTGAGGGCAGGGCTAAGGGTGCACTTTGAAAGTGTTTGTTGGACCGTAAGCGAGACTCACTCGGCCGTCCGTGAGTCGCTCATGGGTTCCTAACGAATTCATACACCACCGATGTAGTGGAAACTCGGGCAAGGGCGAAATCATATTATTAGATACAAACAAGAGTTCCATGAAATTAAATTAGGTATGTTAATAATTTACGGGCAAAACAAGGTCAGTAATTTCTAATTGAAATGTACGCTGAAAGGGCTAATTTAATGGTGGGGGTTAAAGTGTAACCGCTGTAGTTAATCAGGAAACGTATTTAAAATGTATGAACATAAGACTAGGTACTAGAGAAACCGTGTTGCGCCGACCCCAAGTGACATGGGACAAGCGCAGGGAAATGATGATAAAGACTAGGTACTAGAGAAACCGTGTTGCGCCGACCCCAAGTGACATGGGACAAGCGCAGGGAAATGATGATAAAGACTAGGTACTAGAGAAAACGTGTTGCGCCGACCCCAAGTGACATGGGACAAGCGCAGGGAAATGATGATAAAGACTAGGTGCTAGAGAAAACGTGTTGCGCCGACCCCAAGTGACATGGGACAAGCGCAGGGAAATGATGATAAAGACTAGGTACTAGAGAAAACGTGTTGCGCCGACCCCAAGTGACATGGGACAAGCGCAGGGAAATGATGATAAAGACTAGGTACTAGAGAAACCGTGTTGCGCCGACCCCAAGTGACATGGGACAAGCGCAGGGAAATGATGATAAAGACTAGGTACTAGAGAAAACGTGTTGCGCCGACCCCAAGTGACATGGGACAAGCGCAGGGAAATGATGATAAAGACTAGGTACTAGAGAAAACGTGTTGCGCCGACCCCAAGTGACATGGGACAAGCGCAGGGAAATGATGATAAAGACTAGGTACTAGAGAAAACGTGTTGCGCCGACCCCAAGTGACATGGGACAAGCGCAGGGAAATGATGATAAAGACTAGGTGCTAGAGAAAACGTGTTGCGCCGACCCCAAGTGACATGGGACAAGCGCAGGGAAATGATGATAAAGACTAGGTACTAGAGAAACCGTGTTGCGCCGACCCCAAGTGACATGGGACAAGCGCAGGGAAATGATGATAAAGACTAGGTACTAGAGAAAACGTGTTGCGCCGACCCCAAGTGACATGGGACAAGCGCAGGGAAATGATGATAAAGACTAGGTACTAGAGAAAACGTGTTGCGCCGACCCCAAGTGACATGGGACAAGCGCAGGGAAATGATGATATAGACTAGGTACTAGAGAAAACGTGTTGCGCCGACCCCAAGTGACATGGGACAAGCGCAGGGAAATGATGATAAAGACTAGGTGCTAGAGAAAACGTGTTGCGCCGACCCCAAGTGACATGGGACAAGGGCACGAAAATGATGATAAAGACTAGGTACTAGAGAAAACGTGTTGCGCCGACCCCAAGTGACATGGGACAAGCGCAGGGAAATGATGATAAAGACTAGGCGCTAGAGAAAACGTATTGCGCCGACCGCAAGTGACATGGGACAAGGGCAGGAAAATGATGATAAAGACTAGGTGCTAGAGAAAACGTATTGCGCCGACCGCAAGTGACATGGGACAAGGGCACGAAAATGATGATAAAGACTAGGTACTAGAGAAAACGTGTTGCACCGACCCCAAGTGACATGGGACAAGCGCAGGGAAATGATGATAAAGACTAGGTACTAAAACATTAGGTAAATGCAACAACAAATCATGAAAGATGGTTATAACAATTCTGCAACAACCGACGCGAAAAACCAACTAAATCCACCATTTTTACAACATCCATCAACGGCAATTGAGTTCTCCTGACGTATATTTCATACAAGGCAGTGTTTAAGCCAGCACCAGGGGTACTAAACATTTACGATATGTCGCTCGTCCTCTATACCGGACAAGTCCAATCAAAGTTGCAAGTCCGAGGACTTAGAGCAACGATATTATGTATGACCCTGGATTATCAGATGGGGTGTTTGTGTGCTGGATGCAACTTCTGCCAATCATTTAGATCGTAATATTGTGGATAGATAGTTTACAAAGTTTCCTCATAAACAACAAGAAATTACCGAAGTATAGTTAAGAACCCGCAACATTTATTTTGGGAAAATATCCCAAAATAGATGTGGTGGTGGGCTCTTAACACACAGGGTACACGTCATATTGTGACGTGTATCTATGACCTGTGTTGTTTACTAGCAAAAAAATTTTACACATTATTATGCAGAACAAACGAAGTCGAACCCAGCAGAAGTCTGGTGAGCTAGAACTTTAAAAAAAGCGGCCAAGTGCGAGTCGGACTCGCCCATGAAGGGTTCCGTAGGAGCAAGTAACATAATATTAGGTCTTTACCTATGAAATTGCCGTTCTGCAGTACTGGCCATTTCAAATCAAAATAATTTTTGTTTGGCTAAGAATTCTAATTTCAAATTAATTTTATTTTAAAAACATGGATTTTTTTTCCAAAAGTAGTCATTTGTTTATTGATTAGTGTTACATTTTCATCGCATTTCAATCTTTTTCGTCATCATGGATACGTTAAAAATTCGAGTAATTATGGAATATGAGTACCGTCGTGGCAGCAACGCGGCACAAGCGGCACGGAACATCAACGACGTTTACGGAGCTAACACTACAAACCAACGCACCACTTGTTATTGGTTTGCTCGCTTCCGTTCTGGAAATTTCGACCTGAAAAATGAACCTCGCGGTCGTCCGAAGACTGGTCGACAATGACGAATTAAAGGCGATTGTGGAAGCTGATGATACACAATCTACGGCTGAATTAGCAGCAGCTTTCGACGTTAGCGTCAAAACAATATTGGTCCATTTGCGTCAAATTGGCAAGGTAAAAAAGCTTGACAAATGGGTGCCCCACGAACTCAATGATCGCCAGCGCGAAGTACGCGTCGAGACGTCCCTTGCACTGCTCAACAGACACACAAATAAAGGAATTTTGAACCGCATTGTTACCTGCGATGAAAAATGGATTCTGTTTGATAACCGCAAGCGCTCAGCAAGTTGGTTGGATCCTGGTTCAGCACCTAAACAATGCCCTAAACGAAAACTTACCCCTAGAAAAGTGTTGGTCACCGTTTGGTGGTCTAGCGCCGGTGTGATTCATCACAGCTTCTTACCAAACGGGGTGAGCATTACTTCAGATGTGTACTGTGAAGAACTGAACACAATGATGGAGAAGCTGGCACATCTCCAACCAGCATTGGTCAATCGCTCGTCTCCGCTGCTCCTGCACGACAACGCGCGACCTCATACTGCACAGCAGACGGTCTCCAAGTTGCAAGAACTGGGGTTGGAAGCTCTCCGTCATCCGCCCTACTCACCAGACCTTGCGCCTATAGACTACTACTTTTTCGAGAATTTGGATAACTTCTTGGCGGGAAAAAAATTCAATACCCGAGAGGCAGTACAAAATGCCTTTGAAGAATTTGTTGCCTCCCGTCCAGCTGATTTCTTTAAGAAGGGCATCAATAAACTGCCACTGCGTTGGCAAAGATGCATTGATTGTATGGGTGATTACTTCGATTAATACAAATAAAAAATGCATGAAAAAAATTCGTTTCAATTTTTTCATACAAAACGGCAATTTCATAGGTAAAGACCTATTATAAAAAATCTTATAGTACGTTGTAACTTTGATCGATGTTTTAATAATAATGTATTATTTTTTTAATTAAGTTATTGATAAGTATACATTATAATTAGGTACCTAAATGATGGGATTAAGATAAATTGCGGTTTATGATTTATGACGTATTAAAAAAAAACTACTTACTAGATCTCGTTCAAACCACTTTTCGGCGGAAGTTTACATGGTAATGTACATCATATATTTTTTTTAGTTTTATTATTCTCTTATTTTAGAAGTTACAGGGGACACACACACACACACATTTTACAGGAAAAAAATTATATTAGAAACCTCAATATCATTTTTGAAGACCTATCCATAGATACCCCACACGTAGGGGTTTGATGAAAAAAAAATTTTGATTTTCAGTTCTAAGTACGGGGAACCCCCAAAATTTATTGTTTTTTTTTTTTCTATTTTTGTTTGAAAATCTTAATGCGGTTTACAGAATACATCTACTTACCAAGTTTCATCAGAATAGTTCTTATAGTTTCGGAAAAAAGTGCCTGTGACATACGGACGGACAGACAGACATGACGAATCCATAAGGGTTCCGTTTTTTGCCATTTGGCTACGGAACCCTAAAAACGAACAGTCATATTTCTAGTTTTAGAAGACATGTTTTTATTAAAAATTACGCGAGTTGTTTCTAACTAGGACAGTGGACGTAGGTGAACTTAAATATACACGAGAAAAATTGATCCTGCAGACGAGAACGTGCCAGAGTTACTCCAGCAGACTAGTTAACTTTGGAAACGGTTCAGTTAACAGCCACCACGGAAAATTTAAATAAAGTTGGAAACTAAATAAAATTGTTAAAACGATAGTAAGTATAGAATTCTTTTGAGGTATTTAATAATATTTTTTTATTGTTGTTCGGTTATTTACCAGATTTAGCCTATTGGTAAAGTAAACAATAACTACACAAAACAAACACGATGATTATTCATACTTCAACACATATATACACCACTAATTTTTAATTAGTACTTATAGTAATTACTAAAGGGCTTATTAGAGAAGGTCTTGTTATTATATATGTAAAGTCTCAATAAATAATATTCATAAACAACAAAGTTATTAGCGTTTGTTTATATCCCAAAATGTCACTCAGTTTATTGAAATATTGTACAGGCTACATAGTAGTAGGTATTCATTATTCATAGAAAAGCACTGCGCATAGTATTTTCTAGCAGCAATTGTTATGAATGATGAATGATTGATTCAATTATGAAATTTATGAATTTACCAATTATGACAAATTTTCGTGGACAATTTTGGGATTTCATTTTTTTTATTTTTGACTACACAAATAAGATCAGTAACGGGTACGGATAGAGCCCCGTTTTTTTTGTACTAATTAAAAAATAGTAGTGTATTTAACGAACCAAACAATAAAAATAATCATGCCAATTATTATGCAAAAAAACCCAGAGCAAACAGTATGAAAATATTCATGTTCGACGAATGACCTTGCATTTGTGTCAATAGGCACATTGACGTTGTAGGAGCACAAAGAGACTTACTACTGGTCCCATTTATGAGCCATTAGCTGATAGGCATCTCATGCGACTAACGCACACGCTCCTATAAAAAGACAAAGAATATTATTTTCTAAAAGTTAAAACTACAGGGTTAGTGAAAATGGCAGTGGTTTCTGGCATGTCTGTTGATAAGGAATATGAAAAATTAAATGTGAAACAAGAAGACATTCAAAATTTGAAGGCTTGGTTGAGTGAGCAGGCGCATCTTCCACACCAATATATCACTGGTAAGGATTTTATAATTATTCAGCAATTTTTCAATAAATATAACTTTATAAACCAAGCTAACCTACTTTGTTTTAACGATACAATTGTTTGAAATGGGTATAACCCTGCTTAGCCTAACAGCATGATTTAATAACAGCATAAACATATCAATTACCGAATAATAGTTTAGATTTCCCGGAATTTAACAATAAATACGGCTAATACAGAGGTATAATTTTCAGAATTGGACGTGATATTAGCATATCATAGTTGTGCATGCGACGCCGATTTAACTAAGCGGGTCATTGATGTCAATTACACTCTAAAAACATTGTTCCCGTTCTATCAGAATAGAAAAATTGATGATTGTCTGGAATTGGCATTTCAGACTTGGTATGTGTCTCTTGATATACAATAAGGTTAAATTGGTGAATTTAGATTGCTTAGAAAATGCCGCCTGTAGTAGCTGAATTTCAATGTTATTACCTATGAAAGTTGAGTGCGTTAGAATTGAATGAAAAAAAAAACTGGCCAAGTGCGTGTCGGAACACGCACAATTAAGGGTTCCGTAATTGGGATGAATTTACCCCAAGGACAAACTGAACATTGTAGTTGAAAAACATGTTCTCCCATACATTCCAACTGTAAATGTAAGTTTGTACTCACAATATTGAGAGATTTACCATGTTATTTTAAGACCACAGACTTCTTATAGGCTTTCCTGTAATCTGCAGGTAAAGATATTTATTTTCTGTATTTTTTTTTCATAATTTTAGGCTTAGTAGTTTCGGAGATAAGGGGGAATGGTAAATTTTCGTCTATTTTCTTAAATAACTTTAAAACAATTTATTTTAAAATTATAAAAAATATATATTTGAGACCCTCATAGTAAGCCCTTTTATTTGTTAGGTCACACGGTATAGTTTGCAAAACTTTTTTTAAAATTTTCTTATTTGCCCCCCAAAAGTGACCCTCATATTCAAAATTCATTTATTTACTTTACCCGTCTCGTGTTTGGGTCACAGAAATTCATGTGTACCAAATTTTAACTAAATCTGTCAATTAGATTCGGAGCAAATTGGCTGTGACAGACGGACAGACAGGCAGACAGACACACGAGTGATCCTATAAGGATTTTTCCTTTTGAGGTACGGAACCCTAAAAAATTAAATAGTATAATTAATTGACGCGAAGTCATTCTCGTATATCATATTTTTTCTATACTTGATACTTACACGACTTTTCTTGGCTCTTTACAGGTTAATCTTTCCACTACCGACTCTAACGAAACAGGGTTTCAGACCAATATACTGTGAACTTTTGGATGCAGATCCGAAAAAGTTTGTCTATAGCGATGTTATCAAGTAAGATTATTTTGTCTAAATTGAAAAGAATAGATCTACAATATTTTAAAAAACTTTTTTACAAAAAAATACAACCGACTTCCAAAAACAACACTACAAAGTGAAAAATAACTTTAATTTCGAAAGTTAAAGTTATTTTTCAGTTTGTAGTGTTGATTTTGGAAGTCAGTTGTATTTTTTTGTAAAAAAGTTTTTATTTTTCCCTTTTTAGTTGTGTACCTACCCCACACAAATTGTAATACCACTACCTGCAAAACAAACTAGAACATCATCCATATAAAAGTGGGGAAAAAATACGTATTGTTGAAGCTAACTCAAAAACTACCAAAGCAAAGTTAATCAATTTTATATGGGACCAACTGTAATGTATACCCTCTCGAATAAAACAAAAAAAAAAAAATCCAAATCGGTCCAGCCATCTTTGAGTAATCGGGGAACATACATAAAAAAAATAAATAAAAAAAGGTTCCGACGAATTGAGAACCTCCTCCTTTTTGAAATCGGTTAAAAATCATTTTAGATTTTAAAACGCAATTCCTTATTCGTTCCAGAGCTTTTCTCATGGTAATGGATCTGTGGCAGTACGAACAGGGCACAGTACCAGGGGTAGCCCTCATTGTTAACCTGGACAGAGTGTCACTTGGCCACATATCGAGAGTCAACCTGACTGTGGCACAACAGTTCTTCTACTTCTTGCAGGTCAGTTCTCATATTAGGTTGGGGAAAAAGTCTTTTCGCATTATAGTATGTATGAACTTAAAATAAAATCTCTTTGGCTATACTATTTGTATCTGGCTGGTTTTGGTATCATTGAAAGTTTAAATTTTAAAGAACATAATTCCAAATTCAAATTAGGAAAATGTTTGATTTTCATTTGTTTTTCATACTGTCAAGATGAGTGAATCTAATGAAGAAATTAGATACATTTTAAAATTTTACTACAAAAAGGTAAAAATGCAACGCGAGCCGCGAAAAAAATTTGCGATGTTTATGGACCCAGTGCAGTGTCTGTGAGAGTAGCACAAATTTGGCTTAAGCGTTTTCAATCCGGAAATTTTGATGTCAAAGATGCACGTCGCTCTGGTCGCCCTATTACGGATAAAATGGACGCCATTTTTGAAAAAGTGGAGCAAGATCGGCATATCAGTAGTTACGACGTAGCTGAAGAACTGAGAATTGACCACAAAACAGTTTTGGCGCATTTGAAAAAAACTGGGTACACAAAAAAGCTCGATATTTGGGTACCTCACGAGCTCACTGAAAGAAACCTAATGAACCGTGTACTCATTTGTGATTCTTTATTACGACGTAATGAAACCGAACCATTTTTGAAGAAGCTGATAACTGGTGATGAAAAGAGGATCACGTACGACCAGAACGTGCGAAAAAGGTCGTGGTCAAAGGCCGGTCAGGCTTCACAGACTGGGCGAAACCCGGGTTAACTCGCAACAAGGTGATGCTGTGTGTGTGGTGGGATTGGAAGGGCATTATTCATTATGAGCTGTTACCACCAGGCAGGACCATCGATTCTGAACTCTACTGCGAACAAATGATGAGATTAAAGCAAGAAGTTGAGAGAAAGCGGCCGGAATTAATTAACAGAAGGGGTGTGGTTTTTCATCATGATAACGCTAGACCTCACACATCTTTAGCCACTCAGCAAACATTAAGAGAGTTTGACTGGGAGGTGTTAATGCATCCGCCGTATAGTCCTGATCTTGCACCTTCAGATTTCCACCTGTTTCGGTCTCTTCAGAATTCTTTAGGCAGTGTCAGGTTAACATCACGAGAGGACTGCCAAAACCACTTGTCGCGGTATTTTGATCAGAAGTCCCAAAATTTCTATAGCAATAGGATCATGTCCCTACCTACAAGATGGCAAAAAGTTATCGAACAAAATGGTACCTACATACTTTAGATAAATGTAAATAATGTATATTAAAAAATGTTTTGAATTTTCTTAAAAAATGCGAAGAAACTTTTTCCCCAACCTATTATATACCTATCATCATCATTCTCCTGCCCTTATCCCAATCTATTTGGGGTCGGCGCAACATGTCCTTTTTTTCCATACTTCTCTATTATTCCTCATCTCAGTAGTCACCCCCTTTCTAGCCATGTCATCTTTCACACAATCCATCCATCGTTTCTTTGGTCTTCCCCTACTCTTATAGCCATCGACAAACTCAAAACTTTCCTCACGACATTTTCCTCACTCCTCCGCATCACATGCCCATACCATGATAACCGATTTCCGCACAACTTTTCAGTCACCGGTGCCACTTTCAAACTTCCTTTTATGTACTCATTTCTTATTCTATCCATTCGTGTAACACCACACATCCCTCTTAGCATTCTCATCTCAGCTGCATGCAATTGCTTTTCATTCATCCCTTTTGTGGCCCAACATTCTGATCCATACAAGACAGCAGATCTCATATATACTCTTCTCATATATACCTATGTTGGAAAAAAAAAATATAAAAAAAGTTGAGAGGTGTCAAGGGACACCCAGATGGAACGAAGTTCCATTCGATTAATTAGTGAAGGAATTGTAATAATTTTTTTTTTTTAATTTTTTTTTTAGTTTTTTTTTTTTTTGTTATATCTGGCTTGCTTTCTATAAGAGAGAGAGAGAGACAGACAGAGAAACATGCGCACGTCGCACAGCTTACTATAGCAAAAAGTGTCGTTACAACTTTTCGTGAGAATTTTTTCCGTCTAGCCCCCTTTCACAACGCGCGATAAGGAACTTCGTTCCAATAATTGTCTTGCGACCTAAACGAAGGTGAACTCGGAAACCTCCAGGACCATCTCATTAAGTGTGTTGCCAATTGTGGCAACACACTTAAACAATAGAAAAGAATACTAGATCATTATTGAATGATCTAGTACTCTTTTCTATTGTCTAAGACAAAGACGCTGACTTACTTTTTACTTACCTAAGTATATAACCACAATCTTTTCATAATTGTTTTTGTTGTTAAGATTCCAGGAACTTGTATTAATTTTGAAATGCCTGAAACAGATTTACTGCCAGTTAATCTTTTGCAAAAATAATAACTTTATTATTGAGTTAAAGTTGTTAAGAAGAAGCGTACAGTTTCTCTTTCTACTTAGAAACTTATAAACTAATTCTGTTCGTTTTCAGGAAGCTATGTTTGTGTGTCTCAAAGAATTCCACTTCATCAATGCTCCGGTATTCGTTGATAAATTACTTTCTATGGTAAAACCGTTTATGAAAGATGAACTACTCAATATATTGAAGGTTCATCAGTCAGACTCCAATACTTTAGAAGAGTACATATCCACAGAAGATCTTTTTAAATACGATAAAAATGATCTGAAAGGTATAACATAATTGTAATTGCATTCTAATGCTTGAATAGTATCTATCTAAGTTTCAAAAAGTGAATGTAAGGTAACTGTAGCCTAATTATTTCAGATGAAATGTGCAACAAACTAAAAGCCAACCACAAGTTCTTCGACGAAGAAGCTCAGAAAAGAGTTGACGAATCAAAGAGGCGGGGTGGTCCCAAAACTTTGTGCACTTTCTTCCCTGGCATGGAAGATTCTTTCAAGAAACTCGAAATAGATTAAAATAATAACGTAAAGAAGAATCTAGGTCAGGCAGATGGTAGCGAAGATCTGAACAAAAAATTCTGAAGCAGATTTAAGGACAAAACAGTCGGATTATTAAATTAAAAAGAAACAAAAATGTCGCACACTACCCACCAGACACAGATATGACTCGCTTGTTTATCTTCCGATTAACCGCTTTAAGAAAGCAGAGAATAGTGATTGTAGTACAAATATAGATATAATGCAGCTTGTGTATTGACACTGGTACGTGACAACACGTGTAGTTCGCAGCGCGGGTAGCAAGTGACACAAAGGAAATTGCTTCTTTGCATAGCGGTGTGCCACCTCTAGCAAAACGACCAAAAATCCGAACACACGTAACATTCGATGGACTTCGCTGGGAGCTTTTACTCATATGCCCTAGAATTAAATTTCTGAATAGTTCACTTTATATTTTTTAATAGGTGAACACATATTTTTCTATCAATAGTTTTTTTATTTGTTCCCAACAAAACAGCATCTTTTTCATTCTATTAAAAGTTTAATTTAAAGTTATAAAATATTTAGTCGACTCGTGTAAAAGTTAGTTTAATTTCCTCTCGCAGTGTATCGAAGTTTTAAATCTTAGGTTTTGATGCTCTTCATAAGTTTTTGAATTCTTGGAAACTCTACAATATTTAGTTGCAGAGTCGGTATCGGCTAACCAACGTTTTTGTCTGGAAAATTGAGGTCACACAGCGCACAATGTATCAACGTTTTCGTCGCATTCGCATTCTATTGATACAATCATTTCGTTCGCAATGGCGTAATGGTCGAAAATAAAATACCTAAAACTGGACTGCAATCGGTGCACCATTGTCCCTAAATAGTGCACAAAAGAAATTCGATTTTAGCGAAAAGCTTCCATTCTCTTGTAGATAAAAGAATACCGATTTCGGTTAATTCCAAATAATAGCTTTAGAACATAATACCTGATTTTTTGCGTCAGCCCTTTCTTATTAGTGCTGAAAATTATACCCCTCTGTATATTATTTTAGATACTGCTATCTAAAATAATGTACAGGGTTATTTTAAATTGGCTAGCTAAAGTCCGCAGACGCGATGAGTATATATCTAAACATAATAAATCCTACTATAATATGACACTAATACCTATTATAAAGGCGAAAGTTTGTGAAGATGTTTGGATGTTTGTTACTTAATCACGCAAAAACGGCTGAACGGATTTGGATGAAATTTGGCACACAGATAGTTTATAACCTGTATTAACCCGTCGCGCGCTAATTAGCAGACACAATTGAAATTCTATTGTTATCTGTACACATGGTGTGCAATCGACATTTTAAGAGTTAACACATAGGATACTTTCCCGGTAGTAGGTTTCTGTGGGATAATTTCCGACAACCACGCGGGCGAAGCCGTGGGTAAATAAATTTGGTGATATTTTTTGTGGGGTCATCGACCGCAGTTAAAGTTCAAGTTTGCCGCGGGATGCCGCGCGAAGGCAGGGCGGCTGCAGCGCTGCGGCCACGCTGCTGTCGCTATGTTCGTGCATCATAGTGTTGTACATTTAGTGTTATCATATTATAGTGTTTACATTTTACTTAAGATTGTCAAGAAACACAACAATTCTACGAATTACTTCCCCGTTTACAACATTATATTGGAAAACAAAATACAACCTTCAACCTTTTTATTTATATGGATTTACAAAGCAGCCCTGCAGCGCTGCCTCCGCGCGATTTGCAGCAAATTTGAAAGCTTACTGTGGTCTCTTGAAATATCAGTTTAAAAAATCTGTTATTTTTTTTTTTTGTTTTAACTTCACAGACGTGATAGGTATCGTTAACTAAACACGATAAAATATAAGAAAACAGTTTTCCTCAACTCATACTTCAAGTAACAACACAAACATTGGTTTATGAGCTCCCCAAAAAAAAAAAAACTATCGTGTCGATATCAATACCCAACGCGTTTGCGGAGTTTAGCTAGCCAATTTAAAATAACCCTGTATTTTGTAAGATAAGAGCCGAAACTCTCAAAGAAATCACAATCATTAAAATCACAACCTATATATACTACGCCTGAAGCTAAAATTGTACCTAATGAAGGATATGATAACCTTAACACATGGATACAATACTAATTGTATCTCTCATCCTCATCCAGCTGTCACCAAGAGTGGCACGTGTCGAGATCTCAAGGAGCTTTATTTTAATATAATTCCTTCATGATGAAAGTAAAATAAATCAAATTAAAGCTTGAAAATGTAATTTAATCTACGGGTGTAGATTTTAACTCAAGATAAAAGCTGTCTCTTCCGAGCCCCCATAGCTTTGACCGACAATGGAATGTCGGTCAAAGTTAAGCTTTTTTCAGGATTCCATTCCAGCTGAGGCGCCAAAGTAAATTGCTGTCTAGAAAAAGTCTAATATTTTCGACCTAAATATTTACCGAGTTGGTCGAATCTTTTTTATTGTTTACGGAAAAGAAAACGACTTTCTCCTTTAAGACCTTGTTGGGGTGTACTGTGTATTTAAGATGAAATTCTAAGAACTTTATACATATGCTGTGTTAATTCAATGCAGACTAATAAATTAATGTCAGACCCAATTTGTGTACAAGTAATGCGTGCTACCTACGCTTGTAAAGTAACGTAGGTATACATGTGTGTCATGACCTGGTCCAGTACATCATCTTGTAGGCCATAACGCGAGGATGTCATGAAGTTAGTTGCGTACCTGTCTCATTAAGTATCCCGTCTGAAATGAACCCTTGCGTGATTCAATTATTAATGAGAAGCCACGGTCACTTAGTTACATTAGTTCATTAATGTGGGTGGAACAGCCACCGTCTTCTTACATATAACATAATGCGGGACCCACCTTGGAGATTGTTCGACATACTTCGGACCTACATAAATTACTTGCAGCTCCTGCGAAAGGGAAGGTATTATTTAAAGCGTCTTCAGGCATAGTATCGTTTTGTAAAAATACTGCATTGAAAAGGCTTATTTTTATGCTTGTTTACGATGTTTAACTGCAAATAGTCTGTCGTATTGTGGAGTATGTAAATACTAAAAGCGAATTTAACACGAATAAAACGAAAGATTTCAATACTAAAATCGACGGATGGAATAAAGTGCATGTGCTGTTACATAGTAAATAATTCTGGCGAGAGCTACGCCATCCGCACTTGCAATAAAACGAACAATGCAATTTAGCTAGTGCTGCATTCATGCGATGGTTTCTCTGTAAAAGTTGGTTGTTCCATCCATGCATGGCTCTCGATTACCGACACGGGTAAATATAAAACAAAATACCGGGAATCAAAATACCTACGTGCTGTGACATGCGACTATACATATTTAGTTGTCGGAGAATGTAATAAGAATGACCGGATTTCGATTAATGGTATTTCGTATTGGATTTGAAGAGATAATGTATCGATATTATCGTCCTGTTATGTGGCCATGTCATGCAGAGCGTTTAGGAATATGTAGGTTTAGCAAAAATAGTTGCCAGTTGCTGATCAAAATATTAATGATGAAAATAAAATAGCTAACTTTGTAACGTTCCCTTTGGGTTCCACAATCAGTGCTTTTCTACATATTTATTGTAAAACAACAGTAAAGAACACCATAAAACTAGACAACACGGTTACAGAGCGCGCTTCCTCATAAAATGCAGCGACGTCCGATTTGTGGGAACAGCATATAAAAATTTCAAAGAGCCTGTATGCGCGTGCAGTGTCCGCGGCGGCATCACTCGCCGCTTGCATAAAACATGCAAATTGGACCACTTCACTGGTGTGGTGTGCCTAAGTTCACTCGCTTTTGCACTTTTATGTAAAATTGTTGCCTATTAGTCATGTAAATATCGTTAACTGCGACTCTGACGCACCTCTATAGCGTTATTCTAAAAATTATGTTTTATTCTTATGCAAGCGAACGAACGCTGAGCCTTTGTTATCCAATCTCATTTGTTTTAATTATCTTATATATATATTATGAAAGTATACATCATTTAGAAAATGAGCACCTAAGCAAGCCTTTGTTTAGTATATGGTCATGGTACCTAGTTTTTCAATAGCGTTTTAATTGGCATTGTGGTGCAAAAATGATTTTAATTATAATTGGGAATGCAAGAACACAATAGACCGTTAAATGATGACGGATTGTCGGCGCGATTGTTTAGCGTATGCGACTGAATAGCGAACGTTCGGTGCAGTAATGAGCTTCTGAAGTACTTAATGAATTCCCACTTTACGGTTCTTCCATTCTAAGCAGATACATGACGTCCTTTGTTCTCTTGGTTACAGTAATAGATGCCAAGCTAACATCGATGCGTGTACTACGTGTCGATAATCACGATATTGAAAGCTGTGTTTTGTTTGACGTCAAAACTAGCGGTAGTACCGATGTTTGGGGTATCGAGGTTTTTTGATAGGTTTAGTAAAGTTTGGATATTTTTTTTATCTACGCGTGGTACAGGTTTGCCTACATAAGAAAATTGGTGGCTGAATGGTACCTAGTAAAAACTATTAATACTTTTTCTCATTCCGAGAAAAAATTAAACGGTGACCTTTGCGTCGCCTTGGGAGTAGATAAAGTTTGTCCTGTCGAAGGTGGCTGGGTGGAGATTAACCGCGGCGAGGTCTTGCGTCGACTTCATCAATTATGTCCCGCCCCCCGACTCCCCTCGATCCCTGCTGGCTCGTCCAGAACCGAAGGCACGCCTCCTCGCATCTGCCTCGTGATGAGACCGTTTGCAGTTTGTGAATGATTGATCTCTGCACAATAAATAGTCACGTATCTTTAGACAAATGTTGGCTATTAGTAAAAACTGCTTACTTGGCTTTCTTCCGGCTTTTTGTGGCAAGATATGTCAAAAGATAATGTGCATACTTTCATCATGGTAGGTTTATGATCTATTGAGCTCGAGCCAGCGCTAGATGTTCCCCTTCATAGCGTTAACTAAGTCCGTATGTACTTACATTAAACTTTTCACAATTTTCACAACTCCACTACAGAATGAATATCAGTATTTGTAGTACGACTAACCTTTATTCACTGATAAAGCTGAACCAGTGCATACAGTAGTGGATAATGTGCGCTATTTAACAACATCGTATATCTAACAGACGCGTATGCAACCGGCAGCAGTGATCATTGTTCCATTGTTTATGGTTGCACAATTATGTCGGTATTGGCGTTCAAATCACCGCTGAAAACAAATTGAATGTATTAAACTGGCAGTACAACTTTATACACAGTTTATACAGCCGGTTTTACGATATACGCGTGTTATTTTGCTTTATGTTCGTATTATGTTGTACGTAGACGTGACAAAATAACGAACGCGTAAGGACAACGACTTGTGAGTTCACTAGTCGCTGGTACAATGTCGATAGTTACTATTTATGGCAGCACTTTAGCATACAAAAACGATTATTTTTGTATGGAAATGGGTTTGTGAAGACTCGGTGGGAGATAAGTTTTTGTGTGACGAATGTCTTTCTGACTGACCGAACGAGCGTAGCGAGCGAAGCGTCTCTGCTTCAAGTCTGGCAAAATTTGCTTACGTCTATCAGTTTGTTGCTACTCCTTTACAGGTCGTATTTTACAATCGACGGTTTCACAACTTTATGGAATTTTTTGTCGTCGGGGATTTTTGTTTGGAGGAGTACGTCCTTCAAAAAGGGGCAAAAAGAGGGTTACTGGATATCGCCGCCGTATGAGATCCGATTTCGATGGTTCCTTTTTTATTTGAGAGGTAGTTTAAGTTGGTCTCATAAAAAATTGGTGAAGATCTGATGAAAAAAAAACATAGTAAATATCCCGTTTTAAATAACTTTAGTGCTAAAAAAAAGTTTGTGCTCGCGAAGTCTACTGTTCGCAGAACAACTTGTTTTAATTACTTCAACTTAGTCAAAGTAATGCTGGGGGATTTTGTGTATGTGTTGCTTCGCTTCTTACTGACCGGGCGTGCGTTACAAAGAGGTGTGACTTGTGACTTGTGAACCCGGGTCGCGGTAACTACTCACGTAGTCTCAGTTACCGATAGTTATGATGCAGCAACAATGCAACAACTAGCAACATATAGCAACTTCTTTCTAAAGCGGGCGATGGCATAATTGAGATCATGGATTTATTTTAGGTTCAGCGCTCTTTTATGACACATTTAGTACAATTTCATTTTTTAATTCTGTGTCTACATGAAAATTATATAAAGTATGTGAAACGGCCGTACGGCCGGGGTTGGTCCGTGGATGAGTGACCATCTTTACATAACGAGACTCCTCCTTGCCTCGGAAAGCACGTTAAGCCGTTGGTCCCGGCTGTCATTCGTGGATCTTTGACAGTCGTTACGGGTCGTCAGAAGCCTGAAAGTCTGACAACCAGTCTTACCAAGGGGTATCGTATTACTCAGTAATTGGGTTGTGAAGGTCAGATAGGCAGTCGCTCCATATAAAATACTGGTATTTGGCTGCATCCGGTTAGACTGGAAGCCGACCCCAACATTGTTGGGAATTGGCTAGGCAGATTGATTGATGTGAAACCTTTTAGTCTTAATTTGAAAATGGAAAGATCGGTTCTTTCAGGTAAAAATAAACGTACCGAGGTTATAATGATTGGAAAAAAATAACTAAATACAATTTATTAACTTCACCGAGTTTACACGAGTTTAAAAACTGCTGTCGAGATAGGTACTAGGTTGCTTAATTAGAAAAATAAAAGACAGTTACTTAATCAGCATAAAAGTAAGCCAATAGCAATCGTAACATCAAGATTTCAGTATACCTACTCCAATTTGTGTCAGATAGGCGACAACGTAATTTATAAAATTGAAACTATTGATTCAGGAAGGAGGGCGTTGAGGAGGGAGCTGAAGGTTTTAACAAAAATGGCATTTAAAATATTGTAATTGGAGTGGCCGATGGGCCGGTGTGGGGCACTTGGTGGGAGCGACTCGAGTGCGACCTTTCTCCTCTAATGGATACCGAAAACCTTCTTCACTTTTACGCGAAAAATCTTTTTGGAAAATAAATGAATCCATACCGTATGTAAATCGGACGCCTTCGAAAGTTTTTATTGAAAAACTTGAAGAACTGATGAAAATGGGGCCGCGACGTTTAAGATATCTCCGTTCATCTTATGAATGTACCCGCTGAATCCCAAATGTTCCTACTTTTGCATAACTTAGTTTTATATTGGCGGGCCACTATGCTTTCTGAGGTATACCTAAGTGGTAAATAATGCGCGGTCGGTGGGTGCAGTAGTTTGGTGAGACTAATAAAACATTAATCGAGTTATGTTAAAGGGTTTCTGGTATAATTAAGTTATTTAAGATTAATTAAAGGCGAGTCGGCCAGCACTCTCTGGCGTGCGGAGGGCTCCGCAGAGAGCCTGAGTAATTGATAAAGCTAACCCTACCAGCCTTAATCACGGTCAGCTCAAAGTTAAACTCGATAAATAGTTATTTATTAAGTTGTCTGAAAACTTATTACTAAGTCTGCGCTTGAAGCTTATAAGTACGAGTATAACGTTATGATACTTCACGGCTCTTCGAACACATTTTGAGATATTTTGATCTTAAATTATTATGTTTATCTTCTGGTTTGTCTTTTTGAAAACTTAATATTCGTGATTTACAACGTATTATGGTTTCGAATGGAGTTATAGTGAACAATTAATTTAAATGATCTATTTGGTTTGGATTTAAACTTCATCTGCATTTACACTGGCTAATTATATAATTTATGCGAGTTTCGAATATCTGAAGATTTCGTGATGACTTAGTTTACAATTCTCTATTATTTATGCCACGCGACGTCGTGACTCATACGCTCCACTAGGCTACTTATTAATAAACATACAAAAAATAAACTGCCGACTTCCTTTCGCGTGCCTACAGACATAAAAGTTCTTCGTGCGTATCCTAACAAAAACATAAATTAGGTAAATTTATATAAGGGGTCATCCCTCCGTTACAATATGTTCGTAACGACACCGAGGGTCAATGCGCAGTCAGATCTCCCTCGCAAGAATTCAAGCGGCTCCGGTTCGGCGAAATTATCAAAACTTTTTAACTTACAACTTTTCTTTAAACGAGTGGAGCGGGCTTTTTCATTCGTTTGGAGCTTTCGCGGGTCTAGCTGTTCCGTGGTGGTGCCGTCCTTGTCGCTCGCGGTGGAAGCCGGCGCCGGCAGAGGCGGCGGCAAGCCTCGGCTCGGCTGTTGTCTCGCGTGCCGGTTCCCGCCGGGCCGGTCGCCGGTCCGTGTCGCCGCGCGAAACATTTTCAGTTCTCGTCGCTGCGATGCCGGTGGCGCACGTCACGCCTGTCGCCCGCCGACGACGCTGCGTTACCACGATCGTGGCGTACTTCTTTACCAACTAATAAATCAAGCGAACCGAACGAAGTAAACCCTCACGAACAGATTATAACTCGATATGAGATAACAGGCTCGCGCCACGACTGCGGTGATTAATCACAGAAGTCCGTTCAACTCGAATGATCTGAACGGAAGCATAATCTCTCCGATTTCGGTTTAGGTGCGCGTAATGTAAACAGATAAACATTGTTAAAGTTCCCCGGAATCGTTCGTTGACTTGAGGATTACAATAGTCGTAGGTGCGTTGTACGGACTGATACGAGGGATAATGTTGGAGTGGGAGAGTAAGGTGTAGCAGTGTGTGCGGGTTGGATGTGGCCTGCGTGGACCATGGGTGCTGGTGGACAATGGACCGCTGGGGTGCTGTGTGCGGTGGTGGCCTGCGTGCTGGCGGACTCCTGGACAGCGTATCAGGAGCAGCCGTGCTGCCGGCCCGTGTCGCATCACCGCGTAAGGCACCACAGAGGTGAGTCATCTGTCATACTCATACAAATTTAGCAAACAGTCCAAATGTTTTTGTACAGGTAAGTTTTAGAACACAAAGCAGTTCATCGGCCGAGACTATTAGTCACAGCATTATGTAGGACGGACAGATACGGCATCAGTAGAACTTCAAATATTTACCTATGATGTTTGGCCTATTTTGAAGATAATTGTAGTAACTTTTACGTATTTGAGTCACATAAGCAGCATAAAGTGCCTATAACTCATTAAAATGTTTCTAACACAGTCTTTATAATTAAAAACCAAGTAACGCTATAAACTTTTTGTGAACCCTGGTAGATAATTACCGTCAAATTGGCTTATATCCGCTAATGGCAGGTCCGGTCAGGGTCCCGCTAGGAAGTAGACACTAGATATAATCCTGCTAACAGTATAAAATAAACAACTACTTAGCTGGTAGTCCACAATTTATGTCGCATATGAATTGAAGAGATAATCGGCAATAAGCTCATCAGTAAATGCGAGCCGGTAACATAAAAGTTGTACGGTGTTCTGTGCACGATAGAGTCGCACGCAAACTTATGTTTATGCGCTGTCGATGCGACGTGGGCCCGCTCGGCCGCCGGCACCCAACCGGACGCACACACGAACACTCAAATAGAACATTTTACCCTCTCCGACACTCGTAAAAACACCATAAATGAATAAAAAGATACGAAAAACTGTAAACAAAACCTATTCAAAGGAAATCCAGCTGGAATTCTTTATATATATATATCAGTTTTTTTTATCTATCGAAATTCTTGGAATAAATAAGAATAAAATGAGGAATTTAGTCAAATTATCTTTTACGGGACATCGCAGTGGATTTCTTATCTAAATTTCATTTAAACGATGTTTCTTTGGTTAGTTCTTGCGGTATTTATCGCACATTTACTTTTCTTTATTTTTTGTCTTCGTTAAGTCTTGAAGTACGAGTATCTTTAAAGTAGGTACTTAAGTGCCTACCTTACCTACTGTAACTTATTCTAAATTTAACCAAAGTTGAAATACAACATAGAGTAAATTTCAAACATTGCTGCGAGTCTAAAGATAATTTCTTTACTTTAAACTGTGGAACTGTGTCATTTCAGTTCAATCAATACACTTCAATGTTAATTCAGTTCAAATACACAAAGTAGGTAATAATAGGTTTAATTCAACATATTGTGGGAGCGCTCTTTCATGATCAGTAAAATATTTAATTTTATGCGGGCGCAGTCGTTTCCGAATTCTTTTCGGACATTGAGAGAAGGACTTATTGGTGTCATTAGCCTGAAGCAAGCATTCCTCAGTGACGCGTCAACGTAAAGAACGTACTATATTAAAATGCTTTATCTCATCTACATTGTATTTCATCTATTTTCCTGCCTCAAAAAGTTCTTCTGTACCATATAAGCTGAACCTATCGAAAATAACAAAGAACATTGCATTATACAATTTCATTCAAGAATTTGAGCAGCAAGAGCAAACGGCTGCGATCAATGAAATTGTTTGGAAAGCCGTTACATATAATGTATTTTAAATTTTTTTGTAACGGACTTTGGGACTGGCCGCTAAGATATTTATCTTAACTACCTTCTATTTATTTCTTTGGAGATAATTAAAGTATACATCTCAACGGACAAAGGATTAAGGAAAGAAGAAATGATCAACCAGATAGAAGAGACTAGACTACTAACTTAGCTGGTATAACAAAAATAATGCAGCAAAAAATGTAATCACGTCGAGAATAATTTAAATAGCTGTATATTATACATTTAACTTCACAGTGTTAATTGGCAATAAGCTCGTATTCATTGAGAATGATTAAGATAATTTTCCAATTATAATCCGTTCGAGCGATTATCATAATAATCCGAAGTTGTTTGTTGGTTAAATACATGTATACTTTTAAACGAAATGTTAATTACATTCGGACTTAATGATTTTATATGTTTGAGTTACTGGATCGTAGATTTACGTGATTAAAGTTTCAGTACAAGAAATGAGATTATAAAGCAAATAAGGTTTTACAAATCGCAATGCGGTTCAAAGTCTTTAACTTTACAAAGGGCAGATATTGTAATGTGTTGTATCTTATTGTAAGGGGTTTACTTCTCACAGTTAGCGAAGGGGCCCCTTTATGTGGATTGTGGAGCAAAAAATATGCAAGATGGGTGCCAGTGGCCGCGGTGCGAAGGTGAGGGGCGGAGGATCATGCGAACCGGTCTTGCGTGCGCCCGCGCAGGTAATCGACTCGCGTTCCTTTTGACTAGGGCTGCTCACTACTCACTGATGTCTTCTTGGGTTTTTGTTCCAGATGTTAATAGAGAAGTGCTTCTGCTTCGTTGTTTACATTGAAGGCTTTTTTATTGTTCATTTACTTAGGGTTATTGAGGGTAATATTTAATGAAAATGTTATTTTCAAAAGAAAGGGTTGATGCCACCGTAAAAGCGTGAAAGTCTATCATAAAAACATTGTAAAGAGTCCTGAAAAGTAGGAAAACAACGTAGTCAAAACATGAAAAACGCGGCATCGTGACCTTTTTAATTTGGCTCACCACTTAACAGTTGGCAACCCTACTCTTGGCTAAATTAAGTAATAAACGAGCCAACATAATCGAAGCATAAGCTGTGCCCAATAGTTTTTATTATAACATGCTACATCATTCCAATAGAATGAATCTTAATGGTCGTAACTATTAGGCCAGGCACGCATGTCTGAACTCGCCGTTTTTTTTCATTTATTTATGTCTTAATTTACATGCTACGAAGATTATTATGTAGTGGCTCGATGAAGATAGTGTAGCGAAATTTGTTAGAAGTAAAATGTAGTGCGCACTGACACCTAACTTAATTTATCGTTTATCGGGAAAGTTAAGCGTGGAGCGCATGCTTAGAGTAGGTACCTACCTGCTGCTAGAATTTTAACGGTAAAGTATTGTTACACAATTTAGTAGCACAATTTTCTCTTGTTCCTGGTTAGCGAGCTAAGCTGAATAATGTGTGCTCGAACATAGGTACTTGTAATGATGTTTAGAAAAACTAAGTAGTTTGAAAGTTTACTTAATGTACTAACATGATGTTGATTAATGTTGGTTTAAGGGGGAAGCACCAGGGTAGCCCGTGAAATTCAAATTTCCTTAAGTTTTTTGCAATTTGCAAGTCAGTATTAGGTTGTATGTTGATTAAAGTATGATTCGCGAGCGTAACATATATGAATTTACAAAATTATAATCATTAGAATCAGTAATATAACTCCAAGTGTAACGTACTGCGTGTATAGTAAGTAGTACTTGAATATGAGGCTTTTGAGTTTATTGTGTCATTTTTATTTTTTCGAATGTGCGTTTTATTTTTGCAGAATAAACAAGTTTTCTTACTTTTTCTTTCTTTCAAGTTAGTATAATCCTAAATGTCAAGATTTCATGAATAGTCATTCATTAGGATTATATGAACTTAGAGAGTTGTATTTGTTGTTGTTGTTGTATTTTAATGATTATAATTGTATTAATACAAATTTGTTACGGTCGAGAAACATATTCAGATTAACATACAACCTGATACTGACCTGCAAATTGCAAAAAAAGTAATAAAATTTGAAATTCGCGGGCTACCTAGAGCTTTCGCTCTAATGATTGACTAATATATATACTAATACGAACAGATCGATATGAAATCTGGTAGCTTGATATTCGTCTATCTTCACGTGAAACAATATCGTCATAATTCTTAGTGGCTTTTGTGGACATGATATTTATTCAGATTTGTTACAGTAGTTGTAATGGCAATCATGTCATTTGGTTTAAACAGGTTTTTATTTTTATTATTTCGTTTAAGTTTTATATAGTCTTTTCTATTTTGTAAATACTAGAACGTTGTAGGCCTGGTAGACTGTAGATTTGTTGTCAATTTTCTATTTTGTTAAGTACCTGGCACTTTTTTAAAAGGCCTATACTTGTCCTCCCATACCTATCCTATTAACACTGATAGTTGGAAACATAGTAAAATCCAATTACTTTTAAAAGAGTAACTGTGGAGTTTCTTGCAGGCTCTTCTCTTTAGACAACCGACCAATTGGAACCGCGCACCTAGCTTCTGACGTTTCATAAAAGTGTACCTATGTGAAATAAAATATTTTGATTTGATTTTGAAACTGCAACCCTCAAATTACTTCTTCCGTATTTCATTTTGTGCTCTCAAAACTGAAAGCTGGTTAACATTATTGCTGTTTTCCACTACAATAAACTTTCGCCCGTTTACTTTTATTTTAGAAGCATAAACAGGTACTTGTTTGTAACCCACAATTACATTACGCAGCATTACACGTTGTTCAAAGGGCGATTTTAGCTAAACAGAGCGCGGCAACAAACAATAAATGTGCGCGTTAGTCGGTCGCCCTCGCCTGGCGTGTGGTCTCATCGCCGAGCGCCCAGCAATCGTTCTGACAGCGAGCGATGTTATCACTATTTAATATAAACCTATTTACTAGCCCGCATTCGGCCGTACCGCCTGTACGCTGTACCGCTATACCTCTTGGAAACACCCACAGGTATCGCTTACCGAATTATCTTTGGATAGCGGATCATGCTCTGCTCGCACCGTATCTGGATGATTTGTTCTCACGGTTTGCTTATTAACACACAGTTTTCTTTGTAAGTGAAGTGAGTTTAATGTAGTCGAGGTTGCGTTTTAAGTCTTATAAGCATTTGTTGTGTTGGAAGAAACTACTTCTCTATTAATGTTGATTTCTGAATAACTCGATTGCTTCTGCCAAGATAAATATCTAAAATCTTCTTCAGCTTCTGTGTGCCAATACTGGTGTAGATTATACTACCGTATCTATATACAGGGTGTAATTTTAATCACCGTTATCCTCTTAAGGGGTCATTGTACTCATCATTATGAACATCATTTATTATGGGACCAAACCTGAAATGGCGAAAAAAAAACAGTTATTCCCTACGTTTATGTTCGCATAACTCGTCAAAATGTACCCTACATTTTGACGAGTTATGCTCTTTTTTCACGATTTCAGATTTGGTCTCTCATAGGAAAAGTTGTTCATGGGGTACAATGACCCCTTAAGACGATAATAGTGATTAAAATTACATACATACTTTTCTCTGGTAAACTGCTATTAAAGCATACAAATAAAACTTAGCATCGTCACACAGGACTCTGCAGATAATTCACTTTTCATCCTTTACATTATTCCCTTCACACTTCCCAACATAACTGTAAAACAATATATTTTAGATTGTTTTATGTCATAAACAGAAATTGTTGATTTTGTTATCGTAAAACGGACGAACATGTACTTCAACTAAAAATAGGGATTAATGTATTCCGGAAGTGTGAAGGTTTAGCTTTGAACTCGTAAAGTGTTTGCGGTACCCAGAATACGCCTGAATACAAAGCATCTGTCAACAGTAGGATTATTATTTGAGTTTATTTTTTTTATAAACAACGCTTCTTATTTTTTATATAAGTAGTTAATCCATTAGGTATTTGTTTCGGTCCGAAGGATTGCGTATTTTTTTTCATTAGGGGGTTTAAATTTAAATTGGATATTAAATTAAAATATAGCAAAACAAACACGTCGCGTCGTCTGAAAAGAGAGTTTTTAATTTTCCAATTTAGATATCTTCTGAAAAGGTCCGATGATACCTACTTACCTAGTGAACACATAACGACCTACCTTATGATACCGCTATCTTATCAAAAAGATGGAAAGATAAAATATTTCCAATTAGATTTTGTAGTAGGCAATAAGGGATACGATCATCTCAACTTTACAATTAAATAAATAAAGAGATAATTCACGCGTACACTTAGGTACTCACATGTACACACACACCACACATACACAAACACCCCACACACACATACACCAAACACACAACATATACCCCATACACACACAAATCATACATACTCAACTCACATAATAAAATTGTAACATACACAAAACACACAATCATTTGATTATGCTGATAGAAAATATTAGTCTTCTGTAGTTCTCTTTGTCAAAATTATACAGGTGTTAGGTTAAACGAGAGACATATTTTAACGGAGTGTAGTACTCATGCAAATGAACAACTTTTACCATGGAAATAACCCTGAAATATGAAAAAAAAAATCAGCTGTCTCATACATTTTGATCGCTTAGATTTTGCACTTTGTAGAGAACAGCTGATTATCTTTTTCATATTTCAGGGTTATTTCCATGGTAAAAGTTGTTCATTTTCATGAGTACTACACTCCGTTAAAGTATGTCCCTCGTTTAACCTAACACCCTGTTTAAATAGTAATTAATAGTAAATACGGGCATCATTTTTGTATGTGGCTGAGGAGCTTGTGGCTAAGTAATAACAGCCGCACGGGTCGATCCATCAGGTTAAGCTACGCTTGCCGGGGTTGTCCGTGGATGGGTGACCATCTTTACATACCGAGACTCCTCCGTGCCTCGGAAAGCACGTTAAGCCGTTGGTCCCGGCTGTCATTCGTGGATCTTTGACAGTCGTTACGGGTCGTCAGAAGCCCGAAAGTCTGACAACCAGTCTTACCAAAGGGTATCGTATTACCCAGCTACTGGGTTGTGGAGATCAGATAGGCAGTCGCTCCATGTAAAATACTGGTATTCAGCTGCATCCGGTTAGACTGGAAGCCGACCCCAACATAGTTGGGAAAAGGCTAGGCAGATTGATATATTTTTGTATGTGGCTGTACAACCGCGGACAATATGGATGATGCCTGGGTTAAAAAAAAAGAAATTCTATTTAGTTCATCAGTCAGATAATAAAAAAAGATTAGACACGTATTTTTTTGCTTTATCATATTAATAGAAAATGACATAAAACACGCATTAAAGTCGGGGAGTGGGGGCTCGCTATTGTACGTATAAAATCTAGCTACAAGTGACGTCACGCGATGTTTTAACTCAATTTATCGCCGTAATCTTTTGATTTTGTAAAAAAATAAAAAATACGTGTCCAATATTTTCTAATACATGACGGACAAAAAAAATTTTTTAGTCATCATCCCTATTGTAGTGGGCCGCTTTTCGACCTTATTAGTAATAAGGTTGAAAAGTGGTTTGCCGCGGATGTCCGCGATGGTACATTACGTAAATCTAAGTTGCGCTATCACTAGCTATGTAGTACAAACCTTATAATACAAAAAAAAAAATCTATTTGTATTGTATTTATATGACACAAGAAACACTTGCATTAACATTACATTAAGTAAAATCGACGCTGATGACTGTAAGTAATAATCACCAGACTCTTGGCTACTACTGACCCAGTTTCAGCATTTCCTCTTAAAAACGCCGACAATTGCGTTGAATTGAAACCCGACGCTTTCCAGCAAACCTGTAATGATCTCGTCGCCGCCGGGCGTTATAATCACTCTAATTAAGTTATCTAGACAACACGGTTTTACCTAGGATTTAACGAGTTTCACGATAAAGGCGATATTAATCGCTGTACACTTTAAAACATGTTCTATTTTAAAAATAGAACAAGTTTTAAAGCTGCATAGAATATAAGTCTTTTAAAACACATAAACATTCATCCTAATGTTTATGTTTATTATAATACTTCTATTATAATATGCAGCTCTATCCGAACAACCATTTACCTAATTTATATTAACTATGTTTTTTATAATACTTCTATTATATGCAGCTCTATCAGAACAACTATTTACCTAATTTATATTAACTATGTTTTTTATAATACTTCTATTATATGCAGCTCTATCCGAACAACTATTTACCTAATTTATATTAACTATGTTTTTTAAAATACTTCTATTATATGCAGCTCTATCCGAACAACTATTTACCTAATTTATATTAACTATGTTTTTTATAATACTTCTATTATATGCAGCTCTATCGGAACAACTATTTACCTAATTTATATTAACTATGTTTTTTATAATACTTCTATTATATGCAGCTCTATCGGAACAACCATTTACCTAATTTATATTAACTATGTTTTTTATAATACTTCTATTATATGCAGCTCTATCCGAACAACCATTTACCTAATTTATATTATCTATGTTTTTTTATAATACTTCTATTATATGCAGCTCTATCCGAACAACTATTTACCTAATTTATATTAACTATGTTTTTTTATAATACTTCTATTATATGCAGCTCTATCCGAACAACTATTTACCTAATTTATATTAACTATGTTTTTTTATAATACTTCTATTATATGCAGCTCTATCCGAACAACTATTTACCTAATTTATATTAACTATGTTTTTTATAATACTTCTATTATATGCAGCTCTATCCAAACAACTAATTACCTAATTTATATTAACTATGTTTTTATAATACTTCTATTATATGCAGCTCTATCCGAACAACTATTTATCTTATTTATATTAACTATGTTTTTTTATAATACTTCTATTATATTCAGCTCTATCCGAACAACTATTTACCTAATTTATATTGACTTGCCATTTCCGAACTGCACATAGCATTAGTTTGGAATTAATTCTATTTTGATGATTTCTGTAACATTTTCCTTTCGGAGTTCGTTACTTTTCCGACTTTCTGTTGATGCTTACTTAGCAAACTGTTAATTTTTTTGTCAAATTTTCAGTTTGTTATGCTGAATTATTGTCTAGTCCCATCACTAGTTCTCGAAGGAGCTTATTGTCTATGCATGATAATAATAAAAGCTTTAGCTCAGATCTTTTTTACGACTTCATCGGTGGCATATTATACGATGTTTTTTAATTACACGATGGATGGACTGTGTGAAAGATGATATGGCTAGAAAGGAAGTGACTACCGAGATGTTGACTAATAAAGAAGTATGGAAGAAAAATACATGTTACGCCGACCCCAAATTAATTGGGATAAAGGAAGGAGAATGATGATGACGATGTTTTTACCCGACTGCGCCAGAAGGAGGGTTATGTTTTTCGAGAGTATGTATGTATGTAAGTATAATTGTTTGGCACGCTCTGCGGCCTGAACGGCGCGATGGATTTTAGCTTGAGAGGTGTCGTTAGATTTGTATTTACTGTAAGAGTGACACTGGGTATATCAAATTAAAAAAAAACAAAATGGCGGATTTTTAGCGCCAAATTATGTCTTAAAAGCATTTTTTTTTTCTCAAAACCTGTCTAGTGGGGTATCAAAATAAAGGGTTTTAAAAGGTGATTACAAAAATATATCCTACAACTTATATGGTTAAAAGTAATTCGAAGTGACAAATCGTAAATAACACGTATCAAGAACTAAATCCCCTGCGAAATCTTGCGTAATCTTAATGTATGTGTGTCATGCATGTGTATATAGGTTAGTATACAAACTCATTGAATAATAAAACTAAAAAATAAAAAAGTAATTTAAAAAATTTAAAAAACCCGACTGCGGTAAAAAACTTAAGTTAAAAAAACTGAAAAGCTAAATGGGTCCCTCATTTAAAAATATAATAAAAATGGTATGGGTCCCTCCTGCTTCCAACATTTATTTAATTTAAAATGGGCTTGTTTTTATCTTTTCAGTTTTTTTTAACTTAAGTTTTTTACCGCAGTCGGGTTTTTTAATTACTTTTTTTTTAAATTAATTTTCAGAAAACTCCTCACAGGTTCTAGGAATACCTCCTTACGTTAAAGCAAGCTGTATACACGTTAGAATAAACAGGATACTTTAAAACCGTTGGTGAAAGTCGTATAGTAGTGTACGTTATAGCTTTGTTATCTTTATACTATCGTATATCTGTAATGTTCCAAGTAAAGTCTTGCCAATATCGTACGGAGTCGTGTAGGGATTTCCTTGCAGTGTTAAGCGAGGTTTATTGGGCGTGTAGCGTCGCTGGCAAGCCGGGCTTGTGTAAATCGAACTGACAGACCTGTCTTAGGTTGACTGACGTTGCTTTAACTGCGCTGTTCAAGGTATGTTATTGTAGGTATATACGACTCTAATTTGAAATTGGTATTCATTGGATTTTTTTGTAGAGGTTTTCTTTTTATTTGTGAGTTAAAATAATTGGTTTTTGATTTGTTGCTACGCGGCAGTCAAGCTGTTTTAAAGAGCGATATTCATAAAGTAAGTTGAGTTGAGCTACACGATTATTGACAAATGCTTGTACTGATTGGACAGTCCACTCAAATTTGTGTCGTTCTAACCTTAAAATACCATATCAGACACGGATCTACATGGTCCTCACGTAATCTAACCAAGATTATGTCTGGATTTTAAAAGATACTTTGATCCCTGAACTTGTTTCGCTATTTCTTCTCAGAAGTAGTCTGCTGGGAAATGACGACCCCATCTAAAGTGCATTTTTTAATCTCGGAGACTAAGTTGACAAGTCTGTCATTCGTGGAACTTTGACAGTCGTTACGGGTCGTCAGAAGCCCGAAAGTCTGACAACCAGTCTTACCAAGGGCTATCGTATTACCCAGTAACTGGGTTATGGAGGTCAGATAGGCAGTCGCTCCATGTAAAATACTGGTATTCAGCTGCATCCAGTTAGACTGGTAGCCGACCCCAACATAGTTGGGAAAATGCTAGACAGATTAACTAAGTTGGCAAGTGCAAAAGTCAAACAGGCTTACATATCATAAAGGTCTTTTTAACATTTTCATTTGTCAATTTAGTCTTGGAAATTAAAAAACAGACCATAGCTTATTTTTAACCGACTTCAAAAAGGAGCAAGTTCTCAATTCGTCAGAACCTATTTTTTTTTTTTTTGTTTTTTATGTATGTTCCCCGATTACTCGAAGATGGCTGGACCGATTTGATTTTTTTTTATTTTATTCGAGAGGGTATACATCAAAGTTGGTTCCATATAAAATTGATTAACTTAGGTAGTTTTTGAGTTAGCTTCAATAATACGTACTTTTTCCCTACTTTTATATGGATGATGTTCTAGTTTGTTTTGCAGGCAGTGGTATTAGAATTTGTGTGGGGTAGGTACCACAACTAAACAGTGAACAATAAAAACTTTTTTACAAAAAAATACAACCGACTTTTAAAAACAACACTACAAAGCGAAAAATAACTTTAATTTCAAAGCGAAAAATAAGATTGCCTAAACTTAAAATTTAAGGTTAACATTTCATTATTTTTGTTAACTGCCTCGAGTTTATGTCATGTTATATATATTTGTTTTTATTTTCCAAATCAGAATAGAAAGGACACTTTATCACTATTCTTTTAATAGTATTTTTCCTAATCTGCCACATAGCTTCGTATATAAAGTGCACTGAGAACAGGTGCACTCTGCCTGTATGGATAATCTATAGCTTTTTAGGATTTATGGCTGCCCGTATAAAATAAGAGTACATTCTGGTCCCGTTCGCTTTTGTGCATTTAAAAGGGAAGATTACTATGTCCGTGTAAATTGCAATAGAAGTAGCATTTTGTAGGAAACGAATAGAAATGGCTTTGAATATGAAAACTTATGTATCAAATCCTTTTGATATTTCATTAGGTGTATAAATAGCCTCCAACAGAACGATTTAGAGATTTAGGTCATCACTAGGTCAAGTAGCTTTTGCATAAGGTGATCGCGAAAACTACTGAATATATTTTGATGTTATACTTACTGCCAAGTTACACATTCATCACTTTTTCTAAGTGGAGTGTGGTATTAGATAAATATATACTATCATGTGATGTGGCTGAGATTTTTTCTGAGTCGAACGAAAAAAAGTCGACGTCGTCGCGTGTTTTTGCCAACTGCCGAACCCGGAAGCTATATATGACAGAATTGACAATCTGTCATAAAAACAGGATCGACGTGAGTGAATCCGAGCGCGACCTACCTATCCCTATTGAGTTTAAATTTATTTATAAAGTAAAGTAAGTTGACAAAATCCAACAATGTGTTTTTTCGACGCGCTAGAATACACTCTGTTGTTGTTAAGTTGGATTTACAATGCTCGGCTCAACAACGAGAGTTGAAAATCCAGTGCGCGATAAAATCACAATATCTGTTATCCAATAACACTAGACACGAGGTCATCTAACATCTTAAGAGCATACATCGAAGCGTGGTTTACTCGTAGATCGGTGTGTAAGTGAAATGGCGTTATGGCTGTCTAGTTTGATGCGCGAGATAGAAGACTCTCACGCGCACCGGAAATAATCGCGCTTGGTTTTTTAGATTTATATACAAAATGCTATTCTTAAATCAATTTTTAGCTTAGTAAGTTCTTAACATCAATCTGCCTAGCCTTTTCCCAACTATGTTGGGGTCGGCTTCCAGTCTAACCGGATGCAGCTGAATACCAGTATTTTACATGGAGCGACTGCCTATCTGACCTCCACAACCCATTACCTGGGTAATACGATACCTCTTGGTAAGACTGGTGGTCAGACTTTCGGGCTTCTGACGACCCGTAAAGACTGTCAAAGATCCACAAATGACAGCCGGGACCAACGGCTTAACGTGCTTTCCGAGGCACGGAGGAGTCTCGATATGTAAAGATGGTCACCCATCCACGGACAACCCCGGCAAGCGTAGCTTAACCTGATGGATCGACCCGTGTGGCTGTTATTACTTAGCCACGAGCTCCTCGCGCTTAGTAAGTTCTTAACATATTTGATTTAAAGCAAATTTTACTGCACATTAAGGAACTGTTGTATGTGTATGTTTGTTACTTCTTCACGCTCCAACGGCTGGACCGATTTGGATTATACTACTTTTTATCCCGATCTACGCAGGTGACACCGCGAGGCGCAGCTAGTAATCGTATAAAACAGAAAATAGACGGTGCTGCTTTGGAATATTTTTCTATCGAAAAAATTTAATAACAAAATTGAAAATAAAATTACAGCAATAGACGACATAATCAAATAACACACACACACACACACACACACAACACACACACACACATTTGAACTTTTTAAACTTTCACGATTTGTACACATTATTAGGAATATCGCGAGAAGACCCGTTCTCAATTTTGTTTATAATACGAGTATAATACATACATTTGGTTATTTTGGAATTTTAAAAACACAAAATTTATCGATATATCCCCTTAATGAATACTAAAAAGCACCCAACTCTTCTATAATGGTTCTTTAAATATAGTGCCAATGCCATCACATCGGAGTTATGCGATTATACGTCGTATTTAAAGTTTTAGAACTCATCTAAATTGTATGGAGGCGGCGGGCAGGTGGCGTTTCCCGCGCGAGGCGTAAAACTTGACGGACGGACATATTGCCATCTTGGGGCCGATAGAGTGACAATATCAATTTTATGCTTTATTTAGACGTTAAAGCCGGTTTTAGTATTATATCTAATGGAATTATGTATAAGCTTTTAGCGCTATGTGGGCCCCGGCCAAGACACCGAGTCCGACACCTACGTGAAGGTCTCTTTTCGTAGACGCCGACTTAGGATAAAGTAGCGTCCAGCCGGACGTTGAGTATATAACATTGCTTTTAATAATCCGCCTGTTTATGTAATGGATTTGTCACAAGATTGTTGTTTCATAAGACTTTCCTCGCATTTGATGGTTCGTAGACGCGGCGCGGCGTCGGCGCTGCGTACACGTATCGTAGGCACGGTATAAGTACTATCGAGGAAACATACTTCTATACGCCGTTAGGACTATTCTTGCTTACAGCGCTCGGCCGCTATAGTAACACAATTGGTAATAGATGTGGTCATCGTGTGCACGGGATTTTGTTTTCAAATTGGTTACATTCAGATTTCCTCGATATTACATCGTAGGCGCCGCGCCGGCGTAGACGCCTTTTAGACGCGGCGTAGCGCATCTTAGACGCTGTGTAGCGCGTCGGAGCCGCGGCATAAGGCGTCGTCCTAATTGACTAACGATCGTACGAGCAAACGATGCGATTTCGTCGCACGATGAAAATGTGTTCCTGTGCTCGCGCGATGACTTGCAAGCTTCAATTAGGACACTCTAAAGAAATGTGTGTGTTCCATCTCGTCGTGCGACGAAATCACATCGTTTGCTCGCACGTTCGAAGCCAATTAGGACGACGCCTAACGCGTCAGAGCGCGTCGTAGTGCTTCCTAGCTGCATCATAGGCGCTGCGTAGCGCATCGTAGACGTATCGTAGACGCCTAGGTTTTTATGATCTGTATGACTCAACTGTAAATCTTCCCGTAAACTGACTGAATTGTCCGTTTTGTGCTATAATATTTCCGCCGATTGTAGGCACATACAACGCCTAGGCTGGACCACAGCCTAATGCGAAGGCACTCTAAGATCATTCTAAATACTGCTACGCAACGCATGCTCCGCTGCTACTGCTTACGCTCACGTGCACAACTTACACGCTGAGAGCTGCTAAATTAATGTTTTACTTTATTTTTATTTTTTTTCTAGTAACTTTTTAGCCTTATCATTGTTAAGCTACCACTTAGGGAAGAGTGAGAAAGCTCCAACACAAGTACTATTGTAACTTACTGGGGCTGCCTCAATTTACGTACAACACAATGTTTGATAACAACTACCTACCATCTATTTCGGTGTAACTTTAAACACCTAATCTCTTTTATCGTAACTTAATTATTTCTATAAAATATGATGTCGCAATAATAGATGCGTATCTATCGATTTTGATACCGAAACCAAATCGAGTTAATCTAAAACGCCTCCGCGCTATAAAACCGATCGTAATTGGGTATCAACATACCGAAATAAAAACCATATCGATTCTTTTACATTGTCACAAAGATGTTTATCAACGTTACAAATTACAATCTAAATGTATTTACTTTCACTTTATTATTGACCCTAATGGAAGCGATAGCGTTTATTTACAAGGACGGGCGAGTATTGAGTGTGGTATTCAAATATTGGTCCGCTGTCGAAGAGATAAGGCTGGTAACATAACACCTTACCGGTATTCGAGAGACAGTACCGACTCCGAGAGCGTCGGTCGACGTCGTGCTGGAGACCTCCACACAATCCGGATCCGACATCACACCAGCAGGAACGCTTTTATTACTAAGATATTCAATAGACACTATCTGTTACTGTCAATACTAACATTCTCAATGGCTGAGTCGGGACTTATCTAAATCGCTTTACATGTAAGTAGTGTTCGTGTTTTGTGGTAAGCTGAGGTTGCTTATCTACGCGTTATGGTTTGGTTGCTACACTTACGTTGCTCGATGGTTGATGGGCTTGTAAGTGGTGAAATGTAGGATCTTTTACAGCTTGATATAAAAAATGTTAAATTTGAAACTGGATTTAGAAAAAAAATATAAGGTCTGTATCCATGAGAAACAAAATAAATGGAAATGTCTTTTATGCTTTCATTGTATGTATATTTGTGAGAGAAAAAAAGCGCGATAATATTTTGTTCTTATTCTCTTGGCACTCTGGATATGTTCCTGTCGTGCCTTCGCGCCTTTAGGCTGTACCTCATGTCAGGTAGCGATACTTATCGCGTATTCCTGAGGTATTATACTCGTCGGTAACTCGGTACTCGTTCAAGTTAACTATGAGCTTATATGTTCCGACGCTTGATAAAGTGAGACTAAATGATGAACAACCGAGGGATATGAAGCTACTAAGACGAGGCTTACGACATTAAAAGAAGATAGGCGATGACGGATCCATTTGTTTCACCGTGATTCTAAGCAGTGTCTGATAAATTGACACTTTGGTACAAACAGAAACGTCAAACGTGGTATCACTGTCTATGTTATACCAATTTGTTTTTTTCTGATAGTCTACACCTCATTATTCAAAGTCTAATACTGCCGATAAATATTGTGTACACAAAGACTCATCATTCTTTTCTTTTTGAATAATAATTGAAAGTCGTTGAACTTTTATTCACCTACGATAGTTGTGTACCTACGTTAATAAAATTGCTGTTAAAATGTAGATGCACTGGCCAATGGTTTGGTCGTTACAGTCATTTTATTATGATTTAACAGCATATGTGACCGATAAAACAGGAATATTTGGATTAAACTCAAAAGATAATTTCTATAGATTAGAAACACAGTCTCTCAGACAATCATTCGAAAGATCTAGAAGATAATTGCAATTAATCAAACAAATGGATTGGCGTTTAACTTATTTATCGTTTAAGTAAGTGATGTTACAAATTCCCGGAGTGTCGGCGGCTGATGAAAATTAAATGGTTGAATTTCCGTACCACAAATATAGACATCAGTTCCGCCGGGCCACGCACGCATTCTGTATTCGCGCTGCGTGTACGCACTACGCGCACACATTTAACATTTCAGCCAAACGAATTAAATTTCAATATGCGTAAAAGCAACACGAACAATAAATTGGCAATTATATCCAATTTTTTGTGCAATTCATACCCGGCCGGGTTGTGTTTATGGGAACGCTTAGTTGAGTGGAATGATTGTGTAAAACTGTTGGACGGGCTCCAACAAGCGGGCACGGAGCGGGCACGCGGGCCGCGAGAAACAAACGCCACAAATAAAGTCAAATAAGTGAGCCAAGCAGAACGGGTGCTCCGCGCCCGCTGCAATTGCAGTATCGAGTGTTTTATTGGACCGTGATGAAATATCGATATGAATCATAGACGCGTGCCCGATACATTCTTTGGAACACCGCTAATAGCCACTGTATTTGAGTTTCGATGTAAGCTAAAACATTGTTATGGATGGTAATTCATTGCGTTTTTTCTCTGTAAGTGGATGTGACAACACAAGTTCGAGGAACGATCACTGAGTTATTTCTGTTGCGCCGCCGTCCTTTATTCTGAGAACTGGTTTGTGTATGTAAGTATGTATCAATGTGCCATTCCGCATCGGGTCTCGTTGCTTGTTTGCGGTGCGATAGGGGCAATCTGACGGAAATGATAGGACGGCTGCAGCTTGACGATATCTTGTTACCTGAGAAATAGCTGCTATAGTTGATAACGAGGGATTTTGTTCAAGATTTCCAGTTAAGAACTAAAGATACTGAGATTTCAATCATTCTGCTTTCGCCAATTAAAGCCGAGTTCGGTTCCCCTTTCATATCTAAAAAGGGACGAATTAAATTGTCCTGACATTCCACCAATGGAGAGTTCAAATGAAAGTACTTAGCGGTGCCATTAAATGTAATATTGTGTTTGTGTCACATGTCTATTGAGGATGAATTGTCTGGAATCCCGAACTAAATAGTTATATAATTGGCATCAATTGTCTGGCTTGTTTTATGGTTATTAATAGGTTTATCACGTGTCTGCAAGCGCTAGTTATCTTTGATGCTGTTCATTTGTTAACTTGTTCTCACGCTTCTTGCAGGACTAACTAGTTTTTATACTCATGACGTGATATTAATTATATTTACCTACAAATCTTCGTTAAAATCAACTAAACAATAAATTATTTCTCACGAGAAAATGAATTAAGTATATAACTCTAAATGTTATAAAAAAACTGCTTGCTTTGCTGGAAAAAAAAAATATGGTAATAAATAAATTCAACTGAAAAACATGCATCATACTAGATTCCTACGTCCGCTTGAACTGAAGGCGCGCGTGTAGTGTCGGGCTGGAGTCTGGCACGGCTCCAGTCGTTTCAATTTGATCCCGCGGCCGCCCCGCACTGTAAACATCCCTAAATGATAAACGCATAATTTAACGCCCCAACGAAACACGAAAAATTGTGCATCCATTTATTTTCTCGATCATAGGAGCGTGAAGACGTTCATATTTGAAATTTATGATTCCACGCTCCGACATAATAGTAACAATATGTTATATTATACTTTGATATATTTTTAACTTGCCCCTTACCACAGTGCACGTTTTATGTTGTTAGAAATTGATTATTAACGCTGTTTGGAACGTCAAGCCTTGATTACTGAGCCAATAAAACCAGACAGCAGCAGTTTATATTACCCGCCTTTATGAAGTTTTTTATAAGCAGTTAAGAAGTTTATTAATCCAAAGAGAGATGTAAAGATTTTTAAGATTATTAAAGGGAGTTGAATGCAGTAAGGAATATTTTATTACTCACAGTGTAACGGTTAATTGAAGTTTGGTTTAATGAGAGGCGGTTGCCCTTAAAACCGGTAAAGCAATTTAATGGAGAACGATGAGGTACTTAAGTTAAAACTGAGCTCGAAAACATACCGCATCATTCCACAATAAACAGTGAGCATTTAAAAGTAAAAAAGAGAAGCTGTTGAAACAATAAAGCATGATATCAAATATTACAACTCCACAAAAACTTGCGCAAAATATTCCCGAACCCTCAGGCTTCAGGAATATTCCGTGAGTATTGTGTAAGAGCCGTGTGCCGCGCAGCGAGGTAGTGGCGTAACACGTAGGTACAGCAGGCACGCTGCGGGAGCGCAGCGTGGTCGCAGCGGCCCGCCGATACCATCGCAGCCTTCGTCGCAGCCCCACATAAATCTAGCTTTGATACATTTTGGTAAGGAGCCAAGAGCGGTGCATCGGCCGGCCCGCGATCCACTCGACCTGTGCATCGCGAAATAACATTTGCTTTTATTTGAACCGCACCTCACTTTTTATTACATTGTCCAAACCGGGAACAATATTTTTGCTCCACATAAAAAAAGGAACATGCACTATATAGTGAATTTTATATTCATCTGGAACGACCTTAACTGGTCTGGAATTTAAAAGCCTACTTAACAATAAGGCGGCATTCACATAAATGTTCCATATTTTACGAAAGAATTTTATTAAAGCTCTTCTGTTAAAATAAATTAGGTACATGAAAGACATTCAAGTAGGTACCACACAGTTGAATGAAAATAGAAGAAAGTGTAACATGTGAACGATCTGATAATATATGTTTAGCTAGGATCTTCGCTTCATTGTTCAGTTCCAAACAAGGTACTGCTTTTGTCTTCTTCACACACGTACACTTACGTATGTATTTTTGCTTTGACTTACTGAATTAAGTTTCACAATGAAACTTTTGTATTGTGGCTGACAACAAAACTGTGGTGTGTAATCGCTTGTTGGAACTCCAGTCTGCTGAGTGCAGTAATACTGCTGTTTCACCGGGCGCTGACTCACCCCGCGCTGTTCATTCGATATTCATATTAAACAAATCCGATTGTAACAAAGATTTATCTTGCGCAATAAAGGTATTGTGTTTCCGAAGCTCGGCGCTTTCATACTCAAATAAATACATTGAAAGTTATTTTGTGAAGTGGCTACGGTTATGCAGGTGTAATGAATCACGTGCAAGCATTGACTGATATTATCTGTGTCGGCCCCTGCTGGGCGGCCCATGTTTCTACGCGAATATCTGCGAACTTAATTATTATACAAAGTGGGTCATTTATACACGTATACCTGTATTTATTATCATGTCCGTAAATATCTGTTATGAAAATAACGTCGCATTTTGCTAACTTTAAAGTTGTCTCATTTTTCTCTTATAAGTCGAATTTTCTGGGACAGGTAGACTCTAATTCCTTGTTGTATAGGTTCGTTACTGCCTTAGTACGTACTTAAGGCATAACCATAAGAGTGTAAGGTACCTACCTAATAAGCTCTAATTATGAACTTTCTAAACTGCTCTCTGAACCTGGTTTATAACTCTTTACCCGAAAATTAAATAGAAAGCTTTCAAGGTCGTGTACCTGCCCAAATGAGTGCGCAGACAAAATGTTTGACGTACCGCATCCATCTCCCTAGCGATATAACTGTTGTTCATAATTAGGCGCTAAATTCTCTGGCCGGGTAAAGGTCAGCAATTAGAGAGCTTACTTTTCTTGGATGGGCGATAAGTTAGTTAAGTAATAGGGTTCATTTTCAAGTCGGCGAGGTTCGCTCGTTAATCACTGAGTTGCGCGTTGGCCGTGCTTCCGTCGCCGGCCGACGCCGGAACACAAGCTTATTTTTGATTGTTTTTGATAAAATAAACAAAGACAAATGAATAAGCCAAATCGTTAATCATAACCGGTTTAAACTGAACTTCCTTTCGCAGTACTTACATTTTTCTCGGCGAATATGTGGCTGTTTCTCTTGTCACAGTTAATTTATGAAGACACATTTGTTTTTATCACAAAAAGCGATCAAAACGTACGGTAATAAATCAGTACTGCTCGTCGTATTTTTATTATGTTTTATATCGTTACCAATTCGCACGTTTGACACTCAGATGTCTTAATAGCTTTATCGCAGGGGTACGACATGAAAATTGAATGAAACCGTTTTGTAATTTATTAAGTGCATATCGTGAGTGTGCTTGTGAGAATGACTCGTGAGCGTGTTATGAAAAAGCGATCACCAGCGGCTGGAGCTTTGCGCGCTCCGCACCCGTTGCCAAATTAATGTGTCACGAACTGTATCGCCCTATGATATTGATGTTGAAAAATGATGCCATTTGACGTTTGATTGCAATCGTAAATCTCTAGCGAGCTGTTCGAGTACTGCGCCGCTCTATTCGTAATTGACGGTTTAGTAAATTTTCCGCGAAGGCCACTTTCAAACTGCCTACCGACCTTTTCCCTTCGCGAAACTACGTAAGGGAGATGTTAATGTACTATCAAAAAGTAGATATGTAACTTTCAAGGTCTATTACGCTTCGCTAAGATAAATGGGGAGGATAAAAGTTGCGTTATAACGATGTAGATAAAATATATACTTGGTAGCGCTGAATCAGTTGATATGGATACTAATTCGGTTATTATTTGTATAAGCCATAACGTGGCTAATGATTAATAGTGACATTATTCGGCGAATGTGTGGAGCCGAGGCCGAGGCCGAGATCGGAATGATTATCGTGAGGCTCACGCTCCGCTGATCACAGCACAAAATTAATTTACGTAGAAGGCGGGTGGCTACGCTATTTGCTGTGCTATATCATCTGTGTATCTGTATCTTTACGCTCGTTTTCACATGCGGGGTGACCGGATCTGTGAGGGGTAGGTACCGGCATTAATTGCGGCGGCCTCCCTTATCAATTTCTGTATACGATAAGATTTATTAACTAGCCGTCCAAACCACGATTCTAAATATTTAACAAGTAAGCAACTCTTTTAGAATACAGAATTCCAGAACAATAAATGAATTCATTATTTCTGGACCAATAAAGTCCAAATTAAAAAAATAAACCTGTTTGAGTTATTTCTAAATATGTCAGAAATATACTTAGATTTATATTATGAGTCCGGCCGTCAGATAGTGATCCAGTATTCATAGGCTGGACTAGTGGCTGTCAGTCTGTTGAACTCGGCTCCAGTGCAGTTGATCTGTAAAATTGATTTCCATTCGTGCTGACGAACAAAGGCATCACGACTGCCTCGGGCCGGCGATGCCTCGCTGCACTGTCGCACAGATACCGCTCAGCCACCTACAACAGTAAACGTATTTGGTTTATTTGGATAACGTTGGTTTACATATGGAATGCCTTAACAATTGACTCATGAATATTTTTATCATAATGATACCTACCACATTGACATAAGCCATGCGCATTTTATGATTAGCTTTATGATACCATAACATTGCATTGTCATCAAAATAACACGGTTGTTAAAAAAATCGGCTCAATCGGATTATAGGAAGTGGTTGAAAAATCCATCAATAGATTTGCCAATTGAAATTGAAATTGATTGAATCGTATAGTTACGTCTATTTTAGGGAGTATATTTTTGTGGTTACCCTACAAAGATATACTCCCTAAAATAGACGTGCAAATTAGCAAAGCTCACGGTATGTTTTAATATTTTTAGAACTTTGTTAGTAATGTCAGATAAGTAAAAGTACAGAAATATCCATGGGTTTCAGTTCTCACATAAACTTTGATACTTCATGATTATTTTGGGAGTCCATTTGAGAATAAGAAAAATGTATGTCATTTATATTTAGAATGCAGTTAACATTTCTGTTGATCATTTATATTCAGTTTTATCTCTTTCAAAATAGTGTTGTGACATTAAAAATTCTTAAATTTTCTGTCATGTTGCTATTCAAGTTATCATTTGTATGAATGAGAAATCGTAAAATTCTGGAAAAAAAATACCTATGTACCAATGTATCGATAGCTTCTAACAGAAATTGGTCGACTTTCCTATATTTTAGACAACAATTCCTTTCCAATATCAATTTTATTTTTCGATGTTTGTCAATGTGCGAATCGATTGGCCGTCGGAACGTAGAATAGAGCAGGACGCAATTTTAGAACAATAAGGTGGGAAATTGGTTTCCAGCATGAGTAGGTAGTGGCTGGTTGTGGCGGGCAAACTAGCGGTATCCTCAGAGTTTCTGATGGCGGTCGTACAACAAAACCTAATCTATCTGCACTGTGGCTTTGTGAATTTGTCAGCGCCGAATAGTTCGGAAATCGGGATGTATGATTACGTTATGCTGTGGAGACTAAAGCTCCATGGCCAAGCTACATGGTGCAAGTTTATTGCAAGTGACATACTCAAAATTGAAGGGCAATTAACTGGCACCATCTTTAAACAATACGTCCAATATTGTTGCTCTATACGGGCAAGTTAGTTGCCATTCAAAACTGGTATAGGTGTAAACAGCACGTTGTACAATAAAATCGCATTAAATTCTGGCATGAAATGTTTCAATCATTGTTTATCATATCATATCATTGTGTTAACATTTGCATGCAATTTTTGAATGGCAATAAAATTAAACGTGCTTTATGACACGCAATTATTACCTACTCTTGAACGTTCCTGAAACTCGCACGGCACCGTGTAAATGGAGCTTTAGGTATAGATTTGGTTTTCAACTAGTTTTAATAAGTACTTACATTTGAATAAGTTAGAAACAAGCGAGAGGATACACAACATTGTTATAACTACCAAAATTCTAATGCTCGTAAGATAACAACCGACGTTCTTACTGATTTTCTGACTGAAGACTCAAAATATTTGAAAGTTATTCCAGCCTACTTTTCATTTTTCAAAGTAAGGTTTTCCAAGTTTTATCGGTTATGATGTGGTTTAAGCTTTTAAATAAGGTGAGTAGCATAACTTCAAGCGTTTTATAAAACATACAGAACAGTCGAAGCAGCAGTATCGCTGGCGCTGGCTAGCCAATCGCCAGAGAAAACCACAATATCCCATTTTCCTCAATTGGTTTTTATAAATTGAGCGATAAACAAGTAGCTGGCTCTGTTCAATATTTTTGATTAAACTTCAGATAAACTTGTTTAAGATTAGCTCCGACCGTCAGTGGTTAATATTAATAGGTAGTTAAGAGGTAAAGAGTTTTAGCAGTACAGTCCATGTGGAAATGTAGAAAAACAACGATTTCCACATCAACCCTGTTTTCCCCATAAGTGACAGAGATATTTACTGTCGTCCACACCCATGCAGGTGACTGTAATTTGATCAAGGTTTTATACTTTCTGTACGGGTGGTATATCATTATACATATAGTAGTAGAGTTCTTCGACCCTCTCTAACCAATCTTCAAATTAAAATTAACTTAAATGATGCCAGATTTCTTTATATTAAGGAGCTCCTAGTCGGCGGCTCGCTCGAACTAGTTGGTGACCTGGCTAATACGAGTATGTATGCTATTTAGTATTTAGTTACTTTATTTATTTAATATTTATTTTCAATAATAAGATAACTTTTATCCGAAGAATAAATATGACAGTTTGACATATTTTCCATACAAAAGCTGTCAACCCGCCATATTTATTCCTTAAATAAAAGTTATCTGACGATTGAAAAATTAGCCCTTAGTGAAATAGATAACGAGTGCATAAAATTACATGAACAGACCTTTGGGCGTTTAGATATAATGAAAAAACTACTGGATGTGTTTAATTAAAGTAAAGTAATTTGAATCTCCTTGTACGGTAACAATTTTGCCATTTTCATACTCCGGAAGCTATTTATTTACGCTCAAAAATGCGTTAAAATTAGTGTTGAAATATAGAAGTTTCGACGCTCATGACTTCCAAACCAATATGTTTTTTTCCGATTCTGCTTCCATACAGGGGAAGATAATGACGAGAAAAATTTAAATAATTTTTAGTTTTGAATGTAAACCGTCAAACAGACAAGTAATCACCGAACTACGTCTGTATGGAAGAATGAGCGACTAGCGTGCCCTTAATACGCTATACTAATTCGTGATATTATTTACATTAACATTTATTTCAAAACAAAACTTGTTTTTCAAGCCTTTCAAAATAAAGAAAACAGTGTCTATTTATCGTTCAATTAAATGATTTAAGTATCAATATTTTAGCCTCATTTAGGCGACAGACACCGTTTAACTAAAATGAAGCATTATTTCGCCGTATCAAGGCTCTTTACTTAGAAACTAAATAATTATGCTAGGAATATTCTAGTGGTCGCAAGCGCTACTGCTGAGCACTGGGATCGATTCCCAGGTTGGGCAAAGTATTATTAGATTTTTCCTTTACGAATTTCTCGGTAACAGCCCGGAGTCTAGATTTGTGCCTGGTTGATGGCAATAGGCTCGCTCCCTATTACATGTGACTTAAATATTATTTATAATATAAAATAATAAATAATATAAATATTTATATAATATATACATTGTCGACCAAAGTCTTCGGACGACCGCGAGGTTCATTTTTCAGGTCGAAATTTCCAGAACGGAAGCGAGCAAACCAATAACAAGTGGTGCGTTGGTTTGTAGTGTTAGCTCCGTAAACGTCGTTGATGTTGCGTGCCGCTTGTGCCGCGTTGCTGCCACGACGGTACTCATATTCCATAATTACTCGAATTTTTAACGTATCCATGATGACGAAAAAGATTGAAATGCGATGAAAATGTAACACTAATCAATAAACAAATGACTACTTTTGGAAAAAAAATCCATGTTTTTAAAATAAAATTAATTTGAAATTAGAATTCTTAGCCAAACAAAAATTATTTTGATTTGAAATGGCCAGTACTGCAGAACGGCAATTTCATAGGTAAAGACCTATTATAACCGGCGATTTGTGGGTGTACATTATCTCTACTACCTACGAGTACTAGGTCACGTCTGCGTAACCCTTCGAGGACAACAGGCGTGTTTTTATGTATATACTAACTATACATACAGAGTGGCGATTAGGTTATCACATTAATTGAAACCACGTATTCACACGTGTTGTTTACAGAGAGCAGTGGTGGCCCAGATGTAACTGCCGCGACTTACAAGAGGTCGTAGGTTCGGAACCTGACAGGCGCTTTACTTTGTGTAAATTATTTCAACACTATTGCTCTCAAAACGGTGAAGGAAATCATCGTGAGGAAACCGGCATGTCCTAGAACAAAAAATTCGAAGACATGTGACATCTACCAACCCGCACTGGGCCCGAGTGGTGGATTCCAGCCCAATCCCTCTCACCGAGAGCAGGCCTGTGTCCCAGCAGTGGGAACGTTAAATTATGCTATATTTATGCTATTCAATATGCATGATTCTGAACCCCAATGTTATTTAAAAAAAAAATCAGCTGTTTCCTACTACAAAAGTGCAATACCTAAGCAGTCAAAATGTATGGAACAGCTGATTTTGTTTGATAACCGATGAAAAATATCAATGCACGGGGTCCAGAATCATGTACTGAATGCGTGGTTTCAAATAATCTGATAACCAAATCGCCATAAGATATAGATTGTAGGTACGATATTGTAACGGTTATTGAGCCAGTAAGATGCACTGCCTACATGAGTACGTGCCTACGATTGAATTTGTTTGTGCCCAATGAAATAATATTATAGAGCAATTAGTTTGATGGCGTAGGCGTGATATATTGTTATACTCCAAGATCGCTTATAGCTATCATTATGTTTTCTAATTTCAATACTCAACGGGATAATGACTTATTTAAGAATTACCATAATGGGCTACGCTTTGATTGTGTTATGAATTTATATGTAGCGTATAATTCTAACATTAATGTGCGTTACGGGAAGTACATTTTGAGGTATTTCAATAAGCAATGTTGGTAATATTTCAAGTAAAGGTGTCACTATATTTTTTATTTATTACCGTAGCGAGTTGAATATGTTATTGTGTGTGTTCAGTAGAAATGGTACACCCGATGAAGGTGCAAAATTTCGTAAGTAGGTGAACCAAGCTTGTGGTTAATCGGAGGGTTTCGGTTACATTAGCCGCATTTGTCCTGTAGTCACATTTTACGACAGCTGCGGTGTTCTTAGAGGGATTACTCTCAACGGTAACAATGTTATCATAACAACCCGTAAAATTCTACTGCTGACTAAGGATGATGATGCTTCAATCTTCACTGAACGGTCATCACACTAATATTATAAAGGCGAAAGTTTGTGAGTGTGTGTGTGTGTATGTTTGTTACTTCTTCACGCTCAAACGGCTGGACCGATTTGGATGAAATTCGGTATGTAGACAGTTTATAACCTATCCAGGTAGCCTATGTGTTAATCCAACACATAGGCTACTTTTTATCCCGGAAAAATGTAGTGCTACCGTGGGATGAGAAAGAAATTCAAATATATTTGCTACTCTTTCAAACTCAAACGCCTCGACCGATTTTGATGAAATTTGGTGTGAAAGTAGCTGACACTCTGGATAAACACATAAAAATAGAGAAAGAAAGAAAAAGTATTTATTGTGACTAGCACAGGAAGATCAACAACTAAACAAAAAACACAATAATAAAAGTTTGAGAACAAAAAAACAAAAATAAATAATCACACTATCACATCACATCACACTAATATTATAAAGGCGAAAGTTTGTGAGTGTGTGTGTGTGTATGTTTGTTACTTCTTCACGCTCAAACGGCTGGACCGATTTGGATGAAATTCGGTATGTAGACAGTTTATAACCTATCCAGGTAGCCTATGTGTTAATCCAACACATAGGCTACTTTTTATCCCGGAAAAATGTAGTGCTACCGTGGGATGAGCAAGAAATTCAAATATATTTGCTACTCTTTCAAACTCAAACGCCTCGACCGATTTTGATGAAATTTGGTGTGAAAGTAGCTGACACTCTGGATAAACACATAAAAATAGAGAAAGAAAGAAAAAGTATTTATTGTGACTAGCACAGGAAGATCAACAACTAAACAAAAAACACAATAATAAAAGTTTGAGAACAAAAAAACAAAAATAAATAATCACACTATCACATCACATCACACTAATATTATAAAGGCGAAAGTTTGTGAGTGTGTGTGTGTGTGTGTGTGTATGTTTGTTACTTCTTCGCGCTCAAACGGCTGGACCGATTTGGATGAAATTCGGTATGTAGACAGCTTATACCCTGGATTAACACATAGGCTACTTTTTATCCCGGAAAAATGTAGTGCTCCCGTGGGATGAGCAAGGAATTCAAATATATTTGTTACTCCTTCAAACTCAAACGGCTCGACCGATTTTGATAAAATTTGGTGTGGAAGTAGCAGACATCCTGTATACACATAGCACACATAGGCTACTTTACATCCTGAAAAAATGTAGTGTTCCCGTGGGATGAGCAATTTTTTTGTGAATACTTTTCTCACCGAATAAATAATACACTTTTTAGTGTATCTCATAAACCGCGGGTAACACCGCGGGGCGCAGCTAGTACATAATAAATAAGTATATCTTTGACGGATGAATTGTAATTAATTTTTATCCCTCAACGTAATAAGACTACCATAGCGATCACCAACACATCGCCGTTTTGAGTTTATGCGCCACACCGCCGCCGCGCCGTACAGCTGGAAACAAAACATCACATTTTATCCCTCAACGTAATAAGACTACCATAGCGATCACCAACACATCGCCGTGCGGAGTTTATGCGCCACACCGCCGCCGCGCCGTACAGCTGGAAACAAAACATCACATTTTATCCCTCAACGTAATAAGACTACCATAGCGATCACCAACACATCGCCGTTTTGAGTTTATGCGCCACACCGCCGCCGCGCCGTACAGCTGGAAACAAAACATCACATTTTATCCCTCAACGTAATAAGACTACCATAGCGATCACCAACACATCGCCGTGCGGAGTTTATGCGCCACACCGCCGCCGCGCCGTACAGCTGGAAACAAAACTTCACATTTTATCCCTCAACGTAATAAGACTACCATAGCGATCACCAACACATCGCCGTTTTGAGTTTATGCGCCACACCGCCGCCGCGCCATACAGCTGGAAACAAAACATCACATTTTATCCCTCAACGTAATAAGACTACCATAGCGATCACCAACACATCGCCGTTTTGAGTTTATGCGCCACACCGCCGCCGCGCCGTACAGCTGGAAACAAAACATCACATTTTATCCCTCAACGTAATAAGACTACCATAGCGATCACCAACACATCGCCGTTTTGAGTTTATGCGCCACACCGCCGCCGCGCCGTACAGCTGGAAACAAAACATCACATCACATTTTATAAGGACTAGTTTAATTTCATATAATTTTATTATAAAGGAACCTGCGACATTATATTGATAATCTAACATTCAGTTGACATGTTTGATAAATTACAGAACTTAACTGTTGTCTCAAATCGTATCACAGCAATAAATTATGACATTTACCTGTAGGTAGGTACATACTTTGTACAAGCAAGTAAAACTCGTGACTTGTTTATTAGATGTGACCGCGTAGATGCTCGTATTCGTGAGGAACTGCTATCGTAAATCTGCCTGGACCGGAATGGGTTACAGCATCGAAACCATAAATTGGCCATCCATAGTTTACGATTCTGTGTGAAAGGAACCCGACGGGTCTCGCCCTCCATACAGATGGGACATGCTCTTAGGCCCTTAGCACACCTCCGCCACGAAACCATATCACCTAAACCGCAGTACCTAGTTTATTTCAACTGACTCGCATGATGTTTCACTACTCGAGTAGCGGAACATCAGCGCATCATGTGGTTTCGCTGTTTCGCGGTTTCGCGGCAGAGATGTGCTAAGGCCCTTAAACATTGATTCTAGAATATTTGCAATTTTTATACAGCCAGCCTAAAAGGTAACATCAAGAAGAAAATTGCTCATCTTACCTTGGAATTTTAATGTAACAAGACGGCGAAATTCTCGTCCGCCAACTTTTAATCTGAACTTAAGCTTCATCAATATAAATTGACGTTAAACTTGTCATCCAGGTCACGTCGGCGCCAATTTTAGAAGAGTGACAGTTCTTCTAAATTTAGATGACGACGACATTGTGATCGTTGAAGTTGTTGGGGACGGCACTGACGGCACTGACGCCAGGGTGGCGCCTGTGCTCACTTCAAGTGCTAATTGAAATGTACCCGAGAGTTATGTATATTTCATGGCATTAAACGGGCTCACGGGCCCACAATTCCGACGCGACACTGCCGCCGCCTCTTCATTAAGAATACATTAGCTCATTAAAGCTTTTACACTAAATTTCTTTCCAGACCGTTTCGCTTCTCAACCGCAAAACTTTCGAATCAAAATGCTACCACTATGTAGCTCTATTGAACCTGCTGAACCGAGTTTCGTCTTTTAAGGTGGCAATTTATTTTATACGGTATTAACCTTCGAAATTCTTTTAAAGCTTACAATAAATTTTGGAATCCTCGCAATATAAAAATACTTTATTGACCCAGAACACGCTCGTGTGTTTTGTGCTAAAAGCCCTTACGATTAGACGTTTGTGAATCTGATAGCAATGGATTTCATTAACAAAACAATAAGAGCAAATGCTCACACAGAAACAGTAAACGCTAACAGCCAGAGTGATCCTTTGGTGAATCGGAAACAGGCTCGAAATAATTTCCAATGCGACGGAATCAATCAAAGCTAGGTGTGCCTTGAACGCTCATTGATATGCAAGGGATCCATTTATTACTTCGCATTCAATTTGCAAATATTTTCTTAGGAAGAGTGAGAGTATTAACTTAAATATTTATGATGAAATAGAACCATTTATTTTATTCGTTGCCAAGCGCAAAGTAGTTAGGGTACCTATATTTTTTAATAAAGCCGTGTATTCCGTTGTGCTTGTAACGTGTGCCAACGTCAAGCAACTATATTTAACATTTCGCTTTTGGTATTTGCAGTGATACGAGGGTTGTTTATTTATTTGTAAGGATTAAACGTGAACCGAGCTCGTGCAGTGAGCGCGGCGGTAGTGGTTCCTACTTAAACTTCGGCCAGCTCCTCTGAAAGCCTTCTAAACTCCCACTGCGTTTTACGCTTCCCATTCTGTGTGTTGAAATAATATTGGCAAGGATTACTACACAACTCACGACTACTGTTTGCTTGTTCGGGCACAGTCGGCACAGATGTGACATTTCAGAAAGTACAGTAATTATGAAGCAGACAACAGTTAAATTAGGTCTGAAAAACTTGAATAAAGTATGAAAAGTTATAATTTTGTTTTGTTATTTAAACAATCTGGATTCAAACAAAATAATATTATAGGATGACTGGTAATTAGTGACCGAGTCACATGATTGTACTCATGATAACAAACAACTTTTAATACAGGACCAGACCTGAAATCGCGAAAAAAATCAGCTGTTCCCTACATTGTCACGAGTTATGCGAACACAAATGTAGGGAACATCTGATTTTTTTTCGCGATTTCACGTTTGATCCCATAGTAAAAGTTTGTTATCATGAGTACAATCATGTGTTTAAGTATCGGTCACCAATTACCAGTCACCCTATATAAAGAATGCCCTACATTAAAAATTGATTCGATTTCCATAGCAAACATTTACTAAAATCATAACTGATAATAACAATGGCTGTTGTTTGGGAACTTGTCAAAAGTTTCCCGAATGATTCTGGACAAGTTGCGGCATTCGTGCAAGCGGGACTGCGCCCGATGCGAAACTGACTGCCCGCTGTCCAGATTAGAGACAATACCCTGGAATTGTGAGAAACTTTTATTTATCGGTACTTTTTAAATTAGAATAGAATACTCTTTATTATGTACAGGCACTCCATGTAAAATACTGGTATTCAGGTGCATCCGGTTCAAACTCAAACTCAAAGCATTTATTTCAATTAAACCAATTACAGGCACTTTTGAATTGTCAAGGGGTCGGTCAGTCAGAAAGATGAAGCTAGGCGCCCATTCCAAAGCGTAGTAGGTACCTATGGAGAAGAACGGGCAAGAAACTCCACGGACACTTTTAAATCAAGATATGGTTACAAAATAATGGTTACATCATTCATGTTGAAATTTTACATGTGAGAACGATGCAGAACGTTAAAAGCGTCCTAAAAAAAAACAATTCTAATATTTAAATTAAATTAAAACAAGCTGTGGCCGCTAAGGTACCTATGATTTAAGGTTAGACTGGAAGCCGACCCCAACATAGTTGGGAAAAGGCTAGGCAGATTGATTTGACTCTTTATTATGTACAACCATACATATTACAGTAATAAATGTAGAATAATACACACTTTTTTTTCAATTCTAAAGTAAAAATCAATCAATCTGCCTAGCCATTTCCCAATAAGTTGGAGTCGGCTTCCAGTCTAACCGGATGCAGCTAAATACCAGTATTTTACATGGAGCTACTGCCTATCTGACCTCCACAACCCAGTTACTGGGTAATACGAAACCCCTTGGTAAGACTGACTGTCAGACTTTCAGGCTTCTGACGACTCGTAACGACTGCCAAAAATCCACGAATGACAGCCGGGACCGAGCCATGCAGGGGTCTCGGTATGTAAAGATGGTCACCCATCCACGGACCAACTGCGACAAGCGTTGATCCCACCCCCCTGCATCCTAATCAATCGACCCATACGGCTGTTATTACTTAGTCACGAGCCCCTCGTGCTAGCAATTTAAGTAACGATTGGTGCATTTTCTTGCAAAAATCCTTCAAAAACTCCTTTGTGTTTAGTTCTTGTCTCAACTTTTCTTTTTTATTGTTCCGGCCATGATTATTCATATCCGGTGACCATAATAAATATTCCTACAACCAAAATAACTCCCGTCTCGGTGTAGCTCTGTCTACTTGATTGATTATTTATTTTTATTACTCCAGACATGAGCGAGATAACATGGGAAAGAAATGGATTTAAAGAAATAGATACGAACATCAATAAAACTTAATTTAATGTCGATCAAAACGTCAGTTCGTGATAACTGTCAGGTGATTTATTTAAAAGGTGAAAAATGATCCTGTAGGTAATCAGGACAGGCGTATCTAGTGGGTGTAATAAATCATTGGAATGACTTCATACCGTGGCGTATGAAATAGTAACTGTAGCATGCATTTTAATGATAGTGCGCCCACACGTGGCTTTGTCGCCCGATATTTTGTTTACTTGATTGGAGTCTGAATGTTGACAAAACTGGTGAGCTGTTAATTTATAGATAGGGGTTATAAGTTTGTGTTTGGATAAGCTAATATATGTATGGAGTCCTAGAAATGAGAAGCATCCTCTAATTGGTTTCGTGACTTTGTAAATCTCTATTATATAAGTTCTTCACTTAAATAAGATTTGAACTGAACAAACTTCGTCCTTCAATAATTGAATTCACTCACTATTAATTTAAAAAAAACATATGCAAATAAAATGCTCGCTCTTTCTGAATTTTTACAGAACAGTTAACTCCAACCAGACATTATATCTGTAACTATTTACTTACAGCAAGGCGTATTCAGCCTCGGTCTCCGATACATTTATTCAAGCTGCGTTAGTAAAAGGAGTTTGAATAAAAGTTCCAGATTGATTTATGTGTAGTATTTACAAGTGAATAGTACAAGCACCTGTGGTTACTTTATTGTGTTCAATTGTAATGTTAATTAGCTAACTGGTTTAGAAACAAAACACACACGCGTCGCTTGAGCAGAGTATTGTTGGTTGCTTTCAAGTAATATTTTCATCTTTGCCTTAGTACGTGTATAATATATCATTGTGGTCTGTCCGCTTATTTGCTTAAAGCTTCACTTCAACTTAACGGGTTTTCATATGGCTTACAGAATTAAGTACTTTGTTTATTGTGGAAAGTTTAAGTAGGTTTGCAGCGCCTACAAAAACTTTGAGACATGAACACACTGGGTACAACATAAAACTTATTGTGTTTTACGGCATTATGAAAAACATTTTCTTAGTGCATTTTTATAAAGTAGTCGACTTTGTAGGTATGTTAAAATTAAAGGTTTCCCAGATACATAGAAAACGTTCCTACGTCACCTATTTTTATGGGGAGATTGTAGAAGTATGGTGGTGATATCAGTTATAAAACAATTTTCACGCTGGTGAAAATTGTAGATCTCGTACTAGGCCACTTAGGTAAAAACAAGACAGACGAATAACCGAAACTTATTTTCTTAAAGTCTATGTGAGCCTGAGATACATATCCATTTTCAAATTAATTTATCCTTTTCAGCTTTGAAGCGTTACTGTCGCATAAATACTTAATTTCACTACGAAATTTAGATAGAGAGAGAACTCTTGAGATGTTTTCATAAGTTCGTAACACTAACCTCAATCAACTCAGCCAATCGCAGTCTACTGCTGGACATAGGCCTCTCCATGGTTGCGCCACAACACCCTGTCCTCCGCCTTCCGCATCCAGTCTGCCCCAGCCACTTTCTTCAGGTTATCGGTCCATCTAGCTGGGGGGCGTCCCACACTACGCTTACCGATACGCGGTCTCCACTCCAGAACCCGTCTGCTACACGGGCCATCGGTTCTTCGACAAACATGGCCAGCCCACTGTCACTTCAGTTTGCTTATTTTGAAAGCTATGTCGGTTACTCCGGTTCATTTCCGGGTAACTTCATTCCTGATTTTATCCTTCAAAGAAACTCCGAGCATAGCCCGCTCCATAAAGCACTGAGTGAACATGAATTTGTGAACCAGCCCGACCGTCAGTGTCCACGTTTCAGCACCGTATGTCATAATTGGCAGGACGCACTGGTTGAAAACCTTAGTCTTCAAACATTACGGGATAGGTGACGAAAAGACTTGACGAAGTTTTCCAAACGCTGCCCAACCCAACCGGATCCTTCTGTCGGCTTCTTTCTCAAAGTTGTGTCTACCGAGCTGGATGACTTGCCCTAGGTGGACATACTCCTTCACAACTTCAAGAAGCGACCCTTTTTTTTTTTTTTTTTTTTGTGGATGGGAAATCATCAAATGACTTCTCCCGCTCTTCGATGTGAATTGGACTCGGCAAGACGTGTGAATTGTACATGACTTTCGTCGTGTCTAATTTTAAGCCGAGGCCAACCCGCCGAGAGGCTCCATTTAGGCTGTGTAGCATCTGGTCTAACTGTTCCAGCGTCTCTGCCATTATGACGACTAACCCTCTCCTGAACACTAACCTATTTTATGAAATCTATAAGGCTTCATGTACACGACGCTGGAGCCGCACCGGCGCCGGACCACATGCTCCTTGTGTACTATATTTATAGTTCAGTATAAATGCGGTGTACATGCAGCTCCGGCGCGGCTCCGACGTCGGCGGTGCGGCGCTCGGACGAATTTCATTCGTAAACACAAACATACGGTCCGGCGCCGGTGCGGCTTCGGCGTCGTGTATATGAAGCCTTATTATTTTCACGTGCTAATGAGCACAGCTAGCTCATTATTACTAATATGTAAAATATCATTTGCCTTTATGTGGTGACAAATACTCTTTGATGAATGGATTGGTTACCTAACATATTTATTATATTTATTTATGCTGAGATAGGAGTCTTTTTGGCCTCGCACCGGGCTTTGTTTTTTGTTTAAATGTTTTTCTTATGTATTTTTGTTTTGTTTTTACAATGTTAATTTTGTAAGTTTTATGTATATGCCCTTTTTTACTGTATTTTCTGTCTGTGTCCCAAATAAAATATTTTTCTTTCTTTCTTTCTTTATCACCCAATTCGTTAAATCTACAATAACCGACGACGTGTCATAAACCCTTACATCTTTTTTCTTTGTCCAACTGTACCGTAGAGGTGACTAATATAAAAAAAGTTGCTAAAACAAATACACTCTATTAGGCATGTCAGCAAGATCAGCAGTATTAATTTCAAGAAGCAACGTAAAAACATAGTATTTCTTGTAAAAATAGGATTATTTTCTCAATGCTCTCTGATTTTCCCCGAAACACTATCCACTGGACGTCTGACTGGGTAACGTATAGGATTACCACGAATAATAAACGAGAATTTACGAGAATATCTGGCTACACAACATACCGCAGCCACCTCGTTTACATAATAACTACAAAATCAAGTTTATTACGTTAATGTTTGAATGCTATTCATGTTACCTCATTTACAAAATTAATATAATTTGTTTGGTGATCATTAATCTGTAAGCGTATCTTGTTTTGTATTTGAAATATGGGATGCTCAGGTTATTTGAACAAACTTTTAAATTAAAAAATGCAAGCTGAGATGTTGTTCGTATTTGCTGACTGGCTACGATTAAGCAACAGTCATCACACAAGTTATAAGAATTCATTCTGCTGTGTGTTCGTCATTGCGAAAAGCACATAAAGCTAATTGTGGCAACAGCTTAAGCAAACGCCCGAGGTGTGGGACATTGTCCGCGGTCGTAATCACCGAGTGGGTACCGTTGACGGCCCTTCCTTACTTTCATTAAAGATACATTACTCCTTTTATTCTTGTTTAGATTGCAAATTCTCTCCCAGTCCTTTGTCTCATTTAGCATTTATTTACGGCGTATTCAATTTAAATACCGCTCCTTTCGCGTTTTATCGCTGTAGAAATTGCCCGAGTTGGACCTCGTTGTTTTATTTATTTGTCAGTTTTGTTCTTGTTGTTGGTAGGGTCCGATTATGTTTAACTTCGAAGGTTGTCTTTACATTAGCTACATTATTTATTATTGTAAGTAATACTAAATCTTCTTTAAATCTCCTGATCCATAATTCATTTGACAATACAATGATCCGATCGAAATTATTAACATTGTAGCTATTGTAAGTGTTCCGATCGAGAGAAATTGAAAATAAAATCTGTCGAAAGTAAAGAAACTGCTGAGATGGGAAATAATAACAATAATAAAGAATATTACAAGGTGGAGAGTGAGGAAAATCAGAACTAATTTACATTACAATGTCGTCGACATTTCTGCGAGGGCGGGCATCATTAGGGTTTTTAACTTTTTATAAATACCCCGTTATGTCTCATGTTGGGGAGTAAGTTTGCAGAGGCGTAATTAAAACTTAAAACTTATATTATGGGGAAAGCGCGGCGGGAATGTGAACTGTGCCAAGTGTCGGATTTGGTACGTGCCGCGAGTCCGCAATGCAAGCGAGTACGAGGCGAGTCCCGCCTCACGCCTCTCGGAGTCACGGCTTCCTCCGCAAGCCACGCTTTACTCACTTCCCGGCTTCCCGTTCATCTTAAAGTGAAGAATTTTCCGAAATGTGGGTGAAGGTTTAACGGGTATATATTCTTCATTTCAGCATTTGATTTTTCACAAAATATTTTAAAGTAGGTAAAGGATCTTTTCCAATATTTCTTTATTCATTTCTGCATTATATCTTCTCTCGTATATTTGAACCATTCCACTGATGTTTATAAAAATAACTAAATCTAGTTTAGTTTAGTTTAGTAGACCGAATCAATGGACCGAATGAACAATTTATAAACAACTAGCTTATGCCCGCAACTTCGCCCGCGTGCATGTTGGAAATTATGCCACAGGAACGTACTACCGAGATAAAAGTATCCTATGTCCTAATCCAGGTCATGGTCTACCCGTGTGCTAAATTTCATCAAAGCGTTACAAATAATCTCACTTTGGCGTTTATAATATTTCTTAGGGTTTTAAAAGCATCAAGTGAATGCAATAAGCATTCACTTGATGCTTTCTTTTTTTTTTGCTTTCTTTTGCTTTCTTTTTGCTTTTTTTTGTTTTTTTTTTTTTGCTTTTTGCTTTTTTTTTTTTTTTTTTAGATCAGTTACAAGTTGTCTTGATAGGATAGTTATTCTATCCTATCAAGACAACTTGTAACTGATCTATTTAATATCTTCCTTGCGCTCTGTATCGGTGAATTTAATCTCGCTTTAAGGTGAAAGTCATGTTAGAGGTACTTGTGAGAAAGGATATATCGGTTATAAGTACCACTGATGTAATGTAGGTTACATTACCAAGATTGCTAGACCTGAGGCCAACATAGATTTAGTTATTTATATAAATCGGTTGACGTGTAAGTAAAATACCGAGATAAATAAAAGAAAAGCGAGCTATGACCTTGAGTGTTATTGTATAGATACATATTATTATCTTTATTTCGTAGGCACAACTTCTATAATAGTTTTATTTCTCATAGACAACCTTCTTTCAACAAGGACAAATAAAATGGAAATCTTTTAAAGAAAAATATTTAATTTCGCAGAAATCTGAAGGAAATTTAATAAAAAGCAATTTAGGTATTGTTAAAAGCTTTGTTATTTTCTAGACAGAGTAAAGAGCTTGTAATATTGTTGAAATTACCTAGGTAAGTACTCTATTTTATTTTGTGACAACTAAACAATACTCGTATTTTGCGCTACTATAGGTAATTCTAGAATTAAGTTTCAAGGTGTTAGAAGGTTGAAATAATCACTTTGAATTGAAATATCCCTTCGAAATTAAATGGAAATTAAGCTGTGGCATGTATCACTTTATTATCAAGAGTTTCTAATAAGCACATAGGAACTCTCTATCGAATGAAACTTTAGACTAATCGTCTGTTATTTCTTTCATAGAAAAAAAAAAAAAAAAAATGTAGTCGCATTTCCAGTCCATGCCGTTTGTTTTCATGAAAACAGATTGAAATTTTACTACGGTGTCCGATACTGCCATAGCAATTGTATGTGCTCGACACTACACTTTTTAGGCTCATTCCTTTTGATGCAAGATTTCTTTGATTGCGGTTTTTTTTTAAATTTCTGAGCAGATTAACTGCCGATATGAGACGACATTTGACATTATTTTGCTATTGTCAACTTCATATTAATTATTAACCCTATTTTTTCCAAATACTTATGTTGTTTCTCTTTAGTTCCTGGTAGTGCTTTGTCAACTATTAACAAAGACACTAGAATAACTGATATAGTTAAACACGTTTTTGCGCTATACGAATTGATATTTTGACAAAGAGAGGGTCGCACGAGTTAAGTGTGGTAACCCTACTACAATTAGCTTTGTCAGCAGTGCAGCCTTTTCCATATCTAGTGAGCAAGTAATTATAATGTTGTTCATTATAGTCACGTAACAATTTGTCATCGCAGCATAATATAGCTGTAAGTACCTTCTATCTTTAGGATAAGATATTGACTGTCACTCCGTCAGTTAAATAAAGTTATTTTTATAAACTCTCCGATCGTGAAGCGTGCAATCGCAGTGTGACGTCACACGCAAATTATATCCGGCCTTAAAATTGTTACAAATGTGATCTATCTTTTGAATGCTCAACCATTACTCTAACATTAAAAGTCTTATTAGCGGTTGAAATCTTACATGTTTTTGGTCGGTCAGAAATATTGAACTTACCACTGCACCGAGCGAAAAGACGTTTTCACGTCAAAATCATATTGAATATTAGGTGTTCATTTGCGGCAAGCTGATTGCAGGGCTAATTAGAAAGGTGCACGTGGCGTGTCCGGGACGTCGGCGGGCCCACGACGACGCGAGACGCCTCCGAGAGCTATTTGCCTTCTCTTATTGCCCTTTTCAGTCCTTAGTCGGCTCCTACAATGTTCTAGTACTCCGTTTTGAACTTTGAACCAGCTTGCCTTTTGTGCAGCTAGTAATAGGACGCACAAACAACTTAGGGTATGTAGGTAGAGTGTGCTAGTTTGTTTTGTTGTTTAGTCAAATATGTGTTCGGGGACAATATTTATTTGGGATCTGTCAAGTTCGTTCTTTGGACATGATGGCAAATTCAGTTGTGATGTACAACGCCATGCGTAGTTTTTCATAGGTATCTGTAACTTGAGGTACCTACAGGTTGGTGCTTACAAAATGCTGCCAGTATATAAAACTCGCTTCATTAAACATAGAGGATAGTAGGTATCTATAATTGTGTAATTTCAAACTTTATAGATATTCTGTAATTTTCGTTATGGCCTTGGTAATCAACGGATCTTTAGAAAATTAAATACAATGTCACGAACATTAACTTCAGTACCGAAATAGCTGTACAATACGATCGTCTTTATTCTACTTCAAATTCATTTCCGTGGCTAAACTTGTTCAAACTCCGCGCAGTGTACAGACAACTTATTCTAAGATTAACAATATGCTCGCAGACAGGCGTGGGAGTCTGAAATCCTGACCTTAATGTTTCACTTACCAAAATCTTGTTCTTTATGGATAAAACTGAAATACAGGTACGAAATTTCAAGTTAAACTCAAAATTATTCAACAAAGTGCTCATGTAAATGAAATATTAAATTCATTTCTTAAATAAAGGTGGAAATTTGAAATCCGCCGCGCTATGAATTAGAACGTATTATGTTAACTTTATGCTAAAGTATCTAATTGTATTATGGGTTCAAAAGTTGTGACATTTTAATTAAAATTACAACTCGTTTTGTGTCCGTCCATCGTACGTGTCCTGTGAACGTGACATCCATTGTAACTGACTTGTGTGACCTACTGCAAGGAAGTAATATAATTTGTTAATATCACGAATAACTTGGAGAGTTATGATTTAATTTTAATTAAGAAAGGTTTTAATAGGACGCATTTGTTTAATTAAAATAGCTAACTTTAAAATAACGGTAAATCGTAGGGGATGTAGTTAATTAGCACACGTTTATTGTATCTATTGTAATTTAAAAGTATTTATAAATGTTGAGGAACCTGACGTGGGAAGGTAAATTAAAACTTCGTAAGTATATAAAGACGTAGTTATTAAATACTTAGCGAGTCCATGGAGGCAGGATATTTAATAATAGTTGACAGTTCACTAAAGTCACCACAAAAGTGGTCAGTAGTATCAATCAATTTTCGTCAGTGGCGACGTAACAGATCTACCATCTCGGTCCCTCGGGAGGCCAGTTGGCTCATCCAGAAAAGGAAAGTCACGAATTCATGACGGGACCATTCTAACTCCCAACAAAATAAGTATATTTTGCTGATTCGAGACGAAATTTGCAAGTCTGCCAAGAATATTCGAACCAAATCGTTTTCCTATAATTGGAGTACATGTGAATTTGTATTCAGTGGCGCATCCACGGCGGATGGAATTTCGCCATTTCGTGGGAACCTCGTCCTCCATCATGCGTGCTTATTGAAGTAATTTGTGTAGCCCTGCGTGTATCAGACTGTGTTACTTGAATTTTATTGTGGGTATGCGTATATTTGCTATATGTACTGAGATATGAAATTGGCCAACCGCTCTCCTAAATGATCAGCGCCTGTAAAAAATATTGATAAGATTAAGCGTAGTTTGCAGAAGGACGAGCAAAGTGGAGAATATTCACTTAATAGCAATCCTTGAGATTAAGTTCACAGAACGCAAGGTAAAAGTTTTAATGATCGTAGTTATGATCTTTAACGCGTTAACTAGAGTTGTAATTAGTGGCAAATCGTGACAAAAATGTCATGTTTAACGTGCTGGGTTAACCATGTAATGTGCTGGATTATGTGAAGTAAAAGCCACCTTGTACAACTGCAAAGCACCTACCAACGCTCTCCTTCGAATGGAAAACTGCACTATAAACTAATTCTTCCTAATAAAGAAAAAAAAAAAATTTGGGCTGCAGCATTGGTTAAATAACTCTAAAAAAAAACACGAACTTTGTTACCCAGTCAGTGAGGTTATTATCATCCCATTTGAATAAAGAAAATAATAAAAATAATAATTTGACTGAAGAAATATTTCCTACGAGAAGCCTATATTTGGGTAAGCAAAGTAACAATAAAGAGAAGACACCGCTGCCTGATAGTGCACACAAACATTAAATAATATAGAAAGAAATATGAACAATATTTTTTACTAACTCCAAGTCAGTGGAAATGACACCAACTAAAGTCAACGATCGCTACGAAAAGCGTAGACCTTGCTACGCACGTAGCAGTCGCTGATTGTAGGCTGCATATAGTACGTGTGCGCTTTTGAATGAGTTGAATTAAATTACATACATACATGTGTACGTAGGTACGTGTGGGACGCGTGCTACGCATCCGCTTGGCGGCTCATTGTTCCCGCTTTGCCTCAACACTCCTGTTATTTAGACATACGACGGAAATGAAAAAGATATTGTAGACAAGTGAAATGTACAAAACGTATTTATTTTTCGTAGATGTCTTGTTTTAACATATTTATTTTAAACTAACTTCTGCCCGCGACTTTGTCCGAGGGAAATTTCTTCTTTTAAAATTTATCCTATGACACTTGGCAATACTGTAGCCATTAGTGAAAGAATTTTCGGGATCAGATGAGTAGTTCCGAAGATTACCCCTACATACAAACTTACAAACAAACAAATTTTACCTCTTTATATAATACTAGCTTTTGCCCGCGGCTTCGCCTGCGTGGATGTCGGAAAATATACAACGGGAACAGAAGTTCTTCTTTATTCCTTGTTTAGATTATAACGGAACCTCCTGTGCAAAAATTCAGCTTCATAAGTCGAAGAGTTTGGGCTGATGAGTCAGCCAGTCAGGACTTTTATTTTTAAATATTGAGATAGCTTCTGCCCGCGACTTCGTCCGCGTGACATTTCTTGATCCCCGACCCACTCCGTCGCATCGTATTGCCTGCCCGCGCTAATACTTCGTTTTAGCTTAGCGTTGTTTCTGTCTATTATTCTTTTTGCTCGGCACCTAAGAGTTCAGAGATGTTAAATATGCCTATAGCCTTCCTTAAGAATTGGGCTATAAAATGCAAAAATAATTATTAAAGTCTGCCTGGTAGTTCCAGAGTTAGCGCGTTCAAACAAATAAAAAAAAGTGTGTGTGTCAGCTCCGACGCACGACTGGAGTTTACTCCTGTTTTTTGTGCCATCCCGAGTTCCCGACTTCCTATTTTTCGGTAATTTCTGTCTGGCTGAGTTTCTTCAATGCATCAATAATAAACAAAAAGCAATTTTAAGGCAGTCGTCAGTGTAAAGGCACTCGTCACCCCCCCCCCTCTCACTCCACCTCTCACCCCTCCCTCTCTCCCTCTAACCCTCTCAACCCCTTCCCTTTCCACCCCTCTCACCTTCCCCTATCATACCCCTCACCGTCCCCTCTCACCCCCTCCCCATCCCCTTCTCGCTCTCACCCCCTCATCACATCCTTTTCCCACTAACCTCCCCTTTCCCTTTCACCCCCTCTCACACCCTCTTCATCGCTTTCCTCTCCCCCATTACCCTCGCCGACTCTTCCCCTTCCTCTCATCCCCGTCTCCACACCCTCCCCACTCACTACACCCTCCTATCCCTCTCCACCTCTCGGGGCTCTCCAAACAATCAGTCAAAGTCTCAAGTCAATCTCTCTTCAATGAATCAGTACTATACAAAAAGCAACTTTAAGGTGTAAAGGCACTCGTATCCCCCTCCCCTTATCATCCACTTCTTACCCCTCCCCTCTCCCTCTACCCCCCCTCACCCCTCTCATACCCCACACCACCGCCTCTCACCCCCTCACCCTCCCCATCCCCTCTCCCTCTTACCCGCTCATCACATCCCCTTCCCACTAACCTCCCCCTCCTCCTCTCACTTACCCCCTTCACTGGTTTACCCCTACCCTTCCTTCTGGGGGAAAAACTATTAATGACAAAATTTATTACTTGCTTAGGCAAGTATTTGTGCCAAGTTTCAAGTTAATTAACCAAATGATGACCTTTTTCATTACCATATTCCCTGTTTTCACCCCCACAGAGGTGTAATTTAAAAAACCGTTTGGGATATTTCTGAAACTTGACTGAAAGATTATTTATACCAATTTTCGAGTTAATCAAGCCCTGCAGAAAAACCTGCCCTGTAAAATTGACTACCCCTCATCACCCCCTTAGGGGTTGATTTTCGAAAAACCCTGATACACGTTATTTTTCATTTTTGGTCTCAAGTATTAATACTGAATTTCGAGATAATAGGACCGCGCGTTAAAATTAGATAAACTTTGACACCCCCCAATCCCTTTTTAGGGGGTAGTTTAGGAAAACTAAAAATGAAAGTCTTTATAATTTACTTAGATAAATATTCATGCTAAGTTTCAACTCTTAACTCAAGGAATAAGATTTTTCATACAAACTTTGGACCCCCGTTTCAACCCTTTAGGGGGTGAATTTTGTAAAATCTTCTTCTTAGTGCACCCCTAGACCTCATAAGAAACCTACGTGTCAAATTTGGAATCTCTAGACCCAGCGGTTTGGGCTGTGCGTTGATATGTCAGTCAGTCAGTCAGTCAGTCAGACAGTCAGTTTCTTCTTTTATATATTTAGTTAGTACAGATGGATATAAATAAGAAAATGCACATAACATCACGCCAATGTTACCTGAAGAGGCAGACAGAGGTGAGATGTACAGTAGACCCCTGTTTAGCCAAAGGGGGCGAGTCTATTGGCACGAAACTGCCACAAATTCAGAGTCCGGGCTGTTAAGAAAATTTACTCCTGGAAGAACCCAAAACACTTGTACGACCCAGGGATCGAACCCAAGACTTCGCCCTCAGCAGCGACCACTGGAGTCCACCACCAATGAGGCAACAAAAAAAAAGAAGTTAACAAGTAATTTTTTAAAAGAAGTTGTCTGCCTACCACTTAATGAATTCTTATCGACCTTTAATCCCAGTGTCATCACCCTTCCCCCAGGGGAACACAACTAGACGGGGGACTTAGTAATGATCATTAACGAATGGTATTGTTATGAGTCAGCGTGATTTTTGATGTCCCTTTTATTTTTAAAAGATATTATTTCGCAAATGTCTATTGCCACGAGGAGACCTATGATGTTTGGCATACACCGTACAACCATCTCTCTAACAGTCGAATCTTCTGTTTGATTATTCACCCACTTCAAGAATCGAATGAGTTCAAATATTGAACAATCGTTTTAAGGTGTCATGTTTGATGATAAAGATAAAAAAATACATATATAAAAAAAATACTAAAACTACCGAGATGAAAATTAGGTAAGAAGTATGGAAAAAAAGGACATGTTGCGCCGACCCCAAATAGATTGGGATAAGGGCAGGAGAATGATGATATTTGATGATAAAGTCGGAAGGTGGGCGAATCAAGGATTCCGCAAATCTTAACATAAAAAATAATGTTCTCATTATGACAACTCTATAATGTTGCCTGAATATACACAAAAGGGATGAAATCAATCTGCCTAGCCTTTTCCCAACTATGTTGGGGTCGGCTTCCAGTCTAACCGGATGCAGCGAATACCAGTATTTTACATAGAACGACTGCCTGTCTGACCTCCACAACCCAGTAACTGGGTAATACGATACTCCTTGGTAAGACTGGTTGTCAGACTTTCGGGCTTCTAACGACCCATTACGACTGTCAAAGATCCACAAGACCAACGGCTTAACGTGCTTTCCGAAGCACGGAGGAGTCTCGGTATGTAAAGATGGTCACCCATCCACGGACCAATCCCGGCAAGCGTAGCTTAACCTGATGGATCGACTCGTGCAGCTGTTATTACTTAGCCACGAGCTCCTCATACATAATAGGGATGATGCGTGGCTAAAAAAAAAAGAAATTCTGTTTAGACCGTCGTCAGTCAGATAATGAAAAAATATTAGACACGTATTTATTGCTTTATCATATTAATAAAAATAAATACTTAGATAAAACGCATTAATGTTGGGGAGTGGGGGCTCGCTACGTCACAACTACGTATAAAATCTAGCAAGGCGTGACATCATGCCACATTTTGTCTCAATGTATTGCCGTAATCTTTTGATTATACAAAAGAAAAGAAAAAATACGTGTCCAATATTTTTTAATAATCTTCAAGAAGGACAAAAATCATTTTTAGTCATCATCCCCATTCTTCCTTATTTAGCTCTCTCCGTGCGGTCCTCAGTATTTGTTGGCACTTAAGCAACGCGAGCGTGACGCGGCCGCGGGCACAGGGGACTGGAGCTATCAGTGACACGCTTCGCTAACCACGTGTCGTCGCCCGCATCCGCACATGCCATTATTTAATTCCCCTCCGAACTACACTTGGACGTTTTGATAATTTTGATATTTAGGTGTAGGTACGAGTATAGAGTCACAGTAAACCATTTTCTGGTATTGGGAAAATTTCACACACATCTTGACTAATCTTGAGTTAAGGTTTAGTTTTTTTACTAGCACTTCCCGCGCGGCTTCGCCCGCGTGGATGTCAGAAAATATCCCATGGGAACAAAAATCCTTCCTTATTCCTTGTCTATATTATAAAGGGAACCTCTGTTCAAAATTTCAGCTTTCTAGGTCCATTGGTTTGGGCTGGGCGTTGATGAGTCAGTCAGTCAGGACTTTTTTTTACATATTAAGACTATGCCTAAAACGATTTTAGTATGTAACGATCGTAGCAGGTGGCGTTCTGTAGTTTCTGCCTACCTCCATAGGAAAAAGATGTAATTTTATGAATTTATGTAAACGAATTTAATAACAGTAAAGGTGCAACTTACATCCTAAGCAGTAGGTACATTACTCGCACGCATGCACGGTGAGGACGTTCTAAGGAGCACCGAAATAAGTTTGCAATTGAATTGCATCAATCACATAAAAGCCCAGTTTTGAATGTTCGAGCGAATACAACATTCGCACATGCATTGAAAACTGTGCGAACGTACGTTTGCTTAAGTTTACGGAATCGTTGGGTGAAGTAAATTCCGAAAGAAAAGTACTTACGTAAGGTTTTTGATTTTTCAAGTTACTATTTCCGCTTTTATGCTAGTGTAAATGAATCCATCATTCAACTAGACACGTAGACAGACAGTGTTTCATGGAACCTCTTGTTGTGTCATGTCACTGTCGAGTTTCGAACAGTTAACTTTTTCTTGGAAAATTGGAAAAACTCGCTACCTATAACTTGTAAAAATATCTCGTTTCTCGCGTTAAAAATATTTCAAACAAAATACACAGTAAAAAAATCTATGCAAGGTGAATTGTATAGCCTTTTATTTGGATATTTTTCATTTTTCAGTTTTGTATCCAGGTCTTTGCCCTAGTCAAAAAGTCTTTGTTTTAAATTGCATTTTGATGGGAATAAAAGTGTTGACACGACACTCGCGAAATAAAATGATGAATGTATTTTACGATAGTTTCAGTGTTATTTTTTCACGTGCCTGCAATGATATTACTGTGGATAGTGCCAAAATATCCCACGTCCATCACGCTTTAATTTCACAGACTTTTCCGGGAAAAAGCGTTGAAATAACGAATGAGCAAATCAGTTATTACGATATATTAAATAAACTGACAGTAATATGAATGTGTATGTTATTTATAGCAATCAACGCCATTAATGAGGCAATAACACTCACCTCCATCCTCATTATCTTTAGTGGATTAATTCGATGTTTTCCCGAGTTGACGAAAATTGCTTTGTACAAAATTCAGACGGCAGCCGGCGGCGCGCGCTGACAGGAACCCAAAGCTCATTTCACGGCGGCCGCACTCATATTTTACACTATCCAAAAGAGGCATTCTAAACAGCGAGAAAAATCTTGTTTGCTTTCGTGTATAAACATTCTTTGTAGCTCCGTTCTGGAGTACCTACAATTTTGCTCGAAAAGGGTCACATAGGTGAATATACGAAGCTTTTAGTGGTATCACACGGCGAACTAGTTCGTTATAATGTATGCTCGCTAGTAAACATGTTAGGATTCGTGGCAGAAGCTACAAAGAATTACTTGGTACTGCTACATGAGCTTGGAGGCATAAACTGGGTGTTACATAGATAATGCTGTGTTTAAATTAATAGAGACCACAGGGCGTAAGTGTTATACGAGATTGAATTAATTAAGTAATTTATTTAGTTACACAACCTAATCGCTTCTGATCCCAAGGGATTAGGCAGGTGTTCTATCTCACATACGAGTATCGCCGGTTACGATATTTAATCTCCATGTGATAAGGGGAAACTCAATTGCTAATTTGCTATTCATGAGGCACTATCTTAATCCTGACAACATTAGTTTTTCATTTTAAAAATACCACTGGATTGATATTTTCAACCTATCAGTTTTTTTCCGATATGTCAGTCGAATTCAAGACTATAACGCTGATTAGGTCAAAAAACATTAGAATTTTAATGATAAAATCATCGTGAAAATATTCTCTTCAAGTATTGTGATGGGTAGTGTATCTTTCTTATCGGATTAGAGTCAGTCAATCTGCAATCTGCCTAGCCTTTTCCCAACTATGTTGGGGTCGGCTTCCAGTCTAACCGGATGCAGCTGAATACCAGTATTTTACATGGATTGACTTCCTATCTGACCTTCACAATAAGTTACTGGGGAATACGATACCCCTTGGTAAGACTGGTTGTCAGACTTTCGGGTTTCTGACGACCCGTAACGACTATCAAAGATCCACGAATGACAGCCGGACTAACGGCTTAACATGCTTTCCGAAGCACGGAGGAGTCTGGGTATGTAAAAATGGTCACCCATCCACTGACCAACCCCGGCAAGCGTAGGTTAATCTGGTGGATCGACCCGTGCGGCTGTTATTACTTAGCCACGAGCTCCCTCGGACTAGAGTCAGAATACCTATAATATGATGCACATAAAGTCATCCTATTAAAGAGCTCGGATGGAGGGCTTCGACATAACGACAGACTTAGTCTTGAAAATCTTGCATCAAGGGCCACGCTGTATATATATGAGTGCACTAAACCTCCTTATCTCCCCTTCTTGTTTAGATAGACGCCGGCTTCTTCCGTAGAATGCATCTTTAAGAAGTTCAAAGATAAGATTTTATGTCGAAAATAACGTAGATCAGCTCAGATGGGGAGGGTGATGTGTCGTATCATATTGCAAAGACTATTAACTGCAAGTTCAAGGGTCGTTTCATTGCATAATATGTAGAAATGGGGATGAAAATGTAACAATAACAAAAGTTTAGTATTTGGGGCGCGAGGTGCGTTGCCAAAGCGGGCAGGATTGTCGAGGTCATGACATGGCGTAGTTGAATCCGCTGTCACCTTACTAGTGCGGGTCCACTCCGCACTCAGTGACCTACATCCGCTTTGGCACCGTTCACAATCGCCGCTTCAACTTAATTGTCCCGACACTTTGGCCTTCCTAACGACTGTGCCGCAATCGGCCGATTTAAGGGGCGTTCTGAACACTGCGCCTGCAGCCCGCTCGGGCCGGCGACATCCATCCGACACCGAGTCAAAGGCCGCATTGGAGATGACGTTATGCAAATCATACCTTTGTTGCAATTGTAGGTACGTTTGTTAACAAAACACTTGATCCTTTCACGATAGTAAAATAACACTGCAGTAGCATGTGTATCTACATAATGCATGGTCCTGTCGAATAAAGTAAAAATACGACACATTGTGTGAGTGCCACGTTAAAGGAATATACAATGAAAAGAGGGAGGATTACAATTTGCCTTTGTGATGGCGTCGTCGAATTACATTAATCTGGCGACTTGTGCCGAGGCGGCGCCGCAACCAACTTGATTAAAAATTCTATTAGTTGAAAGGCACAGACATCTTCTTAATAGATAAAGTGCACGCCGCTAGTGGTGACTTGCGGTTACGATCCTTGTTATGGGGCACCCGACATACTTGTGCTAACCTTAATTAGATTTTTCTATGCCATTATCTAGCTAGCTAGTTAGTAGTGAATGTACCGACTACATTACATATAGTGGGAATGAGAAGATGTCATGGAATGTTTGTAAAGTGGAATGAGTTAAATGAATACTCGTAGTATTCCAACTTTTTGTTGTCCCTAAATTTTCCACGCCTTTTGTTAACTCTTAGCTGGGTAAAGAAACTGGTCATGCGCAGTATTCCGATTTTGTTTGGGTGTAAATTCCATTGGTGACCCAATTATTACTTTCGGGCCTTTTAAGGGAAAGCTTACACATTCATGTTAATTTGAATAAACTTTTTTTAGCATAAAGGTACAAATATTACTCAACCCTGCGGAGATGTACGATATAAAAGAGGTATACCTATATAATTTCTGGCACTATAAAACAGGCGGAAATCTTTTATATGATAAGCTTCCAAATAAGTAAACGGCTCATCTGATAGTAAATGGTAACTGCCACTCACCTGGAACCTGGAACATAAGAGGCGAAGTTGTAATGTGGCGGCGAACTAAACCCGTAGAATGAGTTACTGCTTTCTTACTACGCCTAAAACAACATGTCTTTGTTGTGCAGCATAATGTAGCTGAGACATAAACATTTGTAACTGAATTAAGCGAAGCATCGTCACCTTACCGTGGTAATTGTAACAGCGAAATCCGTGTAAAAACAACACGCGCTTGGGCGCGGGCGCCTCTCCCAGTCTTAATGAGCGCCCCGGGCGTCCGCTCGACACTTCTGCCGCCATATATCTGTATTTTTTGCCTCTCCCCTTTATGTAAAATACTCAATTGAAACATTGAATCGAATGCGCAGTAATTTTTCTCATTACATTGTTTTTGTTGAAATTAATTTGAATGCTGATTACTTTGGTTCAGGATTTTTTTACTTTGTTTAGAGCTCTTTGCACACACACGTTTTTCTTGCCGTGAAAAACTACGGTTTATTCGCCGTGTGTAGCACGGTCGTCAGTGTTGTATGGATCACTATGGAAGTTTGTTGACAGACACGTTTTTTCTACGGCGCGGTTTATACATCGTACCGTAAAGAAACCGTGCCAAGTACAAAGGGTCTTAGTTTGTGATATTTTATTTCAAACTATACCTACATAATATATTACCTACAATTTATTTTTAAGCCGGAGCTACTTTAAAACCATACGTCCCATCAACATACCCTTAGGATTTTACCCGTCTCCAAATGTAACTGAGATTTAGATCGTAGCTGTAAATGTGCCAATTTTCATACCAATCCTTTGAGGATTGCGGCTCCAGTTTCGGAGATACACATACAAAGTTTTATGTCTACCTACAAATGATAAGCATGACTGTTTGAGATAAAACATTATTTCCCAAAAGTCGTATTAGTTATAAGGTTTAATACATTTGTGAAAAATCTAACTTAACAATTGTAAGACGAAAATAAATCACAGTAGTTTAGCAAAACACGTCAGTGCGGTTTCTCTAGAGTATTTTCTTTTAGATATCAATGTGGAGTAGAGAGCCAAACACGGCTACACAGCGGCGACTCGGACAGCGCAGATTTACGAATACTGCCGTTATCTCGAACCGCATCTCCGACCGGACGAACGCGCATCTGAAACACGCAAAAAGAATGCAACACATCCCTAACCATTGAAAGCACAAGCAGTGGAATAAGTAGAGAAGTGAGAACTGCACTGGCTCCCACCGCAAACATAACCTACCTGCGCTCTGCGCTCGACGCGCATTACCTTCGAGTTTAAAACTTTAAACAATGTTAGGGGACACTATACCAGACGCTTAGTAAAACGTTTACTAGAGAATTGTTCTTTTTAAGTACACAGACAACTCTCTCTGCAAGTCGCCGACATTCGTGTGAGCTCTTTGTAAATACGTAGACTTTATTTGAACTGCTGGTGTCTGATTTACTTTCGGGTTTCGTGTACTGGGACGTTAACCGGGAGTTATGGGACTCTTTTATTACCTATGTAACTTTTTGCTGCGTACGTATGTATAATTAAAATAAATACCATTGCTTTTTTAAGAGCAAAATGTTATTTAAATTCTTAATGACACACTCCTTTACCGAAGTTTGTGGGGGGAGATAGCATCCAACCTTCCGACTTGATTTTCTGATATTTGCTTTGCATTCTTCTTTGTTGGTTGTTTTGAATCTCCGAGCGTTATCTAGTATCGTAAATTATATCGAACATGCTTACAAGGCAACTTTTTCTCAAAAAAGAGTATTTATTTCCGAAACTACAGAATATTATTTTAAAACTTATTTTTCCAATATTTTTCTTTTAATATCCGGCAATAAATTGAAATAAAAGAGCATATTTACTGGCATTTCAAATATAGCCAAACAACGGGTAGTGACGCTGCGGGCAAAAGCTATTTAGTTTAATGCCAGCACGCATGCATAATGCGCTTAAAGCGCTAATTCTCTCATTTTCGAATACATGTAAGGATATTAATACACTGACGTGAATTTAGAGCCGGTGCACACTAGTTACAATTGTGTCGGAATAAAAAAGGAAACATATTCCAGCACACAGCTGTTGCGGGTCTGCAACAACATATTAAGTTCATTTTCTTATTTGAAAACGTTTTGGTTGTGTATGCTAATTTACGGAGTCATGTTAAGATGTTAACAACTTAATAAGAATATTATCCGTGCAGAAATAAATTATTTCATAGTCATTTCAGTCTGCAAAATTAATCGTTGCAAGTAGATGAACCTAATTATTAATACCTAATGTTTTTAATATTATTAAAATCTAATTCTTAATACCTAATTTTGTTGATTGTAATTTGGAGCGAATTAAGTTTAATTAAATGTATATAAATAAAAAAAACTTTTTTACAAAAAATACAACCGACTTCCAAAAACAACACTACAAAGTGAAAAATAACTTTAATTTCGGAAGTCGGTGTCTAGTTAAATGTGTTTTCGTTTTTTGCCACCGACTTCCGAAATTAAAGTTATTTTTCACTTTGTAGTGTTGTTTTTGGAAGTCGGTTGTATTTTTTGTAAAAAAGTTTTTTTTTTTTATGTATGTTCCCCGATGACTCGAAGATGGCTGGACCGATTTGGATTTTTTTTTTTGTTTTATTCAAGAGGGTATATATCACAGTTGGTCCCATATAAAATTGATTAACTTTGCTTTGGTAGTTTTTCAGTTAGCTTCAATAATACGTATTTTTTCCCCACTTTTATATGGATGATGTTTTAGTTTGTTTTGCAGATAGTGGTATTAGAATTTGTGTGGGGTAGGTATCTACACAACTAAAAAGTGAAAAATAAAAGCTTTTTTACAAAAAATACAACCGACTGCTCTATGCTCTCAGCATTTGGTAAATATACCTGTATTACTTTTCCCCTGATTAAATACTTTGGCTGAAAATAGAACAGTCTATCCTTTCATGCGTGGGAGTTGAGTAAGGTAGACTAAAGGATATCAGTAGCTGTATTCTTTTGGGTATATTCGTACCCAAATAAATGTCATTGGACATCAAATTGACAGTTTTTAGACACCTAGGTACAGTACAACAACGTTAAAAGGTGCCAACGTTTATTTTTGGAAAAACTTTACTTTGCTGAATTAAATGTGATTGGTCCAATAAGGGAGTGACGGAATTAGTGCGTTAATCTATAATAATTTAGGTGTGAATATAAATCAATTTGTATATATAAATCAATTTCTAGGCGCGGACTGACCACGATTTTATACGGCACACAACCGAGTAATCTATTTTCACCATTAGCTGGCTTGAAATAAGGTTGAAAATTGAAAATAATATCTGTATTGCCGAGCTTAGTCACATGACTAAGCTGCGAATGTGCATTTATTTTCCGGGTTTTCTTTAGATTATTCAGAATATACACAATAAATTAAATAATTGTCCGGTTAAAGTTTAAAAAAAAATGCTACTTCTACTTTTTTTTTAAATTAGAATGTCATTATCGCTGAAAATACAGAGATTTTCGACGCCAAAGTTTATTTTTGTGGAGCAACTTACAAATTTTTATTGGGAATATCAAACTATTTTTTACTATTCTATTCGGATAAAATTTTTCTTTAAACCCTTCTCTGTCCACTGTATTTTTTGCGTCGTATATTTTCATTGCGTTACGTCATACTCGACAATCCAAGAAACCAATTTTTGTGAATATTGAGCTATAGTATAGTTAAAATCTCACTGCAGACTTGGTCATAAATCATAATCGGAGTAGGGATGTGCGCTAGTTGCGCGCGCTCAAGGCCATTATCGATAACAGAATGAAAAATGTGTGGAACATGCAGAATTGCTGCAAGATGAAGACTTAAGAAATGCACATTTATGCGAAGAGTTCATCATTCATGTGGATGATGATGACGATGACTCAGACGAAGAATTTTAATTTTCTATTTTTAGTTTTATATATACGTTCTTTTGTTTATATATTTAAGATGCTTTGTAGTAAATTTGGTAATAAAATAAAAAAAATGTGTATTTATTTCTATCACCCATTTATAAATCTATAAAACTATCGATATCACTCATCGACTGCAGTAATCCACAGGACTACGTGTGGGCGTGGCCTGCCCATAAGGCCCGTGAGTGGGAAAGAGAGCGAAACGCTCGAATGATTTATGACCGAGTCTGCAGCGAGATTTTAACTATACTATAATACCGCGCCTTACGTGCGGTTTTTCTGAATATAAACGTGGAACCTTTGGACGTTGTCGTATTGTAATAAGTGTTTTTGATGTTTTTCATTGTATATTTTTGGAAACTGTCTTGATCCATATCTTGGGAATTTAAGTGTATACAGACTATTAGCTATTTCGTTCGTTGTAAGTACAACAATCACCAGACTATTCGTCAACCAACCGTGGTCCTTATATCCAATTCTACTTTTCGAGGGATATCACATTATATATTGCTAAAGGGACTTGTAACTAAATGATAACAGCCGCACGGGTCAATCGAAGGTTAAGCTACGCTTTCCGCGGTCGGTTCGGGGATGGGTGACCATCCATTACCTTATCGAGAGCCCTTTGAGCTGTTACCCAGTTACTAGACTGTGGAAGTCAGATAGGCAGTCGCTCCATGTAAAATACTGATATTCAGCTGCATCCGGTTAGACTGGAAGGTGACCCCAACATGTTGGGAAAAGGCTACGCACATTGGTTGATCCCGTTATCGCACTAATATTATAAAGACGAAAGTATGTGAGTGTTTGTTACTTCTTCACGCTCATACGGCTGGACCGATTTGAATGAAATTTGGTATGTAGACAGCTTATACCCTGGATTAAAACATAGGCTACTGTTTATCCCGAAAAAATGTAGTGCTCCCGTCAAATGAGCAAGGAATTCAAATATATTTGCTGCTCTTTTAAACTCAAACGGCTCGATCGATTTTGATGAAATTTAGTGTGGAAGCAGCTGACACCCTGGGTTAACATATAGGTTACTTTATATCCCGAAAAAATGAGCAAGGATATCAAATATATTTGCTACTCTTTCAAACTCATACGGCTCGACCGATTTTGATGAAATTTTGTGTGGAAGTAGCCGACATTTTTCGGTATGTAAAGTAGCCTATGTGTTAATAGGCTACTTTACATCCCGAAAAATGTAGTGTTCCCGTGGGATGAGTAATTTTTTTGTGAATACTTTTCTCACCGATTAAATAATACACGTTTTAGTGTATCTCATAAACCGCGGGTATCACCGCGGGGCGCAGCTAGTATGCAGTTAAAAGCGGAAAGTCATGACGACCGTTGAAGTAAATCTATGTCGGGAAGCTACATTCAACTCCAACAACACCGTCAATTATTGAAACAACATTTCAACGTAAAAACAACAGCACGAATTTCAGTAGGAACACGAGTTAACCAGTCACGTTTCAGCAAACAGTCGTCCGCCCGTTTACTTGTTGCGGTATTTAACCCTCCGATGCGATGGTATCAGCATAATGCGGTCGTCATTGCTGCCGTCGTGCGATACCTCACCTCGTTATTATGGATTTACATTTTAACCGCACTTACCCGTATTGCCTATTTGCTGTAAATTAATTTATTAATATTATTAAGTCACTTGTTGTGGATATTTTAGGTTGGGATCAAGTGTGAGAGAATAGTTTGTCAATTTTTCGGTAGGTACCTGATTCATTATCTGCCTAGCCTTTTCCCAACTATGTTGGGATCGGTTTTCATTCTAACCTGATGCAGCTGAATACAAGAATTTTACATGGAGCGAATGCTTATCTGACCTCCACAACGCAGTTACTGAGTAATACGATACCCCTTGGTAAGACTGGTTGTCAGACTTTCGGGCTTCTGACGACGTAACGACTGTCAAAAATCCACGAATGACAGCCGGGACCAGCGGCTTAACGTGCTTTCCAAATTCTGAGGCACGGAGGGGTCTTGGTATGTAAAGATTGTCACCCATCCACGGACCAACCGTGGCAAGCGTAGCTTAACCTGATCGATCGACCCGAGCGGCTGTTAATTACTTAGTCACAAGCCCCTCACAGTACCTGATTGAAGTTATGTATTTTGTCATCATCGTCAGCTATACAAATGTTTACTATTACTGAGCTACTATTTGAAAAAATAATCATGTTTTAATAAAATTTATTTAAGGTTCAAGTCCCTATTATAATACCTAAGGAAATTGCTTTTTCTTCCAGGAAAAATACGTTTACAAAATAAATCCTTTGTACTCCCGATACCGTGTAAGGAAACTCTTTGAAGGTTAAGGGCGTTAAGCTCGGCACACACGATTCCCGATAAAACTTAATTAAAAGAAGATCATGTGTTCATACTGCAATGGTGGAGCATACGGTTCATTAGACGAGCAAACAATGAGTTCATTAGTGCTGTAATTGGCGCGGTGTCCGGTGGTGTCAACATATCCATGCTTATCACGTGACTGACTGAGCAAATCATCACAATGTGGTAATTAGCCTTCATTTGTTCACGATGGAATTTATAACCGACCACTTGGCTATTCAAATCCTGCATTAGTCCAGTGTAAGTGATCGGCGAACGTATACGCAGCGAAGACGCTGCCTAATTGTAGCATCCACGCACCGTAGTTTCGATACGCCTACGCAACGTAGCGACGTAGCTTCTACGCTACGCCTACGCAACGTAGCGACGTAGCTTCTACGCTACGTCAACGCCTACGCTCAGCGCGTAGTAGACGCATTCTTCCGTAGGCTGTCCGCATTGGTTTTACCGACTTTTGTCCGCAAGCTGTCCATGTCCGTGTCCGGTGCTGCGTCCGCAATTTGTCCGTACCAGGTTTCACCGATTCTTTAGGTAGGCGGCATACGCCTCCTTTATAATCAACTAGCAGGACGAATAAGTAATTGAGGGAGGATCGGACTAAGCCTTTTGGTGGAGGAAATAGCCGTCCTCACTTAACTTTGATTTGACGAACATCGACCCTGCAAATTGAGTGTGAAATTAGGATACGTATAAATGTGATTCTTGTATTCTATTTATTCCTTCTTCCCTGCAAATAACATTCAATAGAATAGTATAAATTCATATTGATTTATCGATTGTAACTTTATCTAATCCTGCTAATATTAGAAATGTGAAAGTTTGTGAAGATGTTTGGATGTTTGTTACTTAATCACGTAAAAACGGCTAAACGGATTTGGATGAAATTTGGCACACAGATAGTTTATAGCCTGGATTAATAAACAGGACACTTTTATCCCGGTAATAGGTTCCCGTGGGATAATTTCCGACATCCACGCGGTCGAACCCGCGGGCAACGGCTAGTAAAAAATAATAAATTCATCACGCATTGTTTCCCCGAAGGGTTAGGCAGAGATGAACCTTTTAGTACACCCACATTTCGCCAGTACGTATAAGTTTCATGTAATAGGGGTCGAGCCTATTGCCATCAACGCGGGCACAAATCCAGCCTCTGGGCTGCTCTACTGACAAATTCCAAATAGAAAAACCCAATAACACTTTGCCCGACCTGGGAATCGAACCCATGACCTCATGATCAGCTGTAGCGCTTGCGACCACTAGACCAACGCGGCAGTCTAATAATAAATTCTGGGCACTAGACTGCAAATTAGACTGCAGACCTAAACAAGGATCGATTTCAGAGCAGCGGCAGCTAACGATACCCCGATAACAAGTCTTATCAGCTGTTAAACTGCCATTACTGATCATGGTATCATCAATGATCACTGTGAACGACTGATAAGGGATTTCGCCAACTGCGTGATACAAGCGTGATTTTTTTTTTTTTTTTTTTTTGTGGATGGGAAATCATCAAATGACTTCTCCCGCTCTGGGCAGAGGCGGGAGGGCGTGTCAGACTTTTACTGACTAAAACCCACCCATGTTCCTTCAGCTGCCCGTGCCAGGGCCACGGTATCTCTTTCGAACTACCCGCGACCTCGGCGGCATCGGCCCAATTGACCCCGTCACTGCTGACATCTCTTTGAGGCGCGCGTGGAACACAACGCGCCGTCGACCCGGGCCTGGTCCTTACCGGACGGCGAGCTGCCCATTACTCGTCTTCCGCAAGCCCGCGCCTACGGTGGCCGGTAATCGGCAATCGATTCCCGCCGCCCAGGGCGTCTCCTACGGCGGCTAGGGGCGCGAGGGCGCGGCTGTTGCCTCTCCCTCACGCGTTCCGCTTCCTCCTTCGCGAGCATTACTGCTTCGCAGAAGGAGGTGACGGCTTCCCATGCACTCTCGCTCCGCACCATGGCCTGGACCAGGTTTGGACGCGAGAGATCGCCGCCGCCGATCGCCTCCGTGAGAACACGGCGGTGCTCCGCCCAAGCCGGGCAGACCTCCACTGTATGCTCCACCGTGTCTTCCGGGCGATCCATGCAAGCGTGATCAGCCTGTAATGTTCCCTTTCCAGGGTAGTGGGCTGTAATCCAGTGCGGGTTGGTGTAATGATAATGGATCGAACGTAGGTAGCTCACCTGATATCCAACAAATAATTTTAAGCGATTTTTTTAATTTTGTTTTTTTTTATCGTAAATACAAATCTATTCATTCCAGATGTTTTTTATAAGGCAAATAAAGCATTATTTACAAATATGGTATCTTATTACAGTAGTAAGCTATTCGGAAATTTTTAACAAAAATCTTACCTAAAAATGTTAAAAAACAAAAAAAAAAAATCAAAAAACAAAAAAAAAATAAAAAGCAAAAGCAAAAACATTTAAAAAATCTGAATTCTGCAGTAAAATTCGAAAAAAAGTCTTTAAAAAAAATATATAAACCGCTATGGTTTTTTTTAAATATTCAAATTAGTGGTTGGAAATCAGGTGAGCTACCTAACCGTTACATTTGATCCATTATTTTCGGGACACCTTGAATAATGATGGGTTATCGAACTATTTATTACCAAACAGGAGGATGCAGCTGCCCATTCTGTCTGTCAGTCTCAACATCAAGTTCTGTCATCTCTTTGTTTCTTTCTACAACCACAACAAGGAAATTAGAGGTTCGTCAAGTCTTGTCTAAAAACAAAACCGCTACTGAACAAGTACTTCGTGAGCCATTGGCTTATCATTACATACCTAATTATTGATCAGTGCCAAGATTGAAGCTTTGGACTTTATGGAAGCTAGAGCCACCAAGTCCTTCCAAGTAAATGTGGCGAGGCACAGCGACCAAAATAAAAAGTGGGCAACACTGCGCTATAATAAAACATATGTAAATTCACTTCAATATTACAGACAGTATTCTATATACACCTATGTACCTTAAAGTTTAATTATAGTTAAGTAGAGGTCGTTGTAAACGTGACGATGGAGCTGGCGCGCTGTCACGTGAGCTTGCGTGCGCGCCGGTACGACCACCTGCCAATAATCACGGCCTTCTTACCCTCACTTATAATTACTTACTCGTACCTACCTTCTGAAATTGCATACGGAATACATTGTTTTGTAGTTAGGGATATTATTTAAATGTATTCGAAAACGTTTCCAGCATGAATCACGATTTGAAACTAGATTTGAATTCAGAAAGTATGAAATCTGTCAGTTTTGAACTGAAAACCATGATTGTGGGCTGTTGTAGGTATTTGTTGTAAATATCAATGGTTCTGATTGTATTACTTCATAGTAATGTCACGACACACTAGGGTTACTTTTTATCCGACTTCTAAAAAAGGAGGAGGTTCTCAATTCGGATGTTTGTAGTTTTTTTTTTTTATGTTTGTTCGCGTATAACTCCGTCGCTTGCCAACCGATTTGAAAAATTATTTTTTTGATGGAAAGGGTATACTTTCCAAATGGTCCCGTTTTTGTCAAAATCCAGTTCTGATGATGGGATCCTGGAGAAATCGAAGGAACTCTTCAAATATTATAGGCACACCTATAGCGATTTGGGTATTTTTTGTAGTAGCTCGTGCATTTGCTCTCGGAAAGCACCACTTGGTGAAGTGGAACTGATGATGAAGACCACAGATGGCTACCGGAACTACACAATGAAAAATATTTCACGGGTTGCGATTCGATTACTTTAATATGATTGCTAATCAATTTCCGCTCGTCACACAATGCGTGTGATGAGTGGTTGTTGAGGAGTTCTCCTGGTTCTTACCAGCAGAACTCCAACAATTAACGTCCCAGCATCGGGAAAATCAATGTTTTGTAACATGTGATGAGCAATTGACATTAGATTATTGTAACTTATACAAATTATAAACAGACCCACTAAAAAGCGAGAAATAAAAACTTTTTAACAAAAAAAAAAACCGACTTCCAAAAATCACTACAAAGTGAAAAATAACTTTAATTTCGGAAGTCGGTGGCAAAAAACGAAAATACATTTAACCAGACACCGACTTCCGAAATTAAAGTTATTTTTCACTTTGTAGTGATTTTTGGAAGTCGGTTTTTTTTTTGTTAAAAAGTTTTTATTATCTATATTTTTATAAAAACCGCTTTAGATTTTATGTTTTTAGTTGTCTTTAAGTGAAAGGTGACTTGTAAATAAACATACTTAATAAATCTCTCGATAAATCTCATTTTATATTATCACTAGCTTTTTTCTGCTCGCGACTTCGTTTGGATGGAAGTCATAGTAAGATACACGATATACCTACTAAAATACCAGACACATTTTTATTATTAGCGTGATGTTAAATAACCTTCCTCAGGAATTGGGCTATCAAATGCAAATATAATTTTTCAAGAGACTAGCGCGTTCAAATATAAAACAAAACAAACTATTCAGCTTTATTATATTATAGTCATAGTATAGATACACATTATACACACACACACACACACAGCACAGTTATGCACAGTTTGTCTACATGAAACACTGTTATTATATTTCGATAGCCAATTCTTATGCAAATGATAGAATACTTAAAAATCCATTGCATAAACCAGCAATGAATCGGCTTTAAAAGTTTTATGGATTTCTGTCTATTGTTCGTAAATCACTATTTATGAAAAAATACCAAAAAAATTACGTTTGCTTTATAATGTTAAGCGAAGTTACGAAATTATTTTAGTTTTGTAAACCAGAGTAAACTTGAAGACAACGTAAAAAATAACGTCTAACCACTGACGCGCCAAACGGACGAAAATGATTATCAAGAGGAATACCGCAGTGTACTAAATAAGCTTTTCTTTCTTTCAGATCATATAAGAGAATTCTCATGCGGCAGTCTCTTCTACCGCACTTTGTATTTGAATGAGGAGAGAAATACACTTTACGTTGGTGCTATGTAAGTACTATGCTACACTACAATGCAATTTTATAACATAACTTCTGAACGTGGCTGTAATATACATAAATGAGAAATGTAAGCTGCGAGCTCTGGGTGTGAAGTTTTGCTTTATTTTACAAAATAAAATAAATAAATATAACCAACATAACATAAAGAAAAAGTAGTGTCAGTTAATGTGGCTTTGTCTGTATCTATTGATATCAACTTGGAATCAAGAAAACCGTACCGTACTCGTATTTATAGGACCTAACTAACAGGACCAATTAATTTGAAACCAACAATCCCTGTATATAATTACTCGCAGTTATCAAAAATACCTTGCACATTACGTTGTTTCACTACTAATTATTCCTAAAAATACACTAAAAATGTTATCAGAAAACATAATATAAATACGAGGTTACAATTGTGCCTGATTAGTGCTGTTGCCACAACCACTCGCCGTCACTGTAATGATGGCAAGGGAAATGGGCTTGAGACATGAAACCGAATTATCCACCAATTTCTGTCAACTTTTATTTGTTCTTTGCTGGGTCATTTTTCTTGTCACTACGTTCATCTACGTCACGTGACGTTTGTGGGTGCATTAAAGTTGTGGCACTCATTTTGTTAATAATATAATTATGTACTATGGGCCAAAGTTCCGCATGATCACCTCAAAGGCGAGAATCGCATGCACGGCTCACGTCTCGATCGTACAATGTTCGTTTGTCACTAGCTGCGCTCTCACAGGAATATTTTCTTAAGTGAGCATGCTTAACTTTTGTCGATGGTACCTATTAGATATTATTAGGGCCGCTTGTACTACATCCATACTAATATTATAAGTTCGAAAGTAACTCTGTCTGTCTGTATGTTTGTAATTTATATGTTATCTTTTTACGCCTAAACCACTGATCGGATTTCGATAAAATTTGGTAAGGAGATAGTGGCATTCGGGGAAGGACATAGGCTAACATTTGTTTTTTAATTTGAAAAATAATCATTAAAGGGGTGATGAAAGTTTGTATGAGAAACCCAACATTTCTTAAGTTAGGGATATGAAAATTCTAATTTATGTTTTTGGTAAGAAATAAAGAATTACGTAGGTACTTATTTCGGTGTTTTTGAAAAATCATCCCCTAAGGGGGTAAAAGATTTTAAAATTCACATTTACTATTGAGATTTGTATGTGCATACCTCTTTTTAAGAGATTTAAGAGATTGGAAATATAGCCATAGTCCATATCTTGAGATAATATTTAGTAATTTTTTCATTAAAATCGGTCCACTCAGTCAAAAGTAATAACAAACTCCTACACAGGCGCGATACGCGACGCAACACAAGGGCACCGCTCATCGCACGACTCGCGGTGCCTTTGTGTCGCGTGCGATTCGCGAAGCGAGTCGGCGACTCACGCATATTTGTAGGAGCCTTTAAAGTCATCAAATGAATTGGCTAACATGTAGGTAGTGTGGACGACAATATCGTGATCGGCATAATTTTAACTTTCGGTTATTATATCGAAAAATAAATTATTTTAGCAAGTAGAGGGACTCTTTGGCATATAATGCATCGTGACAGCATAGTTCCTTGAGACAGAAGGTTTTCAGAAAAAGCACTTCTTTCTCGTGTCGCGTATGCGGCGCTCCACGTGCAGGTGTTCTTGTATTCGCATCTAAAAGGGCCTAAAATATCGCAAGATCAAGTTGCAAACTATTTGAAGAAGTGTAGGTCATTCATAACGAACTAGGTACAATACGATATACGCCAAATGAAAATGTCTATAACCGACCAGACCGCGGTAAATTGAGTAGGATGTTTTTCGCCGAAGAAAAAAGCAACTTAGAACTTCAAAACAGATACCACACTGATGAAAAAGGATCCTAACATGCCTCAAGATACTGTCAGGAAATGTAAGTGGAAGTCGATCTTAAATATAGAAGTATCATCAAAAAACTTTTCCTTTCCGAGACATTTTAAAAACACGAAAAAGAAACTGGCTGGGAAATCATCAAGGTTATTTGACTGGCCCTTACAGTCGTCTGATGCTAACCTTTTAATCAGGTTAGTATCAGGCGATTGTAAGGGCCAGTCTAAGAACCTCTAAAATTTCCCGACTTTTTTTATTTACTTCTAAAAAAAAGATTATTTGATAATACTAAAACGTGTACCTAAGCAGAGTGAAGAGTGAGTTTACTAGTGTCTTCGATACGTGGCGTTGTGGAAATGATGCTATTTTCTGCCCGCGGCGTTGTTGTTCCCGTTTTCCGCAGGAGAGTGTCTTTCATACGTATGCAAAATATTATTAAGATAGTATACATATTCAGTCCACTAAATTTTCATGTTCTAGCAAAATATGGCGAAATCAAAAATGTGTTTACAAAACATTTACATGTCTATACGTATATTACAACACTAATTTTTTTAAGTACTTCCATACTGTCCATATTTCCAACCATATTAGTCACACTAATATTATAAATCCGAAAATAACTCTGTCTATTACCTTTTCCCGTAACGGCTGTCGGATTTGGATGAAAGGCATACGGACAGGCCATGACCTGGGTTTCGTATCCCGGCAGTAGGTACGTTCCCGTGAGATATTTACCGACATCCACGCGGGCGAAGCAGCGGGCAAAATCTAGTCTCTACATATGTTTAGCGCAAAACGCATTTAGTGATTTGTAGTGCAAGCGGGCCTTAATGTATTATAATAGGTTGGGGAAAAAGTTTCTTCGCATTTTTTAAGAAAATTCAAAACATTTTTTATTATACATTATTTACATTTATCTAAAGTATGTAGGTACCATTTTGTTCGATAACTTTTTGCCATCTTGTAGGTAGGGACATGATCCCATTGCTATAGAAATTTTCGGACTTCTGATCAAAATACCGCGACAAGTGGTTTTGGCAGTCCTCTCGTGATGTTAAACTGACACTGCCTAAAGAATTCTGAAGAGACCGAAACAGGTGGAAATCTGAAGGTGCAAGGTCAGGACTATACGGTGGATGCATTAACACCTCCCAGCCAAACTCTCTTAATTTTTGCTGAGTGGCTAAAGATGTGTGAGGTCTAGCGTTATCATGATGAAAAACCACACCCCTTCTGTTGATTAATTCCGGCCGCTTTCTCTCAACTTCTTGCTTTAATCTCATCAGTTGTTCACAGTAGAGTTCAGAATCGATGGTCCTGCCTAGTGGTAACAGCTCATAATGAATAATGCCCTTCCAATCCCACCACACACACAGCATCACCTTGTTGCGAGCTAACCCGGGTTTCGCCACAGTCTGTGAAGCCTGATCGGCCTTTGACCACGACCTTTTTCGCACGTTCTTATCGTACGTGATTCACTTTTCATCACCAGTTATCAGCTTCTTCAAAAATGGTTCGGTTTCATTACGTCGTAATAAAGAATCACAAGTGAGTACACGGTTTATTAGGTTTCTTTCAGTGAGCTCGTGAGGTACCCAAATATCGAGCTTTTTTGTGTACCCAGTTTTTTTCAAATGCGCCAAATCTGTTTTGTGGTCAATTCCCAGTTCTTACGTACGTCGTCACTAATGATATGCCGATCTTGCTCCATTTTTTCAAAAATGGCATCCATTTTATCCGTAACAGGGCGACCAGAGCGACGTGCATCTTTGATATCAAAATTTCCGGATTGAAAACGCTTAAACCAAATTTGTGCTACTCTCACAGACACTGCACTGGGTCCATAAACATCGCAAATTTTTTTCGCGGCTTGCGTTACATTTTTACCTTTTTGTAGTAAAATTTTAAAATTTATTGAATTTCTTCATTAGATTCACTCATCTTGACAGTACGAAAAACAAATGAAAATCACACATTTTCCTAATTTGAATTTGGAATTATGTTCTTTAAAATTTAAACTTTCAATGATACCAAAACCAGCCAGATACAAATAGTATAGCCAAAGAGATTTTATTTTAAGTTCATACATACTATAATGCGAAAAGACTTTTTCCCCAACCTAATAGTTTCTCAATTTGAATTCAATGCAATTTGTTGTGATAATTAAGAAATCTTATAGAGACGTGACTTGTTTCTGAATCTTTAAATGTTTAATCCAGTAGCTCATGTTGGTCTGGATGCGCAGCATCAATAAACGAGTTTCAACCGATTACTAATTCACGTTAAGACTCCGTTACCGCCTGAAATGCTCTGTAGATGTTCTTCTCGTTTATATATGTTTGTTTCTGTCTGTCCGTTTGCTTCTGTTATGACAGCTATCCGTCACGTGTCCGAAAGTTCGCAATTCTTTCTCATTTCCCGCGGGAATGCTTTTTACTTCATCCAAATGTGGCCGCGAATAAGGTAATGCACATTTATGTAATTTTTTTTATGTAATTCCCCCGTCCAATGCATATTTCCTTTCCATAGGTACGCGTGAACTTTTTGCCTACCTCATCAAGTAGAGTGTAGTTTTTAACATTATGGTATTTAAAATATTTGAATGCTAACTTTACGGAATTTTTGCTAACTTTATACTCTGTATAGGTAGTTAAGTTTCATGTATAGTGCAATTTACAGCAAACAATTAATTTTTAATTATTAATTTAATAGCTTAATGGCCCCCTTGAAATATTCATGAAGGAGAGTGTTTTATTTTCTTTTTAACGATTTGAATCATGTAAAAGCTTATATGTTACTTTCAAAGCGTAGGTTTAATAATGAATTAAGTAGATAAGTAGGTAAGTGATTTCCCAATTAAAGTTTAAAAAAAAATTGATTTATACCTACTATAAAAAAAAACTAAGAGAAAAATATGTCTTTTTTTGTTTTTATTGTATTTATAAATAAGTAATTTTAGTGCTACTAAGCTATTTGGCCAAGGGCTGTATTTTATGCGCCAATCTTTCATTTTATAGATACTTTTATATTGATTTGATTGAGAAAATGTAATAACATTATGTTGTATCCAACGTTAACACATAATGTTGGACATTACGAAACTCGTAACCGATACACGTAAGTACTAATACAAGAACATCCATAAATCTCGCCTCTCAACTACGATACATTCTCAAATTCTCACACTAACTTTAACAAATACAATGTGAAGTTCCATTTATTTTGTTAACAAGCAACAAATACTAGTTGCTATAAATTAAGACGAATGTAAGTAACACCACAAGTTACAACTTACATTTGTAATAAACTTTAATCAAAGGGTTAATAAATTAATTACGTTGTACAGGAAGACGAATTATTAAAATAGCACTAAAACTAGACGTCCATTTTACTAACAAAGCATTAATGTTAAACGGCTAACAATTCTGCATAATTTATACGATTCGTTGAGCAGATAGTGGACGCAAAAAAAAACGAGAAAAAGGAGGTTGTCTGTGCATATGCTACCCGCCCACTAGGACCGAGCTCATTCAATTCCAACGTGGAGTGTCTTAGTTTTGTTATTTGAATACATAATGCAGCTAAGAATCTATTATTGTCTTGTGCTTCACTACTGCATTACGGTTATTACCATAAACAATTTCATTTAAGTGGCTATCTTTGTTACAGGGATCGTGTATTCAGATTAAATATGACTGATATTAGTCAATCACATTGCGAGGTGAGTGGAATAAAAACATTTATTATTTTCTAGGTACATTTTCCACGTAACTTAACGTTACTTCAACGGATAAATAATTCTCAAGATTTACCTACTGAAAACCCGGGTTACCAAAAAAAAACATTCAAGATTTTGGGCAACTCGGGTGTGCTTAGTTCAGGCGAAATGGTACCGTAACAGGGTTGGGAGCATGTAGAATTTTAAAAATTATTATTTCAAAAATGTTATATGCTGTGTTACATTAAATTAAACCCATAATCCCCTTACGTCTTTAATGGTGAATGTGTAGACGAAATTTTATTGAAATTGCTTTAATTACAATCGAATAAAACAGTTTTTTCTCATATAAAATGCAAATTTTGAGGAAACTGCGATTTTTTTGTACCGAGCCAAATTGTGTCAGTCGTGTTTGGCCCTTATAATTTACTAAAGAAAATCTTCAATTTTTATAATCATGAAAAAGAATAACGCAAATTTGTAGTTTTGCGTGCAGCCGAAATGCGTCAAAATATCTTCTTTGGGACCCATTTCGCCTTTGACTGCAATTCAGACTATAACACAAACACAAACACTCAAAAAATATTACCCTAAAATTAAGTTCTAAAGCTTTTATAAAGTAAAATGTACCACTTGCTTACGGTTGCTGAATACTAAAGAACACTTTTATGGCATTACACTAGATTTTTAATGCATCTTGCTTTCATATAAGCTTTTTCTACATTTTCACACGTAAGTGTCATACTCTTTTGACGTTAAAACACTTGTATTCTGTTTTAAAAGAGGACGTGTGCGTTTTATTTGCTACTTAGGTACGTGAACGAGTATCAGGTATCTGCGCGTAAATAAAAATAAAGCGTTATTCCTTGTCTGTACAAAGACAGGGTTCTAGACTATTTTCAGGGCGTTGAATCAGAGCAGACGGGTATTCCAAATGTGCTTAATATGTGGAACTGGATTATTTCTGTATTCCACGTCAACTACTGAAAATCCTTGCTCGACGGGGTGGGGAAAAGCTTTAAAGTAGTTTACATTGTTTTCGTTTCAGTCGAGACATTTATATTAAGTTTTAATTTTATTACAACGTTGAAATTGTATTTGTATTGCTAAAGTACCGAGTTTAATATTGCAATTAACACGTTTAATCCCAAATAAAAAATATCTAACAAAATTTTAAAATCTACAATGATATATCTTCGACACCACAACATGTGCTAACTGAACACGATCACTGAATTGGCCTACACTCATGTTCTCACCATCACACGAAGTTGAAGCATGTGTTTGCCACAATTTATCTTAGACACGTGCATGTTTTGCAGCGAGACGCGTTGCTGTTGGAGGCGAGCAACGTGGCCAGGTGTGTGAGCAAGGGCAAGTCGGAGCCCTTCGAGTGCAGGAACCACATCCGTGTGCTGCAGCCTTTAGGAGACGGAGAGCGGCTGTATGTGTGTGGGACTAATGCGCACAGTCCGAAGGATTGGGTTGTCTATGTAAGTATATATCTACATATTTATGTTTCTTTAATATTTTAAATAAACATTGCTATAAGTTAAATTTTATAGAAACTTCAAACATTTACGGCATTTTAACAAGATAAAATAATATTATTTTAAGAAAATATGCCTGCGTTTTAAAATGGTTACTGTATTTTTATACTGTTAAAAAATTACTTTGTTTTTAGCCTTTTTAGATTTATTTCATTCATTTTATATACAGGGTGAAATTCAATTCATGGGCATCCTTTTAAGGGGTCATTGTACGCATAATTATGAACAACTTTTACTATGGGACCAAACCTAAAATCGCGAAAAGAAATCAGAAGGCCAATTCTCATACCTAAAAACTTTTAAATTCAAGTCGTAATCTCATGCCAGCGACAATCAAATGTCAAAAATGTAGGTAAACGCTATACAATTTTTGACAGATTGAGACTGAGACGAGATTGCGAACGTTGTTAAAAATATAGGAATTGCCCCTCAGATGTTTATGTTCGCATAACATGCATTTATGCATTTATGTTCGCATAGCTCGTCAAAATGTACGGAACAGCAGATTTTTTGCGATTTCAGGTTTGTACCCATACTAAAAGTTGTTCATAATTATGAACCCCCCCCCCCCCCCCAAAACCTCCCCCAATAACTCCTTAAAAGAATGCCCATGAATTCAATTTCACTCTATAAATACAATTAAGTGCATTCAAAGAGTCAAGATTATCATCCCTAATTTATATAAGTGTTGATGAGATAGTCCCAATTACTTCAGTAATTAAATGTTTTGTTTGTGATTAACAAAGATTCCGTCAGTAATTTAGTCTTTAAATCTAAAGACTATCAGTAACCTTAACGATAACCCATAAAACGGTTAATAGCTTCGATCATCATTAAGTAGTTCGATCAGTCGGGTAGTTAGTAGTAACTAGCCCCAACTAGTTACTCCGAAATGTAAGATTGATCTATCTATTCTCATGCTCATTTATCTTTACTGTTACGGAGAAGTCTAAGTTACTTCATTTAATCCGCCATTAAGACGTGATCCATATTATGTAAAAGGCTCAGTTTATAACCAAGATGGGGGGGCGTCTAGGAACATGCTGGATTTTCTTGTTTTATATTTGAGAGCTACTATGGCACATATCGATTTTGAATACATTAGAGATGCTAAAACCGACCACTTCCTCAATTAAAACTAATTTCTTGTTTATTATATCATTTAGCTGAACCTCACACATTTGCCCCGACATGAGTACGTGCCGGGCGTAGGGCTAGGGGTGGCGAAGTGTCCTTACGACCCGGCAGACAACAGCACAGCCGTCTGGGTGACGGACGGCAACCCAGGCAGCCTTCCCACACTTTACGCGGGAACCAACGCAGAGTTTACGAAAGCAGATCCTGTTATATTCCGCAACGATTTGTATGATTTTCGCACGGGACAGAAGAAGTATAACTTCAAAAGAACGCTGAAGTATGATTCGAAATGGCTGGACAGTAAGTTTCTTTTGTGTTTGTAGCTTCAAATCAGGAATACCAATTAATATAGTAAAGGCCAGTTTCACCACCTACGATTAAGTTCCTATTAACTTAAGATAACTTCATACAAATTCTGTTCCATTTTTGAATTTATTCGGTAAGTAGTGGCTATTCGGACATCGTGAAATAGGCCCTTAGTTGTGAATGCTAGAATTCAATGTCCAATGTTTCATTTTCAAAGCTTGTAGTCTACAACTTATTATTAAACTGTCAATGTAAATCAAATATTCCAAATAGTTGTCCATTGTCTGCTGGAGCTCTATGGTACATTACTTAGCGAAATTATGACCGCAGGTCTGTAGCCAACAAATCTAAATTCTCTCCGAACTTTTCCAGCCATAACAGTGATTAATACGACATAAATAAGACCAAGAATGTTTAACTGAATGTAGGTAATTGTTTGCACAACCACTTTTCCCATGTTCTGTTGGATTATAATTTTGTAGTAGATGATCGAGAGCTCTATGGTAGATGCTAGCTATACATTCAATTATGTGACCTTCTGCGAATTAAACATTTTTATCTCTATTGTCATCCCGAAGTAAGACCTATTGAGCTAATAAAACATATTATTAAGAGCCTATACAACCTCAGCTCAAATTCAAATTTCGCCCCCACTTCCCCGCGCCACCTTCTTTATTTCGCGCGCACACTACGGCCCGCGGTCACGCGGGCACACGTTGTCAAAGCGATCTTGTTAGAGTAAATCACACTATTATCGGACGAGTACGCACGGGCCACTGTTACAGATCAAGCTATATATGTCCAGTATAAGCCATTTGAGGTAGTCTAGGCTCTTAATAAGCCTGTGTTGTGCCACTACAGGACAAAGGCCTCCCTTCCCTCTTTCCACTTTTCCCTGTCTACTGCGATTGCGGGTCAATCCTTTAAGGAGTCCAGCTCATCCCGCCATCTCTTCATAGGCCTGCCGCGTAGTCGTTTCCTGCTATTTGGGATCATGGAAAACATAGTGAAATCTAAACAGGAGATAACCTACTTTATTAAAATAACTAAACAAAATTCCAGGTTTTGCATCTACGGATATAATTCAGAATACCTATGTAAAACTTCAGGTTTATTGAACCAAGGGACGTTCATTATATTAATCGGGATATTGGGTCTTTGTCCCTTATTCCGTACTTTCTTTTACGAGACTACTAAAACCTATAGGTGCTTACTCTTTATCGTAGGAACATAAAAGGAAATAAAGAAGAACCTTGTACAATGTCTGACCTGTCAGCTAAACGACCCCAAATAAAAGCCTACATTTTTATTAGTTATTGGAAATGTTAAAGTAAGGAATTTTATTCGAGAGCGTTTTCAGGATTTTCACAAAACACACATTTGCTAATGAAATCGACGTCTGAAAACGATAAATTGTGCCGTTTTATTTAAGTGCAAATAATAATAAAAAATATAATGTTTCGAAACTCTACCATGTTTTTATTTTGTCGCAGAAACAAATTTTGTGGGCTCTTTCGACGTCGGAGAGTACGTGCTATTCTTCTTTCGAGAAACTGCTGTGGAGTTTATGAACTGCGGGAAAGCAGTCTACTCGAGAGTGGCGAGAGTCTGTAAACACGATACCGGTGGAAAACATATATTAAGCCAAAACTGGGCCACATATTTGAAAGCGAGACTCAATTGTAGTATACCGGGCGAGTTCCCCTTCTATTTTGATGAAATTCGTAAGTATGACTTCATATTGTGTAACATTATGAATCTTTTAATTGTACGCTTTTTAATAGTCGTTTTGTACTTATACAGCCTTTATAGAATTCAACATTCCAGGCTTTCATTTCATTGCAACGTTGTAAAGTCGGATTTTATTTAGGACGCAAGTTTGTAGTCACATTTAAGTACCAGCATTAAATTCTCTGAAAGACTGGCGAATGCCTATTTTGCTACACCTTTATGGTTCTTTAGTTTCGCTGCAAGTTAAGCACTACTCGTATTTATAAAGGTTGAATGCATGTGGGATGTGTACTGGACTAATGGTGACTTTTATTTTTAAACTTGTACTGAAAATTGGTGATCCAGAGAGCGTGTATCAAATGCCGGGCGACACGACGAGATTCTACGCGGCTTTCACGACGGGGGCCAGCGATGGACTGGTTGGCTCTGCTATTTGCACTTACTCCATGGACGACATACAGGAGGCATTCGCTGGGAGATTCAAGGAACAGGTACGTTATCTATACTGTCTTACTGTTCTGTTAAATTCTGAGCGTCATGTGTTTTAGGAAACAATGAAATTCTCATATAATACATAAGTAATTAATTCAGATAATTATAGATATAATTACTAGACCTCCTAAATTCATAAGAACATTGTTAAGTTACTTTTTGACAGATGTTAATAATTACTAAACACTATTGGAAAACCCAGGGTACAAGGAGGTTTGCCCCATGGGTAAGTTCGTGGGACAATCCCATGTCTCACGGACTTGCCATGTGAATGACATATCAAATGTCGTAAAAGGATGGCCATATCTCTTTCGCGTGTAATTGAATGATCTGCGAAGATATAAATAGGATGTTTCGTAGAAACTTGCAGTTTAACGTTGTACAATAATATAGGTGATTAAAATGAGTAATAGCTGTAATTTCTTGCCAGCTCTGCGCACTGGAATTAAGCTTATGAGTGCGCTAGTTATGAATAATTATACTATAATATTTTGCTCTTAACTTCAGCCTTTTCATATGCATTAATTTCAAAGACTTTTTATTAAGATATTGCTGTATCGCTTTATTTAAAAAAGACACAATTTTGTAAAAAGGTCAAAGTTAATTGAAGTAATTACTCAAATAAAGCAAAGATTATTTGTTATAAAAAAATTGGATTAATATGTGTGGCAGTGGCAAGACGTTCATGATTACGAGAATGAACTTTAATAGTGACGTGTTTTACTCAGGCGTCATCTAGTTCAGCATGGTTGCCGGTGCTCAGGGCACGTGTGCCCGTCCCCAGGCCAGGCACATGCGTCAACAACACCGAGGCACTTCCCGACAATGTCCTCAACTTCATCAGGTATGTTATGTTAATTTTATTCGTAAATCTTCCTATTTTATTATTAAAATTAAAGGGTGTAAATTAACCTATGCAACCACCTCATTTATTTCTGTAATAAATATTTCTGTGATACTTTATCTACCTGCGATTTCAGTCTCATTTCTTCGCAAACTATACTAAAAATAAATAGCAGTAATTTACAAGTCTGCACGAGTAACTAGATGTATTAAAGTCTTGTGCACACTCATGATATTGGTAATGTTGGAGTTTAATCTTGCTCTCAGGAGACTAATCTGAGCAAGGTTAGAGGGTGTAGTTCGACGCGTATCCTTTAATTGGGTCACACACTAATTGATGGCACGCTGCGAGATTCCTACTCTATTCTAATTTGGGGAACTTAAATAGCTTTCAGATATTTGGTAATTGACAAAACTACTGAATATGGACCTCAGGGACCTCAAAGAAATGTCAGCAGTGACGGGGTCAATTGGGCCGATGCCGCCGGGGTCGCGGGTAGTTCGAAAGAGATACCGTGGCCCTGGCACGGGCAACTGAAGGAACATGGGTGGGTTTTAATCAGTAAAAGTCTGACACGCCCTCCCGCTCTGCCCAGAGCGGGAGAAGTCATTTGATGATGTCCCATCCACAAAAAAAAAAGGGACTGTGCATTCGGGTGGGTGTATTGGAATAGCTACGAGTACGTGTGGTGATAGTTAAATAAATTAAGGTGCGTCTGGCAGTCCGCTACCAGCTAGCTGATTAGCATATACATACTTTTATCTCTGACTAGCTGAAGCCCGCGGTTTCGCCGGCGTCAATGTCAATACTTCCCTATTTGAATCGGATTTTGTTCACAATTTCATGGGTTTTGATTTATTTGCGCGGAACCCTAATTAAAAAAATATATGAAAATAAGCTAAGTTACTCCTTATAACATCAGTTATCTGCCAGTGAAAGTCACGTCAAAATCGGTCCAGCTGTTTTGGAGATTATCAGGAACAATCAAACAGACAGACAGACTATTTAAAAAAAAAATTGTTTTTGGATATAAGTACCGTAACTACCATACTATAACTCTCATATGCATTTAGAAAAAAGTTGTTAATTTGACCTTACAAACAGACACTTCAATTTTGTTTACGGCTGATTTTTCAATAGACAGATAACTTTTATCTAAAGAATAAATGTGACAGTTTGACATATTTTCAATCCAAAGCTGTCAAACCGCCATATTTATTCCTTAAATAAAAATTATCTAACTATTGAACAATCAGCCCTCATTTGTATTATGATGAGGTCATTCCTGCCCCTGCCGATTAGTGCCGATATACGAGAGAAGAAGGTCTGTTACCTAAAAGTTTGCACGCTCAAATTGCACTTCATTTATTGCAGTGTTTTGCTGTTTCACTGAATAAGTGAGAGAAAAATACATAACATTTCAGACGTGATAATTACCGCGACTGCGCCTATCCTAGGATGGGGCTATGACCGAAGTGTATGGATTAATTGTCTAGGTCGTGCGCTAATGGACAGGAAATCCTAGTGTTGATATGAGTAAAGTTATTTATGTATTTTGTCGGTCTTCCCATCTGTCTAGTGTTCGCAACCGCAGCTCCGTTACATGGTTTTGCATTAAGCCCACAAAACTCGTTCTCAATCAGTAGCTTAACAACTTTCTAAGCTTAGCATTTGTTACCATTAGCTAGCGATATACTTCCTGCATCTGTCAATGTTTAACAGGAATACTCTGCCTTGCTAAGCATAAAGGTCTTAAATGACATCTTTAGGTGTAAAAACACCTAAAGATGTCATTTAAGACCTTTGAGACGTGCTCACTTTGAGACATCAGCAACAAAAGTCGATTACACTTCAGTTTTTTAAATCTTAATTATTTAGCAAGATATTTAATTAAAATCGGAACAGAAGTAAATTTTAAAGATCTACTAGAAGACTATTTATTCATGAATGTATTTGAGGAAAAAAGAGATAATGAAATCGTTTTGTATTAATTTACATGATGTGTAAGAATAGCAGTGTTAATCAACTTATATTGCTAACCGTACCTACAAAATAAAAACGTCGTATCTGTGCATTTACTTACTCAAAATCATGTTTCCAGTTTGTCCTATCTGCCGTTTGGCACCCTGTTACAAAGAATTAAAGTCATATGTACCAAATACTCTATAGGACTTATTTATGAAAAAGAAATAGCCGGCATTCAACGAAACACGTTTTTGCCTTCCCTGTAGAAAATACATTTGGCAGATAGGACTTATACACTTAGTAGGGCAGTACAGGCTTGAACATTTATGTTGTTCATTCATAGGTCTCACCCATTGATGGACTCCGCTGTTCGTCACGAGGGCGATGCTCCTGCCTTTTACAAAAGGGACCTGGTCCTAACCACCATCGTGGTCGACAGACAATTCGTCGACATGCTGGGAGACGACATCACTTACACAGTCTTCTATGCTGGCACCAGTAAGTCTTCAAATACATCTTAAAATATGTCTGGCATTCTAAATAATCCAATGAAGATGGGAGACGCCATCATTTTTGAGAGCTTAACTCAATTCTTTTACCTATCGGTTTGATATATTGGGAGCAATGCAAATTCAACTTAAAGCTTGATTTGGTAGTAAAACTAGATTTTGATATGGTTCATTTTAAAGTCAAGTTAGTGCAAGCTTATTGTGGCCATTCAAACGTGTCTTTGAAATCTAATGCAGGTGTTTCCCGGATGACATTATGACGCTATTTTCGTTCTAACAGAATGTAACTAGCAGCATTTGCTTATAACTGATTTGTGACGCAGGCGCAGGCGAGGTGTACAAAATAGTGCAGTGGGCGGGGGGCGGAGGAGGTGGCTCACGCGTAGCGGACGTGTGGCGCGCGGCCGGAGATGAACCCGTACGAGCGCTTGCGATTTCGCGCCGGTTACATGCGTTGTACCTGGCCACTGATAATCGCATTCGACAGCTGCCATTAAGAGCTTGTGCACACCGGTGAGTTATCGATCTTCTTATCATAAAAGATAAGCACGCTTCGTACTAGATTATGGTGAGTTCTGCGGCAATGAATGCCCTGCGTGTGCGGGCGCGTTGTTTGTTCGCGTTGTAGCCTCGTACCTACTGATAACCGTCTTCAATAGCTGTATAGGGGCCACTTGCATAATTTTGTCCCTGATCATTTAAATTATATTTCTGGTTCTTAAACTAAAAGCAAAAAGAAATGTGTTGTTATTGGGGATATTCTCTTGACGCACTCACTCTCTCACTCTTCTCTTGCTTCACTTTGCATGCTGTTGCTTCCCACAGATAATCACCCACAGCTGCGTACAAGGTAGTGGGAATCGGTAATTACATAAATCTTATCAGAAGTGTGTTCGGGGTCGTTAGGGAACATGTGGTGGGCGGGACTACTCTTGCGCCGGTTGCATTCTAATTCGCCTTCTTGTAATCGCATGCGACATCTGCTGCTGCGTGCGTGCACATACGCGCGGCGGTAAAACAGTAATCATAATGTAGGCGTGCATACGATATGTAGGTACCCTACAGTGTTCATAAAATTTATTGGTACTATTTTACCCATTGAGTGTCGGGTGAAACTGGGTGAAACCTTAGGTTCACAACTACTGTAAGCCCGCGGCCGCCAATGGATAATGGTATTTTACGTTTATGTGGAGGAGCTTGTGGCTTAGTAATAACAGCCGCACGGGCCGATCCATCAGGTTAAGCTACGCTTGCCGGTGTTGTCCGTGGATGGGTGACCACCTTTACATACCGAGACTCCTCCGTGCCTCGGAAAGCATGTTAAGCCGTTGGTCACGCCTGTCATTCGTGGATCTTTGACAGTCGTTAGGGGTCGTCAGAAGCCCGAAAGTCTGACAACCAGTCTTACCAAGGGGTATCGTATTACCCAGTTACTGGGTTGTGGAGGTCAGATAGGCAGTCGCTCCATGTAAAATACTGGTATTCAGCTGCATCCGGTTAGACTGGAAGCCGACCCCAACATAGTTGGGAAAAGGCTAGGCAGATTGATTGATATACGTTTATATAAAGTTTTTCCTTATGAACCAATGGTGTTCATTACACACTCAACGAAGAGCGTGACAGCTAGATCACACATCACACAGGCCCTATCAGAATACCAGCGTTGCGGTATTTATTTTTTAAATATCGCGGCTTTATGCTGAGATGGGAGCCTTTTTGGCCTCGCACAGGTCTCTTTTTTTTTAGTCTGATTTCTTTTTTTTTTGTTTTTTAATGTTTATTTTGTTACTTTTATATGCTCCTTTTTAACTGTATTTCCTGTGCGTGTCCCAAATAAAATATTTTTCTTTCTTTCTTTCTTTCTTTTCTATATTCCAAAAATAACAGGACATAAGTGTTATAGTTGGAGTTGCAGATTGTTGTTGCCCTTAAGGATACCTACGTTTTGTATCGATTCGAAATAATAACAGCCGGTCTATTCTGTAAAAATCTCACCGTGAAAACTTAGGTGAAGTGATCTTAAAGTGAACTGTCAATAGTGTCAACCCCTAGCATCAGATGGAATGACGGCTCACTTCACGCTCACTTCATCTAAGTTATCACGGTGAGATGTTTACAGAATAGCACTACAGTTCTGCTATGTGGAGTGAGCCAGTTTAAAAATAATAAACTCTTTCCTCTAGTCTGTGAACGATTCAATTTTTCAAGTAAAGTGCTAAATGGATTTTTATTATAATCTCGAATGTTTTATGTCTCCGCCACAACTCAAAACGATCCCGGAAAAACTAGCAAGAAAATGTTTTAAAATACTAAGCAATTGTTTTTTTAACAGCTACGATAGTTGTGTCCGCTGTGTCCTGGATCCCTACTGTGGTTGGGACAAAGAAGTGGGGGCCTGCCGTCCATACAGCCCAGGGTTACTCCACGACGCAACCAACTCCACGCCTTCAATATGCGAGGCCAGTGCTCCTCTGAAGACCGTCAGAGCAGGATATGGACAAAGTGTCCATTTGGCTGCGTATGGGAAGACGCCAGAAGCGCTAAAAGACCAGCACGTTATCTGGTATCATCATTCAAGAGAGAAGGGACGGTACAAAATTAGTTATAAGTAAGTTGTCTTCACTTAATCCAACAGTTTTGTGTTTTTACCCGATTACCCCAGAAGGATGGTGAAGTTTTTCGAGAGAATATGTGTCTGTATGCGCTCTGTGGATTTTAACATAATTATGAGGTGTTGTTAGATACGTCTTAACCCGTCGCGCGCTAATTAGCAGACACAATTGAAATTCTATTGTTATCTGTACACATGGTGTGCAATCGACATTTTAAGAGAATTGAAGAATAGATTGAGATTTGTAGAAGTGACAGATAGGCTATAATTTATTTACATTTTGCACCTGCAAATAAAAAAAACTGCAAATAAAAAAAAGTGCAAAATAAAAAGTAGTAAATTTAAAAATCTAAAAACTCGACTGCGTAAAAAGTAAACTTTAAGAAAGTTGGAAACAAAAACAATCTCATGCAATCGGAGGCCTTTATTGTTATATTTAAAAAGATGCCTCCGATTGCATGAGATTGTATAGTATGTATTTAAAGTTTACTTTTTGCACAGTCGGGTTTTTGATTTTTAAAATTTACTTTTTTTTTTTTTCATTCATATACAATGTTTTCGTGTTTCTTTAGTTGGGAGCGAGTTCTGCAGACATCAGAGCGTGGTTTGGTGTTACTGTCGGTGACAGAATCAGATCGAGGGCGGTACGAATGTTATTTCGGACCCACATTGATCGCGTCTTATAATTTGGACATCGATATTCATAGGTAACCAAAGTTTGTCTACATTTTTGTTTGAACTATCAATAAGATCCATTCTAGACTATCGGGTATTTATTTTCATTGAATTTTTAGTTTTTTTTTTTCACAACCCACTGCACGATATATACTGCTTCTCATACAGAAAAGAAAGCCGCTTTGATCTGATTTATTTTCTGAATAACTTAACTATCAAAATTATACTAAATCACGAACTATCAGAGGATGCGAAAGTTACAGGAGTAAAATAACACTTAAGTAGTAATTGAAGGTCTAAATAAAATATCAAGGTAAAATTGTATAATACGGATGTCTTTACAGATGTACGCAACCAAGTAAGTCGCAGGAATACAAGCAAGTGTATTCAGACTGGTGCCACGAGTTCGAGAAGTACAAGAATGCCATGAAGGCTTGGGAGTCGCGGCAAATGGTAAGAAGGTCAACAGCTGCTCACCTTTACTAGTACCTACATTCATGAAACATGAAGGTTGAAACAGATATTAATGCATTAGTCTGTATAATAGAACTAGATTTTGAATTCGGAAGTTTTGATTAACGAACGTGATCCGTAAAATATCCATACAAAAATATCGCAATTTTTGGCAAAATCTAGTCAGTATTTCTAAACGGATCATTGGTCATTCTATAAGGGCACTCGTACAGCAAACGTTCCTCCTGCCATTTTTAACATATCCAGACTAATGGAACATGTCCATGCTATATCGAACGCTCGCATCCCGACCTCGTTAATCTTGTTTTCAGGCTCTTCCAGGGTTCAGCACACAGCGTTGTACGGCTAGTTGCACTTCAGACCTTACGTGACTGAATATAAACTCTCCATTTAACTCATTCAAAGCCTACTATTCACTCGAATGTTTTGTACAAACAATTGAAATCGATATGGCGCGACAATTTGTAATTGCTCCTCAAAAATCAATTAGAAGTGGATTTTGACGATAGTAGGTTATTAATTTAAAGGGTTTTGAATAGTAGGACAACGAACATACATACATAGTTGATAATGACACGAACTGCCCATTCATGTTAACTTGAAATAACAGCTCTTTCTTGTATGTCGGCCAAAAAATATTATGGAAAAAGCTAAGAAACTTCAATCGATGTACGAGTAGCTACCTACTGCTAAGATAATTTAATCGATGTACGTTTACAAACTCTATAAGTAGTTATAGAGTTTCTAGACGTTCGAAAGTTCTGGTATACCTACGTATAACCAACTAATAACTTCTTCACTTTAAAAATAAAGTTGAGCTGATTATTATTTCTTTTCCATTCAATATAATTCAGCTAAATACGAGACGTTTAAAGCTTCTTCGTCATTTTTCTATGCGTTACTGTTGAAAACATTTAATTACAGTTCAGAATCCAGTTGTTGCTAACAACTGTTATCAAATCACCAATCAAATAGCACGTGTTTTATTTCCAAAACTTGCTTTATTACCGCTAATTTACTAGTTTTAACTTAACAACTCTTGGAATTAATAGTTAATAACATTATGGTGCGCAATTATTACATTCGTGCCAGCTTTATACAAAGTATGTAGCAGTCATGACTTTAAGGGTATATAAAGATATTTTAATACCTAACTTGACTTCGATCCTGCACTGCAAAGTAGGCGTTATACTTATAAGCAAAATTGTCTAGATCCGTATCTATATCGTGGAAAAGTTTCTTATCGCTTGTGGAAGATAAACTGCGTTTCTGCTTATGTTTTTGAGGGTGATGTAATCACAAAAAGAAGCTTAGCTTTTGCAATAATTTCGGTAGGCAGTTTTTGTTTGAAACATATCTGTGTATAAAATAGAGGCTTGATCGATTGACTTTTCCTCTATTATTTAAAAGTAAATTACAAAATCTGTCTCTACAACAGTAAAGAACTCAGTAACAGATTGCAATATTCCAATTTCAAGTTTCTTCTCAGTTCAGCATCTACAATTTCCTTATTGGCAACGATTTGTATCCAATCTCTCACTCAAGACGTTCCCTTTCCAGGAAAATTTATTGATAGATATTGTGTATTTCAGCAGTGCTCCAAAAGCCTGAATGCATCGAGCCAGCAAAACAGTATGTCCAACGAGATCGTGGCTTCGCTGCGGTGATAGGGCACAGCTCGCTAGTGATTAATGAACGATTACACACACCGAGCCACGCTAACGTAAACTAGCCGATATTTTGCAGACGCAACCCTCATGCCCTTACTACGGTACCGTTCTCACAATATTTTCTTGTATCTCGTCCGTAAATTCCATATTAGCGAAAGTTACCTAATAACTAATATTGTGAAACAATTTTTAGTTTCCGGTAAGAACGTAAGATTTGAAGTTTACAAAATATTTCTCACATTAATTAGAACTGTCAGCAAAGTAAGCAACACTCATTCAGCAAGAGATGACAGACGAGATTCCGTAGTGAGGGAGCCGAACTAAAAGGGGAACGGTAATGTAGTGAGGGGATGATCTGTTAAAATAGATTTGTTGTGCGTTCCGAAGACTGCGCACTGATGGATGGCTGACTTCTGTTCAACTTTCGCCCACAACTTTTTCTTTGTTATTAAATAAAGTATCGTATAGTTTATATTAGTTATAAGTAATCGAGAATAAAATAAAATATAAACGAAAGCGACTGAGTATAATATAGTGAAGACAATGGTCTCGTCGAAAATGTTTAGCGCTTCAATGAACGAGTAATTGTACCGTTCGCCTTCGCTACGAAATTCTACTGTAAATATGTCGAAAATGTCAGATTATTAAGGTGTGATGCCACCTGTATAAAATGCTGTGATATCAGTTCTCATTGGATCATTGTGCTGGCGCATGAAATTGTACGTTGTGATAAAATTATTTGCAAACAAAAGTATTAGACGGTGTAAAGTCGTAGTTTAATAACATAAGCACAAAATTAGATTGCACCAATTTTCAACCAAGATATTTACAAACTTTACACGCCAGTTTATTTAACAGCAATGAAAAATGTGACATTTCCTTGTGTTTACTAAGTTCATAAATAACGTTTAAGTTTGGTGCAGTTGATGCGAAAGCCCGTACTAGACAAGTGAAGTACCTAAACTTATTTATAGGAGGTCGTGTTCCCTAACTTTGGGAGTGTTTAAAATAAAGAGCAATACAAACGCCAACTTAGATGTAAGTTATTATATAAATTATAATGATGACATGCTTATTTGTACCGTATCAAGCGTTGATGCGTAGATTTGTAGTTTTATCATCATTGTTTGTACGAGTTGTGTTGAAGTAGCGGCTGACTGTTGCGTGTTGAAGAACTGTTCCACATTGTAGTTATTGCGGTTTATGTTTCAAAAGTTGTTATTGATTAGTTGCCATAAAATGTAATTTTAGGCCCGACTTCGGACTTTGAAACCGAATTTAATAGTTGGTCGTGTTTTTGGTTGAGTTTATAATAATCTCGCTAGAATAGTGCCTTGTGAAGCATGCTTACATTATAATGAAAAACTTATTAAAATTTATTGAGTAGATAATATTTTTGTGTACTGTGTAAAGAGAAATTAATGAAGATAGTTTTTAAGTAATTCATTCGTAAAATAAAGCAATAACGTTCCACTGAATTAATAGTCACCAGTATTATTATAATATTATAATGATCTGCAGAAAGTAGATAGTGATTGTATTCGAGAAAAACTAGTGTTTAAGACAATGAAGACGTACGATTTATGTCGATGTTACGGCTGTACTGAGCCTCGCTTAGTTTGTCCTCTGACTTGTTATTTATTGTTGTGCTAGCCAATGCTGATTGGGTTTTGTTTGAGCGGTGAAAAAAAAGGGATGTCGATTAGTTAGCCAGATAATACATACCTAGTACAATAATTATATTCTTGTATTCTAATGCTGCCTTGTATAAAATATCTATCATACGTATATGATGTTGTTACTGCAGTTCAAATTATACAATGTGGCATCAGAGATCTTTCCATTTTTATTTATTAATTACATTTTTTGTTAAAAATTAACAGTAATTCCTATTACTCAAATGTTAATGTATAGAAATATTGTACATAATTACAAATGTAGAAGAAACGCTATGAAATATGTTTATTGTAAAATATATAAATAAGTTAGGTTGTAAGCAATTGTTTTATAAAAGAAACAAGAAAATAAATTATTTTAGATTTAAACAAGTGTTTTTAATCTTCTTGTTTATTATTGCATTAATTCATACTGCGGCTGAAAGCTTAGGCCCTTTTAGACTTCTGATTTATTTTAGTAAAATATATTTTCACTATCAGTTTCCACTGTTTTTACTTTTTATGCCTTTCGAAGGTCTTAAAAAGGCCTTCGACGCCTTCCTTTCCTTTCCAAAAGCCACAGATTGTGTCAATGTACAGAAGCCAGCATATCAAGCTACCCCAATCTGTCGAATTTCTTTGATAGATTTTCAACTTTACCGCAAAGGGATAAGGTTCATATTCAATTGGGAAAATTTGACAGATTGGGGTAGCTTGATGTGCTGGCCTGTACAATGAATGTCTAAGTCCTGCTGCAGCTGAACTAAGTCAACTTCAATTTTGCTTTACCTACGCCATACAATGATACAGAGCCACAACAGTAAAAATACAAAATACAAAATGTTTATTTCTGTACCAACTAGTTTAGATTAGTTTATGATTGGAGCTTCTTTTTAAGCAAAATAACACCTGTGTTAGGAGACTCCGCTCTTCCATAGCTTTGGCTGTTTGTACAACTTACAAAAATACAATAATATATATATTTTTTTTTACTTTCTTAGGTTAGGAACATATTTCTTTAATAACTAGATAATATATATTTTTCTCGAGCGCGTGTTCCGTGATATATTGCCATTTACATAGAGTATAATTTTTATACTTCAAACACGTTCGCTCGCTCATGAATTGAACACAATTAATACATTGATGTGGGTGTGATGGGTGTGCGAAGTGTGTGATGTGAGTGGGGTGTGTGAGGTGTGTCAACAGTAGGTAACATCATGTGAGTTTCTTAAAAGTCCTTCAGCCGTTAGGAACATACACGTAGACTAAATAAACCAACCAACTAATAGATACAGAAAAATATGAAAGGAAATGCAAAAGTGGTTCCTAAACCAACACCTCTGGATACTGTAACCGCATTAATTACCTCTGCACCAAGTGTCTGGTTCAAAGCTCTTAAATCAGGTTAAACAGGTTTAGCTGACTAAGGTTACTTGCAAGATCGTATTGGCTTACTTTGCAGCTCCATTTACACGATGCAAGTTTATTGCCCAAGGCATACCATAAAATTGAAGGGCAATAAACTGGCACCGTCTAAACAACACGTATACGTCACGTGTACGTATATTATTTTACGATACGGGCAAGTTAGTTGTTGTTCAAAGCTGGTATAGCACCTGCGCCTGCGCCTGTAAACAGCACGTTCAATAAAATTGCACGAAAACCATTCTGGCATGAAAATGATTTATCATTCAAACATGAGCGAAGGAGGCAAGACGTTCAATCAAATTTAATTAAATAATTGGCAGCGCAAAAACGACTAACATCACTTGATCAATCGTACAAGGACGTGCAACTCTGTGTGTAGACGAGGCAAAACTAGCATGCAATATTATTGTATGCCATTTTATGGAAATAGCACGAGTGTAAACAGTCGCATGCACTTCTTGAATGGCAATAAAATTAAACGTGCTTTATGGCATGCGATTATTGCTCTTGCACGTTCCAGAAACTTGCATCGTGTAAATGGAGCTTTAAAGTGCGCTATTCGGTACGAGAAAAACGCTCGACTTCTTTTATTTTTTGACAGTCTTTTATTTCTGTCTACCCGTGGAATACATACTAATTCCTTAAATAAGCAGCCTGGGACCCTTAAAAATCTTAAACATTGTAGATCTAGATATTAAAAAACTCGATCAAAGAGTCAACAATCAAACCGCTGACAATGCATAAAATCGAGTAAAATGGTAGAGAGTTGTTTGAAAAGCGGACACTGGCAATAAGCTGGAATAATTCTAAGAACAAGAACAAAAAATACGTTGAACATTCTCCATTCAATTTAATAAATCAGTTTCGGCGCGTCTGTGTCAACAGCCGGGACGGTGATGTGATGACAGGAGGGCTTACGGCAGCGCGGGCGCGGCCGGCACCAAGTGTGTTCAATACTTCGTAATACCATTTACATTACAAACGAGACAACTTTAAAGATAAAATTAATTTTAATTAATATGCATAAAGCATAATGTCAAAACTTAAATGTAAATTCCTAATTATGGCTACCCGAAAAAATTATGCGCGATTATAACACTAGAATTCTCAATAATAAGCTATTCTTATATCTTTTTACGGGCAATGAAACCGTAATTTGGGTATCGTAAACGGCGCCTGTCTTAGATTGGCGAACATCATAGAATTTAATTACTGAGGGAGACTGGAATAATTGGCGACTCGCCTGTAATGGCCGCGCTTTACGGCCAAATTAATAGATTTCCGCAGCGGGACCCGCTGAACCTCCACTGAACTCATTTTGATATTAATTGCTGACCTAAAATCAGCCCACTAATATACTTTAATAATTGAAATGGTCAATTAATTATAAATTGTCCCGATGGTACTGATGTTCAGTGGTTATTGAATCGAAGGATAGCGATGTCCAACCGTTGATATAAGATTAATTATTATTGCTCTCGATATTTTACTAGGATTTGTTCTATACAAATCTGGGTCGATGTCTCACATAGCAGCCACGGCCTATAAATAATTGTATTGATGGGACAATTGGCGCCAGTATGCCGCGACTTTGTCGAACATATGTAGGTAGGTACTCGTACGTACAAATCTGTGGATATCGGAAAGTTAATTAATTACACGAGCCATGCTCGGGTAAACAGAACAATTACGACAACTGACTGACTTGAATTTATCAAAGGGAGCGTGTGTACCTTTACGTTTAATGTCAATATTGATAAATCGAATAATACCAGACTACAATTAATCATTTTGACTCAGTCAGTGATTACCTAATTAATTTAAATCATTATTGAAAAAAATTTAAAAGAGTATGCTTAGATAGTTTGGTCACGTTGAGAGGATGAATTAAAGGCGTCTAACAAAAAGTACAAGGCAGATGTGAGTGAAAAAAATTGAAAAGAGTATGCTTAGATAGTTTGGTCACGTTGAGAGGATGAATTAAAGGCGTCTAACAAAAAGTACTAGGCAGATGTGAGTGAAAACGGGTGGGGACGCCCTAGGAAGACATCATCAGATGATGATGTCTTCCTAGGGCCTTTTCCCAACTATGTTGGGGTCGGCTTCCAATCTAACCGGATGCAGCTGAATACCAGTATTTTACATGGAGCGACTACCTATCTGACCTCCACAACCCAGTTACTGGGTAATATGATGCCCCTTGGTAAGACTGGCTGTTTGACTTTCGGGCTTCTGACGACCCGTAACGACTATCAAAGATCCACGAATGACAGCCGGGACAAGGAAGACATATAATGACTTTATTGGTGATGTTCTTCGGAAAGGTCAGGTGCGTAGTACTCGCAACCAGCGTGCGTGTATGACCAGATGTATGAACGTAAACGAGGCAAAAGGAGTATGTAATTATCGTAGCAGGTGGCGTTCTGTAGTTTCTGCCTACCCCCATGGGAAGAAGGCGTGAGTTTATGTCAAAGTACCGTAATATATAGACCGTGCTCAGCGCGCGCGTGCGTTTTGTAGTAGGTACTGAAAGCATCAGGGGGTTCGCTTATAAATAAAAAGACTGTACTCGTTGTGACGTTTAATAAACAAGTTACACTCCTACCAACTTATCTGTGAAATGGCAAAAATTGGAACTACGGCCGTCATGTTGAAATGTCATTCGATTGTGTCGACGCATCGACGGTGCCGCCTCTTTCAGTTCACAGATAAGTTGGTAGGACTGTATGCACGCTGTGGCAATCTTGTCCGAGCGGTCATGGTGACAGCGCGCTTAAAGTGACGTTAGCGTGATATAGCAAACTGTGTTTCACTTGAGATACCTAAAACCTAACCCAAACCACACTCATAACTTCGTTAATTATTCCTACAATCTACTTCTACTTTGTAAAGTATTATATTATTTTTAATTATTGTGAATGTGAAGACTACGTGGTTTTTTTTATCCTTTTCTCAGTCAGTTTTAATCATAGTCTGGCATTTTTATGCGGTCAAAATTTATGCGATCTAAACAAATATCTTTTCTTTGGTACTGTTCGTCGAATCGTTGAGCTCCTTAACTTTTGAGTTGAGAAGCGTGATTACTGACAAATGCGTGCACTGACTGGACAGGTCCACTCAACCTGTGTGGTTCTTTCCTCAAAAGACCTTTTCAGACACCAATCTACATGGTCTTCACATGATCTGAGCAAGATTATGTCTGGACTTTAAAAGAGACCTCTGAGTTTGTTTTTGAGCCTTTCTTTTCAGAGAAGTCAGATAGGAAACGCCAACCTCATCTAGTTTTTAAAAATATGATTGACCTGTAAAAGTGTTTGTACAAACCAAACCTACTTAGGGATGATTGTTCAATAGGCAGATAACTTTTACCTGAAGAATAAATATGACAGTTTGACATATTTTCAATACAAAAGCTGTCAAACCGCCATATTTATTCCTCAAATAAAAATTATCTGAATATTGAACAATCAGCCCTTATAGAAATAAGGGTGAATTCGACCAAACATTTATACCCAGTATAAGTCTTAATATTCGAATAAATTTTGAATTCTTGACAGTTTCTCCAGACATAAACTGTCAGTCGTCAATTTTATTCCACGGATAAAAGATATCCAACTTTGGTTAAAATTAGCTTAAATCATTTATCATTTAATCGGTTCTATTCAATGTTTTCATCATGACACCCCCTTGTCAGCTAAACTGTTTGTCTCGTAATCTAATCATCAACTTAAACTCGCGAAGGTTGCATACTAATAGCACGTCAGGTTACAGCCTCTACAGTATCTAGGCAACTAAGTACGGTGTTGTAGAGTTTGTAAGTTACAATTCCATGCTACCCTTATTCGCTGCATGACCAAAAAAGGTGGTTAAGCAATCAGTAAAACGTCAAGGTCTATCACAGTTGTGGTGTTACAAAAAATACACGAATGGTAGAAAGAAATTATGGGTAGGTCCCACGAAAAGCAATTTAAAATCTGCAATATGTGTAAAAACTATTTAAATAACCTCGTCTAACAGTTTGAACATTAAATTAAAACAAGGCAAGGCATGTCGAACTCATTTCAAAGTTTTCGTTTTAATGTAGTATAATTAATTCCCTTTATGTATGTTTTGGTTTGATGCAGTATGCAAACTAAACGCCTACTACGTGAGCTGTGTAGCGAGCTGAAAAAAAAGTTAAAGGAAGTTCTCTTTTTGAATTAGGTATCGTTTTTGTTCTAATTTAATATTTAATTGTTTTAACGGACTGCACTCCTTTCTCTTCATAACAATGAAGAGAAAGGAGTGCTGCTTTACAATTTTTCCCGTTTTCTTTTTTTTCAGCATAAAATTTCGTGATTTTGTCACCAGTGGCTTAAGCAGTCCCTTCACTTTTAGCATTTCTTCACTTTTTCTTCTAAGATTTTTTAATTTATTGTCATTATTTATTGCTTCTCTTGAATGCTCCACTGAAGGCAAAAGCACTTCCTTCCCTACCTCTGTTTTCTCTGAAAAAGGACCCTTTGGAAGGATTAGCTCATCGTGCTGTATCCTCAGAGGTATACCGCGTTAACGTTTTGTACTTAGAGTTTCATAGTGGCTATATTATGTTCACCTAACTTTAAAGTCTAGAAGATATAGCTACGTTTAGTAGGTAGGTACTTCATCATGCTAAGGGGTTCCTATTCAGTCATAGTAGGTAAGATAGATACTTCAATTTAACCTTTTTAAATTGGACTTTACTAAATTGTGAGCTAAGGATGCATCGATACGCCTTTTTGCCGAAACCGATACTCTTATAAAAATATCTGCGATACCGATACCGATGCCAATAGGTACGCTTGTTGAATTTAAATGAAGGTAAAATAAATTCAACACAAGTTGGGTTAATTGTTTTAAATTAATATAAAAAATACAGACTAGAATGAGATTATTTGTTATTAAAATTAATAATTTATAAGTCAAGGTAGTTAATGTACATAATACACTTCTGGACACATCTTTTGGCCCACCTTGTATTTTCAGTTTCGTTTGGTCCTAGCTAAAATTTTATATTAGGTCGAGCAAAAAGTTTTTATGCAGTTTTGAACCTGGCACATTCACAATTTCATTCAATAGTCTTTTTTTGAATTTCGAACACAGAATTTAAAGAAACAAAAGACAATTTGGAGCCTGTTTGTTGATATCAAACAATCGAATACTAAGAAAACTTGGTTTTATTGGTTTACTTGGATTTAATTCTTGAAAAAGTGATTGATATCTTTGGTTTTGCAACAAACATTACTTATTCTTAACATTAAGGTGAGGTTCTATCAATAATCTATGGATACTTCACCTGAAGTCGCCGCCCAAGCTGTGGCACTTATTCAGGCCGGACACAGCCAAAGAAACGTGAGTGCTCAACTTAATTGAAGTCGATCTGCGGTCCGAAATGTTTATTGGAGGTACCTAGAGACTGGCGGCTTTGTTCGTCGCCAAGGAAGGCCACGATCTCGGGTCACAACTGAAAGGCAGGATCGATTCATCGTGACGACCAGCTTGAGAAATCGTCACCTTACCTCCATTGAGATACAAAACCAACTTCGCGACTTCCACGGAGTATCTGTGAGCGCTCGAACTGTTCGGAGAAGGTTAAAAGAACGCGATATGGTACCACACAAGCCAGCTAATGGCCCCAAACTAACGCGAGCCCACCGAACAGCGCGCCTTCATTTCGCACGCAGTCATTTAAATTGGACACAGCAAGATTGGAGCCGTGTACTCTTTTCTGATGAGTCTAAAATTGTGTTACATGGCAATGATGGAAGGAAGAAGGTCTACCGACGTAAGGGAGAGCGTTTCGCACAATGCTGCTTTGAAGAGAGGGTTGCTTATGGCGGTGGCTCATGGACTGTCTGGGGCGGTATATCCGCGAGCGGCAAAACTCAACTTGAGGTTGTTACAGGACCACGGCTGCCAACATTAAATGCTGAAAGGTACATTCGTGAGTGCTTAGAACCTCACGTGATACCATACGCGGACTATGTGGGCCCAAATTTCCTTTTTATGCATGATAATGCAAGAGCCCATGCGGCCGGCATCGTCAGGGAATATCTTCGGGATGTGAACATCACAGTTATGGACTGGCCAGCCAGAAGCCCAGACATGAACCCCATTGAGCACATGTGGGACGAGCTAAAAAGACGTGTTAGGGCTCGTCAGCCAGTTGCCCAGACGATGCAGGAGTTGAAAACTGCCATAGAAGAGGAATGGGAGATGATCCCTCAAAATTTCATAGAGCAGTTGATAAACTCTATGCCTAATCGTATGAGAGCTGTGGTAGATGCCCATGGAGGCAACACGCGTTATTAAATTAAACCTTTATTTGATAAAACATGTTTTTTATTCAAAAATCAATTGCCTTTAACAAGGCGCATATCCGACTTGTTAGGCGTAGCTCCATGTTATATGGTATTCTGAATTCAAATTTAAAACAATACGATCGAAAAAGATGGTAAAATGTATCAGGTTTAAAACTGCATCAACAGTTTTTGTTCAATCTAGCAATCATATTTCGGTAGGGGCCATCGAAACCTAAACTCTAAGGTGGGCCAATAGATGTGTCCAGAAGTGTATATAGGGTGACTGATAATTAGTGACCGATGCACAGTGGTTCCACCGTAGGCCATAAGTATTAAATTTGGTCCTCAAGCTAGGTACTTTTAACACTTACTAATTAGTTAACTTGTTGCCGCACCACACAAAAGTATAAATAGTTAGACAATAATTAAATATTTTCATTACTTTTGAGACCTCGAAAGTGAACACATTGTACGCCGCGTTATCAGTAGTGTAATTAGTGAGTCATTAGTGAACTCAAAATTCTTGGAATTGTTTGTTTGCAACCTGTTCCATTGAGAGATGGACGTCGAAGACAAAGGTATGTTTTCTTTTTTAATTCTGATTTTAGAATGATTAAGATTTAGTTTTTTGGATTTACTTGAGTGCTACGAATTAAGTAAACATAAGCATTATCCTCTGCATTCACTGAGACTTTTAACTATGGCCCCTCAATCTCCCTCGTATAATTTATATATCAAAGTAAAGCTAAATTATTCTAGTATACTACACTATAACCTTCTATTGCTCATTTTTGCTCCTTTTTTATTTATGAGGGGGCTACGTGTTCGTAGGCAACTGCTACGAAATGGTTAATTTTGCTACAAATTATTTTGTTTCTTGTTTTAGGTACTTTTTACCAATGCACCTATTCAAGAATGGATATTTTTCATCTCTGGCACAAGGCCAGCGGGTCAGACACAGAAAGGGCTGGTTTTGTCCGGAGCAAAGTGCTCGAGATGGTACCAGATTCTGATAAAGTTGATACTGAAGACCTGTATAAACGCATTTGCTATATTAGCAAGAAGCTTTCGGAATTTTGGAAAAAAGCAAACAGAGGTGTCGATAAGCTAACGAAGCTGCATTCGGAATGGTTAAATAGTCAAGAGACCGTCAATATGAAAAAGACAGAAGCATCATCGTCTGCATGTGAGGCGCCGAAATCAAGTAGCTGTGTTTCTTTGAAAACGGGTCGGCCAAGAACAGATTTCGCAAATTGCAGCAAACGTACTAAACGTAGAAGATTGGCAGAACTTTCAAAGGTTGATGAGACTGCTGTTACGACGTTAATGAACACGTCCAGCCAATCTGATACTGATCACAGAGAAGTTAGCTCAAATGAAGTTCTGTCCCTTATCACGGAGGCAAAACTCACCAAGCATCAATACTTGTTGATAAGGGAGTTTATCAACTCACATAAGTCACCGATTTTGCCATCTTATCAAAAAGTGTTAGACGCCAAAAAATATTGTTACCCAGACACCGTGAAAATATCTGAAAAGGTGGCGGAAGTCGAACTACAAAGTTTACTGGACCACACAGCCACACGCATACTGGAGTCGCAAAAGGAAATTTTAGCAAGTATGGATTATGCGTCTATAGGTAGTTTAATTTTGATTGGAAAATGGGGTTTTGATGGAAGCTCAGGGCACAGTGAGTATAAGCAGAACTTCTCCAATGATGATCCAGACCTGACAGATGGAAGTTTGTTCGTGACGTCGTACGTGCCTTTGCGTCTTGTGTCTTTAGTGGAGACTACAGGTGAGGAGACTATTGTGTGGAAAAATCCTCGACCTTCCTCTACGAGGTACTGTCGACCTGTTCGATTCCAGTTCGCTAAAGAAACAAAAGACCTGTCAAAACTGGAGGAAACGTACATCAAAGAAAAAATTGATGCCTTGGTTCCCACGTCGTATAGACTAAATAACAGTAATGACGAAGTGGAAGTGAATCACATGTTGCATTTCACCATGGTGGATGGCAAAGTTTGCAGTTCTTTAAGTGACCTACACACATCCAGATGCTATTTATGTGGAGCTCGATCCGCCGAAATGAATTCTGTTGATTTATGCTTACAAAAAGAGATCGACGTAACGAAGATAGAGTTCGGGTTGTCTCCACTACACTCGTGGATTAGATTTTTTGAATGTTTGATCCACATTTCATATCGCCTAGACGTAAAAAAGTGGCAAGTCAGACTGCCTGAGGACCAGGAATCGGTAGCCCAGAGAAAACTACGAATCCAGAGAGAGCTAAGGCAGAAGTTAGGGCTAATTGTCGACAAGCCACGCAGCGGAGGTAGCGGAACCTCCAACGATGGAAATACGGCGCGCAAGTTTTTTGCAAACTCTGCCATCTCGGCCGAAGTAACCGGAGTCAATAAGGACGTCATTGACAGGTTTGCAACAATTTTGAATTGCCTTTCGTCTGGATATGCAATAAACTGCCAAAAATTCAAAGTGTATGCTTTAGACACAGCTCGACTGCTGATTCAACAATATCCATGGTTTAATATGCCACCTTCAGTGCACAAAATCCTGATTCATGGCTCCGAAGTGATGGAGCAGATGATGTTGTCTGTGGGAGAGCTATCTGAAGAAGCAGCAGAGTCTAGCAATAAAAATTTAAAGGCATTCAGACTAAATAATACCCGGAAACATTCACGAGTTGTGACAAACACAGATTTATTAAATCGTTTGCTTTTACATTCGGATCCATTTATAACGGGCCTCAGAAAATTACCTAGGAAAAAAAAGACTGTCCTTTCTGAGCTTGTAATTAGTTTATTAGATTAGTTATCTAATTTGTAGATTATTAGTTGTTTCATTTGTAGATCATCATTAGCTCAAGTATTATCATGTAATACTTAGCCTACTCTAAGTTCATAATAACTACCTAATTAATGATATCTAATTGTGTTTAGTTAAGGTACATAAGCTATAATTTAAGTTATTTTAAATTGTAATTAGTAAGATATTATGATACTGTAACTTTTTAATTTTGAGAATTGTTTTTGTATGATCATAGGATTGTGTTAAATTAAATTAATTATTTTTTTACTGTTTTTTTGCAATAATAAATATTTTTACTGTAAAATATGGTCTTTGATTACTTGTTAATACCATTTTTAGTCGATTTGGTTAGATATAATAATCAACAGTTCAAATTTATACGACATCGGCACTTTTGGCCGCTTTACTTAGAGCGCGGAACCACTGTGCGATGACACACTTGTTAAACACATGACTATACTCATGATAACAAACAACTTTTACTATGGGACCAAACCAGAAATCGCGAAAAAAAAAACATTCATGTTCGTATAACTCGTCAAAATGTAGGGAGCAGATGATTTTTTTCGCGATTTCAGGTTTGGTCCCATAGTAAAAGTTGTTTCAGTATCATGTGTTTAAGTATCGGTCACTGATTACCAGTCACCCTATATAAACTAACAGATTTAAAATAATAATATGTACATACATGGTGTATAAAAAAACCGGTCAAGAGCGAGTCGGAATCGCGCGCCGAGGGTTCCGTACCATCATTTATATGTAATTTTTGTTGATGATTTCTGTAAAACTGTGTTATTTACACACATTGTTTTATTTTTCCTGTAATCTATACATAAACTTCTATCACATAGAATAATTTCAGATTGTTCTCTAGGCAAACTTCGGAGATAAGGGGGGGGAACGATATTGTTTTTAACATTTTTCATCAAAAGTCGAAAACTATGCGGCTTAAAAAAAAGAAAAAAAAATGTTTGAGTATGTGCAAACAGCGCTCTTTCATATGATACCCCACATGCCCTAGTAGCCAATTCGAATTTTTAAGACCCCCTTTCAGTCCCTGTTGCAAAAAAAACATATATATTTTTATTTCTTTCTTATATGAAAAATAGTTGGGCGAACGTCATCTAATAGTGTTCCATATTTCAAGTTGATAGCGTTAGTAGTAGAGGACAGACAGACAGACTGAGTTACACCATAAGGGTTCCTTTTTACCATTTTGGTACGGAACCCTAAAAAGGAGGGGAAAGGATCATAGGGCATCAAAAAATTCGTCCGCATCGCTGTCGACAGGAAAAGGGCCCAACAGGGAAAGGCAGGCCAGGGAAAGGCAGGCAGCATTGCCACGTTGTATGGCAAGGAAGGTGGGACGGCGCAAGGGTATTGGACACATGTTACATCCCATACCAAAGGCCGACCTCACTTCCAAGGCATTATGGTCATTCCGTCAGGTCTCTTTCCATCGTCGCATGCCAAGCCGTTGGGACGGTCACCACGGCCAGTGACAAGAGCACGATGGATGATGTCATCAATGCTAGCGTGCCGTGCTATCCGGCCTGCGCTCTTACTGCAAGATAGGCCATGGTGTCCGAGGCAGTCTACAGTTTCACCACACTGGCAGCGATGCGGAGCCCCGCAAGGAGCGCCCAATTTAATTAATAATTAAGGTTAATAGTTTTAGTAATTGAAATTAACACTATTATGATTTTTGTTTAAAAAACAAAGTATTCTCAAGTTTTGCTGAGATAGGCGATTTCGCAAGTCTGTTTGACCTCAAGTCAGGTCAGGTCAGGTCTCATGACCTGCTGTGGAAAATAGTCTCTCAGATCAGATAGATCACACAAACACACTCACACACCCACCCACACACACACACACAACACAATACACGCCTTACTAAACTAGTCTTAGATTTGTAAACCGACATATTTCTTTATGCTCAATCGCACTCCGACCCACAAGATACAAGCCCTGCTTAGTTTGTGGGTCAACGGTCAAACCTTGCATTGTTGTGATGTACAAAGTTAAATTTGTGTTTGTGTATACTGTCATCACCTTTTCTTTTGTCAATAAAACTTTTTGTATTTGTATTTGTATATTTTTGTATTTAGATGCGACAGAACTCATTTGGAAACTAAAGTATTTCTGCGCCATTTTTTTCATGTTTAGGTATAAGACGTCATTGTTCGTGCCTCATTTGCAATGAAATAGACGACCCAGCACGCGCGTTTACAATACTTTATTGAAGCGCGAAATTTCAAAAGTATCGTTGTACCGGCAATAAAAATATCGCCGATATATCGGCATCGGTATCGGTATCAAATGCACCCTTAATGAGAACATACACACGAACAGCACATAGCACAACTGAGAAATCGAAGTGAGCCTGTAAGACTACCAACCAACTGTAAGTTTGTGCAACATGAACTGAAGTGTGGACTTCTTGAACTAGGACAATTTATTAATCATGAGACAAAAACAGTCCATTCCCACAAGTTTCAAGCATCGGCAGCGTGTGACAGTTGTAACAGCTTTACGAGGAAACCAGTGTTTATAGTTAATCCGTACCACTGTAGTAATCAGGAACTTTCCTTATTTACTACCTTTATGTTTAGCCGACATCATGCGGTCCCTATTATCTACTAACTGGTTAAGTTTGTTTAGTTATTTTATTAACTTCGCTGAAATTGCTGACAATATACTTACATTTCTCCTATTTATTTATATGGAAAATGATATTATTTACCTACATGTGTTCAAATAAACAGACGGTTATTACATTATTGATATTTTGTTGGAAATATTGTTTCATAAATAAACAATAATATATTCATAATATCGCTGAACAGAACTCGAAGCTACTGGGTTCTCGGTAATCGACATTCGAGTAGTTTCCCATAACTTGCTCTTATGCTCTTAATCCGTTAATAATATCAATCATTCCGCTATAATCCGTTTCATAAGCTTCGACTAACTGTAGGGAATTATTCTTATAGATATATCGCTAATCTGTCTATTTACCTACTAGAAGCCACATTTACTTCTTCTGTCTGGGTTTCGAACTGACTTAAAGGTTTCTTTTGCTTTACTTGAACTTTCTCTGTCTTGCTTGAACCAGTTCCGTCGATAGCAGTACATAGACTTAACTCTTTTTGAACGATGTCTGGCTTTAGTGATAGTTTTTTGTCAATTTTTCATGTATGTACCTAATTTTGTTATAACCAACTACGGTGGAGCCCAAAATCTGGGTAATGTTTTTGTTAAATAATCTACATAGATTAAACCCGCTTTACAAAACACAATAGCTTACCAAACTTACATCTAATACTATAAACTGAGCTTAAGAAGATAAATCGAAGCGTGGTTTATTTAGCTCGGTGTGTAAGTGAAATGGCGTTATGGTTGTCTAGTTCGACACGCGAGATAGAAGACTCTTACGCACACCGGAACTAAACGCGGCTCGTATAAATGTAGATTTATGACAAAATGCTATACGTAGATAAATTGTTAACGTAATAAGTTCTTAACATATTTAAATACCTTCGAATTACTGTTTACATATAATCGTATGAAACAGAAAATAGACGGTGCTACTTTGGAATTTTTTTCTAGGGAAAAAATTTCAAGTAATCATGTTTCCGTTTTAGTAATACAGCAGTAGACAACATAGTCAAATAACTCATAATGGAAAATCCAAATGATTTCACCATATACATTTGGTTTTACATCAATTTTTAAAAACAAAAAACTTATCGATGTGTTCCCTTAAGTGGTTAGTTTGAAACGGTTTCAGTATCGACAACATGTTTATTACAAACACATTGCTTTCTTATTTCTCTCAGCACCCAACGAACCGCATAAATTACCGCTTTCCTGCGACTCGTTGAATGTTGCTTTATTTTTTGCAACTTAATTTATAGCACTGTAGAATGTACTGAGAAAATTTTCTGTTTGAAAGTATCGTCACAATATCAAAATAAACCTTTACAAAGCCGTCTTAGGAGTTACGACTCGAAGGCTGTGTCATCATAATAAAATGCAAATTGACACAGATTTAATCCGGACTTATACCGCGGAGCCTAATAACTGTTAATAATCCGGGAGAGGCGACGCGCAGCCTCGGCCGTGTCACGATATCACATACTAATACATACTGCCCGAGTTTACTCGATTGTATTCCAACAGCTAAGTACGGCTTACATTGCACCAAATACCTACGATTATGGACAATCTCTCTTTATTATATTTTCCTTATTTTCCTAACACTGTTTCAGTTTTCAATTACTTAGGCGTTTTTCAGAACCACGAAGTGAAGTTTTTATAAGAAACTTTATAACAAAACAAGTGTCTATCGTAGTCTGCCAAACATAGGACACAGTTTGTGAAATTGTTTTCTCTCAAACTAAGATAAAAGCCGAGACACGAAAATGTTGGCTTTCTGAAAACTCGACATTATTATATGCTTCAGTAAAATATTGTTGCTACGAGCTCAAAGCTAGCTTGTACCGTTACAAACTGCGCTTAATGTTCGATTAGGTACTTTGAACTGACGCCATCAACAGGCGCAACTACTTACTAAGTAATAGAACTTAATGTTCTTCCACGAATAAGATATTGCTTGCTTTGATGATGTAAGTTAATTATACTAAGAAGGCACATATTAGGAATTAACAATATTCCAGCTAACGTGCTAGTTATCTTAGTCAGTTTATCCAGTCATCATCTGCCTAGCCTTTTCCCAACAATGTTGGGGTCGGCTTCCAGTCTAACCGGATGCAGCTGAATACCAGTATTTTACATGGAGCGACTGCCTATCTGACCTCCACAACCCAGTTACTGGGTAACACGATACCCCTTGGTAAGACTGGTTGTCAAAGATCCACGAATGACAGCCGAGACCAACGGCTTAACGTGCTTTCCGAGGCACGGAGGAGTCTCGGTATGTAAAGATGGTCACCCATCCACTGACCAACCCCGGCAAGCATAGCTTAACGAGCCACGAGCTCCTCAGTCAGTTTATCCAGTATAATCGGATAACTGCCACCAAGGTCTAATAAACAAGAAAACATTCGGTCCACAAGCTCCAAACCCTCCCGGGTAGGCCCAGTCGTTAGCAAGGGCTGAAATAATGAAATGTAAATTAATACATCATCTTGGATTAGCAGAGGATTGAGTTCTTTAATCCTATTAGTCCGACTTGTCGTTAACGATAGGCCTGTATTACAATATGCCGACAATTATTCAAATCACTACGATTTTTAATTGGGTCACTTTTGATAGTAAGAAAGGGCCGAGTTAAACCGAATAATCGAGCAGATGTTTGAAAGAAAGATATAAACAGATATTTATTTCGGTGCGAAGCTGAGCGCTTCCATTTCTAATGGATATGTAAGGCCTACTAATTAAACTTTTTTAATCTGAGCAGCGGCAGCAAGGTGTCGACGCCTTGAGGCCACTCGGCCTCATCGAGATAGCTCTTTCTCAATTTAAGGATCTCGGCCAAACCCTCTGATAAGCCCCAGATTTAGCGCTGAGCGAATTTGTTCGGGTAATTTACTTTCCAAGTTGCGAAGACAATAAAAGTTGGCGTCGGCTTTACTTTTGAGTAGCTTTATTTTGTTTTGTGTAATGAAGACTTATTTTACAAGCGGTAAGTTTCTTTTTTGTTAAAAGACTCTGAGTAAGTTTAGCGTAGTCTGTGTAGATAGTTGGGGAACGATAATGAGATTCAGCAGCCGCTATACATTACCGACTCGCTCTGTAGATATGTATTCGTAGACTGCAGGTAAGTGGGCAATCTCCGTTTGTGTTGCCTTGATTTATAGATCTAATTAAATACCTTTACGCAGACCATGAATTGTCTCAGAATCCCCGGTATTTCGTTTCCGTTTACCAATGTAATAAACGTCTACGTGTGTAGAAGATATTAATTCAGATGTGGTTATCATTGTAGTTCTAAGTAGTAAGTACTACAGCTGCAATACCTAGAATAGAAATTATTAATTAGAATGTAATATGCACTCTCCCTACCAAAGTTACCTTTATGAAATTATACACCTTACAATTATATAGCCTTCACTAGCGGCTTCGCCCGCTTGCATGTCGGAAATTATCCCACGGGAAAGTACTACCGAGATAAAAAGTATCCTATGTCCTAATCCAGGACATGGTCTACCCGTGTGCCAAATTTAATCCAAATCCGTTCAGCCATTTTAGCGTGAAAACGTATAACAAACAAACTCGCTTTCGCATTTATAATATTAGTTAGGATTAAGTATATCAAGTAATGTATTTTTAGGGTTCCGTACCCAAAGGGTAAAACGGGACCGTCCGTCTGTCTGTCGTCTGTTTCATGAACTATGATAGTGACGTTGAAATTTTCACAGATGATCCATTTCTGTTGCCGCTATAAGAACAAATATTAAAAAAAACAGAAATGTGAATGAGAACAGAAACGTGATTTTTTTGCCGTTTTTTCTAAATAATTGTACGGAACCCTTTGTGCGCGAGTCCGACTAGACTAAAAAAAAAACCCGAAAAACCGGCCAAGTGGCCGGTTTTTAACTTTTTTATGTAACGTGGCGACTGTATTTTTCTTTTTACTAGGAAAAGAAACAGAAAAAAGCTCATTATTTGCTTTGCTTTCATGTTTTGACATGATGAGGTTTTTTAAAACCTAACAAAAAGTAAAAAAAAAAATGAAGTGAATAAGAATTTTAAATACCTAAAGTAAGACCAATCTTTGACTTTGCATTTAAATCACAAAGCATTTCGTAAAATTGGACCGGACTGAAATGGGGAAGCTGACCGAGAGATGTTTTCGTGTTTCGTCGCAAATGTCAACCGACAGATTGTCGGGTATCGCAGCATCTCCGGATAGTAAGATTAAGGATGCGTGTCACGGACCCTGGTCGGCTGGACCTGTCAACGACGACCTCATCTATCAACCCTTTCTCACTACGGGTAAAATGTAGTAAAAACTTCGTTTATATACAGTCACCTAAACAGCTGATTTCAGCGGCTTGCTCTACAGGGTGTCCCGTAAATAATGGATCAAACGTAACGGGTAGGTAGCTTACCTAATTTCCAACAACTAATTTGAATATTAAAAAAAAAAACCGTTACAGTAACCAGGATATTAATTTTTTTTCGAATTTTACGATTTTGTCTTCCAGAATTAAGCTTTTTTAATGCTGTCGCTGCAAATGATGACATTTTTAGGTATGATTTTTATTTAACATTTCTGAATAGCTTACTAATGTTATAAGATACCATTTTTTTGAATACCGTTTTATTTGCCTTAGAAAAAAAATCTTGAGTTGAAAAGTTTTTTCTTTACGATGTTAGGACCAAAATTGAAAAAATTCTCCTGTAAAAAAAATGTATGACACCGAAAACCACCATTATTTTAAAAACTTGTACATTTAATAAGGTTTGCAAATTGGTGTAAAACTTACGTCTAGTCTTTATCGTTACAAAGATATTGCTATGAATGTGATGAAGACAGAAAATAAATTAAATTGGTACTATTCCATTTTTTCATTTTCGTAATGGCTTATGCTTGAATGCTTGTAATCGAAGCAGGTACTCGTAGTTAAGCGGCTAGCATATTCCGACCCGATGACGTCATCTGTCCGGAATTTGGGACCGCTACCTGTGGCGGAGTTGCACCTCAGTCAGCGTGAAGGGGATAGATAGCGCCGCTTTTGTATTTTTGGTAAATTGGTATGAAGTTGTACATTCTAGTCCTTGTCGTTACAAAGATAATTGCTATGAATCTGAGAGGTGCTCCAAATCAACGTTAATAAAAAAAATAAAAAAGTGTGTACATTTAAACTTTTTCTTTAAAATGTGTAACTGTAGTATTTCAGAGGCAATGTTCATTGAATTATTGAGGCGTATGAAAAGAATTAGGAGGCCGTACTAAAAAAAACAGTTAGTTCAAATAAATCGTTTTATTTGGTTTTTACAATAAATGTTCGAATTGCCTTCCCTCTACAAGAATGCAAAGTCTGCATCTCCTAATAAAGGAAGCTCTTATCCGACGGACAAAACGGCTTTGGTTTATTTCTGATGCAGCAGATTGGATGCGCTGTCGTAATTCTTCTTCCGACGTTATGGATTCTTGTAGACCCTGTCTTTTAAACATCCCCAGTAAAAAAAATCTAGGGGATTTAAATCCGGAGATCGCGGAGGCCACAAAATTGGTCCTAATCGGCCGATCCATCTGTCCGGATAACTTTCATCAAGGTGCGCCCTTACTGCCGTCGCATAGTGAGCGGGGCACCCATCATTTTGCAACCACATTGCTTGCCGTACGTCTTCTGGAACGTTTTCTAATAACCTTGGCAACTCATTCCTTAAAAAATGGAGATAATATTCGGCGTTTAGAGTAGCTGGTAGTTCAAAGGGCCCTATTATTTGCCCATTGATTATTCCCACCCATAAATTTATTTTAAATTGATGTTGGCTCCTGTCCTCTCGCATCAAATATGGGTTTATCAGCTGCCAACTGTGCAAATTATGCAAATTTAAATATCCATCTCGGCGGCATGAAGACTCGTCACTCCATAAAATCTTGTTAAAAAACTGCGGGTCCGCCCGAATCATTCTAAGCATCCTTTGGCAAAATTCTATTCTTGGCTGGTAATCACGCGACGTCAGCGTTTGAACACGTTGCACGTGATATGGGTGCAATCGGCACCGTTGTAGCACTCGATGCACCGTCGATCTAGAAATTCCTACGCGTCGCGCTATGACGCGAACGGAGACTGACGGATCTTCCTCGATTTCTCGAAGAATGACTTCGTCATTAACTTGTCGCGGTCGTCCTTCACGGGTACCACCAACTCCGGTGCCAAGAATTCTTCCCTCAAGAAGCGCGTTATGCACTCTAATAAAGACGCGATAATCGGGATAACGAACCAGGTTCGGGTATCTTTCACGGTACAATCTTGCAGCCGCCCTGGCATTACCTCTTGCTTCTCCGTAGATAAAATGCATTTCGGCGTACTGCCGTGGCGTGTACTCATAACGAGGCATTGGGCTGAATAAGGTTTCAGCGCTACTGCACACACGTACAAGCACACACAAACGAATGTTTTCGGAGTCCGTAGGATCGCCAAGTCGTTTGTCCAATACGCAAAGAGTTCCAAATCGATAGGCAAAGCAAAGTCCAAAAACACAGCACAAGTCAAATTTTACAGAAGAAAACACCGAGCCACTGACCGGGAGCGAAAGTTGTCTGACGTAGCAACTCGAAGAGAGACTAGTTACAACTAAACTAATAAAATCAAGCAACAATGAAGCCTGTATGAGTGAAGGGCGCAGGAAAGAACAAAAGAACCTGCGCAACTTCATACCGATTTAACCGATTTACCAAAAAGCGGCGCTATCTATCCCTTTCACACTGACTGAGGTGCAACTCCGCCACAGGTAGCGGTCCCAAATTCCGGACAGATGACGTCATCGGGTCGGAATTATGCTATCCGCTTAACTACCTGCTTCGATTACAAGCATTCAAGCATAAGCCATTACGAAAAGGAAAAAATGGAATAGTACCAATTTAATTTATTTTCTGTCTTCTTCATCACATTCATAGCAATATCTTTGTAACGATAAGGACTAGACGTAAGTTTTATACCAATTTGCAAACCTTATTAAATGTACAAGTTTTTAAAATAATGGTGGTCTTCGGTGTCATACATTTTTTTTACAGGAGAATTTTTTCAATTTTGGTCCTAACATCGTAAAGAAAAAACTTTTCAACTCAAGATTTTTTTTCTAAGGCAAATAAAACGGTATTCAAAAAAAATGGTATCTTATAACATTAGTAAGCTATTCAGAAATGTTAAATAAAAATCATACCTAAAAATGTCATCATTTGCAGCGACAGCATTAAAAAAGCTTAATTCTGGAAGACAAAATCGTAAAATTCGAAAAAAAATTAATATCCTGGTTACTGTAACGGTTTTTTTTTTAATATTCAAATTAGTTGTTGGAAATTAGGTAAGCTACCTACCCGTTACGTTTGATCCATTATTTACGGGACACCCTGTATGTTTACAGTTTACTATACCTAAGTACTGCGGGCACAACTTTTGTCAAAGTATGTATTATATTCAACGTTATGTTGTCGTATGTAAAAAGCTTCGATCAATAATAGCACAAAAAGGGTATTTTTAAAACAGAACAAAATGAAAGCGTTTACTGATTTTGAAAAATGCTCAAGTGTTGACATCGAATATTGAAGTTTGACTTAATTTTCAAGGTTTTCAACTTCCAACTAGGTAAGGCAAGAAGTTAGGTAGGTATCTTACGTTAGGGCGAGATTACACATGCAACTTGCACAAAAGTATGCAAGTAGCTTGCATGACGTGTGCCATAACAACTTCAGATTACTGAATGCCACAATAGCTTGTCAGCTGCTTGCTTAGTTTTGTGCAAGCTACAGGCATATGTATTCCAGCCCTTAGGTTTTATCAGTGCCGGTTTTAGCACTACGGGCGGCGGGCAAGGGCAAGGTTTTTGTAATACTTTTGGAGAGTAGAAGGGCTATAGTGTTTAGTCTTTGCTTAGTTCCTGTATATTAGACTATACCAATGTATAGTTTAATAAGAGATCTTTGTCAACTCGTGCAGACAGAATGTGGGATGCAAGGCCGAACGAAGCGAGCTCAAAAAATTTTGTATCCCTCGGATATACCTATTTTTTTTTTAACATTAGTAAATTAGGAAAACGCAAGACACAAGAGCGAGCAAAGCGAGTTCGAAAATTTTAATACCCCATCTCGGAAAGCTTAGGTTTTCTTTTGACCATTCTTACAGAATAAGGAGTTACTGTTTTGACTGCAGACAATTTTGAGAACTCAGAGATTGTAGGATGCCAGATCGAGCGAAGTGAGCTCAAAAACTGTTGTTATCCTGCTACGGTTAGGTTTTCTTTTGGCCAATCATATAATTATATAGAAATAGGAGTAACTTTTTCGACTTGTGCAGAAAAGTTAGAAAAATTAGAGAATTTAGGGTGCGAGAGTGAGCGCAGTGAAATTTTTTATTCCCTACGTTTATATTTTGCATTACGTCCGGGGTATTCTAATGGCTTTAACTCAAAACTCAATGCAGTTGATCTCGTCGTCGTCGTCGTTGTTGTTGGTCTCGTCTATCTAGACGAGACGGGAAACCAGAAATTCTTGCCTGGCGACTTTGTGCGGTCGCCCAACCGCGCCCTGTGCTAACGCCGCTACATGTTCACAGTATCAATAATCTCAAATAAATGAGCTTTATAATAAATAACACACCAAGAGCTGCAAAGCTCAACAAATTATCAACTTTTACGGTATTCTTTCTAATAAAACAAAGAGTTTTAAACATTTTAACTTGTCTACCCCAAAAATCTCCATGTAGTTACCGTAATTATAATAGCCGCTGTTTAACTTTAATAAAGGAAATGTAAGGCTAACCCGTACTTAAAGTTGATGCTTTATATCACCACACCTAATTCCAGTGGGCCTTCAGTGAGGTACAGTGGCGAGCATAAATACCTTATATTTACGCAAGATTCAAAAGTGATTTTCTCATAATGTGGTGTGTTATGAACGTAATATTATAGAAACCATACTGTTATCAAATGGGACTTTACTCAAAGTTATGCAACTATTCTTTAAGAGAAAATCGCTTTTGTATTTTGCATAACTGCAAGGTATTTATGCTCGTGACTGTACAATGTCGAGGACGGGACGGCGGGCGGTCCCCTGCTGACTTGACACATCTCTTTCGGACCATGTATATTGCATATTGGTGATATTGGGTGATATTCGACTCCACTAAGATTAGTTCGGTTCGGAAACGTCAATAACACAATAGAGTCAAGAAAATCGTGTATCATCGAATAAGCTTGTACGTATAAATCATTTAGCCTTTTTCATATTCAAAATAGTTTTAGGTACCGCTTCATAATGATTTAAGATAATACTTACACGGAACCCAGATCCCAGAGCAATGAGCATTGCCAATTAGATGCCTGAATAACTGTTTACATCTATATGTATTTGGGTATATATGTACATCTACGTCGTCCCTAAAGACGCCGGTGGCGACCGTTAATTGTCACTTTAGGCATGACCTACTAAGCAGCTGTATACCTTTACATGACCTACTAGATTCAGCAATGTCGTGAGGCAATTACAGACACTATTTGTAGATATAATGAGTAATCTCGCATTATTATCCTAGTAAATACAGCGTTTAGTAAAAAAAACTATGACGCGCAACAAAAGTCTCCGTTTACCTCATAAAATTGCATACTTCAGCTGTTAGGAAACTTTTATATGGTAATGAATACGCTTAAGCGAGCTGAGTAGGGTTGTCAGTCACGTGACGTGCCGTGCACTCGTCCGTGGATAACTGCCAATAGCAGTATGTTTTACCCTGCCATTAAGTTACGCTATGTTATATTATGTCTACGTGGCTCCGAGTCTGCGTCAAACCTGCAGCCGCATTTAAAACAACCCCTTTTACTGTAATTACTAGATACCGACCAACTTTGACTCACGAACACACGACATTTGTGATTTCATTCGTTGGAACCAATTTAACACGCTAATGCTATTTCTCTTCGCAAAATATACGAATATACCGGTCCATTACTTTTTTACTCGTATTTGTAATAGAGCTGAAATTTAACGTATCGACCGGCAATAAAATATAGGGTTGGTCGTAAAGAAGCCAATACTTTGACTAGCAGAGGCTGCGAAGCGAATGTTTGTGTGTATCTGGGAGCGTTTCCCGCTATAAATCACCTCATGAGTGTGGGAAAATAGTTAAAGCGGAAGATGCGGTCTGCAAGTGGGCATCGGCGATACGCTCCGTGCCCACAGCGCGCGCATTTACATACTCGCGCACAAAAATGCTATATTTATACTATATCTTCCTAAAATATTACCGCGTCTTCCAAGCACTTATATACCCATATAAAATAAATAGCATCTATTTTTCAAGTGTCCACGTTGCAGGTAATCGAAATGAGAGCCCAAGTTTTCGTAGGCACGAACTTTCTGAGTGTCGTCTCATGGCTAAGGGTACAAAATGAATTATTATACTGTCTCAGGGAAAAAAATCACTTCCTCAAGTAATGAAAACTCGAGCTGATGCGCTCGAGTGCTGGTACTCCAGTCCGGCGGATATTACGGCAATATATTTCAATTACACATAAGAAAAAGAACAAGTCGTTTGAAGTAGCTGAAAGGCCAGATTACAGTCGTGGAGGAAATAATAAGGAAGACCCTGCTAACGAGCCGGGGACGGCAACTTTTAAAAAGGAAACGTGTGGGGAGGCAAGATGCTTGTTGAGAGTGATTAAATTTTATAAGTATTATTATTTTCAGGTACACCGCGCGAGTGCCTGGAAAAGGTAAAAATAACTTTGCATTTTTTATGTTTAAAGCTAGATTAATGTGGATGTTTTTTGTTTTCATGTTTGTGACATTTTCCTGGTTTATTGTACCATGGTTTTAGTTGGAATTTTTACTATCAGTTAAAGCTTTTTGTTGGTAAACCACGGGTGTACAGGAAAACAAATAAGTTTTTAGCTTGGCTGCGTATGTATTTTTGGTGAGCAGGGAAGCTGGGCGCGGACGTAGGGCGAAGATTTGTGCGATTCAATGGAATTTAATTACTCGCTAGCGGCCCAGCCATAACGACGCAAAAATATTTATGTTTATTGTCGGGGCTAATGCCGGAATGAGACCGCACACGGACCGCTCCACGAGATGCACTTAATGTGCCTATATAATTAATGAACGCACTTTCACGATTATAGGTCATTCAAATAAAATAATGACAGATGAGTGGGAAAACAAAGTTATTTAATTATATTTAAAAGACTGGTTTCACAATCTCTTGCAAGTCGCCAATAAGACAGTTGCTTATGTCATTCGCTTTCTTCGATTCGTCGGTATAATTATAGTGATTTTCTTCTAAATATTAGGTTGGGGAAAAAGTCTTTTCGCATTATAGTATGTATGAACTTAAAATAAAATCTCTTTGGCTATAGTATTTGTATCTGGCTGGTTTTGGTATCATTGAAAGTTTAAATTTTAAAGAACATAATTCCAAATTCAAATTAGGAAAATGTGTGATTTTCATTTGTTTTTCGTACTGTCAAGATGAGTGAATCTAATGAAGAAATTCGATACATTTTAAAATTTTACTACAAAAAAGGTAAAAATGCAACGCAAGCCGCGAAAAAAATTTGCGATGTTTATGGACCCAGTGCAGTGTCTGTGAGAGTAGCATAAATTTGGTTTAAGCGTTTTTAATCCGGAAATTTTGATGTCAAAGATGCTCGTCGCTCTGGTCGCCCTATTACGGATAAAATGGATGCCATTTTTGAAAAAGTGGAGCAAGATCGGCATATCAGTAGTTACGACGTAGCTGAAGAACTGAGAATTGACCACAAAACAGTTTTGGCGCATTTGAAAAAAACTGGGTACACAAAAAAGCTCGATATTTGGGTACCTCACGAGCTCACTGAAAGAAACCTAATGAACCGTGTACTCATTTGTGATTCTTTATTACGACGTAATGAAACCGAACCATTTTTGAAGAAGCTGATAACTGGTGATGAAAAGTGGATCACGTACGACAAGATCGTGCGAAAAAGGTCGTGGTCAAAGGCCGGTCAGGCTTCACAGACTGTGGCGAAACCCGGGTTAACTCGCAACAAGGTGATGCTGTGTGTGTGGTGGGATTGGAAGGGCATTATTCATTATGAGCTGTTACCACCAGGCAGGACCATCGATTCTGAACTCTACTGCGAACAACTGATGAGATTAAAGCAAGAAGTTGAGAGAAAGCGGCCGGAATTAATCAACAGAAGGGGTGTGGTTTTTAATCATGATAACGCTAGACCTCACACATCTTTAGCCACTCAGCAAAAATTAAGAGAGTTTGGCTGGGAGGTGTTAATGCATCCGTCGTATAGTCCTAACCTTGCACCTTCAGATTTCCACCTGTTTCGGTCTCTTCAGAATTCTTTAGGCAGTGTCAGGTTAACATCACGAGAGGACTGCCAAAACTACTTGTCGCGGTATTTTGATCAGAAGTCCCAAAATTTCTATAGCAATGGGATCATGTTCCTACCTACAAGATGGCAAAAAGTTATCGAACAAAATGGTACCTACATACTTTAGATAAATGTAAATAATGTGTATTAAAAAATGTTTTGAATTTTCTTAAAAAATGCGAAGAAACTTTTTCCCCAACCCATTATGTACTTCTTATTATTTTCTTCTTATTTAGCAAGCGTTCGTTATCATACTCCGATGTTATTTCGTGGACAATAGTGTGGGAGTGGGTTATACGTTTTTTCGACTGTATGATAACTACTTTGTTAATGCTGTAATGTATAACTGTTTTTTGTCCCAAATAAATAAATAAAATATCATTGTAATAGCGTGTTGCAGCAAGGCTTAAGAGGCTGTGTCCAGTTAAGAATAAAATAAATAAATAAATAAAATATCATTGTAATAGCGTGTTGCAGCAAGGCTTAAGAGGCTGTGTCCAGTTAAGAATAAAATAAATAAATAAATAAAATATCATTGTAATAGCGTGTTGCAGCAAGGCTTAAGAGGCTGTGTCCAGTTAAGAATAAAATAAATAAATAAATAAAATATCATTGTAATAGCGTGTTGCAGCAAGGCTTAAGAGGCTGTGTCCAGTTAAGAATAAAATAAATAAATAAATAAAATATCATTGTAATAGCGTGTTGCAGCAAGGCTTAAGAGGCTGTGTCCAGTTAAGAATAAAATAAATAAATAAATAAAATATCATTGTAATAGCGTGTTGCAGCAAGGCTTAAGAGGCTGTGTCCAGTTAAGAATAAAATAAATAAATAAATAAAATATCATTGTAATAGCGTGTTGCAGCAAGGCTTAAGAGGCTGTGTCCAGTTAAGAAATGCGATAGGCTAATAAGTTCAAAGTTTATAATCAATCAATCTGCCTAGCCTTTTCCCAACTATGTTGGGGTCGGCTTCCAGTCTAACCGGATGCAGCTGAATACCAGTATTTTACATGGAGCGGCTGCCTATCTGACCTACACAACCCAGTGACTGGGTAATACGATACCCCTTGGTAACACAGGTTGCCAGACTTTCGGGCTTCTAACCCGTAACGACTATCAAAGATCCACGAATGACAGCCGGGACCAACGGCTTAACGTGCTTTCCGAGGCAAGGAGGAGTCTCGGTATGTAAAGATGGTCACCCATCCACGGACCAACCCCGGAAAGTGTAGCTTAACCTGATGGATCGACCCGTGCGGCTGTGCGACTTAGCCAAGAGCTCCTCCATAATATTGATGCTTTTTCACATATTGACCACGCTTCGCCCTGGCCTTAGTGACCTTCTAGCCTCATACAAAATATGATTCATCCCAATTCACAAAAAGAAAAAAAAAACCAGTGGGTGTTCCACAGTTTGTTAAGAAAACATGTTTCAAACGCAGGGGTTTAACGACTAACAGTTAAACCATTTCCAATCTGAACCACACAGTTTAATTATTTTGTTCACATTTTCAATAGAGAAAATACATCAGACATAAAACACAATACATTTAACAAGCCACAAAGACCATAAGTTTTTAAAATCGAACAAACGTCGCACAGGTCATATTTATTTCCGGACTCGACAATTACGGTCATTGAAACTTGAGCGTGATGTTTCCACTACACTTCTCGTAATAGCACGCTTTTATAACCGAACCGTAATGAAACTCGTTTAAATATCACAAAAGTGGTTGGATTACGGCAGTCAAGCACTTTATACTGCTTAATTACAGCCCTCAACAGAAATAATTGGGAACTTGGGGGATTATAGCAGGACTTTACAGGAATTAAAGATTTTGTGAGAATGACGAATTGAATCCGATTGGCTGGCTCCAGTAACCGATTAGAATTGCCGTTTGTCAAGTGATTGGCGAGTTCTTTCGAAGTAATTAATGAATTGCTTCCTTTTTATTAAAGAAAGTCTGGTTATTTGGCAAGAATCGTGATTGTACATTGTTGCCATTAGTGTAGAGTGGATCATTAATTCCCTTAACTGAACGGTTAATGGCCTCTAACGGGATTCATGGAAAATGATAGGGTGGTTCTGTGCATTGCTTGTTCTTATCGTGACTACGATCATAAACGAATTTGAAAGATACACAATAAATAAGAGATCTAAGATAAACATGCGCCTGAATGTTCTGAAAAGCTTTTCCTGGAGTTTCTTATTTATTGCAAAATAAAACTATTATACATTTCAACTCTTTCAAAGTATTATTTATGTATTTTATGGCTCTAAAATGTCTCCACACAATGGGGACCTGAAGATGGACGGCGCTGCCGAGGCCGGCCTAGAAAGACGTGGCGGGATGACCTGTACGCGTACCGTGAACACAACCGTGAGGGCTGGTTCCAGATGGCGCGGGAAGTACTTGGGGGAGGCCTTTACTAAGCTGTGCGACAGTATAGGTTAATTTAAAAAAAAAACCGGAAAAGTGCATGTCGGACCACGCACTATGAAGGGTTCCGTAGTTGAAAAGAATTTACCCCAAAAACAAACTTAACATTGTAGTTGAAAAACATGTTCTCCCATCCTACACGTCACCATAGGTACGTCACGTTCAATTCTCCAACTGCAAATTTAAGTTAGTAATCCCAAAAAAAAATATTTATGTGATAAAATTACGATTTTCGGACTTTTTCCTTTACTTGTGCTGTGAGACCTTGCTTCGTGCCAAATTTCATGATTCTAGGTCAACGGGAAGTACCCTAAAGGTTTTGATTTACTTGCGAGCATCAAAATATATCGCATAAATGGCTGTATTTTTTTTTTTACTGCGTACAGTTAGAAGCTTGATTTTTTAGAGCTCCAAGGGGCTTTAGATCTACGTATTTGATATTAATTTTAACTTGATACCTCCACGCATTCCTGAGAAAAAGGTTCTTGACAGACTGACAGACAGACAGTCAGACGGACCACAAAGTGATCTTTTAAGGGTTCCGTTTTGTCCTTTTGAGGTACGGAACCCTAAAAATGGCTCTAACTCAGACTTGGTGGTAGTTTTGTGACTTCCTATAATTACGCAGATTTAAGCACGTGTTAACTTCTCCATCAGGTTAAGCTACGCTTGCCGGGGTTGGTCCGTGGATGGGTGACCATCTTTACATACTGAGATTCCTCCGTGCCTCGGAAAGCACGTTAAGCCGTTGGTCCCGGCTGTCATTCGTGGATCTTTGACAGTCGTTACGGGTCGTCAGAAGCCCGAAAGTCTGACAACCAGTCTTACCAAGGGGTATCGTATTACCCAGTTAATGGGTTGTGGAGGTCAGATAGGCAGTCGCTCCATGTAAAATAATGGTATTCAGCTGCATCCGGTTAGACTGGAAGCCGACCCCAACATAGTTGGGAAAAGGCTAGGCAGATTGATTGTTAACTTCTCGAAGAAAGTAAAAATTTTAACGTTGTTTTATTGAAAACTATGTTTGGTTAACAAGCATCAATTGACGGCACGTAATTTTGTAAATAAACTAGAGCTTCATCTCGACAACAGCGCCACCTATCGGGTCCAAACCTACCATTCAAGTTGGAACCAACCATACACATTCACAAAATTTTATTTTGATCGTTTACAAACATGTGATTTTTATATTAAGAATGAATGAATGAGTTTTGGTATTCCATTCTTTTTCAAAAATATTTAAACGACCGCGTTCGGTCCTTATTCTCTGTCCCGCCACTCAGTCTCACTGTCCCGCTCCATGCGCACGTATGTTATCATAGAATTCACAAAATTTTTGGAATTATTTTAATAAAAATAGAATAGCGCACTTTTGAAATAAAATAAAATGTGAGTTATTTAGATTTTTTAATTATCTATCCATTAGTGTAATCCTCAAATGATTAGAACGTCACAATTTGCAGAAGATCCATGCAATCAATAACTTTAGTCACTTTTTCACAAGGAGATTTTAAATGTACAATAACCTATAAAAGCAAATAAGAATGTGCAATGAAGACACATAAAACGAAAAAATAATAATGAATGAATGTGCATGAGATGTGTTATGTATGTGTGGGGGTGTGTGTGTGTGTGCAAGATATCGAACACTAATAATGTGCTTTTAGATGTAGTTTAACTCTTAATTTATGAGTTAATAGCCTCTGAATAACGCACTATCGCAAGGTTTTGGTCGGAGTAGCGGCTTGAGCAGGGCTGCTTATACTCGTACAGAAACACAGTCGCCAGAATCCACTTTACAATCGGGAAATATAGCAAAGTTCTAAAATAACAATCGATCGCATTGTCAAAATAGCTTGAGTTTAGCTAGATTTAGTTGGATCGCGAGCTGGAACAATAGATTGAGTGAAATCCCAGTAAGCTGGCTGAATCCATCGGACGAACGACACGACAGGACATCATTTTGTATTGTTCGTTAACTGAATGGGAACAAATGAGTTCATGATTTAGCATGCGATGTGTATCACATCTGAATATCGGATCGCGCCGGGCTTCGTTTGCGCCATGAATCAATAACTCTGTTAAGCTGTGTTTTCATTAGGGATTATTCAGCATTAACAACGTCGACGGTGCGAAATCAGTACTTAGCTGTTTTATAGCGGCTCATTAGTGTGCTTATATTGAGATAATCTTTTTGTAATCCCCTTCTGTTATAATAATATTACGTGTTTGGAGCTGCCACTGGAGTTATTTCAGGAAGTTTGTGCTTTTATAATGATGTTTTCAGTAAAAGCAGACTAAGACTCAATACACTGTAACTGAAAATATAGTGTTTTGTCGTAACACGTTTACGTAAATTAGATCCTTGCTCATGGTTACTTGTGATGGCATGTCAAAATTTCGATGTAGTCTTAAAAATACTGAGGAAACACTAGGTAACAGGTAATACGGGCTGGTATCCGCATCTCCAAGTCAATGCGCGTATTTTTCGTACAGAAAAACAATAGGAAAATCTCCAATTAAACTAAGGTGCTGTTTTTTCAAAACACTGTATTTTCAATTAGTACAGTGTTTTGTCAAAACACAACTCATGTTTTATAGTATAGTTAAAATCTCGTTGCAGACTCGGTCATAAATCATTCGAGTGTTTCGCTCTCTCTCCCACTTACGGGCCTTATGGGCAGGCCACGCCCACACGTAGTCCTGTGCATTACTGCAGTCGATGAGTGATATCGATAGTTTTATATAGTTATAAATGGGTGATAGAAATAAATACACATTTTTTTTTTATTTTATTACCAAATTTACTACAAAGCATATTAAATATATAAAACTAAAAATAGAAAATTAAAATTCTTCGTCTGAGTCATCGTCATCGTCGTTATCGATAATGGCCTTGAGCGCGCGCAACTAGCGCACATCCCTACTCCGATTATGATTTATGACCAAGTCTGCAGCAAGATTTTAACTATACTATAGTCGACCGATTTCTATGAAAATATGACACGTAGATACACAAAAATCTCGTTTTCTGATGCCAAATAATCATGTTGTCTTTCATTAGTGTCTCCAGTATTCCATGCTCGTCTTTCCTACTTTCATTTTGATCAGGCGCGAACAAGCCTTCTCAGTGGTATTTAATTGCGTATATTATTGCGTATCACCCCGTATTGCGTTTCAGCACGTTCAGTTCTAATTGCGTCGTTAAAGACAAAACTAGGTCGCAATAACATACCTAATGTCACTAACACGTTCCCTTCTGTTCACTTTACATCTTCTAAGCGCTGAAAGCAATGATTCTGATTGGCTGCGTTTGAAAACAGAATAATATTCAAATTTAAATGGAACATTTCTATAACGGAACACGTTCGAAGGTATTTATAAAAAAGTTAAGCTATTACCCGTTGCAATGTTGTTGGCACCTTTAGTTGCATTGTTACAGCAAAAGTTTATACGGAAAAATATATTGAATGACGATGTTACACTGTGCTGCCTACCTAGTTAAGGCGAGTAGAGCTGCTAACTGGCAGCGCCACCATTGAAAAATTAATAAGTCTAGAGATAAGGAACATTTTGAAAGTTCCTATGCTCACATTTTTAGTCAGATGAAAAACGGCCGTTTTTGACGTTAACTGCTATAACTTCGAACCTAGGAGGTTTAGTGTTGATTTTTTTTGATAGAAAAAATGCTACCTCACCTGACTAAAAATGTGAGCATAGGAAATTTCAAAACGTTCCATATCTCCAGATTTATTATTTTTTTTCTCAATGGTGGGGCTGTTACCTGCTATGCTCGCCTTAACGTTTCCCAACAGACGCAGCGGCACACATGTTTCCTACTACACGTCAATAATTGATATGAACGACATAAAACAGTTTCATACGATGTTTTCACGTCCCTTCTTGCTGTTACCACCTTTTGTTTTATAAACATTGCGTGTAGGAAACGAGTTTTATGCTAAATAATTCTGTTATGCTTATGTAGACCTTGGACAACCTGATATAAATGCCAATTTTGCTTGAGCTATGGATTATAATGTGCATGTACATAGCGTAGCTGCATTGGCTGCTAATATTCAGTTCAGTCTTGATCATTTTTATGGGTTTTATTAGTTTGGATCATACACAGGTAATTTAAAGTATTTTTGCCTTTTTCTTAACGCTAATGAAGACATTTTTTCGGGTTCTACTGAAAATAAGAGGTTATTTCCTGGGACAGTAATTGGAAGATGTAAATTATAATACGATATTTAATCCCACTCTGCGCAAAAGTTGGGGACAGTAAAATTTGCTCGGAGTAAAAATAAAATATGGAAGCAAGTCCACGTTTCAAGGTGACCTAATTACGCGTCTCGAATCAACTGACACCCGTGTAATCCAATGAGTCTTCGTTAACTGTGCTATATAAATTATAGGTAGAACACTTTCATATGTAGGTAACTCAAAATAATTAATATTTTTTGCTTAAGTAGTTCCCAATCTATAACTATACTCTATGTTAAGTAGGTAGGTAGGCACTTGACTTCGAAGGTGTTCTGACGTTATCGAAAGCAATAGAATTATACGATATTAAAATTATTTCTAATGTTAAAATATTATTATACGGCAGAGTAAAGTTATAAAAAAAACATTGCTTGTAAACTTAATGGTACTTAGTTATTATAAAAAAGTGTATTAGCAAAGAGAAATTGTTCATGCGGCTAGTGGCCAGCGCAAACTGATTAATTCTCGGCCGCTGTGCGAACTCCAGAAATATTAGCTCCACGGATATGAGATTGCTAATTCCACTAATGCAGCGGACAAATATCGCAAGTTCCCCTTACTCCACAGTTGCATTTCAACCATTTTGCCAAATCTATTTTGCCAAGCAGTCGGAGGAAGCCAGACAAAACCGAAAATTAAAAAGCAAATTGGATTATTACATTTGAATTGACTGATTTCACAGTGATCATTAAAAGAATCTTGTCGGCCGACAATGGTTTTAGTCGACAGAGTTACGACAACAACACACCGTACATTGCGTACCATATCAACCTGCTAAGCAAGGAATTTAATTTAAAAACTTCCACGTAACAAGCATGTAATACTGATTTTTGATACGCATGAGAATTTCATATACTTTCAGTTTTCATATACTAACTAAAGAGGGACATAAAACTGGGCAGGGAGACGTATTGTTACTGTTATCATGCAAACTTGCGTGTCGCATTCAAACAGTCAAAATTTGATTATGATATAATAATGGGAATAAAAATATGATTATTGCCCATAATAAAAGACAAGCTTTTGTTACTGACGAAGTTGTTGAAGCTACGAACAATTTTTCATTAGTATGAAAAGAGTTGTAGGAACCGAGAGTTATAAAAGGGTGGTGGTCCATTCAAAAGATATTTGCAGTTTAAAGTTAAAAAAAACATCAGTCATACGTAGGTCGCACCCTCACGCACAAGTGCAGTCAATTCATTTGCCGGATGGATTAATTTCCGCCGTGAGATCGTTCCGAAGGGAAATGCGATTGGAACAAAGTGTACGCGACTGGTACAGGGAGGGGTGCCGATATGTTGATGTCCATTTTTGTTTTGAAAGGGTTAAATTTGTGGGCTTTTATATCACACCCAAAAAAACTCGACTCTAATGTCTAATTATTATAAAATAAAGTCGCTTTACGTGCCTGTCTGTCTGGCCGCGTTGTTCTTCTAAACTTCGTAACGATTTTGATGCGGTTGTCACTTTTATTTACAGAATTTAAATTGATACTTAACTTACTTATGTATATTATTACCTTCATGTTTTGTCAAGTCGTAAAAACCGTGCGAAGCAGGGCCAGGTCGCTATAGTAATTTATAAAAACAAGGCTGTGGGTACCTGTGTGTCTACAGGGTGTTCCGTAATTAATGGATAACCTGTTAAGGGGTTATTGTACTCATCATTATGAACAACTTTTACTATAGGACCAAACCTGAAATAGCGAAAAAAAATCTGCTGATCCCTATATTTTGACGAGTTATCTATCTTCTATCTATCTATCTATATTATATAAATAAAAAGAGAAGTCCTGACTGACTGACTGATTGACTGACTCATCAACGCCCAGCCCTTAGACCTATAAATCTGAAATTTTGTATAGAGGTTCCCTTTATAACGTAGACGACGAATAAGGAAGGATTTTTGGAAATTCCATCCCTAAGGGGTTCAAATAGGGGATAAAAGTTTGTATGAAAAATCGTATTCCTTGAGTTCATAGACTTGAAACTTAGCACGAATACTCATCTAAGTAAATTATAAAGTTCGTGATTTTTAGTTTTCCTAAACTACCCCCTAAGGAGGAATTGGGGGTCTCAAAGTTTGTATGGAGGAATTCTAACGCGCAGTCCGAATAACTCGAAACTCAGCATTTATACTTGAGATCAAAAGTGAAGAATAACGTGAATCACAGTTTTTTCGAAAATCTACCCCTAAGGGGGTGAAAAGGGGTAGTCAATTTTACAGAGCATGATTTTACTGCGGGGCTCGATTTACTCGAAAATCGGTGTAAATAATCTTTCAGTCAAGTTACGGAAATATCCCAAGCGATTTTTTAAAATTCCACCCCTGCCTGTGGGGGTGAAAATAGGGAATATAGTTTATTTGAAAATTCTTATTCATTGGTTAATTAACTTGAAACTTAGCATAAATACTTGCCTAAGTAAGTAATAAAGTTTGTCATTAATAGTTTTATAAAACTACCCCGAAGGGAAAGGTAAAGGGGGAGGGGAAAGGAGAAGGGGTGGTGATGAGGGAAAGAGGAAGGGAGGGGTGTGTTGAGAGGGTGGGTGAGGGTGTGAAGGAGGGGAGGGGTGGTTAGAAGGGTGACGGGGTGGTTGATGGAGGGAGGAGGAGAGAGGGAGGGGTTGGTGAGGGGGAGAGGGATAGGAGGGTGTAGTGAGGGGGAGAAAGGAGAAGAGGGGAAGGAGAGGGGGAGGGGGAGGGGGTGGTGAGTGAAGAGGGGAGGGGAGAAAAGAAAAGTCCTGATTGATTGTCTGACTCATCAACGCCCAGCCGAAACCCTTGTACCTAGAAAGCTGAAATTTTGCACAAAGGTTCCCTTTATAATATAGACAAGGAATAAGGAAGGATTTTCGTTCCCGTGGGATATTTTCCGACATCCACGCGGGCGAAGCCGCTTGCAAAAGCTAGTGTGAACAAAAATGTAGGGAACAGCTGATTTTTTTTCGCTATTTTTGGTTTGGTTCCATAGTAAAAGTTGTTCATAATGATGAGTACAAAGACCCCTTAACAGGTTATCCATTAATTACGGAACACCCTGAATAATATTTTGTTTCAATGGACGACATTTATTATTGGTTGGGTCTTATTATGTCCCTATATGATCGGCATGTTTCGGGTATTGTTCTGGGGAGCAGCGCGAGCGTCATAACAAGTTCCTCGCCTTATTTTCCGCGTCGGGCCTGTTGCCCACCGAGATTTAACTTTATTGCAATGCCGGCACACTGCCAAAGCTGTACTGGATGATTATTATGAGACTTTTCTTTTTCTTGGAGGAAGGAAAGACATGTTTATTTTACAAATTATTATTTTATGAACTTGGAACGATTTTGTTCTTGTATATTCTATTTAGATTATTCCGCATTCCTATTTTATGCATGCCTTGTATCCGGCACACAATTTCTATTCATTTTCCTTCGATTTTCTAAATTTATGTGCGCAAGTTTATGATGCATTTTACGATGGCCTCTCGGTCAAACACGCGACTGCTAAGCTTTATGGTACTCACGCAGAGTTTATAACATGGCTAAAATAAAGGTTATTACTGACAAAAACTCAACATAAACCGACGTAATGATGAGCAGGATACACAATTAAGTTTGTGTTTTATTGCCTCGCCATGTACTGATACATATTTTCATCCAGTTCGACATAAAGGGGAACATTAAACAAACCACTTTGTGTTATGGTAATTACTTGTGTAGAGTTTCTTTAATGGACTTAGTTACAAAAGTATTTACGCAAGGAACGTCTATTTGAATGGTGTAAACATAATTTGTGGACAAAGTTGTAGATGTAATGTTTTGCGTGACGATGTTGCCAACACAAGCGACCGGATTTAATTAAAACTGTCACATGTTGTTAATTTTTGTAAGGATTCAGAAAATTACACGTTGTCGCCATTACGATTAAAAGTTTGAAACAAGCATTTGGTACGTGAGGTTTCATACGTTTCAGATTTATTTTTATTTTATTTTATTTGGGAAAACAAACAATCGTACATTGTATATTATATCTAGATACACAGTATGCTATAAATAAATGTACAATCCACTACGTTTCCACATGTTACTAGTTTAAAAAAAAAAAAAAAAAGATACAGTGTTGGGAAAATTAAGCAGTAATTAATTAGCTATTACATGTCTAAATAAAAGGTACATAATAATTAAAATTTATGAGCAAGGCGCTTAGTAATTTGTTCTCTAAATGTATATTTAGATAGGGCAAAAACATCAATATCATTAAAGTTATTATTGTAAGCCTGAACCAATCTCTGGAGCGGCGCTCTCTCCCCTGCATTTGTGCGGCAGGGAGTTGTAGCAAACAGTGGATAAGAGCGCGCCTCACGTCTCAACACTGTTCTAGGTACAATATAGCATATTTTACTGATTAATTCAGAGCAATCAAACCTATTATGTACAAGTCCATGGAGCATCATTCCCTGGAGCAACAAGCGTCTAGAGCGTAATGTTAATAGTTTAAACTTACACAAAGCGTTTTTGTAAGATAAACGTACGGTGCGACATTTGTACTGCAATGTACTGAGGAACTTACGCTGAACTCTCTCAATTGCAGTATCATATTTAATATAATATGGATCCCAGATCATACAAGCATATTCCACCTGTGGGCGAACTAGAGAATTAAATAAATACAGATATGTGGCTGGTCGTTTAAAGTCAATCGAAGTTCTCATAACAAAGTTATACATTTGAAATGCTTTAGCAGTAATTTTATCTATATGTAGATTTAAGTGAAGTTTGCAATCAAGATGAACGCCCAAGTCACAGATACCGGTTTCTTTAACTAAAGTCTTATCACAAAGTGAATAATCGTAGGCTATTACATTTTTATTTTTAGTAAAATTTATGTATTTACATTAGATATTATGTAGATAGGGTTCTGTACATTATACATAATACATAATCAGCCTATAATGTTCCCACTGCTGGGACACATGCTTCCCCTCTTCGAGAGGGTGTGTATAAATAGTTTTTTTTTTTATTTGTTTGGCCCAATTTTAAGCAACACGAATACCGTTCGCTGACGCAGCCATTGGCTCCTCACGTGTGCAGGTGACCGGGCATGCGGTGCAAGATGAGAGGTGAGCCATTGTCTATGGAGAGACGCTGTATACACACCGGAGATCTGAGCCATCCATGAAACCCCACTTATGGAGGTTGTCCTTGCTGCCTTGCTGTACGAAGTCTATTTAAGGTTTTCCAAGTAATAGTCTACGGCAACTTGTGCCCGGATGGGAGGCTCATTGATGGATCAATAAAGAAATCAAGAGGATTTAACACCTTCGGCGCCATGTGTATCTATTTGTCACACATTATCTGGTACATTGTCTATCCAAAAGTATACACATCTTTCTACTTGGTAAAAGCGCTGTGTATCACAGTTCTTGCCAAAGATCACAAATCTTTCTGTGGAAGGGTTGTTATCGGCTGGACTCACGCACCCAAGTTTTTTGCGGCTTTTAAGACTCTGTGGCACTGAGTTAAAGTTGTGCATTGGGTGGCGTGGGTCATCCTGTAGCTTCGCCCTCTCCATACGGCTGGCTAGTCCTGCTAATTTCTGGAGGCGCGATGCCAGTCAGTGGAATATAGGCTGAAGTCTTCTTTAGGAACTTGAAGCTTTTCAGGAAATGAAAATTTTACTATCTTACTACTATTATAAATGCGAAAGTTTGGATGGATGGATGGATGTTTGTTACTCAATCACGCCAGGACGGCTGACCGGATCTGGATGAAATTTGGCACAGAGATAGATTTTATCCCGGAAAAATGTACGTTTCCCGTGGGATAATTTCCGACATCCGCGCGGGCGAAGCCGCTGGCAAAAGCTAATGGTTAATGAGTATTAGGTCTTTGCCTATGAAATTGCCGTTTTACATAGAAAAAATCAAACAATTTTTTTTAAAGAAACATTTTCGGTGTTTTTTGCTATTTTAATGAAAGTTCGTTGATGCCTCTGCAATAGAAATCCTGGTGAAGGGAATCGATTCATTCTTCAAAGGCGTTCTTCACCTTCTCGTTGGATTTGAAATTTTTCCCCGGGGCTCATTGTTGAGATCAAAATTTCCATAACGAAAGCGATGAAACGAAAAACGGACCGTGCGTTTACTTGCGGTAACTTATCCATACAAGTCGTTAATATTGCGTGCTGTCTATGCTACGTTGGTGCCACGACAGAATTCGTATTCGAAAATAGCGCGCTATTTCGATTTTTCCATGGTTACGGAAACATCGATATCAAAGAAAATTCGAACGGCGGGAAAACAAATGAACAACTGATTTTTTTTTAAATATCATGCTATATTATAAAATTAATTTGAATTTGGAATTCTAAATAGAATGAAAGTTATTGAGGAGCTCGTGGCTAAGTAATAACAGCTGCACAATTGCCGGGGTTGGTCCGTGGATGGGTGACCATCTTTTCATACCGAGACCGAGACTCCTCGGTGCCTCGGAAAGCACGTTAAGCCGTTGGTCCCGGCTGTCATTCGTGAATCTTTGACAGTCGTTACGGGCCGTCAGGAGCCCGAAAGTCTGACAACCAGTCTTACCAAGAGTATCGTATTACCCAGTCACTGGATTGTGGAGGTCAGATAGGATAGGTATTTTACATGGAGCGACTCTCCATGTAAAATACTGGTATTCAGCTGCATCCGGTTTGACTGGAAGCCGAACCCGACATAGTTGGAAAAAGGCTAGGCAGATTGAAATAAAATGAAAGATATTGATCTTCACAATAGCCTGTATCAAAAATCGGCAATTTCATAGGTAAAGACCTATTATTATGAACGCTTTTGCGCTCGTAGGTACCATTTTTGAACATCAAATTATACAATCTGTTGAGATTAATTCATCAGTACAAACACATTGAGGGAGTAGGCTCCCTAAACTGTCTTACGTTCAAATAGAAGCGCTGCCGCTGTTCAATTTTAATAGTTATCATCCGTATCGTTAAGTCCCGGGAGTTACGTTGGACACGGTGTCTTTGCTAAAATCCGGCCATACGCCGCTGATAGATGACATTTAGTGCAGACAGAGTTGTTCCCTGGAGTACCTTTCGCTCCACGCCGTTGAACAAGTGCCAATGAGGACCAATCTCCGGGATAATTTGCAAAAATAAGCTGAAATCGACTAGAAATGAGTTCGTGCTCCGGATCCCTATCAAGACGAACACTCATGACTTCAATTAAGAAGTTTTATTTTTATAATTTTATTTTAAAATAATTTAAGTGAATAATTCAGCAGACACTAAGCATTTCAACTGGTTTCTCATTATATGTTTGTACGTCTAGCTGATCTAAACAAACGCGTATTTTGTTGATTTATTTATTTTTTTGAAAAGTTACACCACCGGGGATAATATTTAATTTTCAGTTGTTTGTAGAATTGTTGAATTAAATCATTAAAAAATAACTACTTCAGGTACTCGGTATTCATCTATCTGTAAAGAAAAATTAAAAATATATTAAATTCATTTCATATCTCATTTATGACTAAAAAAAGAGTATTGATATTCCAGTGCCAAACGTCGTTATTGATTTATCTACCCTGTGCGTTTTTATTTTCTAACGTGGCGATATTATCGTGGACGTCCTCGTCCACGTCACAATCAATATCATTATTTTATAATTGCGCACGTATTTCTACACATTTTATGGCCGTGGACGCTTGGACGTCCACGACAAAATCGTCACGTTGTGAATTATAAAAGCGCACAGTTCATAAATGTAAAACAATAAGCCAGCTAGAATATTTAGTTAAAGAAATAATTATTATATTATCATACTTTTCTCATGTCTCTCTGCATTCTTCTATTCAAGTTAGAGTGCACATGCTTTGTTGATTTGGGAAAAATATTAAGGACTTTGTCGTTGTCCGTAACATTATAATATGTACGAGCATATGAATTCTTTAAACGAGTTTTTGTTGTATAGACATTCGCAAATGTTTTCGTTGTATAGGTAATCCTCTCCGTTGTAGTCGATTCCAGATGCGACAATTTATATTTGTCTTCATAATATGATACCAGCTTCATCATGAGGACATCTTCAAGTACAGCTTTTTGCGTATTGAAAGTAATCTAAAATTTAAAAAAAAAAATGCAAATTGATACAAAACAAGCTAAATAAAAAAAAGGACAATGCCCAAAATGCCTTTGACTAAAGACAAAAATCTGTTCATCAATCGAGGCTTAACCAATGCCAATAAATTAGCAATAATGCAATTAATACTAGGTACAAAGATACAAACCTACCTATATCTACTCAAATAAATGAAAACTTATGTTAAGTAGGTATGTAGGTATCCATTGTTGGTAATTAGTTATTATGAACAGTTTCGTTTTTATTGAAAGAATAGGTAGGTATAGGTACCTATTTACACTAACACTAACCTGATTTCTCCGATAATTCTTGATCGACGGCGGCGGCGTTGTGAGTGGACTATGGGTGGAATGTACTTCATGGTGACTTACATCTGTTCTCTTAATTTTGTATACCATTGATCGCAAGTCTCTTAGGAAGTTGCCAAAATTACTATCGAAATGCGGCACATTATCTTTCGGGATCTGCGTTAAATAGTTGAAGTTATTAATGTTGAGGTAACACTTACTTTTAACGTAATAGAAATGTAGGTACCTGTGAATTTGAGGCAACATCCAACTTTAATACGAATATGAGAACCACACTAATCCAGAGACCACGGAACGTCCTGCTCATGAAAACAATCGAACTGAACAACATGTAGCATCGAAACTAGTACAACCTTACACTAAACACGATTTCTTCTTCTCGATAAGATGTTATTTCCTGCTGCGACTTTACGATCGGCGCTAATCTTTTTTTTTTTACATTTAGAATCTTTTATTTTCAATTTTTTGTCGCAAATGTTTATAGCTGCGAGATTTGAAATTTCTATTATCGAAAAAAGGTAGAATTCTATTAAAAAAACGTGGAGCCGGAGTGAACCGTCACGTACTTATGTATCGTGTGACTAAATGCAAGTCGAGTCAAGGCGAAATCTGAGCGTAGGTTTAATGGTTCCGCCTTGATCCTGAGCGAGTCGGGAGCGCGCAGTTCCACAGCTAGATTTATTAGTTCAATTACCCAGGCCCTGTTCGGAGCCGTTTCGCTTGCTTGAGCGCAGACGCCAACAACTAAATTTTGCTCAGGTTGCAACACATTCTATGTCCACCTTTTTTAGGGTTCCATACCCGAAGGACAACGGAGTTCTATTATCTCACTCACTCATGTATCCGTCTGTTCATCGTCTGTCACACAGGTTTTACAGCCAAAAAGTTGGATCTACAATCTTTAAAGTTTCACAGTATAGTATGTCTTGTTGACTCAAAGCCATACAAATTGTCACAAAATATTTTTAAATGTTTTTAAAATGGCTACCCATATAGTAAAAGGGGGACGCAAAAAAAAAATTTGACCTACCCCAGCGAGTGGGAAATCATTGTTTAGAACTCAATATGTAGATAAATTATCTATTTTTTGTTTTAAAAAATATTGGAAAACAAAGGAATGAGAAACCACCAAAGACAGCTTTTGTTTACAAAATTTTGTTCCGAAGAATTGTTTAACTTGCCATTGACCTATGAACTTCAAATTTGGTGATATTGTTTATTATTACGTATATTTTCCTAACAAATACCAACATATTGACATATCAAATTTGGTACGGAACCCTAAATGTGCGAAGCCCGATACGCACTTGGCCGGTTTTTTCCTTTTTGCAACGATGTTAATGTACAAACCTAAATTAGGAACGCTTTGTTGTTGCAGAATAAACTTGGTTTTTTTACAAGAATTAAGGCATTGTGCCAATCCTTTTGGAGATCGCCAATGTTTTGATAGCACCATGTTACCGCGCGTTTGCACTGGCGAAACATTGCATAAAAACATTTTGCTATCTCTATTTCTATCAATGTATCTGACAGAGATATCAATATGTTTTTAACTTAATGTTTCGCCAGTGCAAACGCACGGTTAGATGCGGATGTTATATAGTTTAAACATAGGTGCTTAATCAGCGTAAGTATATAGTTTGAGGAGAAAAAAAGGACATTGTATAAAGCTACGCAGTCAGAAAATTGCAAATAATGTTTTCGCCTCTATATTCAAACATCCAATGTTACATGTTATTAGGTCTTTACCTATGAAATTGCCGTTCTGCAGAACTGGCCATTTCAAATCAAAATAATTTTTGTTTGGCTAAGAATTCTAATTTCAAATTAATTTTATTTTAAAAACATGGATTTTTTTTTCCAAAAGTAGTCATTTGTTTATTGATTAGTGTTACATTTTCATCGCATTTCAATCTTTTTCGTCATCATGGATACGTTAAAAATTCGAGTAATTATGGAATATGAGTACCGTCGTGGCAGCAACGCGGCACAAGCGGCACGCAACATCAACGACGTTTACGGAGCTAACACTACAAACCAACGCATCACTTGTTATTGGTTTGCTCGCTTCCGTTCTGGAAATTTCGACCTGAAAAATGAACCTCGCGGTCGTCCGAAGACTTTGGTCGACAATGACGAATTAAAGGCGATTGTGGAAGCTGATGATACACAATCTACGGCTGAATTAGCAGCAGCTTTCGACGTTAGCGTCAAAACAATATTGGTCCATTTGCGTCAAATTGGCAAGGCAAAAAAGCTTGACAAATGGGTGCCCCACGAACTCAATGATCGCCAGCGCGAAGTACGCGTCGAGACGTGCCTTGCACTGCTCAACAGACATACAAATGAAGGAATTTTGAACCGCATTGTTACCTGCGATGAAAAATGGATTCTGTTTGATAACCGCAAGCGCTCAGCAAGTTGGTTGGATCCTGGTTCAGCACCTAAACAATGCCCTAAACGAAAACTTACCCCTAGAAAAGTGATGGTCACTGTTTGGTGGTCTAGCGCCGGTGTGATTCATCACAGCTTCTTACCAAACGGGGTGAGCATTACTTCAGATGTGTACTGTGAAGAACTGAACACAATGATGGAGAAGCTGGCACATCTCCAACCAGCATTGGTCAATCGCTCGTCTCCGCTGCTCCTGCACGACAACGCGCGGCCTCATACTGCACAGCAGACGGTCTCCAAGTTGCAAGAGCTGGGCTTGGAAGCTCTCCGTCATCCGCCCTACTCACCAGACCTTGCGCCTACAGACTACTACTTTTTCCAGAATTTGGATAACTTCTTGGCGGGAATAAAATTCAATACCCGAGAGGCAGTACAAAATGCCTTTGAAGAATTTGTTGCCTCCCGTCCAGCTGATTTCTTTAAGAAGGGCATCAATAAACTGCCACTGCGTTGGCAAAGATGCATTGATTGCATGGGTGATTACTTCGATAAATACAAATAAAAAATGCATGAAAAAAATTCGTTTAAATTTTTTCATACAAAACGGCAATTTCATAGGTAAAGACCTATTATTAGCCTACAGGAGGATACTGTGCCAGTCTGGCGATATAATCTCTTGAACCCTTCGTCACCTTTTACGACACCTACCAACTAAGTAACTAGTACCAAAGCCTTTAATTTTCTTAATTTTTACGTAGAAATTATTAAGTAGAACAAACATGAAAACAAATAGGTACGATGTCACAGAAACTTAATTATGCAACCAGCTCAGCGTTAATAGTGAAGTATAAAATCTTGCAGCTATAAGAGCCATATCGTTACGTGATTCGTTTTTTATTGTTAGTAGTAATTTATTAACGTACAATGTTTTAAAGCTGGTGTAGACGGGCGGGCGCGGCGCGGCGGGCGGAGCGACGAGCGGAGCGGGCCGCGACCACAAACACCCCCTGTCGATACAACTTGGCCAACTTTCAAATTTGTGGGTTGGCGCTTTCAGAGCTCGCTTATATGCACTTAGCTTTACATGCGAATTAGTTAAGAGATTGCTGACGTCCGGATATGTCCAGAAACCTGTTCCTGTTCTAACAAAAGCGATGATAACTGATTAGACATGAATCATGTGCAAGGTATGATATCTATAGCACTATTATTGGACATTGTTTGTCCAGCATGGTGACCATGGTGTATTCGTAATTACGCAGATAAATTATACATTTCTAACATTCCCGAAAGGCGATTAATTCAATTGTTGACGGCAATTAAGTATTATTGTATTTATAACTAGTATACATGACTATGATCGCGTGTTAAAAGTGAATATAAAAGGATTACAATGTTATATTAATTTTCTGGCATGCTTACCTACGGTTTTCTTTAGCCTATTTAGAGTCAAAAAAGGCTACTTTATCCATTTCAGTAATTAACAACACAGTAAACAATCGGTATTTTGTTCTTGAATCTCATGATGTTACTTAAAGTAGGTACCTAGAAAATCATTTAAAATATTAATATTTCGTTGCAAAAGAAAAAGATTTCAAGAACAATCAACTTTGTTTTTCAACTTTAATTTTTTCCGCTATAATGGTTGCCTGCAGTAAATTTCTTCGAAAAAACCTTTAATGAAAACTTTAAAAATTCAAAAGCAGGTTCACACTTTTATTATGAGAAAAAAATTATCTGGCAGGTTTTTCTGAGGGTAGACTTTGCACCAACCAAGTCCCGACTAACATGAATTTCTGAAAAGGAAGAAACGGATCAACGGATCGGATCTTCCAATTAAGTCGGGAATTTAAAAAGCTTAGCGTAATGAAAATCTAATTTCAGTTGTACACCTCACCTAACACCAAAACACTAATTAGTTGGGCGCAGAGTATACCACGTATAGCTTCGAGCAAAGTTAATAGAGTTATCCTATCCCACTGTCATTGTTGTCAGTGTTCGTCGACAAAGTTTTACAGCCAACAAGCACCAACTTCACATCTGCAATTAAAACAGCAATATTATGTGAGACAAAACTGTTCGCTAAAAACATAATCCAAGTCAGTTTAGTGGCACTTACCGCGGCGAACGTAACGAACTATCAATAAACATACAAGTTTACTCGTTTCGTAATACCAAATAAAATATCTTATTCTCGTAACTCTTGTTGGGCGTGAGAATTCAATTTGTTTCCAGCTTTAAAATAAACTTAGGTACATGACGTGCACATCGGAATCGACAAGGTACCTATAGCTACATCAGGAAAATAAGCCTTAATGTCTGCATTGATTGCTTAGTAAAACTCGAGAGGAGTTGCATCACCGGATTAAGTAACGGAGAGCCTGGAATTTATTGAAGCTGTGAAATATAGAGAGTGAATTATTCGCTCATAGGTAAGTAGAAATAGGTTTTTCTGGCAATAATCGTATATTCTACTTTAGCGGACCAAATATGTATAAAGGTGGTCACTAAACAATTCAGGTCAGCGACTCGTTATATTGATGGAACGGGTCCGAATGTGAGATAGTGTTCGCGGGCTGTGCCGCCCGATAGCCGCCGCGCTCATGAATATTGTAGCAGCACGCGCGTCCGCTAGATCCTCCAGATTCCGAGCCTGTATCAGGAGCTTTATATACCTACACCTTTACACTGTTTCCCATGCAATCACTAAATAAGTACGGACCACACGGACCTCTGTACTTCACCGCTTTTTGTTTACGCAAAAAAGTTACATCTATGAATATTTTCGACGTCGTTTCGGTATGGTAAGGACTTAGTTTATCTTTTTCGCTCAGGAATGGTAATATATTGCGGCGAGAACTTTTTGCGGTTTCGATATTTTGGCAGACTATGAAATAGCGGACGACCCTTTCGGGAATGGTGATACAAATACGTAGTAAAAGTTAAAGTTGAAAGGTTAGAGTTGAGTACGTGATGAGTTAGATATATTATTCAGTTTGGGTGTGCAGTGCGAGCGCGGGGCGGCGCGGGCGCGGCTGGAGCTCGCGTGTCAGCCGCGCGCCGGGCGCCGGGCGCAGGCACTAAGTGGTGTGGCGCGACGATAATACGTCAAACCGCCGACTGCGGTTCACCCACCCCGTCCGGCTAAAATTTAATAGAGCTCCACTGTACCTATCCTACGAGGCTACGCTGTTATCTCTACTGGGACGATAGCTGTGTCAAGTTGTCGCGATGATATCTAGAGGAAGTCTCAAACTACTCTTCGCTGTTCGCACGAACTGTAGTAACTGAAGTCGGTCACTTCTCTTTTCTTAAGCATATCTTCACAACATTTTCATCATTCTTTAAAAGAATGCAGAAGCTTATCACGAAATCTTATTTTTGTCAACAACATGAAAATGAAAAGTCTACTGTAGAGTTTGTAAATTATTTTCATCCCCAACGTGCCACATGTGTGCAATACGCTATTGAATTGAGTGGCATTTTTACTTTTATTTTATTACGCACTTAAAACTAACGCACGTATGCAGTAGCTATGTGACTATTACAATCCCCAGCTGTAACTGTAACCCGGCTGGCATCGACGGCCAAAAATTTAATCTACCTTTCAAATCTGGCACTCAGATAAATTTTAACAGCAAACGCGTTTAGTCCGATATGTTGGGTGAAAGGTTTACCGACGCTATTTGACCGACAGCTCTATTTGTCGGGAGAGCAGACTGCAGGTCATTCGTATGACACGTGACAGATATAGTATGCAGCTGAAGCGATTACCTAGTCAATGTGTTCACATAAATACTTCAACCGACTTGGGCCTTGGGTAGTCATTGTGATGTAGAGCAAAATTTCTTTAGTTAGGTTCTTTAGATTTTCATCATGTCACAAACGCAACTATGCGGAAATCTTCACCGTTATTAACACCCATTATGGTGTACACATGTAGGATAATAGTATACGTCTTCCCTCGGGATCCAGAAACCTGAGTGGATCAACTCGTGCTGAAAAGCTGTAATGATTAACCTTGGAGTTCGAATTCGAACCCTTTAACGAACGATTTATGAACGCCGTTTGCCTTAATTAATCTGTTCTCAGTTGTGGCTTGCCCTTAACAAGATAAATTATATTGTGAAGATTGCATTCCGGCGATATATTGAATTTCGTGTAATGAGTGATTTGATCCGTGCGTGCGTTTGCTATGATTGAGTGTTATGAACGATGGGGGAAAGACACAGTGAGATAGGTATTAAAGATATTTAGCAATTCTTATATAAATAATGAGTTCTCAATATGTATTTGTTTGTTTCTTTTATATTTGTAGTGTAAAGAAAGAAATAAAAATAATTTTGGCGGTGTACGTACGTTAGGGACAGAACTGGCAAATTAGAATTCTTCTATTTCATCATGCCAAGGCGCAAGGTGATTCCCGAGTTCACGTTAATTGCTGACGACAGAAGATTTTTAAATTTAAACAATTCCAAGTAAAAAGTAATTGCTAAATTGCTTCGAGTTAGCAATTTACGCCTAATTAAGAACTAGTAAAGAACATTTAAAAGCTTTTATGAATTCGTCCATTTTGGTGCCTACAATACAAAGAATTCAATTTAGGCCCCGAGAAATAAAGTTGGAGCATAAAGTGATTTGAAAACAGAATCTATCGTAAATAAATTCTGGTGAGTTTCTGGGTCATACGAAATACTAAAAATGTTACCAGGTCAAAAAGCATCGTGTTTTGTAAAAAGCACAAAACAGTTTTTGATTCTGACAGTAACTGAAAGTTTTCAGTGTTTACTTTCACTATGCAATTAACTGTTTCGTTTATGTTAACGTTTAAACATTATGTACCTATTGCAATAATTACAAACGTAGATTGTGTATGTACAATTATGAAAGTTTCAGTACAAGTCCGAGCTGAAGTTTAAGTTAAAACTTTACTTAACAGTAACTTCTACTGATTGCTATCTCTCTCAAGTTGCAAAACTCTAATTAAAGTAATAGGCCGCTAAGTTGTTCGGTTGCAGTAAGTTTGTGATGTGTTAAACTATTTACTATTCGGAGTTTACTTTACAAGATCAAAGTTTCTTAATATTATGTGTACGATAGATTTAAAAACTGAATTTTAAATAAATCTTTGACAGTTTTTACGATTAGTCACCAAGTCGACCAGTCCTACCTAGGGGTATCGTGTTACCCAGTAATTGGGTTGTGGAGGTCAGATAGGTAGTCGCTCCAAGTAAAATACTGGTTTTCAGCTGCATCCGGTCACACTGGAAGCCGACCACAACATCGTTGGGAAAAGGCTAGGCAGATTGATTGATAGATTTAAAAATTAGGATATATAGGTATTATTTTTATTTTATTGGATTTTTTATACTATTCAACGCTGCTGTTGGGATGTTATGAAGAATTTTTACGTAAGATCATCGTCAAACTGCCGTAAATACCTAGAGCCAAGATTATGAGAATGGCAATACAAGATCTGAATAGTATTATTTTTTTTTTGTTAGTCTTCGCTGTTCCACACCTGGGCAAAAGCCTCTTCCACTCCTTCCACCGTTCGCGGGCCCGCGCGTCCCCCTTCTAGTTTTGGTATCTATCCAGTTCATCCCGCCATCTCCTACTTGGACTGCCGCGGCCCCGCCACACTGTTCCAGGGCACCAGCTCTGTGCTATCTGCGCCCACAGTCCCATTTAAGTTGGGCAGCCTTTTGAGCCACACCAGCTATCTGAATAGTATCTACCTTTTTTTTTCATGGGGAAATCCTCATGGATAGGTACCCTTCGTCTGGAGAGAACGGAGCGTTATGTTGAACTCCAACCGACTAAAACCTACCTATTTCTAGAGTTCGTGAAATCACAAACATAGCAATCAAGTAAAAAACGAATCCTAGTTTACCTACCTACCAATATAAGCCGGAACTATACATAAACACGTGAGTAGATTTATTCTGTGATATTAGGAATACAATTTGTCCTGAAATAGATGCTACATTATTTTAGTTCTGTAACACATTAAAGTTGGCAACGTAGAATGGAACATAATAATTTGAAGTGACATTATCTTTCTATTTCGCTTGGTAGTGGCTTCGGTTCTGCTACAAAATATCTATGTTCACGCCTTTTATGGATACTGTGTCGTGGCCTTAATGCTTAGTTACCCAGTCGAGGATCAGCAGTGATTGTTGATTTACTAGCCAGGTTCATGGTCGGTTAACCAAAGACCTTATTCGTAAGTACTCATGTTTCACAGTGAAGAACGTTCTAATCAGCTTCATGATGGGCGTATAATGAGTTATTTTAAACGAGTGTCAAGCGTGTCGAGGTAAATAATTATTACTAATTTGTTTCTATATATTAACGTGATTGGAAGTATTGGAGCGATCACGAACAACCCACTCATCAAAACAAAAAAAAAAAAATCAGCTGTTGCATACTAAACTTTAATAACCTACTGTTCTAAACGGTATGGGGTAGCTGGTTTTTTTTCGCGATTTCAAAGTTGGTCCCATAGTCAAAGTTATTTTTATAAAGTTTTTATAATTCATTTTTTAACGGGTAAGTAATATATGATATAATTAAAAAATCTCTAATATTTACAAGATATAATCTATAATTTTATTTTATATTATGATGAGTTGATATAATAAACGATTGATATAATTTTAAAGTAACAAATTTTTATAAGCATAACGTACATTGAATATAAAATCGTTTGATATAAGTACCACTCAAAAGACATAAAACCTATTTAATCTAATATAATAAAACGCCTAGTAAAAAACACAAAGCAAAAGCTTTCATCGTCTAATATACGAGACATTCACCGCCTCATTCAAAAAATTAAAAAAATGCCCAAATGATTCACCAACAATAGAGGGTATCTGGCGCTCGGCGGCCGCTACCGCAGCACGCTCGCTTCGCTCGCTCGCCTTCGCGCGTTAATGGTCACTGTTCTAACCTAACTAACCTAACCCAAATGATTGCTCAACAATAGAGGTAATGGTCACTATTCTAACCTAACCCAAATGAATCACCAACAATAGCGGGTATCTGGCGCTCGGCGGCCGCTGCCGCGGCACGCTCGCTTCGCTCGCTCGCCTTCGCGCGTTAATGGTCACTGTTCTGACCTAACCGAACCTAACCCAAATGTCGGATTGCTCTGAATCGGGGTGTTATAATAATGATGATATCACTATGTATTTTAAACGATAGACCTAATGATTTTTGATTAAATAAACTTTATATCCAATAACGTTATACGAAATAAGTTTTAGAGTATACACATGTTATATGTAAAGAAATTATATCAACAGTTGGTATATCTCACGTTTATTACATCTTGTGAATGTTATTGAAATGAAAATATACCAACTATCTTTATATGACGCACCCTTTTTTAACACCTTATTAGTGACCGATACTTAAACACATGATTGTACTCATGATAACAAACAACTTTTACTATGGGATCAACCTGAAGTCGCAAAAAATAATCAGCTGTTCGCTACATTTATGTTCGCATAACTCGTCAACATGTAGGGAACAGCAGATTTTTTTTTTCGCGATTTCATGTTTGCTCCTTTAGTAAAAGTTGTTTGTTATCATGAGTACAATCATGTGTTTAAGTTTCGGTCACTAATTACCAGTCATCCTAACACTATACTTTTGTTAGACACTGATCTTTTATTGTCAGAAAATGGACACTAAAAGTTTTCTACTGTTAACAGATTTACAAATAGAGATTTTTTTTTTATTTCGATTTACATGGTTTCCGAAAACTCCCAAACTAACTGGAATAGAGTTTATAATAGTTATGTAACGTTGTATTAAGATTCCGTATCAAAATGGTAAAAAGGAACCCTTATGGTGTGACTCAGTCTGTCTGTCTGTCTGTCACAGCTGGATATCTCAAGAACTACTAATGCTATCAACTTGAAATTTGGAACAGTTTTAGATGATGTTTGCCCAACTATTTTGCAAATAAGAAAGACATAAAATATATATGTTTTGTTTGCAACAGGGACTGAAAGGGGGTCTTAAAAAATCGAATTGGCACTAGGTGATGTGGGGTATCATATGCACGAGCGCTGTTTGCACATACTCAAACCTTTATTTTCTTTTTAAGCCCGCACAGTTTTCGACTTTTGATGAAAAATTTAAAAAAAATACCGTACCCTCCCCCTTATCTCCGAAGTTTGCATAGAAGTTTATGTATGAATTTCAGGAAAAACAAAAAGATGTCTCTAAATAGACACATACATATAAATGATAGTACGGAACCCACGGTGCGCGAGTCCGACTCGCTCTTGGCCGGTTTTTTAAAGTATTTATGGTACAAAAATATATAACTCCATTTAGTTTTACTCCTACATCTAAGATTAGGACTTCTCCGCAGATAGTAAAGAAAATAAAATCTAAAACAAGATTACGCTCAACTTGGTATCTTTGTACAAAAGCTGTTTCAGAGAACAAAGAGAATCTGACTAGAATTGGTGTATTGTTGCTGAGGTCCCTAATAATAGGAGACAAGAGGCAAAATATCGCAAGCACAATGTCACACATGTCATCCATTGTCTAAGATATTAGAGTTACAATCAATCACGGGTGTGTCCGTGACATGTACGTAATTAGGAGCGAGCCTACGGGGGAGGACGCGACTATTCCAACAGAGAACTTTGTCGCAGCTTTCATGTCGATGCGAGATTGTTTGTTGTATCGTAACGTCAAGAAAATAGAAGCTATTCTATTCAGTGCTCAGAATAATGTTATAATTATGTCTGTTTCCAAAATAGGATTGCGACCTTCCGACACATATTCTTTTTAAAGACCCCAGGCTATTGCTGCATATTTTCACGTTGAATCTCATATGCTTGATCTCAGTAATATGGAAGGCAGTCTTGAATGAAACTGTAACCCGCAATTAACTTCATGTATGTAAATTACTTCATTTAAGACAAAGCTTAGTCTGTGCTCGACTTACGAGTTGTAAAAAAAAATCTCAGATCAGATTTTTTTTCGTGATTTCAGGTTTGGTCCCATAGTAAAAGTTGTTCATAATGATCAGTACAATGACCCCTTAAAAAGATGCCCATGAATTCAATTTCATCCTGTATATAAAGAACTGGTTGTGCAAAATTACACGCTCAGTTAATGAATGAATATAAGATTTTTATTAAGTAGAGATACATATTGTGTCATCTATCTTGGTTCACGATATAGTTACGATACAATAACGCTGTGACACAAAATAAGTCGACGTCAGAGGTCGTGGCAGCGTATGTTGCGACGTTCCAAGGGTCGAAATGTTTCGTCGAGTCGACGGCGACGCACGCCGCCCTCCGCGGGACCGTTAGACGTTCAGACGTCGACGTCGCGACGTTTAATTAAACACTAAGTGGCTTCCCGCATTTCAGACAAATCCAAAACTTCAATTTTCCACAGAGATAATATGTTACGGAGCTACTGCGGTTCAGGTATAAGTAAGGTTCTTTGTTAAGTGACGAGGGATTCCAAGAATACTAGAATCAGAGACTGGATTAGGTTTCTGTCCTGCGAAGTATTCGTGGTTCCTTTGCTGTTTTTTGGAATAATAAAATAAACCTAGTTTTCAATTAATTGTTGTCTTTATTTTGCTCTTTTCAAGCCAAAATTTTAATTAGCCAGACAATTTTATGTTACTGATCTTGTGCGGCACAGACTGGCAATAAATATATGCTCTATCCACCCTTTGTTTTAAGGAAAATGACTCTCAACAATCGGAGAAACGAATAAACTTCTCAGCATTAAGTTTTTTGACTCTTCTGAAATTAACTTTTGTGAGATAATTAATAATTTCGTGGCTTGTCACTTATCAGACGCATCTTAAACCGAACTTTTCTAGGGAGATAATTTTATGACAGCGATATTGATAAAGATAGTAAGCAGAATAATGAAATTTTTCATAACTTCCTTTACTCCAAATCAAAAAATATTATATCCCATTTATTTTTAAAGATTGTTTTAAACTTCTCAGCATTAAATTCTTTGAATCTTCTGAAATTAACTTTTCTGAGCTAATTAATAATTTCGTAGCTTGTCACTTGTCAGATGCATCTTAAGGACGCTGTTACAAATGGGTAGTCAAATCATTACTTTTTTACACAAAAGCATGTTTATTAAATAAAATGCTTTACGTTCTTCAAATGTTTTTTGGCCAAATTGTTGATAGATGTGCATGGTACGATTCTGAACTATAAATATAATTTTAAATAGGTCCATTTTCTCAATAAATGTACCGAAGTAAACATTTTCAGTCCGGTACATTTATTGAGAAACTGTACCTATATAAAATTATATTTATAGTTCAGAATCGTACCGTATCAACAATTTGGCCAAAAAACATTTGAAGAATGTAAAGCATTTTATTTAATAAACATGCTTTTGTGTAAAAAAGTAATGATTTGACTACCCATTTGTAACAGCGTCCTTAAACTGAACTTTTCTAAGGAGATCATTTTATGACAGCGATATTGATAAAGATATTGTAGGTAAGCAGAAGAATGAAATTTTACATAATTTCCTTTACTCCAAATCAAAACATATTATTTCCCATTTATTTTTAAAGATTGTTTTAAACTTCTCAGCATTAAATTCTTTGACTCTTCTGAAATTAACTTTTGTGAGCTAATTAATAATTTCGTGGCTTCTCACTTGTCAGACGCATCTTAAACCGAACTTTTCTAAGGAGATAATTTTATGACAGCGATATTGATAAAGATATTATAGGTAAGCAGAATAGTGAATTTTTTCATATTTTCCTTTATTCCAAACAAAATATATTATTTCCCAATTATTTTTAAAGATTGTTTATATGTGTATCGCTTATTCCTTGCTTTTCAGACTAATGCAAACTTTAATTTCCTGTAGACATTAAACGTTAGAGCGTTGTATTCAAGTGTTTACTGAATAGTTCCGTTACAAGTGCTCCGTTTTAGAGTGTTAGGGATAGTGGCGTTCTGCGAAAATTAAATACAATTTGGGTTGTCTGAATAAGTTTAATAAAAGCCACAAAATATTTAAAAGTTCTTCGAACTTTTAAGCTATCTAAATGATCTCAGGGGTCTTAAAGAAATTAAGAAAATCACAATTTTACGAATGTCTAGACTCCAACTAATAAAAGAATAGGTATAGGAAGAAAAAACGATTTTAATATTGTTGCTTTCTATCTTAATAATTCGTAAAAGTGCTCCGTTAAGATAATAGGGTTCGCAGATCGTGAATCTTCTTAATTACCAGCAATGTTGAAATTAAGCTTTTAATGAGTTTTAATTAACAAGTTTAGGGAGGTTGCGTGAAAATACTTAACGATTGCCGCGAGATAATTTAGACAATATCTAACGGTAAACGACTAACGAAATAACAATTACAAAATAAAAGAGAATGGGAGCTTGAATAATATTTTACCATCGTCCCTTTCTCCGGTAATGGCCCGACTTAGGTGTCGTAACTCGTAAGTCGTGGGTTCGAACCCAGGCAGGCACATTACTTTGTGTAAATTATTTCATCACCACTGCTCTCAAATGGTGAAGGAAAACATCGTGAAGAAACCGGTATGTCCTAGAACCAAAAATTCAATGACATGTGACACCCATAATACACCACTCAAGTCAGTGGTGCGGGTTGATAGACCAACCCGCATTCATCAGTTTTGTAAGAAGTTGAATGATGTCCATAAATCTACCTTGGCTAACTGAGTTTCTACTTACTCCGTCTTTTGGCAAAGGAAAATACCTACCTATATAACTTAACAGCACAGCAGTAAATTCAATAGCTCTATTGACAATGTTAAACATCTCGATGACACCAGGGCAGAGATATACACAATTTATGCGGAGACGGAGCCAACTTCCTGGCCCAGGGTGCAAGTAGGTCACACTCAGGAGTTGGCTGCCAACCTGCCTCCCAATTGCTGCTGCAGGTGCGATCTAGAAAGGCATGATTATAAGACCGACACAAGTTTTGCTAATTTTTGAGAGACCATTGTACTTTTTGTCTGTATTATTTATATTCGAAGCTATTGCTCATAATATGGCATCAATGGCATCAATGGTCTATGGTTTGCCATAAACCTCCCATAGACGCCCTTGGTCATAGAGGTATAGGATTATTGCAGTATATTGCTTTGGCAAAATACTGCGATAATCCTATTAAAATGTACTTTTGCAGCAATCACAAAAGCTGTAGTAGAGCTTACTCTGATTTTTAGGGTTCCGTACCTCAAAAGGAAAAAACGGAACCCTTATAGGATCACTCGTGTGTCTGTCTGTCCATCTGTCACAGCCAATTTTCTCCGAATCTAGTTGAAATTTGGTACACATATGTATTTCTGTGACCCAAACACGGATGTGTAACGTAAAAAAACGAATTTTGAATATGCAGGTTATTTTTGGAGGTTAATAATTTGATCGCGAAATAAATAAACGCGTAAACTTATAAGAAAATTTAAAAAAAAAGTTTTGCGAACTGGGAGAGTGGGGCAAGACGGGGTGGGGGGCAAGACGGGGTGACCGATCTTGAGCGCGAAGGAATTAGCCAATCAGGATCGTTTTAGCACCTGACGTCGCGCCGCCATTACGGCAATCAGTCATCGAAGTAAGCGGACATAGACACCACGCGTTTTATTTGTTTTCTGGAAAAAACTTTTTTTGCCAAATAGCTAGTGATATTTCTATACTGTATAGGGCGTGTAATTTCCGTAAATAATAACACCTCGGAATTGACTTAAATGGTATCAAATGTGACAATAACTACAGTGTAGTTATTGTCACATTTGATACCATTTAAGTAGTGTTAGTGTAGTTACTACACTAACAGGTAAGAACTTGTTTTTATCTGTGCTGCGTATTGGTTTTATTCAGTATTTTTTTAAATTTGATTAGGCATGCGGGGGCAAGACGGGGTAGGTGCTAAGGGTCAAGATGGGGTAGGTACCCCATCTTGCCCCTTAGCCATTGCAAGCGGCATACAAATGTCTAATTTTACTGTTTATTTTGTTCTAGAATGGTGAGAAATTATAAAAAAAAACTAGTAGAGGGGATTGGTCAGAAGAAAGTATGAAAGATGCTGTGAAAAATGTGGTTGAAGGAAAAATGGGCTACAAGCTTGAAGCAAAATCATTTTCTGTCCCACAGACAACTTTAGAAAGAAAAGTGAGGCTTGCTCGAGAAAGTTTAGATAAGAATGATCCAATGACTGTTAAATTTAAGGTACCGTTAGGCCCAAAAGAACAAGTTTTTACTAATAATGAAGAGGAAGAGCTATGTAAATACATAATAGATATGGAGAGCAGGCTTTATGGACTGACAATGAAAGACTTAAGAGGTTTAGTCTATAGACTAGCGGTAAAAAATAACAAACGTCATCCGTTTAACAATGAAAAAGAAGAAGCCGGGAAAGACTGGGCATTAGGATTTTTAAAAAGGCACCCAGGACTGTCTATTAGACAGCCTGAAACTACTTCAGCTGCACGTGCTGCTGGTTTCAATAAACAGGTGGTAGCCCAGTTTTTCAATTTTTTGGGCAATGTTTACGATGAACATCATTTAACACCTGATCGTATATACAACTGCGATGAAACTGGTATTTCAGTTGTACCCAAAACCAAATCAAAAATTATCGTAAGAAAGGGCAGAAAGCAAGTGGGAGCCATAACATTTGCTGAACGAGGTACGACGACCATTACAGTAGAAATCTGTTTTAGTGCTAGTGGTAATTTTATGCCACCCATGATGGTATATCCTAGAAAAAGAATGGATCCGCAACTTATGATTAATGCTGCCCCCGGAGCTTGGGGAGTTTGCAGTGATTCGGGCTGGATGACTACAGAGCTTTTCCTAGAATGGTTTAAAAAGTTCGTCGAATTTAGCGGAGCAACACCTGAGCGTCCTGTTTTGTTATTATTGGATGGACATAGTACTCATACGAAGAACATTGATCTCATAAATGAAGCACGCACTCACGGCGTTATCATTTTATGTTTCCCACCACATACTACTCACCGTCTTCAGGTTGCAGACGTTGCTTACATGAGACCGTTAAGCACTTACTACGATCATCAAATTACGGCGTGGCTTCGCAGTAAACCAGGAATGACTGTCACTATCTGACAAGTAGCTGAAATTTTTGGAAAGGCTTTCATACAAGCGTCTACGATGGCAACAGCTGACAATGGTTTTAAGAAATGTGGGATTTGGCCATATGATCCAACAGTATTCTCTGAGAGCGACTTTACTCCGTCTTTGATGACAGATATTCAGCTTAATGTATCCGACGCACCTGCAAGCGATATTAGTTTGTTGATAATGGAATCGTCATCCACAGAGCCAGTAACAAATAATCAGAATGCGCCAATTATATCTGAAGCCATTTCTGTTGTGGTAACTTTGACGGGTGCAGCAGTGATTCCAGTAACAGTGGAAACAGAAACATTGTCGAGACTTGATACTGCCGCTACTATTTCTGCGAGTATGTCACTATCCACTAATCTGGTTACTGCACCTACTGTGCTACCTAATACAATGTCGACCCCTGAACCAGGATGTTCTTACTGGCTCGATAACCCCGATCTACACGAAAGACCACGAACTCCGCAGCAATCAATATTTGGTGTTGTAAGTCCGCAGCAAATAATGCCCTTTCCAGCAACTAGAAAAACATCTCGCGTAACTAGAAAACGAGGAAAAACCGCGTTGATCACATCTTCGCCGTATAAGAATGAGTTAGAAGAAACGATTAAGAAAAAGATACAAGCGGAAGAGGATAAACAGCGAAAAAAAGAGTTGAGGGAACTTTAAAAATCTGAAAAAGACCCGGCAACTAAGAAGAAAAGAGTAACAAAGAAGAAACAAGGGGCTAAGAATAGATCATTAAACGAGAATAGTGACAGCGATATTGAAAATTCACCTTGTTTGTATTGTAAAGGCCTTTAATTGGACTCAAATGAAGGCTGGGCTCCTTGTTCAGCATGCGGCACATGGGCTCACTACAGCTGTGCAGGTTTGGACGACGAAGATGCAGATACCGTGTTCACTTGTGAACATTGTGAACAGTAAATGGTTGTTTGCTGCGTGCCCCGTTATTGGTACCCCATCTTATCCTAGGGGTGGGACATGATGGGGATGAGGGTGTATTTCTACTTTTTGATTTTTTTTAATTTTATTATGTTGATTAGACTGCCAAATACTCGTTAACAATGAAGACTGATTATCAAAGAAGATTATAAGAATAAAACAAATTAATAAAACTCATTACGGTCAATTTTATTTACCATCAAACCTTAAGGACCCCGTCTTACCCCACTCTCCCCTACCTTGTGACATATTCAAATGAAAGGGCTTACTGTGAGGGTCTCAAATATTTTTTTTTTATGATTTTAAAATCAAATTATTTTAAAGTTAATTAAGAAAATAGACAAAATTTGACCATTCCACTACTGAGCCTGTAATTTTGAAAAAAAAAATACAGAAAATTGTTCTATACCTAAGTACCTATAGATTACAGGAAAACCTATGGTCTTAAAACGACATGGTAAATCTCTCAATATTGTGCGTACAAACTTACATTTGCAGTTGGAATGTATGGCATGTTTTTTAACTACAATGTTAAGTTTATTTTTGGGATAAATTCATCCCAACTACGGTCTACGGAACTCTTCATTGTGCGTGGTCCAACACACACTTGGCCGGTTTTTTTTTTCTAACGCGAAATCATGTCGTCCACACCGTATCCGGCGATGGCGACTCCTATATGTTTTTTAATCTGGGTCTTTATTCCGGTGAGCTCTGATGTGGCTAGCAAAACCGAACTTCGTCTTAAAGACTCGGTTGCATGAAGCACAGTACAGCTGGCCAGCTGAGTTGGTAGTGTAAGTGTAGGAGGGTTTTAGCTTCGTCTTCCGTACTTGGTAACGCGAAATAATAAACCACTGAAGTAGTAGTACTTTTTCGTAGAGAAACACAAACCTACAACATGAATTCTCGCATTTCAGTTTTCTTCCAATTAAAAGTTTTTGATTAAATAACTGCGTTCCGCAAGCTGATGTATGGATTAATTAACTCAATTTATAATTCCAGTAAACAAATACATATATGAATTGATTTTAGTAATTGAATACGTTGCTGATTGTGTGATGTATCATACAATAAACATCTACTTGATTAGCCTAATTACAAGCGGATCGGGAAAATTGCGTAATCAATCAATTTGTTTTGATTTCCCTAATGAGTTACGAAAACTAAATAAACAAGGGAAGTATACAGTAAAAGTGAAGGTAAATTATACCGAGCGCGTCTCTAGGACGCGGCGGGTTGAATGTGGACAAATTAGTAGCAATTTGCGTCGCAACGTTCCCGTTTCGGACCAAATGTGAATATCAAATGAGTGTTTAAGCCACCCATTTGGATCACTCTCGGCCGATGCCAATCATTTCAAAATTGATGCTTGCGGCTTTCACTCGACGACTGTTAATTATTGCTAGTGCTATTATTCCAGCTGTGGTTTATTACCTGCTCCTCATATTTTATGCTCTTTATTCTGATGTTATCGTTTTTAATAAATATGTAGCGATTTGTTATAAGTCTGCAGCTGGAGAGGCGGTTGTGTGGGAGTCAGGTAATCTGGATAATACGTAATTGATTTTTTATACTGACTTGCCGTTTTGACATCGAGAAAAATTTAATAGATTGTTGCCGTAGGTACTTATGAAAATTCTACTCTTTATTCTTTTTAAAGCTATTTAAAATCCAACATCTGCCTTTACAAAAGCTCGTAATTGCTGTAGTAAAGAATGCAGAACCAGAAAATAAAATGTTAACTTCACATTGCGACTTCATAATCTTCAGCGAGACTTTCATAAAACTTGTTTAAAAGTTCTGCTCAGAATTTACCTGCTTCTAGTATTAAATAAGACAGTAAATAGAAAAAGTTAAGGAGCTGCGATACTGAGCTAAAGTTATATGTACTTACAAGGAGTCCCCCGCAATGTCTTGATTATGTCCCGACCAGATTGAATGCCGGAACAAAGGGGTCTTATTGTTATTCACCCCTGTAGTGTAGCAGTGACAAACTATTTAGGCGACGTCGCAGCCCTTAAACGGCACAGTTGATTGTTTTCAGCCAAAGGTTAACTACCTGAGTAAAGCTGGAGGAGGTGTTAGTCACAATCTATTGCTGTACACAGAGAAGAGGCTCCAGGCAGTATTCATTGTTGGTTGTTTGGCAACGAGCTCGTATGTGATATCTCTGATGTTCGACTTTACGAAGTGTTAGGAATTGGGCCATTTAATTAAGTGATGTTTTTATTTGAATTTTATAACATATCCGAATACTGTTTCTGTACCCAGTCATTTAAGTTTATACAATGATAGTGTTGTAAAATTTACGCCTAAATTACGTACCTACTTAATTCATTGAAAAAATAATCATAAGTATCTTCTGCTTGATTCTGGACACAATGTGAAAAGCATTTCCCAATAAATTAAAGCCACAACCAAACATAAGAGTAGATACCTACCTAAGCAACATAAAGTGGTATAAGAAGGAAACAAAAAGAAAGAAAGAAAGAAAAACGTTTATTTGGACACCGCAAAATTATTAAGCTGACTCTACAGACGTCCTGTACAAATTTCAATAATTCATACAAAATTCCCATAGAAAATGCATTTTCAGTTTTCCTGAATTTTCCAATTTTCCCGGCAACTTTTAAATTTTTTCTCTTCATAAAAACCTTCCTCGGACTTCAACGAATATTTGAAAAAATAAAATTAGCCGAATTGGTCCCGCCGTTCTCGAGTTTTGCGCTTAGCAACACATTTTTAGCCATTCATTTTTATTTATATACATAGCATGTTACATCATTTTAGTTACCAAATGCATAATTATTTCGACTCTATTCTAAAATGAGCCATTGTTCTATCATAGTGAAGTTATAAGCGACGTCCAGCACATATTTCAGTACGCTATCCAATTTTCAAACGTATGTAATACTTTATTAAAACATAACTTTCAGGGCACGCTCGCGGCAAGGATCTACTTGCCTCGTTAACAATTGTTTTTACAATTCTACAAATATAAAAGATTTTCATTGTAGTAAGATAATTAATACATCCTTTACACTATGATTTCTCCTGCATGGTTAGAACTAATAATAAAGGTTGATTTAAAAGAGTGTCCATTCATTTTCTTGCCCATTCTTCTCCACATTGGATCCATGTGGATTGAGCAAATAGCTTCATGTTTCTGACTGCCCGACTCCTTGACAATTCAAAAGTTCCTGTAAATGGTTTAATTCAAATTAATGATTTGAGTTTTGTCATAAACAAAGAAAATATTGTTGCTGTAAAGTATGCTGGATTCAAACGTACGTCTCGTCACGCAAAATGGTGCTTTTCAGGCTCAGGGCAGTTTTTTTCACTGAAGCTTTACGCTCATAGACATCTATCTTATATCTATGTTTATGCCTGTTGCTAGCAGATTGCTCTGAAGAAATCAGACTAAGTATACAGGGTGAATTTTTCAACTGGGCGTGGATGGCCAAATCCGAAACTATGAGGAATAGCGAAAAGTACTCAAAGGAGTCTCGGGCTCGATATTGATTAAAACTAAAACTGCATCATTGTGTTTTTGAAAAATCTGTATTTATAGTCAGGAATCGAACCCGCTGATTTTGAAAAAAAAACACACACTGTATTATTACACTATTCGATAGTGTCGCTAATAAGGATCGAATTCTTGGAAGTAATGTCATACTTACGGCAAACTAAAGGAAAGAGCTCATTCTTAACAAATTACTTTTTAGGGTTCCGTACCTCAAAAGGAAAAAACGGAACCCTTATACCCTCACTTACCCTCACTCGTGTGTCTATCTGTCCGTCTGTCACAGCTAATTTGCTCCGAATCTAATGGACCGATTAAGTTGAAATTTGGTACACATATGAACTTCTGTGACCCGAACATGGACGGGTAAAGTAAATAAATGAATTTTGAATATGGGGGTCACTTTTTGGGGGTAAATATGAAAATTAAAAAAAAAGTTAGTTAGTTTTAGTTTTTTTTATAATTTTTAAATAAATTGTTTTAAAGTTATTTAAGAAATTAGACGAAAACTGACCATTCCCCCGCCCTTATCTCCGAAACTACAGAGCCTAAAATTTTGAAAAAAATACAAAAAAATAGTTCTTTACCTGTAGATTACAGGAAAATCTATAAGAAGTCTGTGGTCTTAAAATAACATGGTAATATCTCTCAATATTTTGAGTACAAACTTACATTTACAGTTGGAATATATGGGAGAACATGTTTTTCAACTACATTGTTAAGTTTGTTCTTGGGATAAATTCACCCCAACTACGGAACCCTTCATTGTGCGTGGTCCAACACGCACTTGGCCGGTTTTTTTTTTATTTTTCTTCTTTTACCTATTAAATCTTAACTGATTAATTGTTCAAAATGATGTCCATTGTTTTCAATACATAGCTGGATTCGACGTCTCAAGGATTGTACTGCATTCGGCATTACAATATCCCTCATAGTTTCGAATCCACGCCCACTTGAAAAATTCACCCTGTATAATATCTCGACAATTATCTTGACGATTCTTGTATGTATAGGTATCTAACATACTTTAGGCATTCTGCGTTCATATTTCAAGGACTTAATGAAGATGTTCTAGTGTACCTACCTATTTTAATAACGCAGCAGAAATATTGAGTAATTAAGTCCCAGACATGTAATAATGTAGAGCCTACGCTCGTTAGTAAATACTGGTACTTATTTATCTCAGCTCATTTTATCTGAGCTGAGTAAAGACACAAAAGGAGTACAAAACTGGCAGCTGGTGGTGCGTAGGTTTCTGCCTTATCTCTTGTGAAATAATACGTCAATCATTTGAAGATTATAGTTATAAATACATTTGTCTTCGAATAGAGTAGGAAAATCAATGAGAAAACCAAATATTCATTTTCCTCACAATGATATAGAAAAAGTATGGCCAATTTTTGGTACCAAGAAATTGTTTCTACCATTATTTTTACCCATTCTCAACGGTACGTTTTTATATATTAAATTTCTCGTATCGCTGGTCAAAATCCCTCTATAATCTATTCATGTATATATTGTACCTGTGTAACTCGAAAAGGTCGCGTTGTGTATCGAATTTCTGTTATATTTCACCTCTCAAACACCTTTAGATTTGTTGTTTCAGATCGACGGAGCTGGAGGCAGCCGAATACATAGACAAGCTGTAAACTTGATTACGGGATTGAAAGAAACAACAAACAACGAAAGAAAAATCAAGGGAGAAGAAGCCGTTTGCACTGGTACTTACTCAAATACAGCGAATAAATTCTTTGTTGAAAGGGGATACGAATACGATACGACTTGTTTTGATAAATAGAACGTGATTGTCGCCCGGATAGGGGCATATTTTACAATAAGAGAACGTATGAGTAAAACAAATTACTTAAATTGTGTGTCAGGTGTCGTGAGGTGAGACAAACATGAGGGTAGTTGGCGCGGCACGGCGGCGGCGCGACGTCTGTACGACAGACACAGTAATTGCACCACACCGGTATATGTGCCCGCAATAACTAATCTTTCATTTCTCCAGCGCCATTTTTTAGCGGGTGACATTTTATTTTGCGGCTCGAAAAATTACATCACGAACGCAGGGATGGTCTTCCTGTGTTGTATTGTTAGAGAGCTCTCTGTAGATGTCGTATTAACGTTGATTGCATGTACTTAACAAAGCTTTTATTTAATAAACAAGACAAATTAATTAATTATAAATTAAAAAATAATAAAATAATTATTAATTAATTAATTAATTGAATAATTTTATTAATTTATGTATTTTATCTTCTACTTTACTTTCATGATCTACTTATAACCTGCAGAAGAAATACCACAACAGAGTTTCTAGAGAAGAAGTTGATTGGCCTATATATTAAGATCAACACACATCGAAATAAACAAATCGTATAAGCGTAGAGATTACGTTCATAAACAATAACAATTTTAAAATGAAAGCATCTGAAGAAGCTACCATTAAATTGATCGCGCGTAAGAACGAGTAGTAAAAATAAAACGGGTAAAAATCGCGATCGGTTGCGTAAAGTTGGAAGGAGGATAGGAAAGCGGTGGCTCCGACGACCCTCGGCGTCCTCGAACTTTGACAGTTTATATGAGCCGTGTAATGGCGCCTTAAACTAAATAAAGCTTTGCATTTGGCTCGTGTATTGTAACCCCCCGCTACGCTTGCTTTGTCTCGACTAGATTAGGTACAACTTGCTCCAGCAACGGATCTTCGCTAGGTAAGTTTATATCCATTTTAATAAATTCCGCCGCTCTTTCGATTTTCTATTTCAAATGGTAAGACCAACTTGATTTGGTCTCGCTTTTAGCGTTTCTTGATATGCTGTGAAAATAATGAGTAGGGTCTTTTACTCATTAAAATCACCACAATTTACCTGCAATTAATGGGGACTGTGTTATTCATGACATCATCTATAACAATGACAATAACTCAGCACTATCAATTCATGTTTGTTATGTAATCAGACCGCAATAATATGGCAGGTATACGTAAGTAACTGATTACTCGGGTACGGCTACACAGATGACTATATTATGTGACCTCAGGTGCCACACGTGGTCTATATGTATGTGAAGTAGGTGCGTATGTGTGGACCACTAGACTAAGTACGGAGATAGGATGAGTGATGTAGCTGTCATCGCCGCAGGCAGCTTGGACTGAATCCAGTCACGAATGCAAATTCATACCAGAAATTTGACTCACCATGCTTTCCAGGCATATTAGTGCGAATTTAGGCGGATTAGCTCCCGCTACGGGCTACATGTCGTGGCTTTTGTGTATAATGTTAGATGCTAGTGGATTTTAATACTCATAATGAATGAAAACTAGTTATGTGGCTAATTGGACGATTCTAACATCAGAGTGGAGTGTAAACCAATATTCCATTGAGCGAATTGAATTGAACCAATATTGTGTGTTAGTCCTTGGTTACGCTCTATTTCTATAAAGTCACTTCCAAGCGCACATCTACATACTTATTTACATTCGTTAATTCCGTATGGAGTCTTTCACGGTTCAGTCGGAGCGCGACTGTTACGCGATTTTTTGCTACTTTAAAGCAACGTCGATTTAGGTTTCAAATACCAGCTTCATTTTCCGATGATGACGGTGGTTATGGGCCGGTTTCGATAAAAGGTAAAGTAGCACAATATAATGGTTTGAGCACAAAATATTAAATTATCGATTTGGCACAAATGTCAAAATTTTCCCTGATTCTTAATTTGGAAAATTCTATAAAGGGGAAATTCTTTAAATGGCTAATTCTACTAATGCATTGATTTATTAGCGATAGTCTCAAAATATGTCGCATAAATTGCAGTATTTTCTTATTGCGTAGACTTACTTAGAAGCTTGATTTTTTTAGAGCTCCAAACAAACAACTCAAAAAATTCAACTTGGGAATTTCAACTTGATACCCTCACGCGTTCCTGAGAAAACGGGTCTTGACAGACTGACAGACAGACGATCTGCGAACTGTTCCTATAGGGGTTCAGTTTTTCCTTTTGAGGTACGGAACCCTAAAAACAAGAATTCCCAGAAAGATATGAGGTGGCCTATTCTTCTTTCCGGAAATCATGCCTCATGCCTGACAAAATCATTGCAGGCTCTACCAACACACAATGTTTGTTAATTAATGATAAGCAGAATCTTCTTGCAAACAGTTCTAACCCAGAGTATATAGGCAATTATGAGGTGAGTCCAATAATATTGGTTCTATAAATCAATAGAACGACTACGACTACAGTTAAAACCCATGTAGATATGCATCATATCACTTAATGTCTAACAACTGAGCTAATATTTGGCTATCAGTTGCACTTAACTGCAATTGGCAAGACCACAACGGACTCTGCAATACCGCTATCTGTTTTCGATAAACAAGTGATCGAAATCAAATGGGAAACCCGATGTAGGGAACTATGCGGTTAATAACTTGATTAGAAATACGGGCTGCTTACTCATCAACAGGAAAGTACAGGGTCAAGTTAAAAAAGTATGTTAATGTTTCGATAAAAAAGCATATTCGAAAAAAATATTATTTTTTGGGGTCAACAACGACCGTATGTAATAACTTGAATTATGATTATTTATAAAAGTCACTTTTATTTGTGTAAATTACAGAGAGTATCTATCGTTAAATAAACAAAAAAAAAACAGATTTTTTAAAATACTGATATTCAAGCGCTATTTCATACCTCAAGTAACTACAGTACATGAGGTCGTTGACCCCAAAAAAACATATCGATCCCCATCAGGTCTGTGGAGTTTTACTACCTAATTTATTTTGACCTTGTATAACACTTTGAAAGAATTGATTCGCGCGATGTACAGTCGATGCCGTACCCAAGTCCGGTCTACAGTGGGCACTACTGGCAGCTTCGATGTGGCTGTCGGCTTGCACCAGGGGTCTGCACTCAGCACTTACCTCTTCGTGCTGATAATGGATGCTCTTTCTTCGGATATCCAGGAAGAGGCTCCCTGGTGTATGCTGTTCGCCGATGACATTGCACTGGTTGCCGAGAGTGGCTTAAAGGTCCAGAGCAGATTGGAGGTGTGGTGGAAAAGACTGGAGACTGTTGGCCTGAGAGTAAGTCGGACCAAAACAGAGTATTTGTTTTGTGATTTTGATGGTCTCTCCGGTCTCGTGCCCATATCTCTTGCCGGAACGCCCTTACCGATCTGCTCCGACTTTCGGTACCTTGGATCGCTTGTCCAATGGGATGGCGAAATAGACCGAGACATAACGCACCAGATCAGCTCAGGATGGATGAAATGGCGACAGGTTACAGGGACAACTTGCGACCCACGGATGCCCCTCAAGTTGAAGGGGAAAATTTACAAGTCCGTGATAAGGCCTGTCGTACTTTATGGATCGGAATGCTGGGCAGTGAAGAAGACGGATGAAAAAAAATTGCATGCAGCGGAGATGAGAATGTTGAGATGGATGTCTGGAGTGACGAGAATGGATAAAGTGGGAAATGAGTATAATAAGAGGAAGTTTGAAAGTGGCGCCAGTGACAGAAAAGTTGAAAGGAAATCGTTTGTCTTGGTATAGGCATGTAATGAGGAGTGACGAAACGCATGTGACTAAAAGAGTGATGAATATACATGTTGATGGATGGAGAGGCAGAGGAAGGCCAAAGAAAAGATGGATGGATTGTGTGAAGAATGATATGAAAGAGAAGAGAGTGAATGATAGCGTGACGGTTGACAGGGGAGAATGGAAGAAGAAAACGTGTTGCGCCGACCCCAAGTAATATGGGATAAGGGCGGGAAGATGATGATGATAACACTTTGAAAGAATTGTTCCGCAAGTACAATCCGAGTCCTTGCGAAGGCTAGACCACCACTTTTTCGATCGTGAGTGAAACAGAGAGTAAGATATGACGTCAAGAAGAGGGCAGAAGCCAGGACGAGACGTCGATACAAGATGACGTCTACTAATAAAAGCAAATTGTAATGCCAAACGAATTAAGAATAGTTGCCCATGGGCCAGTCATTGGAAATCCGTTTTCTGGGAACATTTATGCGCTGGAATGAAACGTTAAGTATAAAATTCTATTTAAGAGGATACATCAAAGCGTGGTTTAGCTCAGTGTGTGTGTGTAAGTGAAATGGCGTTATGGCTGTCTAGTTTGACACGCGAGATAGAAAACTCTCACGCGCACCGGAACTAAACGCGCTTCGTTTAAATGTAGATTTATGACAAAATGCAATACTTAAATTAATTTTTAGCTTTTAGTAAGTTCTTAACATATTTAAATATCTTCGATTTAAAGCAAATTTTACCGCACAATAAGGATAAAAGTTCCTTATTGTGCGGTAATCGTACAATCGTATAAAACAGAAACGACGCTACATTGGAATTTTTTTCTAGGTACGAGTAGGTATCTAAAAAATTTCAAGTATTTAATCATGTTTCAGTTTTAATACAGAAGTAAACAATATAGTCAAATAACACATAATTATGGAAAATCCAAATAATTTAACCATATGCATTTGGTTTTGTAGGAATTTTAAAAACACGAAATTTATCTATGCAGAATTTATCGACCCGGGCATGCTCTTATATCCTTTCCACCAAGTACTAACCAGAAGAAAATATACAAGAAAAAAAACATCATGAGATTACTTACTGCAGTGTTCACACATTATTGTTAAATCTTTACAAAGTAAACTGAACATCCGAAGTCGCCCCGAATAAATAATAATGGAACTGTTGAACAGGCTGCAGCATCCCAATAAAGCCAACAGCGAATAAGCACTGTTAGTACTTTGTTAAACTGCAATAATTTGACCGTAAAATGTAGCAGTTATCTCTAACTCCAAAATCAATTTGCAAAAGATTAGGTGAAGAAAAGTTTTCTTTTGCTTTCTTGTTCTTGTTTCAAAGACAGTTTGGAAAAGTTATCTACTTGATGCCAATATTTACTTAACTCTTTATCTTCTTTGCTTTTACTTTACGAAACATGACTTCCTTTGCACACTGTGATTATGAATACCAACAACTAAACTAATTAACTAAAAGGCAAACCTTTCAAAAGTGTAAACAGTGCTGTGTAAACACCAATACATATGTAAAAAGGAGCAAAACAAAGCAATTTCGATCTCTCACCGTCGGAACTCGATGCTGGCAAACACAAGATTATGACGTGTAAGAAAACATGGCTGTTATGCCAGTTATACCATATTTATACATATATCGGATTCTTTTCTATTTGTTTTGTTACATAAACACCATCTAATATAGTTAGATTTATCTCGTAATGGAAATAAGGATATTATGAAAAGTAATGTAAAAAATTCCGTCTGATTTTCAGGAACATTTGTTAGAGTCTGATCTTTAAAAATTAAAGAAAGAAAACGTATTATCTAAGCGTAAGAATGACTATCCTGTCTCTGTAACCCTTGGGTGTCATAAAACGCGGCAAAAGGTTGGTCGCGAGGCAGGTGACCGCTACCCGTAGGGCTGCGAAGGTCAACCCGAAAGGCAGCTTAGCAACTAGGTACATATAATATTAATAATGGAGAATGGCAAGTTTTTAAAGATGATAATGTAGAAAAAACAATGTCGAATAGAAAGACATAATTTGAATCTCAATAGAAAAATAAAGTGAACAGAAATACTTGAATAAGTAAAGCAATAACCAATAAACATCGGCGGGACACGGCCACAGCATCTCTAGTGGAGAACAAATAAGGCCGGTACTCACTGCACCTTGGTCCAACAGCGCGGATGTCGCCGTGCCGCACTTTGGCTTAATGGTGCGTGTAGACCGCCCCGAGATCTGCATGTGAGAAATGCAAATAATATTGATTTGCACTATAAATACTCTAACACAATGGCTTCTTTATTCAAGTATGCTGGATTTTTCTCTTTGTGTTGCGGGATTTCTCTACACAGTATAGGTTAGGTACGCTTTAATGTAGGCAAACTTACTTCTGTCCTTCTGTCTGTTTTAAAATAAGAAATAATCATACAATACAAATAAACTGAGTCTCATCCTACTGTCGCAACAGAGTCGGAGAATTCAAATCGAATCTCCACTGATAAAGGGACAGTCGTAAACTGAAACCAATCAGTACCATACCTTAAAACATTAAAGTCCTGCTCACATCACAACATAGAAATAGCAACAAAGCAACCGTTATCTCCCATTATACCTGATCCGTGAACTGTGTACCCAATCCATAGACGCCAATTACCTATCCCATAATCAAGGAGATTCGCGAAAGGGTTCGGACGGAGCTCAATCAAACTTTGGCAATCATCGCGCCTATCTAATCTCCAGGGTAACAATGTAACCGGGATTGGATACTCAGTGGACCACATTAACTACCTCCTTATTTATATGTAATGATAACAAGCCTAACAGGACAAACCCTAGTTTGCGAGCCTTTTATTGCGGCTACGTAATTATTGTATGAACATTCTGTTTGTCACAGCGACCCTCCACGAGTTTGTGAAAGGTAAAATTAATTCTATATTCAACTGGGATCTCTAGGGGTCCTGTTGTTGTAGTTGTTTGCTCTTCAGGAGCACCTGTTCACTGTTACCTAATTAGAGTCATGTCTGTAAGCTGGTTTTAACTGCGACTAAAAAGATAAGTCGTTTTGTCAGGTGCATCCGCGCTGCTCTCCAATCAGTGTGAACTCTGGCCGAGTAACAACGTTCAATTTCAAATACATTTCTGTATCGTATGATATATGATTCCCATTGCATATTAAGTAGGCACAGACTTTCTATATTGCTACATTAAACTAGACAGTTTTTTAATTTCCGGTGGCCTGGAAGCATCCGCTACGAAAAAGTGTTAATTGAATGTGAACGCGTGTTTGCGGAGATAGAAACGGATCTAAAAAACGATGTTTTTCTGTTGTTTCGTGAATAATAAATCAACAAACGTTCGAAAACTCATGTATTCTACACGGCTTCGCAAAATAAACCATGAGTCGATATCCGTAGGTGATGCGCAAACAAAATGTAAGCGCCATAGAGATGTAGATTTTAGCCGTCTCTCGATTTATTACATTGAAACTACGTGTACCTCTAACTAGGTGCTTTGGAGTTATAAAGCCAGTTATCCATTAGCGAGTAAGCTCACGATGTTATTACTCTTTGAAGGCTTAACCAGTCATATCCGTCGCATTGACGTGAACAAACACGACGGGTCCCGAGTTTGAAATCGGTCATTAAGACAGTGGCTTAGATACTGAATCTCTGGCAAGCCAACACAACCTCATAACTGTTTTACTAGGGTACCTACATATCAGCCTTAAGTCAACTTCCATTAGTCTGCAAAGCTAATCACTAAAACCACTTCCTTTCTTTACTGTATACCTACGTATAATGTAATATCCTTATCACATAATTCGATCAAAAATTAATTACACTGCAAAGATAACTATAACCCTTAATGAGAACGAACCGTTAACGGTTACTGTTACAGGAATACGAATAGTTGGCAAAACAGGATGGCAAAAGAAATGGGTTTGGTTGAATAATTCATGGGAGGAACAAATAAAATGGATACCACAATCAAGCTGGCTAGGAAATGTTTAATTGAATTGTGATGTCGTATACAAAGAAAGGGTCAGTTAGCGTGAAAAGTAGTCTGGAACGGCTGAGTCGGATAATCTAGTCTAATGAAAATCTAGTAGAATAGCTAATGGATTGCTTTTAGTCAGAGGATGTGTTAGACTGGGGTCCGAAATTAGAACAGAAGCTGCAGTTTGAGAACCTCAACAGACAGGCTTGAAAGTTTGTAGAGTTTGCTTTATTTTAAAAAAGTTTTTTCTGTAGCTGGAAAATGACTGTATGACTCAATAATCGATTGATATAGAATGCTACGTCACAGATCTAGCCGCTTTTAGTGTTGTGTACCGATCCTTATGTAAAGTTCTACAATTTGATTTTCAAATTCAGAAAAGAAACCAATTTATTCCTGGACGCTCTCCTCCAATTTCATCGTCCTGTTTACGATTTAGGTACATAAATTAATTTTGCTCACAAAACTCACTTGTGGATGCTACAGTTACTATCGTTCTACTGTTGTCTGTCCAACAAAACATAAGAAAAAACAAATATTTTATGCAATAACGAGTGACGCTTGCACAGACAAGACTCGGCACCGATGTCGTTAGATCGCGTCAAAAATCCTGAAAGCCGATTATACCACCACCTATATTAGTAATCTGCTGCGGAGTCCTTACTACGGATCCCGATGTAATCTGCACTTTCATCACAGCTGCCAGTAAGTGCAATTTTTCTAATTCCATTAAACACATGGATTTTTGTATCTAGCCGGTGTCTTGCCGGGTGCGAATATTTATATCCTAAGAATTTGTAACTAATGGAGCCTGTCCAAGACGAGACAGCAGAAAGATGACAACAATGCCCCCCAAGGGCAAGCCACTACTTCTTACAAAAACGACATTAATATTCTACACCGACCGGTGGTGGAGCTGCTTTTAACTTTATGGGACATCACGCGAATTGAAGAAGGCAGCCAGACGATGAAATTAACTTTCTAAATTAACCTTTTCACTCGCTGGGCTGGATAGAGCAGTGGAGGGGAGAAAATAAAATGCCACCTATGTGTCTTTATTTTGGTTTGGGCACACAGATTAATAAAAACTTTGTGAATTAAGAAATAAGGTTGTTTTTTAGCTTTGCGCAATTTTTTTTTCTGAAGTTCTTGTTAAACACTGGTTCTGAGCAAATGTGCGTACAATCAACAATTTACTATAAAATAATGTAGTTCTATTTAAACACTCACACTCTAAAGTACCTAAATCAAAGCCGTCATTTCCAAAACCATACCTCACATGTCACAAGGCCACAATATCATTAGCAACAAGCAATTCCTGATTCCACGAAAAACATAAACGCCGTAATACCCACTAAGTTGGAGCACCAAAAATCTCGACGGGTAATTTTCCCGAAACGATTTTCCAGGAGTCGTAGCTCCCAATAAAAGACAACATAAAAAGAGAAACCCCTAAATATTTCCCGCCAATTGATAGGTACATACAGCAGTAAAGTGGGAGAGCCAACAACAGATTTATAGGGCGCCAGTCGAGTGCGTGCTTTAATAAAAAAAATCACAAAGGTAATTCGCACGACAAGTTATTACAGAGCTAGAAATATATATGGTTCTCATATTCTCTTATGAATAAATGGGAACAATTTTTAGTCTAGTACGCCAAGTTAGCGCGATGATTTATCCTGTCATATGTTTAAAGTTTCGCTTCAGGAGTTTTTAATATTTTAAGGGGCTTAATTAAAATGGCGTTATGGTTTCAATACGACTTGGGTCATAAAAATTTACTTTAAAAAGAGTAAAAACCGACTTTAAAACCAAAAACGAATAAAATAACTTTCATAAAACACTTAACAGCTTCTGAAGTCGGTGTCAAGCTAAAGTGCATTGAAGAATCGAAGACACCGACTGCAGAAGCTGTTAAGTGTTTTATGAAAGTTATTTTATTCGTTTTTGCTTTTGAAGTCGGTTTTTACTTTTTTTAAAGTAAATTTATTTTTTCATTTTTAGATGAATATACAATTACATAAGTAGGTAAGCCCAAGTCGAACCAAAAGAAGAATCATCAAAATCCACTTAGAAATGCCGGAGATACAGTGCATTTATGCATAGAACTTCGTACATAAGAATAATTACATAATGTATTATACACTCAAACCTTTCTGAAAGTATGCAGATCACGTTAGTGAAAAAATCATAAAAATCGGTTCATTAGTTTTTGAGAAAATCGCGGACAAACAAACAAACATACATACATACATACATACGAGTCGAATATAGAACCTCCTTTTTTGAAGTCGTTTAAAAATAAAGTCATAGGTAAAGTGAGTGCGTTTGAGGAACCGCAGTTACTGCCGTTTGGTACCTAAGTATTTGCTGCCTAATCTTGATATTTGTGCGGGACAGTTACTTTTATGTTTGTGTTTAAGAATATTTTTGAAATTACCATAATAAGTCATATAGGAACTTCTAAATTTCCTGTCAAAACAAAAAAAAAATACATAATCTGTATTTTTTTAGGCAGAACGAAAATAAGCTTTTATTTTTCATAAAATTCTAAATACCGGATCAGTTGAGGTCAACAGTGTGTCGATGTACTCTTCCGGCGCGTCCGGCGTCCGGGACTTGTTCAGTAAGTCAAAGCTGTCAGGATCACGCGCGCCGGCTCAGCTGGGCGGACCGGCCCGCCCACCACCGTATTTCACAACAACCGAAGTACAGTCACAGTCAAAATATATTCGTCTCCTTAAGGGCTATATTTGCCTGTTGCACATTGATAGAATCTTCTTTACCAACTCAGCATTTTATATCGCGTCGTAAAGTCATTTCCGCAGAATGACATTCACCCCTCTTCTTTACATGTCAGATCGAAATAAAAATGTGACATTGACAGACTCTTACAGTTATTTAATACTAGCTAATGCGTTGCAATGCCTTTTTTTTTTAAACCACTTACCAAAGTTTCATCACAATCAGTCGAGCCATTTTCTAGTTTTTGCGAGTCAAACACACGGCAATTGATTTTTATTTACAGGGTGGTCCAAATAGTGATGTCAAGAAGAAAAATCTGAATTCCTCATACCCAGAGGTATTCGAAAATACCCCATGTATGTACCCGCCATTTTTTGTAGTTTTAGAGTTATTTTTGTAATTATTTACAGAGTTTTCTGCCGGTGGAGCTCGAAAAATTCATTTATTTTTTTGTAGTGGGTATTTTTCAAATCTTTTTTGTGACATTATCGTCTTGAATGTTACTTTCATGTCACAAAAAATCTGAGAAAAACACACTACAAAAAAGATATGAATGTTTGAAGCTCCACCTCCAAACACCGGCGCCTAGCCACTTATACACGGCTTGTACACAAAATATTTCTATGAACTGATAATAAACTAATGACTGTTTCATAAAGTGGATAGACTAGGCTAGATTACGAATTTTGTTTTAGAACAATAGACGACTTAGTTTTTGGTTATGAGGAATTCATATTTTTCTTTTTGACGACACTACTTGGACCACCCTATAAAGAAAAGATATTATGTCATCAAAAAGTTTTAGGTTGATGTCAACTCGATATTGGTCAAAGGTTTATGCTATTTTGATCTTTGTTACCAAGTAATTTAATAACGTTTTCTATGCAATAGTCTGCTCAGGGCTAAGCTTCAAAAGGTATTAATGTCCGACTTGATAAAGGAAGGATTTGAAAACTGACGAAGATATTTAAGACTTGACTGTACCTTATCAACTTTACTAACTTTTGACTGAGCTGGTTTGTTACTTTTATTGTTAAGATGATAAAATTGGGTTTAGAGGCAAAACAAATAAATGATTTCGTGAAGAATTAAATTACTGTTAGGTATAGGTAAATTAAAACCGTTTGTCGTGAACATTTTATCGGCTAAAGATGTTCACTTTCAATTTTGTTCTAAAAAGCATATTCACTGCCCAGAAAAATAAAAGACTAACATTTTATATTCCTAAAAGTTCGTCGAGATATTATCAAATTGCCTGTCCTAGAAATGAAACTGCATTAGTTTAGTTTCCTCACAGTGTAAATTTTTTGCTAAATCGGTACGGGAGATTTTGAGCGTACATTTTACGTAAAGAAACAAATTCCGACTCTTTATATTATTTTAAGAAAGAAATTATGAATAAAATACGCTTTTCCTCTGTCCGTATACCATTTTCCTTTTTGTAAGATTAGGTACTATTAAATATTCAGAAACAATTCCATTTCATTATACAGCGGAGCAGACAAAACCTCTGGCAAATGAGCTTACCAATGTTGTAAAATGTTAATTTTCTATTAGGACAAAGTTAGCCGGCATCGACACTGCGACCCCGGCCACCTCACCGACACATCTTCATTAGCCAGCCCGTAATGTCACTCCAGGGAAATAATATTACGTTATAAACCGCCTCCGCGAAATAAATGCTTTCATAAACATCTATGTAACTTAAATACAGCGACCGATTCGTGGCAAAATCATCGTAACACCTGAAATGTTTAATTAGATTAAATAATTTCTGGAAACGTAGTCTTTTATACGAAAAAAATTCTTAGGTATCTCATTTGTTAAAACAGGATCTGGAGTTTTGTGATAAAAAAAAAACCGGCCAAGTGCGTGTCCGACCACGCACAATGAAGAGTTCCGTAGTTGGGATGAATTTATCCCAAGTACAAACTTAACATCGTAGTTGTAAATGTAAGTTTTTACTCACAATATTGAGAGATTTACCATGTTATTTGAAGAATACAGACTTCTTATAGGTTTTCCTGTGATTTACAGGTAAAGATCTATTTTCTGTATTTTTTTTTCAAAATTTTAGGCTTAGTAGTTTCGGAGATAAGGATTCCCCTTAAAATAAAATAAAAAAAAAAATAAAAAAATACAATAAAAAAATAATAATAAAATAGACTAAAATTGACCATTCCGGTCAATTTTAGTCTATTTTCATAAATAACTTTAAAACAATTTATTTTAAAATTATAAAAATATATATATATGAAACCCTCATAGTAAGCCCTTTCATTTGATATGTCACACGGTATAGTTTCAAAACTTTTTTTTTTTATTTCCTTATTTGCCCCCTAAAAGTGACCCCGATATTCAAAAATTCATTTATTACTTTAACCACCCGTGTTGGGGTCACAGAAATTAATATGTGTACCAAATTTCAACTTTATCGGTCTATTAGATTCGGAGCAAATTGGCTGTGACAGACGGACAGACATTGCAGACAGACACACGAGTGATCCTATAAGGGTTCCGTTTTTTTCCTTTTGGGGTACGGAACCCTAAAAAGAACCACAAACCCAACATTCTCGGAATAGGAATACCATAACACTTCCTCTATAAAAATCGGTGTAAAATGAGCGCACTTTGGGAGCGTGATGTAGCGGAGACGTAGCCAGTCTTGAAAGCAGAATGTTTTAACTTTTTGGCCGGATGCGCTGTTGGCAGGGGATCCAGATAATGTCACCATAACAGATTATGTCTTGGCACCGAACAACCACTATGAACATTCAAGACATCACAAAGAGGTTATGTGTACGTATATAGTTTGCTTTCTTCCTACATTGAAATAATTCGGCTATTTTCCTCATAAAATTGTGATGAAACACAGCAGAAAGTACTTCTTCTTTTGAGTACATGAAGCTATTCTCTTTTATTTATAAGATTACCGGAGTTTAATTGTTTCCTAAACCACAAACTTTAGCCAAATAGCTGGAACAATAAACATTTATGTATACTGCAACGTTTCACAAGATCACTAAAGCCAAAGCAACCGATTCCCTGACGTCACAGCTAGTAAACAGAACATGTAGATATCACGATACAATCAACTAAAATTATGCATTCCATCTAGTTATACATCGTTATCCCCACACCTAGCAACCATCTACCTACTAATGTGCTACAGATGCCGCACTATTACATACATAGGACATTCCAAATAGTTATGGGTACACCTGCGAATACCATCTATACGTAATTGAAGTAATAAATCCCGGGGGAGTGAGCAAATCACGACTTATTGCCTCCACTTCCCGCAGAGACGACAATTAAATCAAGCTGTAAAGGCACGTCAAATTGATCTAACGCTATTCTTAGTAGGTCACACCTGACCACTGTCCAGAATAGTCTCGATTCGCTAGCTAATATACTCGTACTTGTAAAGAATGCTTGGCGCGGCGATATTTGGGAAAAATTGTTTCGGAAAATTTTCAATTTACGGTACCAAAAAAATCACAGAAAAATTTTACTGTGTAAAAGTTTATAAAAATATTTGAAGTAAAAGCGCTAACGCTTTGTGGCACTAATGCTATTAAGGTATTTTGTTGCTTAAAAAACAATGTTAACACGAAACTTTGAGACCGCCTTTACTGAGCAGTGGACTTTAATATAGACCAAAATTAAATAACTGAAAAAGAACAGGATAAATAGAGTCAATATTCCGCGACTCTACCACCCACAAAAAATTCTACAAAAAACCTAGTTAAACCAAGAAAATAGTTCCAGTTCCTTATCTCAAAACACAGTTCCATTTTGTGTTCCATGAAAGAGATAGCTCGAAGATATAATGTATGCCAGTCGAGCATAATCCGCTTAAGTGCAAAAGACGCGAATGCTTCCAGGTGTGCGCCGGGCAGACCGCGTATAATTGAGCCCATAAATCCGTGCAGGGCGACTTATGTAGCCGGCCGCACCGAGACGCGACAATTAAATCATGGAACACCACTAATTACTCTGCATTTTATTAGGCCATACTTAATGGACAAATATATTATATAACTAATTATAAAGAATTACAAGGCGTGATGGTTTTTTGGATGGATATTTATGAGTCTTATGAGAGACATGGCAATCAATTACATGTTTAGGGAAATCGTTGATATTTTTCATAGAATATTTATTTATTACTGTCTTAAATCATATCAATATTTCTAAAAATGGTCAAAACAATAATAAGAAAAGCCATTCGGAAGTCACACGACCGCCACATTCATATCAACACACTCGAATAGCCACTTTACGCAATACGCGAGAAAAATGCAATGAATATTAAATTGTCAAATAAATGATGGTAACCGACGCCAACGTAATGTCATGCGCATAGATATAAACATGCGTGTGCAATAAAATGACGTTATTTTCGGGTGCTGCGTCATTAAGGGTTCGCCGCGTCGTAACCCTCGATGTCGCTCGTAACTGTTTATAGTAATGCCTTAAATTAGAAAGCGGTAGGTAGGCTATGCATATATTACAAACCCACAAAAGAAACATACGGAATACCAGTCAAGATTAAAATGTAATTGCTTCTGTATCTTATCTGTGAACTGGCAATAAAGCCTGAAGCATTTAATAACGTGTTACAGGTACGTACCGTCGAAGCTTGAGGAAAAACCGGTATCCCCTTAAAAGCAATCAGACAGCTTTGGCTTCTGAATCTTTTTCGACGCGAAAAAACAAAGGTTTATTGGCTCTTTTTGGTACACCTTCGTCACTGTCAATTAATGATGCTAAGTTTATCTTAACACCAATAAGTAATTAACTTAAGAACTTAAATATGTAAATTGTCCAATTTACTGTGTGATGCAGATTATGGACAGCAAATTATGGGACGATTGTAATGAATGTACCTGTGAGCTCATTAAATGCTTTATTTCAATAGCTTAATTGTATTATCGCTTAAACTAATTGGTATTTTGTATCGCTCGGGGTTTGTTAATTTTAATAATACTGATTTTTGTCGACTCACGTAGGTGAAATTAACATGTTTATTTGTTAACACATTAGGCTTAAATTATGTTAGTGCTTTTTCTTCACATTGGGTGACCAAATGGAAAAACATGACTTTAATTTGATATAGACACTAGAATGGATGAAGTTCACCCGATGAACAAACACGACTTGAACAAAAAGCAATAGGCAAAAGCATTATCATTTTAATTTCCCCAAATTAACTAGGAATCATCATAATCATCCTATAACGTTCCCACTGCTGGCACACAGGCCTCCTCTCTGTGAGAGGAAGTGGGCCATAATCCACCAGGCAGGCCCAGTGCGAGTTGGTGGATGTCACATGTCTTCAAATATTTGGTTCTAGGACATGCCGGTTTCCTCACGCTGTTTTCCTTCACCGTTTTGAAAGAAATGGTGATCACATTAAATACACAAAGTAAAGTGCCTGTCTGGGTTCGAACTCACGCCTATAAATCGTAAGTCGGGGCTGATACCACTGCTCTATCGTGCCAAATAGACAATGTTATTTTAGGCCTGCATCCCGGATAATATATTAAATACAATATAACCAATCCACACTCCTATTTCCAAAAATATGTACCTAATTAAGCATCACTTTATGAAAACCTAATTACACAGTGGTGTTATCATAACGGCATTTACACGCTCAACCAAATTTAATGGGCCGCCTTACCTGGTTCACGGAGGACACAGGAAACTACACCCAGGGGAAACTTACCGACCATTTCTATTCGCATTTAGATATCATTGTGAATATAATGTGGTTATATTAATGTGAACTATTGTGTAAACAGCGATACAATGCGCGTGCTGTTAGATAATACACTGGGTCTTCAAGTTGGATATCGTCTGAGATTATTTATTTAGGACTTTTTCTTCTACGCTTTGCTCCTGATAAAGCGGTCGTGATCATAGTCACAATGAACTGTGTCCAATCGGAGGTGTAGTCGTTGTTCCCCTCACGATCTCTCTCCATTTGGTTCTGTTAGTTGACAGTCCTCTTCATCGGTGTCCTTCCGTATAGCCTATTACGTTTAACTCTGCTCTCTATGGAGTCATAATTCCGCCTCCAGACGTGACCAAAGAACTTCAGTATTCGAGACTGTACTAATACTAATAGAAGCTGTTTGATGCCGAGTTCTCTCCAATTTTCTGACACTTGACCATTACCGTATTCAATGGCCCAGTTCTTGGACGACAGCATTTTAGTAATGAGCTGAATTTTGTGATGAGGAGAACGAAGCTCATGCAGGTAAGCTTCATTCTCCTCAAATATACGACGCAGGTAGGCATTGAGAGCTTGTCTGCATTTTCTTTGGGTCAGACTTTTCATTGAAAGCTTTAACGTTCGCACCGGCTGCTTTCATGCTTCGGCTTTCCTTAACAAGGTTCCAAAGGTGACATCTTTCATCCAATGTTTCTGCTTGTGTTTTACAGTTGGTGCTTTGAAACCTGAGTCCTTATTCAGGCCAGAAAACTTTAATCCTGCTATTATATGATATAATTAAGTATTCGTTCACAGCATATATATTTTCTTGTTAATGTCAATATTTTTCCTTTGTTTTTCACAAGAAAGTTGACTGATCACTTCGTTGACTGTCTCATATTCACCAGTAGTAATACGAGCCTGATATGTAAATAAACATTTCAGGCGAAAAAAATTCAGTGACACTTAACTCAAAATACATATTTTTACTTTTATTTATAAAATACCCGACCCGGCCCTGCTTCGCACGGCTTTTAAGACTATTTCTATATTATATATAAGTTAAATATTAATGTATTATACACATAAACCTTCTGGAATAAATTCTCTAAATGATAGTGAAAACCGCATCAAAATCAGATGCGTAATTTAGAACAACGCGGCCACACAGACAGACACGAAAAGCGACTTTATTTTATAATAAGTATAGATAGATAGTTATACACGTCAGAAATTTCAAAATTCAGCTAAACGTTGAGGAAACACATTTAGGTTTGCTACCAGCTTCAGATAGCTTCCCTACTTCTAAGAAATACTAGTAGAGTATTTCACATTATAATCCTTAAGATTTCCACCTGAATCCATAAACGTTTGAACAGAGAGTATCTTAAGTCTTAACGTGTCGGATAAAGAGAAGTCAGTGCGAAGTCAACTGTCCTAACTTGCAAACTTCACCTGTTGCCAAAGTTACCAACTATTCCAACTCAAGCGAGATAACATTAAGTAATATTATTATAGTTATTGCTATTTTTCTGCCACATTCTGTAACAGAATTACTTGCATGATTTATGGCACGTAACCTTCTTTGTGCCGATTGGCCGCTCATGAATCTCGGGGGATGGAATGATATGTTCGTATTGACACCCTCGGGGATTGTAAACGATAGTTTAGGGGCCTAATCTGCGCTAACATAATAAAACTCTGCTTAAAGATTTAAACTGTATAAATGCAAAAGTAGTTTGTTTGTTTGTTACGCTTTCACGCTAAAACGGCTGAAGGGATTTGGATGAAATTCGGCACATGGATAGACCATGACCTGGATAAAAACTTTTTTACAAAAAAATATAACCGATTTCCAAAACCAACACTACAAAGTGAAAAATAACTTTAATTTCGGAATTCGGTGTCTGGTTAAAAGTATTTTCATTCTTGACACTCGCTTGCCCGAATTCAGATCCACCCGACAATCCATCTTCCCAGAGACGGTGGGATGTGCCGCTCTGCAGAGTAGTACAGAACAATTTACTTGATACGTCTGCTACTACTGCGGAGCGTGCGCGCCTGCTGGCTGTGGGTAAGTGGGAGTCGGGTCTGTGGCTTCATGCACTACCGTCGTCGAACATAGGCACTTTGTTCGACGACACTACTTTCCGCCTCGCTGTTTCACTGCGACTAGGAGCTCCTTCTTGGTCTCCTCATCGCTGTCACTGTGGTGAAGTTGTCAACAGCCTCGGACACCACGGCCTGTCTTGCAGCTGAAGTGCGGGTCGCTTTGCGCGGCACGCAAACATCAATGACATCATCCGACGAGCCCTTGTCACCGTCGGCGTTCCAGCTGTATTAGAACCCAATGGCTTGGCACGCGACGATGGCAAGAGACCGGACGGCATGTCTTTATTTCCATGGAAGGTGGGAAGGCCTTTAGTGTGGGACGCAACGTGCGTCGATACTCTTGCGCCATCCCATCTTCCTGGCTCGGCGTGCTGTGCTGGCACTGCTGCTGCGGCTGCGGAAAACCTCAAGCGGCGAAATATATAATAACCTTATCGGTAATTATATTTACGAGCCGTTTGGGGTTGTAACCCTTGGGCCGTGGGGTCCGAGTGCTCATGGTTTATTCAATGACATCTCCAAGCGGCTTGTTGACACTTCCCATGACCCAAGGGCTAGCTTTTACCTTGGCCAGAGGCTTAACATTGCCATACAACGTGGCAATGCCGCCAGTCTCTTGGGTACTTTACCACTCGACAACGATGTGGAGGAATTTTTCGATGCCATATTTTAGTTTTTAATAGTTTTAGTTATTTTAGGATACAATTTTATTATTTTTAGGTTATGTTTATATTACATTATGATAAATATAATATTAAGTTGTTTAATCAATGTTAATTTTTCACTTTGTAGTGTTGGTTTTGGAAGTCGGTTGTGTTTTATTTGTAAAAAAGGTTGTTGGTGGAAGGTGGTTGTTTTTATTTTTCACTTTTTAGTTGTGGTACCTACCCCACACAAATTCTAATACCACTAACTGCAAAACAAACTAGAACATCATCCACATAAAAGTGGGGAAAAAATACGTATTATTAAAGCTAACTCAAAAACTACCCAAGCAAAGTTAATCAATTTTATATGAGACCAACTTTAATGTATACCCTCTCGAATAAAACAAGTTTTTTTTAAATCGGACGACTCTGTAAAAAATTATGCGTGGTCATACGTAAAAAAAAAGTGTCGAGTTGAGAACCTCCTTCTTTTTTTTCGTCGGTTAAAAAGAAACTACTTTTAATCCTGGAGCGCAGACAAAGTCGCAGGCAACAGCTATTGAATGAATAGAATTAAATAAAAATTAATACATTTTTTAACATTTCAGGCTCATTCAAAGATATTTCACAATCCATTAAATTTTTCATTTCCGGTACACAAGTACTATTTATACAACCAAAAACTATATTTGGCAAAAACAACTCGTTTTGAAATGGTCGGCAGTCGGTTAATGTTTAAGATAGAGAGGCTTCGAGGAGCGCGTCCGGTTTCCGGCGCCGTCCCTCCGACGATTCAATTTAGTCCGGCCCGCGACAAACTCCATTGATTGTTTCGATATTCCGGTCACAAACGGCGGAAACTCTAACAATTTTTCTAGTTCTGTAAGGACAGATTTTTATTATGTTTAGTTGTCACACGCGTGGCCCTGTTCTTAGTCTCTTACGTGTGCCTATTGAGTATAGACAATAAGTTAACTCTTTTATGCTCGTAGAAAAATAGAAAGAAAGAAAGAAAAAAAATAAAATCATATTGTTTTCTTTTACACAGGATAATTTTGTTACTAATCCTAGTGTATAAGTTGTATATATGATGTTTACTAACAAAATTGGTTCCTATGTTGTCCTAAATAAAAGAATTTTGAATTTGAATTTGAATAATGTGTACAAGAAAGAAAATATCACGTAACAAACTTAAGTTCAGCCTTAAGTTAGTAGTAGACAGATTGTACCTACTTAAGAGCTTTGGCTCCGTGTGGTTAAATACTATTTGGCTCCGTAAGGCATTTCATACAAACTTTCAAGTCCTTTTTTATTGAAATGAATGAACCGATTTTAATTAAATAAAATATGCACAAGCAGGATACAGAGGTCTAAAAAGTTAGTTAAGAACATTTTCGAAAAATAGTATTGCAGCTAAATTCGACCGATTTTAAATATTCCATAGAAACAGAGATTTCCAATTATCTTTTTTTAAATAAGACATTTCGAAATTATGGATCGGAATGCTGGACAGTGAAGAAGACGGATGAAAAAAAATTGCATGCAGCGGAGATGAGAATGTTGAGATGGATGTGTGGAGTGACAAGAATGGATAAAGTGAGAAATGAGTATATAAGAGGAAGTTTGAAAGTGGCGCCAGTGACAGAAAAGTTGAAAGGAAATCGTTTGTCTTGGTATGGGCATGTAATGAGGAGAGACAAAACGCATGTGACTAAAAGAGTGATGAATATAGATGTTGATGGATGGAGAGGCAGAGGAAGGCCAAAGAAAAGATGGATGGATTGTGTGAGGAATGATATGAAAGAGAAGGGAGTGAATGATAGCGTGACGGTTGACAGGGGAGAATGGAAGAAGAAAACGTGTTGCGCCGACCCCAAGTAATATGGGATAAGGGCAGGAAGATGATGATTTCGAAAATGTTCATAACTAACTTTTTAGACCTATGTATCCTGCTTATGCGTATGAAGTTTCATTAAAATCAGTTCATTCATTTCGATAAAAAAGGACTTGAAAGTTTGTATGAAATGCCGTACGGAGCCAACGCTCTTGACTACCACTAAATATGTAGGTATATTCTTTTGCCATGAATTAAAGAAATATGAAAAACCCGCCAAGTGCGGTTCCGTTGGGATGAATTTGTCGAAACAAACTTAACATTGTTCGTTAGTTGAAAAACATGTTCTCCTATACATTCCAACTGCAAATATAAGTTGGTCGACTGTTACTTGACTCTAACAAAAATTATCACTTTCGAAAAGACCGAAGATAATTTTTAACGGCCTATCCAACGATACCCCACACTATGGGATAGACGAGAGAAAAAATGTCATCCCCACTTTAAGTGCAAAAAAAAAATTTTGTACCTACCCTACAAAATTTTATTTTCAAGATTTTATTTTACCAGTTTGTCGGCGTGATTAATATGTATAGTCATGCCAAATTACAGCTCTAGTACTAAGAGTCTCTGAGTTAAGCCACGGACAGACAGACAGACGAGTACATTGTGAAAATATAAGGGTTCCTTGTTGACTACGGATCCCTAAAAAGAAGCAGAAAAAAGAGCTAACGTGGTTTGGAGCTAATTTAATGTAGAGTACATTTTACTTATTTTAAACTTTGTCCTTTTCACAGCTTTGTCCGTTTCCGGAAAACACGCTCTTCTAGGTAACCTAGCGTTGTTTGCCATCTCTCGGGAATCACAATAAATGCGAAAAGTTTGTGATTGAATTGTTCAACGCAAGTTCTGCTTACCAATGACCTGGCTATAGGCACCATAATATAGTTTATTTTATATCCGGAGAGAAACAAGTTGTCCCCTCACATACGCTCGCTTTCCGCCGGCGCCGCACGGGCACAATACACAGAGCCTTCAGTGATTTAGTTTTATTGTCATGCACCCTCCATTCGCTGCGATATGCATCCAGATTATTCACGAGAAGGTGATATTGTTGTTTCAATATCAGTCTTCTAATCCCTACGTCAACTTAGAATATCTACATAATATGCAAAGCGTCCCAAATTGGGGTCATTGCTGTATGAAATCTATTTAGTCGTAAAGGTGACGTTTGATAAACTTGTAACGATGTCCCTGGCACTCATCCGTGACGAGGGATGATAAAAGGGTCATGGCACAACCTTCACGTGAGTACCAGCGGTTTACCTCGCATTGTAATGTGCCCTCCGCGCTGGCCAACTCCTTTGAATAGTAATTTCATAGACGCCACCCCTATTATTAAGGGTAGTATAAACCCGACTGCTAGTCGCCGTCTCAGCGGGTTAAACAGACGAAGAGAACCTTTAAATTAGATGCTTTGTGCATTGCAGTCGTTTCGTGAGCGACTCTGCTATTTTGTCAGCGATCCTTTTATCTCTACTGCGATATCTGTGTTAATAATATTTGAACATGCTGCTACAAAGAGTCTGAGCTCTATTAAAAAGTAAGCGTTTTACAATAACACCGTTTAAAAATTTTCATATGAAAACGGGTACTTGGATGTATCGGAACCGTCATAAAAATTGTTCCGCCGAAATCATAAAACGATCTTCTCCGTCGATGAATCGAGGCTGTTAACCCATATCGCGCGAAACGGCCACCACTCCATCCGGGGACGATCTTTGGGCGAGACGTGACCGAACGGGCCAATAAAATCTTTCCGAAACGCTAGCTGGTCCTATGTTGTAAAAATTGTCGGACGTGACAAAGACGAACCGTTGATCCTCCGCCGACCTGCCCCGGCGCCGCTAACTGGAATGCTGATACGGAAACGAGTTTCCGTGTTTTTCTTTATTTTCTTTCGTTGCGAATGAGCTTTGTGTAAACTGCCTAGGTAAACTAAAATAAATGAAATAAAGAAAACGAGATAGCGAATCTTGTGGTGTTATCATAAACAATCTATCGACATCGATATAATAGGTATACATTACAAAGAAACGAAACGAATTTATTTCTCCAATCGTATTTTAAGGAAAACCTTTGATTCTGAGCCACGAAGCTCGGGATAAAATAAAGCTGGAAGTTGGTTGGTAATAATTGTGGAGCTACGCATGGCGGGGCTTGGTTCGAAGAGACATTCCGATGGCGAATAACAATAAAACTAAATCATCGGGAAGTTATCTATCTCCGTAGTCGACGGGCCCGGCAAGCGAACATGTGCACCAAATGTATTACACGGGATAAGATGTTAAATGGTGCAGCGGCAATGACTGCTACTGTTCCTAATTTTGTTTCGTCTTTTGTTTCAGTGTTTACTTTGAGTTACTAATGTGGATTTATTTGCACGTGTGCCTACTCGATGCAGGCAATCTGCCTGTGCGATGTACGAAACTTCTTTAATTCGGCTATTTTACATTCGCTTCACTGTATTATGGGTAACGAGATACGTGGTAGTAGGTAGAAAAAACAATGTCATCCGCTTGATGCAGCTTCTGTAATTAATCAATCTATAAATCACTTTGAAAACAGCTACTGGAAAAAAAAACAGATTATAAAAAGCTACAAATGAATAATGAGGCGAAATCTGTCCAAATTCAATATCAGCCAAAGTTGAAAAGAAATATTATTAAACCAAACTTTGAAAATCCCCAAATTCGACGGAAAGCCCTTATCTAGATTCAGGTTTCGATTATGTAACAGGCCTTCGGATATTTTATCTGTAGGGCTAATGAGGCTCGAATATGATCGATTGTCTACCTACCTACCTACCTACCTGATCCATAGGGTGGCAAATTGTGCCGAGCGATAAAAATAATATGAAAAATGTCGTGTATATGATATTTACACAGGACGACATTTTGCAAATTACCGATCCCATTAACTTTCCATTAGGGATAATTGGGGCTGGATTTGAAGACGCATGTTTTTTTTTATACATTTCAAGTGACTTGCATAGGTATATAAACCAACGACGCGTTTTGTCACCTTTCTTGCTCACACGGGACCAAATTTTTAAGAATATTAAACGATAAGATGCTTTTTTGAAAAATGTTATCAATTAAAGGACTAGCAAATAATGTTAATTTAATAGGTAACTAATAAAACACATTTTTATTGTGGCATTTATTTAAATCATCTCAAAAACAGATAATACTTTTTGAACTGAGTTTATTAGTTATCTAATAAACACAATATAAATGTGTTGTAATATTAATTAGGTAGGTTATTTACTAGTCCTTTAATTGATTACATTTTTCACAAAAGCATCTTTTCAGGTTCCTTGTGAGCGAGAGAGGTGACAAAACGCACCAGCCCTCTTAAGGCAAATATAATTTAAATTAATTTTTTTGATGTTATGTATGTAGGTACCATTCATTTTCAAGTCAGGGGCTTAATGCGAGTAACTTCATTATGAACCCTAGTTGCTCTGCAACGAACGTCAGTCAAAGCAAACACGACCCAATACTTTAGGCTATTATAGCCTATCGCCTGTGACAAAAAAGTCACGTTTTACTGCTCAATCATCTCTCACGGTTTGCGTGATCTGTTGAGAAAATCATAAAAGATTTATTTTCAGGTCACGTAAAACGATAAACTCAGTAAAGGGTAGATACTAATTTAAAAAGAAACGGACAATGGACTAAAATTAAGCGACAAAGTAAACTTCAAAATTCTTTATACAAAACTTTCATTCCACGTAACAAAAGAAATTGGATTCTACCGCGGATCCAGCTAGGCAGATATAAATGAGTTGGTCAGCTTTAATTATTGCCGAAATTAATAGTTAGCAGATAACAGCGCTAGTTACGTTTTCTTTTCTCTAATAAATAACGTGCGTCGGACGGTTCTCGTCGATAACTTAATTCAATCTTGGCTCCCCTCGTCATCTTGCTCACAATATGCTTCCACAAAGAATTGTTAGGTGATGAAACGCGACTTTTCCCTTCCACCTCCACACAAACATGTCTATTCTGCCGATGAATTATTTCATTGGAATATTTTCATATCGCGTATTTTTCTTTCCTGTGTTTTTCGTTGGTAATTTTTCTGTTGTATTGTTTTTCTAAATGGGTTTACATGCTTACTTGCATTTTTATGAGTATTAGACGGAAGGTCGTATAAAGGTTTTGTATAGAAAAAGCAAATTTGTTTTACCGGGCTTGCTTCAGTCAACAAGCCTTGTAAAACATAAGAACCTCTTAAAAAGGGCTTAATTAAAATTGCAGATGAACATTCCAAAGACGTTTACAGGATCTTAGTCACGCTTTCAGTTAAATGCAGAAATATTTGCATAATAAAACGTACAAAATGAAATTTAATAAAACTTTTGAACGATTGAAAAAGCCACATGTCAGCGAGCAGACAGAAATAAAAGAGCTTGTTCTACTGCCAATATGAAATATGAAACTAACTGCGTTCAGACTTGGACGCTAGGCGACTCTTACTCATCTTCGAGCTACATTCCACTGCAAAACTTTATAACAATTCTGGGTATACTTAAGTAATCTTACAATTTACGCGTACCTAGACATGATTCTGGTAGGGTAATATTTATAAATTGAACTAGCTGACCCGACAGTCGTTGTTTTATCCAAATTTCAATAATTCGTACAAAATTCCTATAGAAAATGCACTTTCAGCTTTTCCGAATTTTCCGATTTTCCCGGAAACTTTTCTAATTCACTGGTGACATTTTCAATAAACCAAGACTGAAGGCAATTGAGTGATAGGAAACACAACGGTAACACACTGAGATCGAAAAACTACTAAGTATAGCTGGTATTTTAAAAATAGCAGGTAGGCAGGCAGGCAGGTGGTATACATATAACATTCTACAACTTTTTTCACAAAACAACCAAATCAACATTTTTTTTGTATCCAATACAATGTAAGAAACTGAACAACTAAACGTCAAACTGTCAATTCTGTCAAAATGATTAAAGATCTTGAAAGACTGTCTTCTGTGTCACTCACTTTTTTATAGGGAGATTTTTTAAGCAAAATTTTTACTTTTCCGTACAGTTTTTCAAACATTTTCTTTCATAAAAACCTTGTCCTGATAAATAGGTGCAACCGTTCTGAAGTGATGCGCGTACATACATTCGGCAATTGATTTTTATTTTTATAGATAGATAGGTACATGTTTATAAATAAATGTAAAATGTTTTCAAAGCTAATTGGTCCTGTTACATTAATACGAGTATGCTGCTTTGTAAGCAAGCCCATGTCACAGGCCAAGGTTTTATTTTTTTAATTTAATTTTGTTCTACTGACAATTATGTCGTGTTTTGGTGGTCATCGTTCAGCCCAGGGTCACAGAGGACAATAACTGTGACTCGTGTATTTTGATTTCACCTCGTCATCTCGTTAATTACTGATCGTACGGCGCACCAATGTAATAGAACGTTCAATGAGCTTTTGTGTATGGAAGCTGACAATTTAATCGAACGAACGTAGGCGTTTGAATTAAGTTTTTTTTTTTCATGACATTTTCGCTGTATTCGCTAAAATTGATTTTGCATTGACGATATATAACAAGCTTTATTACCTATAAAATTCATGATCATGAACTTCAAAAAAACATTTTTTTATAAAAAAAATAACCCACTTCCAAAAGAAACACTACAAAGTGAAAAATAATTTCAATTTCGGAAGTCGGTGTCTTTGGATCTGTATTTTAGTTTTTTGCCACCGACTTCCGAAGTTAAAGTTAGTTATGGTACCTACCCCAAATCAATTCGTATACTACTACTTGCTATGTAAACGACAGTGTCAGGAACCATTAGGACATCATCAAGATACACAAAGTGGATTAAATACGTCTTATCGAAGCTAACTCAAAAAGCATCCAAACAAAGTTACTACAATTTATATGGGACCACCTCTGAAGTATGACCTACCTAACAAACAAATAATCATCAAAATCAGGTCATAATTGGCGGAGTAATCACGTAACAAACATACAAAAAAAAAAACAGTCGAATTGAGAACCTTCTCCTTTTTTTTTTTGAAGTCGGTTCATGCATGTATTTTGTTACCAAAAATAAATTCTCTAAGTGCTCCTAAACACAAAATAAACTATTGTCCCATTTATTTAAAACCTACACCTCTACTTTGTCATAGTACTAAATCTTTGGATCCATTAAAACGAGGAACGTACTTGAAACAAAATAATTTACCGGAGAATGGGAGTGCGGGATTTTCTGAAATCAAATGGCCGTGTCGACGAAGCCTTCGCGTTTCTTATTCAATTTGAAGCGAAGACGGCGAGGCTCGGGGGCAACTACTAGGCCGAAACAAGTCTGGGTGTAATCCCTCAAATCCAAATTAGATTTTCTTTCACTGCCTCTCACTATTGACAGGTTTCCGGCATCGGGGCTTGTGCTCCGTGTCTCGACGCTCGGCTTAACTTTTATCCTTACCATACCGCCGTAAAACTGCGACTTGCGACTAATTGGAAAAACGTAAACGACATTCTACAAATTAAGTTGATAGTGTCGTATTGGTTGTATTGTTTTCATACTGATTGGGGTTTAGAAACAATTATTAATTATGAAGCGTTATTTTAATAGAATTAAGAAATAATGGTGGTCTTTCCTTAACTAATTAGGTAGGTACGTAGTATAGCGAAATAAAAATGAAAATTCTCCACTTTAACACTTACAATAATTTATTATTAATGTATAAAAAAAATCGAACCAAAAAAAATATAATAAAGCTAATATTGAATATCATAAAAAAAACGGAGCACGCAATCTGACCTAAATGGAAAGATACCACTAGAAAACTTATGGTGTATTGGATGGTACATTTTTAGTCACACATTTGGTTTGCGACCTAGGGAATAGATCGGTTTTTATGTTCGTGACCACTAAATTACGTAAACTTTCAAATGAATATTACTATAAAAAAATCTCTAAGTAATCACCGGCATGGTTAAAAATCAACTACTATTAAAAAATTAAGCCTAAAAATACTATTTAACTAAAATAGTTAAGTGTGATGCCCCCAATAACACGTCGATCCTGACGAAACGCAACCTCGAAGCGTAGCACGCGTCGACAGCGTCGCAGGTGGCCCTGGCCCTACGATCTTGAAGATTCTATCCGGCTGGAAAAAGCATCCCAAAAATACGAAAGCCTGGTGAATAGTTCGGTACCCAAAAGTAAAAAAGTTCCGGAAGCAGCCCTTTTTAACTGGTTCTATACCTACGACTAATAAAATAGGGTGTTACAATTGGTATTACACCAGAGAAAAGGCTAAAACTTCCCCTAAGAGAGCAATTATGGGAAAGTGCATACCAAATTCGAAAAAATCTTACACTATTTTTGCAGAACTCAACAATAAAACTTGAATTGAAAACGTTGATAACTGAACATAAAAACTTGAAATTATATTAGGAATAAAGGTAAAGTATAGGTAATCAATAAAATTTACTCGGGAAACTTTATAAAAAATGTACTCGCTTCAGTTCAACAACTCAAGTTTTCCAATAAAAAAATGACAGCCAAAATCAGATACTGAAAATTTTAAAAATTAAGAATAAAAAGTAGATGACCAGTTATACGAAGTAGAAAAAATAGTTTGAATAGGATACAACCGCAGAGGTCACGCTGCAGTAGGTGCCTCATTGCTAACGCTACGTTGCAATATTTCAGTCTAAGGACTAACGAGAGGACAACCCGCCTAATTAATAAGATAAAATTAACAATTAATTAACTAAAGCAAATAAGTCCCTAACCCAATAAATTCAAACATTAAGCCAGAAACATGACTAGCAAGCAAAAATACTAGCACAAAATTAAATTCATACGTGTATATAATTGGCTATAAATTTTCATTGAACAAATTTTAAGGGGTACACGAAAATGAAAAGGCGTCGTTACAAGAAGAAACAATAAAATAAAACGCGAAGGTAATGAATAGGCTGTACTAATATTGGGCCAGATTTAACAGGGTGTAAGTCGATAGCGCGACAGGCGATGTGGCGTGCCGCGGGCCCGTGAGGCGGCACGCACCGATATATAGACATCACTTACAAAGCCCTACACTTGTTCTTTATAAATATTTGATACAATTAATACGCACGCGCCTAATTGCTCGTTATAAGCCGCTTGTTTTGTATGTGGTGTGGTTTATATGTATCTTTACGAAGGTTAATTTCTTGCAAGAATGTTGAGTCGGTAGTGTGTGATTGCATTGAAACAAGCAAGATGACCCGTGTAGCCTGCCTAAAAACTAAAAACCTTTTATATTATTTTCCAAATTGCTCATAAAACACACAAGCAAAGTGTCTGTACTGTACAATCGCAAATATCATCATGAACCTCCAGCCTACTTATGTTCTTATTTAAAAGCAAATAGAATAAAGAGCGTATCTAAACAAATCCCGTAAAACGCTACGTAAATGTTCGTATTTTCGCAAAGTTAATACATGTTTCAGTTCGGAAAACAATTTTCGTAAATAAATTCTCCTTTTTACGATCCGATATAACGAGTTCATTCTCCTAAAGTAAGGGTCGCCTGACATGCATCCCTCAAAGAATTAAATTGAATATGAGAGGAAATTACACGGGTTCATATCAACGCCGTCTCTTGTTCCAATCGAATTTCCCTCTGAAAACAATGCCGAAACGGAAATTAAACCGATGTATGAAAATAACTGAAATCTTCAAATGGACGCAGATTTATGTTTTTAGGTTTTGAATTTGTATGGATTTAATCAGTTTTGGAATTGTTATTCGATGGATATTAAACGATAATCGTTCATTGAGCCGTTTATCTGAAAAACGTAGCAATATTTATTTGGTAAAAGCCATTAGCGAGATGTTTATCAAATAACTACCTATGTGTCCGACAGCAGTCATAATTTAATACCTAATACTTTACTTTATATTTATTTTAATAATAAAATGTATGGGAGGAATAAATGAATATTTGGTGCGAGTAAGTTTCAGTATGTTTGCAGAAGATCGGGTGTTGTTCGAGAGCTAAGTGATTGTAAGTGGAGGCGAGTTCTGGCGCCTGGCCGGAAGTCGTTCCCACGTGACGGACGCCGGAAGTGACGGCGCGCGCCGGATCGCGTTCCTTCGTTATGTCGTCTTAGCATCACTCTCTAGAGCCTTTTATCCGAGCCCGCATTCAATACATGCCATACTTGTATCTGGGAAACAGGGGTAAATTGAGGTATTACATTTGTATTTGATGTGTGTTGCTATCCGGAAGATTACGGTGAGTTTTATATAGAAAACTAGCTTTTGCCAGCGGCTTCGCCCGCATGGATGTCGGAAAATATCCCACGGGAACGTATTATCGCGAATTCCTTCCTTGTTCCTTGTCTATATTATAAAGGAAACCTCTGTGCAAAAATTCAGCTTTCTAGGTCCACGGGTTTGGGTTGGGCGATGATGAGTCAATCAGTCAGTCAGGACTTCTCTTTTTATTATTTATAATAAAGATAGATATTTCGAAACAAGGAACTGAAGAACCAACGTGGTGACAATTTATGCATTCTCGTAAGTCTGTTACAATTCTTGATAAGAAATATAATTAATAACAAAATCTTATTTTAAATGAATGCGCACTTTCATCTGATGGCTGAAGCAATTTCTTAGATAGCCGTTTCAATTACACTAAGACGTAGAGACATCAGGGATTTCATATAAAATATTTGACTGTCAGTGTTGCAAAAATATGCTATTTTTCACGGAGAATATATTTCGGTGTCAAGCTTAAATGTTTTATCATACACATGATTATTCAGTAAGTTGAGATAACGCGCGATACTTACTTGCAAAAAAAATGGCTGGTATTAAGTATTTTATTTCTGTAGTTTCACAAAAACGCATCATCTATCTAGCCTTTTCCCATCTATGTTGGGATCAGCCTCCAGTCTAACCGGATGCAGCTGAATACCAGTATTTTACATGGAGCGACTGCCTACCACACAACCCAGTTACTTGGGAATACTCATGGTACGACTGGTTATCAGACTTTCGGGCTTCTGACGACCCGTAATGACTGTCAAAGTTCCACGAACGACAGCCGGGACCAACCGCGCTTAACGTGCTTCCCGAGGCACGGAAGGGTCTCGGTATGGACCCATCCACAGACCAACCGCGGCAAGCGTAGCTTAACCTGATCGTCGACTTAGCCAGTTAGCCATGAGCGTCGCGAGCATTTTTCACAAAGATGCTCTCATAATTATTTATTTAGCAGGTGTATCGTTTAAGAAAACAGCTCCAAAAGAAAATTTTCTTTAAAAACTACACTGCCTGCAAAAAAAAGTGACGAAATTAAGTAGTTGGCACTGACAAAATGTTGAGTAATACGGGTTAAAGTGCGTCGTTGTTTTTGTAATGCCTTTTCTTATGACTGGCCCTAACGATTATTCGTCCCATTGTGAGCGGCAGGACGTTGCCAAGACCCCGCGGAGAAAGAGCTAAACTTACAAAACTTTCCGACTTGTTCAAATAGCCAGCTTTTGTTCGAGAGAGACTTATTGTTCGGGACAGATTGCTGGGGATCAGCACTGTGAGACATATTCGGTTTTTTTTTGTAGTAACAACATTAACTGCTTATTTTGTTTGATTATTTTTTGTGGTTTTAAGGTTGTGTTTTCTTTTAGTAAAATGTTAGCGGTTTAATTTAAGAGCATATGGTGAAGAGCTGTTTGCGATTATGACTGATGCAATGAAGTTATTTATTTTTAAAACCCATACCTACTATTTTACATAACTTAACTTTAGTTTACTTAGTTATTTAATAAACACTATGAGTCATTGTCTGTTTAAATAAAGCAAAGCTACGAGTACACGTAGGTATTATTTTTGCCAGCTACTAACACGGACTTTACTTAGACGGTTGTAAACCACAGCAAAATACTACGTTCTATTCGTTCGTTCTATTTTTTTCCCCGCAGCCAAACAAAGCGCACTGTGCGACGCGGTCGCCGGCGTCTCGCCGTCGCCGTCACGGGCCGGTTACCGGCAAACCGACCCGCAGCACCCCTCAGCTAAATCTTTACACACTTTACAATACTGCTGCCCTTTTATTGACCCCGTGTTTATAGCCTCGTAATTAATTAATGAACTTTCAAAATTATCATTGTTCAGTAGTTAATTTTAGGGAGGGAAAACGCAATCAGGATTATGTCAGAAATAGGAAACATAAAACTGCGCTCACCAGCCGCCATTAAATATGACCTTACCGCTGCCTACACTATTATTATCTCAAATGACTCATTATTATTTAAACAGAATATGATCATAACATAAAGTATCATATTTTCATTTTAAGTGGAATTAAGTTGGCTCATATATTTTTAAAACATAATACAGTTTTCTATTTCATCTTAACAGCCACAATGATAAATAGAACGTTTTAATGTTACCTCGTATGTCAGTTTATTATAAAATGAAATCAGTCCCCGTCAGCTTTTCCTATCGGTTTCAGACAAATTTACATTTTAACAGCGGGCCCACAGTCACAATGGCATATGCGATGCGCTCAACGATATTTATTTTTGCTTATAAAGAAAAGCGTATTATCCCATATAACTCTGAAACGTGTAGCAATATATTCAGTAATAACGAAATAATATGTTTTGCGAGATAGAATTCATATTTCATAAGCACTCATACGCATAAGATATTACAGAGAGAGAGAGAGTGGTGCTTTTTTCTTTATTTCATAGTGAAGATAAAGGGTAGCAGCCGATACAAGGGAGCTAACTGACTCCGCGTCATCCTCCTCCAGATTCATTCCCTAACATTTGAGTCACATCATATTTCACGGCGGGAGCGACAAAATTTTATATGCATGAAGACAACCGGATTTTATTTGGACATATGGAGGCAGTTTATTTTATTGAAGCCATATGCACTTATATTCGCGCCTATAAATAGGTTATTGTAATATTCCAATGTTGTAGCGATATCGTTTTATCACGCTGACATTACGCTCGCAGCGCCACGGAAAGAACTTAATAAGTTATCTAGTTCGCGAGACTGTCACGTTTTACTTTATAATTTTATGAGTTGGAACACATTTAATATTTGATACTAGCGTCAAGTTTAGAGACGCCATCAGGACAACAGTAAAGTGAGCGTATTAAACGATATTACTAATTCAATAGTTGGTCCCAACGTCTGTAAATGTTATGGCGCCTATAAAAAGCTCATTTGGGTCCCGGTTTAATGATCACATCTCCAACACGTTGTGTACCGCAACACAGAGCTGTTGCTGCTGTAATATTAAGAACCTCAAATTAAATATCATATTTTACCTTAATGCCGTAATTCGGTGCACGCCTCTTATAACAAAAACATTCTTCTAAATCCGGGGAGATTGTATTAACATAACCGCTTTGTTAAATGGAGTCAAGATAATTTGTGGACGAAGTTCGGCCTGTAATACCTCGCAAATTGCCGGATAAGACTGTGTGAGACAACTGTTAGTTTTAATTAAACTGCTGGTTGCGCTCGCGGGGAGTCCTCGGAATGAGAAAATTATTCTAATCTTATAAGCCTGTCGGTGGCCCAGAGCTCGGCTCGGAATTAATATCATGTGGGTCGGCCCGCTGACGTGCCCCGCTCCGAACACATTCGCAACACCGTTCTAATGGCGTGAGGTGTGCGATCCGAACATGAAAACCTCCGACAAACGTAACTCTTAAGGCGATTTGTGGAGAACGTCTGTTCAATTTAATGAAAAGTATAAAGCCACGACGAAATCACCGGAATGAGATAATCTGCGGTATCAATTTGAGGGGAAACGTGGTAGGGTGTCTTGGGAGACGTATTTCATTAGACGTTGCGGCCGGTCGCAGCGAGCACCTGTGCCTCCAGCAGCCGGCGACTCCCTGCTCGCTGGTCACGTTAAACTTTTGAAATAAAATTAATCCAAACTTTTAATTCCATGTCTGGAAGTAACGGTAAAAAATTATTAATAATAAAAATCTTTTTATATCAAAATGCATTTCTAGCTGCACTAATAGTAGATAAGTACCTCGAGGGTGATTGTCTTCCGACCACGCTATGCAGAATTATTGCTAGCGTAGTTTAGTGAGTCGGACCGCTTGTCAAACTTTGGTAATTTAACTTCAAAACAGGTTCCTGTCGGTGTACCAGGGCCGAACATTTGTTCCACCGCGTTTGGGATGTAGCCTGGCTCTATGACAATAACATCAAAGACACTTCGATTGAAAACATTGAGTACAGTTTGAACGCCTACGCTTCAAATAAGTTTTATATCGCGGTTGATCACTATAAAAGAAGATGTAAAGTTTGTATATAGACGTAGTTCGCGTAGCAGAAGTTAAAACAAAATTAAATGAACGCACATTGGTAGGTATCGGAGAGTCACACACCGTAAAATGATAATATGGAATGATGATATGGTGGTTGAGTTTGAACATAATATACTTATAAGTACTAGCCAAATAACAGTGTTAAACTTTGTCCCGACAGTATCTACAAGTAGTGGATTTATATCTCACAAGTGCTGTAATAATCTTTATCCAGCGGTTGACCCTTACTACCCCTTACAGGTTTTATGAATCTATTTCAAAACTTATCCACATCCTTTCTATATAGGTCAAGTTAGTTGCTACATTTGCTGCTTTTATTTTTGAAAAGTATCTCTTAAAGCTAAGTAATTTATATTTTTCTGTCATGTAAAGAAGATTTATTTTATACGTGTAACGATAAAATAGAAAATAAATTCCACAGTTGTAATAGACCTAATAAACAAAAACGCTAAAGCACTAAGTTCTAATTTAATTTCCTTTTGTTACCAACAAAGCGGGAATACCGAGTAGATTTGTGACTGCACAGAAATACACAGTATTAAAGTAGCATATAACAATTTTATTATATTAGGTATGTGTATGAGAATGTCTGGAAGCCGACCCGAACAGAGTTGGAAAAAGGATTCGCGAATGGATACGTATGAATAAGATTAAGGCGGTAACGTCACGATAATACATCAAAAATGACGCAGAAACTACAAAAAAAAAACAAGAAAGACCCTGTAGAATACAGTGGGAAAAGAGAAATATGGTGGTCAATATTGTACAGTCGTCGTCAATTACTGCGCATGCGCGGCTAGCTTGCTACAGACACGCTACGAGTTTGCTACGCAAACGCAGCGACCTTGCTACGCGAACGCTACGAGTTTGCTACGCACACGCTACGATTTTGCTACGCTCATGCGGTGAGCAATATCATACTACGCACACGCTACGAGCCTGCTACGCACACGTTACGAGCCTGGTACGCACGTGCTACGAGCCTGCTACGAACGCGTTGTCCGATCGCTTTGCTGCAAATACGCTCGCAAATCGTCAGTGTGATAAGGCTTAGGACTTAGGGATACTCTTATCATTGCACTATTTTGTGTATTTTTTTTTACATTGTGTTATTTTGCAGATTAGAGAATAGTAAATTAATTTACATTTAGATGAAATGTAAATTCATACTTTCAGGCGAAATCATTACCTATATTAGCATATTTGCAATGATTGGAAAAGCTAATAATCCGATCCATAAAAAATCTGTAAGCAACTACTTAAATGTTTATTTTGAACTAACGTATTGTTTATTGTACAAGGTCTACCCTAACCGGAGTCTTTTTGTTTGGTTGCCCTGTGACGGAGTTCGGTAAAGTTTTTCAAGTTAGTACGGCAAGGGCTTTTGTTGTGACGCTTTGGGTGCAGAGAGTAAAAGCGGCGACATGGACGAACCTTTTGTCATAACCCACAGACTGTGAATTGATAATGGTTGTATAGTATTTGTTGTGCTTTGTTGATCCAGTGTGTGCACACATTGTGCGTGGGTTACACAGGTAGATAATAGGAGCCTACTTCATTCAATTACATTTTGCTAAAAAAACATTGATTGTTTTCACTCGGAAAAAATTTTGATATTTTATTACTCCAAAACCACCCTAAGAGCGATTTTCAAATAAAATTTAATCTTATATCAACGGAGCACATTAGTCCTGTGAGTAATCGTAACTAAACTTAACAGTGGTTCTGTAATCAGGCAACCTGGCTGCAATTCAACATTTGCGTAATAAACTGTTCCAATATCGTATCGCGAGCCGCGCCATCAATCCTCGTACAGACGCCGCAGTTACCTGTCGCTTTTAAATCATATGAAACAATTTGTACAAACAAAGACGCGGTCGCATAAATTTGTTTTACGCAGCTCTGCTACGTTCGCCGAGCGACTAATTAGAACATAAATCTGTCTTAATACAAATCCGTACTTTTTACGACGGAATTCCGTGTCCGTATGAAACTCTAGTGGTACGCTCCTGGTAATGTTTTCACACGTCTACCTCTCACATTTTTATTCCAAACTTAACAGAATTGTACGACGCACTCGTTCTAATTACAAAAGAATTTAAATACTAGCGCAGCTACTGGAACGAAAATGTCGCGTAGTGTGAGCAGTTATTTACCATGTAGGTAAGTACCTAACTGAAGTCAGTTACAATGCATAATTTCTAATCTCGATAATTTTCTTATTTTGTAACTGCAAATTTTTGAGCAGCATTTTCTTCTCCTGCCATTTAGATAAGGGCAGGAGAATGATGAATAACTGCTAATTTTGTTTGTTAGTTTTCACGCAAAGATGCACTTCGAAATGATGAAAGGTTTTATTTTTTAAATGTTCATTTGTTCACGAATGCTATTAAATTACATTATTAAAATAATAAATAATTAACGAACCTAAAAGTTTATGAGATTATTTTCTTAAAGAATTTTGTAAATAAATAATGATCGTCTAGCTTACATACAAGAAATTATTTTTAGGTTCTGCCGTTCATTTTCTGTATGTATCTGGGAAGGTTCCAGCAAACATGAGAAAAAATAAATTCTGAAATTCTTCGGGTAGATTCGGATTTTATTATTTAACTTCCCTATAACACACAAGTTTTCGATGGAATTTATATTTTCAGAGAGAAAGTGGAGCGATACGCTTTTTTTTTTCATCAAGCTAAAACGTTGTAAGTGGTAAGTACATATATTTGTCAATAGGTAAGCCGAACATTTTAATACGATGTACGTTTTATATTCAGGGCACATGTACACGAGCGTGCGTTATTGCAGCGGGGTGGGATTTATGACGGTGCTCATTTTAAAAATAAAGCTATTCCTTCTAAAATATTGTCATATCTGCTTTAAATTTTTCACTTTATACGCCCCGTAGGCCACATTACAAATGTCGACCGGGTAATATGAGTGAACGCGTGAATTTTTGATTTTAATTTTATTGTCGCTTCCATTTCTGAATTCTACGGCCCGATGCTTTAAATACATATTTTATTTTATGGCTGTCCAATTTGCATTCCTTTATTGCATGGTCCTGTGTTTTGAGAATAGACTAGGGATTTCGTCAGCATTATTTTTTTATTAGTCAGAACTGTTGTTATATATAACCAAACGCTTTGACCCTTTAATTAAAACGTAAGTACTTAATCCTTTTTGTTGAGACTCAAGTATCTCTAATATTTATTTTATAGAATTGTTTATTTTTCTGACTAAAAACCCCGCCCGCGTGGATGTCGGAAAATATCCCACGGGAACGTACTATCAGGAATTCATTCCTTGTTCCTTGTCTACATTATAAAAGGAACCTCTATGCAAAATTTCAGCTTTCTAGGTCCAAGGGTTTGGGCTGGGCGGTGATGAGTCAGTCAGTCAGTCAGTCAGGACTTTTGTTTTTATTTATGTAGATAGATAGCAATGCAAATTTCGATCAGTTCATCACTTTACAACAACGCAAAATCCAATTAAAAATAAGTAGCTCAGTAAACATGGCCTCAGTTTTTAATCTAAAATGAACGCCCATGGGCTACTAATCTTTTTAAATTAGATACGAATTTTCATTTACTTTAGAACTGAGTTTCTTTTCTGATAGCTACTTAACCAAATTAAACGCGTACATCATATTTATGCTGCAATATAAAGCAAGTTGAGATCTACATATTTATTATTCACAGGTGTTGTTTATTGTACAGACAGCAATATAATTGAATAATCACAGTGCGTTTGTAAGCTGTAGCACAGAATAATAATGTTACAGTAGTTTATCTTCACAGAAAACGGCCAAAACGACGCGCTTCGAAATCTCAGTATATACCAGTACGCAACAGTTTGAGTCGCGGCAGTTACGCATGGCGTATTTATTTAATTCAAGGTCACTGCCCAGGTATACTACTGTAACTTTATTATTCTGTGGCAGTAGCCAGTAGTTGATTAACTTGTAATGGGTAGGAATAATAATAATAACCGGCGGCTAGTTATTATTATTATTATCTTTGTCTTTGACATATCTCGGGACCCCAGGGTCCCGGACCTTTGGAAGGCATACGAGGGGCCGAAGCCAACTCGCAAAGGCCCCTTGGATAATTTTAAATGACAAGAAGGCACCAGCCGAAGATTATCCCTGTATGCACTATGCAAAGGCATCCAAGGACAACCCCCGGTTGGTGCAGAACTATTGCAGAACATGGAAACAAAACATGTTGGACTATGGGTTTGGGTGGCTATAGTGGATTGGGTACCTTGAACTATGTCCCCTGCCTGACCACAATGTTATATAATATGTACACAGATAAAATGGCAAGGGACACTCAATAATGGGCCCCCGGAAATGGTCGCTAGCACATAGTGCCGTAGTGACAAGTGGCTATCAGGGAAGTACGGTCAAGATCCCTAGCAGCATCTTACTGGAATACTTCCTTCCTCCGAGCACTTTTGCTCTTGCGAATCTCCACTCAAGCCAGCCAATAAAGGCAATAGAGGTGGGAGCACTGTTCCTCGTTAATGTTCACTCCAGCCGGCCAATAAAGGCAAGCCACAGGTGAAGACCAAGACTTCTCCCGGGAGATAGGGTCCGTGGGGTACCCAACAGCTCGCCACATGCTACTCTGCGGGTTCATGTATCTCTCTTGGTCTGGCTCCTCATCCTAGACCTGTTTCCGCAAAGTAAACTCTACCGGCACAGACCTGCAGCTTGGAGCGCGCAAGCCCCACCACGACGTCAACGTAGACAAACGCCGCTGGGGTTATTATTATTATTATCGCAAGAAACATAAAAAGCGAGCACTTTCTGTCGTAAAACATCTAATGTTTTAATTCCTGTTTACTTTGTTTATTACACTCTCTCCATAAAGGCTGTGCAGGTGTAAGTATTCTCACGAAGCAATTAACGTCCAAGTTGAAGGGTTGCTCTTGAACCTCAAAAAGGAAGCAAAGAAAAACAGTAATGTGGTCTTAGCCATTATTTTGTTGTTTCCAAATGTTTTTTCGCTCAGGGTATGAAAATAAACGTGTAACCTCATTACGACTTGGTCGTAACTTTTGCCTCTGTTTTTCACCTAAATGTTTTCGTTATTTTTTTCTTGTGGGTTTTTTAACAGTAGTGTGCGCTAGCCGAATTAATGCCGCGTGTCATGAATTTCTGTAGGAGGTCATAGAGCGACCGCGAAGTTAGCGCATGCAGTTGTGGGAGTTGGCCATAACTTTACACGCAACATTAAGTTGGGACGCAGTCGCGACACGAGCTCTAATGGGAACTAGGCATTGTTCCACTGGATAAGACTGCTCTTTTTAATCTGTGTCTGTGTTCATACCTACATGCCTGTTTCAAATGGAACGTTTGTTACATTCTCTTTGAAAAAAGTTTTGCAGAGAAATTGCTCTTTGTTTTAGATTATTAACGTTTCTTATCTTCATGATTAGGTCAGAGTTCAAACACGTTCTAAATAATGTTATTAGAGGGAACATGGCCTCATAACTACATGCCTGTAATTGAATTTGGTGTGTTAGACATCAGTAATCTCAGCACAGAAGGTTCTTACAATATTATCAGTTAACTTAATTAATCTATTGATTGATTTACTTAAGTTGTCTAATAAGCTTAGATACACACTTAGCTAGCTACGAAGAACCTTCTCTTTGAAAATCAACGAGGGTATTAAACCACCTACTTAACATGTCAAAACACGAAAATGTAAGTTTTCAGCTGAAGAGGTTTAGTATTTACGACAACTTTGTTTTACATTAGTAATTACCTACCTATATGAAATACATAGACATTTGTAACACACAAGGATTATTGTGACGACGAACATTTTATAAACCTATTTTCGTAGACTTTGAACATAAAGTTTCTTATGAAAATTATTTGAGACATACGATTTTACACATTAACTCGTGTAATTCATGTCTAAGTTCGTTACAGGTACAGGCGTGATCGTCTTTACTGGTAATATTGCCGTAATTTATTCACAGGCAGAACACGATCCGACCCTAACAAGATACATTAAGAAAATTAACGTTTGACTCAGTTCTCTCTTTTGACACGGAATTCCTTGATTGGCCTGCTTACGTTACAGAAATTTGATTATCGTGTTTACTATAAAAATAGAAGGAATTAATTCTATGTTTGTTGAGTTCTATGTTTTGGGAAGGTTTCGAAAATGTTCAGTAAGTCAAAAACGCCTGCCTGAGCGCTACGAGAAGATAATATCCTTGGTGTACCTACTCGTAACTATCTTTAGATCTGTATACGTACCTATTGCTGTGTGATTTTATCCTTTTCAACAATTTAGCAAAAGCCAACGTAAAAATGTTGTGATAGACGTCTATATAATGTGAATGCTCAGTTGCTCACACTATTAAAATTTATTCTTTATGAATATTTCAGCACTATGAAAACGTAATTATCAAGTCGATACTATCTCGTGGCAGAATTTTACTTCAATAGGCTCACAGGTATTAAAGGTAATTTTAAAATAGACGATACGTTAAGGTTAGTGAGTGTAACGAAACAGTCGTGTCCCGACGGGCTATCGTTTAAACTAAGTGCCTATAATTCGCAGGAGTTTGCCCTGTGCCGCCGCCGGCCGTGGGGGATCGTGCTCCAGCGTTCTGAATTATTTCTTACACATAAAGGTACATAATAGTAATCCCTCACCTTATTCAAATTTTTCCTAACATGTGCTTTGCCCCGGGTCTTCCTGCATAAGAAATATTTTAAGTGATGAGCCAGAATAGATTATGTACGTATACGTCTGTGCTCCTCAAAGCTGCAAAGTTTGTAGGTAGGTAATTTTCGCCTGGTTACTCATTTAAATTTATATTTGTAAAATATACCGACTAAAACTCGATTTTATTAGGTATTTTGTCAAAGATATGTAAAAGAGAGAGAGAGGTATGCAAAAGATTTTTGCCGTTCGCTTTAGGTTTTTGACGTTGTAGGCACCACAGAACAGATACTTTATGTTCTGTGGTAGGCACCTACTGCGATTAGATAATCTTTACATAGTATAAAATGAAGTTGCTTCCGATGTCTGTTCGCTTAGATCTTTTAAACTGTTCAACGGATTTGAATGCAGTTTTCAGCAATAGATAGAGTGATTCAAGAGGAAGGTTCTTAAGAAGAGAAAAATTGGAAAAGTTGCCGGGAAAATTGGAAATTTTCGGAAAACTGAAAGTACATTTTCTATGGGAATTTCGTATGAATTATTTGGACAGGACAATGTCTGTCGGGTCAGCTAGCCTTTCAATAAATTACATCATAAAGCCAGAAAAGGAATCTTAGTAACTTTCATTATTAAAACTGTTCCAAACTAACTTCTGGTTTCGTTAAGCCCTAACATGGCAAGGCATTACACATTCTTCTTTCTTATAAAATATCAAAGGCCAATTTATTCATATAAAAAGATTCTTTGCAGAGCGTTCTCGGACAAGTGACGAAGTCATGGCCCGGGTCGCTTTTTTCGTAAGGCGCCCGTTGTTTGTGTGCTATTAAAATGATTGTTTGCGTGTTTGTTTTACAGATCTAAAATAACTTGAGGTAAATGTTGCCTTTAAAAATCTCAAATAACAACTCACCTTCCAGCCTTCCATTTAAACCCATCAGTGACCGTAAATGCGCTCACCTCTTGTCAAACGTGTGTGTATGTTCACACGTTCGATGTATGCGTTTATCGGAAGGCTTGGGGTAAGTCCGGCAGGGGTGGCGAGCAGTCGGCCGGTTTTATTGGCGTTACTAATGAGTTGCTAATTCAATTTCATGGACGCAGGGCCTGTGATGCGTCGGCTGGGGTGCATGCTCCCGCTCAGCCGCTTGGCCGCCGCACGCCCGCGCCCGTGGCTTTGACAAGTCGAACAGCGTTTTGTGTGTTAGTGTTTAGGTGTGCTAGTGTTTTGTATGATAAAAAATGTTTGGAGAAGAACTCAATCAATCAATCGAATCATTTATTTTGTAAAACATAGGTATGATTACAGATAGTATATTGTTTAAAAATACGTGCGCTATGTTTTGCCAATATATAGCGTACAAAATTAACACAAATAAGCATTAAGGTGGCATGTCATTAGTACAATAAAAATATAAAAACAATAATAATTCAATTTATAATACTTATATGAACTCTTTTATTAGTCCGTAGCTTAGTTATGTTTTTTTCAACGATTTTCTTCTAATATCAGCAATATTTAACAAGAAACGCGTGACTCGACTGACTAGGCATCGATTTTAGTTATTCTCATCCTTCCATCTGCAAAATATGTTTTCTAGTCTAACAAACGACAAAAACAAAGGAAGCTGATGTTGGGAGGTACCATCAATAGCTACCATGTAATATTTCAAGCAAGTTGCTTCCACCATGGGCGCGCGGCACGGACAACTTCCCGGAACACCACGCGAGACGGGATTTGATTGATTTTTGACGCTGCTTAATTTATGGTAAAAAGGGCCTCAGAAAAGTTAGTCGTTACGATGGTCGCAGTGGAAAGTCGAAATTGGATGTGGCCGAATATAATCGTAGCGAATTTCAATATTATTGAATAAATATGGCTGAATTCTAAGCCTCACCTTGCCTTTATTTGAACTTTGATCATTTTCACTTTGGAAATAAATTCTAATTATCTAAGGACCGATAGCTTTTGACGGTGAGACTTTAGTAATTTGTTGGTTTGTCTATAGAACAAATAGAAAATTCAAAACTTTTTAACTGAGTTCACGAAAACTACGTCTTTCAAATTATATTCCCAGACTACATGTCTTGTGAAAACTTAGTCAAATGGCTCCGTACGTCAGCTTCTCATCCATTTACTTAATGCGGTCAATAAAACCATTGTGTTATTTGGTTTATGACGACCTGCTCGCTCGCTACCCAAAGAAAGTTGGGGAAAATGAAGGAAACTTTTGATTCCCCCGCACCAAATCATTGTGGCGAAAATAAATAACCTTTTTGTCTAATAGGTAATGTTAGGAAAGCTTTGTGGCGAAACTCTTTTGTTATAACAATAACCATAAAATCATTTATTTATTTTCATCGTATTTTCGGAGGAATCGTCTCCCATCCTCTAGTTGAGGAAAGGCTGGACGTATGTATGTACTGAACAAAATGCTAGCCTTTCTTTGGCATCTTTGTATGTCAAATAATCCCTGAACTCTGGCTGAATTATCTTCGAGAATATTTAATAGTATGCGAATAGTAACAATCTGTTTAGTAGGTACTTTTCCATTTACTTGACATAATAAAATAGGCTGGCACTCAACATTTTACCTTTATAAAATCAGTATAAAAAAAAACAAATACGTGTCTGGTATCTAAGAAACAGCAATAAAAACGGTAACAAGTTGTGACATTTGTCCCATTTTGTTTTATTCAGTTATGTCTTGTTGTAAATGTTTAAAACAAATAACAAGTATCGAGAAGTCAATACTACGCAACTGTCAGTTCCGTTCAACAACAAAGTTACGCCTGAAAGAAATAACACACTTTAAAGTTAGTGAATTCAATCGCTGGAAGACGGTAACTTCTTACAATTGTTTTCTTTCTCAAAGTGTTGCACTTAGACGAATTTGTAGAGATACTGTGTATCGACTCACTCCTGCCGCTCTGTTGCAAAAACTACCTCAAATGGATTGCTGTAGTAATTCTTGTACGAAATACTACCTTCGATGGCTTAGAGTTTAGTTTACGAGTACAGTTTGCTAACAATACTTGGCTCTGTTGCTGTAAGGCAAGTTTGGATTACACAAAATACAGTTCGAGATTGAAGATCTGAGAATGTTTGGTTACTGTGGTTGTATGACTCAGATAACATTGTTTAAGATCCAAGTCTGAATAAGAGAAGAGGTAGAAATTCGGGTAAATCTAGCTAGTAGATACGTATTCAGTTTCACAGCCTTTGTCAGTTTTCTATTTTAAATGTTTATCTTCCAGGCAGAGGCGGATTTGCCCTAAGGCACATTAGGCCCGGGCCTAGGGCAGCCAGATATTAGGGGCGGCCAATCTGACAAAACATTGATGTAACAAGAAATAACTGAAAGTACCTAAATATTCTAAATACTCGCGCTCATTATGGCGGGCCGCACTGCACCGCATCGTATAACAATAATCTTCCTAAATCACTCGTATATACAGGGTTACTGGTTATTGACCAATATCCTCTTAAGGGGTCACTGTACTCATCATTATGAACAACTTTTACTATGGAACTAAACCTGAAATCGCGAAAAAAAATCAGTAACTCGATTTCGATAAAAGTTAGCAATACAGTAAATTCATTATGCAGTCTATAAGATGGGTGCTGAGAAAGGGGCGGCTGGTATGTACCTACCTATTCTTACTACATGGCCTGGGGCCTAGGGTGGCCAAGACTACAAATCCGCCTCTGCTTCCAGGGTTTCAGTTTAAAGTCCTGAAATTTGTATCACCCAAGACTTAATAGCTTATGTAGGTAGATATGCTGTTACATAAACACCATTTCCCCGCGCTTATTCCACTTGCGAGTTAGTTTGAAGCCTGTCTATCGTTTACAAGCACCATTTAAGTTAACCATTAGGTAACCTCGGTTCACGTTAGTCGAACAAGTTGCGAGCGTGATAAACAACAAGCGTAGGTACGTATTAAGTTTCTATTTCATCTCTGAACTAGTATTGGCAGTTGTGTAAGATACATTTTACTGAATGATATATAGGTTTGTTCAGGAGGGGCTCGTGGCTAAGTAATAACAGCCACAAGGGTCGATCGATCAGGCTAAGCTACGCTTGCCGCGGTTGGTCCGTGGATGGGTGACCGTCTTTACATACCGAAACCCCTCCGTGCCTCGGAAAGCAGGTTAAGCCGTTGGTCCCGGATGTCATTGGTGGATCTTTGACAGTCTTTACGGGTCGTCAGAAGCCCGAAAGTCTGACAACCAATCTTACCAAGGGGTATCGTATTACCCAGTAACTGGGTTGTGGAGGTCAGACAGGCAGTCGTTTCATGTAAAATACTGGTATTCAGCTGCATCCGGTTAGACTGGAAGCCGACCCCAAAATAGTTCGGAAAAGGCTAGGCAGATGATAAAGGTTTGTTCAAAATGTTATCCTGTTTCCTTAAACCAGTTTGATTTTAGGTGCTAAGACTTAAATCTGTAGTTGCTACTTTATATCTATATAAAATAATCCTCATCTGTATATTTCCCCCATCTATTTCAATTCTATTCTCATACAAAAGGACAATAAAACCGTTATAGTCACTTATTCTGCACTTGCCGACGTACGAGTATAATACAAGAATTCGTCGAATGTAAAATAGGAGAGCAAACAATTGTATGCGCAGGCACCATGTTTCAGTGCCAAGAAATAATCTCTTACGTGACATTAACATACATCATGTGCAGAACAGCTGCCAAAACTGTCTGCCAGAGGTCTCGCTCCGCACTACTTACTAACTAAAACAATATTACTTAGCCGAGTTATTCTGGCGCATCGCTGGAGTTCCCGCACCCAAGTCCCAACTGCTGACTTCTGTGCGACAAGACCGCGACCTGCTACGTGCGCCACCTAACCTTTGTTATTTGAAATTGAAATAGTTAATTGTACTGATTGCTGTACTTAAGGCGAGGAGCTCGTGGCTAAGTAAAAACAGGCGCACGGGTCGATCCATCAGGTTAAGCTACGCTTGCCGGGGTTGGTCCGTGGATGGGTGACCATCTTTACATACCGAGACTGCTCCGTGCCTAGGAAAGCACGTTAAGCCGTTGGTCCCAGCTGTCATTCGTGGATCTTTGACAGTCGTTACAGGTCGTCAGAAGCCCGAAAGTCTAACAATCAGTCTTACCAAGGGGTATCGTATTACCCAGTTAATGGGTGGTGGAGGTCAGATAGGCAGTCGCTCCATGTAAAATAATGGTATTCAGCTGCATCTGGTTAGACTGGAAGCCGACCCCAACATAGTTGGGAAAAGGCTAGGCAGATTGATTGCTGTACTTAAGGCGCGGACTGACTACGATTTTAAACGGCACACAACCGCGTAATCTATTGTCACCATTAGCTGGCCTGAAATAAGGTTGAAAATTGAAAATAATATTTGTGTTGCCGAGTTAGGACTAAGCTGCGAATGTGCATTTTTTATTTTCCGGGTTTTCTTTAGATTATTCAGAATATTCAGAACAAATTAAATAATTGTCCGGTTAAAGTTTAAAAAAAAATGCTAATTCTATTAAATTCTTAAAAAAAAGAATGTCGTTATCGCTGAAAATACAGAAATGTTCGACGCCAAAGTTTATTTTTGTGGAGCAACTTCCAAATTCTTTATCAAACTATTTTTTACTATTCTATTCGGTTAAATTTTTTCTTTAAACTCTTCTCTGTCCACTGTATTTTTTGCGTCAGATAGTTTTATTGCGTTACGTCATACTCGACAATCCAAGAAACCAATTTTTGTGAATATTGAGCTAATACCGCGCCTTAAAGCAAGAATTAGGTTGGTGCTTCTTCCGAGAATTACTGAAAAGAGGCGATCGTTACGAATGTTACAATAAGCCATGGTCTGACAAGGAAATTTTTAACGTAATTGTGCACTAAGCTACGCTTTGAACATATAAATATACCAAATTAGCTTACTGTAGCTATAACAAGAACGAAAAATGAAAGTAGGTACAAAAGTGTTACAGCACTTTTACAATGTAATATCTATTGAAGTCGCTGGACTTTCAGCCAGCAAGAAGATAGTACCTACTACCATGAAATCACATTTTAAATTTACGAACTCTATTCTGCCCAATGCAATAACCAGCGTTACCTAAAATTCATTATGTACTTAGTGGCAGTTTGCATGCAACAGTTCGTTTGCTGTTGCATTAAAACGTTGGCATGTGCACGGTCCCTAAGGCAGACTACAGCGGAGCCAGCGCCATTGACCCATTTATGTAAAGGTATACATTTCGGTGGGATTCCGTGGTATCAACAGGGATTAATCCCACGCAAATCTCTATTTTAGTGGCGCGATCTGTGCTCACCCAAACTGGGCCAATTAGAGCTTACTCGCACTAATCAGAATATCGATGGCGCTATATTTCCTTGGTTGTGCGTATTCGGCTCTAGTGTTGTGTGTCTCAGTTAAACATGGCGCTTGGATAATTCACGTGTCGCTCGTAATCGTTTTGTGAATGCTGAATACGTAATCGTTCTTATACCAACGTGGATTCATCGTGGATTTCAGTTCTTATGATATTATAATGCCGATTGCTAAAGAATTATTATCTCTGTTTTCATTTTATCTTTTTTCTCGACTTATCTTATCGAAACTAAATTTAAGACGTAGCAGGTGGTATAGGTTGAGCACAAGACATTAGGTAGGTACATAGGATTTTTCTTAAAAAAAATCTCTGCCAAAATAATGTGCTTGATACCTACCTAATGTGAAAACGGGTATAAAAATTTTCTTTTGGAATCATCTCGTTTAGATACTGATCATCCATAGGCCCGACAATGATCCCAATTGTCGGGCCTATGGATGCTCAGTATCTAAACGAGATGATTCCAAAAGAAAATTTTTATACCCGTTTTCACCAAAGTTCTGTAAACACCTCGACACAAACACATCACTAAAATAAAACCAAGTCGTAAAATTAATGGCTTAGAAAAATTAGGAACACAGCCGTAACAGCGAACTGAAACGTTATCGAATTTACAGAACTTCGCTGAGCAGTCACGAGAACAGAATTTCAAGGAGCAACAAGATTTAGTCTGAACAGAAACTTAACGGAAACAATATAATGGCACATTAAAATCAACGCCTTGCTTCAGCAATCACAATCAACCTGCGTATTGTAGTTGTTTTTCCAATAACTTACCTAGAAGCCAAATAAGCTATCATCTCCACAAAACAACACAAGTCCGCCATACAAACAGATGAACAGAAAAAGCAAAAAGAAAAATAAGGTAGTACGTTATTTACCAACTAAATAGGCAACGTAATTATCCCCCGAATCCCGGGCCAATTCCAGTGTTTAAGAAAGATAAACGAGAAGGAAAGGAAACTGTTCTAACAAAACTTGTAACTCACCCCAACTGGGGCTGAATTACTTAACTACTACCTGATGAATGGGGTTATTGGATTTAACTTTAATTTAGATAGTTATCATCCTATTAAGGCTTAATCTTTGCGTTCGTTTTGGCTTATGACGTAAGCTGATTATTATAGCGGTATCTACATTTTGGGCATCGGAGCGAGGGGCGATCGGAAAACGTTTAGTTTCGACAATAGCCCAGTGTTTTAGAATGTCGGGATAATTAAAAGGATTATAGGTTTTATTTACCTTAATGAAGCATTTAAAACTGTTGTTATAAATTCTTATGTAGGTAAATGTTTTAGAGCAAACAGAAACTGACAGAAACTGAGATTCAATTCACATTTCAGTCATCCAATGACTAATGATTGACCCACCGTGTTGGGTTACGTTGACGGTTTATTCATTGGTTTATTCCCATTACAAGTATAACGGTCTTATGAACCAAAGCGGATTTGTAGCAATCATCATAAGCCTCGAATAGTTACTTATCAGAATTCAACAAGCGTAACTACCGATACCAGACAGTTGAATAAAGCTGTTAACTGAGACTAATGCGCATATAAAAACTTCCACCCAAAGCATAATAATTTTGCCATACCATAAAGAAATGTACTTAAATATACCTACACATTTAAAAGATATAAGTAGCATGTATGGTTTTATACTCACCCTTCTGGGACAACGTGCGTGAATACACATCCATTCAATTAACAACAATGATATATGAGGCCGAAGTTTTTAATATTTAATTATGGCTCTCATGAAATATATTTTTCTGTCCGAAGTGGGGAGAGGCTTATAACTTCATTCCGGGCCGCAATTATATTGCAGTTTATTTTTTGCCGAGCGGCCTGTGTGGCATTCGCGAACATTTCAACAACTGCAAACATTCGTCATTAGTTAACATTATTCATTCGGATGCCTTGTTTTTCAACGTCTGCCTTTTAATGAAATGCCATTGAACTTATTTAGGCAACTATTGTTTGAAGGAACCTTGCTCCATTCAAATGCAAAGTGGACGTTGTCTTAAATTGATTGTCTCTTCTAGAAAATTAGAAGCAAACCTTTGTTCATAAAAAATATAAAAGCATTGCAATTTGACACATCTAATTTTCATGCGACCTCGCCGCTTATAAATATTTGTGTCGACAATATTCATGGTGTCGAGACCTTATGAGGCGAATAGAAATGCCATTGTAGAACAGGCGTCAGATAGGGACGGAGCCACTCTAAGTTCCTATGTTGCGTACGTGATTACCCTCTAAATATTCCACTTTATTGTGCAATCCTCTCCTTGTCATGTGAAGAAGCGAAGCTAGGAGGAGCCTGAATAATTTAGTCGGTCGGCGGCGGATGTACCATTTATCCAAATTGTCGTCTCCGACTTCACGTCGGCAGGGGCGAGTTAAAAATGAACGAGCTGTCAGTTTCGCGTCGCGCTCACACCGATTTGCTCCGGAAAAATTTGTAACAGCAGAGAAGGGTACTATTTATGTTTGCCGTTTTCACAGTCAATTTGTAAGCAATCCTGTTTATGTGCTCGTATAAGATCTCTGTCAGAAGTCTTAAGTTTAGGAGAATTTCTCTTCATCTTCATCACTACCAGGGAATTTAACTGCCGCTCTGTGAAGCTAAGCATACCTGAACGACAGACTACTTTAGTGAAATATCTAGTAATTTAACTTCTATAATTATGACAACCTATATAAAATTAAAAGCCTTCTTGTAATGCAGGGATACGCGAGTTTTATTAGTTTCTGTGGAAACGAAATGGCTCATAATTATAGCAATATTTGAATTGGCTTTTCCATAAACTACAATCGCATGTTTAGAAACTATTCGAATGCGGCAAAATTATTATTTCGGTGTCTATTTCTACACAAGTTGAAATAGAACGGTGTAAAGTCACAACTTTAATAGTCTCGTAAATGCCAACAAGTTTTATTCAACAGATGCAATCAAGATTAGGTAGATGTAGGTAGGTAATTTATGTTTAATCAGGACTGAAAACATAAAAATTACTTATACCTACAACGAGTTTACTGTCAGTATCATAGAAATATAATTTATATATGTGGAAGCTTATAATTAGCAAATTGTCCTGCCTATGAATGATTGTTAATTATGATATTAGTCTGTAAGCTTTCTGTAAAAATAAATAAATAAATAAAAACTTATAAATATGATAAGTATGTTATGTAATACACGGCTACACATCAAGCTATAACGTTCCAGTTTACACTGACCTCTCATTCTAAGGAAATCCTATACAATGCGAGATCAGCTTATGCTGGAAATGGATAGCTTGATCTGTAGCCGTGCGTACCTACCTCTGCGTACCATCTATCCAAAATATATTTTCTATTTCATAAAGGTAAATACCTATACATAATATAGAACCTATATAATTCTTTTGAACGCCTGTAATATAAAAAGGTATAGGTTCAGTACGGAGGATAACACTATTGCACCGACATAAAATTGAAGGAGCAGGTAAATCAAATAATAAAGAAAAATTCCATTACTGTCCCAGGTCAGATAGCCGAAGATTTCTCGCGAAAAAGAATTTCATTTCGTTTGTAAGGAAGTTTAAAAGTAGTAAACAGAAAGTAGATATTCAATCAGAGACGGTATTCGATAGGGATATTGAAACATGATTTCGTTTGTGAAGAATTACTGTAAGTAATCATACTACTGACCAACCTAAGTAATTTTAAACTAAAACTGGGGTCAATTTGCTCTAGGAAGGTATTTTATAGAAATATAAGACCAGTTTTGAATATCGAACGCTCACTACACACCCAAACCAACACACTCTACTGTGCTGTCTAATTAATTATTTTTCTTCCTTGTCTTAAATTGTTTTTTTTTTTATATTCCATCCCAACATTATCATCTATTATTAGATGTTTGTATTACTGTGACTTATTTGTGTAGTTTGGAGGCCTGGAAACCTGTAACACAGGTATTCCTAGTACTGAGTACAAGCTCGTCTCCACAACATCAATGTATTTTTGTATAGATACACAATTGCGCAGTGACATTACGCCAAGAAATATTAAAATAAAACTTAAGTCCCACTACATACAACACATTGAATGCTCAACGTGAAATGCAGTTTACGTAGCATGTCACTCGAGATGAAGTTACCAAATTTCGTTATTGAGTTGTATAATTTATTGTTTGCCTTGATTTTGTTTTTTACTACGAGGTAGAATTACATGTAGCATTATGTACAAACCTTAGTGGTTTAATAATGCTATTCTGATAAAACAAATGTAAGTAATTTATTTTTAAATGGTAAGTATGTAAATAAAAAAAAAATAAAAAACATATTGTACAAATTTTTCATTCTTATGGGAAACCTACCTATATATATTTTTTTTTATTTTATCAAACAGGCAGGTAGGGACAAGAAAAAGGTGCTTACTTACGGACTATAGGGACGTACCTATCCAACGAGTAGGTACCCAATAGAATAAGCGCTCGAACTCACACACATAACATCACACCTGTATTCTATGTACAGTTAACTAGTGATACAAAACCATAATGGGTTAGTTTTGACCGCTGGGATCGAATCTAGGACCCCATATTCAGCAGCTGCGCTTGCGACAAACAAACAAACAGCACCAAGAAAGCAGCTTTTACAAAATGTGACGAAGTTCTGTTGTTAGATACTATTTTTCCTTTCGATTTAGGTAAGTACGAGTATGTAAAATAGAAATCGAAAGTTAAAATAGTACCTAGGTAATCGTTCGATCGATCGATTTTAGCTCGATCTTCTTTGCTCGAAGGTGTCATTAGCATATAAATATAAAAAACAGGTACCTAATTAGGCATGACTTTACACCGATTATACAACAATGTGAGCCCTTAGGGTCTAACTAAGGCTTAGACCATTTGTCTAGAAAACCATAGAGAGAAAAGAAATCCCCGAGCCATTTTTAGGGTTCTGTACCCAAAAGGTACCAAACGGAACCCTATTATTAAGCCTTCGCTGTCCGACCTGACACTGGCATGGCCACCATCAGGGATTTTAATTTTGATAATACATAAAATTAGTCGCTAATTAGTCGAAATTTGCCGCCAAATATCAGAATTTGTCGGTCACTGGTTCAAAGGTTATAAGGGTTCATTTGGTGGCCGATCTGGAAAGCATCTCCCCAGCTTGGCCACATTTATATCTCAAAAACTAGGCCACCTAACGAAGATCTGTGTTTTTCCAAATTTAGTCGCTAATTAGTCGCAACTTTTCGCCAAGTCACAGATTTATCGGGTCTTAGTTTAGAAGGTATAATGAGTTCAATTTTTAAGTATAGTCCAAGAGCTAGATCAAAGATTTTATCGTAAACTCTTCGATCTAGCTCTTGGACTATACTTAAAAATTGAAGTCATTAGGGGACAGTGGGGGAATTGAGAACGGTGGGTAATTGGGAATAGCTAGGTAAGTAATACTTTCCCCAGCACTATACCCCTCCGCACCCATTCAACAGACGCGTCTAGCGCCCCTCAGTGCGTTCAGTGCGTACGCGACAGTGAGAGTGAAAGACCGCACACGCGCTGTCACGGTGAGGCGAACTATTTTTTTAGCATTTCTGTTATAATTTTTGCCGTGTATAATATAACAGATGTAAATATGATATTTTGAGTTTAGAGACACCATATTTCCTTAAACGTTCCACGTTTCCACGTTTTATCTATTTTAAAACCCCACGTGCTATGAAGGTCATCAAAAATACTGTTATGAATGAACGCCATTTTGATTTACATTCACTACTTCGGGCAATTGGGAACGGCATCAGGCGGGTAATTAGGAACTTTCTCAATTACCCCATTTCGTTCTTTATTACCCCTAGTGCTACTGGTTGATTTTGTAAAAATGTTTTAACGTTACAAATTGTTTTAGATGCCTCGAAATTACGTACGAAAGACTGAAACAAAATACCAAATTGAAGATTTCGCCATGCAATCGAAGATGTCAGACATAAGAACCTTATATTTACAATTACCCCATACCGTTCCCATTTCCCCCGTGGGATGATCTCATTTACCACATAGGTAGGGTATCGGATAAAAAGAAACAGCAATGTTTTTTGTTTTCGTTCATATTTCTTATAAACGTTGATTTTTAAGATTTTCTTCTCACTAATAATTGATAACTGAGCAAAGTTAATGTTGCAATAAAAGTTTATTATGTCCTCATGGACATAATAAACTTTTTCAAAAGAGAAAATTCATATTTTCTCTATTATTTTTGAGCATTGATAGTTAAGAGTTCCCAATTCCCCCACTTTCCTATCTTCTAAAAAAGTTCAAATTCAAGTCGCAATCACATGCCAGCGACAATCAAATGTCACAAATGTAGGTAAATGCTACACAATTTTTGTCAGATTGATACTGAGATGATAATACGAACGTGTTAAAAATACGAGAATTGCCCCTCAGAAGGCCAATTCTTGAAATTCAAGTCGCAATCTCATGCCAGCGACAATCAAACGTCAAAAATGTAGGTAAACGTTACGCTATGCAATTTTTGACAGATTGAGACTGAGATGAGATTGCGAACGTTGTTAAAAATACGGGAATTGACCCTCATAATCTTCAAAAAAATTAAAATGTCAAAATACTCGAAAATGGTTGACATTTGGAGAGGGGTCATTTGCTCAACCAAATGACCTTAATGGATTGCCGCTACTAGCTTTTGCCCGCGACTTCGCCCGCGTGGATATCGGAAAATATCCCACAGGAACGTGCTACCGGGAAATCCTTCCTTATTCCTTGTCTACATTATAAAGGCAACCTCTGTGCAAAATTTCAGCTTTCTGGGTCCAAGGGTTTTGGGCTGGGAGTTGATGAGTCAGTCAATCAGTCAGTCAGGACTTCTCTTTTTATTTATATAGATAATCCTGTATATTAGGTACCTAATAGTTATACCAAATGATGAATAAAAATAATAAAAAGGCGAAAAATAGTTTTGTGAGACAAGAAATGCAATAAGAAAAGCATTAAATAAGTAGGTAGGTACCCAATAGGTGTAGCTGTTGCATTGATTTTCTTTAAAATTACTGCAGGTAAGTTATTCAGTGCTTGGATATTACCGTCCGAGCATCGCATGTCAACTGAGTAACAAATTGGTTTCAGCTGAACACACAGCTAAGTAAGCCGTAATATTAGTTAAACGGATTTAGATCTATAATGCATTCGATGTTCATAACTTCTGTGAAACCCACTTGAAACCTTTTTCATTTTGAAATTGCTATTTTAATTTTGAAAATAGTGAATATTTTTCTAGCTGTCGAAGATGGGCTGCTATCCACCGTAAAAAGGTTCATGGTGGGAGGAGCAGCGTGAATAGGTAACCGACTGTAAAACAAAACAAAATAGTTCAAAACAAGATCACTTTTCAAGCAGTCTGAGTTCAGTCTCAGATGTGGATGCCACCAGGCGTGGGGGGGGGGGGCATTGGGTCATGAAATATTTATGATATTCGAGCTCGCTGTAGGCTAGTTGACAGTAAGAAAAATGCCTTGTGAATTTTATTATGTAGAATGTCTGTGAGCTAAAAGTATCAAAATTTAACTTAGTCTTGTAAATGATTTTAGATTCAAGAGAAATAATTACGTAAAAATATAGCCATTGATCACGTGACATTGAACGCCAATCAGAGTGCGACATGTCTCACTTTCAGTTATGTCACTTTGACAAAATAACATTCTTTCAGGGTTCTCACCTCAGGATATTTTCCCCTAAATTTAGGGGAAAAAGTAAATAGCATTCGCATTTAAAGTAGGTATACTAAAAAAAAAATGCGATTGATGTGTATGATGTTAAGAAATATTAAAACGAAAATGACAGATGCGTTTTGAAAAACGAGCTATTGAGTGTCCGTTGCGCTTGCGTTTTAGATATTTTGATCACTTTTTTTTATTTTCAAATCGCAATTAATCGATTTGATTCGACAGTAATAATCGATGATATCGATTATATACACTTCTGGACACATCTTTTGGCCCACCTTGTATTTTCAGTTTCGTTTGGTCCTAGCTAAAATTTTATATTAGGTCGAGCAAAAAGTTTTTATGCAGTTTTGAACCTGGCACATTCACAATTTCATTCAATAGTCTTTTTTTGAATTTCGAACACAGAATTTAAAGAAACAAAAGACAATTTGGAGCCTGTTTGTTGATATCAAACAATCGAATACTAAGAAAACTTGGTTTTATTGGTTTACATGGATTTAATTCTTGAAAAAGTGATTGATATCTTTGGTTTTGCAACAAACATTACTTATTCTTAACATTAAGGTGAGGTTCTATCAATAATCTATGGATACTTCACCTGAAGTCGCCGCCCAAGCTGTGGCACTTATTCAGGCCGGACACAGCCAAAGAAACGTGATTGCTCAACTTAATTTAAGTCGATCTGCGGTCCGAAATGTTTATCGGAGGTACCTAGAGACTGGCGGCTTTGTTCGTCGCCAAGGAAGGCCACGATCTCGGGTCACAACTGAAAGGCAGGATCGATTCATCGTGACGACCAGCTTGAGAAATCGTCACCTTACCTCCATTGAGATACAAAACCAACTTCGCGACTTCCACGGAGTATCTGTGAGCGCTCGAACTGTTCGGAGAAGGTTAAAAGAACGCGATATGGTACCACACAAGCCAGCTAATGGCCCCAAACTAACGCGAGCCCACCGAACAGCGCGCCTTCATTTCACACGCAGTCATTTAAATTGGACACAGTAAGATTGGAGTCGTGTACTCTTTTCTGATGAGTCTAAAATTGTGTTACATGGCAATGATGGAAGGAAGAAGGTCTACCGACGTAAGGGAGAGCGTTTCGCACAATGCTGCTTTGAAGAGAGGGTTGCTTATGGCGGTGGCTCATGGACTGTCTGGGGCGGTATATCCGCGAGCGGCAAAACTCAACTTGAGGTTGTTACAGGACCACGGCTGCCAACATTAAATGCTGAAAGGTACATTCGTGACTGCTTAGAACCTCACGTGATACCATACGCGGACTATGTGGGCCCAAATTTCCTTTTTATGCATGATAATGCAAGAGCCCATGCGGCCGGCATCGTCAGGGAATATCTTCGGGATGTGAACATCACAGTTATGGACTGGCCAGCCAGAAGCCCAGACATGAACCCCATTGAGCACATGTGGGACGAGCTAAAAAGACGTGTTAGGGCTCGTCAGCCAGTTGCCCAGACGATGCAGAAGTTGAAAACTGCCATAGAAGAGGAATGGGAGATGATCCCTCAAAATTTCATAGAGCGGTTGATAAACTCTATGCCTAATCGTATGAGAGCTGTGGTAGATGCCCATGGAGGCAACACGCGTTATTAAATTAAACATTTATTTGATAAAACATGTTTTTTATTCAAAAATCAATTGCCTTTAACAAGGCGCATATCCGACTTGTTAGGCGTAGCTCCATGTCGTATGGTATTCTGAATTCAAATTTAAAACAATACGATCGAAAAAGATGGTAAAATGTATCAGGTTTAAAACTGCATCAACAGTTTTTGTTCAATCTAGCAATCATATTTCGGTAGGGGCCATCGAAACCTAAACTCTAAGGTGGGCCAATAGATGTGTCCAGAAGTGTATTTATTTTTTTGGAAATCCAAAAGCAGAGGGTGGAAACACTAATTATTTGTTTTTAGGTACTTGTTTGACAGAAGACAATCTGTCACAGATGTCACAGAACTGACGACGACTAAGGGCGGAGTTCACCGACTTTTAAAACGGCTGTTTAGTTAATCAGTTCTTTCCTTAGGGCAGGGCCGGTTTCTTGATCCGTGGTTAACTCAACCAATGGTTAAACGTAGTAACTAGTGGTTGAATTTTAGCTAATTACGTTTGCCAAAATGACATTAGTTTCTTGATCCGTAGTTAGCTCAACCAATGGCTAAACGTAGTAACTAATGGTTGAATTTTAGCTAATTACGTTTGCCAAAATGACATTAGTTACAATTAGTTAACCTACTTTTTTAACATGAATGAGTTAACATGCATACATTCATGTTAACTCATTCATGTTTAGCCTTCAAATTTAGCCAAAATTCAACCATTAGTTACTATCATAGAAATCATATATCTATGGTTACTATGTTTAACCATTGGTTGAGTTAACTACGGATCAAGAAAGCGTAAGAAATTTTGAATTTCGCGGGCTACCCTGGCGCTTTCGCCTTAAATATCACCAATAAAACGTATGAACACTGTGGCGTACCTACAAATCGTTGCACGGCTACATTCAAGATTTCTGTAATTGTTTTATCGCCGCGCGTATGTGCACGCACGCAGCAGCAAATGTCGCATGCAATTACAAAAAGGCGAATTAGAATGCAACCAGCGCAAGAGTAGTCCCGCCCACCACATGTTCCTTAACGACTTCGGCCCCGTACTTCTGACAAGATTCATGTAATAACACATTTGATTTCATGAAATCAAGAGATTTGAGGTCAATTCTAACATAAGCAGTTTTATTGCCGATTCTAATTATTATAAATCTGTTTAATAATTACGGGCGCGAATCATATTTTAATCAACATATAACCTGACATTTTGACCCGCAGATTGCAAAAAATGTTAGAAAATTTGAAATTTTCTTGCGTTTTTTGTAATTTGCAGGTCAGTGTCAGGTTGTCTCTTAATCAAAATATGATTCGCGACAGTTTCAAGTATTTTAATTACATCATTTTAACCATAAAAACCATCAATACATCTTTCTAAGTTAATTTCCTCCGGATTCGTCTAAATTCCGAAATCAGACCAATCCACAGGAAATCTAACTTAAGAGAAAGTTACTGATGATTTTTGTGGTTAAAAATATGTAAATACATAGTTCTTATTGTTATTTTGATGATACTACCTTACACTGACCTGCAAATTGCAAAAAACGCAAGAAAATTTTAATTTCGCGGGCACCACAGCGCAATCACAGCGTAAATCGCGCCAACAATATTTCGAGTTGTGTGCTTACTTTATGGCAATAAAGCATCATTAATTTGCAAAATCTGTTCTCATCATTCTCCGTCTTCAAAATGCGCTGATTAGTTTTTTCTTTCATTTTCTTAATTATCTTTCATTTTCTTAATTCGGATGTTACAATGCCTTCGAAATTCTCTGTTTTTATCTCCTAATAAACGGTTTGTTTCATAATAACAATGCATTGGTGACTTAACTGTCTCCGGGTTTGAAAAGTGATCTATAGACTCTTTCATACACACATTTTAAATATTCAGGCTAAGTAAGGCAGTATAAAAGAAAGTCACATTTAATTTATTCCAGAAGTTTAGGGTATAATACATTTATACTGACATGTTACAATAAACAAATCTTTTTTTATCAAGTCGTTAAAACCGTGCGAAGCAGGGGTGGGTCGCTAGTGAATTATAAAACGGAAAACAAAAATCTGTTTGTTAAAATTTTATTAATTTAATAGTTAATACATTAATACCAAGGCATTAACGGCCACTTTAACTAAAAGCTATAAGTAAATTATGAAACTAGCGCAGCTCAATGTTTCTAGCATATCTAGAAGGGAGGCATTATAAATTCAAAATCAAATTAATGTGACCGTGTCATTCATAAAATTACACTTTTGTAACTCAAAATACTTATTTATAACATACATAGAAAGGAAATACGGTATGTTTTCATTTTTAGTTATTAAATAGAACTTTGTGTAGTCACAAAGGAAGAGATTTTGTTATAAAAATGCACTCTTCTGTGACTAATAAGACTGAACTGGTAAAGCTAAACTTAAAGTTATTTGATAAGTTGGTACAGACATAAGCATCCTCACGCTGCACTAAAGTGCAATATTAATGCAATAAAAATAAACAGAAGTGGTCAATCCGGTCAAGTCACTGGAAATCAAACTACGTAGTTAATATATGCTCCAGTTAAACTATCTGATAGTTTTGTACAAAATTTATGCAAAATCTGAGACATGTTTCATTTGAAACTAATCAATGTTGGATGGTAGGTCACCCACTTCTACTTATGTTCGTGCTTGAGTATCTAGAATGTCCTAGCAGGGACGACGGTCGGGTCCGCGACGACGCGGCGCCGCCTTGAGAATGTTATCAACGCGGAGGATCATCTCGGCGGCCTCGGCGGCAGATAGCAGCACCTGACGCTTCACTACGTAAGACTCTGTGATGCCAAGTTTCTTCATGTCACCTACGCGGCCGTTCTGCATGTCTGTGAACGAAAATGGTTATTACATTGAATTGTGTTTACAAATTGTACTCATTGATCCTCGGTTGTTTATAGTCTATATGCCATTGAGGATTTCTGGTGTATGAGAAATTAAAAAGTTACTTTCGAATTGTATTCCAACATAAATTGAAGTTAACAAGCCTTATGTACTTATCGTTTGGTAGGTATAACGTTTAATGGCGTATTTCATAACGTATATAAGTATTTGGATTTTACACAACACTAAAACAGCCGGTACGCACGGCTACAGATTAAACTATACATTTCCAGTATAAGCTGACCTCAAATTGTTTAGGATTTCCTTACAATGAGGTCAGTGTAAACTGGAAATGTATAGCTTAATTGAAAGAAATTGTATTATGAAATAGGTCTTTTCACAAAGTTGCTATAGTTACTTCACTAGAAAATCGCTTTTGAATGTTATGCAAGTGTAAGGTATCTATGCTCGTGACTGAACAAGCTTCTCGGTTAAATAAAATTATAACAAACAATTTATACTCTTTCCAACCATTTATTTTAGGAATTGTTTACGTATAATCGTATAAAACAGAAAATTGTGCTACTTTGGATTTTTTTTTATATCGAAAAATTTTCAAGTACCTAATTATGTTTCGGTTTTAGTACAGCAGTAGACAATATACCTAATAGTCAAATAACATATGTGGAAAATCCAAATTATTTAATCGTATAAGGTTGGTTCTGTATTTTAAAAACACAATATGTATCGATGAATCCTGACATAGGCACGCCTATGATGTTCCTTTATTGACAGACAACCATAGACGAAAAAATGCAATACTTCATGGATGCTATGAAGTTCCTTATTTGTTGACAGGCAAGCATAGACGAAAATATTCAATACTTCATGAACGCTATGAAATTCCTTGACAGGCAACCATAGACGAAAAAATGCACACATACATGGACGTTAAAGTAAAATAAATTGTTGGAAAGATTATAAACAGCAACTCACCAAGTCCCATAGTGATCTCTCCCTGTGCGTGATTCGCGCGCAGGCGTGAGATGAGGTCGGCAGAGTCGTAGCCCGCGTTGTCGGCTACGGCGGAGGGCAGGCGGCGCAGGGCGACGGCGAACGCTTCGGCGGCGGCCGACTCCTTGCCGGCTGTGCGCGCAGCTACCCGGGATACGGCCTCGGCCATCAGCATCTCGCTGGCACCTAAGAGATGAGAGTATAATTTTGTATTATCACATAAAATTGTACCAAAAATGTTACCCAGGAACTGTTTGCCATATATATGTTTGCTTTTCTAATATTCAAAATGGCATGTGTTTAATAAACTATCGCATGGCTTCGGAGACATACATAATAAAATAATCTAAGAAACAACACAATTTTACAACTTTTATAGCGACCTTGTCTCCATGAACAACGCCAACCACAGAATCCATTACAAGTCAAACCTCGTTTTGTCCCAAACAAAAATTAAAAAAATCAATGCCGAATTAAACTGTAAATATTTATATAATCCAAGATTATTGCTCACCTCCACCATAAATAATTTTAGGTTCCTTGACGGTAGCGGCGAGTACGCAGAGCGCGTCGTGCAGGGAGCGCTCGGCCTCGTCGATGACTTGCTGCGTGGCGCCGCGGATGACGACTGTGCAGGCGGAGCCGAGTTCCACGCCAGAGAAACGGATGAGGCACTCGTCGCCAATCAACACCTGGAATAAGGCAATAATTTATATCTATAGTAATATTAAAAATGCGAAATTAACTTGTGTCCGTCTGTTACCTTAGTAGAAAGGGATTAGATGAAAATTGGCACACAGGACCATGACCTGTGCAAGGAGGCAAGGAAGCCTCGGGCAAAAGCTAGTTACTTATAATGTTTCCTTCTTAAAAGCAAGCTGTGCAGGTTTTGGGAATCTACTAGGTGTCAAATTTCTGCTTCGTATTCAAACTACTCGTTCCTTGTAAATACAGGTTGAATTTTAAATCAAATGGTAGCTTAGCTATGCCAAAATAAATTAACCATTGGAATTCCAGCCATTGCAGCAGAACTGGCCGTCTGTGCTAGTTAGCTCTCTTTCTTCAACAGTTAGCACAGATGGCCTGTTCTGTTGCTAGAAAATACTATCATGAACTGCATTTTGAAACCAATATACAGTACCTGAATACGGCACAAACATATTTTGAAAGAGACTGTCACAACACAGGCAACACAGACAGAGGCGACGCTCTACAAAGCTGAACTTTTTCTACAACTCGATTTGCGCTGCCATAATCGCCCACGTTCGCACGGGCGTAAAAATATCGCGGCGGGATTTTATCACGCGCTGGATTTTCAACTCTCGGTGTTGAGCCGAACATTGAGAATCCAACAGAGCGCAACCCAGCTCGTCGAAAACACACTGTTGGATTCTCAACTCTCGGCGCTAAGCAGTGCGTTCAAAATCCAGTGCGCGAAAAAAATCGCCCGTGGGTACCTGGGCTAAAGGGTGCGTTTCCACTGACGGACGCGGAGCTGGGCGGAGCGGAGCGGAGACGTGCAGGAATCGACCAATCATGATGGTTGAAATCCTCATCATGTCTGTTGTCTCGTCTATGATTGGACGATTCCTGTACGTCTCCGCTCCGCTCCGCCCAGCTCCGCGTCCGTAGAAACGCACCTTAACTGTTGCATAATGTACAGTCAGCAGCGGAGCAGTAGTGGCTCAGTGGTAACAGCCCCTACTTATGAGTTGTAGGTCGTAGGTTCGAACCCCGATAGGAGCTTTACATTGTGTAAATTATTTCATAACCACTGCTCTCAAAAACGGTGAAGGAAAACATTGTGAGGAAAGCATGTCCTAGAACCAAAAAAAAAACGAAGATATGTGACATTTGCCAACCCGCACGGGCCCGCGTGGTGTATTGCGGCCCACTCCCTCTCACCGAGGAGGCCTGTGTACCAGCAGTAGGAACATTATAGGCTGTTTATGATGTAAGTACAGTCAAATACTTAATTGACAACAGAATAACAGGGAAGTGATAGTTTTGCAAGTAAGTACCCAACTGCATACAAACACATATATTACCTGTTCAATAACTTTGCAGTGTCCTAGTTTGACTTTGTCAGGTGAGTCGAATGTGGATGTTATTTCGCCTCCGGTCACGAGGGCCAGTCGCTCAATACCGTCGAAATCAGCGTGCTCAATCGCCATGACGCCGGCATCAGCGAACAGCTGCTCAGGGTAGTTGTAGATAAGTTGCCTGGTAAAAATATGCATGTTATATTATGAATACTGATAGTAAGTCATTCATATACTGTAATGCCGCACTGTTGTTTAAAAGAATGAAGAAAGAAAATACGTTTATTTGCGATAAACATGACGCAAAGAACAGAAAAAAGAACAAGTGCTGTTTCATATTGCCATACTGTGACATAATGTTTCACACAGTGTGGTGTCCAACAAGAACAGGACAAAGTTCAAAGTTCCTTTATCAAGTTGATCCCAACATTTTGAGATAATAAAACACGTCGTAAGTGTGTTACTTTCGCGTGAGTCATAAAAGTCATAATAGATTTGTTGAAAAAAATGTACATATCATTCAATCAATCTGCCTAGCCTTTTCCCAACTTTGTTGGGGTCGGCTTTCAGTCTAACCGGATGCAGCTGAATACCAGTATTTTACATGGAGCAACTGCCTATCTGATCTCCACAACCCTGTAACTGGGTAATACGATACCCCTTGGTAAGACTGGTTGTCCGACTTTCGGGCTTCTGACGACCCGTAACGACTGTCAAAGATCCGCGAATGACAGCCAGGACCAACGGCTTAACGTGCTGTCCGAGGCACGGAGGAGTCTGGGTATGTAAAGATGGTCACCCATCCACTGACCAACCCCGGCCAGCGTAGCTTAACCTAATGGATCGTTCCATGTAATATTTTTAGGATTAGAAATAAATGCAGCATAACTATAGAGACTGTAAGTATCATCTATAAGTATAAAGACTATAATTACCTGTTGATAAAGACATTGCATTTGTGAGCCATGATCTTGTTGACTTTGTCCTTCATCTTTTCCTTCTCAGCAACTTCCAGTTCTGCAATCTTGGCCATAGAGTCCACTTTGATGGTAGATCCAAACACTTTGATCTTGTCTGTGTCCATGGGTGTGTTGGCTATCAGGATGCTAGCGTTCTCAATGCGCTTAGGTTGGTGCACTCCCACCTGATAAGTAAAACATTATGATTTATCAAGTATTCAGGTGTCTGGGTCAAATGTAGTGTTATAGATGAAATAAACTTTGAAAGCATCCAACTAAATTACACACAATACACATAATGTTGGTTTACTTTTTTTTTTGTTTTGGGAATCTTATTTTTCATGAGGCTAACAGAACAATTCAGGTAGGTTCGGCAGCTTTTGGGAAATCTTAGTCGAGCCTTCTCATCGCGTATTCCACAGAGCCTAGTCTTCAATCAGTGCGTCCTGCGTGTTGACTTACCCGAGCCGACGGCACTCACACAGTGTGTTTTATAGCTCAAAAATACATCCTCTTTTTATTGAATAATTCTACTGGGCTTTCACTACCAATGCATGAGTAGAATACCCATGTGTCAATTTCGAATGTTTGTTTTTTTTTTTTAAATAAAGTTTCTGTGACCTCAGTGGTAAAATGACAGAAAGTAATTCGTACAAAAAAAACAATTGTATGTTGATGTTTCGCAGGTATATGAAGCACTTTTAGGCGTATTTTATTCAGTTTTTAGTTAATCAATAATGATAATAACATTCACAAAAAAATGTGTTTTATCGAATTGCGTATTTATTTTTTTTTAATTTTTCTATGCCGAAGTAGAACCTTGTGCGCCGAAGTGGAATTCAGTATTTTTGTGGGTGATAACCATAGCTAAAGGAATCTTTGTTCTAGATAAAGTTCTACTTCGGCATAGAAAACTTATAAAAAAATAAATAAGTAATTTGATAAAACATTTTTTTTTTGTGAATGTTATTATCATTATGGATTAACTAAAAACTGAATAAAATGCGCCTAGAAGTGCTTCATATACTTGTAAAACATCCACATTCAATTATGTATAGTCTTTTTTATCATGATGATCACAAAAACTTTTTTTTTTAAAGTCAAGCATTCAAAATTGACACATGGGTATTCTACGCATGCATTTGTAGTGAAAAGCCCAGTAGAATTATTCAATAAAAAGAGGATGTCATTGTTTTGGGCTTTTGGGATTGTTTTGGGTATGGTTGGTCGAAGGTCGCTCAGCAAGATATAGTACTGGCTATGCTTGGAATCTCATAGAGGAATAGAATCCAGGGCCAAGTGATCTGGCAGGGAACCAAAGATATCGACATAGCTCACAGAATAACAAGCTGAAGTGGCAATGGGCCAGAGACCGCAAATCGGCAAAAGTAAGGTAGAACACCCTTAGGCTAGGTGGAGCAACAATCTTTACAGGGTGGCTGGTAGAAGCTGGATGAGAGTTGCCGAGAATCGAGTTGATTGGCGTGCAATTGGAAAGGCCTATGTCCAGCAGTGGCCTGCTGTAGGCTGATGATGATGATGTTTCATGAAGTTTATACAAGGACAGTCAATGAAATAAGTTATTAGAATTCATTATAATTATCTACCTTCTTATTTAAGAGGAAACCTTCATCCAGGAAAGACTCCTCCAGCAGACCACCAGAGATTTTGATAATCTGGATAGCCTTCAAATTGCCAGAGCCTTTGAGTCGGAGTACTGCATCCACTGCCAACTTTGTGAAGTGCCTGAAATTATACTTTTTTTATAAAAAAAAAACATGGTTCATGGAAGACCTCCAATATTTGCTTTTTTTATTTACTTTAAAACTAATTGTTTCATAATTTACTCACTCTTTGTGGTTAGAAAGAATTTTAGAGCTCAATGTTGTGCGAGCAATGTTCTCAAGGTCCTCACGCAGGGCAGCCTCATTTAAACTCTTCTCATGGTCAAAGCTAGAATCGGAGAGAGCTTTTTTAGCAGCATCCACAGCTATACGCCAGCCAGCAATGATTGTCTGTGGGTGAAGCTTCTGTTCAACAAGCTTTTCAGCTTCACGAAGCAGTTCAGCCGCTAAAATGTAAGTAAATAATTTGTTTATTGCTGAACATATAAAATGTTACATGGTAATCATTTATTTAATATGATAACAATATATACAGTGGATAAACTTCTTATAAATGCTAAATTATCTCGGTATAATTTAGTTTTTTTTTCTTATTAACCCGTCGCGCGCTAATTAGCAGACACAATTGAAATTCTATTGTTATCTGTACACATGGTGTGCAATCGACATTTTAAGAGTTAAAAAAACCGGCCAAGTGCGTGTCGGACCACGCACAATGAAGGGTTCCGTAGTTGAAAAGAATTTATCCCAAAAACAAACTTAACATTGTAATCCCACCAATTATTTTATTTTGTTATAAAATTACAAATTAACAATCTTCGGACTTTTCCTTTACTTGTGCTGGAGACCTTGCTTCTTGCCACTTGCGAGTATCAAAATATTTCACATAGATGGCTGTATTTTTTATTGTGTTAACTTAGAAGCTTGATTTTTTTAGAACTCCAAGGAACCATAGATTTACGTATTTGATATTAATTTCAGTTTGTTACCTCCACGCGTTCCTGAGACAACGGGTCTTAACAGACTAAGAGACTTTAAAATATTTTTTTATGTGATAAAATTACACATTAACAATTTTCGGACTTTTTCTGTAAACCTTGCTTCTTGCCAAATTTCATGATTCTAGGAAACGGGAAGTACCCTGTAGGTTTTGATTTACTTGCGAGTACCAAAATATGTCGCATAAATGACCGTATTTTTTTATTGTGTTGACTTAGAAACTTGATTTTTTAGAACTCCCAGGGACAGTTATAGACCTACATATTTGATATTAATTTCAACTTGATACCTCCATGCGTTCCTGAGAAAAAGGGTCTTGACAGACAGACGGACAATGAAGGGTTCCGTTTTTTCCTTTTGAGCTACGAAACCCTAAAAATCGGCCAAGTGCCTTGCGAGTCGGACCACGCACAAAGAAGGGTTCCGAAAAGAATTTTTTGCAAAAACAAACTTAACATTGTAGATGCAAAGCATGTTCTCCCATTCATTGATATACGTCATGGTCAATTCTATTACTGCAAATTTAAGTTTGTAATCCCAAAAAAATTTTTTTTATGTGATAAAATTACAAGTTAATGACTTTTTCCTGTAATAGTGCTGTGAGACCGTGCTTCTTGCCAAATTTCATGATTCTACGTCAATGTGAAGTACCCTATAGTTTTGATTTACTTGCGAGAAGCAAAATATGTTGCATAAATGGCCATATATTTTTATTGCATTGACTTAGAAGCTTGATTTTTAGAGATCGAAGGGACCATAGACCTACATATTTGATATTAATTTCAAAGGGTCTTGACAGACTGACAGACAGAAAAATAGACTGACGGACAACAAAGTGATCCATTTTTTCCCTTTCAGGTATGGAACCCTAAAAATCAAAGAAACAAATAACAATAAATTATCTTGACTTGTTTAAAACATAAAAAACTGGCCTAGTGCGAGTTGGACTCGCAAAAAAATGATTCCATACCACCAACATGTAAAACTAATTATTGAATAAAATATACTTCAGTTTAATAAAACACACGTCACATGTATAGACAGAAAGCAGACATAATAGGGTTCCATTTGGCACCCTTCAGGTACGGAACCCTGTAAACTATGTTCACCACTTCATGTGATACTGAACATTTGACAAAAAGTCAGGTAACTATGGTTCATACAAACAGTAAGAGGCATCTGTAGTAACAACTTTTATACTCTGTATAAGAATATCTTCCTTTGTCTACAGGGATATTAAAACAAAAATGTGTTACCTACCCAATACAGTTACAGATGTGGTTCCATCTCCAACTTCTTCATCTTGTACTTTTGACATGTCCACCAAAATTTTTGCTGCTGGGTTATCAACACCAATGGATTTCAAAATAGTAGCGCCGTCATTAGTAACCTCAACCTACAAAATATAGTCAATCTAATAAAACTTGAAACTCACACATAACCAGTTTTTTCAATTTCAATAAACTATTGTTGAATAAGTAACAATATGAAACATTTACCTGGCCAGCATTTCTGCCGCAGGAAACCAGAATTTTGTCCATTCCCTTAGGTCCCAAAGTACTTTTCACCAAATCTCCGATGGCGATGGCACCGATAAAGCTGGACATACGAGCCACTTCGGCTTTTTCTTCTTCGGCTTCATTTTTCAAAATTCTGATGGGATTCAGTGACACCTGCACAATAATTTCATGTGATCAAGACACACGTGCAACAAGAACAACGGCTCGAACAATTCTAGATTATTCACTAGTCTTTTAAGTTTTCGGTAAATGAAATACTAAAAACTGTTGGTACTATCGTAAATAACATATTACTTCTTACCATTTTGGCTTTTCTATAAGCTGTTTATTTGATACACTAAAATATAATACCGGCGACAAAAATTCTACACCATGAAACCAGAACTGACAGCACAAGAAAAAAAATTTTATCACGACAAATAATGTTGCCGTACTAAATTAACATTCCAGATATTTTAACTAGCAACTGACAACTCCATGTCACAAATACTCTTTGAGTGCATCCACACCAACACCATGGACATTAAATCATTAGGTCCATGATCCACACTGCCAGCCTAGCGCGGTGGCGACGACGGGCGCGAAATAATAGGTCTTTACCTATGAAATTGCCGTTTTGTATGAAAAAATTTAAACGAATTTTTTTCATGCATTTTTTATTTGTATTAATCGAAGTAATCACCCATGCAATCAATGCATCTTTGCCAACGCAGTGGCAACAAATTCTTCAAAGGCATTTTGTACTGCCTCTCGGGTATTGAATTTTTTTCCCGCCAAGAAGTTATCCAAATTCTAGAAAAAGTAGTAGTCTGTAGGCGCAAGGTCTGGTGAGTAGGGCGGATGACGGAGAGCTTCCAACCCCAGTTCTTGCAACTTGGAGACCGTCTGCTGTGCAGTATGAGGTCGCGCGTTGTCGTGCAGGAGCAGCGGAGACGAGCGATTGACCAATGCTGGTTGGAGATGTGCCAGCTTCTCCATCATTGTATTCAGTTCTTCACAGTACACATCTGAAATAATGTTCACCCCGTTTGGTAAGAAGCTGTGATGAATCACACCGGCGCTAGACCACCAAACAGTGACCATCACTTTTCTAGGGGTAAGTTTTCGTTTAGGGCATTGTTTAGGTGCTGAATCAGGATCCAACCAACTCGCTGAGCGCTTGCGGTTATCTAACAGAATCCATTTTTCATCGCAGGTAACAATGCGGTTCAAAATTCCTTCATTTGTGTGTCTGTTGAGCAGTGCAAGGCACGTCTCGACGCGTACTTCGCGCTGGCGATCATTGAGTTCGTGGGGCACCCATTTGTCAAGCTTTTTTACCTTGGCAATTTGACGCAAATGGACCAATATTGTTTTGACGCTAACGTCGAAAGCTGCTGCTAATTCAGCCGTAGATTGTGTATCATCAGCTTCCACAATCGCCTTTAATTCGTCATTGTCCACCAAAGTCTTCGGACGACCGCGAGGTTCATTTTTCAGGTCGAAATTTCCAGAACGGAAGCGAGCAAACCAATAACAAGTGGTGCGTTGGTTTGTAGTGTTAGCTCCGTAAACGTCGTTGATGTTGCGTGCCGCTTGTGCCGCGTTGCTGCCACGACGGTACTCATATTCCATAATTACTCGAATTTTTAACGTATCCATGATGACGAAAAAGATTGAAATGCGATGAAAATGTAACACTAATCAATAAATAAATGACTACTTTTGGAAAAAGAAATCCATGTTTTTAAAATAAAATGAATTTGAAATTAGAATTCTTAGCCAAACAAAAATTATTTTGATTTGAAATGGCCAGTACTGCAGAACGGCAATTTCATAGGTAAAGACCTAATATCAAACATATGAACGCCGTTTGCGTCCATAGTAGCTTGCTACATATTACTAATCTGTGGTCCAGTGTAGTAACTAAGGCGGGCGCCTAGCACCACGGGCCCGAGCGAGATAGCGCGCGTAGTTTTTAAACGCTCCTATCCGCGCGTTATGGCCACACTACAGCAAGCGACTTAATTTGTATCAAACCAGGTTCAATATGGAAAATGGCGGTAAATACTGTAATTTATAAATACGATTCAATCTAAACCAGATATATGGAACAGTAAACATCCACACCACAGTAATCGCATAATAACAAGAAAATTATGCAGCAAAATAAAATAAAGTTTGAATCTTCACTGGAGATTTTAAGTGATATTTTACTCAAGATGTAGTCAAATTTTGACACGTGCTATGTCTAATCCTCGTCCATGGTTTGCAACGGGTATCGTATCACCCAGTAATGGGGTTGTGGAGGTCGTATTTTAATGTTCGCAATCTCAAGTCAGTCTCAATCTGTCAAAAATTGTATAGCGTTTAACTACATTTTTGACATTTGATTGTCACTGGCATGAGATTGCGACTTTCAGGTACGAGAATTGGCCTTCAGTTAGGTAGTCACGCAATGTAAAATACTGGTATTCAGCTGCACCCGGTTAGACTGGGTACCGACCCCAACATAGTTGGGAAAAGGCTAGCAGATGAGAAAACATGATGCTTTTTTACCAGTGTGGTAGGCGCTTATCTTTTCCTTAGCTCGTCTTTTAATAGTGCTACACTCCAAGTCGTATAATACACGTACATAGTGGTTTTCGTTTAGTTTGTGATCGAGACAAAAGTAAACATAAAAAAACAATGCTGCTAATAACATGTCAATCAATCTGCCTAGCTTTTTCCCAACTATGTTGGGTTCGGCTTCTAGTCTAACCGGATGCAGCTGAATACCATTATTTTACATGGAGCGACTGCCTATCTGACCTCCACAACCCATTAACTGGGTAATACGATACCCCTTGGTAATACAACATGTATGACGAGTTTTTAGTTTTTTAACCCATTCCTCAATTATGCTGGCGACACTACAGCCACATTTTTAAACCATAAACAAAAACAATTTTAATATTCATAGAGAAGACAAGTTGTAAACTTGGTAGATCGCCACAGACTACATAGAGATGCAACAATACAATACAGTACAGGTCAGAACGGTCCAATCACAAGCAAAACAAAAATCATGAACGTTGGCTGATTGGCCAGACTATTCAATCTGATATGTAAACGTAATCATGTTATGACGTCATTAATGTGTCACGCTGATTGTTCTTTCTTCTGTCATTCAATTCGAGTCGAAAATTTTAATACCCCGTGCCTTCGCCATATTTACGTTATTGAACTGAATCACAGACTCAGTTTTTATAGTATATAATCTAGTTATTGAGGTGTGAAACTTTTCAGTGTAATTTATACAAAGTTCAAAACAATCTCACAAAATGGAAGACCAAGGAGGAAGCTCAGGGCCTAGAGTAAGCGATAAGCGTTTGGCTCAGACTCAAGCCAAAGTCGATGAAGTGGTTGGCATTATGCGCGTTAATGTCGAGAAAGTTTTGGAGAGGGACCAAAAGTTGTCCGAACTAGACAATCGTGCAGATGCTTTACAGCATGGGGCAGCGCAGTTCGAACAGCAGGCTGGCAAACTGAAACGAAAGTATTGGTGGCAGAATCTAAAGATGATGTTAATTATCGGTGCTATTGGGGCAGTTCTACTTATCATAATCATTGTGTGGGCAACGTCCGGCGGTTCGAGCGCACCCGCGGCCGCGCCCGCCCCCGCTCCTGTTACTGAAGCTCCACCCGCAGGGCGATAATCGTCAAGCAAACTTGTAAACCTTTGATATGGATACTTATTTATGCTGCTCTGTACTAAAAACCGCGAGTTTTATGGTAAAATGCGACTGAACAGTATGTAAGAAATCTATATTTTGTATTTGAAACGATTAACCAACGCACACATCATATTCCTATTATAAGATTTACACCTTGATAAACGTTTTGATATTTTTCTATAAATTGTATTAAAATAGTACCTAACTGTTGATATACTGTTTAAGTGAATTTAATTCACTCATAAAAGACTTCTTTACAAATTGTTATACTTCTAAAAAGAAAATAAATAGAAATCTTTAACTATACGTCAGTTTTAAATATGTAATTATAAAGTGGCCAACTTTTGTACAGAATCACTTTGTGATAGGTAGTATTAAATGTAAAAGATTATTATAATATTGCAAAGCCTACTTTAACAGCTGATTTGGGTGTTGCCACAAAGAACTGATATTTAACTGCACAAATTAAATGTGTAATGAAACTTTAATGTGAATGTTCTTGTTGCTTCATGAGGGAAGCCCCTATGTAATCCTGTTGCAAAATTAATATAATATTAAGTTAGATAAAATATGTTATTCAAAGCCAGATTTGGTTGCACTTTGTATAAACAATTACAAAAATATTTCACATTATGCTGCTGTTTGGTTTAATCATTAATTACATTAAAAGTTCAGGATTGGATTTTAAAGTATGCATAATGTGAAAGAAGTGCTAAGGCACAAAACCATTTAGTTTTTAATTTATTTTAATATGTAATTAGCACTTTCTGTCGGTTGGTATTGATCATATTATATTATTTAGATATGTCTTAACAATATGTTTATTATGCATTTTCAAAGATTAATAATTTTAATGGCTGTTGGGACCAACTTTGCGCTTGTATTGCACGGCATCCAAGGTCCAGTTACTAATTGGGTCTTGACAGTAAACCAGTTTGATGTTGTATGCAAAGTGTATGTAATATCATAATCTTAGTTGTTTTGTATTCTGTAAGAAATAATAAATATATGTATTTCTTCAATACTGTATGATTTACCACTTTTTAGATAAGTAAACAGTACTTTGTGTGTTGTCTTATCAAAGGCGTACACCTACTTAAAACTTATCAGTTTTGTAGATGTAGATAAGGAGCCTATGATTCACATAATAACTTCACGACTTCAGCAGCTTCGTACATCATTAAAAGTACAGTGCAAAATATTATAATTCAATAAACACACATTTTGTAACAAATTACTATAATCATCATCATCTGCCTAGGGTTTTCCCAACTATGTCGTGGTCAACTTCTAGTTTAGCCGGATGCAGCTGAATACAGTATTTTACGTGGGGTGACTGCCTATGTGATCACCACAACCCAGTTCCTGGGTACCCCTTGGTAAGACTGGTTTTCAGACTTACGGGCTTCTGGCAACCCATAACAACTGTCAAAGATCCACAAATATACAGCCGGGACCAATGGCTAAACATGCTTTCCAAGGCACACAGGGGTCTTGGTATGTAAAGATGGTCACCAGTCCACGGACCAACCGCGCCTAGCGTAGCTTAATCTGATTGATCGACCCATGGGGCTGTTATTACTTAGCCACAGCCTGATCCACAAAAAGATATTTAAACAGCCAAATTGAAAACCTCCATTTTAACCGACTTCAAAAAAGGAGCAGGGTCCTTATTATGAAGTATTAACGCCATCATGATTCTGTTGCGAAAAAGGGATGGTGATATAGGTCATGTAGCTCCGTCTCTCTCTAGCACCAGAAAAATGATGACATTAACTGTTCATAATACGGCCCCAGGTTTTTCTGTGTACGTTCAATTGATCACCAATATTATTTTGATTATTTTTTATTTGGTAGAGGAAGCTTGCGCAGTGGTCCCATATAAACGTGTAACTTGTTTAACTTTGCTTGGGTAGTTTTGAGATAGCTTCGATAATAGGTACATATTTAATCCACTTTGTGTATCTTGATGGTGTTATAATACTGCCTGTCACTGTTGTTTACATAACAATTGGTGTGGGGTACCATAACTAAAAGTAAAAAATAAAAAACTTACTTAAAGAAAAAAAAAACAACCGGCTTCCAAAAAAGTGAAAAATAAGTTTAATTTCGGTTGTCCGTGGCAAAAAACTAAAATACAGACCCAGTCAAGTAATTTCTCATTTTTACCTAAGTACCTGTGTTTTTTTGGAAGTTGGTTGTTTTTCGAAGTCAGTTAAAAATTGTAGCAAATGGGAAGTATAGGAATGCTTTGTTAATTTAAAACAATGAACAAGTTGTGGTAAGTACTTACTAAATAGGTGTCATGTAGGTAATATACAGGCTGTTCCGTAATTAATGGTAACACATGGATAACCTATTAAGGGGTAGCGGGTAGTTCGAAAGAGATACCGTGGCCCAGGCACGGGCAACTGAAGGATCACGGGTGGGTTTTAGTCGGTAAAAGTCTGACACGCCCTCCCGCTCCAACCAGAGCGGGAGAAGTCATTCGATGATTTCCCATCCACAAAAAAAAGGGGTCATTGTACTCATCATTATGAATAACTTTTACTATGGGAGTTATGGGACCAAACCTGAAATCGCGAAAAAAAATCGGCTGTTCCCTACATTTTGAAGAGTTATGTGAATATAAATTTAGGGAACAACCGATTTTTTTTTCCTTAACCGTTAGTTACGGGACACCCTGTAGATATTATTTTTTCACGATTTTTTCCTCCACTTGCTACAATCATAAATGGCAACTGGTGCCAATGTAGCCGTACTATTGTCAAAAATATAATGGTTGTTGACTGCAACTACTTTTCCTCCAAGGCAAATTAATTACATTATTTCCAGTTTAGGTAAGTGTGTCCAGTAACCAGAAGGGGCGAGCCACAGAACAGATAAAGAGGGACGAGCAGTCCACCCATGATTTGGACCTAGGTACTGTAGGTACATCTCTGCCGACCTGTTTGTTGCTTCCGCCATATCACTGTTATATTTCATCAGTCTGGGACAGTTTGATGCGTAGTGTGGTCTATCTGTTACTTCTACTGTCAGTAGCTGGTTTCACAAGTGGCGCCGTAGTTACGCACACCAAACCGCCAGCTCGTAACGTACCTATTGCCGTGATGGTCACCAGTCCTACGTGAATAGGACTTAGTGCGAGTTAGGACCAAGTAAGCTGCTAGGTATTCAGCAGCTACGTACATAAATAGGGCGGCTATCTATAACCGACAGACTTAGATATTCTATAAACTTTGCATAGCATATTAAATTGCCGATGTAAGCAACATATTTCCATTGGGTACGTAGGTGCACATCTTTTTTTAAGGCGATTGAGTATTGGGGGTTGTTTTGAGTTCTTGAAAAGACCTGAAAACATGAATAATAATTAATTTTAGTTGAGCTAATCCTAACAAATTTTGGCTTACGATAAGATAATGAATAAAACAGCAGTTAGTTCAATGTAGGCGGTATTTAAACTAAGCTTGACACCTACATTATGATAACGCGTTGTCCTTTTATGGAATTCTGTCCGGCCTGCGAACAGCATGCTTGCAAATTGGATTACTTACTCATATATTTTTTTATTAAGTTCATAAACATACTTACATAACTTACCATAAAAGGAAGGTATTGACTGAGCATGCGGAGATACAAATTTTTTGAATGGTAGGTATATAGAGGTTCCCAGCTACAAGCCGATCAGGAAGTCAACAGGTAGGTAGGTACTTCATAGTATATAGAGGTATAATAATTATCATGCTTTGAACCAAATATTATGTCCTCAGCTCCTGGTCCAGCTTCGTATCTTAGGTCGAGTAGATACCTACCTACTTTGCAGCTATGTTAATGGCAACAGGATCGTCCTCTGCTTATCTACCCCTTCAAAAAAGCAAGCGTGATGTGATGTTACCTATAGGTATATTATAGTGTTATATCTATTAGGCATGATCGCGTCGTAACTAATATTTGATGACGGCTCCACAAACCGGCAGAAAAACGAATTTATTACTCGTGAAACCAGCATTAAATTGTGAATTATTATTTCAGTCAGAAACGTCCGTATCGTGTGTATGTATAGTAGATTATTCGTTTTTGTTGTCTTACCAAGGGGTATCGTATTACCCAGTAACTATGTGTGGACGTGGAGGTCATACAGGCAGTCGCTCCATGTAAAATACTGATATTCAGCTGCACCCGGTTAGACTGGAAGCCGACCCCAACATAATTGGTAAAAGGCTAGGCAGATGATGACCTTTAGAATTACTTATGATTTTATTTACCTAGCCTAGTAAGAAGCTTGCAATGGTAATTGCATACTTACCTACAAATTGCAGTCTCAGAGAAATAGTGATAACCCATAGATATATGAAAGAAGGAGATATGCCCGGTAGTTGAAAATGTATCAGAACCCGATGTCGCTAGGTTGGCCCCACCACCGCGCCACTACTACACATGTAGTTCAATAAAAGCAATAGATACAAAGTCGCGCACACACTTGCAATTCATAAATCAGAACATACTACACAATCAATTATAAACCTTAACTCGTCACACACAGCGTGCATTTACCATGCACCGTACAACTTACTCACACAAAAACATCTGGCGCTATTATTGTGTTGTGCAAAAAGCAATTTATTTTACATATACGCTAGTGATTGACTAAATCGGAAAGTTATCGATACTTATTACTGTACAAGAAAAATTTGGGGTCCTGAAAATAAAATAAAAAATGATACCTATGTCCAGAAAGTATTATATATTTTAAATAAAAAAAAAAATGTATATTAAAAAAAACACGATCAATAAATTAAAACAATCCGGTTAAGTTGGTTTAGGCTGTGAAACCATAGGAATTGTTGAACCCTGTTACGATGTGTTTACTCACTGACATGTAAAGTGGAGGTATTTGTTCAGTACTAGACGTACTCTTAATTTTGGGATTGCTCATTCAAAAAGCCTGCGAGTTTTCTTTAGAGGCTGGAACATTTCTGCCTTAAAGTGAATTGAGCATATGGTGCTATATTTTGTTGGGAACCAGTTAGGTGGCCTTCCTGTGGCATCAATCCATTCTTTTTTTGTATTTGTATCTTTTGGGAAGCTAAAAAGGTACTATAAGAACTTATTTATCATTTACATAATAAGTATCTTAAGCTATAGTCTTTAGTCTAGGAACTAGTTGGCCGCTGAGACAGGGGTGAGGCGGCGGTTCGCAACTCACGTACTGAGTAATGCGCCCCCACTCCTCCATCCCACCGCTCACATACCTAAGGCGCGGTCAACTAGTTCCGCACGGTCTATACTTCTTAACCTCACGATGAGTAAGCAGGTAGCAGGCAACAGGCGAATAGGCTTTTGTTATTAAAAAAAAACCCTTCGTTAAGAAATAGTTAAATGTATGAAAACAAACGCATACGAGTACCATACTCATGCATAACAAATAAATAGCATGAATATGTTGACTTATTTTAAGCAAAAATCACTAATATTTTATCTGAACCATACCGATTACTACAACGCATTCGAATCTTGTGGTGCATAGTTAAAGACTTTAGCGGAAGTAAAATACCAAAACCAAAAAAAAGTAAGGAAATAGCACGAAGATGCGATAATTTAAACCCAAAAACACTCCACCTAAACATTAATAAACTTACTTTACGACCGTTGGTTATGCATTTCTCTACTAGGTACGCTGTAAAATAATCAAAAACAGTAAAAAAGATTATTTTACATTCTCAAAGGTTTTCCAACCGTACTTAAACGTCATCTTTTCAAGTGTTCCAACCAGGCTAAAACGGTTGACAAATTGAAAAATAAACTATAATAGCAATATAATATTCGTTGGGCAATCGACATTATTATCGATAGCCTACTTTAGTGGATCTTAACCTCCTCACTATCTCGCCGCAAGACACAGCGGCTGTACTATGCGACGCTCCGTGTAAATAAAGTATAGTTTTGTTATTTTTATATTGCTTGTCCAGTCGCTTAGCGACATACTTAAGGTAGTGGTTAAGGAGCAATGTATTTGCTGCAAAAATAGTACAGCCGCTGCGATATTTGAAAACAAAAATAACGTAGTAAAAGCAAGAAATATTTTACGATTTGTTGTTTTTTATGATTTTAAAGATAAATACAGTAAAATACTTTTACTTACATATGGTAAGTGATTCCGTGAGATACGAAGTTTTTAATATCACTTCGGTTTTTGCAGGAAACCACTGAACAACACGGCATTTTTATAATTTATCGTGACCACGGTCGAAAGCGTACTAGTTCGCGGAGACGGCCATTTGGCGAGTAAAGGCGCAGCGTGCGCATAACGCGTGGACACAGACACGCCCCCATGCCACTTCTCCTGTTTTTTATATTTCTATGTGATAACCACTATAGGTACCTACATCAATGGTGGTAACCTTTGCTTTTCACTTCAAACAGCACGATAAGTGCATGTGGCTAAAGTGAAAGGCCGTGTTCCAAGCGGGTCGCGGGTTCGCTTCGTATAGGAAGCGTAGGTACAGTCAACAAAAGAGATATCTAGGCAGGCAGGGCACACCAACACATTTGTATGTGAATTGCTTCATGTTCAATTTTATACATATTACTTTGTTTTTGCAATACTTGTTTTTCCTACATTCTATCACACCAACACAAAATTATATATTTTCGCGAAATTGAACATGAAGAAATTCACATACAAATATGTTAGTATACCCTGCCTAGATTTCTCTTTTGTTGACTGTATCTTTATACGAAACTCCAAGCAAAACATTTTTAGCTTATGCAGACTACGATACTTACCTAAGTATTGGTGTCGAAGACGAATTAAGAATAAGAACTCCCTTTTTTTTTAAATCGATTAAATATAAACTACAATTACTACTTACCTACTTTATTTTTGTGATAACAGACTTAATAGCCAATTAGCTATAGGTTAATGTCTTAATGTAAGTAAAATTGAACACGAATGTGTGACGTGTTTTTTCATTTTGTACGACTTAAAATATCGATGATTAATTTGTAGATGCAAACATTCGATATTATCTAGGTATTGACTCCGTCGAGTCCGGATCAGTGGCATACCTAATGTTTAATCTTATTTCTCATTTCTGTCTGACTTTCCGTAGCACTGGATGCAGTGATGTTAATTTCTAAAAATAACCAGCACGTCAAGGCAACACCCAAGTCAAATGATTTATACGAGCGTGCAAATATGTACGCAATCAATTCATCCTCGCACATCTAAGTACCTACCTACATAGTAACTAGGCCGTGATTAATACAAGTATTGTGCATTTATGTACCTAGAACAACAATGTAAAAAGTACCTACCTGTCTGTCGTCATAGGTACCTAGGTACTATCGAGGAAATCTGAATCTTTGAAAACAAAATCAAACATCTATACTTCTATAGTATCACCTACTATGGTAGCGGCCGAGCGCTGCAAGCAAGAATAGTCCTTTAGCTTTTCATTGATTATTTTTTTTAATTTACTTACCTACCTTTGTATTCTGATTATTTCTGATAGCTTGGGCCCTTTGAACCGGAGTTACCTAGCTACTTAAGAACTTTTATGGACCATAAACAGAAGTTCAGTGCATTACGTAGGTTATAGACTTACCACGCACAGATAATATAATACTACGTTCCTATGTAGTATGTGAGGGTGTGTGTATGTGAGGGTGTGTGTACCTGTGTGTGTGAGAGGGTGTGTATGTATTATTATTTGTAGGTACCTATGTATGACGGACTGCGATTCACAAAAATTACCTACATACACCACACACCTTCTTAGGTGTCTTGGTTGCTTGGTTGGCGTAGGTATACTTTATTGACATTACCGAACACAACGGGAAATGTGTCCATTCTTAAACTGATGCTGTACCGTAGGTGTACCCTACTAAGAGGTACCAACGTGTAATATAATGTACCTAATGTATAAACATTATCTACACTCGTTTCCTGGGTGACCGCTATGTGGGATGATAGTCGTTGGATAAACTATAACAACTTCCTAGAAAGCTTAATATTTGTTGCCATAATGTCATCACTGCTCATGCTCTGTTTTGTTGTGGGTAGTTTTAAATGTTACTAACACTAGTCTTTAAGAACATTGTTACTAACAAAATGGACACCATGGTCTGAAAATAAAGTATTATTATTATTATTATAATAATTTAAAACTAAAAAAAACTTTTTTACAAAAAAAAAAAAAACAACCGACTTCCAAAAAAAATACTACAAAGTGAAAAATACCTAACTTTAATTTCGGAAGTCGCTGTCTTTGGATCTGTATTTTAGTTTTTTGCCACTGACTTCCGAAATCAAAGTTATTTTTCACTTTGTAGTATTTATTTTTTTGTAAAAGTTTTATTAATTTTCACTTTTTAGTGGGTCAGTTTGTAATTTATCTAAGTTACAATAGCCTAATGTCAGCTGCTCATCACCTTTTACAAAATAGTGCTTTTCCCGATACAGGGACGTTGTCGAGGAGTTCTCCTAGTAAGGATGGTGAAGTCACCATCAGCTCCATTTCACCATATGAATTGGGATGAGCATAAATTGCTTAGCAACCATATTTAATTAATAAATTAAAGTAATCGAATCGCAACCCGTGAAATACGTATTATTGAGTAGTTCCGATGGCCATCTGTGGTCTTCCTCATCATTTCCACTTCACCAAATGGTGCTTTCCGGGAGCAAATGCACGAGTTTCTATAAAAAAAAAAACTCAAAACGCTATAGGTGTGCCTATAAAATTATATATATATATATACGCGACGAACTGAGAACCTCTCCTTTTTGTTTTTTGAAAAGTTGGTTAAAAAGTGTGCTTATGAAAAAGCAGATTATTGTATCTAATTTTAGAATTAAGCAGGGCTTATTAGCCCTCATCTGGCTACTTGGCCAAGCAGTGAAAGGAAGAAAGAAAAATAGGTTTAGGTAGCCTAAAACGTTTTATCAATCGACAATGGAAGAACAACAACAACAACAACAATCGAAGATGGAGACTCGGACTGAAAATACCCAATTTTCTGTTCCTGTACTTAGGCGGAAAAGGAACTTAAATTTACGTAGATACCTACTAGGTAGGTAGGTAGGCAGGTAGGTAGGTAGGTAGGTAGGTATTTACGTAGGTAACTTACTTAGCAAAATGCCTCAACCATTTGGGTACGTACCAACTATACATATACTGACAATAAATTGCGCTTTTACCTATGTACCTACCTATAGCATGAAATAACTGCACGCAGATACATCATAAGAATAATGTAACAGCAGCACAGAATAAATAATGCATGGGGAACAATTTCATTTACATGTTGTGATGCGGTGATGCTGATGCCCCACATAAGTGAGCATTGAACCAACCATGATGTCATTCAATTACAGGCAGACGAAACTTCTAAGGTAGGTACCTACCTACATACAAACTGCGTTACACTTAAGGCTCCCGCAGACAGGCACGACGACGCGAGTCCGGTAGAACAATTTTATTTTAATAAAGTTTCATAGATAGAAAATGGTTCACCAGAATCGCGTCGTGACGCGTCGCACCGGGGCGCGGCGCGGCGTCGCGCCTGTCTGCGGGAACCTTTTCATAGCTACATACCGCAGAGTATATTTGAAAGTAGGTTTTTTATTTTTCAGGAATACAGAAGGCTGACATAACTTATATAAGTAGGTACCTATTTGTTTTCTTGTAAGTTTAGATTGCCTTGAGTCCTTGACCTAATAGGTATAATTAATTTGCATATCTCAGTAGGTCTTTAAAATACAATGTACAGTCAACAAAAGACAGACTAGGCAGGGTAGAGTAACATATTTTTATGTGAATTGCTTCATGTTCAATTTTAAATATATTAATTTGTTTTTGCAATACTCCTACATTGTAACACACCAACACAAAATTGTATATTGTCACGAAATTGAACATGAAGCAATTCACATACAAATATGTTAGTATACCCTGCCTAGATATCTATTTTGTTGACTGTACCTACATTTTATACCTGTAACACCTTTTTAACATAAACCAAATGAATTATTTGATTTGATTTGTGCTATCATATTATGCGCATGCGCATGTGATGTTTTTCATGTCCTTTGATAAACAAGCGATTCAAGGATTGTTATGCTGCGTACTGACTCGCACTGAGGGTTCTTTATATTTCTATGGTTCTACATCACATAAGCATGAATTTCATTAATAATTCCCGGAGCAGCAGTTTGTAGTTCACGTAGTACACGTGTGCAGTGTACTTAGTTGCAGTTAGTCTGTGTAGCAAGTTCCGAATAGCGCAAGTAGATAGGTCGCTCGTAGCATGTAGGGCTCGTAGAGTGTAGCGCGTAGCGTGTAGTGAATAGACCGTGGTGGGAACATGTAAACCAGCCATAGATACTCAAACTTTTTTTTTGTTGGGCCACTCAGGCTTTATCTGTGTCCCGCAGGCCGCTACATAAACGCGTAGCTTGTTGTGTGGGGGCGTAGCGGGTGCTATAGCGTGCACGAAAATCGAAGTTGTGCGTACCGTGTATATTTAACTAGAGTACATATTTATTGTTTATTTATATATACTTTATTGTACACCACAAAAATACATAACAAAAAAAAAGACACAAACACTACAAAATATACAATGGGCGGCCTTATCGCTTTCTGCAATCTCTACATAGAGCGTGTACCATACGGGTTCAGTTTTATCATTTTGGTACGGAAACCTAACAATTGGGGTGAGGGCAGGAGGAGAGAGATATTTATAGTAGAATTAAGTAGGTAATGTATCGTAAAATCCTCTCAATAATGCAATATGCAATAAGTAACATTTTTGTTTTTCAGTCATTGTGTAAGTAGGTAGGTACCATATTTATCTACTTTGTTGGATTTATAACCGGTTATAGGTACCTACCTACTGCAATGCTTCATCGTACTTAATTATAATTGATTGCGTTAATTGGTGGGCAGCAAAAATACGAGCATTGTGTGATCTTGGTTGAAACAGTCAGCAACAAAAGTCGATTAACAGTTGAGTTTTCTAAATCTTAATTATTGAGAAAAATACTTCATGAAAATTAGAACAGATGTAAATTTTAAAGAAAATTAACTCTTATCTAATAAATGAAATGCTAAAAAGCAGGTTATCATATAATTTTGTGTTAATTTAGATGATGTCAAAAAGTAGCAGTGTTAACCGACTTCTGCTGCTGTCCGTACCATATACCTAAACAATTTTCTTGGGCGTGGTGGTAATAAAATTGTGGTAAAGTCTTGGCAGGTAAAGGTGATGAATCTGTAAATCTTGGAAAATGAGATGGAAATAAATTCATTACTTACCTAAGTCAGTATGAGAGCTAGCATAGTCAAAGCAAGGTCCATTGTTCTATAGATCCATTCATTTTACGAGGTGGTATTATGGATAGGTAAGGAAAAACCTATCATCAACACACCCATGTTGTTAAATTAATCCCTAAACGTTAACGTCATCGTCAGTAACGACGTACCAACGTATCATCATCATCATCTTCCTGCCCTTATCCCATATTACTTGGGGTCGGCGCAACACGTTTTCTTCTTCCATTCTCCCCTGTCAACCGTCACGCTATCATTCACTCCCTTCTCTTTCATATCATTCCTCACACAATCCATCCATCTTTTCTTTGGCCTTCCTCTGCCTCTCCATCCATCAACATCTATATTCATCACTCTTTTAGTCACATGCGTTTTGTCTCTCCTCATTACATGCCCATACCAAGACAAACGATTTCCTTTCAACTTTTCTGTCACTGGCGCCACTTTCAAACTTCCTCTTATATACTCATTTCTCACTTTATCCATTCTTGTCACTCCACACATCCATCTCAACATTCTCATCTCCGCTGCATGCAATTTTTTTTCATCCGTCTTCTTCACTGTCCAGCATTCCGATCCATAAAGTATTAAATACTCGTAAAATAAACCTAGGTGTGATATTGCAATCATTTCAATACAAACGAACGTCACGAGGAATCAAAGTCAGGCTTTGGTTATGAAGCTGGTGACGTCATCTCTTTTCAAACTGCCTGAAGCAATCAGGGTAGCTTACGTCATGGCTCTGTTGTTTTCAATCGCATTCGCAGGTAGGTACTATTACCTGCCTACCTATCGAACAACACCGAGGGCGTTACATTGGGAGCTCCAGTTTTTATAATAAGGACTGGCACTGTTTCTTTAGGTCTCGTGAATGTTATAATTTATTATGTGTGGGTAGGTATGTTTTTATGAATGTCGTTTTGCTAACAGTCATTGCACTGTTACACGGCAGGAAATAAATGAAACTGGTCCACCGAGGCAATCGGTTATGTGGTTTTGGCTCAGACACCTATCCAAAGTAGGTATGGCTGTTGTTTTAAGTTTCATTAGTCTTCTTTAATTTTGGTTTTATCCAGGCCAGTCATACCATACTTAAATAGCCATACTACATAAATACCGTACATTAATATATTAGGGCTATAAAAATATAGCTACTTACAGGGTAATAATTTTCCTTCCTCCTATCCTTTATCAATGCTTTTCAATGCATGGTATAATCCTTTTACAATGCCGTTCCAACAAGTGCTAGGTAATAAATGGATTGTTCTCATTGTACCACACTATAGAAATAAATAAATAAAATAAGTGGGTATTATTAAATTATTGTTGGTGATTCTGTTACTTATTCTTCTTCTTCTTCGTGTCGTTGGCACGACAGTTTGGTCCAAAACTTCACCACTTCCACGGCGTTATCGGTGGCAGGCGTGGCAACTCAGTGATCACTTTGGCTGCATGTTTGCATGCGCTCATAGTTTGGGGCTACAGTAGGGGAAGTGACTTGATGCATACCGTGATTAGATGCTCTCTGATCAGGTGCTGGAGTCAGCTGTCAACGTGTCAGCGCAACGACTGTCTGATCAGGTGCGGATCATCCATAACCATGATTATTATGCTGGATGACGACGTACTTGGTCAACTACACTTTGATTCACGGAGTAGCCATTACGCCTGCTTCGCCACTGATTGCAGTGCAACTGCAAAACCCAGTGCGTCATCGCGACCCGACCGCGTTGATGAAGAGGATGATGACGGCGCAGTGCTATATCTGTGAGTTCCCAATGCATTGTACGATTGAGGGAGGAGCGTCAATCTAAAATGACAATGAAGAGTTGATGAAATTGTTACCGATTATAACGTTACCTACCCATGACAATCAATGTGAAATCACGCGAACATAATATCAAGTGTCATCGAAACTTTATAGGCTTGTGAGGAAAAATGCGGAAGGCGGCGATCTGACCAGGGTTCCGCTTTCCGCTCTGGTTGTCACCCACCGCGAGCGTGCAGTGTCACAGAATGGACCCAGCCTTGATCTTACCTAGACCATTCGTCACACTTTGTTATACAACACTGAAACAACCTTGACGGGAGAATAGCCCTGCTGGTGTTTTGCCTTTTCGAATGATGTTGGTTGGAAGATACTTGGATCTCATTTGACGTGTAAAAATGTTTGTTTAAAACTTTAAACAAATTAGGACTGCCTCGTTGATCTAGTGGTCACTGGCTCTATTGCTTAGCATGAGGTCCTGCACCCTAATTGCATAACAAATTATCAATCGGAGTTGGTTTCATTTTGACAGTTCAACAACATTCATTGCGTTATTTACGTTGTCGAGCAGACAAATTTTTCGAACATAATATGAAGCAATGGATTAGCAATTTGTTTCAAAATGAAATTAACTCCGATTGGTAATGTGTTACGCAATTAGGGTGCTGGGTTCGATTCCCAGCGGTCGACCAAATTGTTATTGGGAATTGTTATAGGTATTCTCAGTACCTACTTAGCAGCGCGGAGTCTGGATTTGTGTCAAAATCAAAAGTCATTTATTCAAATTAGGCTGAGAATCAGCACTTTCTGAACATCAAAATTACATAGACAGTCCCCACAAAACGCCCGCCCTTCACCACTTCCTAGTGCTTTAGCTGGGAAGAAGAAGTAGCGCAACAAACTCCCCAGCAGCACAGCTGTCTGTTCAGTTAGAAGAACTTGGTTCTATACAATAATAGGTATGCAAAATAATTTACGCAACACAAAACATTAAACTATATTATTTGTCAAATAAAATAAACAATTTTAGGAACTCGTATAACCTGTCATTTTGAGCTAATTCTGGAGAAAGAACATAAACATTGTCTTGATTTAATCACAGCGATTTTAACTATTCGTAGGTATCGTATACATATGTAATCGTTGATGGAATATTAGTGTGCCTTTGAACAAAGGTTGGACTTTACTTTCATTTTAAACGCATTAAAATTAAAGTCCAAGTGTGGTAATAGGCTCGCCCACTAGCTATTACGTGTGTCCGAAAGGAAAGAGACATAGTCTGGGTCGCTGTCGCCGGATACGGTGAAGAGGACTACATATATATATATATATATATATACTACGTGCAGGAAAAACCTATGCCTAACCCTACGGGGAAAACAGACGTAATGTTATGTTATTACTATAATATATATATATACTATATGTTATGCTATTGCCCGCGGTTCGCCAGCGTGGACAATTATCCCCCGGGAACCTACTATCGGGATAAAAAGTAGATATTCTATCCAAGTAGATATTTAATCCAGGTTATAAACTATCTGTGTGCCAAATTTCATCCAAATCCGTTCAGCCGTTTTTGCGTTATTGAGTAACATACAAACATTCACATTTATAATATTAGTTGGATATAACATTCTTTATAAATGAAAATGTTTTTACGAGTATTATTAGAACATGACGCCTTTAGGAAATGCCATTTAATTTTTGAGACGGAAATGGCATTTTGCTAGCTTGCAAATGTTATGAAATGTTTATAAAGCGCATTATTAGCTTCAAACTTGTTTTGTAATGTTTACATGTTTAACTTCATGCTGCTAATGCTTTGAAAGCTGAAACCCGTCTTGAACGAGATTTATCGTGATATAAATCAGCTTTCTGCCATCTGATATGTAGCTATTTATTGTGATGCTGACTGGTATCTCGCGTTGGTGCCCTTTTTTTGATCACATATTATATTATGAATTTATTGATTGCTTTTATGGTTATTATTATAACATTAGATACATTAGATACATGTTAATACATACAATTTAAGGAACTTAAACAATATTGTGGCGACACCAACACCCTTGCTAAGTTGTCAAGACAACTTGTGTTAAAGATGCTGGGCCCGACCCTTTAGTGGATGTTTCTTAATTGTAATTAGTTACACATGCCATTTACAAAATATATGACTAGTCCATTATGCAGCATAAGTAAACGGGCAAATAAACTATTTAGAAAAGAAATAGAACGAAAACAAAAGTAATATATGGTATGAGCAGAGTAGTGTAGTGTGTGTGTGTGTGTGTACGTGTGTGTGTGTGCGTGCGTGTGTGTATGTGTGTGTGTGTATGTGAGTGTGCATGTGTATGAGCATAGGATAGTTTAACGGGAACTATATTGAGTCAACAATAAATTTTCTGTATTGTTGTAGTTAAGTGTAAGTAGCCAATCACTTAGTTTCTTTTTGAGTGACATTTTAGGCAGTGAGTAGAAGTCTAGTATTTTGTTAAGGCTATTATAGAGATGAGGACCTTGGAAACAAGGAAATCTTCTTGTAAAAGAGAATTTACAGGGGAAGGGTTGACATACCTTGTCTTTGCGTCTTGTGGTGATTACTTCATAGGAGGTTCTTTGGTGCTGATATAGTACCATGTGTGAGACAAATAATTGCCTCACTGTAAGGACTTTACAGTTCCTATATTATAATATTAATATTATTTTTATTCAAAAATTTTGTGGGTAGGTACTTAATGTAAATAATATTCCCAAGATTTACGTTATGGAATGGCCATAGGTTCTTAACGTAAGTCTTTGGAATATAATTAATTAAGATCGAGCTAGACATAGGTCTAGCTTAATTGAATTACTGATAGTATTTCCTGGGAAGAATACCTTCCTACGTAGGCAGGTTGTAAGTGTTAAGTATTAGGTAAGTAGGTACAAGCTATTACCGTCCGAGTAAACACAAATCCTAAGAATGCAATTTGCTCTTATACGGTTTCTTTTGAAATTAAAAGCATGTGGATCCGTGCAACGTAGCATCGCATCGTCCTTATAAAGCCAGTTATTAGCACTGTAGCTGTAGGTAATAGTATATAGTAGCATTACGTCACGATCTTGCCCCGCGTTCTATTCCTAATCGGTGTGGTCATTCACCCGAGCTTATTAAAATTTAATCAACGTACTTGCCCGCCTTTGGAGGAGCTTATCTGAGGAACTGACAGTGTTTTTTTTTTTGCATAATATAACAAAAAATAATGGATGATTCCATTTCATATTGTGTTCCTGCTTCTCACTATGGTGGGATGTGAATGACCTCTAGGTTTATCGCTTTCATCAACATTCCGGCCCAGACAGTACCGTGCTGTACTAGAATAGCAGTAGTTGGCACATTATTAGGATTTGCCACGATGGCTATATTCCGAGAAAGAGGTAGGTAATATCAGAAAATTCCTTCGAAGTGTCTGCATCTCCGAAAATAATTTTGAAAAGAATTAGAGATGTTTGGTACGTAAGTAGGTAAGTAGGTACCTATAATCTACCTAATCGAACAGTTCTGAATATGAAACAATCTACCAAGTAGGTACTTACTTAGGTAGGTAGGTACACACGGCTACACATCAATCCAGTAATCAATTTCCAGTTTACACTGACCTCTCATTGTCAGGAAATCCTATACAATGCGAGATCAGCTTATACTGGAAAACTATAGCTTGATCTGTAGCCGTGCGTACTTATTAAAAACCTCTGAAATATGTCTTATAAATACCATATAGTCAATACAAGTTTTAGATTTATTTTGAACAGGCTCTTTCTTTTAAGTTAAAGAAGTCTTACAACTAAACTACGCGCCTATTGTAATCTGACAATAAGCCGACGCGACGCGACTTTCGCACGGACGTAAAAATATCGCGGCGGGATTTTATCACGCACTGGATTTTAAACTCTCGGTGTTGAGCCGAGCTTCGAGAATCCAACCTAACAACAACAGAGTGCATCCCAGCGGCGCGTCGAAAAAACACTGTTGGATTTTCAACTCTCGGCGTTATGCAGAGCGTTAAAAATCCAATGAGCGAAAAAAAAATCGCTGCGATATTTTTACGTCCGTCCGAACGTCGACAAAGATAAATCGTAAAAGTCGATGCAGCGGAAGGAATCATTGTTGTATTGAATCTGATCAATATGTTATGTTATTCACCTGTGACTATGCAATGAGACGTCGAAATTCTAATCGAGACCCAAACCCAATACAACGTCACAGATACCCCGCGGCTCTGAATAAAAACCATCAAACGGGAAAAAAATGTGTTTGCTTAACTAAATGCAGTTACCTACTTATACGATTAATTAGGCATAACTTCTCATAAATATTAATTCTAAACCACCATCTCAAATCAAATCTTAATGAAGACTATTTTAAGAAAATGACGTGAAACATACGCTAATTCACTGGTTCTTTGTTGACCGTTATAAATATAAATATGCATCATTGTTTTTGACGACGATTCCTGGACGCTAATGTTTCATTGATATAAATAATTTTATGCTTAATTAATTAATTTACTATCGTCTGCGTTGTAAATAGCAACATCCAAGCAACATAGTCAGACAGAAGAGTCTGATTCGTGTGAATGACATTGGCTTGCCCCCCATCAGGATCTTAATTTTGATAACACAAAAAATTAGTCGCTAATTAGTCGAAATTTGTCGCCAAATATCAGAATTTATCGGTCACTGGTTCAGAAGTTATAAGGGTTTATACACTTCTGGACACATCTATTGGCCCACCTTAGAGTTTAGGTTTCGATGGCCCCTACCGAAATATGATTGCTAGATTGAACAAAAACTGTTGATGCAGTTTTAAACCTGATACATTTTACCATCTTTTTCGATCGTATTGCTTTAAATTTGAATTCAGAATACCATACGACATGGAGCTACGCCTAACAAGTCGGATATGCGCCTTGTTAAAGGCAATTGATTTTTGAATAAAAAACATGTTTTATCAAATAAAGGTTTAATTTAATAACGCGTGTTGCCTCTATGGGCAACTACCACAGCTCTCATACGATTAGGCATAGAGTTTATCAACCGCTCTATGAAATTTTGAGGGATCATCTCCCATTCCTCTTCTTTGGCAGTTTTCAACTCCTGCATCGTCTGGGCAACTGGCTGACGAGCCCTAACACGTCTTTTTAGCTCGTCCCACATGTGCTCAATGGGGTTCATGTCTGGGCTTCTGGCTGGCTAGTCCATAACTGTGATGTTCACATCCCGAAGATATTCCCTGACGATGCCGGCCGCATGGGCTCTTGCATTATCATGCATTAAAAGGAAATTTGGGCCCACATAGTCCGCGTATGGTATCACGTGAGGTTCTAAGCACTCACGAATGTACCTTTCAGCATTTAATGTTGGCAGCCGTGGTCCTGTAACAACCTCAAGTTGAGTTTTGCCGCTCGCGGATATACCGCCCCAGACAGTCCATGAGCCACCGCCATAAGCAACCCTCTCTTCAAAGCAGCATTGTGCGAAACGCTCTCCCTTACGTCGGTAGACCTTCTTCCTTCCATCATTGCCATGTAACACAATTTTAGACTCATCAGAAAAGAGTACACGGCTCCAATCTTGCTGTGTCCAATTTAAATGACTGCGTGCGAAATGAAGGCGCGCTGTTCGGTGGGCTCGCGTTAGTTTGGGGCCATTAGCTGGCTTGTGTGGTACCATATCGCGTTCTTTTAACCTTCTCCGAACAGTTCGAGCGCTCACAGATACTCCGTGGAAGTCGCGAAGTTAGTTTTGTATCTCAATGGAGGTAAGGTGACGATTTCTCAAGCTGGTCGTCACGATGAATCGATCCTGCCTTTCAGTTGTGACCCGAGATCGTGGCCTTCCTTGGCGACGAACAAAGCCGCCAGTCTCTAGGTACCTCCGATAAACATTTCGGACCGCAGATCGACTTAAATTAAGTTGAGCACTCACGTTTCTTTGGCTGTGTCCGGCCTGAATAAGTGCCACAGCTTGGGCGGCGACTTCAGGTGAAGTATCCATAGATTATTGATAGAACCTCACCTTAATGTTAAGAATAAGTAATGTTTGTTGCAAAACCAAAGATATCAATCACTTTTTCAAGAATTAAATCCAAGTAAACCAATAAAACCAAGTTTTCTTAGTATTCGATTGTTTGATATCAACAAACAGGCTCCAAATTGTCTTTTGTTTCTTTAAATTCTGTGTTCGAAATTCAAAAAAAGACTATTGAATAAAATTGTGAATGTGCCAGGTTCAAAACTGCATAAAAACTTTTTGCTCGACCTAATATAAAATTTTAGCTAGGACCAAACAAAACTGAAAATACAAGGTGGGCCAAAAGATGTGTCCAGAAGTGTAGTTGGCCGATCTGGGAGCATCCCCCAGCTTGGCCCAATTTGAACCTCAAAAGCTAGGGCACCTAGCGAACATCTGTTTTCTCCCAAATTAGTCGCAATTTTTCGCCAAGTTACAGATTTAGTCGGGTCTTAGTTTAGAAGATATATTTTTAACTAGTCCAAGAGCTAAATCAAATAGTCTTCGATCTAGTTATTGCTTCTTGGACATAGCGTCCATAGGCTAGGGACGCTGTGCGAAAGTCGTACAGTCCTTATCTTAACGCAATAAATAGAGCATGCTATGCTAATGAATGGAGCACGATTGCATTATATGACTTGTTTAATGAATTCTACGCTGTGTCTATTCTAAATACTCAAATGTTAATTTAATTTGGCATGACATGACATGCCCTGGCAGTGCTAGGCGCCGAAAGTTTTACTGCGATTTTAACCAAGATATTGGTACATAAGTATGTGAGAGTCAGCTGTAGCCATTTTATCTTCCGTAAAGGAGGTTGCCTGTGGTCCTCTACAATGAGCAATCATTGGTAGGTATCCCACGGTCAACAGGACTGCAGTCTTTCTACTTGCGAATTCCGTAAGTGAAGAACTGGGATGATTGCCTGAATTTGTTCGACCATTGCAGAGACCTTACGGAGAGGACTTCAGCAGTGGTTGTTTTCAGTTTGTCATGAGAACACTGATCTTATGAGGCAAACTCAGGCTCGTGCATAAACTACAACGTATAATTATAATCATGCAAGTTTTATATCGTCGCGTCGCTTTATAAAAACTGTAATTAATGACCCATGTCATGATGTTTTCAGTCGGAGTTTTTAGCCAGCAGCATTGATAATAATTATTGCCATCCTCTTCTCTGCCGTCGACTCATGTTGCTCGATGTCGGAACAATCTATCTTCCTTCCTGTGTTTGAATTGAAAACTTGAATGTTTGCATTATTTAGGTACCTACCTACCTATTGGTTGAATGGCACTCCTTCGGTTGGTCAGGATCTGGTTGTTTGTTTGGTATATATAGATCTTTGTCCTGACGTTACAATGAAGTAGGTGGTATTATTTCTCCTGAAAGTTTCACTGTAGCTTGAGTGTGATAGTTAAAATATAAAAGTTTGGTATTTTTCTGCAATTTATTAGGGGCATAAACAACGTGTTTTACTATAATTTATGACACCTGTAGCAAAAGATAACATTCCAGAAGTTTTTTAATAATTCAAAGATCTTGAAACAACATTGTTTCCAAAAATAATGTAGACGGATTTCAACCTTCAGGCGTCAGAGTAGTTTCCTGTGGTAAAAGAGCTGTCGGCGGTTATAAATGGAGCATTAAGAGTGGGGTGGAAGCTTTTTCGAGGGATGACTAGTGTTTACATTGTTGAGCAGTCGGGGGCTTACGGCAAATGTGGAATCATATCTATAAATACCGCTCAGAACCGTTCGAGTACCTTGTCGACAGTAACTGATGATGTGCATTATGTTTAACTGCCGTATATGGTCAAAATTGGCCAAACGCTTCAGACAACTTTCTGATAGTAGCTTTAGTAGTGTAGTTGTGAGTTGATTTTAGGGTGGGTCGTCAAATTCACAAAGTTCCTTAACCCTGAAGCTTATTAGTTCCATGCCAAGGGACGTTTTTCAATGGTAGCAGAAAAAACTATGTACCTATTTGGTGCAATTTGAGCGGAAAATTTTACATTCCTGATGAATGTAGGTAATTATGAACTTTCTTGAATCATTCGATTTATAATTTAAGAAAATTTTGTAAATACTAGCTTGGCTGGTTTGACTTCATAAGTGCAATCCAACCTTGGACCAATTCTTGGGATTGGATTAGTTCAATTCAGTACAAACCGAATTCCTGGTAAATATCTCGCAATTATTGATACCTACTAACGTAGGAGTTAGAGCATGAGTAATGTTTCCTATATGTAATGAACGAATGATACTTACATATTCGCCTACTGGTTAACGTGGACATAATTGGATGTTTTTGTCTTAACACTCTCAAGACATGACAAACTTCTGACTCATATTAGGCATCAAGGTCTACTGCCTGCTTTCATGCGGCTGTCGCCCTAAACGGACTTTATTTATTTGGCCATTGTTTTGTGGTTCCCAATCCTTGCCAATGGGAAATTAAAGATTAAAATCTTTGAACGAGACAATGCCAGCGTAGGTAATGTTGCTCTTTAATATAACAGAAATTCCAAATGTATCAAAAGGGAGGATCTTGAAGCGGTTAGGTAATTTCCGCCGTTACGTCAATTTCACGTCATAAGGCGAAGGTGACTAGAACTACCGCTTAGTTCTGCAGTAGTTTGTCAGTATTGAAGAGACGGAACGACAATCGGGTAAGTAAACATAAAATACCGTGATGAATAAGATAATCGTAGGTACCTACATATTTATGGTGTTGATTGCCTTAAGCAGAAGAGACGGATTCAGATGAATGATTCATCAATCACGTTACGTAGTGGTTGGTTACGATGATGTCGGTGGTAGCGCCTATGCATCATGGCGAAGATGCTCGAGTGTGAGCCACGGTATGGCCAGACGTGGAATGAGCGAGAAGCATAGTGTGGGCCGAGTGACGCCGAGCGAGTCTCGGCGCGGCGTTCGAACGTGAGGCTATTTAAAACTGTGCGCAGGCCCCCTGGCGCCGAGTCGAGCGACGACTAATGATCAGTACTGCCTTGTCTGCCGTTGAGTGCGTAGCGACACTGTGATCCGTGTTTACATAAGAACGTTTCAGTGTTTGTTTAGTTTTACCTATTCCACAAAACATACACCGCTATAATGGCTGACAGTGGTCTGAAAAGGAATATTCCCATCAAGCTTGGTGACTTTTCTGTCATCGACACTGAATTCTCCAGCATTAGGGAGAGATTTGACGCGGAAATGAGGAAGATGGAAGAAGAAATGAGCAAATTCAGATCGGAACTCATGAACAGAGAAAGCAACAACTTCTTCAAAAGCACAACTAGGTATTTATTTTTATTTTGTAACTTAATTAATTACAATTTAATTTAACATCAACTTAAGTCTGCGATATTCACTTTGATTCTTACAAGACCAAGTTGAACATGTCAATAACGCATGGAATTTTAATTCGGACATTATTTTGTCAAGACAGACAAGAGGGTGAATAAACCGAGTTGTCCATTGCTATAATATTATTCCGTCCGTAACAGTTACGTTGCCGGGCATGTTTCCTAAAAGGAAATCTTGAATTAATGAGTTTGGTAGTTTCGCAAGACAGTCGCCCACCTCGGCCGGGTCGACTGCTTCAAGAAAGTATATTCAAAAGGTATTATTCGGGATCAGTCCGCGGAACGGCATCAACTGCAGACAACTCAGTCGCCTCCATTTAAAGCGTGCAGCGATACGTAAGCCCGACGCGGGATGATGTCATAAATAGAAATAGCGCCGGTTGCGCGCCTCTAAACCAGAAAATTTTGTAGCTAAAACACAGAAACGCGTTAAATTGTAAACACAATATATGCGCATAACGAGGGGTTATATAAGCGAACCCCGCGCTACGAATGAGCCACGACGGACTAGCTTTACGAAGTACAAAGAAGGCGTGTTACAAAAAAAAAAACTTAACAATTGTCAATCGTTTCCTTTACTTGTATAGAGCTGCAGTTTTTTTGTCAACTGTACATTCATCTTTAAAATTCAAGGTCGGAGTCGACATTTTAGGTCACGTGTTTAATTTCTCACAAAAAAAATCTGAGAATTCAGAGATGGCAGAATAATAAAATTTAACAACTAAGTAAATGCACTACGTTAATATTCCTAACACCTTGATTATAGGGAAAACGGCTGCATATCGCCGAGAAAGCCGGTTTACGATTGTTTTATCAACACGGGCATTGAAGCTATATAGTTTCGTTGGCGCAAACGCGCTGAAATTATGTTTTCGGCATGAATACATGACCCACTTGGAGCGAGTTGGTTCTGTTTCAGCCGCAAGTCTAGTGATGCAATACCAGCCTTCACTCAGTAGCATTCGACATCTCGCGACGCTGCGTAGGATTCATGCTCGTCAACCTTAATTCATATTCACACAAGTGGGTAGTCAAAAATGTATGGCAGCAATACGATTTGTATACGACATAACGAGCAAAATAAACAACGATTGGACTTGCTAACACCATGCGGCCACGTCACTAATATTTTTAGGATCTTGCTCAATTTCATTCAAGTGTGGGCTTACTGGTCCGCCCATGTTTCAATGGTTCCGTGTGGGTTGCGTTACAGTAAGAACTGTTTGGACATATTTGGCGGTAGCAGCTGTTAACAAATGCCTACATACTTAGCAGAATGATTCAAGTTAAAGCGATAATTTTTCACTTTGTGTAGGTATGTGTGGTTGTCTTTTGGCCACCGAGACGTTGACGTCACTTGCTGTTTGCAATGTCCATAAGTATCTACCTACTATATGCTGCGATATGTAATATATGTATGCCCATATTGTTTAGGTACTGTATCTTTGCTTTATCATTATTGTAACATTTATTTTTAATATTATACCTGCTTTCTTATAAGGAATAATGATATGTTATTATTAGGTATATTTAATATTATTATCGCATTGCCTTGAGGTATTGAAGATGCTTCTCATGATTATATTCACAGTTGTACCTATAATGGTCCTGTTTCGTCTCAATTACTATAAAAGTGGTCATCGATGACGGATACTTTATTGGTTTAGTACGTATTATTATTACTTATACTCTCATAAAAATCTCCGGTTGATTTGATACCCCTTGTTTAGATTGACTAGGGTTGCCACTTTTGGTGTGAATAACATTCATCTGCGAGACTGCGAGATAAATATTTTGTAACAACTGATTAAGGTTTTTTTGTAAACCTTATTGAGTAGCTCCAACTCGGGCAGAGATAGTCAACGAAACAGACTAATAATAACAATGGTTCCTCTTTTGATTACCTATTAATTACTCAAAATTGGTACAAGTTATTTATCCTAACATCGCCATTGTAGTTAGGACCTTCAATTCCTACGAGTACCTACCTAGTTAAAAGTGGCAAACCTACGCTCAATTAACTTAACAGCCGTGTATTCCCCTCCGCCCCAAATTGTATAAACGGCCTTTAACTTCCAGTTAAAAAATAATTTTGTAAATGTTTGGTAGTGATGGATTTCATAAAGGACCTACATTGTGAATTGGAAAGAAAGTGTGTAAGGACACACTTTCTTTCTTTCTAAAGTAAACTTTATGGCACTTGGGGAATAACTAGGTACCTAACATAACATAACATCACGCCTGCAATCCCCGAAGGGATAGGCAGAGGTGTAAGTACCTATAGTAGGTACATCAACACTTCGCCTGTTATGTTTTAAGTGCCAATGTCAGATGCTGCAATGTAGGTATTAATTTATGAACCCCATAGGTTCATGTCAATGTATACCTACTGTAAGCCCGCGGTTCGCCATCGGATGATGGTATTTTAATTATATACCTAATATATAAAGGATTTCGATTGATTTTTCTTTACGCACACATGGGGTGCGTCTGACATTTAAGGGGTAGGGGCGAGCCTATTGCCATCAACCGGGCACAAATCCAGACTCCAGGCTGCTACTAAGAGATTCCAGATGGAAAACCCAATAACACTTTGCCCGACCTGGGAACCGAACCCAGGACCTCATGCTCAGCAGTAGCTAATAACTACCTATTAGTGGATTATAGATTATGTTCTAGGTGTAGGTATGTCCAAAATACTGGCCATCACTACCTTACGAAAAAAAAAACTGTTTTGAGCTTAAAACTAACAACATTCGTTGCTTTTTGCATGTCTTACAATTTCGAATCTGTTTCCTCCGGAGGAGTAACCAAGTCATCGGAGAGGTAAAAATTCTATCATAACATTATCTATGATATTGTGTATATAATCAGTGTGTAACAATAGCGTTTATTCTAATATGGTACGCATTAATTAATGGTTGTTTATATAATTAATCATGCACTTATGCTTGTATCGCACCTGTAAAGGAATCATTATACAACATTTACTTAGTATTTTTGTATCACGTGTAACCCAAATCCCCCTATAATGAGTGGTGTCCCTGTAATGAGTTTACGATAAAATCCTTGATCTAGCTCTTGGACTATACTTAAAAATTGAACTCATTATTCTTCTAAACTGACCCGACTAAATCTGTGTCTTGGCGAAAACTAGCGACTAATTACCGACTAAATCTGGGAGAAAACAGATATTTGCTAGGTGGCCTAGTTTTTGAGATATAAATGTGGCCAAGCTGAGGAGATGCTCTCCAGATCGGCCACCAAATGAACCCTTATAACTTTTGAATCAGTGACCGACAAATTCTGATATTTGGCGGCAAATTTCAACTAATTAGCGACAAATTTTTTGTGTTAGCAAAATAAATTAAAATCGCTGATGGTGGCCATGCCAGTGTCAGCCACACGACAAAGTATCGTATTCATTTATGTCTACTTTACTATTCGAAGGTTGTTGAGGAAAAACATTTTCTGTGTTACGGGCGAGAATCCTTTAATCAAGATTTAATGGATATCCTTTTATCAAGAGACTAGCTGACCCGCCAGATATTGTCCTGTCAAAATTTTAATTTCCTTTTTATATACTTATATTTTTTTCTTTTGAATCACCCCTGAAGCAAACAAAACAAAAAAAAAATATTTATTGAAATCGGTCAAGCCGTTTTGAGTTTTAGCAAAACTAACGAACAGCAATTGATTTTTATTATAAGAAGATAGATTATGTGGGTAGTTGCGTATTTACCACAATACTACGTGATTGAAACGTTGGTAACCGCACTCGACTAGAGTATAAAAGTATTGAATACCACAACTTAATAGATTAATAGTGAAATCACGATTCACGACGCATTTTATCATTAGCAGTCGTACACTAAATGTTTAGAAGCAAATTGTGCTCGTAATTCAATGGTAATTAAAGGTTCTGTATTCCTATAGAATTTACATCGCGTATGTAGATTGTAGGTTGCATACTTATAGTAGGTAGATAGGTAGGTATGTACTTAGAAACGGTGCAAGTGCAAATGAAGCTAGCCGTGATTGTTTAATTTGAGCCTTACTGCAACAAGCCAGCCATTGTGTAGATGCAATATTAGCAGTTCGCTGCGGGAGGCAAGGAGCTACGACCGAGACAAGTACTTAGCCAAGGCTAGACAGAATAGAAAGTAAAATTTGCATTAATATGGATTATAGGTAGGTACCTATACCGCTTAATTGTTACACAAACTAAAGTACCTACCTAGTTACTTACCCAATGTTATGGACTTGTAGGTATTCTGAGTCAAAGGAATCTGACTTATTTCACACTACTGATTCTTTAGATACTTCGCTAATTAATTCTGTAAACCGTTCTTGAACGTTGTAGGAATTTGTTTTGTGTGTCGAATGAAACCTAATCCATTTAGCATTGAAGTTATGCGATTGGCTCTCGGTCGGTATGCGGTAAACCGTACACCACACACACAAGTTGGTAGGTGGCGGTACGGTGCACAAAAAAAATTAATGTAGTTACCTAAATTGTTTACCTACCACTTTGAGAACTCGCTTATTTTAATTTGAGATTAAACTTCAACGCTAGCTCATCATATGATAGCACAAAGCATATTCAACGTGAGACCGGTAAACATTTTTTTTTAACCACAGTAGAAATATTTACCTACATAAGTATTGTACCTACCTACCGCCCACTTGCACAATAAATTGATCACAAAAATTACGTCGATACAAGTGCCCCCTCTATCCTCTATCGATGAGCTCATTTTGTTGACAGTGACCTTGTATCTGCGCTGATGACTTGAGAATGACATCAGCTGTTTTGTTGAAAAACGTAAAATATGTTATGCACTAGCTGAATTGTTCACGGGTCTACTTGCTCCCAGTGTGTCTGAGTCAGATAGTTACCTATACCTACTTACCTAACTCTACAGCACGATGCCATATATGGATTCGACGTCCGAGTACGAATTACAAGGAATTTTTAAATGTTCACAAACTGGAACAAAAATGGCAAAGAAATGTTGTGTTCGCACCTAATTTACTTAACCAACATAATTGAGATATTTTTGAGGAGCTCGTGGCTAAGTAATAACAGCCACACGGGTCGATCCATCAGGTTAAGCTACGCTTGCCGGGGTCGGTCCGTGGATGGGTGACCATATTTTACATACCGAGACTCCTCCGTGCCTCGGAAAGCACGTTAAGCCGTTGGTCCTGGCTGTCATTCGTGGATCTGTGACAGTAATTTACGGATCGTCAGAAGCCCGAGTCTGACAACCAGTCTTACCAAGGGGTATGGTATAATGAGTTGTGGAGGTCAGTATTTTACATAGGCAGTCGCTCCATGTAAAATACTGGTATTCAGCTGCATCCGGTTAGACTGGAAGCCGACCCCAACATAGTTGGGAAAAGGCTAGGCAGATTGAGGCAGATTGATTAAAATATTTTTGTAAACCTCATGTAAGGCAATGGGTACCTACCTAGTACCTACACTACATCTTAAAATTATTTTGGAATTAATGACTACCTATTTATTAATTACCAAGGCTGCATTGTATTGTAGATAAAGTACCTATTAAGGAAATAACACATTTCATTAAGCTAGTTAACAGTTAGGTAATAACAATTGCATGCAGTCCACGTGATCGATAAGGGCATATTCACACGACGTATTTTTAACGCGCCAACGACCCGCTTTTACGCGCTACAGACGTTACCAGCGCTGCTTTTTTCATGGCAAAAAACGCATCGTCGCGCAGACGATGTGTATCTAAGTTTATGGAACGCGCGTATAAAATACGCCGTATGCACAGGCCCTAAAAGAATAGCGTGATAGTATTTCGCATGCCAGTAATCACTTTTGCTAGACTGAATTTAATAATAATAGGTATTTTTATGTTATCAGAATGAAATTAATTTTCAAATTACTTTGCTAGTTTTATCAGTTTTGTGTCTGGTTAGTATTACAATCGATATAATACCGTCAACGACCTCAGAGCTGCGTCTAGGTTGTAAAAGTGACTGTAGTTGTAACTAGCCCCTAACGTAGTTAGTATTCTTAGCATGTAAGTGTTACGATGTTCTGTTTAGATAGCTTCCATTTCATATGGGTATATGTAGTTAAGGCTGTATGTATGGTAATTAAAAACCATGTAGCTATTTGAAAGTAAGTCGTGTTTGAACAATTCACATCTACCCACATTTGGATCCTTCACTAGTCTCTTGAAAGAATGTTCTTTGTTAAAGACTATCGAGGCGACGCGAGTGTCAACGTTAATCAAATTATGTGCTTACAACCGACTAGTAGAGCACCCACTTCGCATGTACAGTCAGCAACAAAAGTCGATTAACACTTGCAGTTAATCTTAATTATTAAACGAAATATTTAATTCAAATCGGAACAGAAGCACTTAAAATTTTAAGAACATTAACTCTTAACAGTTAAACGAAAAAAAAACAGTTTATCGGATCATTTTGTGGAAATTTAGACGATGTCAAAAAGTAGCAGTGTTAACCAACTTCTGTTGCTAACCGTACATCTACCTACACGATTGTCAATAAACGTCTACTTCGCAAAGGTTATCTCTCAATGTCACCACTTAAATCATACATAAGTATTAATAATTATCTACTACTAACTTTGCAAACACTTGTCCTACACGACTCGAATGTGATGCACGAATTTAGAAGTATTGGTGGTATGTTTGGGTTACGTATGGGAGTCAGCATTCAAACTGCCAAACAGATAGTTTCCCGTTAGATTTGAAATAGATATTACCAGCCGGTGTTCAAACGGCAGTAAAATCCACATTTGAAAATTAGAACGAAACCCGAAGCTTCCGTGTTTGGCGGTTACGTAATGGACTCCCCGATGTGTGGATGAGTGAACGCATTAAGTAATTTGATTGTTGTGATGTTCGCAGCAGCACCACACAATCACAGCACAGTGACAGCAGACAGCTGGCCGAGCCCAGCCACTGGGACAGCCTCAACTCGCCCCTGATCCAGGATGAGGGTGACGGCAAGTCACTGAAACTCCGTTTCGATGTTAGCCAGTACACCCCTGAAGAAATCGTCGTTAAGACTGTAGACAACAAATTATTGGTGAGTATCTATATCTACATTTTTCTTAAACTAGACTGAATAAGTCAAGAATTTTCTGTAGCCTTAGCATAAAATAGTCCTACCTACTGTATGCTTCCCGTTTAAACGACCAGTAAATTGTCTTATTCATGCTCTTCCATACAATTCAAAAGTAAGAACTAAGTGTCTACTTACCTATTTCTGTAGTCTGTACCAGAAGGTCAAATATAATCTGATTTTGATTCCTCTAGAATGTCTTCATCTTCGCTCCATTTAAGGCTAATGCTTCGATTAGGCGTAGGTGGAGTGCAGCTAGGAACAAACACAATCTAAAGACGCTCTCTCACCGGGAGCATTAATTTATTAATAATAATCTTACATAGGTACTCAGACATTTAAAAAAGGAATGCATTAATTTCAGATGTAACTTTACAAAATTGCAATAATTTGCATTTGCAAGAAATTAACCATTAACAATGATAGAAAATGTTTCATTAGGCAGTTAGTTATATTGCAAACTAAAATCAGAGCCAACGCTCGTTAAATTTATGGCAGCTAGGTAAATGGTTACCAGTTCGCGCAATTTGCTCAACTACACAGTCAGTGTACAGCATAGATATACCTACCGGTGTAGGTTTACACAAATATTTGGCAATGGGGCGGTTTATATCCACACAATGTTCGTTGCCGTCTGACGTCATCACTGAATTCCTGACTTATTTTAGGCAGATTCATCACAGCGCCACTGACACGTTTAATGACCGATTCCACCAGAAACAATAACCGAGAAACATCTAGTCCCAGTAAATGTAACCACTGTTTTGTGAACGTAAAATGTACTTAAATGCAGACGAAATCCAGGCGCACATTTATGCAGACAGGATATTAAATGTGACACTACAGCATTATCATCATGCCATGCTATTACCTAATTAGAGGACGCTACTATGCTTATGGGTTTCTCTACAGACAAGACATCAACGCTCCTTTACTTTTATTTTCTGACGCGGTCTAATGAAGATAAATTACCTGTGAAATAATGAAGCGTTTATTTACGTATTTAGAGTGAAAAAATGCCCGAAACTTCTCCGAGTAGGCAGCATGCCAACGTTAAACTATCGTTTTTGTGCACACAAAATACAAGCATTTCTTTTTTTTTATCGGGGTCAACAGAGTCGTACGGTGTAGCCAAAACAAGATTTCTCAAGTTTCCTGTTTAAGTGATTAACTGGAGTTGTTTGGTCGTATTTCAGGTCCACGCCAAACACGAGGAGAAGTCTGACACAAAGTCAGTGTACAGAGAGTACAACAGAGAGTTCCTGCTGCCGAAGGGCACGAACCCCGAGGCCATCAAGTCGTCGCTGTCGCGGGACGGCGTGCTCACCGTGGAGGCTCCGCTGCCGCAGCTCGCCATCACCGACAGGAACATCCCCATCCAGAAGCACTGAGTGCGCTCGCTAGCCGTCCGACATGACTGCAGCTATTCCATAATACTGTTAATAATTTATTTTAATTTACGTTTTATAAATTTAAGAGGAGCAATTGGCGATGTTTATTTAGAATCTTTTAGAGAATCTCAAAATTTATTAACACCTTAATATTTTTATTGGTCAATTAGTATTCTCGAAAATTCCAACCAACGATATATTGAGCACAGTTTGCATGTTGAATGTTGCTTTAGCGACATTAAGCTTTCTCGATGGATGATAGGAGATGTATTCAGGCAATTGTTACTTTTGTTTTTATATTGGGTATTACGATGCAGTTTTATTTGTGTCCTATATGATTAAGTAGCTGTAGGATCACTAAACAATTGGAAAGAAATGGCCTAGAAGAAATATTTCACTGAGCTTAAACGTGTTCACCAATAATGAATTGATTACAACTTCTACTTTGATATTATAAAAGGCTATTTGGCAAATAGGCTATGACAACGACGATTAATAAAGTGTCTTAAACTTATATGTACAGAAGTCCATTTTGCTTAACACTACCTGCAATAAGCAGCTATAACAAGCACGTTATAATACACCAATTTAACAGCTTTTAACATAAAACACATTTATATTTTAGTACAAACAGTTGTTACGAATGTTTTAGATGTCAATAAAATATAAAATGCTTTATTTTAATTTTATTTTTACCTAAAAAGCAAAAAAAAACAAACTTTGTTTATATAGCATGCAAAGACTACCTACTCGAGTCCTAATTTATACTGGTTATTTTACTGGTGTTTCGTACACGATAGGTACCTAAAATCTACTCAAACCTACAGTGTATAACTAACTTGATGCAATGCAGAACGAATCGCATCATGAGTGGGTAGGACAAGGTAAATACACAATGATAACTTAACTCATCATGATTTTAATTGCACTGTATAAGGAAACAATCATTGTTAGAATAACAAATCGATTCAACTACAACAACGTTGACGTAACGTTGTATCTAACAACTACATAGTACCATACCTAGATTATGTTATGAGTCACATCTATCACAAAGCCAGCTACGAGTATTTAAGACTTGGGAATGGGATAAAATATTAGCAAACAGCATTTTTGAAGTCAAAACTTCTTTAGGCGCGTTGAGCGATTTTGGTAAGAGGAAATCTACGGGTTCGCGTCACCACTTCACCGCAACACCGCGCATGCTATGCATAGTTATAGAGAAAAGTTCTTTAGGCGCGTTGGGCGATTTTGGTAAGAGGAAATCTACGGGTTCGCGTCACCACTTCACCGCGACACCGCGCATGCTAAGTATGCATAGTTATAGTGAAAACTTCTTTAGGCACGTTGGGCGATTTTGGTAAGAGGAAATCTACGGGTTCGCGTCACCACTTCACCGCGACACCGCGCATAGTTATAGTGAAAACTTCTTTAGGCGCGTTGAGCGATTTTGGTAAAAGGAAATCTACGGGTTCGCGTCACCACTTCACCGCGACACCGCGCATGCTATGCATAGTTATAGTGAAAACTTCTTTAGGCGCGTTGGGCGATTTTGGTAAGGTGAAAAAAGATTCGCGTCACCGCGTTTCAGTTTTCACTTCTGTCGGCAGTCCATAGTCCTCCTCCTCCTTAGTCGTTCACTCTTGACAGAGTGGTCGTGGTTGATGACTCTGCATTTTCTTTGGCCAAAGCAGCCCTCGCGATGCTCCTCCACTTATTCCGGTCTGCCGCGTCTCGAAAGTTCTGAACTATGGAGGTTTGTGTTGACGCTTTGATAAGGTCTGTCCAACGCGTAGGTGACCGACCGCGTGACCGCTTGCCCTCCACTTGTCCCTGGACAATGAGTCGTTCCATGGAGTGTTCGTTACGAACCACGTGGCCGAAATATTTGATAATTCGTGTTTGCACAGTCGACGATAATCTCTCTTTGACCTTTAGTTCCTCCAGGATCGAAACATTGGTCCGAAACGCTGTCCAGGGAATCCGCAGCAGTCGCCGCCAGCACCACATCTCCAGTGCATCGATTTTGCGTCGGTCTTTGAGGCGAACCGTCCACGTTTCTGCGCCGTATAGGAAAATCGGGAAGACTAGGCTTCTCATTAGGCGGACTTTTGTGGCTTTGGTGATATTACGGTTGCACCAGACTCTTTTAAGCTTGTCAACGGCAGATCGTGTGATAGCACATCTCCTTCGAATCTCGTCTTCACATCCTCCAGTGTTTGTGATGGTGGAACCGAGGTACACATAAGATTGAACAACCTCGCAGTTGCCAACCATAGAGATGTCAGGATGGTTTAGTTCAGCTCGGTCCACGATCATCATCTTGGTCTTGTCTCTGTTGACCGTTAGTCCGAAGGAGAGGCTTGTTGTCTCTAGACGGTTCAGCAGGTGTTCCATGTCTTCTCTTGTTTGTGTGAGAAGAGTAGTGTCGTCGGCATATCTTAAGTTAGATACCTTCCGACCTCCCACTGAAATACCTTTGTCCCATTGATCCAAAACGATTCTCATAATACATTCCGTGTAGATGTTGAAAAGGAGAGGAGAGAGTATGCACCCCTGTCGGACACCAGCGTGTGTATGAAAACTTTTCGAGTCAACGTCGTCTATCCGAACAGTCGCAGTTCCGACCTCGTAAAGTCGGCGTATGAGACGAACTAGGTGGATAGGTACTCCCATTTGAATGAGTACGTCCCATAACTTATGCCATTTTACGGTATCAAAGGCTTTGCGAAAGTCAACAAAGCAGATGTAGAGTGGGATGTTAAACTCTCTAGACTTTTCAATTATTTGTCGAACAATTAGGATCTGCTCTCGTGTTCCTCGACCCTTGACGAATCCCGCCTGCTCAATAGCTATTTCGGGATTCAGAAAAGCTCGTAGTCTGGTATTGATAATATGAAGGAGTACTTTGCTGGCGTGTGTAATTATAGATATAAGTCTGTAGTTGCCACATTTCTTCGTTGATCCCTTTTTGTGTAATGGTATGAACACGGAGTGTGCCCAGTCTCGAGGCCATTTCTCTGTCTCCCAGACACGGTTGCAAATAACATGCATTATATCAACTCCGTATTCACCCATAGCTTTAAAGACCTCTATTGGAATGGTATCAATACCTACAGCCTTATTCCCCTTCAGGTGCTCAATTGCGGCTCGAACTTCACTTTTCAGGATTGGTGGTTCCACAGCATTCTGTGACAGTGGACTAATGTTACACGGTGGTGTTGTGCTGCTATCACTGAAAAGTTGCGCGCAATATTCCCTCCACACTCCCACAATGTCCCTGATTTCTGTTACGGTCACTCCATTTGCATCCTCAATGGCCCAGGTTTTCGATTTGAATTGACGAGTTATGGTTCGAATCTTCTTAAATAAATCTTTAGCTTCGTGACGCTCTGCGTTTTTTTCTAATTCTAGGCATATGTCTTTAAGATGATTATTACGATCCTTTCGCGTAGAGGATTGGATCTGCGTACCCACCAAATTCAATTCCTGGACAGACGCCCCCTTGGCCTTCAACTCACGACGGTGCTCTACTAGACGCCAGGTGTCGTCTGACATCCAGTGTTGGTGTATGCCTATAGTTCTAGTAGGTTGCGACGAGCGTATAGTATTCTTTATGTGCTCTGTTGCGGATTGCCAGAGTGAGTCGGGGTCATCATCAAGAGCTAGTGACCTCCAGCTGCTATTATCTGCTGCCAGTTGGTTTCTGAAAGCCGTATGGTCTACTATTTCTAGCCTCCTGTTAGTTTTGCGAGGTATGGAGTTACGCAACTTTAGTTTGAGTTTACATACGAGAAGTTGGTGGTCAGATTGACAGTCGGCTCCGGGCAGAGTGTGCGCGTTCATAATTGAACTACGCCATCTAGATCTTATCAGTATGTAGTCAATCTGATTGCGGTGGTTACCATCAGGGGACGTCCAGGTGTACAGTCTTCTGCGGTGTTGCTGGAATACTGTATTCATAATGGTGAAGTTGTTGTCGGCTGCAAACTGGAGCAACCTCTCCCCTCTATCATTCCTTTGGCCGAGACCATAGTTGCCTACAATATTCCGCAGACCCATATCTAACCGTGTGTCACCCACTTTCGCGTTAAAATCGCCGAGTATGATCAGCAGTTCTCTACTTGGTATAGTTGCTATTGAAGATTCGATGTCATTGTAGAATCTTTCTACATCTTCATCTTTCGCCGTGCTGGTGGGCGCATATACCTGTATAATATTCAGCGGAGTAGGACATGCATCGATCTTCATTGTGATAATTCTGTTGCTGACCGGGTTATAACCTAAGACCGCTTTAGTCCATTGTTTGGGAATTGCAATGGCCACTCCAGCAAAGCTACTGGAGTCATCTCCTGAATAATAGATGGTGTGCTTATCCAAGTCCCTGTGGCCACTACTTTTCCAGTGAGTCTCGCTTAGACCCGTAATGGTGATGTCGCATCGCTGGAGCTCACTATCCAAGATGTGTAATTTACCCTCATCAAGGAGTCCTCGTACGTTCCAAGTGCCTATACAGGTGGTATGTCGTAATTGGAATCGTTTACTTCCAGTCGCATGATTTCCGGGGGATGCCTAGTTGCCTACATTGCCTCGGCCGGTAGCCAATTTCACACTGCGAGTCCCGGAAAACCCGCAGCGCCGGTCGCTACGCGGATTGCCAGGCAAACGTACTTCTCTATTGTGTTGCATTTCATCATTCAACTCTCGTGGGAATTTATAATGTAGTAGTATCCCGTTGCTTTCTACATCGCGGTACTACAGACTCAATGTCCACAGAAAACTGTAAGTGAACCAATTCCGAACATATGGTTCTTACGCTTCACCACAGTACTGATGGCTACCGCTGCCCTCCATCAGGATCCAGGTACAACGCCCCTGTGGCTTGCCTCCTCCGCTGGTTGGACCGTACCGACAGCTGTTGTCCCCGCTCTTCCCACCGTTGAGGTCTTCACCCGTAACCCTGGGCACGGGCTCTGCGATATACCCCGCAGAACTGGGTCCCTGCAGAACTTCGCCATCTACACACTCCGGCCTACTGAAGTGTGAGATGCCCACCCCCGCGACGAGGACGCGCCAAACAGGAATTGCTCAAGTGGAGCGCAAAGAAGATGACTCTACTCTCCCAGGAGCCGGGTTAATGAACGTGTATGACCCCACGTCCAATAGCAACGCCCAGTCCATAGTAGTTAGTCGTTAGTCCATAGTACTGCCTATTTTTTTACTTGTTCTACTACTATGGTGCTAGTGGTTGTACAATAATTTAAATTTTATGTATTTATAGAACACATAACATAACTTCACGACGTATTTCTCGAAAGGTTAGGCAGAGATGTATGGTACACTCCGTTTTCGTTTTAAGTTATGTTTAAGTCTCATGTACATACCTAATAGAGTGCGTGCATTACCAGGCAGCAATCCAGACCAGACGACTGTCTCCTTATGCCCAACAACATTGTGATGCCCTACAATTTTTTTTTTGTGTAGGTTAGCTCTTAGGCTTAGGGCGTCGCTGGGGGGAGGACAGCAAGGAGGGACAGGCTGGATCATATCTGGATAATTATTAGGTATTATCTAGGGAATTTAAAGCTACAGGCTCAGCTACGCCACCAGACGGCACTTCTTCGCCGAGCATGGGTCGGCGGGAACTGGGATTACGTTGAGGTCGTCGTCGCGAGGGACCTCGGCGGCGAGGTCGGAGATGCCCTGCTCACTAGTTCCAACACTTCTATTCTTATACAACAGTGTTGTTATTAATAACATGTAGGTACTATTGGTTTGATTAGGTTTTCCTGGGTTTCCCTAATCCTGTGCATCGAATGGTGGACCATATAAAAATTGTGCTCCCACATAAGGAAGGTGTGTGATATTATTATTGTAAATATTATTTGATTATTTATTTTGAGACGGGTGTTGGAATACAACAAAATATATCCGTCCCACTTAAGTAGTTTGAGAGTCCTTCTATTTCATATATACTTTACATTGTGCATAACTTTAATATAGTTTATTTATTTTATTTGTTTAGACGCTAGTGTTCCGTCTGGACCAAGCGAGATTAGACACTAGACACACACACCTCTCCTGCCAAATAAAGATAATAAATGAATCAGTGGAAGTTATAACTGTCTTTCATTGGTTCTCAAAACCCAACTGGGCCTGTATTTCCAAAAACCAAAACTTAAATTCAAAGCACATCTAAAGAAATGCAATACACATTCAGATCACGTGAGCATATGACAAGCGTTACAACACATTGGGAAGTCATTATGAAACCACATGGCTTAACGCATGCAAAATAAAGGAAACGGATAGTGTTATTAGTAACAGTCGGCGTAGATCCTATGTCATGTTCGGGCAGACCGGACGATGACTAAGGTGAGCAGTCATTGCGCAGCTATTCGTGCCACAAACGAATGAAAAGGTCATTGTTTAATGTAACGCGCCTGACAACTGTACACACAATTACAAGAACACTTGTAAAACATTTTTCTGTGTATTATTCGTTACTATATAGAGGCTAAACATATTACTCGATTCTTTCGTCCCCTTATCTGTACAGCATTTCAGGCCTAGCGTTCATTACAGTTTATTCTCTTCATTGATAGATATGTGACACCATAATTTACACAACACCTAACAAACAACACACAACAATAACAACAACACACACACACAACAACAACAACAACAACACACACACAACAACAACAACAACAACAACACAACACAACACAACAACAACAAACACATAACAACAACATTAACATTTTTTTTTTTTAAATTTATAGTAGGCAAATAACTTACTGTTGTTACTAATTCAAATTCAAATTGTTTATTGGCACAATTAACATATTATAAACTAAGACGTGTTTGGAGCCTCCCTTTAAGCAAAAAATGCCTGTATTAGGAGACTCCGCTCTTCCATAACATAATAACTAACTAATAAACTACTACTAATTAATTGTTTTATTAGAACTCCTATCAATAGGCAGGCTCCTACTGCCACAGTATAATAATGATACAGTAGTTTATCTTCATAGAAAACGGCCGAAACGACGCGCTACGAAAACTCAGTTAGTCTCAGTTACGCAACAGTTCTAGCGCGCGACCGTTACGCACGGACGGACACATATTTATCTACCGAGCCGCCGCGCCGCCGTAGGTAATTAATTCAAGGTCACTGCCCAGATAAACCACTAGCTTTATTACTCTGTACGTTAGTACTATAATATTATTCTTTATTCTGTGTCTGTACTATTACTGGCGAAAAGTGAGTGTTCTGCACACCATTGCCTACACCTTCCTTCGTGGAATCTAGGCGTGATGTTATGTTTTTATTACTCATTCCTCAAGCTAACCGAAATAAACATTCAAATCCCTACAATTAGTTTTAATTAATGGCATTGTCACACTGTTATTCTGTCGACTGTAGACAAAACGGCATAATGAATGAGAAAACATTTATGAAAGTTTTAATTGCCGGTCGAGGAGCGATATGGAAAGAGATATGGGGACAGTACAGCGTGTATTAATTAAAGTGCTCAGTGAAAATAATCATACAGTTTATTGGGGGCTTTCATATGTTCTGCATCGAGAGCTTTGCTTGGATTTCACTTCAAGATTGCAGTATTGCCTTAAGGCCTCTGCCTCGAATTTTGCGGGCAGCGGGGCGGCAGCGGCGGCGGCGCGTCTCGCATTGTCCCGCCCCGCTTCCGCGCCGCCGTTTTCGAGGTCCGGTCCATTTTTTTTACGCATAAAATCCGGCCGCTCCCGCGCCGCCGCCGCTGCCGCCCCGCTGCCCGCAAAATTCGAGGCAGAGGCCTTACACCGATAGATGATAAACATTATGTAAGCATTTCCTTAAGTATAGAACTATTTAGGGTAGAGTTGACCTTCAATCATCTGTCTGAAGTTAAGAGAAGAGGTGCAATGTATGCTGATTAAAGTACTAACCTTCCTAAATATAGGACCGACACACAGAGATGGGTATTGAAAGAGCTACTTGGATCAATCAGACTTATTCAGGTACGGCCAAGCTGTTATTTAGACAATACGATTGGTCTGGCACTTTTAGCAAAGAACTTGTAGGTGTTGAGGTGACAACTCTATGGAAACGTCAAGTTAAACTTAATAAAATTAACAAACAATTTTAACTTTCAAAATACAAATTGAAACAGTAGTTTACGCATTATAAAAATAGGTACTTTTACAAAGTGATTAAGCCGGCCCGGAAACGCCGCCGCCGTTAAAATCATACTGACAGTTTTTGGTTCAGTAAATGTCAAGCATAAATAAGAAAAAAAAAACAAAAAGGTAGCTAAAGCCTGGCAAAACTGAGAGGCAGTGAAAAGATAGCGCCACAGCGCATGCGTCATCGTCTAACAAACTCATTGGCATGTTCCTTGACCAGATGCTATTGGCGCCACTTGTTTCGATTAGCAGCCCATAAACCATGAGTGCTACCACTGATATGATCAGTTGTTTCTACTATTCGCAGAACAAGATACAAATCAATTGGTTAATGGAATTATATGGAAACATATTCATACTATTTCCTACTAAGGTTTAAAATAGAAGTTATGCGTGTGTTAATGGAGTTCCCATGAATATTACTGCAATGTATTCGGACTATTTTGGAAAGGTTAAAAGAAAGTGTTTAGATCTTTGGCAAGACTATTTTGATGAAAGATCAAAAGAAAAAGGGATATGGTACGAGTATCGAACTATCCAGCCAGAGATTTCTCTGGTTCCGTGGATTGATTGTGACCTCAATAAAAACCTAATTACCCTATCCCCTTATTTGCCAAAAGAGTTTGTTCCGGACATATTTCACCAAATGAAACTTAACTTACTTAATGAGGAAACCTTTTTCTCCAAATTGTAATGAATGTGGAGTGGTTGATGATGTCTTTCATATTCTGATCGAGTGTGTCCAGAATGAAAATACTAGAATTAATTATTTTTTCGGACGATAAAAAAGGTATGATATTGGCTTATGTAATACCATCCTTGCTTTTCCAGTGTCCGATAAGGTTAAACAATTGTACAAGTTAAGGTAGGTAGTGACCAACAATTTTGTGTTTTTCTGCACTGGGCGATGTGGTCGCTAACCAACAAAGCCCTTTAAATAAATTAAAAATAGTTATACCTATGGATCTATGATATACCTAAAGGTGTTATTAGGTAAATGTAAATTTTTCTTCGTGTTAATTATTCATTTATTAGTCATGGTTTTCCCATTATGGGTAAACTAGCTCCCAAGGGTATTTAATCGTGTTTCTAAAAAATACTACAAGGTCTACTGCGAGGTCAATACATTAATTGAATCTTAAGGTCTTACAAAATAATTACCGGAATTTTATTCTGATTCAAATTATCTTCGTTGAACGCCAACATACTGCGCCAGTAATTACGACGAAACGTTCTTATTACCGGGATAAAGTCTGCGTCTTATTGTCAGCAGACAGTATCATCAGATTGACCAAGTTGGCCGACTGTTGTAATCTGCTGGCAAGTGCAGTATCAACAAAGATTACGAATAAACAGAAAGGTAATTGATGTTGACGCCGCCGGGAGCTAAAGTGTTTTAAGAACTGCAACGAAATTAATCAAGTGTTTTATTAGCTAAGCGACTGTGTGAAAATGTCCACGCATTTTTGTGCGCTTACGCAGAGAATATTTCGGGACATGATTGCGTTGAGGTCAAGTGCAAAGTCAGTAACGTTTTATGCGCGTCGGTTGCTATGCTACATTTACGAAACTGTTTTATTATTGAAGTTTTTTTTTGTTGAAAATGTAACACATAACATAACATTGTAATAGGGGTGAGCCTATTGCCATCGAGCGAGCACAAATCCATGCTCCGAGCTGATAATGAGTTTCTGATCGAAAAATCACTTTGCCGGACCTGGGAATCGAAAATCGAGGCAGTCAAAATACAATAAACTTGATAATAGAAGTCTCATTCTAAAGATTTTGTTGAGACAAAACTCAAGGCGAGCAAACCCAAACATCCTTTATTAAAAGAGTCTATGAATTGCTTTAACTCAATCAAAGTGAAACGATACACTGTATAAAGATAGAAAATGACAAAACAAAGTTGCATGCAACGCATGAATGCACCAACTAACACACCCACGTCCCATCCAAAGCATGAATAATGGATACAAATGACGTGCAATTAATTATAAACGAGCTCTAATTATCTCCGGCCAAATGCATCTAACTGCAGGTGACAAGGCCGTCAACAGGCTGGCAAGTGACACTCATAATTCTCAATGTACGCATGTTATGTGCCATGATGCCTGTCGAAACCAATGAATTATAACAGGAATGAATGTATTATACAATTCTAAAGTGGACCGACTATGCTGTTGAGAGCAACGTTCATTTTGAGTTAAGATAGTAATTGCTCTAGATCCGCCTACGTCGAAAGAAATGAAGCATCAATCAAATATAAGTTAAAAATAAAATTTCAAACGTGTGTGGTCTCACTGTTATTGTGAATTGTGACTCTTTCTTGATTAAAGCTCGTCAAAGATAAAAACGAACTGTAATTAAAATGTTTGAGACGTGGGATAACAGTGTTATTTGCGGACCATAAGATTTTTTGAAAGACAACGAAAATAATTATACTTGTAACAATTTGCCCTTCATATTTTAAACTGTACTTTAAGGACGCTATTACAAATAGGTAGTCAAATCATTACTTTTTTACACAAAAGTATGTTTATTAAGTAAAATGCTTTACATTCTTAAAATGTTTTTTGGCCAAATTGTTGATAGATGTGCATGGTACAATTCTGAACTATAAATATAATTTTAAATAGGTACATTTTCTCAATAAATGTACCGAAGTAAAAATTTTCACTCCGGTACATTTATTGAGAAACTAAAGATATACTTTTGTGTAAAAAAACTTTTTTACAAAAAAATACAACCGACTTCCAAAAACAACACTACAAAGTGAAAAATAACTTTAATTTCGGAAGTCGGTGTCTAGTTAAATGTAATAGATTGGGGAAAAAGTTTCTTCGCATTTTTAAAGAAAATTCAAAACATTTTTTAATATACATTATTTACATTTATCTAAAGTATGTAGGTACCATTTTGTTCGATAACTTTTTGCCATCTTGTAGGTAGGGACATGATCCCATTGCTATAGAAATTTTGGGACTTCTGATCAAAATACCGCGACAATGGTTTTGGCAGTCCTCGTGTTAACCTGACACTGCCTAAAGAATTCTGAAGAGACCGAAACAGGTGGAAATCTGAAGGTGCAAGGTCAGGACAATACGGCGGATGCATTAACATCTCCCAGCCAAACTCTCTTAATTTTTGCTGAGTGGCTAAAGATGTGTGAGGTCTTGCGTTATCATGATGAAAAACCACTCCCCTTCTGTTAATTCCGGCCGCTTTCTCTCAACTTCTTGCTTTAATCTCATCAGTTGTTCGCAGTAGAGTTCAGAATCGATGGTCCTGCCTGGTGGTAACAACTCATAATGAATAATGCCCTTCCAATCCCACCACACACACAGCATCACCTTGTTGCGAGTTAACCCGGGTTTCGCCACAGTCTGTGAAGCCTGACCGGCCTTTGATCACGACCTTTTTCGCACGTTCATGTCGTACGTGATCCACTTTTCATCACCAGTTATCAGCTTCTTCAAAAATGGTTCGGTTTCATTATGTCGTAATAAAGAATCACAAATGAGTACACGGTTCATTAGGTTTCTTTCAGTGAGCTCGTGAGGTACCCAAATTTCGATCTTTTTGGTGTACCCAGTTTTTTTCAAATGCGCCAAAACTGTTTTGTGGTCAATTCCCAGTTCTTCACCTACGTCGTAACTACTGATATGCCGATCTTGCTCCACTTTTTCAAAAATGGCATCCATTTTATCCGTACTAGGGCGACCAGAGCGACGTGCATCTTTGACATCAAAATTTCCGGATTGAAAACGCTTAAACCAAATTTGTGCTACTCTCACAGACACTGCACTGGGTCCATAAACATCGCAAATTTTTTTCGCGGCTTGCGTTGCATTTTTACCTTTTTTGTAGTAAAATTTTAAAATGTATTGAATTTCTTCATTAGATGCGAAGTTTGCCGATGACATTGTTTTTGTTGGTGAAGATTTACCTGAGATTCGGAGCAGATTGGAGAAATGCCAACAGAAACTGGAGAACGTTGGCTTGAAAATCAGCAGAACCAAAACTGAATATATTAGGTTGGGGAAAAAGTCTTTTCGCATTGTAGTATGTATGAACTTAAAATAAAATCTCTTTGGCTATACTATTTGTATCTGGCTGGTTTTGGTATCATTGAAAGCTTAAATTTTAAAAAACATAATTCCAAATTCAAATTGGGAAAATGTGTGATTTTCATTTGTTTTTCGTACTGTCAAGATGAGTGAATCTAATGAAGAAATTCGATACATTTTAAAATTTTACTACAAAAAAAGTAAAAATGCAACGCAAGCCGCGAAAAAAATTCGCGATGTTTATGGACCCAGTGCAGTGTCTTTGAGAGTAGCACAAATTTGGTTTGAGCGTTTTCAATCCGGAAATTTTGATGTCAAAGATGCACGTCGCTCTGGTCGCCCTATTACGGATAAAATGGATGCCATTTTTGAAAAAGTGGAGCAAGATCGGCATATCAGTAGTGACGACGTAGCTGAAGAACTGGGAATTGACCACAAAACAGTTTTGGCGCATTTGAAAAAAACTGGGTTCACAAATAAGCTCGATATTTGGGTACCTCACGAGCTCACTGAAAGAAACCTAATGAACCGTGTACTCATTTGTGATTCTTTATTACGACGTAATGAAACCGAACCATTTTTGAAGAAGTTGATAACTGGTGATGAAAAGTGGATCACGTACGACAAGAATGTGCGAAAAAAGTCGTGGTCAAAGGCCGGTCAGGCTTCACAGACTGTGGGGAAACCCGGGTTAACTCGCAACAAGGTGATGCTGTATGTGTGGTGGGATTATTCATTATGAGCTGTTACCACCAGGCAGGACCATCGGTTCTGAACTCTACTACGAACAACTGATGAGATTAAAGCAAGAAGTTGAGAGAAAGCGGCCAGAATTAATCAACAGAAGGAGTGTGGTTTTTCATCATGATAACGCTAGACCTCACACATCTTTAGCCACTCAGAAAAAATGAAGAGAGTTTGGCCGGGAGGTGTTAATGCATCCGCCGTGTAGTCCTGACCTTGCACCTTCAGATTTCACCTGTTTCGGTCTCTTCAGAATTCTATAGGCAGTGTCAGGTTAACATCACGAGAGGACTGCCAAAACCACTTGTCGCAGTATTTTGATCAGAAGTCCCAAAATTTCTATAGCAATGGGATCATGTCCCTACCTACAAGATGGCAAAAAGTTATCGAACAAAACGGTACCTACAAACTTTAGATAAATGTAAATAATGTATATTAAAAATGTTTTGAATTTTCTTAAAAAATGCGAAGAAACTTTTTCCCCAACCTATTATGTTCTGCGATTTCGGCGGTATCTCCAGTTCTGGAGGCATAGCTTGATGGCGCGCTTCTCCCAGTCTGCTCCGACTTTCGGTATCTCGGTTCACTCGTGCAAAGCGATGACGAAGTAGATCGGACGGTTAAGCATAGGATTAACACTGGATGGATGAAATGGCGGCAGGTCACGGGGACAATCTGCGACTCCCGCATTCCCCTTAAACATAATGGGAAGATATATAAAACAATGGTTAGACCTGCTGTCTTGTATGGATCAGAATGTTGGGGCACAAAAGGGATGAATGAAAAGCAGTTGCATGCAGCTGAGATGAGAATGCTAAGAGGGATGTGTGGTGTTACACGAATGGATAGAATAAAAAATGAGTACATAAGAGGAAGTCTTAAAGTGGCACCGGTGACTGAAAAGTTGTGCGGAAATCGGCTGTCATGGTATGGGCATGTGATGCGGAGGAGTGAGGAAAATGTCGTGAGGAAAGTTTTAAGTATGAATGTCGATGGCTATAAGAGCAGGGGAAGACCAAAGAAACGATGGATGGATTGTGTGAAAGATGACATGGCTAGAAAGGGGGTGACTACCGAGATGACGAATAATAGAGAAGTATGGAAAAAAAGGACATGTTGCGCCGACCCCTAATAGATTGGGATAAGGGCAGGAGAATGATGACATACTATAATGCGAAAAGACTTTTTCCCCAACCTAATATTTTCGTTTTTTGTCACCGACTTCCGAAATTAAAGTTATTTTTCACTTTGTAGTGTTGTTTTTGGAAGTGGGTTGTATTTTTTTTGTAAAAAAGTTTTTATTTTTAACTTTTTAGTTGTGTACCTACCCCACACAAATTCTAATACCACTATCTGCAAAACAAACTAGAACATCATCCATATAAAAGTGGGAAAAAATACGTATTATTGAAGCTAACTCAAAAACTACCGAAGCAAAGTTAATCAATTTTATATGGGACCAACTGTGATGTATACCCTCTCGAATAAAACAAAAACTAAATCGGTCCAGCCATCTTCGAGTAATCGGGGAAAATACATAAAAAAAAATAAAAAAAAAAGGTTCCGACGAATTGAGAACCTCCTCCTTTTTGAAGTCGGTTAAAAAGTAATGATTTGACTACCCATTTGTAACAGCGTCCTTAACATTCGAAAATAAACCCGTCACGAGTGAAAACAATGCTGCTGTAACTTTTCACATTTTAGAAAAAACAATAACAAGTTTTTGGCAAAACTGCAATGTGAATGTATAGTGTTCACATTTATCATTTCTAAAAGTATAATTCATAGAAATTCAGATATATTGTGAAACACAAAAAACACAAAACGACCGAAGAATACATAGCAATTTCTTCATTCATGACCGGTTGACCGGTGGATACTGACCGTATCCACCGGTCAAACAGTGGATACGGATACGGTCAAGTCACGCATTTGTCAGGGTGACCATTTAATTATAAATTTTTGGGGTTTGGTAGTGCAAGTATTTACAAAAAGAACGATAGGCCGTCGCATTTTATACTGCGTTGAGTTTGCAGTGAAAAGTCTATTAATTCTTTTTTTATTTAATTTTTGTGGACCGCTCATGAATCAACAACAAGTTCGCCAACACCTTGGTGGAATATTCAGTTTTTGGCATGTTGTCAAACTCAGCTAATGTCGTAGTAGTCTAATTGGGGGATGTCTCCTATCCCCACTCCCTAGAGTTGGGGGTTGTGCATGTTTCATAAGTTCCGGAATGAACTAAGTTTTCTCATTTTAAGAATCAAATCCTTTATGGAACGTCTCACTTGTTACTTGCGAGTCAACCGAGTTAGTAATAGTCCAAAAAAGATATCAAATCGAAAAAAAAACTAGCTTGTACCGAGTTCAATGTATCTCTGTATGTCTTAAAGCCATATGGGCCGGAAGAATAATCAGCAGCCACTAGAAATCATCATTAAATGTACCTTTTGGCCGCGAATACATTATCACCTTTGCACAATTTTCTTTAAAAATTATTTGTGTTCACTAAAATATTGTTCTATGATAGATTTGATAAAAAATAAATGTTACATCTACAATCTGTAAAAAAATCTGTTCCCTACATTTTGACGAGTTATGCGAACATATATCAATCTACTCAGTGGCGTGCACAGAGATTTCAGACAGGGTATGCACATCTAAAATAAAAATAAAAACTTGAACAAGCTGAAACTAGTACCTAAGTTTTTTTCCCGACCGTTTGTTTTACCCGACCTCACCTACCCTAATCCTAATCTTACACTGACTCTTACCGCACGGCGCCATTGGCTTCGCATGATGTTTGTTTGCGACCACAACGAATATCTAAAATATTTTAATCTGAATATCCGATAAAGGTCCAAACATTATTTTTATCTTGATTTGTAAACAAAAAGCAAGGGATAAAATACAATGTGTTTGTGTTATACACAACATGTTTGCCAGTAGGTAATAATTAGGTATGACAAAACTTTTCTATGAAAATAACGAGAGGCATTACCTTTTTTTTTGAGTTAAATAAAACCCGGGTTCACACCTTCCGTTTACAATGAATTTAACTTTTTCCTCAAAATATAACGTCGAAAAGCGGCAGATTTTAATTTATTTAACACACTTCGGCAGCACAGGTCTCACAGGTATAATTTAATTTTTTTTACAAATGATTAAAATAATTACATAATAATATACAGTCAATCACTTGCGCCAAGAAAAACAATCAAATCAAAACAATATGGCGAAAAAACAAACAAACATTGCAAGTTGAATAAAAGCGTGTAAAAACTTTACAATTACAAAATAATACGAACTAATCTTGGTCAATCCGACTAAAAAAGTCAACCCTCTGTAATCAACAACTAAGCGGTGCTTTTACGGCTTCTCAATTTGGACGGGTGCAAAATAAGCTGTGCTTCCAGAACTTAAATACACGCATACATTTTCACGCAACAGTCACACTATTGCTGTGTACTACACGGGTTGCGTTGAATGAAAAATAAGCACGGCGTTGTTCTGCTTATGCCCACCGGGAGCGCTGCCTGCGCGTTTGTCGCCGCTCGCTTCAAGAAATTCGTTTCAAATGAAAATAATAGATGGCGCGTAAATCGCGTTATAAACAGTGAGATAGCGAATAAGTTAGATTAATATAGATAGTACCATGATTTTTCTTGCGTTAAAGTTATTTATCATTTCGAGGGGCATGTATGTATGGGACTACAGGGTATGCAGAGCTTATTTGCATGTATGGAGTGCACGCCACTGAATCTACTTAGCCTTTTCCCAACTATGTTGGGGTCGGCTTCCAGTCTAACCGGATGCAGCTGAATACCATCGGACCTCCACAATCCAGTTACTGGACTGAGACTGGTTGTCAGACTTTCGGGCTTCTAACGACCCGTAACGAATGTCAAAGATCCTCGAATGACAACCGGGACCAACGGCTTAACGTGCTTTCCGAGATATGCGAACATAAATGTAGGGAATAAACGAATTTTTTTTTTGCGATTTCAAGTTTGGTCCCATTGTCAAAGTTGTTCATAATGATGAGTACAATGACCTCTTATCGGATCGAACAGGGTTTTTGTTACACATTGTATTTAATTAAAACAAAGGCGTAAATCGGTCTTCAAGATGTTGCCACCCAGTTTATTATGTAAGTACATAAAATACCAAAAAAAAAACACGTGTTTGAGCAGTTCAAAACTAAAAAACAAATTATTTTGGTAATCCCGAAGCATTATAGTATAAATAACATTTTAGATTTTAGAGTTTCAATCCGTAAAATACTTATGGGATGGGCTGGAGTATCTACACTTTTGTATAGTGTGAATTTCTCAAGTGTGCCCAGATTGCCAAATTCGAAACTATCAAAATAGCGAAAAATACAAAAAAAATATTCAGAAACTAAAACTTTATCATTAAATTCTTCAAAAATAAATTGTCATATCCAGGAATCGAACTCCTTGGTTTAGGAAAAACACGAACACATCCTTTCACCAGCCAGAGAACAATAGGCTAGTTGACAGTAAGAAAAATACCTTATGAATTTTATTATGGTTGTGAGCTAAAAGTATCAAAAATCAACTTAGTTTTGTAAATGATTTTAGATTACATAATTAATATTTTTGAGAAATAATTACGTAACAATATAGCCACTGGTTACGTGACATTGAACGCCAATCAGAGCGTGACACGTCTCACTTTCACAGTCATGTCACTTTGACAAAATAACATTATTTCAGGGTTCCCACCTCAGAATATTTTCCACAAAATTTATGGGACTTTTAAAAAAGAAAAAAATTGCCATCGCAAGTTTTTTTTTTGGAATAGTCAGAAAAAATACGATTGAAATGTATGGTTTTTAGAAATATCAAAACGTAAACTTCAGATGCGTTTTGATAAACAAGCTATTGAGTGTCCGTTTTTATTTTGAAATCGAAATTAATCGATTTGATTCGACAGTAATAATCGATGGTATCGATTATTTGATCTGATATCGAACGCCATAGGGGAAATTCATAAGCACAGGGTGGAAACATTGTTTGTTTTTACTTGTCTGACAGCAGACAATCTAGTCACAAATGTCACAGATTTGACGACTAAGGGACTTTTACCGACATTTAAAACGGCTGTTTAGTGAATCAGTTCTTTCCTTAGGAATTTGACACAAACCAACTGTTTAACCCGTCGCGCGCTAATTAGCAGACACAATTGAAATTCTATTGTTATCTGTACACATGGTGTGCAATCGACATTTTAAGAGATAAATACCTAACCGGTGGTTGAATGTTGTTGAACACAGGCCTATAAAGATGATGACATCACTCGAGCCGCCATTACTGTGTGCCCCGTTTTGACTATAAGAATTAAATTGATTTTGAATTATTAGTATTGTTAATGTTAATATTTTGATGAAATATTCATGTTTTATGTGTCGTGATGGCCCAGTGGTTAAGGCCTCGCCTCTCATGCACGAGGTTGTGGTTTCAAATCCGGGCAAGTGGGTACCAATGTCACTTTTTCAATTCATATGTAAGTACTTTTTGAGTTTATCTTGGACATTAGGTACTGACATATCGGTGAAGGAAAACATCGTAAGGAAACCTGGACTTATAGTTAATATAAGTCTGAAATCGCCAACCCGTCATGAGCAAGCGTGGTGATCAATGCTCGTGCCTTCTCTGTGTGAGAAGAGGCCTTTGCCCTGCAGTGGGACAGTAATGACATTATTATTATATTCATGTTTTAAAGAAAAAAATTAATCCACAAAGAACATTTTTAATCGGTTTCCTAAAAACTGTCAACTAGTCTATTAGTATTTTTTAATCTAATGATGCAGCAGATAACTGGTATGGCAACATTCAGATTTTATGCAGAGCACCTTCAGCAACGTAGGTAGGTACCTATATAAACACAGAATTTATATTTTCGGTCATCAGATTACAAGGTAGACACTTCAGCCCAGCCGAATTCAAATCCTTAAACATACTAAATAACAGAATTGAGAATCACACATTATTTTTTCATTAAATAGGAAAATAAGTTTTTAAGATTGTAGACCAGCAAACCTAGAGAGACGACGACCGCAGCTTCAGTGACGTATCCCGCGACGATGTCCTGCATGTTCTTGTCTTTGATGAGATCTGCAGGCTCCGGGTTGCTGTCAGCCACCTGAAATACATGAAAATATACTAATAAGAAAAAGGTACAACAACATTCTATGAATATACAGTTTTTTTTTAAACTTATGGAGCAAAACATATTGCTTGCTTACGAATCGTAAAAAATTACGATTCGTAAGCAAGCAAGAAAAATACGTAGAGGAAGACGGATGAAAAATCGGGAGGTTGATTTGCCAAAAGATGACGAAGAACAGTTTTGGACAGGAATAAGCGGAGGGAAATAGAGGAGGCCTATGTCGCAAGACAGCCTGACAGGCACCCTAACTGCGTAACATACTTTCAATCACAATCTGCAATGAATGATTTTAAAGCTAATACATTGCTTCATATTTTCGAAAAATTTGTCTGCTCAACAACGTAAAGAACGCAATGAATGTTGTTGAACTGTCAAAATGAAAGCCGTTCCTACTGTTAGTGTGGTACGCAATTATCCCGCTGGTAGCTCATAATTGCTAATCTTAGGGCAAATTTTTCAATAGTCCGATAACTCAACCGAATAATAAATATCAATTTGACAGCTTTTGTATTATAGAAAATATGTCAAACTGTCTTATGTGCCAAGAAGGGTCAGAGGAAATAAAGGTTATTTTTACTTTTTATCTATTTTAAGAAGGTTGGAGATGGAGGCAGACAGGTAGGCCTGCGACTGAGTGGCGTCCAATAATGGGTGTTGGAGTATCGGCCGTCCGGCGGCGAGATGGACGGACGACATGTTGTTATCGCGATTAGAACTTAGATGAGACAGGCGAAGTCGGGCTGTGGATGATGATGACGAACAAATTGTCAACGCAGACCGGCGAAGGCGAACACTCAACCAGTGGCGGAGAGCAGTTTATAGGTTGCAGGCACGCCGAGCGACCAAGCCGTCACACCTCCATGCGACTCGGAGCGCCTCCAAGCGCCTTCACCGCACGCAGTTCTACAACGCTTCGCGCCGCTTTGTGTGTTTTTATTTCGGAACACAAGTAGCACCCGTCAATCAATCTGCCTAGCCTTTTCTCAACTAAGTTGGGGTCAGCTTCCAGTCTAACCTCCTATCTGACCTCCACAACCCAGTAACAGGGTAATACGATACGCCTTGGTAAGACTGGTTGACAGAGTTTCGGGCTTCTGACGAACCGTAACGACTGTCAAAGATCCACAAATGACAGCCGGGACCAACGGCTTAACGTGCTTTCCGAGGCACGGTATGTAAAGATGGTCACTCATCTACTGACCAACCCCGGCAAGCGTAGCTTAACCTGATGGATCGACCCGTATGCATTAGTAAATAAAATCGACTTTCAGTTGTTATACAAATACTCGCTTCGCCGCCTCTCGGTCTGTGCTAACTCGAAGAAGTAATCATACTTCCTTACCTTCTTCAATATAATTTTCACTCTATCCGACGCTCTTCTAATGCTGTTGATATTTGTGACCATTTTCTTTGCCGCATTATTCAATTGCCCACAAATAATAGAGTCTGGTTGTTCAAATTTAATTTGTTCCTGGATTTTCTTGTATTCCCGCAGAATATACTGCAAGGTCGCTTCTAATACGTATATTTGATGGAGGTGGGATCCCAGGGCCGTTAAATAGTTTAGCATGCTGGAAAAGTAACATTTTAATCTAATTAGAAAAGTTAACGCTCGTATGTATTACATAATTATTTCTGTATCTATCCATGACATCACAGCAGGCTCTATCAGAATACCAGCGCTGCCACACTTACTTTTAAATGTCATAGCATCATGCTGAGATAGGAGCCTTTTGGCCTCGTACGGGACTTTGTTTTTATTAATTTAATTTTACTTTTGTTTTTTTTTTTCTAGTTTTAAGTGTTTGGTTTAATTTGTGATCTTCCTGTGCGAGTCTCAATGAATACTTTTTCATTATTTTTCTAGATACTGCCTCATTAGTCTAGTGGCTGCAAGTGATACTGCTGAGCATGAGGTCCTGGGTTCGATTCCCAGGTTGAATAAATAAAAGTATTATTGGTTTTTTATCTGGAATTTCTCACCAGCAGCTCGGAGTCTGGATTTGTGCCCGGTTGATTGATGGCGATAGGCTCGTCCCCTATTACATGGGACTTAAAACATAACTGGCGAAATGTGGGGGTGTACGATTAGGTACATCCCTGTCCAACCCTTCGGGGAGAACAGGCGTGATGTCACATTGTGTAGAACATGTTTACGAATTCTGAACACCGAATGACTGAATAGCCTATGTTTTAGCTGTAGAATGGGATAGCGTTACCTTTGAATTTATCGGCAATATTTTGGTGATAAGCTGAACTATTCAAGATATCTAAAATCGAAGTAGAAGAAACGGTTGTTAACAGCGGCATTGCAGTGGCTGCTGCGTGCTTAACATTATGAACTAGTCATTACCTCCATTTTGTGCTAAACTGTTGTCCCTTAGTGGATTCAGATTACCAGTCATATCACCTGTATTTCCCAATAAACCAAGCAGGCAGCTATTGAACAAAACAATTCGCCCATAACTAAGCAAGTTCTATTGAACAAGAGTTGAACCACTCTATACATACAATAATATCCTAATATTCATAGCTACCTAAAATTTTCGGGCTTTTGAGCAGCCATTCCGACCACAGCTTTAATTTTCCAGTTCCTTTTGTGAAAGCTTCGAAGTCCACTCCTTAGTCTTTGTCGTTCGTACGGTAAATCCATTCCCAAATGTATCATATCATTTTCTTCTAGCAACAGGAACGTTCTCAAATCCATGCCAGTCTTCATAATGGTGCTCGTGAAATTTTCAAGGTGCATACCGTATAATAGATGCGGGATTTCGCTCCTGTAATCTGGCCTGTAAATACAGTGTTTACTCTGAGCTCCTTACAGAAAAATAAATTTCACAATTGAAATATTGCTATCACATTTTAAACAGGCTCTGTGACTGCACCCATTGACTACTGAACCATAATAGAATTTTAATGAAGGGTTATGTCGTTTTAATAATTTACAATTAAGATAACAAGTCTCTTATACTAATAATTATTATGTTCAAGAATAAATAAATAATTCCAAGACAAACATTCAAGCCAATCTGGTTGATAGTATAGCAATCCACGTCGCTAAAATAAGCCTAGGCAGCTGCAATAAACGCTCATTTACTTAAACTTACTACATTTAAATAAATACCTTTGTCCTTTCTTAATTCCTGGGTAAAAATCATGCCAAGATGTTAAATCCATATAAAACGAGTCTTCATGTTCCTCCGGAATTTGAAGATGTCTTTTTAATATTTCAATAATGTTATTGTAATCGTGTAACTCTGCCAGGTCTAAAGCTGTGCGGTTATATTTGTCAACTTCGGTCATTCTGGCACCTCGGGCTATAAGGATTTCTAATATTTCTGGCTGATTGTGGTGAGCTGCCCAGAATATTGCCTGTAATTGAAATACATGCGAATTATTAATAAGTATGGCATGTCACTGAGAGAGCAGTGGTGGCCCAGTGGTAACGGCCGCGACTTACGAATTGTAGGTCACAGGTTCGAATCCAGACAAGTGCTTTACTTTGTATAAATTATTTCATCACCACTGCTCTCAAAACGGTGAAGAAAAACATGGTGAGGAAACCGGCATGTTCTAGAACCAAAAATCGAAGACATGTGACATCTACCAACTCGTACTGGGCCCGCGTGGTGGATTACGGCCCGCTCCCTCTTGCCGAGAGGACGCCTGTGTCCCAGCAGTGGGAACATTATAGGTTGATTATGTAACGATTTCTTTGCCCTATTACCTATTGTATATTAATAGGCTATAAAAAATAAAAATAAACACCCCATGGACATGAGTATCACGAGTACCCACAACACAAGATTTTCTAAAAGCCTGCGCCAGTGCGCTCCTGTGTACATAGTCGGGTCATAAATACTGTTATGTTCCGAATTTTGAATTTGATGATGGCCTGTCACTTGCTGCACTGTTGGGAAGCTAACACAAGTACAGTGAATTGCTTGTCAGTTCTAACACTGAACACAATGAAAATCGCTCTTACTGATAAGAAAACAACTTTTTTACAAAAAATACAATCGATTTCCAAAAACAACACTACAAAGTGAAAAATAACTTTAATTTCGGAAGTCGGTGTCTAGTTAAATGTATTTTCGTTTTTTGCCACCGACTTCCGAAATTAAAGTTATTTTTCACTTTGTAGTGTTGTTTTTGGAAATCGGTTGTATTTTTTTATGGGTGGCAAAAAACGAAAATACATTTAACTAGACACCGACTTTCGAAATTAAAGTTATTTTTCACTTTGTAGTGTTGTTTTTGGAAATCGGTTGTATTTTTTTATGGGTGGCAAAAAACGAAAATACATTTAACTAGACACCGACTTTCGAAATTAAAGTTATTTTTCACTTTGTAGTGTTGTTTTTGGAAATTGGTTGTATTTTTTTGTAAAAGTTTTTATTTTTCACTTTTTAGTTATGGTACCTACCCCACACAAATTCTAATACCACTACCTGCAAAACAAACTAGAACATCATCCATATAAAAGTGGGGAAAAAATACGTATTATTGAAGCTAACTCAAAAACTACCAAAGCAAAGTTAATCAATTTTATATGGAACCAACTGTGTGTTTGTGTGTGTGTGGTCTCGAATAAAACAAAAAAAATCCAAATCTGTCTAGCCATCTTCGAGTAATCGGGAAACATACATGACGAATTGAGAACCTCCTCCTTTTTGAAGTCGGTTAATAAAGATGGTATCAAAGTCAAATTTTTACCATGGAAGTACCCTTGATTGTGCAATAATTTTTGCTTATCACTAACATTTATCTGCAACCAGTAGCAATTCAATTTTAATAAATCTTCCAGCCAGTATTCTGAGGATGTTGTATATTGTGTTCCAGAGGCATCACAACTCGTAGCAATTAATGTACCCATTTCAAATTGGTGCAAAAGTCAAGGATGTCAAATATGGAACTTCTACAGAACTATCCATCCCAATGGTATCCTATCGCTCTTTTTACTAATTAACAATAATATTTTTAACACCAATGTTAATGGGCTGAATTTTCCCTGAGTGATAATAAGTCCTTCTGTTGTAGGTACATTTTTACTGTCGTAATTTTGTATTTTTGTTATAATAATTTTGTCTTTTTGTGTTGAATGAAAACTAAACTTTACTTACTGTCCATCCCTGCATATCTCTTATTTCAATATTCACTTTCAGATCTACCAGTTTCTGCACAACGGCAACTCTGCCACATCCAATGGCTTTCATAAGAGGAGTTTGTCCATAGTTGTCAATACAATTCAGTTTGCAGTCTTTTTCTATCAAGTCTGTCACAATGTTGTATATGGCTTCATTGCTGGCACTGCTGTTTGAGCATGCACTCATTATGGGTGTCATGGAATCTGTAAAATTGCTGTTTATTTCATTATTTACCTTAAGTTAAACCACTTTGACATGTTACCTATACTAACAGCGCCCCGAGGTTTCACCCGCGAAAGTCTCGAACCCGTAAGAATATTGGGATAAAAATTATCTTGTGTTACTCCAGGTTATAAACTATCTGTGTGCCAAATTTCATCAAAATCCGTTCAGTAGTTTTTACGTGAAAGAGTAACACATCCATCCATCTTCACAAACTTTTGTGTTTATAATGTTAGTAGGATTCTGTACTTGTAGTTAAAATTGATGATGGAAATGACTGACTGAAATGGAAACTTAGTTGTGGTACCTACCCCACACAAATTCTAATACCACTACCTGCAAAACAAACTAGAACATCATCCATATAAAAGTGGGGAAAAAGTACGTATTATTGAAGCTAACTCAAAACTACCCAAGCAAAGTTAATCAACTTTGATGTATACCCTCTCGAAAAAAACAAAAATTTTTCAAATCGGACGACTCTGTAAAAACTTATGCGTGGTCATACATAAAAAAAAAACGTGTCGAATTGAGAACCTCCTCCTTTTTTTTTCGTCGGTTAATTAAACTTACCCGCACGATAGTTGGGATCAGCACCCTGTTCCAACAGGTATTTAACAATATTATCCTGCGCGTGGAAACATGCATGCATTAGCGCAGACCAGCCACTTTCTAGCTTATCATTCACATTGTTATTTAATCCTGAAATAAAACAAAGATTTTATGATTACTTGTAAAAAATACAAGGTTTATAACCATTACAGGTCATCATGACTTAGAATAGAAGTAGAGTTGAACCCTTTATTTATTTATTTATTTTATTTATCATTTATTTGCAGACATTTGAGTCCATAGAATTAATCACAAAATAACATAATAATGTCATAATAGAAACAAAGACGCAAATAATCATAAAAATAACACAATACACACACATTATAAAAATCACAAATAGGCATAATAATAATAATAAAGATTATTATTATCGGCTGGTGCCTCCTCGTCATTTGAAATTGTCTAAGGGGCCTCTGCGAGTTGGCTTCGGCCCCTCGTACGCCTTCCAAAGGACCGGGACCCCAGGGTCCCGAGATAAGCCAAAAAAAAAAAAATAAAGATTAAACTATGTGTGCAGTCTCACCCATCGTCCAAGCATCGGGCAGTCCCGAGGTTGTGATATTGGGCGAGACAATAGATAATCAAATTGTGCCTCATTACTCGGGGTTCAATAGGTTAAAAACCTTGTTTATCATTATCAACACTGAGTTGAAAATCAGGCTGTGATTGATTTATATTACCAAAAAATGCCATAAGTTTTTTCTTTTGTGAACAAGACTAATTTTTATGAGGGTTCATTTTGTAATATTGTATATCATATCAGCTCATAGACCTTATTTATCAGAAAACATGTGTTAACTGTTAAATCTTATCACACCCATGGTTAATTATTTTTTATGGACTAACCAGTGTTAAAAGAATTAGGAAAAAATTATAGGAAAATAAATTTTACTTGTAGTGACAATTTCTTGAACTTCCCTTAGATTTGCATTGATGATGGCATCCTGTATGTCCATTTCAAGTTTTTTTTTCTCATTTTGCTGTTGATGTTGATAGTAATTTCTAGGCTGAAATATAAAAAAGTATTTGTTATATTTTGGTATTTTTAATTGACAAAATACATAATAATATTTTGACATATTATATGTAACATATTCATTATATTGTATCAATTACATGGTTTCAACCTATTAATTAAACCTAGAAGATTAGATAGGTACTTTATAGGATTGATGCTATCAAGCCTCGACAATATTATACTGGCTGACATTCAATCATTTAAATATGGAATGTATTCTAGAAAGACTGGGATGACAGATAGATTCTGGGGAGGGCTCCACGTAGAACCAATTTAGTTAAGGAGTGTGAATTATAATTTATCTGAAGCTTAAAATACAGAGGGCATCAGCCGCATATAATTAGAGTCCCTCTCGTTTTATTATTAATTCAGTAAATCTCCTACTGTGAGGTTCGAGCCCTCACAGTACTCAACAGAGATTTTGTTTTATATGGTATAGGTACTTGAGATGATTGAATAGACTAAGACTTGCTATCTGTATAATACGCAGTATGGGCTCAACAGTTGAATATCGACGACGTCTAGTAGGTACCTCTGACGGTGTAAATAAACCTGAGATCGACCCAGATCTAGTTCTTACAATATCTACACACTTGGTTTGTTTTACGAAAAAATGAGCTTACTGAATGTTGGTTGGAGCTTACTGACAGGCTGTATTATGTTGGCGATTATTACAAAAAGATTAAAATGTATCAACAAATACAAGATCAATAGTTACCGGCTTTTCGTAGAAACCGTAGTCCTCGTCGCTGTCCGAATCTGACTCTCCGCCGGGTCTGCCTGGTACATATTGAGCCATTATATTTTTAACTCCAAATTATTCATGAAATAAATTATGCTTTCTCGTTTTTCTAGAACTTTTCATTTAAATTATTAAGCTAGTATAGGTTAGGTTCCAATTCAAAACAAAAGTTTTTGGTTAATGACAATTGACAGTAACAAAACACTGACACAGACCGACACTTGACAGTTAACAAATAACATTGAAAGACCTAGTGTTGCCAATAGCAATAAGTATTAGTGCGTTCAAATGATAAAAGTTGTGCTGCGTTTCCGAAAATGTTTGAAAAGAATAAAAATTAAGTATTAATTTTTTGTTCACGTTACAAACATGACCTTACATTATATTGTTTATCTGGGCGGCGGTGGTCTCCAAACTACGTATTCGTTTCATAAATTCTGTCCATATCAAGTGTTTAGAGCATTTATCAATTATTGTGAAAATAATGACATATTTTCAATTTTAAATAATTTATATAAGGGAAGCTAAGTAAAAACTTACATTGTGGAATGTCGGTAAAAATATACAGTTTTACATGTATAATAATTTACAGAAATAACCTCCTTGATTTTCGATACAACCCCGTAATGTGCGAAACCAGTCAACGATAGAATCACGCACGACATTGAGGCCATTGCTTTGATGAGGGATAGCTTCAGCGACTCCAAATTTTTATGTGGTTCTGCGCAAGCTTTTTCCTCAAATGCTGCCATATTCTATAATCCAAGGGATTAAGGTCCGAACTGGAGGACGGCCAATCTTCGTGCGTGAATAAATCAATTTCATGGGTGTCCTACCAGTTTTGCGTAGCTATAATATAGGTATACTCTTGACTTTATGAGCCGGTGCAGAATCTTGTTCGAACACCCAGTGGCGATTTGCGAACATTGTTCGTTTAAGAGGCTCTACGAGGTTTTGAAGAACCGTATTTTGGTACACACGGCTACACATCAAGCTATACATTTCTAGTTTACACTGACCTCTCATTGTGAGGAAATCCTATATAATGCGAGATCAGCTTATACTGGAAAAATATAGCTTGATCTGTGGCCGTGCGTACTGGGTTTTACACCTTTTTCACAAAAATACATCTCAGTGGGGCCCGAATACGATACTCCAAGCCAAATTATCACCGATGAGGGATGATGACCACGTTGAAGGCGCGGGACACGGTTGCTCGCTTCATCACTGTTGTGCTTGTGAGCATACACCTTGTCGTTTTGCTTATTGAGCTCTCTTCGACAGTAAAATTTTTTTTTATCTAAAAATAAGATTTCGCGGTATTTTTTTCCCGCGTATCGTCTCAACAAAACGCGTGATCGTTGAAACCTAATTTTTTTCAAACAAGCATTCAGGAGGTGGGTTGTTATTTTACGGCAAGCCCGTAACCCGAGTCTTCATTGAACAGCCTTTTTACCGTGGTTTTGTTTAAACCCATCTGAAGAGCCAACAGTTTTTGCTTTCACACGGGATTTGTTCGAATTTGCGCCTTGATGGCTTTGATCACCGGTCGATTGCGACCCGTACGAGGTCGACCACTCCTCACTCTGTCTTCTATTCTTGAAACTTCCTCGTATCGTTTAATAGTGCGATAAAAGAACCTTTGTGTTATTTTCAAGTTTTTTAGAAGTTTGAATATTTCACTTGCAGCGTATCCACAACGATGCAACGCAATGGAGAAGAAAAGAGAAAACTGTCAAATCAGTACCTACCCGTAGATGGCGCTAAGTGTTTGTTACAAATGAAAGAATGATTAAGTGTTTGTTAAAGAAAGTAAGTAAACAATATTTTGTTATTTTGTGTCTTACTTATATCCAAAGACATTAAATATTACTTAACAACTTATATCAATATAATGGGTCGTTGTGTAGCCTTTGGATGCAAACAAATAGGCGTTGACAAATTCCCAAGTAATTTTTTAAGAGAAAATGGGAAAATGTACTGAAATTAATAAACTTCAAATGAAGTGATTTTTCGAGGCTGTGGGAAACTTTTCAAAGACACAGACTGCGAGACCACTTCTAAGACGGCAGGTTGGTATGATACCTATTATCAGTGATGTTTTTCTATTACTTAATAATAATTAAAAAAGCTTCCTACCTGTGAAGAAACCTTTTTTAACAATTAGCTTTACATCTAGTTTATCATTAGTATCATTAAAAAGCCAAAAATTAATGAGTTAAGTTTATTTTGTAACTTATAAAACCATAATATTGTCCAGAATACGCTTAAAAGTTGATGAAAATAATGTTAAATATAAATAATGTACAGACGCCAGCACATCAAGCTACTACAATCTGTCAAATTTCTTTATTTAATAGATTTTCGTCTTTTATCGCTACAGTATTAGGTTCAAGGTTGATTGGGAAAATTTGACAGTTTCGGGTGGCTTGACCTGCTGGCGTCTGTACTTACCATAAACAACAAGCTTGGCTTTTTTCCATGTTACGATAGTCCTCTTTTTTTCAACTCCTTTTTCAGCTTGTCGATACGCCAGTTATAATACATTGTGAATCAACACAAATAGGCGAAAAAAACACGCAAATACTTAAAAATCGTCCACACAATGCACATGTTTTTGTCAAAGACTTGATAGGTAAGAAACCCACAGCGCTCTCTTGCGGCGAAGCTTCCAAAAACGTACTTAAATAAAATATTCAAAATTAGAACGTAATTTAATCTTCTTATTAGATTTTATTTGATGTTTTCGTCTGCATTCCAAATTCAAAATTCGGAACTTAAGAAAGACAGTATATGACCCGACTACGTAGGCAGGGGCGCACTGGTGCAGGCTTTTAGAGAATCTTGTGTTGTGGCCTTGTGGGTGCTCATACTCACCCATGGGGTATACGCTGTACATTGTTGTACGCTGATTTTTACTGCATCACAGAATAACCATACTTAGTACATAATGTTTTAGTGTCCGACGAAAAGTTAGCTACATAGTTCGCTATGCTGTTTAGTGCTTTTATACTTCCACTAGCTTCTGCCCGCGACTTCGTCCGCGTGAAATTTCTTGTCCCCTCCCCCCCGACCCACCCCGTCGTATCGCATCGTCTGCCCGCGCTATTACTTCGTTTGCGTTTAGCATCCTTTCTGTCAATTTTTTCGTTTTGCTCGGCTCCCTAGCGTGATGTTAAATAGCCTATGTCCAAGCCATCCACATCGCCTGCCCGCGCTATTACGTGATATTGCTTCGTTGGCGCTTAGCGTTCCTTCTGAATTTTTTTTCTTTTTGCTCGGCTTCTAAGGGCCCTAGCGTGATGTTGAATAGGCTATAGCCCTCCTCAAGAACTGGGCTATAAAATGCAATAAGAATTTTTCAAATCCGACTGGGGTACCTAGTTCCAGAGATTAGCGCGTTCAAACAAACTAATAGAAAAAAAAACTCTTCCGCTGTATTCCACCGACATTATTAAAATAATAAATCGAGAGGGTCGTCAATCCGCGGAAAATCTCGCAATTCAGAAAAATTACATAATTAATAATTTGCACAACGCCATCAAAGGGTCCGCACTAAGCATGTTCTATGCTCAAGAGCGACCGGTATGAATGAAAGATATTTTGCGTTTTAGTCATTTTCATTTGTATTATTAGGTCCATGGTCATTTTATATTGTTCTGTGTTGTAATTATCTGTTTAATCTGTGGTGCATGCAAGCACAAATGCTAGCAGGCAGTGTTGTAAAATCAGAAGTTTATACTTAGTATTTTATTAACATGGTGTCAGAAGTGGGATATCTCCGAAACTATATGACCAATTGCCATACTGTAAAGGCCAAATCTTATCTCCATCCTTGTGATCATAAAATAACTCATTTGGCTAAGGATGAATGGTTTGTTGTTTAAATAATCATCCAACCTAAGTATGTCGAAAAAATACTTTTTTTAAAACAATAAAAGAAGTATAAAAGATAATAGATCGATATATGGTGTCGCGGACTTTTTTGTAGAATTATTTAGGACGGACCTGGCTGCCATACATTGTTCTCAATTTTAAAACAACCGTTTAAAAAACAACCGTTTAGGCAGCGTGTTTTAGAGGTATTTCTTTCCGACTTGCTAGACAAAAATTGTGATAGCTGGGCTAATATGCATGATAAAATATATTTTATAGCACTCAGGATTAATGTAGCTTCCCCAGTGAAAAAAATTATAATATTATTATCATTATTAGGTACAGAGTCCTCTTTTAGCTGCAGTCATCCAGATTTAAGTAGGTAGGTACCTACCTTTATGTAATACCTTAATATTATTACAGAGTCCTCTTTTAACTGCAGTCATCTAGATTTTCTGAAAGGGTAAAATCCTTTTGGAAATCAGGATCTTTCTAATAGGTGCGATAATAGCCATATTTTGTAGATGCTGTATACCTACTGCATAATAAACTGAGGTGCAAGACAGTCAACAAGTTGTAGGTAATACCTACTACTGTAAACCCATCACTTGAATACTGAACCCTTAATTTTGCGAGTACCTAGTAAGGACCGAATAAAGTAAGTAACCTACCTATTATAGGTAAATAAATAACTATGACTTGACTGTTCAAGCAATTAAAAAAGCTTTGTGTTTGAATGAGTGGATGCCTACTTATCTTTGAAAACAAAAGCAATGAGTCTCAGTCAATTTGAAGAACGCCGAGTAAAAAGTCTGAAGTACAATTCACGAGGTTGGGAGTTATTCTCCGCGTCGAAAGGTAAGGATAATAGGCAACAGTTCCAATTAGACGACGAGGGCGTTTGTTAACATTTAATTAACGTCAGGGAGCTATTGTGTCGGCGGCGGCGCAGACACCAGAGCCGGGCTTCGTTGCTATGTCTTGATGAGCTGCAGTCGCAATGTTTCCAATTACAACAGTTTTTTTAGAACGCCACATCGCCTTACTAACCCGTTGGAACAATGGGTGGGTCGACTTTTATGCTGGGACGTTATTAAACGTTAATTACAAGACTTTAGTAAACAAACTTTTTATAGGTTACCTATATACAGGTTATGGAGAGGTACCTATATATTTTATGTAAGTACAAGTTTTCAATTCCTATGGGTGTGAAGTTTATTTCTGTAGGTACCTACCTATGTGTTTCCATCTTGGATACTGAAAAGATAAAAGTAACTACACTTCTGGACACATCTATTGGCCCACCTTAGAGTTTAGGTTTCTATGGCCCCTACCGAAATATGATTGCTAGATTGAACAAAAACTGTTGATGCAGTTTTAAACTTGATACATTTTACCATCTTTTTCGATCGTATTGTTTTAAATTTGAATTCAGAATACCATACGACATGGAGCTACGCCTAACAAGTCGGATATGCGCCTTTTTAAAGGAAATTGATTTTTGAATAAAAAACATGTTTTATCAAATAAAGGTTTAATTTAATAACGCGTGTTGCCTCCATGGGCATCTACCACAGCTCTCATACGATTAGGCATAGAGTTTAACAACCGCTCTATGAAATTTTGAGGGATCATCTCCCATTCCTCTTCTATGACAGTTTTCAACTCCTGCATCGTCTGGGCAACTGACTGACGAGCCCTAACACGTCTTTTTAGCTCGTCCCACATGTGCTCAATGGGGTTCATGTCTGGGCTTCTGGCTGGCCAGTCCATAACTGTGATGTTCACATCCCGAAGATATTCCCTGACGATGCCGGCCGCATGGGCTCTTGCATTATCATGCATAAAAAGGAAATTTGGGCCCACATAGTCCGCGTATGGTATCACGTGAGGTCCTAAGCACTCACGAATGTACCTTTCAGCATTTAATGTTGGCAGCCGTGGTCCTGTAACAACCTCAAGTTGAGTTTTGCCGCTCGCGGATATACCGCCCCAGACAGTCCATGAGCCACCGCCATAAGCAACCCTCTCTTCAAAGCAGCATTGTGCGAAACGCTCTCTCTTACGTCGGTAGACCTTCTTCCTTCCATCATTGCCATGTAACACAATTTTAGACTCATCAGAAAAGAGTACACAGCTCCAATCTTGCTGTGTCCAATTTAAATGACTGCGTGCGAAATGAAGGCGCGCTGTTCGGTGGGCTCGCGTTAGTTTGGGGCCATTAGCTGGCTTGTGTGGTACCATATCGCGTTCTTTTAACCTTCTCCGAACAGTTCGAGCGCTCACAGATACTCCGTGGAAGTCGCGAAGTTGGTTTTGTATCTCAATGGAGGTAAGGTGACGATTTCTCAAGCTGGTCGTCACGATGAATCGATCCTGCCTTTCAGTTGTGACCCGAGATCGTGGCCTTCCTTGGCGACGAACAAAGCCGCCAGTCTCTAGGTACCTCCGATAAACATTTCGGACCGCAGATCGACTTAAATTAAGTTGAGCACTCACGTTTCTTTGGCTGTGTCCGGCCTGAATAAGTGCCACAGCTTGGGCGGCGACTTCAGGTGAAGTATCCATAGATTATTGATAGAACCTCACCTTAATGTTAAGAATAAGTAATGTTTATTGCAAAACCAAAGACATCAATCACTTTTTCAAGAATTAAATCCAAGTAAACCAATAAAACCAAGTTTTCTTAGTATTCGATTGTTTGATATCAACAAACAGGCTCCAAATTGTCTTTTGTTTCTTTAAATTCTGTGTTCGAAATTCAAAAAAAGACTATTGAATGAAATTGTGAATGTGCCAGGTTCAAAACTGCATAAAACTTTTTGCTCGACCTAATATAAAATTTTAGCTAGGACCAAATGAAACTGAAAATACAAGGTGGGCCAAAAGATGTGTCCAGAAGTGTATAAGGTAAGTTTAGTAATTACCAAACCCTTCTATTTTTTTCAGTTTCAATTTTAATTACATCGCGTGTTTAGAGGGTTGATAAAAAATAACTGATTCCCAAGTCACAGATATAAACGGTTTGGGAGCCAAGGGACCAACGTTTAAGACTTAGGTATATGCTCTAAACTGATGAATGTCATGTCTGTAACAAAGCCGTAACTTTTTGAAATTAAAGAATTTTATTTTATTATAAGACTAGAGCCCAAAATACAAAATTGCTACGAGGCAGAATAGTCACAAATATAATTGTACGGTAATTTTTTACTGGTGGTCGAAAAAATGTTTGTGAATGTAATAGGGATTTTTCTCAGCGACGTAGAAGGTAAAAGATTTGATTTATCGTAGTCGGTTGGTGAGGCGCGCTGACCACCCGGCCGGCCGGTCCGCAGCAGGGCCGCTCGCCGCCCGCCCGGACGCGTTATTAAACTTTTCCCCATATTAAACATTCCGGAGACGAATACATTTTATTGTTGCCTCGGACCGACGTCAGAGGCCCCTACAAAGCGAAACTCAAAGACGGCAATTGCGAAATAAATTGAAAGCAATTTGATATTGCGTTGTAAGTAATAGCCGTCAGAACCCACAAGTCTGTAAGAGACATTTTGTATGCAATTTAGAAAAATTTCAACGGGTCATTTGCTTGTAGCTGTTCGGTTGAATGCTGAACTGGAGATTTATGGTTTACTGGTAATAGACGGACTTATGAGTTGTTATAGGTACCCTTACCTAATACGTAAAACGATTCTCAATCTTCAAGTTTGTTCAGTGAACATAATAACATCTGAAGACGTATAAGCAAACAATAACGTAATTATTATAAACTCAGTGAATGTGTACGTACACTGACTTAATGTAGGTATAGATAAACCATCCAATTAGACGCCGGCTTTGTTAACTTTTAATTAACGGAGTTGTGTATAGAATAAGTAAGTATAAGTAGTAGGTACCTACTTATAGGTAAATTACTACCTAGTAATAACAGGGCTTCTAACTTATACTCTTGACGCTATTAGAATACCTACTGTTGTAGGTTGTAGCCATAATTTATTTGTAATGATGACATATAATAAATCATTAAATTATAATTTGTTCCGTGAAGGAAATAACTGCAGAAGGTCGTGGACATATTAAGGTTTTGATACGGAGAACAAGCAGCCAAATGATCGAACTTAATATTTTTGCCTAATTTCCGAAGTAGATTTAAGCCACTGGGTTCAATACCACAATCTCTGAACCATCTTTAGATAGCTTGTTGTAACACTGTACTAATGCATGAGCTCTTATTTGTTGTTGGTCTTTTTTTTGTTTTAATTTATATCAATACATTGTAATAAATAGAGGAGGAGCTCGTGGCTAAGTAATAACAGCCGCACGGGTCGATCCATCAGGTTAAGCTACGCTTGCCGGGGTTGGTCAGTGGATGGGTGACCATCTTTACATACCGAGACTCCTCCGTTCCTCGGAAAGCACGTTAAGCCGTTGGTCCCGGCTGTCATTCGTGGATCTTTGACAGTCGTTACGGGTCGTCAGAAGCCCGAAAGTCTGACAACCAGTCTTACCAAGGGGTATCGTATTACCCAGTTACTGGGTTGTGGAGGTCAGATAGGCAGTCGCTCCATGTAAAATAATGGTATTCAGCTGCATCCGGTTAGACTGGAAGCCGACCCCAACATAGTTGGGAAAAGGCTAGGCAGATTGACATTGTAATAAATAATATATTATTATTGTGCAGAAAAAAAAAATTGCACACCATAATTTAATGGTAGAACGTAAAGGGGCCATTATAGTTTTAAGATCTACATTGTAAACCAACATTCTAGGCAAAAAAATGAATTTGAAACAGGCACAAAATTATCGGACCTGTATTTTTTCTTGTTTTTTGATTTATCTCCCCCGACCGTTGCTCATCCAGTGTCCACCTGAGCTGAAGCCTAGCGTATAACAACTAAGTGGACAGCATACTCTTCACCACTACCAAATCAATTAATATAATTTCTATAGGTATAGATAAAAATACCTAAATCCTAAATCTACCAATGTAAAGTATTAATTCTGTCTACATTTATTGTTTTTTCGTCCCAGTCCTTCTGGTAGACGTCTTCATCAGACGGCCGGGCGTCTAATCCAAAATCTCATTTCCGACGAATAATTGTAGGAAATAGAGCGAGCCTCGGCGTCGTGTTAAAAAAACCGTTGAGGGGAGGAGATACAAAGTTTAAAGTTATCTTAGCCCCTTTCATGAATCTTTTTTAATAACGAAAACTGTTGCCAATATTGAGGAGACTATTCGGGTATTGAGAAATTCGAAATTGTTACAGCAAAAATCATTTAATAGATATAGGGTTTGCAAAAATTGTCGTGTCTAACACACGTTCTGCTCTACTTACTTGTTGTCCTGTCAACAAAAGCTAATGTCTAGATTGGAATCTATCGTGTAATGGAGCGACAACGTCATTTTTTTCTTAAAGCATGAGCGTTGAAGAGAGTTCAGAAGCCCCAGCTCCTGCAATGTTCCCAGTAGGCACCTAAATATTTGACAGTAGGTACCTACTCGTGCCTATCCTATACACGTTTTCAATTCAATAGGAAGTCTAGTCAAAACATTAATTGGTTATCCATTGTTACACTAACAAGCAAATTAATCAAGCCCTTATAACCGAATCAAGATTCAAGATCCGTGTGGTACCTACACGTCAACAATAAACAAGGCGAGCTTGCAGGGAGTTATATAAAGCCTTGTATACATGAGTGTAGTAGCTAAGCTAGTGTATAAGTAGCCGAGGTCCACCTCGCTAAGTGATTGGATTGGTCCATTATCTTGTATCTGTTGATTTCTTCAGGGCACTCCAACTCTTTTGATTCACTCTAAGCAATGAATGTAAATGTGTGGTATTTATCTGTTTTATCTTTAGGAAGAGCATAAAGGCTATCGTATGTAGGATATAGTCAGCAGTTATAATGAAATTGTTCTCTTATCTATTGCTTGGGTATGGGTATATTGAAGGCGATGGTATGCCCTCGTTGCTTCGAATTATAATAATTTGTTCCTCTAACATTTGTTACTTTATGTACCTTCACTATAAAGTTTTAAACTAGGTATTCAGTTTACCCTTATGTGTAAGACGTAATCTTTAGAGCTTTCTTCGCATTTACATCAGGTAGACCCGGTCTTCACATACGCACATCGTTTATGAGCACTTTAATTAATTAAGTCCCTAAACCAATACTTACCAGTAAGAAAGATTTCTGCCAACACATATCACGTTCTTAGTTCTAGAGTTAATTTATGTGCATACATATTTATTGCTAACGTAAGTAAGTATCTACCTAGAAATATTGTAAGAGAATCGAGAGAGTTACGAGGTAGACTTATGGCTTCCATTCAGTGGAGGAGAGATAATGCTTGCAGGCAATCACATAAGTGGATCAAATAGCTGTAGTCCATTTGGATAATGAACTAGCGACTGTGTAGACTCGCTGAGTTCTTTTTATTGTGCACTCCTTCATATAACTAATATTAACTATTTATTCTATATGTGGAGATAGTAGAAGTTCAATGTTTGTAAATGATTGATTAAGCAGATAAGTTGACGTCGTTTTGCAAAGCTATTGATAACAGTAGGTAAGTAAATCATGCGCCAATTCAGCTAATGGTACTGAAGTATGACCACAGTATAATATTGATACAGTATTTTATCTCCATAGAAGACGGCCGATACGACACGCTTCGAAATCTCAGTCAGTCTCAGTTACGTAACAGTTCGAGCGCGCAGCAATTACGCACAGACGGACACGTATTTATCTACCGAGCGGCCGCAGTCACTGCCCAGATAAACCTCTGTAGTTTTATTACTCTGTGGTATGACTGTATTTGTCCAGACAAATGTATTTTGAGTACCTAAATCAATAAAATATTTTAATAAGTAGCTATGTTAGGTAGGTATTACTCAAAGGAGAAACTTTATAAAGCAACTTCAATTAATTTATGTTTAAGAAACATAATATTTGACGTTAACATTAACCACACAACCAAGATGCGTAGTTTTATTTTATTCTTGTTTATAATTTCTCATGTATAATACTGACATTTAATATTATTAAATCTGTTTGCAGCAATATACCTACGTGTAAGAGCTTTGCCATTTATAGCATTTTATGTTGTCTTGAACGGCTTATTTAAAACCACCAAAAGTATTTTATTGTCCTTAATATGTAGGTAAGTGGAAAAGTTAAGGTACCCATTTACTGTATCTACCTACTTTCGACATCCATAAATACTTACATGTTTACGTTCATATTAAAAATAAATTCTGTTTTTAAAGCAATTAACCATATTAACTGCTTTAATTTAAAGGGCCAATTTATAATGAATAAATAAGAACACAAAAATGTTGTTATTACTTTCAAAAGTAATTTTATAACACGATTGTAATTACGTAATAAAGATACCAAACAGAGACCGAGGGATGCAACAAAAATTTTAATTCCATTTTGTAATACAACACTATCTAAAAAGAATGTATATCATTATATGCATTACCATTTTTAACAAATTACCAAAGTATTTAAGAGAACTCCCATTTAAATATTTTAGAATAAAATTGCGCAGATGGTTAGTTGAAAATTGTTTTTATACACAGCAAGAATTTCTGCAGCATAGAGAAAAAAAAAAAACATTATTTTAAGATAAATATTATGTAAATAATTTTTTTAAAGTTAAGGTTGTTAAGGTTACCTTGTAATTTATATAGATTAGATATATTTTATAGTTTTGTTGTGTGTGTACTTTAATTTTTATTAGTAGGTACATGTTATACCTACTAAAATAAATAAGTAGGTACCTACGTAGGTACCTATTTTAGTAACTGATTTGCATGCCCTAAACAGGCAAAATATGGACTGTGCTTACACCACCAATTTTTACATCTGGTAAAACCTGTATTTTCTGCAAATAAATTATTCTTATTCTATACCACACAGGTTTTTCAAGGGAAATCCAAATTCAATTCAAGTACACTTACAATAATTTGCGGAAACCTGTTCCCTGAAAAATGACGTAGCTACAAAATTACTAAATAAATCCGACATCTACCTACAATATACCTAATAGCATAGCCGCAGCGTACTCAAAGTGGTACCTATCTGATCAATCCATTACCGCTACTCTGTCCAGGAGCTGTTAAGCCCAAGTTGGCGACACACATTTTCCATTTCCCCCTTGTCCCTACACGGCCCAGTTCCGCGTCTTCCATAATTCAATCCATACTGAATCCATTGTGTGAATTTGTGTGACGATACTACTCGATAACACCTATGTGCTGCGTGTTTCGTGTTATGTAAGGAATTGCTAAGGGTGTTGTTTATTTAGTCATATAGGTTGACGTTGGTTCTGAAAATTGATTTTGAACAGTATTAATTAGTTTTACTATGTGTTTATGTCAAGGAGGAGTTTGTGGCTAAGTAATTAAAAAAAAAATGCATAATTTTGATTACACACTGGAGACGTCATGTGGTCTCATTTGCGATAGCAAAGAAGTTGCTCAAGAATTTGTAAATTTCTTTACCAGTATCCCACTTAAAACTACTGAAATATTAAACTCCTCGCCCTCACTCTCTTTTGATTTAGTAAAGACGAACGTTTCGGCCTGCCCGATTGAATTTAACTTTAAGCACATTAACCCCATAACAGTAATAAAAGCTTTTAAGCAAATTAAGATCAAACCGACCGAAGATCTTTGGGGAATGTCCATTAAAGTCTGTACCTCCATAATTGAGACTATAGCGCCTTACTTAGCCTTAATATTTAATTTGTGTGTGTATCAGGGAGTTTTCCCGGATTTAATGAAATACAGTAAGGTAATACCACTTTTTAAATCCGGGGACAGTAAGGACTCAAATAATTATAGACCCATATCCGTGTTGCCAGTTTTCAGCAAGGTTTTTGAAAAAGTAATGCTTAATCAAATGCTCAATCATTTTAACACGAATAAAATACTTCACGATCAACAGTTTGGTTTCACCAAAGGACGTTGTACGACCGACGCCGGTGTAACCTTATTAAAACACATTTTTAACGCGTGGGAAGAGGCCCAAGACGCCATAGGATTTTTTTGTGACCTCTCCAAGGCATTTGATTGCGTCGATCACGAAACCTTACTCTTGAAACTTGAGCATTACGGACTTGGAAAACTTGCGCTCAGTTTAGTAAAATCTTATTTAAATGATAGACAACAGCAAGTTCAAATAAATGGTATCACTTCACTTGGTTTAAATGTAAAAATGGGTGTTCCACAAGGCTCAATATTGGGTCCTTTCCTCTTTTTAGTGTATATTAATGATTTACTCCATTTATTAAAAAATCAACCACAAATGGTGTTATTTGCTGACGATACTTCCCTTAATTTTTAAGGTAGGTAGACGTGATACAAATTTTGATGACGTTAATAACGCCCTACTGCAGGTCCAAAATTGGTTCACTGCTAATAATTTAGTATTCAATGGGAAAAAAACTAAGTGCATTAGATTTTCTTTACGAAATGTAAAAAGTAGTGATTGTGAGATAGTATTGAATCAAGAGAAACTAGAATTCGTCGATAAAACCGTTTTCTTGGGGATCACGCTCGACTCAAGGCTACAATGGGGTCCTCATTTAACATCACTTGCAGGACGGCTAAGTTCAGCAGCATATGCTGTCAGAAAAATCCGTCAATTTACTGATGTAGATACCGCGCGGCTAGTCTATTTTAGTTACTTTCATAGTATCATGTCTTACGGTATTTTACTTTGGGGACGGGCTGCAGACATCGAGTCAATTTTTATTCTGCAGAAAAGAGCCATTAGAGCCATATATAATCTCCGCAAGCGCGATTCTCTAAGGGAACTGTTTAAGGAAATTAACATCATGACGGTACCTTGTCAATACGAGGGGGGATCAAAAAGTAGTGAGAATGAGATAGATTATAATGACTATTGATAACTTAATAATTTATTTTTCGACATAGTCTCCAAGTCTTTCTACACACAGAGTCCAGCGCTTTTCCAAGACCTCAATCCCTTTCAAAAAAAAAGTTTTGTCTTGGTCCTGCAAAAAGCTCTCCACGGCATCCATCACCTCGTTATCGTCTTCGTACCTGTTTCCCCTTAAGTATTCTTTCAATTTGGGGAACAGATAAAAATCGCTAGGCGCCAGATCTGGTGAATAAGGGGGGTGGTCAACCAATTCGAAGCCAGCTTGCTGAATGGCAGCCATCGCAACTGCCGACCTGTGCGCGGGTGCGTTGTCGTAATGAAACAGCACGCCCCTTCGAAGTTTCCCTCTCCTTTTCTCTTTGATGGCATTCCTCAACTTAGGAATTAAAGCTGCATAATATTCGCCTGTAATAGTGGTTCCACGCTCCAGGTAATCAATCAACAATATCCCTTCTGAGTCCCAAAATATTGAGGCCATAACCTTGCCAGCCGATGCCACGGCACGAAACTTCTTCGGGATCGGTGATGATGGCCGTTTCCATTGCGAAGATTGCTGTTTTGTCTCGGGATCAAAATCATGGGTCCATGTTTCGTCCATTGTTATGAAACGAGACAAAAAGTTTTTAGAATCTTTTTGAAACTTGTCCAACAATATCGTCGAAATGTCAAGTCGATTTTGTTTCTGACTGTCGGTTAACATTCTCGGCACCCATCATGCGGAGACTTTTCTCATATTCAAAGATTGTTTCAATATGGATTGAATACTTCCATATGAAATGCCCGTTTCTTGAATTAAGTATCGGATGGTAACTCTTCGATCGCTCAATACAATTTTCTCGACTTTCGCAACATTTTCTTGGGTGACTGACCTCGATGGACGGCCGCAACGATGTTCGTCTTCCGTGCTCGTTCTCCCTACTCGAAATTGAGAAGCCCACCCTGCGACAGTGGGATAAAGCGGAGCAGACACTCCTAATGTTGCCTCCAAATCGCAATGAATCTCTTGCATCGTTAACTTTTTTAAACAGAGGTATTTAATAACGGCTCGCACTTCGTTTTTCTCCATTTTCGAGAACACGTTCCGACACGAAGCAAACAAATGACTACATTCAGAAAAAAAAACAAAAGAGAATCGAAGATTTTTTTCTTTATTAATATTACAAATATGTATCTGAGCTATGCCTGCCAGTATTTATTTTTTTTCTTACCAAGGAGTATGTCGTTCTCACTACTTTTTGATCCCCCCTCGTATATCTACGAAAATATCATGTACGTAAGGATAAATTTACATCTTTTTAGTAAAAGAGGTGAAAGGCATAATTATAGTACTAGAAAAAGGGACCTATTAGCTCAACCAGGTTTCAGACTAGCTAAAGTAGACTCGTCGTTCATGGGGTACTGTTTAAAATGTTACAATAAAATACCTCCACACATACTTCAACTCAATGAGACTAAATTCAAAACTTGTATAAAACGCACACTATGCAGGCAGGCATATTATAAGTTTGGGGATTACATAACTGATAAAAATGCTTGACTCAATGCTGGTCCTGCTCCACAACCACAACTAATTAATTAACATTTGAAGATACTGTTGGAGCTGCTGAAGATTGTAAGACTATCATTGCATTGTATAGACTCAATTTCCTTTGTATTCCGTGTCCGTGGAGTTTCTTGCCCGTTCTTCTCCATAGGTACCTACTATGCTTTGGGATGGGCGCCTAGCTTCATCTTTCTGACTGACCGACCCCTTGACAATTCAAAAGTGCCTGTAATTGGTTTAATTGAAATAAATGCTTTGAGTTTGAGTTTAATAACAGCTTCGCTTGCCGGGGTTGGCCCGTGGATGGGTGACCATCTTTACTTACCGAGACTCCTCCGTGCCTCGGAAAGCCGTTGGTCCCGGCTGTCATTCGTGGATCTTTGACAGTCGTTACGGGTCGTCAGAAGCCCGAAAGTCTGACAACCAGTCTTACCAAGGGGTATCGTATTACCCAGTACCTGGATTGTGGAGGTCAGATAGGCAGTCGCTCCATGTAAAATACTGGTATTCAGCTGCATCCGGTTAGACTGGAAAGCGACCCCAACATAGCTGGGAAAAGGCTAGGCAGGTGATGTGCTTATGTCAATAACCCAAGAGTTTTGAAAGAACTCTTTATTCACTAGAGTCGTGAGATCATAAAATTCTTGGTATTTCAATTTAATTAATTAACTTCATGTTTAGCTTTAATAAAACCGTAAAAATGTAGGCGTGAGGATTAATTAATTCTCCCATTTAATGCGAAAATTCGTTAAGTTAATGTTTGAGTTAAGAATGAACTACTTACCGATTCGTTACAATAATTATATCCTACTTAGGGCTGATTGTTCAATTGGTTGATATCTTTTTACCTGAATAATAAATGTGACAGTTTGACATATTTTCCATACAAAAGCTGTCAAACCGCCATATTTATTCCTCTGTAAAAATTATCTGGCTATTGAACAATCAGCCCTTATAAAAAAAAAATGTTGTAGGTTTACTAACTTATTATAGGTATCTTCTTACCCATATTTATACTTTCTTTTCTCTTGATGTCCCTTCTGGATTGAGTAGAGATATTATTGAAAAGAAAGTATTGATTAGAGTATTTAAGAGGGCAGTTGTAAGAGCTGTGGATTTTGTAATAAATAAATAAGTATATTAAATAATTACAATAAAAACGCAATTTGTACTAGGCAATTTCTACACAGAATACAATTATTACTTCGTAGTCAGGTTGCTACGCTGTCACCGCTACGCAACGTAGGCACTCTCTGCCACAAAATGTTCTACGGAAATTTTGAGTAAAAAAAAGTCATAGATAATTCTTAGTTGATCTCTGAAAGTTGTTTTTGCAACTGTTATTAAAGTAGTAGCTTACCTATATTAAATTAGAACACTTATCAATGTAGTTTAGATAAAAATAAATACCAACATCATTGTTAAGGTACCTACTTTATTCATGACATAGAAACACGACTTGTTTGTCGTGACTTGATTAGATATTGCAGATTTATTTCAATTACTTAGCCGAACTATTTAATAAATTAATATTTCGTTAATCTTATGCAAATATTAGTACTAAGAATATTCAACAATGTCCACTGTCCAGTAATCTATTTTAAGATTGAATGTCCACTCGCTACATAGATATGCACTTTGCTTTGAGTGCTGTTTCACGGTGACATTTCTGCGCCGGTGTCTACATTGAAAACGGAAAGGGTATTATAGATACCTGGCCTGATCTACTACATTCAAATTGTATGCTGAAATTGAATGAAAATCTGCATTCCAGATGACAGAATTCAGTAGGTACAGGTAATGTTTGATTGTCTGTGGGACTCTGTATTTAGAACACTGACCTCTATTTTAATAGAGGTCAGTGAATTGCAAGCACAACAGTCATTGCAACAAGTTTCAGTTTTAGCATTAAAAAAAAAATTACAGATGTCAATTTTTTTTTTATTAATAACTTTTTATTTTTTTATTTGAAGCATATTTACTTTGCATGTTACCTTATTTGTATGTCTTAAGACAAAACATAGCGTAGGTACCTACTATTTTATATGTAAGACCTATTGTATACTTACCTATGTTTCACAGATAAAGTTTATGATTATGATTAGCATCCTAATTGCGTAACACACTATCAATCACAATCTGAATGATTTTGAAGCATATTGCTAATCCATTGCTTCATATGTTCGAAAAATTTGTCTGCTCAATAACATAAATAACGCAATGAATATTGTTGAACTGTCAAAATGAAACCGATTCCTACTCTAAGTGTGTTACGCAATTGCCCCGCTGGGCAGTTTATCAAGTCAGCACAAAGTTTCCACTCCGTGTACCACATCCATCTCGCGCTGTTTATCGCAGTAGCGAGGACGCTCGGTGCACTAACGCACTAGCAGTGTTTCCTTGATCCAGTCTATTTCGGCGGGATCCATTACCTCGAGAGTAGCGGCAAGAAGCAATCTCATTGAATGACCGTCTTTACCCCCAGCCCCCACGTCCCCACACTCCCGCTGATTCACGCCAATCGGTAAATATGCGTGTTAAATATGTATGCGCTGTAAGATGCTCGTAAGTGTATTAGATTTTGCTTGCTTTTTCATTCTGTCAAGTTACTAAGTACACACACACACTAGTCAATGCGTACATAAACATATCCGCTCAATTTGCTTGCACATTCAGCGCACGCACCGATTTATTTCCTCGCGAATACTTGGGATACCTAAAAGTATTAGTAGCTATTTCGAATGTATCATTTCCCTTCAAGAATTTCGAAAGGTTGATTCCCATAACGGCTTGGATAAAAGGAGTTTGTTTTCTTCGCAAAAAAAATTAATGAGAGACTTTATGTTGCAGGATTGCTAAAGATATGAAATCCATTAGTTGCTATTGAGAGTAGCCATTTGTTAAGCTATTTATCTATACCAACACACTTATTTGAATCTTTAGGTCGTTGCCTGCACAAGGCTAAGTAATAACTTCTATCAGGCAAAAGCGAAAACTTGGAATGCACTTCGCACGAAGTGACTAGACTTTTCCATTAGGGGCAATTATCAAGCACAACAGAGGATCCCGTGCTTTCACCAGTGAAGCAACCCCATCCCGGCGACGGAACCTGTTAGAGATAACGTCATAAAGTCGCCGATGCAGAGCCGGACTAACGTCTTTGCTGTTGCGACGCCCTCACCTCGGGATAATGGACCGCACTCCCAGTATACCACCCTGCCCCCTCTTTCAGGCGCGAATTTGCAATATTTATGACTAAAGATCTCGGATGAATGGATAGTTTCGATAAATATTTGGAAGAAATTATTGATTTAGAGTTCAAAGCTTTTCTTATTGATTTGGAAGGGTTTTACGTACGCGAATTCGGGTTTTAGTTTGGTAGTATGCCCTATATCGGTGTATTAACACAGCTTAACGAATTGTTTTGTGCCGATACTCGCACTTATTCACTGTTATTTCCCTCGAGAACCTTAAATTTTCCCAGCCTATGACAAGCAGTTTAATTTTTCCGAGTGGTTTGAAATAATAAAGATAAAAATAAACTTTTCATTACATAAACCTACCATAGCTCAGAAAATTAAAACGAGATCCTGAATTATTAGTTTCTTAGCAACAAGCTCTCATAATATCGGTACAACATGATATTTAACTCGGCTCTTACGTAAATATTAATTACCACTAACATTATCCATTAGCTTTTAGAGATGTCCATGTATAGTGCTGTTAAATAATCGGCTCATGACAGCGCAAGGCTGCTAATGAAGTAATGGCGTATCAAACATCCCGGACTCCCCCGGCCCTCGACCGTTCTCTGCTAATGGAGCAATGATGGTCCGTCACTCTACATTTGACTAGGCGGCTCTCACAGCGGCGCTCGGCACTTACCTAACGCTAGTGGACTTACACACTATACTAACGTGTCGTTGCGATACGTATGTACGGGCAGCAGCAGAAGTCGGTTAACACTGCTACTTTTTGACATCATCTAAATTAACACAAAATTATTCGATAAACTGCTTTTTCTTCGTTTAACTGTTAAGAGTTAATGTTCTTAAAATTTTAAGTTTTTCTGTTCCGATTTGAATTAAATAATTCGCTTAGTAATTAAGATTAAAAAACTGCAAGTGTTAATCGATTTTTGTTGCTGACTGTACAAGGTATCTTATGGCCCTACCTACCTCATCGTATGAGTTACTTGAGGTGATTATTTCACAATATAAGTACGATTCTGTCCGTGGAGAAACTAGGAAGAATAGGGTTTTTTTAGTAGTAAGTTACATACCTACTGTGTTAACGTCAAAAGTCATATTTTTAGTTTTATGTTAGTCTCCTTTAATAACTTCGTGTAGGTACCACCACGGTATATGGTCCACTTTTAATTTCTTGTAAAACTTACAAACAGACAAAACGACATCACATTTTCTTATTACACAACATTTTCCTTCGTACATCGGAAAGAATCTCAAATAGTAAAATCTTTTTAGGCTTATGTCCAGCGTTGAGTGGGTCCACAAATGTCGCTAAAAGGCTGGACGTCATTGTTTATCCGGGCAACATTAGGCGGGTAACCGGACACGCGCGCCCTGAGTGCGCTACAAGTATCCGCTTTCAACTCATTACGGCTCGGACGTGGTGCGTGGGCTGCCCACCCCCTCCCGCCTCACACCCTCTCACCCATCTTTGTCCTTCAATCCCTCTTACAATCTTCGATCCAATTTCAAATACCCATACATCCGTCTAATGTTGGATTCCGCGTTTGATTAGATGACATTGGATGGACCAATGTTTGGGTGTGAATGGCGCTGTAAATAAATTTGATCTATCTGATACTTTGAAACCTCCTGCTTTTGTGCACAAGTACATATGTGGGTGTTCTAACCTTTGCTCATTCCTTTTATGTTTTTCTTTTCATGTTTGTTTATCATTAAACAACAAATATGTTCAAGAATGAATACAGAGACTAATAGTTCCAACATTGTGTCCTTTAATAGGTTGTAAGTTAAATATATGGTATTTGCGCAAAGTTTCAGTAAAACAAAAAGTTAATCAAGCAGATTTATTCCAAATTAACAATAAAGAAGATTGCGACCTCATGTCAGATGTAATCGCAAAATAAAGTGACACAAGTATCTTAATCAAGTGTCCATTCCCGGGAGTTAGAGCCGCCGGAGCTGTCCGTTATGGGCGATTCCGTGTAAAACTGTACTGGCACGGGCTGTCCGTCCGTGCAATAACAGTTTCGACAAATTGAGTCCGCTGACATTGAAGCGGAGACGACATTGTAACCGGCCATTAATATACTTACGAGTACATGTAAGCTTAATTAACTGCATGCAAATCTTTACAGCATCTGCGGAGAAAACTTTTGATTGGTATCTTTCACTCTGGTCTTCTCAGCTAAACAAACGTGCATAGTCATCAAATAACATTAAATCATCCCACCAATTACCAAAAGTAAATAGAATTAACTAAACAGTTTGTGAAAGTTATTTTATGAGAAAAATCATGTAGCGAGTTGCGGTCGCTGCGAGCTTACCGACCGCAATAACATAACCGTTTGGACAAATTGTGGCTCGCTCGGGCCCGGATTAGCGGCTTTATGGCACAATTCGCGTATACAATACCATCTCCAGCTTCCTGATAATTGATATCAATGCGCAGCGTCCAGCAGAGAAAGGAATTAAGCGCTCATTTATCTGTGTTTCTTTTTATTACATCGCCGCTTGACTCCGCAAGGCTAATTGAAGGAGGAATTGGACAGATTGCGCGAATGACTAATCAAATTAAAGGACGCAAACTGCTTACTTTTATTAGAGTTTTTGTGGGCGAATTAATAGGAATTCTTTACTTCATTTTAAGTGACGTGAAGTCAGAGTTATTTTCATAAAACAACGTCGCATGAGAACATTATTATTCAGATGTATTTTTGTTTGTTGGTTATTTATTTATTTATTTATAGGTACATATTGATACTAAATAACTCTTAAGTAAGTATAAGTATAAGACTAGTTAACAACTAACAAGAGTCTATTTTTAACCGACTTCAAAAAGGAGGAGGTTCTCAATTCGTCGGAACCTTTTTTTTTTTTTTATTTTTTTTTTTATGTATGTTCCCCGATTACTCGAAGATGGCTGGACCGATTTGGATTTTTTTTTTGTTTGAAAGGGCATACTTTCCAGGTGGTCCCATGATCATCAAGTCAGGATCTGATGATGGGATCCTGGAGAAATAGAGAGAACTCTTCCAATTTTATAGGCACACTTGAAGCGATTTGGATAGTTTTTGGAAGAGTACTTTCTTGGAGTAGTCCCATTTCAATCTGGTGAAGATCTGATGAAGAACTTCTGAGATAGGCAACGGAACTCCTCAATAAATGATAGCAAATGGACTGGGATTGCTGAAATCTCATGTGTGTTTGTTGTTTACACCAGTTCATAACATAACATCACGCCAGTACGCTGTGAAGGGGTAAGCACATGTGAATCACTAAAAAGTGAAAAATAAAAACTTTTTTACAAAAATATACAACCGACTTCCAAAAACAACACTACAAAGTGAAAAATAACTTTAATTTCGGAAGTCGGTGGCAAAAACGAAAATACATTTAATCAGACACCGACTTCCGAAATTAAAGTTATTTTTCACTTTGTAGTGTTGTTTTTGGAAGTCGGTTGTATTTTTTTGTAAAAAAGTTTTTTTTATTTTTACATTTATTTGTATACTTATGTTTAACAACCACTGAATCCAAACATCCAATATCAAAATTGATTAAACCGCAATCAAACTTAGCCAATTTATATTTTTGTAAACTTTCGCTGTTTTGTAATCAGCTAATTTAATTTAAATCTCAAATCAGATAATACCTACACCCAAACAGCGAGCGTAAATTAGTTTTTTCTTAACACAAGCCATTCTGAATAGTAAACAAAATGAATGGGCCACCCTAAGCAAAGTTTAATCCGTTTTTATTACGAAGAAAAGAAGTAATTACTCTACCCTTAACGCTATAGAGGGTTGGAGCCCGAGGTAAAAATTTCCATAGATTTATCATAAGCAAATTAAGTTTATAATTAAAAACAGGAGTTTTGTATAGAAGTAATTTGAATATGTAAATAATATTCAGCATGTTGCTTATTACAAAAATCTGACGCCGTCTTCTAGACAATGGCAGGTTAGTCGAGATGAAAACTAACTACAGCGAGTTGTCGACGACAACAATCATCAACAACAAAACAAACAATAACAACATCAACTGATTAATTATTACACCTATTACAACAACAACAATATCAACATTGATTAATTATTACACCTATTAAAACAACAACAACATCAATAACAACAGACCTGAAGGCCAATTCTCGTACCTAAAAACGTTCAAATTCAAGTCACAATCTCAAGCTAGCGACAATCAAATAAGAGATTGAGAACGTTGTTAAAAATACAGGAATTACCCCTGTGTTTGTTTGATCAACATTGTTAGCACCTGATTAAATTATTTGATAGAAATGTATCGATATATAGGAAAAGTATCGGAGGACGTGTGGTCTTATGCAGGCTGGTATATAGGGTAGGTGGAGAGCGTGCGCGCCCCAGCAATTATCCTCCTCTCGGCGCCCTAATTATTCCATTAGCTGAGTAAATAATGATAAACCAACTGATTAATAGTTAGCTCAATCAATAAATAATACGTCCAGCAAACTAGTGATTGCTATTGAAGTGTTGATCAATGTTAACTTCAGCCATTTTTGATATATGCATCTACATTGCGAAATTCAGGACTCAGAAAATTCTTATGATCAAAAATAACATGTTATTTTGCTTATGTAAGCAATTCGGGCGTCACCACATTCACGAGTTTTTCAATTAGATTGTAAAGAGAATTCAATTGACGTTTTAGGGCTGTCCGTATCTAATATTCACGGGGAAAAGTAGTCTTGAATTTCCGGATGTGTCAGTTCGTGTCATATTGTAACAAGTGGTTACGAAACCTGGAAGGAAGCGCATCGAGAAGTTCGGTAGGCTCATTCATCTACGGTGAACATTCTCATCCCAAGTGACGGTTTTATCACTTCATCAAGATACCAGCGAAATCAATTTAAAGCCCGTAAGGCCGAGCAGACTCACCTAAGAGTCCCTAAAAGTCCTGAAGGCGGGCGTCCCTGCCGCCCGTCTCGTTCACTCGTGCCCGTTTATAAACGGTTTTATTGCTTTCGGAGCAACCGAACATTATTAAACTTTTCCAATTTCGATTTATCACGTAGCTGTCGGAATTTAATACCGCCCTACCTTCGGCGGAGGCGATAGCCCGCCGCGTGATTACAATACACGTCGTTAATAATACGAGTTGAGTGCGGCGCGACTCAGCTGACTGTGGAGCGCCGGTATGACGTGCCGCGACCGCGCGACCACCCTCCCGAACTGTGGACATCAGCGCACCCCTACCGCTCCTAGTCCTACTCTCTTGATATTGATACTGTTCACTTTCTCACAAGTTTTCAAATATCGCTCAATAGGTTCAGTTGCCATTGATACTGAAAGTAAAGACGTTTGTTTTGTTTAATCGGTTATGGTTACAAAGATCTTACAGGGATTATCGATCCCTGAAAATTTTTCTGCAAAAATTTTAACAACAATGCTGGATATTTTTGAGGAGTTTTTGGTAGATTCTTGGGTTCTGATTTATGTCATCGGGTGTATTTCATGGGATATTAAATGGTTAATAACAGATAGTATAATATCACTTGAAATTACTAACCTAATTTCATGTGTTCTAATGTTATATTTCATTATGATCTTCATTTTCTCTAATTACATTTAGTATAACGTTCATTTCATTTAATTTTTAATTTGTACAATGCTCTTTTTATATAACGTCCATATGGCCTAATTTTCATATTAACTAATTTTCTAAGGTAACGCACGGTGCGTTACCTTAGAAAATTAGTTAATATGAGTAAAACACATTATAAGGTTTATTTATTTATTTTCTCACCACAATATAAAAAATCAACATTTCAAAATATGATTAAAAACACATAATAATATTTTTAATTATACTGTGGGAGACTGGTGCCTAAGCTAGGCCTTACGGCCTGTATTTCAGGACACCAGGTCTCCACCCCTTCGGAGGACATTTAAATAGAATTATGCACTCGTATGCATTATAACCTCAAAACACCTAGGTTAGGCTTGGGTTAGGGTTTTCATCACCAAGTCGACGGAAGCCCGCTGCGTGGGGCTCCAATTTCTGTCTGCAGGGTTTAAAGGACCCTAACCAAACCGAACCTCGGGGTGCCCCTGACGTCGACCGTCTAGGGTTAGGGTTTTCGTCAGCAGGTCGACGGAGGCCCGCTGCGTGGGGCTCCCATTTCTGTCAGCAGGGTTTAAAGGACCCTAACCAAACCGAACCTCGGGGTGCCCCTGACGTCGACCGTCTAGGGTTAGGGTTTTCGTCAGCAGGTCGACGGAAGCCCGCTGCGTGGGGCTCCTATTTCTGTCTGCAGGGTTTAAAGGACCCTAACCAAACCGAACCTCGGGGTGCCCCTGACGTCGACCGTCTAGGGTTAGGGTTTTCGTCAGCAGGTCGACGGAGGCCCGCTGCGTGGGGCTCCTATTTCTGTCAGCAGGGTTTAAAGAAACCTAACATGAATGGGATGACCAAATTATATTAAACGTTACGATTTTGAATATTATAGTAACTGAATATTACTAATTGAATATTATTTCAAATGTGTATTTTATAAAATGTTCATCATACTATATAAAATTAGATAAAATTAAATTATATCAATAATTTATTATATCAGTTGATCGTTATACTAAAAAAAAATCTATTAAATGATTTTTTTATCATTAAAACTCTTGTTATTATTTCAAACGTTACACACCCCATTTCATACATACATTTATCGTAAACAAATACAATTTTCAGGGTCAGTTTTTGGGTGCCACTGAAACTCGGAGTTAGGTATTCGTGCTCTGCGTGCGCGCGCGTTTCAATGGCTTTTATTGGCTCACCCTGTTGCGAAAAATAAATCTGGAAACAATGCAAAAACAACATCAAAAAGCAATATGAAAGCTACAAGATAATTTAATATGTAAACCGTACCTGCTTTACATATCTGCAAATATCATAACAAAATAAAGTCTCTTATATCGGCCTGGGTTAAAATTATGAAGCTAAAACTGTAGGTTATTGAAAACGTGACTTACATTTACATGGGTGAGCATCTACGGGATTTCGTATAGAAATATACAAATACAAGGTGTAATCGTGTAGGTATGTCTGTGTCTTAAAATATGAATGAGCTGATGATTCCATATTTATTTCTGAACCTGAAAATGTTCACATTACTCACTATGACATTTCGTCAGCTAATTGTGATTGACATTTTAGTTTAGTTTTTGTTCGTCGATTTAACGGTACCAGTGGCTTTGAGGGTTATTCTTGGGAACAAATCTCGGATCGCACTTTGCTTAATCATCTCATTTCTCAATCAATTCATCGCTAGATACCACTATGCCACCTGATAAATTGAGCTCTTCTTTCACTAACAAAGCAAGGAAATAAAAAAAGTGTGCAATAAATAAAATAATATAAAATAGGGAGTGTGGTGGCGAGAGGAAGCATCGGCGATCGCGGCCGCGGTGCAATCTACTCACATTCATAGGGCCAATCAAGCACCGACCCACTGCCATCCGCGCCCCTTAGCTACACCCCGGTGAGGTGCGGATTCTGACGTTTATTTTATTTTAATAATATTTTTTTTTTTTTTATAAAATATTTTTAGGTATATGATGTTACAGGCGTATCCAGGCGTAGGTGTATGTACTTATGGTTGCCTGACTGCACTAAGTTTTAAAACCTGTGTCCGTTTCAGTACCTACTTTAATATTTAAATAAAGGTTGTAATTTTAATCACCGTTAACCTCCAAGTGGTCAACCTGAAATCGCGAAAAAAATCAGCTGTTCCCTACATTTTGATGAGATATTTATAAGCGAACATAAAATAATGTAGGAACAGCTGATTTTCTTTTTCGCGATTTTAGGTTTGGTCCCTTAATAAAAGTTGTTCATACTGATGAGTACAATGACTCCTTAAGAGGTTAAATGTGATTAAAATTACACCCTGTATATGAAAACCGACAAAATTAAAGGTATGTTTCATAATTTTGCCAAATGATATGTGCAGGGCGGGCGATCCCCCAAACGGCTGATCCGCCTAAAGCGGATGATCCGCACAAACGGACAATCTGCCTATACTGAATAACAATCACCACTTTCTTCTAGTAAACTTATCCGTCTTAACTATAATTTAACTAGCCATGCGCTGTACTTGACACCATGTGATCAAGTGATGCTGAACACCAAGTAACTGAAGCTTACTGAGGTACAGCAATCAATGTGTTTTTGATTTAAAGGCTAACAAATAACAAGCAAAGTTGAAGGCGTCGTTAGATCCGGCAGATGTTAATGAGGCTGTCACTCTTATTAAAACTCCTTAGACTCATTATATCTAGTTAATTGTTCTCAAGAATCATGAAGTTCCTTAATACGCTAGTGATATTATAAATTGAAGAGTTGAGGCTCTTGGTTTTATACTTGGAAGCTGTTGGCTTGGAAGAGGTTTTTCATTGTGTGTTGTAGTGCTTTTGTAATACGTTCTTGCATCAGATGACTTTCACTTTACACTTTTCTCTGTTTGGTTTTTAAGTTTTTCTTTCCTGATCTGTAGCCTTTCCTAGTAATTGTTTTTAACCGACGAAAAAAAGGAGGAGGTTCTCAATTCGACACGTATGTTTTTTTTTTGTTTTGTGTATGACCACGCATAACTTTTTACAGAGTCATCCGATTTGAAAAATTTTTGTTTTATTCGAGAGGGTTGGTCAAAATTGGTCCCATATAAAATTGATTAATTTTGCTTGAGTAGTTTTTGAGTTAGCATCAATAATACATATTTTTTCCCCACTTTAATATGGATGATGTTCTAGTTTGTTTTGCAGGTAGTGTATTAGAATTTGTGTGGGGTAGGTACCACAGTTAAAAAGTGAAAAATAAAAACTTTTTTACAAAAAAATACCACCGACTTCCAAAAACAACACTACAAAGTGAAAAATAACTTTAGTTTCGGAAGTCGGTGGCAAAAAACTAAAATACATATAACCAGACACCGAGTTCCGAAATTAAAGTTATTTTTCACTTTGTAGTGTTGTTTTTGGAAGTCGGTTATATTTTTTTGTAAAAAAGTTTTTATGTTATTCTCAGATTGGAAACTATTTTAGTGCAAAAAAGAAATTAGCTGAAGAAATTAGCACCTGCCATCTACATTAAAACCCTTTGGAGCTCGTGGCTAAGTAATAATAGCCGCAAGGGTCGTTCCATGAGGTTAACCTACGCTTGCTGGGGTTGGTCCGTGGATGGGTGACCATCTTTACATACCGAGACTCCTCCGTGCCTCGGCAAGCACGTTAAGTCGTTGGTCCCGGCTGTCATTCGTGGATCTTTGACAGTCGTTACGGGTCGTCAGAAGCCCGAACGTCTGACAACCAGTCCTACCAAAGGGGTATCGTACTACCCAGTTACTGGGTTGTGGAGATCAGATATGCAGTCGCTCCATGTAAAATACTGGTATTCAGCTGCATCCGGTTAGACTGGAAGCCGACCCCAACATAGTTGGGAAAAGGCTAGGCAGATTGATCTACAATAAAACCCTTTAGGTATTGCCAGTTTTAGCATTACAGATGCCCTGGGGCTGGGCTAGATTTCTGCGGCGCCCCTCTCAATTTTTGGAGAGTAAAGAGGGGCGAAAAGTTTTAGCACTCCGCCTCAGAAAGGATAGGTTTTCTTTTGTGCATTCATATAGAAATATGAGATACTTTGTCGACGTATGCAGAAAAGGGAGAATGCAGGATGCAAGCGAGCGAGCTTGAAAATATTTCGCATAAGTTAAATTTTGTTTTGAATATTCATACAATAAAGAAAAGTAAGTTTAAAAACTAAAACTCGACTACTGAAAAATTATGCTCTAAAAAGTATGAAACAAGAAAATGTTCTGAAATTAGAAAAAGACAGACAAATTAAAAATCCAGAGTCACACGTAATCTGTTCGATTTATGCTCTAACATGACGTGTGACTCCGGATTTTTAATTTGTCTGTCTTTTTCTAAATTCAGATGAGAATAGTTTCTTGTTTCATACTTTTTAGAGCGTGATTTTTCAGTAGTCGGGTTTTAGTTTTTAAAGTTATTTTTTTTTATTTCAATTATTTTGGAGTTACAATTTCGTGATAAAGTATTTGCAGAGCCACTTTACATTTAACTCTTAAAATGTCGATTGTACACCATGTGTACAGATAACAATAGAATTTCAATTGTGTCTGCTAATTGGCGCGCGACGGGTTAATAATGATTAATATGTATTTTGGGTAGGTTTGGACGGAAAACATGTTTGGCTCACATCTGAGGCGTAATTTTAGAAATTATTCTCTATTATCGGGTGCATGCAAGCAAAGCCGCGAGAAATAGCTAACAATATTTATATATTTTTGAAATGTGCTAATTAAGCTCTTTCATTTGATACCCAACACGGCATCATTAAACATTCACGACTTTATTTCCTCTACAGGGCGCCACATTCAATTTAATGTAATGTTACTTAGCCTATAACCAGCGATCAATCAAGATGCTTCTAACGATACCTCATTTATCAAATTATGATAAGTAGTTTAGAAGTTATGAGCGAACAGATGAACATTCATACATACATTCCGGTCAAAATCATAACGCTCCTTTTGCTTCGCCGTAGTCGGGTAAAAACAGGAGTTACTTGGTCAGCCCATGCAGAAAGTTCGAGAATTAGGAGAATGTAGGATGCAAGAGCGAGCGAAGCGAGCCCAAAAAATTTTGTACGCCGCTCGCCTGGGTTAGGTTTTCTAAACCAACAAACTGCCTTTTACTTAGGTACTGAACATAAATTTTATCCTTGTTATGTGAATTCTAAATCTAAACAAGAAATGTTTTAGTTCCAGTCGTCCGAATACGTCCCTGTGTACAGAGCTCACGTACGACCGCTCGTAAGTTCAATGGAGGTGTTGATTAAAAATATTTCCCATGTGCGGCGTATAAGGCCCAATTGGGCAAGCAATCAACCGCCCGCGCTGCCCGCCCCTCTGCCCGCTAATCATGCGCGCTACTTGCCCGCTTATTGCAAGCTTTTTCTTCGTACATGTGTACTTTATATGTCTTGTACACATTACAGGTGCTGTGAAGACAAAGGAGGATGAAATTGATTACGTAAAGAGGATTATGGTTCAGTGTTACATATGTAGCGATGAACTCGGGAGTTGTATTGGATGTTAGTATCGTAGCGTAGGGGTGAGACCAGTTTTTAAAGAATCTTCTTTTAATTAGATTGTATTAGAAATATTATTTTCAATACACTTACTCGAAAACTGGTTCATATCGCACTACGATTAGGTTAGGCACATGCGTGCGATTTTTCATTTTCCAACACGTGTGCGGAAATAAAAATTGCCACAGATAAATTATACCTATACTTAGTCCAAATTGGTTCAATGCCTCTATTCACACCGTCTCTATGCGGAGGTGAATGTTTTTTTTAAATCTCGGCAAAGAGTTAAGCGTCTTTACGGCGTAAATATTTTTTTTTTTTAATATTTAAATAATGTTTATAAATAGAATATCATCAAAAACCATGATTATTACAAGAAAAAAAAAACGTTTATGAACAAATTAACATTTATTTGTGTTCTGAACTCAAAAATAATAGAATTTTCTATTTTTCATAATATATTAGGCTGATTAACGGCTTTATGCCTTTGCTTCTACTTCAACCTGGCGAAAGCAAAGCGCGGAAAAAAAAGAAAATTTAAATCATAGTTTCCTAATAATTCATGACGAAAATAGTTTTCGTTATTTTATTTTATTTCTTCAAAAGTGTATTGAAAAACGTCGTTTGACACACGTGGACATTTGATGCAGTTCTCGGCTCAAAAACAAACGGCTCGGGTGTTAATTCCGCCTCGAATGCAATAACAAAAATTCTCCACTTGTATCAAAATGTACTATTGTATATCATAAACAAGGCATGTTGCTGGTGTGTGCATGAAGTAACTAGGGAAATTATTTTTCCACTGGATTTGTAACTACAGAGCACGCTTTTGTTTATGAATACAGAACCTAATTAATTTCAACGTAGCATAGTACTTACGCAGGTAAATATGTCTTTTGTTAATAATCGTGATGAATGCTTTTAAAATAGGTACATAACGAAAGTAAGTTTTCTTTTAAAGTGTGTATGTTGAGGCCTTCAAACCCAAGCAAAACAGCATCAGATCAAACAACAATAACGTTATTAGGGCTCGAAATACTTTAAAACAAAAATGTATCTAATGAATGGCTGTGTTCAAAGCAGCCGAATGTTTGCCATTGCCAGAACCGTTCGGCTTCGACAAAGCGCGTCTGGCTTGCCTGGCAAAAACAACCACTTTCCATTCTTGGAGTGCGTTTAATTGGTGCGCTATCTCGAGTGCGTTAGTCTGCCAGCCCATTACAAGTATATAGACAGAATAATAAATAGGCACCTGATTTATATTAGACAGTCTTTTAAATTCCCTCTGATTAGATGAATCGGTTCAGTTCCTCTCAAACTACAGATCAGAAATACTAATATCACAGTCAACCCCAGCCAGTAATCGTTCCACAGTCAAAGATGTACAGTCAGCAACAAAAGTCAATTAACACTTGCAGTTTTTTAATCTTAATTATTAAGTATGTTATGTAATTAAAATCGGAACAGAAGTACTTAAAATTTTAAGAACTAATAGCTCTTAACAGTTAAACGAAAAAAAGCAGTATAACGAAAATGTCAAAAAGCAGCAGTGTTAACCGACTTCTGTTGTTGACCGTACATAGGTTTTATTGCATTGCAAATCAGGAAATCGCTTCCATTTTGTTATACAGATAAAAAATGTGGATTTCGTGTCAAAGAGTAACGAGATAAATAAATTGTAGTAACTTTCAATGAACCGTCGCACATCACATCACTCACTGACATGAGAAAACTTTTTATCATTGCTGTTAAAGATCAATTCATCATGTTAAATGTACCTTTGTTCTACCATCTTAGTGCTTTTTCTTATAAGTGTATAGGACAAAAGACAACAAAAGTGTGAAGAAACGATTGATTTAATTACTTCTAAATGAATTTTTATGGAGACATTCCTATGCGCGAGCAATCTGGAACTGCAATTCTCGATGCCATATCCAGACCGCCTAACTACCAACAATCGTTTCATACAAGAATGATGACAGCGTCGTCTGAGACTAAGCAGGATGGCTTTCTTCGTTTTTTTCCCATTGATCTAAATTCATGAGAGCGCGCGCGCACGTTCGCGGCCCTCGCAAGCGCACAAATGTCGCGCACGCGGCGGATTCCGCGCTTTTTGCGCGCCATACTGTCTAACAAGATTGAAATAACTGCTTGCCTTTGAACAGGGGATTTGATTACTTCAAAGAATGAAACAAGATCAAGAATAAAAGATGAATTGCGTTAATTGCTAGTGTCTACGTATATAAGGAAGGACTTTAGAAAGCTTTATTGTGTGCGCCTCAAAATCATGAATCACTTTGCTTATTTGAACAAACTAGCGAAAAAGATTAGAACTATTAAGGCTCGATTTAAAGTAAATTACTTATCGATTAGTAGCCTACCATATATACGTATTTACTCCAAAACCTGAACAATCTGTTTAGTTGCCTATAAATAAAATTTTTAGTTGATGAAAAAAGTTAAAGCAATTTATGTTTTCGAATCTTAACTAGTTAATTTTAAAAGTTAGTAATATACTGCAGATGGTTTTAAAATATACAATACTAGTTTTTGCCCGCGGCTTCGCCCGCGTGGTTGTCGGAAATTATCCCCCGGGAACCTACTACCGGAATAAAAAGTATCTTATGTGTTAATCCAGATTATAAACTACACACATCAAAAGTGTCTAGGGATCAACATATATTTTTGCAATAACTTTTCTCCTGATTGATATTAATTAAAATTTTCTTTAAGGATTCATCAAATAAAGTGTTTTCGTTTGTCACAGTAACGATAAACCAAGTCACCTTTGCATTAATAAAGAAATTTGCCATTTTCCTAATAAAGGGATTTTTGACATTTGAACCACTAACATTAAAGTTCGAAAAAAAGACTGAAATAACAGTTTTCTTTAAAATTTTATTGGGTAACTTAAACAATTAATAATCCGTGTTTCTACCGCGAACACTAACAACACAAGAACATCGGTTTGGCATACTCAAAATGAGTTCATCCAAATCACGCTGTGGAATGGCCGCCCATGTTCGTTGCAACAACAAAAAAAGGTCTTCTTGCGACTGGATACCCTCCATATTCGGCAGAGCTCTTCTCTGTAGCATATCCCATGCATGCTCAATCGGGTTCAAGTCTGGCGACTGAGCAGGCCAGGGCAGGACATTGATGTTAGCTGCGGCGAGAGTCTGTCTTACAACTCTTGCGGTGTGCGGTCGTGCATTATCATGCATTAACTGAAATAAGGGACCGATTTGCACTTGTAGAGGAACGATGACGTCTGATACAATCGTCTCAGCATAAATTTGAGCGTTGAGGTTGCCTCTGATCCAAATCAACTCAGTTCTTCCGCCGATCCAAATACCCGCCCATACCATGATGGTTCCACCACTATAAGGATGGACTTCCTGGCAGGATTTTAATCGCTGTTGGCGTCCAGGGGTTCTCCAGTGTCGTATACGTCTTGTATCCGGTCTCATACCAAAACGAGACTCATCAGAAAAGCACACGAAACGCCATTGTTCTTCTGCCCAATTTCTGTGTTCAAGAGCCCATTGATATCGAATCCTACGATTGTGCATTGCTATAGGTGGTACCCGTAGCGGTCTTCGGGAATGAAGGTTCACTTCATGCAAGCGGTTTCTGACTGTTTGGTCGCTAATTAAGTTCCCTGAAGAGTGATGAAGCCTCACGGCTAACATCATGGCGGTTATAGTTGGAGCTCTTCGAGTTAAGATTTGAATGTATCGGTCTTGTCTCCGTGTGGTGCAGCGATACCGTCCTCCATGGCGCTCAGCCACGGTACCAGTGCTTCGGTAACGTGTCCAAAGTCGACTGATAACACTCTGACTTGTATTCAGAGCTAAAGCCACAGTACGTTGCCGGGAACCAGCTTCTATCATTCCCACGGCTCTGAGCATTTCTTCCCTGCTTAAATGACGTCGCCGCTCCATAATAACGTTGGTTTTAATCAGTAGTAGGGAAACAGTAGCACTAATAATGTCTTCAATGCGTTGTATGTTTTTATAGGGAAAATATTGACAGCTGATTTTCATCTTTTACTCGAATTTGATTCACAGTTCCTGATTCAAATTATGAAATGCACCAAAAAGGATCCATATAAATTTATAAAATCATAAATTTATTACAAAGCCACATCTCAATCTCAAGAAATCCGCATAAAAATGCTTGATCCCTAGACACTTTTGATGTGTGTATCTGTGTGCCAAATTTGATCCAAATCCGCTCAGCCGTTTTTGCGTGATTGAGTAACAAACATCCAAACATCTTCACAATCTTTCACATTTATAATATTAGTAGGATAGGAAGTAGGATTGTGCCTAAAAGTATTTTTTTTTACGACAGCTAGCTCGGCTTACAAGTTATTTAAAATTCTAAATCCAGATGTGTAGTTTCTTTGTGTAGCACGTTTAGATTCAATAGGCTCAATCATACAATTTATAATACATTCAGATGCATCGGTGCCTGTCACGTGGAGCAGCGCCACTTGTTCCAATATCCTACCAGAGAAACAATACGGGGAAAAGAAAATCAAACGCAAACGATTAGAATACAATTGAAGTTCAAGCAAACACATTTTCCAGTGCCGTTACATTCTTAACAAAGATTCTTCCAATCCCAACGATTCAGTTACAATACAAATACGTATAAAATGACTCCACAGTTTTCCTGTGAAGGAGCCAGCAGCCGTTATTCAATAGGTAGGTAGGTATACCTGTTGCGGGCACAGTTGTCGCAGCCCTACGTGATTAGGAACCGTTTATTTTATTGAAGCACCCACTTATTGTTGATGCCGACGGTTTTTGCCTCTCCATTCCCATCTCGAGTGCGTTTGCGCAGTGCCACGTTTTATCACGGGCACGGCATTCAGTGCAGAAACGTCGGATTTAATTAGAAACTCCTGCATTTCGACTCTGATGCAGTTTTTTTATAAGTCCGCAACTGAAATGTTGAGTTCCACATATCTCTTTAAAATTTGGACTGGTTTATTGTTTCTCTTTTGATTTAACTTAGAGCATCGCCCCTGTTGAATATTGAGAAGCAAGCCTCCTATTGTACCCAAAGAGGAATTTACTAATGAACATTTACGAAATAACGTTACTATGTAGTCAGATTAATATAGTAAAACTGGATATCATCAAGTTTCTAGTCCACATACAGACTTGTGTTAACAGGGAAATTACAGCTGGCATTAATATGCGGTCCATGTACATAAACTTAAAAGCGGCCATGGCATGTTGTGTCTACTTTGCAATGTTATTAAACAGAATATATGTTCATCTTATTCCGGCTGCATTATGAGCTCGTGTGGATTCCAGGGGGTTCTCATAAGGCTGCCTACACGTCATGGTGCCAATAAGCGCTGCAGTACCGGTAATGCCACGGTCAACGCCATGCTAATAAAATCGGATTAGGTATTAATGTTAATAAAGCACTGCATGTAAATGTGATTTTCATGTATTGTGGGTGTTTATGTGCGATTTAATGCGCATCATTAAAAATTTTACCCTGATTACTTATAGTATTATTGTATCGATTAACACTTTGGGTTCGTACCCGCAATAATATAGGTTGGGGAAAAAGTTTCTTCGCATTTTTTAAGAAAATTCAAAACATTTTTTAATATACATTATTTACATTTATCTAAAGTATGTAGGTACCATTTTGTTCGATAACTTTTTGCCATCTTGTAGGTAGGGACATGATCCCATTGCTATAGAAATTTTGGGACTTCTGATCAAAATACCGCGACAAGTGGTTTTGGAAGTCCTCTCGTGATGTTAACCTGACACTGCCTAAAGAATTCTGAAGAGACCGAAACAGGTGAAAATCTGAAGGTGCAAGGTCAGGACTATACGTCGGATGCAATAACACCTCCCAGCCAAACTCTCTTAATTTTTGCTGAGTGGCTAAAATGTGTGAGGTCTAGCGTTATCATGATGAAAAACCACACCCCTTCTGTTGATTAATTCCGGCCGCTTTCTCTCAACTTCTTGCTTTAATCTCATCAGTTGTTCGCAGTAGAGTTCAGAATCGATGGTCCTGCCTGGTGGTAACAGCTCATAATGAATAATGCCCTTCCAATCCCACCACACACACAGCATCACCTTGTTGCGAGTTAACCCGGGTTTCGCCACAGTCTGTGAAGCCTGACCGGCCTTTGACCACGACCTTTTTCGCACGTTCTTGTCGTACGTGATCCACTTTTCCTCACCAGTTATCAGCTTCTTCAAAAATGGTTCGGTTGCATTACGTCGTAATAAAGAATCACAAATGAGTACACGGTTCATTAGGTTTCTTTCAGTGAGTTTGTGAGGTACCCAAATATCGAGCTTTTTTGTGTACCCAGTTTTTTTCAAATGCGCCAAAACTATTTTGTGGTCAATTTCCAGTTCTTTCGCTACGTTGTAACTACTGATATGCCGATCTTGCTCCACTTTTTCAAAAATGGCATCCATTTTATCCGTAATAGGACGACCAGAGCGACGTGCATCTTTGACATCAAAATTTCCGGATTGAAAACGCTTAAACCAAATTTGTGCTACTCACAGACGCTGCACTGGGTCCATAAACATCGTAAATTTTTTTCGCGGCTTGCGTTGCATTTTTACCTTTTTTGTAGTAAAATTTTAAAATGTATCGAATTTCTTCATTAGATTCACTCATCTTGACAGTACGAAAAACAAATGAAAATCACACATTTTCCTAATTTGAATTTGGAATTATGTTCTTTAAAATTTAAACTTTTAATGATACCAAAACCAGCCAGATACAAATAGTATAACCAAAGAGATGTTATTTTAAGTTCATACATACTATAATGCGAAAAGACTTTTTCCCCAACCTAATATATGAATCTCAATTTAATTAAAAGATGCAAAATACATAATTTCAAAGTTCTTGATATCCTTATTTAAAGGTAATTTTTTTATTCTTTTTTTAAGTGAACGTTTTATATTTTGCTAATTTATTCCACCATAGGTATTGCAAAAATTCGTTTCATGTAAGTACCTAATTACAGTTGGTTATTGGAGGTCCTAGTAGTCTGTCTTGATTAATTCCTACTGAATGCGCTAGTCATTCCTAGACGAAAATTCGTTTTAGATTGGTCATATCAGTCATAGATATTAACTACAAGCCGGACAATAATGTGTAGGTATGAATGCAGTCAAATGAAGGTTGCGTCCACTTTATTCGCCATCGCCACCCACGTAGATGTCAAGTGAAAATATATTTTCGGAATATAAATTCAACAAAATTGCCAAACAGCTTTACTGAGATAACAGCTAGTATATTTAATACACCCGAGTACGGCGATTCTAAAATGAGTCCAATCATATCATTAAAAATACATATAAAGCAAGGATATTTATTTTTACGACTAATAAATTTTGGCATAAAATAAAAAGATATGGAGGACATTTTCTGAGCTCGTTCTTTCGTTTTATCGATTTCACTTCTGGATATGAGTGATTTAATTAACAATAAAAGTAAAATAATGGTACGTTTGATGATAAAAAGTAATGCAGTATTGAATAATTCATAATTGGGTATTAGGTATTCATGTTTGAGTTACGTTAAGTGAGTGGGGTCAAATCTTGGCTGAGCGGAGTGTCGGTCAACGCGCTCACTCACTTCCTTTATAGCGCTCACTCTCTTACGGAAGTGCTCTGTGACGATAGAATAGACTGGATGCTACGGGAACTATTTTTAAGGACGATGAAAAACATTACATGATAAATATTTTCGGAAAATGAGTACCTGTTGTATGTTTGTTGAAAGAAAAATGTTGCAGGCTGTTAGATACAAAAGTGCTTCAAGTCTTGAATTCGATTCTCACGTTTGAAACAAACTTGGTAGTTTTTTTGATTGAGATTGGCAATTTTCTTGGGTAGGTAGGTAGGTACCTACTGTTAGGTTAGTTTTCAAGAAACATTTTTAAAATTTACGTAAAACGCTGATGTCTGAAATTTTTTAACACGCTTTTATTAGCTTTACCTGTACCTATGTATTTATTATATGTAATGGAATCTTTCAACTCGATTTGTATCCACTTTAAATGGTCAGATTAATTCGAAATTTTGCACACAATATCAGGGCCCGATGACATACAATAATATAAATATAAAATATAATATAATATATAAACATAATAAATATACCATAAAATATAATAAATAAATTTAATATTCGTAGAATAAAGTTTATTTGGGAAATTCGACTCTAAAAAATTGAGAAATAAATTATAGTTTAAAAAACTAAAAAACAGGCATTCATACCATTAAACTGAACTAAAAATTAAAAAAAAAAATTTCAACATCAGAAAGTGATTAACGAGAAAATTAATGTCATTGTAAAAAAAGCGTGGGGTGTTTGTTTCTTACACTAACTCTGTAATTCGAAATAGCAATAGTAACATATCTTGGTAAAAAATAAATAAACAAAAATAAAAAAATGTATTTCGAATTAGAAATAGTAATAATAGATATTTTGGTAAGAAATATATAAATAAATAAATAAAAATTCAACAATTAATATCGAGCACCCCACGCTTTTTTTACAATGACCATTAATTATATTTTTATATTGAAAAAAATATTTTTCACTTTTTAGTTCAGTTTAATGGTATTAGAGCGTGTTTTTTAGTTTCTTGTAACTATAATTTTTCACAATATGACTTCGGTAAAAAAAAATATACTTAGGTACTCGCAGAAGACGTATCCACAACATTCCAAATTATCGCAGCAATACTTTTAATGGATCTTGTGAGTTTTTGCCTTTATTTATACGTTACGATGTGCGCATAATGGATCAGCAGACGAACACTTAGTAGATATGCGATACTTGTATATTATTGGCATTCTACTGTATTCTCGATTTAAAAACACTCGTAATCGATACAATGTTTTAAGGGCCACGCATGCTAAAGTCACTAAAGTGTTTTAGTAATTCCAAATGGAATGGCCAACTCGTCATAATACGGTAAGGCTATTTCTAAGTATTCCATCGCACACAATACATGTCGGCTGTAAAAACAATTAAACTTGCACAATGAAAGCGCTACACATAGTGCTAAGCGCCAATCCATTGTGTAGCTTGAGTATTAATCGAATAAGTCGGCCGGCTTAGGGTGGAGTGTGCAAATGCTGTGCCACTCAGTACATTCATTTCTCAACGGTTTATGACCACTATTTTCTGATTAATCAAATGAAAATGTAGATTTTTTAACGTCCAGAAATTTAGTGCTTTTTGAGTTAACAGAGTAATGGCCAAGCAGTTTGCGTAAGCAACTTCTTGGGCGTCACTCTGTTAGGAAAACGGCTTAGTTAGTGTTACCTGTCTAATATTTAAAAAAAAGTTGCAATTCATACTGCAATTAATACGTTTATATTGCCAAAAATGCATGTACGTGATGAGGATAAACACATTTCCGTAGTAGTGCAGGGTGTAGTGTCGGGTACACAGCGCGCCGTTAGTCGGATAGGTCGGCCCAAGTGAGTTAATTAACTGGGAGCGTGTAAGGCGACGCTCACGGCCGCTCTAATTGCGCGATTATTCCTCCGCGACGCCTAACTGCTGGATGAAATTTAATTAAAGTTTGTTGTTCAAATAGATTTAATTAAAGTAATGTTGTAGCGAGCGGCGCGCCGACGCCGTCGCCGCGCCGCGCGGCTCAATCCGCGTGAGTGCTGCGCAACTTTTCTAATTCATTACTTCTGAAAGCGTTCCCGTGATGCCGAGCACTCTTAATAATTTGTATTGTGTAGTTATAGTCGCTCGCTCTCAGATAGGCGCGAGTGGAACTGGCGAGTCGCGCTCGCCGGACGACACTTTGATATCTCGAGCGTCTCATGAGTAGCCGCCCAATTACACTAATGGATACGTTCGATCTCGTCAATACCCAAATTAAATCAAACGCCGTGATCTAAGCATAAAGAGATTCTGAAACAGAACGCCCAATCCATTGAATTATTCATAAATTTTAAAATTAAACAACTAGTCGATATTTATCCATTAGCGAGGCGGTAGTGCCGTTGAAATTACATCGAAATGGTCTCTCGAATACAAATGTATCGTTAAAAGCCACATTAAGATAAAAGCTGTACGCCATAACTCTTATTAATTATTAATAGTATTGTCAATTAAGATGGAATAGGATTCGGAAGGCCTGAAAATGAAAATAGGGAATGTTTATCTATCCAAAAATAACAATCATTGCGACGATTCGCGGCCGTAAGCGAGGAACGATGTTCGCGTCAATTACGGCTAATGGAAAACTTAAATTATGATAAAAGCTAAAGAGCTCGCGGCGGATGCTGCGTGTCCGTCCGCATCTCTTCGACCCGTTAATGATGAGCCTGTCTCTTCCTTCTTAATAGCCTTATTCACCTTCACATTATTATAATGCAAGTAAAGTACCGTCACACAAGAAGTGAGTTGACGATTTATCCGTAGAAAGAAAACAGATGAAAGATGTTTTTGAAGTGAAAACTTCTCACGTTGGGCGATTTTTGGTAAGGAGAAATCTCACGGGCTCGCGTCACCGCGTCACCTCGTCACCGCGTCACCTCGTCACCACGAGATGCCAACGTTTTCATTTCTGTCGGCAGTCTCCATGACTGTTAATTTAATTAATCACGACACTATCCCGTAAAATTAATACCTATGTACCTAATCATGCAGGCTATTTGGACGTACCGATTAATTCACTTCTGAACGTAAACTTCCTCCTCTAGTATTTGCTCGGCGTGCTGCCAGGGTTTGCATCGCTTAATAAATAATGCTCGTGGTCATTTGCAAACGCGTGACCAGTTTCTTTAGCGATTTTTCTTGCTGTATACATTCCAGTGTCAGCTGTCCGTTTTCATCTGAAATTTTGATGGAAAGATTTCGCAAACGTTTGGCATAAGTACCTACTCACTTTGGTTTGATGCACTCTGGAAAGAACTTTATTTTATTCATCTTAAAACTTTTCAAGTACTTAATAAAAATAAAACAAATCCGAACGATTCCACAGCATTTCCTGTGCCGGGCGCAAGTGCAGGTCTACGGACGACGGCCCACAATAGCTCTGTTATTTGTGCTCTACCACAATTACCTACGTTTATCTAGAATTTTGATAGACAGAACGCGGATAACAAAAAAAAAAAAACTACTTTTTAAGGTTCCGTACCTCAAAAGCTGCTGTGGGGGTCAGCCGCGAAAACTTACCTAGACCCACTACAAAGAACACAAAACAAAATTATAAAAACATTATTTCACTATCATTATTTAACTCCGACTAGAATACAAAAAAACCAAACTACTCAATATAACTCATCTTTACAAATACTACACATGCGTACTTATTAAAAAAATCAGCAAATCTGTTCAATCAAACATACAACTACGTATGAGAAATATAACATACAACGTAAGGAATAAAAACAAAATCCAGTTACAACCAGCGCACGCTCGCACTAATTATGGCAAAAGAACGATATTGGTTGAAGGAGCACGGCTGTTCGACAGTCTACCCGAGGATGTAAAAAAATGTGACAATGTAAAGACATTCAAACGCAGATTAAGACAATACATCACAACATTTGAAATAACATAAATCGGAGTAAGCTAATAATTAGAATGTCTCCCAGCACCCCAGAGGTAACCAATGTCAATAGCAATAATTAGAATAACTTAAGTATCTCATTTTAAGTGAACTGTTCTTTTTATAAATAAGTTCTTATGAGAAATAAGTTCTTTAAACCCAAAAGGAAAAAACGGAAACCTTATAGGATCACTTCGTAGTCCGTCTGTCTGTCTGTCTGTCTGTCTGTCAATCTGCCAAGACCCTTTTTCTCAAGAACGCGTAGAGGTATCAATTTGAAAATAATATCAAATACGTAAGTCTATGGTCCCTTAGAGCTCTAAAAAAATTCAACGATTGAAATAAAAAAAATACGGCCATTTAAGTATGCGACATATTTTGATACTCGCAAGTAAATCAAAACCTATAAGGTACTTCCCGTTGTCCTAGAATCATGCAATTTGGCAAGAAGAAAGGTCTTACAGCACAAGTAAAGCAAAAGTCCGATAATTATTAATTTATAATTTTATCACATAAAAATATTCTTAAGTTTGTCAGTTTGTAAGAACCTTTTTTTCAGAAACGCGTGGAGGTATCAAATTGAAATAAATATCAAATACGTAAGTCTATAGTCCCTTACAGTTCTAAAAAAATCAAGCTTCTAAGTCAACGCAATAAAAAATACGACGTATTTTGATACTTGCAAGTAAATCAAAACATGTTAGATTTGCTTTTGTCCATCTCCCACTCAGAAATAGACGTCGCTTTGTCGACAATTGCTGTGGCCTGATCGTTGCGTGGTGTCAGAATTGCTTTTTCAATACACTTCCTCGAAAACTGGTTCATATCGCACTACGATTAGGTTCACAATGCAATGTATTTCACACGCGTGCGATTTTTCATTTTTCAACACGTGTGCGGGAATAAAAATTGCCACAGATAACTTATACCTATACTTATACCTCTATTCACACCGTGTCTATTCGAAGGTGAATGTTTTTTTTTAATCTCGGCAAAGAGATATGCGTCTTTACGGTGTTAATATTTTTTGAATATGTTTGTAAATAGAATATCATCAAAAACCATGATTATTACAATAAAAAAAAAATGTTTATGAACAAATTAACATTTATTTGTGTTCTAAACTCAAAAATATTTCAATTTTCTATTTTTCATATTAGGCTGTTTATAGGCTTTATACCTTTGCTTCTCCTTCAACCTGGCGAAAGTAAAGCGCGGAAAAAAAAGAAAATTTAAGTCATAGTTTCCTAATAATTCATGATAAAAATATTTTTCGTTATTTTATTTTATTTCTTCAAAAGTGTATTGAAAAACGTCGTTTGATACACGTGGACATCTTGTATCAAAATGTACTATTTTGCATAGCCATAATTTTGGTTGATTTTTCAATGACGTTGGGTCACCATACCCGTAATGTTATAAGGTCCTGCTGTAATGAAATAGTATGACAAAGATTTTCTGGTGAGATAACTTTTCATTCTTCTTGTGGGTATGTTCCGTCACCAATTTTTTTGTAAAAAATCCGAAAACTCTTGTCCTCCTGTGTGTGCCCGCATATTTATTTAGTGTTAAACGCATTGGTATAACATTATGTCATATGACATGCTTTAATTTCATCAGCCCTCGTTCCTCGGGGCATTACTGGTAATATCTGACTAAAATCACCACAGAAGAGATTTGTGACGCCACCTATGGGCCGATCGTAGCTCGCAAAGTTCTAGCCACCGCTTCAACTGCTTTACGGTTTGCCATTGTGCACTCATCCCATAATTATTAAGAAGCATTCACATAAAACTTTGTTTTGTCGCTGTTTCTAGAAATGTTGAAAACTGGGCTTTCTGTATATTGTCCAAGTTAATTAGTATTTTAAACATTGATGTATGGGCGGTTTTCCCTTTGGGAATAACAGCGAGATCAATTTTGCTCTGATTGCGTATTTGGGCCAAGATGACTTTGATGAAAAATGTTTTTCCCGTACCACCCGTTCCGTCGTCTTTGTAAGATCATTCTGCAATATTTCAGCTAGTTCCGATGCATCATAATTTATTTCCGCTGTGTGCTCTCTATTAATGCGTTCGCAATTTAAACTTGGAGTGAACGAAGAACTGTCTTGGATATCCAGCAAGCATAGATTCAAGTTACTCTCACGTTATTCATCGTTGAGCTCGCTGTCATTGTTTAGCTGCATATGTCTGAAAAAGTCTTCCGACAATCTTTATTGATGCTTTTGCCATACTTAACTGTGCAGCATCCGAAAGTCCACAAAATTCTAAAATAATTGCAAACAAATGCCGCAAGCATTGCGGACTGTCGCTGAAGCATTCTTCGGCCATAGCGTTATCCCAGTGGTGATCTCCATCAAGCAAATGACGCGCATTGCAGGCAGCTTGGTAAGCGGGATACATGATACCATCAACCTTTGGCAGTTCGGCAAAAGAAGTAGGCCCTCGAACTGTATGCAGAAGTAAGCGTAAATAATAGCATTCGAAGTTGTTTGGACACACTGCATAAACTCATCTACAACATGTTCTTTGAAATTGCCAGGCTCACCATCTACAGCTGTCCCACGTCTTCTGCGGTTGAACGTAACTTGTTGCTTGTTATAAGTGTAATATGACGGTTTCTCGTCTTATTACAGTGTTTTTGCGAAATTATCTGTTTCACAAAGTCGAGGAAATGTCAGCAAAGCTATTTGGCTCGGGTTTTCTAACCGTTCAGCCACACTTTCAGGATTAAAGTAAACTCTTTGGCCGCCTTCAAGACGGACATCTAGATGTATGACTGACAGATGTCTCTCATGGATATAAAAACTTGAGTGACGCTTCAGGAGAACTTATGTATTGGCCAGAATGAAACCTTGTAACATCGACATGTTCATTTCTCAACGCAAAAGTGGCTTGATCGCTTCAGAAATTATTATCTTTTGATTCTGTAAGTCGATTTTGATGAAATAAACGCTAAATGTTACTCAAAATAAAGCTTCTTATCTTTCAGTACGCGCACAACTAAACAAAGAATCGGTCAAACAGACAAAAATTTTATGTACAGACACAGAAAGTTTACGATTCTAATATAAGTTTATATAATAATAATATCTACAGAAAAAGCAAAATTCCGTTCATGTCCAGTGCATTTTGTGTGCAGTTACATGAGCGACTCCGTCCGATCCCGGCGACCCACAAATGCGTTATCGGGCAGCTTTCAGCCGAATGTAACCTCCCTTAAATTACCTGTAGCTGGAATTTTGACGCATACTAGGCTGATATTGCCGTATCCAAAAATTCCTGAAAATTATACGTTCTACTCAAGTTTCAATAATATGGTGCCCACAATTTTCTTTCAGGAATCGACTTTCTTTTCATTGATCTTCGAACGTTATATACTTACTATAAGCCAAACCGTGTTAAGCCGTGCGCCCGATATCGGCAAAAATTGTGAACTTCGTACAAACTTTCATCCCCAATTTACGCTCACCTTTGTTATATATAGAGGATTTTTTAAAGAGTTACAGTTAAAGAGAGTATATATTCTCTTTAACTCTTGTGCAAAATATCATGCTTCTAGACCCAGCCACAGTACAATAAAAGTGTACTGTGTCCACTTACCGTTTAGGCTGTGCGTTGTCTCTCAGTAAATGAGATTTTTATTAAGTATATTACTTAGTTATGAAAAAGTAATATTGCATTTAGTGTGCAGGTCCACGGGCGGCGCTGTCCCGTCCCGGCGACCCACAAAAGCTCCGTCGGGCAGCTTTCAGCCGATTACCCGCGACGCGGAGCCTAATTTGATTGCCACCCGCCATCAATTACCTCACGACCGCCGCAGCTTTTTATTTACCGACCCGCTTTCGCGTCATCTCCTACGACTTTTTGATTAATAATAATAATAATAATTCTTTATTCAACCGAAAGCCATCACAGTACAAGAATCAAGTAAGAGCATAATTATGATCTAAGGCTTAAAACTAGGTCACAAAAATTTAATTCCCTGACTCCTAAACTAGGTGTATGTGCCTGTGTCTTAGGAGTCAGTGATTCTCCGTAACAAACAAGGAAGCCATAGTATAATAAATCGGGACGTTACAACACTAAGCAAATGGCGTAAAATAAAACAGGATATAAACTGTGCAGAAAACACAAAATCGAAAACGTTTAACTGTGTGGTGAGGTGAATAAAATGAATGTATTGTGTGTGTATGTGTGTGTCTGTGGTGTGTGTGTGTGTGTGGTAAGTGTAAGATTTATGGTTAGATTTAGACTAGTAATTATATATATATATATATATATATATATATATGTATGTAGTATATGTAAAGTACCTTATCATTGTAAATTATTATAAATTACCATGAAGAAGATCCTCAGTTTCATCATAACTTAGAGTTTGGAGATAGTCTCTAAGTAAGTTTTTGCATTTATATTTAGGGCACGAATAAATTTTAAACTTTTTATTTAAGAGGTTGTACATATTAATGCTATTAACGTAGAATTGTCGTTTGGCAAAGGCAGTTCTATGATGTTCGTGGGGAAAAACGTTATGCTTTAGCCTGCCAGTCGGTTCCCTTGGAGGGCGGCCAGAATGTTTGCGTAGGGTCGACAGGAGCACATAAAGTTGCCTGACTGTGAGTACCTTACAACCGGAATAGAGCTGCATAGTAGGAAACCTACGTGGAAGAGAGAGCATTACCTTAAGGACAGCTCTCTGGGCTCTCTCAAGGCGGATGAATACATTTTGGGTGGCACCACCCCAGACGGGCAAGCAATACGTTAGAACAGACCGGCATAGGGCAAAATATACTAATTTAAGCGTTTCGTTATCAGCAGAGTTTCGTAACTTCTTGAAACTAACTGTAACTTGTTGTAACTTGTTGTTGTGTTTGTTGTTTGTTGTTGTTGTTGTTGTTGTTTTGTAACTTGTTGTTTCTTGATTCTTATATATCAAACACATAGATTTATTAGTTTGTTGCTATTGTTACTCGTAACTTTGTTGTCGTGTATCATTGTGACTGATGGATGTGTGATGCTTTAAAAACTGTCGAACTAAAGCTAAATTATTGGACTGTGTCGGTGTTAGGGTGTTATCTTATAGATGGTTATCGAATCTGCAGTGTTCATTTTAATAGCCAACATATAAAAGCTCGTAATAACACTATAAATTATCTGATTACGATTATGAGGCAGTTGTTTTTAACATGAGTCGTTCTAACCATATCAACCAAAAGTTTTATTGTACCTGAGTATTAATGGCAGTTAACCCGTCGCGCGCCAATTAGCAGACACAATTGAAATTCTATTGTTATCTGTACACATGGTGTACAATCGACATTTTAAGAGTTAACCATATGAAGATACACAACACTATCTAACTTATTTGTCACTTCTAAAAACAATAAAAACCTATTGCACCTATTTGTTAAAATATTCAATAAAACTTGTTTTGGCGGCAGACGTGATGTTGTCACTCCGTTTCGGAGCACGCGAAGCAATCGTTGTATGGCGAGCGTGATGTAAATAAAGAGTGGATTGCGTTGCGTTGTCTGCCAGTCAATTTCCTTGATGAACTCACAATTACGGAAATTAGAAGCGCCGCCGTCCGACGCCGCTAGCCGCGACGCCCTCTCTCCCGACACGTCGCTACCACCAAACTTTCATGTCAGATTTAATGCACATATAAAATTATATTTAATCCCTCGTGACTGAATTCACAAATAAACTTCAAAACATGCAACATGCATACCTAAAAATTAATTAAACGCCACAGCCCCAACGGTTGGTTGAGTCGATGTCAATTAAATTCTTACGACAAGGAGTCCATTTCAAAAGCTTTACTAATGAGAAGCATATGGGCTCACGTCTCAGAACCAGTATTATCGTGTACTTTTTGCCGCGGAGTAGTTGCGGGGAGTCTCGCAGCCAGCACCTATCCGTATTGAAATCTTTACTGGCCTCATTGTTCTATTCTCAATTTGGGCGTCCTTGCAAGTTTACGCATCTCTTTCACGAGTAAATTGCTCTGCTCCGTCGGAGGAGTCATAAAGAAAATTGCTATACAGTTGATAAATAATTTATCTGAAAGCCCGCCCCAGTCACCGAAACGCGCCCGGGGTAGCACTGCCTCTGCTTCTACCTAATATTACTTTCCTTTTGTACAATTTTGCAACAGGGCCGTTCGCACGATCCCTTGCTTTTATGGGCAATAAGTGGAACGCAATTATATTTATGGAGGAAGAATGGTTAGAAAACTAATTTCACCGAGTATTATTTTATGTAACCTTTGTTAATCTTACAAATGAGCCGATGTTTATTAACTATAGATCCATTTACATTATTGAACGTAAAATTGTAGCTAGCCTAAAGTAAATATTATTTTTTGTGTGACTTTTTTTGTAATAATGAACAGAAATTAAATTAGACTCTACTGAACCGTAATATTAATCAAGCCTAAGGATTTTTCCATTGTAATTGGAATGAACGCGATGACGTAGCTGGTAATTGGGAAAGTTAGGTATTCAGTTTCTGGAGCAGTGGTGACTGGTGCCTAATTAGTGTGCGCAGTGGCCTCTCATTACGAGCTCGGTTTTAATTACCCGCACGAACAAACTTAATATGGCGTTTGATTCACGGTATCTTCAGCTCTCTGAGAGTGTTTCCATGTTGTCTATAAATGGATTTTACACGTCTTGACTAACGGAAAACAAAACATTCTGAAGTTGAATGTGGAATTGTTACCTTTGTTTGCAAAAAGGCAGCCTTACGAGGCTCAAAAAAGACAGCCTTAGCAAATAATAGTTAGAGATATAATAAATAACAGTATATCATTTATTTTAAGGCCCATAGAAATAATACATTTAATAAGAACATTGTCAACAATGCCCACCCAAACCTTATTATTAGGCCCCCAGCTAGTTAACATGAACGCGATAGATGGAACATAATAAAGGTCTATTACACGGAATTGTTAATCCCCATCCCGCGTGCTGGCGGTTGTTTATTCAGCTGTATTAATTAACAGTCAGGTGGATTACAGGGCAGACGAAACGTGGCCTAATTAGAGAGATGCCTGTCTCGCGCGGCCGGCGGACATGGCCCGCTACCGGATACAACGCGAACGCAACGCCAGACCATGTGAAACGACCTTTATATTATTAAATTATCTAATCTGTTGGACACGGTGTTTGTTAATTGGTAGACTTGGCTGTTATTGAAACGGATATGATACAGTATTATTTCGTAATAAAATAAAAATTTCGTATTCGTTCGTATTTTAAATAATTGTTTATATTACATCAAATTGTTGTTGTGTCCTCCTTCTTCAAGTTTATTTACGTGAAATATGTAACTACAAAGTTTAGCTAAATTATCGGTTACCCAAGTAAAACAGCAAGTTGTTCTTAATAAGTCGGAAACGATCAATCTTGAAAGCTAAACTTTATAATTTAGGCGTAGATTGATGGTTTCCTATAGTAATTATTTTAACAGATTACCTATTAGTGTGAATAAATTAATCTAAAATAAAATCTAGATTACAATGAATATGCAAATTGCTTTAATTTGTGAATAATAAAATTATCTAGGTAAGGACTAATGAAAACGAACGTTAATCAAAGGTTGTAAGTAAGAATTTTGCATGTGTGTGTACCTAGGTACATTATAGAATATTCTTTTCTCTATTACTTTACATAACTTAACATTTAAAGTCTTGACTGCATTGTTATTTGAGTCGACGTGACCCCACTAAGTAATTATAAAAGTTTCAACAGTTTCAAAGATTAATTGAAACACTTAACAGACGACCTGATTGTTGATTTAGTAATTAATCGTCTCTATTATTATCAAGCTCTGTCTGTTTATGTCATCTCATTTAAAGAAATAATTATATCTAGTTAAATGGTAAAAGTATCTTTGATACATCAGCTACCAGGGTCGCGGACTCGCCTTATGATTTCAAAACAAGTAGACTCTTAAAAATATTGTTCACTATGTAAATGAGATTGGGAATCAGAATAATATTTAAGTGCCCCCTATTACATGCGACTATAACTGGCGAAATGTGGGTACCTCTACCTCTGCTTAACCCTTTGGGGATTACAGGCGTGATGTTATATGTTTGTTATCTTAAGCATCGTAAGCTGATTACTTCTTCTCTATCAGATATGTCTGTGGTGATTATTATAGCTAACCAACCCTCTGTAGACACATAAATTTGGTATCGAGTTGGTCTCTTCCACGGCACTATGTGGACGTATCCGTAGCCGTCTGCATTAATAGTCAATAAACAGCAGTCTCCGGTGTCGAGTCTATAACATGTCAGCTGACATCGGCGCAGCGAAATCAATTAGGTTCGTTTGCGAACTGCTCCAATAAATACTGCTATCGTTAATTAGAATCAATCGTGGGATTGCGTTGGGGACTATTCTGAAATCAGTTTGCGTCTCGTGGGCGGACGGCTCTGCTCTGACAGCAATTGGCTTATTAAGAAGCTAACAAAACGCAATAGCCTCCAGCTTACTGGGATTAATTTATTTTACTTGTAGCTCTTTGTATTTGTGAGTGATCGATTCTTTCGCGAGATTTAATCAGCTATATTTTGTTATTGATTGTCTGGATTTTCTATGGGATTAAAACGTAGGCGTTGTTGGGTACCTACTTACGGAAACACTTTACTGTTGAATCTCAAACCATAGACTTTTTTTGATTCATGCCTTGTTCTTGAGCTTTGATTATAACAATAAAACCATATCCGTTGACTGTTGTCAATAGTTTATCTTCATCGATTTATTGTCGTAATTACAAAAGCGATGCGCCTACGCTATGTTTTTTTTATATCTAGTAAGTTATTGAATCATAAGTACTTCGCGCGTTTTCTTACTGAGAAATCATGAGAGCTTCAAGTGGCAAGAAAAGATGGAGCATTGATGCAATTATAAATAATATATTGAGTTTTGATAGAGTGCTATTACATCCTGCACTTGATGCAATTATATCACATGCCTACAGCTTTTATTTCTGCGGCAATAAATTGCTAACAAAATGATCCTATATATAAAATGGATTTGCTCCCAAATCAGAATGTAGATTTCGAACGGAAGTATCAATTAAATTATCAATGCAGTCGATCATTCATAACATTTAAGAAAACCCACAAAAAGTGAGATTATACTAACAAATATCATGTAATTACTACCTTACCCGCGGTCGACGTCGCGGTGGTGCAAACGCCGATTAATCTTTCCATTTGCATCGATTTGAATACTGATTGGAATTATACGAGTAGTACAGTCGAGTGCAATCGGCCAGTCACGCCCGAGGCGTGTTTACAACACGTTCACTGCGACAGCTTTACAACTTCGACGTCCCGTTTTAATATTTAATTTACTAATTAATACGAGTGTTATAAAAATACCAATAAATATTCCTTAAATAAATTAGTGTTAGAGGTTTGTTGACGTAATTAGAATTGCATCATAATGATTATATTTTAATTTACAACATATTTATGGCTTAAGTTTTGTGGCACACCTGATACGTTATATGTTTTGTTGAAACGAAAACGAGTATAATTTGAATATCTTTTATAAATATAAAAATAAACGTAGGCAGCTTAGTTTTATATTGAGTATATTTTTATTCAACATTTTATCTATAAAACGTCGTGTTTTTCATGAATATGTAATACATATTGATTCATTAATTTAAAACCAATAGATTCACTATGATCAGTGATCGATCACCAATTCTGTAAGACTACATTAGATACCCTATTTCAAATCAAACAGACAACGACTGTCTTTATTGCGTTTAGATGAATATTTCATCGTAGGTAAACTGAAAACAAACAAGATATTCATACGTTATTGAAGTACGTACAATGTTTTACTGATAACCTTGGTGCTGTTATAACAGGAACACGGCACATCGAGCGAGCAATCCCGACAAGTAAACGAGATGAGACGGGACGGTAAAGCCTTCAGCGTTATCTGTAATTAGGATCGAGTGCCGGAAGTGTTCGCCCAGACACTGCCAGCATCCGGCCCGTTGGCGAACGGAGCTGATACCTAATTAGTCATATATACGATGAGATGCAGATAACGATGGCATTATTAATTAGATTGATTGGGAATTATGATATGTTACTGACATGGGCGACATTATATTTGGTGTATAGGGTCAGGTATGTTCAGACCTGAACTAGCACACAAAAATGAGAAACTGTTTGCGTAGATAGAGCAGCTTTGGTATAAGTAATCAATTTTTAATCTTACTACGGAAGTTGTTATCAATTTAGAAAATATAATTATTAGTAAATGACTGTGTCGTTAAGTTCTTGACGGTTATGTAGCGAGTAGCTCGGAGCTCCAAGCGTCGCCTGAGGATATGTTTTGTAACACCTGAAGACAGCTGCCATGATCAAGTGGTTATTTTAAAATTTATGTTCCGATAACTTAACGAGGAACATATTTTTCACTATTTCTACTATCAGTATTAATTAAATCTAACGAGTCCGATAGAAAAACTCGCTAGGTTACGTAATGAGAGCGAGCTTTTTTCTTGCCCATCACGGACAATGATTGGTGTGCGTAAATCTGAAACAGATGCTTGCACATGTCAATATTAAGAGCGGCCGAGTTGTTCCGAGCCGATCCGAGCTTAATCCGAACTTGACCAACAACTTTGTAAATTAAATTGGCTCCGCGCTACGTCAACTCCGCGAATTGCACTTCTTATGGCCCCCGTAATCACCAGCTCTGTATAAATGCTCCATTAAAAGTGGCGTCAATTACATTAATTCCTTATATGTATCAAGTTAAATATATAATGTAACTGGAAACGTTCTCTAATTAAATGTCATGTGCATAGAATTTTCCGTATAAACAATCTTGTAGAATGCGAGCAACAGTTACGAGAAGCTAAAGACGATAGAGGAGAAACAGAAAAACTAAACTAATGATCGTTGACATGGAAATGTAACAGAATGTAATGACGTGTAATGCTTGGATGAAATCGCCTTTTTGTGGGTAGAATTAATTTGTATTTTAGCCTTGCTAATATGATTTTAATTTGCTCTTTTTGCGTGATCAATTAGGAACAAAGAAGAAATACTTACTCCAATGCACAGGTGTTACGAGTTTTGTTCAATGTAGACTGCAACTTTAGTTTGATTACTACCTAACTTGTTTCTATGTACCATCTAAAGCTTCTAATAGGGCAGTGCACATAGTTGAGCGGTTATTAATGGTAATCGGTAACAATATAAAAACTAATGGCATCGTTACAAACTGCGGGGAATAACGGTTAAAAATAATACTTGCGATTGCACATAGCCCATAAAATTATGAAATAATGTTACTCGATAAAATTAGCCTTAATTAAGCTAGCATTAAATTCTATTTTCCTTCCAGCATAAAAACAGGGCACACAACCGTGACCGTCCACGAGTAATGTTTCCAAGAAAATGCGTCTCTACTACAAGCAAGAAGTTCATTAAGTAAAACATGAATCTTGATGAAAATTGCTTAATGGTAAGTTGTAAGATTGGCGCCAACGGCGGAACAGTGTGGAGGCTCTGCTCTGCCCCGCTCCGCTCCGCTCCGGCCCGCACCCGGGCCGCTTCCGTCTCGTCCGCTCAAAGAGCCCCAAGTGGCAAAACGTGCCCAGTAATAAGGAGCAAGTTATTCATTAGTGTTTTGAGAAAAAGTTATTAGTGCCGACAAGTCATGCGAGGCGGCGGTGCGCATGCGTTTGCATTTTACTCCGCAATTTTCTGGATCAAAATGCAGATGCAGAGAATTTGCATTTAGTTCACAAGGCCCTCGTTACTGACCAATACAAAACGATGATTTAAACGAGCTGGTCAAATTAATTCGTGTAAATTTAAACGAACCTGTAGGTTGACTACTAAAGAATGTGTATTGTTTGATTCTGGTTGTAATTTATACATACCTAGTAAATTAAAAGAGAATGTTGTCTTAAGCTTATATGGAAAAAATATGAATACTTGTTAATGTTTTTGTAAAACATAAAGAAGCAAATTTTTAACGAACAATTTGACCGTTTCATTAATTGACAACATGGTTGTGCAGCGTTAATTAACGAGAGAAATTGCTCGTTCTGTAACGAGAGTTTTATGGCCAGCGGGATACTGGCGCGAGGCAGCGATGGCGGGAAGCTGCAAGACTCATAGCGCAATTTGCCGTCCGTGTTGAGCTAGCTCCTAATTAATTAATACCTACATCCTACATACAAATACTTGCACAGGCTTTTTGTTCTTATTAAGGAAATTATTTGAGCTTTTTCCTAGGGTTCCTTCCTTGTCTTTTTTAATTTACTGTTTTACAAATAGAAAAAAGTAGATTTTTTAAACTTAATTTAAAACATAACTATTGGAAAGTTGATAGGCATCCTACAATTTTCAGAATAATATTAATTATAAATAACAGTAAACGATAAAGTAGGTATTGTTTAATGTTTTGGAAAATATTTATAATTTATAGAGACTACCAATATAGGTAGGTACCTAGGAGTGAGGGAAGAGAGAGTGCACCTGTGTCTGCGCACACACTTGTGCACTATAATATCTCCCGCGCCGAAGGCTGGTCTCCGCTGGAGATTGATGGAAATACCATGGCCGAAAACCGATCTGGAGGACTATTATTATTATTAGGCCTAGATTAGGTATGTAAAATATTATTCCATAGGAAGGATACAATTTTTTAACAAACTTTGAACGTGTCTCAAAAATTTCTTTGACTTCTTTTTTTTTTTACGGAGCCCGCGCAGCTCAGACGCCGCTCTCACTTGACCACATTTCCTTATTTAATTACGCACGAAGTAAAATACAGCTATAAAATGTTAAAATGTCACGTGTTAATTCTTTTAAAATTATTTTACATTAAAATAAAAAGAACGAGAGATGCCCCAATGCGGAAAATTAAACATAGGTAACACGAAATTATAGACATAAAAGCAAGTTTTACTGGTTGATATATGAAAACAATAATTTTGATAAATATAGAGTTACTATTTCCATAGTGTATTTAATAGCATACAGTTATAATTAGCAGACCACTTCCTCGAATGAAGCAATAACCATTAAACCAAAGTGGATCACAATGATTATAATTTATACAGCTGCAGTTACAATAAGTTAAAACAAAAATTAGCACAGAAACACGCACCGCCTTACGTCAGCAATGACAAATAATAATATTCGATTAGTGAGCTGACAAAATAAATGGCCGCTTCACACCTGTAGCTGCGATTACCTCGCGGGTTCGCTCGCCGCGGAACCGGTCGCAGACACACGGCGACAAGAGACCCGCCGAAGTCACCCGATCCTATTATTTGGCTAACGAAGCCAAGGGTATCCCTTGATTATTAAAACGAACTTGGAGCCACCCACGGCGGCGCCTCCCGAGTGTTAATTGGGCCCCCGTAGACAATACTAATAAGGCCCGTCCGCGCCTCTATCTGTCTAATTAAACGCGAAACTTGAGAGTAGCACCCTCGGCGACGAGGGCCTGTTTGCCGAGCCTCCTGAATACACTGTAATAATACCGGCTAAGCGTGTTTGAGTGGCTCTTTTTCGGATCTCTGTAAACCCCCGTTTAATTAGCAGTATTATGCGTCTGAGTGTCGACTACCGGCTTGTTTAATTAAGCTAAGTCAGTAACAACAATCCATTCTTGTTACTGATGTTTTATTCGCTGTTCAAAAGATTTGTTAATTGTGTTTTTATGTAATGTTCCAAGTTACTGTTTATTGCTAAACCGCGTTTATTTTGTTAAAATGTTTCAACTTCTAAGAAAAGCTATAAATGAATTAAGGGGAAGCATAATAATTTCATTGGAAGATAATTAAACCAAACCATAAAAGAGTGCTGATATGAACTATCTACATAAAATGGAAAGAGTGCGTAAGCGCATTATATATTTTTACGACAAGCGAAAAGCCATAACGTGATTAAAGAGAATGTTTTCCATTTAATGTTTTGAACATTTATTAACTCTGACATCTTTAATGGGTATCATTATCTGTTGAACTTAATAAAACTACTTAATTTTGTTATAAATACTTACTTTGTGGCACTAAACCCAATCCAGCGGAGCGAGCACGGGCGTACCCAAGACGTTTGTGACAAGACATGATAAATTATGTCATGTCTTAGAATTAGTATTAAATGCTAGCACAGGTCAACCATGTGACATAATCTAGAGACGCGATATGCCGTTCTTGTTGTAAAATTCATAGTGTGACATAGTAAATTGAAAAAATTAAAATTTCTAAGTTTATCTGAATATGCGACCAAATAAAATCTTTTTTTTTCTTTTCTTGTGCTTTTATCTCGAAAACGGTGTGTCCTATCGCAAAAATAATGAAAATTTGGCCCCCCTTTATAAGACCCATAAACGACTAAAACTCAACATGTAGGTACCAAAAAAAAATTTAATAAAATATAATTATTTATTTATTATTATTTTTCTTTTGTTTTTTGTTGGTTTCCACGCGCATATTATTTATATGTCTAAATATTATACTCATAAAAAACAAAAACAAACAACAAAAAAACAAAACACGTTATAAAAAACATTTAAAAATATAAAAATAGTAATTTATGTGTTTATTTAAATTAATTATTTATTTTTATTTTTTGTTGGTTTCCACGCGCATTATTTACAAATCTAAATATGTATTTTTAAAACATAAAAAAAAACCTTAAAAAATTAAAAAAAAAGTAATTTATTTATCTATATAAATTAATTATTTATTTACTTATTACAATTTTTTTTTGGTTATCACGCGCTATTCTTCACACAAATAAACCACTACCACATAATGCAAGAAAATAATTTATTACCAATTGGTGCAGAGTAATTAGCAGGAAAATATTTTTTTTTTTTCAATTTTCAAATCTTTTCACCAAGATATTTCAAATCTTATCAACCTGATAAAAATTTTCTTAGTCACCGTCAAAATGTGACATTTGTGATATAATTGGTGCACCCATATTAGCTAATAAGACATAATGAGTCCCAACTAAACGTCAAGAAGTTATGTCACTGTCAAGAAATTATCTGACGGGTCCGTGCTAGCATTTAAGATAAAACGGTTTTATCGCCCAAACTGTGATAAAATGTGTGACTCAAGCCATGTCACAATAGTCCGTGCTCGCCGGGCTGAACAGTTTTAGATTACAGTTTTATAATAATTAACAGAGTTCGCATGTTGAATATTTTGTTTACGACGGAATAAAAAACAATTAAGTAGGCTGTTTTGAAAAAAAAACCTTTTTTTAAACTTTGGTCTTGCGCCTAGAACATAGGATGCTATTTTTTAGCACGTACACATATATTACATATATATTTATATTTACCCCCCCCCCCCCTACATATATATTTTTGTCAATATCACGTTATTTTCGATACTTTCTATCTTTGGTTGGCTGCTCACTGTTCATGCAGATTGAGACCTCTATTATCTAACCTCAAAATATGCACACTAATTGGGTCGCAGACGATAGACGGTTGGTGCTACACTACGGCCGAAATATCTTGGCGAGTCTGAACATAGGCACTAAAGAACTTTCACGCATGTTCTCTCACTCACACTCGCCATATGTCACAATTTGGTTCCTAAAAAATGTTACTGCGCAGCCTTCTGCGCGAAGTTCGGACTCGCCAAGATATTTTAGCCGTAGTGTACGAATAAAATTACTGAAAAACAAACTCGTAGGTAGGTATCTACGAACTAAAATATTGGAATAGAGGATCAAAGTACTTTAAAGTCGTAAAGCACTGGATAATTTAAACGTTTTCACAATATCGTCTTCTATGCGTATTGCATTCTCAGAAGAACGATTCTTTAGTAGCCGGCTAATCTTTCAGACTGGTGACCCATAACTAGCCGAGTCAGCGGTTAATTTTAAACTCATCCTTATTGGCATTTCAAATTAAGGCTTCACCTTCCAGTACACTTGTAGCAAAACAGTGTACTTAATATACATGTATGTGGCAAAATGTGGTGGTGATAGCGAAAGTATGCATGGAACTAGTAAGTTAATAACATAAGTTGGGGGCGTGTATAAATTCCGGCCGACACTGACACCAGCCCGCGTGTAATTACACCAGATAGTGGTGTTATGCGCTTAAAACTACGCAATAATAACTACAGGCACTGCTTAAGTTTTCTAATAAACGCGAATGGGAAATTTAATAGAATTCCTTTTACTGGATTGCTGTAAAATGGAGTTTTGCAGTCTCTTTACTTAGAAACAATATAGCTAGTGGAAGCAGTTTGACCTACTCGTTTATTTGAAAATAAATCAATAAACTCTTGGTTCTTTGATAGTAATAGACAAAAGTTAATTTACATTGTTTCTGATCCTCAATATGGGAACGTTGGGTCACTTCATACAACTTTTACTTAAGATTTTCTAGTAAACAGGAACCCACACACACCTAAAGATATTCTTAACACTAATCACCACTTAGTCCTGAAAACATTATACTGGCTGTACTCATGAAATCTTGCTAATGGATCAGGCGAGGCAATGGTTTAAAAATATCCATCTAATCGGGGAGTCTATTTAGCTAAAACATTTCGGATCTCTGTCCAACTCCCACTACTAACAGGAAATGGGATGTGCCGCCCTGTTATGACTACCCTACATTTGCTAATAACGTTGCATTGTAGTTCGACGAAAGAGCGTTTTGAATTAACACAAACGGACATGTATATTGTTTATTTATTAACATGTTCCATGTTAAACATGTTAATTTCAGGAATGGTTAATCGATTTTACATGTTGGATCTTAATCTATACATACATGCAGTGAGTTTAATTACATTTCAACGTTGAAAACGAGTCTTGAATACCGGTAAATTAAATAAAAGTGCTCATGTGTGGGATTAAAGTCGTTTGTAACAACAGTTTTAAGTACTTCTTCATTTTAAAAACTCATTCGCAGTCATTAAAAAATAAATAAATAAAGTTGTAAGTTACTAGTAAATAATACAGGGTGTTTAATAATACAGGGTGTTTGGTGCATCGTTTGCCAAATTGAATTGGCCGAAAGAAGAGGTCATTTGCTATCGCTTCAGGCTCAAGTACTCATTTTTGGCCACACCGGTTTTTTTATTACAACTTTCTAATTTTTATTTTGAAAAAATCCAAAACTCAGCATTAAAGCTTAAATTAAAAAAAAGTTTTAAGTGTAGTCGTCAAATTTCATTTTTATTTACATATGTACTGTTGTATGGCTCTATCAAATTTAAAATTACTTGCCAGTTACATCTAGTTTTTTTTTAATAAATCACAAAGTTTTTGGAAAAATAAAAAATGAACTTAAAACTCAACTTTAAATAGCTATAAAAAAAAAACTAAAAGCGATCGGGATCTTCGAATTATTTTAAAAAGTTCTCTAGTCTATCCCCTTTCCAACGGTATGCAATGTGTTAAAAAACTCTTTTAATATCTTTAATAATTAGCTAAATGTGTAGTCGAGACACATCAGGCTGATATTGGATATTACGTTTAAAACACTAGTTTTCGCATAAATTACATGCTATTAGTAGATAGATACTGTTATCTCACGTCTTACGTAGTCTCTTATCTCGTTCTTACATAGGGAACTTTCCTCGAAATTGAAAAAAAAATACATTATTACAAAAATAATCATTTATTAATAAGTAATTTAATTACATACTAATCTTACAAGTCTTGTTCAAACTGTCTACCACTATTGCGTATGCACGCGCGACATCTTCGTCTTATCTCAACTGTAGTGGTGCGTAAACGCATTTCTGCTTTGATCGTCATGAAAGCCGCCTCAATGCGTTGGACTAAATCATCTCTTGTCTCAACTTCCGTGGCGTAGACGAGTTCTTTGGCCCGTCCCCAGACGTAAAAATCCAACGGAGTTAAGTCTGGAGAACGTGGAGGCCAAGGAATAGGGCCATCCCTCCCAATCCATGAGTCCGGGAATGCATCATTCAAGTACTCCCTGACGGTTATTCTCCAATGAGCGGGACAACCGTCATGTTGGAAAACAAAAGACCTGTCTTCACTGAAAATTGGCAAATCAGCTAATAATAAGGGCAACTCTGTTTGCAGAAATTCTAATTCTTGTAAGATTAGTATGTAATTAAATTACTTATTAATAAATGATTATTTTTGTAATAATGTATTTTTTTTTCAATTTCGAGGAAAGTTCCCTATGTAAGAACGAGATAAGAGACTACGTAAGACGTGAGATAACAGTATCTATCTACTAATAGCATGTAATTTATGCGAAAACTAGTGTTTTAAACGTAATATCCAATATCAGCCTGATGTGTCTCGACTACACATTTTAGCTAATTATTAAAGATATTAAAAGAGTTTTTTAACACATTACATACCGTTGGAAAGGGGATAGACTAGAGAACTTTTTAAAATAATTCGAAGATCCCGATCGCTTTTAGTTTTTTTTTTATAGCTATTTAAAGTTGAGTTTTAAGTTCATTTTTTATTTTTCCAAAAACTTTGTGATTTATTAAAAAAAAACTAGATGTAACTGGCAAGTAATTTTAAATTTGCTAGAGCCATACAACAGTACATATGTAAATAAAAATGAAATTTGACGACTACACTTAAAACTTTTTTTTAATTTAAGCTTTAATGCTGAGTTTTGGATTTTTTCAAAATAAAAATTAGAAAGTTGTAATAAAAAAACCGGTGTGGCCAAAAATGAGTACTTGAGCCTGAAGCGATAGCAAATGACCTCTTCTTTCGGCCAATTCAATTTGGCAAACGATGCACCAAACACCCTGTATAACTTTTAACACCATATACAAGTTAATGTAGACATACCATCAAACTAGTCGAGGAAAGTGAGCTTAAGTGCTCCAAAAAGACCATTACTTAGTGGAAGCTTTGTTGTGTGAATCTTTGGCTGTGTTGACGGCTCTGAATGGGGAGGTGGATGGTATTTATTCAGCATTAGAAAGCATCCACTCTCCGCTGATGCGTCACTGACATATCCGTTAATGCTTTTTCCATTTCCCCGTCACCCCCTCCGCACACCCTCTCACGTTTCGTATAATAGTTTGACCGAAAGCTTCGTATGATTTCAGCATGACATGTTGAAATTGAGTTCCTAAATAGAACTGAACTTTATTCATATTTTCCGTTTTTGCACCGTTTAACACCTGTAATTGTTGTGTGGCATAGCAATCAAAGCTGTAATTCGCAAAAAGAGACAAAGGGAATCAGGGGCGAGGGGTGTACCTCCCTAGTTGCATAGCCCTCCAGTGGTTGCCCGCTGCCCTTTTGATTGCGCATTATTCGCGTGTTTATACAGTTAGATCGCTTTCTAGATTGTTGCTATTGTGATAGCGTTTTTTGTTGGCGCGGTTTTGAAGGGGGTTTTAATTAAAAATGTTTGTAGAGAGTGCCTCAATGGTTTCTTTCGTTTGTGGTTGTTTATGTACAATTAGACGTATTATACTATTACGATGTCGTATCGTTTACAAAAGAAAGCATTCATTTAATACTATATTTCCGATATCCGCTAACGCGAGCGGGAACGCCGCTTAATAAAAAGGTCCAATAAAATTAAAGAAAGAGTGCTAGTTTGCTCTTAATGGACAGTTACATGTCTAAAAAAATGTATTTTCTGAAAGTTCTACATCGTAACGTCTTGCTGCGAATTATTGTATAAAACTTGCTTAATCCAAAAATTGAGGAGGCCCGCCTATCTCGTCCGGCCCACCCACGACGTCGTCCATTCATCTCCCCAGCGCATTTATACATTACTCTCGGCTCAAGTATCCGATTATATAACACGCAAAATTTCAATTACAACTTGTAATTAGTTTTTCGAGAGTTTTTCTTTCAGGAAGGGGGATGTGGAGGCGCGTGGGAGCGGGACGCCTGCATGTCTGCATCTCTGTCTCGCGCGGTGCACTGAAACGTTTTGAGTAATGTCCATGCCACTTATTTGATTATTTTTATGCAATCTGCGCAGGAAAATGAAGGATTTATTTCCCGCGTGCGTTCGCTGTTAATTAATTTTACACAGTCTGAAATGTTTTGTGCCCTGTTCATTAACTGTTCTAGCTTTTTCATATTAGGTTTGTGATTCGTTAAAAAAGTTCAAACAGTTTTTTTTAATTTGTATGACACAGCTTTGCTGAACAATGAACTATCTTTAAAACTGTTAAGTTTTAAAGATAGTTGATTGTTCAAAAGCCTACTTTAGAAACCATTAAAAACCTGAATATTATTCTCTCACTTAGTTTACAACGTCTCAAATTAAAAATATTTCAACATATATATAAGTAAACATTTTAAGTCGGCAAAATATTCTTACTTGAAACCAAAGTGCAGCATAATTAACGAAAACAAAGTGAAGTTGTTTTCACAAAGTAAGTTGCACAACAGAAAGCGTTGACGTCGTCGCGTCGTACCGAAATGACCCTTTTCGTGGATTGGCAGCCTCGTTGCTGGCCGCTAATGCACGGAAGCCGGGCCATGCGAATTAATGGCAAGAATAATGGCGATCCCATTATGGATTGCCGCCAACATACTTTAGCCATGAAAAGAACCGAAAGTTACATTTGCGATACTCTGAATACTGAGCGCTCTTGGACCACCCCCTCCACCTCCCCCGCCCTGCCCCACCCCCGGGGTGGCACAAAGATTGAAGTGGAGTGGTATTAATAAACCCAGATACTGTTTGGATTATTGTACAAATTAAATAAATGTTCCTTATTGCTTGATGTACTTAAACAATGCTTTAGCATTTGGGTTACTCAGTATCTTTTTATTATAGTTGTTATAATAAGGAAACAGAGCAATAAGGAACTGAACACACTGCAGCCTATTGTCGTTTATGGCTATGACAATATATGAGTACACGGCTGTGTATTACTACATAGATTCGTTCGATAGTTTAAGTTTCGTCTCTATCAACATCTTTGTTCCTTTGTCATCGTCTTTCATGTGAAAGTTTTAGAACGGAAAAGTCTTTTAAAACTGCTTTCAAGGAAATTAAAGCATTAATGGTCGTTATATTTAAGAGCTATCGTAGTGCGATGTGAATAGAGTGACAAGAGGCGAGGACGCAACGTGTACGTTGTGACGGCTACGGGTAGTACGGGGCGGTTTTTCGTTCGCATTAGTGCACTGGATATGCTCACGGCTCGTAGCCGTGTCGTAGCAGTTCCGTAGCAGCGTCGTAGGCGCGTCGTAGCCGCGCCGTAGCAATTCCGTAGCAACGCAGTCTCACCCTGCGCGTCGTCGCGTCGTCGTGGCCGCGTCGTCCCGCACCTTGAGGGCACCGCGCGCCACGGTGCCACTAATTGGCAATTTGTTCGATCCTTAGATCTGACATAATGATGCGAGTTCGTTTATTTAAATGATTCGACGGAAACTTCTTGCGCCTCACAATACATTTGTACCTAGTTGTTTCTTAAATAAATCAAGGGTTGATGGCCCATTCACGAGTGGCGTACGAAGGTTGAAAGTCTTTAGTTGTTGCTTGTTAATTTTATTTTTATATAATTGATTTTCCTTCAAAATGGTTTTTGAGGCCGGGACGTTTTAATTAATAGTCCGCCGGATATTGAGTGATCATAAAAAGAGTAAAATAAACATCATTCTCAATTTACTCCGCAAGTGTACCAATTAATTGGTTGCTGGAACATTCTGCTTGCACATATTTATTATTGATCGATCGTACACATCACACCGTGTAAAAGCAATGCATCCATAAATAGAATCAATTTATCAAGTGTCGACTCGTGTATCTTATATGTTTTAGACCTCAATGTGTTAAGTGCACGTTCCCGGCACTTTTTACCGGTATGATAAGTAACATTTACCTACAGCTAAAACACGTTGCATGTTTGGTTTTAAATATCTAAGTGTACTTATGATTAAATGAGGAGCTCATGGCTAAGTAATAACAGCCGCACGGGTCGATCCACCAGGTTAAGCTACGCTTGCCGGGGTGGGCCAGTGGATGGGTGACCATCTTTACATAGGTACCGAGACTCCTCCGTGCCTCGGAAAGCACGTTAAGCCGTTGGTCTCGGCTGTCATTCGTGGATCTTTGACAGTCGTTACGGGTCGTCAGAAGCCCGAAAGTCTGACAACCAGTCTTACCAAGGGGTATGGTATTACCCAATTACTGGGTTGTGGAGGTCAGATAGGCAGTCGCTCCATGTAAAATACTGATATCCAGCTGCATCCGGTTAGACTGGAAGCCGACCCCAACATAGTTGGGAAAAGGCTAGGCAGATTGACTTATAATTAAATGAGTCAATAAATCATCCATTAAATACTCTTCATATAATGTTTACTACATAGGAGCCTATCATTTACAAAACATGGAATATTCCGCCATCATTAGTCTGACATTATTAGAACGAAATCTAATCTTTTATGGATTACCTATAAATTATGTTGAAAAATGTCATTCCTATTGCCTAGTTAGAATAATAAATCGCCTCCTCAATACAGAATCTGTCTGTCAGCTTGCATGTTTACTGTGTTTTGTATTTACGAAGTCTTTAATGAGTTCGCTAATGTTTAGTTAATTAGATGAGGGCAAGCTACGTTGACTGCATGAACTTCATAATAATCCATCGGTCGGCTTAATGACCAGTCGTGGCGCGGCGTTTTCGTTAATTAAACGCAAACAAAGACGGCTGACTTCACTTAGTTATGATCAAACACATTAGCGGGGATTTGCTCGCACTTATAGCTATTTCCTCGAACCAGATCTTGCTTAAATTCATTGCTTTTGTAATGTATTTACTCAGATGGGACCTAGTTTTAATCCATTATGTGTGTTCTCAAAGCTTTTTCTCGTAACATACTACAGTACAACTATTATCTTAATGTCCCTCGGCAAAATTTGTGTTTCGCAGCTTTCTTCCCATTTAAAAAATAAATTACATGAAGTTAAAAGAGTATTAACAACTCTATATACTTCCATTCCAAGTCGATTGAGAGCGTCCGGTCTGTACCAAGTGCAACGGGTAACTAATAGAAATCCACGACTGACGAAACACGAAGTCTACCGAGGGACATTAAGAAAATTGTTGTACTGTATTGTAGTGTCCCAAATCTTTGTACGGCATGTGTAAATACGGAAGCTAAGTATGTTCTCGTTCATCAGCAAATTACGGGAACAGTTTGTACGTCGCGTCGCGGGGTGCACCGCTCTGTAAAAGTCGATTACGATGGTCATTAGTCTTCAGTGCGCGGACTAACTAATACAACGTTTTGAGTAAAGCTTCGGGATAAGATTCCTTACGGCGTCGACGAGAAAAATCCAAAATTTAATTAAAAAGTTTAAGTGAGTTTTCACGGGCTTGCGTTCGCCCGCGGCTTTCAATAATTTAAGCAAATTCTATTCTTTCTACAACCAAATTCTTTTGGGATTGCCTATGAACTGTAATTAACCTTTTAATCCCAACCAATACGCGGCTTTGTGACATTTATCATAATTGAAATGAATTTCCTTTATGAAAAAAGTCGGGGGACGAAATAACGATATTATGATGCCGGCTTACACAGTGATAACATTGGCTTTAAGGCCGTAAAAAACTTTGCAAAATGCTTGCCTAGAGATACTAAAAATATTCTTTAATTAAGCATACGTGTAATAAACTATGATACTCGTAATCCTCTATAGCGTAAAGATAAGAATGTGTGACAACAACATGAGCACGGCGCGGCGCGGCGTCAGTCATTACTGCGCCTGCGCAGTCGACGTCCGTGAATACTCGGAACCCGCACACATTTTTGTGAGCTCATTAAAATTACATTACAACTCTTATTTAAACAGCAAACAACTAAACGACGCTCGTTAATGCGTCTCATCGTTGAGAATTTTATGGACAATCCCACCCCGAGCAAACACTAAAACATTTTAAGCTTGTTATACACTCGATTAATTGTTACGGAGAAAGTTTGTATGAAATTAATGAATGCCAAAATATTTTATTGCCTTTTAACCGGCAACATTTTATAAAGCATTTGTTCTTACTAACGGGGATGCTTACACGTACAAATTATTTACATAAGTAAGTAAGTGGTTTTTGTGCCAATCACTGAGCGTAAGAATAAGATAAGTTGTACAGACGAGTGATTAAACATATATGCAGACGATGGTTTAAAAACTAGTAGTAGAGCGTAGACTTTACTACTAAAACCCCCTAAACATTATTTTTAGATTTTGTAGATGAAAAGTACGTGGATGCAACAGCTACAATTTATTAAGAAACTAGCTTCCGCCCGCGGCTTCGCCCGCGTGGTATGTGTATAAAAAGTAACCTATGTCCTTCCCCAGGGTTCAAAGTATCCCCATACCAAATTTCATTAAAATCGGTTCAGCCGTTTAACCGTGAAAGCGTAACAAATAAACTCGCATTCGTATTTGTAATATTAGTTAGAATTACTTAAGATATTCTAAGGCACCCATCCTACCGCCAACGAGGAAGCGACTAACTATCAACGATTTTCTCGCTCAAGAAACGAACAAAAGATTGTGGGGCCCGTGTAAGTAAACGAGATACATATATTAATAGTTGATCGCTGACTGTTCACACCGAGTACTCGAGTATACTAGTTTGTCGCAGCGAAAAGAGGTACCTATCAAAGAGAGCAAGAGAGCGTCGCTCGCTCGCTTGGCGGACAGAACACTCGCTGATGACTCACGCTTGGTAGCTATACGCATATCGGAATCGCTCGTCCGCATCGCTCACTTGCTGTTCGTTGTTCATCAACTCGTTTTTAGTTGTTAGCTCTACTCGCGGCGGTGGGACCGGTGCCTAAGGCTGATACAGCAACAGAGCGGTCTCAGGCAGAATCCTAATGTAGAAATTGACTTCTAAATCTATACTAATAATAATGCTGAAGTGTTTGTTTTTTTGTTTGTTTGTTTGTTTGTTTGTATGTTTGAACGCATTAATCTCTGGAACCACCAGTCGGATTTGAAAAATTATTTTTGCATTTGATAGTGCAATTATTGAGGCTAATTAACATCATGCCCTTGCAAAGGACCCTTGTCCTTAGGAGCCTAGCAAAAATAAATAAAGTCAGAAAAAACGCTAAAGGAAAACGAAAATAACTGGCTGGCTCGGGGGCATAAGAAATTTCACGCGGACGAAGTCGCGGGCAGAAGCTAGTAACAATGTAAAATTGATATTGATCGAACTTAATCTAGGTTTGTTTAAATTGATTTTGTTCCTATTAAATGTAATCGAGTTATTTTAGTTTTCACTTTTACTTGTCAAGAGAAGAATTATGAATCGTCATCCGTTTACACCATAATTGGTAAAGTATTTTTTGGTAATTGACATTTAGATTTACCTACCTATGCGTGATAAGGAAGGTATCACATTTTGGACTGACATTAACAAGTAGCCATCACTGTGCGCCACTATAAAAACTTTACTAAAGCAATTATTGCACGTTGGCGTCTAGAATACATAATAAGACTTTATAATACCTAATCGGTTCAGTTCTAGTTCCGACAAAGATAATTAAAATAGCGTGTCCACACGTTTCCACGGAAAACGTTTAAGTATTGTCGCTTTATGTTTGACAGCATAATGTATTTTTAAACGAATTTAAAAAGATGTTTGTTTCGGTGTTAAGGCCTCTGGCCAATTAGCACAGTGTAGCACCCCCGGAGTACCTGTGGAGTGCCCAAACACTTCGGCACTGCGCATGAGAATTGTTTTAAGTGCTTTTCACTAACGGGGCTGTAATGTTTGATCGGCAATCAACTTAAAAGCTTTTGTAATATAATAATGTACTTGCACTGACTTTTTGTAAGGTATGCGTGTGGGTGTTCATGTAATATTTGTAGTGATTATTGACTCATTGAAATTGGGAAATTATTCGCCGAAGTTAAGCACTTTCTGATGACTTTCTGTCGTCATTTTCTACCATGCTGCCTCTAACGTCATAAAATGTTTGTTTAACACATAAATGTTTCGTTATCGTAAGCACGAACTTTAACAAAATCATTACGTAAGAAAAGAATATAATTTTAATTAGACATGGGGTGGGAGTAAATTATCCAGGATGGTTAATTTAATTATTAACGAGACACTACAGGAAGTTAATAAAACAACAACATTAATCATTAAATAAATATATTTATTTACACGTTAACGGCAAAATGAAATAATATTCTGTCGATGTTTATGAAGTTGAAAATATTGTTAAATCGGTTTTATGGTAAGTAGGTAAGTATTTAGTATTAAAAATTCATGGAACATTTTACATTAGCCAATAGTAGGTACTAAGTAACGACAGTTCAATTTTTTTACATAAATACATATTTTATCGTAGAAATCTTTATTTTACATTAGGTATACTATCTTAGAAAATTTTTGCATTTATCTACATAGAGGTTTCAACTTCTTTTGTTATTAAACAAAATAAAGATTTAGCATAATCATCTGTATTTCAAGATTGTTACAATTTAATGCGCGAACAACATTCACTGAAGCTCTGTGGCGGAAAGAAAAACATACCACCTTATTGATAAACGTCGCATGCTGAACTACTGCCTGCCTGCCCTGCAGCACAAACTGCCTCTCAACAGTAAGTGACTCGTCATAAACAATCACCTACATGACATACGTCTACAGACAGCGTTTATAAGTAAGATGGGTGTTTACAAATATGTTAAACAGTTAAACGTTTATAATATACAGAGGTACCTAACTAACCATTGCACCACTTCAGAGTACCAAATATATATCACTATTAATCTACAATCTTAGCTCATTTGTGTAGACTCTTATTTAGAAAACCCTTCTACGGAAACTTATCTTTGGTAAAAAATAACATTAACATTCGTAACCAATCAAAAGTAAATAAAAGTAAGAAATTACGATCAATAAAACTTCATACCTTGTATGATAACAATATTTATGTTCAGTACATGTACATACATACAATCCATAACAATGAGATCGATTTTATCAATTAATATTTTAGTGTCTGGACCTGAATCGTTGTATCACGATAAAAAATTCAATCGATAAACAATCTGTTCGTTCTGAGCCGAGGGTTAACCTACCCGGTACATCGAACGGAATATATTACCGATAATACTATACTCCCTAAGTAAAATTCAAAATAATGTATTCAAATAAAGACCTAAGGTTGTGGGCACGTAATGAGCATTTTATCCATTGTCTTATTTATTGGTACGGGGCGTGTCTAAGTTGGCTAAGCGCAAGATGTGGTACAGAAGGTACAATAAAGTAGAAGCGAGAGCGCGCGCCCTACCCACGCGACGCAGCTATCTTAACATGTAAACAAGTGCTCAAATCGTATACATAATGGAAATATCGTGTTCTAACAACGTTATCGCGACTCATCCCGGACACTTTGTAAAGTGGCCACACATCCACGACTCGCGGCCGCCGCCCGCGCCCGTCTAGCCATTGTACTCTCGCGCACCGCTCGCACTAATATATTCCCGACATCTCCGTGTAGATCTGCACTTAGACGGCTTTCAACATGGAATACCTGGCCACCTCACACTGTTATTAATATATTACCTTAATATCAAGTACAATTCGAGATTTCATAACAGATTTCAGGTTCGCAAGACTTCATTATGAACTAAATATAAAAATAAAGCATTACACACTAGTCTATTTTCTATGTAAGGTAGGTTGCAGGGTGATGGCTAGTTTGTATGTGGGGTGAAGAAACGGAACGTCACGCCAGTGTCTATAACTGTGTCGTTAGAAAGACGTTCGCCGATGCCGAGATGCTCGCCCAACGTCAAGGACTAGCAGGCCTGCGCACCTCGCCAACACTCAGTGAGGTTTTACCTGATAAAAACAGAAATAAATTAATATTTTGAATCAACGCCCAAACAAGTTTAGTTATCATACAATGCTCTTATGGAAAGTTAACTCAAAATAGGTAGGTACCGACATACAGTTGTGAAGATCTTTGATGTCGTTTTGGCATCTCATCCTGCCCTTTTACTCTATGCTGGGATAACCAAGACGCGGTCTAAGCATCAAGCGAAGAGCGTGTGAAATTCAGAACCGCAACAAGTCAATTTTTTTTTTCAGGAATTAATTATTAAATTTTTCGGCATTAAGTAGATTTTAAATAGTTTCACTTTGTAGAGACATGGACCTGCACAAGCTTTCGTCGTATTAGACCTCAACTGTTTTTTTCTTGTTCTTATTTTTTTAGCTAGAACTAATGAAAAGAAAAAATACTACGAACCGAGGCGAGATGTCGGCGTTGCACCGTCGGTCATCGTGCGGCATCGCACACATCGGGGTCGGGCGGGCTGCCGTAGCCGCTGGACGCGTCATCGGCGCCCGCGCATCCGCCGCCGTCCTTGTCAACCATCGCGCCACCGGCGGCCGCTCCGCCGCCACAGCCGGCCACCCCGGCCACGTACCCACCACTTGTTGGTGACTGCACACAATATTCAACATGTCAAAGAAGAATTTTTTTTTCATACAAAGGATAAAAAAAAAAGCGTCGGTTTCAGGATTCTACATTCCAACTGTGGATGATGACCTTAAGACGAGTCTTGAATGAGTTCAGGGAGTGTTTGACCCAGAAAAGAGCCACAACGAAAACCGAGATTCCAAAGTGGCGCAACAAATTAGATGTCATAAGTGCGCTCATAATCTATTTTATAATTCACTTACGCGCCAACAGAAGACCGTGCACGCAATCAAAAAGTCGATTAGAAATGTCGCGCGGCTGAATGGGTTCCTCCACTCGCGCGACTCATAAAATGAAATAGATTCCCCCACATTCGCATTCCGACAAGCGTTCGTACGAGAAAGATTAATGATCACAAAAGAAACATAATAAAGTGGAGATAGAATCTCCCACTAACAGTGTCCTTGTGGGAGTTATTTACTCCGCCGAGTCGACTTTTTCACGTGCCCTTTATTCCGAATGGAGACGTTTGAAAAAATATATTCTTTTTGACTATAGTAAAATGCAAACACAATTATGCTCACTACAACAAGAGGTGAGAGTGGTAGACGAAAGCATAAAATCTCATCATTTTGTAATAAACTGCAAATCTGTTGCGTACATAATAACCGAAACCGTATTAAATCGATAAACGTATAATAATTTAAATGGTGCGTGGTCGCACCTTGCGAAGGTTTATAATGGCGCTGGTTTGCGGCTATTAAGTTAATAATAATTTAGTAGTTAAGTGCGAGTCTTGGACCGTCAGGCGTGGTTCAAGCTTGTGGTCCCACAATGCGAATTGGTCCACATCAGCTTTTCAGGCGCGATGTGCAACGTGGCGCAATCTGGCTGAGCCACGTACACCACTGTCGGCCGGTGGGAACCGACAATACGTGCGATTTAGGTAATTATACAGCACATGACAAGACCGTTTCTATTTGAGACACGAGAACGAGAACAGATGGAATATATGAGAACCTACTGCGTGAACAAAGCATCTACATGGAGCTATTGACACCAATGAATGGGGTCAATCAATAAGCAGCTGTAGCTGTATTTAAATCCGTTCATATGAAAGCAGTCTAGACGTTGCTGAAATAGTCGTTCCATAAATATTCACCTGTAGTCCGCTTACTTGGCGGCGGATGTGGGCCAGGCCGCTGGGGTTCGCGGCCATGCTGGCGAACACCAGCCGCTCCTCGTAGTCGTACTCGCACAGGATCTTGTTGTCGCACAGGTAGAATCTGTCGCCGACGCAGAACCTGTTACAAACAATCATCTAAAGACTCTGTCAATCAATTGGTCGCTGATACACATCCCTGAAACCCGGCATGTCCTAGAACCAAAAATTCGAAAACATATTGTGTGACATCTATCATGGCCCGCGTGGTGGATTACGGCCCGCTCCCTTTCACCGAGAGAAGGCCTGAGTCTCAGCAGTGGGAACATTATGAGCTGATTATGCTAGGTACACATCCTTGATATACCTATTTATTTAAAGTTGGGTAACAGTGTGTTATATCTCTCCCTACTTTTCCTTGCAAGGCCCACTTGCACCACAATTCACTAAATGCGTTTAGCTCTAAACATATTAAATCATCTTTCTGTCTCTGTCATCTTCAAATGATTGACAGAAATAGAAGGTTTATAACGCTAAAAGTATTTTTGCCTGATTTCTGAGGATTTTAAACGAAGTTTATCCATTTGATATGGAGTTTCTGAACACTTCGATATGGAAGAATTTAGCTTAAGAGGCTACCGACCGCGCAGTGGCGCCCTCATCGTTGGTTTAGTTATTTCTTTTAGTTTAGAATGAAAATGCAGAAAATAATCGGAAATCGTTAAAACGGAAAAAGTTGCCACCATTTTCCGTTTTAACGATTATAATAAAACTAAACAATATAAAGCTACTATTTGTAAAATAATAATAACGTATAGTCTTGTGGAGCACAATTATTCCGGCTTATTTTCTGCATTTTCATTCTAAAACAAAAGAAATAACCAAACAAACGATGAGGGCACCACTGCGCGGTCGGTACCCTCTTAGAAGTCAAATGGATTACTATCGAGGTCTTATCTGAGGACCTCAAAAACCGAGCATAAGGAAGGAATTTGCTTAAATAGGTAATTTTGTCGAATCAATAGCTATTGAGAGTTTAAACTCCGTTTAAGAGTTCTTCAGAAACCGGGCATCAGTGATTTGTGGTGCAAGCGGGCCTAAGACTCAGAACATACATTTAAAATTATTACTATTAATTATTATTTATTATTTTAATTCTTCATTTCATTTATGTACATATATTTCACATTTTTAAATATTTTTTATAAAAACATGAACAAAAAAAAAAACATTTAAAAATATAAAACATAGTAGCCCACCGCTATCGGAAACAGGGTCGGTTATTTTAATTATTATTATTTATTATTTTCTTTTTTTTATTTTTTATTTAAATGTAGTACACCAGCTATTCCATATATTTGCAAAAACTACGTAAAATTGTTAAAAAACAGGCCCTTAACATGGCATTTTAAACAACTGCTTTTTTTGTTTTCCACTTACCTATGATTGCACTGTTGACAGGCGAAGCATTCTAAGTGGTAGACGAAGCTCTTCGCTCGCATGACCATTTCGAAGGCGGGAATGACTTTGTTGCAGGCCACACAGTTGCCTGTGGCACCGAATAACCTGTTAAAAATAACATCACTATAAACATAAAATACTTACGACTTATAAATACCGAAAGCACTTTACGTTAAAGTATTTTAAGTGTAAAAATGTGATGTCACTATAAATTGTTTAAGGTCAGTTACCTAAGGTAGTCTCTTTTGCAGAGCATGAGGTCTGCTTTGTAGTACAGTTTGGAGCCAACTTCTCCTAGACGGCAGTCGCAGCAGCCGCACTTGAGGCAGTCCTCGTGCCAAAACCTCTCCATGGCTTTGAGGAGGAACCTCTCTGTGATGACCTTCCCGCATTGCGCACATAGCCGCGCGCCCCCTGTACTGCCGGTGACAGTGCTGTTGACGGTGAGTCCATACTTGTTGTCATCCTGTTGACCTATTAACAAAGCACGAACTATCTTAACCATTTGACGTGCAACACGGAAAGCCAATTACGACGTGGTATATGTACGTATATATGCAAGTATGCATATTAGACAGAAAAGGAAAAAGTAATGGTTTGATTTAATGATTCGCTACGTCGCTGGTACATGCCAGTAATTGTTCGTAATACACGTCGTTATGGCACTAAGCTAGGCTCGATTGTTTTCTACTGTAATTGCGTCAATTAATTCGAGCAAAGGCGCGGCGTGACTGGCAGTCGTTGCTCGCTGACGTCATTAAGATGCGCATACGCATTTTTCTCACACCATAAAAAAACGGCAACATTGAAACATGCGGACTCATTATGTGCATTAACAGCACCCGATAAAACTTTATGAAGCATTCGCGCCATAAAAGGCTAAGCTACAATTCTTATTTCCTTTTTTAAACAAATAAAGTGTTACGTGAACATATTTTTAACGACTGCATTGCATTTTAAAATCGAAACAAAACCGAATCGTATCGAATCAAGACGTTGGTATAAAATGATAAAGCATTGGACATTTAGCAAACAATCAGTTCCAATTTATCGGCATACGGTCTACATAATAATAGTGCGTACGTCAAACCAATCAAGGATCCAATTGAAGGGGTAACTAGGTGGACATAACTCAGCGCAATCGATCACTTGCGCATCGCCGTCGCCGCCGCCGATGTGTCTCGTATATTGGAGCCGACGTCGCGACAATAAACTTAATTGGGGTATGTTAATGACGGCTCTTTACTAATAAAATAATAAAGATGCCGTGTGGCGTTTGGACGGCGCTATTCACAATTAGCAATGCGGTATGACGCCGCAAGGGGTAAGGTCGTATAACAACGAAGTCGCCCAGGGAGTTGACATAGTAGAGTAATTACTATAAGAAGAATATATGTGATATTCTTCTTCTTAGCGTGTCGGTGGCAATCTAAATGGACTCGGCCCAGAATTCCTAGCTTCGTGTTTGGCGCCATCGCTTGTGTCTATCAGTTCCTGTAACGTGCAGCTGACAGGACACGCAGGACATGATATTAAGTGGCCCGTTGTTTATGGAACAGCAACACTTTTACACTCCAAGGCGGAATCGTCTATGAATCTCCACCTGAACAGGTTTTCCTTGCTTCGGCCAACCTGGGTCCGGAATCTGTCCAAAGACTACCAGATTACCCAAGGCAACTCATGTCCAGGTGAGGGATCCTCAGCAGGTAGAACAAATGGTTTGGGTAAGGAAGCACTGTCTCGCCACAGCTTCACTATTTCTTTTGACCGTTCGCCAGTGAATGGGACGACACACTTTAAAAAACTGTTTCGGCTTTTCAGCCTTTGTGGCACAATGATGTTGTCGTGCAAAGGGTGTCGTGTGTCGGAGACCATTTTGGCTCTTTCGCTGGAGCCTGCAACCGCAACACATAATATATTGACACAGCTCATTATTACTCTTTAAAAATAATTAGGTAGGTACCTACACAATATCCGAAAAACTTTCTCAAATGTTAACTTTCGTATAAAATTATCGATGGTAAAAGTGTCTAGGTATGTTAATAATATAATTTCCGCTAACTCTACTCCATAGAAATATATATTTCTTATATCTATGCTCTACTCAGACGCGCTCACGCGAAATGTTAACACCTAATCAATTCAATGTGGTTTCCCTTAATATTCTCAGAACGAGTATGTACAACCGATGTAAGTTTTCTTCACGGTAAAAACATTTACCATGTAATGTCGGTTTTACCTGGAGCGATACAAAAATCTCAGTATTTTTCTACGGAATGCTGCATGGAGGCGACAGCCAGGCGTGCGGTTACTGGCGTGTTTTGACCATTTCAGGTTCTATGCATGTTGTTAGTGCCGTAATTACGAGCACTGCATATCGCTCTAACAGCCACATCGATTTTATCCATTTACTTTGTAAATGGACATGTCTGCTTCACATTTTTTACCTCGGTAATTATACCTATCTCAAATATTGTTTGTGTTTCAAAATTCCATTACGATAACAGTATCGTTTTTCGCACGACGTAAGCTCAATCTACAATACCTACAATCCTTCAATCAAAGAGTTAGTGACCTGTGTGTACCGACCCTACTTACTCCCTGTCCACTCTACTCAGACACTATCAAGAAACAATAAAAGGCACGTTAATAACATGGCCGGTATATAAATATCCGCTGGTGAGAAGGCGTTTCGTATTATTTTCGTTTTATTACCTTCGGCTCGAGAATTTGATAGAGACTTGGCTGCCGCACTAGCCTGGCAGTATAATTCTGCCGACACAGCCGGTTGGCCGCCGCCAACGTATTAAGGCGCCGAAATGAAAAGAAACCCGGAAATGGATGAAAAGTAATTTATTTTAGCGCGAGTAGGGTGACAACGGTGGTGCAAAAGTTGTACTAGCATTTTTGGTCCTAAGAGTCCGGAGTAGTAAGTAAATGGAGTGTTAGACATGCTTCTTTTTCCTTCCCATTCACCGAATTTTGAGTAAGTTTGGGGTATCTAATAATAAAACATAGTCATCTACTATTTCCAATAAAGCCATACGCATAATAATTGACAATGCTTAATTTAAAGTGACAACTTTACAACTTCTTTTGCGGAGCTTATTGCCCGAACTCCACAGTTGGCGATTACTTTGAGCGCAGGAGAATACTGTTCCCTCCGCTGCCTGAGCGTGCCCCTGACATACTCCCTTGCCTCCGGTAACACAATAATAATTTTCTAATTTCACCGCGAAATTACATCTAAACATGGGATTTAATTGGAATCCGTAATGGACTTTCGTTTAGAAAATCCTTTCTTACCGACGAAACTCATTTCCGTTTGTTTTGGAAACGCTAGTAGAATGAGAGAAGTTATTACCTGTTTGTAGTTCACATGAATTCTAGTTATTATAGGTGTCACTATACGTATGGATTGCAAACTAAATTGCAAACAAAGAAAACAGGAACATAACTTCAAACTTGGGTTCTTTATTGGTCGGATCGAGCTCTATTATTGGAGAATAAAACTCGCTGCAACTTACAGTTTGCTAGGTATATGGACATATCGGGAGACTAATGATTCTTCGACTCTATAATGTACTGATTACTCTCTTTAAAAACTTATTTATAAAGTTGGAATTTAAAAACCGGCCAAGTGCGAGTCGGACTCGCACACGAATGGTTCCGTACCAATGTTTAACAATCGCAAAGATAATTTTATATTTCATAATGATACTGTGAATTACAAGGTAATTTTTTGCAGTTGCACAAAATCATATTTAAACAAAATACAGATCTAAAGAAGTTTCAAATTCCTAACTTGTTTAATTGTTGCGATAGAGCTCGTACAAAAATGGTCTAAAATTGACAACTTTTACGGCCCCCTATTTCTTCATTTGAAGATTAAAAAAAAAAAAAAAATATTCTACTCTATGAGTTCTAGATAATGACTCCCCACATTTTAGGGTAAGAATTTTTTTTTTTTTTCAAAATGAAAACTTTGTTATGGGGATCCTTTAATTTTTAACTTTATTTTATTTTTATATTTGTTGTTATAGCCGTAATAGAAATACATAATCTGTGCAAATTTCAACTGTCTACCTATTACGGTTCATGAGATACAGCCCTGTGACAGACAGAAGGACGCTCGGACGGACGGACAGCGGAGGCTTAGTAGGTACTAAGGTTCTGTTTGGTACCCGTCGGGTACGAAACCTTAATTAAAATCAAATTAATAACTTTTCAGTCTGCAGCAGACAAGCTGGTTTACGTCACACACACATGCAAGTCCACAAAAATGTGATTTACCACCACATTTTCAAAATACTTGTACTTTAGTAATGCTCCATAAACCACATAAATTCCTCGGAATTAATTAATGCCCGGTTATTATTGTAATTAGTAAGAATCACGAGCACTCGGCGTACATTCCGTGTAATTTACAATCGTTCATTACGTTTTGCAATTAGCTGCCATCCCTATATGCTAACGTTACATGTCTACGTTGACTATGCATCATTCTTGGAACAAGATTTCTACAAGGTTTTGTGGTAAATGATCGGAATACATATCTACTTCGATTTACACTAATAAAGTGGCTGCTGCATGAAATCATAAATGTTGGAGCCGCAATTTAATTGCTTGCAACAGTTCATCAATTCACCATAGGTTTCCTTCCTATAGAATGCCAGGAAATAATTCATCTAAATAGTACGCAATTAACATTTTGGAATATATTTCGTGGACTTATTAGTATGATGACATTGTAGAAGAGTGCTCGCTCGCTTTGTTAACTACTAGCTACTACAATAAGATGCCAAATTGCATCGTTACGACTACGTAAGATGTGTTCTGTGTTCGCTGATACATTTGAACGTTATTATGCAAGAAATTGCTTTAAGGCTGATGCACTTCTGGCTATGTGATCTCGTGAGCTTTTTAAGGGACAAATCAAGCAATATATTATAATTTATAGGCAGCGTTAGCACAAGTAGTTCTTCAGTGTTCTCAGAAACCGTAATTACGAATAAACAATCTGAGCGTATGTTTACTAATGAGTGCACGACTCACGATGACTTCCTTTCAGCAGACAGACCTTGGCAACGTTCCGGAAAACGAAAGGATAACGACTAACGATACAAAGACTGAAATTTATTGCCATAATGTATTCTGCGGATAAACTAAACATACTTACATATTTAATTAAATTTCCATCTAACGCAAACGCAATTGCTATAGCAGAAACCACTTATTCAATTTAATTACGAAAACAAATATAATCATATGGTATAATCTAAAGTACGATACTAATGGATTTGTATAATGATTGTGGTTGCAGCTATTCTAAATGGTCGTACAGTTTATTTAGTTTTAGTCGCCGGTCACTCATTAAACAATGGAGTTGATTGCGTTGTTGCGATTGTTGCGGGCTGTAATTAGATTTAACCAAATGCGGGTTTTGCATTAATAGCGATTAAAATGTAAAAAATAACGAGCAGGATGTTCGCCCTGAATAATGTTACACATGTTACAAAATGCAGGCGATAGCATCTATTGCGTTAGACAAACGTGTCCATCAGGAATGCATGTTTTTGCAGTTTATTAAAAGAGGAACTTGTTCGCAAAGATTTAAATCGTTAGATTCGCCCTACCGCGTCAAAAGATTGTCGTAATTCTGTTTGATTTTGACACGTCTGACACACAATGGTGTAGTGGCTCACTTTTCTCAGTATGGACACTGTCTTTCTAGCGTGACTAAGTACGATGAGGGCAAATTTAGCGATTTAAATAATAGGTCTTTACCTATGAAATTGCCGTTTTGTATGAAAAAATTGAAACGAATTTTTTTCATGCATTTTTTATTTGTATTAATCGAAGTAATCACCCATGCAATCAATGCATCTTTGCCAACGCAGTGGCAGTTTATTGATGCCCTTCTTAAAGAAATCAGCTGGACGGGAGGCAACAAATTCTTCAAAGGCATTTTGTACTGCCTCTCGGGTATTGAATTTTTTTCCCGCCAAGAAGTTATCCAAATCCTGGAAAAAGTAGTAGTCTGTAAGCGCAAGGTCTGGTGAGTAGGGCGGATGACGGAGAGCTTCCAACCCCAGTTCTTGCAACTTGGAGACCGTCTGCTGTGCAGTATGAGGTCGCGCGTTGTCGTGCAGGAGCAGCGGAGACGAGCGATTGACTAATGCTGGTTGGAGATGTGCCAGCTTCTCCATCATTGTGTTCAGTTCTTCACAGTACACATCTGAAGTAATGCTCACCCCGTTTGGTAAGAAGCTGTGATGAATCACACCAGCGCTAGACCACCAAACAGTGACCATCACTTTTCTAGGGGTAAGTTTTCGTTTAGGGCATTGTTTAGGTGCTGAACCAGGATCCAACCAACTTGCTGAGCGCTTGCGGTTATCAAACAGAATCCATTTTTCATCGCAGGTAACAATGCGGTTCAAAATTCCTTCATTTGTGTGTCTGTTGAGCAGTGCAAGGCACGTCTCAACGCGTACTTCGCGCTGGCGATCAGTGAGTTCGTGGGGCACCCATTTGTCAAGCTTTTTTACCTTGCCAATTTGACGCAAATGGACCAATATTGTTTTGACGCTGACGTCGAAAGCTGCTGCTAATTCATCCGTAGATTGTGTATCATCAGCTTCCACAATCGCCTTTAATTCGTCATTGTCGACCAAAGTCTTCGGACGACCGCGAGGTTCATTTTTCAGGTCGAAATTTCCAGAACGGAAGCGAGCAAACCAATAACAAGTGGTGCGTTGGTTTGTAGTGTTAGCTCCGTAAACGTCGTTGATGTTGCGTGCCACTTGTGCCGCGTTGCTGCCACGACGGTACTCATATTCCATATTTACTCGAATTTTTAACGTATCCATGATGACGAAAAAGATTGAAATGCGATGAAAATGTAACACTAATCAATAAACAAATGACTACTTTTGGAAAAAAAAATCCATGATTTTGAAATAAAATTAATTTGAAATTAGAATTCTTAGCCAAACAAAAATTATTTTGATTTGAAATGGCCAGTACTGCAGAACGGCAATTTCGTAGGTAAAGACCTAATATTTGCTTGTTCGTACATTTGGATTCATCGTTCAGTCATTCATCGTCTTCAGAATAAGCAAGTTATATATTCCTCTGCTTAGTGTATATCTTCAAAAGTACCATTTACCGCGCATTGATTTGGGATTAAAGTCCACAATTTCTGATCTGATTTCTAGAAGCATGAACGAGTTCGTCGTAAAAGTCCAGTCGGATTGAGATTCAATCCGTATTAGATAATTTTTGAGACATCAGCATGGCTTTTTCCACATGTGTGTGAGACTTAACTAAGCATAATTTATACCTTTCAGTCATATTTAAAAGGATTTCAGTTTCAGTCAGATATAGGTAAACTTTCCATATGAAAAAGCTATTGGCCTGTATTTAATGTGACTAAATTCGAAATACTTTGTAGATATGAGACCCTATCCTATCCCTTTAGTGGCAATGAAAATCATCATCTGTCTAGCCTTTTCCCAACTATGTTTCGGTCGGCTTCCAGTCTAACCGGATACAGCTGAATACCAGTATTTTACATGGAGCGACTGCCTATCTGACCTCCACAACCCAGTTACTGGGTAATAGGATACCTCTTGGTAAGACTGGTTGTCAGACTTTCCAGCTTCTGACGACCCGTAACGACTGTCAAAGATCCACGAATGATAGCCATCCTTTCCAAAGCACGGAAGGGTCTTGGTATATGAAGATAGTCACCCATCCACGGACCAACCGCAGCAAGGGTAAGCTTAACCTGATCGATCGACCCGAGCGGCTGTTATTACAAATGCAAATTACAAAACAAAATATGAAGCCAATTTACAAACATTAATATATTTATTGTCCTGGACCTTATTACAATCTTAATCGTGATCATACTCGTTATGGTAATTAGCAGAGAATAATGTTACTTGTAAATCTCACAAGTTGCCCGTAAAGCGGCAAATAACGAGGTGTAAAGGTGAAGGCGCTGACGCCTTATTAAAATTCCGACTGACCTATGGCAACAGAACGCACCCTGCAACAAGCCCCACCCTCCCCTATTGCCACCATCGTTAACATTTCCGTTATTAAAAAAGTACGAGACTTTGTCATCACAGAAGTTAGTTTTTTTTTTAATTAAAATTATGAAATTGATATTGCTTTTACGCCGGTGCTCGCTTCCCAGCTCAACCTTGTGAAAGTTTAAATTAATTTTTGAATTAAGCCTAATGGCAGTGGTAAACGATTTCTAAGGAAAGAGTTTTCAGCAATTAAAATTTCAATTATTTGATGGCAGAAAACCGTACCTTAATTGCTTTTCATTACTGGTATAAAAAAAGACCGGCTTAGCAATTTGCGAAGATTAATCAGCTTCAACTTGAACAGAAAATTGTTGTCTAAACAAATAGATTTAATTATGGAAATGAAAGATTATGAGCGTGATACTTAGTTCCATTATTGATGAATGCAGCAGACCACATAGACTGCGTAGTTGTTATCTAACACAAAAACTGAGAAGTTATGCATGAAGAAATTCGTTTTCTTTTATAATCATTGTTTTCTTGTTAACACAGTCTGCAGATCTATAATCTACATATTCAATTTAGAAGTAGATTTATGTCAGTTTCTATCTAGGAAGTGTGGTAGATGAAGACATCTTCTCATATAGATAGTGATTAGTTTCATCAAATCGGATGAACGAGTTTTACAATCATTTACGTCATATGTGAAGAGGGATTTAATTCTTACATAATAACATTAATAACATACAGTTAAAATAAGTCCTTGTTATTCAGCACTCATTATCCGCTTTTGCTACCGCTTTTAGTGTTGTACTATTTGAGTAACAAGGTATCTATCGATAAAATAGGTATCGAAATATTATTTCAATAATATAATATCGCTACCGTTGTATTTCTTATAGTCATTGTATTATCTCCATCATTCATAATAAATTATTACTCAATGGGCATATTCATTATAATTATTATAAATTATGTACTAATAGGTCTATACCTATTAGTACATAATTTATACCTACCTAATAACTCACAGCGTTCATCGATAAGATGATAGGACATCGGAAGATTGTTCATTAAATTTTACAGTAGTTAATGACGTTTAGTTTTAGTATTTTTATGATCTACTATTTCCAGTCCTACTTCATATCGCTTATGTTTAAAGCTTTGCTTTGCATAAACCTTTAGAATAAATTAAAAAAAAAGATGTGTGGACCAAAATTAAAAGTAGGCAAGTTTGTTGTGCACATCACTAGATGATACATCGTATCCCAAAATGACAATCAAACGTATACAAAGTCGAGACAATCTACGTCATAAATTATTTTCTCAGAGAAAGGCTCCGGGCGAAACTTAAGCCTGACATAAGTGGGCAATAAACTTCAGCCAATTTGGAGATTCGCATCTGGAGGCTCTTATTAAAGCCCGAAAGTTAGTCCTTTTCATCCATCACTCGTAATACGTGTGTGAGTTATTGTATGAAAAATTGAAGAATAAATTGAGTCGCTGCAGCAGCGGCGAGACATAAATCCCAACTGAGCCCTCAATATTGTTTTAAAGGGGAAGTGGCCATAAATTTTATCAGGGCCGCCCAGAGCAGCCGCGGGCGCCGGCCCGCTGCCGCCACGCCACGCTGCCGCGCCGCGCCGCCTCGCACCCGCACTGTCTCCGCAATTTTCCGCCGGTGCCCGCGCTGCATTTGATGCTCATGTGAATTTGTTTTGTTATTTCTGAAGAAATTGAAATCTTCCTCATGGATAACTACGTTATCGTGAAATATGGGGTAATAACCACGTGTGCGAAATTGTCCAATGCGGCAGTCTCCGGCACTGATGGTAGTAAATCGATTGGCCGTGACATGTTTACACTATTTACTATTAGGTAAGTACCTACATTTAATCCCGAGGATTGAAAAGAACTTTAAGTTTTTACTCTTGGATGATATTGAATTGAAATTTTCTAAGAATCCCCCTACAGCTAGAGCCTTTCATTTTCTTTTTACTACAACTTAAAAAGTTAATTCGAATATTTAGAGTCTAATTCGGAATCTGGACAAAGGCTAAACATTGTTGCCAAAGAACCAGGAGTCAAGAAAGCTCGATAATGAAAAATGTTAAATTAAATTATGCTTCATAAATGTTGCGTTAATAATTTGTCACGAGAGTTATCATCGCTATAAGATTTAGATGTTTTCCAGTTTCAGTCTGTGCGAGTTCCTGTCAAATAAACTCTATATTATTCCATCTGGCTGACGGAAACGGGATTTCGTTTAATGCTGTCATATCAAAATCTTTACCATTTTATATCAGCCATCAGCCGTCCAAGAACACAGACTACAATCAGCAATACTGTGGAAAAACATACTCCGTACAAGTTTGTGGGGCACAATAAAAAATCGCTTATTTTTATCAATACGATCTGGGTGTCGGACATTTCGCATAAATGTGATATTGCAATATCGTTCGTCCCCTTTTTAATATCGCGACGGTCGGTACTGGGCGGTTTATGGCACAACCCTTCCCGCGTTTTATTCGCGACCTGTTTGTCCTAATATTATGAAAAAATTGACGTCGGCAAAACGAAAACGTCTCTGCTTATATTTTTTGTTCCGTGATTTACTTTTTGCGCACTAGCTCTGATTATCTAACGTAAGTAGGTATAACTCCATTCTGCCTTAAATATTCATAACGTGTATTCATTGTATACAAGACCGTTAACAGCTCGTAAACACTGGTCTTTAAATTAAAAAACATAGGTATTGTATGCAAATAAATGTACACTTTAAGACGCAGATATATGCCAACAGCCTTGAGTGGTTAGCTTGCATGCTCCGTGCTGAGTTCACGCAACGCGTCGTACGTCCAATCAGTAATAGGACTCGCCCATCAAGGACCGCTGTCCCAAATAAGACGCATTATTAATTTATTATACATAAAACAAAAGGTAATATATTAAAACACGTATACTAAAAGATAAATAATTAAATTATCTTTAAAATGGTGAAGGTTTCAAAAAAATACGCTTGATATTTTTTGGGTGATTCTCAGTTTTCTTATCCGCGTTAAAATAACTTTACAAATTAATTACTCTATGTAATAAAAACATTATCTAAAATGTACTTACTAAGTTATTCAAATGTTTTCTAAATCATTAACACTAGGTACTCGTTTAGACGTGATTTTCAGTTTAAAATCATTAAAAGTCGGTTATCGTCGCCTTAAGACTACGCTACGCTACGCTATTAAAGTTTGCATTGTATTAACAAATGGGCGCTTCACATAAACACGACAGGTTATCGTGTTTGCATCGGTCGCAAATTGTAATAAAATATGGTTTAATTACAGAAGACAGATCAGCTCTTGACCTTTCGAGCCGCACGTTTACCGTAAAGGTGAAGGAAGAAAAATTATCGAGAACATTGTTAAATTAAATTACATAAAATAATAATAAGCAGCCTATTAATGTCCCAAGACAAAAGCCTCTTTTCATTCACAGAAGGCATGAGCATTGATCACCACACTTACTCAAGACGGGTTGCCGAAATTACTTAAAAATAATATAATTCTCTGTGATTTTTTGATCGCCCTCATACCTAATATATATTGAAGGATCACACACGCAGACTTTTTGCCACGTCGTTTTATTTGTAGAGTGTAAAGTGTGTGAATAAAGGTGTGTACTCACTGTTGGCATTGTCGGGCTTATGCATGGCCGGAGGATCTCGAATCATGGCGCGGTCGTCAGTCGCGCATCACACAACGATACTTGGGTCCTGAAACAATAGCAAATAACTGTCAAATATCATACCAACCTTTATTATTTAATGTGAACTTATGAATAAATATTCTATTCTATATTCTATTCTATTTAAAACGATCTTCTGTGTCATGAACGTCATGACTGTTATAGATCAGACCTTAAATTAGACCTTTATGGATGTATGTAAAATGAATTCTGGACTAAAATTATTAATATTGTATTCATTTTTTAAAGTTTAACCGAGTGGTCCCGAGATGTTACGGACCTTTGGAAGGCGTACGAGGGGACGAAGCCAACTCGCAGAGGCCCCTTAGACAATTTCAAATGATGAGGAGGCACTTATATTATATTATTATTCATTACAGCCTGAGTATCGTTAGTACAAAGCTACAAAATATTACAGAAATGCTTAAGTGTAGCTTATCTACGACTGAAAGCAGTTCATGCAGGATAAAATAATTGTGTTAATGTTGTTTATTGTTTGAGATCTTCTGTTACAGGTATGCATACTTACAAGGCCTCTAAAATGTATTTGTAAAACCTGTTGATTATGAAATAAATAAATTGAATTGAATTGAATTATTTGATACACAACTACTAATTATGATCTATGCAGTTCTTTGCAATCCACGGCGAAGAATATTTTCTTAGCTTCATGTTTCAAGTCATGTGCTTATCAGCGGAGTTCCGAGAGCGCCCTGACGTTACTCCACGCAGACTGTTTTAATAATTTACAACTAGATTTATGTTTACAGTAGGTATATGCCAGTATCTATTATGGACAGAACCAAATAATCCATAACTTCAACTTTGAAACGCTACCCAAATTCAAAATCAAATTCTCCAAGTCAGTTTCCAGCACTTACGTCCAAATTGTACATATGCATCTACATCGATGTTGTATGCAAAAGATGTCCTTATTTACAAAGAATTCCACCCAGAGCTGGAAGGAAGGTAATACGCTGAGAGCGAGCTCCAGCAGCACGCGTCTAGCTACGAAACCTCATTAGAATAAACGATATCCTCTCCTTACGTCCACTCCGCGAGACCTTATTACTCCGACAAACTGCCGTCAAACGGTACCAACCAGGCAACAAGGACCCTACATGGACTGTACTCTATAAACTACACACTAGGGTTCTCTTTCCAATAACCGAAAACAACTGGAGCTCCACATAATAATTTTCTGTCTTAGAAATACGCTGTAGAGTCCAATTTCAATTGTAACATGAATAACAAACGCACTATCTGGTGGTATTATTCCGTGAAGGTTGAGACGTCCAAGCAAAGCTGTAAATTGAAACTTGGGGAGGCACTAATATCTCTTGCGGCTTGTCTCGTGTGCATATTGGATGTCATCAATTTTCCAACGCCATAAATGGTAAGTAGTAACTTGTGCAAACTTTTGTAAAAGGACTTGGATTGACAAAATTGGTCACAATCTTTATTGGGAAATGACTCGATCAATCTGCTGCTTATTTCAAGACCCCACTACTATAGAATGCCGAGGAATTGATGAAAAGGGAAATACTTAAAGTATTAGTAATAAATAAATCTTCAATAGTAAACTTCGATCAATAATAGCACTAGATACAGGATCAGGAACAAAAATAAGTCGCTGTAGTGGCCACGTTTACACACACATAAACATTTACATTTGTTACTACGAAATATAGAAAAAAGTTTTATAATATTTACAACTTCAATTCATTATAAACCTTAACAATCAAACATAAAGTTTAATTACGATTGCAAAATATTTATATTTAAGTCCTTCTATCATCGGAGAAAGGTAAAAGCAATAAATTAAAAATGTCGCTTGAAAATAATATTTCATTTTTATAATAAGTACAAAAATATTTATTCTAAAGTGTACTTAAAACTTAAGCAATAAGGTTAAAAACATTTTGTTGAAAATTTTGTGCTTACTCTATTTTGGAACTAGACATAGTTCTTGGTATTTACATTTCAATGCTCAGAACACAGTAAGTATTGAAAGATGTAGAGTAGCAGAATAATAATATATTTTTTTAGGCCAAGGTTCGTTTTATATGGTAGCAAATATTTTTGACCGATTTTTAAAAGTAGAAGGAGTAAATTAGTACAATAGTTATTTTAATTTTGATTATTAATTTGATAATTAATTATTTTAATAAAAATATTAAAACAAATTGTTGAATTTTTACAAGGTTTATATATTTCTTCTCCTCTTTCTTTCGCGACAATAGATACCCATTCTGCATTGCGAAATGGGTCACTAGGAAATCTACAAACAAAAACAACATATAAAGTAACAATACTACTCCATGCATTTCCCTGTTCCCGAACAGTCGATGTTTGAAATAAGACCACAAAAGTATTTGTGTTTTTATTTTTCGGGCCGTTTTTGAAGCGCTTATCGGGAATCTAGTACTATTATTGATCGAAGATAGTAAAAGACAAACTCTGGAGCGCTGATGCGTATTTCATGTTTGGTGACTACAAAGAGGCCACCGAAAGAGAATCATCTCGTAAATAAACTAAATGGACTAGGAACGCGCTCACAAATGTCGGTTACCCTTCTTCATCATCTGGGCCACTGGTCGCAATGAAGCGATCCATCTTTGGAATACTTTGAAACGATTTATAGGCTTCCGGCGGCGCCAGCGCAACTTATGAGTGTCTTTGGTATATTTAATTTATAGACAATACTGATCCATTGAATATACATAGAGTAGTTTCATAGAGTAGTGTTGATGCAACATTTGATTTCTGTCGGGATTTTAACGCCAATATCTTCTACCAGTACATCTCCTACCACTTCCCAAACAATGTGGCAAAAAACCCAAGCATGCGAAAGTAAAGATGTCAGCGGGGTAAGTGCCAAGTGCCGACTCGGCGTTTACATTCGGATGCTACCTATGTAGGTGTCGAACAAAGTGCCATTAATAATTGTGGTGACACCTGTTATTTGGTGAATGCTGGCATTCGGCATGTCCACGCCGCTTCAGTTATTCATGTGCACCATTCATTGATACACGCCCGCCATTGAAGTTACAATGCGAGTCATTGCGTACCTATCTATCTTTAACATCAAAGGCTTATCAGATTATCACATCTCAACTTTCATACATGAATTGAATCAAGGCTCATTGTGCTGTTATAAGTCTGAAATAAACTGCAACAAGTTTTAACTTCAAAGCTATTCATCTATTCATAATTTCTTACCTATATATAGGGTCAAATTAAATTAGCTAGCGAAACTCTGCGGACGTAATGGATATCGATATCTAAACACAACAAAATAAAATAAAAAAAAGGGATTTGATGATTTTTTTTTGGGGTCAACGACCGCTGGTAGTGTTGTTACTTATGAGTTGAGAATTTTTTTTTTTTTTTTTGTTATATCGTTTTAGATATCGATGGGCTCCTTCCTTCCTTATTTATTTATTATTGTTTTTTTTTCTTCACCCACCACGTCTGTAAAGTTTATACGAAGAAAATTGATTTTTAAACTGACATTTTTAAACTACATTGTGGTTGATGACTTCAAAAAAATCACCAATTTTTTGTCGTGTTTAGATATCGATGGATAGCCATCACGCCTGCGGATTTTCGCCAGCTAATTTAATTTAATTAAATAATGAAGTACCGCCCGAAGCCTAACACATGGCATGTGTGAGTAATAAAAGATCATAAGTAACGTAAAACATTGCAAATCATCTGTCAAAAATAACATAATGTACAAATATAAAATAAAACAGAATATGCTATCAAACTTGAGTGGAATGAAAAAATTTTATAACCGCATCGAAATTCCCATCAGCACCTGTTACAAAGGCGGCTATCAAATTACCCGCGACATATCCGCGGAGCGCGCCGCCGCCAGAGCGAGCACGCCTCCATCCATAAATACGGTATTCGTTATGCATTTCTCATATTCATGAATCCGTTTTATTGGCCCCAATAAAATATGAACATCTCAGAATGGATATGAGAGAGCGGGCAAATCTAATATGGATTGCTGTGCGCCGGATTCGGTCCGATCGGCGGGTGGGGACGGACAGCTGCGCCGCTCTCGGGCCGCACCAATCAGTAATGCTGCCGGTTATCTTTTTAACAATACCTCGAGTTTAACCACCCACATAAAAGCCCTTCTTTATTACATCGCAAACAATCGCGTGTTGTCGACTTACGTGACAACAATCACACAAAGAGTGTAGCGTCCCCCGCGGTAATCTGTCGCTGCTTGTAGTGTGAGGCTGACAAACGATCCCCGCGGCAGCGCCCAACATATAATGCGAATTTAAAGGACTTTGCCCCACTAAACCACCTGAAGAAAAGGGCAGTACTCCGTCGACGTGTCAAAAATTCAACAGAGTGCCGGGATAAGTGGAATGGATGACGGGCGTCGCAGTACTGGATAAAATATTCTACGTCAAATCGTACGTCACCGGCTCTCGACTTGTTCTCGCCGAGAGTACTTCGCGGAAGTCGATTATTTATTCGCTTTTACGTCAGCTATAATACGGATCTTTTGTGCCCTTTTCGATTTATATGCGCCCATCGAAGTGTTTTATAATTCGAGAGAAAGCTACACCACGCCGTATAGCGGCTAACTTTATTCGCGGCGGTCGTTTGTCTGACAAGCGATAAGCGGATGTTAAAAAATTATACGATACAAATTGTGTTAATGACCGAGGTTCTTGAACAGTAAACACTTTAATAATATTATCAAAAAACATTTGCCGCCCATTACAGACAAAAGTTCAATTAAATCGCTAACAGTGTTAGGGAAGCTAGAGGGTTGTAAGGCAAACCCCATCTGTGCGTTCTGCTGGGGGAGGGTGCCTAGTACGAGTAGTTGACTATCGGCAGGTATTAGGTCCATTATGATTATATTATCAACACGATCAATTAAGTAGCATTACGTTAAAATTCACCCCAGCCATCAATTACGTGGCAGCCGGCCGGCGCGTCGTCAAACACTGCGTGAGGCGAAACATGGACCTACCCACAGTTTTACTAACAGTCACGAATAAAAATCATGATAAGCTGTAAGTACAAATTATATTGTAGTCTAGAAAAAAATGTATGTAAGGAATCAAAATCATTTTGATACATTAGCATCAACGTAATCTGTTAGACACTCCCTTCTGACTCCGCTGATCGAATTCATTATTCACCGGAGGAGAGCAATTAAAGCTCCACTAATCAATCTCAAACTTCAGGCTGAGCTGAACTCTAATCAAGAAAACTCCTATTCTGTGAAAGCTTTTCGAACAAAATTTAACTTAATTAAAAATGTAAATTAAATTCCTAGTCGCTTCCACAAGCATGACGTCGCCGGGCCGCGCCGCGCGCCCCGCACACAGCGCTCGGGGCTTTTGATTGCAGCTAAAAGGTTTGGGATTAGTGCGCGAAAGAGCTTTCAGTGCATTTGTAGAGCTTTTAAGTGGGAAGCTTTCGCTTAAGACACTTACATACAATGTAAATTTTATGTAGATAGCTTGTGAGTGTATCTTAGCAACTTTTAAAATAGTCCTTCCGTTTAATGTTCTAGTACAAAGTGAAATTTCGATAAATATTTTGAATAGACAAAGTGGTGTTATGTCTAATTTTGTTTGTTTTAGAAGTGTGTATCTGTAGACAAACAGCGCTAAGCGAAGGGGTTGTGGGGTGTCTGGGGAGGCGGCCAGAGGGTGCGCCTCTGACCAAGGAAGTTCGGTGTCCGGAAATAAACCGCCCGTAAAATTGTCAATTCCGAGGGAGCGCCGGCGCCTGGGCCCGACAATTTTGAAGCGTGCGGTTCAACCGGCCCACTGAGCTCCGGCCGGATTCAATGTTTAAAAGGCATCTCATGTCAGCATTTTTTTTTTATTTCACCACAACTTTATTATTTAAGTAGGTTACAAACAGACAAGTAACAACATCCGTCTCCACTTTTCAAACCTGAATTAAAAAGATGCAAGTAAATAAAATGCGGAGTACGAACAAGTATTGCAGCTCACGCTCTACACGTCAGCAAAATGCGCATTGCCATCTGGGTGTGCGCCAAAACAATCACTGTTATTCAGTACTTAGCTGTACGATACAGTAAATTACACAACATTGTTTCACAGTCATTAATTCAGCGATTTCGCGATTAAAATTTAATTACATCCAACTGTCGGTATACACAGGCATCAGATACTTAGAGCGTAGATTGAAAAATGGTTAAAAGCGTTAGAAGCGATGTAAAAGAAAATTGGGCGAGATATATCATGAGTACCACACGCAGATAACACACGCATAACCCATCCAATCACAAGGAGCAGCTAGCAGAAAGCTTATTATCGAGACGCGGCGTTGCGTCACCCGGGTAATGAGAGAGCGGCGAGACGCGCTCCTGGCGGGCCGGCACGGGCGGCACGGACGCGGCCCGGCCGGCGGACCGGACCGGCCTGCACACGTGCACCCAGCCAACGTACAACCCTCGCGCTTTTTGAACTCAGATCATCGCGACGCTCATCCGTGAAATTGATTCTCGAGAAAAGGAAAGACTAAAAGATAAATAAAAAGGAAATAGGAAAACACAAGCTAAGATTTGGCGTGAAATTGTTTTTCAGCAGCCGGCCGCCCGCGCCGCCCGCCCCGGCGCGGCGCGGCTACGGCGGCGGCGGCGGCCCGGCTCGGGAATTTCCCAATTACTGGGTGTGAATGTATCTACTTGATTACGTAATGGATACTTTAAACACCCAACTTGGAACGTTCAAGTATTATAGTGTTGTACCAACTTGTTAATTGTACAATGCTCTTCACGACTATCCTAAAACTAATTTGAAATGTAACCACCTAAATAAACACGCTACGTTTGATTAAGATATTTGTTCTTCAAGTGAGTTGACTCTACTTATTAGAACTAATAACATAACCTAATATCGAGCTTTTAATATAGAGTAGCCTGTTAGCGCTATACATATAAGCAGAGGCTATAACGGATCGGCCGAATTGGGATCTTAAAACACTGTGACATCTCATCCACTACGTGATCCATTTGCCGAAGTAAGAAGCAATCTCATTCAATACCCGCCCCCCCCCCCCCCACCCCCGCCCCCGCGCGCTAGGGCTGCTAACAATGCGATACTTTGTGCGCGCCCGCGCCCGCGCCCGTATCACGGAACGCAATAAAACTTTACATTCCTCTTTAACTACTTTCCTGTAGTTATCAGCGTGTGATACGAAATGGGGCATAAATACAGAATTGTTTGTTGTTTAAATTTGTTCTAGCTAACTTAATAGGGTGGCTGAAAGTAATTCGATCAACTTAAGACGCAGATATATGCTAACGGCCTTGATTGGTTAGCTTGCGTGTTCTGGGGCCGTACTATGACGTGAAAAAAGATCATGGATCCATCATGATTCCAGTGAGAGAGAGAGATGGAGCTATATATGTATACGACCTTTAGCACCAACCTTTTTCTCAACGGAATCATGATGGTTCCTTGATCTTTTTTCCCTACTGTGCTGCGCTCACACAACGCATCGTATCGTATGTCCACCCAGTAATACGCCACGCCCATCAAGGAGTGCTATCCCGAATTAGATGCATTATTAATTTATTATACATAAAACAAAAAGTATTATATTCAGACTCGTATACTAAAACATAAATAATTAAATTATCTTTAAAATGGTGAAGGTTTCATAAAAATACTCTTGATAGTTTTTGCGTAATTCTCAATTTTTTATCCGCGTTAGACATAACTTTACAAAACTATACTAACTAATATTATAAAGAGGTATTTGTATGTTTGTAAGTTTGTTTAGAGGTGGTAATCTCCGGAAATAATGATCCAATTCTAAAAATGTTTTCACTGCTAGGAAACAACGTTATTCTTGAGTGCTATAGGCTATAAATTATATTTATATCATGCATAATAGTCGAGTTATCACAATTTTTGTCTAGCAAGTTGGAAAGAAATACCTCTTAAAACAGAATTATTTGCATGCGCTGCCTAAACGGTTGTTTAAAATTGAAAACAATGTATGACAACCTGGTCCGTCTTAAATAATTCTACAAAAAAGTCCGCGGCACTATATTTCTATCTTTTATATTTTATCTTTTATACTTCTTTTACTGTTTTAAAATAGTATATTTTCGACATACTTACGTGTGGATAGTTATTTATGCAACAAAATATTATTCCTTATGAAAATGAGTTATTTTATAATCACAAAGGCATCATAGGAGATAAGATTTGGCCTTGACAGTATGTCAATTGGTCATACAGTTTCGGAGATAATATAAAATTAAGAACTAAATCGCAAAATAACTTTCATTCATACTGCTCTTGAGCATGAAACGTGCTTAGTGCGGACGATTTATCAATTTACCCATAAATAGCGTTGTCTAAATACGTAATTTATCTGAATTTTGAGAGATTTTCCGCGGATTGATGACCCTCTCGTTTTATTATTTCAATATTGTCGGTGGAATAAAGCGGAAGACTTTGTTTTTTTGTTAGTTTGTTTGAACGCGCTAATCTCGGGAACTACCCCAATCGGATTTGAAAAAATCTTTTTGCATATTATAGCCCAATTCTTGAGGAGGGCTATATGCTTATTTAATTTATTTAACATAACGCTAGGGCCTTTAGGACCGAGCAAAAAGAAATAAGCCAGAAAGGACGCTAACGAAGTAATAGTGCGGGCAGGTGATGCGATGCGATGCAGAATGCGGATGCTGCAAGAAATTTCATGCGAACGAAGTCGCGGACAGAAGCTAGTTGTGTAATAAAAACATACGGTAATCTAAAATATTCACATATTATGTTATCAAGAAAATGCTCTAATTTAACATATATTTTTTTCCGAATCATTACTACTCGATTAGACGTGATCTTCAGTTTAAAATAATTAAAAGTCAGTTATCGTCGCCTTAAAGGAACAAGATTTTACAAAGTATGTGTTATACCTATCCACATAATTGTCAAACTATCCATCAGTAATGCCAATTAGGACGTTCATATTGACCCGTTTTAGATTATTGGGTAAACAAACAGGTCAAAGAAAACTCGCAACGAAAACTTTTTCAATAACCTTTCAGAATATTCGGAATAATACACAATATCCGAAACGGCGAGAGCGTCGTCAACCCTAACATAGTAGCGAGTATCGCTTTCCCCGATTGTATTAGATTCAGCTGCCCTTTTCATCTACATGTCGTTCTCTCTTTACCTCTCAAGAGGGTCGCGCGACTAGTGGATGTGCCGCGGACAGACGAGCGTTTCTTACAAACTGCCACCCTTCGGTTTTTTTTACAGCAATATTAATTTATAGGAAGCTTTGTTAACTTGACCTCGATTAACGACTAGTCAATAATTTCATGTAATTAATGAACAATTTAATTACCTACGTAGTTAATTTTGCGTATTATATCCGTTTGGTATATTCCTCACCAATCTCACTGTAAATCATTTGCCTGTAAATTCGATCAAGAATCGCGTTTATACGGCGTAGCTGTCGCCTGTATGCCCGTGATGGAATTTGGATTACTATCGGGAGGTCACGCATTGGCGCACAAAAACTATTTTCATCTAAAAACTCATCTATATTTTGTCGAAAAACTATGAATATGATTATCCACACCATTCCAAAGGCTATCATCCAATAAACCTGGTAGGTACCATAGGTATCAAATCTTTTTCGTCCGTAGTGAAATTGAATATTTATCCGGGTAGTATCTCTATTCCGGAACAATTTTTATGTAGGGGGAATACAATCTCAAGATATTTGGGAGGGCCACTCCACGAGGATATTGGCAAATACCTTGCCTACATTACCTTTATTGCCTCGCGACGTTGCGTGCCCGATTTGATCGTATCTACGATTATTTGCGTATTATTCAATGTTTCTAAATGTTATTCGACTTGAACTCTAATTCGTTATTCATGAAGCCGATAACAAAGAGTAAGGTATTAATGCAATATTCATTATTGTTTGTAATGCACTGTTTACGTTCATTGTCCCTTAAGTGTTTATAGTACAGTCATTTGGTGCTTAAAAAGGGGGTTACCTGGAAAATTTTCCGGGAGTTTTGAAAATTGGTGATTTTATTGAGTTCGACATGCTCTGTTCGAATTTTAAAACTTTCCAGGTAAAATTACCAAATTACTGGACAATTACGTAGTAGGTAAATATTTAATTAAAAATACTTGCATAAAAAAAGAATACATTTTTCAGACATTTGTTTTGACTTTTTATTTAACCTACGTTAATGTATTTTTTATTCACATTTTATTCACGTCATCCGTGACATTTTCTGCTAAGTTGTACCTATAGTTAAAAGTTTACAATCATTATTGTTAATTAGTAGATAATTATATAAGTAGGTATGTAATTATAAACGTAAAATGTTCGTTTAATTGCGACATCTATAAGGCGTACTTTTTGTTTTTACAATAATAATGCGATGTCTTCTAAGCCGCGACAACGTACCGCTAATTAGTATATGGAGGTACATCGATGTGAATCAAATCGAGCCTGCTTTAATATGCCCACGACGCGGGCGAGGCGCGAAACCGCCGGTTGAAATGTAATTTGCGCAAATTAAGCCAGACAGTCTGTATAATTTAGCACATAAAACTCGCCGCCATAAGCCGTACTCTTATAATTGAGTGGACCGGACGTAATGGTGTGTTTCACGCCATCAATTCACCCATGACACACAACTTGTGTAAATGTCGGCAAAGATTTCGTTTAATGTTGTGCTTAATTTAATATTTGTGTCGCATACTCTCTGTCCTCTGTGAACCCAATATTCAATCTACTTTATAACATTATTCTACAGCGTGTTTTAAGAAGCGAATGTAATCATAAATATCGTATAAGGGCCATTCTTCTAAGGGGTGTTCAATTACGCTGTCAGTGTGTAGAGATTAATTCTTTACCGATAAATATTAATGAAACCTATCGCTTCCAATCACTTCTACCAGGAACTTTGCTCAAATATAGCTTACAAAAAAGTCCTCATTTGTGAAAAAATATTTCATGATATCATAATTCATATTAATTGGATAGGTTCCTAGAAATTATTTCACGAACATGTTATGTAGGTAGATTCTTTATTGTACTGTAAAGGCAAATCACTCATGTAATTATTTTAAATGACTCAGGCATTAAGACACCATTCAATCAAATAATGAAGTTAAGTCTGTTATTATGATAATATTTTAAAAGGGCAGTTCTTAATTAACATTACTTACTTGTATCCTTTAACTTTAGATATCAACAGAACTTGCTTACTTGTTTAATTAAAAAATAAACTTGAGACTTGTTGACCTGAAAAACAGGTAATCGAAGTTGACAGTGCTGGCTGTCAACTTCGATTACATGTTTTTCAGGTAATCAACATTGAAATAATAACTTATATGTCAGTAGGAGTTATATTTAATTACCGTCTAGTTAACCTCAAGTTTATTTTTTAATTTACTGGAATAACAAAATAAGTAAAAAGAAACTAGTGTATCAGGGTGCAACGGCCCTTAACTATAAGTAACCAGTAGATGAAGCACACATATAGTTTAGCGTAGATCGCTTGCGGTTACAGTTCCCCCACATAATTGTCATTGTAACACGTCGCTGTAGATTCAAGCGATAATGTTGCTAATTAACGCGCAGACGAGCGAGGCTGATTGTGGCGCTGCAGCGCTGTACGTTGACTTAAGCTGCAATAACTTAGCTCGAGTGCAGTAAATAAGTGTTCGTGATCGTCGTCCACTAGGTATTTTAATGAGATTTAATAGCGGCGGTCTGTCAGCCGCTAGCCGCCCGCCAGCGGCCCCGCAGCCGGCGCACAAGCAACGCTGTCGGCTTTTAAGGCCTTAATTGGTTCTGTACATGTTTAATCCGCTAAATGGTTGTTTTGTCGGACAACACACAATAACAAAATCCGGTTTCTACGCCGATAATTCTGATTGATGTGAAACTTTGTACACTTGTCACTAGACATTCTTGTCATTAGGCAAATAGGCTATTAAACGGGAACGAGAGACTGACATTTACCTCCACAAGGCATTGAGCGATGCGAAGCGGTTTTATTTTCATCTCGTTATACCTACACACGCTACACATTCGATATATACCTCCAACGAAGCCTCTGAAATAACTGAATAATTTAATGGTTTCATTAGAAGGGCGGCGTTGGATGCTAATCGTTATTTATAGACAATAAATTGTTATATTCATAGTGGCCGGAGCGGAAGGTGCATAAATTCGACGAGCGAGTGTCGGGTTGACACCTGTGATTGCATTTACAATGCTAATTCACGGCACAATATCACGTCATCTGCCGCCGCGCTTCACGTTTTCGCAATAGCGGTCGCTGACAACACATGCCGCACATACGAGTAGCATGCCGCGCCAGGCGCCCGCCTTACCGCCGCACCCAAATATCCAACTAATGTCACCACGACATTTTATTATCCGCTACTTATTTACAATATCCAAGTTAATTACATTATTGGCGCAACACCATGCGCGTGCAAATGGCCCACAACGACGCCCAACGACATCATATCCGATATTGACACAACCCGTAGAAATGATTGATGATTTAAATTCATTATTAAAAAGATAAAACGGGGAGTGGGTCGTTACACGTCGAGATAAGCCGGCGGATAAGCGGCCGCAATCCATTATCGAGCAGTTAATTGATAATTACTTTCTTCCATTACGCCGAACGAAAAACGCGGTGATTAACTCAGAATCGCTTTAACGAGCACAATGGGTCGACGTTCAATTAAAAACCCTTGTCGAATGTCGACGGCTTCGCAGAAAAGAGGAATCGACGCTGACTCAATCTCGTATACATGGAATAAGGAATTACTCGCGTGCGGAAAGTTTTTAATTAAATATTCACCCGTTTTGTAATTAAGACGCGATTCAATTGAGCACAATGGAGTTTCGTGCGGCGCTTTCCAAAGAAATCGGAGACAGCTTTACGTTTTCATTTAATGCTTGCTACCAACATAATATACTTACTCACATATATGAATGTTTTACATAAGCTCTTCATTATTAATTATAACTTGAAAAATCTTTATTACTTTCTTTCACCGAGCAGTCTTATCGCTAGCTTCACATATTTTTCCTCGAAGCTTACCTAAAAGGTTTGAATTCATTACTGTCTAATGATTGTTTCAGAAGTTCGTGTAAGTGTTCCCGAGTGTTCCCAGTATCAAATCTTTTCTCATGTGGGTGTGATGTCGGTGCAGGGAGGACGCGCCCGCGCCGCCGACCCTCCCGTACGTCACATATGCCGCATTTGAGCGTAATTTAAATGCATGCACATTACTCGCGAACGACGCTCTACACAATACCTTAATTTATTATAAATAGCTTTATTACATGACCAAACTCGTCAGTGGTTTTTTAGAGGAAATTCGTGTTTTGTAACGAGCGCGTTAATTTAGTTTCGTAACAAAGGCCACTTTAATAACAACTAGAGCTGATTAAATGTTTACCTACGAGTTTAGTTCATTCTAAAGTAGGTAAAACTTTAATCAGACTCAAGCAAAAAAATCATAATAAAACTCTAGCTATATTATTAAACTAAATCAGAACTTCAGCAAACTCCAAACTGCCTTTCGAAGCGATTGTAAATTATATTTCCTATTAAATGATCTGGGAACTGATAAGATATAAATTTAATAAAAGTTTCTCAAAGTAGTTCAATAAACGTCTTGGTTATCTCTGTGTAATCCCCAAACGACCCAACTGGTAATCTCCTAGACGTTTAATTTCGCCGTTTTAAATGAATCGCAGATGTCATATCCCGAAATCCTTACTACGATTGGTTCGTCCGACTGCGCGTATAAATTCTTAAGGAAAATCATCTGCAGAATTCCAATAGCTGGTTGCTGATGTCCAAAATCGTGATATATCGTGGCTCAGATCGTTTCGGAGCGCCTGTTTATGAGATATTTCATAACGTGCACAGTTCTTCGATCATTTATCATCACTGATTTTATATAGGGGATCAGCTCTACTGCGGGGATAGTATGCAAAGTAAGATTTCCGCAATGCGAGAAGACTATTCAGACTAACATCAGCCAGTATGAAAATTGGAATATCTCAACATTCCTACTAAAGCACCCAGTTATTTATAAAAGTAACTTCTAGCAGGTACCAACAGGTCAACGGGTAGAAAGTTACTAAGTAAATAATAGCAAGCCACGTAAGAACTACGCGCAAATAATCTTAACCATGCATGCACGTCAACGAATGTTCCTCAAAATGTCACCTCAAGCCATTAACACGAACAAGAAAATATTTCATAACCATGTGTTAATGGTTAGCACACAATGTTGTGATGTCGCTAATGAAACGGTTTCGGCAAAAAGTATGAACGCCGTGCGCCATCACCGGCTTTTGACAGTTATGTGAAAATTGCTAAAGTGCTATCAACAGCATACAAATAGCTATTAAAATAAATAATTCGTTGATTGTTTAGTCCCGTGGTGACTGTGGTGAGCCACGTAGTGTGATGGTTCGATATAATTGCAAATGTAGTGCGTGCCGCCACGTGATCGTCCACAGCCGAGCCTGGCGCACGGGAGCTCACTTGCTCCATAAACAGGTTTCCGTATTTTTCAATCAGAGAGCTGTCAAAGCGTTCTGACACCCTCATCCCGTCGGCTCGCACTCGCCGAGCACCGAAATTGGTTTTCTACATTCAATCCATACAAAGTTTAATGTTATTCGTTCGCGATATCACCGGGATGCTGCCGATGTTTACCGACGCGCCAAATCATATTGGATTTGCAAACTTTTGTTTGCGGACTTTATTTCATTTCACTGTTAGTTCAGGCCGAGAGAATGTAATTTTAGATATTGTCCTCGTCTATGTTTTGAATAAGTCTCTTTTATTATATTTGTATTCCACAAAGTTGAAGATATACTTATTTTAAAATGCGCAAGTGTTTTCGATTTAGATCCGGTGAGCGCAGTTTTCTTTGCAAAAAGTGCAAGTTACAAATTAACCGTTCCGGATATATCCACGAGAAAAGAGTAGAGCACCAATAGAGGCGGCTAAAAGCTGAAGTGAGCCCGCAAGCGTTTATAAATTGAAGGGCTGGTACCTGCGGCTTAATACACCGCCGTTTCCGGTTCATTTCCGGGCGGCGCGCGCGGCGCCGGATATTGCTTTTAAGGTTGCGCCGCACGCCATCGCCCGCATACACACGCGCCTTACACGCCACGCTACTCGCTCCGCTACTCGCTACTCAGTAACCAGTAACCGCTCACAGTCACACATACATTTTAATTAAACTGTGACTCACATCTCAAGCTCTCTTCGTCATCTTATGGTTTCTATTTTCGGAACACCGTTTCCCCAAATTAATATCAAAAAGCTGTTCTAAGCCGCCAACAAATTGATATTAATTTAAGATGTACAAAATGAACGATCAGAAGCTTTATAAGAGCTGCATTAAGAACGTCGGCATCATTACAAATAAAAATACAAGAAACATAATCCCTTGGAGCCGCTCCGGAAATTAAATTTTCCCTTAAGCTTAAAGTTTAATTAAGCAATATCACGCGAGTGCATAGTGGCCAGTGCTATAGCGGAGAACGTAGGGCGAGTGGGTTCGGATCCCACCGACAGCCGCGTCCCGCAGGATATGCGATTTGATGGACAGTCAATTTAAGAGCGATGCCGAGCCGGCAACTGTGAGCACTTTAATTTACACGTGAACCGACCGAGAGCGTACAAACACGCGTATGACGAATGTAAAAAGAGAAGATAATGGTTCAATTTCACAGAGTGGTTACTGCTAAAGCTCACGTAACTTTTTAATACTACTCATTCCTATTTACGAACATAAAAATGATTTACGTGCAAGCGAAAATGTCATTCAATACCAGTTTAACCTCAATGTCGCTCTAAAACGTGCAAACAAAATGTCAACTGAACGACAATGACATTTTATATATTATCACACAATTGAAAAGTGAGAACTATTAGAAGCTGAGCTATAATCGGAACTAATTGGAAACGTTGTAAGGTGCTGGACACATTTGTCCAATAACAGTACGGGGATTCCACAATTTAAAGAGCAAAAACATTAATCTGGTTCATTTTGAGCAGCTGGCGGCGACGCAATCTCTTCCTGGCACCTTCGCGACTGAGGCGCGCCGGCACATGCGCTTTATTAATTATGTTCTACTCTCGCCTTTATGCTGACATGGTTATGAATATTGTATTAACTGTCGCATTACTTTGGAGCTTTGTTTGTTTTTATCTGGAATACGATACGGAGCTTTCGGAAAATCGACATTCAAGGACTTAGGACTTTCTCTACTCATCCATTAAGTGGCCATCTTGTATTTTTAGGTACTTTCATGGCATTCGATAGAAGGTTGTTATATCAATAGGATTGAAGTTTCAAGCAATCTACAAATAAATCTATAAATAAAATTTTCAAAGCAGTAATAGGTACGAGTAGAATCACGAGTGTCGACTATGAAGCCAATTCAAAGAAATTCGTTGAACCTGCTCTAACTACTCATGTTGACGTACGTTACGTAACGTAACGTTTTGGAATCTGCAGTCAGATGCCCACAAGGTGATCCTCTCGGGCCAGTAATTAACCGACTTCAAAAAGGAGGAGGTTCTCAATTCGTCGGAACCTTTTCTTTTTTTTTTTTTCTTTATGTATGTATGTTCCCCGATTACTCGAAGATGGCTAGACCGATTTGGATTTTTTTTTGTTTTATTCGAGAGGGTATACACCACAGTTGGTCCCATATGAAATTGATTAACTTTGCTTTGGTAGTTTTTGAGTTAGCTTCAATAATACGTATTTTTTCCCACTTTTATATGGATGATGTTCTAGTTTGTTTTGCAGGTAGTTGTATTAGAATTTGTGTGGGGTAGGTACCACAACTAAAAAGTGAAAAATAAAAACTTTTACAAAAAAATACAACCGACTTCCAAAAACAACACTACAAAGTGAAAAATAACTTTAATTTCGGAAGTCGGTGGCAAAAAACGAAAATACATTTAACTAGACACCGACTTCCGAAATTAAAGTTATTTTTCACATTGTATTGTTGTTTTTGGAAGTCGGTTGTATTTTTTTTTCAGTTCAGTTCCATCCCATAATACAACAACTAAATTCAAAATTTAATGTGTGGTATTTAGATGATGGAACACTAGGAGCTGACGTAGACACCGTTCTAAAAGATCTTCAATTCCTAAAGCAGCAGTTCCAATCCATCGGCCTTGACCTCAACAACTCCAAATGCGAAATTTATCTTTGTGACAATACCGACAGACAATCGATTATACAGAAATTCAATTCAATAGCCCCAGATATCAAAGTTTGGGAAAAAAAGTTCACTGCACCTTCTAGGTTCTCCAATTTTAGAAGACAGTTTTTCACAATTCGTTGACAATAAAATTAAACATTTTAACGATATTTCGGATAAACTTTCTAAAAATTAATTTACATTCTGCTTTCACTCTTATCACATACTAGCTTTTTCCCGCGGCTTCACCCGCGTGGATGTCGGAAAATATCCCACGGGAACGTATTACCAGGAAATCCTTCCTTATTCCTTGTCTACATTATAAAGGGAACCTCTGTGCATAATTTCAGCATTCTAGGTTAGGGGGTTTGGGCTGAGCGTTGATGAGTCAGTCAATCAGTCAGTCAGTCAGGACTTCTCTTTTTATTTATATAGATGGATATTACATATATAGAAGATTGCTGTTTCGGTCCAAATTTTATGTATTTTCTCCGGTCTTCCTCTTTATGGAAGCAGCCACAACTTTTAGACAAAATCGATCATATTATTCGAAGTACCCTAACATTAATTTTAAATCTGGCATTGGACGAACGCATCACGTGGCTGCAAGCCACACTACCCATTCGTTTTGGTGGGCTCGGTGTCCGCATAATTTCTAGTGTAAGCCTACCGGCGTTCCTGTCCTCGGTCCACAGCACCGAAGATCACAAGAATCTTAGCCCCTTCTCAGGTTGACTCTGAAGTGCCGTGTTTGACCGATGCGGTGAACACCTGGAAAGAGCCCGAGAACCCATTCCACATTACCATTCCCACTGACAATGGGATGGTAGGTTGGTACGGAATAAACTTATTAATACGTCCACCAATACTGCTGAGCGTGTCCAGCTGTGGGTGAATGGGAGTCGGGCCTCTGGCTTCAAGCGCTACCGTCATTCAACATAGGCACTATGCTGGGCGACACCACATTCCGGCTCGCTACATGTTTGCGTCTGGGTACTTCTTGCGGGGCTCCACATTGCTGTCAATGCGGTGAAGGAGTCGACTGCCTCGGACACCATGGCCTATCCTGCAGCAAGAGCACTGGTCGCATGGCACGACACGGCAGCATTAACGACATCATCCGTCGGGCTCTTGTCACAGCCGGGTTGCCAGCTGTTTTAGAACCCAATGGCTTAACACGCGACGATGGCAAGAGGCCAGTCGGAATGACTATATCGCCTTGGAAGTTGGGTGGGCCTTTGGTGTGGGTTGCTACCTATGTCGACTCTCTCGCGCCATCCCATCTTCCTAGCACGGCGCGCTGTGCTAAGGCGGCTGCGACAGGAGCAGAAAACCTCAAACGGCGAAAATATAACAACCTTATTTCGTTCTTCGTTTGGGGTTGAAACACTAGGGCCTTGGGGTCCGAGTCTCATCGAGTATTTCGGGACATCGCTAAGCGGTTAGTCAACTCCTCACGGGACCAGAGGGCTGGCCTATTTTTAGCCCAAAGAAGTATTGCCATCCAACGTGGCAATGCTGCCAGCCTTTTGGGCACTTTTCCCATTGACAGCGATGCAGACGAATTTTTTGATGCCCTTTGAACTCGTCCCCTTTTTATTTTTTATTATATACTTGTACATAATATATATACATCTTAGTGTTAGCTTGTAAATTGTAATAGATAAGAAAGTACTAAGTACTGGGGTTATTTAAAAACTTGTGTTACTATTTTAGTAAAATTGTATTTTCTAATGAAAACATTTTCTTTAATGTTATGATTGTTAGTACATTCCACGATGCCAAATCCAAAGGATAAGAAACTTTTTGTTGGGAAAAAAGATTTTCCCTAAAGTTCACAAAAGCTAGCTTATTTTCCTAACTTCATCTCTTCAATTTACACTTGTCATCATCATCTGCCTTAGCCTTTTCCCAACTATGTTGGGGTCGGCTTCCAACCAGTCTAACTGGATGCAGCTGAATACCAGTTTTACACGGAGCGACTGTCTATCTGACTTCCACGACCGACCCAGTTACTGGGTAAAATGATACCCCCGGGTAAGACTGGTTGTCAAATTTTCGGGCTCCTGACGACCTGTAACGACTGTCAAAGATCCACGAATAACAGCCGGGACCAACAGCTCCGTGTCCGAGGCACGGGCATTCCTCTCTTTGAGGAGTGGTTGGAGAGGCGCCATGGCGTCCTCACCTTCCGCCTGACGCAGGTCCTCACCGGACACGGTTGTTTCGGGAGGTTCCTGATTCGGATAAGGCGGGAGGAAACGCCCGGGTGTCACCATTGTGTGGATCGTCCGGAGGACACGGTGGAGCATACAGTGGAGGTCTGCCCGGCTTGGGCGGAGCACCGCCGTGTTCTCACGGAGGCGATCGGCGGCGACGATCTCTCGCGTCCAAACCTGGTCCAGGCCATGGTGCGGAGCGAGAGTGCATGGGAGGCCGTCACCTCCTTCTGAGAAGCAGTAATGCTCGCGAAGGAGGAGGCGGAACGCGTGAGGCAGAGGCAACAGCGGCTCCCTCGCGCCCCTAGCCGCCGCAGGAGACGCCCTGGGCGGCGGGAATCGATCGCCGATTCCCGGCCACCGTAGGCGCGGGCTTGCGGACGACGAGTAATGGGCAGCTCGCCGTCTGGTAAGAACCAGGCCCGGGTCGACGGCGCGTTGTGTTCCACGCGCGCCTCAAAGAGATGTCAGCAGTGACGGGGTCCAATAGGGCCGATGCCGCCGGGGTTGCGAGTAGTTCGAAAGAGATACCGTGGCCCTGGCACGGGCAACTGAAGGAACACGGGTGGGTTTTAGTCAGTAAAAGTTTGACACGCCCTCCCGCTCCGCCCAGAGCGGGAGTAGTCATTTGATGATTTACCATCCACTAAAAAAAAAAGGGGTCGTGGCATGTAATTATCAAAGGTAAAGTACATTAATTCATTTTCTCTTTGTAAGGTCAAAGGCAAATCATTTATTCCAAGTAGACCAGGTACATAAGTACATCATCCATTAATCGAACACGATTGCTCAAACTATCTAAATAATAAATACCTCCTAAACATCTTTGAATAATCTTATATCATTAAGCATAACCGCGGGGCATAATATTAATTAATTCATGGTAATTTCTTGATTTGTCGTAATAGATAAAAACTCAAATTAAATTTTATGACGTGTGAATTTAATAAAATGTCTAATGTATGTTTCGTGTTTTTAATTTTTTTCCCACCATTAATGATTACCATATGGTACGAGTACATGGCGTTGTGTTAATAGACAAAAACGTTGGAACATTGTATTGTACTAGCTGTAGTACGTACGTACCTACGGATAAGCATGCGGTTTCAATTAGAGCTGGGTATTACGAAACTTCATAAAGCAATTACGTTTTATTACTAATTTTATTATACAGCGTGTTGTTTTAGTTACATATTTTTTTCCACTTTTACATACAGAGTGTGGCGTAAATAGTGGTCCAACGTGAAGGGGTTGATACACCGTATAATTAGCTATCACATACCACAATTTGAACAATTGTTCTCCAGTCTCAGAAGAAAATATTTTATATTATTATTTGAAAAATTTACACCTTGCTTTACTAATTTGGCTGTATTTTCTATAAATGACATTATTTTTTAATTTTGCTTTTTGTTTATAACGGTGAAATGCATGTGCTATCATATGCAAATGAAAAAAAAAAATACTATTAAACAAGTTGTCAATTTTAAAAAAAAATTGTATTCCGAGACCTAGAAAAAAAAAATGGTTCAAATTGTGATATGTGATAGCTGAATATACGGTGTATCGACCCCTTAACGTTGGACCACTAATTACGCCACACCCTGTATGTAGCTAGATTGGTTTTAAAGCATGATCAAAGAGCTTTTGTAAAATAAAAGCATATTTTAAACGAGCAATCAACTAAAAAAACGAACATACGGCTTTTTAGGGTTCCGTACCTCAAAAGGAAAAAACGGAACCCTTATAGGATCACTTGTGTGTGTCTGTCTGTATGTCTGTCCGTCTCTCACAGCCAATTTGTTCCGAATTTAATGGACTGATTAAGTTGAAATTTGGGACACATATGGATTTCTGTGACCCAAACACGGAAGGGTAAAGTAAATAAATGAGTTTTTAATATGGGGGTCACTTTTGGGGGGCAAATAAGAAAATTAAAAAAAAAAGTTTTGCAAACTACACTGTGTGACATGTCAAATGAAAGTGCTTACTATGAGGGTCTTAAATATATTTTTTTTATAATTTTAAAATAAATTGTTTTAATGTTATTTAAGAAAATAGACGAAAATTGACCATTCCCCCCCTTATCTCCGAAACCACTGAGCCTAAAATTTTGAAAAAAAATAAAGAAAATAGGTCTTTACCTGTAAATTACAGGAAAACCTATAAAAAGTCTGTGGTCTTAAAATAACATGGTAAATCTATCAATATTGTGAGTACAAACTTACATTTACAGTTGGAATGTATGGGAGAACATGTTTTTCAACTACAATGTTAAGTTTGTTCTTAAGATAAATTCATCCCAACTACGGAACCCTTCATTGTGCGTGGTCCGACTTGCACTTGGCCGATTTTATTTTACATATTGAAGTAAAAAAACATATTGAGATACGAGAAACACTTTGAAAATTAATATCTATTTGTGAACATTAGTAAGGAAACTGGTCTTATCGCTCGCTCTGATTCGGCTGCATTAAATCGTTTCCATTACTTTAAGTAGAATTCGATGTTTATGTCAAACGCGGCGGCGATAATATCGCAATTTATTTTATTAACACATTCACTCTAATGGGGAGCAGGTCGGATATTCACACGGATTATATTATAATAGATGACGTATTAATTATTGTTAATGCATTTTTTCACTAGCGCATAATTTCATAACGACCATACGCTGTCCATACTGTTTCCTTTTTTTGTGACCCTACTTTGAATGTTTAGATACGGTCTTTACATGGTTGTTCGGTGTCGAAAAAAGGGGTAAATATTAATGTTATGTTAATTTATGTCGATTATTTAATGTAGTATTAATTTAATTTCAATACCCACGTGCCTAATATATCGAATACATATGCAAATGTTAACATCTTCTGTCAACGTGGCGTAACTAAATAAAAACGTTTCTGTCTAATTCTCCAGTCCATTTAGCAATATACATATATTACAACAGACTCTCAAAAGTTTCTCCGCATATACATATTTTATAATACATTATTTACGGAATCGCTGCCCACACTGCAGACCGGATTTAAACAATAAATATATCGTTTTGAATTTCTACGTCCATTCTCACGATTAAATCGGGGCTATTCGTATTGAGTGTCAAGTAGGTAAGTAAGAGATTATATCGCGTCGATATAGTTTGTTAGCAAAAGTACCGCAGTTTATCAGCCGTTAAATCAAAGCTGTAATAGCGAAGTAGTGTAAGTGCTGTAATTTACATAAATGTGGTTCATGCAGACTGTTGTGTTCAGTACTAAATGCTGAATGTGGCGCCGGCGGTGCGGGGTTCACATAAATGTGTATCTACTAATTCTATGAACTTTTAACCCTTTACCAAAAATGTATGTAAATAATTCAATCAAAGCTGTTCTAGCGAAGTACCTACTCGTAAGTGCTGTTATTAACATACCGAAGTGTTGTTAGTGTCAGAACAAACAACACATTCTACGAAGTCTTAACCCTTTACAATGTTTTATATACTTATATTATTTAAGCAGCAAAAGATAGAGACGCGCATTTTAAATTTCCATGTGAAAGTAGATTAGACACTTTCTTCCCGACCGAATATACCCTCACGATCCCTTTTAATACGATAATATGCCTCTATCTTTCGTCTGCAGTCACACACGACCCTTGTGTGCTAATTGAATTTAAGGAATAAAATCCAATCGCTCCGATTCTTTATTATTCAAGATCCAATTTGGATAAGGTCTGATCGGTCCGAGGGGCGACCCGCCTGAGAGGGGCAGTCGAGAATAAAATTGGTTTGTCACTCAAAACATAAGGTTATCAGTTTTGATATGAATGTATCGCGGTTTATTCTGAGTTTGGGCATGAACTGTGTAAATAAATATAACAACTTATCTGTTAACCCTTCCGCCGCTAGAAGCAATTAAGTTGAGTCTACACGATAGATCAATCTTCAATCATAGATGCTCAAACGTCGAGGAAGTTAATTTGAATAAATGGGAATTACATTTGCGGTAACATTTCACTTTATTACCATGTTAATGAATGATGTTACAAGGGTGTTACAGTACAGGTTGCAATCAGTGCGTCAACGTTAGACGTTATTTACGGCAGCGCGGCGCGGCGCGTGCGGCGCGGGAACTTTTCGATGCGAGATAACCGTGATGACACAGTGCTATCGCCGACACACAGCGGCTCCACCCCTGTGCAACACTCTCCCTCGCAATAGTGCTAAAATAAACATTTGACAGCAAAATAATGCAATCAAACCATGTGTGGCGTGGATATTAAAGTTGTTTTACGTATGTTTGGTTAGTTATCTACTTTATTAAAGCCGTTTTTGCATTTTCATTTAAAAACAATATTAAGCAAACCTTTCAAGGAATTAAAGTTAAAATATATATTTTATAACGCGCATACTTTACAAGACACAAACAGAACTCACGAATACGATAATAATATATCGTGTTTACATTTAATTAATGTTCTTTTTCTGTATCAATCGTTGCAAGCGTGTCAACACGGCCCTACGTGGCTCGTGGCTGGATTCACGAAATTAATGGCAAACAAACATACAGTGGCTTCTATTAGTGTGTGACGCACTGATTGCTATCGCACAAGATGGATTGGGGCGTAACACCCCATACACCCCACGGTATGCACTTCTTAACCTTTTGCGTAGGTTCATTCTTTACTGCTAGTAATTGTACGTGTGCAGGTTGTTATTACTTTTAATTTAAATCCAAATGATGCCACATTTAATTGTGCAGTTCAAATAGCAAATGTTTGCACAATGTGAACAAGCCTTCAAAATGAAAGATAGACTATGAGCCATGTTAATTGCATTAACATTTAAATTTGTTTGATGATTATGCTGAGCTCATAATTAATTAACAGGCACATTAAGTAACAAACCTTAATCATTTGTTTTGAAATGTTTCCACAACAAAACGTGTTCTAAGTACAAAGGAGTTTTCATATGCATAATTAAAATCGTTCCAATACCGGTGATATATCATTCTATTATGGAAATTCTATGAAATCCAATTAACAACCACAGTTTTTAAAGTGTAAAAAATCGTTCTTTATTATCCACAAAACTGTTAAGTTGGATGTAATATAACTAGGTTTCCACCCGTCCTGACCCACCTCCGTTATAAAAGCCGAAACAATGTAATCTGCGTGAACAATCAGAAATAATACAGTCTCAGTAACAATCTCCAGAGACGTTGCGAATGCATTTAATTGCCTAAACAGAGTGGATCACTATGCGCAGGAAATCAGTCTAACGAGAGAACAATAACAATTAACTTATGACTGAAACATTCCGTGTATTTTTCTTGATTATACGTTGGTGAGAATATGGAAAATTATAAATTTTACTTAAATGAAAATTATTTTTAGTATTGTGTGATACTACACACGGAAAAGGTTAACAGTTCTCAAAAACAGTGTTATTGCCTACGTCTTATAAATTCAATAACATAACCTCGAATCAATTCCCCTTAATACCGTAAACTAGAATATCTGTATCCATCAACATCTTTCTAAAGCGTCCTGAATGATATACAGCGCAGTTCCCTTTGCATCAATCCATCATATAAGCACATGAAGCTTCAAAGTACGTTCAGGTGCAAAGCTGGCAACTGACAAGAGTTATATTATAGTTGAATATGAAACGATCATTGAAAGCACGGAAATTAAATAGCCGCTCATATCCGGGCGGTGAAGTGTCGCGTCGGGCCCGCGCTCAGGCAGACACCATGCACCCACTTACCTGTGATACTCACCACAGAGCACAAACAATCTTCTACATAATATTTTTACACTGGGTAATTATTAAAGCTCGCTTGCACGAGGGCTCTCCCACTGATTAGCTTTTATGTGCGTTCCGTCTTTTAATTGGCTTGTACAGCTTCGCCAGTCAATCGACAGTAACGAGGAACGGTTGCACAGGCTATTAATTAGATCTTTACTTGTTAGATGTGGGCCTTGGAACTTTTACAGTGCGAGTATCGGTAATCACTTTTGGCGGAAATGCAATAATGTAACCATCCATCTAATCAAAAATGGCAATACGAATGATTTTATCCATCGAACTGCGGCGTTACGCCCGCTGTGTCGAACTACGTCTTGCTTGGCGATGGTATGACGCACTACGCCACGCTACGGCACCGCTACGACGCGCTACGCCACGCTACGGCACCGCTACGACGCGCTACATCACGCTACGATGCGCTACGCCGCGCTACGTCACGCTAGTTTGCGTAATAATTTTGATTTTAGCAACAGAACCAACAATATAACCTCATCGAAATCCAATTTGTTTATTATTCGCCTGACGCTGGCGCAGCGTTAAGGCGTTTATGCGACGTATGCGTTGCGTCTACGCAGTATTGGAGACAGGCACTATTCGACGCATTTAAAACGTTCGTTTTATGTTGGGTTTTACTTTTATATTAAATCGTCTCTAAGTGAACCTTCAACGTATTTCCTTTGAAGCCTACTCAAAGTGCATAAGTTAGTAAAAATGATCAATTTGTCGACTTCCTACGCTACTTTAATAAAGCCTCTAATTATCATGGTTATTTGCGATCGATTTCATAAATAAAAACCGTTTCATAATAAGCTTTATCAAGGGCTTTGGTAACCAATAACCAGCGCCGCATGCTCCCTTATATCCGATAATAAGAACTGAGCAAAGGCTAAATGCCGGCTACATTGTCATTATTGAAGTACCTAATAGAGGTCGGGATATATTTTTATTCTGTTTATGTGAGGTTGATGTACCTAAATCGGCTTATATTTTGATTAAGACCTACCATGTATCATAATAACTATTGAGAGAGTTTTAGTGCGTGATACCTTATAACGATGAAGCTTTTCTTTGATAAAAAAATCCGGCCAAGTGCGTGTCGGACCACGCACAATGGTGGGTTCCGTAGTTGAAAAGAATTTATGCCAAAAACAAACGTAACACTGGTTGAAAAACTAGAAATCCTAAAAAATAATGCATGCGATTAAATTACAAATTGACGATTTTCGGTTTCGATTTATTCTTTTCTTTTCTAATTTACTTGCGAGTATCAAAATTTGTCGCATAAATAGCCGTATTTTTTTACTGCGTTGACTTAGAAGCTCAATTTTTTTAGAGTTCCAAGGGACCATAGACTTACGTATTCGATATAAATTTCAAATTGATACCTCCACGTGTTCCTGAGAAAAAGGATCTTGTCAGACTGACAGACAGACGGACAACGAAGTGATCCTATAAGGGTTCTGTTTTTTCCTTTTGGGGTACGTACCCTAAAAAAACATGAAAATACGCGATATTTTAATTGGATTCCAAGTAAAATAATGATACAATCTCAGATAAGAGTCTCATAAAAGTGTTTTGCTGAACGACTCTTTAAAGTTTTACGCAAATAAGTAGACAGTTGTTGAGCTACCGTTAGCTATAATAAGGTACTCGTAAAATATTAATTAGGGATTGTTATCATAATGTGCGGCTCCCGCTATCGCTCGTAGCGCTTGGCCGCGTGGTCGCACGGCGTACCCACGCGCACGCGCATTGAGCGTGAGTTGCCAATCAACCGGTACACTCCAATCAATTCAAACCGTTGCTAATGTAAACGCTATTCTTTCTTAATTGGACTAATTATGGATATGCCCAGTTATTAGTTTCGTGAATGAAAAACATAAACAATGATAAAACATTAATAACGTGAAGGAGATAATTATTAATTAAGTAGTAGGTACCTACTTTTTAGGGTTCCTTAGTCAACAACGAACCCTTATCGTTCGTCTGTCTGTCCGTCCGTCCGCAGCTTAGCTCAGAGACTCTTAGTACTAGAAAGCTAGATAATTTGGCATGGATATACATTTTCATCACGGCGACAAAATGGTAAAATAAAATCATGAAAAAAAATTTTTTTAGGGTAAACGTAAAATGGAGATGTTTTTTTTTTTCGTATACCCCATGGTGTGGGGTGTTGTTGAATGGGTCTTTCAAAAATATAGCGGGTTTGGGAAAACAAATCGATTTAGGGATCCATTTCTGAAATATTAAGCTACAAAGTGCTAATTTTTGTTAGAGTCCCCCTTCCCTGCCAGCTAAACGGTTAGTTTTGGATGGGTGAAAAAAATCACGGTATAGCGAAGTTAAAAGGAAAACTATCACAGCTAAGTAGGCTTTTCAAGTTTACGAGTAATAGTCAAATATTCATAAAACAACAAAAAGCCCTCTTCTTAGTCCGCATTATTGTGCAACTACGGTACCCTATTACTGCGCGTGGCCCGACACGCACTTGGCCGCTTTTTGTTATCATTTATTCGTTCAAAATAAAACTGTTTTTCTGTTCGTTTTGTTTTTCTTTTGTGTGTAACTACTTAGTTAAATAATTTCAAAAGCGTTTTTATAATGTCGTTTAATTATCTTATCTTGAAACTTTTAAAGCGTACATCTAAAATTGTTTTATTTTCTTAAGTGCATAGATAAATTAGTAAAGTTACAAAACAGATATTTATAATGAATGGACACAAACAGATAATAATGTAGGCAGTTCTATTCCAACTTGACATCGATAACCTTTCTAATTCACTTTGATAAATAATATATGAAACAGTGATAGTGTTGACTGGCTGAGATTTGGGGAACCTACCCGTCGGATAGAAATGCATGTCACGAGAGTATGAGTAGAGAGTATTCTTGTCCGGGTTGCAGCCGCTGGTGATGTTGAACTTTGTAAATAAAGAGGATAACGAACTATTGCAGTTTGTGTGGAGTTGTCAAGTCACAAGTGTTCAGCGGGGTTTATCCATACAGTTAGAAGAATCTTCATGAAGATTTTTGTAGAATTTTTTGAGGAATATGTGAATTTGTTTAAGTATGTAATGTATTTTCTGAAATATATTAGAATTTTTAGCCTAATAGTAAGTTCCCTGAAGCTCGAGGTCGCCGGAAAAAGTCGCCGCGCCGTCTCACAAGAGTGAAACGACATTTGATCATAGAAACAAAATTATTCTCGCTTATTAAGTAAAGAAATTGGCAAAGCGTCAGGTGTTCCTGTGGAGTCGGAGCCTATTATATGTAATGACGATGAGTATACATTTTAGAGGAAAGCTCCTGTTAGTGTAGGCGAGCCAATTAGAAGTGTTAGGAGGTGGCGAAGCACACGCGCCCCCGCCCCGCGCCCCTCGGCTGTCCAATTAAACCCGGTGTCTGCGCTGACGACGGCGCGCCCGCCGCCGACGCCGCCGGAACCGAGTACCACCTCGTAATTGCGTAAGCCACTTCAAAAACAAACCTCCGCTTTTTTGCACCGACGCTAACAATGGAATCATGTCAGACACCACAAGAACACCCCTCCATTCTATTCTTCTACTGTGTAACTATTGAGTTGTTAATTAAATTCTCACAACATAATGGCCACTCGCAAGTCGGCACGAGCAAGTCGCTATTACACCCACATAGAGGTGATTTCAGCGCAACCTACGCTTAGCTATCCGTACTGATGCAGCTTCTTGTTTAATTACAACAATAGTGGCCCCTAATGAGAGTTTGCGCTAATAAGCACTGCAGAATGTAATCAACATGCTTCGCCGGTCTAATGAGTCGAGTTCCTGGCAAAAACAAGTACCGTCGACATTTTACTGAAGATTAATTAGGCGTTGTACTTATACGGCAAGATAGGTATCCTCAGTTGCGCCGGAAGGCCTCTGTTTCTAACGTGTTTCCTGGAAAGTGTGACGTTGAAAACCCATTGCCCATCGGTATCATATCACGAACGAGTATAACACCGGATGACAGTGTCGTACCACGAATCAAAGTTGTTTGTGAGTCGTGTGACACACACACGAAGAGCGCCTTTGAATAACTGCTATTGACAACAAAGTACACATCCCTGGTAAACGTCGTTAACTTAAATAAGTACGTTTGATTACATCGTACTCGTAGCTAGCTACCCCATTAAAACTTAACGAGGGGCAACCCCGGGGAAAATAACTAACCCAATTTCCCTTTGCCGGGAAATCATTAAAAGTCTTAAAAGGGTCTTTTCATACATTTTTTACCCTGAAGCGTACGTGCAAATAAACACATTTTTACATACTCGAACAAACAATTCTCCTAACGAGGCGGGAGCGTAACGAGCGCGCGGCGGGCGCGGGCGCGGGGCGGTGACCAGCGCGCCCAGCAGCACCGCGCTAATTGGAAGGATACGTCCGGAAATGTGTCTCGTTACACGCGGCGCTGGCGCCTACCTGCCGTCGACGCCTGTACCTCATCTAACGACACCCCTGATTTATCTGAGCCAATACATTCAAATTGACAGCCGAAACTCGGACGAAACCCGACAACCATCGCACCGCACCGCCCCCCGCCTGACGCCGCCGCCGCCGCCGGCGACGCTGCTCGTGCGAAAATGTCAACAGGAACAATCAGGACACCAGCCGCACTCGGCGATAAGTCATTAAGATTTCTTTACAAAAACAACTTGCACTAATTTGAAAGACATTTAAATGTTACGACCAGTTTGTGTCGCACGCTAATTGCTGTGACATTTGTATCTTGCTTGCGTCGGATGTGGCCTGTGGCACAGAATAAGTACCTGTGGGTGCCACTTTCACGCTTTTTATTAGAGTGGTCGCTCCAAAGGTTAAGAAAGATCGAGATAAATTAACTCCGTCGTAGTTTTTCATATAAACGATTCAATAAACCTCTTAAAAAAATACAAATCCGTATAGTAATTAGCCGTATTTATCTCTAGCGACAATTAATATCAATTGAACGTGTAATACCATCAGTTCATTTAGCATTCTCAGGGATTTCGTGATGCACTAATAGGTAATTTAATTAATAGATTTCCCAATTAGTGTTCGCTGTATAATTAATGGATGTGTGCTGTATTAGCGTCGGATACAATCTGATTCGAGACTCGTCGGCAATTACGGACGACTACAAAATACGTCGAATTCCGCGTAATTGCTGAGAATATTACGGCAGTGAACTTAATTGTTCTCGACTTAATTAATTAAGCTTTTGTTTGAAACTAACAGCAAAGTGTAGACTTGGCAATTCTAAATTGGATCTTGTAATTACCTTACCCTCCCTTTTGCTGAAACTGTATACCTACTTTCAATTATGGGCCAAGCTTTGTTAATGAAATCAATTATAATTGGGACACAATGAAATGAATTCTATTTGAGCCGTAGGAACAATCGATTTCATTAACTAATTAACTTTGTTTTCATACAAACAATAACGGAGAGAGACAGATGAATATTTCGCAATAATACTTTTGGGGTACCAAATAATGATAAACAAACGAATAACGCTGGGTGTTCATTTCATCTGTGTCGATTGAGTAGATATTGCTGTCTTCATTATGGAGAGTTTGCCATTACGTAGGCCGTCAGCGAATCGTTACGGATGCCTCTAATGAGTATCTCTTGTACGCCTAATAATAATCCTTATCGACATTCCCAAGGCTACTGCGGGGCGGTTTATAAACTAATTAATTGCGTTACTACACAGACTGAATTTCAGTTAATTTTCAAAGGGTAATAACAATGCACTAATGCACTTATGTAAATCACAATCATTAAGTAGGTTTCATTAAATGTTAATTTGCGTACTGTTGTAACCGAAATTGAATATTATGCCACTGAATATTTTCAGTGCTAATTAAGCAAATGATGTACACGTAACAACATATCGGTGGCACCCGTGGAACTTTGTGTTTGTAGGCATCCTTTATGCCAAACTTTACGTCTTTATCGTAATAAAATTATGTTCTTTGGAACTTTTCTAATCATAAACGTTTTTTAATACCGTACCGTACCTAGGTACACGTGTGGAATCTGAAAGTGAGTCTTAGCTCATTCAAGGTTTTGATTTTACGCATGAGATTTTCAAAACCCTTTGTTGTGATTTTAATTACTTATTTACTAATACTAAAGTTGAAGAGTTTATTTTTTTGTTTGTTTGTATGTTTGATGGCGCTAATCTATGGAACTACCAATCGGATTTGAAAAATTATTTTTGCATTTGATAGTCCAATTCTTGAGGAAGGCTATAGGTTATTTAAAATTGCGGTAGCACCATTAGGGGCCGAGCAAAAATAAAATAAAGTCAGAAAGAACGCTAAGCGAAAACGAAGTAATAGCGAGGGCACGCGATGCGAAGCGACCGCGACGGGGTGGGACAAGAAATTTCACGCAGACGAAGTCGCGGGCAGAAGCTAGTGAAAGGACACTAGACTGATGTATGTCAGCCCTTTTTAATAAAGAGGTGAAGTTGTTTGTAAGAAAAGCAATTACTAGCAATAATATCTGCACTGATAGAAAGCTAAGTAGGTACACTATTCCCGAATGACATAGGCTAGTTTTAGACCACGGAAGCAAAGCCGCGGGAACAAGGTAGCAAATCATAAATATACACAGGCACTCTGAAAGTTTATTACTTATTAAATATTATTTAATTATACTCTGAAAAACTTATCTTAGGTACTCATTCCTAAAATAGAAAAAGCTTTTAGACTGGAGCAAATAAATAATATAAAAACGGCTCTTTTTGCGACTAATATTCTTCGCAACACAAATAAAGACGCTACGCTACCTAATGCATATTAATTTGCAATTAAGATATGATCGTGATGTAATTAATATCTTACAAACAGCAATCTTCATAAGCAAACAAAATATAATTTATGTGAAGTAAGTAATAGCTACCTACCTATATTCCTTTTAAAATAATTTGTAATATGTATTAAAATAATGTAATTTATATTCGGCCCGGGTCATAGATATGTTAACTTTTAAATCTTTTAAAGTAACTTATCTATTGAATGTTACCACTTTACATATATTTATGATTTTAGACAAATTAAATTCAAAGATAAAATCAGAGATAACACTAAGTAGTAATGACATCTGCATGTTGCATCGATGACATCTGGAGAATATAAACATTATGCTATCATTAAAAGAGTTCATTATTAATTAAAGGAATTTTATTACGAACAACGTAAAACTTTCCTGTACTGAAAACTTACGAGTTACAATATTGTATCATCTTATATTCGACAGAGGGGTGGGCAAGGGTTGGGGCGGCTCCACCAACTTTAATTAAGACACAATAATTAAAATAACAAGCGGCGGGCGTGGTGGCGCATCAGTATGCGAGCTCGTGGGCCCCGGCCGTGGGCCCGTGGGGCCGCATACACGACACTAATCCACCGGACACATACTGGTGGAAGCTATTGTGTGGCCCCTCCGGCTTGACGCTTCAATCTTGTTCACAACGATATTGGTACAGGTCGAAGCGAAGGTCACGTGATAGTGTTATGAAAACAAATCATTGGATTATTCTGTTTATATACGGTAGAGCGCTCCTCTATGAAAAGTGATTAAAACTCAGTTATGAAATGAAATAATGCTTAAACTAGTTTATTAATGAAATTCGAAGAAATAAGTCATAATTATATAAAAAAAGAAAATCACAATGGAGTCAAAGCCACTTATTGTTTTTACTGTTTCTACTCAGTTGGCTCTACGCAATTTTCCTTAAACACCGCGATTTTATAAAAGCGTAATTAAGCAATTATCTGCAGCATCGGATCTTCCAATTATACTGAATGGGCACGCACTCACGCTCAAAATATGTCACAACGTGATAACGTAACGCATACACGTAAACATTACCGTGAATGAAATAACTTTCTCGTTTGAAAGCGCACTCTACCTAATTAGTCTCTGAATTAGATAATAACTGTCAAGATTATTATGAGTAATTTATATTGTCTGCGAAACAAATTTAATTATGTTTATCATATTAATGAATATTTATATCTGAAGGCTCTATCTCGCAAATTAATTAGGCAATCATAAAAGAAACAACATAATTAACTAACACAAGCAGGAAAAAATGTTTTTGTTTGGCATCATAACAAACTACAAGAAAAAATAATATAAAATAAAGCGCAAGGGCATTACTGTAAAGCATCTACTTATTTACCTTTAAATTGTATGTTCCGGTGAAAACAGCAATCAAAACAAGTATTTTCCAAAAAACTCTGGTCTGGAACCACGATAAACAAATCCACAGTCAAGAACTAAAGCACCAAAATAAATTGATACAATACTTGTTCACTCTAACAATTGTCACTTCAAAAAGATTTACTGAAAATTCGCTTTTGTGAGTAGATGTCCAACGGCGGCAGGGCGCCGGTAACGCAGTCGATCGCGAGATATTATCCTTAGACTAGCGGCGGCCAATTAAAATGATTTATCAAACTTGTAATTAAACGACAAGGAACGTTTGTACGAGCGGGTCGGCAGCTCGTGTAAAGTTTGCAAGTCTGCGAGGGAAGCCGGCACGTGCAGCGTCGAGGAGGACTCGCGGCGAAGTGAGGCGAGCGTGTGCCGGGCGGACTGTGGCGGCTCTCGGCGTCGCAGGCTCCGCGCCGGCCCGGGGTGGCATGGAACAACACTCTAATATAATGACAGGGTCGGAACACTTTAATACTCTAATTGAAAAAGTATACTCCGACAGCTTTTAAGTGTAATTAAGGTTACGCTTCCATATTGCGACTTTACAGACTAGAAAATGCTGATTCTACATCGATCTTCTTTGTTTAGACTGTTTGTGATGAAATTGCTTTTCTTCTGGCGTAGAGATGAATCTTCAGTTTTGCAAGACTTACATTTTTGGATTTATTCTTACCACTAGTGAACATTCGCAACACATTCATCGTGAAGATATACTTAATGAAGGTAATAATGACCTAAAGACAGTAAATGCAAAGAGATCGCACGTAGCGGGGTCAATTTTTCAGGTTTCAGGATGCCATTGCCAGTTGCTCTACTGCTACGCCATCCATTACCCATCCTCTTCTTCACCCATAGAAAGACAAGGGGTGGTCAATGTTTGGATAGTTACCACTAAAAAAACGAATACAGATGACGTTTAAGTACTAACAAGAACAACTATGTAAAACATGTCTATCGCCTGTAAGGTAAGAACAAAACCAAAATATTGGCAAAAACTCGAATAAAAATAATTAGGCACATGTTTAATTAGGTGTTGTGGGTTACACTAAATCAACATCCTACTCATACCTAACACACATGGTACATAATATCGTACGCTGATATCATATAAATGTTCCTAGAAATCGATACCTAATAAATGTAATCGGCAAGTGCGTCACGTCCCACTACTGCTACGCAGGTAAGAAATATCACAAACACAACCTCGCTAGTGAATTCCGGCCTAAATTCAATTCCACCCCTTTTCTCCGCGCCCGTTCGACTAGGAAACCAATCTTCTTTACATTCCCTTGCCGACAAATTTATACACCTCCATACATCGTGGGTAATGGGTGGCGGCGCGGCGGTGGCGCTGGCTCAGCAGCGGCCGGCGGCGCCTGCGACGCTGCTCCGGCGTACATTATTAAGCAGGCGCCGGCTGAGGTGACCCGCAAAGAAACGGCAAGTGTATGTCCAGCGGCCGCCGTCGCTGAGAATTTAATTTCCACAGCCCGCCCGCCCTCGTCGCCATTGTCCGCCCAGTATTTCATTACGGCTCGAGCTTTTCTATTAATAAATCACTCTTCGCCTCCGCCGTTTAATTACGTCCCGGATCCGGCCAACGTCTGATTACACTTTCATCGAACATCTAATTAGGAGTGCAGCCGAGCCGTGCCGGGGTGGGAACGTGTGTATTCTTTGTTCCACAGATATTACACTCGGCCTATATTACACCGCGAAGCACTGCCTCCCTAGCTAAGTTCGAAATGAACGAACTTTGATTAAAATCGACCGCTTGCACTGCCGCTAAAGTATCAATTTAAATGTAGGTAATGTCTTAACATTCTAGTCATATATGGCGCTCTCAGCAATGTTATATCGATACAGCCTTGTGTTTTATATTGAGTTAAAAGTCAATAAGGCGGTATAAGAAGCTGATATTGGTTGTCTATCCTTTCTCGTTGAAATTTGATATTATTAAAAATCTGATAATATTAAAATGTATGTTGTCTGGCTTTGGTAATATAAGAGACGTGATTCAGTGGCAAAAATGAACAACAGAGCGACGTGCAGTCGAACAGACCGGAATCACCCTATGAGAAGCATAAGTAAACATATTTTTTAAGGAAAAGCACATGATGTTGTAGATGGTATTGCATCATAATGAGAGAAAACATCAAAGTGGCAAATATGACGTGGGTGGCTCAAGACTTTTTTTTAATTTCCCGTCGCGGGCTCGGCGGCCGGCGCGGGCTGCCCGCCCGTTTAACTTATTGCCACGGTTAACGAGAATACGCCGTTGTGTGCCGGCGAAATTGAAGGATTTACTCCGCGTCCCTCCTTTATTAAACGTATTGCACACTCGCCCAGTGGGCATGTGTGCGTGCGACTCTACACGCAGTATGCCGAAATTACATTTCACATGAGTCGTAATAACAAGGGCGGGCGTAAATCACTAGCATTATTAGTTTCTCTTGTTACTTGTGCCATTTGTCACTTTATATTGATGCGAGAATACCGTTTTGGAAAAAAGTTCATAAAACATTACTTAAGGCTGCTCGCCGATAACTGTAAATCAAAGTTGATAATGTTCTCACTTAAAGCGCGATAATCGATCAGTGTAAGCGATCGGGTGAGCAGTGGGAGCAGGTGGGGGGTGGCATTATACTTACAAAACCACTTATTGTATACGCACAAGTAACTCATAACGTACTCGTAACGTCGGATATATACCAATATCCGAAGTTATTAGAATCACAAATGAGGGTATCAGCTAAGCCACAATTGATCTCACAGCAAACAATAGGCCCGTAGCCGGAGCGCGGGGCTGCTGGCGCCGGCGCCGCTCGAGCTCGTGACGGACGCGGCGTGCGCAAGACACTATATTGCCGGACTTCCTGTAAGCTGAGCGTATCGCATCGCTTAAAGTTTCGCAATATACGCGCACCGAGCCCGTCCTTTATTAAAAACTATTCTCACATTTTTAATTAAAACTTGTGTTCCCCCACTAAAACTTTATTTAAGCAATAAAGGCGGCGCAATTAGCGGCGCTGTCCCCGCTCCCGCCGGCGACTTCACCTACTTTTCCTTTGCTTTAATGAGTGTTTTTTAATAAAGCCGGAGACTGGTGCAAGTTTATTAATTTAGTTTAACTCGTGTCACGGCAGCGGCCCACGGTGTGCCCGCCCTAGCGCTGGCCCGCACGCTATAACCATACTTTTTAATTTAACGCTCAACTACTACAATAGCTATCTTATAGATATAACTTGTAGATAATGTCTTGTGTGTGTATAAACGCAACTGCGTTTAAGGAATTTTGTTAGTTTTCTGAAAGCTGTGTAGTAGTTACAAGATTGCCACACGAATTGATTTTAAAAATGCCTTAATTGACCCTCCTATTACATGTAGGTACCTACCTACCTGCCTATGGGAAAATCTGATGGTTTCCGAAACGAACATTACGAATCCAAAGTAACGATCGTTGTCGAGCAACGAACTAAAAGCTTCAATGACGTGAAGCCCTCACTGCAGCCCCCCCCCCCCCCCCCCATCCGCCAAGTGTTCCGGCCATAATTACATTCCCGTGTCTAACAAATGGAGAATCGGTGTTGATTTGTGTTTAGCCGAGCACGCGTCCGTGATCCGCGCGGCCCACGCCCCGTTGCCGTCCCGTCGCTGTCCCGCCGCCGTCCCGCGCCCGCCGCGCCATCTGCCCACGTGTGAGCATACTCCACCAACCCCGCTATTCAACGCCTTGTCAAATTAACGTCAGCACCGCGAAGGCTTCCTTGCAGCTTAACTGCTGTTGATGCTATTGTTGTGTCAATGGCTGGTATTTTCGGGAACGCAGAAAACGGAATTAAATAAATGACTACAGAGCGAGTTTCGAATAGGTTTCCCATTTCAGCTTTACTCATATTAATTAGAGCATACAGGTACCCGCTGAAGCTATTCGTGGTATTATCCAACATATTTCTAATACAGCTATACGAGTATTTAATTAACAATAGGTACCTACCTATATTATTATAGGTATAGCATTTAGAATGTGTTTAGTTTCGTGCGAAGCTAGTAATTGCGCGCACATCGACTAAGTGAAAAACGAAGCTCGCCGGCCAGCCTAAAAGCTTCGCGGTAGATTGCATCAGCACACGGATTTTCCATTACGCGGTAGTTCTTTATTACGAGCCTCGAGAACCAAGTTAAGGTCGATGCTTTAAAAGGCTATTTTAATTAAATAGAGGCCGTAAAGTTTACCCATTAAAGTGTACTCAGTCAACAAAATATTATGGCTACATCCAGTGGTCCTAAAATAGCCCGAGCTTACAATCAATAGCTACGTTATTATAAAGTGTTCACAAACTACATACGAGTAACAGTGGAGCATCGGCTAGTGGCGTTCCGCGGACTCGGAACGGGGTCGTTTGTGCAATGGTTCGCACGAACCGAGCAAGGAGTCGTTAGGGTGGTCGTATATCCTCGGATAGCCGCGAATATTGGCCGCACTAACAATGTGCGTCTTTATAAGTTTTTAACGAGCTCGAACGATATAAATTATGTGTGGTGCGGGCAGTGGGTCTCGTTATCTCGCTAACGGCGCACTAGCCGAAGCTTAATGTACCAAGAGCTTTATTGTAGCCACTTACGGCCAGCGCACTGCTACTCCAACTAGTTGTACTACACTATTGTCGTCTCCTTATATTACTTTTAATACAAAAAGTAACACCGTAAGTAGGTATGTACCAGTAACTTTAACTAGAACAGGCGAGTGATTTATTAGACTTTTTAATACGCTTTAAAATAAATGAGATACTTACGTATTCTAAACTTAATTTTTGTAAGTATTTTAACACAGAAATAATGCAACAGTTACATAATTTCTTACTTTTTCTTAAAATTCTTGCATGATCCTAAATCCATATTTAATTTATATTAGATAACTTGTATGGGCTATAATTTAATGTAATACGTATCTAATTAAAACAGCCAAACCAAATCAACAATTCATTCAATCTGTAATACGGAAACCATTAAGGGTGGTTGAAAGTTAATAAGTAATAGGTACTGTAATTGCTTGCCAGGGACGCACTTGGACTAGATTGTTTTCCGATTTCCTCAAAACTACACAAGTATAAAATTAAAAGATTTATTTAAAACTTTGGAGGAGCTCGTGGCTAAGTAGTAACAGCCACACGGGTCGATTCATCAGGTTAAGCTACGCTTGCCGGGGTTGGTCCGTGGATGGGTGACCATCTTTACATACCGAGGCTCCTGTGCGCCTCAGAAAGCACGTTAAGCCGTTGGTCCCGGCTGTCATTCGAGGATCTTTGACAGTCGTTACGGGTCGTCAGAGCCCGAAAGTCTGACAACCAGTCTTACCAAGGGGTATTGTGTTACCCAGTTAATGGGTTGTGGAGGTCAGATAGGCAGTCGCTCCAAGTAAAATACTGGTATTCAGCTGCATCCGGTTAGACTGGAAGCCGACCCCAACATAGTTGGGAAAAGGCTAGGCAGATTGATTGATTTAAAACTTTCCAATTTTCTCATCTCTCAATATAATCATATATAGGTACCTACAAGGTTTAGGTAATTGATATTATATAACTAAAACCTTTTAATGGGTAATTTTACCTACTCATCATTATGATCAACTTTCAATAAGGGACCAACCCTGAAATCACGATTATTTTTTCCTTTATTTCAATTACACTTACCTAGTAGATGAAATTTTTTGTACTAGCTTCTACCCGCGGCTTCGCCCGCGCGGCGGTCGGAAATTATCCCACGGGGACGTGCTACCGGGATAAAAAATATCCTATCCTAACCCAGGTCATGGCCTATCCGTAAACCTATCATAACAATCTAGCCGTTTAAGCTTGAAAAGTTAACAGACAGACATACAGAAAAAAATGCAAATACTTAATATTTTTTTTAAGATTATTTGCATTTATTTTTATTTAATTTTTCTAACTTCTGATTCTGTCTAGCTTTAAAAATAATAATAATTCAGTTTAATACTATCACCATTAATTTGAAATACTCTAGCGCCGCCATTGACCATGCAGGAATCGGCATTAGCTGAATTATTTTATAACTTACTAGCTTTTTCCCGCGGCTTTGCCCGCGTGAATGTCGGAAAATATCCCACAGGAACAAATATCCGTCCTTTATCCTTGTCTACATTATAAAGGGAACCTCTCAGCTTTATAGGTTCAAGAGTTTGGGCGGGGCGTTGCTGAGTCAGTCAGTCAGTCAGGACTTTTCTTTTTATGTATACAGGGTGTCCAGTAAATGGCACGACATACTGCAGGGGGTGATAGGTACTAGTTTTAAATAAGCTTTTTGTTATCACATAAAGGAAAAAATCAAAGTTAAGAGTTTAACTTAGCCCATCACCGTCAGATAGACTAAGGGTGGGTTACCAAAGGCTAGGTTATAGTTTCCGTCAAAGTTAAAATGATCACAGAATGACTACCTGCTGTTGCACCGTCATGTCAAATGTAAAAGATAAAGTTCAGAGCAGGGACATGACATTCGACGCGTCTGACAGAAGTGACAGATATTTAACAATAAGTTTAACCAGCGAAGCGTGGGCGGTTAAGGTTACAGTTAAAGTTATGACGTCAGCTAACAAATTGTCAAATGGAACAGCCCATTTTTTGTCTAACAGGAACTTTAACAACTATAGCAAACATCGAACTGAAGGTGCGATGTTTGTTATAGCTAAAGTAAGATGGTGCAACCCACCCTAAGTCTTTACTTGAAAGAGTTCAGTATAACGTTTTATGTAGAGATAATGCTCAACGTTAACATACAATGTTGATACACGCTGTTCTTTGAAGTCACACGGAACTTAATTAAGTATTTATCTTATCTGTTAACTACATAAAACTTTCCTTGAGCAATTAAATTAAGAACGAAAGATAAGTCAAAGCAAAATTTAAAACCATACCTACCTCAAAGTGAAGTCAGTCACTAGGCCACAACCCAAATTGCTATAAATGGTTATAAGTCGAAGAAAGTAAGGTCTGTGATATTTTTAATATCAGCGTCGGAGTACGTCACTGAGCGGTCCCCCGAGCAGGCTTCGCAGCGAAATGAAGGTTACCTACCCTGCAATTAGTGCTTTACGGTATTAATAAAGAAATCCCTTAATTCTTCCTTAATAAAAGAAATTCTTAACGTATTTGGTGCCGGGAAAATTCATTAGCATAACTAAGTTTTCCTCGGCTTACGTTATTAATACTCTTAGGTAAATGTAATGTAAAGAACTTAGTTCACACGGATGTTACAAATAAATGTTAAATTAAAGTAATGGTATTTTTAGTTCAGAGGATAAGGTATTACCGTAGCGCTCGTCTAAATACCTTCGCAGGAGATCCCGTCGACGCTCAGAGAGCTTTGATTAAAAATACCAATTAAGATTACGAGCTTTTTATTCCACTTGTAATCAAGCAGTTAATTAGGATTTAGCGCGGGCGCCCGGCCGGCCCTGCGCGCTACTTACCGACGTTTTCATAATGATAAAATTAACGTTCTACTAAATGAATTAGAATATTACACTCCATGCACAAGCAATCTTTGACATAGAAAGTAATTTAGTCTTAACTAGATACTGTTATTATTTTCTACTAGGTTTTCCCAGCGGCTTCGCCCGCGTGGATGTCGGATATTATCTCACAGGAACCATACATTTTCCGGGATAAAAAGTAGTATATGTGCTATTAGAGACTATAATCTATACCTGTGCCAAATTTCATCCAGATCCGTTCAGCCGTTTTGGCGTGATTGAATAACAAACATCCATCCAAACTTTCGCATTTATAATATTAGTAGGATGAAGTCAAGAAAATTGTATAAAAAGGTAGACTCATAAATAGGTCAACTAAGTTCCAGTTATTTCCTAAGAGACAATAACTTCTACTTGTTTTAAACATAGAAACGAACATGAAAGCCAAGACATATCTCTCCCATTTTAGGAGCGGCGAAGTAACAAATCAATATTTGGAGTGAGTGCTTTTTCGTGCTATGGAGAAGCTTTTATCTGGACAACGGTCGGATGGCAGCACAAACAGTCACACGACAGAGACATTCACTTTAACATAAAACCCTCTATCTGTCCCACTGTGGGGACTTTGGACGCTGAATCAACTTTAATTTTGTTTTCGGTTACATCATTAGGTGCTCCGATGGTCAAGATGACCTATAGACCAATCTTTCAGATAACATCTGACTTTTTTAATAATATGCCAGTATCGCAGAAATTGATTCAAAAATAAAATTAATTGCTCTATTATGTTCAATTGTTGTATGAATAATTCGCACTTTTTACTTTATTTGTATTATGTGGAGTTCTGCGTCATTAAAATAAAATAAGAAACACACAACAAATACCTACATATTGACAACCTGTTAGTGAGGCAACACCAACGATGTAAGTAGGTCTCGTTTATTCATAAGCAAACTGATATCAATTAAACATTAAAAAAAACATTAAAAATTAAAAACATTTGACGACACGGTTGGCGCAGTGGTTGAGCGATTGACTGCTGCGCAGCATGTCGCGGGTTCGATTCCCGCACGGAACAAATATTTGTACGACCTACAAGTATTTGTTCCGAGTCTGGGTGTTTTTCTATCTATAATATGTATGTATTTACAAAAAAAAAAAATGTATATAAGTAGTTTATCAGCCATCTCGTTACCATAACACAAGCATTAGGTTGCTTAGCTTGGGGCTAGATGGCGTTGTGTGATATGTCCAAACATATTTATTTATTTATTATTTATTAAAAAAACTTCTCACTACCGATTAGTAAAGATAAGAAAAATCTCTTTGACATTTAGTTCCTTATATGCACAACGCTCAATCTTATTAAAACGAATTAGAAGGGCAGGAAAACATTTAATTAACGTTGGCAATGGTATAGTGAGGTTTAACCAATACAGACTAAGTGGAACTTTACCGCAAGCGTTAATTATTATCTGCGAGGAGTGCTCTTTGTTTAGTTGCTAACTCTAAATTAGTTTTCGAAATGGATCATTCACACCCCGGCAATCTCCCCCGCCCCCCGCCCCAACCCGCTCTTAGTAATTGGAACGTTCTGAGATGACACCACTCGGCTGCCTCTAATCAGTTAACAAGAAACTCAGTGTACACCATTGTGATCGGTAATCACATGCCACACGTCACGACGAACTTGAACCCCTTGATTGTGTACCGCACTTGTGTTTAGAACCTGTTCGGCCAATGAGAGGCTTCCAAGCTTCGAGCCTGTGGGAAATTATGCAAAGGTAAAGAAAATACCCACGTGATAAGCGATCACTTATACAACAACAATGTTGCCAATACAATGCTTTTTCCCAACTATGTTGGGGTCAGCTTCCAGTCTAACCGCATGCAGCTGAATACCAGTATTTGACATGGAGTGACTGCCTACCTGAACTCCACAACCCGTTACTGGGTAATACGATACCCCTTGGTAAGAATGGTTGTCAGACTTTCGGGCTTCTGACGAATCGTAACGACTGTCACAGATTCACGAATGACAGCCGGGACTTAACGTGCTTTTCGAGGCACTGCAGGGCAATTGCACAACACACTATCAATCGGAATCGGTTTCATTTTGACAGTTCAATTACTTTAATTGCGTTATTTACGTTGTTGAGCAGACAAATTTTTCGAACATTATGAAGCAATGGACTAGGAATTTGCTTCAAAATGATTGAGATTCTGAGTGATAGTGTGTGGTGTGTGGTGTGTGTGTGGTGTGTGTGGTCTTGGTATGTAAAGATGAAGACCCATCCACGGACTAACCGCGGCTAGCGTAGCTTAGCCTGATCGATCGACCCGTGCGACTGTTATCACTTAGTCACAAACTACAGTGTAGGTAGGTAGATTATAAAATTAATTAGTTTTAGTCAAATAAATTATGTAAACAGTCATTGAAACTGTATTATGCTTGGAGTTCATAATGGGCCCAGCAGGATGAGAAGTGCCGCATGACTATCTGCCGACACTTACAAAATTAGAACGTTACTTAGCCACAAAACGTAGTCGTTTTGTTTCAGCCGCTCAGCGAGAGCCGTAAGTAAGCACTTATCTTTACAGTTCCTGCATTAAGTCGTCAACAATTAAGCCTCATTAAATTTCATTAGTGGAACAGTCCCGCGAGTGGAGGCGCGGGGCGGCGGACTGCCGGTCCGTCCGACGCCGCTTAGACGGATAATCTCCAGCTGTCAGCCGCTAATGCGTTTTAGAGTACGTAATTTGAACCGTCGAGATCGGTTGTAATTAACGGCTGCAATTAAGCTAAGTGATTATTAGTAACTATGAGCGCAAAACGATGGATGCACTAGTCATGACCACTCATTGAACCAACTTAATTGGAATCTGATAGTGAAATGTTTGCCCGACGTCTTCACAATGAGCGACTCATTCCAATATAATTCTAGTCCAAGCTTTCAACGTTACTTACGGTTCAGAAAATATCTTCCAAGTTTTGATTTTTTTACTTCTACGAGTGAGATGTTTCAGCTTTCCAATAAAATGTAATTTAAGTGAAGATACACATGAGAGCAGAGTGAAGGCTTTACGTCACTTCAATTTTGTGTTAAAAGTAAGTGTGCGCGCCTCAAGTAACCCGGAGGCAGGGGTAATGTATTCCCATATATACATAAGTGAAAACATTTTAAGAAGCTCCACGGACCCACTGCATCACCCCCGGGGTTAGGGCCTAAAAGCACTATCTCGGAGCCAAAGCCTTACAACTCTTCTCAAATTCAACTTACTTTGCTCTGTGTGGAGGTGCCCGTACGTATGTTGTATACTGTACTAAGCCATCTTGATACATCGCATTTTATAAAAGCGGTGCAATGTTTTTTTATTATTTCGTTTCGTTATGTATTTTAGTAGTTCTCATCACTCCTAAGTGCAATTCGACATTTTCATTAAATTTTTTACACATTTCTTTAATATTTTCCTTGAAGTTAATAATTATTATAGTGAAAATGAATTGAAATTCATTTAATTAAATTTAACATAATACATAACAGGTAACATTACGCCTGATTTCCCCGAAGGGTCAGACAGGGGTGTATCAACAACAGAGTCCCATAAAATTACTTTATTTTCATAGTGCATAAAATTACTTTTTAAAGGTTTTTTTTTTAATGTTTCTTTATGTGTAATAATAGGTAATGCAATTGTATCAAACTATTTACACTAGGTATTAAATTAATTAATTAGTTAAGATACACTATGACAGATGCCTGGGCAAAAAAAAAAAAACTTTTTAGTCCGTCAGTTAGATGATAAAGAAATATTAGACACGTATTTTTTGCTAACATATTAATAAAAAATTATAAAACGCTTTAGTGTGGGGAGAGGTGGCTTGCTACGTCACACTTCGGTCCAGTTGAAAACCAGCGTCAGGCACTAGTTGTCTGGCATTTTTTTGCTGAACTGGGCCTTTTTGGCACAGCCGTGAGGCACACTTTCCTGCATTGTATTTTTTATTTTTTGTTGTTGTTGCATCGCAAATGTAGATTTTAAAAATTTTATTGTTATTTTTTACTTTTTTGTTTTGCCTCTAATTTAGTCTGTGCTAAATAAATGTGTTTTCTTTCTTTCTTTCTTCTTTAACTATAACAGACGACGTATAAAATCTAGCAAGGAGTGACGTCATTCCACATTTTACCCAATGTAGATGTATCACCGTAATCTTTTGATTACGTTAAAAAAGATAAATAGTACGAGTGCAATATTTTTTAATATACTACATGAGAGACAAAAAAAAATTTTTAGTCATTACCTATTTATATTTTCGTATGACTGTTTAAAGAAGTCTTTAAATTATACAATGCTATCGTGACTGTTAATATCAAAAGTATTATTAACTTTTGTGTTGATGTAAGCTAATCACAGCGTAAAGATTGAGGTGGGTACACAATGTAAGCTAATCACAGCGTAAAGATTGAGGTGGGTACACAATGGCACTTTATTTTCTTGTAAAACAAACCCTTCTACCAGAGATGTGCGAAGCTGCGTAATGATGGATGATAGACATGATCATTTTGATCGATTGATTTTCAAAGCCTAGTTATAGCTTTGGTAGAAAAGGGTTCAATGAAGCTAAGTTTCTTACATACGCGCACAGCGAATCTTCTAGCATTATCTTATCCACACCGCTACACCACTTATCTCTGGTGGAAATAGGTACAGTTTCGAAGCTTAGCTTCACCGCTTAGCTACCTCGCACAGATGGAAAGGTATTTTTTTGGAACACCGATATATTTTTCAATCAAGTTTATGTAAGTAGTTGCAAGTTGCTAATAATCAGAAGACGGTTATCATAAAGCAACTTACTTTTTATTTATTGTTTAATCTCAGTTGGTCGATGTGGTAAAGTATCAAAATTTTATATCATAGTATACGGACACAACACACGTAACGAATTCAAGTTTAGTGTCGCACAGGGCTGGGACCGTAGAGCCGTGGTTGCAATTGACCGGCGGACAAACCGCAGCATCACCGCTCACGCGGCTTTCTCTGGGTAAGAGCGGGTGTAGGGGATCCCCTACACCCTCTCTCTCATTCCCCCACGAAACATCCAACATTAACCCTCTGTTTCTTCTAAAAAGCCACGAGTCGAACGACACCAAGTTTGCTTTCTTCACGTTACGAATACGCGGCTATGCTCGATTTCATATAAAATAAATTGAAAAGTTTGGAGTTTAATTCCGTTCCTCAAGCCGCCATCAGTTCGCGTTCGCAGCGGCGTGGCGGAAGCGAATCTCGATGTTTTGTAATGGAGCTTTTTAAAATGGAAGTCGAACTTTTGTCAGACACTTTTAGCCGCGCCGGAGATACATTTAAGCTTTTTAACTTTTCCACTCCGGTAATGTATCCCACACTTTCCTACGTCTGTAGTGGAGATGTCGTATAAGTTTTTTTACTGAGTAGATGGATGAAGTAAGCAACTTTTTATTTATGTGACCCTGCTCGTCCGCAGTAGCTTGCAATAATCCTGCCAAAGAGCATCTCTCTATCCGACTTCGTATTACTTGTTTTTTTCGTGTTGACGACAGTGTAAACATTTTGCCTACGATCCATTAAGTAAATGCACTCTGCCCGCCACTCGGCACTGCATTAATATTGCATTTCTAACTCCTCCCTGCTGCCCCAAACCCCACGATTGCGAGCCCTCGATGGACATTTACTTGGGCAGGTTTTCAGAAACAAAGCTAATGGACCGTGTTTTTTCTACATATCACACGAATATTAATTTACAAATGTACGAGTAATCTACTAAATCTACGTTCATTTAGATTTTTATTTTTCAAAGAACAAAAATATGTGAACCAATGTAGGTAGGCACTGGAAACAACACTGGGTCACATTTATAGGTACAAAACGTTATTCAAACCGTATAGGCGATCAGGAAGAATACTGAACGCACTAAAAATAACGGCATAACAAACCCTAACGGCTCCTTCAAAAAGGCGCAACACGCGATGCGAATCGCACACGACGTGTGTGTGTGTGTGTGTCGCGTGCGATTCGCGTCGCGTGTCGCGCCTGTTTGTAGGAGTTTCGCATCGTTCTCCTATTTCACTCGTATACGGAAAGACATAAAGCACGATGTCCCTAACTCCGTAAAAGACGTAGCGTACATTTCTTACAAATTATATCAATCTCTCAAAATCAATAAGTGTTAGTAGCTAATGTAAGCGCTTAACGAGCCGCGAGCGGGATCCTGAGCGGATCAGCAAATGTAAGCGCTTAACGAGCCGCGAGCGGGATCCTGAGCGGATCAGCAAATGGAGTGCTTCATGCATAATGTAGTGCAGGCTGAGTGTTGTTTTGAAAAGCGTTCTGAATTTGTTATTTTCGTCACACCAGGTGATGCCCAGGCACCTCATGAAACATTTAACGACATATCGATGTACATAATGTTGTTTGTTCGACAGGCTTTATGAAGATTCCACTTGACGGTATAGGTACCTGCTATAGGTAAGTCTCTTGTCTTATTATGAACTTCGGTTCGGTAATGCGGCTACTTTCATGATTCAAATACTTGATTGTAGTTCCATCAACGAAATCTTTTGTGAACGTGGTAGGACACCAGATTAAAAATATCTTCAACAAGAATGGTGTTACGTAGGGAAACGTTTTAAGTAATCAATCTGCCTAGCCTTTTCCCAACTATGTTGGGGTCGGCTTCCAGTCTAACCGGATGCAGCTGAATATCATTATTTTTAAGTAGGAAACGTTTTAAGTAGTAGCTGGTATTTCTGCTAATAGTTTTTTTTTTTTGCTTTACTAGCTGCGCACGGTCTACGCGGATGAAACAGCGGGTGTTTCATCCGCGTAGACCGGGAAAAAAGTAGCCTATGTGTTAATCCAGGCTAGAAGCTATCTACATATCAAATTTTATCCAAATCGGTCCAGCCGTTTGAGCGTGAAGAAGTAACAAACATAGGTACAAACACACACAACACACACAAACTTTCGCATTTATAATATTAGTGCCAGCGCACCTTGGACAATCAGCAACAATAGCCCCGCTAGTCCGCCACCACCTCACTGACTAGCTAATATTTTTCAGTAACATGAATAATTCATGAGTTCTCTAAAACGAACTAAACTAAGGAAGTAGAAGCAGGTAAATAAGCTAAGCCCCTTTGGTTATTGTGTTCGAAGATGGGTGGCAAAAGAATGGTGGCATTGACCATAATCCAGCATCATCATCACCTAGGATGAGGGTATACAGTTATAATATTCCAACGAGTCACGGAATTAACGCACAACCTCTTAAGGGGTCATTGTACACATCTTTTACTATGGGCCCAAACCCGAAATTTAAAAAAAATGAGCTGTTCCCCTACATTTTGACGACTTATGCGAACATTAAATGTAGGGAACAGCAGATTTTTTTTTTTGCGATTTTTGGTCTGGTCCCATAGTAAAAGTAGTTCATAATGATGAGTACAATGACCCCTTAAGAGGTTGTGTGTTAATTCCGGGACATGTTGTACATTATAGGTTGACTAGCTTTTGCCCGCGGCTTCGCCCGCGTGGATGTCGGGAAATATCCCACGGGAATGTACTACCGGGAATTCCTTCCTTATTCCTTGTCTACTTGTTAAAATTTCAGCTTTTTAGGTCCAAGGGACTGGGCTGGGCGTTGATGAGACGGTCAATCAGTCAGTCAGTCAGGACTTCTCTTTTTATTTAGCTTCTGCCAAAATTCTGAAATTCCTTGCTGCCGATGCATTGCCTGCCCACGGTATTATTTAGTTTTTGCTTAGCGTTCTTTCTGACTTTTTTTTCTTTTTCTAAGAGTCCTAGAGTGACGTTAAATATGCCTAAGCCTTCCTTAAGAATTGGGCTATCAAATGCAAAAATAATTATTAAAGTCCGCCGATAGTTCCAGAGCTTAGCGCGTTCAAACAAACAAACAAAGTGCGTGTGTCAGCTCCGTCGCACGACTGGAGTTTACTCCTGTTTTTTGTGCCGACTTTCTATTTTTCGGTCATTTCTGTCGGGCAGGGTTTCTTCAATGCATCAATGCTATACAAAAAGCAACTTTAAGGTATAAAGGCACTCGTCATCCCTCCCAGTCTCCCTCTAATTCCCCTCTTACCCCTCCTCCTCTCCCTCTAATCCTCCTCTCACCCCCTCCCCTCCCTCCCCTTTCACCCTCCTCTATCATCCCCCTTACCACCCCCTCACCCACCCCATCCCCTCTCCCTCTCGCCCCCTCACCATATTCCCTTCCCGCTAACCTCCCCCTCCTCCTTCTACCCCCTCTCACACCCTTTTCACCGCTTTCCCCTCTCCCTCTACCCTCGCCAACTCTTCCTCCCTCTCACCCCCTCCCCACTCACTACACCCTCCGTACCTCCTATCCGTCTCCAACTCTTTCCGCTCTCCAATCAATCAGTCAAAGTCTCAACTCAATCTGTCTTCAATGAATCAGTGCTATACAAAAAGCACCCCCTCTCATTCCACCTCTCACCCCTCCCCATCTCCCTCTAACCCCCCTCTCACCCTTCCTCCTCTCCCTCTAACCCCCTCTCACCCATCTTTCCTTCCCACCTCTCACCCCTTTCAACCCCCTCACCCTCCCCATCCCCATCCCTCTCTCCCTCTTACCCCCCTCACCACATCCCTCTTCTCCCCCTTTTCCCCTCTCCAAATCCTTCCCCCTCACGCCCTCCTATCCCTCTCCCCCTCCCTTGATCATCCTGCCCTTCTCCCTCCTCACCACACCCTCCCCTTCCTCCTTGTCCTCCTCAGTACCCCCTCCCCTTTCCCCTTGCCCTCCTCACCACCCCTTTCACTGTTCCGCTCACCCTCTTCCCTTCCCTCTCGAGGAAAAACTATGAATGACAAATTTTATTACTTGCTTAGGCAAGTATTCGTTCCAAGTTTCAAGTTATTTGACTAAATGAATAAGATATTTCATGTTTTCACCTCCACAAGGGTGGAATTTAGAAAAAGCGCTTGGGATATTTACGGAAATATCCCAAGCGCTTTTTGAAAACTTGACTGAAAGATTATTACCACCAATTTTCGAGTTAGTCATGCCCCACAGTAAAACTTGCCCTGTAAAATTGAATTGATTGATTGAGGGGGTGAAGAGGGCTTCACCCCCTTAGGGGTAGATTTTCGAAAAACCCTGATACACGTTATTCTTCATTTTTGATCTCAAGTATAAATACTGAATTTCGAGTTAATCGGACCGCGCGTTAAAATTACTCCATACAAACTTTGACACCCCCATATCCCTTTTTAGGGGGTTGATTAGGAAATCTAAAAATGACAAACTTTATAATTTACTTAGATAAATTCGTGCCAAGTTTCAAGTCTATTAACTCAAGGAATAAGATTTTTCATACAAACTTTGGACCCCCGTTTCACCCCCTTACAGGGTGAACTTTGAAAAATCCTTTTTTAGTGCACCCCTAAACCTCATAGGGAACCTATGCGCTAAATTTGGAATCTCTAGACCCAGCGGTTTGGGCTGTGCGTTGGTATGTTAGTCAGTCAGTCAGTTGTACAGTCAGCAACGAATGTTGATTAACACTTCAGGTTTCTAAATCTAATTACATAAAGAGCAAGATATTTCCTTCAAATCCGACCAGAAGTAAAATGTAAAGAATACCTATACTTACTTAAGAGGTAATGCAGACTATGGAATAATTTGAAGTCAATTTAGATGATGTGTCATGTCATGTGTAAAAGAAGCAGTGTTGATCGACTTTTGTTGCTTACTATATTTTTTTTGTATACGTCCTATAAACTTAAGCAGTACTTAGTAGTAATAGTAAATAATTTTATATTTACCTATTACGTGAAAACAGAAAAAATATAATTTTCTTCTTTTCTTTATTAATTTCATCCGATTGACAAACAACGTTGCCAATTTGTTGCGCAAGATTATGACCATCGTCATTCATCAAATTGACCAATCAAAGGGCTTCGTTATAGTACCTACCTACTTGATAGTCAATAGATATCACTACGAAGTCATAATATGTTATACCTACTTATTTTAATTATTTTTTTCGCTTTGGCATATTCTTGTTATTTAATGTATTTTTTGTCTAAAAATACATAGCAACAAAAAGCAGCATAAATGCAGTAATTTTCTGAGAATGGATTTTTGGTTTAGGTACTTAAATGAACTAGCAAATAAATAAACGCCTAGCACGGTGTGGAGGATCTATTGAGGATCTTATTTTACCTACTTTTTTGGTAAAAAAAAAGTAAATTTAAAACCCGAATGCGTAAAAAATTATCTTTAAAAAAGATGGAAACAAGATGACCTAATCTCATGCAGTCGGCCAAAGGCAACAGAATTTTGAATTTTTAAATTACCTAACTTTTAACTCGCTTGCCCGAATTCAGACCCACCCGACAACCCATTTTCCCAGAGACGGTGGGATGAGCCACTCTGCAGAGTAGTACAGAACAATTTACTTGACACGTCTGCTACTACTGCGGAGCGTGCGCGTCTGCTGGCTGTGGGTAAGTGGGAGTCGGGTCTGTGGCTTCATGCACTACCGTCGTCGAACATAGGCACTTTGTTCGACGACACTACTTTCCGCCTCGCTGCTTCCCTGCGACTAGGAGCTCCTTCTTGTTCTCCTCATCGCTGTCACTGTGGCGAAGTTGTCAACAGCCTCGGACACCACGGCCTGTCTTGCAGCCGAAGTGCGGGTCGCTTAGCATGGCACGCGAACATCAATGACATCATCCGACGAGCCCTTGTCACCGTCGGCGTTCCAGCTGTATTAGAACCCAATGGCTTGGCACGCGACGATGGCAAGAGACCGGACGGCATGTCTTTATTTCCATGGAAGTTGGGAAGGCCTTTAGTGTGGGACGCAACGTGTGTCGATACTCTTGCGCCATCCCATCTTCCTGGCTCTGCGTGCTGTGCTGGCACTGCTGCTGCCGCTGCGGAAAACCTCAAGCGGCGGAAGTATAATAACCTTATCGGTAATTATATTTTTGAGCCGTTTGGGGTTGAAACCCTTGGAACGTGGGGTCCGAGTGCACATAGTTTGTTCAACGAAATCTCCAAACGGCTGGTTGACAGTTGCCGTGATCCAAGGGCTGGCTTTTACCTTGGCCAGCGGCTTAGCATTGCCATACAACGTGGCAATGCCACCAGTCTCTTGGGTACTTTACCAGTCGACAGCGATGCGGAGGAATTTTTCGACGCCATATTTTAGTTTTTTAATAGTTTTAGTTATGTTACCTTTTAGTAAAATAATGTTTTTAGATATTATTTAATGTTGTTAATAAACCTAACTTTTTAATTTTACACTTTTTAGTTAGGATTATTTTTCTCTCACTGTACCTATTAATTACTCAACGCTTTAGGTAACGGTCATCAAAATTTTTTTTCAAAGCAGTAAAATTCTGGGTTTTTCACTTGATTTTAAGAATTATAAATTGAATTATTTGTCACGTTAATAAGACATATTAAATATGTATTATATAAGGACGTTATGATATCACAGCTATAATATACGTTTTGAAAATTTTAGTGAGAATGGTTGCTAACCAACTTTAAATCGTTATAGATTCTAAATGGTCATTCAACATTATAAACGATTTTAAAAAACTAAAGATGATTTTCAAAAAACTACCTATTCAATGATACCCCACTTGATATTAGGTCTTTACCTATGAAATTGCCGTTCTGCAGTACTGGCCATTTCAAATCAAAATAATTTTTGTTTGGCTAAGAATTCTAATTTCAAATTAATTTTATTTTAAAAACATGGATTTTTTTTTCCAAAAGTAGTCATTTGTTTATTGATTAATGTTACATTTTCATCGCATTTCAATCTTTTTCGTCATCATGGATACGTTAAAAATTCGAGTAATTATGGAATATGAGTACCGTCGTGGCAGCAACGCGGCACAAGCGGCACGCAACATCAACGACGTTTACGGAGCTAACACTACAAACCAACGCACCACTTGTTATTGGTTTGCTCGCTTCCGTTCTGGAAATTTTGACCTGAAAAATGAACCTCGCGGTCGTCCGAAGACTTTGGTCGACAATGACGAATTAAAGGCGATTGTGGAAGCTGATGATACACAATCTACGGCTGAATTAGCAGCAGCTTTCGACGTTAGCGTCAAAACAATATTGGTCCATTTGCGTCAAATTGGCAAGGTAAAAAAGCTTGACAAATGGGTGCCCCACGAACTCAATGATTGCCAGCGCGAAGTACGCGTCGAGACGTGCCTTGCACTGCTCAACAGACACACAAATGAAGGAATTTTGAACCGCATTGTTACCTGCGATGAAAAATGGATTCTGTTTGATAACCGCAAGCGCTCAGCAAGTTGGTTGGATCCTGGTTCAGCACCTAAACAATGCCCTAAACGAAAACTTACCCCTAGAAAAGTGATGGTCACTGTTTGGTGGTCTAGCGCCGGTGTGATTCATCACAGCTTCTTACCAAACGGGGTGAGTATTACTTCAGATGTGTACTGTGAAGAACTGAACACAATGATGGAGAAGCTGGCACATCTCCAACCAGCATTGGTCAATCGCTCGTCTCCGCTGCTCCTGCACGACAACGCGCGACCTCATACTGCACAGCAGACGGTCTCCAAGTTGCAAGAACTGGGGTTGGAAGCTCTCCGTCATCCGCCCTACTCACCAGACCTTGCGCCTACAGACTACTACTTTTTCCAGAATTTGGATAACTTCTTGGCGGGAAAAAAATCCAATACCCGAGAGGCAGTACAAAATGCCTTTGAAGAATTTGTTGCATCCCGTCCAGCTGATTTCTTTAAGAAGGGCATCAATAAACTGCCACTGCGTTGGCAAAGATGCATTGATTGCATGGGTGATTACTTCGATTAATACAAATAAAAAATGCATGAAAAAAATTCGTTTAATTTTTTTCATACAAAATGGCAATTTCATAGGTAAAGACCTATTATACAGGGTGTCCCGTAAATAATGGATCAAACGTAACGGGTAGGTAGCTTACCTAATTTCCAACAACTAATTTGAATATTAAAAAAAAAACCGTTACAGTAACCAGGATATTAATTTTTTTTCGAATTTTACGATTTTGTCTTCCAGAATTAAGCTTTTTTAATGCTGTCGCTGCAAATGATGACATTTTTAGGTATGATTTTTATTTAACATTTCTGAATAGCTTACTAATGTTATAAGATACCATTTTTTTTGAATACCGTTTTATTTGCCTTAGAAAAAAAATCTTGAGTTGAAAAGTTTTTTCTTTACGATGTTAGGACCAAAATTGAAAAAATTCTCCTGTAAAAAAAATGTATGACACCGAAGACCACCATTATTTTAAAAACTTGTACATTTAATAAGGTTTGCAAATTGGTATAAAACTTACGTCTAGTCCTTATCGTTACAAAGATATTGCTATGAATGTGATGAAGAAGACAGAAAATAAATTAAATTGGTACTATTCCATTTTTTCCTTTTCGTAATGGCTTATGCTTGAATGCTTGTAATCGAAGCAGGTAGTTAAGCGGATAGCATAATTCCGACCCGATGACGTCATCTGTCCGGAATTTGGGACCGCTACCTGTGGCGGAGTTGCACCTCAGTCAGTGTGAAAGGGATAGATAGCGCCGCTTTTTGGTAAATCGGTTAAATCGGTATGAAGTTGCGCAGGTTCTTTTGTTCTTTCCTGCGCCCTTCACTCGTACAGGCTTCATTGTTGCTTGATTTTATTAGTTTAGTTGTAACTAGTCTCTCTTCGAGTTGCTACGTCAGACAACTTTCGCTCCCGGTCAGTGGCTCGGTGTTTTCTTCTGTAAAATTTGACTTGTGCTGTGTTTTTGGACTTTGCTTTGCCTATCGATTTGGAACTCTTTGCGTATTGGACAAACGACTTGGCGATCCTACGGACTCCGAAAACATTCGTTTGTGTGTGCTTGTACGTGTGTGCAGTAGCGCTGAAACCTTATTCAGCCCAATGCCTCGTTATGAGTACACGCCACGGCAGTACGCCGAAATGCATTTTATCTACGGAGAAGCAAGAGGTTATGCCAGGGCGGCTGCAAGATTGTACCGTGAAAGATACCCGAACCTGGTTCGTTATCCCGATTATCGCGTCTTTATTAGAGTGCATAACGCGCTTCTTGAGGGAAGAATTCTTGGCACCGGAGTTGGTGGTACCCGTGAAGGACGACCGCGACAAGTTAATGACGAAGTCATTCTTCGAGAAATCGAGGAAGATCCGTCAGTCTCCGTTCGCGTCATAGCGCGACGCGTAGGAATTTCTAGATCGACGGTGCATCGAGTGCTACAACGGTGCCGATTGCACCCGTATCACGTGCAACGTGTTCAAACGCTGACGTCGCGTGATTACCAGCCAAGAATAGAATTTTGCCAAAGGATGCTTAGAATGATTCGGGCGGACCCGCAGTTTTTTAACAAGATTTTATGGAGTGACGAGTCTTCATGCCGCCGAGATGGATATTTAAATTTGCATAATTTGCACAGTTGGCAGCTGATAAACCCATATTTGATGCGAGAGGACAGGAGCCAACATCAATTTAAAATAAATTTGTGGGCGGGAATAATCAATGGGCAAATAATAGGGCCCTTTGAACTACCAGCTACTCTAAACGCCGAATATTATCTCCATTTTTTAAGGAATGAGTTGCCAAGGTTATTAGAAAACGTTCCAGAAGACGTACGGCAAGCAATGTGGTTGCAAAATGATGGGTGCCCCGCTCACTATGCGACGGCAGTAAGGGCGCACCTTGATGAAAGTTATCCGGACAGATGGATCGGCCGATTAGGACCAATTTTGTGGCCTCCGCGATCTCCGGATTTAAATCCCCTAGATTTTTTTTACTGGGGATGTTTAAAAGACAGGGTCTACAAGAATCCAATAACGTCGGAAGAAGAATTACGACAGCGCATCCAATCTGCTGTATCAGAAATAAACCAAAGCCGTTTTGTCCGTCGGATAAGAGCTTCCTTTATTAGGAGATGCAGACTTTGCATTCTTGTAGAGGGAAGGCAATTCGAACATTTATTGTAAAAACCAAATAAAACGATTTATTTGAACTAACTGTTTTTTTTAGTACGGCCTCCTAATTCTTTTCATACGCCTCAATAATTCAATGAACATTGCCTCTGAAATACTACAGTTACACATTTTAAAGAAAAAGTTTAAATGTACACACTTTTTTATTTTTTTTATTAACGTTGATTTGGAGCACCTCTCAGATTCATAGCAATTATCTTTGTAACGACAAGGACTAGAATGTACAACTTCATACCAATTTACCAAAAATACAAAAGCGGCGCTATCTATCCCCTTCACGCTGACTGAGGTGCAACTCCGCCACAGGTAGCGGTCCCAAATTCCGGACAGATGACGTCATCGGGTCGGAATATGCTAGCCGCTTAACTACCTGCTTCGATTACAAGCATTCAAGCATAAGCCATTACGAAAATGAAAAAATGGAATAGTACCAATTTAATTTATTTTCTGTCTTCATCACATTCATAGCAATATCTTTGTAACGATAAAGACTAGATGTAAGTTTTACACCAATTTGCAAACCTTATTAAATGTACAAGTTTTTAAAATAATGGTGGTTTTCGGTGTCATACATTTTTTTTACAGGAGAATTTTTTCAATTTTGGTCCTAACATCGTAAAGAAAAAACTTTTCAACTCAAGATTTTTTTTCTAAGGCAAATAAAACGGTATTCAAAAAAATGGTATCTTATAACATTAGTAAGCTATTCAGAAATGTTAAATAAAAATCATACCTAAAAATGTCATCATTTGCAGCGACAGCATTAAAAAAGCTTAATTCTGGAAGACAAAATCGTAAAATTCGAAAAAAAATTAATATCCTGGTTACTGTAACGGTTTTTTTTTTTAATATTCAAATTAGTTGTTGGAAATTAGGTAAGCTACCTACCCGTTACGTTTGATCCATTATTTACGGGACACCCTGTATAGTTCGTCGACTTTAATTTTTTTCTTTTTCTCAATAATAATGGCGTCTGGTTGTCGACATATTGAATTTTGATTACTGTGTCTATTTCTTTAGTGACACTCACAAGATTAAGACAAATCGATTGACGTAAGAATCATCGAAATCGGCCATAGGCTGATTAACACATTACCCTTCTTTGCGTCACGCGGTCAGGTAAAAAGCACGGTTAGGACCAAATATTATGGCGTCGACATAAAAAGTACTAGGTAGGTAGGTAGGTATTGTTAAATGTTTTAATAGGTAATTTCATATTATATCAAAAATATTGTTTTCACCTCAGCACCTCAAACAAGTAGGTTTTGCTGTCTAAAGACAGTGAGCAAAATTCGATTTTGCTGCGAGCGTGAGACAAATTAACTTTTTAATTTTTTTTTTAATGCCGGGAACTATGCTGGGTCTACTCACAACATTCGAAAGATTTGTTCTTCACTTTGTTCGACAACTTCGATACGAAAAAAGCGAGAGATAGAAACAAGTCGATTCGAAGTTCGATTTTCAATTCCATACGTAGTAGACTCACAAAAGAAACAAACATTATAATGTTCGGATACACATAACTATAACCGTAAAATTGGAAATCATCTGATAAGGTGTTAAATGTAATTATGATATTTTTTTTCTAAATAATCGATTCATATTTTTTTTTATAATCAAAGAGAATTATCTTGTGCCTATCTACGACGCCATCATGCGCGTGCGAGCCCTCACGACGGGGGATGCTGTGGCCCGGGGTGGGGTCGTCTTGGTGGTGTCTCTAGACATCGCCAACGCCTTCAATACCCTGCCCTGAAGTTGCATAAGGGAGGCACTCCGGTATCACCGGGTGCCAACCTACCTCCGTCGAGTGGTCGAGGCCTATTTGACGGACAGGGTCGTCATCTACCCCGGTCATCAGGGAGAGTGGAACCGGCGAGAGATGTCGTGCGGTGTCCCACAGGGATCTGTCCTGGGGCCACATCTGTGGGACATCGGGTACAACTGGGTGCCGCGCGCCGACCTCCCTGGCGGCGTCAGCGTTGTATGTTACGCTGACGACACGCTGGTCCTGGCGCAAGGGAGGTCGCACCAGGCGGCGGCCGAACTAGCGACACGCGGGGTTGCGACAATAGTAGAGAGGATCCGGCAGTTGGGACTCGAGGTGGCCCTGCACAAGTCCGAGGTCATGTGTTTTCATGGTCCTCGGAACGCGCCACCGTCGGGTTCCCAAATAACGGTAGGAGGGGTTCACATCGGAGTCGAGTCGACGATGAAGTACCTGGGACTCGTCCTCGATAGCCGGTGGAACTTCTTGGAGCATTTCCGACGTTTGGCTCCCAGACTGGAGCGGGCCGGGGCAGCCTTGAAGCGGCTCCTGCCCAAACTGGGGGGTCCAAGCGCCTCCTGCCGGAGGCTTTACGCAGGGGTCGTGCGGTCCATGGCCCTTTACGGAGCACCGGTGTGGGCGCGTCCTCGCAAGTCCTCGCGCACGTGTGGGAGTGGCACGAGGAGGCGAAACGCGGGGACGTAAATCCGCTGCCGCGAGAAATCACGGTGCAGCGGACAGAGCTCCGGCGCGATCTCATGGCGACATGGAGAGTGCAATTGTCGCAACCCAGCGCTGGGCACGCCACAATTGCGGCGATAAGTCCCCTCTTTGAGGAGTGGTTATAGAGGCGCCACGGCGTCCTCACGTTCCGCCTGACGCAGGTCCTCACCGGACACGGTTGTTTCGGGAGGTTCCTGTTTCGGATAAGGCGGGAGGAAACGCCCGGGTGTCACCATTGTGTGGATCGCCCGGGGGACACGGTGGAGCATACAGTGGAGGTCTGCCCGGCTTGAACGGAGCACCGCCGTGTTCTCACGGAGGCGATCGGCGGCGGCGATCTCTCGCGTCCAAACCTGGTCCAGGCCATGGTGTGGAGCGAGAGTGCATGGGAAGCCGTCACCTCCTTCTGCGAAGCAGTAATACTCGCGAAGAAGGAAGCGGAACGCGTGAGGGAGAGGCAACAACCACGCCCTCGCGCCCCTAGCCGCCGTAGGAGACGCCCTGGGCGGCGGGAATCGCTTTTTAGTCAGTAAAAACACCCTACAAACCCTACAGAAAGCTGCAGGGTAGCAACTTTTTGTAGGGTTTGGTAAATGGAGGGAGCTAAGTCTAGCGTTTTTAAATATTGGTGCAGTTGTTTGGGAATGACACCCGTGGTTGAGAGTACTACAGGGATAATGGCAACGCTACCTAAACGCCACATTCGGCTAATTTCAATTTTTAAGTCGTGTATTTTGACAGCTTTTCTAGGTTGTGTGTGTTTGGTACTGTAATGTATGTCATTATTTTGCGCGGTTTTATTAATTTTATCTAGGAAAGTTGTCTGGTCCATTGTAATGTAATGTGTTGTTCTGTCCGTGAAGATGGCGCGATCAAAGTATAGCTTGTTTGATGTGTTTTCAAGAACCGTTTCAGGGCTATATTTGTGATAAGGTACTTGGGGTGTGGTTTTTAGTTTTTATTTTATGGTAAGTTTGTGATGTTAGCTATTTGATCGTGCCACTGTTTATAGTCAGTCGTAACTATTGCTTTAGATGCTCCAGTAATGTGTTCAACAGTTTCAGAAGAACTATGACATCGTATATAGATGGGGAAGAGTAGATTCTGCTACAGTTTGCAACGGGCGTTCGGCAGGGTTTCCTGGTAGAGACACCCGTCCCTGTCGATTTTAGGAAGCTAAAGATTATTTATTTGTCCAAAACATGAGTATATATGTTGTATGTATATATGTAGTACATGACATGCAAGATATTAAATAAAATTTTATCAGTCATGCCTGTCTGCCTGCTGTGTGCCTGCTTTTTAGCCGTTGCGTTGGTAGTTGTGCGCCAGATATCGGGTGTCTAGTATCAGATTCCTCGTTGTATTTCTCCACTGCCCTTGCAACTTCTCTTCGGACTTATAGTGGTGCTATTCCAGCTGTGGGATATAGTGCGCTGGCTGGAGTCGGTTTCAGGCAGCATGTAATCGTTCGGCATGTTTCGTTTAGAGCACCATCACTCATCATTTAGAGCATCAGCACTCGGCACGCGTACACGTATATTGCCCTGGCCCTGTAGGTAGGTATTCGATCAAGCAGCATCATCTTGTTTTTTTTTTCTATTAACTACCTATGAAATTGCCGTTTTGTATGAAAAAATTTAAACGAATTTTTTTCATGCATTTTTTATTTGTATTAATCGAAGTAATCACCCATGCAATCAATGCATCTTTGCCAACGCAGTGGCAGTTTATTGATGCCCTTCTTAAAGAAATCAGCTGGACGGGAGGCAACAAATTCTTCAAAGGCATTTTGTACTGCCTCTCGGGTATTGAATTTTTTTCCCGCCAAGAAGTTATCCAAATTCTGGAAAAAGTAGTAGTCTGTAGGCGCAAGGTCTGGTGAGTAGGGCGGATGACGGAGAGCTTCCAACCCCAGTTCTTGCAACTTGGAGACCGTCTGCTGTGCAGTATGAGGTCGCGCGTTGTCGTGCAGGAGCAGCGGAGACGAGCGATTGACCAATGCTGGTTGGAGATGTGCCAGCTTCTCCATCATTGTGTTCAGTTCTTCACAGTACACATCTGAAGTAATGCTCACCCCGTTTGGTAAGAAGCTGTGATGAATCACACCGGCGCTAGACCACCAAACAGTGACCATCACTTAAGTTTTCGTTTATGGCATTGTTTAGGTGCTGAACCAGGATCCAACCAACTTGCTGAGCGCTTGCGGTTATCAAACAGAATCCATTTTTCATCGCAGGTAACAATGCGGTTCAAAATTCCTTCATTTGTGTGTCTGTTGAGCAGTTCAAGGCACGTCTCGACGCGTACTTCGCGCTGGCGACCATTGAGTTCGTGGGGCACCCATTTGTCAAGCTTTTTTACCTTGCCAATTTGACGCAAATGGACCAATATTGTTTTGACGCTAACGTCGAAAGCTGCTGCTAATTCAGCCGTAGATTGTGTATCATCAGCTTCCACAATCGCCTTTAATTCGTCATTGTTGACCAAAGTCTTCGGACGACCGCGAGGTTCATTTTTCAGGTCGAAATTTCCAGAACGGAAGCGAGCAAACCAATAACAAGTGGTGCGTTGGTTTGTAGTGTTAGCTCCGTAAACATCGTTGATGTTGCGTGCCGCTTGTGCCGCGTTGCTGCCACGACGGTACCTACTCATATTCCATAATTACTCGAATTTTTAACGTATCCATGATGACGAAAAAGATTGAAATGCGATGAAAATGTAACACTAATCAATAAACAAATGACTACTTTTGGAAAAAAAATCCATGTTTTTAAAATAAAATTAATTTGAAATTAGAATTCTTAGCCAAACAAAAATTATTTTATTTGAAATGGCCAGTACTGCAGAACGGCAATTTCATAGGTAAAGACCTAATATTATTTTCTCACCCTGAAAAGTATCCCCAAATTACTTCAGTGTCTACGTCGACTCGTAACGGATACGTAATTCGAATGAGTTGGATTCTTGGTACGAGCTTAAAGCAGGAATCATCTCTTTGCCGTAAAGCGAAATTTCTATATCCTTACGTAACTTTATTAAATGATAACAGGAGATAACCGGCACCTCAGAATTAATTAATCCACTCAGAGATTGCATCTAAAAGCCCGCTGCCCCCGCGCACCCCCCTCCACCCGGGGTCGATCCGTTTCCAGCCACTTAAACTTCACGCGGCGCGCTCCTAGCTTCCGTTTTAATTACAAAATTAATTCAAAATGTAATTAAAGTTAACAATAAGGCAGCAAACAATTGAAGTTATTTATGTTAGTTTATGCTTTATGGCGAGTACTGCTACGTTGGAAATGCGATTTACTCAAGAGCCGAGTAGAATATGCGCCAACTTCTATTATTACGTGTTTAGCTCTACCTACAGGCAATATAACAGAAATAGCACTCAATGATAAACTAATAGTAAATGAGCACTATTTGTATAAGTACCTCATCATCTTCCTGCCCTTATCCCATATTACTTGGGGTCGGCGCAATACGTTTTCTTCTTCCATTCTCCCCTGTCAACCGTCACGCTATCATTCACTCCCTTCTCTTTCATATCATTCCTCACACAATCCATCCATCTTTTCTTTGGCCTTCCTCTGCCTCTCCATCCATCAACATGTATATTCATCACTCTTTTAGTCACATGCGTTTCGTCTCTCCTCATTACATGCCCATACTAAGACAAACGATTTTCTTTTAACTTTTCTGTCACTGGCGCCACTTTCAAACTTCCTCTTATATACTCATTTCTCACTTTATCCATTCTCGTCACTCCACACATCCATCTCAACATTCTCATCTCCGCTGCATGCAATTTTTTTTCATCCGTCTTCGTCACTGCCCAGCATTCCGATCCATAAAGTACGACAGGCCTTATCACGGACTTGTAAATTTTCCCCTTCAACTTGAGGAGCATCCGTGGGTCGCAAGTTGTTCCTGTAACCTGTCGCCATTTCATCCATCCTGAGTTGATCCGGTGCGTTATGTCTCGGTCTACTTCGCCATCCCCTCGGACAAGTGACCCGAGGTACCGAAAGTCGGAGCAGATCGGTAAGGGCGTTCCGGCAAGAGATATGGGCACAGGACCGGAGAGACCGCCAAAATCACAAAACAAATACTCTGTTTTGGTCCGACTTACTCTCAGGCCAACGGTCTCCAGTCTTTTCCACCACACCTCCAATCTGCTCTGGACCTCTAAGCCACTCTCGGCAACCAGCACAATGTCATCGGCGAATAGCATACACCAGGGAGACTCTTTCTGGATATCCCAAGAAAAAGCATCCAGTATCAGCACAAAGAGGTAAGGGCTGAGTGCAGACCCCTGGTGCAATGTATTTGTATAAGTACCTACTTATATATTTTTGTAATCACGTTCTCGAAAACGGCTCTAACGATTTCGATGACAGATGCAATATAGGGGTTCACGGGGGCGAAAAATCGATCTAGCTACCTAGCTGAGCTTGGTCGACCAGGTACTGTTTGTGAAACGGCTAATTAATATAGGTAATATATAATATTTTAGGTACGTATGTACATACATAGGTCACATTACGGTCGTAAGTTTTTCATCAAATAACGCCTCTCTGTTACTTTACCAGAACAGGACCAACATTGTTCTTGAAAAAAAAAAACACGTGATTCTGATTTTTAAGCTTGCATACGATCTGTACAAGTGATCAAGCTGAACCTTTATTTCAGTAAAGTATTAGGAGATGAGCCGCATCGAGGACTGATCCATTCGACGTCGCTATACAGGCAATAAAGCTCTGTTGAAAAGCACTTAACAGGATTGATTCAGACCATTTACCATTCTATAAACAAACACAACCTTTCCATTATGGTAAATTATAAAACCTTTTAGCAAATCGAAATTGAAGAAAAAGGAGCGGTCTGCTTTGACGCTATTGGATATTATTATTTAAATAGGTTTGGTATCTAGTGCTGAATTCATTTATAAAGTGGGCTTTGAAATTACTCTGTGGGTAGGTACAATACTTTAACTCTAAATAACTACCCCTAGCCATAACTTATTAGAATATTATACCTATTCTATGCAATAGTGCAATAGCAAAGAGAATCCTAATTAAGTGACTTGTTCCTAAAGGCCATAACTCTTCCGCTTTATTTTACCGACAATGTTGAAATAATAAATCGAGAGGGTCATCAATTCGCAGAAAATCTCGCAATTCAGAAAAATTATGTATTTGCACAACGCCATCTATATTATATGGATAAAACGTCCGCACTAAGCATGTTATATGCTCAAGAGCGGTATGAATGAAAGTTATTTTGCGTTTTAGTAATTTTATAATATCTCAGAATCTGTATGACCAATTGACATACTGTAAAGGCCAAATCTTATCTCCATGGTGTCCTTGAGATTATAAAATAACTTATTTTGATATGGATTAATATGTTGTTGTTTAAATAATCATCCAAAAGTAAGTATGTCGTAAAAATACTTTTTTAAACAATAAAAGACGTACCTAAGTATAAAAGATAAAAATATGGTGTCGCGGACTTTTTTGTAGAATTATCTAAGACGGACCAGGTTGCCATAGACAGCGCATGCAAATGATAGGTCTACCTATGAAATTGCCGTTTTGTATGAAAAAATTTAAACGAATTTTTTTCATGCATTTTTTATTTGTATTAATTGAAGTAATCACCCATGCAATCAATGCATCTTTGCCAACGCAGTGGCAGTTTATTGATGCCCTTCTTAAAGAAATCAGCTGGACGGGAGGCAACAAATTCTTCAAAGGCATTTTGTACTGCCTCTCGGGTATTGAATTTTTTTCCCGCCAAGAAGTTATCCAAATTCTGGAAAAAGTAGTAGTCTGTAGGCGCAAGGTCTGGTGAGTAGGGCGGATGACGGAGAGCTTCCAACCCCGGTTCTTGCAACTTGGAGACCGTCTGCTGTGCAGTATGAGGTCGCGCGTTGTCGTGCAGGAGCAGCGGAGAGATTGACCAATGCTGGTTGGAGATGTGCCAGCTTCTCCATCATTGTGTTCAGTTCTTCACAGTACACATCTGAAGTAATGCTCACCCCGTTTGGTAAGAAGCTGTGATGAATCACACCGGCGCTAGACCACCAAACAGTGACCATCACTTTTCTAGGGGTAAGTTTTCGTTTAGGGCATTGTTTAGGTGCTGAACCAGGATCCAACCAACTTGCTGAGCGCTTGCGGTTATCAAACAGAATCCATTTTTCATCGCAGGTAACAATGCGGTTCAAAATTCCTTCATTTGTGTGTCTGTTGAGCAGTGCAAGGCACGTCTCGACGCGTACTTCGCGCTGGCGATCATTGAGTTCGTGGGGCACCCATTTTTCAAGCTTTTTTACCTTGCCAATTTGACGCAAATGGACCAATATTGTTTTGACGCTAACGTCGAAAGCTGCTGCTAATTCAGCCGTAGATTGTGTATCATCAGCTTCCACAATCGCCTTTAATTCGTCATTGTCGACCAAAGTCTTCGGACGACCGCGAGGTTCATTTTTCAGGTCGAAATTTCCAGAACGGAAGCGAGCAAACTAATAACAAGTGGTGCGTTGGTTTGTAGTGTTAGCTCCGTAAACGTCGTTGATGTTGCGTGCCGCTTGTGCCGCGTTGCTGCCACGACGGTACTCATATTCCATAATTACTCGAATTTTTAACGTATCCATGATGACGAAAAAGATTGAAATGCGATGAAAATGTAACACTAATCAATAAACAAATGACTACTTTTGGGAAAAAAATCCATGTTTTTAAAATAAAATTAATTTGAAATTAGAATTCTTAGCCAAACAAAAATTAATTTGATTTGAAATGGCCAGTACTGCAGAACGGCAATTTCATAGGTAAAGACCTAATAATTATGTTTTAAGAGGTAGGTATTTCTTTCCGACTTGCTAGACAAAAATTGTGATAGCTCGGATAATAAGCATGATATACTCGTAAATATAATTTATAGCCACTCAGGATTAATGTAGCTTTCCACCAGTGAAAATTTTTTTTGAATTGGTTCTTAGTTCCAGAGATTACCCACTACATACAAACTTACATTACTTACCTCTTTATAATATTAGTATAGAAGTATAGATTACCGATATAAGTAGGTTCACACGGTTCATATCAAGGTATACATTTCCAGTAGAAGCTAGCATTGTGTAAGATCTCTGTATAATGAGAGGTCACGTTTCAGGTGACGTTTACTTACCTACCGGCTGACCGGTACCTACGTACTTACAGAGACAAACCTGCAGTCGCAAAAAAATAATCAAACTGTTCCTTATTTAATAAAAATAAGTAATAATAATAAAATAATTTGTTGGGCGGGTTGATCGATACACGCAGAATCACATGTTCCAGAGCGTTGAGAGGTGGGTATATGAAAGCGTGGGAGCAACCTGAACAAAATGTGACAGACGTGTGCCGGATGATGCTGCCACGAGTGTATTCTGGCGCAGCATCTGGTCGGTGCCCGACTGTCACATTGAGGCTGGCTGGATGCAGGATGTCGAGCGAGTGTGTGGAACAATACCAGAAATGGAAACGGTCCTAATTACGCTATTAGACGTAGCCAGAGCAGTCCGTCCGTTACTGGATTGGAAATCACCGCCACCGGACGGATTGCACAACTTTTGGTTGAACTTGAAATGGCTAATTAGTTCACACACTTGCCTGGCATCTCAGTTCCAGTCATCCTTAGAGTCTGGGTCACTAAAGCAGTTTCTACCAATAGGCGTAACCCACCTGCTCCTTAAGTCAGGTAGTCCCGCGGAACCCAAACAGATCGATCACATGTTTATAAACAGTCTATAAACTTTTTATATCCATTTTGAGAGTGAAAATTATGACGCACATTGAGAGTAACTCGATTATGTTTGCTTCTCAAAATGGATGTAGGAACGGATCCCGCGGTACCTACTAAGGAGCTACTCCTCATCGACATGGCCATCAGCCAACAGGTTCGTTGATCCCGCAAGGATCTGTTGACATGCTGGATAGATTATAAGAAGGCCTACGATTTGGTGCCACATACATGACTCATGAGGGTGCTGGAGTTGTACCAGATTGATGCAACTCTACGCACCTTCCTTGAGTCGTGTATGGGGCAATGGAGGACGGTCCTTCGCTATCCGGGGTGTCAACAGATTCAAGGGAATGATGAGCCTAAATGGATTAAACGGGGAATATTTCAGGTTTGAGTCCACTTTATTGGTTCTGCTTAGCTCTGAATCCGCTAATCACACTGCTGGAGAATTCAGTCTAGGCTATCGGCTGAAGAGAGGTGGTCAGGTCATATCTCACCTCCTCTACATGGATGATTTGAAACTCTGTGCCCCCAACAAATTGCGACTAATGGTGCCACTGAAGGTAACTGAAACTTTCAGTAGCGCCATCAGGATGGAATTTGGTGTGGACAAATGTGCAGTCATGCATGTAAAGCGAGGGGAGATTACGGAATTCAACTCTCGGATTCCATCCACCTTAGTTAAATCCCTCTCCTCATCCGAAAGCTAAAAATATTTGGGTATGTCGGAAGCGTTACGTATCAACGTTGCTGACATGAAGCAATCGTTGAGGGAGCGCTTCTTTCGTCGTCTGAAGAAGATATTAATAGTCTTTTTTCAGGCGGGAACAAGGTCCAAGGTAGGCCTTCAAATGGTTGGGTCATGCTGGTCTTAATCTACCTACTGTTTCAGCATACTCAAAAACTCGACGGCCTGGATAGGAGAGTCCGTACACTGCTGACCGCGAAACCGGATGCATCACCCACGATCATCGGTGATGAGAATGTACATCCCGCGGAAGTGTGGGGGTCGAGGCTTTTAAATGCGAAGACCCTCTACAACCGCGAGGTGTGCAGCCTCAGAGAATATTTTTTAAAAGCCGAAGTGGGTACGTATGCACCGTGATGTGGTCGCAGTGGACAAGGGGCTCACTCCGCTCTCCATGGATAAAGAGAACCGGCGCAAACCGCGCAAACCTGTAGTATTTACTACCGACGATTGCAAGAAGATATGGCAAAGCAATGAGCTTCACGGGCGCTTCTATCGGGCTCTTCATGAGTCCGGTGTAGATTTCTTTAGCGTCCTGGCTACGTTACGGTGACCTTTTCGGGGAAACTGAAGGTTTCGTTTGTGCAAATATGGATGAAGTTATCTTGACCAATAACTATCGGAGACATATTATGAAGGACGGGATGGTTGACATGTGTCGGGCATTTCACCGTCCGGGTGGTCCATCGAGAGTCCACCAGACATATTATCTATATGCATTCTATGTAAGTAATTTCATACCAAGCCAAAAGCTCGATATGAAATTACTTTTCATACGGTTTTTTTTTTTACAACTTTGACATGCTGACTTTGGACTCCCCCACTATTGGAGCAGCTGACCCTCACATCTCATAAAAGCACTAAGGGAAAACTATTTTTGCTATGATTTTCAGCCGGTATAAAATTACTTTTTCAAACTAACGCCACCTCCTGTACTACATTGTTTTATAGTGAGATCGCGTTTCCTTGACAACCGTCAATAGATAGACAGCTGATAAGCACCAGCGATAATGACGTCATCTGTAATTAGCTTTGCCCGTTCCTCCCCATTGCCAGATTTGCCGCGGATTGATGATCCTCTCGATTTATTATTTCAATATTGTCGGTGGAATAAAGCGGAAGGGTTTTTTTCTTTTTTAGTTTGTTTGAACGCACTAATCTCTGGAACGACCCCAGTTAGATTTGATAAAAAATCTTTTTGTATTTTATAGCCCAATTCTTGAGGAGGGCTATATAGGTTACTTAACATCACGCTAGGGCCCTTAAAAGCCGAGCAAAAAGAAAAAAGTCAGAAAGAACGCTAATAGACAAGTTTGCCTTCGGTTAAGAGACGACAAGAAAAAATTGTCAGAAAGGACGCTAAGCGCAAACGAAGTAATAGCGCGGGCAGGCGATGCGGCAGGGTGGGTTGGGGGAGACAAGTAATTTCACGCGGACGAAGTTGCGGGCAGAAGCTAGTTTATACTATTTTCATGAAACTAAAAATGCTTCCGCGCGAAAACTGCAAGGCTAAAAGAATGTAGCAACACTAAACACAATGTCATCTCAGTGTCACTGCCTGCCACTGTCAAACAGGCGACATTAGTTTGTTAGTCAAATGGTCAGGTGTATTTTTATTTTACTGCGAACGAAGTACCTACGAAGATGAACAGAAGTAACGCCGTTATTTAAAAAACAGCCTGTGTGATACACCGCCGACATTGTTCAAGGTTAAATTGTATAGGACACCATGCCTACTACTAGAAAGAAAGTTATCAAAACCGTGTATAAAGATGAGGCTAGTGAAGCAGAAGACGGTGATTTTAGCGATTCGGGATCAGACGCGAATTTTTCTGCAGAAGCTGAATCTAGCTCTGAAGGAGGAGCTGACTGCGTGCCGTCATCTGGAGATGAGTTCGACAGGAAAAGCAATGTTAAAATAAGTGTTAAACGAACTAGAAAAGTTAAGACGCCCGGCAGAAAGCCGAAATTTGCGCAAACATTATTAAAAAAAATAAACAAACAAACGATTGTCGGCGATGGAAATGATGATGAAATTGCCACATTACAATTCTCCGTCAAAGACCTCACAGAGGCAGATAAGTTACTGCCTTCTTTTCTTAATTTATCAGAAAGTGGTAAGTTTTGAAGGTACATGATAAACAAGCATGCTTGTATAACAGGTTCCAACAGGTTTGGACCTATCTGCACAACCAAAATTGTATTTAGGTTAATATTTATTTATGTAATTTACTTGTCTTGTTTCAGACAGTAGCGATGATGAATCTTTAAAAGTATCAAGAAAAGCCACTATTACCTCAGTTTTGCCTACAGAACCTGACAAAGACTCGGGCAGTGATAATGATGTTAACATGGAATATAAAGATGTAAGTACCTACCTTTTCATTGTATTGATTCTCTTCATACTGAATTCTTAAACTTAGATCATTTTAATTAATTACCTTTTGGCATAAAATGTTTCATAAGAAATTAATCTGAACTTTTATTATTATGGTAGGTTACCCTTTTTGGCAGGCATACTGTTTTCTTATAAGAAACATGTTATATTAAAAGGCTCAGACTAGATAAAAAACCCAGACATAATGCTGCAAACATACATGCTTCACTGTATTGTTTGCAGCACATGTGCAAAACCACACCTCGCTTTGTGCATACACACTCCCATGCACACACAAACTACAATTAAACTAGACCTCATTATGTGCACACACATTTACAAATCCCGAAACATGAGGCCTTACGTCACTGCTGACAGTGCTATGTATGTCTTGGTTTTTTAGTTAGTAACTAAAAGGTTTGAATTAATTATAAAATCATCTATGTTTCATACTAGGGATGAATGGTCTACCCAAACGCCTAATCAAGTACTGTAATAACAGTTTAAAAAATTACTGTAGCTTTCAATTTTTTACATCAAATAAAAAATATCTAGTCTGGTATTTATAAAAAAAAAATGTGCTTGCATACCTACCTCTTGTATGCAAGCACAAATGTTGATATTATGTTCATTCTGTTTTTTTTATATTTTATATTCTGACCTGAAGGATGATCTTGTCAATTAAAAACATAGTATGGCACAGGCAAGTATATTATGTAGTGGACAAGATTAAATGATTAAAAATAATTATTTTATGAACAGGTGTGGTCAAACAATATCCAAGACAACAGTGAAGAAATTGCCAAAAAGACATTTATGGAGCTTGAAAAACACAAGTCCAAAGTTGAAGAGACTAAAGCTTCTCTTCAAAACTACACATTGAAAATTAATTTAGAAAAAGAATCTGATGTTAAAGATCTATTGGCAATGGGAGAAGAAGCAATACCTGAAGTACCTGAACCAGTTAAAGTTAAGAAGAAAACCAAGTTGAGAAGAAAGAAAGAAGATAGTGACTCAGAGGAAATGGAAGACTGGGAGGAAGTTAAAGGTATGCTCCAATTTTCCAAATAGATCTGCTCCAACCTGTAGTGTTTTTTATTATAAAAGCTACTTTAAAGAAGAAGTAAACATTTTCATTTCGGTACCTCTTTTGAGAAACTGTACCTATCTAAAATTATATTTATAGTTTAGAATCGTACCATGCATATCTATCAACAATTCGGCCATAAAACTTTTTAAGAATGCAAAGCATTTTATTTAATAAACATACTTTTGTGTAAAAAAGTAATGATTTGACTACCCATTTGTAACAGCGTCATTAAAAGTCGAGTGATTTACTAACAAGGGTTTATCTGAGGACCTCTGAAACCGAGCATAAGGAAGTAATTTGCTTAAATAGATAATTTTGTCGAATCAATAACTATTGAGAGTTTAAACTCCATTTAAGAATTCCTCAGAAACCGGGCATAAGTAGTTTTTGGTTTACTTCTCGTATTTTGGTTTAAAAGTTTTAGTCACGAAATTCAATAAAAATGAAATCTGCCTAGTCTTTTCTCAACTATGTTGGGGTCGGCTTCCAGTCTAACCGGATACAGCTGAATACCGGTATTTTATATGGAGCGACTGCCTATTTGACCTCCATAACCCCCCGTAACTGGGAAATACGATACCCCTTGGTAAGACCAGACTTTCGGGCTTCTGAGGATCCGTAACTACTGTCAAAGATCCACAAATTATTGCCGAGACCAACGTGCTTAACGTGCTTTCCGAGGCGCGGAGGAGTTTCTGTAAAGACATCACCCATCCACGGTCAATACCGGCAAGTGTAGCTTAACCTGATGGATCGCCCCGTGCGGCTGTTATTACTTAGCCACGAGCTCCTCTTTTTAGTCACGAAATTATGAACAAAAAATTGATAAAGCATTACCTTGATTTTAAAATGTGTTTAGTATTTACTAAACTACTTGCTTCTAACGAAAATGTTGATATGTTATACCAGTTAAAAAAGTTTATTTATCTTGATAATTTCAAACCCTGGTTAGAGTGCCTTATGTCTAAGATTTAGCAATTAAAAACCTCATTTTTCATTATTTCAGAATCTAAACCATCATCTCAACACGGCATACAACTTTTTGTTAAATTCCCTGATGCAGCATGCAGAAAGAGTAAAAAAGTTGATGTTGAAATGATGATGAAAAGAAAAATGAACAAAGTTAAAAAAGAGTATCAAGTTTACATGCATAAAGTACATGTTCTGTGTTGGTTAGGTCATGGCAATTTTGTGAGTGGAGTGTTGAATGATCAAGAGCTTATGGCAGCTGTATTATCTTTAGTTCCATCCAAAGAATGCTATCCCGGAGAGAGAGTAGACATGAAATATGTTGAACAAATTACAACTTGGTATAAAGATAAACTAACACTACAACAAGATAAAAATGAAAATAAGTTCAAACCAAAAGCTCCACCTCTTAAAATGATATTGTTAGAACAAATAAAAAAAAGAGTTGTTACAACAAAAAAATATTTAGTTTTTATATTTGTCACTATGCTAAGAGCATTGGGACTTCAATGTCGTGTTATGTTTAATTTTGTAACATTGCCTTTAAAACCACCAAGTTCTGAACTGTGTTCACTTTCTACAAAGCCGAAAGAAGAAAAGGCAGCCACTACTGATAAGCCTAAGTCACCAACTATTAAGAAAGAAAATAAAAATGATGAAAATCGAAAGCAAAAAGCTGGTCCTTCCAATTCCAAAGCTAAAAAGCAAAAAATTGCCCAAGTAGATGGGAATGATGACAGTTTTGTTTACAGTGATGATGATAATATAATGCAACTTGATGGAAATGATGATACTAGTGCCAGGAAAACAAGATCTGTAAAACGAACAAAAGCAAATGAAAATAATACGGAGAAATCTGAGAACGAAGATGTATCACCAACAAAAATAGCCAAAAAAAGAACCGGTCACGCATCTCCCAAGCCAGTTACAAAAAAAGATGAAAACAACATAATTGATGGTAACAAACTGCAACAGAAAGGAAAAAATACAAAGGAAACTAAAATTAAAGATAGCGAAAGTACAAACAAAGCAACTGATGTAAATCTTGAACAACAAACTAAAAGCATAAATAGTGGACTAAAATTAAAAACCGAATCTAGTAATAATAAAACCCTAACTCGTGGACAAAAATCAAAAGCTGGAAGTACTAATAATCCCGATATCAATACTGCTACTAACACTAGAGGCAGAGCACAAAGGATTAATAAAGGTGTATTGAACTCAAATACTGAAAAAAAAATAAGTGTACCAAAAGTATATGTAGCAGATGAGAATGGAAAGGATGTTGCAAGCAAATATTTTGAAGAAATGAAACCAACTGCGAAATCCAGCAGGCTATCAAGAATACGGTCACAAACTCAAAATCCTGGTGGCTTACAGACTACAAACAAAATAGAAGACAAGGGCAAAGTGGCCAAAGCAAGTACCAGAACAAACAGTGCCCCTAGGACTGCTGTGGAAAAGAGCAAATACTTTGAAAGTCAGCCTAAAGAAACGGTGCCTAAAAGATCGGTAAGACAAATTAAAAACGAAATCAAAGCTGAAGACAGTCAGAGAGTGAGTCATAGAGATCTTGCGAAAGTTAAGAAGGGAAAAGGTGATGTCACTGGGGAACTGGTAACCATTATCAAGAGTAGAGTTAAAGATGCTAAATTGGAAGCAAAGAAAGGAGTGGTGAAAGGTGAGTTAATTACAGTCCGACCATCGAGAGAATGCGTGTCTGACACCTGTCAGTTGGACAATTTCTAGTAACTAAATGGATTAAATTAAACTTTTTAAACTTTCGCGATTTGTACACATTGTAAAACAACATTGAGAACGGGTCTTCTCGCGATATTCCTTTTTTCGAGGTAAACAGATACCTACTTATTTCCCGACGTTTCGACCGCCTTACAGCGATCGTGGTCACGGGAGGATAACAAGTAGGTGCCTGTTTACCTCGAAAAAAGGAATATCGCGAGAAGACCCGTTCTCAATGTTGGATCAAACTAAGCAATGCTCTTTATAAGAATGTGTGTCAGTACCATTATGAACTAGTATTTCAGTTAATACTAAACTGTTTGATGTCATATCTTGTTTCAAGACTAAAAATAAAGGTTATCTAGAAGCACAAAATCGCAATGGGATAGATGGAAGGAATAAAAAGAGATATCTGCCCTACAGACTGATAATATTGAATAATACATGTTTTCAGGCAAAACAAAGGAAGAATCCGATGAGGATAGTGATTATTTACCAGTAGAAGATCCTAAAAAACGCAACTCTGAAAGCGAAGACGAGTTCAAACCTACCAAGATTAGCCCCAAGCCTGGTACCAGCCGCCGCATAGACCGACGAGTTCTGTCATCTGTCTCCAGTGATGAGCCCAAGAAGAATGGAATTGATGTGTGGTGCGAAATATTCATAGAAGAACTAGAACAGTGGATTTCTGTAGATGTTATTAAAGGGAAAGTTCATTCTTCTGGTGATCTTTATGTAAGTGCTAGTATAGATTTTGGAAATTATTCCACGGGAACGTACTACTGGGATAAAAAGTATCCTATGTCCTAATTTAGGCAATGGTCTATCCTTGTGTGAAATGTAATCCAAATCGGCTGAATGGATTTGGATGAAATTAAGGCGTGAAAAGGTGACAGGCTGACGGACCAATCGACTGACAGGCAGAGTTCCTTACGCAATTATAATACACTCCCGGACACCTGAATCGAGCCACCCTACATATTTTTGTTTAGAGGTCTCTTAATCTTTTTATGGTAGTACAAAAAAAAAAATTGTTTTGCAGCCAGTCACTATCATTTCCATTTGTCATTGTTCCAAATTTGAAACCGGAATACTAAATAAAAACAGTTAAATTGCAATAAGTCATCTTTTCGCGTTTCTCAGGGGCAAAATTAGCGTGGAATTTTTGAAGAAAACAATATCATCATCTTCCTGCCCTTATCCCATATTACTTGGGGTCGGCGCAACACGTTTTCTTCCATTCTCCCCTGTCAACCGTCACGCTATCATTCACTCCCTTCTCTTTCATATCATTCCTCACACAATCCATCCATCTTTTCTTTGGCCTTCCTCTGCCTTTCCATCCATCAACATGTATATTCATCACTCTTTTAGTCACATGCATTTCGTCTCTCCTCATTACATGCCCATACCAAGACAAATGATTTCCTTTCAACTTTTCTGTCACTGGCGCCACTTTCAAACTTTCTCTTATATACTCATTTCTCACTTTATCCATTCTCGTCACTCCACACATCCATCTCAACATTCTCATCTCCGCTGCATGCAATTTTTTTTCATCCGTCTTCTTCACTGCCCAGCATTCCGATCCATAAAGTTCGACAGGCCTTATCACGGACTGGTAATTTTTTTCCCTTCAACTTGAGGGGCATCCGTGGGTCGCAAGTTGTTCCTGTAACCTGTCGCCATTTCATCCATCCTGAGTTGATCCAGTGCGTTATGCCTCGGTCTACTTCGCCATCCCCTTTTGAAGAAAACAATAGTACCTATGGAATAGACCTTGGCTCCTGAGATACAAGTATCTTTTTACTTCGTTCAGGAGCCAGCTGTTCAACCTGATTTTGACTACCACTTGTGCTACCATGTTTAGTGTATCTGTTCTATGTGTATCTCCTTGTACAATAACTTAATATTTATTTTAATTTTATTTTATTACCTCCAAGAACATTTACGACGGCCGTCATGGGGTTTGGCATGGAATTAATTAATGCCACTATGACGTGCTCTGGAATGTTCTCCCATACTTCCAAGATGCACACTTGAGAAGACTGCGTCAGTAAACGGTATTAGCGTTGCTGAACTTATGTTATTTTGCCATCGACACCCTAAGATGCTCCTGCAAAGTTTCTGGAGCTGTTTGGTTAGCTCGAGCACGCCTCTTCCGCTCATTCCATTAGTGCTCTATTGGAATCATATCAGGGCTTCTTGCTGTCCATTTCATTACTGCGATACTAACGTCATACAGGTATTCTCGAACAATTCTTGCTGTGCAGCGTCCTTGCATTATCATGCATAAAAATGAAATCTTGATCCACAAACTCAGCATACGGCATCACAAGAGCCTCTAGGGATTGACGAATGTATCGGTCACTATTTAGTGGTGGCAACCGTGGTCCCGTCACAACCTCAAGGCCAGTTTTTCTTTCTGTGGAAATTCCGCCCCAGACTGTCCATGACCCACCGCTATGACTCACTTTCTCTTTAATGCAACATAGCTGAAAACATTCTCCTTGTCTTCGGTAGACTTTCCTACGTCCATCATTACCTTAAAGCGTAATCTTGGATTCAACCGTAAAAAGAACCTGGCTCCATTGACGTTGCAATGCAAATGTTCGCGTGCAAACTGAAGACGAGCCAGTCTGTGAGCTCGCGTCAGTTTGACAACATTGGCTGGCTTATGAGGTTTCAGGGCACGTTCTTCGAATGTCCTAACGCAAGCGCAAACATTCAGTCCATGAAAGTCAACGAGCTGAGAGAGCTGTACTCGGACCTGTACATAGGTCAGGTAACGATTACGCAGGCTGGTGGTGATGGTAAAGATAATCCGATCTTTTCGTGCTGTAGTGACCCAGTTTTGTGGTCCTCCTGAACGGCGCACGAAGCCGCCAGTCTCCAGGTATCGATAGTAAATTATTTGTACGGCATAACGGCTTACTGCTACTACTTGCTACTTGTGCGCTTACTTTTCACTGACTAAGCTCAGACTGAAGAAGTGCACAGCTTGTGCGACTACTTCAAGTGCAGTATCCATAATCGGACGTCAGAATGGATTAAAAAATGAAGAAAAACAATTTCGATACTCTTTTTATGCAAAACAAAACAAATTATAAAATAACTATTGATTTATAGATGCTCTAATCAAAGTTTGTTGTTCCTTTAAGAGCGACCAAACTGATTAAAGGTGAAAGCAAACTTGTCCGCTCTGCAAGAATTGACCGCGCCGGACGAAACGAAGTTCCTAGTAATTCTTCCGGCGACTCGTCCGATTCGGCGCGGAAGTGTGCGAGGTTTTATAGGATTTCATACGAGTAATCCTAAAATTCGATTCTTTAAGTGATAATAAGTGACCTTTACTTGTCTTTTTCAAATTCGTGGATTGAAATTTGGAATAATGGTGATACCGAAATGATGACCTGTTAAAACATGAGTTCTCTGACTTAACATGATTTTGATGTTTTAGTATAAAAATAAAATGAAACAAACATGAAAATGCACGGTGGCTCAATTTTGGAGTCCGGGAGTGTATTAGTATGGATGCATAACATAATATGCTCTAATCGATAATTGTCTTATCAAATCAGTTCTCATATTACCCATGTTAAATTTTCCACAGAATAGTGCCACTCACCCTGTGGGCTACATCGTCGGTTGGGATAACAACAATTACCTGAAGGATTTGACTCGTAAATACGTACCCCACTGGAACACAGTGACTCGCAAACTTCGCGCCGAAGCACCGTGGTGGAGCCAGGCAGTTCGACCGTGGCTAGGACCGAGGACTGCCAGGGATAGAGAAGAAGATGAATACTTGGACAGAATGCAGCTAGAAGCGCCGTTACCCAAGAGTATTGCTGAGTGAGTCACATAATAATATTTCGTAGATTTTTAACAAACCATCATATATAATATTATTAAACATACCATCATTAGTCAACTTCTAAGCCCGAATCCTTCTAAGGGACTAACTACACTTAATTCAGCTCAATTCAGCTTTTGTCCATAGAAAACACCAGTTTTGTATGGAGATGCATACGCATCCGTCCAGCTTTCCGCGTCACGGAACAATCTCCATACATAAGTATAGTTAGTCCCTAAATCGTTTCCTCAACAAATCCGACGACTCTATTCTACGCCATTCAAAGCAAACTTCATCCAACTGAATAAAAAAAATAACACAATGCAGCGCCTAGTAAACAACTGAGATTACGAGGTTTAGTCAATCCTACTAATATTATAAATGTGAAAGTTTGTGAAGATGTTTGTTACTCAATCTCGCAAAAACGGCTGAACGGATTTGGATGAAATGTGGCACACAGATAGTTTATAACCTGGATTAACACATAGGATACTTTTTATCCCGGTAGTAGGTTCCCGTGGGATAATTTCGTGGGCAACGGCTAGTATTCAATATAGTTAATGCATTCCAAAATGTGAACTTAGGTGGTAGGTTTTACAAAAAAGTGACACATAAGTCACGATAGGGTAGTGGCTTCAGCCACAGTCTTAATAGTCAAGATAATAAGTCCTTTATAGGCTAGTAAATAATTACCTGTTAATAATCTTACAGATACAAGAACCATCCACTATACGCGTTGAAGAGACATCTACTGAAGTACGAGGCTCTGTACCCGGCCGACGCGGCTGTGCTTGGTTTCGTACGAAACGAACCTGTGTATGCGCGGGAGTGTATATACACTTGCCGGTCTAGGGACACGTGGCTCAAGGAAGCTAAGGTCGTGAAACTAGGAGAGACACCATACAAGATCGTTAAGGCACGCCCTAAGTGGGATAAGGTAAGTTAACTGTTACATTCCTTTAGTGGGTGGTATGGTGACATGCAGTCTGCCTGGTTTGACAGTGCAGTCATGCCTTAACACAACAAACGTACTGTTTGCAACCTTTTGAAAATACGAGAATGCAATCTGTAGATCATCAGAGCCACATTAATTGGCTGAGAAGGCCGCGTGTCACGTGTTATGTTTTAATCAGTACCTTGTCTCGATACTTTTCTGCTTCTACCAAAAGAAGACTAATCTTGTTTCTACTCTTATTTTTGCTTATACTAGTAGAATTACTAACAATAAGTATGAGTGGCGAAATAGTTTGGTTTGGTTTTGGTTTGGTTCTATGTCTATTCTGCCAGTATTAGTTTTTTTTTTTAATTTGATGTTCGCTCTCCAGAGGCGTCAAGCGTCATAGACTAAGACTATTTTTTACCCGACTATGGCAAAAGTAAAAGGAAGGGCTATGATTTAAGCATTCTATGTATCTATGTATGTATTTACGGGTGTTCCACCGTAGCGCCTAAATTACTAAACCGATTTTGATGAATGAGGTATCAATAGATTCATAATAATGGTCCGGGTGACATAGGATATATAAATTCTTCCTAAATTTAATATGGTAGACTTTACACGTAAATTTCTGACATCAAAAAAAAATTAATTGTAATAATCATGACATGTTTTAAAAGAAAGGTCTTTACAAGCATATTACAAATATGTATATATACCATATTGTCTAAGTAAATAAGTATGTTTAAATTGTTAAAAACAAAAGTGTTATAATATACAATAAAAAGATACCAAGGCGCAGTTAATCAAATCCTAATAAATAGTAACGATTTGTAATCCAACTTTTAAGAAGAAAAACAATTAAACAAACTTCTTATTTCTTTGGTGGAGTGAATATATTGTTGTTCGGTGATATAATGCAGTTGCCTCCCGTAGCGAAGACAGGCGGATCGTACTGTTTCAGACGACCCCGATCAATTTGCAGCGGAGCCTCACCTGTGGAGACTTTAGTTTCACCGAGTTGCGTGAAAATATGCGCCAAGGTAAACTCCGGCAACCTACGGCACTGAAACGTGGTCGCTCACAATGGGCCTTATTAGAAGGCTAAAAGTTACCCAATGGGCAATGGAGAGGGCTATGCTTGGAGTTTCAAAAATGAAGAGATCCGCAGGAGAACCAATGTATGCGACATAGCCCGAAGAATTGCCAAACTTAAGTGGCAGTGGGCAGGGCACATTGCTCTGAGGCGGCGTGTCTCCTTGCCGGATTACCGCCATGGGATCTGGAGGCAAAAGTCCTCGCGCACGTGTGGGAGTGGCGCGAGGAGGTGAAACGCCGGGGCGTAACTCCGCTGCCGCGAGAAATCACGGTACAGCGGACAGAGCTCCGGCGGGATCTCATGGCGACATGGAGAGTGCGATTGTCGCAAACCAGCGCTGGGCACGCCACAATTGCGGCGATAAGTCCCCTCTTTGAGGAGTGGTTGGATAGGCGCCATGGCGTCCTCACCTTCCGCCTGACGCAGGTCCTCACCGGATACGGTTGTTTCGGGAGGTTCCTGTTTCGGATAAGGCGGGAGGAAACGCCCGGGTGTCACCATTGTGTGGATCACCCGGCGGAGCACCGCCGTGTTCTCACGGAGGTGATCGGCGGCGGCGATCTCTCGCGTCCAAACCTGGTCCAGGCCATGGTGCGGAGCGAGAGTGCATGGGAAGCCGTCACCTCCTTCTGCGAAGCAGTAATGCTCGCGAAGGAGGAAGCGGAACGCGTGAGGGAGAGGCAACAGCCGCGCCCTCGCGCCCCTAGCCGCCGTAGGAGACGCCCTGGCCGGCGGGAATCGATTGGCGATTCCCGGCCACCGTAGGCGCGGGCTTGCGGACGACGAGTAATGGGCAGCTCGCCGTCCGGTAAGGACCAGGCTCGGGTCAACGGCGCGTTGTGTTCCACGCGCGCCTCAAAGAGATGTCAGCAGTGACGGGGTCAATTGGGCCGATGCCGCCGGGGTCGCGGGTAGTTCGAAAGAGATACCGTGGCCCTGGCACGGGCAGCTGAAGGAGCATGGGTGGGTTTTAGTCAGTAAAATGAAAAAGTCTGACACGCCCTCCCGCTCTGCCCAGAGCGGGAGAAGTCATTTGATGATTTCCCATCCACAAATAAAAAAAAAAAAAGGGCACATTGCTCGCAAAACAGATGGCCAATGGGGCCGAAAGGTTCTGGAGTGGTGACCGCCTACCGAAAAAAATAGCGTTGGAAGGCCTCCCACAAGGTGAACCGATGATCTTGTGAAAGCCGCGGGAATCACTGGATACGGGAAGCACGGAACCAGTCGAAGTGGCGGTGCTTGGGGGAGGCCTATGTCTAGCAGTGGACGCCTTTCAGCTGAAATGATGATGATGCGCCAAGAGAATAATACAGTAGAGCCTCGCTAATTCGGACAAGCTAAAAATCGCCCCTTGGCGGATTATCAAGGTATCCGGATTGTCGTCTGCAAAATTAGTTTGAGGTGAATCTTATCTAAATGTATAACCAATAATGAAATGAAAGACTAATTTATGTGTTTAGTTATTATTTTTTATTATCGAAAGATACACAAGTAAACACGTACAGTAAAGCTTATGTTGATGTGAAACGATGTGTAAACGAGGCCTAACGCGGCGCTGTGAGGTGAAATGGCTCCCGCTTTCCCGCGAATCACCCGCTGCCTGCGTCCGAATTACCGCGATCACCGGATTAGTGAAGGTCCGTATTAGCGAGGCTCTACTGTACTACGTTTGGGGATGTTTTGAACAATATTTGAGTTGGTCAATTAACCATCGAACAGTTGTCAATTTTAGATATTCGGCGGTTGAAAAATACAAATGATCATTCATGATGATGTTGTGGGAATCTATCCAACAATCGAACAAGTGGATCAGTAGTCAGTACAACCGCGAAATGAGCGAAGTTCATTCAAGAGTTAATGAGATCTACGAAATTAAAGCGAACACATCTACCGATAGTAAGACCTACGGTAGACAACCTCAAAACAAACACGTTTCTGTGATCCCAACAAGACCGGAGGTTTAGTAAATGAGTTTCATATAGGGGTTGGGTCAAAAGTGATGTTCAGGCAAAACTTGAATATAAGTCGAGGTCTCGTAAATAGTGCGATGATGACACCGTAAAGAGCTTCGATTGGCCAGCTCTAAGACGAGATCAATTAGAGTTCGCGAACTTCCTGCAGCTGTACACGTTCAATTTAATTATAGTACCACCAAACCTGATAATTAAACAAATAAAACTGCTCAAATAAGTAAGCACGTTTGAATACGACTGTTTGAGAGATTTTTTTTTGCGTAAAATGCTGCCACTAATTCTGTGTTGGGGTGTGACTGTCCACACTACAAGGCTGCACTTTAGACGAGGCTATGTAGACGTTGGCAAACGATTTTTGCACGAGGCCAAGTTTACGTGGCATTGAGCAGGGTAAGGTCATTGGAGGGTTTATTTCTCAGTGATCTGGATCCACGGAAACTCTTGTGGAACCCTCACGATGCAGCGTCATTGACGAAGTTAGAGAGGCTGAGCAGTCTTGGCTCTGTTCAATAATAAGCCAATCCTCGGACCTATTTGTATATCGAATAATATATCGTTGTAGTGAACAGCGCCATCACTACATAATGTTCAAAGTGTGTGATCGTAATCTAATGGTGGAACTTTAACACCTTGTAAGAAAAATAAAATGTGACCCCATGACCCTGAGATTGTTTCGTATTTTTTTCTCAAGAGGCCATTTAACTGGGAAATGCTGGCTCCTTCAGAGAATCTCTGCACCCTACGAATTTAGTACCTGCATAGTGCCCACAAGACAGTATAACCGCAAAGCTATGCAGTCGTATGAGCTCTTAGCCGCCCTGCATGCGTATATTTTTGTAAATTTGTATGTAGCATTTGTAAATAATGTACATTTATGTGTAAATAAGTAACTAGAGTTTAAATGTGCAGCACGATTACATACGTCTTGTCGACACTATCTCCCTCACATTCCCACTACCACTGCACTGTCGTCAAGCCAAGATGGTACCTTGTCAATACACCTTTAAGACATCATGTACGTAAGGAAAAATCCAAATATTTTCAGTAAAAGAGGCGAAGGACACAATAATAAAAGTAAGACTAGAAATAGGGAACAATTAAGGTAAACGCGGGTGAAGTCGACAGTGACCCAGATGTCGTCCACTTATCTAAAAACATCAATATCTTTTTCTACTAAACATTAAACTTGCCGATGTTTATGGCAACCTATTCTTGGTAAAATATTGCACAATTAAAATAACAACACTGAGTTTTAACTGTAACGTCTGAAATATTTTACTTGAAAAGTGTGTCCGACAAAAATTTAATTTGTTTGCAAGTTTCGTTTCGTACTTTTTAGATCACTTTTAATTTTCCATAGTAAAATAAAAAAAAAAGTTTATTGCTTATTAAAAAAACGTACACGGAAATGAACTCTATAGTCTCTCTTTATAGTCGGGTTACAGTTTTTTAATCAACTTATGTAATATTGTTCCACTGCTGGGCAAAGGTCTGCCCCATAACTATCAGTATTCCTTAACTTTTACCTTCTCCGGCCAATCGGTCAGGAACGAGTCCAAATCGTCACGACAGCGTTCCTTACGCCTGTCTCGGTGTCGATGACGACACTCGTCTTCAGTCGCCCACTGTGTGACGATCCTGGCCCATCAGTCCTGAATACCTGATGCATCCTATAAATGTGACCCACCCAGCCCCAATTTAGTCTCGCAGACTTATCGCCAACATCGTATTATTGTATTGCGAATTGGTCTATTTACAAGTTCTTTTATTTTATTTCCAGCTCTCAAATAAAGCAATAACTGATAAACCTTTGGAAGTATTTGGACCATGGCAAGTGCAAGAATACGAACCACCTACTGCAGAGAATGGCATAGTACCTCGCAATGCTTATGGCAATGTTGAACTCTTCAAAGATTGCATGCTGCCTAAAAAAACTGTTCATATCCAATGTAAGTTATTTTCATGTTTATTTTTTTTTATCTGGACGATTTCTATGTGGCCTTCCAAAATGAAAGTAATGTCTGTGGAGTTTTTATAATAAACCTTCAAATGTTATTGTAACAACATTCATACTACTTATGTCTCTTATTCATGTTTATTTAGAAGCTTGCACTTATTGTCAAATGAAGCATTCAAATAATCAAATCAAAGCGCTCAATTTATAAGTGACACTACAAATAAGGCGGCATAAACGAAAGAAGAAAGTATAAGATGTAAACGTATAGTCCGCGCGCGAGCTCCGAGGAATCGGAGGCTGAGGAAGCGAGCGGTTTTCAAGCACATATGTATATGCTATCCTCATAGAATTATAAAACATCTTTTTCCTACGTGCGCGCGCATTTGATTAATAAAATTATGAAATCATTCTATGAGGACACTATCCTTGAAAACCGCCCGCTGCCGCAGCCTCCGATTCCTCGGAGCTCGCGCGCGGACTATACGTTGTGATTAATTTGGTTACACATGCACATTTTCATCAAATTCTTTTGGAAAAAACCGTACTAATCATCATCCGTCTGCCCTTATCCCAATTTATTTGTGGTCAACGCAGCACTATCTTCCATAATCTCGGAGTTCACTAATTGTTACTTATATAATAACATGATTTCACAGTACCCAACCTGAACAGAGTGGCCAAGAAGCTGAACATAGATTGCGCGCCTGCGATGACTGGGTTTGATTACAACGGCGGCTACTGCCACCCAGTGTACGACGGGTTCGTAGTGTGCGAGGAATTTGAAGAGATCATCACCGAAGCATGGATCAAGGTAAGAAATAATCTTTGACATTATCGATTGCCTTATTACCCGACTGCGCAGCAAAGACAGAGTTATGTTTTTCACGCGTAGGCATCTAGGTATCTTTGTATGTCGGACTCTGTACCCTCGTAGCATTCTAACGGCTGGATGGATTAAAATCCATGAGGTGTGCATCTATGACGTCTTCGAATTCGAGGGATGGTCATAGGCCGCCGGCCGGTTGTATTAAAAAAAAAACAAAATGGATCCGCCATTTTGAATTGTTTTTTAAACTTCAATAATCAATGTCTTGAAAAAAAAAAAACTTTTTTTTATTGTATTATTTTATTATAAATGATAGAAATCTTATAATATTGCCTCTTTATTATTCAGGATCAAGAAGAACTAGAGCGCAAGGAAAGAGAAAAGATAGAAACAAGAGTTTATGGTAACTGGCGACGCCTGATCAGAGGGTTGGCGATACGTGAACGTCTGAAGTGTAAATATGGGTTTGAGGAACCTAGCACAACAGAAACTACAAAAAAATCTAAAGGACCAAGATTGGTTGTGAAGAAAAAATCGTGAGAAAAGTATTACACTCTTTAATTAATTATAAGATTACAGCTAAATGCATGATAATAATAATTATGTTAAAATACAAAATGCCCAATGATGAGTACCTGTAATATGATTACTAGTTACATTGGAAATGAGAATTGTGTATTTTTCATTTTTTTTGCATGATAATAATACCAGTTACTTACTTTAATTTTAGAGGGATAAGATTGTTATTAAATTCCAAGTTAATTATACGTTAATTTTGTTTTAACTTTAAGTTGTTACTTTTAACATTAAGATTAGTTCCCCCTATTACCTCATTTTTATAATCATCACAAGATACTCAAGTGTAAGGTTATTTTTCTGTTTATACAAAAACTATTCTCAATTATGTACCTTCAATTTATTGTTTTAATTTTACCATGATTTACTGATAAAAATTGTGTTTGTACCGAATAATTTGAACAAATAAAATTTTGTTTTTTTTTTAAATAATGTGTTTAATATTTTGGATTCGTAAAGAAAACACTAAATCTCGTTTAATTATTTAATAAAAAATTATAACTTATACAAATTTGGTTTAATATAATAATAATTATGCAAAAAGCTGCTTTAATCTTTACATTATCCTCATAATATGTTTTCGTTAGATATATATAGCAAAAGCTCCAAAAGCGTAATACACGTAGTTGGTTAAAATGTACTGTAGAACACCTTACGTGCATTAAGGAAATTACAAAATTATGTACAAAAATCTTTGGTGTATAAAAATATGTATAGACACTTCAGATCTTATACATTAAGATCTGGTCGGTCGAAACGATTGCAATTATTTGCAATCTTGTCCGCGTTTACAGGATAGTTTTTGTATTGCACGTACCTTCATATCACGATGTGATAAATATAAGGTACGTGTAATCACAATGCCATAATTTTTTTTTTTTTAGGTTTTTATTTTTTTTATCTTGCTGCTTAACAAATTATTTATACCTCTTACATACCTACATTAAGTCTATTACCTTATGTACTACAATATTTTATAACGAAATATGTAAACTAAGGGCCCAGACACATTCATCACAATTTGTACAATAATAAAATTTATGAAAGGAATGTAACCTTAATTTATACTTTCGTAACAAAATATTTGTTCTCAAAGGCTCTATTACCATTTACTTTATTAGTCTCATTGAAAGTAGGTATCAACCATTATTAAAGCCAGTTTAATACATGGTATGATAGTCCGTCAAGCTAGGTAGCAATATACAACACAGTAGATTAGATTCCTTTCATGCTACCATTCTAAATGGTTCCTATAAAGACCAGCTTCATAGTCTATTTTATGCCATGGTTAATGTGCCTGCGCCCATACCGAATCCTACACCCTTAGGTCCATAGTTCCTGCCGTAACAACTTCGGCAGTAAATTTCTCCGTTAGGTCCGTCGTTTAAGTTGGTGGAATCCTGAAACAAAATAAATAAAAATCAGTGGAGAAAGAATTACATATCAAAAAAATACTCAACGAATGCGTATCCTTCGCTCATAATTTGAAGTCGGTTAAAGTAGTGTATTCGAATTTTATTAATTAGCCAGGAACCCACTCCCCCACAACATTCTATACATGTTCCTAAATACATCATAGGATTGCTATGTCTGGGTTTTTTATTTAGTCTGAGGTAGCACAGTCTGGAGTCTGGATTTGTGCCCGGTTGATGGCATTAGGTTCGCCACCTATTGTATGGGACTCGGAACTGGCGCAATGTGGGTGTACTAAGCTATACAAAGACCACGGTGCCTGCCTAACCCTGGTTCCCGTACTAATGGAAGTTTAAACTTCCACTGTTTTTATTATTCCGTGCCCTAACTCTTCGGGGAATACCGGTGTGATGATATGTTTATATAATCATTAACAGCGTCCTGCGGTTTATTTAACCCGCGTAAGTATCGAACCCTTAGGATACTTATCCTATGTGTTCAATCCAGGTTACAAACTATATATCTGCCAAATTTTATGAAAATCCGTTCAGTAGTTTTTGCGTGAAAGAGTAACAAACATCCATCCTCACAAACTCGCGTTTATTATTAGTAGGATTATCATATTATGTAGGCTGGCAATAGTCAAAGTGAAGCTTCTAATTTTGAAAAGCCAGCTATCCAGAGACAATAAATAAAATACTCCATAAAAGAAAAACACAAAATGGTGCGTTCCGGAACTTCGTTTGATACAAAGTTATGCATTACAAGTTTATTCTTCTGTTCTTCGTGAAAAGAAAAGGATAGCTTCCTGAAACCTGAAATTGTAATGTAAACAAAGTTACATCAACACGTCGGTCATCATAAATGTCAATCAATAATGTCATATTATGTGTCATCAACAGTGATCAACACCAACACGTCAGTCAGTGAATGGAAACTTGGAAAGAAGAGATATGAAATGTTAAAAAAATAACGAGAAACTGTTTTGTAGTACGTTAAAAACTTCTAGACATAAGTAAGTAAGTGATACAATGATATTGAAGATGTTTTCAACCGCGCTACTCGTCTGTTTTGCTACACTCTTTGTACATATAAGCAATGCCGAGTTCACGACCGAAGATTGTGCTTCTCTTGGATTCATCAAGGCTAACCTGTTATGTTCATCTTGTGATCAATTGAAAGATTTCGGTTTAGAGCAACTTGTGTCTCACTGTAAGGAATGCTGTCATCAAGATGAAACTGCTCCGAAAGAGAAGAAATATGCTCGTGCTATACTAGAAGTTTGCACGTGTAAGTTCCCGGCTTATCCTCAAATTCAAGCGTTTGTGAAGAGTGACAGGCCGGCTAAGTTCCCTAATCTAGAAATCAAATACGTTCGAGGCCTAGACCCGATCATCAAATTACTGGATAAGGATGGCATTGTTAAGGACACAGTGGCTATAGAAAAGTGGAACACAGACTCTGTGGAGGAGTTTTTAAAGACTCATCTCGATAAAGAAGAAGATGATGAACACGACTATTTAAAAACAAACAAAATTTGATTATATCAATAAATGTGTTTAGTAATTAATTACCTATGTATTTTATTGATTTATCCTTCCCATTTCAAATAGTAAGTATAGAACAGGTACTTACTAGAGATCTATGGCAATCCGCACATGAGAAGCACCGTTTGTGCCATGTGCCATTCTTGGAGTTTTTCTGTTCAGCTGCATAGACTGGGAATCCACAACGAGGGCAGCCCTGGCCCTTGGCTGCCTTCTGGCCAGTGAATGGAAGCTGCTCCATGCTGTAAAATTACATTACACTTATTTTCTATCTATTTACCATGTAGAGTCAATTTAAAAGCTAGCATAATCAGCCTATAATGTTCTCACTACTGGGACACGGTTCTCCTCTCGGTGAGCAGGACTGGGACGTAATGTATCATGCGGGTTGGTAGATGTCACATAATAATATCTTAGAATTTTTGGTTCTAGGGCATGCCGGGTTCCTTACAATGGTTTGAGAGCAGTAGTGATGAAATAATTTACTCAAAGTAAAGTGCCTGTCTGGGTTCAAACCTACAACTCAGTCGCGGCCGTTAATACTGGGCCACCACTGCTCTCATTTAAAAGCTAGGATTAACTTAAATTGAATTTCATTTCATTTCAGACATAATGTTAGGTACCTACTCGGTCAAACCCTAACAATTAAAAAAAGTTGAATATCCAACCAAAGGAAATGTAAGTCTAACATTTGATCAATGGATGAAGAAACTTGTGATATTTCTAAAATGCAAGATAATTTCGCTCATATTCTATATAATACCATAATACTTACTATGTAATAAATTATTGATATACTTACTATGTAACGGCGGGCTCTGAGTCGCAAGAGACGAGGGTTGGGGCGTGGCCAAATCCGAAACCTTTGGGTCCGAAGAGCTTAGCGTAGCAGGCGCGGCAGTGGATCTCCTTGTCGGGGCCGTCGCAAGCCAGCATCGAGTCCAGAGGCCGGTGGCACTCCGCGCAGTTGAAACATTTTTTGTGCCACATCTGTGAGCAAGTAATAATATTATCATGATAACCATAAATGTAGCGAAACTTATGCTTCGTAGGTGCCCTATACTACTTTTTGCTTTAGCTTCGCTTTTTACAAAAATCTGCCTAGTCTTTTCCCAACTACGTTGGGGTCGGCTTCCAGTCTAACCGAATGCATCTGAATACCAGTGTGTTACTTGGATCGACTGCTCTGACCTCCACAACCCAGTTAATAGGTAACACGGTACCCCTTGGTAAGAATGGTTGTCAGACTTTTCGGCTTCTGACTACCCGTATCGACTCAAAGATCTACGAATGACTACCGGGACCAACGGCTTACCGTGCTTTCCGAGGCACGGAGAGGTCTAGATATGTAATGAATGGTCACCCATCCACGAACAGACCGTGGTGCAAACGTAGCTTAACCCTCGATCGACCCGTGCGGTTGTTATCATGCCGAGGAGCCGAGGAGCCCCTCTTTCTTTCAATACAATGCATGACCGTGAGAATATAAAGCTTTTATCACTACTTCAGCACGTTTGGCAAGATACTTAGCGATAGAAAGATAGATAGCGGGATGCTGCTCTATAGTGCTCTTATTAATTTGGTAGTCTTTTGGTTTTTTTTTTTGGTTTTTTTTTTTTTGTGCCGCTAAGACATTCAAGGGACGAAGGCGGCTGGCTTTCCATCCAGCCAAATTTATTAAAATCGAGATTCTTACTACCTAATTAGGAACGGCGGCGTATTACACGCAAAAATAGTCTAAGCTAGTAGAAATCTGTCATCTGTAGGTACTAGGTAGGTACCTGGGCAATAGACATACGAGCGACCTGTTTCGCCCATGTTTCAATAGAATAGTTCGCGATTCATGAGCGGAAACGATAGTCGAGCCATAACCCCCACCGACCCGCAGCTCCTACGTCTGTCGCCCACTTTAGGTACCTACTCTGTCTGTGTGGGGAACAGATCCAATGCTCTAAGGTAGATTGGTTGTCAAATTGCTCGACTTTCCCACTATAATCCCACTGAAATTAATTGCGAAGCAACTAAGATGTTTACAAACAATCAAAACTTACCGTGCCCTTAGCCAGTTGTTGTTCAGCGGCGAAGACCATGCCACCGCAACGCGGGCAGCCCTGGCCCTTGGGTGCCTTGATGGAGGTTGTATCGGGATTGTAATACGGACGGCTGGCGGAAATCTCCTCCTCGCTGTAAACGAACATTACAATATTATAGGGAAATCTCTTATCTTCTCTCCATTCAGGTAATGTCAACTAACGTTAAAAATCAGAGTAAGAAAGTTTTTTTTACTACAGTGGATAGTCCATTGTAAAAAAATCTTACCTTAAGCCATCTGTCTGCAGGAAGCCGGAGCCGCAGGCAAAACCGTAGCCGTGAGGTCCCCATTTCTTGCCGTAGCAAGTTTTGCAGTAAACCTCGGACTCAGGTCCGTCGCAAGCGATGATCGAGTCCAAAGTCTTCGTGCAGTCACGGCACTTGAAGCACTTGCGATGCCATTCGCGACCCTTGGCCAGCACGAGCTCAGCAGCAAACACAACACCTCCACATCTGGGGCAACCTTTGCCGGGGGGCGCTTGAATTGAAGCGGTATTGATTACCGTTGTCTTTGGTGCTTGCTCACTGTAAAACAAATGGAATGTTTGGTGGGAAGAGCTTGCCGCTACCTATAGCTATACAATGTGGGTAAGTACCTCAGTACCTACGAATAACTATGTTAGGTATTATACAGGTGTAATTTTAATCACCGCTATCCTCTTAAGGGGTCATTGTACTCACAATTTTGAACAACTTCTACTATGGGATCAAACAAAAAATCGCGAAAAAAATCAGCTGTTCCGTACATTTTGAAGAGTTCTGATAAATGTAGGGATCAGCTGATATTTTTTTTCGCGATTTCAGGTTTGGTCCCATAGTAAAAGTACAATGACTCCATAATGATGAGTACAATGATCCCCTAAGAGGATAACGGTGATAAAATTACACCCTGTAGAATAACGCTACAAGATTTAATAGAACAACAATTACTTTTTATAACATGCCAAAGATATCAATGTTGTGGTCATTGTGATGATGATACTTATGTCTGGGTATGAAATTATCTATAAATATTGTGCTCTGCTTTTTTACCTTAAATATTCTACCTACCTATCAAATAGATATGTAGGCATCAAGACACATCAAGTTATATATTTCCAGTTTACACTGACCTCTCATTGTAAGGAAATCCTGTACAATGCGAGATCAGCTTATACTGGAACCGAGAGCTTGATCTGTAGCCGTGCGTACCAGAAAAAAACAGCAGTTTCCTAACTAGGTACGTAGATTTAGGTATGTATCTACATAATAGCACCTATGCAATAGGTAAATAGCAAGCAAACAAAATAGTCTTCAGTCTGGTCTATCTGGATCTGCTTTTTTACGCTGTTCCTTCTGCATTACCTATTTAACACCTAGATAAAGTCAATACATACAGGTGCCTAATAGCCAGCTACCATTCCATATCCATACCATTCCACCATAGCTTCCTACCTACGGGTTACATGCGACTGAAAGATATTTCGATTACCAAACGTCAGCTGTTTTAGTTGGCTGGCTATTTTTAGCTATATTTAGTTCTCGTCAACCTTAACGGGACGTTACCTATCTAGCAAGAATTCAACGTGGCAATCTGTTATATAATTGGGTGGTGATTAGATTGGAGTCTGTGGAGTCATGATGGTCCCGGTTTAGCAGTAGACCTATTCATCATGTGCCTAGCCTTTTCCCAACTATGTTGGGTTCGGCTTCCAGTCTAACCGGATGCAGCTGAATACCAGTATTTTACATGGAGCGACTGCCTATCTGACATCCATAACCCAGTAATTAGATAATACGATACCCCTTGGTAAGACTGGTTGACCTATTAATGAAGATGTTAGGCGAATCAGCCACAGATTATATGGTGTAAGTTCAAAACTGGCTGGTCCCGACGATATTAAAATTAGTCCGATCGAGAGCGGAGAGCGCGTTCTATTTTCACATTGGCACGTTGCCATCTCTTGTTTGTATTATAAGCTGTTTTTATGAAAGTGACTATGCGATGGAAATAACCTAAACCTGTCATGTAACCTGAGAAGTATACGTCATGTTACCGAAGCTTCTGGCGAAAATAACTTGCGCAAAGTGAAAAATGTGGTGTTAAGCAATGAAATGTTATGAACGATGAATTCTTGAACACTTAAAACAGTAAAATCTAATTTGCTAAAGCAGTCTATAAGCTAATTGGGATGTTAGATGTTTCGGTTTATCATGAAAACTTGGGAATTTACAGTCCTATAGACTGTCCTTTGGGATCCATCAGGGTCTTGGTGAAACTCTAATAAGTATTGTACCTTTGCCATTCCAAGTCCTTAATATCACACATAAGACCCAGGCTTGACATTCCCCCATGTCCTACGCCTCTTGGACCAAATCTTTGTGCGTAGCATCCTACAGCAAAAGCAAAGCGTTATTATTGCATCTGTAGAGCACACAGCGATCCACGCTCAAACATTTTTGTTTGAATATAATGTCTTGGTACATTGTGTCAAAAGCTGTGCCCTCGCCAGATAAGTCACACGACCGATCCTCAAGCGGTTCTTACCCATTGGCGTAAGGGTCACTCTGCAAGACACCAGCTCCGCCTCCGTAACCATATCCCTTAGGACCAAACTTCTTCCCATAACATACTACAGAGAAAAACATTTAATTAAAACCACGAAAACAAAAAAGCCATGATGAAGATCATGCATCACAGTTAATAGAGTTTGTAATCACTCACAATATTATTTAAATCATGTAGGGACTTGGTAATACTTGTTGTTATGAATATTTTTTATGAAAACTTAGAATTTATAGATAGGTAGATTATGGGATACGAGGAAAAAAAACAAACCTTTGCAGTAAATGTCTTTGTCTGGGGCTTCGCAACAGTTTGTAGAGTCCAGACCTTTTAAGCAGTCTCCGCATTTGAAGCACTCCCTGTGCCACCCCTGGACATACAGTGAATAGTGAGGATACGTCAGGGCATGCAGGGAACATACTAGCCTAGAGGATCACTCGCGTTATTACAATGATACATGATGTTATGGCACGTACAATATATTTATGGGTGGGACATTTAATTGACACGTGGTACATAATTAATCATTCAGATACCTCTGCAGTAAATGTCACCATCTGGCCCATCACAATGCATCATTGAATCAAGGGTCCTGTTGCAATTTAAGCATTTGAAGCATCGCCTGTGATAGCCCTACGGCATAACATTTTGGTTATATTTATATTTGCGTAACTAGCATAAAAAACATATTGGACATAGATACAATTAGAAGGATTAAGTGGATATTTTTTTTTACTTTGTTTAAGCATCTAAAAGCAGCGCAAGCGTCCAAATACGGGCATTTGAATGTACCTAATTATACTTAAATATCATTTAATTTATTGTATGAAGATCCATAGAATCTTACCCGTCCTCTAGCTAACATCTGCTCGGCGGCATATACGAAGCCGCCGCATCGTGGGCATCCTTGCCCAGGCGGTGCCTTGGCGATTTTACGTGGTTCCATACAAGCTCCGTTAGTCCTTGCGCCGTTCCTGTATACATGCCGCAAATCAATAAATGTTCAACAATGTTCAGACCAAGCAACAGGTGACAGAAGAGTAGTTAAAAGCCTCTCAGGCACCGGAAGACTCCGTGCCTCTACATTCTAGTATCGGCCACACGGATTGCGGCTAAGCAGTAGATGCCGGCGGCGCACCTCCGCCGTAATGGGAGAAGGTAAGGGCTCCCGGCCGCCCGCTCCGCATCGGCCTCGCTAAGCACTACACAATATATCGACATAGAGGGCGCTTTCCTTATCCCATCACATGTATATACTATCAGTTAAAGCTAAGACGGAAGCGTTAGCTGAGGGTTAGACAGAGTGTGAGTAGCGAGGAAAGTTAGTCAACATAAGTCGTCTCGGTGCATGCCATCTACGTGCGTCTGGAGCGTTGCTAAGCCAAGGCTACAAATTGGTTTCTCACCGTGGCTCCTTCGTGTGGGGGGCACGCCCCGTTGGGGAGGAAGGGATCGACAGGGCAGGAGCGCGCTCGAGCCGGCGCGCGCCCGGCTGCGCACCGCGGGCGCGCGCGCGCCTCGACCGTGCTCACGTAAACATTACTAACTCAGGGTTGGTAGTCGACTGTTTTTATTTATTTGTGTTTTTTATAAATAATAAATAATACCGATGAACAAATTAAATTAAGCGATAGCGAATAAATAATCCTAACTAGAGTAATTTAAAGTACAGTAAGGCGTGCGTTCGCGAGGCTTCGCTGGTGGGCCGAGATGTGTGTCGGCAACCCGCAAGTTCCGCTGGACGGCTGCTCGCTCAATTCCTGTTGCGACATAAACGGAGACTGGTCATGCACGTGTCAGGCGGCGCGTAATGTACAGCCAGCGCGCGCTTTCTACTGTATAGTATGAGTATATGTACACGCGGTTAATGTGGTTACGCACGGGCCCGGAGGCCGGCCGTCGTTGCGGCCTTAGATAAGGAAAGGCCCTCAGTGGCGCGGGCGGCGGGAGATCTAAGAGGGATGGTACTTACGCATTCTCAGCCTTCAGGTGGTCACCAGTGTCCATGGACAGGCAGCCAGCACCACCGCCGAAGCCGTAGCCTTTTGGTCCGAATTTGCGTGCATGGCAGTTCTTGCAGTACAGTTCACCTTCGTGATCTGTGGAGTTGGTGGAGTCCAGCAACTTCTGGCACAGGCCTGGACAACATAAACATTGAATATAACTTCTATAAGAACATAGAATATAGGTTGCAGTCTGCTATAATCAATCTGCGTAGCCTTTTCCCAACTATGTTGGGGTCGGCTTCCAGTCTAACCGGATGCAGCTGAATACCAGTATTTTACATGGAGCGACTGCCTATCTGACCTCCACAACCCAGTAACTGGGTAATACGATACCCCTTGGTAAGACTGGTTGTCAGATTTTCGGGCTTCTGACGATCCGTAACGACTGTCAAAGATCCACGAATGACAGCCGGGACCAACGGCTTAACGTGCTATCCGAGGCACGGAGGACTTTCGGTATGTAAAGATGGTCACCCATCCACGGACCAACCCCGGCAAGCGTAGCTTAACTTGATGGATCGACCCGTGCAGCTGTTATTACTTAGCCACGAGCTCCTCCTCTTCCTATTGCAGTCGACTATAATATAAATTTTAAAAGTATGTCGGTGGAGATACTCTCATAAGTAGGAAGGTACCTACTTTATGTTATTGCAATAGTGATTGGTGAAGACCCATTGTGCGAGGCTACTGCCCTACCTATTTGGTTAGTCATGTGTATTGTTGGTACATAGGTGTCAGACTATACCACTCTTGAATCTACAATAGCCATTCACGTAAATAAACACTACTCCTATTGGAAAAACATGGAAAGTTTTGAAAATAATGCCTTTGAATTTAATTCATTTTGATCATAACTTGCGTAACATAGGACTAGAACATTCTTTACAGTCCTCGTTTTTTTTCCTTCTTAGGGGAATAAAATTAACAAAAAGTTATAATCAAACTCAAATAACTTCAGTTGCTCTCCCTGTCTCCCATCATCTCATCTCATGAAACTAATAGTTAAGTTCAGTCAATAATATAAATGTAATGCTTATAAAGCTTTTGCAACTGGAGACACTTTTAAAAACTTTAGGCAAAATAAAGCAATCATTCAAAATTATTTTTTAAAGATTCTGCGATGTTAGTGTCAACTGATACACTAGGTAGTATGATCAGCTTCATTTCTCTTTAGAGAAGATCACAAATCCTTATGTTTAATAGTACTATTTTGTACTCTTATAGGTAAACAATGTAAACGCACATAATGTTCATCAACTTACCGCACTTGAAGCACATTTTGTGCCACTTGAGTCCTCCGGCGACTCTCTCCTCAGCTGCGTATACTGATTTGCCGCATTTTGGGCACTTAGGGTTATCTGCTGGTTTGAAAGGCATTGTGCTCGCTTAACTTATCCTGAAACAAAATATTTCTACTTCAAACAATAAGTCACATAAACCAACAGGACCGGCAGACGTGCGACGGGCAGGCGACTTGAAACTTGGCTTCACAACTGCGGCGATGAAATCCCAAATACACTTGAAATCACCATTAATCTTCTGGTTCTCTAAGATCCACTTATCACTATTTATGTAGTAACACATGTAGTTAACACGTTCAAATATTATTTGGATATTTTGTCAAATTTTATTCTAAATGCAACAGCCGTTGGCCGGAGTCCAAGTCGCCTGCACCACTTCAATCTCGTCTGAACGGACACTTTATTGCTCAACAAGCACGTATATCGGGCGGCTTCCTGCGATTGCAACGAGCGCGCGGTTGAAAGAATGTAGCGAAATATGGAACGTTGGGCGGGCGGCGCGCGTGGGCCGATGCGCCTGCGCTCCTAATTTGGGGCGTTCAGGTAAAGTTACGTTGCTGGAGCGAGCCGATGCAACTCTAATAATAGTTTCACATAGAGAAGACTACTATGTTTCACTCGCGGTTAGGTTAAGTTATGCAATAAGAATAGGTTAAATGTCACTTTCACTGGAATAATGACCTGTTCGTCGAAGTCGCTGCGGGATGAAGCTCCCGGACGCGTATACAGTTCAGGGCGTAGATGCCGAGACTGCGGTGCGCGAAGTTCGAATGATGCGCGAGGGCAGCGGGCGACCGTAGTCTATGCGCGAGTTGCACACGGCCCCAGTGGGGGGGGCGAGCACCGCCTTCGCCTGCGCTACACCCTCAGCTACCCCACGCACAACCCTCAAGCAGAGGTACCCTACTTCTTCCTATACTTCTTCACCCCATTAAGTACCTACAGACTTTTTAATTTTGAATTTCGAAACATGTACTTAGTATGTAGTGGGTAGCTCTATAGGCGTTGTTTAATATTTTCTAATAAGATTGCAACGAAAATTCTGTGGATAGGTAGGATCCCTTCTGGCTATGAAGTATAGACATTACCTACCTATTAAACTTTTAGTAAAACCTATAATTTCCTGACTCTTCACCCCTGTTATTGTCGAACCACCAAATGAAAACTTGTTTTGTGTTTAAATTAATATTTATAACGCTACCTGCTAAACTGGACCAAAACTAGCAGGAAGCAGCTTAATCCAGGGCCTTTACCGGTCAACGTTGTTGCCCAATCTGACATGTATAAGAAAGGTGTCCCAGAAAAGTGGTCCCATGGAGAAAGTTGTTCACTTTGATGGTCATAGCTAACTATGGACACGCTTTGACGAACATACCTAGATCTACTAAAACATCCCTGCGATGGTCAATTCATGGATGATAGAATAGACGTGTGATTGTGATGCCGCGACCACATTAACGTCTACGTCAATGCCCATCATCGCCATAAACATCGCGGTAGTTAAATTCGGTCAAATTATCGCGGTAAGTGGTGGCTACACAGATACGGCTAATGCCCTTCAACGCGATAATCAACGGCATATCCCGTTAATGTGGCCGAGAGATGATTATTAAAAAAATCAGCAATGGCTTATTTTCAGTTTCAGTACCAACCCATAATAGCTGTACCTTACCGGAACCGCATGAATGACCTTAATAATTATTTTCATATTTCCTTAGAACAATAATTTATAAGTAAGTAGTTTACATATTATATTATGTTAAAATAAAATCAATAACTTTACACATTTCATTGGATAAATATTTCAGTGGCTCCATGCGTTAGTGATTTTATTGAGATCAGTTTTGTGTCATGGTTTTCTGGTATGACCAACTTATACAGTGGTATAAATTATGACCACTGTCCTGGTCCTGACCATTCTGACCAAATCAAGTGTGATTTGAAAGGTAGGGTCATAATTTTATTTATCAGAAATAAGGACAAGCTTGTGCGGGTCATTCGACACCCACCATAGATCTCTCTAGAAACTTCATGTTCTTCGGTGACTTACAAAGGGAACATATGTTTTCGTATATATTTCCTACATTGCTCATTGAAAAATAAATAGATCTTGGCACACCTTATACGGCAGAATATGACTGGTCTGATTTCAGATGTGTCTGCAATCAGTTCTGCAAATAAAGGAATCAGTAATTAATCACTCAAGTGTTTTCATCATCGTCAGAGAAAGTGTAGCATAGCTAGATGTACCTATGTATAAAATACGAGCATAAAATACGAAGGTATACATAGACCTTCGTATTTTATGCTCGTTAGTCATACATGGAGACAAAACATCAAAGGGCAACAGCCCAACAACATTCATTGCGTTGGTAGAATAACTTGAAACACGTGTACATTCAACAAAAGAGATATCTAGGCAGGGTATACTAACATATTTGTATGTGAATTGCTTCATGTTCAATTTCGTGACTATATACAATTTAGTGTTGGTGTGTTACAATGTAGGAGTATTGCAAAAACAAAGTAATATATATGAAATTGAACATGAAGCAATTCACATACAAATATGTTACTCTACCTTGCCTAGGTATATCTTTTGTTGACTGTACCTAAATAACACTAGATATACCTATAGGCTTCTACACTCATCATTTCATGGTGATAACAAGATGCACTACTGCAGCATATTCATCGGTCTACCTATCTACCTATACTGTATGTAAGTAATCGGTTTTTCTTTTATGCGTGTATATTTAGGTATTATTTTTAGCAGATATCTAAATAAATGTAACTTTTTCCTTCACTTATCTATCAACCTTGTAGGGATAGGTAAATAAGGCTAAAATAATATAATACCTACTGTTCCAATTGTAATCACCTGAATTTGAGCATTTGAAAAATGGTTTGGTTCACAATTCAACCACCGTGTACAATTCTGCTCTAAGTAGGTACCGATACCATGAGTGACTGATATCAATTTTCCAACTTACAGACATGAAGATAAAAGGTTTTGGTTTGCCAGTGTAACAGATTTTCAGATTTCTGACGTAGGACGAAATGTGCACCCATAGATATCCGTGTGCACCAGACTATACATAAAGGATAAAAAAAAAGATAAAATAAAAAAGGTTTATTGGCTACGGATAAATCATTTGCAAATTACGATGTTCAGTTCCACGTTGTTTTATAATAAATATTGTATAATTATGATATTAATGTGTATTTTATGAACTTAACTCGCCCACGAGTCGTGCAGAATTTGATATAAGATTGGTGTATTAATAACTGTAAGTACCTATTGCAGGCCACTGCTTGCAGATTCCGCGCTGATTGACAAGATCAATGCATTTGCAAAATTAGAAAATGTAAGTACCTAGCTAGTGTAGGTAATCGTAAGCATATTATAAGTTGGCGGGTAATTGTAATACTTTATAATACTCTGGTTCGATCTAAATTAGAAGCAGATGCATGTGTGTGAAATCCCTACACTGCAACTCAAACGTTGATGCTGGAGAAGGTCCAAAAAACCTTCCATAAGTTCTTGTTTAAAAAAGTGCACAAGTATTTTCCGTACATGTACCCAACGAATTACCTTTTTGGGATGTTGGGTTACAATTCCTTGGAAGTTAGACGAGGTTTGAATCAGATTGCGGTAGCCTGCAAAACCCTCAGAGGGCTTATCGACTGTCCTGAGCTACATAACCTATTTTGTCAATTATATGTGCCTGGCAACTATATAGGTCACCGCCACAGTAAGAGGCACAAATTGTTTGCTCGGCCAGCATGTCGTACGGTCGCTAGAGCAGAGTCGCCGGTGTGTCGGACTCTGGAAGCCCTCAATGCCCTCCTGGCAGTCAATCCTGATTGTGATCTGTTTGCCGATGAATGGAGAGAGATAAAGCGAGTGTGTCTAAAGTTTTGCGAGAGAAAGTATGAGAGAATTTCCACTGTTATTTATTAAGTATGTAGTAGATATTACAATATTAGTATTGTGTTTCTAGGTTAATTATTGTAATTGGTGTATAACCGTTTTAATTAACTATAAATAAATAAATAAATAAATTGTATTCAGAGCATTTTCTTTTCAGGAATGCATTTAAGTAAATGCTTTCCTGAAAAGAAAGTGATTCCGTATAAAGTTTTCATTTCCGGCGAAGTAAAAACTGTGACCAGAGATTAAATAGTGACCGAAACAATAGTTAAAATAACGTTTGGCATAAGCATATGTGTTCAATATAGTTGATTAATTGCAGCAAGTTATGACAGGGTGCCAACCTGCCAACCGGTTGCCGAACTCGTAACTGCAATACTTACTTATTAACCTCGGTCGTTTTTTTAGGGTTCCGTACCCAAAGGGTAAAACGGGACCCTATTAGTAAGACTCCGCTGTCCGTCCGTCCGTCTGTCACCAGGCTGTATCTCATGAACCGTGATAGTTAGACGATGTATTAGATAGACGATGATGATAGTTAGATGATGTATTTCTGTTGCCGCTATAACGACTAATACTAAAAAACAGAATAAAACAAATATTTAAGGGGGCTCCCATACAACAAACGTGATTTTTTTTGCGTTTTTATAGATAATGGTACGGACCCCTTCGTGCGCGTCTCCGACTCGCACTTGGCCGGTTTTTTATATATAGCTTTTATAACTAGCTGACCCGACCGACGTTTTCCTGTCTAAATTTCAATAGAAAGTGCACTTTGAGTTTTCCCGAATTTTACAATTTTCCCGGCAACTTTTCAAACATTTTCTTTCATACAAACCTTGTCATAACAATTACAAACGCAACAAAAACCGAATTAGCCAAATAAGTAGGTGCAACTGTTCTGAAGCGAGGCACTTACATAAAGTTGATAAAGCAATACACACAACAGTTAAACCCACAACCAGGCACAATGAAGGGTTCCGTAGTTGGGATTAATTTATCCCAAGTACAAACTTAACATTGTAATTGTAAAACATGTTCTCCCATACATTCCAACTGCAAATGTAAGTTTGTACGCACAATATTGAGAGATTTACAATGTTATTTTAAGACCATATGCTTCTTATTGGTTTCCTGTAATCTATATTATGTATAGAACTAGTTAGGTACTGTATTTTTTTTTTAAATTTTAAGCTCAGTAGTTTCCGAGCTAAGGGGGAATGGTAAATGTTCGCCTATTTTCAATAACTTTAAAACAATTTATTTTAAAATTATAAAAAACTGGTTTTGAGACCCTTACAGTAAGCCCTTTCATTTGATATACCTACTTAGTTTGCAAAACTTTTTATTTTTTTATTGTCTTATTTGCCCCCAAAAGTGACCCCCATATTCAAAACTCAGTTATGTACGTTACACGTCCATATTTAGGTCACAGAAATTCACATGTGTAGCAAATTTCAACTTAATCGGTCCATTAGATTCGGAGAAAATTGGCTGTGACAGACAAACAGACAAACGAGTAATCCTATAAAGGTTCCGTTTTTTCTTTTTGAGGTACGGAACCCTAAAAATAAAAACATTGAGATGAACAACAATCTTTCACCACACTGTCTATTTGTTCCATGTAGGTAGGTAGGTATTTACAAGAAAGTAAAATCAAGATGCATTTTACATAAACCAAAAACAGCTGTTATGAATTTTGCGACCAGCTCACCAGCTGATACAGTGCCCATCGAGATTTATTAAAATAACAATGTAGCTTGGTCAGCGTCATCTTCAATTCTTGAGCTGGTTTTCAGTGTAAACCGTTTCACGGACACCTTTTTATGGTTCTGTACCTCAAAAGGAAAAAACGGATATAAAACCCTTATAGGATCACTTCGTTGTCCATCTGTCTGTAAAGACCCTTTGTCTCAGGAACGCGTGGAGTTATCAAGTTGAAATTAATATCAAATACGTAGGTCTATGGTCCCTTGGAGTCCTAAAAAAATCAAGTTTCTCAGTCAACGCAATAAAAAAATACGGTCATTTATGCGACATACTCGTATTTTTATACTCGCAAGTAAATCAAAACTTTTGGGGTACCTCCCGTACACCTAGAATCATGAAATTTGGCATGAAGGCTTCTGACGACCCGTAACGAATGTCTAAAATCTACGAATGACAGCCGGGGCCAACGGCTTTACGTACTTTCCGAGGCGAGGTGTCTTAATGGTCACCCATCCACGGACCAACCGCGGTAAGATCGATTGTCCCGTGCGGCTGTTATTACTTAGCCACAAGCCCCTTACTATTCCTATCATCAATGTTCAGCAATTAAGAATCTAACATCAGACCTAACAACACGTCAACATGGTAATCAAAACTAACCCATTACAACCGAATTGGAGATGGCGTAAGTTTCTACTTTCTACGAAATAATAATGAGTGTATATTATACGCTTAAAAATACACCTGTCTAGAATAACAAAGTTTCAGACGAAAATACCTGCTACCATGTCAATGATATATGAACTCGTAGAAACATTCCGAATCGGGCATCATTGGACATAAATATATAAATGTGAATCATGAATTTGGCAAGCAACATCTGTCCATAATAACGTCGGCAATGAGCGAGGTCTGCGCGAACGACAAAGTGCTAATATTGAAGTGTAAACAGATGGACGAACATCGTGGTCTCGCCGAGCACGCTGAGCACAGTCAGTGTGCACAGTGGCATCCTGACCGCGTACTCATAGCGACAGAAATAACAACAAATATACCTACTGCTTATTATGTTTACAATTAGTCCAGTACCGTGTCACATTGTGGCATACATAATACTGCTCTTGCCAACTTGCACTCGCACCTGCCCATCTATTAATATTTTTTCATAAAAATAACTATGCTCAAAATTAATCTCCTGTGCAATGATTGAATCCTCACGTGTTAATGAATAATTGTATTGTTTATAGATTGTGACATCATTAGGGATATCTATCGATCATTGCGGTGTGCGAGATCATTGACGTAGGTACTTACCTACATTCAAAACCGTTTATAACCACATCGTTTAAAACGACGTAGGTACCGGTTATAACGACGAAATTTTGAGGTTCCAGCATTTCTTGGCTGTATAACACTAACGGATCCATAATCCGACGGTCCCTTCAAAGTCGTTTTAAACGGTTATGAAGTATTTGGAATCGCATCAAGATTAATATTGGATATAAACATAAACAAACTCCATTTTCCGGATGTTTTTAGTAAACAGCATGCGTGTGAGCTGTGAAGGAATACCTAATTATGCAATAGCCACTACACGTTGTGCCTACATAAGTATTAGGTACCTACTTTTAGCTATGCATTAATTTCTAGAGTCCTTCAGATATCCTGCAAGATGTTGCAAGATGCCATGAATACAAAACACAAAACACAGGATGATTTACGCGTATTAATAAATCATCGTAAAGGTAGGTAGTTATCTACCTACATCAATAGATTTTAATGAACCTTGAAAATCAGGGAACGGGTATGTACGATAGAGTAATTTATTACGGAAATGTGCCTACGTAGAACTCGTTCATCAAATCTATTTCCGGTATAATACCAAGATGAAAATCTAAATGGATTTGAAGAATACCTTATATGCTTCAAATAGCTTCAGGCACTTTGTTACGAGAGCTACTAGAATAATCACCATTATCTTGCTTATTAGAGGGGCATTCACGGCAGTCTGCTATGCCGTCCACTGCATTATGCAGGATTGTGAATGTTGTCGCAGCCTGCTTGGCGTCCGGCAGTACCGAGCAGGCTTTACCTTGGGCTTTAAGAGGACGGCAAAGCGGACTGCCGTGAATGAGCCCTTTTAGGTAAGAAGGTAGTCTGCTTGGCGCCGCTCTACCGTTAGAACTTTACCTATTCCTCTACTGAAGAGGGTTTTAAAGCATTTGTAGGTATGTAGACATTTATTTTACTAATAGGTACATATTATAATGCTTCGTTTGCCTCTTCATCTAAAACAACCGAGTATTTTGTTCGAAATTTTCTGCGAATGAGTAGATAGTCAGTAGGTACCTTCCGACTAAAGAAGTTGACAATGATTCGTTCATGGTCCTATCCATATATGACGGTGAGGGTCAGTGCATTGCAAGCGACCATATGTTGCAGTTTATGACGTAACAACACTATTCTATTAATCTCACGTGTATTCTTCTTTATATATACCTACCTACAGATAAATCTTAGGTGTCTGCAAGTAATGTCAAAATAACAGCTTCATACTAAATGCTTATTATGAAACTTTATAAAATATTTACAATACTTATAAAAAAAAAACAATTTGTAAAATGTTTGTCTGTCTGTCTGTTTGTTCCGGCTAATATCCGAAATGGCTGAACCAATTTTGACGGGAATCTGATGTTATAAGGAGTAACTTAGGCTACTTTTATTTTAGAAAAAGAATTAGGGTTTCGCGCAAAAAAATTAAAAACCCCTGAAATTGTGATCAAAATCCTATTCAAATAGGAAAGTATTGACATCCCCGCGGGTGAAGCCGCGGGCAACAGCTAGTAATTTCTATGACTGAATATCACAAATCATATTTTTGATTTTGTCTGTGCTACAATTTTCTATTTTTTTATTTTAAAGCATACCATCAGTTCTTTTGACGCAGGTAACGAGTTATCTAATATTTCAAACATAAGTCTGAGAACATCGATATTTTTGCACCGAAATTTATCACGAGCGACATAAATTTTATGGCCGTGAAATGGTCTCTGAAAAATGTCTTACGTGAAAATTTTACGTTGGCATGTTTTCAAACCTGTCCGTATCTCGATCGCACCCCCTTTGTGACTCTTCATGGCTTACCGAGTGAGTTAAACACCTGTCCAACGTAATTACCTCGTAATATTTACAATGACAGATCTTAATTGCCTTGCAAATACCTGGATTGAATGAAAAGGCATGAACATTACAAAGGGATGAACTTGCTAGGAGAGCATCCAGCATGTCTGTCTGTGGATCTGAGCCGATCGTACCCATTCCCTTCAACCAGTTACGCAGGTGGCTACAGGAGTTCACCCATACACAAGCGGAGAGTTGGTGGTCCTCGACAGCAGGTTGCAGGCAGTCCAGGGAGGCCATCCCGTCCCTGGATGGCACGCTTACCAGGCGATTATTACGTCTGGACAGGAACGGGCTGCGCCTGGTGACGGGGACCATCACTGGACACTGCTCACTAAACAAACACTTCCACACAATAGGAATAACGGACAGTCCTCTGTGCAGGGCCTGCATGGAGGCTGAGGAAACCGTTGCGCATGTGCTTTTTGAATGCACAGGCGTCACCCAGATTAGAACAGAAACTCTCGGAATATCCCGATCTTTCACAGATGTTCTTAACAAACCCGGAGATTTGATTAAATTCTGGAGGGAGGTGGGCTGGTTGGAATAAACCCCCGACGGCCGCCATGGCCCACGCACAATGGTCCACATGAAGGACTAAGTGCGGAAACCAAATCCTATAACATAGAACATAGAGAACATAGATGAAAAGGCAACTGCATAATGTAACCTGCCTCTGTTCGTTATTTAACCTTCGAAGCCAAAGACAAAATTCCGAGACTCGTAATCTATGTATAATGTGGTTTCTTCGCAGCAACAGTGAAGCTTTCCTTTCAGATCATCACCTGTTACATTTTCTGACACAATCATCAATCTCGTTCGGCCGATGAGTAACGTTATTGTTCAACACAATTTTAAGTAAGCGGAGTAAAGTTTTTATAAGTAGGAATGTTATGGATCCGGGATTGTATAACATTCAGGTGTGTATGAGTCAATCGGCGGTGGCAGGTGTGGTGGCTCTCGGCTCTCCATGGAGCGTGTGGGCGACGCTAAAATAAAATGGAAGCCGCAAGCACCTCGCGAGTGTTACTCATGAAACAGAAGTCATCGCCGGTCGAGCATTACATTACTCATGCTGCTGCCGTGCGCAGCCGCACTCCCACGCAAGAGCAAAATTTCATAGGTACGAACAGTTTTAGCCGTTACTTCTACTGAAACACAATCTTAACAATCAGTCTGCTTGTGGCGCGGGAGATCGCGTTTAAGAAGATAGTTACATATACTTTGTGTGTTTATGTATTCACATTCACATTATGTATTCACATTCTTAGCTAATGGAAGTTTTAATTGTTTTGATAAATCAATATGGCGTAATTCCCTGAAAGTTAATTATTTGGTCAAACAAACCTACAAGTATCTACCTATACTGTACAATATTTACAGTTTATAGTAAACATAAACAATAGTTAAAACAATAAAATGTCTGAAAAGAAATTCTTGGTCATTAAATTGTGTAGAACACTAAACAACGAATTAATTACATTGTCAAGTAAGTATTTTCACTTTCATTCGGAGTTTACATCTGTTTATTTTTCCGTTGCACGAAACATTTTGCTGTTTCTTATCTCATCATTAGTTTCTAGACCGAGAGTTATTTTGTATTTAGTTTAGGTACAACTATTTTTGAAGATTCGCTAACTGTGATACTAAATTTAAATACTTAGGCCATTAGTTGTTACCGAGTAGATACTATATTTAAAAGCATTCACAGACAGACTGGTGGCGCGTTTTGTAAATAACTTCAAAGAAAGTTACTTCGTTACGTTAGCGAGTTAGTGCTTATTGCAACATGCTTAGATGACGATGTTAACGTTGATGGACATGAGCATTTGAGTTCATGGACCTAGGCACATGGAACACGTGCCAGCATAGACCACTGGTAATTTGGCAAGTATCTAACAAATCTTTCAATTCCTTGTCATAAAGGCTATGGCATCCAACTGCCTATTGGTATAAATGTAAAAAAATCTGTGCGAACTCATCAAACAGTTGTCACAATAAATTACAAAATAAAAAAAACCCTGACAGTCAAAACGCTGTACCGATTTTGATAAAACATGTCTAAGAACCACAACTAGAAAACCTGCTTTCAAGTCAAAAAAACCGCATCCAAATCGGTTCACCCGTTTAAGAGCTACGGTGCCACAGATAAACACAGACAGACACACACAAATACACAGATACACACACCTAGGTAACGGTCAAACTTATAACACCCCTTTTTTTGCGGCGGAGGTTAAAAAGGGATTGTGTTTGTGCATAGAACATAGAGCAACACGGCCCCCTCCGCCGGGGGCCGTGTTGCTCTGTGTGTTTTGTGGTACCTATGAATGTTATAATATGCATTATAGGTAGGGCATGTAATTCAATTATATCCACTTCCGAATTTATTTAAAAATTAAAGCAACACGTTATAAATAGGCATGTAGACGATCATTTTATTATTTTTCTAATTTCTTATAACACCCATAGTTACGCATTATTTATTAAATTATCGCTAAGTATAACTATATTATGTTTAAAGTTTAATAATATTTGCAAATATTAGTGTCAGCTCTCTTTTTCAAAGTTGAAACTAATTTACTAATTTATTATGCGTGGACGCATAAATTTCTTTCAGTGAACTATAATAATAACCTACTTGGCAGATGCAGTATTACAAACGAAAATTCATTAAATTACCAACAGCATACACTTTTTTCAAGATCAAACAACAAATTCATGAAATCTAAAAAAAGTTTTGCACTACCCACCTATACATAAGACTATCGTATGTACTTGGCACGTGAAAATGTCGCACAAGCTTTTAAATTACTTTTTATATAAATACTTACACCGCATTATATGATAAGATGTCTTATGTATTCGGTAGCATCATCTTTTCTAATACCTCAAGGTGAAATTGTCAATTTATTAAAGAATAAAGTTAGTAGCGAAACCAAGGCCAACTAAATAGTATTCAGCATATTTGAAAAACTAATTTTCTAGAAACAGATAGCAATCTATTTTTGTGTGTGTGTATTATTTATAAACAATATTGAAGACTTCAATTAATTCAGACTTATAATGTGATTGCGGAATAGCGTTGACTCCTTAATGCTCTAATTTATCAGTTTGTGAATACATAAATTCATGTATTACGCTAACAGAAGCAATCTGCCTAGCCTTTTCCCAACTATGTTGGGGTCGGCTTCCAGTCTAACCGGATGCAGCTGAATACCATTATTTTACATGGAGCGACTGCCTATCTGACCTCAACAACCCAGTAACTGGGTAATACGATACTCCTTGGTAAGACTGGTTGTCAGACTTTCGGGCTTCTGACGACCCGTAACGACTGTCAAAGATCCACGAATGACAGCCGGGACCAACGGCTTAACGTGCTTTCCGAGGCACGGAGGAGTATCGGTATGTAATGATGGTCACCCATCCTCGGACCAACCCCGGCAAGCGTAGCTTTACCTGATGGATCGACCCGTGCGGCTGTTATTACTTAGCCACGAGCTCATTACGCTAACAGAAGCCCACCTCAATAATTCCCTTTGTGCGCCACGTTGCTATGCGCGGCTAGTGAAATTTACAACTAATAAAACAGCTATTTTGGTCTACCCATCTACTAGAATAGAATGTTCAGCAACAAAATATTTCCTGACTATTGCAACATATAAGATTCCCAGTTTATTTTAATGTGCATTAGGGATTAGTTTCTAATGTTATTTATGGTTTTAATTAATATGGTGAGGCGAAAATTACCTTTGTCTTATTTTACGGGAATGTGGTAACATAATAGGGGTGCATTAACCGACTTTCAGAATCCTCTGTTAGAATTAGAGTAGAAAAAGAAAATAAAAAGTTTGTTTCCTGCATCGTCTGAAAAGCCGTGCGCGGACGCAGCATAGTCGCGCCTGCCGACCGACTCTATTTCGGTCGACAGAACGCGCGGGCGGGCGGTGGCCCGCCGCTGGAGTCCGATCGTTTCTCGGAAAATCCAGATTATAGAACACATCACGTAATTTGGTAAGAATACCGGCTAATATAATTAAACTTCAGAGAAGAATACGTTTGTAAATACTTGCAGCACTACACTAACACTAGGTCCCCGACTCCTCATACTGGGCAAATGTCCTACGCTCCTCAAGAACTATATCTACCTAAAAATAACCTAAGAGCATCTGAAATCGTCTTAATACACATCTGTTGCATGATGAAATACAACTCTCATGCTGCCGCCTACAAATCAGGATTATGTTATCGAACTTGTTATTCTCCCGTTTTGGTCGAGCAGTCTATTTCAGTCGAAGTAGACCGCGCAATAAAATGGAATGGCTCTCAATCCACCCGGAATTTTCCGATGTTGTAATCATAACATAATATTAGAAATGTATAAATTTCTTTCAGGAAGCCTTTATGGAAAGTTCTCGGGTCCAGCACGACCAGACAGACGGGTTCGTTGACAGCACCTGGGTGACGCAGCTGGATGCTTGCCGAGTGCGTCATATCCAAAATTTGACTTAACCATTAGACGAATAGCTAAACTATTTGCGTTGGAAACCGAGCCAACAATAAGTTACCTACTCCGCGGGTGATTTCATTGTGGCCGCCAGGTAGAGTGCGTAAGACATGCATTAAAACGCGCATGAAACTGAAACTGATGTCTTTGAACAGTTATGCTCAAAATAGTTTCCTACATAAACGTGAATTTATACGTACAAAATTAAAATCTATTTCAACTAATTGGCCGACAAGCATTTTACAATTTATGGTCCACCATTATTGTATTTTCGGTTTATAAATATGTACTTTGAAAGAGCAATACAATCCACTATACAGGGTGACTTTATGTATTCCTTCCAGGTCGTAATAGTGCGACCCATTTGCAACAATTAAGCACCTCATAAAGCCTAGGTGAAAATTTATGGGATTCGAAAAAACCCAAATGTATTTTTGGACATTTCACAGAATTCGTCACTAAATATCACTTTTCTCTAAAGTCTCAAATTGAATGGCCTTCATTGCTATTGCAATTGGGTAAATAGTACTTTAAAAAACCTTCCGGTGTAACCAAATTTTTTAAAACATCAATCAAGGAACAAGTGTATTAACCATTTCCAAAAATTATCTACGCGGAGTACCTAATTGCGTAACACACTAGCAGTAACAATAAACATTCATTGCGTTATTTACGTTGTTGAGCAGACACATTTTTCGAACATTATGAACCAATGGATTAGCAATATCCTTCAAAATCATTCAGCACCCTAGTTGCGTAATACACTATCAATCACAACCTGAACGATTTCGAAGCGTATTCGTATTAATCCATTGCTTCATATGTTCGAAAAATTTGGCTGTTCAACAACGTTAATACCGTAATGAAATTGAACTGTCAAAATTAAATCGATTCCTACTGTAAGTGTGTAACGCAATTGCACCGCAGATTGTGATTAAAAGTGTGTTACGCAATTAGGGTGCTGTTATCTCAAAATTTTACTATGATTGCAACATGATTTGATTTGATTTTTTTGATTTTTTGTGTTTACTCGCTGGTCATGGTTCACTTGTCGCTTAGTTTCTGCGAGGTCGCCTGACCTTACTCCTCAGACTACTCTAGATTTTTTATGTTTGGGGTCATAAAATATGACCCCGAAATGTACCGGTGTCGAGTATACTAGGATTTTCATATGAAAAGCCTTGTATACTCGCCACCAGTGTCATCAAATTTTACTATGGCATTAAGCGTACAGATTGCGACATGACTCACGGTCTGTGAGTCATGTCGCAATTTGTACGCTTAATGCCATAGTAAAATTTTGAGATAACAGCACCCTAATTGCGTAACACACTTTCAATCACAATCTGCGGGGTAATTGCGTAACACACCTTACAGTAGGAATCGGTTTCATTTTGACAGTTCAAATTCATTGCGTTATTTACGTTGCTGAGCAGTCAAATTTTTCGAAAATATGAAGCAATGGATTAGCAATATGCTTAGAAATCATTCACATTGTGATTGATAGTGTATTACGCAATTAGGGTGCTGAATGATTTTGAAGGATATTGTTAATCCATTGGCTCATATTGTTCGAAAAATGTGTCTGCTCAACAACGTAAATAACGCAATGAATGTTTATTGCTACTGTTAGTGTGTTACGCAATTAGGTACTCCGCGTAGATAATTTTTGGTTAATACTCGTACACTTCTTCCTTGTTAGATGCTTAAAAAAGTTAGGTTACACCGAAAGGTTTTTTAAAGTAGGTACCTACTGTGTACCCAATTGCAATAGCAATGGAGGCCATTCAATTTAAGACTTTAGAGAAGTGATATTTATTGACGAATTCTGTGAAACCATTTGGGTTTTTTCGAATCCCATGAATTTTCACCTAGGCTTTATGGGGTGCTTAATTGTTGCAAATGGGTCGCACTATCACGAGGAAGGAATACATAAAGTCACCCTGTTTATACTTATTTAGTAGGGCAATTGAAAATTCTGGCTTTTACGACATATCAAACTGAATGCCAATTTAGATGAAAACGTAGTGCTTTCTCTAATGCACTATTTTCCGCAGGGAAAGAATCAAGGAGTTTGATATTGTGAAAAACTTTGTTTTATTTTATTTCCTACCCATTCGTAAATGCAGCTAACTGTCATAACACGAATGAGTAAGTATTTGGTTATTTAATCTACTACATTATTTATGTACTCAGTGTGCTGTGGTAAATCGCATGCCGACGTTAAGGGGATACGTCGATAATTTTCTGTTTTTAAACTTACAGTAAAATCAAATGTATATGGTTAAATCATTTGGATTTTTCATATGTGTTATTTGTCTATATTGTCTACTTCTGTGCTAAAACCAAAACATGAAGAGGTACTTGAAATTTTTTCAACAGAAAAAAAAAACCAAAAGTAGTACCTACTGTCTATTTTCTGTTTTATACGATTATACGTAAACAGTTCCTTATTGTCCAGTAAATTTTGCTTTAAATCGAAGGTATTCAATTAAGTTAAGAACTTACTAAGCTAAAAATAGCATTTTGTCATAAATCTACATTTACGGTGCGCGTGCGTCACGCGCGTCAAACTAGACAGCCATAACGTTTCACTTACACACCGAGCTAAACCACACATCGATGTAGGGCCTTAATAGTCACCTATTGTTAGGTAACAGTTAATTACCCAATACCTAAACATTTTCTAATTTAATCATCAATGCAAGTCAGATTAGATCAATATTTTTTATCATAAAACTGTATTTTACTTACTTATCAACAATTCCTGTGACTGTTGAAACTTAACCTTACCTATTTGATATATTAAGAAGGTAAGTTCTGTTCGAATATATCAAATAAGACTAGGTGTAGGTTACCTCCCATGCATTAGTCAATCAATCTGCCTAGCCTTTTCCCAACTATGTTGGGGTCGGCTTCCAGTCTAACCAGATGCAACTGAATACCAGTATTTTACATGGAGCGACTGCCTATCTGACCCCACAACCCATTAACTGGGTAATACCATACCCCTTGGTAAGACTGGTTGTCAGACTTTCGGGCTTCTGACGACCCGTAACGACTGTCAAAGATCCACGAATGACACCCGGGACCAACGTCTTAACGTGCTTTCCGAGGCACGGAGGAGTCTCGGTATGTAAAGACGGTCACCCATCCACGGACCGACCCCCGCAAGCGTAGCTTAACCTGATGGATCGACCCGTGCGGCTGTTATTACTTAGCCACGAGCTCCTCCCATGCATTAGTCAGCATTAAAATAACTTATCTGTAAATTAAACCTAAATGATTAGTCTATTGCACTTTGTTTACTATTTATTGAATTCAATTGCCAAAACTATAAGATACTAAAGAGACCAACCTCCATGACATCATCGTCATAATCATTTCAGCCGGCAGACGTCCACTGCTGGACATAGGCAAGCACCGCCACTTCAACCTGCACCCTAATTGCGTAACACATTATCAATCGGAGTTGCGTTTCATTTTGACAGTTCAACAACATTCATTGCGTTATTTACGTTGTCGAGCAGACAACTTTTTTAAACATATGAAGCAATGAATTAGCAATTTGTTTCAAAATGAAACCAACTCCGATGATAATGTGTTACGCAATTAGGGTGCTGTTCTGTGTTCGATAACATATCAGTCAGCAACTAGGTACCTTCGCGGACATTTGCGGTGAACCACTTTTCGACCTTATTACTATGCTGATAAGGTTCAAAAGTGCTACACCGCAAATGCCCGCGCTGTTTCATAGATAGAGTAAATTTTGCATGGAAAGGAAATCCTAGTCAGTGCATTTTAATCGGAAGTAGTACCTAGTTAGATAGTTAATTTACAAAAAAAAATGCGTTTCCCAAGGTGAGTCCTGCACCCTAATTGCGTAACACGTTATCAATCGAAGTTGGTTTCCTTTTGACAGTTCAACAACATTCGTTGCATTATTTACGTTGTCGAGCAGACAAATTTTACGATCATATGAAGCAATGGATTAGCAATTTGTTTCAAAATGAAACCAACTCCGATCGATAATGTGTTACACAATTAGGGTGCTGGTTCCGCAAAGATGTAGTGTGGTGGTTATATCTACATCATTGTTTTGTGTAAGTATACCTATAGTACTGCCGATATAAACATAACCTATTTCCAGAATACTCCAAACCATACAAATGTTTACTGTATCGAAGCCCAAATCAAATTAAACTGAAAACAAAAGCAGTGCTGAAAGAGGCAAATGTTATTGGATTTACCAGAAAATGTACCTACTATATTTATATTGTTTTATAGTTTTATACATTGTTTCCCTTTTCCTTGAAGACTTAGGTGGTGACACTGTTTAGTGCACTAAACATATATTAGGCAAAAATACGGAAAAACGAATAAGAAAGTAGGAAAATGAAACGATTAGATATGCGTAGGTAGACCTACAACCAGCTGTGCATGCTCCAGACTGAAAAATGCTGCATGGTGACGATCTAAAGCAAATAGTAGTCTATGAGCTAAACAATGCGTTTAGAAAACCAATGACTAATGATGTCAAGGAAAATGACAGATTTTTATTATTCATGGAAGCCAAAAAACAAGATTATCCTAGAAACATTGTGTTTAAGACTCATTTCCCAGTATAAATGATTAAATAAAACAATAGTCCCGTACTTATACAACATGCCGCCCCAAAGGCGACATTCCTTCATCACGCGGATAGCGCTAGTGGTCAGTAATCATAAAAATTATATTAAGATAAAATAATTCTTGCGATTGAAAAAAATAAATTTCAATCAAACTAAATAATAAATTTATAACCAAAATTAAGATCACTCTATGCAAAAGACTCATTCATGATGCTATTGTTCTATGCCAGCTGGTAAAAGGTCGATAACCAACATCTTTTTGTTCATTGTTTGTCTATTGTTCTGATCCAGCCGCTAAGTAGCTTCATGGAAAAAAACTCCGAGCGGGGCGTGGCCTTTTTTTTCTCGTTCGTTACAATCGCATCTCTGCGCTCCAAGATACTATTTTAGAAAATTGTAAATAAATCAATAAATATTAACGTTTAATGAAATAAAAATATCTTTATAAAACGAATACGCAGAACGTATACGCGTATTGAATTTATTAATGTCGCCATTGCAGCAGCACGTTGTATAACGAATTTGAAAATTAAGACAAACCCTTTGTTACCAATTTCCATGCAGTTTGCAAGCAGTAACAAGTTTTCTTTTATAAAAAGAGAAGGCCTGTGTGTAAACGATAAGACAAAGGTAGCTTACTGGCAACTGTAGTATTAATAGTAAGCATCTAGACTAGAACTGTCAAGAACTCTAGATTCTAGAGTTCTACACTTAAGATATACATATTTCTAATAAGGTTTTAGATATTCACCAAGATATAAAAACTGTTGGAGTGAGAATTTGGATAGAAAAATCCGGAAACAGGTCACGTTGGAGTAATGGAGTTGTAAGTACACGACCAGGCTGAGGCTCACCCGTGGCTATAAAGCCTCAGATGATGCTGATGATTTAGATGTTCACCATTCCCAGTGCGCTCAGAAAATCAGTAGTATTGGCCCTGGATATTTCTAATTTCTATACCGTCAATGTGCCATGTGTACGTAACACTAGGTATTATTGTCATATAAAAAAAATCATTGTCAGAGCGTGATAGGATAGGGTCAATTTTGTACCTACTCATGTAGCCTAACCTACGTACATTAGATTGGTACATAATATTTTAAGTAGAAAAGTATCTGTAAAGCTTGTTGAAAGGTTTATTATAGAGAACCGAGACATTAACACTTTATGGGAATAAGTACTATATCACAAAAATAAAAATTGTTTGAAGAATAGAACATACTAGAACAAAATATTGCATGCTGTAAAGTCTACTCACCTTATACTTTTCAGTCTTTCAGTTCCTCGTAGCTCTATCTATCGTAAAAGGGCGTAAACTAAATGGAAAGCCGGCGCCCTATACGCTGGTTGCTCCATCTGGCGAAACTTAATGAAACTAAGAAACTGTGGTCGCACATTGACGCCATCTGGTGTCGGAGCAGCGGACAGCGGTGCGGAAGGCTCCGCGGCCGCCGTCCGACTGAGCCTTCGTAGAAACGAACGGCGAAATCGAGAACCATGCAAACCTATTTTCAGGTTTCGGCCTCGTTACTCGTTACGACGCTGGTTGGTCGTTATTTTCGTTAGCCGTTACGATCACTGTTTTTGCACACGGCTACCAGACGCCGCCGCTGTTCATCGTTGCGTCGCTGCGAACTATTTTCGTCTTAGCGGCGTTAGTCGTTACTGTAACGACGCAACATGTCTTTATATAGTTAGCTCACTGGGTCGTAGTTAATTTTACATTCAGTTAAACGTTGTTAATGTTACCGACCTATTGGAACTGTCAGTAACAGGTAATGGTAATAATATTGTAATTCTTGCACAGTCAATATTTGGTGTTAAGTACCTACATATGTACCTACTTACTAAACAAACTTTAATTATTGTTGCAAATTAATTATATATCTGAGTAAATATTTAGCTTCTGAGTATACATAATATATTGCCTACATCCTCTAATCTAAAATCAAGGGGGGGGTATGTCTCATAAACGTTACGTACCTACTTCATTAACAGACTAGAAAAACTACCTCACCTTTTTGTCCCTCATATTTAAATTAGTCACTTTTAACAAATTTTATTTTTTAGTCACTGAACGTTTAAAACACAGACTTTTTTATAATTTCTTTAATAGTATCATCACAAACGTCAATTCACAGCAAATCTTACATTTAATTAAATAAAGAGCTAGTGTGATAGCCAGGGCTAACGGGGTCAATGACACGTAGACTACTAGCGTATTTTTATTAGAAACCAGTCTCAAGCCAAATGCCATTATATTGAAGGAAAACCATTTCATTCACGATTGCCGATTTGAAAGTAGAAATAAAAACGAAAAGCTTAGTGACTACTAAAATTTATAGGAATACCTACAGTACCTAGTACGATAACGTTCATCGGTTTGTCGGTTGTCGGTTTGTCGGTTTGCTGAATTAAACGTGACTGGTCCAATAAGTAAGTGACGGAATAATGCCCGGTTTCTGATGAATGCTTAAACGGAGTTTAAACTCTCAATCTATTGATTCGAGGAAATGCGAATTCCTTTGTTATGCTCGGTTTTTTGAGGTCCTCAGATAAACCCTCGATAGTAGTTCACTGAACTTTTAAGCTAAATTCTTCCTTAACGAAGTGTTCAGAAAAATTAAATCGAACCAATAATCACTATCGAATGGGATAAACTACGTTTAAAAAGCTCAGAAACCGGATTAGTGGGTCAATCTATAATAATTTAGGTGGGATTATACAACGTGTCGTTTTGCATCCTCGTCAAATTGCAGGGTGTGATACAGAACAACAAACCAAACAACTTTCTCCATGGAACCAACATCGTCATCGCGAAAAAAATTTCAACTGTCACATAGAAAACTTCAATGCCTACTCGACGCAAATGTATGGGACGGCTGATTATTTTTTCGTGATTACGATGTTGGTGCCATGGAAAAAGTTGTTCGGTTTGAAGGTCTATACCACACCCTTAAATTTGACGAGAATCCAAAACGACACGTTACATAAATGAATTTTATTGGTCGATAGTCACAGTTTAATTCGCTATATTTCGGTTTTTCCAAAGATAACGATAGAACCTTTGAACGTTGTTGGTACCAATAGGTACCAATGTAAATAATAGCATTTGGTTTCTATTATATAACCTTTTTTCTATTATTCAGAAGTTAATATACCTACCTACATTCAGTATAATCGGTTCTGGTTACAAAAGCTATCGCAAAGCTTTTTTAATCAGACCTTCCTGATTTCACTGATTTCACCCAAGCTTCTCTAACCGAGACGAAGGTAAGTTAATTCTAGAGAACTACCTGCATATCTGACCATAAAACGTCGATACAGAGGTGAGCGGTCATCTTATTGCTTTTTGTTAATCGTTTTATGGTCTTTATAGGGATATCTCGGGCTGGTAATTTTCCAGACAATTTTCCCATACAAAATCAATCAATCTGCCTAGCCTTTTCCCAACTATGTTGGGGTTGGCTTCCAGTCTAACCGGATGCAGCTGAATACCAGTATTTTACATGGAGCGACTGCCTATCTGACCTCCACTACCCAGTAATTGGGTAATACGATACCCCTTGGTAAGACTGGTTATCAGACTTTCGGGCTTCTGACGACCCGTAACGACTGTCAAAGATCCACGAATGACAGCCGGGACCAACGGCTTAACGTGTTTTCCGAGGCACGGAGGAGTCTCGATATGTAAAGATGGTCACCCATCCACGGACCAACCCCGGCAAGCGTAGCTAAAACAACAATTTTCCCATACATGAAAAGAAAATTAAAAGGGGCTGAAAATTTTCATAGTTATAGTTTCCACACACATAAACAGATGGCATCACTGGTCGCGTTCGAGAGCGATATTGGCGGGCGCTGTGTACAGTCAGGAAAATAAAGTATTAAGTAAATTGATACTACGTCAATTTGCCGTGTTATAGCTATTTCATACAACTATCAAATAATGATATTGTGATTTGAATATACGGACAATTTAAGTTGGTAGTCAATTTGCTTAGCACTTAATTTCCCTGACTTTACAAACTCTCTACAAATCACTGCTCTCTCTCTTTCTCTTTTCATTAAAAGTTTATTAACAAGTTCAATGAACTAGGACTAGTGTCATGACCTAAAGTCACAATTACCGGATAAATATAACACATTATCCTCCCGACCGAATTTTGGTCACGACCGCTAATCTCAACGGAGAGTAGGAGATATTATAGTGATAGTGCACAAATGTGTGCGCAGACGCAGGTGTACTCTCTGTTCCCTTCATAATCCGTTGGGACGGCAATCCGATACAACTGGGGAGAGATCAGGCGTAGGACCAAAATGGCTTTACGTGCTTTCCGAGGCACGGAAGTATCACATCATCAACTTACAGACTCTGGGCTCCCTAAGAAATTCTTAGCAGAAAAAAAAAATACTTTGTCCGACCTAGGAATTCAACAGGACCTTCCACTCAGCAGTTTCGCTTGCTGCCACCGGTACTACAATGAGAAAATGGAATAATCAATTAATCAGATGTTCAGAAGATTTGGCTACTGACTAGCAGATTGCTGCTGTTCTGGTGCCTTGTCGTTCTTGAAGTCTTGATTTTCCCAGTCACGTAGCCCGTAAGCAGCCACAGGTGGTGTAATGTAACTGCTATGTAGACACTAATAGTGTACTAAGTCGCAGATGGATTGTAGAATCCGCTGTTTTACAAAACAGCACCGTTATGTAAAACAGCTGAACAACGTTCAGCTGGATTGTCGTTTAGACGTATTGCAGAATGGCTTATCTGCAGTCACAATAAGCGTTTGGTGTGACTTCTAATGCCGAATCGGTCTCAATAACTAAGCCATCCACGCGCGACCCGAGTGAGCGAGCGGTGCCGTGGCAGCAGCCGGCAAGCGCTACTTCCAAGTTGGTAGCAGTATTTTATACTTTTAGTATTTTTAGGACTGACATTCATAAAACTCTGAAAACTTTATATTAAAAGTGCCCAATCACTGTTTTCGGTCGAGTTAGGGTAATTTTCACTCATATTACTAATTTTATTCATTTCGGTTTCAGACTCCATTAATGTTGTCATGACACACAGAGCCACGAGCGTCAAAATTTAGAACTAAAATTTACAATCTATCGTTTAATTTCACGCTGCTATACAAAACGTAATATCTAATCGTTGACCCGCTGTTTTGATAAACGCAAAACGTTTATATTTATTTATTTATTTATTAAAACTTTATGCACAAGTAAAAAAATACTGTACAAAGGCGGACTTAATGCCTGAGGCATTTTCTACCAGTCAACCTTAGGGTGATGCAGAGAGAAAACATGGCAGGTGCAGCATAAGGGATAGATAACTCGAAAAAGAATAAATACTAATAAATAAATACATATATACATACATATAAACAGAATAAACTTTGTCAAGAGAAATAACGATAGGTAGAGGAGAAAAAGAATCCAGCAAGAATCAGCGCTGAAGTGATTCTGCCAACTTTATACGAATATGTTCACGAGCCTTCATTTTGAACGATAGCTGACTGGTTGTCATCCTGATGTTCAGAGGGAGCGCATTCCAAAGAAATACCGCCTGGACAAAGAAAGAAGAATGAATAAAACCAGAGCGGTGAGAAGGACATCGTAGAAGACGATTGTTGGTTGAACGAAGATTTCTACTATGGGCAGAGCACAAGTATTGAACATGGGAAGTCAGATAAGAAGGAGAAGTAGGCTTATTTAGTATGGAATACAACATAGACAGAGCCCTCAGCTCTCTGCCCTGACGTATGGGTAACCATTTTAAAAGCAATCGGTGCGCAGACACATGATCATACTTACGAAGATTGAAGACGAATCGAATGCAGTTATTTAGAAGGCGATCAAGTTTATTGAGGAGATCTGCATTCAGGTCATAATAACACACATATCACCATGGTCTATTATGGGAAAGATTAGGGACTGTACAAGCATGGCCTTTATGTGTGATGGAAGAAGGTTATATCCTGCTTGTTAAAGTTCAGCAATTATATAAAACCGCTAAACGTCGTTCAGATGTATTTTTTTTAAAACGGAGCCTGTTTTGTAAAACAGTGGATTCTACAGTGGATCTGCGACGCAATATTGCTAGCTAAAAAAAAAACAAAAAGGGAGCACTCCTTAAAAATGCATATTTCGACCTGACAGCTGTACCTACCTAAGCTACCACGAAAGAAATAAGTAGGTATAAATCAAGTATACTGAAACTCAAACGATGTTCCTTTTAATTATTCAAGAAGTAACTTATATAACGCACAACCTCTTAAGGGGTCATTGTACTCATCAATATTTTATGAGCAAAGAGAAAAGGAAAAAAATCAGCTGTTCCCTACATTTTGACGAGTTATGCGAACATAAATGTAGGGAACAGCAGTTTTTTTTTCGCGATTTCAGGTTTGGTCTTATAGTAAAAGTTCTTCATAATGATGAGTACAATGACCCCTTAAGAGATTGTGCGTTATTTAAGTTACACCTTGTATCATATACCTACCTATAGTTCTTCCTTTCCAGGAATAGTTACAGCAGTGTCAAATTATCATAATAAGTTAGTTTGTGGTTCAATCCACCACTGATGGACAGGAACGTCATTTAGTAATTTTTCGAGAAACAGAAAATAAATTACTGCATATCCAAATAATGGTTATGGTCACTTTAAACTTTTGCAATAAAACTTAAGTGACAGAAACATTTAATAAAAGTTAATGATGCAAGCAAAGTATGCAGCTGCTGACATTTCTGGCGAGTCTCCAATCATCTATGTATTTGCAATCATCATGAAACGACTTTTTTTACAATAAACCACATGTTTCAATGAATGATTTGCTTGATGGTTCCATTCAACCAGCTGTCAACACCAAACATTACAATTAATTGGTTTTTTTTTTGGCTTGGAAACAGATAAAAGAATCAATTTCTTCTTAGCCCACGACCTTGAAAAAAAAACCCTAATGGTATGGAAAGCGTCCTCTTCTGTGGTTCGTCGACATCGCCCTTTGTCTCAGTTAATTTAATATTATAATAAATTATTATTTATTTCGGACTACACAGACATACGAGTACACGTAATCCCTATAGTATTAGTGACAATGACTTAAAAACTAATGTTAGCAAACCCTTACAAACTAAAACAACTAAAAAACTATGGCACAAATCATGTTGGCACCTCCGTACCCGATGCCTTCTAAAGGGACTTTCCACTTTTAAGATGCTATTAATGAGCTTTGTGTATATACATAGCTCAACAACAATTTCCAATACTATAGAGGTAGAGAGCACCCGCGCTTCAGGTCTGAAAACTTACGAGTATAACACCAGAAACTTCAGGATTATTATAATCTTAAAATATTACTGTAGCTACTCTTTTCATATTCCGTTTATATGTCGAATTACTTATATACAAACTTTATCACGAATCCATTTTCTATTCACCATCTGCCTAGCCTTTTCCCAACTATGTTAGGGCCGGCTGTTGACCTTGCCTTTTGAATTATATTTGTTGTTATTCAATCCAAGGCAGTGATGATTTTAATGGGTTGGTGTCATCAGTAATGAAGGTCTTTTACAAGCTCCATGTCTATTAGTGTAAACCCAATTATCGTATAAATAAGCTTATGTGCTGTCGTCTAGATATTTTTTATGTCTAGGTAATTAAAATAATTATATTTGATTTTGTATTTTATTATAAAACCATATAATAAAATGGAAATAAATAATTTTATCTTAATACTAGGCACTTATGTACAAAATCATTTTGGCGCTACATGGAGTGTATAACATGAACCCATTGCAACAGATTGCAAGGTACTACATTGCTAAATAACAGAAGATAAAATTCCATATCACGCATGACTAGATATTCATAAGGCTAACAGTCTCACATTAGCGTCCATTCATCTCAGTTTTGTACAAAAATAATTATCTTATTAAATAATATCACTGGATGAAGGCGAGGTGCTCACTTGCCGAGCAAGATCTTGCGGCCGGCGCCCATGTTGGAGCCTGCCTGGGTGGCGCCCTTGTTGGAGCCAGCCTGGAGACCGATCACGGTCTTACCGGCGTTCAGGACCTCGTCGGAGAAGTCACGCTTGCACTCTTCAGAGGGCCTGGGTCCTAGGTTGGGGCCGCTGAACTCAGGGTGCCTGTAGGTCTGCAGACAAAACAAAATCATACATATAATAAAGAATGCAATATCCCATTCCCATTTCACAGTGTAGCTCTATATACCCCATGTTGAACAGTGATCATGGTAAAGCTACGCTTCAGACAAGCACCTGAAGACGTATAAGATTCCAATATTGCCCACTCGGCCTCAACTAAACAGAGCGACCTTGGATATTTATGAAAACTGAGGTAATGTTGCAAGATGCTCGTAAAATTTGGTTGATCTTGGCGCAGCGCCAACTCCTTAAATTCTAAACGTATCTTAAACCAAACAATCTGTGAACACATTATTTAATCCGATGTTTGGTGATTCTATATTCTATTCCACCGATCGCACTTGTTTATAATAAATGGTGTGTATATAAGATAAAAGTATACGTTATTGCGATGTTAAATTGGGTGCTATAAAATCTGGATGTTTACAAGATTATAAAATCGATTGCGTAATACCATGTACTATATTTCAAAACTCGTAAATATGCGAAATTAAGATGCCAAAGTATTGCGGCTTGTTGCGAGGTATATTGATGGCATGTTTGGCATTATTACGGTTCGTAAAGTGATGGATGCTCACCTCACGGCCGAGAGCGAACAGTGTGTTGGTGACCTGGGCGATGTCCTTCTTCTCCCAGAGGTCGACGGTCTGGAACACGTCGATGTCTTGCACACCGTATGCTTTTAAGGCCGCCTGGAAGCTAAAACAGAAAAATACGTCAGACATTTGTTTGTTTTTTTTACAATTAACAATGTTAAGTATTATCAATTTAGTTTACGGCAGCGTGTGTAAAATTCTTCGTGATGACTAACTAACTGCAGATAAGTATATCTCGTTGTCTACATGTACGCTTATATGTAACACTTATTAATTATTTATTTTGAACTTCCTAACAGTAACAGATAATCAAAACACAATATAATAAGAGTAGGAGTTTTTTTGATTCTAATGAATCCACTCCATTCGATGTAAAAATTATAAATGTTTATTCTGCATGACTTACTTGGTAATGTTCTCCATCATCTTGAACTGTCCACCGGAGGTGTTGATCTTGGGAATGGAGCCAGGCTTGATCTTGTTGATGAGCTGGCAGAGGACCGTGCCGTCCTTGATGACATCTTCGAAAGCTTCACCAGGGGGGAACTTGGCGCCAAGGATGGCTTCGATCCACTCCTGGGCTTCCTTCTCCTGCTCGGGGCTACGCTTGCTAGCCAACTGTGGATATAAATAAATGTTTTATATTCATTACAATTTTTTTAGTGGAAATGCTTATTGAAATTTTAAAAAAAAGTTATTTTACGAAATTTTAGAAATCCTTTTGTCGATCTTGTTTCTTACATGTCTAAATACAAATATAAAAATAATCTTAAAATCACACAAGTTCTATTTTGTAAGATTCGTAAAAAAATAAATGATTATGTGGATAGGACATAGTTTTCTTGACTCGTGAAAAAACTCTACACCAATTTATTTTTTTGTATGAAATTACTTGTGAACACTTCGCGATTTTAAGTTCATATTTTCTTGATATTTAATTTATATACTTTATATTTTTTATTTACCGAGAGCTTTCGATTTTAAAGGATCAAAAACATGAGTGAATAAAGTGGAAATATTTAAAATGTTTTTCTGACCTTAGCGCGGACTTGACGTTCCAGAGACATGGTGTGTATGTGTGTGTGTGTTGCTGCGGAGATGAGGAGTTAGTGCGCTGAGGAAAGCACGGCTAGACTGAACTCCTGTAAGCTGAGTCCACGTATTTATAGCGCGCCAAGATGCGCCCTTCTGGAAAACTCGTGCGCAGCGCTCGCCACCCGATGAGCAGCCGATACGAAATAGTCATCTGACTCAACAGCCTTTGTGTAAAGTTATTGAAAATATTTGTACGATTTTGTAAAATTTTTCCATTATTTACTGTGTTATGGATGAGATTTCTCGAGTTTAAGCAAAAATAGTTGAGCATTTATCCAATTAAAACAGCTCACCCAATACTTATAATGTTTTATGAAGGCAAGAGATTATTTAAAAATCAAACTTAATAAAGTTCATAATGTTTTAACTAAATTAAAACATTATGAACTTTTAAACGTTCCATTATTTCAGCCAATACCTAGGCAATCTTGATGAATAATCCCGATCAAATGATGTTTAAAATTCTTATTATTTTTATTATAAATTGCGAAACTTCAGGCATTCAAAAGTAACTATGTAATTTTATTTTGTTTTCCTCTGATATGACATTCTAATTGTTTAATGCTATTCATTTCTAATAATCACGGAATAAAAAACTTGAACATAAACATGACTAGGACAAATGTGTCGGGAACAAAATAAACGGCAATTTTACTGTGCTGTCTACTGATTTATAAAATAGTGTTATTTTATAATAAACCATTTTTGTTTACAGGTAAGTTGGACTGCGAGTGAAACTTACTTGTTAACAAAACAGGTAAGTTGGACTCGCATGCCAGAGTTTTTTTTTTTAATGAAAAGCTCCCTGGTAGTCTGGTGGAACTTAGACCTTGTTTTATGAAAACATGCGAGTAGGTTTATAAAATAAAATATTTATATTTTCTTGAGTCATTGTTATTTGTATGTTCTTTATGCCTACCTACCTAATTATTAAAACAAGCTATTGAGATATCGAAGGAAAAACTTTTCCTTTTCAATGAAAAAGAAAACTTGAAAAGAAAACAAAGATTGAATAAAATGAAATAAAGGCAATTTTGCCGATAGCCAGGAATACGGGAGTTATAGATAATCAAGTAGGGAAAAATATAAATTTGATTGCCTTTTTTATTTAAAATCAATTTTTTTAACGTAAACAATACAGAAGTTCATCATGATAAAGAACATAGGTACTACATACTTACATAGGATACGGAAAGCTGATTCATCATAAAAAAAAACTTTCCAACAAAGCTTTCAACAGAAGCTCAGCTAAAAAAGCTCCTCGGACATCCTTATAAGGCACTAATGCAGTTGTGGGCGGGCGCTACGCCGACGCTGCGCGGGCGCCGCCTACTCGCGCTCACGCCATTGAGATGAGAACCCGCTGAGTTATCATTGTCGCCGTATCCCACGCCAAACAAACGGATTCTTTACGTGGGAAAATGAAAAATAATATATTTTTACCTCCGTTTCAAATAACTCCTTGAAAAAAATATTGTCTGGGAATTAAGTCATTAGCGAAAGCGTCTTCCACGCTGTTTTGTTGTACTCTTATTGGCTTATTACTCATTCGTAGGGTTTGACATGAGAAATGATTCATGACTGTGTCTTGTGAAATTGTGACACTCGTCATTTCAAATATTGCCTGAAAAATCATTGGCAATTGTAAGCAACTTTGAAGAATTATTATTAAAACAGGAAGTACGAGTAGGTATCGAATGCTAGCTAGTCCAAAATGAATATTTCTACACACATTCCAAAACTGAACATTAATAAATCAAATAATTTTTAGAGGTAAAGTTTGAATTTTTTATTTGCAAGTAATAATTTGAAAATATTGCGACTTGATATTATATTAACATTTTGTCATATTTTGTTATTTTTCATAAGCTAAGTAGCTAGAAATGATCTACGGTAATATTTTAAGACTCAAATACACAGACTGAAAGTTACACTATGTAGGTATGTAGTCAGGGGCGGATTTGTCCTAAAGCCCAGTAGGTCCAGGCCTAGGGCGGCCAATCTGACAAAAAACTCACTGATGATCACAAGAAATAACTGAAAGTATTTAAATATATTCTAAAGGCTTGCGCACATTATGGCGAGCCGCACTGCACTGCATCGTATAACAATAATCTTCCTAAATCACTTTCGTACATCTAAATATACAGGGTTACTGGTTATTGACCAATATCCTCTTAAGGGGTCACTGTACTGTAACTCGCCGTCCGGTAAGGACCAGGCCCGGGTCGACGGCGCGTTGTGTTCCACGCGCGCCTCAAAGAGATGTCAGCAGTGACGGGGTCCAACAGGGCCGATGCCGCCGGGGTCGCGGGTAGTTCGAAAGAGATACCGTGGCCCTGGCACGGGCAACTGAAGGAACACGGGTGAGTTTTAGTCAGTAGAAGTCTGACACGAACTCCCGCTCCGCCCAGAGCGGGAGAAGTCATTTGATGATTTTCCATACACAAAAAAAAGGGGTCACTGTACTCATCATTATGAACAACTTTTGCTATGGAACCAAACCTGAATTCGCGAAAAAAAAATCAGTAGGTAACTAACTAGCAGATATTAAAATTAACTAAATTTCTGAATCGATTTCGATAAAAGTTGGCAATAAAGTTATGTAGTCTGTATGATGGGTGCTGAGAAAGGGGCGGTTAGTACTTCTTACTACATGGCCTGGGGCATAGGGCGGCCAAGACTGCAAATCCGCCACTGTATGTAGAAGGTACCTACATATTGTTCATACATCTTACACTGGCTCTAAACACATAATTCTATAATGTTGTCTTGTTGATAAATGGCATAATATCTACCAGCAAGAGATCCCAAGTCTTACTAAATACTCTCGAGCAGCTTACTCTCGACTAAATACGCATGAACCGAACATAAAATCGTGGGTTCAACTCCCAGCCATTATTACTGGGCTTTCTTTATACGGTTATCAATATATTTTTCTTTGGATACTGTGCCCTGTATTGACGACACGGTTGGCGCAGTGGTTGAGCGATTGACTGCTGCGCAGCATGTCGCGGGTTCGATTCCCGCACGGAACAAATATTTGTACGACCTACAAGTATTTGTTCCGAGTCTGGGTGTTTTTCTATCTATAATATGTATGTATTTACAAAAAAAAAAAAAAAAAAATGTATATAAGTAGTTTATCAGCCATCTCGTTACCATAACACAAGCATTAGGTTGCTTAACTTGGGGCTAGATGGCGTTGTGTGATATGTCCAAAACATATTTATTTATTTATTTATTTATTTTATTTATTAAGGAATGTGTTTGCCCTGAAATGTGAAAGCGTTTGGCTTTTGTCGTGAAAGCTGTGGTGGAACATTTGTCACAATTATGTCGGTTCAACCTCTGCTTAACCCCTAAGGGATGGCAAGATGTTACACACTCAGGCGAACCTCAAACATTTCCAATTACTTCAGACAGTAGACTCGGTAAAAGATAAGCCTCTATTCTTATTCACTAATTTCTCAGTAATAAATTCACGTGAGTTTCAAACGTATCCTATACCTACCTACCTAGTTAATTTATTTGAAACTTCAAACAATCGTAAAGAGCTAGCAGTGATTAGACCTCCCACCTGCCACCTTGATCACGAGTCTAGACGCCACGTGGGTAGTGATCAATGTGACCATACACTGACATTCCATGCAGTTGCTTTGTATTTTTGCAACAGTTCTTGCGTTACCGTTCCAAAAGTATGCACAAAAATGTAACATTTTATAGTGTAAACAAATGTTACGAGATCGACCAATAAAAATATTGTGTAACTTTGATGGAGGTTATTGTGTACAAGTGCTTGGGAAACATCACAAAATGTCACATTCTTTGCATGCCATTTCATTGTCTGAGCAGTGGTGCCTCAGTAAAGTAGTGGTGATCGACCCAGTGGTAACTACTGTCGTAGGTTCGAACCCTGACAGGCGCTTTACTTTCTGTAAATTATTTCATTATCACTGCTCTCAAAACGGTGAAGTAAAACATCGTTAGTAAATCGGCATATACTAGAACCAAAAATTCGAAAACATGTAACATCTACCAACCCGCACTGGGTTTGCGTAGTGGATTATGGCCTAATCCCTCTCACAGAGAAGAGGTCTGTGTCCCAGCATGGGAACTGATAGGCTGATTTATGCTTTGCATGCCATTTCATTTAGGAGGTTGGTAAATCCATAGGGATTTTGGTGGTTCTGACTGGTACAGTGGTTGTTCGTAGCGTTCCGCTAAGGGTCGCAGGTTTGAAATATTGATTAATTTAATTACCAAGTGCTAGTTCATACGAGTATAAAGTAATAAGTGGTTTAAGAATAGAGACCTTACTAGCGTAGATACGTTACTAGCTGCGCCCCGCGGTTTCACCCACGTAGACCGGGATAAAAAGTAGCCTATGTGTTAATCCAGGGTATAAGCTATCTACATACTAAATTTCATCCAAATCGGTCTAGCCGTTTGAGCGAGAAGAAGTAACAAACATACAAACACACACACACTCGCAAACTTTCGCCTTTATAATATTAGGTTGCTTATGTAAAGTGTACTTACGCTTTTCCCGATGGCCATTACAGGTACCTAATATTATAGAGGAGTTTTGTTCGTATTGGCAAGTCTGTTTTACATAACTCATGGGTAGTAGGTATATTTTTAAGAACACTAAATATATCATCGAATAAGCTCTTTAATCATAACAATCAACATCAACAAATCTGGATTAAATACAGCTGCGCGGGTTTTGACTTCTCTTGAATTTAGGCATTACAAATTTTGTAATAGCGTTCTTTAACCGACTTCAAAAAAGGAGGTTCTGTTTTCGACCCGTATGTATGTATGTATTTCAAAAACTAATAAACCCATTTTGGTGATTCTTTCACTGACGTCTTTCAGGAAGGTTTTAGTATATAATACATTATGTAATTAGTCTTATGTACGAAGTTATATGCATAAATATACTGTATCTCTGGCATTTCTAAGCCGATTTTGATGATTCTTCTTTTCGTTCGTCTTAGGCTTAGTTATGTAATTGAATATGCAACTAAAAATGGAAAAATAAATTTACTTTAAAAAAAGTAAAAACCGACTTCAAAAACCAAAACCGAATAAAATAAGTTTTTTAAAATACTTAACAGCTTCTGAAGTCGATGTCTTCCATTCTTCAATGCATCTTAGCTTGACACCGACTTCAGAAGCTATTAAGTGTTTTAAGAAATTTATTTTATTCGTTTTTGGTTTTTGAAGTCGGTTTTTATATAGTGGTATTTTTAACAACCACGTGGTTATTAGAAATTATGTACTTATGTACGTATGTTACACCTGATTTCAGCGCACTTATCATTTCCATATTGAAGGGGCAAACCACCAAAGCACTTTACAAATGCATTTGTAAGCTTGTATTAATAATCAAAAGTAATATGTCTGAAAGTTGTTCATATCTTGTCACGGGAATACAGATTATAATTAAACTATAAATGTAATACCTAGTAATAACAGAACATAATGATAATATAATACAATACAATTTAGTATAAATATTTAATAATGTAAGTAATAAAATTACACAACAATATTCTAGTTTTAAGTTATCTTGCTGCGCCCCAACGGGGTTATGTACTCATTAGTTGTAAGCAAAGCCTGTAACTGTGTGTACATTGTGCAATAAATAAATAAATAAATAAATACATTAAAATAAAACTGTATTTATTTAGTCACTATACCTACTTTTGTTCAATTAATTTGCAATTTGGTATTGCCCATTTTTGTCCGTAGCTAACAAAATGGAAAGAAAGGCAGCTTCAAAAGCCTTGCGAAAAACCATTTTGTCAGACATCATGGGCATTATTTAAGCGGTTTTAGGGTACTTACTGAGACCTATTACAATGATGAGTATTATTTGTTTGATAATCTATTTGAGAAATAAAGCTTGATCCTTTGTCGTTTGATACACAGTCAGGTCCTGTACGTAACTTAGGTATATGTTCTAACTAGAAATAGCCGAATCCGAAGCTAAATAAACTTGAGTAAAATAGATGAGGCTTCGATAGACAGGCTTATGTAGTCAGGATTGGGAACGCCGAACGAATGACTTTAAAAAATAAAAATAAGTAATTGGTTAATTACTTAACTCGATATCGAGACGTTTTACAGTTTTGAATGAAAGTCACGAACTGACTAACTAAAACTTAAACTAAACAATCATAATCATTCAAATGTGCTAACTCAGCGATCACACAGATCGTGCGAGGCAAAAGTGCTTTATACACCCAAAATCTGTAAGGGCTGTGGTTCCACTAGGTTTACGTACATGTCAGTAGGTACACCTAGAAGTTTCTAAATCATGACAGCCTGTAACATGGATAACTAACTGTTTTACAGGCTTTAAACTATTTTAATTTCTAAAGAAACAAGTTTATGTAAATTTTACATTCAGCTCGCGGAATCCTAAACAACATGTGCGACCACGTGAACGCGGGACGTAAATAGATCATAAAGCTATAAATACCAACATAAATCATTTCGTAATTATTCAAAATCTACGCAGATTTTCGAAGCGGCTTTTTTTCGTGTTTACGTATTCGTTCAGCAATATTTTACCTAGAGCTGTCTACAGATAGAAAAACAATGTCATCTTGTTTAGTGAGCTGAGTGCGACGGCCCTTTCAGCGAACAAGGTCGTGACGGCCTATAACCGGACCAAGGCGCACATCAGTCGTGGCTATGACTCCACAGATAAATATTTGTCCTTTTTATGTATTCTCGATCATTTTCTTCTCAGTGCTCTTCGTCTTGAAGGTTGTTCTCGTGCTTCAACGACTTTTATTGCTATGGAAACCAAGGGCGTGTTGTCTCCAACTGATTTTCTTATTTATTTTACAAAACTGAGATGACAGATTTCTTCGGTGTGACAGTAAAAAAATTCCACGCTTTTTCTAATTATAATTATCAAGAATATTTTGAGCTTTCAGGACCTTCACGGAGTTCCACAGGCAGGTGATAAAATACTTAAACCACTGTAAAATTATAATCTGATCTTTTACATATTTTTAGTTCGAATCCCAGCACGTGCTTTACACTACGTAGAGCCTGATCTGCGATCTAGTAATAAAGTCATCTTATAAATGGAATTCTGTGAAAAAAATGGTGGATCCGTTTCTAAGTACAAAAATAAAAACTCTTCATCATTGGATATGTAACTGAACAGAGTAAATTAAAACGGAAATGATAAACACTCGGAATTTGTGCCGTGACTCCGTGAGCTCAATTCGATTGCAACAGCGTGAGTGTTGCCCTAATTATAAATGCAGAAGTTTGCTAACAATCTTGTTTTGTTACAAAATGTATACAAGGAAACTTCAATGCCGTCTACATTATTAGAACATTGCTTCGGTTATTAGGACAGAGCGAAAAGTAATATATTTGTTCCTTTCCAATTGAGTACCTAATGATAAGTCAAACTATTGTTTTCACAACACTAATTAATTACAAATTAACTTCCAGTTAACGGTTTTGTACATTCTCGCAGAAGGTCAGGGTAAACACAAAAACAGACGATTTATTGTTTGCTTTATTAAAACACCCTCCACAAATTCATCAATAATTACATACACTCGGGTACACCACTATTATATCTAGTATTTACAAATAATTTATTACATATTTACATCGCTCGTCGCCAACTCCGGTATGTTGGCTAATATATCGAACTAATTAAACTATGCACTTTATTAATAAATAATAATTCGTTTAAAACAAAACTAATGTTCCGGTGACTAGAAGTACTCGTAATACAACGACACAATTCCGTTACAGTTTGCGGAAATATTTTAAAATTCAATTGGATTAATACATTTTATATTTCATTTAGGCATCGACGAATAAAATGCATCATAATTTTATACAGGACAACATTTAAAATTAATTTACCTATATTCCTTTACTTCAATTCTTCACTGAATTAGTATACCTTTATTAAACGTATACAATCGGAATATTATTTACAATCGTATCACACAAAATCTTCATTACCATAAACTATTTAAAACTAAACACCCGTGTACGTGTAACAGGCAACTTGTACGTTCTAACTGCTTTGGTACAGTAAATACATCTAAAACTTCGTTAAGACAGTTCGTTATTATTGCGACCATCATCATCATCATCAATACCTACATACTTTAATGGACACGAATTGGCACTTGGAATGTTTTACGCGCAGTCGAAATCAAAATCGCAATTTTCTCATTTAGATATCACTTTAGAAAGTTTTCACTTGGCACAGTGTAACCTGGAATGTTAATGAAATGCAAGTGGGCTGGGTGCAGAGAGCGGGTTGTTGGCGGTGCGGGCGGGACAGCGGCGCGCTCCCCGTGGACTCGCCGCGCCACGGACGGTGACTCAAGGCGACGCTGCTACGCCCATTAGAAAAGATGGTTGTTCGTTTTGGCGAGGGTGCCGAGGTGGTCCGACAGCAGATAGTTGGGTGGCGCGACGCCCAGGAGTGGGAACCCGGAGGGCTGGCGCAGCAGGCCGCAGCCGCCGGCCCACTTGCCACCGCCGCTACCGCTCACCGGCGGCAGGCCCACGTCGCCCCCCACGCCGTTCAGCTCATCGCATAATTTGTTTGCTGCACAACACACAAACATCAATATAGCATTCGTTGGTCTCGTAAACAAAGTATCAATCAATAATAAGCAATATCTTCACGTCCATTGAACATTATTGTCGTTGGGAGCCTGACATCAAGTTGATATAAGTACAATGCTGATATTCTCACAACGGAATCCAAACAAGCAAAACTTGTGCACACAAATCTGCTCGAATATGAAATCAGACTGCAGCTCGACGGGCGAATATGAAATAATCGTGGTAACACAATTAAGCGCTAATCACCTAATCCTTGCTGCGCGGCTCCGTTGTTTATTCAAGCCTGAGTGACAATCGCGCGCACAATTAGCGCAAATGAGCCGAAGTGAAAATCTGGCGCGGTGGCGGCGGCGGCGTAATGTGATTAATACGACCACAAGTCCGCCATTACCCGGTGAACCACCGCGCCTGTGCAGCCTATATGAGGAGCCATGACACGTGTTCCTATCTAAAACCTTCTAGTACTTTTCTAAGTATATTGACGTTTCTTCTTATTGAAAACTGCGATAGGCAGCTGGGATTTCTAAAACCAATTTAATTTCTATATAATTATTTTCTAATACAATCTGTGTAATTTAATAATTTAATGTAAGTATTTTTAATATTAGGTCTTTACCTATGAAATTGCCGTTCTGCAGTACTGGCCATTTCAAATCAAAACAATTTTTGTTTGGCTAAGAATTCTAATTTCAAATTAATTTTATTTTAAAAACATGGATTTTTTTTTCCAAAAGTAGTCATTTGTTTATTGATTAGTGTTACATTTTCATCGCATTTCAATCTTTTTCGTCATCATGGATACGTTAAAAATTCAAGTAATTATGGAATATGAGTACCGTCGTGGCAGCAACGCGGCACAAACGGCACGCAACATCAACGACGTTTACGAAGCTAACACTACAAACCAACGCACCACTTGTTATTGGTTTGCTCGCTTCCGTTCTGGAAATTTCGACCTGAAAAATGAACCTCGCGGTCGTCCGAAGACTTTGGTCGACAATGACGAATTAAAGGCGATTGTGGAAGCTGATGATACACAATCTACGGCTGAATTAGCAGCAGCTTTCAACGTTAGCGTCAAAACAATATTGGTTCATATGCGTCAAATTGGCAAGGTAAAAAAGCTTGACAAATGGGTGCCCCACGAACTCAATGATCGCCAGCACGAAGTACGCGTCGAGACGTGCCTTGCACTGCTCAACAGACACACAAATGAAGGAATTTTGAACCGCATTGTTCCCTGCGATGAAAAATGGATTCTGTTTGATAACCGCAAGCGCTCAGCAAGTTGGTTGGATCCTGGTTCAGCACCTAAACAATGCCCTAAACGAAAACTTACCCCTAGAAAAGTGATGGTCACTGTTTGGTGGTCTAGCGCCGGTGTGATTCATCACAGCTTCTTACCAAACGGGGTGAGCATTACTTCAGATGTGTACTGTGAAGAACTGAACACAATGATGGAGAAGCTGGCACATCTCCAACCAGCATTGGTCAATCGCTCGTCTCCGCTGCTCCTGCACGACAACGCGCGACCTCATACTGCACAGCAGACGGTCTCCAAGTTGCAAGAACTGGGGTTGGAAGCTCTCCGTCATCCGCCCTACTCACCAGACCTTGCGCCTACAGACTACTACTTTTTCCAGAATTTGGATAACTTCTTGGCGGGAAAAAAATTCAATACCCGAGAGGCAGTACTAAATGCCTTTGAAGAATTTGTTGCCTCCCGTCCAGCTAATTTCTTTAAGAAGGGCATCAATAAACTGCCACTGCGTTGGCAAAGATGCATTGATTGCATGGGTGATTACTTCGATTAATACAAATAAAAATGCATGAAAAAAATTCGTTTAAATTTTTTCATACAAAACGGCAATTTCATAGGTAAAGACCTATTATATAGTTTAATGTACTCGTAAGTATGTGTAATTTATTGTAACCTATTTAGATTGGTCCCTGTAAAATGACAGTGTTTAGGTTATAATACAAGGTCCCTAGTAGTTACACCAGCACGTACTATTAGGATGTTCTCGGAGCCCTAACATCTGTAGCTTGAGCTTTTCATATGTGCAATGGTGAGTTATTTTCTAAAGATTTTGCACTTTCAAAATGTAAATATGTAGTTTAGTAGAGAAAAAAGCTCTGAGTTATTTAATTTATTTCAACGACTAAACCCAAAAATCTCCTGAAGTGATTTTAAGAAGATATAACGAAGCGTGGTTTAGTTCTGTGTGTACAAGTGAAATGATAAATTATGGCTGTCAAGTTTGACGCGAGAGAGATATAAGACTCTCACGTGCACCGGAACTAAACGCGCTTCGATTTATGACAAAATACTATTCCTACCTTCTTAAATAAACTTTTAGTTTTCTTATCATATTTAAATACCTTCGATTTAAAGCAAATTTTACTGCACAACAAGGAACTGTTTTCGGATAATCGTATAAAATAGAAAATATACGGTGCTTCTTTGGAATTTTTTTCTATAGAAAAAAATTCTAATAATTATGTTTCGGTTTTAGTACAACAGTATGACAATGTAGTCAAAGAACACATATGGAAAATCCAAATTATTTAACCATATACATTAGGTTTTAAAGGAATTTTAAAAACACAAAATTTTCATTGTATTTGTAATTGTAATACACAGATGTAACTCACAATATTATATTTGGTTCTATTTCTGGCAGAAACGGCACAGACTTGTTTATATAAACCGATACCAAGTTCATGGAAAATTCGACTTGAATTGAGGCTACCTACGTAGCAAACAAAATAAAGTTTCATGAAGTTTTCAGATTTTAAGCTTCGCATAAATCATCTTTAGTTAATTACATTAATTTTAAAACGCTCTTTTACCACTTCTGGATAAGTTCTGGTCACCTTATCTGCCATGTAAATTCTGTATTGTTTATGTGGTAGATAAATGTCTATCTGGAAACTGAAAGAGTCTAATGTAATCTTTATGTTAATGTCTGATAAAATGTTTTTCAACAATTAGTGAAGGTATTTTAAGACTGGTTTTACTAACAACTGCGAAAGCTTTCAACTATCAACATTTTATAGAAAAGATTTTATTTAAATCTTTCTGGGTTTTAGGAGGTACACATTCCTAAGACATGCAGCATTGTAGGTATTAATATACCATACAATAGAATCACCATTCTATATTTAAGATCCACTAATTCGAAGAGCTGTATATATTTTGTCGAAAGCAGCCTTGTTGTATTCGCCCACGTACATATGAGCTGAAATAGTGCGTCCGGCTCTCTGATTGGTTGAGCAGCATGACTCACGCGGCTATAATTTCAGCGATCAATGTAACATTGGTAAGATGTGTTGCCCAAAAATATTTCGTGACATCACGATTGGAACGAAAATATCCGATTGGAACGTAAAAAATAAGGTCTATTTTTTTTCTCTAAAGAATGTTGTTGCAAAGCTGTGTAATTACTGTAAAGTGTAAACATTTTCTTTGTAGGTAAATCTTTGAGTGAGTAAGAGTGTGAGCTGTAACAATTAATCTATTCAAACTGAAACAAAGTGTGCAGACGTCTAAATTATTATTTGTCGTTCATTTCCCGTGAAAGCTTCACCGCTTAAATTTTAAGAATGTTCTCATTAATTTAAATCTGCCATCAATTAGTAGCTGAAGTTGACGTGTGTTTAACCCACAAAAATAAGATTATTTAATGCATCAAAAATAAATAATGTAATGTTTCATTATCCACGTCACACGGTTGCCAAAAAAATTAACAAAAATAAATATTGACTCACAAAGTGAAAGAATATCATCAGAGAAATATTCGGGCAATTGATATTATTAAATTAGCATGGAGTAAATTTTACATGTCGGATACTAAACGTCAAGCGGACGTACTAATGTTAGACTTTATTTAATTTAATGTTTGTTGCAATTTGAGAAACTCGTAATATACTTTAATCAAATCAAACTAATTAGATATTTACAATGTACGTGCAGGCTAATATTAAAAAAAAATAATATATATATATATTACTGGCTGCGCCCCGCGGTTTCACCCGCGTAGACCGGGATAAAAAGTAGCCTATATGTTAATCCAGTGTATAAGCTATCTAAATACCAAATTTCATCCAAATCGGTCCAGCCGTTTGAGCGTGAAGAAGTAACAAACATACACACACACACACACACACACACAAACACTCACAAACTTTCGCCTTTATAATATTAGTGTGATGTGATGAGTACAAGTATATAACAAATATAAAAAGGGGAAGAGCTCATTGAGCATCATAAAAAAAATCGTCCGCATCACTGTTAATGGGAAAAGTGCCCAAAAGGCTGGCAGCATTGCCACGTTGGATGGCAATGGCGATTCCTTGGGCAAAAAATAGGCTAGCCCTCCCATCCCGTGGAGAGTTGTTATATTGAGTAAACTCGTGAACTTCGTACGATGTAAGTAATTTTATTCCTATGGATATTACCTACTTTAATATTTTTATCTTAACTATGCATGTTTTGCTAGCTTCATACAACAACTTATTAAAATAAGGTATTTAAGCGTTAAGGAAGGAAAGAAGACAAACAAGACAAAGGCAAAGTATTGAGATTCAAAGAAGCAAGAAAGAACTTAGTAGAGTGAAATGAGGGGTTCTTCTATCGTTCCAGTCAGGTCAAATATTAAACTTTACAACTGAAGAAATCGATATTTCAGTGCTTGGCTATTATGCTGTGGTCGATAGATTTTAGTGTTCCGTAACCAAATGTTACCAACAGAAATCCTACTACCGCTCAGTTTGAACTGTTATTCTTTTTTCGTAATGCTCCAGCTTTTGTCGTAAACCTGTTTTATTTCTCAATGGTTAATATCGGATCCAAATCTTGTTCTATTTGTGTGTAAACTACGTGTTAATTAACTTGTGTATGTACGAGTACTTAACGTTGTGTGCAGATGTAACATCACAAACAAAAGTCTATCGTTAAAGTACTATTTCCGTCGCCGTACCCCTACACAAATAGTTGATCAAATGTGACTTAATGTTGTAACCCGCTAAATCTGGCGATGACGTCAACATCTCGGGAATAAGGTAAACACTGCGTTCGCATCACTACCACTGGTATGCGACTGAAAAAACTGAACGGTTTACTAAGAAGTTATTCTGCGATTCGTTAAGTATTATACGGTCTTAGACGTATCTTGGTTCAGTGTGAAACACTGTGTCCAGATTGCGTTTGCTTTATGTTAAGCTACCCCAGCCCCGAAGATTATGGTTCGCACCAAACTTTAGTATCTGCACAACTTAATCCTTGGTAACTACCTCTACACCTTCTCGCAGAGAGTAGGTATAGGCCTGGCTCCCAGCAGTGGGAACACTAACTACTGGGACTCAGACCTCCTGAAACTACAGGATGTTTGTTGTGTAACTGGCTGTCTGGTACTGCGACTAAATAAATGGATTTGAACGACACTGACACCAGGCGTAGTGATCGAGACACCAAAGATTTTACTAACAACAATATTATAAAGTATCAACCTAACTGAAGAACAACTTACGATATCTACCTGCCGAGGTGATAGGCTTGAGATCTGGCGGGGACAGATGCGGCAGCGCGTGGTGCGCCGGCTGCGGCGCGGGCGCAGAGGGCGGGTGCGGCGACGCAGCCGGCGACGTCGGCTTGTCGCGCTTGCCCTCCGCCTTCACTGGCGCCTCGCCCGCCTTCTGTTGGGCAAGGCGCTCCTGCTTGCGGAACTTCGCACGCCGGTTTTGGAACCATACCTGAAAATGTGATAAAGTATTTTAGCATTCTATCTCTATCCAATATAAGTAGCCCAGTAAATAACAACATCAAACATCGCAAACGCGCATGTAACTAGGTTTTTTTTTCTAATTGTTGGGTCCCCTGAGAGTAGTCTATACCCAAGTTTGCAACACTGAAAACTTTGTGCTACCCTATGGTGGTCGAAAAACTGCGAAATTCTGGTTTCAATTTTTTTGAAAAATAATAACTAGGTCGTGTTTTTAATACCTATCTTTGTTCATATTTCGGTAATTAGCAAACTAATTTGGTACAATTTGAGCTCAACTAAATCATTATTAAGTCTATTGGTTGCGAAGATGCAGCTAGTCAAAGATCGATTATTCCCGATGTCCACCACTTGTCTGGCCACCACTGGGGGACAGCGAGACAACTTTAAAACATTATTCTCGTTGTCCACCACTGGGGGACAGCGTCACAATTTTGTAAAGTATTTCCATTCGCCACCACTGGTGGACAGCGACACGGATTTTTTAACATTCCCTATGGCCGCCGTTGGGGGACAATGGCACAACTCTTTTGATCCAATTCCCACTGGCCATCAATTTAAATTATTTTAGAGACCATTTGGTTTTATGCTGAAATTACTTTTATCCAATTCTAATGCTTACGTAATAATAATGACATAATATTTCTTTCCTTGTATAATATAGTTAATTTAATTAATTATAGGTACTTAATTCATTAAAATTAAATTTTATTTTCTTGCTAATGCTTATTATTATTAGCTATACTTATTATTATTACAAACGAAAAAAAAAAGTATGTTTACAGCGATCAGTTTATTCAAGAAACCCAAATGGAACTTGTAAACGGCCAAATATCTGTAGGCCAATTTCTAGAAATTATGAGAAACTAATCAGTACTTATTGTTTTTTGTTTAACTATGTGGTGTTTAAGACTTTTGAGTAGTACCTACATTATGTTTAATTCAAGAAACCCAAATAGAACTTGTAAAGGCCAATTTCTAGATATTGTGATAAATTATTATTGTCTTTTTGTTTAACTACATATGTGATTTTTAAAACTGTTGATTAGTTTATAATATTTAATTTTTATTCCTCCGTCGAGGAATAAGATAATAAAACTGTGATTATGATTATAATGTTCTAGTCGATTTTAAAAATTGTAACCTATCAACCAGCTGTGGAAATTATGTCGGTTAATTACCCACTTCAATAAAAAATAAGCAATCAAAGCTATACTACGAGTAAGTAGTAGGATCATTTTTTAATACTTGAGTGAAACATTTAATAAAAGTTGATTCAAGAATATGACTATTATTTACCTACCATATAATTTAGAAATATTTAAATTAGTCTCACCCTTAGCCCTGCTAAAAATCAAATCCGTAAGTATAATAAGCTATCCTTTACCGGTCTCTAGATTAAAAAATTTAAATTGATGGCCAGTGGGAATTGGATCAAAAGAGTTGTGCCATTGTCCCCCAACGGCGGCCATAGGGAATGTTAAAAAATCCGTGTCGCTGTCCACCAGTGGTGGCGAATGGAAATACTTTACAAAATTGTGACGCTGTCCCCCAGTGGTGGACAACGAGAATAATGTTTTAAAGTTGTCTCGCTGTCCCCCAGTGGTGGCCAGACAAGTGGTGGACATCGGGAATAATCGGTCAAAGATGGGCACTTTTTTTCCAAAAAATGCAAAATTATCGATAAGGTCTTTTGCCAAGAGCCGTACCGGCTGAACTAAGGTCCTAGAGAAAAGTTACATGCGCGTTTGCGATGTTTGCATTTTTTTGTTTCGATTACGATTGGGCTAATAGCATTATTTTTATTAACTAAACAAGAGCAGTGGTGGAGCAGTGGTGGCCCAGCAGTGTTATCGGCCCCGACTTACGAATTGTAAGGTCGTGAGTTCGAACCCAGGCAGGCACTTTACTTTGTGTATCTAATTTTATCACCACTAATCTCAAACCGGTCAAGGAAAACATCGTGAGGATATTGGCATGACCTAGAATAAAAAATTTGTAGACATGTGACACCCGCCAATCCGCACTGGGCCCGCGTAGGGATTACGGTCCACTCCCTCTCACAGAGAGGAGGCCTGTGTCCCAGCAGTTGACGTCGTAGGCTGATTAAACTATCCACTCCCACGCGCAACGTCCGAAAGTTACCAGTACCGTAAACCGCAAAACGCCCGAACTTCCGAGAGTTACGACAAAAAAGGGGCGTGGCGTGCGCATTCCGCGCCTTAGTTTTTTTTTTTTGGAATTTTGTGTGTGGACCCACTCCTTGCGTTCCAGGTTCTTTGGAAATGTGGTTGGGTGTAGTATATTTTTGCCAAAAGCCGTGAGGCTGTATCGGCATTACGAACAAAGTTAGTCTGAGGTTGAAAATCAGTTTGCGGAAAGAGAGGCGCGCGCGGGGAGCATTTGTTTACCGAGATTAGTGTTCGTATTTCAAAACTTTGGAAGAACAAAGGTTATTATTATGATGTAATTTTATTATTTGACACATGGGCACTGATCTTGTATAGGATTTCCTTACAATGAGAGGTCAGTGTAAACTGGAAATGTATAGCTTGATGTGTAGCCGTGTGTACCTACCTAAGTAAGTACCTACTTGGTAGATTGTTTCATGTTCAGAACTGTTCGATTAGGTAGATTATAGGTACCTACTTACGTACCAAACATCTCTAACTCTTTTCAAAATTATTTTCGGAGATGCAGACACTTCGAAGGAATTTTCTGATATTACCTACCTCTTTCTCGGAATATAGCCATCGTGGCAAATCCTAATAACGTGCCATCGTGTATTCTAGTACAGCACGGTACTAGTATGTCAGTACTTCAGTGAATTAATGAATTTTAGATTTTTGTAGTAGCTTTCTGTTCTTTTGTTGAATTCTACTTAAATGATGCAAGATCACTCTCTGGCCACCACGCCTGAATAGGGCTGTAGTTGTTTTGGGCGATTTTAATGCCTCACAAGAAGGCATTACAGTCGACAACACCTTGTTGTCTTTATAAAATAAGTAATATAGCATGGTTTTCGCCAAACCAGTACCTAAAACCTAAAACTAGAGGTAAACTTGCAACAAAAACCTTTTATGTAGTACATATTAAAAATGCCTAAGGCATTAAGTCCGCCTTTGTACGTTTTGTGTGCGAAAAGTTTAAATAAATAAATAAATATTATGTAGGTAGAGGTCGCTACTGCTTTTAACAACAGTCAGGTATACCCAAAATTAAAATCCGAACACCAATGAAGCGAAAAGCATCGTAAACAAAACCGAATACGTATAATAAAAAATATAATGAAAACGCCAGTATAGCGGACGTGGACTCGAATGAGCAAACAAAGTTAGCGCTCGACCGGACTAATGGGAACGCATCCCATGCATCGAGCGCCAAATTTTAATGCAAACCGTTTTATATTCGTTCGGATGCGCGCAAATCCGAATTGATCATAATTCGATTTGGTGCGAAAGATAATTGCAACTGCCACTGGCGCTGATTGAGCACAGAGTAAAAAATGCTCGGTCTACATACGCGGCCGCGCCCGCTCCCGCCCCTCGTACACTGTGACCTGCACAATCACACGCACCATTGTTTGAACATCGCAGTTCGCTGATGATGTTTGTTCACCTTTATACATATTTCTTAATTTTGCTGCCATCACCGAGATCCACGTAGAATGCTTAATTATCTGTTAATGTGTGTACGCCCGTAATGAGCTACTTTACTGTCTACCGAACGGTACAATATCTACTCCATTTGTAGGCATTTCTATATCCAACTGTAGAACAGAAGCACTCTACATGTTCATGCCTATTTTAATGGCTATGTAGAGTAGAGTAACTACAAAGCTGACTTCAGCGACATCACAAGCCGACATAAACTTGGTATTTGCTAATTAGTTTATTATGATGAACACAAACGAATATTAATAATTACTCGCCACCTACGTACTTCTACGTAAATTCTCCTTGGCAGTGATCATGACAAACGTTAATGACCTGCTTGTGTTCTAGAAACATTTCGAATGCTTTATTACTGTTTCACTTGAACAGATGTCGGAAGATTCCCAAAGCTGGTCTGCTGCTCTATAAATATTTGGTTACCTGGTGTGACAATTTTCATATGTGTAAGGAATTATGCAGAGATGCACATGGTGTGACTAAACGGTTAACGTGTACCATTGACATTGAAACACAAGATATATTGATGCTACTTTTGTTTCGTGTAGGCAGTTAGTCGTATGTCAGTGTGCGCACAGGTGCTGGCTGGAGTGCCGCCGTATCCGCATGCATACATAGCGATGTATGCATGCGGATACGGCGGCACTGACGGCCGCGTCACGTCAGTTATGACATATTGATGCCGCTTGATCTCGTTATAGAACGCTAATGCAATGATGCGGCCCACTCGCGGATGAACATGACTTACCTTTCATACACATCATCGTGATTTACAAGATGTTCGCGCCAACACTACACGCGACAAGGTTCTCTGCGATCTCTAAAGTTAAATAATAATAATCCACTGAGAATTTGACAGTTAATTATTTTCATAACGATTTATAAGTACTCTAAATATAATTTGTCAGTAGATACTGCAAATCGCTTTGAGGTAATTTTTAGACTTCGTACTCGTATATAGTCATATTGATTGCTCATACTAAAGACCTAGACGCTATAAGCATTGACGAAGAAACGTATAATAGTTGGAACGATATGCAATAAAACCCGTAAAATCAAAATAAATAATATAGCCGCCTGAGTTGTTAATAAGATTCATTGTTAGTCCTAGTTTTGGTTTTAATAAGAAAACGACAATAACCTAAGTAAGTAACCTAACCTATTTTTGTTATCATGTAGAAATCATTTGCTCACAAGTGGAGTTACAAAGCATTCGAAATGTTATCTTGTAGAAATCATTTGCTCACAAGCGGAGTTACAAAGCATTCGAAATGTTATCTTGTAGAAATCATTTGCTCACAAGTGGAGTTACAAAGCATTCGAAATGTTATCTTATAGAAATCATTTGCTCACAAGTGGAGTTACAAAGCATTCGAAATGTTATCTTGTAGAAATCATTTGCTCACAAGCGGAGTTACAAAGCATTTTAAATGTTACTAAAATGATTCCATGCATTTGCAAAAAAAGTTTTTCCCGGAATAATAGACTGATAAAGAGGGATAGGTACTAGTTCCAATTGTCTTCACTAGAAACCCAGTTCTGAAGTAACACTTTCCTTTCTATGATCAGTGCACCTCATTATGAAGTCTGGTGGTAGACACTTATGATATGAATGTATTGTATTTAATCGAACCTCAAATAATAGGTCTTTACCTATGAAATTGCCGTTTTGTATGAAAAAATTTAAACGAATTTTTTTCATGCATTTTTTATTTGTATTAATCGAAGTAATCACCCATGCAATCAATGCATCTTTGCCAACGCAGTGGCAGTTTATTGATGCCCTTCTTAAAGAAATCAGCTGGACGGGAGGCAACAAATTCTTCATAGGCATTTTGTACTGCCTCTCGGGTATTGAATTTTTTTCCCGCCAAGAAGTTATCCAAATTCTGGAAAAAGTAGTAGTCTGTAGGCGCAAGGTCTGGTGAGTAGGGCGGATGACGGAGAGCTTCCAACCCCAGTTCTTGCAACTTGGAGACCGTCTGCTGTGCAGTATGAGGTCGCGCGTTGTCGTGCAGGAGCAGCGGAGACGAGCGATTGACCAATGCTGGTTGGAAATGTGCCAGCTTCTCCATCATTGTGTTCAGTTCTTCACAGTACACATCTGAAGTAATGCTCACCCCGTTTGGAAAGAGGCTGTGATGAATCACACCGGCGCTAGACCACCAAACAGTGACCAACACTTCTAGGGGTAAATTTTCGTTTAGGGCATTGTTTAGGTGCTGAACCAGGATCCAACCAACTTGCTGAGCGCTCGCGGTTATCAAACAGAATCTATTTTTCATCGCAGGTAACAATGCGGTTCAAAATTCCTTCATTTGTGTGTCTGTTGAGCAGTGCAAGGCACGTCTCGACGCGTACTTCGCGCTGGCGATCATTGAGTTCGGGGGGCACCCATTTGTCAAGCTTTGTTACCTTGCCAATTTGACGCAAATGGACCAATATTGTTTTGACGCTAACGTCGAAAGCTGCTGCTAATTCAGCCGTAGATTGTGTATCATCAGCATCCACAATCGCCTTTAATTCGTCATTGTCGACCAAAGTCTTCGGACGACCGCGAGGTTCATTTTTCAGGTCGAAATTTCCAGAACGGAAGCGAGCAAACCAATAACAAGTGGTGCGTTGGTTTGTAGTGTTAGCTCCGTAAACGTCGTTGATGTTGCGTGCCGCTTGTGCCGCGTTGCTGCCACGACGGTACTCATATTCCATAATTACTCGAATTTTTAACGTATCCATGATGACGAAAAAGATTGAAATGCGATGAAAATGTAACATGTTACGTATGTGTATCAGTCTTTATAAAATATATATTATCTGTGGTATTTCCGGATCCTGTTGTCTTGTCACCGACTCCGATCGCTCGTCATGCAATGGCTGAATACACGATACATAAAATAGTCTGGTCGTCTTATTTATTTATAATATCTGGCCACCCGTCGTAACATGGTGTCAGAAGATACAGAAGAAAAAGAAGTCACAAAAAACCACAAAAGTAAGTGCCGCAAACAGTCAAAAAAAAAAAAAAAAAATTTCGAGTAAAACGTCGCCGCGTGGTCCAGCCCTAAAATGCCGGAAAATAAAAACGCAAATAATACAAGTTATCCCCTGCCGCCGAGTAATTTCAGCTTAGATATCAACAACTCGAACATGCCATTGGCTTGGAGAAATTTCAACACAAGTCTAGAGATTTACATGATAGCCAACAATTTAGAAGAACAACCAGACAAACGAAAGGTAGCCATTTTACTACAAATCATAGGCCCAGACGCTCTTCAGATATTTTACTCGTTTAACATACAAATTGACAAGATCACCTATAAGGATTTACTCGCCAAATTTGAAGACTACTTCACACCACGTGTCAATATTTCCGTCGAAAGACATAAGCTGTTCAACAGAAAACAAGGTCCAGATGAAGAAATTGAGACATATGCCACGGATCTCAAGAATCTAAGTATCCAATGCAATTTTGAAGGTCTTGCCGATGATATAGTAAAGGACATATTCTCATGGAACTTAAATTCATCTTGCTCGTACATCAGAGAACGTATCCTGATCGAGAAACCATCAACATTTGATGCCGCCGTCAGTCTCGCTAAAACACTAAGAAATACTAGGTTACAGGCTAAAGCTTTATCAAGCCAAGAAGTAAGTGTCGTTGCCAGTCGTCAATCGCATCACAGTCGCCAAACACATCGTAGTCAAGAGAGTCGCAATCAAAAAAGTCACAGTCAAAGAAGTCACAGTCGTCAAAGAAGTCATAGCCGTCAAGAAAGTCAAAGTCATCAGTCTCAAACAAGTCAAAGTCGTCAATCAAGTAAAGCATCGTCCAGTCAAGAACCTCAATCCAAACAGTCAACCAAGAATTGTTCCAGATGTGGTCAAGTTCACCGAACAAAATGTCCAGCCATAGGAGTCATCTGTAACAACTGCCACAAGCCCAATCACTTTGCCAAGTGTTGCCGCAGCAAACATGTGAGATCCATAGAAGAAGAAGAAGAAAGTACGGGTACTGATACTTATTTTCTAAATAGTCTTTTCACTAATGAGATTTCTGTCAGCATAAAAAACCCTTATCATACAACTTTGTCCATAAATAGTAAGAATGTAGACTTTTTACTTGATACAGGTGCTGACACTAACATTTTATCATTTAACTCTTATAAAAAACTTAATTTGCCATTGAGTAGTTTAAAGAAAAGTAGTCACAAACTATCAACCTTTAGCGGTGAAGTATTACCGACTGTAGGTCAATGCATTCTGTCTGTCACACATAACAACAAACTATACAATGTTAATTTCCACATTATAGATATACCCTGTAGGAATATTATTGGTCGCAACAGTTGTGAGAATTTAAAATTAGTTAAAAGAGTCCATAATGTCCAATTTCATGAGTCACTCAATGTATCACAGCTTGACAAATATAAAGATCTCTTCTCAGGAATAGGTTGTCTTAAAGATTATGAATGTCATTTGTCAATGAAGCCTGATGCTGTACCGTCTATAGATGCCTGTCGTAGAATTCCATTCAGTCTCTTAGAACAATTAAAAGAAGAATTAGCCATGTTAAAAAAAAATCAAATTATAGTCAAAGTCGAGGAACCTACTGAATGGGTAAGCTCAATTGTAATTGCATCAAAGAAAAATGGTAAACTACGCCTGTGCATTGATCCAAGAAAACTTAATAAAGCCATTATGCGTCCTCATTATCAATTTCCAATTATTGATGAAATTAAATCCAGCCTCTCTGGTTCACAATATTTCACTACCCTAGATGCAAACAAAGGTTTTTATATGCTAAAGTTAGATGAAGCTTCCTCAAAACTATGTACATTCATCACACCTCAAGGTAGATATAGATTCCTAAGACTTCCCTTCGGGATAAATGCAGCCCCAGAACTGTTTCATTCCATCATGACAAATAGATTCAGTGATATTCCAGGAGTCAAAATCATGATGGATGATTTCCTAATTTACGGTCAAACTAAACAAGAACATGATTTTAGGTTAAAACAAGTCTTAGATAGAGCTAGAGAAATAGGAATAAAATTTAATAAAGACAAGTCTAATATATGTAAAAGTGAAGTCAAGTACCTAGGACACATCTTTTCTAAAGATGGTGTGAGAGTTGATGAAAACAAAGTGAAAGCCATTTGCAGTATGCCACCACCAACAAATGTCACAGAATTACAAAGGTTTTTAGGTATGGTTACATACTTAGGCTCATACATAGAGAATTTGTCAGATAAAACTTCTAATTTAAGAACACTTCTGTCTAAAGATAATGAATGGTCTTGGCAAGAGAGACATAATGTAGAATTTAATGAATTAAAGGAATGTATAACAAAAGCCCCTGTCTTGACATATTATGATCAAAATAAACCGATTACACTGTCAGTTGATTCGTCTAAAGATGCCATGGGTGCAGTGATTTGCCATGATAAACACCCCATAGCATATGCTTCAGCTTCATTAAGCTCATGTCAACAGTCATACTCTCAGATTGAGAAAGAGCTGTTAGCAATCCTATTTGGTTGTACAAAGTTTCACCAATATGTCTATGGTCGCCACACTTTAGTTGAAACAGATCACAAACCAATAGTATCGCTGTATAAAAAACCAATTTATAACATTCCACCCCGTCTTCAAAGAATAATGCTAAGATTACAACCATATGACCTGAACGTAACTTACAAACCAGGTAAATATCTTTATGTAGCTGATACTCTGTCTAGAGCAGCTTTACCAGAACAGTCATTACATGATCTAGATTCTGATCTAGATTTACATGTCAATTTAGTCATTAGATCACTGTCAGTTAGTCCAAATAAACTTAAATCTATTCAAGAACAGACTTCCCAAGACAATGAATTGTCACTCTTAAGTAAATATTGCATAACAGGTTGGCCTGAACATAAAAAATTGCTTCCAGACATACTTAGGCCTTATTTTCCTTTAAAAACCGATATACATATAATTAATGGTATTGTCTTCAAAAACAACAGTGTCATTATACCAGTAGCCATGAGAAAAGACATTTTGAAACAGATACATGAAGGTCACCAAGGTATTCATAGTTGCCAAAGATTGGCAAATACAACATATTACATCAAGTCCCTATTATCCACGGTCTAATGGTCTTGTAGAAAGAACCATAGCCACGGTTAAAAACATATTAAAGAAATGTCTTACTGATAATACAGACCCTCATCTAGGATTATTACAGTATAGGAATACACCTAAAGAAAATATGTATTCGCCTGCCCAATTACTAATGTCCAGGACACTCAGAACTAAACTTCCAGTCTTAGAACAAACTCTGAAACCTAAAATACCTAACTACAGGTCTCTAACAAATAAAACTCAAATAAAAGTGAACAAATCACAGATTTATTATAATAAACATACTAAACCGTTGTCTTCCCTAAACATTGGTGATAAAATTTACTTCCAGAAACAGCCAGACAGTATTTGGACACCTGGTACTGTGTCAGACATAGGTCCACAGCCTAGATCATATACTATTGTCTCCCCGGAAGGTACTTTTCGCCGTAATCGCCAACATATCCTACAGCCAAAACATTCACCAACTGAGTCCGCTCCTAGTAGAAGAAGTTCACTTCAATCCCCATCAGTTCCACTTGACACTGATCCACCGTCGCCTTCCAATATACTGCCGTCGTCATCTCCATCTAATTATCAATCTCCTTGTACAAGTAATCCTGTCCAAGAATCTGAAACAAAAACAAACACATCACATACACCAAATAAACAAACTCAACACACAACTTATTCTTCATTCGGTAGAGCAATAATAAAGCCCCGAAGATTTTGAAAATTGGTCTAGATTAAGTTCTTAATTTGTACTTAGTTTTAATTTAATATACTAAATGTATTGTTTGTTGTACAAGCATTGTCAAACCTAATTTTGTTTTGTTAGTAGCTGTCAAAACTTAGTTAAGTCAATTTGATAGACGTCACTGTCAGAACTGTCGCAATGTAAATGTCAGTCAAGTCAACTTGTCACTTCTTAGAGATGTTCCGTTCCACTTAGTCTACTAGTATATAAGAATTTTGTTAATGTTAAAAAAAAAAAAAAAAAAAAGAGTATACTTACGTACCATGTTCCACGTAATGATTCCATTTTCTTTTCTTAATAAGGGAGATGTTACGTATGTGTATCAGTCTTTATAAAATATATATTATCTGTGGTATTTCCGGATCCTGTTGTCTTGTCACCGACTCCGATCGCTCGTCATGCAATGGCTGAATACACGATACATAAAATAGTCTGGTCGTCTTATTTATTTATAATATCTGGCCACCCGTCGTAACATAACACTAATCAATAAACAAATGACTACTTTTGGAAAAAAAAATCCATGTTTTTAAAATAAAATTAATTTGAAATTATAATTCTTAGCCAAACAAAAATTATTTTGATTTGAAATGGCCAGTACTGCAGAACGGCAATTTCATAGGTAAAGACCTAATATTTTTTAGAGGTTCATTCATTTAAAAAGCGTACATTCATCATTAGAAGATCGATAAGCTAGTTTTTAGAGGATCAGTTAAACATTTCCCGTATTATAGTAGATACTGCAAAAAGACACTTGTTAAACCTGCAGTACCTGTTTAATCTGAACAACGGTTAAACAATTTTGAGGAAAAGCTAGGTTTAAAGAAACTTAAGGTTTTTTTCTTTTCTTTCAGGAATCTTGAGAAATCGAAGTTTTATGAGCATGACGGCTTTTTCAAATAGATCTTAACTTCAAGAAGATAAAACTTTACACTTCCTACACCTGAAAATTAGACTTAAATTCACAGATCTCATGCACCACATCACCTTCAAATAGCAGCGGAAATGAAGTTCAATAATAATAAAAAAAAAGCATCTGCCTAGCGTTTTCCCAACTATCTTACGGTCGGCTTCTAGTCTAACCGGATGCAGCTGCATACCACCAGTATTTTACATGGAGCGACTGCTCATCAGTCCTCCACAACCCAAGTTAGTGACGATAGGTACCGCTTGGTAAGACTCGTTGTCAGACTTTCGGTCTTCTGACGATCCGTAACGACTGTCAAAGATCCAAGAATGACAGCGGGGGGGGGGGGGGGGGGGCTTAACGTGCTTTCCGAGGTACGGGGATCTCGCGGTATGTAAAGATGGTCACCCATCCATGGAGCGACCGCAGCAAGCGTAGCATTACCTGATCGATCGTCCCGTGCGGCTGTTATTACTTAGCCACGGAAAACAAATATGTAGACATAGATTTTATATATATTTATCAAAATATTTTATTTTAATTGTCATAACAGACTTTTCAATACTACTAATACTAGGTAACATTAGTTCTTACAGCTTTGTTGTACGAACATGTTAATTTTTTTAAACATTTATTTAGATTTAATAAAGAAAATACAGGCTGTTAGTGTGTGTTTTACACACACACTAACAGCTGTTGTACGAAAATGTATTACTTATTTATTTATTATTATGTTGATTTTTATACATTTACAAGATTTATTATAGAAAATACAGAGGTTTCAATACTACATACTTCTATAATACTACACACTACCTACAGCTTTGTTGTACGGTAGACCGCACATCAGTGGTAACACTCATCATAGAACTCACCCGAGACGCTCTAACCTAGATCTTAAAATCGTTATAACTCCAAAAATTATTTTTTTTTGTTTTAAATTTCGAAAAACAGTCGGAGGTATAACCTTTCTGAACATGTACACATGTTTTTTTTTTTTTAATATTCATAAATAAGACAAGATGTTGGGTACATTATGGACCCCAAAACATGACCATTTTGGAGCCATTTTCTTAATTTACTTTTTGTTCATTGTAGACCTCGTCAATTTTGACACCTCAATTAACTATATTGACTTAGAAATAAATATATGTCGCAAATGTATGTTTCTTGAAAATAGGGCCCATACCAGATAATTTCATGATAATCTGTAATTACCAACCCATCAGAATAATCGTTATCTTGTTATCATCATCATCATTTCAGTCGAAAGATGTCCACTGCTGGACATAGGCCTCCCCCAAGCACCGCCACTTCAACCGGTTCTGTGGTTCCCGCATCTAGCGCATTCCTGCAGCCTTCACAAGCTCATCGGCCCACCCTGTGAGGCCTTCCAACGCTACGCTTCCGGTACGCGGAAGAAGTAGACTTATGTCTTGTTATGTTCATCATAAATTATGTATCTTGGTAAGGAGTGTCACTTTTGTAATTTTGAGTTCCTCGACACAATCCAAACTTTTTTTCAGAGTATTGTACCCATAAATATAACATTTCTGAAGCTAAATATTGAAAAAACTTTTTTACAAAAAAATACAACCGACTTCCAAAAACAACACTACAAAGTGAAAAATAACTTTAATTTCGGAAGTCGGTGTCTAGTTAAATGTATTTTCGTTTTTTGCCACCGACTTCCGAAATTAAAGTTATTTTTCACTTTGTCGTTTTTGGAAGTCGGTTGTATTTTTTTGTAAAAAAGTTTTTATTTTTCACTTTGTAGTTGTGTACCAACCCCACACAAATTCTGATACCACTATTTGCAAAACAAACTAGAAGAACATCATCCATATAAAAGTGGGGTTAAAAATATGTATTATTGAAGCTAACTCAAAAACTACCCAAGCAAAGTTAATCAATTTTATATGGGACCAACTGTGATGTATACCCTCTCGAATAAAACAAAAAAAATCTAAATCAGTCCAGCCATCTTCGAGTAATCGGGGACATACATAAAAAAAAAAAAAAAAAAAAAAAAAAAAAAAAAAAAAGGTTCCGACGAATTGAGAACCTCCTCCTTTTTGAAGTTAAAAACACAATGTAATGTAAACAGAGCCAGAATCAAAGTGTACGTGTAGTATTTCGCGGTAGATTTGTTCAACAAATGAAGTCGAAGATTGCTGAAGTTCATCATTTCGTTGGATCTAAGAGAAAATCAGTGCTGCCGAGTGGAAAGGTCCCACGTAGATACGTGCCCAGCTTAACCAAGCGGCAAGCTCGCCGGCGACGTACTAACGAACACACGGTTCGGCTGATTGGAGCCAGGGCACGGAGCCCGGCGAGGCGATCGCCCCCAGCACCACGCCTTCCGCATTATTTCCGAATTGGAAAAAATCAAAGCTCCCACAACGTATGCGGCATCCGCAAACAAACAAATAATACAAAAGCCACCGCCAATACAAATGAGTACCGATACGACGGCGAGCGGAATGCGAAGTCGAAGTGAAGCCGAGCGTATACCCGAGGCAAATAAACGTCCGCCGATGTGTTTGTAGGAATTCGTTGCGATGTTTATCGAATGTGATGCTGCCCCTAATGTAAATACTTAGCAGAATTTTCCTATCGATATGGGCCATAAAACCATTTTGCGAAGGTAATCCCTCTGAACGAATTAACGAGTGGAACTTTGTAGTCGTAAATCGAATAGCTTTCGATGTATAGTGGCACATAAATGTACAAACAAACGGCAATAATAAATATCGGGCGGGCAATTAAGCGCAGGGTAGTTGGGACAATCGAGCACAGCATCGAAATGCACTTTGCAAATGAACCGAATTGGGCGGCGAGGGCGCGCGAGGTGCGACCCGGCTAATGTAATTAAATACAAGTGCTCACGAGCTGCAGATGCACAGCCCATAAGATACGTAGCCATACAATTGAACTGTAATTATCATGAAATCTATACAATATGCATTAACTGAGTTTATGGGATTCGTAGCCGCGCGACTATGCGATGGAACGATCTGTTCGTAATACTACCTGATAATTCTTGGTATCAATTAGCAAAAACAGTCTACCTAAGTACAATTTAAGAAATTCTATGTAAGAATCGGTATAAATTGATTTGTGAAGTAAGACAGCAGCAATTCAATAAAAATACTTAATTGATCTACGAAACTTGATACTAAGTAAAAAAACCAGCCAAGTGCGTATCGGACCACGCACAATGAAGGGTTCCGTAGTTGGTTGACTATTACTCGTAAACTTGAAAAGCCTAAGTAGGCTTTTTCTTTTTTTTTTTTTTTTTTTGATAGTTTTCCTTTTAAGGGGGATGCGCTAAGGTAGCCCCCGAAATTCAAATTTTCTTACGTTTTTTTGCAATTTGCAGGTCAGGTTGTATGTTGATTAAAATATGTTTCGCGGCCGAAACTACTATGGCTTTACAGAATAATCATTAGAATCAGCAATACAACTCCATAAGTTAGAATTGACCTCAAATCTAGCGATTTCATGAAATCATGAAGAATAAAATCTTTAAAAAATTTTTTTTTCAAGATTTTATTTTACCGCTTTGTCGGCGTGGTGAATATGTATATCCATGCCAAATTATAGCTTTCTACTACTAAGAGTCTCGGAGCTAAGCTGCGGTCGGGCGGACAGACAGACGGAAAGTCGGATGGACATAGAGAAACTATAAAGGTTCCTTGTTGACTACGGAACCCTAAAAAGGGTTACTAAAATTAACAAACCTTAGTAAATAAGTAGGCGACTATCCAGGAACCTGTCACATATCATCAACCAATGCACTGAACCGATTGATAAAAACTTTTTTACAAAAAAATACAACCAACTTCCAAAAACAACACTACAAAGTGAAAAATAACTTTAATTTCGCAAGTCGGTGTTTAGTTAAATGTATTTTCGTTTTTTGCCACCGACTTCCGAAATTAAAGTTATTTTTCACTTTGTAGTGTTGTTTTTGGAAATCGGTTGTATTTTTTTGTAAAAAAGTTTTTATTTTTCACTTTTTAGTTGTGTACCTACCCCACACAAATTCTAATACAAAACAAACAAACAAACAAAACAAACAAACTACAAAACAAACAAACAAACAAAACAAACTAGAACATCATCCATATAAAAGTGGGGAAAAAATACGTATTATTGAAGCCAACTCAAAAACTACCCAAGCAAAGTTAATCAATTTTCTAGGGGACCAGCTGTGATGTATACCCTCTCGAACAAAACAAAAAAAATCCAAATCGGTCCAGCCATCTTCGAGTAATCGGGGAACATACATAAAAAAAAAAAATAAAAAAAAAAAAAAAAGGTTCCGACGAATTGAGAACCTCCTCCTTTTTGAAGTCGGTTAACTAGACACCACTTACTGTCTTGAGTGATGCCAAAGCAATTAGCTTTATTACTCCATAATTTAGCGCATCATAATTTTCCAGAAAACATTAAAATAAATCAACGAATACTATATATCCTGGTAACCTTGAGGGATAAAGTTGCAACGAGTCTGGAGTTTACTCGTAGCTGTTGGCAATAACTACACAGTATTTTAACACATCGGATAATTAAAATTGAGTTACTCGTTTTACTTCAGCTATAGAAACAAACTGCTTTTAGAATCAAGGTAATAATGTAGTACTTAAAACGGTTTTTTTTAATACTCATTTCTATACAGGATTATTTGTAATTCGACGTATTCCTTGCAGGACGTCATAGTAGGATTAAAATGCAACAAATTAAGCCACCAAATGTTCTACTGAAATTCAGTACTTTTTTTTTAATTTTTGTCTAAGAAAAATGTAAATTACAAAAAAATAAAATGTTTAATTAGTGATCTTTACCAAAGTTTTAGGCATTTTTCAACTTTTAATTTTTAACAAAGATCTGCTACGGCATCAGCTATGATAATAACTTAAATTCCAGTAAAGTCGCGCCGCAAATCATTTTTGAATTGTATTTTTCATAAAAAAAAACAACTAACTCAAAAACTATTGAATTTCGGTAGAACATTTGATGGCTTAATTTGTTGCATTTCAACCCTACTATGACGTCCTGTAAGGAATACGTTGAATTACAAGTAACCCTGTAGAGCTTAAGAGAAAGACTTTGTTGACTCCCTGATTCCTGCAGGTGCAGGTGGTTGTGGTGGTTCGTGCAAGTTAGCAAAAGTTCTGTTTTCCCAATAGGTAAGTTAAAATGGATGTAAGAATATTAGTAGACGACAATATGAAACTTTTTCCGATAAACATTTACTTCTTCTAACACCGATTCGTTAAGTATGTTTAAAAAGGGAAAATTACTAATCGCACACCAGAAAAACATTATTACATCAAATACTCTACATGTACATCAAATCAATGATTGCACTATTAATTAACTAACTTAATATGACTCTTTGACAATTCAAAAGTGCCTAAAGTTGGTTTAATTGAAATAAATGCTTAGAGTTTGAGGTTGAAAAGGGCCCTCATTTTTAGACTTTGATTAACACAATCAGTTCCTGTACCTTAAACGTAGGCATGAAGAGACATTAGTTCAAAATGTATGCAACATTCATAAATAAAAATCTTAACTAAGTAGTAAGTACCTACTAAGTAGTTAATAAAAACTTTTTACAAAAAAAAAAACAACCGACTTCCAAAAAAAACACTACAAAGTGAAAAATAACTTCAATTTCGGAAGTCGGTGTCTTTGGTTTCGTACTTTCGTTTTTTGCCACCGACTTCCGAAATTAAAGTTATTTTTCACTTTAAGTGTTTTATTTGGAAGTAGGTTGTTTTTTTTTGTAAAAAAGTTTTAATTTTTAATTCTACCCCACACAAATTCGAATATCTCTCTGCTAAATTAGAGCAACATCCAAAATTTTTCCCACTTAGTTTAAGTATCTATATTAAGTAGGAAAAATACGAATTAAATTATTGAAGCTAACTCAAAACTTTAGGAGTATTTATACCCTTTCAAATAAAAACTCTGCAAAAACCTATATGTCGCACTAAGTCGTGTCAGAAGTTTAGAAGGCGTAGTTATATGTTGACGGAGATAACGAGACTACGAAATCTGCCTTCTGACAATCTAGGCCACACATGGTAACATACGACTCAAGTAGCGCAATTCGAAGCGGCATATAATTACCATTAAAATCATTTTATAGTTTCAAAAACAATTCCAGTTAGCCCAAACACGGCTTTGTTTTATTACTGAGTTCCGATGCCTACCGGAACCGGTGGTTGTTTTTACTTATTATCGTTGAAAAGTTCCCTTGGCCATCTGTGGTCTTTTTCATCAATTTCACTTAGCCAAATGATACTTTCTGAATGCAAATGCTTGATTTGTTTATGAAAATACTAAAACAACTATAAGTCTGGTTATATATTTGAAGAGAAAATAATAATAAATAAAAATAATAATTCCTTAATTCCTCATGGATCCCATCTTCAGATCTGGATTTTGATAAAAGTGGGACCAATCTGGAAGTATATCCTTTCAAATAAAAAAGAATTTTCCAAATCGGTTTAACGTGGTAAACAACATTAAATATTATAAATATTCTTTTAAATACAAGCGAATTGAGAACCTCCTCCTTTTTTTTGAAGTCGGTTAAAAACGCACTGTTTATTCGTTTTCTAGAAATGAGTGGGCTGTGAATTAAAACTATTTATAAGTCGCTTTTTGATGTGAAAAACGTATACCTAAAGTTTGTTGGTAAGCTTTAAGTTAATTCTGGCATATACCAGCTCGCGTCATTCAAATCTGTAAGGGGTAGTTTAATACAGTTCCCTCGGCAAACAGTGGCAAGCAACAATGGTTGAGTATTAAAATAAACAGAGCGGCGCGTCGCCATGTGGCTCGGTCGTGGCGAGCAAACACAACACAGACTAATGTATTCAGAGGCTGCACATACAACGCCCGCGCCCGGCGCCGCCTCCAACTTCACTTTGATTTACTAATTAACCTATGACTTGCATAACTTCACTTGCAACACAACATCACAATCAAACGCTTATATTCCTTCCATTATAATCGTACATCATTTCTCATCAAGTTAGCTAGGGGGAGTCGAGAGTCATCTGTTCAGACCATTATTTGGCGCTTCAATGTAAAAAATATGAGCGCGGTAAACGTAGTGGAAACTAAAACGATTAGTAGTAAGTGCAACGATGAACCTGCTGGTATACAAATGCTTTTATCATAATAATGGTATATAGCTGTCCTAAAATATGTAACAAACTCGCACTACAAGTTAATAGATAAATATTGCTCCAACGACACAAAAATACCTTTCTATTTATGTTTCTGGTCAGTCCATAAGGAAAATGAAAGTAAAAAGCCTTTAAAACACTTTGGTCTTCCAAAGGATCCGCAGAGTCCTGTACAAACAAATAACTTAGAAGAGATATTTACTGAAACGCTATAAAACTCCGAACAGAACTAGCAAGAAGCGTCACTAATTGGCAAGTTAAAGCTATGAGTGATAAATAAAGGCTCGCTCGCCATGTGTCGGTGTTTGCGCATTCAACTAGCGTTATGTGCAAAGGTTGGAGTCGACACGGCCGTCTTTATTTGACACGTTGTCAGAGGGCGGCCCTCCGGCCCTCCAGGCGTATGAAAAACGTGAGGCCGCGCGGAATGATCTAATTGTATTCATTAGCCGGGCCAGGCCGCGCAAATATTGACACGAGCGGGATGCGGCCCGGGTCCCGAGCACACCGAGCTTTGATCATAACCGATAGTTACATTTTCAGGAGATACGTAGCTCGGAACTTACTTGATTCGTTGAAAGGTTTGTGTTTTGTGAGGTAAAATAAATAGAAGTAATGGATTAAGAGTAGATTTTATAAGTTTATTTCTACAAATGCTAGAGCAGTACTTATAGGTTAGCTTATATGTCCGCAAATTTTGTTTTAGCAACTGAGATTAAATATCAGGACAAAAAAACCAGTCAAGAGCGAATCGGACTTCTGATGATTTCTGAAAAGCTGTGTTATTTAGAGACATCGTTTTTTTTTCTGTAATCTATACATAAACTTCTATGAAATAGAATAATTTCAGATTTTTTTCTATGCAAACTTCGGAGATAAGGGGGGGAACGGTATTTTTTTTTAACATTTTTCATCAAAAGTTGAAAACTATGCGGCCTAAAAAAAAGAAATAAAATGTTTGAGAATGTGCAAACAGCGTTCTTTTATATGATACCCCACATGCCCTAGTAGCCCCACTTCGAATTTTTAAGACCCCCTTTCAGTCCCTGTTGCAAAAAAAAACACATATATTTTATTTCTTTCTTATTTTCAAAATAGTTGGGCAAACGTCATCTAAAACTGTTCCAAATTTCAAGTTGATAACCTTAGTAGTTCTTGAGATATCTAGCTGTGACAGACAGACAGGCAGACTGAGTCACACCATAAGGGCTCCTTTTTACCATTTTGCTACGGAACCCTAAAAAGTAAGTTACCCGTTTGATTTATCCTATATCATCACTTTAAAACTTTACCTAAGAAATGGAAATTTTTATGTTATTTATAACATAAAAATTTCCATTCCACCTAAGAAATGGAAATTTTTATGTTATAAATAACATAAAAATTTCCATGTCTTAGGTAAAGTTTTAAAGTGATGATTGTTTTAATATCTGATAGTCAGGACTAGATTAATTAAATGAAGCTACGTTAATTATAGACTTGATCCGAATATTCAAAAATAATTTTAGTTTAAATTAAGAAACTTCATAGTCTATTCCTATATTTTTTTAAATCATAAACATCATGAGCTAAAAATAATTAGATACCAATTTCACTGAAAACAGAGTGGGTCTGCGTAAAGTAAAGCTAATACAAAATAAATCAATCGCCGGCCGCCCGGCGCGGTCGAGCGCGACCAAACATCGCGAACACACCCCACTGTTTATACTTAGCGGATGAAAAGGCAACACCGAACGCCCCGGAATAATATTAGCTACCCTCAATAAGCCATTGAAATCTATCGACTGTAAGCCCGCAACAAGAAAAGCAACTCTATTTTTTGTGCGTTACAGTTCAATTTGAATTGTAGAGCAATCTTCCTAACGACGTTTTGGAGTGATATTATTTTTTTTACTAACTGGTAACATGTGTTAACATTTGATGATAATCCAGGATTAACACATCATAATAAAGAGATGAATGCATCGTTTATTCAGGCCGTATGTCGGTGCCATTCGACAGCATTTAGTGAATGACAGGTGTGCTGACGCAACTCATCTTATTTGATTGGATTGGATTTAACTGGGCCACCTAAAGACTTTACATAAATTATAATGGTATGATACGTGTTGATAGTCATTGTTGTTGTGTTTAAATGCATGATTTATTTGTACGGTCGTGGTTAAAACAGACGTGACAGTTTTTGTAGAAAATGTCTAAATTTTCTTGCTCCTCTAACAAAAAACGGCATTTTTATTTTTTCTTTCTTTGAAACTAAGTCCAAATTAAGAGTTCAAAATACATATACAGGCTTCAGGGCATAGCATTAGCCTCTCAAGTCCTGACGGTACGGTATGGACGGTATGTACGGTCAGCAACAGAAGTCGGTTAACACTGCTACTTTTTGACATCATTTAGATGATGTCAAAAAGTAGCAGTGTAATTTAGATTAACCCAAATTGATTCGATAAACTGCTTTTTTTCCTTTAACTGTTAAGAGTTAATATGTTCTTAAAATTTTAAGTACTTCTGTCTGTTCCAATTTGAATTAAATATTTCGCTTAATAATTAAGATTAAAAAACTGGAAGTGTTAATCGACTATTGTTGCTGACTGTACGACTCACTGTCCAAGTGTCCATACCGTGAAGCGTACATGTATACCATAAACTATAAACTCTAAAGTTCCTCCAGCGGGGCTTGAGAGGTTAAGTAAGGAACACTTTCAGAGGCGCAATCACAAGTTGGCTCGGATCGCCAGGTTAAGTATTTTGATTTCTATTAAATCCCTATAAACTTTAACATGTTCATAAATTCTATAGTGGCAATATGAGGATGATATTGACGTCACACGACACGACAGATGTGAGCAAAGCGTCCGGTCCATTACTTGTCACCCCTATTATCCCGTGCTAAGTAAATAAACATCGGATCAACTATTAACTCCAAATATCCGTTTTGATGCACTTCCATCAAGAATCATTTGCAAGAATATAGAGTTGTATTAAATAGGTACCTACTATTTTTGTTGTCCCTCAAACCACTTAAATTGGGTACTTAAAGAGTCTCGCAAATATATTGTTTATACTCAACAGAGAACAACTAAAACTTCGTTTATAACAATTATTTCTACTCGAAACAGTTATAGCTGTATGAAGAAATTATAAAAGATTAGCGGGCGGAAGCCCGCGGCTCCGCCCGCGTGGTATGTCAATAAAAAGTAGCTCCTCATCCAGCGTCAAAGGAGTAAAATTAGCATCTCTCTAATAAAACAAAATAATTTTGTCACATTTGCTCACATTAATAATAATTCTAAGCTCCACTAGAACTCACAGTTAGGAACAAACTGAATAATCTATAATAAGTACATATAGTAAAGAGAGAGAGAGAGAGAGGAGCTCGTGGCTAAGTAATAACAGCCGCACGGGTCGATCCATCAGGTCCTACGCTTGCCGGGGTTGGTCAGTGGATGGGTGACCATCTTTACATACTGAGACTCCTTACGAGAGTCGTTACGGGACTACGGGTCCCCGAAAGTCTGACAACCAGTCTTACCAAGGGGTATCGTAATACCCAATAACTGGGTTGTGGAGGTTAGATAGGCAGTCGCTCCATGTAAAATACTGGTATTCAGCTGCATCCGGTTAGACTGTAAGCCGACCCCAACATTAGGAAAAGGCTAGGCAGATGATGAGTAGAGAGAGAGAGAGAGAGCAGCAGAGTGTCTGTTAATCTGTAAGTAATTCGGTTCATAGTTCGCGCTGTGAATCGTATGCAAATACGCGATAGCCAGATACATGAGCGAAGCTAAAAGAACTTAATCTGCAATTACGATTTTGTTTTAAAATTTTTTTTAGAAAGAGTTTTTGTTAATAATTTTTTACAGCTTGCTGATTTTGTCGTCAAATATAAAGAAAAGCCATTTAGTGGTGAAAAAAAACTTTATGGCTTCTCACGATTATTTTATTTATTTATTTATTTTTACAATTTTAAGAAAGCTTAAAAACTAACACACATAAATGGTAACAAAATAATAACAACTGACAATTGCTAATTACAAGCTTCCACATTTATATTACAATGTTATAAAAAAAAGATCAAAGAAAAAAAGAAAAAAGGTATGGAAAATAGTACTTATTAGTGTAGGTATTTTCAGAGGAAATTGCCAGTATTGCATGGAAATATATAACTAAAAAGGTTACTGTTAGCAATATCCAAACCCACAAATCGAGATAACAACAAAATAATTAATCATTCGTAATCGATATCTGACTTCCCTAAACCATTCACTCGCTTCCCTACTGAGTTTTTCAATTAAAAATGTAACAGATTTGAATCGATTTTGACGAATCACCGTGATTGGTCCGAGTGGCTGCTTCCGCGAGACAATGCCCGTAATCAGTTTGATCGTGGCAGTCGTGGCACGCGACACGACAAATAGCCGATACCGATCGGCAGATGTTCGGTTAGAACTGACTCTGATCATTTGCTTTATTGATTGAACTTTGAGCCATCATCTACCTATTACAAACTATAATAGTATACTAGTTGTGCCCGCGGTTTCATCCGCCGTATAATTTAAAAGAAATCGGATTATTCATAAATTATTTCGTTTTCCCTTAGCGTTCCTTTCTGCCTCTATGTCTTTTTATTCGGTTCCTAAGAGTCGTAAGTAGCGTGATTTTTAAATAGCCTAGAACTTTAAGAGGGGCTCTTGGCTAAATAATAACAGCCGCACGGGTCAATCGATCAGGTTAAGCTAAGCTTGCCGCGTTCGGTCCGTGGATGTGTGACCATCTTTACATACGGCGTCTCCCTGCTGTTTGGTCCCGGCTGTCATTCTTGGATCTTTGACAGTTATTACGGCTCGTCCAAATAAACGTTTTTCTTTCTTTTCGTTAGAAGCCCGAAAGTCTGACAACCGGTCTTACCAAGGAGTATCGTGTTACCCAGTAAATAGGTTGTGGAGGTCAGATAGGCAGTCGCTCCATGTAAAATAGGTATTCAGCTGCATCAGATTGGACTATGGAAGCCGTCCCCAACCTAGTTGGGAAAAGGCTAGGCAGATGATGATTATCTATAATATAGTAACTACTAAGTATATAGATACTACCCGTATCTATGTAATGCAGAGCACTATGTACACATAAAAATCAACAAGGTTATTCTAGTGACTGGCTCTGTATCCAATATGTTTGATTGATCGTACTGTGGTGTTTACAGTATTCGCCGATTATTGCTAGCAATTTGAGGGCCCAATAAACATCGTGCCTACGTTAAGCCGTAAACTGATATTATATTCGCGAGGTATGAAATGGAAGTAAGTAAAATTGGCATAAGTCGAGTAACTCTCCCGAAATAAATTTATGTCCATGCCATGTAAGAAGCTAAAGAGGTTGATAAATAATAAACTGTATACTGTGGGTAGAAAAAAAGTTTTACAAAAAGTTTTAACTATTTATTTACCTAATCACTAGAATAATATTGTGCATATTTTCAAATGTCTGTTAATGTAGGTAAGTATTAATTTTATTCAAAATATTTCAATTCATAAAATTTTAATTAAAATGGAAATTGTGCAGGGGAGACCTACGGCTAGGAAAAAAATGTAAATCATCAAATAATCGTAAAAAGCTTACAATCTAGCATTTTAAATGACATCTTGGCCGGTTTTAGCCAAGAAAATGTGCATTGCCATTTAATAAGAAAAAAAAAACCCTAATGGCATCTCAATATTTTTTGAGAGCTAGTGGCGAGTATTCTTAATGCAAATCCAAAAAAAGTTATTAAATGATTTTTTTTGACTTTTTTATGGAAATAAATGAAAAATAAAATATGACTCCGGAAAAGTGATTTAGCCATGTTCGATTTTCTCGTAATTTTCTCATACTTGGACTTGGACTTTTTTTCCAAAACATAAGTTTGGGCAAATTACCTCTATAGATAAGTAATTGGTGAAACGCGGAACGGTAAACGTGGTGGATACAGACTGGTGAAACATAACATGAATTGTAACACACGTTGTACCAATACGCTTTGTTGTTGTGTTACATTTATATGTAGCATTGCATATATTCGGACTTCTCATTTGTGTCACTCCATGGTACTTTTGACCAATCTGTAACCGGCGTTAGAAATACAATTATTGTCTCTTGGTTTGACTCGAAAAGTTGAAAAATATGATAAGATAGGTATATTTTCTAAAAGCATAATACCTTCATGTTTAGTTTTTAGACTGAACGAAATAAACAAGATTTACGAAAAATAAAGAAGATTTTACATTTTGTAAATGTATACCTAAGTGTGCGACCTCATGTTATACTGTAGTGGGTAACGTTGTTTCCTTTTTGAGTATCATCATAAAAATGCCTCAAATATTGATATTACTACATATTATTAAACAATGTCCCTCGCCGCGTCTGTCCGTCTGTCTGAACGTGATAAACACAAAAGCTGCGGAACGGATTTTCATAAGTTTTTCATTAATGGGTGGAGTGATTTATGGGGAAGGTTTAGGTGTATAATTATTGGAGGTCGCATATATAAATGCACTGGCATGTGTGAATAATCTTTTACACATGTCTGTCACCAAATTTTAAATAAGCGTAGTTACGGACTTGTTTATGTTTTTACTTGTCACTTGCTTGTAAAGTAATCACCACGAATATATTTAGTACTATCAGACCACTGCTGCTCTTATTATTACCCCGTAATTTTTCAATAGGTTATGGTCTTATTCATGCTCTGATAGTGCTAGAGCATAAAATTAATAAGTGGAGTGGTTAATTGTGAAACTTACGAAACTTCAATTATGTCAGCTGAAGTTGGCATAAGTGGTATTAAGAAGCTGAAAGGATCGTCCGACTACCCAAATTGGAAATTCTTGGTGCGAAATTACTTGGAAAATAAAAACTGGTGGGGAGTAATTTCTACAAATGTAGTAAATGCTGACGTAGACCGGCAGGCACGAACGACAATATGCTTGTTGTTAGAACCAGAGTGCTTTACCCACGTCTACAATGCGAAGACTGCGAAAGAAGCCTGGAACAGCTTACAGAAAGCGTATGAAGACAAAGGTTGGGGACGACGTATACATATTCAGCGAGAGCTTTTCAACTGTAAGTTAGAGAATTTTGATTCTATGGAAAGCTTCATATCCAAAATTACATTCCTGACACAACAATTGTCCGATATTGATGCTCAAATCCCTGATGATTGGATCATATCGATTTTGCTGGGTGGATTGTCCGCTGAGTATAGCCCTCTCATCATGGCTGTAGATAATAGTGGACAAGAGATCACGTTAGAGCAAATTAAAATGAAATTGTTACAAGAAGGAAGTAGACAGAGTAAGTTGAACACCGAGTACGAACAAGCCTTAGTTACACGTAAAGTACAGAACGATGCGAGATCTAATATTAAAACTAACGATCGTAAGCAGAAGTTCGTCTACAAGTGTTTTAAGTGCCACAAGCAAGGACACAAGGCGTCCGAGTGCAAGGAGCGGATCAAAACCGCGAATATCTGCCTGAATACGAAGGAGGCGATAAACAAAGATAAGTGGTATTTAGACAGTGGGTGCTCAAATCATATGACCCACGATAAAAGCAAATTGTTGTCTTATACACCTGAAAAGGGCAACATGAAGATCGCAGTAGCAAACGGCGAGAAGTTATTGGTGAAAGGAAGAGGAAATGCTGAGCCACAAGTCAGCGAAAACGAAAATTTTATTTTAGAAAACGTTTTACATGTTCCTGATTTATCCATGAACCTAATTTCGGTGAGCGATTTGACCAAGAAGAATTATTGCATGAATTTTGGCAAAGGAGGTTGCATGATTCAAAATAAGAATCGAATTGTTGCAAGATGTCATGAAGTTGACGGAATTTATGAATTGACAGAAAATAAAAATAACGTCGTGAATGTGACACTGTCAAAACAAGATGGAAATATTTCGAACATTTGGCATAAAAGATTAGCTCATTTATCGCGTAATTATATGAATAAAATGAAAGTTTTAGTAAGCGGTATGGAATTTAAGAGTACCGATTTATGCGAGCCGTGTATTCCATGTATCGAAGGAAAGACATGCAAAAGTCCCTATAAAAACCAAGGTACGAGAGCGAACGAGGTCTTACAGTTGGTTTTTAGCGATGTTTGTGGACCTATCGAGGAGCCGTCGTTCGGTGGTTCGAGGTATGTTCTTCTATTTATCGACGATTATTCTCGGAAGACTCATGTGTATTTTTTGAAGAACAAAAGTGAAACTTTTGATAAGTTCCGTGAATACAAGGCGGAAGTTGAGAATGAGACGAGTAAATCTATTAAATGTCTAAGATCTGACAACGGCACAGAGTACTGTAATGGTAAATTTAAATCATTTTTAAAGTCTGCAGGTATAAAACACCAGACGACTGTACCGTATACGCCAGAACAAAATTCTGTCGCAGAAAGAGCGAATCGGACTATAATAGAAAAGGCAAGAACATTACTGTCAGAATCAAACCTGAGCAAGAAGTATTGGGCCGAGGCTGTAAATACTGTTGTATACCTAAAGAACAGAAGCCCCACGAAAGCATTGAGGAATGCAGTACCAGAGAAGATTTGGACTGGAAAAGATGTGGATGTTAGTCATCTGAAAATCTTTGGTTGTTTGTCGTATAGGTTGATACCAAAACAAAAGAGACGCAAACTGGACATGAAGACGGAACCGATGATTTTTATTGGATATCCAGATAATCAGAAGGGTTATCGTCTGATGAATCCTAAGACAGGTGAAGTGACAACTGCAAGAGATGTCAAATTTCTGGAAAACGTTTTTCTTCAAAAAGAAAACGTGGAAAAGTCGGAAGTGATAATAAACTTGAATACAGATGCCATTCCTTCCAGTTTATCTAACGGATCTACAAGCAGATCTAAACCCTTGGAGGCTCACGAAGATGTGTACCGTGATGCTGTAGACGAGAATGTGGAAGTATCGGAGGAGATTGGACCTGAACCTGCAGTACCAGAGCAAGTATCTGTATTGACTGATGAGGAAGTTACAATACCTGAATCAAAAAGAAGGTATCCTGTAAGAGAACGCAGACAAGTCGATCGGTACGGATGCAATGTTATGTATGCCAAGGAGAGCAATCTTGATGGTGATCCATTAACTATTAATGAAGCGTTGGCGAGATCCGATGGTGACTTATGGCAAAAAGCGATAGACGATGAACTTATGTCACTAAAGGAGAACCAGACTTGGACGTTGGTGGATCTTCCAGCTGATAAGAAGCCTATCCAGTGCAAATGGGTGTTCAAAATCAAGAGAGATAGCGAAGGCAAGGTAACGAAGTACAAGGCTAGACTAGTAGCAAAAGGCTTCACACAGGTATGTGGTGTAGACTACACTGAGACATATTCTCCTGTAGTTAGAAGCTCTACTCTACGACTGTTGTTCTCGCTAGCTGTTGAATACGGTTGGTTTATTGACCAGTGGGACGTTACGACCGCCTTTTTGTATGGTAAAATTAAAGAGGATATTTACATGTTCCAACCAAAAGGAGCAGTAGTCAAAGGTCATGAAACCAAGGTATGTAAGCTGCAGCGTTCTTTGTATGGATTGAAACAAGCTTCGAATGCTTGGTTCAAGGAATTGGACAAAGAGATGTTGAATTTAGGTTTTGTGCAATCAAAAATAGAACCGTGTTTGTATCAAAAGCAACTTAAAAATAATAAGAAGTTAATTGTCGTTATTTATGTAGATGATCTTTTTATTTTTGGAAATTGTGAACAAGAAAAGCAAAAATTAAAAACCAGTTTGCTTGACAAGTTTAAAGTGAAAGATTTAGGTGCGGCTAGGCATGTTTTAGGCATGAGGCTGAGAAGAGATAAAGATGTTATTTGTCTAGATCAGGAACAGTTCATTTCGGACATATTGAATGACTTTAACATGACAGACGCTAAGCCAGTTTCAACTCCAATGGAAGTCGGAATGAAATTAGAAAGATCGACAAATTCCCATAGCGATCTGCCATATCAAAGCTTAATAGGGTGTCTAAACTATTTGGCATGTAATACGCGACCAGATATAGCACATGCGGTGAGTGTACTTTCACAATTTAATTCGTGTTATGATGAAATACACTTTAAATGTGCCAAACGGGTCTTAAGGTATTTGAAGGGCACGTCTAACCTTTGTCTCACTTTTAGGAAGTCGGGGGATTTAGATTTACGAGGCTATGTTGATGCAGATTGGGGAGGGGCACTAGATAGAAAGTCTTTCACAGGGTTAATTTTCAAGATTGGTAAAAATATAGTATCATGGGAGAGTAGGAAGCAAGCGACGGTATCCTTGTCCTCCACAGAAGCAGAGTACGTAGGATTGAGTCAAGCTTCGAAGGAAGCTCTTTATTTACGTAGTTTACTGAACAGTTTGACAGCTGTGGATAGTAAAGCGGTAGTAATTCATAATGACAATCAGTCGGCGCATAAAATTGCAGCTAACAAAATGATGCATAATAGAACAAAGCACATAGATATCAAGTATCATTTTATTCGGGAGTGTGTACTGGCTAACAAAGTTGAAATAAAGTACATGTCAACTGATAAGATGGTAGCGGACATCTTAACTAAAAGTGTTCACAGTCCGAAACTTAGAGAATTTTTAAAGGATTTATCCCTGTCAAATTATTCTATTAAGGGGGTGGATGAGTAGTTGATGTTTTGATGTTTTATGTTTTCTATAAGTGTTTTGTGTAATAGATAATTTTCTAAATTTAGTTTCGTTATGCATGCTTTATTTTGTTGGATTTCTTCTGTTTTTGTACTCTACTTTTGGGTACAGCGTAGTACAGTCGGACATAGAAGTGTTAGTGATTTATTTAGTTTTATGTACCGAGTACTGACAAGTACAGAAGTAATCATACGCATATGTAATAGATTAAGGGGGCGTATTGGAGGTCGCATATATAAATGCACTGGCATGTGTGAATAATCTTTTACACATGTCTGTCACCAAATTTTAAATAAGCGTAGTTACGGACTTGTTTATGTTTTTACTTGTCACTTGCTTGTAAAGTAATCACCACGAATATATTTAGTACTATCAGACCACTGCTGCTCTTATTATTACCCCGTAATTTTTCAATAATAATTCATTAAAGTTTAGTGAAAATTAGCTGAAATATGACGATGACTGTTGAAGATGTCGGAAAAAATAATGCCGACTGGGGGAGCTTTACTAGCGTGCGCCGCGTAAACACATAAAATAATTACGGAATTATTCGTCGTAAAGGAGCTATTAAACTTTACAAACGCTATATTATGTCTATCTGCATTTATGCATAGTTCATATCTCTCTGGACCCAATTCTGAAGTCCACGCAGACGAAGTCGCGGGCAGAAGTAGTAGAGCCAGTGTGCAGTGGTGGAAACGTATAACAACCATTGATGATTTTTTCGCATATCACTGATGAAAAAGAACCCCGACACGCCATGTGGGCTAATATTACAATAAACTACAAGATCACACTCACTCTATAAAATAAACAGGGTAAAATGAGTTGCGATTTTTAGAATGATAAATGTATTGAGGAAGGGGCAAGAAAAAATGAATAAACTACAGTTAATAGACGGACAATGGAGTCACTTGTCCCTCTGTCGTTGTTAAATGGTTCGTGAGCATAGAATAACGTTTGTGATCGCCACCAAATGTGGGGCGTTGGAAAGACCTTACTAGATGTGTGATTGAGTTGGTTCATTGTGCAAATTTAAAATAACAATAAGCATTCGATCTAAAATAACAGTATGCAAATAAAAAATGTAATTTTATAAACAAATTAGTGCATAGATTTTTAATGTAGAAGATGTGTTTAACTTAAAACACCTTAGAAACTAACGGAAACACCCCTTATAAGTAAGGTACAACCGCGGACTATTGCGGTGAACCACTTTTCGACCTTATTACTAAGGCTATAAGGTTAAAAATTGGTTCACCGGAAATGTCCGCGATGGTACCTTTAGTTATAGCTACATTCAAGTTTAAGAAATATTTTGATCTAAAACGGTTTTTCTTTACTATAATTTGTGCAAATCTAAAATGTATTTTTAATAGCTACCATCATGAATAGTTATTTTTATCGAATCTTGGTTCTTTAGGTAAGTAAAATAATAGAAATAAAAACGAGCTGGAATGACAATTTAGCAAAAAATACAACAATAGTCTCCCCAAATACAACAATACTCTCCCTAAATGATCTAGCATTTTCCTCCGATGCTCGACAGCGGCGCATCGGTTATGACGGCCATATATTCATGACACTAGATAGTTTGTGACAGCCGCTATGTTCCCCCGCCGAACTTCCACGACAAAATGGAGTAACAATGAACTTGCTGTTTAGAATCGCAATGCCTTAACTTTCTGTAAATCTGTCATAAATATGCTTCCTAATACTTATTGAATGACACAGTTTTTGGTGTCCGGAGTAGCAGAATACGAGCGAGTAAGCAGTTTTAGAGAAGTGGTGGCTCAGTGGTAACGCCTGCGACTTATGAGCCGCTGGTCGTAGGTTCGAACCCTGGCAGGCACTTTATTACTTTGTGTAAATTATTTCATTACCATTGCTCTCAAAACGGTGAAGGAAAACATCGTGAAGAAACCGGCATGTCCTAGAACCAAAAATTCGATGACAGTGACATCTATCAACCCGCACTGGGCCCGCGTGGTGGATTACGGCCCACTCCCTCTCACAGAGAGGAGGCCTGTGTCCCAGCAGTGGAACATTATAGGCCGATTATGTATGTAGTTTATACTCAACCACAATTATAACCTTTCAACTGTCATCAAAACTATAATTAGCAATTTGCTTCGACGTCTTTGTATCCTTTTGTTTTTTTATTTATTTGTCATTTAATTTAGTACCAAGTGTAAATAGTTGGTTTTACAATATTTTTTCATTTGCAAATGAATAAACAACAATTTTCTAAATGTTGAGAATGTGCTTCCCACACTCGCTAAATTGTGGGAATTAATCATAGAAAAAAACCCCTACGATAAAACCTAAATTGTCACCCTCCCTGGGAAAAACCAAATTACAAATCCCAAGAAATTTTTATACATCCCCTTTATGTCACAGAGCAATTTTCTCGTATTCGAATTGTATTGCTATACCGTAGAGACACGATAGTTGCACTTGATCCCACGAATCCCGGAGGACACCACAACAAGTCGCGAGCTAAATGAAAAATAATTGCGCGAACCCAGTTATAGGGTGACATATCCACGACAGAGATAGAAATACTAAATTCACACAAGTTAGATAGAGACGACCCTATTCGCACCCCGTAAGCTAGGTCGGAGTCGTATAATCTGAACTAGGTATAAACGCTTTTGTAATTGTTAGTGGGCAAACTTCGATACCTTTGGGACGTTTAATGTGAGAACCATGAAAAGAATGAGTTTCACACGTTTTCGTATTCATATAGTGGGCTAATAAATAATAGTCGCGTCGCGTTCGCGGTCGCGTTGCAATTCGTGGGTGTCGTTACTTCCCATGTATTATTATACAATATAAACCTTCCTCTTGAACCACTCTATCTATTGCTGAAAACTGCATTAAAACCCGTTGAGTAGTTTAAAAGATCTAATAAGCGAACAGACAGCGGAAGCGACTTCATTTTATACTATGTAAAGAAGATTACAGGATTTAAACATTAATCAAAGTATCATGTACAGTTTTTGTAATTTATTTTACATTTAATTCCATAAAAATGTATTAGGTTAAATAAATATTTTAATATTTCTGGAAAAATGATTTGTGATTTGAACCATTTTCGGTTTTCTAGTATTTTTCCAGTAGGTAAGTACATACTAATTCTATGTAATTTTCACATGCTCTACTTTTTTATTGCAAAATTATTGATAGTTTTTGTCTCTGGATTTGGCTCGAGAAGTCGAAAATGATGACTACAAAGTTTATTAATTTATATCTTATTAGGGTTATTCCGTATTTTCGTAGTCATACTGATGGGTCATAGTTATAAATAATATTGATGGTAGTGCATGGTGTTGCATTGCTATGTTTTGATTGTAATTTTTACAGAGTTTAGATGGCCTTAATCAAAGTATCATGATTAGCAAATTTTTGTACACTCACAAAAACTTACGTGGTAGAATCGTCGGAACTAATAAAAAAGTGTATTAGAGTCAAAGAATAATGTATTATTTACTCTACGTAGAAAACAATCACTTCCGTTCATAAAAACAAATCATTATCATATCTTATGACGTATTTCGTAGCCGTAGCAACTGTAGCCCGTAGCGCGTAGCACACCCTCCGTAGCGCCTCTACATACCTACGACCTCGAGGCACTTTTTAATCGCTTTAAGTGTTTGCTAGGATTTCCAACACTTATTTATCGTGAATAGCTAAAGAAGAAGAATGGTGTTTTATGTGAGAATAATACTACTATTGTTCGCTAGTAGTAGTACCTAAGGCAATTTCAACAAGAGTCATATTTTATGTGTCGTGAAACGTCAGATTTCCCTTTAATCAAAAATAATCACGTCCTCTTAGTTTTATAGTGTATTATTTAATATATTAATTTACGAAACTGTTCTTATAATGAAAAAAAAAATACTTTGTTTTGTATTAAATTGCATTACGGTTTTTTTTTTATTTTATTTATACACTTAGCCACATTGCTTTTAGCCACACAACGAAAACCTCTCAGGGCTTATCTATGTGCTGGCGAGCCGTTCATTTAAATTTTACAAAAATGTTAATTACTAAAATAATACATTTAAATGTAATATAAACATAATCTAAAAATAACAAAATGATATCCTAACATAACTAAAACCATTCACAAACTAAAATATGGCGTCGAAAAATTCATCCGCATCGCTGTCAACAGGTAATGTACCCAAGACACTGGCGGCATTGCCACGTTGTCTGGCAATGCTTAGCCTCTGGTCTGGCCAAGGTAAAAGCCAGCCCCTGGGTCAAGGCAAGTGTCAACCAGCCGTTTCGAGATATCCTTAAAGAGACCATGAGAAGAGGAACACACCACACACCGCGCTGCTTGAGGGTTTAAACAAGGATTTCCCCACTACGAAAGCTGTAAATGACCGGGTACCCAAAACAATTTATTTTTGATAAAAATACAAGATCCAGCTTCACGAGGATCGCCGATGCGAGGGGTTGTACCCGCAGAGCTGCGCATCTTCACGGATGGATCCAAAACAGGTAGTGGCACGGGTGCTGGAATCTTCTCGGAGGACTTCAATATACACATAGCTACACCATTGGGGGTCCATAACACCGTGTTCCAGGCCGAGTGCATGGGCATTTCTCTGGCCGCTTCGGCCATCATAGCCAGGGAACTTAAGGACCACTCGATCCGCATACTCTCAGATAGCATGTCTGTTCTGCAAGCGCTAAGTAGTCACACAGTGGACTCTGGGCTAATATACAAGTGCCACCAGCGTCTCAAACAGGTGGGTAGACTCAATAATATAACCATTCAATGGATCAACGGACACAGCGGCTCATTAGGCAACGACGCAGCCGAAGAACTTGCCAGAAGGGGGTCGTGCATGGCACCAGTGGGACCAGAACCCATAGTGCCGCTCCCCTTCGGGTTCTTGCGTGTTATGGTAAGGAAACTAGAGAGAAACTATGGTCGGACCAAGGTGAGTGTAGGCAGGCTAAGGAAGCACTCCCTACAATTGATGGCTGCCTCACGAAACATGTTCTCCGACTAAATAAACAACAGCTGCGTACAGTTACAGCTGCCATAACTGGCCATGGGTCATTTAATAAACACCTCTTTGTCATAGGCGTCACAGACAGTCCGCTGTGCAGGGCCTGCATGGAGGACGACGAGACAGCAACTCATGTGCTTCTAAATTGTCCGGTGGTCGCCGCATACAGGGCAAAGTACTTTGGTAACCCAGGTACCGTCCGGGAGGTTGTCAGTAATATTAAGGCACTGCTGGCCTTCGTTGAGGAGCTGGGGTGGATCGAATAATCGATTTTCCCACCCATACGCAAAATACGCGCATTCTCGTGGAGTTGCGGATACCAGCCCGTATTACCTTTACCTATTAAGAGACGCACTCGTACCCTACGGCCCGAGGATTTCAACCATAAACAGTATTTACGCCGCTTGAGGTTTTCCACAGCCGCAGAAAAATGATACATAAAATACTTTTATTATGATGATAATAATTTAAACTACCAAACACTCCGAATTCACACGTCTCTAATATTGCAGATCGTGTGAAAATAAAGAGATGTTAATCAATTAGGCGAGGCAGATTATCGTCAGATCACAAGTATGGGAGAGGCGCGACACGGTGCGCGGGAGCAATCGTTCGAACTCTTCCAATCTTCCCACGGAAACTGACGAGCTTGTCTGTGATCTGCCCTCGTTGGTGCCGTATCGAATGTCACGCCCCAGCCCCACGTTCAGTTTATCATAGATAATACCTTTGATGATCATAATCGGATACGCTTGTTTGTCGTTTTTATACAGTTGTCCTAAACTAATGACTTAACAAGTTAACATGACTATTCATTTAACAATCAGAGACGATTAGTTCAACTTATATTTATGTGCCTATCTTTTTATCTAAATATATAAAAGAAGAAACTGACTGACTGACTGACTGATTTACTGACTGACTGACATATCAACGCACAGCCCAAACCGCTGGGTCTAGAAATTCCAAATTTGGCACGTAGGTTCCTTATAAAGTCTAGGGGTGCACTAACAAAGTATTTTTCAAAATTCACCCTCAAAGGGGGTGAAACAGGGTTCCAAAGTTTGTATGAAAAATCTTATTCCTTGAGTTAATAGAGTTGAAACTTGGCACGAATATTTATCTAAGTAAACTATAAAGTTTTTCATTTTTAGATTTCCTAAACAACCCCCTAAAAAGGGATATGGGGGTGTCAAAGTTTGTATGGAGTAATTTTAACGCGCGGTCCGATTAACGCGAAATTCAGATCTTGAGACTTGAGATCAAAAATTAAGAATAACGTGTATCAGGGTTTTTCGAAAATCTACCCCTAAAGGGGTGAAGAGGGGTGGTCAATTTTACAGGGCAAGTTTTACTGTGGGGCTTGATTAACTCGAAAATTGGTGGTAATAATCTTTCAGTCATTCAGTCACGTTACGGAAATATCCCAAGCGGTTTTTTTAAATTCCACCTTTGTGGGGGCGAAAACAGGAAATATGGTTTATATAAAATATCTTATTCATTTAGTTAATTAACTTGAAACTTGGCACAAATGCTTGCTTAAGCAAGTAATAAAGTTTGTCATTCATAGTTTTTCCTCCAGAGGGATGGGGGTATTGAGGAGATGTAGGGGAGGGTGTGGTGAAGAGGGAGAAGGGGAGGATGATCGAGGGAGGGGGAGAAGGATAGGAGCGTGTGAGGGGGAAGGAGGTGGAGAGGAGGAAGAGGGGGAGAAAAGGAGTTGGTGAAGGTAGAGGGAGAGCGGAAACCGGTGAAGGGGAGGTTCGCGGGAAGGGGATTTGGTGAGGGGGTAAGAAGGAGAGGGTGTAGAGAGAGTGAGGGGAGTGAGAGGGGGCGGTGAGGGGTGATAGGGGAGGGTGAGAGGGGGCGGTAAGGGGGATGATAGGGGAGAGTGAGAGGGGTGGAAAGGTGAGGGCGTGAGGAAGAGGGTGCGTGTTGAGAGGTGGGGTGAGAGGGGGTCTCATCGCAACGAGTGCGTTTATACCTCAAAGTTGCTTTTTGTATAGCATTGATGCATTGAAGAAACCCAGCCCGACAGAAATTACCGAAAAGAGGAAGTCGGAAACTCGGAATGGCACAAAAAACGAGAGTAAACTCTAGTCGTGCGTCGGAGCTGACACACACTTTTTTTGTTTGTTTAAACACGCTAATCTCTGGAACTACCAGGCAGACTTTAATAATTATATTTGCATTTGATAGCCCAATTCTTAAGGAAGGTTATAGGCATATTTAACATCTCTCTAGGACTCTTAGGTGCCGAGCAAAAAGAAAAAAAAAGCAGAAACAACGCTAACCGAAAACGAAGTATTAGGGGTTAAAGTATGAAATTGCCGATTTGTACTGAAAAATTGAAATTCATTTTTTTTTATTTAACATATTTATTTAATCAAAATAATTACCATTATTATCTATAATTGTCCAAATCACGAAAAAAATGGTTGTCCGTTGGAGTAAGGTCTGGCGAATACGGAGGGTGACGAATGGTTTCTAATTGCAGTTCCTGTAGAGTTAAAACGGTTTCTCGTGCTGTATGAGGTCTCGCGTTATCATGGAGCAATAACGGTGAAGATCGATTCATGAGTCGGGGCTGTTTCACTGCTAGTTTTGCTATCATTGTTCGGACGGAGTTCGGCACAGTAGACATCTGCCGTTATTGCTTGACCAGATCGGAGAAAGCTATAGTGAATAACACCATGCTGAGACCACCAAACAGTTACCATTACCTTTTTATTGGTAAGCTTTGCTTTAGGACACTGTTGCGGCGTTTGACCTGGGGTCAGCCATTGCATTTTTCGCTTACGGTTATCGTAAAGAATCCACTTTTCATCACATGTCACAATCGATCCAATATTCCTTAATTTCTGCATCGATTCAACGGGGCAACACAAGTTTAAACACGCGTTTCTTTCTGCAGATAAGTCAAATCATGAGGCACCCATTTCTCATATTTTTTTTATTTTATTGATTTGACGCAAATGAGTCAATATTGTTGGTAAGGTAACGTTAAACCATGCTGCTAATTCCTGGGTAGTTTGGCTCGGATCGGCTTCCACCATATCTTTCGATTCATTGTTATTCACCTGTGTGGGCGGTCTTCCACGTGGTTCGTTCTTCTAATCAAAGTTTCCATCACGAAAGCGTTTAAACCAAAATCGCACGGTGCGTTCATTAGCAGTCCCCTCTCCAAACGCAACATTGATATTGCGAGCTGTTTCTGCCGCGTTAGTTCCGCGTCGGAACTCGTATTCAAAAATAACTCGAATTTTCGAAGTATCCACCTTTCTTGTCAAAGCTGAATAAAAAAAACAACTGAAAGTCGATAATCGAAAATTGCACATTTTTTAAAAGAAGAACTTCATAGGTACCATGTGAAAAAAATTTCACTCAAAAATCTCAAACCATAAAGGTTCTATGTCAATTCGAAGTTCCTAATACAATAAACGGCAATTTCATACTTTAACCCCTATTATCAGCGCGGGCAGGCAATGCGATTCGACGGAATGGGTCGGGGATCAAGAAATTTCACGCGAACGAAGTCGCGGGCAGAAGCTATCTCAATATTTACAAGTCCTGACTGACTGACTCATCAGCCCAAACCCTTCGACTTATGAAGCTGAAATTTTGCACAGGAGGTTCCGTTTATAATCTAAACAAGGAGTAAGGAAGGATTTTTGTTCCCGTTGTATATTTTCCGACATCCACGCGGGCAAAGCCGCGGGCAAAGCCGCGGGCAAAAGCTAGTATGGTATATATCTGCACTTTGAGATTCGCATCATCTCTTCATACTTATGTAGTATAAGTACAACAACTGGGTTGTGGAGGCAGTCGCTCCATGTAAAATACAGCTGCATCCGGTTAGACCGGAAACCGACCCCAACATAGTTGGGAAAGGCTAGGCAGATTGACTACTACCACAACAGCATCATATTAATCAATTTTTAAATCCCTTTAATATCTTTTCATTTAACCAACTTTAATCAGTTTGCCAGACAAACAATAATTCCGAATTCATCTACATTACTCTTTAGTTAAACATCACGTACCGTGATATGGGATGAAAACCCATAAGTGTATGTGCGACCCTACTGACAAAAGCACGAATCACGAGACAAGAGCGTCCCGCCACTAAGTGATTACTTAATCCGCTTTTATCGTTAGCCGAACCGACGGCAATCAACGCGATTAACTAAGGGTTAACACTAAACCGTCCCATTACTTAACGCTGTTGTTTCATTTAGATACTAACCACTTAATATTTGATATTGAGAAGTTAGTTTTGCGAAAGTGAACTTTAAACGTGACAATAAAAATGTATTTTATTTATTTGTTTTCATTCAATCCCTTGTCTGGCCAGTGGCCACAACATAGGAGAAGCTTTTTTCCAACAGTTTTTACTACAAAATGAGCTTAAAATTGATATAAAAACCTACATGTTCGAAGTTGATTTATTAGATAACTTATAATAACATCCCATCTAACGCAAACTTTCAACACTAGACAATAATTTTCCTTCCTTACCCGATAATAATATTATTATGGTTCTGTCGCACCATAAAACTCAATTGAAATAGACAATGGCAGTTTTATTCCCCATTTGAAGTGCAGCTAGCGACAAACATTTGTGGCAAGTGTATCTAATCAGGCGTGCGCCGGGAGAGAGGCGACGCGTGGCAGTCACGTGACACACGCGTACGACACCTGCGCACGCGCAGGGTCACAAACTGCTCGAAACTGATCACGATGGGAATCTGTGTTAAAATAACAACTACTGATTTTAGACGCCCTTGGACGAAATAGATGATCCTCAAAAAGATCGGGTGACTTAAAACAATATTTTGGGAAGGTCTTTTTTGAAGGACGCAAAAATAAATAGGTCAACAGCTATGTTACTATAGACGTTTATAAGTATCAAATAACATTATTTTTAAGCAACTTTTAGCTGCAGCAGAGTCTAATAAAGACAAACGTATTGATTCGATTGATTTAACGTAATACCGTTCTTTTTCATTCATCTATCAAAGTATCAATTTTAAAATTGACAAATCAAATCAAAATCATCAAATCTTAAACCGAACGTCTCACTTCACGAAGATAAGACATAAAACCAATTACGACTGAAAGCAATAGCAGACAGTGCATCAGTCTCGGCGGTCCCAGTAGACTGCCAGCGCAAGATCTTAGATCGAGAGCTGGATTGACATTTTGCTGGCGGATCCCGGCGGGTTGCATGTCAATCTTTATTGCTGCCTCTCGGGCAGGCGAGCCCCTGTCACGTGTCAGGTGCTGACCACCGCACTTGTAATAACAATGAGCTTGCATTCTAAAATGAATAGTCTATTGAAAGCTAGGTCTTTCGTAATAACCAACTACATAACGTGCCTTTTGTTGGTACCACTCAGACGAGGTTAGGTTATTGGCGAGTTTATTATTTATTTATTTAATACTTCAAGCACACAAATGTACAGAGGCGGACTTAATGCCATAGGCAAAAGCTGAAACACGAAAAATCACAAGGTATAAGGTATACAGGGTGTAAGTGTAAACAGTGGCAATATTTGAAGGGGTCATTGTACTCATCATTATGAAAAACTTTTACTATGTGACCAAACCTGAAATCGTGAAAAAAAATCAGCTGTTCAGTGCATTTATGTTCGCATAATTCGTCAAAATGAGGGAACAGCTGATTTTTTACACACAGCCTGTATTTGTGTCGATTTAGCAGAATTTATTTGTGCTTTATACATATAAGACTAGCTTTCACCAGTGGCTTCGCCCGCGTTCATGTCAACAATTATCACACTACCGATATAATAAGTACCTATCCTATGTCCTAATCTAGGTCATGGTCTACCCGTGTGCCAAATTTCATCCAAATCCGTTCAGCCGTGTTAGCGTGAAAGCGTAACAAACACACAAACTCACTTACGCATTTATTATATTAGTTTAATACAAAATATTTTTTAATACATCCATCTACTTTAATTTGATTTTGACTCATTTCAACATATTAATTAAGGTCTTCAGGAACGTGTTGAAGAAGTATGATTTGGACTCCATTAATGAAACATAAACACACAATACACCCTTGTCTCAACTCGAACTAATCTATCGCGCCGCACAGGGATAACAATAAAACCAAAATGGTCTGTGATAATATAGAATTTATTGACTCGAACGCTACCGTGCAACACCGCTTGATGGATTAAATTGCCCTATCCCTATGACAACGTGGGCACAGAAAAAATACGCTGTGTATTAAAAAGCAGCTGGTCATTTTTCAAGTGATTCCTTTTGCTCTAACAGAACAGTTGGCCGACTTTTTGTTTCACACCGGACGGGTGGCTTATGGCAAATTGTGCGTTTGCTTAACGCTTACGCCGACGAGCACTGTTTGCGCACAGCCTCTGATGAATTTGGGTAGGAGCCGCGTGTTGAATTAGGACAAGTCGCGCCGCTCTTGCGTTTATATTTTTTTAATGTAAATTCGTCGCTGACCACAGCTTCCGTGATTGTTGGTACACCTATTTGCATAAAAATGATTCTATCTGTCGAAATTCAACATCTTTTATAAAGATAAAATAAAATTGTAAATACCAAAAGCCTTCCACCAATATCCAGTAGGTATTTACAAACAAAATTAATTATTATTCAAAATTTAAAACGCGCCACTGCTTAATTGTAGATATAAATAAAATACATTGCAACATTAAATTGATATTTGTTAATTTACCGAAAAACAACCCGCTCGTTGCAGTTATCTGGTTTTAATTGTAATATGTGAATTCGTATTTTCCAGGCGAGTTTTAATTATCAGGAGTCGCGCGCGCTTGAGTTACGCGACCGCCCGCTATATTTATGGCGGCACCCCACCATTCCAATACACTTTTTAACGTAATGAGCGCGCCGCGGGAGGGCGCCACCCGCTTATGTATACAACAACGCGATTGTTTATCCATTACAAGTGCCTATATACTCAAACATACCTACCATGTTATGTCGTCAGTATAACAGCAACCGAATCGAAAATATGAAAACACGTTTTATGAAAAGAAATGAAGCAAAATGTAGGTTTGTGTTTGGTTTGTGTCGTTGGGAACAATAAGAGTGTCGGTTGCGCCGAGGGCGTCATATCCCGGAATACGTGATCAGGTCGCGGAGTCACCGCGCGATATACGTGATCAGATAACTATAAGACGGCGCAGCACTCGCCCGATTCTGAATTGCATTAAACATTCAGGAGGAGCACACGTCGCAGATCTGACTCACATAAAAATGAGCGCTTATTATGAAATTAACTAGAGCTAACCGCACGATGTCTGCTCGCTTTTTTTTCGTAGGCACCGCCCGTCAGCCGCACTCGAATTACTGGACGCTAATTGGACTGCGGAAATGTGACGGACGGCGCGGGAAACCATTTATTTTTTTCAAGCCTTATGAGAATAATCTCCCTAAATCCGTATTTTTTATCTTCATTTTGGTTTCACCGAAGAATAATTTTTAATCAGAATATGAACGTCTTCGGTACAAACATACCTACTAATGTACATATACAATTCAGTTTTTTAAATTTGAGAGAAAAATATCATTGAAACACCTCCTTTACGAGACAATTCGGTGTCGTAAAAATCAAAATAGTGTTTTTGCATCTAAATTCCCGTTTCTTCGGCTGTTTTCATCAAACAAGACAAAATGAAACAGCTTGACTGACCTGTACCCTCGCCTCAGTGAGGTCGATCTTCATGGCGATCTCCTCCCGGGTGTAGATGTCAGGGTAGTGCGTCTCCTGGAAGGCTCGCTCCAGCTCCTTCAGCTGAGCTGACGTGAACGTCGTCCTGATTCTTCGCTGCTTTCGCTTCTCCGTCAGTGAGCCCTCGTGCCCGCCGTATACTTTGTATGGAAGGCCAGCTGTGAAAGACAAAAGTACTTTGTAATATTTTGGATGATTATTTCGTAGATGAGACGTAAGATAAATCAATAAATATGCATTCGTCAAAAATGATACGTCATTTACTGCTGTGGTGTTTACAATCGAAAAACGAGACTTTTCTTTTTCTTTTATAGCTTCTGCCCGCGACTTCGTTCGCGTGGAAATCGTAAGACACCACAATATACCTACTAAAGCATCGCATCGGCGCCCGCGCTATTACCTGCTTTGTTTTCGCTCAGGGTTCTTTCTGACTTGTTTTCTTTTTGCTCGGCCCCTAGGGGTCATAGCGTGTTGTCAAGTAGCCTCCTCAAGAATTGGGCTATCAAATGCGAAAATATGTTTTCAAATCCGACTGGCAGTTCCAGAGATTAGCGCGTTCAAACATACAAACAAACTCTTCAGCTTTATTAAGATAATAATTCCGTCATAAAAAACAATAACTCCTAGCATTATGAACAATACTTTGACATCACCTCAACTCACACAGCACACACATGCTCACGCAGTTGTTTTAACAATAATATTGACTACGTAGCAATACATTTCTATCGCTACAATATATCAGTCCTTTACTCAAAAGCACAGTAAAACGCTTCAAAGAATAATTTGAATATCCTTTAAAATATCAGATAAATTCAGGTAGGTAGGTACTACCAATGAACTGAATGAATGAATAATAAAGTTCATAGGTTCATTTATACGAATAGTTAGGCATCTAACTCACATTGGATAAATCTTTATGAACTCTACTGAAACCTCATAAGATGTTCGTTAACAAATCAGTTTCCATATACTTAGCATGTAATTTAATGAGTAGGTAATATAAGTAGGTAGGAGCAAGGTGCAGATTCAGAGCGGCCATTTTTGTCTCCCCCTGCGCGGAGACGCTCCCCGCACTCTCAATACCTACGTTATGTTCACAATATACCTAGACCTATGTACCACTAGAACTGCTCGAGGTATCACTTTATATTTTTCCATATTTTTGCTGAATTATCCTTAGAAAGTGGGCTTCGTGTATAATTTTAATTACTGAATGTACTGTTATGTATGTATGTGTTAATCACAGATTGAAACATTATTAATAATTCACTATAATTAGTCAATTATTAATAAAGTTTCAATCTTTTTAAGATAATGAAGTAAGTGATCTTGTACATCCATGTGTTGACTAAAAGTTACATAAATTACCGCGATGATGAAGCTTTTGTTTATAAGATCAACCATCCACTACCTCTACTTGCAGTTTTATCCATTTATTCTTTTCATTATTTCATTAAATCGATAATTATGCTTGATTAGTAACATATAATATCAAACCAATGCATTTCCGCATATGTTAGACAAATTGACGGCAGAATTTCACATTCTTATTAAATATTCCTTAAAAATAGTTCACCTACAGTTGAAATATTTTGATGTAATCAAAGTATTTGTTATTTTCTAGGTAATATTTTATTTTCCTTTTTTAAACTTAACTAAACGTTTTAATCCAGATATTATATTGCTGCCGTAAATATAACTCTGTCGAAAACGTAGAAAAACTCGTAGCGTTAGGTTGTCGCGTGGCATAAGTATCGATCGTCGTAGCGCTACGCCGTAGCCCGCTGCTACGTGAGGCAATGGACTCCTTTTTATTTAGCGTCGCGTGCATCTTTGTGCAACTTAAGTTAAAGTAAATCGAATCGTCTTAATTTATTAAACTAGTATTAATGTTAGTAAGAGTATCATTGTGTAAAAATAGAGTTTTTGAAACGAATATTACTTTGAGTGACGTATTGTACTGAATCACAGATAGATCCTTCAAATGTGTCACGTATTTTCTTAATTAACGTGCTTGGTTAAAAGAATGGAGTAGGATATGGAAAGTGGGTAAAAAAGCTATAATATTATTATATGTAGGTTAACGAACACAAAGCGGCTGCAAGCAAAAGACCGAAATCTGATGATATTGTAGCAGTGAATATCCAAAACAACTCGTAATGTTCAGTGGCGATAAAACATGATCCTATGAAACCATAACCCTAACTGACATTAGACATTAGATGTGGCAGCGGGCTGCGGGCTCAGCAGGCCGCAGACCGCACGCGCAGCGACAATTACCTCAAATGAACCGGAATTAATCGAGACTCGCTTCTTGGCCGAGCTGCGGTCTCATTTGCATTATTAATAGAGGCTGCGGGGAGGGACGTGGGGTAGGGGGGCGACTCGTGTCACTGCCCCCGCGACCCGCACCCCTCGCGCAATTTGCGGGACCTAATGAAGAGGATCTTTGCAAGATGTTTCTGTTCATAAGATGTTTAATTTGAGTTTGCAGTTCGTGGGTCAGGCAGGGCCGCTCATTGTTATTGCGAACGTTATGTTTTATTGGGAGGCTGCCGAGCTGTGAGCCGGGTTTACTGAGAAAGTATTTTTGTACCTTTTCACTTTTGGGGATTCGTTGTTAGAACGTGGATTTACTTTTTTTACAAAGTTTGTAAGTTGATAACTCCTCTCTACTATCCTAATGATACCCTTAGCACTACTTCCCGAAAACATTGTGACTCTCATTACATAAAATCTAAGCTATTCAAGGTTAATGAAGGCAGTTAGCAGGCGAGTCACGTGGTGTTGCGAGCCTGAGGTGCGTGCGAGCACGTGGCGCTAATTAATCGTCACGGAGCGATTAATTCACAGGTGATATGATCCGTGCCCCCCCCCCACCCCCCTACACTCCAGCCCTCCCGAGACTCCGCCTGTTAATTACAGAACGGCGAGACTGCCTGAAGGGCGCTAAGGACTTTATCAGAGGCACGTTTGCACTTGGGAATCTTATGATTCTGAATATTCTTACAAGTTTTATGATGCGGTTTTGCAGTCATGACGATGTTTGGGTGTGTATGTAGCATAGATTGCGTAAAGGTAAGCTACCCGATAGTAGATACTAATTGACAATGTTGACAAGTAGTAACTTTGTAAATAGGTATGGTCTTATACACAAAAATATCTAGCAACATAAAACACACTGTATATTTGAAAAAGCATTTCCAAACTACTAACACATGACAGCTTGAATCCCGCGAGCTGGGATTTACCCAGTAAATTATATCGCGATCCATCTCTAAGTGAGGCTTGGTTCATTTTTCTCTCGTCACGCGAAAAGTTCGCCAACATCCATAATGCAGGCGATGTCGGCGCGTCATCGCGGCATATTGCGCCACCGCCCCCCGCGCGCCGCGCCTGCTCCCCCGCAGACGCCCGCGCGGCAAGGGTTACAGCTTAGATTAATGAATACTGCCCCGCGACTGTGTTACACGGCTTCCTGACGACTTCACGCCTCCATATATCAGTTTCAAACTTTCACTTTGTTACATGAATCTAAAAATCTTGAAGCCCGCCTCGAGGATATAATAAAATAGAATAAGAGTTATGTAGGTACATCGGAGTACACTGTGTAATATGCAACAGCAATATATTTTATATTACAAATAAACATGTGGGTAAATTTGCGTAATGGTGGCAGTAAAACGGAAACACTTTTGCGTGAAGCTAAATAAAATTGTGCGGGGTGGCGCCACGTGCCCCTCAGCGCTCATCTACATAGAATATGGTAGGTTTAATATTGGTGATTATTTCTTAGATGCCATTCTTTAGCCGATGCCAAATGAATGACGGTTTTGAGGCAAATAACTTGCTTTCACACATCATTTACTCACCACTTTTAATTTGCTTTTTATGCTTTCTTGTGTAAATTATACCTTCTACAAAACAAAAGAGACTTCTCACCTGTCACCGTAACCTATACAAAACAAATCTTTAAGAGGCAACCGAGCACGCAGTGGCGCCCTCATCGTTTGTTTGGTTATTTCTTATATTTTAGCATGAAAATGCAGAAAAGAAGCCGGAATAATTGTGTTCCACAAGACTAGGTATACGTTATTATTATTACAAATAAGCTTTATATTGTTAAGTTTTATTATAATCGTTACAACGGAAAATAGTGGCCACTTTTTTTTAATAATAATAACGTATAGTCTTGTGGAGCACAATTATACCGGTTTATTTTCTGCATTTTCATTCTAAAATAAAAGAAATAACCAATTAAACGATGAGGGCGCCACTGCGCGTTAGGTAGCCTCTTAAAAACATAATTCAGTGACTTAGCAAAACAAAAACCAAGTGATGTGCCGACGAATTCATGTAGGTATAGCTTTAACATATTCACATTTGCAAGAAAACAATAATTTCTTTTCTAAAAATAAAAGTCAGCTCCCTCGCCGAGTGCGGCGTAGTAACATTGTAGAAGTTACGATCGCGGCTCCGGCTCAGCTCAACTGTGAGATATTGCCTTTTTTATGACCCACTCTACTATACTATACTATACTGGGACAGAATAGATCACATGATACGATAAAATATTGCCCTCGGTCCTCGCACCAAATCGAATTAACCCGTCCACTTGCATACAAAGGCGACATGAGAATAGAAATGGCGATATCGAGTTAGGATACCGACCTGTTTTCCCTCCGCAATGCTCAGTTTTGTGGACGTGGGACGAACACATAAAATGTTTGTTTTACGCGAAAATATTCTGAATTGAGATTTTTAAAAGACATCGCTTAGAACCTTCGCATTGGTGATGCTTTAAGAGAACGAACTTACTGTTTCCCCAGCAAAGTTAAAGTTAAATTATTTTTGTATATGAGATAAAGTTTTGACATTCAAACTGTCGTAACGGGGGTTCAATAATAATATTAAAAATTCTGTTTTGGAAGGATAACTATAATAAAAAACAGAAATCGGTTATATACTAATCACTTGTACCTACATGACTGTTGATACCAAATCCTAAAGACATCACTATAATAGGAACTTAACATTTCATGTATATAATATTTAATAATTCAACTCTTTCTTATATGTAAAACTTATAACATTGCTTAAGGATTTTCAGTAAGAGCCTACGACATAGAAACCAATATTCTTATGTAAAATGATAAACAAACGTACCTACCTGAACGCAATTTACCGTAAGGAAGTCTACCGATTGTTGTCATATAATAACTCTCCACGGAATGCAAATGGAATCACCGTAATCTTAACCCTGTAATTCTTGTAATTGTACTACAATTAATACACAAACTTGTAATTAATTTCCGAGTGATTAACGGGCATAATCCGGAGTTACTCGAGATTACGTGAGAGTTGCCGCCCGAGGTAAGTTATTGTGTTGCGTGGGCGTCGGAGGGGTCGGGTGCGGCAGGGCCGGGGGGCGGGGGGAGGGGTTCGGGTAGGTCCACGCAGACCCGTGAGCCGCAAGATGCAGAGAAGACTCGCTCGAGCTCCGCTGTCCTCCCCTTAAGATTCTCGCGGACGCCGCTGCCAATTAGGGACGCAATCGCTCACGCGGCGAGGACTCACCCCCCCTCGGGCCCGCCCCACCCTGTGCACTAGTCTTTGTTTCGTGACCGACGGCGGCGTCGTCGCAACCTCTCGTCCCGCCACTTGTTCACCAAATGAAAACGGTTTCACTTTGGTATTACTAAGAGTAAAAGCAATAAAGATAAAGTTTAAGAAAGGTTTTCCACCTTTTTCCGCTGTGGTTTCCAAGTTTGTTTCGTCTTTTACTGAGACATTTTATAAATTATAGTAATAGAAACTTTAACATATCTTCTTAGCAGAAATACAACGATAATATGCTCTTATTTTTTGCCGTTTTCGAAGCTCAAGTTATGCATACATCTAGCAAGGAGGTTCATTGTTTTGAAGACAATTTTTTTATGTCCTAAAAATTTATTATCTTTTTCTAAATTTTACCTATTATTAATATTTTAACTTTGTTAGCTTAGTTGTTAACATTTGCATGCTGTGGTCTCCTATACCTTAGTGAAGGAGTAGACCTACTTATATTACCTGATGTTGCCCTTTATTTAAGTGTCATTTATGTGTAGATACATCTTTTGTTGGAGATCCTAAATTAATAAATGAATAAATAAATCATATCGTCATCGCAGTTTTTAATACTAGCATGATGGGTATCGGCATCGAGTAATAAAACAAAAGAAAAACAATTTCACACGATCAATCAAGTAGGTAACTACGCGCAACGTGAAGTCGTTGAACCAGCGTTCAGCTGTTTACTTAAAAATATGATTTTAGGTTTTTTTTTTATGCTAGTAGCCTGTGTAGATAATAACATTTTACGGCATCAGCACTCAGATAAAGATATGTCGGATCCGGTCAATAGTACGGACGCGTAACGAATCGCAAGCGCGCCACTGGCGACATCACGTGAGGTGCCCACGCCTACAGCGCGCTTCTACAGAATCGTGAGATATTTTAACCTGATGGCGTGAAGAACAGTCTAGTGTTGTATCCATAGATATATGAAAGAAGGAGATATGCCCGGTAGTTGAAAATGTATCAGAACCCGATGTCGCTAGGTTGGCCCCACCACCGCGCCACTACTACACATGTAGTTCACTAAAAGCAATAGATACAAAGTCGCGCACACACTTGCAATTCATAAATCAGAACATACTACACAATCAATTATAAACCTTAACTCGTCACACACAGCGTGCATTTACCATGCACCGTACAACTTACTCACACAAAAACATCTGGCGCTATTATTGTGTTGTGCAAAAAGCAATTTATTTTACATATACGCTAGTGATTGACTAAATTGGAAAGTTATCGATAAGATTACTTCCATTTATTACTGTACAAGAAAAATTTGGGGTCCTGAAAATAAAATAAAAAATGATATGTCCAGAAAGTATTATATATTTTAAATTAAAAAAAAATGTATATTAAAAAAAAAAACACGAATCAATAAATTAAAACAATCCGGTTAAGTTGGTTTAGGCTGTGAAACCATAGGAATTGTTGAACCCTGTTATGATGTGTTTACTCACTGACCTGTAAAGTGGAGGTATTTGTTCAGTACTTGACGTACTCTTAATTTTGGGATTGCCCATTCAAAAAGCCTGCGAGTTTTCTTTAGAGGCTGGAACATTTCTGCCTTAAAGTGAATTGAGCATATGGTGCTACATTTTGTTGGGAACCAGTTAGGTGGCCTTCCTGTGGCATCAATCCATTATTTTTTTGTATTTGTATCTTTTGGGAAGCTAAAAAGGTACTTTATGAACTTATTTATCATTTACATAATAAGTATCTTAAGCTATAGTCTATAGTCTATAGGAACTAGTTGGCCGCTGAGACAGGGGTGAGGCGGCGGTTCGCAACGCACGTACTGAGTAATGCGCCCCCGCTCCTCCATCCCACCGCTCACATACCTAAGGCGCGATCAACTAGTTCCGCGCGGTCTATACTTCTTAACCTCACGATGAGTAAGCAGGTAGCAGGCAACAGGCGAATAGGCTTTTGTTATTAAAAAAAAACCCTTAGTTAAGAAATAGTTAAATATATGAAAACAAACACATGCCATACTCATGCATAACAAATAAATAGCATGAATATGTTGACTTATTTTAAGCAAAAATCACTAATATTTTATCTGAACCATATCGATTACTACAACGCATTCGAATCTTGTGGTGCATAGTTAAAGACTTTAGCGGAAGTAAAATACCAAAACCAAAAAAAAGTAAGGAAATAGCACGAAGATGCGATAATTTAAACCCTAAAACACTCCACCTAAACATTAATAAACTTACTTTACGACCGTTGGTTATGCATTTCTCAACTAGGTAAAATAATCAAAAACAGTAAAAAAGATTATTTTACATTCTCAAAGGTTTTCCAACCGTACTTAAACGTCATCTTTTCAAGTGTTCCAACCGGGCTAAAACGGTTGACAAATTGAAAAATAAACTATAATAGCAATATAATATTCGCTGGGCAATCGACATTATTATCGATAGCCTACTTTAGTGGATCTTAACCTCATCACTATCTCGCCGCAAGACACAGCGGCTGTACTATGCGACGCTCCGCGTAAATAAAGTATCGTTTTGTTATTTTTACATTGCTTGTCCAGTCGCTTAGCGACATACTTAAGGTAGTGGTTAAGGAGCAATGTATTTGCTGCAAAAATAGTACAGCCGCTGCGATATTTGAAAACAAAAATAACGTAGTAAAAGCAAGAAATATTTTACGATTTGTTGTTTTTTATGATTTTAAAGATAAATACAGTAAAATACTTTTAATTACATATGGTAAGTGATTCCGTGAGATACGAAGTTTTTAATATCACTTCGGTTTTTGCAGGAAACCACTGAAGAACACGGCATTTTTATAATTTATCGTGACCACGGTCGAAAGCGTACTAGTTCGCGGAGACGGCCATTTGGCGAGTAAAGGCACAGCGTGCGCATAACGCGTGGACACAAACACGCCCCCATGCCACTTCTCCTGTTTTTTATATTTCTATGGTTGTATCGCATCGGAGCGGCATCGGGGTTGCTACGCAACGGAACTGTGTTCGATTCGTTGTGCTTAGTGATTGTGTTAGATTGTGATTTTAAACACTGTGTGTCGCACCCAGTGTGTTTTCATTGCGCGAAACCCATCTTCTGCCCACGTGTCTGTCTAGATCTAACTGAGTAAATCATGACGTTTCCGACAGATAATATAGTGGGCAAAGGATAGCAATTAATGTGACAAACATTAGCAAACATGATTTAAGTAGATTTGACAAAAACATGGTAACTTAGATATAAAAGACTGTTCTCAGGATTTCCATTGTCCAAGCAGTCCTGGGAAAATATAAATGAACAAGCTCGACTCCAACAAAATTGTAAACTGCTGGCTCATGTTACTCTGTGTAGAAGTGTGCGGAAAAAAGAGAAGGATGTGTTACCTGTTCAGTTAACGCATCCTTCTCTTTTTTCCGCAAGGTTACAGTCAATAATAGTTTCAGATTGGTCTACAAAGTTACACTATTTAAGTCTACTACTGCTGCTGGAGCTTGTACTAGGTACTTCATGGTGGTTTCAAATAACGTTAGATATATGTATTTTAACACAACTCATACACAATATCTTTCATTTCAAATAGGCCAGTCACCGTAGACACAAAAATCGCGTTAGGTCGTAAAAAATTGCACTGAACTGATTTTTTTGGATATTGTTAGGATATGTAAAAGTAATGATTACTGTGCGTTAAAATGATAATTTTGTGGTTAGAATAAGTAAGTACAAGGTACCTATACCGTTCATTTGAAAATGGCACCAGATCATCTACCTACAATTATTAGGATCAATTGGTTGATTATTTGATATACAACCAATTTCATAAAACAGTAATAATGAGTTTCTTAACTAATACTATAAAATCGAAAGTGAGTTTGTTTGTTTATTTTAAAGACTATTGAAAAATCAGCCCTAAATTAAAAGAAAGAATACATCAGAATAAAAAGCGATGACTCTTCTATTTTCTTCCATCTTCCATACCTTACATAATATGTACCATCGCAGACATTTACGGTAAACCACTTTTCGACCTTATTTCTATGGTAAAAAGGTTCAAAAATAGTTTACCGCAAATGTCCGCGATGGTACGTACTTACAACAGTTTACATAGATTTATGTTTTAGTATCTCATGCCTCCACAACATTCTACAATTAATTATGAATTTCATTATATTTTGAAAACCATGCTTACATATTACGAAATGCAAGTTCTCTCCGTATGTCTGTCCGTTGGTACGTTTACAACGTGAGAACCACTGATTCAGTTTGCATGATTTTTTTATTTGTAATTCATCTGCTCATACTTGGAACGTCTAGTGAAACCGTGGGCACTAGGCTTTATTAAACTGTGCCAAGGTATTCGCCCATTATAATCTCGACATTAGATAGAAACTTGAAGGTTATTTATGCAAAACCAACCTATGCTTGGAATTATGCCCGTTGGTGACAATTATTTTTTATCAGGTAAGTAAGTAGATCCAATTCATAAAGGTTTGCCAAAGTATATTTAACATCGTTGAGGAAAATGTCGTCAGGATAGTTTTGAATATGAATGTGGATGGCTATACGAGAAGGGGAAGACCAAAGAAACGATGGATGGACTGTGTGAAAGATGACATGGCTAGAAAAGGAGTGACTACCGAGATGATGACTAATAGAGAAGTAATGGAAGAATAGGACAATGTTGCGCCGACCTCAAATAGATTGGGATAAGGGCAGGAGAATGATGATGATGATTTAACATCGTTCCCGTTGTGCTGTTAATGGTTCATTTTATTTTAAAAGATTATTGATTATAGAGGATATATTGAGATTTATGTGAGTGACAAGATAGCCATCTTGTTCCTCACATAAATCTTAAACGAAAACGTTGAGTAGGTGCCTAATTCCTCGTAATCGATCGAGAATTGTAAATTCTGTAGGCATACTCGTTGAAATTGTTTTAAAAGACTTCAATTTATTGGTTTATTTTGCTTATTTTTGTGTTGTCTCTACCTTAGTTTATCCGGTAAACACAATTACTTTATTCAAGACTTTACTAAAATTATTAAAAGCCTGTGTGAAGTCCCACTGCAGCACAAAGGCCTCCCCACAGAACAGATAATCATCTGGTCTGTGGGCCTCCCTACTCTCTTTCCACTTCTCACTGTTTAACGCTGGTATGTACCAGTTCTTGTTGAAGGACTCCTCCTTCATTCAAGACTTTATTAATTAGATAATTGAAACGGCAACCATCAAATCGAAATCAGATAAGTAGTAGATACTCGTAACTAAATTGTAATTGTTAATTTAACGTCCCGAACGAAATAACCCGTAAGAGAATAGGAATACTGAAACAGAGTTGAGAAGGAGTTTTTCTTCTGGTCGTTCGTTCAAGTCCGGCCCGACCCTAAAGAAGGATATAGCTAATCCATTGCTTCATATGTTCGAAAATTTTGTCTGCTCAATAACGTAAATAACGCAATGAATGTTGTTGAACTGTCAAAATGAAGCCATTGCTACTGTTAGTCATGTGGTACGCAATTACCCCGCGGGTCTAGAGCTGAGTAATATTTAAAAAAGAAAACATTTTTAGAGGCTCCAGCTAGGTTGTACTTATAAGTACGAGTTCAAAATAGATCAAGCTAGAGGAGTTGAAAAAAAATATCCCTGTTTTGCCAAAACGCATCTAAAAAATTCATATCAGTCATCATCATCATCCACAACCCGACTTCACCCACTGACGACATACACGTCTCTTTGCTTGTGCCAATCCCCAGGCTCCCGTACCAGCCTCATCCAATTACCTCAAGCTGTACCCAACAAAATTCCAAATGTGAGATATTGTTATCCAGAAAATATGGGTTGGTTCGTTTTGGCATAACTGGGCCCAATTGAAATAGCAATACTTAGTTATACTTAGCACGAAGTATGATATCACACTATGGCTATTTTCAATGGTATTAAAACACTTACAATATTATACTTAAAATTGAAGCAACGTGGGGCAGAGGTGTTCATAGTTACTTGCCTTAAGCCTCGTTTATTTGGACTACAGTTTGATATAATATAATAATGTATGGAAAAATGTTAATGTATATTTATAACAACTGTCCCTATAGAATTACATTTTCAAGGAATATATGAATTCCAGTTCATCCCTAAATTTGAAATTACAAAAGAGGATAGCCCGTTGTTTAATGTGATACAGATAGTCGAAAGAAAATCCATATAAAACAGTGCGTTATTAAATAAATAGTATTTAATTTATAGCTGACACTTTGTCAAAGATATCGAACAATTGAAAGTTATGATTAATGTACAATTTTGACTTCGCTATGATTTTATTATGTTGAAAACAAAATTTAAATAATGGATGATTAAAATAAAAATATAATATCCTAACCTAACTAAAACTATTAACAAACTAAAATATGGCGTCGAAAAAATCCTCTGCATTTCAGTCGACTGGAAAGTATCCAAGAGACTGGCGGCATTGCCACGTTGTATGGCAATGCTTAACCTCTGAGCAAGGTAAGCGGAGCCAGCCTCAGGTCCAAGGTCACAGGAAGTGTCAACCTGCCGTTTAGAGATTTCGTTGAACAAGCCATGAGCGGACCCCACGGATTAATAAAAAGATTATAGCTAAATCAGAACACCCATATTATCTTCAGAAGTCTGTAAATCTCAAAATCATACTACGACAATAATTATTCAATCTTGTAGGTATGTTTTGTTATTTGAAAAACATCCTCATTTTATCACTTACCCAGAAAATATGTAGAATTAATAATAGGGGTTAAAGTATGAATTTGCCGTTTATTGTATTAGGAACTTCGAATTGACATAGAACCTTCATGGTTTGAGATTTTTGAGTGAAACTTTTTTTACATGGTACCTATGAAGTTCTTCTTTTGAAAAATGTGCAACATTCGATTATCGACTTTCAGTTATTTTTTTTTTTTTTATTCAGCTTAGACAAAAAAGATGGATACTTCGAAAATTCGAGTTATTTTTGAATACGAGTTCCGACGCGTAACTAACGCGGCAGAAACAGCTCGCAATATCAATGTTGCGTTTGGAGAGGGGACTGCTAATGAACGCACCGTGCGATTTTGGTTTAAACGCTTTCGTGATGGAAACTTTGATTTGAAGAACGAACCACTTGGAAGACCGCCCACACAAGTGAATAACAATTAATTGAAAGAGATGGTGGAAGCCGATCCGAGCCAAACTACCCAGGAATTAGCGGCATGGTTTAACGTTACCTTACCAACAATATTAACTCATTTGCGTCAAATCAATAAAATAAAAAAATATGAGAAATGGGTGCCTCATGATTTAACTGATCTGTAGAAAGAAACGCGTGTTGAAACTGGTGTTGCCTTGTTGAATCGATACAGAAATAAAAAAGTAATTAAAAAAATTTAAAAACCCGACTGCGGTAAAAAGCTTAAGTTAAAAAAACTGAAAAGCTAAAAACAGCCCATTTTAAATTAAATACATGTTGGAAGCAGGCGGGACCCATTTAAAAATATAATAAAAATGGTATGGGTCCCTCCTGCTTCCAACATGTATTTAATTTAAAATGGGCTTGTTTTTAGCTTTTCAGTTTTTTTAACTTAAGTTTTTTACCGCAGTCGGGTTTTTAAATTTTTTTTAATTACTTTTTTATTTATATTTTTTTAGTTTACAAATGTGAATTAAAGATTTCGCAGGGGATTTAGTTCTTGGTACGTGTTTTTTTACGATTTGTCACTTCGAATTACTTTTAACCATATAAGTTGTATATATTTTTGAAATCACCTTTTAAAACCCTTTATTTTGATACCTCACACGACAGGTTTTGAGAAAAAAACATTTTTTTTAAGACATAATTTGGCGCCAAAAATCCGCCATTTTGTTTTATTTTTATTTTGATATACCTAGTGTCACTCTCACAGTAAATACGAATCTAACGACACCTCTCAAGCTAAAATCCATCGAGCCGTTCAGGCCGCAGAGCGTGCCAAACAATTATACATACATACATACTCTCGAAAAACATAACCCTCCTTCTGGCGCAGTCGGGTAATGAAGGAATATTGGATCGAATTGTGACATGTGATAAAAAGTGGATTCTTTACGATAACCGTAAGCGAAAAATGCAATGGCTGACCCCAGGTCAAACGCCGCAACAGTGTCCTAAAGCAAAGCTTACCAATAAAAAGGTAATGGTAACTGTTTGGTGGTCTCAGCATGGTGTTATTCACTATAGCTTTCTCCGATCTGGTCAAGCAATAACGGCAGATGTCTAATGTGCCGAACTCCGTCCGAACAATGATAGCAAAACTAGCAGTGAAACAGCCGGGACTCATGAATCGATCTTCACCATTATTGCTCCATGATAACGCGAGACCTCATACAGCACGAGAAACCGTTTTAACTCTACAGGAACTGCAATTAGAAACCATTCGTCACCCTCCGTATTCGCCAGACCTTGCTCCAACGGACTACCATCCCAAAATACAAGCTCTAGCTTAGTTTGGGAATCAATATCAGCATGTATTGTACTATACATTTCAATTGTTACCCGCTTTAGCCTGCAAATTGGTGAATGTATCTAGTATCAATAAACAATTTTTATTTATTATTATTTTTTTCGTGATTTGGACAATTTTCTACGTGATAAAAAGTTTTCTTCTCAGGAGGCAGTACAAAATGCTTTCACACAGTTTGTCGAATCTAGATCACGAGGATTCTATCGCAAAGGCTTATATGACCTTCCTATTGGCAGCAATGTATAGATAATAATGGTAATTGTTTTGATTAAATAAATTTGTTAAATTAAAAAAAAAAACTAATTTCAATTTTTCAGTACAAATCGGCAATTTCATACTTTAACCCCGATTAATATACATAGCATAGTCTCCTCTCTGTGAAAAGGAGTAGGCCGTAATACACCAAGCGGACCCAGTGCGAGTTGGTAGGTGTCACGTGTCATGTCTTTGAGAATTTTAGGTTCTAGGACATTCCGGTTTCCTCACGAAGTTTTCAATCACTTTTTTTCATCACATTTTGATTTAAAGAGTGTCCGTGGAGTTTCTTGCCCGTTCTTCTTCATAGGAACCTACTACGCTTCGGAATGGGCAACTAGCTCCATTTTTCTGACTAACCGACAATATAACGTTAACAATTCAAAAGTGCCTCTATTTGATTTAATTATGATAAATGCTAGAGTTTTTTTTTGTTTTTCATTCCTCTTCAACATTTGCTGAAACTGCCAGTGTAAAAAAAACTAGGTCTCATGAAAGATCATGATACCCCACACTTAAAGCTCGGCATCCTGTTGGTCTAGTCTTCCATTGTGATGCGGTCATTTGTGGTGAACCACATTTCGATCTTATTACCATATGGTAATAAGGTTCAAAAGTGGTTCACCGCAATGTCCACGATGGTACGTCTGGGGCAACTTGGGAAAAAATCTCCCTCCAAAAAGCTTAAAAAGCTTCCTACTATTTTCTTGTGTCTGACAGGGTCCATGATGATCTCATTAAATTTTAAATTACCACCTACACTATGTACAGATTGTGGAATATTATACAATAAATGATTGAGTATTGAGTAAAATATTGTTGTAAAAGATCGCTTTTAGCGATAAGACCGCCCATTGAATCACCATTGTGTCATGTAAAATTTCAACATTTGTATCTGTCATTTTTATGACATAAGTAAAGAGTATTCTATCTATCTACCTGTGGTCCGCGGCTTCGCCAGCGTCCTGTTCGAAAATTATCCCACAGGAGCGTACTACCGGGATAAAAAGTGTCCTATGTCCCAACCCAGATCCTCGGATCCATTCAGCCGTTATGGCGTGAAAAAGTAACAGGCAGACCGATGAGTTACTTTCCTATTTTTAATATTAGTACCTATGGATTCAGCAGGAAGGTACCGGGGCTGACCCGCTACACTTACTGGCTGGCTAATGTTTTCCATCAAAGTATGAACTGTTATCATACTTGATACGACATAAAGAGAAGAATTAGTGTACGTCTCTTCTTTAGTCTGTAAAAAGAGGTTGGCTCGTGCCAAACCTTCATTTTTCACACGTAAAGCGAAAACCTTTCTACAATGTGTAACTTAAATAACGCACGACCTCTTAAGGGGTCATTGTACTCACCATTGTGAACAACATTTACTGTGGGAACAAACCCGAAATTGTGAAAAAAAAAAACAGCTGTTCCCTTTATTTATGTTCGCATGACTCGTCAAAATGTAGGGAACAGCTGATTTTTTTTCGCGATTTCAGGTCGGTCTTATAATAAAAGTTGTTCACAATGATGAGTCCTTGTCTGTGACCTTGTATATGAAATTATTTATCCTGCAGGAAGGACTGTAACCATCATTTGCCTAACCTTTTCCCAACTATGTTGGGGTCGGCTTCCAGTCTAACCGAATGAAGCTGTCTGACCTCTACAACCCAGTTACTGAGTAACACGATACCCCTTGGTAAGTCTGGCTGTCAGACTTTTGGGCGTCTGACGACCCGTAACGACTGTCAAAGATCTACGAATGACAGCCGGGACCAACGGCTTAACGTGCTTTCAGTCTCTGATAGTCTAAACTCACCCTGGGTCTGCACGTAGTTGGTATTGGTGACCTTAGCGGAGTCTTGTGTTCCTAGCAGCATGTTTAACTTTGAACGCTTTGTTTTTTCACTCGGTGATTGATTATTTTTCTTTTTTCTTCCGACTTACACAACACAACACATTCAGTTATACACTCAACAATACTTTATATTATTTATTTGCACCATTTTCTTGTCGTATTTATTATTCACTCTTTGTTTATTTGTGTGACTTTACTTCCTTTTTTACATTAATGCACATTGACAGCCAGTCGCCTGCGCCCGCGTCTCATGCATGGTCTCATCGCTTGTCATAAATATAGACAATAGTCTATAGCATAGACAAGTGAGGTTGGACCGTCGGGCGTCAGGCGTGAGTCGATCTTTACACCTTATTGACGGTTTTTGTTTTTTTCTTTTCAAGTATTTGTATTTTATTTTATTTGATTTTATTCCCCTTGCTATTTTTAATTGATATCCGTGGGTATGTCCGTGGCATCACACAGGCCCTATCAGAATACCAGCGTTGCGGTATTTATTTTTTAAATATCGCAGCTTTATGCTGAGATGGGAGCCTTTTTGGCCTCGCACAGGTCTCTTTTTTTTTTATTCTGATTTCTTTTTTTTGTTTTTTTGCTTTTTAATGTTTATTTTGTTACTTTTATATGCTCTTTTTTAACTGTATTTCCTGTGCGTGTCCCGAATAAAATATTTTTCTTTCTTTCTTTCTTTCTTTCTTTCCGAGGCACGGAGGGGTCTCGATTTGTAATGGATTGTCACCTATCCACGGACTGACCTCGGCAAGCGTTACTTAACTTTGAAGATTGACCCGTTTGGCTGATATTATTAAGCCATGAGCCCCTCAGGACAGCAGGTAGGACTGTAACCACTTTTCAATTATTCTAATTTCTTTTAATTTTAGTGAACTATGACCGACTTCTTAGCATTCAGCTACAACAGCACTTATTTCCTTATAATTTTATAGTTAGGCAGTCATTTATAATAAACATATCTGGATTTTTGAAAACGGTCGTTACACTCTTTACCAGGTACAGTCAAATAATCAATTATGTAGGAAACACGTCATAATCGTTCATGTTTTAATAGTATAAAATGTTTTTGAAGTGATCTGCGTTCACAGTCTGACAAATATGTGTTAGCGGACAAAGCAGTAATAAATAGCCACAGAGTGCATAAAACTCTGTTTTTAATTATTATCTAAGCACGATGTTGAAATTTCGAAGGGATCTGACAGTATACATTTTCATTACCCTGTATATTTAGATAAAAAGAGCACTTCCATTTATATTATGTATAAAAACTAAAGATTCACAGAAGTTCAAGAAAAAAGACCTATAAATGCATACATAAGTTATAAAATTACATGTGTGTAAACAAAAATATTGACAATACAAAAGATGGGACGAAGTCGAATTTTGTTCAATTTAGTAGCGTTTAAGAAATCGCTACGGTTAGTGCTACGCTGCGCCGTCGTAGCCGTAGCCGCTACGCAAGTTACGCGGAGTCGTAACCGCGTAGCGCTACGAGTCTACGACAATATCTTTGAAGGCACCTAACTTTCTCAATTCTAAAGCTACGTATTGTTTAGTTTTTTAATTAGATTTGAAGAGACTAAATCACTTTAGTATTAATTAACGTAACGGGATGCAACTTTTATAAACAAGACAGAAAAATGCCGTCGGAAAAAGTTTTTTGGATTACTTACGTTGTAAATTCATGGATGGCGGGAATATGTGGTGGTTCCTCATGGCAGCATCCTGTGGGCGCGCGCACTGTGGCGGTGGAGGCTGGTAGCGCATGCCTTGGTAGCGGTAGGCCGCCTGCGACATCTGGCCGCACGAGGCCAGCTCGCCCCACGACAGCTCGCCGCCGCCCGAGCCCAGGCATCCTCCGTCGAACCCGCCGCCCGCGCCGCTCAGGTATCCGTACTCCATGGCGATCAGCGACAACACCGGCTATCTACCCCAGCACCCGGACATGTGCTCTAACAAGACCCCTAATTAATATTTCGCGTAAAACAACAATAGTGCCGCGAAAGCGCCGCGCCGCGCGGGGCGCGTGCGTCTTGTGTCGGAACAAACCGCGCGAAGGCTCACAGCCGCATAATTGGATGAGCCGCGACTATATCAAATTATGCCGATTACAGATGGTATCGGATCCCAACGATAGTTTTTGCCAGCGCGGAGGACCGCGCGCTCGCCCCACTTGAAATCGAATGATAAGCCTAATTCAATAAGGACGATCCTCGAGGACGGGGCGGGGCGCGCACCCCCGGCGGCCGGCCAATGGTCGCAGCCGTCGACGCAGCGCAGGCTCCCCATTGGTCGGCGTGCACCCCCTCTCCGCGCCGTGACTCGGGGGTGCGTGTCACGACACTTGTCTACTTTTCTTTTCGCCGACAGTTCCTTTGTCATTGAGGAAAATAAAAAAGTTGTAATTAACGATCCAGGTAGGTACCTACTTAACGAATGACTGCAGCTGTTTAGTCTGTAACTTTGTTAAATGAAATGATAGGTTCTTCATTAAAATTATAATAAAAAAAAATAGATTGATCAAATAATTAATAAACAATTTTTCTAGAAAAGGACTTACTAACTTCCTACCTACTTTCTTAGTAGTTTTAAATTAAACTTGTTGCTATTCAAAGATTTAGAACAATGACAAAGTTTCATCCGAAAATCAGCAAACTTTTGTAAACAGTAGGTATAGGTACCTAGATGTAGCAAGACAGACAGGAACTTCACGAGGGTATGCAGAGGACATGAGGCCACCTCTTAATTGTTATTTAATAACCAAAACAACATTGTAAATACCTACTGACAAAGTTAGTGCCCGAACTCATGTCTAAATTATTAGGTAATATTAAGGTGGATACGCTCAGTGGCAGCCCGCGAAATTCAAATGTTCTTGCTTTTTTTGCAATTTTCAGGTCAGTGTCAGGTTATATCTTGATCAAAATATGACTCGTAGCTATAACAAATATGTATTTACATAATTATAACCATATAAGAATCATCAGTAAGTCAGTCAGTCTCTCTAAGTTAGATTCGTTCGCTTTGATCTGATTTCCGAAATCAGATCAAAAGACAACAAATCTAATTTAGGTACCTACCTGCTATCACTACGGATCCACCTTAAAGACAATGCTTTAGGTACATTATCATTTCGCCAATATACAACCCAATTATATAAATCTGAAACTGGGAGCGTAATAAAACGGAATCATTTCATTTAGTTTCGGTTCCTGAAGGATAACTCGATAACGATAAAAGTTCTAGAGAACTCTTCGCGTCTAAGATCCGAGGTGAGCGTGTACCTACCTCTGTGGCGCCTGAATAAGTAAAGCACAAATGCTAATGTGTAGGCATATTTTATGTTAATTTCCGGATTTCATTCTGATTTATTTAATAATCAAATTTAAAACTATTGAAAATTAAGTGGATTTTAACTGAAATACCTATAAATTATTATTTTTATTTTTAAGTATTTTTTTTTAAATATCACGATTTTTTACCCTATTCAAGATTTGGTAGAAATTTAAAAAAATATGGAAGCTTTTAAGCTTTCCCTTGATTTAGGTATGTCATGATGATAAGCACATTTAAATCGATTATTCATTAGTTTCGTGCTATTCATACGAAAATAAAATAAAAATCAGGATCACTAACAAGTGGCGTATAGTGATCCTGATTTTTCATTCTACGATCAGAAGATTATGCGTATAGTAGGTATACGCATAATCTTCAGATCATCGAATAACTTTTTTCCTATAAGATCAGAATTTTGAACTCACAGCTTTATTTCCCTAGTGATGCGTTGTTCGGGGTATTGAAATTTCTATTCAGTAAACAGCCAATGATAATCCTGATAAAAAATAAATAATGTAAAACTGTTCAGGATTGACGTAGCTGCACACTTTAGATTGTAATTGTAGTTGTAATTTAACTAGTAATATAACATAAGATCGGAGGCCTATGTCCAGCAGTGGATGTCTTTCCGCTGAAATGATGACGATGATGATAACATAACCCCCCGAAAGGTTCGGCAGAGGTGTAGTACCTATCATACAGTAACACCCACATTTAGTCAGTTACTTATGTATATTAGGCGAGCCTTGTGCCATCAAAAAATTAAAGAACTTTCTACTTACAACAATTTATTTTATTTATTTATTTTATTTGAATTAAGACGGTTAACAACCAATTACAATAATTAAGGGCAGAGACAATATGACACAGAAAAGAAAATATAAAATTATAAAACAATACAAATTATTAGCAGTAGGTAGTTTCATGAATCCCTCTCACTACTTCTGACATGCCAATAATATCTTCGTCCATTCATCCGCAAACAGATCGTTTGTTGGATTAGAATCCAAGAGATCGGATCATTCAGTGCGGCCAGAATGCGAGGTACTGGGGACTTGGGGAGGCAACGGTGCGACATGGGAGCACAGCAAACAGCCTGTACTTTCTGCCGCGGCAGTAATTGTCTGGGATGAAGAAGCGAGTCAGCACAGCATGCAGATCAGGCGCGTCAATAGTGCTACGGAGCATCTTGCAGAAATGGTGAGCTGATCTCGTCTTACCTCTAATGAGTCCGAGGCTTCTTAACAGAAATTTAGTCGGATAGAGATAAAGGTGTCTACGCTTTTAAAAGAACCTAAGGAACGCTTTTTGTACCTTTTCCAGTTAAATATATCGGATAATATCGGATTTTTTTTGTTCATTACCTATTGATGATAATCATTACCTACTGAGAAGCTCGTGGCTAAGTAATAGGTAACAGCCGCTCGGGTCGATCCATCAGGTTAAGCTCGCTTGCCGGTCGGTCCGTGGATGGGTGACCATCTTTACTTATCGAGACCCTTCCGTACATCGGAAAGCACGTTAAGCCGTTGGTCCCGGCTGTCATTCGTGAATCTTTGACAGTCGTTACGGGTCGTCAGAGCCCGAAAGTCTGACAAACAGAATTACCAAGGGGTATCGTGTGGAGGTCAGATAGGCAGTCGCTCCATGTAAAATACTGGTATTCAGCTGCATCCGGTTAGACTGGAAGCCGACCCCACATAGTTGGGAAAAGGCTAGGCAGGTTGATTGATACCTATTTATGATATGTTTTTGATTTTTATGTTTTTTTTTACTGTTGTATTGTAATTTTCATGTCTTTGTATTTTTTTGTGTTTAGTGCTACATTTAATTAATATTTGCACACCAGGTACCTGGTAGAATATGACGAAAAACGATGTAGTTATATTCTGTTAACTTATTGTACTCATATTCTTGCAAATCAATTATATACTTGCCCGTAGCCATGGTGTATTATGATGATGATTTGACATCAACCAGGCACAAATCCAGGCTCCGGGCTGCTACTGAGAAATTCCAGATGGAAAACCTAGGCAGTAGAAGTCATTTAACTAATAATATTTTAAGTGCAAAAGGCAAACTGTCCCATAAATTCTGTCATGATAGCGTACAAACTCATCTAAGCCTAGCGGGTGGGCTAACAAGTGCAGGGGATCGTGTGAGAAAATGACGCGTATAATATTCACAATATTGAAATTACAACGTCTCTGGTCCTTAGGGACGCCGCACGCGGCCGCGCCCGCTCGCGACACACAGCCCGCTACCTTATTTATTATTTATATTAATTACACTGTTGCTACTATGGCTTTTTTTGTTGTTTTTTTTTTTTGCTTTTCCTGTTTGGTTTTGTTACATGATTATTAGTAATGAATGTATGACTTGTACGATTTTGTATGTACGACTTTGTATGTACGATTTTTCAATATTTTAGCAATTTTTAAACTGTAGCTTCTGTCTGAAATTTCTTGTTCTCCTTCGCATCGGGCGTCGCCTGCCCACGCTGTTACTTCGTTTTCGCTTATAGCGTTGTTTCTGACTTTTTCTTTTTGCTCATCTTCTAAATAACCTATAGCCTTCCTCAAGAATTGGGCTATCAAATGCAAAACAAATTTCTCAAATCCGACTGGTAGTTCCAGAGATTAGCGCGTTCAAACAAACAAAAAAAAACGATGTAACCAATATTTTGTAAAAATATTATGATTTAAAAGAGTGTCCGTGGAGTTTCTTGCCCGTTCTTCTCCATAGGGATCTACTACGCTTTGGAATGGGCAACTAGCTTCATCTTTCTGACTGACCGACCCATTGACAATTCAAAAGTGCCTGTAATTGGTTTATTTGAAATAAATGCTCTGAGTTTGAGTTTGAGTTGAGTTTGAAACTCTTCAGCTTGTAGATAGATAAATGATTACTGGTCACTCCCTAGTAAGAAGTCTGGAAGAAAAAGACGTTGCGCCGACCCCAAATAAATTGGGATAAAGGCAGGAGAATAATGATAATTACTGTATTACCATACAATTATTGTATTTTTAATTCATAGGTAAGTACTTAATATTATAAATGCGAAAGTAACTCTGTATAAGTATCCGTTACCTTTTCACACCTAAACGCCAGAAATTATCATTTTGACATATAGGTAGCCTGGGACCTGGAGAAGGAGTAAGCTATTTTTTAACCGACGAAAAAAAGGAGGAGGTTCTCAATTCGACACTTTTTTTTATGTTTGACCACGCATAACTTTTTACAGAGTCGTCCGATTTGAAATTGATTGACTTTGCTTGGGTATTTTTTTAGTTAGCTTCAATAATACGTATTTTTTCCCCACTTTTATATGGATGATGTTCTATAGTTTCTTTTGCAGGTAGTGATATTAGAATTTCACTTTTTCATTACCACAATTAAAAAGTGAAAAATAAAACTTTTTTACAAAAAAATACAACCGACTTCCAAAAACAACACTAGAAAGTGAAAAATAACTTTAATTTCGGAAGTTGGTGGCAAAAAACGAAAATACATTTAACCAGACACCGAATTCCGAAATTAAACTTATTTTTCACTTTGTAGTGTTGTTTTTGGAAGTCGGTTGTATTTTTTTGTAAAAATGTTTTTTTCATCGTGGATACTTATTTGTTTTAAAAAATTATGAAATCCTACTATAATAATATAATATAATATAATATTATAAATGTGAAAGCTCAATAACGCAAAAACGGCTGGACGGATTTGGATGACATTACAAAAAAATAAAAATACAGATAGTTTATTACTTGGATTAAGACATAGGATACTTTTCATCCCGGTAGAAGGTTCCCGTGGGATAATTTCCGACATACACGCGGGCTAAGCCGCTGGCAAAAGCTAGTACAAAATAAATGCAAGCGAAGTCGCGGGCAAGAGCTAGTAACCGAAATTGTTAAAAATACGTGTACAGGATAGTAAATAAATAAATATAAAATAAAATAAATATCGGAAAAAGAGGATTACCTAATTATGATTTCTAGGAAGACATTGGTAAACCAATTGGTAGACCAAACAGGGAAAAGGAAAAATGTTTAAATACCGTGGAAGCGGTAGCGAAGTGAACAATTACAGCGTCATAAACACCACAAATACAAATAATTTAACCGAGATAAATTCTTTTTTGGACTATCTCAAACTTTTTTACTGTTTCAAGTATTAGAACAAAGAACGTGAGTACCTAGGTACCTAGTTGTTAATCTGTTAACAAACCAAAGTCATTATATTTAAACATTTTGAAAATATTGTGTGTTACTTAAACTTCACTGGAAAATATAATAATATAAAATCAACCTTTTCCTCATTCTTGGACTATTGTAGTATGTACCTATACGCAGTACCTAAGCTTGGGCACCCCGATCCATATAAGTAGCTAAGAATGGAAGTGCTTAAGTCGTGGCCAGATCTTAGAATTGATTATTTCATGAAGTGTTCGGTCTTTTCATGAAATGGCCAGCTAATTGGCCATATCGTTTAAACTTCAACGTTTAATAACATGTCAGTCGACGTTTGGCCATATCATGAAATACAATCATTTCATGAAATGACCGAACACTTCATGAAATGATCATCATAGAAATGGCCGTACCTATCGTGACGACAGCAACCTATTTATTGACATTCCCAGCGTAACGCAAAGCAGTTGCACTTGCATTTCGCGCAGCTAAGTGGCACCCCGGTCAAACGTGTTTCGGTACGGTTACACCGTAGTAGGCGGACAGAACTACTCGGACGTGCATGTGCACGGTACAGTTACACTTGCATTTCGCGCAGCTAAGTGGCACCCCGGTCAAACGTGTTACGGTACGGTTACACCGTAGTAGGCGGACAGAACTACTCGGACGTGCATGTGCACGGTACAGTTACACTTGCATTTCGCGCAGCTAAGTGGCACCCCGGTCAAACGTGTTACGGTACGGTTACACCGTAGTAGGCGGACAGAACTACTCGGACGTGCATGTGCACGGTACAGTTACACTTGCATTTCGCGCAGCTAAGTGGCACCCCGGTCAAACGTGTTACGGTACGGTTACACCGTAGTAGGCGGACAGAACTACTCGGACGTGCATGTGCACGGTACAGTTACACTTGCATTTCGCGCAGCTATGTGGCACCCCGGTCAAACGTGTTACGGTACGGTTACACCGTAGTCCCCCCAGGAGGGTTCCCGCATTGTCGAGGCGGGGGGGCTCAGTAGCCGTGGCTTGGGCACCCACGGTGAAGCGAAGAGGAACCCATGCGGGGGCCGCTCGTCAGGGCTTTTGCCGATAAGCCGACGACGTAGCGGCCAGCGGGTAGGTTGCGGTGGCCGTATGGGCGACACCGCAACTGAGGCGGGCCGCGGTGTCTTATGGGAGGCATCGCGGCTGAGGATTGGAGGCCGCGGCGGGAGAGGAGTGCCGGTATTGCGGTGCGCCGCTCTCCCTACCTTCCGCGGCCTTGACGGGGCCGCCACCGTTTGATGGCGGACGCGGTGGGGCCGCAGGGGAAGAGGAGTGTCGGTATGACGTCGGCCGCTCTCCCTATCCTCTGCGGCCGAAATTGGGCAGGCGGCGGAGCGCGCGCGGGAGGACGACCCTCACGCGGCGCCGCTCCGAAGGCGGAGGAGGGGTCGGAGAAGACGTCAGTTTGATAGTCATCTCCGACTCCTCCCAGGTGAAGGCCAGCAGGCAACGGGTGTGGGGGGCATCCTTGCCTGTATTGCACAGGCCCCCACCAGTGTCGGACGGGAATGGCCAGGTGTTCCCGGTCATTCCCGTAACCCCCCAGCTTGGGGGGCATGCGGGGCCCGCCATCTAGGCGGGCATGCGCCGGGAGGGTTGTGGAAGTAAAGGCTGAGCCGGTTTCCCATGGCCCTCCCATCACGGCGATGTGGGAACACTGCTGAGTTTTAGTGGGTATACTGTCATTCCGACAGGAGTCCCACATACCCCGTCTCGTCCCCCACGAGCGGGGATGCATAAAGCATTTCTCAGCGTCAAAAAAAAAACGGTTACACCGTAGTAGGCGGACAGAACTACTCGGACGTGCATGTGCACGGTACAGTTACACCAAAACCGATTTTGTCGGGCGGCACTATTGTGCCGACATTGGTCGTTGCCGGTCTTCTGTAGTTGACTGTGCGGCAGACGCGTTTTTAAAATGGAGGAATTCAAAGAAATGTATCTATTAGAAAATTCGTACCGCAATTTAATACCGTCCGTTTCGTACCGGAATTTATCTATATCCATAGTCGTTTAGGCAGATAACGACACTGGCAGAAACACAACAGAATAAATACAGAATTATTAAATACACACACAATTCACTCCACACACAATACACACAATTACACACAACAACACACACAACCACACAATCACACACACACGAGTGTTTATTATACTCAATTTGCGCTATAGACACGCAGACTGGCGAGAAATCCCAACAAGTGATCGGCCGTTATCGGGCGTCATCGGACGATGGAGGTTGTAGTAATAAATAAATAAAAATGTTTATTTGTACACTGAATAACATACGTAAGTACACAAGGATTAAAGAAAGTTGTACAATAGAGACACATTATAGGGCGAACTGATGCCTCCTAAACTAGGCCAAAAGCCTGTGTTTTAGCAGCCATGTTCCTCCAGATATACAAGTATTAAGTGACATACAAGTACTTATTGAAATAACAACATAAAATTAAATAATTAATTAATATATATATATATATAAAATAAATAATATAAAAAAAAAAAATAATAATTTATATATATATATATATATATATATTAATATATATATACATATATATAGGTACTATTAAGAGACAATTGTAATAAGATTCTCGGTTTCGTCATACGTTAACTTCTGCAACCAATTAGTCAGCTTGATTTTAACTTCGTGTCTAGTCAGGGAGTAAACGGGTAAAAGTTTATTTATTTTATTATACAGTCACGAGCTAGTTGCTGCATACTATCGGCTGGTAAACTTGGAACGGCATTGTACAGTATCGCACACGGGAAAGCCTTTGCGTCTTTTCAGCTTATCAAGTTCTAGATGTAACACGTAGTTTCCGCAATAGAGCGCGGAGCACAAAAAGCTGTCTCACAGTCAATACTTCAGCTTCTGCATAGAGTTGATTGGTCGAAAAGTCCCTGCGCTTAAAGTGCAAGTCTTTCAAGATCACCCTTTGAGCTCTTTCAACTTTAAGTAAGGAGGTTTTGTAGGTTCCGCCCCAAACCGGGATACATACAAAATAATTGACTGGCAAAGGCTCTTATAAACTAGCAGAGCTAAATCGGGATCAGCAGAGTGCCTAAGTTCCATAAATATATAAATTTATATGACCATAATTAATTTGACCTGACTCCAGTGGAGGAGTTACAGTGTTAGGTAGCGAAAATCTAATGATCTTTGTCTTTGCTACGTTAAGGGTAAGTAAATTTTCTGAGAGCCACTCCATTACAAGGCGAAGCGACTGTTCCGCCCTTTTACTTGCTCTGTCCCAGTCAATATCATAAACTATCAACAAGTAGTGTAGGCGCTCCCTTTCATTTACATACGTTTGATTTTATCGGCCGAGTTTGGTCGAAGACGCCAGAGAAAAGATCGGCCGATAACGGTTTAGGTGTACGCGTACCGTTAGGTTAGGTTAGAACCGTGACCAACCGCGCGCGAGCCGAGCGAGCGAAGCGAGCGGTGCCGCGGTAGCGGCCGGCGAGCTACACATCCAAGTTGGTCGCAGCTATTTAGTATTTTTAGGACCGCTGCCTAACAAAAACAAAACGCCTCTACCGGTAGATAATCTAACTATTTTACGATGATCACTAATGTTTGGCCACATCATGAAATAGTCGTGCGATTAACTGTTCATATCATCATATGCTGAGTACTCAATGATCTGGCCAGACCACAGCTATCTGTTTTTTATCTTTCTATGGGCCAGATCATACATCATGATGTGACCAGCGGTCGATGTTCTATTTCATGAAATACAACCATTTCATGAAATGGTTGAATTTCATGAAATGATCAAATCTAAGATCTGACTACGACATATGCACTTCCAACGATCAGCAATTTTCTTTGCAACAAATTCGACTTCATTCTGATTCTAGCAATTCCCACTTGAAAGAAGACTCCAGTAACACTTTATCATTACAGAAACCAAAGTGCGTAGACAGGAGTAACGCAAATAGCGGGTAGGTAAGCATTCTGCGTTTGTCGTCTCGCGGGATGAAAAACAACGAGTCTCCGCGGTAAAATATGTGATCACTTAGCAACCTGCAATCAAACAACAACTGCTGCTGAGTTTTTCTCCTTCGCTGTCGACGAATGTGCCTTTTTTCTTTGTTTTTGCCTTATATGTTTGTTATTTGTAGGTATTCGTATTTATTTTTTTCTTTAACACACTGTTTGTTGAATAACATTTTTCTATTTTTGTTCATTTTTAGGGTTGCGTACCTCAAAAGGAAAAAATGGAACCCGTCGTTGTCCGTCCGTCTGTCAGTCTGTGAAGACCCTTTTTCTCAGGAACGCGTTGAAGTATAAAGAGTTGGTAGAGCTTGGCAAGGCTTCGCTTGACTTAGCTTGGTTACCTTGGTTGGCGTGGGCTTGTAAAGCTATCTAAACCTTCAGTGCATGATAGGGACCTATATAACCACGAAGACACACAAACGTACGGCCCGCATTATTTTGCCTACAATAATTTAATCCAAAATGATAATCCCAAAACTAAAGCTAGCAAATTACATACAATTTCGACCTTGACACATAAAATCAGTATAAGATAAACAGCCTTAGTAAAACATTGCATGTATTTGCGGACGCCCGCCGACGTCACATCGCAAGGCGCAGGCCGCGGCATCTAATCTGATAATGCGTCGGTTATGGGTGGTGTGCGTGCGCCATTCTCCACTTACCCTCGACTAATTCGATTTGCGCCCTCCCTGCCACATGCCGAGCTGCATCGCGACTGTCCCCATACTCCACTTGTAGATATTTTTAATTAACATTTTTGTTGCTGAAACACGAGTAATTTTCTTTACTGTCACACTATTATTAGGTATTTCAGGTTCTGAAAAGAGCTACAGCGTCAGGTTTCAGACACGGCGTTATGGTGTGCTAACAGTCTAGGGTGAAATGCGGGGAGGTTCCTGTGTCATCCTCCCAAACTTATGAAAGAAGAGCATACATACTATTAATTTATTTTCCACCATTTATTGTTAAAATGACCAAATTACTGCAATTAATTTAAATGGATTTGTTGCTACATAGGATCAATAACTCTTGAGCAATGATTTCTATCGATGCTCCTAAGTCACAGGAACATACATCTTACAAGAGGTGGTGATCACACTAATATTATAAAGGCGAAAGTTTGTGAGTGTGTGTGTGTGTATGTTTGTTACTTCTTCACGCTCAAACGGCTGGACCGATTTGGATGAAATTCGGTATGTAGACAGCTTATACCCTGGATTAACACATAGGCTACTTTTTATCCCGAAAAAATGTAGTGCTCCCGTGGAATGAGCAAGGAATTCAAATATATTTCAAACTCAAACGGCTCGACCGATTTTGATATAATTTGGTGTGGAAATAGCAGACATCCTGTGTCCACGTAGCACACATAGGCTACTTTACATCCTGAAAAAATGTAGTGTTCCCGTGGGATGAGCAATTTTTTTGTGAATACTTTTCTCACCGATTAAATAATACATGTTTTAGTGTATCTCATAAACCGCGGGTAACACCGCGGGACGCAGCTAGTAAATGATAAATAAATGTTAAATGATTTATTTCTGTAAGTAGGTTTGTACAAAAACTTTTACACGTCAATCATATTTTAAAAAACTAGATGAGGTCGGCATTTCCCATCTGACTACTGGCTGGTGCCGAAACAAAACTAGATGAGGTCGGCATTTCCCATCTGACTACTGGCTGATGCCGAAATAAAACTAGATGAGGTCGGCATTTCCCATCTGACTACTGGCTGGTGCCGAAACAAAATTAGATGAGGTCGGCATTTCCCATCTGACTACTGGCTGGTGCCGAAACAAAACTATATGAGGTCGGCATTTCCCATCTGACTACTGGCTGATGCCGAAATAAAACTAGATGAGGTCGGCATTTCCCATCTGACTACTGGCTGGTGCCGAAACAAAACTAGATGAGGTCGGCATTTCCCATGTGACTACTGGCTGGTGCCGAAATAAAACTAGATGAGGTCGGCATTTCCCATCTGACTACTGGCTGGTGCCGAAACAAAACTATATGAGGTCGGCATTTCCCATCTGACTACTGGCTGATGCCGAAATAAAACTAGATGAGGTCGGCATTTCCCATCTGACTACTGGCTGGTGCCGAAACAAAACTAGATGAGGTCGGCATTTCCCATCTGACTACTGGCTGGTGCCGAAACAAAACTATATGAGGTCGGCATTTCCCATCTGACTACTGGCTGGTGCCGAAACAAAACTAGATGAGGTCAGCATTTCCCATCTGACTACTGGCTGGTGCCAAAACAAAACTAATAACATTGAACTTGCCTAGCAACAGAACGCGATATCTGCGCGTTACGCACCTAGTAGCACACACATAACAAAACACAATCACTTTTTCATTCTGTAGATCACCGGAAAACTATTAAATATACTATACATATTAATGAATAATAGCGAAAATTTGGGACATTTAAATTCATACAAAACGTTAAAACGACATCTTGTTTGTCTCGTCAAAATTTATTTTTGTCATTGAATTATTTGATGTCACATCAACAATTTTATGTACACTCTTTACACATTTTTAGAAAATAAACATTTATATAGACATTTAAAAAAAATGTCGTAGGTGTACAAAGTGGCGATTAGATTTGAAACCACGTATTCAGTAGGTATATGATTCTGGACCCGCCTGCGTTGAAATTATTCGTCGGTTATTAAAAAAAAAATCTGCTGTTCCATACATTTTGAGTGCTTAGGTCACTTTTGTAGAAAACAGCAGAATTTTTTAAATAACGGGCGAAAAATTTCAAAGCATGGTGGTCAGACTAATGTACTGAATGCGTCCACGTGCGACGTGGTTTCAATTACTGTGATAACCTAATCGCCACTCTGTATAACGGATTTCCCTTCTTAGTAGAAATTCAGCATTTTTTTTTTCATAAAATATTTTTTTTACAGAAATCAACGTCAAGCCGGAAATTCTGGCACTTATATACCTTAAGGACGCGTTTTTGGGTATCTTTTTCATATTTTTGTGAAACAAACTAAATTTCCTATAATTTGAGCCCTACTAATGCACTATATGTGTATTGCTTGCGAAGATGTAGCTAGTCAAAGATTTTTTTCCGTAGTTACAAGCGCGTCTGCGATGTTTGCCTTTTTTTGTGTCGATAATGACTGGGCTATATTGAATCGGAAAGTATTAGACGTTGTATTATATTATCAGTGGCATTGGGTACCTACTTACCTACAGGAATTCAGGGACCATGAAACTTCAACAAATTCCTATTGTCGTAGGCAACCATTCCGTATTCCCGCCATTACCAAAAACTATTAAAATGTTGTAACTAATATTAATGACCAAAAAGTTTCGACGTTTTAAGATAACGAGTTAAATATGCGCACAATATTTAATGTCATTAACAGTTAAGTAATTAAACACAAGGTAATTTAAATATTATTCATTCAGGAATAAATTATTCAGAAAAGATTCAGCGTGATGGTTTCAGCAACAAAAATACAGGATTTGAAACTGTTCTAAATTATTGATAAAATAATTTGCAATGAAAACCCTAGCCAAACAGATTATTTTTTCAATAGGCGTACAGCCTATCTGTTATGGTACCGAGACACTAAAATTTGTAATTTACACATCGTGCAAAGCTATTTAAGATTCATGAGCATGAACCATTAAATTACATTACATTACCATTATTTATGGTTTATGGTCATGAGCTTATTTAATACTTCCTTCTCATCTGTACTTCAGTGGTTTGTAAATATAGGTACTGTACTTTCACGATGTCAATGGTGACCCATGAAAGTTTTCGTAGGGGATGCTTCTTGCTAAAATTTTACCACGTAGGAGACAATTCCGTAGCCACGACAGCTATAATTGAAGACTCTGAGCGAGGCCCTTTGACTGTGCAGTGCAGACGAGGGCAGGGTCCGGAGGGGCGGGTGGGGTGCGCGGGGCGCAGGGGGCTGTAGTGCACCTGAGCCCGTGATTGATGAGCCTCACCCATCGCCATGATTGCGAGCTGACGCTGCCATTAACAAAGATCAAGTGATGTATGTACCGCCGTACTGCCTCAAGATACAGTTTGACACTTCTCTGCTAACGTATGCTCTGGTAATCCGAGAAAATTACCGTTAATTACCTATGCCGAGTCTTTGTTAAATGAACGGGTATTATTTCATATTTTCAACATTGGCAACATCTATTTATAAGGCAACACAAGGTACATGAAAACCGACTCTACGTAGACCAGTTTGTTAATTCTGCCAGATTTACGTAAACGCCTATACAAAGACACCGTCGTTTGTCTAATAAAACAAACCGCGTATTTACTATCTGCACTCCCGATAGCTCTTTATAGTTAGAGTTAGATCAGTGAAGGGGAAGATCGGTCCTTGCCGGGACGGAGCAGGTCCTGCCGCGCTGCTTGTCAAAGTGGCCGCCGGCGTGTTTGAACAACTAATGAGCGGCTCCCGGGAGACATCGTGTTTGCCCCGAAACGCCCCAAGCGCTCGCCTGGGTTTTTCGTACAAACGCCTGGGTTTGCCGAGGTCTCTCGCCCCCCCACTGCCCTCGCGGCGCACTCCTTGTTTGCTCGCCACTCGGTGTCGTATCGGACTTTCGAGTGTAAATTGGAAATTTGTAGATAAACCTACGTACATAAACGGGATCAAGTACCTGATAAATCTTTGCACCTGCGATGGTGTGTAAATAATGCCAGGTGTGAGTTATTGTGTACCTACAGGCATGTAGGCATGTAGTACCTACAATGAACATTGCAGATAATTTTGCATGATATGATAATAATAATTTGACTTTTTCTAAACACATCCACGCGCCCATTGTCCGAAACGGGTGGTGAAAACTTGAAACGCCCCGTTGGACGAGGTGGCTGCTCAAAAAGTAATTTTATACCGGCTGAAAAAAATACCAAAAATAGTTTTTCCTGATAAGGAATCAGACCGTCAGCTGCTCCAGTAGTGGGGGAGTCCAAAGTTAGAACATGTCAAAGTTGGAAAAAGAACTTATGAAAAATATAATTTCACACGGGGCAAAACCTTATGGGATGGTTTTTAGGATTAAGTATCTTTAACCAATAAAAATTAGTCAGCTGCAAGGAAATGCGGGGAATAATTATGTCAGTCGTGTATTATTTTTTTTTATTCAAAATGAAAGGGCTTTGTCGCACATGCAATTATGCCGCCCGTAGGCATAACAAAATCATACTAATTACTATTTAACTCAATCTTAGCATATCTAGTTTGAACTTGATTGTTGTGATTGTACATCAGGGCAAAATTCGAAACTAGTAGGGCAAAACAGTCAAAGCAAGCATGACCTCAATTTTGAAGGAAAATTAAACTGCTTTTTTTGTTTTTGAAAAAGCTTCTGTCTGAACCGGGAATCGCACCCGATTCCTCTTATAAAATAGCATCCTGTATTTTTATAGTGAGCGATAGTGTTGCTGACAAGGATCAAATACTGCACAGGAATATTTTGTGTAATATCAAAGGAAGTGTAAGTTTTTTGCAATTTTTATGTTTTATAAATTATGGACTGCTTCGTTGGTCTAGTGGTCGCAACCGCTACTACTGAGCATGAGGTCCTTGGATCGATTCCCAGGAAGGGCAAAGCGTTATTGGGTTTTCTATCTGGAATATCCAGACCCGGGCTGCTACTGATGGCTATAGTTTCGCTCCCTATTACATGGGCCTACTGGCGAAATGTGGGTGTACTATAGGTGTACCTCTGCCCAACTCTTCGGGGAAACAAGGCATCATTATGTTTTTAAATTACGAAAATTTTTAAAAATCCTCCTCCTTTGTCACATTATATTTGTTTACATGCATTTAATTTATACTACGCTACACTATCGGTTAGTGAAAGACGTAGTTTTATTTTCAATCAAAATTGAAATCTTGGTTCCTTTGACCACTTTTCCCATAGCTTCGAATTTAGCCTGATGTGCTATTGCAACAATAAAATTATACTTGGACTTCAGTAACTTGACAGTTCGAAGCAAAATAATTTTCGTTTATAAACTACTTATCTTACTTACTTATCTTATTATGGTACGTACATAAACGAATATAACGTGTTTCAATTAAAACTACACATCAAGGTAGTTTCGCTAATTCTTTTTTTTCACCACATTTCCTATTTATTGTCAGAAACTTATCCCTTCAACTATCAAGTTACTGAATACAATAAAAAGTCCAGTAAAAAAGTATAAAGTATATGTTCATTCACACAACTGACATAATTATTATAATTCCTCCCACTTTCATGCAGCTGACTATATTTTATGGATAGAAGATGATCCCAAACATTGTCCAATAAGATTTTGGCGAGGTATAAAATTACTTTTATTTTTTTTACAACTTTGACAAGCTGTAACTTTGGATTCTCCCTTGGGTGCGGCGGCTGACTCTCACACTAATGATTAAAGAATATTAAACAACTACTAGTAATTAATTTATTCGGTATAAAATTGGTCGCAAAAATCGACCCCTACTATAATAAAGTCCATCAGTCATCACCATAGTTATAAGAAAGAAGGTACACTGAGGGCCTGTTTCATTCACCACCTACCTATGATTAAGTTCCTATTAACTTACTTGGCAGATAATTTCATACAAATTCTGTTCCATTTTTAAATTTATTCTTACTTACTCTTTTTGCCTCGTTTACATTCATACAATCATAACTATGTATTAATGACCTGCAATGCTATTCTGTATAAATCTCACCGTGAAAACTAAGGTGAAGTGAGCGTGGAGTGAGCTGTCAATACTGTCAATCCCAAGCATCAGGAAGAATGACAACTCACTTCACCTAGGTTTTCACGGTGAGATTTGTACAGAATAGCACTGCTGTATTCTATTGTAACAATATTTTGATTTAAAGGAGTGTTCATAGAGTTTCTTGCCCTTCTTCTTCTTCTCCATAGGAACCTACTACGCTTTGGAATGGGTAACTCTAGCTGCATCTTTATGAATGACCGAACCCTTGACAATCCAAAAGAGCATGTGTGCGATTGGTTTATTTGAAATAAATACTTTGAGTCTGAGCTTTGATAAATCTTCATCATTATGTACCTTGCCTTTTCCCAACTACATTGGGGTCGGCTTTGCTTCCAATCTAATCTAATCCAGCCAAATACCAGTATTTTACATGGAGCGACTGCTTATCTGACCTCCACAACCAACAAACCAGTAAAAGAGTAATACGATACCCCTTGGTAAGACTGGTTGTCAGACTAGTGCTTCTGACTACCTGTAACGACAGACTGTCAAAGATGTACCGATGTACGTGAATTAATGTAGGTAGGTTCTAGTAGTAGGTAGGTTTAGGACCTGTACAAAATATTGTATAATATTTTATAAGAAAACTATGGAGTTTCATACATATCTTTTACGAAGTTCCTTTACATTTATCCTGAAAGATATGTATGATGGGTTGTGGTGGTAAGATAGGCAGTCGCTCCATGTTAAATACTGGTGTTCAGCTGCATCTGGTTAGACTGGAAGCCGACCCCAACGTAGAATGGAAAAGGTTAGGCAGCAGCAATCCCTAGCCTTTTCCCAATTACGTTGGGGTCGTCAAACATTTTCAGTTTGCGTCTTTCAGAACCAAAAATGTTCACTTGTCCTCTTTGCAAAGTGCCTATTTCCTTCTCCAGATATCGAGTTACCCACTCCGCATTTCATCTAAATCGGTCTAGCAGTCTAATTTTGAAAACATAATAAATATCTAAGTTGTAAAAACAAACAAGAACCAATTCACTTTCGCGTATACAATATTTGTAGAGGATTATCAAGAACATCAACAGGTATGACGAATGACGAGTTAAAAATAACTATTTCGTCGCTGCTGCTATCTATGGTTGAAGCGTGGAACCAAATGCATGAAACGGACTTACTTATTGGTATCAGTAGGGTAGTTCCACGGGAAGCAGAGAGCTTTAGTACTTCTCTCGTTCCTGAACAGAGGGCGCCACTACGGAGAATTTAAAGCTTTCGTAGTTTTGGAGTAAAATAAATTATTATATGAATGTTTTACGTTTAAAATATGTTGTATTTCTTTCAGATTTTACCGCTGCGTTTACCGTATCGAAATTAAAGTAGGAAGTAAAATATTTTTAGATCTCACGTAGTAGAACGTTGAATAATCAGAAGCTTTCATGCTTGATAGTTTAATTACTAGCGCCATCTATGATATATTAGGTTGGGGAAAAAGTCTTTTCGCATTATAGTATGTATGAACTTAAAATAAAATCTCTTTGGCTATACTATTTGTATCTGGCTGGTTTTGGTATCATTGAAAGTTTAAATTTTAAAGAACATAATTCCAAATTCAAATTAGGAAAATGTGTGATTTTCATTTGTTTTTCGTACTGTCAATATGAGTGAATCTAATGAAGAAATTCGATACATTTTAAAATTTTACTACGAAAAAGGTAAAAATGCAACGCAAGCCGCGAAAAAAATTTGCGATGTTTATGGACCCAGTGTAGTGTCTGTGAGAGTAGCACAAATTTGGTTTAAGCGTTTTCAATCCGGAAATTTTGATGTCAAAGATGCACGTCGCTCTGGTCGCCCTATTACGGATAAAATGGATGCCATTTTTGAAAAAGTGGAGCAAGATCTGCATATCAGTAGTTACGACGTAGCTGAAGAACTGGGAATTGACCACAAAACAGTTTTGGCGCATTTGAAAAAAACTGGGTACACAAAAAAGCTCGATATTTGGGTACCTCACGAGCTCACTGAAAGAAACCCAATGAACTGTGTACTCATTTGTGGTTCTTTATTACGAAGTAATGAAACTGAACCAATTTTGAAGAAGCTGATAACTGGTGATGAAAAGTGGATCACCTACGACAAGAACTCGCGAAAAAGGTCGTGCTCAAAGGCCGGTCACGCTTCAGAGACTGTGGCGAATCCCGGGTTAACTCGCAACAAGGTGATGCTGTGTGTGTGGTGGGGTTGGAAAGGCATTATTCATTATGAGCTGTTACCACCAGGCAGGACCATCGATTCTGAACTCTACTGCGAATAACTGATGAGATTAAAGCAAGAAGTCGAGAGAAAGCGGCTGGAATTAATCAACAGAAGGGGTGCGGTTTTTCATCATGATAACGCTAGACCTCACACATCTTTAGCCACTCAGCAAAAATTAAGTGAGTTTGGCTGGGAGGTGTTAATGCATCCGCCGTTTAGTCCTGACCTTGCACCTTTAGATTTCCACCTGTTTCGTTCTCTTCAGAATTCTTTAGGCAGTGTCAGGTTAACATCACGAAAGGACTGCCAAAACCACTTGTCGCGGTATTTTCATCAGAAGTCCCAAAATTTCTATAGCAAACGGATCATAGCCCTACCTACAAAATGGCAAAAAGTTATTGAACAAAATGGTAGCTACATACTTTAGATAAATGTAAATAATGTATATTAAAAAATGTTTTGAATTTTCTTAAAAAATGCGAAGAAACTTTTTCCCCAACCTATTACAATAGATACCTAGAGCTTTTTTTAAACATTTACGGTGATCGCACTATATTCTCTTATATACCTAAGTTCTATCTATTCATACACGAAATCCCTTAAGGGGTGATTGTACTCATCATTATGAACAACTTTTACTATGAGACCAAACCTGTAATCGCGAAAAAAAATCAGCTGTTCACTACATTTATGTTCGCTTATCTCGTCAAAATGTAGGGAACTGCATTTTTCTCGATTTCATGTTGTATGCAATGACCCTTTAAAAGATTTCGTGTATTATACCTACCTATGTAAAAATGCATGAAAAAAATTCGTTTAAATTTTTTCATACAAAACGGCAATTTCATAGGTAAAGACCTAATATCTTTTATAAGCTTAGGCCACACATGCGCGACCAAAGTGACTGCGAAGCGGGAGCGTCAGTCGCGCGGCGGACGCTGCCCGTGTTATCTTATGGCGCCATGCACACCTGCGCGACCGCGACGCGGGAAGACCGCGTTTGCAAAGCGGGACACAGTCGGACGCACCCGTCTTGTGGTCAGACGTGTGTAGGAGCTTGTCTACTCTGATCAAAACGAGAGTTTTATGAATAGTGACCATCATTTATACCGTTTAGCGCTTTACAATTACAATGTGAACCCTCAAATATCATACAATTTTCGTGATTAAAATAACCGGCTTTGTAAAAAAACTATCCTGATTTATAATTTTTCCGAATACGGACGGGATCTGCTGAGTCTGTACGAGTATTATTTGGCAAAGAACGCTCATATCGTACAGCTATCGAGTATCTGACGTCTATCTACATATGTTATGTTATGTTATATGTTATGTTAAAGGATTTGGTTTCCGCACTTAGTCCTTCATGTGGACCATTGTGCGTGGGCCATGGCGGCCGTCGGGGGTTTATTCCAACCAGCCCACCACCCTCCAGAATTTAATCAAATCTCCGGGTTTGTTAAGAACATCTGTGAAAGTTCGGGATATTCCGAGAGTTTCTGTTCTAATCTGGGTGACGCCTGTGCATTCAAAAAGCACATGCGCAACGGTTTCCTCAACCTCCATGCAGGCCCTGCACAGAGGACTGTCCGTTATTCCTATTGTGTGGAAGTGTTTGTTTAATGAGCAGTGTCCAGTGATGGTCCCCGTCACCATGCGCAGCCCGTTCCTGTCCAGACGTAATAATCGCCTGTTAAGCGTACCATCCAGGGACGGGATGGCCTCCCTGGACTGCCTGCAACCTGATGTCGAGGACCACCAACTCTCCGCTTGTGTATGGGTGAACTCCTGTAGCCACCTGCGTAACTGGTTGAAGGGAATGGGTACGATTGGCTCAGATCCACAGACAGACGTGCTGGATGCTCTCCTAGCAAGTTCATCCGCTACGTCGTTACCAAGTGATCCGCTATGTCCTTTTATCCATTGCAGTGTCACTGTGTTGCGGTTAGTTACCGCTACTCGTTCGAGAGCATCGTGACATTCTAGTATTAATCTCGAGGTAAAGTATTTTTTCTGTAGGGGTTGGAGCACTGAGGCACTGTCTGAGAGTATTCGTATATAGGTATCCGTAACTCTCCTGGCTTCTATGGCATAACACGCTTGTATGATGCCCACACACTCCGCCTGGTAGACAGTGTTAAATACTCCAAGCGGACTGGATATGTTAATATTAAGGTCGTATGAGAAGACTCCGACCCCGGTTCCAGAGTCGGTCTTTGATCCATCGGTGTATACTCTCAACTCTTGCGGGCCTGAGTAATCACACCGTTCTTCCGTGAGTATTATGTTATAATGCTTCTGAAAGCAGTGTTGTTTCGGGGCTTTATCGCATGGTGATGCCACCATTGGCTGTCGCCTGATCGCATCCTCTTTTATGCGTATGTGCTTAACTCTAGTCTATCTACATATTCCAGTCTATGTAAAAATAAACCTAATTAAATTCACATAAAATGTAATTTTAAAAGGAAGAATGCTTCTTGATGATTGATCTTGGACTGGTACTTGGTAATGCCCTGTTTCAGAGGTATTTAAACGGAATTTATCCAATCGATTATTGGTTCGATGTAGTGTTTCTGAACACATCGTTAAAGTAGAATTTAGCTTAAAAGTCGAGTGAATTACTATTGAGGGTTTATCTGAGGACCTCAAAAAACCGAACATAGAAAGAAAAAAAAGAAAGAAAGAAAATACGTAACATAACAAAGGAATTCGCTTAAATAGATAATTTTGTCGAATCAATAGCTATTGAGAGTTTAAGCTCCGTTTAAGAATTCTTCAGAAACCGGGTGTTGTTTAGTTCACAAAATCTTAGTTGTGTGTACAAAAAATAAAATTAATTCTTATGAAAGTATATTTAATAAAACACAAAATAGTTTGATGCATGTTAGAGACTTCATGCCTCGCAATCGAAACAATTGAGACGAAATATGAGCCTGACATAACACGACAATTTAGGTGTTAAACTAAGCTATAGACGTGCGGCTTCAGTAACTAAGAAAATGGGGTTCGCAGTTCGCGCTGTAGTCGCGCTTGGGAGGTTCCTATTTCGGATAAGGCGGGAGGAAACGCCCGGGTGTCACCATTGTGTGGATCGCCCGGAGGACACGGTGGAGCATACAGTGGAGGTCTGCCCGGCTTGGGCGGAGCACCGCCGTGTTCTCACGGAGGCGATCGGCGGCGGCAATCTCTCGCGTCCAAACCTGGCCCAGGCCATGGTGCGGAGCGAGAGTGCATGGGAGGCCGTCACCTCCTTCTGCGAAGCAGTAATGCTCGCGAAGGAGGAAACGGAACGCGTGAGGGAGAGGCAACAGCCGCGCCCTCGCGCCCCTAGCCGCCGTAGGAGACGCCCTGGGAATCTATCGCCGATTCCCGGCCACCGTAGACGCGGGCTTGCGGACGACGAGTAATGGGCAGCTCGCCGTCCGGTAAGGACCAGGCCCGGGTCGACGGCGCGTTGTGTTCCACGCGCGCCTCAAAGAGATGTCAGCAGTGACGGGGTCAATTGGACCGATGCCGCCGGGGTCGCGGGTAGTTCGAAAGAGATACCGTGGCCCTGGCACGGGCAACTGAAGGAACACGGATGGGTTTTAGTCAGTAAAAGTCTGACATGTCCTCCCGCTCTGCCCAGAGCGGGAGAAGTCATTTGATGATTTCCCATCCACAAAAAAAAGAAAAAGGTGTGCACGTAAAAGTTTCGCGTTGTAGACGCTCCCGGTTCGCGTCCCGCGTCCCGCTACTTGACGCTCAGGTTTGGCTATTGCATTAGGGTTCCGTACCCGCAGGGTGCCAAATGGAATGGCTGTCCTTCCGTCCGTGCGTTCCGTCCGTCCACTGTCTTTTTCGTTTAGTATTTTCATTTGTAATTATGAAATACAGTAATCTTTGCGATTGTTAAAATTTAAGATGAAATAATACATTTTGATACAAGTAGAGAATTTTTGTTATTGCATTCGAGACGGAATTAACAACACCCGAGCCGTAGGCGAGGTTGTTTTTGAGCCGAGAACTGCAATAACAAATGTCCACGTATATCAACGACGTTTTTCAATACACTTTTGAAGAAATAAAATAAAATAACGAAAATAGTAGTTAAATTTTGATACAAGTGAAGAATTTTCTCAAAAACAACCTCGCCTACGGCTCGGGTGTTAATTCCGCCTCGAATGCAATAACAAATGTCCACGTGTATCAAACGACATTTTTCAATACACTTTTGAAGAAATAAAATAAAATAACGAAAAATATTTTTGTCAAGAATTATTAGGAAACTATGATTAAAATTTTCTTTTTTTTCCGCGCTTAGCTGTCGCCAAGTTAAAAGAGAAGCAAAGGTATAAAGCTGATAAACAGCCTAATAAGAAAAATAGAAAATTCAAATATTTTTGAGTTTAGAACACAAATGAATGTTAATTTGTTCATAAATGTTTTTTTTATTGTAATAATCACGGTTTTCGATGATGTTCTATTTATAAACATTATCTAAATATTCAAAATATATTAACGCTGTAAAGACGCCTAACTCTTTGCCGAGATTAAAAAAAAACATTAACCTCCGAACAGAGACGGTGTGAATAGAGGCTTTGAACCAATTAGGACTAAGTATAGGTATAAGTTATCTGTGGCAAATTTTATTCCCGCACACGTGTTGGATAATGAGAAATCGCACGCGTGTGAAATATATTGCATTGTAAACCTAATCGTAGTGCGATATGAACCAGTTTTCGAGGAAGTGTATTGAAAAATAATAAGTACCTACATCGTTTAGTATTTTCATTACTTGTTCATAAAAATAAAATAAAGTTTGAAATTAATGGGGGACCCCCTTTAATTTTAAATTTTATTTGTTGTTTTGATTGTTGGCCGGTTTTTTTGTTTTCGGGGGAAAACCGTCTAAGAGCCCTGGCCTACGATAAGACCGGGAAGTGAGAGTTTCATACCTTACTAAAAACCACCGCGGTGGTCACCATCAGCACCTCATCACATCATCACCATGGAGTCCTCTTAAAAGACCAACCTCAGAAACCCCCTGTTTAGGTACCTACCGCCCGTTAGAGCACATCTCTGGGGTTCCCTCAAAGTACCTTAAAACCAACCTCTGACATTCGGGTATAGACTTTAGGGCTATTAGACGTTTTTTATTTTAAATCTTACATTTCCAGCAAATAGGTAGTCATGATGGCCCAGTGGTTAAGGCGGCGCTCCACCTCTTATGCACGAAGTTGGGGGTTACGGCGGCACACCCTGTGTGAGACCCTTGGAATAGGGCTGATGATGAGGGTTTCTTGAAAGTGCACAAGAGGAAGCGCCGACCGTGAACGAACAAGAACCGCTGCGGCAAAGCTCCTACGCAGTCCGAAGTGAGCTTGCATGCCGCAAAGCCGAACACACCTGTGCACATCTCCCGCCTACACTACACCACTACGGCGGAGGACATCGAGGAGTACATGCGCCAGAAGACAAGGTACATGCCGAGGGTACAGTTACCGGAGTCGCATCACAACGTCAACTTGAAGACGAGTACCGAATTATTATCTGTCCGTCCTTTTGGCTGCAGGACTTGGTATGCCGTTGCTTCCGTGGACACGCCCCGGCCTTAATTATGTTGATTAGGTTACTATTACGTACTACACTAAAAACAAAACCTACCTAATGCCTTATGCATTATATACAAGTGAAGCCATGTGCCAGATGGAATTTAAAATCGGCAAAAATGACGAATTTCCATACGGAACTTTCATCTTCTTTATGGGGTGAATTTTCAATAATTCTTCAATATTGCTCACTTTCGTTATACATTATAACGAACCCTTGTACAAAATTTAATGCTTTTAGTTTAGACCCAGCAGTTAAGGGACTAACTACACTTATTCAGCTCAATTCAGCGTTTGTCCATAGAAACAAAACAGTTTGTATGGAGATGCGTACGCATCCCTTCAGATCGGAAAACTGAACACGGATGCGTTAAGCTTTCCGCGTCATTCCATAGAAAACTATTATTTTTTATGGACAAAAGCTGAATAGAGCTAAATAAGTGTAATCTGTAGTTAGTCCCTTAGGTTGTGCTATTATTTTAGATATTATTTATGGGCTGTGCGTAGTCTGTCAGTGAATGAATGAATGAATTTAAGATTTGTGTGGGAGTAGGTGTATACCACTCCCAATATAATATCGTCCAAAAAGTAAAACTCCCGCCCGAATCATCTGTATTTACGGGAGAATGTTACGGTCTATTCAAAGCTGTCGAATATATACTTATAATGGGCTTACGGAATTCACTCATTTTGACTGATGCAAGGAGTGCCTTACAATCTTTGGCCAGATTCCCTTTCTATTCTCATAATCCTTATATTATATTTGAAACACGTGAACTCCTTTATAGGTGTTCTATTAAGGGGTATTCAGTGCATTTTGCGTGGATACCCTCGCATTGTGGCATTTTAGGTAATGAGAGAGCTGACCAGATAGCTAATGATGCCGTATTGTGTGGAGACGTTTTTCCGAACAAAAATAACACCCAAGATCTGGCAGCTCTGCCCAGGGTTTATCTACAGGAATCCAGCAGTGCTATTCTGTACAAATCTCACCGTGAAAACTTAGGTGAAGTGAGCGTGGAGTGAGCTCTAAATAGTGTCAATCCCCTAGCATCAGGCATAATGACAACTCACTTCACCTAGGTTTTCACGGTGAGATTTGTACAGAATAGCACTGCTGGGGTCAGCTTTGGTCCGGGCAATCAGTGAAAGGGAAATTTTATCGTAATATTCAGCCATCCATTTTTGTTAAACCTTGGTTTAGCAAATACAAACTAAGCAAAAAGATTACAACAATATTCATGCGTATGCGATTAGGTCATGTGTGCACTCCTGCTCATCTTGCCAGGCTTGGCATTGTGCAGAACCCTGCGTGTGAATGTGGCGCTGAAGTGGGAGATCTGAACCACCTTATTTTTTCCTGCCCCCTTTATGACCACTCCTCACTTTTCCAAAGTCTTGTTTCCCTCCGAGTCCCTTTTCCCACTTCTATTGCATGTATTTTATTTTATTTTAATGTCGATATCTATAAAACCATAGCTCTTTTCCTTGTAAATAATGATATATCTATTTAAACATCATTTATAAACCTCTTTTATGTACCATGTAGCTCTTAGTTTACGCACCGAGTCGGCCTTTTTGCTGGGCCACCTGGTGGCGTTAGTTTTATGTTAAATTATATTCCCTTAATGTTAATTTGTTATAATATATTATTTTTAGTTAATAACAACTAATCCTTTCCATTTCCAAATTCCCCGTTATAATATCATTTCGCGAGTACTTGATTCTTACGTTTTGTTATCAAATAAAACATTGTCAGTGGCAATAAGCACGAATAGTGCAACGCCAAAAAGAAAGAAAAAAAAAAAATTTAAGATTTTTAATAAGTACTATATTAATCTACTTACTTATCGTGGGTATCGTGTTAACCAGTAACTGGGTTGTGGAGGTCAGATAGGCAGTCGCTCCATGTAAAATACTGGTATTCAGCTGCATCCGGTTAGTCTGGAAGCCGACTCCAACATAGTTGGGAAAAGGCTAGGCAGATGATGACGATTTAATAAAAATACTTAGGTGTTTGTTTTGTATTTATTTTAAAACTATACATTAAATTATAGCCAACCTATAAACTAGGCTGCGCCATACACTTCTATACAATAGGCATAATAATCATATGTAGGTACTTACCTAAACACAATCAATCTTTAAAACAAAACCTTAACTAGGTATACAAATGAACAATAGCCTTTAAAACGACTTAAAATCAACTATTCTCATAATTAAAACTTTCAAAAGTAGAAATTATAATAAAATTGATTAAACTTTTGAGTACGTTCAAGATGGAAAGATAAACCTGTCATGGTGTCATGTACCCACTCCTATCCATAGTCTGTTGTGAGCCAACTTAGAACTAAGAGCGCTTTCATTAATTACGTGAAACGATTTTTCGACCCCCCGTCCCCTCTTAGTGAGATGTCGTGAGATTAGGCTCGACCCCTCTCCCCCCCTAATCTCACGTGTGATATTTCAAAATGCGTATGTATAGTGTAAATAAGTTAATCTGAGCTTGATTGCATTGGATTTATGTACTTAAATAAACATAATTTACTTAAATATTTTTTATAATAATTATCCAGTTTTCTCGCAATTTCTTGCGATAAAAAAATTACGTAATATTTGCTGAGACCCCCCGTCCCCGTCCCCACCTGAGATTAGGTGAGATTCGGCTCGACCCCCACCCCCCCTAAACGACTCACGTAGTTAATGAATGCTCCATAAGAAACATCATACCGGCCGCTTCATGTTTGACTGACGACAGAAATGAGTATGAATCTTAAAACAGATAAGAGATAAGTAAGGATTATTTATGTGTATTCCAAGTACTTGTATACAATGATCAAATGCTATATAACCAAGTTAAAGAAATAAACAATAAATTAATTCAAACAACAATGACAAAAGATGTACAAATGTAGAAATACCACAGTATACGTGGGATATATTAACCACAAATAAAAGCTAACCGTATCATTGAAACATTTGTAAGCTGCTTGCCTAATTTCAATTCAAGGTAATTTTTTAATTACCTACGTGGTTGCATGAACATCCATATTTTTAAAACTTATGTGAAAGTTACATCGAGTCGAGACGGAATAAAGAGAGAAACTTGAAAGCTCACCCATTAATTTATTACAATTAGTATAATTAACATTTCGTAACGTAACGCTCCGCTCGTCGACTCCACGCCGCCGCTTTATCACTTACTACGTGGTGTCTACATGCAAGTCTCTCCCTTACTCCGCCCGCCACCCAATAAATACAGTTACATACTAATTACTAGCGAGGAAATTTAATTGTCTATACATTTACTAACAGTAGAACTCCTACTGCCTCAGTGATGAGTATTCTATCGCCTTCTGTAACAATTTGCCAAACAAACGAAAACATCCTAATTAGGTACTTAATGATAATACTTACTTAAGCAAGTTTATTCTATACATCTAAACATTAAGTTTGGTCGAAAACAGGAATGTGTAAAACGCTTGACTAGAATTTACTAAAACTTAACATCGACCTAAATAAATATTACAACATTTAACATTTCCACTCGTTATCAGCAAATACTAAACACACTTCCCCTCACTAAAAGGGACTAATTCCAATTTACTATTGAATGAGATCTTACAACACAAGTTAGCTAATTACACAGTGACACACAAAACTATAGATACAAATTATACAGTTTTAAGTATGTTAGGTAATTTTGTTCTGAAATTAAAACACATAAATTGCTAAGCGGGTACTCGATTTTTGTTAAAATAAATGTAAAAAAGTGACTTCATTTGCGTTCAGTCTTTCGAAACATTTGGAGTTAATGGAGATCAAACAGCACAATATTATTTATTTTTTATTGTTCAGTCGAACAAAAATATCTTTGTTAAATCTTAAGCAACTCACTATAAATGAATCTATTTTACAATAAATAACATTAATCTACTCTAATGTTAATATTTCACATAAATAATTTGAGATCAATGAACAATAAATTCTCCTACATAACTTTTCTTATGTTGTACAAGAATTGACATCACTTCTTTCAGATAAAGGTCCATTTTTTGCTTCTGCGCGGGTCTTCTCTTAAAAATCCAGGTGCACGAAATAAAAAATGTTCGTAACAATGCAATCCATACTTTCATAAACACTGAGATCGTTGATTTTGGTTGTTGATTTTTGTACGATTTTCTATACTTACAGGCTATTGTGATCCTTGGAAACAAATTGAACTATGTCCAAGAAACAAGACGAGTATCATTGATAAGTATCAGAAATGTACGTCTTGCACGTCTGTGGGAGTGTCTGGTAGTTGTGTCTGCCCTGGTGTGTTCTGTTTGTATGGGAGCGTATGCCTGGTGCGAGGCTCCTGCGGTTGCGTCTCGCGCGCCAGCACGCGCTCCACGTGGCGCGCCACCAGCTCGGCGGCGGCGGACGGCGTGCGCGTCAGCGCGCACATGTCGCTCACCGACATGCGTACCCGCAGACCTCGAGCTGCCGCCGTGATACACGCAGCAGCAATCAATGATGGCGGTACAAGAAGAAACTCGGTCTCTGTTGACAAAAAAAACTTGAGTTTAATATCTAGGTTATCGTTTTTCAATATTATCAAGGGCGTTGTTTGAATGCAAACTTATGCTACCTACACGTTCTCCCGACTATTAATAAGGTTGATTTTAAAACGGGTTTCTTGTTTATATGTTTTTATATCGAAATTTTTATACACACGGAGGACGCAGACGCAGGTAGAGCGTGCACATCTGTTGCGAGATAATTGCCGCGGAGTGCGGACAGGTGGCTCGGACACCTTGCATCTCAGCGTCCTCACGTCCTGCCATCCGACGTACGGCGTACTTTATTAACATCTTATAACCTACTCACTGACCAAGATCAAACCATAGTCTAAAAATAAAACCAGTCAAGTATGCGATCAATAATATTGATCGAATAGTTAAGTCAAATAAAATGTAACTTATATGCAACAAAATGGGCAAAAAAACTGTTTCGATTTTCGACGACGAGGTTGAAAAAAAGTCGCGTTACATTTTGCACAATGCGAGAACTCTTATATTAATAGTTTGAGAATAAGGAAGGAGAACCGAACAGCTGCCCGATTTGTGCATTGCGTCCCCGTCTACATCTTTGTGTACCTATACTCCAGGACAATAGACGGGGAATAATGGTAATTTACATCTTAAGTCGTCTAGGTAAGGGCGCAGCTGCAATTCACTACGAAGGAGGGACTCTATTGTGCGATTTTGAAATGTAACTTCGATCACATGTCGACTAATCAATACTATTGTTGTCGATTAAATTTTGCACTTTGCACAATCAATAATTCAACATTTCTATTTTAGAGTCCTCATTCTTTTTAATCAACTTCAAAAAAGGAGGAGGTTCTCAATTCGGTTGTATTTTTAATGTTGTGCGTACATTAGGTATATTAGTATCGTTATGTTTAACATATTTCTAACGGTGTAATCATTGGAGCGTCACTAGTCATTACAATGTAAACTTCAAGTCACTTTGGGTGTACTTCGACGTCAGCCAAGACGGCAGATGTGAGGACACCTGGCGCGACCCTTCCGCTCGCACCTCCGCGAACCATGCCACTACCGTAGGGTCACTGCCCACCTACTACATGCACCCTTCTTACCTCCATCGTGCCCTTATACGCTATACATCACGGCTCTATTCGTTAAGAAAAACAATATCGCTACACGCGAGCGCGTCATACTTTTAATCAGAAAAAGTGCCCACAGTTTATTATTGTAGGTACCTCAAGCTCACTAGCTTGTGTGTGGCAGGTCAATGAATCCAGACTAGAAATGAACTTTAGTTCCGTTGCAGACGTTACACTTCCTAAGCTCCGTGCATGTCACCGCTAATACATGAACATGCAACGGTGCACGTCAGAAATGTACAGTAAACAGGAAAGTCGTTGTTTAATGTACATTTCTATGGAACAGTAGCTTATTAAAAATCAAAAACGATTGCGAGTGGCGTATCAGGTCAGATCTGGTCAGTATGAGCAGCGGTGCGTCACGATCCGTTGCGCGACAGGTTGCCTGTCAGTTGGCGTGCCGACATCTGCTGAGCCGGCTCACGCGACTGCTAGCGACCCGAAGACTTTACACCCCCGCGTCTTACCCTTCTAATTACCACAACTGCATTGACTTAGACCCTACACTCAACAGACATCGAGGACCGTTATGTTCCGTTTGAGAAACCTGTCAGTCCCACCCCAATAGAGAATCCTAACATATCACAAATAGAATGCAAAAACGCAGGGGTTGCAAATAGTCTGTCTAATTGTGCGTTAAACTGGTTGTGATCATTTTATGGCGAATATTATCATAGGTTTAATGTCTTATTCAAAAACCAGGTTTAGTCAATGATTTTTTTATATCTAATCTGAATGAATACTTACAATGCATTATAATTTTACTAACAGTTTATAATTTATTGTTTCCGTTTTATTGACAATAGAATCGAATTTCAAAGAAAAGAAGGCTTCAAAAATGAACCCGACTATTTGATCTTGGATCGGATGTTGAAAACGGAAGCTCGAATCTCGCAAGGTAATACGGTAAGATTGTGTTTGGAGGAGATGTACGGCTTATCGGGTTAGATAGGGTGGTACACCGCCAGGTGCGAGCCGAGACGGGTCTTTGTCGCGAAGCTTTTGTCGAGACTTTGGGATAGGGATTCGGGCGCGGAACAATGGCCGCGGGACGTCTTCGTGTATTGTCCCCGAGTCAGCTGGCGCGGTCGCCAAGCGCTCCCCTGCGTATGTGCCGACTAGTCTCTCGTATGTGACACTACTCCAACTCCAAGAAATTAGTCCGGTCAAACTGCACATGTTGTGCTCTATACAAATTGTATGCCTGCAATAATAATAACATGTAGTCTACAGAAATTTTACGGTTGGCAAGACTTTACATTGAATGCGATCCAATTTCGAATATTGCGTTAACTTTCTTAGTGGTCCCAAAAAGGAGTAATTATGATCATAGTAATTAAAATAGCTAATAAAGGAAGATGAAGGAAGTTTAGGGGTCAAGTAATGTTATTAACCCTTTCACACCTCGAGTAATGCACGATCAGTTACCGGCAATTATGCTACTTCCGGCGACACCGACAAAACTTGACGCCGCGCTACACGAAACTGTTCTGCTTACAATAATACTTAATAGATGCAACTGATAGTTGACCTGGTGTTATATTAACACAAATACACGCACAATAGCGAACACGCTGGAAAAGCTCTCATGTCAAAACTTTTCTGTTAAGAATAACTACCTAAGTTGTACTTTCAAGATCGTCTTGCAAGCTTTTAAGTTAAACAATTAATTCGCTTAACGGTATATCCTACTTCATTCTTGAGTCTTCACCTTCTTCCACTTTATTTCATGTTGTAAAAGAACTAACATATATTAGCATCGACAGACTTAAAGAAGTGGTTGTGCTTTCCAAGAAACACAACGTTTTGTGCAGATCCAAAATCAATGCCATTTACAATACCTACCTATTCTTTACTTAGGAGCCTAATTTCGTGAAACAATAGATGAAGCAGAGAAAACTCCCAAAGTAAGTTCCGTGGTCAATGGACCAATGGAGGGTGACAGACGGTGAGCGAGTGGTAGTTATAAATAACTGTTATCAGGATTCGATGGACCATAGGGGCGGACAGGGTTAACTATCACGATATTCTTTCGGTTTACTACGACATAAACGAGTAATTAAAAACCAGCCAAGTGAGTATCGGACCACGCACAATGAAGGGTTCCGTAGTTAGGATGAATTTACCTATTTATCCCAAGAAAAAATTTAACATTGTCGTTGAAAAACATGTTCTCCCATACATTCCAGCTGCTAATGTAAGTTTGTACGCACAATATTGAGAGATCTACCATGTTATTTTAATACCACAGACTTCTTATAGGTTTTCCTGTAATCTATGTATAGTTATAGAACTATTTTCTGTATTTTTTTCAAAATTTTAGAGCCGTTTTCGAGAACGTGATTGCAATTTAATAGTATAGGATGTCACAGTACAGTTTGCAAAACTTTTTTTTTAATTTTCTTAATTGCCCCCCAAAAGTGACCTCCTTAGTCAAAATTTATTTATTTACGTTACACGTCTGTGTTTGGGTCACAGAAATTCATAATGTGTAGAAAATTTCAATTTAATTGGTTCATTAGAAACGAAGCAAATTGGCTGTGACAGACGGATAGACAGACACACGAGTGATCCTATAAGGGTTCCGATTTTTCCTTTTGAGGTACGGAACCCTTAAAAAGTTAACGACATAAGTAGATATCTGATTTCATTGTTGTCTGGTTTCACTTACGGGATCAGACTAGAAAATTATTAGATATTTCTATAGTTACATACATTGCTTATAAATTGTGATTTGTATGGATAGTCCAGTTGCAAAAATGTTTTAAGTAAGTATTATTTTATTTTATTATGATAACAGTATTGAACACTTTACCACATTAAGCTAGTACTAGAATGACTTTCGAGCCTGAACATTTGTAAATTTTGTATTAATTTCCTTAACTATCAGCCTCATGTTAAACATTCAACTTCGTTGAAATAACAACTGGAAATATATTTCAGTATTTATTATTATTACATTTTTTATAAATTAAAAACTATAACGAAGGTGCTAAATAAAGGTCAGGTGTTTAGCCAAGCAAAGAACGACTAATTTCCACTAGTTTTTACTGTGTTCAGTGATCGGAAAAGCGCAACCCTCGTAGGGAGGTAATGTCAAGGGGTCATTGATTGGTGGTTAACGTCTACAGACGGCACTTGAACGTTTACAGTACATACAACTAGTCACGAACGTATGCATGTACTTTAAAGGTTAATACAATATGTATCAGAAAGGTGTGGTCATATGAATAGACCATCAAACTGAACAACTTTCTCCATGGAACCAAAATCGCGAAAAAAAGTCCCATACTTTTTGGTGGAGTTGATAATTTTTTCGCGGTTACGATGTTGGTCCCATGGAGAAAGCTGTTCAGTTTGATGGTAAGTACCAACCTTAAATTTTAACCTTTTACCTTTCTGATACATGTTGTATAACCTATAAAGTACCTACATACGTTCGTGAGCAGTTTATGTACACACGGTTACACATCAAGCTATACATTTCCAGTTTACACTGACCTCTCATTGTAAGAAAATCCTATACAATGCGAGATCAGCTTATACTGGAAATGTATAGCTTGATCTGTAGCCGTGCGTAGGTACTGTAAACGTTCAAAGAGCCATACAGGAGTACCTATTTATGAAACTAAGACTTAACACCTATAATATAAATTGAATTGTAAATTCCGTTTCAACATCAGCTCATAAAATTCGTGTCTTATTGAAATGTCAAATTACTACCTGAACTCACCACTAATTTCATATAAATTGGGCAGTATTCGTATCAAATTATGATTAAAAACAATCGTAGTCTTTTGTCATTTTATAACTTTACAGATAACAAATAAAGTACTTAAGTACACAATAGGTATGTACATTGTAAGAAGGTAGCATTGCCAGCCACGTGTCCTCTTTATAGATTTTTTAATACCTATACGGTCTTATTACAAAACGAGGTTTTTCTTCTGTCGTGGTTTAAACCATCGAGTCAGTTTTTGTAATAAGAACCTAGCTATGATAGAAATACAGTTCTTTAGACAAAACTGACAACTTAATCCGGTACGAAGTTGTCAGTTTTGTAAAACTGACACTTTAATGTGTCGCAATAAAGTTCGAAATTCAAAAAAAGGTCCATGGTTTAAACCTGGGTTTGACGATGAACCTTGTTTTGTAATAAGACGGATAAGGTTTAATACGCAAACAGGTTTACCATTTGATTCCGCAGTATGTATTGAAATGTAATGGCATAATTTGAATTTTTAAAATGTAGTGAGGTCATTCGTGTATTTACAATGGGAGTGCGAGAGGGTCAGTGGCTGAGGGGTGCGCAGGCGCAAGGTGTGCGCGTTATCACGGCGCAAACGGCATGTGCGCGTTCCGATACACGCGTGCAGCCTGCACCCCACGTTCCATCGCTACACCCCGACCACCAGCCGACAATCACGTTTGAAAACAAAGGGGCCTCCCATATAATCATTAAGCTAAAACCTGAACAAATTAGTGAAAAAAAAAATTGACACCGAACGGCATTTATCGATTAAAGTTAATTACTATCATTGTAGGAAGTGAACTCGACCCGCATGTTGGCCAAGTTTCCCAGGAGATTTATTGTTGCTGAAATATGTACCTACGCACGTAAAACCTGTAAGTACTTGTTAGTAATAAAGATTATTTATGTACATACCGGTATAGCATACTGAGGTGAGCGTGAGCGCGTGTGTCCTCACCAGCGGGTTGGCGCGGCCCCACGGCACTCGCGCCAGGAACGGCTCCACGAAGTCAAACGCCGTTGCAATAGACAACTGCCAGTTCAATCGTTGAAGGAGCATTACTTCCCATTGCTATAACAAAAAAAATGCAATATAAGCGACGCTCGTTTCGCTTTTGAATATAATTATCCCTAAAGGGCACGACCCCGTGTGAATAACAGTATACTTTCTTACATTTAAAACAAATTCCCTGTGTATTTAAAGGAAGGGATGTGCGACCTATTCTTAGCAGTTGATACGTAACCGTCATACTTGATGGGTTAGGCGGAAACCGCAAAAAGTAGCGAATCACGTTACAATTACAGTAGAAATGTCATAAGAAAACACAAGGGACAATGGAACCCTTCGCTGGCGATAAGTTTTCACATGGCCACTGATAAAATAAGGGCGGTGAAACGATTGCTTGTTTACACTCACAACAACAAATGTACTAATTTAGATAAAGACAGGGTGAACGCCATTCAAACTACGAACGTCTCCAGTGAGATTTGAGTTCATTAAACCTTACTACCAGACAGATAACCATGATTTATGTAGCCATGCATATTCAACATGTTTAAAGAATAACAACTTTAAGAATAAAAGCACAAAGAAAGCCATCATCTTGAAGAACTATGGAAGTCATGTACTCTTATTTGGTTAAAAAAGCTGACTGGGCTTCATATCCCAGTTCACATAATATGTAGAAATTATATGAAAATATTCGTACACCACTAATTCTTTGATCATATCATTAAAGTTATACGATATGCATACCATTTTAATGATGGCATTGGTGAATATTTAAGTAATAGTCCTTACGTATGGGAAAGTAGGATCGGCCCGCACCATATGACAGCATTAAATATGCGCGTTGCAGGCATATCGCGATCATCGCACGAATTAATAGCAAGGAAATACGAAGCATTCCACGGTGTCATACGCTCTGAAGGAGAGACCAAACATGTTCTCACGGTGTCCAAATGATATTTAACTGTAGCATATGGCGCATGTAAGTTATTTTAACAGGAAAGAGGTCAGGATTCAGGAATCAAGAATAATATGGAGGCATTTATTCAAAATCATAAATGCACCCAGGCTTAGTCTCTAGTTTGCTTACTTACTTATTTTGTCGCATCATATTTCTCTTGGAGGAGCGTCAATTATTATAAGATAGATGTTCCATAAGGCACATTGGCATCGCATAGATAAGCGTGTGAATAAGGTGACAAAGTCAAAATTGATTACAAAGGGCCGCTCATGAGCGATTACGAATAGCACCTGTCTGTGCGGGTGTGAACGATTATGACAATTTTGTCATTATAGTGAGCTGTGGGAATTTATTCAATAGGTACCACATTTCGAGTGGGTGTTTTGATGCATCAATATTTGGAATAGCCAGTGAATAGCCCTTTATACCTCGAACCTCGAACTTCATCAACCAAAAATACAGAGTGCAACAACCTCATCTCATTAAAGACGTAAAATGACGGCTACTTAAATTAGTTCTAATTTAACTGGCCATATATCGTATCTTGTAGCCCACATTTCCGTCGGAAGCAAGTGAGCGACCAATTCGGTGCCTTACTTCGTCACAGGCTGTGGCTACATAAGAAGGGTGACAGTCTTATAAGCCCTCTTGACTTTCTCGAGGAAGGTGTAATTGCCGGAAACTGGTATGGTGTAAGGAATTGTCGCTTTGGGGTGAAGGAGTGACATTTGACTCGACTAATCGAAGTTCATTCACAGTAGAATCAAAACAACAATTAAGTTTTGTCAGGATGTATGGTGCCGGACGTCGAAGACGATAGAGCCACTTTATGTAAGATTGAGCTCGAGGAAGGAAATGACACCTGTATTATACTGACATGATAAAATCTAAAATAGTCTGTCCGAATCAGGGCGAATCAATTACTTATTAAAGAAATGTGTTTTTTTAGGTAGGTCAAGTATCGTGTAAAGTAATATTTTTTTTAGTAGCTTAGTACTTGGATCAGCCACGTGCTGGTGATGTTGAAGTGAATCCTGGAAGTTGCAGACTGCTTCCTAAAGAATATAAGCCTGAACCTTGCCTAAGAATATATTTTTAGGCATGGTTCCGGCTCATATTCTTTCTTTTCTTCCTCGATCAAACTAATAATAAAACGAAGGTTGCTTACCCTGACTTCATGTGGGTACACAGAGTTATCGGTGTAAGCACAAAGCAAGTCCACAGACAGGGGGTGGCACTGGCGGAACTTGGAGGCGAGCAGCATGGAGGTGACGGCGAGGAGTTGCAGCTGCTGCCGCGAGATGGCGCGCTGAGCCAGGAACCGGTCCATGTAGCTCACTGCCAGGGGAAACACCTGCTCCTCACACTGTTGCTCCTCGCATACCTGTAGAGGAAATATTAAGCTGAATTAGATTTATTATTATGAGGAAATACAAAAAAAAAACATCATAATATAAAAATGCCTCACGACACCAAATTGTTTTCTTTAAGAATTACTTAAAACAATCATTGTGTGTTTCTTGGTCGCCACACTCGCCACCAAGAAACACACAATTATTGTTTTACGATAGATTAGGCTCACGCAGTTACGTCACAGTGAGTGCAGCAAGTGACGGACGGGGTCATTGTCATTGGTGAGTAAATTAAAAGACGCCGGAGGAACTCCAGAAAAGATTCCATAGTATTACAAAATTATGTTCACAACGAACCATTATTAACTAAGTACCTATGCTGTTAGGTTCATGATCATTTAAAATAATAATTACTCGTATGTCCTTTAAATTTAACAAGAAGTGCATTCACCTCTTTAAGAGGTTACACGAGATAAACAATGTTAGGTATCATTAGGTGATAACGTGATATCCAAATTCTTATGTTACTATGTTTTTAGGTTTAGGTTTAAAAAATTTAATTCTCATATGAACTTAAATAACAGTTCACTATTGTCATATTTGCCTCTGGGGTGTTGGTGTTGGTGACGTTATAGGGTACCTACATACATGTTTCTTGAGTTTTATCTTAAATATAATACTATCACACTTCTCTAAATCTTCCGGTAAATTGTTGAACAGCCGTGCTCCCTCAACAAATATTGTTTTTGTAATCACTCAAATAGAAAATTTTGTTTTCAGCCTACCCACGACAGACAATCTAGAATCTCGAAAACCTCTAATTTTTTTTATGTTTCTATCTAATACTTACCTACATTCTTACAAGAATGACTATTTTAGTTATTTTTCCATTTGAGGAGATAATAAAGCAATATAAAACTAAGTTACTATGATATGATAGGTACCTACTTTCTCATAATTTAGATTGGAAGAACTACGCACTATACTATACTTACCTACTCACATAATTCAGGTCATTCATTATAGTCAGCCGTTAACTGTAGCCCGATAGTCAAATGACACCGAGTACTTTGATTTAAATAATTATAGGTACTATAGTGATGTTTTGATTTGTTTATAAAGTTTACGTCACGGAAAAAAAGTCACAGAAGATTATTACACCCGGACAGTAATAAAATGTGGTATTAAAACTGACCTCCAACATCCAGGTGGTGACTACCTTGCGCATGAAAGGCTGGATATCAATCTGTACATTTTGGAAATAGTCCGTGTGAAGAGCGTGTGCCCTCTCCAGAGCCAGCAAGTTGAGGAGCAGCCGAGGGTCGCGGTCTAAAGCCCGATCAGGACCAGCAACGCACATGTCGACCATCCTTCCACTTCCACTATTGTTTCCGGAATTCTGCAAGTTCTCTCCACAGGACAAATCCATTGTTTGCACAACTCAATCAACACTATAATGTCCACAAATTGTTTAAAATATTGTTCAATAGCAATAGCGAAATATTTTTCCAAAGTAGTTACGCGTAACGTTAGCAAGTTTGTTTACAAAGGTACGTAACTCGACTGAAGCGAACGCACGCGCACAGTAGGTACACAGCCGCTCTTGGAGCGGCCTACAGACAAAGTAAATAGGGCTGTGTCGGAACGCGGCTCCACTCCGCAGTCCACACCGCACCTCACCCCTCTTTTGATCTCCCTATCGTGGCCCTTGGTCCTTGACGCGTCTGGGCCTTAGGTATTCATAGTACGGTCCAGTTTAAGTTTCCAGTTTATGTAAAAAAGCTCTCTCAGATACAGAGCTTTTGCTGTACTTACTAACAGAAAGATTTCTTTACATAGTAGGTATAGAGTTTTAATAAAAATATTGTAGGTAATTAGTATTAAGTAGTAGCTTCGTTGCCGCTCGCTAGTAGGTACCATTAACAGTTCCATGATGGAACTACAGATAATTTTATAAGTCACAAGTTCCACTTTAAAACAATCTGAAAATAATAGAACAAAGGGACCCTGATAGAACCAGAAAAAAAAAACGTAAGGAAATTACTCGGCTAATTATTGTCAAATTGAAAATAACCAAAATATTGATTTGAGAAGATTGAAGCAATCTAATAACACAGACTTTAGTCGACGAGTTAGTCGATGTTCGCACGGACGTAAAAATATCGCGGCGATTTCGTTTCGCGCACTGGATTTTCAACGATCTGCTTAGCGTCGTGAGTTGAAAATCCAACAGTGTTTTTTCGACGCGCTAGAATGCACTCTGTTGTTGTTAGGTTGGATTCTCAATGCTCGACACAACAATGAGAGTTGAAAATCCAGTGCGCGATAAAATCCAGCCTCGATATTTTTACGTCCGTGCGTACGTACGTTTTTTAACCATATATTTTATATACATTTGGTTTAATAGGAATTTTAAAAACACAAAATTATCGATGTATCCTCTTAAGATATCTTCGCACTGTGCGTTAGTCCAGCGTAGGCTTTGACCATAGATATAAGAAAGAAGGCTTTGACTCTGCTTAGGCGCGGTGTAGGCCGGTGTAGGCCAGCGTAGGCGCGACGTAGGCCAGCGTAGGCGCGGCGTAGGCCAGCGTAGGCGCGGTGTAGGCCAGCGTAGGCGAGGTGTATGCTAGCGTAGGCGCGACGAAGGCCAGCGTAGGCGAGGCGTAGGCCAGCGTAGGCGCGGTGTAGGCCAGCGTAGGCACTGCGCAGGCCATCGTAGGCACGGCGTAGACCAGCGTAGGCGAGGTGTATACTAGCGGAACCGCAACGTAGGTGTTGCGTAAAATACAACCTCTTACCTTAGTAAAGAAAAAAGAAAGAAAGAAAATACGTTTATTTGCGGTAAACATGACGCAAAGGACAACAAAATAAAATAACAATGTATAAAACAAGTTTTGGGGAAAATATGCGTCACATCTACGCAAAACGGCTACCGCTCAGCATAATGCCGCGACCCCATGCAAAGATAGCCTGTTATCTAGTACAGGACACAATTATACAGTAGGCCTTAAAATAATATCAAATTCAAATGTGATATTATTTTACTACATTTGTACATTTTAACGACGCGCGAACAAGAATACGAAAGAATTTAAAATTTGTACGGAACGTGTCTGGAAATTAAATAACAAGCGCTGATTATAGTTATTTTTTTACCATTCGACTATTCCATTAAAAATAAATCGTTGATACAGTACAATACAATATTACAATACACTACAAAGAGGTAATGTTTATTCGGAGGGCACACCTCAGCGGAGGCCAGAGGAGGGCCGACAGCTGCGCGTGCGCCAGCGCCGGCTGCGCACGATCCGGTTGACATTTTATTACAAATCCGAGCACACCTGATGCCAACACCAGTCATTATTATAATTCCATTCTTTTTCCAGATTACTATTGTGTTATTTCGGGCGCGTGCTCTTAGCTTGCCCTCTCTTAATTTGAATAACTAGCTTTTTTATTACAATATCATGACCACCTGTCATGTACTTCTTATTTTAATTTTAAGGTAAATAAGAAAGATTATTTTTAATCTTTTTTTGGTTTGGGATCTTGGAACTTTTCTATTCCATTAAAAAACGGAATGTATTTACAAACAGCCTTCCATTCGGTGATGTATAGTAAGGTAACAAGTGAACCCAGTCCATAAACTACTGCTGACGAAGTGAATGCTGAAAGCTGCTCTATTTGTTTTTTTCCTAACCCCATTATTGAGTCTAGCTCTATAAAAAACACAAATGAACTTATTTATAATGTAAGAAATATAATTTCTGAGAATTTAATTCAATATGTCAAACTTTGATGTCAAAATAATAGGTAGCACAGATAGGTAGAAAGTGTAAAAAAATAATCATAATGAAGATAAATTAAACGACCTACTTACAGCTTAAAAAGTTTTGTTTAGATTTAGCGCTTGACTATGGCTTTATTTACCCCCAAAATAGAATAGGTAGCCTAGGTAGCAGGTAGGAGTATGATCATTGGACTAACCAATAGGTAATCAACTACTTACAGTACTTACTACCTACTCCAGTCTGCTTTTGGGTGGGAATACCACCATGCCATTACAAAAGGCACAGATATAATGACAATGGCTTTGAGTGGTTAGCTTCCGTGTACTGTACTGAGCTCATGCAACGTGTCGTACCTCATAGGTATATTTATACCTTACGCATCACTGTGGAAGTGCCACAGTACCTATAATAAAGCCAGCGGCAAAAAGTAGTTGGAGAACACCGTGTGGTTTTAGTCGATAAGAGTCTGACAGAGACCTCCACCCGTCATAGAACGGACGACATCCATGAAGATTACTTACCACAAGCAAAAAAAACCTCATAGGTGTAATATACGTACTGTCGGGCCGCGTTTTGTTGTTCATATAGGTACCTAGATATAACACTTGAGAATAATACAAAGATATAAATAAGCACTTTTTTGGTAACAATAACTGAATGGTTGAGATCCCTAACATATGAAGAAACAGAAAATATTCTGAGCAGGATAAGCTGATATATAAATAAATAATAGTCAGAGATAATAATAATAATAATGGTAATGAATAAGACGATACACCTACACACACACACACACACCCACACACACATACACACACACTTACGCTCACGTGCACCCCTTACACTCTGAGAGCTGCTAAATTAATGTTTTACTTTATTTTTATTTATTTTTTTTTCTAGTAACTTATTAGCCTTATCATTGTTAAGCTACCACTTAGGGAAGAGTGAGACAGCTCCGACACAAGTACTAATGTAACTTACTGGGGCTGCCTCAATTTATGTACAACACTTGAATGTTTAGTTAAAAATAAATGTTTTTGTATTTTTTTTTTGTACCTACACAATCACATGGAGCACCACGTTATTTTTTGTAGTTTCTAAAAGACATGTCCATTAAGTATCTAGGTTCAAAATCATTTTTTTTTCTTTCATTATTTTAAAATATACCTAACCTACACAGTACCTATTCAAAATACCTACATCACCTACGTGCATACTGAGTTATGTGTTGTTAATGAAATGCTTAATGTCCGTGTGCACGGCCGGAACTGTATTAAATATTTGGATGTCCGTCTGGGATTCTCCGAGTGGACAGTTCCCGCGGTGTTACGGGCTCATCGCACCACATGCCATACTCAAATTAGACCACCGCACTCTAACCACTAATTATAAAGTTATCAACAATTTGTCAACTCGTTCCCATCTCGGGATTATTGTGCAACACAATGTGAGAACCTACAAAAGAATAAAGTGCACACGAGCAAGATAAAGTTGGAAATCGACAAAGACTTCAGAAACGCACTGTTTCAAGATATCGAACTGATAACTGCCCTGTCGAATAGATAACTCCGGTAAAGAATATCAAGTACTTAGGAGAAAAACTGAAACTGAGCTAAGAAATGATCTTTGACATTAAATCTCATTTGGAGGTGCTAAGTTTAGTAACTGTCATTTGTTACCTACAGGTAAATGATTGATCAGCAGATATACCTAATAAGTATCCCTAATAGGTACCTGCTTAGTGTGATACCCTAATAGCGTACCTATAGTTACCTACGTACTACCTACATATTTGATACCTAAGCTCTGGGTGTAACTTATCCAAAATTACACGAATCGACACAATACTGTTGGCAAATTTTCATCAGCTCAATGTGTTTTCCCCTAAATTAACTGCTACAGCTTGTGCAAAATAATGATTTGCTTACACCCTCCTAGTTTAGGAGTCTTGCACAGAACGCTATTGTTGTAAAGCTACCCGTAACACCGCTTGGAAGCTCCATTCTCCTAAACGGGAATAACTACTTTATGTTGGTTGGTTCTCTTAAAATTAGGTACTGTGTACTTTCTACTGACGACGCGACGTTTTGTTGGTTCCCATGCTACTAACATTTTCTCGTAGTTCATAGCGTAGGCCTTGTTGCGTTACAATTGAAAGAAGCCGACGTTTGATGAGTTGAACTTGTCCTATCAACACTCGCAATATGAGTTTTTAATTTAGGATTGCTCGATTTGCATGGTGTAAACCACAAAAATAAACTATGAGATCGATTGTAGCATTATGTAGTACAAGACTAGTCCACGAAATTCAAATTTTCTTACGTTTTTTGCAATCATAATTTGCGACCGTAACACCTACGAGGGGGGATCAAAAAGTAGTGAGAACGACATACCTACTCCTTGGTAAGAAAAAAAATAAATACTGGCAGGCATAGCTCAGATACATATTTGTAATATTAATAAAGAAAAAAATCTTCGATTTTCTTTTGTTTTTTTCTGAATGTAGTCATTTGTTTGCTTCGTGTCGAAACGTGTTCTCGAAAATGGAGAAAAACGAAGTGCGAGCCGTTATTAAATACCTCTGTTTAAAAAAGTTAACGACGCAAGAGATTCATTGCGATTTGGAGGCAACATTAGGAGAGTCTGCTCCGCCTTATTCCACTGTTGCAAGATGGGCTTCTCAATTTCGAGTAGGGAGAACGAGCACGGAAGACGAACATCGTTGCGGCCGTCCATCGACGTCAGTCACCCAAGAAAATGTTGCGAAAGTCGAGAAAATTGTATTGAGCGATCGAAGAGTTACCATCCGATACTTAATTCAAGAAACGGGCATTTCATATGGAAGTATTCAATCCATATTGAAACAATCTTTGAATATGAAAAAAGTCTCCGCAAGATGGGTGCCGAGAATGTTAACCGACAGTCAGAAACAAAATCGACTTGACATTTCGAAGATATTGTTGGACAAGTTTCAAGAAGATTCTGAAAACTTTTTGTCTCGTTTCTTAACAATGGACGAAACATGGGTCCATCATTTTGATCCCGAGACAAAACAGCAATCTTCGCAACGTTTCCATTGCGAAGATTGCTGTTTTGTCTGTAATGGAAACGGCCATCATCACCGACCCCGAAGAAGTTTCATGCCATGGCATGCCGATGCAAGCCAGCCGTGGCAAGGTTATGGCCTCAATATTTTGGGGCGCAGAAGGGATATTGTTTATTGATTACCTGGAACGTGGAACCACTATTACAGGCCAATATTATGCAGCTTTAATTCCTAAGTTGAGGAATGCCATCAAATAGAAAAGGAGAGGGAAACTTCGAAGGGGCGTGCTGTTTCATCACGACAACGCACCCGCGCACAGGTCGGCAGTTGCGATGGCTGCCATTCAGCAAGCTGGCTTCGAATTGGTTGACCACGCCCCTTATTCACCAGATCTGGCGCCTAGCGATTTTTATCTGTTCCCCAAATTGAAAGAATACTTAAGGGGAAACAGGTACGAAGACGATAACGAGGTGATGGATGCCGTGGAGAGCTTTTTGCAGGACCAAGACAAAACTTTTTTTTTGAAAGGAATTGAAAAAGCGCTGGACTCGGTGTGTAGAGAGACTCGGAAACTATGTAGAGAAATAAATTATTAAGTTATCAATAGTCATTATAATCTATCTCATTCTCACTACTTTTTGATCCCCCCCTCGTACTACTGCTGCTACTCTAATTGCTGACCCGACAGACGTTGTCCTGTCTTAGCTATAAATATTCTGATGTAAAGGCGCGAAGTACCCCAAGGCGCAATCTGAGAACATTTTGAATTGTGTAGGAAAACTTAATATAAATTTTAAGAATTGAACTACGATTTTTGCTGAAAAGTAAAATACCGGAATAAATTTAAAGTAAAAAAGTCAAAAATATGAAAAAGATTAATTGGAGCCAATTAATTTGAACAAAAAATGTTTTGAGTAATGAATGTCGATGGCTATAAGAGTAGGGGGGAGACCAAAGAAACGATGGATAGACTGTGTGAAAGATGATTCTTTAAAGGCGTTTTTCGCCGCCTCACTGGATTTAAAATTTTTCCCCGGGGCTCATTGTTCAGATCAAAATTTCCAGAACGGAAACCATCAAACCAAAAACGTACCGTACCGTACTTGCGGTACCTTATCCATACACGTCGTTAATATTGCGTGCTGTCTGTACTGCGTTGGTGCCACGACGGAATTCGTATTCGAAAATAGCGCACTATTTCGATTTTTCCTTGGTTACAGAAACATCGTTATCAAAGAAAAATCGTACGGCGGGAAAACAAATAAACAACTGATTTTTAGGGTTCCGTAGTCAACAAGGAACCCTTATAATTTAGCTATGTCCGTCCGTCTGTCCGTCCGCACCTTAGCTCTAGTACTAGAAAGCTATAATTTGACATGGATATACATATTCATCACGCCGACAAAGTGGTAAAATAAACACATGAATAAAAATTGGGTACCTTGTGTACACGTAAAGTGGGGATGTTTTTTTTTTTCTCGTCTACCCCATAGTGTGGGGTGTTGTTGGATGGGTCTTGTAGGTTTTGTAGATTTTTCTTTAGTTTTCAATAAGGAGTCGACACAAAAAGAAGACAGAGTAAATGTTGTGGATGTGGCAAGAGAAATTTTCAAACTTCTGAAAAACTCGACAATAACAGAAAGGTTCGTTTATCGCACTATTAAACGTTATGAGGAAGATTCAAGAATAGAAGACAGACCACGTACGGTTCGCAATCCAGCGGTGATCAAAGCCGAATTCAAAGAAATCCCGTGCCAAACCAAAAACTGTTGGCTCTTCAAACCACGGTGATAAGGGTGTTGAATGAAGACTTCGGGCTACGGGCTTACCGTAAAAGAACAGCACACCTCTGAAAGCTAGTTTAAAAAAGTTAGGCTTCAACATGGCTTGAACGATCACGCGTTTTGTTGAGACGCACAACAAAAAAACCTTTTTTTGTTGATCTGAATAGGTAGGTACTTAATTCGGTTCATAGTTCGCGATGCAGTTTTATTATTTTATTTTATTTTGTTTTATTTTTACAATATTAGGAAAGCTTACAGACTAATACACGTAAATAGTAACAATAAATAACAACTGACAATCGCTAATTACAAGCTTCCACATTTAAAATACAGTGTTATAAAAAGAAGATCAAAGAAGAAAAAAAAAGAAGAGTTATGGAAATTAGGTAGGCATGCCATGATAAACCCTGAAATCCTGAAAAAAAAAAAAAAAAAAAAAAAAAAAATTTTAAAGACCTAAGTACCGCGTATTTGCATACTTCGAGTAAATTTACATTTGCTGTTGGAGATTAGACCGTGACGTGTATCGATGTATGGGAGAACACGTTTTACAATCTTAAGTTTGTTTTTGGGATAGATTCATCCCAACTACGGAACCCTTCATTGTGCGTGGTCCGACACTCACTTGGCCGGTTTTTAGGGTTCCGTAGTCAACAAGGAACCCTTATAGTTTCGCTATGTCCGTCCGTCTGTCCGTCCGCAGCTTAACTCAGAGACTTTTAGTACTAGAAAGTTATAATTTGGCATGGATATACACGCCAACAAAGTAGTAAAATAAAATCATGAAAAAAAAATACACTTCCTCGAAATCTGGTTCATATCGCACTACGATTAGGTTCACAATGTATACAATATATTTCACACCCGTGCGATTTTTCATTTTCCAACACGTGTGCGGGAATAAAAATTGCCACAGATAACTTATACCTATACTTAGTACCAAATGGGGAAGACAACGCAAAGCTATGAACAGGTGGCGCTGCCATAGCTTGACGCAAAACATTGTACTGTCATTAGCTCTCAATGCTTTTCAGGTTTAAAATAATTATAACTTAAACTAGCGTGCATTTTTTGTTAATACAACGAACAATGTATTCATCGTGGACAACGCACAGCCCAAATCGCTGGACCTAGAGACATGAAAGGAGAATGGGTAAGGCCGTACCCAGACACAAAGTTAATTGTAGCATTATGAACTATGTCACCCTCATCGAGTAGTTTAATTAATCCTAAGACAGCATGTCTGAATTCAATGGGAGAAAAAAGATATGTGAAGAAAATAAGTTGATTTAACAAATAGAAAAATAATGAAATAATTGAATAGGAAAGTTCTTTACTTACATACATACATACATAAATCACGTCTTCTTCCCATAGGGGTAGGCAGAAACTACAGAACGTACCTACATCTTTTACCTCGTTTTCACCCGACTTTTCTGAAGAACATCACTACTTATAATAAAAGTCCCTTCCCGGCGTTTCCACTAACGTCTGCCTTGTAAATTGAGCACCCGTTGCCTAATCACATCATTTAAATCTGCGTAGCCTTTTCCTCAACTATGTTGGGATCGGCTTCCAGTTTAACTAGATGCAGCTGAATACCAGTATTTTACATGGAGCGACTGCATACCGGACCTCCAAACCCAGTTACTGGGTAACACGATAGCCCTTGGTAAGGCTGGTTATTAGACTTGGGCTTCTAACTACCCGTAACGATTGTAAAAGATCTACGAATGACAGCCGGGACTTGTCAATCTTTATTCTAAACAGTCAACAATCATCTCTTGTAAACAGTCTCCCCAAATATACAAACTCATTTGCTCGCTCCACATTCTTACCATAACCTTCACCTTATTCACATTTATATTCATCCCTTTCATCTTATATGCTTCAACCATCACAGTCACCATGAATTACAACTATTCTGCTGACGATGCCAGTAGAGTTTGATCATCTGCATAGAGAAGGCATTTGATAGGAAACACATTAATCGTCACACCCCTTGAGATGCAGAACCAGTCCTTGTCTTTGTTAAAAGTTTGGCAACCATTTACATGTATAGTCTATGACTCTTGTTCCCTCTCTGCTCATCGCCTCGCTGCTGCCTAATTTATTGTAATCTCAAATAATTGTAGTTTATTAATGCCATCACAATTCCAAAATTGTAGTAAGTACAGTGATCTCAATAAATGATAATTTACTGGATATCCGAAGTTTATATTTAATTTTGTAGCCACCGACAAACCTCATTAGTCTTATCTATCCTAAAAAAAGCACTGGAATCCTTGTCTATAGATATCAGTGCCCGCACCAAGCGCCAGTCCACACCGTACATGGATAGTGTCGACGACAGTTCTTTATTTTTTATTCCTTTATTTCATTAACATACACATCATTTACATTTAAAAATATTTTAATAAAAGCATAAAATTAAATAAAAACATTTAAAAATATAAAAAATAGTAGCCCACCGATATCGGGAACAGAGTAGGTACAAGCTACCGGTGGTCAGGCCTCTAGAGAGAGGAACCTCCCCATTATGCGTGCCGTGTCCAGGAGTACTGCTTTCTGAATCAAACCTTTGACCCAGCCACGCAATGAGAGGCTTCTGTGGTGTTGGTCGAGGTTCTCTGCTACTAGGCCATTAACCGTAACTATTAGGTATCGGTACAATGATTGCAGAGTCCACGTCCCACACCACATGTCGACAACCTCGTGTGCTAAGTCAAGATACTTGATTTTTTTAGCTTTCTTAGCTTTCACGAGATTCTCGTCATGAGGGACAGCGATATCAACAATCATTGCACGGCGCTCTCGTCGATCTATCACCACAAAATCAGGCTTATTGGCTACAATAGTCCTGTCAGTGATGATAGATCGATCCCACAGTACAATATGGCGTGACCATTCTCGAGAACTGGGTCGGGCACATACCTGTAATAAGGTACTTCGGACTCCACAAGGTTGTACTGCAAGGCAAGTTGCTGGTGGATAATCCTAGCCACTAGATTGTGTCTGTGCAAGTACTCGCCGTTAGCAAGACGAGAACGACCGGAAACAATATGTCGGATTGATTCTCCGGGACGGTGGCATGCCCGACAGAATGTCAACCGTACCGTCCTTGATAATGTATAGAAATCATTATTATTATGAATGTTATGATTTTATTTTTGTATAATATATTTTTACATGGTTCATAAACATATATTTACTACCTGTTTTACACAACTAACAACGTTATATAAGTAATTTTTAATGGAATTTGTACAAAATTTTTACTTTTCCAAGTACTTACATTTTATAAGTTGGTTGACTATTATACTCGTAAACTTTAAAAGCCTACTTAGCTGTGATAGTTTTATTTTACCCGACTGAGGCGAAACCCAAAAAAGGAGGGTTATGTGGTTAAAAGGAGGGTTATGTGTTTGACCTGTACGTATGTAAGTATGTATGTATGTAAGTATGTCTTTTTCTTTGTTCCCTCGTAACTCCTAAACGAATGAACGGATTTGGATAAATTATACGTCTTTAGATTTGTCTTGGTAGCGCGAGTGTCACTGGCTACATTATAAGAATAAAGAAGAAGGAAGTCGGGTTTTTAGTTTTTTTAATTACTTTTTTTTATTTCCAGCTTTTTAGTTTACAAATGTGAAAGATTTCTTAGACGATTTAGTTCTTGCAAGGAGTTTTTGTCGTGAGAGTATTTTTTTTTTTGGATCAAGTGCACAAAAACGTGTTTTTTACGATTTGTCACTTTGAATTACTTTTAACCATATAAGTTGCATATACTTTTGTAATCACCTTTTAAAACCCTTAATTTTGATATCCCACTCGATGGCTTTAGAAGAGGAAAAAATTTCGATCTCCACAATATGGCACCCGAAATCCGCCATTTTATTTTGTTTTTACCCGACTTATTATTATTTGAAAATTGAAAAAAATAATATTTTCCTGCTAATTACTCTGCACCAAATGTCAATAATTTTCTTGCATTATGTATTATATCCTATATGGTAGTGGTTTATTTGTGTGAAGAATTGCGCGTCATAACAAAAAAAAAATGTAATAAGTAAGTTATTTAATAAATAAATTACTATAATAAAATACAAAAAACAAAAAAATAATAATAAAGAAATAATTTAAGTAAACACATAAATTACTATTTTTGGAACGAAGTTCCTTATCGCGCGTTGTGAAAGGGGGCTAGACGGAAAAAATTCTCACGAAAAGTTGTAACGACACTTTTTGCTATAGTAAGCTATTGTAAGCTGTGCGACGTGCGCATGTTTCTCTGTCTGTCTCTCTCTCTTATAGAAAGCAAGCCAGATATTAATAATAAAAAAAATATTATTATAACTTACAAAAAAAAAAAAAATAGGTACAATTCCTTCACTAATTAATCGAAAGGAACTTCGTTCCATCCGGGTGTCCCTTTTTATATTACAAAATAGGTACAATATTTAGAAATATAAATAATATGAGCGTGGAAACCAACAAAAACAAAAGAAGAATAATAATAAATAATTTAAGTATTTTTTTTTTTACCTACATGTTGAGAATTAGTGGTTTATGGTTTCTATAAAGGGGGCAAATTTTTCATTATTTTTGCGATAGGACACACCGTTTTCGAGATAAAAGCAAAAGATAAGAAAAAAAAAATATTTGGTCGCATATTGATAGTCTTAGAAATTTAAAGTTTTTCAATTTACTATGTCACACTATGAACTTAGCCGCTGACGCGAGCGGGAACGCCGCAAAAAAAATCTAGTCGATTGTACCACCCGCTGACGTCATTCGGCCAGCTGCGCGCGTTTGTTTACAAACTGCGATAGCGGCACAGTTTCTGTCACATGTTGACACGTGCTAGCATTTAAGACAAATTCTAAGACATGACATCATTTATCATGTCTTGTCACAAACGTCTTGGGTCCACAGAGTACTTTTATATTACGCCCGTGCCCGCCCCGCTCATACCTCTGTGAAATTTTGTTTTATTATTTAAGTAATAGAAATATTAACAAATTAATCAAATTGAGGTAAGTAGATGTCTATATCAGCCAATTAGTCAATCGGAACTATTACACTGTGTAACACACATCTGTGATTTTGATACCCACTTTTTTCATAAAATAACATGAAACATACAAAAATAGTTTTTCAATTAAAAGCTTTAAAGATAAATACTTAACACTTTCTTGTTTTTATTTTCCCATAAATAAAGCTGCTTACGTTAAGGGTTTGCACCATAGAAATATAAAAAACAGAAAACTTCTTTCATATATCTATGGTTTGCACAATTTTATACACTGGAGAAAGATGCCGCGCCGCCGCGCCGCGCCGCGCCGTCTCAAATAATAATATTGTTTCCAAATCTTCCAATAGTTCCTAATGACTTGGGCTATGAATTAATTACGGCTACGTTGCTATTAAAAACAACGATATGTGATATACTCGTATGTGACGTCATCGGGCCATACGAACCGTATCGGAATGGAGTTATTAATATTTTTAAAATCTACTACAAAACTATCCAAACATTGTTTGTAATAAACTCGTCAATAAGGTCCCTCCCTACTCTCTGATAACTCTCTACGTCACATATTTATATATTATAAAAGTAAATAAATAGTTACTTATTTAAACCATTTCTACGCGCTTGTACCCATCAAAATTCAATTAAAATACTAGCAATTTAAGACGGTTGGCATAATCTTACGGCCGCTATATGTAGACATTCGGTTTTGTTCGGTTAATCGTGTGATTTATTTCCTTTTGTTTTTTTCATATAACTCAGTAGTTAGGTTCTTTCAGCTGAAACTTTAAGGATAAATAATTTAATAAAAGTACTAATCATTAGTACAATCATAATTACCGTCACTTAATAAACTCACGTATTGGAGCGTTACATTATATCGTAGCCAGATTTTAATGAAAATGGATTAACATCGGGATTATCTCTATATGGAGTTGGAATAGAACCCTCTAATTTCACATGATGCATAGAGTTGATAAAAGGTACAAACCACCATAATTGGTAAGTTTCTAGAGTTTCTCATTGAAGCGCGAGGATCGATTTTCCAATGGTGTCGATTATAAAAAAAATAAAATTGCACAAATTAAGACCCACAAATACGCGGTACTTAGTTCTTTAAAAACTGCTTGCTTCGCATCGCGAACTATGAACCGAATTAAGTACCTACCTACCTACTCAGATCAACAAAAAAAGGTTTTTTGTTCATCTAAACGCGTGATCGTTCAAGCCATGTTGAAGCCTAATTTTTTTCAAACGAGTTTTCAGAGGTGTGCTGTTCTTTTACGGTAAGCCCGTAGCCCGAAGTCTTCATTCAACACCCTTTTCACCGTGGTTTGAAGAGCCAACAGTTTTTGGTTTAGCATAGGATTTCATTGAATTCAGCTTTGATCACCGCTGGATTGCGAACCGTACGAGGTCTGTCTTCTATTCTTGAATCTTCCTCATAACGTTTAATAGTGCGATAAACGAACCTTTCTGTTATTTTCGAGTTTTTCAGAAGTTTGAAAATTTCACTTGCAGCCTTATCCACAACGATGCATTACATTTACTATGTCTTCTTTTTGTGTCGACTCCTCCTTATTGAAAACTAAAGAAAAATCTACAAAACCTATTTTTAAAATCGAGGAGCATTCAAAATACGAACATTATTTATTGACTTTTTCGTCTACATTCCAAATTCAAAATTCGGAACCTATGACAGTATTGCCCGACTGCGTATTTTGGTCAAAAAAACAGGGTAGGTACCTACAAACAACAATGTGAAACTAATTCGCTTCTCTCGCTCTAGGTACCAGTACAGACGCCAGCAGGTCAAGCTGTTGGTGGTTGCAATGTGGCGTCACTATTATGAGTGTGTAGTCTACGGTCTTCTACATTGACTATGTGTAGTACAATGGTGGTAAAATGGACGACGTGGAAAAGGTTTTTCCATTACAAACACTATCTTTCTCTGGTGTCCCATATATACTCTAGGTACCACAAGCCACCCGAAACTGTAAAATTTTCCCAATCAACCTTGAACTTAATAGTCTAGCAATAAAGATGAAAATCTATTAAAGAAATTTGGCAGATTGTAGTAGCTTGATGTGCTGACGTCTGTACCTTTCTCTATTCATCTGATGCTCTAGCTTTTCTGTTGTCGACAAAGGATCTCCTATATTAAATTATTATTATGTATCAATAGCCAAAAGAAAACCTAACCTTTTCGAGGCAGCGTGCTAAATATTTCGACGTTCATTCCTGGGCCGGGGCCGGGGGGCCCATGTAGTTTTGCTGCCCCGAGCCTCTCGATAGGCTTAGTCCGCCACTGTCCCTAAGAACCATAGACACTGGTGCCGATTCTGTTGTACACCGAACTAAACTAACTACTTAAACTATCACTAAAATTCCTTACTTTTTGCTATGAGAATCTTAGAGCTATTCTGCAAAAAAAAACCTCTAAATTTAATAACAATTTTGACACAACTAAAATCGAGTTTGACAATCGTGACTCCGCGTGGTATAGTGCCTGTAGTATATTTGACCCGGTGGCTTTAATTCGAACTAACGAAATCACTATGAAGTGACAGGCTTGTCATATTTTGTTCACCGACATCGCTGTCGTTACCGGGTCAAATATCTTTTAGAGCTGGAGGGGCGCAGGGAGGGGGCAGCTTCAACGTGTTTTATATGAAATGTAGGTACCTTTTTTTTGGTATCTTTTTTTTTTGTACCTTTTTTTTTTGGTACCTACATGTTGAGTCATAGGGGTTTATGGGTTCCATAAAGGGGGGGCCAAATTTTCATTATTTTTGCGATAGGACTCGCCGCCGCCGTTTTCGAGATATATGCAAAAGAAAAGAAAAAAATACAGTACTTACTGTTTTTGCATCCGAAGTCAAGGTCTCGCCTCGGTGTGAATTTTAGTTCATGTCAACTAATTTTATTCCACATCTTTTTAATCGCGATTAAACATAGTCTGATTTAGTTTGACAATTAAAATTTTAGGTGATAACAGTCAAATTCAGAATAGCAAAATTGCCATTTTCACTAAACTAGTAACTCCGTACAATCTTAGTCCTGTCAAACTAAAATATAGTTAAGTTGTGTCACTTTAGTCAATTTCAGAATGGGAAATCGTCGTGTGATAGGAATAAACTAAATTTTAGTGATTTTTAGTCTAGTTTAGAGGCATTTGTGACAAGAGAATCGGCACCACTGTCACTAAGAACATTCATATTATTAGGGTGCAAGGAAGAATGGGCAACTGGCTTCATCTTTTTGACTGATCGACCTCTCTACAGTTCAAAAGTGCCTGTTAATGGTTTATTTGAAATAAATGGTTTGAGATGAATATTATTTTAATAGTATTAGGAGTATTATATTGTAAATGCAAAAAGCCAGTAGGTGAGTAGTACAAATAAATGCAACTGTCAATCAATCTGACACTGACATGACATTTTCATTCAGTCATTCATTCAGACAGACTCCCGTTCACAGCTCCCGTTTCCGTTTTTAATTTACTGACATTTTGTAAACAATTTTTTTTTCCAAATTATTAACAAAGACGAAGTTATCTTTAGAATTTATGAAGAAACCTCGAATTAAGTTATGGCTTCTGAAAAGGATCCACTGGTTAGCGAGCGCTCCGGAACGGTTCGAGAAGTTGGAAACCATGCAATTTGGAGCTTGTCTTCTTGTAAGCCAGGTCAGAAAAAATACTAGGTTTACTAATAATGATTTAGGATCAAATGTAACGAAGGCTTAGTAACTGCTGTTGAATAAAGGCTTTGTAATGTTAGAATAGTTATATAAAAACAGCTCGGCTGATGTTCATTGTTAGATTAAATTCCAATTACTTAATATTTTATGATAATCATATTAAATAGGTATCAACGTTGTATTTAGGATTTGGTATAGATCAGTTGAGAGATGACTGCATGGACACTTACTGGCAATCTGATGGCCAACTTCCACACTTGGTCAACATCCAGTTTCAAAGGAAAACAATGGTCTCCCACATCTACATATACACCGACTACAAGCTGGATGAGAGCTACACACCCAGCAGAATATCAATACGAGCTGGAACACATTTTAATGATTTGCAAGAGATAGAAGTTATTGAACTGATTGAACCTAGTGGTATGTATATTTTATTTACATTAATCAAATCTAATCAATTTACTAGCCATAAGTGTTGGTACAAATTTTGGTCATAGAATAAATAATTATACAGATCCATAACACTAAGTTACAATAATGCGACATGCAAACATTTGGGTTTTTAGATAAAAGTACTTAGTTATTATTATAGTAATAATTCAGTAATATTTAAAATTGAGAAATTGATTTTATTATTAGATACATAAAAAAAAATACTACTGCCATTGTTATTAGAATAATACAATATTGTATCATGTTAAATATTAACATTAAAATTTCCATGTTGATTGTATCATCAATCTGTTTATGAAGTGGATAATCTTTTCATTCAAATTCAAATTTTGATGCAATTTATTTATTTATTAGTAGGTAATACATAGAAACATAATAAGTTATTATATTATACAACTACTGGTAAATACACCTGGTACTAAATTAAATAACTAACTATACAAAACAAAAGGACACCCGGTTTCCACTTCGAGCGGAGCGGACCCATTAATGACTCCATTGAATTCGCAAGACTAAACTGCATACTATTGGACTATTTGTTGGTGGAAATACAAGTAGGTATGCAGTTTACTCTTGCGAGTTAAACAGAGTCTTTAATGGGTCCGCTCTGCTCATGGTGGAAACCAGGCTTTAGGCATCACTGTCATCTGGATACTTACCCAGAAGACTGGCAGTATTGCCAAATTTTATGGCAATGCAAATTCTTTGGCCAAAGAACTAGCCAGTCTAATCCAAATTAGATGTCGGATTTAAGCTGCCACTTCCAAGTTTCAAAATGCGAATAAGAATAATTTATTGTTTAAGAAATCACATTCAATGTGTTGCTTCCTGGAACTCACACTAGGATTCCCTTTGAAAATTTTAGAGATCTGATATTTCACTTATATTCTGAACTTTATTTTTTTAATATCTGTTCTCATTTCTATTTCAGGGTGGGAGATGATTCCAATCAAAGACATACATGATAGGCCTATCAGAACCTACATGATACAAATAGCGGTACTCAGCAACCATCAAAATGGACGAGATACACATATGCGTCAGATAAAAATACATTCTCCTTGTGAGCCAACATCTTTTGATATCAATAAATTTAGGAATTTTTCTACTGTACAATTTCAACAATATGCTACTATTCGTTAAGTATTTGTGTGGCCTGGCAAAGTACCTATAACACTTTCTGCGTCTGGTTGCAAGAGCATGGTTCAGTTACTAAACAAATGTTCTGGACTCTCTCATGGACATAAAATATAATTTCTAATTGATAACCTTGAGTGTGACTGACATTGGCATGGCCACCATCAGGGATTTTAATTCTGATTACACAAAAATTTGTCGAAATTTGACGCCAAATATCAGAATTTGTCGGTCACTTGTTCCAGTTTTCGCCAAGTCACAGATTTAGTCGGATCTTAGTTTAGAAATGTTCAATTTTTAAGTATAGTCCAAGAGCTAGATCAACCAGTTTACGATAAAATCTTTGGTCTAGCTCTTGGACTATACTTAAAAATTGTACTCATTATATCTTCTAAACTAAGACCCCGACTAAATCTGTGACTTGGCGAAAATTTGCGACTAAATCTGGGAGAAAACAGATCTTTGCTAGGTGGCCCAGTTTTTGATATAAATGTGACCAAGCTGGGTAGACTCTCTCCAGATCGGCCACCTATGAACCCTTATAACTTTTGAACCAGTGACCGACAAATTCTGATATTTGGCGGCAAATTTCGACTCAATTGCAACTAATTTTTTGTGTTGTCAAAATTAAAATCCCTGATGGTGGCCACGCCAGTGTCAGCTACACGAACCTTGATACATTTGATTGCAAAGAGGGGTATTTTGTGATTTGTAATATCTGCACAAAACTGAGCAATTAATACCAAATAAAAATAATGTATATATTAAAAATATCTTTTATTTACAAATCACTCAGATTCATCACTTTCTTCACTTGCTTCTTCAAGCCAGTCGAAAAACTTGACAAGCGATGCCTGGTTTGCAATGGGACTCGCATTTTCTTCCAAGTCTTTGTGCCATTCTAGTAAAGAATCTTCATCAACAACATCCGCTTCATACAGCAAATGCAAAATTTGACCAGACTTGCCATCTAGCCACTCACATTTTATACAGCTATCCTGGAAACAAATCACTTTATGTACAATTTTAAAACTCCTTTTCTTCTCTTACCGTTAATATTGTCTTATATAATTTAAACACTTTGTATTTTGATTCAATTTTTTAAACTTTCGCGATTTGTACACATTATAAAACAACATTGAGAACAGGTCTTCTCGCGATATTCCTTTTTACGAGGTAAACAGGTACCTACTTGTATTTTGATTTCATATCTTTTTATTGTGTATTTGAATGTATTATAATAGGTCTTTACCTATGAAATTGCCGTTTTGTATGAAAAAATTTAAACGAATTTTTTTCATGCATGTTTTATTTGTATTAATCGAAGTAATCACCCATGCAATCAATGCATCTTTGCCAACGCAGTGGCAGTTTATTGATGCCCTTCTTAAAGAAATCAGCTGGACGGAAGGCAACAAATTCTTCAAAGGCATTTTGTACTGCCTCTCGGGTATTGATTTTTTTTCCCGCCAAGAAGTTATCCAAATTCTGGAAAAAGTAGTAGTCTGTAGGCGCAAGGTCTGGTGAGTAGGGCGGATGACGGAGAGCTCCCAACCCCAGTTATTGCAACTTGGAGACCGTCTGCTGTGCAGTATGAGGTCGCGCGTTGTCGTGCAGGAGCAGCGGAGACGAGCGATTGACCAATGCTGGTTGGAGATGTGCCAGCTTCTCCATCATTGTGTTCAGTTCTTCTCAGTACACATCTGAAGTAATGCTCACCCCGTTTGGTAAGAAGCTGTGATGAATCACACCGGCTCTAGACCACCAAACAGTGACCATCACTTTTCTAGGGGTAAGTTTTTGTTTAGGGCATTGTTTAGGTGCTGAACCAGGATCCAACCAACTTGCTGAGCGCTTGCGGTTATCAAACAGAATCCATTTTTCATCGCAGGTAACAATGCGGTTCAAAATTCCTTCATTTGTGTGTCTGTTGAGCAGTGCAAGGCACGTCTCGACGCGTACTCCGCGCTGGCGATCATTGAGTTCGTGGGGCACCCATTTGTAAAGATTTTTACCTTGCCAATTTGACGCAAATGGACCAATATTGTTTTATCGCTAACGTCGAAAGCTGCTGCTAAGTCAGCCGTAGATTGTGTATCATCAGCTTCCACAATCGCCTTTAATTCGTCATTGTCGACCAAAGTCTTCGGACGACCGCGAGGTTCATTTTTCAGGTCGAAATTTCCAGAACGGAAGCGAGCAAACCAATAACAAGTGGTGCGTTGGTTTGTAGTGTTAGCTCCGTAAACGTCGTTGATGTTGCGTGCCGCTTGTGCCGCGTTGCTGCCACGACGGTACTCATATTCCATAATTACTCGAATTTTTAACGTATCCATGATGACGAAAAAGATTGAAATGCGATGAAAATGTAACACTAATCAATAAACAAATGACTACTTTTGGAAAAAAAAATCCATGTTTTTAAAATAAAATTAATTTGAAACTAGAATTCTTAGCCAAACAAAAATTATTTTGATTTGAAATGGCCAGTACTGCAGAACGGCAATTTCATAGGTAAAGACCTAATATTTAGTATTAGTAGTGCATTTGAAAACTCTTTGAAAATATAATTATTGGTTCAACTTACTTCTACAGCCCTCAAACAATCCATTATAGAAGATTTTGTTTTGATATAATTTGATAGAACAGGTCTAAAATACTTCAAAATATCCTTAACAGTACTGAGAACATTTTTGTTTTCAGCAAGAACAGGAATGCTCAGCAGAGCTCTTACAACAAAGAAGTTAACTTCATGCAGCTGGATGTTGTATGCATATCTTGATGAATTGATCTCCAAAATCAGATAATCGTTCTTCAGCTTTTCTTCATATCCTCTGGCCAAACTGTCAATTACTTCTTGCAGGAATACTGAAAGTAAGAAGAGCAATTTGTATCATTTTTAAACAAATTCAATCTTGAATATTGCTTAAGGGCGCTATTACATTTTGACCGTGATTTTTTCATAAATTGAAATTGCACACTATAAACAAAAAAATAATTATTATATGACTCAAAATAAACGTAATCACAACTGCTAAATTGCTACATAATGCGATGCGTCGGCGTATAAAGCTAAAGACGTGTGTCCCGAGATTTACATTGATTTTTAGCACTGCATACAATAATTAATTAAACATATTATTTTACTTTTAAATAGACTATTTTTTTTTTTAAAAGCAAGGTAACATAGTAACCTTATTTATTAAATACATTTTTTATGAATTTGGATTATACATTCGTAGATAAAAAATATAATTTCGGACGAAAAATTGTCAGTAACTCTCTGGTTTACGGAATTATTTTTGGTGTATTACTGTATGAAACATAAAAAACTGAATTGAGCACTCCAAAGTTGAAGATACAGTTGTTCCAAGGACATTTTTTTAAATGATTAAATTATTATATCTTCGATGTAACAAAGCATCAAAACATGTCCAAAAGTAAAATTTTATGAAACATCCTTTACAGAGACAAGGTTTTTAATGATTTTTGTAAACAAATTGAAATATTTATTTACAACACTCCCAAGAGAAATAATCAAGCTTTTTTGGGCATATGTTTTTTTTTTTAATTTTGTGGCTCTAACAAAACCACAATCACATATCAAAACTCGAGTCAAACGCTCAAATACAAGAGAAATTGTGATAGCGCTCTTAATACTTTTTTTAATGTGTCCATGTTTCACTAAATTTTTTACTGAAAAATTCCAAAATTGAGCTTATTTTTTTTCAAATATAATTGAAACTGGGAACTTGTGGAAGGATTAAGGCGATACATTTGAACAGTTAAGGCTAACAAAAAAAAACTTACTGTTTGTGTCCTCTGGGACGGGAGAATCTGGCAAAGAAGACTCATCACTACCATCTGATGAGTAACATGATTCACTGTCACTCCACGACTTTTCAAAGCCAATGAAGTCATCACCACCACTGCCTGATGATTCATTCTCCCATTCTGTACTTTCTGATGTTGATTTCATCAAAGTTTTTTCTGAAATGTTAATTGTAATGAAAATACATTCAATCCAAACCTCAAACAGATAGATTTCCAATCCTATTTTAGTTTACTGTAATTGGTTTTATAACAAATCTTTATTACAAGCTTTTATTTAACTTGCCTTATTAGTCAGTTAGTTTGTTAGTATGTACTGGTCAAATCTTTCAAGTCTTATCCAATGGAGTTGAAATTTTTTATGTTTATCAAAAGGATCCTACCTCTCTCAGCTTCTGTACTCTCCAGTATATTTCCCTTTAACTGACTGCCAGCTTCAACAACAACATTTGATGCTATGATGGTACCATTTTCAACAACACACTTCTCTTCTATTGTGCAATTATCATCAATAAAACTATTAACAACTGTACAATTATCTTTTATAACAACATTGTTCATTACATGACTTCCTTTGATTGTTACATTATTCCCAATGACACAGTTCTTCCCAATCATTGATTTTGATAGAGTTGTGTTATCATTTATTTGGGTTTGTGCACCAATAAGAACATCTTCTACTAATGAACATGACCTGAAAAAATATAGTTTTACAACATTGTATGAAATAAAAATTAATAAGCTAAGCTGTTACCAGAACTAGACTACTTATCAAATCTACCTGCTCAGTGTTGATGACTTTTCTCGGAAATTGTGATTGCTCATAGTGATATAGCTGTTTTGGTTAAATGAGCCGGCTTCAATTGTTAATGGATATGTCCAGTTGTGTAGTACATCTCGGCTGCAACATAACGAAAACAAAGGGATGTTCCCATTATTCCTACCATGAATTCTTACCAGTAGGAATATATTGTGAATTTTCTTCTCATTATTTCTACTAGTAGTAATTATCTGAAATCCATGTATCAATAACCCTTAGGTAAACTGTGAAGAAAATTCACACTATCTCGTGGTAGGAATAGTGGGATCAACCCGAAAACAAAATACCATTAATTATTTATTTAAAAATAAAATAACTTACCACACTGTCTGATATGTTTTCCAGTTAGTAACTGCTGCAGCATACTGATGTTCTTTCAAAAGAGTGTAATAAAGGGAACTAGCAAGAATTTCTTCATTGATCAAAATCCCATGGATGAAATCATCTCTTGTTTGGAAATCAAAGTTGTCAGAGAAAAGTGGAGGCACAGATGGTGAGCAAAGTGCTATGCTTGCATCAGCTAAATTATGATGCAACTTTACCTCAGAATGGTTTAGTACAATTTCCTGAAAACAAACATACAAATCATTAGGTTCTAAATTTAAAAGTTATGAGGCTTTTATAAAATGATCATAATTTATAATATTGGTTCAGACAAAAGTGCTTACCAAAGGTAGATTTATGGTTTTCTCAGAAGATTTTTGTTTATATTTCTGATGCATAAGCACTTTGTTGGTATTAGCATCAGCTGCCAAGAAAATAGGCTTGTCCGAGCTGATCAAAGGATGCTCCCAGGATACCTTTTTGTAAACAAGTGTCATTGCTGCACCTTTATCCTTCTTGCATATTTGCCTGAAAGACAAGGATGTTATTGTAGAGATTAAATTAAAACATTCAACATTTACAGGTACCAATTAACAAGGAAGAATAAATTATTTTACTTATGTTGCTCCAGCAATGATGCAAAATGTATGTTAGTGACACTGTTAACTCCTGCTAAGATAAAATACCCTCTAATGAGGCCAGCAGCATCAATCTCACGCATCACATCTCCCATAGTTTGACATGTATCAGACATCATCACATGGACTTCCATAGTAACACTCCAAACTGTCTTATCTTCAATACATTTTCTGTAAGACGATATGATTTAATTAGAGTACCTATGTTTCTATAAAAGTACAACAACTTAGAATAAAGCAAGTAGGTATATCAGTTAGGTACACACCGTATGTAATCTTTAATTTTTTGTCCATATTTACAGCAAAATAAAATAACTTCTCCCACTCCACCGTAGGAAAGAGATTCCAGTATATAATTTATTACAGGTACTCCTGCAACTGGTAGCAACCCCTAAAATATTAAGATCCGTTTTAAATAACTGAATAAATGCTTCAAACTTGTAAGTAAATTGCGAAATTTATTTAAAAATAAACTCACCATAGGTTTGTTGTCACAGATGGGATTGAAGTGATTATTAAATGTGTCCATAATAACTACAGCTTGGACAACATTTTCTTTGTCTATCTCCATTTTAAATGAACTTTACAATAAATATTACTTTTTATTTCTATAAATTGTGGACATAACCTGAACACGAATCAAAATATCAAATGACATTGACTTGAAAGTTGACTGATTGACTGAGTCAGGAGCTTGGTTGGAATTGGAATGTTGGATTCTGAAGATTCAATCTATTACTATACTCTATGGATGGATTGTTGTTCCATAAACAGTAAAGTTTTTTGTTATGTTCTTTTCAAATGCCGGTCACTCACATTCGCACGAATACGGAACGAAAACCCACCACACGTGTAAGACCATATTTTTGCAAATGATTATGCAAAGTTTTCGCTGCATTCGTGGTTTTTCAATCTGTGTTGGTTTTTTGACGCACATCAAAGCGCGCGAACCTCGACCCTTCATGTAGTCTCCTACACATCCACACATTCGTGCAACCAGTTGCGCCTCCACTAGGAGTTTTAAGTTGCGCACACGATTGCGAAGATAACGGGCGTTTCGCCATTTTCAGAGTTGGCGGCGTGGCGTCTATTGTGTAGCGTTTTTCTTCTATTATACTTAATTTGATCATGGAATAGAAGAGGAGCTCGTGGCTAAGTACTAACAGCCGCTCGGGTCGATCCATCAGGTTAAGTTACGCTTGCCGGGGTTGGTCCGTGGATGGGTGACCGTCTTTACATACCAAGACTCCTCCGTGCCTCGGAAAGCACGTTATGCCGTTGGTCCCGGCTATCATTCGTGGATCTTTGACAGTCGTTACGGGTCGTCAGAAGCCCGAAAGTCTGACAACCAGTCTTACTAAGGGGTATCTTGTTACCTAATTACTGGGTTGTGGAAGTCAGATAGGCAATCGCTCCATGTAAAATACTGGTATTCAGCTGCATCGGGTTAGACTGGAAGTCGACCCCAACATAGTTGGGAAAAGGCTAGGCAGATTGATTGATTGATTGATCATGGATTAGAACAACATCAACGTGTTGGAGTTCATTGAACTCTTGCAGAATGAAGCTATATTATGGGACCCTAAAAATACACCATCTCTGATCTCATATCCATACTCTCTAGTCACACAATCCTGCGATCAATACAGCTTGCTCGTGGACCTCAAACATAACTATAAGTACGAGGTTGCCTAACATATTATTTTATTAGATAGATAGGTCGGCAACGAAAAAATACTTCTGTTTTATATAATAGCGAAAAATGTGGGTATAGTAAAGGTTACACCCACGTTTCGCCATATACTCGTATGTACACCTGAGGAGGACCTTTGCTCAGTCCTTCCGGTTTATTTATAAAATGGAAATATAATATTATGTAAAATTAAGAACAAGAACTCATAAATTATTACGCGAAATGCTGAAAATCAAGTGTTTCGAATATTTTTAACTGACTTAAAAAAAAGGTTTCTCAATTCGACCGTAGGTATATATTATAATAGGTAAGTATATATTCTTTTTTTATGTGTGATCGCGGATAACTTCGTCGTTTATGAACCGATTTTGATGATTCTTTTTTTGTTGGAAAGGAGATATCTCAAGGATGGTACCATGATAAGAAAACCAGGATCTGATTATGGCATCCCAAAGAAATCGAGGGAAACCTTCAAATTTTATAGGCACACCTATAGCGATTTGGGTATTTTTTATAGTAACTCGTGGATTTGCTACCGGAAAGCACCATTTGGTGAAGTGGAACTGATGAATACCACAGATAGCCATCGGAACTACTCAATAATACGTATTTCACGGGTTGCGATTTGATTATTGCTAAGCAATTTATGCTTGTCACAATACATATGTGAAGTCACCATCAGTTCCAGTTCTCCTGGTTCCTTACTGGGAGAACTCCTCAGCAATTAACGCCTTGTATCGGGAAAAGCAATACCTATTTTGTAAAAGGTGATGAGCAGTTGACAGTAGGCTATTGTAACTTAGATAAATTACAGACTGACCCACTAAAAAGTGAAAATAAAAAATTTTTTTACAAAAAAAAAACAACCGACTTCCAAAAATACAAAGTCAAAAATAACTTTAATTTCGGAAGTCGGTGGCAAAAAACTACAATACAGATCCAAAGACACCGACTTCCGAAATTAAAGTTATTTTTCACTTTGTAGTATTTTTTTGGAAGTCGGTTATTTTTTTTGTAAAAAAAGATTGTGTGAAATTGTGAAACCCTCGTCCCTAGCTCTCGTTGCTGACCGTACGTGATAGGTTCCATTCCAATTTATTTCTATGTAGATACTGTTGAGCCTTTCGTTGCCAAGGCATTATCGATTGACTTTATCATAAGCTTTGGCACCCACGCATATAGTTGCAAAATAAAATTCCTTCAGTTCTCTTTACAATGGATTATGATTTGTCTCGGATAGATTATACAATATGCGGCATAACTTATCCGGACACTTTAAAAATATTGCCTCCATCTGGACAAAAGATTGACCAAAAGGTTCACTATTTTTAATCAGTTCAAATATTATTTACCTGCATTCTTATTATCTATCTACCTACTTAATCCAGTTTGCAGTTGGTGATAAAAACGGAGTCCTACAATGTTTGAGCATAAAAGAAGAAGAGCCTGTGGTCCAATTCAAAACATTACCGGGCAAACCAATTACTTCTGTACAACTGGCCTGTGCAATGGGTAAGTCCACGACGCCTCTTATCATCACCTACCTAGTCAGTTGGCAATCTGTCTGGCTTCCTGCACTTAGTTAACTCGTAACTTGGTACCTACCTACCTAATTTTATACTAAGTATTCTTCATTGTAGGAACACAAGCAGATAAAATATTCACGGCATCAGGCAATGAAGTCAAAGGATATACAAGAAAAGGGAAGGTGTTCCTCAGTATTGAAACTGCTCTTACAGAAACAATCACATCAATGTAAGATATTAGACTAAAATCGCAGAGCCCCTAGACCAACGCCATTTTAGAAAAGCTAAAATGTTTAATATTGATAGTTGTTGTTGTTATGCAGTTAAGATGGTATGCTTACTTGCTAGTTTGAAAGCGGGGCCAATTTACAGGTAACAGGTACTAAAGGTACACAAAAATCTTACTCATCTACGTTAAAGTAGAAAGGCTGGTAACATAATATGTTTTACAGAATATTGTCAAAAAGCAATAGGTATTAATTATGTTTATCAAACAGAACAAAAAATAAATCGTATACGTACATTTTCTCAATAAATGTAGGTACCGAAGTAAAAATTTTCACTCCGGTACATTTATTGAGATACTGTACCTATCTAAAATTATATTTATAGTTCAGGATCGTACTATGCACATCTATCAACAATTTGGCCAAAAAAAATTATAAGAATGTAAAGCATTTTATTTAATAAACATACTTTTGTGTAAAAAAGTAATGATTTGACCCATTTGAAACAGCGTCCCTAAAAGCTTGATTTTTGTAGAGCTCCAAGGTACCTTATACCTACGTATTTGATATTAAATTCAACTTGATACCTCCACGCTTTTCTGAGAAAAAGGGTCTTGACAGACTGACAGACAGACACACGGACAACGAAGTGATCCTAAAAGGGTTCCGTTTTTTCCTTTTGAGGTACGGAACCCTAATATATATATTTTTTTAATACAGTCATCTAATTTTCTCACTCGCACCCATGCGCAAGAATAATTCACACACTCACAGCGGCACATTTTCACGTTTGTCGTGTCTGGGGGGATGTTTGGCCCATCGGAATGGTCTGGCTGCTTACAAGGGGCCATAAAATCCTAGTACCCTAAGCAACATCATAATTATATAAAAAAGCTTTCTACTATAACGTAGTTCAGCTAAATTTTAAAAGAACTTTACACTGGTCTGGCGGACGTTAACGCCCACGGACAGTGTCTGGCAATAATGAATAGGTATTGCATTTTGACATTATTCTGTAAAACATATGTAAAAACCAGCTTGTGACTTATCTACTTTAACTTAGATGATTAAAATTGTTATGTACACACAGATACACAACAAGCTATACATTTCCAGTTTATACTGACCTCTCATTGTAAGGGAATCCTATACAATGCGAGATCAGCTTATACTGGAAATGTATAGCTTGATCTGTAGCCGTGCGTACCTTTAGTACAGACGCCAGCACATCAAGCCACCCGAAACTGTCAAATTTTCCCAAATAACCTTGAACCTAATGCTTTAGCGATAGATAAAGCTGAAAATCTATTAAAGAAAGACAGATTGTAGTAGCTTGATGTGCTGGCGTCTGTTGCCTGTAAATTGGCCCCGCTTTCAAATATCAAACTAGCAATAATGCATACCGTCATCAAAACCGCATATTAGAATATCAATCTTCAAAATTTTAGCTTTTCTTAAATGGCGTAGGTCTGGGGGCTCTGGGATCTTGAACTATAATATGGTATTGTAGGTATACTACTGCCACAGTATAAAATGATATATAGACTGTGCTACTGCAATTGTCTACATTAAGCTGTAGGTACGCACGACTACAGATCAAGCTATACATTTCCAGTATAAGTTGATCTCGCATTGTATAGGATTTCTTTACAATGAGAGGTCAGTGTAAACTGGAAATGTATAACTTGATGTGTAGCCGTGTGTACATAAATCCTACTTCCTACTAATATTAGGTCTTTACATATGAAATTGTCGTTCTGCAGTACTGGCCATTACAAATCAAAATAATTTTTGTTTGGCTAAGAATTCTAATTTCAAATTAATTTTATTTTAAAAACATGTTTTTTTTTTTCCAAAAGTAGTCATTTGTTTATTGATTAGTGTTACATTTTCATCGCATTTCAATCTTTTTCGTCATCATGGATACGTTAAAAATTCGAGTAATTATGGAATATGAGTACCGTCCGCGTCGTGGCAGCAACGCGGCACAAGCGGCACGCAACATCAACGACGTTTACGGAGCTAACACTACAAACCAACGCACCACTTGTTATTGGTTTGCTCGCTTCCGTTCTGGAAATTTCGACCTGAAAAATGAACCTCGCGGTCGTCCGAAGACTTTGGTCAACAATGACGAATTAAAGGCGATTGTGGAAGCTGATGATACACAATCTACGGCTGAATTAGCAGCAGCTTTCGACGTTAGCGTCAAAACAATATTGGTCCATTTGCGTCAAATTGGCAAGGTAAAAAAGCTTGACAAATGGGTGTGCCCCACGAACTCAATGATCGCCAGCGTGAAGTACGCGTCAAGACGTGCCTTGCACTGCTCAACAGACACACAAATGAAGGAATTTTGAACCGCATTGTTACCTGCGATGAAAAATGGGTTCTGTTTGATAACCGCAAGCGCTCAGCAAGTTGGTTGGATCCTGGTTCAGCACCTAAACAATGCCCTAAACGAAAACTTACCCCTAGAAAAGTGATGGTCACTGTTTGGTGGTCAAGCGCCGGTGTGATTCATCACAGCTTCTTACCAAACGGGGTGAGCATTACTTCAGATGTGTACTGTGAAGAACTGAACACAATGATGGACAAGCTGGCACATCTCCAACCAGCATTGGTCAATCGCTCATCTCCACTGCTCCTGCACGACAACGCGCAACCTCATACTGCACAGCAGACGGTCTCCAAGTTGCAAGAACTGGGGTTGGAAGCTCTCCGTCATCCGCCATACTCACCAGACCTTGCGCCTACAGACTACTACTTTTTCCAGAATTTGGATAACTACTTGGCGGGAAAAAAATTCAATACCCGAGAGGCAGTACAAAATGCCTTTGAAGAATTTGTTGCCTCCCGTACAGCTGATTTCTTTAAGAAGGGCATCAATAAACTGCCACTGCGTTGGCAAAGATGCATTAATTGCATGGGTGATTACTTCGATTAATACAAATAAAAAATGCATGAAAAAAATTCGTTTAAATTTTTTCATACAAAACGGCAATTTCATAGGTAAAGACCTATTATTATAAATGCGAAAGTTTGGATAGATGTTTGTAACTCAATCACGCTAGACCGGATGAACGGATTTGGATGAAATTTGGCACAGAGATAGATTATAGTCTGAAATTTTGTTTATCCCGGTAGTACTTTCCTGTGGGATAATTTCCGATATCCACGCGGGCGAAACTGCTGGCAAGAGCTAGTATTTCATAGATAATTTTGCCACGATTAAGTACTTATGTCCCTCAAATAAGTTTATTTCCGTGCCTCTGATCGATACAACATTTTCCGGCCTTTTTGCCCCAAGATGCAGAGCTCTATATGCATAAACTTAACTACCTACAATAATTTGTATAGGGTTGGGGTTAATAGGTATATGTTTCTCACATGGTGTAATTTTTCAGGTGTATAATAGGAAGCGATTTGATACTATGTAGCGGACGAACGGTGACTTATTATAGAGATCTACGGGAGTATCATTCGTATGTTTGTGACGACAGAGTTCTCGACATTGCAGCATTTGCGGTACCTAATGTAACTATTTATTAGATTGCTTATTCTATTAAATTTTAAACCAGTTGAAAATGATTCTATTGTTGACTACAGAATACAAGAATTCGACTATTGGTGTTGGTTGCTAATAAAGGAGCGGTTCTCCTAGAAAATGGAAAACTTATATCTCGCACAGACATTTCATCGGGGCCGTCCCGCCTGGCTGTTCCACCTTCCACACACGCAACAGATATCATCGCCTTCTACGGTGCCGGTGATGGTTCCATAGGCATCATTAGCTATGAAGAGCAAGTTATTTTTTAGTACTTACCAGACACTTTCTTAATTCTTTTTCTTATGTATCACACGTGCATTTTAGAACATTCATTAGGTATCCTTTCAGCTTTCCTATTAGCAAGTGCCAGCCAATGTCTGTTTAGTATTTTTATTACTTCATAGTTTTTTCTAATGTTTCTTCACCTTCTTCTTAGAGATGATAAAAAAAATCTCGTTTGACCCAAAATCCAGCAATACGAACTGCGTTAACGCACCTAATACCTATGTAAGGTACATATTTACTATCAATTGTACCTTCTAGGTACAGTCGGCAACAAAAGTAGGTTAGCACTGTCCAAATTATATCAATCAATCTGCCTAGCCTTTTCCCAACTATGTTGGGGTCGGCTTCCAGTCTAACCGGATGCAGCTGAATACCAGTATTTTACATGGAGCTACTGCCTATCTGACCTCCACAACCCAGTAACTGGGTAATACGATACCCCTTGGTAAGACTGGTTGTCAGACTTTCGGGCTTCTGACGACCCGTAACGCCTGTCAAAGATCCACAAATGACAGCCGGGACCAACGGCTTAACGTGCTTTCCGAGGCACGGAGGAGTCTCGATATGTAAAGATGGTCACCCATCCACTGACCAACCCCGGCAAGCGTAGCTTAACCTGATGGATCGACCCGTGCGGCTGTTATTACTTAGCCACGAGCTCCTCAACTGTCCAAATTATATAGGTAACAAAAAAGATTAATTAATGAAAACAAATGACTGAGGAGTGAATAATTTTTTGAAGAAAATTAATAAATAACTAGGTAAATACCTACAGGCAGGTATCAAAGCTCAAAATTTAAATTCCAAAATTTTCAGCGACTTTTGGTGTTATATGTAGGTACATAACGTCGACGTGCAGTGAAAACCTCGTGATTGCAATAAACGTTATTTTACAGGGGATGATAAAGACAATCTGAAAAATGGCCGTCATTGATGCTCCCCGAGGTTCATTATCAATAGAAGGCATTATAGAAGCAACTTACGAGCTATGCACGTTTGTTCTAAATATCCAATATGAGATTTTCTACACAACAAATAAATAAAAAGAAACACAATTAACGAGTTTTTTTTTACGAGGTTTTCACTGCAGTGCGACGATAAGTACCTACCAGTACTTACTTACCTACAAATTGTAATTTACTATTTTTACAGATTAACATTATCAAGTAAATGCTTAGTCGATGGTAGAGGTTTGGGAACGGTTGTTTGTCTCGGCTGGTATTTCAGTAAAGGCAATTGCCACCTTAGTGTTGGTCGACATGATGGTTCAATTCAGTTGTATCTCATGGACATGGAGAATTTCGGTGAAAAACCACGTCTGAAGTACACTTACGTTTGTATTTATTGGATAACTAAGTTGCAATAATGATTACCTACTTACATTGAAAATGTGAGCAGTTTACGTCAATATTTTTTTTTTTTTAGTTCTGCGGAGAGCCTGTGACGTCAGTAACGGGTGGATGCGTGGGAACCGAGGAATCTGAATTACTTGTAGCAACGTTTTCGGGAAGAGTTTTTGCACTCAGATCTAGCCATTTGGTAACAGGGGCTAAAGTGCCTCAAGATATTTTATCAGCGCGGCGAGGAAAACTCCAGTACTTATGTTTTTTTTCTTTTCTCCACGCTAAAAAATTGCTTGCACAAAACTTATAAGTACATATTTGGATAAGTAAATGATTTTAAATGTTTGCTTCCGAAAATTAGCTGCGTATCGAATGACCTTCTTAAAAAATACACGATATGGGACTCAGATAAATTCTGGGTAAGTACAGTCGGCAAAAAAAGTTTCACAAACTAGCTGACACAACAGACGTTATCTTGTCTTAGCTATGAATATTCTAATGAAAATGAGCGAAGTTAAAATAGTCGTTAAGTTTTCCGAAATTTTCCAATTTTCTTAATTTTTCTTTCCGTAAGAACCTACTTCTACAAAGTATTAGTTAAAAAAATATGAATGAAATCGGTAAAACCGTTCTCAAGTTAATGGCGTGACCAAGGGAAATAGGGATTAATTTTATATTTAATTAAAGATATTACAACTACCCAGTTTTTAACCCTGTGCGTATGCAGTGTGCTACAAAATTCAGTAAATGATTAGGATGTTGTTTGTGCTTAGTTGATAAGATTTTTTTCATATTAGGGTAGAAGTGGCACGTTTAGAGAAACAAACCGCAAATGAAAGAGAAAAATATCAACGAAATACTCGTTCTTTACACGCTGGATTATCGACGCCACCATTGCTGGACATTCAATACGAGGTATTTAATTAGGTACCTACACTTATTTGCGATATTATGCTGTAATGAGGTACTGGCTTTACCATATTATTTACCTACAGTTGTTAGGAGCACCAAACGATGGGTGGCAAGAAGTGAGAATTACCTCTGCCATGCCACTGGACATGCTGTTTATTTATTGTAACAAGAAACTAGAAATGCAAACCGACACTGCTGCTGTCTTAAGTATCTGTTCTTCAAAGGTAGGTAGTAAAAATCACATTATTTTCGGAAAAATATATAATTCTTATTCTGCCTAACATACATATAACTGATATCTTTATATGTTCCTAGGAAACAGGATCTGATTTGCTGGCTTCGGTTAGATGCCAAGCTGGAACGCGAAGAGTATGGGTGAAAATGCGTGACATATCAGATTCTCCTACAGAAGCAAAATTCGCGAGAAAACGTGTACTTATTTACGCTTTACCAGCGGGTGCACCAAGAGTGGCTCGACTCGTTACACTAAAATTACCAGCACTGCCGTACTACTCTGGCCATGAGGCCTCCGAAAAAAGTTTTGAAAATCAAGAGAGGTACCTACTTACGGTCAACATCAAAACTCGATTAACACTGCTACTCAAATTACCTGGATATTTACTTTATGTTCCATTAATATTTATCTTGATTTAATAAACTATAGTGTTAATCGACTTTCGTTGCTGACTGTATCTGCTTTTGTTAATCAAAGAAGTACCCTAGACACTTAGCACTAAGTAATTAATTCATTGAACACCATGATTTATTATAGAATTTGGTGCCAACTTGAAATTGCGGGGAGTTTTTCCGTAGCTGAAATGACTTCATGGCTTACAGAAGCATTGCCGGGTGAGCTCCCTAGACCAGCTTCGAATGTTTCCTTTACCCGGTCACATACTCTTCTAGAGACTGTTCTGATTTGTCAGTATCAGTAAGTAGCTTTTTCATTTAGCAAAATTATCTTAATATTTTACTGCTATGAAAATTTTATTTGAATATTTTTACAGACGTGGCCTAGCAATTTTCAAATCTGACAATGTATCTACTATAGCGACTATCCGAAATATAGTGTCGAACTGTTCGGTAGAGAAGAGCATTCGCGTGGAAATATCCTGCGGTACATAACATATTATTAATATTAGGTACATAAAAATCTTTTTTAAACTGAACACCTGTTAAGATTCCTATTCTTTTTTATTACAGATATTCCAGATAACTGCTGTTTGGAGTCATTTAATAATCTAGAGAGTAAATTTAAACAAGAGTATCAAAAGAATAAAGATATAATTTTGAAAAAAGCTCTCAGGTTGCTATGTTTTCAGCTAACACATATAGTGTATGTCTGCCAATGGACTAATAATGTTTAATAATACAAAAATGATGTATTGCAGCATGTTGGACTTGGATAGTTCAATGAACGAGGAAGGTCCTATACTGTGTCAAGAGTATGCTCGTGTTTGGGATTCCAGGGACAGTATCAATGAGACCCAATTTAATGAGCTTGTAGGTGAGTATTGTAATAGTTCAATAAAATAGTAGTTGTTATAATGTTTACAACAATATGTAATAGGCATTATTAATATTTACAGAGACAGTGGTTCAGTGGTATTTGGATTGGCGAGCACTGTCTGTACATGAAAACTATAGTAATGAGACTTCTAAATTACGGGCTGCTTTAACTGAATGCAGGGTGGACAATGTTCTAAAAATAATTTCCAGTAATTCTTCATCTTTGAAAGAGTATTGAATCAATTGAATGTGGTTATTTGTCAGAACATATACATTTAAGAAAATAGTGCCTGTATGTAATAAAAATAAATGCTTGGGTTATTGGGTACCATTCTATTTAATTCCATTTTTTACTTTGTGTGGAAGTGGAAACATTTTTTCAAGTTCTAAATCAAATTGATAAAGAGCATGGTCATTATTGGAAAATGCAGTTAATTTAGTCACATGATTAGCCATTTCATGAATTGAATGCATTTGTTCTGTTAAGAAAACCGATGTGATAAAATCTGCATAGTGGTAATCTTTTACTTCTTCTGCTAACTTTATACCCTCTTCTAAAAGCTGGTGAAATTCAATTTATTATTAGTTCAGAGAAGAAAAAGGATGATTGTGGTAGAAATTAAGTTACTTTTTTTTCTCTCAGAATCAGGCCTGAGTTTGGAACTGTGCTCTGTAAATAGCAAGCCTTTGTGGCAAGATGTATTGTATTATATTTTGATATTAAAAAATGCTTACCACTGTAATCTTTTTTTCCATACATAGCCCTTGTTTAAATGCTTCAAGTAGTGATAGATCTTTGTTTTGATTTGGTGGTTGAAGGCCACATATTAAAGGTGTCCCTCCACGTAATAACTGATAGTTTATGAGTTTCTGCATATGATCTAGTTCTTCTTTGTACATTTTCATAAAGAACCCTCCAGTACCAAATTGTGATTTAGAAGGATGTAGAAAAGTCACAGCCATATTTAAATAATCCTGCCCAGCTTGTTGCTCAGCCTTTATTTGAATGTTAACTACTCCTTCTATTTTGGAATTGTAGTTATTTTGGTAGTATTTGCAACTCCTATTAATTGTGACTACAGGCAACTGTTTGTTAAAACATAATTTGATGAGTATACAATCCCTCCACATGCTATTCAGGCTCAAGAGCATGTTGTTATATTAACATCATATGCAATATTTTTAAACTTTGTATGTAAAAATAATGTTTCACTTGGTAAAATTTTAAAATAAAACTAAGACAATATTATTTGAACATAAAATTTCTAGTAGGCTGAGAGTTTGATGAACAACAAGCATTAGGTACTTGATTCAAAAGAGTTTTATAGATTAAACAAGTTTTTAATCAACTATTAAGAAAAATACACTATTATTTACTAAAGTACCTACTACAAAAATATTAAGACTAAAATATTAAAAAACAACACATAAATTACTTCTGGAAAGGGTAATAATCAAGACCAGTATTGTATTTAAATTTATATGTAAAGCGATTTACTTGTGTTTTTCCCACTTCGATCATCTTCTGAACATCTTCTCGGTACGCCGGAGGTAGAAGTTCTTCTTCTAGAGTGCAATTGTTATCACAAGTGTCTTGACTTTTAAACACGCGCTGTCTAACGACATCGACATCTCTACTATATTCTTCTCTTAAATCCCACACAGCTTTAGTTGCCGTATCTATTTTGAACACAAAATAATTAGCTTCTCGGTGAACTACTCCGTGAGCAGTCGTTTTGTAAGGCATAGGTCTGAATCCCAGGTTTTCTATGTTTCTGATTATACCACCCCGGTCGAAGATAGCATGAGAGATTCTTTTAAGTGTAGTTTTGAGTTCTGGTTTAGGCATAGCACGTAACATTAGAGCTAGTTCGTAAGTAGGCATTTTAAATTTTATAAGAATACTTTTTTTAGGTTATGTTGATAGACACCGTGTGACTGACAGTGACACTGACACTGAACGAATGAATGAATGAATGAATCTGGATGTCAGACAATCCTTGATAGCAGTAAAGCTTCAGCCATATTCATCCTATCCTAAATCCCGTTTAAAAATCATTATAATATTTTCGTTTCCCTACCTTGACCTATGAACTAAACATGACATTGGCTAAATGCACAAACCGTGCGAAGCCAAAAGAAAAAAAAAAAAAAAAAAAAAAAAGCTTCAGCCACACCTAAGCCATTCTATTTTCTTTTCTTTTTTTTATTTAATTTTGAACAATACACACTTGCTTTTCCAATTCACTTTCGACACTGGCAGAATGGTCGACATCGGCTTTGCTTGCCATAATAAAAATAGAATAGAATAAACCAAAGCAACTGCTCAGCGGGAGCGGGAGCGTCGCGTCGGTCGCGCGGCGGACGCTGCCTGTGTTACCCTAAGTGTGCATCCACACTGCCGGCCTAGCGCGGTTGCGGCGGCCGGGCGGTTGTTTACGTCCATAGTGTAGTGACTAAGGCGGGCGCCTAGCGCGACGGGCCCGAGTGTTATAGCGTGCGTAGTTTTCAAACGTTCCTATCCGCGCGTTATGGCCACACTACGGACCTAGTCAGCAAGCGGACTTTTTGGCGGGAAGTCAAACGAGGCGGTAATTTTGATTTCGCAAAAAGTTTATTAAATATAAAATTATACGGAAATACCACATAAATAACTTCTGACAAGACCTCGAACCACCATGAGTGTCACCAGTGGCGGTGAGGAGCCGCCAGAGCCAGGGGAAAAGAAGAAAAGAAAAATTACCGGTACTCGAAATTCTGACTCTATAAATAAATACAATATTTTTACTAAACCAAACTATAAAAGATTGTTTATAGAAAATACGAGTTCAGAATATATAGTATACGTCGAGTCGACAGAACAGGAGAAGGTAGGGAATAAAAATCCTATCACACTCACCAACCTAATATCAGACAATGTTAAAGGAGTCCTAGGTGTACATAGAGTAAATGCGCATAAAATAGGAGTAACATTTAGAAAAGCGACTGCGGCCAATAATTTTCTAAAAATGGAAGAGTTCCTGTGGAGGAATAAATTTAAAGCATTCATACCATCCTATCTGACAGAAAGGATTGGTGTATTGAGGTTTGTGCCCAAAGAACTTTCCAATGAAGATATATATAAAAATATAGTGTGTGACTCTGAAGTAATATCAATTAAGAGATTCATGCGTAAGGTAGAAGGAAAATTAGTGCCTCTGAATACAGTTGCTGTCACCTTTGCATCAACATCTTTACCGCAATACGCCTACATACAACTATTTAGATACGAGGTGAAAACATACATACCACCACTATTGCAATGTTATAAGTGTCTTAAATTTAACCACTCTGCTAAGACTTGCAGAGGCGAGCAAAACTGCTCTTCTTGTGCTGGTCGTCACTCCTACAAAGAATGCGATGTCGAAGAGATCACATGCATCAACTGCGCAGGTAATCATCTTGCCATTTCACGAGACTGTCCCATTAAAAAACAAAAAATTGAAGAGAAAAAGGCAAAATTTCTGCAGCAATCGTATGCCACTGTTGTGAAACCAACCCCTACATTTAATGAGAAATCTTTCCCTGTTTTACCCAAGGTTACTGATAAGGCTAAAACTAATGAAACTTTAGATATTAAACAAGTAGCAAATAATGATATTATAATTAACGCAATTGTTAAATCGTTGGTTGCATTAGGAAACAAGAGTGACTCTGATGGACCACTCACACATAAGAAAATAAAAGAAATATTTTTATCAAATTTAATTTAAACATGGATAATTATCTAAATATTTTACAGTATAATATACAAAGTTTACAGAGTAAAAGAAGCCTATTACAAAATTTATTAATTGAAAAAAATATAGATATCTGTCTTCTTAATGAGACTTGGTTCAAATCTAATTCTATAATTCCACACTTTCCCACATATAATTTAATCCACAAAAATTCCATAAATTCTCACAATGGAGTAGCCATTTTGGTGAATCATCGTTTAAAGTACAAAGTAGTTAATACACACTTCTCAGAATCGATTCAAAACTTATGTATCACTATAGAAACACAATTTGGAGCAATGGCAATACTTTGTGTGTACAGCCCTCCAAGTATCAGGTTTGACTCGGCAAAGTTAAAGGACATAATCAATAACATACCCAAACCTTGTATAGTTATGGGTGATTTTAACGCTCATAACATAGCCTTTGGATGCCATAGTGATAATAATAGAGGTAGATGTTTATATAATATAATTGATGAATTTGACTTATGTATTTTGAATGATGGATCACCAACAACTGTTCCATATCCTAATAGACAAGCTTCAGCGATAGATCTTGCCCTTGTTAGCTCTTCAATAGCTCATTTATGTAACTGGTATGTTCATGACGATCCCATGGGTAGCTATCATCTTCCAACCTTACTTGAGATCAACATTCAGCCATCTATGTATGACACATCACCTCCTGTGGATCAAGAGAAATATATTTATAGCAAGGCAGATTGGGACGAATATTATAGCCTATCAGAAACTTGTTTTTCCCACTTGGACTTAATAAATGATTCCCCTTGCAATGCATATAACCATTTTATAGAAACATTAAATGATTTAAGGAATAAAACAATTCCAAAACGAAAATTAGGTGCAAACACAGCAATTAAAAAACCAGTACCATGGTGGAATACAAAATGTAGTGACGCTGTCGCAAAATCAAAAGATGCATTAAAGTATTATTTTTCTCAACCCAACATTGAAAACTGGATAAGGTATAAAAAACTAGATGCAAAAAAGAAAATAATTCTGAAGGAAGAAAGTTCTTCTTCTTGGCAAAATTTATGTAGCAGCTTCAATAGGTTAACTCCAGTTTCTAGGATATGGGGATACATTAAAAAATTTAAAAAAATTGGAACAAATCGAAACAAAAACATCAATGATGAGTGGGTTCCAAGTTTTTTAGATAACTTAGCAGATTCTACTGAAATAGATGATAATAGGTGTGAGTATTTGTTCGAAAATGCTACAGAAAATGATGTAAATGTATTTCTCAAGAACAATTTCACTATAGAAGAGTTCAAAACATCTTTAAAGAGTAGGAAAGATACTACACCGGGATTGGATGACATACCTTACATGTTAATAAAAAAATTACATTTAAATGCACAAACAACATTAATTAATATTTATAATAAACTATGGAATGAATTAGTAATACCCGAGTCTTGGAAAACACAGTGTGTCATTCCAATTTTAAAACCTAATAAACCTGTAGGTAGTGCTTCTTCTTATAGACCTATTTCCTTATCATCTTGTCTGGGTAAACTCTTTGAAAATATGTTGAAGTTAAGATTAGATTATTTTGTTGAATCTCAAAACTTAATTCCTCCTATACAGTTTGGCTTCAGAAAAGGTAAAAGTTGCTCTGAAAGCCTTGTATCATTATTATCAGATGCAAAACAGGTTAAATTAAGTCACTCTAATGCAATCTGCGTGTTTTTAGATGTAAAAGGTGCTTTTGACAATGTAAATATAGAAGAACTCATTCAAGTATCTCACGATATTGGTATACCTGGTCATGTTCTAAAATGGCTTTATTCTTTTTTAAACAATAGAACTGTATTTGTTAAATATAATAATAAATTGCATGGACCTAGGACTGTCAACAAAGGCACAATGCAAGGGGCAACTTTGTCACCTTTACTTTATAACTTATACACTTCTGAAATATTAAAATATGTAGATGTCCCAGGTGTAAATATCCTGCAATTTGCAGATGACTTGCTTTTGTACAGCATAAATCAAAACATAGATATAGCAATGTCTAATATCAATAAGGCTTTGTCTCAATTATACAGATATTACCATAGTAAACTTAAATTAGAAATTAGTCCAGAAAAGAGTTCAGTTTTAGTTATCAGTAAAAATGTAAATACTCCTAGCAATATTAAAATTTCATACAATAATGTAGAAATTCCTGTTGTTAAGCAGCACAAATTCCTAGGCGTCATTATTGATGATAAATTAAAGTTTGATGAACATATTAACCATATAAGTAACAAAGCACTGAAAGGTATTAATCTATTGAGACATTTAGCAGGAAGTTTTTGGGGATCTGACCCCAAAGTTATGAGTATGCTGTACAAAAGTATAGTGAGAAGCCATTTTGATTACAGTAGTTTAGCTTACATGAATGCCAATAGCACCTTGTTACGAAAATTGGATGTAATTCAAAATATGGGACTGAGACTTATTTGTGGTGCTATGCGCTCCAGACCTATTAATTCTTTAGAAGTTGAGACATGTATACCTCCCCTGACATTACGAAGGTTGTTGTTGGCTGAGAGATTTTTATTAAAAGTCATGGCATCAGATGATAATCCTTTACTAAAGAAACTAACAATACATCCTGAAATCTCACAGTCAATTCCTCCCAATGCCATTTCTGCTTCTTCCTTGGTTGGTGGAACTCTACCTGAAATGCCAACAATATTTGGACATGTAAATAAGAATTCACAAGATATTGTTAAAAACAATATTTGGCCTATATACAAAATTCCTTATAATGGTATTATTAACAGCTTTGCAATCCATTTTGACACGGTGCACAATGAATTTGATTTTTTACAGTTTAAAGACAATAGACCAGAACATTATATTATATACACAGATGGATCTAAAACAGACCATAATGTAAATGCAGCTTTCTATGATCCACAGCTAGACTTCACCAAATGTATCAAATTAAACAGGGTGTGTAGCATTTTCACTGCAGAATGCTATGCAATTTATTGTGCACTGCAGCCTGTAAATAGTCTTGTAAATAATGTACATAATATTTTGATAGTTACAGACTCCAGAAGTGTTTTGTCTGCTCTACATAATGTAAATATTTCTTATAAGTTAAATTATATTATTTGTAATATTAGACTTATAATCCAAAAACTACTTGATAACTATATTAAAGTAGAATTTGTATGGGTACCTTCACACAGTGGCATTCGTGGAAATGAGGTAGCTGACACGGCGGCCCGTTCAGATCATGATGAGGATCGATCGGAGTTGCTCAAGGTTCCATTCACTGATTACTACAGCCTTTTTAAAAAACTTAATAGACACTTATGGAAGGAGTATTGGGACATAACCCTGGAAACGAAAGGCAGATGGTATGCTGAAATACAAAATGAATTACCGATTAAACCTTGGTATCATAACTTCAAATACATCACAAGAAGATTTATAACTATTATAGCACGCATGAGATTGGGACATTGCTTAACACCAGCTCACCTGAATAGGATTCGCATAATTAACAATAGTCGATGTCATCATTGTGGAGCAGAGGATGCTGATTTGGATCATATTATCTTACAGTGTTCAAGTTTTAACATTCAACGTTTGATTTTGGTCAGTGAATTGAGTGAATTAAATGACAATGACAATGACATTGAAAGTGAACGTCAACCGTCACAAAGTGTTCCCCGCCGCGTTCAGGATTTGTTAGAAAATAAGGAATATTTTAGTGTGTTGTATAAATATATTTGTAATACTATAGAAAAAATTTAATTAATGTTGTTATTTAAATGTCTAGGTTTGTATGTTTAGTATGAAAATAACGATGTTAACATAATATCACTGAGATGTACCCACGCAACCCGAAAGGGTGGCCAGTTGGTAATAATGAACAAAACTATTGATGTAAAAACTTATTAATATGTTAATGTTATTTACTGAAGTGTAACTCGTACCTTATTACCTTTGTATTGTAATATTACCATTTATGTATGCGACTGAAAGACTTGTATCTATGGTCATGAATAAAAAAATATTAATAAAAAAAAAAAAAAAAAGTCAGCAAGCGACTTAATGCGCGGGTGACAGAGGTATCAAACCAGGTATCAGTTTTGTCTGCATACAATTTTTTTTTTTTTTTTTGTAAAATGGCGGTAAATACTGTAGTATCTAAAAATACTATTCAATCTAAACCAGATATTATGGCACAGTAAACATCAACACCACAGTAATCGCACAATAACAAGAAAATTATGGAGCAAAATAAAATGAAGTTTGAATTGTTTCTGGTGATATTTTACTCAGGATACAATCAAATGTTGGCACGGGCTATCGAGAAATAATAAATCCTCGTCCATGGTTTGCAACACGCGAAATTCGTCATAAACGCTACAACAGCTCGCTCGTCACTGTGGCCACCGCACGCCCCCGTCCCGTCGCGCCCGCCTTAGGCCCTCAAAATAGGTTCTGGTCATTTCGAAGAGTATGTCAAAAAATTGTAAATAATTCAAGGATTAACCACCTGTAAAAGAATTAGGGCCAAACATTCCATAGCGGAGATATAAGACTTTTTCATGCCAGCTCCATAGCAATTTTTAAAGGAAAAATTCTGTGTGCGTTGTTTGAATGCTATTCCGTAACATTGATATTTTTAGGCATGTATTTAGTCTTCCGAAGTATCTTCAAGTCATAAAAGTGAACATTTGGGAAAAAAGTATTATATGTCTATGAAAGTCGATTTTCAGCCCACAGTGTGACCTAGCCACTTATACACAAAAAAATTGTATCAATGGACATTCAACGAATGACAGTTTCCTAAAGGGGATAGACTAGGCTAAATTACGAATTTTGATTTAGAACAATAGATGACTTATTTTTTTTCAGTAAAAAAAAAATTTGTTTGTTTATATTACCGCCAATAAAAACAATTAAAATACCTGGCTTTGCAAAAATAAAGCGTGTGTGTCAGCTCCAACGCACGAACGACGAAAGCAAAGCGCCTACGGTCCTTTGTTTTCTTCGGGCTTGTCATTTTTTATTTAGTTTTTGGATTTGTCAATTTGTTTGATTGTTTGTCCCTCATCGTTTTGTCTCGTCGTTTTCGTTTTCGTCCCTCGTCGTTTTATCTGTTTTTTAAACAAAGGACCTGTTTTGTCCCTAGTCGTATACGTCTCGTCATTTTCGTTTTCATCCCTCGATGTTTTCGGCAGTTTCGAAACGGTACGGTACGGTCTTTTGTTTTCATCCCTCGTCTTCGTCGTCGGGCAGGACGGGCCTTTTCGACTTTCTATTGTTGTTGTTGTTGTCGGTCCTTTGTTTTCGTTTACCCCACGAAAACCAAGTACTTAAGATCCTTTGTTTACTTCAGGCGACTTGTTATTATTGGACAATAACTTAGGTGTTCAACTAAGCTATAGACTTGCGGCTTCAGTGACTATTTACTAAAAATCAGATTCGCGGTTCGCGCTATAGCCGCCCAGTGTGCACGTAAAAGTGTCGCGTTGTAGGTGGTCCGGGTTCGCGTCCCGCGGGCCACTTTCCGCTACTTCACGCTCTGGTCTGGTCGTAGCATTATAGAGAAAATATAGATATTACTACATTGAATAAAAATATCGGTATCAATATCGATAAAGAGATACCCAAATATCAATATTTATATCGATATTTTGATATCGATACCAAAATTTTATTGGTTTGCAGTCCCTGCTTGTGGGTCGCGTATTCGTGCAAATGTGAGTGACCCTGACCGGCATTACAAGACTGCTTGTAAGCATTTCAGTAGTACCGCACTAGCATGTACTAATTCCATGCTTACTTCTTAATTTCGCCGTAATCGGATATACAGAGCATACTGTAATACTGGAACGAATGAATTTTAATAAGCATTCAATATTCAATTGTATCAATTTCAACTCATTCAAAAAAAGTCAAATCAATCATGGCGACAGCGTGCGCTTTGCTTTGCTGAAATAGTAAAATTGACTGGAAACTGGAAACTTTTCGACCGATCCTAACCATGGGATCGTATGCGAAATTTGTTACTGATTACTGTAAAACTTGGGAGAAGTCCGGAAAGGAGCAATTGTAAGTTTCACTTTTTCTTTACATAAAAATATCATGTTGGTTCGTATTTGACTCTGCCATGCCAGTAATATTGTTAATATTTGAAATATTTACCAATATTTTTGTTGAAAGCAATAAACTGTATGTATTTATAAACTACCTAGTGTAAAAACTCCTCGTACCATGTATTATCAATAAAATTGTATTGAACATTGTTTTCATGGCTTTTTTAAAATAAAAATAACTTCATTATTGCAAGGACCAACTGGCTACTAAATATGGCTAAATTGACACTATTCCATTATGCTTATCAACATTATTGCCAGGGAAACTTTTAACTTATTATAAGAAATTGTATTGTCTCAAGTGATGTCCACTTCACTGATGTGAAGAAATACTTTGTAACGAAACCTGAACCTGAAATTATTGTAAACGAATTTGCATTGAGCAAGTGCAGTGATCATTGCTTATGCCTTCTCTGTATGAGAAGAGACCTGCTTTGTAGTGAGATGCTTAAAGGCTGATATTATCCAATCTGCCTAGCCTTTTCCCAACTATGTTGGACTCGGCTTTGAAAGCCGCCCCTAAGACAACCTACTGACCCAGTCTAACCAGATGCAGCCGAGACTACCAGAATTTAACTTGGAGTGACCCTATCTGACCCCCATAACCCAGGCTGATATTATTATTTCAATTTTCAAATTTGGGGCTGAAGCAAACCTAGGTTTCTTAGTAAGTAGTAGGTTTCTTTTGTTTTCAAATTTTATGTTTCCAGCTTCAGAGCTTTAGGGCCTTAATCAGTGAGTCAGTCACAATACTTCTCTTTTTATGCATCTATAGATGACTTACTGTATAGATATCTGACTGACTGGAGGGGCTTTTGGCTAAAACAGCCGCATTGGTTGATCAGTCAGGTTAAGCTACGCTTGCTACAGTTGGCCCGGGGTTGGGTGACCATCTTTTTATCATACTAAGACTCCTCCTTGCCTCGGAAAGCATGTTAAGCCATAGGTTCTGGCTGTCATTTGTTACGGGTCATCAGAAGCCCTAAAGTCTGACAACCAGTATTACCCAGTAACTAGGTTGTGGATTATAAACAAAACCAAAAACGGGTCTTCTTGCGATATTCCTTTTTACGTGGTAACCATGTTTCACGACGAGCGATCGTGGTTACGGGAAGGACTGATGACAGCTCAGCAACGTCCTCGTAATGCGGGTATTGGCATCTACCCTCACTTGGTCTTCATAATTTTTATTATTGTCACTGTCGGTACTTCGACACACAACACTAATAATGTCTACACACTGGCGGACCTCGTCGGACGACCGGCGTTGCTTGCATTTGCTATTGACTGGATTCCATGTTGTAGGCAGTCGGTATCCATCCTCTCTGTTAAAATTTTTATATTTCTTGATTTCAATCGCTTCACATACTATTCTGGAGTAATAGTAACAATCAGTGGATCAGTAGGTACCTGTTTACTTCGTAAAAAGGAATATCGCGAGAAGACCCGTTTTTGGTTTTGTTTATAATGTGTGCTAATCACGAAAGTTTAAAAAGTTTAGGTTGTGGATGTCAGATAGGCAGTTTTTCCATGTAAAATACTGGTATTCAGCTGCATAAGGTTAGACGGAAACCGACCCTAACATTGTTCAAAAAAGGTTAGACAGATGAGATGATATGAATAGTAAGAGAAACCCTAAAGTTTGAGTAACTACTGATCTAACATAGCAATTGATTTGTGGTCGGTCTAATCGAAAGTTACTAACACACCTATGTAGTTATAATTAAAGTGCTTTATATTATACAACTAACTATTTAATGACACTACACAAATAAATATATAGCATCAAAAACAAAAGGACACTTAGGTGTTGAAGTAGTCCATATTGCTGTCATCCAGAAACATACCCAGAAGATTAGCAGCATTCCCACGTTGATACGCAAAATACGCGCATTGTCGTGGAGTTGCGGATACTAGCCCGTATTACCTATTCCCATGTTGAATGGAAATGCCATTTCTTTGGTCAAAGGATGAGCAAGAGTTAGGTACATCACATAAAAGTGCAGAATTCAGTGTTTGAAAGCCAGTGGCGTGCACTCCATACATGCAAATAAGCTCTGCATACCCTGTAGTCCCATACATACATGCCCCTCGAAATGATAAATAACTTTAACGCAAGAAAAATCATGGTAATAACTATATTAATCTAACTTATTCGCTATCTCACTGTTTATAACGCGATTTACGCGCCATCTATTACTTTTATTTGAAACTAATTTCTTGAAGCGAGCGGCGACAACCGCGCAGGCAGCGCTCCCGGTGAGCATAAGCAGAACAACCGCGTGCTTATTTTTCATACAACGCAACCCGTGTAGTACACAGCAATAGTGTGACTGTGTGCGTGAAAATGTATGCGTGTGTTTAAGTTCTGGAAGCACAGCTTATTTTGCAACCCGTCCAAATTAAGAAGCCGTAAAAGCACCGCTTAGTTGTTGATTACAGAGGGTTGACTTTTTTAGTCGGATTGACCAAGGTTAGTTCGTATTATTATTTTGTAATTGTAAAGTTTTTATACGCTTTTATTCAACTTGCAATGTTTGTTTGTTTTTTCGCCATATTGTTTTGATTTGATTGTTTTCCTTGGCGCAAGTGAGTGACTGTATATTATTATGTAATTATTTTAATCATTTGTAAAAAATTGAAAATTATACCTGTGAGACCTGTGCTGCCGAAGTGTGTTAAATAAATTAAAAATCTGCCGCTTTTCGAGGTTATATTTTGAGGAAAAAGTTAAATTCATTGTAAACGGAAGGTGTGAACCCGGGTTTTATTTAACTCAAAAAAAAAGGTAATGCCTCTCATTATATTCATAGAAAAGTTTTGTGATACCTAATTATTACCTACTGGCAAACATGTTGTGTATAACACAAACACATTGTATTTTATCCCTTGCTTTTTGTTTACAAATCAAGATAAAAATAATATTTGGACCTTTATCGGATATTCAGATTAAAATATTTTAGATATTCGTTGTGGTCGCAAACAAACATCATGCGAAGCCAATGGCGCCGTGCGGTAAGAGTCAGTGTAAGATTAGGGTTATGGTAGGTGAGGTCGGGTAAAACAAACGGTCGGGAAAAAAAAACTTAGGTACTAGTTTCAGCTTGTTAAAGTTTTTATTTTTATTTTAGACGTGCATACCCTGTCTGAAATCTCTGTGCACGCCACTGTTGAAAGCCAGCCCAAAAATAGAAGATGATGCTGTCTAACCAACCAGTCTTACCAAGGGGTTTTGTATTACCCAGTAACTAGGTTGTGGAGGCAGATAGGCAGTTGTCCATGTAAAATACTGGTATTCCGATGCATATGGTTAGACTGGAAGCCAACCCTAACATTGTTGAGAAAAGGTTTGCCAGATGAGATGATGATGTAAAGATGATTTTATATCAAGGTATTTTTAAAGTGTGATTCAGTCTCACAGACAGTGTCAACCCAAAGATCTATTATGTTATGAATGCTGTTATGGATTAAATATATTTTATTTTCAGTGTAAAACATGTGACACAATTTGTCAAAGATGAAGATAGAAGTCCACTTTTTACAAAGTCAGGCAAACTTTCTGGTTTATCCCAGACAATTTATGACTTACTGCTCAGTGGTCTTCGTGGGAACCTTAAGAAAGAAGCTGTTCTTTCGGTTCTCAGAGACATTACTGTAAGTTTATATTATAATTGATATAACACAATTAATAAAAAAAGCAAAGACGACTGTACTAATAAGTTTATAACTTTGCAGGTATTGCATGCAGACATACCATCAATAATTTTAGATATAGTTAGTGTGCTTGATGCTGAGACCTGCACTGATGTGCCAAGTGAAGAGCGCACAAACTTCAACTACATAATTAGGGAATTGGAGTCTTTTATATCAGATAAACTTCTTAAAGAAAGATTAGAAATTGACACATTACAAGATGTTGGGACATTGATAAATAAAGTGTTTTATACTAAGTTCATAAAAATTAAAACCAAGTTGTAGTGAGTATTCATCATTCAAATTTTTTCAAATAATTGAATGCAATATAGCTACAGGTTTCTCACTTGTATATTATTTAACATATTTAACAAACATACTATTATGTTTTCATTTTCAGTTATAAGCAACGTAAGTTTAATTTGTTTAGAGAAGAAAGTGAAGGATATGCTAAGTTAATTGTTGAATTAAATCAGGAAGTAATAGAAAAAGCAGAATGGAAAAATTTATTGGAAATTATTCAGTCACTAATAGGTAAGTTCTATTAATAAACAACATTGAGACCAGCTTAGTGATCACACAATGCAATAACCGTGTTTTATCTTTTACTTGCTTCAATTTCAGGTTGTTTCAACTTAGATCCCAACAGAGCACTAGATATAATACTGGAGTCTTTTGAGTCCCGCACACATTCAGATCAATTATTCATACCTCTAATAAAGAACTATATGGGTGATCCTCAAGTTATTTCTGAAGTTTTAGGCTTCAAGTTAGGAAACATGGAAGTACTTGATAATTATAAGGAACCACCACCTCTAATGACTGTAATAGCTTTACTCTTACAACATCAAGTTATATCTCTTGATGACATATATCCATGGGTATGTATTTTTATTTTAATAGACTTGTAAAACTGTGGACGCTCACAATGGGCCTTATTAGAAGTCTAAAAGTCACCCAAAAGGCAACGAAGAGGGCTATGCTTGGAGTTTCCCTATGTGATCAAATCAGAAATGAAGAGATCCACAGGAGAACCAAGGTAACAAACATAGCCTGAAGAATTGCCAAAATTAAGTGGCAGCGGACAAGGCACATTGCTCACAGAACATGGGCCTCAAAGGTTCTGGAGTGGTGATGCTACGGCATTGGGTGGCCTCCCACAAATTGGACCAATGACCTTGTGAAGGCCGTACCACAAATTGTACCGATGACCTTGTGAAGGCCGTAGGAATCCGCTGGATGCGGGAAGCACAGAACCGGTCGTAGTGGCGGTGCTTGGGAGAGGCCTATGTCCAGCAGTGGACGTCTTTTGGCTGAAATGATGATGGGACTTGTAAATAACTTCATAAAATAAACTGAATAAAATACCGCAAATTATTTAATCTAGCTTCGTCCGGATGACTCCATAATGGGTAAAGAAGCAGATAAGGAATTAAAAACTGTCCAGGATTACATTCGTAAACTAAGTATTGTGTCTACCAAAGGACCTCAAGCCAATGGGCCAACTGAATATGTTGAAGAGAAAGCTGATCCTCAGGTACGTCTTAGTAGGTGGGATATCTTGCATGTAAAAATATTGCTTCTTTAAATTAATCCAATAATAATGTGAGTGAGCTTATAAAACATCTTACTATGTAAACCAGGAATACTGGAGCAATCAGAAGTTGGTGCTTTCTGAAGCATTGTTGAAGGTGAATGCTTGGCGTGACTTCGCGGCGCTGTCGGCTCGCCTGCCCACCAATATCATGCCACAGCGCCCAGCCGTCGCCCTTTGCAACATGCTACATGCTCTAGTTGAGCCTTTGTACAGAATGTGCGTATTTATTTTATAAACAGCCATTGATCTTGACATAACAATATGTTGCGAGGTAAAGCACATTTTTGTAAACATAATATTGTGTTATGTATTTACACAACTATGCAAATACTTTGCTTCGACTCCGATCGCGCGTCTTGAATGTTTTTCGGCACACAAATTTTACTGTGTCAAATAAATATAACCATTACAATCATTTATCACATTATTATTCCATTTCTGTTAAGTTGATTGCGCTGTGTAGCCCACGAAATTCAAATTTTCTTACGTTTTTTGGCAATTTGCAAGTCAGTATCAGCTTGTATCTTGATCAAAATATTATGATTAGCAGCGACAATGAAAAATATGTATTTACATAATTTTAACCATAAAAATCATTGATAGGTACTGTATCTCTAAGTTAGATTTCGTCCGGATTTGTCTAATTTCCGAAATCCGACCAGCAACCTCGGCGCATCTCCCCTTAAAATTAAATTGTCACAATTATTGATGTCTTCGCTTTCAGTAACTGTCGAGTAGCACCTAAAATAATAGGTAAACCTATTCCACCGCTCAAGTCAAGCCTGGCACCCCCAGCATGCAAAACATTTGAAGATATGAAAGACACTGTCATTCCTGCTCTGGTCTTGTTAGGACCATCACTTCATTATGATCCTATATTAATGTACAAAGTAAGTGGTACCTAATATCTTATTACCTCACCATAATACTTTATTGGAAAATGTATATCAACATTTAAAAACTTTTTCTAGATAATTCGTATACTAAGGACTGCGCGTTCTCTGAAAGAAGATCCCTTGCATCATGAAGCGCTTACAGTATTAGATGCCGCCATATTGCCAGCTCTGACTTTGATGGATGGTAATTGTTGTATGGCTGAGGAAGTTTATACCTTATTGAAATTGTATCCATATCAATGCAGGTAAGCTAATATAAATAGGGTTAGTCAAATTCAATACATTTTAATCAATACACTATAAAATTTGAATCTATTTGATTCGGAATTTGATTGTCTTCTATCTTGCTATAGGTATTGTCTATATTCTCGCTGGAAAAATGAAGCTGCCGAGAGAATACCGTCTTTGATGCGGGTGCGCGGCAATTCCCTGCAAAGAATCAAGCACATAATGAAACGTGTTTCTAAAGAAAATATAAAACCGCAAGGCCGCCTCATCGGGAAACTGTCGCATGCCGCGCCAACTTTAATTTTTGACTATATGCTACTGCAGGTAAATACTTTGTTGAATTATTTCCAATCACCTGCATAATAGGGTTTTATATCCATTTTTGAAAAGTGTCTCAATTAGATCTTTATTGCTAATAAGCCACTAAAATAAACAACATTTTTACTCAATCGATAAGTGCCATAAAAATGCATTTAAATTTTACATTTTCAAATTTCGCGCGAAAACGCAGGACGCAATGGACGCCATATTGCTCTGTGGCCATGACGTCAGTTGGGTGTGTAAACAAATACTTATATACACTTCTGGACACATCTATTGGCCCACCTTAGAGTTTAGGTTTCGATGGCCCCTATCGAAATATGATTGCTAGATTGAACAAAAACTGTTGATGCAGTTTTAAACCTAATACATTTTACCATCTTTTTCGATCGTATTGTTTTAAATTTGAATTCAGAATACCATACGACATGGAGCTACGCCTAACAAGTCGGATATGCGCCTTGTTAAAGGCAATTGATTTTTGAATAAAAAACATGTTTTATCAAATAAAGGTTTAATTTAATAACGCGTGTTGCCTCCATGGGCATCTACCACAGCTCTCATACGATTAGGCATAGAGTTTATCAACCGCTCTATGAAATTTTGAGGGATCATCTCCCATTCCTCTTCTATGGCAGTTTTCAACTCCTGCATCGTCTGGGCAACTGGCTGACGAGCCCTAACACGTCTTTTTAGCTCGTCCCACATGTGCTCTATGGGGTTCATGTCTGGGCTTCTGGCTGGCCAGTCCATAACTGTGATGTTCACATCCCGAAGATATTCCCTGACGATGCCGGCCGCATGGGCTCTTGCATTATCATGCATATAAAGGAAATTTGGGCCCACATAGTCCGCGTATGGTATCACGTGAGGTTCTAAGCACTCACGAATGTACCTTTCAGCATTTAATGTTGGCAGCCGTGGTCCTGTAACAACCTCAAGTTGAGTTTTGCCGCTCGCGGATATACCGCCCCAGACAGTCCATGAGCCACCGCCATAAGCAACCCTCTCTTCAAAGCAGCATGTGCGAAACGCTCTCCCTTACGTCGGTAGACCTTCTTCCTTCCATCATTGCCATGTAACACAATTTTAGACTCATCAGAAAAGAGTACATGGCTCCAATCTTGCTGTATCCAATTTAAATGACTGCGTGCGAAATGAAGGCGCGCTGTTCGGTGGGCTCGCGTTAGTTTGGGGCCATTAGCTGGCTTGTGTGGTACCATATCGCGTTCTTTTAACCTTCTCCGAACAGTTCGAGCGCTCACAGATACTCCGTGGAAGTCGCGAAGTTGGTTTTGTATCTCAATGGAGGTAAGGTGACGATTTCTCAAACTGGTCGTCACGATGAATCGATCCTGCCTTTCAGTTGTGACCCGAGATCGTGGCCTTCCTTGGCGACCAACAAAGCCGCCAGTCTCTAGGTACCTCCGATAAACATTTCGGACCGCAGATCGACTTAAATTAAGTTGAGCACTCACGTTTCTTTGGCTGTGTCCGGCCTGAATAAGTGCCACAGCTTGGGCGGCGACTTCAGGTGAAGTATCCATAGATTATTGATAGAACCTCACCTTAATGTTAAGAATAAGTAATGTTTGTTGCAAAACCAAAGATATCAATCACTTTTTCAAGAATTAAATTCAAGTAAACCAATAAAACCAAGTTTTCTTAGTATTCGATTGTTTGATATCAACAAACAGGCTCCAAATTGTCTTTTGTTTCTTTAAATTCTGTGTTCGAAATTCAAAAAAAGACTATTGAATGAAATTGTGAATGTGCCAGGTTCAAAACTGCATAAAAACTTTTTGCTCGACCTAATATAAAATTTTAGCTAGGACCAAACGAAACTGAAAATACAAGGTGGGCCAAAAGATGTGTCCAGAAGTGTATAAGTACGCTGATCAGTTGACAGTTGACACTTTTTAATTTACACATCCGTATGACGTAATAACATGGCGGCTACTTTCATGGTGTTGAAATCAGATTAAAAAAACGGAAAAAGTTGAATTGAATTTTAAAAGTTATATTGTTATTTGAACTAAAACTAACATTTTCCGACAGCTTTTTGCCTAAGCTATCTAAATAATATATTTTTAGATTTTTTCTCATATAGAGTAAAATACCGTATTATGACAAAATGTTAAACCAAAGAGGAAGCCTCACTAGCCGCCTGAGTTTGTTTCGCCATTTCTTCTCAGGGGTAGTCAGATAGGAAATGTCGATTCCATCTCACAATTTTTTTTTTTAATTTGACTTGTGAATGTGATTCCTATAATCTTATTCTCAGAATAAACAATTTCATTTAATTTCAGCATTAATAGAATATATTTATTTCATCAACTGATCAATACAGACTAAATCGCAACGGATAGTGGGGTCCTCATTATGCAAGTAGAATGAATTCTCTATATCTCAATCAGATCCAGACATACGACAACCTGATCGGACCAGTGGTGGAGTCGCTGAAGTACCTGACGTCGCTGTCGCTGGACGTGTTGGGCTACTGCCTGCTGGAGGCGCTGTGCGGAGGGCGCGCGGGCGGTGGCGCGGCGCACCCCGCCTGGCTGCAGGCGCTCGCGGCTTTCGCTGGCGCTGCCTTCAAGAAGCACAACATCGAGCTCACCGCACTGCTGCAGTTCGTCGCGAACAGGCTCAAGGCACAGCAAAGGTATGGGTTTGCTGCTTTTGATCATGCCTTTCACGGCTCTTCGTACCCATAATATTTTTGAAGAAGCTGCAAGTGTCTACTTGGGAATAAGCACGTGTGAATGTAGAGCCAGCCCTTTTGCGCGATGAACATTATACCAGTCGCCAACGAACTTTTTAGTCCCAATCTTTTATTGCACTGAGAATTTATATATATTTCAGTCAAGATCTACTGATCCTGAAAGAGATAGTTCAGAAGATGGCCGGAATAGAAGCAGCTGAAGAAATGACTCCAGAGCAGTTGGAAGCTATGGCTGGTGGTGAACTCCTGAAAGGAGAGGTATGTAATTTATAAGTCAACTATCTCAAATCTTCATTTGCTACTCAAGCTTATCTGCTAGTGGCCAGTGTTTTAATAAAGTAATATTTTCTATCAGGCTGGCTACTTTTCTCAAGTTCGAAACACGAAGCGATCGTCGGCTAGATTAAAAGAAGCTATCGTTGGAAATAACTTGGATATATCATTGTGCATTTTAGCTGCACAACAGCGTCATTGCTGCGTTTGGAAAGGTAAGTTCAAACACTTTCTACATGTTATTTGTACAGAATACCGATAATGGCCTAAATACAGTGGTCTTTGTGCATCAATTATCTGCAGTAAATATTGCTTGAATCATCAATCACTCAAGCCGATTCTAAGCCTTCTTTGTGATGGTGCATTTATAGATTGTGTAAATGACGTATTGACTTAATTTTTCTCGTTCAAATTCTAGAAGGAGACTATTCCTCAAGCAGTGAGCCACCTGGTTCGCAACTAAAAGTAGTTGGCCGACTAGCCGACCAATGTCAAGATGCTTTAGTACAACTTGGAACCTTTTTGGCATCATCGCATGCCCCTGATGAATATGCCGCGAGATTGCCACCGTTGCAGGTAAGCTTTAATATATTTACGTCGCATCGGTCTGTTTTACTTGTTTGTGGATGCGACGCATATTTTTTTTTATGTGTTAGTGTTTTTTCTTTGCGTCATGTTAACCGCAAATAAACATATTTTCTTTCTTTCTTTTTTAAAATTCTTATTGTACCTATGAAAATTCTTAACGTACCTGCGTCTCTCATTGAAATCAGCTCAGCTCAGCTGTTTATTCAAAATAGCAAAAGAAGCATTTTCACAAACAAAAACTGGGTTAAATATGTGTATTCAACCCAGTTTGTGTTTGTATTGTGTGTGTATGTTTGTTTATTTGTATATTCTCTTTTTTACAATAAATAAGTACATTATTATTTCTCAGGAATTGCTTCGAGATTACCATGTAGACGCAGACGTGGCATTCTTTCTTCATCGTCCAGTGTTGGCTCTAAAAATCACTGCTAAAGTTGAAGCTTTACGAAAACTATCCGACAGCAAAACAGATTCAATTGAAAAGAGCATAGAAAGATACACTCAGGCTTCGCAAGAGGCACTGGAACCCATTGTTCAGTCTGTAACCCCTATTTTGCCAAACAAAGTTTGGGAGGATATTTCCCCTGAGTTTTACGTGACCTTCTGGTAAGTAAAGAAATATCTTAAATCCTAATCAAACTGTTATTACGATCCCAATACATAATTAATATTTACAGGTCACTATCCATGTACGATCTGCGTGTTCCGGAGGAAAGTTATGATAGGGAAATCGATCGTCTAAAAGCTGCGGCGGCCAACGCAACAAAGGATACGTCTCAAGGCACTAAAGGAAAGAAGGAGCAGGAGCGTTTTAACGCTCTTATCGACAAATTGCAGGTGAGTTTGTGCAACTTAACATTTAACCACAGCATTTTGAGGTCTTGAGAAAAAAAAAACCTCATGAGTGCTTAACTGATTACTCGAGATTTTTTGGAGACTCCTTAAAATCGATTTTAATATTAGGTCTTTACCTATGAAATTGCCGTTCTGCAGTACTGGCCATTTCAAATCAAAATAATTTTTGTTTGGCTAAGAATTCTAATTTTAAATTAATTTTATTTTCAAACTCAAACTCAAAGCATTTATTTCAAATAAACCAATTACAGGCACTTTTGAATTGTCAATAGGTCGGTCAGTCAGAAAGATGAAGCTAGTTGCCCATTCAAAAGCGTAGTAGATCCCTATGGAGAAGAACGGGCAAGAAACTCCACGGACACTCTTTTAAATCATAATATTTTTACAAAATATTGGTTACATCGTTCAAGTTGAAAATATACATGTGAGAACAATGTAGAAAGACGTGCACGTTAAAAAGCGTCCGTAATAAAAAGATAATAACTAAAACAACTAAATTAAATATTAAAATTAAAAATAAGCCATGGCAGCTAAGAGACGACCACTCCCAACTGACGGCGCCCGTTCATTAACATGACGCATGGATCAGCACCAATTAGCTCAACCAGTTTGAAGGGAACTTAATGATCCAACACACACGCCACCATCAGCGAGACATTTGAGTGAGCATGACATACTCTCAACCGCCAGGGCACACTCAAGTCAGTGAAAGACGTACCCAGTAAAAGGTAGCTTAATAGTAGCTACATAGTGCTCACACGTGCTATGCAATTAAATAATACTAAGAGATTGAATCTAAACAATGCAAAGAAAACAAAAACATGGATATTTTTTCCAAAAGTAGTCATTTGTTTATTGATTAGTGTTACATTTTCATCGCATTTCAATCTTTTTCGTCATCATGGATACGTTAAAAATTCGAGTAATTATGGAATATGAGTACCGTCGTGGCAGCAACGCGGCACAAGCGGCACGCAACATCAACGATGTTTACGGAGCTAACACTACAAACCAACGCACCACTTGTTATTGGTTTGCTCGCTTCCGTTCTGGAAATTTCGACCTGAAAAATGAACCTCGCGGTCGTCCGAAGACTTTGGTCGACAATGACGAATTAAAGGCGATTGTGGAAGCTGATGATACACAATCTACGGCTGAATTAGCAGCAGCTTTCGACGTTAGCGTCAAAACAATATTGGTCCATTTGCGTCAAATTGGCAAGGTAAAAAAGCTTGACAAATGGGTGCCTCACGAACTCAATGATCGCCAGCGCGAAGTACGCGTCGAGACGTGCCTTGCACTGCTCAACAGACACACAAATGAAGGAATTTTGAACCGCATTGTTACCTGCGATGAAAAATGGATTCTGTTTGATAACCGCAAGCGCTCAGCAAGTTGGTTGGATCCTGGTTCAGCACCTAAACAATGCCCTAAACGAAAACTTACCCCTAGAAAAGTGATGGTCACTGTTTGGTGGTCTAGCGCCGGTGTGATTCATCACAGCTTCTTACCAAACGGGGTGAGCATTACTTCAGATGTGTACTGTGAAGAACTGAACACAATGATGGAGAAGCTGGCACATCTCCAACCAGCATTGGTCAATCGCTCGTCTCCGCTGCTCCTGCACGACAACGCGCGACCTCATAATGCACAGCAGACGGTCTCCAAGTTGCAAGAACTGGGGTTGGCAGCTCTCCGTCATCCGCCCTACTCACCAGACCTTGCGCCTACAGACTACTACTTTTTCCAGAATTTGGATAACTTCTTGGCGGGAAAAAAATTCAATACCCGAGAGGCAGTACAAAATGCCTTTGAAGAATTTGTTCGCTCCCGTCCAGCTGATTTCTTTAAGAAGGGCATCAATAAACTGCCACTGCGTTGGCAAAGATGCATTGATTGCATGGGTGATTACTTCGATTAATACAAATAAAAAATGCATGAAAAAAATTCGTTTAAATTTTTTCATACAAAACGGCAATTTCATAGGTAAAGACCTATTATAAGGTATGAAAATTTTATCAGGAGTAAAATATAAGCGTGTGGAGCGTGTTACGTTTTTCTGCGCAACGTAAAACAAAACGAACGCCTTTACACCTTAAAGTTGCTTTTTGTATAGCACTGATTCATTGAAGAAACCCTGCCCCTGTGGTCCTTTGTTTTCGTCCAACAGTAGAAAGTAGGAACAGCACAAAAAACAGGAGTAAATTCCCGTCGTGTGTCGGAGCTGACACACACACACTTTTATTGCCCAAATGTTGTTGTTGTGTTGTTATTGGTGTTGTTGTTGTAGCAGTAAATCAAAATATATTATTCTGCCTAAAATAGTTTTTTTATCTGACCATGAAGTCATCATCATAATGCCACTGCTGGGCGTAGGCCTCTCTTTTCTTGTGCCAATCCCTACGCTCCGTACGTGCAATTTATTTATTAACTTGAAAAACAATTACAATAATTAAAGACAGATTGAGATACCTACACATAAAAAAGAAAAATGATAAAGTGCATCGAAATTAACAACACTCATGAATCCTTCTCACTGTACTTTTGATATTGTAAGTATCAAACAACGCTCGGTTCCCTCAGGAGGAGCGACGGCGCCAGCAGGAGCACGTGGGGCGCGTGCGGGCGCGACTGGTGCGTGAGTGCCAAGGTTGGTTCCCGGCGCGCGCCGTAAAGTCCGCCAAGAACGAGACCGTGACGCGCCTCATGCAGCTGTGCCTCTTCCCGCGCTGCGTCTTCACCGCCGCCGACGCGCTCTACTGCGCTGAGTTCGTGCACACCGTGCACTCGCTGCGCACGCCCAACTTCTCTACGCTGCTGTGCTATGATAGAGTGAGTGTTGATAATAAAGTATTCCAGTAAGATACTGATAAGGATCTTGACCGTACTTCCGGTATTGTCCTATAGCTGTGGAACACCTCTCCACTCCTCAAGCACCTCAGGACCTGTTGCCTCTTTGTCGCTTTCACTAGTGACAACAACCGTTTCCATGGCCCATCATTGAGTGTGTAAGTAACCCACTGCCATTTTATCTGTGTATATTATATAACATTGGTCAGACATAGTTCTTCCATAGTTCAAGGTACCCGATCCACTATAGCCACCAAACCTATAGCCCGATATGTTTTGTTTCCAAGTCCTGCACCAACCGGGGGTTGTCCTTGGGTGTACTTGCATAGTGCATGCAGGGATAATCGTCGGCTGGTGCCTCCTCATCATTTAAAATTGTTTACGGGGCCTCTGCGAGTTGACTTCTGCCCCTCGTACTCCTTCCAAAGGTCCGGGACCCCAGGGTCCCAACATATGTCAAAGACAATTTAAATAAGACCCTCCACAAATATTTCCTAGAAACCGACGTGGGGATGCATCGAGATGTGGTCGCGTGGACAAGGGCCTCACTCCACTCTCCTTGGCGAAAGAGAACTGGCGCAAACCTGCAGTACTTGATACTAACGATCGTAAGGAAGTATGGCAAGGCAAAGAGCTTCACGGACGCTTTTTCCAGGCTCTCCATGGGCCTGATGTGGACTTTTTGGCGTCTGTATCCTGGCTACGTTTCGGCGCCCTCTTCGGGGAAACCGAAGGTTTTGTCTGTGCAATTATGGATGAAGTTATCATGACGAATAATTATCGGAAATACATTGTCAAGGACGGTACGGTTGACATCTGTTGGGCATGCCACCGTCCCGGTGAATCAATCCGACATATTGTTTCCGGTTGTTCTCGTCTTGCTAACGGCGAGTACTTGCATAGACACAATCTAGTGGCTAGGATTATCCACCAGCAACTTGACTTACAGTACAACCTTGTGGAGCCCGAAGTACCATATTACAGGTATGTGCCCGACCCAGTTCTCGAGAATGGTCACGCCACATTGTATTGGGATCGATCTATCATCACTGACAGGACTGTTGTAGCCAATAAGTCTGATATTGTGGTGATAGATCGACGAGAGCGCCATGGAGTGATTGTTGATATTGCTGTCCCTCATGACGAGAGTCTCGTGAAAGCTGACAAAGATAAAAAAAATCAAGTCTTGACTTAGCACACGAAGTTGTCGACATGTGGGACGTGGACTCTGCAATAATTGTACCGATAATCGTTACGGTTAATGACCTAATAGCGGAGAGCCTCGACCAGCAGGAGGCTCAGGAGGCTCTCATTGCGCGGCATTCAGCCGAAGTGCAAGGGCTTGATTCAGAAAGCAGTACTCCTGGACACGGCACGCATAGTGAGGAGGTTCCTCTCTCTAGAGCCCTGACCACTGGTAGCTTGGACCCTGTTCCCAATACCGGTGGGCTACTATTTTTTTATATTTTTAAAGGTTTTTTTAATTTATGTTTTTATAAAAATATAAAAAAATGTAAATGATATGTATATAAAAGAAATATAGGAATAATAATAATAATACCAGCCTATTATTGTCCCACTGCAGGGCAAAGGCCTCTTCTCATATAGAGAAGGCACGAGCATTGCTCACCACGGTTGTTAAGACAGGTTGACCATTGTCAGTAATGTTCAAAATAAACTTAGATGTTTAGGAGAGTGTTGCTGTCTGATATTTAGAATATTTTGTCTGTCTAGAATATGCGGGCATAGTGATATTTTTAGAAAGAGATTCATACAGAGTATACAGTTTGAATGACGAGCTTTACGAATCTTAACTTTTAGTAATCACCGTAAATTATATTTTTTCATTTATTGTCTCATTATTGCTCATTATCCATTATTGTAATAGTAATTATTTGTAATGTTGCAGTTGTTCTGCGACATCACGTACTCGGTCATGTCGTGCACGGAAGGCGAGGCGGCACGCTACGGAACGTTCCTGTGCAAGGTGCTGGGCACGGCCATGCGCTGGCATGCCGACAAGCTGGCCTTCCACAAGGAATGCGCGCACTACCCCGGCTTCGTCACAAAGTACCGCGTCTCCAACCAGTTCACCGAGGCCAATGACCACGTGGGCTATGAGAACTACAGGTAGACAGCTTCTCAGTTAATTTTATCATCTTCTAGATAGTATCCGACCGAAACACGGATTTCAACCGAAACCGTAATCGAATCGGCTTCTCTTCAAGTGCAATGTGTGTCATATCAGCATAGATGAGATGTTGTCATACATTCAAAATAAAGTATCTTTGTAGTGAGTGTTGGTGTGTATTTTTATGTTAGTGAGTTTCTGTGTTGCGAAAATACTAGAGACTAATAATGTCTGGGACTCAATGCCCCAAGCGACATCCATCCATCCTCCATCAAAAAAGGGTCTTCTTGTGAGGCCAGATTGGTCCAGTGACATCCAATTCTGAGTGAGACATTATTATATTTTGAAGATTTTTTGCTAACTTTGACTTGGCAAATCCACACCGCCAACAAATTTACACTTGGAAAGACAAACTAAAAGAGGATATAACTTACTTCGACAAGGAAATCAATTTTTGGATGGACACAGCTGAAACATGAGATAAGATCAAGAAGACTGCTAGCGAGATTTACATGAAACCTGAAATGGATAGTAGCAAGACCTCGTACAAAGACTTTGGATCAACACATCATAGCAGTGACATAAAAAAACTTGAGAATGCAGTTTCACCCCGCCAAAAGGTTCACTGGCGATGCTGGACTTGAAAGAACCTGGCGGCGACGTCGTTAAAAGAGCACATCCGTGTATGTCACCCGTCTCTCCACAATTCCATTGCTTACTTTAGGATTCATATCCAGTATGGCTCTATTATAATCCTTCCATATCTTAAAGGCACGTCTTCTCTACCATTGTCGCGCCCCCCTACCTATCGTCTACTCCTTGATAATGCAATGGGTCTCTGTTGCATCATGTGACATGAGACAACAGGCGCTAGTGTGAATCTTTAGGTTCATTCGAGGTATCGAGTCTGGTCAAACCACGCTGGGGTTGGTGCATTTCATTCATTAATTCATAATTGACATTATTTTCTGAGACCCATCGATTTTAGGATTCCATACCCAAAGGGTGCCCACGGGACCTTATCACTAAGGGTCCGCTGTTCATCCGTCTGACCCAGGAGACATTGAAACATAATAGGTAGACACTTAACATTTTCACAGTTTGTACTACTATAGTCGCTAAAACAACAAATAAAATAAAGTAATAAATTTAAGGGGGTCCCCAAAAATGAAACCGACCGATTAAGTTGAAATTTGGTACACATATAAACTTCTGTGACTCAAAGTAAAGTAAATGAATGAATTTTGATTATGGAGGTCACTTTTGGGGAGCAAATAAGAAAATTAAAAAAATAAGTTTTGCAAACTATCATGTGACATGTTAAATGAAAGGGCTAATATGAGGGCCTCAGTTATATTTTTTTTATAATTTAAAAATAAATAGTTTTTTAAAAGTTATTTAAGAAAATGGACAAAAATTGACCATCCCCCCCTATCTTCGAAACTACTGAGCCTAAATTTAAAAAAAAAAATACAGAAAATAGTTCTTTACCTGTAGATTACAGGAAAACCTATAAGAAGTCTGTGGTCTTGAAATGACATGGTAAATCTCTCAATATTGTGAGTACAAACTTACATTTACAGTTTTTCAGTAGAACAAGTTTTTCAACTACAATGTTAAGTTTGTCCTTGGGATAAATTCATCCCAACTACGGAACCCTTCATTGTGTGTGGTCCGACACGCACTTGGCCGGTTTTTTTTCCTTCAATGCCATCCTTAAGCCTACGGAATAGAAGTCGAAATCGGTTAAACGGACTGTAAAAAAGGTTTGTTTAAATGTAAATGAAGTATAGAGAGATGTATTGATGATTCTTATGGTTACAATTATGTAAATACATATTTTTATAGTCGAGCGCAAATCATATTTTGATACTGACTACTTGACACTGACCTGCAAATTGCAAAAAACTTCGAATTTCCAGGCTACCTTTGCACATCCACCTTGATCTTCTTTTGTATTTGGTTTTTGTGTACTAAATAATTAATACATCTTTTACTTACGTGTTATTTATAAAATATTTAATTATGATCGTATCATTCATTTCCAGGCATGTGTGCCATAAGTGGCATTACAAGATAACTAAAGCTATGGTAGTGTGTCTGGACTCGGGTGATTATGTACAAATACGTAACGCGCTTATTGTACTGATACGAGTATTGCCGCATTTCCCAGTACTTGCTAAACTGGCTCAAATCATTGAACGGAAAATTGATAAAGTAAGTTGTAATAGAATAGTTTTAGTGCTGTTGTGTTTGTTGATGCATGCCTGTTTGTACCTACACAAGTACGCAAGATATTCAATTTATGAGCGCCGCAATTAGCATAAATATAAATCTTTGTAGGTTAAAGAAGAAGAAAAAACACAGCGACAAGATCTTTACGTACTCGCTACGGGGTATAGTGGTCAGTTGCGGAACAAAGGCCCTACAATGATGCGGGAAAGTGATTTCCATCAGGTAAATTGTTTTTTTTTTTTAATAAACAATCGTCAGTCCGCCTAATTGTATAGTAGTCATTGCGAGCGCGACTACTGTCTGGGGGGTGCTGGAATCAATCCCCAGGTTGGGCAGTGTTATTTAGTTTTTTCAGCAGGAATTTCTCAGTAGCAGCCCATAGTCCGGATTTCGTGCCCGACTGATGGCTAAGTCTCGACCCCTCATACATGGGACTTAAGAACGTTGTATTGATGATTTTAATGAGTATAATTATGTAAATACATATTTTGTTAAACATACAGCCAGATCCAGATCAACAAATTGAAAAAAAACATAATGAATAACACCGGCTACCCTGGCGCTTTCGCCTTAAACACAACGTGCCGTTTTGCATCCTCGTCAAATTTAAGGGTGTGGTATAGACCATCAAACCGAACAACTTTTTCCATGGCACAAACATCGTAATCGCGAAAAAATAATAAGCCGTCCCATACATTTGCGTCGAGTAGGTATTGAAGTTTTTTATGGGACAGTTGAAAATTTTTTCGCGATTACGATGTTGGTCCCATGGAGAAAGTTGTTCGGTTTGATGTTCTGTATCACACACTGGAATTAGACGAGGATGCAAAACGACACGTTGTATAACTGGTAAAATAGGGGTGTAGTATTGAGCTCTGCCTATTTTCGTGTGTCGGCAGGTGGTCGACAAGCACAAGGTGGTGGGCGCGGCCGGCGCGGTGCCGGTGAGCGTGGCGAAGGACGAGGCTGCACCGGTCCGAGCTGAACAGGAAACTGTAGCGTCTCCTCTGCAACCCGTCGGTGAGTACTTCATCATTAGCAGTTACAAAAAATCAGCAAATAAACACGAACAAATAATATTATGGTTAGGTCTTAGGGAAAAAAACAAAGAATATCGATTTCATATTTGTTCAGAATGCCAATTCTCGTACTTAAAAAAAGTTCAACTTCTAGTCGCAAACTTATTTCAGTGACAATCAATGTCAAAAACTTCTCAAAAATGTAGGTAAATTACAGACGGCCATTTCTCGTACTTAAAAACGTTCATATTCAATTCGCAATCTCATGCCAGCGACAATCAAATGTCAAAAATGTTGGTAAACCCTATACAATTTTTGATAGATTGGGACTGAGATGAGACTGCGAACGTTGTTAAAAAATACGTGAAATGCCCCTCAGGTATTTTTACAGAGAGTCTGAGAATGGATGCGAACGTTCTTAAAAATTTGGGTATTGCTACTCAGATCATTTTGAACAGTGTTCGTCTCGATATTTTTGACTAGCGCTGTAGGTACATACATTATTCCTTAATTTGTAGAAATCGAAAAGAAGGAATCGAGGACCAGTGACAGACGTCGCGAAGAGGTTGATCGCGACAAGGAATCAAAACGGGAATCACGATCGTATGTAGTGATAAGTAATATTATAAATTGATATTTTTATTTAGATCATAATAAAATTATAACGTATTTAAAACCATTCTAGGTCACTCAAGGAAAGGGTTAAAGAAGAAATCAGAACTAAGGACAGATCTCCGCGTGAACGCTCGCATAGGGTAAATAAAGATTTCATAGACCTTACTTGATAAACAATGCAATCCTATGCATGATATAAATCATGTAATTTTCGTATGTATGCGTGAAAATTTTTTCTTTGTAAATTAATAAGATCATTTATTTTCAGGAGGAACGATACTTGGAAACGGTATCGCCACCACATGACCATCGCAGCGCTCCCGATGATCTAGAACGAGGTATGTTTATTGAACGAAACTCAAAACGAAGCAATGACTATTATTATTATAACTATAGATCAATGGGATTAATGTTAATATTATGTTTCACAGAGGTAAAACGTCGTAAAGTAGAAACCAGCGGCAATGGCAAGGTGAGTATTGTTGTAATAAACCGACCTTGCATCGCGCTCGCACCTGACTGAGGATTGGGCTGGACCGCGACCACGATGTGCTGCACAATCTCTACTAAAATAATATTATAAATCAAAAAAGTGTTCAAGATCATCGGGACTTTGTGAAAACCAGTGCAATAGAAACTATTGACTTTTAAAAGTGCTAAATAATATGTAAACAACAAAAAAAAAATCATAAAATTATAAGAAGCTGTGAAAAAAGCTTCGATAAAAGCGTCGTTTAAAAACAAACAACATCACTGGATGCAGTTTTTGAAGAGGATTTTGCCTTTGAATGCACGGTTGAAGACTAAATTATCATTCTACAAGTGAAAAATTAAACTACTTTCTTAAGATGGCAGTAATCATATTTGGAAAAGGATTCAATTTCTAATGAAAAACAAAATAAACCAAGTCAACAATTCCTAACTTAAGCAGAGCAATTAAAGAATAATTATCATTTTAATCTCATCTTGTTAAATGGAACGGGTTATGGTTGTTTCTATTGGAATCAACTCCTATACTTTAATCACAAAATCACGAAGAAGAGGATCACTATGGAATAAATCAAGTTGAAACGAAAATAAGGACAGCAAACCAGCGAAAACTTCATTTCAAAGATACCAAGAAGAAAATATCCTTATGAAAAAAACTGGAAGAAGTTTTCATGTTTCTGTAGACATAAAATGCAATATGCAACATACAAATCAGTGCCAAAGGGAAAATATCGTGTGTTTCGTAAGTCCATTCAGCCCAGTCCGATAAAATACGGTAAGGCTTGTTATTAATAAAATACATTGTGGTCAAAAGGTCCTGTGAATAAAGAAATGCCGAGAATTGAAGAAGAAAATGACAAGATATCAAAGAGGGATCATAATCACCGTCATTTTGTCGAAAGACGTCCACTATTAGACAAAGCCCTTCCACAGGCATCGCTACAACTGGTCAGTAATAATCAAGAGGAATACCAAGATTTAAAATATTAGCCACAATATAACATCCCAGCCACTACGTAGCAGTTAATCAAAAATAGAAAACGAAATACCTAGATGTATTAATGAAAGTTGACAAAACATGAAATATAGTCATCATCATCAAAAAAGCTGTAATATGAAATGGCATACTAACACAACAATGAGGGCTACATACTAAAATAATGAAAATTACATACTTTGAAGACTACATTATCATCATCCTAACCTCTTTCCCAAGTATGGAGCTGGCTTTCAGAACCTGATGGCTGATAAGGAATGATTATTGAATTCTATATTTTGCGGAAATCAAAGTAAAACTGGCTTGATATCACGCAATTCAAACTGGACCTGCTACTTGTTATGAACAAGACTTGATCATCGTCATGACAGTTAAAAAGGAGTGAAACGGACAAGAAGAAAAGCGTGAAGAATATGCTAATTAAAGTGGAAGATTTTTCTTTATTCATAGTCCCTTTTGACTTTTATTATTTTGGGCTAAAGGAAATATAATTTCGGCTTAAGTAATTCCCTTAAACTTAATTTGTTGTGCATAAATTAGATATTTTTACAGATTTATCAAATATTCATATTTATTTTCTGCAAAAGCAGGGTAGCAAAGAGATAGAGGAACGTTCACCAGAAAAGGAGAAACGAAAGGCTAAATTGAGGGGTGATGAACGTAAAGAGCGTAAGATGAATCGAAAAAGGGTAAGTGTTTTAAATATGAACAAAAACATAAAATCTATATTAATCCCACTGAATTTGAATATTTTAAATGAATCCCTCAATTTTGAAATCAGTCCTATAAGCACTATAAATAATTGAATCATGCTTCATTTCCGTTTCCTCAAGAATCGAGTAGTTACATGCATTCGACACCTAAAAGCAAATAAAAAGTCGAAATATGAAAACTACTTGTGTGCGAGTCGCATGCAGAATGGTGAGAATCGCCGTGTATTGTAAATTTGTTTTTATTAAATTCAATTAATGTAAATGAGGCTAAACATAAAAACAACCGTTAGATTCTATCGAAACGGACATTATTTAAGCCATATGCGCCATAGGCGTACTGTCAATTTTTACAGTTGCATAGTTTTCTCCGCGACTTACGAGTTGTAAGTCGTAGGTTCGAACCCTGACAGGCGCTTTGCTTGGTGTAAATTATTTCATCACCACTGCTCTCAAAACTGTGAAGGAAAAGATCGTGAAGAAACCGGCATGTCCTAGAACCAAAAATTCGAAGACATGTGGCACCTACCAACTCGCACTGGGCCCGCGTGGTGGATTACGGCCCACTCCCTCTCACAGAGAAGAGGCTTGTGTCCCAGCAAAGGGAACATTATAGGCTGAGTATGCTGTTTTCTCAAAATCAGGGATCATCATTAGACACCCTTCCGAGATCCATTTCTTTGATCTCGTCTGTTATATTTGGTTTGGTTTGTAGTAATCTTTCAACATATCACAAGTTTTGATCCTAATATTCATGTCTATAATTGTTGAGGACCTAAACTTATTTTACTAAATTATATTAATATTATTAAATAGGATAGAGCCGATGAATCTGTAATCTTGGAGCAGAAGAGGCGGCGTGATGAACAAAAAGGTGCGTTATGTCAATTTTTTTCAAGTGTTATTTATCATAACTTCAGCAATGTGCTCTGCGTGTTTTAGTGTCATTTCACGCCACTTTTTGACGCCTGTATTTTTGTCGGATTGTCTACTAGATTTACTGAACTAGATTTATCCAAGACTCTAGCACTTTGAGCAGTCTTTCAGGTTTTGTTTATCATCACTGATTTTATTTCTTAGGTTATTGCATTTTATAATTGATTCGGCTCATTGCAGTTCAGTGCTGGATATAGGCTTCTGCCAAGTTGCTCAACAAAAAAATGGTTCTCTGCATTCCGCATCCTGTTCCACACGGCAACCTTTTATCGGTGTCTCTTTTCTGGATAATTTCGGATATGAAATCCGATAATCCTTCATCCAAATCCTTCTAAGAAATCCAATAATAACTGACTAGTGGCTTGAGCGAGATTAAATTTGTGGACCAACCCGACCTTCAATTTCTACGTTTCAGCACTATATACACATACATGTCCCGGAATTAACGCACATCCTCTTAAGGGAGTCATTGTACTTATCATTATGTACAAATTTTATTATGGGACCAAACCTGAAATCGCGAAAAAAATCAGCTGTTCCTAACATTTTGACTTGCTGTAACTCGTGAACTATTTATCTGATTAAAATATGTCTGACACACAAAAGTTGCAGGAAATTGTATGCTCTTTAATTTTTGTCTTACCTATTTTTAACCTTGGTGGCGTTGGAGGGAAGAATTCTCGAAATGCTGGTTTTCGTACCGTTTTTCCAATATGGCGGCGCGAGCGGCGGTCGTTCAAGGACGCAAATTCCGAATAATAATTAGGACACCAAACTGCCAATAAACACACAACATACACTCTGCCAAATTAAATTAAAAAATTAAAAATTATTTATTGTCATAAAACATGGTACACCAGATATGGAATTCTCTGACTCCTGCACTAGTTAAAACTGTGTTGCAGGAGCCAGTGTCCTCCCGTAATAAAAAAGCACACAAGGTTTTATGATACATAATAACGATTCTAATTTCTAATTTTGCGCGAGGGTATATTTGTATATTTGTGCGCGAGAGTATCTGAGTGTGTGTGCTGTGTGTGTGTGATGTGTGTGTTGTGTGTGTGTGTGTGTGATATGTGTGTGCGTTGTATGTGTATGTGTGTGTGAGCTGTGTTTATATATATGTGAGTTGGCTTGCCTGAATTCCGTGACACTATAAATCAGATTAATTATGTTGTCGAGCAAACCATTCTTTCGAACATAATGAAATAGCAGATTAGCAATTTGGTTCAAGACGAATCAAATATGAATTTGTGTTACGCAATGGTGATGGTATTAATTACTATTTTATGTAATTTAAGTCACAACAGTCAATAGATTCTCTACCGCGTCGTAGTCAAGGGACTTCAGCCAGATGAAGATAACTTCCTTAAATTTATTGTTGCTTAATCTACGTAGGGAATTAATTTTATTGCATTTGTTTTTGGGGGCAATGAAGTTAAAAAAAACTCAAAATTAGAACTCTCCTTGACCTTTTGTAAGTCAGAACCTACCCAGTGACTGGACTAGTAGGTGTTTTTTTTCTTCAAATAATGTGAACCAACAATATCCTTCTGTCAGCTTCTTTCTTACTTTTGTTTCGTTTTAATCGTTTCCGTAAACAAGTTTTAAAGGCAGAGCCTCTATCTAACATTTGTGCATTGTTAGATAATATTTGATTTGACAGATAAGATTGTACGAACAGAGTAGTTGAATAATTAAATCCTCAACTTATTTCAGCAGTTATCAAAATGGGAAGCCATCAAAATGGTTCGCAAGAAGACCATCACTACGAAAAATACCATAAGAGGGTAAGATATGTCATTAATTTTATTGTTTATAGAGACGATTACAGACTAGACGACGTGACGGGAGGTTTTAGACTGCCTCGTTGGTTTAGTGGTCGCAAGCGCTACTGCTGCGCATGATGTTTTGGGTTCGATTCCCGGATCGGGCATTGTTGTTGGGTTCCAGATAGAAAACTACCTAGAATTTTTCAGTAGCAGCCCGGAGTCTGGTTGTTTATCGAAGACCATTGCCTTAAAGCATAATCTTGGATTCATCAGCATAAAAATAACCTAGCCACGTTCTTCCAGCCTCCTTCTAACAGTTCAATTGCAAACAGTCTGTCCATGAAAGTCTTGAAGCTGTCCTTGGACATGTTCTGAGGTCAGATGACGATTACGCAGGCTGGCGGTAAAGATAATCCGATCTTGTCGTGCTGTAGTGATTCGGTTTCGTGGTCCTCCTGGACAACGCACACGACGCCGCCAGTCTCCAGGTATCTTTGTACGGCAGAATGACTTATGAAGTTGTGCACTTACGTTTCGCTGACTAAACCCAGACTGAAGAAGTGCCACAACTTGCGCGGTTACTTCAGGTGCAGTATCCATAATTTGAACGTCAGAATGGATTAAAAAATAAGGAAAAATAATTTCGATACTCTTTTTATGCAAAACAAAACAAATAATGAAACAACTAACGAATTATGGATGCTTTAATCAATCAATCAAAACTTCTTGCTGAAGCAATGAATGAAGCTCTAAATGAATTAAGAGCGACAAAACTCCGTTTTTCTTGTCCTTTTCAAATTCGTGAATTCAAATTTGGAACAACAATGGTGATGCCGAAGTGATGGCCAGTATGACAGCTTCAAATCTGCATAAAAACTTTATCATTATTTTGATGTTTTAGACATGTAAACATAAAAATGCACGGTGGCTCGATTAAGGAGTTCGGGAGTGTTAATATTAATAACTTTATTTGCACACATTTGGAGAAGTTATGTTAATCTTCTATCCTTCTCTCGCAAAACGGTAATTGCTCTGCGCGAAGTTACTATGGCTTTCCTATCTTGTAAAGTCAGATTGAACTAGTGCTGGTTCTGTCTATCATAGACTTTAAAATTTCCAACTTTGCCTAAGATCAAATGTTATCCACATGATTGACCCTATCGAATCATATTATGTGCTGATGGTTTTATTTTTTCGTATTTGAGTTGGTTTGATTCTCAGATCAGGCAAGCGACTTTTCAAAAATGTTTAAATGCTGTATTTCTTCTTGTCTTACTTCTTTTTAGGGTTCCGTAGTCAACAAGGAACCCTTATAGTTTCGCTATGTCCGTCCGTCTGTCCGTCCGCAGCTTAGCTCAGAGACTCTTAGTACTAGAAAGCTATAATTTGGCATGGATATACATCATGCCGAGAATGTGGTAAAATAAAATCATTAAAAAAATTTTTTTTAGGGTACCTTCTGTACCTACACGTAAAGTGGGGATGTTTTTATTTTCTCGTCCACCCCATGGTGTGGGGTGTTGTTGGATGGGTCTTTCAAAAATATTATGGGTTTGTTAAAACAATTTTTCGATTTAGGGATCCGTAATATTAAGCTTAGTGCAAATTTTTGTTAGAGTCAAGTGTCCCCCCCTTCCCTCCCTGCTAGCTATACGGTTAGTTTTGGATGGGGGAAAAATTCACGGTAGTAGTAGATGTATATAACGAAGTTAAAAGGAAAACTATCACAGCTAAGTAGGCTTTTCAAGTTTACCGAGTAATAGTCAACCAACTTACATTTGCAGTTGGAATATATGGGAGACCATGTTTTTCAACTACAGTGCTAAGATTGTTCTTGGGATAAATTCATCCCAACTACGGAACCCTTCATTGTGCGTGGTCCGACACGCACTTGGCCGGTTTTTTGTTATGTGTTTTGTGTGCACCAAATAAATGTTTTATCTATCCTATCTATCTACTTTAAAAATTGGTAGCAGTATTTAGGATATTTTCCAGAGTCCTTTTCAAGTTTCCACTCTGAACCTGTAGGTCAAACACACAGAACAGACAAAAGAGGTTAGAAGGGCCTTGTGGGCGGGGCAGGCGCGCCGCACATGTGATCAGACGACCATATGTCAGCCGAAATTTGTTTTACCAGCGAATAGTCGCGCTCTTACTGTGACAGCGTACGAAGCTCCGCTAAAAAAAAACAATTATGGCGTTGTTGCGCTATTATAACGTGTCGGAAAAGAAGCCAGGTGTGTATCGTAGCCCTAGAAGGGATTTCTTTTCACCGGTAAGTCCAAAAACCTTAAAATACAAGTGATAATTGTAATTATTACAATAGCATTGTGTATTGTAATGCAATGTATTAGCGTGGCTAAGTAGAGGAGCTCGTGGCTAAGTAGAGGAGCTCGTGGCTAAGTAATAACAGCCGCACGGGTCGATCCATCAGGTTAAGCTACGCTTGCCGGGGTTGGTCCGTGAATGGATGACCATCTTTACATACCGAGACTCCTCCGTGCCTCGGAAAGCACGTTAAGCCGTTGGTCCCGGCTGTCATTCGTGGATCTTTGACAGTCGTTACGGGTCGTCAGAAGCCCGAAAGTCTGACAATCAGTCTTACCAAGGGGTCTTTTCGTATTACCCAGTTAATGGGTTGTGGAGGTCAGATAGGCAGTCGCTCCATGTAAAATAATGGTATTCAGCTGCATCCGGTTAGACTGGAAGCCGACCCCAACGTAGTTGGGAAAAGGCTAGGCAGATTGATTGACAATAGCATTATGTAGTTTGTAGACAAAAGCGATACACTCGCAAACAGATCCCAAATTATACATTGCTTGTAATGCATGGGTGCCATCTTGTATTACGTGAGCGATCGCGCAATATATTACGTTCACTGCGAAAGTCGCGTGCGCCGAGTCACAAAGCTTGAATTAAGCGAAATCCCTGTGTATCGATAGGGTTGTATCAAGTTGTAAACAATGTCGATATTAAGTATGTGTGTATGTACGTGTCGTTTTGCATCCTCGTCTAATGTCAGGGTGCGATACAGAACATCAAACCGAACAACTTTCTCCATGGGACCAACATCGTAATCGCGAAAAAATTGTCAACTGTCCCATAGAAAACTTCAATACCTACTCAACGCAAATGTATGTGACGGCTGATTATTTTTTCGCGATTACGATGTTGGTGCCATAGAAAAAGTTGTTCGGTTTGATGATCTATACCAGACCCTTAAATTTGACGAGGATGCAAAACGACACGTTGTATACAAATGATTATTATCAGTAATAATAAAATATTACCACCGATTATTGTTTATTGTATTGTGTATGTAAATCAAAGAAAATTAGAATTTCGCGGCTATATCGGATATTCCCCCCTTAATTTGACATTATTATATGTATGTTTATAGGAAGTCCACACTATCGTACCCCGTCTACCCCTCCCGAAATTAAAGTTAATTGCAAAACTTAAAGTAACAAATTTATAGTATATTTTATCGATATAAATAATCGACATTATTTTTGGTGGCCGTAACATGTACGAGAAATAAATTGCTTTTGCGCGTCTGTGAGTGTACGTCAAGCGGAGTGTTTGCGTTAGTGTGAGAACCAATAGCAAACTCGCGATCTAAGTGCGTGTGGTTTATTTTGTGTGCGTAATGCGCGTTACGTATTGGTTTCTTGCTTGTAGTGGAGTTACAGAGTGGGGGACAAGCGGCGACACGCGTTCTAATACAAATCAGGAACAATTTCCTTTCTAACCTCTTATTATTATTATTTATTTTATTTTATTACAATGATTTACTTAGCTTATAATTAAAAATAAGCCCCACAAAACCATGTCAATAGTTTGACTGTGGGGGCTGGCGAGTCTATATTATTATTACTTAATATTATTAAAATCTTAAACTCTTTACTTTAGGACTTAGGTAGCACTGTAGTTAACGTTTCCAAATAATATCTTTTTAATTTATTTCTGAACCTGTTTGCATTGGCTTCGCTCCTTATGTCCGCCGGCAGGCTATTCAATAGGTATGGTATTCGTTTTTTTAAAGTTCTGTCACCATAATAATTGGTGACTCTGGGTACCTTGAATTTGCCGGCAGCCATAGATCGCGTATTATAAACATTGAGTACATGAGATAAGTTATGCTCTTGAGTGCCATGATGGTTTACTGCTAGAAGATATTTATGTTTATAGCTGATCGGTAGAATTTTACAAATTTTAAATAGCTTCCTATAATCTCCTTTACAATTGTTTTTCGTTTTTTGTGTAACAAGCAATTTTAAGAATCGAATTTGAAGAGCTTCTAATTTATTCAAGTTGGTTTTAAATGTTAGTCCATAGCTGTCAAGAGCATAACTCATAATTGAATCTACTAATGACATGTATATACATCTTAATATATTAGTGGTAACTTTAAAGCTTAGATGGTACATTTTACTTAACAATATTCTTAATATATTAGTGGTAACTTTAAAGCTTAGATGGTACATTTTACTTAACAATATTCTTAATTTACTACAAATGTATTCTATGTGTTGCGACCAAGAAAAGTTCTCATCTATTTTCATACCAAGGTAGGTTACACAGTTGACTCTTTCAATAGGTTCACATGTACAGCCCAGTAAATTATTATGATGGCATGTATAAGTATGAGCAAACAAAGGCGGAGTCGCACTATGAGGTCGTAGATATGGCGAATGTATTAGCAATAATTTAGTTTTAGCAGCGTTTAATATAATGCCGTTGTCGTGCGACCATTTAACAACAGAGTCTATATCTTTCTGAACTAGCTGGCTAACATCGTCTACAGTGGCGGCTGGTGCCTTAGAGAACCGGTGGTGCACTGCATGGGTTTAGTGAATATTTTCAAATAAAAAAAACCGGCCAATTGCGTGTCAGACTACGCACAATGAAGGGTTCCGTAGTTGGGATGAATTTATCTTAAGAACAAACTTAACATTGCAGTTGAAAAACATGTTCTCCCATACATTCCAATTGTAAATGTAAGTTTGGACTCACAATATTGATAGATTTACCATGTTATTTTAAAACCACAGACTTCTTATAGGTTTTCCTGTAATCTACAGATAAAGATCTATTTTCTGTATTTTTCTCAAAATTTTAGGCTCAGTAGTTTCGGAGTTAAGGGGGGGAATGGTCAATTTTCGTCTATTTTCTTAAATAACTTTAAAACAATTTATTTTAAAATTATAAAAAAAATATATTTGAGACCCTCATAGTAAGCCCTTTCATTTGACATGTCACACGGTGTAGTTTGCAAAACTTTTTTTTTTAATTTTCTTATTTGCCCCCCAAAAGTGACCTCCATATTCAAAATTCATTTATTTACTTTACCCGTCCGTGTTTGGGACACAGAAATTCATATGTGTACCAAATTTCAACTTAATAGGTCCATTAGATTCGGAGCAAATTGGCTGTGACAGACGGTCAGACAGACAGACAGACACACGAGTGCTCCTATAAGGGTTCCGTTTTTTCCTTTTGAGGTACGGAACCCTAAAAATATCAAATTTTTACCTTATGAACAGGACACCCGCCGTTTCGAGACAATTACATGCCTCGCGTGGTCTAGTGGAAACTGGCAGGTACAGCGAGGCGCAGTGATGAGATGCAGTTGACGACACAAATAAAACGACGAAAATTGTTTCTCTTCTACTCGCACAACACTCACAGTATCCGAAAATGCACTAGATGAATCCCACGATTTAAAAATATATATATATTAATTTTGGAAATGTCTATTTTATTTATACTTTAAATCGATTCTGCGTTCCTTTTTTGAAAAAAAAAAGCATTTAGTCGCTCACATCCACATAACCATTTTTTTAGCATACATTTCACTTTTGAAAGTTCTCGTGAACGATTTATTTTTGGTTTTACATTCCTGTTTTAAATTGAGGAAAGGTCGGGGCGGTCCAGCTGATTTAATGTCCAGTTTATTTTGATAAGTCCTGTTGCTTTTAATGTAGTCAATATTGTATTTTACACTCATTTTTACTCACAAATTCGTCACTATTTCCTTAGATTAGTAATTACGAAGGTAACAATAACTGCGCGCGCGAAAAGTAACAATAACAAGTGCGTACTGCGTGGGTCAAGGTCTCGGGTCATGCATTATTGCATGCGACCCGCGCCACCCGCGCGCCCCCCGAGCCCGAGTCCTTCGTATTCTTTCGGCAATTTCCGGGTGCGTGCGGCGCACGTATCTATCTTAAAAATGGCATACATTTTGTACTAAGCACCTTCCGTCTCACGCGCCCGGCGGTTTCCATCGTCTTTCATACAAGTTGTTAGAGCTCGCTGCGTGCGCTTTAGCGAGCGCACGGTGCAGTTTTTGTTCAAGCAAAAATAAGATCTAATTCTTTTGCAGTAGAAAGCAAAACAGGTCAGCTTGATTTTGTTTAACTCGAATAACAAAACCATGTAATCAGTGTAATTTCTGTGTAGGGTAGAATTAGTATGGATGTTATAGGTATAGGTCACTATTTTGAAAGTTTTTATTTTATTTATTTATTTATTTATTAAAACTTTATGCACAAGTAAAAAAATACCGTACAAAGGCGGACTTAATGCCTGAGGCATTTACATTATACACTTCTGGACACATCTATTGGCCCACCTTAGAGTTTAGGTTTCGATGGCCCCTACCGAAATATGATTGCTAGATTGAACAAAAACTGTTGATGCAGTTTTAAACCTGATACATTTTACCATCTTTTTCGATCGTATTGTTTTAAATTTGAATTCAGAATACCATACGACATGGAGCTACGCCTAACAAGTCGGATATGCGCCTTGTTAAAGGCAATTGATTTTTTAATAAAAAACATGTTTTATCAAATAAAGGTTTAATTTAATAACGCGTGTTGCCTCCATGGGCATCTACCACAGCTCTCATACGATTAGGCATAGAGTTTATCAACCGCTCTATGAAATTTTGAGGGATCATCTCCCATTCCTCTTCTATGGCAGTTTTCAACTCCTGCATCGTCTGGGCAACTGGCTGACGAGCCCTAACACGTCTTTTTAGCTCGTCCCACATGTGCTCAATGGGGTTCATGTCTGGGCTTCTGGCTGGCCAGTCCATAACTGTGATGTTCACATCCCGAAGATATTCCTTGACGATGCCGGCCGCATGGGCTCTTGCATTATCATGCATAAAAAGGAAATTTGGGCCCACATAGTCCGCGTATGGTATCACGTGAGGTTCTAAGCACTCACGAATGTACCTTTCAGCATTTAATGTTGGCAGCCGTGGTCCTGTAACAACCTCAAGTTGAGTTTTGCCGCTCGCGGATATACCGCCCCAGACAGTCCATGAGCCACCGCCATAAGCAACCCTCTCTTCAAATCAGCATTGTGCGAAACGCTCTCCCTTACGTCGGTAGACCTTCTTCCTTCCATCATTGCCATGTAACACAATTTTAGACTCATCAGAAAAGAGTACACGGCTCCAATTTTGCTGTGTCCAATTTAAATGACTGCGTGCGAAATGAAGGCGCGCTGTTCGGTGGGCTCGCGTTAGTTTGAGGCCATTAGCTGGCTTGTGTGGTACCATATCGCGTTCTTTTAACCTTCTCCGAACAGTTCGAGCGCTCACAGATACTCCGTGGAAGTCGCGAAGTTGGTTTTGTATCTCAATGGAGGTAAGGTGACGATTTCTCAAGCTGGTCGTCACGATGAATCGATCCTGCCTTTCAGTTGTGACCCGAGATCGTGGCCTTTCTTGGCGACGAACAAAGCCGCCAGTCTCTAGGTACCTCCGATAAACATTTCGGACCGCAGATCGACTTAAATTATGTTGAGCACTCACGTTTCTTTGGCTGTGTCCGGCCTGAATAAGTGCCACAGCTTGGGCGGCGACTTCAGGTGAAGTATCCATAGATTATTGATAGAACCTCACCTTAATGTTAAGAATAAGTAATGTTTGTTGCAAAACCAAAGATATCAATCACTTTTTCAAGAATTAAATCCAAGTAAACCAATAAAACCAAGTTTTCTTAGTATTCGATTGTTTGATATCAACAAACAGGCTCCAAATTGTCTTTTGTTTCTTTAAATTCTGTGTTCGAAATTCAAAAAAAGACTATTGAATGAAATTGTGAATGTGCCAGGTTCAAAACTGCATAAAAACTTTTTGCTCGACCTAATATAAAATTTTAGCTAGGACCAAACGAAACTGAAAATACAAGGTGGGCCAAAAGATGTGTCCAGAAGTGTATTATATAATATATTTAATAATAAATTATACAGGGTGTTTGGTGCATCGTTTGCCAAATTGAATTGGCCGAAAGAAGAGGTCATTTGCTATCGCTTCAGGCTCAAGTACTCATTTTTGGCCACACCGGTTTTTTTATTACAACTTTCTAATTTTTATTTTGAAAAAATCCAAAACTCAGCATTAAAGCTTAAATTAAAAAAAAGTTTTAAGTGTAGTCGTCAAATTTCATTTTTATTTACATATGTACTGTTGTATGGCTCTATCAAATTTAAAATTACTTGCCAGTTACATCTAGTTTTTTTTTAATAAATCACAAAGTTTTTGGAAAAATAAAAAATGAACTTAAAACTCAACTTTAAATAGCTATAAAAAAAAAACTAAAAGCGATCGGGATCTTCGAATTATTTTAAAAAGTTCTCTAGTCTATCCCCTTTCCAACGGTATGCAATGTGTTAAAAAACTCTTTTAATATCTTTAATAATTAGCTAAATGTGTAGTCGAGACACATCAGGCTGATATTGGATATTACGTTTAAAACACTAGTTTTCGCATAAATTACATGCTATTAGTAGATAGATACTGTTATCTCACGTCTTACGTAGTCTCTTATCTCGTTCTTACATAGGGAACTTTCCTCGAAATTGAAAAAAAAATACATTATTACAAAAATAATCATTTATTAATAAGTAATTTAATTACATACTAATCTTACAAGTCTTGTTCAAACTGTCTACCACTATTGCGTATGCACGCGCGACATCTTCGTCTTATCTCAACTGTAGTGGTGCGTAAACGCATTTCTGCTTTGATCGTCATGAAAGCCGCCTCAATGCGTTGGACTAAATCATCTCTTGTCTCAACTTCCGTGGCGTAGACGAGTTCTTTGGCCCGTCCCCAGACGTAAAAATCCAACGGAGTTAAGTCTGGAGAACGTGGAGGCCAAGGAATAGGGCCATCCCTCCCAATCCATGAGTCCGGGAATGCATCATTCAAGTACTCCCTGACGGTTATTCTCCAATGAGCGGGACAACCGTCATGTTGGAAAACAAAAGACCTGTCTTCACTGAAAATTGGCAAATCAGCTAATAATAAGGGCAACTCTGTTTGCAGAAATTCTAATTCTTGTAAGATTAGTATGTAATTAAATTACTTATTAATAAATGATTATTTTTGTAATAATGTATTTTTTTTTCAATTTCGAGGAAAGTTCCCTATGTAAGAACGAGATAAGAGACTACGTAAGACGTGAGATAACAGTATCTATCTACTAATAGCATGTAATTTATGCGAAAACTAGTGTTTTAAACGTAATATCCAATATCAGCCTGATGTGTCTCGACTACACATTTAGCTAATTATTAAAGATATTAAAAGAGTTTTTTAACACATTACATACCGTTGGAAAGGGGATAGACTAGAGAACTTTTTAAAATAATTCGAAGATCCCGATCGCTTTTAGTTTTTTTTTTATAGCTATTTAAAGTTGAGTTTTAAGTTCATTTTTTATTTTTCCAAAAACTTTGTGATTTATTAAAAAAAAACTAGATGTAACTGGCAAGTAATTTTAAATTTGATAGAGCCATACAACAGTACATATGTAAATAAAAATGAAATTTGACGACTACACTTAAAACTTTTTTTTAATTTAAGCTTTAATGCTGAGTTTTGGATTTTTTCAAAATAAAAATTAGAAAGTTGTAATAAAAAAACCGGTGTGGCCAAAAATGAGTACTTGAGCCTGAAGCGATAGCAAATGACCTCTTCTTTCGGCCAATTCAATTTGGCAAACGATGCACCAAACACCCTGTATATATTTTTTTTTTATTTTAGTTATTTTTTTTTCCACATGGGTCTCATTTTCATGGTACCTGAGGTCGCTGAAAACGATAGTGGGGTCAAAATGAAAATCCAAGAGGGTGGCTGCGAAAATTTTAAATTTTTTCGACAGGTGTAATTTTCATGGTATTTGAGGTCGCTGAAAACGATAGTAGGGTCAAATTGAAAATCCAATTTGGCGGCTGTGAAAATTTTCAAATTTTTCGTCATGGGTGTCATTTTCAAGGTTTTTGAGGTCGCTGAAAAGGATAGTGGGGTCAAAATGAAAATCCAAGATGGCGGCTGCGAAAACTAACAAATTTTTCACCATGGGTGTCATTTTCATAGTTCTTGAGGTCGTTGAAAACGATAATGAGGTCAAAATGAAAATCCAAGATGGCGGCTGCAAAAATTTTAAAATTTTTCGTCATGGGTGTCGTTTCTATTGATTTTGAGGACGCTAAAGCCGATGAGCTTGATGATGATTTTGATGAATCAAAATGGATTTTGACAAAAAAAAAAAATTAATGTTTTGCAGTCGCCATCTTGGATTTTGATTTTGACCTCCTAATCGGCTTTACCGTCCTCGAAAACCATGGAAACGATACCCTTGACGAAAAATTTTAAAATTTTCACAGCCGTCATCTTGAATTTTGATTTAACCCAGTTATCGTTATCAGCGACCTCAAAAACCATGAGAATGACATACATGTCGAAAAAAATAAAGTAAAGAGAAAAATAATAAAATTAGAAAATAAGCAGGCACTCAAATGTCGTTTATAATAATAATAATGTTGGTGACGATGTTGATCTCAAATAAATAAATTAATTAATTAATATCGTTTACTTCGGACAACCCTTGCTGTTGCGACAATGTCTAGACGTTGTCGGCATTTACCACGAAATCAAAGGCGTCGTCCTACTGTATGTTTTTATACTGTGGTTGTGCCTTTATGCTCTTCAAGACAGTCAGGACACAGGTTCCCAAGCGATGAACACTTAAGAAAAAAGTGGATTAAATCTGCCTAGCCTTTTCCCAACTATGTTGGGGTCGGCTTCCAGTCTAACCGGATGCAGCTGAATACCATTATTTTACATGGAGCGACTGCCTATCTGACCTCCACAACCCATTAACTGGGCAATACGATACCCCTTGGCTTACCAAGGGGTGAACCCTCGACCCGTGCGGCTGTTATTACTTAGCCACGAGCTCCTCCTTAAGAAAAAAGTGGATTATAGCCATTAAAAGGGACAAAAGTCCCTTACAACCCCTGAAGGGATTTTTTTAAATTTGAATGAATTCATCTATGCTGATTAGATGAATTCTTATAGTATTCTCAAAAAGTAAATTAAAATTTTGACATTTTAATTTTGAATTTTGAGTTTGTAATTTTGAATAAAATTTTGATATTGTAATTCAAATTTAATTTAAATTTTGACATTGTCATCTCTGTCTTTGCTTTTTTTTGTATTGATGTCTAGTGCGACTAACTTTGTATGCCATAAATGACAAAACATGTAGCTACCTCATACTAATTATAAGACCTTTAGACTTTACTCATGTTGTACAAAATCCCCCCCCCCCCCCCCGTGAGCAATGACAGACATCCCTTTTTTTGTGGATGGGAAATCATCAAATGACTTGTCCCGCTCTGGGCGGAACCCGTGTTCCTTCAGTTGCCTGTGCCAGTGCTACGGTATCTCTTTCGAACAACCTGTGACCCCGGCGGCATCGGCCCTATCGATCCCATCACTGCTGACATCTCTTTGAGGCGCGCGTGGAATATGACGCGCCGTCGACCCGGGCCTGGTCTTTACCGGACGGTGAGCTACCCATTGCTCGCCGTCCGCAAGCCCGCGCCTACGGTGGCCGGGAATCGGCTACAGATTCCTGCCGCCCAGGGCGTCTCCTACGGCGACTAGGGGCGTGGTGAGGGCGGGACAGTTGCCTCTCCCTCACGCGTTCCGCTTCCTCCTTCGCAAGCATTACTGCTTCGCAGAAGGCCTTCCATGCACTCTCGCTCCGTACCATTGCCTGGACCAGGTTCAGGTGCGGTCGCCGCCGCCGATTGCCTTCGCGAGAACACGGTGGTGCTCTGCCCAAGCCGAGCAGACCTCCACTGTAATAGCGGACATCCCTGCCATTGAAAACATTTGGTCTTAAATGAAAGGATATAAATACGTAGCTATTAAAAATGTTGCAATGAATGTGACAACAATCAAAGAAATTGTATTGGAAAAAATCAATATGATTGAAAAAAAGTATGTGATCATTAAATAAAATGTGAGGAAAATATAGAAAATTTGATTTGATGTTTGATTCACACATGGAAAATTTTATAACAAATACCTGTTCGAGTAGTGAAGAAAGTGATCATTCCATCGCTAGTGAACATACTGACACAGCTACATCAGATGAAGAATTTTTCTTGACTGAATTGAAGATTAATAACCGGATAAATATTTATTTTAGTTGCATACCTACATGTCGAACATAAGAACCTCCTCTTGTTGGAAGTCGGTTGAAGAAGTATTTTATTTTGTTTATATTTTTATTAATTTATATGGTATACTGTACATAATATTGAAAAGGAGTAAATATTATTATAAATACAGAACCTTCTTTTTTAAAGTCGGTTAAAAAGGAAAATAGTTTTAAACCTTTATATAGTTCACACGGAAATCAAATCAAAACAAAACAACAATAGAGTACTTAGTTCTGAATTCAAATTAATATACGCGATTAATCTAATAATTGTATGACATGGAAATTAGCATTCGTTTGTATTCGGAAATGCGATGATTGCCGAAGGACATTAAGAAAATAGTTTTACTGTACTTAACTGTGGTTCAAACTGAGTTTTTCTATCAGTTTGTTCAGGGATCAATTTTGAGGTGTGTCTTCTAGGCGATGTCCAATCGTGAGCTAGATATTAGAGAAATCGATGAATTCTCTCCAAAATCGCCGTTGTTGTGTTGTTGTTGTTGTTGCTGATAGTTTTTGATTTCGCCATGAAGTCCCATCTCAAAATTCACCTGATAAAACCTACATAGAACTGAATTTTATTAACTTTCATTAGCAACTAATTTTATTCATGTCATTTCAATTTATTCTAAAACATTTTTTCCACAGGAGAAGTCGCCCTTCCGAGATCGTTCACATGAAGAGCCCAGAGATACCAAACAATATCCTTTTTAATAGTATTTTTTTTATACTTACTCAAACTTTTTTTTTGCACAGGTTTCCTGTTAAAAAAAAGATTAAGGAATATTTTTGTAATTTTAATGACTGCCTGAAGATCCTTGTAACCGCGCGACTGCATTGATTCATGTGGTCGGTTGTCACAAACGCGCAGCAGAAATGATACAGTCGTATAGTATCGATTGGGCATCGCTACTACATCGAATTAACAGCTGGTTGCACAATTGAAAGCTTTTTGAAACATTGTTACATAATGATCACCATGTAACGTTTCTGCAGTAAATGAGTGTATCGCTGGGTGACCTGGCCTGGGTGCAATATGTAGGTATATTCTACCCAGTGATAGAGGTTTTATTGCCAAAATAATAAATAAATTGATTGCCTTAACACGTGTTTACTAGACGGTCGAACGAGTCTAAAATAAGAAGATAAACAATGATGCAAAAGGAAGATATAACCTCCACTTTTTTTGAAGTCGGTTATAAATGGATAAATATGCAATTGTGGTTCGATTTTATGATAGATAAAATATTAAAACCACATAAAATTGTTTTATTTGGCGTCACAAACTCATTGCAGTTTTATTTAACACTACGGCGATATAGTATAATAAAAGCAAATTGAAACGGGATCCAAACAAAATTGTCCATAAATCATGCTAGAGAGCTAATTGGCTAATTGCTGTGTTTCATTTTGATTTGCTTCACTTATGCTGCATGGTCTATTCACTATTAGCAAGGGTCTGGTGCGTTGGTCTAGTGTTGCTGCAGATCAACATGAGATCTGGTTTAGGCCAAATATTAAGTAATGGGATTTTTCGGTCAAGAAATTCTCAGTAGCAGCCGGAGTCAGTAAGCTAGCGGTGTGACACCCGTCTTGCGCCTGATCACTCTGGTCGTGTCGCATTGCCGCCTCTTTAGAGCATGAGAGTGAGGGAAGAGAGAGAGCGTGGAACTGGGTTGCATTCGCATTGACACTTGTACACTATAATATCTAGTCTGGCCCTTCTTATCTCCTTTGAGATCGGCTGCTGTGACAAATTTTTCAGGAGCATATTTTAAAGCGACCGGTTCCTACTTTTAAGTAGGTAGTATTAAATTATATAAGTATACTTGATTAATAATAACCCAGCGAACCCATAATTTTTTACCTGACTACGGCAAAGCAAAAAAGAGGATTATGATTTTGACCGTTATGTTTGTGTGTTCATCTGTTCCCTCATAACTTCTAAACTACTTACTTATCATAATTTGACAAATGAGGTATCGTTTGAAGCGTCTTGATCGTCCGCTGGTTATAGGCTATGTGACGTCACAATAAATTAAGTATGGCGCCCTCTATTTTTTTTTCTACTGGTGCCGTGTGGTGTAGGGTTTAGTTAGCACATTTCAAATATATATATAAATAAAAAAACAGTTATCTAAAAAAAAAAAAAAGTTAAGCGGCTCCGCGAATACTTTATCACGAAATTAAAACCCCAAAATTATTTCAATAAAAAGTAACTGCAAAAACTAAAACCCGACTACTGAAAAATCACGCTCTAAAAAGTATGAAACATCTTCTAGGAAACATATTCTAATCATCTGAAAGTTAAAAAAGACAGACAAAGGAAAAATCCGGAGTCTTGTCTTTTTCAAATTTTAGATGAGAATATTTTCTTGTTTCAAACTTTTTAGAGCGTGACTTTTCAGTAGTCGGATTTTAGTTTTTGAACTTACTGTTTAGTTGAACTTACTTTTTAGAATAGTACAATCTTATAACTGTATGAATGAAGATGAATAACATGATCATGCTTACAGTCCTTTCAAAGTTGCTTTGCCTCTGATTTTGCATCACTGTCAAAATCATGGTGGTCTTTATGTTCATTGTAATAAGGGTGCAGGCGATCCCTACCGTGATGAGAGAAATGCAATCGAAGCCACAGTCGAAGCATTGAGAATAATGTTTTCTAGGCACCGCAAGAAGTTATTATGGCCCGAAAGCTTAACAGATTTGCAATACAAACAGCTAATGCTAATTTCCCAACGCCAAGCCTAAATAATACAACTACCTACATACTATAATGGGAATTTTCTGGTCGTTTTCGTTTGATAATCTTTTGCCACCCTATAGAAGCTCACGTGTGCACGGGAGGTTTTTTAACGCGATCAAGCTGGGTACAGACTATTTGCAACACTACATGTAAAGTAACGTGTAATGCAACATTTTCTATTTCAATTGCATTTTAATGTGTTCGCGAGCACGTTGCGTGCATTCGTAACGCGCTCGTTGGTTCCCGTCGATTGTCGGTTTTTACGACGAATGCTTTGAGTGCGCGAAGTGTGTGTTTTGGACGGTCATTCGCGACGGTTTTGCGCGCCGCGAACAGGCACCTACGTAGTGGACCCATTTTGAAGTAAAAGGATCATGGGCAAAAATATATGAAGCCTGGTACTCGGTCCAATAGCCATAATATATATATCATTGGAAAGGTCTTTTTACAAGGATTAATGATAACCGAGTCGCTTGTCTCCATTTGCTGTCGGAACGGAGTTATTTTGTGTTAAGTATTTTTTTTTTGTTTTTGTTTCATTTTGTTAAGATAATGGTGATATTATATAATTTTCTTCTATAGAATCCTGTGTTTGTTGATTAATAGATACTAAAATGAATAAACACTCAGGAATAAAAAAAAAATAGAAAAAGTAAGAAACGTTATTTATTTTTTTAAACATTATTATCAACAATAATGACATCGTTGAGGAACGCTGCAGGAGCAGTGAAGCCTACATGTCTGGCATATCCTAGATACCACACGATTGAAACTATATGAGCACAAGTGCCGATTGTTCGTCGTCCGGTCAAACACGTGCAGTAATAATTGCATAAAATGTTATGGATATTGGTTTCGTTTTCATTAACATTGTTTTTTACTAATACATAACAATAATAAGTTCTTGACCGTACGTGACGCGACTGTATGCGTCCGCGTAAAAGCCAAGCATCTTCGTTTATACCATATTCATTTAAATCTTGGAGTGCGCTTTCTCTATATACTTGTAGAATGTATAGTCCATTTGATAAATGCTCGCTGCAGTAGGATCGGGCTAGCTTCAGTTGATAGGTGCCCAATGAAAGTAAAATAATCTGTTCTTCCGTCAGTAGTGGGAAGTTCTGTATTTCGTGACTTTCTATTCTTTGAAAATCCGCTCTTCGGTGATTCAAATGTTTTCTTTCAACATAATCATAAAGTAGATTCGGGGAATCAATTTTCTCCCTGATTATGTTTAGGAAGGCCTCTGCGTGAATGTTGTCATCGATGGGTATGTGGAAGTTATTAAACATAGCTGCGGCGATTTTAAAATCAATGAACATTTTTGGTAGTGTTTTATTAAAATATTTTTGCCGCAAAAGCCTGAAATCTCGTTTGAACCTCCCGTTCACCACTTCCACTACCCACCGGCATAGTGTAACTGATCGAGGTTCATTACCTTGCTCAGTAGTTAGCTGTGTCTCCCATCTGTCTTTAGATGGTGGAACGTAGGATTCATATCCCCATGCTTCGATAGCATCTAAACTGTCCCGGAAGCCGCGATCTAATATGAAGACATCGTTCGGTTGAAGAAAGCAATGCAATGGGTTTTCTCCATCATTCATTATATCACTCATGATGTTCGCATCAGTCTTAGTGGCAGCGTATGGTCCCAAAACATCGATTATATAGCCATTGGAACACACAATTAAAAACGGCTTCAGCAAGTTCTGGAACTTATGCAGGCTATAAGATAGACGCTGGAACAAAAAGTTCGATCTTTTATTGATATATATATATAAGTCCCATCGAATATAACGATAGCTTTATTGTTTTCTTCATTGCCAAATAACCCTCTTGGTATAGTGAGGTTCTTTTCTAAAACGTCGTTTCTATTCATATGGTCCACTCCCAAGTGTAATATTACATATTCATTCATGAGGCATTCGCGCACAATAGTTAGTAAACGTTCCAGCTTTCTTCGTGACATATTAAATAACGTCGCTAGTCTTTCATCTGAGTCTCCGGTACGTAGTTTCGTCAGATATATGCCTAACGCAGTTCGAGGCTCCTTGCACCTCCCACTTAGTGAGGGTGTTTGTTCTAATATGGAATCAAACTGTTCGCATTTGCGTCCTGTCCAAAAGTACATATCCTCGTTGCTTAAAGCACCTCTTGTGTTGAAATCTAGCCTAGGTCTACGATTTAAAGCCATTCTCAACATGTCACAAACGTCCCTAAACTGTTGCGCATTGAAGTTATGTGTGACATTGCAGAATTGAGGCAGCTCTTCCCAAGCATTGCTCTCAAGGTGTTGTCCACATACTCTAGCACCGTCAGGAATATATAACTTATATTCACAGAAAATGTGAATCTTGATCGTCTCTGGTATTCGATGGCGGGTTGCGTTTTGGCAAGTGTTAAAGATACAATGCCCTGGAGTGTTTGGAGCTCGAGTGTAGTCTGGAACCTGAAGCTCTCGTACATTTTGTTCTACTTCTGGTATGACAGGTGGTCTTCCTACAACGTTGTCAATTCTCTGCCAACATCGGTGACACACACGTCGTGTGTTGTCGAACTCTACCTGAAAATGGTAGAATACGATCTTGCTGATGTTATGTTGTATTTTTATGAAAACATTTAAAACAATGCGGTATGTAGGTATTTAGGTCTAAAGTCATGGCATACTTGTATTGTTTTCATATTTTAAGTAATGCAAGTAAAAATATATCTTATGTATAGCCGATGTGACGGCTTAGTGAATAGATAACAATAGCAAACACACAATAGGTGGTCAGAGAAGTGTTTTAATAAGAAGAACTATAAACGTGCGAACTGAGTCATAAAAGGATTAAAGGATTGTGAGAAAGCTGCACAAGTCATTACTGATATAAAGGGATGCCGCTCGGAAGCAGGTAGCTAGTACTGCACGTGTTTTTTTTTTTGTATGAAGCGAACACCCTTAGCTACGGACCATACAGCCGCGCTACATAGAAAATAAACACGTGCAGCTGGTAGTTTGCAGCTCGGTCGGAAACGCACTTTTACACACAACACTAGAGTAGTTCAATAAGACCTGTAAGTGCGAGCAAGAGGTCCGATTAAAATGATTTAGGGCTCAATTCGCACGTTTGTAATGGCTCAGGTATAAAAATATAACAGACAATAATAATATAAACAAACCGCTTCTAAAAAGAAAAACTGAAGCTGGTGAAGTTCGAAATAGTTTAATGAAGTATGTACTAACCTCCAAAACGGCATGTTCTCGTATATAAGCCACAAACTCGGGGTGCATTCTTGTAAGATCATCAGTTAAAACATGCTGTTGGTATCTAGCATGATGTAGGCCTCGCCGACACATCACACAGTTGCGATTTTCTTCCATAACGATGTTCTAGATCGATAAGCACTACAATAGTCCACAACCCTAGCCAAGATAAACATTTGTAGCGGGTAACAATGTCCAAAAGGGGCGCCGGGGTCAGTGAAGAAAACGGTATAAGTACTAGGTAGAATAAACAGCTGCGGAACGTCGTTTCACGCACAGAACGATACAACGACTAGTGAATGTCGCGGCACAAAAGGCTGTCCACTGGCACAGCGCACCACCTACCCCACCCCGCGGCTGGTTCCCTATCCCCGAGGTCTATAGTCACCGTTGTAACAAAAAACAGAAATGTTAAAGATAATACTACTTTTTTATGTAAAAAAAACATATTTTCAAAAGTCTTCACCATTATCATATCATATCACGATATAATGCATGAATAGTAACACAATAGACGTATAAAAAAAGAAGGACTCCGCGCCACGCATATCGAAAGTGAAGCGCCGTACCGATCTATGTGTGCGTGATATGAGTACCTGCAAAGACGCCGTCGCTTGTGTCACGTAATGGCGTCCGGTTGGCATGATGTAAATGTGTGCGCGAGGCGTGTTTGTACAAACGGTCCTGTCATACTTACTGTGCTTCACTTTCGATATGCGTGGCGCGGAGTCCTCCTTTTTTTATGAGTCTATGAGTAACACAATACATTTCTCGTTTTAAATAATGTTGTTTTACATTGTTTTTTTCGTATTTCAACCATGATAGGTATGTAATATTATCGTACTTGCAATTATGATGTTAACTAAAACTGGAACTTTTGGGGGCTTGCCGTGGTTTTCAGACAAGGATTTGGGACATGTCGCCATAGTAAATATTTTTCCTGATTAAAAGACCTATCCAATGACACCACAATGATTGCTATTGGAGCGAGTACCAAAATGCCCATTCTCCTTTAGGAAAAATGGCTGGCGATGACAACTGGGATGAAGAAAAAGCCTTTTGTTGATCTCAATCTACAAAGAAAAGAAAGTACCTACTGTGGGATCCTTCAAACGAAAACTATTTTAAGAAAAACTAAAGATGATGCGTGGAATGAAATTGCTGACATGATGAACATTTCCGTGGAGTGCCGGTCAGTGAGGAAAAATATTTATATCGAGTATATTGTCATCACTTCGCCGTGAAAAGGCAAAAATAAAGAAAACACACAAAATTGGAACAGGTTAGTAAAAATAGTACATACCATTTTTCATATCTGTTTATTTTCACTAAATTATTATTAATTAAGTAATGTTAATCTATTGAGTTGTCAGTACTTATTATACTGTTTGTGCAGTAGGTAGCATGGTGCGGGTGAAATTACACGAAGTGTTTATTTCACTCTTGAACGTTACCGCGATTTACAATCATGATTAAATATCTTAGCTTCACCCTATATCATAGTCGTAAAATACGGAATCAATAATAACTGTAGTAAATTAAATAAATGTACCCCGCCAAAATGTTACTGTCTAGAAATAAAATCAAATTGAAAGAAAAATGAAGCAGTGTTATGCTTGTATCGTAACGCCATATACATGTTTAGTGATGGGATGTATTTCTTTGATGGGTTTTTATCGATAGTCTATTTTTTTTTTATAGTACTGTACGTATTTTTAAAATGTTTGTTGTTAGACATCTATAGAGTTAAACCGCAGAACCCATTATTATACCGGATGACTTTTTTTACCGTCTCGAAAAAAATAGGGTATATTAGGTGAACGGAGTAGAAGCGTATGGCATAACTAGTTTTTTTTTTTTAATAGCTTCGTCAGAAAAAAATATCTAAGTATCAATAAATACTACAAATTCGATGTAAACTTTTCATTTTAGAACAATAAAAACATACATTTTGAAAAAAAAAAAAAAATCCTTTAAAAATATCGAAATTCAAATCATATGCAACCTGCATTATGATTTGAATTTTCATTTTATTAAATTTGCCATAGGCTTCTACTCCGTTGACCGAATATACTTACCCTATTTTTTTCGAGACGGTAAAAAAAGTCATCCGGTATAATTTTTATTTGTTTAAACTGCCTACAAACTGATATTCATAATAGAATGGAATAAAATAAATAATAGAATAGATAATCCGAACCATTTGAATCAACATATGCCACATGGAAAAAATGTTACCACGAAAAAAACATTTTTCTTTTATAAAATTAAATATCGATTGTGCTTTGAATGTGATTTTTTGATGATGATATTTTATTTTTTTAAATTATAGTAAAGAGAACGAGATTTTTGCTGTAAGAATCGTTATCGATAAAATGGAATTGCATACATGTCACTGTCCTAGTCATGCGATACTGACATCTGTCACCCGCACCATGCTACAGCGCAAACAGTGTAATATGATAGTCATAAATTGATTGTTGTACAGTCAGCAAAACAAAACTTAGGAAAATTTAAACATATTGTCTGTGTCTACGCAATTAAAATAATTGCTTAGAAACGCTTTTATAGCTTATATCATAATTAATAATCAAACCTGTAATTATGGTTTCTTTAAATTCCTCGAGTGAGTATGTACTTATAGGTAGCTGTGCAAACTTCGGGAACAATCCCACTTATCATCTATAAGTGGGATTGTTCCCGAAGTTTGTTTTGAAACTCTGAATGCATATTGCATTGTATGAGTACCATTGCAGTGGCTATAAATCGGATTGTATGTGTGATTATGTGATAATGTGTGATTGCTCACCATCCCACTTTTATATTGTTTTGAAAATGAATGAACGTTGGAAAGAAAGAAAAATTGTTTATTCTGCACAAATAAAACGCACATATGAAGGGTACTGGGTAGGTAAAACATGCAGTCACTAAACCGGGTTTTGTGTAATTAATATTTTAATGCAAAACATAACCTGGGACATTTCCACTTTTGCACCCCAATCCTTGTCCCCCCCCTCCGGAGCAACTGGAAAGATTCGCAACTGGACAGATTCTCAGCTGGACAGATTAGCAACAGGACAGAACGTGTACTGGTGTACAGTCCATGACATAATTAATGTGTCGTCCACATTAATTATGTCATGGACTGTTGGGAATATAGACTTATGAAAAAGTCGTGTACGTTTCGTTACACTAGGGACATTCCCACTTTTGCACCTGTGCAGGGTTTTGAAATATTGAAGAAATGAGGGACTATGCTCGTTTTTCACCTAACGCTATATATACGCACGAAAACCCAAGGCCTCGTTTAAGGAGCCGCGGGGCGTCGCGTCGAGCGGCGCGGCCCGCACTAAATTCAAACATAGGGCGTTCTATGAGTAGTGTAGTATAGTTTGTTTGAAATGTAGCGTCGCATGTGGCGGGTGAAGCGACGGGCGACGCCACGGCGGACGCGGCGGGTTTCTTCGGTTTAACTTCTTCATAACATACTTAATGACACCGCGTGCGCCGTTAGAGCGTTGCCGCGTGCGTGCCACAAACGGAAAAAACGCTTGACGCCCCGCAGCCCGCCCCGCGCACCGCGCCGCCTGACGCCCCGGGTGTCCGTAAACGAGGCCTAAGTGTTACCATACTTAATTTAATTTCTTGTGCCTTTTGCCCTTGTTCCCGAAACATATTGCTTTGCATTGTATGAGTCACCATGGAGGAGCTCGTGGCTAAGTAATAACAGCCGCACGGGTCGATCCATCAGGTTAAGCACGCTAGCCGGGGTTGGTCCGTGGATGGGTGACCATCTTTGCATACCGGATCTCCTCCGTGCCTCAGAAATCACGTTAAGCCGGTCCCGGCTGTCATTCGTGGATCTTTGACAATTGTTACGGGTCGTCAGAAGCCTGAGAGTCGGATAACCAGTCTTACCAAGGGGTATCGTGTTACCCAGTAACTGGGTTGTGAAGGTTAGATAGGTAGTTGCTCCATGTAAAATACTGGTATTCAGCTGCATCAGGTTAGACTGGAAGCCGTTCCCAACTAAGTTAGGAAAAGGCTAGGCAGATTGATTGTATGAGTCATCAATTCATCATGCAGTAGCTATAAATGCAATGTACCTAATTGCTAATCTGTCTTGAATTGACATTGGCGATTTAAATGAAGTAACCCTCTCGGAAATTCTTCCTCCTATTTTATTAAGTAGGTACTTGCTGTTGCCCGCGGCTTCGCCTGCGTGGATGCCAATACTTCCCTATTTGAATCTGATGTTCACAATTTTATGGGTTTTAATATTTTTGCGCGAAACCCTAAAATAAAAATAAGTTATGTAAGTTAATCCTTATAACATCGTCAGGTATTTGCAGTGGAAGTTTCGGAGATTAGCAATTTTATTATTTTAATTACTTATACGGTTTCAGTCAGTTGGAGTCATTCGAACAAAATTCTTATAATGCCCGCTTACATGATAAAAGCGCAAATCTGCCATTATTTACATAATAAAGTAATACCTATTGATGTTTAAAACATTATTGTAGGTACATATAGACCATTTTTTTAATTATGTTGGAGGAAAGCAATACCTATTGATGTTTAAAACATTATTGTAGGTACATATAGACCATTTTTTTAATTATGTTGGAGGAAAGCAGTTCTTTTGCAGATGGCAGATGGTAACTAACTTTGCTTCTCAATTTCTTTGCACAAGTTTGTCGTTTATTTGTCAATGGAGTAGGTAGGTATGAGGTACCTACATAAATATAGTTTAATGTTGAACTTTTTACTTTGCTCCGATAGAAGAGGGTAATGACATGTTAGAAAATAACCACAGTAGATGCAAATGGATCTAAGTATCGTAGGTGCCTACTTTTAAATTGTTACCATATGGAGACGATATGGAGGTGGTTCTCACAGAAAAACGAAATGGCCGACTTTGACATATGTCAACTCTGGTGTTGCTAGATCAAGAAAAGTTTTATTAAATAAATATACCTATTGCATTCACTAAAAGGTAAAGTATCAGTACCTACCGTACGCAATATCTGATAATTATTTTTTAGGAAGTGTAGCATTTTTTACCACCCTAAACTTCATTTACTATTGATAAATCACAGTTCGTTTTATTTACATTAAGAGATACAAATGGATCTAAGTACCGTACTTCGATGCGGTTCTCCAACGGTTCTCCCACAGAAAAACGAAATGGCCGACTTTGACTAGATAAGAATATTGAATTCAAGAAAGTGGAGCATTTTGTACCACCCTAGGAGCAAAATAGTATCAGGTTAAAACAAAATAGAATCGAGGCAGGAGCTGGGAGTAATTGGCGTGCGTAACAAAATCGCATGACAGTAAAACCGTTCATAGTAGATAAGTACAGTCAACCGCACATTAGTGGTAACACTTGCACTACGAAAATCGATATGAAGGCACGGTCAATGTCAAATTGTTACTACTGATCTGCGGTTGACTTTACATGCGCTTGGTGCTGGCCTGAGAATAGTGTTACTTAAATGACTATCAATAGTGGTCAGTTAAATGCTTGATAATCAAGCATTATTTTATTTGACTACTATTCACGCCTAATAAAATCTACATCAAAACTTCGCCTAATCCAGGAGGCTGACACTACCTACATAGGCAAATATTCTTTCAACAAAAGGTACTAAGTAAGTAAATAGGAACTAAGGGCCGATTTTTCAATCGCCTGATAACTTTTATATGTAGACAAAAATGGCGGTTTGACATATTTTCTATGCAAAAGTTGTCAAACTGCCAAGTATTCCTCCGATAATACATAACTGACGATTGAAAAATCAGTCCTAAGTGCTGCAAAGATCTTTTGTCGCTTGAATGACATTGGATAAAGTGGAGCTGCTGGAAACAATTTTTGAAATTTGTATCGAAAAAACAAGATGGCGGCGCTTGGTACTTTTGATTTTGGCCTCGCGGCAAACTGATCCTTGTTCAGCTATTATGTGCACTGGTATCAGCCAGAAGCCGAAACAATTAACAAAAAAAATATTTTCTAAAGGAGGCACTTACCTGCGAGTAGGTATAGCCCCTGTGAGTTGTGGGTGGCGTGGCAAAGAAGACGACCCACCTGATGCTTAGCTGTCATCGTGGCACATACCAGAGACATCACAGGTGCGTTCGACATCGCAGAGATAAAGCTGAAAAGTCATATTCTGTAAACCGAAACACAACGTGGCCAGAGCGATATTCTTCACAAAAAGCTCTACACTACTATCAAGTATCTATTGGGCTAGATGACAAAGGCTTTGCTGAAAATATTAAAACTGCCTCAATTTGTCAGACGGATCTGCAGATTATCTCTTGATATCGTAGGTAGGTACCTAATTCGCCTCTGCGAGAAAAACGTGATGGAAAAGGTTTTTTAATTATTATTCGATAATTTAATAATCGATTGTAGAATCTTTTTGTGTATTTTTTAAAAGTATAATAGATAATTCATTTAACGTAAGAATACATTCATTTACTTGTCATAATTTTTTAAAGTTTACTTCACGCTTCCTGTAAAATTGCATTTTTGAGATAGCACGTTTTTCTCGCAAAGGTGCACTACGTACCTACATACAAGCGAAAGCGCCGTCGAGAGAATGCGTTCCTGACACATCAGTTCGACGATCATGAAGGATCAAATTCACAAGACACATTCGTTAGAATGAAACTGACAGGTGTCAACGCATTCTCTTGAGTCGGCCGCACTGTAGCAATGAAGAGATTAAAGAGAATAAAATTATGATTATGTATCTAGGTGCAGACGCCAGCAGGTCAAGCCATCCGAAACTGTCAAATTTTCCCAATCAATTTTGAATCTAATGCATTAGCGATAAAGATTTGACAGATTGTAGTAACTTGATGTGCTGGTGTCTGTACATTTACACAAATCATCAAAACATTAGGTAGGTTTTCATTATTAACATTATCACAAATCATTTGATAAAATCGCAGTAATATACAAGTACCCAAGTACCTAAGTCAATGGGTATTTTCCTATGTACCTAGATCCCTCAATTTCTGTCATCCAGATCGAGATTTACTATACATACCTACGCCAGGTTTGCCAGCCACCATGTGCAATGCAAGACAAAGGTACGGTATGTTAGCCTAGCATATATTTAAGTAAATGGATGATTCATCATCTACCTATCTAGCAGACTAACTAGGGAGCAGCATGTAATAAATAAGTATGATCATCTGTATTCAACAGATGATCATACTTATTTATCAAAATGATTTTACATTTAAGCGTATTGAGGTTATGTTTAACCTTTGTCTGCGGCATCGCAATTTCTGGATCAGTAGGTACTAGGTAGGTAAACAAAACGAACTAGAATCTTTAATAATATTATTATATTATTAAACAATTATATTATTAAAATATATATTTTTTTATAGATTTCATAAATTATTCTACATTATGTACCTACCTATCAGCTTTAGAGATTAATAAAATGATTTAATATTGGTTTAATGAAAGCCATTTGCCAGAAGGGAAGGTAATTTCAATAAGTACTTAATTATTATTTCGATAAATATAAATCAAACAACCCATTTAATCTCAGACGTTTCTGAACTGGACACACCTCTACGCTCATTTTTTCTTACTAATCTGTGGTGGATATCGGATATCGTGTTGTGGGTGAAAATTCCTAACCTAAAATGGAACTTATATAATAAAATACGTGTTAATAAAATACTTGTCATTACATAAAATAGTAGAGAATAAATGCCAAAAGGTCGACAAACAATCCAGAATAGTTAAAAGGATTGCATCGATTAAAACCAGTTAAGTTTCAACGATGATAAGATGCAGCGGCGGCCATCTTGTTAACTGCGCGACTAAGCTGCGTGTCTGCTGACTCCAACTCCATTTGTAGTTTTTTGTTAGGTAAGTGCTCGTTTCTTAATTCTTATTTAAAGCCATATTACAAAAAAAATATCTTAACTGAATTATCATAAACAAAATTAACAATTCTTTAATTTTATTATTGTAGCAATGTAGCAACCCGGTTTCCCTGAGATAACCTCTCTCGTATTTTATTATTTTATCACAACCATGCTGAGATGTGTGATGTGTTTTATACTGGTAGGTACTTACTAGGTACCTAAGGTTTAGTAAATCCGTATTGATCAATTATTTACTTGTTTACTTGAATGCTTCCCAGTAGTGCTACTGGGCGTTCACCATTAGGCTTCATGTACACGACGCCGGAGCCGCACCGGCGCGCACACCGCATGTTTGTGTATACGATCGCCCAAGCGCCGCACCGCCGCCGCCGCCGCACCGTAGCCGCACCAGAGCCGCGTGTTCACCGCATTGATACCGAGTTATATAGTAAAACAGCGAGCATGCAGTCCGGCGCCGGTGCGGTTCCGGCGAACATGAACCCTCAGTTAGTTTTGCAGGTGCGCCTATTGTTTGCGAAGCCCGATAGCTTTGCTGGTAAGTCATCATTCAACACGTCGCCGGTTCCTACCTACGTATTAGGCTAGCTAAACGCACTGATGCGGCAACGGCCACAGCCACATACAGGCTAGCCAGGTCGTGGTCGTGGCCGTGGCCACATTAGTGCGCATCTAGCCTAAAGTGGAAATTTTAGCCAACGATCGGGTTTCTGTCCCCTTATTCCAACGTTGATTCCAAAATTCCTTGAGCTGTTCTTACCTAACCATTTCAGTGCAAAAAAATAGTAAGAAGGTACTAGTACCTAAGAGTAAACGCGTTCACGTGGTTATTGGCGTTCGTTCCATTAATTTTAGGGCTGATTGTTCAATAGGCAGATAACTTTTACCTGAAGAATAAATGTGACAGTTTGACATATTTTCAATACAAAATCTGTCAAACCGCCATATTTATTCCTCAAATAAAAATTATCTGACTATTGAACAATCAGCCCTTAGAAAATAAATATTTATTTGGGTAAGTACGCCAAAAACAAAACAGACAGATCGTAAAAAAAATATTTGGATTTAATATCATTAACCAGGGAGAAAACAGAGGAATGTATAGGTACGTTATTATGGAATGAACGCCAACGACCACGTGACCGCGTTCAGACTGAACTTTATTTTCTTAATCAAATTATTTGCAAAGGAAATAAGAAATAACTCTAACCAGCGCCATTAGGGCAAACAACACGCTGATTGTAGGTAGGTACCGTTTTTACCTAGAGATTGGATGGAAAGTATTGATACAGTATTTAGAATAGTTAAGCCGTGCTGCCTTTATCATTAATTTATGACTGTACCTATGATAAGTGCACTGCTCAGAGAAATGCCTAAAGGCAACCTAAAGGCTTATGTACTTAGGTAGATAATAGGTCTTAACCTATGAAATTGCCGTTTTGTATGAAAAAATTTAAACGAATTTTTTTCATGCATTTTTTATTTGTATTAATCGAAGTAACTAATCACCCATGCAATCAATGCATCTTTGCCAACGCAGTGGCAGTTTATTGATGCCCTTCTTAAAGAAATCAGCTGGACGGGAGGCAACAAATTCTTCAAAGGCATTTTGTACTGCCTCTCGGGTATTGAATTTTTTTCCCGCCAAGAAGTTATCCAAATTCTGGAAAAAATAGTAGTCTGTAGGCGCAAGGTCTGGTGAGTAGGGCGGATGACGGAGAGCTTCCAACCCCCGTTCTTGCAACTTGGAGACCGTCTGCTGTGCAGTATGAGGTCGCGCGTTGTCGTGCAGGAGCAGCGGAAACGAGCGATTGACCAATGCTGGTTGGAGATGTGCCAGCTTCTCCATCATTGTGTTCAGTTCTTCACAGTACACATCTGAAGTAATGCTCACCCCGTTTGGTAAGAAGCTGTGATGAATCACACCGGCGCTAGACCACCAAACAGTGACCATCACTTTTCTAGGGGTAAGTTTTCGTTTAGGGCATTGTTTAGGTGCTGAACCAGGATCCAACCAACTTGCTGAGCGCTTGCGGTTATCAAACAGAATCCATTTTTCATCGCAGGTAACAAAGCGGTTCAAAATTCCTTCATTTGTGTGTCTGTTGAGCAGTGCAAGGCACGTCTCGACGCGTACTTCGCGCTGGCGATCATTGAGTTCGTGGGGCACCCATTTGTCAAGCTTTTTTACCTTGCCAATTTCACGCAAATGGACCAATATTGTTTTGACGCTAACGTCGAAAGCTGCTGCTAATTCAGCCGTAGATTGTGTATCATCAGCTTCCACAATCGCCTTTAATTCGTTATTGTCGACCAAAGTCTTCGGACGACCGCGAGGTTCATTTTTCAGGTCGAAATTTCCAGAACGGAAGCGAGCAAACCAATAACAAGTGGTGCGTTGGTTTGTAGTGTTAGCTCCGTAAACGTCGTTGATGTTGCGTGCCGCTTGTGCCGCGTTGCTGCCACGACGGTACTCATATTCCATAATTACTCGAATTTTTAACGTATCCATGATGATGAAAAAGATTGAAATGCGATGAAAATGTAACACTAATCAATAAACAAATGACTACTTTTGGAAAAAAAAATCCATGTTTTTAAAATAAAATTAATTTGAAATTAGAATTCTTAGCCAAACAAAAATTATTTTGATTTGAAATGGCCAGTACTGCAGAACGGCAATTTCATAGGTACAGACCTAATAATAATATTTGCACATTTAAAGCCTGATTTAGGTACAATTTAATTGCCTGAGGCTTAGGTACTAATACCTACCATAAATTGAGGCACCATTAAAAGTTGCACCGTATATACAGTGTTTAGGCGATGCAAGTAATTTGTTGCTTCAATTTTATTGTAGGCATGCTACAGGCAAAACTTGCATTGTCTAGGTAATGGGTAAGGCTTAGCACGCATTGCGATTAAACGCAGTCTGTTTTGGAATAACTGAAAACTCCAAACTGCGTAGGTACATAAAAAGTTACATACAAACAAACACGCACTGCGTCTGGCGTTTACTCGATATTATTTCAGTACCACCATGGATTTCTGGCGAGCAGCGTGTCTGGAGTCTGGGTACATCCACTAACTGATCAAAGACAAAATTTGAAAGAATACTTTTGTAAAATATAACAACGACATGCGAGAGCATTTCGATAAGATTTTTAATGACCAAATGTAGCAAATTATGTTTTAAAATCAGTCACTGAAATTACTAGTGCGTGCACTTGTGTAGAAAGCTATAGGTATGTTACATACTTAGTTAAGTTATTTTGGCGGTTTTGAACTGCTTGCGTTAAATCGCAGCGCGTGCTAAGCCTTCATCGGTGTAGGTAATTAAATAAAGGTAAACAAAAAATACCACGTGTCTGGTTAACCGACTAAACGTAATACCGACTAAACGTATTCCTTGACAATTCAAAAGTGCCTGTAATTGGTTTAATTGAAATAAATGCTTTGAGTTTGAGTTTGAAATACTTGTCACTTCAGTTGTCATGCTCGACACAGTAGTAGGTACTCTTCAATTTAGCAACTTTATAATTCGTTGTATAACGTTGCTAAATTAAAGAGTACAACTGTGTCGTAGCACTCGTAGCATGACAACTGAAGTGACAGGTACGAGTATACGTTTAGTCGATTAACCAGACTCGTGGTATATTTTTTTTACCTTTATTTAATTACCTAAACCGGAGTGTAAGTAATATCATAGAATACAATATAATAGTGCAAGTAGGTACAGAAGATTCACTCCGCAAAATCATCATTTAAATAAATAGCGACTCTTGCTACAAATGTTCTATGTCACGAAGTCCGTTTGGCTATGAATGTTGTCAAGCGTACACATGCACATTGTTTTTGTGTGCGTAACCTCGAGAGCGCTCAGTGTCGATCGGGACACGGTCCGGATCAGTAGTGTTTTTAGTTCACGCTAAATTGTTTCACGGAGTAAGGTCAGCATGGCAACAAAACGAAGAAGAGTTGTCCATAGTGAGGTAATATTTTATTTATACGTTTTCAATTAAAATTTTATACAAAGATACTTAATATACTTACCAATAGAAGTATTTATAAAATGAATGTTTTTTTTGTGTTATAAAATGTTTATATTTCTTAATTATTTTGATTACATTTTGTTTTAGAATCGAAACATGATAGCTAGTGTTTATCATTTTCTGCGAGAAGAATATGATTTTCCAAAATCATTCATGGAACCCAACTGTGATTTGTCTCATTTACGAGACATTACACGGCGTACAGCTGAAGCTACGGGTGTTAGCCAAAAAACAGTTCAAAGAATGTTGCCATCCACTTCATCAAAATTCACTTCACCTATGAAGAAAAGGAGAAAGCGAGATAATAAAGTGGATATAGATAATTTTACAGCCGATGTGATTCGCCTTACTGTACAAGATTTCCATATTGTCCATAAAGAAATTCCAACATTAGCTAAGTTAAGAACAGTATTGAATGAAAAACTCGGATTCGAAGGTTGTTTAGAAACTGTTCGCAAGTTACTATTGAAATTAGGTTACAAGTGGCGCAAAACAGAGAACAACCGTAAAGTCTTGACGGAGCGTCATGATATACAAATGTGGCGTTTCAAATAATAGGTCTTTACCTATGAAATTGCCGTTTTGTATGAAAAAAATTAAACGAATTTTTTTCATGCATTTTTATTTGTATTAATCGAAGTAATCACCCAATGCAATCAATGCATTTTTGCCAACGCAGTGGCAGTTTATTGATGCCCTTCTTAAAGAAATCAGCTGGACGGGAGGCAACAAATTCTTCAAAGGCATTTTGTACTGCCACTCGGGTATTAATTTTTTTCCCGCCAAGAAGTTATCCAAATTCTGGAAAAAGTAGTAGTCCGTAGGCGCAAGGTCTGGTGAGTAGGGCGGATGACGGAGAGCTTCCAACCCCAGTTCTTGCAACTTGGAGACCGTCTGTTGTGCAGTATGAGGTCGCGCGTTATCGTGCAGGAGCAGCGGAGGCGAGCGATTGACCAATGCTGGTTGGAGTTGTGCCAGCTTCTCCATCATTGTGTTCAGTTCTTCACAGTACACATCTGAAGTAATGATCACCCCGTTTGGTAAGAAGCTGTGATGAATCACGCCGGCGCTAGACCACCAAACAGTGACCATCACTTTTCTAGGGGTAAGTTTTCGTTTAGGACATTGTTTAGGTGCTGAACCAGGATCCAACCAACTTGCTGAGCGCTTGCGGTTATCAAACAGAATCCATTTTTCATCGCAGGTAACAATGCGGTTCAAAATTCCTTCATTTGTGTGTCTGTTGAGCAGTGCAAGGCACGTCTCGACGCGTACTTCGCGCTGGCGATCATTGAGTTCGTGGGGCACCCATTTGTCAAGCTTTTTTACCTTGCCAATTTGACGCAAATGGACCAATATTGTTTTGACGCTAACGTCGAAAGCTGCTGCTAATTCAGCCGTAGATTGTGTATCATCAGCTTCCACAATCGCCTTTAATTCGTCATTGTCGACCAAAGTCTTCGGACGACCGCGAGGTTCATTTTTCAGGTCGAAATTTCCAGAACGGAAGCGAGCAAACCAATAACAAGTGGTGCCTTGGTTTGTAGTGTTAGCTCCGTATACGTCGTTGATGTTGCGTGCCGCTTGTGCCGCGTTGCTGCCACGACGGTACTCATATTCCATAATTACTCGAATTTTTAACGTATCCATGATGACGAAAAAGATTGAAATGCGATGAAAATGTAACACTAATCAAATGACTAGATACTTTTGGAAAAAAAATCCATGTTTTTAAAATAAAATTAATTTGAAATTAGAATTCTTAGCCAAACAAAAATTATTTTGATTTGAAATGACCAGTACTGCAGAACGGCAATTTCATAGGTAAAGACCTAATATTTAAAAAAGATAACAGAGTACCGCTCTCAAAGTCGGCCCATTGTCTACACCGATGAGAGCTTCGTCCTTTCGACACACTTGCGAAACAAGACCTGGGCAAAAAAAAGGAAAGCACTCTGTTTTTAAAAAAAATTAGCACAGGCACACTCGCTTTATTTTAGTTCACGCGGGAACCAAGGATGGTTTTATTGAAAATGCTTCTTTGGTTTATAAGGCCAACTCAACAGCTGGTGATTATCGTTCAAATATGAGCTATGATAACTATGTAAAGTGGCTAAATGAAAAATTGCTACCCAATTTACCTCCGCGCTCTGTCATTGTCTTAGACAATGCATCTTATCACAACACACGGGCTGAACGACTACCGACGCAATCTACAAAGAAAGCCGATATGCAGCAATGGCTCAGGGATAAGGGTATAGCATTTGATGAATCTCTTCCTAAATTGGAATTGTACGATATAATGAAGAACTACAAAGCCCAACACGTAATCTACAAGATTGACGATTTTATAAAGAGCAAGGGTTTTGATGTCTTACGCCTTCCCCCCTATCACCCAGAATTAAATGCGATTGAAAATATTCGGGGGATCGTTAAAAATTACGTCGCATCTAAAAATATCGAGCAAAACATGACGAATACGGAAAGACTGATCAATGAAAGTTTGGGCGAAGTTAGCAGTGAAACGTGGCAGAAAACTTGTGATCATGTTGAAAAAATTGAAAAAGACAACTTGAAATATTTTCATCTCGATTTTGAATTGATAATCAATGTACAAGATGATTCTGACGACAGCAAAACGGAATCGGAAATTGAAAATTTATCTGATAGTGATTGAAAATACTGAATAGTCCTACTTGTTTCGTTTCTATTCTGTAATACCAATGCTTAATTAAATGCCTACAAAAAAAAAAAAAAAAATAAAATAAATAAATAAAAAAAAAATATTAAGAAGATTCTTAATATTTTTGTATTTATTGCAAGCCAATCTAATTTATTTATAAAAAGTAAGTATGTACTTTTAAAACCAAAATTTTATTTCGATTATTAAATCTCGACTTGAATATATATCAGATTTCTTTTAACGTTACCCACTTTTACACACACACAAGCGCGCTTGTAGGGATACGTCACTACTACAATCAAAGCCGAACGGACTTCGTGAAATAGAATATCTGTACCACAAAATAAAGTGCAATTCAGGCCGCACAGCATTAATTACCTACAGTCATATTCACCTCTTTCTATCGCGTAACTCTTATACGTTCTGACTCGTTATGGTTGTCTTCTTTTACGACGCGGCGCGTGACTCCGCGTGAGTGAGTATCGAACTAACGCGCGCCTCGGGCGGAGCGCGGAAGCCCCCACTGAATTGCGCTACAAGTCGAGCCCGCCAAGTACTTGTAGCTTCATACCTAAAACGCAGAGTACGCCAGGCCTGGTAATACTCTATCTAATATGAGATTGAGCTGTGCTTGCCGGATTTTGACCATTCATTACACGTCAAGATCCCACCGTACCTCGAAGAGCGTGTTATAAGTGAACCGTCGGCTCCGGTTCTCATCATGTATGAATTTGTGATAGGCAGTAAACCGATAATTTGACAATTGTAGAACTAACCTAAAAAAGAGTAGGTACGCACGGCTACAGATCAAGCTTATACATTTCCAGTACAAGCTGATCTCGCATTGTATAGTATTTCCTTACAATAATAGGTCAGTGTAAACTGGAAATGTATAGCTTGATGTGAGCTCGACAAATGGATGTGCGATAAACGCTTGTGCGACAAAACTGTACTGCGACTAAACATAATTCGAACTATGGTGAGTCAATCTGTTGCTCATTTCTAACAGTTATAGTCGGCGAATGCCAAAACTGATGGTAGATAGGTAAGTATTTGTGTTCGGCCGTAAATGTTGCATAGCTGTAGGTACCTAGGTGCATTTTTTCACCCTCCCATATTTTAATTATTACATTTAAGATTGTCTTACCGTACGACGAGAGCAACTACAAATTCGTAGGAAGTTATTTCCTTTTATAAAGAATTGCATTCTCTAACCAAGTGACAATCTGTTGTATTTTCTGCTAAATCCTTCAAAGCATACCTACTGTAACGAAGTTTCCATTTATGTTATACAGTCAAATTACAATAAAAATATGAGCGTTCAGTAGGTATACCTAACTAAATAAAATTATGTTTTGTTGCAGATAGCTGGAAGCATGGAAAACAGTGCTAAAGTGTTTTCTTCGGGTATTACGAGAGTTGGTAGTAATCCTAAGAATAATCTATATGATCTTTTGAATGTAGTACCAGCAAAACCTCTTAAATTAAATGATGTAAAAATATATACTTGCGATTATAGCCCTAAAACCGGTAAGTATTATATACCAAAAAAAAAATCAAGACTCAAAGTAAGGACTGTTAGAGACATCAGAAAATCATTTGAACAAGATATATATAGTCACCTTATACCTGACTTGGATACGCAAAAAAATATTGTATTTAAAAAAATAAGACTGGGTTCTTCAAGAGACGATAATACAAAAAAAATGGCAACAAAAATTTTAAGGGGTGATGATACGCCTATTTCGAGGTCGGTTTGGCAGATGTTGATTAATCTGAATCCAGAACACCAAAAATACCCACGCCAGTTTGTTATATGGAATGGAAAATTAATTCAAGTGAACGGAAGTTTTGGAGGAAATAAAAAAAATATATGTAACTATGATTTAGCAAGGAAGCCCCTGTGTTTACCCACACAAAATCATAGGAAAAAATGTTTAAAGCAGCAAGAAGGAAATAGAAAGAAAAGGCTTTTGCGCAGTTCGTTAGCAGTTAAATTTAAACCAGGTCCTCTTTGCAAGAAACAATTTCTTGACAATTCGCATCAAAAATATCACGTTGGCAACATCGAATTAATAAATCTACCAAAACTTGGGCTGGATATTCAACCTAAATATGGTACTGCTTTTGAATCGTCAATCACCCATTTTTTAAACAATTTGCGTAAAGAGGATGACACTATATCCCGAAAATGGGCAGAATTAGCAGTGTCTGTTTTAGGTACTGTTCAAAATTCTAAAGCTGTTCAACTAAACAGAGATTGCGTCACATTTGATTTAGCTTACAAAAATAATCAAAATAGATTACTAATGCGTCGTGACGTAGATCATTGTTGTAACACTTCAGAGGTAATCGATACAGACACACTTTTCACGAACCCCCGAACCATTGAAATAAATGCGCAACTTGAAATAGAAGATATGTTAAATAAAATAATAGATACAGTAGAAATAAATTTAACTCAAGATACAATATTCACTCAAGAACCGGAGTTAAAGACGTTTCCTCGTGAAGATTTATACTCACACGTGAAAGACAAATCAAAAAGAAAATTTGGTGAATTAGATAGACTTGACGTCACAGTTATTACATTACCTGAAACTGAAGAGTGTGATTTATCGAAAAGCTGCAGTAAAATGTATTGTTCTTTTGGGTGCATTTGCGCGTCTTTAGAAGGTATTTACAATTTAAAGCAACATTGCGGACGTGTGGAATGCATGTTTGATTGTAAATGTGACTTTACTAAGTATAAAAGTGATTTGTCATGCACAGGGTGTAATGAACAATTTCCTGGGCTCTTAAGTATAAACAAAGAAATGAATTTCAATTTAGCAAAGGAAGAGCAAAAATTTCATCAAACTGTCGTTGTAACTGGCGAAAAAACAATTTTATTAAAAGGTGAAAGAAGAAATTGGAAAACATCAAAAAAATATGCCGATTTTTATAGTAATATGAGCTTAAAACATGAAAACCAGAAAACACAAAGCTTATCAATAGTCGCACTAAAACTTAATTGTGATAATATAGAACCTTGGTGTATGGTTCATGAGCTATACAAGTGTTTTTGTAAAGGTAAATTCACAGATACTTGCGCATCTGTTTCAAATGAAACTCTTGGTAAAGAACCGCTGATGAAACATAGTATAAGTAATGTTGATAGTTTAGAAAACTCAAAAGTAACGAATGACGTCAGTAATATCGAGGAATGTGAAAGACGAGAAAGCACAAATTCAGTAAAAAAATCAAAAATATCTGATAATACACATACTAAACCAAAAAAAATACACACATCGAGAAGTATGGATAAAACTAAAAATCCTAATAAAATTACAGAAAAATTAAATCATAGTGATCCGGAGGATGAAATTCAAATAAATCGCATTCTAGTTAAAGATGCAGGCACTGTACTCAGGCGGAGTTCAGACACTGTAAATATGAATGCTGAAAAGGGTATGTTAACAAGACATTCCGTTAGAAAGTTAAATATGCAACAACATTCTAATAACGATAATAGCGATGACAATAATCATGAAAACAAATCTGATTCAGAAGGTTGTGAATATTTAAAGTTTATGGATACAAAAAGTATGTCTAGTTCAAGGACGACTGCATACAAAGGAAGAAAATACAGCAATGGTTATTATAATAATACAAATTATAAAATATCAACTAAGGAGAAAAATGATAAAAGACTTCAAGTAAGATTGGCTTGTCTTTACAGTAAATGTTGCGAAGAAGATACTGTCATTAAACCAAAAAGTAAAACCAAAGAGACTGCTCTTCTGCAATTACTTTGTGATTCTAATAAAAACGGTGAAGACCTGCTTCCCAAGACAAAAAGAAGGCGTTTATCCAATGATACTAATCTCGTGAGTTGGTTAGAATCTAATTATAAAATGTATAGGCAGCGAAATGATAGCGGCCTTTTTAAAAATGCTTTAGAACCTCCGCAACATGGGAAAGTTGCACTGCATTCCTGGGGTTTTATTTTACAGAGATATCGAGAGCGGAAAAACCTTTTTTTAGTATCTCGACAACCACCGTTCAGAATTTTTATGGCAGTTAATACTGAAAACCCATTTTTTGAAAACTGCATTGACATAAATAATATTCGATTTGCGGACTTACACAAATATCCTCAAACCGTAAAAAACTTACTTATTAATGCAACAGAATTAAAAGACAATTTCTGTATTTTACGTGGTTTGGCTTTCTGTTGGGAATTAATTGGCTCTGTAACTAAGGTAAACGAGAGTAACGAACATGCCGAACAAGAAGATACGCCAGAAATTAACATGGAATCATCTGACATGGATACGTTAGCTGTGTTTAATCAAAATAATTCTGTGGTAAGACAATCGGGAGTTAACAATATGGAACAAAACGATATGGAACCATTAGATGTATTTAATCAAGGCAATTCAGAGGTTGACAAATTATTATTTGAAAATACTGAACACACAGAAACAATAACTGTTTTTAACCACAATTTGGAAATAAGGGATTCGTTAACTGAGAATACGGAACAAAAGGATTTTGATAAAATGGGTGCATTTAATCAAAATAATTCAGCCGTAAAAAAATCGTTACATGAGAACATGGAACAAAGGGATATTCTAAGTAGCTCGGAGAAAGAGTTCGAAAGTAGTGCAGGATGTGTTGACGATACCGGATCATCAAAATGGTTTGTCATGACTATAGAAAATGATTTTAGTGAAATCAGGTTTTTCAGGAAAGGATTTTTCGTCAAATATCTAAGTATTATAAATGCTATTAACGTTGCACGCTTGTCTGGAAAAACTGTGCGTTTGTCTTCTAAGAAATGTATAGAACAACCAGAAGCCCCACAATTCGGTATATACGCAATTCCCAATGACAACGAATATTGCGTTTTTGTTGGACCGTATGAAATGGAAGACACTTTAGGGATAGAGACTATTAAGACAATTTTAGACGTCAGAAGATTGAAAAGAACAAGAGGTTTTTGGATAACGACGAACAAAGTAGATAATTTGAAAGTGGTAGAAAACCCATTATCGTTTGTGGCACTAACAAATAACCGGATCAACAGCCTACCTTTAGAAACACATTTCTATGTAAATGACGAAATAAATAAAGATCAACAAGAGAAACCTGACATGCAAGAAAGTGTCCACATAAACAAAACAGAGGAATCGAAAGAAAGTTCGCCACCTAAAAAAGACCAAATAAAAATTGTTAAGCCTATTAAAATACGTAAAACGAATGGCTTTTATCACCTGGCATCAGACGGCGTTTTAAAAAAAATATCATTACAATACCCTCAAAATACTACAAAATCCATGCCCGTTGTATTAAAAACGTCTTTAAATATGGAGGACAATAGTGCAAATTCATTATTAAAGCCTTTAGGGATTTCCAATGAGCTATATCTAAACCAGATTTCTGAAACATTACAAGAGCCATTTGCTGAAGCATCATCATCAGCAGCATCTCAAATAAAGATATCCGCTGTATTTTCTACTCAAAATGACGATACTATATCTAAACCCGCAAATCACGAAGGAGGCATGTTTATTTTAAAACCAGAAGAAATTAATAGGAAGCTTGTCCAAAATAAATTGACTGAAATGACATTAACTTCAGACGAGTCTTATATCAACGATGGAACAGCACATCTTAGTTTATTACAATCGGGTGTCACGGGTCTAGAAAATGTTACTATTGAAGAACACCACTCAGTGACCGACACTGAGTGGTGCAATCTGAATGATGATGTCTATGTTATATCAGATGATGAGAATTATAGAACTAGTGATACTACCGTAAACTTTAACATCTGGAGAGACGTATGGATAGAATGTAAAAATATTCCGAATCTTGGCTGGATCGCGGGAATAAAGAATTTGGATAATTTACTCAGTTATAAAATACCTGGATGTGAATATTCAGAATTCTACACTGAAGAAGAAGCCTTTACCAAAATCAACTCGTAAGTATTTTAATGCTGTTCTGAAGAGTTTCCTTTCGTTACATATTTATTTGTTGTTTGTTCCTTATCGTCAACATTATCGCGTTCAAAGCCGAGGGTAGATTCAGGATTTATTGCTGGGAGGGGCACATGGGCCCTACAGGTAAGAAGCGTCCCCGTAGTATTGGACTATGCTATGTCTTCGGGATTAATTCTTTTTCATGACAAGTACAATAATAACTATACGTACGCAAATCAGATTGCCTGGACGCGCCCTTGCTCAGAGCAGTATTGCTAGGATTTTCTGCATTTTCAATATTTAGTTTTTATTTCTGCCAAGAACGAGATCTTGCAAAAGGCAGCACCGGCCTCCCGCCCGGAAGAATATGCACATGTAGAATGTCCGATACCTAAATATAATGCAGCGTGTATCCTAAATCTACCTATAGCTATTCGACACGTGTTTCGTCCCACGCGGCATCCTCAGACAGAAGATGTTGACTCGTTGACTCCTCGGACGCGAGCGGAAAGGCGATGCTGCATTCTGCATTTTCGGTCCTCGCCCTATTTCCCATTTCAAATACTTTCAATTTAATAATATCTTACCACGTAGACAAAGCTTGGCGTACCTACTTGCTTGTACGTAGGTAGGTACTATTTATATATATTTTTTTTTATATTTCAGAGAAATAAAACGAAGGATTAATAGTTTACATGATTTAGAATTGCAATGGACAGTTCACGAGTCAATTGACCAACTTCAAGGACAGGAAATGAACCCTGAGCATTTGTACCCAGATTATGTAAGTATCGTTGTTTTCAAAATTCATGAGAGGTGTGAAGAGTGACACACAACCTGTCTCACGTGATAGGTACCTAATTTACAGCCATCCAATTCCAGTCTAGCCAGTGTAATTTATTTTATTATTTAAGTATCATTTTTTATGATTTATTATAAGTGGTCGTCTTAACGACGCGCCACAGCAGTGTATTTTTTTTTAGGTTAGGTTTTTAACAATCGCATTAATTTCCTCAGATACTTGCTCCAGAAGGGCTGTTACACACGAGTGAAATAATAAAAAGTAATAAGGATAACCTTAAAACATATTCAAAAAAACAACCGAAAGGCAATGGCCGTGGGACGAATTCCCCGCGTGAAATTGGCAAGGTATTATATAAATAAACAATCCTGTCGAATAGGAATATCTTCGATCTTGTCCAAAAACTGAAGCTTAGTTTAAGGGGTGTTATACTACAGAAAATATAAATATCACGCCTGTATTCCGCTAAAGAGTAGGAAGAAGTAACTACACCCACACTTCGTCAGTTGAGTATGTTTAAGCCTCTTGTAATGAGGGTGAGCCTTGAGCTCATTGTCAATACCGAGCACAAATCCAGACTCCAGACTGACAAATTCCTAATGGAAAATACAATAAGTAGGTACCTACCTAATACCTACTTTGCCCATCTTGGAGATTAAACCCAGGACTCCAGGATTAATTCTTATCTACTTATAAAATTATATATACCTGCTATTATATTACAAACAAGCTGGGTGAAGAGCCATGGGAAAATAGTACCTAGTTTATTTTCCCATGTAAATAAAAAAGTAGTTATTAGAAAATAGTAGTTTAGGAACTGTTGCTTAATGAGTGAGTGTTTTAATACCTAGATAAGTACAGTTTCATACATTACTTTATCTGCTCTCATATATTGGGATTGAACCTACTAAATAAAAAAAAAGAATAGAAAGAGAGAAGCTCAACGTTAAAAGAATAAGAAAATAGGTAGTTTATTTGGAATTAAAGCTTTTTTGTTAAGCTATAAAAAAGCCGCGCCCCTGCATATCGTTGCATTAGAAAAAAATATTGATGGAAACTCCTTGCTGATATTAACTTCTTGAATTTGCCCTGTATTGGTAAAAATAGTGGTTTACGACACTGTTACGTAAAGAGGGGTAATAAAACACTAGTGTGGGTTTCTAGCGCGGCCCCCATAAAAATCGAATTGAACACTCCTTGGTCGATCTGAAGTGTACTATAATAGAAAAAAAGTTATTTTTATATTACGTTGTTAAGAAATCTGTATCCTAATAAAACTTTTTCATTTTATTGCAGATTTCATGCATAAAGTTTGTCATTATGGTGCTATTTTAGAATTCATAATCAGTACTTACTTTACGACAATAATTATATGTTTATGAGTGTAGATAAAATTGTTTTATAACATTATTTTGTTAGAGAAAAGTGTTGATTCTATTTTATTTATTAAATTTCGGTATTGAGTTTATAAAGTAGGTATGTGAATATAAACTCGTTTTCGAAAACCGGAGAACGCCCTCTGTCCGCGCGACCACGCTTTCAGGTTCACCGAAATAAGTGACAATTATGAGTTTATGAACGCAACGATCGCGTTTTCGCGCGGCGATCGCTTTAAAATAGGACGCGGCCTTGGCTGTTTGGCGGCTTCAAGACAAGCATGATTAATAAAGCCGCGAGCCCATTTGACATTCTCGTCACAAATATTCATTACAAAATTTTATGTTTAAAGCCGTGACTATTGCGCGTATTTTTTCGAAACATTATACATAAACATCGAAATAAAGACACGTGGCCATACACATTTGTGTATGCAATTGCAAACACAATGTTGTGTTTTCCGAGCTGCATGGAAAACATGCATGGAAAAGGGTAAGGGTTTGTTTCATTTTTAACCGCCCACTCGCACCACGCACTAAAAATATACCCAGACGTTGACAGGCCTTATTTAGAAATAATCTAACGGAAATCTTCAAAATCCTATTGAAACAACTAACCAAAAACACCTCATAAAACGTATAAAAACTATGATTTCATTATAAATCTCATAAAGCATTAAAACAGAATGATAAATACGGTATTTTACCCTATATGAGAAAAAATCTAAAAATATATTATAATTTAGATAGCTTAGGCAAAAAGCAGTCGGAAAATGTTAGTTTAAGTTCATAAAATAACAATATAAATGATTAAATTCAATTTTTCAGTTTTTTTAATCTGTATTCTAACACTATGAAAGTAGCCGCCATGTTATTACGTCATACGGCTGTATAGGTAAACTAAAAAGTGTCAATGTCAACCGTCAACTGATCAGCGCATTTAAAGTGTTTGTTTACTCAGCCACCTGACGTCATGACCACGAAGCAATATGGCGTCCACTGTGTCCAGCGTTTTCGCGCCAAATTTGAAAATGTAAAATTTAAATGCATTTTTATGGCACTTATCGTTTGAATAAAAAAATTGTGGCTTATTGCACTATAGAATCTAATTGAGACACTTTTCAAAAAGATGTAGGTAATACCCTATTGACAGTCAAACTTACCTCCGAACTCCGATGAATAAAAATGGCCGAAAAACGCCAACAACTGTAGACCGACTTTTTGTATTACGCCAGTTTTGATGATTACGTTTTGAAAATGTTGCCAATGTATAAAGTAAGATCTCCCTAGTATATTTGTTTACTTTGCAATACAAAACCAAAAAGAGAAACTTATATTCGCCGAGGTGCTGATAACAAATTGGTGGAGTGCTAGCAATTGGGACTGTTACCCTAGATACGTTAAATATTTTTAAGTAGATAGGTACCTACCTGTATAAAGCCGTCTCCTGCGCGTGTATTTTTAAAACATTACCCAAAAACATCGAAACAAAGAGGCGTGGCCATACACATTTGTGTATGCAAATTGCAAACACGATGTTTTTGTTTTCCGAGCTGCATGGAAAACATTCCCCACGCGGGTGAAGAGGGGAAGGGCTTGTTTCATTTTCAACCGCCCGCCCGCACAACAACCTCATGATTTCATGAAATCGCTAGATTTGAGGTCAATTCTAACTTATGAAGTTGTATTGCTGATTCTAATGATTATAATTCTGTAAAGCCATATTAGTTACGGCCGCGAATCATATTTTAATTAACATACAACCTGACACTGACCTTCAAAATGCAAAAAACCTAAGAAAATTTGAATCCCGAGGGCTACCTTAGCGCATCACCCTTAATTTAAAACTATTTTAATACGCGGGAGACAGCTTGTGTATGAAAACAAATGTTTATGTGTAAGGTTTTTATTGTTTCGAAAAAACATGCGCAGGAGACACGGCTTTAAGTTTTTAAATAATATTGTAAAACATTCAAACATTTTTTAGGTTGGGGACGAAAATGATGAAAGCAGTTGAATTCAAGAAGATGAACATAATTATTATGGCCCTGTTTTTAGCTGCAATCGTTGCTTGGTAGGTATACTCGTACCTATGCCTACTTTAACTAGTGAGTTACACTTTTAAAAAACACCGACTGATTGTTATAATTAAACTTACCATGGTTAATTAATTATTATTATTTAGTACTTAATTGTTTGTCTAGATTTTTGTAAAGGTACCTACCTAATTAGTTATATTTCAAGTTCGCATTTAAGAAAATCTATCAATGAGGGATTTCGTGAAAGGTAGGTAAGTACCTTAGTACTTACCTACGTATAGGTACTATGTAGTAGTATTAAATAAGATATTCACACACCAGCAAATGGGAGAATATTGCATTGATTAAAACAGTAGCGCCAGTAGCACAAACAGTAAACAAACATTGCTTTCTCATGTCATCAATTAAATATATTTTAATTGATATTTTATAAATGATTTCAGTAGGTATGCCTAAACATTATTGCATCAAGCATCAGTGCTGCGTTTATGGGTGATCAAATGCAGCGTAGGTACCAGGTACTACGTACTACTTTTAATTTTCTCGTGATTAGAAAAAACTTTTTCACAAAAAACCACCACAATACCACATCGTAATTTTAACAAAAAACTTAAATAAGTATCAATTTTTTTTAAATCCACAAACGATCCATTTCGACGACGCGTCACCGAAATGGTGGAATGGTCGAACGTCCGACTGATTACTGCTCGTGCTGATGGCGCCACCTGTCGACCTCGTTTTGCTTACTTATTTACTGGGCAGTAAATAAGTAACCCTTGCCTAGAAGTTTATATTAGGTACAACATACGTCACAGACACACACAGATTATTTGAAATCCTGAGTGACATCATTAAATTCCGTTTGTTTTACTTTGAGGGACCGTTATTGTCGTATCTACCTATGTCATTCATATTAATTTTTTGACCGAACATGGCGAAATAAATAAGACAAAAGTTAAGTAAGAGTGAGAAGAGGTGGAGGTGTTGTACCTACCTATATAATGAGAGAAGGTAGAGAGAGGGAAGGGGGGAGGGTTGAGAGGTAGGTAATTATACATTCCATGCAAGCTAGGTACCTACTTAAAAAAACAAGGTTGAATGAAAGCGTTTGTTTCAATAGTTTAAATGCGATCGACGTGCGAATGTCGAATGCGAAGATCGCTTTTTGTTAGGACGTGGCCTAAAGCCTTACACTAATAATTGAACCGAAAAAAACTTTGTTTGATTAGTATCTACTTACCATAAACTTTATCTTCGTGGATGTATCTCATGTACCATATACCTAGGGCGGGTTGCACCATCTTACTTTAACAATAACAAACATCGCACCTTCAGTTAAAGTACCTGTTAGATAAAAAATGGGTTGCTCCATTTGACAATTTGTTAGCTGACGTCATAACTTTAACTGTAACCTTAATAACGCCCACGCTTCACTGGATAGTGTTAAATATCTGTCACTTCTGTCAGACGCGTACCTACCTGGTAACTTTAACTAAGCTGATGAACACAGAGTACATTGAATATTGATGAATACGCCGCGCCCTGGTGCAACACATTTCGCAGTATCCGTTAAAGTCGGCGTGTCGACGTTCACACGGACGTAAAAATATCGCGGCTATTTTATTTCGCGCACTGGATTTTAAGTTGGCCAACGCTCGACTCAACAACGGGAGTTGAAAATCCAGTGCGCGATAAAATCCCGCCGTGATATTTTTTTACAGTTATTGTCAAATTTGACATAAACCTTTAGGTACCTACCTTAACTACTATTATGGTGCAACCTAGCCTAACCTAAACACAAAGAAACAAGAAACAAACAAGTTGAAACGTCGGAGTGATAGGATTGTGACACTCCGTCACTATTATTTAATTGCTCAACTCACTGTAAAACTGCTCCTTACTCAAAACATATAGGTATTACACTAGTTAGGTACCTAGATAGATTAAGCTAAGTATTCTGTGTTTCTTTCTAATGTTTCGATTTTAAGTAGGTATCTAAGTAATGCTAATGAACCTATATAGACTAAGTGCCGGTCAAGGGTGTCTACCTACACACCAAAGACGGGCTCATTTTATGGCTAACCTTTGGTGTGTACACACCATAAGAAATAAATGTGCTTTTAGAGCATATTTATGGAAACCTAAATAGGTATTGTTCTTTAGAATTACTAATTCATACCTATTTGTTATTGTGTCATCTGTCGATATAGGGAAGTAGGAACTCTAATTCTAAGTAGGTATAACATTACTTTCATAAGTCTTTAGGGCCCGTATTCTATGTATGAATACCTATAGGCACTTACCTAGTTAAAAAGAGATTTAGGTACCGAAGCCGATTCGAACTATTTGATGTGGCTGATGATGTACCTACAGTCAGGGAAATCAATTGTTAGGTAAATTGACACTACGTCAATTTGTCGTGATAAAGGTATTTCATACAACTGCCAAAGAATGACAGTTATGATTTAAATATACGGACAATTTAAGTTGGTAGTCAATTTGCTTACTATTTACGGTCAGTAACACACATTACAACGATACGTGCAAACAATCAGTACCTACTGTCGCTAACGTGACCTTTTAATTTGTCTAGCACCCGGGTAGGTAGCGTTGGGTTATTTTTTGGTTGGATGACAAAAAATAACGTCACATTTTTGGATAAAATGTCAGTAGCTAGTCCATTGATTTCAAAAGAACCAAGTAGGAAAAGATTTTTAAGAATTGTCGAAAATGGCGCGGGTCCTTAGGGACCAACAACGTTCGGTCGAAGGACGTTCAAGAGTAGACTTCCAAAAAATCGGTAGGTACCTAGTAAGTACCTAGGTATATGATAAGTCGCGTCCGATAGTTCGTGGGTAATTATATAAATATTTTAACCGATTGAAGATGTTATAATTATGTAGTTGTAGAATACGGGTCTAACCTCCGAATTCTCAAACGACACTTAAGTATAAGACGTTTTTGAGTATTTCTGTCGCTATAATTCATAGGGACACATTAAAGTGATAGGGTCAGTATGAAGAACTTAACAAAAGTTGCGTTTGAGAATTCGGCCGGCATTTTATTTTTGCTAAGAAAACCAAATATCTGTGATAATACGGAATGCATATAAAAAGAGAGAGGAGTTAGGTGTAATTCTTATTATATTTAGACTAGCTGCTGCTACCTGCAACTTTGTTTGTAAACAAAATGATACCCTTTGACCTGTTCAGGGGTGGAGTTTCAAAAACCCTTTCGTAGAAGGGAGGTAGCAAGGTGAGAGGTGTAGGTACCTCCTACACCTCTCGCCTTGCTACCTTCAGTGGTTTAGGTCTGTCAGTCAGTCACGGAACTGTTTATTTATAACCGATGCCATTGTATCGTCTTATAATGGCAGCCGCTTTCAAGTCCGCTCTACTTTACTACTAGAATTTCTACTTTGGTCACGGACTAGAACGACTTATGTTAGCCAATCGAACAATAAGCGAAATTTAGCAGTTTTTTGCAAATCAACTTACTGTACCTAGGCATTGGATACTTTTACTGAGACTCCAGTGTAAGATGATAAAAATGACACAGTTCATAAGACCTTTCAATTTTATTATTGTGAAAAGGCAAGTGGATACAAACAGGTATACTTATCAGTAGGATGCCAGTGCCAGACGTTGGAGGCAACATATCGTTTTAGATGCGAAATAAGACTCAAAAGATTGCAAATGGCAACCTACTGGTAAGTTGATTGTACCTAATTCAGTTTATAAATTATTTTATTTATTAAGTGTACCTACCACCAAAAAGCATTGTGTAAAGGTCCCTGTACCTATGAGTACTTTTAAAAAGGATAACCAATAAAAAAATAAACAGTTTATAATTTTATTTTATTTATTTTGGCATAAAATAATATAAGTACTTAACCAAAAATCGGCAGTTAGCTATGTCTTATTACAATACATATCTTTTCATTTTAGTGGGTAGGTATTACAAAGGTACATATGTATATATAAATAAATTTAGATGGCTTTGTAACAGCTTTACATTTAGATATAGTGTAGGAACATGTAATATAAGTTCTTAAGTAATATAAAATAAAATATAGGACCAAAAACAAGTGGTCATGTCAAATACCTACAAACTGCAACCTTGTCCGATATTAATTGTTTTTTTACATTAGGTAATTCAATTCAAAAAACTATATTACCTACTTATCGTAAGTAGGTGATTTGCTTGTGATCTCCGAACGGCTGTCGCTGTAGCTTACTATAGAGTCTATTCAAATCTTCGTTTCCAATAGACTAGTTGACAATATGAAAAATACCTTATGAATTATATTATGTAGAATGGTTGTGAGCTAAAAATATCAAAATTCAACCTAGTTTTGTAAATGATTTTAGATTAATAAATTACCTACGTAAAAATATAGCCATTGGTCACGTGACAGTGAACGCTAATCAGAGCGCGACACATCACGATCTTCAGTCATCAATCCATAATGTCACTGACAATTTAACATTATTTCAGGGTTCCCACCTCAGGATATTTTCCCCTAAATTTAGGTGATTAACCCGTCGCGCGCCAATTAGCAGACACAATTGAAATTCTATTGTTATCTGTACACATGGTGTACAATCGACATTTTAAGAGTTAAAAAAAAAAAGGAAATAGCATTCGCTTGTTTATTAATGGAATAGTCAGAAAAATACGATTGAAGTGTATGATTTTAAAGAATATCAAAACGAAAACGTCAGTATTGGGCGTCCGTTCCACTTGCGTTTTAGATCACTGTCATCGCTCCTTTATTTTGTAATCGCTTAAGGAAGATGCGCTAAGGTAGCCCGCGAAATTCAAAATTTCTTACGTTTTTTGCAATTTGCAGGTCAGTGTCAGGTCGTATGTTGATCAAAATATGATTCGCGGCCGTAACTAATATGGTTTTAGTTTAGGACAATAAAGCCCAATAAGCCAAATTAGTATACAGTTTTACAATTTGATAAATTTTGATATAGGTATCAATTCTCAAGGTTCTCTAGAAGCTACAGAATTCTACAAAGATAAGAATAATTATATATTGCGAAATATACATAAACGTTTAGCCAATTTCACTCAATATGATATGCATATAAATAAGTAACTGCTAATAGGTATTCAAATCAATGATCGACAAAGTTAATAATTATATGAAAAATATTAATAATTATATGAAAATATAATTAAATTATATTCAAATAATTATTTTCATTCTAGTTTTCGATATCCCTGACTTTCGTCGATATGTTCGGCGGTTCTCCCGCGGTGACGTGACGCAAGTCGGAGCGACACGGAATGCGTGCTGAAAAAACGTGCGTTTATGAGACATCCGTGGGCGATTTCATACACTTCAGTGCGATGCAAACATCGTTCTCACGCGTGTCTTTCCGATTGCATCGTCGAGGGAGAACCGCCTTACCGCTTTAAATGTAGGTACTTGTACATAAGCCAGTACCTAATGTGCAAAATAACTGGATAACCCCTATTCAGTTACCTTACGTTGAACTCATTTGACATTCCGTTCGATACCTGAAAATAACTTGATAGGTAATAATAGGGGTTAAAGTATGAAATTGCCGTTTATTGTATTAGGAACTTCGAAATGACATAGAACCTTCATGGTTTGAGATTTTTGAGTGAAACTTTTTTCACATGGTACCTATTAAGTTTTTCTTTTAAAAAATGTGCAACATTCGATTATCGACTTTCAGTTGTTTTTTTTATTCAGCTTAGACAAGAAAGTGGATACTTCGAAAATTCGAGTTATTTTTGAAAACGAGTTCCGACTCGGAACTAACGCGGCAGAAACAGCTCGCAATATCAATGTTGCGTTTGGAGAGGGGACTGATAATGAACGACGATTTTGGTTTAAACGAACCACGTGGAAGACCGCCCACACAGGTGAATAACAATGAATTGAAAGAGATGGTGGAAGCCGATCCGAGCCAAACTACCCAGGAATTAGCGGCATGGTTTAACGTTACCTTACCAACAATATTGACTCATTTGCGTCAAATCAATAAAATAAAAAAATATGAGAAATGGGTGCTTCATGATTTGACTGATCTGCAGAAAGAAACGCGTGTTGAAACTTGTGTTGCCTTGTTGAATCGATACAGAAATGAAGGAATATTGGATCGAATTGTGACATGTGATGAAAAATGGATTCTTTACGATAACCGTAAGCGAAAAATGCAATGGCTGACCTCAGGTCAAACGCCGCAACAGTGTCCTAAAGCAAAGCTTACCAATAAAAAGGTAATGGCAACTGTCTGGTGGTCGCAGCATGGTGTTATTCACTATAGCTTTCTCCGATCTGGTCAAGCAATAACGACAGATGTCTACTGTGCCGAACTCCGAACAATGATAGCAAAACTAGCAGTGAAACAGCCCCGACTCATGAATCGATCTTCACCATTATTGCTCCATGATAACGCGAGACCTCATACAGCACGAGAAACCGTAACTCTACAGGAACTGCAATTAGAAACCATTCGTCACCCTCCGTATTCGCCAGACCTTGCTCCAACGGACTAGCATTTTTTTCGTGATTTGGACTATTTTCTACGTGATAAAAAGTTCTTCTCAGGAGGCAGTACAAAATGCTTTCACACAGTTTGTCGAATTTAGATCACGAGAGTTCTATCGCAAAGGTTTATATGACAGCAATGTATAGATAATAATAGTAATTATTTTGATTAAATAAATATGTTAAATTAAAAAAAAAACGAATTTCAATTTCTCAGTACAAATCGGCAATTTCATACTTTAACCCCTAATAATTTAACTGTTGTCGCTGAAAATTGCTTTCCTTTACTACCCCAACATGTCAGCAAAGCTTTTCTGACGAGAGAAATACAAGCTATCATTTATGAAATAGTAGGTACTTGGTAATTTGATTACCCTTTCGGTTACATTGCACTTTATAATCAATCTGCACCATGGTATGCTCGGTTAAATGACATATTTGTTTTTATTACTTTTACTGAGCACACTATCGGCTGTTGCATCTTTACGATACGGACGCATGTAATCTTATTAGATAAGTGCGACTTATTTCATCAATGGACATGACAAATATGGTCCTTGAACATTTTTGCAAATCGTTGAATGCAACTTTGTCTCGAATTTATGATTTCTTTTTAACTGCACAAATAAAAGATAAAATAATAGCTAAACACTACAATACTAATTTTCTTTCAAGTACCTACCTAATAAATTCTGTTTTAGCGGGTAATTTGTATCAGGTCAGTTAAAAATTAGCATTACAGTGCATAATAATGATTAAAATGTATACAGCTCACAGCACTTTCCTACCGTTCGTTACCCATTTTAAAGAAGTTGGTAAAATACCTTTCGGTTTGTAGATACGGCCGATCACTATTTACAAAATGCCTGAGATAGATTATTGCTTTGTGACGGATCATTTTAATATAATATCTCAAGGTCTACTGTTTTATGCATAAGTACTTTATTCATAACACTTTACATCGGGTTATACACGAAAGGCTAGGTCTAATTTCGAACAGGGATGGGGGTGGGTGTGCAGCACAAATACGCTTCTAAGGGCAAAACATCCGGAACCACAGATGCATTAACTTCTGTCAGTGGTGGAGGAGCGGCGCACGTTATTACGCTGCGGGATCACGAACTCGGCGTGGCGCGGCGACGTGAACGGGTTCGTGGAAGCGAACGGCGCCGACACCGAGCCCTGCCGCTGTGGCGGGCCCCGCCGCGCCCCGCTGGCCCCAACAGTCCCGCCAGCCCCGCACGCCGCGCCCGCGCCTCTGCGACAAGCGTCACCGTGGTCAGCTTCGCCCCCTCTAGGGCCGGACGAATGTCTCCTAATACTTTACGGCACATCGCGGCGTCCGGGACGACGAGACAGTTCGTGCTACGAGACTCGACGCCGGGAGGTCGCTCACCTCGGTGCGGCGCCGACGTCCGCGGCCGCCGACAGCTGGCGCGGTGGCAGGGCCGGCGGGGGGCCCACGGGCCGTGCGCCCATCGTGCCGGGTCGCGGCGGGATCTGCGGAAACAGGAAGCATCAGCTCGCGCCGGCAGCCGGCTGTGATGAGCTCGCTAGCGCAGGCGGGCTGGAGGACACACTCACTGTTGGCGGGTCGGGCGGGCGCGCTGGAGCGGCGTGCGAGTGCGCCCGCGCCAGGCGCTGGTGCGGCGCGGGCGCGGCGGGCGGCACGGCGGGAGGTGGCGGCCGGCGCGGTGGCAGGCTGTCCGAGCGCGTCGCCCGCTCGCTCCCGGCTCGCTCGGCTCCAATCCGCTCGCTCCCGGCTCGCTCGCCCCCGGTTCGCTCGGCAGCCGAAGGGCCAGCAGCAGGTGTGTTGGTGTATCCGCTTCTAACTTGCTGCCGCTCTGCCATTTCTCTTAAATCGCTGGGCTCTGTCTTTCCGGCCGGAGACCTCACCTCACCAGTGCGTCTCACGGGTGAGCGTTTCTCCACCTGTTGGATGGCCAGGAATGTATAGATATTTAAGGGCGATATCCCTTAAGGTATACACGATATTAAATTTTTTAAGAAATATTACTTGCATAAAATGATGACGTTTCCTAAACAACATTTAGGGTGGGTTGCACAATTTTACTTTAACAATAACAAACATCGCATCTTCAGTTATAGTACCTGTTAGGCAAATAAATTATAGTTTCAAAAACTAAAAAACACGCTTTAATACCACTCAACAGAACTAAAAAGAAAAAATATTTTTTTCAATATTAGGAATAAAGTGATTAACGAGAAAATTAATGTCATAGTAAAAACAGTGTGGGTCATTCGTGGATCTTTGACATTCGTTACGGGTCGTCAGAAGCTCGAAAGTCTGACAACCAGTCTTACCAAGGGGTATCATATTACCCAGTAATTGGGTTGTGGAGGTCAGACAGGCAGTCGCTCCATATAAAATACTGGTATTCAGCTGCATCCCGTTAGACTGGAAGCCGACCCCAACATAGTTGGGAAAAACCTAGGCAGATTGATTTTTGTAAAAAAAAAGCGTGGGGTGCTATCCCGATCAAGGAAAAGGCCAGGTTTCTGGGAGCTACTCTGGACTCCAAAATGTCAGTTGTGGATCACATCAACAATGTTGTAAAAAAATGTGAGCGCTCAGTATCAGTCATAAAGGCTTTGTCTGGAGTCTTGTGGGGAGCCCACCCATACACTCTAAAATTAGTGTAGGTATAATGCTCTGGTCAGAAGTGTGATGGACTATTGCTGCTTCTTACTTGAGCCCTGTAATAAAGAGGCGCTTCGTAAACTAGACTCCATTCATGCCAAATGCCTTAGGATTGTCGTAAGAGCAATGAAATCCTCCCCCATAAATGCTCTCCAGGTAGAATGTGCAGAGCCTCCTCTTAACCTTCGTAGACAATACTTAGCGATCGCTTTCTGTCAAAATTTTTCGCCCTTTCGTCCCAGCCTAGAACAAATCCACCTATCCTTTAGAAGTATCCCCTTATTGGAAACATAAGTCGCCTCCCCTGATGACTAGGTACAAAGAGCTTAAAGTCCTCATCTGTTTGTCAGTATCCCACCCTACCAGTATTTTCTTTCTCATAGGAGGTGGTCCACTTTAGACCAATAGTCGTTTTCGAACTTGCTATTTCAAAGAGTTCCGAGGACGTAAAATGCGACTGATCGGACTATTAAGAGATACTGGAGGGTGGGAATTTATTCTACAAAGATGCGTCTAAATTAACTCCAACAGGATGTACACGAATTGCAATATGCTTCCAGAATTGCTCTTCTTTCCCAGAGGTTTCGGTATTTACAGGGGAATGTATTGGCATTTTAGAAGCAATTAATTTAATTAAAACTCACAATATTCAAAATTCGGTATTTTTTTCAGATTCTCGCAGTAGCATTCAGGATTTAAGACAAAATCAATTAAAATCATTATAGACATTCAAAATTTACTCTTCACGTGCTCTAACAACAATTTAAACATTGAATTAGCTTGGATTCCCAGTCACTCGGGTATAGGTGGCAACGAGTGCGCTGACTCGCTGGCTAAATTTGCAACATCCAACCACATTGATCAAAAGCATTATGTTGTCCATAGTTACGACCTACCTACAGGCTGACACCAAACATAAAAAGCATAACACATGGTCAGCAGTGTGGCAGCTAAGTTCAAAACTCAAGGGGGCGTACCACGCTAGTACCCAACATCCAGCGTAAACCTTGGTTTTTTAAATGGAAACCTTGGTTGTTTAAATGTATCAAATTATTCAAAAGAACTGTTTCATCTTTGTGCACACTGAGACTCGGTTACTGCTGCAGTCCAGTATTCTTAAATAAAATTCGTATTCGTGACAGTTCCATGTGCGAATACGGACTTGACGAGGATACTCTGGACCACTATTCTCATGTCCTTCAAACTCGCAATCTTTTGAATTGTACCCGTGTGTGTGTTTGTTGTTTTGTTGTGTGGAAGCTTACTTCCCGAAATTAAAATCTCCCATTAAAAATCGAAATTAAATTCTCTCTACTAACTTCCATTCCCTCTTAACTAACTTTGTCCTAGCAAAATTTTTAAATGACAATGTTTTAAAAAAGTAGTTTGGTGGGTGTATAACAATAAGGTGTAACGCAGACGACACACTTTTTGTGCGATCGAGTCTGTGGCGCACAAAATATCTGCATGCCACACAAAAAGTCCGTCACGGATTGTACGCAGACTCAACACACACGTCGCACATCTTCGATCATTCTGTCAGCCGAACTGTAGGGAAGTAGACGCTATGTCCCCCACTTAAGGTACAGCGCAGACAGATTTTTTGTGCGATATTAAAAGTGTGCGCCGTCTGCGTTAGCGCGTGTTGAAGCAAACGTTCATTTTTTTGCGCACTTTTGTGCGGCGCGGCGCGACGCGAGCTGCCAGAATGACACGGATTTTTTTCGTGTCGTGTGTCGTGTGCATTGCTGCATATAATTGCTTAGGTTCTAATTTCACAGACTAAAAACTGCGTCACGGATAGTCTGTCGTCTGCGCTGCATCTAATCATAACTTAGTAAATATCTGTGTCATTTTGTACTAAATAGGTTGTAGTAGTAGAATTTATGCTAAAAAAAAAATCTTTTAACAAAGTTAACAAAACTTGTCTTGTCCTCGCAGCTATTAACATTAACAAATAACTACTATTATGGTGCAACCCAGCCTAAATTTTGTTAATGGTTTAAATTGTTTGTTAATAAAATATATATTTATATAAACAAAATTATTTTAAGTATATGCGAAACCTAAATATAGTTTGTTCAGAATAAATAACAGAATCGATTCCAAAAATTTTTATACCGTGTTATATTTTGCCCCAAAAATATTTAAAAAAGGTATCAATATGGACACCGAGCGACGAACACAAGGCAAGTCATAGCGGCACTAGGCACGGGCGCACAGCGGGCGCCGCGTGGTGATCATGTTTTTGTACGGACAACCAGGTAAGATATTAAGCTTATAACTTTGTGATTTTTCATGATACAGTTTTGAAATTTTGTACATAGATTCTTTACATAAAAATACTAGACACGTGTTTCGGGTTTCGCATATACTAAAACTAATGTTGTATATAGTCATTTTATTATCAGGCAACTAGGCCCATAGATAAAACAAAATAATCTTAAAACAATAAAAAACTAATACACATGAATAAATCTTATTCAAACTATAACTATACACGTAACGTTGTCGGCGTCGTGTTTCGCTGCGTGGTGTCGCGTAACCGTCCGTCCTCGGAAACGTCGAAATATGACACCTTTCGGCCAAAAGTCCTCTTTTAAGAAGGTCTGTAGATGGTGGTTTGGAACTCGTACCACGAACGACGTAAAGTTGATGTTGTGGCGCGATTCCAATCTTTCAACCCTCAGAGTCCAGTCGGTCTTCCCTTTCAAATACTGCACGACTTCCTCAATCCTTGTGGAGTATTGCAGACGCAAAATGTACAGCTGCGTCGTAGGCATAGCAGCGCGCAGCAGCATGTTAGGTCCACTCGGTGCGGTACCACACTGGTTACGAGAACAGGGCATGTTCTTCTTCTTCTTTTCTACTTTAGTGAAACTTCGCCCGTTCTTGGTAAGGAGCTACCGAACGTAGTCAGGATAGGTTGGGGCACCCTTTTTCTCCCCTATTTTGGCTTGTCGCTTAGGCTGCGATGCATCCGATTTGCCGGTGGTGGCAATAGCAGCGTAGGCACGGTTAGGGGTCGACGTACCTAGGTACATGTGACGTTTCCGCAGCCGGTGTTGAGGTGCGGGCGACGGCGGCGGCGGGCGGCGCTTGGTCAGCATTATCAGCAGCTAACGCACTTGTGTTCGCCGATTCAAAACTGCCGATTGATGTATTTTGCGCCCCTCGACGTGTTCACCTTTGAGGCCTCAGGTGACCCAATTACTGAACCAACGTTGCGCAATAATGCTATTTCTGCACGTAATGTTTTTTTCTGAAACCTCCATTCTGGACTGTATTTTGGTCATCTCCGCTTTCAAGGTAGTGATGTTCTTTAGCAGCCGTGTTACGTCGACGTAATCGAACGTGACAGGGGGCAGTTTACTTAGCTCCTTCGCCACGAAATCTGGCACGTCGTCCGGGTCAGTCCTCTGCAACATATCCATGATATCTTGAAGACTCTTTACGGTTCCATTTCTACGGCGAGACGGCATCTGGTCCAGTTTTCAAAGTGACTGGAACAGTAACAGTTTCCCACTGCTGATCTCGTCCGCCTTGAAATGGGACCATATCTGCAGGATGCTCACCTCGTCCATGTAGTCGATAGCATGGACTAGGAATGCCAGCAATTCATTGACTATGAGTTGTTTGGAACTCATAGTGTTTACGGGCAGTGGCTATGGCTCTTTGTTTTTCTGTAGAAATATATCTTGAAATATGGGAATTAGATTTATTGACTGAGTAATTGGTAGACGGTAGCGCACCGACCGTCGACGGCAAAACATGCGACCACGCGCGCTTAGTTGCACTCGGACTGCGCGCTGTTGTCGTGTTTATTCAGTGTGTTATGTAGTGTCAGTGTGTATTCTATGTTAGCGAGTTTGTAATTGTGTTGTGAAAATACGAGCGACTAATTGCCTGGGACCCAGTGCCCCGGGCGACATAGTGTGAGTGTGACCCCCGTGCAAGCTAATTTGGTGATACCTTTGCATTATCTTTCAGAGATTTGCTTCTACCTTTGGTAATTTTAAGCCATTAGGTTATTTTGTCCCTACTCAATCTGCCTAGCCTTTTCCCAACTATGTTGGGGTCGGCTTCCAGTCTAACCGGATGCAGCTGAATACCAGTATTTTACATGAAGCGACTGCCTATTTGACCTCCACAGCCCAGTGACTGGGTAATACGATACCCCTTGGTAAGACTGGTTATCCGACTTTCGGGGATCTGACGACCCGTAGCGACTGTCAAAGATCTACGAATGACAGCCGGGACCAACGGCTTAACGTGCTTTCCGAGGCACGGAGGAGCGCGGTATGTAAAGATGGTCACCCATCCACGGACCAACCCCGGCAAGCGGCACCTGATGGATAGACGCATGCGGCTGTTATTACTTAGCCTCGAGCTCCTCAAGTAACTGCGTCAATATTGAATTTTAATTATAAAATTCGACGCAGACATCAAAGCCCTACTATTTTAATAAATGTTTGACAAACTATAATAATATTCTGTGCAGTGCAGTAATTTACTGTTTCAAAATCGTTTGTTTTTTGTGAATGCACATTCTATTTTTAGATATTGACAAAGACGAGCGTCAAGTGGTTGACACAGGTAGGTAGGTAAGTGGCAGGCGGCGGGGCTAATGACCTGACCCGTCGCAGGGGGACCAAGGGTGCCCAGACACAGGGTCGTCTGGCGCCCATTTGCTGGTTTGGTCCCTGGGATGCAATATGATCTGGTGCGCCGATGATGGGGTGTACTCCCCAGAGGAAGGTCCGGTGACGGACGCTAACTCGTGTCCGTGGTGTTCCCGCCGTAAGCGGCAGAGAGGAGGACACCGTGGAGTTTTAGTGGGTTAGAGTCCCACACAGCTGCACTCTCTCCCCGTGGTAGTGCAAAATGCATGACCATTTCTACACGACAAAAAAAAAATTGTAGTAAGTACCCAACCCTCTGCAAAAAAGGGTCGTGCCGTGCGAGAGGACAGATTGGTTCGGTGAATTCCAATTCCGAGTGAGACGTCATAATATTTTGCTAACTTTAACTTGCCAAACCTAAAAAAGTCGGCCGCCCTATTTACACATGGAATGACAACGGAAATTACTACTTACCTACTTCGATAAGGAAATCAACTTTTGGGTGGACACGGCTGAAGAACGAGATAAGATCAAGAAGGCTGCTAGCGAAATTTGCAAGAAACTTGAAACGGATAGCAACGAGACCTCATACGAAGATTTTGGAAACAGCAACGGAAGTAAAAAGCAAACCGGGGTAACTTATCACAGGTAACTGAAATAATTTCGTGTTTTGTTCGCGTATAGACTACCTCAAGTAAAATATTGTTGTCTGTATTATGCAACCAGTAATCAGCCAGTTTTTAATACGTAACTATTATATAATATGTTATAATTATTAAGTACGGGTTCCCTGGGTAAAGATGTTGAGTAGCACGGGTACAATCACCCCTTAAATGGCTCGTACTTTTTATAACAACCTGTACATACACATAATTTTTAATGTGTAACATCTTTCCTCTCGCTTTCCTGCAATCTGTGGGAGTGATTTCGTGAAAAGGGACGGAAGTGGTGGAAGTGTGTAACAGGAAGTGAAAATATTATTCTAAAAGTTTTGAGTGACTGAAATTTGGTATGGAACTAGAAAGTACTTTTACCAAGGTGAGTTGTCAGATGTTACACACCATATGCGAAAAAAAACAGCTTCGCTGCTGAGGAGAGTTCGAGACAGTCGCAACAGCATCTTGAGAACTGTAGCGGAGAACTTCAGTTCTCCAATTATAAAACAGTTTGTGCGGAGGGTGATTGGTACTAACACTAGATAGTAAGTTGTTTTAATATTATGTTACTAACACTCTATGGAGTACTTATTCCGAAATAAAAATCATTTAATTTAATTTTAATTTTAATATGCGACTACTGTAAGGCTCGCCCGTTTTTTTTATCATACCTACCTTAATATTCAGTTACTTACCAAGATTGTTAGTCTAGTTTGACAGCTTTTATGCCTAACGCTCTTCTGATGAGGGTTTGCCGATAAACACTTAGAACGATGCTTAAATTATAATATTGACCGATGACCGAGAGACTAATGACCTAAGATTATCAAGAAAAAAACTGGCCAAGTGCGTGTCGCGCACAATGAAGGGTTCCGTAGTTGGGATGAATTTATCCCAAGAACAAACTTTGTAGTTTAAGAACACGTTCTTCCATACGTTCCAACTGTAAATGTAAGTTTGTACTCACATTATTGAGAGATTTACCATGTTATTTTAAGACCACAGATTTCTTATAGGTTTTCCTGTAATCTACAGGTATAGAACTATTTTAAGTACCTATTTTATTTCAAAATTTTAGGCTGAGTAGTTTCGGAGATAAGGGAGGGAGGGGGAACGGTAAATTTTCGTCTATTTTCTTAAATAACTTTAAAACAATTTATTTTAAAATTAAGTATAAATAATATTTTGAGACCCTCATAATAAGCCCTTTCATTTGATATGTCACACGATGGTCACACGGTATAATTAGCAATTTTTTTTTTTAAGTTTCTTACTTGCCGCCCAAAAGTGACCCCATATTAAAAATTCATTTATTTACTTTACTCGTCCGTGTTTGGGTCATAGAAGTCCATAAGTGTACCAAATTTCAACTTAGTCGTTCCATTAGATTCGGAGCAAATTGGCTGTGGCAGACGGACAGACAGACAGACACACGAGTGATCCTATAAGGGTTCCGTTATTTCCTTTTGAGGTACGGAACCCTAAAAACTATTAAACATCACGGGAATAACGAGAGGAGTTCGTGGCTAAGTAATAACAGCCGCACGGGTCGATCTATCAGGTTAAGCTACGCTTGCCGGGGTTGGTCCATGGATGGGTGACCATCTTTACAAACCAGAGTCCTCCGTGCCTCGGAAAGCACGTTAAGCCGTTGGTCCCGGCTGTCATTCGTGGATCTTTGACTATCGTTACGGGTCGTCAGAAGCCCGAAAGTCTGACAACCACTCTTACCAAGGGGTATCGTATTACCCAGTTACTGGGTTGTGGAGGTCAGATAGGCAGTCGCTCCATGTAAAATACTGGTATTCAACTGCATCCGGTTAGATTGGAAGCGGACCCCAACATAATTGGGAAAAGGCTAGGCAGATTGATTGAGGCTTTCACCGATATTCTTCTCACACTGTTTTAAGACGGATACAACTGTCTTCATTGTCCTGAAAGACTGAAATTTGATAGATCCTGTACTAAGATGGAAATAATGATTTCCTCTCTACATTTAAAATAGGTATTTGGTAAGTAATAAAATAACTATTTAGTTTCCAAATTTATAGAGTTATAGATATTTTTTTACTCAATCGTCGTGTTATACTCTTCCTCTGAGTATGACACAACGTATGAGTAAAAATAAAAATATATAAATATATCTAAAGCTCTAGAATTTCGGAATCTAAAGATATAAGTAGAGGTGTCATATTAATTCATAATAATTGATTTCATAATAAATGACTGACTCATACTGCATTACACCATCCTCGCCGTTCTGAGTTTTTTTTTTTTTTTTTTGTGTCTGTGCGCGTGTTGCGTTAGTATTATCAGTTTAGTGGTATGAGTTTGAGACCACGTTTTAGCGGGCTTCGTAAGGAGTTATGATTCTATAACATTCTTAATTCGTTGGTCCAAACATATACATATATTATATATGTTTGGACCAACGAATAATAATAATATTTATGTAGGTATATGTGTGTGTGTGTGTATATATATATATATACATACACACATATACCTACATAAATATATATATTGTTACTATATTATTATGTATGCTTAGGTTAAGGTATGTATCTATGGGTTGGGTGTTACCTGAAAATAAATGGTTTATTTATTTTATTTAAATATATTCAGTTAACAAAGTATCGGGAATGGATGATTTGTTTTGAATTAAATTTTTTGTTTTCCATTTTGGCGCCGAATTTGAGTTGCATCTGTTATTTAGATTAAATACAGTGCTGTGTTTAGTTAGACCGTATCTACTGTGTATTGCGAATTTCATAATGGACAAAACCAGCGAACAAAGAGTTTGTCTTAAATTTTGCATCACCAATGGAATTTCGTGTTTGGAGTCCCTGGAAATGTTACAGAAGGCTTACTTACGGTGAATCGACTTTATCGCTAGTCCCAAAAGACCTGAATTTTCTCCAAACACTCAATCGCATAAGAGTCGCTGAGGACATGCTAGAACGAGTCAATTCCGACCCAACATTCATGAAACGCATTGTTACTGGTGACAAGACATGGGTTTACGAGTTTGACATGTAAACTAGTCAACAAGTTTTGGAGTGGCACCTTCCAACTGAACCGAAACCGAAAAAACCACGCCAAAGTCGATCAAAAGTCAAAGTCATGTTGACCGTTTTCTTTGACTATCGCGGCGTTGTGCACTCGGAATTCTTGCCGGAAGGTCAAACAGTAAATAAAGAATATTATTTGAGCGTTACGCGGCGATTAAGAGAGCAAATTCGACGAAAAATTTTTTACCAAAAATTCAAATTTGTGGAATTTTCACCAGATATGGCTCCAGCCGACTTCTTTATTTTTCTTAAACTCAAATTACTACTTCGTGGCACCCGTTATCATTCGGTAGAAGACATAAAGGAGAATTCGCGGCGAGAACTGAACTCAATTCCGGTAAAAGCGTTTAAAAATGTTTTGATGATTGGATTATTCGTTGGCGTAAGTGTATCGTTTCTGAAGGAGCATACGAGTACTTTGAAGGCGATAAAATGACTTTGGATGAATAAGTAACATTTTATGTGTATTGATCGTTTCCCGGTACTTTCTTGATAGAGTAGTGGTATACCACCCGTCTCTCCACAATTCCATAGCTTACTAATTGCGGATGCAGATCCGTTATGGCTCTATAATCCTTCCACAGCCTAAGGGCACATCTTCCCTACCATTATTGCGCCTCCCGGTCTACTCCTTGATATACAATGGTCTCTGTTGCACCATTTTACATGAAGCAATTAAATAAGGTATGTGCTTTGCACAGAGAAGCAAACGCCTGAAAGATATGGAAAGATCTCACCAGTTTACCTTGCACGGGGGTTAAGCTATATCGCTCGGGGGTACTGGGTCCTTCGGCAGGCAATTGATAAGTCTCTCGCACTGGATCGCTCGCCTGAGATCAGGAACGCACGTAGGCTTCGTTCATCCCACTTTTGCACTGCTTTAATGTATTTTATTTTGCGACATAAAGTTACAACCACATCAAAACAAGTACCTAACGCAAACAAACTTGTAACATGTGTTGTGCACGTTGCACCAAAGGTCTTATAAACTATGACGAGAGCCCTCAGGACGTCCGCTTCTTTTCAACGTCCAGTGACAGACATTTTAGCTCACGAACTCTACCACAGAAATCTAAATAATAAGGCACTAGAAGTCGTATAGGCTCGTGACCTTGTCACCGCACAGGTGATTCGTAAATCACCAGTGCGCGTGGAGCGTTTGTTTCGGTCACCAGTGTTGTTTCGGACGCAGAGAGGTAAAAATGGTGTTTTGCAGCAGAACCAACTGCGGAAATTCTTCCACAACATGTAATTTTTCAAATAAAGGGATAACATTTCATAGGTAAGTACTTAATTTTTGAAATAATGTTGTTTTTTAATGTAATATACTCAAACAAAATTATTCACCACCAGTACTTCGTTTGTCGCAGAAAATTCTCATTTCAATAACCATTGATGCTTAAGCTTGTTCATGTCTAATAACAACTACTAAAAGCAGCAATGGAATTATAGGCATGCGCAATAAACAATTTCGCCACGTACGTAAATTTCCAGGAACACGGCCGCATGAGTTGAGCGCCAAGTAGTGACGTGCCAGTCGTGCCACTACTATTTTTTATCGATAATTTATTATGTTTGGCTTACCTAGTTTTACCGAAATGGGAATGAAATGTTATTTTTCTTTAAATATTTCTTTTTTTTTTCTAAATAGTTAAACTAAGAAAAAATAAAAATATGTCACCCGTACCTACCTACTTATATTTATTTGTTTGTATATTTGTATAATATTGTATTCATGTTATTTATGCATCTGTTTACTTTTACGAGTTCGAGCCACCGACGTGCCATCTTAAATATTTGTATTTGAATGAATCTGTTACTTACTTTTATTTTTATTAATTAAAAACTTTTAAACTTACCCTTAACGTTTTATTCTGTTCCCTTTTCTTATTAATAAAACGTTTAAAAGCGCGTCGACCAATGAGACACTTTTGATTAATTAGATATCTATTTTTGTGAGAGTCCTGGGCGATCAACGACGCTCAACGGAAAGTTATCGATACGAGTGTTGCACTGCACTATTCGTATGAGAGTGCGCATGATTGATCCGAGTGGCCACGCCTCCTGAGATTTTGCGTTTTTATAAAATATAGTTTAACGCCATAGCATAAAGTTAAATTTTCGTTGCATCAAAGCTAGTGACATGTGTAGGCGTAATTGTATATTTATTGATTGTCTATGTGTTGGTAGCAGCGAACTGGCAACACGCGTTCCGGTATTAAAAGACAGTAGATAGCATTTCTAGTGCCTTATTATTTAGATTTCTGTGACCTCTACAATACAAAATTCATAAGGTATTTTTCTTACCGTCCACTGGCCTATTGCTTTTAAATATTTACAAGCAGCGCCCCCCCTGCGTTATTCGACCGCCAAAAGATCCTTTTAGCAGTGTAGCAACCGACCTGTGGGCTGGTCCTACGCGCGTCGTGCTGCGCGTGCGCAGTGGGCGCGAGCGCATCGTGCGGCGCGGGCGGCACGCGCGCGGCCTGCTCGAGTATCGCCTTCTTCTGTTCGTGGCCCGCCGCGAAGTAAGAGAATACACAAAGCACCGCGTAGCATATCTGGTCCGCCTGCAATGTCATACAAATACCAATAACAGTATCACATTTTATGCACAAATGAAGAAAATCCTTCCCTAAATTAATCACTCTGTTTTCCGTTCATTAATTTGCAGCTACTTTACATAACCTGATCATAGAACTCATTGATCGTTATGAAAAGGAGGTTCCAGTGTCAAATATTTTGACTTTTGATAAAATACATTATAGCCATGAAATAATTCTACAAAAATCCTTACATGCAAGTTTGTAACACATTTGAAATCTCGAGAACTAATTCGAGATTTTGCGCTAGGTATTAAAATTTACTCATCTGTTGATTAATGGTGGGCAGAAAATGACTAGATGACAGTGAAGAAGTTATAATAATTTTGTGTCTGGTTATAAATAATAGTAAATGCAACGATATGAGTTATGCAGGTACAGTCAGCAACATACAAGTCACCTGCCAACGTATAGAATCTCGACTGTAGGTATATTTATTATAGTTTACTCAGCATAATTAAGTTACACTAGCACATGTGTTTTCAAAATTTGTAATCCATTTTTAGACGAGAACAACTGCCGGCAAACTGTAAAGCAGTTTTGCAGACTATGTAATTTTGAATAAATATATAAAATATATTTGCACTGCGTAGGCAAAGACTTGTTAGCTACTGAGCACAAACAAAAAACGTTTTAAAAAAGTCTTGTAGTTGCCTGTTAACTTGTTTATTTTGTTGACTGTACATACACAATGAGCACAGTAGATGACGTGAAAAATATGCGCAAATGACGCTTCATAATAAAACGAATAAGAAAAACAAAACACGTGCGGTTGATACGTACACTGACTAGGAAGGGTATGAGTTAAGAAACGCAAGGTGTATAATTCAATTGATGTCCACCGGTCTCGACAAAGTAACGGGAAAGCCACAAGGAGAAGAAACGGTGAAGATCAAGCACTACTTTTTCTGCCTACAACATAAATTAAACACGTACATAAACGATCACATCAAATGAAAATAAACAAAAATTAAACAAACTAAAACAAATTGATTGCAAAAATGTTACTTGCCATTACAGATTTATATTTCCTTTGTATGATCTGTCTTGTTTTTGGATCTGAAACATAAAATATTGTCAATTTAGTTAACATAAAAGCTTTTTATGTTAACTAAATAGCAACTAGTAACTAGTAGCTGCTAGTAACTGTTCGGCAAAAATTGGCCTGAAGTAATGGCTATCTAGCAAAATGGGCAGACGCGAAAGCTGTTGGAGGCAGCATGTACCACAAGGCCCAAGCTTCGGCTTGATTAAGATTGCATCCAACCCTAGGGCGCTATTTTCTGAATCCAAATATCCATCCAATATACAGGGTTATTGGTAATATGTCGGCAATCCATTAAGGGGTCTGAAATCGACCTTTAGTCGATTTTTTGTAAAAAAAAACCTGCTCTAAATTATGAAAATTGTAACGACTTGTAGCTCTGATTTAAAAACTATTAAAGACAATTGTCATTTTATGGCTGATTATTATGTATTGAAGTGCCAGCAAGCAGATAATAATAATTAAAAGAATTCATGCATTGTTTTTTTTTTATAAATTAAAAAAAAAACATATCTTTAAAAAAATGTAAAATTACTCGAAAATAATTGACAATTGCATAGGGGTGGGTCATTTGGTTGCAAATGACCTCCTACGTCCCCTTAATGGATTGCCGACATACTTACTACGAGGGCGGCACTGAAAATTTCGGGAATCAAGGAAGTGACACAACATTACTATTTAAAAATGTATTTATTGCTTTTCGAAGTATTCTCCGCGAAATTTTACACATTTTTCCATACAATGGAACCAATCATTGAAGCAACCATTCCATTCGGAAGTTGGGGTCTCCAAAATGGCCGTTTTGTAGGCGTCCACCACAGCTTCTTCAGGTTATAAAAATCTCTGACCACGCAATTTATTCTTTATTTTAAAGGGAAAGTATAGAAATCATTAGGGCTTAGGTCGGGGCTGTACGGCGGATGGTCTAATAATTCTATGTTTTCTTGCTCTAAAAACTCTTTTGTTCTGTGCGCGGTGTGAGAACTCGCATTGTCGTGATGGAGGATGATGCGGCGCTTGCAGTTCTCTTTACGGAGTTCAGAAACGCCCTGTGGCAAACAAATGCTAGCATACCATTCTGCATTAACCGTTATTTGTCCCTCAAGAGGAATAGTCGCAACATGGCCGGTTTTGGAGACAAACGTGGCCACCATTTTTTTTGCAACACTCCGTGAACGAACAATTTTTGTTGGCTTTAACTCATTTTCGAACACCCAAACTCGTGACTGGTTTTTTGTTTCGGGTTCGTACGCGTATATCCAGGATTCGTCACCTGATACGATGTTGTATACAGCATTTGAGGATCCTGCGTGGAATCTTTCGAGAGTTCTGACGCACCAAGTAACGCGAGCCGCTTTTTGCTCTTCACAAAGCGAATGCGGTATCCATCAAGAAAACAACTTTTTTACACCTAATTGTTCATGCAAGATTATTTGAATTTGACTCATGCCAATGTCTAAAGTTGCCTGAATTTCACGGTATGTCACATGTCGATCTTCCTCAATCAGCTTACGCACAGCATCAACGTTTTCTTGGGTGACTGCAGTTTTTGGACGACCTTGACGGGGATCATCACCGAGCTTGACACGTCCACGTTGAAATTCGCTCTTGAATTTTCTCGAGTCAATTCCATTTTCTCAACGACTAAACAAGTTTGACAAAACCTTGTGACAAGACCGAGAATCTTTTTTTAAATAAATAAATGGTATTCGATTTTTAAAACCAAGGAGTTTTCAATTAAAAAGATTTTAATATGACAGGAACAATGGAAATATTCCATTCCCGATACTTTTAGTGCAGTCCTCGTACCAATAACCCTGTATATTATTATATTGTTTAAAAACTGGAGCTAGTTTACTTTAAAAACTTACTAAATTCTTCTAAAACGAAGATACCGCCATTCTGCGTGAAGCACTTCCTAATGTGATCCAGCCGCACGAAAAACTGTAACACAGACAAGTTCAGTGGTAATTTCAAACACTGATTATGAAATGTATACTAGAAACTAAATAAAAGTTGTAACAGACGTGCGCACATTTATGTAGCGTGGGCTGAGGGTAGATAAGAGTAACATAACCTCACTTACGCCGCGCAAAGAGTTTCACGTAGTAGCGACCTATGAGAGCGACCTACGGCCGTAATATGACACACGGTAATTTCGGTCAGATCAAGGAGTTGGTTATAGACTAACGGGCTCGCAGCGACTACCACATTAGCAATTTTTGTTGGTTAGTAGCAACAGAAGAAAATATGAGGTTCTGGGTCATTCCAACGGGAATTTGGTAGATAACAAGAACGTTTATTAAGTATGCGAATCACTTTGCGGGGCCTTAATAATGCTTCATTATATCTACTCTCTTCTGGCTACAGACCTATAAATAACTACTTAATTATTGTTTACTTTTTAACCAGCTTCAAAAAGAAGGTTGTTAACAATTAGTATGTATTATAACTTAATTAAATAACAATCGTAAGAGAAAATTAAGTTAAATCAAATGAATCTCTGAAAGATCATATGAAAGTACCGTATGTCGAAGTTCGCTAGAAGTTAAGAAATCGATTGAGATTGGCAATATAAACTCATGATGTGTCCGCAATACGATTTGTCTCGAGACGAAAATTCACATCGCTTTCATAAAAAAGACAGCATTTTTTTTACATTCGCGCAAACATAATTATGAATATGCATATAAAATAGTTGGTAGATATAATAACAATAGGTAATATTTGCAAATCTAGTAAACATTAAGTACTTTAGACTAAATACATGCATCGGGAATAATAAACACTTATCTACAATGCTTACAAGCATATATCTACATATCAATTAAATAAAATTGCATATTTTATTTCCTTTGGAGTTGAATCGTTAGTCATCATTCATCTTAGTTAGTCACATTCATCTTTGTACAGAGCTAGAGACTTGTCGTTCTTTACTGCCCCTTCTCTTTTCCCACTCAAGTTCCTGTATCGTAGTTTGCGTGTTAATTTCGTATAACAAACACACAGTTGACATTCATTTTCGATAATTTTAACTTTAATGTACAATTAACTGCTTCTGTATTACTTACGGGTCACATCTCCAAAGAAAATTTATAAAAAATACATGCACAATACATACATGCGATACGAGGATTGGAGCCCAATACACTAACGGCAAAAATAACCCGCCTTTATCTACATCAGTTAGTGTATCGTTCATCGAGCGCAAAAACTAAAATGAATGCCAATTCACTGTCTTCTTCAATTCCTTAATATACTAAATTGCCCCCGGTCAGGTCCAATTCTGAACACCATAAGTACCAGATTGTTTTTTAAACAAGACAGTTTAGTAACATTGAAATTAAAGTGGCAATATTTAGTTTCTGCAGTTGAGACATCGAGCAAAGAGCGAGGGTGAGGAATTCGGCAGGGCAGGAGTGCAGTGTGCGAGGTCAGATGCGGTGCGGGAGCGGTGCGGGTGCGGGGGGCCTCGCGGCACCCGGGCCGCACCGGAACTTGTGAGATGGCGAATGCTCTACGACTGACCTCGTGACTCGCGTCCGGTAAGCTTTAGCGCTGACGGACGCTCGCTATGGTTCCGGGTGATAGGGGACGAACGAACTAAATCTCGGCACAAAGTGCGAGAGCGAAAGATCGAGACCGCTCGCCGGACGATCCACGATACGAATGCAAGCTGTCGGGTGCGTTATTATAAACAGATAATAAACAAAGGGCGTCTATGTGCATGCACGACTGCGCGCATCGGCGCTCGCCGCACTCGGGAGAACTAATACAACGCTAACAACGGCTAAAAACAATCGGTAAGCCTCAAAACTACAAGTAAAGCCCTACGACCTCGAACGATCATCGCTAGATGCGATTCTCACGGTGACCGTGACTAATTCTTAAAGGTCATAAAGGTCGTGTCGATCATCGTAAGAGCCAGCCATTACTATGAATGAACCACTGTGTACCTCGAAATCCTTTTGCGCAGCGGCGCGTGTTCGGCGTGTCCGGAAAGAGTAGAACAGACAAAAAGATGAGATTAGTTGAGGGCGGCCGAGCGCGTGTCAAGGACCATCTCAAAAGTTCCTAGCGAGAGCACAGCGGCGCCCACGCACTCCAGCGATGTACGGGTGTTGCAGACAAATAGCACATGCACAAGTCGTATGGAGTATAAGAACGTATATCAGATGGACAACGGTTAGTCTTAAATGTAAAAAAAAAAATAATCTAAACTATTACATCGAATAGTAGATAAGGATATTTAAGGGCAAAAGTACTGGGTCTTAATTAGACCTAAGCTTTGTTACAATAATACGGAATTAGTAAATGCAAAATCACCTTAATTTCAAACAAAATATAGGTATAAGATAAATATTATATAAATATAGTATAAAAAAAAAAATATATCAGAGAAAAATTTGAAGAGAAATCCAAATAGGAAAGTTTGAGTGGTCCTTGCGTCCGGATAAGTTTTATGAGGATGAGAATTTTAAAACTAGGCATATATTTATGTGGGGCATCGACTGAAAAGTGATGACTAGAACTTTTTAAACGATTCTTAATAAAAATATCTATAAATTCTCATGTGCCTGATTAATAATAGAAGGTATACTTGTCTTGTAGGATGGATAAGCTTCATAATACGGTACGAATTACGGTAATAACAACGCGCTAACGGCACCGATACAATATTGATACAATGAAGCAATGGCAGCGCGGACGCTGATGTTGTATATAGACTGTCGTACAGCGCGAGTGTACAACACTATATGAATGTTTCACACACTTGTATCAAGACTTTTCCCAAATCAAGCATAAACACTGACAGATATCTTACCTGGACAAACGATTCATGATAATACCAAAACTTGTCATACCTACTCCGACTTGCAGGGTTTTGGTACATCGTTTTGATAACTTATCATATAAATAACATAAATAAGCTGATATAAAGAGACGAATACACAAACGAAGCGTAGGGACGTACCTTGCTGTGGTGGAACAGAAGTCCGACGCCTTCCATGCACACCTTTGGAGTAAAGATGTGTTTTTAAATTTAAATTTATTTTATTTAAGTATTTCGTTAGACAACAAAGAAAGAAGAAGATAGAACAGTGAACAAAATTATCGTCATTAGTGATCAATTGATCACATTGAAATTTTATGTACTAGGAGGTTCAACGGCTCAGTGTCTATATGATTTATAATACAGCTTTTGCCCGCGGCTTCGCTCGCGTTCATTTAGAATTTGACAATAAATTCGGGTTGTACTCTGCTTGTAATAATTGAATCATGATTCGAAAGACGTTTCGCCATCTATCTATTATGATAAGAACGTTGTTGTTTTCCTCGGGAACAGTACCTTTTTTCGGGATGATGGGTACCCTATGTCTGTTTCTGTACACCTGACAACGTAATAGAACATTTCAGGATGATCGTGTCAGTGGTTTAGGTGTGAAAGTAAGTTTGCTTGTTACCTACAAGCAAACTTACTTTCGTATTTATAATATTAGTGGTTAGGATGGTACGCTGCATTAAAAATATAGTTCAATGCGAAATAATTGTAGGTATTTATTTATATTAAATAAGTATCTACAATTATTTATAATTTATAATCAGGTGATCTTACAGTCCCACTAATACTATGTTTAAGAGCATCTCTTGAGGTTTGTTAAAAGTACCTTTTCTTTTTAGGAGCACAAGGTTCATAAGAGCACAAGGCTTTTTCTGAGTAAGAAGAGTACTACAGTGTACTACTAAGTAATATTTCAATGTTGGTATCTATGGAAGTACATCACCAGTATATTTAATGTTTCAATGTTGGTATCTTTGGAAGTACGTCACCTGTATAAATAATGTTTCAATTTTGGTATCTATAGAAGTACGTCACCTGTATAAGTAATGTTTCAATGTTGGTATCTGTGGAAATACGTCACCTGTATAAGTAGTATCTGAATTTTGGTATCTATGGAAGTAAGTCACCTGTATAAGTAATGTTTCAATGTTGGTTGGTATCTATGGAAATACGTCACCTGTATAAGTAGTATCTGAATTTTGGTATCTAAGGAAGTACGTCACCTGTATATGTAATGTTTCTATGTTGGTATCTATGGAATTACGTCACCTGTATAAGTAATGTTTCAATGTTGGCATCTATGGAACTACGTCACCTGTATAAGTAGTGTTTGAATGTTGGTATCTATGGAAGTACGTAAACTGTATAAGTAGTATCTGAATTTTGGTATCTATGGAATTACGTCACCTGTATAAGTAGTTTCAATGTTGGTATCTATGGAAGTACGTCACCTGTATAAGTAATGTTTCAATGTTGGTATCTATGGAAGTTCGTCACCTGTATATGTAATGTTTGAATGTTGGTACCTATGGAAGTACGTCACCTGTATATGTAATGTTTGAATGTTAGTATCTATGGAAGTACGTCACCTGTATATGTAATGTTTGAATGTTAGTATCTATGGAAGTACGTCACCTGTATAAGCCCTCCCTCCCCGGTGGCGCAGTCCTGTATGGGGAACTCCCCGCCCAGCTCGGCCGCGTCTTGTCGCCGACCGCTCTTCTCCATCGCTTCTTTGATGCAGTAGTACAGCGCTTTGCACTGCAACCATTAACACATAGCTTCTGAAAATCTAAATTCTCCTCGTGTAGCGATGAGATGTTTGTAAAAAGTAGTCTCTAAAAATACAGATTCTATTACTACAAATGTTTCACTGATAGAAAGCTACACGATTTCGTAATGAGTAATGACACGACGATAGAGTGACGGCTGATATGGGAGATTGGAAGAAGAAAATTGTATTACGCTGACCTCAAGTAACATGGCAGGCACAAGGGCAGGAAGATCATGATATGATACTTTTATATAAGATTTTTTTGGAACATTATTAGCCGTGGAAATACCACAAAAATATAATTTAAAAAAAAGTCCTCTTACAAAAATTATATCCATAGTAGCGAAGTTGTATCCATAAACAAGTGTCACGAACCTTCTTAGTGTAGTATTTATGTAGCTGCGTCTGGCCGCCGTTCTTCCTCCAAAGGCACAAGACTCGTATCTTGGGACTGTAGGTCATGTTGACCAGCCGCTCGTACCACCACCTCTCGACGATGGTGCCTGGAATTGATGTATTCATAGTCATTTTACGGGATACACGGCACATATTCAGTATTGATTCTATCTGTCCATGAAAGAGAAACTGACAGAGTTCTGACAAAAGAATGGTGGTTTAATCTTGGTTGACTTACTCGTCAGTTAGGGCGGATGTCACCAATGAAATTGAACGCGACCAGCACGTCTAAACGGTGTTCAAGAGCTGTAAGTGTCAATATTTCACAAAAATTATGACACTGATTTGTATATTTGCGGAGTCTGTTTACAAGGCATGGAAAGGTTGATGAAGTTGTGGAAAGGAGAGTAACTGCGGGAAATGAAGTGAATAGTGCTAACATGTGATTGTAACCAACCAGTTGATGTCCAAAAGAAAGGTCGACTAGCTGTTCACAATGGTGTGCTGGGGCCTACGCTTATTTATGGAAGTGAATGTTGGGCGACTATGAATGATAGGCTGAGGAATGATGTGATAAGGCAACGGTGCGGTTTAAAAGAAGATGCAGTGACAAAAATTGAAAAGAGTATGCTTAAGATGGTTTGGTCATGTTGAGAGGATGAATGAAAGGCGATTAAGAGAAGGTACAAGGCAGATGTAAGTGGAAACGCCGGGAGGGGACGCCCTAGGAAGATATAGAGAACTTATTAGTGATGTTCTTCAGAAAGGTCAGGTGCGTAGTACTCCCAACCGGGGTTGCGTGTATGACAGATGTATGATTGTAAACGAGGCAAAAAGGAGTATGTAAGGATCGTAGCAGGTGGCGTTCTGTAGCTTCTGCTTACCCCCATGGGAAGAAGGTGTGAGTTTATGTATGTATGTATGACACTGACAGCTCTTGGACGAGGTTTAGATGTACTGATCGAGTTTATTTTTATTGGTGAAATTCGCCATTTGGATGTCTACGTGTACAGCGGTTGACTGCAACCAATTTAGATTATTATATTTTAATGTAATGTACGAGGCATGAACCATTTTTAATACTAGAAACAATGTGGTGTAGCATTACATTTTATGAGCGTTATGCGGGTGGGTACATCATTACAATTTTATACTTTACGGCATTGGCAAAGAAGTCACATGACGCGCGCACGTGATTTGCGATTATACGAGTACTAGCTTACACTAGTTGAGCATGAGGTCCTGGGTTCGATTCCAAGGTCGGACAAAGTGTTATTGGGTTTTTCCATCTGGAATTTCTCAGAGCCCCCGGAGTCCCGATTTGTGCCCGGTCGATGGCAATAGGCCCACCCCCTGTTACATGGGATGATGGGACTGAAACAACTGGCGAAATGTGGGTGTACTATACAAGGTCCCATTAAAATAGATGGACAAACTTTTAGAAATCATTCAGACCACCAAAATAAGCAAAAGGGTAAAAAATAATAATAAGAAAAACGCATTCAAATTCAAATTGTTTCAAATTGTTTATTGACACAGTTAACATATTATAAACTAAGACGTGTTTGGAGCCTCCCTTTAAGCAAAAAATGCCTGTATTAGGAGACTCCACTCTTCCATAACATTGCAGTATTATACATTATACTAACTGTGTGCATTAAATACTTACAAGAAAAAAATCTGCTAACGAAAGTACATTAACCTTTTAACCGCCTACGTCGGATTAATCCGACAAATATTTTCGGGCCCATTTCGCCAGAGTCGTATATTTACGACCAAAATATCAATGCTCGTTTAATCAGCTTTTTTATTTAATTAAGCTGTATTCTATCAAAAATATGTTTATATTAGGTAAATAGTTAGTAAGTAATCATTATACAGTTTAATACACTTTAGTCTCTTAATTAGAAGTCCTAAAAATAATGTCCAAAGTTAGATGAATTACTAACATTATTTTTAGAAAATTGTATTGATGTGCAACGCCCATGACGACAAAATCCGACATGAGGGACGGGACATATGCCAAGATTTACCGATACAAAAATAAACATAAATCAAAATATTTCTCGTTATACTGACTAATTAACTTTAAAACAAATACAGCAATTGTTAATAAAACATTTTTTTACAAATATTTGTGAGTATTTCATTTAATTCCTTTAAAATTAAGTAAATTTACTTATGAAATGTCAGCGGTTGAATTGATGGTTCCCATCCCTAGCCTACATGTTCCGAAACTTACTTTGTTAGTACGCCCTGCGCTACGGTCGGATAAAGACGACCGCTTCTTACGTCATAAACGAGTGCCGACTTCTGGAATTTTCCATCAATGTTGTGCTTGTGCATGAAGTTTTACGTTCGTATGTCGATACTCGTAAATGTACATGATATAAATTTATCATGACGACTACTGAAGAGTTAATACGAATTCTAGAAGGCGATGAAAATGAAGAATTTTTATCAGATGAAGAGTTTGACATTGATGTAGAGGTAATTTTTATTTTTATTACATATCTAGTTATATGTATTTTAATTTATTGTGTAGTATGGTGGTGATGTCTGAATGGAAATTTTAAACTTAATTAGAGTGAGTGAGATGGCGAGAGCGCGCCGTGCGATGAGAATGCGCGCGCGGTCACTCTGGAACGGTGATTCTGATTGGTTCGAGCGCGAGTCACGTGTGGACTCGCTGACTCGCTCGTAGATACATAGTTAGAATTTATTTTGTGCGTGCCGCCGCGCTGCCACACACCGCACTTTTGGACACTTTTATGTTCGTATAACTCGCCAAACCCTTCTCTGGACTGATTTTATTGTGAATAGTTTAAGTAATAATTAATAAATCGATCAAATTTTTAAACACTTTTTGTTTTACTGGCTTGCGAAAAATGCCGAATAATTTCGTAAGGTACGTAGTATTCAAGTAGGTAGGTACCTATATCTCCACCAAGCTAAGTTTACACCTCGCTGGAATGCGGCGTGTACCCGTGTACCTACGTATAATATAATGTTAAAAACAATAAATGCAAAGTAAAATCTAACAAACATTTGTTTACTTTTTTAAAGTCATAGCGAATCCTTTTTTGCAGCCCGTACCTAAGCGCCAGTGTGACGTAAACGACGCGAGGTGCAAACTTAGCTTGGTGAGATATAGTTGTTAGTTAACCACGCTCGTAAATGCAAATGTCGTTATTAAAACGAAATATCGACATCGCAAAGTTAAATATTGCACATCCCTCTTTCTTGTAGGTATTTAATTTTCGATTCACTGTGCCGGGCGCTGGGGACACGCCAACTGTTTTGAAGTCGGGCGGTTAAAAGGTTAAAAATGTTGTTTACCCAATGCATAAACACATCTATGTCTTTGTTATTTCATAATTCTGATACTACAAATGTGTAGGCACACGCGAACACGTCACCGCCCGCGCCCGCCGGGTTTTTTTTTTATTATTTTAGGTCAAAATAAAATCACTTTAATCAATGTTTTTTTTGCTTGGATATCTTTGGTGAGGCGTACTGATCGATGAGTTTAAATTTGTCCATCTATTTTAATGGGACCTTATAGATACATTTCTGCCTAACCCTTCGGGGAATACCAGCGTGGTGTTATGTTATACCAGTTTACCTTGCGTGGAGCGCAGGATAAGTCCGTCATCGCGCACCTCCATGAAGCGCAGCTCGCCGGCCGCATCGCCCTCGTGCACCGTGAACGTCGCGCGACGTAGCAGCCGCGAGCCCAGCGGCTTCAGTTCTATGTCGTTGCCGTGCTGGATAGAACACCATGTGTTACACGTTATTGCGAACACGAGATGAAAGTGGTTAGCATTCCTTTTAACTTTTAAGGATACCTGAGAGGCTAATCTCCTTGACGACAAATCGAAAAATCCTTTTATTTTATTTTCAGGGGGTAGAATAATAAATCTGCACATCTATTCGTTTTTAGCACTAACATTTTAAAATACTGTCTATACTTACCAAAGTATGCACGACATCAAGCAGATGGTTGACTTCTTGGCTGTACACAAGTCCGATATGGCTCTTAGCGAGCAGGCGGCGCACTTTGTTCCTTACGATGTCAGCGTCCACGCCCACCAGTACCATGGCAGCCGTCAGGTTGTATAACGCAGTGGATAGTAACCTGTCCTCTTCATGCTCAAGTCGTTTGCGCTCCGTTTCACTCAGGCACTTGTACCGTTCCATCATCTCGTTGGCGCCCTGGTCCATCCCGATCATATCGCGTTCTTGACTCACCGCATCAAGAAACGCATCCTCCCAGAACTGCATTTGGTCCCATAGGTTTGATCTTTCTTTGCCTTTAATCGAGAAGGAAGAAATGTTTATTTAAGAATTTGTGAATAACTTGGTTAAATTGTAATATGGTCCTTCTAGCCGCAAGAGGCTTCCTCTGAAAATATTACAGGTGTTTGTTTGGTGAAAATCAGCCTTTATGAAAAGTGCCTACTTACACGATGCACATGAACGCGGTGGTAAAGAGACGAGCACGACTCCACAGTCAGTATAGTCATCATCTCAATAATTAAAAAAAAATCGCGTTCCTAATCGCGTCAAAAAGGCTTAAATTTCGTTCAGGGGCAAAATGTCCAATTCTCAAAATGTCCAGCGGTGTCAAAATGTCCAAATCTTAAAATGTCCAACTTCCAAAAGAATGTGGTAAATGTGTTCAATAACTCATCAAAGCGCTTTTTTAAGGCATAAGAATGACAAACAATAAATTCAAACTAATGAAAGAACTTCGTAAAGGTAAATAAGCTATGTTATCATATGTATATCTATAACATATATAATATTTACCTTTACGAAGTTCTTTCAGATTTTTGTATTTATTGTTTGTTTTTCATAACAATCATAAGTCTTAAAAAAGCGCTTTGATGAGTTATTGAACACATTTACCACATTTTCAAAGATTGGACATTTTGGGAGTTGGACATTTTGGGAGTTGGACATTTTGACAACTGGACATTTTGAGATTTGGACATTTTGACAGTTGGACATTTTGGGATTTGGACATTTTGACACCGCTGGACATTTTGAGAATTGGACATTTTGCCCCTGAACGTTAAATTTGACCATACCTTTCTGAAAATAGGAAACTAGAAAACACCATAGAAAACTTCAATACCTACACGACGCAAATGTATGGGACGGCTGATTATTTTTTCGCGACAGCGAAGTTGGTCCCATGGAGAAAGTTGTTCAGTTTGATGGTCTGTACCACAACCTTAAATTTTACTACACCTTTCTGGTTCACCCTGTATTTTACATGAACCTGTTTTAGTAAGTAGTTTTACTACAAGTTTACAACCAGTTTATTACCAATTAATCCCTGGTACAGATAGGTGCGCGTGGTGTCCGGCGACGTGATAGGCGAGGTGACGGGCACGCCGACGGGCGGCCGGTAGGCGCTCACAGAGGACTTGGAAGAGAACACGCTCGCCGCGCGAGGCTTGCCCCCCGTGCCCTGGCCGGGCCCGCCGCGGTTCACCTGTGTTACACCACTCACATAGCTTTTAAATGTCTACGTAAAGATTACGTATGGTTTACGTAGTTGTAAACAAATGGAACGATAAATGTCATACATTTACATAAAATCAAACAGCCGGCCTATTCTGTAAAAATGTCAATGTGAAAACTTAGGTGAAGTGAGCTATCATTCCACCTTACGCTAGAGGTTGACACTAATGACGGCTCATTTCATATTTTCACGGTGAGTTTGACACTAATGACGGCTCATTTCATATTTTCACGGTGAGATTGACACTAATGACGGCTCATTTCATATTTTCACGGTGAGATTGACACTAATGACGGCTCATTTCATGTTTTCACGGTGAGATTTTTACATAGTTGATCAGCACGACTAGTTACTTATGTGATCGGTTACTTCGAATTTCAGCAGACATCACTCACTCCATTTGTTTACTACTCCGAGGCATAGTCAAACGTTTCTGAATGAGCTTATGTTGTGCGTTATATTTTCCTAAGAAAATTAATAGATACTCCTATGTAGTTGTGCATTAGACACCAATGGCTTGACAGATTTACCAGAAGAAATATATTGTTATATAATATCTTGATGTTAGTCTTGTTAATTAAAAAGTATATTGAAAGTTAACAAACTTACTAAAATTGCTAATTCTGCTTTACTTAAATAATTTAATATAGACACGTAACATGCATGCATATCTATTATCTAAATACTGCAGCGATAATAGCCTTTATAAGAAATTTTGAGAAAAATATTCCAATTATTGGGCTATTGTTTGATCGCATAATACAAGCTCTGCAAGCGTCTAAGACGGGTGACTACAAATCGCACTAGGACTTACATTGAGGAACATGACGTCAGTGTCAGATAGGTTGGACTTAAAGGAGGCGCGGTGGTCGTAGATATTGGCTCGGTTGGTGGTGATCGAGCCGCTCTCGTCTGCCGAGCAGTCCGACGAGGGAGGTGCCTGCCACGCACACAAACAACCCGCCTGTACCATGTCTCATCTCACAACACAGACCAACAACTTGAGCCGACCACCCAATTGATATTACAATACAAGAAAATACAAAATAATAGCAATTTTTTATCTTGGAATAAAAGCACGAAACTTGAATTTGATGTGTTAACAAAAAACTTTACCATAATTATGTTACTTGATATGAACTGCTTTTGTAATGAAGAATAAGCTGTGGATCTGGGTGCTCCACCGATTATCACAAGTGTAGTTACATGAAACATGTTACATTTTTACTTACAACTCCAACTAGCACAATATTTACTAATATTTCGTTATCAGTACGTTAGTCTACAACATTGCTCTTGTATCATAGTATACTTAGGTAATACAAACATGCGGGATATGACATACCTACCTCATTTTAATTAATTACTTAAGGCAGTTTTTTACAACAAGTGAAGCTAACTATGTAAAAAATGTATTAAATATTGAAATAATTATAAATATTTATCATTATGTACGGAGTATAGTTGAACTGAAAGTAGAATTTAAAGCAATACACCATCGCTCTAAGCGTAGATAAAGATACGTTGACAGTTTACCAACCCGGTAAGATAATATAACTTGGAAATTAATTAAATCATAACAAGAGGGCTTTGCTTGTATAGAGCAGTGTGAAGCGGTATCACGCCGATAACTGCTGTCATGCTCAAGAGCTTCTCTTCACGTTTACATAAACATTCAGAAAAATATAGTTTCCACACAGATTAGTCGAGAGCGACAAGAGCATGCAACAGTTTTGCAACACTTAATAACAACATCGATGAAACACTTACATCTGAGTCGAAGGATGTTAATTTGCTGAAGAGCAAGTTCCTCTTCTGGTTCAGCATGTCTTTAAACATTTCCGTAGTACTTTGGGCTTCGGATGAATCCATTTCAGGATAGTTTACTACCGGCACATCTAAAATATTTGAATGTGGCTAAGTATTAACAGCTGCAAGGGTCGATCGATCAGGTTAAGCTACGCTAGCCACGGTTGGTCTGTGGATGAGTGACCATCTTTACACACCAAAATCCCTCCGTACTTTGGAAAGCACGTTAAGCCGATGGTCCCGGCTGTCATTCGTGGATCTTTGATAGTCGTTAAGGGTAGTCAGAAGACCAAAATCTGACCAGTCTTACCAGTAACTGGGTTGTGGAGGTCAGATAGACAGTCGCTCCATGTAAAATTATTCATTAGGGTTCAGCTGCATCCGGTTATATTAGAAGCCGACCCCAACATAGAAGGGAAAAGGCTAGGCAAATGATGAATGTTCCCACTGCTGGGACACAAGCCTCCTCTCGGTGAGGGAGTGGGCTGTAACCCAACACGTGGGCCCAGTGCGGATTGGTAGTCACATCATCATGTAATTTTCATTCATCGTGTCTTTTTTGGTTTTAGGACATGCCGGTTTCTTCACGATGTTTTTCTTCACCGTTTTGAGAGCAGTGGTGAAGAAATAATTTACACAAAGTAAAGCGGCGGTCTGGGATCGAACCTACGACCTACAACTCGTAAGTCGCGGCCTTTACCACTGTTTCCACCACTGCTCCCTGCAAATTTTTGAAAGTTACACACAAAATTATGTGGCGGATAGAAGTACCGAAAAAAACCTGTGTTAGTAGAGTCAAGATTATAAAAGACGCTAAAAGCTCACAGATCTTTAATACAATAATGCGAACATAACTAACCAGATTGTGAACTCTTCCTAGATGATGGTGATGACGATGGCGTTTCTAAGTCCTGTCTCCCATAGTGGTCCATCAGTGCGGAACCAGCCATGCCGCCATGCTCCAGGCCTGCGATCTCTTTGCTCCAGTAGTGGGTGTGGGCCATCTCTGCTAGTTGGAACACAGAAGCCATGCCACCCAGGCCGAAATTGGAGTAGGTATGCTCGAGGCCGTGGACCACTGACTGCAGCACCTTCAGCATGCCCTTCCAGACCGGCTTGCTCACGAACTAAACGGAAGGTTTACGAACATTATCTAAGGGCTTTTTGCTCTGTATTTTTCCAAGTCTTTTTGATGGTCCTTACGGGCATAAACATGTCCGAAGATTGGAGATGGAATTCATCTAGCAATTACGTTAAATCGTGGTTGCAGTAATAAGTGTATGTATTCAATAGAAAAGATAAACGCACCACATCATCCACTTTGTCGTTGGGCGTGGTCTTCCTATTGAAGTTCCTGTTAAGTTTGCTGAGGACCATATTCCTGTAGGACTCGTCCTCCATTAACTTCTTGAGGCGGTTGAGCTTCAGCCAGCCTACGCCTTCTCCTTCCAGCACGTGTTGAACTAACTGTAATGCATGAATGAATGTACTGACATATTGTCAAGTGTTGTTAAGTTTCGATCTTACAGATTGATATTTCTTGCCCGTTCTTCTCCATAGGTACCTACTATGCTTTGGAATGGGCGCCTAGCTTCATCTTTCTGACTGACCGACCCCTTGACAATTCAAAAGTACCTGTAATTGGTTTAATTGAAATAAATGCTTTGAGTTTGAGTTTGAGTTTTGATAGAAAAGTTTTACTTCATGTTGATTAAGGCTTCATAATAAAGTCTTACCCATTACAAAAAAAAAAAAAACTAAAACGCTCTACAAACCTATTTTAATTAAAATTGTGTTTTATCTTCTTCATTCAAACTCAAATCATAATTATATTTATACTAACATTTAAAGTGTAGAAATAAAATATAAAAAAAAAAACTAATTTGATTAATAAAAACTGTAAAGAAAACTTAAATTTAGGTAAAATTACGGTCTTTATTCTTTTCATGCTGCAATATTTACACCAAATATGAAGTCAGTCCGTCCGTCCGTCTTTCCATCCGTCTGACATAACGATCAATCAAAACAAGTGTAAAAGTTAAATTTTTCGGACGGGCAAAAACACATCCGGAGTATGGACAACTGTCAAATCGAGTTGTCATTCATACTTCATTCGGGCCCCGAACCAATCATCCGTCCGTAGTTGATACGGAGTAGGTAAAGCACGTAACGAAGGCCTAAACAACGGGCTTCGTGTTTAGGGAGTAGACCCCCTGATATGATATGATATGAAATGAATTGAGTATGATTCAGCTAATATGTGTCACTATTTTACGAAAATTAGAGGAATTGCTAATGCAAAATCTGCTGGGGATTCAGGAAATTAATCGATTTTAAAGGAATTCCTTAATGTGGCAGTTTTAGGCCCCCAGGACTTATAGTTAATACTTAATATTAGTCTGACATCGCTGACCAGTCTTAAGCAAGCGTGGTGGTATATTAGCAGGGAGTGGATACGTACGTCATTGAGGAAGGCCTGGTTCTCGGTGTTGGCGGAGGGGCGCTGGTGCGGCGGCGCGGGCGGGGGCGCAGGCGGCGCGTGGCGGATGAGCGGCGAGCGCGCCACCAGCCCGCGCGCGCCCTGCGAGAAGGGCCCGAACGACGACGCCAGCGGCGCTGCGCCCGCACTGCGAGGACTGTGTTCGCCTGGCCTGCCCTGCTGCTTGTTGCCTGTCGAATGGACTATTCTTTCTTAGAGCGAACGAAAATTATTTTGAAATTAATGTGACAAATTTTCAAGCGCGCCTATACTACTGTAATTGGTTGAATAATTTATCAAGCCAATCGCAGCAGTTTACGCGCGCTATTAATGTGACAAATTGTCACATCGAGTGTGATGCAAGCGGGCCTTAATGGTAGGTTCAAACTTTAGCAAGTTCGTATTGTCGGGTCATGGGTGGGAAACATTGATGTATAAATAATGGCAGATATGGTTCACACTCCTCGACACGGACCGCTTAAATTGTGCTCACGGGCCTAATTAGGCCGTGGCCAGTTCGATTGTGACTAAGGTAAATTTACCTTAGTCACAATCGAACTGGCGTTTGTGTAGCACGTTAAGGAAAATTACCGTAATCGTCTAAAAAGCAGCAACAATGCCTTCGTGTTTTCAAAATGTGCACAAATAGTTCACAAACCAAAAACAAGTTCCACGGGATTACTTTACCCACTCCTGCATGACGTCATTAAGATTGTCCTTGAGACTTTTATCGGCGCGCGACTGGGCGCCTCGCCACTTATGCACGGCTAGTACACAACATATTTCTAAGAGCGGACATAAAACTAATGACTGTTTCCTAAAGTGGATATACTAGGCTAGATTATGAATTTTGATTTAGAACAATAGATGACTAAGTCGGAAATCGGTTGTCATGGTATGGGCATGTGATGCGGAGGAGTGAGGAAAATGTCGTGAGGAAAGTTTTGAGTATGAATGTCGATGGCTATAAGAGTAGGGGAAGACCAAAGAAACGATGGATGGATTGTGTGAAAGATGACATGGCTAGAAAGGGAGTGACTACCGAGATGACGAATAATAGAGAAGTATGGAAAAAAAGGACATGTTGCGCCGACCCCAAATAGATTGGGATAAGGGCAGTACCCAAAAAAAAAACAATTTGTTTATATTGCCGCCAATAAAAAAAACAATTAATAAATTGTTTCACAATCTAAAGCGATAACCCTATTTTTTTTGCCTAAAATATTGCCTATGTGTCAAATAATCAAATGACATCATAATATTTACCTTTGTTCTTCCAAAGTTTTGATATAAGAACAATAATCTCGGTAAGAAAACGCCCCGGGGCGCGCCCTCCCGTGGCGCAAATTGATTTTCAACCACAGACTAAATTTGTTTGTGATGCCGATACAACCTCATAGCTTTTGGCAAAAATATGCTACACATAACCACCTTTCTAAAGAATATAGAACGCAAGGTGTGGGTCCACACACAAAATTACAAAAAATAAAAAAGTAAGAGCTGGAACGCGCACAGTACATTCGTTCGTTCAGGCTCACTTTCGTGCACTCGGACAATCCTCGCTTTTCGTTCAGGCTCACTTCCGGGCAATTTTCGCGGGAGTGGTTACACTCGTAAGTACATCAAAACTTAATTTTCTTTAAAATTCTCCTGATTAATATTGCTGCTGGGTCGCCATTTGCAAAAAGGGATAGAAATATATGATTCGTAAGACTGTGAAGAGACAAGCGGCAGCGTAAGCGGCGTATAGTAAATTTGTTATGAGTACGTAACAGTTACAATTATTGCTATCTCGTTCCCGCTACAGCTCGCGTAATATGTCTCTCTATTTCGGTTGTTGAGCACACAATAACGCACGACATCGGAAAATGTAGTTGTGTGGGTGTATTTACATGTAATTGTTTCTAGTCCAATAATGATTATCTGACATTAGAGAGTACCCTACTTATTAATACATTAATGGTTGAAAATATTTTTTTATCATATCAACTAATGATTGTTATTACCGGAGTACCAAGTAAAGACATCCAACAATTTTTCAGAAGTAGCAATTTTCTTAAATTGTACTTTTTGCGCAACATTTATTTAAAAAATGTTTTTCTTTACCTGTTCAAACTTATAAAATTGTTTATAATGTTTTAGAGGGACAGGCCAACTAAATTTAAAATAAAGACATTTCAGCTACCGTTCCCAACCAACTCAGTTAATAATTTACCATCGACTCGAAAAGAAGTAGCTTTTCAAACGCATAATATTACCCTAAAACTATAACGGTTTCCTACCTTTGTTTCCAAAGAAGTCACTAAACATACTGGAGGTGGACGCAGCCAGACCATTGAGATCAGAACTGATGTTAGAGAAGAAGTCGCGATGCGTGGCCGTCAGCAGGTTAGTAGTCTGTAACGCTGTGGAGTCACGACGCGCAGACCCGCTGCCGTTCGAGTCCTGACTTTCACCCTATTATGAAAACATCAGAAAACAAATCCATCAAATACGTTTAAGGTGGATGCGTTAAGGTAGCCCGCGAAATACAAGTTTTCTTCTTATGTTTTTTTCAATTTGTAGATGACTGACACACCCCACGGTCCGAGAGCTCATCGAGTAGGTATATCCGGACATCGCCAAGCGGTTGGCTGACTCTTAACCTAACCCGAAGGCTGGCCTAGTTTTAGGTCAAAGAATCAGCACTGCCATACAACGTGGCAACGCTGCCAGCCTTTTGTGCACTTCTCCCACTGACAGCGATGCGGACGAATTTTTTTGATGCCCAATGATCTCTTCCCTTTATATTACATACTTGTACATAATATTTATATTTTAGTGTTATCAATAAAAAGTCAGTTTAAACGTTGAAAAGTAAAAAAAATTAAATTGAATTTCACGGGCTACCTTGGCGCTTTTGCCTTAACGGTAAAGCCCGTGTTCAGTAATTTAATAAGAACACAACTAACTGTACCTTCATCAATAATCCTTTCTTAGCAGCCGCTTCCTTCGCGCTCTTAGTAAAATCTCCGAGCGTAGACTTGCCAACATACGTGAGATCTTCGAAAGTGTTCTTACTGGCGGCTGTGGCCGTTTTACTGGCTTCAAGTGCAGACTTGGATGCCTCGTGCATACTCTTTGAAGCTTCCTCAGCTGCCTTTTTCGCGTGCAATGTAAGCTGTCAAAAGTCATAGAACATTTGAATGAACTTTTCTACAGTTTTACGATTGATTTTTCTCAAATATACTAAGTATATGGCAAGAAAACTCAGCTACGTATGTCAGAAGATCTTCGGTAAATCTGATATTAGTATGAGAAAATGATATAAGCAATTTAATGTTAGTACAGGAAATAGTGTAAAAACTTTATGGTTATGTAGTTACTCGCTATTTGAAACTGCGATATTCTAGGCCGTGATTTTAAAGGATGAAAGGCTTGTACTCGCTAGCGTTATCTGCGGTTTTACAGTAGGTACCTACTTAAGGCTAACCAAGCTATTAATTGTTACTTTCTACGATTTGTGCTACGCAGCGTATACATTTTGTTGCTTAGCTCCACACGGTGAACTGTACCTGACCGAATGCAAACATTTTCTTTTCCTCTCCATCTGCTACTTTTCCTTTCTTCTTCATTGGTTTGAGTAAGTAACACATAGCGTTGTAAATAAATTATAATTAATACAGAATTGAAGAAACAATAATTTCCAACGACCCATTTAGCGAGTCTATATGCTATGAAACGGTTATGAAACGTGCGAGCAGGACGGTAGATATAGTACGGGATTTCTGAATACTGAATCTCGTGTCGTCTTGCTTCCACGTTTTAAGGCCGCGCTTGCCACGAACTTTGGCGTATACTATATTGTTAGCTATATAAGTGTTTCTGTGTTACCTTGTCCATGTGTGCAAGCAGTCCTTCCTGGCTGCTCTGGCGTGTTGTCTCCCTCACCAACTCCTTAGCTTGAGCGGCGAACTGCTCCAAAAGAGATGACTGCGATGCTTGTCGGGATACACCGCTACTTACACTCTAAAAAAACAAAAAAAAAATAACATTTCATATTCGTAAAACCTGCATCAATTAAGATATTATTTAAGTCTCATTCTGTTTTTTTTTTATCGTGTAAAGGGTCCCCGAAACGATCAATTGCAATTGTCAATTTTTATGTGATACACGTTGATGCGCAAATTGTAACGAGTCTATTTTATATTGTTCAAGTACAGGCATGTTAGCAATGAGTGTAAAGTAAGTGTCTTGTAAGTTACAAAAAAAAAAAAAAAAACTCATCGATACATACCTGTTACAGGGAGTCCAGTGAGCTAAGAAGGGAAGTGGCAACAAAAATTTCTTCCCAATTGTTATGGATTAATTCGCTGGTGCTGGCGCTGTCGGCTCACCACGTGTTAGGTTAAGTGGGCTAATTGAAAGATTGGGATTCCTACGAAAGTGGTGTCGGGATATAATGACGGCAGCCCATAAAGTGAGCGATTTTTGACACCGTTGAACACGACGTATTTTCATGAAACCCCGCCATTCAGCGGCCGTAATATTATGACGCTCTGCTTTCTTAGGAAAGCCGAGCTTAAGTTTAGTACTAGGAAGTCGTGCGTAGTTTGCCATGTTGATGCGCGGGTAGCGAGCGAACAAGTTGGTACTGGCGTTGTCGGCTCACCAGTGTTACTAGGTGATGGTACAGTTGATACTCTAAGGTAAGGAATGCGTACTTGGGGCAGCGAGTCGCTGGTACAGGCGCTGTCGGCTCACAAAGGTGCTATGTTATGCGGTCCAGTTGATACTCTACTAAGGTAAGGAATGCGTACTTGGGGCAGCGAGTCGCTGGTACTGGCGCTGTCGGCTCACAAAGGTGCTATGTTATGCGGTCCAGTTGATACTCTACTAAGGTAAGGAATGCGTACTTGGGGCAGCGAGTCGCTGGTACTGGCGCTGTCGGCTCACAAAGGTGCTATGTTATGCGGTCCAGTTGATACTCTACTAAGGTAAGGAATGCGTACTTGGGGCAGCGAGTCGCTGGTACAGGCGCTGTCGGCTCACAAAGGTGCTATGTTATGCGGTCCAGTTGATACTCTACTAAGGTAAGGAATGCGTACTTGGGGCAGCGAGTCGCTGGTACAGGCGCTGTCGGCTCACAAAGGTGCTATGTTATGCGGTCCAGTTGATACTCTACTAAGGTAAGGAATGCGTACTTGGGGCAGCGAGTCGCTGGTACTGGCGCTGTCGGCTCACAAAGGTGCTATGTTATGCGGTCCAGTTGATACTCTACTAAGGTAAGGAATGCGTACTTGGGGCAGCGAGTCGCTGGTACTGGCGCTGTCGGCTCACAAAGGTGCTATGTTATGCGGTCCAGTTGATACTCTACTAAGGTAAGGAATGCGTACTTGGGGCAGCGAGTCGCTGGTACAGGCGCTGTCGGCTCACAAAGGTGCTATGTTATGCGGTCCAGTTGATACTCTACTAAGGTAAGGAATGCGTACTTGGGGCAGCGAGTCGCTGGTACAGGCGCTGTCGGCTCACAAAGGTGCTATGTTATGCGGTCCAGTTGATACTCTACTAAGGTAAGGAATGCGTACTTGGGGCAGCGAGTCGCTGGTACTGGCGCTGTCGGCTCACAAAGGTGCTATGTTATGCGGTCCAGTTGATACTCTACTAAGGTAAGGAATGCGTACTTGGGGCAGCGAGTCGCTGGTACAGGCGCTGTCGGCTCACAAAGGTGCTATGTTATGCGGTCCAGTTGATACTCTACTAAGGTAAGGAGTGCGTACTTTGCCGTGTTGGTGCGCGGGGAGCGAGTGGTGCGAGGGCGTGAGCGCGCGGTCCGAGTCGCTGGTACTGGCGCTGTCGGCGGCCGCTCGCTGGCGACTCACGACTGTCTTCGGCGTTGTCGTCGAGTTCGAGTCTGACTCGCGACCGAAACTGCCGCTGTCAGTGTCCTAATGAGTGTGATCAATTAGCTATGATATACCTACCACAGCCTACCTATATTAACTCCTTACTGTAGGTCAACGCGAGCGTTTGCAGAGCACACTTTGAAGCAGGTTTCAGTGTGATTCAAATAGTTTAAACGACCAAAATCTAAGATGGCAACTGTCACCTACTGTAAGAAGTATATAGGTCTACTGTGATACATCTGTGTACTAGAAGCATTAAACTAAGATGTAGGCTCTAACTTCGAAAAATCCGATGCTATAATGTTGTCGATCAAAAATTCAGCAACGCTTTTTCCTAGTGAAATCGATATGAGAGCTCGATATAATGTTTCTAATAAAAACTACTAGAGAATAAAGACCTAAGTAGGTAGCGAAACTTCTGAAACTTCTTGCAATATTAACTTTTCTAAATGCTTTCAAATAATTATGAATATATAATTAATTAAGAATTAAGTATATCGTTAGACATGGTAATTATGGTATCAGTACTTTTAAAGACATGTTTTGTCAACACACACAGTCAGTCCCAACCACAACCAATCATCAACTAACTTGCCTTTTCCCAACTATGTTGGGGTCAGCTTGCAGTACGTAAGTCCTTACAATTTCCATCAAAAATTGCCTGGAACATGAGTGTCTTCGCGGCATGAAAAGCTATCCGGATGCAGCTGAATACCAGTATTTTATATGGAGCGACTGCCTATCTGACCTCCACAACCCAGTTACTGGGTAAAACGAGGCCCTTTGGTTGGATTGTCCAAACAAACCAATTTAATATCAGTCTTTAGTTCCGCACAAACTTACACTTTTCTTAACGGGTGGTGGATGGGCAGCATCGCTGGCTTCCACGGCGATGTCTCCAGGAGGCTCGTCATCCGAAAGGTCACTGTGGTCAGAGCTGGAAGCTGAGGGGGAGGGAGAGGTAGATGCACGTCCTGTGTCTCTGTCTATCACCTCTTCCACGTTACCGAACATCAGTGACGACGGTGGACTGTATACCTGGGGGCGAATGATAATTTAATATGTGAAATTGTTGTAGATTATTTGTTTATTTTTTCGGGAAAAGGTACAAAGAGGGGATCTTTTACTATCTTATTTATTTCAAATTTGTTAGTGACCTCTTATACAGGGTGTGACTGTGAAAAGATCCATCACATAGTCCAGCGGGACAATTGCGTAAAAAACTACCTGTCAATCGGAATCGGTTTCATTTTGACAGTTCAACAACATTCGTTGTGGTATTTACGTTGTCGAGCAGACAAATTTTTCGAACATATCAAGCAATGGATTGCCAATTTGCTTCAAAATGATTCAGATTCCGATTGATAGTGTGTTACACAATTAGGGTGCAGTATTACATTAACACAATGACAGGGAGTATGTACAAGTGACTCTCAGATTCGACGTCTTTTACATCCGTTATAAAACCAAAATTTATCGTCCATAAAGATCAACGTAAGAAAAATAATCTCCATGGTTTTTGATAAGTAAGTCTAAATAATTACCGTTTTCGGATCCAAAGACGATGACAAAGTCATTGGTACTTGCACAACAGCGTTATAAGTCTCGCCAATGACATGCTGTTGGTGTTGATTTCCACCTGCACATTAAAAAAAGTCAAGTAATGTTAAAGTTCAATAGATAAAGTCAGGGAAATTAATTTTTAAGCAAATTAACTACCATAACACGGCAAATTGACGTAGGACGTCAAATTGCTTCACAATTAATATCCCTGGTTGTACAATCTGTATACTGAAGTAGGAAAGTAACGATAGTACCTGGAGATAAGTCGGACGAAGCCATTTCTGACACGAAGTCACTCAGTGAAGAGTACGATGAGCTCGTACTTTCAGCAGCTTCAGAGTCTGACCCACTCTCATCTAAAAAAAACAAAATTGTAAACATTACAGAAAATTATGTTAGAAAGAAATAATAAAATAAAATTTTGTTTAATTAAGATTATCGTTTTCGAGTTTCTGAATGTGGTGCAAGCGTCTATATTAGATATTAGAGTAAGACTTGTATAATCTTTTAAGTTCTGAATTTTCAAAGTGTAATAAATGATTTGAAAGTAGATACTTCTGGAGTCTGGACTACTTCCCTATAGGTAAAGATAAGATGTGTGTGTATCAGTAGTAGTCCAGAGTAGTTACAAACCTGTAGGCTGATTCTCCTGCCGCTGTAGTTGTCGCAATGCCCCGTTGAGAGAACTGCCGTCATCCCAAACAGGGAAGCGAATGGGTTGCAGTTGATCCGCGAACCACTTGGGCTTGTCCCCCACCTGCCGCGGGTCGAACAACCCTGTCTGCACCCGCAGGAATGCCACGTTGCCCGGCGTTAAGGACCACTCCGCTAGGAATTCTACTGCCTAAGACAATGCGTGTTTTTGTTATCAAAACTGGCGTAATTTTGAGAAGCTTCCTAAAATCTTAATTGGAATCCATAAAGCACACCAAGAAGTCAAAAAAGATCTCGATAGGACACACTCACTCACTAAGATTGAGTAATTAAAGCTAAGTTAATTAGGCAGCAGAACTAAGCAGCGCTTAGATTTTCTCACCTGCGTTCTAGCAAACTTGTTCAAGAAGGAGGTGGTTCTCGGGCGTGATCGCAGAAAGCTGTTGATCTGGAACGCTACCACTGGTCGCGGGTATAGGCGCAATGTTCGTGTGTGTTCCATGAAATTGGCCAGGATGTTATGCGAGTTGAAAAATCGCACCTGTAAAGAAATATTCAATCTAAAACGATCTTTAGCTGTGTAACATAGCTCAGCACATTTTCTATATATATTTTTTTCAACCGAAAGACATCCACTGCTGGACATATGCCTCTCCTAAGCACCGCCACTTCCACCGGTTCTGTGCTTCCCACATCCTGCGGATATCTGTACTATTATAAATTAAAGCCGTTTTTCGTGTCTGTGTGTGTGGCCGCGTTGTTCTTCTAAACTGCGCAAGGGATTTTGATGCGGTTTTCACCATCATATAGAGAATTTATTCCGGAAGGTTTTTATGTGTCTTTTGGCCCACCTTGTATTTTCAGTTTCGTTTGGTCCTAGCTAAAATTTTATATTAGGTCGAGCAAAAAGTTTTTATGCAGTTTTGAACCTGGCACATTCACAATTTCATTCAATAGTCTTTTTTTGAATTTCGAACACAGAATTTAAAGAAACAAAAGACAATTTGGAGCCTGTTTGTTGATATCAAACAATCGAATACTAAGAAAACTTGGTTTTATTGGTTTACTTGGATTTAATTCTTGAAAAAGTGATTGATATCTTTGGTTTTGCAACAAACATTACTTATTCTTAACATTAAGGTGAGGTTCTATCAATAATCTATGGATACTTCACCTGAAGTCGCCGCCCAAGCTGTGGCACTTATTCAGGCCGGACACAGCCAAAGAAACGTGAGTGTTCAACTTAATTTAAGTCGATCTGCGGTCCGAAATGTTTATCGGAGGTACCTAGAGACTGGCGGCTTTGTTCGTCACCAAGGAAGGCCACGATCTCGGGTCACAACTGAAAGGCAGGATCGATTCATCGTGACGACCAGCTTGAGAAATCGTCACCTTACCTCCATTGAGATACAAAACCAACTTCGCGACTTCCACGGAGTATCTGAACGCTCGAACTGTTCGGAGAAGGTTAAAAGAACGCGATATGGTACCACACAAGCCAGCTAATGGCCCCAAACTAACGCGAGCCCACCGAACAGCGCGCCTTCATTTCGCACGCAGTCATTTAAATTGGACACAGCAAGATTGGAGCCGTGCACTCTTTTCTGATGAGTCTAAAATTGTGTTACATGGCAATGATGGAAGGAAGAAGGTCTACCGACGTAAGGGAGAGCGTTTCGCACAATGCTGCTTTGAAGAGAGGGTTGCTTATGGCGGTGGCTCATGGACTGTCTGGGGCGGTATATCCGCGAGCGGCAAAACTCAACTTGAGGTTGTTACAGGACCACGGCTGCCTACATTAAATGCTGAAAGGTACATTCGTGAGTGCTTAGAACCTCACGTGATACCATACGCGGACTATGTGGGCCCAAATTTCCTTTTTATGCATGATAATGCAAGAGCCCATGCGGCCGGCATCGTCAGGGAATATCTTCGGGATGTGAACATCACAGTTATGGACTGGCCAGCCAGAAGCCCAGACATGAACCCCATTGAGCACATGTGGGACGAGCTAAAAAGACGTGTTAGGGCTCGTCAGCCAGTTGCCCAGACGATGCAGGAGTTGAAAACTGCCATAGAAGAGGAATGGGAGATGATCCCTCAAAATTTCATACAGCGGTTGATAAACTCTATGCCTAATCGTATGAGAGCTGTGGTAGATGCCCATGGAGGCAACACGCGTTATTAAATTAAACCTTTATTTGATAAAACATGTTTTTTATTCAAAAATCAATTGCCTTTAACAAGGCGCATATCCGACTTGTTAGGCGTAGCTCCATGTCGTATGGTATTCTGAATTCAAATTTAAAACAATACGATCGAAAAAAATGGTAAAATGTATCAGGTTTAAAACTGCATCAACAGTTTTTGTTCAATCTAGCAATCATATTTCGGTAGGGGCCATCGAAACCTAAACTCTAAGGTGGGCCAATAGATGTGTCCAGAAGTGTATTATAAATTAAAGTCGCTTTTCGTGTCTGTCTCCCGCAGACACACGACTACACACGACGCTGTCACAAGGCCGCGTTGTTCTTCAAATCTATGCAACGGAATTGAATGCGGTTTTGACTATATTTTAGACAATTTATTCCGAAAGGTTTATGTGCATAAAATATTCATATTAAACTTCTCTGTTTTTTACTAGCCTGCGCTGTCCCTCTCCTGGGCAAAGGCCTCCCTCCACTCCTTCCAACTTTCGCGAACTCGCGCGTCAACTTTCCAGTTTTGACGGAACCTATCCAGCTCGTCCCGCCATCTCTGACGTGGTCTGCCGCGACCCCACCACACTGCAGTGAACTGGTGCTCTGATACATCAGGGCACCAGTTCTGTGCTAATTGGGCCCACAATTTGTCCAGCATGCGACAGACATGTCCTCCCCAGGCTCATTTAAGTTGGGCAGCCTTTTGAGCCACGTCAGCTATCTTTGTTTTGGAGCGCAGTATTGTGTTTCGGAACACGATCCGTTAATTTGCTGGCGCAGCGCTAAGACAGGAGTCAATCAATGACCTTATCAACCTCTCCTCTCCTCTCTTGGCTATTAGGTAATTATCGCTTAGCTTCCTTTTAATCACGGAATATTTTCCGACATCCTTGCGGGCGAAGCCTCGGGCAAAAGCTAGTTATTATTAAAAAAGAATTGTTTACTTACCATAGCGACCCTCGTAGCAACATCAACAGAATCAACATCGTGTCCATATATGAGCGGGTTGAAGGGCTGCGACTGGTGTGCGTGGTGCGGCGAAGCCAGTGAGTGGCGCTGCGGCGTGTGGCCGGCGCTGGCGGCGCCCGTGCCGGTGAGCGACACGCGCCGGCTCTCGGGCGTCGAGTGCGGCGCCGACTGCGCGCCGTCGCCGCCGCCGCGGTAGGCTGCGGGCTGGACCCTGGTACCAAAGTATGTTTATATTAACTTCAGCTCAAAAAAAAAAGAAAAAAAAAATCTCAGAAAAAATCTCAAGTCGAAATTACAAGTCGCGTTCATATCGATTTGAAACGTTTTGAGTCGAGTGTGGCGCTGACTAAGCGCCGTCGCCGCCGCAGTAGGCTGTGGGTTGGACCCTGGTGCCATAGCATGGGTTCCTATTAAGTTCACCTAATGTTGTGTCGTGTGTACGGCCACGAGGGACACAATGAACACATAATCCTATACGAGTATTTTAAATTTTATGTTAGTTTTTATTTGTTCCAATGTTTCGATCCTTGTTTACGGTCCTGTGCCAAATAAAAGATTTTCTTTCTTTTCTTTTGTCACCTTATTCCAACAGTTGCGTTCATATCGATTAAAAACTTTTGCTATCGAGGTGTAAGTTGTATGTTAGCTAGATATTGAATTTCATAAAACAAAAAATATATTTTAACGAGCGACCAAAATATTATAATCTATCTATAGAAATAAAAAGAGAAGTCCTGACTGACTGACTGATTGACTGACTCATCAACGCCCAGCCCAAACCCTTGGACCTAGAAAACTGAAATTTTGCACAAAGGTTCCCTTTATAATGTAGACAAGGAATAAAGAAGGAATTCCCGGTAGTACTTTCCCGTGGGATATTTTCCGACATCCACGCGGGCGAAGCCGCTGGCAACAGCTAGTGAAGTATAGAGGCCGAAAAGGGGGTTAGGATTATTAGGCAAGTGCCAACACAAGACAAAATCTGGTTCCATAATGAAAAAATTACCGCAAATAAACGTATTTTCTTTCTTTCTTTCTTTCTTTTCTTTCAAAAATGGTGCGAACTGGAAAATGTTATTATTATTAGATGATGATTAAACCTTTGACCAAAAGCGAACCTGTTTCTGAATTCCTGCATAATATGAAGAATGGCAGCCTGCCACTAACGGCTCCTGTCATTGATCATGAGAGCGTTTTAAATCAACTCAAGGGATTAGATATTCACAAAGGCGCTGGGCCTGATGGTATTCCGCCGATTTTTATTGCTAAGTGCGCCGCCTTCTTGGTGTCTCCTTTAGTCACTATTTTTAATACATCTCTCAGCTCAGGTGTATTTCCAGACACCTGGAAAAAGGCGAAAGTTGTGCCGATATACAAAAGTGATGTGAGAGACAACATTAATAACTACAGACCCATCTCTATCTTATCAACCTTCGCTAAGGTTTTCGAGTCCCTAATTTGTCCCCACATCCAGTCGCACTTCAAGCTCTATTTGAGTGACTCCCAACATGGTTTCGTGGCTTCCAGGTCAACTTGTACTAACCTTGCGACCTTTTCGGAGATGTTAACGGATGCCATCGACTGCGGCAAGCAGGATGACGTAATTTACACGGACTTCAGTAAGGCTTTTGACCGAGTTCCCCACCATACACTGCTATCGAAGCTTTCAGCGTACGGTATTACTGGCACCTCAAGGTTCGCATGTCGGTCCGATTCTCTTTAACATGTTTGCTAACGATATTCCACATTGCCTCAAATCCTCAGAATGTTACATGTACGCAGACGATCTCAAATTCGCCAGAATAATTGAGTCTATCGATGATACTCAGCTACTTCAGAGCGATGTCGAGTCGTTACTTCAATGGTGTAACGATAATGAAATGATATTAAATGTCAAAAAATGTTACCACGTGAAGTACACCCGGAAAAATAAATTAACAGCTAGTGTATATCGTGTGGGCTCTAATATTATCCAGGAGGTGAATGAAATAAGGGACTTGGGTGTTATTTTTGATAATGCGATGACCTTCGTACCTCATGTAGAAAATATTATCAAAAAGGCTTCTAGAATGCTGGGGTTCGTTGTTAGGAATGTTGCTAGTTTCAGGCGTAGTGGTACCAAGATTTTGCTGTACAACAGCGTTGTACGAAGTATCTTGGAATACTGCAGCACTATCTGGAGACCTCACTACGCAACACACAATCTGAGGTTAGAGCGGATACAGAAGCGATTTATGTGGCATCTAGCTTATGCCAGCGGAATCGCCAGAAGGAAACGATCGTATGGAGCCAGACTTTCACATTTTAAGATGGTGTCATTGGAGAAGCGTAGAAGAATCGCGGATTCCATTTTTCTTTATAAAATTCTCCGGAACAAAATTGACTGTCCCCACTTGCTAAGCAGGTTCCGATTTCGTGCTCCTGCTAGACTGCCTCGTACCCCCATTACTCCCTTGTACCCCACTCCGCGCAGAACAGTTCTCGGCACAAGTTCTATTGTCCCTCGACTTTGTAAACAGCTAAACGAATACAGCGATCTCATTGACGTGCATTTCGACTCGTTTGGCAAGTTCCACAGAATAACATTTAATAGTGTGTAATAATTAATTAATTAAAAATAATTTCTTATAATATTATAATAATAATAATTTCTTTTTGACATTGGCTGTAATTTGATTTGTATTTTTATGTAATTTTGGTTTCGTGTTATTTTTATTATGAATTTGCTTTTATGACATTTCAATTTATAATTTGATTTCGAATTGCATTATTTTGACTGTGCTTTTAAATATATTTTTGTATTTAAATTTGATTCTGTTGTTAATTTTGATTTTGTATTTAATTTTATTTTGTTTTTTATTTTGATTTTGTATTTAATTTTGATTTAGTAATATTTTAAATTTTGTATTTAATTTAGATTTTTAATTTGTTACTGATTTAAACCTTCATATAACTGGTAACATCTGTTACATTATGGGGCATGCGGTGCTAACCTATAAGAGATTGTTATACTAACCCTTGATATAAGAATGTTTATTTTAATATGTAACAGTATAAGCAATTGTTGGTTGGCCAGAAACAAATAAATAAATAAATAAATGATTGTTATTTAAAGATGCTATTTGGTAAGTGTACCTACATCATGTTCGTGCCCTGGTCCCATGATACTGGGGGCCGGCGCAACACGTTTTCTTCTTCCATTCTCCCCTGTTAACAACTGTCACGCTATCATTCACTCTCTTCTCTTTCATATCATTCCTCACACAATCCATCCATCTTTTCTTTGGCCTTCCTCTCACTCTCCATCCATTAACATTTATTTTACTATTTGTGCATAAATCCTATATAACTTACTTGAGTGTCGCTCCTCCCACGCTGTCTCGTCTAGAAGGCAACAGGGGCGCGGCCGCCTGCTCAGCTGTACTGCTCGTCAGACTGTTGAGGGCCTGCCAGCGGAATGTATATGAGCAACAGTTTGAAAAATTCAGCTACCTCGCGCAAAATCATTCAGTTTCTGTACAAAAAAGTAGATTTAAAGCAAACAACGCCGTAATACGAAAGTGGGCTGTATTATATAGCAAATAAATGTACTCAAAAATCGTAATAGTATTTATTCAAAATCTAAGCAAAATTTTTAAATTCTCAAATATAAATGCAGAAAACAAAAACGATTTTAATTTATTTGCAAGTTTAGCTACTCATATTAAAAAGATTAATTTACAATTTAGTTGTCATATTCAATGATTCAAACTCTCTACGTATATTTATAAATAGTGTTTATATTGGAAGCTGTACAGTTCCACAATATTAGCGTTAGCACAATCACAACAACTCAGACAAAACATGCCGCACACAAAACACAAGACATTCTGAAACAGTGTTACAGTCTGATTAAGTTATAGAACAAAGAAAACGTAGTCGTCGTGAAGAAATATGTCTGAACCTAAGATATGTGTGATGATAGACAGTAACACGTATTTCAGATAAATATTTATATGTGCCTCTATTAGCAGCTTTTCTTATCTTGTTCTCTAGCTAAAAGTATTCGGTGATAAATCACCTAAACCTAAAGGTTTAGATCGGTAAAAACTTTTTTATTGAGATATTTATGTATTTTACTAACGTTAATTCCCTTAATTACTAAGTGCGAAACCGTTTTACACAAAGTTGCACAAATGTGAACCGAACGGTGAAGAAAATGGTACTGTTTCAATTTAGTTTTAACCTTAATATTTTATGATTCTTCCTTCTCAGCTCCCGAATAACCCAGAAATGAATCGTTTTTCCAGCAGTGGACTACGATAGACTCGAGTTGATTTTAGTTCTTTTATTTTTTCATTATTTCCTCTTTTCATTGACATGTTTTTGACGCTTTGAGAAAGTAACTCTTATAGATGCTATGAATCCCATGATAAGAAAAACTGATTTATATTAATAATCGTATTCAATATTATAAATACATAATAGATACATACTAACTTCAGTGTCAGGTGCAAGTTAGCTGTAAAGTATTATATTAAATCGGCACATACATAAATATATATCGAGTAGTAGATAATAGTGAAAGTGTGCAATGTAAAAAGAGTAGAGATATTTACACCACTCCCGGCACTGCCCATGAGATGCACGGCCTAGCGTTAGGAGAAGAAGTGAGGGCGTGTTAGTGACACAAGTCAAAGGAAAATGTGTGAAATCATAAATCCTGAAAATCATAAACAAACAGAACATCCCATAATCGTCATCACTTATTGTCGTTAGTTTATTATACTATAGTAACATTTAGAGCTTTTAAACATGCTTTCAACTGTTTGATTATTTTTAAATGAAGTTAAGTGTCGGAATAATATATTTTGATCTACACCCAACACCATGTTCGTTGACTATGTTTATAATAAATAGATTAAACCATCTAATGGCACATTGTAAGGATGTAGACATATACCTACGAGTAAGGTGTACATTCATTGAATCCATCATAAAACATTAATCGTCACAACAGCTTAGCGACATCGATAGAACTGCGCTCACAGGTGCAAAGTATTAGAGAAAGTTTAGGTGTTAGGAGAAAAATGTACTATTATGTAGATATGAAAGAAAACATTCATAGAAAAACGTGAAAGTAAAATGAAACTATGCAAACTGTACCTGCTTCAGATGGTTCTTTAATACAGAGCCTTCTGGTTCGGGCAGTGGCGGCAAATCCTGGTCGGTTCCAGAGGGACATATCAACTTAGTGGCATCCAGGTCTACAAGCCATATGTCATCAGGCATTCTATGAACAAAATTATACGTTATACGTTTATTTCTCGAAAGAGTGCTACACTTTCAAATCTAGAACTTAATTTCAAAAAATATAAGAGAATAAAGATTAATACATTTTTTTATTAGCCTACACTGCCCTACTGCTAAGCAAAGGCCTCCCCCAAATCCTTCCAAGCATCCTTTTCCAGGGCCACCTCGATCCAACCCTTGTGGTACACGTCGAGTAATCTCGCCGCCGAGACCTACCCAGAAAGAGGTGGCGAGATGAACTCGACGTGTACCACAAGGGTTGGATCGATGTGGCCCTGGAAAAGGCCTCCACCTCTTCCCTCTTCCTGGGTCGGTCTCGGCGGCGCCGTCCATGCTCAGGCACCCGCCGTGTGGAGACTGTTGCCCAGCGGTCACTATGCAAGACATGACGATTATACGCACCTAAAATTCTTCTTATAAGTCAGGAAAGTAGCAGGTATCCCAATAAGGAAGGGCGTAGGTGCCAACAGTAGCTGTTCGGCGCAACTCATACAGCTGGGTAGCAGCGGGATGGCTGGGAACATGTACTCGAGCGGGTACAGCATGGACACAAGCGCCATCACGGACATGGACAGCGCGTTATAGTCGCGGGACTGGACCACTACTTTGTTCTCCAGCAGGATCAGGGTCAGGACCTTCAGGCATGTGTCTACACCTGTTGGGACAAGAACTTGTGTTAAAGATGACCTATTATAGTTGCATATTTAAAATATTAGTATGACGGATGCTTGATCTTCATTTGGTATTTGACAGCTCTCTGGAATAAAGCGTAATAAATCAAATAACTCGCACAAATCATTGAAAAATCTTAAAAAGCAATAGGGAAAACTAAAGTGGCGCCAGTGACAGAAAGTTGAAAGGAAATCTTTGGCTTGGTATGGGCACGCGTTTCCTCTCTCCTCACCAGGAGGCAGGAAACGCATGTGACTAAAACAGTGATGAATATAAATATCCATCCATCAAGATGGAGAGGGAGAGGGCGGCCAAAGAAAATATGGATTGATTGTGTGAGGAACGATTATGAAAGAGAAGGGAGTGAATGATAGTGTAACGGTTGACAGGGGAGAACGGACGAAGAAAACGTGTTGCGCCGACCCCAAATGACATGGGATCAGGGTAGGAAGATAATGAGGGAAAACTATTGATAAAGTAGTGATCTGAAAAAAAAAATTGTTCTTTTTATTTATGTGACTAAAAAAAACATCAAAGTTACCTAAAAGTTCCAAAGGCAGATGCAGAGGAAAGTCAACGAGCGAGAATCTTGTGTGGTCCGGTAGCGCGAACAGAAGCGGCGAATGCGCTGTCGGCGACAGTACTTCTAGCTCGAGCCTGGTCTTGCCCGGGACTGGTACAGGCGCAGACAGAAGTCGCAGGATCCACGTCTCAATCTCTTTGACGTCGTGCAACACTATAGTCGGAGTGTTGTCGTATGCTTGGCCAGTTAATACTGACCATACCGTATCTCTGAACAAAATAATACATCATTTATGTATAATACTTAAAATATTCCAACCCTCTTTACTTCTTAGGTCTCTAACAAATATTTAATTACACAGACCTACAAATTCGATTTTTTCCCTTTTTTGACTCCAGTGCTGATTTATAGGGTTTTGGGACCTTCTAAACACGAATCTGAAATCGGTTTTTGTCACGTCAAGGATTTTTACAATACTCGTTTATAAAAATCACGTAAAAATTGATTATTCTGGTAAAAAAAAAACAGTAGTAAAAAATAAGTGAGTAGTTAGTACTTTTTATTTATTTATCTGATTGTTTATGTGAAAACCAACACTTTAAAATACTACAGAGGCTTGTGGAACTTTTTCTTTTTTTTTCTGCTGAGCTTTTGTTGAGCGATTTTCTCTTGTGAGTCCGGTTTGGATCATAATGCTTCATCAACTAACAGTACTCAGGTATCATGCTACTGTTCCACTTTCCTTGGTACCTGCGCTACATGCCATGTGTATGTGTATCCTGATGCAATGTTTCTCCTTGTTCCCCACTAAATGCTCCTAATTCCTCAGTGCAATGAAATGCTCAAATGCGAATGAAGGAAATTAACTTTGAGACTCATAAGAGAACCTAATTTTTGGGGCATGTTATTTTCATATTTGGGTCTTTTATGATTTCCTAAGAAGTTTTTAATAACATGTTATAACGGTACCCATGCTGCCAGTTCTGATGTGATTGATTTTTTTAACTATTTATTCCGTAATCAGCACAACAAAATCTAGGAGAACACTACTTGAACTTAAAAGGTAATTAATTCATTGTAGGTCTGTGTTATTAAGTTATTATAAAAACACTCGAGGCAATGTTCTGATCAGACTTAAACATTCTTTGTTATCTTTATTTGAAACAATGTTAGCAAATTATTTTACCGCAGGGATTTTCATCCCTTCTTCATTACTTATTTAACTAAATATTTAACATCAAAGAGGATTACCTACATAAAGGAGAATCATATTTAAAGTGGGAAGATAAATTGTAAGCATAATAAAAATATTAATTTAAGTATTAGAACATGGTTCTGTGTGTTGTTGGTTGTTTGGTTTATGGTTTTACGAACACATGCAATTCTTGCCTAAAATGTAATCTCCAAATTAGGTATGTAAATGCACTTTGTAATTTAAATAAAGTTATTTATTATACGTTTACATACATAAACTCACGCATTCTTTCCATTGGGGTAGGTTATTATGCGTCTCTGATTATTTATTAAATAACTTACCTAAGGATTTGTCTGGACGCGCCGACACGTCGTGGACTGGAAGACTCGTTGCATGCATCGATCAATTTCTTTAGGATAAATAGGCACTCTCGGAATGTGGAGAAGAATGGATGATGTGAAAGCAGGCATAGAGATGTCAGGGAATGGTTCCGAACTCTCTGTAACAATACAAACGAATAAAGAGAAGTTTAGCAACTCACGTTTTCAACAAACTAATAAATGAGACAGATTAATCAATCAGCCATCATTGGTCACTATGTGCGTGAGGATTGAGGGCCATAACCGTGAATCGAAAAACTTATGTTTTGATGACATAAGTTTTTCGATAGAAATTGTAAAACCGGCCAAGTGTGAGTCGGACTCGCACACGAAGGGTTCCGAACCACCGTACAATATTTATTACTACATAAAAAATATTTTTAAAAACACGTTTCTTATATGCTTTTAAGATAACATTAAAGTTCTATGTTTACGTAAGTTTTATTTAGTACATTTTAGTTCAATAAAAGCTTGTTTTTAAAAAGATTTTTACTTATATTTTTTCTTAAATTAATTTATTGCGATTTCGATAGACGCCTGACGACTAAAAACTGTTCACGAGTGCTATTAAATGTAAAAAATTTGAACATCTCTTTTATGATATTTTTAACCGACAAAAAAGAAGGAGGCTCTTAAGTCGACACGTACATTTTTTTTTTATATATAAATGACTACTACCACGCATAACTTTTTACAGAGCAGTCCGATCTGAAAAATAAAATAAAGTTGTGAATCACAACTTTTAGTCAAAATACAATTCAACACGACCCCAAAACTTCAGCAAGATCCTCAATCCATACAATAAGGATTGTGGGGACATGTACAAAACCTCTACAAAAGTTTTGTATGTTCGTTGATCTTGCACATTTGGTCACTGCCTCATAAATAACCCATCCCTCGAATCAAAGTTGCCCTGTAAATTTCAGCACTAAACTGGGGAAGAGCTGTAAGTAGACCGCGAAAGCGGCTAAGCAGCTGGTTTTGGCTATGCTCTGTATCTATCAACATAATTAATTAATCTGTCATTGTTTAATTTTGAATACTTTGTACCACAGAAATCTAAATTGCTTAGATTTCTGTGCTTTGTACAGACATCAGGTATTATACCAAACTCAAAGGAGAATGGGCATTTTGGTACTCGCTCCAATAGCAATCATTGTGGTGTCATTGGATAGGTCTTTTAATCAGGAAAAATATTTACTATGGCGACATGTCCCAAATCCTTGTCTGAAAACCACGGCAAGCCCCCAAAGTTCCAGTTTTAGTTAATATCATAATTGCAAGTACGATAATATTACATACCTATCATGGTTGAAATACGAAAAAAACAATGTAAAACAACATTATTTAAAACGAGAAATGTATTGTGTTACTCATAGACTCATAAAAAAAGGAGGACTCCGCGCCACGCATATCGAAAGTGAAGCACAGTAAGTATGCCAGGACCGTTTGTACAAACACGCCTCACGCACACATTTACATCATAGTATGCCAACCGGACGCCATTACGTGACACAAGCGACGGCGTCTTTGCAGGTACTCATATCACGCACACATAGATCGGTACGGTGCTTCACTTTCGATATGCGTGGCGCGGAGTCCTTCTTTTTTTATACGTTTATTGTGTTACTATTCATACATTATATCGTGATATGATAAGATAATGGTGAAGACTTTTGAAAATATGTTTTTTTACATAAAAAAAGTACGAGTAGTATCTTTAACATTTCAGTTGTTTGTTACAACGGTGACTATAGACCTCGGGGATAGGGAACCAGCCGCGGGGTGGGGTAGGTGGTGCGCTGTGCCAGTGGACAGCCTTTTGTGTCGCGACATTCACTAGTCGTTGTATCGTTCTGTGCGTGAAACGACGTTCCGCAGCTGTTTATTCTACCTAGTACTTTGTTATACCGTTTTCATCACTGACCCCGACGCCCCTTTTGGACATTGTTACCCGCTACAAACGTTTATCTTGGCTAGTGTTGTGGAATATTGTTGTGCTTATCGATTTGGAACATCGTTATGGAAGAAAATCGCAACTGTGTGATGTGTCGGCGAGGCCTACATCATGCTAGATACCAACAGCATGTTTTAACTGATGATCTTCCAAGAATGCACCCCGAGTTTGTGGCTTATATACGAAAACATGCCGTTTTGGAGGTTAGTACATACTAACTCAAACTAAACTAAAACTAACCAAACTAACTAACTAACTAAACTATTTCGAACTTCACCAGCTTCAGTTTTTCTTTTTAGAAGCGGTTTGTTTATATTATTATTGTCTGTTATGTTTTTATACCAGAGCCATTACAAACGTGCGAATTGAACCCTAAATCATTTTAATCGGACCTCTTGCTCGCACTTACAGGACTTATTGAACTATTCTAGTGTTGTGTGTAAAAGTGCGTTTCCGAACCGAGCTGCAAACTACCAACTGCACGTGTTTATTTTCTATGTAGCGCGGCTGTATGGTACGTAGCTAAGGGTGTTCGCTTCATAGAAAAAAAAACACGTGCAGTACTAGCTACCTGCTTCCGAGCGGCATCCCTTTATATCAGTAATGACTTGTGCAGCTTTCTCACAATCCTTTAATCCTTTTATGACTCAGTTCGCACGTTTATAGTTCTTCTTATTAAAACACTTCTCTGACCACCTATTGTGTGTTTGCTATTGTTATCTATTCACTAAGCCGTCACATCGGCTACACATAAGATATATTTTTACTTGCATTACTTAAAATATGAAAACAATACAAGTATGCCATGACTTTAGACCTGAATACCTACATACCGCATTGTTTTAAATGTTTTCATAAAAATACAACATAACTTCAGCAAGATCGTATTCTACCATTTTCAGGTAGAGTTCGACAACACACGACGTGTGTGTCACCGATGTTGGCAGAGAATTGACAACGTTGTAGGAAGACCACCTGTCATACCAGAAGTAGAACAGAATGTACGAGAGCTTCAGGTTCCAGACTACACTCGAGCTCCAAACACTCCAGGGCATTGTATCTTTAACACTTGCCAAAACGCAACCCACCATCGAATACCAGAGACGATCAAGATTCACATTTTCTGTGAATATAAGTTATATATTCCTGACGGTGCTAGAGTATGTGGACAACACCTTGAAAGCAATGCTTGGGAAGAGCTGCCTCAATTCTGCAATGTCACACATAACTTCAATGCGCGACAGTTTAGGGACGTTTGTGACATGTTGAGAATGGCTTTAAATCGTGGACCTAGGCTAGATTTCAACACAAGAGGTGCTTTAAGCAACGAGGACATGTACTTTTGGACAGGACGCAAATGCGAACAGTTTGATTCCATATTAGAACAAACACCCTCACTAAGTGGGAGGTGCAAGGAGCCTCGAACTGCGTTAGGCATATATCTGACGAAACTACGTACCGGAGACTCAGATGAAAGACTAGCGACGTTATTTAATATGTCACGAAGAAAGCTGGAACGTTTACTAACTATTGTGTGCGAATGCCTCATGAATGAATATGTAATATTACACTTGGGAGTGGACCATATGAATAGAAACGACGTTTTAGAAAAGAACCTCATTATACCAAGAGGGTTATTTGGCAATGAAGAAAACAATAAAGCTATCGTTATATGCGATGGGACTTATATATATATCAATAAAAAATAAAAGCTCGAACTTTTTGTTCCAGCGTCTATCTTATAGCCTGCATAAGTTCCAGAACTTGCTGAAGCCGTTTTTAATTGTGTGTTCCAATGGCTATATAATCGATGTTTTGGGACCATACGCTGCCACTAAGAGCGATGCGAACATCATGAGCGATATAATGAATGATGGAGAAAACCCATTGCATTGCTTTCTTCAACCGAACGATGTCTTCATATTAGATCGCGGCTTCCGGGACAGCTTAGGTGCTATCGAAGCATGGGGATATGAATCCTACGTTCCACCATCTAAAGACAGATGGGTGACACAGATAACTACTGAGCAAGGTAATGAAGCTCGATCAGTTACACTATGCCGGTGGGTAGTGGAAGTGGTGAACGGGAGGTTCAAACGAGATTTCAAGCTTTTGCGGCAAAAATATTTTAATAAAACACTACCAAAAATGTTCATTGATTTTAAAATCGCCGCAGCTATGTTTAATAACTTCCACATACCCATCGATGACAACATTCATGCAGAGGCCTTCCTAAACATAATCAGGGAGAAAATAGATTCCCCGAATCTACTTTATGATTATGTTGAAAGAAAACATTTGAATATCCGAAGAGCGGATTTTCAAAGAATAGAAAGTCACGAAATACTGAACTTCCCACAACTGACGGAAGAACAGATTATTTTACTTTCATTGGGCACCTATCAACTGAAGCTAGCCCGATCCTAATGCAGCGAGCATTTATCAAATGGACTGTACATTCTACAAGTATATAGAGAAAGCGCACTCCAAGATTTAAATGAATATGGTATAAACGAAGATGCCTGGCTTTTACGCGGACGCATACAGTCGCGTCACGTACGGTCAAGAACTTATTATTGTTATGTATTAGTAAAAAACAATGTTAATGAAAACGAAACCAATATCCATAACATTTTATGCAATTATTACTGCACGTGTTTGACCGGACGACGAACAATCGGCACTTGTGCTCATATAGTTTCAATCGTGTGGTATCTAGGATATGCCAGACATGTAGGCTTCACTGCTCCTGCAGCGTTCCTCAACGATGTCATTATTGTTGATAATAATGTTTAAAAAAATAAATAACGTTTCTTACTTTTTCTATTTTTTTTTTATTCCCGAGTGTTTATTCATTTTAGTATCTATTAATCAACAAACACAGGATTCTATAGAAGAAAATTATATAATATCACCATTATCTTAACAAAATCAAACATAAACAAAAAAAAAAAAATACTTAACACAAAATAACTCCGTTCCGACAGCAAATGGAGACAAGCGACTCGGTTATCATTAATCCTTGTAAAAAGACCTTTCCAATGATATATATATTATGGCTATTGGACCGAGTACCAGGCTTCATATATTTTTGCCCATGATCCTTTCCCCAAATGATTTTAAATCTTAAAATGTTGATGGTTAAATTCAAAATCGAATGAGAAAATTTGACAGTTTGTAGTAACTTGACCTGTTGTGTGTACCTATTGTAGCATAGTAATTTTATTCTAGGTACATCGGGTACACATAATATAATTGTAATTAATGTATACAAAATATAGGAAATTATTTTAAAAGAGTAACTATGGAGTTTCTTCCCCATTCTTCTATAAATGAAATTACCTTTTGGAAGGGAATCAATTCTATTAGGTTGGGGAAAAAGTCTTTTCGCATTATAGTATGTATGAACTTAAAATAAAATCTCTTTGGCTATACTATTTGTATCTGGCTGGTTTTGGTATCATTGAAAGTTTAAATTTTAAAGAACATAATTCCAAATTCAAATTAGGAAATTGTGTGATTTTCATTTGTTTTTCGTACTGTCAAGATGAGTGAATCTAATGAAGAAATTCGATGTATTTTAAAATTTTACTACAAAAAAGGTAAAAATGCAACGCAAACCGCGAAAAAAATTTGCGATGTTTATGGACCCAGTACAGTGTCTGTGATAGTAGCACAAATTTGGTTTAAGCGTTTTCAATCCGGAAATTTTGATGTCAATGATGCACATCGCTCTGGTCGTCCTATTACGGATAAAATGGATGCCATTTTTGAAAAAGTGGAGCAAGATCGGCATATCAGTAGTTACGACGTAGCTGAAGAACTGGGAATTGACCACAAAACAGTTTTGGCGCATTTGAATAAAACTGGGTACACAAAAAAGCTCGATATTTGGGTACCTCACGAGCTCACTGAAAGAAACCTAATGAACCATGTACTCATTTGTGATTCTTTACTACGACGTAATGAAACCGAACCATTTTTGAAGATGCTGATAACTGGTGATGAAAAGTGGATCACGTACGACAAGAACGTGCGAAAAAGGTCGTGGTCAAAGGCCGGTCAGGCTTCACAGACTGTGGCGAAACTCGCAACAAGGTGATGCTGTGTGTGTGGTGGGTTTGGAAGGGCATTATTCATTATGAGCTGTTACCACCAGCCAGGACCATCGATTCTGAACTCTACTGCGAACAACTGATGAGATTAAAGCAAGAAGTTGAGAGAAAGCGGCCGGAATTAATCAACAGAAGGGGTGTGGTTTTTCATCATGATAACGCTAGACCTCACACATCTTTAGCCACTCAGCAAAAATTAAAGAGCGTTTGGCTGGGAGGTGTTAATGCATCCGCCGTATAGTCCTGACCTTGCACCTTCAGATTTCCACCTGTTTCCGTCTCTTCAGAATTCTTTAGGCAGTGTCAGGTTAACATCACGAGAGGACTGCCAAAACCACTTGTCGCGGTATTTTGATCAGAAGTCCCAAAATTTCTATAGCAATGGGATCATGTCCCTACCTACAAGATGGCAAAAAGTTATCGAACAAAATGGTACCTACATACTTTAGATAAATGTAAATAATGTATATTAAAAAATGTTTTGAATTTTCTTAAAAAATGCGAAGAAACTTTTTCCCCGACCTTATTTTCTTGTAAATTTTGACGTTCAAAAATGTCTTTAAATGCCTTGAAATAAATGATTTAACTTTGAGTCTCTGCCATGTACCTGTCGCTTCCTCGTGGCCCTCGGGCTGGGCGAGTGTGAGTGCGAGCCGCCACTCTCGGAGTCGGGCGCGGGGGCCAGCCGCGGAGCCAGCGTCGCACTGCAGTCGCGCTCCGAGTCACTCGGGGCCACGTTGCTGCTCCTATAGTCACTGGAACATTCGCTACGTCTTAGTCTAAATTCTAGTGCTTATAAATCTCACTATCACTTTCACGCTCAAGTGCTGGCCAAATGTTAATACTAACGTCCAAATTATTAATCATAAAGTTAGAAGAACCTTGTTCCCTTGATATTGATGTTTACCAAGTTGTGTCTCGAACTCCTTGCAAAAATTAAATATATACGAATGACATTTATCATCTTTGAAAGTTCTAGTTAGCAAAAAGCAGAAGTAGTGTATGTTCACCTGGAGAATGCGGAGTCGGAGCTCTTCTCCATAGACTTGCGCCATGACTCGCGGCGTAGCATGCTGCGCTCGCGCGGGCCCGGCACCTGCGCGCGCTCCACCGCGCGGTAGAAGTTCACGCAGATGCCGAAACGAGTCTTACCTGAGGGGTTGTCATTGTCTTAATAAAGCTTGAAGGTCACTCAGGTTGGTCATATTTATCCTGTATAAATAGACCATCTGAGCAACAATTCATCACTTCGCTCCCATAATATGATATTCTTAAAATATGATGTTATGTACACTCCACACCAGAAATTCATCAGCAGGCAAGTAATGTTTTTAAAGCAAGTAACAATTTCAGCAGGTTTTTCTAAAAAATTATTCAGGCAATTTTCCATAAAAAGCCTGGTCCGGGAGTCGTTTGCACATAACACAGTGATCAGCAAAGAATATTATGTTCTGATACCTCTGAAAATTATAAGTGAGTATTTTGAGTATATTCACCAGAGTCTTTATCGGTAAGTTGAAACACAAAAGAGGTGGTATCCCTGGAGGCGAGGTGCCCAGGGGCCCGGCGTGGCCCCACAGACACGCATCCCTCTGGTTGGCAGAAATATACCATGTCCAACGGCAAGGGGAAATCATCGTGATTGGTCAGCGGGTAGCGGCGCAGCAACTCAGGGGCCTAAAAAAAGTAGGTACTCGTACTTATATCGCAACACAAAACATAGTAATAGATCAATTTATTGAGTTAATTTTAGGGACCTTCAAACTCCTTTCTCAAATCCCATGAGTCATCCATCACACACACCGCAAACAATATCTGAAGGCCGTGTTTGAAGGACATAATAAGGATACACGAAATTTACAGTCATCGTTGAAAGTAATAACCACAAATCAATACTTCAATCCATTAGCACTTTTCATTTGTAGATAAAGTGTATTAGGTACCTACCTATAGAGAAAAGAAAGTAAAATGTTTTACCTGAACAGGGGCGAGGCCTTTCCCTGAAGTATAGGGTTTTGCTCCAACGATAGTTAAATAATCCACCAGTCGCGGACATAAATGTTGCTTCTGAATGTCCATATTTGTACAGGGTTCAAGCTTGATTTTTTACATGAGAGCTTTCTCGAACTCATTATAATTTAAAAATATATTGCTTGTCATAATTATCACTTTTTATTAATATGCCTGAAACAGGAACGGTTTAAAATGTATTCCCTTGTTTTAGTTATAAACACAATTACCTAAATGTAATATAGGTACGCCGTGTCCGACAGTTCCCCTGGGAGCTAATTAAGCCGAGAGGATATTAACAGGTTTCGTAACTTATATTTCTTTAAAGAATTAATTAACAAGAGTCATTGCTTTGTGCTGTGAGTTCAAACTCTAGGAAATGTAATAAAGTGGGTTGGGAACAGCCTTTTGTAACATTTTACGTTCATAAAGCGCTGATTCTTACCCTAATTTGAATAAATGAATTTTGAATTGGAATATATTTTCCTATGCCTGTGTTATATTCTTCGGATTTCGTCTTATAAACCATTCGTCGTGTTTCTTTTACATAGGATAACAAATTTTATCTATATATCATTCAAGGATACCACCATACCTCAAAATACGCGGTAAACGCCTACATTCAAAGGTAGGTATGTGACCGGAGACATTACATCAAATAAAGTATAAACCGTACTCAATCACGATAAAACTCAATCCGATTTGACCGTCATTTATTGATTGAACCAGTACGAATGTAGGTGTACTGTAGCCCAAGCCACCTTGACCTATTTATTGCCTTGACACGTTTCCGAGAGAAGCCCGCGCTCGTAGTTGCGTGGTAGCAGCCAGCAATGGCTAACTTTACAATCCCTGTTGCCTATAAAACAACATCAGTTAAGAGCCTTCATAAACTTTCTTCATTACACGACTTAATGAAGAGAAAGATGACAGGAAGGCACATAAAAGCGAGGACAATGGAGAACGTGTTCAGTAGATAAACTTAGTGTACCTACCATCTACTTTCGTGTACACACGTCTACAGATCAAACTGTACATTTTCAGTATAAGATGATCTCGCATTGTATAGGATTTCCGTACAATGAGAGGTCAGCTTATACTGGAAAAGTATAGCTTGACATGTAGCCGTGTGTACGCCATAACAATAAAACCACACCACACAGCGAACAACCAGTCATTAGAACACGATACACATCGTGAAAATTCATCAATTGGTGTTTTATCGATTATTTAATTTTATGTTTGCCGACACGCATTATTCAGTGACATAAATGAGTTTGGTGACTTATCTAATGAATTTATGTAGATAGAGGTACTGACAGTTTCAGGCAAGTCTACACATATCTCATATAAAAATAATTATAACTAGCTTTTGCCCGCGGCTTCACCCGCGTGGATAATATCGGAAAATATCCCACGGGGACGTACTACCGGGAATTCCTTTCTTATTCCTTGTCTACTTATTAAAATTTAAGCTTTCTAGGTCCAAGGGTCTGGGCGTTGATGATTCAGTCAATCAGTCAGTCAGTTAGGACTTCTCTTTTTATTTATATAGATAGGTAGCTTCTGCTGCCAAAATTCAGAAATTCCTTGCTGCTGATGCATTATTACTACGTTACTGCCCACGCTATTATTACGTTTTTGCTTAGCGTTCTTTCTGATTTTTTTTCTTTTTGCTCGGCACCTAAGAGTCCTAGAGTGATGTTAAATATCCCTTCCTTCCTTAATATACCTTCCTTAAGAATTAGGCTATCAAATGCAAAAATAATTAATAAAGTCCGCCTGGTACTTAGTTCAAGAGATTAGCGCGTTCAAACAAACAAAAAAGTGTGTGTCAGCTCCGACGCAGACTGGAGTTTACTCGTTTTTTGTGCCGACTTTCTATTTTTCGGTCATTTCTGTCGGGCAGGGTTTCTTCAATGCATCAGTGCTATACAAAAATCAACTTTAAGGTATAAAGGCACTCGTCATCCCTCCCCGTCTCCCTCTAAGCCCCCTCTCACCCCTCCTCCTTTCTCTCTTATCCTCCTCTCACCCCCTGCCCTTCCCTCATCACCCCTCTCACCCCCTCACCCACCCCATCCCCTCTCCTTCTCACCCCTCACCACATCCCCTTCCCGCTAACCTCCCCCTTTTACCCCCTCTCACTCCTCCTCCTTTCCCTCTTATCCTCCTCTCACCCCCTCTCCTTCCCTCACCTCTCACCCTCTATCACCCTCCACACCCCCTCACTCACCCCATCCCCTCTCCTTCTCACCACATCCCCTTCCCGCTAACTTCCCCCTCCCCCTTTTACCCCCTCTCACACCCCCTTCACCACATTCCTCTTCCCTCTACTTTCGCAAATTCCTCCCCCCTCCCCCCTCTCCATACCCTCCCCACTCACTACACCCTCCCCCTAATTACAACCTCCTATCCCTCTCCACCTCTTCCCGCTCTCCAATCAATCAGTCAAAGTCTCAACTCAATCTCTCTTCAATGAATCAGTGCTATACAAAAAGCAACTTTAAGGTGGTAAAGGCACTTGTCGCTCCTCCCCTCTCACCCCTCTCCCTCTCCCTATAACCCCCCTTTCACCCTTCCTCCTCTCCCTCTAACCCATCTCTCCTTCCCACCTCTCACCCCTTTCAATTCCACCTCTCCACCTCCTTCCCCCTCCTCCTCCCTCGATCATCCTCCCCTTCGCCCTCCTCACCACACCCTCCCCTGCTCCCCTCACCCTCTACCCTTCCCTCTGGAGGAAAAACTATGAATAACAAATTTTATTACTTGCTTATGCAAGTATTTGTGCCAAGTTTCAAGTTAATTAACTAAATTAATAAGATATTTCATATAAACCATATTCCCTGTTTTCACCCCCACAAGGGTGGAATTAAAAAAAAACCGCTTGGGATATTTCCGTAACTTGACTGAAAGATTATTACCACAAATTTTCGAGTTAATCAAGCCCCACAGTAAAACTTGATTTGTAAAATTTACTACCCCTCTTCACCCCCTTAGGGGAAAAGTTTCGAAAAACCCTGATACACGTTATTCTTCATTTTTGATATCAAGTATAAATACTGAATTTCGAGTTAATCGGACGGACCGCGCGTTAAAATTACTCCATACAAACATTGATACCCCTTATATCCCTTTTTAGGGGGTAGTTTAGGAAAACTAAAAATGACAAACTTTATAATTTACTTAGATAAATATTCGTGCCAAGTTTCAAGTCTATTAACTCAAGGAATAAGATTTTTCATACAAACTTTGGACCCCCGTTTCACCCCCTTAGAGGGTGAATTTAAAAAAATCTGTTCTTAGTGCACCCCTAGATCTCATAAGGAACCTACTTGCCAAATTTGGAATCTTTAGACCCAGCGGTTTGGGCTGTTGAGGGGCGACTCGGCTTTTTAACCGACTTCAAAAAGGAGGAGGTTCTCAATTCGTCGGAACCTTTTTTTTTTTTTTTTTATGTATGTTCCCCGATTACTCGAAGATGGCTGGACCGATTTGGATTTTTTTTGTTTTATTCGAGAGGGTATACATCACAGTTGGTCCCATATAAAATTGATTAACTTTGCTTTGGTAGTTTTTGAGTTAGCTTCAATAATACGTATTTTTTCCCCACTTTTATATGGATGATGTTCTAGTTTGTTTTGCAGATAGTGGTATTAGAATTTGTGTGGGGTAGGTACACAACTAAAAAGTGAAAAATAAAAACTTTTTTACAAAAAAATACAACCGACTTCCAAAAACAACACTAAAAAGTGAAAAATAACTTTAATTTCGGAAGTCGGTGGCAAAAAACGAAAATACATTTAACCAGACACCGACTTCCGAAATTAAAGTTATTTTTCACTTTGTAGTGTTGTTTTTGGAAGTCGGTTGTATTTTTTTGTAAAAAAGTTTTTTTTATTATATATTTTTTTAATCGTGGAAAAATGCAGTCGAGAGGCTGTACAGGCATTGTTTTACCTAAGCTTAAATCCTACACTAAAATATTATTATCCTCTATAGGCAAAACGAAAGTTTAATTAGGTTAGCATTTGAAAACAATACTAGACAAATCTAAGTGCTGGAAGTACATAATGTAAGATAATAATTTAATTATTTATGTATCAAGGACTTGTCAGTACTAAATAAACGATTTTAAAAACGATTTTTGTACTCTATCACGTAGGCAGATAAAGCCTTGAAAGTAGTATCCTACAATAACGTACAGATACCTAACATTTAAAATATTGGAATATTTCCCGAGCACCATTTGTATATGTAACATTCAGCTTCTCTGTATTATGTCATGTTAGGCATTTGATGCCTCAGGGCACATATTTTTTGATCAAACTCACTGAATACGTTACGCTCGGCAATTTATCTTCGTCTATTTGGGGATAATCCCGTTGAGGGTTGAGTAACAAAGGTCATGCCATAGCTTTCGGCTTCAATGAAGGTTGTGTGATTTTTTTGTTTATTTCATGGGTAACTTAAAACATATTTAATGTGTTTTGATAAACTGGGCAACGCCGGGGGTCGACGACGTTGATTTCTGTCACCGTACAATTTTAGTTTTGGTAAGTTTATAATCAGAACAAAGCCCTCTTTAATTGTTCACGTCTTATAAAATTCTTAACTAAACTGGTGTTAAGTGTAGATAAACCTATCATAGATATCTACTCTCACTTTATGGACGTAAAAAAAAAAAATACCATACCATTACATGACAAAGGTACGCGTAAATAAAACCTAAGTATTTCAGTTACTTCTAAGATGCTCGAAGTGCCTTGTTGAATAGTCTTTCAAACCACACTGACAATTAGATTGTTAAAGTCACAAGTCAACTACAATGTCTACAATAGAACAGCGGGAATCCGCCTAATGCATCGATCGACATAACGAGCTCGGATAATTGGCGGCTCTGTTTGCGTATCATGGTACGTCATTGTCGGCTATCGTGGGCGGCAATCAGGGTGAACATACTTATTATTGTATGGTTAACTTAATACCCCATTTAATAGTTATATTATTAAGTAAGTATATCTTTACATAAGATACGTCATTCTTACTTCAGTTGTTTCATCATCTGATTAGTCTTTTCCCAACTACGTTGGAGTCATTCTAACCGGATGCAGCTGAATACCTGCTTTCCGACTTCTGACGACCCGTAACGACTGCCAAAGATCCACGAATGACAGCCAGGACCAACGAATTAACGTGCTTTAAGGTATGTAAAGATGGTCACCCATCCACGGACCAACCGCGGCAAGCGTAGCTTAACCTGATCGATCGACCCATGTGGCTGTTATTACTTAGCCACAAGCCCTTCAGCTGTTTACCTACACTAAAGATCAACAGTTTTTTTTGGAGTTAGAAACTGTTTGATCGTCCTATTAAAACAAACTTTAGGGATAAACTAACAAAACTTTACTAACTATCGTAATAAGATTTAAAGGGCATAAAACTTTGGCAAAATACAATTTAAGCACGTAAGAAATAAGTAAATTGGATATAACACAAGCCGAACTTTCCTACTTTCTTATTAGTTTACAGGCTCAGGGAGGGGGTGACTGTAATGAGTATGAGTAAAGTGATTTAAAGCTGTATAATGGGATTTCAGCGACACTGGCAATAACATACGCATAATAAAATTTACTGCTCATGGTAAAATTTACCATAAAGGACTAGTTGCTGTTCCAACAGTACAATAATATGACCATAAGCGTTACAAGAGCGAATTAAAGTCTATGCAGTTAAGTTTAACTGGCACTGGAAAGTGATAAGTAGAGTGTATAAGTAGGTAGTTTAGTATGTATCCATAACCCATGTTCAAGAGTGTGCCAGTACCTATATAGGTACATCATGTCTTATAGGTACATAATTTGGTTCACAAAACACAGCTAAATAATGTTGGTGAAATGTACCAAAAAGAAAAAGGTGAAAAAGGATTTCTACCTCTACCTACACGCGGGTGAAGATCTCTTATATATAGGGTGATCCAATTCGAGGTTCCTATATTGGCAACACTGTAATTTTGACCGCTGTTAGTAATGGCGCGTGTTACAAACGTCAAATGTTAGTTTGTAACAATACATTTACAAAATGAATCGCTCAACGCATTAAACCTGCCACACAGCGCGTGAAACGCTAGATGTTATGAGTGAAAGTTTCAGAGGTCGCATTATTTCACGTTACGGTGACGTAAACTGGCTGCCAAGATCGTGCGATTCAACGCCGTTGGATATTTTTTTGTAGGATTTTCTTAAGAGTCTTTTCTATACCAACACACCTGCAACATGGAGCACCTAAAAACTAACATCCGCCAAGTTATTGCCGAGATAACCCACAAAATTTGCGAAAAACCATCGAAAATTACCTCGAAAGAATCCATTGCTGGAGAAGATCCAGAGGAGGCCATTTGCCTGGCATAATTTTCCTTAATTAATGAATAACACTAGATATTCGATTAAAGAAAAAAGAATTAAGATATTGTTACATTTTTTGTATTTTTTTTTTAAATAAAACTTAGGAACCTCGAATTGGATCACCGTTTTTAAAATTCCGACCACATCTAGTTCTAAAAATATTATTGTGACGTGTAAAATTGTTTGTTGAAATAAATTTCATTTACTTACCTATCAATGTTAAATTACATTTATTTCTGGAATAAATTATATCAATGATAAATTATACCTAATATAAATGATAATTTATCATCAATTGATGCTTCTAATTGAAGTATAAATTAAAGCCTGCCCTACTGCTATGCCAATAGCTAAATTAATGTAACTGAGAACGAGCGGAATATTTCAACATCTAGATTAATTTTTAGAGCATCACTCGTCGGTCGCTTTGGAGAAAATCAATACATTGTGTCAGACTTTCTCAAACTACTATACCTAGGTACTTATGTAATTTAGCTAGGTTTCAATGTGGAATAGGTACTTATTTCTGATTGATTTATCAATACATGAACTAAGTATTCTAAGTAATCAAACTAAGTTATTTTAGTTATTTATTTGTTTACTTAATCAATACTAGAAGCTGTATATCTCGATGATATGATATGACATATAAATCTTCTTCGTGTAAAAATCGTAATAATGGGATTTAAACAGCTTTCTAAATCTAGGATTTAAGTCACTGGAACAGATGTGGCGTTCAGAATTGCATAATAATTGAGCAAGAGCTTTGATAAACCCATTAAAATTAACGTTGAATAACAGCTAATCTTCTGTTGTAATCTTCCTGTCAATTGATCACTTACTGCCCAAATCTTGTCATCCCGTCATAAAGACCTAATTTCACATGTCAAATTAGGTCTTTACCAGCTTTGTTTTGTTTATGAATAAGTAGATCCATTGAGATTTTAAGGGGCCATTATTTTGTTTTTACCCAGCTGCGATGTAGCACATCACTTAGAAGTTAGAACTCAACGTTGGATTTGACACATTCATCATCAAATATAATATTATATATATATATAAACACCCGTCACGTCGCTGATCCCCGAAGACTTTATGAGAAATTACAATACCTACAACCCCCATTTTGCGATAAGGGCCGTCTTATGCGACAGGACAATTCCCTTTGGATGAGACTTAGCCGTATTTTATCGAAATACGGCTTCTATATTGGTTTTACCGGATCAAATGGATGTTCCTATAAAAGTTCATAAATTTAGCAGGGATGTCCAACAAATTCCTTTTAATGTGACTTTTATCCGTTATTTATTATCGATACACTTTATCCAAACATTTAAGAACCTTTCTAAACGTCTCCAGAAAAAATTAGGGTGTTAGCTTTTATTTAATATATCGTCGGGTTTTATTTAATATATCAAAGTTGGGTTTGTTCGAACACTAATAACTCGAGAACGGCTAGACCGATTTTCATGGTTTTTGCTTTGTTGTTTTTGTCTCCGTCCCGAATAGCAGAATAAGTATTAAAGCCATTGGAAAATTGACGAAAAAAAAAATATGAAGAAAATTCATTTTCTCATACATGTTTGGGCAGGGGGGCAATGTCTGTCGGGAATCTTTCATTCTATTTAGAATTCCAAATTCAAATTAATTTACAATTAGTTGTTCATTTGTTTTCCTGCCGTTCGATTTATTGAAATTTTGACAGGACGTCTGGCGGGTCAACTATGTAGTATTCTAAAATAATAATCAAATGCCAACATTCATACTCAAAACAATTTTTTTTTTCAAATTATTTGGCTCCAATTAAGTAATCTTTTTCATATTTTTGACTTTTTTACTTTCAATTTATTTCTGGTTTTTTAATTTTGAGAAAAAAATCTTAGTTCAATTTTTAAATTATAAATTAAGTTTTCCTACACAATTCAAAATGTTCTCAGCTTGCGCCTTCGGGAACTTCGCACGTTTACATTAGAATATTCATAGCTAAGACGGGACAACGTCTGTCGGGTCAGCTAGATTTTAATGCTAACCGATTCCACGCAATTGCGCGGAATGAAGGCGGCGAAATTCATAGTTATAGCGAATCTAATTAGATTCCCTATAACTATGAATTTCGACGCCATCATTGTAAAAATTGCAACCCAAATGATGCTTTGTATTTTTTGAGGCTTTTACTCTAGGAAAGTACACACATGTTAAGTCAACAACCCTCTTCACATCATCACCTATCTTCATTTTAAAGGAAAGTCCGAGTAACTTTTGTGGCAGGGCATTTACTTACCCGATAAATCAGAGTAAAAACGAAGGAGTTCGCAACGAGACTGATGGGCCTGAAAGCCATTAATCAAGCAGGGTATTGAGGCAATATTTCTGTAGGCGCTCGCCTCTTTAATTGGTGTCTCGACTCTCGAGTGACGTTCGAGCGACGGCCGACGCGTCGTATCGTCGTATATTGTCAACGGACCGATGAAAAACTGTATTTAGCTAGGTCTACTCTTCCTCAAATTACCTGCCAGCCATTGCTGAGAAAAAAGATGTGGGTACTTTATAAAGTAGCATGATGACCAACATTTTATGACATTAGAGTTTGTATTTGTAAGTACCATCAATCGAATACCTAATCTACAATCCTCCCTATAATATAGACTCAAAAAATCCCCGTTGAGTAAATGATTAAGGTTCATCCTATGTGATAATGACAGGTACTTGCTTCCCTGACCCTTTCAGTAGCCTATATAACGCCTTAAAAGCATTTATAATGAACTAATACCCATACCAACCCCAGCACGAACCAAATAGCTGTCAATGAATTGAATTTTCTTTTATTAAGATGTTGCAGCTACAGCGTCTGAGGTAAATTGAATTCTTTAGTATTTTTACAAGCCTAGCCTTAGACAATTTAATTGCTATGGAAGAGCAAATTGCTACGAAATAAGGCTTTGCTACGAGATAGGAAAGTGCTTCGAGATACGAGTAGATAGTTGCTACAAACGAAATAGAAAACTGCTACGTCGCCGTCGTAGACTTCCGAGTACATAATGACCTCTATTAGTCCTTGTCCTCGGCTGAATGCGAAGTAGTAGAATGGGATAAGGGAACCATTTTCTACTGCATTTACTCCATTTCACCTCCGGCAAATATTAATAACAGTGGAAGTTGAACCTTGTGATCGATTTTCCACTCATAATTATTGTACGATTGAGTTGAAATTCTTTACACGGGGAAAGTTCTGGTGACAATACTATATTTTTGTGACAAATAGCCGATCTAGTACTGTGTAAAAGGGGAAATCAACAGTTTAACCCAGTTAACTTCTGAACATGTATCAATTATGGCATAGTATGGTCATGGTTTAGTTTTTGACTGCTCAAACCTATATTACCTTACCTATTGTCTCTAATATAGATGTAGATACCTTAATGTACTAGTATAAACTTCCATTCATATAAATATTTCATCCAATTATGTTGAATAGCCTATTCAGATGTTACTTGTATGCTGGGAGTACTCCACCATTTCAAAAGCCTGAAAAGGGTAGGGTAAGCCTACCTACGTGGGTTGATAGGTACATAAACACATTCCTGCAGGTAGTGTCTACGAAATAGGGTACCGATTATTTTCAACGTCCACAAAATACGTACTTAACATTATCCATAGCTCATGTAATATTAGGTAAAGTTTGGGAGCTAGCAGTTAATTATCTTCCTTACACAACCTTCTACACAACTTATACATAGGACATACCATGTTACAAACAATCGATGGTGTGAAAACGTACTAAGTATGTAGATATGCAAATGCGTGTTCCATTTAAGTAATCGCACCAGCATTTCGGTTTTCAAGCCAATGCTGCTCCAGCTGATAACGCGAGATAAGCTCTAGTGGCTCGCGACAAAAGCAACAGTACGTACAGACAGCTGCGAATATATTTAATTTAGTTAATGCAAATTATTTTGTAAAACATTTAATTTTGCTCAGGGCTGATTGTCCAATAGTCAGATAATTTTTATCTTAGGAATAAATATGGCGGTTTGACAGCTTCTGTATAGAAAATATGTCAAACTGTCACATTTATTCTTCAGATAAAACTTATCTACCTAGTGAAAAATCAGCCCTTAATGATTGAAATGTTTAGAATGAAATGTCAAAACATAAGTAGGTAGGTTCAAAAATCTACTTTGTGCAAATGTACGAATTTTACCGATGAGCATTTGTTTTGCTGTCAGCTGCTTAGTTCAACTTGTCTACAAAAAGGTATTCAAATCTGGCCCAACACAGCTTCCCAACCTAGCTATAGACCTTCATAGTGAGAGGTGCTAGCTTGCCAGGAAGAGAAGAGTATAGTATCTAATAAAATACACACGCACCTATCTTTAAGTAGCAAGGTAGCCTTTTATGAATCGGAAATCGAAGACAGAATTAGCGAGGAATAAACGTTTATAAACTTTACTTATTAGGACAACTAATCATGTACCCATTCGACGAATAAAATATAGTAGACATGTCCACGTACAGAACGGTCTATACGTTGAGCTAGACATCAATATTATTATATATGCGTGTAGTATAAGAAAGACCGCTCCTTCAAATCGAAGCTGACTGTACCTCTATACTTAAAGAGGTAACACATCGGGCTTAACGACATTAGGGCACCAAAACACCAATTTTAAAGGTTTACTTTCATGAATATAATTAAATACGATTAAAGAAATTGAACATAGGCAATGCATTACTCAAGGTGAAAAGGGTAAGGCTACGTGCTTAGAGTAAGGAAAAATTAATGGTTTAATGGTTTTTACAACGACAAATATAGCTCTATTTTTCTGTATTTCAGTGGGTTACGTCACACACACGTCAACATGACGCACTTGAACCACTTTCCACCGGTCCATGGTAATGAACATCGTAGGGCAACCAGAGAATCTCATCGGATTCGTAACTTGCAACACAAAAGCAACGGTGCTATAATGCAGCTAGGGCTTACCTTAAGTTTACATGAGGTTGTATAGTTTCTACATCGTAAGCACGTCGCGCGCAATAACGTGATATCGTGCGTGTCGGGTTTTAGTACGAGATGTAACCGCGTAGTAGTGCATATCGCGGGATGGCGGAGGCGAGTGAGTGGCATGCGCCGTGCGCGGCCGCCCACGCTCGATACGCGCCGCGCCGTCGCCCGCCGCCCTGCGCGGTACCCACCCCACCCCTCGTACTTACTCCACTCCACACTAACCCGTAATTGAAGCTTCAGAACAAATTGATAATCCATTGCGCCATAAACGAGTATTTTCGAAGGGATTGTACCGGAAAGTTCAATGTAGTTGAATCAGATTGGAAATGTCGCCCTTACAGATTTAGCAATAGACAAAGGTATTGGTTACGGTTGGTTGTAGTTGCAGCTGATGGCATTTATTGTAATTTATGTGACACTTGTAGATTGTTAGATGTTCACTTAGTTATAAGATTGTACATTAAGTACTGCCACTTTTTTCTTTTAAAACAAATTAAACAATAATTAATAATAAAAAATTTAATAAATAGAAATTGTTTTACAATGTTACATAACAAAAGTGTTTATTTTCCTGTGTCTTCTTTGAGAGAAACAGTTCTGTTGAACACCATCTGCAAAAAGAAATAAGAATTACTTTTAGACTTGTATCCAGAAATACAATAACCTATGAAGTATTTTCTACCTGGAATTATAACTAATAAATTAATGGTACCAAAATAGGTACTTACTAGCACACTGGCGACTTGTTTTTCTGATGATGCAACTATCTTAATGGCCAAATAAAACTGATCAATACCATCGTACCTAGCTATTCGTGGGGTGAGGTTCTTAAAAAGCTGAACGTGTGGATCGACTGCGTAAGTAGGAGTTCGGCAGAAAATAATCTCATTACAAAATCAAATTCCCAAATCTGCGAATAGCGAAGAACGACTGCATTATAAGATATGAACGTGCAAATGCAACAAAAAATATAAACGCAAAATAAACCACAACAATGCATAGACCGAAAATTCAAAAACAAAAATAACTTGTACAACAATCCCCGAAGTAAAGTTCAGAAACTCACGTGGGTGGAAGTGGTATCAGTATCGACAGAGAAAAAGCCGATCCTTTCAAACTGGAACTTGTCGTACACCTTGGCTCCTCTGATGGACGCGTCGGCGTACGCGTTCACAACCTTCAGGGTGTCTTCGCGGCAGTCCGACACGAAACCGTCCGGCACCTCGCTCGGGTCTTCTGGGTTCTTGTGTTTGAATCTAAATAAACAAAAAACGTATCGTAATCTGATTGCCGAAGCAGTTACTTAACTGTTTGCACTGAGTATCGAACTTTGTTTTTTGCATTTGTTAAATTGGTATGAAACTATTAAGCTTGGGCTTAAGACGGCAGTCACATGACGGTCGCAATGACGGCCGTCCGTGTAAAGAGCGTTTTTAACACCGTCAAACACAGTACTGTCATTTTACAGAAGGCCATCATTGCGGTATTAAGACACCCAAGCGTGCCCAAGGTTATATCCAAGTCTCCGGACATACTTACAGTGGCTCGTACAGTCTGACTTCAATGGTGACAGGCTCAGACACCCAGTGGATGAAAGCCTTGGGCTTGTCTGCTGATTCAGAGGTCTCCGCTGTGCATTCTACTTCGACAACTTTACCAGCAGCATCCTTGATTATCTTAGATACCTGGATATACAAAACACGTTAAATAAGGTTTATTTAAATCCTAGCTTGGCTCCAGATGTCCTCTTTGTAAGATGGAGTGGGGCAAGCGGGCCCAGTGAGTTCGACGTTTTGGTTCTAGGCCATGCCGGTTTCCTCATGTTTTCCTTTACCTGTTTTAGGTCTTAAGCTACGAAACAAATCGCACGAAAGTGTAGTGCGCGCCTATGAAGGCTAGAAACCACGACCTATGACTCGGTAAATCCGCCCGCCATCAATGGTTTCACAAGGACTTTTCCTCCATTACACAAATAAAGAAAATTGAAAGCCCACTCAAATGTTTTATCACGAGTATTTTTAGCCATATTATTTCTATTGAAATCGTCAAAACTTTGTTTTTATCAGGTTTCTGTTGTGCAAATTTGTGTATTATTAAAGCCACTTTTTTTAGGAGTTTCTAATAATACAGAGGAGTACAAATAAGTAAGATTGCTTCTGTTCTGTTAATGGCTATTTTTACATAATTTTGATAATTTAATTCGTAATACGTAATTTGTTTATTTTTACCTTGATGACGTAGCCCGCATGTCTTAGCCCCACAGTTTGTTTCGGGGTCAGCCGTCGGTATCCCTTCTCAGGTTCTTCTTTAAAGTCCGTGGACTCAATATAAAGGACTTTACTAAGTACTACTGTGTGAGATCCTTTGTCTGGTTCATTGGGGAAGTCTGGTACTGTGATTTGTATTGGTTTGTCACTAGGAAAGTTTGTAATTGTGATCTTTAACGGCTCTAGTGCTACCATAACTCTGAAACAAATCGCACACTTTACAGAATTGAAAACAGTGGAATGTTACAAAACATTTTATTGAATACGACAACGTGCGTTTACAACAGACTACAACCGTGTCAAAATTCTATGGACTTTAGTTTATCTAGAGTAGTAGAAAAGGTTTTTGTGCAAAAGCTCGTCCGGGTATAGTGTGCGCGCAAATGCTAGTCACTGCCTGGGGTATGTGAGCGGTGAGACGGGGGAGGGCGCAATTGACAAGATTGGCAGACTAGTTGTCTACCTCCCCCGTCTCACCGCAGGCATCACATACCACAGGCGGTGCTAGCACTTGCACGCGCACTGTAGTACAGATGCCGGTGTAATTATAGCAACATGAGACGTTTCAGTTTTGTCTCTGGAACAGCAACGTACGTGCAATGCCTCTAGTTTTGTAAATGTCGTATTTTGGCGGGTGACCATTTCTCATAAGGTGTACCGCCTGGTTGTTTGCCCCCATAAATAGGCTATTTGAGTTTTTGATTGATTATTTTCCTCAAAATATGAATATTTCAGCGAAATAAAATATTCTAACGCATAAAGTTTGTTTTTATTTACAATTTGAAACACAATCAATTTATTAAAAGAGTGACGTTTCGCACTCAATGTCACGTGAACAATGACTTTATTTTTACGCAAATATTTATTGATCTTAAATCATTTTAGAAAACTAAGTTGAGTGTTGATATTTTTAGCTAAGAACCATTTTACAAAATAAAATTCACAAGTTATTTTTCTTATTGTCGACTAACCTGACTAACTATTAGGTACATAAAATTAATGGCCAAGTGCAAAATTAAGTATCGTATGGCTATCTATAACCTTGAAACTAAGAGCTTGTCAAGCTACTATCAATGGTGACCTTGAAATTAAAATACATGTTAAACTGTTCAATGTCATGATAACATTATCAGTCAGGATAATGGCGGAATACGTAATGCCCTTTAAAATTACTTCTATTATGCACATTGCATTTAAACAACTCGGTCTGCTGATGTAAAAGCTAGAAAGGGGTAATGACACAATCCATTTGACGTCTTTAAAAGTCACTATTAGGTTAGGTATTTAATCAGTTGATTTGTGTCAAATTTCCTAAGGAAAGAACTGGTTAACCCCAAGTAATATGGGATAAGGGCAGGAAGATGATGAACTGGTTAACTAAATAGCCGTTTGAAAAGTCGGTGAACTCCGCCGTTAGTCGTCAATTCTATGACAGATTGTCGGCTGTCAAACAAGTAAAAACAAATAATCAGTGTGTGTCCACCCTCTGCTTTTGGATTTCCCCTATGATGTTCGATATAGATTCAAATAATCGATTATTTAAGTATTTGTAAGTTTTTTACTAATAATGAATCTAAAAAAAATTAAACAATCGATGTCATCGATTGTTACTGTCGAATCAAATCGATTAATTGCGATTTCAAAATAAAAATGTGACCTAAATATCTAAAACACAAGCGGAACGGATACTCAATACTTAGCTCGTTTATCAAAACGCATCTGACGTTTTCGTTTTGATATTTCTTAAAATCATACATTTCAATCGTATTTGCGAATGTTATTTACTTTTTCTAAAAAATCCCCTAAATTTGGGGGAAAGTATCCTGAGGAGGAAATCCTGAAACAATGATATTTTGTCAAAGTGACATGACTGAAAGTGAGACGTGTCGCGTGATTGGCGTTCAATGTCACGTGACTAATGGCCATATTTTTACGTAATTATTTCTCAAAAATATGAATTAATCTAAAATCATTTACAAAACTAAGTTGAATTTTGATATTTTTAGCTCACAGCCATTCTACTGCTCCTGCTGCTGCTTTCTACTTTCTTCTAAATTCATAAGATATTTTTCTTACTGTCAACTAGCCTATTGTCTCTTCTCTTGAAAAAAATTAAAAATGCCTTGCCATCTTCCTTGATCTTGCAAAGGCATTTGATACGATTTCAACTGACCTACTCCTGAAGAAACTTGAATGGATAGAAATAAGAGGAATTTGCCTTGAATGGTTTAAAAGCTACCTGGCAAACCGTAAACAGTACACAAAAGTAAGCTCTTTCACTAGTGACCAACCCCTAATTAACTTCGGAGTTCCACTGGGCAGCGTACTTGGTCCCACGCTTTTCATTGTCTATAATCTATATTAACGACATATTAAAGCACTCTGTGAATAATACTAAACTGCATCATTGCTCTTCTAGCATTTCTACTTCCCCTTGTGAGTGTCCTCGTCGTGAACGTACCACTTCCATTAAATACCTCGGTATGCTTATCGACGACCACCTAACATTTAAGCAACATATACCCAACCTTTCTGGCAAAATAAGAAAACTTTTTACACCATGCGTAGACTACGAGACTGTCTACCGACATGCGACAGACGCACTACTACAAGTTTACCTACCGCTATGCCAATCCATAATTCAGTATTGCATCAGCGTGTAGGGTAGTGCTGGAAATACCTACTTGGCTGAAGTAGAACGAGCACTTCTTAAATTAACTTGAAGCCTTACCGGTTCTCTACTGACTTACTCTATCGTGAAACGAGGGTTCTTGGAGTCCACCAGCTTTTAATTATTTCTGCCTGCACCAAAATTCACAAAACTATTAAAGGCAGATCGGACTACACATAAATCATAAGCAAAAGAAACTATAGAATCTCAACACCTGACATCAACTCATTGCTAGCTAGACGCGAACTACAATAAAGTCTGCAAAATCTGCGAAATTAAAAACACTACCTCATTCAGTTGTATAAAAATAATAAAGAAAATGTCGCAAAACTCCGGTCTAATGATTCGGAACAATGAATATAAATACTCTGACCTGACACTGCATCAAACGCGCACAATGGGAACAAATACGCACACATACAGCACACACGCATCACCCATACACAAACATACCAGAGGGGCAATTCCCGTATTTTTATAACAACGTTCGCAATCTCATCTCAGTCTCAATCTGTCAAAATTGTATAGAGTTTGCCTACATTTTTGACATTTGATTGTCGCTGGCTGACATTGCGACTTGGAATTTGAACGTTTTTAATTACGAGAATTGGCCCTCAGATATACCATACAACACCTGAAATCACCTCTCGTAGTCTTCACTTTGGAATTCGTACCACAAGCCCCAAGATACAGACTAACTGTCTAGTGTTTTGGGGCTCACTTATAAATAATATTTTGTAACCTAGATAACACACTAATATTATAAATGTGAAAGTTTGTGAGTGCGTGTGTATTTGTTTGTTTGTTACTCCTTCACGCTCAAACGGCTGGATCGATTTGGGTGAAATTTGGTATGTAGATAGCTTAACCATGGATTAACTCATAGGCTACTTTTATCCCGGTCTACGCGGGTGAAACCGCGGGGCGCAGCTAGTAGGTAATATTTTAAGCTACTCATTTGCTCATGTCGTCCAAACTTGGTGTTAACCTGTAATCCTGCTTACTGTATTACCTGGACATAAACTATTTTCTATTTTTTCGGTTTCAACTGCAGAAATAAGTTTGTCTTTCATAGTTTTTTCGAAAAATACTATGAAGTACAAAACTATTTTTGAAAAACAATACTGTGTATGCGTAAAATAATATTCATCCCAACTACGGAACCCATCACTGCGCGTAGTCCGACACGGACTTGGCCGGTTTTTAAGTTTATTATTTGCAAAATAAATAATGAGACGAAAGCCTCAGCTGCATAGTAGTTCGCCGAACTTCGTATGCAGCTCGGGCTTCGTCGGACGACTGTATGATGTATACACTGTGGTAAAGGGTATATGATGTAAGCGTCAGTTCGAGTCCGAGAGAGCGCAGACATATCGTCGCAGTGAAGTAAAAACTTTGTGATTGCAATAAACGGTATTTTACAGAAGAAGTTAAAAACTCTGAAAAATGGCCATCATTGCGTTCTTCGAGGTTCATTATCATCAATAGAAGGCATTCGAAGCTGAGCTATGCACGTTTGTTCTAAATCACCTTCTTTCCATGGGGGTAGGTAGAAACTACAGAACGCCATCTGCTAAGTTTTCAAGACATCAAATAAATTAAAAGAAAAACGATTAATTTTTTCAATGATGTTTTCACTGCACGGCGACGATAATTATATACCCATACATAAGCTACAGAACATTCAATGAATTACCTCGGCGCAGTGTTATTGAGTACGTCCCTAATGCTGGCGTCCAACATGGCGGGATCTACGGCTCCCACAGCGCCCGTGACGCCCAGAGCCGCACAGAACGAGTTGATGGCAGAGGCTGGCACGCCGCGACGACGTAACGCCGTCAATGTGTACAGCCTTGGATCGTCCCAGTCTGCATAAAGTAAGAAACACAATATAGACACAAACATTTCCCATCGACACGCTAAGAAGAACAGTATAAATTCAGTACCAGTTTTTTGTCAATGAGTATCAGTACCAAGTAACATATTCAACACGAAGACAAGAGCAATACGCTGGTCAAATCTAAATCGCTAAAGTCCCATTTACACAATACAAGTTGTTGCCTGTGATAAACAATAAAAGTAAATATATTTGCTTAAATCTGTTGATTTGTATAGCTGTTGTGCAAATATATATTCTCTTGCATCAACACTGTTCACTGCCCAGTGCCCATTATATTATGTCACCCTATATAAAATTTCCACATTTGTGTGTAGATAATGAAGAGTATTCTATTCTATTCACGGTGCAAAAATTATTGCTGCTTCAACTTACGGTATGTTACAGGCATTTAAATCACACCATGTAAATCAGGCTTTAGTTAATAAACAATGGGTCCTGGTCAATCGGACTGCGGTGGATCTGTCTATGTTAGCAGAAGAATCGCCTATACTAGCACAGCCGTCTTATACTGCGGTCCCACGGCCCGCTTTCTCACAGGCTAGATCGCGCCAGGCCAGGCCTACAGGCCGTGGGAACCGTCGCATCCGATAACGCCTGCAATGGCCAGTCATCGGAATGCTCGACACGGGCCGCGACAGGCGTAGCAACGCCTGGCACCGCAAGTCAGTTGACCATGGGACCGCGAGTTTAGGGGGCTATAGACTGTCACGCTCTACTGGTGACAGCAGTAGAATATGAACGAAGCCGATCACGCTAAGCTAAGACGACTCCTCCCGAAGCCAAAATTCCAAACAGTGAACTTAGTGGTCAAGGTAGTTAAGGGTAGGGCAACACTCAGCTTTACGGTAGTCTTAAATTGTAAATTCCCGTTCATGTTAAATTGTTGAGCAATCACTCACTAAAAGAAAGTAAGTAATACATTCATCCGTATTAAAAGGTTTCAACTTTCAACTTCAATATTACCACTTTTTCCAACAATTATTGCTTGCATAACATTAACTTGTAATTCAAAAATTATGGACGAATATTGAGGTTATAAATTAACTTCAGTTGTCAAAGATCACCGAGTCAAATGAGTGCTTTAATTTGATATTCTTATAATCATTTTTTAATCACATTAAAGCATTCATTTTGTAAGTGGCATCCACAAGGACGTTTTCTGATCAGATACTTTTGGAGCAGACATTAGTAACTTGCCGTTAACAATTGCTTCATCAATGAGTTTGGCTATTTTCCTCTTAGACACCACCGTGTAATTAACGTTGAGGCGTCCATACTCCCATTGTACTGGGCAGTAGATGCCGAGCGCATTGCATAGCCAGTAGTAGGACGACCTGAAATGAGAAAATTACAAGGGTGATTTAACAATATGTTCTATGTTAGAGGGTTTGGTTTCTGCACTTGGTCCTTTGGGTTGACCATTAACATAACATAAAAAAAAAAAAAAAAAAAAATAAATAAAATAAATCTTTATTGATCACATTCAAGTATTGCAGTACATGGGTATATAATTTGTACATAGTAAAATTACAGATTTGCTACAATTTTAGTGGGTGCGGTTCTGATCTCCTAGCTAGGTTACTGAATAACCTGTATGAAGGAGTGGCAGTTCCAATCCCCCTTGGATTACAAGGATTTGCATTTTACTGTTTACGTACATATGTACCTATTTGGCTGTTATAAATATATGGTATAACTAAATGTAAAAATAAAAACTATTTCATGTGTGTGTGGTGGATGAGCGTGAGTGTGGGTGTGTGTGTGCGTGTATGTGTGTGTGCGGGTGTGTGTGTGTGTGTGTGTGTGTGTATGTGCGCGCGCGTGTGAGTGTGTGATGCCGTGTTTACTTGTGCGTACAGTGTATGAATGTATGTTTGCTGAGTTACACATTATATTGTGTGTATTATGCTTCGTTATAACTTACCCTTAAAGAAGCATTTTTTCTGTTTCTTCATATGTGTAGTCTAAAAGAAATGAGTAGACCATTTTCTTACAATTATAGTGCGCTAAACCGTATACTGGACAAAGTTTATTTATTTTATTATACAAAGAAGGGCCAAGAAAATAAAAGAATCTTTTAATGAAAGCGGAACGTGGACGTGGAACAGTACAAATTAAATCTTTTCTACGTTTATCGATTGTCCTATACGGCGTTTTTTGATGTTGTAGGAGGACTGTTTGCATGATAAACTGTTGTCTTACGTTTAGAATATTCCATTTACGGTATAATTCACGAGTAGGGAAAATGATGGGGCGAAAGGTAGCAACTTTTAATACTGCTCTATGTGCTATCTCCAATGGTTTTAAGATCGTTTTAGCAGCACCACCCCAACATGAGATGCAATATGTGACAACAGATTGGCACAAGGCAAAATATACATTGCGTATAACAGCTAGATTAGCAATTTGCCGAAGTGTTTTAAATATGAATATAAGTTTCCGAACCCTGGCTGTGAGAATGTTTATATGGGACTTAAAGTTTAAAGTTTTGTCCAATGTCACACCCAAATATTTTATTTGGTCTACAGAGGTTAGTGATGGACAGTTGCAAAGAGATTGGGATTGATTATTGCAAGAGTGAGCTATTAAGGTTATTGGGATGGGTGGTTGAGAGGCTGCACTGATTGAATATGTAAGGAAGTTGGTTTTAGAAGTGTTGAGTGTAAGGGTGTGATCAATGAGCCAGTTTAGTGCCGTGTTAAATGCGAGTTGCGCTCTAGCTTCTAGTTGAGACCACGTTTCAGCTACAACAGTTATCGCAGTATCATCCTATGTTCACAACATAATATGTTCAAGCTGACTAAGCCTTCTATGCGTAGCTGTACAAATAGTAGGGGAGCCCACGAGGCTAAATGGGGATTTACTCGAGCGTCGTAGAGACCTATTGGGATGCAAAGCTTAGATGATAAGAAGAAAAAAATGTTATATGATATATACATTTACATCGGTGGGGGAAGCGGGTATAGATTTTTAAATATGTAAAAAAAACTGTTGCATGGACATCCTCGAGCGCATCAGATATTGATAGCATCAATGCCCTACGTATTTTTAATAATGTACGTATGTTAATCTGATCGTTTGCATGATGCGGGTGGTTGTATTTAAGGGTTGAAAATGAAAAAAAAAAAAATTTAATCGAGCGCGTCAGATTTTCTAAGGGAGTGTGTTAAGTGTGTTAAGTACACCAAAAAAAAGCTCTCATTCACTAATCTGACGATTTCGATGGGACGCAAACTCGCGGCCATTTTCATAATGTGTAAAAAAAAATCGCCATTTTGAAATACTCAAGCGCGTCAGATTAAGATATATATGGTTCATCTTTATGTTCTAAACGTACTGTCTCATAATCTGACGATTATCTAGAGGGATTCGCCTGATCTGACAAAAAAAAAATTAGAAAAACGGTTCACTTTAAAGGCCATCCCTGCAACTTCCCGCTAATTCCATTCCTGGGCGCTTGAAATTGTACTTATGACATTTTTGAGCTCAAAATATAATTTATGTGATATTTTGAGCTCGCTGAGTTCAAAGAAATAATATTTCTATGCATTTGAGCTCTCTCAGCTCGAAAGTCTGATAAAAGTTTCATAGAACACTATTTTTGGAATTTCCAAACCGCAATAACTTTTGAATGGATCAACCAATTTTCACGCGGTTGGCACCATTCGACGCAGTTTTATCATCCTCATAAGTAATTTTGCAATTTTAATTGATCGAACCACAAATTTCGGAGTAATCCCGAAAAAACACTTTTTCGGGTTTCTTTCGTTCACGATACCTCTCGAACGAATCAACCGATTTTGACCAGCTTGGTGGCGATCGACGTGGTTTTTCAAGCTCAAAGGCGGATTAGTTTTTGAAGTTAATCGATAAAGCCGGTTAAAAGTTATTCCAAAAAACCACTTTCAAAAAAAATTTTTTTCTTATTTTTTTAAATCATTGAACTTAATTAATTAAAAAGCTCAGGAAATAGCATGTGTTAGATAAATGTCATTATTATGTGTCTAATATTTAAAAATAAATACTTGAGATTACCTTGATTCCGGAAGTTAGTTCGGTTGTGATTAAAATCATCGAATCATTGTAAAACAACCTTTAGATTATTAGAATAACTGTTTGTTGGATGTTGACATCTGTCACATTTACGAAGCTTGAGACCAATGTAGAAGTATCTAATTTGATTAGTTATTGTGTTTACGAAATATACGACTCTTAACTTGTCAAAGTCGTACAGATTTTATTACTATAAATAATTAAATAATATTTGATAGAAACTGTAGTATATCTTAGAATTTATATTGCTATTTTAATATAACAGGTTGTTTGAAACAATTGATACAATACTGTCAGTTGATGTTTGATAGGAAGGGATAAATGGAAGGGGTGGTAGGATATAAAAAGGATTGTAATGACATTCTCGAGGCAGTTGCTCAGTGGATGTTCAAGTGGCTAGTGCTAGTGCCGTTGTGATGTGAAATATATCTACCAGGTGTCATGTAAGTTACGTAATTTCATATTATACCTTAAATATTGTTATTATGTTGCTATTATTCTGAGTGATAGAATTAACTGTTTGAGATAACTATAAATTGTGGAAATATAAGAAATGTGTTGATAGAATACTATAATACTGTTTCCATGGAGTTTCTTGTCCTTCTTCTCCATGAAGACCTAGTTTTGCGAACGGACAATAGCTTTCTCATTAAAGATGAATAATTATTGACAAGCCTAAATGAAATAATAAATATCTAGCCTTGTCTTTCTGTGCTTTTCTTTATGAAATCCTTCCCTTACACACCATGTTCATAATACTTTCATACACAATAAATAACCAATAACCATTCTGATATTTAAGGCTTGCTATTTGCGTAGTAGCTATATATATGCTTATAATTATATATTATATCAAATCTAACATCAGAAGTGGGATAATGCTCAATCTCACGTAACATATTTCTAATGAATTTTATTTTGCTATTTTCATGATCAACGTTGGAGCAATCGTGTTCTGCTGGAAACCATTGGTAACGGCGGGTCGTTGACTCAACCCTCATCATAACCATGAAAACGTGCTGAGAATTGTATGGTCGAAAAAAAAATGCAAGTTTTCACGGAAAGTTAATTTAAGATTGTTAATATTATTGCTCTGTTGATCACAAATTAATTTAAAAAATGGCTTTGGAGGAAACTTTATAAAATTGAAGTTGGTAATGTCATAAAGTAAATGGAACATAATTGTATTTTTATATTATGAAAGAAATAGCGAATATCACATGACTTGCTGATAAACAAATATGACATTTTTCACTTTCAAAATGCTAGTATTGTTATAAGTTTTGTCGGAGCTGATCTGAGTTTCTTGATAATTTTGATTTGGCTTATTATTATAACCTTTTACTAAAAAGTAAGGTACCAACAGAGTGACCATATTAAATATTTGCAATTATTTAATAGAAAATGTAATAAGGATGATCAATACAATTTGCAATGATATTGTCAGGTTGACCGAGCGGTATATTGTTTTGATTACTTATTTAATTAATACAAAAAGAGCTTGTCTTGACTGTTGTCTGGCATTCACTGACTGCGGGTGATTGAGCTTCACCGACGGCGGGTGTTTGGCCACATACTGTAAGATGTGATTAAGTTTCACACTATGGCCGTATTAGATAATTACAATTAGTTGACTATGACTATGCCGCTGGTAGCCTCCTATGAATATGTCTAACATGTCTATGTAGTTGGCTTATGTTTATTGACCGCTGGGCGATCGTTTACTTGGTGCTTGTCTATCTCACCAGCAGCGGGTGAATGGGACCTGCATGACGAGGTAACCGATAATATTTGTTTCCGCTGGTCGGTCATTTGCTTGGTGCAAGTCTATCCCACTGGCAGCAGGTGGATGGGACTTGACACGTCTAGGCAATTGGCAAAAGAAAAGTAAATTACAATTGTAGAAAAACGGTATCTAATGTACTTCGAGAGCGAAGTACTTGTCAGTATGGCCGTGTTAGATAAATGTCATTATTATGTGTCTAATATTTAAAAATAAATACTTGAGATTACCTTGATTCCGGAAGTTAGTTCGGTTGTGATTAAAATCATCGAATCATTGTAAAACAACCTTTAGATTATTAGAATAACTGTTTGTTGGATGTTGACATCTGTCACATTTACGAAGCTTGAGACCAATGTAGAAGTATCTAATTTGATTAGTTATTGTGTTTACGAAATATACGACTCTTAACTTGTCAAAGTCGTACAGATTTTATTACTATAAATAATTAAATAATATTTGATAGAAACTGTAGTATATCTTAGAATTTATATTGCTATTTTAATATAACAGGTTGTTTGAAACAATTGATACAATACTGTCAGTTGATGTTTGATAGGAAGGGATAAATGGAAGGGGTGGTAGGATATAAAAAGGATTGTAATGACATTCTCGAGGCAGTTGCTCAGTGGATGTTCAAGTGGCTAGTGCTAGTGCCGTTGTGATGTGAAATATATCTACCAGGTGTCATGTAAGTTACGTAATTTCATATTATACCTTAAATATTGTTATTATGTTGCTATTATTCTGAGTGATAGAATTAACTGTTTGAGATAACTATAAATTGTGGAAATATAAGAAATGTGTTGATAGAATACTATAATACTGTTTCCATGGAGTTTCTTGTCCTTCTTCTCCATGAAGACCTAGTTTTGCGAACGGACAATAGCTTTCTCATTAAAGATGAATAATTATTGACAAGCCTAAATGAAATAATAAATATCTAGCCTTGTCTTTCTGTGCTTTTCTTTATGAAATCCTTCCCTTACACACCATGTTCATAATACTTTCATACACAATAAATAACCAATAACCATTCTGATATTTAAGGCTTGCTATTTGCGTAGTAGCTATATATATGCTTATAATTATATATTATATCAAATCTAACACATGCAAATAAATAAGGGTATGCTTTTTTTAGAAACGCGGAGAAGGAAATGTAGGCATCACGCAGCTGCACGCATTTAACTTTATCGACGAATTTTTGTTATTTCGGCTTGCGGAAATCGTCAGATTATATATTTTTCATTATTCTTGAATTATTTCCTTCAAAATAAAAAAAAATTTAGCTACGCTCGAGAATGTCGAGATGACGTTTTTTTTTTACAACTTTGTTGCCCTCCCCTTTTTTTTACGTCACTCTCAAATTGTCAGATTAGTGGAATATACACTTTTTAGGATGTAATTAACTCACGCTACCTTAATCTGACGCGCTCGAGAATTTCTGATGGTCAATTTTTTTTTACTAATCTGATCCTGTATCCTTCACGGGCGGCCTTATATATGGGCCTCATGTTTTGTGGAGGTACTTAACCGGGTACAAGGTATCCCCCTGTATATTAATCTGCCGCGCTTTAGTAAATCCCGAAATCCCCGCTTGGGCTCCCCTACTAAAATTGACAATAAGAAATGCATAGTTGCATTGCCCTTGGTTGCAGTGCACCTATGTCGCAGTGGTATCAGCTATCTAGCTGATTCTAACAAGTTTATCCCACTGCAGGACGAAGATCCCTCTCCTTTTCTACACATTCCTGTTCAACAACACTGTTAGGAATAAATATAAACAGCAAATGATTACCAACCTTCTAGATTGGAACTCCTTGGTACACAATGAATGAGTGATGTGCTCTATGCTATCACACAGACAGTGAGTGTAATCATAGGTAGGATAGATGCACCACTTGTTTCCAGTGCGGTGGTGGGGCTTGAACCGTATCCTGTATGCCACGGGGTCTTGTTTGCCTTCCTCAAGAGTAATCTTCATTCGTAGGGTAGCATCCCCTTCATCGATTTTACCATTTTTCATGTCCTGAAAATAGATAAGATTTTCATTTTTAATTCATTATAAAACCTAGTCTCCGTTCTGTGAGGGTAGACCAGTAGAGCATGCGCTATGTACTGCTACTCTGCCTCATCTCAGTTGTTCAGTATAGAATCCAATCATTGTTGTTTGTACTTATTATGTGCGCAAACAAATAGTTTGTCTCAAATATACAACAGTTTAAAAGATTTGTAATTTAAAAAGAAAAGTATTCAATTGGTACCTCAAACAGTTGCAAGCTTTCTTCAACTGGCCTATTCCTCCATGGTGACGGTGGTGGATTGAAACCCTTGATTTCTTCGGACTTCTGATGGCATACATATGCAAGATCCTTGCTGATCAACTGAACTGCCCATTCATAAAGTTGATCAAAATAATCTGATGAATGTGTGATTTGGTGTGGTGTGTAACCTGGAAAGATCATTACAGTTTAGTAGGTATTTTTCTGATTGATATTGTTTTAACTGTTGTGTAAAAACAAACAATATACAAGCACACTTTAAAAACATTGACATAAGGTTAAAATTGCGATGTTGGATGCACACTTGTGAAAAGCATAATCTATACTAGTATGCAAGCAGGCCAGGATTACATAATATTTGTTCTTTATATGTAGATTTGGGACTCACCTAACCACTCCACCATATCTTTGATACCCACAAAGAACTTCTCCTCCTCTTTCTCAGGATTGGTATCATCATATCTCAAGAAGCAGATCCCATCATGGGCCGCAGCGTACCCAAAGTTAATGTTAATAGCTTTTGCATGTCCTATATGCAAAATACCATTAGGCTCAGGAGGAAACCTTGTTCTCACTTTCCCACCAGTTATTTTAAGATGCTCTTCAAGTAACCGTTTCGTATCATTTGTGACTACATAACCATCAGACTTGAAATTCTCTCCAGGAGTGTGGAAAGGCAACTTTTTCATCAACTCTGATATAGATGAAGCACCACCAATTTCATCGGGAGATTCAGCCTTTTCAGATGGTTTTAATGCTGAAATCATAATAGAATAAAAATATCAAAGTTTAAACTTCACATTGTAAGTACCTATTTAAAAGCCTACCTATTTGAAAACAAACATATACTATTAATTCAGAAAAGTTTGCCTAACAGATGAGATCTGCACAAAATCTCAAATAATAAAAAAATCAATAAACCCAACTTCGTAAAAAGTGAACTTTAAAAAGATGGAAACAAGATGACCTATTTATTTAGTCTCCAAACAATCTTATGCACTCTGAGGCAATAGGTAAGAAAATGCCTCCAACTGCATGAGATTGTTTAGAGATAAAATAGGTCATCTTGTTTCCATCTTTTTAAAGTTCACTTTTTACGCAGTTGGGTTTTGTGATTTTTTAAATTTACTTTTTTTATTTTGCACATTTTAGTTAGGGTTTTTTTCTCTAGTGTATTAAGTAATGCTTTAGGTAACGGTTGTTAAAATTGTCTTTCAAAGCAGTAAAATTCTGGGTTTGTCACTCGATTTTAAGAATTATATTGAATTATATTTTAATAATTAACTCTTGTACGTGCAATACCCAGTTTTACTAGGGAGATTACGCCTCTTACTCTCTCAATCCAAAAGTTTGGGATTGTTTTTTTTATCATTTCTCTTTCAGAATTACAATTTTAAACATATAATTTGTATATATTTTTGTAATCACCTTTTAAAACCCTTCATTTTGATGCCCCACTTCTATTGTTTAGGAGAAAAAAAAAGAGTTTTTTGAAAATACATTTTGAGGCCAATAATCCGCCATTTCGATTTTCTTATAATTTTAATATACCCAGTGACACACGGGCAATAAAGACGAATCTAACGACATATAATTCATCAAAATCGGTTATGCCGTTTAGGCTACAGGAAGTCACAATGAAACGGACATACATAATTGCACGAGAAAAACAGTACCCTCCTTCTGGGTCAATTGTGTAAAAACTATTCATGATTTTACCTTTGTCATCAGTTTTCTTTGCTTTTTTTCCTGCATCACCTTTAGGTTTCTTTTCTGCTTTTGGTGGTGGAGCTAAGTCAGCTTCTGTTTTAGGTCCCAATAGATCTAAAATCTTGAAAGAAAATACACAAACAAGATATTACAATAAATTGTAACATTAAATTCAATTGCTTATTAAATGAAATATATTGGTTGAGGTTGTAATATTAAATTGTCACCTGAACATCAACTTCATTCTTGATAGCTTTCCCATCAGCCCAGGGTAGATCTGCTCGAACCGCTTGCATGACATTGCCAGCATTAAACCTATATCTTTTCTCTAACAACTCTGCCTTGTATTGAGCCATATGTTTTTCTACAGCCTGCTCGACTTGTTCCGGCGACACAACGACACCAACCCCGCAAGCTTTCTCAAATGCATCAGTATCTACATTGGCCTCATTCACATGACTGATCAGGTACTCCAAAGCCGCATCAACTCTTAGAGTTGAGTCAAGCTTGCCCTTGACTATGAATTCGCAAACAAACGATAGTTTAGCAGCGATCTGAGGCTTGATCTTTGTTGCCAGATGGTATATCAACATACCGACGCCACTTGGCAGTTTTGCTACGTCCACCTAAGTAAACAATACAAGTACACCTATATTTATATATTTTAACTTATATTAATTATACTTTGCCCGTTTATCATTAAAATACTGGGTAAGCTATTTTATAAAATACTGGAAGAGAGAGAAATAGAGAATTTGATAGTTCTAACCTCATTCAAAGCGGCAAGTAGAAACTTGGTGACATTAGCGTTTTTCAAAGTTTCCTTTGCTTTTTGTTCATTTAAGCCCAAAAGCTTAAACCTCTCTACAGTTTCCTCCGGTGTCATGTTGTTTCTAGTCACAATTTACTAATATTTTAAAATGTGAACTCGAAACTGCTAGCCGTATCAGAAAACCAGATTAACACAATGACAATGATTGACAATGATGACAGTTGACACTGCTGACAATGGCTGACACTCTGACCAGTGTTGCCGTTAGGACCATCTAGTTTGTGGCTACATCAAAGAAAAAAGTTGTTAGTTTTGTAAATAAATTACTTTCGAAATTCCGCCAAAAGTGGCTAAGTATTTTTGGCTGACTTTATCCTAATAATATTGTTAACAATATAATTTTAATGTATAGGGATGGGTTATGTGGATTTAAAAAAATATTAGAAACTGGTTACAAGTTTTTAGCTACAAAACATTAAAATTATTTTCTTTTTGTAAAAAATTAAAAATCAATTTGAATGTTTACAACGTCTTCTGGAATCTCTTCGTTAATGGATGGTGATGTGTGCCTATGGTATTTCAGTTGGTTTTATTGGTTTGACCGTTTTTGTGACTTTGGTTAAACCTTCAGGTGGCAAAAAAGTAATAGAAGTAGGTATGTAGTAATAATCTAAAAAGTAGCCAGAAGTAGCTAGATTCGTTATGGTGGCTAAAACGGATAATTTTTTGGCTAAAACCGTTGAAAATCTGCTAGATCTAGCCACAAAGTGGCTAAAACGGCGACACTGACTCTAACTTACTTTGACACAGTGACAACCACAACCCAGTTACTGGGTAATACGATACCCCTTGGTAAGACTGGTTGTCAGAATTTCGGGCTTCTGACGACCCGCAACGACTGCCAAAGATCCACGAATGACAGCCCGGACCAACGGCTTAACGTGCTTTCCGAGGCACGGAGGGGTCTTATCCACGGACCAACCGCGGCAAGCGTAGCAAGTTGCTACGCATGCCGCGGTTGGTCCGTTGCTACTAGCAACCTGTCGACCCGTGCGGCTGTTTTATCTTAGCCACAAGCCCTAAGTGATTTTGAGTGTGTCTGGATTTTGTAACAATGACAGGCGCACCATGCAGGCACCAAAAATATAATTAAAAAATTTTTATCCGACTTCAAAAAAGGAGGTTTCTCAATTCGACCGTATATACTTAGGTATATACACTTCTGGACACATCTATTGGCCCACCTTAGAGTTTAGGTTTCGATGGCCCCTACCGAAATATGATTGCTAGATTGAACAAAAACTGTTGATGCAGTTTTAAACCTGATACATTTTACCATCTTTTTCGATCGTATTGTTTTAAATTTGAATTCAGAATACCATACGACATGGAGCTACGCCTAACAAGTCGGATATGCGCCTTGTTAAAGGCAATTGATTTTTGAATAAAAAACATGTTTTATCAAATAAAGGTTTAATTTAATAACGCGTGTTGCCTCCATGGGCATCTACCACAGCTCTCATACGATTAGGCATAGAGTTTATCAACCGCTCTATGAAATTTTGAGGGATCATCTCCCATTCCTCTTCTATGGCAGTTTTCAACTCCTGCATCGTCTGGGCAACTGGCTGACGAGCCCTAACACGTCTTTTTAGCTCGTCCCACATGTGCTCAATGGGGTTCATGTCTGGGCTTCTGGCTGGCCAGTCCATAACTGTGATGTTCACATCCCGAAGATATTCCCTGACGATGCCGGCCGCATGGGCTCTTGCATTATCATGCATAAAAAGGAAATTTGGGCCCACATAGTCCGCGTATGGTATCACGTGAGGTTCTAAGCACTCACGAATGTACCTTTCAGCATTTAATGTTGGCAGCCGTGGTCCTGTAACAACCTCAAGTTGAGTTTTGCCGCTCGTGGATATACCGCCCCAGACAGTCCATGAGCCACCGCCATAAGCAACCCTCTCTTCAAAGCAGCATTGTGCGAAACGCTCTCCCTTACGTCGGTAGACCTTCTTCCTTCCATCATTGCCATGTAACACAATTTTAGACTCATCAGAAAAGAGTACAAGGCTCCAATCTTGCTGTGTCCAATTTAAATGACTGCGTGCGAAATGAAGGCGCCCTGTTCGGTGGGCTCGCGTTAGTTTGGGGCCATTAGCTGGCTTGTGTGGTACCATATCGCGTTCTTTTAACCTTCTCCGAACAGTTCGAGCGCTCACAGATACTCCGTGGAAGTCGCGAAGTTGGTTTTGTATCTCAATGGAGGTAAGGTGACGATTTCTCAAGCTGGTCGTCACGATGAATCGATCCTGCCTTTCAGTTGTGACCCGAGATCGTGGCCTTCCTTGGCGACGAACAAAGCCGCCAGTCTCTAGGTTATACCTCCGATAAACATTTCGGACCGCAGATCGACTTAAATTAAGTTGAGCACTCACGTTTCTTTGGCTGTGTCCGGCCTGAATAAGTGCCACAGCTTGGGCGGCGACTTCAGGTGAAGTATCCATAGATTATTGATAGAACCTCACCTTAATGTTAAGAATAAGTAATGTTTGTTGCAAAACCAAAGATATCAATCACTTTTTCAAGAATTAAATCCAAGTAAACCAATAAAACCAAGTTTTCTTAGTATTCGATTGTTTGATATCAACAAACAGGCTCCAAATTGTCTTTTGTTTCTTTAAATTCTGTGTTCGAAATTCAAAAAAAGACTATTGAATGAAATTGTGAATGTGTCAGGTTCAAAACTGCATAAAAACTTTTTGCTCGACCTAATATAAAATTTTAGCTAGGACCAAACGAAACTGAAAATACAAGGTGGGCCAAAAGATGTGTCCAGAAGTGTATTTTTTTTATGTGTGTTCGCTTCGTCGTTTATGAACCGATATTAATGATTCCTTTTTTTTTTAAAGGAGATATCCCAAGGGTGGTACCGTGATAAGGAAACCAGGATCTGATGATGGCATCCCAGAGAAATCGAGGGGAACCTTTAAATTTTATAGGCACACCTATAGCGATTTGGGTATTTTTTATATTAACTCGTGTAATTGCTTCCGGAAAGCACCATTTGCTGAAGTGGAACTGATGAGGAAGACCACAGATGGCCATTGGAACTACTCAATAATATGTATTTCACGGGTTGCGATTTGAATTGCTGAGCTATTTATGCTCGTCACAATACATACGTTGATGAGGAGCTGATGGTGACATCACCATCAGTTCCAGTTCTCCTGGTTCCTTACTGGGAGAACTCCTCAACTATTAACGTCCTTGTATCGGGAAAAGCAATATTTTGTAAAAGGTGATGAGCAGTTTGTTTGGGGGTCGGGGTGTATTATCAAGGAAACTGCCTTAGACTCTCATATAATGATTTTATTTATTAGCACTATACATGACATGATTCCGGTTGACCATGGAACGGAAGTGGAACTCAGCCGTCGTCATTCCATAGACAATAGCAATGTTGTTATAAATCATAGACTACAACACAGTTGGCTATTGTACTTATATAAATTACAGACTGACCCACTAAAAAGTAAAAAATAACAAACTTCTTTACAAAAAAAAAAAAAAACAACCGACTTCCAAAAATATACTACAAAGTGAAAAATAACTTTAATTTCGCAAGTCGGTGGCAAAAACTAAAATACAGATCCAAAGACACCGACTTCCGAAATTAAAGTTATTTTTCACTTTGTAGTATTTTTTTGGAAGTCGGTCGTTTTTGTTTTTTGTAAAAAAGTGTTTTATTAACATAGAGAAACGATTTTTACCAAACACTACGGATTTTTCTAAATTTTTTGAGGTAGGTAGAGATAAACCATTCTAAAAATGAACGCCCTTCCACAGCGGTTACGCTCACATGCAAAGAAGGTGTATATGTAGACGCAATACACATAATCGGTCTTTGTCATTGGTTGCTCAACTTGCTCAATCACTGGCGAGATATGAAAGTGGGACCACGCGTCGATTTCACCGCAAAAGTACGGTCAACAACTAAACTAAATAAATACCTTACAGACAAACATACCTAAAAATATACCTACACAATAACAGCAACACTGATTTGTTTTATACAAACGGTACCTACCCGACTTGCCCAAACGCCGAACAGCCGGATTTGTCGGCCAACTAGTGTATAAATGACACGAACGCGCGACAGAGCGAACGTGTCGTTCCGTACTAAGCGAGCGCTCCCCGCCGTTCAATAGTAAGTATCGTAAACTTAATACATTTAGATTTTTTTCTCGCTATGAAGTAGGTTAGTAGTAGGTTATTAACATTAAACCAGTTAACTACTTTTGCAAGGGCGCTCTATCGCATACCTAATTGTCAAAATCAGAGTTTGTTGTGTTTCGTTTTGCAGAAAATACATAATAACACCTCACACAGATAGTGCTACCACCCACGCTATTTCAGACAAAAACTTCCTTACCAATATCACATTAGTAATTAATTATACATTATTCTGTACACATAGCTTTATCAAATCCAAAGTGACGGCTCATTGATCCGTGATTAAAATTATGCGACAGTTGTCTCATCTTATTATTACCAAGAAATGTACAGTAAGAGCTTGCTTAAACGCCTACTCCATTCTCGGAAAAAAGGTCAAGAGATCACCTAAAATGCGTGCTAAATCGGTCATCTTCCTTAACCCGTCGCGCGCTAATTAGCAGACACAATTGAAATTCTATTGTTATCTGTACACATGGTGTGCAATCGACATTTTAAGAGTTAAGGTTCCGTAACTCATACGAAATATTTTTTTGTAATAACCTTTTTAAAAACAAGTTTAAATACAATGAACTAAAAAGTAGGTAGAGTAAAGCATTCTAAAAATTAACGCTTCTCCACAGCGGTTATGCTCACATGCAAAGTTGTGTATAGACGCAATACACATAATTGGTATTTGTGTCATTAGCTGCTCAGTCACCGGCGAGTACGGTCAACAACTAAACTAAATAAATACCTTAGAGACTAACATACACATAAAAATATACACAATAACACAGACATTTTTATTATGCAAACGGTACGCACCCGACTTGCCCAAATGCCGAACAACCGGATTTGTCGGCCAACTAGTGTACAGACGCCATCAGGTCAAGCCACCCGAAACTGTCAAATTTTCTCAATCAATCTTGAACCTTTAACTTTAGCGATAAAGATCAAAATCTATTAAAGAAAGGAGAATGGGCATTTTGGTACTCGTTCCAATAGCAATCATTGTGGTGTCATTGGATAGGTCTTTTAATCAGGAAAAATATTTACTATGGCGACATGTCCCAAATCCTTGTCTGAAAACCACGGCAAGCCCCCAAAGTTCCAGTTTTAGTTAATATCATAATTGCAAGTACGATAATATTACATACCTATCATGGTTGAAATACGAAAAAAACAATGTAAAACAACATTATTTAAAACGAGAAATGTATTGTGTTACTCATAGACTCATAAAAAAAGGAGGACTCCGCGCCACGCATATCGAAAGTGAAGCACAGTAAGTATGCCAGGACCGTTTGTACAAACACGCCTCACGCACACATTTACATCATAGTATGCCAACCGGACGCCATTACGTGACACAAGCGACGGCGTCTTTGCAGGTACTCATATCACGCACACATAGATCGGTACGGTGCTTCACTTTCGATATGCGTGGCGCGGAGTCCTTCTTTTTTTTATACGTCTATTGTGTTACTATTCATGCATTATATCGTGATATGATATGATAATGGTGAACACTTTTGAAAATATGTTTTTTTACATAAAAAAGTAGTATTATCTTTAACATTTCTGTTTTTTGTTACAACGGTGACTATAGACCTCGGGGATAGGGAACCAGCCGCGGGGTGGGGTAGGTGGTGCGCTGTGCCAGTGGACAGCCTTTTGTGCCGCGACATTCACTAGTCGTTGTATCGTTCTGTGCGTGAAACGACGTTCCGCAGCTGTTTATTCTACCTAGTACTTTGTTATACCGTTTTCATCACTGACCCCGGCGCCCCTTTTGGACATTGTTACCCGCTACAAACGTTTATCTTGGCTAGTGTTGTGGACTATTGTAGTGCTTATCGATTTGGAACATCGTTATGGAAGAAAATCGCAACTGTGTGATGTGTCGGCGAGGCCTACATCATGCTAGATACCAACAGCATGTTTTAACTGATGATCTTCCAAGAATGCACCCCGAGTTTGTGGCTTACATACGAGAACATGCCATTTTGGAGGTTAGTACATACTTTATTAAACTATTTCGAACTTCACCAGCTTCAGTTTTTCTTTTTAGAAGCGGTTTGTTTATATTATTATTGTCTGTTATATTTTTATACCTGAGCTATTACAAACGTGCAAATTGAGCCCTAAATCATTTTAATCGGACCTCTTGCTCGCACTTACAGGTCTTATTGAACTACTCTAGTGTTGTGTGTAAAAGTGCGTTTCCGAACCGAGCTGCAAACTACCAACTGCACGTGTTTATTTTCTATGTAGCGCGGCTGTATGGTCCGTAGCTAAGGGTGTTCGCTTCATAGAAAAAAAAACACGTGCAGTACTAGCTACCTGCTTCCGAGCGGCATCGCTTTATATCAGTAATGACTTGTGCAGCTTTCTCACAATCCTTTAATCCTTTTATGACTCAGTTCGCACGTTTATAGTTCTTCTTATTAAAACACTTCTCTGACCACCTATTGTGTGTTTGCTATTGTTATCTATTCACTAAGCCGTCACATCGGCTATACATAAGATATATTTTTACTTGCATTACTTAAAATATGAAAACAATACAAGTATGCCATGACTTTAGACCTGAACACCTACATACCGCATTGTTTTAAATGTTTTCATAAAAATACAACATAACATCAGCAAGATCGTATTCTACCATTTTCAGGTAGAGTTCGACAACACACGACGTGTGTGTCACCGATGTTGGCAGAGAATTGACAACGTTGTAGGAAGACCACCTGTCATACCAGAAGTAGAACAGAATGTACGAGAGCTTCAGGTTCCAGACTACACTCGAGCTCCAAACACTCCAGGGCATTGTATCTTTAACACTTGCCAAAACGCAACCCGCCATCGAATACCAGAGACGATCAAGATTCACATTTTCTGTGAATATAAGTTATATATTCCTGACGGTGCTAGAGTATGTGGACAACACCTTGAGAGCAATGCTTGGGAAGAGCTGCCTCAATTCTGCAATGTCACACATAACTTCAATGCGCAACAGTTTAGCGACGTTTGTGACATGTTGAGAATGGCTTTAAATCGTGGACCTAGGCTAGATTTCAACACAAGAGGTGCTTTAAGCAACGAGGATATGTACTTTTGGACAGGACGCAAATGCGAACAGTTTGATTCCATATTAGAACAAACACCCTCACTAAGTGGGAGGTGCAAGGAGCCTCGAACTGCGTTAGGCATATATCTGACGAAACTACGTACCGGAGACTCAGATGAAAGACTAGCGACGTTATTTAATATGTCACGAAGAAAGCTGGAACGTTTACTAACTATTGTGCGCGAATGCCTCATGAATGAATATGTAATATTACACTTGGGAGTGGACCATATGAATAGAAACGACGTTTTAGAAAAGAACCTCACTATACCAAGAGGGTTATTTGGCAATGAAGAAAACAATAAAGCTATCGTTATATGCGATGGGACTTATATATATATCAATAAAAGCTCGAACTTTTTGTTCCAGCGTCTATCTTATAGCCTGCATAAGTTCCAGAACTTGCTGAAGCCGTTTTTAATTGTGTGTTCCAATGGCTATATAATCGATGTTTTGGGACCATACGCTGCCACTAAGACTGATGCGAACATCATGAGCGATATAATGAATGATGGAGAAAACCCATTGCATTGCTTTCTTCAACCGAACGATGTCTTCATATTAGATCGCGGCTTCCGGGACAGCTTAGATGCTATCGAAGCATGGGGATATGAATCCTACGTTCCACCATCTAAAGACAGATGGGAGACACAGCTAACTACTGAGCAAGGTAATGAAGCTCGATCAGTTACACTATGCCGGTGGGTAGTGGAAGTGGTGAACGGGAGGTTCAAACGAGATTTCAAGCTTTTGCGGCAAAAATATTTTAATAAAACACTACCAAAAATGTTCATTGATTTTAAAATCGCCGCAGCTATGTTTAATAACTTCCACATACCCATCGATGACAACATTCACGCAGAGGCCTTCCTAAACATAATCAGGGAGAAAATAGATTCCCCGAATCTACTTTATGATTATGTTGAAAGAAAACATTTGAATAACCGAAGAGCGGATTTTCAAAGAATAGAAAGTCACGAAATACAGAACTTCCCACTACTGACGGAAGAACAGATTATTTTACTTTCATTGGGCACCTATCAACTGAAGCTAGCCCGAACCTACTGCAGCGAGCATTTATCAAATGGACTATACATTCTACAAGTATATAGAGAAAGCGCACTCCAAGATTTAAATGAATATGGTATAAACGAAGATGCCTGGCTTTTACGCGGACGCATACAGTCGCGTCACGTACGGTCAAGAACTTATTATTGTTATGTATTAGTAAAAAACAATGTTAATGAAAACGAAACCAATATCCATAACATTTTATGCAATTATTACTGCACGTGTTTGACCGGACGACGAACAATCGGCACTTGTGCTCATATAGTTTCAATCGTTTGGTATCTAGGATATGCCAGACATGTAGGCTTCACTGCTCCTGCAGCGTTCCTCAACGATGTCATTATTGTTGATAATAATGTTTAAAAAAATAAATAACGTTTCTTACTTTTTCAATTTTTTTTTTATTCCTGAGTGTTTATTCATTTTAGTATCTATTAATCAACAAACACAGGATTCTATAGAAGAAAATTATATAATATCACCATTATCTTAACAAAATGAAACAAAAACAAAAAAAAAAAATACTTAACACAAAATAACTCCGTTCCGACAGCAAATGGAGACAAGCGACTCGGTTATCATTAATCCTTGTAAAAAGACCTTTCCAATGATATATATATTATGGCTATTGGACCGAGTACCAGGCTTCATATATTTTTGCCCATGATCCTTTGAGAGATTGTAGTAGCTTGATGTGCTGGCGTCTGTACAAATGACACGAACGCGCGACTGGGCGAACGTGTCTTTCCGTACAAAGCGAGCGCTCCCCGCCGTACAATGCTAGTACCTGGACTGGCTGGCTAGTGACATGATGTGAAAAAACATCATGGATCCGTTGAGAAAAAGCTATTGTTATAGGTCGTATCTCAGTATTGTTCCGAGGGTCGTATACAGCTCCGTCTCTCTCTCACACTGAAACCGTTCAAGTTCTACCCTGCTATAAGAGCTCAAAGTGAACCCCCTGATCGCACGATTAGTGGACTTCTAAGTGCGGCGACGAGTCCATGTTTAAAGTAAACTCGCCGCACGCACACAAGTAAAGTGTTGAAATAAATATTTCCACACATTGAAATAATCACGTTTTGTGGAGGGGCGTTCATTTTTATAATGGTTTATCTCTACTAAATAAAACTTACGTACACTCCTACCAACATATCTGTGAAATGGCGAAAATTGGAATTACGGCCGTCATGTTGAAATGTCATTCAATTGTGCTGACGGTGCCGACGCATTTCATTCGATTGTGTCGACGCATCGACCACAGAGTCCACAGATTAGTATTATGCAGCAAGCTAGCATCGACGGTGGCGTCCACTTTCAGTTCACAGATAAGTTGGTAGGACTGTAAGTTTACTAATGCTTTTTTTTCAATCTACCCACGTATAATTTTATCACACGGTAATGAGGAGAGACACTGCCAATTTATCCCGCTAGGAGTCACACAGTGGCTGGTGGTGTTTACCTGTTAAACACCATATTAGTAGAGAAGGTACCTACTGCTCTTCAGTGCTCTAAGTGGAAAACCTCGATTTTTGCTATCGACCTGAAATGATACACCTTTTTCATTACATTAATTCTGTATTTTATCTTCTTGCACACATACAAACTTGGTATAAGATAACCATATTTAACAAAAAACTATTTAACTAGGCACTCAATAAATATCAGTATAGACTAGATTTCTAGACAACGTTTAGGATCCGAGGCTCGAAGCGAACAAACTTAGAAACTAGGCGACGGCGACACTCCAAATATCATATTTTCATTACCTACATTCTGCTAGAAAAAACCAGTAGGCACTTTTGGCGTCAACTGTCAAATGATATACTTTTTAACTTCACGAATACACAGATACAAAATCATTTTAGTCAACTTTCAACTTTATATTTAGTATTTTACATCAACAAGACTTATTATTATTATTTGGAAATCATAACAGACCGAATAAATTTAATTTCTAAAAGTTGTATAATATTCACTAATCATGAATGAATGAGAGTCAGGCGCCGCATCCATTGAGGAATCCAAAGTGTCAAAAAAGTGGTCCAGCATGTCAAAATTTAAAAAAAATACATTAATAAAAGTAATTTCATACCGCACCAAAACTTAATGGGACCATTTTACATTCCTTTTTTTACTCATCTTGAATATTTGATGTAGAATAAATAGCTTTCGACATACTGACACGTCGAGCCAATAGACATTCGATGCAACGATAGTCCTACTATCGTTGCAATGGCTTTTCGGCGAAACGGACGCTCGATCTAATGGCTATTCGAAATTGTGGTACATCGATGCTATATAATTTCGGCAATTCGGACGTTCGATCTGATGACTTCGGGGAATTAGCCATCGGACATATGACATTCGAAATCAAGCAGTAAACCCAAAAATGGCTCTAACGATTTCGACGAAAGTTGTAATACCTATAGTCTAGTGGTTTACGGGGGCGAAAAATCGATCTAGCTAGGCTAGTCTCATATCTGGGAAAATTCGTTACTTATGTCTATTTTCACCCGAGCAGAGTTCGTTCGGCCAGGTATTTATCTGTTCTGTGATTATAATCCTATATCCTATACTTACCTATTATATGAGCAATATTTGAACATTATGTCACCGTATAATTATGAACTTCGTTAGTATAAAATGGGAAGTGTCTCACAATAGATGACATAAAATCATGAAATAAATAAAAAAAAATTTTATTGATCCCGTGTTGGGTATTAAATAAAAGGGCTTAATTAGCACATTTCAAAAATATATATAATATATTGTTAGCTATTGCTCGCGGCTTTGCTTGCACGCACCCGAAAATTGGGAATAATTTCTAAAATCACACCTCAGATGTGCCAAATACTATTTTCTCTCCCAACCTACCCAAAATACAATATAATAATTATGTAAATTGGCTCTAACATAAACGAAATTGTAACCCCAAAATAATTTGAATAAAAAGTAAGTTTATAAACTAAATCCCGACCACTGAAAAATCACGCTCTAAAAAGTATAAAACAAGAAAATATTCTCATCTGAAATTAGATAGAAAAAGACAGACAAATTAAAAATCCGGAGTCACACGTAATCTGTTCTATGACGTGTGACTCCGGATTTTTAATTTGTCTATCTAATTTCAGATGTGAATATTTTCTTGTTTCATACTTTTTCAAGCGTGATTTTTCAGTAGTCGGGTTTTAGTTTTTAAACTTACTTTTTTTTTCTAAGTGCAAGTACAGCGTTTATAAATTCCGCGGCGGTAATTGTTTTGGTATGCCAATTGCTAAATAGTGGGAAGTAGTAGGATTTTTGAGTCCTGGCATTAATAGATATTTGAAAACCATCCTGATACCACCACGATATTACCTATGTAGGTTACCTATAAGTACGTCGGTATTAAAAGATGTTGATAAATAAATAATCGATTGGATACAAATTATAATCAAGAGCTGCACTGCTGAACCGTAGGTAGGTACCTAAGTAAACCGAAGGTCATCCTGAGGTAACCGATATCCATCATTACGATCTTGTGGGTCGAGTTATATCGAACGACTGTAGGTCGTGGAAGAAGGTAACTTAATCCTTCTGCGGAAATTAAACCATGTAGGTACCTACCTACCTAAATAGGAGTCTGGCAATCATATCCGTGCCTACGCATCGCAATGAAGTCAATATACAAGATAAGTTTTTAAGCAGTGCGCAGATTTTCACAGGGTGTTCTACTCATGAATATGAACAACTTTCACTAGGGGACTTACTTTGAAATCGCGAAAAAGATATCAGCTGTTCAGTAGGTACCTACCTATATTTCTACACCAAATTCGTCGAAATGTAGGGAGCAGCTGATTTTTTTTTCGGATTTCAGGTTTGGTCATTGGTCCCATAGTAAAAGTTGTTCATGTTCATGGGTAGAACACCCTGTAAAAACTTATCCTGTATTATAATCACTCGAATTTCGTGTTGACGATAAATACCTAAGCAATAACACTAATAACATACCCATCCATTAAAATGAGAGAGTGATAGGCTGATAGCCCATGCAGATAATATTTGATGAGAACAAAGATCGATACCTGTTGCTACTGCCTACTATTAATGCCTGAAGGTATTATGTATGCAAAATTAATGAAAATGTACGTTATTAAATACAATGTTTGTCCACGTACCTACGAACGATATGAAAGAACCGTGGGACATAACATCTGGGTTCCCTGTAACTGAAACAATGTGAGCTTTCAGCAGCGTTAACTGGGGCTCGCGCAGTGGACCTTGTCTGTTTTTATATAACCGACCTCAAAAAAGGAGGAGGTTCTATGTGTGATTTGTATTAATTAATGAGGTTGTTTACCTACCGGAAACTTCGCCGCGAGAGAGCGCTGTGTTTTTGTCACTTGTCAAAATCATCTTGAAGACAAAGCGACCAATCGGCGACAAGAAAAAACACTTAGCACCATCTCGCGGCAAAGTTTTCAGCCAGGAACTCCATTGGCAGCTGAATGAAAGTAACAAACACTTAGCGCCATCTACACGGAACTAATTTGGCAATTTTCTTCCCCATTACAACGCTACAAATACAAGGTTCTTTTGGCGCGTGGCCAAAATCGTAACGAACGCCGCCTTCTTGTTTTATCAATGCAATGGGAACACAGTTATAAGTAGATAGACTTAGATAACGCAAGAGCAACTACTTCTTGTGGCCAGCTTAAGGCGAATAGTTCCGCCAACTAGCGCCACCATTGAGAAAAAAATCATAAGTAGGTCGGTGAGGTCAAAAAATTCTACCTCATCTGACTAAAAATCTTCCATCCATATTTCCGTTTTTGTTTATTTTTCTCAATGGTGGTGCTAGTTGGCGGCACTACTCGCCTTAAGTACGAAAACCGTAAGCCGCCACTTTGCCTACCCTGATGACCCCATAACCCTCCTTCAGGAGAGTAATAGATCTACATTCCGACCTCGCCGCCGAGGTCGTAATCGTAATTTGCCCCCCGCCCTCTACTCGGTGAAGTTGTGCCAGCTGGTGGTGCAGCTGAACCTGTAGCCTTAACCCCCCCCCCCCCTATATACCTATGTAATTCTCAGGCTGTCTTCCCCCCAGCGACGCCCCATGCCAAGGTCTCCTTGGCGTACAGTCACATAATCTTTAATTAGTTTGTAAGCCCTGGCCGGAGGCTTTAAGTTCGCTTAAAGCACCCACAGGATATTCCCGACCTCCAATGGTCAACTGCGAGAGGCCGTTCAAAAAAAAAAAAGACGCCACTTTCGCGCTCCGTCTGCATCGGTGCGCCGCGTTACTCGGACGTCAGTTAAAAAATCTAAAATGCCTAATTGTGCTGTTATAAATTGTAAAAACTATACAAATCCGAGGATATAAAAAAAGTAAACGTTTCCTTCCATCGGTAAGTCATTTTGTGATTAATATTATGCGTAATTCATTTTAAAGTCAATTATTTTCTAATACCCACAGTAATACCTGGTAATAAACACCAAAGAACATCGACCGTCTCCCATTAATCGCGGGGCCCACAATTTGATGAACCGTTACTAGTTCCAAATTAGTGTCATTAGTAAGATTAAAAAGAAGAAATAGGCTTGAATCTAAGGTTAGGTTATATTAGAGATTGTGTTAATTGTTATATACCTACTTATTATTTTTTCTTTGACATATCTCGGGACCCTGGGCCGGTAGTCTCGACATTCGTAGAGACCCCTGAACGACTGAAATCGCTCGCTAAGTCGTAATGGGGTCCCTAGATAGCCAAAATGGTTTGACAAGCATGAAACAATCATTTTCAGTATCAAAGCAGTTGCGACGAGGACCGTTTTGACGACTGATTTTCGTTTTATGGAAAACTGCAGCGTTTCGTCGTCAAAATAATTGACTACGACCCACCACAAAAATCACGTGTTAGTAGCAAAGTCCTAACGATCCGGATGTAACGATATTTGGTAGCCTTGAAACTCAAAGTTATCGATTGTCATCTATATTTAACCGAATCTCTATGATTTTCGTAATGTGTACGACTACAGTTAGCGACCAATTTTGAGAGCCCGCTAAGTGATTCGGTTGGTAGCGAATTGTAAACTATAGGTACTTACCAAATGTTTTGGTTTTTAAGTCAATACAAACATAAATTATACGGATCGGGCTCGAAGATGGGTTTGTACCGATGAGGCTTTTACGTTCACTTATAGGTTCGGAATATACTCAACATACTAAGTGCGAAAGCGTCGCCGATATTCATAGCATTCGTTCATTTATTATATTAATCTCTTTAAAGGGTGAGAATCGTGCTATTTTTCGTGTATAAATAAATAACACACAACCGTACCTAAATCATGTTTTAACTTTATTTAATCTCTATAAAGTATGACAATCATCTCCTAAGTTCACACATTCTAATAATCTAGATCTAGGCACTGTTTATACGACACATGTTGCATACCTATCCACATGAAAATAACAATGCACTCAGGAGTTTAATAAAGTGGATTGAAAGTAATAATTTAATTATAAATCTCCAAAAACCAAAATCATGCACTTGCCAACGGGTATCCATGAGTAATTAATGTAAATTAAGTACACTAGTCAAGTAGAAAAAGTGAATGTTAATTTTTAGGGATCTTAATTAACACCCAGTTAATGTGGAAGTCACAGCCAGAGGACATTATTGTAAAAGTGTAAGTAGGTACATAGCGGTTCAAGCCATTCATAACATTTAAGTGTGCTCACATCTCTAATGTTTTGTTTAGACTTACTACTGTCAATATAATTTGATACTTACCTACTTAACTTTTCATACAATTGTTATACTTATTTATTCTTTTATAAGCTGCATAATTTATCAAAAAGAGTAAATCTGCCGGCAATATTGGTTGCCTTATGCCTAGGTACCATTGTTTGATACTTTACAACCTGGAAGTAGCCGCATTTGTAAAACCTATAAACATTTTAATTTTCTACCTCAAATTAAACTAGACAATGTGGTTCTGTACCACATTGTCTAGTTTCATTGTTTAGTAGTTTTGTTTGAGATCTCAATATCAGAAATTTTTGTGCACGGTATTCTCAACTTCTATACTCAAGAAAAAATATTAGTTAGGTATCTGTATGGCACCTGTAATTTATAATAAAATACCTAACAATAATAAAGACCTACCTTGTAGGAATTTAGAAAACAGCTAACAGTTTTTATTATTCTGTACAAGATTTCATAGCGGATAAGTTAACTTAATTGAAATTTAGTTTTTGTAATTTGTTTAAATGTACTAAATTTGCATGCTATATTAGCTAGAATGTACATGGATTCCTCACAACTGTAAAAACTGATTTCAGTTTCAAATGTAAATAAATATTGTATTCTATTTTATTGAAAAATAAATGACAGCCACAAATCATGTTTTCAACTTTATTAAATCTCCATTATCACAATCATCTCCTAGTTTACACATTCTAGACACTTTACACGAGGCATGTTGCATACCTATTGAAAAATCTTTCACATGAAATTTTAAACTTTCACTATTCATTTATTTCAACATGTTTTCTTCTACGTCGTGCCTTCAATATATTACATCTCCTCCAAGCTATGTGGCCTTCTGAGGTGTGGACCGCTTCTTACTTCATGCTGCCTCCCAGTCTTCAGACACCCTTGTTAGGGATAACTTTCTGTAGAATCCCAATCCATACAAATCCCCAAGTATCATTACGCAGCTATTATGTACTATAATGAGAAACTATAAATGCAGTGAGGTCGCCGCTTAAGCCAGAAATGTGTTAGCCGAGCAATATAATTTGCTGACAAGTTATTTGTTACTAATGAAACAATTATTAGGAAAATACGAAAATAATACTATTCAAAATATTGAGTTTCCAAAGACAACTAATCAAACTATAGATTTCATCTTGACATATTGACTGTGATACTTGCTTGCTATTAGAATAGTAATGTTGCAAGGAGGCAAATTTCTAAATCCTTAGATATTCAACAATTTAAAGTTATTGCTACTTATTAGTTTGAACCTTGAACCATGAAAAATAGTGTTTCCAAGATAAGGTTTACATATTCACTATAATTTTCAAGAAAAACAATAATTAATTTTATTATTAATTATAAAGTTCTCAAATTTTAAGGTGATTGAGCAGTAGTAGCCCGAGAAATTCAAATTTTCTTCCGTTTTTTGCAATTTGCAGGTCAGTATGTTGTATGTTGATAATAATATGATACGCGGCAATCAGAATATGTATTTGAGCGTTTTCAAACATAAGTTTACCCTTCACTTTTGGGCTGTCCCAGTGTCCCCTGTGTTTGATTCAAACGATATACCATTTTTAACTACAAGGTGGCAGTTTTTGGCCCCACTTAATTTACTCGATGTTTCAAGCGATTTTGAAAATTTTTTGTACTAGGGTAGCATGGGTTTTTTGTCATCGTTTGAAATACTCTAGTCGCCGATCGTCGCAGGTAGTTTTTAATTCAAGTTTTATGCGGACGAGTACTTCGACGCCTAAGTGTCCTTTTGTTTTGTATTTATTTGTTTAGTTAGTTAGTCATTTACGTTAAAAAATATTTCTACTGTTTGATAAGTTTGTTGAATAAATAATTTAGGAATGTTTTATGCTCATTTCATTATAATTTGATTTACAAGGTGCCAGCCGGAAATGTCGGTTTGGCCACGACTAAAACTGCCATTTCATTATCTACAAAGACTATTTTAGTTTTTGAAATGGTTACAGCATGCTTTACGTACACCGATCGCCACATAAAAAATCTAGTTCAGGTTAATTTTCATAATTTAACTAATTTCAGATGATGAACGTTATATACATTTGATAATAAACGTAGGTAAATGTGTACACACGACTACACATCAAGCTAAACTTTCCAGTTTACACAGACCTCTCATTATAAGGAAATCCTACACAATGTGAGATCAGCTTATAATGGAAATGTATAGCTTGATCTGTAGCCGTAAGTACGTCAAAATTTAATTTTGAATATAAAATGGGAAGATCGGTCACGTCCGTTTGATAACATTTTGCTCCGTGACCATTATATCACAATAAGGCCAAGACTACATGTAGGGCTTTTATTTAATTAATATTTAATTTTATTTCATCTTTTTTATTTTATATGATTTTTAATGCATGTGTGTTTGGCAATGGGTATTATTAACCTGATATAAATGAATTTATTTATTTATCCAACCAACTTCAGTTACTACATCAACTTAAATATGGTTAACCTCGGAATGAAAGATAAACCACATGACTATATGACGTTTTCATAAATAAATACTCGTTTGACAATAAAAGAAATAATTTTAAAACTAATTAAGTAAAAAAAGGTTAAAAAAAGTTGTGTTTTATATTATAAATTTATAATTGAAGAAAAATGTTACATTGTTACAATTCAATGTTGGATAATACTGAAAAAAAAATTGCCTAAACTTATGAATAACTATTCGTAGTACCTCTCAGTTTTGGTTTAAATTAATGTTTCTCGTAGGTACCATCACAATATAAATATGGATAGTAGGGAAACTACGTACAAAGGGTCGAAACGGCACACCTACACAGACAAGCGCATTGACGAGGCCACAAAGCGATAGTCGCGGTGCTCTGTCGCGGGTGCCGTGTCGAGTAGGGATGAACATCGCTCATAAAAAACATCGATACTAATATCGATGTTTTTCATGAGCAATGTGCATCCCTACTCATCAATATTTTCAAAAGTAAAACATCGATTTTAAAAACATCGAAATTGAGAATATGAACGATATATCGATTTTTTCGATGTTTTTTATCACCATTTAAATCTCTAATAAAAAAATAGAAATCGGCAGAAATGTTACTTTAAGTAATATAATTATATAGATTATATCTTTAAACTGACAAAAAATACAATAAATTACAACAACAACTAATTCGGCAATATAACATAAAAGCTCACTTTTTAAACTAAAACAATGAATTAAGCTATAATTATAATATTGAAATAATAGGTACACACGGCTGCACACAACCTCCTTCCAGCCCGCGTCAAAATTATCCCGGCCCTGCAGGTCGATAAATTTGCGGGTATGGCCGGGCCTCTAAAACGGATAAGAGCGCATCTGTTTGGCCACTCGTAACACGCGGTGAACGCTTACGCCTGAAATATTTAAATAAACTAGAACCAATTTTTCAAAATCTTAACATTATTTGACTCATTGAGTTCAACTGGCTATGGTTTGACTAGAATAGTCAATAGAAAAAGCGATCAATAATGAACCGACAAATTAGATTAGAAAAAAGGTGTTGTAGTTTGAGGTCGGGTACTTACTTGACGCCGCACGGACCCGGGCCTGCAGCTGCATCTGCTTCTCTTCCTCCAGTCATTTTATTTTATAAGAAATAGTACCTACTTATTGAAGAACAAAACAAAACAATATTTTGAACGCGAAGTGGATCAAAGATAGTATTGAAAGTACCTAATTTAAATCGGGTAGATATACGAGTAGGTACTTATTGGTTGTCTATGACACCGACTTAGTGTTGCAAGGAGGCAAATTTTTATGTCCATAGATATTTGACAAGTTACTATGGCTTCCTATGAATTTCCATGAAAAATAATGTTTTCAAGATAAGGTTTACGTAATGAATTTCCAATTTTCAAGAAAAACAATTATTTTTATTAAATCATGATCTCCAATTTTCCTCGTTATTAAAGAAGATTTTGAAGTGGCCAATAATTGTCTTTGATAAAACCGAACTATTACCATTTGCCCGTCTAGGGGAGCTCATTAGGACCACAGAGCATGTAATTAGGACTTAGCGAGCGATTTCAAGTCGCTATGAGAACGTAGCGAATGTCGAGACTGCCGGCCCTGGGGTCCCGGACCTTTGAAAGGCGTACGACGGGGCGAAGCCAACTCGCAGAGGCCCCTTAGACAATTTTAAATGACGAGGAGGCACCAGCCGACGATTATCCCTATATATACTATGCAAATGCACCCAAGGATAACCCCCGGTTGGTGCGGGACTATTGTAGAACATGTAAACAAAACATATCGAGCTATGGATTTGCGTGGCTATAGTCGATCGGGTACCATGAACTATGGAAGAACTATGTCCCCTGTCTTACCAATGTTTTAAAATATACACAGTTAAAACGGCAGGGGGTGACTTGCACACTTATTAATGGGCCCCCGGAAACAGTCGCTAGCACATAGTGACGTAGCGACAAGGGGCAACATGTCCTGAGGTGCTTGAGGAGTGGAGAGGTATCCCATGGCTATCAGGACAATCCCGGAAGCGTACTTCCGGGATTGTCCTGATAGCCGTGACCCCAACCAACCAGCATCCCAACCAGACAGGCAAGCAAAATCCCAACCAGCATCTTACTGTAATACTTCCTTCCTCCGGGCACGTTTGCTCTTGCTATTATTATGTTTTAAACTAGTAGTAAACTCTTGAGATAGGTTTCCATTGTAAAAAATATAAACCGACCTATCAGAGTGAATGATACATAAACAGTGATATGCACTTACCTATTGTAATAGGTACCTACTTAAAGAAAAAAATAGATTATGTATTTTTACAAATGTGTTTTTAATCGCATTGAATGTACTCGTATAGCAGATATCAACTTAATAAGCTCTAACTATAGTATAGTTAAAATCTCGCTGCAGACTCGGTCATAAATCATTCGAGTGTTTCGCTCTCTTTCCCACTCACGGGCCTTATCGGCAGGCCACGCCCACACGTAGTCCTGTGCATTACTGCAGTCGATGAGTGATATCGATAGTTTTATATATTTATAAATGGGTGATAGAAATAAATACACATTTTTTTTTATTTTATTAAATGTGCTTTTCTTAAGTCTTCATCTTGCAGCAATTCTGCATGTTCCACACATTTTTGCCAATTTTCAATGGAGACATTGGAAATGGCTTCATCGACTAACTTCTCGACATCAGCTATCTTGAAGGTTTTGTTTTTCGTTGCAACTTCATTTTTTACTTGAGCCCACACCAACTCGATGGGATTGCACTGACAGTGGTAAGGCGGCAAGATACGTGATAACCTTAATGATTCTGTTATCGATAATGACCTTGAGTGCGCGCAACTAGCGCACATCCCTACTCCGATTATGATTTATGACCGAGTCTGCAGCGAGATTTTAACTATACTATAGCAGCAAATGAAATATTGTCATGGATTCTGTAAAAATATTGTAAGATTTACAGTAAATGATTATTAAGGTAGGTGATTCTACCTTCCGCCGGGGTCGCGGGTTGTTTGAAAGAGATACCGTCGCCCTGGCACAGGCAACTGAAGGAACACGGGTGGGTTTTACTCAGTAAAAGTCTGACACGCCCTCCCGCTCCGCCCAGAGCGGGAGAAGTCATTTGATGATTTCCCATCCACAAAAAAAAGGTGATTCTATCTACTTATTTATAAATCCTAATAATCTCACCTGCCATGTCAGATTCGCAAGTAAACTATAATGTGGAAATAGATAAAAAACTAAAATATGGCGTCGAAAAATTCCTCCGCATCGCTGTCGACTGGTAAAGTACCCAAGAGACTGGCGGCATTGCCACGTTGTATGGCAATGCTAAGCCGCTGGCCAAGGTAAAAGCCAGCCCTTGGGAATAGATTAGTTATAAATAAAAAAATAAAAAATTTGTCGGTAGTCATTCTCCTTTATTAATTCATTCACATTAGTCATTCGTCCTCATAAACAATTGGAATAGAATATAGGAAGTGTGCAGGGGGTAAAGTATTTTCTTGGTACCTAGCCCAACTCAGTAGGTACCAAATAACTGATATTACATGCGCAGAACAACCTACTTGTACGCCTCCTAATCATCTGTCCCCTACAACTTTTGTGTGCATACACGATTGCACTGATTACGATATTGCTATAAAGAGACTTGATGTAGGTACGGTCAGCAACAGAAGTCGGTTACTACTTTTTGACATCATCTAAAAATCTGAATTAACACAACATTATTCGATAAACTGCTTTTTTTCGTTTAACTGTTAAGAGTTTTTCTTAAAATTTTAAGTACCTAATTCTGTTCCGATTAAGATTAAAAAACTGCAAGTGTTAATCGACTTTTGTTGCTGACTGTACTATTTCTGAAGCTACCTAACGCCCCTACCTATATTCCAGGCACTCGACTAGCAAAACGAGCGCTTAATAAAACATACAACTATTGAAACTATAACGTTAATACGGTCGAATTTCGACCAACGGGCAACCACTTAATGCCACTAATTAATATGATTAGTATTGGTAGGTACCTACACACTTACCTAATTATTAAATATCGACTCTACTTGCATCATTTTTCATTAATCCATCATCAGTAAAGCTATATTAAACGCCCAAACTAATAAATAAACATTTGGACTACCGAGTTTATAAAATTAGAAGACCGAACTTATTTTCATGACCTACTATTAATATTTCAGCACATAACAAAATATTTTCATGTGTTCGAATATTTTCTGTTATGTGTATCGCGACCTTTATTCGTGCTATAAATCTCATAGCGTTCGCATTCAAATCAAATTCAATGCTAATAGTTAGCTGTGTCCACGGTTTCACCCGTAGTGTTAAATAGCCTATAACCTTCCTCATGAATTGGGCTAGCAAATGCTTTTTTCAAAAACACATTTTCTTCAAATCCGACTGGTTGTTCCAGAGATTGGCGCGTTCAAACAAAAAAAATCTTCAGCTTTATAATATTGTTATTAGTAAGTATACCTAGACAATTCATGAAATTGAAATGGTATAAGTTTATCGATGCTCCTTGTAAACTGACACATTCATAATTAGGTACGCACGGCTACAGATCAAGCTACAAATTTCTAGTATAAGCTGATCTCGCATTGTATAGGATTTCCTTACAATGAGAGGTCAGTATAAACTGGAAATGTATAGCTTGATGCGTAGCCGTGTGTACCTACCTAATTAATTGTTATGTATGACAGTATGACACTATTAGCTGTGAACATGTGAATCTGAGTAAAAATGCCGTAGTTCGCAGAGGAAGTATCTAATAGTAGGTCCCGTAATATTACTAAATTGCGTATCCCGCTCCGTATTTATTTGTGTACTGTGTAACTGTAGATAGACATTATGTCGTATATTATAGAGTCAAAAGATTATATCACAGTCCATGAGTCCAAGCCTCGCAAGGGCAGACATGTAGTGTGATACCTACACCTCGTTTTATTTTATCACAATATTAGGCAGGCTCTGTATAGGTGTTGCTATCCCGGTAAATCTACACAGCTCGGTCAGCTAGGTGATGCTCGTCAGATTTTAGGGTTCCGTAGTCAACAAGGAACCCTTATAGTTTCGCTATGTCCGTCTGTCCGTCCGCAACTTAGCTCAGAGACTCTTAGTACTAGAAAGCTATAATTTGGCATGGATATACATATTCATCCAGTCGACAAAGTGGTAAAATAAAATCATGAAAAAAAAATTTTTAGGGTACCTACCTACCTTCTGTAAGTACACGTAAAGTGGGGATGTTTTTTTTTTCTCGTCTACCACATGGTGTGGGGTGTTGTTGGATGGGTCTTTCAAAAATATTGTGGGTTTGTGAAAACTATTTTTCGATTTAGGGATCCTTTTCTGAAATATTTTGTGCTATTTTTTGTTAAAAGTTAAAAGGAAAACTATTACAGCTAAGTAGGTTTTTCTAGTTTACGAGTAATAGTCAACCAACTTACATTTACAGTCGGAATGTATGAGAAAACATGTTTTACTAACTACAATGTTAAGTTTGTTCTTGGGATAAATTCATCCCAACTACGGAACCCTTCATTGTGCGTGCTCCGACACTTGACCGGTTTTTTTGTGAATTGATGGGGTAGACATCGAACACATTGGTAATTAAACATTCACAATACTTACCTGTGATACTTACGCTGACAGAAAATTTAAATACTGGAAAAAGCGAACTGGGCAGGAATAAGAAAGTGACAGAGTCAATTACTTGCACATGCGAAAAAAAGAGAGCGCAACATTGCGCTGGAACCAAAATAAAAGCACTAAACCAAATAAAAATTGTTTAAAAATAAATTAAGCTATCTATCAAAAATATTTCTAGCCAAAGTTTTCAATTACCTAATACGCACATTTTGAATGCAATTTTGCAAGGAAATTACTTAAAATTTTAGAATTGCAGAAAAAAATTTAAAAAAGTAGAGGTTTTTTCGTAATTGAATTCTATCGAGGAAATTTGAGCCAATTGCGTTTTCCTTCAGTCAGAGTACCTATTAATCAAATAGTCAATAAACATATATCCAAAAACTAAATCCTTACATGCTGCAATAGTTCAATAAATGGTTACTGTCATAATTATTTCGACTCCCTGTAAATTGCTTGTGGCTACAGTCACATCTTTGGGGGGAACTACTTAGGGGAACCTACTTCATAATTTACCAGTAATAAACAGTTCCTGTTAATCCAGGACATGCAAATGTTATGCCTATCGTACATCCACTAATGCAGAATTGGGTGGGCATTTGAGTAAAAAACATCTTCAGTACCTAAGTATATCGCATTTAAATATTTCAGTATCTAAGGACAGATGATTCCAAAAATTAAAAACCGATACGAGAAGGCCGACTCCGTTTCCATTGAAACCTACGTAGTTTGATTTCCTGAAACGTGGCGAATGTTGCGTACCTTCTATATGTTGCCCACGTTATCTTGCTATCTAAGTAAATTACCAAAACAAAAATACACATCGTCATTGGTATCGCAGAGTTCACGCAGCAGCCCTCTCGACGAGGCGAGGGAGGCATCGACAACAACAGTCATTCGAGTTGGGCCCGCGCGCGATCGCGCCCGCATTCACCGCACTTGCACGAAACCATCAACAATTTCTAATACAAAACATTCGGAAACGACTACTATTTCCATCAACACGTATACGTCATTCAGAAATACTCTGCTAATATCCAAGAAGTATTTATGCATCAAATTTTATATTAAAATCAAGGTGTATTTTTAACTCTTGTTCAAGTGTTTCGGCATATTTGTGTGGAATATGTTTCTACAATATAACTTTTAACTTGGATCGTAAGTACCTTTGGATTTAACTATAACCGAGTAACTAAAGTTTACAAATGAGGAAATAATAATAAACTACTTATAACTTAACCTAATTTCCTTCCTAATAACGCCAAGCTTTATAATTTTGCTACTTGGGCTCTCTAAAACATTGGGAAATACATACTTAATACACAAACAAACGCCTTATTGTTGACTCTCTCTCTCAATTAATTTTCTCTCTATTTTCTTAATAAAGCCGAGAAGTGGTTAACCACAACCGCTTTTGTGTATGGTTGTACCAGCTTAATTAATGTCAAGAGTTGTAGACATTTTATTTTTATTTCCAATTACGCAAAATGGCTTTTCGATAGAAATTACTTCTCGTAAAGTCGTAATAGGTACCTATTTAATTCTGTGAAAGGAGATTTAAGGAGAAAAATAAATACCTAAGCGGTGTTTTGAGCTTTGTGGATTACTTACTTACTTTTAAACAATTGCCCATGTATTTTTCTTTAAAATTATTCATTGTACCTACCATGAACTTACGTGTTGATATACTTACATTAAAAAGCCTCATTATGTTAACGACAATTCAAAAGATATTATTCCTCAAATAAACATTCTACTCACTAACCATAGGAGACAATTAAATATTTCCAACAATAGGTAGGTACCTACCTCCTGCTTTTCTTTTGATCACGATCAGATTTACGTTGTATTTCTGGGATGTCTTTACTTTGGCCCTTTTACTACCTAGGTACATTATAATATTTATTTCTAAATTGCTCTCCCGGATTGGCGTTGTCGTCGAACATAATTATTGTTCTCGAATGTGATAAATAATATTAATTACATTTTTAAATAATAAAAAAAAAATATCATCACAAGCTCACAACACCAATTCAGTAGGTAAAGCACTAACTTAACTAGACCAGAGAAAATACTTAATTAGCGAAAACTTTAGGTAGGTAGGTACCTACTGTTTCATTACGACGAAATGTTTAGGTAGGTACCCACTTGTTCATAAATCGTGCTTGCTATCAATGCTAGCTCGGAACATTCCTTGTTAGTTACTCTAAATGGAATAGTACATTTTGATACAAGTGGAGAATTTTTGCTATTGCATTCGAGGCGGAATTAACACCCGAGCCGTAGCCGAGGTTGTTTTTGAGCCGAGAACTGCAATAACAAATGTTCACGTGTTACAGACGACGTTTTTCAATACACTTTTGAAGAAATAAAATAAAATAACGAAAAAATTTTTATCATGAATTATTAAGAAACTATGACTTAAATTTTCTTTTTTTTTCGCGCTTTGCATTCGCCAGGTTGAAGAAGAAACATAGAAAATATGAAAAATAGAAAATTCAAATATTTTTGAGTTTAAAACACAAATAAATGTTAATTTGTTCATAAACATTTTTTTTTTATTGTAATAATCATGGTTTTTGATAATATTCTATTTATAAACATTATTTAAATATTCAAAAAATATTAACGCCGTAAAGACGCATATCTCTTTGCCAAGATTAAAAAAAATCATTCACCTCCGAATACAGGCGGTGTGAATAGAGGCATTGAACCAATTTGGACTAAGTATAGGTATAAGTTATCTGTGGCAATTTTTATTCCCACACACGTGATGGAAAATGAAAAATCGCACGGGTGTGAAATACTTTGCATTGTGAACCAAATCGTAGTGCGATATGATCCAGTTTTCGAGGAAGTGTATTGAAAAATAATTTAATCTAAATTTTTTAAAAATAACGAGATTATTGGTAGGCTAACTGAGGCTGAGCTGTATTTTTTATATTATTATATTTAAGGTTTACCAAGACCAACAAACACTGTAAGTACACAGCACTACAGTCCTATGTCATGCAAGAGTTCTAACTCGCATGTAAACACGTATCTAAATTATAGGAAAGCACAGCAGTATTAATTAGCGTCTAGGTACTTTTACATAGTACAAAAGAAAATAATTTGTTTTTATAAACACGCAAACGCAATTGACAAGAAAAAATTTACTTACATTCATAAATTTACATTTTACATTCATTACTTTCTTAAATAATAATAATAAAAAGTTACTAATTCATAAAATCCTTATTTTAAATAGTACTTATTTTACACACAAACAAAAAGAGTCAACGTACGTACCTTTGAATTTCTTTCATACAGATTTTCCGACTCAAATGAAAATGGACATTGACTGACTGACACATTGACACCGAGGTCAAAAGCTTGGAACTCGTAGCAATAAACAAACTGCTTTTAAATTGTGAGGATTACAAAGTGCTTTAATAAATTAACTAAAAAAACCTGCCAAGTGCGTGTCGGACTTCGCACATTTATGGTTCCGTACCAAATCTGATTTATCTATATATTGGTATTCGTTAGTTTTACGTAATAATAAACATAGTACGTACGTATTAATAAACATTATCACAAATTTCAAGTTCTTATGTCAATGGGAAGTTAAAAAATTCTTCGGAACAAAATTTTGTAAAAAAAGCTGACTTGGCTTCTCATTCCTTTGTTTTCCAATACTTTTTAAAACAAAAATACGGTATTTATCTACTTATCAAGTTCTAATCTAAACAATGATATCCCACTCGAATGGGTAGGTCAAAAAATTTTTTTCGCACCCCCCTTTTGCTATATATTTTAATTGCTTTTAAAGGGGATTCCCCCTTTTAAAAGCAATTAAAATTATTTTTTAATAATTTGATGGCTTTGGGTGAACAAGATGCTTATACTGTGAAAATTTGATGACTGTAGTCAGTCGTTTGGCTGTAAAACCTGCGTGACAGACGACGGACAGACGGACACGTGAGTGACAGCAATAGGGTTCCGTTTGGAATCTTCGGGTACGGTACCCTAAAAAGGAAATAAACGGAATTGCAAATACTTAAAAAAGGTGTTGTACTCAAAAAAAAAAACCAGCCAAGTGCGTTTCGGACCACGCACAATGAAGGGTTCCGTAGTTTAATATCCCAAACACAAACTTAACGTTGTAGTTGAAAAACATATTCTTCATACATTGATATACGTTTCGATCAATTCTCCAACTGCAAAGTTAATTTTGTAATAAAAAAAAAATGTTTTTTCTGTGATAAAAACAAATCAAATCAATCAATCAAATTAACAATTTTCGGACTTTTTCCTTTACGTGTGCCAAATTTCATGATTGGTAAGTAGGCCTATAGGTTTTGATTTACTTGCGAGCTTGCATGCGAGTATCAAAATATGTCGCATTAATGGCCGTATCTTTTTATTGCGTTGACTTATAAGCTTGATTTTTTAGAGCTTCAAGGGCCCATAGACCTGCGTAAGTAGTTGATATTAATTTCAACTCGATACCTCCACGCGATCCTGAGAAAAAGGGTCTTGACAGACTGACAGACAACGGACAACGAAGTGATCCTATAATGGTTCCGTTTTTTTTTTCCTTTTGAGGTACGGAACCCTAATAACATATTAATTTTCTTTTGAACAATAAAAACATATAAGTAGGTACCTACCTATATTTCGTTTTTGAAAAAATAACCGTATATCTGAGAATACAAGATAGCAGGACCAACTTTGTACGCCACTAGTAGGTAAATTCTAAAGGTCTGTAACTATCTCGAGAGTGCACCTGAAATTAATCATTCCTACCAACTCACTACCAATTACTATACATATTATGTTTCACAGTAAAAGTTTAACAAGCAAAGTTTGTAAAATCTATCTGAAACGTGTAATTTCTAAAGTAAGAAAAAGCTTTGTAGGTATTCTTGTTCCTCTTCTTCGTACTTACCTACATCACGTTATCCATTCATCGATGTCCGCGTTCATTCCTAATTTCCTATATTAAATTCATTAATCACGATTTACGCGTCCAATCCAGACAATCGTCTGTGTGTCTATCCACACCGTTTTTTATATTTCTATGATCCACATCCAGACCGACATAGCTGTGCATTTTAGTATATATAGTATATTTATAGTATAGATGTGAGTGAGGTGTGGAATGGCAATCTGCAGAGCTGGAGTATAATTTTTTTTTTTTTTTACATATTATATTTGTATGGATTTTTTCACTTGTAGTTTGCGTTCGCTCACTGTCTGTAACGAGTTTTTAGATATTGTTAATCTATGAGTTTGTTCTGTATCCGATTGATCCCGCATCGGCCTTGTACTGAATTTAGCCCGAATCTCTGTTTCATATAGCAACGCTGATGATATTTTAACATTTCGATTAAAACATAGAAATGATTGTGTCATTACATTAAATTGGTTACTTACAATCAGATACAAAACACTTACTTAGGTGTTAAAGTGTCATGGTGGTAGCTACACTTAGGTAGGTAGATATGTTTCACATTACTCGAATTTTGTAGAAGAGATTTGATTATTGAAATTGAATAATTATTGTGAGTTTCTTGCCCGTTCTTCTCCATAGGTACCTACTATGCTTTGGAATGGGCGCCTAGCTTCATCTTTCTGACTGACCGACCCCTTGACAATTCAAAAGTGCCTGTAATTGGTTTAATTGAAATAAATGCTTTGAGTTTTGAGTTTTTGAGTTATGTTTTGTGTTATTAATTTCTTATATATTATATGGTAGGTGTAAACTTAAGTGCCATATCAATTGGCTATGAGATAGGTAGGTATAGTATAGTAAAAGCATCTAATTAGGTAAGTACTTAGGTACCATATTATTCCAATTGACAGCGCGAGCGCTATAAATACCTACACATATACATTATACGCATTCTACGTGGCCCCCTGGTGGTAGAGACATTTGTTTTCATCTCACCCCTTGAATACAGTCATTTGTTTCTATTACACCCGTTTTCAAGAGATTTGAGAATATAAACAAGGCGAAATGCCTAATAAAGAAGCAGTTGTGTTGTGTACTTGAGTTAAAATTAATTAGTGGAAAACTGGCGAAAATGTAGGTACCTATGCAAAAACAGAGGAAGTTTTCATAGGTACCTACTTACATTATTCTTTGCAAGTTATGAACATGCTGTCGGGTTGACTTGGACATGGACCCGCATCTTGAGCGACTTTACAATTGTGCGTCTACTTTTATTAAGTTAATTTTCAGTCAGTGCCAACTCGAAACATTTTCGATGATAATGCGTGAGTTAATCTGAGCAATCAAAATTACAAAAAAACCGGCGTGTCGGAGCACGCACAATGAAGGGTTCCGTAGGTGGGATGAATTTATCCCAAGAACAAACTTAACATTGTAGTTGAAAAACATGTTCTACCATACATTACAACCGTAAATGTAAGTTTGTACTCATAATATTGAGAGATTCACCATGTTATTTTATGACCACAGACTTCTTAAAGGTTTTCCTGTAATCTACAAGTAAAGAACTATTTTCTGTATTTTATTCAAAATTTTAGGATCAGTAGTTTCGGAGATAAGTATTTATTTTAAAATTATAAAGAATATATATTTAAGACCCTCATAGTAAGCCCTTTCATTTGATATGTCACACAGTTTGCAAAACTTTTTTTTAAATTTTCTTATTTGCCCCCCAAAAGTGACCCCCATATTCAAAATTCATTTATTTACCCTTTCGTGTTAAGGTCACAGTAATTCATATTTGTACCAAATGTCAACTTAATCGGTCCATTAGATTCGGCGCAAATTGGCTGTGACAGACGGACAGACAGACACGCGAGTGATCCTTTATGGGTTCCGTTTTTTCTTTTTGAGGTACGGAACCCTAAAAACCTCAATTATTAGTAAAAGACAGATGTGCAGAGTCTACCTTCCCAAACCTTTATTTACTATATCTTCCATGGTTACAATCGTCGTCGTAGCAATTTCCCAAGCAGGTACGTAGGTACTTACATAGATTTGTCTAGGTCGGCGTCCAGACTATCCAGATAGCTGAATATCTAAATGAAGTTAGGAACTAATCATAATCATAATCATAATCATAATCATAAATTTTATTTGTGGAACATAGGTATACAATAGGTGATACATAAAAAGAAAATAGTACGCTATGTTTTGTCTTAAGACATACAAATATGGTAACATGCAAAAATAAATACAGTAAACAGAATGTCAATAATAAGTCAGAATTATGCCAAATAGAATGTCAATATTAAAAACTAAACATTTATTATAAATCTTTATCGTTTAAAAACTCATCTATTGTATAGTAACATTTGTCAATAAGAAGTTTCTGCAGTACATTTCTAAATTTTGTCAATGGCATAATTCTTATAGAATTAGGAATGTTATTATATATTCTAGGCGCAATTCCGAAAAAGCTTTTGTACATCAAAGCAGTCTTACACCTTACGTTACATAATTTATTTTTGTACTGAGTACGTAATTCAGTTTTCTTCACTGCAGATAGTGTAATAAATAAATGAGGGTTTCTTTTTACAAAAAGTGCCGTTTCTAATATATATAGTGCCGGAAGTGTTAACAGATTTAAGGACTTGAAGTAAGGTCTACAACTGTCTGTGGTTTGCAGACCACACATAGACCTAATGCAACGCTTTTGTATTCTGAATACGGTCTCTCTATCAGTTGACTGTCCCCAAAAAATAACACCATACCGTAGAATAGAACCTACCAAACCGTGATATGCTGTCAATAATGTTTCAATATTAACTTTTTTCGATAATTGGAACAGGGCGTATGCGGATTTACTCATGCGCTTACATATATCCTCTACGTGGAGTTTCCATGTGAGTCTATTGTCGACAGTTATACCCAGAAACTTGCAACTAGTGATCTCTTCTATCAAACAGTCTTTATAAGTAACGGTGATCGTTGGGTTTGCGCGACGTTGATGGAAATGCATTATTTTAGTTTTACTTAGGTTTATTTTTAAGTTATTCTTATCCATCCACTTTATAATTTCACCTAAAGAGTCATTGATTTCATTTTGGTAGTCATTAGGATTAGTACACTCAATAATTGCTGTGCTATCATCAGCAAAGAGAACCATTTTGTGTTTTATCGCTTTTGTGAGGTCGTTAATGTATATTAAAAACAATAACGATCCCACTACACTGCCCTGAGGCACACCATATTTCACATGTCTAAATTCAGATGTGTATACAGATTCTGTCTTACTGATTGGGCATATTCTAGAGATTTCTGTACACTGCAATCTGTCACTCAGGTATGATTCTAAGAGTTTGAGTATATTTCCTCTTACACCATAGCTGTGCAGTTTTCGAAGTAGAATGTTATGATCTACAAAATCGAAAGCTCTTGTCATATCAGTGTAAATAGCACATATCGGATTTCTTTTATCTATGGAAGTCATAATATTAGATATTAAGTCAAAAAATGCCATGTTGACTGACGTGTTCTTTCGGAACCCTTTTTGTTCAGTGCAGAAAAGTTTATTTTTTTCAAAGTAATTATACAGAGTATTATATATTACTTTCTCTATTATTTTTGAAAATATCGGAATTTTGGCAATAGGTCTGTAATTATTTACATCTGTTTTCTCATTCCGCTTGAAAAGGGGTTTTATTACAGCTTTTGTAGCAACTGTAGTGCTATTCTGTAAACATCTCACCGTGATAACCCAGGTGAAGTGAGCGTGCAGTGAGCCGTCATTCCACCTGATGCTAGGGGTTGACACTATTGACAGCTCACTTTAAGATCACTTCTCTCATGTTTTCACGGTGAGATATTTACAGAATAGCACTACTGGACACGTTTAGGTTTTTACCTAGATTGTGATGTATATATAGGGTGAATGGTAATTAGTGACCGATACTTGAACACATGATTGTGCTCATGATAACAAACAACTTTTACTATGTGACCAAACCTGAAATCGCGAAAAAAAAAACAGTTGTCCCATACAGTCATGTTCGCATAACTCGTCAAAATGTAGGGTGCAGCTAATTTTTTTTTCGTGATTTCAGGTTTGGTCCCATAGTAAAAGTTGTTTGTTATCATGAGCATAATCATGTGTTTAAGTATCGGTCACTAATTACCAGTCACCCTTTAAACACATATACATATATTACATATACCCACCCCACCCTACTTTTATTTGATATGCTGTATACAGAAGCTGTTGGTGTACCTTTATAAATAAATAAATAAATAAATATACATATATTTTCATTTTTTTCGAGGAGGAGCTCATGGCTAAGTAATAACAGCCGCATGGGTCGATCGACCAGGTTAAGCTACGCTTGCCGGGGTTGGTCCGTGCAAGGGTGACCATCTTTACATACCGAGACTCCTCCGTGCCTCGGAAAGCACGTTAAGCCGTTGGTCCCGGCTGTCATTCGTGGATCTTTGACAGTCGTTACGGGCCGTCAGAAGCCCGAATGTCTGACAAACCAGTCTTACCAAGGGGTATCGTATTACCCAGTTACTGGGTTGTGGAGGTCAGATAGGCAGTCGCTCCATGTAAAATACTGGTATTCAGCTGCATCCGGTTAGACTGGAAGCCGACCCCAACATAGTTGGGAAAAGGCTAGGCAGATGATGATATATTTTCATTTTGTCTAAGTAGGTGCGAGGAAAAAAAACGGAAAACCTGAGTAAATAAATAAAACCTTAAACGGCGGAAGTACCTATAACAACCTTATCGGTAAATTATCGAGCCGTTTGGGGTTGAAACCCTCGGGCTGTGTGGGGTCCGAGTGCTCATGGTTTGTTCAACGAAATCTCCAAACGCTTCCCGGGACCTAAGGGCTGGCTTTTATCTTAGCCAGAGGCTAAGCATGGCCATACAACATGGCACTGCCGCCAGTCTCTTGGGTACTAGTGGAATGTTTCGACGCCATATTTTAGTTTTTCAATAGTTTTAGTTGGTCAGGATATTATATTTTTAACTAATAATTATTTATTATATTGAATAATTATTTTGAATAAAAGTTTGTACCTATACATAACATTTACCTAGTTGAGAGTCGATATGAAAGAAAGCTCTCGTATATTTTGGGTTGGGATAAATTGATCGATGCACAAAGGTTATTGCTAGTAAAACAGATACGACGAACATAAAATATCACAAGGCGGGAACTCGAACGCAAACCATGGCAAACGAGGCCGTTAACTTTTTACGCAATGGCAATTTGCGGTCGCTACCTACCCTAAATACACCGAGGGAACGTGAAGGTTGTTTCGCCAAACTACATGTTATCTTGCCAGTTTAGGAAGTCGCAACTTGTGTACAGGATGAACACAGCCCAGAATATGCTTGACCGAGATTTGAGATTTCTAGAGGAGACTTCGAGAGATAATGCTCGTCGTATGGGTGGTGGTATCACGAAAAATATTCTTACTTCGCTGACATTTAACCTTTTATACTGATTAAATCGTTTCAGACTGACATTTAACGCTATAAGTAAATAAGGGGGTCCTTATAAGATCTATATCCCATTCAGGTCAACATACATCGATGCACTTGTTCTGTGTGAAGTGGCCGCTAGCGTATGATGACTGCTATAGTGGCGATGAGCACCACGACGTCACCCAAGACTTCGCTTGCCAAGCTCGTGCTGTATCCTAAGCCCAAACCCTTCAAGATTATGGTGTTAGGCCAGTCTGGAGTTGGAAAATCAGGTAATTTAAGGAAATATACTAACATCAATTGTTATACCCATTAACACGATTTCAAACTTGTAGAGTCATACATACAAATAATTAGATAATGATTATTTTTCTTTTATAATTATTTTGTATACTTACTCGTACCTAGTCTAGATTAGTTTCGTGTCTTGTGAATAAATAATCTTTGTTCAGCAATAGAAAATTTTCAGTAGGCTTTCTAAACGAAACTTAATATCTAACGTCACTTTTATCTAAAGGTTCGAGTTAAAGTTTTGGTAGTCCTTTCTATAACGTAAATATTTTGTTAATTAGATAATTTCACTTTCAGCTCTTGTGGTGAGATTCATTACACGAAGATTCATCGGCGAATACGATCCCAATTTAGAGAAGATCTACGCATTCCAAACCGTCATTGATAACGAGATGGTTTATTTTGAAATATTGGATTCCGCTGGAGATTCACACGTAAGATTACACACTGACATAATATTGTGTATTTTAAGTATTATACAAATAAAACATTCTGAATACATTTTAAAAACCGTAGTCTAAACATTTTTCTGAAATCTCATTACGCACGCAATCTATCTCTTATCACTCAATTTTGCACTAAACAAACTGATATTGGTTTTGTTACAGTATGAAAATAAACACGATGATTCATGAATGTATTTTTACTGCACTCAGGAAAGTGAATACGCGAATCTCGAGAGCAACATACGTTGGGCGGAGGCGTTCATTCTAATGTATTCAGTCACGGACAAGTGTTCGTTCGACGAGTGCCACCGACTCAAATTCCTCATCAACTACAACAAGAGGAGACGCCGACTCGCTTCCTCCATGAGGGTTAGTCACGCACGACGGCTTCCAAGAAAAGTATTCGGTTCCTTTTTTGCGTGAGAAGATTTATCGCATGCCTGAAGATTTTAGGAGAAACATTAATTAACAATGGTACCATCATCGTACCTACTAAATGATTTAAGAGGTACCTACGCCCAAATACCTACTTCCAAATTCCTCAATCAACTCTGGTAAAAGTCTTTGGTAAAGGTCAGATTTTTCAATCAACCATAAATGCTACTATTTATATCCGTGGCACTGCGTGTTGAATAGTCAATAAATTTTCGGAGGTCGGTAATGCACATCAAATCAGCGAAATGTTGAATACAGAAAACCATTTCCTTACTTTTATTCAAACACATCCACTTTCTTTAATATATTATCATTAAGGTTTTACTTTAGATACTACTACTTACCGGTTTCGCACTTACTTACTAAACGTTCATTAAAAATTATAGTGCCAGTGTCAGATACACACTGCCTAGCTTTTTCCCAACTATGTTGGGGTCTGCTTCCAGTCTAACCGGATGCAGCTGAATATAAATATAATAATATATAATAATAAATATAATATTTATATAGCAGATACCTAATCAATATTCATGAAATAACTAATACTTAAAAGATGTGGTCGATTCTATGATAATAATCCAATTTTCGTACCTAACTCCATTCTAACGCTATCGATAAGATACCGTCTCTAATAAGGCTTCACTTTATTTTAAAGGAGGTCGAGTGATTGTTTCAGACGGCAAACGATGAAAAATATAAATATAAACAGAGGAGGAGCGTGCTTCGAACTCATAGGAATATAAAACACAAAAAAAACTTCTTTCATATATCTATGTTCGAACCAATTGTGTTTTTCATTTTATATCGGAATTCTTAAGTTGGCCTGGCTTTTAGGCGTTCGCCTTTATTTACTTGCCTTATGCAAATAATACTACTACATAATATTAAATAGGCAAAATTGTGTGTGTATATTTGTATGTTTGTTACTTCTTCACGCTCAAACGACTCTACCGATTTGGATGAAATTTGGTATGTAGATAGCTTATACTCTGGATTAACTGTATATTTTCACGAAATTGAACATGAAGCAATTCACATACAAATATGTTAGTATAGCGTGCATAGATATCTCTTTTGTTGACTGTACACACAAATAAACAGACAAACAGAAAGGAACAGAAAAATATGTACAAAGACTTATTTATAAGAAATCTCTTCCAGCATACCTGCCATAGGACAGAGGATAAAAAGAGATGTAGAGAACGCGTGTAAGAGTCAATCAATCTGCCTAGCTTTTTCCCAACTATGTTGGGGTCGGCTTCCAGTCTAACCGGATGCAGTTGAATACCAGTATTTTACATGGAGCGACTGGGTAATACTATACCCCTTGGTAAGACTGGTTGTCAGACTTTCGGGCTTCTGACGACCCGTAACGACTGTCAAAGATCCACGAATGACAGCCGGGACCAACGACTTAACGTGCTTTCCGAGGCACGGAGGAGTCTCGGTATGTAAAGATGGTCACCCATCCACGGATCAACCCCGGCAAGCGTAGCTTAACCTGATGGATCGACCCGTGCGGCTGTTATTACTTAGCCACGAGCTCCTCGTGTAAGAGTGTGTGGAGTTATTATTATTTCAAGCCGAAAGAGTATTTTTATTAATAGGTCTTTACCTATGAAATTGCCGTTTTGTATGAAAAAATTTAAACGAATTTTTTTCATGCATTTTTTATTTATATTAATCGAAGTAATCACCCATGCAATCAATGCATCTTTGCCAAGGCAGTGGCAGTTTATTGATGCCCTTCTTAAAGAAATCAGCTGGACGGGAGGCAACAAATTCTTCAAAGGCATTTTGTACTGACTCTCGGGTATTGAATTTTTTTCCCGCCAAGAAGTTATCCAAATTCTGGAAAAAGTAGTAGTCTGTAGGCGCAAGGTCTGGTGAGTAGGGCGGATGACGGAGAGCTTCCAACCCCAGTTCTTGCAACTTGGAGACCGTCTGCTGTGCAGTATGAGGTCGCGCGTTGTCGTCCAGGAGCAGCGGAGACGAGCGATTGACCAATGCTGGTTGGAGATGTGCCAGCTTCTCCATCATTGTGTTCAGTTCTTCACAGTACACATCTGAAGTAATGCTCACCCCGTTTGGTAAAAAGCTGTGATGAATCACACCGCCGCTAGACCACCAAACAGTGACCATCACTTTTCTAGGGGTAAGTTTTCGTTTAGGGCATTGTTTAGGTGCTGAACCAGGATCCAACCAACTTGCTGAGCGCTTGCGGTTATCAAACAGAATCCATTTTTCATCGCAGGTAACAATGCGGTTCAAAATTCCTTCATTTGTGTGTCTGTTGCGCAGTGCAAGGCCCGTCTCGACGCGTACTTCGCGCTGGCGATCATTGAGTTCGTGGGGCACCCATTTGTCAAGCTTTTTTACCTTGCCAATTTGACGCAAATGGACCAATATTGTTTTGACGCTAACGTCGAAAGCTGCTGCTAATTCAGCCGTAGATTGTGTATCATCAGCTTCCACAATCGCCTTTAATTCGTCATTGTCGACCAAAGTCTTCGGACGACCGCGAGGTTCATTTTTCAGGTCGAAATTTCCAGAACGGAAGCGAGCAAACCAATAACAAGTGGTGCGTTGGTTTGTAGTGTTAGCTCCGTAAACGTCGTTGATGTTGCGTGCCGCTTGTGCCGCGTTGCTGCCACGACGGTACTCATATTCCATAATTACTCGAATTTTTAACGTATCCATGATGGCGAAAAAGATTGAAATGCGATGAAAATGTAACACTAATCAATAAACAAATGACTACTTTTGGAAAAAAAAATCCATGTTTTTAAAATAAAATTAATTTGAAATTAGAATTCTTAGCCAAACAAAAATTATTTTGATTTGAAATGGCCAGTACTGTAGAACGGCAATTTCATAGGTAAAGACCTAATATGTTTTAGTGGGTTCTGTATGGCTAATTCAGTCACGCAAAGGAAAATGCAAGTTATAATTCTCTTTCCTACGAATCTAAAGCTTTTTACCTAACTATACGGCAAAGGAAAACAAGGGTTATGATTTTAACTGGCTATGAATGCATGTTCATCTGTTCCCTCTTATCTCCTAAACTACTCCACGTATTTTTTTTGTTTTCAGGACTGTGCGATAGAGACCCCTGTTGTGATGGTGGGCAACAAGGTGGACCAGGTAGGCGACCGCATGGTCACCACCGAGGAGGGTCAGCGGCGCAGCAAGGAGATCGGCTGCGTCTGCTTCCACGAGATCTCCGTCAGAGAAAGTATTGATCAGGCAAGTAACTAACTATTTTTTTTTGTTTTCGGGTTTAAACCTTCAAAAGCCGCCCGGGCTTTGGGGATAAGACCGGAAAGTGTGGGATTTTTACCCCACTAAAACCACCCCGATGGTCAATAGTTGCACGTGGAACACCTTACAACATAAATAAGTCATCTTCGTTAGGTAGCAGATTTCCAAAACATTGAAACTTACCAAAGTGTGTCCTTGAATAAGAGCTAGATAAGGACCTATTTCGGTTCAGGTTATGCACAATTACAATTGTCAGCGCTTCTCCTAACAATTACAGCAATAAACTATGTGTCTGTCGTTCCCAAAGCATGTTTCACCATGTTTAAAGTTTGAACTACTTACTATTTACCTACTCTAAGAATACACCTAGTCGCGAAAATATTGTGAGTCAACCTAAACGTAATATTTCTAAAAGTATTCAAAGGAAATGCAGTCGAATGATTTTCTGCTAAACTGGATGCTTTCATCGCGTTCCCGGCAAGCTATTTTCTTATTTCTGTGTGTGAAGTTACGCGTAGGTACACTACAACGCGATTGATGAAACAAGGTCTCGTTTTTAGGGTTCCGTACCTCAAAAGGAGAAAACGCACCTTGTAGGCACTTCGTTCACTTTTGTCGGTCTGTCAGTCTGTCATGACCCTTTTTCTCAGGAACGCGTGGTATCAAGTTGAAATTAATATCAAATACGTAGGTATATGGTCCTTTGGAGCTCTAAAAAAATCAAGTTTCTAAGTCAAAGCAATAAAAAAATACGGCCATTTATGCGACATATTTTGATACACGCAAGTAAATCAAAATCTATAGGGTAGATCCCGTTGACCTAGAATCATGAAATTTGGCAAGCAGCAAGGGCTCATAGCACAAGTAAAAGAAAAATTCTGAAAATCGTTAATTTGTAGTTTTTCACGTTTAGAAATACACACATCAAAAGTGTCTAGGGATCAAGCATTTTTATGCGGATTTCTTGAGATTGAGATGTGGCTTTGTAATAAATTTATGATTTTATAAATTTATATGGATCCTGTTTGGTGCATTTCATAATTTGAATCAGGAACTGTGAATCAAATTCGAGTAAAAGATGAAAATCAGCTGTCAATATTTTCCCTATAAAAACATACAACGCATTGAAGACATTATTAGTGCTACTGTTTCCCTACTACTGATTAAAACCAACGTTATTATGGAGCGGCGACGTCATTTAAGCAGGGAAGAAATGCTCAGAGCCGTGGGAATGATAGAAGCTGGTTCCCGGCAACGTACTGTGGCTTTAGCTCTGAATACAAGTCAGAGTGTTATCAGTCGACTTTGGACACGTTACCGAAGCACTGGTACCGTGGCTGAGCGCCATGGAGGACGGTATCGCTGCACCACACGGAGACAAGACCGATACATTCAAATCTTAACTCGAAGAGCTCCAACTATAACCGCCATGATGTTAGCCGTGAGGCTTCATCACTCTTCAGGGAACTTAATTAGCGACCAAACAGTCAGAAACCGCTTGCATGAAGTGAACCTTCATTCCCGAAGACCGCTACGGGTACCACCTATAGCAATGCACAATCGTAGGATTCGATATCAATGGGCTCTTGAACACAGAAATTGGGCAGAAGAACAATGGCGTTTCGTGTGCTTTTCTGATGAGTCTCGTTTTGGTATGAGACCGGATACAAGACGTATACGACACTGGAGAACCCCTGGACGCCAACAGCGATTAAAATCCTGCCAGGAAGTCCATCCTTATAGTGGTGGAACCATCATGGTATGGGCGGGTATTTGGATCGGCGGAAGAACTGAGTTGATTTGGATCAGAGGCAACCTCAACGCTCAAATTTATGCTGAGACGATTGTATCAGACGTCATCGTTCCTCTACAAGTGCAAATCGGTCCCTTATTTCAGTTAATGCATGATAATGCACGACCGCACACCGCAAGAGTTGTAAGACAGACTCTCGCCGCAGCTAACATCAATGTCCTGCCCTGGCCTGCTCAGTCGCCAGACTTGAACCCGATTGAGCATGCATGGGATATGCTACAGAGAAGAGCTCTGCCGAATATGGAGGGTATCCAGTCGCAAGAAGACCTTTTTTTGTTGTTGCAACGAACATGGGCGGCCATTCCACAGCGTGATTTGGATGAACTCATTTTGAGTATGCCAAACCGATGTTCTTGTGTTGTTAGTGTTCGCGGTAGAAACACGGATTATTAATTGTTTAAGTTACCCAATAAAATTTTAAAGAAAACTGTTATTTCAGTCTTTTTTTCGAACTTTAATGTTAGTGGTTCAAATGTCAAAAATCCCTTTATTAGGAAAATGGCAAATTTCTTTATTAATGCAAAGGTGACTTGGTTTATCGTTACTGTGACAAACGAAAACACTTTATTTGATGAATCCTTAAAGAAAATTTTAATTAATATCAATCAGGAGAAAAGTTATTGCAAAAATATATGTTGATCCCTAGACACTTTTGATGTGTGTAGTTTTTTGCGATTACAAAAAATTTACCGTGAAGTATACTCGTATCAATCAATGTAAGAACATGTGTTTCAACCACAGAACCTCTTTATCTTTTCTGTAGTCTCGACTATGTATGTTTGTTTTTGTAATGCTTTATTCAGAATTAAAATAATATTTACGTAATAATAATAACATAAATTAATAAAAATAACAAAATTATATTCTAACTTAATTATACTAAAAACCCCTCACACGAGTTCGGTGTGAAGTAATTTTACCTAATATTGTACGTAGTATGAGTTCTATACCAAGAAAATATTTTTTTTATTATTAACGTTGTTCCATCACTATTAAGTAATAATAAAAAAATATTTTCTTGGTATAGAACTCATACTACGTACAATATTAGGTAAAATTACTCGGACCCGATTCACACCGAACTCGTGCCGTCGATAAATTCCTCCGCATCGCTGTCGACTGGCTACCCAAGATATTAGCGGCATTGCCATTTGCCACGTTCTATGGCAATGCTTAGCCTCTGGCCAAGGTAAAAGTTTGTTTTTGGGATGAATTATTTTCAACTATACGGAACCCTTCATTGTGCGTGGTCCGACACGCACTTGGCCGGTTTTTTTTCTGCGTTATGTTCGTGTTTTATAATGCTAGAAATTTAGTGCGTGAAGTATTTGATGCGTTGTAAGCCTGAAAGAGAATAACACTCATGAATAAAATTTAACCTACATGCAGACAGTGTAGCGAACTCTCTACTTACAGCTTTCAGGGAATACACGAAGAGAATTTGAGGAATACGTATTTGCCTTTACATCGGCAGTGCGGCAGTTTGGTATGTCCGCTTGGTAAAGGTTTTCCGCATGAATAATCCCATGTTTCCGCACCGACGCCCGAATTCGCAAACACCGTTCATGTCAATAACGCCTCGGAAAAACAAATCACATAAAACCAATATGCCATGTGTCAGGTTAATATCGAAGCCATATTTTGTTAATGAACACGTACAAAGCATGTGATAAAGCAATAATGGGTGCTTAAATTCTACGCTCGCCAACCAAAAGGAGAACAAAAAAAAATAATGTCAGCTTAATAGTCTATTATTTCTTTTTCTATTATTTTTTTTTCTTTTATCAATTTTTTTTTTTTGTCAACTTATTAATCTATTATTTTTTTTATTTCTTTTAGGGGCAACAGCCCCTAAAAGATTTACAGAGGAAGTTGTATCTATTGTATCCGCCTGATTTAATGAGACGACATTGCTACTAGTCGTCGCAATGTCGTCCCTGCCTTGTTACTTACCTACAGTAACTACTATATAGGTACAAGGTGTAACTTAAATAACGCACAACCTCTTAAGGGGTCAGGGACCAAACCTGACATTGTTCCCTACATTTTGACGAGTATGATGCGAACATAAATGTAGGGAACAGCTGATTTTTGTTATTGTTCAAAATGAATAGAATAGAATGCGTTTATTAATCAGAATATTGTACAAAGCTGTTATATATGATGAGAACAATGACCCCTTAAGAGGTTGTGCGTTATTTAAGTTATACTTGTAACTATGTTATAACGTAACGTAGTAAATTATTTACTAATAATATTAGGTCTTTACCTATGAAATTGCCGTTCTGCAGTACTGGCCATTTCAAATCAAAATAATTTTTGTTTGGCTAAGAATTCTAATTTCAAATTAATTTTATTTTAAAAACATGGTATTTCCAAAAGTAGGCATTTGTTTATTGATGAGTGTTACATTTTCATCGCACTTCAATATTTTTCGTCATCATGGATACGTTAAAAATTCGAATAATTATGGAATATGAGTACCGTCGTGGCAGCAACGCGGCACAAGCGGCACGCAACATCAACGACGTTTACGGAGCTAACACTACAAACCAACGCACCACTTGTTATTGGTTTGCTCGCTTCCGTTCTGGAAATTTCGACCTGAAAAATGAACCTCGCGGTCGTCCGAAGACTTTGGTCGACAATGACGAATTAAAGGCGATTGTGGAAGCTGATGATACACAATCTACGGCTGAATTAACAGCAGCTTTCGACGTTAGCGTCAAAACAATATTGGTCCTTTTGCGTCAAATTGGCAAGGTAAAAAAGCTTGACAAATGGGTGCCCCACGAACTCAATGATCGCCAGCGCGAAGTACGCGTCGAGACGTGCCTTGCACTGCTCAACAGATACACAAATGAAGGAATTTTGAACCGCATTGTTACCTGCGATGAAAAATGGATTCTGTTTGATAACCGCAAGCGCTCAGCAAGTTGGTTGGATCCTGGTTCAGCACCTAAACAATGCCCTAAACGAAAACTTACCCCTAGAAAAGTGATGGTCACTGTTTGGTGGTCTAGCGCCGGTGTGATTCATCACAGCTTCTTACCAAACGGGGTGAGCATTACTTCAGATGTGTATTGTGAAGAACTGAACACAATGATGGAGAAGCTGGCACATCTCCAACCAGCATTGGTCAATCGCTCGTCTCCGCTGCTCCTGCACGACAACGCGCGACCTCATACTGCACAGCAGACGGTCTCCAAGTTGCAAGAACTGGGGTTGGAAGCTCTCCGTCATCCACCCTACTCACCAGACCTTGCGCCTACAGACTACTACTTTTTCCAGAATTTGGATAACTTCTTGGCGGGAAAAAAAATCAATACCCGAGAGGCAGTACAAAATGCCTTTGAAGAATTTGTAGCCTCCCGTCCAGCTGATTTCTTTAAGAAGGGCATCAATAAACTGCCACTGCGTTGGCAAAGATGCATTGATTGCATGGGTGATTACTTCGATTAATACAAATAAAAAATGCATGAAAAAAATTCGTTTAAATTTTTTCATACAAAATGGCAATTTCATAGGTAAAGACCTATTAGTACCTAAGTATAGGTAGCATTTCTTGACTAATGGAAGATATGTGTTTATCCGGATACTATGAAACAGGTCAAACAGCTCTGTTAAGTAGATAGATCCTAGCTTACACATCCCTGACGAGAAATATTTTATACTAGCACATCCCGCGCGGCTTCGCCCACGTGGATGTCGATTAATATCCCTCGGGATCAAAAATTCTTCCTTTTTCCTTGTCTAAACTTTAAAGGGAACCTCTGTGCAAAGTTTCAGCTTTCTAGGTGCAATGGTTTGGGCTGGGCGTTGATGAGTCAGTCAGTTAGGAATAATGTTTTTTAACCCCCGGCGTAAAAACAGGGGTGTTATAAGTTTGACCGCTTTATGTGTGCCAATAAGTAAATAAAAACAAAAGTTTTGCAAACTATACCGTGTGACGGTGTGACATATCAAATGAAAGGGATATAATGAATATATTTTTTTATAATTTTAAAATAAATCTTTTTAAAGTTATTTAAGAAAATAGACGAAAATTTTCCAATTTTGAAAAAAATACAGAGAATAGGGAACACCTATGAGAAGTCTGTGTTCTTAAAATACCATGGTAAATCTCTCAATATTGTGAGTACAAACTAATATTTACAGTTGGAATGTATGGGAGAACATATTTTTCAACTACATTGTTAAGTTTGTTCTTGGGACAAATTCATCCCAACTACGGAATCCTTCATTGTGCGTGGTCCGACACGCACTTGGCCGGTTTTTTTTTATCAATACTTAACTCTATTTACAGTACGATGGTGGCATTAACATTCTGTACTAATAACAACGCATTTCTATATTGTTAAATTGTTTAAAAAAATTTAAATAAAAATTAAATTTAAAATTTAAAAACCCCCCAACGCAAAAAAGAAAAGCGAACATTTAAAAAGTCAAAAATAATTCCTATCGTTGAGCCATCAAATTCGATTGAATTTGATTCCTATATATATGTATATTTTAATTACAGAAATTGATGGATGGCACGATAAGGTTTGCTTATTGAAATGGCGCTATAATGTCGCGGTGGGGTACCGCTTAAGTAAGTCAGACCCTTCATTTGATTGACTATTACTATTATATCTACATATAAGTTAGGTACCCCACCGTGACATTATAGCGCCATTTCATTGAATAAATAAAAATAATAATAAATTTTTATTAACAAATGTGGTTACAACTCATCTATCCTAAACAAAAACACAATGTGCAAAGTTTTGAGTATTTCAAAGATAGAGTAAACGACGATGTCTGTGCTAGTATTAACTGTGTGACAGACACCGGCGCCGGCGCCTTCCTCCTACAACCTTAAGTAACAAGCGACACCGTGACATACGGACTCGCTACAGGAAAATTAGAATGTTACAAATAGTTCTGGTACAAATTCAATTACGTTCGTGTAAGTTTAATTAAAACAATAAAAATTTAATTTAATTGAATATAACTACTAATTTGATTGAAAAATAATTTATTAATTTCAATTTTTAAGGGTTGCAAGGAAATACGTGAATGCGTGTGTGTGTGTGTTGTGTGAGAGTGTGGGAGCAAACCTTATCTACCTAGGTACCTATCTAGGTACCTATCTAGTACCTATCTAGGTACCTAGGTTTACTCAATCGAAACTGATGGCTCAACGATAGGTATTATTTTTGATTTTAAATTTTAAAAATTTTTAATTTATATTTATTAAAATTTGACGTTTTTACCGTCACTTCTAGAGGACCAAATCTATTACGACCTAATTCGAAAGTGATCCATTGTTACACACAATATGCATCGAGCGGTTTGTCGTGGAAAATAATATTATACTTAGAATAGTTTGAGTACTTACCTACTTATATTCGGATCACGATACCTCAAAAGATACGTGCCTTATCTCCTATCCCAAAACAATCGGAACACTTAGATTGAAAGTCTCGTAAGGAGAAGAGCATTTAAGTGGAATCTTCATTAGGAGAGCAACGTTTACCTAATGACTTAAAACCAGGGCTACCAAAATGCAGAATAAAGGATATCAACAATAAAAAAATATATTTTAAATTCTAAACAAAGTAAATCTTATTTAGGTATACTTATCTATCGTCAAACAGCATTGTAGTCCACGTTTAAAGAGGGTGTGCACGTGCAGAAATTACAGGCACATAATCACAATGAGATTACATAAGTAGGTACACCACATCGGCTACCGCCGCGGTCCATGATTTTGAAAAACCAAGTTTTATTACGTGAATGGACCTGTTTACCAACCAATTTACATAAAAAAATATTCAGATGATGTCTTACAGAATCGGTGAATCTGTACCAAACCACATAAATTCGGAAACCCTTGTACCTACCTAACGGAATTGGCTTAGATATTGCGGCTTTGTAGCTTATTTACATAGGTGCGTACCTACTTACTTAATTACTTGCTCAACGGGTATGTACACAGTAGAGTAATTTAACTTTGCAATCCCACCCAATTTATAAGTGAGGCTGTTGCTGACATGTTCGATTTATTTTGGGCTGAGCGTGATCCGTATCCCTCAGTCAACGGAGCTCTACAAACACAAATATTCCGAAATACATTTCAATAGTCAACCTCGTTATTCTTCAACCTCAACCTTACCTTCTTAGAATTCTTTCAACCTCCATTTGTTAGAACTTTAGCGTAATATTTTGTTTCCAGAAAGAAAATACTTCACGTTTCGCATTAATTTATGATGGGACTTTTTGTTGAAGATTAATCAAGTTTCCAAAGTATATTAATTCAGATTTTAATATTTATTAATTTTTCAACACTTGCCTTCTGTTCAATAACAGGGACCTGTAAACAATTTCAGTAACCTTATCATATCAACAAATTGTTCAGATTTACCTCTTATACACTGAGCTTAGGTAGGTATAGGTTCGGTATACCTGCGACGTGTAAGAAGTAGGTATGCGTTAAGTCATGAAGTAAGCTTGTAGTAAGTTTGCTTGTAGCTTTATTTTTACTGGAGCAAGATTGGTGCTTCCTGTAGACATGCATGATACAGATGATGCTGGTTAGTGTAGCGTAAACATCTGAGTAGTCAGATGTTTTATTTTTATCATTCACCTCGTAGGTGTTATAACGGAACACTGGGACAGCGAGTTTTATATATTATTTATGATATCTAAGTATCTTTAAATAAGTGTAGAACACGAATCACCTTTACGATAATTGTTTTCATCGTTGTTTTTTGATGGGGCGATTGTGACAAGATTTTTTGTAACATCCCTTTTAGGACTAGGATTATCGATGCTTTCTAAAAAATTTGATTAGGCATGTATTTAATCGAACTTGTAATACCTAATTTTGCGCTCCTGAAAATATTGTTGAACACTCTAATATAATGATTGCACCTCTTTTTGTCAACCTCAAATAATTACTATGTTGAGGTCCTAAAAATACTAAATAGCGAAGTACCTGCGACCAACTTGGATGTAGCGCTCGCCGGCCGCTGCCGCGGAACCGCTAGCTTCTCTGGCTAGCTTCACAGTTCTAACCTAACCTAACAGTTTCATCGGGGTTCTCTAGCTTAGCTACTGCGACCAACTTGAGAATAGGTTTTTTGGAAGTCGGTTGTTTTTTTTTTGTAAAAAAGTTTTTTTGTTTTTCAGTTTTTAGTGCGGCAGTCTGTAATTTATCTAAGTTACAATAGCCAAATGTCAACTGCTCATCACCTTTTACAGAATATTGCTTTTCCCGATACAAGGACGTTAATTGTTGAGGAGTTCTCCCAGTAAGGAACCAGGAGAACTGGAACTGATGGTGATGTCATCATCAGCTCCACTTCAACATATGTATTGTATGAGCATAAATTGCTTAGCAATAATCGAATCGCAACCCGTGAAATACGTATTATTGAGTAGTTCCGATGGCCATCTGTGGTCTTCCTCATCAGTTTAACTTCACCAAATGGTGCTTTCCGGGAGCAAATGCACGATTTACAATAAAAAATACCCAAATCCCCAAATACCCAAAAAATTCAAGGTTCCCCTCAACTTCGCTGGGATGCCATCATCAGACCCTGGTTTCCTTATCATGGTACCACCCTTGGTCTCCTTTCCAACAAAAAATGAATCGTCAAAATCGGTTCATAAACGACGAAGTTATCCGCGAACACACATAAAAAAAAATATATATTATATACGATCGAATTGAGAAACCTCCTTTTTTTGAAGTCGGTTAAAAAAGTGTGCATCATTTAGCGCAAAGTTTTTAGAGGAGCAGTTAATTATTTCTTATTTAATTATAAATGCAATACAAATGCCTAACCTACAGCTATCCTGATAGCTATACATCGTGTCGTTTTGCATCCTCGTCTTTCAGAGTGAGATATAGAACATCAAACCGAACAACTTTCTCCATGGAAACAACATCGTAATCGCGTGAAAATTTTCAACTGTCCCATAGAAATCTTCAATACCCACTCGACGCAAATGTATGGGATTGCTGATTATTTTTTCGCGATTAGGATGTTGGTGCCATGGAGAAAGTTGTTCGGATTGATAGTCTATAACGCACCCTTAAATTTGACGAAGATGCAAAATGACACGTTATATATATTCCCACAAGACAAGGGGACAGTTCTTCCCGACAGTCGCCGACTGGTTTCGTATAAAAGCGACCCATCATTAAATTACCGTATCCCTTCAAACGTAATAAATGCACAAGTTTATTTTCTGCTCTATAACAAGTTAACGAACCCGGGGCCTGTGCATAATATGATGTGACGGACTGACAGATACCCAGGACGGCCCTATGGTTTAAACTTATCATTAAATATATTCTATTTACAGCATTCGGTTATTAATAGTGTTACGTAGACGCTCACGCCATCTGTTATCGAGTAGCAGAACTACGCAATACGTCTTTTCCTGACAGAGTTTTCTAGAGCCTTCTAAACCCTTCCAGATTTTTCTGGATGGTTAAGTGTGGTTTTGCAGCATTCTAGATCATTCCCGTAAAAGTACTAGAATGTTCTCGAATTATGTACTCGAACTTTCTAGAGCTTACACTCGTCACATAAATAGAGGGTTGCTAGTGGTGTAAAGCAGTTCAGCTAGGAATGCGAAACAGTGAACAACAGTGAACTAACAGTGAGCTACAAGTGATTCTGCTTAAAGTTTCTGATTACTGTATTTGTGACTATTTAAATATAGTGTGTTTTTGGTGTAAATTGGCATAAATTTATTTATCCCGAACCCCAGCTCGTAACAATAGGTTTATGAACGAAGATGCAGTCTCAGAGTCCCAGCATCTTAACTGCTACTTTTATTCTTATTAATCACTATAATTTCTACTATAACGAGCCCAGGTGATGCTTACCAATACTGGGGGCGGTATTTGCCATATAAAATTAGTTTTCACTGTATGCAGAGGATGCCAATGAACCTGTGGGCCTAGCACGAATGCGCGGAGTAACCGTAACGTACTTCGATCGATAATAAAACTGAAAAGAGTCGTTTCTCACATAATATTTACTTAGTTTTAAGACTTTATTCATATCTACCACTTATGTATGCTAGTCGCAATTTAAACTAAAGTGCTATGATATAGTTGTATCATCGATTCAAAAATCGTTGGAATTTACTTTACGTGTACCTACGCCTCGCATTCGTGCTGCAATTTAGGGTGTAAGTGTAAACAGTGGCAATCTTTTAAGGGGTCATTGTACTCATCATTATGAACAACTTTTACTATGGGACCAAACCTGATATCGCGAAAAAAAATCTGCTGTTCCTTGCGCGATTTCAGGTTTGGTCCCATAATAAAAGTTGTTCATAATGATGAGTCCTTAAAAGATTGCCACTGTTTACACTTACACCCTGTCTAGAGGGTGACTGGTAATTAGTGACCAATACTTAAACATATGATTGTACTCATGATAACAAACAACTTTTACTAATGGACCAAACCTGAAATCGCGAAAAAGAAATCAGCTGTTCCCTACATTTTGACGAGCTATGCGAACATAAATGTAGGGAGTAGCAGATTTTTTTCGCGATTTCAGGCTTGGTCCCATATTAAAAGTTGTTTGTTATCATGAGTACATTCATGTGTTTAAGTATCAGTCACTAATTACCAGTCATCATATATACAGGGTTACTAGTAATTCGACGTATATCCGTCAGGGGCTGATAAGGGGACCAAAATGCAACAAATTGAACCCCCCATATGTATGGCCGAAATTCAATAGTTTTCGAGATATTTGAATTTTAAGACTTTTTCGATATTTACCCATAATTTGACATTTAATTCCAAATAAATAAAAATACATATTTGAATGGGTACCATTAAAAATGATGTTTTAGCTGGCACTTCAATTAAGCTATTAACTTAATTAAAACTGCTTAATTTAACAAAATAATTAAAATAATGAGCGATTTAAGAATAATATCTTATTAATATTTTAATTTTACGCTTCAAAAATGTTGTCTCGTCACAAAAATTACTATGACATTAATCGTACAAATAACTAAAACAACTTGCCTATTTTGTAAGCTTTCCAAAAAGGTATAAAAGTCAATTTTAAAATACATAATTCGTGGCTTGGCATGTGTTTGAACCGGCGCGGCAGCGCGCGGTGCGGGGAGAGAAATCATCTGTGTTTTTAGTTTATGATCCTCGCTAAAACAACCGATTTTACTGGCGAAATTCTTCGTGATGGAGCGAGGTGTGCGGGCGGGGAGTACACGGCGTCTGCTGCGCTCGCGTCGCCTTCCTTAGTAAGTTTCGACTCTACGCCGCGCAAGCACGTGTGTTGTTATCTTGCTATTAACCAATCTCTCATCGCATTAATTTGTTATCGATCATTATTGTTAATTCTTGTTTCTCTTGTTATTCTTTTTGTCATCATTGTTATTTCGGATAACATGGCTTCGTATTCTAATATCGAATACGCAGACATAATGTTTTGTTATGGTTTTGTCGATGGAAACGCGGCTGCGGCTCGGCGAGAATACCAACGCCGCTTTCTTAATCGTCGACTTCCCCACGTTACTGTTTTCGGGAGCACCTATCGACGATTGTCTGAAACTGGCAGTGTTCAGAGAGCACGAGTCAACGCTGGCAACCTCGACGGTAAACGGCTGACGAAGAGGACACCATCCTTCAGTGTTTTATTGATGACCCAAACATCTCAACGAACATTGTTGCAAGACAGCTCGGTATGTCCCAGTGGAAAGTGTGGTCGGTAGTACATCTATCAGGTAGACACCCATACTATTATCAACCTGTCCAAACATTGCACGAGGGAGATCCTGCCAGGCGCCTCGAATTTTCTCGGTTTATGTTAAACGCTGACGCTGACCAGGAACATTTCCTATGAAATATTTTGTGGACTGACGAGTCAAAGTTTGACCAGGATGGTATAACACATTACCATAACTTACATTTTTGGGCACCTAAAGTAGGCAGGGATCCAAAAAACTAAAAGAAACTGCGTCGCAAATGAGATTTTCCCTGAAAGTATGGATGGGTGTCCTTGATAATTATTTGCTGGGCCCTCATTTCTTGCCCCAAAATTTGAACGACGAAAATTACGAGGAGTTTTTAAGAAACAACCTAGACGATTTGTTGGCGGATGTTCCCGAAGAAATAAAAAACAACCTCATGTTTCAACATGATGGTTGGCCAGTACATTACTGTCCGACAGTGGCTAGACGAGAGATATCCAAACCGATGGATTGGGAGGGGACGGCCAATTCCGTGGCCAGCACGAAGCCCTGATATCACACCACTTGATTTTTACGTTTGGGGTCATATGAAGGAATTAGTTTATGTGACCCCAATAAATTCAGTCGAAGAACTTCGACAGCGAATAATAAACGAGGCGCAACAGATGAGAACAACGTTCACATCAAGAGTGACGAAAACCGAAGTTAGGAAGAGAATTCGAACCTGCATTCATAATCGAGGGGCTCATTTTGAACAAGATGTGTAAATTTTTTTATAAAATTTGACGTAAATTTTTTAATGCATTTTATTTCATACAAATACAAATGACCCTTTCTCCCCCGCACCGATTCAAACACATGCCATGCCACGAATTATGTATTTTAAAATTGACTTTTATACTTTTTGGAAAGCTTACAGAATAGGCAAGTTGTTTTAGTTATTTGTACGATTAATGTCATAGAAATTTTTGTCACGAGACAACATTTTTGAAGCGTAAAATGAAAATATTGGTATGATATTATTCTTATATTTATTTATTGAAACTTTTCGCAAGTAAAAATGTACAAAGCCGGACTCATTATTTTAATTATTTTGTTAAATTAAGTAGTTTTAATTATGTCCATAGCTTAATTGAAATGCCAGCTACAACATCATTTTTAATGGTACCCATTCAAATATGTATTTTTTTTTTATTTGGAATTAAATGTCAAATTTTGGGTAAATATCGAAAAACTCTTAAAATTCAAATATCTCGAAAACGATTGAATTTCGGCCATACATATGGGGGGTTCAATTTGTTGCATTTTGGCCCCCTTATCAGCCCCTGACGGATATACGTCGAATTACCAGTAACCCTGTATAACTAGCAATATGTAATGTAATGTATGTAATGTACCTAGGTGTGGGGTGTGTTCCGTGACGCGCGTCGCTTCTGGCGCGTGAGCAGCAAGTGGTCGAGGCGCGACGGTGACCGGCACCCGGCGGCGCTGGGCCGGCCGCTGGCGAGAGCGTCCTCAGATACCACGCCTGACACCAACGCTGCACCACCCTTCTGTAAGTAACCATTTAAACATGTAAGCTCGACGCAGGAGGTGACGTAATAAGGCACTATAGGTTATGCTCAATACTGTTTTTCTTCCATACATCGTTCAGTCTTTTTATATTCATTTCTGTTATCGTTCACACAATCCATCCATCTTTTGTTGATCTGGCTCTTGTCTTATAACCAGCATTACAAATGAGCTTGACTTTGATTGCAGTGAGCAAAGACATCGAATCATCACCTTGACTCATGCGAAACCGCTTTACTCAAAGCTATAAATTATTTTGTGGCGTAGAATAGTCCCGGAAAGCTTAATACGTCAACCCAACTATGTTTGGATCGTCTTCCAGTCTAACCGGATGCAGCTGGATACCAGTATTTTACACGGAGCAACCCTATCTAACCTCCAAAACCCAATTATTGGGTAATAAGATACCCCTTGGTAAGTAGACTTTCGGGCTTCTGACGGGAGTGACGACCCGTAACGACTGTCAAAGATCCACGAATGACAGCCGAGACCACGTGCATTCCGAGGGACGGACGGGTCTTGGTATATAAAGATGGTTACCCATCCACGGACCAACTGCGGCAAGCGTAGCTTAACCTGATCGATCGACCCATCGACTGTTACTACTTAGCCACAAATAAAACAAAATTATTTTTTTGTAAAATTCAACATTACATCCGGATTTCAATGTTCCCGCTAAACAATGACCCTGTAAAACCTTTTCAGCCTAACGAAACCAGTGGGAAATGATAACTCTATGAAAACGGATGGAACAATACAATACTTAGTCGCGCATTGCTGAAATTGTAATACGCAGAAAGAAAGACGCAAAGGTCTCATAATTAAATATAGTGCTTCTCATGTACCTACTGCATTATTTTATGTTTTCGAGTAACCCCTCGAAATTTCCTGAACGGATTGGGCGTTTCCACGCCGACATAACGTATTCGCTACTCACAACCCTAGGATATTTGGACGTAGTTATGCATAAGGGAACCAACCCACAAATAGGTCACAAGTATACAGAAACATTATTTTTAAAATGCACCTTGTATCGGCCCTATAATGATCATAGTTGTCTGATGAGTCTTTATCAAAACATTATGTTACAAAGATACCAACTCATATAATAGCAGTTTCCGAATAAAATAAAAAGACCCATGCTGTATGGTAATGTTAAAAAAAGTAAGTTTACAAACTAACACCCGACTACTGAAATATCACGCTCTAAAAATTATGAAACAAGAAAATATTCTCATCTGAAACTAGAAAAAGACAGACAAATTAAAAATCCGGAGTCACACGTAATCTGTTCGATATAAGACTAACATGACGTACAACACCGGATTTTTAATTTCTCTCTCTTTGTATTTCAGATGAGAATATTTTCTTGTTTCATACAATTTTTGTTTGCTTCTTTTTATTTTTGTTTTTTTTTTGGTTTAGTAAAAATTTCGTACAAATTCCATTAAAAATTACTTATATATAACGTTGATAGTTGTAAAAGTAAAACACAACACAACACGTTACACAACACGTCGTTGTTGTGTAAGTTTATGAACCATGTCAAAATATATAAAAATAAAATCATAACATTCTTAAATTAACATTAATAAATCATTTCATTCATTAATAATGATTTCTAAGTTAATAATATTACTAAGTTAATAATATTTACGCTCGAATAAGACGGGCGGGCGGCGGTGTGCACTACGGAACCCTTTTACTGCCCGTGGCCCGACACGCACTTGGCCGGATTTTATTAAACTTACTTTTTTCGACAAGGAACCAGAGATACTTAATTTATTTATATACAAATACTTTATATAAATCATAAAAAACTCTTTTTTTCACATAAATCATAAAATGAAGTATCTTTACTATATTGTAAAGTAATCCTATTATAATTATGAACAGTTTACTTTCTACTTACACAACATTTTGTTCAAAATCGTTTTTTCTCGAAACTGCCATTGTGCGGGTTTGTTCCATTTTGCATAAGTACGTCCATTTTTATGGACATATTATTATCTCGGTTATAATAATGCGTCCGGTTTTAGGGAGGCGATATATGGATTGTATGGGGCCCTTGGGAATGTATAGATCTACGGTATTGTTCGTACTGGACGAAAATCACCGTAGGAAAATATTGAGGATTTCATATTAGAGGTTTGAGCTAACCATCGTAGGTACCTATACAAAAAGACGAAAGATTGCAAAAATATGTAAAAATTAAATAGTGTTCTGAACTACTTAAGTCAATTATAGAACCCATAAACATAAAATCTAGCAGCTTTATAGCTGCTAGATTTGCTTATAGTTTTGTACAGTGTTAGGTATATTACAGTAGAGGTTATCCTCTACTGTAATATACCTAACACTGTACAAAAATACTGCTTATACAGGGTGTTAGTGTAAACAGTGGCAATCTTTTAAGAGGTCATTGCACTCATCATTATGAACAACTTTTACTATGGGACCAAACCTAAAATCGCCAAAAAAAATTAGCTGTTCCCTACATTTTGACGAATTTTGCGAACATAAATGTACCTACATACTAAACAGCTGATATTTTTTAGCGACTTGGTTTGGTCCCATAGTAAAAGTTGTTCATAATGATGAGCGCAATGACCCCTTAAAAGATTGCCACTGTTTACACTTACAACCTGTCTAAAGGTATGTCTGTGAAGTAGACATTTCTGATCAAGTTTTATACTAGCTATTCCACCATCTGTATCTACTAATGCATCTAAATATAAGATTCGCATCGAACTCGAGCAGCAAGAAAGGATTTCAATATAATTTTCCTAAGGAAAATATAGAAGCCCACTTGTGATAATGTAAACACAGGAGGGACCTTTCCATTCATTTATTGAAATAAGATTTAGAATAAGTAGTATATACTTTATTCCTTACTTCCCTAATAAAAAGAAATACCTACCTCCCATCCCATCGATTTTTTTTTCATTCATTAAACGCCTTTCTCTGATCTGGTTCAAATGTACCAACATAGAGTGCGTAAAACGAGCTTTACCTATTTGTTCACAATCAATATTTTGATTTATGTAGATACCTACCTATTGGATTTTGGTAAGGTGTAACACGTACATTACTGTACGTGTTAGGTAGGCCTACCAATCTAAAAGAATAAGACTAATAAGAAAAGAAAGAAAATAAATTTATTTCACCCAGGTTAAGGCACACAATATTCACAGAAAAACAAAAAGAAACTTAAAATGCTATGCGCCAAATAGGCCAAGATAATAAATGCCAGACAACTAGTCCTGGTGCTGGTTTACAAATAACTAACTACTATATATCTTCGTCGTAATCTACTACCAACAGAGTAAAAAAAATATGGCCGAATAATTGCATATATGTTTCCCTGTAAGGGTCGGCACTAGGAAATCCTTTTATGGGTTTTGGATAAGTTTCATAAGTAAGCAGTAGCCACGAACAAACACGTCTGCCTAGCTCAAGAGTTTCAGTCAGTGAAAAAATCGGATTGAGGATAAACCTTTTATACCTACTCTGATTTTTAATTTGCTAGACTAAAATGACTTATCATATCACGACTAAAATTTCAAAATGACAAAAATGGTCGATCGCAGCTGTTATTTTAGTCTAGCAAATTAAAAATCAGAGTAAGTAAGTACCTATAGATGATTATTAAAAAAAAAATTATATCACTAAAAACGTGCAAAAAGCACTGACGTATTTTGATAACTTTGTCAAAAATATAAGAGTCACTTAAATAAAGACAACAAAGAACGTGAACCCACTTATTTAGATAAAATAAGTGGGTTCATGTTCTTTGTTGTATATCTAATACTAGCGCGGGCGAAGCCGCGGGCAAATGCCCGCGGCTTCGCCCGCGTGGATGTCGGGAAATATCCCACGGGAACATACCTACTACCGGGAAGTTTTTCTTTACTCCTTGTGTACTTGTTAAAATTTCAGCTTTCTAGGTCCAAGGGCTGTTCGTTCATGAGTCAATCAATCATTCAGTCAGTCAGGACTGCATTGCCTGCCCACGCTATTATTTCGTTTTTGCTTAGCGTTCTTTATGACTTTTTTCTTTTTGCTCGGCACCGAAGAGTCCTTGAGTAATGTTTAATATGCCTATAGACTTCCTTAAGAATTGGGCTATCAAATGCAAAATTCATCATTAAAGTCCGCCTGGTAGTTCCAGAGATTAGCGCGTTCAAATAAACAAAAAAAGTGTGTGTGTCAGCTCCGACGCAGACTGGAGTCTCCTGTTTTTTGTGCCGACTTTCTATTTTTCGGTCATTTCTGTCGGGCAGGGTTTCTTCAATGTATCAATGCTATACAAAAAGCAACTTTAAGGTATAAAGGCACTCGTCATCCCTCCCCGTCTCCCTCTAATCCTCCTCTCACCCCCCTCCCCTTCCCTCTCACCCTCTTCTATCATCCCCATCACCGCCCCCTCTCACCCCCTCACCCACCCCATCCCCTCTCCCTCTCACGCCCTCACCACATCCCCGTCCCGCTAACCTCCCCATTCCCTTTTACCCCCTCTCAACCTTCCTCCTCTCCCTCTAATTCTCCTCTCACCCCGTCCCCTTTCCTCCCCTCTCACCCTCCTCTATCATCCCTCTCACCGCCCTTCTCACCCCGTCATCCACCCCATCCCCTCTCCCTCTCACCCCATACCCTTCCCACCAACCTCCCCCTCCCCCTTTTACCCCCTCTCACACCCCCTTCACCGATATCCCCTCTCCCTCTTCCCTCACAAACTCCTCCCCCTCCCCCCCTCTCCATAGCCTTCCCACTCACTACACCCTCCCCCTCACTACAACCTCCTATCCTTCTCCAACTCTTCCCGCTCTCCAATCAATCGGTCAAAGTCTCAACTCAATCTCTCTTCAATTAATCAGTGCTATAAAAAAGATACTTTAAGGTGTAAAGGCACTCCTCCTCTCCCTCTAACCCCCCTCTCACCCTTCCTCCTCTCCCTTTAACCCCGTCTCGCCCATCTCTCCTTCCCACCTCTCACCACCCCCTCTCACCCTCTCCATCCCTATCCCTCTCTCCCTCTTACCCCCTCACCACATCCCCTGCCCGCCAACCTCCCCCTTCACCGGTTTCCCCTCTCCCTCTACCCTCAACAACTCCTCTTCTCCCTTTCCACCTCTTTCCCCCTCAAACCTTCCTATCCCTCTCCCCTCTTCCCTCTTTCCACCTCCTTCCCCCTCATACCCTCCTATCCCTCTCCCCCTCCCTTGATCATCCTCCCCTTCTCCCTCCTCACCACACCCTCCCCTTCCTCCTTGCCTTCCTCAGTACCCCCTCTCCTTCCCCCATTCCCTCGTCACCATCCCCTTCCCTGCTCCCCTCACCCTCTACCCTTCCCTCTGGAGGAAAAACTAGGAATGACAAATTTTATTACTTGCTTAGGCAAGTATTTGTACCAAGTTTTAAGTTAATTAACTAAATTAATAAGATATTTCATATAAACCATATTCCCTGTTTTCACCCCTACAAGGGTGGAATTTAAAAAAATCACTTAACTTGAAAGATTATTACCACCAATTTTCGAATTAATCAAGCCCCACAGTAAAACTTGCCCTGTAAAATTGACTACCCCTCTTCACCCCTTTAGGGGTAGATTTTCGAAAAACCCTGATACACGTTATTCTCCATTTTTGATCTCAAGTATAAATACTGAATTTCGAGTTAATCGGACCGCACGTTAAAATTACTCCATACAAACTTTGGCACCCCCTATATCCCTTTTTAGGGGGTAGTTTAGGAAAACTAAAAATGACTAACTTTATAATTTACTTAGATAAATATTCGTGCCAAGTTTCAAGTCTATTAACTCAAGGAATAGGATTTTTCATAATAACTTTGGACCCGCGTTTCACCCCCTTAGAGGGTGAATTTTGAAAAATCCTTTCTTAATGCACCCCTAGACTTCATAAGGAACCTACGTGCCAAATTTGGAGTCTCTAGACTCAGCGGTTTGGGCTGTGCGTTGATATGTCAGTCAGTCAGTCAGTCAGTGCTTTTATATATTTAGATTAATTCAGTTTTTCGTTTATTTTTGTATTTTTAACAATTTAAGTAAGGTTTATCTTCAATCTGATTTTTTCACTGACTAGTGAAACTGTTGACAGTTTCACTAGTCAGTGAAAAAATCGAATGTCAGTGAAGCCAGACGTTTTTTAACCACACTCACGATTCCCTAGTGCTGACCCTTAACGAAAGACTTAGAGAAGGTGCTATAAACATCCATTTCCCATTTTCCAGGTCGCCGATGGACGGAAATGGAGCTAGACGAAGAAGACGAGGTGTGCGTCGGCCGCAGCGACTCCACTTCATCATCGGGCCGGTCGGAGTGCGGCGACGAGTTTCGAGCTCGAGCTAGCACGGACTCACGTCTACCGCCGCGGCCTGCGAGGCCCCGGCATCCCTTGCCAACACGACCCTTCCCGACCCCCGTCAGAAGAATGAGCGTCGCCATGAGAGGCAACAATGCTAGCACATATTGAAACACGACTGCTTTGTTACACGACCAAACTTTATATGCGTACGAACTAGTATTTCATGTGTACAATTGAAACTATGTCTGATGCCTACATACATCGAGGTTTTGAAACTGTTTGATTTCAGTATTACCTAACTATTTTAAAGCATAAGTTACCATGTAAATATGTAATTCAAATTATACATCCATCTACATATTATATTAAGAAAACCGTTATATCTGTTTTTTTTTTCAAAGTGTAACAATTTCACATACGAGTAGGTACATTAGGGACCTACCAATCATAGTAAAAACTATGTCTAGAAGTTTCAGATCAGTTTTTCTTTTTCTCACTGAAAGTCTTCAAAGTAAAATTTGAAAAGAAATCTGAGAGAGAAAGGAACAATTTTACATAGGTTACCTACAGCAAGATAATTAAATTGTAAAAAAAGAATCATTTTGAAAACCCAGTTTTTCAATTTTTATATTTTTTTTCAAATATGTTTTTTTTTTGGCTATGTTGTCCTAAAATAACTTTCCAAAGGATACCTACATAATACAAACCTGTATTTCAGAACACATTATCATTATAGTACCTACAGTTTTTGCTAGTAAAGTTTTACAAAATAATATACACGCCCAAGTACCCCTCGTATTAATATTAAACTTTGTTTAGAGGTCGTCCAACGATAAAGGGAGAGATATTTCATAAAGGAGAGGTCCACGCTTCACTGTTTTTGTCATGTTTATGGGATAACTTGAAGCATTCCCGTGTTGTTGTTGTTGTAGTTTAAAATATTTGCATTGTTTTTACGGTGCAAAATGGTGCCTACGGCCAACTACTCGATAAATTATAACACACGAAAACATGGACGCTGCATGTCAATGTCAAATTTTTAGCATAGACTTGCGGTTAATTATTACAAAAGACGCCAAAAGAACCCTTCTACATAATTACGGATTTAGGTACGTAAATGACTTAAAATTGCTATCATTGCTGCTCGATTCTCAAAATCAGCTCCCAGTTAGCCGACGTTCGCACGGACGTAAAAATATCAAATCAAATCAAATCACTTTTATTTGTTAACACAGGTAAAGAAATATGGATCTTATATTAGTAAAAAGAACGCTATGTTATGCCAGGAGGCGTACAAATAATAGGTCTTTACCTATGAAATTGCCGTTTTGTATGAAAAAATTTAAACGATTTTTATTCATGCATTTTTTATTTGTATTAATCGAAGTAATCACCCATGCAATCAATGCATCTTTGCCAATGCAGTGGCAGTTTATTGATGCCCTTCTTAAAGAAATCAGCTGGACGGGAGGCAACAAATTCTTCAAAGGCATTTTGTACTGCCTCTCGGGTATTGAATTTTTTTCCCGCCAAGAAGTTATCCAAATTCTGGAAAAAGTAGTAGTCTGTAGGCGCAAGGTCTGGTGAGTAGGGCAAATGACGGAGAGCTTCCAACCCCAGTTCTTGCAACTTGGAGACCGTCTGCTGTGCAGTATGAGGTCGCGCGTTGTCGTGCAGGAGCAGCGGAGACGAGCGATTGACCAATGCTGGTTGGAGATGTGCCAGCTTCTCCATCATTGTGTTCAGTTCTTCACAGTACACATCTCAAGTAATGCTCACCCCGTTTGGTAAGAAGCTGTGATGAATCACACCGGCGCTAGACCACCAAACAGTGACCATCACTTTTCAAGGGGTACGTTTTCGTTTAGGGCATTGTTTAGGTGCTGAACCAGGGTCCAACCAACTTGCTGAGTGCTTGCGGTTATCAAACAGAATCCATTTTTCATCACAGGTAACAATGCGGTTCAAAATTCCTTCATTTCTGTGTCTGTTGAGCAGTGCAAGGCACGTCTCGACGCGTACTTCGCGCTGGCGATCATTGAGTTCGTGGGGCACCCATTTGTCAAGCTTTTTTACCTTGCCAATTTGACGTCAATGAACCAATATTGTTTTGACGCTAACGTCGAAAGCTGCTGCTAATTCAACCGTAGATTGTGTATCATCAGGTTCCACAATCGCCTTTAATTCGTCATTGTCGACCAAAGTCTTCGGACGACCGCGAGGTTCATTTTTCAGGTCGAAATTTCCAGAACGGAAGCGAGCAAACCAATAACAAGTGGTGCGTTGGTTTGTAGTGTTAGCTCCGTAAACGTCGTGATGTTGCGTGCCGCTTGTGCCGCGTTGCTGCCACGACGGTACTCATATTCCATAATTACTCGAATTTTTAACGTATCCATGATGACGAAAAAGATTGAAATGCGATGAAAATGTAACACTAATCAATAAACAAATGACTACTTTTGGAAAAAAAAATCCATGTTTTTAAAATAAAATTAATTTGAAATTAGAATTCTTAGCCAAACAAAAATTATTTTGATTTGAAATGGCCAGTACTGCAGAACGGCAATTTCATAGGTAAAGACCTAATATGTTGTGCATCTAGCTCCAGATCATGCATGATATTTAATTATCAAAATAAATTAACAAAAAAATTATTATTTACCACTAAAAATACCTAAGTCAAAATCACAAGAACAAAAAAAAAACATTAAATGTTAATTAATAATGAATTTCAATTCATCATGTAAGTTTTTGTCATATACTCGTAACATAAAAAACATGACGCATTTTAATAATAAGTAATTTTATTTTGTTTATACTGAGCCATCTTTCAAAAATTCATCTAATGTACGAGTATTATTATACTTGTCACTAAGCAACTTATTAAGTGCCTTTCTGAATTTTATTAATGGCATATTTTTGTCGCGGCGGGATTTTATCGGGCACTGGATTTTCAACTCTCGGTGTTGAGCCGAGCTTTGAAAATCCAACCTAACAACAGAGTGCATCCCAGCGCGTCGAAAAAACACTGTTGGATTTTCAACTCTCGGCGCTAAGCAGTGTTGAAAATCCAGTGCGCGAAAAAAAATCTCCGCAATATTTTTACGTCCGTGCGACGTCGGCTTATTGTTGTTATAAGAGGCTTAAAAACTTTAATCCAATTTCAAATTAAAATAATATTGCCTGGATCAAATTGATGCCAAAACCAATCAATATCAAGACCTACCTAGCCAGTACCCTTTCTGAGGTAACTTTGCATGAGACCTATTATAAAACTTGTAGTTCTGCAAACAGTACTTCGCAAGCACAAACTTTTTTGCAACAATCAATACGGAACGGAATACGGATACGGGATATTTACCACTTTTTTTTTCCTCATTTTTTTATTGAGACCAACTAAAAATTAATACATTTCAAATAAAAAAGAACCATTGAAATCGGATCTCATAAGGCAGAGATATAGGTATCCAGTAACCCCCTTTTTGCCAATTTTTGGAGGAAGTAGGTACCCCTCCAATCAAAAATCCCCGACGACCAAAACCAAAGAGTTTTTAATCTCGATCTCGATTAGTTTTTCCTGGTGCCATCTATTGATGTGAATACTAAATATTAACTGTCACAGAAAAGCCTCATTTCTGTATCTCAGTAGATTATATAAAAAAGTTTTAAGTAAACAATTTAATGGTTTTTAAAAAGGTAGAGGTAGGTAGATAAAAGGCACCTACTGGTTAACGAGTTTTTGTATATTTGGTGGTTTCATGAGATATACTGATGACAAACTTAATGTTTTTACAAATACGACAAGGCTGTTTGGACATCGTTCTTTTGCCTCTCTACTGACATGAGAACCGACCCAAAGTTTTTGGCGCCAACACAAAACTGTTTAAACGTATTGATAACTAACTACTAACAGATAATATTCTCTTTTTGTTCGTAAGTTATTGATTAGAACAGTTAAAATAGCTTTATTTCGGACACACAATATCCATACGTATAGTGTTAGTAACATACAAAAATAACTTATTGCTTAATGTTATTAAAACTCAACCTCCGCACAAACTGCTGCACAATCGGAGAACCAAGGCACTCGGCTACAGTTTTCAGGATGCTGTTTTGAGACTACCCCTCACTCTCCTCAGTAGCGACGCAGTTTGCGTATAATTGCATAGAAGCCGTCGGTCCGGGCTTGCACAAACATTTCCGACGCGCTACAGTAACGAGGCAGCCTCAACAATATCCTGAAAGTATTGTTAAATTGGACGCGCAGGACATCCAGCGATCTCTTATTACAATGGCCAAATGAGCCAAATGGTGTTCAACTAAAATAATCATTGAAATTTGCTTTGTAGAAAATATTATAATGCCTCGTGAACGTCCAAGAAAAAATAAAAGCATCAAGTTCCAAAATTCACAACCTACAAATTATTATTTTTTTAAAGTAGGTACCTATATCAAAATCTACCTATGTCTCATTTCTGGGAAAATTCGTCTTCTCTGTTTTCAACTTTTCACCAGAGCAGAGCTCGGTCGCACAGCCCAGTTATTACTACCTACTAAGTCCTAATATTGAATGTTATTTAAGTATACTCGTAGATAAGATAATGTGCAAGATGAAGTAAGTATATGACAGATGTTAACTTAAACATGAAATCATTTAACACAGCAATCTTATTTTTATTTTTCTAACAAAGTCATTTTGTATCGTTGTGTTCTTCTACGTCAATAAATAAAGGGGTGTGGCCGGGGGAGAATAAGGAGAATCCTACATTTCAGTTCACCCGTAAAGATCAAACATAAATCTTCTGAACGAAGCGGACTTCCAGCAATCGCTTCAAGTATTTCAAATATGTCTTAATTGCCAGTGTTTATTTTCATTGCTCGAATTTGTAGGTCAGTAGGTTGGGTAGGTAGGTACCTATAGGCTCCTTTTCAGATACGAGTATATCTGTCATATTTCAAGTAGTAGAGATTTGGAATTAGTTACCTATAATACCTATATATGGTAAGTTAGTGCCTGAAAATCGTCTATTTATTTATTTATTTAGATTTACCAACGTTCGTATACACTAAAAAAAATACAGGAAGCAACTAAAAATAATGAACTAAATGTAACAAACAATTATAGGTAAATACATCATTTTCTTATTATCACCTACTGGGTGAACAATCCTAAAATTTTAAACAGTCTAATTTTAATTGAAAGAAATGAAATATCGGAAAATAAAATATCCATTACAATATTCTTAGTACATTCGTACTTTTTTTCGTTTTGTCTAAACGTGAGCCCCAGAAGGAATCCAACCGTGCAGCGCGAGTGATGACTCCTAGATATCCTTTGTTTGTTGAACCAAATGTCTAAACGTGAGCCCCAGAAGGAATCCAACCGTGCAGCGCGAGTGATGACCCCTAGATATCCTTTGTTTGTTGAATCAAATGGCCAGTGATTTGTCTAAACGTGAGCCCCAGAAGGAATCCAACCGTGCAGCGCGAGTGATGACCCCTAGATATCCTTTGTTTGTTGAATCAAATGGCCAGTGATTTGTCTAAACGTGAGCCCCAGAAGGAACCCAACCGTGCAGCGCGACTGATGACCCCTAGATATCCTTTGTTTGTTGAACCAAATGGCCAGTGATTTGGGGTTACACATATGGGTCATATGAATTGATAAATAAATGAGCTATTAAATGGCGAGGAATGTTTCTTTTAGGAACATTATGATAATTTGACAATGTATCAACAATTTTATTAATACGTACCTTCTATCCGCACACCGACGGCACTTATATGAAACTGCCAAGTTTGATTTACGGACGGACAGTGTTCACTATTCATCTTCCGGAAAATGCATACGAATATTACAGAAGCGTCGAATCTACAGGAAAATTACTGATTTTATTAAGGTCATAATGATACGGCGCGTGTATCCATCAGTTTTATCATATTACCTACCTATTAACGATATTTAATTTGTTTACATTTTCACATGAAAGCAGAAGCTCTCCCTGACCCCGGGTCCCCTCGAGACAAGATTAGAACCGATCGTCGATCGCGTCGTACTCGCCATTACGGTACGTGTCTGAGTTAGATAAAACTAATTGTAAGACACAAAGCTACAATCGAATCAACCTTACCTACATACCTATCCTGAACTGTGCTCTTACACGTTGTCCGTTGTCGCAGTTATCAGATTAACCTAATACACACGTTTTCAGCGTTCAAGCACCTTCACCTGAAATACATATAATATAGGTACTTAGTTCTATGTTTAAACTTAGAACTATGTGTTTCGACGGGTTTGATTTCCCCACATAACCCTTCAGGTGGACCATTGTACGTGGTTGTTCCAACCAGCACACCTCCCTCCAGAAGCTGATTAGGTATCCTGGTCGGTTTAGAACATTTGCAAAAGATCTGGGCGACCCGAGGCTTTCTGTTCTAATCTAGGTGACGCCTATGCATTCAAAGGGCACATGCACAACGGCTTCCTCAGCCTCAATTCGCGCCCTGCACAGAGGACTGTCCGTTATGCTTATTATGTGGAAGGGCTTGTTCAGCGAGCAGAGTCCCGTGATGGTCCGCGATACCAGGCGCAGGCCGTTCCTTAAGGAGCGCCTGGACTTCCTGCAGCTTGGTATCGAGGTCCACCAGCTCTCCCCTTGTGTGTGGGTAAACTCCTGAAGCCATCTGCGTAGCTGGTTGAAGGGAATGGGCGCGGTAGGTTCGCGTCCACAGACTGACTTGTTGGATGTTCTCTTTGCTAGTTCATCAGCTGCGTCGTTACTTACCTAATGATCCACTGTGTCCTATCTATTGCAGTGTTACTATTTTAGTTATATACCTACAGCAATACGTTCCAGTGCATTGTAACATTCCAGTGTTAGCCGACGTTCGCATGGACGTAAAAATATCGTGGCGGGGTTATATCGCGCACTGGATATTCATCAGCTCTCGTTGTTCAGAATCCAATTCAGCTGTTTGTCCAAAAAGATGCCCAGGTCAGGTCTCAGTTGATAGGCTTAGGGTGGTTCCACAGAATCATGGTAGTTATGTAGTGTTGTCAATTTCCTCTTTTTTGTAAAGAGAATCAGTTTGGTTTTTGTGGGATTCGCTGAGGCATTTATTGCACCTGTTTATTGAGAAGACGCCCCCTTGCGGGCAGCCCTTTACCACGATGGCCCTTGTAGTGTCATTCACTGTGACTTGTACAGCCCTCAGTTTGAGTATGTTGATCTAGCCACTCAGGGTCGAGTATATGCTGTGTATTTCGAGGGTCATGCTGATTACTATTGAGCATGGTTGTGTCCACAGTTGTGTCAAAGGCGGCCTCGATGTCAATGAAGGCGGCCAGTGATGAGCATTTGTCGACCAGTGCGTATTTAATTTTGGAGACCACGCTGTGTAGCGCAAATTTTGTTGATCTGCCAGTGGAGTTTATGAAGTGGTTTTACCCGAAGAGGTCCGTCTCGGATGTGTCTATCACAGAGTTGCTCGAGGGTTTTCAGTAGAAAGGATGTGAGGCTTATAGGCCTACTAGCTTTTGCCAGCGGCTTTGCCCGCGTAGATATCGGAAAATATCCCACGGGAACAAAAATGCTTTCTTATTCCTTGTCTACGTTATAAAGGGAACCTCTGTGCAAAATTTTAGCTTTATAGGTCCAAGGGTTTGGGCTGGGCGTTTATGAGTCAGTCAGTCAGTCAGGACGTATCTTTCTATATATTGAGATAGCTTCTACCCGCAGCTTCGTCCGCGTGAAATTTCTTGTTCTCTCAACCCAAGCCCGTCGCATCTCATTGCCTGCCCGCGCTATTACGTCGTTTTCGCTTAGCGTTCTTTCTGACTTTTTTTTAGGGTTCCGTACCTCAAAAGGAAAAAACGGAACCCTTATAGGATCACTCGTGTGTCTGTCTGTCTGTCTGTCCGTCTGTCACAGCCAATTTACTCCGAATCTAATGGACCGATTAAGTTTAAATTTGGTACACATATGAATTTCTATGACCCAAACACGGACGGGTAAAGTAAATAAATGAATTTTGAATATAGAGGTCACTTTTGGAGGGCAAATAAGAAAATTTAAAAAAAAGTTTTGAAAACTACACCATGTGGCATGACAAATGAAAGGGCTTACTATGAGGGTCTCAAATATGTTTTTTTTTTATATTTTTAAAATAAATTGTTTTACAGTTATTTAAGAAAATAGACGAAAATTTACCATTCCCCTTATCTCCGAAACTACTGAGCCTAAAATTTTGAAAAAAATACAGAAAATAGATCTTTCTTTACCTTTACATTAAATTACAGAAAAACCTATAAGAAGTCTGTGGTCTTAAAATAACATGGTAAATCTATCAATATTGTGAGTTCAAACTTACATTTACAGTTGGAATGAATGGGAGAACATGTTTTTCAACTACAATGTTAAGTTTGTTCTTAAGATAAATTCATCCCAACTACGGAACCCTTCATTGTGCGTGGTCCGACACGCACTTGGCCGGTTTTTTTTTTCGCTCGGCACCTAATAGTCCTAGAGTGATGTTAAATATGCCTATAGCCTTCCTTAAGTATTGGGATATCAAATGCAAAAATAATTATTAAAGTCCGACTGGCAGTTCCCGAGATTAGCGCGTTCAAACAAACAAAAAAACGTGTGTGCTCCAACGCACGACTGGAGTTTACTTCTGTTTTATGTACCGTTCTGTGTTTCCGATTTTTTTATTTTTTGGTCATTTCTGTCGGGCTGGGCTTTTTTCAATGAATCAGTGCTATACAAAAATCCACTTTAAGGTGTAAAGGCACTCGTCTCGTCCCCCCTCTCATCCCTCCTCCTCTCCCTTCTAACCCACTTCCCACCCCCCTCCACTTCCCACCCTTCTCACCCTCCCCTATCATCGCCCTCACCACCCCCTCTCACCCCCCTTACCTTCCTGACTGAAAGATTATTTATACCAATTTTCGAGTTAATCAAGCCCCGCAGTAAAACCTGCCCTGTAAAATTGACTACCCCTTTTCATCCCCTTAGGGGTAGGTTTTAGAAAAACCCTAATACATATTATTCTTCATTTCTGGTCTCAAGTATTAATACTGAGTTTGTAGTTTAACGGACCGCGTGTTAATATTCCTCCATACAAACTTTGACACCCACAATTCCCCTTTAGGCAAAGGCAAAGGCAAAAAATGGCAAAAACCATAATTTACTTAGATAAATATTCGTGCTAAATTTCAAGTTTAGAATAGAATAGAATGCATTTATTTGTCAGAATATTGTACAAAGCTGTTATGTGAATTATGTATTAGCTACGATCACAATATTCTGCCGTTTCCGGCGTACAAATATGGTTTGTCAAATTATGGGTCATCATTACATTAAAATTACATTATTATTCATTAGAATTAGAATTACAAATAATATAAATAAATTGAACAATAGTTATAAAAGAGATTAATTTTAGAAGTCAAAATTCAATGATGTCAAGGAGATAAAGTCTGCTTAGTAGGCAATAATGTACAATGTTTAGGTAATTTTTTCAGTCATAAAATCTTCAGTCGAGTAATAACATTTGCTTATAAGAAAGTTAAATAATTTACATTTAAATGTTCTGAGGCTGAGAGTTTTGAAGCCATCAGGTAATTTGTTGTAAACAGTAATGGACATGCAGTATACATTATTAGAAAATAATTTAATTCTTCGCCTAGGAACATTAAGCATATGAACTTTGCGGCTGGGTCTGGATATAACATCATTAAACAAGTCAAATTCATGTTTGTTTTGGTGTACAAAGATACAAATTTCAAAAATGTATAGAGCTGGAAGTGGCAGTATATTCAGTTTTTTAAATAGTGGAACACAACTATCCAGTGTGTGCGCTCCACAAATTGAGCGTACGCATTTTTTCTGAGCTCGAAACACTCTTTTGAGTTCAACTGAATTACCCCATATTATGATTCCATAGCGCAAAATTGAGGAGACATATCCATGGTATGCACATAGTGCCGCATTAACACTAGCCACACGTGTTAGTCTATATAAAACAAATACAAATCTATCTATCTTCTTACACAGATCATCAATATGAGATTTCCAGTTACAGTTACAGTTCCAGTCGTTTATTAACTCAATTAATAAAAATTTTCTTACAAACGTCCACCCCCTATTTACGGGGCGAGTTTACTAAAATCCTTTCTTAGCTGACGTCTCCTATCTACTCATAATCTCCCTTTGTGCCAAATTTCATCTTCATAGGTCCAGTAGTTTATGAGATTTCGTGTTTAATCAGTGAGTGAATGAATGAATGAATAAGTGACCTTTCGCTTTAATAAATAAGCCTCGGGTTGTGTATAAGTATTTGGTTTTGCCAGGTTCGGGTTTGAAAATGTCTTTCACTTAATGAGTTAGCGCCATGCGAGAGGTTTGTATGAAATACCTACATAGCCACACTCATGCATATCTGCACACTTTATTAAAGTCCTGAAACACGTATTCCTTTAATCTACCTACTGATAATTTTAATCGAATTATACAGACCAACATTTCCAGAAGAGTAAAGAACAACGTTCAAAAGTCCATCTAAACAAATAAGCTACGACCTTCATAGAACAAATCTATTGTCTTAACAATTAAGTCATGTGCACGATATTAACAGCTAGATGATTAATTTGATCTATGGCCCGCAGATTACAGACGACTATTATTGATCAAATTACTGAGACTAGACAATTACAATAACAATTACATCGACAAGTTATTTATATGCAAATCATATAGTTGAAGATGAGTGGCACTAGACATATAGATCGAAAGGTTATTAATAATGGTTAGTGAATTTCCTTATTTAGCAAGCATATTTAGCATAGAAATAGGAGGAAATTTGACTTATAGGTTAGATGACTTATACGTAGGTATATGGTTGAAGCCGTATGGCAAAACGGGAAAAGTCTATATATAGTTAGGTGATGCACCATACCTATATGGTGTAGGCCCTTTTGTACAGTGTGTACACTTAGCAAAATTCAAAAGCGATTTTCTTGTGTAATAACGTTTGCAGCTTTGAGATTAGACCTATTTCATATTACTATGGGTTCCAAAATACTATTGTTTGCAACAACATAAAATTACATTCAACACAATAGGAGAACATCACTTTTACATGTTGCTTAGTGCTACATATTAGTGCTCGTGACTGTACAGTACTCGTACATGCATAGCGCAATTGTAAGACATACGCGATGTTATGGACATCGCAACTCAAACCATCTCCAGCATCGATCGAAATCCTCATGAAACACGTACCTAACTAATGAAGGTCCATAATATTTGCAACGTAGACCTTTACATTTACTCCCGCATCGTGGGTACAGACATTTCGTAACCCCAAACCTTTCGAACCGAACATATACTGCCGGATTCTATATATTTATCGCTGTTAGACACATGGATCTATTCTATCCGGTTCGAATTCTGGGAATTCAACTCTACACTTGAGCCTGTATCAGATTCGAAAAGCAAGCATCTACAAGAACCTAAGGAAATGGAAAATCGAAAAAGAATCTTAGGTCTGTAAGCATAGGTACCTACTTAAAAACTAAGTAGTAGTGAATTTTAACATAAAGTTAGTTTTGTGGAAACCCATTACGCAGAGGTTCTTGATGACCCAGCGTAAAAAGGGAACCTTTCTGGTGACTCTGAAATATTGTTTGGTATTTAATGTAAATATAATAATTATATATGAAAGCGACATGGCCCACCTATAGCCACGATGTTTGTTTAATGGAGCAGACGTGAGGGCCCGGCCTGACCGCAGGATATCGGCAGGGCCGGCACTTGCTGCGGATTAGCGAAACCGGGTCGCGGCGGCACGCATCGCATGCGCACCCAGTAAACCAATTATATTCCATGTTCAAATGTAGCCTTCTGACAGTGCGTTCTGACTTCTGACAAGACTTTAGTTCAGTCTCTATCGTTTGGTGGCTGTCGGACGAAGTGGTTTACCTGCGAGCAATCATGTCCCTAAATATACATCTTCCTCTGTTCAGGTTTTTGTCAAAGGACTGTCCAGTTGTGAATGTGTTGAATAAACCGAAAACTACAATACAATATATTGATAATTTGTCTAATAAGCATGAGGCGAACTTGCTTGCGACTTAGAGGTAGGTAGGTATCTAGTTGTCGTCTTATTAGAATTAAACAACCAGGTGCATGACCTTTTACACAAAAGATTCTCTTATGCCAATAATATTTAATAATAACCACAATATTGTATTTTTGGTAATTCCACATAACGCTGCGTGCTGCTGTTACAAACAACTCATGGTAACGCGTCACGTTGTTGTATTTTCTCTGAAGTTACATTGTTTTCGGTCCAAACAAAGCAAAAGTTTGTGAAAATAATGAAATGATTCAGTATTCCAAAATCAATAATGAATCAGAAGTTGGAATATTTGTGACTTTTCTTACTTGCTGTACGTAATCCTCTATTGCACATCATTACATCGTAGGTACTAAGAGAATATTAGCAATTTACCACTGGTCTCAAACTGTGTCGTGCAATCCGACGGTCTTTAATTTTATGATGTCCGTTATGTAACTGTTATGAAAGAAATTACTTACCTAACTGACATACTGCACTTTGTTCCACGATGGCCAACTGTCTAGTAAGTAGTAACTCACCAGTCCCACGACCCACGCCTCAAGCCGGTCTATTTATAGCACATTTGGCTTATGATCTTAGCAAAACAACTATATACCTACATAATGATTAAGAATATGTACAAAAAACAACGCGCTTAGGTAATTCTTTAACAGTCACATTAAGTAGGTGGCACTAGCTTTCCTTTTAGATAAATATTAACTCCTTTATAGGAATAACATTTCGGGATTGAACCATAGAAATATAAAAAACTTCTTTCTTATATGTATGGAATGAACACTATGTATGTGTGAGATTTTTTTTAAGACCTTTGTTGAGAACTTATTTACCTCATCATTATCCGCCTAAGCCTTTTCCCAACCATGTTGGGGTCGGCTTCCAGTCTAACCGGATGCAGCTGAATGCAGTATTTTACATGGAGCGACTGGAGACCTTATTTACCTACCCCCCTCTAATTTCAAAAAGAGGAAACAATTTCAGGGGAAGATTGTTTTATATTATTATCTCTAAGCAATTTTTATTTAGTTACTACTAAATAAGTACCTACCTGATCATAATTCGTCATCATTGTCTAACATCTGTTTACGACAAGTGTGTGTGTGACATTTTTAGTAGTGTACATTTTTGGACTGAAAATGATAACCGTACAAGGCACAATGCTCACAACCGCAGTAGATAAGTACATAAAATGATAGAAAATAACAACATCGTAATAAATAGGTGTTACAATTCTTAGGAACGTGTAACGTGGGTCACGTTGACATGTGACTGATGAATATTTTATTGCCTCCTCTGCTACCCACGGCCCACGGGTGCCACAAGTGCAGTGGGACACTTCACTCACGACAACTAGTAAACGCGACGCGACGGCACGTGATGAACGTCAACATCAGTTAGGTAGGTACATCGTCAAAAGTAATATTTTACGTGTTTTAGCCTAAACATTGTAAGCAAGTAGTAGTTTGTGAGCCAGTCATAACATCGTCATCGTAAGTCTCATAGCAGTATTGAGTTCTTGACGTCTCAAACTCTCAACCACGGATGTACATACTGAAGGTGAACACTCGGGTTTTCGACTCTGTTAAGGCGCTATGATCCCGCAGAGACCGCGCTTATTAGTTTTTTGAATTCATGGGAAACATAAATAAACTCTGTGTTATGAAACTCTGAAAAAATATCTAATTTAAGGATCTGGCGGACATGCAATCGCTTTTAATAACACGATTAGATTAACTTTGCTGGATAGAAAAAAACCCCAAAGTCCCCTTTTCGTCTTAGCTACAAAAAAGTAGAAGTTTTTCTTATTTTTTTATATAAATGAAAAGGTAGTAAGATTGTTTAACACAATTCGCTGAGTTTGTCTTGATAAAATTATTAAAATAATAACTACGTTTAAATACCTACCAAATGTGCGAGGCACCCACTCGCTAGCCTACTTCAGTTCATTACGCAGCTCGAGCTCATAGCGCCTTAATAAAGAAATTGCCTCTATTGTTTTGCTCATGTTCAGACTGAAGTCAGATTTGTTCTCATCGTATAATTTTTGCTAAGTACCTACTATAAACAATTTTAGTCAGCCGCACGGGTTTTGTTACCGGTTTGTCACACTAACACTGACTCACGCACGGTGAAGGAAAACATTACATGACGCGGCAACCAACACACTATAAGCAAGCGTGATGATGAACTGAATTTTTGCTCCATACTGGAACAAAGCTGATAATATGAAAGCAAACTTTAAAGTAAGCAGAAATCAACTACCTACCTACTTACTTACATAATCGTGAGGCATTATACTTATTATGTTAATGATAATTATTTCTAATAATTAATATTTAAGGAAACATAATAGGTATTTTTAGGGTTCCGTACCTCAAAAGGAAAAAACGGAACCCTTTTAGGATCACTTCGTTGTCCGTCTGTCTGTCTGTCTGTAAGTCTGTCAAGACCCGTTTTCTCAAGTACGCGTGGAGATATCAATTTGAAAATATGTAAGTATAGTCCCTAGGATTTCTAAAAAAATCAAGCTTCTAAGTTAACGCAATAAAAAAATACGGCCATTTATGCGACATATTTTGATACTCGCAAGTAAATCAAAACCGGTACTTCCCGTTATCCTATAATCATGAAATTTGGCAAGAAGCAAGGTCTCACAGCACAAGTAAAGGAAAAAGTTCGTAAATTATTAATTTGTAATTTTATCACATAATTTTTTACAATGTTAAGTTTGTTTTTGGGATAAATTCTGTTCAACTACGGAACCCTGCCGAACCCTTCATTGTGCGTGGTCCGACACACACTTGGCCGGTTTTTTTTTTTGTATAATAAAGCAAATAGCTAATGCTAATATATATAATAACTGACATTCTATCTTAGGTTAACTCGTGTGGTTTATCAACTGAGCCAAAGTTTATGTTGCGGCCATGGTTATAATTATGTTCGTGTGTTATTTTTTTGTTTGTTTGTCGATATTTTCGTCAATTTTGAACCGATTTTGAAAATTCCCGTATAAATTTTAATAACTTTGCTTAGGTAGTTTTTGAGTTAGCTTCGATTAATCCACATTGTGTATTTTAATTATGTGTGTACTTCTTGACACTGTCGTTTACAAAGTAAGCAGGAAATTAGGAATACACATACAAATTGGTGTGGGGTAGGTACCATAACTAAAAAGTGAATAAAAATAAAAAACTTTTTTACAAAAAAAAAACTTTTTTACAAAAAAAAAACAAGCGACTTCCAAAGAAAACACTACAAAGTGAAAAACAACTTTAATTTCGGCAATCGGTGGCAAAAACTAAAATACAGATCCAAAGACACCGACTTCCGAAATTAAAGTTATTTTTCACTTTGTAGTATTTTTTTAGAAGTCGGTTGTTTTTTTTTGTAATTGAAAAAAAAATAAGTTTGCATTCGTAATAATAAAGTAAAATAACAAAGAAACACTGAAAACTAATAAGTATTAGTGTCATGTGTTTTGGTGTAAAATTTATGACATCACCCGTTAGAGAAAACCATTGAACATTATCTCATTACAAGAGATGCATAATGCTTCTCATTTACAGTAAACCTAAATGAGTTTTAGAAATTAACCTTCCTGCATGTCTGAAGTAAATGGCTGTGCTGTATTATGTAAAAAAAACTTACATGACATAATGTTCCCATACTGCTGGGACACAGGCGTCCTCTCAGTGAGAGGGCGTGGGCCCTAATCCACCATCGCGGGCCCAGTGTGGGTTGGTAGATGTCACATGTCTTCAAATTTTTGGTTCTACGACATGCCGTACATAGGTACGTTTCCTCACGATGTTTTCCGTCACCGTTTTGAGAGCAGTGGTGATGAAATAATTTACAAAAAGTAAAGCGCCTATCTGGGTTCGAACCTACGCCTACGACTCGGTAAGTCGCGGCCGTTACCACTGGGCCACCACTGCTGGATCTGAATCTGAAAAATGATAGCAGTGTCATGCAAGAATCATCACACAGGGTGGCGTAGTGTGTACTCATATGACAAGGTCCTCAGTAACCGCTTTCGACCTCAATTTAAACGTTGACCTGGTAAGTTCAAACACCTAGATGGCCGAAGCAAATACACTTCCATACAACGATATGTTTGTCGGTCGCCATCTTTGCTTGTATGAATTTGGTTTGGTATATTGAATGCGAAATCGATCAATCGTACATCTCTCGAAGTTAGATTTGTACCAAAATGTCATGATTTCCGAAATCAAACTAAGTACGTACAAATCTAACTTAGAGAGATGTATTGATGATTCTTATGGTTATAATTATGTAGATACATATCTGTTATAGTCGCAAATCATATTTTGATAATATTTGAATTTCGAGGCCTGCCACTACGCAATCGCCAGCAAATGACAACTAGTGTTTTCAGTAATAGCATGAATAAATAAAGGTAATAATAATATGTAATGTATAATTAGGTATTACGAAACATTTGTGGATTTATGGGATTTTGCCAAAAAATAGAAATTTCGTAGTGCGTAGCGATCCGTAGCAACTTTCTAGAAGACAACATTGAATTTATAACTTCTTGCCAAAAGACAGAAAGTCCGTAGCGCGTAGCGATCCGTAGCAGCTTTCCACTGAATTTATCTTCTTGCTAAAGGACTGAAAGTTCGTAACGCGTAGCGATCCGTAGCAGCATTCCACTGAATTTATAACTTCTTGCCAAAAGACAGAAAGTCCGTAGCGCGTAGCAATCCGTAGCAGCATTCCACTGAATTTATAACTTCTTGCCAAAAGACAGAAAGTCCGTAGCGCGTAGCGATCCGTAGCAGCATTCCACTGAATTTATAACTTCTTGCCAAAAGACAGAAAGTCCGTAGCGCGTAGCGATCCGTAGCAGCTTTCCACTGAATTTATGGCTTCTTGCGAAAAGACAGAAAGTCCTTAGCGCGTAGCGATCCGTAGCAGCATTCCACTGAATTTATAACTTCTTGCCAAAAGACAGAAAGTCCGTAGCGCGTAGCGATCCGTAGCAGCATTCCACTGAATTTATAACTTCTTGCCAAAAGACAGAAAGTCCGTAGCGCGTAGCGATCCGTAGCAGCATTCCACTGAATTTATAACTTCTTGCCAAAAGACAGAAAGTCCGTAGCGCGTAGCGATCCGTAGCAGCTTTCCACTGAATTTATGACTTCTTGCGAAAAGACAGGAAGTTCGTAGCGCGTAGCGATCCGTAGCAGCTTTCCACTGAATTTATAACTTCTTGCCAAAAGACAGAAAGTCCGTAGCGCGTAGCGATCCGTAGCAGCATTCCACTGAATTTATGACTTCTTGCCAAAAGACAGAAAGTCCTTAGCGCGTAGCGATCCGTAGCAGCATTCCACTGAATTTATGACTTCTTGCCAAAAGACAGAAAGTCCTTAGCGCGTAGCGATCCGTAGCAGCATTCCACTGAATTTATGACTTCTTGCCAAAAGACAGAAAGTCCGTAGCGCGTAGCGAGCCGTAGCAGCATTCCACTGAATTTATAACTTCTTGCCAAAAGACAGAAAGTCCGTAGCGCGTAGCGATCCGTAGCAGCATTCCACTGAATTTATAACTTCTTGCCAAAAGACAGAAAGTCCGTAGCGCGTAGCGATCCGTAGCAGCTTTCCACTGAATTTATGACTTCTTGCCAAAAGACAGAAAGTTCGTAGCGCGTAGCGATCCGTAGCAGCATTCCACTGAATTTATAACTTCTTGCCAAAAGACAGAAAGTCCGTAGCGCGTAGCGATCCGTAGCAGCATTCCACTGAATTTATGACTTCTTGCCAAAAGACAGAAAGTTCGTAGCGCGTAGCGATCCATAGCAGCGAGATCCTGCCGTTTTGGCAAAATTATTTTGACAAAATTTAATTATCCAAACAAATAGCAACCTTTTTATACCAATGCAATATTTGGAATGATTTTAGTAGGTAAATTTTCATTTGGTCAAATTTTTACTCCGCAGATTAGTACCAAGGATAAATTAATGAAATTTCATTAAGGCATTTGGTCTTTATTCAAATAATTTATTACAGGAAACAATCTATTACAATAAACATTTAGTCAATAAACTGCTAAAATTAGGATTCTGATTCTGATTCAATTAGTACAATATTCAGTTACTTCTGTTTATTCCGAACCTGACCCGAAAATCCTAACCCTAGACGGTCGACGTCAGGGGCACCCCGAGGTTCGGTTTCGTTAGCTTCCTTTAAACCCTGCACACAGAAATATGAGCCCCGCGCAGCGGGCTCCGTCGACCTGCTGACGAAAACCCTAACCCTAGACGATCGACGTCATGGGCACCCCGAGGTTCGGTTTCGTTAGCTTCCTTTAAACCCTGCACACAGAAATATGAGCCCCGCGCAGCGGGCTCCTTCGACCTGCTGACGAAAACCCTAACCCTAGACGATCGACGTCATGGGCACCCCGAGGTTCGGTTTCGCTAGCTTCCTTTAAACCCTGCACACAGAAATATGAGCCCCGCGCAGCGGGCTCCTTCGACCTGCTGACGAAAACCCTAACCCTAGACGATCGACGTCATGGGCACCCCGAGGTTCGGTTTCGCTAGCTTCCTTTAAACCCTGCACACAGAAATATGAGCCCCGTGCAGCGGGCTCCGTCGACCTGCTGATGGAAATCCTAACCCTAGACGGTCGACTTCAGAGGCACCCCGAGGTTCGGTTTCGTTAGCTTCCTTTAAACCCTGCACACAGAAATATGAGCCCCGCGCAGCGGGCTCCGTCGACTTGCTGACGGTTTTATTGCTTGGTTGCTTGGAGTGGTTATTTTTTTATAACCACCCAAAAATAGGAGAAACTAACTAAACATGTATTATAGATACAGTTGTTGTTGTATTTTTGATGTTTCGATTTGTCATTAAGTCGGAATTTCGTTATTCGATCTATTGAAATTGAAACTCGGTATATTGAGAATAGTAATTATAACTTTAGGAATATGAAATTTTGGAATTATAAAAATAGGATGAATGATAAATCGGAGTATGGAATTTTTAACTATTCATTATGAAAATCGGTATTTTGAAATATTTGGCTTATTTTATTTTGCGTGAAATATATAAACTGAAATATTTGGCTACATTAAAATTGGTAAAAGTACTATTTGGTAAGCAAGTTATTGTTTAAACATTTACTTGCCAATCATTAGGTTTGCGTTACAATTATTTGTGAAGAGTTTATTAGCTAAGTAATAATTTTGCAAATGAGATTATGCGGGAAATTGTTTGGGAAATGATAATTTGTATTTTTTTTTTTTTTTTTTGATGAAACAATGTTACTTAACCCTTAGTAGCTTTCCACTGAATTTATGACTTCTTGCCAAAAGCACAGAATACATAATAGTACAAGCTCCAAAAGACAGAAAATCCGTAGTGCGTAGGGATCCGTAACAGCTTTCTACTGAATTTATGACTTCTTTCCAAAAGCACAGAATACATAATGGTACAAGCTCCAAAAGACAGAAAGTTCGTAGTGCGTAGGGATCCGTAACAGCTTTCTACTGAATTTATGACTTCTTGCCAAAAGCACAGAATACATAATGGTACAAGCACCAAAAGACAGAAAGTTCGTAGTGCGTAGGGATCCGTAACAGCTTTCTACTGAATTTATGACTTCTTTCCAAAAGCACAGAATACATAATGGTACAAGCTCCAAAAGACAGAAAGTTCGTAGTGCGTAGGGATCCGTAACAGCTTTCTACTGAATTTATGACTTCTTGCCAAAAGCACAGAATACATAATAGTACAAGCTCCAAAAGACAGAAAATCCGTAGTGCGTAGGGATCCGTAACAGCTTTCTACTGAATTTATGACTTCTTGCCAAAAGCACAGAATACATAATGGTACAAGCACCAAAAGACAGAAAGTTCGTAGTGCGTAGGGATCCGTAACAGCTTTCTACTGAATTTATGACTTCTTGCCAAAAGCACAGAATACATAATAGTACAAGCTCCAAAAGACAGAAAATCCGTAGTGCGTAGGGATCCGTAACAGCTTTCTACTGAATTTATGACTTCTTGCCAAAAGCACAGAATACATAATGGTACAAGCACCAAAAGACAGAAAGTTCGTAGTGCGTAGGGATCCGTAACAGCTTTCTACTGAATTTATGACTTCTTGCCAAAAGCACAGAATACATAATGGTACAAGCACCAAAAGACAGAAAGTTCGTAGTGCGTAGGGATCCGTAACAGCTTTCTACTGAATTTATGACTTCTTGCCAAAAGCACAGAATACATAATAGTACAAGCTCCAAAAGACAGAAAATCCGTAGTGCGTAGGGATCCGTAACAGCTTTCTACTGAATTTATGACTTCTTGCCAAAAGCACAGAATACATAATAGTACAAGCTCCAAAAGACAGAAAATCCGTAGTGCGTAGGGATCCGTAACAGCTTTCTACTGAATTTATGACTTCTTGCCAAAAGCACAGAATACATAATGGTACAAGCACCAAAAGACAGAAAGTTCGTAGTGCGTAGGGATCCGTAACAGCTTTCCACTGAATTTATGACTTCTTGCCAAAAGATAAATGTTCGTAGCGCATAGCGGACCGTAGCAGCTTCTTAGATCGAAGGTGAGAATTACTTAAAAAAATCTTTTCCTGTACCTAAGCTGTAAACTAATGTAGGTACCTAACTTAGATGTAGCACGTTGCATGTGCTAGCAGGTCTCAGATTCGATATACATATTTAGATGTATTATGAGTTTATTTTTCACTAAGGATTCTATTTACACTTAATTACTACTAGCGCGCGGCTTCGCCCGCGTGGATGTCGGAAATTATCCCACTGGAACCTACTACCGGGATAAAAAGTATCCTAGGTCCAGGTTATAAACTATCTGTGTGACTAATTTCATCCAAATCCGTTCAGCCGTTTTTGCTTGATTGAGTAACAAACATCCAAACATCTTCACAAACTTTCACATTTATAATATTAGTAGGATTTATTTACAACTTGACGCCATATTACCATCCTCGCTCTTTAAATAGTTATTCCAAGACTTGAATGCCAAGTCTAACCAGCACGCGTAACATCATGACGACGTTTTGTCGACGGAAGAATAGACAAAATTACACAACTAGACGCGTAGAATGCGTACAAATATTTCTACTATCTGCCATTTTGTCTATTCTTCCGTCGACAAAACCCGTTTGTTTCTATGGCAGCTAAGCCTGCAGATCGGCCTGGAGGTTAGGAACCCTGAACGAAACGCCTGACCTCCACCACGAAACTAAACAAGAATCGGATTTCCGACTGTCCGTGACCACGAGTAGATACTCGGTTGATTGGTACTGATGATAGCAAGGATCATTGGCTTACCGAGATCTCCTAGACAGCCGCAAAAAGGTCACCTCGACTTTATATAGTGACGATGATCTGTTAGAAGGTTAGGTCAGTACCCTACGGTAATTTTTCAGTAATTTTTGCCTCATATAACAGATTTTTTTTCTTTTTCAATAGTGGCCGTGTTTGGAGTAGGTAAAAGGTACCTAATTACCTATCACACATTTCTAATACTTTTTCTAATAATAATTTGATTATCAATTCGTCGCGCATATACCGGATTTTTTTTTTTATAGCTTAGTCAGCAAAATATATCTTAGTATCAATAAATACTACAAATTCGATGTAAACTTTTCACAAAAAACAGAAATTTTGAAAAAAAAATAATAAATCGTTTAAAAATATCGTATCGATATTCAACCTGCATATGATTTGAATTTTGATTTTAAATTTTTTGAAAAAAAGTTAGGTATGCCTTAGGCTTCTACTCCGTTCACTTAGTATAGCCTATTTTTTTCAAGACGGTAAAAAAAGTCATGCAGTATAATATAATTTTTTCTATGTATGTACACCGATTTCTTCGTCAATTGTGGACCGATTTAGAATTTTTTTTATTATTTTTTTTTTTTGTTTGAAAGGGTGTGCTCTCGAGGTGGTCCGGAGGTGGTCCCATTGTCACCAAGTCAGAACCTGATGTAAAAAATGAAAATGATGGAAACCCATGGAAATCGAGGGAAACCCTAAAATTTTATAGGCACACCTATAGCGATTTGGGTATTTTTCTATAGTAACTCGTGCATTTGCTCCCGAAAAGTACCATTTGGTGAAATTGAACTGAGGAAGACCACAGATGTTCATCGGAACTACTCAATAATACGTATTTCACGGGTTGGGGTTCGATTACTTTAATATGGTTGCTAAGCAATTAATGTTCGTTACAAAGCATATGGTGAAGTGGAGCTGATGGTAACTTCACAATCAGTTTCAGTTCTCCTGGTTCCTTACTAGGAGAACTCCTCAACAATTAACATCACCGTATCGGGAAAAGCAATATTTTGTAAAAAGGTGATGAGCAGTTGACACTAGGCCATTGTAACTTAGATAAATTACAAACTGACCCACTAAAAAGTGATTAATAAAAACTTTTTTATAAAAGCAAACAACCGACTTCCAAAAAAAATACTACAAAGTCAAAAATAACTTTAATTTCGGAAGTCGGTGGCAAAAAACTAAAATACAGATCCAAAGACACCGACTTCCGAAATTAAAGTTATTTTTCACTTGGAAGTCGGTTGTTTTTTTTTAAGTTTTTAATTTTTTCCATAACTGGATTACAACGAACGTTCACGTGCCACACTTTCAGAGAAAATATATAAAGAACTTATCTACTATATACCTAGATATTATTTAACTGCAAAAAAGATGTTGAGGAATGATGTGATGACTTTTAGCATAAATAGCAACCTCTCTGAAACTCTCACTACTTACTTACTCGAAGAAAAAACGTACTTATTACATTAAAAAAAAAACAACCTACACGGTAAGTCAGAGGGCAGTATCTAAGAGTTATTAATATCACTTAGCTGTACCTACGTACCTACTTAATGAGACGATGTTTATTAACTGGAACCGAACACGATCCGGGTCTGGCCTTGTCACGTCTTAGATTGTGGCGATCAATCAAATGCATTTTAGTTAACATATTGAACACTTCACTGGCATTCTATAAATAATTTAAGCTGCCCTAAATTTTAAACAACGAAATTAGGGCAATTCGATAATAGTACGATATCGTTGTGAAGGTTCAAGTTAACACTGTCGCGGTATATCACGCGACAATCATGAGACCCCACAGGAACATCGACTGTAAAAAAACTGCGCGCATCTCGTATGTTTTTTATAAAGTTTGGTCCTAAACTAATAAAAACTGCGGATAATCCGCAAAACAATTATACAAAGGTGAATGCCCAAAAAATTTAGTGTTGATTAAAAAAACATTTATGTAGGATACTAGGATATATTAGGCATGTTATGTATCAAATGTGAAATCAGCTTCTCACAAAATAATCACCTTATGGGTCGTTTCCAAAATTAATGGACATTTTGATGTCCACAGTCGCGCGTATTTAAAAAATGCAGCAAATAATAAATTATAATGCACGCAATATGTAACTTTATTCAACAAAACAATGTTTTGTCAGGTGAAGGGGTCAAGATTTATGAAATATACCTACTAAAAATCATGTAATTATAATAAACCATTTATTTATTTGCCCATAAACACGCGTGGGCAAATACATAAATGGTTGGTTCACGCGTGTCTCATATTCCATTTATTTGTGTTATTCTTTCTTGTAACTTTGATAATAGGTCTTTACCTATGAAATTGCCGTTTTGTATGAAAAAATTTAAACGAATTTTTTTCATGCATTTTTTATTTGTATTAATCGAAGTAATCACCCATGCAATCAATGCATCTTTGCCAACGCAGTGGCAGTTTATTGATGCCCTTCATAAAGAAATCAGCTGGACGGGAGGCAACAAATTCTTCAAAGGCATTTTGTACTGTCTCTCTGGGGTGTTGAATTTTTTTCCCGCCAAGAAGTTATCCAAATTCTGGAAAAAGTAGTAGTCTGTAGGCGCAAGGTCTGGTGAGTAGGGCGGATGACGGAGAGCTTCCAACCCCAGTTCTTGCAACTTGGAGACCGTCTGCTGTGCAGTATGAGGTCGCGCGTTGTCGTGCAGGAGCAGCGGAGACGAGCGATTGACCAATGCTGGTTGGAGATGTGCCAGCTTCTCCATCATTGTGTTCAGTTCTTCACAGTACACATCTGAAGTAATGCTCACCCCGTTTGGTAAGAAGCTGTGATGAATCACACCGGCGCTAGACCACCAAACAGTGACCATCACTTTTCTAGGGGTAAGTTTTCGTTTAGGGCATTGTTTAGGTGCTGAACCAGGATCCAACCACCTTGCTGAGCGCTTGCGGTTATCAAACAGAATCCATTTTTCATCGCAGGTAACAATGCGGTTCAAAATTCCTTCATTTGTGTGTCTGTTGAGCAGTGCAAGGCACGTCTCGACGCGTACTTCGCGCTGGCGATCATTGAGTTCGTGGGGCACCCATTTGTCAAGCTTTTTTACCTTGCCAATTTGACGCAAATGGACCAATATTGTTTTGACGCTAACGTCGAAAGCTGCTGCTAATTCAGCCGTAGATTGTGTATCATCAGCTTCCACAATCGCCTTTAATTCGTCATTGTCGTCCAAAGTCTTCGGACGACCGCGAGGTTCATTTTTCAGGTCGAAATTTCCAGAACGGAAGCGAGCAAACCAATAACAAGTGGTGCGTTGGTTTGTAGTGTTAGCTCCGTAAACGTCGTTGATGTTGCGTGCCGCTTATGCCGCGTTGCTGCCACGACGGTACTCATATTCCATAATTACTCGAATTTTTAACGTATCCATGATGACGAAAAAGATTGAAATGCGATGAAAATGTAACACTAATCAATAAACAAATGACTACTTTTGGAAAAAAAACCATGTTTTTAAAATAAAATTAATTTGAAATTAGAATTCTTAGCCAAACAAAAATTATTTTGATTTTAAATGGCCAGTACTGCAGAACGGCAATTTCATAGGTAAAGATATTTAGGTACTTGTGTTCAGGAGTTGGCTATTATGGATTGCACTTTTGTACCAAAAACATTCCGAGATTCACAAATTTAGAGTTCTGGTTATAAAATCGAATATATATTTACTTAAGTTTAGGTTTTAGTATGAAATGCACTTTTGTATCGATCGTCAAAATCTCGCGATTTCGGAATTGATAAATATTTTTCTTTGTGGTTTATAAACATTATACAAGTTAACACTATTTACACTAGGTACTAAAGTAAATTACTAACTAACTAACTATACAAATAAATACAAAACAAAAGGACAGGCGTCGAAGTACTCGTCCGCATCGATGTCCTCCGGAAACGTGCCCAGAAGACTGGCAGCATTGCCACGTTGAATGGCAATGCTAATTCTTTGGCCAAAGAACGAGCCAGCCCTCTGGTCACGTGAAGACTCGACCAGTCGATGAGAAATTTCCTTAAAAAGTAGACGCGCACTCGGGCCCCATAACCCGAGCGTTTCGACCCCAAACGGCTCAAAACTGTAGTTACATATAAGGTTACAGTATTTGCACCTCTTGAGGGTTTCAGCAGCCGCAGCAGCGGCGCCAGCAAGAACGTCATGCCATCTGGTCTCTTCCTATCGTCACGTACCAAGCCGTTTGGTTCTAATACCACTGGTACGCCGGCGGTGACAAAAGCTCGACGAATAATGTCGTTGATGCTGGCGTGCCGTGCTATGCGACCTGCGCTCCTGTAGCAGGATAGGCCATGGTGCCCGAGACTGTCGACAGCTTCACCGCAGTGACACCGATGCGGAGCAACACAAGGTGCGCCCAAGCGGAGACACGTAGCGAGCCGAAACGATGAGTCATCCATCATAGTACCTATGGTGGATGACGGGAGCGCCTGAAGCCACAAGCCTGACTCCCATTCTCCCACAGGCAGCAGACGGGCACGGTCTGCAGTATTAAATGACGTGTTTAATAGGGTATTCCGTATAATACTGCAGAGCGGCACGTCCCACAGTTTCTGGGAGGATGGGTTGTCGGGCAAATCCGTATTGGGACAAGCCATTTTCCAAGCGTTCTACGCATCGGTCAAAAACGGTACCTCAAAATCGACCAGTGAGGAAGATAAAATTTTCCTGGTTAATTTATCGGTACTGTGGACCGAGGAGAGGAAGGCCCGTAAACTAATACTTGAAATTTTGCGGAAAAAATTGATAAATTAAATATTTTTTTACTATTAGATGGCAATTTTTTATCACTAGCTAAATTTTCACAGGGTGCTCAACTCATGAACAACTTCAATAGGGGATCAACTCTGAAATCACGAAAAAATAATCTGCTATTTCATACATTTTGGTCGAGTAGGTGTTGAAGTTTTGTATGAAACTTCAGATTTTTTTTCGTGATTTCAGAGTTAGTCCCAACATTAAAATGTAAATCTAAGATGACTGCTGCGAACATTTTAAAATTTTTCGTCATGGTTATCGTTTTCATGATTTTCGAGGGTGCTAAAGCCGTTAGTGGCGTTAAAATGTAAAACCAAGATGGCGGCTGCGAACATTTTCAAAGTTTTCGTCATGGTGTTGATTTCATGGTTTTCGAGGGTGTTGAAGCCGATAGTGACGTTAAAATGTAAATCCAAGATGGCGACTGCGAATATTTTCAAAACTTTCATCATGGGTGTCGTTTTCATGGTTTTCAAGGGTATTACAGCCGATAATGACATTGAAATATAAATCCAAGATGGCGGCTGCGAACATTTTCACATTTTTCATCATGGGTACTATTCATGGTTTTCGAGGGTGTTAAAACAGCTAGTGACATTGATATGTAAATCCAAGATGGCGACTGCGCAAATTATTAAATTTTTCGTCTTGGGTATCGTTTTCATGGTTTTGGAATGTGCTAAATTCGATAGTGCAGTGAAAATACGTTACACTCGGCTGGCTAGTTAATTAACCCTGCGGCAGTGCGCCGTACCACGTTTCATCCTGAAAACACGTGTGATAGTAATTAAAAAACCATCAACATTTAAAAAAAAGCCACTATCTTACTTTTAAATTTTAATGTTACTATCGGCTTTAACACCCTCGAAAACCATGAAAATGACACCACTGACGAAAAATTTCAAAATGCACGCAGCCGCCATCTTGGATTTACCTTTTAAATCACTATCGGCTTCAAAACCCTCAAATACCATGAAAACGACACCCATGAAGAAAAATTAAAAAAAAAATCACAGCTGCCATGTTGGATTCACATTTTAACGTCACTATCGGCTTTAACACCCTGGGAAACCATGAAAACTACCCCACCGATATTGTAACAGTACCTTCCAGGGACAACCATTTTAAATCGGCAGCTTGTATTTCTCGCGGGGACCACATGTAACAAACGGAATATTTATGTGATCCCGATTTCCCGGTATTTTTCTATAATAATAATATTATAAAGAGGTAAAATTTGTTTGTAAGTTTGTATGTAGGGAGTAATCTCCGGAACTAATGATCCAATTCTAAATTTTTTTTCACTGGTAGAAAGCTATATTATTCTTCATTCTTCTATAAATTATATTTATATCGTGCATATTAGCCGCGCTATCACAATTTTTATCTAGCAAGTCGGAAAAAGATACCTCTTCAAACAGGATTATTTGCATGCGCTGCCTAAGCAGTTGTTTAAAATTTAAAACAACGCATGGCAACCTGGTCCGTCTTAAATAATTCTACAAAAAAGTCCGCGACACTATATTTTTATCTTTTATATTTCATCCTTTATTTCTTTTATTGTTTTAAAAAAGTATTTTTTCGACATACTTACGTTTGGATAATTGTTTAAACAACAAAATATTAATCCTTATCAAAATAAATTATTTTATGATCACAAGGACATCATAGAAATAAGATTTGACCGTTACAGTATGCCAATTGGTCATATAGTTTCGGAGATATTATGAAATTACTAAAACGCATTCATACCTCAGTGAGCATAGAACATGCTTAGTGCGGATGTTTTATCCATTTACCCATAGATTGCGTACTACCCATAGATTGAATACTTTATTTTTCTGAATTGCAAGATTTTTTGCGGATTGATGACCCTTCTCGATTTATTATTTTAATAATGTCGGTGGAATAAAGCGGAAGAGTTTGTTTTACTGTTAGTTTGTTTGAACGCGCTAATCTCTGGAACTACCCCAGTCGGATTTGAAAAATCTTTTTGCATTTTATAGCCCAATTCTTGAGGAAGGCTATTTAACATCACGCTAGGGCCCTTAGGAGCCGAGCAAAAGAAAAAAAAAGTCAGAAAGGACACTAAGCGCAAACGAAGTAATAGCGCACGCAGCCTATGCGATGCGATGCGACGGGGTGAACTGGGGGGAGGGGGGACAAGAAATTTCACGCAGACGAAGTCGCGGGCAGAAGCTAGTAAATATTTTAAATAAATCCACATAATATATAAGAAGTCGTTTCCATACCATGTATTCGATTAGTTGTGCATTCCCGCATTTTCTGGAATATCGGGATTTATTTTAAGAAAAAAAAATACTACTACCGATGATAGAATAATCACCAAACTCGATCACTCGAGCCTTTTCTGGGAGCTGATACCTAAAACAAGCGAGTGCTTGGTCTTTTATAACTCTTTATTTTGATACCTCACTCGACTAGTTCTAAAAAGGTAACAAACAAAGAGACAGGGTGAAGAGAGCGAGATCACAATACTTTTGCATTTCTTCCTTTAACTTATAACTAGCATATTTTTATTATTTTTAACCTGCACATAATATATGTAAATATAATAATTTCGCACGAAAAAAATACACGAATCGCAGCGTCAAGTGAATCATCTGTTTATTTTGCGTATACTATGCGCCTATGCATTATAACGTGCGATAAAAAAATAAAATTTACTCCTGTCAAAAAAACAATCATAACTAGCAAGTAGAGATAAATCATTCTAAAAATGAACGCCCCTCCTCAGCGGTTACGCTCACATGCAAAGAAGTGTATAGACGCAATACACATAATTATTGGTCTTTGTCATTGGTTGCACAGTCACCGGCGAGTACGGTCAACAACTAAACTAAAATCATAGTTTACAGACTAACATACATAAAAATATACACAATAACACTATTTTTTTTTGCAAACGGTACCTACCCGACTTGCCCAAACTGCAAACAGTCGGATTTGTTGGCCAACTAGTGTAATAAATGACACGAACACGCGACAGAGCGAACGTGTAGTTCCATACAAAGCGCATGCTCTCCGCCGTACAATGTTGTTACCTGGGGGCCTACCATGAACTCTTATAGCAGGTCAATTTTCGACGGAAAGTGAACTGTCGGGCTATTTTGTACCATGAACGCGTCAAATAACAGGCGAGCCAGCGATCACGTGGCTAGAGCCGGTCAGTGGTCACGTGACAACATTTCAGTGGTCTGACCTGCGATAAGCTGTACCATGAAGTCCTTTTTGACATGAGAGCACTTGAACACTGAGCTGCCCTGCAGTCATATTAAGCAGGCATAAAAAAGTAACTTTTATTGAACTGTTTTCTTTAATTTAAAATAAAAAACGTAAGTACATGTTAGTTTGTGAATATAATACTATTGTGGCGTTAATTAAAATGAGAGACAACAAAAAAAAAACAATCTACTTGCCGTTTATTTTAGATGTGTGACGAAGATGAAATTTTTGAGTTTCTTGAGGAAGATGGTGATAAAAACATTGAGAAACAAATCGCTAAAATCGAAAGGAAAGTGTTTAGAAGCATGATAAAACCTTTTGACTTGCAGAACGGAATGTTTGTCAAACGGTATAGGCTCACTAAAGAACTCGTACTTGAGCTTTGCAATGAGCTACGGCCTTTCATGCCACGCCCTACAAAATCAACAGATTTGTCAATAGAGGTTAAGGTTTGTACTAAATCAGTAAATGTATTTATCGATCTAACTATCATAAGAACAAATAAATGCAGATTGATCACTAATGCCCTTTATTTCAGGTTTTAACAGCATTATCATTTTTTGCTACTGGTTCATACCAAAGACCAACTGGTGACATTGCTGCACATTCAGTTGCACAACAAACTGTGTCAGCAGTTATAGCGCAGGTAACTCGGTGCTTAAATGACCGATATTTTCGCCGAAAGTATATTAAATTCCCACATAGCGAACATGAACGGCGAGCCAATGTAGTTGGGTAAGTAGGAACTTAAGCATTACCTATAAGATTCTTGTAAGAGATTCTTTAAATTTTATATTAAAATCTAGATCTTGTAACAGATATTTTTTTTTCAGATTTTATAACAAATTTGGTATGCCTGGGGTCTTAGGGTGTGTTGATGGAAGTCATGTGGCAATAAAACGACCAGTGGAAAATGAAGAGAGATATTATTGCAGAAAACATTATCATTCTCTGAATGTACAATTGGTAAATAATCATTCTACATTTTTCATTACTTAAAAAATAAAAACAATTTAACCTAAGTTTCCAACTCTGGACAAATTATTTTTAGATTCATGTAGGTATAGCTAGAGGTACATTAATTATTAAACATAAAATAATCGTTTTTATAATAGTTAAATAAAATTGGGTCCAACTAGATAGTGCAAGTATTACATCCCTTCTGCTTTTGATTAATAAAAGATGTTTTTGGGTACCTGTAAGAAAAAAATACAAATGTTAAACTTATTGTTTAAATTTTAGGTATGCAATTCGGACATGGAAGTTATTAGTGTGGATGCCAGCAATGGAGGAGCCACTCATGATTCCTTCATATGGGCTTATCAGTCTTATCACCCACTAAAAGCTCATATGGAGCATTTAAATAATATGTGGTTTTTAGGTTGGTATTAATTTTTGGCTATAAAAGTCAGCAGTCTAATAAAAAGTGATAATATATTATTATTAGTGGAATCAAACTAGCTAGGGAGGTACCTACCTAGTACATGAATTTTGAACATTATTTGCATTATTATGCAAGCAAGAAACAATAAAATTCTAATAAGATCCTTAAAAGTATATTCTATTTTTAATATTTTTATTTCTTTTAGGTGATTCTGGCTACCCACTAAGGAAAAATATGATGACTCCATTTATAAATGCTCCTCCAGATTCACCTGAGGCTTATTATACTACAGTTCATGTGAAAACCAGGAACATGATAGAAAGAACCATTGGGCTTCTCAAAGCACGCTTTAGATGTCTTCTTGTACATAGAGTTCTACATTATGAACCTCGTGTAGCAGCATCTATTGTAAATGCTTGTGTGATTTTACACAACATTTGCATTAGAGCCAATATCCCTGTGCAAGATATGACACCTGAAGAACTGTTACGAGAGGCACAATTGCAACCAACTCACTTGCTTGCAGACTATTGTAGATGAACATATAATATGAACCGGCAATGACCCATCTCAGATACTTTCCGAGACTGACTGGTAATACGTAACTGCGATGTATTTTTTGTAATAAATTCCCTTCCGAAAAACCTTCGCTTTTTTACACTGTCTTTTTCTATGTAGACTAATACTGTTACCCAACTTTATGTACAGACAACTGGCAAGTCCCGCATTTTTATCAATGTTGGCAATCTCATCTCAGTCTCAATCTGTCAAAAATTGTATAGCGTTTACCTACATTTTTGACATTTGATTGTCGCTGGCATGAGATTGCGACTTGAATTTGAAGGTTTTTAGGCACGAGAATTGGCCTTCAGGTTATACCAAACTGTCTTACTCCAAATGATTTTAAACCTTAAAATGTTAAAAATCGAATGAGAAAATTTGACAGTTTGACCTGCTGCTGTGCTGTACATGAAAAGAGCAAGAAAATCATTATTATTGAAAATAAAAAATGTCATAGTCAATCATGGGGATAATGTTTAAAAAAAGTAATTTTATTATCAACAATTAATGCCCAAACAAACTCCACGTACATTTATTTTTAATCGACTCTTGGTTTATGCCCATACATTTCAAAGGCATCCGATAGAAGAGAAAATTGACCAGACTATCGTGACCACTTAGTTCTATCAGTGTCAGTAGACAATTTTATAAGTAACATCTTCATCAATCTCTATAAATAGCAACAAGATAATAGGCGAGCACTGCCTATCCCCAAACATGTATGTAGGTAGGTCTGGAGACGCCATCATGACAGCTTTCAAGCGTAGTGTCTTCACTAATTAAATTGTGGAACAGACAGGAGTGATAACGAACAGATTATATTTACGTAAACAACATTAGCATAGTTATCAGATTTTCCGCCTACTACATAATAAATATGAGTGTCTTTTGTATTTGCTAACTGCTGAATAAATTATCGACTCACCTGAAATTGTTGTCAAGGTATATTTAAGTAACCACCTAAAACGTGTCGTTTTGCATCCTCGTCAAGTTTAAGGGTGTGGTATAGACCATCAAACCGAACAACTTTTTCCATGACATCGTAATTGCGTAAAAATAATCAGCCGTCCCATATAATAAAATATTTGCGTCGAGTAGGTATTGAAGTTTTCTATGGGATAGTTAAAAATTTTTGATTGGAGTGTACGTAACGGGGCACTATGAAAAAAAGACTTCACCAAGAACCATCGCTTATCAAGCCTTCGGGATCCGGTGGGATGTGAGAGTATTAGGGTGGGGGAACAACATGGGACGCCTCAAGGGTATTGACCTTGACTTCAGAGCCATTGACCTTGCGGTCAAGGTCAAAATTCCGAAAGTCAAGATCCGCGATTCTCCTAAGGTGCTGATCTTGACCTCAGTCTTTCGTTCAGTCAAAGTTCAAGTCTTTTTTTCATAGTGCCCCGTTTCGTATCCACTGACCCTTTTTGTTCGGTTTGATGTTCTGTATCACACCCTGAAATTTGACGAGGATGCAAAATGACACGTTGTATCTTGTATACAATAATTCCGATTTCCCAAGCTCTAACATTCTCCAAACAGCTGTGAAACTTCGTGGTGATGGTGATGATCTTTACATGATGTCAAGAACAGCTTTTGTAATATTGATTAATAGACAGGTGAGTAAAAGAAAATACTGCTTATTCTTGTAGGTAGACATACACACACATACCTAATGTGTATACCTATCTAACCTATCTACTTGTAAGTAGGTAAATGAGATTATGCTTCATCGCAATTATAGATGATTTTAAAAGGAATAAATTTACAAAAGTTCACAACAGCATTCCATCATTCCTGACACGAGGAGCAACACAATTTCACTGCAATTAATTCTCATTAGCATCCAATGCAGTCGACTTGTCAATAAGTTGTCACCTTGTTTGTAGATAGCACCGCTATATTGAGCACTACACATTATTGCAAAGAATCCGATATAATTATATAGTGATTAAAGTGCCGATGAAGTCAGCGACTCGTAGTAGCTGCACGTAGTAAACGCTACAGCTGTCAGTGAACCCCACATTGGCAGGATATTCCACTATTTACTCACACAACGCCCATCCCTTACGATATTACACACTTGTTTACAGATCACGGTATAATTATAATTACTAATCGCAGTTTTAATTGATAAGTTGAAGACGCATTCGGATAACAGTCCTACTCGTATCTTCCTGCAGGTTTGAACGTCATTTAGACCGGAACAGTTTTTGTAAACAGGGTTAAAATTATTCTTGTAATGCCGCGATTATTGCGATGTAACTTTATTGGTTAGGTAACGGGTAGAACATTATTTTTAATGATGTTTTTAGCATAACAATTTATAGTGTTACCTATATTATTATCATGCATCATAAAAATTCATTGTCTTCGAAACTGAACCAACATTGTATTTCAACTCTGTAGGATAAGAGGAAGTGGTTATAATTCAGCTTGCAAGATTTGACCCGTACATAATAACTAACAAGTTAATTAAAAGCTTATAAAAAGGGTCTCGCTCGACAACTTTATTATTAAAATCTTAAAATTAAAAAAAGAAAAAAACTGTAGATAGTCTGAACCTGTCTACAGGTTTTTTTACCTCTTCATGGCCAGACCATTTCAGGCAATTTTATCCCAAATTATTTTTATTCTATTTTTCTAATAAATATAATATTAAATATGTAATAAATTTGTTCACAAGTTTTATTTATTTTACAGTCAAGAGCTCGTAGAGTTTTACACATTGGACTTTGTATCCGTTCTTATAAGGTAAGTACCATCAAACTCAAACTCAAAGCATTTATTTCAAATAAACCAATCACAGGCACTTTTGAATTGTCAATGAGTCAGTCAGACAGAAAGATGAAGCTAGTTGCCCATTCCAAAGCGTAGTAGATCCCTATGGAGAAGAACGGGCAAGAAACTCCACGGACACTCTTTTAAATCATAATATTTTTACAAAATATTGGTTACATCGTTCATGTTGAAAATTACATGTGAGAACAATGTAGAAAGAGGTACACGTTAAAAAGCGTCCGTAATAAAAAGATAAAAACTAAAACAACTAAATTAAATATTAAAATTAAAAATAAGCCATGGCAGCTAAGAGACGACCAGTCCCAACTGACGGCGCCCGTTCACGAACATGGGGCGCATGGATCAGCACCAATTAGCTCAACCATTTTGGAGGGAACTTAATGATTCAACACACAAGCCACCACCAGCGAGACATTTGAGTGAGCATGACATACTCTCAACCGCCAGGGCACACTCAAGTCAGTGAAAGACGTACCCAGTAAAAGGTAGCTTAATAGTAGCTACATAGTGCTCACACATGTGCTATGCAATTATATAATACTAAGAGACTGAATTTAAACAATGCAAAGAAAGTTTTCTCTCATCTTAATCTTCAGCAGCTCCAACAATATATCCGAATGCTAATCAATTAATTAATGCGTCCTTGTGGAGCAGGACAAGCATTCAGCCAAGCAGTTTTGTCAGCGATGTAATCCCCCAACTTATAATATGCCTGGCTGCATAGTGTGCGTTTTATACATGATTAAAGCTGATTTCAGACTACGCTATACTATTGTGCTATAAAGTATAGCAAAGAAGGACCTAATGCTATACTATATAGCATGACGTTCACATACGCGATATTATCGCAAGCTCAGTCGATCGCGATCTTTAAAGAGTGTGCACAGTTGCACAGCACACATCACGATCGACACAATGGATGAAATACATAGATGAAAAGATGGCGGCGCGCGATATAGCATAGCATGAACTCTGCGCATCGCACCAATTTATAGCGTATAGCAAGCCAATAATATAGTACAGTACAAAGTGAACATGTCCATAACAATGTATGGAGCGCGATATTGTTGTGCTATGAGCTATATACTATATGCTATTATATTATAGCGTAGTCTGAAATCAGCTTAAAATTTCGATTCATTCAGCTGGAGTATGTGGGGAGGTATTTTATTATAACATTTTAAACAGTACCCCATGAAGGATGAGTCTACTTTAGCCAGTCTGAAACCTGGTTGAGCTTATTGGTCCCTATTTCTAGTCCTATAATTGTGTCCTTCACCTCTTTTACCGAAAAGATTTAGATTTTTCCTTACGTAACATGATGTTTTCGTAGATATATTGACAAGGTACCGTCATGATGTTAATATCTTTAAACAGTTCCGTTAGAGAATCGCGCCTGCGGAGGCCATATATTGCTCTGATGGCTCTTTCCATGGCGCAAATTTGCGGTGAACCACTATTTAACCTTTGTACACACCGCAAATGTTCGGGATGGTACAATCGTCGTAGAGGTATACCTACGACTCGCACTACAAGTGTAAAGCTTCATGTGCTCTTGACTGTTCATATTTTACCCATCCTCCATAATATCAACTTGTCCCCCCCTCCTCACCCCCTGAGCCATCGGCTGGCGGCTCCCTCGTATCCAACCATATGAAGGAAAATGCGAATTGTTTTCGAAGTTTGTTATTTAAGTAAATATCCACAAGCCGTGCCATACTTACATAGGACAAGAATTTCGAGAAAATCGAAAAAGATTGGAATTCAAACATTGTTTACAAACTTTTTCCCTCGGCTTTAAGCCGGCTGGAGGTCGGCAATGATCCCATGGGAACGTACTACCAGTATAAAAAGTATCCTGTCCTTAGTAGGTCCTACCTAACCCAGGTCATGTTCTAACTGTTTGCTAAATTTCATCAAAATCCGTTCAGTCATTATAGTGTGAAAAGGTAACTGAAAGACAGGGTTATTTTCGCATTTATAATAATTATCATTAAAGTAAGATACGTATGGAATATGGATTAATTATCATATCGATATAGAAAATATCGACTTGGCATATGGCATACAAGATTGTCGACATAAAAAAGACAGGTACCTTCAAGCACTATTCATGAAATAATTCTTCCATTGGCGGTAAACATGGCTTACTAGCTTTTTCCCGCGGCTTCGCCCGCGTAGATGTCGGAAAATATCTACCCTATACCAATATCTAGTAACGAAATAGGTAAGTATAATAACGGAACGGAAAATTACGAACTTGCATGCCATATTTGAGTACAACTCTCAAACAACTCTAGAGCGAAAATATAAATCCTCTTTATTTGCTATCCCGTGGGAATTTCGAAAAAAATATTTACATAATTAATTACAGGTAGGTACGGAACTAAGGAAAGTAATTTTTTTCTGAAAGACTGAAGTGTCTTTGAATCAATTAGGTACTCGTTAGGACTTTTCTTTTTATTTATTTATATAGATAGATGAGTTAGTAAGGATTTTTAACCCCCTAGGAATTTTTTTTCTAAAATCGCTGAAACATATGGTTTTTAATTTTTAACCAGAATGCTAAATACCAACTTTCATTGTTGTATAAACTACAAAAATTACGATTTTCCATACAAACTTCCATACAAAACATACCTACATACAAAAAGTCAAGGGACTACCTACATTATAAAAAAACCTCTGTGCTCAGCTTTCTAGGTCTAAACTATTTTTGACGTCACCATTTGGACCATTCTATATAAATAAAAAGAAAAGACATGACTGGCTGTCTGACTCATCAACGCCCAGCCTACTAATATTCAACACGAAAATGTCACAAAAAAAATCTGAAAAATACCCACAAAAATACATATGAATTTTTGAAGCTCCACCGGCGAAAACTGTAAACAATTACAAAAACAAATAAAACTCGAAAACTACCAAAAAAAATGGAAAACTACAAAAAGTCGGGGAACATACATGGGGTATTTTCGAATTTCGAACAGCTGTTCCCTACATTTAAGTTCCAATAACTCGTCAAAATATAGGGAACAGCTGTTTTTTTTTTCGCGATTCAGTTCCAGGATAAATCCTTCACATATTGTCATTGTTTTACGTAGGTAGCTCCAAAATTATCTACATCAACGGGAAGTACGACATAGGATTTGATGAGTGATTTACCTAAGCATATATAGAAATACCTTACCTATATATATTGTAATTCAAGAGGAGCTCGTGGCTAAGTAATAACAGCCGCACGGGTCGATCCATCAGGTTAAGCTACGCTTGCCGGGGTTGGTCAGTGGATGGGTGACCATTCTTTACATACCGAGACTCCTCCGTGCCTCGGAAAGCACGTTAAGCCGTTGGTCCCGGCTGTCATTCGTGGATCTTTGACAGTCGTTACGGGTCGTCAGAAGCCCGAAAGTCTGACAACCAGTCTTACCAAGGGGTATCGTATTCCCCAGTAACTGGGTTGTGGAGGTCAGATAGGCAGTCGCTCCATGTAAAATACTGGTATTCAGCTGCATCCGGTTAGACTGGAAGCCGACCCCAACATACATAGTTGGGAAAAGGCTAAGCAGATGATATATTGTAATTCAATGAACTATTACCACAAGTACCCACTAATATAGTAAAATACTTGTGAAGTTGTGATAGCGTTTGACAGGGGAAATACCAATAGGTAGGTAGGCACCTTTAATTAACATAATTAATTAACATATTAACATTTAAATTAAATTAATACATAATACACTTCTGGACACATCTTTTGGCCCACCTTGTATTTTCAGTTTCGTTTGGTCTTAGCTAAAATTTTATATTAGGTCGAGCAAAAAGTTTTTATGCAGTTTTGAACCTGGCACATTCACAATTTCATTCAATAGTCTTTTTTTGAATTTCGAACACAGAATTTAAAGAAACAAAAGACAATTTGGAGCCTGTTTGTTGATATCAAACAATCGAATACTAAGAAAACTTGGTTTTATTGGTTTACTTGGATTTAATTCTTGAAAAAGTGATTGATATCTTTGGTTTTGCAACAAACATTACTTATTCTTAACATTAAGGTGAGGTTCTATCAATAATCTATGGATACTTCACCTGAAGTCGCCGCCCAAGCTGTGGCACTTATTCAGGCCGGACACAGCCAAAGAAACGTGAGTGCTCAACTTAATTTAAGTCGATCTGCGGTCCGAAATGTTTATCGGAGGTACCTAGAGACTGGCGGCTTTGTTCGTCGCCAAGGAAGGCCACGATCTCGGGTCACAACTGAAAGGCAGGATCGATTCATCGTGACGACCAGCTTGAGAAATCGTCACCTTACCTCCATTGAGATACAAAACCAACTTCGCGACTTCCACGGAGTATCTGTGAGCGCTCGAACTGTTCGGAGAAGGTTAAAAGAACGCGATATGGTACCACACAAGCCAGCTAATGGCCCCAAACTAACGCGAGCCCACCGAACAGCGCGCCTTCATTTCGCACGCAGTCATTTAAATTGGACACAGCAAGATTGGAGCCGTGTACTCTTTTCTGATGAGTCTAAAATTGTGTTACATGGCAATGATGGAAGGAAGAAGGTCTACCGACGTAAGGGAGAGCGTTTCGCACAATGCTGCTTTGAAGAGAGGGTTGCTTATGGCGGTGGCTCATGGACTGTCTGGGGCGGTATATCCGCGAGCGGCAAAACTCAACTTGAGGTTGTTACAGGACCACGGCTGCCAACATTAAATGCTGAAAGGTACATTCGTGAGTGCTTAGAACCTCACGTGATACCATACGCGGACTATGTGGGCCCAAATTTCCTTTTTATGCATGATAATGCAAGAGCCCATGCGGCCGGCATCGTCAGGGAATATCTTCGGGATGTGAACATCACAGTTATGGACTGGCCAGCCAGAAGCCCAGACATGAACCCCATTGAGCACATGTGGGACGAGCTAAAAAGACGTGTTAGGGCTCGTCAGCCAGTTGCCCAGACGATGCAGGAGTTGAAAACTGCCATAGAAGAGGAATGGGAGATGATCCCTCAAAATTTCATAGAGCGGTTGATAAACTCTATGCCTAATCGTATGAGAGCTGTGGTAGATGCCCATGGAGGCAACACGCGTTATTAAATTAAACCGTTATTTGATAAAACATGTTTTTTATTCAAAAATCAATTGCCGCCTTTAACAAGGCGCATATCCGACTTGTTAGGCGTAGCTCCATGTCGTATGGTATTCTGAATTCAAATTTAAAACAATACGATCGAAAAAGATGGTAAAATGTATCACGTTTAAAACTGCATCAACAGTTTTTGTTCAATCTAGCAATCATATTTCGGTAGGGGCCATCGAAACCTAAACTCTAAGGTGGGCCAATAGATGTGTCCAGAAGTGTATATACACACACACATACATATTATATGTTATTATTGCATTTTAATTACTTGTAAAAATAATAAACCATTTTTTTTTTTTTAGGCACCTACCAGCTCATTCTGCACCATAAGCAACTCTGGGGTGTTCCAGTTTAAGATGGCTACGGGTGCCCATGGTGCACTGCTTACGGTGCACAAAGGCACAATAAAGAATTTATAGTGTTTTTATATTTTTAAAATCGGCTGATGAAACCAAGGGGCTTAGAAACTTTTTTAATAATATTATCAATGTGTGTGTCAAAAAGAAGTATCGAGTCAAAAGTGACGCCTAAATCTCTAATCGTATTAACTCTGGATATTGGAGTGTTGGTTAGCTTGTAATCACAAAGAATAGGTTTAGATTTGCGAGTGAACGTGCATATGTAACATTTCGAGACATTTAAATTAAAGCGGTTGGCGACACAATACTCTTGGAATGTGTCAAGATCCAATTGAAGATGCTCATTATCTTCCTTAGTTCTAATTTCCCTTAGAATCTTCATGTCATCCGCAAACAAAAGAACTGTTGAGGTCGAGAAACATGAAGAGACGTCATTGATGAAGATGTTGAACATCAAGGGTCCCAGTAGCGATCCCTGGGAAATCCCTGAGGGGATAAATATAGTTCTGGATGTGTATCCATTTAGAACAACAGTTTGACATCTGTTGGCTACATATGACGAGAACCACCTGAAATGATTTCCACTGATACCTATAGCCAATAGCTTACGCAAGAGTATAGCATGCTCCAGGCGATCAAAACACTTACTATAGTCTGTGTAGATTACATTCACTTGTGTGCGATGGGACATACATTCAGTCAAGTAATCACTGCAAAGAATGAGATCGGTGTTTGTGAACCGACCTCGCAGGAAACCATGTTGGCGGTCACTGATACTTAATTTAAGAGTAGCATAAAGCTGCTTATATACTATTTTTTTCGAGAATTTTAGCAAATAGACATAGTTTAGAGATAGGTCTATAGTTTTCCACGTTGTCTCTAGGCCCTTTTTTGTGAATCGGAGTAATCAACGCTGACTTCCAAATTGCAGGTACGTCACCCACAGCTAGGGATCGCCTGAACAGAAGTGAAAGAGGGGTAGTCAGACTTTTAGCACAGTTGAGTATAAAAACAGGCGGAATATTATCTGGTCCTGCAGATTTTGTCAAGTCTACTCCTTTTAATAGTTTAAATACTTCCAATTCACTAACTTCGACCGAACGTATGTCAGAAATAATATCGCCCAAATGCATGCCAGAACGCATCAGAATGCATCAGAGAGGTCGTTGTCGCAGTTGGTGCTACTATCAGAATTGAGAAAGTTCAAGTAAAAATAGTCGCCAAACATGTTGCAGATATCCTCTCCGTTAGAAGTGCAATTTCTATATTTGAGTAAGGAAGGATACGAATTAGTTTGATTTTTAGATTTGGGGGTCTTAAATAATAGGTCTTTACCTATGAAATTACCGTTTTGTATGAAAAAATTTAAACGAATTTTTTTCATGCATTTTTTATTTGTATTAATCGAAGTAATCACCCATGCAATCAATGCATCTTTGCCAACGCAGTGGCAGTTTATTGATGCCCTTCTTAAAGAAATCAGCTGGACGGGAGGCAACAAATTCTTCAAAGGCATTTTGTACTGCCTCTCGGGTATTGAATTTTTTTCCCGCCAAGAAGTTATCCAATTTCTGGAAAAAGTAGTAGTCTGTAGGCGCAAGGTCTGGTGAGTAGGGCGGATGACGGAGAGCTTCCAACCCCAGTTCTTGCAACTTGGAGACCGTCTGCTGTGCAGTATGAGGTCGCGCGTTGTCGTGCAGGAGCAGCGGAGACGAGCGATTGACCAATGCTGGTTGGAGATGTGCCAGCTTCTCCATCATTGTGTTCAGTTCTTCACAGTACACATCTGAAGTAATGCTCACCCCGTTTGGTAAGAAGCTGTGATGAATCACACCGGCGCTAGACCACCAAACAGTGACCATCACTTTTCTAGGGGTAAGTTTTCGTTTAGGGCATTGTTTAGGTGCTGAACCAGGATCCAACCAACTTGCTGAGCGCTTGCGGTTATCAAACAGAATCCATTTTTCATCGCAGGTAACAATGCGGTTCAAAATTCCTTCATTTGTGTGTCTGTTGAGCAGTGCAAGGCACGTCTCGACGCGTACTTCGCGCTGGCGATCATTGAGTTCGTGGGGCACCCATTTGTCAAGCTTTTTTACCTTGCCAATTTGACGCAAATGAACCAATATTGTTTTGACGCTAACGTCGAAAGCTGCTGCTAATTCAGCCGTAGATTGTGTATCATCAGCTTCCACAATCGCCTTTAATTCGTCATTGTCGACCAAAGTCTTCGGACGACCGCGAGGTTCATTTTTCAGGTTGAAATTTCCAGAACGGAAGCGAGCAAACCAATAACAAGTGGTGCGTTGGTTTGTAGTGTTAGCTCCGTAAACGTCGTTGATGTTGCGTGCCGCTTGTGCCGCGTTGCTGCCACGACGGTACTCATATTCCATAATTACTCGAATTTTTAACGTATGACGAAAAAGATTGAAATGCGATGAAAATGTAACACTAATCAATAAACAAATGACTACTTTTGGAAAAAAAATCCATGTTTTTAAAATAAAATTAATTTGAAATTAGAATTCTTAGCCAAACAAAAATTATTTTGATTTGAAATGGCCAGTACTGTAGAACGGCAATTTCATAGGTAAAGACCTAATATACCTCCTTCATTTTTTTTAATATAGCAGCTAAACATTTCACTTTCAAGTAACTTAGCACGTTGAAGGAGTAAAACAAAAGACTGATAATCATACTGGTTTCCGTATTTCTTGAATTTAAAGTGATGCTTCGCGTTTTCCCTAAGAATTTTTATCAGAGGCAGCTTGTACCAGAGAGGATATCTACTAGATGGGACGACCGTCTTAACAGGCACAAAAGAATCCCGCAAATCACTGAGCGTGTTGTAGAAAAATGATACAGCATCCTCGAGTGTTCTCGTACTCATTTCGCTGTGCCAGTCGACCTGGCTAAGCCGGTGATTAATGGCCGTGTAATCGGCCGACCTGTATAAGAATTTAACCCTAGAAAGTGCAGGAAGAGTATGAAGTTCCACGAAATCAGCAGACACACAGAGAGAACAATGTATGTTAGGTTATTAGAAAAAATTGTTAACTGACCTGCCTTGGAGTGGCCATGCTTCCGATCACAAATGTAAACTACACATAGATGCATTTTATATGATACACGCGGTCTTTTCCTATGAAGGGTGATCCACAAGTCTTCAGCAGACGAAATCCATTCGCACCGCAATAAGCACTCCACCCCCCAAAGTTTACTTTGTACTAGAATAATTTCTATCGCGCCTTCACACTATATATCGGTCGTCAAACAATTTTCGGTCATTAATACCTTCATTAAGCCAAGTCTCAGTTAAGCAAATAAAGTCATAGAAATTTACACACACGTTTCAATAAAATACTAACGTTTTTGTGCGCAATCCCCGAACATTTTGGTAAAATATACTAATAGGTGACATCGCAAATAGAAAGATAACGCATTATTTAATTCTCAATAAGTTTACCTAACATGGAATGGACTTGGTTGTGTTTGAGCATTTTATGGTTGGACATATAAACAGTAATACCTATAATTGATTGATTGATGACATAGTAATATTTTTAAAATATTTGATTATTACTTCTGTTGTCATTTGAAATGTAATTATTTTATTAGTGTTATTTTGTAAAATTTGAACACAATGTAAATTGTTTGATGAATAAATAAATGAAGTGAAATGTTTACTGGGACTCTACCCTAGTCAGAGCTTAGTAACTGGGACTCTACCCTAGCCAGAGCTTAGTAATGGGACTCTACCCTAGCCAGAGCTTAGTAGACTTAGTTTACTGGGGCTCTACCGTAGCCAGAGCTTAGTAATAGGACTCTACCCTACCCAGAGCTTAGTAATGGGACTCTACCCTAGCCAGAGCTTAGTACACTTGGTTTACTGGGGCTCTACCCTAGCCAGAGCTTAGTAATGGGACTCTACCCTAGTCAGAGCTTAGTAACTGGGACTCTACCCTAGCCAGAGCTTAGTAACTGGGACTCTATCCTAGTCAGAGCTTAGTAGACTTAGGGCCTATTTCACTATGTCCGAATAGCCACTACTTACCGAATAAATTCAAAAATGGAACAGAATTTGTATGAAATTATCTGCCAAGTAAGTTAATAGGAACTTAATCGTAGGTGGTGAAACAGGCCCTTAGTTTACTGGGACTCTACCCCAGCCAGATCTTAGTAACTGGGACTCTACCCTAGCCAGAGCTTAGTAGAATAATAGTATACTGGAAAATTACCCTAGCCTGAGCTTAGTAGACTAATAGTTTACTTGGGACTGTACCCTAGCCAGAGCTTAGTAGACTAATAGTTTACTGGGACTCTACCCTAGCCAGAGCTTACTAAATTAGTAGTTTACTGGGACTCTACCCCAGCCAGAGCTTAGTAGACTAATAGTTTACTGGGACTCTACCCTAGCCAGAGCTTAGTAGACTAATAGTTTACTGGGACTCTACCCTAGCCTGATCTTAGTAGACTAATAGTTTCCTTGGGACTGTACCCTAGACAGAGCTTAGTAAACTAATAGTTTCCTTGGGACTGTACCCTAGCCAGAGCTTAGTAGACTAATAGTTTACTGGGACTCTACCCTAGCCAGAGCTTAGTAAACTTGTAGTTTACTTGGGACTCTACTCTAGCCAGAGCATAGTAGACTAATAGTTTACTGGGACTCTACCCTACCCAGAGCTTAGTAGACTAATAGTATACTGGAACTTTACCCTAGCCTGAGCTTAGTAGACTAATAGTTTACTTGGGACTGTACCCTAGCCAGAGCTTAGTAGACTAATAGTTTACTGGGACTCTACCCTAGCCAGAGCTTAGTAAACTTGTAGTTTACTTGGGACTCTACTCTAGCCAGAGCATAGTAGACTAATAGTTTACTGGGACTCTATCCTACCCAGAGCTTAGTAGACTAATAGTATACTTGAACTTTACCCCAGCCAGAGCTTAGTAGACTAATAGTTCACTGGGACTCTACCCTAGCCAGAGCTTAGTAGACTAATAGTTTACTGGGACTCTACCCTAGCCAGAGCTTAGTAGACTAATAGTTTACTGGGACTCTACCCTAGCCAGAGCTTAGTAGACTAATAGTTTACTGGGACTCTACCCTAGCCAAAGCCATGTTCGTAAGGATTGAGGAGCCACATCAGATTTTTAAATCTGATCTCACTATTATTTAGCAGCAATGTAGCTGATTTTGCAGCACAAATTCTAGATTTAGCTGCAAAATATAATGCAAAAGTGGCTCCTCAATATAAACGTCTGAATTGAGGAGCCACCTGGAACTCGTTAAGTAATAGATGAATATTTTTGAAAATTTTGTATCATTTAGTAGCAATTGTGCATATTACCGTCTAAAAATTTAGCTTCTGTAGCGCTAAAATGAAAGAAAATACAATACTTTTAGTATGACTCCTCAATCTACACTCAAGAGGTGAATTTCTATTGGATGTGAGCGATCAATTAATATATTCGACATAATGATCATTTATCAGGAGCTAGACCACCACCTCTTAAAGCAGTATTATTTTAATCTTACATGAGTGTGGGAAAGAGATGGAGCTAGACGTCCTGTGTAGCTCCATCTCTTTCTCACACTGAAGTAACATTAAAATAATACTGCTTTAAGAAGTGGTGGTTGGCCCCCAGGTGTTGTGTTTGTTTTTGCAGTATAGGAATAAAATATATTAGTAAAACATAGTAAATTTTGTAGATGAACGCATTTTCTTTGGCTCCTCAATCCTGACGTTTTAATTATATATGTTTATTATATATTTAGGCATTTATATGCTTAAAAGGAGACGCCACCAACTGTATACTGTACAAAGTGTAATAAGGAAATAAAACATTTTTGATTTTTCTTTTTTTTTTGATATGTTTGACCGTAGCCACCTGAGATCTGAACGGAATCTAAAGCCAGAGATACTAACATTTAGCAGAAATGTCTGCTAAGTATATCTGCACAGTTCAGCAATGTATATATTTTGGATTCTGAAAAAAGAATACTTAACTATTTTCTTGTAAATTTAGAGTGAAGGGTGACCTCATTTTGGGGGTTCCTACCTACAAATTAATATTTCACTTACCTACCCACAATAATATTTATTTAGTAACAAAACATTTATCAGCGGTGAAGTATTCTCGTTTGAACATGAATATGTTCATGTACGTAATAAAAATAAATATATACGAATTCGTGCTGCAAAATCAGCTACATTGCTGCTAAATAATGGTGAGATCAGATTTTAAAAATCTGATGTGGCTCCTCAATCCTTACGGACATGCCAAAGCCTAGTAGACTAATAGTTTACTTGGGACTCTACCCTAGCCAGAGCTTAGTAGACTAATAGTTTACTTGGGACTGTACCCTAGCCAGAGCTTACTAAACTAATAGTTTACTGGGACTCTACCCCAGCCAGAGCTTAGTAGACTAATAGTTTACTGGGACTCTACCTTAGCCAGAGCTTAGTAGACTAATAGTTTACTGGGACTCTACCCTAGTCAAAGCCTAGTAGACTAATAGTTTACTTGGGACTCTACCCTAGCCAGAGCTTAGTAGACTAATAGTTTACTGGGACTCTACCCTAGCCAGAGCTTAGTAGACTAATAGTTTACTGGGACTCTACCCTAGCCAGAGCTTACTAAACTAATAGTTTACTGGGACTCTACCCCAGCCAGAGCTTAGTAGACTAATAATTTACTGGGACTCTACCTTAGCCAGAGCTTAGTAAACTAATAGTTTACTTGAGACTCTACCCTAGCCATAGCGTAGTAGACTTATAGTTTACTTAGGACTCTACCCCAGCCAGAGCGTAGTAGACTAATAGTTTACTGGGACTCTACCCTAGCCAAAGCCTAGTAGACTAATAGTTTACTTGAGACTGTACCCTAGCCAGAGCTTAGTATACTTAGGGCCTATTTCACGATGTCCGAATAGCCACTACTCACCGAATAAATTCAAAAATGGAACAGAATTTGTATGAAATTACCTGCCAAGTAAGTTAATAGGAACTTAATCGTAGGTGGTGAAATAGGCCCTAATAGTTTATTTGGGATTCTACCCTAGCCAGAGCTTAGTAGACTAATAGTTTATTTGGGACTCTATCCTAGCCAGAGCTTAGTAGACTAATAGTTTATTTGGGACTCAATCCTAGCCAGAGCTTAGTAGACTATAGTTTATTTGGGACTCTACCCTAGCCAGAGCTTATTAGACTAATAGTTTATTTGGGACTATATCCTAGCCAGAGCTTAGTAGACTAATAGTTTATTTGGGACTCTACCCTAGCCTGAGCTTAGTAGACTATAGTTTATTTGGGACTCTATCCTAGCCAGAACTTAGTAGACTAATAGTTTAGTGGGACTCTACCTTAGCCTGAGCTTAGTAGACTAATAGTTTACTGAGAGTCTTGAGTCTACCCTAGCCAGAGATTAGTAGACTACGTCAACATAGAAAAATAAATAAATAAAAAAACATAGGGATCCTGAACTATTTCCCGAATCAGAACACTATGGACACCTGAAATATCTTGGGAACTGCTGATCGGATGCAGATAGATATCCCACCACCCATATATTTTATATTTTTACGTCTGTGTAAAACATCACCATAGAAGATGTTCTGAAGCGGACTTCCGAAATGAACTAAAGACTTGCAGCACCATTTTCCCGCCGTCTGATAAAGTGTGCAGCGTAATAATAACAAACTGCAATCACGTGCTACGCGAACGTAGTCGTATCGAGTCAACGTAGTAAATTGCCCCTCTGACCGTTGATTGTAGTCATTATAGGACACCCATGCGCAGGATTATTGTCTGTCTGCCAGGGACTATGCGGTGACGGTGACCCTACAGTAGTTTATGAAGACATAAATTATGGAACTTAAGTTATTTGAATACCCATACCTACTTTGCGAAGCAAATCATCGACCCCTTTAACATATCGGCTCTTCCTTTCTTCAGTTTAGAACGGAACACAATGGCACTGTTCATAAATTCCCAACACACTGTTCTAATTCTGCATCAAACAAAAACAAGGCAGGGCTCGGGTACATTACCATCAAACAGCATGCACTTGGTCAATGACTTGAAGTCACCACTTTAGAGAGAGGTCATAAATGTTTTTATAGCGGAATCAGGGGTGAGTTGTGCGCGGGCGGGCGGAGCGCGGCGCGGCGCGGGGCGTGGCGGGTGCGCGCGCGCCGCCCATCACCGTCTGCGTATAATAAGCGCGCGCAACGCACGCGGCGACTCGCCAGCGCGACCACAGCGGCGCCGGTGCACGACGCGCGCAGTGCACTCCGCGACCTCCTCGCACCTCGCACCAGTTACCGCGGCAAGTGATCCCGGCGCCGACGACCACGCCGTCTTGTGACACTACACTACTACTGTACAAACAACAACAGACTACCAGGACCATAGTACCTTACAAAGTAAGTGATAATAATAACTGAGATCTTACACCAAGCGAGTTATAAAATACTTTCATACCAGGGTTGTTAATGTTTGTGTTGTATCCACAAGTAAAATGTTCGGTTTTAGTTACAATGTTGCTAAAGATAACTAACAAATAATTGCTTGGTTTACGATCTTTTACGAGTATGTTTATGATAGGTTTTGCTATTTACCATGCTAGTTATTTTAACTTCAAGATAATTTCAGAATTAAAGTTTAGACTGTAGGTAACAGAAAAGCAGATAAATACACGTTAATTAATAAATCCTTATTGTAAATTATTACCATGTATTGAACGCTTGTAACCTAACCTAATAATTTTATAAATATTAGGAAATGTTCCTGTTTTCCTCAGTCGCACCAGTGCAGTAATACGAAAACATTTACTCCCTCAGGCATTTCATTCCTGTCCAATTAGGTGTCTACTTATTACTTACCTATACTATTTCATTCATTACTTTAACTAATTGTTGAAACGAATATTTTAAATAGTTACCTATACAGGATAAGTTTTTAAGCAGTGCGCAAATTTTCACATTGTGTTCTACAAATGAATATGAACAACTTTTACTATGGGACCAAACCTGAAATCGCGAAAAATAATTCTGCTGCTCCCTATATTTTGACGAGTGTGGTGTAGATAAATGTACTGAACAGCACATTTTTTTTTCGCGATTTCAGAGTTAGTCCCACAGTGAAAGTTGTTCATATTCATGGGTAGAACACCCTGTGAAAATTTCCGCACTGCGTAAAAACTTATCCTGTATAATAAAATTATGGTTTTATCTGTTTTACAATTTTATTGATTTGTAATTAGATTACTACCTACCTCAGTTTAATTTTGCGCCATGAAGTAAAAAGCAACACCATATACTATACTAACCTCATCTAAATTACCTACCTACTTTGGCGTAAAACCTTGATAAGTTAATAATAAACAAGCTGGCATTATTTTGCAATGTTGCGAATTTAAATACCTACTTTTGCTATTATGTACCTATTTGGAAAGACCCCTAATATTTCGCTGAAGACACTGTCAATTTGTTGATACCATTGATGTTTGAATTGAACCACTAACGCATGCAGTCAGAATTAATTCACTAACTCTATCCAAATGTAAGTACCGGCTATATGATTTAGGAGTAGGTTTAATAAAATTGAGTCCCTACTCAATTCCTACTACCCACTCAATTCAATTTCTGGCTAAACTCACTTACACTAATAAAATCATAAATCAGTTTCCTCAATCAATCACTAAAGTCGACCGTATGATTTGTCTGTACATTTTGTTTGCCAAACTTCTATTTTATTTACCTACTTAGCGTTTGTGTTGTTTCCAAAAATCAGCTCTAAAATTATAAATGCGCATGTCTGTTTGTTACCACTTCACGACTAAACCACTGAACTGCACCCTAATTGCGTAGCATACCTACAATCGATCGGAATCTTGAATCATTTTGAAGCAAATTGCTAGTTCATTGCTTCATATGTTCGAAAAATTTGTCTGCTCAGCAAAGAAAATAACGCAATGAATGTTGTTGAAATGTCAAAATGAAACCGACTACGATTGATAGTGTGTTACGCAAGGAGGAGTTCATGGCTAAGTAATAACAGCCGCACATGTCGATCCATCAGGTTAAGCTACGCTTGCCGGGGTTGGTCCGTGGATGGGTACCTCACCATCTTTACATACCGAGACTCCTCCGTGCCTCGGAAAGCTAAGCGTGCTTTCCGAGGCATGGAGTAGTCTCGGTAGCCGTTGGTCCCGGCTGTCATTTATTTGTGGATCATCGACAGTCGTTACGGGTCGTCAGAAGCCCGAAAGTCTGAGAACCAGTTTTACCAAGGGATATCGTATTACCCATTTACTGGGTTGTGGAGGTTAGACAGGCAGTTGCTCCATGTAAAATCCTGGTATTCAGCTGCATCCGGCTATAAACTAGAAGCCGACCCCAACATAGTTGGGATAAGGCTAGGCAGATTGATAATGTTACGCAATTAGGTTGCTAAAAGAAATTTGACGTAGGTAGCCCGAGACCTGGAGATGAACATAGCTACTATTCATCCTGAATATTTATATTATGAGGAACTCCACGCGGACGAAGTCGTGGAGTACGCGCGATCTGGTGGAAATAAAATAAGTAGGCATAAATAAAAGTCCAAATCCAGTAGGTAGGTACATAACGGAACCCTAGTCGGCGAATTCTACTCGCTCTTTAGGATAATAGAATTATCAATTTAATATTTATCCCGTTATGAATGAAGAGTTCATTCACACGATTTAAACACGTATGCAAAACATATACGTAAGTCTTTGTTGTAGACAGAATTTGATAAAAGAAAATACGGATATCTCTTTTGTAATATTTTATTAGAGAGGATTTTTTCTATTATCTCAAATACCGACTACCAATAATAAACGGCTATTTAAAATAAAACTTGATATCATATCTTATATAGAAAACAGAATAAACATATGCCGTAGTACCACAAAACTTTGTTTATCAGTTGTTTAGGCTAAACAATTGTTTAACATGACATATGTAAATAAACTAAGTCGTATGGAGTTTGACGTAAGACTGAATGAAGTATCTAGGACTCTAGGTTTTTGTGGACCCATAAGTTTTATTTTAATCGATTAGGATAGCTACTGAACGTTTTATTTAGACACACGCGATGCGGATTCTATTAAAATTTTATTTCAGTAATTTTAATGATAAGTCAGAAACGTACAGTTTTAATTATCTTTTACATGCTTATACATCTCGCCTCGCAAGTCGTAAGGTAGTTACAATTAGAAACCATTCGCGATAGGTATTCTAAGAAGTGGACGCATCCAGCGAGTTTCACGTTTACCGCCAGGGTTTTTACTGCAGGTCGTCGGTTGCCCACGCCTGCCGCTCAGACACATAACTCAGTTTTTACGATCTATCCCTTTAGGAGTAACCGAGTAAGTATAGAAATTTGTGAAATGTTTAAACAGAAACGTACGATTGATCGATTACGCAATAGCAAGACCAAATTCATACAAGCAAAGATGGCGACCGACAAACATATCGTTGTATGGAAGTGTATTCGCTTCGGCCATCTAGGTGTTTGAACTTACCAGGTCAACGTTTAAATTGAGGTCGAAAGCGGTTACTGAGGACCTTGTCATATGAGTACACACTACGCCACCCTGTGTGATGATTCTTGCATGACACTGCTATCATTTTTCAGATTCAGATCCAGCAGTGGTGGCCCAGTGGTAACGGCCGCGTCGCGGTTCGAACCCAGACAGGCACTTTACTTTGTGTAAATTATTTCATCACCACTGCTCTCAAAACGGTGAAGGAAAACATCGTGATGAAAATGAGATGTCCTAGAACCAAAAATTCGAAGACATTATGTGACATCTACCAACCCGCACTGGGCACGCGTGGCAGATTACGGCCCACTCCCTCTCACCGAGAGGAGCCCTGGGTCCCAGCAGTGGGAACATTATAGGCCGATTATGCTATGCTTATGCTACGATCATTCCACGAGGAGCATAGTACGGACAATAATTGCTTTGTGATGAAACGTGATTACGTGGCTGAGAACGCCAGGCCACAGGCCACAACTCCCCACCGATGCACCATTGTGTCGTAAACATTCTGAAAATACGACTCGTTCTAATGGAACTCATTGAAAATTCTGTATAATTTGCATACTATGGCTAGGTAGCGGAAATAGTAGAATTAACTGTGCGATCCGCTAAATTAAATATCTCGATCATACCTTGGTAGCTACTTATTTAGCAAAGTAGGTAGTATAATTATAGTGCACTTATGTAATTGTAAATGCCTAAGCTATATTTTCATACTAGACTTATGTATACTGACCTAACCTACTAAATAGTAGTAATAGGTAGTACCTATGTATAGTCTATGGAAAGGTGTCCGGTGCGGTGTAAAGCCAGTGACCGACTCGTCTCACCAATTGTGCAAGCCGACAATACACTTGACCCCGCAAACTCTTAAATTATCTTTTGTTACCTATATCGTCTGCCGCCATGTGCCTGCGTCTACCGTGTCTCGTCGCTAGAGACCGACACGCTAAACTGGACATGTTGCGATGTGAAAAATAACAACAAATACAATAGACGACGACTAGACGCTTCTAGTATTTTCCTTCCTACAATTTTTGTCTGATCAAGTGCAAAAACTTTCAAAAATTTCAGCGAATAGTAGCAGTAGGTAGGTAGGTAGGTAAGTATTTTCGGACATTGCATTGTAATTTGGCCCTTGTAATTAATTTTCATTAATAAATAAATTCCTACAATAAAATAAACATTTAATAAGATAATAAAATTGCCCCTATAGTTCAATAAAAAAGATACTTATTATTTTGCGCTAAACGCAACAAATTATTAATATTACCTTAATTACCTAATACATAAGCTAATAATAACTACCTTCTTCACGGTGTTTTCGAACCATATAACCCACGTTATTTCTGTAAAATATTTGGGCGTCGCTAAACGGTTAAACATTTTGCGGAAATCAACCTATCCATATTTTTGATAGCATTTCCCCGTGATTGCGATTATACATACATCGCGGTATGAATATGGTTAAAGTTAAAGGTTAGGTGAAACAGAACGCAGTAGGTAGGTATATACCTACCACAGATCAGTTTAGTCTAGTACGGTACAGTAGAAGTACTTTGGTACTTACAAACACTATTATACTTAGGCACGTACCTATCTTTCTACTACACTACTCCTAAAAATAGGCTCTAAGGCACATTGCGCATTTACGTCTGCGGCTTAGAAATTTTACATTGACTTAGATAGGTACCTACGTACTGCATAACTCAATACTGGTTTCGCTACTTACTTGGAGTGTTCGCTAATTTATTTAAAAAAGGATCCATTCACTTTAGTGATAAGGTCCAACCAGTGCAATGTGAATATGCAAATAAATGTACATCTATTGATGATAATCCATCAAAATTAATAATCACATGCCTTTTCCAAACCCAAGCCCTCCTATAAAAATAAGTTCCTACTGAAAAAATCTGAAAAAATTTGTTTACATAAATTCTGCATTAAGTTTGGCTGAAATGTGAATGTGTGTTTGAGTGATCAACTGAACACTGATCAAAGAGCAATCAAGTGCAAAGAATGTGCCTTGATGACCCGCAGTATCGATAAAGTAAATGTAAGTAATTAATTATAATGAATGACTTCCTGAAAGGATCGCCGCATTACACCACGGAAAATTTAACTTATTTACTTTATTAAAATAATTATGTGGTACTTATTAGATAACTCTATACCTACTTAATTTTGCTTAGTTAGCTAATCCAATCTACTTTATACATGACCTTACCTAGTACTTACTTACTAATAGTTCGCAACCTCTGTATCTTAACGATAAAGTAGCATCATGCGCTATTTGTAATACTAGATAATTATCTGAGCTATATCGAGCTCTACCAACGATGTGACTCAATAGTAGTAAGTAAGTATATGGCGCGTCAGCAAAAATAGTCTGTTATAGAACAACATTAAAGCAGGAGCAAGGCTACAGATACAATCAGAGATTCATGTAATTATTCAATCGAGTGCGCGAGCACGAGGCTCATCATGCTCACAGCGACGCGCTGAGGTGGCCGCGCGGTGCGGGCGCGCAGACCCAGTGCACGCGCCCTACGAGTGACCGATCAGTCGTCGAGTATTGTGTTCTAAACTACTACCATGTCGTTACATCTGATCCTTAATCACAAATTGAAAGAAGTTTATGTGCAATTAGGTACACAGAGCAGGCGAGTTCAACCCTATAACTTACTGGAACTCGTTTTAATGTAGCTTTTTATTAGACATCTAGCTTTCTATCAAATTACTACAATCAACTTATGTAAACTAGTAATAAAATTAAGTACTTAATTAATGTTTAGACTAAGCTTCTTTGGACACTAAGTAGCACCCAGTGAAATTAATATTCAGGCAAGCGCTCTACTGCTCGCCCTACATTTCCACAAACAGATTTGGAGAGCAATCCAGTGCAGACGAACTTAGTCGTGTTCGCGTCTCGTGTGTGCGAGTAGCTTGGCTACATGCACTACATGTGCATGTATATGTAGACTTCTAAGTGGTTGTGCACTGCGTCTACTGCTACCTACCTACTAGGTACGTAGGTGGGTGGCACTGGCAACCGTGCTTAACTCTCACGTTGCTAGCACGTTAGTAGGTACAGTCAGCAACAGAAGTCGGTTAACATTGCCACGTTTTAACATCATCTAAATTAACACAAAATGATACGATAACCTGCTTTTTAGCATTTCATTTATTAGATAAGAGTTAATTTTCTTTAAAATTTACATCTGTTCCGATTTTAATTAAGTATTTTTCTCAATCATTAAAATTTAGAAAACTCAAATGTTAACCGACTTTGTTGCTGACTGTAGGTACGAGCCTTTAAGTCTCTATAAATAGAACTTGTCCTCGATTCATTATACGTAGAATCATTCATTATACCACGATGAGAGGAGGACAAGACGACGACGTCATGACTGTGGCACCCACCCTGAAATACTCTCGGAACAGCAATTTATAAGAGGAAGTCGCTGGTTTGCATGTTTATGAACGGAGAAGGTGAAGTGAAATCATCGTCATTACTTACTCAGCTTTATTTCAATGCTAAATAATATTTGATAGATACGAATAATGTCTGTAGGTATAATATGGTTGCCGAGTCCTGAAATATTTTAATTTATATGTATAAGTAAACAATAATAAAATCTCTTGGGCTTTCTAACTTTTGTGTACTTATACTTCTGCTGGTGCATGCCATGGTTCCTATGCTGCAGCTTTTCACATTTTATTGTAGGTATTAATTGTAATATTTGTCATTAATTCATCCTACATCAACTTTATAAACTTTTTATTTTTGTTTGCAAATCGCTGTTAACAAACACAGTCAACTGAAATATTTGTATATAGAAGTATATATGTGGAAGCTTATCATTAGCAAATTGTCCTGCCTATGAATGATTGTTAATTATGATATTAGTCTGTAAGCTTTCTGTAAAAATAAATAAATAAATAAATAAATAAAACATTACAAAATATTGATGCAGTGGGGTGGCACATGTGTAAATAATGTGGTCCAAGGAGAATGTGTATCTGTATAAGTAGGTAGGTAGGTAGGGGACACAAGTCCAGCGGTAAAAAAGATAATATCGATCATTTATAATACTTAGCTGCATGGCTGCATCATTAGTAAACATCGTGAATTTAATTAATTAAACATATAATAATTATGTTTATCAGTAACACTTGAACTTATCCTTGCGTCTGCACAAGAATACTTATTAATTTCGAGTAACATTTGCGGTATCACACCTTCAATCTATTATTTCCTAATATGAATTGATAAATGTGCATTTTACCGCAGAGTCAGTCAGTAATGCACTTAGGAAATGAAAAGTCCTTTGAGGGATGCGTATCTGGTATCAAATGGGCGGTGCCGGTGTCGAATTACACATTTGCCCCAAAATGTATAAAAGCAGAAAACCTCCTCGAATTACTCACATTAACTATTCTGTTCTAGACGCATAGCATTGTGAAATCCAAATAATATATGAAGTATTTTTTTTTATATTTTCCAGATTAGTAAATATGCTAGTAAACAAGGCAGTTCAGTTAGCAGTACTGGCAGCAGCCATGCTACTCGAGAGCAGAACAGACGCGGCCACATCTCCCTCGGTCCGGTTATGTGGCCGACAGCTGAGCGAGATCATGAGCAGGGTCTGCCATGCTTACAACAGTCCTTGGGACACACCTACAGGTACTGTCTACATTTTAAATATCTGAAGGCCAATTCTCGTACCTAAAAATGAGCAAATTCAAGTCGCAAATTCAAGTCGCAATCTCATGCCAGCAAAGGGTTTATTTGTGATATCAGAAACTGTGATTTTTTATTTTATTTTGTTTTTATTTTAAAATAGATTAAGGTCAATTTAAATGAGAAGACTGTAATTTATAATTCTTTCATATTGTGAGACATAAAGTGCATTGTGAGATTATTGTTTACAATTTTACAATAGGTAGGTATAAGTACTTACCTAGCATAAGACTGATTTGTGACAGCCTATGTACTGAAACTATTTACCACGAAATTATAACATTAAAGTTAGCAATTTGTGTTTTGTTGACCTTACGCAATTTGGTTCGGAGCCGCTCTGGGAACAATTATAGTATTTTATTTAATAAAATTTTGGAGCTCTTGGGAATCAATATGTATGGAGAAAAATTATTTAGAGAACAATAGATTTGGAGCTCCTGGAAATAAGCCCGACAATCAAGTACAGATAAAGAGATCCTCTTTATCTTTTCTGTGGTCAACGCTATACAATTTTTGACAAATGAGAAAGATGAGATGCGATCGTTGTTAAAAATACGGGAATTGCCCCTTAGATCCAAGCTAAATTGCTAATTGATAAAAATACATAGGTACTATAGGTATCTTCAAAATTACAAACATGACAATAGCATTCGATTGTGTAAAACATTACATTCTCCTATATGAACCAAAAGATTAGAAGGAAGTACCTAATACCTAATCAATTCATCCTCACAGATCGAAAACTATAGGTATACAGAATTATCGAGATTACCTATGTAGGTACTAAACCTAAGCCTTGTGAATTTAAATATCTATCCATTTGCTGAGAAATTACATAAAGGGTACCGCAAGGGAGTGTTCTTCGGCCATTATTATTTCTAAGCTACATTATTGACCTACCTCGCCAAATTCATCGAAGAATGAAACTTTTTTCCCATATAATAAGGCACATTACTCGCTGTTATAGTAATAAGTACATTAATAAAAAATATAATATGAAATATATTTATTAGTTAGATGTGGTAGTAATAAATAAATTAGTGTCCGTGGAGTTTCTTGCCCGTTCTTCTCCAGAGGTACCTACTACGCTTTGGAATGGGCGACTAGCTTCATCTTTCTGACTGACCGACCCCTTGACAATTCAAAAGTGCCTGTAATTGGTTTATTTGAAATAAATGCTTTGAGTTTGAGTTTAAAAAGCTACTAAACTTCTAAGAACAATAATGATCTTATACTACTACCTATATACAGTTACACAGCCTAAGTATTATATCCGGAAAGTAACAGATATTATCGTTATCGCTAACAACAATATTCAATAACAAATTATTAAAGGTCACTATTATAAATCTTATAATTCAATCAGCAACATAAAAATTCATAACAAGCCAAGTACCTACTTGAATACTTATTTGCCAAATAATTAGATATGTAATAGGAGCTCGTCGCAGAATTCTTATCAAATGTTTTATATTACAGCGATATTCTGCTCTAATTAAAATTTATCTTGTTATTTTTTTCGTTTCGTTAATTTAGTAAGATAAATGATGGTGCCTTAGATCCATTAATTGAACGTTAATACAATCCATATGTAAACCTGTGAGTTTGGCTTTTTCTCAAAAGCAATATTTATACCTACCTAATTTATTACAAAATTAAACAATATACCTACCTACTTAACTAAAATATTTGACTATCTTGTTTGCGTTTTTTATCAGTTTGGGCACGGGGTTAACGGGTTACATGGATCAAAACTCGTGTAACTCGTTGACCCGGTACTCGTGGGAAAAACTGCTTTTGGTGATAATACTTTACTAAAATACCCTTCAATTATAATATATGAACAACTGTTTGAGGCGTGTTACGTAGGTCTTATTTAGAAAGTTTATCTACCTTTATAAAACAGATCTACCGTAGTTTATTTTAATAGACTCCCTGGAATACCATAAAGTTGTTGAGGATTGACGAAGTTGGCAACCTTTGAAACAATGTTGAAAATGTTTAAATGTCCTACAAGTATTGTGTTTACACGAAGTAATTACCTACACTGTTACCCAGAACCGAGTACCTAATCTGTTTTGCGGCAATAACAAATATCAGAAACAGCTCTACTCCTATTTTATGTTCGTGTATTAAATACCTACAAATAAACTCAAATTAAATACATACCACGCACTTCAGCCACTAAAGGAAAATATTTTTTCTCAGGAACGCGTGGAGGTATTAAGTTGAAATTAATATCAACTGCTTACGTAGGTCAATGGCCCCTTGAAGTTCTAAAAAAATTAAGCTTCAAAGTCAACGGCCAAATACGGCCATTTATGCGACATATTTTGATACTCGCAAGTAAATCAAAACCTATAGGAGGGTACTTCCCGTTGACCTAGAATCATGAAATTTGGCAAGAAGCAATGTCTCACAGCTATATTGTTTTAACACATAAAAACATTTTTTTTTTTTAATTACAATGTTAAGTTTGTATTTGAGATAAATTCTTTTTTACTACGGAACCCTTCTTTGTGCGAGGTCCGACTAGCACTTGCCCGGTTTTTTAAGTTAGGAACGCGGAAGTTGGTACTTGACACTTCAGTTTAGTAAAAGTACGTTGTACGATGGTTTTTGGAAACTCGTCGCCGATGGGGAATCACATCGGACAAGGTACGGGTTGTATAATGAGAAATTTTCCTGGATTGCTAATAATTGTTATTGAGTATAAATAAATAATAATATATGAATTAAAACGATACACAAACAGGTTTCTATAAAAGAAAAATTATTAAATAACAATTTGCTTGAAATAATTCACGATTGTAACATTGGTCAGTAGGTAGACAGCTACAATAACAGGAAAATGAATTGTCAACATGATTCATTCTTCAATAGGTGGTTACTGGTTACTATACTAAGTTTATGTGGAGTAGCCAGGTATGTAGGTACCTACTTATTACTTGTAAGACTTTCATATCCATTTAGTTTTTACCCGACTAAGCGAAGCGAAGCGAAAAGGAGGGTTATGATTTTAACCGGTATGTATGTATGTAGGTATGTATGTATGTTCATCTGTTCACTCATAACTTCTAAACTACTTATCATAATTTGACAAATGAGGTATCCTTACAAGCGTCTTGATCGTCCGCTAGATATAGGCATGTGACGTCACATTAAATTGAATATGGCGCCCTCTAGACTCCATAAAGTCATGAACTATTTTTTTTTTTAATATGCCATTTTGTGTATCAAATGAAAGGTCTTAATTAGCACATTTCAAAAATATATTTGTTAGCTATTGCTCGCGCAAAATCACGCCTAAGATGTGTGCCTTACATATTTTTTCTTCAAACCTACCCAAAATACAGATTTAATGAAAAATCCCGCTCTAAAAAGTATGAAACAAGAAAATATTCTCATCTGAAATTAGAAAAAGACAGACAAATTAAAAATTGGGAGTCACGCGTCAATGTAATCTGTTCGATTTAGTGTGACTCCGGATTTTTAATTTGGCTGTCTTTTTCTAATTTGAGATGAGAATATTTTCTTGTTTCATACTTTTTAGAGCGTGATTTTTCAATAGTCGGGTTTTAGTTTAACTTACTTTTTATTCTATCAACTGATTTACGCCAGAATCAATCATAATCATAATCATTTATTTGCAATAAGTATTGGTATAGTGTTGGTCTTAAAGTCAGTGGTTGAGTTCCTAATACAAAGTCAGATATTTGACATGCAAAACATTACAATGTTGGTATTTAATGCTAGAGTATAATATTTATTTCCAATGGCATGCTTCAAATTATACTAATTTCTATTGTTCATTAATTTTACAAGACATTCACAACAAAAAAAAACAATAAATAATAATCAATATATAAAATCAATCAATTATCGTCCACATTAAATTAAAACAAATTATTTTACATTATATATAAATTCATTTATAGAGTAAAATCTGATAGCAGACCGCAATGTCTCCTGTTCACTATTACGCCATTTTTTCCAATCCGGTGCCAGAGTTTTCCAAAGCAGCTGTAGTCCCGTAACCTTGCAATGTTCTTCCACCATATGAACTACCAGTGATGCATCATATATCGTTATATTTCCTTTAGTGACTTCTGGTCAAGAGTTTAATATTCAATACTAACTTCCAGTAGTGGAACAACCTGGCTCTGTGGTGAGAAGAAGACGACAGGTGGGGAACGGTATCGCTGATGAATGCTGCAACCATGGTTGTACGTGGGAACAGCTTAGTGAATACTGCTCCATCAGTGCCAAGTAAGTTTCAGTCATTACTTCTTTACATCAGCTGAATCATCGCTGCATATTTCTACTTTTTATTAGACCCTTTTTCATAATAGTAGATGAATGAGTGCAGGCCAGCAAAGCCAAACATAGCAATAATTGTTAGTTTAGGTTAAGCCATTCTGGTCTACAATGCATTTCTTGACTCAATCTGACTCTTCTCAACGAAGGGTCGAACGCTCAGCTTGTTTAACTTAGCATTTTATAATCAACAGTTCAGAATCACCGCTGGAAGACATGGAGACCCACATCATAGCAGACAGGTCAGCGGAGCAGACGGCATCAGAGTCCAAGGACGCGGCGAGTCCGGCAGCAGCGCCAGCGGCGGTAGGCAGCGCGGGGTATGCGGGACGCACGGCGGGCGGGGCGCGGGGCCGCGCGCGGAGCCGCGGGTACGGCCGCGCACGAGCAAGGGGCCGCCGTTGTTGGTGCCGGCGCAAGCGGCGCTCGGGCCGACGGCGATCCTCCCTCATGGGTAACATGGTGTGTCTGTCCTTCGCCGCCGACTTATTCTCTTAATTACTATTTTGAGACAAATTCTTAAAGAGAAAAAAACTATGAGTATATTGGAAATCTATTTTTAATTTACCTTTTCAACAGTTGTTGATACTCTTGTAACGTTGTATATCGTATATTAGGTACCTACTAAGACGAATTAGAAGAAGCATAAAAATTAGTGATAATAATGTTATAGTCTAGTTATTAAAACGACGATGATAATTTTTGGATTTACTGGTCTACTTCCTTCATCTTTTTTAGGGTTCTGTAGTCAACAAGGTATTATAGTTTCGCTATGTCCGTCCGTCTGTCCGTCCGCACCTTAGCTCAGAGACTCGTAGTACTAGAAAGCTATAGTTTGGCATGGATATACATATTCATCACGCCGACAAAGTGGTAAAATATAATCAAGAAAAAAAATTGTTTTTAGGGTACCTTCTGTACACGTAAAATGGGGATATTTGTTTTTTATCGTGTGGGGTGTTGTTGGATGGGTCTTTCAAAAATATTGCGGGTTTGTGAAAATAATTTTTCGATTTAGGGATCCGTTTCTGAAATATTAAGCTTTAAAGTGCTAATTTTTGTTAGAGTCGTCCCCCTGCCAGCTAAACGGTTAGTTTTGGATGGGTGAAAAAAAATCACGGTAGTAGTATAAGTATATAACGAAGTTAAAAGGAAAACTATCACAGCTAAGTAGGCTTGTCAAGTATACGAGTAAAAGTCAAATATTCATGAAACAACAAACAGCCCTCTTCTTAGTCCGCATTATTGTGCAACTACGGAACCCTATTACTGCGCGTGGCCCGACATGCACTTGGCCGCTTTTTTTATTTTTTTTTAATCGCAACAACTGGCGGAAGGACAAGATCAGGCTACAATAAATAAAATAAGCTATCTAGACCAAAGTCTAGTCGGTAAAAAAGAGAATAAGAAGGCAGCGAGTAACTAACCCTCATATTAACGCTTCGAGCATGTTCACTAATTGAACACTAACATTTTAATGTATCTCTAGTTCATCATTATTGTGGACTGTTATAAAAGGAATGATCACGCTTGTTACTCTGTAATTAACTGAGAATGCCGCTAGACTTGCAACTACGAGTAGGTATGCTATAATTTATAAATCATTGTTGCATAAATAATGGTTACTAGGTACCTACCTATGGGATGTTAAAATTAACTGCATGTAAGGCGCTAAGTGCTTTTATACTAATGCTGCGGTCCCACGGCCCCCTTTCTCACAAGCCAGATATCGCCAGGCCACAGGCCGATAGGCCGTGGGAATCGTCGCATTTATTAGGCCTGCGGTGGCCCGTGGTCGAAATGCTCGGCATGGGCCGCGACAGGCCTTGATAGGCGTAGCAACGCCTGGCGCGGCCTGTCAGTTAACGGACCGTGGGACCGCAGCTTAAGCTATATCTGGTCTATGTTTAGAACTTACCTAATACTGTTCCGACCTTACCCCGTCTGTTGTTATTGTTTATGTCGCTTATTACTAACGCTTATGATAAGACCTTCAGTCTGTCGTAGACGGTCACTGGTGTTATTTGTTTATAACTCAAAAAATGGGCATTAGTAACTTTAAACGTAAAATGAGCTTCATAAACACTATCTACAAAATAAATTCCGTAGATAAATAATAATAGAGTTGGTCGGTGAAGTGAAACGACATACTGGCGCTGCTGTGGCGCTATAAGTAGCTACTAATTTTACTCTTACCTAGTCATTAACGGTGAATCAAGTTCGGTAGGTAATAACTTAATAAGATTTACTTCACATATAACCAGAGTTGTTACTTTTAAGCTATCCCAACTTTGTTCAGCATAATAAAATAGTGGTAAGTTATATGGCGTTAGAAAGTAATATAAACTTAGTGCCTTGATTCACTTTTACGAGGTACTTACCATATACTTACTTATGGTAGGTACACCTATCGTAAAATATCGTAAAATCGAATGAAGACGCTAAGTTGGAATTTGTGGCATTTGTGTGTGTTGGAAAAGGCTATAGAGCCTTCAGGGTAATTCTTCGAGATGAGTCACTGCGGTATCTGCAACTATTAAGGCTCCCTCAGACAGGCGCGACGCAATTCTGGTAGAGCAATTTCCATGTAGTTTTCATAGAAATTGTTCTACTAGTGGCGCCTTTACCCCCTCTGTTCAGACATGACATAATAACGCATTAATAATCAGTTTTGATATCATTATATTGACCGAGTGCTGGCTAAAATCTGCTGTAATTCCCAACATGAATGGTTACAATGTCCACTTCACAAAAAAATACAAAAAACCAGAATGATGGGGTGGTTATGTATATAAAGTCTTCACTGCACTGCACCGTTTCAGAACCTGACATAACTGACGCAGACTGTCTGCTTTGCAAAATTGACAATAATGTTGGCATCTTAGCCTTAGATAGGTCCACCTTCCTTCATCCACGTTGATAATTTTTTACACAGTTTGGATTCCATTTAAAACCCCTAACAAAATTTCAACACATTGCCTTAGTCGGCGATATCAACATCGATATCAAGCCCAACAACAATGATAGACACTCGTACGAATACCTCACCTTCACTGCCTCCCATGGTTTATTACCGGTGCACTTATATCCTACACGAATTAATAACTGTTTAGATCATATCCTTTTAAAAACCAAACAACCAGGAACATCCATTGTCATAGACTCACCTATTACCGACCATTTACCTGTATTCCTGAGTGTCAACCTAGATGTTCCGAAGCCCAAGCCTGCCAAAGTTGTTGACATTTCAAACATCCAAAAAGATATTGAGAGTACTGACTTCTCCCCAATCCTTTTTTCGAAAGACGCTAATGAAGCAGCGGACACCTTAACAACTTTGCTGACTCAAATTATTGATAAACACACTCGCTTCTCCAAAGTCTCACGAAAGAACCGTAACATCAAGCCCTGGATCACTCCCGGCTTACTTCGCTGTATCAGAAACAGGGATAAAATGCATCTTACTTTAAAAACACAATCAGACAACCCCATCCTCAAAGTAACGTATTCTCGCTATCGCAACTTCTGTAATTCTTTGCTCCGGAAATTGAAAATAAATTCCGAGAAAACGAAATTTATGAAAAGAAAAAACAACTCCAAAGCAACATGGGATCTAATCAAATCTATAACACACTCAAAATCCACACCCTCGCCATTGAAAGAACTGCAACAACTCGAGCCTGACAAACTTGCATCAGCAAACCGAGTCAACAATTACTTTGTTAATGTAGGCAAAGACCTAGCTACATATATAAAGCAGTGTCTGAATAGGCCAGTTCACCCATCAAGTATAGCTTCAACTTGTAACTCAATGTGCGTCCTGGAAACCGACGATTCGGAAGTAGAGCGAATTATAATCAACTTGAAATCAAGTTCTGTAGCTGGAATTGACGGTATTTCTGGACATATATTGAAGTTAACGCGCAATATTTTAATCCCCTACATCACACATATCTGCAATCTTTCGATATCTACCGGTGTTTTCCCTGACAGTTTCAAAACAGCTCTAGTCCACCATATTCATAAGGGAGGGGACAGAGACAGTGTAAAAAATTATAGACCTATATCTATTCTACCAACCATTTCGAAGATTCTGGAGAAGATAGTGAACAACCGTTTGCTTAAATACATTAATGCGCACAAACTTCTCTCCGGAAACCAATATGGCTTCAGAGCCGGACTTGCAACATAGGATGCAGTTATTGTACTCTCTGAAAAAGTGACGCACCTCATGGATAAGACTGCAGCGGTGTATTGGTTTATTTCTAGATATCTCGAAAGCTTTTGACACTGTCTCTGCGCCCACACTTCTGTCGAAACTGGAACGCATGGGTATTCGTGTTCCTGCACATGACATCTTTTCAAGTTATCTGGAGAATCGTTTCCAACATGTTCAATTGGATGAGGTAATAAGCGATAAAGCTAGAATAGAATACGGCGTCCCACAAGGCAGCATTCTAGGTCCAACCTTGTTTCTCATCTATATTAATGATATGTGTTCACTTTCATTAACTAACTGCTTCATATTCACCTACGCTGATGATACAGCCCTACTTGTTCATGGGAATGATTGCAGTGAAACAGAAAAATATGCTCAGATGGTGTTGGACATTGTCATGAACTGGTTTAGCAATAATTTGTTGACCCTGAATGCAGAAAAGACGAAGCTTGTTTCTTTTTCTTTAAGTAATAAGACTCAGCCTAACATAACGCCTATTGTTAAGGTACATAGTTGTTCTCCAAACTCCTTCCTGCTGTACCTGTCCCACTCTGGCAACCACATCTTGTATAAAATACTTGGGCGTGCAAATTGACAAACACCTGAACTGGTATAGTCATATTGATAACCTAGTCATCCGAACGCGTAAACTCATCCGTTGTTCAGCTGACTCGGAAACGCTTATGATGGTCTATTATTCACTCTGTCAGTCTCTTTTCCTATATTGTTTACCGGCTTGGGGTGGCGCTTGCAAAACATACTTTCTGAAATTAGAGAGAGCCCAGAGAGCAGTTCTCAAAGTTATGTTCTGCAAGCCCTATAGATACCCTACTTTGGAACTTTTTAGGGAAAGCAGGGTTCTGACAGTGAGAGGCTTATATGTGCTACAATGTGTATTAAGGAAACATCGGCTGCCGTTCACAGCAAGTACAAAACGTCGCGCAGACATTGCCCTTCCACCAGTTAGACACAAAACCACCTTCGCAAAACACCAATTCACCTACCTCAGCTATATTCTATATAATAAAATCAATAAATTTCTCCATATCCACAGTTTAAATCATTACCAATGCAAAAACAGTTAAAAAATGGCTAATTGAGAAATCATATGATGAGACCGAAAAACTTCTCTCCCCACATGCTTAAGACAGATCTCTTATTCAAGTTTTTTCACACACTCCCCCCACTTTCACACTTACTAACACATCCACCATTACTACACCTACCAGGACACATTAACACCATACACAAACCGCACCTTCACATTACTTACACATACACAACATACCTACTACACCTACCACGACCAATCCACTCTCACTCAAACACTTACAGTTTTATTATTAATTATTTTTACTTTTTCTTCTTTCTATACACATAAATAATGATTATATTGTTATGTTAACCATGTTACTGGTGAAAACAGTTTTATTGAAACTTTTTGATCATCTATCTACCCTCATGGAATCACTGGTGCCCAGGTATTAGGTAGGTATTAGATAATCCTAATACCTACCCAGAAACTGGGTTGTGGAGGTCAGATAGGCAGTCGCTCTATGTAAAATACTGGTATTCAGCTGCATCCGGATAGCTTTTCATGCCGCGAAGACACTTATGTTCCAGGTAGTTTTTGATGGAAATTGTAAGGACTTACGTACTTACGTTAATTTCTGTTGTTTCAGGACCTCGTAAGAAATGTAGCTCGCGCTGCTCCCGTGGTGGGCACCGTATCGCCGCTAATCACGTGGGGCCGGACACTCAACACTGACCTCTCGACGGCCAGCCGGGACCAGTACGCGTTCGTCGTCTACGCCTAATAAAACCCATGGTTGTTAGCAACCGTTGACGACGCCTGCGAACATAATGCCGTGACCACACGGACAAGACCGAGTTCATATCGTACGTAACAGATAAGACGACGTGGTAAGGTACAATGTTTTAGTGTTCATTATTATGTAGCGATTCATATCATAAGTATTCTTTCTTGCAGTGTCAATTAGATTAGGAACGACTATTTATATTCATAATCAAGTGTTTCACTTTAGGAATACCTACTATTTTCATGTAATCTAAGAAGTAGATCACAAAGTATTCTTCTATTTCAATGGATTTTAGAAGTCTACTTAAATCGATTTTCTAATTTTTATTACAAGCATTTTGTATTATATTGCCATACAATGAATAGTAGGTAAGTAGGAGGCTTAACCTGCACATACTTTTGTGCTGTGTTTGAAGCCTGTGTTGTAATAATGCCAATTTTCCATTCTCTTTGTTCGAATAACTTCTTAGATAATTAAGTAACGTTATTATTATAATAATTGTAAAAGTTAGCTCTCTAGACTTTTTATTATTATTCTTACACGCAACACAGCGTGCAAATAGAAAGCAAAATTGATTATTCTTAAATTATTTGTATTTACACTTGCAATAAAATTATCATTTGCCATAATAGACTCCCAATTAATAATTTATTATTGTCTAAGATGTGTACCTTTATGCTACCAATAAATCTCCTACCATATAAGAATTAACGATCTCTAAAACATCTGTGATAACTCCAACTGATAAAAATAAATCATTAATTTATGAATATTAGTTATGTCAGCATACTAGTTGAATGTATCTTCTTGTGTTGGAAAATGTATGTATTTAGACTTTAAGTAGTTCTAAGTTCAGAGTGGACACGTGTATTAGCAGGCAGGTCTGTTTCCGACTGAACATGATGAGAGGTCCGCGAACAGGTTTGCCGTAAGCTTGAACATGCTTCTACTGTGACTGAACTGACTGACTAGGTGGATGCTGTATTAAAATTGTCATTTATTTCTAAAAAAGTGTTTCATTTCAAGAAAATTATTTTATTACAATCTCATGATAGGCTTATAAAAATATGAATCTTAATTAAAATTATTTACAAACAATCGCGTATCGTTTAAAGATCCGCAATGCTATACATGAGGACTTACCTAAAATCATACGGATCCCCGTCCGTGTAAGTATGACTCGCACTTAGCCAGTTTCTGATATGCTGATTGATAGACAGTAAAATAAAAACTAATAAATGCCTTGAAATAAATAAATATATTTGGAATCTGATAAGACATGACAAAGACAGACAATCAAAAAGTATTCTGTGGTCTAACAAAGTCATCTTTATGAAGTAGAAGATCACAACAATCAATGTAGGTATTGTAAGTAATAGTCACAACTTCTATAATTTCAAGAAATTACAATATTGTCTATAGATTATAATTCCCAATATTTGTGTCGTTATCATACAATATGCATTATGGGGGCTTTCATCAAGAGGATATATCGAATAATCGAAGCGTGGTTTAGCTCGGTGTGTAAGTGAAATGGCCTTATGGCTGTCTAGTTTGATGCACGAGATAGAAGACTCCCACACGCACCGGAATTTAAACTACGCACTGCCCGCTACGTACTTGAACACTCAATGACGTCGAGTACGCGAGTTTGGTTGCCAAGACCCCTCTTATCCCCCACGTGAGATTGGATAAGATTCGGCTCGACCCACTTCCCCCCGTAAACGCCTCAAGTAATTAATGAACGCCCCCTAATCGCTTATAATGCTGTAAGTATATACAACGTCCAAAATTTGAGTATTAAAGCGCTCAGCTGCAATAAGTCGACGTTCGCACGGACGTAAAAATATCGCGGCGATTTTATTTCGCGCACTGAATTTTCAACGCTCTGCTTAGAGCCGAGAGTTGAAAATCCAACAATGTGTTTTTTCGACGCGCTAGAATGCACTCTGTTGTCTCAACGCTCGGCTCAACAACGAGAGTTGACAATCCAGTGCGCGATAAAATCCCGCCGCGGTATTTTTACGTCCGAGCGAACGTCGGCTAATAGGCTCGATTACATTTGTTTACACGAGCCCCGAGACTGGACACAGTGACTCAGTTTTTGGACCCAGTTGTGACCCATTCACTGGGTTTGTACGCCAATCTTTTCACGAGCTAGTTTGCTGTCTTTTTTAGGGTTCCGTAGTCAACAAGGAACCCTTATAGTTTCGCTATATCCGTCCGTACGTCAGGATATACATAATTCATCACGCCGACGCAGCGGTAAAACAAAATCAAGAAAAAAAAAAATATTTTTAGGGTACCTTCTGTACACGTAAAGTGGGGACGTCTTTTTTTTTCTCGTCTGCCCCATGGTGTGGGGTGTTATTGGATGGGTCTTTCAAGCATATTGCGGGTTTGTGAAAACAATTTTTCGATTTAGGGATCCGTTTCTGAAATATTAAGCTTTAAAGTGCTAATTTTTGTTAGAGTCAAGTGTGTGTGTGTCCCCCCCCCCCCCCGCGCCTGCCAGCTAAACGGTTAGTTTTGGATGGGTGAAAAAATTCACGGTAGTAGTATATATAACGAAGTTAAAAGGAAAACTATCACAGCTAAGTAGGCTTTTCAAAAGCCCTCTTAGTCTGCATTATTTTGCAACTACGGAACCCTATTACTGCGCGTGGCCCGACACGCACTTGGCCGCTTTTTTTGTAAGACAAGCAATAGCTTGTGCCGTTCATTCTGTAGTGAACTAGTGACAATGAGTTCAGTACAAAAACGGAAAATGAAAATACTTTTGAAAAGAGCTTTCTATTTGTTGTTTTGAGTATTCCAAGACATAGTTGAATAAGACATAGTTAAGAAAAAGCGTGTTTGGATGAGAAATTGGATAAACAATAGAAATGCAATTCCATAAACTTTGTTTCTCTGTATTATTACATTTTTGTACCTTTAAAACTAAAATACTTAAATGTGAACACTACAACAATCCAGCAGCGACTGCCCATTGCGTATATACGAAGTCAGTCATACTGACTGGACTCATGTCGAAAAAATAGAGCAGGCGCCTATGTGCTGGACTGACTTGCATAGTCAGCATTGCACTGGCTTGAAACTAGTGTATAAGTATACACAAGCCCAGTTGAAGTCAGTGCTGGACTGACTTACTGTATTGTCATATTAAATGCAGGTTTATACCCTTTAAGTTAAATTGAGTGTAAATCAAGGCATTGAACTTACTACTATAAATTATATATTCTATAATTATTTCATTCCACATTTTCATTGCAAATAACAAAGATCACTTGGTAGTAAAAATATAACAAATTAAATACTTATACCAAATGCGGTATGATTCTTTGTTTACAGAATCAGATTCCTTAGAATTTTTATTAGGTTCAGTATCCTTATTAGTAACAGAATAGTATTTTGTGTATATCACATACTTTGTGAATAATATGGTAAGTAGGAACGCTCCTAGTCATAGTGGCCCCTTATCATTATCATTTTTATTAGAGTTTGTGTTATTAGCATCTTGGAAACTGCTATCTCTTATTGGTAATAATTGAAACCTTAAACTGTTACCCTTGATCCTCTTCTGCACTATTTTACTCATATTCTTCACTTGGTTTTCTATCACTTGGAATATCCTTTCCTGAAAATTGACAAATGTGCATGTGAATAAATACATTTTTAATACTGCAATCTAGCTAATACTGACTACAACCAAAATATCTTGGCGAGTCTGAACATAGGCACTACGAACTTTTGTGCATGTTCTCTCACTCACACTCGCCTCATGTCACCATTTGGTTGGTTGGTTCCTAAAAAATGTTACTGAGCAGCCTTCTGTGCAAAGTTCGGACTCGGATATTTCGTGCAAGGCTCCACTGCAATGCTTTGCCTCTTCCCTACCCAGTATGAAAATGAATGATCAAGCCATTTTTACATCTTTGTAAATCCAGATTTCTTCATAATGTTTTCCTTCACCAATCATGATTGCAATAAACTTAAAAACTACATTTGAAATTGAAAATGTTATGACTTGTCAGGTATAGGACCAACCACCCATGCCTAAGATACAGATCCCTATATTTTGACTGTTGAATAACAAAGTAATTAAAATAACTTACAGATTTATTTGCAGCTTCAGCATCCTCTCCAGCAATAACAACTTTTACCTCATAATGCTTTTCTACCAGTTTCATCATTTTTTTCACTCCAGTCATCAAGTCATGATCGCCTATCCTAGAGGAAAGCGTTATCAGTTTTTCACCTTTTATTAGATTATTCTGACGAGCTGTCTGTTTCTCATTTCTTTTTGAAAGCTCTTCTGAATGATATTCTGCATTTGTCATCAACCTAAAACACAAACTCTCATTCAATACAAACAAACCAGACCAGAGATTAACTATTTTCTAAAAGTTGTAAATTGCAGGTTACAATTTACTAATTAAACAATATACTTGTATCAATAGTTGCTTAGATACAGAATTTATACGCGCTTTTAACTTCAAAATTTCAACTTACTTGAACACAGGTCGTCTGGTCTTTGAATCCACATCTTGTATTTTAACAAGCTTCAAATCCCGCCTCACAGATAAATTCTGAGCATTCTTTATATCCGTAATACTAACTGAATTATCTGTGCTAATCAAAGTTATTCTGTTTTCATAATTTTTCCTTTTAGGTACATCTTTTCCATCAGCCCTAATGATTGTTTTGGTTGTAGCAGTTCGACACTCCAAAAATCTTCTAACGCCGAGTGTCGTAACTAATTTATTCAGGTTAAAGTAATTCATTTTAGAATACTTTTATAATTATATAGTTACTTATTGCGCGGATTTTAGATACTGTTTATTCGTATTGTTAGTTTATTCAATCACATTATACTTTCTAGTTTCTGGTTGAACTTTCTTTCTTTCAGCCATCTAAATCAGGTCACTCACATGTCAGCTGACACTGACAGATTACTGACATGACAGACCGGACCGCGATAGACAATAAACTATTATAAATGCTGTCAGTCTTCTGGGCACGTTTCCGGATGACATCGATGCGGATGAGTACTTCGACGCCCAAGTGTCCTTTTGTTTTTGTATTTATTTGTGTAGTTAGTTAGTCATTTACTTTAGTACCTAGTGTAAGTAGTGTTAATTTGTATATTGTTTATAAACCACAAAAATAAAAAAAAAATTAACAGTATCATCATCTGCTTAGCCTTTTCCCAACTATGTTGGGGTCGGCTTCCAGTCTAACCGGATGCAGCTGAATACCAGTATTTTACATGGAGCGACTGCCTATCTGACCTCCACAACCCAGTTACTGGGTAATACGATACCCCTTGGTAAGACTGGTTGTCAGACTCGGGCTTCTGACGACCCGTAACGACTGTCAAAGATCCACGAATGACAGCCGGGACCAACGGCTTAACGTGCTTTCCGAGGCACGGAGGAGTCTCGGTATGTAAAGAATGGTCACCCATCCACTGACCAACCCCGGCAAGCGTAGCTTAACCTGATGGATCGACCCGTGCGGCTGTTATTACTTAGCCACGAGCTCCTCAAAAAAAAAAAATAACAGTATGCAGAATGCAAAATAAATTCGTTTTATATTTTTCCAAAAAACCTTTCATGGACTCGTAAGACTCTAATGGCTCCTCTAATCGGCGATCATAGACGATTACCCGCGAGCACGATTGTATGGAGGGCTTACTCGTCTGTAGTCGCCGATCATCGTCTATGTTCGCCGTATAATCGCAGGAATTCGTGAGTTGTCGGTTTTTCGGTCACGCATCAAACAGAATTTCGGCTAGTTGCGTGCATTGACTCATAGACTACCTATTTATAAATGAGCATTGACTAGTATCTACTTCAGACTACTATACTTAGAGTACTTATACTAGTTTAGATTCATTGCGTTATTTATGTTGTCGAGCAGACAAATCTTTCGAACAAAGGAAGCAATGGATTAGCAATATGCTTCAAAATTATTCAAATTCCGATTGATAGTGTTACTGATCTAGGGGCCAAGCTTTATTACTGATTTTAGTATGTAAATACTCAATAATTATAATTATTACAATATTATTACACAAAGCAGAAATAATAAAGTCCAACGATATGCTGAACTGAAACGTAGCGCGTTCGCGGTATCGTTGTCGTCAACATTTTTATCGGATGGAAAAAGATGAATACTTTGTTGTTTGAATACCTACCTTTGAACGAAGAGTTAGAAAAGAGCACAGGGAAAGAGCAATGACCAATTTAATTCAAATAAAAGCTTATTCAAAGCCACATTGATAAATAATTTTTGTTGTTATTGTAATGTAAGTAAATCACACTCTTACCTTTATTTTGTATGGAAGGAAAAATGCACATTTTACAATATTTGTAAATAATTTAATATATGAAAAAATAAACAAAACATAACATGCTTGAAAACTAAACGTACAAAAAAGAGCAAACAATGCAAAAAACATCGTATATTTCTTACAATGAAAGTCGTAGCACACCCTAAAAATGTACAATTATTTTGACCCGTACGGAGCCCATTCTCGGCAGTCGGGACAGGATTGTGTCGATGATATCGTCCAATGAAATCCGAACTTCATCGGACGATATCGGTTAAAGTAGACTAGGTACGCAGTACGCACTCACTTTATTTTACAAATCTGTTCGATATCGGATATTTGCCCGTTATTTTGTTGTATAACACCTCCGATGTTTCCAATTTCAATATTAGGTTACCTACCTACCCATATATACAAATTCAAGGGATGTATCCAACATTTTATTTGGTTCTCTTGTGGTCTCCTAGCCTCACAAATAGCTGTCGCTAATAATTTTACGGAACCCATCGTACGTTCGCACTGTACGAAGAATCAGTTCGAAGTGGTTTTTTAACGCTCTTTCGTACACTCTGTTGAAGGTGGAAAAAAATCGCGCCAGGCGTTTTTATTCCGCCGCAACTTTATTTCGTCCGTGGGACGTAGGCTAATTCGCACGGACGTAAAAAATCGTGGCGGAATTGCTATATTTTTCACATCATATACGTGAAAATACGTACAAAGTAAAAAAATACTTTTATTTTTGATGTCCGAAATCCGGGAATCTTTTTCATAACAAAAACCTAAATCTGATTTAAAAAATAGGAGTAATTTTATGAACTAAATTTGGTTGTGACCCGCTCCCCCGCAAGTTGGTACGGCCCAACGGCATTGTCCTTTGGGATGCATCCCTTGATTTTTTATATTTAAAAGGCCGCATTCATTCAACGCTCAACGCCGAGCGTTGAAAATCGAACACCGCGCGATAAAAATCGCGGCCATGTGAACAGATGTACCGCTTTCTGTTTGTTCCATTCCCAACGCGGCACACGATTTTATCCCGCCGCGATTTTTTACGCCCGTGCGAATGCGAACGTGGGCTAACTGGACTTATAAACAATTTTCGGATATTGCAGATATAAATATTGTAGCAAGATTCAGAGAAAACACATCGAGGTACACCTGAACACCTCTGCCCTACCCTTCGGGGAAACACGGCGTGAAAATATGTTTACGTGATTCAGAAAAAAACATCATTTTAACTATTCAAAAAAATATTTTGGAGCCAAAAGCCTCGTACTTATACTTGAAATATTATCTGTGTTTGTAAAAACATAAATTTTATTCTGTCACTTTGTTTTGACTGTGATCGGCAAAATGGTGTGTAAAAATTTTTCTCGAAAATCTCTAAATATTTATATAATCTTGAATCGGAAAAGAAATATTTACTAACTAATTCAATCCTTTATATTTCAGTCGGCACACAAGACATTTATTATCAAGCGCAAGCTTGCCAAAAAGCTGAAACAAAACAGGCCTATTCCACAATGGGTCAGAATGCGCACTGGGAATACTATTCGGTGAGTTTGTATGATTATTTCGCCACTAATTCCAGATATAATATGTTTAACTAATTATTCTAGTTCCAAAATGAATTCAGTTTTATCTTCTATATTAAATTTTGATCCAATACTCAAGTTTTTCCCAAGCTGACACTGACCTCTCATTGTAAGGAAATCCTATACAATGCGAGATCAGCTTATACTGGAAATGTATAGCTTGATCTGTAGCCGTGCGTACTACCGTACATAGTTGTTTATGAGTTTGCTACTTATTATCATGAACTCCAGTACATGTGCAGATGTTATGTTAAACAGTGGTTAGTGTAACATAACATCACGCCTTGTTTCCCCAAAGGATTAGGCAGAGGTGAACCTATAGTACACCCACATTTCGCCAGTCATGTTTAAGTCCCATGTAATAGGGCCTTGGGCGAGCCTATTCCTATCAATCTGGTACCAATCCAGACTCCGGGCTGCTACTGAGAATTTCCGGAAGAAAACCCAATAACCCTGCCTGACCTGGCAAATTATTTACCAAGTTAGGTTATAATCCATTAAATCCAACAGCAATTTCCTAACTAATAACCCCGATACAACAGTTAAACTGCCCTTGCTGCTATCACACAATGTTATTGTTATGTGCCAGAAAATTATTACCTCTAACCAAAATATCTACATAAATATGTCAATAATAATAATTGTTTTGGTGGTTCAATAAATATTTATTGGTATTTTTATCCTGTGGAAACATTACAATTTTCATTATGAACACAGTGCGGCTGATTTATCTTGGAAAGTGTGAACTTCGTGACGAAGGCTGCTCACTAACATTTTTTAGGATCCAAATGGTCACATGAGACGAGTGTGAGTGAGAGAACATGCGCGCAAAAGTTAATAGTGCCTATGTTCAGATATGCCAAGATATTTCAACCGTACTGTACTTGTGAAATGCTAACTATTGTCTCAATAATAATAAATTGTACAATCATGCAATGCAGTCATGAATTTATTATTTTGTGAAATTATTTTATTTTTGAGCTGAATTCCATTTTCTACCAGTGTAAATTTGTAGTTACAGTAAAAATATTAACCTTTGGCCTTAGGTCTATACAAGTTTGCTCTGTGCACTATAGAATCTGCTTTACAAACTCAATTATTAAATAAAACAGATTTGGTTTATATTTACCTACCTGTTTACTTTGTTTTCAAGTGATTTACTATAGTTTTCTATGCAGTAGTCGGTGTGTAGTTTTAAAAGGTATTTTATATCCGAACTTGAATATGAATGAATTTGAAAAGGCAACTGCAACTCAATTGTACTTCTTTGAAAATTGTATGCAGCTAACTACTAATCAATTATGAATTGAGCTCTTACAACTGATCTCACAGTAACATTCATTTTCAACTGTGCAGCACAAAGTCCTGTGATCTTGAACAATCAATGAGAGTTTTTTCCTTTTTCAGATACAACGCTAAGAGGCGTCACTGGAGGAGGACAAAGCTCAAGCTGTAAGCTTGATGCTTGTAGTATAACAGTTTTTAAGCTAAATAAATTCCCTTAAAATCCTATTTATTGTTTTTATTTATTCTTACCTAACCTACTCCTTACACTCACCTACATCCACAGATAAGAAATCTCTACTCCATCGGTTTAGGTAATTAAATAAGGTAAACAAAAAAATCACGCTAAACGTAATACCTGTCACTTCAGTCGTCATGCTTCGACACAGGTTTTACTCTTCAAATTAGCAACGTTATACAACGAATTAAAGTTGCTAAATTGAAGAGTACAACTGTGTCGTAGCATGACAACCGAGGTATTAAATTTAGGACTGTTCACCAACACAAACCACCGGTTAGGAATTTAAACTGTTTGTTTGTGTTAAATTTCCTTCTACAATAAATTTGACATAAACCAACTGTTTAAATACCTAACCGGGCGGCGGTTTCATTATTGGTGAACACAGCCCTTAGTCCCTTAACCGATGGAGTTTGTTTTGTAAATAGCTTTTAGATCCATACATCACCGGGACGCCACGGTGGCGGCGCTACAGCCAGGTCGCGTCGCCAAAAAAATGTAGGTATGGTGTAACCAAGCGGACGACTGGTGAGCCACCCAGTAAAAAGCTGTATGCCTACATTTAGTTAGCGTGCCGGTGAAGTACGGCTCTTACAGCAGTCGGTTGTTTGTTATTGAGACATCCTCATGTTATTGTTGACACAAAATAATCTCAATGTGTAAACCATGGACCTACTAAGTAATTCCATGGTGTAAACTCAGATAATGAACACTAACACCCGGTTTCTGAGTTGAGAACTTATGGAGATTCCTTCAATGTAGCCCGCGCATAGAGAAAAGAGAATGAGCCCGCGACATTCAGAATGTAGGTATATTAACCTAAAAAGTAACTAAAGTAGAGTTCAATCAGAAATATCTCCAAGTAGAAGTTTTTGTTCCATGCTGAAAATAAAGCGCAGGTGCCGATCAGCTACTGCACCAACCATCAACCTTGCGGGGTTGCATCTTGTTTTAGTAGGGTCAGCAAAATGCTCGAAATTTCATTTCAACTGACAGTTAAAAAAACACGATATTATTACAATAAAAAAAAAACTACAAAGTGAAAAAAAGTAAGTTTAAAACCTAAAACCCGAATACTGATAAATCACGCTCTAAAATGTATAAAACAAGAAAATATTCTCATCTGAAATTAGAAAAAGACAAATTAAAAATCCGGAGTCACATGTAATCTGTCCGATTTATGCTAACATGACGTGTGACTCCGGATTTGTAATCTGTCTGTCTTTTTCTAATTTCAGGTGAGAATATTTAATTTCAAACTTTTTAGAGCGTGATTTATCAGTAGTCGGGCTTTAGTTTATAAACTTACTTTTTATTTAAATTATTTTGAGGTTTTAGTGTCGTGATAAAGTATTAGGTCTTTACCTATGAAATTGCCGTTCTGCAGTACTGGCCATTTCAAATCAAAATAATTTTTGTTTGGCTAAGAATTCTAATTTCAAATTAATTTTATTTTAAAAACATGGATTTTTTTTTCCAAAAGTAGTCATTTGTTTATTGATTAGTGTTACATTTTCATCGCATTTCAATCTTTTTCGTCATCATGGATACGTTAAAAATTCGAGTAATTATGGAATATGAGTACCGTCGTGGCAGCAACGCGGCACAAGCGGCATGCAACATCAACGACGTTTACGGAGCTAACACTACAAACCAACGCACCACTTGTTATTGGTTTGCTCGCTTCCGTTCTGGAAATTTCGACCTGAAAAATGAACCTCGCGGTCGTCCGAAGACTTTGGTCGACAATGACGAATTAAAGGCGATTGTGGAAGCTGATGATACACAATCTACGGCTGAATTAGCAGCAGCTTTCGACGTTAGCGTCAAAACAATATTGGTCCATTTGCGTCAAATTGGCAAGGTAAAAAAGCTTGACAAATGGGTGCCCCACGAACTCAATGATCGCCAGCGCGAAGTACCTACGCGGCGAGACGTGCCTTGCACTGCTCAACAGACACACAAATAAAGGAATTTTGAACCGCATTGTTACCTGCGATGAAAAATGGATTCTGTTTGATAACCGCAAGCGCTCAGCAAGTTGGTTGGATCCTGATTCAGCACCTAAACAATGCCCTAAACGAAAACTTACCCCTAGAAAAGTGATGGTCACTGTTTGGTGGTCTAGCGCCGGTGTGATTCATCACAGCTTCTTACCAAACGGGGTGAGCATTACTTCAGATGTGTACTGTGAAGAACTGAACACAATGATGGAAAAGCTGGCACATCTCCAACCAGCATTGGTAAATCGCTCGTCTCCGCTGCTCCTGCACGACAACGCGCGACCTCATACTGCACAGCAGACGGTCTCCAAGTTGCAAGAACTGGGGTTGGAAGCTCTCCGTCATCCGCCCTACTCACCAGACCTTGCGCCTACAGACTACTACTTTTTCCAGAATTTGGATAACTTCTTGTCGGGAAAAAAATTCAATACCCGAGAGGCAGTACAAAATGCCTTTGAAGAATTTGTTGCCTCCCGTCCAGCTGATTTCTTTAAGAACGGCATCAATAAACTGCCACTGCGTTGGCAAAGATGCATTGATTGCATGGGTGATTACTTCGATTAATACAAATAAAAAATGCATGAAAAAAATTCGTTTAAATTTTTTCATACAAAACGGCAATTTCATAGGTAAAGACCTATTATTTGCAGAGCCACTAATTATTATTGTATGTATTTTGGGTAGGGCCGCGAGCAAATAGCTAACAATAGGTATATGTGTTTTCGAAATGTGCTAATTAAGCCCTTTCATTTGTTATCCAACACGGCATCATTAATTTTTTTTTTTTAGTTTATGACTGCTCTAGAGGGCTCCATATTATTTTTTTTTTGTGACGTCACATAGCCTATAACTAGCGGACAATGAAGACGCTTCCAACGATAGGTACCTCATTTGTCAAATTATGATAAGCAGTTTAGAAGTTATGAGGGAACAGATGAACATACATACATACCGGTCAAAATCATAACCCTCCTTTTACTTCGCCATAGTCGGGTAAAAATAACTTTTTGTAAAAAAGTTTTTTATTTTTCGTCAACTGCTCATAACCTTTTACAAACAATTGCTTTTCCCAATGCAGGGACGTTAATTGTTGAGTTCTCTTAGTAAAAACCAGGAGAACTGGAGCTGATGGCGGAGTCACCATCAGCTCCTATTCACCATATGCATTGTGACGAGCATAAAGAACATCGGCCAAATTTCTATAGAAGCTGGACCTGAGTTTTATTTTCAGTGTACAGAAACAAATTATAGTGAGATTTGTTTTTTTTTTTTTATGTAGTAAATACCATCCCGTTTTAAAATAATATCTAAATAGCCAAGATATTTTAATAGTGCAAAAAATACTTTTGAGGTTAGAAATAAATAAGTCGATTTAATATGCTAGGCAGACGACACACAGTTTTTATCCGACAGCGGCGAAGCTAAGCGGTAGTTATCAGTCCGTAAAACAATGCCAAGGTCAAACAACAGAAGGAAATCCAAAACAGTGCAGTACGTATCACAATATTCACACTAACAAGTAACAACAACAACAATGCGAAATTGCGACTGATCGCCGGGTGTCAAATTGACACCCGTCACCAAAGACTACTATAGTATACTGCCCGTCACCCGTGTGATTAATTAACACTGTCAATTAATGGCGCGCGTCGATGACATATTATGACGTTCCGTTGTAAGCAATTGAGCAAAATGCTGATACTTACTATGAACCTACATAATTATTTTCATGACAAGAATCCAATACATAATAAAAACAGCACTAGTTGATTTGATACAAAAGTATATAGAATTGAATTACATATAATAACTATTCAGAAAAACGTGAATAATTATAATCATTTATAAATCCATAGGTGCGCTCTGAACATGTTATTCTAAATAATTTCCAAATTATGCTATAAACAAAAAAATGTGTAGGTATATCTTTTTTTCTGGGCACTTAAATATCTATTTCTTATGTTTTTTAAGACCTTAAAAAATAATGGATTTGTTCATATGGCATATCTGTACACCACCGCCTCGGCGTCAGGTATGATTTGGCCGTCCTTCTTTGTAATTGAATCGCAACCCGTGACATATTGAGTAGTGACGATGGCCATATGAGGTCTTCAACATCAGTTCCATTTCACCAATTAGTGCTTTCCGAGAGCAAATGCACGAGTTACTATAAAAAATACCCAAATCTATAAAGATGTGCCTATACAATTTAAGGGTTTTCCTCGGTTTCCGTGGGATCCCCTCATCAGTTTCTGACTTGGTGACAATGGGACCACCTAGAGAGCATTTCCTTTCAAATAAAAAATAATTTTTAAAATCGGTCCACAATAATTGACGGAGAAATCGGTGTAATGTGCTACACATCAAGCTATACAATTCCAGTTTACACTGACCTCTCATTGTAAGGAAATCCTAAACAATGCGAGGTCAGCTTATACTGGAAATGAATAGCTTGATCTGTAGCCGTGCGTACATACATAAATATATATATATATATATATACCTATATATAGGCGACGAATTGATAACCTCCTCCTTTTTTTGAAGTCGAAAAATAGCGTTTATTACCCGCGGTCCCATGCCGTAGTCCCTTTGAGAAATACAATGCTGCCGAATTAAAATGGCAGTCTCGAAAGTATGATTCGCGACAATAATAAATATACCTACAATGTATACAACGTGTCGTTTTGCATCCTCGTCAAATTTAAAGGTGTGGTATAGACCCTCAAACCGAACAACTTTTTCCATGGCACCAACATCGTAATCGCGAAAAATAATCAGCCGTCATTTGCGTCGAGTAGGTATTGAAGTTTTAGGACAGTTGAAAATTTTTTCGCGATTACGATGTTGGTGCCATGGAGAAAGTTATTATTGGGTTTGATGGTCTGTACCACACCCTGAAATTTGACAAGGATGCAAAACGACACATTGCACCTACACAGGATAAGTTTTTAAGCAGTGCGCTTTTCACAGGATGTTCTACCCATGAATATGAACAACTTTCACTATGGGACCAACTGTGAAATCGCGAAAATAAAATCAGCTGTTCAGTACATTTATTACACCAAACTCGTCAAAATTTAGAGAGCAGCTGACTTTTTTTTCGCGTTTTCAGGTTTGGTCCCATAGTAAAAGTTGTTCATATTCATGGATAGAACATCCTGTGAAAACTTGCGCACTGCTTAAAAACTTCCTGTATATAGGTACATACCTACCTACATAATTTGAGAATCATCAGTAGGTACACCTCTCCAAGTTAGATTTGCCGTGGTTTGGTCTGATTTAATGGTTTGGAAATATAGAACAAACGACGGCAAATCTACATAATAATTTGTTATTGTCGCGAATCTGTATTTTCGAGACTACCATTTTAATTCAGCAGCATGTATTTCTCAGAGGGACCACGGGCACAAAAATTCCAGTGAACGACAAATAGCAATGCACGCTATTTTCAAGTTTCTACTAATTGTGACATTACAACCGGGCCATAGCAGACATGCTTTTAGCTTCTTCAACTAACGTCTCACCAATAATTAACATTTATTTCTGGCTACAATGGCCCATACTTATACCTTACAGTTAGCTTGCGATGCGTTAATACTTAACAGTAGAACACCGTTAGTCAATAATAAATTATAAGGTTGAAGAGTATAGACTCGCGAAAAAACACCTTTGGTATGTACTATCGGCAAAATATACTGTATGCTCAGTTTAGACAATATTTCTGCGGAAGCGAAGCTAGTGACAGACCACATCCCTTCCGCCGGTTTCGCCCAATCAGAGACAATATGCATTTGTGTGAGTACAGGGCGTGAAACGAAAAATAACAACAAACGTTAGCAAAAAAACAAAACTATTGGTCAAAACGCATGCATCGGGCGATCGATTCGTGAGCTGTGCTATGTGATTATCGCCTAAAGGTGAACATGCGGAAGTTTGGCCGATAGTTTATGTTCCATGACTGCATATTTACTAGCTTGTTGACCAGTAGACAAATCCTTTTGGTAACGTGAGATGGTGGTAATGCTGGCATGTCAGAGCTAACCGATCAGGCTAATAGCATCGAAGGAACATAAAAACAAGGCAACAAATATGGTGAAAATCATTTCTATATTTACAACTTTTATTATCAAATCGAATGCACCAATAAAAAGTATCACAATTTGCTAATACTGAACTGTGCTAAATTGTTCAGAATTCCGCGCCTTCCCACGGAAATATAAAGCTTCTGCTACGTCAAGTAGTGTTTTCTTTGGGATCACTCTTTGATTTGTCGTCTTTTTTCTGCGCTGCTGACTGGGACAGGAGGTCTTCTAACAATAAATCATTGTCAATCAATTCCGTACTGCCCGTTCTCTGTAAAATAATGATTATTATTATCGACTGTTCGATTTTTCGTGGCATTCAACTTTAGATAGCACTAAACCCAAGTCTAGTTGTACCAGAAACCCATCTATAGGAATCAGCTACGTAATTATTGTAGGTACTGACAATAATTGCACGTCAGTCGGTGGTTAAACTTGAATGATTATGAAAACCAACCTTATTGCTACGACATAAAGAGCAATCAATATCAAATTGTTATGAAGGAATACGATAGGCTGTACATTTAAAAATGTTAGTTTGGGGACTGAACCTGCCATTGGCTAGCTTTCTCCTATTCCATCACACAAAAAAGGGGTCATAAAGCACAATAACTTCCCTTCTTTCATTACGATAACAAAAATTGTTTTACCTGTTGCGCGCTCACAGAACGGGCCATGAGTTTCTGTAGATATTTATCTCTCCGATGTTGCTCACGTATGCTGCGCAAACGATCGAAGTCATCCAATTCCGGATCCTCACCGCCATCAGCTTCATCCACTGAAATCGAAATTAAATAAAATGTCAATGACATAAACAACATCCTTTGCTCCCCGATTACATATCGTAGGGTTACCCACATTTCGCCAGCTACATTTAAGTTTCACGTAATAGAGGATGAGCCTATTGCCATCAACCGGCCACAAATCCAGACTCCGGGCTGCTATTGAGAAATTCCAGATTGAAAAATTCAAGAACACATTGCTTGACCCATGAATCGAACACAGCACCCTAATTACGTAATACACTATCAATCGGAGTTGGTTTCATTTTGACATTTCAACAACATTCATTGCGTTATTTATGTTGTCGAACAGACAAATTTTTCGAACATGTGAAGCAATGGATTTGAATTGTATTAATACATATTATAAGTAATTATGATTTAATAACTAATTTAATAATGTAATTTTGATAAATAGACGCGGTTTGTGCACCATCAGCAATTTGTTTCAAAATGATTCCCGACGTTCGCACGGATGTAAAAATATCGCGGCGGGACTTTATCGCGCACTGTATTTTCAACTCTCGGCGCTAAGCATACCGTTGGTTATCAGTCGAGAATTCGTGATGTCGGCAGAAGATTAGGGGGCGGCACCTAGTACTCACACACCTGCTTCCTTCTAACATTCCAGGAAACCGGGAAACGTATTTGGTTTCCCCGGGGATGCGGCTATCATTCAAGGAAACCAGTGTAGGTGCTTTTTTGGTTTCACCGTACAGTACGACAACGTTCAAAGGTTCCATCGTTTATTTGCGGAAAAACCGAACTTTGTCGAATTAGGACACAGCTGATCACTGAGTAACGACGCAGGTGACGAACTAGCTAGGAGAGCATCCAGCACGTCTGTCTGTGGATCTGAGCCAATCGTACCCATTCCCTTCAACCAGTTACGCAGGTGGCTACAGGAGTTCACCCACACACGAGCGAAGAGTTGGTGGTCCTCGACACCAGGTTGCAGGCAGTCCTAGGAGCCTATGCCATCGCTGGACTCCACGCTTACCAGGCGGTTATTACGTCTGGAACCAGGTGCGCCTGGTGACGGGGACCAACACGCAGGACACTGCTCATTAAACAAACACTTCCACACAATAGGAATAACGAACAGTCCTCTGTGCAGGGCTTACATGGAGGCTGAGGAAACCGTTGCGCATGTGCTCTTTAAATGCACAGGCGTCACCCAGATTAGAACAGAAACTCTCGGAATACCCCGATCTTTCACAGATGTTCTTAACAAACCCGGAGATTTGATTAACTTCTGGAGGGAGGTGGGCTGGTTGGAATAAACCCCCGACGGCCGCCATGGCCCACGCACAATGGTCCACATGAAGGACTAAGTGTAGAAATCAAATCCTTAACATAGAACATAGGGGGCGGCACCTAGTACCCACACACCCGCTTCCTTCTAGCATTCCAGGAAAATGGGAAACGTATAATATTTGGTTTCCCCGGGGATGCGGCTACCATTCAAAGAAACCAGTATAGGTGCTTTTTTTGGTTTCACCGTACAGTACGTACGACAACGTTCAAAGGTTCCATAGTTTATTTGCGGAAAAACCGAACTTTGTCGAATTAAATGTGACTGGTCCGGATGTGGTTTTCTGAAATAATGTTCACTATATAGGTGACGGCACTGAGACGTCAGGTCCAGGCACCAGTCAAAAATGTCAAAGCGCCTATGCTTTTTAGACATAATTATGATGACGTTTGACATTGTCGAAATGGAAGACCTCTTGCCAAAGTGGCGCCAACTGGTGGTGTGAATTTTCATGAAAACCCTCAATAATGATATTTAGGTGGGAATATAGATCAATTTCTGTTTGTCAGCCTGCCCCGTCTGGCTCAGCCTGCCCCGTCTGGCTGTCATATCAGCCTGCCCCGTCTGGCTGTCATATTGTTATTAGCGACGCTCAGTCGACTAATAATTTACTCTAGTTTTAAGCCTGGCCGGGGGCTTTAAGTTCGCTTAAAGAACCCACAGGAAACGCCCGGTTGAGCAGTCTCGACCCTTAGTGGTCAACTGCGAGATGCCATATATAAATAACTAAATAACTATAACAATTTCTGTTGTTCGGTAGTCACATTTTAATACCTATATTTATTCTGTTTTGACGAAGATAATCAATGGAAGATGGAACCTTTGAACATTGTCGTACCTACTGTATTCCTGTGTGAAATACGATGCAGACGGTGTTCACATTCACACAGAAGCTATACCTAAAATTCCCTGTGTTTGTTTCGCCATTTCTTGTGAGGGGTGATTCCGATATTCTATTTACTGAATAATTTTTTTTATTTCAGTCAAGAAATCGATTACTAGAGAACAGGATATTCATAACGTACACAAAGTCTGGCTCCCAGCGGCGCTCAATGAAGGGCCAACATCGCTGTCGAGTCTTGGTCGTTCATTCGGCAAACTGAAGGAGTCCTGTGTGGTGAGTGACTGGGCCGCGGGACTTAGGTCCCCTCCCTCACTGGGTCGCACGCCCCACGGCGTCGGAGCCGATGATGACAGGCGAGTATCTGTGAACATTATTTTCTAATGATTAACTGACAAAAAACAGTTGATACCACGAAAAGCCCAAATAACTTGTATTTTTGTTGGAAACCAAAATTGTTGAAAAACCAAAGCAGTGCCAAAGATTTCAAGCACTTTTTGTGTTTTTTTAGTATTCATAAGTTTCTAATGAAATAGTGAAAATTTTGTAATTTTATACATACATAAACTGACGCCTTTTCCAAGTGAAAATATGAAATAAAACGTACAAAATATAAAATAGTTGATTTTTAAAAACAAAAGAATGCGATGTTTGTTGTTTGAGAACTTGTCTAACGCACTGCTATGCTTCGAGATAGTGATGACATCATAAATTAGTTCTCATAAACATTCTTAATTAGTATTTGCTATTTTAGTATGGAAACTGCATTGCATGTTGCCTTGTAACAATTTAACAGCTCAATGCGTTACATTTTATTGTCTTAAGATGATTTATTGTTTACAGTATGAGCAATACGTTAGTAATATACAGGGTTATCGTAAATTGGCTAGCTAAACTGCGCAGACGCGATGGTGTTGATGGCGAACAAAAAGTTAATTAATTTGATGATTTTTTTTTTTTTGTGGGGCCACGGACCGCAGTTTTATTGTAATCACTTGAAATATCAGTTTAAAATTTCTTTTTGTGTTAACTTCACAGACGTGATGGGTATCGATATCTAAACATAAGAAAACAGTTTTTTTTCAACTCATACTTCAAGTAACAACACTAACAGAGTCGTTGACGGTGACCTCCAAAATAAAACATAAAATCTTTTTATTATTTAATCGTGTTTAAATATCTATACCCATCGCGTCTGCGGAGTTTAGCTAGCCATATTAAAATAACCCTGTATTATGAGCCAATGTTGATGAAAAAGTATTTCCATGAATTGATCATGAAAACATTAATCATGAGCAAATTATGATGTCATTAATACCGAAGTTGTTAACTGTTAGGTACTATACCAACTTGCAACGTTTGTGTTACACAAAGTAACAAAGAACAGGAAAACATAACAATAAAATAGGATAGGATAACTTACTGGAGTTCGAGTTAGTGTTGTTTGAGTTTCTTGAAGGGACATCTACTGGGTCACTCGGCGCTTGAGGTGCTTGGGTGAATAAACTCATTGCTGTAGGCCTGAAAAAAAAAACAACATTATTGCAACTGTACCTACCTATAAACACGAATGAGGGCAGCTGCCTTGAGGAAATCCGCCCTCGTACTGGTATGGTCGTAGATATAATAAAGAAGGAGATATGCCCAATAGTTGAAAATGTATCGGAACCCTGTGTCTCCACTTTGTCCCTACCACTTGCCACAACTACACATGCAGTTCAGTAAAAGCAATAAATGCGAAGTAGCGCACACACTCGCGATTCATAAATCATAACGTAGTACAGAATCAATTATAAACCTTATTCCATCAAGCACAGCGTGCATTTACATGCATCCGCAAAATAAAGTACTTATAGCTTTGTGAATTTTACATTGCTCGTCCAGTCACTTGAGACATAATTAGATAGTGGTTAAGAAGCAATGTATTTACTGTAAAAATAGTACAGCCGCTGTGATATATGAAAACAAAAATAACGTAGGTAAAAGCATGAAATATTTTACGATTTGTTGTTTTTCATGATTTTAAAGACAAATATGGTAAAATACTTTTACTTATTTATTTTAAGTGATTCCATGATTTAGAAAGTTATTGGTTTGTGTTGGTTTTTACAAGAAACCACTGAAACACGGCATTCTTAAATATTGTCACGATTGCGGTCGAAAGCGCACTAATAGTTCGCAGAAACGGCCATTTGCCTGTGACATGAGCAGTGTGATCACGACGCGCAGACACCGACACGCCTCCTTGCCATTTCTCCTGTTTTTAGGGTTCCGTAGCCAAATGGCAAAAAACGGGACCCTTATGGATTCGTCATGTCTGTCTGTCTGTCCGTCCGTATGTCACAGCCACTTTTTTCCGAAACTATAAGAACTATACTGTTGAAACTTGGTAAGCAGATGTATTCTGTGAACTGTATTAAGATTTTCACACAAAAATAGAAAAAAAAACAATACATTTTGGGGGTTTCCCATACTTAGAACTGAAACTCAATTTTTTTTTTTCATCAAACGAAAGTAGTAAGATCGATGCTTTCGAGATGTAGTGTCGGTGGAGGCTACTTCGTATACCATGGACCGCCATGAGAACGAATAACCCATACTGAAGGAACTCAACATCACCAAGTGGCTATCCACTATATGCCAGGAGCGTGCCCGCAGTTTTTTCGGATATATTATGCGTTTAGTTAAGCACAGTCTGGAAAGGCTTATGATACTGGGCCGGGTGGAAGAAAAACGCGCTCATGGAAGAGCACCGGCAAGATGGTCAGACGCGATCAAGAAGGCTGTTGGAGGCAGCATTTCCCGAGCGGTCTACACTGCAGAAGACCTAATAGCTTGGAGACGCGTCGTATGTGGTCGCGATCCTCAGCATTGAGGGAACGACGACGAAGACCTTTAAACGCACAGCTAGTAGCTAGCTGCTGGTTGCAGGCATTTACCAGAGAAAAGAGTACAAGTAATAAATAATACTGGTCCTACAGTCTAATCGGTGATGCAGCTGGCCATCACAGTCTTGTAAACTAGTTGGCGATCTTAGAAAGTAAGTAACTATACATACCTACTTAATAACACCAGATTATTTATTGTCTCACTGCAGAAAGAAGGCCTCTTCTAATACAGAGAAGGCATGAGCATTGATCACAACATTGGCGATTTCAGACGTATATTAATGTAAGTCCACGTTTCCTCACGATGTTTTCCTTCCCCGATGTTAGTAGGTAATGTCCAAGATAAACTCAGAAAGTACATATGAATTGAAAATGTCCCATTGGTACTTGCCCGGATTTGAACCCACTACCTCGTGCATGAGAGGCTAGGCCGCCACTCGGCCATCACCTATCTAACTCTTTCATAATTTTCGGGACAGTTGACAGTGACCCTGAAACGTAGGCCACACCGAGCTAAGCGGTCCCGCTAGACATGCAGTGGGGGGACACGAGTCACGATTCAATATTCTAAATTAAGACGCAGATATATGCCAATGGCCATGAGTGTTTAGCTTGCGTCTTCTGTGCTGAGCTCACGCAACGCGTCGTACAGTCAGCAACAAAAGTCGAGTAACACTTACAGTTGTTTAATCTTAATTACTAAGCGAAATATTAGGTCTTTACCTATGAAATTGCCGTTCTGCAGTACTGGTCATTTCAAATCAAAATAATTTTTGTTTGGCTAAGAATTCTAATTTCAAATTAATTTTATTTTAAAAACATCGATTTTTTTTCCAAAAGTAGTCATTTGTTTATTGATTAGTGTTACATTTTCATCGCATTTCAATCTTTTTCGTCATCATGGATACGTTGAAAAAAAACGAGTAATTATGGAATATGAGTACCGTCGTGGCAGCAACGAGGGACACAAGCGGCACGCAACATCAACGACGTTTACGGAGCTAACACTACAAACCAACGCACCACTTGTTATTGGTTTGCTCGCTTCCGTTCTGGAAATTTCGACCTGAAAAATGAACCTCGCGGTCGTCCGAAGACTTTGGTCGACAATGACGAATTAAAGGCGATTGTGGAAGCTGATGATACACAATCTACGGCTGAATTAGCAGCAGCTTTCGACATTAGCGTCAAAACAATATTGGTCCATTTGCGTCAAATTGGCAAGGTAAAAAAGCTTGACAAATGGGTGCCCCACGAACTCAATGATCGCCAGCGCGAAGTACGCGTCGAGACGTGCCTTGTACTGCTCAACGGACACACAAATGAAGGAATTTTGAACCGCATTGTTACCTGCGATGAAAAATGGATTCTGTTTGATAACCGCAAGCGCTCAACAAGTTGGTTGGATCCTGGTTCAGCACCTAAACAATGCCCTAAACGAAAACTTACCCCTAGAAAAGTGATGGTCACTGTTTGGTGGTCTAGCGCCGGTGTGATTCATCACAGCTTCTTACCAAACGGGGTGAGCATTACTTCAGATGTGTACTGTGAAGAACTGAACACAATGATGGAGAAGCTGGCACATCTCCAACCAGCATTGGTCAATCGCTCGTCTCCGCTGCTCCTGCACGACAACGCGCGACCTCATACTGCACAGCAGACGGTCTCCAAGTTGCAAGAACTGGGGTTGGAAGCTCTCCGTCATCCGCCCTACTCACCAGACCTTGCGCCTACAGACTACTACTTTTTCCAGAATTTAGATAACTTCTTGGCGGGAAAAAAATTCAATACCCGAGAGGCAGTACAAAATGCCTTTGAAGAATTTGTTGCCTCCCGTCCAGCTGATTTCTTTAAGAAGGGCATCAATAAACTACCACTGCGTTGGCAAAGATGCATTGATTGCATGGGTGATTACTTCGAATAATACAAATAAAAATGCATGAAAAAAATTCGTTTAAATTTTTTCATACAAAACGGCAATTTCATAGGTAAAGACCTATTATTTAATTCAAATCGGAACAGAAGTACTTAAAAATTTAAGAACATTAACTCTTAACAGTTAAACGAAAAAGAAGCAGTTTATCGAATCATTTTATGTTAATTTAGATGATGTCAAAAAGTAGCAGTGTTAACCGACTTCTGTTGCTGACCGTACGTCCACCGAGTAATAGGACTCGCCCAACAGGAGCACTGTTCCAAATTAGACGCATTATTAATTTATTATAGGTCATAAAACAAAAGGTATTATATTAAAACACGTATACTAAAAGATAAATCATTAAATTATCTTTAAAATGGTGAAGGTTTCATAAAAATACGCTTGATAGTTTTTGCGTGATTCTCAATTTTTTGACCGCGTTAGACAACAAATTAATTACGCTATGTTATAACATAGCGTAATTAATTTATTGTCTGACTATGTTGATATATCAACATAGTCTAAATTATTCAATGTTAAGTTATTAAGAAAATGCTCTAATTTAACATATATTTTTCCAAATCATTAATACATCTGCTCGTTTAGAGGTGATCTATAGTTTAAAACCTTTAAAAGTCGCTTATTGTCGCCTTATTAGGTAAAGCTAAACTAAGTTAAGATAGGTCGTGGTGTGCCCAAGGCTTTACAACGTAGGTACTTACCAACATTACCTAACCAGATGCGTCTAACGCTAACCTAACTACAGCTGAATGTTTGTTTGTACTAAGCGACTGTGAAAGATTACAGAAAAAACTGCAATCAGTCAAACATTTTTTAAATTTTTAAGATTATATAGGAAAACAAACATGCGTTTTGTCGAGAGCGTAGCATTGATTAAGATAAAACTTTTTGTTGCTGGCTTGTTAGGCTCTGTTTTGAAATTATTTTACAAAAACTTGGATTAAGTAGATAGGTACCTCGTAAAACGCCTACCTACCTATAATACATATATTAGGTACTTCAAACACCTATCTTTTCGTAAAGGTAGTACAAGTACCTACTTACCTATCAAAGATAAAAAAACGGTAAATGAGTTAGTTAAGTACTAACAATTTTAAGTATCTTCGTCCGTTCGTCGTGACGTAAGTTCATCATCATCGCTCCTTATCATCACATACTGATAACAACACGGCAACAAGAAAACGTTTGACGCTACTATAGAACTGTTTATTCACGATCTAAATATGGAGTGCACAATGTATTTTCATTAGCATACACATAGGTATCTATGCACATGGCATGCGGTATCGTTACGAACAAACTTTTACTATTTTTGCATTTACCTAAGCTACCTACTTACTATCTAATTAACGAGTTGAGCGTTCCTAATTATCAATTAAATCCAGAACACCTGAAAGAAAAATATCATGTGCAGGTCAACGCTTCAACATGATGTCCGAAGGTATCTACGTAGGCCTTATAACGAGAAGGTGTTAAATAATGTCAATGTAAGTAGGTAGGTACACTCACCTGGTTTCAGGTCGTTTCCCCATGCTAGTGATGGTCGCCTGCTCATCGACCTCCTCTATAATATCATTGGCGATCTTCATACTGCCCGCGCCGGCCGTGGCAGGCTTGTTCAGTGTCGGATTACTCGCAGATATCGTAAACCGTGAAACTGTAATGTTAATGTAATCAGTAACTACCTTAACACAATGAAACAACTGATTAACCTAGTAAACTGTTAATTGGAAATGCATTATCGAAGATGACGCGTTTATGAGATGGATAAGGAGCTCACTGAGTGTTTAGTAAACGGAGCGATAATTGGCACAGTGGATCGACATTTCTGCAAACAAATTCCTACTTCAACCGTCTACATTGTGTCGCCACCACAAGACACTGTATTTGCTTCCGACGACGCGGGATTTTTCTATTTGCCAAACCCCCTTTCTTGTTAAATGTTATCTTTTGCTTAAACAAAGCTAGGTTCGTAAATAATAGATGAACAGAGCGATAGATTAGATGAATAGATGATGTCCTCTATGCGACAAACTGAAGTTTTGATAATCTCTCGGCTATTAGCAAAGTTAATGTGACCACAGTTCCCGAATTGTAGTTTCAGTTAAGCCAAACAACGCTGCAAGCCAAAGGAAATCACCTACATTCTAATGTGCGTTATGTTAGATCGATGGGAAATTGTGCATGAAGAGTTACCATCGTGTCTCAACAGCCGTAACGTACCACCATCAGTTTGTGCTGCCGACGGGCCTCTTGGGTCCTCCTTCGAGAACAGTCTCTTCAACATAGATGTGACGGAGGCGGTTCGCGCCATGGGCGTCTGTTGCAGCGATGCCATAGAGTTTGTAGAGCCCATAGAGTTTCTGTCCTCACGTTTCCCGCGCTTACTGCCACGGTTCACGATGAAGTGGATGCCCGACACAGCGTCGTCATTCATTTGTAATTGCTGTTAACATAAAACTATGTTTAATAATATAAAACACATAATAAACATCGTTTTGTACATCGAAAAAGACACATAACTGGCCATGCTAAGTTATTTCAGGAAGGCAGATAATATCAATCATTTTCGGCGACACTATACTTAGAGATAAGATTGCTGCTGGATAAAAGTTAATCTTTGTAAAAGGAACTAAATAAATAACATGCTTATTATATACATCCACAAAAATGCAATAGAATAAGAAATTTAGTAAGGACCTAAATACCTAGTTAGAGTAGGTACACAACGGACAAGTAGAAGGTGACATAGACGTCGTCAAGTTCACAATTAAGAAAGTTTAGATAGCTTAAAATCATCACACGGCGCGGCGATAAAAAGTATCGATACAAAATATTTATGTTAAATAAATATTATTTTTTTGGTGTGACCACGACTTTCAATAGCAATCTAGATTCCATGGCTCTGTGAATCATGTCCCATGTGACATCAAACGCTGTTGAGTTTATAATCTGCTTAAACAATTCAAGCATACATAATGTAACAAGTAATAACTTAATGGAGGTTTCCATAATGTTCATTTACCTAGACACTGCATAAAAATATTAATCAAGGCTGTTAATAGGTATAGCATATTTAGCTAGGTAAAGATAGAGATTAGTATTAATTATCATAACATGGAAAATTATTAATAAGGAAGGAGTTAGTTAAATAGATACCTATCTAAAGGTTACAATTATTAATATGTTAGTCATTCTAAAAAGCAGATTTCTTATTAATTGTTATTATCATATAATATTATCATTATTTATTGATGATTATACGAATATGTGTTAATATTACACATGATTTAAAAATGTCAAAAGGACATTAAGGTAAAAAAACACACCAAATAAAAAATCTTGTTATTAAAACGAAATTAAACATCCTCAAACCATCCAATTAGGCTACAAAATTAAATGTGACGAAATGTACAAGGAAAATAATGTAAATAGGTAAGATTGAATATGACCTGCAACCTGAACACCGACACACTGCGAAGCTCCATATAATCCGGGCGTGCAGCATGCTTATAAAATGGTCGAATCTAACCTCTGGGGGGTCGAACTTGTAACTCACGGTGTTGGAGCGGTTCATCTCGTCGATCTTGACCTGCGAGGGCGCCGACAGCACCATGCTTCGCTGCCGCACGGGCACGGCCACCCGCGCGGTGGACGCCTCGGGGTGCTCCTCGCGGTTGTTCTCCGTCGCGATCGTGTACGGGAGCTCAGACGGGAACACCTCGTCCCAGTACTGATCCTTTATCAGTTCCGGATGCTCGTGGTGCATCTCATCCACGATCATGTACGAAACCTAGACACATGCATAAGTATTTGCTTTATCAGTTTCAAACGAAAATCTTAATTAAAAAAAAAAATTGTTACAAATCCGCCTTACCTGCAAATCTCTGTCTATCAGCCAATTCACTTCAAAGTCATCGTCATCTTCGCCGAAAGGGTTAATAAGTGACTCGGCCACTTTCAGCCAGCCCATATAAAAGAAGAATTCTAGCGTAGTAAATATAGGAAAGTAGAGGTCTATATTACTAATGTTGGCCGCATCGTTGCGTTGCAACTTATTGTCGACCCATTGACTGCCCAAGGCAGATGTTATAAAATATGAGTATACTGCTATGGTAACTACCTGAAAGGTGAATGAAAAAATATAATTAGAAATGCAATAAGCAATCAATGGCGAATGCGCCCATTGACTGCGCGAACCTTCAGAAATAATTACAAACCTGAGTATATACTAGAGGTATACTAATAGTATCGTAACTGAGGAGAAGTCCAGCTTGACCTCGGAATTTGTTTAATTCATCTATAATCGTCTTAACTGCAAAATCGTCTCTTATTCGGCCTTCTTTACGGGCTCTCGTTACTATGCTAGTCGCCCAAACGATTGGTAGCCTGAAATTACGGTGATTTTAAACACAAGACATGATGATCAGTACCTAGATGAAAATCGATTAGTTATAATGAAATAGTTGATGATTAAATCGCTTCCTTAACAATTTTGTACAAATAGCTTAGTGATACCATTTATGAGAACACTAGGATGACTAACAGGAATTGATATTCACATATCACTAACTGTAAAACAAACCTAGTGGTAGTACCCAGGATTAAATCATTAACGGATGTGTGTTTCAAGAGACATAAAAAAAAATATCATACCAATGTTTCGAAGGCTTGGGAAACTTGTCATTCATATTGTCGAGGATTGTCTTTTCATTTTCTAGTAGAAGTCCAGCATCCACGAAGTTGTTGAGCGTCGGGAACCGTTTCTTGACTCTGGGTGAGATCATCGTGAGCACCATCGTAAGACACAGACAGACGTAGCGGACGATGGTCCGCCGCATCAGACGCCCGCGCTCATCCTGTCCTCAAATTGCATGATTAACTAAATATGTCCCGTCTGTGATATTGTGCATTAACATTATTTTACTTAGTTCATAAGGATAACTACTACCACATATTTAAGAGGGTACCGAGCATGCAGTGGCGCCCTCATCGTTTGTTTGGTTATTTCTTTTAGAATGATAATGCAGAAAATACGCATGTTACGCTGTTAGCATGTTATGTTGTGTTAGTAGTTTTACAATGTTAAGTTTTATTATAATCCTTAAAACGATGCTTAGTGGCCACTGTTTTCCGTTTTAAGGATTATAATAAAACTTAACAATGTAATAAAAGTAGGTACTGTTTGTAACAATTGTTTGCTCGGCCAGCATGTCGTACGGTCGCTAGAGCAGAGTCGCCGGTGTGTCGGACTCTGGAAGCCCTCAATGCCCTCCTGGCAGTCAATCCTGATTGTGATCTGTTTGCCGATGAATGGAGAGAGATAAAGCGAGTGTGTCTAAAGTTTTGCGAGAGAAAGTATGAGAGAATTTCCACTGTTATTTATTAAGTATGTAGTAGATATTACAATATTAGTATTGTGTTTCTAGGTTAATTATTGTAATTGGTGTATAACCGTTTTAATTAACTATAAATAAATAAATAAATAAACAATAATGACGTATAGTTTTGTGGAGTATAACCAAACAAACGATAAGGACGCCACTGCGCGCTCGGTACCTTCTTAACAGCTTCAAAATTAATCCTCAGGACTAACCTGCCACATTACATGATAAAATAATGCCCAACCTATGTATTTACAATATCATTATTTAAAGCACTCGGATTTATCTTGTGATTAAAGTACTTAAATACTTCAGCTGCATCCGGTTAGACTGGAAGCCGACCCTAACATAGTTGGGAAAAGACTAGGCAGATCGATTATTATAAAGTATTTGAATTTATACAATACTAGCTGTTGCCCGCGGCTTCGCCCGCGTGGATGTCTTTACTTCCCATTTGAATCGGATTTTGTTCACAATTTCATGGGTTTTATTTTTTGCGCGGAACCATAATTCTTTTTCTAAAATAAACGTAGCCTAAGTTACTCCTTATAACATCAGTTATCTGCCAGTGAAAGGTCCGTCAAAATTGGTCCAGCCGTTTCGGAGATTAGCCGGAACAAGCAGACAGACAAAAATTTTAAAAATTGTTTTTTTTAAGTAAGCCGTATAATACATAATATACTATCCTATGCATTTACTTTGTAAAAAGCTATTATTTTGACATTAAAAATAGACACTTCAATTTTATTTATTTGTATAGAAGACTAGTCTTGACTTTTAGCGATAACCAAGCGTCAAATTACCAAATACAACATGAGTAATTCCGGAATCAAATTAGATTCCGGAATTAGATGAGGTAACACGTCATCGCGTTTTTGCCCTATCCTGAGTGCTATGTCACTGAACTGAATTTCAATCTCAAGGCTATCATCACTTCTAATAATTGAGCGGACTAATTCTTATTTCTTTGTACTTATCTATTTTTATAGGTATCGCATCTTGCCTTGTTGTAAAATACCTAACATATAGCTTTTGTTGGCGTTTGTACAGCGAACCGAAACGTTTTCGCCGAGCATGTTTCCTTTTTTTGTGAATACATGCTTATTTTTGCTTCGTTGCAGCACATCGCGAGAGTGATCTATTTTTACTAGGTACTAAATAGTACAAATAAAAAAAAAAAAAAAATAATAATAATAATAATATGTTATTTCAACTTACTCGTGGATCGGCTAAAAAAAAAAAAAAAAATAATAAAAAAAAAAAAAAATAATAATAATAATATGTTATTTCAACTTACTCGTGGATCGGCTAATAAAAAAAAAAAAAAAAAAATAATAATAATAATAATATGTTATTTCAACTTACTCGTGGATCGGCTAACGGATCTAACAAATTATGAAAACCTTGGCACTCCAATTAAATTCCTTATCGGTGCAATTAATAATTCCTGATAATCATGATAGCCTATTTGGATAAGAACATTTCCTCAAATTTTATTTATCAGCTGATTGTATTTACTATTTCCGTCATCGTGTTTGTCATTTCGTATCACCAAAAAGCATACTATCACATCATTCATTTTGTTACGCATACATAGGTTTACGTAATGTTACATGAAGAGATAAGATTACCTACTCAAGATTGCAAGTTATAATGTACGTCGCTTGTGTGAAACTGAATGGAAGAATAATGAGTAGGTAATAAGTTATACATGCGGATGTTTTGTCAACACAAAGGGCATACAATCTTCAAAGTAACATAATATAATGCCATGCCATGTGGCTACTACTGAACACCGACACTAGTACTACTAATTTACTGAACTACTGACAAATTTATTACCGGTGAGCGCTATTTCTTTCTTATGTTAAAAGCTGGCTTTACATCACATACTGACTGGCGATCTGTACCAGAGCACTATATCCACCTGCAAAGCGATAACGTCAAACTGCTTCAAGTTGTTTATGTTTACTGTAAGGTTTGTAAAGGTCAAAAGGTAATCGTACCTTGAAAAATCGTTACCTACTCGTGTAACATGAATGGAATTTCCACTAGTCAGGAACGAACTTAGGTAAGACTGCTCAGAAAAGCGCGTCAAATTCCTGGCATGCCCAGCCTAACAATTGCCGGAAGAGCCTATATCACGTGGAGACAACTAGCTCTTAAATCTAATTTACAAACCTTCCTACCTCCTACATAGCGTAGGATGGAGCAAAGTAGAAGTATATAATAATTATAGGACAAGCAAAGGATAACCAATTAAACCAGCAATTTGTAATGATTGGCGTAATTACAAAATATTGTAATAATGCCTCTGGGTTGACAATCAGTTTCGTACATACCTGTCCATGTATAGTGGCGGAGACGAAGACGGCGATAGAGTCGGGCCAAGGTATGGTTGTGTACTGACTCCACCAGCGGTTCATCACCACGGTAACGTAGAACCCTAACACGAACGACAGAGGGATCACATTCCCGTGAAAACTGCAGTAGTTCACAACGCCCTCAAACAGCCTGAAAGAAAAATTGCAAGTATTTTTATGCTATAATGTATTGCACAGCAGTTTAACTTCGTTGTACATTGTACCTTGTCGATACAAATGTGGGTACAAATTAATGGAAGAATTTAACAATGGCAGCGTGCACATAGTTCATTATAACCGCGAATGGCAGTACGTAACGTAAATTATACCGATTCACGATAAAATATTACAATGACCTTGCAACACGTAGATTTCCAAGTATTACAATTATTTTTATTTCAGGTACAATTTCGATTCAAAACTTTCATTTCATAGTTATCATTTTTGTTTTGGAAAGCACTGCTGTTGGTTGTAATATTTTATTATAAATGTTAATTCATACTCATAGTTATTTTTACAAGCTTTAAGCGCAGGCCACACTGGGAACAAAGCGAAACGAAGCTAATTTCGTTTAGCTTTCCTCCGCGTGTTTTCATACTTCCGTTCATAGTACGCGGTGTGTGAAGGTGTGAACCGAATTACCTAAGACGCGGAAGAAAGCTAAACGAACAAAACTTCGTTTCGCTTTGTTCCCAGTGTGGCCTGCGCTTTATATTAGCTTGCTTCAATCGTATGTGTTTCCAGTTATACTCCCATTGTCATCCATTTTTCAAGCACTTTCTAGCATCCGATTGAGCTGAAACTTGGCATACTTATACCTATAACTTCGGTGACAACGCAAACATAATTATGATACCATGGAGCTGGTCTGATGATGGAGCCCGAAGGTGGCCATATGAACTCCTCAACTAAATATAATAAAGTCATTGAGTCTGAAATAAGTAGCCTTGGCCTCAGATAGTGTCCAGGGGCTGATGATGGAGCCGGAAGGTGGCCATAGGAACTCCTCAACCAAAAAAGGTAACGTGTTTGAACTGATTGGATATGTATTGACAAGTGATAATGTAGGGGGTGTCCAGGGTCTGATGGTAGAGCCTGAAGGTGGTCAGGGGCAGTTCTCAACTAAAGAAAATAGCCCTGTTATGTTCGGCCATTTGGATTTATCCTGACAAGTGCCTTACAAGTGAACGTGATAGAACAGATTTAAATTTTAATGCTAAAGTATAAAATAAAATGCAGGTAAAAATCTTTTTAAAAACAAGATTTTAATGAACTAAAAAGTATATTTTCTTAAAAGCTTGAGGCGTGAACATCCGATAAGTAAGAAAATATTAATGAACTATGTTTACGTAAGTTTTATTTAGTACTTTTTAGTTCATTAAAAGCTTGTTTTTCCTACATTTTTGTATCCCAGGTAGGCACCTAACTTCGTTCATGAAAATTGATTTACCACGAACTGAGCTCCTAGAGCTTTCAGAACAACACAACGTGGGTTAATGTATAGCCCAACAGTATACCTATATGCTCATTTTATTTATGTTAGTTTTAGTTTAGTTATATTCATTTCAGTAAAAAGCTTGTAACAGCACGCTCCGATAAATATTCGAAAGGGGTTTGAGGCTTCAAAATTTTAGTATTGGTTGCATAATGTGATTATTTAATTCTCACCTTTTAGAATTTTCATCCAGTAACAGCCGATATGTCAAATTGAGTACATAGTATAAAAGCAGGAACATAAGTAAGTCCAACCAGACTAATTTGTATATACTTCCCCGCCATCTGAAAATACAACAATAAGTTAATTTCAGTGTTACATAAACTTCCCAGAGCCTTATCAAATAATTGCCTTTGTACACGATAGTACCTCTAGCTAAGTAGGTACTTGTTTACATTGTATTGAAATTTAATTGAAAAAAAAAACTACATAATGGTATATATTATATTATAATACAGGGTTACTTGTAATTCGACGTATTCCTTACAGAACGCATAGTAGGGTTAAAACACAACAAATTAAGCCAACAAATGTTCTACCGACATTCAACATTTTTTTTTTCGTAATTTATATTTCTCTTAGACATTTTTGTCTAACGAAAAATAAAATTACGAAAAATAAAATTTTTAATTACTGATCTTTAGGTACCAAAGTTTTAGACAGTTTTCAACTTTTCATTTTTAACAAAGATCTGCTACGGCATCAGCTATGATAATAATTTAAATTCCAGTAAAGTCGCGCCGTAAATCATTTTTGAATTGTATTTTTCATAAAAAAAACTAAAAATCTAACCAACTCAAAAACTATTGAATTTCGATAGATCATTTGGTGGCTTAATTTGTTGCATTTTAACCCTACTATGACGTCCTGCAAGGAATACGTCGAATTACAAGTAACCCTGTATACTTATTACTAATCTCCATCTAAATTCTAAACAGCACATCCAAAATCAGATTGATAAATGACAGATATAAAATTTTCTTAAGAGATTCACAAAAACACAAAAAACATGCAAACAAACAAAACAAAAAAAAACACAAAGACAAACAAACAAACAACAAAAAACATAAACACAAAACAACAACATAAACATGCTGGGAAAAGACAAAGATGAAATCTACAGGTAGGTTTGGTTTAGTCGGACGTCTGAGCAATAAGTGCAAAGATACCCAATAATTATAACATACGTATGTGAAGATACTATTGTAAGTGTAACTGTATTCTATTCCACGCATGGTGGTTTTATGACATTCGTAAGTTTATAGCTGTTTTATAGCCTCACATTTGAGTCTGGATTACGTCATTCGTGATCGTGATTGGGGATCGACGAATAAAACGAGAGAAATGTCTGAGCCTTAAGGATTAACACCATATTTGTATGCCGATTTACTATTCAGTGTGGATATTAAAAGCTGAATGTTTCTGGTCTTTTCCGGGATGGAAACATTAATTAATTCAATTAAAATTCCGTTACACGAATTTGTTTAGGAAGTCCTACCGTAGGTATCATAATATTATATCTTCACGATACATGATTATAAAGTTATATAAATTAAGTTGGAAAATAGTAGTTAACACATAGACAATACATGGTTTAGCAAACAGGTAGTATGGAATAATTATGCTCTTCTTTGTAAAACCGCAAAATGTATTGAATAGTGAGTTAGCTAGCCATACCTAATTATAATTATTAACCTATAACTTTAGCGCGCCGTCGAAAACATCGAAGAAACAAATATGTAAGCAATCAAATACATAAGTAGGTAAGTACCTTTTTATATTGAAATATGATTTAATTGCTAACCATCTATGTTATTTTAATTGTTCTTAAATCTGAATTGTGATTAGCAGAAACTATCATAAAATAATATTCCTAAATCATTCACAGTCTTTAAAACGACGTTAGACGTTAACAGGAAACCTGTTGTCCAATTTATTTCTTACAAGAAGCGGACAATATTACTTGCACACAATTCGCCAAGCTCTGCGATACAGATTGGCCACTTACAAGACAATGGCTCACAATGGATTAATTTATCGCTAAATCTTTAAAACCATTTATGTTCCAATTGTATATCGGTTTAATAATCACGTTGGTGTTAAGTTTTAACCTTGACTGAAGATACAGCATACAGCTGAGCTGTCGTGTCTGTGTTAGTCGTGCAGCACGCGATCACATCTAAACACGGCTGTTATTGTCATTATTATTACACATAACTCTGCTTTGTGATTGTTTGTTCCAAAATAATCCACTGACAGAGATTATCTTATCTCATGGCGAGCGAGATGAACAAAATTGTGTTGCTGAGTAAAAATATTAGACTTGTCAAACACTATTTAATTTTATCCGAGTTACTAGTTTGCAGCTGTTATAAAATATTTTCAACACGGTTATATTTAAGTTCAAAAGGGAATTTTCACGTCGTTTAAAGTTAATACGTACGAGGCATTTAATTTGAATTAGAACACAAGCAACAGCTACTTATTTCTGGTTTTATATTTCGCTATAAATATTGAAAACTTACACTAGGAAGAAAACTCGTTTTGAATGTTTCACTTTATATGATAAAGCATCATAAAACGTCTCCTCAGTTTCACGCCACGCCATTCCGTACCAAAACTTTGTGTGTACTGACTCTGACATGAATTGAGGTCCACTTAGATATTGTTCGAGAAAAAAAGAATCGCGCGAGCGCAACTCAAAGTGTTGTCGCGTCGTGTTCAGACTCGGAGACCGACTTAACTCACTGTATCAACGCTTTGAAACGCTACATAACAAGTTAATGTAATGGGTAGGCATGTACTGAATTGATGCCATTTGTTACATTCATGGAGAGCAACAGATTGCATACATTAAAAAATACAATGCGGTGTAATGAATAGGTACAGATAAAACAAGCATATAACATTTTAATTTAGTCACTTCTGAGGTTTACGTTCCGTACTTCATCAGCTCAACGAACACGTGTATAATCTGATTGAAAAACAATATTTGACGCTCAAATGGTAAATCCCGACGTCTAATTCAGACGTAGACTTTGTCAGTCTACTACACTATCTGAATATTAGCAAGCACTCAGGTCAACAAAAACACACACAGACAGGATATTACGTCATCCTGCGCCACGCTTTTGGTTTGAGCCGCATTGTGGGTGGACCGGAATTAACAGTAGAGGTGTAGAATCATTCAACGATTTCGTCATAATTGAAGCTGCTCAGTGGAAAACCTAAAACTGCAGTGTTAATTGCCGTCTCCTTGACATGTTGTTGTCAAATGCGTTGGTTACATAGGTTGGTTAGTGTCGCAATCGCGTTACACATTTAAATGAACCATCCTCGGAGAATGACTCAGACCATAATCAAGGTTTTAACTACACGCTATCCGCCAGTGTAATCGATTTTAAACAATTGTTGTCAAAGTTATACAGGACTGGAGGATTGAGGATTATCATACCTGACTTATCACTGAATTTGTGTATGAACACTACTTTTGTACAATACCTATATTTACCAGCTAGGCTGACAATGTCTTGTTTGCAATGTCTTTTTCGCTAACAAGCAGACTCGGCCGCCTAATGGTAAGTAATCACGGCTGTCTATAGACATCTGCATTACCAGAGGCAACGCACCTGGCGTTGCCATCCTAGACAAACAAGCAGGCTCGGCCGCCTAATGGTAAGTCATCACAGCTGTTTATGGACATCTGCATCACCAGAGGCATCGCAGGGCGTTGCCATCCTAGAGACAAACAAGCAGGCTCGGCCGCCTAATGGTAAGTCATCACATCTGTTTATGGATATCTGCATTACCAGAGGTATCAAAGGGCGTTGCCATCCTAGAGACAAACAAGCAGGCTCGGCCGCCTAATGGTAAGTCATCACAGCTGTTTATGGACATCTGCATTACCAGAGGTATCAAAGGGCGTTGCCATCCTAGAGACAAACAAGCAGGCTCGGCCGCCTAGTGGTAAGTCATCACAGCAGTTTATGGAGATCTGCATTACCAGAGGCATCGCAGGGCGTTGCCATCTTAGAGACAAACAAGCAGGCTTGGCCGCCTAGTGGTAAGTCATCACAGCAGTTTATGGAGATCTGCATTACCAGAGGCATCGCAAGGCGTTGCCATCCTAGAGACAAACAAGCAGGCTCGGCCGCCTAATGGTAAGTCATCACAGCTGTTTATGGACATCTGCATTACCAGAGGTATCAAAGGGCGTTGCCATCCTAGAGACAAACAAGCAGGCTCGGCCGCCTAATGGTAAGTCATCACAGCTGTTTATGGACATCTGCATTACCAGAGGTATCAAAGGGCGTTGCCATCCTAGAGACAAACAAGCAGGCTCGGCCGCCTAATGGTAAGTCATCACAGCTGTTTATGGACATCTGCATCACCAGAGGCATCGCAGGGCGTTGCCATCCTAGAGACAAACAAGCAGGCTCGGCCGCCTAATGGTAAGTCATCACATCTGTTTATGGATATCTGCATTACCAGAGGCATCGCAAGGCGTTGCCATCCTAGAGACAAACAAGCAGGCTCGGCCGCCTAATGGTAAGTCATCACAGCTGTTTATGGACATCTGCATTACCAGAGGTATCAAAGGGCGTTGCCATCTTAGAGACAAACAAGCAGGCTCGGCCGCCTAGTGGTAAGTCGTCATCACAGCTGTTTATGGACATCTGCATTACCAGAGGCATCGCAGGGCGTTGCCATCTTAGAGACAAACAAGCAGGCTCGGCCGCCTAGTGATAAGTCATCACAGCAGTTTATGGACATCTGCATTACCACAGGCATCGCAGGGCGTTGCCATCTTAGAGACAAACAAGCAGGCTCGGCCGCCTAGTGGTAAGTCATCACAGCAGTTTATGGACATCTGCATTACCAGAGGCATCGCAGGGCGTTGCCATCTTAGAGACAAACAAGCAGGCTCGACCGCCTAGTGGTAAGTCATCACAGCTGTTTATGGACATCTGCATTACTAGAGGCATCGCAGGGCGTTGCCATCCTAGAGACAAACAAGCAGGCTCGGCCGCCTAGTTGTAAGTAATCACGGCTGTCTATGGAAAAATCGCGGCGATATTTTTACGTTCGTGCGAACGTCTCGTCGGCTAACAGAGTACATTCTAGCGCGTCGAAAAAACACACTGTTGGATTTTAAACTCTCGGCGCTAAGCAGAGCGTTGAAAAACCAGTGCGCGAAAAACAATCGCCGCGATATTTTTACGTCCGTGCGTACGTCAACTTATAGTAAGGTGTTCATAAAATTATAGGGAACTTATAGATCAGTAGATTTCGAAAACAAGTTCGCTTGTTTACCTAATAAAAATATTAAATTTAAACCAGTGCTAGAAACTGGTAAAACCGGTTATCGCGTGATAAATTAACGACACTTCACTTTTACTATTTTTACCGAAAAACAGGTCGTTGTTTACCTGTGATTTTTTATATGTAATCGAACTTTACCGATTTTGTTGATGCTTTGTCATTACGTAAATACACTTCTGGACACATCTATTGGCCCACCTTAGAGTTTAGGTTTCGATGGCCCCTACCGAAATATGATTGCTAGATTGAACAAAAACTGTTGATGCAGTTTTAAACCTGATACATTTTACCATCTTTTTCGATCGTATTGTTTTAAATTTGAATTCAGAATACCATACGACATGGAGCTACGCCTAACAAGTGGGATATGCGCCTTGTTAAAGGCAAATGATTTTTGAATAAAAAACATGTTTTATCAAATAAAGGTTTAATTTAATAACGCGTGTTGCCTCCATGGGCATCTAACACAGCTCTCATACGATTAGGCATAGAGTTTATCAACCGCTCTATGAAATTTTGAGGGATCATCTCCCATTCCTCTTCTATGGCAGTTTTCAACTCCTGCATCGTCTGGGCAACTGGCTGACGAGCCCTAACACGTCTTTTTAGCTCGTCCCACATGTGCTCAATGGGGTTCATGTCTGGGCTTCTGGCTGGCCAGTCCATAACTGTGATGTTCACATCCCGAAGATATTCCCTGACGATGCCGGCCGCATGGGCTCTTGCATTATCATGCATAAAAAGGAAATTTGGGCCCACATAGTCCGCGTATGGTATCACGTGAGGTTCTAAGCACTCACGAATGTACCTTTCAGCATTTAATGTTGGCAGCCGTGGTCCTGTAACAACCTCAAGTTGAGTTTTGCCGCTCGCGGATATACCGCCCCAGACAGTCCATGAGCCACCGCCATAAGCAACCCTCTCTTCAAAGCAGCATTGTGCGAAACGCTCTCCCTTACGTCGGTAGACCTTCTTCCTTCCATCATTGCCATGTAACACAATTTTAGACTCATCAGAAAAGAGTACACGGCTCCAATCTTGCTGTGTCCAATTTAAATGACTGCGTGCGAAATGAAGGCGCGCTGTTCGGTGGGCTCGCGTTAGTTTGGGGCCATTAGCTGGCTTGTGTGGTACCATATCGCGTTCTTTTAACCTTCTCCGAACAGTTCGAGCGCTCACAGATACTCTGTGGAAGTCGCGAAGTTGGTTTTGTATCTCAATGGAGGTAAGGTGACGATTTCTCAAGCTGGTCGTCACGATGAATCGATCCTGCCTTTCAGTTGTGACCCGAGATCGTGGCCTTCCTTGGCGACGAACAAAGCCGCCAGTCTCTAGGTACCTCCGATAAACATTTCGGACCGCAGATCGACTTAAATTAAGTTGAGCACTCACGTTTCTTTGGCTGTGTCCGGCCTGAATAAGTGCCACAGCTTGGGCGGCGACTTCAGGTGAAGTATCCATAGATTATTGATAGAACCTCACCTTAATGTTAAGAATAAGTAATGTTTGTTGCAAAACCAAAGATATCAATCACTTTTTCAAGAATTAAATCCAAGTAAACCAATAAAACCAAGTTTTCTTAGTATTCGATTGTTTGATATCAACAAACAGGCTCCAAATTGTCTTTTGTTTCTTTAAATTCTGTGTTCGAAATTCAAAAAAAGACTATTGAATGAAATTGTGAATGTGCCAGGTTCAAAACTGCATAAAAACTTTTTGCTCGACCTAATATAAAATTTTAGCTAGGACCAAACGAAACTGAAAATACAAGGTGGGCCAAAAGATGTGTCCAGAAGTGTATCAGATCATTGTAGCACCATCATACCAGCACTTACGAACGTTCAGTTCTGAACATTCTGATTCTGTTTTTATTATATTTCTGTGGTTCTGATGTGGGGTTTCGAGAAATTCAAGATAAAAATTGGGTCAATTCGTATCTACGAATTGCACGCTCAATCTGTAAAAATCTGGCTGGATTTTCTCAGGAATGAATTTGCGAGTATACCCAGTTTTTTATTTGCACGGATAAATATTCTTTAAAAAACACGTCTTTTAATAATCATAATAATCTTAGCCACATATTTTGAATCACATCGCATTTGACGTCTGCGGCAGTAAATATTGACTAACTTTATTAATTACCTACCATTGCTGACTTTGTTCAAACAAGAGCGAAGACAGGAAAGGTTATTAAAAGTCAAGTCGTTGGTTCATTATTGTTTCTCCATGCAATCTGTGATTGGAATCATATCACAACGTGACTTGAAAAAAAAACCATCTCTCCACTGTTGGAACTGCACCTACCTAGGTAGGTAATAGAACTATGCTGGAACTATGCTGGGTGACACCACCTTCCGGCTCGTTACCTGCCTGCGTCTGGGCGCTCCTTGCGTGGCTCCGCAGCGCTGACAATGCGGCGTAGGTGTCAACTGCCATGGGAACCATCGCCTATCCTGCAGTAATAGCGCAGGCCGGATAGCACGGCATGCCAGTATCAATGACATCATCCGTCGTGCTCGTGTCACCGCCCCGCGCCAGGGTGCCAGCTGTTTTAGAACCCATTGGCTTGGCACGCGACGATTGGAAGAGACCAGACGGAATGACCATAATGCCTTGGAAGGTAGGTAGGCCTTTGGATGCAACGTGTGTCGACACCCTTGCGCCATCCCATCTGTCTAGCATGGTGGGCAGTGCTGGGGCGGGTGCAGAAAACCTCAAACGGCGCAAATACTCCACTCTTATTGGGACTTATAATCATAATCGAGCCGTTTGGGGTTGCAACACTAGGGCCATGGGGTCCGAGTGCCCTCTTAGTTTCACGAGACATCGCCAAGCGGTTGGTCGACTCTACACGTGACCAGAGGTTGGCCAAAGAATTAGCATTGACATACAACTTGGCAATACTGCCAGCCTTTTGGGCACTTTTCCTGTCGACAGCGATGCGGACGAATTTTTTGATGCCCTATGATTATTTCCCCTCCTTTTCATTAGGGCTCCGTATCATAATGGTAAAAAGGAACCCTTATGCTGCGACTCCGTCTGTCTGTCTGTCCGGTCGCAGCTATCTCAAGAACTACTAATGCTATCAACTTGAAATTTGGATCAGTTTTAGATGACGTTTGCCCAACTATTTTTCAAATAAGAAAGAAATTTTTTTTTTTTGCAATCGCGACTGAAAGCGTGAGAGGTATATCATAATGAAAGAGCACATCATTCTCAAACATTTTTTTAGGCCGCATAGTTTCCGACTTTTGATGAAAATGCGATATAGGTTTATGTGACAGGAAAAATAAAACGATGTCTCTTTAAAGCACACTTTTTCAGAAATAGGAACGGAACCCTCGGTGCGCGAGTCCGACTCGCTACTGACCGTTTTTTTTTTATATAGGTACTTGTACATTGCTTGTACATTTTACACCATTTTTTTTTTTTTTGTTCATTTTTTAAGACTTACAGGCAGGTACACATTGGTTTTACATTGTTAATTATTATTATAATCCTTAAAACAAGCTCCGTTTTAAGGATTATAATAAAACTTAACAATGTAAAACTATTGTTTGTAATAATAAACCGTATGGTCTTGTGCGCGTGCAGGAGCACAACGAAACATGCTTATTTTCTGCATTTTCATTCTAAAATAAAAGAAATAACTAAATAAACGATTAGGGCGCCACCGCGCGTTCGTAATTCGTACCCTCTTAAGGAAACTTCACATAAAATCATTTGCAAACAAAGTGGAGTACATTGAGTATGAAAGTTACTTCGGCACTAACGACACATTTGCTAAATCTACAACGAAATGTTGACTGACACTCCTGTATTCTTGGTTTCGGCTCAATGCAAAAAGATGTGATCGTCGCGTCATTTTCTGCTTCGTTCAAAAGTAGTATTCTGCCCTAGCTAAATTAACATTTTGTTGAGTTTATTGTGTGTTTCTAATAACAATTCGAAGCCACAGTAATGATTTTTACAATGTTAAAATTATTCCTAACTGACGCTAGCCATGAAATTGTAACTCAAGAACCGGTAATCAGTGGATACGAAAACTTGTTGTAGGTACTCGTAAGTTGTGAAACAAAATTCCAACAAACAATCATAAAGGTTTCCTCTACTCTAAACGAGGCATCCTTGCTCCAAAATTATCTTGTTGCTGTAAAAAAGCCTTGTAGCAATAACAACAGTTGAGGTCAGGTGCTTTTCGGCCCACGCACACCTCGTCAAAGTGCCGTGATAACTATTCATTTTTACCCGACTACGGCAAAGCAAAAAGGACAGTTATGATTTGGCCGGTATGTACGCATGTATGTATGTATGTTCAGCTGTTCCCTCATAACTCTTAAACTCCTTATCATAATTTGACAAATGAGGTATCGTTGGAAGTGTCTTGATTGTCCGCTGGTCATAGACTATGTGACGTCATATTAAATTGAATGTGGTGCCCTAAAGCCGCCTAAAGTGGCGCACATAAACTCAATCAATCTGCCTAGCCTTTTCCCAACTATGTTGGGGTCGGCTTCCAGTCTAACCGGATTCAGCTGAATAGCGCACATAAAGTCATGAACTAAAATAAAAATTGTTTTAATGTTACTCGCGGCTTTGCTTGCATGCACCCGATAATTGGGAATAATTTCTAAAATTACGCCTCAGATGTGAGCCAAACATATTTTCTCGCCAGAGCTACCCAAAATACATACTTATATAATAATTATTCTTCTTTAAAAAATGTAAAGCAGCTCTGCTTACTTTATAATTACTAATGCTTACTGAGTAATTTAAATAAAAAGTAAGTTCAAAAACTAAAACCCGACTACCGAAAAATCACGCTCTAAAAAGTATGAAACAAGAAAATGTTCTTATCTGTTTGAAAATTGAAAATTTCGTCTTGCCGCGCCCCAACGGGGTCATGTACTCATTAGTTGTAAGCAAAGCCTGTAACTGTGTGTACATTGTGCAATAAATAAATAAAGAGACAGACTAATTAAAACTCCGGAGTCACACGTAATCTGTTCGATTTATTTATAACATGACGTGTGACTCCGGATTTTTAATTAGTCTTTTTCAAATTTCAGATAAGAACATTTTCTTGTTTCATACTTTTTAGAGCGTGATTTTTCAGTAGTCGGGTTTTAGGTTTTGAACTTACTGTTTTATATAATGATAAAAAAAAAACCTCCAATGATGAGACTGCCGCGAAAATTGGATTAGGTACCCTCTTAAGCCTCTTTGAGACAAACTTACTTACTAGATTGCTGGATATATGGATCTTACAACGGGCCGGGCGGTCAACAAACAAGAATACAGTTTATTTCATTGTCTATATACTTTACATTGTGTCACATAATTATTGGTGGCGTTTGTATAATTTGTTGTATGCAGATTTACGAACTTGCAACCTTACAATATGTTACGGACAGACGCCTACTGTGTACGTAGGTGCCGCGTAGGAGTGCATAGATGTAGCTTTGGCGTTGTCATGTTGTGCAGTACGCTACGCTGCGTAGCACACTACGTAGCGTAGTAACGCGTAAGCACTGCGTAGCACATCATAGCCGTTGTTGTGTAGCACGCTACGCTGCGTCGTATAGCGTAGGCGCCGCGTAGCAAAGCGTAGGCGTTATGTAGTACTGGTACGCTACGCGGCGTAGGCGCTGCGTAGCACACGGTAGGCGTTGTGAGTACGCTACGCTGCGTAGTACAGCGTGGGCGCCGCGTAGCACAGCGTAGGCGTTGTGTTGTGTGCGTCACAAGTACACAACGCCGCAGCATAGACAGCGTGAATGCGCAAACATAGTTAAAAAAAACAATCCTTCCTTCGAGGAAACCTTATTGTACTTACCTGGCTTAGTTTAAAAAAAGAAAACTAATATGAAAATCCAATAATTTTTGTTCCTATAAATAAAAAATGCGCAGAAATCTATTAAAAACACCACATTATAAAGTTGATTGGAATCGTCATTCATAAAATTAATTATAACGTACTGTCGAAGTAAACATTTTTGTTTTTAAATAAGATTTTACTGTTGAGGACTAATGGTAGCTCCGAGTGAGCCAAATATTCTTTGTATGGACTACAAACATGTAGTCGATTAACAGTTCTATCAGATGAAAAGCGACTGATTTATTGCAAGCAAATCTAACATTGCATTGGATACAGACTGCAAATGTGACACACCAAATAAACTATTTAATAATATTAAACATTGTCTGGAAAATAACAGTGCTCCAGGCATCTTGCGATGTGCGGTTTTTTTGTTGCCTAATTTTAACATTAATAAAATGGCATCAAAAGAATAATATAATGTAGAGGCACAAAATAAAATTACAACACATAAAAAGATAAACTATACAGAATTGACCCGCTTCGTGTCACCGTTTTTGTCAAACATCCAAAGAAATTTCATTCAACATGAACAAACGCCGAATTATAATTTCGGTGGGGTGCAGCTATTTAATATTAAATCGGCATGTTTAAACGAAACACGTACAGCTTTGTTCAATGGAACAATATAATCAACAGTCTATGATCGATGCCAAGCTTGTGTGGTTAAAGCATAAAGTGCAACGTACGTTACGAAAGTGGGGCTGGAAAGTGCAGTGTGGGGTCCACTGAATAATAAATGTCCCTTGCCTGGCAACCACGAAGTAAACCATTTCGTATGGCAATTGATTTCTTCGATACGTCGGAAACGCTTGGGACTTGGATGGTTACTAGAATTTCACGCCACTTTCCCAGGGGCCGATACGGCTTGTCGATTATTGGTTTCAAGGAATGAAGTTTTTAGTATGGTATGGTAATGTACAGGGATATTCTAATAGTGTAGCTAATGTAGCTATTGAGTATTAGGTTTGGATAGCGTAAATACGAGTATATTTATTCGTCGGAGTCTGTACATATATTAAATTACATTGACGTTTAAATACAGCTATAGCTTTAAATATAGGTACTTAGGTAATAAATTATACCTACCTTTCATTTGTTTCCTCATAATTACGTGTGTTTATTATAGGAATAACAGTCATGCATAAATCTATATATATACATATTATATAAAAATGAATCCCTATTTCCCTTGGTCATCGCATCACGCGTGAACGGATGGAACAATTTCGCTAATTCTTTTTTTGTTGTGTTTATAATTGTCAGGAGAAGGTTCTTATGAAAAAAAAAATAAGAAAATTTCGCAGAAAATTGGAAAATTTCAGAAAAAACATTTTAACTTCACGCGTTTACATTAGAATATTCATAGCCAAGATAGGACAACGTCTGTCGGGTCAGCTGTCATTTGTTGTAATTCTTTTTCTTAGCAACTTATATTTCTCCGAAGAACATTGTCTCTTCCATTGCTCTCCCTCCCATGTCTGTATCGCATTATTTGAAAGGAAAACATTATCCTTATTTACATCTAGCATGTTTGATTTCCTTCAACCTTTGGGAACAACCTTGTTTGTAAAGGCCCACTAGATCATTAAATAAAACAATTATAAGCATGATTATGACGAGTAATAATTTCGTAGTTCGCAGGTTCGTACCTAGGTATATTGTTTTTAAAAAACCTAGCTACTTACGGAATTACTTCTTGTAGAAGATGAGATGTCTGGCAGAGGAGGCGCGGGGTGCCAATTGTTCAGTAAATTAGTTTCAATTGAAAATAATCGCCTTTTTACGATTCCGTAGTCAGCAAGGACAACCTTTACAGTTTCGTTTTTTATACAGTACAATTTAGTACGTAAGTCTGTCCGCGGCTTAGCTCAGAGACTCTTAGGACTAGAAAGCTTATGTAATTTGGTATGGGTATATACTGTATACATATTAATCACGCCGACAAAGTGGCAAAATAAAATCTTCGTTGCACGTAAAGTGGGAATGACATTACTTTTACGTCTATCCCATGGTATGGGGTGTCGTTGGATTAGGTCGTTCAAAAATATTGCGGATCTGTAAAAACGATTTTTCGATTCAGGGATCCGTTTATTTAATATTAAACTTTAAAGCGGTAATTTTAGTTACAGTCAACCCGCCCCAGTCAGCTACTTAAATTGTTGTTTTTGGATACCTATGTGAAAAAAATCACGGCAGTAGTGCATGAATAAACGAAATTAAAAGAAAAACTTTCACAGCTTAGTAAGTTTTACAAGTTAACGAGTAATAGCCAATAGTCGACCAGCTTATATGTAAAATATACTTGGAGAAAGGAAAATTTCGTACAAATTCCATTGAAAATGTCTTAGATGAAGTTGTTAGTTGTGTGAAACAGGTAGTAAATATAAGTTTATTTATAAGCGTTTACGTATACTTGGCCACGGAACCCTACACTGCGCGTGGCCCGACACCTTATTATTGACTTATCTTTGATTACTGACAAGGTGGCCCACCATAAAGACGACAGAAAAGTGTCGTGTATGATGGAAATAAGATACGTAAACGTACTGGTGCTACTTACATAGTGAGACAATTTCAGTCTTCAAGTATGCGTTTATGCCGCCGGGGTCGCGGGTTGTTCGAAAGAGATACCGTGGCCCTGGCACAGGCAACTGAAGGAACTCGGGTGGGTTTTAGTCAGTAATAGTCTGACACGTCCTCCCGCTCCGTCATTTGATGGTTTTCCATCCACAAAAAAAAAAGTATGCGTTTATAGAATCTAGAGCACCCTAATTGCGTAACACACTCTCAATCACAATCCGAGAGTTTTGAAGGATATTGCAAATCCTTTGCTTCATAGGTTTGAAAAATTCATGTACTCAACAACGTAAATAAAGCAATGAACGTGGGTGAATTTTTTTTTTTTTTTTGTGGATCCATCAAAATGAAACCCATTGCGATCAATTGTAATTTTATGTGTGTTACGCAATAACCCCGTTGATCTCCAAACTCCTCCACATGTCCTTTAACCCAGAGATTTTTATCATGACTAGGACTACCTACCATGTTATGTTCTATTTTAGTCTGTGTCAGATAGTAATGGCTTTTTCCGGTCCCACTGATACAATAGGTACTAATTTCTACTTAACCTGCTATCGAAATTAAACTAGATTAGCACATGCAGAAATTATCGAATGGACAATTATTTATGACAATCATGTGTTTAGTAACGCTAATATTTCAGAATGATTATATTCAACAGGTTTTTAACATTCAATAAAGATAGCCGTATGCCGATTAGTCTTATCTACAATAGAAATGTCTAAATAATGGTGAATGAAATCAAGCTGCCTATTATGACGGAACTGCCCCACCTGCTTGCATTGCTATATTTACCAGACAAACACACGTCGTCGTCGTCAAGCCAGTCATGAAAATGTTCTTTTTTCGTGTGACACATGACAAAATTTATGAGACTAACGCAAATATTAGTCATTTGCAACGGAGCGTAACAGACGACCAACGACTGAAACAATAGCATTACGCCGTTGAAGTTTTCTAGTTAGATCGTAATTGATAATCTAATTTTTACACTGGTTATGTGCGAGAGAATGAGACGAAGTCATAGGTATAAGTATTATGCGTGTAGTTCTGGAGTCAGTAGTTGCGGCGACGATGTATCGATCCGCTAGAGCGATGACCTCTATGAAAACATCTTTTACTCTGCATTTTCAAATAGAGCTGAAACAGAGGTGTTTCTGGACTGTTTTATTTCAGAACAGTTTGAAAAAGCAGTAAGGGAAGTGATGACTTTATTTAGAGTACGTAAAATGTAAATACAACATTTCCTTGTTATTATTATGACTAACAAGGTTGGTTGGTAATGATTGATCTGGTGTTGATGAGTCAGCCTTCGGATGTGCCCACATGGTTCTGATAATACAACCGTACTGTGTATTTAAACAGCGTAGCAATGTAATTAAGACATTCGCATTGAGTTGCGCAATGCAGAATAGAGATACGAGTATAATGACTGTAAATTAACATTTCAGCACAATTGCAACTTTAGTTTTATGTCTAAGTAGTACCAATTGTCTCAAGGCTTGTTAGTTTATGTAATTTGATAAAAATCATCAGTAAGATCCTGCCATAGAAATATAAAAAATATATCTATGGATCCTACAAACACACCGTCAGCACAGTATAAAAACATACAGTATGACGACGCCTTTGATCTCGTGGTAAATGCCAACAACGTCTAGACATTGTCGCGACAGCTAGGGTTGTCCACAGTAAACAATATTATTTAATTTATTTATTTATTTGTGATCAACATCGTCATCAACATTATTAGTATTATAAACGACATTTGAATGCCTGCTTATTTTTCTTTTTTTAATTATTTTATAATTTTTCTCTTTAATTTATTTTTTTTCGTCATGGTTCGTTATTTTCATGATTATCGAGGACGCTAAAGCCGATAATGAAGTCAAAATGAAAATACAACATTTCGAAAATTTTCTAATTTTTCATCATGGGTGTCATTTTCATGGTTTTTGAGATCGCTGAAAATGATAATGAGGTCAAAATCAATATTCAAAATGGTGGCTGCGAAAATTTTCAAATTTTACGTCATGGGGGTCATTTTCATGGTTTTTGAGGTCGTTGAAAGCGATAATGAAGTCAAAATCAAAATTCAAGATGGCGGCTGCGAAAATTTTTAAATTTTACGTCATGGGTGTCATTTTCATGGTTTTTGAGGTCGTTGAAAACGAAAATGAGGTCAAAATCAAAATTCATGATGGCGGCTGCGAAAATGTTTAAATTTCTCGTCATGGTGTCGTTTCCATTGTTTTCAAGGACACTAAAGCCGATAATGAGGTCAAAATCAAATAGATTTTGAAAAAACAAATTGAAAATATTCGCAGTCACCATCTTAGATTTTGATTTTGACCTAACTATCGGCTTTAGCACCCTCGAAAACCATGAAAATGACACCCATGACGAAACATTTAAAAAATTTCGCAGCCGCCATCTTGAATTTTAATTTTGACCTCATTATTGTTTTCAGCGACCTCACTAGGGGCAACTCCGCATTATTAATTTGTCTGTAATTTCAGATGAGAATATTTTCTTGTTTCATACTTTTTAGAGCGTGATTTTTCAGTAGTCGGGTTTTAGTTTTTAAACTTACTTTTTATTTGGATAATGTTTTTAGCGCCAGGGTTGCCCGCGAAATTCAAATTTTCATACGTTTTTTGCAATTTGCAAGTCAGTATTAGTACAGTAGTAGTCAGTATTAGTTAGTATTAGGTCGTATGTTGATCAAAATATGATTCGCGACCTTAAGAAGTATGTATTCACAGAATTATAATCATTAAAGTCATCAATACAACTCTTTAAGACCAAGTAATCCTAATGAATGACTACTTATTTCATGAAATCTTCCTTTACTATTACTGTTGTCTGAGTCGAATTCTGTAAATACATATTTGCTACGGTCGCGAATCATACTTTAATCAACATACCAGCGAAATTCAAATTTACTTATATAAGAAAATTTGAATTTCGCGGGCTACCTTGGCGCTTCCCCCTTAAAATAGCGATTAACGCTCTGGAGTAATCACACTAATTTTAAGCTATTGTAAACATAATTAACTGTTTAATTTAACTTTATGAAATTATGACGTAGTTTCTCAAAGAATTAATGATATTGCAGGTTTCCCTTAGCAATTTGGGAAAACAAAAGCAGGAAAAATATTTAATATTATTTTACCTTTTATGAATCGTACACATACATTATATTAGCAGCTCTATTAAATCATTTAATAATATTTCGAAGCTACAACGATCAGTTCAGGCAAACCAGCGTCAGGCAGCATCTGTCTGGCATTAATGCTGAAATGAACCTTTTTGGCGCAGCCGTGAGGCTATTGTTTTAAAACATAATTTTAATTTTTTTTTTCTTTTGTTTTTGTGTTTCACGAAGTATGTCCAAATAAACGTTTTTCTTTCTTTCTTTTCTTTCTTTCAGTTTTGATGATTCCTCTAGGTGTATAAGGAAAACATTGTGTCATTCCAGAATAGTCACATGTGCTGTTGATTTTCATGTGAGTTGATATTGTGCTAATAGCTATACGTACGAGTAGGTATAGGTACGTATAAAAAATATTTTTTAGCTATTGTTCGATCCATAGAAATATAAAAAAACTTCTTTCATATATCTATGGTTCGATCGATCAAAATACAGCTCCCGATTGTTACTACTGTTTCAGCAAAGTACAGAGTTAAGTATAACTTGCACAATTATAAGTTCAAGATGAGCTACCCTTTTTTTTTTTTTGTGGATGGGAATGGGAAATCATCAAATAACTTCTCCCGCTCTGGAATAATAAGAAACAATGTCATCTAGCGCTAGTAGAAATACCGTGCGTGCGTAGAGTTACAAGTAGTTACTATAGACTCGTTTTTCCTACTATAATAATGACTACAAAACTAGGTGCAGGCAGATGTGAGTGGAAAAGCCGGGAGGAGTCGCCCTAGGAAGACAATATAGTCACCTTATTGGTGATGTTCTTCAGAAAGGTCAGGTGTATGAACTTATATGAGGCAAAAGGAGTATGTAAGGAGTAGCCGGTGGCGTTCTGTAGTTTCTGCCTACCCCCATGGGAAAAAGGCGTGAGTTTATGTACATTACTAGTTTATGTAATACATTACGAACATTGAGGGACGAACATGACTCCTAACCATACAAATATATCTATGCTCCTACAGAATGGACATGCTCGCCATAGCAGAGGCCAGGCGTGTGAGGAAAAGCGAGAGGAAGGCCTTTACCCAGCAGTAAAATTATATTATACATAGGTACATACTTACAATTACTTAATTTTAAGCAACTGAAGAGGTAGGGTGATTGCGCAGTAGTAGCTCGCGAAATTCAAATTTTCTTACGTTTTTTTTAATTTGCAGGTCAGTGTCAGATTTTATGTTGATAAAAATATGATACGCGGCTATAACAAATATGTATTTACATAATTTTAACCACAAAAATCATCAATACTTCTTGCTAAGTTAGATTTCCTGCGTATTCGTATAATTTCCGAAATCAGACCAATGCGCTTGATTTTCGGACGGATGTTCGAATAATCTAGCCTGATACTGATAGGTACTTTATCTCAAAAACTAATAATATGACAAGCTTTTTAATTTCAATTAATTTCATAGAAACCAACCAAACTTACGTATCTAAGTACCTATTTTTTTTTAACTAACATAAAAAAGGAGGTTTTGTATTCGACCCGTATGTATGTTTGTATGTCCGCGATTTTCTCAAAAACTAATGAAGCAATTTTGATGATTATTTCACTAACGTGAAGACCATTAATCTAAACCACTTTCTCCATGGGATTAACATCGTAATCGAGAAAAAAATATCAGTTGTCCCATACATTTGAGTCAAGTACTTAGGTATTGAAGCTTTGTACGGGACAGCTGATATTTTTTTCTACAAGTGCATCCGTATACCTATTATAAATTTATAAATTATGTAATTATTTTTATGTACGAAGTTATATGCATAAAAGTACTGTATCTCCGGCATTTCTAAGCGGATTTTAATTATTGTTCTTTTCTTTCGTCTTGATAGGTAATCGTATACCTATTCAATTAAAAATTAAAAGTAAAAACATAAACCAACTTCTAAAACCTAAAACGAATAAAATAACTTTTATAAAAACTTAACAGCTTCTGAAGTCGGCACGGTTATCGATATATACTGCCGTAGAGCTAGATCGAAGAGTTTACGAAAACACTTCGATCTAGCTCTTGGACTGAACAAAAAATTGAACTCATTATATCTTCTAAACTAAGACCTGACTAAATCTGTGACTTGGCGAAAAATTGCGACTAATTAGCGACAAAATTTGGGTGAAAACAGATCTTCGCTAGGTCTAGCTTTTTAGATTAAAATTGAGTCGTACTGGGGAGATGCTCCTCAGATCGTCCACCTACAAACCCTTATAAATTTTTAAGCAGTGACCGACAAATTCTGATATTTGGCGACAAACGACTAATTAGCGACAAATTTTTTCCGCATTTCCGCGGTCCCTGCCCGGAAGCATCCAACAGTCATGAACAATTTGAAAATGGTTAGAGACCTATTTTACAAGAGGTTCTCCTTGGCGACTCTACGTATCCTCTGAAGGAATGGCTCATTATGTTACTCGTACTCCTTTATTAATAGATGGCAATGATAAATTAAAAACATACAAAAAAAAAGGAATACGGTGGCATACCTTTTTGATTTTAGAACTTAAGTACAAGTAGAATCTACAAGCCTTCTATTTTACAAACCCTGTAGATTTTTTTTAATAAACGTAATTTACACGTAACTTGTACAAACTTCCTTGTGTTTATTTATTTGCCTCGAAATCACGTTTATTTATTTATTTATTCAATTGGTCTTATGAGCTAACAGACATACCATCCAAAACGCTCATATGATTAACTTACAATTCAATTGTGGCTACACACACTCGTCTCCTGTTGTGAACATGCGTACGAACTTGTAAGTTTTGCTAAAGGGCACAGGTTTGGATCTAGTGCTCTTTAGTTGTGGTGTGTGGTGGCCTTTTGACGCTATCACTTTGTGCTTTTTGTTGTGTAAATGATAGCTGGGTAGCTATTTTTTTTTTACATGCATAAAAGTAGTTGACTACTTCTCTGAATAGATGTGGAATAATTTAAAAAAAAAAGTAATTAAAAAAAACAAAAAACCCGACTGCGGTAAAACACTAAGTTCAAAAAAACTGAAAAGCTAAAAACCATAGAAATATCTATGCTAAAAACTAACCCATTTTAAATTAAATAAAAGTTGGAAGCAGGCGCGACCCATTTGAATTTGAAAATATATAAATGGAATGGGTCCCGCCTGTTTCCAACTTTTATTTAATTCAAAAATGGGCTTGTTATTAGCTTTTTAGGTTTTTTTTTTAACTTTTTTAAGTGTTTTACCGCAGTCGGATTTTTTAGTTTTTTTAATTAAGTACTTTTTTTATTTCCAGCATTTTAGTTTACATATGTGAAAGATTTCGCGGACGATTTAGTTCTTGCAAGGAGTTTTGGTCGTGAGGGTTGTTTATAAGCTTTTTGGAAATAGCTAAGCCTTTTTTTACGTGTTTTTTTACGATTTGTCACTTCGAATTACTTTTAACCAAATAATTTGTATATATTTTTGTAATCACCTTTTAAAACCCTTAATTTTGATATGCCACTCGATGGTATTAGAAGAAAGAAAATCGGACTCCACAATATGGCACCCCAAATCCGCCAGTTTGATTTTGTAGCCAGTGACACTCGCGCTACCAAGACAAATCTAAAGACGTATAATTTATCCAAATCCGTTCATTCGTTTAGGAGTTACGAGGGAACAAAGAAACAGACATACACACATACATACTTAGATACAGGTCAAACACATAACCCTCCTTTTGGGCTTCGCCGCAGTCGGGTAAAAATTAAAATTACATAACTGCTAGCGGTTTTACAAAACAGCACCTTTATGTAAAACAGCTGAACGACGACCTTTAGCGATTTTGGAAATTATGAAAAATTCTGATAACTTTATTATAATTATTGTCCTTAAAACCTCTAATTGTTGACCCGCTGCATTGTTAGTTGAAGTTCGCACGGACATAAAAATATCGCGGAGATTTTTTTTCGCGCACTGGATTTTCAACGCTCTGCTTAGCGCCGATTGTTGAAAATCCAACAGTCTGTTTTTTCGACGCGCTGGGATGCACTCTGTTGTTGTTAGGTTGGATTCTCGAAGCTCGGCTCAACACCGAGAGTTGAAAATCCAGTGCGCGATAAAATATCGCGGCGATTTTATATCGCGCACTGGATTTTCAACGCTCTGCTTAGCGCCGAGAGTTGAAAATCCAATTGTGTGTTTTTTCGGCGCGCTAGAATGCACTCTGTTATTGTTAAGTTAGATTCTCAACGCTCGGCTCAACAACGAGAGTTGAAAATCCAGTGTGCGATAAAATCCCGCCGCGATATTTTTACGTCCGTGCGAACGTCGACTTATACTTAAGCAAAACGCTTACGCAATTCTACGTGCTAAGGCGAAAGCGCCAGGGTAGCCCGCGAAATTCAAAACTTCTTACGGTTTTTGCCATTTGCAAGTCAGTAGATTGTATGTGATCTAAATAAGATTCGCGCACGTAGGTATCAAATATTTATTTATTGAATTATAGTCATAAAAATCATCAATACAGCTCTCTAAAGAAGTTCATAATACACTATCGAATGACTATTTCATGAAATCATGAGATTTAAGGTCAATTTATTCTAACTTAACACAACTTATACTTTAAACAACTCCATAAGTTAGAATTGACCTCAAACCTCATGATTTCATGAAATCGGTAGATTGAGGTCAATTCTAACGTACGAGTTGTATTGCCGATTCTAATTCTGTAAATCCATATTAGTTACGGCCGCGAATCATAATTTTAATCAACATACAACCTGACACTGTCCTGCAAATTCAAAAAACGTAAGAAAATTTAAATTTTTTGGGCTACCATAGCGCATTCCCCAAGGCTCCTTCAAACAGGCCCGACACACGATATATCGCGCGCGACACAAAGGGTCCGCATATCGCGCCTGTTTGTAGGAAAAACTCAGTAAACACCTAACGGAGGATTCGACAATCCATCTGCGACATTTAAGTACATACGCAGCTGTATTATCGAATCCGCTGATAGACAACCGCTACCGGTTTTACATAGCAGAGCTGTTTTGTAACAAGTACAGCTAGCGACAAAGACATTGAAGAACTTTGAACCTTTCAAAAAAAAAAAAACAATTAACTATTTCTACAGAAACTCTGTCAGGTCAGAGCCCAGTTTTTTTTATTTACAATAATTTTAGACCTAAGGCTTGTGAGCAGATTGACGACATAGATAGTACTTATTCATGAGACATTAAACAATAGCGGTAGGATAAACAACAACTCAAACAAAACGAATATTTATAAAAACAATTTGGATGCACTTACTTGTATAAAACTTTAAGGAATGTGCCGAATCCGCGACATGTTGCTACTTCACCGGTGTATGTTACGGTCATTGTTTGTTTTTAAATGTTTATTAATTAATTTAAAAAATATCACAGAAACATTTAATGAAATACCAATGTTCTTTCCATCGGCACAGTCAAAATAGTTTTCTAAGCTTTTTGAATCCACAATTAATCATTGTTCGACTTTCACTAAAACATCGCCGTACTTGTAAATAAACGAAATTAATTTTATTTGATTTGTGATTCTTAATTATTGATTATATTTTGCGTGACTACTCACAAATTGTGTCTCACTCACATTATCACGTTACGATGAGATAAATATTTTTTCAACCACACTTGCAAACAAACACCGACTCCTAATCGGAAATTCGGAATCACTGGAACGGAACACACACTGGTGACACTGGAATCAGTCGGAATGAAACAATGAAATGGAATGAATGAACAACATTGAATGAACTTCAACTTCGCCAACTTCATAACATAAACACCCTCTCTATTATTATAACTCTATGCTTTTTACAGTATGCGTCTGTCTATGTCCATGACATGGTCCACGATAACTCACATAATGTAACTCAATAGGTAGGTACTCTTGTCAACCCTCAAATATCACACAATTTTCATTGTAAAAATACCTATCCTGATAATATTTTTTCGACACGGGACACGATCCATTGAGTCAGTATTGAAGTATTTCGCGGAGTACGTTCATAGCATCCGGCCATTGAGTATCGAGTATCCACCTACTCCAGTCTATTCATATTATTGCAATACTTAATCACGTTAAATTTAATTTTCAATGAAAGGTTGCTTCTTAATGGTTGATCTTAGATTTGCGAAGACGTTGTTTCGTTCACAAAATCTTTGTTGCGTGTAGTATAAAATTTTTAAGTTCATCAGAAGGTATAGTTTCATTTAACATAAAATAATTATAGAATTTATGCCTCGTATCAATACGCGGTCGCGGTGAGAAGGACTACACATACGATAAAGATACATACGGAAGAACCATACGATACGCTACGTCCCGCCACGCACCCGTACGGTTTGAGTAAAGTAAATACTTCATACGTACTCGGAACAGGTATTTGGATTTAGTTGCTAGTAGTATTGCTGCTAGGTGGACCTAGCACGAAAATAAATTAACAAGTACGGTGCACCTCTAAAATACTTGTTCCGACTGCGAGTATCCGAACCGCATTTAACTGCCGGGTATAGACTTAATACCGTACCGGGGACGCGTCACTATTGAAAACATTCAGAAAAAAAAAGCACTGTGCAAGATGGCGGACCCTAACTTCGATTCATAAAATTCTGTAAAAGTGTTTGATTGTATGTTATCGCATTACGGTTTTGGGTTCGTTGTTCATCTAAAAACATAATTTTCTCTTTGTTGAATATTTTGACATCTGAAGAGCATTACTGATGTGAATGATTATCAACTTTCACAATGAGCGAAATTGCCAACAGTGAAGGAGCTTCTGAATCTGAGAAGCCGGTTCAGAATGATGGTATACAATTCCCGCCCTTCCCAGGTATGCACATAATCCTTGAAACCGGATACTTGTTCCTCTTACTTTTAACTTATTAATTAATATGATCATTTGTATCTCATTGCCTTTAAGATCCTAAAGATGAAGATTTCGACGATGATATTGCGGAAGACGAAAGAAGTCACTACAAAACTGTTTTTAAAGGTACGCAATACCAATACGCTTTCTTATCATTTTAATATACCTAACGTTACAATTCGCTAGGTAACCATCACATTAATAAGTACTTATTATACTAATTACTCTGTTCTTATTTCAGATCTGAACACTATAAAGGGTATGAGATTGCATTGTACGGCTTGTGATCGTCATATGGGATGTTCAGCACGCAATGAAGTGCGTATGCGAGCTCATCCAATGCTACGCACCCTAGTGTGTCACAATTGTCACGTTTTTTACAATAGTGGAGAATTTGAAAAGGGTGATGATGGCTCAGAACTATACTGCAGATGGTGTGGCCAAGGTGGTCAAGTATACTGCTGCTCTGACTGTCCTCATGTCTTTTGTGCGGTAATAATAATGATTTTTGTTATTTAAACACTTAAATATATAAATTACTTTTAATATTAATTTATTGCCAACTAATAATGAATATTATTTTAACAGAAATGCATAAAGCGCAATTTGGGAACACCCAAGATCAAAGAAATTGAAAATGCTGATGATTGGAAATGTTTCAAGTGTAACTCAAAATGTTTGTGGGATCTACGAGCATTATGCTGGGCTGTCTTACGCTTCTGTGATCTTAAAAATAAGTAATACTTTTAATTTCCATAATTTTATTAACTGTTATTTTATAAGCTATTTGTTAGAATTAGGACTTTCCTATACAAATATTCATCTCTTCTAACAACCATGTACACTGAATGTAGTCAGGTTACACTGTACTTTACATCCCATATGTGAGTAGCTTCAAATTTTTTTTACAAATAGATTTGTTACAGTTGGACTATTCCACAAATCTTTTTTTCCAAAAATCTCCATTATGACCTAGACGTCAATGGAGATTTGTTGAATAACCCATTCCGTTCCGACAAAGTGACAGCGGATTTTTATTAGTATAAATATTGTAAGTTTTAAACTTTAATGCATTTTTAAATAGCTGGTACCGTAATTTAGTTAACATAAAAAAATTAAAGTTTAATGTGTACTCTTATAAGATTTTTGGTAACAAAACGTAATCGAAAGTAAGTGACACTAACGATGGACTGTTGTTGTCACTCGTCATAAGTACTCACAGTCGAGAGCGTCTATCGTACCCCTGAGGCCTACTCTGAAGCGAAAATCCGAAGTATCGGCGGAATGCTTGGACTTTTCTTAATACACTTTTTTCTATTTTGTTTGGTGGTTTGCATCCAATCCTACCAAACATTAAAATGAATTTGCAAAAACGTAAAATAAAAATTAATTCGATCGGATCCGAACCAACCAAACGAAATAGAATGAAGTTTACTAGGAAACGTCCGAACATTCGGCCGATACTTCGGATTTTCGCTTCGGAGTAGACCTCCCTGTTTGCAACTACGATTGGTTAACACCATGGCGTCCCCGAAGTCCCCCTCTTCGTGTTTTGCTGCGTCATCTCCCGATCCCGAAGTGTTGAAGTGAGCCGCTTGTGCGCGCTGCACTATGTATTGCGCGTGTTGGAAATGAGATCTTAGGATGTAAGAGCGAGCTCGGGACTTGGGGCACCCTGACTCGGACAGGTATTTTTTAACTACCCAAAACTAGGAGCCCCCTAAACAGCGCCAATGCCTTACTAAAAAAAAAAATATTTATTTGATCTTGACCTTTGAGACGTTTTACATTGTTGTTTAAAATGGTATTGACCTCAGAGCTTGTCACAAGGTAATATTCCAAGATTTGAGCATATTTTGGTTCGACCTTGACTTTAGGGTGTTGACCTTGACCTTGAAAAGTTATTGACCAATTTGAAACCAATTTAGACCTGCTACTTGTTTTTTTTTCTTGCCACCATTTTGTTGGTTTTGGGGATTTCAAAATAAAAAAATATGGTAGATAGTAGCCCTTTTTAGTGTTAAAAGGAAAATCTTGGTTAACTTAGTAGATATATTATAACATTTGATAATAATTTGCAGAATGGCGTACCAAACTCAAGATCCCCAATTAAAAGAAGCTTATAAGAAGGAGTGCTCTATAGACTACTCAGAATGTTGCAAGAATAAAACAACCAAGCGAATTCAAAAGACAGAAACTAAAAAGAAGGAAATCAAGAAGGAAATCAAGAAGGAAACTGATGCAAAGTTGGCTGCTAATAACATAATATCTAAAATTCCATCTACAATACAGGTACCTTTGAATTTCTTAACTGTTGATTATTTCAAATTAAATTCTGGCACATCTAAGAGTGAATTCAACCAAACTTTTATACCTAGTATAAGTCTTATCCTGTAATTAAATATTGAATTTTTGACAGTTCTTCCATATAAAAATTGTCCAGGGATAAAATATATCCGATTTTGGTAAAATCAGCCATTAATGTTTTTGAATATGTTTCATTGTAGGTTAAAAAGTTTGCTGCAGTGAATATGGATGACATAACAAAACCAGACAAAAAGGCCCAAAAGAGATCTTTAAGTCCAAAAAATAAAGCAATTTTCGTGAAAAACCCTATAACTATAGCACCATGTACAAAAGTACAGAATCCTGTTAGTGTACCATCTATGGCAAAAAAGATGAGGGTATGTTCCTTTTTTATTACCTCTAGGTTAGAAAAGCTTTTGCTATAGTAGCAAAATATGCTCATTCCAGTGCCATTTGGATTGCGACTTTCAATTTTGGGTAAATTGTTACTTCAGTTGGATAAGGGCTCAGGGCTGCAGATGGAGAGGCGGAACGCGTGAGGGAGAGGCAACTGTCGCGCCCTCACGCACCTAGTCGCCGCAGGAGACGCCCTGGGCGGCGGTAATCCGTAGCCGATTCCTGGCCACCGTAGGAGCGGGCTTGCGGAAGGCGAGCAATGGGTAGCTCGCCGTAAATTGAATTTCGCGGGCTACCACAGCGCATCTCCCTTAATTTTTAATCATTACTTTCAAGTCTTTGACATTTTTGATTTAGAGATAAATGCAAAATTATGACCACTTTTGGGTACTTTCCTAAATCAATGAATTTTCGTTATATTTCCCAAAAGGCTCCATCAATCCGTCAGATATTTATATATTCACTATCAGGACATGTTACACCATTACACAGAATAACTTTTATTGGCCCTTCAAGGAATAGTGGATATTCATATCCTTTTCGGTGTCCTCTACAAATGCCGCACCTACTCAGCTATCAACTTTTCGCCCTGCATATGCTTGCTCAAAAACCCTCTGGGCACCCCTCCCATTATGGATTAAGAGGGAAGGTGGCCTGTGATTCTCCATACATTTGTATGGAGAATCGCAGACCGGTTTTCTTCCTGAATAATGCCTCTAGAGCAATAATTTTTTTTTTTTTCATAAAATCTAAGTCTGCTGTTGACACGTCTTTGTCATTTCCTTTTTTTCAGGAACTAATTAGTAAAGAAAATATGACCCATCAAAAATTACAAAAAATGCCCCATTTCTACCGCCATGATCAGGACTACCAGACAAATTCTAAAAGTTTTTAACATAAAAGAAAATCATAGGAACCTAGACATACTTACTCTTTCTAAAAATTTTAATGAAAAAAATAATTGAATCGGCTCAGTTATCGAGGAGAAAAAAGGGGAATACGAAATGTCCATCTAGTCAAAATTTTTGTGACATTATCGGTCTGAGCTGCAGCTGTCCCTATCGCACTCTCTTATCACTGTTCGGGCGCAGCGCGACGGCAATAGTTTCTTGAAATACTTTTTCAAATTCCTCGCAGGCCACGTTCCCTCTTAGGCTGCCTGTCCACCGGAGCTGAGCGAGGCTGCAGAGCGGAGAAACGGAGAAATATTAACCAATAGAATCTCAACTCCGCTCCAGAGTTTAGCGGAGTTGAGATTCTATTGGTTAAGGGGGTACCGACCGCGCAGTGGCGCCCTCATCGTTTGTTTGGTTATTTCTTTTATTTTAGAATGAAAATGAAAAAAAAACTTTACAACATAATGCTATTTGTAATAATAATAATGTATAGTCTTGTGGAGCACAATTATTCCGGCTTATTTTCTGCATTTTCATTCTAAAATAAAAGAAATAACCAAACTAACGACGAGGGCGCCACTGCGCGGTCGGTACACTCTTAATACTTCTCCATTTCTCCGCTCCGCAGCCTCGCTCCGCTCCGGTGGACAGGCAGCCTTAAGCGGGTGTTAAAGTTGGATAACGAAGAATCTTAATGCGCAGTCCGATGAATTTGAAACTGCATTAATAATCTTGGTAAAAAAGAATAATAATTAGAGTTTTTTGGGGTAATTCCGATCGATTCTGAGGAGCTCGTGGCTAAGTAATAATAGCCGCACGGGTCGATCCATCAGGTTAAGCTACGCTTGCCGGGGTCGGTCCGTGGCCATCTTTATATACCGAGACTCTTCCGTGCCACGGAAAGCACGTTAGGCCTCTGCCTCGAATTTCGCGGGCAGCGGGGCGGCAGCGGCGGCGGCGCGGGAGTTGCAGGATTTTATGCATAAAAACAAATGGACCGGACCTCGAAAACAGCGGCGCGGAAGCGGGGCGGGACAATGCGAGACGCGCCGCCGCCGCCGCCGCCCCGCTGCCCGCGAAATTCGAGGCAGAGGCCTTAAGCCGTTGGTCCCGGCTGTAATTAGTGGATCTTTGGCAGTCGTTACGGGTCGTCAGAAGCCCAAGTCTTGACAACTAGTCTTACCAAGGGGTATCGTATTACCCAGTTAATGGGTTGTGGAGGTCAGATAGGCAGTCGCTCCATGTAAAATACTGGTATTTAGCTGCATCCGGTTAGACTGGAAGCCGACCCCAACATAGTTAGGGAAAAGGCTAGGCAGATTGATGATGTCGCAGCCAACTGGTTTAATTAGACTTTTCGTCTAACGTTAATTAGACGAAACTTTTTAAGAGGAACAATTCAGTCATACATAATTGTTGCGTAACTTTAACCGTTTACGCAGCGCACGCAACGGAAGCTCTCAAAAGGAATAAATTTTCCCCGTTTTTGCAACATTTTTCATTGATGCTCCGCTCCTACGAGGGCTGCCTTTTAAGTTGTGTTTAAATAAGTTTAGACAATCTAATAGATTATTACCATTTATTGTTTTCAAAGAATTCTCCGCGATAATTAATACACTTTTGCATGCGTTCGAACCAGTTTTTAAAACATTTATAGGACTCCGAAGTGGGGGTAGTCAAAATGGCCGATTTATATGCGTCATCAGCTTCTTCGGGTGAGCTCAAAAGCTGACCACGAAGACTGCTTAATTTTGGGGAACGAAAAAAAAATCAAGTCAGGGCTGTAAGGCGGGTGATCTAAAATTTCGACATTTTGGGTGCTCAAAAACATCTTTGTATCGCGGACAGTGTGCGAAATGCCTTGTCATGGTGCAGTATCATACGACGTCTCGAGTTGTTTTTCCGAAACTCTGCAATGACTTGTGGCAAACGAACAGTGGTATACCAGTCAGCGTTAACCGTCTTGCGATCTTCTAGTAAAAAAGTGGCGACGTGACCAGCCTTTGCCACAAACGAGGCAACCATTTTTTTTTTAAGTGGTCCGTGAGCGTATGCCTTTGGTCGGTTTTAGCTCATTTTGGAAGACCCAGACAATTGACTGCTGTTTGGAATCGGGATCGTAAGCATAATATATCCAAGACTCGTCACCACTAACCATATCATAAACGTGTTTTGACTCTCCTCGGTTGAATCGCTGCAGAGTTTTGCGACACCATCTAACACGGGCTGCTTTTTGGTCGTCGCTAAGCAAATGTGGTATCCAACGAGAGATCAACTTTCTTACGCCGAGTTCTTCGTGCAGGATTTTTTGGATAGTAGTCCCTGAAATGCCCACGGCTGCCTCTATTTCACGGTATGTCACATGACGATCTTGGACGATTAGCTACCGCACGGTGTCGATATTCTCTTGCGTCATGGCGGTTTTTGGACGACCTTCACGTGGCTTGTCACTGAAGCTAGAGTGCCCACTTTGAATTTCTAAATACCAGCGTTCTAAGACATGGTGCTGCATCACTAAACACAGTAGTGATCTCCTCAAAGCACTGAAGTCTCGTTAATCCACTTTGAAAGTTGTAGAAAATTATCGCACGTGTTAGATTAGATACAATATAAATATAAGCGTATATATAGATACTACGTAAATAGTAAGCTTTAAATGTCAGAATGGTTATTGATTATATATTGTGTATGAAAGTATTATTAATATGGTGTGTAAGTGAAGGATTTCATAAATAAAGCACAGAAAGACAAGACTAGATATTTATTATTTCAATTAGACTTGTTTAATGAGAAAGCTATTTGTCCGTTCAAACTAGGTCTTCATGGAGAAGAAGGACAAGAAACTCCATGGAAACAATATTAAAGTATTCTATCAACACATAAATATAATATCAAATTACATAACTTACATGACACCTGGTAGGTATATTTCACATCACAACGGCCACTTGAACATCCACTGAGCAACTGCCTCGATAATAGTTAGTTAGTTAGTTAGTTATACATGGCATCTCGCAGTTGACCACTGAGGGTCGAGACTGCTCAACCGGGCATTTCCTGTGGGTTCTTTAACCCGTCGCGCGCTAATTAGCAGACACAATTGAAATTCTATTGTTATCTGTACACATGGTGTACAATCGACATTTTAAGAGTTAAGCGAACTTAAAGCCCCCGGCCAGGCTTAAAACTAGAGTGAATTATTAGTCGACTGAGCGTCGCTAATAATAATAATATGACAGCCAGACGGGGCAGGCTGGATCATAATGGGGGGGATAAGTGCTACAGGCTCAGCTGTGCCCCCAGCTGGCACAGCTTCACCGAGTAGGGGATAGGGGGGGGGGGGGGGGGGGGGGCGGTTACGATTGCGACCTCGGCGGCGAGGTCGGAATGTATTCCTGGGTGGTCTACGTTTGTAAACCGTACTGGTGGCCTTGCTACTCTCCTGAAGGAGGGTTATGGGGTCATCAGGGTCGGTGACGCCTCGATAATGTCATTACAATCCTTTTTATATCCTACCACCCCTTCCATTTATCCCTTTCCATCAAACATCAACTGACAGTATTGTACCAATCGTTTCAAACAACCTATTATATTATATTAAAATAGCAATATAAATTCTAAGATATACTACAGTTACTATTTAATATTATTTAATTATTTATAGTAATAACATCTGTACGATTTTTACAAGTTAAGGTTTTTATATTTTGTAAACACAATAACTAATCAAATTAGATACTTCTACATTGGTCTCAATCTTCATAAATGTGACAGATGTCGATATCCAACAAACAGTTATTCTAATAATCTAAAGGTGGTTTTACAATGATTTGATGATTTTAATCACAACCGAACCAACTTCCGATATCAAGGTAATCTCAAGTATTTATTTTTAAATATTAGACATAATAATTACATTAATATAACACTCACATATTTTCCTTTGATAATTCCATTTTTACAACCGACTTGTCACCTTTGAATAGACGCTACAATAAAATTATTCGACCAATCAAAAAACATTATTTTGTTTTCGAATTCTGAATTCGACACGACTTAAAAGGCAGCCCTCGTATTGGTCGTAGCGTAATGTTACATAGCCTTCGTCGCTAAATGGGCTTCATAACACTAAAATGATTTTTCTATTTGAACCAGAAGTTCCTGAGATTAGCGCGTTCAATCAAACAAACAATCAAACCAGCGTTATAATATTATATTTATATACTAGCCGTTGCCCGTGGCTTCGCCCGCATTGATCTCGGAAATTATCCCACGGGAACCTAATACCGGAATAAAAAGTATCCTATGTGTTAATCCCGGTTATAAACTGTATGTGTGCCAAATTTCATCCAAATCGTTTTTGCGTGATTGAGTAACAAACATCTAAACATCTTCACAAACTTTCACATTTGTAATATGTATTAGTAGGATCACATATTTTTTAATACTGTTACAGTTATCAAATCCTTCCATGATGACACCTATACGGCTTGCAAATGAAAGGAAGCAAAATATATCTACTTACGCTCGTATTCGGCCCAAGCCACCTCAACTTCCTATGGCCATTGCTAATTGTAGCTTCAATGGCTTTGGCACTAGCCCGGGTTATGGAGCCAATCTTTACAACAGTGTTGCAGATAATATTAATTTATCTTTAGAAAGTTTAACACAGGTAAATATAATAGTTTTTAATTAAATATGCCTGCTTCACAGTCCCATGAGTCAAATAATTTATTCTGCTGATTGTTTAATTATTGTGTGTTTGTGTGTGTGTGTGTGTATTATTATATTTGTGTAACACTATATTGTGGGAATTGTAGTGCTCTCAATTCAGAAATTTTCATAATAATTTTGTTAAAGGAAATATTTTTGAATTGTTTGACCTTTGTTCTTTACGTCCTGTCTAGAAACACTATAAAAAAACTTATTCTATTTTGTGAGTTACATTTCAGTCTCTTATTAAGATTACCATAGTTTGTACTTTTTTAAAAATAATATTCCTCTTTTTTTTCTTTACAGGGATTAGACATGGCAGCTGTTTCTTCGTTATCTCATAATTTTCAAGATGACGATGTTGTATGTACTCCAGATTTTCCCCTGGAACCTTTATGCGAGGTAAATAAAGGTTTTATTGACAACTTCATAAACAGCTGAAGTAATTAACCTTCAAAACATACATTTGGTTTTTATTTTCAGGTTACTGAAGACAACGATGATGACGTGCAATGCATCACACCAGGTCCGGTTGCACCGCCTAAGGTTACTAATCCTCCTCCCTTAGTGCCTCGATCTACAAATACTTCAACTGCTGAAATAACATCCGACAATATCGTTCAAATGACAGATAATGATGTGACCGTAAATGCATCTACTGGAGGATTGAAATTTCGAGTGGATCCGCAAACTTTATCATCGAATAAAATGTATCGCCTACCTGATGGCCGCATCTTCGCTATCAATGCTAATCCAAGTATGCCTGGCGGATATTCTGCTACTATTGTTGCAGTCACAGAACCCACTGGTAAAGCAGCACCTAGAGGAGCAACATATGCAGCTAAACTTAGCGCAGTTACGTCTGCCTTACCCGTTGCTGCTCCTAAAGCAAATCGGAATATGCCTCGCATTTTGAAACGAAGTACGCCAAAGGCAATTAAGGTAACAAAATCATCTGAAACCCCGTCATCTAGGGATTGTGATTTAAATGTGCCTGTGGAGTGGTATAGATACAATTTAATTGATGCGGTTGACGCTTTGGAATATGCTCTCTCACGGCTTCATAAACTGAAAAAAGAAGCTACTACTGTATACTTGCGTACACGAACTGTTCCTGAAATGCGAAACCTTCATCGCACATTGGAGCGATTATTGAGTACGTCAGCTAGTAGATTTGGTGAAATCCGCGAAAACCTCAATAAAGGACTTAAACAGTATGTATTACGAAAATCAGGTGGTGACAATAGTGAAGACGATGACGACGTAGAAATATTGCCAGACATGGAGGATAATGATGATCCAATATTTATAGACGAAAATTCAGTGGAATCAACTATGAACGGTAGTGAAAACCAAGAGGTAGATTTAACAGGCGCTGGTAGTAGTGAGTTCAATGATAGTGGAGAAAATAATAAAGATAACAACTTTTCCAAAAGTGACATTAATCCACAAGATGTCTCTGTGAATGACAATGAAACCAGTGAACATGGCGATGTACTAGCGGTCATAAGTCACAATAATACTATTGTGGACGCTACGGTCAATGAAATTACCGAACAAGCCAGTGAAAATAGGGATAAATCTGACAGTGATAATGTTAAAGACAATGAAACTGAGAGCAAGGAAAAGGAAAATGGAACTGAAAGTAATATTATTAAAAACGAAACTGATAATAATGGTGAAGAAAATAAAACTGAAATCAACAATGAAGAATTAGAACCAGACAACAATATTAAAAAACATGGAACTGACAACAATGCCAGCAAAAATGAAACAGAGGAGCAAGGTAAGGAAAATGAAAACATAACTATGGAAGTAGACACTGACCCAAATGAATCTGACTCCAATACACAGACAGTTGCAGCAGATAATGTTGACAATGCGGCAGTAACGCCCCCCTGCGACGATTTAGCATACAATGAAACAGCTGACGAGGTTAATGGCGAAATGGCAGAAGCCGTGAAAAGTCCGGGAAAACTAGCTAAAATCGCAGAAGAAGATAGTTTGAATAATAAAGTTTTAAATAATAAGGCTGATAATCAAGACAGTGATGATAAATCCCAAGATGCTGAAATGAGCGAAGAGATGATTGAAACATTGTTGTATGATGATAATGTAGGGGATGAATCAGCATCGAATTTAAAAAGTATGGATGTGTCAGAAGTACTACAAGAAACCTAAATAGTAAACATTTTATATCTTGTTTTAGTTAAGATAAATATGTACTAAATATACAGGTAAGATAGTTATATAAGTGCATAAATAAAACTGGTCAAGATATTAATAATATAAAATTTGCTTCTCAAGCAATTGAAACAAAAATTTCTAACAATATCATCTTACTTTAAAAATGCTTATTTGTGAAGCAATTTATTAAAAGAACATAATAATAAGTTTAACACAAGTGAATGTTTTTGCTTTGTTATCGATTGGTGTTCCATTGTTTGTTAACTAGTTGGTGAAGCTCTGCATTCGAGTGCCCAACGTACGCAACTGTCTTGTCCTACATCAAAGTGTGATTCCTTTGTATTACTATTTGCTACTAAGTATGAATAATGGTAAGGCAAAGATGAATAGTCGGTAGCAGTCCGATGTGAGACTGTTTGGTGGCAAATAAGAATGCCTTCTGGAGAGTGTTATTTCAACAGAATTATTTTCAAAGAAGGGTTAATTTCATAACTAGCTGTGCCCCCCTTCTCGGGTCTCGGGATGGAAAAAGTTTATCGCAAGTAAAACTTAATTTATCATCATCATTTCAGTCGAAAGACGTCCACTGCTTGGACATTGTCCTCCCAAGCGTCACCACATCGACCGGTCCTGTCCTTTCGCATCCAGCGGATTCCTGCGACCTTGACAAGGTCATCGGTCCAATTTCTTTTCCAACGCTACGCCTTTCAATACGCAGTCGCCACTCCAAAACCTTTTGCCCCATCGGACACCTGTTCTGCGGGCAATGTGCCCTGCCCACTGCCATTTAAGTTTGGCAATAATAATAATAATAAACTTCGGGCTGTGTCCTTCCCTTGCCATTGCCCTTTGGATCCCTTTCAGCCTTCTAATGAGGCCCATTGCGAGCGACCACGTTTCAGTCCTATAAGTCATCATCATCACCTTCGTCCACCTTTTTCAACTTCATTAACTGTTAGTAATGCAATGAATTTGAAATTAGGAAACCGTTAATAATATCAAAGACAATTTAAATAATAATAATAAAAAATATGTCTGACTGGTTACCCACGAGTTTGTGGATTTGTGGTACCCTTTTCAAGATTAGTTTGCTCCAAAGAATAGAGTCCATCCACGGTCATGATCAGCGCACTAACTGTTCTTGTTTGCTTCTAGAGCTTGCTGACTGCACGCTATATCGGTGACTCTGCTCCCCGCGGAGTGTTTTTCATTTTTGAAACAATTGCGCCACTTTGAATTCATGGTCTACCAAACTGTTTCGGTGCTTACTTGACCTTTCTGGGTAGATTAGAATTAAATATACTAATTAAAGCTAAATATGATCAGATTTATTTATTGTTTGAAGTATGTTCGGGTCAACATTAAAGATACCTTGTTTCCCAGAAAAAACCAAACGCCACGGAATAAGCATAAAAAAAAACAAATTTGAATAGATTAAACTGCCAGCCTTAATACCTATGGTTTATCTCGAAAAAGAATTGTAGATTTTCTATTGCCGACGTAGGTCAAACGAGGTTGTCTTTGTGAACCATGTGCAAAACCGGCGCAGAAATGTCGGAGCGCGGATTTCACAAATATCAACATTGCGCCAGTTGAAACAAAGTGGAAAGGATAGTTAACGTTGTATACGCGTCCACAGCTAGTTGAAAATAAGTGTCCTACGAGTGTATTGCTATGTTCAATTTGAAGTACTCATTTCTAAACTCTCCAGGCGGTGTTATAGCCATGGTGAATAAGGGTCAGCGACTCAACGCACACAAAGCAGCAAAGTGCTCGAACTATTTTTAATTGATAAATGGATAACGAACTATAATTATCCCAAATTGCATACTCGCACATATTTCTACAAAAAAAACATTCTGCAAAAAACATGGTCTAGCATTTGGTTACGCTGCGCGCTGGCCGTAAGTCGGTCCGTTTATAAAAATCGGTCGTATCACAATATTCAATGATTAGAACAACTTGCGCGATACGCACAAATGTCGGGGCCACACCATCGAGATATGTCGTTGATGATCGCGATGATGGAAATAGGCCGTAGGTGTAGCCACAACTTATCGCCATAATTTTACAACGACATTCACATTGCCGATTGACGTGGCGATAACTCTGTGGCGGCGTTCAATTGTGGCCGCTCAATTAATCGCGATAGTTAACGGAATAATTACCGCGATGTTTATGGCGATGAGCATTGCCGTTGACGTTGGTGTGGCCCCAACAATATAGTGTTTGTAACAAACTTAGGCGGTACAGGCGAAAGTTACAATAACTACCTATATTTTTATACTTATTAAATACTTTTTCCAATGGTGTACATAATTCGATGCATGTTTCGGTTGTTAACACTAGTTCCGCCGTTATGATAATTCATGATAATTTCCAAAATCATCATTGCCTAGTTGTATTAGATAATAGCGAACTAAACGTTTTTATAGAATACTAGATGTTTATACAAATTACATAATTATTATCAACATTGAAAATCCCTATTTACTGCCATTGATACGGAAGTAGAGCTAGCCTGTAATGCATTTTATTCAATATCCATTATTTTGTTATATTAACGTTAGTTTAAGTACAGATACAATAAAAGCTAAATACTTACTAATCATTTTATTTGTTAATTGGTGGTTTTTACGTCCTAAAGTCACTAAAGTACATTTTTTGTTTCTCGTTTATAAGGTATACAGGGGTATTGGTAATAAGTCGGCAATCCAATATGAGGATGACCTCATAAGACAAGCAAATGTTAACCCTTTTCGAGTAATTTGACATTTTATATATTTTTTTGAAGACATCTGCCGTATACAACTTTGAAAATTTATTTTTAAAAAAAAGCAATGCATGATTTTTTGTTATTATTATCTTCTTGCCAATAAATAATAATCAACCATAAAATTACAATTATCTTTAATAGTTTTTAAATCAGAGCTACAAATCGTTACAATTTTCATAATGTTGAGCAGGTTTTTTGACTAAAATTATTGATTTCTGCAAAAAAAAAAAATGGTTGACACTTGTTGATATTAATGGAGTCTTATGGGGTACTTTGGTTTCAAATGACCTCCTCGGTGAACGAGAATACGTTCACTGCCTCCTAAATCCCGGATTGCCGACCTATTACCATAACCCTGTATAATAATATCTGAAAACTGATCTTTAACATAGACTAAACAGGAGAACACAAGTAAATCTCTGATAAAATAGATAATATTTATGACACAAACCTCAAGGAAATTATTCTTCAATGGTGGTTAGATATGTATGTTGAATTTAACACAATTAAAATATGAAAAATCTTCATTGAAGTTCCAACACAATATTGTAACTGAACAGAATTTTTATGAAAACATTCCTGTTTCCCTCTCAAGCAGTGCAATAACGCATCAGCAAGCTACATAACACCCCATGGCCGTGACTGCTCGATTTAAGTGCCTACCTCATTCATAGAAGAACAACAAAATAATGTTTAATAGCTGGCGCACATCTGGCGAGACGCAACGCAGATCTGTTGTCACTGCCAAACAAATATCAACATTGCGATATTTAAAATAAAGTCGCAAATAACTAATGGAAGTTAATTTATTTGATGAATTTCCAACTTAATTTCACCGAGCGCAAGGTCAAAATTTGTTTGGCACTATGATTATTAATAAGAGCCGTGTCCTGTTCCTATGTTTTATCAACTGTTTGTTACTACGAATACCTTCGTATTTTCGTTAATTTAGATGAATAAACAACATTGAAATCAAAACCAGGCATTGGCTATTTGATTCCGAAAAGTGATAGGTCATTCTATTATAATTTTGATAAGTATCTAGATTTTTGTTAAATAGTTTTATTTCTAAGTTAACGTAAACAATATATGACTTGAACACAGCTTATGAACATAACAATTTATTTTCACTGTATTAGTATATTCCAAACAAGATTCAACAATCGTTAGTTTTTATTTTTTGACAATTTGTAATAAATTAATAGCCGCATGCTACGGCTACTTGATTTTTCCTACAGCGATTAATCCTACTATGCTACTAAAATTACGGTTACGCACGGCTACAGATCAAGCTATACATATCCAGTATAAGTTGATCTCGCATTGTATAGGATTTCCTTACAATGAGAGGTCAGTGTAAACTGGAAATGTATAGCTTAATGTGTAGCCGTGTGTACATTAAAATCCTTTTTTTTTTTTATAAACTTGCTGTTGCCCGCGGCTTCACCAGCGTTGATGCCAAAACTTCCCTGTTTAAACCGGATTTTGTTCACAATTTCATGGGTTTTAATATATTTGCTCAGAATGTCTGAACCCTATTTTTTTTTTTTTCAAAATAAAAGTAGCTTAAGTAACTCCTTACAACATTAGATATCTGCCAGTGACAGTTCCGTCAAAATCGGTCCAGCCGTTTTGGAGATTCGCCGGAACAAACGGACAAAAAATATTAAAAAAGAGTGTACCATATTTACTTTCATATACATTTATTAAAAAGATGTTATTTTGACATTACAAACACACTTTAATTTTATTCATTTGTATAGATTAAGGACGCTGTTATAAATGGGTAGTCAAATCATTACTTTTTTAGAGAAAAGTATGTTTATTAAATAAAATGCTTTACATTCTTAAAATGTTTTTTCGCTAAATTATTGATAGATGTGCATGGTACGATTCTGAACTATAAATATAATTTTAGAGTGAAAATTTTTACTTGAGAAAATTTACCTATTTAAAATTATATTTTTAGTTCAGAATCGTACCATGCACATCTATCAACAATTTGGCCAAAAAACATTTTAATAATGCAAAGCATTTTATTTGATAAACATACTTTTGTGTAAAAAAGTAATGATTTGACTACCCATTTGTAACAGCGTCCTCATAGGATATTTGTTATTCAAACGGATTTGAATGAAAATTGGCACACGCCCGGCTAGATATACCATGACCTGGATTGGGACAAATTATACTTTTATCTTTATCCACGTAGTACGTTTCCTTGGGACAATAAATTTATCGAAATAATTGGCGAAGGCTCGGGAAGAAGCAAGTATGTAATAAAAAAAAAATGTTGTTCTGATCTTGAATGAGTTAGGGACCGTTAGGGTGAAATCACACACGCATGGGTCAGCAATTTTCTTTATCTCTGTCTCTTTGTCTCTTGCTCGTAAGCATCCGCACGCATTCGCATTAAAGCGCGCGGACGCAAGGAATTCTCGCTCTAGCTAGAAAATGATGCCTCTAACGTAACAGAAAGATAGAGATACAGATAAATGCTGATCCATGCCTTAGAATAATTATCTTTATTTGATGGCGTTAAGCATCAAAAGTTGAATCTCGTTCGGATATATTAAATAGGTACAGACTTTGGCTGGCTCCTTTTTCATTAGTCTATTATGTGATGTCTGAGGCGGTGATACTATAGCTTAACATGTATTTCTTTTAAGCAGTAGAATTAAGGCGATTTATAATTTAGTTTTTAACTATAGGTACTCTATGACATTTTCAATATAAAATATAGTTTCTAAATTCCTCGCTTAAATTAGTTTGTGTTTTTGAAAAACGAAAGGTAATGTAAATATAAATCTGGTTTAAGCTAATGTATCAATCTATGTAACCCATTTAGAATCGTTTTTTTTTTCTAATGTTATGTTATTGTGGTAGTCGATAGTCCCTGAGTTCCGACCCGTCGGTAACTAGGTACAACTTATAAACTGTTAAAAACAAGAAAATACAAAGCTGTTGTATTTCAGTATTAAGTATTTTTATTATTTGTCCACTTATAATGCTCAGTTTGTTTCTTCAATGTCTTTTAAAAACTATCGAAATCCTAGTAGTCCAGTCAAAATCGACGCAAAAAAAAGCAAACATAACCTATCGATAATTTTTATTTTTTTTGAAAATAAGTGCCCATCTTTGACTAGTTGTAATCTTCGCAACCAACAGACCTGGAGTGATTGAGCTAGGCTCCAATTGCACCAAATTTAGTTTGCTTCACCAAAATATAGAACAAACATACTTAAGGACGCTGTTACAAATGGGTAGTCAAATCATTACTTTTTTACACAAAAGTATGATTATTAAATAAAATGCTGTACATTCTTAAAATGTATTTTGGCCGAATTGTTGATAGATATGCATGATACGATTCGAACTATAAATATAATTTTAGATAAGTACATTTTCTCAATAAATGTACCGAATTAAAAATTTTCACTTCGGTACAGTTACTGAGAAACTGTACATATCTAAAATTATATTTATAGTTCAGAAACGTACCATGCACATGTATCAACAATTCGGCCAGAAAACATTTTAAGAATGCAAAGCATTTTATTTAATAAACATACTTTTGTGTAATAAAGTAATGATGTGACTACCCATTTGTAATAGCATCCATAAAAACGCGTCCTTAAAGTATATTTTTCAAAAAAAAAAAAAACAAACTAGTGCCAGAATTTGGCAGTTTTTCACCATGGGAGTAGCATAAGATGTTCAGTGTTGCAAACTTGAGTATAGACTTCTCTCAGAGGACCTCACAACATATAAAATAATCGTAGTTACATGCGCGTTGCGATGTTTGATGTTGTTATTGACTGGGCTATAGTGTAGTAGAAAAGAAATGAATAAGCAAGCACAGCTTTATCTACAAGAAAGGCGCAAAAACATAGGTACCTACACAATTCGTTGCATTTATGTTATGTTTACAAACACTAAAAATGTTTTTGTGCGAATTAAAGTTTATTTGTATGGGAAATGAAATGAGAACATTAAGGCAGTGATTTCATTTTATTAATAAAAAAAAACTTATCTCTTAATTATTATACAAAAAGTACGAATGCAAATAGAAGGATCTGTTTGGTACATAAATTTATAAATATGTTACGACAGCAATATCGGAAATGAATGATAAGACAAAAGCACTTATAATATCACAATTCTGCACTTGCTAAACGTCTACTTAATGTCCACTAGATAATAATATTCACGGTTCCTAGGTTTGAATCGCTCTCGTTTATTCCTTAAAATATAAGTAGGTAGACCTACCTATATTTTCTATGTGATTGTGAACATATTCAATTTCGTCAGTAAAAAATACAGATTAAAACTAATGAATGTATTGGTAAAACTGTAGGTATTATTAATGGATAATAGGGATGTTTCGTGGGTAAAAAAAAATAAATTCTATTTAGTCCGTCAGTCAGATAATAAAAAAAATATTAGACACGTATTTTTTCCTTTATCATATTAATACAAAATGATTTAGATAAATCGCATTAAAGTTGGGGAGTGGGGCTCGCTACGTCTTAACTATAACAAACTACGTATAAAATCGAGCAATGAGTGACGTCACGCCAAATTTTGACTTGATGTATCACTGTAATCTTTTGAAAACGTAAAAAAATAAAAAATACGTGTCCAATATTTAATAATCTATATGACGGACAAAAAAAAAATTAGATAACATCCCAATTAAAACAAAAAAAGAACAGATTCTCAAGCACAGTTAAATTTAATAAATTCATCTAGCTCTGCTGGCGAAATTACACGCTGGGCATGAATTAGGTGCAGCTAGATTTGTGGTCGATCGATGACATCGACCATGTGGTTCATGGATCCACCATCGATTATATTTTAGGTGATCAATATTGACTTCCGATAGACAGCAATCTAGATGCACCTTTACAGGTTAGTGGTTCAACTTATGCTCTATCTAGCATTCTAGCTAGAGTGACAAATTGATAGTCCATAGATAGAATGACAAGTTGCTAGTCCATAGGAGAACAAGCACCATACCATCTGCTAGTTCTCCCGCTGTTGACTTTTATAGCTTATGGGACGATTGAGAGCTGTTAAATAGGTGCATTACACACCTACTTTTTTATTATGACGGACACACTTACATTATTTAAAAATATTATTATAGGCACAGAAATTATTATTTAAAAAACACTTATAATAAAAAGAGAAACAATTTGCATTGATAGTTATTTTTTTTAAGTGTATCTCACTTAGTAAAATTCGTTCTCATTGAGTGTTGTCACTCAAACTGCATGATTTGTGACACTTGTACCCAAAAGCAAGTGATGAAGGTACCACCCCTAATTTGTTTAGGTGTTATTTTTATAATTAAATACGTTCCTTAGTAACGGAACTGGCCTTTCCTAGAACTCTCCTGGTGGTAGACACGCATAGGCGAGTAGTTTCCATTCGATGCTCCGTTCGTATTTAAACCTGAAATTCAAACAAACGTTAAATTATGTTGGTTAACTTCTGTATGCTTCTACAAGTGGTTCGTATAGTTTCACGAGAAAATTCAGAATGTTGCACTAGCAACGCTGTTAGGTGCCCCTTTATAATAGTTATAGAAATACTTCACAAGGCGGGTTCTGATAAAATGAAATCACTCATAACATAACTACATAACTCTCCTCAGTCGGTAATCCGTTAGGTAGTTATTTATTGTGAACGTAATAAGGATTTTAAAGGATTGTTCCCACTATTCCTGCCAGTGGTGTGAATTTTCTTCTCAGTTTAACTACGGGATATTTATACACGGACTTCACATACCTACTTAAGTACTATTAGTAGCTGGTATTCAGCTGCATCCGGTTAAACTGGAAGCCGACCCCAACAAAGTTGGAAAAAGGCTAGGCAGATTGATTGACTATTAGTAGAAATAATGAGAAGAAAATTTACAATATTCCTGCTGGTAAGAATTCATGGTAGGAACAGTGGGTACAACCCGTTTCCACGAACCAATGATTTTCATACACTTAAACATTCATAACAGGCGTTTGCCGTACAGTGTTGTTTTGACAATCAAAATGTTTTTTTTTTTGTGCTGGTGCTGGTAAATGTTACGTCATACCTTTAGCGTTAAGCTGTCCATCAATAGAGCAAGCTTTTAGAAATAAATAAATTGAAAATATTAGCATACAAACCAAAATTAAATACAGTTTTTTTTTATGTAAACGATACGTAGGTGTGGCTGACACTGGCATGACCACCATCAGGCGTTTTAATATTGATAACACAAAAATTTAGTCGAAATTTGCCGCCAAATATCAGAATTTGTCGGTCACTGGTTCAAAAGTTATGAGTTCATAGGTGGCCGATCCGGAGAGCGTCTTCCCGGCTTGGCCACATTTATATCTCAAAAAGTAGGCCATCTAGCGAAGATTTGTTTCTCCTAATTAGTCGCCAGCGCAACTTTTCGCCGAAATAAAATCTTTGATCTAGATTAGTTGCAACTTTTCGCCGAAATAAAATCTCGATCGAATTAAAATCTTTGATCTAGCTCTTGGACTGTACTTAAAAATTGAACTCATTATATCTTATAGACTACGACCCGACTAAATCTGTGACTTGGCGAAAACTTGCGACTAATTAGCGACTAAATTTGGAAGAAAACAGATCTTCGCTAGGTGGCCTAGTTTTTTTTAATAGTCCCCAGCTTGGCCATATATATGGCCAAGCTGGGGACACGCTCTCCAGATCGGCCACCTATGAACCCTTATCACTTGAACCAGTGACCGACAAATTCTGATAGTTGGCGGCAAATTTGGACTAATTAGCGACTAATTTTTGGTATTATCAAAATTAAAATCCCTGATGATGGCCATGCCAGTGTCAGTCACACGATACGTAAGTAGCTGTACTGTTGAGCTTTGCCTTTACGAGCAGCGACACTTTATTTTTCACTCTAGCGCGGGTCACACTTGCTTTATTTTCTTGCGTGATTACCTTGAAGGAGATGATGAGGCGGTGATACAGCTGGAGAAGCACATCGGGGTGCCAGCAGCAGGTGGTAAAGTGCGAGGTACACTGCGGCTGACAGAAGTGCCACCACACCGAGTGCTCGGTACACGCCGCGGATTGCCTCCAGTGGCTGCTCTAGCGAGACCATGCCACCAATTATGGCGCCTATGCAACGACCTGAAAGGATATTAGTAAAATTAAGTATCTACCTCATGGATCAAAAATTGTCAGGAAAACGATAAACTGGTAAATGCCCAATCTAAAGTTGACAGTTTAACAAACACTTTTATTAGGCGCGGCGCCGACTATCGGTGCGGCTCGGTACAGCTTAGGTGACTTCAAGCGCCTGAGAGCTGCTTCGGGCTGGCAGTCGTAAGCATACCTAAGGACGCCGAGGCGTCTTCGTCGTCTTCGGGTGGCATTTTCGTGGCAGACACGTCGCAGAACAGTCGTAACGTTCACCGCGCGCGTCTCCATTAGATTGACAACAACCAGAGGAAAATAAAAGGCAACATTACACGTCGAATAGGTTCGCTTTAACGATGATAGAAGAAAAGTCGATTATTCTTGTGCAAGCTCACAAATGTCTGCTTATTCACCCAAAATCTACTGTTTTGCCCCAAGTTACTCTTCTTCTTCAGCAAGATGAACAATGAGAACTAAGTCCCAATCCACCATTATAAATACACACGCACAACAGTTTTCACGTAGGTAACGTTACGACTGCTCTGCGACGTGTCTGCCACCCGAACTATTCTTAGTTTTGCCGAAGCTACCCGAAGCCAGCCTCGGCGTCCTTAGTAGGTATGCTTACGACTGCCGAGGCAGCTCTCAGGCGCCCTAAGCAGCCTTCAGGCGCCCTAAGCAGCCTTCAGGCGCCCTAAGCAGCCTTCAGGCGCCCTAAGCAGCCTTCAGGCGCCCTAAGCAGCCTTCAGGCGCCCTAAGCAGCCTTCAGGCGCCCGAAGCTTCCGTAAGGCGCCCGAGCTGCACCGATGCCCACCGATAGTGGGCGCCGCGCCTTACACGTCAATAGTACCTACATTTTGATACAAGTGGATAATGTTTGTTATTGCATTCGAGGCGGAATTAACACCCGAGCCGTAGGCGAGGTTGTTTTTGAGCCGAGAACTGCAATAACTAATGTCCACGTGTATCAAACGACGTTTTTCAAAACAATTTTGAATAAATAAAATAACGAAAAATGAATGAATGAATTATTAGGAAACTATGATTTAAATCTTCTTTTTTTCCGCGCTTTGCTTTCGCCAGGTTGAAAGAGAAGCAAAGGTATAAAGCCGATTAACAGCTGCCTAATATGAAAAAGGGAAAATTCAAATATTTTGAGTTCAGAACATAAATAAATGTTATGAGGTTAGGTTCTGATTGAAAACCACCTTTTCAGTAAAAGAGTATATTTGGAAGGTATAAAATATAGTAGGTAAATAATGCTAATTTGTTCATAAACATTCTTTAAATATTCAAAAAATATTAACGCCGTAAAGACGCATACCTAAGTATATATCTCTTTGCCAAGATTAAAAAAAAAAGATTCACCTCCGAATAGAGGCGTTGAACCAATTTGGTATAGGTATAGTTATCTGTGGCAATTTTTATTCCCGCATACGTGTTGGAAAATGAAAAATCGCACACGTGTGGAATATATTGCATTGTGACCCTAATCGTAGTGCGATATGAACCAGTTTTCGAGGAAGTGTATTGAAAAAAATATAGTAGTAGGTAGGTATAGTATTTTATAACTAGGTGACGATCTTCAACTTCATCAACAGCGCGACTTCAATCACCGCTGCACTGGTCCGTCTTGCCTCTACTTCAATCTCCATGCTCTGTACCAGTCGTCTAAGTACGACGCGCGATGGCAACAATCTCTTTCGCCCAGATACTTCTACTTCCAGTTCTTGGGCGCCATTCGGTCACTAACGTAGACATACTCGGACAGAGTATTCTCTGTCTAGGTCACTAAGAACTAAAATATAAAATACTAAGCTAGGTTAGGTCTTACCGATACAGAAGTGGGCAATGACGGGCAAAGCTTGGCCGGTAGCTGTGTATTTTCGCGGCACCAAGTGTCGGAAGTACAACACTGCCGTCACCCACACCAAGCTTAGCGTGAACACTTCCAAAATCTCGCACACTACCACCCATGTGTAGTCAGTGCTGTAAGCCAAACCTGAAAAATAGATTTAAGTAGGTAGGTATAGGTACGGTAGAGGTGTATGTGTAAGATTGGAGGGCCTCATATTTTTTTATTAGGGTTCGGTTCTGTACTCAAAAGTTGCTAACGAGACCGACCCCGATTACTACTGAGACTACGCCCCGTCGTCTTATCTAGCCAGTTCAAATTTTCACAGTACGTTAAACTATGGACGCTATCCTGGCAAGAAGATGACATAAACTTAATATTGGTGCGGAACCAACCTTCTAGCAACCGGTATATTATCTGGTTATTGACTACGTACATCACATAATAAATAGCTAAGTACCAATGTTTACTGTAGGTAGATATACAAGTTTTAATTAATGTAGGTGGTAGCTGTACCTAAATACCAGTAAATCACACACTACTCAATAGAGTAAACATACCAGTATATCGAATGCCGTAAAAGGTGAAGGCCATGATAAAGACGTTGGAATGTCCGATGTAGTCTACGAGGGCTTCTGCCCACCAAAGAGCAGGCACGGCAGGCAGGGCTCCGGCCGTTAGCGTCAGACCCATTTCTGACACCGTGCCGTTCAGCTCCTGTACCGTCCTAGAATAGAATGGGACAGTTACAAATAATGTTATCGCAAAGTTACAAACTTCAAACTTACTAATTGGATTCATGGATTGGCCTAAATATTTGTCTTGTAGGTAAATATGTTGCCTGTTGCTACATATAACAGACGAATGACCGTGACCGTGACTACTTACCTACTACCTATTATTAGGTATGTATTACCGACCTTAATAGTAGTAGGTAAATTAGTGACAGCCAGCTGTAGCTGGTTTATACTTACCTAAGCTTTGTCAAGGCTTCAGACAGAGTTCAGTGAATGTAGGCAAGTACCATCGCAGACACTGGCGGTGAACTTTCACCCTTATTACTCAGGTAATAAGGTTCAAAAGTGGTGCATAACATCACGTCTATAATCCCCGAAGGGTTAGGCAGGGGTGTAGTAAACTGTAACCTGTAACACCCACATTTAATCTGCAGTTATGGGAGTTGAGGCGAGCCTATTGCTATCAACCGGGCACAAATCCAGACTCCGGGCTGCTGCTGAGAAACCTGATGGAAAAACCCAATAACACTGCTCGACCTGGGAATCGAACCCAGGACCTTATGCTCAGCAGCTTAGCGCTATGCGCTATGCTTAGCGCTTGTGGCCACTAGAGCAACGGGGTGATTAAGGAGTAGGTATATCTAACACATCGTATAAATAACGGTCTTTTTTACACCGTAACCAGAGGCCGGAAAGACAGGATTCATATAGTGTAGCAGCTGGATTAGCAGCGGTTCACAGCATGTCGAATACCGAGTATCAGTAGGTACCTACCTATTCGTGGGATGAATTGCTGAAGTCAGTCCATTGGCGTCACGGATATTGTCAGAAATGTAGGTAGGACCATTGACAACCGACGTAAAACCGTTAGTAAGTCATTGCAATGTACCTAACTCTTTATCTCGGTAAAATAAGATAGGTACCTATAGGTACTTTATTACAATGAAATAAGAGTTACATTGCAATGGCTTTACGTCATTTAAATTTTACCACGCATGTGCTACTTTATTAATAAAGCAGTTTTCTTACCAAGGCAGGTAAGCATCGATGCCGCTCCACAGCGTCCCGAGCAGCGCCACCACGGCGAATACGGCAGCAGTCTCGGCGCCGTAGCGTCGCACGGTATTCATCGGCATCGCCAGCACGCCAGTCGCGGTGTGCCACCACCATTCCGGTGTTGACAGGGGCATGTGGCTGTAGTTGGTTAAATTGTTTCAGTTTGACAACGGGAGAAAGTCTGAGATAAGATCACGGCTGTATTCGGAGGGGTTATGCTTAAGTTCCATGTAACAGGGAGCGCCCGTACACAAAATACATCGGGCTGCTATTCTAATGAAAAATCCCTAAATCCGATCCCCATCATATCTTCTCGACATGGGGATCGGACCCAGCCAGAACCGGGCTATTGTGATAATTTAATTAGATAAGTATTTCCATGGGTTGTAGTTGTAAATAAACAATTTATTGTACCTAAACACAAATAGGTGTATAATAACAGTCTATAGGTAGGTACGCTGATGGCACTATATCTACTATCTAATAATAACAGTAAGGAAACATGGTTCAATCAGTGATCTGTACCTATTCCTGATTGATTGCACGCACTGCGTAGGTAAATAAAGAATTATCGGTTATTCATTACATCAGAGAATATAATTTGCATATATTAGGTATGACTATGAACTAATACCTACTGTGAGTCATTCAAAAGATGCAATGAAACAAATCATCACTTCCTACACATTCAAGGCATTTAGTGATTCATTCTTATAAAAGTACCTACCTACATGTTGACTATAAGCACGCACATACAAGGGTATATAAACACATAGGAAGTTGCTTCTGTTGAAATTCGCATAGTACGTTTTACAATCTAATTTTAACTGCCGTAAACAACTTTAAACTCTTGACATAGTAGTTTAGGTATATTTAGTGTTTTTACGCACCTATCGAATAACAGAATAAGCGCTCCAATGACCATGAACACCGCATGGAGAATGAACGGAATAAGGTATGGAGTATCAGGCATCTGTTCTGCAGCCAGACCAGCGAGTGGAGGGAAGATAGCCAGGCCAAGAGTTCCAAATGCCAACTGCCTGCCAACGTCTCCTCGCCCTAGTGACGTTTCTCTAGTCGCAATCACACAGGCCGTGCCCAGGAGAGCTAACCCTGCAGTTGGCCAGATGTCAGCTAGAATTCTGAAAGATAAAAACAAAAATTAACAAATTTTGGATCACAAGGATTCTAAAGGAGCTACAATAACCATCCTACCTATATAATTATCTAGTTATGAGCTATAGGGTTATCTGTGGAGCTACTGCTCATATCTAGCAATACCTAGGTACCTAATAATATTTTCAGACTGGCGCTAGTTAACACTGATACAGAGGTAGTAACTGATTGTTTTTTTTTTTGTATAATTAAATACCTAATTTAATATTGCCACTCGGTGTTACAAAAGTATCATCCAGTTTTTTTTAGAATTCTTAAGAGTAAGGGATTGATTTCACACGTTGGGGTCGTGGTCCGGTCGGCATGATTCGGCATAGCTGGGCGGCAAAACCGAATATATTATGTAGATGAGTGATTGATGACTGATGAGTGACGCAGACTAACGTTTATTCAACCGCCTAGCCTTTTCACTAAACGCGGCACCGTTCAACTAGCGCGAGCGGCCTGAATGATATTCAGCCATTCAATCAAAAATCTAGACAAATTACTTGGATCGATAATGTATTATTTGCATATCCCAGACAGTTAAATTCAATTTTAGTTCCATTTTTTGCCACCTGGCGCTGAAATCCACACTGTTAATATGGCGTCGACACGCCACAATATTTCTTGTGTTTCTCACAGTTTAAATGCGTTGGTGCAACCCAATGATAGATCTAGATCCAATGTTCGGGAAAAAGCCGCTTGTATTGTGCCGAGCCGACCTGAACATGATTCAGCGAGGATAGATGCGAACGGAGTTAGCCGATCGGCACGAGCCGAGTGAAAAGTCGATTATGTGTACCTAGCTGTTGCTTCGGGTCGGCTTTGTTGTTCAAGAAATACTGCCGGCTCGAATGCACCCGAACATGGTGCACCCCGTAGAAGATCTCATAATAATATGGAATAATTTTACTTACTTACGTCAAAAAGATATTAGTTACGTAAGTTACTCGTCCCCCCGTTTTACAATCCATTTTTAGGGTTCCGAACCAAAATGATTAAAAGGAACCCTTATGGAGCGATTCAGTCTGTCTGTTTGTCACAGCTGGATATCTCAAGAACTACTAATGCTATCAACTGAAATTTGGAACAGTTTTAGATGACGTTTGCCCAACTATTTTGCAATAAGAAAGAAATAAAAATATATGTATTTTTTTTTCAACAGGGACTGATAGGGAGTCTTAAAAATTCGAAGTGGGGCTACTAGGGCATGTGGGATATCATATATGAAAGATCGCTATTTTCGACTTTTGATGAAAAATGTAAAAAAAATACCGTTCCCCCCCTTATCTCCGAAGTTTTAATGTAATTTTATTCTATGTGATAGAAGTTTATGTAAAGATTATGGGAAAAATAAAACGATGTTTCTAACTAGCACACTTTTTCTGAAATCTGAATGGAACCCTCGATGCGCGAGTCCGACTCGCTCTTGACCGGTTTTTTAAACAGTGCTATTACATAAAAATAATGACATAGTAGGTACTTTTGTTGCCACTATTCTGTTATTGATAATAACTAAACCACACTCCGCGGCAGCGTTACCAACTATCATCCAGTTATTAAGAATTCATTATTAATTATTATCTTGATCATGCTTACCTAATTTGGCATTCAATGAGTAAGGTCTCATAAATAATATTCAATGTTTTTCCTTACTCACGTCAATTCAATATAATACTTAAAACTTATAAGTGCCAACCTAAGTCTTAGCTAAAAGCATGTCACATTAAATTATGAATCCTGACCTTATAACTAAGTAAGTCCAGAACGTGTAACTCGGGTCTCCAATGATAAGTCGGCATTCGGCGTCGGCTAGCACGCCGTCGGGTTCGTCGTAAGGGTCGAGTACTTGGCACCGCACTGCTGGCCTGCACTCCTCGTCATCTGTTACCTCTGCCAGACGATTTGGTGGAACCTGGCAGTTGGATGGTCCCGCTAAAATAATTATAAAGTTATGCTTTGAAATAGGCTTGTCAAGTTGTGCTTTTCAAGTGGTGTAGGTACTATAAGTGCACTTATCGACGTCGAAGTGGGCTAACTTTCAACGCTTGGCAAGAAGATACACATTATTTAGTCCACCAACTATTGCATAGCAATATGAGAATGGGGGAAACTCCGCCCCTAAGACGACCCACTGACCGGGAATTGGTCTTCGAATAAGTGAAGTAGGTACCTCAATGGCTACAATGACTATCAAGAAGATAAATTGGTTTAGGTAGTGGTTGGGTAACTTGGGTATAGGTTCATAAGCCGTTGTTGTTGTTTGTTACCTGTCCGATAAGTGCACCAATCTGAGTCGACAGTGCTGTTGTCTTCAGGTAACTCCGGTGCTAACAGAGAGAGAGGCACTCGGAGCCTGGCTTGGTGCTGCATGTAGACCAGACACTGGCCGTTGTAGCAGAAGTGTGGAGGGTTCACCTCGAACGGCATAGCGTGCATTACTTCCTCATCTTCCGTGACTGCTGGCTCCGAAGTCTGATTAAAACCGTATAAAAAGTGTGAGAATAATCCTATATCCTACATCATAATTCTCGCGTATCTTGCATTTGTGATTGTCGTCCGATTCGTACTTTTCCCTCTTAAAAATCAATCAATCAATTCAATAGATTTTTTGCCCAAATTAAGCGATAACTATAATTATGTACATAATTGCCATAATAACGTCGATATCTCACTCGCATTTAAATGCTGGTTCAGATTCCCTATTGCTATAACATCGCATGTGGTGTGAACACAATAAATTAGCATCGTTATCATCGTAAGTGAAGCTGTTCCCAGCTTTATTGCCTCTAACTAGAATTATTCATAATATCTTTGCTAAGTATCTACCTACTAATAGAATAATCTGTGAATCCAAATTGAAATATTGGATGTCACACATGTTTGTCGCACTCATGACATACCTACACTCTTCTCTCTCTTGTACAAAATCATTTTGATTATGTATGTCAAATTTTAGTAAATGTTACTGTCGTGTTATGATTATCCCAGTACCTACCTTTTTGGGAGGTCAGCCTCCGGAACACTAGAAATTATAGGGATCCAACCGCACCGGTTTCATTGGGCACATTGTAGGGACTTACCGTGGCATTAGCAATATTCAGGTACATGGGGCTGAGTGTGGTGGTGGTGGAAGTGGTGGTGAACGGCTGCCTCACCCACGTCATGTTTTCGTCCGCACACCCGTACTCGCATGCCGTCACCGCCAGCACTCCTGACTGCGAGTAAATAATAGTAGATTTATTCTATGCACAAAACATCTTATGTCACGGGCCTAACCGCTAGTTTGAATCCTGACCGAAGAGTTAAGACTAGAATCCTGAGTGCAGCGAGGGATTCCAGCTGGCCCAAGACGAAGACACAGTTATCCCCGAGGAGATCTACTTTTACACCTTCTGCGGCTTATGTACCTAATAAATAAACCGGTCAAGAGCGAGTCAGACTCGCGCACCGAGGCTTCCTTTCGGATTTCTGAAAAAGTGTGCTATTTAGAGACATCGTTGTATTTTTTTCCTGTAATCTTTACACAAACTTCTATCACGTAGAGTAATTTCAGATTTTTCTCTATGCAAACTTCGCGTATAAGGGGCCCCCTTTTTTTTTCAAAAGTCGAAAACTGCGGCCAAAAAAAAACAAAAAAAAAAATGAGAATGTGCAAACAGCGCTATTTCATATAACCCCACATGCCCTAGTAGCCCCACTTCGAATTTTAAAGACCCCCTTTTAGTCCCTGTAGCAAGAAAAAAACTTCTTTATTATTTGCAAAATAGTTGGGCAAACGTCATCTAAAACTGTTCCACAAGTTGATAACACTATTAGTTCTTGCGATATCCAGCTCTGCCCTTATTGTTCCTATTTACTATTTTGGTACGGAACCATAAAGCAGTTCTATTTTCATATAAGATTTTTTTGTAAAAGTTTTCATACGAATAAATTAGACAAGGTTTACAAATTCAAATCACATTATTGATTATTACCAGCGGGTAATAATTTTTATTGAATATCAGTACAATATCCCATGCATTGCTATAGTGATTTACTTTATGGCGCCTCTTCACGATCGGCGATCATAGACGATTACCTGAAAAACTAAACAAACCAAACTTCAATCGATAAATTTTGGCATAGAGATAGATGGCATCCTGGGGAAGGCCATAGGCTACATTTTGTCTCAAAACTAATCCTAAAGGGGGTGATAAAGGGGATGAAAATTTATGATTGCTGATTGTGAAGAGGCGTCATTAGTATATGTTTGCATGGCATCGCAGAGTAGGTACTTTTACACATGTTGACATGACTTAAAATTTGACATTATCGAGCAAGTGGTGTGAAAAAAACCGGCCAAGTGCGTGTCGGACTACGCACAATGAAGGGCTCTGTAGTTAAAAAGAATTTATCCCAAAACCAAACTTAACATTGTAGTCCCAAAAAAATTTTTTTTTTATTTTTTTTGTTTGTTAATTACAAATTAATAATTTTTGGACTTTTTCCTTTACTTGTGCAGTATTTATTTATTGAGTTGACTTAGAAGCTTGATTTTTTTAGAACTCCAAGGGACCATAGACCTTCGTATTTGATATTAATTTCAACTTTATACCTCTACGCGTTCCTGAGAAAAAGGGCCTTGACAGACAGACAGACGGACAACGAAGTTATCTTATAAGGGTTCCGTTCTTTCCTTTTGAGGTACGGAACCCTAAAAAAGTGTATTTACAGATTTTGTGTTAAGTCACACATTATGAAACCTACTGCTGAATTCAATCACAGTTTCAAACACCAAATTCACTATTCAGAAGAAAATTGATACTGACCTTCTCGCCGGACCAGCGGTTGCAGCGCATGTCCTCCTTGCATACTTCTTGCATGACGTAAGCGCTGTCTTCATCGCACATGAACAGGACTTGAGGTCGTCGAGCCTGTGAGGTGATACAGTTATGTCACATTTTAGAGCCGTTCAACGTATTTGGTACCTACATATTTCGTCCTACTATTTGGTATCTACAAAAACATAGATATAAGAAAGAAGTGAAGAAGTGTATGATGAAAAAATTGCCAAAGATTCACACACAAGTAATTGTGTGAGAATCTTTGGCAATTTTTAACCGACTTCAAAAGAGGAGGTTCTGTATTCGTAGGTATGAATGTTTGTTTATCCGCGATTTTCTCAAAAACGAATGAACCAATTTTGATGATTCTTTCACTAACGTGATCTACATACTTTCAAGAATAATTATTACACAATATACCTACTAAAACCTTTATTATATAATAAATTGTGTAATTATTCTTATGTACGAAGTTATATGCATAAATGTACTGTATCTCCGGCATTTCTAAGCCGATTTTGATGATTCTTCTTTTCGTTCGTCTTGGGCTTACATAAGTAAGTATAATCAACTAAACATGGAAAAATAAATATACTTTAAAAAAAGTTAGTACCGACTTCAAAAACCAAAAACGAATAGGTACCTACTTAAGTACTTATATAACTTACATAAAAAACTTAACAGCTTCTGAAGTCGGTGAATTCAATTCTTCAATGCACCTTAGCTTGGCACCGACTTTAGAAGCTGTTAAGTTTTTTATGAAAGTTATTTCGTTTTTGATTTTTGAAGTCGGTTCTTACTTTTTTAAAAGTAAATTTATTGAAGTCGGTTTTTACTTTTTTTAAGTAAATTTATTACAATGTGAGTTAATAAGAAATTAGATTATTCACAAGCTGTGCGTCTCATTGCCATAATTAAGAGTAGCTACACTATCCGTGGGATTCAAAAGTTGCATCGGAAAGTAAAAGGTTTATTGCAACTAGAAGAGAAATATGTCTGTAGGATATCAGTATCACTAGGGTTGCCAACTTTTCTTTACACCAAATTATGATGTATGTATTGATGAGTATTGTCCAAGGCATTTCCTGTAAAAATATAGTAGATGGCGAAAAAATAAAAGAATATATTAGTACTTAGGGCAAAAAGTTGGCGTTACGTCGTCGGTCAAACAAAAACTGGAACATAAACAACTGAAATCATAGAAATTCAGAAACATAACACAAAAATGTCGATATTACCTCATGTCGCTCCGTATATGGCACAGCGAGGAGGAGCGTGTAGAATACAGCACTGAGGACCAGGCAGGCAGCTGTGATGACGCGCAGCAAGCGTCCGGAACCGCTCGGAATGGCACCTCCACCAGTCGACCCTCGCCCCACTGATAGCCTGCACACGAATAATGAATCTTAGAGTTGGAAGAAGGAGATGAACCTATAAGAACCCTCTAATAAAGCCGGAAGAGGGTGCCAGGTTTCTAAAATTTATCACCATCAAAAAAAGCATAGTTTTAGCAGCTAAAAGTTCCTCAAACTCACACAACAACAGGCGACTAGATCAAAAGCACGCAATAACAATTATCACAAGAGGCCTTGATCTCTAATGCCTAATAGAGGAACAATGGATGACCCTAAGTCTATAATACTTACTTATCAATGAGAGGCCCCAACACGGCTGGGCCGAGCAGCGCGATACATGGTGCGACAGCTGATATGAGCCGAGCTTCGCCCTTGTCTAAACCCACTGATAGCATGTGCAGTGGCAGAAACGGGAAAATGCAGCCAATACCTAAACATGGACAAGATCATTTAGATAAAAAAAGAAAGACATTTAAATTAATCGAATTTAATTGAAGAAGCGCCGCCATTATGGTATGACGAGTTTAATCCACCAGTAAAGAACTTTTAAGTATTAAATTGCGTGCGCACAAAGATCTCAATGAAGGAGTTGTAAGAAATAAGTGGGAGCATATGGGTCATACTAGCGGAGTGGCCGCAATGCAGTGGCAAGACCGAGGTGAACGGTCCCTAAATCATTGTATAGGTAGCAGTCGCCGCTCCTTAGAAGGCAGCTTGCAACAGAGCGACTTGAATTATTGGCCGTATGTACCCAACCGTCCGTGATGACTTGGACCACTTTTTATAGGCGAGCCAACTGGGACATGTGACAATCTTGTTCTTATTTCGTTGCCCAAGAAAGGAGCAAGCATGCGTGGTTTATTTATTAGTACTGCGAAGTGATTTAAAAGTCAAGATTTTATGTCAACAGTGTAATAAAATCATAAGGTTTTTGATTTGGAGATCTAAAGGAGCTTAGCACCTTATTAATAAAAATGTAAATTAAGTTCCTATACCAAAAACTATTAACCATACATGTCTGGTCTCTGTCTACACTTCAACCTATCATGTTTTCTTGCCGACATTTGAAGAGTCCTTAGAAACCTTACCCGAGAGAAAACAGAAGAGAACGCATTTTAGCGTGATGAGGTTCTTATTGACGAGTTGCTTCATTTTTGCGGTTTTTGTCGTATTTCGAAACGATGGAGTTATTCAGGCATCTTGCATCTGGAACGAAAAAATATCCTAAGTAATATTTGGACTGTATAGACTGATGTATGTACTTGTGGCATTTTATTTAAGTGCTTTAGACGTTTTTGTCCAACAACCATGATTCGCTTTCTGAACGGTCTGGAAAACTGGTAAGTTGGTTTGGTAAGTAACAAAGGCTCAGTTACAGCTAGGTTATAAATTTATAATATACTAGCAGTTGCTCGCGACTTCGTCCTTACCAGCACCCTAATTGCGTAACACATTATCGATCGGAGTTGGTTTCAGTTTGAAACAAATTGCTAAACCATTGCTTCATATGTTCGAAAAATTTGTCTACTGAACAACGTAATTAACGCAATGAATGTTGAACTGTCAAAATGAAACCAACTCCGATTGATAATGTGTTACGCAATTATGGTGCGGGTCATGGTCTATCTGTGTGCCAAATGTCATCCAAATCCGTTTCCCCGTTTTAGCGTGAAAGCGTAACAAACAAACAACTTTTCACATTTATATATTAGCAGCGCCCCGCGGTTTCACCCGCGTAAGTCTCGAAAATCGGGGTAAAAAGTAATAAACTATCTGTATGCCAAACTGAATCTATCTGGTCAGTAGTTTTTGCGTAAAAGAGTAACAAACATCCATCCATCCATCCTCACAAACCTTCGCCGTCGCGTTTATAATATTAGTAGGATTAGTTAGGAACGCGTGCCTACCATGTGCCTACTCCTAGAAATTACGTGTAAATTGACAGGTTAGTATAAAATTAAAAAAAAAAACAAACAAACAATCGTTGCAACGTGATGTGAATCGGGGCCACGGTCACATATTAAAAACGCCTACATCACCGGCGTCTCGTAGTGACAAACCCAATGCCAACTGTTATAATATTAAAATAGATGCCATAAGATGACTGTTGCAATGATCTCATCATGAACACAACACTGGACAAACGAGCTCGTAAAAAGTTCGCTATGTATTGCGTGCCGGCTGGACACTCATTGAACCTACTTCCTACCTACAGGACCATTAATATGCAGGCTGATGTAATCAAAGACCTTGTTTTCTTATTTTTAATTCCTCCTAATAGTTTAGACGTACGATCAGTTGTAACTTTCTAACACTTCATAAGTTTTGCTGATGTAAAATACTAAATATAAAGTTGAAAGTATGTGATTTGACTCAAATGATTTTGTATCTGTGTATTCGTGAAGTTAAAAAGTGTCTCATTTGACAGTTATCGCCAAAAGTACTGGTTTTTTCTAGCAGAATGTAGGTAATGGAAACGTGATATTTGGAGCGTCGAATAGTTTTTAAGTCAGTTCTCTTCGATCCTCGGAACCTAAAGGATGTCTAGACTGATATCTAGTTAAATAGTTTGTTAAATATGGCTATCCTATACCAAGTTTGTATGTGTGCAAGAAGATAAAATTTATAAGTATTGCAATGAAAAAGGTGTATCATTTCACACTTATATTATAATGATTGTGTTGAAAGATGAATGGGTTGCCGAGCCGCTGAATTACTATTGTTGCGCTTCAAAATTATTTTGTACATTAGGTAATATATCTTATCACAAAAAAAATAATAACAAGTTAATGAATGGTATTGCTGAGAAGATCTATCAGGAATACGGCAATCCAATTTGAGCTCAATGGAATACAGGAAGCTCAATTTGTTTGATTTAAAAATACTGCATTTTTTTATAAAAATGGTAGGTACCTAATACCTAGCTGTCAGCGAAGGGAACAGACACGCAATTTCAGAGTGTGATGTCGGGAATTTCATTTTGTAACTGGGCTGAATTTAAATTACTTACATCACAGTTTGAAAATATATAACATTAGTCATTATTTAATCTCCGTCTTCTTATTAAATAGTTTCCTCGGCATAATTTATGCGAGCTTATCTGTCTGTTTTATATTTAAGTACCTACCTACTTAAAACAAAGAATTTAAGTGAGTATTTCGATCAGATTGTACAAGGTCAAATTAAATTAGCTAACAGAACTCCTCAGATGTGATGGGTATCGATATCTAATAGCGCTAAAACAAAAAATAAAGATTTTCTGCAGCAGCCGTTGACCAAGTGGTCAGATGTTACTTGCTTGTTGTTACCCATTACGCCCGCGGAGTTTCACTAGCTAATTTAATTTCACCTTGTACACCTACGAGAAAGACGAGGTTTTTCTAATTAGTATAAAAGTTTACATAGGTACCCTATACACTTAGCTTAGATTTGTAGGAAGTAAGTATCTACCATAGAGAAAAGAATGAAGGTACCTACCTTTTGGTCGTGCGGATGATACTTTGAATTGAATTTTAGAAACCACTCGGTAGTCAATTTTCTTGCTGTCATTAAACTTATGTCATTGTATTGAACTTTTTAACTACGACCACAGATTAATATTATTCTGTGCTACGACGTCCTTTAGATTTAATTTGTTTGTAAACAATGATTGTTATCTATGGTTATTTATATACGCCGAGGTAAATTAAACTAAATGAGCGTGAACTCCGAGAACAAAGCACTTTACTGAAACTGGAAGTTTAGTAAAAAAACATTAGGTAGGTAGACCTGGTCGAGTAAAAACGAGTTCTTAATAACAGCCGCTCTTGCCGCGGTTGGTGCGCGGATGGGTGACCATCTTAAAATACCAAAACCACAGAATAAATACTACCAAGACCCCCCCGTGCCTTGGAATCGAAAAGCACGTTAAGGCGTTGGTCGCGATATCATTCGTGGATCTTTGACAGTCGTTATGGATCTTCAGAAACCCGAAAGTTTGACAACCAGTCTTACCAAGGGGGTCTTAACTGGGTTGTGGAGCTCAGATAGGCAGTCGCTACATGTAAAATACTGGTAGGTATTCAGCTGCATCCGGTTAGACTGGAAGCCGACCCCAACATGTTGGGAAAAGGCTAGGCAGATGATGACCTAGTTGAGTAAAAACCATTAGCGGAAAGGAAATTTTTCTTTCATCATTTCGTAAACGTGAGTTAAAGGGGGTCAAACAGCGACTGTTTGGGTTCATGATTATTTCGGTTCCTTCTTACTAAAGGGTATCGTATTATCATACTGTGTGTAACTGGGTTACGATCGCGTAAACATAAACACGACCGTCCCATTCCCATACTTTCTCACGACAGCTGTTTTGCCTGTGGCAAACCGCCAATTCAGAATGGAATTTTTGACTGATATTGAGTTTCATTTATAAATTACTTAGTTAGGTACTTACTTAGCCAAATTTTTTTGCCTATTAAGTACCTACTTATGTATAAAAACATGGGATAGTTATGTAGGTAGGTACCTATTTACTTCTCCCATGCATTTTGTGAAAATCGTTGTTGCAATGTGTAAGTAAGTAGGTAAGTACCTATTGCTCACGTCATGGTAACGAAACGAGGTCATGCATCTGATTCAGTTCCCCATCAAAAGAAAATATATTACCTTACACCCTAATTGCGTAACACCCTTTCAATCACAATCCAAGAGTTTTAAAGGATATTGCTAATCTATTCATATAGGTTTGAAAAATTCGTCTGCTCAATAACGTAATTAACACAATTAACGTGGGTGAACTGACATAAAAAACTTTTTTACAAAAAAAAACATCCGACTTCCAAAAAAATACTACAAAGTGAAAAATAACTTTAATTTCGGAAGTTGGTGGCAAAAAACTAAAATACAGATGCAAAGGCACAGGTGTTTTTTTTTTGTAAAACAGTTTTTTATTTTTCACTTTTTAGTGGGTCAGTCTGTAATTTACTTAAGTTACAACAGCCTGATGTCAACGCTCATCACCTTTTACAAAATATTGCTTTTCCCGATACAAGGACATTAATAGTTGAGGAGTTCTCCCAGTAAGGAACCAGGAGAACTGAAACTGATGGTGAAGTCACGATCAGCTCCTCTTCAACATATGTATTGTGACGAGCATAAATTACTTAGCAATAATCGAATCGCAATCTGTGAAATACGTATTACTAAGTAGTTCCGATAGCCATCTGTGGTCTTCCTCATCAGTTCCACTTCACGAAATGGTGCTTTCCGGGAGCAAATGCACGAGTTACTAAAAAAAATACCCAAATCTCTATAGCTCTATAAAATTTTAAGGTTCCCCTCGATTTCTCTGAGATGCCATCATCAGATCCTGGCTTCCTTATAGTACCACCCTTGGGATATCTCCTTTCCAACAAAAAAAAAAAAAATATCATCAAAATCGGTTCTTAAACGACGAAGTTATCCGCGAAAACACATAAAAAATATGTATATTATATACGGTCGAATTGAGAAACCTCCTCCTTTTCTTGAAGTCGGTTAAAAATGAAACCCATTGCGATCAGTCGAAGCGTGGTTTAGCTCGGTGTGTAAGTGAAATGGCGTTATGGCTACTGAGCCCCCCGCCTCGACAATGTGGGAACCCACCGAATATTTTCGTTTTTACTGCACAATAATGAACAGTTTACGTATAGGTACTTAATAATATAAAACAGAAAATAGACGGTGCTACTTTGGATTTTTTTTATAACGAAAAAAAATCAAGTAAGTAATCATAAGTATTTCGGTTTTACCACAGCAGTAGACAATATACTCAGTCAAATAACACATTATGGAAAATCGAAATGATTTAACCATAAAATATACATTTGGTTTTATAAGAATTTTAAAAACACAAAATTTATCGTTTACGCAATTAAGTAGGTACCTACGCGGCTACAGTCTGTTCAATTTATTATAGTCTTACATATCGTAACAATAAAGCTTAAATATTATTAATAATACTTAGGTAGGCATTTCTGTTTGCGTGTCAGAAGGTTGTTTTGGATAAATTAAGCACCTAGAGGGCACGGCAGCGGTCGATGGCCGAAATTCGGCAAAACTGAGTGACATTGCGAAATGATGGCTAAAATAAAACGAAACATATGAAGTTGACGCTATAGGACTGAACTAAGTTAGCATTAGCGCAGAGAGCCTACAATGATCTTCGCGTACAGTATAATAAAGCCTTTAGGGTGCTCCCGCGGTTCTGTAGCGCATCGGGCATGTTGGCTGAAGCAGATACAGATAGCTTTCAAGCTATATGCGAAAAAGAACAGCATCCCTGATGCAAAGGATTCGGGGGAGCACCAACAGCATTTTAAAGGTGATAGTGAACAAGCCTGATTGCCCGTTCCTGGGGCACTGGACCCGTATGCACAGCTGAAGGTCTGGTGCCGCGGGAAGCGGACATAATTTTTAGGTTTTTGAATTAGTTTTAGTTTATTTTACTTTAATGAGAAATTTTACTAACATATTTTTGTAAGTGTTACTTAAAAACACTTACAAAAATAAGTTACTAACAACAATTGAATCATTTGTGTTCGATTTAAATAAATAAAAATGACAATGTTCGTTATTCAAGAATTGTTGTTTATCAGTTGAACAGTAGCAACGCATAAAACAGACTGCAATCATGATCAGTCACCGTAACCAACTGTCACGAGCACGACACAGCCGGTGTTTGTGATACAATTTTTTACCTAAAACATTTTTTGCCCATGCTTTTTATTTCTTATTGGAAAAAGCTTTCTACAAACTTTTTGCGGATACGGTTTTAAAGGGCTAATGCCAAACAGCAGCGAGCGCCAACGTTTACGTTATGATTATGAGTCAATGTTACAATAATGCGTTCAAAGGAAATAAAAGCTAAACAACAAGAGTCCTTAAGAATATGATGCTATTTCTGAGTTGTTTTCCGAGGGTAACAAAACAAGCGTAACCTATGAGCACCTCTAATCGTATGCTACTTCTCATCTTGATAAAAACTTTTTTACAAAAAAATACAACCGACTTTCAAAAACAACACTACAAAGTGATAAGAGTAGGTGTCTGGTTAAATTTATTTTCGTTATTTGCCACCGACATCCGAAATTAAAGTTATTTTTCACTTTGTAGTGTTGTTTTTGGAAGTCGGTTGTATTTTTTTCTGAAAGTTTTTATTTTTCACTTTTTAGTTGAAGTAGGTACCTACCCCACACAAATTCTAATACCACTACCTGCAAAAGAAAGTAGAACATCATCCATATAAAAGTGGGGAAAAAATACGTATTATTGAAGCTCAAAAACTACCCAAGCAAAGTTAATCAATTTTATATGGGACCAACTTTGAGGTTAAACCCTCTCGAATAAAACAAAAATTTTTCAAATCGGACACTGTAAAAAGTTATGCGTGGTCATAGATAATAAAAAAATTAAAAAAATTATTGAATTTAATATTACGTATTGAGAACCTCCTTTTTTTTCGTCGCAAAAAAAAAGTAAAAAAGTGGCAAGTGCCTTACCTGCTGATCCCAATATTTAAATCTCAACCTAGTGAAGAGATAGGTATCTAACCTCTACCTATTCAAATAAACACCACTATGCTTTGAGATGCAAATAAGTACAGGAAATTTAGGGGCAGCAACGGCTGTTTACATATTTCGAGATGGAGAGTGCAACTAATTCATGAATCGAAACTTTATCTACAGTAACTACTTTTAAAGCTAAAGATGACCACTGTTCATTCACCCAACGCGTGATCTAAGAAGATTGTACTTAGGTCAATGTAATTGATTGAGCGGAGATGTCACAGTTGTCGGACCAATTTAATTCAGTCTGGCCTGCCACTTGTTTATACACCGCCATTTGAATTGTGACTTATGTCTGTACATAGACTTATGTAAGTACGTAGCGGGCACACCATTATGCGAAGTGGAAGGAAAAATCGATAAAGTAAGCGATAGAAACTGGAACACCATACTTTGTCTTCGTTGTAAGTTATTACTAAATACAGTACAACATATAAACTCAAACTCAAACTCAAAGCATTTATTTCAAATAAACCAATTACAGGCACTTTTGAATTGTCAATGGGTCGGTCAGTCAGAAAGATGAAGCTAGTTGCCCATTCCAAAGCGTAGTAGATCCCTATGGAGAAGAACGGGCAAGAAACTCCACGGACACTCTTTTAAATCATAATATTTTTACAAAATATTGGTTACATCGTTCAAGTTGAAAATATACATGTGAGAACAATGTAGAAAGACGTGCACGTTAAAAAGCGTCCGTAATAAAAAGATAATAACTAAAACAACTAAATTAAATATTAAAATTAAAAATAAGCCATGGCAGCTAAGAGACGACCAGTCCCAACTGACGGCGCCCGTTCACGAACATGACGCATGGATCAGCACCAATTAGCTCAACCATTTTGAAGGGAACTTATTGATCCAACACATATATATATATAGGTAGATAGATACTCATTTATAGAGCATAGTAAAGCTAAAGCTTAGGAAATGATTTGAATGTTTGCTATTATTTCATTATCTTTTGCATTAAATTGCAAGGGAAAGTATTTAAAACCAGAACGAACGTAAACTTTCAGGCGGTGAAAAGTAATTTGGAAAAAGCAAAAAGAGTAGGTATGATCATCAAAAAGACCCGATAGAAAATCGTTGAGATTTTAGGACTAACTTACTGTGAGAGTGAGTGACTAGACAATCTCAGACTAGACAGAATGTAGGTACTTAATACATTCTGCAGTAAAATATTGTCCATTTTTTTCAATCAAAACTTGATTGATCTACGCAACAAATGAAAGTCTGATCGCATGACTGAATCACATCAACGCAAAGTTATTAGGTATTTCAAACCCCCTTTTAGAAAATCGGGCTGAGCAGGGGTTGAATAAAAATGCGGGTTTATTTATTAGACACATAATTCCTAAAACGTTTAAAATGTTTTAATCCAGAATAGATAAAACAGTACCTACCTTAGTGCGTACATATTATATGCCCGGTGACCGATCTTTATTACCAAAAATAAAATCTTAAAACTTCTAGGTACTCCGCCTCGTCTCGCATATCTTTATTCCTCTAGTCGCGCTTCGTAGATCTATGTCTATGAGCAACTTGATCATAGTCTAACCCTAACTCACCGCCATCTCATCGAAAATCAGGGTAATATTCGAGTCGAATTTCTGGCGTTCCCCAAGGTTCAATACTAGGCCTCCTTTCACAGGTTGCAGTCGACGATGCATGGCATGAACCTTTTCATTATTTAATATTGTTTTTTGTTTTCATTATGTGCCTTTAATTGTATATTATGAAATATTAATATTTATGTAAGTACTTATGTTTGCTAAAAACAGATGCCGCACCCCTCAGATGCACTGCACAGTCTAGCTACCAAATTAATATACAACAAATTATACCTACTCTCTCGCATATTATAAGAAGTCAAAAATTGTACGAGTATAATGGACATGGTGAAACCAACCGTGCTAATTTATTCTTTTTACTGGTCGGTTATTAATTATTTTTAGTTTCCATGAGCCGAATCAAAAGACTGAAGCAACAACATTTGTTTGTAATAATGAATTCATGCTCAAAAATAATAAAGTTAACGTCGTTAACGATGGTTGCTGTTATTTTGAGGTTTCAGATGCGTGAATACCTAATCTTACTGTATATAAAACTTACGCATAATATAAAATGGCCAACAGTCTACGTAAGACAGCAGAAATCTTTATAAAAATGTATGTGAGATTGGGTACCTACCTACTACCTAGGGCTAATGTGAACGAGTCTTTTGAATGAATAAATAATGTATTTATTCAAATGTATCGATAGCATCACACGAGAAACAATCGTAATATTAAAGGTTCCACGTATTACTTACAATACAATATGAAGTACTTATATGTATTATACTTAGTACAGCACCTTGAACGTGCCATGACCGGCTGAATAAGGACAGGTTTAAGAAGCAGAGGCTTACGGCAACAGGCTTAGGGCCATGTCTGTATACTTGCTACATTATACTCGTAGTCTGTTGTGCCGGGCCCGATGTCGTCACCGCTATAATCGGCGAAGGTCTGTTGCCTTGTGCCCGAACGCGACGGTGACGCCTGCGCGAGTCGCTTCACAAATATCATCGCATCACTAATTCAATCAAGTATGAACGGCAATTTTTAAACTGTGACAACGTTCTCACTAACATTGTCAAACTGATAGCCTGCTAGTGAAGGGCTAGTTCGGAAAGTGAAACTTCCAGTTTCGTTTTCCTGCTACAGTTTAGAACCTTCATTAATAAACAAACTAACGAGTCAAATGTTTGTTTAACAGAGCTGCAATTCTTCGTAGCGCGCATTCAAATAGCTTATTACGACACATAACGCTACTAATTAACTATTTAATTTCAAATCACGTTTCTTATTGCCATCGTTTGACACTAAGTGCATCTATATATGACTTAATTTGCCTATTCAGTATTCTCTTGAGAACTAAAAAAGGTCACACTTAAAAAGCTTCAATTTATAAAATTATAATATACTTATTACAAAAATTTATAAAATTTATTCAATTAAAATAAAATTTAAAAGCTTCAAAGCGGCTATTTCTTATGTTATTTATCTTGTGTAAATAAATAAATAAAAATAAAAATAAAATTGAATTTGAATATGTAAAAAAAAATAAAAATCGTTATCTCTACCAGTCTCTACAATGATGCGTTTCCACATAATACCTAATCATACTGTAGGTCAATGACGTAGGTAATACATCATTGGTGTAGTTACGGTAATGATAACCTTTAGCCACATATGAACACGTTGTATTGTACTAGATGTTGTTTAAGTTTATTTCATTCAGAGTGACTCAAAATACTAGTAGGTTAGAATTTAAATAACCGCTGTGTCTGACCGAAGGTTTATCTATAAAAATTAAAAGAGAAGTCCTGACTGACTGACTGACTCATCAGCGGGGTTCTCTTTATAATGTAGACAAGGAATAAGGAAGGATTTTCGTTCCCATGAGATATTTTCCGACATCCACGCGGGCGAAGCCGCGGGCAAAAGCTAGTCTAAAAAGCCGGCCAAGTGCATGTAGGACCACACACAATGTAGTTGGGATGAATTTATCCCAAGAATAAACTTAACATTGTAGTTGAAAAACATGTTTTTCCATACATTCAAACTGTAAATGTAAGTTTGTACACACAATATTGAGAGATTTACCATGTTATTTTAAGACCACAGACTTCTTATAGGTTCACCTGTACAGGTAAAGAAATATTTTCTGTATTTTCTTCTAAATTTTAGGCTCAGTAGTTTCGGAGATAAAGAGGGGTGGTCAATTTTCGTCTATTTTCTTAAATAACTTTAAAACAATTTATTTTAAAATTTTAATAAAAATATATCTAAGACCCTCATAGACCCTTTCATTTGATATGTAACACGGTAACATAGTTTTCAAAACCTTACCGTGTGACATATCAAATGAAAGGGTTTAATATATATATTTTTTAATTTTCTTATTTGCTCCCCAAAAGTGACCTCCATATTCAAAATTCATTTATTTACCCTTCCGTGTTTGGGTCACAGAAATTCGTATGTGTACCAAAATTAGATTCGGAGCAAATTGGCTGTGACAGACGGACAGACAGACAGACACACGAGTGATCCTATTAGTGTCCAACACACTATGCCGAAGGTACGCGACCGAAGTTCCACGGCTGATTCAACAACAACGTAATTTCGGTCGTAATGTATCGTCAGTAATTTAAATAGCATTGCAGGCGTAATCATGCCGAACTTCGGTCACGTACCTTCGTCATAGTGTGTTTAGACACTATGGGTTTCCGTTTTTCATTTGAGGTACGGAACCCTAAAAATAGGTAGGTAATCTACGGTGGATTTATAACTAATTAAGTACCTAGGCACCTACTATCTGCAAATAAGGCTCAAGAGTGGATTAGCATCCACTAGACTAGACTAGAGAAAGTAGAGTACCTACCTAAACTACTCAAAACTAAATAGGGCCCACCGTGTTTTTTTGCTTCAACTTAAAATTGAACCGAAATATTCAGTTTTTATGAATGTACAAGTTTAAAGTGAGCATTCAGGAATAGTGTAAACAGAAACAATAGAAACATTGGTTTATTTTGTTTAATCAAAACCCAAAATAACACTGTTTAGGTAAATTTACACAAAATAAAAGAAAAACATAATCTTGTAAAACACAACTATTCTGGAAAAAAATATGGGGCTTGTTGTTTTTTAATAACGAGTGGGTCCTCCTCTGCTCCGTATGCACTCTCTGAGCCTATCTGGGACACTTTCAATCAAGTGGATCACGTTTACTTCCGGTATTTGTTCCCAACAGACTTTCAGGGCGTTAATGAGTTCCTGCTGGCTATTCACATCACTGTAATTTTCTTTCAGCGTGAGTCGATCTTTACACCTTATTGACGGTTTTTGTTTTTTTCTTTTCAAGTATTCTAGTATTTGTATTTTATTTTATTTGATTTTATTCCCCTTGCTATTTTTAATTGATATCCGTGGGTATGTCCGTGGCATCACACAGGCCCTATCAGAATACCAGCGTTGCGGTATTTATTTTTTAAATATCGCAGCTTTATGCTGAGATGGGAGCCTTTTTGGCCTCGCACAGGTCTCTTTTTTTTTATTCTGATTTCTTTTTTTTGTTTTTTTGCTTTTTAATGTTTATTTTGTTACTTTTATATGCTTTTTTTTAACTGTATTTCCTGTGCGTGTCCCAAATAAAATATTTTTCTTTCTTTCTTTTGAGCTGATCCCATAAATGTTCGATGGGGTTGAGGTCGGGACTCATGGCTGGCCATGGTAAGATGGTGATATTGGCTTCAGAGAGTGCTCTTTGTGTAACGCGCGCTGTGTGTGCGCGAGCATTGTCATGCATAAAGACAAAGTTATTGCCCACTCTTTGTGAAAATGGGATGACATGAGGCCGGATTACTTGCTCGATGTAACTGGCGGCGGTTACAGTACCTTCATTTAAAATTACCAGCTCTGTTTTGCCATATAAGCTAATTCCACCCCATACCATAACACTGGGACCCCCAAATCGGTCTGTTCCATGGATGCACGGTTCAGAAAAACGTTCCCCTTCTCTTCTCCACACGCGTATCCGCCTGTCGTCACTATAAAACTTCACTTTACACTCGTCCGTAAAAAGCACGTTCCTCCAGTTATCCATGGTCCATTCCAAATGCTCGCGGGCGTATCTTAAGCGTGCCGCACGATGAGCCCTCGTCAGTTTCAGTCGAATAGCACGTACTCTGGAGCGTTGTCCATCTTCGTGAAACCGATTCCGAATGGTTTGATCGCTGACTCTAGTTCCTGTGGATTGCCGTAGTCGAGTTTGTAAGGTCCGAGCGGTTACAGTACACTCCCGACGTGCAGTTAACCTCAGGTATCGGTCTTCCTGGGCAGTTGTAGCCCTAACTCTTCCTGTGCCCGGTCTCCTAGCTACACTTCCGGTCTCCTGATACCGTTCCCAAACGTTTCGGATGGCTCGTCGTGATACACCGAGGTGCATAGCCACAGATCTCTGAGACTGTCCCTCCTGAAGCAAAGCTACTGCTCCTGCAGCGGTTTCCATGTCCATATGTCGGCGAGAACCAGGCATATTGATCACAATGAATACAGGAATGAAACAAAATCGTTAAAAACGTGAGTGTTCCACAACAGCGTTTAGTGTAGACTGGAAACATAAGTGACTGAGAATTTGTGCAATCGATGTTTTTTCGAGTACTTCAGTTTTTTAGCTACCCTCTTGAAAACAATATGAAAGCTGTCGGAATAAACATTGATAAACGCTCCTAAACATGTCAGCTTGACGGTTAAATGCATAACTTTGTCAACAACTACTTAAATAATTATATTTAGAACAAAATAGGGACTAATTTGAGGTGGGCCCTATTTTGTTTTGAGTAGTTTATATTATAGATCTTGAGTCTACTAGACAGACTGCACGGTACATTTCGCGACTCAATGCAATTTGGCGATTCACCAACATTCCTGCTAGGCCACTCTTCCGCATGCTCGCAGTGCTCTTTTCTTCAAAGGACAGCATTTCATTCGATACGAACGAAAACTATTTTCAGCGACAGCTGGTCAAGGAGCTTTGATGATTGTATTATTTTTTTGTCATATCCGGCATTAGGGGAGCTTCCAAAATTGGAAGATTGATGGAAATGAATGCGAGCCAGGAACATACAGTCCTACCAACTTATCTGTGAACTGAAAGAGGACGGCACCGTCGATCCTTTGTTGCTAATTAATATAAGGTGCCCAAAATTGAGTAAGTTTTCAAGAAGGAAATTTCACATTAGACATAATCGGTAAGAATAATAAGAATTACAGTTTTTACAAATTAAAAACAATGATACTTACCTTTATAAAAAATAATAAAATAACATGACGGCCGTAGTTCCAATTTTCGCCATTTCACAGATAAGTTGGTAGGAGTGTACCTACCCGTGCTGTGACTGAAAAAAAACCAGTTTCTTTGATGTCAGTCAGATTCGCTTAGCCGGAAGACGATAGCTTAATTAGAATAAATGAATGGGGAAGACGGATCGTGAATTGGCAGTTCGTTGAACTGTCATGTATGTCCCGTCGAGACTCGAGACGCGACGAACGACGATACATAAAACATATTATAATACCCAGGGGAGAGTGTAGGTGGGCGCGTCTGCACCGATAAGAACTCGCCGTCACGCTGCGAACATCTGGGCCATACGTCGCATTGTTTCACCTACAACTACTTAGATACAAAGAAATGCTAACAATTCTTGGCCTATAGAACTCTCCAAGAGAGCAAAATATGCTAAACACTTTTTAAATATACTGAAATTCTATAATCACAAGGAGCTAAGTCTATACTTCCCAATGATATTTTTATACTTCCACTATAAATTATAAAGGTATGGTAGCTAGGTACTTCAACTGTTATCTCGCTACTCGCAAGTCCCAACTTCTCATAACGATTTAATTAATTAATAAATTACAATTACTCATCGTGGGTGTTCTTACGACACATCACGTATTGCTCAACTCTTCAAAAGCATCATTGTTATTTTTGTAACAAATGGTCCGTTTATTGGAGACAAAAAGAAAACATCGGCTAACATTGTTATGAATGCAAGTGATTCATTTGGTATTAAGTGCTATCAGTTAAACTCTGACCAACTCCATGAACATTATCTATCTATATTCTATCATAAATTTGTTGACTACGTCTTTCTGTACATTGGAAATAATTCCAAAAAAATAATTGGGTTGCCCAACAGATGCCATTTCTTTAATTTAAAATTGAGAAATCAATCAATCAAAAAATAACAATCAAACAATTTGAAATTGATTGATTTTTTTTTTCAAATTTTTGTCTGTTTGTATGTGAGAGATAAGGGCCGGTTTTTTGATCCGTACCTAGTTAACTAAAAATAAAATAAAATAGTAGTCGTAATAGTTAAAAATACCTAGTACCTAAGTAAAAAGTAACTAAAAATAGTAAATTCACATTTTGCCAAAATTTAACCATTATACTTGGACTTTTAATCGTATTCAGTAACTTGACAGTTGAAAGGATAAGTTCCTGACAATAAAACTTTTTTACAAAAAAATACAACCGACTTCCAAAAACAACACTACAAAGTGAAAAATAACTTTAATTTCGGAAGTCGGTGTCTGGTTAAATGTATTTTCGTTTTTTGCCACCGACTTCCGAAATTAAAGTTATTTTTCACTTTGTAGTGTTGTTTTTGGAAGTCGGTTGTATTTTTTTGTAAACAAGTTTTTATTTTTCACTTTTTAGTTGTGGTACCTACCCCACACAAATTCTAATACCTGCAAAACAAACTAGAACATCATCCCTATAAAAGTGGGGAAAAAATACGTATTATTGAAGCTAACTCAAAAACTACCCAAGCAAAGTTAATCAATTTTATAAGGGATCAACTTTGATATACAGGGTGTTTGGTGCATCGTTTGCCAAATTGAATTGGCCGAAAGAAGAGGTCATTTGCTATCGCTTCAGGCTCAAGTACTCATTTTTGGCCACACCGGTTTTTTTATTACAACTTTCTAATTTTTATTTTGAAAAAATCCAAAACTCAGCATTAAAGCTTAAATTAAAAAAAAGTTTTAAGTGTAGTCGTCAAATTTCATTTTTATTTACATATGTACTGTTGTATGGCTCTATCAAATTTAAAATTACTTGCCAGTTACATCTAGTTTTTTTTTAATAAATCACAAAGTTTTTGGAAAAATAAAAAATGAACTTAAAACTCAACTTTAAATAGCTATAAAAAAAAAAACTAAAAGCGATCGGGATCTTCGAATTATTTTAAAATGTTCTCTAGTCTATCCCCTTTCCAACGGTATGTAATGTGTTAAAAAACTCTTTTAATATCTTTAATAATTAGCTAAATGTGTAGTCGAGACACATCAGGCTGATATTGGATATTACGTTTAAAACACTAGTTTTCGCATAAATTACATGCTATTAGTAGATAGATACTGTTATCTCACGTCTTACGTAGTCTCTTATCTCGTTCTTACATAGGGAACTTTCCTCGAAATTGAAAAAAAAATACATTATTACAAAAATAATCATTTATTAATAAGTAATTTAATTACATACTAATCTTACAAGAATTAGAATTTCTGCAAACAGAGTTGCCCTTATTATTAGCTGATTTGCCAATTTTCAGTGAAGACAGGTCTTTTGTTTTCCAACATGACGGTTGTCCCGCTCATTGGAGAATAACCGTCAGGGAGTACTTGAATGATGCATTCCCGGACTCATGGATTGGGAGGGATGGCCCTATTCCTTGGCCTCCACGTTCTCCAGACTTAACTCCGTTGGATTTTTACGTCTGGGGACGGGCCAAAGAACTCGTCTACGCCACGGAAGTTGAGACAAGAGATGATTTAGTCCAACGCATTGAGGCGGCTTTCATGACGATCAAAGCAGAAATGCGTTTACGCACCACTACAGTTGAGATAAGACGAAGATGTCGCGCGTGCATACGCAATAGTGGTAGACAGTTTGAACAAGACTTGTAAGATTAGTATGTAATTAAATTACTTATTAATAAATGATTATTTTTGTAATAATGTATTTTTTTTCAATTTCGAGGAAAATTCCCTATGTAAGAACGAGATAAGAGACTACGTAAGACGTGAGATAACAGTATCTATCTACTAATAGCATGTAATTTATGCGAAAACTAGTGTTTTAAACGTAATATCCAATATCAGCCTGATGTGTCTCGACTACACATTTAGCTAATTATTAAAGATATTAAAAGAGTTTTTTAACACATTGCATACCGTTGGAAAGGGGATAGACTAGAGAACTTTTTAAAATAATTCGAAGATCCCGATCGCTTTTAGTTTTTTTTTTATAGCTATTTAAAGTTGAGTTTTAAGTTCATTTTTTATTTTTCCAAAAACTTTGTGATTTATTAAAAAAAAACTAGATGTAACTGGCAAGTAATTTTAAATTTGATAGAGCCATACAACAGTACATATGTAAATAAAAATGAAATTTGACGACTACACTTAAAACTTTTTTTTAATTTAAGCTTTAATGCTGAGTTTTGGATTTTTTCAAAATAAAAATTAGAAAGTTGTAATAAAAAAACCGGTGTGGCCAAAAATGAGTACTTGAGCCTGAAGCGATAGCAAATGACCTCTTCTTTCGGCCAATTCAATTTGGCAAACGATGCACCAAACACCCTGTATAACCCTTTCGAATAAAACAATTTTTTTTCAAATCGGACGACTGTAAAAAGTTATGCGTGGTCATACATAAAAAAAAAAAACACTTTTTTTCGTCGGTTAAAAAAGGAAATGGGTGAAAAAAGAATTATCGAAACTGCCTTGATGTGTTTAGAGCTTTAATTGAAACACGTTATATTCGTTTATAACTTTATACCATAATATAAACGATAAGCAGGTCATTTAAAAACGAAAATTATTTTGCTTCGAACTGTCAAGTTATTGAATACGATTAAAAATCCAAGTAGGTAGCTATAGTTTATTTTTAACCATTGGTTGAGTTAACTACGGATCAAAACAAAACGGCCCTTGGTTGTTCAAGTATCACGTAAAAAGTACTGAATTAAGATGGTTAATAACTTTTATACTCAAGTATTGTGTGAAACTTGGTACCTAGGTACCTATACATAATAGTTTTTATTTCATCGCAATTGCTTCAATTTAACAAAACATTAAATGAATCTGGGGGCACGGTCCCCGCCGGCCAAGACGAGCCAAAAATAAAAAGCACGTACCGCTACCTTTACCTACCGTAGCACCTACCTTTTCTAGACGCGTTTCGTCGTTATTTCAAACCCTCATAGCTTTGGCCTGGATAATGCTAGAGAGCTCAAATTCTCAGCATATGATGTAGTTAGCAGACTTATTTAAAACACATCGCTTGTCTAGGCTTTATACTTTGGATTTTATTAATACCATACGTCGATTTCGTCACTGACTCACTCACTCACTTATAAAAATCTCTAAGGCCCTAAGGCGAAGTCCTAGACAGCGGTCGTATGCCGCCGGGTAGGATTTGCACAAAAGCAACCAAAAAAATAAGAAACCTGTAACTTTCACCCTCCAACGCCCTTAAAGTGCCTTAAATTGTGGGTTCAAAATGTATGGATGTATGGAACGGCCAGTTCCATTGAATTATTGCATGACACAACATTAAAAAGCATAAGCATGTGACTTAATTTCTTTCGATAAGCCCATAGCATAGGATTGTCTGTGCGACGGCCGCGAAACGGCCAAGCCGTACATCGTAAAGACGCATATTATCTCTTTGCCGAGATTAAAAAAAAACATTCACCTCCGAATACGGTGTGAATTGAACCAATTTGGACTAAGTATAGATATAACTTATCTGTGGCAATTTTAATTCCCGCGCACGTGTTGGAAAATGAAAAATCGCACGCGTATGAAATATATTGCATTGTGATGTGGTGAACCTAGTCGTAGTGCGATATGAACCAGTTTTCGAGGAAGTGTATTGAAAAAAGTATTTCTTGCACGCCAGCAGTTACTTTCTTCATAGCCAACGAAAAAAGTTTCTTCTTCGTTGTTTATGTATATGCTAATATATATAGCTATCATAACAAATGGAAGTAGGTAGGTATATAATATAAACCAAGGGGAAACCTTTATTATACACGGTGACTTCCAGGACGTGGTAGTGTGACCCATTTGCAATTATAAGCACCCCATAAAGCTTAAGTGAAAATTCACAGGATTCAAGAAAACCCAATTTTTATGTAGGTATATTTGAAAATTTCCCAGATTTCCTCACTAAATATCACTTTTCTCTAACCATGGTGAAACCGCTTACCAAAAGACGCTCAACGACTTGTGCTCTGCACCCTAATTGCGTAACACACTATTGATCGGAATTTGCACAGAACAGATAAAGGGAATTTGAATCATTTTGAAAAAAAAATGGTAATCCATTGCTTCATTAGTTCGAAAAATTTGTCTGCTCGACAAAGTAATTAACGCAATGAATGTTGCCGAACTGCCAAATTGAAACCAACTCCGATTGATAATGTGTTACGCAATTAGGGTGCTGGTCTGGTCATGACAAACAGGTGCACAGGATAAATAATAGTACTAACGTACCTGGGTGCCTAACGTGTGCTGGATTGCTGGGAGCTTAGAAAGTAGCGGGATGGCATAAACCAGTTAATTAATTCATCTATCAAACAATTTTTAAATATTACAACAATTTGCAAATTCGACTTTTGTCAGCATTAGGTATCGACTGTCCACAGAAAAGATAAAGAGGAGATTTCATCGGCACCTCTAAATGTTTGTACCTCGTTATGAAGAGGTCTTCCCCGTAATTTGTCATAGTAAAATTTCGAGATAACTGAGTCAAAGTTCACGTACGTCGTCGTCGTCGTCGTTCGTCGTACTACCTAGATGATTTTTGAAAATGGTTAGTAAAATTCTTCCTATAGGTACTTAACTGTTTGACGTTATAGAAAATTTGGTTACATCGAAAAGTTTGTTAAGAGCATGTGATACCTCAGCTCAAATTCATATTTTGCCCCCACTTCCCCGCGCCGGGTATCACTCTATCCCACTCTCACATTTATCTCTCTCATCTTTACTGTATATTAATTTCAAAGTGAATACTGCAGAATTGTTGAAACTACAGCCATTCATAATAAGACAATTTTCGCAATCTGAGGTAATGCAGGCCCTTAAAATATAAGGTAAGTACCATGTAAGTACCCAAGGGAATAGCAATGAATGCCATTCAATTTGAGAATTTAGAGAAAAGTGAGAATTAGTGACGAATTCTGTGTTTCCAAAAATACATAAAATTTGGGTTTTCTTGAATCCCATGAATTTTCGCCTAGGCTTCATGTTGTATTTGTTGCAAATACCTAGGTCACACACTACCACATCCTGGAAGGAATAAGTAGGTACGTTAAATTACAATTCACCTTGTTTAATGGTTTTCCACTTCTCTTGGTAGGTAAGGTGCATTCGCTTTTGATAGGTTTGAGTTGTAAGCACAGAACCATTGGTTGTAAATAAACAACAAATCGACTTCATGCGCCATATGTAATCATGAGTCATGAATATACGTATGAAATGCATAGGTAGGTAATTACCTAAGCTTTTTTACCACAAATGTTGCTGCAAAAGCAATGGTCGATTTGTGAGCTTGTGAAGCATTCATTAAGTATTTCACAGTGATATGATAAGTCCTAGTTACTAAGCACGTGTATCATATTATTACTATTTATGTTACGAGTACACATCATAAACCACATTGTGTGCCTATACATATATGTGAGCGTACCATGGCATGGCATGGTCGCTACGGTGGGTGGCAGTGGTAACCGCCAAAGTTTTTATTAGCACATTGAACGGAAGTCGTGCGTGATGCCATTACTACACAAAATGTGCTATATTTTTTAATCAATCGACACAAAATGGAACCCGTGTGAAACTGAACACGTGTCTTACTCAACAAATCATTTTGTAGATTATAATTTCCGAAAATTATTCTAGCTATTTTTGTTTATTGGATAATGCTGGACTAGCAGTGGCATAAAGTAATAGGTAGGTAGGTACGAATTCTCTCAAATTGAGATGGACATAGATGACCTCACGGGCTCGTCAGACCCCAATTTAGGTATATTATGGATCTGTTTACGACGTGTATGGCTGAGGAGTGTATACTGGAACGGCATCGGCATTAGCATAATTGGAGGTCGGCAGCCGCAGCCGCGGAACCGGTTAGTTCGTGGTACGAATGTGACGTCAACACTGACATCACCATACGCCAATTCCATAAAAATAATGAAAGTTGGACTATTGGAAGGATATTTTTTAAATGAACACCCACGCACACGTGGTTTACGTAGATCTTGAAGAAGACACTGAGATGGATAATGAAGCATATTGTATAAAACTTGACTGGTAACTGGTAAAAGTTGTACATACGTCTGGTGTTTTGATTTTAATTAAATTGAAGAGAAAGTCTGGTGTGTGTGACGGTGTTTAATTGTTTTATTTTTAGTTAATTGAGCAACCTCTCGTTTAATTAATTGACTAGTCGACGGCTTTAAATATTTATAGCCATTCATGATGGTACCCTGAGAATAATCTGCGATTCACCCGCAGTCACTGAAAACATTCCCACATGTAAATAATATAGCCGTGTAATACACGTACAAGGTGCGGCCTTCCACCACCTAGTTTTTATTAATTAAACTGTCATCAACAGTCAACACAAAATCTGGTATCTAGGTCGGCGCACCCACCACGGCTTACAGAGGTGGTCAAGCCCAACCCCACCGCTACCCGCCGCCACCGCCATCAGAATATTGTATACACGCTTCTTTCATATATCTATGTATACACGGGACAGTCCACAGTACCACGTAGGTATAATAATAATCATAAAGGTGTTATTGTTCCAAGGTATACTGTAATAATTAATAAAGAGTCGCACTTTAGTCTATTAGGTAACTTTATAATGCTGTTACGAGAAGTCTAATTAATTATAGAAATTACCCAAGTTTTGAAGCTATGAAAACTTCTTTGATTCTCTGGGCCTTAAATTTTTCCAAATCAGAATTTATAGTCCTCTGGGCCTGGATCTTCATGTCTGTGATTCCAACAATACGAATTCTAGGTTACTTGTAGAAAGTGCTATTATACAATGAGGAAAAAAGTCGGAAGGTGTCCGTAGGATACCCGCTTGGAACGAAGATCCATTCGCTGTATCATCATCTGCCTAGCCTTTTCCCAACTATGTTGGGGTCTGCATCCAGTCTAACCGGATGCAGCTGAATAGGCACCAGTATTTTACATGGAGCGACGCTGTCTATCTGACCTTCACAGAAGAGCCATCTACTGCCTATATGGTTGCAAGTTTCTCAAGAAAACATTTCACAATTTCTGTCAAAAATCCTTTATGTTACGTACCTACTTGAAAATAAAAAGTGTAAGGAAGCAAGTTCTGTATTCTGAAAATATTTTTGAATACTTGCTAGCGGTGAATCGAACAATGACGATAAAAATGACAAAAACATATTTTTGTAATTTTATGACTTCAATCAACAGGGTCAGTGATGAAGATCAAACAAATGTCTTGGCAACAACCTGAAACTGAATGTTTGTATTTTTCTTACAAATTCCAAAGTGATGCTAATGCATCTGTAATTATTCTGAGAAATGGAAATGAGATAAGTAGTATGAAGTCGGGGCAGAAAAATTGTGTCCCTATCAAAAGAAATCTATCAATGTCGGGTAGGTACCCTACTGAAGGTAGGAGTGGCTTGGACATATTCATGTCAAATAATTAAGAAAAAAAAACTTTTTTACAAAAAAATACAACCGACTTCCAAAAACAACACTACAAAGTGAAAAATAACTTTAATTTCGGAAGTCGGTGGCAAAAACGAAAATACATATAATCAGACACCGACTTCCGAAATTAAAGTTATTTTTCACTTTGTAGTGTTGTTTTTGGAAGTCGGTTGTATTTTTTTGTAAAAAAGTTTTTATTTTTCACTTTTTAGTGGTTCACATGTGCTTACCCCTTCACAGCGTACTGGCGTGATGTTATGTTATGAACTGGTGTGAACAACAAACAGACATGAGATTTCAGCAATCCCAGTCCATTTGCTATCATTTATTGAGGAGTTCCGTTGCCTATCTCAGAAGTTCTTCATCAGGTCTTCACCAAATTGAAATGGGACCACTCCAAGAAAGTACTCTTCCAAAAACTATCCAAATCGCTTCAAGTGTGCCTATAAAATTGGAAGAGTTTTCTCTATTTCTCCAGGATCCCATCATCAGATCCTGACTTGATGATCATGGGACCACCTGGGAAGTATACCCTTTCAAACAAAAAAAAAATAATCCAAATCGGTCCAGCCATCTTCGAGTAATCGGGGAACATACATAAAAAAAAAAAATAAAAAAAAAAAAAAAAAGGTTCCGACGAATTGATAACCTCCTCCTTTTTGAAGTCGGTTAAAAAATGTAAAAGAGTAGATACATAAATAGATAAATTTTCTAACTTAAGGCTTTGATTCACACCCCAAAGAGCTTAAAATTACTGTTGCACTCTGCCGCTGCTTTGAAGGCAAATAAGTAGGCGGTGAAAGAAGTGAAGGTAATTAATGCAATGTTGCAAATTGCGCTATTATTATTCTACGCCCCCACACTACCGTGCATGGTGGAAGCGCGGGAAGCGCCGGGTAATGGATGTTAAACTTGTATTATATTTATTTATCAGTATAGCTTATAGAAACGGGCAACAATCTACTTATAAACAGCTCAGCTGTTTTTTCCGAAACAAAAACTAATCTGTCTTAATCTATCTATCTATACAGGGTGGAATTTTCTAACATCACCTGGAGGGAAAGAAAGTACTCTAAATACATAAATAAATAGGTACCTCTCTAGGATTAGTACATGTTACGAAACCTGTTTGAGTTTTATTATTCTCCGCTTCCTCTGTCTGTATTCTATTTACTGTGATTCTAGTCTAGCAATGTATTTGAATCAAAACTAACGCCAAGTCTAGATAATTTTCTACGTCTTTTAAAAATTGTGTTGCGCTCTATTACTAATAAGTAGTCTGTATAATAGGTACCTACTTGGGCTTCACACACGGCGAAGAACATTATTAAAAAAAGTAGTAACTACATAAGTACTATATTATTACTATCTATTACTACACTTCTGGACACATCTTTTGGCCCACCTTGTATTTTCAGTTTCGTTTGGTCCTAGCTAAAATTTTATATTAGGTCGAGCAAAAAGTTTTTATGCAGTTTTGAACCTGGCACATTCACAATTTCATTCAATAATCTTTTTTTGAATTTCGAACACAGAATTTAAAGAAACAAAAGACAATTTGGAGCCTGTTTGTTGATATCAAACAATCGAATACTAAGAAAACTTGGTTTTATTGGTTTACTTGGATTTAATTCTTGAAAAAGTGATTGATATCTTTGGTTTTGCAACAAACATTACTTATTCTTAACATTAAGGTGAGGTTCTATCAATAATCTATGGATACTTCACCTGAAGTCGCCGCCCAAGCTGTGGCACTTATTCAGGCCGGACACAGCCAAAGAAACGTGAGTGCTCAACTTAATTTAAGTCGATCTGCGGTCCGAAATGTTTATCGGAGGTACCTAGAGACTGGCGGCTTTGTTCGTCGCCAAGGAAGGCCACGATCTCGGGTCACAACTGAAAGGCAGGATCGATTCATCGTGACGACCAGCTTGAGAAATCGTCACCTTACCTCCATTGAGATACAAAACCAACTTCGCGACTTCCACGGAGTATCTGTGAGCGCTCGAACTGTTCGGAGAAGGTTAAAAGAACGCGATATGGTACCACACAAGCCAGCTAATGGCCCCAAACTAACGCGAGCCCACCGAACAGCGCGCCTTCCTTTCGCACGCAGTCATTTAAATTGGACACAGCAAGATTGGAGCCGTGTACTCTTTTCTGATGAGTCTAAAATTGTGTTACATGGCAATGATGGAAGGAAGAAGGTCTACCGACGTAAGGGAGAGCGTTTCGCACAATGCTGCTTTGAAGAGAGGGTTGCTTATGGCGGTGGCTCATGGACTGTCTGGGGCGGTATATCCGCGAGCGGCAAAACTCAACTTGAGGTTGTTTCAGGACCACGGCTGCCAATATTAAATGCTGAAAGGTACATTCGTGAGTGCTTAGAACCTCACGTGATACCATACGCGGACTATGTGGGCCCAAATTTCCTTTTTATGCATGATAATGCAAGAGCCCATGCGGCCGGCATCGTCAGGGAATATCTTCGGGATGTGAACATCACAGTTATGGACTGGCCAGCCAGAAGCCCAGACATGAACCCCATTGAGCACATGTGGGACGAGCTAAAAAGACGTGTTAGGGCTCGTCAGCCAGTTGCCCAGACGATGCAGGAGTTGAAAACTGCCATAGAAGAGGAATGGGAGATGATCCCTCAAAATTTCATAGAGCGGTTGATAAACTCTATGCCTAATCGTATGAGAGCTGTGGTAGATGCCCATGGAGGCAACACGCGTTATTAAATTAAACCTTTATTTGATAAAACATGTTTTTTATTCAAAAATCAATTGCCTTTAACAAGGCACATATCCGACTTGTTAGGCGTAGCTCCATGTCGTATGGTATTCTGAATTCAAATTTAAAACAATACGATCGAAAAAGATGGTAAAATGTATCAGGTTTAAAACTGCATCAACAGTTTTTGTTCAATCTAGCAATCATATTTCGGTAGGGGCCATCGAAACCTAAACTCTAAGCTGGGCCAATAGATGTGTCCAGAAGTGTATTATATGTATACACATATATATATATATAAGTCAATTGCGAAGATACTAATCGCTCACTATACGTTTGTATGAACTATCACGAACGGCTAAGATACTAAGCGGTAGAATGGGGTTACTTTGATAACAACTTTCGACTTACGAAAAACTAATTTTATTCGGTGTGTGAATAAGGTTTTGTTGGTTTACCGGATAGTGGGCTTGATGCCTCCAAAAGTAACCTAATACTTATCGATTTTTTCATAAGACGAAAGTTTTTATCAAAGTAACCCCATTCTACCGTACCTATATATTTTCATATTACACTATCGAGCGATATTGAGATGCGAAATATCCTATCCTAATCAAGAGAGAATAATTCGAGCGGATATATTATTATCGTAACTTTAGTGTGTGGTGTGATACCTTAAACTTTAAAGTTATGATACTATAATATTTTATATCCAATAGTATCTTCGCCGTGTGTGAACGCCAGCACCTTTTTACATTACTTCACCCCCGACGCCAAGCCTAGTAAAAATTATATGTGGTGGGCATTTTAGTAAGGAAACAATGGCGTTCAAAGGGATAATCTGTAAGTCGGTCATTAAGATTTAATACATGACCAACCACCGCCCGTAGAGGCACAAGACTTTTATATTCTTGTGGTAGAGGCATTCGCAGCCTTGCATACTTGTGAGCGATATTACACTTCTGGACACATCTTTTGGCCCACCTTGTATTTTCAGTTTCGTTTGGTCCTAGCTAAAATTTTATATTAGGTCGAGCAAAAAGTTTTTATGCAGTTTTGAACCTTTTTTTTTTTTTTATATCTTTATTAATTTATAGAGAGTTTGATCAGTATGACCATGTCACCCTCATAGGGGCATTCTATGTTTATCGACGCTTAATACCTAGATGTACAATTTTATATAATTTTTTTGCTGACCTGGACAAGGGAGCAGCCAATATACTATTATACATGCCAACATTAATAAAATTAAAACCATATTCTATGAAATAGTTACTCCTCTCAACCTCGTTCCGGACACATTCCGCTAGAATATGAGTGGTATCCTCTACCTTATCACACTCAGAACAATTGGGCGAATCAGTCTTTTTCATTAAAAAGGTGAAGCTATTCAACGGAATATGTCCCGAACGTAGTCTGAAAGCAGTCACAATCTCACTTCTATGCATATCTGTACCCACAAACCAAGGAAATCTGGACAGGCTATGTTGAATGGTTCTGTACCAAATTCCCTTGCTTAGCGACCTCTCATCAAAGTATTCTTTCCATAATTCTAAACACTGGTCGCGAACTCGATACAAGAGGTCACTAAACAAAGGAAAACATTCAACAAATATTCCGTCTGAGATAGCCTCTTTTGCTAAACGATCTACTTCTTCATTTCCATACAAGCCAATATGGGACGGTACCCATTGAAGAACAATTCTTTTGTCTTGGATCTTACCAATAGAATCTAAAATTGTATAGGCTATCGGAGCACCTCGACAATTCGAGGTGCATCGAGCCAGGTGTTGCAGAGCACTCCTAGAATCAGTCAATATTACATAATTTCCTGATTCGAATGACTGAATGTATGAAATAGCCTCTGAGATCGCTAGTAGTTCAACGTACATTATTGAGATTTTTACACTTGATCTAAATTTCATAGATGCCTTCGTTTGTGGATCAAAAATAGCCCATCCCGACTCGTTACCTTCCTGTGATCCATCAGTATAGATTGAGTAAAAATGTAAATAATTAGCATTTAGATACTGATCACAAATTTCATGTATGTTGCTACATATATACTGATGTTTCGGTTTGTCTATAACATCTATACAAGGTTTTACTACGCTGGATAGGTCCACACTGCTCACCCATGTGTTCAAAGAAAATCTATCTAATTGCTGCGATGAAAGTATAGGGTAGTCAATAAGAAACTCATGTACCGTCACTAATAGTGGTTTCTTTTTACGCCTCCAATATAAACTCTGACATGACTCAGCGAGATTGTTTATCATTGGAAATATTTTGTTGCCCCGGAACGAATTCACCTTCAACCAATATTTGCCGGCTAGAAAGTACCTGCGTACATATAGAGGTTGAAGGTGAAGCTCACACTCCATTACGTGTATTGCAGTAGTCCTCACAAAACCTCCAATAACGCGCATACACTGATTTTGTATTCTGTCCAATTTGACTAAGTTGCTCTTGTACCCGCTATCATATAAAAAGTTGCCATAGTCGAGTCTCGAACGAATAATAGAAACATATAATAGTCTCAAGTAATATGGATGTATGCCCCACCCAGACCCAGCGAGAACTTGAAAGATTCTTAAAGATTTTAGACATTTTCCGGCTAGTTCTCCAATATGCTTTTTCCATCTAAGCGAGCGGTCTAACCAGAGCCCTAAGTACTTAATATTATCTACTACTTCAAGCGCTGTTTCATTTATTAATAGTTGAATACATTCTTTTTTATACCCTCTCTTAAAAATGCATACTTTACTCTTTGAAGATGAAAATTCTAAGCCTATGTTTGCAAGCAATTTAACTAAAATGTCTAATGAATTTTGTAAAAGATATACACCTTCTTGTATGTTCTTACTTACTGAATAAAGAACAAAATCGTCCGCGTACTGGGATATCAAAACTCCGCTGCTCATAATATTTGCACAGATACTTGAAGTTACTATGTTAAAAAGCAACGGCGACAAAGGGTCACCTTGGGCCAAGCCCCGGCCGGTAGTTCGACACATGTAAACATTGTCAATTAAAACCTTTAACTTTCTTTCTTTTAAAAAATACCATAAATATTGACATATTTTAGATCCCACCCCAATTAGGTCCAGTTTTTGCATTAGTGAAATTATATTTACGTTATTATATGCATTATCTATATCCAAAAAGCATCCTATTGTTGTTTTATTTTCTGTAAAACCAGTTTGAATATGAGAGACTAAATTAACCAGATTGTCCATTGTAGAACGACTTTTTCTAAACCCCGTAGTGTATGGCGATAATTTGTTATTTTTTTCTATGAACCATTCTATTCTATTATTCAGAATACTATGGAATATTTTACATAAACACGACAACATTGATATCGGTCTGAGTGAAGACTGAGACTGCGGGGCGCGCCCAGGCTTAGGTATTGGAATAACGGCGATGTCACGCCACTGATAGGGTACAAAACCAGTTGACAGAGAACCATTATACAGCGATAACAAAATAGATTTGCCGTTCTCAGGAAGATCTTTAATCATTGAGTACGAAATATTGTCACACCCGGGTGTAGTGTTCTTAGCGCGAATACAACAATTAAGTTCTTGTTTCATGATTGGTGTCTCTAACTTTGAATTATTAGAAACAAACGATAGGTCGTGCGGAGATGCGTAATCGGGAGCTAGGTTACGAAGTAAATTATTGGCTCTCTCGCCATCAACATGTTGTCTAGCACTTCTACGACCTTTAAACCATTTCATTTTATGCCACATCTGACTTTGAGAAGTTGTTCCGTCCAATGATGTGCATAAATCTTTCCACCCTTTATCCCTTGCTTTGCGTACTAACTTTTGTGACTCACATATTTTTTTATTAAGAAGCGATAGATTATTCGGTGTAGGATTACGTCTAAAGGTTGAAAGGGCTAATCTACGTTTTGCAACTGATTTGGATAGGTCTGGATTCCAGTAGGGTTTGGGAATAAAGACGCTATCAGGGTCCATGTTAAATTTTATATAAGGAATATGAACTTCTGCTGCTAAATTTATACAGTCAACAAAATTATTGTAGTCGGCTTGCAGATTGCCTGACTGCTCAAAGTTAATAAATAATTTTTCAAGTAAGCTTTTGTAACCATCCCAATCCGCATTTTTAAAATTCCGTCGATAAGTATTTCTAGGTACAACATTGAAGTTGGTCGTTATTTTAATCATTAAGTGATCACTTCCAAGGGTTTCATTCATAATGTACCAGCTAAATGTCAACGCTAAATCGGAGGAAACTAACGTTATATCGGGCGCGGACTGTTGAAGTTGGTTATTAACTAACCTAACACGGGTGGACTTGCCATCATTCAGGGTTACAAAGCCGTTATCTAAAATAGCATCACAAATTTGAGATCCTCTTAAATCGGTCTTGTGAGACCAATTGGTGTGGTGCCCGTTAAAATCCCCTAAAACAAGACTTTTTTTTTTAAATAAAGAAAAAACTGAGTCCCAATCTTGCTGGCTGGTACGCACAGATGGTGCACAATACACAGCAATAATATGTTCGATTTCACTACAATTGAATACTTTAACACACAAAAATTCAATACCCTGGTTTGTGGTTTGTACGTCACAGATACATGAATGAATCGACTTATGTACAAAGATAGCAACCCCACCATAACCATCATCCCTATCTTTACGGTAAATATTATAATTTGTCAAATTCAGACGGCTATCAGGCTCTAACCAGGTTTCACTAACGGCGGCAATGTGGACTTTCTCCTGAGACAAAATATTTTCAAATGTAACCAACTTCGGCCTTACGCTCTGTGCGTTCCATTGGAGAATAGTCAATTTTACATTTTTCCTGTTATAATTCATGATTTACAAAAAAAAAATTCTAATGTCTGTTTTATTATAGGCCAATCTGAAATATTATCTACCACAACTAAAATTAACCATTCGACGCAACACTTTACAATACTTGTAACCTTAGTTAAAATAGATGTATTTTTCAAAAATATTATTCCCTTCAGTCTTTTAATTAATTCTCCAAACTTCACTTCTCTTTCTCTATTTTCTTTAACTTCCTCAACAAACACCTCTGGTTTATTGGTATCCTGTGGCCCTGGATTTAAAGGAAAATCATATTCACCTCGATTAGACGCAACAACCTTACGTTTCCCTTGTCTTTTGGACGATGATTGGAAGGCTTGTTTGACTTGTTCCCCTTTGTGTATTTGTGCTTTTATCGTTATGTTATCAACATAGGGTACAGATTCACGGGGCGACGATGTTGTATCTTCAACAAGCAGAGGCTTAGACTCTAACGCAGAGAGCAGATTGATAGAAGATATCTTAGGGGCGACAACTGTTGGTGAACTTGGTGCTACATAAATAGTGAGGGCCTTTCTATACGTGCAATTGAACTCCGCCATAATGTCTCGTAATCTTTTTTCTTTGAGGAATACAGGGCAACCTTTGTACAAAGCCATGTGTGCACCATCACAGTTGACACATTTAAATGACGTAGTATCACAGTTAGTATGGTTTTCTCCGCACTTCGGACACACGACTTTGCTAGATGTACACTTTTTAGTAGGATGACCCAACTTCCAGCACTGCGTACACTGTGATACCGGAAAGATGTATGAATCCACTTTTATTCTCAAACCATCTACAGATATGTATGGTGGTAAAAAGGAGCCCTTAAAACATAAGCGAACTGCTTCACTTCGTGTCCAGCCTTCTTTCGAATCACGTCGGTTAAGTCGAAATATTGAAACTAGTTCAGCTGGTTTAGGGCACGCAATTGTATTTCGTATCTCCTCGTCGGTTAAATCCAAATCCACATCTCTAATAACGCCATATGATAGACTTTTTTCCATCGCTCGTTGTATACGCCAGCCTTTGTCAAGAAATTGTTTACAGTTTTCTAATCTCTCTGCGCTGATTTCATTCTGCATATCGAGGCGGACTTTGTATGGGTTAATATATTTTACCCTTAGAATATCCGTAATGCCGCTATCTTTAAGGAGTCTGGCCAAAGCAAATTGTTTGGGCAATTGTTCACTGTGTGATATGTATATCTCTATTTTATCTATCTGAAGTTTGTACTTCTTTTTTTCTTTTGATTTTACCTGTATCCATTCGCTGTCATCCTCAACTTCTTTCCTCTTCTCCGACCTAGTTTCGGCCTCCATTTGAATAATATCTTCCTCTTGGAATTGAGTCCCTTCTAAATCTCGATCACTCCACGGACTGCTACTCGGCATAATAGTCGCATCACAAGGCGCATACACATGATCTTCCTTAATTTCATTCATCGCGTAAAATTAAAAGCAAAAACCGAAGGTACATCATTAGTGATTGCGCGCAGCGAGTCAACCCAACTGTATATACATACACGATGGGTATAGCTACCGCGACTGCGCGCAGGCAGGTAATAACAACAACGAAATAGCCACGCGCGCGGTTTGAGTAATTAGCATACGACCACCTCGCACGAACGCCGTATCGAGACTCAGTTTTGAACCTTGCACATTCACAACTTCATTCAATAGTCTTTTTTTGAATTTCGAACACAGAATTTAAAGAAACAAAAGACAATTTGGAGCCTGTTTGTTGATATCAAACAATCGAATACTAAGAAAACTTGGTTTTATTGATTTACTTGGATTTAATTCTTGAAAAAGTGATTGATATCTTTGGTTTTGCAACAAACATTACTTATTCTTAACATTAAGGTGAGGTTCTATCAATAATCTATGGATACTTCACCTGAAGTCGCCGCCCAAGCTGTGGCACTTATTCAGGCCGGACACAGCCAAAGAAACGTGAGTACTCAACTTAATTTAAGTCGATCTGCGGTCCGAAATGTTTATCGGAGGTACCTAGAGACTGGCGGCTTTGTTCGTCGCCAAGGAAGGCCACGATCACGGGTCACAACTGAAAGGCAGGATCGATTCATCGTGACGACCAGCTTGAGAAATCGTCACCTTACCTCCATTGAGATACAAAACCAACTTCGCGACTTCCACGGAGTATCTGTGAGCGCTCGAACTGTTCGGAAAAGGTTAAAAGAACGCGATATGGTACCACACAAGCCAGCTAATGGCCCCAAACTAACGCGAGCCCACCGAACAGCGCGCCTTCATTTCGCACGCAGTCATTTAAATTGGACACAGCAAGATTGGAGCCGTGTACTCTTTTCTGATGAGTCTAAAATTGTGTTACATGGCAATGATGGAAGGAAGAAGGTCTACCGACGTAAGGGAGAGCGTTTCGCACAATGCTGCTTTGAAGAGAGGGTTGCTTATGGCGGTGGCTCATGGACTGTCTGGGGCGGTATATCCGCGAGCGGCAAAACTCAACTTGAGGTTGTTACAGGACCACGGCTGCCAACATTAAATGCTGAAAGGTACATTCGTGAGTGCTTAGAACCTCGCGTGATACCATGCGCGGACTATGTGGGCCCAAATTTCCTTTTTATGCATGATAATGCAAGAGCCCATGCGGCCGGCATCGTCAGGGAATATCTTCGGGATGTGAACATTACAGTTATGGACTGGCCAGCCAGAAGCCCAGACATGAACCCCATTGAGCACATGTGGGACGAGCTAAAAAGACGTGTTAGGGCTCGTCAGCCAGTTGCCCAGACGATGCAGGAGTTGAAAACTGCCATAGAAGAGGAATGGGAGATGATCCCTCAAAATTTCATAGAGCGGTTGATAAACTCTATGCCTAATCGTATGAGAGCTGTGGTAGATGCCCATGGAGGCAACACGCGTTATTAAATTAAACCTTTATTTGATAAAACATGTTTTTTATTCAAAAATCAATTGCCTTTAACAAAGCGCATATCCGACTTGTTAGGCGTAGCTCCATGTCGTATGGTATTCTGAATTCAAATTTAAAACAATACGATCGAAAAAGATGGTAAAATGTATCAGGTTTAAAACTGCATCAACAGTTTTTGTTCAATCTAGCAATCATATTTCGGTAGGGGCCATCGAAACCTAAACTCTAAGGTGGGCCAATAGATGTGTCCAGAAGTGTAGTATTGCCACAGAATAAATACCTAATGGTAGGTACAGTCAGCATCAATAACATCAAAACGAACAGACTGTTCCAAATGATCTAAACAACTAAGAAAATGAAATATTAAGGGGGATAATGCGCTAAGGTAGCCCTCGAAATTCAAATTTTCTTACGTTTTTTGCAATTTGCAGGTTAGTGTCAGCTTATATGTTGATTAAAATATGATTCGCGCCCGTAACTAATACGGCCTTATAGAATTATAATCATTAGAATCAACAATACTATATAACTATACTAAATAACTCTATAAGTTAGTATTTTATTTTACTCATTAGGTACAGACACACAACACACAGATACAGACAACAGATTAATAAAAAACAAAGAATGAGCCTTAACAATAAACAGTGAGTAGACCTGAAGTCCAATTACAACCGTACACAACTTGACCAAACAATGCTTCGTTTTCAATAAAGGATTTAATTTTAAATTTATCTGAGAAGAATCAAAATATATAGAGAAGAAAAAAAATACCTTTAACTAGAAAAATTTAGAAAAAATTTAGAAAAATTTAAAAAAAAAACATAAATAAACAACAAATAAAATATTAATAAAACTTAAATTGACTAAAAAGGTCACGCAATGTTATAATTACTTATAATTGCAGCAAGAAAGATTTGAAAGAACTAAATTTGTCGTGAAAAATGTCCACTTGTGAGCAAATAGCATTATAATTTTTACACATACTGTGCAAAAATTTGTATTGACCTCAAATCTCATGATTTCATGAAATTCAAGGAAGACACAAGGAATGTTACTGAATGAAGACAGTATACAACAACTGTCATTCTGACAAGAACTTTATCCAATTGAGATAAAGTTTCATTTTCTTAGTACCTAGGTAGTTGAGATCATTTCGAACAGTCTGTTCGTCCCGATATTTTTGACGCTGACTGTACACACAGCAGCAGGTCAAGTTTCTACAAACTGTCTTTCTCATTCGATTTTGAACTTACCTTCAACATTTTAAGATTTAAAATCATTTGGACTTTTACTGTTTGCTGATTGATGTGCTGTTGTCTGTACCTATTACGCAAAAGTACAACTTGAAAAGAAATATATTAGGTCTTTACCTATGAAATTGCCGTTCTGCAGTACTGGCCATTTCAAATCAAAATAATTTTTGTTTGGCTAAGAATTCTAATTTCAAATTAATTTTATTTTAAAAACATGGATTTTTTTTTCCAAAAGTAGTCATTTGTTTATTGATTAGTGTTACATTTTCATCGCATTTCAATCTTTTTCGTCATCATGGATACGTTAAAAATTCGAGTAATTATGGAATATGAGTACCGTCGTGGCAGCAACGCGGCACAAGCGGCACGCAACATCAACGACGTTTACGGAGCTAACACTACAAACCAACGCACCACTTGGTATTGGTTTGCTCGCTTCCGTTCTGGAAATTTCGACCTGAAAAATGAACCTCGCGGTCGTCCGAAGACTTTGGTCGACAATGACGAATTAAAGGCGATTGTGGAAGCTGATGATACACAATCTACGGCTGAATTAGCAGCAGCTTTCGAAGTTAGCGTCAAAACAATATTGGTCCATTTGCGTCAAATTGGCAAGGTAAAAAAGCTTGACAAATGGGTGGTGGGTGGGTGATAAAGATAAAGTTAAATGACTTGTTCTAGTAAAAATATATGGGAATAATCCTAAAAAATTATTGAATAAAATGAAAGAAAATATTGAAATAAAAATAAAAGTAGAACCTTGAAAATAATTATTTTTTAATAAAGTTTTAAATTCATTATGAAGTTTTAATAAAATAAAATTTCAAAAATAGTAATATCGATTAGGAATTAATCAAAATGAATACGGAATAAATATGATTCCTAAAATTGTTCTAATTCAATTAAAAGGGATGTTAAATAAATTAGTAGAGGGGTCAAAAATTGAAAATAAATTACTTATCATTTTCAATTGAAGTTTTGCAAATGGGTGCAAAAGGAATTTTGAACCACATTGTTACCTGTGATGAAAAATGGATTCTGTTTGATAACCGCAAGCGCTCAGCAAGTTGGTTGGATCCTGGTTCAGCACCTAAACAATGCCCTAAACGAAAACTTACCCCTAGAAAAGTGATGGTCACTGTTTGGTGGTCTAGCGCCGGTGTGATTCATCACAGCTTCTTACCAAACGGGGTGAGCATTACTTCAGATGTGTACTGTGAAGAACTGAACACAATGATGGAGAAGCTGGCACATCTCCAACCAGCATTGGTCAATCGCTCGTCTCCGCTGCTCCTGCACGAAAACGCGCGACCTCACACTGCACAGCAGACGGTCTCCAAGTTGCAAGAACTGGGGTTGGAAGCTCTCCGTCATCCGCCCTACTCATCAGACCTTGCGCCTACAGACTACTACTTTTTCCAGAATTTGGATAACTTCTTGGCGGGAAAAAAATTCAATACCCGAGAGGCAGTACAAAATGCCTTTGAAGAATTTGTTGCCTCCCGTCCAGCTGATTTCTTTAAGAAGGGCATCAATAAACTGCCACTGCGTTGGCAAAGATGCATTGATTGCATGGGTGATTACTTCGATTAATACAAATAAAAAATGCATGAAAAAAATTCGTTTAAATTTTTTCATACAAAACGGCAATTTCATAGGTAAAGACCTATTACTTAGCTCTACATTGATCTGAGGTTACTGTGTAGGTACCTGTACCTACACAGTAACCTCTGAAACATAGGTTTCAGAGTACGTGTTTCGACTAGAAGCTAAACAGTCAATAATATAATTATACCTAGTGGTGATATCACTTCAGAAAGACAAATTAAAAAAAAAAGCAAATTCTTTGCTAGTTTTGAGCTCGCCTTATGTGAAGCTGTGTGAACATTTCTCAGAACTCTGCTTTCTCCAAACGCAGAAGAAAACTTGAAGATAAGTACATGAAGGGACTTATACCTACCTACAGGTAGGTATCTACTTATAGAGAGACTAACTTTATCTAGTCAGTAAAAACTAAAAACGAAGCCGAATGCGAATTGTTAAATTATATACTACTAATTATCTGTTCACTAAGTATTTAGTTTACTTACTACTTTTTTTTTAAGTACCTAAGTACTTAGGTACCTAACTAGGTACCTACCTAACTAATTACTTTTCTTTTATTTTTTTCTTAATTTTGTTTCTATTATTGTTTGCTTATTTTGAATTGGCGAATGTGGCACGCGGTTTTGCTAGAAGAACATGTAATTAAACTTTGTAAGTTACGTGAAATGAATTACTTATGTATTCGCAAAAAATGAAGAAGAGCACTTTTATACCTAGTATAAATTTACATAAATTGTCATAATAAGCAAAATAAAAAAACATTTAGTTAATAATTAACTAACTAACTTAACTTTAAAATCTTTTCAAATACAAACAGGTGTTTGTATTTGTAGCCTACACCTAGTAGGTATGTTCGGTGTGCAATTCCAGTTTCCCACCTGCCAATAAACCAGCTTAACAATAAGACTCGATTTTAGCAAAATAAAAAAGAACATGCTTACTCTCTACATAACGCACCCAAGGTATGCGCATATAGTATGAAAACAAAATATATTTACCTCACTACAAGAACGATAAATATTTTTAAAAGACAACTTTCATTCACTGAACTACACTTTTATTTTAAATTTGCAACATTACTGCACACATTTAGCACACTAATTCAACAATGTGTAGTAGAATCCAGTTATTCTAACTTCGCTAAAGTATTGTTCGCGCATACCGTCCGATCACACAGACAAGAAGCGTGGCCAGTCGGCGAGTCAAACGCGCACTAACTAAACTACGAACGAATCAACGAACGGAACGACTCAACTCCAAGAGTCGAACGAAAATCGGAAATAATTCTATGCTGCCTCTACAGTGTAGAGTCTACACACTGGTCGACCAACATGGGCCAAAGTTAAACGAAATGTACACATCCATCGCTTTGCTCATTGCGAGCGCACAAATCATATCAAACAATGTAATTTAAAACAAGGCAATGGACTCAAACCAAGCTCCAACTGGGCCAACAAGCCATGGCAGCATTTTAATACGCGACACGCTTGGGCGCCCTAGTTTGTTGGTGAAGGTTTATCATGCAATTCGCCGGCTGCGTCATTATTTTTTTCAAAGACGATTTACATCTATAGCAATCTTGGAAATAGCTAACCAACGAGAAATGGAAGCAAGTAATTATGCTGCCTGGATTCTTTACTTTATAATTTTATAAAGTAAAGAAACCAGGCATCATTATTTGCTTTCTTTTCTCGTTGGTTCTGAATACAGAGGTTTATAAAAAGGTACCTACTCAGTTGTGATTGATCCGTCATTTCAATCAAAACGTTTGAGTGTTTAAAGTCTTTCCTCCTATTAATGCAGTGTTAGGTAATATTATCTTATCTCGGCTAAGTTGCAGAGGAGCTCGTGGCTAAGTAATAATAGCCGCACGGGTCGATCCATCAGGTTAACCTACGCTTGCCGGGGTTTTCCGTGATGGCTGACTATCTTTACATACCGAGACTCCTCCGTGCCTCGGAAAGCACGTTAAGCCGTTGGTCCCGGCTGTTATTCGTGGATCTTTGACAGTCGTTACGGGTCGTCAGAAGCATGAAAGTCTGACAACCAGTCTTACCAAGGGGTATCGTATTACCCAGTTAATGGGTTGTGGACGTCAGATAGGCAGTCGGTCCATATAAAATACTGATATTCAGCTGCATCCGGTTAGACTGGAAGCCGACCCCTACATAGTTGGGAAAAGGCTAGGCAGATTGATTGAGGTATTGATAGGTAGGTGATTGATTGGTCTTATGCATAGGACCTTTGTTTACATTTTGTACATATCTAAGGCGGGTACGATTACAGGCACAGACACTAAAGTTCCGTGTGGGAGAGCGGGAATCGAACCCGTGACCAGCAAAGCAGACCTCGTCAAGTTCTATTACTCATTTCACCTACAAATCAAGCATACGCCGCATTTATGGAACTGTCTGTAACGTGTGTTGCTTCTGCTTCACAGTCCAGCAGTAAGTATATAGGTACTCCAATATTCATACAGGGTGAAAAAAATATTACCTCAACTAGTCAGGACTCAGGAGTCAAGATAATTATCTAATGGACATTGCTACATTGGACTTCATATAGACACACTATTGCGTAGAAAGAGATACTAACATTCTGCCAACTTCAAACAGCATCTACTATAAACTAGAACTACGCAGTGCAGAATAGTACCCGGGAGCCAGCAAGACGGTCTTATCACTTCCCAACAAGCAAGGGCAGCAAGGGTTCCTTCTTTGACACCGCCGTTGTCGATCTACCGCTAGTTATGTCACCAGTAGAATCAGTAGAATCCGCCGTCCACGACTTGCCCTCTCTGAACCCGATGACCCTATCACCCTCCTCCAGGAAAGTAGTACAGTATACAAACACTAACACAGGTCCACCACCACCAGCCTCCCCAGCATTCCAGCCTCACCGCCGAGGTCCCTCGCTTCGGCGACCCCTAATGTAAATCCCCCCCCCCCCCCCTTGTCCCTTGATCGTTATAATTGAGCCAGCTGGTGGCGTAGCTGAGCCTGTAGCTTTAAACTCCCCTGATAATAATAATTACCCTGATTTGATCCAGCCTATCCCTCTTTGCTGTTACCCCACAGGGGGTGCCCTTAGCGTGCAGTCGCTTAGTTTATAAAGTTAGTATACATGTCCCTGGCTTTGAGCTCGCTTAAGGCACCCACAGGAAAGTCCGGTTAAGTAGTCGAGACGAGACCTCTCATGGTCAGACTACGAGATGCCATTACCAAAAAAAAAAAAAGAAAGGGTTCCCAACCGATAGGGCACAATAACCTTGGGGGGCGTAGAATTACTGAAAATCCTTATCCTTACCAACATTTTAAAGAAAAAAGATTTGATTTCTTAGCTTGTTTGTAATGGATAAAATCAAAAAATACTTACTTAATAGATTTAAAAAAATATTTTTGCATTTGATAGCGCAACTCTTGAAGAAGGCTCATAGAAATATACACTTCTGGACACATCTATTGGCCCACCTTAGATTTTAGGTTTCGATGGCCCCTACCGAAATATGATTGCTAGATTGAACAAAAACTATTGATGCAGTTTTAAACCTGATACATTTTACCATCTTTTTCGATCGTATTGTTTTAAATTTGAATTCAGAATACCATACGACATGGAGCTACGCCTAACAAGTCGGATATGCGCCTTGTTAAAGACAATTGATTTTTGAATAAAACACATGTTTTATCAAATAAAGGTTTAATTTAATAACGCGTGTTGCCTCCATGGGCATCTACCACAGCTCTCATACGATTAGGCATAGAGTTTATCAACCGCTCTATGAAATTTTGAGGGATCATCTCCCATTCCTCTTCTATGGCAGTTTTCAACTCCTGCATCGTCTGGGCAACTGGCTGACGAGCCCTAACACGTCTTTTTAGCTCGTCCCACATGTGCTCAATGGGGTTCATGTCTGGGCTTCTGGCTGGCCAGTCCATAACTGTGATGTTCACATCCCGAAGATATACCCTGACGATGCCGGCCGCATGGGGTCTTGCATTATCATGCATAAAAAGGAAATTTGGGCCCACATAGTCCGCGTATGGTATCACGTGAGGTTCTAAGCACTCACGAATGTACCTTTCAGCATTTAATGTTGGCAGCCGTGGTCCTGTAACAACCTCAAGTTGAGTTTTGCCGCTCGCGGATATACCGCCCCAGACAGTCCATGAGCCACCGCCATAAACAACCCTCTCTTCAAAGCAGCATTGTGCGAAACGCTCTCCCTTACGTCGGTAGACCTTCTTCCTTCCATCATTGCCATGTAACACAATTTTAGACTCATCAGAAAAGAGTACACGGCTCCAATCTTGCTGTGTCCAATTTAAATGACTGCGTGCGAAATGAAGGCGCGCTGTTCGGTGGGCTCACGTTAGTTTGGGGCCAATAGCTGGCTTGTGTGGTACCATATCGCGTTCTTTTAACATTCTCCGAACAGTTCGAGCGCTCACAGATACTCCGTGGAAGTCGCGAAGTTGGTTTTGTATTTCAATGGAGGTAAGGTGACGATTTCTCAAGCTGGTCGTCACGATGAATCGATCCTGCCTTTCAGTTGTGACCCGAGATCGTGGCCTTCCTTGGCGACGAACAAAGCCGCCAGTCTCTAGGTACCTCCGATAAACATTTCGGACCGCAGATCGACTTAAATTAAGTTGAGCACTCACGTTTCTTTGGCTGTGTCCGGCCTGAATAAGTGCCACAGCTTGGGCGGCGACTTCAGGTGAAGTATCCATAGATTATTGATAGAACCTTACCTTAATGTTAAGAATAAGTAATGTTTGTTGCAAAACCAAAGATATCAATCACTTTTTCAAGAATTAAATCCAAGTAAACCAATAAAACCAAGTTTTCTTAGTATTCGATTGTTTGATATCAACAAACAGGCTCCAAATTGTCTTGTGTTTCTTTAAATTCTGTATTCGAAATTCAAAAAAAGACTATTGAATGAAATTGTGAATGTGCCAGGTTCAAAACTGCATAAAAACTTTTTGCTCGACCTAATATAAAATTTTAGCTAGGACCAAACGAAACTGAAAATACAAGGTGGGCCAAAAGATGTGTCCAGAAGTGTATATCTATGGGAAGGCTATATGCATGGGCTATATGCTATTTAACATCACGCTAGGAATCTCAGGAGCCGAGCAAAAAGAAAAAAAGTCAGAAAGAACGCTAAGCGAAAACGAAGCTATATACAGGGTGTCCCGTAAATAATGGATAACCTCTTAAGGGGTCATTGTACTCATCATTATGAACAACTTTTACTATGGGACCAAACCTGAAATCACGAAAAAAAAATCAGTTGTTCCCTACATTTATGTTCGCGTAACTCGTCTAAATGTAGGGAACAGCAGATTTTTTTTTCGCGATTTCAGGTTTGTCCTAAAGTAAAAGTTGTTTATAATGATGAGTACAACAACCCCTTAAAAGGTTATCCTTTATTTACGGGACACCCTGTATAAATGTACTCTGTGAGGAGATGCGACGCGACGGGGTGTGTGACGGGGAGCAAGCAAGAAATTTCACCCGAAGTCACGGGCAAAAGCTAGTAATATTATGAATGCGAAAGTGAGTTTATTTGTTTACTTGTGTGTTTGTTACGCTTTCATCATGAAATGAATACACGTTGTCAGGGGTACAGAAAAGGGCATAGGGTACCGTCATCCAGAAAAAAAGTACTGTTCCCGAGGAATAGAAAAATAACTTACGACAGTCGTGCGGCATAACAACTCGGCATACTAACCGATAGTACCTACTACCTATCACCGGGAACTAAGGTTAGGTTAGGTCTTTTTTTTCTAGTCCGTGTGCGTGTGTATTGTGTGTGTTTAATGTATCACTTGTCCTATTTATCTAGCGAATTTTGTGTGTTTAATACACACAAAATTCGCTAAATGTGAGTCCTTGTTACTTGATTAAATAAATGAATATATATAGGGTGCAAAATTAAAACTGAAAGTTCAAGTAAATGCAGTTGTGTTGTGTTAGCTCTTGGTTGGTCCCAAATCTGCCACATCATGTTGTCAGCATTTGTCGGATTTTTTATCGAGTTTTTTTTTTTTTAATTGAGTACAAAGATGAAAAGCCTCGAAGTCACATTGTGGGTATAAAAAAGTTATAAATGGCATTAGCTAGGGTTACTAGATTATTGGACTTCCCCTAAATTTGTGGAACTGCATGGTGGAATTGGTGTACTGTCGATATTTATGTAACTATCGCTCAATTTGCTCTGTCCGTACGGAAAATGTACCGTTAAATATTCAAATTAAAACCCAAAATATTGTTTAATATTACTTTAAGGTGGAATCTACTTATTATGTAACTGGATCACTATGGTTATATTGCTTATTGTGATTAATTTAGATACCTACATTACAGCTATCAAAAAAAATAATCCATTGACCTGAAATTTTATACGCCTGGCACATCCACACCACAATTTCTAAAGAATCTACCAGGACAAGATTAACTTATCAATGGGCATTAAATAGTACGAGCCTTCAACTGGGCTAGACTCCTGGTTGCTACTGTCAGGTGGAAACATAATAACATTTAGCCCAACCCGAGACACGAACCCATGACCTCATGCTCAGCAGTAGCACTTGCGACCACGAGACCAACAAGCCAGTCTTCAAAGAATTGACTGCCAAAAAAATATTTTTTTGTAGTGATTCAGTCGCGAATTCGCAATAATAGTCGCTCCTTCAAAAACCAGTTATTGGGTGGAACTATCATGTAAATGAGTGTCATAATGTAGTGCGTGTGCCTTCCGCAGGGTCAATTATACGATGATATGTTACATAGCAAAAAGGTTTAAAAATAAAATAAGATGGTGTCAGTTGAACGAAACAAAAAAAAAATGGATATTATAGTCACGCATATATACTTCGGAAATTTCCGGAAAGAAACCAATTAATTAAATTATAGGTCAAATAGGCCTATGTCTATTAACGGCAATCAAGACCCATCTAGTATAACTAATTTGTTTGTTGATAAATTTAACCCTACAACTCTATATCAGTCGGCCATTTCCGATAGTCAGAGTGAACAGGTGAGTCGTGGGGCCCATGGTGATTCGGAGATGCCATCGGTGCCGCTACATGAGCGTGAAGAGTGCACTGCCACCGCTGCGCTGCACGTCACTGCGGAGGATGTGTTTAGGTGTGTCAGGGGAATGAAGCGCGGCAAATCTCCGGGCCACGACGGGCTCAGTGTCGAACACCTTCTATTTGCATCTGTATTACTTTTTGAGAAGTTGGCTTTTTTATTTAATTCATGCATCGATCATAATTATTTATCTACAGATTTTATGAGAACTATTGTTGTTCCTATTGTAAGGAACAGAACCGCTGACGTATCCAGTTCATCGAACTACCGACCTATCTCCTTGGCCACTATATTTTCTAAAGTATTCGAAAATATAATTGTGAAACATTTGAATGAAAAGAACATACCGCTAAACAACACTCAGTTTGGTTTCCGACGAGGCTCATCCACCGATCTAGCTATCTTTGCTTTAAAAAATACAGTTTACGAGTACTTACATAGGAATACAACAGTTTATTCATGCTTTTTAGACCTAAGCCGAGCATTTGATTCTATTCATTATAATATATTATGGGAAAAATTAAGAAAAATAGAAGTACCACCGGAAATAGTAAATATTTTAGAATTATGGTATGTTAACCAAGTTAATCAGGTTAAGTGGAATAATGCTCTGTCGGAGACTTACAGGCTAACAAGTGGAGTGAGACATGTGGTCTGACGTAACCGGTATTGTTTAACCTTTATGTAAACCCGTTGATCGAGGAGCTGAGCAGCACCAGAGTCGGATGCCAAATTGGCGGTGTGCGCGTTAATAACCTTAGCTACGTGGACGACATGGTGCTGCTCAGTTCGTCGGCCAGTGGCCTCAGAAAACTAATAGACATCTGTGAGAGGTACGCAACTCAACACCACCTGACATACAATGTAAATAAAACGGAAGTTATGATTTTTAAATATAAGAAAGGCCCTGACGTAATAAAACTATAATAATATAGCCTTTATTTCCATAACCAAAAAATTATAATTTATACAAGTAACATACTAAAAAAAAAAATCACTTGAAAAAAATACACTAAAGAAAGTATGTAGGTACACTTTTCCTTCTAGGTTAGGTTATGGCCCCTTTCGGCCAGGCCTCCTACAATTTTCTCCACGTTTCCCTATTTTTGCCTTTGACCATCCAGTCCTGATGTAATACTCCTTATTAATTTAGGTGGAACTAATGTAAAAATAGTTACAAATTTTAAATATCTTGGGCATATTGTAACAGAAAACTTATCGTATGTTGATGATTTGGAACGTCAGAGACGCAGTATCGCTAGCTAGACGTTTTTAACACTGCTCGAATCAAGTTACAGTGACGCTGTTCAGAGCCTACTGTACCGGTACACGAGGAGCGCGTATAACACTCTTCGTGTACAGTATAATAATGCTTACCGGGCTATGATGAACTTGCCCTGGCGGTGTAGTGCGACTGACATGTTCGCCGAGAGCAACGTTGCCGGCTTTTCCGCGCTGCTAAGTAAGCTCAGAGTGTCAATTTACACAAGGGTAATCCTGAGTAGGAATGAAATTGTAAAAGCTGTGTACCGTATCGTCCATCTTGCAAGAGAGGGAAAAGACTTTTAATATTATTGTTTTTGCATTTTTTTAAGAACGAACAAGAAGTTCACCCCAAAACACATCCCTAATTTTCTACTTCTAAAGTTTCGTTTTAGAGCTGGCAACCCCCGGCAGTAGTTGGGCAGCCAATAAAATACTTTGCATCGCCTACAAAAAAAAAATATAAAAAAAACTTGCAAAAGATTTTGCTGCAGTAATTTACGATTTACGAAAATTATTTCAATCTCAGAAAAAATGTAATAGAATTTATTTGCCTAAGTGATTGTAGGTTTTGTAGAAGTTAAAGCTTTGTGAATTGTAGAAGTTTGTAATAGTACCTTCGCATTAAAATACACATTTTCTAAACTGCTATTAGTTCCTCGACATTTTATTCCAATAAACAGTTACGTACTTATTGCTATGAATCTTATAACTGAATGAAGCAAATAAAAACTGAATGTTATGGCTCCTGGTAACAACGAGCGGCATCCAGGTCATACGGGAACTATACCCAAGACTAAAGTGAGAAATAATTGTAATGTTCCTCAAGAAGCAGTCACCCCAACAAGGCGAGACATGACGACCAATCTAGTAACGGTGAGAACTACCTACTACATAACATAACTAGTTTCATAACACATTTTAACTACCACAGTTTGCATGCTAACATCTTTATTGTGAAGACAAGATTTTCTTGTCTTCACAATATTTTACAAATAATTCTACTTGGCTGTGCAACAATAGAATTGTTGTAGTTGACCTCTACGCTGCAGTGGGAATAATGACATACTATTGACAGCAAAATGTTGAAGATGTTCCTTTTAACAGAAATAATAAAATTGATAAGAATACTAGAGACAAAAGCTTCCTAATTTGTAACTTTCATACCCCTTTTACATCAGAAGATGATGATGATTTATTACTTAGTATTATGATAAAAAGGATCTATAATCACTATAGATCAAAAATAAGACCATGCTATTCCAACCTTCACCCAATATCGCTGATTCAGCACAACATCTGGTAAATAATTGTAAGCTATAAGAACAACAGTGTTCTTTCTGCTTGGCTTTCTGGCTCTGATCTCATAGCTCTTTAATTCTCACAGTGAAAAAACTTAAATCTCAAAATCTTTTATAATTTCAATTATTTTTCCCTTAAAATAACACAAATAAAGTATATCAGAATAAAATAGATATTGCAATTAAATTATTCATGTCTTCTAAATTATATAGTAATCACTTTAACTAAGTTATTTACGGCCTATGCTTCTAATAGCATAATACAACAATTCACTTTCACTATAATCCTTCATTGTTAACAATGAATGTCACCATTTTTCTCAGTAGAATATCTACATTTCAGAACAGCATTTGCATTCTTTCTTCTTAAAGAATTGAGTTTTGATATTCATGAGCACTGGGTTATCTCAAATTCCATAAATTAAATATAGTAAAACAAAATATAACAGATTAAATTTTCCACCGAGGAAACAAACATAAAAATATACATTATTTATTATTCCTACAATGTAGTACACGGTACACCTATATACACACTTAATGATAATATATAAAAACTACAAAATTATTAGAACAATGAAAGTATAAACAACTGATGTGTTTCTTAGCAAAGCTTGAACACAAAGCTTGAACACATGTGAAGTTTGTCTGGGTTTATTTTTGGAAACCTGAAAGATTCATGTATTTGAATTGGTGCCAAGCTGCTATGGTTTGTGACACAGATAATACTGAATAGACAACAATTCTGTTCATTTTATTCTAAATAGATTTTATATTAAAGATATGGTGTAAAGTACCCTCAATAGTGATTTTAATTATCATTTATTGAAATACCTTATGGGAGGTTGTTTTTCTAAATTTAGTGCACCTAAGGTGTGTGGTCTGCAACTCTGCACTTGGTTATTGTACAACATATTTTAAGAACTTGTGGGCCATGTGATCTTTGAAAACAATTATTTTTTAGACATCTCTTGATTGGGTGCCTGTCTCTGAATACAACAGTCGCACTAACTACAGTCAATCAAGAAAACCAACAAATAATACATCAGATCATGAACTAACTGATTTGGGTAAGCTAATTTTATCATAATTCTTATAACCAAATTTGGATTTCAGATCCAGAAATATAAATGTGTGTTTTTCTAGACAATTCCGTATCATTTGAGAGTGGATTTGGAAGATTTGTTCCTGTAAGACCGCAGCCACGCGCGTTACCTCTCAACGTGCAGAATCGCGAGAATATATCGGCTGACCAACATGATGATGGCACTGGCTCATCAATTTCAGGACACACTTTGCACCCCTATGTGCATCAGATGCAGAATGGTAATTAATCATTGTGGTTTTATTGTTGTTGTACACAATAAAACCACATAAAATATCTTACACAACACAATAAAATATACTAGATATTTTATTTTGTTGTAAATATTCTAAAAAACTAAGATATTTTATTCAAATATTTTGTAATTGATTGTATATATCTAATAATAACTCGGGCATTGTTCTGGATCATTAAATAATAATAATTTTGCCAATATTTTTAGGCCTAATTCCTCACTCCAACCATGCATCTGCTGCTGTAATGATAGTTAATCCAACTACTCCTAATGCTGTTACTGGAAATGTTTCTCAACCATTCAATGTGAGTATTTTTCTTATAATAATGATAACAATAACCTTTAATGGCCAGCTGGTGTGAACGCTGACAAGGAACAGAGCTCCCACCTCTTTCTTGCCTTTATTGGTCAGTTAGAGTGGAGATTCGCAAGGGCAATCATGCTCGGAGGAACGAAGTATTCCAGTAAGATGCTGGTAGGTATCTTGACCGTACTTCCGGGATTGCCCTGAAGGCCGTGGAATAAGACTCTCCACTCCTCAAGCACCTCAGGAAGTGTTGGGCAACACTTGTCGCTACGTCACTGTGTGCTAGCGACCATATTCGGGGGCCATTATGGAGTGTGCAAGTCATCCCCTGCCTTTTTATCCATGTATTACATAACATTGATCAGGCAGGGTACATAGTCCTTCCATAGTTCTACGTAGCCAATCCACTATAGCCACTCAAACCCATAGCCCAATATGTTTTGTTTCCATGCTCTGCAATATTCCTGCACCAACCGTGGGTGCACTTGCATAGAGCAAACAGGGATAATCATCGGTTGGTTAACATTGTCTATGGGGCCTCTGCGGGTAGGCTTCGGCCCCTCGTACGCCTTTCAAAGGTCCGGAACCCCAGGGTCCCGAGATATGAAAAGACTTTTAAGTAGCAATAACTTGAAAAGCTTTATTTTTAGTTCTATATCCAATTTACCATTTTCCTTCAATTTCAGGCACCTAATCAAAACAGAAACAATTTAACAAGAAACTTGAATCCTTCTCGAAACAATTTCGAAGGTAGCCACGCAAGCAACAATAATACTACGCCTCCTATATCTAATCCTAGAACTGGGACAAAGACTGTCAATTTAATCAACAACATGTATGAGCAGGGACAAGGAAGTTTCAATAATCTCAATGAAAGTAATCATGTAAGTAGTAGCCACAAATATACACTTAGGTTCTTGTTCAGGAAGCAAAAGGATCTACATTGATTGTTGTATGTACAACAAGTTCATCCTGGAAACTTGATTATGATGTTCAGGAAAGTGAGGTCATAAAAAAATTAGTTCTAGTCAATCCGTGTACATTTTCGTCATTAAGCTTATGACAATCATCTTGGGCGTTCTTTAGGTTCACAGAGAGTCGGCCCGAGCCTTAGGAGAGGCAATAGCTGCAGCTTGTCCAGATGCAGCAGCTGTGGAACGCCGGCTCGGACAGATACGAGAGTATATCCGAGTTACTTCGTCTCTCGTTGATACTATGCGTAACTCCGAGGAAGAGGTATGTGCTTCATTTCAACATCTTTAAAAAAATAGACATAAGATCATGGTAAAAAATGTGATATTATTTTTAATTTAGGCTTTTGTCGAACATACTAAAGAAGAATATGATGAACTGGTAGAGATGGTAATGAAGCTGAAAGAAAGCGAAACTAAACTGGAAAGTATGTTAGTGGACAGCACACCAGAAAATGTTGAAGTCCCTGCTGAGGAAACAGACGGAGTTGTTATTGTAGAGATACCAGCAACTGATGATAATGCAGAGAGCAAAACAGAACCTTCCTCAGAAACTATTATGAGCCCAGTTTCCAATGTTAAAAATACGCCTGACGTCATTAACAATAACTTGTCGAAAAAAGTTACCAATATTGAAAATGAACAAATAAATAAATCGATGCATAACATTAGAAATGAGGAAGAAAGTTATTCTCAAGAAGAAATTAACAAGCCTATAGATGACGTTACTGAAAATGCACCGCACTTATCAGGGCCTCCTGACGATGTAGTGGGAACTGAAGAAGATAATAAAGAGAATAGAATACAAGCTGTTGATCAGAGCGAAATGAGAAAGGATGACCAAGAATTAAAAAATATGTTGCGAAAGAACATACTCTCTTGTGTGGAGAAAATAACGCGGATAGAGGAAATGAAAACTAAAAAGAAAGATCCCAATACCAGCAATCAGGTTTTTGTTTGTTACTGTGAACTATGGAGTGTGTCCCTATGTTGTGAGCCGAAAGATCCATAGCATGAAGTGGATGCAATCTTGGAGCAGAGAATAACAGTCTTTAATACCTATTACCATTCTCGCCAATTGTCATTTAATACTTTCTATTGTGTCAAAGCTGCTTTCTAGCTTTAACTTAGACTTTCAGCTTTGATTTGTACTCATAGTTTTACTGCTGTTTTATGTGGATATAATGTAACTTTATAACAATCACTGTACAGTTTGTGCATGTTAGAGACAAAAGATCCCATGTACCTAGTCCAATCGAGGAATTCATAAGGATAATATACACATCTTAACCTATAACAATAACTTTAACGAAAGATGTTGATCATACATTTAACACAAATTGATACCTAAACACTTAGCAACGCCTTTGGTCCATAAAATAAAAAGTTTAAAGATTCATAGAAACCTTTTAAAAATATACTACACATCTGTTTGTTTTTGTGTTACCTTTTCAATAGAAGTGTTTTTTAGTGTTACTTCTCTTGTCTGGATCAATGGTTACTTGAATTTATTATTGTTTTCGGCAGGATGTAGTAACGCGACCGGTATCTGCACAAAGCAATGGCTCGACGTACAGTGATAATGAGCTGTGGCAAAATGAAATTAAAAATAAAATGGAAATGTCGCACGTGCGTTTGGCAGCATTGAAACAACAACAAAGAAGGCTGCTGAAATATCAGGTGAGGTCTAATATAAATCGTAAGTATACATAGAGTCTGTAAAATCTTATATAACATATTCATGAAACTGAACTCTAAACAACTTACAGGAGGAAGCTAAGCACCAACTAGAAGAAATGAATAGAGACAGGGAAAGGGAGAGACAATCCCAGGAAGTACAACCGTCTACGTCACATGACAATTTTGTTGCAGCACAAGTAAATATATCACTAACTAGTTTTTGCCCGTGGCTTCGCCCGCATGGATATAATAACCACGGAAACGTACTACCAAGATAAAAAGTATACTATGTGTTAATCCATGTTATTAACTATCTGTGTGCCAAATTTCATCCAAATCATTAGAAGCATAATACTAATGATTCAAATATTATCGTTAATTCAAGTAAGCCTGGTACTGAGTGTTAGGTTTACTGCTCAGAAATTGTGTTCGTGACGTCGTGAATTGAAATACTATGTTGAATTCATGCAATCCTAATCCTTTTTGCTAGGTTACAGAGGTATTTCTTTCCGACTTTCTAGGTTTATTTATTTTTATAGCATTTTTTTTTCCAAACTGACATAACTTTCTTATTTATGAACAGATTGAAATAAAACAAACACTAAATGTTGATAAGTGAAGCTTACCGACAATACATTATTGAAAACCGCACCCAAACCGGTTCTGAGATTAGCGCGAACAAACGCACAGACAAACAAACAAAAATTCAAAAAGACACTGTTTTTTTTCTATTGCGTTAATAGAAAAAAAGAAACAATGATTATACCCCAATAATAGTTATTCTCAAATATCTTCCATGTACAGACAGCTATCAGTAACACTGTATGTATATACTTATAGATGTATAGAAGACATTTTTTTATATAGGTAGCTTCTTAGACTACCATCACTGGACAGCAATAACTGAAAACTTCTTGAGGGGTCATTGTACTCATCATTGTGAACAACTATTACTAATGAACTAAGCTAAAAAAAAAAATCGCTGCTCTTTTTATGTTCGCATAATTCGACAAAATCTAGGGAACAGATGTTTTTTTTTTCGCGATTGTTACGTTTGGTGCCTTCATAAAAGTCGTTCGTAATGATGAGTACAATGACCCCTCAAGTAGTTTCAGTTATTTCAATTAGACCTTGTAACTATCATTGTCATTTTCAGAACCAATCACTGAGCGGTAATTACCATCATACGAATCGAATGTACGCCGCCAATCAGCAGATAGGCGTTGCTACAACGTTGCCTCATTCGTCAGAGGTTCTACATGTACCCCAGAACATGTCGGCTAGTGTAGATATTGACCACGGACACTCAGCACATTCTACACATAGCCAAGATGACAGGTTCTCGCATCGTGACACTAATGTTACTGGAAGTGAGGTAAGTTATCAAGACATACCAACAACAACAGTACCTGGCCGTATACAGGGTTATTTTAAATTGGCTACCTAAACTCCGCAGAATTTGATTATTTTTTGTGGGGAATCGACTTCAGTAAATGTAGTCACTTGAGATATCAGTCTCAAAAATCTGCTTTTATTTTTTTTAAAACTTCAATCGATCTGCCTAGCCATTTCCCAACTAAGTTAGGGTCAGCTTCCAGTCTAACCGGATGCAGCTGAATACCAGTATTTTACATGGAGCGACTGCCTATCTGACCTGAAGGGACCGATCTCTAAACACGATAAAATATAAGAACAGATTTTCTCAACTCATAATTTAAATAACAACACTAAGGGCCACCACCAAGGGTTTCACCACCTACGATTAAGTTCCTATTATCTTACTTGGCAGGTAATTTCATACGAATTCTGTTCCATTTTTGAATTTATTTGGTGAGTAGTGGCTATTCGGACATCGTGAAATAGGCCCTAACAGCGGTCGTCGACCACCCAAAACAAACATCAAATCTTTTTTATATTTTCGTGTTTAGATATCGTTACCCATCGTGTTTGCGGAGTTTAGCTAGTCAATTTAAAATAGCCTTGTTTAAGGCACATCAACTGCAGAAGTTCGGCTTTGTAGACCGTCTTCAAATGGGAATCATTTAAAGTAACGATGGTCTTGAAATGTTCAGGAGGCGGCAGGCGCAGGACGGGACAGCGAAGTAGATGAAGATGAAGTACTGCTCAATGAGCGAAGCCGTATTCTACAACTCAAACTGAGAGAGTTACAGATGAAGAAACAACACATGGAAAGTTTGGTGTGCATACATTTATTCGTTCTATTTTCTTCAATATCCAATGTCGAACGTAAACTTTTATTTTATTTTTTGTTTGTAGGTCCAGGAATTTCAAAAGCTGCAAATGGCTACACATCTCGAGTCCGGTCATAATACGTATTCTAGTTCTGGCGAAGAAAGTGGCGACGAAGAATTGCCACGAAAATGTAGTTATTTTTAAAATCACTATTATGATAATTATGCATGAAATAATGCTATACTATATATTGTGCTATTTTCTTCCAGGTAATAAACCCGGAAGCAACAACAAGAATGAAGATCCTTTCAAACTAATGGAAATAAAGGCTATCAAGACTGCTCTTCAAAAAACAAAAGGTATTAAAAAATATTAATACAATTTAATATTAAATGGTGATAGTTGACACCATTTAGAGCATTTGATCCAAACATAAGACTGAAGTAGGTATTTATATTTTTAACTGCAAAATTTTCTTTCTTTTTCTATTTTTTTTTTCAATAACTCATGTTAAGAACATAGTTTATTACATTAGGTACACATCAGACAAACACCAAAAAAAAAACTAACTCTAACTGTCCACTGTCCGTAATTAATTGTCATAAATTAGGTTATTTAAAAAAATAGCAGTAAAAAATAAATAAAAAAAACTTACTTCGTCAAGACATGTTTGGCTCCAAATGCTCTGAAAGGTATCAACTATACCTTAAGGCTTTGCACCCAGCTTCCAAACATCCTGTATAACATTTCACTACTTGAAACGTCAATGTGTATTATCTAATAAAAAATGATAACCCGTTTTTTGCAGACTTGATGAGATCAGTAGAAAATTACGAGGCCGAACATCTTTCGTCGGCTCACGATGATTCATTCAGAGCGTTATCAACTCATTCGAACATCCATGACAAGTAAGGCGAGATTAAACAAGGGACATACTTTAACGGAGTGTCGTTTAACCTAACACCATATGTAATTATTTAATTTAAACAAAATCAAGGATAATATGGAAAATCATGTATTTTCTCTTTTTGTAGTAAATCCGAAGGCGGTGGAAGCATGGGTGGCTGGTCTAATGACGGCAGTATGTGTCGTGTACGGAACTCGTTGCCACAGCGTCACAAGTTCACCAACGAACAACACTCGCAGCAACATTCACAGCAACTTCATGCGCAACAACAACATGCGCAACAACAGCATGCGCAACAACAACATTCTCAACAACAACATGCGCAACAACAACATGCGCAACAACAGCATGCTCAACAACAGCATGCGCAGCAACAGCATGCGCAGCAACAGCATGCACATCAGCAACATGCGCATCAACATCATGCGCAACTACACCATGCGCAACCGCAGCACCATGCGCAACAGCAACAAAGTAAGTGATAATTAGTTAGCCAGCACCAATTGCGTATCACGCCATTGCTTCATATGTTCGTACATGTACCCAACGAATTACCTTTTTGGGATGTTGGGTTACAATTCCTTGGAAGTTAGACGAGGTTTGAATCAGATTGCGGTAGCCTGCAAAACCCTCAGAGGGCTTATCGACTGTCCTGAGCTACATAACCTATTTTGTCAATTATATGTGCCTGGCAACTATATAGGTCACCGCCACAGTAAGAGGCACAAATTGTTTGCTCAGCCAGCATGTCGTACGGTCGCTAGAGCAGAGTCGCCGGTGTGTCGGACTCTGGAAGCCCTCAATGCCCTCCTGGCAGTCAATCCTGATTGTGATCTGTTTGCCGATGAATGGAGAGAGATAAAGCGAGTGTGTCTAAAGTTTTGCGAGAGAAAGTATGAGAGAATTTCCACTGTTATTTATTAAGTATGTAGTAGATATTACAATATTAGTATTGTGTTTCTAGGTTAATTATTGTAATTGGTGTATAACCGTTTTAATTATCTATAAATAAATAAATAAATGTTGAAAAATTCGTCTATTCGACAACAAAATAAATAACACAGTGAATGTTGAATTGTGTTGAAATGAATTGAATCGACTGTTGAATGAATTGTCAAAATGAAACGCATTGCGTTTTACCTAACTACCCCGCGGCTCCTAACCGGCTAGTGATGGCTCAGCCGAGTTCCAGACCTGCCAGTTATTTAACAGATGTTTTTAAAAACATTAAAAAAAAATATGATCACAATTCAGGTCACGAAGACAACATAGCGACGTTACAAGAGTTAGCACAAGAGCTTCGAATGGAAACCGAGAAGATCATGGGCGAGCGCGCACGCATCAAGGATATGATCTCTAACAAAGGTAGCTATTTCGCTCCTAAAAATATCAATCTATCTACGGAAGCAGCTTTTTTAGGTTGGTCATATTCTTTGGCTCCGATTCTGAAATTATCACGTCTGATTAAAGTCACTCAATAATTATGGTTTTCTATTTTCGGTCATGCTGAATGTTGTTCACAAGTCCACTGCACCTTGAGCTTTTTACAAGTGCATTGTGTATCTGTCTGTATGTATTTATGATATGTCGTAATATTTTATTTTAAAATTTTTGGGAAAACTTACAGCTAGACATGTAGGTACAATAGTGCTTTTTTTAATATAATAAGTAATATATTATTATAAACTAGTTACCCCAACAGACGTTGTACTGACTAAAGAGGAGTAGCGCCCTCTAGAATTAGTTTTGCGTAACATTCCCTATTCTCCCCATTTTTTGTCCTGATAACTTTTTCATGATCATAAACAAAACAAAAAATAATTACGCATATCCATCGTTTGAATTGTGAGTTGACTTGAGTTTATACAAAATCCCATAGAAAATGCACTTTCAGTTTTCTCGTATTTTCCAATTTTCCCGGCAACTGTTCAAATTTTTCTTTCCGTAAGAAACTGATTCGGACTATTACAAACAATTTAAAACAAAAAATACCCAAGTTGGTCCAGCCGATCTCAAGTGAGCGCTTACCAACGAACAGCATTTAATTTTTATTATATTCTGCCCGCGACTTCGTCCGCGTGAAATTTCTTGTTTCCCCGACCCACCCTGTCGCATCGCATCACCTGCCTATGCTATTGCTTCGATTTTGCTTAGCGTTCTTTCTGACCTTTTTTTGTTTTTGTTCTGCTCCTACGGATCCTAGCGTGGTGTTAAATAGCCTATAGTCTTCCTCAAAAATTAGTAGCCCGTCAAATTGTTGTTCTTTTTTTCATCAATCATTTTCTCAGCGCACGCCAAATAATGAATTTTATAGGCAAAATTTTGCTACTTTCGGTTTCATTATTGCAATTTACTTAAGGACCTCTATTTTATTTGAAAATAAATTATAGCCTATGTCACTTCCTGATAATATATTATATAAGATAGACGGTTAAAATCGGTCCAGTAGTTTCGAAGCTTATGCGGTACAAACAAACAAAAATCTTTCCTCTTTAAAATATTAGTATAGACTAGCTGTTCGTGCCCGGGGCGTTGCCCAGGTTCCAGGTGAATTTCATGTCTCTATCTCCAGTGGTTTGGGCTGTGTGTTGTCTGTTTTCGTACAAAAATACCATCCAAATTGCCGACTTTTCCGGTTAATTTTCCAAAAAAAATATGTCATACAAACCTTGTCCTAACAATTTTATTACAAACACAACAAAAAAAGAATTAGCCAAATACGTGCAACCGTTCTGAAGTGTGAAATATAGTGATATATACATACATTCGGCAATTGATTTTTATTTATAGTATAGATATAGATTGAGTCGATAATAGACTGTTAATATACTAAATTGATTGGTTTTTTCTTAGAGGTGAGCCGTAAACAGAAGAAAGTGAACGAAGAAGTGCGGGCGGGCCCGAGCGGCCAGCCCGGGCCGGCCGAGCGGCGACAGATGCAACTGCGCGCGCTGCTCGCAGACAAGCAGCGTGAACTGGAAGCGCTGCTCAACAAGGAGGTTCGTTTAAGACGCAGATATATGGCAATGGCCTTGAGTGGTTAGCTTGCGTGTTCTGTGCTGAGCTCACGCAACGCGTCGTACCAGTAATAGAACTCGCTCATCAAGGAGCGCTGTCTCAAATTAGTATTAATATATTAAAACACGTATACTAAAATATAAATAATTAAATTGTCTTTAAAATGGTGAAGGTTTCATAAAAATACGCTTCATAATTTTTGCGTGATTCTCAGTTTTTATCCGCGTTAGAATAGCTTTAAAAATTAATTAGACTATGTAATATAAACATAATCTAAAATATTCACATGTTAATTTATTAAGAAAATGCTTTAATTTAACATATTTTTTTTTTCCAAATAATTAATACTACTCGTTTAGACGTGATCTTCGGATTCATCATTAAAAGTCGGTTATCGTCGCCATAAAGGACATTTCGAAAAAAAATAATATGGGGTTTGTGGTGGATATTTGTATCAAACAAATGTCCACCACAAACGAGACCAATGTCACTGAATAGTCTACTAAGTAAGGAGTAACTTTTAGTAAGACACCCATTAATAAATATCTATCCGTTAAAAGTTATAGTTAAATGAAAATTATTATATAATCAGTTATTTTAGCATAAACAGCTTGATTGACTTAAAAAATTGAGCTAGCATTAGATTTATCTTGACCCCACGAGTGACGCTGGCTATTTGAACCACTTTTGCCCATTGTGTTTTAAAAGATAAATATTCGATTTGTCAGCAACAGCAGCAATCGTAACAGTAAATCAATTCTTGGTGTGATTTGTCATCTCATTCCGATGAATAGACAGAAAGTATGTCAATAGATAAACCATAGTGCTTGAAAAACGCTTCAATTAAATTTTTATTTCCATAGCATTCACAATCTATCTTCAGATATTTTTCAAGTATGAACTCACCTTTCAGTATGGGTAATGTGGTTGTTACAGAAAGTACTATGCTCGAATCCTGAGCCCCAAAATATGAAATCAGAATCACGCAGCGCTTCAGTCGTCAATCAATCATACAATAGGTACGTTTTAATTTCGGTTATAGGACTTTGTGCTGAAAGTTGAATACCATATCACAGCTAAGCTAAGTATAAACGAATGTTATGTTTCAGTGAACAGGACCGTATCAGTGAGCCCGAATCCAGATCTGAGCAAATACTATTAGATTCACAGGACTCCAGAGAAACTGAGAACTTCAGGGTAAGTCTAAAGCCTGCACTAGTTAGGCTGCTTTTCAACCAGAGATGTGCTATGCTATGTTGCAGTGGATGCGTTTGATATCTACTGATCATATTCATTGGTCCACATAGTATAGCACAGGTGGAAACGGGTTCAACGCATCCATAGCAACGAAGCATAGCACATATCTGGTGGAAAAGCTCCCTTAAGCGAAGAATAACGAGAGTGTAGAAGAGCACTTCGGTTCACTTCATGCAACCTCGGCTCGCCTCGGGCAACTTCCGATCGTTGTCGGTTTTCGCACCCGAGTCAAAGTACTCGAAGCGTCCTGAAATTCTTTGCACGAGTGTATGTAGTCACGTACTTCGGACTTCGGTCAACTTGGACCAGTACTTCATCGAAGCAACTTCGCGAGTAGTGTAAGTGCAGGCTTTACGGTTGATACTTTGATAGTATGACCACTGTGTATTTCTGCTACGTTATTCATCGCTCTACATACTACATAATTATATCCCAAACTTTGGGTAAGGCAGTTTGGGTTTATGGACTTAAGCCCTTCCCCCAAATGTTCTGCGAAACCGCTCGCGTTGTCTGACTGTAAAAACTTTGGCGTTATCGGGCGGAAGAACACGATATAGGTACGTAGGTAGACTGTGTTATAGCATAACGTTAGTGATGAAAAATAATACATTCATATATTTGACGTTTAGGGTGGTGGAGACAGCGCATTGGGCGGAAGATCTGCCGCGGCTTTACCGCCTCACATGAGCAGCGCTTACGGGAGTGACACGGACAGGTAACTATGAATGAAAGCACCTTTAGAAAGAAAGAAAATACATCTATTTAGCACAGACTAAACACACACAACATATTATTCTGCAAAATAAAATAAAAAGTGTGTCAGCTGGAATGTTGTCAAATCACGGATGTGCCAAATAGGTCCAGTTCAGTAATAAATTAAATTTTACTTGCACAGGCAAAGTGGTAAACCGTCGAATTTTGAATTACATCCATGCGGCACCGCCACAGAGCATGATCGCCGCGCCGGCAGCGTATAGAGACTATTACTAATAAAATTCGTGGCGGCGAAATTGAACGCAAGGGCCGCCATTCAAAGCCGACAGTTTCTATACGTCACTTGTGTCATATACTGTGCGAGAGTAAGCGCAGACGTCCACTGGCACGCTATTTCCTACACTAGCTTTGTCCGCGTGAAATTGTTTGTCCCCCGACCCACCCCATCGCCTACCGGCGCTATTACTTTGTTTTCGCTTAGTGTTCTTTCTGATTTTTTTTCTTTTTGTTGGTATTTATGCGTCCTAGCGTGATGTTAATGCCTTCCTCAAGAATTGGGCTATCAAAAGCAAAATTATTTTTTCAAATCCGACTGGTACTTGCAAAGATTAGCGCGTTCAAACAAACAAACTCTTCAGCTTTATTATTAGTATAGATAGATAGATAATATTATGGTATATTCTAAAAAGGAATTGGTTTCATGTTTGTTTTTCATATTCCACAGTGCGTCCAGAAATAAGTCCAATCAAAGAAATCGAGTGCGACGGAGACAACCCCAAGAGAGACAGCCAGATGAGAGCAGTGTTAGTTGCTTTTCTTTTCCTGTATCGTCCAGTCCAATTAAGGATACATTTGTAACCTTTAGGTATTTTTTCAGTTATCCCTGTCGAACAATACGAATCAAAACATCCGTCACGAGCCTAGAGTGGAATCGTCGAACGTCAATATGGTTCCGCCAATTTCCCAAAACAGTACGTTATTATTCCTAAAACTTTAAACTATGTACCAGCGCGGACATTGCTGAAAACCACTTTTCATCCTTATTACCTTGGTAATAAGGTCGAAAAATGGTTCACCGCAAAAGTCCGCGATGGTACATGTTGTCAGTCTCGATCGTTTAACTTAAATATCCTTTTCGTTGTTTTAGCTGGCGAAAATCCTGGAAGCATGCCGTATCCCCATCTGCCACCACCTGGCTGGAACACTAACAATAAATCCAACCAGGTAAAGAAAACTTGATAAGATTCGCTTATTATGGCCGACGATTACGGATATTTTATTATTTCATAAGTGGAATCATAACTTGCTACCACCAATATTATTTTTCCAAATGCATTATGATTCTACAGGGTGTATCAGAAAGGTGTGGTACAGACCATCAAACTGAACAACTTTCTCCATGGGACCAACATCGTAATTGAGAAGAAATGATCGGCTGTCCCGTACAAGATACCTACTCGACCCAAATGTATGGAGCTGCTGTTTATTTTTTCTCGATTGCGATGTTCGGCCTATGGAGAAAGTTGTTTAGTTTGATGGTCCACATCCTTAAATTTGACCACACCTTTCTAAAACATCCTGTATCAGAAAGAAAAAGAAGAAGAATCCTATGTTTCATTGTTTTTGTAAACACTTTTTGTAGCTATCGTGTTATTTCAGGACATGCGTAACCAATTCACTCAGAACAGTCACTCTCAAACTATGGAGCGTCTGATGGGGACGCCACAACTGTCTTACCCGCCATCTATGCCGTTCAACATGATGATGCCTTACAGTAAGCAATTTGGCAGCATTGAGCATGTTACATCACTTTCGAATAGAGATCTTCCGTATAATTAACTGGAAAGAAGTATATACACGGTTAATTTTACAAAGGGCCCTGCTGGAAAGACAAAACTTTCATGCTGAATTTCTCCTGTTCTATCAAAGATTCCTAGAATTTAATACAAAAATCGTTAGTTACACTAGGAGCAGATGCGATAAATATTTTTTTGCCCGACTGTGGCGAAGCACAAAAGGAGGGTTATGTGTTTGACATGTATGTATGTGTGTATGTCCGTTTCTTTGTTCCCTCGTAACTCCTAAACGAATGAACGGATTTGGATAAATTATACGTCTTTGATTTGTCTTGGTAGCGCGAGTGTCGCTGGCTACATTAAAATCAAAAACAAAGTAAAATGGCGGATTTAGGGTGGCCGGGGTCGCGGGTATTTCGAAAGAGATAACGTGGCCCTGGCACGGGCAGCTGAAGGAGCATGGGTGGGTTTTAGTCAGTAAAAGTCTGACACGCCCTCTTCTCCCGCGCTGCCCAGAGCGGGAGAAGTCATTTGAAGATTTCCCATCCACAAAAAAAAAAGGGTGCCATATTGTGGAGATCGAAATACCATCGAGTGGGATATCAAAATGAAGGGTTTTAAAAGGTGATTACAAAAATATATGCAACTTATATGGTTAAAAGTAATTCAAAGTGACAAATAGTAAAAAAAGGCAATTGCTCTCATGACCAAAACTCCTTGCAAGAACTAAATCGTCTGCGAAATGTTTTACATTTGTAAACTAAAAATCTGGAAATAAAAAAAGTAATTAAAAAAAACTAAAAAACCCAACTGCGGTAAAAAACTAAAAAGCTAAAAATAAGCCCATTTTAAATTAAATAAAAGTTGGAAGCAGGCGGTACCTATTCCATTTTTATATTTTCTAACTCAAATGGGTCCCGCCTGCTTCTACTTTTATTTAATTTAAAATGGGCTGGCTAGTTTTTAGCTTTCCGTTTTTTACCGCAGTCGGGTTTTTTTTTAGTTTTTTCAATAACTTTTTTATTATGTATTACGAGCGCAGTATAGCCGAGGGCCCCGCTGGATAGATGAGGCGATTTATCGTGATTTCTATCAAAATGATCGAGGTACTATGGACAAAACTTAAGCATGCTCACTTAAGAAAATATTCCTGTGAGAGCGCAGCTAGTGACAAACGAACATTGTGCGATCGAGTCGTGAGCCGTGCTATGCGATTATCGCCTTTGAGGTGATCATGCGGAACTTTGGCCCATACTACATTGGATCTTGTTGATAAATTCATGAGGTACATTGAACAAATAAAAAAATTATAAAAGTTGGAAGCAGGTGGGACCCATTTGAGTTAGAAAATATAAAAATGGAATGGGTCCCGCCTGCTTCCAACTTTTATTTAATTTAAAATGGGCTTATTTTTAGCTTTTTAGTTTTTTACCGCAGTTGGGTTTTTTAGTTTTTTTTAATTACTTTTTTTATTTCCAGATTTTTAGTTTACAAATGTGAAAGATTTTGCAGACGATTTAGTTCTTGCAAGGAGTTTTGGTCGTGAGAGTAATTTTTTTGGATCAAGTGCACAAAAATAGCCAAGCCTTTTATTTACGTGTTTTTTACGATTTGTCACTTTGACTTACTTTTAACTATATAAGTTGCATATATTTATGTAATCACCTTTTAAAACCCTTCATTTTGATATCCCACTCGATGGATTTAGAAAAAAAAAAAATTCGATCTCCATAATAAGGCCCCCCAAATCCGCTATTTTAATTTGTTTTTGATTTTAATGTAGCCGTGACAGTCGCGCTACCAAGACAAATCTAAAGACGTATAACTTATCCAAATCCGTTCATTCGTTTAGGAGTTACGAGGGAACAAAGAAACGGACATACATACATACATACTTACATACAGGTCAAACACATAACCCTCCTTTTGGGCTTCGCCGCAGTCGGGTAACAAAGCATTGCTGCTAGTTTTATGAGCCTAGCTCGCGGAGCCCAGCTGGATAGAAACACATTGCACATAAGCGTGTGGAGTATTTTTGGATTCCATAATTAAAAAGAGTATGATGTTTTTAAGTGATTTTGCTATTTAATTCAATAGTTATTGAGTTATGGGATATTTATTATCTTTGGTTCTCATAGTTTGTTTTTTTTTGTGAAATACTATGAAATACAAAACAGTTTTTGCGGCTGGTAATATCAATGCTGTTCATGCGTAATTACTCATCCCGACCACAGAACCGTTCACTGTGCTTGGTCCGAGACGCTCTTGACCGGTTTTTTTTTTGTTTAATACTGAGCTGCTATGAAAGTGGACACTGTATGGTAACCCCCAGGTATGGTAGGTGGTTGCAGTTGTGGCTGCGGGTTCTGGGGCGCGTGGTGCTGGCAGCAGCTCGTCATGCAGCAGCGGGAGATACACCAGCTGAGAGACCAGATCAATCACGTAACATTTATTTTTTTATGTGTTTATTATACATTTATTATTATTTATTTGACATTGACAGCGGCGGCTTAATGTCATAGCAGTTAGAGCGGGTTTCCTAGTTAATTTGTTACCTGACATGAGGTTGACCGCACTAACGACAACTTTTTGCACTAACAGGGCCAATCCAAGTCTATATTATTTTTTCAGTAGAAACTGCCACAGTATTTTTAAATAAAATGACATGCTCTGTGTTCTAGATGGAAGAGCGCTGGCGTGCTGAAACAGCATCACATACGCTAAATAATCAAGTACCGCCGGGAAACAGAGCCAATAATTATTGGGATAACTTCCGCAGGTAACATTTATCGTTATTATGTACTTTTACAAATGTAGTTCGTGAACTGCATAAATAAAATTAAAGTATTTATTTACTTTGCTTTTCTCTTTTCAGATATTAGGAAACACGCATTATGTTTTGCATTATAATTTATATTTAATTATACATATTAGTACACACACCGTATTTATGTATTTTATATATACTTCAGTTCAAAAATATCTAAGGGTGAGAATAGTGTTTGCCCTAGAATTTTCCGTTTGCAATCGTTTTTTATTTCATGCTTTGTAATAATAAGACTAATCATACATGCCTGTGTGATATTATAATAATCTTACATGATGTGTATATACTAACATTACAGTGGTATCGAAATCAGCTTGTTTTTATCATAACACACAATTATAAAAAAAAAGTAAAAGCGTGTACATTTTTCTTTTTCAGTTATTCCCGTCAAAATCTTCTGTCCGCCAATAACAAGGCAAACGCTGACGGGCACTTAGGAGTCGGGCCCGCTCATAACCCCCATCCTTTAGTCGAAAGATCTCATAACACGCTCCATCGCACCCCATCGGCCACCCCTCCCTGCATCACACCCAAGAGAAATACCAACGCTGCTAGCTCATCACACAACGCCGCTCAGTCATCACAGACAAATAACGATGACATACCCAACAGACATACGCGACGAAACGTTGCCTACGAAAGATCCCTTTCGTTCTCATCTGCGCCAGACGTACTGAACGTCAATCAGAACCCAGACACCGACACGACGTCTGCTTGTCACTCAAGAAATATCGACGAAAACAATGTTACTAACGTTTGTAACATCAATATAAATCGCCAAGAAGCTCCATCAAACTCTTTTAGAAATTTAAATATAACAAACCCAATTCCTGAGATTATACAAGCCCATGCAAATAACTTAAACACATCAGCTAATAGTAAAAAGAAATCATCTTCAAAATTACCAGCTAAGAATTCAACTAATCGAAGAAATTACTCACTGGATTATTCACAAATGAGCAATATTAATATTGCCAGTACATCCGAAATGCCTAATCCTAATTTAGCATCAACAAGTCGCGAAGTTCAAGATAAGGCTACCTCAAAGTTATTTGATCTGCTCAGAGAAAATGTGTATTCTGAAGTGACAGCTCTGATTGATGTGAATGAATCTCACCCGGATTTTTTGATTCAGCTGTTCCGAGAGCTGCAATTAATTAGTTCTGATGCTTTACGACAAAAAGTATTGCAATCAATACGTAATGTGCTGGCTCAGTACAGTTCTATTATTGAGAGTCAAAGCAATGAAAGTGTCCAGGAAGAAAATAGACAAGAATCAGCTTCAACAACATCTGGTGACCCTAGCGCATATAATGACTGTAATTCATTATCAATTCAAAATATGTGTGGAAATGCTCTGCAACTTGATAATAAAATAGTTCGCTTTTTGTTGTTAAAAAGCGATGAAACATGTACGACAGATTTTTTAGAGACATTAGTATCTCTTATATTAAGCAATGCTACCGACGGAAGGTATACTCAACAGGCCAAGAGGAGGCTATTAGAATTACTCTCTAAATACGAAGGTATGCGAGTTTGTGATGTTTCAGGAGACATTATTGAGAATTTGCCAGTATTCATACCAGCTAGTAACGAAAGCGAACCTACTCAACTCACAAACGAGCTATCCGAATCTTCCATATTGCAAGATGTCGCTGGTTCATTAAATTTATTTAGTTCTAGCGACAGCCAATTGCATCAGCTAAATGCTTGTCCTTACGATTTGTGGCCGGGACACGTCCATATGGATATTGAGACTTCGGACATGAACGACAATAGCCCACGTTCTAGTCAAGAAGGAAAAGTCGATCTCATAAATTGTTCGGAAATGCATAATGGAGATTTGGCCGAAGCTGACCAAACGTGTCACAATGAGGTGGAAGATGGTGCTAACGGACATGACGAAGCTGCAGCTAATGCAGAAGCTCTACCGGACGTGGTAGACACCGAAGAGGTCACCCCGACTGAGGTAATGCAACACGTATTGTATTGTAGATGCCTGCCATTAATCAATTGTGCTAATCGCAATGAATAAGTACCTAATTTTATACCTTTTGTCTAACATTTATAGGTATATTATGTACCAAGTCTTTGATGGGTTATTTCAAATAGTCTTCATATCAACTGGTTTTTAATCCTGTATATATAAGTACAATCATGTGTTTAAGTATTGGTCACTAATTACCAGTCACCCTAAGGATTTGAAATGTGTAATAAAGTAAATTACATCTGCATTCTGCTTGTGAGTGTTATCCTACTTTGCACCATTTCGATTTTGAATTCTGGACTATTGCCCTATTAATAATTTGGTTCATAATATACACACCTACAGTCGGATTTTTATTTCGACAGAATTCTGACAGCTGTTATTTTTGTGCCACTTCCACTATCATAAACCTTTTCTGTCTTGTCCTTTTTATAAGTTATTTAAATGACCAGAATTTTGTTATTGTTAACTAAAATATTAATTTTGTATTTATATGGAAAAAGAGTAAAAGAACATATTTTTTAAATTAAAATATTAATTTAGTTATCATTATCACTAATATCATCATAGTTGTCTGTCTGTAGTTACAAGAAGCGAAGATTTTAAAAACAAAAAGTTATTCTTAAAAAAATGTTTGTAACCTATGGATTAGTGGTCAGGGATTCCTGTGAAAGAAAAATAATTACCTTACTAATTATTGTAACTTCAATAATTTGATAATAAAAAATCTGATTACCATTTTAAAATTATCAGTTAATTTTTAAGTTTTAGTTTTTTTTAATTGAAAACGGAACGCATTCCGTTTTTATTAGGACCGTTTTATTATTGGCAACACTTCTGAAATGTCAGAATTCCGTCGAATTATAAATCAGTCTGTAAGTACATATTTCATCATAACATAATATTTAGCTCAGGAAAGTAAGTTAAAATAGTCATGATCATTATGACATTTTAGAACAAATCTAACTTAGAGAGATGTATTGATGATTCTTGGTTATAATTATGTAAATATGTAGATATTTGTTATGGTCGCGAATCATATTTTGATCCAACATTCAACCTGACACTGACCTGCAAATTGCAAAACGCGTAAGAAAATTATTTGAATGTCAGTTGTGGGCTACAATAAACCGATCATCGGGACCTTTGTCAGCAAATTTTTTTTCGCATATGTTATCTCGATGGACTTTTTATTTGTAATGGCTAAATCAAGATAATTCCGGTGGGAATTCTTTACTACGATTTTTTTCTCAGAAAATATCATACTTTCCTGGGCTATATTGCAGAGGCCACATAAGGGGCTCGTAAACGAGCTAGTTTTGTTTTGTGGCAATTTCTAGCTAAGATTGTGTAGCCGGCAAATGGTCGACTATATCGTGCAACACTTGCAGTGTAGCACGGCGATATTGCAATAATATTTAGATTGCTCCTCTGTTCAGACGTATACTCTCAGTGTTGCTCCACGTGTACGAACTCATTTGCTCAGCAGTATAGTTGCTGGAATATACTCGGCAATGTATCGCGCAATTATATTGCAGCAAGAATATCGCTGTAAATATTTCTGAGCTACAGTTTCAGCAAGCAACAAAAATTGTTATCTTGCTGGATGCAAGATCCAATTTTTGTAGCCCGTTTACGAGCCCTATTAGATTTTAATATATTTATTAATTTGGCAAAATAATTTACTTTGCCCGTTATGGTGACGGTTGCTAATTGGTACATAATCTTAACATTCATGTTATTCGAATTTGACTTCAGCAGCACTCGCACACACGTCACAATATCTTAGTGGCCGAACCTTCACATCTTCAATTCTGTATTCTAGGCTCTGTATTATGTGAATCCATATTTGTCACGTGTTTATTTTAATTTGTAATATGGGACTCTTAATAAACTGAAATATTTATAATTGCATTTTCACTTCTGAGGCACTACCAAGAATAAAAATAAAAAACAAATTGAATTAAAAGAATTTAATACATCAGGTACAAAGACATAACTATATCACAGACAATGGGTTTTTTGTTATAACCTATAGTTTTAGTTATATAACACCTGCACACTAAATACCAATCTGTATGTTATAGACAAACTGTAAATTGTTGGTATGTTTGCATTAAAGGCGGAAGCTGAGTGGCTTGGACTTGACCGTGTGCCAACAAGGCTGCACATGGAAGAATCATCTGAAAAACAGAAAGGTGAAGTTATTACACTGTAAAAGCAGACCAAAAACCCAAACTGAACCATTTTCGGTTATTATGTCGTTTGAGCGTATACTGAAACAGAAATACATCAATTAAAGCTTCTTTAACTGCATCTGGAACAGAAAAACAAAGTAAATTGAAATAATTAGTGTTTTCTTTTTTTCCAGATTGAACTGAGAAGTTTGATGATCCCCTGATGACTTTAGTATTATTGAATGTTATTATTGTATCCCATATTATTATTCAATTACTCTTATCCTTTACATAAATACTTTGTGTAATATGTATATATATATAATATATTAATAAATTATCTTAAACAAATGATTATGTTCATATTTAAAAAAAACGCCCTCCCTTTGCCTATTTTATTTTTATTTAAAAAATCTTACACTAATAAGAAAATTATGCACATATTTATTCAGTGTACAAAATTGTTGCATATTTCTTAACGTCCCAATCACTATTTTAAAAATATCACACATCAAAAGTCACAGACACTGTATCAAATGAAACATATTTCCTCCGTGAATGTTCCAATATAAAGATTCCATGACATCTTCTGTACTTGTGTCCAATTTCACTGTCTCATTTGTCTCTGGTTCAATGTTTTTCTCTCTTTGTACTTCTGCAGATAAAATGATAATTTTCTAAATTATTTTTTGTCTTTGGAGACATTGCAGTAGAGATTAGATCATATGGACCATGAGACAACGAGATATGTCCGGATTGTTGTGTGTTGGACGTAGTAAACATGGATTGTAGTTGGAAGTCGATGGCACCATACCCTCTGAAATAAATTCGAACCTCATCACACTGGGCCTCAAGTTTCTGACAGGAAGCCTCCAAGCCAAGTTTTGTTGCTGTTTCAACTTTCGGTGTATCAAGATTTTGTAAAATGATAATATAAACATCTTATAGGGCAAGATTCACAGATCACACTTTGAAGTACGCGTTCCAAAGGAGCCTTATATTGATAATGTTCATGTTCGCATGCGACGCTTACTTAACAAAGTGCAGTCTGTGAATCTTGCCCTTAGTCCCAAGGATAAGCAAATTTAAATTGAGATCTCTCCAAGTTAATTTTTTTGTGGCGACTTCGTTTTAGGCTGACCGCTCACGGTAACCGCAGTAGCGTTGCGTGCTAACTGGCGGCAATAGAGACAAACAGTTGCATGTAGTTTACGCACTGTGCAAAGGATATAATATATCCTTTTCCTACAAATTGCAGTAACGCGCAGCATATTATGCTGCGCGTTACTGCAATTTGTTCCATAAAACATGCGTCCCATCGTACCGCCAGCGAGCGTGCTTAGCGCTTACTCGAATTTGTATTGGCTCTGCTCTGTTACACAACTAGAGGTAGCATAATAGGATCTAAATGCTGATATTGCACATACACATTGTTGTTTGCGTTAACTTTGTCCATCAACACTGACTTTTTGCAACCGCGGTTGTCGTTTATTTACGCATGATATTCTTTCAACACTTCTCATAATCTAATATTGATGTATACAAATATGGATAGTAAATCCGTGAGAAACGTTCTGTAGCGCAGCTCAATCGAAGGGTTGGTCCCTTATACAACCTAGAATCTGTTGGGCGGTAAAATGGTATCCAATGTGCGGTCAGAATTAAATATCCCTCATAATACTGACACAGGTAAATTAGAGGAGCACTTCAAGAAAGCTAAGCTTCGGTCACACCCGAGCAACCAAAGCGATTGCGAAGCGGGGGCATCAGTCGCGCGGCGGACGCTGCCCGTGTTATCTTCTAGCACCTTGCACACCTGCGCGACCACGACGCGGGAAGACCGTGTTTGCAAAGCGGGACGGAGTCGGACACACCGAGACGTGTGTAGAGCTCGTCTACTCTGATCAAAGCGAGAATTTTATGAATAGTGACTATCATTTGTACCATTTATGTTAATAGCGCTTTACAATGTCGACCCTCAAATATCACACAATTTTCGTGATTAAAATACCCGGCTTTGCAAAAAAATTATCCTGATTTAATATTTTTCCGAATACGGACTCAATGGATCGCGTACGGGACGCGATCTATCGAGTCTGTAAATCTATATTGAAGTACGCTCATACCGTACGGCTATTATCGTGAATCGTAAGTATCTATTCCAGTCTATTCATATCATTTAAAAATGAACCTAATTAAATGCACGTAAAATGTAATTTTAAATGGAAGAATGCTTTTTGATGATTGATCATGGACTTACTAAGTTGTTTAGTTCACAAAATCTTAGTTGTGTGTACTTAGTATAAAAATTAATTCATAAGGTCTATTAAATTTAACACAAAATAGTTTGATGCATGTTAAGAGACTTCATGTCTTGCAAATGAAATGATTGAGACGAAATATGAAACTGACACAACACAATGATTTAGGTGTTAAACTAGACGTGCGGCATCAGTGACTATTCACTAAAAATGAGGTTAGCGGTTCGCGCTGTAGTCGCGCAGGTGTGCTGTGCACGTAAGTTTCGCACTGTAGACGCTCCCGGTTCGCGTCCTGCTACTTGACGCGTAGGTTTGGCCATAGCATTATTCTCATGTCTTTTGTAGGTAAATATTCATTCGCCTTTATCTCCTAATAGTTTAAAACTTGCGATGGCTCTATATTTTTATAGAATCAGTATTTTTGATAATTCATGCTTAAAACACGGTACGCGTAACATGACCACCATAGAAACAGGTTTTGTCGACGGAAGAATAGACAAAATGACAGATTGTAAAAATATTTCTACGCATTCTGCGCGTCTAAGCATGTCAATGTGTCATTTTGTCTATTCTTCCGTCGACAAAACGTCGTCATGCTACGCGTGCTCGTATGGCTGTATTTATAGTTCAATAAAATTAAAATAGCACATGGTGCCTTGAGTATATTATTAAACATAAGGTACTTACCTACTTCTCTATAAGAATCAACAGGAGTCTGTAGAATAGGTAATTTATTAAAATATTACCTTACCTGGTTCTTGTTTCTTGTGTTTACTTACTCCATATTCTGAATTATCTTCATGATTAATGACTATATTAAAGCAAACTACACTTGCGTGCATTAAAATCGATCCATCCCATTCTCCTCGATTTGAAACAAGATAATTCAACAAGTTTAATTAACAATAACCTAATATATTGTGTATTCACGGACTGGAAAAAAAAGAAGGACTCCGCGCCACGCGTATCGAAAGTGAAGCACCTTACCTATCTATGTTGGCGTGATTTGACACAGACGTCGTCATGTCACGAAATGGCGGCCGCCTGCCCGTTCGGCATACTATGATGTAAATGAGTGCGTGAAGCGCATGTTTGTACAAACGGTCCCGGCATACTTACTCTGCTTCACTTTCGATATGCGTGGCGCGCAGTCCTTCTTTTTTTTCTAGTCCGTGTGTGTGTTATTATAACCTTCCTGAATGTATGTAGATTACGTTAGTGAAAAAATTATCAAAACTGATTCATAACTTTTTGAGAAAAGCGCGAACTTAAAAACGTAATCGAATGAAGAACCTCCGTTTTTTCAAGTCGGTTAAAAATTTAAGTTAAATGATCAATAAAGGAACAGTAATAAACAAAATTAAGCTTATGTCAACTTCACTGCCAAAAAAATTCACGCAGTTTTTTCAAACAGAAGCGAGTGATGAAAACATACCGAGAATCGAATCGATTTTGTCAAGAATATTGCTTTTATCAAATTATAGTGTATGTGTAAATAAACTTACCTACCTTGACACAATATAAAACAAAATGTACCTACATTAACATCTTTGAGCTATTCTCTCAAATAGAAAGCATGGGGTGGGCCATTTTTTTTGCATGCAAGTGTATCATTAACTAATCACGAGTAAAACATTATTGTATCTATTATTCATCTACTCTCCTCTAATGTTACCTGTGTCATTGAAATCCAAGCAATTTCAATGAGCTTAGCCTAGAGGACAGTCATTGTACTTACAAATAGAAGCATAAAAATTACACCAATATTAGGGTACAAAATAAATTGTTACATAATATTATGTCATAGGTTGGCCTAATAATTATGTAGAATTTCGACAATGTGGATTACAAGGAGTGAATGGTGTACAGTCGACCTCGTTATTGCTTTATCAATTTTGACAAGACTGAAATTAACTGTTGCATAGACAAAAAGACCTTGTCCTTTTAACTCGCAAGTGACATTCAACCTTAGGGTGATAAAGCAGTTACGAGATCGACTATACTGTATCGGCTGAGCTTCCCACGAGATTGTTACAATGAGTAGATAATTATAACATTCAACATATGCCCATAATACTTATTTTACAATTATTATTTTATCGCTATTTGTTTTTAATCTTGTTTAAATTTATGAATGGAAATGATGACCAATTAGTTGTTCTCACCCTATCCTGTATTATATCATCATGACAGTTAACATGTTAAAATTGGTATTTTTGTTTAAGGATGCTGTTACAAACGGGTAGTCAAATCATTATTTTTTTTTTCAAAAGTATGTTTATTAAATAAAATGCTTCGCATTCTTAAAATGTTTTTTGGTCAAATTGTTGATAGATGTACACAGTACGATTTTGAAGTATAATTATAATTTTAAATAGGTACATTTTCTCAATAAATGTACCGAAGCAAAAATGTTTACTCTGGTACATTTATTGAGAAACTGTACCTTTCTAAAATTATATTTATAGTTCAGAATCGCACCATGCAACAATTTGGCCAAAAGCATTTTAACAATGTAAAGCATTTTATTGAATAAACATACTTTTGTGTAAAAAAGTAATGATTTGATTACCCATTTGTAACAGTGTCCTTAAGCACAGAGGTTTGTTTATTATGTGACACTGTAGCTCTCTATTTATATTGAGTTTTGAGTATTCTATTCTATATTGCTGTGCCCTAGCAGGGTTCATGTATGAAACCTATAAATACTTGTGACTACATTGTATACTACATGAATGCAATAAATGATGATTATGATTAACACTTATGGTGAAGTCACCATAAGTGTTAATCATAATCATAAGTATGCCGAGCTCATTCAAGCAGATAAACCAAGGAATTATGATTTTAATGTATGACTATGTATGTATGTTCATTTGTACCCTCATAACTCCTAAACTACTTGTATTTCGACAAACGAGGTATTGTTGGAAGTCTTTTTGTTCTCCTTCGTTCTGCGTCTTGTTGACATCATATAATGTGGCAGCTTATAGCAGATGTAAAGAGTTACCAAAGGAAATTATATTTTACTGTAAGGTCTTATGGAATACTTAAATACTAGATGCTACTACACACTACCTACTTGTTACTAAATATAATGTTGTGTATGTAATTAAGGCATAAATCATACACATTACGTATGACTGGTTATACGAAAATCAAATCCAATATTATTTTGTTACAGGGTGACCCAACAGACGTTGTCCTGTCCAAATTTCAATTCATACAAAAATTCCATAGAAAACAGATTTTCCTGAATTTGAAAATTTTCCCAGAAATTCCGACTATTACGAACATTTAAAAACAAAAAATAGGCAAATCGGTCCAGCAAAGCTAGTCAAAACCATTTGATATGCTTCCGTGCCAAATCGAATATTGTTTTCAAAAGAGTTCTTATTATATATTGTCAGTTTAAATCAAATAGATGACCGAAGAATGATCTTGCGACAGCTATTGCTGTGTGTGAAGAAGTCTATAAATTATTGGTAAACTATAGACAAATGTTTCACACACCTGAATGTATGCAACATTTAATAAGTAATTATGTTGTAATTACATTCTCAAAATTAGATATCTGACAATCCTAATTATGACAATATATTGTGGATCTTTCAAACAATAAATTATAAAGCTTACAAACCCCTTTTTAATATTTTTTCAATCATTACATAGAATGACTCAATATTTTATGTATAGTCAACCAAACATCAGTGGTAACAATTTGACACTGACAGTGCCTTTATGTAAGGCCGGCTATACACTTGTAAGTTTTCCTCACAATAGTCCCTTACCTAATAACTTACATTAAATTTGCAAATGTAAACTCTCTTGTGAGCAGCTTATTTTATCGTAATTTATTTGAGATGAAAGTCAAGTTATCCAAGTAACATAAATTTTACAGAAGCAACTTACAAGTGATTGGCAGCCTTACTGTAGAGTAAAAAAAAAAAATTTCGTAGTTCAAGTGTTACCACTGATGCATTTTTGACTGTACTATGCAAAAATATTAACTCTTTGAGACACTTTTAGCTAAACAAAGATTTAGATTTTTTTTATTTATTGTCGTATCATTTCAGTAGCATAGAAAAATTGAAAAAAAAAAATTAGATTTAAGGTTCAAATTGAAGTAAAATGAAAATCTGCCTAGCCTTTTCCCAACTATGTTGGGGTCGGCTTCCAGTCTAACCGGATGCAGCTGAATACCAGTACTTTACATGGAGCGACTGCCTATCTGACCTCCACAACCCATTAACTAGGTAACACAATACCTCTTGGTAAGACTGGTTGTCAGACTTTCGGGCTTCTGACGACCCGTAACGACAGTCAAAGATCCACGAATGACAGCCGGGACCAACGGCTTAACGTGCTTTCCGAGGCACGGAGGAGTCTCGATATGTAAAAGTAAGTAAAATGAAATGTCATTCATTCAAAATATTGCCAATCGGTTGTAATATGTCAAGCAAATTGTGTTAGTTAATAATACTTCAATCATTCATCACCAGATGGCATGGATCTTGATAAAAAAAATCTGAAAGAGGTGGTTAATAACACTAACCACCAAACCGGAAAGAGTTAATGAACAAACATGAGTGTCACATCGAAGGTTAGACTTCATTGAATTAGACTTCATGGTGAAAACCAGAACTATGAATAATAGAGTAAAATATACAAAAGAGCCAGTTTGGCCAAAACAATAACTGAGTATTTTTTTTTCGAAAAGCTGCTTGGCCTGAAAGCCTGAAGCCAAAACTTCTTTGTGAAAAAATATCACTCTGTTTTAATAGTGGGTTTTCTCCTTGAAGTTCCATTTCATAAATTCACCTTATTAAGTATCACAAGTAAACCATTGTTTTTTTCCTTATCTTCTAATGCAGTATTAGATAATTATAACAAGTCTTTTGAAATATGATGACATTAGAATTCTTGATGAATTAATTTTAAATATTGTCCTGTATAATAAACTTTTAGATCTGTCAAACATTAAAAGAATTGTTTCTAACTTATTAAGCAAAACTATTTGGTATTTTATATACATTTGCACTGACTGGACATGTGTGGGTTAATCTGTACCCCAGCCTATGTGATGTTATGTTTATTTCAATAATTATTTATTGGGAAATCATCTTATCTTTAAAAAAAATTACAACAGTACAAATCTTCATAAATACCCAATAATTTTACAAGTTAGCAGTAAACAAATAAAGATACAACTTTAACAATAATCTACACAACAATAACAATAAAGCTTTTGTGAAACTGCAACAAAACTAAATAATTAACTATAGGCGGTAGGTACCATCTGCTCATAACATGGCAATGGGAGACTTCCTACAAAGCAAAAAACTACAGAACAATCTTGTTGCTCTACATAACTTTATGCATTTGTGATAATGCATATTTTAACATATTAGGTTATGAAACCCCACTGAATAGCATTTGTTGCAACAAACAACCTTGAAAATGTAATGGATTCAGTGAGTTTCCCATTATTCAACGTACCTTCTCGTAGACGTTTTTTTTGAGGATATTCTTCTTCATCAGCGCTCCGCTTCCTAGACGTTGTTTTGGAAGGCGTTCCGTCAGGGAATTCCAATTCGACCATTTCGCAATCAGTGTCAACGTGGTTGTTTTCAGGTTTTTTCAGGTCGTGATAGCCATAGTAGCAATTTGTGGATATATGCACATTCTGACATTGGCCTATTGATTGATTGGCATCAGCATAAATTGGGGCGGGTCGCACGGCGTTGAAACTATTTCTAGCGTTCTGCAAGTATGATCCGATGTTGGACGCCGGCATTTTCCAGACTTGTTATGATGTGGAGTGATGGATTAGAGTTACTGCACAGCAATCTAATCAACTATCTGCTCACTCATACAATTCAATGATTTTATAACACTTGGTAACTGATCAAGTTTTATTTATTATGCAGCAGCAGGTTTTTTTCATTGGGCGAAATGGCCAAAGTGTCTTTTGTGGCAAAGCGAAAATGCAAAATCAACTTCCACAGACCTAACCAAAGTTATATGCTCTGTGCTGTGCACAAACTGACAAACTCACAGACTGACAAGACCACAGAAGCATGCACACAACAAACAGATTCTATGTTTTTTATTTTTTTTTTTTTTTTGGAATGGCATCTCGTAGTGTGACCATGAGAGGTCTCGACTACTTAACCGGACTATACAGATTCTATATGTAATATTGTTAAAGCTATTATAGACAATAATGCTATGTCTGATAGACAGTGTTGCCGTTTTAGCCACTTTGTGGCTAGATCTAACGGATTTTCAACGGTTTTAGCCAAAAAATAATCCGTTTTAGCCACAGAAAATGAATCTAGCTACTTCTGGCTACTTTTTAGATTATTACTACATACCTACTTCTATTACTGTTTTGCCACCTGAAGGTTTAACCAAAGTCACAAAAACGGTCAAACCACTAAAACCAACTGAAATACCATCCAAATCATCATCTATTAACGAAGAGATTCCAGGTGCCGATTCTGTTGTACACCGAACTAAACTATCACTAAAATTCCTTACTTTTGCTATGAGAATCTTAGAGCTATTCTGCAAAAAATAACCTCTAAATTTAATAACAATTTTAACACAACTAAAATCGAGTTTGGCAATCGTGACTCCGCGTGGTATAGTGCCAGTAGTATATTTGACCCGGTGGCTTTAATTGGAATTAACGAAATCACTATGACAAGGCTTGTCATATTTTGTTCACCGACATCGCTGCCGTTACCGGGTCAAACATATTTTAAAACTGGAGAGGCGCAGGGAGGGGGCAGCTTCAACGTGTTTTATATGGAATGTAGGTACCTTTTTTTTGTACCTACAGGTTGAGTCATAGGGGTTTAAGGGTCTTATAAAGGGGGGTCAAATTTTCATTATTTTTGCGATAGGACTCACCGTTTTCGAGATATATGCAAAAGAAAAGAAAAAATACACTACTGTTTTTACACCCGAAGTCAAGGTCTTGGTGTGAATTTTAGTACATGTCAACCAATTTTGTTCCACACCTTTTTAATCGTGATTAAACATAGTCTGATTTAGATTGACAATTAAAATTTTAGGTGAAAACCAGTCAAATCAGAATAGCAAAATTGCCATTTTCACTAAACTAATAACTACTATTACTAAACTATTAGTTACTATTAGTCTAAAAATCTTTTATTGTTCATTTACATTCACGACATTTATGTAAGTTGACATTGGATATCTGACATTGCCTATATTTAATTATTTGTGGCATTCTTATTCTAGTTACTTAAATGACATTTATTTATTATTATTATTACTCTTCCTCATTGTAATTAAGTGGCATGTATTTTATTTTATTCTTTTGTTTTGTTTTTGTATTTTTTTAAGTTATAAAATTGTTTCTAATATTCGACACAATGTAAAAATTGTTATGAATAAATAAATAAATAAAAACTCCGTACAATCTTAGTGCTGTCAAATTAAAATATAGTTAAGTTGTGTCACTTTAGTCAATTTCAGAATGGGAAATCGTCGTTTGACAGGAATAAACTAAATTTTGGTGATTTTTAGTCTAGTTTCTCTAAACTAGACTAAAAATAATCTAATAATATAATCTCTGCATTTGTGACAAGAGAATCGGCACCATGTAAACTTTCAAATTGATTTTTAATGTTTTACTAAACAAAAACAATAATTTAAATGTTTTTAACTTTAGACTTGTAACCAGTTTCTAATATTTTTTTAACAACACTATTAAATCCACTTATCCCCATCCCTATATATTAAAATTATATAAATTATATAAAGTAAGCCAAAAATACTTTAGCCACTTTTAGCGGAATTTCGAAAGAAATTTATTTACAAAACCAGCAACTTTTTTCTTTGATGTAGCCACAAAATGGATGGTCCTAACGGCAACACTACTGATAGATCAGCGTCCGCACTACGAGCCACGCGGCTGTTTGGGCCGCGCGGCCCGGCCTCGCGAGGCTTTTGTGTTATTTTGCAACGCGTCCTCACTATAAGCAGAAGACTAAACCGCGTCCGCACTAGGGCCGCGCGGCTCCGTGAGGCCAAGCCACGTGGCTGAGCCCTCGTGAGTATGGAAGTGCGGGAGGCCTGAGCATCGTGGCCTAAAGCCGCGTCCTCACTAGAGCCACGCGGCTCCGTGAGGCCCAACCGCGCGGCCGAGCATCGTGAGTGTGGACGTGCGCGAGGCCCAATATAGCATAATGCTTGTTATTTTTCTGAGATGCGTCCACAGCTGAGGTCCACAGTGAATACGTTGTGACTAGTTCCTAAGTGTGCATCCACACTGCCAGCCTAGCGCGGATGCGACGGCGGGCGCGAAATATCAAACATATAAAACCGCCGTTTGCGTCCATAGTGTAGTGATTAAGGCGGGCGCCTAGCGCAACTGGCCCGAGCGAGATAGCGCGCGTAATTTTCAAACGTTCCTATCCGCGCGTTATGGCCACACTACGGGCCTAGTCAGCAAGTGACTTAGTGCGCGGGTGACAGAGTTGTCAAACCAGGTTCAGTCTTGTCTCCCGGCGTAAGTTAAAAAAAAAAAAACTTTTTTTTTTGTAATATGGCGTAAATACGATTTATAAATATAATGTTGTATCGATTATGACGTATTTCAGGTGTTGCAAACTACTAAGTACTACTAAGGGCTATCTAGTAAAAAAAAAATATTTACTACGTAGCCCGTATCAACGTCTGACTACATCCTGAATAAAATGTCACCTAAAATCACCAGAGAAGATACAAACTTACAGAAAAAAACGTATAAACTCACTACATACAAAATGTTATTGAAATACATGTTACGGGAATAATAAAGCCATACCTGTCCGCTCAAGCTCCATAGTAAATGGATTTGAGATTTGGGTGTTACAGAAAATTGTGAAGTGGACGAAAGTGAAAGAATCATCAAAACTACTTAGAATTACTTTCAGGAAGGTTTTAGTATATAATATATTATGTAATTATTCTTATGTACGAAGTTATATGCATAAATGTACTGTATCTCCGGCATTTCTAAGCCGATTTTGATGATTCATCTTTTCGTTCGTCTTGTATATTCAACTAAAAATGGAAAAATAAATTTACTTTAAAAAAAGTTAAAACCGACTTCAAAACCAAAAACGAATAAAATAACTTTCATAAAACACTTAACACCTTCTGAAGTCGGTGTCTTCAATTCTTCAATGCACTTTAGCTTGACACGGACTTCAGAAGCTGTTAAGTGTTTTACGAAAGTTATTTTATTCGTTTTTGGTTTTGAAGTCGGTTTTTACTTTTTTAAAGTAAATGTTCCGAAGGTCCTCTCTAGTTCGTTACTTTGTTAGTCCATTTACTGTCGTCCATCCGAGCTATGTGGCCAGCCCACTTCCATTTTAGCTTTTTACAGTGCTCTAGAGCATCAATAACTTTAGTAGTTTTTCTTATTTCTGTACTTCTTATTCTGTATTTTCTTTTGAGGTTTTGAGGTTTTTGGGGTTTTCTTTCCATTGATCTTTGGCATGTTTTTATCTGCTTTTTTTGTTTAATCATTAAATATAGCATAAGAGAGGAGTGGCAGAATACAAGAGTCTAGGATTTTCTTTATAAGGTTTACTGGTAGCTTTGATTTGAGTACTTCTTTGATATTCCAGAATTTGTTCCATGATAGGTTGGTTCGACGTTTCACTTCATCGTGATGTCTGGACTTAGCGAATGGGATCTGTTTACCCAGGTATATGTAGTTGTGCACATATTCCAATGCGGCATTGTTGACTCTGATTGGTTTATTATATTTAAAAAAAATACTTTGTACTAATTTTTTTTTTTAATCGTCTACTCGACCCAGTTTGTTTATTTACCTGCAATTTTGGTTTTGAAAATAATAAAACAACTTATCTGCAACCCACACAAAAATCGTAAAAAAAAACTAGATGCACAAATAACAAAAAAAAAAAAAAAAAAAAAAGTACGATAGACAAAAAATTGGATTTTTTTATAAAACAACTTAAAATTCCAATATCTTGAAAACGGTCAAGTTTGGGATATCATGTTTCATACTCAAATCAGTCAGAAATGATGGAAACTACCACCCCCTAAAGGATCTAGGTCGACTTAACCTTTAACCCTGTATATTTAAAAGGCCAGTTTTTGACACCATACAATGATTTAAGGAAATAATTATCCTGATTTTTTAAAATAATTATCAATTAAATAGCATGTTTATTATATTGTCTTTTCCCAAATTAAATCCGTTTAATGTTTACTTACTTTCTTTATGATAAACTCTACCCATATACATATGCCCAGAACTATTTTAGATTACATATTATGGGTAGGTAGGTACCTACCTAATATTGGAAATGGAAACACGGAGGTGTTATAAAACAAAATAAAGGGCAAATATCCGTTATCAAACAGATTTGTAAAATAAAGTGCGTGCGTACTGCGTACCTACGCTACTTTAACCGATATCGTCCAATGAAACCCGTTAACTAACTTCAAATAAATTTTAAACATTGGAATAATCAGTCATGTGGTTTATTTACTGCGTTCTTCGTCTCAGCATCCCTGTGCGTCAAGGCCTTAAGCATGTAGCCCGTCCGCACTCTACGAGTCGGCGCGCCGCGCCGTACTGACCAACGCGCGCGATTTTTTCGTGACCGTGGGACAAGTACAGAACTTCGTATGTCACATTCATTCAACGCTCAACGCCGAGCGTTGAAAATCGAACGCCGTACGATATTAAATCGCGGTGGAAAAAAATCACGGCCGTGGGAACAGGTACAAAAGCTTAAGCAAAAGCTTAAGCTTAAGCGTAAGCTTTCTGTTTGTTCTATTCCAAGCGCGCCACGCGATTTTAACCCGCCGTGATTTTTTACGTCCGTGCGTACGTACACTAATCACTACACTATGGACGCAAACGGCGCACAGTGGGCCCATACTGAAAATTAGTGGACTTAGGCAACAAAGTTCCTATAACGATGCGATTTTTTTTAATATGACGTGTTATATTATTCCTGACAACTTTTATTCTTATAAAATTTCTTCTAAAGTTGATAGTTTGTCTTGAAAACAATTAATTAGATTTTTTTGTATGGAGCGAATCACGTTTAATTTTTTTTCTTCAATTGTACTAATATGTTGAGTGTGTGGCGTGAGTATATGATAGCTAGGGTCATTCTCTATCCATGAAAAAAAAATCAGCGCCGGCCATCTGCGGCAGCGCGAGTAATCATTCGGTAAAAAAAAAATGATTTGGAAGAATTTTTTTGTCATTTAAAATAAATTCAAAGCATATTTTTGTCTCATTTGGCTGTTTTCACCTTCTTTTTAGTTAAATAAATAGTTTTAATAGCGCATACGTACTTATAACTAGTAATTCTGGTAGAGATTTAGTTATTATTGCATGTTATCGGTAGCACCTGCATTGTGATTGATGACTCATTTGTTTGTGCACTCGGCTAAGCGCATAACTAATGAGTCATCGAAAAATGCTCGTCTCTGATTGGCTGAATAATTTTCACTCACTGTTATGTCCACTACTTGAGTAATTAACACTAAACAATAAATATAAAGACATTCATTAAGTCCATCACAATGTCACCCACACACCCATTACACGGTCTTCCTAACCCGTGCCAGGCTCGGCTAGCTCTGAAAGTGGGGCGGGCGGGAGCCACTCACCCCTTCTGTAGGAACGTCGAGTCCGTATCTCTGTCGCAGGTCGCCTTCTGCTGGGCTTCCCCCATGTAGGTGGGGGTTCCACCTGGTAGGGGTTGACCGCCGGGATACGGTGAAGAAAGCGGCGCTGACTAGCAGCGTCGTGGCGTGCCTACAGACACAGTAATAGCAACCACTCACAGGGACGCGCATATCAGCGTCTCATCATCTTTTAGGCCGCAGTAGGCCCACAAAACGAGGAGCCCGTAGTGACGGGCCAACGAGCGCTACCGCGGAGAGGGGGCCACGCCCCGGCACCGCCAGTCGCACCCCCTGACGGGGTGGAGCGATGTCCAACTAGTGAAGTCCATCTAGTTTCGCTCTTGTCGCTTGTTTGTGAACACAGTGAAATACTTGTATTTTTATATTAACATTAGAACTATGGCTGGATTTTGTACCAACCTAGATCTTTTTGTGAAATTAAGAAGTGGCGGTGATCTGAAAAATCATATGTTTCTGTATGAAAGTATCATTTCTGTCTTGACTACCGAAGTTTCTGAAGAAGACAAGAACCGAATCAAGGAGTTCTGTCGACTTTTTTGTGTAAATTTAAATAAAAAGTGGATAGAGTCAAGTGAATCGTGTAATTAATCGCAAGTGGTTGGAAAAAACATCAACTGGCCTGTTTGTGACAGTGTTGATCTGAGAAGTGTGATGGGCTTTTCGGACGCAGCCTTATCTGAGCTTGTGGATATAGATTGCCATGTTCCTACTCTTGCAGTATGTACTGCGGAAGCGGGAACATCTACAGAAAAGGAGCACAGAAAACCGTTCGAAGAGTTAAGTAATAAGCTAAAGAAAAGACGTTCTACTTCCATAGTAGAAGAAAATTCCGAGGAAGAGTTGCAGCACTGGTACATAACAAAATTTAAAGACAACGGCAAAACGAATCTGGCAAAAGTGGTCGAATACCTTTCCAGTAATCCAGATGCGCTATCCGAAGTAGAAGAGAGACTATTCAAAAAGCAGAGCTTAAGTACTGTCTCTGAAGATAAGTGTTTAGCTCTTTATACATCAGTTGCGCTCTCGAAATGGAAGTACTTAGCTCTTCGACAATTTCTGAAAGAAGAAAACTGTGCTGCCTTTCCATCTTATCCAAAGCTTGTAAATGCCAAGAAAAGATGTTACCCACCACAAGAGAGTATGGAGATTACCGAAAACGGAGCTCACATTAAATTGCAAGCGCTATTGGACCACACTGTGGAGAGGATATTACTTGATATAAATACTGTTGATAGGTCTCAAAATGAAGAACTCAAGTTGACCTGGAAATGGGGACTTGATGGTTCTTCGTCGCAGAGTAACTATAAACAGAAAACGTCAAACACAGCTACAGAGTTCGATGATTCATCAGTAGTCATGATAAGCATCGTCCCTCTTCGGCTAGTGTCTACTAGGCCATCATCTGGGAATGAAAATCTAGTTTGGGAGAACCCCACACCTTGCTCAACTCTGTACTGTCGACCAGTGAAGTTCACTTTCACTTCGGAGACAGCTGACTTTATAAAGTCTGAAGAGTCTGAGATGAAAAAACAAATTGATGAACGAATATCTACACAGTGTGGAAATATTATTGTATCACATGAATTGCATATGACCATGATTGATGGAAAAGTGGCCAATATTATTGCTGGAGTACCATCATATGCAACGTGTCCCATTTGCTTAGCAAAACCGAGTGAGATGAATAATTTAGACGCTTTGACTTCTAAACCACTTCGTGAAGAAATTTACAAACAAGGAATTTCTTCACTGCATATGAAGATTCGGTGTATGGAATGTCTTCTCCATATATCTTATAATCTGGATTTTCAACGATGGACTGCTCGCGGCGAACATAAGGCTTTGAAACAAGCTAAAAAAAATACCACACAGCAAGAGTTTCGTGAGCAAACTGGAATGCTGATTGATATAGTCAAACAGGTATGTATTTAATTTTCGCTCTCTTTATGTTGTTTGTGAATTATATCTCTATGTATTGTATATTACAGTATTGTTTTCCCATTTTAGGGTTTTGGAACTACAAACGACGGGAATACAGCGAGGCGCTTTTTCCAAGATTACAAAAGATCTTCCAGAATAACGGGAATTGACGAAAATCTGATTTTCAGATTTTCCGTTATTCTACAAGCCATATCATCACGCAAAAACATTGACTGTGAAAAATTTAGAAGATACTGTAGAGAAACAGCTGATGTGTACGTGCAACACTATTCGTGGTACTACATGCCAGTTAGTGTACATAAACTTCTAATGCACGGTGCAGACATCTGTAACCACTTTGGTGTTTTGCCAATCGGTAAGTAAAAAATAAATATAGTTTGATGTATTATTTGACTCGATTGCGTTTTGAAATTAAAATGTATGTACTTATTCGTTTTAGGTACCTTATCTGAAGAAGCTTCGGAAGCCCGTAATAAGGACTTCAGAAACGTCAGGGAGAGGCACACTCGGAAAACGGGGAGAATAGCAACACACGAAGACATCCTCCATGGACTTCTAATAAGCTCTGATCCCCACATATCCTACATAAGGCCTAAAATAATGAAACAGGTTCATAATGAGTTGTTGCCTGAAGCAACTCAGTTGTTACAGACTACTGAGCCTCCCTGTGACAGTGAAATTATGGAGGAAGAAGAATGCCTCATAGCAGAGTCCGAAAATTTGCCGGACCCACTAGCACTTCTGGAACAAGAAATAATGTGATCCGGCTCTAAATTATTCCCACAAATGCCCATCAGGGTTAGGAATATGACAAACAGCCCTTTTCAGGGCTACAATTACTTCACAGTTTCATATTGATCATAATTACGTACGATAACTTATACTATAATAATATACATACAGTTGATTATGTAGATAATTATCAACGACTTGCCCGTACAAATTTAAATTATTTCACCTATCATTAACAAAATTAGTATAACCTGAAACATTACGATGTATTTATTCAACAATAGATAACGTGCAGTTAAAAAATAACACAGCCAATCAGAGACGAGCATTTTTCGATGACTCATTAGTTATGCGCGCACAAACAAATGAGTCATCAATCACAATGCAGAGCACCTGCATTGTGATTGATGACTCATTTGTACCGATAACATGCAATAATAACTAAATCTCTACCAGAATTACTAGTTATAAGTACGTACCTATGCGCTATTAAAACTATTTATTTAACTAAAAAGAAGGCGAAAACAGCCAAATGAGACAAAAAATATGCTTTGAATTTATTTTAAATGACAAAAAAATTCTTCCAAATCATTTTTTTTTTACCGAATGATTACTCGCGCTGCCGCAGATGGCCGGCGCTGATTTTTTTTTCATGGATAGAGAATGACCCTAGCTATCATATACTCACGCCACACACTCAACATATTAGTACAATTGAAGAAAAAAAATTAAACGTGATTCGCTCCATACAAAAAAATCTAATTAATTTTTTTCAAGACAAACTATCAACTTTAGAAGAAATTTTATAAGAATAAAAGTTGTCAGGAATAATATAACACGTCATATAAAAAAAATCGCATCGATATAGGAACTTTGTTGCCTAAGTCCACTAATTTTCAGTATGGGCCCACTGTGCGGCGGTTTCATATGTTTGATACACAGACTACTTAGGGATACTATGGTTTGATATTTTGCGCCCGTCGCACAGTGGATCGTCCCCATACAAGAGGTCGGACATAGAATTAAAAATTGAAAAAGTATTTAATTGAAAAAAATGAAATATGCAGTTGCATTACTCTATTAAGGAACTACAAAAAATGTTACTACAATTTTTTTATTTGACCAGTACTTTATGAGCAATTCGATGAAAAGTGTTATTTTTCTATGGAAATGGTCACAAAAATGTCTGTATCTCATGATTCCCTCCTTGTTTCGATTTGCGGTTTTCACTACTGTTATCTACCCATTTTATGCCACATTTTCTTCAAGGACACATGGTGCCCCCAGCGACCCCCTTCCGAGATATTTTGCTTTTAGTAACTTTACTTTTTATTGTATAACTGATGATATGGAGGTACATTAAGTATATTCATTACTGAGAATAAGTCATCCCTAAGTAGTTCCTTAAATAACAGGTGCATTTACGATTACTTTAATGACTTATGAACGCTTCTGTTGCCATACAACAAACGCGTTAATGAGTCCTTAAGTGAAGATTCCCAGTACTTGCTTAATCTAATTAGTTATTGTAATTACTATGTTAACAGCCCTTAATCTCTGCATTGTTATTGTCTAATGTCATCATTAGCTTATCAAATTCATTGCTAGTTGCCTACTTGCTGCCCTATATATTTGAGTGTGTTTAGCAAATGTAATTCAGTTGTAATTATAACTTCTACCAAGTGTTGTCATTATGGCTTTCCGTGGGTTTTCTACTTACCTAGATCTTTACGTTGCTCTTCGTAATCATAAAGATCTTCGTGACTATGACCATTTATTTAACACATTGAAGTCGAATACTAACGTCCAGTTAAGTGAAAGTGATGTGACGGATCTCAAGAACTGGTGTCGACGATTTTGCTATAGGGTTTACACCAAATGGGTGCAATCAAGAAGGACAGTTGACAGGTTCATTAACAAGAACGAAGAGTGGTTAAATTCCGATATCGTTTGGCCAGATTGCTTTAAAGAAAATGTTGTTGACACTGAAGAAGCAAATGAAAATGAGGCAGAAGAGGTAGTCAGTCCATCAAAATCAGATGCATCTACTTCAACATAATTATACATCTCCTCGCAAACGCTTTGAAGATTTATCAACTAGACACAAAAGAAGACGTGTTAATGAAAATGTTACTAGTTGCAGTCGTCCGGATGAGCTTTTGCATACTGTTGAAAGTATACTTAAGTCTGCCGGAAAAAATGATATAGCCAGAATAATGAAAAATTTGCTGGAAAATCCTGAACACGTCTCAACAGTTATAAATGTCCTGGAAACTAAGCAGAATCCTCCGCTTCGTGAAGTTCCTACTCACAAAGCACTTGCTCTTTACGTTTACTTGCAGTTATCCAAGTGGCGTTACATCACACTTCGGGACTTTAGTTTAAAAGAAGGTCATGCGAAATACCCAAGCTACTACTTGTTAGTTAAAGAAAAGCTTAAATGCTACCCGGCAAAAGAAGACATAACTGTGACTGAAACTTCCGCAAAGATACGTATCCAAGCCCTCCTTGATCTCACCGTTAGGAGGCTGATCGATTCACTTGAATCAAATTTTGATGCTGGTGAACAACTTGTGCTTCACAGTAAATGGGGTTTTGATGGAGCTTCAAGTCAAAGCATTTACCATCAAACGACAACAACAAGTGAACAAGACTTATCCAGTGTATTTATGGCAAGTCTTGTACCACTTAAGTTAGTGACTTCTAGTGGAAGTATAGTGTGGCAGAATGATCGGCCATCGTCAACCACATATTGTCGCCCGATTTCATTTACATTTATGAAAGAAACGGAAGCGAATGTTAAGGCTGAAATGGAAATATTTGAGACCGAGATTCGTGAACGGAACCCGACTGATTGCGGCAATGCTACTGTTACTCACAATCTATGGCTAACCATGATTGATGGTAAGGTACATTCAATCATATCTGGTACATCGGCAGCAGTGTGTGATTTGTGCAAAGCTCGCCCAAGCGAAATGAATAACTTGGAAGAAGTGAGAGCTAAACCCGTGAATACAGATTTATACAAGCATGGATTTAGTTCATTGCATGCTTGGATTCGGTCCATGGAATGTTTATTACACATTTCTTACAGAATGGACATAAAATCATGGCAAGCAAAAGGTGACGAAAATAAAAAAAAAGTTAAAGATAAGAAAGAAGCCATTCAAGAAGCTTTCCGAAGAAGAACAGGCTTACTTCTAGACGTTGTTAAGCAGGGTAGTGGCAACACAAACACTGGAAATGCTGCAAGAAGATTTTTTGCAAACCCTGAAACGACTGCCGAAATTACTAAATTAGATGTTAATTTAATTAGAAGACTCGCCGTTATTTTGCAATGCATTTCCTCAGGCGAAAAAATTCAAGTCCAAAAATTCAAATCATATTGTGATGAAACAGCAAATTTATTCGTGGAATTATATCCATGGTATAACATGCCAGCAAGTTTACACAAATTGCTGATTCATGGATCACAGATAGTGGACCACTTATCAGTAGTGCCTATAGGTTTTTTGTCTGAAGAAGCATCTGAAGCAAGAAACAAGGACTTTCGCAAATTTAGAGAATGTCATACACGAAAGCATAGTAGCATCGCCACTAATGAAGACATTCTTCATAATCTGCTATTATCTTCCGATCCTCTTCTCGCCAGCTTACGACCGAAGATGACAAATAAAGCCAAAAAGTCTTCATTTAGAGAACTAGACGATTTACTCATACGTGATCAGAGTGAATTGGAGTTCATTGACGTTTCAACTGATACACTTGCTGCATGTAGTGACGTTGAAGAAGATGATGACGATGATAATGATCATGATGTCGTTATTGATGAAGATGAAGAAAATATAGTTTAAGTCTTATAGTACCTAATATTATTATTTTACAAGCAGTTTCTTTGTTAATTTCTAGTTTTTGTGTATTTTTTTTATTCTATTCTTTTTTTCTATTCTAGTTTTTGTGATTTTTTTTTAATTTTATTCTTTTTTTGTTTTGTGTTATGCCACCCATCAGCCAATAAATGGTTTTTTTCTTTCTTTTCTATTGTTGTTAGTAACTACATGGTCGTGTTAATTAATTAATTTCCTATTATAATTTAGTTTTTAGTAGTTGTTTATTTTTTTAGTTTGTTTTAGGGTACATAGTTATTTTATTTTTAAATTATTTTTACAGTGTTATATTATATAAATAAAAAATATATTTATACCTACATATTTTCTTATTGATCATAAAACTCTATTTCTTTTCGATGTGTTATTGTAAATGCGACTCAGTCATTACTAAGCTAATGATGACATTAGACAATCACAATGCAGAGATTAAGGGCTGTTAACATAGTAATTACAATAACTAATTAGATTAAGCAAGTACTGGGAATCTTCACTTAAGGACTCATTAACGCGTTTGTTGTATGGCAACAGAAGCGTTCATAAGTCATTAAAGTATTTATTTATTTATTTATTTATTTATTTATTAACTCATCATCACTATCATTACAGGATATTCCTAATTCAATAGTAATCGTAAATGCACCTGTTATTTAAGGAACTACTTAGGGATGACTTATTCTCAGTAATTAATATACTTAATGTACCTCCATATCATCAGTTATACAATAAAAAGTAAAGTTACTAAAAGCAAAATATCTCGGAAGGGGGTCGCTGGGGGCACCATGTGTCCTTGAAGAAAATGTGGCATAAAATGGGTAGATAACAGTAGTGAAAACCGCAAATCGAAACAAGGAGGGAATCATGAGATACAGACATTTTTGTGACCATTTCCATAGAAAAATAACACTTTTCATCGAATTGCTCATAAAGTACTGGTCAAATAAAAAAATTGTAGTAACATTTTTTGTAGTTCCTTAATAGAGTAATGCAACTGCATATTTCATTTTTTTCAATTAAATACTTTTTCAATTTTTAATTCTATGTCCGACCTCTTGTATGGGGACGATCCACTGTGCGTCGTCGCAACCGCACTAGGCTGGCAGTGTGTGGATGCACACTAAAAGTGACTACGACACGAAAGCCTCGCGAGGCCCGACGCTGCTTTAGATATGCACAAAGTGCGAAGCCAAAAGAAAAAAAGTCTGCTGTACAATTGTTCGGAGATCCTGCATCGAGTCTGCACAGGTCTGCATCGTCCTTGCATCGTCTGTCACTGTCAGTCTGTCATGTCTGTCAGCTGTCTGTCTGTCGAGGGTATTTTATTTTCTATATTCCACTATATTCTGTGGTCTGTCGTCTGATGTCATCAGCTTACGACTCCTGAATTAAATAAAAATAAAATAAACTATGTTATCGTTAATTTTAGTAGTTAGGCGATAATCTAACGTAAACTTTTTTAAGTATATAATGTATATTTAAACATAAAATTGGGGGCTTAAGTTTTTCTCAAATTCATGTGATTATTAGCTTCAAGGTTGGACTTTTCGTATCTAACTATCATGTTGCCTTCTGTAGCCGCAAAGTGTTTCTACAGAAATCTAAGTAGACATTCTATTGAAATAAAGTATTTGCATTCATTCTGCTTTGCTGCACCCAGGATATTTCGACAAGACATTTTCCACGAAGGCAAGGAACTATGGAGATGTGTGCACACTTCGGCGTATCTATTGGATAAACCCATTTCCAAAAATGCCCTGCAATCAGACAAAGCGTCACCAGATCGCGAAAATGCAAATAAAATAATAAAACAGAGTGTAACTGGAGACATTATAGTTAAGACTGAAACTGATGTCAACAAAGTTGTTACTAAGGTTACAATTGAGAAAACTAAACCACCAGATAAACCAGCAGATGTATCTGAACCTAAACCAGGTTACTTTCTTATTATACTGATTTATTTTCTGTTCTGGCTGTCCATATCAATGCTTATTAAGTCATGATTTTATTTAACCTAAGCCACTGTACAAAATGGTTTCCCATTCCAAAATTGATGCTACCTACTTATGAAAATGAGTAAATAGAGTTTGTTGTAGAACCCTTCCTATAGAAGAATTCAGAAGCAAGTATTTAACTAAAAAGATAGATTACATAATCTATTTTACATATTGTATCAAATATAATTTTCAGTTCCTTCTGCATTACTTTAAGCAATTACAATTTGATTTATACAAGTGCCTGCAAAGAGACAATTGTTTAATTTTCCAGTTAGAAAAAGGCTCCTTATTGACTTTTCTGCCTCTTACACGGAGCGTAACTTTATAACACCGATGAGAGCTATGACAGAATATTTACTGAAGCAGACCGATTTGGAGTCATTACCAAAAGTTCTTAGAAGATCACCATATGAAGCAGAACCACCTATAACTGTGTATTATCGTAGGGATGTTGAAGCAAAAGCATTTGAGGTATGTCTTTCATTATTTTGTTACAACTATATATATAGTCCAAATGAATACATAAATTTCTTCAAATGATTTTAAAACTTAAAATGTTGATGGTTTAGTTCAAAATGGAATTAGAAAATTTTGTAGTAACTTGACCTGCTGCTGTGTGTACTATCGAGGAAACTTACATTTATACACTGTAAGAACTATTCTTGTTTGCAGTGCTCGCCCGCTATAATAACACTTACTAACAGATGTGGTCATTATGTGCATGGGATTTTGTTTCAAAATGGTCAGATTCAGTTTTCCTCCATAGTACACTATCTACAGTACTTGGCTATTGATACAGCGTGTAGAGTTTGACAAAAATTGGTTTTGTAGAGCGTCTTCTCTGTCACTCTTACACTGTGTCCTAACTGGAAGCAACAGTCGCGGTAGTAAGCGATTGTTTGTACAAACGCGGCTTGTTTGATCGCGCGAGTACGTCATTAAATTAGATGACGTACTTGAAATAAGTACTTGCTTCAGCAGTACATATACTATAAAAGTGGAACGATACAGAGAAGATTAGCATGGCCCCTGCGTAAGGATGACACGCAAAATCGTGAAGCGTTCCACATTTTTAGTAAGTTCTCTCTCTTGATCCGTGTTACCTAATTCCCACAGCAGCAACCATTTTCCAATTTTAATCACTTTCTCCAATCATTTACACCTCCTGCCCTTCCTCCCTTATAGTGATATAGACTATCAGATGCAGACTGTGTTAAGTATTCTCTAATAATTAACATATTATTATTTAATTATATTTGTAATTGTAACCAGTAATTTAAATGGTGTGCATAATAAAGAGTATTCTATTTTATTCTATTCTATTCTCTAGCCCTAGACTACAAATTATCTGGTCTCCCTCCCGTAGATCCTTCAAATTTTTTAGTGTTCTATGAAGATTTAGTTTTCTATATGCTTGCCGCTGCCGATCAATCTATACCACTCAAGAGCTCGTCTCGTGGTCACATCCCTTCCCCCCTTGTTGGGATTCAGAATGTACCAACATGGTGTGTCTGTGCAACAAGTCGGAAAATTCATATGCAGCGGACGTAACTATGGCTGTACCTACCTCATTTATTATTTAGATTGCTTTCTTTCTATTCTGATTCCCTCTCATACATCTGACAGAATGAATGATCAATTCTCGCTTGCAGAACTTACTTGTGCTTTAGATCACCTTAAAGATTCCTCTCCAGGCATAGACGGTATCAGGTATTCCTTTATCTGTAAAGCTAGTCAATCCTCAAAATTATGTCTTTTAAGTATTATTAATACAATTTTATTATCTTCAAATATACTTACCTGAGTCATGGAAGATCCAAATCTCTCGACATCCTATAGACCTATTGCCTTGTCGTCGGTTTTGGCAAAAATCGCAGAGCAGTCGTGGTTTACTCTCCAACACTCAATTTGGATTTAGACCTAGTACGGATACGATCGGTCGACAGTCTAAGCATTCTTACCTCCCAAATAAGGCTTTTATTCTCCCGCAATGAACACGTTATTGGGGTCTTCCTTGATATCTCGTCAGCATAATTATGATAATATCCAACTTCTGCTACTCAGGCAGAAAATGCTTGAGCTGAGTATTCCCTTGAGACTGGTAAATTTTATCTTTAATCTTTTTATGTGCCGTTCTATTCGTGTACGTTCCCAAGGCGATCTTCTGTCTCCCCGTATTGTCTGGAGGGGTTCTGTCTTAATTCTAATCTTATAAAACTTATACACCGCTAGCCTTGACTTGACCGTTAATTCCTTTTGCGATATCCTGCAATATGCTGATGATATTGCCTTATACATAAGCTCTCTTACTAACGAACTCAGAATAAAGTTATTCCAAGTTTAAACCTATGAAAATGTATGGTTATTCCTTTGTTATTCCTGGTACAACTTTATTCCGTGTTTATTAGTAAGAGAGACAATGTTCTTCTTTGTCCAATGGGGCTCTTAAATTAAACTCTGACTTTGCTCTTAGTTACTTGAATGATTGGCTCTCAGATCATGGACTGGATCCTTTCTATTCCAAAAAGTGTCAAGCCATAGTATTTTCCCGTAGAAGAAATATTCCTCCAGTTAACACTCTGTTGCTGGAGAACCGATTTTGATTCAAGATAAAGTTAAATGCTTGGGCGTTGTTGTGACTCCAAAATTACAGGTTTATTTAATTTACAACACTTACATATTTAATAAGAGTGAGAAGTCCATCAATGTTCTGTCTGATATCTTTATCTGGAGTTTGTTGGGGTTCCCATCCGGTCTCACAAAAACTGCTTTATAACGCCATCGTTCGCAGCCACTTTGACTGTGGATCTTTTATACTAGAACCTTGCAGTAAATTGGCTCTGAATAAACGGGATAAGTTCCAATCTAAATTCTTACGCATTATTACGGGTGCAATGAAATCATCCCCAATTTATACACTCCAAGTGGAATGTGTAGTCTCCAGCCTCCATTTCATCTTCATAGACAATTCCTAGCAGATAGGTATTTTTCGGTAGCGTCTCAATTTCCCCTCACACCCTCTTCTTAGTATTCTTTGTCCCCTTTCTTGTTCTACCGAAGCTTCAACTTATTTTAGGAAAAAAAATCCCCTCTGTTAGTGAACAGTTTTAATAATAATAAGACTTTCATATCCAGTTGTGCCACTGGATAATCATCCCATTTTTCTGGTTCCTTATAACTCAGTGATCTACCAGCTCAGACTGATACTAGATTTTTGTATACATAAACAAAGTCCCCAACAATCAGAAAAATGGGCAAATTGAATTTTATTATTCACAGATGCGTCAAAAGTAGATGGATCTCATTTAGTTTCAGCCGTGTTCATACCTAAGTTTAATGTTGTCTTAAGTTTTAAGAGGCCGCCTGAGTGTTCTATTTTTCCCGGAGAATTCCTAGCAATATTAGAGGCAGTAAAATACATTGATGCCAATCAACAACATTTTGATAAATCCTTGATTCTCACAGACTCTCTTAGCTCTCTCCAAGATTTATTGAAAATTCCATTTCACAGTAAAGACAACTCTAGAATTAAGGAAATTGTCTAGAGGTTAAATCAATCTAACCTGGAGACTGTCTTGGCATGGATTCCGGGACATACTGGCATATTGGGTAATGAAGCAGCTGATTTCTATGCTAAGCAGTCTATCTAGACAGGTTGTCTTTCTCTAACATACCGGCTCAGGACGTCCGTTCCTGGCTAAACCACATCTCATGAAGTCTTGGGATGATATGTGACATAGATCTAGGGTAATTAAGGTCAAATATTATGGCAGTATCCAACCCAACATCCCAGTTAAACCCTGGTTCGTCAAAAATAAGAAATCGAATAAATGAACCACATCTATCATTAATACGTCTCAGACTAGGACATGTTTGCTCTCCAGTGTTTTTGGCAAAACTATAACTTTTTGGCTAAACTCGGAATCATTCCCTTTGCGAGTGTGGTGTAGAAGAGGGTACTCTTGAGCACATATATTTTTCTCTTGTCGTAATCTTTTAGTCACTCTATATGATATACTCCCCCTAATTTCCCCAGACCTATTAATATCCCATTTCTCTTAACACTCGTTGTTTTCCCATTAGTTAAAACACTTCAAAAATGTATTTCCATTTATAACATCAAGCTATAACATAGCAATTCATAATGGTGGTTCATTGTGTTCGTCTCATAATAAAATTAATTTGTTTGTCTGGTTAGTAACAATTTATACTAACAAATATAATTATTGTGTTGTCCTTACAGGCTACTCAAACAGATACAGTTTTAATTAAACCATACTAAAAGCAGTATAACCGGTCAACCTCAGCAAATACACTTGGTTTCCTTCAACCTTGACATTGGCAGAATCATCGATAAAACGATGGAGTCATTACTATAAAATTGGAATTGGAACTTAAAGTACTTTTATTTTAGAAAAAATAATTAGGATTTCGCGCAAAAAATAAAAACCATTAAATTCGAAACGGCGGGACCGATTTTGACGGGACTTTCAATGGCAGACAGCTGATGTTGTAAGGAGTAACTTAGGGTAGTTTTATTTTAGAAAAAGAATGAGGGCTCCGCTCCACAAAATTAAAACCTATGAAATTGTGAACAATATCCGATTCAAATAGGGAAGTATTGACTTCCACGCGGGCGAAGTCGCGGGCAACAGCTAGTATTCATATAAAAAGCGCGACGATCACTTTCGGTTAGGACGCGGCCATAGATTGAATTGATGTCTACTGTGAGTGCCACAAACCACACAAACCTAACTGACCCTGTGCCAGTGGTGTTGACAAAAAAATACAGAACTTGATACTTTTTCCTATTTTTATCATTCATTCTACTTAGTCACCAGTTCAGATAAAGTTTCTGAATCTATTCTTTGCAATTTGTGTTTGTAGATCATCTAGGACTACAGAAAAAAAGTTTTTTTTTTAAGTAATGATTTATGATGTACCTAAACACATTAAGTATACAAAAAAAAAAAAAAAAACTTGACTACAGTAATGCTCCGAAGATACAAACACGATTTACACTTACGAGTATCCTAATTGTCACATAATGATTATGTTTACCTTTGTAATAAAAACTGTAGTAACTGATTTTATATACTCTAATTAGGTATGGGGATCAAAGGAAGCACTTGAGAAGGAACTCTTGAGAAGAGAATTAGACAGAAGAAGATATGAACAAGGTAATTTTTAAGGATGGTCCTCGTTTGGTGATTTGGGAAGGGTATACCAAGAGCATTTCTTTATTATATGATGAGGTTTAGGGTTCCTATTCCTGGTACCAAGGACAGACCACCAAACTTGACCAAACCAGCTGGGATCCTCTTCCTCATGCCATTAGATTCTTATTTTGGTCACTTGTGAATGTTCTTCAATAACCTCTAGGCTGATATAATTTTATCGACTGCTCCCTTGCTTCCTTTTTTCTTCTGTGATCAGTCCCAGAACTATTTTATTATTTTATTTATTAAATAATAAACAACTACTTACAATATATAATAGAACATACATAGTAATGAAGGCTATGAGCAGATTTGTTGTTGGAATTGGTTGTGCATAGTGGTTTCTCCAGCGAGATTTCCCTCTTTATATTAATTCATGGCAGCATGTCTTAGTTGGCGTTGGCAACGTTCATTACGGCTAACCTTTTCAACCGGATTTTATGGTCCGGCTTTGTAAGTGCTTTCGCCATAGGATTTGCATCGTTCTGGATGGAAGAGAAATACGAAATCCACGCGGACGAAGTCGCGCGCGAAGAGCTAGTATGGTATAATCACAGTGATGCTGAAACTTAGGTACTTATAATTAGAAGGCAAACTAGTAAAACTATTATTTTACAGATGTGTTTACCGTGAAAAGGCGACTAAGAAATTATAGGAGAGAAATGAGCCACAAACGTCTTAGACACGGAGTGGAAGAATTAGGATTAAGAACTAGATCTGGGAGGGTTGTACTTACAGCTGTGGGCATGTAAGTTACAGAAAAACTTTCTATTCATAACATTTAATTCGAACTAGGATTTCGAAAAATTATATTTGTGTTAATTTTCAGTAATGGCTGTAACTTTGTTTTTAAACTCTGTGCTTGGTTTTATACTGGGTCACACAGTTTATTCTCGGAATGCATCCACTCTCTTGCGGATACTGTGAATCAGCTGATCCTCGTGTATGGGATACATAAATCTGTCCAAGTATGTTGCTTATTTCTGTACTTATTATTAATTATATATTTTTGTGTCACGTTTTCATATTACTGGATAGTCAGAATAATGTCTGGTTTTAAGATGTTCTTTATTATTATTTCAGATGGCAGATTCTGCTCATCCATATGGGTATACAAATATGAGATATGTCTCTTCTCTCATATCCGGCGTTGGAATATTTTGTGTAGGATGTGGCTTATCTTTCTACCATGGAGTTACTGGTATTTTGGACCCCCAACCCCTCCATGATTTTTTCTGGGTGAGTGCAATAATTTTGGCCGCACTATAACATCAAGAAATATTCCTACCTCTTATGGGAATAAATAGGCTTGATGCTATGTTCGTTTAAAATATTTCTTTTCACGATTTTATTTCGCTGCCATCTGAAGTAGAATTTTAACATACAGGTAGTTCTCCTTCAAAAATTGTAGACAATTTCGTTCGCATAAAGATAAATAAGTTTACTAAATAGTTATTTAATATCGTCTTTCATGTCTAGGCAACACCAAATGTTACTTTTCTAAATTTATTTTCGCGCGTTCATGACATTGCAAGAAAAAGTTCTTTCTCGTCAAATTGTTCATTTAAAATAAGTTAACAGTACATTTTACTAATATAACATGCCAAGTGACAGAAAGTGTACAACCTTGGCTTTCATCAACAACATCAACAGGGAGAACTGCTACTGATACGTCAGTAGTAGGACTCGTAGTCCTGACAACAAGTTGGATCTAGATCCTGAGGCCTCCCACAACAATAAGGTGCGAGAATGCCTGGCTTTAACTGATTACTGGGCACGTGATGCTCAGTGTTTTATTTAAACACTATGGTGGTCTTAATACGGCTTATTTGCATGGGATGTGCTTGAGAACTTCTTAAAGCATTATCCCTCCAGAGAGCATGCGATGCCTTCAGTAACGTTAATTCCACGTTACTAGCTGTATGAGAAGCTACCAGACCGGCACGTGATGCCCTTAGCGATGTTATTGTATATAGGTAGCTAACGCTGGTATGCGCACGTTGTGGCAGGTGAGTCCCATTTTTGTGATCTAGGTTAGGAAAATGTTTAAAGGTGCTTTCGATATGCTTTTAATTTATGAGCAAGAAGGCCACGAGGCGGCCTTGCCTTTGCCTTCCTTGCCCTGCATATGGTGTGCGTGTTATAAACTTGCGTAAGCATTATACTGTCCCAGTGAGGCAGTGAATATGGGAATCTATCTTGCTACCTGAAGTGCTATCACCGAGTACTTACAAGATGCTCTTAGCTACGTTAATTCTAGATTGCTAGCTGGTACACATTTGTCATGGTGTGCACATGCTGAGCATTTCGTGGCATACTTGCTTTTAGCTGAGCCTGTAGCAGATACCTAATAATTATCCAGATATGATCCAGCCTGTCCTTCTTTGCTGTACTCCCCCCAGCGACGCCCTAAGCCGAGGTTCGTACACCACAGGGTGCCCTTAGCATGCAGTCGCTTAATTCATAGACTAATAAAGTGAGGTTTATGGCCGCGCAGCGCGGTTTTTTCTAAAATTAATGCATAATATATAGTACTTAATAGTAAAGTAAGTACACGACGAAAACGACGACAACGTGACGTGACTCTAACATAACTTTTTTCGACAACATTACTTAAGCATACAAAATCCAGGGGGGCAGCCCCTGGGTACGCCCATTCGTATTCTCTATGACAGACACAATTAATGAAACAGCATATAGATATATAAAAAGTACTCTGTGATGGGTTTCTAAAAGACACGATATTGACGTGGTTTGCACGTGGTAAGATATTGCTAAGCAGGGAAATCATACAGAATTGGGAACAAACTTTAGGAAAACCAACAAAGCAGTTGGCTGCCCTTCTAGCTCTAACATCGACTCGGCGAACTAATAAAACAACTAAGTATTGAGATAATAAGTTTTATAATAGTAAGTTGTGTCAAGTATGTGTGAGTGTGTGTGTTGTGTTGTGTAAATGGGAGTGGTATTATTACTTCACCTCTCACAGTACAACACATACAGCAGCTCAACTCAGAGTTCACATCAACTGAAACAGACACAATGTTGGTTACTTAGTTATTAATGCATCATGCACAATATTCTTATGAAAGTAAGACTTAAGTAATGTTCATTATGAATAATCATACGTATATTATAGATAGATGACCAGTACTATTTATATTCATTTAATGGAATTATTGCAGCAAACCCTAAACATCTACCTGTATGTTAAAATTATACTTCAGATTGCAGTGAAATAAAATTGAATCAAGACTTCGCAACTGTTAAGCGAAGTCTTGATTCTAATTTTATGAGCAGCAATCTGAAGTATTAATATCCACCCACCACTAGCTAGCTGAAATAATTAGTCGACCTAATTCAATGTTAACCTTTCAGGAAAACATAATTGAGTGTAAGTATGAGGAACTACTCTGTACAAAAGACAGAGCTTGTTCCTTATCTTAAAATCAAGTGGCAAGTGGTGTTGCCAAGACATGAATGACGAGATTAAATAATAAATTTGTAAATGTTTCTCTTTAAACGAATACGATTGTCCATAATGTTTGAAGGAGAACTACCTGTATGTTAAAATTATACTTCAGATTGCAGCTCATAAAATTAGAATCAAGACTTCGCTTAACAGGTACATAAGCTCGTTTAATCTCCAATTTTTTAAACTTTTTTTTTTCTGAATTATTATTTACTTTCAGGCTTATTTCGTTCTTGGTGGCGCTGTCGTGTCGGAAGGTGCTACCTTGATGGTAGCTTTAAATGCTATTCGGAAAGGCGCTAAGGAAGCCAACACATCATTATATGAATACAGTAAGCTTTTTGGAACGAAGTTCTTTAACGCGGCTTGCGGTAGGAATTGACTGGTAGAAATCTTCACGAAAAAGCGTTATGCCCGAAAAAGTCAGTTTCAAGTCTCAAAGTTTCAAAGGTTTTTGTTTTTAATATAGAGCTATCTAGTATACGTTTTTAGCTTCTAAAAACTTATACTAGGTGGCTCTGTATTAATACATAATACAGGGTGTGGCGTAAATAGTGGTCCAACGTAAAGGGGTCGATACACCGTATAATTACCTATCACATACCACAATTTGAACCATTTTTCTCCAGTCTCAGAATAAAATATTTTATATTATTTGTTGAGAAATTTACACCTTGCTTTACTAATTTGGCTGTATTTTCTATAAATTACATATTTTTTTAATTTTACTTTTTGTTTATAACTGTGAAATGCATGTGCTATCATATGCAAATGTAAAAATAATTACTATAAAGCATGTTGTCAATTAAAAAAAAAAAAATGTATTCCGAGACCTAGGAAAAAAATTGGTTCAAATTGTGATATGTGATAGCTCAATATACGGTGTATCGACCCCTTAACGTTGGACCACTAATTACGCCACACCCTGTATACAACGAAAGGAATTTCTCTCCAACCGGGTGTCCCACGATACCTCCTGACTTTTTACTTCTATAGTTGTAACTACATGATATTTTATTTATTTAACAAAGTAATCAGTACACCTAATAATAGGGTAACAGTTCTCGTCCACAACATTGTTTAAGGACGCTTTTACAAATGGGCAGTCAAATCATTACTTTTTTTACACAAAAGTATGTTTAGTAAATAAAATGCTTTGCATTCTTAAAATGTTTTTTGGCCAAATTGTTGATAGATGTTCATGGTACGATTCTGTACTATAAATATAATTTTAGGTAAGTACAGTTTCTCAATAAATGTACCGTAGTGAAAATTTTTACTTCGGTACATTTATTGAGAAAATGTACCAATTTAAAATTATATGTATAGTTCAGAACCGTACATTGCACATCTATCAACAATTTGGCCAAAAAACATTTTAAGAATGCAAAGAATTTTATTTAACTCTTAAAATGTCGATTGCACACCATGTGTACAGATAACAATAGAATTTCAATTGTGTCTGCTAATTAGCGCGCGACGGGTTAATAAACATACTTTTGTGTAAAAAAGTAATGATTTGACTACCCATTTGTAACAGTGTTCTTAAGTTTTAGTTGTGTTTATTTTATATTTCAGTAATGCGTAGCTCAGATCCATCTGTAAATGTGGTTCTGTTGGAAGATACTGCAGCTGTAGCAGGCGTGATATTAGCCGCTAGCTGTATGGCTTTAACACAATACACCGGAAACCCGTTGTATGATTCTGTCGGTTGCTTATTAGTAGGAACCTTACTTGGTGGAGTTGCGTCCTTTATCATTCTTACGAACGTGGGGGCTCTGGTTGGCAGGTAATTATTGATATATCATGGTAACACATACGGTAATTCTTACTTATTACTTAATATCAATTTTAATTTCAAACAGGTCAATACCCCAAGAGCAATTGGATGAAATAAACAGTGTTTTAGAACGAGATTTTATGATAAGAGCTATTCACGATGTCAAGGGCATAGATATAGGCAGTAATCTAATAAGATATAAGGTAAATACTCTTATTAAAAATATTCTTATTTGTATTTTAAAGATGTCAGATTCCCATTTTTACTACACTAATCTTTCCATTTCAGGCAGAAGTTGATTTTGACGGCAGAGCACTAACAAGGTCATATTTAGAGAAACACGACTTGAACGCATTATTAGAGGTGAGGTTCTGATCTTGATAAATGCTATTTTTAAGCTCAATGGAAAATTACGTCTTATGAATAATTTATATTTTCTATTTGCATAATATTTACCGGAAACTATTTACTTACCGTTAATGACATACATTATGCCTGTTTTTAGGGTTCCGTAGCCAAATGGCAAAAAAACGGAACCCTTATGGATTCGTCATGTCTGTCTGTCTGTCCGTCCGTATGTCACAGTCACTTTTTTCCGAAACTATAAGAACTATATTGTTGTAACTTGGTAGTATTTTGTGAACCGCATTAAGATTTTCACACAAAAATAGAAAAAAAAAAACAATAAATTTTGGGGGTTCCCCATACTTTAGAACTGAAAATAGATTTTTTTTTTACATCAAACCCATACGTGTAGGGTATCTATGCATAGGTCTTCAAAAATTATTTGAGGTTTCTAATATTAGGTCTTTACCTATGAAATTGCCGTTCTGCAGTACTGGCCATTTCAAATCAAAATAATTTTTGTTTGGCTAAGAATTCTAATTTCAAATTAATTTTATTTTAAAAACATGGATTTTTTTTCCCAAAAGTAGTCATTTGTTTATTGATTAGTGTTACATTTTCATCGCATTTCAATCTTTTTCGTCATCATGGATACGTTAAAAATTCGAGTAATTATGGAATATGAGTACCTACCGTCGTGGCAGCAACGCGGCACAAGCGGCACGCAACATCAACGACGTTTACGGAGCTAACACTACAAACCAACGCACTACTTGTTATTGGTTTGCTCGCTTCCGTTCTGGAAATTTCGACCTGAAAAATGAACCTCGCGGTCGTCCGAAGACTTTGGTCGACAATGACGAATTAAAGGCGATTGTGGAAGCTGATGATACACAATCTACGGCTGAATTAGCAGCAGCTTTTGACGTTAGCGTCAAAACAATATTGGTCCATTTGCGTCAAATTGGCAAGGTAAAAAAGCTTGACAAATGGGTGCCCCACGAACTCAATGATCGCCAGCGCGAAGTACGCGTCGAGACGTGCCTTGCACTGCTCAACAGACACACAAATGAAGGAATTTTGAACCGCATTGTTACCTGCGATGAAAAATGGATTCTGTTTGATAACCGCAAGCGCTCAGCAAGTTGGTTGGATCCTGGTTCAGCACCTAAACAATGCCCTAAACGAAAACTTACCCCTAGAAATGTGATTGATGGTCACTGTTTGGTGGTCTAGCGCCGGTGTGATTCATCACAGCTTCTTACCAAACAGGGTGAGCATTACTTCAGATGTGTACTGTGAAGAACTGAACACAATGATGGAGAAGCTGGCACATCTCCAACCAGCATTGGTCAATCGCTCGTCTCCGCTGCTCCTGCACGACAACGCGCGACCTCATACTGCACAGCAGACGGTCTCCAAGTTGCAAGAAGAAGCTCTCCGTCATCCGCCCTACTCACCAGACCTTGCGCCTACAGACTACTACTTTTTCCAGAATTTGGATAACTTCTTGGCGGGAAAAAAATTCAATACCCGAGAGGCAGTACAAAAAGCCTTTGAACAATTTGTTGCCTCCCGTCCAGCTGATTTCTTTAAGAAGGGTATCAATAAACTGCCACTGCATTGGCAAAGATGCACGGATTGCATGGGTGATTACTTCGATTAATACAAATAAAAAATGCATGAAAAAAATTCGCTTAAATTTTTTCATACAAAACGGCAATTTTATAGGTAAAGACCTATTACTTAGGTCTACTAATGGTCCTTTAGAGTTCTAAAACCTATTATAATTTTTTTTCTAAACTGAATAGTTTGCGCGAGAGACACTTCCAAAGTGGTAAAATGTGTGTTGTCCCCCCTGTAACTTCTAAAATAAGAGAATGATAAAACTAAAAAAAATATATGATATACATATTACCATGTAAACTTCCACCGAAAATTGGTTTGAACAAGATCTAGTAAGTAGTTTTTTTTTTAATACGTCATAAATCGTAAACCGCAATTTACCTTTCATTCAATCAAACGAACTACAAGAACTTTTATATTATGTTACTTGCTGCTACGGAACCCTTCACGGGCGAGTCCGACTCGCACTTGGCCGCTTTTTTTTAAATATTATACACACATCAAAAGTGTCTAGGGTTCAAGCACGTTTTTGCTAGTTACTAAAAATCAGTTTTTTTTTTATTATATTTTTTGTAACTCCTATGGATTGCGTCATTTTAAAAGGGAACAGTTTTTGAATTTCGGTCAAAAGATGAAAATCTTCTGTCAAGTCGTATTCCTATAATATAATCCTGCAACGGGTTTGAGGCCAAATTAGTAAAACTGCCATACTTCTCAGTGGAATCAATACAAAAGAACGTTATTATGGAGAGAAGACGTCATTTGAGACGAGAAGAAATGATCAGAGCCGTGGGAATGTTGGAAGCTGGTTCTCGGCAAGTGGCAATCGCTCTGATCACTACGCAGAGTGTTATAAGTCGACTTTGGACACGTCACCGCATCACTGGCAGCGTAACAGAGTGACATGGAGGATGAGCTCGCATCACCACACGCAGACAAGATCGTTACATAGAATTTACTGCTCGACGAAATCGTACAATGACCGCGATGATGTGGTTACGAGGCTTCATAGCTCTTCAGCGATGTTAATAAGCGATCAAACCATAAGAAATCGCTTGCATGAAGCCAATCTCCGTTCCCGAAGGCCGCTACGTGTACCATCTGTTGAGCCCCCCAGTCGCAGAACCTGACTACAATGGGCTCATGTTTTGTGTTTTTTTGACGAATCTCGTCTTGCTGTGAGGCCAGATGCTAGACTTGAACGGTATTGGAGGACCCCTGTGACGCTAAGAACGTATATGAAATCATGCCAGTAAGTCCATGCATACTGTGGTGGAACCATAGATATACGAAAGAAGGAGAAATAGCTTAATAGTTGAAAATGTATCGGAACCAGATGCCTCCACTTTGTCCCCACCAGTCGCTACAACTACACATGCAGTTCATTAAAGCAATAGAAACAAGGTTGCGCACACACTCGCAATTAATAAATCAGAACGTAATATACAATCAATTATAAACCTTATCCCATTATGCACAACGTGCATATACCATGCACCGTACAAGTTACACAAACACATCGGTCGCTATCTTTGTGCTATGCAAAAGCAATTTATTTTACATAAACGCTAGTGATTGACTAAATCGGATTAAGTTATCGATTCATCCATTTATTATTGTACTAAAAATTGTTTAGTCCTGAAAATAACATAAATAATAAACGATATACAGATAATAATATACTCAATATAAATAAACAATATGTAGCTAAAAAAAATATTATTTAGTAAATCAAAAAATTAAACAATAAATAAGAGAAAATCAAAATGAGTGAAAAACATTCTTAGGTCTTCCAAACGTTAAAATGGTTGACAAATTAAAGAATAAACTATAGCAATATATTCATTATGCAATCGACATTGTTGTCGCTAGATACAGCGGCCGTACTACGCGATGCATGCACAAAATAAAGTATCGTTTTGTTATTTTTACATTGCGTGTCCAGTCACTTAGCTACATACTGAGGTAGTGGTTAAGAAGCAATGTATTTCCTGCAAAAATAATTTTAAAAAATACAAAAATAACGTAGTAAAAGCAAGAAACATTTTACGATTTGTTGTTTTTGTTGTGTATTTCAAACTCCAAACTCATTAATGTTTGTCACAAGTGGAAAGTAACAATAGTAGTGTATTTGTAAGTAACATTAGCAAAACAACTCGCGCTTCGCTAACGCTGAGAGCACTCTCAGTCCGGAAACTGATTGTCATTTCTTTGTAGATATTATTTTATATGAACCATGTGATTGTTTTAGGACATGAAAAAAGTGAAAACTATTGATGACGTTGAAGCATTCTTACTGAAACATGGTGAAAATATTGTAGATATGCTGGGCGGAGAGATTGACAGAATAGAATTAAAACTACGGGTAAGACTACCTGTTGCAATACTTTTCAGAACTGTTGTAAGTATATTCAATTGCCATCTTACACTAATTTTCATTTTATTTTCAGAAAAAGTTTCCGCAAGTTCGGCACTGTGATTTAGAAATACTTTAATATTTACTAATATATTAATGTACCTATTGCATATTTACGAGAGCTGCAAACTAGTCAAACAGAAACAATTCCCGCTAAAAGGCGGGGATAGTAGTAGGAGCTGTTTCAATCAAATTTATCAAAAACTTTACAGACAGTTTGAATTAGCATGTGAATGTGCTCAAACTTATGCCTCGTCGAGGACTAACGTTATTGAATAAAAACATCCAGAACGTTTACTACACATGATAAGGTACAAGGTTCATGTGTAGTAATCGTAGGAGTGTTAGAAATAAAAGCTTTGCTATGCTACCTTGTACAGCTTAAATTTTTGGTAACATTTTGTATGGAGCTGTGGTGCTAAATGGAAATCTATGACCTGTATATTATCGTTGAATCTACCTATACAGTGAATTCAGGTTTCCGTTCTAAATCGCACATTACTGTTGGCAGCAATTGATGTTTTTTTTAAAGAGTAAAGGTTTGGGGTCTTATAGGTAAATGAGCTCTTGTCTTGGCTCGCTCGGACTAGGTATGGTCTAGCATATATCAACTTTTCTCTCTATGGCGGTGAGCGCTCCTATCTCGTTCTCAATGTATTTGCCTTCAGGAAGCTAGTTTTATATAAAGTCCGGCCGGAATTGGTCATGGCCGTACTATACCAACGCAAAGGGCTGGAGCAGTAATAAAAAATGTCTATAAGAAAAAAAAAGTTGGCTGCTAACTGAATGATATTACATAATTATTAGACAAATCTTAGCATGTTTAATTATATCATTTGTAAACTTTAGCTAGATTGGAAGACATTCCAGAAAATCAATCGCTCCTAGTAAACTCGTAGGCGTAGTGTTTCTCCACTTTTATTGTAACAGTGTATGCCTTGAGTTTCATTAGTCTCAAATATAGTTTCCTGATTTAATTGTTGTATTTCTCTGTGATCTAGGAATGTATTTTATGTATGTAATCTATAGTGAAATAAGTACTGCATAGGCGTAAAAGTGAAAGTTGTAAGCCCCGCATGTTCTGTATTTGTGTAAATAAACTGTTATAATAATATTTATTTCGTGTTTAAGTTTATGGCGCCCTTACTTTCCGACTGACACAGGTGCTCTTCGAACATGGGTGCTTCCGAAAGTACCTGTGCCGTATAGGTTAGAAGCCACCATTATCAATGACTGTTCCTGCAGCCTTCACAAGGTCATCGGTCCACCATGTGGGATACCTTCCAATGATATCTTCCGGTACGCTATTGCCACTCCAGAACCTTTCGGTCCCCTCGGCCACTGTGAGCAATGTGCCCAGCAGCCCACTGCCACTTCAATTTGGCAATTCTTCGGGCTGTGTCGGTTACGTTGGTTCTCCTACGGATCTCTTCATTTCTGATTCGATCACGTAGGGAAACTCCAAGCATAGCCCTCTCTATTGTCCTTTAAGTGACTTTCAGCTTTCTAATGAGGTCAATGAGAACAATGGTGGCCCAATAGTAACGACCCCGACGTTACGAGTTACAGGTCGTCACCCAGGCAGGCGGTGTAAATAATTTTATCACTACTGCTCTCAAAACGGTCAAGGAAAACATCGTGACTACGACGAAACCATGTCCTAGAACCAAAAATTCGAAGACAATGACATTTACCAACCCGCACTGGGCCCGCGTGGTGATTTATGGCCCACTCCCATTTACCGAGGGGACACCTGTGTCCTAGCATTGGGAACATTATAGGCTGATTATGAATGAGGCCCATTGTGAACAACCATGTTTCAGTGCCATAGGTTATACCACTGGTATGTGAGACGAGAAGATATTACGTAGCTTCCCGAAAGCTACCCAGCCGAGTGGGATTCGATGATTGACCTTTTTCTCGAACTTGGCCCAACCTAACTGGACAGTTGTGTAGTTTAACATAATTGTCCACAATTTCGAGTGTAGATTCTCCGCTCTTCATGAGAGTGGATGTTACATGGGCATTTGATATGATCTTCGTTTTCTCCATGCTTATTTTAAGACTCACTCGTATGCCCCGGCCACACTAACGTCAACCTCAATGCCCATCATCGCCATAAAGATCGCGGTAGTTAAATTCGGTCAAATTATCACAGTAAGTGGTGGCTACACCTACGGCTAACGTCCTTCATTGCGATGATCTACGCCAATCTACGGCATATCCCGTTAATGTGGCGGCGACATTACGGAAGCTCTCCTGACTCTATATCGTCGGCAAATCGAAGGTGAGTGATGTACTTGCCATTGATGTTGATGCCTAGCCCTTTCCAGTCCAGGACCTTGAAGACATCCTACAGTGCAGCAGTAACAGTTTCGGAGAGATAAGGTCTCCCTGTCTCACCCTTCGCTGCAGATGAATAGGTTTCGAGGTCATTGGTTATTGGAACGAAGTTCCTTATCGCGCGTTGTGAAAGGGGGCTAGACGGAAAAAATTCTCACGAAAAGTTGTAACGACACTTTTTGCTATAGTAAGCTATTGTAAGCTGTGCGACGTGCGCATGTTTCTCTGTCTCTCTCTCTCTCTTATAGAAATATTAAGTTTATATTACATTATATTTGTTAATAATAAAAAAAATATTATTATAACTTAAAAAAAAAAAAAATATTACAATTCCTTCACTAATTAATCGAAAGGAACTTCGTTCCATCCGGGTGTCCCTTGACACCTCTCAACTTTGAAAGTTTATTTTTAAAACAAAAAGTAGCCTATGTCTTTTCCTAGGATGCCATCTATCTTTTTGGCAAATTTTATTAAAATCCGCTCAATGGTTTAGGCGTGAAAAGGTAACATACAGACAGAGTTACTTTCGAATTTATAATATTAGTAGGATTTATAATGAATTTTATTCTGTAAACAGGATAGCGGAATCACTTTTGAACGTCATAAGAAGAAAAAATAAGCTAGATGGAGTCGATATAATTCCTATCTGACTACCCCTGAGAAGACCACTACCACCGTACCACTTGCACAGTACCTCTATGCATCAAGGAATGTTTTGAAAGGTTTCCTACCACTGAAACTGAATAGATTAGTCTATTCAGAAACCTTTGTATTTTATTTTTTAAATGATAAATGAAAGACTGACATGAAAAGAATAGTCTGATCAATGTGATAATAGAAACAGTTCCTAATACATAATAAATATAAGTATTTATTTCAAACAATATGAATAAAAAACTTCATTTATAATAATTTATTTTATTGATTACCCGAGTGCCGAAAAGTACACACCAATACAAGTAACTTGCTACTACAAATTTATATCTAGCTAGAGCTACTCAACTAAAAATGTATGGGAAGTCATTCATTTTTCAATTTCCGAGTTTTTCTCTAAGTAAAACAAACTTGTATTGATTAGTACTTTTACGCCCTTTATTAAAAAAACACGATCAACATTATTTTTTACGTAAAAATTTAATTCACAAGTGGAGCCAGGGCGACTAGCTAGTGTTTGAAAATATTGATGTCATACTGGACACTGGGAGCTATAGTTCCCACCTTTCCAACTTTGTTGAAACAGAGAACAGACGACGGGATATATACTTCCCACCAAAAAGGTTACTTCCCCCCCACCTAACCCCCCTTTTGTGTGTATTTTTGAAATCTACGACCCAAAATTACCCAGGAATGTATCTTACTTTTTTGTTAACTCCTCCACAGGCTCGCGTTTGAATAAGGGTTAAGGTGTGAAAAGGTAACAAATAGACCGACAGACAAATAATAAATTCAAATAATCTTTTTAATACATAAAACAGGTTTGTATGATTCCAAGGCCCGCTTGCACCAAAAACCATAAATACAATTAGCGCTGAACATTTTTAAAACATCATTCCATCTCTGACAACATCAAAATTAACAGAAATAGAATAATGTTTTCAATTCGTTTAGCGCTCAACGTATTTTGTGATTTGTGGTGCTAGTGGGCCTAAACGTTTAACATAAGAATACCATACTTATTAATTTTAATATGATCACCATTAATTTTTGTGATTGACTACCACTGACCCCGTAGCCCGTAAGTGAATGACACATTCAACACACGTACAACGTGTTAACGGGAGGTTATCCGAATTTTCCTGTTTTAGAATCAATTTTAAATGGTCAAATTAGTGTATTAAGGTCCTGAAAAAAATATATGCCATAGATACATCCTTGCTTGAGGGAAATTAACGGTTCAAAACACGATTAGTTGTACTTTCCTCGATGAAAAAAAAATCCGAAACATGGTCGATTTCAAAACCATTTTCCGTTTCATTTCCTAATTACAGCATAAAATTATATGAAAATTGCATGTATCATGAGGTAATCGTATTTCGGAGGGAATTTAACGGTTGGATTTTTGAGTTTAATAGATTTTTTTTAAATAAACTCAAAATTAGTCAATTTGGCTAAATCCGCTCGCGATCAGAGTCCTGCGGGACGTCATGGAGGTTGGACCTGTGTCAAAATTTTTAAAAATTCGCTCTCTCTGCAGTTGTTCAAAAAATTCAAATAAAAGAGGAACACATTAGATATGAAATTGCGACAGCTCAGAAAAAATATCTCGTAATTATATTATAGTTTTAATTCATAATATCGTTTTCGAAAATGTGATTATTTATATGTGGTATGATGACGTTTAACTGTCATCTTACGATAGTGTTAAGACACATTGCAAATTATTATCGATAAAATTATAGTCAAGCGCGAGTAGTTTATAATTTTTTATCGTGGTCCTTTATGAAGAAGTTTTAAAACACATTTTTCTAAGATTTTTTCATCAGATTCATCCATATTACTATTTCAGTCTCCATCGAACTGTCTTCGCTACTACCATATCCTACATTAATTACACATAATATGTATAAATACAATGTATCCGGTTGTCGGTTGGATACTAATAATAGGTCTTTACCTATGAAATTGCCGTTTTGTATGAAAAAATTGAAACGAATTTTTTTCATGCATTTTTTATTTGTATTAATCGAAGTAATCACCCATGCAATCAATGCATCTTTGCCAACGCAGTGGCAGTTTATTGATGCCCTTCTTAAAGAAATCAGCTGGACGGGAGGCAACAAATTCTTCAAAGGCATTTTGTACTGCCTCTCGGGTATTGATTTTTTTTCCCGCCAAGAAGTTATCCAAATTCTGGAAAAAGTAGTAGTCTGTAGGCGTAAGATCTGGTGAGTAGGGCGGATGACGGAGAGCTTCCAACCCCAGTTCTTGCAACTTGGAGACCGTCTGCTGTGCAGTATGAGGTCGCGCGTTGTCGTGCAGGAGCAGCGGAGACGAGCGATTGACCAATGCTGGTTGGAGATGTGCCAGCTTCTCCATCATTGTGTTCAGTTCTTCACAGTACACATCTGAAGTAATGCTCACCATGTTTGGTAAGAAGCTGTGATGAATCACACCGGCGCTAGACCACCAAACAGTGACCATCACTTTTCTAGGGGTAAGTTTTCGTTTAGGGCATTGTTTAGGTGCTGAACCAGGATCCAACCAACTTGCTGAGCGCTTGCGGTTATCAAACAGAATCCATTTTTCATCGCAGGTAACAATGCGGTTCAAAATTCCTTCATTTGTGTGTCTGTTGAGCAGTGCAAGGCACGTCTCGACGCGTACTTCGCGCTGGCGATCATTGAGTTCGTGGGGCACCCATTTGTCAAGCTTTTTTACCTTGCCAATTTGACGCAAATGGACCAATATTGTTTTGACGCTAACGTCGAAAGCTGCTGCTAATTCAGCCGTAGATTGTGTATCATCAGCTTCCACAATCGCCTTTAATTCGTCATTGTCGACCAAAGTCTTCGGACGACCGCGAGGTTCATTTTTCAGGTCGAAATTTCCAGAACGGAAGCGAGCAAACCAATAACAAGTGGTGCGTTGGTTTGTAGTGTTAGCTCCGTAAACGTCGTTGATGTTGCGTGCCGCTTGTGCCGCGTTGCTGCCACGACGGTACTCATATGCCATAATTACTCGAATTTTTAACGTATCCATGATGACGGAAAAGATTGAAATGCGATGAAAATGTAACACTAATCAATAAACAAAAGACTACTTTTGGAAAAAAAATCCATGTTTTTTAAAATAAAATTAATTTGAAATTAGAATTCTTAGCCAAACAAAAATTATTTTGATTTGAAATGGCCAGTACTGCAGAACGGCAATTTCATAGGTAAAGACCTAATATAATCAACTTTCACTCTGGCAACAACAATGAAAATTAGAAAAAAATAAAAATGTGCGGTCGGGGACCACCGTCAGGAATGAAGTTCCTTCTAACGTATGATTTAAAACACAAACACAAAATTTTCACAGCCGCCATCTTGAATTTTCAATTTAATTCCACTACCGGCTTGGCTCCCTCGAAAACCATGAAAAAAGTAAAATTCGAAAATTTTCCCCCTCTCCGTTCTCGTCTGTCGTCGTTTTGTCCTCTCTCTCTTTGTCTCTTTCAAGATATAATAGAAAGAGATAAAGAGACAAAGTCGCATGTAGGGGGCATTTAAACGTTTTTTCGTTACGTGACGATTTTCTGCCAGAGAATTTCGTCGAGCTGTTTCAAACAAAAGTGCTATACTAACATGACCTAATGCATGAACACGATAAAAATTGTCGATCGAAAAGATTATTTTCTTGTATCGTTTTAGCTGTGTGAACAAACTTTCAGTTTTTAGTACAAAAAGTCACTGTATACGATAAAATATCGTATTCTATACACTTGAAAAATAGCGCCGTGTGAACGTAGCCTAGTTAGGCGGTAACCGTACCTATCACTCGGTGTCCATGTTCCAAAGCAAGTTAGTCGATGACGTACCTATCGTATGTTTGTTGGTTTGTAACTTTTAACATATTGATACTTGCAATTTTTTTTTAGGCTTATTAGCCTAAAAACTATGACTATTGTCCTAAGGGATGGCAATCCGACATGAGCGGGGCCGGTTAAAAAATACACTAAATTAATTTTGATGTCTTAGAATAGTAGATTCGATAAATTATAGCTGTAGCAGTAGGTACGTCCCTTGACAATAAAGTACGGCAATTGTTCCTTCATATGTAGTTGTCAATATTTACTTATCTTTATGAGCAGTGGTCGACATCAAAAACAAAAGAATATGGTTACAGCAGAAGCAAAGCAGTACGACCATTTTTAGCCCGTACTTAATAAAAATCTTAATGTTTTTTTTCATTCAGTCACTAAAGGGGTTAAATAGGGGATGAAAATTCACCATTTATGTCGATGGGAAATACCATCGGGCACACGGCTTGTCAACTTGATAAAATTCTTATATTCACTGACAGACAATCCACAGCCTAAATCGCTGGGCTAGAAGCATGAAATTTTGCAAAAGAGATCTTTTTTTAAAGAAAAAATTAAATTTCTATTAACATTAACTTTTGCGTGACTTTTTGATACCCAGTAGAACCATTGCAATTTGAAACTCACCTTACTACCTCAAAATCATGTTTATCTCTAACTAGCTTCCGCCCGCGACTTCACAATATACTAAAACAACAGCCATATTTTATAAAACTTTTCTGTACAGTACGTTTGTAGTTGTGGTCTCAGCAGCCAAAATATACAGAGAGTCGTCCGTTTGAGAAGCAGCTCGTCCTAAGTTCGAAACCCGCAGCCTTCAGTAGCAATTTTCCATTGCTTGTTTTTCGTTTTTAGTGAATAAATACTCGTAAACGCCTGTTCGTGCCATACCTGTATTTAATACATAATGGCACAACAGTGATACACTGAGTGATTCTTACAGATTATTCCTGGCGAACCCGGCTATCGCTAAAAAATATAACAGTAGATTGTATACACGGGATTCCTCATTAATACTGTCAGCTAACCAATGATATTTATTTTTATTATAACCGTAGATGATTTAAAAGGAATAAACTTCATGGATTCTGTGTACGTTCTACGAACTATCAAATAACAGTATAACAAAATGTAAAAAAAGAATCGAAAAAAATATCAACAGTTGAGAATTGAACTTTTAACCACCGGTGTGCAAAGAAGTCGTCGAACCACTAAGCTATTTGCTTGTATGAATGTTGACTAAAATATCCGTTCTTATGTTATTATTATATCACGATTGACATCCTTCCATCCGCTAAGCCTTAACTCCATAAAGATTTAGCGCGATGATAATCATTTAAAGGTTAAATCTGAAACTATGTGCTATATTCGTTTCCTGCTCCGCCCAGTGAAGTAATGGAATAATTCGCTTTTACATTGTGTTTTATTGTCACCTATATCGTCGTAGTCAACGACAGGCACCGATCATCTACATTCTCCTGCCCTTATCCCATTTTTTTTCGGGTCGATACAACTTGTTTTTATCTTCCATACTTCTCTGTTACTTAGTTGTTATCACGGTAGTCACTCCCTTTCTAGCCATATCATCTTTCACACAGATCATCCATCGTTTCTTTGGTCTTCTCTTACTCGTATAGCCATCCAGATTCATAATCAAAACATTCCAGACGACATTTTCTTCATTCTCCGCATCACATGCCCATAACATTGTAACCGGTTTCCACATACACCGACACCGATATCGGCACGATATCCACCGGCGAAGACAGTGCGGGGTGAGAGTAGCGGGCATTCTTTCACTTGAGCAAAATTTTTCGCACTGCCGGCTTCGAGACGTCGATACATAGTAGTGTGCTTGTTTGTCGAGTCGCGATGGTCATCGATATTCAACAATATCATGGGGCCGGTAATAATTGAACCTATCGCTATCGAATCGTGTTGGTATCGTTATCTGATAATGTGAAAACAAGTTCACGACATTTTATGTAATCATCTTAGTTCACTCCACCGTAGACACCATAAAATGTAAACCTAAGGAATAAATATCGACCTAAGAAAAACTAATTAAGTTAATCAACTGCAAATATTTTACACTGTGGCATGGATTTTCTGCGAAATCGTCGGCGGCGCGTCGTAATTAAACACGTCGCGCTGCATTTGGGGGAGGCGGAGGTAGCGTTTTAAAGGCCTACAGGCCCGAACAACCTGCCGTTAACAAAGTTTTTGAGACTATAAATTGTAATAACTTTTGACCGAGTAGACCAATTTTAATATGACTATGACTGTATTTATAACTTTTAAATCTCTTAAAAATAAGTACACAAAAATATCAATATTACATGTGAATTTTAAAATCATTCCCTGTTTTACCCTTGAAGAAATGCTGAAACGCGTCAAAAAAAAAACCCAAATGCTAGGTTTCCCTTACAAACTTTCATACCCTATATCACCCTTCTAGGATTGTTGGAACGAAGTTCCTTATCGCGCGTTGTGAAAGGGGGCTAGATGGAAAAAATTCCCACGAAAAGTTGTAACGACACTTTTTGCTATAGAAAGCTATTGTAAGCTGTGCGACGTGCGCATGTTTCTCTGTCTCTCTCTCTCTCTTATAGAAATATTAAGTTTATATTAAATTATAGGTATTTGTTAATAATAAAAAAAATATTATTATAACTTAAAAAAAAAAAAAAATATTACAATTCCTTCACTAATTAATCGAAAGGAACTTCGTTCCATCCGGGTGTCCCTTGACACCTCTCAACTTTGAAAGTTTATTTTTAAAACAAAAAGTAGCTTATGTCTTTTCCTAGGATGCCATCTATCTTTTTGGCAAATTTTATTAAAATCCGCTCAATGGTTTAGGCGTGAAAAGGTAACATACAGACAGAGTTACTTTCGAATTTATAATATTAGTAGGATTTATAATGAATTTTATTCTGTAAACAGGATAGCGGAATCACTTTTGAACGTCATAAGAAGAAAAAATAAGCTAGATGGAGTCGATATAATTCCTATCTGACTACCCCTGAGAAGAAATGGCAAAACAAACTCAGGGTTCAAAGTCTCTTTTCGAAGTCACGGCATAATCTTGGTCAGATCATGTGAGGACCATATAGATTAGCGTCTGAAATAGTCTTTTGAGAAAAGAATTACACAGATTTGAGTAGACCTGTCCAGTCAGTGCAAGCATTTGTCAGACTCGGTAATCGTATAGCTCAACTCAATACCTAAAGAGCTGAACGACTTGACGAATAATATCACAGAAAGACATTTGGGTAGGCCGCATAAAGTACTCAAACTGCCAGACTATACATATTAGTAACGAGCTTCAAGTTAATCCAACAGCGCGTTAAAAAAATTCCTTGCTAACTTTGACACCCCCTAAAATATTCTCTGTGAGGGGTGGTTTTAAAAAACTAAAAGTTCAATCTATATAATTTACTGAGGCAAATATTGCCAAGTTTCAAGTTTAATAAGATTTTTCATTTAAACTTTATCCCCTTTTCAACCCTCATAGGGATGGAATTTTGAAAATCATTTGGAGTGCTTCCATTATTTGACTCAAAGATTATTTATACAATTTTCTTTTAATGAATCAAGCCACACAGTTAAATCCTACCCATAATTTTTTTTATTACCCCTTTTTACCCCTATAGGGATCGATTTTTAAAAAACCTAAAATCTTATTTATTTTACTTTTATGTCAAAAGTATAAATAGTGAGTTTCGAGTTAATTGGACTGAGCTTTAAAATTCTTCCATACAAACTTTAACATCCCTAAACCCCCCTTTGAGGGGTAGTTTTGAAAAACTGATGATGACAAACTTCATTACTTACTTAGGCAAGTTTTATTTATTTATTATTTAAAAATATCAAAAGAAATAAAAAATAAAAATATTACAAATTATGAAATACGTCATTACATATTTTTTGGTACAAAATTCATGCCGAACTATTTAGCCGTTCCAGTGACAATTTACGATTTAGTTTGCAACAGGGCCTATTTCAAACATTTTTTCCCAATATTTGGGAAAGTTTATCTAAATTTTAAACAATACAATGTTTTCGTATACCATATATTTTTTGTGGAAAACGCACAAAAGGATTCATCAACAATTTTCTTTAAACATATGGTGTTTTTGGGATTTGAGCAAGGTAATCCCCTTAAGGACGCTGTTACAAATGGTTAGTTAAATCATTACTTTTTTACACAAAAGCATGTTAGTTTATTAAATAAAATGCTTTACATTCTTAAAATGTTTTTTGCCCAAATTGTTGATAGAAGCGGTTGTATTTTTTTTTTAATTAATTAATTTCTTCCTTTATTTCAGGCAGCTGTGGCCCATACAAAATACAATACACAAATACAAACCAAAAATATTACAACATAGCAAAAATGATATACTAATACATATAAAATACAACTTATAAAACTACTTTACTTTACTTTTTCTTTTTATGGTTGTTACCTCAGGAACTCTGTCATTTATGAACCGATTTGGAAAATTCTTTTTTTATTTGAAATGATGTACTTCCAGATTGGTCCCATTTTTATCAAAATCCAGTTCAGTTCCATGAGGAATTGAGGGAACTCCTCAAAAATTATAGGCATACATATAGCGATTTTGGTATTTTCATCAACAAATCAAGCATTAGCATTCAGAAAGTAGCATCTGGTGAAGTGGAACTGATGAAGAAGACCACAGATGGCCACGGGTACTTCTCAGTGACAATAAGTATTTCACGGGTGGCGATAAGATATCTCGATTAAGACAGTTAAGCGACTATGACGAAGCTTTAAATAAATGGTTCTGATGAAAATGGTACCATCGAACCGATCTGATGAAGCCGGAAGGTAGGCACCAGAACTCAGTAACAAAACAATGTATTCTAGCCGTGTTTGGGCTTATTGGAATTGTCATGAGGTGCACTTTGGCTATAAATGATTTTAATGGTAATTATATTACAGACTACTACTTTTTCCAGAATTTGGATAACTTCTTGGCGGGAAAAAAATTCAATACCCGAGAGGCAGTACAAAATGCCTTTGAAGAATTTGTTGCCTCCCGTCCAGCTGATTTCTTTCAGAAGGGCATCAATAAACTGCCACTGCGTTGGCAAAGATGCATTGATTGCATGGGTGATTACTTCGATTAATACAAATAAAAAATGCATGAAAAAAATTCGTTTAAATTTTTTCATACAAAACGGCAATTTCATAGGTAAAGACCTATTATTAAAAACATTTGGTATTAAAAAATCTTTTAAAACAACCTAATTCTCGCATTTATAAACTCGACGCAAAATAAAAAAGTAGCTCATTCATTAGATCATAATTGAAATGATCTTTCATTTTGTGCATTAAAACTTATAGAAATGCAGTATTTTAACCGTAAAATGACGTCTGTAAAATCTAAATCAGCAAAATTTAGTACATACGGCCTCTTAACATTGTAATCCCAAAAAAAGTTTTTTTATGGGACAAATTAAGAATTTTTTGACGTTTTCCTCTATTTGTGCTTTGAGACCTTACTTCTTGACAAATTTCATTATTGTAGGTCAACGGGAAGTACCCCATAGGTTTTGATTTACTTGCGAGTATCGCATAAATGGTTGTATTTTTATATTGCGTTGACTTAGAAAATTTATTTTTTTAGAACTCTAAAGGACCATTAGTAGACCTAAGTAATAGGTCTTTACCTATGAAATTGCCGTTTTGTATGAAAAAATTTAAACGAATTTTTTTCATGCATTTTTTATTTGTATTAATCGAAGTAATCACCCATGCAATCAATGCATCTTTGCCAACGCAGTGGCAGTTTATTGATGCCCTTCTTAAAGAAATCAGCTGGACGGGAGGCAACAAATTCTTCAAAGGCTTTTTGTATTGCCTCTCGGGTATTGAATTTTTTTCCCGCCAAGAAGTTATCCAAATTCTGGAAAAAGTAGTAGTCTGTAGGCGCACGGTCTGGTGAGTAGGGCGGATGACGGAGAGCTTCCAACCCCAGTTCTTGCAACTTGGAGACCGTCTGCTGTGCAGTATGAGGTCGCGCGTTGTCGTCCAGGAGCAGCGGAGACGAGCGATTGACCAATGCTGGTTGGAGATGTGCCAGCTTCTCCATCATTGTGTTCAGTTCTTCACAGTACACATCTGAAGTAATGCTCAACCCGTTTGGTAAGAAGCTGTGATGAATCACACCGGCGCTAGACCACCAAACAGTGACCATCACTTTTCTAGGGGTAAGTTTTCGTTTAGGGCATTGTTTAGGTGCTGAACCAGGATTCAACCAACTTGCTGAGCGCTTGCGGTTATCAAACAGAATCCATTTTTCATCGCAGGTAACAATGCGGTTCAAAATTCCTTCATTTGTGTCTGTTGAGCAGTGCAAGGCACGTCTCGACGCGTACTTCGCGCTGGCGATCATTGAGTTCGTGGGGCACCCATTTGTCAAGCTTTTTTACCTTGCCAATTTGACGCAAATGGACCAATATTGTTTTGACGCTAACGTCGAAAGCTGCTGCTAATTCAGCCGTAGATTGTGTATCATCAGCTTCCACAATCGCCTTTAATTCGTCATTGTCGACGAAAGTCTTCGGACGACCGCGAGGTTCATTTTTCAGGTCGAAATTTCCAGAACGGAAGCGAGCAAACCAATAACAAGTGGTGCGTTGGTTTGTAGTGTTAGCTCCGTAAAAGTCGTTGATGTTGCGTGCCGCTTGTGCCGCGTTGCTGCCACGACGGCGACGGTACTCATATTCCATAATTACTCGAATTTTTAACGTATCCATGATGACGAAAAAGATTGAAATGCGATGAAAATGTAACACTAATCAATAAACAAATGACTACTTTTGGAAAAAAAAAATCCGTTTTTAAAATAAAATTAATTTGAAATTAGAATTCTTAGCCAAACAAAAATTATGTTGATTTGAAATGGCCAGTACTGCAGAACGGCAATTTCATATGTAAAGACCTAATATTTGATATTAATTTCAACTTGATACCTCCACGCGTTCCTGAGAAAAGGGGTCTTGACAGGCTGACAATCATGAAAATATTTTTTTATGTGATAGAATTACAAATTAACAATTTTCGGACTTTTTCCTTTATTTGTGTTTTAAGACCTTGCTTCTTGCCAAATTTCATGATTCTAGGACTACGGGAAGTACCCTATATCTTTTGATTTACTTGCGACAGTTGCGAGTTTCAAAATGTGTCGCAAAATGGCCGTATTTTTTATTGCGTTGACTTAGAAGCTGGATTTTTTTAGAACTCTATGAAACTATAGGTTTCCGTATTTGATATCAATTTCAACTTGATATCTCCACGCGTCCTTGAGAAGAAGGGTTTTGACAGACTGATAGACTTGAATTTTTTTTATGCGATAGAATTACAAATTAAAAATTTTCAGACTTTTTCCTTTATTTGTGCTGTGAGAGCTTGTTTCTTGCCAAATTTCATGATTCTAGGACAACGGGAAGTACCCTATAGGTTTTGATTTACTTGCGAGTATCAAAATATGTCGGATAAATGGCCGTAGGTTTTTATTGCGTTGACTTAGAAGCTAGAGCTTTTTAGGACTCCAAGAGACCATAGACTTACGTATTTGATATCAATTTCAACTTGATACCTCCACGCGTTACTGAGAAAAAGGGTCTTGACAGACTGACAGACAGACAGACGGACAACGAAGTGATCCTATAAGGGTTCCGTTTTTTCGTTTTGAGGTATGGAACCCTAAAAAAATAAGTCAAATATTGTCTTGCAATCATGCGGAAACTTCGGTCTTTGAATCGTTTCTAATCAAACGTTGAAAATTGATTCACACAATAAATCTAAATCCCGAAGCTAAGCTATTATGAATTACTAGTAATAGCTATTATGAATTACTAGTAATAGCTATTATGAATTACTAGTAATTCATAATAGCTATTATGAATTACTAGTAATTCATAATAGCTATCTAGCTGCTATTTTTCATTTAGTATTTGTAATTACTAGTATTGCACTTCCCGCGCGGCTTCGCCCGCGTGTTTGGGCTGGGTGTTGATGAGTCAGTCAGTCAGGACTTCTCTTTTTATTTATATAACTAAAACTATTCACTAAGTACTTAGCTGCTTCAAAGTAATGGAATTGTTTACCGGAAGCTTCTCTGCAAGAGAGCGCTGTGTGTTTGTCACTTAGCAAAGTCATCTTGAAGACAAAGCAACTAATCGGCGACAAGAAAAACACTTGGCACCATTTTGCGGCAAACTTTTCAGCAAGGAACTCCATTTTTAGGTGACTGAATGTAACAAACGCTTAGCGCCATCTACCTAGAACTAATTTGACAGTTTTTTAAAATAGATATCACATAAGACCTACGCACACGTTTATACCTTGTTAGCCTTTTTCAAAGACTGTAGGTACCTATAATACTTTTATGGACTCGTTGAGAACTGCTCGCAGACTGGGTTGGACTCGATCAACTCGTGAAACGTCTGTAACTAAACGCTCGTTTGTTGATCGACCTACTGGCCGTCAGCTGGCGGAGGTGACGTCATGATGCTTTGTAAATCAGCCGCTGTCTATAACAATAATAGGTACTATAGTATTAGAATACGGTTAGACGGTGGTGACAGTTGGCACCAGCACCCTAATTGCGTAACACATTGTCGACTTCGATCGGAGTTGTTTTCATTTTGAAACAAATTGCTAATGCATTGCTTCATATGTTCGAATTTGTCAGCTCGACAACGTAAATAACGCAATGGGTTGTTGAATTGTCAAAATGAAACCAACTCCGATTGATATGTGTTACGCAATTAGGGTGCAGTTTCTAACTGAAAGCAATTGTTTCGCGAAATGAAAAACCGATCGTTTTTCATGAATTATGACGCAGATCAAAACGAACAAAAAACGCGACTGGTTTAATTGACCGGACGAATACGCACGGCCACAGATCAAGCTATACATTTCCAGTATACGCTGATCTCGCCTTGTATAGGATTTCCTTACAATGTCAGTGTAAACTGGAAATGTATAGCTTGATGTGTAGCCGTGTGTACGTCGTATGACGTACACCCCAACCTCCTAACCCCCCTTTCCTCCTTTCTTTTTTTAACTCCTCTTTTCCTAACGGAAAGAATTTTATTGTTGTGCGAGTATTCGCACAACAATAAAATTCTTTCCGTTAGGACACGGTCTCAGCAAGCATACGAACGAAACGAATCGTGTATTTCAGTTGACAACACACGACATTTGTAAAAACTGACAACACACAAGTTGTCACTTGTCAAATGTCAAGTCAAAAGTGGTCAAAAGTCTTGTCTTGTTTATTTGTGTTGTGTTGTGTTGTGTGTTAGCAGAGAGTAGTTATAGTGGTGTCAGCAAATTTGTTGTTGTCTTGGTCTTTTTCTTGATGAGGTCGAGACTTTTCGAGAGTTGATCACAGAAAACTAATAATATTTTGTTGAAACCAGCAGATTTATATCAATATTGGGTCAGTAGGTCGTCCTGTTGGTGTGTAACTAAAGAAGTTTTGTAAATTCTAGCCGTTGTTTAAAGGTACCTAGTCTTTCGTAGCATTATTTTATTTATTATTTATGTATTGAGTAGGTACAAAGGTACTAAGGTAGGTTTCCTAAAAGAGATCTGCGAAAGGAGAAAAGAAAAAGAGATGGAGACAATAGTGTGTGAGAATATTATATACATGGACTATTTTACTGAAACATTTATTTAATATTTTACATTCACATTATCAGTTGTTTTACGTAGAGACACTTCTTTGACACACTCCGCCCCTAAGACGACCCACTGACCCACTAACTTTTTATTCTTCTCATAAAGGTCGAGCATATGCAACCTTATTATATATCACTCCCCCTCACGAAGATGATCTTTAGGTCTGAGTGACTCTCGTCCCCATCATTTTCAGCAATTGCAACAACCTAGGTTGTGGCAGTGCCTTTGTTAAAATATCTGCCTCCATATTTTCTGTGTCCTTGTAGCGAATTGTCACTAATTTCTTTTGGACACAATCTCTTATAAAATGTTCCTTTATGCTAATATGTTTTGATCTTTTTTCTGTAATCATATTGTTTGCTCTAATTTTTGAGCAGCCATATTATCATTATAAATTAGGACTGTTTGTTGTGGCACTCCAATGTCTTCTAGCAAGTGTTTCAAAGGTAAAGCTTCCTTCGTCGCTTCTGTCATTGCCATGTATTTGATTTCAGCTGTTGACTACTCTCGGTTTCTTTGCCTCGTAACTAATTAGACCACCACCATACTTAAAAATATAACCTACTAGCTGACCCTCCAGACGTTGTCCTGTCAAAATTTCAATTTCTTTTTTTTCCTATTCTTTTTTTCTTTTAGACCACCCCAGAAAAGAGGAGAATAAAACAAACAAAACAATATAAAAATCGGCCTAGCCCTTCTCGAGTTTTAGCGAGACAAACAAACAGCAATTGATTTTTATATATATAGATAGATAGATATATGATCGGTGATCAATAGTGCATGCCGCCCAGTCTGCATCGGCCGTGCCCCTAAGTACCGGTAACATTCCTGTTTTCTTGTTTATTAAACTTAGGTTCTTCGTTCCTTTTAGGTAATGTATAACTCTTTTTACTGCTTGCCAGTGACTTTGGTCATAACAGTTATTGTACTGGCTTGTAACTTACTGCAAATATTATGTCTGGTCTTGTAGCAACAGCTAAGAACATTAATGAACCATCTGTTTTTGATATGGAAAGTTGTCCTCATCTCCATTCTCATTTTTCTCTAACTTCAGAACTGGCTCCATTGGTGTAGACACGGGTTTACATTATCCCATGTTAAATTTTTCTATCATTTGATAGAAAGAACAACAACAACATAGGTTTCTTGGGATAGTGTTATCTCTGCCCCTACATGCGTGAATCATATATCCAAGCAATGATGAAGAGAACCCATATCTCTCAAGTGAAATGCTTTTTCCAGTTTGGATTTGACTTCCTTCAATAAATTTTCTGATTTGTATGCCAGAATCAAATCTTCGACATAGATGTTGGCAAACAGTTTTTCGCCACCTTTTTCAAATATGTACAAACAAGGATCCGCTGTAACATTTCTAAAACCAATTTCCAATAATTTTCTATGCAATTTTAAATACCATTGCCTTCCTGCCTGTTTCAATCCGTATAATAGGTTGGGGAAAAAGTTTCTTCGCATTTTTTAAGAAAATTCAAAACATTTTTTAATATACATTATTTACATTTATCTAAAGTATGTAGGTACCATTTTGTTCGATAACTTTTTGCCATCTTGTAGGTAGGGACGTGATCCCATTGCTGTAGAAATTTTGGGACTTCTGATCAAAATACCGCGACAAGTGGTTTTGGCAGTCCTCTCGTGATGTTACCCTGACACTGCCTAAAGAATTCTGAAGAGACCGAAACAGGTGGAAATCTGAAGGTGCAAGGTCAGGACTATACGGCGGATGCATTAACACCTCCCAGCCAAACTCTTTTAATTTTTGCTGAGTGGCTAAAGATGTGTGAGGTCTAGCATTATCATGATGAAAAACCACACCCCTTCTGTTGATTAATTCCGGCCGCTTTCTCTCAACAACTTGCTTTAATCTCATCAGTTGTTCGCAGTAGAGTTCAGAATCGATGGTCCTGCCTGGTGGTAACAGTTCATAATGAATAATGCCCTTCCAATCCCACCACACACACAGCATTACCATGTTGCGAGTTAACCCGGGTTTCGCCACAGTCTGTGAAGCCTGACCGGCCTTTGACCACGACCTTTTTCGCACGTTCTTGTCGTACGTGATCCACTTTTCATCACCAGTTATCAGCTTCTTCAAAAATAGTTCGGTTTCATTACATCTTAATAAAGAATCACAAATGAGTACCTACACGCTTCATTAGGTTTCTTTCAGTGAGCTCGTGAGGTACCCAAATATCGAGCTTTTTTGTGTAGCCAGTTTTTTTCAAATGCGCCAAAACTGTTTTGTGGTCAATTCCCAGTTCTTCAGCTACGTCGTAACTACTGATATCCACTTTTTCAAAAATGGCATCCATTTTATCCGTAATAGGGCGACCAGAGTTGACATCAAAATTTCCGGATTGAAAACGCTTAAACCAAATTTGTGCTACTCTCACAGACACTGCACTGGGTCCATAAACATAGCAAATTTTTTTCGCGGCTTGCGTTTTATTTTTACCTTTTTTGTAGTAAAATTTTAAAATGTATCGAATTTCTTCATTAGATTCACTCATCTTGACAGTACGAAAAATAGGTAAATGAAAATCACACATTTTCCTAATTTGAATTTGGAATTATGTTCTTTAAAATTTAAACTTTCAATGATACCAAAACCAGCCAGATACAAATAGCCAAAGAGATTTTATTTTAAGTTCATACATACTATAATGCGAAAAGACTTTTTCCCCAACCTAATATTTATTAGCGTTTCTCTTGCCTTTTTCATCAACTCTTTGTCTTTTCCGTGTGATTTAATAATGTTTAAATATTTATCTAGATTGTTTGGCTTCTTCATATAAATTTGTTTGTCTATATCACCATTTAAAAATGCTGTGCAGACATCCAGCTGACTTAGTTTTATATTATTTTCTATCGCATATGCAATCAATAGTCTTATTGTACTCATTTTTGCTACTGGTGCAAAAGTTTCAGTATAGTCAATTCCTTCTCTCTGGTTTTACGAGCTACTAGTCGCGCTTTTCGTCTGTCTATTTCTCCAAGTATTTTAGAATAATTTTATTATCTATCAAGTTTTTACTTTCATTCTTGTGTACAACTTTCCATTTTTTAGGTGAGATTCAATTTCGCTTAGTATTGCGTCTTCCCATTCATCACTATTCTCATCTATATCACAGAGGAATGATTGTTCAGCATCCGTTTCATAATCGCTTTTCATTACTTGAAGTAGTCGCTTCAATTTCATTATCTGTACACATTTCTTGCCTGTCTTCATTATTTATTTCGTCTGTTTCTGTAGTTGAATCAACAAATATATCATTAAGGTCTAGTTATTTGTCTGATTCGTTGATTTTATGTCCATTAGAGTCTTCATTTTCTTATATTTTCTTTCTTACATTCTATAGAGGAGCTCGTGGCTAAGTAATTACAGCCGCACGGGTCGATCCATCAGGTTAAGCTACGCTTGCCGGGGTTGGTCAGTGGATGGGTGACCATTCTTTACATACCGAGACTCCTCCGTGCCTCGGAAAGCACGTTAAGCCGTTGGTCCCGGCTGTCATTCGTGGATCTTTGACAGTCGTTACGGGTCGTCAGAAGCCCGAAAGTCTGACAACCAGTCTTACCAAGGGGTATCGTATTACCCAGTAACTGGGTTGTGGAGGTCAGATAGGCAGTCGCTCCATGTAAAATACTGGTATTCAGCTGCATCCGGTTAGACTGGAAGCCGACCCCAGCATAGTTGGGAAAAGGCTAAGCAGATGATGATGAGAGTCTTCATTTTCTTCTTCTAGAAAAAATACAACTTCTATTTCATTTTTATCAACTACATCTCCTTTTCGTTTTTCTTTTGTCTCATTTTCGTAGAACATTTTATCCAGTACTTTGACATCTCTACTGATTATCACATTTGTCTGATTTTGGATTAAAGATACGGTACGCTTTGTGATTTTCCGAATACCCTACAAATATACCAGCAGTCGATCTGGCTTCAAATTTTCCGTTTCGTTTTCCCTTTTTTAGAACGAACGCCTTTTTTTTAATTTTTTTGTGGATGGGAAATCATCAAATGACTTCTCCCGCTCCGGGCAGAGCGGGAGGGCGTGTCAGGCTTTTACTGACTAAAACCCACCCGTGTTCCTTCAGTTGCCCGTGCCAGGGTCACGGTATCTCTTTCGAACAACCCGGTACCCCGGCGGCATCGGCCCTATTGGACCCCATCACTGCTGACATCTCTTTGAGGCGCGCGTGGAACACAACGCGCCGTCGCACAGTGGATCGTCCCCATACAAGAGGTCGGACATAGAATTAAAAATTGAAAAAGTATTTAATTGAAAAAAATGAAATATGCAGTTGCATTACTCTATTAAGGAACTACAAAAAATGTTACTACAATTTTTTTATTTGACCAGTACTTTATGAGCAATTCGATGAAAAGTGTTATTTTTCTATGGAAATGGTCACAAAAATGTCTGTATCTCATGATTCCCTCCTTGTTTCGATTTGCGGTTTTCACTACTGTTATCTACCCATTTTATGCCACATTTTCTTCAAGGACACATGGTGCCCCCAGCGACCCCCTTCCGAGATATTTTGCTTTTAGTAACTTTACTTTTTATTGTATAACTGATGATATGGAGGTACATTAAGTATATTCATTACTGAGAATAAGTCATCCCTAAGTAGTTCCTTAAATAACAGGTGCATTTACGATTACTTTAATGACTTATGAACGCTTCTGTTGCCATACAACAAACGCGTTAATGAGTCCTTAAGTGAAGATTCCCAGTACTTGCTTAATCTAATTAGTTATTGTAATTACTATGTTAACAGCCCTTAATCTCTGCATTGTGATTGTCTAATGTCATCATTAGCTTAGTAATGACTGAGTCGCATTTACAATAACACATCGAAAAGAAATAGAGTTTTATGATCAATAAGAAAATATGTAGGTATAAATATATTTTTTATTTATATAATATAACACTGTAAAAATAATTTAAAAATAAAATAACTATGTACCCTAAAACAAACTAAAAAAATAAACAACTACTAAAAACTAAATTATAATAGGAAATTAATTAATTAACACGACCATGTAGTTACTAACAACAATAGAAAAGAAAGAAAAAAACCATTTATTGGCTGATGGGTGGCATAACACAAAACAAAAAAAGAATAAAATTAAAAAAAAATCACAAAAACTAGAATAGAAAAAAAGAATAGAATAAAAAAAATACACAAAAACTAGAAATTAACAAAGAAACTGCTTGTAAAATAATAATATTAGGTACTATAAGACTTAAACTATATTTTCTTCATCTTCATCAATAACGACATCATGATCATTATCATCGTCATCATCTTCTTCAACGTCACTACATGCAGCAAGTGTATCAGTTGAAACGTCAATGAACTCCAATTCACTCTGATCACGTATGAGTAAATCGTCTAGTTCTCTAAATGAAGACTTTTTGGCTTTATTTGTCATCTTCGGTCGTAAGCTGGCGAGAAGAGGATCGGAAGATAATAGCAGATTATGAAGAATGTCTTCATTAGTGGCGATGCTACTATGCTTTCGTGTATGACATTCTCTAAATTTGCGAAAGTCCTTGTTTCTTGCTTCAGATGCTTCTTCAGACAAAAAACCTATAGGCACTACTGATAAGTGGTTCACTATCTGTGATCCATGAATCAGCAATTTGTGTAAACTTGCTGGCATGTTATACCATGGATATAATTCCACGAATAAATTTGCTGTTTCATCACAATATGATTTGAATTTTTGGACTTGAATTTTTTCGCCTGAGGAAATGCATTGCAAAATAACGGCGAGTCTTCTAATTAAATTAACATCTAATTTAGTAATTTCGGCAGTCGTTTCAGGGTTTGCAAAAAATCTTCTTGCAGCATTTCCAGTGTTTGTGTTGCCACTACCCTGCTTAACAACGTCTAGAAGTAAGCTTCTTGAAAAGCTTCTTCTTCTTCGGAAAGCTTCTTGAATGGCTTCTTTCTTATCTTTAACTTTTTTTTTATTTTCGTCACCTTTTGCTTGCCATGATTTTATGTCCATTCTGTAAGAAATGTGTAATAAACATTCCATGGACCGAATCCAAGCATGCAATGAACTAAATCCATGCTTGTATAAATCTGTATTCACGGGTTTAGCTCTCACTTCTTCCAAGTTATTCATTTCGCTTGGGCGAGCTTTGCACAAATCACACACTGCTGCCGATGTACCAGATATGATTGAATGTACCTTACCATCAATCATGGTTAGCCATAGATTGTGAGTAACAGTAGCATTGCCGCAATCAGTCGGGTTCCGTTCACGAATCTCGGTCTCAAATATTTCCATTTCAGCCTTAACATTCGCTTCCGTTTCTTTCATAAATGTAAATGAAATCGGGCGACAATATGTGGTTGACGATGGCCGATCATTCTGCCACACTATACTTCCACTAGAAGTCACTAACTTAAGTGGTACAAGACTTGCCATAAATACACTGGATAAGTCTTATTCACTTGTTGTTGTCGTTTGATGGTAAATGCTTTGACTTGAAGCTCCATCAAAACCCCATTTACTGTGAAGCACAAGTTGTTCACCAGCATCAAAATTTGATTCAAGTGAATCGATCAGCCTCCTAACGGTGAGATCAAGGAGGGCTTGGATACGTATCTTTGCGGAAGTTTCAGTCACAGTTATGTCTTCTTTTGCCGGGTAGCATTTAAGCTTTTCTTTAACTAACAAGTAGTAGCTTGGGTATTTCGCATGACCTTCTTTTAAACTAAAGTCCCGAAGTGTGATGTAACGCCACTTGGATAACTGCAAGTAAACGTAAAGAGCAAGTGCTTTGTGAGTAGGAACTTCACGAAGCGGAGGATTCTGCTTAGTTTCCAGGACATTTATAACTGTTGAGACGTGTTCAGGATTTTCCAGCAAATTTTTCATTATTCTGGCTATATCATTTTTTCCGGCAGACTTAAGTATACTTTCAACAGTATGCAAAAGCTCATCCGGACGACTGCAACTAGTAACATTTTCATTAACACGTCTTCTTTTGTGTCTAGTTGATAAATCTTCAAAGCGTTTGCGAGGAGATGTATATGTTGAAGTAGATGCATCTGATTTTGATGGACTGACTACCTCTTCTGCCTCATTTTCATTTGCTTCTTCAGTGTCAACAACATTTTCTTTAAAGCAATCTGGCCAAACGATATCGGAATTTAACCACTCTTCGTTCTTGTTAATGAACCTGTCAACTGTCCTTCTTGATTGCACCCATTTGGTGTAAACCCTATAGCAAAATCGTCGACACCAGTTCTTGAGATCCGTCACATCACTTTCACTTAACTGGACGTTAGTATTCGACTTCAATGTGTTAAATAAATGGTCATAGTCACGAAGATCTTTATGATTACGAAGAGCAACGTAAAGATCTAGGTAAGTAGAAAACCCACGGAAAGCCATAATGACAACACTTGGTAGAAGTTATAATTACAACTGAATTACATTTGCTAAACACACTCAAATATATAGGGCAGCAAGTAGGCAACTAGCAATGAATTTGATAAGCTAATGATGACATTAGACAATAACAATGCAGAGATTAAGGGCTGTTAACATAGTAATTACAATAACTAATTAGATTAAGCAAGTACTGGGAATCTTCACTTAAGGACTCATTAACGCGTTTGTTGTATGGCAACAGAAGCGTTCATAAGTCATTAAAGTAATCGTAAATGCACCTGTTATTTAAGGAACTACTTAGGGATGACTTATTCTCAGTAATGAATATACTTAATGTACCTCCATATCATCAGTTATACAATAAAAAGTAAAGTTACTAAAAGCAAAATATCTCGGAAGGGGGTCGCTGGGGGCACCATGTGTCCTTGAAGAAAATGTGGCATAAAATGGGTAGATAACAGTAGTGAAAACCGCAAATCGAAACAAGGAGGGAATCATGAGATACAGACATTTTTGTGACCATTTCCATAGAAAAATAACACTTTTCATCGAATTGCTCATAAAGTACTGGTCAAATAAAAAAATTGTAGTAACATTTTTTGTAGTTCCTTAATAGAGTAATGCAACTGCATATTTCATTTTTTTCAATTAAATACTTTTTCAATTTTTAATTCTATGTCCGACCTCTTGTATGGGGACGATCCACTGTGCGTCGACCCGGGCCAGCAGTGCTATTCTGTACAAATCTCACCGTGAAAACCTAGGTGAAGTGAGTTGTCATTCTACCTAATGCTAGATTAGATTGACACTATTGACAGCTCACTCCACGCTCACTTCACCTAAGTTTTCACGGTGAGATTTGTACAGAATAGCACTGCTGGTCCTTACCGCATGGCGAGCTACCCATGCGGCCTGGAATCGGCAATAGATTCCCGCCGCCTAGGGCGTCTCCTGCGGCGGCTAGGGCCGCGAGGGCGCGACTGTTGCCTCTCCCTCACGCGTTCCGCTTCCTCCTTCGCGAGCATTACTGCTTCGCAGAAGGAGGTGACGGCCTCCCATGCACTCGCTCCGCACCATGGCCTGGACCAGCAATGCTATTCTGTACAAATCTTACTGTGAAAACTTAGGTGAAGTGAGCGTGGAGTGAGCTGTCAATAGTGTCAATCCAATCTAGCATTGTAGAATGACAACTCACTTCACCTAAGTTTTCACGGTGATATTTGTACAGAATAGCACTGCAGGTTTGGACGCGAGAGATCGCTGCCGCCGATAGCCTCCGCGAGAACATGGCAGTGCTCCGCCTAAGCCGGGCAGACCTCCACTGTATGCTCCACCGTGTCCTCCGGGCGATCCACACAATGCTGGACACCCGGGCATTTCCTTCCGCCTTATCCGAAACAGGAACCTCCCGAAACAACCGTGTCCTGTGAGGACCTGCGTCAGGCGGAAGGTGAGGACGCCGTGGCGTCTCTCCAACCACTTCCTCTTTGAGGAGTGGTTGGAGAGGCGCCACGGCGGGACTTATCGTCGCAATTGTGGCGTGCCCAGCGCTGGGTTGCGACAGTCGCACTCTCCATGTCGCCATGAGATGCCGCTGGAACTCTGTCCGCTGTACCGTGATTTCTTGCGGCAGCAGAGTTACGCCCCGACGTTTCGCCTCCTCGCGCCACTCCTACACGTGCGCGAGGACTTTGCCCCCAGATCCCATGGCGGCAATCCGGCAAGGAGGCTCGCCGCCTCATCGGATACCGTGCGGTATCCCCGGACTAGCCGGATGGATGTGATGTGTTCTGTGGTCATTGTGTCAGTGTCATTTGTTTGTTTTTATATCAACCTATAAATCGTGCTCAGAAGGAAGTTAGTGTAGTACCCCCACTTCATAGTTAAAATAGGTCGAATCTGTTTGAAAACCGAATCGGGACTTCACGTAGTCTTTTGGCTGCTACCCCTAGAGTGTATAAAATTCGGAGGCACGGAGAAAGAGCAGCCCCCGGCCGCTATAACAAAGCTTAGGTACCCGTGAGAGCCGAAGCTGCGGAGGTGAGCATGGGTGCCTATCCTTTGTTATGTAAGGGCGAAGGGGCTGCACTTCCCGCAGTGCCGGAGACGTTACAGAAATGAGGTTAGGTTACAATAATCAGTTTTTCTCAAGAACAGTGCATTACCTTTTCATGGGAGTCGTACCAGGGGAGTGGGGACACCCCCCTCCACCCTCCCCACCCCACCCCCCTCCTCCTGCCAATCGATACTAGATTTCAACCGTTTTTTAGTAGGTAGGTATATTTTTCAGTATTTCATTGGTTTAAGGCAAAGATTCCAATCGATTTATCTTTGGGTTTTAGGTTACATACCGTAGTAGCAGACCGACCTACGTACGTTTTAAGAATCTGCATAGCAACTCGAATTTGTTTGATCGTTTGGTGATTGGTACCTTACATTTTCATAAAAATGCCTTCTAGAAAAAAATCAGACCTTTCGCAAATGAGCCGAATCGCTAAAAAGCGGAGACTAATTAGGTCTCAAGAGTCAGAAGAAGATCGTGAGGCGAGATTAAATACAGTACGAGCATGGTACTTCAGAAGATGCGTATCAGAAACGCCTACCCAGCGTGAGTCTAGACTTGAAAAACAAAGAAAACTTGCGGCGAATTATCGGTTACGGGAGAGCAAAGAGAAACGCGAAGTGCGGTTGCAGGAACAGCGTGACCACCGTAAACGGTTGCGCGAATCCGAGACTTTTAAGGAACGACAATCACGGTTAATTGAACAAAGAACTCGGGCAGCGATTTGCCGCTCTCAAGAGAGCAACGAGAAACGCGAAGCGCGGTTATTGGCTGACCGAGAACGCCACGCACTGTCACGCTCACGCAAGTGCGAATCTCGCTCAAAGAGAACGACGATTAGTATCAGACAGAGAGCGATTGAACAGGTATTTATTACCGTCCGAAATAGAAAGAATAAGTAAGAATTTTCTTAAATAAAACAAGTTTTTCAGAAATATACTGAAGTTTTTTTGCCATTTGTCTCATTCTTAAGAACGGCAGGTGTGCACCTACACCTGTTTTGCAATAATGAGCCCCGACATGTGCATAACTCCAGCTTCCTCATAGGTGATAGAATAATTCTACCTATGCCAATATTTAAAGCATAATAGCTGCATTCAAAGTATCCAGTAGCTAGTAGTAGTAGTAGCTTCTGCAAAAACTTCGTCAATATGAGTCGTTCAGTGTGTGTTAGCTGGAGTGACGTCACCCCTGCTTCCTCATTCAGAACAGGCAAACCAGTGAGGTTAGAGTTTTGGACTAAAGTCAGAAAATTAAAGCATAATAGCTGCCATTGGCAGCAAAATTTTCAAATCTCTGGTCAAAATACTCGAGTTATTCAACTTCTAAACATGAGTAGCTGGAGTGACGCCACCCCAGCTGCTTAGTCAAATCTTCCGAACGAAAGAAGATATGATTATGTATTATAGCTTAAAAAATAAAGCATAATAGCTGCCATTGGCAGCAAAATTTTCAAAACATGAGTGGACGCCACCCCAGCTGCTCAGTCATATCTTTCGAACGAAAGAAGACACGATTATGTATTATAGCTCCAAAATTAAAGCATAATAGCTGCCATTGGCAGGAAAATTTTCAAATCTCTGGTCAAAATACTCGAGTTATTAAACCTTTATACATTGCAAGCTGGAGTGACGGCACCCCAGTTGCTCATGTCATATCTTCCGAACGAAAGAATTATATGATAATGTTTTGCAGCTCAAAAATTAAGGCATAATAGCTGCCTTAGGCAGCAAAATTTTCAAATCTCTAGGTCTCGTAGTTTCTTCGTAATAAACAAAACATAGTTTCCGCGTCAAAAAATTCAAATTATTGTCTCGGAGCAGGTAAGGAGCGGCGTTGCCGTTCCGTGCGCTACGTTATCAGTTTGTTGTAGTTTGAACTAGATGTAGACTGGGAGCCGACTACACACTTTAATGTTGTACTCTGTACGGACCGGACGGTAGGTACTGTTAGGACACGATTTGATTATCCCTTTTTAAAAAAAACGATTATTTGTGCTAAATGATTATATTGATTAAAAATCACAATAATATGGGAAACTTGGTCAATATTTTGACACGCGACCTATCCGGTAGGAGTCTCAACCCGAACTGGCTCTATTATCTGACTAATGCACTAGGTTTCGACCAGGACGATGACGTGGCGCTTATTAGGCAATAATGGGTGCATTCTGGGGATGTAACAACCCCCCCTTTAAGAGGAACTTTACGGTTTTCATGGAAAGTTACGAATTTATTCTTAACCTTGGAAGAGGAATTGTTTCAGGTTCCGGATCGTTATCTAAGTTGTTATTGTCCTGTGAGTCGGGCTTTCTTTTGCAGTCAAAATATTTCCCAAACTTCTTACAAAGTTTATAACTAGTAAAGATTAAAATTAAAATGATTACAAAGTAAGTTAAAAGTGGATAATGAGAACTATATTCAATTAGGTTAGGGCTAGGATTATTTATAATTTTATCAACATCTGACAATATTTGATTATTAATAATCTTAGGTAGTTTGTCTAAGTCTATATTTGACAATTTAGAAAATAACAAATTGGGTTTTGATATATTAAACTTTTCTAGATTACAACAGGCTTCATTAATTAGATTAAAATCGGAAACTATATTTTTAACATTTATGTCAATGTTGTTTCTACCAAACAGTTGTTTGTTTCTACAATAAGCGGTACAATTAGGTGGAATATTAAGTATACCAGTACCTAATATTTTCAACTCTATTAAATCAGATTTACACTGGATAGAAAGTTTAGTCGGTTCAGATTGGACAAATATCCATCTGTTACCTTGCAATTCTTGCCAAATATCTAACTGACCATACATTAATTTAGTTTGACAGTATTTAGGTATTTCCGTAACAATTTTTGTTAGTATATCGGTTTCACAGGTTGGTGTTTCTGGAATTAAGAGTGTGTTCACATCATCACATATATAAACTCTATTTACGGGTTCAACACATGATTTTAGATCACTTATACAGGTATATGTTAGTTTATCTTTACTAATGCCAATATAATTACAAGATGGCACTATCATTGCATAGGAGTTTGGTTTATCTATATTGTGCGGTATAGGTACCGAAATAGCCTTAAACAGATCTAACTCGAAAGAGTGTACAAGAGGAACTTTAATTACAAAGACTAACTTATTGTTTGCGAAATAACAAGACAATTTTAATATGTCAATTAAAGCATGAATATTATCTAAATCTAAGTCTAAAGGCAATTTTTCATAACTAGGTAATTTCCTAACATTATCTACTAGCTCATTATATAATTGATTAGGTGTCATAACTGACGGATGCAGAGTATTAGTTTTAGCGAATAACATTGCATTTACAAGGTCGTCTAATTTAAATGACAAGGTAAATAGGCAAGATGATAGTTCAGTATAGACATCGTTCATTTTTGATTTTATATACAGCTTATCAGATAAGATAGACAAGTTACTAAAAGTGCTAGATAGATTAATAATAGCGTCATTCAAACGGACTTCATTTGTGTTTATAGTTTTAAGAGTTTCGTTATAGCGGGAAAGAGCCGTGCTCGTTACAATTATGTTATCCTTTAAAATAGACGCAATCTTAATATTATTACTATTTAGGGTTTGAATAGCGTTATTATATCTTATAGCATCGTCTTCATCCATTGTTCCAATGACTTGTTTGAAAAGAGAGCCAACTCCTGCTAACCAAGCGGATCTCTTTTCTCGCCCAGATGTTAAATGAGATAAGGTACTGTAGTCTTTTAGAATATCAATAAGTCGCAAAGCCAGTGGCTGCAGTATATTTGTACATTCGGATTCCTTAAGTACTGTATTTTCTTGACACAAAAGTGTGGAACTTTTTAAAACATTATTTATGCTGTCTATGTGGGGTTTTATATATGCAATATCTATGGGTACAAGCAAATGAATATTATCCCTGGTCTGTTTCATGATTCCTATCGGATCGAAGTATATGCCAGGGCTTTCAGAGACTTGTTCGACGATATCAGATGTTGCAAGGGACAGGAATGTAGATATTCTGAAAAATATATATATGACAAAATATTTAACTAATGTTATATTTTTTTTTTTATTTAAGTTAAAACTAGGTTTTAAAGATATATGCGTAATACTAGATTAAGAACGAAGTGTTAGTTGTTTCCGCCAACTTTAATTCGTCATAGTGATACTTAACGTGGCGGCGATTAACGAGAAGGGTCAACGTATTGTTGCCATTAATTTTTATCACTTTATATGGGCCTTTCCAGATAGGCAACAGGGCTTTATTTTGCCGCGGGTGGTGTTTGATATACACCATATCGCCTGTTTTATATTTCATAGGTCTAGTTTTTCTATCATAATAGTCTTTTGATGTAATTTTAGATTTAAGAATGTTTTCTACAGCTTTCTCTCTGGAGAGTTTCATTCTTTGTTGGAGTATACGGACATAACTAGGGTATGTAGGTTCTAGTGCCGTGTCATAAATAGAAGTGGGTATAAATGGTTTGCAACCGAATAATAATTCATATGGTGTATAATTTGTGGTGCAATGGACTGTGGTGTTGTAGGTTAACATTGCCGTGTAAACATATCTCGGCCAGTCATTTTGATTGTCATCGACGAAACATTTTAAGTATTCTTTTAGAGTCGCATGACTTCTTTCTAAAGCACCTTGAGTTTGTGGATGATATGGGCTGGACCATAACTGTTTGATTTTCAAAAAGTTACAAGTTTGTTTAAATAGATCTGCTGTGAAATTAGTTCCTTGGTCTGTGAGAATAGTCTTGGGGATGCCAAATTGGGATATGAAATGTATCAAACACTCAGCGGTTTCTTCTGCCGTAGCATTTCGAATAGGATAGCCAGCAGAGAATTTTGTGAGGTCGTCTTGAATTGTTAAAATGAACCTGAGCTTGGCCGTGCCTGATTCGGGCAACGGTCCGACAATGTCAAGTGACACGCGTTCAAAAGGTTGCGTAGATGTAGTTGTGATCTGCATAGGGGCTCGATTGGTTCTACGCAAAGCTTTATTGGTTTGGCATTGATCACATTTTCGGACATAGTTTTCGACATCTCTGCGCATATTGCGCCAATAATATTTCTCCTGGATTCTACTTAACATTCTATTTGAGCCCAAATGACCTGATATGGGAATATCGTGGTTTTCTTTTAGGATTTTAGTAATTTCCGTTGGAGAAGGGTAAATTATGGTATTTTTGAAAATATGGGCTGCGATTGAAGTAGAATGAAATAGGTATGTAATTATATTATGAATTTTCATAAAACTATGCGAATCGAATGGATTACGGAAGTCTGTCGTAGCGAATTCAGTTGTGTTTTTATTAATTAATTCAAGTTTTAGATTTTTGAGGCTCTTAAAAATATCTTCATAGTTACATTGATCGAAGTGATAGACTTTTAGGAAAAGGAAGTAAAATTTAACATTATTATTTTCAAAAGAGAGGAAGGAATGTAATGTTCTTTCTTCTTTTAGGATATCTTTTGGTTCCGGAAGATTATCAATGACTTCCGAAATATAGTGATTTGACTCGTCGAGGTCAATGGAAGTCGGTATAATAATAGTTTTTAATTTTGTTTTTAATAAGTTTTCACTATGTTCATGAATTATAGTATCAAATTGATTTAATTTGTTGTTTATTTCTTTCAGGCATTTAGTATAAGTGTCGTCGTCATTTTGGACTTCAGGTGGTGTTGGGATGTCAAAATCTTCAGGGAGTTCGAGGTCATCGGGTAACTCAACGTTTTCAGGTAAGTCTACAAAGTCAGGTAAGTCGGGAATTTCAGGTATTCCGGGACTTTCAGGATTAGCAGGAGGAATTTCCGGCTGTTGAGGTGGAGGTGGAATACTCACTGGTGGTACTTTGTCGGTAAGTACGTGAGCAGTGTTTGGTAAGCTAGTGGATTTTACGGGGTAGCGGGAAAGAGCATCAGCGTTGCTGTTGATCTTACCCTTTTTATATTCGATCTCATAGTCGAATTCCTCAAGTCTTAATCTCCATCTTACTAGTTTAGAGCCTGGTTCTTTGCAATTGAATAGCCACCTAAGTGGTCTATGATCAGTTAAAATTTTAAATTTGTGACCATATAGATATGGGCGAAATATTTTTGTTCCAAAAATAATTGCCAGACATTCTTTTTCGGTTACGCTGTAATTAGTTTCAGCTTTATTTAATGTGCGTGAGGCAAACGCGATTGGGCGGTCCTTTCCTACCTCGCCTTGAGAGAGTATTGCTGAAATAGCGTAATTTGACGCATCACACGTCAGGATGAAAGGTTTAGTAAAATCGGGGTATATTAAGACGGGTGCTGAAGTTAAATTATTTTTTAATGTTTCAAAAGCAAGTTGTTGACTATTAGTCCAGTCAAATGGTATATCCTTTTTTAACAAGGATGTAAGAGGTTTGGCTAGCTTAGAAAAATCGTGTAGGAAGCGACGATAATAGGAAACCAACCCTAAGAATGATTTTACGTCTTTTGCGCATTTTGGGACAGGGAATTCGCTTACAGCTTTTATTTTCTCTGGGTTAGGTTTTAAGCCTGCTTCACTAATAGTATGGCCAAGATAAGTAACTTCTTTGCGGAGAAACTCGCACTTGTCTGGTTGCAGTTTGAGGTTGAATTTCCTCAATCTGTCAAATGTGTAGGATAATTTCTGGACATGGGATGTGAGGTCGTAGGAATATATAACAATATCGTCTAAATAAACATAGCAGTGTATACCTTGCAGCCCTGAAAGGACTGTGTTCATAAGTCTCTGAAAGGTTGCAGGGGCGTTTTTGAGGCCAAATGGCATTCTAATGAATTCGTAGTGACCTTCGGGTACACTGAAAGCAGTTTTAGGGACATCTTCATCTGAAATTTCTATCTGATGGAAGCCTGACGCTAAATCGAGAGTTGTAAAATATTTGCTATTACCAAGCTGGTCTAGGATTTCGTTGATTTGGGGAATTGGATAGCTCTCCCCAATAGTTACGTCATTGAGCTTGCGATAGTCAATCACTATACGCCATTTTCTTTTTCCTGATGCATCCACTTTTTTGGGCACTATCCAAATGGGGGATGACCATGGAGAGGTAGATGGTTTAATAATATTTTGTTCCAGCATCTTACTGATCTGGGTTCTGACCTCATCTTTATGAACCTCTGGAAATCTATAAGATTTTACATTTATAGGTTGCGAGGAACTTGTTTTGATTTCGTGCTTGATCGCACTGGTTGAAGTGAGTTCGTCGTCGGGAAGGTGGAATATATCTGCATATTGACTGCAGATGTCATAAAGAACTTCAGATTCTTCGGAGTTTAAATGGGAAGTTCGTAGCTGTTTAAGGACCTCGTTTGTTCTCTCGTAACAATTGGTGTTAGGTTGAGATAGGCATATTTCATTTTTAGTCATAGGTATCAAGGTCAAAGATAGGTTAGGATCTATTGAAATAGGTTTTTCAGATACATTTAGGATCGATACATTTATTCGATTATTACTTTTTACTTTCACTATTGAATTAGCTACTAGCAATTTATCACAAATATGTTGGTCCAAAATTATACCCTCTTTAACTTCTGGGTTTTGAACTAAACATTCTATGATGGTTTCGGTTCGTGGTTCTATAGTGTAAGATGGATGATTGAATGATAATTTTATATGATGGTGTCCGATTTCCAGCATACCAGAATCATAATTTATTCGGCAGCCATTTTTAACGAATAGGTCATTACCTATAATACCATCATAAGGAAAGCCTAGGTTATCAAATATATGAAATCTATGTGATACTATGTATCCAGGGGATAAACTTAGGTCTAGGGTAAGGTTACCGTGACTCGTAATCGGGTCCTTTGAGTCTATGCCTTTTATTCTGACAACATCAACTCTTAATTCAGGAGGTTTGATTAGGCATGATTTCTTTAGGATACACAAGGAGGCTCCAGTGTCTATCAAAAGGGTAAGTGGTTTTTCGCTGACAGACGACTGGGCGACGACATAGGGTAAGTATGTTTTTAAGTTAGTATTTACTTCATACACTTTGTAATCATCATTGTTTTCTTTTCTAGGGATGCACATGGATTGAGGAGGATTGGAGATGTCTTCAGTTTGGGGCTGGTTACCCTGTCGCGTGACATTATGAGAGCTGCCAATTTGGGGCTGGTTACCCTGTCGTATAGCTCTAGGTGATAAATGGTGATTAGGATCAGAAATGTCTTCTGTTTGGGGCTGGTTACCCTGTCGCGTGACATTTTGAGAGCTGCCAGTTTGGGGCTGGTTACCCTGTCGTGTAGCTCTAGAGGATAGATGGTGATTGGATATAGAATTAACGGCATCGACTTTTAAAGTTCGTCTCGTGCGACACCTTGTCGAGACGTTTAGTAATTTAAAGTGTCCTGATCAGATTCTAAAATGTTTGTAGTGGAGTCTTCTTCATTATTCACAAGGTTTACATGAGGATTTTTGGGCTTAGAAGAATATTGTTGCGCGGGGTAATTGAATTTATTGTTATATTTTTTATTATTAAATTCGCGCAATTTACATTCGGCTAAGGTATGACCCTCCTTCTTGCAGTATCTGCACACTGACGAATCCCTAGAGGAAGAAGGTTGATTGTTATTATTAGGTAGAAGTGGCTTAGGTGGAGGTCTATTCTGTTCTTTCTTGGAATTTACATTCTGTCGGAATGTGTGGTGTTGAATTTTTTCTTCAGAAATCGCATAGTTGACGGCTTCGTTCAGGTTTTTAGGATCTCTACATCTTACAATGTTAGCTATGCGAGGGTGTAACCCTATATTAAATGTATGAAGGGCTAGATCCTCCATCGCAGCCACTCTTCCTACAAGTTCACTTTTCTTTGTATTGGAAATTGTCACTTCTGTAAGTAGTTTGGATAGGCAAGTTTCGACTCGCAGATGGAATTGGCTGACCGTCTCCTGGTTAGTTTGATGACATTCTTGGAGCTCGGTAAGTAAATGGGCGTAATGTTTTCTCTCACCGAATTGATTTTTAAGGAATTCTTTGAGAGATGACCAATTGTCAAAGTCTTTGATGGAGCACGCGCTTTGCGCCTTGCCGTCTAGTTGGCTGATAATAAATTTAAGTATAATATCTTCCTGTGATGATGACGCCAAAGATATTGCATTATCGCAATTTACTATAAAAGCATTTAATTTATCTCGAGAGCCGTCAAATGGCTTGATAAATTTTAAAATAACATTAAGGGGTATTTCTTCATCTTTCACCTCCTTGAGGTCTTTTTTAGAATCGGATTTGGTCATTTTTTTTTGTAAATAAAATAACTGGCTCCGAAATAAAATACAAGTACAATAACTATTATAAGGTCGCAATATAAAACTTTTGCCAACTGGTTCTGGACGGCTTATCAGTATTCTGAGTACTGAGTTACCGAATACGTGGGCGAAGGATGTTTAGACTACGGTCTGGACACAATGTTATCTACAGATACAAAGTAACAGGATTATAAAGTAACTTATGATTTGTAACTATGGCAAATCTATAAATAGGATTAAAATTAAGATCACTGAACTGACTCACAGAACACAGAAACACTTCATTTTGCGGAGACACGGAGGACGTCTGATCCTGGTCGGTGCTGGATACGAGCAGGTCCGTAGAATGCGCCTGCAGCGCACTGCCCAGTACCACTGCACAGTAGACAGGTGACGACTCGGATGAACCTCGAAAGGGCCCTGGATTTGGCCCCTCGAGCTGGAGTTAGCCTCTCGAAGGCTACTGGAGATGGCCTATTTCAGCCAAGGTTGGCCTCTCTTAGGCCGCAGATAGGTCGTGATGAGTTCGGGTCGTAGGATTTGAGGCACACAAGATACACTTGGCACAGAGACACTTTCACTGGATAACACTTCACGGGGCGTTCCACGGGATACAATCCCACCGCTGCCACCAATGTTAGGACACGATTTGATTATCCCTTTTTAAAAAAAACGATTATTTGTGCTAAATGATTATATTGATTAAAAATCACAATAATATGGGAAACTTGGTCAATATTTTGACACGCGACCTATCCGGTAGGAGTCTCAACCCGAACTGGCTCTATTATCTGACTAATGCACTAGGTTTCGACCAGGACGATGACGTGGCGCTTATTAGGCAATAATGGGTGCATTCTGGGGATGTAACAGTACGAACTTTGCGGATGGGGCCTAGGCGAAATTAAGATTTTTCCGTCACGACCCTTGTCTAATATTAAAAAATGCAACTTAAAATGTATAAAATGAATTATAGGAAAAATAATAATGACATGGGTCACATGGGTGTAATTTTCATGGTTTTTGAGTTCCAAGATGGCGGATGCAAAAATTTTCAAATTTTTCGTCATGGGTGTCATTTTCATGGTTTTTGAGGTCGGAGAAAATGATAACGAGGTCAAAATGAAAATCCAAGATGGCGGCTGCGAAAATTTTCAAATTTTTCGTCATGGGTGTCGTTTCCTTAGTTTTTGAGATCGCTGAAAACGATAATGAGGTCATAATGAAAATTAAATTAATTTAAATACGTGAGAAGGAACTTCTTTGCTGACGGGAGTAAAGTACCTAGCTACCCGTCTGTTACCTGGCCGGGCCGCATATAAGCAAAATCCACCAACTGAGTTTTGAGCGCGGCCTCCGATTGGTTGATAAACTCCCATAGAAGACTATATCTACAAAATCCATCAATTGAGTTTGAAACAACCAAATTCCCATAGTAGCGTTTGTTAGCAAAATCCACCAACTAAGTTTTGAGCACGGCCTCCGATTGGTTGATAAACTCCCATAGTAGACTATATCTACCAAATCCATCAATTGAGTTTGAAACAACCAAACTCCCATAGTAGCGTTTGTTAGCAAAATCCACCAACTGAGTTTTGAGCGCGGCCTCTGATTGGTTGAAAAGCTATGTAACATTATACAACCCCTTTGTTTTTTTGCTCCAGCTGAACTTAAAAAACATGGATGTCAATAAAGTCAAAATTAGCTTGACACCATAGAAAGTGTCTAAATTATTATGCACATCATTTCTAAGGTCTCAAGCTAATTTCAACCTTATTGACATTTTACAACCCCTTTGTTGTTTTGCTCCAGGATACTCGGTAAATGATCTGGAAGCTGAATTTAACAAAATAACATGAATGTCAATAAGGTCTAAATTCGCTTGACACCTCAAAGTGTCTAGATCATTATGCACATCATTTCTAGGGTGTCAAGCTAATTTCGACATTATGGACATTTTACAACTATGAGTACAATGATCCCTTAAAATATTGCCACTGTTTACACTTACACCCTGTTTAAGTTACGGTCGCGAATCATAATTTGATCAAGATACAACCTAACAGTGACCTGCAAATTGCAAAAACCGTAACAAAGTTCGAATTTCGCGGGCTACTTTTGCGCCCGAAATTCGCAGGAAGTCACAAAAAAAAAAAAAATTGTAGTTCTCTCATCGTCTAAAATTGATAAGTATGTAAGCTTTTTAAAAATAAATTATTAGTTCCACTATAGTTCATTCGGCTCTGTCTATATCTTCAATATTCAAAATTAAATTTATTTTGAGCGCAATTCCTGTTAAGTACAAACTTTGAATGGCAACGCCGCTGCCTGCTCCGAGGCAATAATTTGATTGTTTGGCGCGGAAACTATTTTTTGTTTATTACGTAGAAACTAAAGACCTAGAGATTTGAAAATTTTGCTGCCTAAGGCAGCTATTATGCGTTAATTTTTGAGCTGTAAAACATTATCGTAAGTTTTTTCGTTCGGAAGATATGATATGAGCAGCCGGGGTGCCGTCACTCCAGCTTGCACATCTATAAAGGTTTAACAACTCGTAGAGTATTTTGACCAGAGGATTTGAAAATTTTGCTGCCAATGGCAGCTATTATGCTTTAATTTTTGAGCTATAATACATAATCATATCTTCTTTCGTTCGGAAGATATGACTGAGCAGCTGGGGTGGCGTCACTCCAGGTACTCATGTTTAGAAGTTGAATAACTCGTAGAGTATTTTGACCAGAGATTTGAAAATTTTGCTGCCAATGGCAGCTATTATGCTTTAATTTTTGAGCTACAATACATAATCATATCTTCTTTCGTTCGGAAGATTTGACTAAGCAGCTGGGGTGGCGTCACTCCAGGTATTCATGTTTAGAAGTTGAATAACTCATAGAGTATTTTGACCAGAGATTTGAAAATTTTGCTGGCAATGGCAGCTATTATGCTTTAATTTTCTGACTTTAGTCCAAAACTCTTAACCTCACTGATTTGCCTGTTCTGAATGAGGAAGATGGGGTGACGTCACTCCAGCTAACACACACTAAATGACTCATATTGACGAAGTTTTTGCGGCAGCTAAATTAAGACTGGGTACTTACTTTGATTGCAGCTATGATGCTTTAAATATTGGCATAGGTAGAATTATTTTATCACCTATGAGGAAGCTGGAGCTGGGCTGGTTATGCACATAGCCCCGACCAGGCTCCTTGATTTTTATGATATACCCGACCGACGTTATCCTGTCCTTCAATTTTGTTCAAAAAAGAGTTTTCCTGAATTTTCCAATTTTCCGGGCAACTTTTCAAAAGTGGCGGCTTTGAAATTACGGACCCTGAAGATGCAGTGACTGCATTCGAAAAGGTAACACCTTCAGGCCTCCTTTCTTACCAGGATCCTCCCTTTTCTTATCAATGTAGGTGTGGCGAGTGGTTGCTTTAGACGACGCATTGCCAACATCTACGGGAACGTCGTGGTCGCGGGCACAACTGAGTAGGTATATGATGAATAAAAAAGATTGTTCAGCCATGTAAATGATTAATTAGGGTGTATATTTTGTGATAGCTAGTTGGTAAAGTTTTACGTCTTATAACTTTACAATTAACTAGCTTCAGCCCGCGACTTTGTCAGCGTAAAATTTCTTTCTTCTGACTTTTTTCTTTTTGCTCGGCTCCTATGGGTTATGATCCCACGGGCTATGATGTTAATAATATCCTTCCTTAAGAATTGGGATATCAAATGCAAAAAGAATTGTTAAAATCCGACTGGTTCCAGAGATTAGAGCATTCAAACAAACAAACTCGTCAGCTTTTAAGGACGCTGTTACAAATGGGTAGTCAAATCATTACTTTTTACACAAAAGTATGTTTATTAAATACAACGCTTTGCATTCTTAAAATGTTTCATTCTTCAATTGATAGATATGCATGGGACGATTCTGAACTATAAATATAATTTTAAATAGGTACATTTTCTCAATAAATGTACCGAAGTAAAAATTTTCACTCCGGTACATTTATTGAGAAACTGTACCTATCTAAAATTATATTTATAGTTCAGAATCGTACCATGCACATCTATCAACAATCAATCTGCATAGCCTTTTTCCAATTATGTTGGGGTCGACTTCCAGTCTAACCAGATGCAGCTGAATACCAGTATTTTACATGGAGCGACTGCCTATCTGACCTCCACAACCCATTAACTGGGTAATACGATACCCCTTGGTAAGGCTGGTTGTCAGACTCGGGCTTCTGACGACCTGTAACGATAACTGCACATCTATCAACAGTTTGGCCAAAAAACATTTTAAGAATGTAAAGCATTTTATTTAATAAACATACTTTTGTGTAAAAAAGTATTGATTTGACTACACATTTGTAACGGCGTCCATAATTAGTATACTTAGATTTATTATTAGTATAGATATAAAAATAATAAAATTAAAATTTTAATTTATACTTTATTTAGTATAAAATATAACAATTCCATTTAACTTACATGCTTGATATTTGAACACGATACTAAAATGACGTTAAGCAAATTAAAAGATTCGCGTATTATTATGGACATAACATAATAGTCCAAATTCAATGTATACATAATTGATATTATATTGTGGTGTTATTCTGTTATTGGGCGACCACTTTAAATCATAGTGGCTAATCGAGCTAAACATGACGGCAACTAACAAAATATTTGAACAAGTATAAAAACATGTTTATTGTGACCTAATCCTAGATAAAAACTTTTGATCATATAATCACAATTTTTCCGTCTGAGTTGAGCAGTAGGTCTTTTTTTTCAAATGTGGTGATCAAAAATAATCACAGTTTTTTTAGTGAGTGTAGGTACTACATAGGCTCACTATGTAGTCTTTTTTTCAAATGTGGGTTTCAAAAGGTAAGATTAAGGGAGCAATGGATTTGAATTACCTAAGTAGATACTTTATAAACATGAAAAGAGATCCTTGATAAAAAAAAATTAAAACTATTTCAATATCGACTAAAAGTTCGTAATGTATCTAAGTACTACTTTTTGCACCAATATTGTAATAATTTATCCCATTCATTCAAACCAGGTTAAACCTGGGAGTTATCTGTAAAAAAAAAATGCACGTATGTGGAATCTAAGGGCTTAAAGAAGCCAATTATCACAGCTTTACAAATAAAGCTCAAACTTTTGGCAGTTAGAAACAGAATAATGGAAAATTATGTTCAAAGACGTTATTTTGAAATGTTTATAATACGATTGAGCTCTTAAATAGCAGGTTTTGTCTGTGGCAAACAAAGATTATAGTGAGCAGTTTTATTCCAGAAGTCTGAATTCTTCCAGCCGCACCAGCCCTTGCTGACGACAGTGGACAAATCTTCTGCGCCCGTGTAGTGAGGATCTAGGATAAGATAGCGTAATTCATTAGTCGCAGAGTTGTATTCCACCCCCAGAATTGTGTGTGCCAGTACTCCACCACCTGCAAATAAAAAGTACCTTTTTTTGAGAATGTAAGTAGGCCCACAGAACAAAATAACCAAAGATAAAACACCGGCCAAGTGAGTGTCGGACCACTGAAAGTGAAGTGTTCCGTAGTGGGGATGAATATTTACGCATACACAGTATTTATTTTACCGGCCGCAAAAATAAGTTAGTATTTCTCGAAAGAACTGAAAGACAATGTTATTTCCACGGACTAGAAAAAAAAGAAGGACTCCGCGCCACGCGTATCGAAAGTGAAGCACCTTACCGATGTATGTGTGCGTGATTTGACAAAGACACGTAACGGCAGCCGCCTGGCCGGTCGGCATACTATGATGTAAATGTGTGCGTGAGGCGCATGTTTGTACAAACGGTCCCGGCATACTTACTGTGCTTCACTTTCGATATGCGTGGCGCGGAGTCCTTCTTTGTTTGTAGTCCGTGGTTATTTCTAAGGTTGTAACCGAAAATATCCCGTATCTAAGAAACTATTGAGTGAAATAACAACGTCACTATGAAAACATCATAATCTTTTAATTATAAAATTTGTTTTCGTTTTTACAATTCGCATTCACCGCAATAAGCATGCAATCTTTACATTTTATTGACTTGGCAAAATTTTCTGTAACAATGTAAACGCGACCTTGTTTGTATGAATTAAAAAAGTTTCATTGCAAAAAGCATAATAGAACATGATTGCACAATATGTAAGATAATTAGTGATCGGATAATCGGATGCATATTAACCTAAAGTTAATATTTGGCTAACAAACTATGGAAGCGGCTTCTTAATATTTTTTTTCTTAATATAAATACCGGGATTCCAGAAAATGTGGGAATGTACAACTAATCGGATACATATACATGGTATGGAAACGACTTCTTATAAAATGTGGTTTTATTTATTTAAAAATACCAGAAAATCGGGATCACATAAATATTCCGTTTGTTGCACGTGGTCCCCGCGGGAAATACAAAGCTGCCGAATTAAAATGGATGTCCCTGGAAGGTCCGTCAATATATCGGTGGGGTTGTTTTCATGGGTTTCGAGGGTGTTAAAGCCGATAGTGACGTTAAAATGTAAATTCAAGATGGCGGCTGCGATTTTTTTTAAATTTTTCGTCATGGGTGTCGTTTCCATGGTTTTCGAGGGTTTTAAAGCCGATAGTGGCGTTAAAATGTAAATCCAAGATGGCGGCTGCAAAATTTTCAAACTTTTCGTCATGGGTGTCGTTTTTATGGTTTTCGAGAGTGTTAAAGCCGATAGTGACGTTAAAATGTAAATTCAAGATGGCGGCTGCGATTTTTTAAAAATTTTTCGTCATGGGTGTCGTTTCCATGGTTTTCGAGGGTTTTAATTTTTTAATTTAATTTAATTTAATTTCCTTTATTTCAGGCAGCTGTGGCCCATACAAAATACAATACACAAATACAAACAAAAAATATTACAACATAACAAAAATGATATACTAATACATATAAAATACAACTTATAAAATAAACTAAGACACACGAGGTGACGGCGTCGTGTTACGCTGCGCGGTGTCGCATAGCCTGCCGCGAAAACGTCGGTAGACTACACCCTTCGGCCAAAACTCTTCCTTTAGGAACGTGTCGAGATGCTGTGTCGGAACCCGCACCACAAACGACTTGAAGTTGGTGTTGTGACGGGGCTCCAACTTCTCGACCCTCAAGGTCCAGTTGGTCTTCACCTTCATGTACTCCACGATCTCCTCAACCTTCGTGGAGTGATGCAGTCGAGACACATACAGCAACGTCGTAGGTATCGCTGGACGTAGCAGCATATTTGGTCCTATCAGTCCAGTTCCGCATTGATTGCGACAAGTAGGCTTCTTCTTCTTCTTCTTCTGAACTTTGGTGAAGCCATCCTCATCACACTCTTGCTTTGCAGGACAGTGCTGTATCGGTTCCCTCGGAAGGGTTTCACAGCGACGGTTCTGCTTTCCCCCTTTCTGCTGCTTAGTTCGTGACGCAGCTGGTTTGTTTGCGGCAGCAATTGCGGCGTAAGCTTGTTCGGGGGTCGACGTAGCTACGCGTGTCGTATTCTCTGCCGGAGCAGAGGGGCAGGGGACGGCGGGGTACGGTGCATCGCCCTCGATGTTTGCAATCGACGACGAATGCAATAGTGCCGATGCAAAACTGCTGACTGATGCATTTTGCGCCCCACGACGCGTGTTTACGTTGGCTTCGTCGTTTGTCCTACTTTCCAAAACAGCACTACGTAGCAACACTATCTCGGCACGTAGTTCATGGATGGTATTTTCTGACTTTTCCAACTTGCACTGCACGTCGGCCAGGCTTGATTTTAGAGATGTAATATCCTTTAGCAGCCTGGTGACATCTACGTGATCGAAAGTGACGGGCGGTAACTTATGTAGCTCCTTCGCTACGAAAGTCGGCACGTCGTCAGGGTCGGTCACCTTTAGAAAGGTGATGATGTCTTGCACGCTCTTCTCTGTACCATCTCTCCTCCGAGATGGCATTTGATCGAGCTCCCCAGTCGTCTGGAAGAGTAACATCTTGCCTTTGCTTATCTCGTCCTCTTTGAAGCTCGATTTGCAGATCTGCACGATGCTCACCTCGTCCATAGTATCGATGGCATTCTGTATGAATGCCAACAGCTCGTTTGCGATAAGTTGCTGCGAACTCATTGCGAAATATCAGGCAGCAGCTAACGCCGCGCACTATGCGTACAACTGTGACAACACGTCCGTATTCGAGCGCGCATCGCACTGAACTGAATCGCACTGAACTTTTAAAGCCGATAGTGGCGTTAAAATGTAAATCCAAGATGGCGGCTGCAAACATTTTCAAATTTTCGATATGGGTGTCGTTTTCATGGTTTTCGAGAGTGTTAAAGCCGATAGTGACGTTAAAATGTAAATACAAGATGGCGGCTGCGATTTTTTTTTAAATTTGTCGTCATGGGTGTTGTTTCCATGGTTTTCGAGGGTTTTAAAGCCGATAGTGGCGTTAAAATGTAAATCCAAGATGGCGACTGCAAAATTTTCAAACTTTTCGTCATGGGTGTCGTTTTTATGGTTTTCGAAGGTGTTAAAACCGACAGTAATGTTAAAATGTAAATCCAAGATGGCGGCTGCAAACATTTTCAAATTTTTCGTCATGGGTGTCGTTTTCGTGGTTTTCGAGAGTGTTAAAGCCGATAGTGGCGTTAAAATGTAAATCCAAGGTGGCGGCTGCCAAAATTTTATTTGTTTTGTCATGGGTGTCGTTTTCATGGTTTTCGAGGGTTTTAAAGCCGATATCGGCGTTAAAATGTAAATGCAAGATGGCGGCTGCAAAATTTTCAAACTTTTCGTCATGGGTGTCGTTTTCATGGTTTTCGAGGGTTTTAAAGCCGATATCGGCGTTAAAATGTAAATGCAAGATGGCGGGTGCAAAATTTTCAAACTTTTCGTCATGGGTGTCGTTTTCATGGTTTTTGAGGGTGTTAAAGCCGATAGTGACGTTAAAATGTAAATCCAACATGGCGGTTGCCAACAGTTGAATTTTTTTGTCATGGGTGTCGTTTTCATGGTGTTCGAGGGTTTTAAAACCGATAGTTATGTTAAAATGTAAATTCTAGATGGCGGCTGCCAAAATTTTAATTTTTTTGTCATGGGTGTCGTTTTCATTGGTTTTCGAGGGTTTTAAAGCCAATAGTGGCGTTAAAATGTAAATCCAAGGTGGCGGCTGCCAAAATTTTATTTTTTTTGTCATGGGTGTCGTTTTCATGGTTTCCGAGGGTTTTAAAGCCGATATCGGCGTTAAAATGTAAATGCAAGATGGCGGCTGCAAAAATTTCAAACTTTTCATCATGAGTGTCGTTTTCATGGTTTTTGAGGGTGTTAAAACCGATAGTGGCGTTAAAATGTAAATCCAAGATGGCGACTGCCAACATTTTAAAATGTTTTGTCATGGGTGTCGTTTTCATGGTTTTCGAGGGTTTTAAAGCCGATAGTGGCGTTTAAATGTAAATCCAAGATGGCGGTTGCCAACATTTTAATTTTTTTGTCATGGGTGTCGTTTTCATTGGTTTTCGAGGGTTTTAAAGCCAATAGTGGCGTTAAAATGTAAATCCAAGGTGGCGGCTGCCAAATTTTTTTTATTTTTTGTCATGGGTATCGTTTTCATGGTTTTCGAGGGTTTTAAAGCCGATATCGGCGTTAAAATGTAAATGCAAGATGGCGGCTGCAAAAATTTCAAACTTTTCATCATGAGTGTCGTTTTCATGGTTTTTGAGGGTGTTAAAACCGATAGTGGCGTTAAAATGTAAATCCAAGATAGCGACTGCCAACATTTTAACATGTTTTGTCATGGGTGTCGTTTTCATGGTTTTCGAGGGTTTTAAAGCCGATAGTGGCATTAAATTGTAAATCCAAGATGGCGGCTGTAAAATTTTCTAACTTATCGTCATGTGTCGACACACATGACGATAAGTTAGAAAATTTACGAAACGACTTTCCATGGTTTTCGAGAAAGCCGATGGTGGCGTTAAAATATAAATTGTTTTCATGGGTTTGGAGTGTGCTAATGCCGTTAGTGAAGTCAAAATGCGTGACGCTTGGCTGATGCCTAGTTAACTAACCCTGCGTCAGCGCAGCGTATCGCGTTTCAACCTGAAAACACGTGTGATAGTAATTAAAAAACCATCAACATTTTTAAAGAAGGCGCTATCTTGCATTTACATTTTAATGTCACTATCGGCTTTAACACCCTCGAAAAGCATAAAAACGACACCCATGCCAAAAATTTGGAAATTATTTGCAGCCGCCATCTTGGATTTACATTTAAAGTCACTATCAGCTTTAACACCCCCGAAAACCATAAAAACGACACCCATCACGAAAAATTTGAAAATATTCGCAGCCGCCATCTTGGATTTACATTTTAGTTTTACTATCGGCTTTAACGCCCTCGAAAGCCATAAAAACGACACCCATGACGAAAAATTTGAAAATGTTCGCAGCCGCCATCTTGGATTTACATTTTCATGTCACTATCAGCTTTAACACCCTTGAAAACCATGAAAACGACACCCATGACGAAAAATTTGAAAATATTCGCAGCCGCCATCTTGGATTTACATTTTCAGCAGCTTTCACCATGGGACCAACTCTGAAATCACGAAAAATTTACGATGTTTGATACAAAAGTTTAATACCTACTCGACCAAAATGTATGAACAGCTGATTTATGTTTCGTGATTTAGGGTTGATCCCATAGTGAAAGTTGTTCATGAGAAAAACACCCTGTGAAAATTTAGTGATAAAAAAGTTACCCTCTAATAGTCAAAAAATACTTAATTTATCAATTCCGGAATCGCGACATTTTGAAGATCGATACAAAAGTGCATTCCATATTAGCCAAAACCTAAACGTAAGTAATATACATTCCATTCTATAATCAGCACTCTAAATTTGTGAATACCGGAATTCCGGGATTTTTTTGATACAATAGTGCAATCCATATTAGCCACACCTGAACGCAAGTACCTAACTAAAACATTCGATTCCAAAATCAGAACTTAAAAATTGTCGTTCCGGAATCCCGGGATTTTTTCGATACATAAGTGCAATCCATATTAACTAACATCTGAACTTAAGCAAATTATACGTTCGATTCTATAATCAGAAGTCAAAATTGGCCGATACCGGTATTTTGGGATTTTACAATCCAAAAGCCCACTCCATACTTAGCCAACACCTCAACTTTAGGTTAATATGCATCCGATTATCCGATCTCTAAAGATAATGCACAAAGGTGTTGCCAAACAATATTTTTCTTAATTTGATTAAAACCATAATTTGTGGTTGTGTTGTTGTTGTTGTTTTGTTTGTAGTCGATTGTAAGACTCTTCAGTCTTCTCTTCGATAATACTTATGTACCTACCTATAAGCATTTGAGTGAGATACCAGAGATAATTTTTTTCCTAGTTCAGGTAGAACCCAATTAATATATACCATTATTGTGATATGTATGTGCCTAAATCAATTATTTCAATAAATATTTTCAATTATGGGATCCAACAATTCGCTTTTGTGCATCGAATTTGTTTTTCATCAGTTGGTTGTATGGGGGAGTGCCACCCTTATTTTTTTTTTCACTACCATTATTTAGCACTGCCATACCTACATAATACACATACTTTTCAATTGTCATTGTTATAGTGCTAACAGTCTCCAAGTAAAATGACTGTGTAACTCAGGAGAGACAGACATGACGAAATTATAAGGGTTCCGTTTCTGCCATTTGGTTACCGAACCCTGAAAACGATTCTTTCGTTGAAATAGTAAGATCTCGAATTTGAAGATGTGACATAATATTATACATATGTACTTACCAATCATAATGGGAGTTCCATGTGTCTGGAAGTGATGAACTAAATCATGAGCATAACTCTGTAATTCAGCTCCAGTATTAGCGAATATAATCCTTGATTGAACACTTAAAAGTGTTTCCAAACAAAACATCACTTCTGTGGAACCTATCCATTGCTTTGATCCTAAAAACGAGGGCTGCTTATCACCAATATTTACAAGGCACTGTTGGATATCTCTGTGACTTGGTATGTCAACGGTTGTGTATCCCTGCAACCTGAAAATATAACAAATAAGTATTTAATGTTTTTTAACCGACTTAAAAAAAGGAGGTTCTGTATTCGACCCGTGTGTATGTATGTTTGTTTGTCCGCGATTTTCTCAAAAACTAATGAACCGATTTTGATGATTCTTTCACTAACGTAATCTACATACTTTCAGGAAGGTTTAAGTATATAATACATTATATAATTATTCTTATGTACGAAGTTCTATGCATAAATGCACTGTATCTCCGGCATTTCCAAGCGGATTTTGATGATTCTTCTTTTGGTTCGACTTGGGCTTACCTACTTATGTAATTGTATATTCAACTAAAAATGGATAAATAAATTTACTTTAAAAAAAGTAAAAACCGACTTCAAAACAAAAACGAATAAAATAATTTTCATAAAACACTTAACAGCTTCTGAAGTCGGTGTCTTCAATTCTTCAAAGCACTTTAGCTTGACACCGACTTCAGAAGCTGTTAAGTGTATTATGAAAGTTATTTTATTCGTTTTTGGTTTTGAAGTCGGTTTTTACTTTTTTTAAAGTAATTTTTTTTATTAATTAAAGATCCTCCTTGAATGAGGTAGCTACGATAAAAACTTACCTAAACCACGAAAATATAGTTTGCATAGAGCGGTAGGCGCAACCCCATCCATCATCATTGAAGTTGTCCTGCATGTAATGATGGTAGGTGTACCGCCCTCGGACGAGCGCCACGGTGACATCAGGCTTTAATGGCTGTTGTGATATAGCTTCGTGAGGATTTACCAAACGTCCACCGCTTTTATCAGAAAATGCATTACCTCTACGGAATAAAGGTCTATTCAGGGCCAAACCCAACTGTTCGTGCAACAAACGCCGTTCTTTTTCTGAAATTTTGTATGAATGATATTAAAACTTCTGGTAATCTATACTATACTTATAATATTATAAAGAGGAAAAAGTGAGTTAGTATGTAGACGGTAATCTTCGGAACTGATCCGATTCCGAAAATTGTTTCACTAATGGGAAGCTACAGATTGCCGATTGTCAGATGTTATATTTTATTTGAAAACAAGAAATTTCACACAGACGAAGTCGCAGGCAGAAGTTAGTGTTAAATAAGCGTTGAGTTGTTGCTACTCAAATTATCAAAACTTACCCATACTTTCATCTGGTATGGCTTTAGGTACTACTCTAGTGATGAAATGTCCCAATTCTTGTGGCAGGAAGTGGAAAGTCTCAGGTAAACGAAGCCCAGCACCATCTCCAATGCCTTCTTGCCCTGAAGCATATACTTATTTATTTAAATTACTTAGAATGAGCATTACTCATCATATCAATCTCCAGTTAGTACCCAGTCGTTACTATAGATTACATTACTAATTATTAGTACCCAATCGTTACTTTATTCATCGAGATTTAGAATAAGTACAGTCACAAGCACTAATATACCTACAACTTAGCAACTTTTAAAAGTGATTTTCTCCTGCTGTGTTGATTGGAATTTTATGTTCTTATGAACATAGCATTTTGGAACCCATACTAATATGAAATAGGTCTTATCTCAAAGTTGCAGTCATTTTTACACATTGCACACTTTGCAGAGCGTTGTTTGTTTCGGTCATGACAATGGGCTCGAGGCTAAATAAATAACAGCCGCACGGGGCGATCAAAGCTTAAGCTATGACCATCCATTTCATATCGAAACCCCAACGTGTCTCGGAAAGTACGTTAGCCAGAAGCCCAAAAGTCTGACAACCAGTCTTACCAAGGGGTATCGTGTTAACTGGGTTTTGGAGGTTTGGGGATCCACGTAAAATACTGGTATTTAGCTGCATCTGGTTGGACTGGAAGCCGACCACAACATAGTTGGGAAAAGACAGATTGATTGATTTTGTCTGTGTCAGTCATGCCTTGTATTAAATATTCTTTCAAAATCTTCAATCTGCCGTTAAGAGGTCGTATACGAAAATTTGCCGTTTTCGCTGATATGCGTGATTTTACAGTTAAAATACTATACGAGGGTCATTCAATAAATACTTAGCCTACAAAAAGTAAACGAAAATTTTGGAAAAGTGGCAATTTATTTTTCAACAGTCTCCTTTTAGTTCGATACACTTAGCCCAGCGATGCTCCAACTTTTTTAACCCGTCCGAAAAATAGTTTTTGTCAAACTCTGCAAAATAGGCCTCCGTGGCGGCGATGACCTCCTCATTCGATCCATATCTATTCCCGGCGAGTGATTTTTTCAGATTAGGAAACAGAAAGAAGTCACAAGGGGCCAAATCTGGAGAATACGGTGGATGGGGCAGCAATTCGTAGCGTAATTCGGCCAATTTGGCCATGGCAAAGGCAGACGTGTGAACCGGTGCGTTGTCGTGGTGAAACAGCACTTTTTTCTTCGCCAGATGGGGTCGTTTTTTCTTTAATTCGGCGTCGAATCGGCCCAATAAATCGGCATAGTAAAGCCCTGTAATTGTTTTACCCTTCTCGAGGTAATCGATGTAGATCACACCTTGTGAATCCCAGAAAACGGTGGCCATAACTTTTCCGGCCGATGTTACAGTTTTCGCCTTCTTTGGAGCACGTTCCCCGGTCTGGATCCATTGTTTTGATTGCTCCTTGGTCTCTGGTGTGTACCAGTGGATCCAGGTTTCATCGACGGTCACAAAACGACGCAAAAACTCCGCTGGATTCCGCTTAAACAGCGCCAAACACGTCTCCGATGTGGTCTCACGGTTGCGCTTGTTTTCTGGTGTGAGTAAACGCGGCACCCATCGCGCCGACAGCTTTCTCATGCCGAGTTCCTCGTGAAGAATATGATGCACTGTTCCTTCTGAAATGCCTACAGTCTCAGCTAGCTCCCGAACCTTCAATCGGCGATCTGCCAATACGAGATCATGGATTTTTTTAATGTTTTCCTCCGTAGCAGCTGTTTTCGGTGCACCTGGACGTGGTTCATCAAAAACCGACGTACGGCCACGTGCAAACTCGTTGAACCAATTCTTGACGGTGGCCATCGATGGAGAAGAGTCACCGTACACAGCATCCAAGCGCTCTTTGATTTCGATGCGCGTTTTCCCTTCCAAAAATAGGAATCGAATCACCGAACGATATTGCTCTTTTTCCATTTTTGTAAAACCGATCGACACGTTCGCTTCCATAAGTTGTCAAATTAAAACAAATGAAGGGATTGGAATGAAAATTTGAAAAAAGAATTAAAAAAGAATGTGCTACACTGTGGTAAAACTCTTTTGAAACTACAGCGCCCTCTGGCGATGAGGCTAGGTACTTATTGAATGCACCTCGTATTTCTGTAAGTTTTAATGCACAATATGAAAGATCATTTCAATTATGATCAAATCAATACGCTACTTTTTTATTTTGCGTAGAGTTTATAATGCGAGAATTGGGTTGTTATAAAAGATTTTTTAATGCCAAGAGTTATTACTTTTTTTTTCAGGATATGGATTGATTTTGTATTGAAGTTTGTTTCTGTTGTTTTAATTTTATTAACGCGAGTTCTAAGTAGGTAGCCGAAATCAAAAGCAATTCTTTGCCAATTTTCTCTAAAATTTGACTAAGTTGAATATTTTTTTTTTTTTAATTTTAAGTGGTAATGGATTGTGTGAAAGATAACGTGGCTAGACAGGGGGTGACTACCGAGATGACGAATAATAGAGAAGTATGGAAAAAAAGGACATGTTGCGCCGACCCCAAATAGATTGGGATAAGGGCAGGAGAATGATGAAGTGGTAAAAAGTGATTCATACATTGTATAGACAACTTTCACAATAATACAATGTAATTTTACCATACCCATACTCGTTACGTAAATATGTGATATTCTAAACCTCTTACAGCAAACATTCACAAAACAGTCGCCGGTTTAGGTCGATTAATCAAAATTAAATAATAAAAAAGTAGCTCATACATTAGATCTTATACGGTATTTTACTCTATATGAGAAAAAATCTAAAAATATATTATTTAGATAGCTTAGGCAAAAAGCAGTCGGAAAATGTTAGTTTTAGTTCATAAAATAACAATATAAATTTTAAAATTAAATTCAAAGTTTTCAGTCTTTTTAATCTGTTTTCTAACACCATGAAAGTAGCCGCCATGGTTATTACGTCATACGGATGTGTAAATTAAAAAGTTTCAATGTCAACTGATCAGCGTGTAAAAAGTGTTTGTTTCGTGAGAGTATTCTATAGACTCATGATATCCGTGCCATCGAAAGGGACAGAAAAAAAAGTACATCTATTGTTTAGGGTTACCAAGTGATGTACATTTTACCCAATATTCTTCACAATATAAGATTTTTTTTAAATGAGGTTTGTAAAGGGTGTCCAGTGGAAAATTTTCAAGTTTAAATTGTAATTACTCCCTAACTAGCGGGGTGAGGTAAGTGATAGGGGTAACGTTCGGCGCGCGCGATTTGCGGATTTACTAGTCGCAATGAGTCACTGGTCGGGAGCGCACCGTGCGTTCGCGGTTGAACAATATTTGAAGTGCGATGATTCGTTGGTCCGTGCGCGTCGTGCTTTTTGTACTCACTACAATATTCGACGAGTAAGTGATGGACCGAGCACGCAACTTATCTGGTCGTGGGACCAAAAGTTCAGACAAGAAGGGACAATGGTTAACCAAACTCCTCCGGGACCATCAACGTCAGCAGCGACATCAGAACATGTGGCTCAAGTTCGACGTGAAATTCTTCGCAATCCACGTAAATCGATATGAAGATTGCAGCTTGTACTGGAATAAAAAAATCAACAGTGCACGTTATTCTGAAAAAGAAACTACAGTTTCACCCATACAAAATGCAGACTGTGCAGTTTCTCAACGAAAATGACTATTTTTTACGAGAAACCTTAGCGAGAACGATGCTGGAACGTTTTCGAACAGCACGAACGCTTGGAAACATATTGTTTACCGACGAAGCTCATTTTCATACCGATGACTATGTTAATAAACAGAACATGAGATACTGGTGCTCCGAAAACCCCAGGGAACGCCACCAAAAACGTTTGCACTGTCCAAAAACGACAGTGTGGTGTGCCATTTCTGCCCGAGGAATAATCGGCCCTTATTTTTTTAACCAGCGAGAGACAGTCACTGCTAACGTGTATTGCCGGATGATCGACGAGTTTTTGGTACCGCAGTAGCAGCTGTTCCCCGGGTTCAACAACAGAACACAATTTCAGCAAGACGGGGCCACTCCACACACAGCTAGAGTTTCGATGGAGAAGCTGAGGGAAATTTTTCCCAATAAAGTAATCAGCAAGTACGGAGACATACCCTGGGTACCTCGATCACCTGACCTTACACCGTGTGACTTTTTTTTGTGGGGATACCTTAAGTCGAGGGTTTACAGTAACAATCCTCGAACAAATCAGGCCCTACAAGAAAATATCCGCTGTGAAGTTGCTGCCATTGAACCAACGCTTTGCTCACGCGTGTTCGCAAATTTAAGAGTCCGGTTGCAAGAGTGTCTTGAGACAAATAGGCGGCATTTAGATGATATTGTTTTTAAGACATAAAATCCGCATCGTCAAACTCCATTCCGTTTATATAAATTATGAGAATAACATTGTAGTTTTTTTTTTATCCACTACTGAACATGAAAATTTTCCGCTGGACACCTTTATTTCAGTTAGTAGACGGATTTACAACTTTTCGGTTAGTAGACGTATTCACAACGTTTTTCAGAAAATCTTCTTCGCCAACAAACAGTTTTCACTTTAATTCTGTAAGGACATGTTCTAAATCTGCCACCTTTTTGGTCAACCTCCTAGATGTTTCTCGAAGTGCTATTAGCTTTTCAAACGCTGTTTTGATATATATTTCTTGGTTTTTCTGCCATTTTCGTTTCAATGTTCTGGGCGAAAACTCAGATAACGAATACTAAAATAAATAAGGAAAATGTTATTTTATTACGCACTTATTATTGAAACAACATTATGTACATACAACTTTCTGCTCGTTATTAAGCTGTTAAAATATTAATTCTATAGACTTACATATTCAACTGTTTTTGAGCTCCCTGTTTAATGTTTCAGTGGATGTGGCTTTGCTGCTCTCAATCATCATAGCGCTTCCTCTATTTACTGTAACCTGTAATAAAATTAAATCTTTGCAATCACATGATAGGCATATATCCATATTTATTACCGTATTTGGAACAGCATCCGGGTATAAAAAATTTTGCTTACTTTCTTTATTAAGAGATTACTTATCAAAGTGTTGACTGCAAATCCTGGAACTAATTTTTGGAGCCCAATTAGGCCTACTAGTAGCAGAGATCCACATGTTTCTTATTTCGGGTTTATTTAGAAATCTGCAAGTTTAATAAGATTTTTTCATTACCTTTAATTTTTACCAGTGATCTTGCTTAATTTCAAGATTTTTACGTGACTTATATATTTATAGTATAGTAGTAGCTATATAGTATGCAATATGTTGACCCGCAGGTTTGCACGTTGTACACCAGAAGTAAAACTCGATAAGGTTTTTTGCCAATCTTTGTACATGTGCACTCTGTGGGTTCGATAGACGCAGACGGCATACAACGTCTTCAGAGTTCAGTACAACAATACTTTCAGGATGTTGTTGAGGCTTCCACGTTACTGCAGTGCATCAGGAATGTTTGCCGAAGTACATACTGATGGTTTCAATACCATCTTGCGTAAAAAGAATGCGCAGAGTACGCGGGAGCGTCAACGACATTCAGGTCATCAGTGACCAGCCGTGCTGCACTATTATGACGCATTACGTAGGTACATGTACAACATGTACCCAATGCGGGGCATCAGGCGAGTGCAGATATATGAATTAAAACCTTTTATTACATTTGTTACTAAAATAGCTTATAAGAAGTGTGTGTGTGTGTGTCACGATTTTATGAGATTTAACACGATATACTAATTATTTTGTACATTACTGCGACTATTTGTATAAAAATAGCAGAACACAAAGCGATCACATATATGAAAAGATCGAATACTTACGAGTGAAAGGACAATCCGGCAATCTTCATCAAACTATCACTTTTACAGTTTATTACACTGCACCTTACCATTTTGCACAGTTGCACAAATGTATTATTATAGAATTGAGCACGAAAAGGTCGTATTTTGTGTATAATCTCCATGTAATTATTAATAAACAATTGGAACTCAATCTGCAACCGCCATAAACGTCAAACTTGTTGTGCTCAACGATGTGCTCAGCCGACACGCGATAAAGGACAGAAATATTTTTACTCTCTCTTTTCTTTACTAGCGCCGTTAATATGTTCTTCTTTTTCTTGTGTGAATGCAAAGGAAGATATCCAGCAGTCTATAGAATTCTCTGTCTACGGTTTGTTTGCACAGCCAACTGACGTCATAACCACAGAGCAATATGGCGTCCACTGCGTCCAGCGTTTTCGCGCGAAATAAAATGCAAAATTTAAATGCATTTTTATGGCTCTAATTGACACTTTTCAAAAATGAGTGTAATAACCTATTGAAATGATCTTTCATGTTGTGCAATAAAACTTATAGGTAGATATACTTTAATACAACTGCAAAATCACGTAAATCAGCGAAATCGGCAAAATTTCGTGTACGACCTCTTAAACTCCCGGGTACTTACTGTACCTACATTAATTTTAATAGTAATATACAAACCTAGTTGTTCTATTAAGATACTTTCTAGTAATCTGAGTGATCTGCAGGCAGCCTCGACAAGAACAGTATAAAGTTCCAAAAGCTTTGTGTTGCGATGAATTATTGCCAGTGTATCTATTCTCAAAGGCATACTGATGCAAAATGCAGCTGAAATAAATATAACAAAAATATTTGTAATTAATGCCTCCATAACCTTCCCACATTAATTTAATAGTTTAACTTTATCTAGATTGCATTAATTATTTCTTACGTTTTCTTTGAGTTGTCATCATTTTAACTGCAGTCTTCACAAGTTTATCTGACAAAATATCCTTTGTTGTCTTCAACACAAGATTTATAGGTACTATTTCCTGAAAATAAATAATAAAACATATACCTATGTATAATGTTTTGTGCTAGGCTATTTGTCTTAAAACAATATTGCTACGAGTATGATGCACTGTTTCATGCATTTGTGCATAATCAGCCTATAATGTTCCCGCTGCCGGGACACAGGCCTCTTCTCTGTGAGCTGGAGTGGGCCGTAATCCGCCACGCGGGCCCAGTGCGGGTTGGTAGATGTCACATGTCTTTGAATTTTTGGTTTTAGGACAAGTTGGTTTCCTCACGATGTTTTCCTTCACCAAAAGAGAGCACTGGTGATGAAATAATTAACACAAAGTAAAGCGCCTGTCGGGGTCCGAACCTACGACCTACATCACCTACAACTCGTAAGTCGCGCCGTTTCACTGAGCCACCACTGCTGAATGCATTCATGAGATATACAGAACATACCATTTTTAGCGTTCCATGCCCGAAGAGTACCAAACGGAACCCTATTACTAAGCATCCGCTGTCCGTTCGTCCGTCCGTCTGTTTGTCTGTCACAGGGCATGTCTCTCATGAACCATGAAAATTAATAGGTAGACTGAAATTTTTACAGATTCTGTATTTCAATTATGGCTATAACAACAAATAATAAAAATAAACATACAATAAATACCACCATACAATAAACTTTTCATTTTGAAAAAAAAAATCTTACCCTAGCATGTGGGGTGTCATTGTCTGGAACTCATCGAGTAGAGTACAAATATGTTTTTTATCTTCAAGAATGAAGAAATAGGGGGCCGTAAATGTTGTCATTTAAGGCTATTTTTGTACGAACTCTATCGCAAAAATTAAACAAGTTACGAATTTGAAACTTATATATATATCATGTTGCATGGTACCATAATACTGTATTTAATCAACAAATACTAATAACGCCGATTCATAACATATGTTGTTCAAATATGGGCGATTTTTTATGAATTACGTAAGTTATCCTTGCGATTGTTAAAATTTAAGATGAAAAATATTCTTTGTTAAAAATATTTTCATAAAATAAAATAAAATTAAAAATGAAACGGGCCATACAAACGATTTTTTAAACTGAAAATTAAAAAAAAAATATGTACCTACCTAAGTGTTAAATGTTGTATGTTGGTACGAAACCCTTCGAGTGCGAGTCCGACTCGCACTTGGCTGGTTTTGCAAAGATAATGCCACATTGGTGTTGGATGTAGCTAGTGATTTTTTTAGTTTTTGCAATGGCAATTTCTTGTAGAGTAGATTAATAAGTTAACGTGATTTTAAAGTGATTTTTAAGGTGTTACTTACTACTGTGTTTGTATTATGCTTCTTTTTCTTAGGCTGTTCTGGGCTCATTGAGTCAACCAATTCTCCTATGGTTGCCTCTGTGCTGGTTCCAGTCAGCCCCACATCCGATGCAACACCAAACAGGTACACTGATGTTCCATCAACATGGAATGACACTTGCCCAGAGGCAATCTGTGACAAACAATGTCAACAAAAAAGATAAATAAACAGCCAAGATACTAGCGCATTTGCACATAGTAAAATTATAATTAATTATTATTGAATGTTTCATTACACACGGCTACACATCAAGCTATACTTGTCCAGTTTACACTGACCTCTTATTGTAAGGAAATCCTATACAATGTGAGATCAGCTTATACTGGAAATGTAATGGAATGTAATGTGTGTGTGTGTGTGTTAACCAGTGTGTGTGTGTGTGTGTGCTTGATCTGTAGCCGTGCGTACATTCCGTCAACAAAGTATCGTATCGGGAATGGATGATTTGTTTATGGTTCCAAATTAAATTTTTTGTTTTTTTTTGTTGTTAGATTGGCAGAACTATTTTCCATTTTGGCGCCGAGTTTGAGTTGCATCTGTTATTTAGATTAAAAAATACAGTGCTGTTTTTAGTTAGATCAGATCTGGTGGCGAATTTCATAATGGACAAAAACATCGAATAAAGAGTTTGTCCTAAATTTTGAATCACCAATGGAAATTCGTGTTCAGAGTCCCTGAAAATGTTACAGAAGGCTTACGGTGAATCGACTTTATCAAAAACACTTATGCTTATGAGTAGTACAAAGCGTTCGAAAGCGGTCGAGATGTGTTGGAAAATTTACCTCGCTCTGGTAGGCCATCAAATTCTTCAACTGAAGTTAACATCGCAAAAGTGAAGGAAATAGTGACTGAAAATCCTCATTCAAGTTTGAGAGAGATAGCTGCTGAACTTTCTGTGTCTCACGAGTCGATCCGTACCATTTTAAATAATCATTTGGGTATGAAACATGTTGCCGCTCGGCTAGTCCCAAAAGACCTGAATTTTCTCCAAAAACTCAATCGCATAAGAGTCGCTGAGGACATGCTAGAACGAGTGAATTCCGAACGAACATTCATGAATAGCATTGTAATGCCCCGGCCACACTACAACGTCAACGTCAATGCCCATAAACGCTTTAAACATCGCGATAGTTATCGCCGTAAGTGGTGGCTACACCTACGGCTATCGCCCTTCAGCGCGATAATCAACGGCGATGTCTGTATAATGTGGCCCCGGCATTACTGGTGACGAGACGTGGGTTTACGAGTTTGACATGCAAACTAGTCAATTAGCTTGGGAGTGGCGCCTTCCAAACCGAAACCGAAAAAATCACGCCACCACCAAAGTCGATCAAAAGTCAAAGTCATGTTGACCATTTTCTTTGACTATCGCGGAGTTGTGCACTCGGAATTCTTGCCGGAAGTCAAACAGTAAATAAAGAATATTATTTGAGCGTTATGCGGCGTTTAAGACAGCAAATTCGACGAAAAAGGCCAGATTTATGGAAAGAAAATTCTTGGATTTTGCACCACGATAATGCGATTTCGCACAAGGCCATCATAGTGAACGAATTTTTGACCAAAATTCAACAAATACCATCGAGTAACCTTTTTCACCAGATATGGCTCCAGCCGACTTCTTTCTTTTCCTAAACTCTAATTACCACTTCGTGGCACCCGTTTTAATTTGGTAGAAGACATAAAGGAGAATTTGCGGCGAGAACTGAACTCGATTCCGAAAAAAGCGTTTAAAAATGTTATGATGATTGGATTATTTGTTGATGTATCGTTTCTGAAGGAGCATACTTTGAAGGTGATAAAATAACTTTGGATGAATAACTATCATTTTGTGTATTACTGATAATTTCCCGGTACTTTCTTGACAGAGTTGTATCATATTCATAAGCTCATCTTTCTATTGTCTTATTTTAGGACATTAGATAAAATGATCATGGGCTCGTCGTTGTTGCCGTCGCGTTTATAGGATGACTGGTAATTAGTAACCGATACTTAAACACATGATTATACTCATGATAACAAACAACTTTTACTATGGGACCAAACCTGAAATCGCGAAAAAGAAACCTGCTGCTCCCTAAATTTTGACGAGTTATGTGAACATTAATGTATGGGGCAGCTGATTTTTTTTTTCACAAATTCATTTTTGGTCCCATAGTAAAAGTTGTTTGTTATCATGAGTATAATCATGTATTTAATGCCCTGAGAGTACAATATAATAATACCTTTAGGGTGCTGTTGAGGCTTCCACCCTATTGTAGTGCGTCAGGTATGTTCGCCAATGCACACACTGACGACTATTCTGCAATAATGCGCAAGAAGGTGGCGTCGATGACGCGCAGAGTGGGGGGAAGCACCAACAGTATCTTGAGGGTGTTTGCTGAAAGGCTGGATGGGCCTACCATGGCTAGGTTTATCAAGCTTCATGTATTACATGGGGCTTGATGAAACTATCTATAGTTGATATATTATGAATTTCAAATTATATACCTACTAACATAGTGTATAAGATAATTTAGACACTAACACAAGTGGGCCTATATAGTCTGTAAATAAAAGATTTTATTTTTATTTATTTAAGTATTGGTCACTTATTACCAATCACCTATATGTGACTTGTAATACTATTCAATTTTTTTTTTGTGCAAATTGTTTATTAGGTTGAGCAATCTCACGAAGTTTCCAATCTAGTAAATATTTTCGGAAATTAAAAGATCAAACTTTGACAAAATAACTGTTTTTTTTTTTTTGAAAAAAACAATACAAAAACTATCTAATGTAAAATAGGCTTCACCTTATTAAGAGAGAGTGAGCGAAGTGAGCGAACAGACCCCTCTTCGTGGTTATGTTTTTTAAACCACTCAGAAGTAGGAACCTCACGATTAGAACAAAATAAAACATAAATAACTACCTTTTTCCTCTTATTCTGCAGGATGTTTTTCACACCAGATATTGTTGCTTCACAGGTCAATGGTAATATTGTATTCAAGCGTACATGTAGAAATTGTTTCCACATGTCATCTGAGCTCAACACTTCATATTTGGTTTCTTCGAACTTGTCATGGACCAAAAAATGAGTTTTCATTTCTTTCTTTTCATTGACTATCATCACCAGGGGATTGTCTGTTATATCAACATCCTGAAAAAGATGTAACATGGTTAGTAAATACTAATCTGAGAAAGAGAATCTAATATTCTCTTTTTATATCTATTTATTCTTATAAATAACAGAATTGAGGGATTCACTCATTAAGCATAAAGTTGTAGATTTCAATATGGGCATGGTAAGTTTTTAAAATTCATTAATTCCCAAGAAAACAATTGTATTGTGTAGGTAGGTACTGTTGAAACATGTCAAGTTTAATAGTTAAAGGTTATTTAATCGTAGGAAGTGTTTATCATTTAAAAATAGGGCAGAAGAAACCAACCAGAGAGCAGCTGGGGATGACAAGGCACTAAAATTAATTACCTGCAATATTTCCTTCATTGTAGTCCCAGTAGTCAAAGATTCGCCAAACCTTACGACGCCGCATAGTTCTATCTCGGCTGGAAGGTTGAGCAACAATTGCCTATAAGTGTTCTTCTCATTTTCAAATAATTCTAAGCTCAGTCCAACCACAAGCAATGTGCCATCGTACATGAGGCCGTATAGACATCCTGTAGTTTCATTCGTGTCTATATTAGACAGCCTCTAAAAACAACAATTATCAGCGTCAATAAGAGATATTATTGTTACCACAAAATATTAAAAATATCAAACCAAATAAGTGGTGACTCGAGATGATGACGTATGTAATTAAACAATATTTTTAAGTAAATAAACGGCAAAATTGTAGATTTAAATGAAAGGCAGACACTTTATTTACTAACTAAGTCGAAATTTTACACTTTTCAAATCACTGTTTTAACAAAATAAAATAGTTTACCTCAATAACATAATTTGATATTTTGAGACGTGGTGACATTTTAAATGAATGTTACCAGCAGATAAACCGATAAATGTTACTGTCATTTAATGAACCGTAGTTGCCAGCAATTTTTTTTATTTTTTTATTGTAATATATCCTAATCACAGATCATTCGTATTTCCCGAGGTATTTATTAGTTATACTTTAAATGGTCCTGAAAGATCATCCTCTCTTGAGCTTCCCTCATGTCAATAATTTAGTTACAGTCGCCGTGAAACGTCTTTTTCCTCTTTACATCTTCAATCTCCATCTATTATAGGTACATAAAAACACTCAGTGGTATTTCTATGGAAATAACACGATCTTAAAGGCTGATTTACACAGGGTCAACAGTTGACTCCAAACTCGAACCAAGTCAGCACTGACCCGTTACTGTCTTCATGTAAATTGATTTGAAGTCAGTAGAGCGACTACTGACATGCTGCTGACTGCATGTAAACAGTGAGAGCCAGTTCTCGGCGCCAGCTCTGACTTCATTTGGAGTCAGCTACTAACCTTGTATAAGTCAGCCTTAAGCCGACGCGACGTTCACACGGATGTAAAAATATCGCGGCGGGATTTTAATGCATTCTAGCGCGTCGAAAAAACACTGTTGGATTTTCAACTCTCGGCGCAAAGCAGTGTTGCAACCCAGTACGCGAAATAAAATCGCCGCGGTACTTTTACATCCGTGCGAGCACCTTAGGCGAGCAGACTACAGTATAATATATGGTAGTGCTATATATATAAATGTACTCTGTGGGGTAGTACGTTATAGGGTCGGTACCAATCGGTGCGGGTGAAATAATCCTGCCTGTGTTATCATATGCACTCGCACATGAATGAACAGGTATAAGTATGTAGCAGTTTCTTTCCAAACACCAACCTGCAACGATCGACCCGAGAACCCACTTTTTATGTCGCGGCCACATTAACGGGATATGCCGTTGATTATCGCGATGAAGGTCGTTAGCCGTAGGTGTAGCCACCGCTTACCGCGATAATTTGACCGAATTTAACTACAGTGATGATGGGCATTGACGTTGACGTTAGTATGGCCTTTGCTGGTTGCAAAGACCATCCAAAGTTTTTTTAGTTTTCGAAGGTAATTACCATTGCCAGTCATAAAATTTCTAAAGTATGTTCAAAAAGTTGAGCTTGCAGCAGAACTTGATGTAAAATGGGGATAAGGATAATGAAAATAATATTGATATTAAAATTATCTTCTATTTATTACTTTCTATTTCATAATTTTTGATGCAGACATCAATAACTTCTTCAACCACTTGTGCTCTTTCTTTGGCTATCTTAAGAGCATCTACCTCACATTCTATAGAAAGGTTACAGCCACCAAACTTTTGAGAGCCGCAAAGAATACCTTTGTTATAGCAAGTTATCAAGTTAGCACCAATGCCTCCACACATTTCTTCTTCATACGATGAGGGATCCGCTAAAACAATATTGCTGCAAAAAATAAAGAGTTAGTTTCCTTATGAGTTATAACTGTTTAGAGGTATTTTAGCCTGTAAGTATTAGTAATTACCTTTGGTCATGTTTGTAAAGAGCAAAGCTTGTTGCCACTGGTAATCCATGTACATTTAGTTTTGTCCGTACACTTGCATCTACAGAGATTTCTTCTGTTTCAGGATCATATTTGACCGTTGGAAGAGTTACTGTAAAATGGCACACATTATAAATTTCTAAGCATTTATCAGGTCTCTTCTTTTTGGACTTGAAAAACATTCTAGTGTTGTGTGAAGTTCAACTTACATGTTTTCAAACTAGCCATCAATGTCATGATACAAGCGTCAACCAAGCTGCCATCATTATCAATACAGACCATATCACAATATAGCACCCATGCTAACTTATCATGAACTATGCTCAGGTCTTTTAGATCAATGCATTTAGAATTTATAATGATGTCTGAGACTAGGGTACTGGTGACTTGTGCACTATCTGAAGGTGGCCCAGGTCTATATTTCGATGAACACAATGGTGGTAGTTCCACATTTGTAACAAGGAAACCTACATCTGGTTCTTCTGCTTTTGGTGTTGCTAGTTCCTGCAAAGTAGGTAAGAATATTATTGAAATTAAGTTTGTATACTGTACTTGGATGCAACTTTAGTACTACGACGGAAATGAAGATTACCAGCTTGATTCCACAAACAACTGTAGTGTTCCCACATTTGACTACAGCCGAAGCATCTGATGCTTTTATAGAATTAACATTTAATTTAATGTTTCGTTGTTCATGAAATGCTCTTCCGTCTGGTCGTATGTTTCTCGATAAATAGTCGTTGAAATACTTGACCGGGTGAATAAGTCTGTAAATTAAATAAGTATTATTGCATGTTGATACAAACAATATTATAAATAAGCATGACAGAAAAAAATACCAAACTCACTTGTATATTTCAGCCATATTCTTGTTACAAATACAAGATAATCTGATTATTCCTCACGCTGTTTATCTTTTCAACTACAAAACTTAACTTCTCTTCATTGACAATGACAATTTTCGTTCTCAAGAGTTTTTTTTTTGTAGTTTTTGCCAAACAAAAACGTGTTTTAGTTGTTTTTAGACCCGACTTTGACAGATTGACATAACGCATTCTGCAAAATTATGCAGTATGCTCACGTTATGGCTAGATTACATGTCCCAACTTGTTTATAGAACTTCCTCTTTTTGGGTTCCGTAGCCAAATTGCAAAATCGGAACCCTTATTATTTCGTCATGCTCGTTCATTCAGATGTTATACATCCATTTTATCCACATTCCTAGCCGTGATAAAGCGTGAGGGTATCGTTTCATGATGGATCCCACGATTAAAAAGAGTATGATGTTTTTAAGTGACCTGTTAATAGTTTCAGAGAAATATAATATTTTCAGTTACTTTGGTTGTACATAAACTTATTTTTGCGGTTGACAAAATCTGTGCATGCGTAAATATTCAACTTATCTACGAAACCCTTCACTTGGCCGGTTACCTCATGGGTCGAGAAGGATGGGGTCGGCGAGAGATGTCGTGCGGTGTTCTATAGGGTTCGGTTTTGGGGCCACTCCTGTGTAAAATCGGATACGAGTGGGTGCTGCGTGGTGCGCTCCTCCATTGCGTCGGCGTCATCTGTTACGCCAATGACACGCTGGTAATGGCCCGGGGGAAGACGCTCCAGCAGGCGACTGTCTTAGCTACAGCTGGTGTCACGACGTGTAGGTCGCGAAGTAAAAAGGTAAATGAGTCAAATTAATATTAGTAGTGTGAAACGTGTAACAAACGAGTCATAATAGCATAAGGTGATCTACTGGCTGGTGACACCGAACTCATAGAGAGTTCACCATTGACAAAGAGTAGGTATAGTTTATGTCTTTGGCGTTACATTTGAATACACCAAATTGTAACATATTTAATTCAATATCTAGTGCATAGTAAAAGTGATTAGTGTTTGATGGGGTCGTCCAGTTAATGGCAGCTCATCTGAGAAATATATAAGCTAAGTGGTAGCACTAGACAATAGTATAGTGATACCCAGCCTAATAATAATTTCCTAGCTTTTCTAAAGAGCAGTTTAGTACGCAATCTAAGTACGCAATAATAAGAAATCTTTTTTGAACTAGTGAAAGTATACTACCCAGGATATGAAATGAAACTGCAGTAATAGCTTAAACTTAGTGTTTATTCTTGGCTAGCGTCCACATTCTCTGTCTGCAAGCCCTTGATGGAGGCTACTGGTACGTAGGTAACAAGCGTGAACAGTTTGTGTGCAGAGTCCTCATCATCATTACGTCTGCGGGACAGCCTCACGCGGACGCGGAAGGGGACATTCCTGGAATAGACATAAAAATATCATCAGGATGTGTGTATAGGACCAGATGTATGAACATAAACGAAGCAAATGGAGCATGTAAGGATCGTAGGTGGCATTCTATAGTTTCTGCCTACCTGCATGGGAAGAAGGTGTGAGGACATGTAGGTATGTATATCTTTAGGATCCTTAGAATTGAACTAGGCAATTAACCTTTCCCTGTCTAATGAAACAAACATGTTTAATAGGGGGATGGTTGGTCAGTGGGTCGTCTTTGGGGCGGAGTAGGATTATTTAACTGGTTGTCTTGCAGGACAACAGAAGAAAAGTATAGAAACAGAAAAAAAAAAATCTTGAATTAAATGGCCAGAGGGTCATCTTAGGATTATATTCAAGGCTAACATAATTATTGACAATACGATAATCCTCTTTCTTACAATAAAACAACAATCTAAATAACCATGGATTTCAAAACAAGATTTTATTATTTAAGGATGATAATAATATAGATTCACTATTCCACTGTTTAGTATTAGCATTTAGGAATCGACTCCGAGAAATCGGGTCCGAGTAATTTTACCTAATATTGTACGTAGTATGAGTTTGTATGTATGTATACATTGTATGTATGTACGTAGTATGAGAACGTTAATAATAAAAAAATATTTTCTTGGTATAGAACTCATACTACGTACAATATTAGGTAAAATTACTTCACACCGAACTCGTGTGAGGGGTTAGATTTCGTGCAGATTCGTTAAATTTCGTTCGTTCGACGAATCTGCACGAAATCTAACTTAGAGAGATGTATTGATGATTTTTATGGTTAAAAAAAACCGGCCAAGTGCGTGTCGGACCACGCACAATGAAGGGTTCCGTATCCCAACTGGGATGAATTTATCTTAAGAACAAACTTAACATTGTAGTTGAAAAACTTTTTTACAAAAAAAAAACAACCGACTTCCAAAAACAACACTACAAAGTGAAAAATAACTTTAATTTCGGAAGTCGGTGTCTGATTAAATGTATTTTCGTATTTGCCACCGACTTCCGAAATTAAAGTTATTTTTCACTTTGTAGTGTTGTTTTTGGAAGTCGGTTGTTTTTTTTTTGTAAACAAGTTTTTATTTTTCACTTTTTAGTGGGTCTGTTTATAATTTGTATATGTTACAATAGTCTAATGTCAATTGCTCATCACACGTTACAAAATATTGCTTTTCCCGATGCTGGGACGTTAATTGTTGAGGAGTTCTGCTGGTAAGAACCAGGAGAACTCCTCAACAACCACTCACCACACGCATTGTGTGACGAGCGGAAATTGCTTAGCAACCATATTAAAGTAATCGAATCGCAACCCGTGAAATATTTATCATTGAGTAGTTCCGGTAGCCATCTGTGGTCTTCATCATCAGTTCCACTTCACCAAGTGGTGCTTTAAGAGAGCAAATGCACGAGCTACTATAAAAAAATACCCAAATCGCTATAGGTGTGCCTATAGTATTTGAAGAGTTCCTTCGATTTCTCCAGGATCCCATCATCAGAACAGGATTTTGACAAAAATGGGACCATTCGGGAAGTATACCCTTTCCAACAAAAAAATATTTTTTCAAATCGGTTGGCAAGCGACGGAGTTATGCGCGAACAAACATAAAAAAAAAATACAAACATCCGAATTGAGAACCTCCTCCTTTTTTAGAAGTCGGTTAAAAACATGTTCTCCCATACATTCCAACTGTAAATGTAAGTTTTTACTCACAATATTGATAGATTTACCATATTATTTTTTAAGAGCACAGACTTCATATAGGTTTTCCTGTAATCTACAGATAAAGATCTATTTTCTGTTTTTTTTTCAAAATTTTAGGCTCAGTAGTTTCGGAGATAAGGGGGGGGGAATGGTCAATTTTCGTCTATTTTCTTAAATAACTTTAAAACAATTTATTTTAAAATTCTAAGAAAAATATATTTGAAACCCTCATAGTAAGCCCTTTTCATTTGACATGCCACATGGTGTAGTTTCCAAAACTTTTTTTTTTAATTTTCTTACCTGCCCCCCAAAAGTGACCTCTATATTCTAAATTCATTTATTTACTTTACCCGTCCGTGTTTGGGTCACAGAAATTCATATGTATACCAAATTTCAACTTAATCGGTCCATTAGATTCGGAGCAAATTGGCTGTGTCGTCTGTCTGTTTTTTTTTTATTTTTTTTCCGTCTGGACAGACAGACAGACAGACAGACAGACACACGAGTGATCCTATAAGGGTTCCGTTTTTTCCTTTTGAGGTACGGAACCCTAATTATGTAAATACATATATTTTATTGTCGCGTATCATATCGTCGCTGCGCGTGCGAAACCGCGTAAGAGCAGTTTGTTAATACCGCGTAACAGCAAAACGCGCAAAATTTAAATATCGTGCTAGCCGATTCTAAACGCCTATTGGCTTATACTAGACTTCACCTGATTTGAATTATCCAATGAGAAACGTCAGTTGTGCTTTTGAAACAATACCGCGGAACAGTAAGAGACCCGAAGTTGGAAGCAAGTGCGCGTATTTACTACGGCCGTGAGAAAAATGTAACGCGATTAGTGTGTGCTCCCGAAAATAACTATTTTGCCGTGATTAACCACCATGTAAGTATGTTTTAATTATGTATTATTCTTCGTGTGTAATGTGTTTATGCTAGAATATTTAAATTACATGTAATTCTGTTTTAATTTAATGGTTCTTACTAATATAACCCCCATCACGTATTTACGCGTACTTGACATCGCTTGATTTATTTCTTTTGTTAAGTTCCGCGGTATTGCATTTTACTGAAACTAATAATTATTCTTTTCTTGTTTATAGATAAATCCTTGCATTCTCAAGTAACTACCCAAATGATGGAGGACCAAGATAATTTTATTGTAGAAAATGCGAATATTAAAGAAAACGTCGTAACTTTGCGAGAGTTATCTGAAAGGCGAAAAATATTGTTACAGAAGAAGAGAGAAATATTAAATAAATTTAACCATCAAAATCAAGCAGTAATACAACCAGTGTCGACACCTTTGTCTGAGAACCAAAATTTAACACCAGAGATACCTTTGCCTGAGAATTTAACATCCGAGTTTACTATCCTTACGACGATTTTGGACCCTCCAGAATCGATGCAAAATGAAGATTATAATATTCCTACACCCATTGAATCTCATGATCTGGCAGGAAATCACAATAATGACATTGATTTTACGTCTGATGATCACTCTTTTGTTAACTTATCAGACATTACAAACTTAAAGCCATTATCGCCAGAATGTATAGAGTGGTTTCCTGAAAGGGAAATAGAAGAAAATAAAAAAAGTATTCAAAAACGCAAAGGGGATAAAAATAATTGGAAGAGAACGAAAAATAAGAGACAGAGAATGATGGGAAAAGAGTACATTGGATTTAAAAAAGAGGGCACAAAATTTGTACCTAAACCAGCTAGACTAATGGGTCCAATATGTACTCGTATGTCAACAAAATGTTTCAGTGGTAAAGCTATGTATTGTTCAAAATTAACAGAAGAAGTTCGATCTCAAATATTTAATAACTACTGGAAGATGAAATGGCAAGAAAAAAAAACACTTGATTTAAATACGTTTTTTAAAGACTTTGGTCTTAAAGATTACCTGATTTATGAATCAATAAGACCTGGCCGAGGAGTGGGTGATCATTGTGTTATTGAAATAAAAGCACTGAGATATAATCCGAATGGCACCATAGAATATAAACTCCACTTTTCAGATGATTTTGTCCCATTGCCTAGAAGGCCAAGGAAGATTACGTCTTTGATTAACAGTACGCCTTCGCTTTATGAATCCAGGCAACCAATTTCCAAGACAAAGTATGATCACCTACAGGAGCTAAAGAATGTCATACCTAAAGACTGCCATACTTTTTATGATAATTTACCTTTTAAAAATTTTAAGTAACTATTTTGACTGAGAAATGCTGTGATTAACAGAATTTAATTAGAATTTAACAGCAAGTACCAAACAGATTATTGTTGTTATGATTGTTATTTGTTTATGAAAACTTTTAAGTACCTGACACAAGATTTTGTGTTGAAGGTTTTCTGATTATTATGGAAAAACCTAGTAGAAGGTTTATTTTTGTTATTCCAAGTTTTTATAGTTATAAAAATATTTTTCTTTTTTTCATTAGGTATATATGTATGCACACCTACCTAAGCATAACGTTTAAGTAATAATTAATAGTTATTATTTTTTTAGTTTTAGATGATTATTTTGATCTCTTGAATAAGGAGTCTGAACTCTTGTAAAGTTGTAATAAGATCTCTATTACAAATTATGAATAGGTAATATCCTTTTGTAAACTGATTGTGATAATAAATACATAATATTTTTGTTAGATTATATTGTTTTAGATTTGATTTTTTTAATAATAAATACAACAGTTCACTAAATCGTTTTATTTAAAAACCGCGTACCTGTAATAAAAGTCTACTGATTTTGTAATTAGTTAACAACAAAACCGCGTAAATGACTTTACACAAAATCTAAGCCAAGTACGAGTCAATTTACGTTATTTTCCAATAAAGAAATTTGTAAAGAACTAGCTGTTAAGTTCAGTCGGTAATAAGAATTGAAATCACTGAGATATTAAGTTTTTTCTTCCTCCTGTAAAATCATCAAAAAGCAAATACGCGGTCTTTACAAGTTTCTCTTACGCGGATTCGCACGCGCAGCGACGATATTTTGATCAAGATATAATCTGACATGGACCTGCAAATTGCAAAAAACCCAAAAAAAAAATTGAATTTCGCTGGCTACCACAGTGCATCCTCCTTTAATATATGTTTTCACTACAGAAAACAAGCGACTAGGATTTTGAATCTGAATACAAAATATTATAATGATGTTCGTGTGATTATTCAATTAGATTCCTATCCTGTGTTTGTGTATATAGATAATGTTACTGTCGTCGTTTGGATATTGTGCTGTGGTACAAATACAAATATAATACAACAGGACCGAGTTTCAATTCCTAAATATGTATATAGTGTTAGCTTGTAAAATGTAGGCCCAGGTAATAACCACGACTTACGAGTTGTAGGTCGTAAGTTCAAACCCACACAGGCACTTTTTGTAAATTGCTTCATTATCACAGATCTCAAAGCGGAAATACATAGTGAGGAAACCGGCGGCGGCGGCATGCCCTACTTACTAGAACTAAAAATTCGAAGACATGTGACATCTACCAACCCCCACTGGGTTCATGTGGTGGATTAGGTACTGCCCACTCCCTTTTACCGAAAGGAGGCCTGTGTCCAGCCGTGGGAACATTATAGGCTGATTATAAGCAGCCTCCTCTGAATACCAAATTATTGCAGAATGCGAAACAAGAGTTTGCGAAGTAAGCTTCGATTTAATATTGTATTGTTTGTTGTGTCATTTTTATTATTTAAAACTGAATCAATTTTGTGTGAAGTGTGGAGTTTATTTTTTTGCAGTCTCTGTCCCCCAAAATTTTATTTTATGTAGTCAAGTACACAGACTACTTAGGGGATACTACGTATGTCAAGTACGACTCATGGAAATGTCAACAACAGGAATGATGTAACCATTATTTTGTAACCATATCTTGATTTAAAAGAGTGTCCGTGGAGTTTCTTGCCCGTTCTTCTCCATAGGTACCTACTATGCTTTGGAATGGGCGCCTAGCTTCATCTTTCTGACTGACCGACCCCTTGACAATTCAAAAGTGCCTGTAATTGGTTTAATTGAAATAAATGCTTTGAGTTTGAGTTTGAGTTGAGTTTGTGCGTTTATGTGTAATATGCCTTATTTATGATATTGTATATGTGTGTTTGTTTATTTAAATTTTAAATATGTAATTAATGTGTCAGTTTATAAGGATTCATATCTGGAAATAAAAGATTTCATTTCATTTTCATTTCATTTCATTTCAAATACTGGTATTGACATCGCTGAAAACGAACCTTCACAACTGTCAAAATCGCTTGACAGGTGTAACCTGATTTTGACGTTTCTTTTTTGATTCGGTTTGGTGCACGAAGCTCCAAGGTGTGTGTATTTATGATAAAATCCAATTTAATCGTCTAATATCAATGCCGGAATAACTGGATTTAGTTATAGAAAGTGTTCTTGGTAGCTGGTTTAGGTTCTGTGAGTCTTATTTTGTGATATTATTTCAGATCACAATGGCAAAACCTAAGGGAGAGAGGAAAGGCAAATCTGCCATCAACGAAGTTGTTACTCGTGAATACACGGTTAACTTACATAAACGGCTTCATGGAGTAGGATTCAAGAGACGCGCTCCGCGTGCCATCAAGGAAATCCGTAAATTCGCAGAGAAACATATGGGAACTCCCGATGTTCGTGTGGACACTCGCCTAAACAAATTCCTTTGGTCAAAGGGAGTCAGGTAAGGAATTAAATTCTATGTTTTGGTATTCGATATAGAAGTGTAGTTTTAGTAATGGACTGCAAAAATCGTACTAACATGGTCAGTGGGTCGTCTTAAGGGTAAGTAAATACTAAGTAACCTAAAAGTTGTGATGTTTTGTAATATGTACCTCCTACTGCTATACAAGTGTACTCTACTATCATTAAAGTCGATTCCTAAATGCTAATACTAAACAGTGGAATAGTGAATCTATATTATTATCATCCTTAAATAATAAAATCTTGTTTTGAAATCCATGGTTATTTAGATTGTTGTTTTATTGTAAGAAAGAGGATTATCGTATTGTCAATAATTATGTTAGCCTTGAATATAATCCTAAGATGACCCTCTGGCCATTTAATTCAAGATTTTTTTTTTTCTGTTTCTATACTTTTCTTCTGTTGTCCTGCAAGACAACCAGTTAAATAATCCTACTCCGCCCCAAAGACGACCCACTGACCAACCATCCCCCTATTAAACATGTTTGTTTCATTAGACAGGGAAAGGTTAATTGCCTAGTTCAATTCTAAGGATCCTAAAGATATACATACCTACATGTCCTCACACCTTCTTCCCATGCAGGTAGGCAGAAACTATAGAATGCCACCTACGATCCTTACATGCTCCATTTGCTTCGTTTATGTTCATACATCTGGTCCTATACACACATCCTGATGATATTTTTATGTCTATTCCAGGAATGTCCCCTTCCGCGTCCGCGTGAGGCTGTCCCGCAGACGTAATGATGATGAGGACTCTGCACACAAACTGTTCACGCTTGTTACCTACGTACCAGTAGCCTCCATCAAGGGCTTGCAGACAGAGAATGTGGACGCTAGCCAAGAATAAACACTAAGTTTAAGCTATTACTGCAGTTTCATTTCATATCCTGGGTAGTATACTTTCACTAGTTCAAAAAAGATTCAACATATAATTGAATACTTCTGTTGATATTATCAATCACTAACATGATAGACAGTTCAATGGAGTGAAAATGTGGGAACAAGTGAAGAGCCATGGTGTATTCAGCCTCATTCAAAACAATGACTGGCAATATTTGTTACCAAAATTTATTTTATTAGTACAACAGAACTACAATAAATATGACGGAGAGATAGAAAAGGGTTAAACATTAGGTCCATTTCAAACCAATTGTTTTCTGCTGAAGTTCACATAACATAACATCTCGCCTGTATTTCCCGAAGGGTTGTGCAGAGGTGTACCTAATAAAGTACACCCACATTTCGCCTGTTATGTTGCAGTCCCATGTAATTGAGGTGAGTCTATTGCCATCAACTGAGCACAAATTCAGACTCTGGGTTGCTACTGAGAAATTTCAGATGCAAAACCCAATGACACTGCCCGTCCTGGGAATCAAACTCAGGACCTCGTGGTCAGTAGTAGTGCTAGCAACCAGTAGACTAATGAGGCAGTATCAATGGTGCCTGTTATGTCAATCTGTTGCTGGACAAAGGCTTATCACATAATGCTGATACTACAGTAACATGTGTCTACTTAACCGTATAATTCGGAAGCACCCCCAATTGGACCCGAACACACGAACCTCCGTCGTCTCTCTATCGCACCCAATTGGACCCCAAAATGACGACATACCGACACTAAATTGATTACGTAAATATTTATTATGCTACCCATCAAATCCTATGAATGTGCGTTAATTATGAAAGTTAGATAAAAAACTCACATATTAACGCCTTCAAATCTTTCATAATTACCACGCAAGTTTACTAATTTACCTTTATAATATCCAAGTCTGTAAATGTGATAATCGCCATTTTGTTGACAGTGGTGGTCGAGGCTAGAAAACATAATAATTGGGAATTTCAAACATCCCAAACTGCACCACAGGGCCAGTGATTCATATATCATTTAATTATTTGACGAATTCATCCATTTTTCAAGGTAATTAAGTAGTGGTAATGAAGTTATTCAAAATATTATAAACAACAAGAAAAAGCCCACATCTTAATGTAATATACAAACACAGGTCCAATAATACGTAAACGTACGTACGTACGTACGTAATTTGTGTTCAAAATAGCCGACCATTATTGTCTTTTTTTTATTGTAATGATGCGATATAGCGATTATGCCAAAAGATTTTTTTTTTTATTTCGATTGACTCGAGTAGGTAATTAATTAATTGATACTCGGAAATTGAAATATTTTTTTTTTAAGTATTAAATGCATTGTTGCATTGTTTTTAATAATAATTTACACTTTTCAAATGTAATTTTAATCGTTTTTTGGAGATTATGTTGAAACCGAGCCAACAAACAGGACCTATGACCGCATAGGTACCTGATTTTTTGAATTTCGCACCAAATTGTTTCGTACTTATTTCAATTTAAATTTGGAATGCGCTCGCTGTACAAAATTGTTTTAATTTATTGGACAATTATGTATTGTGTATTTTTTTTTTTGCTACAGAATGCCTAGTGTACATTTTGTAGGTAGGTTTAGCAAAATGTTTGGGACTGATGATAAATGAATTCTATAAATTGGATATTCTGCAAACACTTTTAGGTACATGTCAATATTTTTGTTAGTTGTATGAGCTTAGTAGTTTTTGTTTGAACTAAGTATTAGTTTATTGAATATTAGAAATTGTTTATTTTTTGTGGTAGTTTCCTAACGAAATTAAAAAAACTGGCCAAGTGTATGACAGACCACGCACAGTGAAGGGTTCCGTAGTTGGGATGAATGTTTACGCATGCACATTGTACAGCATTAATTTTATCGACGGCAAAAATAAGTTTGTATTTCAAAGTATTTCTCAAAAAAACTGGAAAACAAAGTTAATTCTGCGGTTGTAGCCGAAAATATCACATTACTCAGAGTTTAGACACATCTTTACCATTTAAATTATGAGACCCAATAAATCTACCCCACACCATAGACTACTATATTATAAATGAGCCCCACACGCTTATGTGTAGGTATATAAATATATGCATCACTCATCATCATCATCTCCTCATCATTCATCTCTCGGTTACATTAAGTACATGTATGGGGAATGCCACCCCTAATTATGTTTAACGTAATTTCACTACAGTGCACCATTATTTAGCAGTGCAAAGAATACACTTTACAAATTTTCATCGAACTCTCCGAGTAAAATGGCTGTATGACATCCGCCGGACGCACGGACAGGCGGGCATGACGAAATTAAAGATTGTGTTTTTTTTTACGGATTTTGGATAATAGAGTTTACAATCGGCCTGAAACTGATGTCTATGAGAATTGATTTACAATATTATTATTTGGAATAGCCGCCTCCGGATTCCGTACGATGAATATGTTATATAAAATATTTTATACCAAATAATTTATCCCAAGATTAACATTATAGTTGAAAAACATACACTTCTGGACACATCTTTTGGCCCACCTTGTATTTTCAGTTTCGTTTGGTCCTAGCTAAAATTTTATATTAGGTCGAGCAAAAAGTTTTTATGCAGTTTTGAACCTGGCACATTCACAATTTCATTCAATAGTCTTTTTTTGAATTTCGAACACAGAATTTAAAGAAACAAAAGACAATTTGGAGCCTGTTTGTTGATATCAAACAATCGAATACTAAGAAAACTTGGTTTACTTGGATTTAATTCTTGAAAAAGTGATTGATATCTTTGGTTTTGCAACAAACATTACTTATTCTTAACATTAAGGTGAGGTTCTATCAATAATCTATGGATACTTCACCTGAAGTCGCCGCCCAAGCTGTGGCACTTATTCAGGCCGGACACAGCCAAAGAAACGTGAGTGCTCAACTTAATTTAAGTCGATCTGCGGTCCGAAATGTTTATCGGAGGTACCTAGAGACTGGCGGCTTTGTTCGTCGCCAAGGAAGGCCACGATCTCGGGTCACAACTGAAAGGCAGGATCGATTCATCGTGACGACCAGCTTGAGAAATCGTCACCTTACCTCCATTGAGATACAAAACCAACTTCGCGACTTCCACGGAGTATCTGTGAGCGCTCGAACTGTTCGGAGAAGGTTAAAAGAACGCGATATGGTACCACACAAGCCAGCTAATGTCCCCAAACTAACGCGAGCCCACCGAACAGCGCGCCTTCATTTCGCACGTAGTCATTTAAATTGGACACAGCAAGATTGGAGCCGTGTACTCTTTTCTGATGAGTCTAAAATTGTGTTACATGGCAATGATGGAAGGAAGAAGGTCTACCGACGTAAGGGAGAGCGTTTTGCACAATGCTGCTTTGAAGAGAGGGTTGCTTATGGCGGTGGCTCATGGACTGTCTGGGGCGGTATATCCGCGAGCGGCAAAACTCAACTTGAGGTTGTTACAGGACCACGGCTGCCAACATTAAATGCTGAAAGGTACATTCGTGAGTGCTTAGAACCTCACGTGATACCATACGCGGACTATGTGGGCCCAAATTTCCTTTTTATGCATGATAATGCAAGAGCCCATGCGGCCGGCATCGTCAGGGAATATCTTCGGGATGTGAACATCACAGTTATGGACTGGCCAGCCAGAAGCCCAGACATGAACCCCATTGAGCACATGTGGGACGAGCTAAAAAGACGTGTTAGGGCTCGTCAGCCAGTTGCCCAGACGATGCAGGAGTTGAAAACTGCCATAGAAGAGGAATGGGAGATGATCCCTCAAAATTTCATAGAGCGGTTGATAAACTCTATGCCTAATAGTATGAGAGCTGTGGTAGATGCCCATGGAGGCAACACGCGTTATTAAATTAAACCTTTATTTGATAAAACATGTTTTTTATTAAAAAATCAATTGCCTTTAACAAGGCGCATATCCGACTTGTTAGGCGTAGCTCCATGTCGTATGGTATTCTGAATTCAAATTTAAAACAATACGATCGAAAAAGACGGTAAAATGTATCAGGTTTAAAACTGCATCAACAGTTTTTGTTCAATCTAGCAATCATATTTCGGTAGGGGCCATCGAAACCTAAACTCTAAGGTGGGCCAATAGATGTGTCCAGAAGTGTATTTTCCCATACATGCCAACTGAAAATATAAGTTTGTATGCAATATATTGAGAGATTTACCATGTTATTTTTAATATAATCAAAGAATTATTTTCTATATGTTTTGTTTTTTATTTTGGGCTCTGTGGTTTTGGAGGTAGGGATATTTGTTTTTAATTACAAAAATAATACATTTGGAACCCTTGGAACAAGCCCTTTCATTTGATATGTCACACGGTACCTACAGTTTGCAAAACTTTTTTAAAATTATCTAATTTGCTCCCCCAAAAGTGACCCCATATTCAAAATTCATTTATTTACGATACATTTCCGTGTTTAGGTTACAGAAATTCATATGTGTACCAAATTTCAACTTAATCGGTCCAGTAGATTCGAAGCAAATTGGTTGTGACCATAGATATATATATTTCTATGGTTGTGACAGACAGACACACGAGTGATCCTATAAAGGTTCCGTTTTTTCATTCGGTCGTGCAGAACTCTAAAAAGCTACATCCCTGTCCACACTAGGGGAGCGTGGGTCACAGTGGATCCTGGGTCACAGTGGATAAATCATTGTAGGTGTGTATTTAAAGCAAACAGACGCGTACGCGTTCGCGACGTTGCCGTTCTTACACTCCCCCCGCAACCGAGCTAGTTGCCATCTTAGTATCGGAGTGGACACACGCGGTACGGAGCATCCGTCGACAAGTAAGCCACAAACTTTTATTTTACGTGTTTTTGTAAAACGTTTTGCCTTTCCGTATATTATAATTTTACAAGTGTTGATAATGTGATATGATCTAAAGTTACTGTAGAGAATTTTTGTTACTCTAATATGTTTATTTGACAAATAAATAATTTGGTAGGATTTTTTAATTAAGACTTCTCCAACTGGGGCACAGTGGATCGTTTTGAATTGGGGTACAGTGGATCTTGTATCCACTGTACCCCAAGTCAAAATATTTATCGTAAAATTATTTTGTTTTCAGGGATAATGCCACGAAACAGGAAAAGAAAGACCAATATTGGTCAGCACGCTGAAGACATTAAAATGATTCTACCTCAACCAGGATTTACTGGGAGCACTAAAAGAGCCCAAGGATTATATTGTTTTGATATAGAATCCACCAAAATAGATCTGCGTTAAATATTAATACTTACTTTTAAGTAATAATTTGATCTCTTATGTGAAGTGGCCATACGCTATTTATTTAGATTTACTTAACTGATTAAAATTGAGACTGAAAACTATAAATACACACATCAAAAGTGTCTAGGGATCAAGCATTTTTATGCGGATTTCTTGAGATTGAGATGTGGCTTTGTAATAAATTTATGATTTTATAAATTTATATGGATCCTTTTTGGTGCATTTCATAATTTGAATCAGGAACTGTGAATCAAATTCGAGTAAAAGATGAAAATCAGCTGTCAATATTTTCCCTATAAAAACATACAACGCATTGAAGACATTATTAGTGCTACTGTTTCCCTACTACTGATTAAAACCAACGTTATTATGGAGCGGCGACGTCATTTAAGCAGGGAAGAAATGCTCAGAGCCGTGGGAATGATAGAAGCTGGTTCCCGGCAACGTACTGTGGCTTTAGCTCTGAATACAAGTCAGAGTGTTATCAGTCGACTTTGGACACGTTACCGAAGCACTGGTACCGTGGCTGAGCGCCATGGAGGACGGTATCGCTGCACCACACGGAGACAAGACCGGTACATTCAAATCTTAACTCGAAGAGCTCCAACTATAACCGCCATGATGTTAGCCGTGAGGCTTCATCACTCTTCAGGGAACTTAATTAGCGACCAAACAGTCAGAAACCGCTTGCATGAAGTGAACCTTCATTCCCGAAGACCGCTACGGGTACCACCTATAGCAATGCACAATCGTAGGATTCGATATCAATGGGCTCTTGAACACAGAAATTGGGCAGAAGAACAATGGCGTTTCGTGTGCTTTTCTGATGAGTCTCGTTTTGGTATGAGACCGGATACAAGACGTATACGACACTGGAGAACCCCTGGACGCCAACAGCGATTAAAATCCTGCCAGGAAGTCCATCCTTATAGTGGTGGAACCATCATGGTATGGGCGGGTATTTGGATCGGCGGAAGAACTGAGTTGATTTGGATCAGAGGCAACCTCAACGCTCAAATTTATGCTGAGACGATTGTATCAGACGTCATCGTTCCTCTACAAGTGCAAATCGGTCCCTTATTTCAGTTAATGCATGATAATGCACGACCGCACACCGCAAGAGTTGTAAGACAGACTCTCGCCGCAGCTAACATCAATGTCGTGCCCTGGCCTGCTCAGTCGCCAGACTTGAACCCGATTGAGCATGCATGGGATATGCTACAGAGAAGAGCTCTGCCGAATATGGAGGGTATCCAGTCGCAAGAAGACCTTTTTTTGTTGTTGCAACGAACATGGGCGGCCATTCCACAGCGTGATTTGGATGAACTCATTTTGAGTATGCCAAACCGATGTTCTTGTGTTGTTAGTGTTCGCGGTAGAAACACGGATTATTAATTGTTTAAGTTACCCAATAAAATTTTAAAGAAAACTGTTATTTCAGTCTTTTTTTCGAACTTTAATGTTAGTGGTTCAAATGTCAAAAATCCCTTTATTAGGAAAATGGCAAATTTCTTTATTAATGCAAAGGTGACTTGGTTTATCGTTACTGTGACAAACGAAAACACTTTATTTGATGAATCCTTAAAGAAAATTTTAATTAATATCAATCAGGAGAAAAGTTATTGCAAAAATATATGTTGATCCCTAGACACTTTTGATGTGTGTATTAAGAGGTTTAAAAACTGTTTCGTTTTGCTTGTTGACTTTATTTCAATTAGTCTATATCTATAGGATCGGAGGATTAAGAATATTATGATTGTAATTGTTTTTTATTGTTTGTAAGAGGTTTAGTTATGTCAACCTTATAAGTTGAAGGACAGCAGATGTGTTCTATTTATTGATCGTTTGATTTTTTCATATTGTGAAACTAGTACCTAAGTTTAAAGTATTATAGGTACTTTCCAAATACAAAGTCCACGTCTAAATTACCTCAAATAAAGATTTATGTTATGTTTACAATTAAACGCATGTTTAATGATTAAAAATAAACCACTTAATTTAAATACCTACACGTTTTTTAATGAATATAAATTAATCATTATCCAGTGTGACACAGGATCCAGTGTAACCCAAATCAGTATCCACTGTGCCCCTGTTATGGGGCACAGTGGATAATTTATCACTTAAAATAAAAATAATTAAAAAAAAATACTGAGTGCTTTTAGGTCTGTTTTTGTAATACAGGTTCAAATTTAAATATATTTTCTAGGACTCAGTCAACATGATAGAAAATTTGAGGTAAAAAAAGTAAAGTTACAAGTCATTGAAAGAAAATGGATCCACTGTGACCCACGCTCCCCTACGTGTATGTATTTATTAAAATCAAAAATAAAATAATGGAAAAAGAGTCCAAAGATTTTTATTCAGTTTCTACTAATTTTTTTCAAGCTTGATTTTATTGCGAGTATCGATTAGGCTGAATGAAACTTTTGAATCGAAATACGAAAATTGGGTAGACGGTAAGCACTAAGAAGTGTCACTTCGCAACCCAATTTTTTAGAATTTTTATCAAGATTTGATCGTGGTTTTTATGTAATGTATGAAAAGTGGTAAAAGTAAGAATGCAAAGAGAATGACAATATCTTTATTTTGCCCTTTTGCATTTTATCAGCAAGAGAGAAGCTTGTTTATGTACATACATATTTTCAGCGAATCTAAGTTGCCTACCTTTTGGATAGGTGTAGTAATACAGGATTTTATACAACTTTCGCAGCAGACTGACGCGGTTTGACCGCCTCAACATATAATTAAAGATATTTCCCACAAACTTATTGTTTATAGAATAGCTGCGGTAACATATTTTTCTAAATAAATTCGAATGTTGAAAGTTGATGTAAATTCCTGAATTTCATGACGTAATTGGTAACATCCCGCCAAGTCAGCTGGTATGTCATATGTCAAAATCTAGTCGAGCAGAGAGGTTAAACATGGGTTAAATAAATCTGAAATGCAGACACTGATTCAGTGCTCCTTTACGAGTACTAATTCGTCACCGATTACTGACAGAACATTACTGACAGAACATTACTAATATTATTATTCTAGCGACCCGCCCTTACTTCGCACGGGTTTTACGACTTGACAAAACAAGCATTTCTATATTATATCAATTTGTATGTTGTTTAATACACATAATTCTCTAATAAATGATGGTGAAAACTGCATTAAAATCCTTATTTGCATGTATGGAGTGCACGCCACTGATGTTAAGTTTGTTAGGGATAAATTCTTCACAATTACGGAACCCTTCATTGTTGCGTGGTTCAACACCTACTTGGCCGGTTTTTAGGGTTCCGTACCTCAAAAGGAAAAACCGTGACGTAAATCGATGGAGATGAAAACATGTTTTTCAACTACAATGTTAAGTTTGCTTTTGGGATAAATTTATCTCAACTACGGAACTACGGAACCCTACATTGTGCTTGGTCCGACACGCACTTGGCCGTTTTTTTTCCAGCAATATCCTTAGTGTTATTCTAATTACAAAAACAAATTGACGCGACACGAGACGCCGCCGCCGCGCCTAGTCGAAAGACCAAACGGTCGCATCGTTCGTTGTTGGTGTCGAGTTACTGGTGTAACTCAAGGTTCTGGTTCTGGGAATTGCCTATATGTGTGTAGCATAGGTAAGTAGTGTGGTAAGTAGGAATTTTTGATTTATGTCTTTTGTAACTACTGAAACCGCGAACTGATTTCGCTGAAAAAAACTATAGGAAAATATTATTATAATATTATTAAAATATAATATTTATAGGAAAAATATCGTCGAATGCATAACCTCCTTTGAAGCGGTGAAAAAGAATAAATAAACGTGTTGAAATGAATCGTATCTTATGCCAACTGAGTGATGACTTACCTACATAACATAGGGTTCAATTCCCAGCTTAAATAGACTCGATAAATGGAACTAGAATTTAATAAGTCGACCAATTTTCTTTTTTACGGTGCAGGTTCTTCTTTGCTTCTTTGCTGGTAGGTATCTTAGAATCTAAGCTACCCCAGCACACAAATCCGTGATAAAGAGCGATGCACCCTTTGGCTTTGGCCTTGTATTTTTCAGGCCTCGTTGTAGTACATGTACTACTTCCCAATCTTTTTAGCCGATTTGAACGTAGGCGCGAGCCGATGCGCAAAATGCAAAATTAAGGTATCAGTTGGAAAAATACCATGCGCAAGATGAGCAAGATGGCGGTCGCGCTCACTTGCCCGGCCAAAAAGATTAGGGATTACCATAGTAGATATTATTATGTACGTTTCTTTATTAAAGAAACTTTATAGCAGTCTTATAATTTAAAACGTATTTTGTGAAAACTGGCTAATATTACGGTTCTAAAGATAGGTACACTCCTACCAACTTATCTGTGAAATGGCGAAAATTGGAACTACGGCCGTCATGTTGAAATGTCATTGTCATGTCAAATTAATAATATTATAGATACGTCTGAGGGCGCTCGAAGTTTACTATGGAAAATGTATCGTAATATGTCTTGCTATAATATATATTATAGCTACGTCTGTGATGGGCTATACCTAATCTCTTCGGAAAATAAAACGTCGGGTACCTACGCTCCTCGCTCCTGACCTATCTTATTTATTTATTTAACCATTTGTGTATACACAAATAAACAGACAAACAGAAAGGAACAGAAAAAAAACGTACAAAGGTGATGCTTACTTCAAAAGAAATCTCTTCCAGCATACCTGCGATAGGTCCTATCGCAGGTATTCTGGAAGAGATTTCATCCTATCATAGGACAGAGTATAAAAATAGATGTAGACAACGTGTGTAAGAGTAGAAGAGAATAGTAGGTACATTTTGATACAAGTGGAGAATTTTTGTTATTGCATTCGAGGCGGAATGAACACCCGAGCCGTAGGCGAGGTTGTTTTTGGGCCGTAGGCGAGGTTATTTTTGAGTCGAGAACTGCAATAACAAGTATCCACGTGTATCAAACGACGTTTTTCAATACACTGTTGAAGAAATAAAATAAAATAACGAAAAATATTTTTGTCATGAATTATTAGGAAACTATGACTTAAGTTTTCTTTTTTTCCGCGCTTTGCTTTCGCCAGGTTGAAGGAGAATCAAAGGTATAAAGCAGCCTAATATGAAAAATAGAAAATTCAAATATTTTTGACTTTAGAACACAAATAAATGTTAATTGGTTCATAAACGTTTTTTTTATTGTAATAATCATGGTTTTTGATGATATTCTATTTATAAACATTATTTAAATATTCAAAAAATATTAACGCCGTAAAGACGCATATTTCTTTGCCAAGATTAAATAAAAAACATTCATCTCCGAATAGAGACGGTGTGAATAGTCACACCGTCTCTATTCGGAGATGAATGTTTGCCTCTATAGGCATTGAACCAATTTAGACTAAGTATAGGTATAAGTTATCTGTGGCAATTTTTATTCCCGCACACGTGTTGGAAAATGAAAAATCGCACGCGTGTGAAATACATTGCATTGTGAACATAATCGTAGTGCGATATGAACCAGTTTTCGAGGAAGTGTATTGAAAAATAAAATACATACAATCCAAAACAATTAACCTCCTCCTAATAATCTACGAATAATAATATTAATACTATAAATCTCGGGGACACATCAAAGAGTATTCCCATCGTTGGGAGTGTTGCTTTGCTGGCTTCCCACTTAATAATGAAACCGTTCTAGGTGTAGGTACATTGTTACTTAACGCATGTCACTATTCTGCAGGATGTGGCACCGGGTGGGGGCGTGCACGCCCGCCGGCCGCAACGCTAAGCCTGCGGTTCACTTCCATTAGTACAGCTAAATCCATTACAGATACATCTCGCCTTACAATCGGTATTAAGTGTTCGTCTTCTACGTGTCATATCTGCCTATGTGAGATATTGCACCTTCATCACCAAGTCATAGACGTGGAGCGTAGAGCTATGGGATCTGCGCCAATCACCTAGTAGTACCCAATGTTAGAATGTTGTTCTCTATACCCGAATCGCTTAGCGTGGTAATAGCGGTCATTGCCCTTGAACCCAAACAATATACTTTGTATAGTTTTTAAGGAAAAAAACTGAACCCTTATAGGATCTCTTCGTTGTCAGTCAGTCTGTCAAGACCCTTTTTCTCAGGAATGCGTAGAGTATCAAGTTGAAATTAATATCAAATATGTAGGTATTATGGTCCTTTGGAGCTCTAAAAAAAATCAAGCTTCTAGTCAACGCAATAAAAATACGGATATTTATGCGACACATTCTGATACTCGCAAGTAAATCAAAATCTATCCATTGACCTAGTATCATGAAATTTGACAAGCAAGGTCTCGCAGCACGTAAAGGAAAAAGTCCGAAAATAGTTCATTTGTAATACAGGGTGTCCCGTAAATAATGGATCAAACGTAACGGGTAGGTAGCTTACCTAATTTCCAACAACTAATTTGAATATTAAAAAAAAAACCGTTACAGTAACCAGGATATTATTTTTTTTTCGAATTTTACGATTTTGTCTTCCAGAATTAAGCTTTTTTAATACTGTCGCTGCAAATGATGACATTTTTAGGTATGATTTTTATTTAACATTTCTGAATAGCTTACTAATGTTATAAGATACCATTTTTTTGAATACCGTTTTATTTGCCTTAGAAAAAAAATCTTGAGTTGAAAAGTTTTTTCTTTACGATGTTAGGACCAAAATTGAAAAAATTCTCCTGTAAAAAAAATGTATGACACCGAAAACCACCATTATTTTAAAAACTTGTACATTTAATAAGGTTTGCAAATTAGTGTAAAACTTACGTCTAGTCTTTATCGTTACAAAGATATTGCTATGAATGTGATGAAGACAGAAAATAAATTAAATTGGTACTATTCCATTTTTTCATTTTCGTAATGGCTTATGCTTGAATGCTTGTAATCGAAGCAGGTAGTTAAGCGGCTAGCATATTCCGACCCGATGACGTCATCTGTCCGGAATTTGGGACCGCTACCTGTGGCGGAGTTGCACCTCAGTCAGCGTGAAGGGGATAGATAGCGCCGCTTTTGTATTTTTGGTAAATTGGTATGAAGTTGTACATTCTAGTCCTTGTCGTTACAAAGATAATTGCTATGAATCTGAGAGGTGCTCCAAATCAACGTTAATAAAAAAAATAAAAAAGTGTGTACATTTAAACTTTTTCTTTAAAATGTGTAACTGTAGTATTTCAGAGGCAATGTTCATTGAATTATTGAGGCGTATGAAAAGAATAGGAGGCCGTACTAAAAAAAACAGTTAGTTCAAATAAATCGTTTTATTTGGTTTTTACAATAAATGTTCGAATTGCCTTCCCTCTACAAGAATGCAAAGTCTGCATCTCCTAATAAAGGAAGCTCTTATCCGACGGACAAAACGGCTTTGGTTTATTTCTGATACAGCAGATTGGATGCGCTGTCGTAATTCTTCTTCCGACGTTATTGGATTCTTGTAGACCCTGTCTTTTAAACATCCCCAGTAAAAAAAATCTAGGGGATTTAAATCCGGAGATCGCGGAGGCCACAAAATTGGTCCTAATCGGCCGATCCATCTGTCCGGATAACTTTCATCAAGGTGCGCCCTTACTGCCGTCGCATAGTGAGCGGGGCACCCATCATTTTGCAACCACATTGCTTGCCGTACGTCTTCTGGAACGTTTTCTAATAACCTTGGCAACTCATTCCTTAAAAAATGGAGATAATATTCGGCGTTTAGAGTAGCTGGTAGTTCAAAGGGCCCTATTATTTGCCCATTGATTATTCCCGCCCATAAATTTATTTTAAATTGATGTTGGCTCCTGTCCTCTCGCATCAAATATGGGTTTATCAGCTGCCAACTGTGCAAATTATGCAAATTTAAATATCCATCTCGGCGGCATGAAGACTCGTCACTCCATAAAATCTTGTTAAAAAACTGCGGGTCCGCCCGAATCATTCTAAGCATCCTTTGGCAAAATTCTATTCTTGGCTGGTAATCACGCGACGTCAGCGTTTGAACACGTTGCACGTGATATGGGTGCAATCGGCACCGTTGTAGCACTCGATGCACCGTCGATCTAGAAATTCCTACGCGTCGCGCTATGACGCGAACGGAGACTGACGGATCTTCCTCGATTTCTCGAAGAATGACTTCGTCATTAACTTGTCGCGGTCGTCCTTCACGGGTACCACCAACTCCGGTGCCAAGAATTCTTCCCTCAAGAAGCGCGTTATGCACTCTAATAAAGACGGGATAATCGGGATAACGAACCAGGTTCGGGTATCTTTCACGGTACAATCTTGCAGCCGCCCTGGCATTACCTCTTGCTTCTCCGTAGATAAAATGCATTTCGGCGTACTGCCGTGGCGTGTACTCATAACGAGGCATTGGGCTGAATAAGGTTTCAGCGCTACTGCACACACGTACAAGCACACACAAACGAATGTTTTCGGAGTCCGTAGGATCGCCAAGTCGTTTGTCCAATACGCAAAGAGTTCCAAATCGATAGGCAAAGCAAAGTCCAAAAACACAGCACAAGTCAAATTTTACAGAAGAAAACACCGAGCCACTGACCGGGAGCGAAAGTTGTCTGACGTAGCAACTCGAAGAGAGACTAGTTACAACTAAACTAATAAAATCAAGCAACAATGAAGCCTGTACGAGTGAAGGGCGCAGGAAAGAACAAAAGAACCTGCGCAACTTCATACCAATTTAACCGATTTACCAAAAAGCGGCGCTATCTATCCCTTTCACACTGACTGAGGTGCAACTCCGCCACAGGTAGCGGTCCCAAATTCCGGACAGATGACGTCATCGGGTCGGAATTATGCTATCCGCTTAACTACCTGCTTCGATTACAAGCATTCAAGCATAAGCCATTACGAAAAGGAAAAAATGGAATAGTACCAATTTAATTTATTTTCTGTCTTCTTCATCACATTCATAGCAATATCTTTGTAACGATAAGGACTAGACGTAAGTTTTATACCAATTTGCAAACCTTATTAAATGTACAAGTTTTTAAAATAATGGTGGTCTTCGGTGTCATACATTTTTTTTACAGGAGAATTTTTTCAATTTTGGTCCTAACATCGTAAAGAAAAAACTTTTCAACTCAAGATTTTTTTTCTAAGGCAAATAAAACGGTATTCAAAAAAAATGGTATCTTATAACATTAGTAAGCTATTCAGAAATGTTAAATAAAAATCATACCTAAAAATGTCATCATTTGCAGCGACAGCATTAAAAAAGCTTAATTCTGGAAGACAAAATCGTAAAATTCGAAAAAAAATTAATATCCTGGTTACTGTAACGGTTTTTTTTTTAATATTCAAATTAGTTGTTGGAAATTAGGTAAGCTACCTACCCGTTACGTTTGATCCATTATTTACGGGACACCCTGTATAATCACATAAAAAAAAAAATTGGGATTACAAACTTAAATTTGCAATTGGATAATTGACCGAGACGTAGGTACCTATAGGTATGAATGTATGGGAAACATGTTTTTTAACTACGCCACTTTTGCCACGCAAAAGCGATTCGGGCATAGCTACAAACTTTCTGTTTGTGTATTTATATCTGTCTCTAATTAAAACCGTATTTATGCTTGTTTTACCCGTTTTTCATGGTTTCTTTGAATTTGATCGAACACAGCACCGATTAATGCCATTAGGTACCTACCTACCTTAATAAAATTAGGAACGAATAGCTACGTCGCTAGTTTCAACAGCAATTCTCTTTGAAATTTGAGAAAGCTTCTTGGCAGTAGATAATGCCAGCAGGTAAGATCCTTTAATAAGTCCGTGAGACCGTGACTCATATTTTCGCCGAAACGTGTGGGGACATCTGTAGCACGCCGTTGTCAAAGGTGCAGTGTCTACGAAACCGCTACGAATGTCCGTAGCGGGTACTCGTAGCACGCTTGCAACGGCGCGGCGCGGCAGCTACGTGTGAGAAGTTCCTGACGTATTTTGTAGGGTCGTGCTCTAGTATTCTTTAGGGACTAAGTTCACTTTCACGTCGAGGACAACACTGTGACACTTTACTTTCAACTAAGACTACGTAGGTACATGGTCCTCGAGACTAAGGTGCTGTTATGCATTGACCATGGCACACTCGTCTGTAAACTTTTAAGTTTTTTTCACAATGAAAAATAGGCATGTTCTTGTAAATTAGTGTCTATTTACTCCAATAGGTTAATAATACAAATAAAATAATATTTATTTGAAGTTTTAACAGTAAATTAAACAAAGCAAGAGTTAAGAAAGTGGGACAGTTTGTTTGAAATACCGCAATCTATTCTCAGTTTGTAAGTGGAAAAGTTTTTGTTGGTTCCTCCCGTGGGCACTATTTGATTGGTCACGATATAAAGAATCCCAAGTTAGGCCCTTAGGTATGTCGTGTGACACCATTGTGTAATGGGAAGTCGGTAATCGTTAGATATAGGTATATATAGAGGTGTATCTACTAAGTATAATTTTTACCCAATTACGACAAAGAAAAAAGGAGGGTTATGATTTTGACCGGTAGGTATGTATGTATGAATGTTCATCTGTTCCCTCATAACTTCTAAACTGCTTATCATAATTTGACAAATGAGGTATCTTTGGAAGCGCCTTGATCGCCCGCTGTTTATAGGCTATGTGACGTGAATATGGCGCCGTTTAGAGAAAATACAGTGAAGAACTAAAAAAAAATTTTTTTTAACTGCCGTGTTAGGTAGGTATTTAATGAAAGGGCTTAATTAGCACATTTCAAAAATATATATAATGCTAGCTGTTACTCGCGGCTTTGCTTGCATGCACCCGATAATTGGGAATAATTTCTAAAATCACGCCTCAGATGTGAGCCAAACATATTTTCTCTCCAAACCTACCCAAAATACATCATAATAATTATTCTTCTTTAAAAAATGTAAAGCGGCTTCTGCAAATAATCACGAAATTATAACCCCAAAATAATTTAAAGATAAAAAGTAAGTTCAAAAACTAAAACCCGACTACTGAAAATTCACGCTCTAAAAAATATGAAACAAGAAAATATCGAGTCACACGTAATCTATTCGATTTCTGTAACATGACGTGTGACGCCGGATTTTTATTAGTCTGTCTTTTTCAAATTTCAGATGAGAATATTTTCTTGTTTCATACTTTTTAGAGTGTGATTTATCAGTAGTCGGGTTTTAGTTTTTGAACTTACTTTTTTGAATTTACCTAAATAGGGATAGCGTCATAATGTGTCATATACAGAGTGTTTTAGAAAGGTGTGGCAAAAATTAAGGCACAGACCATCAAACTGAACAACTTAAAAAAAAAAAAAAAATCAGTCACCCATACAAAACTTCAATACCTACTCGTCCCAAATGTATGAGACGAATGATAATTTTTTGCGATTATGTTGTAGATCACATGGTGAAAGTGGTTCAGTTTGATGGTCTGTACCCTTAATTTTCACCACACCTTCATAAGACTCATTGTATAGCCTACTCGTAGTTTGGTGGACATTTCTGGTTTTCGGTAGGATACGCTAAGTACGTATAGGACACGTAGGACTAGAGCATAACTAAGATCTTAATTTCATCTACCTACTTTACTAACAGCACTTTTATCTGTATCTTTGAGAAAAGACAAAGTTGCTAAAAGTATTTATTTTTGTATGTGTACATTTAATTATAGATTCTCGCCCGCTTTACCTGGACAGCGGTGTGGAGAGGGCGTTACAATGTGTAAATTATGACACCCGTTTGACCTATTAAAACAAAATAAAAAATTCGGCCCCTATTCTGACGGGGTCCGCCGTCCGGCTGAAGCTTCCACTCGGAATTGGTCTTCGTTTGGCCGTGTAACTTTTATCTAAATCAAAGCTTCAATTAATTAGATAAAACTTTAATAAAAGGAAGTAATATTTGTAAAACATAGGGGGGTGTACAAACAGGTGTTGTAAATATTCGAGTTTATTATTGACTAGCTTTTGCCAGCGGCTTCGCCCGAGTGTATGTTGGAAAATATCTCACGGAAATGTTCAACCGGGAATTCCTTCCTTGTTCCTTGTCTACATTATAAAGGGAATCTACAGAGGTTCACACACACACAAACACACACACACACACACACACACACACACACACACACACAAAGCACAGGCAAAATTTCAGCTTTCTAGGTCCAAGGGTTTGGGCTGGGCGTTGATGAGTCAGTTAGTCAGGACAGGATGATAACCTTACTACTAATGATATAGTAGGTAAAAGACGTGCCTACCGTAGTTTAAATCTAATTTTACTATTCGGTAATTGTAACAAAGATTGAAAGACCATTAATACTCATCTCTAAATTACGAACACCTAAGTATTGAAACCCTTATCAAGTTACTAATTTATTTACAGATTGCCCAGTATTCCGAGAATCTGGTAATTAGTATCTAAATTGACTATTTCCACGAAATGATAGCTAATAATCTTACGGCTAATAATACCAGGAAGAGAATAGACAGGTACTCGCAAATCAATGATCTTGACAGGTATTGCGGTTTCATCAACATTCTCTGAGCTGAATTCCATTTCAGTACGCTCCGCGCTGGTCATTGTTAACTATGGGGCGCAATTCAGTTACAGGTTTGAATATAAATATCCCTTACTCATTATTAAATCGCAGTTAAAAGTTCTTCAACACTTCGGATTTTCTTGGGTTAGTAACAAAGTAATTATTGAACCCTTTTTTATTTAAGGAGTATTCCAGGAGTCAACGCAGATCATTTTATTGGGAATACAGTCGCATTATCCGAATAGCTTCATAATCTAACTATCGAATGGGAAATACCGGGAAATAGGGGTTACATATAAACCAGCTATTATACATTTTCTGGTGCCAGTGACGATTGACTGCTTGCTGTGCCTGACGGCTTGACGTATTCGACGAAGCGACGGATATCTAGCTCAGACCTCAGACTAAATATAAAAAACCCAGGCATAGCGCTGCGAACAATACAGGGAAGCATGCGCAAAACTGCACCTCGCTCTGTGCACGCTCACACGCACACATTTACATCAAACACTAAATTAAACTACACCTCATTACGTGCACACATCATGTTTATGAAACCCGAAACGTGCGGCTTCACATCTCTGTTGACAGCGCTAAATGTCTTGGTTTTTTATTTAGTCTGAGATATCTAGGTGGTGTGTTTTATATGTAAACTTAGATCGAAAGTTCTGTACTGTGGGCGTTTAATCACGAACTTTCATTAAAAGCGAGGGCTTTTGATCTGACTTCCAACTGAAACACTAAAACGTACAAAATTATCTTCGCCCACTGAAATCAGCGGCTGTAAACATAAATAGTGGCATTCTATTCTAGAGTCTAAAGTAAGGAGTAGCGTGACTTTCTCCCGTTTGTGTCACCAACTTTATTTACATCCGTGCGCCAACGCCTGATAAAGTTAAAGTATTAGCTGGATATGTCTACTTACTTGCTCAACTTGGGTGCACGTATGAAAAGCTGCATTTTTATTTTTATCTTTATGAGGAATGAGTAACTCCTTGGAAACTTGTTTCCCTATGTTTTAAGGCTTCTTCTTACTTATGACCATATGTACTATAACCTTGGGTCATTTTAAAAGGTAAGTACCTACATTTATACAGTAAACGTGCCTACATCTATACATCGTCCTAAGGACTATTCTTGCTTTCAGCTCTCGGCCGCTATAGTAACATTTGCTAGCAGATGTGGTCATCGTTTGTACGGGATTTTGTTTTCAAATTGGTCAGATTCAGATTTTCTCGATAGTGCATGAGTCTATACCTATACCTACTCCATTTGCAATAAGATTAGACATTTAAACAGACCTTTTTTACAGTCCGTTCAACCGATTTTGACTTCTATTCCGTAGGCTTAAGGATGGCATTAAAGGCAAAAAGTGGTTGCAATACCAACTGTTTACTGCAGCTGCCATTTTTCATGCCACCAACGTAATAAAAGTTAAAATCGGTTGAACGGACTGTAAAAAAGGTTTGTTGAAATGTCCAATCTTATTGTAAATGGAATGTTAATTAGCTTGGGATTACCGACAGTTAGTTACCTATGTTCAAAATGAAGGAGCCATTACTGTGTCATTTAGAACAAGTAAACTTCTTACTTAGTCCTTTTTATCCCGCGGGAAAGCTTTTCAAAATAATATTTTGGCCAACACACAAAACTGGCAAGCGTGCTGTAAAAGATCGACTGAATAATAGTGAACACATAACTCGACAATGTATTGCAACATGCATTGGACGTGTCAACATTTTGCTGTGAATGGATCTTTATTGTTCGTGTTTCATCGTAATAACAATGTCGAATAAATTGTGCTACAATCAAACATTCGTGGGTAGGTACCTATTATACCTAAGTATTTACATATACAGGGTCAAAATAAATTAGCTAGCGAAACTTTGCAGACGTGATAGGATTGTAAACACGACAAAATAAAACAAAATAAGTTATTTATTTTGAGGGGTTAACGATCTCTGGTAGTTTGTTACTTAAAGTATGAGTTGAAAAAATCTGTTTTCTTTTGTTTTATCGTGTTGAGATATCGATACCCATCACATCTGTGAAGTTTACACAAAAAAAAAACAGTGTTTTGAACTGATAAGTATTTCAAGTGGCTACACTAACTACAGTCGATGACCCCACAAAAAATCATCAAATTAATTTCTTTTCTGTTTTATCATGTTCACATAATTATCGATATCCATTACGTCTGCTGAGTTTAGCTAGCTAATTTAATTTGATTCTGTATTTATGCAAGCACTGTTATGTAGGTAGGTACGCATAGTAGGTATACCTTTGGGGTATAGACCGCAAAATTCCCGCTTGGAGTTGCAGACACCAGCACCCTAATTGCGTAACACACTCGATCGGAATTTGAATAATTTTGAAACAAATTGCTAATACATTTCTTCAAATGTTCGAAAAATTTGTCTGCTCAACAACGTAAATAACGCAATGAATGTTGTTGAACTGTCAAAATTAAAGCAACTCCGATTGATAATTTGCTACGCAATTAGGGTGCAGACCGTTATACAATACAATACAATACAATATATAGACTCTAAGTTTAGATACTTTTATTAACCGACTTCAAAAAAAGGAGATTTCTCAATTCGACCGTATATATATTTTTTACTAGGTAGGTAAGTACCTAATTATGTTCAGTCTAGTCATCAAACAGGTAATTTAGCAGAGACGGTTAGGCACAAATGCACCAACATACTGATTAAAAAAGAAACAGCTGTTCCCTACATTTTGACGAGTTATGCGAACATTAATGTAGGGAACAGTTGTTTTTTTTCGCGATTTCAGAATTGGTCCCAAGTAAAAGTTGTTCATAATGATGAGTACAATGACCCCTTAAGAGTTTGTGCGTTATTTAAGTTACACCTTGTGTAAGATGATAAAGTAAGGTTGAAAGTAAAGATCAAAAAGGAAACGCTACTCGTGTTGTTTTGAATGCTAGTAGCTGTACAGTATTTTAATCAATAGATAAAGATTGTCACTGGCTTTCATCATTTTCAACCCACTCAGGTTCGATCTCCGGTGATAGGTAATAGGTCTTTACCTATGAAATTGCCGTTTTGTATGAAAATAAACGAATTTTTTTCATGCATTTTTTATTTGTATTAATCGAAGTAATCACCCATGCAATCAATGCATCTTTGCCAACGCAGTGGCAGTTTATTGATGCCCTTCTTAAAGAAATCAGCTGGACGGGAGGCAACAAATTCTTCAAAGGCATTTTGTACTGCCTCTCGGGTATTGAATTTTTTTCCCGCCAAGAAGTTATCCAAATTCTGGAAAAAGTAGTAGTCTGTAGGCGCAAGGTCTGCTGAGTAGGGCGGATGACGGAGAGCTTCCAACCCCAGTTCTTGCAACTTGGAGACCGTCTGCTGTGCAGTATGAGGTCGCGCGTTGTCGTGCAGGAGCAGCGGAGACGAGCGATTGACCAATGCTGGTTGGAGATGTGCCAGCTTCTCCATCATTGTGTTCAGTTCTTCACAGTACACATATGAAGTAATGCTCACCCCGTTTGGTAAGAAGCTGTGATGAATCACACCGGCGCTAGACCACCAAACAGTGACCATCACTTTTCTAGGGGTAAGTTTTCGTTTAGGGCATTGTTTAGGTGCTGAACCAGGATCCAACCAACTTGCTGAGCGCTTGCGGTTATCAAACAGAATCCATTTTTCATCGCAGGTAATAATGCGGTTCAAAATTCCTTCATTTGTGTGTCTGTTGAGCAGTGCAAGGCACGTCTCGACGCGTACTTCGCGCTGGGGATCATTGAGTTCGTGGGGCACCCATTTGTCAAGCTTTTTTACCTTGCCAATTTGACGCAAATGGACCAATATTGTTTTGACGCTAACGTCGAAAGCTGCTGCTAATTCAGCCGTAGATTGTGTATCATCAGCTTCCACAATCGCCTTTAATTCGTCATTGTCGACCAAAGTCTTCGGACGACCGCGAGGTTCATTTTTCAGGTCGAAATTTCCAGAACGGAAGCGAGCAAACCAATAACAAGTGGTGCGTTGGTTTGTAATGTTAGCTCCGTAAACGTCATTGATGTTGCGTGCCGCTTGTGCCGCGTTGCTGCCACGACGGTACTCATATTCCATAATTACTCGAATTTTTAACGTATCCATGATGACGAAAAAGATTGAAATGCGATGAAAATGTAACACTAATCAATAAACAAATGACTACTTTTGGAAAAAAAAATCCATGTTTTTAAAATTAAATTAATTTGAAATTAGAATTCTCAGCCAAACAAAAATTATTTTGATTTGAAATGGCCTGCTAAATACTGCAGAACGGCAATTTCATAGGTAAAGACCTAATATTAAAAATCACCGCTCCGTAGGTATCTACTGATTGAGCAGTAGCAATAGAGAGTGAGTCGCCAATAAAGGTCAGCAAATAATACAGGATAAGCTGCAAGGATAAGGACAAGCTGCTGCTGCTGCTGCTGCTGGGCTGTATAAGGTAATACAGCTGGGGCTTAGATCAGGGATCGCGAAAGATTCCTTTAACGTTTGTTTATGTTGAATGCAATGAAATTTAACAACCGACTTCCAAAAAAAACACTGTCAAGTGAAAAATAACTTTAATTTCGGAAGTCGATGTCTTTGGATCTGCATTTTAGTTTTTTGCCACCGATTTCCAAAATTAAAGTTATTTTTCTTTCAAACAAAAAAAGATTTTCAAAATATGTCCACAATTGACGGAGACATCGGTGGACATACATAAAAAAAAAAATACATAAAGTCGAACATAATATAACCTCCTCCTTTTTGGAAGTTGATTAAAAAAAAAAAGAGGCAGATATGTTTACTAGCGCGCGCGTCATGAGGACTCGAAAACGTCCGAATTGGGACGTTTTGTCTTTAATCCGCATTTCAAAACTAAGCGCTGCGTAGTCACGTGTCACAACCAGATTTTAAACGTTGTCGGTCGGTTACTTTGAACGTAACATCTCTATCTGGTGTAGGTATAATACTTCTAACATTGGTTGAATCGTTTGCATTCCCTTTACACGATCTTGAGTAGGTACAGATACACTGAACTATCTACTCCGCCTATAAAAGCTGGCCGTTGATTAAAAATGAATACTTAATTTCACTTTACAGAAGGCGTTAATATTTTATAGATACGCACTGTTAATAAAAGCGGTATAATGGTAGGTGTGCCGTAGGTAGCCACGTTACCACCGTCAATACAATAATTATCGGATAATAGTTACCGCGCCGATGTTAAAACTTGCGTAATTAGGGCAAATTACTATTATAAACTGCGTAAAAGTATCGAATTATTCAATTGAACTTTTCTCATTAAAACAGCGCCGTTGAGTCGGTTGAGCTGACAGAATTTTATAATAAGAAAGTAAAGATGATCTGGATGGAAGCTTATTTTGGATTATCTACTGTTGAAACTATACGCATATTCTAGGTATACGCTTTTGGTCTACGGGTGAACTTGGACAAAACCCAAGTTATGTTCAACGAACACGTTACTCCGGGATCGATTGCTGTCAATGGTAGTTCTCTCAAGGTTGTTCGAGAATGAGAATACGTTTAACTCGGGCAAACTTTACAGTTTGGTATGAACAACTTTCAACTTTGGCTAATAGAAGAATTCAGCTGGGCTGGGCAGTATTTGGGAAGCTTCATCGCGTCTTCTCGTCTCGTATTCCACAGAGCCGTCTAAGGTCTTCAATCAGTACGTCCTGCCTGTTATAACTTAACGGAGCCGAAACGTGGGTACTCACGATACGGCTGGTCCATAAATTCAAGGTCGCTCGGCGAGCTATGGAACGGGCTAGGCTTGGAGTCTTTCTGAGGGATCGAATCCGCAACGAAGTGATCCGGCAGACAACCAATGTTGTCGACGTAGCTTACAGTCATGTTGATAATGATGATGATACCTGATAAAACAATTTGATATTTAATTAGTTAAAAGTAAAAACAAAACAAGACGCAAATAAAAAAAAAATAAAAAAATTAAATGCTTGTATAAATTCTGTTAGATAAGAACTCAGATAGTGATCAATAGAAAATATGAGAAAAAAAAAATGGCTGTTTCTGTAAGAATAGCGGAATGGTTTTATCAGCATCCCCATACATAGTTTGCGATTTTGAATACTTAGTTACGTACTCTTTATAAAATATAAAGAATACATTGAACTATTTAGATATACCTACCAATTTAAAAAAAATATTTTGTTCGAAATATAATTACCTATTATGTATCGTAAATTATGCATGTTGATGATCTGACATTAATGTCCCTAGTGAAAATATGTGTTTAAAACATAGAAATATAATTATTATATCTATGATTGAAACTTTAGTGCACAAAAGTGGACTGTCTGACTTCGGAAGTACAGTGATTAGGTACTGTATTAAGGGGGACACAACCTGGTACTGAATTCAAATAGGTTACCGTTGCATCACCTTATTACATTGTAAGTAGCCTATTTTTCTTATGGTTTTTAGGGTTCCGTAGTCAACAAGGAACCCTTATAGTTTCGCTATGTCCGTCCGTCTGTCTGTCCATCCGACCGCAGCTTAGCTCAGAGACTCTTAGTACTAGGAAGCTATAATTTGGCATGGATATACATATTCATCACGCCGACAAAGTGGTAAAATAAAATCATGAAAAAAAAAACATTTTCAGGGTACCTTCTGTACAGGTAAAGTGGGGATGTTTTTTTTTCTCGTCTACCCCATGGTGTGGGATGTTGTTGGATGGGCCTTAAAAAATATTGTGGCTATGTGAAAACAATTTTTCGATTTAGGGATCCGTTTCTGAAATATTAAGCTTAAAGTGCTAATTTTTGTTAGATTCAAGTGTCCCCCCCGCCAGCTAAACGGTTAGTTTTGGATGGGTGAAAAAATTCACGGTAGTAGTATATATAACGAAATTAAAAGGAAAACTATCACAGCTAAGAAGCTTTTCAAGTTTACGAGTAATAGTCAACCAACTTGTAAAATGTACTTGAAACAGCAAAAATTTCGTACAAATTCCATTAAAAATTACTTATATAACGTTGTTAGTTGTGTAAAGCAGGTAGTAAATGCAAGTTTATCAACCATGTAAAAATATACAAAAATAAAATCATAACATTCTTATTAATAATGATTTCTAAATTAATAATATTTACGCTCGAATAACGATGGGCGGCGGCGTGCACTACGGAACACTATTACTGCGCGTGTTTAGACACGCACTTGGCCAGTTTTTTTTATTATTTAGAATAACGGGATGTACCTATGTAGGTAAGAAACGTTTTTTTTTAAACTGATTGCAGTTTTCACGGATTTTTCACCGTTGGCATACAAACTACAACGTTTACAAACTTAGAAAAAGTAGGTTACTTAATGCGTGACATAGGTCCATATGCTCCAAATTGGTAAGTAGGTTACTTAATGCATAACATAGGTCCCTAAACTGCAAATTGTTTCTTTGCATTTTTTTCACGGATTTTCCACCGTTGGCATACAAACTACAACGTTTACAAACTTAGAAAAAGTAGGTTACTTAATGCGTAACATAGGTCCATATGCTCCAAATTGGTAAGTAGGTTACTTAATGCGTAACATAGGTCCCTAAACTGCAAATTGTTTCTTTGCATTTTTTTCACGGATTTTTCACCGTTGGCATACAAACTACAACGTTTACAAACTTAGAAAAAGTAGGTTACTTAATGCGTGACATAGGTCCATATGCTCCAAATTGGTAAGTAGGTTACTTAATGCATAACATAGGTCCCTAAACTGCAAATTGTTTCTTTGCATTTTTTTCACGGATTTTCCACCGTTGGCATACAAACTACAACGTTTACAAACTTAGAAAAAGTAGGTTACTTAATGCGTAACATAGGTCCATATGCTCCAAATTGGTAAGTAGGTTACTTAATGCGTAACATAGGTCCCTAAACTGCAAATTGTTTCTTTGCATTTTTTTCACGGATTTTCCACCGTTGGCATACAAACTACAACGTTTACAAACTTAGAAAAAGTAGGTTACTTAATGCATAACATAGGTCCCTAAACTGCAAATTGTTTCTTTGCATTTTTTTCACGGATTTTCCACCGTTGGCATACAAACTACAACGTTTACAAACTTAGAAAAAGTAGGTTACTTAATGCGTGACATAGGTCCATATGCTCCAAATTGGTAAGTAGGTTACTTAATGCATAACATAGGTCCCTAAACTGCAAATTGTTTCTTTGCATTTTTTTCACGGATTTTCCACCGTTGGCATACAAACTACAACGTTTACAAACTTAGAAAAAGTAGGTTACTTAATGCGTGACATAGGTCCATATGCTCCAAATTGGTAAGTAGGTTACTTAATGCATAACATAGGTCCCTAAACTGCAAATTGTTTCTTTGCATTTTTTTCACGGATTTTCCACCGTTGGCATACAAACTACAACGTTTACAAACTTAGAAAAAGTAGGTTACTTAATGCGTAACATAGGTCCATATGCTCCAAATTGGTAAGTAGGTTACTTAATGCGTAACATAGGTCCCTAAACTGCAAATTGTTTCTTTGCATTTTTTTCACGGATTTTCCACCGTTGGCATACAAACTACAACGTTTACAAACTTAGAAAAAGTAGGTTACTTAATGCATAACATAGGTCCCTAAACTGCAAATTGTTTCTTTGCATTTTTTTCACGGATTTTCCACCGTTGGCATACAAACTACAACGTTTACAAACTTAGAAAAAGTAGGTTACTTAATGCGTGACATAGGTCCATATGCTCCAAATTGGTAAGTAGGTTACTTAATGCATAACATAGGTCCCTAAACTGCAAATTGTTTCTTTGCATTTTTTTCACGGATTTTCCACCGTTGGCATACAAACTACAACGTTTACAAACTTAGAAAAAGTAGGTTACTTAATGCGTGACATAGGTCCATATGCTCCAAATTGGTAAGTAGGTTACTTAATGCATAACATAGGTCCCTAAACTGCAAATTGTTTCTTTGCATTTTTTTCACGGATTTTCCACCGTTGGCATACAAACTACAACGTTTACAAACTTAGAAAAAGTAGGTTACTTAATGCGTAACATAGGTCCATATGCTCCAAATTGGTAAGTAGGTTACTTAATGCATAACATAGGTCCCTAAACTGCAAATTGTTTCTTTGCATTTTTTTCACGGATTTTCCACCGTTGGCATACAAACTACAACGTTTACAAACTTAGAAAAAGTAGGTTACTGAATGCATAACATAGGTCCCTAAACTGCAAATTGTTTCTTTGCATTTTTTTCACGGATTTTCCACCGTTGGCATACAAACTACAACGTTTACAAACTTAGAAAAAGTAGGTTACTTAATGCGTGACATAGGTCCATATGCTCCAAATTGGTAAGTAGGTTACTTAATGCATAACATAGGTCCCTAAACTGCAAATTGTTTCTTTGCATTTTTTTCACGGATTTTCCACCGTTGGCATACAAACTACAACGTTTACAAACTTAGAAAAAGTAGGTTACTTAATGCGTGACATAGGTCCATATGCTCCAAATTGGTAAGTAGGTTACTTAATGCATAACATAGGTCCCTAAACTGCAAATTGTTTCTTTGCATTTTTTTCACGGATTTTCCACCGTTGGCATACAAACTACAACGTTTACAAACTTAGAAAAAGTAGGTTACTTAATGCGTAACATAGGTCCATATGCTCCAAATTGGTAAGTAGGTTACTTAATGCGTAACATAGGTCCCTAAGCTGCAAATTGGTTCTTTGCATTTTTCACGGATTTTCCACCATTGACATACAAACTACAACGTTCACAAACTTAGAAATAGTACATTACTTAATGCGTAACATAGGTCCATTGCTCCAAATTGGTAAGTAGGTTACTTAATGCATAACATAGGTCCCTAAGCTGCAAATTGGTTCTTTGCATTTTTTTCACGGATTTTCCACCGTTGCCATACAAACTAAAACGTTTACAAACTTAGAAAAAGTAGGTTACTTAATGCGTAACATAGGTCCCTAAGCTGCAAATTGGTTCTTTGCATTTTTTTAACGGATTTTCCACCGTTGCCATACAAACTAAAACGTTTACAAACTTAGAAAAAGTAGGTTACTTAATGCGTAACATAGGTCCCTAAGCTGCAAATTGGTTCTTTGCATTTTTTTAACGGATTTTCCACCGTTGCCATACAAACTACAACGTTTACAAACTTAGAAAAAGTAGGTTACTTAATGCGTAACATAGGTCCATAATGCTCCAAATTGGTTCTTTGCATTTTACCTACAGTGTCAAATAACCAAAATTCTAAGAATGAACATGTATTTTTTCTTTAGCTTATTTGAGATTACTGAAAAAGTCATGGTTCCCATGCATTGCTGATAGCCAGTCATATCTACTCACATCACACATGATATATGCTACAACCAAAATATTCGTCGACTGAGCTTTGTTTACTACAAACGTGACCTCAAAGGACGTAGGTGAAACATTTCACATTAACGACACAGAAGTTATCTCGTGCCATTGTCAAATCGTGACATCTTAGTTAACAGGGTTTTGTGACTCAAACCACGTGCGAAGAGTTACTACTATCGACTTTGGTACGATCCAACTTGCCACCACTTCGGTACAGTTCGCAGTTTGACAAGTAATTAATTCTAGAGGTACGTGGCTAGTAGAAACTAACGAAATTATGTGCATTTTTGAATAACTTTAAATATTTTAATATTTTGAATCAGCGTAGATTCAATGAGGTATAATATGTAACTTTGAAACACAGATTTGTTGCTCATCTTTTAGGTGAATATGTGAGGCTAAGTGAAGATACATGTTACTTGGTTCACATTTTGAAATAAAACACTGAGTTATATTTCAAATGGCATCAACCCTTCGTGTAGGTATCACCACCCCTCACAAAGCCATACAGCTGTAATGATTTACAGTTGGAAACAATACAGTGCACAAACAACGCCAGGACAATTCGTTTTCCTTCGTTCATTTTTACAACTTGATGATACTTGTGACTTTGCACTTGTACTATTATGTGTTATGTGCTTTGCATTGGAAAATGTTGAATTAAAAAGAACATAATGTTTGCACAGTATTAATACTACGATAAATGACTTTTAATGATTTTAAACTGAAGATCACGTGTAAACGAGTAGTTTCGAAAAAAAAATATATTAAATTAGATTTTTTTTTCAATAACTTAATATGTGAATATTTTAGATTATGTTTATATTACATAGTGTAATTAATTTGTAAAGTTATGTCTAACGCGGATAATAAACTGAGAGTTGGCATATATCTGCGTCTTAACATCTTATACTCTCCTGTAAAAAGTAAGCTTTCAGTCTGACTAGTCAAATATGGTTACAAATAGAAATGAAGTGAATTATCAGGTTCAATCACGAACATACAAGTGTAATGAAATGATCTAAATCAATATTTACTTATTCACACTGTTTTTATATGATGAAATCTTATCAAGTTCAAGTTCTTTATTCAGTAACAATTTACATTGCGTTCGAATATAATTCAGCATGAAACATAGTATTAGGTAAATGTACAAATATAAAAATACATACAAATCAGTTTAAATTAGAAAATATTATAAGTATCTATAGATTAAAAAATAAACGATAAATATTGTAAAAATACCATGCAAACTGTTGACTAGGATCTCTATAGTATATAGCTCCACAGGCTTGTATTACAGTTTATTACGGAACAAAAAAGTAAATATAATAATGCTCCGTTCAGGCTTCAATCGCTGAATGGTTATTACTAGGAAGGGCAGCCGGAGGTATTATCTCTCGCGCTTGACCGAGCTTCGATCACTGCTTCGCCGACTCCCAAAGCCTTGTTAAGGCCTAATGACACGAGCACAACCGAAATCTCCACTTATTTATACCTTTCAACGCTAAGATACGCTCTCGAAATGATTCAGGTGATAATCGAGTGAACGCTTTATTATAGGTAGATGGTTCAAGGGCTAACGTGATAATATATCAACAATTTATTCGCTTGTTGTCATTGTTGCTCGAATTTCGTGTAAACTCGTCTATTACACTTACAACATTGGGTCCATGTAGGTATAGAAGACCAATCCCTTAATCTTTTACGATATATTGGATACTAGGAAGTAACTAATGAGATGTCATGTAATGTCATTTGTAGCGGAAACTCGGAAAATACACTTTTCCTTAATCAAAAAAATACATCGTTTTAGTAACATTTTTTTTTTATAATGACGAAAAAGACAATTCGATTGTCAATTAAAGATGGCACCAAACCCAAAATAGAGTGTTCCAATATTTACGTTCAGTACAGCCTAAAGAGTTGGTATACGTCGTGCCAGCAATCAAACACAGATATCATCCACCTCGTAGATCTAATAAATGTCCCGTGTGCGCGCGAACGGAGGCGTACCTCCACCTGAATTATGGACTATTTCATGTTTTTTTTTGTTTCACAAACACATACTTTGCTCACGTACTTCAAGGTATTTGTAATGCAGATTTTTCTTCTGAACGTATTGTCAATTTAGGAACTGTAGATTAGATGTTTCGGAAGGCGCATGACTGTTCCACACATAACTAATTATACGCTTGTGTTGCGAGTTTTATTTTCCTCTGTCGTTGTTATGACATAATACAGTGAAGGTATTTTGGTGGTTGTCTATGTTGTTAATGCGCTTATCCTGCATTGTGTTCCCATATTGCGTCAAGCATTAATCTCCTGTAGGTATGTTCGTTATGGGGTATGTAGGAGAAGCTTTAAGCCATATTGTCTATGCACGGCATAAACTAGCGGATTAATATGTTTTTTTTTTCAGGGATTAATAGATATAAAATATATATATCTATTAATCCCTGAAAAATTATACCGTTACAGGTGTAAAATAGCAAGTTCAATGAAAAGGAACTTTCAACAACATTTATTGATGTTATGATTCATTAATCATATTTAATGATATTTATGCTCCCATAAATAAACTGTCAACAAATACTAGGTGATGGCAGATCCGTAACTCATTTCCTCTTCCTGTTACAAGTATAACTTATATTCTGACACGGGCGCGACCTACATAAAAGTTTTGGATTAAGTACAACGCAGCTCAGCCGGCTGGCAAAACGTACGAATAGATAATTTACTGTTAGGTGACCTTCAGCGGATTTCAGTGGGAGATATGAGAAGGGGAGTTGCGCCGGGAAGACAATGTCGTACATATTTTAAGCGGGCACGCCCCGTTCGCACAAAGGCGTAATTTATAGGGCCGCGCGGAGACGGGTGCCTGAGTTATGTCCCGACGATAGCGACGAGCTTTTAACTGCCTAATGGAGCGATTTACTCAGACCACCTTGCGCCCGCGCCCGCTCCGCTGTTTACACTGAAGTACGAATTGGGCAGATAACGACGGTGGAATTAATTCTTGTTTGTACCTGTTACAAAAAGATGGATATTTCCGTGATCTTCAAATTGTATGAATAATGAATATCCTGTGGTGTTATATTGGTATACTAGACGCTGAAGTACGTTGGTAGTCTGGCGACGGCGTGTCGGGTGGAGCGCTCGGAGTATTGAAGAGCAACGCGAAAAGTTTTTCAATAAAACATAGCCCTCTGAGACAACATTTCAATGGAGCGCCGTGCGATGTTTACGGCCCGAGCGCCACCGCGCCGCGCGCTCCTCTACACTCTGCAGAACAATCCAATCCGAAGGTATTGATCAAATTGTGCGGATACACATACGTGTGTAGCACAAACCAATTGAAACAAATAAATGCAATTTCAGTCCCTTAGGCTAAAGCTTAACACATAATACTTTTCTGTACCTCACATTCATTTTTTATCCGTCTGCTAAATCATTTTTGTTTTCGAGCGACAACAAAGATTAAGGAAGTCTTGTGATCTTGCAAAATTCAACGAAAATTGGTTTTTTAGAGTTAAATGCGTATTTTAAGTTTGTCAATGTGAGCAGCTAGATGATGTTCACCAATGGATATTTTGTTATTTATTTATTAGTAAAAATATAAAAGCTCATTTAAATCTTAAAAGCCCGGTAATGACATGTCATACTTTGTTATTACAGGAAAAATCGAATAAATAACAAAATAACGATTTTACGTCAGAAACGGCTCCTGTTTTTCTTCCAACTTCCGGCATGTAAGAGTCTACAAGTTGAACAACACACTTTTATTCATTTTCCTGAAAGAATCTGAAATAGCTGCCACGTACAAAACTGCATGATTCGCGAGAAAGTTAGTGCGGGGTCGCTCTGTTAGGTACTTACATTATTTTATTTATAATCAGCATATTCTTGGATTAATTTTACGTTCCTTAGCTTTATGAGCTTTAATGAGACAAAATTATAATTTATGAAGAGTGAAACGCGTTAGATATTACAAAATTATATTATGACATAAAATATTAGATACTTTTTAGCAAAATAAAGCATGTAGTTATTGTTATCTGCCGTATCCATATAAATTGTATTTTAAGCTGTAAAGCCTGAGTGTGTTATTTTCATAAGTGCAAAATATGGTAAGGCTCTCATATCGAACCAACAGAGAAGTGTGCAATGACCTAGATGCTTGTTGCATTTTCATCCGGCGGCGTTTCCTTAGAACACTTACATTGCTGCATATGTTATGATACTTAGAACATACATGTATGTGTGAGTGAAAGATCAGAAAGATCCGTGTGTTTTGTGAGCGCTCGCTGTAGTCGGCTTTTGTTGCGCGTTTTACATTGCAGGTCAAGTGCAATCCTCGGAGATTGCTGCAGGCTACGCGCGGAATAACGTAAACCATTTGGAGAGCCTAACGACCGAACATGTTTCAAACTCACGTATTATAATGATTTTAATACCTATTACCCTCATCAAGTCTACGAAACTCTATTCAATAAGACAACTTAAGTAATGGAACAGAGCATCGGATAATAATTGTCGTAACAAGTGATTCTCAATTGTCATTAGAAGAAACAATTAGGTCGGAAGTGGATTACTGAGGGTGATTGCGTCGCGGAACGAGGTATTTGTGTCACATCGAGCGATCGATCCGCCCACTCCCAGCCAATTACTGCCGATACACGACCGAATATTGTTCTCGATACAACCGATACAGCGAACACTGTGGGGTTATACTACAGCGGGTACATTCACGCGAACTCACGATCTCTACTTGAAGCTCTCGGGCGGGCGCGAGGCGACGCCGCGCGATGTGGCTCGCTAGTTGCGCCTTTGTCACGGATATCTGCACTCCAATGTTTTGACGATAACCCAATTGAATGTTCGTGATCTGATCACAAAACGTCTACTGTGCGTTTTTTATTTTCCTTCGCAGCGAGATTCTGTTGAAATGTGATACCAAGTTCGGTTTTGTTCTGGCAAAATATATAAAGGTTTACGACGTGGGAAACCTTACATACTTTGGCCGGTCTCATCTTTCATTGGTTAATTACGACCTGTTTGTTTTCTTATTTTATGTTTGCACAATTTTAAGCCACATATTATTTACTTCACTTCACTCGCTTCGATATCACTTCGATCTAGCAATGCGTTTAATTAAAATAACATTGTTTTTTTTTTAAAATAAATAATTTTATTTCTATTATTGACCGAGCGACCGTAGCGAGCGAATCGTCTCTGCTTCAAGTCTGACAAAATTTTCTTTCGTCTGTCTGTTTGTTGCTACTCCTTTACAGGTCGTATTTTACAACCGATCTGGAAGAAACTTGGACGTTTTGTGAATTTTTAGAATTTTTTTGTCGTCGGGGATTTTTGATTGGAGGATACTTCCTCCAAAAAGGGGCAAAAAGGGGGCTACTGGTTATGTCCGCCTTAAGAGATAAAAATACAAAAAAAAAAACACACAAAAATACACAAAAATACACAAAAATACACAAAAATACACAAAAATACACAAAAATACACAAAAATACACAAAAATACGGGAATTGCCCCTCTGAGGGGCAATTCCCGTATTTTTAACAACGTTCGCAATCTCATCTCAGTCTCAATCTCTCAAAAAGTAGGTATATAGCGTTTACCGACATTTTTGACATTTGATTGTCGCTGGCATGAAATTGCGACTTGAATTTGAACGTTTTAAGGTGAGTACGAGAATTAGCCTTCAGATTTCGATGGTACTTTTTTTTATTTGAAAGGTACTACTTTAAATTGAACTCATAAAAAAATTGGTAAAGATCTGATGAAGATCATCGGGTGATGAGCAGAATAGCTCCTCAAAATGCAGTAAATGACTCATTTTTAGATTTCTACCTCGGTTATCCCTACCCAGTAGTTAACTACTAGGTAGGGGTAACCGAGGGGGTTTGAAACAGAGGTAATTTGAAACTGCACTGATTTCGCGGACCTTAAAACCGCTAGGCAAATCAGTCGCTTCCTGCCATCCGCGGGCCCCATTGTTTGCGTCCGTGACTCAAGTCGCGTGATTGTGTCGTTGTGGCTGCCACGTCTCAAAAATAGTAAAAAGTAAGTTTTAAACGTTTTTTTAAAGATACCTATATTTTCATAAAGCGGTTAGATTTTGGCTTGGGTTGTATATATGTTTCGAAAGCTCATTAACTAACGATTGAAATCATGTCGCTGGTAAAACTAATTTCTTTGTGTTTTACTCGTACTCCTTGGTTTTTATTTGTGTAAAGCCTGGGAGGATTTTTCTCACTGAGGGGATTTGAAACAGACTTTTTCAACTCACCTCGTTAAAGTGTTGTATGGATGATTTGCTAATACGGTGAGGTTTGTTTTTTTTTTTGTTAATTTTGTTTCAAAAGGCCTACTGATTATAAACGATAGAGTGATTGAAGTTTGGCGAGATGCGCAATATACGAGCTCGCCGCAGAAGAAGTAACATTGCGTCAGAAAAGTCCCCGTGATGCGGCTGCGAGTTACACGTAATAATTCAGTACAAAATATCGTTAAATATGTAATTAATGTTTTATTTTAATTATAACTACTTTTAAATTATATCGTTTCTATTTTACAACCCTTAATTCTACTCAAATATCAACTGTTTCAACTCACCTCGACCACTGTTTCAACTTACCTCGGAGTGACGGGAGTTGAAAAAAAATTACTTGTTATATTAAAGTTCATACTAACACGTTCTTTGTGTTAGATATTTGAAATTGTACGAGTAAGACTATCGATTGGCACTAAACTCTTAAGATTTGTGTTTGTAAAATTTTGTTTAGGAAGTAAAATGTAAAAATTGTGTCAACTCCCTTCGGTCTTCGGTCAAGGATTGATGAAGCTCCTGGGACCACCTTCTCATCACAAAACTAGAGAATTCTGAAAATAATTATTAGAACTATCTAAATCGTTAATTGTTGTTAGTTGCGGGCTTGTGGGTTAGTTTATTTCTGTTTAATTATCGTCTTGCCACTTGCCATCATTTTTTTGGCTAAACACGGTAGCTTCAAAAAAAAAAAACATGGTAAATGTCCCGTTTTAAACAACTTTAGTGGTATATAAATTTTTGCAAAGAAGTTTGTGCTCGCGAGGTCTACTTTTAAATCTAATGGAAATATATCACATGCGGCAGCCCTCGCTTACTCTCCTCGTCGAAACCGTTGCCATTTCCGCCTTCGCTGTTGCACCCAAGCAGTTAAACTAGCGATGACCACCGTCAGACGGAAGGACTGATAAAGCAATAAGCCCGAGGCGTCATAAGCGCTGGAGTATCGCGATAACGATAAAGACGATAAGGGTATTGAACGGCCAGTAGAAAATGTACCGCCAGTCGGAGTCAAAGTGATTGCCGAGGAGGACTCTTTATAGTTGTTATCACATCCAGTAATTGCTATGCCTGGTAACTTGGAACCGAAGAAAGTATTCCCTCCGTTAAATGAGTCCACTGATTCAAGCGACTCGGAGCAGGAGACAGCTCGAAGAAGTTACGGCCTTTCAAGTGGCGTTCCTGAGGAACCTGTGACATCAGACGAGGACTCCGATGACTCTGGGGGTGGCGGCGGCAGGTTTTCACGAGTGTTTGTGGTTAACCCAGATTCTGATGACTCGTCTTCAGAACCGGAGGATAACGCTGACAGTAGTGGCATAAACTGTGATGATTCCTATGATATGGAATCCGACAGGTAGCGGTTGAGGTGGTTAGACAAGATGAAGTGAATGTTAGTGCCGTTAAATCAAATGGAAGTTTTTCATCAAGATTCTAAACTCAAACATTGGGCTTTGGAGGCAGTTAATTTTACAGACAAGTATTCTGTTAGTTGTTACGAAGATAATAATGTTGAGGACAGCAACCATGAAGGATCCTGAAAATGTAACTTCTTTGACGAAAATATGCTTCCAAGTGAACCGTGTGAAAGATTTAACACTTTTAATATAAGTTGTAGCTCGAGTTCGACTCAAGATCTAGATAAGAAAAATAACAAAGACAGTGACGTTAATAATTATTAATATTAAAGTATAATCATGTGATAACACAAACTATCGCGTCATTAGCGGATGTGAAAGAAAACTTATCATAAAACACAATAATAACTTATTGATATCTGCAAAAATTAATTATACTCATTGACTAAATTAACTTTGATATCTGTATCTGCGAGTTTTCATGTAATAAAATAGTAACGAAGTCGAAACTGTACAATGAATATACCTATTTGAAAAAAGTAATTGCTGCGAGTTATGGAAACGAGTCTGATACCGAACATATAGTTTTTAGAATTTTTGTCCGTTTGTCTGTTTGTGTACATGTTTATGTCCGGCGCAAAAACGGCTGAACGGATTCGGATGAAATTTGGCATACAGATAGTAAGACCTGGATTAACACATAGGGTACCTACTTTTAATCCGATATTTTCCGACATCACCGCGGACAAAAGCATAAGCCAGCTTGAACTCATAGATTGAAAACAATTGCTTTTAAAAATCATCTAAGTATTCAAAATGAATGCGCGGAGTTACAAACGTTATTATTATACTTAGTTTTGATACTAGCGGCTTTATTTAATAAAATAATGGAATTAACTGATTATTTTGTACATTTTATTCCGTCCCGCAACCAATGAATGCTAAAATAATTGTGGAACATTAGTGGGGGCCATGTAATTTAATTGCACGCGGGCACAATTGATATTTATTGCTGCAGCATACTTTACCCACATTTTTATACCTACTGTTTCCGCTTACAAAGTTATACTTACCGTAATATCGTACAAATTGTGAAATTAACTTTTTGCCTTTTACCCTGTTAAAAGATTTTGTCTAGTGACTTTAAAAAAATATGTTTAAAATGTGTAAGTACCATTCATTTAATTATTTTTACACTGAATCAGTTAGTACTATAAAAGGTACCTATCAGCTTAATAGAACTGTCTGAACTTTTGGTTCCAGCCATAAACGTACCATCGCGGACATTTTGCGGTGAACCACTTTTCAATCTTATTTCCTTAGCAGTAAGGTCGAAAAGTGGTTCACAGCAAACATTCGTGATGGTACCTTGTAGGTATAGGTAGGTACATATGCCTACAAACCTCAGGCAGCCCTAGATACAGTAAAATATAGTTTCACATGTCACCAATACAAATATTCTTTTTGTCATCGGCTGTCACTGGCTTTTTGATACGAATGTATGGACAAAGAGCCGTATCAATCAGGCCATGAATAAATAAAGCAAGAACCTTTTACAGAGAGAGAAAAACAATGTAACCGGAGTAGTTTTGAGTGAATTAAACAGTGACGAAAAGGGATTGACTCGAAGACGGTCAGCGATTCGGATTTTCCAGGTTCCTACGTTAATGCCGCGAATTCCAATTAATTTATTCAGATAGTACGTTTGTAGTGGAACTTTATTTGTGATAGGTTCTGCGGCAACAGCAGGTTGAGCTTTCTTGACAGACATAGCTGATGATGAGAAGGTTTTCTTCTTTGTTTTTAATAGAAACACTGATTTAACTTTTTGAACACCATCATCACTCATATTAGTTTGCAAAACTAGTTTCGCATTAATTTTATTATATGTATAAGCATATCATTAATGTAAATGTTCCTTATAGTGGATCTCCTAATTGCTATGTCGTAGCCATATCTTAGAATGGCATATTTGTTTCATGAAATGGCATAACCACTTCTGATTGGTCATTGTCACAATGACATACAAGCTACTTGCATTATTCAGTGCAAGCTAGTTAATAGCAAGTGTATTTCTGGATTTAGGTTGATAAAGAAATTACAGGGTCAACTATACCTACCAAGTAACTCAACAACTTTACTAACTATGAAGGACAAACGAGCATAAATGACTAACCTAAATATGACTAAAGTCATACAAAACTAAAGCATTACAGAAATATATTTATCAAACTCTGTGCCTCTATTTTTTTTTATAAATGAACGAAAGACGTCACTGGCTTATTTTTTGACATTTCATATTTTCTTACTGAAACACATCAAACGCCGTTTGCATATATTTTATCCCATAAAGAGGCTTTTAGGCATAATCTCGTGTTTACAAACTCATGGTGGGTTCTATATCTCTCATAATATATTCTCCAAGTCTGTGACGATGGCAAAAAAAATATCTTTTTGCATAAATAGATTATGTGATTATTTATTAACAAGGAGCTTATCTTTAGTGATTTTATCGCAAATCTGTCATATCTACGTGACAGCCCCTACACCCAAACGGCCAAGGTGAATGACAAAATGATACGCTTGTCGTTAAAAAACTTTCAGGATTACAAATATTAGTCTTTCTACCAAGTGTAACTAAGTTTTAAATTTTATTTCCTACGTATTCACCATATTCCAATTTGTAAAAACCGGCCAAGTGCGTGTCGGACTACGCACAATGAAGAGTTCCGTGGTTGGATGAATTTATACCAAGAACAAACTAAACATTGTAGTTGAAAAACATGTCGTCCCATACATTTCAACCGCAAATGAATTACTCGTAAGTTTGTGCGCACAATATTGAGAGATTTACCATGCTACTTTAAGGCCACAAACTTCTTATAGGTTTCCTGTAATCTATAAGGATTAACTATTTATTACAAGCTTTTTTTTTTTTTTTTTTTTTTTTTTTTATTTAGTTTCACCTGTCTTACAAGCTTTTATTTAGTTTCACCTGTCCCGATATTTGTTTGTTTCTTTGTCTGTCTTGCAAGTTTAATTTGAGCCACTTCCCGGTTACCGATTGAGTTGACGTGTAAATCGGATGAGAGCGCCAAATTATTATGACATGGAGCTGATCTGATGATGGAGCTGGAAGATGGCCATAGGAACTCGGTAGTTAAACGACACAACCCCATCGAGTTTGGACTCGTTTGATTCGTCTTGACGAGTACTTTGATGCTAGATGGTAACCAGGGTCTGATGATGGTGCTGGAAGATGGCCATAGGAATTCAGTAATTAAACGACATAACCCCATCGAGTTTGGGCTCGTTTGATTCGTCTTGACGAGTACTTTGGTGCTAGGTGGTAACCAAGGTCTGATAATGGAGCTGGAAGACGGCCATAGGAACTCAGTAATTAGCGACACAACCGCGTCGAGTTTGATTCGTCTTGATGGGTGGACCGTTTTTAATGGGTAGTGTGGTGAGTGGTGGTGGTTTGGTGGACGTGAATATGCTACCCTATCTTTGGGAAAATAAGTTCGTTCGTTCGTTCCGTTTGTTATGAATGTGGATTCTGTCTTTGATTAGATAGATTAGATGGATGACCCAATGCCAAGGTGAGCACGTGCCGAGGGCTGAATGGTATGAGGGTGTATAAACATGTCATAATATATAGAGATATTATCTCTAACGTTGCGCCTCAGAGTATCAGGGCGAACACTGTTGTACTGAAGCCCATATCCCCCTACAATGGAGTTCTGGGGGGATGGACCGTTTTTGTCCTATCCTCGTGGGAAGAACATGAATAAAAAAGAAACTACTACACAAAGAAAGAAACGTTTAGAGAAGCGACAGGTGAAGATTGCTAATGAAAGCGTAATCCACAAGCGACAACCCTTAAGACGCTTTGCTTTATGTGCTCAAAACAAACACATTGTGAGCGTACTACGGGTTACATAACGGTAAAACATTGCTACGCGGTACGAACTACGCCGTACTCAATCTCGCATCAAAAATACTAAAAAATTCAAAATAAAATAAAAAGAAAAAAAAACTTTTTAAAAACCAGCTTTTATAACTTGTTAATAAAAAGAACTAAAAAGTAAAAAATAATTTAAACCTGATAAGAAAAATACCAATATATAGGTACCTACATTGCAACCTTTAACGATACTTAACCTTCTTCGTCTACGTCACAATAATCCCATATCGTACATACCTAATTAAATATTTTTATTAAACACTAAAACTTTACACCAGTATTAAATCTTTGCGTTTTTATCACAGACCCAATTTATTATAAATAAAAGCTTATCATCATTCAGCATATTACACCATCATCATTTTTCTGTAATAACAATGTAACACGCTTTTATTTATAAAAAATTGGGTCTGTGATAAAAACGCAAAAATTTAATACTGGTGTAAAGTTTTAGGGTTTAATAAAAATATTTAATTAGGTATGTACGATATGGGATTATTGTGACGTAGACGAAGAAGGTTAAGTATCGTTAAAGGTTGCAATGTAGGTACCTATATAATGGTATTTTTCTTATCAGGTTTAAATTATTTTTAACGTTTTAGTTTTTTTTATTAACAAGTAATAAAAGCTTGTTTTTAAAAAGTTTTTTTTCTTTTTTTCTGTATTTTTTTTCAAAATTTTAGGCTCAGTAGTTTCGGAGATAAGGGGAATGGTAAATTTTCGTCTATTTTCTTAATTAACATTAAAACTATCTATACTAATATATACTATAATAATATATTATAATAATAATAATACTATATATATATATAATATAATATAATAAAAAAGCTGGCAACACTGACGTCAACAAGTCACATAATTTGTTTTCATAATTATCTTAGTTTTATTTATTTTAGACGCAGTTTTTCATTTTATCAGAAACCCCAATTAAATGTAGAAGTCCATAAATCAATATACAACCTAATAATATTGAAATCAACCTACTTATATAATGTAATCATCAAATAATGCCGAATCGGAGGTGACATGACAGATGTCACCAAACAACCAAAATGAAATAAAGAAAACAGGATGAAAATAAAGTATAAATGTTGACAAGATCAGCTACACGAAGAGCACGCCTACCACCTCCGGACTCGTCGCTCAGCTCCGCCTCGCCGCTGCCGGTACCCAGCCCCATTGTAAGCGCTGTGACGACACCGGCCGCGGTAGCTGCGTCGAGCTCGAGCGACGAATACTTCTCCCCGCCCACGACGCCACCACCTGCTCGCCGACGGGGAGGACGCCGGCCGCCGGATGGCTTAGGATCTCGAGGCCCACCGGCCTCTGAAAGGGTCCCAGCTCCCGGCGGAAGTGTGCAGCGCATGAGATGGACGCCATCCATTAATGAGAACGTCATGCGCTCATACTATGGGGCTACAGAGGGAGGAAACAATCTGACCGCGTACCGTGTTCGGATGCTCTCTCTTTTTCAGGTGCTTGAACCAGCTGTCAACGTTTCGGCACAACGATTGTCGGCTCAGGTGCGGGTCATCCAGCGTAATCATATGTTGGATGACACTGTACTTGATCGCCTGCGAATTGAAATGCAGAGTAGCCATGTCATTGCCCCCCCGCCGTCGCAGACTAATATAATACCACCACAGTCTGACACAAACCGAGTTGACGAGGGATGTGATGACAGGGCTACAAACGTAAGTACCCAGTGCAATGAAGAATTGAGGAGTGCTTTGGAAGGTGCGATTCGGGAATATCGATTCATGTCTCCCAAACTTAGACCACGCTTACCTCGTTTGCCCATGCATAACAAAAATAGGGCGCTTATGGCGGCTCTGGATTCGCAGTTGTCAAACTATTTTGATGACTGCGAAGACCTCACCGATACTCATTCGATTCTGTACTGCGCGGCTGTAGCGGCATGTCGTGTAGCTCACGTCAAATTTGCTAATGACTCTAGAGCTACACGACCGAAACCGGCCGTACCAGCTTGGCAGTGCAGAATTGAGCGCCGTATTGGTGGGGCCAGAGCGCTCATCGGCAAACTAACCTGCTTCAGGGAGGGCAATACTCGCCCTAGAGTGATGCGCTTTGTGAGGCGGGCGTTCTCAGGGACTGATGTCAGCCCTCAGGACTATATGTCCCGTGTCACAGAGCGCATCGACTTCCTGAAGCAGAAAGTCTATGCATGGGCAAACCGTATTCGTAGGTATAAGCGGCGAGTGGACCGATACACTCAGAATCGCACCTTCCAGAGCGATGAAAGGTGGGTTTATAGGGGTTGGGAGCGACCGGACCAAGGTGTGACTGACACGCGCCTGCCGGATGATGATGCCATGTGTTCTTTCTGGCGCAGTATCTGGTCGGCGCCTGTCAGTCACACCGAAGGTGATTGGGCTCGGGAAGTCGAGCGAGCCTGCGATCCAATACCAGAAATGGGGGCTATTACCATCTGTCCCCAAGATGTAGCTCGTGCAGTCCGTCCGTTACCTAACTGGAAGTCTCCAGGGCCGGACGGACTGCACAACTTCTGGATCAAATGGTTTCTTCGGTCGCACGCTCGTTTGGCGGCTCAGTACCAGTCTGCATTAGAATCTGGTTCGCTACCCCAGTTCCTAACGACAGGAGTTACCCACCTGCTCCATAAATCAGGTAGCACCGCGGAACCCAAAAATTATAGACCGATCACGTGTTTACCGACGGTCTATAAAGTTCTTACATCCATTTTGAGAGCTAAAATTAACGAACATATAGACAACAACTCCATCATGTCTGCCTCTCAAAATGGATGTAGGAATGGGTCCCGTGGTACTAAGGAGCTACTCCTCATTGATATGGCCATTAGCCAACAGGTTCGTCGTTCCCGAAAGGATCTGTCGACATGTTGGATAGACTACAAGAAGGCCTATGACTCGGTGCCACATACATGGCTCATGAGGGTGTTGGAGTTGTATAAAGTAGATGCAACTCTGCGCACCTTCCTGATGTCATGTATGGGGCAATGGAGGACGGTCCTTCGCTATCCAGGATGTCGAAATATCCAGAGGAATAGCGAACCGATAAGGATCGAGCGAGGCATATTTCAGGGCGATAGTTTGAGTCCGCTTTGGTTCTGCTTAGCCTTGAATCCTCTAAGCACACTGCTGGAGGATTCAGGTCTAGGCTATCGGCTGCGGAGAGGTGGTCAGGTTATATCCCACCTCCTCTACATGGATGACCTAAAACTCTTTGCCCCCAACAATTTGCAACTGATGAAGCTACTGAAAGTAACTGAAACTTTCAGTAGCGCCATCAGGATGGAATTTGGTGTGGACAAATGTGCGGTTATGCATGTAAAGCGAGGAGAGATTGTGGAATCCGTGGGAACCCAACTCTCGGATTCCATAAACCTTAGAGCCCTCTCCGCACCCGAAACCTATAAGTATTTGGGTATGTCGGAAGCGTTGGGCATCAATGTTACTGACATGAAGCAATCGTTGAAGGAGCGCTTCTTTGGCCGCCTGAAGAAAGTATTTAATAGTCTTCTATCAGGCGGAAACAAGGTGCGCGCCTTCAACGGTTGGGTCATGCCGGTTTTGATGTACTCTTTTGGCGTACTCAAATGGACTCAGACGGAACTCGACGCCCTGGATCGGCGGGTCCGTACGCTGTTGACTGCATATCGAATGCATCACCCACGGTCATCGGTAATGAGACTGTATATCCCGCGCAAGTGTGGAGGCCGAGGCTTTTTAAACGCTAAGACTCTCCACAACCGCGAGATATGCAGTCTCAGGGAATATTTCCTAGAAGCCGACGTGGGGATGCATCGCGATGTGGTCGCGGTGGACAAGGGCCTCACTCCGCTCTCCTTGGCTAAAGAGAACTGGCGCAAACCTGTAGTGCTTGACATTAACGATCGCAGGGAGGTATGGCAGAGTAAAGAGCTTCACGGACGCTTTTTCCGGGCCCTATATGAACCCGATGTAGATTTGTTAGCGTCCGTAGCCTGGCTGCGTTCCGGTGACCTCTTTGGGGAAACCGAAGGTTTTGTCTGTGCAATTATGGACGAAGTTATGATGACGAACAACTACCGGAAATATATTGTGAAGGACGGTACGGTTGACATCTGTCGGGCATGCCACCGTCCGGGAGAATCAATCCGACACATTATCTCCGGGTGTTCTCGTCTTGCTAACGAAGAGTACTTGCATAGACACAACCTTGTAGCCAGGATTATCCATCAGCAACTTGCACTGAAATACAACCTTGCGGAATCGGAAGTGCCGTACTACAGGTATGTGCCCGACCCAGTTCTCGAAAATGGAAATATCACATTGTACTGGGATCGATCCATCATCACTGACAGGACTATTGTTGCCAATAAGCCTGATATAGTGGTGGTGGATCGAATAGAGCGGCGCGCAATGATTATTGACGTAACAGTCCCACATGACGGGAACCTCGTGAAAGCTGAGAAAGATAAACAAATCAAGTATCTTGACTTGGCTCGCGAGGTTGTCGACATGTGGGATGTGGACTCAGCAATCATTGTGCCGATAGTTGTATCAGCCAATGGTTTAATTGCCAAGAGCCTCAACCAACACCTAAGGAGGCTCTCGTTAGGTGGCTGGATCAAGGGCCTGATTCAGAAAGCAGTACTTCTGGACACGGCCCGCATTGTTAGGAGGTTCCTCTCTCTGGAGCCCTGACCGCCGGTAGCTTGGACCCTGTTCCTGATACCGGTGGGATACTATTTTTTATATTTTTAAATGTTTTTTATATATTTTTTAAGAAATATTTAAAAATGTATTTGATAAGAAGAAAAATTAATAAACGAAAAATAATACTAAAGAGGAAATTTTTTTTTGTTTGTTTATACCGAATAGGCTCCGAAACTACTGGTCCAATTGTAACCATTTTTTCACCAGTAGAAAGTTAATTTATCAGGAAGTAACATTTATTTTCAAAAACATTTAGAGATCCTTAAGAAAATTGAAATAATGTAACCGAAAGTAGCAAAATTTGGCCTATAAAATTCATTATTTGGCGTGCGCTGAGAAAACTATTGATGATACATAAAAAGTATGTACTACATAATTAAAGTACTCATTATTACCTTCAAAAAGTCTGGGAGTCAATATATCTAACTATCATAGTTAAGTCACAATAGCAGCTTTTGTGTTCTAAAATTTAATTAGATCGCTGGTAGAAACAAAAGTTGGTTACATTCCTATCGTAGTATTAATTATTATTCAAATAAATAGTTTTATCATCAAGGGTGTTTATGTAGCAGTAAAATACTTTTTAATTCATTCTACTCGGACATTTAATTCCGAAGTTATAACGAAAATAAAAAAGCCATACGCGTTCCGTTCGACGACGCGCTGCCGCGCCGCGATTACCTTGAAACTTAGTATTCTTTTTTATTCTTGACTTGAGACCAAAAATTAAGAATAAAATGTACCAGGGTTTTTCGAAAATCTACCCATGAGGTAGGGTAGTAAAGGGTAGTAAATTTTTCAGGGGAAGATTTTACTGTGGGGCTTGATTAACTCGAAAATTGGTAAAAATAATCTTTCAGTCAAGTTATGGAAACATCCGAAACGATTTTTAAAATACCACTCCTATGGGCATGGAGCTTTATTACTTAGGCAACAGGGAATACAGCACCCTAATTGCGTAACACATTATCGATCGGAGTTGGTTTCATTTTGAAACAAATTACTAATACATTGCTTCATATTTCGAAAAATTTGTCTGCTCGACAACGTAAATAACGTAATGAATGTTCTTGAACTGTCAAAATAAAACCAACTCCGATTGATAACGTGTTACGCAATTAGGGTGCAGTTTATATGAACAATCTTATTCATTTGGTTACTTAACTTGAAACTAGGCACAGATTCTTGCCTAAGTAATAAAGTTTGTCATTAATAGTTTTTTAAAACTACCCTGGGTGGGAGGGTCATTGGGGAAGGGGGAAGGTGAGGGACTGGGTGAGGGGGAGAGGGAGGGGATGGGTGGTGAGGAGGGAGAGGGGAGGAGGATAGGGGCAGGGGTTGGTGAGGAGAGGAAGGGTAGGTGAGGGGTGAGGGAGAGGGGACGGGTTGGTGTGAAAGAGAGGGGGAATGGGTTGTGGTGATGGGGTGTGAGAGTGATTGAGAGGGGGAGGGAGAGGTTAGCGGGAAGGGGATGCGGTGAACGAACGTGCTAATCTCTGGAACTACCAGTTGGATTTTAAAAATTCTTTTTGCATTTTATAGCCTAAATCTAAAGGAAGGCATTATAGCCCAAATCTAAGTAGGCATATTTAACATCACTCTAGGACCTTTGCGTGGCGAACTAAAAGAAAAAGTCAGAAAGAATGCTACGCGAAAGCGAAGTAATAGCGCGGGCGGGCAATGCGATGCGACGGAGTGGGTCGGGGAACAAGAAATTTCACGCGGACAAAGTCGCGGGCAGCAGCTAGTTTACTATAAAATTATACATAGATAAATCTATTGGAGACCCTCACAGTAAGCCCTTTAATTTGATATGTCAAACAGTACAGTTTGCAAAACTTTTTTTTTACATTTTCTTAATTGTCCCGCAAAAGTGACCCCATATTCAAAATACATTAATTTACGTTAACACTTCCATATTTGGGTTACAGAAATTCATATGTGTACCAAATTTCAACTTAATCGGTCCAGTAGATTCGAAGCAAATTGGCTGTGACAGACGGACAGACAGACAGTCAAACACACGAGTGACAATATAAGTGTTCCGTTTTTTCCTTTTGAGATACGGAACCCTAAGAGCAACACTCGTTAACAGCCTCAACGTCACAAAAATATTTATTCAAACTTGGCAAATTGTTTTCAGATAATGTTCACTTTACACTTAGTGAGCAACTAGATATAGCGCGCAACTCAAAGCGACATCAACATATCAGGTCATTTTATTTTAGTTCAGAGAGCTCTTTACAGGGCAAAAAAGACACCGAAGATGCAGTGAAAACCTCGTTCAAAGAATTCTTTGACTCTCGTCCAGGAGATTTCCGCGCCAGTAGCGTAAATCAACTGCCATTAAAACGGCAAAAATGATGTTCTTTGAACAAATATTTTCGTTTAGATCTTTTGGTTTATAATATAAAATTCTAGATAGGCGAAGTAAAAGGCAGCGTAGAGCATAATTCAAAAATATAGAGATTAGTTTGTATTCGCCAGGCAACGAGTTTCGAATCAATCTTTCAGTTGACTTTTACAGCGCTAGAAAATAAGCAATGGGTATTTTCATGTTGTTTTCTATTTTCTTGATCACGTTGTTATCGAATATTGTGAATGAGGGAGATGGATTAGTCACGCAAGAACAAGATTTAGTACTATTGGAAAACTCGATAGGTATTTATGAAATGTTTACTTTTGGAGGTCTTCTAGAAAATTGAAGTGATCGGCTGTAAAGTAGGTACGTGTACTTCGTACTAATACTTCGAGTTTGGATCCCGTATTTGTCAAAGTAATATCCTGTCATACTTTGTAACATATGTGATAACGTCGTGTTTTTGCAGATGAATATTATACAATGAGTGACGCCCACAAGCTTTCGGAAACTGTTCTAAACAAAAACTAAAATTTTGTCGTGACTTTACCCAAATATTCGGCCTCAGAATTGAATCCAAAATTTCGTAGAAGCGGGAAGAAGTCTCATTAAGGTTTAGTGAAAAGATGCTTAACTAAATAATCCTGGTAGGAGGTGCAGCATGCAGTGCGGCTTCTAACGACCCTACAACACTCGAGGGCACTCTACGCTTCAGCTGCTTCGCGCTCATGCACTTTTCAAGTACGCACTGTTTATGCTCTAGTTCGGTTCAGAAACTTGCATTTAGCCGCAGACATCGTTTGTTTGGATTTGAATATCGAATGCGTTTTTGCTATGCTTTTTCTGAGAGTAAAAATACAAAAATGGGTTTTTGTATTTTGTGCCTGTTTTTATCATGCCCAATATATGAAATGCCGATTTTCGTTTTATAATGCATTCTGATCAAAATTTCCCGCAGCAAATACCTACTGAGGGGCCTACTTGATTTTTAAGTCAGCCTGTATCTTCTCCTTTATTATTTTATGGACCAATTTATTATATAATGTTGGTTTGGTAACAGTAAGAATTCAGACAGCAGCCATACAAAGTGTAGTTATGGATTCTGGGTACATAGAGAAAACTTATTAATACATTTCTCGATACTTGAGTACTAACAGTTAATTTTATTTACCAGTACCTATTCAAAGAGTAGAAGATACATTCTATGTATTTAATTTCGCAGTTTATTTGATATCCATGTAGATAGATACTAATCCATTTATCCGCACAATGCACAACAATCACAAACTACACGTGATTTATGTACATGTACCGTTTAACCTATTCCGGTAGGTCACTGTTGTGCATACCCATTTGATTCTAATACATTAGATCGGTGAGTGGTGGCGAGTGAGTGTAATACGGACGGGCCGTATGCAGCGGGCTAAGTGGAGGCATGCTCAAGATATGAAGAGCTCTTGCCCCCAGCCTTCTGCACGCCGAGGTGCGATGTTTATGCATTATGTATCACTAGGAGGCTGATACTTTGCGGCAAGTTTTGCATTCAGCTTTTGAACAAATTCTTAAAGAAATTTCGTGTAACATATAACAGGGCTACTACGAGAAAGTCACGTTTACATGCAGATAAAATTAGAACTAGAGCTAAAAGATGAGTACAGTCGCAACGGTAAATTGTATTGTAAGTAGTAAAATTTCTCCGGCCTTGGCCTATATCAGCATCCTTTATTGACTTTTATGACTTGTACAGTTGTACGCAGTGGAAGTAAAGGGAACACATAATCTGAAACCTAAGTTTATCGATAACAAGAAGCAGCCAAAATAATGGGATCAAAATATGCCCTATGAGGTCTTCCCCTTTTCTTTATTATTATATACTTGTACATAGTTTAAATAATTTAGTGTTAACTTGTATTGTAGTAAAGGAACGTTACCAGACGTTTGACAAGCTGTCATTGTCAAACGTCTGGCGAACTGTCACTGAGATGTCAGGACACAAGCTTTGTAGACTGGGTTTTTGCTAATATAATTAAATACCACAAAGTAATAATATTAATAGTTTTATTTTAAAAAATACACAACAATACAGTATATTTTAATAAAGTTCATCGCTGTTCCCTAAATAGGGTTTTGAGATACATTTTGAGTTTGAGGTGTAAATATAGATTAAAGAATACTGATTTTGGACTAACTGATTTGCAAGTTTGTCATAATTACGAGTATAGCACACTGCTGAAGCCCGAAACAGTATCAGGGATGGGTTGCAAGTAGGTTTGGGATTAAGTCTAAAGTCGACATAATTAATTAAATTAAATAACAATACAATACAAGATACAATTTATTTATTTATTTATTTATTTATTAACACTAGCTGAGACAAGCTCGTCTGTCCTGAAACAACATAAATATCACTATCTACACGGAATTCCTGAAACCTACATAACCTACCTTTATGTACAGTCAACAAAAGAGGGGTATAGTAACATATTTGTATGTGAATTGCTTCATGTTCAATTTTATATATATTATTTTGTATTGCATTTTTACATTGTAACACACCAACACAAAATTGTATATTTTCACGAAATTGAACATGAAGCAATTCACATACAAATATGTTAGTATACCCTGCCTAGATATCTCTTTTGTTGACTGTACCTCATCCAACTTCGTGAATATGCAAGAAATTAGTACATATATACTTGACATCTAGGCTCGGCTTTACGAGATTTCCTATCTGTAGTTCATATTTTTAAAAAGTACTGTTGAGATCAGGCGTCTCATCATTTTAGTGCGTTATTTTATTTTTTATTTTTGATAGGGTAGCATAAAGGGGGAGGGGCACCCCTCCCCCCAACCGGCCTCGATTAGACAGGAAATATTCAAATACGCTTCCGACATCTATCCTGTTTGTTACGGACAGGCGCAAGCGCACCAAACTTGTGCTCATATTTTATAATAGTTGAGTAATGTATTGTTTATGTGAAATGTGCATGACATGCTGTAAGGTATTGTGTGTTTAATTTGTTAATTAATAGTTATATCGCAACGACATGGAAGAAGATGTGTTGCACCGCGCCGACCACAAATAAATTGGGATAAAAGCAAGAGGATGACGAGGAATACGAGGCTTTTGGCTACTTTGTATAAGGCCTTTATACACGTCACGGCTTCTTTACGGTACGGTGTGTAAACCGGACCGTAGAAAAAACGTATCTGTTAACATACTTCCATAGTGATCCATACAACACCGATGACCGCGCATACACACGGCGAATCAACCGTAGTTTTTAACGGCAAGGAAAAAGTGTAATAGTAGATTGTTATACAAGGGATGAAAGGTACTTATTTAGGCACGAGATGGTTTGGCGCACGAGCGTAGCGAGGGCGCCAATAGTTCAAGTGCCTAAATAGGTCTTTCACTCGAGGTAAACAGTCTGCTTTTCATTTCGAATATGAGGAAAGTAAATAAAAACCTGATTAGTTAAACAAACAATATTTTATTAAAACATAAATAAACAATATTGGTAAAATAATATCTATTTAAAAGTAATATAAAGCAATTATTAAACGTAAGGGAAAGGTCCTTTCTTGGTACATTAATGTTGGATTTTTTTTTGCGAAACTTGAGTTTCTGGTTTTTCTGAAAATGTTGGAGAAAGCAATATTTTCTTCAGCTGCAATAGAATTTTTTTTACTTCGCACCGGATAGTCTTTGGAAGTACTAGGTTTCGGACAAAATTCCGAGGAATGTAGATTTATTGCTTTTGTTACTTTAATTGATATTTTAGTATTATTTTCCACTGATCTATGTATCCTTCGGCTACTTTACTCGATTTCCATCCTCCGTGTCTTTTATTTGTAGTCAAATCTGCGCCTGAATCAGCTAACAAAGTACGTATGGGTTTGGAAAATTAAGATACGTGGCTATCTGTACCAGACATTTTGTTTTTGCCAGTTACTTGCCTCAAACATTTTCCTTTTTGGTAATTCAGGAAAAAACGATCAGTTTCCAAATCACTAGGTCGAAGTCCTTGGTATTTTTCTATTATTTGTATAAATTCTCGTGTATTCCCGTTCGTCTCCTCGACTATGATAGCACATGACCCCTTCTATCAGCCATTTCAATTTGGCTAAAGATGCACCAAACACCCTGTATAAAGATATTTAGTTAGGATTTATTTATCATTAGCAAACAAGTTGTACTCGGCCTTTTCAGACGTTTCAAGGACAGCTGGCTAAATGTATTACATCCTTAATTCGAAAACATGATTATCAGAACCTTCAGATTACCTACTTGTCATTGGATGATTGAATAATGAAGAGAAATTCGGACCGCAATCACATTGTGTAAGATTAATGGCTGGCTCCTGTTGTTGAATGAAGGCGACTCGCTCGATGCTAATTTCGCCGATGTACCGGACGGGTGACGCTTTAGTTTCCTATTCCACTGTTTGTGCTCTGACATCTGTTTAATTACTTTACCATACGCACTTTATTGTTATTATTGCTCTATACTGTTATGGGCAACTAATAGTTAACTGAATTACTCTCTCTTTTTATTTAAGAAAGAATAGGCATTGGCAAATCATTTGAATTTTATGACGGTGACTTTTATTTTTGAAGCGAAAGCTTCTTTAGGTGCTTTGAGCGATTTTTGGTAGAGGGAAAACTTGCGGGTTCGCGTCACTGCGTCACCTCGACACCAGTTTTCATTTCTGTCGGTGGTCCCCAAGACTGGCATTTTTTTTTGTTTCTCAAAACAACGTGTTTAAAACTTAAGCATCTAAAATATAAAAAAACATCTTAGAGAGCAATTAGGTAATGTTGTCATGCTCACTTAAATGTCTCGCCGATTGTTGCGCGTGTGTTGGATCATTTGGTTCCCTACAAAATTGTTGAGCTGGATGGTGCTGATTCACGCGTCATGTTCGTGAACGGGCGCCGTTAGTTGAGACAAGCTTATTTTTAATCTTATATTGAATTGTTTTTAAATATACATATATTATATTGTTCTCACATGTAGAAGCAACAAGAATAATTTACCCAGGATTTTGTAATACTTATCTTGATTTAAAAGAGTGTCCGTGGAGTTTCTTGCCCGTTCTTCTCCATAGCGATCTACGTATTGGAATTGGGCAACTAGCTTCATCTTTCTGACTAACTGACCGACTGTTTGACAATTCAAAAATGCCTGTAATTGGTTTAATTGAAATAAATGCTTTGAGATTGAGTTGGTGTTTTTACTTTTAACCTTGTTTTAAAATTAAAAACTATTCAGGGGTAGTTATTTTCATCAGAACTACATTTATCAGTCGGATTAGGCATCAAAATATGGCAAGGATTAATAAAGGAACCTTTTACAGGGTTTTACTTCTCCCAAGAGTGCTGGGGTGGGTAGGCAGCGACCAAACAGGTTCTTAAAGTTGCGAAGATTGTTTTTTATAGCTGCTGCGACTACAATACTATTCTTTTATGTAGTATTTTCACCTATTTAATGGTTAAGCCATTAAAATTATTTTATCGGTGCATAGCAACTATTATATAAATAGAAACCCATATCAACATAATTATATTCCGACAGCTACTGTTTTCTGTTTTAACATAAACCATTTAGTTAATTTCGGTAATTTTGCTAGGCGCGGTTCGTGATTAGCGCTTCATTTTGTAACATGTGATTTGGAACAGTTCCGAATACACTACTTGTTATTATTTCTGTATAATTTGTTCTATTTATACGAAAATATACAACTGTACGAATATCTACCCTAATGAAACGAAATTGTATTTTTTGTTAAATAAAGTAGAACTGATGAGACGATGTTACGTCAAATTGCGCGGCGAAAAGAAATGTTAGTATTATTACATATTAATGATATATGAATGCGGCAGTTATGAGGTATACGTGTATGTATCACCATTGAAATTTATTGCTGATTCACGTCCGCCGTACTGTGTTGTTATTTCAGTTGAGTGACTGGGGTGAAGTGAAATAAATGAAACTATGTTACACAGCCGATTGAGCAAATATTTCATCAACTTGTTGCCCCAAAGGACATGGAAAAAATCATTGTTCCTATTGCCGATACCGTCCTGCTACGAAACTTTAATAGAGGTAGGATTTGGATTGGATTCTTTGTTCGCTCTTCGCAGTTAATATTGAGTTCATTGTTGTAGATTAACGTTCTCGAAACCTATGTTGGTGAATATAGTGACGTAGATATTGCGTTAAATGTGTTGCATGTTTGTAGGGCCGCGGGCGCCGGCTAATCGCAGCGTCCAGGAATATTTACTGTCCCCCGGGCCGCGTCATCTGATAATGTTATGTTCGGTGCTGCTGTAAAAATCGTTGTTCATTTCAATGATGGAACATCGCGTGACATCGCGTGACATAAATAACTCGATATTCGTTTAAATCTTGAAAGGCTATAATGTGAATGTTACAGTTACGATGATTAATGATAACTGCTCGAGCAGCTGTTTTACGAGCTCTTTTATTTCAATGTTTTTGAGAGGTAGGTATCTTCGAAAGTAATTCGCTTATTACGTTCCACTCCTGTTGATTGATGACAAATTTATGATAACCTAAGAGGTAATTATTAATGTACGAGGTACCTACAACGTTCACCAAAGTCGGAAGTGATTTAGTGGATATACTGTAACATCAGTTAGAGGATATAGAAAATACACACACAGCGTTTGTTAGGTGCCCTGAGTAAACATTATAGTAATATCCGTGTTGATTACGTTGTACGAGTACGTGGGGGCTCGTTGAGTGATTGGGCTTCAACTTTCCAATCGATACGAGTCAACAGAATGGACTAGCGTGTACAATTCCACTGTTGTTTGCTTTGTAAAGGCTAATGAAAGTATTGAGAATTGGAATCGCCGGGGATTATTTGTAACTGTCCTTTTTAGGTCGAACAATTGAACATTTTAACTAGCTGTGATCGACAGAATTTGTTTGTCATGCTAATTTAATATTCTCTTCCACGTTATTAGCTGCACGACTTAACAAAACTCTAAAACAAACAACTAAATTAATAAATATAATATTTCCAAATAATTAGGGCAGCCAAAACTTTGTTCAAAGCCGAGTGAACGTAGGATTTAATCATTTATTCTAAACTATAACATCGTTAGGGTCGTAGGGTTGCCCACCCATCGGGCGTTAAATGATGATCACGTAAAAGGCACAACATTAGTACAATAAAGTGAACCTTTTGCCCATAACAATCATAATATACGAACCCTTTCGGCTTCACAACTCGGACCCACTAGTCGTTACCGAGCTGTGTGCCAGCTAAATGTCAACACGATAATGTACAATTTAAAATGTGTCAGATAATCTCAATGTCAAGATTTGGCAGAGTTTGCATGAATCATTTGTTGATACTGGCTCATGTTTGTCATTAAACCGCTCTACTTATCTGATAATACATATTTTTATCTTATGTTTTGGAAGTAATAATTTAAGTCTTTATCATTATAATTTTTAAATACTTCAACATCATCATTTCAACCAGAAGACGTCCACTGCTGGACATAGGCCAAAAAAATAAATGTAAACAATTAAGTAAGTACCTAAAATACAGCCGAAAATTGCCCATTGTTTCCATCCTTAGGATTGTTGCGTATCTTCGACAAATCTAATTAGGCCGCTTAGCTGGTTTATTGCCTACAGCATTCTACATTATTTTATGCATATTCCCAAATCGAAAATAAAAACGTAATGTAAAACCAAAACATTCGCATTGAATTTTAATTGAATTTTAACTGCGAAGGTCTACTACGATACCCTATGGAGATCGCGATATAAAAGTACTGCAGTTATTTTAACCAATAACGGTTGGTAAAATATACGAACCGGTCATGTGAAGTAGTACTCAGCAGTCTTTTACGCCGTGCACCGGGAGTGACGATTTGTCGCGGCGTAGCAAACTCGTAGCAAGCTCGTAGCAAGCTCGTAGCTGCCGTAGACGAGTCTGAGAACATAAACATTGTGAGCAAAAACAAAATACAATATCGTCGCTGTAGATTGATAACCTCGTATGTCCAGACATCCAAACTTCACAGGACACGAAAAAAATGGTTCATTTCGTCAATGTTTAAAATGTTGTCATGTGCTTTTATCTCATGTTTTGAATGATAAAAAGGACTATTAAGCAGTGCTTTACCGGACTGGATTATACCATCACATCATAGATATACGTATCACACTAATATTATAAAGGCGAAAGTTTGTGAGTGTGTGTGTGTGTTTGTACATACAAACACACACACACTCACAAACTTGTTACTTCTTCACAAACGTCTCAAACGGCTGGACCAATTTGGATGAAATTTGGTATGTAGATAGCTTATACCATGGATTAACACATATGCTACTTTTTATCCTGCCCTACGCGGGTGAAACCGTGGGGCGCAGCTAGTACCAGATAAATGACATGAGAGGTTTTCTGTTTTTAGGGTTCCTTACCTCAAAAGGAAAAAATGGAACCCTTATAGGGTCTCTTCGTTGTTCATCTGTCAGTCTGACTGTCAAGACCCTTTTTCTCAGAAACGCGTGAAGGTATAAAGTTGAAATTAACATCAAGTATGTAGGTTTATGGTCCCTTGGAGCTCTAAAAAGAAAGTCAACGCAATTAAAAATACGGCAATTTATGCGACATATTTTGATATCCGCAAGTAAATCAAAACATATAGGATACTTACAGCTGACCTAGAATCATGAAATTTGGCAAGAAGTAACGTCTCACAGCACAAACAAAGGAAAAAGTCCGAAAATTGTTAATTTGTCATTTTTACACATAATTTTTTTTACAATCTTAAATTTGCAGTTGGAGAAATGCCCGTGACGTATATTAATATATGGGAGAACAAGATTTTCAATTACAATGTTAAGTTTATTTCAAAAACAAAACGACACCCCCTACGGATACGGAGCCCTTCATTGTGCGTGGTCCGACACGCCGGCCGTTTTTTGAAGTACAAAGTTACGAGGTTTTCAAAAGCAAAGACACTATGTAGACTACGTAGCATGTAGTCGCTGTAAAATAAAATACGTGGTTCTCATTCGAGTTTGAGATGAAAAAAAAAATGACATACGAAGTAATCATTCTACAGCGACGATATCTGTATTCTTTTTGTTATAGGCGAGGACAAACTCACTTATCTGATAGTTGTATAGATCTAGCTTCCACTATAATACACGTAAAACTTTATGTATAGAGCATAAACACATGTAGATATGATTGGGACCAAGAAAGCTGCTGACATAAATAGAAACAATCTCCTTTAGACTTTGGAACATATCTGCTACTTGAAAAGCCTCGTCTGTAGTCTGAACGCGAATGCTGACGAAGATTGCTAGTACTAGCACTGGGCGGTGTTATGGATTCTATTTAGCTAAGAGATGGAACACGACTAACTTATGATTGATTTATTGATTGAAAACCTGTATTGTTGAACCAACTTGGACTTCGCTATAACTAATTAACTCAAATTACACAAAACGCCATTAATAAGACTATTAATAGCCGCAATATTGATTAAGTGTTTGTTTATAGCCAAAGCCTGAAGTAAAAATAAAATTATAGCATTTTATTTCTCCTTTAATATTTAATTAAATTTCACCTCACCAATGTAATTATACGAATTGGCTTAAATTATATTGACTTGGGTCGAATAAACGGTACCGTAGTGTACTCGTTTATGTTACTCATTTCAGTTCATGGGCTATTTCAACGGGCTCTAGTGCTATCGTGTCTTCACTGCTCTAGTTTATTGGTCGAGGGACAAGGATCGTACATTACTAATGGCAGACATGTATCAGGACAAAAAAATACAGAAAAAAAGTGGCAATTCCTGAGGAGGACCACTTAGTCTTCCAAATCATTAGACATTTCGTAGCAGACACCAAACGTTGATAGCTTGATAAATCCATTACGAATCGTACGAAAAAAAAGCAAGAATTCTTTCAGCTCTGTAATCTTATCGAGTGTTTTTTTCCGAATCCGCAAGGCCGACAAGCGGTGTCAAATATTTTACGGCACAAAATTAGAGTGGTGGAATTTTTGGTGAAGTTCCCCCCCTAAACGACGCAAGTTGCACGCTCGTTTGATGTTCAAAATTAAGGCCACATACGAAAATGGGAATTTCACATACTTTAATAACTCTCGGCGTTAACAGCTCTTGTTAATAGTGTTGTGTCATAACTTCCGGATATATGCTTTATATTAGATCACTAAAATTATCGCCTGAGAAAAAGTTTTCGAAATTAGTTCAAATAATTCACGTTTAGTTAATGAAGCTTAACCGTAGCCTCACATTGGAAGTAGGGCCTGTTATTCGAGCTAGGTAATTAGGACTGTTGTAAGCAATAAAGTTAAAAGTTGTGGAATTGTTCCCTGCGGCCTTTATCGCTATGTGCTAAAGTATGTTTGAGGTGCAAAAACGGATTAAATTATTTGGAATATTCCAAATAGAGAATAGAGGTATGTTAAATATACATTACAAGGTTTATTAGATAAACCTTGTTAGGTATATTTAACATACCTTAGACGTACAATTAGAGCTAATTGAAATAATGATTTTAAGCTATTATTGTTACCTGTTCGTGCTTAGAATAATATCGAAATATGATTTGACCAACCGCGTCGTAAAGACTGAAATAGGTAGAGGCCTCAGTTTGGTTTTGTGCAGCATTAGGGTATTTCAATAAAAAATAATCAATTTGATAGGAAAATATCTTTTCATCGTTTCAGTAGATATTTTGGTATCAAACTGTGCAAGAATAGACCGAATAGTTTGTATTATAGCATATTGTTTACAGTCAAAGAAATATGGACTTATCTACATAGGCTGCACTAAAAGTATCGAGAATGGAATATTTCCATTGTTCCTGTCATATTAAAATTGATTTGATTCCCGAAATTTTCAGTGCCGCCCTCGTAAAGTCGATTTATTATTATCATTAACAACAATAACAGCAAAGGCAAAAACAAAATGTAATTTAAAATATTTTTCTTTCGTATTATCCCAAAACGTCAAATGGACAGATATTTGGTTTTCTTTTGTCCTGAATGACATTAGCGTGTTAATTAACTTCTTGTCGAATATGATAATATTAATAACGGTATTGGTTTCATTCCTTTTAAACCAACAAAAAAAAAAAAACATAAAATAACTAAAAACTCTTCGTAATTTTGTGCGTCGTTACTGTTCATCTTACAGGACACATGGAGCTGTCAAACTACCATTCATATTTAAATTACTTGGCAGTAACTCATGATAATATGAGAGGGAGGGGAAGGCTATAAAAATATCAAGTACAGAGGCTCTCCGGCCGCCATGGGCCGTCGGACGGGCGACTGTGTGCGTGCTGTCATCGGCGAATATTAAAATATTGTGTGATATTGTATCAAATGCCTGTCCCAGGTGCACGCCGAAATACCTACGCTATTCGGAAATTTTCATACATGTAACGTGTTTTGAACGGTTTTCCATCAACGCTAGTCAATTATTTTGATACTTTATTGACAAGTATTTTAAGTCACAAAGCCGTCCATTAAACCTTAGTACCAAAATATGATAATTCTGGCTGTAACGTGGTAATATAAAAAGTGTTTTAGGAACGTGCTCCTGACATTTGTTTAATGTACACATAAGCACAATAAAAACCTAATTGGCGAAGCGCTTTGAATTAAAAAATGCAAATAACATTACAGGGAGGCAGCGGCCCGGTATCGCCTGTGTCGGATGACCGTCGTAATTACTCTTCCGCGCTCCGAGCCTCATCATCGTCTATTAAAATTCATCCATATACACGACCTTTTCCTCTATGAATAAAATTATTACATAAAATAGATGTTCCTATTATGTATTTGTTAAAACCTCCGCATGACTTTTCCACTTTTGATGGAAAATCTAATACCTCCTATTTTAATTTTTTGGTCATTGGTTCCAGTGCTTAAATAATCGTTTACGATAAAAGAGCCTCGACACATTAGGATTTATCTACCTACAATTCAGGGATGCTCAAATTAAACGTAATGATACCTCCCAAAAAAGTTATAGGCAATCTAAAACTCATTGAAAAATGCCCGAAGGTGACTTTCTTACCGGTCGGCGAGGCTATATACAGTAACGACATATTTGGTAAAACCGCTCTTTTGAAATTTGAATTTGAGCGGCACATTACTCTGTAAATGACTGGGTATAAAGACTTCAAACGCAGGCTAATCGTGGCTTCCGACCTTTCGGGGCAGCGAAGAAGGGCCCCAAGTACCTGACAAAATGCTTCCTTACTTATTGAACAACCGTATTTTAAGTATGTGTAGGGTCAAGTGTAAAAACACCTTTTTATGAATCAGGAAAAAATGAATTATAGATAGAATTTGAATATGAAGCATCTCCACGTGTGGGGATACTCGTATGTTCTTGAATTTAAAAGTTGTCGGTTGCGTCTGAATTCCTTATTGGTTATTCGGGTTGTACCTATCAATAATGTTTATAAATTGGGGGCTGCTGTTTTAGATAACAATCGTTTAATATTTTCTACAATTGACTAGACTATTCTGGAACTTTTCAGTGGCTTTAATCGTGGTACTTACCTACCTTACTACAAAACATCATTATGCACCTAATTACAATACATATTTGGTGTATATAAGTTTAGCATGCAATTGAATCAATGTTCACGTTCGATTGCTTTACTAACTATTGCGCAAATGTAGTTGTAGCAAGTTGATCATATTTCTTAGTAACGCGCCAGCTCTTAGTAGACGTTTTGTTTTCATTATAGCACCGATTGGCGGGCGCCGCGAGTGACACACGGCTCCACAGTCCTCCTGCATCAAAGTCTTGCAACACATCGCTATATCGATGCGTTCGGCACAACTGGAACTAAACAAACAGGCAATATACCTCACATAAAACTGTTCCAGCGGCTCTCGGTACCGCTCCCGGGGTAATGTTTCATTGTGCGAAATGCTATAAAAATCGTCGTAAAAATTTATAAAGCTACTCAATAAAACGTACACTTGGAATTTTGTGAGCGCGAATATTACTTCAGGTTAGCATCGGATAAAATACGTCTAAATTGTAAAAGTGGAACAGTTTTTACGATTCAAGTGAAAGCATTAGATATGAAATTGTCTAATATTTAATTGTATACTTACCTGATTGTTAGAACTGTCGAAGTGAATCAATAGGATTTTATATGTTCGTCCGTGAGGTGCGAAGCTCGCGCTCGTGTGTAGCACGCTACGTGTCGGCCTAGTTAACTCTCTTCCGATGTCTTGGCATAGTGCTGTGAATAATGTGCAGGTGTGATATTCCTATTAGCCGTGACCATGTTGAAGAAATGGAACAATCTATCATTACGGTATCAGAAAGCCTTAATTGGCCTTTAACAATGTCTCCTGTTCTGTTATTTTGCTTTCCAGTACCTACATATCTACACGTGTTCAATAATACAGGTAGGTCTGATCTTATCAATGCCAGATGGTAAGAGATCGTGGAAAAAGAATCACTAGTCTTTATATTTTTTGATTATTACGAAGGCTCTAGAGATTTTGTGACTGTCATATCATATTTATCTTTTTGAAAAAACTGATACACTATCCGATCAATCACCTATCCGATTGAATGAAGATTGCATGTCAATTACGTAATTCATTCTCGTGTCCAGCCAGCATTCTAAACAAATCCTCTTTACGATAATAGTATGATTTAAGTACAGTACAGTGTATAGTAGGTACATTAATGGCGATAATCTCTTCATGTACACGTGGATTATGATTTGGAATTAGGTGTTGTATGTGTTAATTGACACATAGATGGAGGCGGCGTGTCTGTACACTCGTCTATGATTGTCTGTGATCGTGTATGATGTCGGTGTACGAATGTACGCCGGTAGTTATGCGCCAAGCCAGTCGTGCACTTCGCCTACTCTTCGATTCAATTTTATTTTGTCTGTGCGTCAATGTAGGTCAACGGCCGACGACGCTCGATAATATACCGTGTAACTTTTAAATAATATGTTTAATTACGATTGCGTTCACTTATTTGGACGACTATTGAGGCAAAAACATTCATTAAAATATTTTATTTAATAAATATTTAAGCCGTTGGTGAAACCAAAAGCAAATCGTATTAAAAACTTGAACATTTTCCAGACAAAATTATTATCGTGTCGGTTTTTGACAAAGCTCTCAGTTTTGTTCAGTTTATCGTGTAGAATGCATAGATCTCCAAGAAAAATGTTTAACATAACATGCTGAGTAAAATATTAGGTTTCAAAGCTGGGCGGGCGGAGCAACTGCGCGATGGGCGGTCTTTCTAAACACAGTGCATGCTTCTAGGAAAGTTCTTTGTTCACTTTTGATTACGAAAAAGTACAGAAAAGAAGTTGTACCTGCATAAAGTACATTTACATTGTACTTTTTAAAAATAAATAGTGTTCTATTTTCAGGTTAATTTAATGTGAGTGATGGTTCACAAGATAAATGAAGATTATTAAGATAAACCGAATAACAATAAGCAGCTATTATAGTACTTACGAGTGACTAGTTATAATGTAAAACGACACAAAATGTTAAATTCGTCTACTAAAGATATGAGATGATATCTGCTGCAAGCTTTCGGTTTAGAGGAAGTTAGGAAAACCCATTTTACAAATATACATTTCCTAGAGATTCGCGAAGGTACGCGTAAAGATAAGAAGTAATAGTACCGAGATAAAATGCATTTCGTTTGCATACCAAGAGTTATTCCGGAAAAGTTACCCGCCTTATGTAGGCTTAGTGCACGGTGCAGCTTCATTTGCGTCGGGTATGCTAATAAGATGTTCAGCGGCGGAGCAGTCAGCAGTTTGACTGCGAGGCGAGCTGCACCTTAAAGGTGCGGGCGCGAAGGACCCTGTGGCGTGGAACTTAAGGGATGATCGGCGCGGGGCGCGGGGCGCGCGTCAGTGCTGGTCGCTACTCCGCCGCGAGCGAACGTCGCGCAGAGCCGCGGTCGCCGACAGCCGACCCAGCGACGACTCGTGCCCTGCGCGCTCGTTTATTTCTTTAAGTGTTGCATAAACTGAGAGCTCACGTGGATGTTGCCATATAAGTTTCGTGAAATCCGAAATGATAAGCAGAGTCAGTTGCGCGACACTAACTGGTATGCAATCATTTTGACGTAAGAACAAGCTTAATTTTAAGAAAGTTTTTTCATTAAATATGAACTTTTCAGAGTTTTTCGTTTGTCTAAGGACTTTAGTGTAAATGAAAATCGTTGCTTTTTATTCTTCTCTAATTTATAAGAGCTTATTAAGTACCTACTCTTCTGAAAGTTTACTAATTCGTTTCGTTTGGTTTTGTTTTGTTTAGTATTTTCGTAATTTGTTTAGCAAGTCAGCTGTATACAACGAAAGTCCAGTTGCGAAACAAAAACACATTTTGAAATAATTTTCAGGAACATTTTTCCATCACTGTAGATTTATAGAAGATTAAGTTGCTTATCGTTGTTAAGCTTTTCTTCTTGGTAAAACATAACGACGTAGCTGATAATTCAACCGTGTTATTTATAAATCTTTCATCCATTTATACTAAAAACTATCACGGGAGTGGTGTTGGTTCCGTAGTTGGACATTGACAGGCTATTACCACGATAAATTCATGAATATGACAGGTGGTACACTGACATAGTTGCATACCTACGAATAACAAATTGAGCTGGCTTTGTGTTTGGGTACTGGAGTAGTACAAATATAGTGCATACTATAGTGTATGTATATGCGCATGTACAAAGGGTATGAAGATTGTTGATTAAACATGGGTAATTACAATCTGCGGTAGTGTATGAAGCTTCTTCGTCCACTTAATATAAAACAAATGTAATACCTATTAATATGAATTAATGCGTCTTGTTGACACCCGGGACTACTTTGCCACGGATAACACTACTACTACGCATACTACTACTTTGCATTAGCTATTAAGCTACTGACACCGGAAAATTACCTACAAGCTAAAACGCATGAGCCTATGGGGCGTACCTGTGGGAAAAGCGCGGGACCGTGAGCTTCGTGGAACGTCAACCTACCTACACGTGGTATCACGACAGTAACCAGCCAGCTTTCAGCGTCTAAATACGAGTATTTATATAAATTGCCAGCTTAAACATTTCAGATCGTTGACTGGGACTGTCATCCGAGAGAATTGACAGCTCTGTGGTAATAGCTTACCAGGTAACTGCCGCCATTACCTACCTCACGTCATCGGGGAGACGTATTTTTCTCTAGCAAAGGACAGTAATTCGCTACGTACCTTGGACAGCACGTTATGCCCGAAAATCTGACAACCAGTCTTACCAAGGAGTATTGTGTAATGTAAAATACTGTAACCATTAATTATTTATAACCATATTAATAACCATGTAAAATACTTGTATTCAGCTGCATCCGGTTAGACTGGAAGCCGACCCCAACATAGTTGGGAAAAGGATAGGCAGATTAGTTGAAAGGACAGTAATACGCTTTCGGAAAAGCAGGTTTAGTAATAAATCCAACAATGAAACAAACATTCCCACTCTATAAGATTAGTGCGACTCATACGTAGGTATAAAAAAACGGAACGTTGTTAATTTTTCGTGCTTTATAGGGTCAATGACCTTCGGCATCGAACTTGCGTAGTACTCGTAAATATGTTAATAAAGTAAGGCGACCTAAAACCCATTCAGTTTCGGTCGTAATTTCCATGTTACTTTGTTGGGGACAATGGATATCTATAGTTTATCTACAGTTCATCCATAGCTTCAGTACGTGCGACATAACGACGATATAAAACACTTTAAGTTATGAAAACACTTCCTACATTGCTTGGAGCTGTTTTCTTTCTACTTATCTTATATAGTTCTAAGAAGTATTAAGGATGTTTGAAGAATGAGTTTATGTTATTAAAAGGGCTTATTGTTATCATTTTATATTACACTGTCCATAGTAGTCCATAACTCACCTTATTAGGTGGCTTTTGGCTGGAAAAGTACCTAATTTTTTCCCGATTTTAATAATAGTAGTCCCATTCTTTGTGCCCGTACTATTTATGATTCAAATATTAGGCTTTGGAAGCGAACCTCTTCTCCAAAACAATTTTGATCAAAAATGATTGTCAAGTGGAGTTCGAACTCACTACGTCATTTAAGCGGTCAGAAGCAGTGCCTGTTACCCTGGACTAAAGGTTAAATGACACGGCACTACATATAGATAGGTAAAGACATGTATACAATATGCAATGCGTTTGGGACACCTCAACTCCAGAAACCTCTTGAAGTGTAAAATTCATTGTCGTCAGTCGTTTAATTATCATCAGTGTGTACTGTATACGCATTGTATAAATACTTGTATGAAAATTCTTTCTTTTTTTGAGGAAAAACAGAATTTTCAGGAATGTTTAGTATAAAAATAAGTAACGAGATTACAGTGCCTCTTTAGGGGAACAAGGTAGTAATTTAATAACACTGATGGCACAGAATAACAAAAAATTCTCGTGTGCATGGAAAATATCATAAATTAACTTTAAAGTAAGCACGGTTTTTACCGTAAGCGCCATTTATTATCTAATATTTACCTACTTTTATAACATACGAGTACATAGTTGATCATAAAACCAAGGTATTGAAAGACGGAATCTATTAGTGTTAATTACGCATTTTGAGTCACGATAAACCTTGAGCATACATTTGAAAGACAAGACAAACAATGAAGCTTTCATTGGAACTGGAATTGGCTTGCTTTCGATAAAGCTTACGTCATGATTGCAGGTCTGTTCGTGATATCTGATTCTGTATTTATTATCACGTGTGAAAATTTTGCAATCGACCGTTGTACGTGCATGCAGCGAAGACATTAAGATTGGTTACGCTTTTCCATTTGACTTTCCATGTGGAAATTGCGTCTTGTCATGAAAGGAGCTCTCTGAACCTTTTCAGGTTATTAGGTTATCATAACTGCCCTTTTTTCTCGTAAAGAATTTTGACTTTTATTAGCTCTAAACTTAACCGGAAACAGGAAAATGGTAATTTTTTATGACTTTTATTAATTTAAAATATTCGCTTTTAAGTATATTGTACGCATTTCCGGTTTTGGTTGATTCAGACGATAAAAAACGGAAAAAAATATGAGTTGTTAAAAATTCATAACTGTCTAAATATAATAAACGAGTTCATGGTGGACATGCAACTGGCGAACGTTTCATGAGTTTGGAGTTCACAAAAATAATTATAAAACGAAAGAAAGCAGAAACATAACAACGAAATAAGGAACGAAAAGAAACAACTTGTCAATTTGAAAAACACAAATAGAAGAGTTAGATAGGTACTCAGTGAACAAGTCTATGCGGAGATTGCAGGCAGGCATGGCCGCTTAGACTTTCCCGCCCAACTTAACGATGCACACAAATAATAATTTGAAGAAATAATTGTATGTGTGGAAACAAGAAAATAATATAAAACTAGTCCTGATGTAGGTAAATAAACAGGCAAAGACAACTCGTAGAATATGGCAAATGCAAAGTTACGTTTGTTTATTTTCTAAGTTGTCCTTTGTTATTTTCGAATTTGAATAAAATATACGACAAACGTTAAGTGACCTGCCATTTTAAAGACGACTTGTCCACTAGATGCGATAAACCAACATTCAAGGATGTACCTAACAGTAATCTTAGATCTAAGTATTCAAGCGTTTCCTTTTGTTAGTACAATTCCTTCTGGGTGGGCTTCGAGGCTATTGAATGTAAGGCCTTATCCTCTACTAGGGTTGTCAAATGTGCAACTACGAAATAATCCTTGTCTCTTTGAAAGTCATGTCAGCTAAAAATTAACGTAGCCAGCCTTTTGTGAAACATTTTTGCTTTTCACTTATATACAATGGCCGCGTTAGCGATGCGACAATGGCGGGGCAAGGGATGCAATTTTGCTACACTTCTTTTGTTTTTAATTTTAATTCGTGTCGTAATAAGTGAACATTTGTATGCATTTATGACTCAGAGAGTGCTGAGACAGGATCTTGTAGATAACACTTTTATTTACTTCGGGTCGTGAAATTCGTATATTTGACGAATTTTATAACAGGAAAGTTGTTGTTGTCGGTGTAAATGAAACACATATAATATGTGAGACTTAAAAGGACTGTTAAAACATGGATAGGTTAACAACGTCCGTGTCGCCACTACGGGCATTTCATTGTTCGGTTGCTGCCCTATATCTCCCATTTTTAGTCGGAACATGCATATTAGTTTAACACAATTTTACTTAAAAAATAAATCTGAAGGAAAACATATCAGTACATTATATAAGCTAGCTGCCATATTTAACGGCAGCCTTATTGCTTAGCTATAGGCACTAGGCGGCCACACTGCAGACACTGATTCGATGCACCATTGGCACGTCGGATTGGCTAACGCAATCGGAGTTCAGCCAGCGGATTGGCTAACGCGCTTAATTCCTTAATACGTTATGTGCCTTAGCCGTAATGTTTTTTGAAAGCCTTTCAGGCATTGGCAAGGATTGCCAAACCCGATGCCATAACTAGAACTTCCACAACATAAATACTATTTGGATTACAACCACTTGAAGCTAGATTTTGCTGGAACTGTCGAGGTAAAATACTGACAGTTGGCTGCCATCTCGAGAACCACAATACCCACTCGGCTTTTAACTATTATTGTAAAACTGGGAGGAGAAGAAGCAACCTTACCTTTAATAAAATATAAACTGTTGGCGATCTCTGTTATTAAAAATGCTTCAAAACTAATGTTACAGACAGAAGGCCACATAGACGTTTTTTTAAATACGTGGCGGCAATAACGTTCATCTTCTTTTCAGCTATGCAAGGTGAAAAACACGTTGGATTTTTCATTTGAGATAAGTTGAATTATTTAAAACTTTATAATACATTGATACCGGGTCTTTTGTCCCTGTCAACCCTGTTCCGGGGAGTGAGACACTCACGTCCTTGCCAACTATTCCGGGTTTGACGACTTCTGAAACTCGATCACATTTATATTCAAGGACTCGTTTTAAATTGCTATACTCAGTATTAGAATAGATGAAAGTTTTACTTTGACGTAAGATTCTATAAGAAGTTCCGATTTTTAAAGCCTAAGAAATGGCTGGGATGATACTTAAACTTATAAGACGCCAAGAGTCCCTTTTTTTGCAAAACTTTAAGGAAAAGTTAAATATGGAATATCAGCCGGTAGGTAAAATTATATTTTCACTGCTAAGCTGCTGTGGATGGAAATCACCATGATCACCACGTTTGGAAGACGAATTGGTGATAGATAGCCGTTGTTTGTAAATTGATAACAAACAGACAAAGGTTTACAGCTATTAAAAATGTATTGCCGTGAGAATATTGCCCTAATCACTACGCTTTGCAAACGTATTAGCGACCGTGATAGGTTGTTATGTGGGCCCAGGAGGATTACATAATCCCTTTCTCCGGGATAAAAATAGGGGGTGGTCTATTCGTTTGCGGAAACCATACGACCAAAACAAAGAATATATTAGGTGCTTATCGCCCCGCGTTTATCGTAAAACCCGAATGGGGGAAATTATTGCTGCACAGCTTGATAGGCAATGGGCTGGCAAGCTGTCACTGCACGGCGTGATGTTATCAACTTTTAACTCGCCATGCCTGCCAAATGTGGGTGTAATCACTATGTTTAAACTGTTAGAGATCATAAGCATGCATTTTGAAGCTGTAATTGTACTAACATTGGCCTGTATTTTTCTGTATACGGACAAAAATCCTAACAAAATAAAAGGAAGGAGCATTGCTCATCCTGATTGCTCATTACAAGTCCATATTTCTTCTCGATTCAGTTTTCCTTCAACAAGTCAATGCTCCAATTTAGAAAGAAGAGACATTCCTCATGTTTGACATGCGCCTCCTTTTCAAAACTGTATTTAAAGAAAATGGTTTGTTGACGTTCCCTAATGTGGGAATGAAAGCAGAATGGCGTGGCATCTGTTTGTTATACAGAGCGCGTTGTAAGTCAAGAGAGGAAGTTAGGTGGTCGCGCGCGCATGCGCTGCTAACAACGTGTTATTACTTACTATTGTTAGAATTAAATTTACGGATAATTCTTTTATCTAAAACAGATAAGCCGTGTTTGCTTAAAAAAAACACATCTTTTTTAAAGTTAGTTTTACGCACGCCGGAAGTATTTAAACATATAATTTTCACTCAACAATAAATAAAAGATCTTTGAAGCCGATTAGGTGATTGGGAAAACGTTCCATTCGGAAACGGTGACATTTTCACTTCCGTGTACTGAAACCGACGAAGTGGAAGAGAGACGGTCGTCATTTCCGAGTGTATTGTCGCTTCCGGTGCGTTTTCTATAGACGTGCTTCCAGAATATTGGTAACGTTTTGCCACTAGAAATCAGAATTGGTCTCGTTCAGTTTATTTGTTTGTTTGTAAGAGACTGCGTTTTTTTTTTTTTGCACTTATTGCATGTGGTCCACGTTTTGTGATTTCATATTGGTTTTTACCCTTTGGTTACTTTTATGGCGTTCTCAAGAACAGGTAGCTGTCTTAGCCCTATAGGTAGTAGGTGTCAAATATCGGTATTGTTTTGGTATTATTTGGCACTTAAAAGGAGGAAAGAATGTCACAAAGTTATTTTAATAAATTATTGCCTGCTCCATATGTCAGGTAATATCCCCTTCATCTTGCTTTGTAAAAGCCCTGATACCTAGCCACTTGTACCCGGGCTGCAAGTCAAACGCAATTTTTGCTACATACTAAATAACTTGGCTTACATTTTGTATCTGGGTTTGTAGACGTAGTTACTATGTGATGTTAATTTACATGATACAGTTACGAAATCCGCCAGAAAGTAACTTCAAAGTTAAGCCAGAAGAGTACTAACCAATAAAAATAACCAGTTATATTCCATTTATTGTCTTATCGAAGCGAGGTAGAATTAAGTGTGTGCCAAAAACGAAAACTTCAATACATCGAGTTTTCTTTATTTTCTTGGAGTTCAATGCACATTTTCTTGTACATTATTTTCTAAGATATTCGTATTAAGGTCATATGTAAAAAGCGAACTGGCCGGGAATAAGAGAGCGACAGATTCAACTACTTCCCACATGCGAAAAAAAGAGATCGCATCAATACGCTGCACAAATGCAGAACCAAAATAAAAGCGCGAAACCAAATCAAAATTGTTTATAAATAAATTAAGCTATCTATCAAAAATGTTTTCAGCCAGAGTTTTCAATTACCGCATAATATTTTTTTAATACGCACATTTTGAATGCAATATACTTAGGATTTTAGAATTACAGAAAAAATAGCGATCTTTTCTGAATTAAATAAAAAAAAAACAAAATTAAATTAAATTCTATAGAGGAAAGTGAACCCAATTGCTTTTTCCTTCAGTCAGAGTATTTATGGAAGAGTCCATAAACATATATCCAAAAATTAAATCCATACATGCTGAAATACTGCAATAAATGGTTACGAAAAAGCCCCCAAAATTTATTTGGGTATCGCCGTAATATGCTTTTTTTTGCATTGTGCAGATGTTTTATTAGTTCACGGTTAGCTGCTGAAAATCCTATTCCGGTTACGGTTACTATACGGTTCTGTTTTAAATGTGCTAGGATATCTTAGCAGATGATATACACTTCTGGACACATCTTTTGGCCCACCTTGTATTTTCAGTTTCGTTTGGTCCTAGCTAAAATTTTATATTAGGTCGAGCAAAAAGTTTTTATGCAGTTTTGAACCTGGCACATTCACAATTTCATTCAATAGTCTTTTTTTGAATTTCGAACACAGAATTTAAAGAAACAAAAGACAATTTGGAGCCTGTTTGTTGATATCAAACAATCGAATACTAAGAAAACTTGGTTTTATTGGTTTACTTGAATTTAATTCTTGAAAAAGTGATTGATATCTTTGGTTTTGCAACAAACATTACTTATTCTTAACATTAAGGTGAGGTTCTATCAATAATCTATGGATACTTCACCTGAAGTCGCCGCCCAAGCTGTGGCACTTATTCAGGCCGGACACAGCCAAAGAAACGTGAGTGCTCAACTTAATTTAAGTCGATCTGCGGTCCGAAATGTTTATCGGAGGTACCTAGAGACTGACGGCTTTGTTCGTCGCCAAGGAAGGCCACGATCTCGGGTCACAACTGAAAGGCAGGATCGATTCATCGTGACGACCAGCTTGAGAAATCGTCACCTTACCTCCATTGAGATACAAAACCAACTTCGTGACTTCCACGGAGTATCTGTGAGCGCTCGAACTGTTCGGAGAAGGTTAAAAGAACGCGATATGGTACCACACAAGCCAGCTAATGGCCCCAAACTAACGCGAGCCCACCGAACAGCGCGCCTTCATTTCGCACGCAGTCATTTAAATTGGACACAGCAAGATTGGAGCCGTGTACTCTTTTCTGATGAGTCTAAAATTGTGTTACATGGCAATGATGGAAGGAAGAAGGTCTACCGACGTAAGGGAGAGCGTTTCGCACAATGCTGCTTTGAAGAGCGGGTTGCTTATGGCGGTGGCTCATGGACTGTCTGGGGCGGTATATCCGCGAGCGGCAAAACTCAACTTGAGGTTGTTACAGGACCACGGCTGCCAACATTAAATGCTGAAAGGTACATTCGTGAGTGCTTAGAACCTCACGTGATACCATACGCGGACTATGTGGGCCCAAATTTCCTTTTTATGCATGATAATGCAAGAGCCCATGCGGCCGGCATCGTCAGGGAATATCTTCGGGATGTGAACATCACAGTTATGGACTGGCCAGCCAGAAGCCCAGACATGAACCCCATTGAGCACATGTGGGACGAGCTAAAAAGACGTGTTAGGGCTCGTCAGCCAGTTGCCCAGACGATGCAGGAGTTGAAAACTGCCATAGAAGAGGAATGGGAGATGATCCCTCAAAATTTCATAGAGCGGTTGATAAACTCTATGCCTAATCATATGAGAGCTGTGGTAGATGCCCATGGAGGCAACACGCGTTATTAAATTAAACCTTTATTTGATAAAACATGTTTTTTATTCAAAAATCAATTGCCTTTAACAAGGCGCATATCCGACTTGTTAGGCGTAGCTCCATGTCGTATGGTATTCTGAATTCAAATTTAAAACAATACGATCGAAAAAGATGGTAAAATGTATCAGGTTTAAAACTGCATCAACAGTTTTTGTTCAATCTAGCAATCATATTTCGGTAGGGGCCATCGAAACCTAAACTCTAAGGTGGGCCAATAGATGTGTCCAGAAGTGTATAAAATATACTAATATGTTATGATGGCACGTGGTTTCTCTTAAATTGTATGTTAACATTTCCAAATTGTTCGCCTTCCTTCTGCAGGCTACTTTTTCGGGTACGTTGCCCCTGCGTCTGAAATTCATGATGTCCACCATTTTCTTGAGTGGCTGCAAAATAATCACCTGTCTAACTCGCTAGCTATAGTCCCTCAGATGATAGCTGATAATAGATTACTGCTGTCTACCCTGTTACGATACGGCTTTTTCTGGGAAGGGTTCAAGACCGTTCCTTTATAGACGAGAAGAAAAAGCAACAAAGCGATTACAATACAGTTGAATTAATAAGGATTTTATGTTCGATGCATTATTCCATTTTCTCTAGTTCATTCAGGCCATTGTATTGAACTCGTATTGTATGGGCACCATTTGCAACTGCTCAATTTATTATTATGTAGGGAATTTCTGTATCGTCGTATGAAAATTTCAGCATTGTTGTGGTTGCATTGTATTTTCTTATAGCACATGTGTATTTTACTTTAAAATTAATTGGAATGCTAATTGCAACGTTCGAACGTAGGCTATCTCAGCAGTCTGTTGACGACTGTTAGTTTGCATAATGCTCCTTATCACACATTCAAAGATAACTGCGCCTAATTGATTGTAGCAAAAAATACAGCTTTTCCGACTAACTTTTTGAATGAAAATAATTGAGTGAAAAAATAATAAGTAATCATGAAAGTGAAGTGTAAAATATCAAAACGTTTGATACTTAGGCTATGAAACTCGGAGAAATTAGAAACTCTAATTTTATATAGAAATGGCATAGATTTCGAATTGCAACGACATGATCAATAAACGTATTGCTTAATTTGTGTGTCAGAATTCCTATATTCGTTGACGCAGTGCAATTAATTTGCAAATGTGTGGCTAATTATGTTCTCTATTCGATACATAGCGTTATATTGTTCTATTGTTCTAGCTGTGCCCGTGGCCTTTTTCCATGTAAAAGGTTTTGTTTTTACATAATTAAGTATGAAAGTTTGTTTTTTAATTGGTAGTTAGTTAAAAGTTTATTCAGTGATTTCCTCGTAGTAAAAAAGATGAAAAACATATAGATGCATTTACTTTCAAATTAATGACATCATTTAATACCCGAAAGATAAATTGTCCCTTAAAATATTGAAAGCGATTCCAATAAATCGTGGGACCACTGAGAAATCACAATTTTGTCACAGTGTCTTCTCCAGTTGAGAAAAGGCAGCGACCCGAACGTTTCTGCCACATGCTGCACGAGCGGTACAATTTATGATAGTATTGTCAGTGTTAATAAGATCTGACTTAAAGCCAAATGATTTATCTTTGCTTGTAATCTATTTAAGAAAAATTTTGTTTTTATTTCGTGTTCCGTACCAAAAACAAATCACACAACATAACTTCACTCCGGTTATTCCCTAAGGGTTAAGCAAAGACGTACGTACGTGTGTGTTGTATGTATGTGGTACTTTGCCGTATGTTCTTGCTTCCCAGAAAGTGATCCTTATTAGCGACAGTATTGGACGGTGCAATATTACAGGATGTGCTTTTTTTTCAAATAAAAATATGTACAAGTATATAAAAAAGGAGGGAAAATAATCATAGGGCATCAAAAAAATCGTCCGCATCGCTGTCGACAGGAAAAGTGCCCAAAAGGCTGGCAGCATTTGCCACGTTGTATGGCAATGCTATTTCTTTGACCAAAAAATAGGCCAGCCCTTTGGTCACCCAAACGCTTGGTGATATCTAGAAAAACTTAAAGGGCACTCGGACCCCATGGACCTAGTGTTAAAGTTAATTTTTCAAAATAAACAATTTCGATTAGAACACACACACACACTACTCAATAGAGACATTCATTTTTCAAAAATCTAATAATGCAATTTTAGTTTTCATCGAAATAGGTTCCAAGACTCCTTTAAGTATTTTTCCCTATTACCTATATCCTCCTTGACAGTCGTTACGGGTCGTCATATGCCCGAAAGTCTGACAACCACTCTTACTACAGGGTATAGTATTACCCAATTACTGGATTGTAGAGGTCAGATAGGCAGTCGCTCCATGTAAAATACTGGTATTCAGCTGCATCCAGTTAGACTGGAAGCCGACCCCAACATAGTTGGGAGAAGGCTAGGCAGATACCTATAGTTTCGGATTTGGTCATCCATGCTAATTTGAAACATTCACCCTGTATATTCAGGCAAATAGATAACCTCCTTCTTATAGAAGTCGGATAAAATAGATTTGTATCTGATGATGTTTAATTTAATCTGGTTAACTGGCACCTGGCGGCCTAAGCAGAAGTGTTAAGGTTTATTTAACAAAACTCACAAAAACGAACTATTCACAAAGAATTTAGGGGTGATATCTAACGATATAGAGTGTAGAGGTTTGTAGATACAATAAAACCTAGAATAGAAGAGTGATACAACGTAAACAAGGGGTTAGTTTAAGGTATTCGTTAATTTTAGTAATTGTGGTTTTCCATTTTTGCCAGCTTTATCAAACATTGACAGGCACCTCTGAATATTGATAGCTCTTTGGATAGCGCATAAGATGAAGATGTTTTTTTAAATAATTTGTTTTGCATAGTGACATAGTAAAATTTTGAAATAATCAACTCTGTGGTGTACTCCGCTGAGTTCTAAAATAAATAAATAAATAAATATGTTTGGACATATCACACAACGCCATCTAGCCCCAAGCTAAGCAACCTAATGCTTGTGTTATGGTAACGAGATGGCTGATAAACTACTTATATATATTTTTTTTTTTTTGTAAATACATACATAGTTAGTTAGTAGTTAGTTCTAATTTTGCCACTGAACTTTTAATCATTATCCTCAAGCATTTGCTATTTAATCCTTCTGAATACTGCCAAATCTTTACAAAAGGGTCAGCTTCAAATTGAAATTGGAATCAAAACTATTCGATTCATTGATTTAGAATGCAAAATTATGACCACTTTTGGATATTTTCCTATATCAATGAAATTTCGTTATATTTGCCAAATCTCTCCATCAACCCGTCAGTTATTTATATATTGACTATCAAGACATGTACCTGATACTATTGCACAGAATGACTTTCATTTATCCTTTTTTTTTTGTGGTTGGGAAATCATCAACGCTCTGGGCGAAGTGGGAGGGCGTGTCAGACTTTTACTGACTAAAACCCACCCGTGTTCCTTTATTTGCCTGTGCCAGTGCCGTGCCGTGATCGTGGGTTGTTCGAAAGAGATACCGTGGTATCTCTTTCGAACAACCCACGATCACGGCAGTCATCGGCCCTATCGGACCCCATTACTGCTGACATCTCTTTAAGGCGCGCGTGGAACACAACGCGCCGTCGACCCGGGCCTTTTTTTTTTATCGTGGAGAATTGCTCATGCATACTACACTACCACGGGGAGATAGTGCAGTTATGTGGGACTATAACCCATTAAAACTCCACAGTGTCCTCTGCCGCTTACAGCGGGAACACGGGCACGCGTTAGCACTCATCCGTGAACCCGCCGCGGCTGTCCGTCACCGGACCCTCCTCGGAGTATCCACGTATCCAGTAGTATATCTCCTATCATTGGCGCACCAGAACACATTGCACGCCGTGAACACCCCAGGGGAAAAAACAGCGCATGACGACCCCGTGTCTGGGCACTCATGGTCCCCCTGCAACGGGTTAGGTCATTGGCCCCGCCGCCTGCTTATTTTCGGCCGCAGAGGATAAGGACTGCGCCTAACGTCATACCAACACTCCTTCTCCCTTGCGGCCCCACCGCGTCTGCCATCAGACGGTGGCGGCCCCGTCAAGGCCAGGGAAGGTAGGGAGAGCGGCGCAACGCAATACCGGCGCTCCTCTCCCGCCGCGGCCTCCAACCCTCAGCCGCGATGCCTCCCATACGACATCGCGGCCCGCCTCAGTTGCGATGTCACCCAAGCGGCACCGCAACTTACTTGTTGGCCGCTACGTCGTCGGCTTACCTGGAAAAGCCCTGACGAGCGGCCCCTCCTTGGGTTCCTCTTCGCTTCACCGTGGGTGATCAAGCCACGGCTACTGAGCCCCTCGCCTCGACAAACGGAAACCCACCGGGGGGATCGACCTGGGCCTGGTCCTTACCGGACGGTGAGCTACCCACACCATTAACTTTCATTCAATCTGAACTCAGATTTGGACAGTTTTTAAAAGGAGTCGTCAGATTTATGGAAAGCCCGCAATTTCTTCATCAGACAGGCCGCACTCGGTCATACAAATATCAAAGGCCCTGAAGATTACGTTATTTTTTGTTCATTTTGGAAATCTGAAAGTGGATCTCTGACCACAGGGCTCGTACTCGTATATGAACATTTTCAAATATATTTTCGGTGTTCTCTCATCATGTCGCACTTACTCAGCTATCAACTTTACGCAAAAAACCTAATACATACTCGTAGTACCACATTTCGCCAGCTGTGTTAAAGTCCCATGTAATAGGGGGCGAGCCTATTGCCATCAACCGGGCACAAATCCAAACTCCTAGCACTGCTACTGAAACAAACAAATTGAGCATAGGATAACTTTTCAAGCGGTTTTCTCAATAAAACAAATGAAGAAAACACGCAAACTAATTCCACAAGTATATGACTTTCTCACCTTATGTTTCAATATGAAACTTCTATATAAATAAAAAGAGAATTCCTGACTGACTGACTCATCAACGCCCGCCAACCCTTGAACCTAGAAAGCTGAAATTTTGCACAGAGTTTCCCTCTAAAATGTAGGCAAGGAATTAGGAAGGATTTCCCGGTAGGACGTTCCCGTCGGATATTTTCCGACATCCACGCAGGCGAAGCCGCGGGCAAAAGCTAGTTAATAATAATAATACGGGTAGGTTCCTCAGTCTGAAAAATAAAACAGTCGAGGTAAAGTTTTTTACTAATAAACCTTTTTATTCTTTTACCTAAAGCTACACTCTTGTCTGTGGTTTCCCCTTCTATCTATTTAGAGCTAGTTCCTTGACCCTGCTCGTCCACGACCTTCACTGTCTCCTTGATCTGCGGGATACATCACAAAGTAGGAAAAAATTAGGGAAAATGTAAGCCTAGGTCTACTTGTCTCGGTTTTTCCTTCAACCTGACCCGCCATGATAACCTTTATAAATGAGTGATGACGTACGAGTTATGTATATGTAAAGTGGTAATTTTGTAACTAGTACACAATGTAACTTGTATTCCCTGAAGTGGTGGGCAGTCGTGTTCACCAGTTATATTCAAGACGCAGATATATAATTGAGTTATTATTTATTGTGAGTTTTAAATCTGTTATTAGGCCTTCAAGTAATGCAAGTAAGTTATGCAAAAAATGTTTGTTAAACTAGACCGCGTATCAATTTTGAATGAATTCTGAGTAATTAATTAATTTAAGTATTGTAGTAAATTACTTTATGAAATGAATACAGGAAGTAATGTCTACCCAAAATATAAACACTTTCAAACTACTTCAGATATTTTCATGATTTTTAGGGTTCCGTACCTCAAAAGGAAAAAACTGAACCCATATAGGATCACTTCGTTGTCCGTCTATATGTCTGTCAAACCTATGGGGTACTTCCCGTTGACCTATAATCATGAAATTTGGCAAGAAGCAAGGTCTCACAGTAGAAGTAAAGGAAAAAGTCCGAACATTGTTTATTTGTAATTTTATCACATGTCAAACAACGTTAAGTGTGGTTTTGGTTTAAATTATTTTCAACTACGGAACCCTTCATTGTGCGTGGTCCGACACGCACTTGGCCAGTTTTTTTTGTATGAACGGACTATTTTATTATACACTAGCAGCGCCCTGAGGTTTCACTCGCGACCTGTAGAAATATCGGGATAAAAAGTATTCATGTATTAATCCAGATTATAAACTATCTATGTACCAAACATCAAAATCCATTCTGTAGTTTTTTCGTGAAAGAGTAACAGACATCCATCCTTCCATCCTCACAAACTTTCGTGTTCATAATATTAGTAGGATAATTATATCTGTGATTTTTTTCAAATAATTATGTTTTCGTTACAAAAAATAAATATTCTTTATGAAGCCGAACGGCACGGCATGCTGCGAAAACGCACCGTCCATTCGCGCAAGATCACCAGCACTTACCGTCACCTTAAGTTACGATTGCCTGGCAAAAATTAATATTAAATATTAAACCTGGGCACAAATCTAGATTCCAGGCTACGCCCGGGTGTCACCATTGTGTGGATCGCCCGGAGGACACGGTGGAGCATACAGTGGAGGTCTGCCCGGCTTGGGCGGAGCACCGCCGTGTTCTAACGGAGGCGATCGGCGGCGGCGATCTCTCGCGTCCAAACCTGGTCCAGGCCATGTTGCGGAGCGAGAGTGCATGGGAGGCCGTCACCTCCTTCTGCGAAGCAGTAACGCTCGCGAAGGAGGAAGCGGAACGCGTGAGGGAGAGGCAACAGCCGCGCCCTCGCGCCCCTAGCCGCCGTAGGAGACGCCCTGGGCGGCGGGAATCTATCGCCGATTCCCGGCCACCGTAGGCGCGGGCTTGCGGACGACGAGTAATGGGCAGCTCGCCGTCCGGTGAGGACCAGACCCGGGTCGACGGCGCGTTGTGTTCCACGCGCGCCTCTAAGAGATGTCAGCAGTGACGGGGTCAATTGGGCCGATGCCGCCGGGGTCGCGGGTAGTTCGAAATAGATACCGTGGCCCTGGCACGGGCAACTGAAGGAACACGGGTGGGTTTTAGCCAGTAAAAGTCTGACACGTCCTCCCGCTCTGCCCAGAGCGGGAGAAGTCATTTGATGATTTCCCATCCGCAAAAAAAAAAAGGCTGGTAATAAGAATTTCCTACACACCTAGTACCTACACATCTATACAAATAAATAAAATTAAAGTGTCTGTTTGTAATGTCAAAATTACAGCTTTTTACTAAATGCATATAAAAAGTACTACGGTACCTACTCATAACAAAAAAAAAAAACAGTTTTTAAAATTCTTGTTTGTCTGTCTGTTTGTGCCGGCTAATCTCCGAAATGTCTGGACCAATTTTGACGAGACTTTCAGGCAGGTAGCTGATGTTATAAGGAGTAACAAAGGCTACTTTTATTTTGGAAAAATTGATAGGGTTCCGCGAAAAAAAAAATAAAACCCATGAAATTTTGAACAAAAAATCGGTTATGAAAATTTCTTTTTGCAAATGGTAGCCTAATTCTCGAGGATGGTTATAGGCTATTTAAATCACGCTATGCCCATTAGGAGCCGAGCAAAAAGAAAAAAGTCTGAATGAACGCTAAGCGAAAACGAAGTAAAAGCACGGGCGGGCAATGCAACGCGGGGCCGGGGGACGAATGTAGCTGTTATTTTACTATATTGTATATCTTGCGACTTTCATGCGAATGAAGTCACGGGGCACAGCTAGTAATACATATAAAATAAGACAGCTTCTCATGAACTCAATCGTTTCGAGTATGCATCATATCGCTTGCTACTTGATATTCAGAGCTTAGTTTCATACCAGATTCAACTTGATTTTGATGTCGGTCTCCTTGCATTTATAATGCACACAAGATCACTTGCGTCGCCGGTTCTACGGGTTGTAACTTTGAACATAATTACCCCAGATATGCATGACACCGAAATATGTGCCTATTACTTGTACATTTGTGCGCATACATACCTACAATATGTAGGTACTTACATATATACATGAGTTCATATATGATGTAGGTCGAACCCAATCAGGCGCTTTACTTTGTGTAAATATTTTCATCATCACTACCCTCAAAATGGTGAAGGAAAACATCGTGAGGAAACCGGCATGTCCTAGAACCAAAAATTCGAAGATGTCTACCAACCCGCACTGGGCCCGCGTGGTAGAGAGAGGAGGCCTGTGTCCCAGCATGGGAACATTATAGGCTGATTATTTATGCATGTACGTATTTACCATGGAAATGAATAATTATAATACCAGCCTATTATTGTCCCACTGCTGGGCAAACGCCTCATACAGAGAAGGCACGAGCATTGATCACCACGCTTGTTCAAGATGGGTTTGGTGATTTCAGACTTACATTCATTTCAGTCCAGGTTTCCTCACGATGTTTTATCTTCACCGATGTCTGTAATGACCAAGATAAACTTAGAAAGGACATTTAGTATGAATTAAAAAGACACATTGGTATGGACTTGCTTGGATTTGAACCTGTCAAAAAGTCACATTTTTTTGAAGTAAAAACTTCTTGCGCGTTGTTTTTCAAGATTTTATTTTACCACTTTGTTTGCATGATTAATACAGTAAGGGCTGATTGTTCAATAGGTTGATAACTTTTACCTGAAGAATAAATGTGACAGCTTGACATATTTTCCATACAAAAGCTGTCAAACCGCCATATTTATTGCTCTGATAAAAATTATCTGACTATTGAACAATCAGCCCTTAAACAAAGAGTTAACAAAAACAAAGTGTTAAAATAAAATCTTGACAAAGTTTTTTTGTATGGCCTTTGCACGTAATGTGGGGATGATATTTTTTTTCTCGTATATCTCATGATGTGGAGTATCGTTGGATAGGCCGTGCAAAAATATTGCGGTTCTGTGATTACTATTTTTCGATTTAGTGATCCGTTTGCGTAATATGAAGCTTTAAAGTACAAATTTTTGTTAGAGTCACGTGTTCCCCCCCTACCAGCTAAATGGTTGTGTTTGGATATTTTAAAAAATTCACGTCAGTACCTAAATATAACGAAATTAAAAGGAAAACTATCACAGCTAAGTAGGCTTTACAAGTTGACGACTAATAGTCAACCAACTTACATAGCATTTGAAATGTATAGGAGAACATGTTTTTCGACTACAATGTTAAGTTTGTTCTTGGGATAAATTCTTGGGATAAACCCTTCATTATGCGTGCACGCACAATGAAGGGTTGCGTAGTTGGGAAGAATGGTCCGATAGCACTTGGCCGGTTTTTATACGTATGCTCGACTGATTCGGGCACAATTGGTGCTAATAATCCTAAAACTTTGGTTTTCTAAGAAAGCTGTGAACGGTCACAGCACCTAAACACCACGCATAACTTTTTACAGAGTCGTCCGATTTAAAAAAAAAATGTTTTATTCGAGAGGGTATACATCAAAGTTGGTCCCATACAAAATTAATTAACTTTGCTTGGGTAGTTTTTGAGTTAGCTTCAATAATACGTATTTTTTCCCCACTTTTATATGGATGATGTTCTAGTTTGTTTTGCAGGTAGTGGTATTAGAATTTGTGTGGGTAGGTACCACACCTAAAAAGTGAAAAATAAAAACTTTTTACAAAAAAATACAACTGACTTCCAAAAACAACACTACAAAGTGAAAAATAACTTTAATTTCGGAAGTCGGTGGCAAAAATCGAAAATACATTTAACTAGACACCAACTTCCGAAATAAAAGTTATTTTTCACTTTGTAGTGTTGTTTTTGGAAGTCGGTTGTATTTTTTTGTAAAAAGTTTTTCTGAGACCTTAATGTCAAATAATGGTGAAAATTACAGATTTCATGACAGCCGTTATAATATGACAGAATCACTTTTCTAGGAAACTTTAAGCTCCGGACGTGGCGAAAACAGTAAGCACTTAGGCTACTCGTATTTTTCAGTATTCCTGTGGAAGCTATAGTTTACAAGAATGCTATAAACATGTTAATGACATAGTTGCTTAACATATTTCATTATCGTGTTTTGCCACTAACTTTGTAGCAGCGCCACCATAATATTCAGTTTTCATACGGACCCGTGAACAAGTTGCATGTTCAGTATCCTTCTTGTTTAATAGAAATTCTGTGTAATGAAAAGACGTCATGCTGAAAGTTGGAATATAATTCTACGTTTTAGTATTAATTTATATTTTCTAGTCATTAGTTTAATTAATCCGTCATACCAATGAATGTTACCATCTCCGAAATGTAATTAATTTATATTACTGGGTAAATCGTTACGGGAACTTTAATTTTAATATCGTATCGTGTTTCCATGAATTAGATTATTTTATAATCTAATAATTGAATGGTATTTCCATTTTCAGTATTTATTTATTTATTACTAGCAGTGCCCCGCGGTTTCACCCGCGTAAGTCTCGAACCTGTAAATACATCGGGATAAAAAGTATCCTATGTGTAAATCCAGGGTTTGAGCGTGAAGAAGTAGCAAACATACAAACACACACACACACAAACCTTCGCATTTATAATATTAGTGTGATTAATTGTACCTAGGGTCTGTTTTCTAAGAACGTGACTTTTTTACACGACTTCTCCAGGAGGGTAATGTTTTTCAATACACTTCCTCGAAAACTGGTTCATATCGCACTACGATTAGGTTCACAATGCAATATATTACACACGCGTGCGATTTTTCATTTTCCAACACGTGTGCGGGAATAAAAATGGCCACAGATAACTTGCCACCCGAGCCGTAGGCGAGGTTGTTTTTGAGCCGAGAACTGCAAAAATTCTCCACTTGTATCAAAATGTACTATTATGTTATTGGTAAAAAAGCTGATAGGACCTGATGATAAGTGGTCACTGCCGCGTCTATGGATATCTGAAGTCCAGAGGAATCTCATCCACTATAGAGCAACAGATATAGAGACGTCACAGGTTAAGACGCAGGTAAATGCCAATGACCTTGAGTAGTTAGCTTGCGTGTTCTGTGCTGAGCTCACGCAACGCGTCGTATGTCCAGCCAGTAATAGGTCTCGCCTATCAAGGAGCGCTAACCCAAATTAAACGCATTATTAATTTATTATACATAAAAAAAGGTATTATATTAAACCACTTATAAAAGATGAATAATTAAATTATCTTTAAAATGCTGAAGGTTTCATAAAAATACATAACGCTTGATAGTTTTGCGTGATTCTCAGTTTTTTATCCGCGATAGACATAACTTTACTCAACCACAGACTAACTTTGTTCGTAATGCCGATACAACCTCACGGTATTTGGCAAAAATATGCTACGCATAACCACCTTTCCAAAAAACCTAGAACGCAAGGGGTGGGTCCGCACACAAAATTACAAAAAATAAAAAGTTCGTTCAGGCTCATTTTCGTGCACTCGGACAATCCTGGGTTTTCGTTCGGGCCCACTTTCATGCAATGGTCGTTCGAGTGGTTAAGAAAATACTCTATTAATAATTTACCACATATTTTTTCCAAATCATTAACACTACTCGTTTAGATTTGATCTTCAGTTTAAAATAATTAAAAGTCGGTTATCGTCGCCTTAATCTAACATAGACTCCGTTTGAAAATGTGATGCCCTAACAAGAGTGATCTCGTAGCTTTGTACACGAGGTAGTCTCCTCTAAGAGATGAGCTCTTCGTTTAATTATAATCTTGCGGACGAAGCGTTTTTGCCCTCAAATACTAAATATTTTTTACTACAAAGCGCACACAGTCTGAACCCTCGTTTGATATCAAGCTTATTTCTTTGTGAACTCCTGGAAAAGGTGTCTGCAAAACGGTGCAGATTCTTAGTACAACCCGTGTGTTACTCTTTTGTAACGATTCTTAACACTGAAAACAATTTGATTTTCATTAAAACGCTTTAGTCATTGTCTGTACTGGCATATACTCGTACATGTACATTCTTGATATTTACAAAATTATAATACATATAATATTCATGCTAGGTAAGTCAGTAGGTAATTAATAACTTTTATAAAATGAAAGCTCCAACTCATTGATATCTTTCCTGATACCGTGAATCAGCCCCAGGCAACCACATCGAACAAACAAATAAGCCAGGTAACTGACACCGATAAACATTAATTTGAAAGTGAAACCCAGTATTGAGGTTTCAAAGAATATCATATTTTTGTCTTCCCATTCCGCTGATTAATAATTACTTTGTTTACTTGAAAAGCGCACCTGTTCAAGTGCTCATCATCAATTGTTGATTGTGATAATAGTACATTGAACATCTATCACTGTCTATTCGGCAGTTTGTCAAGATTCAGGTGATAAAGCCGCGAGACACGGTCACCCATTTCGTGTTTTCTCAAGTAAAGATTTCCGTATACAGTAAAAATGTCCAAACTTTTCCAACAGCAGCATAACGTAGTGGCTGTAACTTGTTTTGGGACATGTTTAACGGAATTATCTTATTGTTTGCTTTCGCGAACGAAACACAAAAGAGAACGGTTGTTTTCTTCTTGTTACTTGCTTTTCTCACTCATGATAAGTCTGTTACAAGTGCTATGTGTAGACGTTGAGACTTAACAAAAGATTCAAATCATTCAAAAGTTTATTTGTGTTCATGGAATACTAAGAAACGCGTTTATTTGGGTTCATCAGTATCACGAGTGTGTTTAACTAATTGTATGGTTTACAAACATGATTATACTTTCACATCCGGCGAAATAAGCCTTGGAATGCAATATTCAAATATTGGTTTAATATGCAACCCTCGTTTATGTGGTATTCACAAGGAATTTCACTGAGCGATTTACTGTTTTGAGTGATGTAAGTAACTGGAACATAGTTTGCAATGATTTGATTGACAGGGGGTGAGGGTGACGGGTAGCTGTTGAGTCGACGAGTCGGTGTGCAGCCCGCGCGGTCACGTGCGTAACATGCTCCCTCACACATATAAAACATCCTTTGAATCACGCTCACCTATTTCCCGACATATGCCCTCTTGACATGGCTTCCAATCTGTAAATATTTATATCATGTTGACACACGTTCGTATGTAGTGTGACTACGCAAAGTCAATTCTACCACGTCACCTTGTGAAAGGGAAACGGGGCTAAAAATATTACTTTTGACATTGTTTTTATGGTGTGTTTTTCGGAATGTCAACGAGCTGTTGATATGTGGAAATGCTTTATGTCAGCTGAATTACGTCCTCTTTCAGTTCGATGGTTCACTATTAAATAGAAAGGGATAAACAGCATGGTAAAAATGCCTTAAAAGGCATGTTTACTATGATCATCATGCTTCGTGTTTGCTATTTTATTACGAGTAGAATAATCATTCAAGATCTTATGGAATATTTCGATCGTCGCCTCTTACTACACCCAAGGGAAGTAAAGGATCGTCCTATTTGTAACCGAGGTCTTCCCGCCAAGAGCTTAAATAAATTATTTTTACAACAACAACATAGTTTACACATAGCATTGCTATATGTAAGTATATATACAAGTACCTACATGTGTCACACGATTTCGATGGCCGCCAATCTCGTTCACAGAAGTGCGTTCGGCCCGTTCGCTTTTTTTTCACGAAATGTCGAACAAAATGGGATTAATATTTACCGATATTTCCTGCGAAATTCTCATGAAAACAGAAATATTATTGTAGACAGTTGTAGCTTGTACACAAGTTGTACACGACTGTCAAATGAGTTACAGAATGAGATAGGTATGTTATATTGCTAATTTAGTATTCGGCGCGAAGGACCAAAATGAATTTCTCCCTGATCCCTACACTAAGCCGACGTTCGCACGGACGTAATAATATCGCGGCGGGATTTTATCGCGCACTGGATATTCAACTCTTGTTGTTGAGCCGAGCGTTGAGAATCCAACTTAACAATAACAGAGTGCATTCTATCGCGTTGAAAAAACACACTGTAGGATTTTCAATTCTCGGCGCTAAGCAGAGCGTTAAAAATCTAGTGCGTGAAAAAAAATCGACGCGATATTTTTACGTCCGTGCGAACGTCGACTAAGTGATATGTTAACGAGGCGATTCTATTGGGATGATGAAATACAACCGACCGCTTTGAATGTGCGTTGAAATATATTTTTACATATTATTTGCATCTCTTTATGGTCAAGGTACAAATGCCGTGTGAGCAGAATGTACAGTGCGTAAGTCGGTAGAGTAATGTACGGTTCCGTACAAGACAGTAATTTGCAATCAATATTTTCTGTATTAAATAGGACATGGAAACGTATTCAATTGTTTCTTAGCTTACTTGAGACACTTGGCTCTTTGCTAAATGCTGCTAAATGTTCATATTTCATAATGTGATTTTTTGGAAATTTATACTTCGATTATGAAAATACTATAATATTATGATACCTATGTGTATTTAGTACTGAGGCCAGCACATCAAGCTACCCCGATCTGTCAAATTTCTTTGATAGATTTTCAAATTTACTACAAACTTACAGTTACAGCTACTTCATATTTAATTGGGAAAATTTGACAGATTGGGGTAGCTTGATGTGCTGGCCTCTATACCTATGATCAGTATATGTGGTGTTCGTTTGCGTGTTGATGACTGTTTGTTATCACTCTGTCGCTTACGTGAGATGCCTATACCTTTAGAATTATTACGACGATTTTATTACTCTTATGTGTATCTTCGTTTTATGTTATATTGGTTAGCTCGTATACTTTAGAGGAGCATGTCTTGGCATATAAAGTAGGAACCTGTGAATCTAAGCTTTTTAAAATAGGCGAGGATTGATTTTAGCACTCGTATAATCAGTAAATGCTTTAGACAAGTTTGCATTATATGTACGATAAAAAGTCACAACCTGTTACGGAAGCTTTCAACTGGATGACAAACAAAATAAAATTGGTCGTAATTGTCAAACTTGGGTGATAAACACGTTTAATCGTGTAATAAAAGTATTTTTGCGATTCGTCTGATGAATAACAGTTACATTTCCAGTCATTGTCTTGTGCAAACAGTGAATAGCAAATGAAAATAAAGTAATTAATATCATTATCCAGTTTAGGTTCAATCTTTATATGACTTTTATCAAAGGAACAAAATTAAATTGCAGTTTGATAGCTAATACATATACAGAAAATAATGTCAAACCGTCATATTTATATCTCAAATAACAGTTATCTGACGATTGAAAACTCAACCCTATAGTCAGATAACTTATAAGTATCTGCAGAATAAATATGACAGTTAGACATATTTTCTATACTAAAGCTGTCAAACCGCCATATTAATTTTATAAATAAAATTTATCTGACAGTAGAAAAATTATTCCTAAATAAAACAAAAACAAATGATGAATGATACCTACCTAGGTGTCTAGATTCATTTGTTTCAGGCAACAGATGAGATTTTCTTAGAATCGAAGCAAAAATCTGTTGTCGTCAAACGTGTCATATTAATTCAATATTTGGAAAATCAGACACGCGATTGCATGTTTTCTGCGAATATTGTGCTACTAGATATTTCCACGTAACCTCCGTTTGAATATCGCTGGAACCGGAAAGCAGGTAATGGAAGTCCGAACTTTCGGTACCGAAAGTGAAGCTTACTTAAATCCCTAGCTTGAAGGCTTAAATGATAACACGTATTTAACGTATCATCACTAAGCTGGGACTAGAAACGGTTTCGTTCTAAGTACCTTAGTATAGTGAGGCATTCACGAATCTTAAACAAAATGTTAAACCTGAAATTCTGCACGTTTTACGTGAATGTAAGTCACTGATGCATAAACAAAATGTGCATCTGGGGAGCATTATGTTACTTACATGAACTGGGACAGACATCTTCACTAAGAAAATTCAAAATTTCTTAGGAATGTAGGTATCAGCGGGAGTTTAAGTTAATAGATTTAACAATGTAGCTCGATTGGAATCGCGTGACTAAGAACTACTGAGACAGCAATTGAGAAGTCTCTTGGTTTCCTGATAGTCTTTCTTGCGGATGACACGAGATAGATTGTTACTAAGAGCACTGTTGTCGCGTTTATACCTATTCATAGAATGCTTTAACCACAGTTAACTTATTATTTTTCAAATAGTACATATTATACAAATGGTGTACATGTCGCAGCCAACTAGTTTAATTAGCCGTTTAGTTAATCGCCTAGCCTTTTAACTAAACGGCGGCCGTTCAACTAGCGGCCTGAATAATATTCAATTTTGTAGGTTAGGTTAGAACTGTGACCAATCGCGTGCAAGACGAGCGAACGAAGCGAGTGGTGCCGCGGCAGCAACCGGCGAGCACTATTTCCAATGGCTAAACGGTTTAAGACTAATTAAACCAGTTGGCTGCGACATTCATACAACAGATAGTATTCTACTGACTTCACCGGCCAGAGTTCTCTGAAAATAGTGCAACATATCCTCATCGGGTCAAAAATACACATCATAGAAAGATAGGGTCGCAGGAAATACTAGCCTTTTCCCAACTATGTTGGGGTCGACTTCCAGTCTAACTGGATGCAGCCTACCTGAATACCAGTATTTTACATGGAGCGACTGCCTATCTGCCTTCCACAACCCAGTAACTGGGTAATACGATACCGCTTGGTTAGACTGGTTGTGAGACTTTCGGGCTTCTGACGACCCATAACGACTGGCAACCACGACCTGACACGCACGCTGCTGGCACGAGTGACAGCCGGGACCAACGGCTTAACGTGCTTTCCGAGGCACGGAGGAGTCTCGATATGTAAAGATAGTCACCCATCCACGGACCAACCCCGGCAAGCGTAGCTTAGCCTGATGGATCGACCAGGGCGGCTGTTATTACTGAGCCACGAGCTCCTCTATAATATATAATATTACACATACATACACACACACACACACAAACACACACACACATACACACACACACACACATACACATACACACACACATTACACATACATTTTTTTTTTTTTGTTTCTCTTTATTAACCTCTGTAATATTTATTATATTAATCATGACAACTTTTTTAAATCAAACTGGGTTTCACTTTGTAAGTTTATTCTACGCAGAGCAAGCTTCGAGTTAATCACTGTATCCGATAGATAGCGTTGAGCCAAAATGTCGCCATTTTCTGAATCGCGGAATCATTTTACAATAATAATATTATTGTAAATAGTTTCGGTTAGATCATGCGTTGCTGTTCTGGAATTCTGGTCTCTGGACAGGTCCAGACCCCAGGGCTCTAGCGCGCGTGTGGGCTATATTTGGTTCTGAAAATAGAGAAATCCAGAACTTCTGGATTTCTCTGGAGGTCGAGATTGTTTGAGGCATCTTTAAAATCGACTTCAAAAAGAAAGAAACTTCTTTCTGTGTCTTCTTTCTTCTTTTTGTGTAACTACACACACAAAGTGTGAAGTGCGAAGTGGCACATAGAAAGGGAACTCTTATCATTTCAACCTGTTCGTATGTCACACACCCAATGTTTGAAAGAGTTTTCTCCCGAGATGGTCACCTTTATTATGGTGAAGATCTGACAATAGAACTCATCAATAATGTACAGTAGGTAAACGTACCGTAATTTGGTTATTGTACAGTAATCAAAGCAAATTATTGGTTAATCCGTGGTCAACTAATTATGGACTTCGAAAATAAGTAGGTAGGTAAATACCTATTTACCCCATATAAAACTCCTCATCGACGAGCAGTACACATTATTGCGAATGGAACGGAAGATAAAACACAGTAGGTGAAGTACCTAACAGTGATCATGGACTGCGAAGAAACCCAGTGTCACGGAACTCCTCAATGACGAACAGTATACCTATACCTACCTATTGTCATATGGGTTATCGTACGGTATGTGAAAAAAGTTGCTGAGTATCAATGTAAAGAAGTAGGTACACGAACTAGTATGAGGAAGTAGGTAGCTGCATCCGGTTAGACTGGAAGCCGACCGCAACATAGTTGCGAAAAGGCTAGGCAGATTGATTGAGGTAGGTAATACGCGCCACGAAAGATGACACTTGACGAGCGCCGTACCGCGCCTCCCGCATAAACCATCTACTGCGTAAGTCAAACCACGTGGTGTGTCAAGTCTCTTTTGGCTTCGTTTACGGCCACACGGGGCGTCGCGCGGCGTGTTGAGCGGCGCAGCCCGCACTAAATTCAAACATAGGGCGTTCTATGAGAGCGTTTATGGAGAAGAGATTTTACACGCGTTTGTTTGAATTGTAGCGTCGCATGTGGCGGGTGAAGCGACGGGCGACGCCGCGGCGGACGTGGCGGATGACGCAGCGGGAGACGCGACGGATTTCTTCGGTTTAACTTCTTTATAACATACTTAATGACACCCCGTGCGCCGCCGCGTGCAACACCGCGAGCGCCACCGCGTGCGCCACCACTTGCGCCGCCGCCGCGTGCATGCCATAAACAGAGAAAACGCTTGACGCTCCGCAGCCCGCCCCGCGCACCGCGCCGCCTGACGCCCCGCGTCTCCGTAAACGAGGCCTTAGTGACACAACTGACACGTATTGTACCACAATGCAAAACACGTTTAATTATTAGTATTTATTCAAGACCGTTAAAGTTTCGGTAATTTCTTGCTAACGACTTCCCAAACTGAACTTATTTTGCACTTTGTAGTGTTTTTTATGGAAGTCGGTTTTATAGTTTTTGTAATAAGTTTTATTAACGATGGACACATAAATAAAATACTGTATTAATTTTACAGCGGGGGGTGTAATTTTTATGATTTTCGGGAGTAAATAGAGGTTAAATCAAAATGATGTGCAAAATGATCGATGAGGGGATGTCATCTTCATAGTTTTTAAAGGCGCTGGGCCGAAAATCAGGAAATTAAATTCCAAAATGGCGGCCATAACCAGAGGTGGATCTTAGTAAATGGGTTCAATCAATCAACTCAGCCAATCGCAGTCCACTGCTAGACATAGGCCTCTCCAAGGTTGCGCCACAATACCCTGTCCTCCGCCTTCCGCATCCAGTCTGCCCCAGCCACTTTCTTCAGGTCACCGGTCCATCTAGCTGGGGGGCGTCCCACACTACGCTTACCGATACGCGGTTCCCACTCTAGGACTCGTCTGCTCCACCGGCAAGCGGTCCTTCGACAAACGAAAAAAAATGGGTTGCTTTACACATTTTCTTAAAAACAAGTTTTTAAGAAATTTGTTTATTTATTTTGAACTCCAACAAAGGTTACACAGATACAATAGAAATCACAATAATATTATGTTGATAATTTCATTGTTGTTTTGCGTGTTTTCTTGCGAAATTTTCAACAGCGCTCTTAAAGCGTGATCCTTCTTCACCATGATCACAGAAACGCTATTACTCCTAACACACACACAAACACACTCCGCCAGACGGGCAGTCGATTTATAGAGTACGGCAGGTGCACCGTTAATGCGCAAGTTCATTAATATTTTTTTATTTTTAAAAATCAAAGTGACACTTCGTCGCTTTGACATTATAAACCGCAGTGACTACATTCGAAAGGGCTATGTTAGAGAATTTTTTATTGTTAACGTTGTTCCATCACTATTAAGTACTAATATCGAATTCCGCGTGCGTTAGCGGTTATCTAAGCGACACATTATTGTTTTCCGACATGCAAGCGAACGAAGTCCCGGGCACAGCTAGTATGAAATATTTTAGCTATGTTTCTAATTATTGCCTAATAATCTCCAGATAATTTAATTACTCTGGAGCACGCATTGCTGTGACAAGACTGAGCTGAGTGATTTTAACTATAAAACCATTTATAATAATCGCGGTTATTTTATTACATGGACAATTAGGCATTATCTTCAATTACAAATTACATAATCACTTATAGTACTGAAACAGGCATACAGGATCTAATTCTTAGTACCTATATTAATTAATGAATTACGCGGTAATTAATTAGCAATGTTCAGAGCTTACATTAATTCTAATCAAACTTGTTATCATCAAATTATTTCTATTCATCATGGCTGCATAATTAATTTCCACCGTTTATCATATTTTTCCTGAAATATAAGAAGCGCCTGTCCTGATTCGATTGAATACCTTTCAAAAGAAAGTTAGCTGGATGCCATTGTTGTTGATATTGTACCTTCATTGTTACAAACTTAAAATTTTGATAGAAGGGCAAGTGATCAAAGACAAAACCTTTCCAGTGCTATTCTGCTTTATTATCAAAAAGTTTCATTAAGGAAAAGTTGACGGATGTTTGCCGGGTTATTGTCCAATTCATTTGTGTGGAAGCGAGCGCAAACCGCTACGGTAAATAATGGAAATGCTGGGACTCCGTCGCCTGGCGTTGTGTTCACGCCACCAGATTATTGTGCACTAAGTTTGTCTTGCTCGTTATGCTCTAACAGAATACGAAGAACAAACTTTGTTATTGCTGTACTGATAGCACGTATTAAACAACGCTCTACATACCCGTATATTAGCTGAGCCGTGTAACTTCAAATTAAATGATGCTTTAAAACTTTTTCAAAGAGGTTTTCGGTTTAACAGTTTAGCTATTCCTAGAATTGGAAACGCTTACCTTTCTAACAAAACATATCTATATATCTATATAAATAAAAAGAGAAGTCCTGACTGACTGACTGACTCATCAACGCCCAGCCCAAACACTTGAACCTGTTAAAGCTGAAATTTTGCACACAGGTTCCCTTTATAATGTAGACAAGGAATAAGGAAGGATTTCTCGGTACGTTCCCGTGGGATATTTTCCGACATCCACGCAGGCGAAGCCGCGGGCAAAAGCTAATGGGTAATATTAGAATGACTGTCGATACACGCTCTACTTGTTGCCTGAACTAGTAGTTTTAGAAACATTTTCATGTAAATTGAGGTATCAAGGGTAACTGAATTTATCAGCCTACGTAGTTACTTCGTTACGACATATCATTAAGTACGTAGTGACGCACCACAGGCTCAAAATATATTTAGGTCTAGTTTATTTACCTATCTAGAATGATAATACTTTTTTAAGGTTGTGCGGTTTTAAAAAAAAAATACTGTTTATTTGGGTGTCGTTAAATCGAGTTGACAAGGCACTTGTGTCAACAGGATAGGCAGCTATTCCAGCAATGTTCTACGACTAGAAAAGCATGACGTTCATTTGAACGGTCTCGTAAGACTCCCAACGTTTAGCAGGACACTATTGTATAACTTTTATTCAGATTTCTGTTATAATATTTACAGCATAGTACTTTTTTCATCCAATGTTCAGTAAAAGCTAAAGTAAAACCCGCAATTTGCCACCAGTTTGTCATATTTAATTACTGTCTTGAGAACAGCGGCACAGACGACCATAATTTAAGTCGGATTGTGGTAGTTGGTAAGGAACCTTAGCGTGCGGAATACGATTTGTCCTCGTTTGCTTACCATAGTGCGCTGAATGTTTGTTTTTTGGTTTTATTAAAAAAAAAAAATACTCTTCGAGTCCAGCAATTACAAAATTATAAAATGATTTGTGTGTGTAGAAAACCTTCTTTCCTTTCCGCAAAGGTAATATATCATTATTTTGTTTCAGGAAATCGGTGTTCGCGCTGCGTTCGAGTGAATAACAAGGCACGTGACATTTGCGTGACAGTGCGCAACAATCATCGTAATAGCTAAAGCACAGTAACTGATCGTAGTCAATTACGAATAATAAAATTAGTCTTGAGTGTCTGTTGTTTAGGATAGCGCTATATAAAATGCTTCTACATGTGTTGTTTGTTGTCGACATTAGTCTCTAATCGTCTAGCTAATAAACACTAGGTGTGCCATTTTTTCTAACTGTGCAAGTGTTTTGTGTATCAAGTAGTCAATTAAGGAATTGGCAGCGGCAATTTGTTACAAGGTGAGTCCATAGTACCTAAAATTTAGATTAGAAACACAAATTATTTAAAAAGATAAGTGGTAATTTATCATGTTGATATTGACTAAACTCTACAGAACAGTATAAATTATAATTGTCGCGCTCGTTTTCAACCCAGTGAAATAAACTGTTAGCTAAGTTGTATATTTTAGTGAGCTAAATACAGGAGTACTGAACTAATTTATAAAAGTAACGGTATGAACAATAAATTTCAGTAAAAATTTTCGCGGCTTATTCAGATAGTTATGTCCTGAAGATATATGGGCAAGAACGTTATTCACCGTTCTAAATTATAAATCTTTTTGAATGCTTTGCAGTGGAGTAAACAAACTTTGCCAAGTTTGGTAAGCGTTCGGAGTTCGCGCTGCAGCGCTTTAAAAATCAACATACACAGTGTACATACATACATACAGTGCCTCTATAGTTCAGTGGGTAACTGATGCATAATATAAAATCTGCGCTCGCTTGGTATTACCACCTCAATTTATATTCCCGTGTAAATCTTGCTTATTTTTTCCCTCAGTCAGCATATCCCACGAATTCATCTTAATTAGCGCAAACTTCCAGGCTTACGAATACACAACTACGGAGAAATACTAATTTACTTACTTCTATTTCTAAGTTCCTAAACGCCTAACTTTTAATTCCTTTCTTTTAGAACCATTTAATTGTGAAGTATTACAAATTGAGTAAAACAGGAAACTAATTTGAATCTTCCTCTTAAACATTTCGTGCAGTCGGAGGGGAGCTGGCTGTTAAGATCTTTACTCTTTACGCACTGCCATAATTTACATGTTCAAAATTATCGTAGATAGAAACTCTTATCTTGATTGTACCCATATAGGTAGATAAGTGTTGTGCCTACTTGTATTGTCAACGAGTGCTTGCGTAGAGAAATGAGTTTTTGGGCCCGACTCCCGGTACAGATCGCTGCAAGATGATAGATAGAAAAAATATCTACTCTTTGTTATGGACCTACACCATAAAAATTACAAATGTATAATGTAGAAATTTTACAAGGGGCGAAACAATGGCTGGTCTTATCGCTAAGAGCAATCTTTTAAAGACAACTTTTCGATGAATTAAGGGAAAAGGAGAGGCAACACTACAGGTAGTCTGTGGTGTAGGTACCATTTATATATCCATCTATATAAATAAAAATGAATGGCTAAATGTGTTTCTAAGCGGAAAACTAGAGAATGGCTCGCCCAGTTCAACATTTTTTTCCGAGGAAGGTATGAAGAGAAAAATTGGAAAAGTTGCCGGGAAAATTGGAAAATTCGGGAAATTGAAAGTGCATTTTCTATGGGAATTTTGTGGGCATTATTGAAATTTGGACAGGATAACGTCTTTCGGGTCAGCTAGTATACAATAAAACGACTTTCGTTTGATTTTCAGAAAGAAACGGTTACATGTTTTACCAATTTTTTATGTGTGAGCGCATAAGTTAACACCGGATTGTTTTACCCGTACTGATCGGTACCGACTTGTCTGTACAGGGAGCCCGCTTCTTAATGGAAGCCCCCGCTCGTGTGCGTGGGCGCTAGGTAGTTCAGTTTAGTCAGTGCGCGTGAGGTGGAACGACTATTTATTCTATATTTTAATTTTGAAACAGCATGCGCGGCGCGAGAGTCGTCGGCGTGTGCCGGCGGCGGCCGGCGCTGCTATAATATTTCTGATAACATTGTTACCCTCCATTTAAACTTACCTATTTAGATGTTTAATTTAGATTGTTTATAATACCAAATGTTTTAAGACGAGCGCTAATCCTGCCGACGAACTGTCACACAGTTTGGCAGGTTTATAAAATGTGTACAAGTGTTTGGTCCAAAATAAATTATTTGTTTATTTATTTCTAGCTGTTCATGCCCGGCCTCGCCCGGGTGAATTTCATGTCTCTATATCCAGTAGTTTCGGCTGATTGTCTGTTTTTATACAAAAATGCTATCCAAATTTCCGATATTTCCGGTGAATTAAAAAAGAATCTGTCATTCAAACCTTGTCCTGACAATTACAAAAAACAAAAAAAGAATTAGCCAAATAGGTGCAACCGTTCTGAAGTGATGCTCACATACGATCGGTAATTGGTTTTTATTTATATTGATTATTATTAATGTTGATAAAAATCTCATAACATCATTTTTCAGAGATCATTTTTGATTCGACGATATTTATTTATGCATAAATAAATATCATCGAATCAAAAATGATCTCTTGTTTCCAAGTGTTATAAAATATGATAGTAAACAGCTGTAACGCAAGTGGTGAAGGCTTTATTCCGTCCGACATGCGGAACCGTTGCTAGCAAAATATAAATTGCACCCGCTTGAAATTACCTCTACGTTTTATATCACAAACGAGAAAAAAGTTATGCGCCATCCGCGCCTCATCGCCTCATTTTACACTACGTTTTTCCCGTAATTGAAAACTGATAGTAATTTATCCTTGTATTTTTACAGCCCTTAATAATTTTGCTGTTAATTATTATCTTTGTATTACATTTCATTTTAATTAGTAGGTACTATAACTACAATTAATTTTGTCCACTTTTAATTAATATCCACTTAATAAAAATACTAGTATGTAATTGTTTCATTGGTGTTCTGAACAGATATAATTAATAATGAATTAGATATTGTTTTAGTATAATTAAGTACATTGTACTTATGCTTATGTCAGCGGCTTCGCCCGCGTGCATGTCGGAAATTATCGCACGAGAACATACAACCGGATAAAAGGTATCCTTTGTCCTAATCCAGGTCATGATCAATTCCGTTCAGTCGTTTTTAGCGTGAAAGCGTAACAAACAAACAAACTCACTTTCGCATAATTATAATATTAGTTAGGATTAAACAGTTTCATTAATTAATTGTTAAATCATTGAAATAATTACATGAGACTGTTGTGGTACAGTTGTAGGAATGTAGGTACAATTCAATGCGTACTGATAGCGATTATGCTCTTTTCACGGAAGTCTGTTTTTGGTACACGTTCCATTTATAGGCAGCAGTTCGGTGAGATTGATCGGATTGGATACATACATCTCTTCTTCTGCTTTTCGTGTCGATGGTACTCTTCTTAGTTGTTTTCATATTGTTTGAGCAGTAGGTGGCCACGTTGATGACGGCATTAGTGGCATTCTTTAGGTCATCCGGAGTGCAGTGAACGGGCAATTAGGATAGCCCAGCAAGTGGGGCATTGTCTGATCAGGAGCACCGCACTCGCACTGCATTTTGGATGGGTCAGTAATAGAATAGAATAGAATAGAATAGAATGGTTTATTTCCATCACTAAATGTTACAAATGTCTCTTAGTCTAAGGATAATATGTGACAACAAAATCAAATCCCCCATTACGACTAACTGTGTCTGTAGCGACGGATACTACCTAAATAAGTCCAAGATATCTATTAGGCCAACAAAAGTGGAAGCTAGGTTAGATATCACTACACAGAAAAAAAGGATTAAAAAAAACCTTAGCTGATAAGGTATAGGACAGGGGTTTTAACAGAAGTTTGGAAAGAAAAAGCCTACATTGTGTCCCACTGCTGGGCAAAGGCCTCCCGCCCTTGCCCAGCAGTGGGACACAATGTAGGTTAGTAAAAAAAAAGTACTAGATTTCCGGGTAGTAACGGTACTTTTAACAGAAGATATAAATTAATGAAGTAGTAGTAGAATAGAAATAGGTTAAAAATGTCGTTTATAAAGAACATTACAATATATAATGTTCTTGCAACATCATAGCGTTAGTCTATCCAGCAATGTAGAGCAGAAATCCGTATTATTATTATTCATGTACCTACCCTGCATAATATATGACTCCAATACCGCTGAAACACGCATGAATTGAAATGTATAGTTTCTAAAGAGCCATTTCCCTCTCCTACATTCTTGAATAGAGGAGAAATAATTAGTTTGAGGAATTGGGTCTCAATTTGACAAGTGACAAAACGCAAACATACTGTGGGAGCTTTGTCCCTGTGTGCTTTACCGAGACGTTATTTAGCCAAGGAGACACGTTCACAATCTGCCTTTTCACAAGGGGACTCCATCACAAAACTCATTTGGCATTCAGCCACCTACAATGGCTCGTGTGGATGCGAAGCGGTTTAAAATACCTGCTTTTTTGCCGACACAAGTTGGCACGTTCAAATTCGAATACGACGTTTTAAATGAATTACTAACTCCTTATAAACAAACCTACACCGTTGTCAACTTCATCAGTTTTAGTCATCATCAGCCTAAATAACTGAAAATGTAATAAGTTGGTGAAACGTGATTGTGTTCCTTAACTGTTTTTTTTCGGCTATATTTAGACGGGGAAAAATGACTGTTATTAATGTCTAACGAATATTTTACTGAACGCCGAAAAACTTATAAATGGTCGGTATTAAAATTTGCCTGTTTCGGAAAGAGGAATTTATTTCGTGTCAAAGGACGTTCCAAAAACTTTGATAACGCTTTTCCATGACGAAAAGGGTCATTTAAGAATATTTAGCTTGCACTTTCCCATCCTGCTAAAACAAAGTTTTATTTAATTGCCTGAAGTTGGTGAAAACCGTGTCAAGTTTCACTCGTTTCATTCCATAAGTTTATTTAATTTGTTAACTATATTTTACTTATTGAAAATCGGAAACGCATGTATCTAATATTATGTCTACTTTAAAATATTACATTCTCATACTATTCCCAGGCGAGAGATTACAGAAGCTAGATGCAAATCGTGATTAAAGCAAAATAGGGCAAAGTAAAACAAATGATTGGGATAAATATCTCGGTTGGATGATTCGGCAGCAAATGGTTCGTTAGTTCGACGGCAGTGTTGAGCGTGCAGTGCATCCGGCTGGCGGAAAAACTGACGACGACGGCAAATACAAATCACGCTTCCTCTGCGCCGTCGCTGCCACGCCGCTCCGCTGCCGCGCGTCCTGTAGCCGCGCCGACCCGCTGCCGCACCAGCGCCCGCGCCTCTGATGTAACACTACATTATATTAGTGTATTTTTTTGTTGTTACTGACAACACTACGAGTACACACTCGTTAACCACTCATATTCTAACACATACCTGCATGATGGCTCTATTTGCATTGACACACTTTTGTTTATTCAATTTCTACCGTTTTATTTTGAGCCTGATCCTACTCTCGCAATCCTAAAAATACTTTCATTAATTTTTAAATTCTAATTTCCTTTTTTTACAATTTAGAACCTCATTTGATGCTCAGGTACCAGATACAATTTATTAAAAAAAAAAATCGCGTTATTTTCACGAAATTAAGTTGAATTGACAATGAAGTTGTTTTTAGAGAACATCCAATTGTAGATACCCAACTGCGAATACTCGAACACCAAAACGAAATATTATATAGCCATTATGTGATAAAATTGTTGTACCGGTAAAATTATTTTCTAAAAGAGAATGTTTTTTTAAAGATATAAGTACCTAATGCCTTTATTTATACCTTTGAATATTCGTCTGATTGAAAAACAAATATAGCGCGTGCGTGAGATTTCATTATGGTTTCTAAATGGAAAAACTGTGTACGGTTTGTGTCATCGCATATTCATGGGGCATTTTCGTGAGTCGACCTCTCAAGATTTGCGCACCGACTAAGTAAACAACGTCTAATGGAGGGATCCAGGAGGTTACGTGACGTTTATAAACATTCAATCCTACGTAATTTATGTATTAATTTATTACTTACCTGCGACAAGCCGGTAGCGCTCGTATTATGGCCCTCTACGTTTACGATTGCCATATTTTTTCCGAATTTATGTCGTTATAATATTGTCGTGAGAAAAGTTCATATTGCTAAGTAAATGTTTGTTTAATCCACGGAATGCAATTATATTAAAAATTGTAGGTATTGTTGAGTATACGATTTTATAATAGTAGGTACTTATGCTATTTTAATTGGGCTGGTCAACTGTTCAGTTTTAATCAGCATAACCAAGAAAGATGTGAAAGTAATGAAAAGAGATTGCACGAAATGCCTGAAAGTAAAGAGCGGGGGAGGTACAGGGGACGGGGTACGGGGATTCAGGAAGCAGCTTTAATTAATATGATTTATTGCTATACTGTTTATTTCCAACCTGTTTTGTATGTATTATTAAAATGAGACACAAAAACCAAATAACATCCTATCATAAAATAAATTGAAATGCCATGGAGTGATGTCATCTATGGCATTCATTTCTCTCAATTTATTTGTAAATAGATCCTCGGATATATACATATCAATTTCGAAGGTAATCTTGTGTTGAGTCAACGTCAAGATTATTTCCCAAATATGTTTACATTTATTCATGCGTAACAGAAGACGAACAGTAAATATAATATATGTGAAGTGAGTAAACAATTGTTTACGTAACCGAAGTATATTGAAGCAAAGTGCTACGGTTAGACTCACGATAATTTTTCTCGGAGGCGCTTGTTAAAGTTTCATCAGAAGCGAAGTTCAACGGAGCGTCTCGCGTTAGCATTCAGAAGTCACGGTTTATTACCAACTTTCCCAGCCCAGGTACTGCAAATACAGAAAGTCTTTGTACAATATGTGTGCATGTATCGCGCAGTGGGAGGGCCCGGAGTATCACTCGCAGTTTGCGTACCCGGTCAACGACATTCAATTCAACACCATTGCTATTTGACATGAAAAGGAACTGAACATAGCTGAATCGCTTGGCAATATTTTATCTGGAATATTTCTATATTGCAGCTAAGAAATGACTACGGAAGCTAACTCGCGACTCGGATGTAATGTATCGTCATATTGATATAGCAAACACTACGATGTAAAATATTTCAAATTCAACCCAATGTTATGTTTACGGAAATAGGTTGTGTATTTCCGTAGCTATGGTCCTAGGTTAGTGAGAATTTGTGCGATTTGAAGTCGGTTTATGAAAGCAGATATGCGTGAGTTTCTATCTATGATTTAATTAAGTTTTTAAACTGTAGACGTAGTGTTGCTTCTTATCTTATTTATACGTTGTAGGATTCCTACAATTAGGTAGGATATTCAAATAACATCTGATATTGAAATAATCAGCTATAATATTATAAGCGGAGCACCGTTTCTCATTTCACAAAGCTGCATTTATTTCATCAAAATATATGCAATTAAATTCAGGCAAACAGGTGGCGATGCAAATTGTATGGCATTACTGCAATCTTTTAAGCAGACGTGTATTTTTATACTATTTTCAAGAGAAATTAAAATTAATTCCATACGACTGTTTTTAATCCTTTAGTTCATGCGACTTTCGAGTACAACAGGAAATAGAGAAGAATTTTCAGTTCCGTTTTTATTTTAAAAAGAAAATAGACGCCTCGGGAGCGTTTGCTTAGGCAGCGCTACAATAGGAATCATTCGATTGGAATTCTCGATTAGATAAATCTCATAGTATCGAGAAGGTCCCGATAAACAAGACTTATTGAATTGAACGCGCGGACAATATGACCGAATGGAGAGGAGCGGAAGAGTGGACCGAACCGCAAATATAAAGTTAGCTTGATTTATATCGCGAGCTGACAATAGCGATTGATTCGTACCGTTCTTCTGAAATGAGGTTCGGGCCAACAACAACGCGTGCCTTTGGTCTCATATTTCAGGTATTCATTACTTAAGGGTATAAAGAAATAGCTTAATTTTACTCTAATGTCAAAGGGTCGACGACGTCGCGAAGGATATTGCGGTGTGGTTCCAAAGCCTAACGTTTTTAGGGTTCCGTAGTCAACAAGGAACCCTTATAGTTTCGCTATGTCCGTCCGTCCATCCGCAGCTTAGCTGAGAGACTCTTAGTACTCGTAGAAAGCTATTAATTTGGCATGGATATAAATATTCATCACGCCGACAAAGTGGTAAAATAAAATCAAAAATTTTTAGGGTACCTTCTGTACACGTAAAGTGGGGATGTTTTTTTTTCCCGTCTACCCCATGGTGTAGGGTGTTGTTGGATAGGTCTTTCAAAAATATTGCGAGTTTGTCGTAACAATTTTTCGATTTACGGATCCATTTCTGAAATATTAAGCTTTAAAGTGCACATTTTTGTTAGAGGCAAGCGTGGGGGACACTTACCCTGCCAACTAAACGGTTATTTTTGGATGGGTGAAAAAATTCACGGTAGTAGGTATTATATAATGAAGTGAAAAGGCAAACTATCACAGCTAAGTAGGCTTTTCAAGTTTACGAGTAATAGTCAACCAACTAATAAAATGTACTTGGAAAAGTAAAAGTTTCGTTCATACAATTCCATTAAAAATTACTTATATAACGTTGTTAGTTGTGTAAAGCAGGTAGTAAATATAATTATTTCTAAATTAATTGTGCAACTACGGAACCCTATTACTGCGCGTTGCCCGCTACGCACTTGGCCGGTTTTTTTGACGACAGTTTACGGCGTGACGACAAGTTATTATGCTATGTCAAATAAATAAGGTAGTAGATAACCCAATAACTGACCCAAGGGCTGGTTTTTACTTTGGCCAGAGGCTAAGCATGGCCATACAACATGGCAATGCCGCCAGTCTCTTGGGTACATTACCAGCCGACTGTGATGCGGATGAATTTTTCGACGCCATATTTTAGTTTGTTAATAGTTTTAGTTAGATTAGGATAATATTTTTTTATTAAAAAAAAACTTAAGTCAGTTTCATGATGTTTGTCATATGAACAGACTAAATTATTATCTACTCGGAGCCAGCCCTGCTTCGCACGGTTTTTACGACTTGACAAAACATGAAGGTTTCTATATTATATCTAAGTTAAATATTAATGTATTTTACACATAAAAAATTTGGAATAAATTCGCTAAATGATAGTGAAAACCGTATCAAAATACGTTGCGTAGTTTAGAAGAACAACGCGGCCGTACAGACAGACACGAAACGCGACTTTATTTTATAATAAGTTTGTATAAACAATTTTATTAGAGATTTTTTTTTAAATATCAACAATATAATTCTACGAAAACATTGTAGTTTTCTTTTTGTGGAACTTAGGCGCAAGAAAGTTAGCAGGCAACTAGAGTACAACCTTTCATAAAACGCTTGTAAAATGTTAATGTGAAATAAAAACTTTTGAACTTAATGGCTGTTGCTTCATCTGCAAGTTGCTCCGAAACTTCTAACACAAAGCTTGCCCGTGCGCATCAAATCTTTTGAGCGATGCAAAGATCTTGGGCCGAATACCTTAATGTTAGGATTGTGAAGTATTTTCTCAACAGTTTAGCTTCCATTTAACATACATACGAACTCCACTTCTGGTCCACAAAGTTGGCTAGATTACTTGTTAGATAGCTCTTAACAATTCAGTTGTAGGCACATACTCGTACTATTATTACACTTATCATTGTAACTCCTACACTTCTTTGGAAGGGGCGAGTAATAACTTTGGAAGGGGCGAGTAATAACTTTCAAGTACACACCAAATTGCTACTTTACAGCGATCAGAACATAAACAGTATTATTTATTTCTGCACAGAATTGCGCTAAAGTTTTCATGCTGCTCATTGTTGAAAAGGTTTACTCTTGAATTGAATTCAATGAATAGGTAATTTCATTGTTGTTAGATATTTAGAGCATTTATTTAGCAAAACTTTTGTTGGTTTTGAAACAATGGAATGAAAATGAACTTGTTTACGTTTTGTATATAATAGTTAATTAACTCGGTGTATTTTCAATACAGCAATGGGTACTTTAATTGAGTATACATGCTTTTATTTTTAAGAGGGATAAAGAGTCTTGGGGAGGCCTTAACATTTAGAACGTTTTAATGTACTGAGCAGGAGTCAGCCTCAGCCCCGGCACTTATGGCACTAAAATTTGGGCTATTACGCTGTGAGTACATCCTCGTGTCCATCAGCCGAGCAATAAACACCCTAACGACACTTGTTGTGCTCCAATTACTGTAACAGACCTCTTACTGGAAACAAATGAGCGGAGCTACCGACATTGTTACGTCACCAAAAGTAAAGCCCTCCAAACATCGATTTACTCTTGATTATTTTCATATGAGTAGCTCCTTTTCAGACTTTTACGACTATATACGTCTTCTGAGAGCGATAACTTAGTCATTTTATGCTCACCCCTTCTTACTCCGCTGTACTTACGTCGAGAAGTTCAACGTGTGAGTCCCCGTGGAGCGTCATAAACACGCATATCCTTTTCCATCTTCCATTTGAATATGTTTTTCTTATGCTGTCTCTTATAAGTAAATTCATTTTGACCTAAATTTATATTTCATTAAGTGAAAACATAAAGCCCGCTTAGCATTTTTTCAATAAAGGTTTACAAGCGTAATAAAAATCAAAGTGCTAAATAAAATGTAGATTAAACGTAAGGTGAAAAACAAAAAGTTAGCTGGGGTCGCGGCGAGTCGTAAGGGGTGCCCGGGGTGGCGAATCGGTCGCGCGCGGCACTTTATAGTTTTAATATCGTGCGGTCTGAGGTCGTCCGAGTTATGGCGGGAACACGCTTTTACTACAAATGCGTGCCCTCTGAACTGTTACATCGGAACATGTGTACAGAACAAACGGAACTCACACAAGTTAATACACCGACTGCTTAATTTCTGCCTCCGCTTTCAGATGGGAACTACTCAGTCCCAATGTTTAGCTGCGTAAGTCGCCGCTATCCTGCTCTTAACGGTTATTTCAAACGAGATAGCGTGATATCGCATTCAGTATTACAACTATGGTTTACAATAAGCTAATGTCCTCTGTTGCGGTTACAGTATCAGAGTTGCTAGTACGATGTATTGTCTTCATTAATAATTAAAGCTTGTACCTACAAAAACAAAGCCAGTAAGTTCATGTCGCGTTTGTGCAAACAGACAGCAGAACAACTTCACGTAGGGCATGCCAGAGCAAACGTTTATTTAAAATAAACATTTTATTAGCTGCCTTTCCGTGTTAATGTAAAAAACTCTGGCACAAGGCTTAGGTAGGCGCAAGTTATTTTCGGTTTATATTTTCCTGGAGTCGCCCGGGGCGCCCTCTCTCGGGGCAGATAATTTCGTATAGGCTACGTGCTACGTCCCCCGCTGTCGGGACCAGTTGACCTGGAGTGCCTCCTAAACCTCAAAGCAAGAAAACCGAATTAGTTCTACGTTTACTACTCACTATTATTCGTTGCGTATTCGTGAGTGTCTATAGTTTTCCTTGTTTAACTGAACTTAATCACGCTTTAATTAAACGTAGGTTGTGTTTTTTTACTCAAGTATAGGAATATAGTTGGTATTTTTCAGCGGAATTCCGTAATCGAGTGTAATGACCGATGTTCCGATGTGTTCCTGATATCGTTAGGTATGTCCCTAATTATCTGATTGTAAATTATGTTTTGACCTAAGAAAATATATTTATGTTGGAAGTAAGTCCTTGGACTTATTCTCAGGCTCGAAATTATTACGTGCAGAGGAGTTTTAATACGAGCTTAAAATCAGATAAAAACCCTTCCTTGCTTGCCACCCAATAAACTTTCACGGAAAATACGATCAAAGTAATTACGAAAGATAGAGCAAAGAGTCCATATTAAAGTAAATACACTTACATAATTACATTAAAAGTGGCTATCTAGCCAAGCGTCGGTAACCAATTACGTCGTATCGAGCGACCAGGGAGAACTACCTGCTCCCTTACCACCTTTTTGCATAAAATATCTACTCCAGACATGAATTAACAATTATAAATTTACACCAGGGACCAAAACATCGTAAATGATCTAAAATCTCAGATTAGGGTAACAATGTTCTTAGCGGAACTGTTTTTAATATGATTTGCAGCCAGAAGTATGAGGTCTCTTTGACAACGTACAGTGTTGACCATTAAATACAAATATTCTGAATCATATGAACTAACTAACTTTATTAACTTCGACAGACGAAGTTTTCTCCTTCGTATCGCTTATCGTTTCAGCAAAAGACTAGGAGTTACTCGTTTTATTAGTACCCACTTTAGAAAATTGTAAATAACTCTAGTGGAGTAGCTATGTTTACAGTCACAGTCTGGTAATAGTTTTAAAATAATCAATTACATGAGCGTGGAAGCCTTCAACCTCTAATGGGCCATTTTAATCTCAGAACCAATAAATTACCGCAATGTTTGTTTCCGTAACCCGCCAATGTACCTGAAGTTGCGGGGCGATGTTAATATCACATTGTTTCACAACGCAAAACTATTACAATAAATATGTAGGGGTAATTAATGTAAGTGGTAATTTAGTTGGGGTAGGAATAAATTGCGGTTTGGGAGACACGAGTCTATAAAGTGGGACGAAGGTGACGATGACGGGACGTGGGTACTGCGAGCAGTCAGTGTGCCCGCGTCCTACATCCCGCCTTTTTTATGGTGGGACGCTATCGAGCCGCTCATCTATTCGAGACCTTAGATAGTGGATCACGCACGCATGAGCGGCTCCTACACAAAAACTTGACCTATTTTAGTGACATAAAATGCAACTACCAATTGAGAAATGTGACTTCGGTGTTTTATTCAGGTCAAGTGGTTTTATGTGAACTAAATGTATGAGATCCAAAGAGTTATGTGCACACCAATGGGCTTTGTAAGTTATTGAGGGGAACAGTTTAAGAGAAATGCATTTTGATTCAAATCACAGTACTTTCAAACTGCTTTTGTAATTATAACCTGAAATTATACAGTAGTCCGGTCCGACGATGACCGCATAAGTCATATGCATGTGCTACCGTGACAAGTGAGGGTACCGGCTGGGGGCTGATATAGGATGGAAAATTTAGCAATCAGAGGGGCAATTCCCGTATTTTTATAACAACGTTCGCAATCTCATCTCAGTCTCAATCTGTCAAAATTGTATAGAGTTTGCCTACATTTTTGACATTTGATTGTCGCTGGCTGACATTGCGACTTGGAATTTGAACGTTTTTAATTACGAGAATTGGCCCTCAGGTAGCGAGACTATGAATATGTTCAGAATGTTATTTCAACCCTTTGTTTGTCAGAGTTTGAAAAGGATACAACATTAAAGCCAGTACCATTCATAATTACCTAAATATATTATATCATTCAATGCATCATACAGATACGCTGATACATCAAAATGGATATCTTTGTTTACGGTCAAAGTGAGCAAAACAAATAAGTATTTGGAAGGCAGTTGGGAATCTATAACTCAATGCCAAGTTTTCCAAAGTTTGCCAACTCGTAGAGAAGTTCTCCGCAGAGCAAACAGGCTACAAGTCGAAACCTCCATTTTCCGAGTTACCTGTAAACAAAAACAATTCATTTAATACCTGAAAATATCCTCTATGATGATATCACAAACTCACTTTTGGTATGAATTTTTTACTTCTTAACTTTTTGTTTTGAAGTAAAAACTCTGGTGAAAATATTTAATATTTTTTCTTTCTTTTATATTGTTGTAACACAGCAACAATAGGACTGAGGGGAGTGGTTACACTGTAAATTAAGTATCTACACCGCATATTTGAGTAAGCCGGGTCGGACTGAGATGTACCTACCTATTATAGAGAGATGTAGAATCTTTGTAGATACCTAACAAATGAACGTAAAACACAAAATCTCTTACATTGACTAATTGATCATTATTGAGAAAACGGTACAACTGAATGGATTTAGTTTAGTATTAGTTTCAGTTTTTTTATTATCTTTGTTGATTTATATTTGTGTGCTCGAAAAAAGTATCCTAAATTTTCAATTCGTAGTAAAAATAAATTGTATGCGATGTTTTATATTTCAACTAGCTGCGCCCCCGGTTTCACCCGCGTAGACCGGGATAAAAAGTAGCCTATGTGTTAATCCAGGGTATAAGCCATCTACATACCAAACACCCAAATCGGTCCAGACGTTTGAGCGTGAAGGAATAACAAACATACAAACACACACACTCTCACAAACTTTGGCCTTTATAATATTAGTGTGATTCCGAGAAATTGCATAGGTAGAGAAAATAAAAAGAGTGTAGTAGTTATTATCTCGACATAAAACACGTAGAACGTTTTTTAAACATGAAAAACAATCCATCGAAATATATTTCGTTTCAGAATATTTATACGATCGCAATACTTTGTGTGTCATACGAAAGTCACGATTTGTCTGGGGAGACGACTAGAAACTAGAAAAACTAGATTCGGATTACGGAGACGCGTGTGACACGAACATATTGCTCATTTCATATTCTCAGCACAAGTTCACAACTTAATGTTATCAAAATGATCATCTAAACAGTTTTTAGTAGCCAACAACAAATAGATTAAGGTAGGACGACAAGAGCTGTTTCCAATTTGGATGCGGCGAACTTTTATGTCAGCAGCTTTACGTGAGCTGAAACGTGAGCAATAAGATTAAAAATAAATTATGTTCCGTGTAAACTGTAAGGGTAGGTGCCCATAAACGACGAGAAAAAGATAAGTGCGGCTTAAGTAAATGTCTGTAAAAATTTCAAAAATAGAATCTCCGTTTATTTTTATCCCTTCTTATACACCAACATGTTAAAACTAAAGTTGAAATCACGTTAAGCTAGTGACCCCATTTTCTTTTCTTTATGCCCAGTACCTGGCTTACCAAGTAGTTTCCTGCGGTTGCCAAGGAGAACCGCGAAGTAGCGGCGGTCGTCGAGGCTTGACGAAAGTTATACTTAAGTATTGAAACCCGCATGAACAAAAGTAAAAGGCGTAGGCTGAATTGACTTGGTTCAATGTTAAAAGCCTCGTATTGTTGTAGAACTTTATTAGCAAGATTGCTATCAATTATATTGGTGTTCACGATGTTATAGTCACAAGGGCTTATTGGAAATTTAGAATGTTTCAAGAATCCGAAAATATACCTCCATATTTTTGTTATTTGGTGTTTACGTTTTAATTTAATCATAAATAAATAAATAAATATGTTTGGACATATCACACAACGCCATCTAGCCCCAAGCTAAGCAACCTAATGCTTGTGTTATGGAACGAGATGGCTGATAAACTACTTATATACATTTTTTTTTTTTTGTAAATACATACATATTATAGATAGAAAAACACCCAGACTCATATAATATGAATACAATTATTTCGCAAAGTTTACATTCAATTGCATTGAATTCCTAGACCTCATACTAGAATTCCCTGGGCCTTGACATAATTAGTTTCGGTGTCTCATATAAATAGATCGTTTAATAAGAAAACCGACCTCAACCAACTAAGCCATAGATCATTAATCATTTACAAGGTGGCGATGTATCATCGTTAAAGAGTTAGTAACTCATTACATTTATGTGCAGTCCTGATATATGTGACATAACTGGTGCATGTAGCTTTGGGTGGTGCCAACGCATGAAACGAGATACATTGTATGATAAATCCTAGCGAGCTTAGTCGAGCAACTGTATAAGTATTTATAATAAAAATCTGGGGCCCCAGGTGATAAGTCCCTACCAATCTTACTGACTGGCTAATCTTTTAATCAAGCAATTACGAGTATGTATGCTTGTATCTAACCTTATTATTAATAAAAAAAACCAAAACGCTTTATAAACCTATTTTTAAGCGACTTCAAAAAAAGAAGGAGGTTCTCAATTCGGTTGTCTTTTTTTTTTTTTTAATGTTTGTGACCTCAGAACTCTGTCACTAAAAACCGATTTGGATTTATTTTTTTATTTTAAAGGTTGGTCCCATTTTTATCAAAAGCCAGTTCTGATGATGGGATCCACGAGGAATTGAGGGAACTCCTCAAAAATTATAGCCATACATATAGCGATTTTGGTATTTTCATCAAAAAATCAAGCATTTGCATTCAGAAAGTAGCATCTGGTGAAGTGGAACCGATGAAGAAGACCACAGATAGCCACGGGAACTTCTCAAAGATAATAAATATTTAATTTTAAGATAGTTAAGCGACTATGATGAAGCTTTAAATAAATGGTTCTGATGAAGAAGCCGGAAGGTAGGCACCGGAACTCCGTAATAAAACAATGTATTCTAGCCGTGTTTGGGCTTATTGGAATTGTCATGAGGTGCACTCTGGCTATAAATGATTTTAATGGTAATTATATGCCGCTTCAAATTGCGCTACTTGAGTTGTATGTTACTTATGTGTGGCCTTGAATGTCAGAAGTCAGATTTCATAGTCTCGTTATCTCCGTCAACTTAAAACTACGCCTTCCAAACTTCTGACACGGCTTAGCGCGACGTATATTTGCCTTTTTGCAAAGTTTTTATTTGAAATGGTATACTCCTGAGATGGTCGCATATAAATATCTTCATGTTCTGATGAATGGCTTTTGAGTTAGCTTCAATAATTTAACAGTATTTTTCCCACATAGTTTAAATGTGAATGATGCTCTAAGTTATTTTGCAGAGTGGTATTCGAATTTGTGTGGGTTAGGCACCACTAAAAAGTGAAAAATAAAAACTTTTTATAAAAAAAAAAAAACAACCGACTCCCAAAAAAAAAAACACTACAAAACGAAAAATTACTTTAATTTCGGAAGTCGGTGGCTAAAAACGAAACTAAAAAACCAAAGATACTGACTTCCGAAATTAAAGTTATTTTTCGCTTTGTAGTGTTTTTTTTTTGGGAGTCGGGTTTTTTTTTTTTGTAAAAAGTTTTTTAGTTAAAAAGTGTTTTGTCTTCTTCTTTTAAACTCAAATCATAATTCTAAAGAAATTGACAAAGCAGTTTTTAAGTAAAAGAGGTTTATTACATTTTTTTAATGAATAAAGGGGTCAGGTTTGGTTAGCTTTTGCTCTAGTGCCCTCGGTGTGTGCTTTTGTGTTCCATATGCCCGTACCGCCCACGCTCAACGGCCTCTGATATATTTTCTTAATCGTAGATCAATCGTAATAACTGGTCAAGATTAAGTTTGAGAAACACGTTTAGTCCGCAGTAACAACTTTGCACCCAATCAGACTTTAGAGAATACTGAACACGCGCGCCTCTATTTCGCACATATTCCATGCTCAGAATCACCATGTCCGAGTTTACCTGGTTTCAATTATGCCCCGTCGTCTCTTTTAACTTGTGTTTTTATCATGAACACCTGTACACATACATACGTGTATATCGCTCCCCGCGGAGCATGCAGTAAAAGAATCAAGCGCCAACGGTCACACAAATAGTAATTCCATTCCAGAAGTTTAAAATATTTAATTTGCGCCATTTGAACTCGTATGCGAATATTAATCCAAAGTTATTCAGAGTTATTGAGTTAAATATTTACTTTTAAATGGAAAGAGGATCAGAGGGACGTTAAAACTTTTTTCTCGTAGCGAAAGTTTAAGTTAGAGCTGTGAACAACTGAGCGACTGCGGTTTCCTCGACCTGAATAGTTTAGTAAAATTCACCGAACACCACGCTCTGGCCGCGTGCCGAATGTTGCAGTTAAATAATTTGTGATAACCGCTTTCATTTATTCAACTTTCGCTCGAGATTTCCATGAGTAATTGTCTGTTTCAGCTTTAAATGTCGTGTTATTATGGTGACGATATATAAAGTCCCATTAAAATATATGGACAAATTTTAACAGAGCGTTCAGTACGTGTAACCAAAGATATCCAAGCAAAAAAAAACATTGATTGAAGTAATTTTATCTTGACTTAAAATAATAAAAAAAACCGGCCAAGTGCGTGTCGAACCACGCACAATGAAGAGTTCCGTAGTTGGGATGAATTTATCTTAAGAACAAACTTAACATTGTAGTTGAAAAACATGTTCTCCCATACATTCCAACTGTAAAAGTAAGCTTGTACTCACAATATTGATAGATTTACCATGTTATTTTAAGACCACAGACTTCTTATAGGTTTTCCTGTAATTTACAAGTAAAGATCTATTTTCTGTATTTTTTTCAAAATTTTAGGCTCAGTAGTTTCGGAGATGAGGGGGGGAATTGTCAATTTCCTTAAATAACTTTAAAACAATTTATTTTAAAATTCTAAGAAAAATATATTTGAGACGCTCATAGTAAGCCCTTTCATTTGACATGCCACATGGTGTAGTTTTCAAAACTTTTTTTAAAATTTTCTTATTTGCCCCCCAAAAGTACCTCTGTATTCAAAATTCATTTATTTACTTTACCCGTCCATGTTTGGGTCACAGAAATTCATATGTGTACCAAATTTCAACTTAATCGGTCCATTAGATTCGGAGCAAATTGGCTGTGACCGACGGACAGACAGACAGACAGACACACGAGTGATCCTATAAGGGTTTTTTCCTTTTGAGGTACGGAACCCTAAAAAATGCGGCGGGCGCGGGCGGTGACGTGTTCACGTGCGCCTGCACATTTGTAGTACCTATCAGAATTATGAGATACAATCAAAGACACGGATGTGTTAATGCATTCGGTAACCAACACTTTTAGCGTTAGCTGTTTTTTTTACTTGGAAGTATCTACTGCGTTTTTCTTATTTTTTTTTTTTACCATTGTTCTTAATTTGGTGGTCTGAATGATTTCTAAAAGTTTGTCCATGTATTTTAATGGGACCTTATATAGGTACGCGTAGATGAATGTTTTAATTGTGTTCAGACAGAGGAGGCGGGAAGACGTTTATTGTGCGAACTTTTTACAACTCGCAGCTGCTTCCCTTCGCAATTTGCTGGAGGCCGCAGTAAAAAAACCTTACACAATTTACGACTGTTAATAGTCCCCTACTATGTTAGTTGATATTGCGATTGTAACATCGATAGGACATACCTATCGCATTGAATTATTATCTGTCAAACAATCTATGAAACACGGGTGATTATATCCAATTTTCCCTTTCATTGCCGTCATGTATTGTCTTTCATAATACAGGAACCGACATTCTGTCGTTGATTTATTAACTTCCTTATGTTTGCGAGGCATTCTCAGAATTTTTTGTCTACTTACGCGAATGGAATTATGTGTACAAAAATGTAATAAGATAATATTCTAATATAAATGAGACGTCTTTTTAAATTGAGTCTGAGTGGCGGGGTCAGATTAATGTCACTATTAGATTTTCCCCGGGCGGAGTGCGGCAGGTATTTTTTCCAGGTTGGTGTGCGCCATATAAATGTGCACGCTAATCTATCACGCCGGCTGTCGGTCGACAGGTATTAATGTAGTGTGAATAAATTTGTAGACAACCTAGACACCGCTGGCTCTCCCGACAGCTGTACCCATCTTATCTGATCGGATTACATTGTACATTTCGATTTTCTGAGACTTCTAAGTAATAGCTACAAAGCTTCCTCTTTGATGTATGTTATTCAACCGTTTTATTTTTGTGAGGTTACTCGTGTACCTACTGATTTTCTTTGTTCTTTCAGTATCTTTGTTTTTGAGCTAGATTTGTTTATTGTGTCTGAGTCTGTTTTGTTTTATGGTATTGAATTTCTTCTCTACTTGTAAGTATAATAACAAATCTCTTTGAAGTTACATATTGACAATTCCTGTGAGCATGATTTCAGTGCTGTTAACATGATCATGGGTCTGTACTTGTTCTGTTACAATTTGAGGCTTTCAGCTTTCTCAGTGGAGACTGCAAAATTCATTACTTACGTAGAAAGCCTACGCTTTTATCTCGAAGGATGTGCTTTTGTAATCACATTACGCAAATGAGAGCTCGAGAATTCATGGTTGGTTCGGGATAGGGTCGTGATCCCAACAAATGTCTCTTACCCAGCTTGACAACTGAATCTCCGTCGCTACATTTATCAGTAACAATCAAGCTTCTATGTTCCTCAATCAAACATGACTAGAAGATATAAAAGTGATAATGTGAGAAGACAAGACCCTTTTTATTTATTCGCAAATAATGCCTGTAGTGTAGTATTATATTTGTGCTTTGTGACGTCATAACTAACGGTACTGCAAAATAGATTTTATAGTATTTGTTTTTGACTAGCTTTTTGGTGGGTTTCGATAGAATAATAAAAATAACTAGAAATAAAATCACGCTGCGTCGTATATGTACCTACCTACACTAATACATAGTAGATGGAAACTACCGGCTCAATAAAATACAAATCGAATCCCTTGTGAGTATATGTATCGTGTATTTCAGTTTTATGATGATGATAGGTTATTAGAAATAATTTACCACAATTCCACATGGCAATGGTCAATTTAGAGATAATAGCAGTGTAATTTGGCCTAGCCCGCTCAACTGGCCGACATAACGGTATTTCAAAAAACGTTAAAGTAAGCTAAAAACTGAAATAAATTGCATTCTCATTACCATTTACCGAGTTTGGCAGAAGTCCTGCGCTGCCAGGAGAGTAACTCCATTTCCTGCTACGTGCTACGGCTGCTACGGCGTAGCTCGTAGCTGTAGCTATCGTAGTCGAGTGCCTACCGTTCTGAATAATTGTTCATTTTGTTTTATTTTGTGTAGTCGTGTAGGTAACAGGCACAATACATGAGGCAAAAACAATAAATAACTTTTACTCACTATCATTAGAAAAATAAACGTAAAAATATTTTGTGTTTATTTTTGTTCACCTGGCATTGTACACACTAACTTAAGATTTACAAGTGATTTACGACATTATTGGTAACTAACGACCTTACACTAGGAGTGAGATGACATTTATAGGGTAACATTCTTACTACTGTGTTTTGTTAAAATTAAATAACATTTTTGTAAGTTGTACATGTTTTGTGTAGACTCTTTGACTATGAGCAAAAAAATTGTATTACGCTGGTCGGAATAAAATTTATGTATAAAATGGTTTCTTTGGTGGTCTAGAAATACGAGAATAATAGTGTAATAAGCTTAATTTCTGCCCGGAAGGCGTAAATTCCAACAGACAAAAGTGGGTCAACAAGCATTATTCGAAAACTGACAATACTTAGAGCGAGCGCGCATTGCAGATTTTAAATCGCCCAATTCAAACTTTTTCTAAATTCAGAGTTGCTTCAGAAATATTACTGAACTCCTGTTTGTGGCATTTCTTTGGATGGTTACATTTTAATTTGTCAGTTGAGCACAAGTGTTTGTTCATCATCATTGCTGATTAAGTATCCATTCATATTCAGATAATCCTGTGATCGAACTTTAGTATTTCATCTAATTGTAAGTTAATAATAATCATGTTTCTACATAAATCTAAAATTCCTTCTAACTACTAAGTAGTTTATAAAGGGAAATACTTGTATTTGAGATACACTGTGAAGGCCTCTAAGACACTTATTGTGTCGATAATTGACCGCGTAGGAGGTAGCAAATAAACTTCGAACCTCCTTTATGTTTACTTTATTATCGACATCCGCGCTCCCACACAAAACAAAATTATCGACACAACGATACCACCTTCATTCAATTCGTGATGTGGGTCGCATGTGAAATGAAATATCAAACAAATTACCCCTATCAATAATAATAGACACGCTCAAGCTCGGAATGGAGTGCGCTCCTCAAAATATATATCTCAACGAAATAAAAAATAAACGATCGGAAGAATTCGTGGAATTCGTTATGTAATGGAAGGAGTAGTGACGAAGGCGTCAGGCGAGGCGCGGGCGGCGGCCGCTACAAAAATGACGGTATCAATTAAAAGCAGGCAACGCCACGGCCGCTGTCATCCATCACGCGGGGCGCACGCTTGACGCGGACAAATGAACTGCGATTTGATCCGACACCCGCTGATCCTACGTTCATTCACAACTTATGCAGTCACTAAGAAAAACAAAGAGCCCCACCTCATTAGGACAGCTAAGTCTTATGTTTTATTCACTATGGACGGGGAAACGACTAACCCAACTAATTTAACTTTTAAAACGAGTGACAATTTGTTCAATTCAGACCATTTTTAATAATAGAGCTTGTCGACTTCGGAAGCAATTAGGTGGGACTTCAAGGTGTTTAATGGTTTTGTAACTGCTCGGATTGCCGTTGTTGCGCGATATAATAGGTTTATTAATGTTGCGGGTAACAAACTATGTATATGTGTAAATGCTACCTATACATTTTAAGCCTAATATTTTGTTTTAATGAGCAAATGAGCATTAGGATACTTACTGTTTTACATGTGTGCTTAAAAACACTGTTACATGTTACATGTTACATGTACAAGGTTTGTCATGTTTGCATCAATTGGGTACCCCAATTGTATTAAAATTTTAATATAACTGGGGTACCCAGTTGATGCAGCCCACTGTACATACAAGCATCCAGGTTGGAAATCAATATCTGCAGATCAAACAAATATTTGTCTAGATCCAAGAGACCACCTGACCTGTAACTAAGTACAAAGGTAATTTACCGTCTGCGTCATTTAGATCGTCAAATATGTACGGCTTAGTTCGGACAAGAGCTGTTCCACTGAACATCAAAAAATATCAAGTGGCTTAGTTGGATTCTTATTTTTATATGACGTCCAACTTACTTATATGGAATATGGAATAGTCGCATAAACCCCCCCCCCCCCTCCTCCATACCCTGTAACTACACTAGTCGCATAAAACTTTATATTTTGTGCTTTTTAAGTTATAAAAAGTTAATGTCTAAAAGTTAATTTAAGGTTTAGAATGATTGATATTACATGTTTTTGATATACTGCTTAGTTACACTAGTGATTTTCTTTAATTTCTTGAAAGTCCACCTGGAACAGCACTAAATATTGATATCACATTGCTTCCAAAGTGCTCATTTCCACCGCATCTTATACCCAAGGTTTTCGTTTTTCACTTTGTTTAGTGACAATTGTGAGGGCTTTAGAGCTTTCTGAGATTTCAAAGCGCCGTTCACTGCTAGGTTTGTAAGGATTGCGGGTATCGAGACGTCTATAGTCTTGATGTTTTCGACGGAACAACTCGAATGACTGAGAACGATAACGATTTTTCGAATAAACGTCAATGATGCCAATTTTCTATCTCTTTTATTTATTTTATTTCACGATAGAGCGACTAGTTTTGAAGCAGATATTTTGCTGTGAACAATTTTACAAAGTTGTTGTGTTACAATTTCCTGTATCAGGCAAAAGTTGCCATGAAAAATAGCAACAGAAACATCGCGTTCATTATCATCTCGCCTTAATATGATGAGAGTTGGCAGAGTTCCCGAACTACTACAGCGGATAATTCTGTTTTCGGCTACGTGCCGTGAATTATTAGTGGCTACTCCAGTACGCCGACCAATCTTACCATTTTTTGTGTCCAGCATTTTCTGTGCATATTACAAATTAGTTGCATTTGCTTGACAGCACTGTCTCATTAGTTTCAAAGCCAAAATAAGTAAAATTTCGTTACATTTTGAAAACTTTCAGAATATTCTAGTAGGTCAAGATGAAATAGAATTTTCTAAATGTGACAAGGCGTGACAGCCTTAAAATATCAGAAACTCCCACTATAAGTATGATCGATTCGTCTAGACTACTTAATAATTTTATTCAAACACTTTACTAAAGACAATAGGTAGATATGTAGGAGCATATTTTTTAGGGATCGTTGATCTCAAATCTGAGCATTGACTCCAGTTAGCTAGTAAAAATACATATCTTACCGTTCCATCGAGAATTATTACAGCAGAACTTCTGTCTGAAATACATTTTACCTTAATAAAGTAGAAAGTTGATGCTCTCCTTTAAAATTTGGATTTTATTTACGTACGTTTTACATACGGTATATTCGGGAGATAATGATCACGAGTTTTGTATAAAAGCCAAATGTATTAAATGTATACCTACTAAACTAACAGATTACTAAACAAATTCCCCCCGGTTTAATGGCGTTGTCCTAATTTATTTAATGTCAAGACGATCGGGTGACGCTAATTTAATTGTAAGTGAATTAGGGGCGTCTTAAAGAATGATGTGGCCGCGGCCTTATGGTGAGTGAGCAATAAATATATCATGCAAGGTACACGTCACCAACGCAACGTTTCTATCTAATATATTACAGAGCAGAGTGAAATACTTAGCTCACAACGATATTTATGTTCCTACGACTGAATTATAAATACGATATGATGTATGAGCGGTATTTTATAGATGATAATATTATGTTATACATTACATATGTGTAATGTGCAAGGGATAATAACTCAAAGTGGTGTGGCATTTGAGATGTTGTGAGTTTAGGTGGGTACATATTCGTTAAACTCTCGTGGTTACACCTTTACTGAAAATAAATCACTTTGATCAAAGGAAATTAAATAATGTGCATCAATCAAACTTGAGTTGCTGGCAGATATACATTAAAAATATTGGCTGTTTTTAGGATTCCGTACCTCAAAAGTAAAAACTGAACCTTTATAAGATCACTTCGTTGTCCGACTGTCTGTCTGTCAGTCTGCCAAGAACCTTTTTCTCAGGAACGCGTGGAGGTATCAAGTTGAAATTAATACCAAATACGTCTATGGTCCCTTGAAGTTTTAAAAAATCAAGCTTCTAAGTCATCGCCATTTATGCGACATATTTTTATAGTCGCGAGTAAATCAAAACCTATAGGATACTTCCCGTTGACCTAGAATCATGAAATTTGGCGAGAAGCGAGGTCTCACCGCACAAGTAAAAGAAATAATCCGAAATTTGATAATTTGTAATTTTAACACATAATTTTTTTTTTTCGGGATTATAATGTTAGTTTGTTTTTGGGATAAGTTCATACCAACTACGGAACCGATCATTATGCGTGGTTCCGACACGCACTTGGCCGGTTTTTTTTTTTCCAAAAACGATTGTTACATAGTAGATTCCAGCCTTTTGCGAAAAGGGCTTCTGATTCACTGTCAACAATGGTTTCTACTGTTGCCTTCCATTAAAACTAGCCAGCTAATAATTTGGCTATTCAGTATCTGCAATATTGCCGGGAAATACTGAGCCGTACATTTCAAGGTATATTCCGTGGGTATTGTTGCCAGAATATCGCTGCGGTATCTGTCCATTTAGAAGCACCTATCCCACAATGTTAGTATATACCTGGAGGATGTATATACTTCCTCTTTAATGCATTTCTTCTCTGGACCTGAGTTTTTCTGATAACGTATTATCTGGGATATAGGTTAAATAAATATTGGCGTTGAGTCAATGCTTGTATATAAAGGGAATCCTAGTGTGGCGGCTAGTGTTATGTGAATAGTGAATATTGAATGCTTAGTTCTTAAACAGTAAAGTTTTTATTATTATTTTTTTTTATACGGGCAGTTTTATGTTCAATAATCATTGTACAAATGGAATGTCTGTGGTTCTGCAGTGGTTCCATTTTTCTCAGTAAAAACTACCAAGTAAATTGAACTGTAATTTTAGTTTCAATTATATTTAACTGTTTACGGCCAGCCACAATTAGTTCGTTGCTAGGTTACGGATTATATAAAATCCTATTTCTGAAGTTTGAAACGTAATTGTTTCAAACTTCAGAAATAAGTAGTGTCTTTATGTTTAAAGTATATAAAGTTTCCGATCCGTAAACGTCCAAATATCCAAGGTTGTCCTCAAACGACTTCAAAAGGAATATTTCGTTCCACATCGAGCGTTGTGCGAATCTATTGGCCTTGGAGGTCGGCTGGCGATAATTTGTAGACATACAGATAGATGGCAATACTTTTAGTTGGATAAACAGGAATCGTGTTTTGGTGTACAACGTTCCAGTCATTAGATGGTAGGGTCGTTCTTACCCTTTTCAAAGTAGCGGTGGGTGCTTGTCGGTGGATGGGTGAATTATTTAGTAGCCGTGCGCCACCGGGTTCCGTGCATGACGTTTATCACGCGTCTTACCAATTATTATCACTAACACATTGTTGGTTTGGTAATCACACAATTATTTAACGAATAATTTATCAGGAGTTGTATGGAAGTTTTGGGTGCAGGATGTATTAAAATGAATGCAAATGAATGAACGACTAATAATTTTTAAGCGATTTAATTGTACTTTAATTCATAAAAATATGTAAACATTAACTATAATATTATTACTCGAAGTTCATCGGATATTAATGATTAGACATAAATGAGGAATAGGGTGTAAAGTTCACTCATCTTCTGTAGAAAAGGGAGAATCCTCCGACCAGACGGGTGTTGTGTCTGGTGGGCTACTGCCCGACGGTTGATGTCATGGATGTAGTATATATGAGTCACGCGGTAAACTCTGCTTGCGCGATGCAGGATTTGTATGACATCAGGTCTTTAAGGAGAGTATAGCTGCCAACTAGCGCCACCATTAAGAATAAAATAATAAGACTGGAGATATGGAACATTTTTAAATTTCCTATGCTCACAGTTTTAGTCAGAGGAGGTAGAATTTTTGTATCAAAAAAATCAACACTAAACCTCCTAGGCTTTGGCGTTCACTGCTATAACTTTTCTCAAATAGTGGCGCTAGTTAGCAGTTCTACTCGCTTTACGTAGTTCATATGTGGCATTGTAGATGCCGCCACATCACTCGCTTCCGGAGACCGGAGGTCGATAGTGGGCTGAGTTACTGCATATTGTGACGATTTTCAGGGCCAGTTGTTATTCCAGTGAGTCGGAACCGGGTTCTGCATAGTTCACGGTGAGTCGGATCTGTCGGCGGAGGTTCCCCAGTGACTTGGGGTGGCACTGTGATAAAGCAGTAGCGCATAAGCTCCAGTGAGTCGGATGTGGTATATCACTGTGTTGAGGCTGACTGCTGGCGTCGACCAGGAGAGGGTTGAAAGGCTCCGCTTGTGGATCGGCCGATAGTGCAGTGTGCTGTGCCAAGGTTGCTGATGAGGCTGAGGGACCAGGAATGCGCGTCCGCTGCATGCTGAGGATACCTGTTGAAGCCGTGGATGCTGGCTGGCTGTGTGACTCGTCTCTCGAAAGATTGAGGAAGTGATGCTGATGACGTTAAGCTGAAGTAGTTGCACAAAGGCTGCACTGACGTTCGTGTTCGGTGTCACCAGTATAGAGATATGAGGAACAAGGTGTCAAGTTCATTTCTCCTCCAAAGAAAAAGGAGAGTCCTCCGACCAGACGGGTATCGAGTCGGGTGGGCCACTGCCCGACGGTTAGTGTCGGGATGTTGTATATATGCCAGTCGCGCGGTAAACTCTGCTTGCGCGATGCAGGATTTGTGTAACATCAGGTATTTGATGCGTAGTTCGCATGAGGCGTTGTAGATGCCGCCACAGACACTTTATAAAAAGTCCTATTAATATGTGCTATAATAATGACAAAAGCAAAAAACCTACCATACTAGAACCAGACTTTTAGTAGCACTGTATAAAGTAGATTGAACACCAAACATACGCAAACCCAGCTGGATGGAAAAAACAAGACAAAAAAAAAACCTTTTATTAAACATTTTTACCAAAACCGTGCCGTTCCCCAGGCACAATAATTAGGCCGTCACTTCTAATTTTCCTTTCCCTCATCGATGTATGGAAACATCTTTCATTCCAATGACATTTGTGTTCATATCTCTGAATTATAAATAAGGCATGGCCTATGTTTTCTAATAACATAATAATTTACGCATGAAGCCTGGTAATAATTAATGAATAAATTATTGATTTTGAGGCTACACGCGTCGTTGAAGATTTATTTTTCGTTTCAATTTTAGTGTCTGGGCTATGATGGATTATATCATTCTATTACATTAAGGTTACAATTGATCTTCAGTAGTTAGTTTTATCTGTCTAATTCTGGTGAATATTTATAAGAGTCATCACAGGTAAACAGAGGAGCTCGTGGCTAAGTATTAACAGCCGCACGAGTCGATCCATCAGGTTAAGCTACGCTTGCCGGGTTGTCCGTGGATGGGTGACCATCTTTACATACCGAGACTCCTCCGTGCCTCGGAAAGCACGTTAAACTCTTGGTCCCGGCTGTCATTCGTGGATCTTTGACAGTCGTTAAAGTCTGACAACTAGTCTTACCATGGGGTATCGTATTATCCAGTTAATGGGTTGCGGAGTTCAGATAGGCAGTCGCTCCATGTAAAATACTGGTATTCAGCTGCATCCGGTTAGACTGGAAGCCGACCCCAACATAATTGGAAAAAGGCTAGGCAGATTGATTTTGATAGGCAAACAGAGTCCCTAGACTAAGGTATGAGTTTAATTCACGATTTCTGTCAAGCGTCAATACTTTCCAACCCAGAGTCTACTTTGATCCAAGCCTGTCCATTATTCTGACCGATATTAAGTATTGGACAGAAAATCACACAATCAATCTGCCGAGCTTCTTCCCAACTATATTGGGGTCGCCTTCCAGTCTAACTAGATGCAGCTGAATACCAGTATTTTACACGGAACGACTGCCTATTTGACCTCCACAACCCAGTAACTGGGTAATACGATACCCCTTGGTAAGAGTGGTTTTCATACTTTCAGGCTTCTGACGACTATCAAAGATGACACGAATGACAGCCGGGACCAACGGCTTAACGTGATTTCTGAGGCACGGAAGAGTCTTGGTATGTAAAGATCACCCATCCACGGGCCAACCCCGGCAAGTGTAGCTGAACCTGATGAATCGACCCGTGCGGCTGTTATTACTTAGCCACGAGCTCCTCAGACAGAAAGTTGCACCATTATTAAAATTTCGGTAATTGCTCGTAAGAAGACACAAAATAATTTTGCCGTGTCAATTGGACGTCGAATTAACTGTGTATCACTTTTTGACAACCACGTCGATAAAAGTCGATAAGAAGTAATTATTGAGTGTGATATTTTATTTATAGAACGGTCAATGAGAAATGATGAATGATGAATGTCATGAAATGTAAAAAGTTATAAAAAAAAAGTCAGTTCCGTAAAACCATGTGCGTAAGTTTGGATTATAGTGAAATTAGATTATATCTACTTTTTACCACGTGGTGCACGACTGTGAAAGATTTATTTCTAAACTATTATCAAACAACTATTAGGTATTAAGTAGCAATACAATAGTAGTAATAAGTAGTGATACAATTAAACAAGTTATATTTGCAAGTTTCCAACACCATTAGTAGTTACGAAGTTGTTCGAATGATTTTATGGAGAATGGATTTTCTTTAAGCCATCGTTATATTGATTAACATCATTCAGGCTTCAATATAATTTTTTTTTGTGTGAATTGATTTTCAACGTTTGATTTGAATTTATTCAAAAACCGAATTTTTCGCATGACTGCATGATAATTATGGTCATCCATGAAGTTGTCATTGATATTGTTGTTGTTGACTTGATTTTTTTATCATGGGAGGCACCAAAAGTAATCCCATTTTGCCTACTTTTTGACGCCATTTGGAGGTCAAATGAAAGTCAAGTGGTTACATGTGTTGTTGTTAAAATAATTTTAAGCGCTAAAAATGGAAAATAAGATTAAGAAACCTAAAATCTCGAAATGGTTTTGTAATGGCATAGGCTAATTTTTGCTTTACATACCGAATTACACAACAGTATAAATAGTTGAAATCATTCGAAGACAACAACTAGTTTTAATTATCATGTTGCGAGTACACTAGAACTGTTCCTAGGTTCGTTGATTGCGTCACATGTAAATCATTATGATGCGGCAATCGTAGTCATACCTAAAATAAGCTAACGAAAGATATTTGTTCACTAAAATTAGCGACAGGGCCCCGAGGCTTATTGGCACATCATCCGTTAAACTACGCTACGAATGTGTGCTTTGCGCGCTACGCGGCTACGACCGCTACGCTCGTAGTACCCGTAGCATAGAAACTCGTAGCGCTGAAACTCGTTGGATGTTCCAACCGCCTTTTGTTTGTACTTGGCTAATTTCGGATGTTTGTTTTTGTTAAATGTACGAAGTAAACAGTGTGTAAAGAACAAGTGTCATACTTTTGTGTTTTTTAGGGTTCCGTGCCTCAAAAGACAAAAACGCAATCCTTTTAGGATCTCTTCTTTGTTCGTCCGTCTGTCTGTCAGTTTGTCACACGGATATCGAGGGATATGGTTTGGAGGCGTGGCACATGTCGCCCCACGCGGTCACACTGACCCTATATATGGCGCGATGGCGGTAAGCACCGTTTAGTTGTAGGTATGTTTGCACCGGAACGTGGAGTGTGATTTCGTATTTTTTACAAAATGCCGAATTGTGACATCCTTATTTGCAAAAATAGGAAATTACAACAAACCTTAAGACAAGTGGTGTGTCCTACCACTAGTAAGTAAAAAATCACTGCAGTATTATAATATTTAAGGATTTTACAAGTATCTAGTTGTGAAATATTTTCTGATGACTGACGCATGTCAAGATGGTATACTAGTGCAGATATCGATAATTGTTAGTATTGTTCTTACGGAATTATTTCATTATTACTAACATATTAGGTTGGGGAAAAAGTCTTTTCGCATTATAGTATGTATGAACTTAAAATAAAATCTCTTTGGCTATACTTTTTGCATCTGACTGGTTTTGGTATCAATGAAAGTTTAAATTTTAAAGAACCTAATTCCAAATTCAAATTAGGAAAATGTGTGATTTTCATTTGTTTTTCGTACTGTCATGATGAGTGAATCTACTGAAGAAATGCGATACATTTTAAAATGTTACTACAAAAAAGGTAAAAATGCAACGAAAGCCGCGAAAAAAAATTGCGATGTTTATGGACCCAGTGCAGTGTCTGTGAGAGTAGCACAAATTTGGTTTAAGCGTTTTCAATCCGGAAATTTTGATGTCAAAGATGCACGTCGCTCTGGTCGCCCTATGACGGATAAAATGGATGCCATTTTTGAAAAAGTGGAGTAAGATCGGCATATCAGTAGTTACGACGTAGCTGAAGAACTCGGAATTGACCACAAAACAGTTTTGGCGCATTTGAAAAAAACTGGGTACACAAAAAAGCTCGATATTTGGGTACCTCACGAGCTCACTGAAAGAAACCTAATGAACCATGTACACATTTGTGATTCTTTATTACGACGTAATGAAACCGAACCATTTTTGAAGAAGCTGATAACTGGTGATGAAAAATGGATCACGTACGACAAGAACGTGCGAAAAAGGTCGTGGTCAAAGGCCGGTCAGGCTTCACAGACTGTGGCGAAACCCGGGTTAACTCGCAACAAGGTGATGCTGTGTGTGTGGTGGGATTGGAAGGGCATTATTCATTATGAGCTGTTACCACCAGGTAGGACCATCGATTCTGAACTCTACTGCGAACAACTGATGAGATTAAAGCAAGAAGTTGAGAGAAAGCGGCCGGAATTAATCAACAGAAGGGGTGTGATATTTCATCATGATAACGCTAGACCTCACACATCTTTAGCCACTCAGCAAAAATTAAGAGAGTTTGGCTGTGAGGTGTTAATGTATCCGCCGTATAGTCCTGACCCTGCACCTTCAGATTTCCACCTGTTTCGGTCTCTTCAGAATTCTTTAGGCAGTGTCAGGTTGACATCAAGAGAGGACTGCCAAAATCACTTGTCGCGGTATTTTGATCAGAAGTCCCAAAATTTCTATAGCAATGGGATCATGTCCCTACCTACAAGATGGCAAAAAGTTATCGAACAAAATGGTACCTACATACTTTAGATAAATGTAAATAATGTATATTAAAAAATGTTTTGAATCTTCTTAAAAAATGCGAAGAAACTTTTTCCCCAACCTATTATTACAAAAATTGTAATATTATTTTATATCATTATTATAAAATAATATTACAATTTTTGTAATATTTGCAAAATAGGTTAAATGAAAAGTTTTTATAGTTTTCTTATAATTTTATTAATCCTTTTATTTACATTGTTTGAAAAGTGTTTCTATAAGAAATTATGTTTGAGAACCTGTTTTACAATAGAATGAATACATTTTATTTCAGATTCCCGAAAGATCCAGGAATGAAAAATAAATGGATAGATGGAATGCCAGGGAAAATAATTGGTTTCCCTCAAACCAAAGTGTAATTTGTTCTTTTCAAGAGGATTGTATTAAGCTGCCCGCTAAAATTCGCATCCTTTTTGATTGGGCTTCACTCAAATTAACACATATTTGAAAAAAAAAATATGATTGTTGTTTTATGTTCGACAGTTGAATACTTATTTTTAATTTTAAGTTCTTACTTAAAATTAAAAAAAACTTTTTTACAAAAAAATACAACCAACTTCCAAAAACAACACTACAAAGTGAAAATAACTTTAAATTCGGAAGTCGGTGTCTAGTTAAATGTATTTTCGTTTTTTGCCACCGACTTCCAAAATTAAAGTTATTTTTCACTTTGTAGTGTTGTTTTTGGAAGTTGGTTGTATTTTTTTGTAAAAAAGTTTTTATTTTTCACTTTTTAGTTGTGGTACCAACCCCACACAAATTCTAATACCACTACCTGCAAAACAAACTAGAACATCACCCATATAAAAGTGGGGAAAAAATACGTATTATTGAAGCTAACTCAAAAACTACCGAAGCAAAGTTAATCAAATTTATATGGGACCAACTGTGATGTATACCCTCTCGAATAAAACAAAAACAATCCAAATCTGTTTAGCCATCTTCGAGTAATCGGGGAACATACATAAAAAAAAAAATAAAAAAAAAAGGTTCCGACGAATTGAGAACATCCTCCTTTTTGAAGTCGGTTAAAAGTAAGTATTCAACTGTAACTGAAGAAACTGATTTACTCAAATGTTAATTATATTTTTAGGGTTATTTCCGAAATCCCCATTGACAATCCTCATCAATGGGGATTTGTGCACTTTTTTTCACAAATCCCCCGGGGATACTAACGGGAAATCTAACTTAGAGAGATGTATTGATAATTTTTATGGTTAAAATTATGTAAATACATAATTTTAACTGTCGCGAATCATATTTTTATCAAGATATCAATGGGGATTTGTGGACAAGAAGTTCACAAATCCCCATTCATAAGGATTGTTAATGGAGATTTCGGGAATAATCCTATTTTTGCTTGATTTGGTTTTATTGGTTTTTATAATACACTTCATCGAAAAGCAGAAAAAGAACATGGTCATAAATTCCTATTTGTATAAATACAGCACTCAGAAATTACTGATTTGAGATTTCAAGTACCTACTTACACGTAGTTGCGGTATTTGATCTTGAAATGGCACGAGTACAAGATTAGGCAAGTATTTAAATGTTTATTGTTCTGTTTTTTTTTATTATTACATAAGTAATATTTTAAAATATTTATAGATTATCACTCGGACACTAAATGAGTTGAGTACTTTGTCCCAAATAAGAATTCCCTGTACTTTTCCTTTTACAAATTCTTGACAATATACCAAAATCGGTACTCTTTGGTTAGTATAGCGATAAACAATACAAAATATTATGTACGCCTAAAAAACACTTCTCTTTTTTGTAATCGGGTTTCATCGATATTTTTATCGAGCAAATATTTATACCAACCCTAGTAGATGCATGTGTACATTCAGTGTTGCATCTATACTTTCTAGTGCCCGCCCCTTTTGAGCATGTGTGCAATAAGATAGCACAAAAGTGTTACGCATATTTTCTTGTGTGCTTGCGAAAAACGCATCATGTGTGCCGTATCTATTTCTTTTGTTTTTGTGTGAGTTTCAGGAGTGGCGAAAAGGTTGCGACACTTGAGCTTGAACAAAAATAGAGTGAAGGCATATCTCCGGATATCTATGGTCTGTCAGACAGTCTGTCAAGACCCTTTTTCTCAGGAACGCGTGGAGGTATCAAGTTGAAATTAAATCAAACACGTAATTATATGGTCTCTTGGAGCTCTAAAAAAATCAAGCTTCTAAGTCCACGCAATAAAAAATACGGTCATCTAAGCGACATATTTTGATACTCGCAAGTAAATCAAAACCTACCTACTGACCTAGAATCATGAAATTTGGCAAGAAGCAAGGATTCACAGCACAAGTAAAGGAAAAAGTAAAATATCGTTAATTTGTAATTTTATCACATTATTTTTTTAGGATTACAAACTCAAATTTTCTGTTGGAGACCATGACGTATATTAATGTATGGGAGAACATGTTTTTCAACTACAATGTTAAGTTTGTATTTGGGATAAATTCTTTTTAACTACGGAACCCTTCGTTGTGCGTGGTTTGACACGCACTTGGCCAGTTTCATTTCTCAAGGAATGTTGACAGCGATTTTACCAATAATCGATAGTACAGTAATACTAATACTGCAGCTGCCAGTTTTCACTTGAACGAATTGTTTGTCAAAGAGAGCTGTGGAAAACGTTTAATAAGGAATTGATGCATACTGAATGGATAGACGAGCGAATTATTACTATTCATCGCATACAACAGTTAAATCCAATACATATTGCATGACAAATTATACACGGTTAATTTTAGGTCGTTCTGGAACCGAAAGCCATGAACTCGATCATCGAAACTGAATCGATTTTATTGTTACTTTTTGAAAATAATAGTCCCATTATTATTTTCAAAAAGTAACAATAAAAAAATCACGAAAAATAAATTTAGTGTTTATTTTTTTGTGAAATAATGAGAACTCCAAGTAACGCTTCCTTGCGATCAATGCAATGTGTGTGTAAAACGTATCGACAAACGGCAACACATGCGAACCGTACCCATTGAAAAATCTATTCATCGATCAGACAGCATGATCCGTAAGGCACGCCCCCGACCCTTTACCACCCACCCCACGCTTACAGTCTAGCCGACAGCCCGCCCTTCCTTGTTCCGTACGATCTTGCGTTTATGAATGAAATAGTGGAAGCGCTACTAAAATTTAACTCGAAGGACAGAAAAAAAGTGATACATTTCTAACTTCTTTATTAGATGTCTTGAAAAAACAATACCAATGGCAATAGTAACTATTGCTCGTCTGTAGTTACTGTGTTTCGGCTCCGGAACGATGTAAAATTAACCGTGTATAGAGCTTCTGGGATCAATTATACCTCCTATATAGAACGCGTATATAATGTACATCTTATCATTGGTATACAATTGTTCACAAATGATATTATTACCATAGTTATAGATAAGTACATTAGCTTTGTTGTTAATTACAATTGTTATAAGCTTATACATACATTCATTCTTCTTTTGTAGGTATAGACTTGAATTAATTGACTTATAACCATTATCAACCCACTTTCGATGAAGCCTTGTTTATATTCGATACCTACCCAACCTTACATAACATGTTCTCTCATGTAGGAGTTGTTAAACTGAAACTATTAAGAGGTTACTCAGTTTTCCGTTTTCAGCTCTAACAATATAGAATATTACAAAATATAAGTTGTTCTTTGAAACCATCATCCTGTAAGTGACAACATCTAATTATAGGATAAATTCATCCACCACTACAAACATACAATAATCTCTTGGTGTAGACTTACTAAAAGTGTTTGTCGAACAAATTGGTGATCGTAGTATAGCACACAGGTTTACGACATTAGCTATCCTCAAAGTGTAATCTTATAATCGTCTTTTACGACACCCACGAAAATTAATGAGATGGCGTTATTCGCAGTGAGCCCAAGAGACATAAACCTCTTTTTGATTAGGTTTTATGATATTAGTAAACTGTGTCTAAATAACGAGCTCATGAAAGATTAGATATATTTCATCTATCTCACTAAGGACACAACTAATCGTCCCCGTAATCGCATCGCGCTCGGGGTATTAAAGTTTCAATCTAAGTAGATCGTAACATCATCATCTGCCTAGCCTTTTCCCAACTATGTTGGGGTCGGCTTCCAGTCTAACCGGATGCAGCTGGTTACCAGTATTTTACATGGAGCGACTGCCTATCTGACCTCCACAACCCAGTTACTGAGTAATACGATACCCCTTGGTAAGATTGGTTGTCAGACTTTTGGGCTTCTGACGACCCATAACGACTGTCAAAGATCCACGAATGACAGCCGGGACCAATGGCTTAACGTGCTTTCCGAGACAAGGAGCTGCGGAGGGGTCTTGGTATGTAAAGATGGTCACCCATCCACAGACTAACCGCGGCATGCGTAGCTTAACCTGATTGATCGACCCTTGTGGCTGTTATTACTTAGCCACAAGCCCCACAAGTAGCTCGTAACAATCTAGCTAAAATTAATTTTAACTTTGAAATTAAAAATAGTTTCATACGAGTATAGAGCCTTAACTTTTTGCTAAGCTCAAGATTACCAGACCGCGAAAAGGCAACGGACTAGCTAACATGCGAAGCTTTTATCTTCAAAGGTGTGCCGTTACAATGGCGGTATTACGCAAACGAGAGCTCAAGAATTTACCGTAGACGGTGCACGTTGCTCCTACGATATAATGAGTTGCGAAAACTCACTGATATTTTGTAAGTAAAACCTGCTATCTGCAAATTGTTTTGACTATCCTCTTGAATTAATTTTGTTGACGTTTAAAGTTAATGCTAAGGAGGTTTAAAACAATGACGATAGAACAGTTTAAAAAAAAATCATTGGTATGTAGTTAAACATACATTATACATGGATATTTACATAGAGGCTTTATAAATACCTACGGTAGGATTTCAATTCCATAAATAAAACCAAACTCCGGATTTTTTTCGGCAGTATTTTCGAAATGTGATATTTTATGCCTGGCTTTGTAAGTGAGTGGCAATTTTATATATGGGTTATATCACAAAGAAGACATTGTATTTTTCGATTTTTGCCGACAGGTTTACTTTAGTTAATAATAATTCAAGCAGGATAAGGTCAAGTGTATTCGTTGCGATAGATTGGTGTTGCAAACACATACTAAGATTACGGTAGATAATCCACACGGGACCTCTACAATTTGTGTCTGAAATGAAACCAGATCACATTTGTTAGAAATCCAATTATTTTTGTAATCCTGCTTATTTTATTTCCAAAGTTTTGAAATATTAAAAAATAATTCCCAACCAATTCGCAAAGTTCAAGCTATCAAAATTCAATTTTATTCGTTGGTGAATTTCAAATGCCATGGTCAATTCCGACTCAGATGTTTCGGGCAGACTTTCGTATTTGCGAGTTTGAATTACCGAAACGCTAATTGCGGTTATTCCACGAAAGCTGACATCAATTTCACAAATAACAATTTGAGTAATTTAGTATCGAGCAAGCAGAGGCATTTACTGGCTACTGGCGGCTCGAATCACGCCGTATCTTTCGGCCACTTCGAAATTTTGAACGTTCGAGACTAATTGACTCGGTTCTGAACCAATCGATGTTAGGAAGCCCATTAGGCAATTACATCGACCGACTACGACTCCCATATACATTATCTAGCTATTTTGCGAGTTCAGTGTATGACGACTACTCTTGTTACTTACTCGTAAATATTCGAATGGGTCAAGTTAGGTGACTTTGATGAACCATAACAACTAACTAATAAGTAGATTTTAAGTACTCGATCAATACATTAAGTACCTAAATACAATGTAAAACGCTTGTCCATGTCATACGTCAAAATCATCATCATTTTTAGGGTTCCGTACCTCAAAAGTAAAAAACGGAACACTTATAGGATCACTCGTGTGTCTGTCCGTCTGTCACATTATCAGCATTTGCTCCGAATCTAATGGACCGATTAAGTTGAAATTTGGTACACATATATATTTCTATGACCCAAACACGGAGGGTAAATAAATTAATTTTGAATATGGCGGTCACTTTTGGGGGGCAAATAAGAAAATTTAAATAAAAAGCTTTGCAAACTGTACCGTGTAACATATCAAATTAAAGGGCTTATTATGAGGGTCTCAAATATGTTTTTTTTTAATAATTTTAAAATAAATTGTTTTTAAGTTATTTAAGAAAATAGACGACAAGAGATTATTCCCCCCCCCCCTTATCTCCGAAACTACTGAGCCTAAAATTTTGAAAAAAAAATGCAGATAACAGTTCTTTACCTGTAGATTACAGGAAAATCTATAAGAAGTCTGTGGTCTTAAAATAACATGGTAAATCACTCAATACACTCTCTCTCTTGGTTATCTCTCTCTCTATTTACAGTTGGAATGTCTGGGAGTACATGTTTTTCAACTACAATGTTAAGTTGTTCTTGGGATAAATGCATCCCTACTACGGAACCCTTCATTGTGCGTGGTTCGACACGCACTTGGCCGGTTTTTAGCTTCATCGCGCGAACGTATGCAAAGGTAACACCAACCAAACAACAGCCACCAACCAGCCAACCAACCAGTTTTGGTCAACTCACTCTCAACATCATCAACTATTATCAACGTAATATAGAGGTTTCCACAATGCTTGAGCAATTCATTTAAACAAAGCTCAGTTAGCCTGTTTTATCCTGTGAGTAAACAGGGAGAAAGATAAAGGTACGTACGGAGGCTGTATGCATAAAATACGGAAACAGTTGTCTGTACGTAAGTATAGTAAAAGGTTTCCGAAACTGTTTGGGAGAGGCAGTTGTGCGTCAGAGGTTTGTAGGGAAGTCGTCGCGTCCCCGCAATAATTTAGCTGTTGCGGGCACAATGACGCGCGCGCCACATTCTACGTTCGTGTTCACTTGACAGTTGCGTGCAAGATAGAATATCTGAACATTTTGCTGCGACGACTATTTAAGGTGTACATATGAAGCTCGATACGTTGTAACTCTTGATTTCATGTTGTTTTAAGGTGCTGAAAGACTTGAGCGTTGACATGAACATCGAGCATTCGCTGTTTTTAAATTTGTCGAATTGAACAACGAACAGAGCCAAGCATAACGCCAAACATCGATACGAATATTTTCACGATCATTCTAGCGAATGCTCTAGTAAATGCTTGTTATAAATGTATTCTTCACAAAGATATCCGAGTTGATGCTCGCGTATGCTGCATTTATACATATGGGCTATATTAAAAATAATAAAAAGAAAGATAGAAGATGGTGGCAAACTAATCAGTTTCGTCTTAGAAATGGACGTGGAGGTGTGGGCGAAGAGGGGCGGTGGCGGAACAATGACAAAATTGCTCGGCTTGGCAAAAAGCTCGAAGAAAATTTACTGTCATTTTTCAATTTATTGTCACTGTGCTCGCTAGAACGCTCTTTACAATGCTCGCTAAAACGCTCCTGTTTATTTTAACATTCGCTAGAATGCTCAAGTCTATCAGCGGCTTGAGTTCTTTTTTCAAAAGCGTAGGCATCAATTATGTTCTTCATATAAAACACAATCTAATCTACCTTATACCCATGAAATTAATTTGAGCATACCTATTTCAGCCGAAGAATGCCGAAGAAAAAAATATTTCCTCGAGATTGTTATAAATCATGATTCTTGTTTAGAATATAATAAAATCCTTTAATTACTTCGGCCGATATAACCGTTTTCTTAGGAATTTCATTATCTCCCAGTAAGGATCTGGACAAGAAATATTATCTATGTTTATAATGTAAGCTTTGGTAGCTATAAAACGTACCTAACAATATTGTATGTTCATGTGTTATATATGTGTTAATTTTTTTAAATAAGTGCGTTATTACATATTAAAATAAATGATGATTTACTCATGTCTACATTCAGATTATGTCTTAATACTACGAGTGTCCCTGTCCCATTAATCACATGATTCATGTCCATTATTTTATTTATTTTATTTTATTTTATTTGGGAAAACAAACAATCGTACATTGTATATTATATCTAGATACACAGTATGCTATAAATAAATGTACAATCCACTACGTTCATTATTTAACTATTGTTCTCTTTCGCTGACTGGGACACTGATAATAAAACTTTTCACCACGTAAGAAATCGAAAAATCAATGCCTTGTAATTATTGTTTATTTTTCTACAATCCTGCCACTGGCAAAAAAAGTAAACAAACAGCGAGTTAGCTGGAAGCCAGGTGTGTCATACACAATGTGATTGCTAGTACCAACAGTAACTCGTAACAAGTCACCGACAGCAGGCGGCCGCGTCCGCAGAAGAACAACTTGATACACGGCTCGAGCTGCCTGCTGTCTCGTATTCAGCTTGTTTTGCGGCCACCACCGCCCCGTCGTCTCTGCAATTCTCACAAACTCTAAATAACAAAGTGGGGTGAACCATCCTTCGCTGAAAACAAATAGCCGACCTTTTGCCTTCTTTATGAGACCCTTGTTAACTTGTCCTTAATAAATTATTTATTTTGCGCCGCGCGACGGTGTTACTGCTACATTTTTGTTAATTTTATTTATTATTTTCGAATAAGTTTCTACGGTGCGGCCGATTAATGGCCGGAATTTATTATACTTGCTAACTTTTAGGGAATGAGCGGAAAGATCTTATAGCAATTTACTTTTTATGTCCAGCTATTATTACTTGTTATGAAATCCTTTTGTGTAGCGGAAGAAATGACATCATTGCCGAGATATATTAATATGTAATATTTTTATGAGATATAAACGTCTACGATCATGATTGTTCGAATATTTGTAACAACAACAGTGTGACGTGGATACGTATAAGGAAACAAAAGAAAAATAGTTTATCAGTCACTTGTTTTCCTCCGCTAGTTGTTAAGTCAAGTACGGAAATGGCCTACTTAACGGTGCTCAATGTTGTAGCTTTCAGTCACTACTTACACACGATTCTATACTATAAATCCAATGCATTATTGCTACGGATACATATTTTGTTCTTTGTGTTTCTCTTATTGTGGGAAACTTTACGGAAAGGTTTTCTGCGTTCGGTTTAAACAGGGTAATACGTAGAACGGTTGGCCGCGGCTGAAACCTGTGCGTACAACCGACTGAGCTACGACAAAACTTCAAAGATTTGTCTCGAATGAATGCCAAAATAATGTACGATTGACATGCATGCATTATTTACACTTATTTAATTTTAAAACAAAGTGTTATTTTAATATAAGAATCGAATTAACAATTTAATTAAATTCATTACTTGCGTCATTGTGTTCACAAAAGAGTGATTGCGTCATTTTGCGACACTGGATCTGTGCAAAATTGTAACATAACGGCCTCTACGGGAATCTACAAATGAAATAGGGAGTTAAACTGCCGGCTATTATGGAACAAAAGAAAACACGAGCATCGATTGATGATGATTAACAAGCACTTTTTAAAAACAATGTAGGTTGTTAAAAATAAGCCCTGAATTGTTCCCCTTTTCATCGAATTAAAACGTCCCTAAGTCGAGGTTTTATTACCATAGCGACGTTAATATATAGATGGAAAACAATGTGTCGCGGGGCGGTATGTACCTACTCGTATTATAAAAGAAGGTAAATAACGGCGTCGCCTGGTATATTTGCCGGAAAGATTTTCCGTTTCAGTCACACGAAGAAAATGTGTTTGATTTATCAGCACTTGAGGCCGGACCTTCCGTTCGCTATAAATTTTATTGTGTTATGATTTAGGGACGCGTATGCGATTTTATGGTAAACACTTTGCTCTTTGTGTTTGTTATATGATTTATGTCGTGCTCGGCTTAGGCCCGATGTGAGATGCCTGTCGAAGCTAACCGATCTGAATAACAAAGCTCTGAATTATGGCTTTATCTTTCGTTTATTAAAAATGATGTAACAACATGACTTTAATGCTATAACACGTTAGTATGTGGCATTTTTGACGCGTGTAATCGTATCGTATATTGCTCTGTGCCGTAAAAGTAGGTAAGTATTCATTTTAAGTTTATTTAAAACACGTTTGAAATGGGTTTTAACGAACAAGTTTTATATCATTTTTATTTTATTTAGCAGGTGGGGCTTTATCTAAAATGGCTTATTTTAATATTTGATATAACGAGTAATTTATAATTTAAAATTGTACCTGCTGAAGTTTATAAAGGATTATTTTGAAGTGGTCATTACAGAACCAAATTGCGCACTTTATTATTCTCAAGGGTCTGATAACGTTAGAGATGGTAATCGATATAAATAAGTCAAAACTGGGATGCAAATTAATATTGAAGTGTCTAAGTTTAAATTATTTACAAAAGTACCTACAGCAGGTAGGTAACATTTGAATGTTATTGATAAGTTAACGACATACACAGTCAATTGGATTCTCTAGTCCTTCAGTATATTTATACAGTACCTGCTGACTGCTTTGCTTGACTGCCCGGTTGGTCTCGTGGTGGCAAGCGCGATTGCTGAGCGTGGGGTCCTGGGTTCGATTCCGAGGTCGGGCAAAGTGTTATTGCGTTTTTTTCTCTCCGGTCGTGTTGGATTGCCGTCCCATCGGTTTATAAAAGTGAGGGAAGAGAAGATGCATCTGTGTCTATTATAATATCTACACACACTAGTGCACTATTACAATATCTCCCGCGCCGAAGGCTGGTCTCCGCTGAGATTGGTCGCCATGGCCGAAATACGGTCTAGGAGACTATTACAGCACCTACTAAGGATTCCTCGTCCATATATTACCGGCTCATTCAAATATAACGAGTAATTATAGTATAACTTGCATACTTATTTGAATTAGTTTATATTATTTTAAATTTTATATCATGACCGCAAAGCCAGCTCTTCAGCTTACTCCAACTCTTTTTCAAATCTTCTTAATAAGAAATAATGTTTATCTTGTAATTATGCCATCAACTTCTAACAGACTCGCGGAGGTTGCATGCTAAAAAAAACTTTTTTACAAAAAAATACAACCCACTTCCAAAAACAACACTACAAAGTAAAAAATAACTTTAATTTCTGAAGTCGGTGTCTGGTTAAATGTATTTTCGTTTTTGCCACCGACTTCCGAAATTAAAGTTATTTTTTACTTTGTAGTGTTGTTTTTGGAAGTCGGTTGTATTTTTTTGTAAAAAAGTGTTTATTTTTCACTTTTTAGTTGTGGTACCTACCCCACACAAATTCTAATGCCACTATTCGCAAAACAAACTAGAACATCATCCATATAAAAGTTGGGAAAAAATACGTATTATTGAAGCTAATTCAAACAAAGTTACCAAAAAACTACCCAAGCAAAGTTAATCAATTTTATATGGGACCAACTTTGATGTATACCCTCTCGAATAAAACAAAAATTTTTCAAATCGGACTACTGTGTAAAAAGTTATGCGTGGTCATACATAAAAAAAAAAATCTTACGTGTCGAATTGAGAACCTCCTCCTTTTTTTTCGTCGGTTAAAAATCATGCAGGTTAAAGGCTCTACAGTACTTACCTACCCACTTAGTTTTATTGGAGGCATAAGAATTTGTTAGAGCCTATTAAATTCATAACTATGCACTGTAAATCTAAATTACTACAATAATAAAAATAATAATAGGTCTTTACCTATGAAATTGCCGTTTTGTATGAAAAAATTTAAACGAATTTTTTTCATGCATTTTTTATTTGTATTAATCGAAGTAATCACCCATGCAATCAATGCATCTTTGCCAACGCAGTGGCAGTTTATTGATGCCCTTCTTAAAGAAATCAGCTGGACGGGAGGCAACAAATTCTTCAAAGGCATTTTGTACTGCCTCTCGGGTATTGAATTTTTTTCCCGCCAAGAAGTTATCCAAATTCTGGAAAAAGTAGTAGTCTGTAGGCGCAAGGTCTGGTGAGTAGGGCGGATGACGGAGAGCTTCCAACCCCAGTTCTTGCAACTTGGAGACCGTCTGCTGTGCAGTATGAGGTCGCGCGTTGTCGTGCAGGAGCAGCGGAGACGAGCAATTGACCAATGCTGGTTGGAGATGTGCCAGCTTCTCCATCATTGTGTTCAGATCTTCACAGTACACATCTGAAGTAATGCTCACCCCGTTTGGTAAGAAGCTGTGATGAATCACACCGGCGCTAGACCACCAAACAGTGACCATCACTTTTCTAGGGGTAAGTTTTCGTTTAGGGCATTGTTTAGGTGCTGAACCAGGATCCAACCAACTTGCTGAGCGCTTGCGGTTATCAAACAGAATCCATTTTTCATCGCAGGTAACAATGCGGTTCAAAATTCCTTCATTTGTGTGTCTGTTGAGTAGTGCAAGGCACGTCTCGACGCGTACTTCGCGCTGGCGATCATTGAGTTCGTGGGGCACCCATTTGTCAAGCTTTTTTACCTTGCCAATTTGACGCAAATGGACCAATATTGTTTTGACGCTAACGTCGAAAGCTGCTGCTAATTCAGCCGTAGATTGTGTATCATCAGCTTCCACAATCGCCTTTAATTCGTCATTGTCGACCAAAGTCTTCGGACGACCGCGAGGTTCATTTTTCAGGTCGAAATTTCCAGAACGGAAGCGAGCAAACCAATAACAAGCGGTGCGTTGGTTTGTAGTGTTAGCTCCGTAAACGTCGTTGATGTTGCGTGCCGCTTGTGCCGCGTTGCTGCCACGACGGTACTCATATTCCATAATTACTCGAATTTTTAACGTATCCATGATGACGAAAAAGATTGAAATGCGATGAAAATGTAATACTAATCAATAAACAAATGACTACTTTTGGAAAAAAAAATCCATGTTTTTAAAATAAAATTAATTTGAAATTAGAATTCTTAGCCAAACAAAAATTATTTTGATTTGAAATGGCCAGTACTGCAGAACGGCAATTTCATAGGTAAAGACCTAATATAAACATTATAAGAACTGCAGTTGCTGTAAAATATCGCAGTTTACTAGTTAGTAGTAGGTCTAAAGTTCTACGATATTTTTTCGAGCATGTCCACGAGCATGTCTCTTTTTTACCCAAAAAAATAACGGTGTAGGTATTTCTTATATGAATAAAAATGATTAAATGTTCATTATGAATCGTTTATGGGTCGTCAGAAGCCCGAAAGTCTAACAACTAGTCTTACCAAGCGGTATCGTATTACCCGATTACTGGGTTGTGGAGGTCAGATAGGCAGTCGCTCCATGTAAAATACTGGTATTCAGCTGCATACGGATAGACTAAAAGCCGACCAACATAGTTGGGAAAAGGCTATGGTTGAGTGCTAATGCGTACCCTTGTTTCCGCCGTAAGCGGCAGAGGAGGACACCGTGGAGTTTAGAGTCCAATATCACTGCACTATCTCCCCGTGGTAGTGCAGTATACATGAGCATTTCTCCACGATAATAAAAAATAAGGCAGGATGATTGCTTTATTATCTCATTCCCTAGTAATCGATTGGCAACATCCAGAGCTAATATATCACAACTAGCTAATAGAGATCGTTTGCCGACTAAACTCGAACTTCAGTACATTTCCACATTGGATATACAAGCTATCAAAGTAGAGGAGTATATAAGAGTTAAGCTCGCTGGCTGAATTAATGGCGTAAAAGCTTGTTAATCCGATAGCTGTAATGCGGTTACTCTCAGATACTATTAACTTTAAGCCATTACATGTTTTATAGACCACAATTATGACACATTTTTACCCTAGCGGAGTAAAGTCAACACTATAATGTTTAAAAAGCTCTACAAAATGTGTGGGGTTCAAAGACATAAAAGGACATAGGTGTATAAAGTCTGACATAAAGAAGTCTTTGTTTATAAAAAGGTTCGTGAAATAAACCTCTCTTTGTATATAAATGCAGTCAATGTACAAACGATGCTACAGCGAGTACATAAGACGCAGTGAACTCATTACGGCGTACAACTTTAAGGCGCGGTACGCATTACGCGACTGCACTGCAACTACAAGATTTAGCGAGAGAACTGCGAACGGGATTGTGCATTCGTCCTCCTTGGCTGTTGGCCGCATAATGTATCCCGGGCCTTAGTCGTTCGACGCCTGGGGGCATCGAGTGTCTTAGAACGCTGTTATTTTCGTCAGTAGCAGTTAGTAATTACCTGCTTGCCTGTTTGCTGCTGACAGATCCAATTACATTAAAGGGATCGAACCCCATTCCATTAGGCGGCACACTTTGTTACTTCAACAAACGTATTGTTTTCAGCCCACGATTGTATTACGATTACCCACGTGTATTAACCTTATTACGCTTTTAGTAAATTAAAATTTAGTTTCCTTTGAGTAAAGGGTTTTGTCTTTGAAGTAAGATCTAAATGTTAGTAATTTAGGATGCGTGTGGGGCTGTGCCCTGTGGGTGTGTGTGATATTGAAAGTTATTTGTGATGCATGTGGGTAAAGTATTCATTTATTTTAGTTAAATGTTTAACATTTGCAAGAATTTGTTTAGGTACAGAGGGGTTTTTAACCGACTTCAAAATAGAAGGTTTTGCATTCGACCCGTATGTATGTATGTAAGTATGTACGAGTATGTAAGTATGTATGTATGTTTGTTTTTCCGCGATTTTCTCAAAAACTGATGAACCAATTTTGGTGATTCTTTCACTACCGTAATCTACATACTTTCAAGAAGGTTTTAGTATATAATACATTCTGTAATTATTCGTATGTACGAAGTTATATGCATAAATGCACTGTATCTCCAGCATTTCTTAACGGATTTTGATGATTCTTCTTTTCGTTCGACTTGGGTTTACCTACTTATGTAATTGTATATTCAACTAAAAATGGAAAAATAAATTTACTTTAAAAAAACTAAAAACCGACTTCAAAACCAAAAACGAATAAAATAACTGTCATAAAACACTTCAACAGCTTCTGAAGTCGGTGTCATCAATTCTTCAATGCACTTAGCGTGACACCGACTTCAGAAGCTGTTGAAGTGTTTTATGAAAGTTATTTTATTCGTTTTTGGCGTTGAAGTCGGTTTTTACTTTTTAACCGACTTCAAAAAGGAGGAGGTTCTCAATTCGTGTATGTTCCCCGATTAGTCGAAGATGGCTAGACCGATTTGATTTTTTTTTTGTTTTATTCGAGAGGGTATACATCACAGTTGGTCCCATATAAAATTGATTAACTTTGCTTCGGTAGTTTTTGAGTTAGCTTCAATAATACTTATTTTTTCCTCACTTTTATATGGATGATGTTCTAGTTTGGTTTGTTTGTGGTATTAGAATTTGTGTAGGGTAGGTACACAACTAAAAAGTGAAAAATAAAAATTTTATTACAAAAAAATACAACCGACTTCCAAAAACAACACTACAAAGTGAAAAATAACTCTAATTTCGGAAGTCGGTGGCAAAAAACGAAAATACATTTAACACCGACACCGACTTCCGAAATTAAAGTTATTTTTCACTTTGTAGTGTTGTTTTTGGAAGTCATTTATTTATTTATAAACGTTTTGTTTTTAGTGAATATTGCAGAACTGTTGAAACTACAGCCATTCATAATAAGACAATTTTCGCAATCTGAGGTAATAAAGTTAAGTAATGACTAACGTCTGCTTTATAATGTCTATTTTTTCGTTTACATGTCTCTTAACTTTAAGCAACATTTATATCTATACTAATACTAATAATAAATCTGAAGAGTTTGTTTTTTTGTTTGTTTGAACGCGCTAATCTCTGGAACCACCAGTCGAATTTGAGTAATTCTTTTTTTATTAGGTAGCCCAGTTCTTGAGGAAGGTTATAGCTATTTAACATCACGGTATGATCTTTAGGAAAAAAGCCAGAACGAACGCTAAGCGAAAACGAAGTAATAGCGCGGGCAGGTGATGCGATGCGACGGGGTGGGTCGGGGGAACAAGAAATTTCACGCGGACGAAGTCAAACTCAAACTCAAACTCAAAGTATTTATTTCAAATAAACCAATTACAGGCACTTTTGAATTGTCAATGGGTCGGTCAGTCAGAAAGATGAAGCTAGTTGCCCATTCCAAAGCGTAGTAGATCCCTATGGAGAAGAACGGGCAAGAAACTCCACGGACACTCTTTTAAATCATAATATTTTTACAAAATATTGGTTACATCGTTCAAGTTGAAAATATACATGTGAGAACAATGTAGAAAGACGTGCACGTTAAAAAGCGTCCGTAATAAAAAGATAATAACTAAAACAACTAAATTAAATATTAAAATTAAAAATAAGCCATGGCAGCTAAGAGACGACCAGTCCCAACTGACGGCGCCCGTTCACGAACATGACGCATGGATCAGCACCAGAACTAGTTTATTTATAAATGAACTCTTTAATTTCGAAGAACTTGCTTTCTTAATTTCAAAGCTAAAGTGATTTTTTCACATTAGTTAAATTATTGTTCAGCTGAAATACTAAACTAGGTTTAGTACAGAGTGATTTGTACTAAACATTGATTTGTCACGGTGGAGGGCCTCTCTGTGAAGTTTTGATTCCAGCATAAAAATTAATAATTAGGTTTATTAAATTATGTAGGTGTTTCCAAAAACTGCGATTTTATCTGACCTATAATACCTACCTACCTATCCACTGATCACTGATCTAAAATTGTGTTTTCACACTAATATTCAAAAGGCGAAAGTTTGTGAGTGTGTGTTTGTATGTTTGTTACTTCTTCACGCTCAAACGGCGGGACCGATTTGGATGCAATTTGGTATGTAGATAGCTTATACCCTGGGTTAACAAATAGGCTACTTTAATCCCGGTCTACGCAGACGAAACCGCGGCGCGCAGCTAGTAATTATATGAATAAATGAACAGATATTTCTGTACTGGCTTCTTCAAGCTTATAAAGCATCCACGATACGAGTCCTAGCTATTCAGGTAGTGAATGTAACGTTAAAGTCTAATTAAAGTTTGTTGGTTTTCGTTCCACAAACAATAATGATTAAGGCGAGACTTTCCTAATGAATAATTAAGTCATTCAAGCGATTAAACAATTAAAGAACTAATTCTAATAGAAATAAAGTAGGTACTATTGATATTCCACTTTCTTTCTAAAAAAGGATAAAATAACAATTTAACGTTTCAGCAGATTGCTCAACGAACATTGAGGAATCTAATTTTAAACGTATACATTTATAAAAGGTTGATATGATTACACAAAGAAAATCCGCGTTTAATCTCACCTCCTTGCAGAGTAATGATGCGAAACTCCATCCTAAACTAACAAGGCTGAATATAGTGAATATGAAATCTCTTTACTCGTGAAAGGCTCCAAGTATTTAGAAGTAGGTAATATGCTCGATCGATCACTAGTTTGGTACATCTTTAGGACTGTTCATCTTCGGCAGCTAGTTACATTGATCGAGTTCTTTTCATAAGAGGCAAAAACTGATCAGTTTAATCAAGCGCCAGCTGGGCGTCAATCAAGACGGCTCGTTACCTAAACGACCAGTGATTTTCTTTCGCTGACCGAGCGCTCAACGCGATTTCAAACTAGACTTTGATCAAACTCATTCATTGATTAGCAACTTTTATACAGTGTTTTGTATTTCTATTTAATGGTTTGGCTTTTTCAGATTCTGTTGTTGTTTATTTAATAAAATGTTTCATTCAATAAGCTTGCTTTGAGACAATTTTCTTTGAAACATATTATTTATTGGTAAACAGATTTATAGTCAGCATAAAAAGTGTCATATATGTTGTTGGTATAATTCTCCAAGTTTATGATTCATATCTGTGTCAAGTTTCAGCAAAGTTGGATGAGCTATTTCGTCGTAATTGCGTAACATACCTACATGCTTCTCAACACATTTGCTTTCGTTCCTAGAATATCATTATGATGTATTTCAGAGATGATATTCATCTAAGTTATTAGTTATTTCCTTAAACTTGGAAATATTACTTCTTCTTTTGTAAGACCTTACGGTACTTATTTACTTGTTTGTTGTTAGTGAGTGGGCGCAACTATGGACGTTAAAGGTTATAACTTCCGTTTTCCTGCACTGAGAAAAAAATGCAATTAAAATTTCCTGGAAGGAAATTATTGCCATTAAACTGGGGTAGCAGGACAATTGCGCGAAAGACATTTGCGCGAAAGACACTTGCGCGAACCCACTTGCGCGAAAAGACATTTCCGCGCATGAACTTTTGCGCGAACGGACTTTTACGCGAAGGGACACTTGCGCAAAAGACACTTGCGCGGCAAGACATTTCCGCGACTGGACTTTTGCACGAATGGACTTTTGTGCGCATGGACGTTTGAGTGCAAGACATTTGCGCGAAAGACACTTCCGTGAATCCGCTTGCGCGAAAGACACTTGCGCGAATCCACTTGGGCGACAGGACAGTTGCGCGAAAAAGTTGCGGAAATGAGATTTCTTCATAACATCACGCCTGTATTCTTTCAAAGGGTAGGACAGGGATGTAGAGTACATTTTTTATTTTTTTTCTTATTTATGTATACAGAGAAATACATTTGAGTGCCTACTTATTTTCTTAAGTTTTTTTTTTCTAATTATCTTATTATTATTTTTTTCGACATGGCTGTCATTTTCATGGTTTTTGAGGTCGCTGAAAATGATAGTGTGGTCAAATTGAAAATCCAAGAGGGCGGCTGCGAAAATTATCAAAATTTTTGTCATGGGTGTCATTACCATGGCTCTTGAGGTCGCTGAAAATGATAGTGGGGTCAAAACGAAAATCCAAGAAGGCGGCTGCGAAAATTTACAATTTTTTTATAAAAAATCACTAAGATTGCTGATCGGGCTGGCCCATCACCGCCTTCGCTGACTCGCTACTCTTTTCACTACGGCGCGTGCAAGCTATTCTTTGAAAGAAAAGTACTAAGATCTATAAAAAGAAGACCTCCACCACATATAGATATATTGTTCGTGTGTTTGCCGAGTGTAAGGGGAGTAGGTTACACTTGGAACCACCGCGAGTGCTTAAGTAGTGCGTGGCTATTGGCAGTAACTTTCGTGTTCGTGTGTTCACCCACTGAATGCATAAGGTTACGTTAAAAGGTTAAAGTTTTGATAGCAAACACTTGCAATGCCATCGTATTTTATTCTATTTGTACTTATGACCCTTTGACATTCACTTATCTGTAGTTTTCTTTATAAATATTGATTTTGGTGTCTGCATAAAATCGTAAAGAATAAAATCTAAATGGAAAAGAAAAATAGTTTTTTCACTTATAATTTTTTGCACATTAATTAATTAAAGATAGGTAACTGGAACCCGTTTTATTTTAATAACCCATAATAAGGGTCTCTAGGTCCCTCTTGTATACTGCAAAGACAACAACAAACACACACAAACAAAAACAAATCAAACAAAAAAAAAACACAAACACACAACCAAAACACTCATAACAACAAAACACACAAACAAAATAAACAAAAAAAAAAACAAACATAAAACACATAAAAACATTAATGACTGACTGATGATTTTTTTATAAACATTAATGCAAAGACTACCACGAAGCCTGCTCCGTTTACTAAACTATGAGTTTACTAACTACATCTAATTTTAGATGTCCACGAATTATTGATTAAGCAAAAATATGTTATATCAACCTCAAGCTTTTGTGACAGGCAGGGTCTCAAGTAAACGGCTTATTTGAACTCGGCGACACGAACCAATGTTGTAATTCTACGACGATTGTGTAAGTTCAAACGTAGCCATTATTTTCAGTTAGTTCATATACTCGGCTCTCATGAATTATTCCGCGGAAACGCTATTGTGTCGTACATACCAAAGTCATACTGTAATAATTGATAACTTAATACCGTTGGACGTACATTTTTCAGCACTATATTCATGGAACACGAGCGAAATAATGTTGGCACTCCTTTTCCTAGAATAACGTGCATTTTGTCCGCTGGCCCATAAAGGAACGTGAAAGTGGTAACTCCTCAAAGGAGTTACCACTGTCGGGAATTTGTTCTCTAGCGAGATAAAGTCTGAAATAATAAGTAATATTTCATAATATTATTATGGTAATTACCTCAAGCTGTAATGTACCGACAATTTTGGCCCGAGCGTACTGAACAAAGTTAAAATGCAAGGTGAAAATATAGTGGCGGGTTGCACAGGACCAATGGTATCATTAAACATGTCGAGCGGCGACGTTAGTTAGTAGATAGGTCCTATGTAACAGTAAATAAGATGCAGTATTGCAGGGCGACACCGCCGCCCGTGATTACCCAGTATCGCACAGAAGTACGGACTATAATGATAGCAATAATTTGACCGTAATCGGCCGCATGCCGCTTTGTAGTCGCCTTGGGAACCAAGTCCGATTTTAAGCTGGCTCTATTTTGCGCATCAGTGGACAACTATCTGAATCAACGAGGATAATTGCCGCTGTTACGTCGTTAGCTTAATAGAGAGCCTGCAATAAAGTTTCCGGTCCTGCGAGTATTTCATTCGAGATCGAACTTTAAAATCCGTTGAAAGAGCCATAAACGCTTACGTAATGCAGGAAGCTCCACAAGGAAATATTCATAGCCAAGTTGCGCTTAATTCCGTTTAGTTCCGCGATAAACTTGTAACGGTAATTAAAATAATTTGGCGAGACAAGCAAGCGAACTTAGTAGTGACGCGAATGATTTAGTGACCTTGTTAATGGGTTAACTTCGTCAAACTTAGGCCCGACGCGCACTGGGACTACCCGTTAGTCCGCCACCGGTGTTTTGATATCATTTATTTACATTACGTGTAACATCGCATAGGTACATGCGGAGCTGACAAAGATTCTCATCAATTTAATTATGGAGATGGACGTTTAGATAAGATTTATTCCCGGAAATAATGCAATCTACCCTATTACCGGAGTGACAACCTGACTTTTCCTTATAGTTAACCTCTATCACAAGTAACCGTGCCGCATCACGTTTCATGCAAACGTTTTACAGCAGATTTCGTTCACAGAGATACTTACATCTGTAGTGAAACGGGACGCGTTGGAAAAGATTTCTTATATAAAACCCATTGACCCAGTGCGGACGTAACTCAGGGCGGTGAGCACGGGACACGCGGACAATAATGGCCGCCATAATTTGCCTGTAATGGGCCTTACACTATCGCACTGTCAGCCCTACCAAAAATAAGCTTCTTTCACCTAAATCTTTTGCGAGACAGAGAGATGAAGCTCTTTAGCACACTTTTAGCGCGTTCTAATGTACGTGTGAACCTGTGAACACATACGTGAGATTTATTTTATTCCTTCTTATTTAAGCAGGATGTACCGAAAACGAGGATTTTATTGTCGAACAGGAATTGTAAGTGTTGAAGGTCAATGCGTTACCGAGGAACGTAGTTGGTATTGATTACCTACTAACTGTATCAAAATGTGAACACATAACTAGGTGATGTAGTATTTCCCAGACAATGTCTTGTTTCACTTGGTCTCACAAGGCTCACAATGATGTCACTGAGCACTTTGTATGAAAATAAGAGATCATGCGTACCGTATGCGGAGGGTTTAAAAACGTTACGTAAGATTTTATTATGAAGGAAATGAAAGAAGTGAAGACAGTGTTTTCTTTTCTTTTATATTCTGTAGGATTTTGTTTTTTTGCTAAAAGTTTCGTAGTTGCATATTACTAATACGAGTACCTGCACGGAAAAATATAACATAACCATTAAAAGCTTCATAACGTGTTGTTATCTCTATTGGGAAAGGCTCAAAAATCCGTATTTTGCATCACCCTCGCGTACTGAAACAAGTTTTCGATGTGTCAATTACGTTCGAACTAGATCTACGAATGTAGAGTTATTTGTATTCGCAAGTAGGATCGTCGCCGAGACTTTGAAGGATGGTGTGAAGACGGAGTGCTCCCGCGAGCCTCCGGGGACTTCTTTATCTATAGTGGACAGGAATATTATGGGGCTGTTTAGACATGTTATCATATGTAGGCCATCCGTCTAGGGACTCGTATAACGGGACTTGAGGCTAACAATGTCGAAGCTATCAATATTTTTTTACGCAATTTGTAAGTAATGTGACAAGTTTTTTTATGGTTTTATTTTGTACAGCATTAGATAATGTGTTGTGGGTATTTTTTGTCATGAAATAAACTTTCAGTATTTGGTAAAGTACCTATTTGTTTTGGTATGTATGTCCTTTTATGTGTCGTGAAATATATCGCTGGAAAGTGTGGTGTTATAGCTTTTGCTATAATAGTTTATCTACCTAAATAATTACCGAACTATTTTAGGGCCCATTAGAAATCTTTCCAAAAGTATAGATACTTATGTACCTACATCCAGCGTAGCTTGTACAATAAGCCCGACTACTAACCATACAGAAAGAATACCAATTTATTCTACAAGTTTTTTATGTATAGATAAAATGACAAACATATTTAAGAATTTGTAGCCATAAAATGTTTTATTAAAAACTGTAAAACTTTAGCACAATAGCGTTGTCTTTGTGTTACGACAACTTACATACTTAGGTCGAGTTGTCATGCCAAGTTACAATATGAAGCCAACACGAATAAAGCTTTTTGTTCGTCTCCATGTTAAGGAAGTCTCCACTACTTAAATGAGTAGGTAATTACGATCTATGTACATAATAGCTGTTCAGTGTTCTGTTTTTCTATGTATGGGTTCTCGAAACCCTAAATATGTGGGCAAACGAAGTAAAAGGCGTGGTCAGTGGAAATGTTCTTGAAGCTCGACGAGCCTCTATCTTAATTAATCTCGAGCCGGCCTGCGGTCTTTATTACAACCTTCACGCTTGGTTTAACAGCTTTTGGGAATCAGTCAATTTGAAACATCTGTTCGAGTAAGCTCACATTGGAACGTATTTTGCACGCCCCACAACGCGTGAGTGTGTGGGAGTGCTCTACTACTTTCAATAAGCCGATATGTAACGATTTTACAATATAAAATCGTTCTTTTATCCCAAGCTAGATACTAAATCAATAAAAAAAAGATGTTTTGAAAATGAGACATATTAAATTATAATGTCAGCGTATTTTTTTAAATTTATTTTTTAGTATATTTATCACAAAATGTAGTTAAAAAATTAGTACGGCTGTCCGTTGGTCTGTGCACTTGTTTGTTTACACTTTATAAATACGTTTTAGAAAAATATACGCAATTGATTCTAATTAATCCTTTTGAATAATTTTTAATTTATTTTGAGTATGAACCCTGTTTCTTGTCGTGATTGAACTGTTAATCGTTAGATATTTATGAAATTCAATGGAATTACTGGGTTACTGTCGTGAAAATTATCACCGACTTTTTCATCTCCCTCCTATTACATGAACATTTGCGTACGTCTTTCCCTTTCTTACGTATTAGTATATTTATGTATGTAAATGTTTAAAAACAGTTTTTTCAAATGTTTCAATTGGCGATATCTTTTGAACGAATCAACCAATCGAGACACGGTTTGCGGCGTTTTTTTTTTATTTTTTCCAAAACTTATTTTTTCCTTAGTTTCCCTTCTAGTCAATTAATTATGAGATTTATTTTATAGGCACACATAAAGAGTATAATTAAGTTAAAAAGATTTTATCATAGCCTAACTAAAACTATTAAAAAACTAAAATATGGCGTCGCAAAATTCCTCCGCATCACTGTCGACTGGAAAAGTACCCAAGAGACTGGTGGCATTGCCACGCTGTATAGCAATGCTCTGGCCAAGATAAAAGCCAGCCCTTGGTTCACGGGAAGTGTCAACCAGCCGTTTGGAGATTTCGTTGAACAAACCATGAGCTCTCGGACCCACGGCCCAAGGGTTTCAACCCCAATCGGCTCGAAAATATAATTACCGATAAGGTTATTATACTTCCGCAACTTGAGGTTTTTCGCAGACTTTCTAGTCAATTAATTTCAATTTGTAATAAGCGTGTGAGGAGTGCACTTTTGGTTTTTCCAAATTTTTTTGTTCATATTGCGAAATGGCCGGTTCTATCCTCGTATTTTCTATCTATAATATATCGTGTTTTATTTTTGCCTAGTGAGCTGTGGTTTATACGCCATCACACGCGAGACCGACATGCATGAATTTAAAATATTGCTGAAAGTATAAAGAGCTTGAAAGGTGACTTCAGAAACAGGTACCTACCTTCATACCTATGTATGTATGTAGATAAGTTTCTATCCCTGTTTAAATAAAGTTTAAATTGGTACCTTTATGTTTAAAGGGTGAGTGTGTATGTGATGAGTGTAAGTATGCATCTGATGAGTGTTAGTGTGTATGACGATGAATATACGTTAAAAGTTAAATGATAAAAGATTTTTTATTAATGCATCGATTTTTTTAGAGCTCCAAGGGATCATACACTTAGGTATTTGATATTAATTTCATCTTGATACCTCTACGCGTTCCTGAGAAAAAGGTGACTGACATTGAAGTGTTCCGTTTTTTCCTTTTGAGGTACGGAACCCTAAAAAATAATGCCTGTTGGTTTATCTTCATCAGCCTCTTTTCTTCACTTAGGTACGATACTTCAGGTCCTAATATTATAATAATCAAAACACTTGTTTAACCAGTTTGTGCAAGCTTCATAGATATCTACCCAAAACAAGAGACAGATGAGGCCAATGTCGTAATGTCACTTCGATGCCTTTATCTGCCTATTTTAGTGGCCCAAACCAAAGCTGTCCGTGTTTCATACGACGGCTCACCACACGTCTGCCCCATTTGTCTCGATCCTCTGCGAGCTTCGCCCATTCCCTATGATCAATGGCGAATGTGGCCATGTCTCGTCGCAAAATCTTCAAGTTATAGTGATAAGAGTAAGGAAAAAAAAATGTAACATCGTATGTAGGTAGAATTACTTAGAACTTATTGCAGATGTTTTGTCTTTCTGTGCCAGTTAGGACTTAGAAAAAAGTGGAAGTTATTGTGTTTTTCTTGAGAGCTCATTTCAAAAATATAACAATATATAATATGATTCGTGATTGCTCACAAGTCACAAGTCATAACAGCTGATGGCTTTGACAACTGATTCACCGGAGGAGGCTGTGCAGATAGGAATATAAAGGATGCTCAATTGCTCAGTAAAAGAATGAACCTACATTGTAGAAGACATTTATGTAGTTGAAATATTTAAAAGAAAATTTGGGTACATCCCAACTGTCACCGATCCCATTTCTCAAGATTTAAAATTACCTAAAAAAAAGTTCCAACTCTACACGAAATGATAGTAATGTACAGTCAGAATGAAAACAGTTACACGTTAAAAATACTTTATTTATCATATCTAAAACTGTTATCATTTGCAGTGACAGCATTAAAATCTGAATTCTGGTAGAGAAAATTTTCAAAAAAAACAAAAATTCTTGGTTACAGTAGTATCGGTTTTTTTTTAACTATTCAAATTAGTTGTTGGATACCAGATGAACTACCTACCCGTTACGTTTGATCCAATATTTACAGGACACCCTGTATATACAACTTCCCAACGTTAACCGTTGGGCAGTAGCCCGGCAGGCATAAGACCCTTCTGGTTGGACGATCCTCCCTTTTCGTTGGAGGAACACCGTAGTCCATACCTCGTACCTCTACACCAACAACCATTTTTCTTAAACCGAGTGACAGGAGTCAAGTCAATAGCGACGTGCGCTCTAAAGAGATCTTATACACACTTTATAGGCACAGAACTCAACCTATGAAAATTTCGCAACAAATTAGTCACTTATGTCACCCCAATCATAAAATCATAATTCACACATTTCTGAACACTAAAATTTTTCGATTCAACTGTACAGACCTACTCTTACTTTTCTATTAGCATTTATGACATCGTGTAGAGTTGGGAATTTTTTTAAGTAATTGTAAATCGTGTAGAGATGGGATCGGTGAGAGTTGGGATTTATCCGAAAAATTATGTTCTATCTACCAACAGCACAGTACTTATAAATACTTATACCTATACACAACTACCTAATAAAGCAAAAACTTCAGTTTAGATTCCTCCATACATTAGACCTAAATCGTTTGCACGGTAAAAGCGAAACACAAGTAGTCGCGCCACGTTTATGAATTCGGTCAAAACGAGTTTTCCATTTGTCTGAACGAAGAGGCTGAAAACAACGTAGTTTAGCTTTCGTTTCATAGAGGGCATCGCAGTACAAGAGAGATGCAATAGATGGCGCTAGTAAAAGCTTTTACTGGGAAGTTCGCGGTAAAGCTAACAGATGGAGCTTCTAACAAAATGAACATGTAGAACTGAAACCAGCTGAATTTTGTTGTTGCTTGACTAAAATATTTACTACTTAAACAGTTTTATTTAAATAACTATTTTTTCAATAATTTTCGGGGTTATTATGACTTTTTATAACTTCTATCAATAATGTTTTACAAAATGAATACTTACATGATTTATCTTCAGAACACAAAACCAGATCTTCTTATTACAGATGGAGCATCAAGTCAGTTGATTATGACGCCATCTGTTGAGTGGCAGAGCTTATTAGCTGAGTGTCAGGGTGCACCGCAAACTGAGATTGACGGGTGAAGCTTGATGATATTTTATGGACGGATGATGAGCCCACAGATTTATCTTGCGGCAGAAGAATATAGCCTGTATTGTAAAAAATATGTTCAATCCTGAAACGTAAGATTTATATCCTACTGCAAATGCTCAGAAATAAATCTTAAGTCCCCAGCTTTTTATTTTATCCGTGGTTTCAGAAGATACCCTTTTATTCTGAGCGAAACGCACACCGTTTATAAATTAGTGTCTAGGGACAAACTTAATTATAAAAGAAGTTAATCTTTCCGGTTCCCTTCTTTCCAGCGAATAATGAAGCATGGTCTCAGCTATCCCGTACTTGGCACGCGATCACAAAGCTGAAAGCCTTCTTCATTATATTGTACTTTCTTGAGGTTTTTTTATGAAGTTTGTGCCACTTTAGTGTCAGCTCACTTACTGGTGTTGTAATTAAGTAATGGTCTTTTCAATGAAATAGAAGACAACAAGTTTTATTCAAAGGTAGGATAGTTTATCATTTTTATTATTTTCCTTTTCATCCACCTTCAATTACAAACCACGAAATCTACCTACAGGTGCCTAAAAATACGAATTCAAGCTAACATTTTGCTGTGGATTTTCCGGCCGCACCGTGTATTACATAGACTCCCCATGTAAGTATAAGCTGTGTGTGTGTGTCACATGTGTCGCTGGATAGGCTGCGTATTGTGTAGTGTGAAGTTGTTTTTAAGGCCGTTGCTGCCCTCAGCGAGTGGCCCTCTGACACTGGCTGTCAATATCGAGCCCTTGTTGGAAAACTTTTCAAAATTGGAATTCCGAAGTTCAGAGAAACGTGCCGGCTCGCAGCGGCTGCCGCACGCTTCGTCTCTCAAAGGAAATTCGGTAACGGGCCATGTATTTACGCTGGAATTGAATTATCTACTGTGGCGTAGATTATTGCATTTACTGAGCGTGAAATTGCTAAATACTGAAAACGAAAAACATTCAATTATTCTTCGTCGTGTTTTTTTAAACATTCCCCTGTGTTCGAGAGATTGGCGTACGTAAATAACACAATATCTTAAGCGAGTTTTCGGATCCTCTTGCATTCTATATAGGCGCGTGGGGTTTTCACCTGTTTTATGTATTGTGAGATCGTGAGACAACACCTACTCATTAAAATACCTTTCTAAGGAAAGCACAGCGCTTTCCTTAGAAAGGTATTTAAATGAGTAAGTGTACTGGTGTACCCATAGGTTGGTGTTTTGTTTACCTAAATGTTAGACAGGTATTATTTGAATATTTAGAAAAACTCTGAAGGAACTACGGAGTATAATCACAGTTGTCCATGCATTAGCCCTGAAGAGATAAGATTTTTCCGTTTATTACCCGTGGTCCCTCCCGTAGTCCCTGGAAGGGACCACCTGAAATTTTGTTACCCGTGGTCCCTCCAAGAAATACCTACAATGCTGCCGAATTAAAATGGTAGTCTCGAAAGTATGATTCGCGACAATAACAAATCCTATGTATTTCAAGACTACCATTTTTATTCGGCAGCATTGTATTTCTCGGAGGCAGGGACCACGGTTAAAAAATTCCCTGTGGTCCCTTCCAGGGACTACTGGGTAATAAACGGATTTTCCGGGTAAGTTCTACGGTTACCTAACTACCTGCATATCCGAAAAAAATCATTCGGCTCGTATCCTGTCGTGAAATAGATACCATTCGATCTATATGTCGGATCATCAGGATTTACTTAATTAGATTCAGACATGTGGGCAGAAGATGGGTTTCGTGCAATGAAAACACACTGGGTGCGATACACGGTGTTTAAAATCACAATTTAACACAATAACTGAGCACAACGAATCAAGTACAGTTCCGCGACGTATTAACTCCGATGCGATCATACACTAGAATGTCCACATCGCGACTCTGTGGAAGCGCGCTGTAGGTGTGAGTACATCACGTGATGTCACCAGTGGCGCGCTTGCGATTCGTTTCGTGTCCGTACTATTGACCGGATCCGACATATATTATGTGTGATTACCTACCTACTTAATTATACCTACATACCTACAAATATAAAATAATTATCGAAAGCTACTTATGTCTACGCCTTCAGAATTTATATTCTGAAGGCGACGTGTATTTTGTGTCATTATAAAGTAAACCAATTATTTAAAAGTGCTAAGGTTTGTAATCGCTCTTCGGAAAAAGATTTCGTTTGTAGGCTTCGTCTACCATCATTGATGGTACCTACCTACTATATAAAATTTTATTATTATTCTTTATGTTGTGCCAAACGTGCATTTTTATATTAAAAATACCTGTTTATATTGAAGTTTGATTACTTTAAATAATTAATGTTCAGATTTTTTTTTTCAACTGTTTCATAGATCATGCTTACAATAAATAATCGCCTTGTCTACCATTAATAATAGGTCTTTACCTATGAAATTGCCGTTTTGTATGAAAAAATTTAAACGAATTTTTTTCATGCATTTTTTATTTGTATTAATCGAAGTAATCACCCATGCAATCAATGCATCTTTGCCAACGCAGTGGCAGTTTATTGATGCCCTTCTTAAAGAAATCAGCTGGACGGGAGGCAACAAATTCTTCAAAGGCATTTTGTACTGCCTCTCGGGTATTGAATTTTTTTCCCGCCAAGAAGTTATCCAAATTCTGGAAAAAGTAGTAGTTTGTAGGCGCAAGGTCTGGTGAGTAGGGCGGATGACGGAGAGCTTCCAACCCCAGTTCTTGCAACTTGGAGACCGTCTGCTGTGCAGTATGAGGTCGCGCGTTGTCGTGCAGGAGCAGCGGAGACAAGCGATTGACCAATGCTGGTTGGAGATGTGCCAGCTTCTCCATCATTGTGTTCAGTTCTTCACAGTACACATCTGAAGTAATGCCGGCGCTAGACCACCAAACAGTGACCATCACTTTTCTAGGGGTTTAGGTGCTGAACCAGGATCCAACCAACTTGCTGAGCGCTTGCGGTTATCAAACAGAATCCATTTTTCATCGCAGGTAACAATGCGGTTCAAAATTCCTTCATTTGTGTGTCTGTTGAGCAGTGCAAGGCACGTCTCGACGCGTACTTCGCGCTGGCGATCATTGAGTTCGTGGGGCACCCATTTGTCAAGCTTTTTTACCTTGCCAATTTGACGCAAATGGACCAATATTGTTTTGACGCTAACGTCGAAAGCTGCTGCTAATTCAGCCGTAGATTGTGTATCATCAGCTTCCACAATCGCCTTTAATTCGTCATTGTCGACCAAAGTCTTTGAACGACCGCGAGGTTCATTTTTCAGGTCGAAATTTCCAGAACGGAAGCGAGCAAACCAATAACAAGTGGTGCGTTGGTTTGTAGTGTTAGCTCCGTAAACGTCGTTGATGTTGCGTGCCGCTTGTGCCGCGTTGCTGCCAAGACGGTACTCATATTCCATAATTACTCGAATTTTTAACGTATCCATGATGACGAAAAAGATTGAAATGCGATGAAAATGTAACACTAATCAATAAACAAATGACTACTTTTGGAAAAAAAAACCATGTTTTTAAAATAAAATTAATTTGAAATTAGAATTCTTAGCCAAACAAAAATTATTTTGATTTGAAATGGCCAGTACTGCAGAACGGCAATTTCATAGGTAAAGACCTAATATTTGCATGCCAAAATATGGGGAAATGTGTCATCGCATAATTACCCTTGTATTACCGCATTTATAGCAAATAAATGACTTTGATTTTGACTACTCCACGTCCAAGCTCGTATTTTGCGTACGGCAGCGAAACATTTACAACTAACAATGATATTTATCAATTAAACCCACTAAAGCTAGCTAAAGCAGGTAACACACTGCAACTAATATACAGCGCAGTTGTTTATAAAGCTTTAAGGATGATATAAAGCTGCTCGCGCTTCATTGGACAGCGGAAATGAGTCTAAAGTTGCATTGCGGGGATTAAACTCGACCCAATTAAACCAGCGACGACTCCGTGCCTGACTCGCCTCGATATCAGATTAGCTGCTGACTGGATTACATTAGACCGTCATACTCCACGGTATATACTAACAATATCCGACCAATTATGGCGAGCGTCCCATTCAATAGTCATGCAGATTAGGCTGTCAACATATTAGCGCTTAGTAGATATATGTCTGTAATGCGATTGTGCTGTGATATCTGTTGGGGATAATGATGTGAGTGTGTATTTATAACATACCTACTCTTTATATTAAATTATGTATTGGTCCGGTAAATTATGTGTGATGGTCTGGTTCTGGTAAAGAAAAGTTGAAAATTCAGTGTTTGATTTGAATACAGTGCTACTGACATAATTTTCTAAGATTTATTTCTTAATTAAAACTTTATGCACAAGTGAAAAAAGTCTGTACAAAGGTGGACTTATAATGCCTGGCATTTTCTACCAGTCAACCTTAGAGTGATGCACAGACAAAACATGGTACCTAAGTAGGTACAACATAAATAAGCTAGTTGACAGTTTTTAGGAAACCGATTAAAAATGTTCCTTGTGGTATATTTTCCTTAAAACAATAATATTTCATCAAAATACTAACATTAACAATACTAATTTTTCAATTATTAAACTCAATTTAATTTTCGTAGTCAAAACGGGGCACACAGTAATGGCGGCTCGAGTGTTGTCATCATCCTTATAGGCCTGTCCCAGGATCATTTAAACTACCGTTCGTAGTCGTCAAATCTGTGACAGATTATCTGCTGTCAAAAAAGTAAAAACAAATAATCAGTGTTTCCATCCTCTGCTTTTGGATTTCACCTATATTGTTCGATATCGATTAAAATAATCGATTACTTATTTATTTATAAGTTTTTTTTAGTAATTAACGAATGTAAAAAAAATAAAAAATCGGTAATATCGATTGTTTAATATATGATTAGGTACTGTCGAATCAAATCGATTAATTACGATTTGAAAATAAAGAAGTGATGACAGTGATCTAAATATCTAGAATGCAAGCGGAACGGACGTTTTTCAAAACGTGACGTTGACGTTTGATATTTTTTTAAATCATACATTTAAATCATATTTTTTGTGACAATTCGTTATATCAATCTGCCTAGCCTTTTCCCAACTATGTTGGGGTCGGCTTCCAGTCTAACCGGATGCAGCTGAGTACCATTATTTTACATGGAACGACTGCCTATCTGACCTCCACAACCCAGTGACTGGGTAATACGATACCCCTTGACTATTCCTTATATAAACATGCGAATGCTATTTACATTTTCTAAAACATCCCTAGGAACCTTGAAACAATGTTATTTTGTCAAAGTGACATGACTGAAAAGTGAGACTTGTCGCGCTCGGATTGGCGTTCAATGTTGCGTGACCAATGGCTATTATATTTTTACGTAATTATTTTTCAAAGATTAATCGAAAATCATTTACAAAACTAAGTTGAATTTTGATATTTCTACCTCACAACCATTCTACATAATAAAATTAATAAGGTATTTTTCTTACTGTCAACTAGCCTATTGATTGATAACTCGAAACAGTATAACATCACAACACAAAAATATGTTAGTTCTCAAATTATTTTCCAAACCGAATAATTATTATCTTTACTAATTATTTTAAAGGTCAGCGAATAATTTTTACTTTAATTATATGCTACTACAGTTATTATCGTTAGTCCTCTTCATATTCGACCTTTCACTTTCAGGGCAACGTTTCATATTTGATCCTAATATATCGCCGGTGTGCTCCGACCTTTTGTCCGCTCTATTTTTACGTTCGCATATTATTTGAATGGTACATAAAACCCATTTACAAGTAACTGGATAGGTCATAATCTTAATTATTGTGTATATCTTTTTTAACCGACTTCAAAAAGGAGGAGGTTCCCAATTCGTCGGAACTTTTTTTTTTTTTTTTTTTATTTTTTTTTTTATGTATGTTCCCCGATTACTTGAAGATGGCTGGACCGATTTGAATTTTTTTTTGTTTAATTCGAGAGGATATACATCACAGTTGGTCCCATATAAAATTGATTAACTTTGTTTGGGTAGTTTTTGAGTTAGCTTCAATAATACGTATTTTTTCCCCACTTTTATATGGATGATGTTCTAGTTTGTTTTGCAGATAGTGGTATTAGAATTTGTGTGGGGTAGGTACACAACTAAAAAGTGAAAAATAAAAACTTTTTTACAAAAAAATACAACCGTCTTCCAAAAACAACACTACAAAGTGAAAAATAACTTTAATTTCGGAAGTCGTTGGCAAAAAACGAAAATACATTTAACTAGACACCGACTTCCGAAATTAAAGTTATTTTTCACTTTGTAGTGTTGTTTTTGGAAGTCGGTTGTATTTTTTTGTAAAAAAGTTTTTGAATGAAGCGTTGCGTTCAATAAAATTATGTGAAATTATTTTTTTTTTTAAATATTGCCGTTTTCCGTTTCAATAATTTGTTAATATTTTGTTTTAATGGATATATGCTCGGTGCTTTGCTCGTTAAAAGTTTCAGTCAAGGCTCCACACCAACTACTTGTAGGTCCCGAGCCCAGTATTCACCTTGTTAATCTAATGCTCTTCAGTGTCCTGCGAGACAACTATGTGAGACATTCATTGGATTGCGCTAATCTCTCCGCTAAGTCAGTTCACTTAGACAATTATTGAATTATTTGGCTCCGTTATATCTGTCGCTAGTGACAGTGTAGGTTATTATTAAGTATATTGTATTAGATGTTACGTCGCACTACAACATTTAATTTTTATATTTTATTCTCAAGGAAGGGATTAGTCAAATAGTTTAAAATACTTACAGACTTTATCATGCAACTGTTCACGAATTACTAATAAAACTTAAATCTTACATAAAACTTTAATGTAACATTTAGCTCTACCTACACAGCAACATCATCAATAATCATGACAGTTATAATTTATAGCCAGCACGTAATGCCGCGCTAAGCCCGGTAATGTTATTGGCCATCTAATTATAGGTGTGTCATAAATTAATTAACTCCTAATTGTGTATCGGCATCCATCTGTCTACTGATACTATACCCGTCACGTACCTACCCCAGTGCCTGGTAAATTCGCGTATTCAGTCAACCGAGAGCTCCACATGATGTACATAGGAAACATTGTTCTCTATACTATATTCTACGTGTATTAATACAATACGTATTGAAATTGGTGTTACAATTAATTTTGAATTATTTTTTGTGAAAGGATCAGGTTTTCTAGAACGATAAATTATTATTAATTTATTATCTATAGTTGCACCATACTGAAAATATTGTTGGAGTTGTATTTGTTATGTATACAGGCTGGCAATGACATCGACGCGCAAACTGTAACAATGAATCCTGGCCATAATTCTAGACCCCATAGCGTAGACATTTTTCGTCGGTTATCAAAAAAAAAAAAACAGCTGTTACATAGGACGCGGTCAAAATGCAATTTTTTTATTTAAAATAACCGACTAAAAATCTCAACGCATTCAGAATATGTACTGAATCCATGTTACGCGTCGATGTCCCTGCCACCGTGTATAAATTAGACTTGTTGATGAAATATTATTACTAAGTTAGTACCGAGATGAACATTATAGTAACATAGGGTTACCTGAAAACTTGTGTGATATTATTCTAAAGTCAACAAGAGCGTTCCAATTCCAAAAGCTTTTTTGAAGTTCAAAACAATATTTGAACTCTGTGAATTGGTACTGAAATCGTTGTGCGCTGTCATAGCGACTGAGAATAAATGTCAATACCTTGATTGGACAAAGTAGCTACATTGTCAATCGAAATGCTCACAAGCTTAGAATTGACGCATTATGGTCCAGAGTAGAAAAATTGGCTACGGCAATATCTACGTAATTACGGGTACGTACCTAGACGAGATCGCTAGGAGCTCGTGGCTAAGTAATAACAGCCGCACGGGTCGATCCATCAGGTTAAGCTACGCTTGCCGGGGTTGGTCCGTGGATGGGTGACCATCTTTACATACCGAGACTCCTCCGTGCCTCGGAAAGCACCTGTCATTAGTGGATCTTTGACAGTCGTTACGGGTCGTCAGAAGCCCGAAAGTCTGACAATCAGTCTTACCAAGGGGTATCGTATTACCCAGTTAATGGGTTGTGGAGGTCAGATAGGCAGTCGCTCCATGTAAAATAATGGTATTCAGCTGCATCCGGTTAGACTGGAAGCCGACCCCAATATAGTTGGGAAAAGGCTAGGCAGATTGATTGACCTAGACTAGATCGTATTTGTGACGAGGCCCGTCTCAAAATCAGCAAGTGCAGTGAATGCAGCGGATTCTGCACACGTGGACGGCCTGATGCCTGTCCGACCTATTCCATACGTGCGGGGACTACGATCCCACACAAACGATTCTAACTGATGTAGTTTTTTGATCACGTCCACAAATAAATTGTGTTTTCCCTCAAAATCTGATCGCCATAAGTGTTTCTGTAAAACTTATTGTACAACATTTGATTCGTTTTGTTCTCATCAAATTCCTAGAAAAGAACTTTCGTTCTTTGATTTAATTTTAGTTTCAAGTTCGAACAAAATTGTTTCGTGAAAAAGGTTCTTTGAAAACCTATTCAAGTATGAATTGAGTTGTTTCGGAGAATTCATGATCGGTGTTTTGTTATTAGGTTTGTTAGCAGTTTTCAGGCTCTGGCGATTTCCGTGAAACGTTAATTAATCTGCGGCTTTAATACCCCAGAACTGCGAGGTAAGAAGTACCTACTCTTCATGGAAACATTAATTGTTTTTCTGGACAACATAGACGTTTTGATTATATACAACGTGTCGTTTTGCATCCTCGTCAAATTTCAGGGTGTGATACAGGACATCAAACCAAACAACTGTCTCCATGGAACCAACATCGTAATCGCGAAAAAATTTCAACTGTCCTATAGAAAACTTCAATACCTACTCGACGCAAATGTATGCGACGCCTGATTATTTTTCGCGATTACGATGTTGGTCCCATGAAGAAAGTTGTTCGGTTTGATGTTCTGTATCACACCCTGAAATTTGACGAGGATGCAAAACGACACGTTGTATGTGTCTAGTTAAAGTGTCGCGCTGCAAAAGAACTAAAACAAATAGCCAAACTTTGTTATGCTGGTGTACATGACAGCTGACGTCTTTACACTCGCGCCAGTCATTGTGCTTGCATTATGCGTTTCTAGTGAGCGTGCAAATTGCGGCGAACAGTTAGACGCTATTTTTTTCGACGAGTTCACAACTTTGACTGTCTATACAGAATATTTATGTCTTTGCATAGACGTTCTAAAATAGCAACACAAATTCGATATTCATTTAAACGTTACATCCTACTAATAACCGCATTGTTATTTGTTATTATAGGATTGTTCAATTCTACAAGAGAATTGTCTGAAACTTACTTTCAAAACGGAAAAAGTACCGTATGGCCGGTATCGCCATCAGTGTAACTATATATAACGCCATGTAGGTACCTAAACAAGAGTTCTCCATGATCGACCCTAACATAATTCAATCAATCAACTGAGACACATCCTTGTGATGGAATCCTAATAATTATGTAGGTGTCATGATAATTATGTACAATTGAGTAAAGTGTAGACCAAACATAGGTAGGTAACCTACTTTATTAAAGCTTGCACCATAATCTGATTCCTATAGGTGCACGCAATTGACGTAAACTTACCACACTATAGTCATTCCAAAGTTACCATATCACCAAGCATGAACAAGTATACCTACGTTATAAGTGTTACCAACTTCATGAATTTAAGGCGCTAAATGTTAATCATGGAAGATTATGATCTCAAACTCGGACGGTGGTTAATTTACTAACTTTGTAAGTACATGAGTATGCAAAGTGAGACTTTAGAAGGTCAGTTCGAGATGCAGTTTTAATACGGAGGCAGCACGTGGCTCATAATTCACATGCCTGTCCTGCTCCCTATTGGCCTGACGCTTATTTTATACGTGACGCGGAACCGCAAACCTTGTTTCATAGAACACTATTTCTAATATCTTTTATTTATAGAACGATGTATGCTGAGATGGTAGAGGATATGGGTAGTATTTTTGAATCTATGCAGAAATTATTTAGCTTGTGCATATGAAAATATCGTGAATGTAGAATTTGGTGGTGTACTTTTGTGTCAGTAAATACCAATATCTACAGGAAGTTTATACTAAAGGCCTTCTTATATCCTCCTTAACGAAGGAGTTTAGTCCCTCCAAATTTTAGGAGACAAGGTAATGACAAATTATTGGTTCAGTAAACAGTTTCCTACGCAATTGGTTGATGTTAATATTGGTTTTTACTTTGAAAAGTATCACTGGGCTAGAGCTTGTCCCTTTTGTTATGACGCGCCCCACTACTTAAATTTGTATACTACACTACGGTAAAGGCGGTAGTGGGGCGCGTCATTTCAGAGTGGACAAGCTAGCTATTAGTAATAGTAGGCCCCAGCTAGATGGACCTACGACCTTAAGAAAGTGGCTGGGGCAGACTGGATGCGGAAGACGGAGGACAGGGTGTTGTGGCGCAGCCTGGGAGAGGCCTATGTCCAGCAGTGGACTACGATAGGCGGAGTTGATTGAATGAATTGTAGATTGTCCTTGGGAGCATTTGCATAGTGCATACAGGGATAATCGTCGGTTGGTGCCTCCTCATCATTTAAAATTGTCTGAAGGGCGTCTGTGAGTTGACTTCGGCCCCTCGTACAGCTTCCAAAGGTCCGGGACCCCAGGGGCCTGAGATATGTCAAAGACATTTGTAAAATAGTAATTTGAATTTTATTTCCAAACTTCAGTACACGTTACATCAATGAGGTTACGATGAAATTACTGAAGAAACAACGACATCATGGTTCCTTACAGTATGTTTCCTGCCCTTCACCTACCGCTAGCTATGATTATGTTCCGATGGACATCACTCGCTTGTCATCGGCTTAATGTAACTATCCGGTAATGATAAATGGGAAAGCCGATCATGTGCAAAGCGAACGTGCATTGTCTGGAAATGAAACGTACCTAACATTTACGTGTTGCTTGATGGAAAAGAATAGATTTATCAAAATGGACATTTCATAAAATCTTTTTATAGACTTTGAAAAACTACTTAGAAAATTATTATAATATTCAGTGTAAATTCTAAATTTACTTAAAAAAAGTAAAAACCGACTTCAAAACCTAAAACGAATAAAATAACTTTCATAAAAACTTAACAGCTTCTGAAGTCGGTGCCAAGCTAAGGTGCATTGAAGAATGGAAGACACCGACTTCAGATGCTGTTAAGTTTTTATGAAAGTTATTTTATTCGTTTTAGGTTTTGAAGTCGGTTTTAACTTTTTTTTAAGTAAATTTATTTTTCCATTTTTAGTTGAATTTACAATTAGGACAATTATATGAGCCCAAGATGAACGAAAAGAAGAATAATCTCAAAATCCGCTTAGAAATGTCTGAGATACAGTACATTTATGAATATAACTTCGTACATAGGAATAATTACCTAATGTATTACATACTAAAACCTTCCTGAAAGTATGTAGATTACGGTAATGAAAGAGTCATCAAAATTGGTTTAATAGTTTTTGAGAAAATCGCGGACAAACAAACATACATACATACATGCATACGGGTCAAATACAGAACCTCCTTTTTTGAAGTCGGTTAAAAACACATCTACTCATGATGAAATAAGATTATTCATTCAAACATTACTAATACACATAACTATACATATAAATAATCAAGTAATCAAATACATCATTGAGCATTTAAGAACATTTCCCAATGCAAAACTTTGCTTTAAATTCAATCAATCAACTCAGCCTATCGCAGTCTGCTGCTGGACATGCGCCTCTCCCAGGCTGCGCCACAACACCCTGTCCTCCGCCTTCCGCATCCAGTCTGTCCCTGCCACTTTCTGAAGGTCGTCAGTCTTATCTAGCTGGGGGCATCCCACAATACGCTTGCTTATACGCGGTCTCCACTTCAGAACTCGTCTGCTCCACCGGCCATCAGAACTTCGACAGACATTTTTTTTTTTTTTTTTTGTGGATGGGAAATCATCAAATGACTTCTCCCGCTCTGGGCAGAGGCGGGAGGGCGTGTCAGACTTTTACTGACTAAAACCCACCCATGTTCCTTCAGCTGCCCGTGCCAGGGCCACGGTATCTCTTTCGAACTACCCGCGACCCCGGCGGCAACTACCCGCGACCCCGGCGGCACCCGCGACCCCGGCGGCACCCGCGACCCCATAGCCAGCCCACTACCACTTCAGCTTGCTTACTCTGCAAGCTATGTCGATAATTCCAGTTCTTTTTCGGATAACTTCATTTCTGATTTTATCCTTCAAAGAAACTCCAAGCATAGCCATCCGCGCTCCATAGCGCGCAGAGCGACCTTAAATTTGTGGACCAGCCCGACTATCAGTGTCCACGTTTCGGCACCGTATAACGGGTAGGACGCACTGGTTGAAGACCTTTATAGTCTTCAAACATTGCGGGATAGGCGTCGAGAACAATTAGCGAAGTTTTCAAAACGCTGCCCAACCCAACCAACGCTGCCATAATTTTATTTTACCACTTTGTCGGCGTGATGAATATGTATATCCATGCCAAATTATAGCTTTCTAGTACTAAGAGTCTCTGAGCTAAGCTGCGGTCGGATGGACAGACAGACGGACGGACATAGCGAAACTATAAGGGTTCCTTATTGACTACGGAACCCTAAAAAATGTATTTTTAAATTTATATAAATGTACGTACTTATTGTTTAAAACTTAATTGTGCTCTTGTGTGTTGTGTTTCTTTTTCAAAGAAGCAAATAAATACATAATTTATCCATCTATCTATCTATCCACCGCGTTCGGGACATTGATTATCATCATTACGTGCTTCAATTAAACCTCTATAAGACTACCTTCTCAACATGTACAAAAACACAATAACTTCCTAAACGCATCTCCGATATTTGACCAAGAAGTAATGGGTCGCTTCAAATTTTCCACAAGGGGTGCTTGATGGCCCGTGAAAACAAGGAAGGTGAGGGCAAAACATAAAATTCCTGAAGGTTTAACTGTTATCTTGGTTTTACACCTGGCCTCTGCGATAGATAACTTGACCTTAATAATTCTCAGTTTAACAGTCACTAAGTAAGTAAGTACGTTTGAACGTTTTTAGCTGTTTAGACAAGTAAAAGCTCTTGGGTGGGATGATAGCGGAAAGTGACTGTGCTATAGTTTTCCAAGTCAAAAGAGAAATATTACTTTAGTTCTTTTACATCAAAATTTACCGAAGAACGGTTTGGTTTAAATTAATTAATTTATTTATTTAATAAGGCACCAAGTCCCATAATACACATCACAAACACATACAATTAATTCATCATTAAAATAAAATACTTACATTAAAAGTCATATAGCATCAAAATAAAATATAATAAAATTCAATACAGTCACAAAATAAAGAACACTAAAACTGACTATACAATAAAATTAAATCACAATAAATCATCAGTATCAAGTACCATCTCAATAATCGATAGATAACTATTGCGATACTCTGCCCCACTGCTACTGATTCAGTAACAATAAAACAAAACACCACAACAATCATCTACCGACGGTTGGCACTCCGATGGACACCAAGCCAATACCTGTGGATCGGACTGCTCCAATCCTCACTAACGACCCTCAACAGTTAATTGGTCGATTTTCTTAAGTTGCTGGAAATCGATGCTATGCGCGATCGAATAATAGCATAAAAGTCCGGCACTCTCGCTCTTCTCTTCTCGGTTCTTTTCAAATCGTAGTCTCTGCATAAATCAATACAATTTAATATTATAAAAACTCTATTTCGTCGCCTTAAAGTGAAAACCTCGGGAAACGAATTTTTGCTCTAATTTATTTTATTGCGTTTCTACGAAGAAAACCTCGCAACGCACATCCTGATCTGACTAATTTGTCCATTCGATACACGTAGCGCCATCTATGATTGATGATATTCCATATTTAATTAATAAAAAAAGATAAAAGACGCCGTACAAAAATTTTACAGCACGCAGTATTTTTGTTCGTCCTGAAAAGTTACTTCTTTTACACTTACGAGGTTTTCACTCCAAGGCGTCGATTTACTTACTCTAGTTGCAACAGGATATTAAAGTTTTTATGGGGAAATCGACTGGTAACCATATATCCGGACCAAGTCATGGGCAAAAGTTAGACTTCATAGTTTTCATAACAACAAACACGTCTCAAATAAAAAAAAAAATGTTGAAAATGTCTTCATCACATCCACGTTAAAGTGAAAAGTAATAATCATAAAAAGTCCAATAATCCCGTCACAATAAGAGTAAATATTTAATAAAAACAGGACAGACGCTTGTCTGTGAAGGTACAGAATAATAAAGCTGCAGTAGTTTATCTGGGCAGTGACCTTGAATTAATTACTTACTGCTGCTCGGTAGATAAATACGCGTCCGTCCGTGCTTAACTGCCGCGCGCTCGAACTGTTGCTTACTGGTATATGATACTGAGATTTCGAAGCGCGTCATTTCGGCCGTTTTCTATAAATATAAACTACTGTAACAATATTATACTGTGGTGAAGGGAAGCGGTGTATTTATTAACGCTGTGAGGCGCGACACAGGCGGGTAAACAGCCTACTTTATATTAAAACCGAGCGGTCCATCAGACGGTAGACGTACTACTGCGGAGTAGACGGGACTCATTAATTAATGTTTAATTAATAGCTCGATAGAAAAAGTAATCAGTAAACAGGAGCAAATAGAATTAAGATGGAAATCTAATGAGGTACTAATTTAATAAGGGTTTCTTTTGTACTTTGGAAGGTAAGGATCGAATTTAGATTCGTTATTTGTTTTTAATTGTTGTAGATTTCTTTGCTGTTATTGAAAATTTGGGGCTAAGATATTTTCGAAAGATTATTAGTACCTACGTACTTATTAGTGTTGGTTGCGTATTTTCTGTAAACCCTTTTAACTAGATATATATTTATGTGATGGAGAGTCATCCTTTTTTTTTTTGTTGGCGGGTTGAAAATCCTCATGGATGTCCTCCGCCCTGGGGTAGGTAGTGGGGTCTGTCAGACTTTTACTGACTAAAACCACCCCGGTGTTCCCTCGTGCACCTGCGTCGGGGGCTTTTTTTTTTCTTTTTTTGTGGATGGGAAATCATCAAATGACTTCTCTCGCTCTGGGCAGAGCGGGAGGGCGTGTCAGACTTTTACTGACTAAAACCCACCCATGTTCCTTCAGCTGGCGGGTGCGAATGTGACTTCCCCTGCCCCGGACTGGTGATGGCCCGCGCGTGCTTGTCACGTCCCATAGGGGAGAGTGAGGATTTGAACTCCCCCGTTACGTCTTAGAGGCGCGCGTGGAACACTACGCACCTCCATCTTGGGTCCTGTGGAATGGGGGGCGATGGATGTCCCCGAGTCCGTCGCCCCTGGACCCATTTAGGGGGGCTGGAAGAGGGCATAATCCACCCTCCGCTAACGCCCGGTGCACCTACTGCGGGACGGGGTCTCATGATCTCCCTTCCCTTTCTGCCTCTTCCTTTTGCGAGATGACTATTTCGCAGAAGGATACCCCACCACCGCGTCCCGCGACTCGGCGCTGCCGACCATTGAACGAGCGACGGCCGGAAGCGACAGGTCGGCTCCAACTTCTGATATGAGGGCACAGCGCGGCTCCTCCCTTGCGGCACACTCTACCGGTATATGCCGTGCCGTATCCTCCCAACAGTGGACGCAGTGGTGACACCGAGCGTCCGGCTCCCTGTTTATGCGACACAGGTACTTTCCGAAGCAGCCATGCCCCGAGAGCACCTGGGTCGCTCGAAACGACAGGGAGCTGTGCCTCCTCCCGAGCCAATCGTCGAGCACTGGCCGTCGAGCAGTGACTTTGTTTGTTTGTTACGGTTTTACGCTAAAACGGCTGTACGGATTTGGATGAAATTTGGCACACGGGTACTACTATTCATCATTGAATGCAGACAAAGTCGTGGGCAACAGCTAGTTCTCAATAATTTCATCTTGCAAAGTCCAGCTTTTGATCGCTAGATTAAATGACTGCTAATACAGTATCGCGATCGACTAAATAGATTTGCAACATTATAGGCCGCTCAAAGAGGTTCAATATTACGCATAGAGTACATAAGCATACCTACTATAAACATTACTTGATCTCAAGTATCTAAATATGTTCCAAAATACCTACGCACTAACTTTTTGTCGTATTTTCTCAATAATAATTGTTATTACTTATTATTGCAAGAGAGCAAGAGGAGGTCGATCCATCAGGTGAAGCTACGCTTGCCGGGGTTGGTCAGTAGATGGGTGACATACCGAGACTCCTCCGTGCCTCGGAAAGCACGTTAAGCCGTTGGTCCCGGCTGTCATTCGTGGATCTTTGACAGTCGTTACGGGTCGTCAGAAGCCCGAAAGTCTGACAACCAGTCTTACCAAGGGGTATCGTATTACCCAGTTACTGGGTTGTGGAGGTGAGATAGGCAGTCGCTCCATGTAAAATAATGTTATTCAGCTGCATCCGGTTAGACTGGAAGCCGACCCCAACATGGTTGGGAAAAGGCTACGCAGATTGATTGACTTATTATTGCAAAATCTCAAAATCTTTATATTAAACTGACCGACTAGCCATATACATAGATTTTTGGTTTTCTCAACAGAAACTTTACCAAACAATGTTTATAAAATATCAATAATGTCTAAACAATTCGTTTCTCTATGGAATGTCGGCGAATCTATAATGAAACCGCCTCTGTTTATTCTGCCGGATACGAAATGAGAAATGAGTGCAGTAAACCTTAACAATTGCCTGCCTTAAATACAATACTTACTTTGTATTTACATTAAACGAAAACTCATTAGATTTAATCTCTTATCCTTAATAAGAAACAAGTACTTCCTTGACGTTGAGGTGTGTAAATATTGAGGGTTTGTTAATGTTTAATTAGTTAGCAGTAAATGACAGCCCGGAGTCTGGATTTGTGCCCGGTTGATGGCAATGGCAATAGGCTCGCCCCTGATAAACATGGGACTTATAACATACCTAATCATAATCAATCAATCTGCCTAGCCTTTTCCTAACTATGTTGGGGTCGGCTTCCAGTCTAACCGGATGCTGCTGAATACCAATATTTTACATGGAGCGACTGCCTATCTGACCTCCACAACCCAGTAACTGGGTAATACGATGCCCCTTGGTCAGACTGGGTGTCAGACTTTCGGGCTTCTGACGACCCGTAACGACTGTCAAAGATCCACGAATGACAGCCGGGACCAACGGCTTAACGTGCTTTCCGAGGCACGGAGGAGTTTCGGTATGTAAAGATGGTCAACCATCCACGGACCAACCCCGGCAAGCGGCTGTTATTACTTAGCCACGAGCTCCTCCATATCCTCCTCCATAGCATACCTACTTATAATATTACATTTTAAATAAAACTAACATTTTCTTGGAAGGAATGATTGCTAATCATACCTAATACCAAATATACTATACCTAATCATAATCATAAATCTTTATTTATCTCACCATTATTACAGGCACTAGTTATTAAAAGCTTGCTATAAGCACAATCTTAAATAGAGAAAGGTGTCTGAAGTAGGAGGGCCCTGACTTACAGATCACCCGGCTCTTTTAGATAGGACATGTTAATTGACAAAATGGTTAGTCAAGATTAACATAATTTAAGTCTGTAATCGCAATCACGTAAAAGAAGAACCTACAAAATAAAAAGAAAAATTGTATTCTGATTTTTAATAAATTATGAAACTGGGGAAAATTGCAAATTATATTGACTGACTGACTGGCGAAATGGTGTGATTGACACTGGCATGGCCATCATCAAGGATTTTTATTTTGATAACACAAAAAATTTGTCGCTAATTAGTCGAAATTGGTCGCCAAATATCAGAATTAGTCGGTTACTGGTTCAAATGTTTTAAGGGTTCATAGGTGGCCGATCTGGGGAGCATCTCTCCAGCTTGGCCCAATTTGAATCTTGCCACTAGCGAAGATCTGTTTTCTCCCAAAAGTCGCTAATTAGTCGAAATTGTTCGCCAAGTCGCAGATGTAGTCGGGTCTTAGTTTAAAAGATATAATTATTAATAATTTTATTTCAGAAAAAAAAACATTCCATACATTGTTAGTAAATAATATTTATACCTACAATATGTTAGTACATAGCATTATTAATTAATTAATTATTATTTACAATTCATCAAATTATTGTTATTTAATATTATAGAGGGCACCTCCGGATCCGTGGACGGTATTGCCTCACAAGCGGCCAATCAACCCTTCCCAATATGGCATTTAGAAGGCCGATGGTGCTGTCTCGCACGCGGCGCATCAGCGAGGCCACTCTTTTACGCACTATTGCTCTAAAGCAGTCCGTGCTGGCTTTAGCAAACATACCTGATGCACTGCAAAAGCGAGGCAACCCCAACAACATCCTAAAACCAATATTGTACAGAACCCGTAGGGCATTGAAAGATCTACGCGTATATCGGACCCACAGGTTGCAGGTGTAAATGATGACTGGCAGTATGCCTTAAAAAGAGCAATTTTGACATCCCTTGTGCACCTTGCAGACCTGCGCGCCAGCATATTGCATCTCACTGCCAATGCCCTACGTTCCCGCTCAATGTCCAAATCATCTGAGAGTTCCTCGGTGACTCAGTGCCCCAGGTACTTGAATTTGGTGACCCTACTTATAGGCTTTCTTCCGAGTCTGACCGGAGGTACGGTTTTCGGACTCTTATTGCCCGCCTTGAATATAAGCAATTCACTCTTCTTACAGTTGTACCTGAGGCCATGTGACCCCGTGTACATCTCACAGATCCCTATGAGGATGTTTAGGGCTCTGACAGATGGGTTCAGCAGCACCATGTCTTCGGCGTAACTAATGTTGTTCATACAAACACCATCCACTAAACAGCCGACACCGGCCCCGCTGAGCTCACCTATAAGTCCATTAACGTACTGGTTGAAGAGTCGTGGTGAATTCAAGCCTCCCTGTCTCACTCCATACTCCAACGTATATTCTAACGAACATGAGCCCCAGTATTGGTTGGGTTGCCGTACCAATAACTTAATATATTTATCATATCCTTGGGTGTGCTGGTTTCCCCCCGGAGCTTATCCCACAACACGTTATAAGACACAAGGTCAAATGCCCTCGGCAGGTCCAAAAAACAATCATATATAGGCGTTTTCTTCGTAACATAGTACTGGATAGTATGCTTGAGTCGCACTACAGTAGTTTCAGCAGATTGTCCAGCCCTGAAACCAAAGGGCATCATGCAGATATATATGCTCACTTAGGTGACTTTCAAGCAAACCATCCAGCACTTTGGTGATCACCGTAGTCAATGAGATAGGACTGTAGATGTTCCCGTCGGAGGCATCACCCGTCTTATTTTTAAGTATAGGTCTACATAAGCTCCTTGGGTAAATATGAATGGCTTATACACAAATTGAACAACAGAACCAACACCGTAGGTAAATGAACACCTGCGAACTGCAAGTGCTCGATACTAAGGTCGTCATGTCCTGGAGACTTACCCCTTGTCATATTTTTGATAATATCAACTTCTTTTGCCTTAAATCTGAACCGCTCACAATCTGCAACCTTAGCATCGAGCATCAGCATCCTAGAGGAGACACTACCCTAAACTGATCCTTAAATAATTTGGCTATTTAGCGTGGCTCATTCCTACCCTCAACACTCACAGGTACACAAGTTCCAGCTTCCAGTTTCTTGCTATGCTTCCAAAACCGCTTAAAATCACTGTCTTTGATACCCCTTGGTAAGACTGGTAGTCAGACTTCTGACTACCAGAAGGCTGCCTGGAAGTATTAGTTTGAAATTACTAATTCATGTTTAACTTCCACGGTGATCGATGCTCGTTCCATAGGTAGCCTACCCAATTAATTTCAGAACACAGTCCCCTTAAATCTCGTTTCTCTCATTTTTCTTGTATCAGAGACATTATTATGAGCAGTGGTGGCCCAGTGGTAACTGCCGCAACTTACGAGTTGTAGGTCGTAGGTTCGAACCCTGACAGGCGACTGACCCCTGAACCCTGACTGACTTTGTGTAAATTATTTCATCACCACTGCTCTTAAAACGGTGAAGGAAAACATCGTGAGGAAATCTACCAACCAGCACTGGGCCCGCGTGGTGGATTATTATTGCCCACTCCCTCTCACAGAGAGGAGGCCTATGTTCCAGCAGTGGGGAACATTATAGGCTGATTATGTTATGTGGTGTATTTATTGCCATTAAAGGCTACTAGAATCCTGGATGCCGTTATAAGTCTCCTCATAAATGTGGGATCGAGGGCGAAGTAAACAGCCAATTTTTAGTATGACTGGTTTATTTTAACCAAAATACACTTTTAAAATCTTAACTTAAAAACACACCGCACACACCGCCGTTCATATATCCGTCGTTCTGCCTTACTCCCAGTGTTGCCATCCTTCACCTCGTGTTACCATCTATTCACTTTACATTCCCACACTCGGCCATTCTGACTGTCATGACTGTCCTCAGTCATACATTCATATCTCTCATGCTGTACCCAGACATACAATCCTATCCAATCCTCTTAACCTGCACATCTTATCTCTTACTTAACTAGTTTGAGTATAACAAAAATTTTAACAATAATCTTAATCCCTAAACATACATCCCATCATACATCTCATAGGAATGACTAATATTTATTAGCATACACTGATATTATAATTGTATGTTACAATAGTTACCTCATGTTTTTAGTTATGGTTACATAAATAAAACAGAAAGCACAAAACAGTTGGTTACAACATCAAGTAATCATTTATACTTTATTATAAATAAAACTGATTGCTCTTGCATACTAATGCTTTTGAAATAATGTTTACAGGTTTACAGAGACTGAAAAAAAATAAAAAAAACTTATAATAACACAAACTGTATGCCACCAGGTAATCTTACTTTTAACATGTTATCAAACTTAATCTCAATAAAATGTTTCTTTCATTCGTCACCTTTCATACTAACACAAGTAATCATACACCTTAAGCACACTTACTAATCCTTATTTCCTGCAGGCCACAATTTCATACTATCTGCTGCCGTTGATGTTTTATTTGGGCCTTCACTATCTGAATGACATTTTTCAACATCATAGCGATCTTTGCCTCTTGCTTTTGTTACTTTATATGGTCCAAAATACTTTGGTTTTATTTTTAATCCTGCTCCAAATTGTGTCCTTCTTATTGCTACCAGATCTCCTTCTTTATACTGAGTGGCTTCCTTTCTTTTTTTGTTGAAGTTCTGTATATTTTCTTCTTGCACTTTTAATATTTGTTCTTTTGCTTTCTGCCTACGTTGTTCCCTGTCTATCATGAAACTATCTCTTTCGTGTTGACGTAGTAGATCATAGATCTCAATGTCCTCTTTTGATTTCATTTTCACTCCAACTAACAGTTCAAACGGTGTTGTACCAGTACTTCTTTGGTATGTGCTGTTAAGCGCTCGCTGTACTCGACTCACATGCCGATACCATAGTGTGGGGTTTTCTATACACAGTTTTGTAAGAATAGAGATGATTATTCTATGTATGCGCTCCACTTGTCCGTTAGCTCTTGGTATTCCTGTTGTAATTTTCACATGCTGTATCCCCTCTTCATTGCAATATTCTTGGAACTCGGTACTTGTGAATGCGGTACCTCTGTCTGTAATAATTCTACTCGGATTTCCAAATTGCTGTTGGTGTATACGTAGTCTATCTATGGTCTCTTTACTCGTCGTACTCTTTGTAGGGAAAAGCCAAACAAATTTTGTAAAAGCGTCTACCATTGTCAAGATATGATTATATTGCTTCTTTGTGTCCGTCATAGAGCCAATATGGTCCAGATGTAGGGTGTGCATTGGTACATCTTCTTTGTCTATTACTTGTAGTAATCCCTCTTGCTTTCCCTCCTTTCTAGTTGCCAGTAAGCATGGTATACAGGTTACTAAGAAGTCTTCTATTTTCTTAGTCACGTTTTTTATGAAATAGTCTTTATTGAGCAGTTCTAGCATCTTCTTTTTGCCGAAGTGACCATTTTCGTGGACTTTCTTTATGATCTCACCTTCCATATTGTTTGGGATCACCAATCTCTTGTCTATTCCTTTATATATTAAACCATTATCTAAGAAATAGTCTTCATATTGTGTATTCTGTAAAATAGTGGTTATGGCTTTTAAACCTTCATCTGTCTGTTGTGCTTTCTTAATATTAGCATGAAGATCATCTATTATAGCTACATAAGGGTTTCGGCTGAGAGCATCTGAGTGTCTCATTCTTGAACCCTCTCGATGCTCAATGGTGAAATCGAAGTCCTGGAGAAACAATATCCACCGGGCAACTCGTGTAGACATTGCAAGGTCTTTTTTGTTTAACGTCATCTGAAAGGCTTTGCAGTCTGTTATTATTTTAAAGTGCCTACCATAAAGATAATGTCTATACTTTTTAACTCCCTCGATTATTGCTAATGCTTCCAGTTCGTAACTGGTATATCTACTCTCAGCATCTGTCGTTTTGCGGCTCATATAATAAACAGGATGAAACTGTCCATCATCAACACTACGCTGCATCAGAATGGCAGCATAGCCAGTGCTGGATGCATCGGTGTGAAGCTCTGTTTGGAGCTTCGGGTTGAATATCTTTAATATTGGATCACTTGATAACTTTTCCTTGATTAAATTGAAGGCATCTTGTTCTTTCTCTTTAAATTTAAAATCTTTATTCTTTTTTAATAGGTCTGTTAATGGGCTAACAATTAATGCAAAGTCTGGAATATACTTTCTGAAGTACGAGGCTAAACCTATGAAACTATGCAACTGTTTTACTGTCTTTGGCTCCGGAAATTTCTTAATAGCATCGGTCTTATCATTAGATGGTCTCACCTCACCAGCTTGAATCACATGTCCAAGATAAGTAATACTGCGACATACCAGGTTTGCTTTTTTCCAATTGAACTGTAATCCATATTGGGACGCTACTGCGAGCACTTCCTTTAGTCTTTCAACTGCTTGCTGTTCACTTTCCGCTGGAATCAATATATCATCGATGAATATCATAACCTTTCCTTCTGCTATGAAATCTCTGAAAACAATTGAAATAAAACGCATAAGGTATTTGGGACATATTGACAGTCCAAATGGAGCCCTTAAGAACTCATATTGCCCATTATGAGTTACAAACGAAGTATACTTAATACTTTCCTCACTGACTCTTAAGTGAAAAAATCCATTTTTCAAATCTAGTACACTGAACACTTTAGCATCCGCCAATCTGTCGATGTAGTCTTCAATTAGAGGTAGAGGATATTCATCTTTGACTATCTTCTGGTTAAGTCGTCTATAGTCCACACACATACGCGTAGAACCATCCTTTTTACGCACCAACACAAGAGGACTTGCATAATCAGAAAAACTTACCCTTATAATTTCATTTTCCAACCACTCTGCTATTTGTTTATTTACCTCTTCTTGTTCCTTCAGCGCTATACGTCGTGGTCGCTGAGCTACCGGAATATCGTCTTTAAGTATAATCTTGAGTTGGAGTGGGACATCTTTAACTTGTTTTGGTTGATAGTTTTTGACACATCCAATAATCTGGTCTTTTAAATGTTCGCAGCCAACATAACCTATAACATCAGAAACACATGGGAAACAGTTCAACTTACCCAACCAACCTTCATTGACTGGCCTCATCTGCACAAAACTTCCATTCAACACACAAATTACATTTTTTAAGAAATCTTGTCCTATCAACAATTTAAAAGGCATACACGTATGTGGGACAATATAACAACCAACATTTTGATATTTGTAACCATCAATTTCTATAGTAGTGTTAAAATATCCTATGGAACGTACTTCGGAAAATCCTAAACCCGTCATCTTGATATTATTGTTTGTATCCAATTTTGGCGAACCTATTTGCTTGTAGCACTCACTAGAGATTAGATTAATGTCACTGCCACTGTCTATTAACGCGGTTACCATTATTACGTCGTGTATTTTCACATTTTTGAATGGTTTTTCGTTTGTTGAAATTATTTGTTTGTTCTCGTTAACATTGCAAACTTCGCGTTCGTGTACGATTTCGTTGATAGAGTTGTCATACTTGTCATCTCGGTGGTTTGTGTCATCGGTGTCACTGTCAATGTCAACTAACTGCGGGCTGCCAACATTACAACACAAATTTTCCCCGCACTCCGCATGCACCGTGTTGCCATCTGTCTGTGTACACTGCGCCTGCGACGAATTGAAGAAACTTCCTCTGGATGTTGACGGTTGGCTAACCTGCTGTCTTGATTGTGTCTTCGATTTTGTATTGTCGGACTTCTCGTTCGATATGCCTGTCTCTTTCTTGCACTCCGCAGCAACATGGCCGAACTCATTACACCGAAAGCATTTCTTGCCTTTCGTTTTGTTTGGACATGCCGATGACACATGATTTTCTTCTCCACAGTTATAGCATCGCGTCGTATTTGACGTCCTTGAATGTGATTTCCCTTGCTGTTTCGAATTCGCACTCACACTGTCCTTCTTCATGTTTTCTTTCAAGCTGTCATAAATTTTTAGTTTTTCTTTTAGATCCGGATACGTTTTGACACCGTATAGCATCATTTTATTTACTTCCAAGTCGATGATTCCGTCTATAATATATTTTATGGCAACGTAGTCGGGCATTTTACCCCTTTTTCCCATTTCCTTCATTATTAGTAGGTAATCTAAACTGCTTTCCGTCTTCTTCTTTTTCCTTGAACTCATCATCTCGTGAATGGTCTTAGAATCAGTGGTGTCTGCAAATTCCTTCAATAAGTCTTCCTTCAGAGAATCCCACGTTTTATGTGGCCGCTCCGACTTAAGCCATAGCTCCGCGGTGCCGACCAAGGCGCGTCGGGCAACGAGAAGCTGTTGGACGGGGGTCCACTCAAAAATTACGGCGTAATCTTCTACATCTTGAACCCATCGCGAAGCTGGATAGGCTTTATCTTGCCCGTTAAATTTTGGTATTAGCTCCGAACTCATTTGCAGTGTCGAGGACGGATGATGGTCCTGACCTTGACTGACCTTCGTGGCGGCAGCGGCAGCGTCGTCTGGTGTTCTCGTCATGTTGGTTTAAATTTCTTCCTGGTATCGTCGTCGTAGTGTACGTCGTCGTCGTCTTTCGTCGTTCGTCTTCAATCGTCTTCAATTGCAGGAAAAAAAAAAATCACCGGTACGGGCACGCGGTCGCGTCGTCGTCGTCGTCGCCGTCGTTGTGTACTTTGATTTTTACTCGATCCCGGACGAGCCCCCAATTTGTGGGATCGAGGGCGAAGTAAACAGCCAATTTTTAGTATGACTGGTTTATTTTAACCAAAATACACTTTTAAAATCTTAACTTAAAAACACACCGCACACACCGCCGTTCATATATCCGTCGTTCTGCCTTACTCCCAGTGTTGCCATCCTTCACCTCGTGTTACCATCTATTCACTTTACATTCCCACATAAATGTATTGTTATGCAGGTACCTAAGTATCTGTTGATTTTATAGTCCTTCATTGTAGAGTGGTCTTCCAACTGGAGAGTAGATTCAGTTCACTTGATGCAACATAACATTGAAATTGTATTTTAAATTGTCGACGGGAAGCAGAACTGAAGCTTGTACAAATTAAGTCAATACGAGAAATGATGTTAGAAGGCGCGGAGCGGGCGACACCGCGGCACAATCCACTGGATTAGAGCTCCAACACGCACGCCCTCTGGCGCAAACTTCCTATTTATGTAGGGTCGCTAACCAAACGACTTGTAGGCTCTTTATTACAGTTGTTCTTTTCCGTTCACGACGCTGTTACTGCTTTGATAAAATATCGTGTCGATTTCTTTTGTTTGAGCAAGGGCTTACGTTTCAGCGGGCAGTGGTAGAACGAATTAACGAGTGCTAAACTTTTTTGGATTGTAAATCGTTTTTCATTCTTGCGGAGGGTTTTTATTTGCTTTGTGAAACTTTTCCAAGTATTTCCTCGTGGTGTGATGAATGAAATGTGTTAACCTGCTTATTGGGGAGTTTCTAAATGACCGTTCAAACTTTTTTAAATGTACAAATCTACAGCTATTTACTATACAGGCAGCTAACTTGCAACTGCTTCTAAGCAATGTTGTGAGTGTGCTGAGCAGTCAATTCTTTTACATCATTTTGTTTTTTTTTTGTTTTATACACAAAATTAATACTTTTGCCTGTATATCAAATAGCTTGTTCGACTGTACCTACCTAAATAGTTTTTAGGGTTCCGTAGTCAACAAAGAACCCTTATAGTTTCGCCATGTCCGACTGTCTGTCTGTCTGTCTGTCTGCGGCTTAGCTCAGAGACTCTTAGTACTAGAGAGCTGTAATTAGGCACGGTTATACATATTCATCACGCTAACAAAGAGGTTGAACAAAAATTTTTTTTTTTAAAGTTATCCCACGATGTGTAGGGGAGGGATCCCCTACACATTGTGGGATGACTTTTTTTTTCTCGTCTATCCCATGGTGTGGAGTGTCGTTGGATAGGCCCGTTTAAAAATATTGCGGGTGTGTCAAAACCATTTTTCGATTTAGGGATTCGTTTGTGAAATATTAAGCAAATTTTTGTTAGAGTCAAGTGCCCCCCCTGCCAGCTAATTGATTATTTTTGGATATGTGAAAAATTCATGGCAGTAGTACCTAGGTATTATAACGCAGTTGCAAGGAAAACTATCATCATCCCTTTTCAAGTCAAAAGCTTTCATTTGAACAAATTCTCGTATTGTCCACAGATGTGCTGACAAGATGTTATGAGCACGTCGAAGATGGAGAGGCCAGGTCGGCGGGCTAAGGCCGGCTCTCTGAGCGGGCTGTCGGGCGGGTTGCTGAGCGCGCCAGCCGGAGCCGGCGGCGTCCGACGCCAGCGCTCCTTGGAGTGGGGCGGCGATAGGTACAGCAGCAGCGACGACGACCGCCCCCCGCAGCCCCCACCCCTCGCAGACAGAGTATTCGCCTCACTCCTCGCTCAGGCCACGCAACAGTTCGACAGTAAGTTTTGCATGTAATTAATCTCTGATATTGAATGTCAGCCGAGTATGAGACTGGCAGATTAAAAGTGGAATTTATGTTCCTACGGAGCATGTGTTGTGTTTTTAATATGTTCAGGCGGCCTTTTATTTGTGGAGAGAGCAGAAGTGGTGATCAGAAAAACATTGTGACACAGCTCTCACGTAGTAATAACAGTGGTTATGACACAATATTATCAACAGGTGAACTTGAAGAGGTCCATGTTTAGTAGGTACTGGCTTTTCATGAGCTGCTTTACGACATCTGGACAAAACTTGAAATGCACACCAACTTTTTCATGAGACTACAGAATACGTTTGGCAGAAAATGTCAATAGCTGTGTCTGTGTGTGCGTGCTGTGTGTGTGTAATTTCATACATACAACAGAGAGCAGAGGTGGCTCAGTGGTAACTGCGCCGACTTACCAGTTGTAGGTCGGCTGCTCTCGAAACGATCACCGTTCACTCGTGAGGAAACCGGTACGTCCTACAACCAAAAATGCCAAGACATTCTAACTTCTACCAACCGGTTGGTAGATTACAGTCCACTTCCTCTTGAAGAGAGGAGGCTTGTGTACCAGCAGTGGGAACATTATAGGCTGATTATGCTATACAACTGAAACTACTGAAAAGAGTGCCCCAAAACAAAAGGGATCGTCTAAGACTTGTGTAGGAACGGTAACCGAAATGTTAAAACTTGGCGCAACTTAATATTATGACCTACGTTTGTAAGTCCTAGTGGCTATGGCAAAGTGGGATCAGCTAGGAATTTGTTATTCACCAAGTGACACGGCCGAAGGTCCGTGCTGAGCCCTAACAAGTGGGATCATTAGTGGGGCTTGAAGGGGCTGGCGGGGAGGGGGAAGTGCGCGGGGGCACGGGATCACGGCAATTGATAGGGGAGCGCCCTGCGGTGAGCTTATGAGGAAAACTTTACACGTAAACCCGACGCAGCCTCCGCTCCGTCCGTCTGTGACACAAACTAAGGATTTAATGAAGTCATACAGATGCACAGCGGAGCTTTTGTTTGCCTTCCAAATATTTTTAGACTCCGTTATGCTTGGTTTTGGACTGATCTGGGAAACGACGGCACGGTTGGCGCAGTGGTTGAGAGATTGGCTGCTGCGCTGCTTGTCGCGAGGTCGATTCCCGCATGGATCAAATAGTTGTTCCGAGTCTGGCTGTTTGTTTAATAATTTTATTTTATTTTGTTTTTTTAATAGTGTGAGTCTAAACGTTTGTAAATGCAAATTCCAAGTGATTAAAGATTAAAAAAAAAGAAAAGTGCGTACACTAAGAGTAGCAGCAGTTGCAGCTGCCTTCTATATGTGATTTTCTTCAATCCCAAACAAGTCACGTGCACAAACAACTTACCGTGACAACAAACTTTTGGAGGGAATCGAACACTACATTCTAAGCTTATAGGCAAGATGCTCCACCGTTGCAGCATTCGGAGATACAAACAAAGTTGTGGAACTCAAGTGAGGGAAGTAACTTTGTTGACCGATGTTGCCTACCAACAATTTTATCATAAAGTGGCCAAATATTGTTTACGTTTTATCTTCTTATGAACCTGAAAATTACAGGACAATCAGATTTAAAGGGAAAAAAAATAACTCAATTAATTTGGGTCAATTATTCTATTTTAAGGCTACCGCAGACAGGCGCGAAGCGCGCGTGTGACGCCATTCAGGTAGAAAAATTTCCATTAAGTTTTCATAGAATTGTTGCGCTGTCGCGTCGCGCATTTTTATCAATTAACAATTAGGCATGTGCACATAGGTACTAAAATAACCAATCCGCAAAATTTAAATATGGTTTAAAAGTTTTAAACTTCAGGTCAGGTACCTACGTATTTTTCATTTTAAATCCCTGGTTTATAATGTCACGCGCGAATCCTACATATCGATTGCTCCAGAATAGAAAGGATTAACAAAGCTTCAGTCATGATAATAACCCTTGTGAAGCGATTCACATGTGTAACGACCCATAGAACCTTACATTCTAGACAATAGAGGTGCTTTTTGAATGGCTGTGCACCGATAAAGGTTTAGATCGAGCTTATGACGAAAATTCGTGTGTCGCCCCGATGAGAATAAATGCTAGTCGTTGGTCCAAGCTTTGTATTGATTTGAATGTTATGTAACCTTTAGCTTGGACACGGTTTATGTACAATAAAACTGTTTTTTTTTTTCTGTAAAGAAGGCTTTATAACTACATTTGTTAACAAATTTGAAGAAAATTTAAATGACATTATTCAAAGGCAAGTAGTACGTGTTTTACACGCTAGAACGCCCAAAACGGATAATTATTGTAATTTTGAGCACAGCCACAAAACTACTTTTGACCGGATAAATCCATTATTTAATAAAAATTACTAACATTTATTTAGAAACCTATTAGGTTGGTAGGTTGTATTGCGACCCTTTTGATTGATTTTAGAATTATTATTGAGGCGTTCTGTAAAAACTGTGTTTTGACTGAAACCCGTCAAATCTTTTGAAATTAAATGAAATTTTAATTCCAAGAATTGTAGTACATTACAGATGGTCGGGTTTTTAGAAGTTTCTAAAACAATTCGCTAGCATGCAAGCTAATTGAATACATTGGTTAAATAAATGAAACTAAAAAAATTAAACATAAATCATAGTTATTAAATTAAGTTTATGAATGTCAATAATTTATCAAATAATAATATTAAAATGTCAGTGTCTTTCTTTAAAGTTTAGGTACTCATTCACAGAATATTAGAATGATTGTTCATGCCATTTGAATAAGCGATTGATTGCCAGTTCCCTATATGATTTTGGTAATTTATTATATATATCCTTATAATCATTGGAAAGCAACTTCTGTGATATAATTGGCTTTTCATTGTAGGATAGACTAATTGTCTATTAGGAATTCAGGATATCTTGTATTTGACTGATTAACAGTTCTGACTGTAACATAATATATATACGTATAGAGTTCATCTTTTAAGTAGCATGCAAAATTCTCCTCTGTACTCTTTATTTCCGCACAAAATCACTTCCATAATATTAACGAAGAAATCCACCCTTACATAAATACACGCATGAACTACGTACATTAGTTTTGAGCTACTCTATAATACAAGTTGGAAGCTCAGGAAGGTAGTTTAGTACACAAACAGGTACACTAAACTACCAATACTAAATCTTGTGTTAGTTTAACGTTGTTTCATATTTCCGCGGCATGCGCGACTATATTTACCTAACTGAGCGTACAACATTATCATAAAGGAATTTCATAAAGGTTCATGTTATTGCGGCTTACATATTGCCTTTTAGTTTACTTTACCTTACCTTACTTCATATTACATAAAGACAACGATAGCGTTATCTTTTTGACCTTCCTGTAGCCAGGTTTATTTAGACGAATCCTTTAATGTCTTCTTCCAATGTAGATCTTTATCAACTGTTTGTACTACGAGATATTTTGTTTGGTAGTATCGGTTTTCATTTCTGTGGTTTAAGCTTCTCATTTATTTTGTGGAGTTATGTTTTCATTTGTGTTGTAACTAAGGCGATTAAGATCCTTATTTCCAAAAGAAACGTAGGTACCTATTATACAGGGTGTTAGGGTGTTAGTGTTAACACCGTTATCCTTATGAACAAATCATCATTATATATTAGTCTTACTAAAATCTGATTAAATCGTTTGCAACTAAAGATGAAATGTTTGTTTTGCATGAATACCTTACCTATGTAAAATTTATGCCAATAAATTAAATAGCTTTTTATGGAATGTGCTTATCAAGGATTTCCATTTGATACCCATATTGAAGATTTTTTTTCACATTTGAAAATAGAGTCATACTGCTGCCATATTATTTATTTTTAACCGACTTCAAAAAGGAGGAGGTTCTCAATTCGTCGGAACCTTTTTTTTTCATTTTTTTTTCATTAAAAAAATAGCCAATGTCACTCTGGAAGATATAAGGATTCTAATGATACCCCATACATCGAAATCTGTCCAAGCATTTAAAAGGTATTGTGGAATAAAGAAACTCACAAACATTCATGAATCCTGAAAACATTACACTACTTTTTGGGGCAGTCGTATAATAATAAAAAGGGGTAAGTACAAAGTTTTTTTCAATACACTTCCTCGAAAACTGGTTCATATTGCACTGCGATTAGGTTCACAATGCAATATATTTCACACGCGTGCGATTTTTCATTTTCCAACACGTGTGCGGGAATAAAAATTGCTACAGATAACTTATACCTATACTTAGTCCAAATTGGTTCAATGCCTCTATTCACACCGTCTCTATTCGGAGGTGAATGTTTTTTTAAAATCTCGGCAAAGAGTTAAGCGTCTTTACGGCGTTAATATTTTTGAATATTTAAATAATGTTTGTATATAGAATATCATCAAAAACCATGATTATTACAATAAAAAAAAAAACGTTTATGAACAAATTAACATTTATTTGTGTTCTAAACTCAAAAATATTTGAATTTTATATTTTTCATATTAGGCTGTTTATCGGCTTTATACCTTTGCTTCTCTTTCAACTTGGCGAAAGCAAAGCGCGAAAAAAAAAGAAAATTTAAATCCTAGTTTCCTAATCATTCATGACAAAAATATTTTTCGTTATTTTATTTTAATTCTTCAAAAGTGTATTGAAAAACGTCGTTTGATACACGTGGACATTTGTTATTGCAGTTCTCGGCTCAAAAACAACCTCGCCTACGGCTCGGGTGTTAATTCCGCCTCGAATGCAATAACAAAAATTCTCCGCTTGTATCAAAATGTACTATGTTTCACGTATTAATATAATGATTTGAAAAGATTTACCCCGTTTCCCAACCAAAAGCAATCATCGCGCGAATTCTTACGCCATCGCCATCGTCGCGTTCATGTCATTTTTGTTCGGTGAACCGAAACGCGTGGTCGCGCCGATAGATATACCTTAAGATTGCGCTAGTCAACACGATTCAACTCGTTGGTGGGGCTGATTAATATGCATGCTATTTCACCTAACATCGTAAAAGAGAGAAACGAGCGCTTAAAATTTCATGAACAGATCTGTGGGCGTATAGGTAGACATAATGAAAAAACTATTGGATGTATTTATTCAAAATAAAGTTAATTAAATTCTTGAATTAATTATTTATCTTTATACGGTAACAGTTTTCCCATTTTCATATTTCGGTAGTTATTCATTTTCGCCTAAAGATGCGTTAAAAATATTGTTGAAATATGGAAGTTTACGCTCAAATCTTTAAAACCAATTTTTTAGGGTTCCGCAGTTAACATGGAACCCTTATAATTTCGCCATGGCCGTCCGCCTGTCAGTCTGTCCGTCCGCACCTTAGCTCAGAGACTCTTAGTACTAGAAAGCTATAATTTGGCATGGATATACATATTCATCACGCCGACAAAGTGGTAAAATAAAATCATGAAAAAAATTTTTTTTTTTCTTTCCTTTCCTTCTGTACACGTAAAGTGGGGATGCAAGTATTTAAATAAAATAAATAATTTACAATGTGTCAAATAACGGACCGTTGTTAGTCAAAGGTTGGTGTCGGTAAAAGTGTAGGTAACGTGTGCTCCGCCAAGTTATCCAAACAGAAAAAAACTTTGCCTAAAAAATGATAACTTGTCTAACTTGGCTATAAAGATTCCTTCAAACAGGCGCGACACGCGATTTAATCGCGCGCGACACAAAGGTACCGCGTGTCGCGAGACGGGCGGTGTCTTTGTGTCATTTTCCTATAAGTATTAGACTACAATGATGTCGTCATTGATACATGGCATCACAGTTTTTCTATGATAGCCTGTCTAGAATCTTAAATTTCTTTGATTGACTGCCAAGGAAACGCTATATTACCTATAGCATTTAAGAGCTCACTCTTTCCACATAAGCGACATAAGTAGCTACCTTTTTTTTTTATTTTTTTTGTGGATGGGAAATCACCAAATGACTTCTCCCGCTCTGGGCAGAGCGGGAGGGCGTGTCAGACTTTTACTGACTAAAACCCACCCGTGTTCCTTCAGTTGCCTGTGCTCTTTCGAACTACCCGCGACCCCGGCGGCATCGGCCCAATTGACCCCGTCACTGCTGACATCTCTTTGAGGCGCGCGTGGAACACAACGCGCCGTCGACCCGGGCCTGGTCCTTACTGGACGGCGAGCTGCCCATTACTCGTCGTCTGCAAGCCCGCGCCTACGGTGGCCGGGAATCGGCGATAGATTCCCGCCGCCCAGGGCGTCTCCTACGGCGGCTAGGGGCGCGAGGGCGCGGCTGTTGCCTCTCCCTCACGCGTTCCGCTTCCTCGCGTGACGGCCTCCCATGCACTCTCGCTCCGCACCATGGCCTGGACCAGGTTTGGACGCGAGAGATCGCCGCCGCCGATCGCCTTCGTGAGAACACGGCTATGCTCCGCCCAAGCCGGGCAGACCTCCACTGTATGCTCCACCGTGTCCTCCGGGCGATCCATACAATGGTAACACCTGGGCGTTTCCTCCCGCCTTATCCGAAACAGGAACCTCCCGAAACAACTGTGTCCGGTGAGGACCTGCGTCAGGCGGAAGGTGAGGACGCCGTGGCGCCTCTCCAACCACTCCTCAAAGAGGGGACTTATCGCCGCCATTGTGGCGTGCCCAGCGCTAGGTTGCGACAATAGCACTCTCCATGTCGCCATGAGATCCCGCCGGAGCTCTGTCCGCTGTACCGTGATTTCTCGCGGCAGCGGAGTTACGCCCCGGCGTTTCGCCTCCTCACGCCACTCCCACACGTGCGCGAGGACTTTTGCCTCCAGATCCCATGGCGGTAATCCGGCAAGGAGGCACGCCGCCTCACAGAAGTAGTAGTCATAGTAAAGTAATCATGTCGTGTAAGATCAGATAAGGTAACAAACCCATCCTCTACCAAATTAATTCTTCCTCCTAAAAATGCATTAATTATGTCGAACTTTATAAGCGATTCGTGTTCACTAACCTTAAGTACTTAATTATGATACTTGATATTATACTTACATTCTCTTTAGTAGATAAGTCAGTATCTGTTTCATCCCGTCTAGACCCATCCGTTTGTTTTCACCCAAAGGGATTCGTTTTCTAGACAAAAACTGAGATAGATTTTATTTATAATCGGAGCTGTTAATTATTCTGCCAGTAAATCTGAGACAAAGGTTGTCTACAGAGGTTCACTTTCTATTTTATAAAATATATTATAGAAAAAATCAAATGGAAGGCTTGCCTTTTTCTTACAGAATTGAAAGATTACAAGGGTAGGAGTAGAGCTTGAAGTGTAATTATAACGTTAGTAGCTTTTATTTAAGTTAACTTTAAAAGTGACGTCAAAGTGAAATGTTTGTGAGATACGATATTCATATTATTACGAGTATTCTTTTCTTTTACTTTTGACTGCCTCGTTGTTCAAGTGGTTGCAAGCGCTACTGCTGAGGATGGTGTTTTGGGTTCTTCCCAGGTCTGGCAGAGTGCTATTTGGTGTTTCTATCTAGAATTTCTCAGCAGCAGCCTGGAGTCTGAATTTGTGGCTCGCCCTCTATTACATGGGACTTGAAACATGGCGAAATGTGGGTGTATTTAATAGGTACAGCTCTGCACAACCCTTCGGTGAAACTAGGCGTAATGTTATGTTATTTTATTTTATTTCGGAGGGTGTGAGGAGTGACTGAAAGCTCAGCACCTCCTTTTCAATAAACAGGCTTCAAGCATCAAGTGGGCACCCATTATTCAATATAAGATTTTATTAAATTCCCGATGACAAGCGATTTATTGGAAAAATAATGCTATCGGAGATTTGATACAAATATTGTTTGAGTTTTATTGAGATAATAATTGAAGCGACGTTTCATAAAATTATGGAGTTATGCGCAGACCGTAGTACACAATATTGGATACATGTAAAACTTTCACTAAACTTATTAGTTTTGAAATGTTATTTTAGGATCTTTTTTTTTATTTCTGAATGTGCCTGATGGAAAGCGATGGATGAGGTCTTTTTCGAATTACTTAGGTAGGTACCTATGTTATTTTTCTATTTAAATATCAGGCCATCTGGATTTATTTGTAGCTGTGATTGAGTTCACTTTGCTTTTACATATGTTTTACAGTCGGAGCTCACTGCGGTCTATTATTATAATTGTCATTAGAACCACAACACCAATTTCGCATTGTGGCTGTTAGTGTTTAGCATAAGCCACCACAAACTATTATTATAATGGATTGGTAACATCATTATTAGATCCAGCGTATTAGTTCAGTTCTGTCACTATGGAATGTGGATGGTTATCGAATCAGATTATGTTAATAAAAGTTTGAAAGCATAATTTGAACAATCTTTAAAATCGTAACCATCATTTGCAACGTCAACACAAACTGAACAACAACGCGTTTCCTAATACATTATATACGTTATACGCTGAAAGGCTCGCAGACAGGCGCCAAATGTGTAAGTACCACATCGCCCAGATCTCAATAGTCATGAGTGTACCCAGTAAACATGGCTATATATTTTGCATCGACTGCTGAATAGAACGTAAAGGCACCGACGTCACGTGTAAACTGCATGGCAAAAAAAAAAAACAACTAGCCTTTACTCGCGACTTCGTCTGAGTGGAAGTCTGATTACAGCCCAAAATACCACGATTATTTGAATAACATCACTAACTGTTCTCGACAAAATATATCGTAATATTAAGAATGAGCTGTACCTATAATAATGACCACATCGCCCGACACAAGCAGAGCAACGCCTACTGTATAGATACGTCGTACGGCTCAATAGTCACGAGTGTATCCAGTACCCAGTAAACGTGGCTACATATCTTTGCATCGACTGCTGTACAGAGCGTAAAGGCACCGATATCACGTGTAAACTGCATGGCAATAATGTCGGGTGTTCATACGGGGTGTAAATATGCACTTAATTGGATGATGCCGTATAACGGCTCGTACCTACGGCCCGTATGCTACATATTAGTTTCGACAATTGCCGGTCTGTTGATAAAGCGTCACGTTCGAGAGCTACGGGCGTGGTTGCTACTATTTAGCGGTAAATATGTTTTCTCGATTATGTGCAATGAACACTAGCTGCGACTGAGTCTGAACTGTTATGATTACTTAGGTGTGAATAATTTTAGAACAGGTTGATGAACTTCAATTTCATCATATTTTATTCATGTGTTACATAATAAGAGGAGCTCGTGGCTAAGTAATAACAGCCGCAAGGGTCCATCAGGTTAAGCTACGCTTGCCGGGGTTGGTCCGTGGATGGGTGACCATCTTTACATACCGAGACTCCTCCGTGCCTCGGAAAGCACGTTAAGCCGTTGGTCCCGGCTGTCATTCGTGGATCTTTGACAATCGTTACGGGTCGTCTCAGAAGCCCGAAAGTCTGACAACCAGTCTTACCAAGGGGTATCGTATAACGTAAAATATGGTATTCAGCTGCATCCGGTTAGACTGGAAGCCGACCCCAACATAGTTGGGAAAAGGCTAGGCAGATTGATTGTTACATAACATAATTGTTTTAGACATGTTTATATTATATCAACAGCAACGTTTCCTGTTGAAAAAAAACCTTTTCTCCTGAACAATTACAAAAGATCTAAAGAGACAAATTCATCACAAGTGTGCTTAAAGTTAAGTTCTATTGGCTCTATTAACATTTGTGAAAACCTACGACAAAGTTAGTATAGGGGGGCTTAGTAACATTCATCTCTATTTAAAGTAGAATCAAATTTTTAGGGTTCCGAACCTCAAAAGGAAAAAACGGAACCTTTATAGGATCACTCGTGTCTGGCTGTCCGTCTTTGACAGCCAATTTGCTCCGATTCTAATGGACCGACAAGTTGAAATTTGGTACACATATGAATTTCTGTGACCCAAACACGAACGTGTAACGCAAATAAATGAATTTTGAATATGGGGCAATTATTGGGGGGCAAATAGCGAAATTAAAAAAAAAAGTTTTCAAACTATAGGTACCGTGTGACATCAAATGAAACTGTGTGGGTCTCAAATAGATTTTTTTATATATTATTTTTAAAATAAATAGTTTTAAAGTTATTTAAGAAAATACTACTATACTACTACTAATACTAATTAAAAAATTAAATTAAAAAAAATTAAACATTATTTATTTCGTAACCATAATAAATAAAAAACACAATTAGTGATTGGAGCCTCCTTGTAAGCGAACAATGCCTGTATTAGGAGACTCCGCTCTTTCACAACAAGGTACAAAATAAAATACAAAATAAAATAAAAGACTAACTAATTAAATGTGTGTGTGTGTGTGTGTGTGTGCGTGTGTGTGTGTGTGTGTGTGTGAGTGTGTGTATGTGTGTGTGTGTGCGTATGTATGTATGTAAATGTTTAAGTGGAAATTCAATAAAAGTAATCATATGTAAATGGGGATGAGGGTGGGTTAGCGTGTGTTTTGTGAGTGAGTGTGTTGATAAACCGAGTGATTTATGTGTTGCAAAGTTTCAATAGTGCCTCAGTATCTTCATAAGAAAATGGTTTAATCCAATCTATTAGAATCTTTTTACACGTATGTGCTTGTTTAGTGTATATGTATATATCCTTGTTTACTCTATTATATAGTTAATTCCCCCCCCCTTACCCCCGAAACTACTGAGCCTAAAATTTCCAAAAAAAAAAAAACAGAAAATAGTTCTATACCTGTTATAGATTACAGGAAAATTTATAAGAAGTCTATGGTCTTAGAAAAACTTGGTAAATCGCTCAATATTGTGCGTGCAAACTTACATTTGCAGAAGTTGGAATGTATGGGAGCACATGTTTTTCAACTACAATGTTAATTTTGTTATTGGGATAATTCTTTCTCTTCTTTCTTCATCCTAACTATGGAACCCTTCATTGTGCGTGGTCCGACAGTACTTGGCCGGTTTTTCTCTTACGTTTTCATAAAAGAGTTAATAATCTTATTGTTAAGCCTAAAAATCCATTACAGTATTCTATATAAGCTTTATTTTTGGTTATTTGGGTAGGCAATTTGTTAGAGACATAAACTACAAGACTGGATACTTGTTTCTAGTCGCTGACCTTTACCGCTTAATCCTCCAGAGACGATTCCTAGGATTTTAGGACCAGAAATATTCTCGTAACAAATATAGAGTGCCATTTATTTGAGTTCAATATTTATCTTAAATCTACAGATACATTAAAGTGTTTTTTTCATCATACGAGTAACATTAATATCTACGAAACCTACATAAGTAAATATATTTACGTGAAAATTGCCTTCTTTTTTGTTATTCAAGATTTATTTACAAGAGTATGTATAATGCTTTTTATAAATATTAGATCTTCAATTCTGTAGCACTACTTACTTCTCTTCAGGTGTGTTCAATCTACCTACTCTAGAGTCTACATTTGCTTACCTATAATTGGGATTCGCAAGGTGTCATGGCCTCTGATACGAGGGAAAGCCACTCTGTTTTATTGGAGGCTACAATATGGAATTGTTTAAAGTTGTGATTACTGGCTAACAATATTCATGTTATAAATTGAGTTACGCCGAAATTCAGGTGACAAAAATGTGCGTACCGGTACAATAGTAGCACTTCAAACCTGATTGTTCATTCGATCATACAAATGCACGTACACGTTCATACTCTTTGTTCATTGTGTTTTCCTCTATTGTTCACGTACTTTTAATATCCAAAATCTGCCTAGCCTTTTCCCAACTATGTTGGGGTCGGCTTCCAGTCTAACCGGATGCAGCTGAATACCAGTATTTTACATGGAGCGACTGCCTATCTGACCTCCACAACCCATTAACTGGGTAATACGATACCTCTTGGTAAGACTGGTTGTCAGACTTTAGGGCTTCTGACGACCCGTAACGACTGTCAAAGATTCACAAATGACAGCCGGGACCAACGGCTTAACGTGCTTTCCGAGGCACGGAGGAGTCTCGATATGTAAAGATGGTCACCCATCCACGGACAACCCCGGCAAGCGTAGCTTAACCTGATGGATCGACCCGTGCGGCTGTTATTACTTAGCCACGAGCTCCTCCTACTTTGAATACAAGTGAAATAAAATAAAATTAAAGAGCTTGCCGTTATAGGAAAAAATAAGTTTAATCGACTTTGTAATTCTCAGTTAAATAAAAAGATTTATCCACTTACAAAAAAGATTCAAACTGTAATATATGCACCCACCTGCTTTTATGCATCTCAGTGCCACCTAGCCCATATAAAATATTTCAATATTTCTATTACGTAAACATTTTCCCAAAGTCCATTCTATGAGAATTTCAAATCTTTTATTTATACTAACGTTGAGTACAAAGTTCAGTAGTATTCATCTCCAATATGAGATTCATATGAGAGTGAATAATTTACACTGCAGTGTAGTGCGAGTTCCTGAGGTCCGCTCTGACATGCAAATGGCGGCTTTTTAGGTTGTTACCAGCATTACCTTTGCGATGGCCACTAATGTGATTAGTCTCGCCGCGTGATGGCATTTGCAGAGCTTTAATGGACGGCTACGTCGCATCATAAATGCGTTTTCGGAATTTGGTAATCGATGTTTCTGTCTATTGCCACTGCTAGTGATGGGTTAATTGCTGCTCCCAGTTCTCGCTTTTGTATATAATAAACAGAAACTGTAGATACAACGTTATATTTCCATTCGTTTTTTAAAAAATGCCGTGTTAAAATTAATAACGATAACAAAATGCTGTGTGTGGCGTGTCGCAAAAAAGATTTACAACATGTTTCATGTATGAGTCCTAATTTTATGCTGATTTGGGGATGAAACAAATAATATAATCTACTTATATATTTTTCATGCGCAATCAAGCGATTTCGGTGTATTGCAGGTTGAGTGAGCTCTACAAATATGTGAGATCCATTCATCACTTGAAAAGCCCACTTACGGACTATGCCAGACGTTCTGAATAATATTAATTAAATTAGTAAGTAGTAGAGGAGCTAAAGGCTTGAGAATTCTTAAGAAGCAGTCAAGGGTGGAGACTATGTACGACCAACTTTCAGACACCGACTCGACTCTTGTTAACTGTGAATACATCACATAAGTGCTTAGTATACGACGTATACTAAGCACTTATGTAATGTACTATGAAGTACGTATACTATACGTACTTCATAGTATTAAACCTACGTATTGTTCGGTATAGTAATAGTAGCTTCTGTTCGCGACTTCGTCCGCATGATTTTTCTTGTTCCCAGGGGAACAACGCTAAGTCAGGAATAACGCTATGGGTCAGGACCCATAGCGTTATTCCTGACTTTTTCATTTTTGTTCGGCATCTAAGGGTCCTAGCGTGATGTTAAATATGCTTATAGCCTTCCATATGAATTAGGCTATCAAATGCAAAAATATTGTTTCAAATCCGGCTGGTAGTTCCAGAGATTGCGCGTTCAAAACAAACAAAAAAACAAACTCTTCAGCTTTATTATTAGTATAGATTTAGATAAATAAGTATTCGGGTCAATTTCTAAGTTTACAGATCAAAGGGAAAGATTTTCACATAAACTGTGTCCTCCCTTTTCACCACGACAGGCCCAATTTATTAAAGAGTGGGTCCAAAAATCAATTTGCCTAGCCTTTTCCCAATTATGTTGGGGTCGGCTTCCAGTCTAACCAGATGCAGCTGAATACCAGTGTTTTACATGGAGCGACTATCTGACCTCCACAACCCATTAATTGGGTAATACGATACCCCTTGGTAAGACTGGTTGTCAGACTTTCGGGCTTCTGACGACCCGTAACGACTGTCAAAGATCCACGAATGACCGAGGCACGGAAGAATCTCGGTATGTAAAGATGGTCACCCATCCACGGATCGACCTCGGCAAGCGTAGCTTAACCTGATGGATCGACCCGTGCGGCTGTTATTACTTAGCCACGAGCTCCTCTGGGTCCATGAAGTTATTAAATCCAAAACCTTTTGTTAAGCTGCATAGTGCATAGATACTTTAGCTGCTTACCAAATTATGATGAATTCCAAGGAAATTAGGTACCTACATATACTTTCCTAATTAAGTATAATATAATACTGATTAAAATAACATAATAATAATATAATTTTATAATTATAATGACGACTAACAGAGAAATCGAAAGTCTGATAACCAGTCTTACCAAGGAGTGTCGTATTACCCAGCAATTGGGTTGTGGAGGTCAGATAGGCAGTCGCTCCATATAAAATACAGCTGCATCCGGTTAGACTGCTGAAAACTTAGTTGCGAAAAGGTTAGGCAGATTGATATTGAATGACGACTAGTAGAGAAGTATGGAAGAAAAAGACATGTTGCGGCGACCCCAAATAAATTGGGATAAGGGCAGGAAAATGATGATGATGATGATCATAATGCTGAATATTACCTATATTCAACATAATTGATGCTTAAACAACCTACTCCAAAAACACTGAGTTTTACACTCGTAGATAACATTTCGTAGATAACACGTCTTATAGTTAACGAGTTCATTAGCGAAACTAGAGCAGGCAACTGTAAAGATTAGTTTTAAAACCCGAGCAGCAAAAACTGATTCAATAGTAGTTATACGAGGCCGAAGAGTGCAATAGAACGCTAATGTACCTACTCAGGTAAAGTTTTATCTTAAAGAGATCGACTTTCATTCAAGCACTCGCGAGTAAACAGAAAATTATAAAGGAACTAGAGGCTTTTGCCCGCGACTTCGCCCACGTGGATGTCGGATCATCCCACGGGAACGGACTACTGGGATAAAAGTATCCTATGTCCTAATCCAAGTCATAGCCTATCCTTAAGCCTTTCATCCAAATCCATTCAACCGTTAGGTCGTGTCCTATTTACACTCCTACCAACTTATCTGTGAAATGGCGAAAATTGGAACTACGGCCGTCATGTTGAAATGTCATTCGATTGTGCCGACGCATGTTATTCGATTGTGTCGACGCATCGACGGTGCCGTCTTCTTTCAGTTCACAGCTAAGTTGGTAGGACTGTAAAAGCGATTGTAGCGCGAAAATGCGATCGGTTGCGTGCATATTATTATGTCACTTTTTGTTCGGAAAACTGGAAAGCGCCCTCTGTCGGCGCCACCACGCGTTCAGCTTCACCGAGCAAAAAGTTCGAACGATCGTGTATTCGCTCGATGATTACTTTTATGTAGCACGCGGGGTTAAGGAAAAGAAAGGTAAAGAGATAGACAGATAATAACCCAATAATAATCGACACAAAAAAATGCAACACCGCAAACGCGCATGTAATTACGATTCTTTTATATGTTAACAGATCCCCTGAGGGTAGTCTAAACCCAAGTTTGCAACCCTGAAAACTTTGTGCTACTCCGATGGTGCTCGAAAAACTGCGAAATTCTGGCACTTGTTTCAGTTTTTTTGAAAAATATACCTTAAGACGCGTTTTTAAGTTTCTTTGTACTTTTCTCTAGGACCATTAGTTCAGCCGGTACGTGTCAGTGTGAAAAAAGTGCCCATCTTTGACTAGCTGTATCTTCGCAACCAATAGATCTAGAATGCTTGAGTTAGGCTCAAATTGTACCAAATTTAGTTTGCTTCAACAAAACATGAAAACAAAAATACTTAAAAACGCGTCCTTATTTTTCCGTTCAGCGATTTAGGCGTGAAAAGGTAACAGACAGACAGACAAACAAAGTTACTTTAGAATTTGTAATATTAGTATGGGTATGGATAATCAAACACTTTTTGCCTTCTTTCTCAGAAACCTGATTGCCTGATACGAAACTTTGACGATTTTATTCTCAATCTTCATAGAATATTAAAATGCGAAATAGCTCCCGTATCTCCGTGTAATGTTAGTCGAGATTGGAAACCATAAGGCGTCTGGTAGTTTCCATTTCATTTCGTATTTTTCTCCTTACACAAACGGTATCGGCGGTGTTATTAGAGGCAAGCCCAGTAAGTACGCAATATCTCCGGCCGCGCTCTACAAGAATCCTCGCCGAGGCTATGCCCCGTTATTGCATGGAAATTCTTCGGCGTGCAACTTCATTGAGCGACTCTCTTTTGTATAAAGGTTTCAGCGCAATGTTCCACGGTTATTGTTTTTCAAAAGCGAGGGAGGCACCTGATATTACCTTCCCTGAATCACAAGCAGTTAGGTTTATTCAATTAAGCTTGCGTACGCGACCTTTGTGTAGGCAGCCATGCCACTCAAGTGTGAGTAAGACAATAACAGCGCTCTGCTTCTATGAGGTGAATGGAATGGCTGTTCCTTATCTCATTCTTATAAACGATTTGCGTTTGTTTCTTTTAGATTTTATAGCTTTTCGTAACGTTTGATTGAGATGGTATTGCTCACCGCTTTCTAAAAATATGAATAGTCTAGTTTAAGTTAGGTTTAAATTAACTTTATTTGGTTCTTATAACGAGATATTTGTAAAGTCATGCAAGCGTCTCTGAATGATAAGTGAAAATCATTGTTATCGGTAAAGTGAAAACCTTTTTACACTGCATTCTGGGGCCGTACTGTGTCAGCCATATTCTATATAGGGTGGGCCCTGATTTTATAACGAAATGGTATATTATCGGTGATAACACGATCCGCTGATAGAGTTACATGGAAGGCGATATCTTTATAAGCTTAAAGGAAATTCCGTAGAATTGTGATAAATGCTCGCTTCGTGACAGGTGGCTTTGTACAGGAGGTGCCACCATATTGACTCGTCGCGTGAACGGAAACTCACCGCAAACATAGTGATTCTACCTAACCAATTGATTGATTACTTTAAAAGCCTTTTTGATGTGTCACATGATGATGAGTTATCGAAGTTATTATTTGGAATAACGACTTAGGGCGGGACAACACATGCCTGTAGCTTGCACAAAACTAAGCAAGTAGCTGGCATGCCATTGTGATATTCACCAATCAGAAGTTGTTATAGCACACGGCATGCAATGCAAGCTACTTGCATACTTTTATGCAAGTTACAGATATGTGTATTCTCGCCCATAGATATGGCAAGTTAAGCTGTGGTATGGTAATACATCTCTCTAAGTTAGATTTGCCCCGGATTCATCTTATTTCCAAAATCAGACTAATCCGGGGGAAATCTAACTTAGAGAGATTTCCAAATTCAGACCAATCCGGGGGAAATATAACTTAGAGAGATGTGTTGATAATTTTTATGGTCAAAATAATGTAAATACATATTTTTTATTGACGTGAATCATATTTTGATCAAAATACAGCCTGACACTGACCTGCAGATTGCAAAAACCGTAAACAAAAAATTTATTTCGCGGGTTACCAAAGCGCATACCCCATAATATTGGTTTTTCATGGACTTAAAGTAGGTAGTGTGAAATAAATAATTTGGTTTAAATAAATTATAGTTTAAAAACTAAAAAACACAATTTATTACCATTAAACTGGACTAAAAAGTAAAAAATTAAATTTTTAATATAAGTATAAAGTCAGTAACGAAAAAATTAATGTCATTGTAAAAAAAAAACGTGGGATGCTTTCGAATTACAGAGTTAATGTAAGAATTCATGCTTTCGAATTCAGTTCAATGGTATTAAAGCGTGTTTTTTAGTTTTTTAAACTATACCTAATTTATTTTTCAATTTTTTAGAGATAAATCGTTAATCCTGATGATCCTGATCAGGACAATGGGACAATTTTTTTAAATTATTGTATTGTCATCGGGTCCTGTTAGGTGTGCAAAATTTCGAATTAATCTGACCATTTAAAGTAGGTAAAAATCGAGTTCAAAGATTCCGTTACATACAAATATACAAACTTACATACATACAGGTGAAGCTAATAAAAGCGTTTAACACGCTGTAAAGAAAAAAATAGACCATGATAATTACAGTCGTACCTATTATAGTTTTGAATCATTAGGTACCTATTCATAGTGTTCATGTAAATATTAACACATAAAGGGCCTGTTTCACCACCGATGATTAAGTTCCTATTAGTTACTTGGCAGATAATTTCATACAAATTTTGTTCCATTTTTGAATTTATTCGGTAATTAGTAGCTATTCGGACATCGTGAAATAGGCCCTTAGTTTTACACTAGTGATGTTACCGTTAAATCCAAACTTACTAACTAATTATAAACAAAATTGAGAACGGGTCTTCTTCCTAACTAATATTATAAATGCGAAAGTAAGTTTGTTTATTACCTTTTCACGCCTAAACCTCTGAACCAATCATCAGGTGTACAGAATCGCACATAAAAGGTGCCTTTCATCCCCAAAAAAAACTACTGCTCCCGAGGAAAACGACAATAATGTTCTTATGATAATAGATGGCGCCACTTGTCTTTTGAATCATGATTGAATTACATTATTACAAGCAGAGTACAACTCGAATTGATTGTCAAATTCTAAATTAACGCGAGTGAAGCCGCGGGCAAAAGCTAGTAATAAAAATAAAATAACTTTGAAAATAGCTATTCCTAGTTAACCAACAATCGAAATTAAAAAAAGTATTCGAGTAAGTACTAACACATTTTAAATTTTTTACAGTAGTGATGTGACTGTTAAATAGTAAAATAAATATCTTTGAAAATAGCTACACCAACTTAACTAATATTCGAATTAAACACACATGAGCTACAGGATTGACGTAAAGAGACAATGGCACGCTATCATCGACAGCGATTGCCGAGGAGCAGCGACTCACCGAGTCCGTATCTAATGAAAGCGCGCTACCCTCATCAAACAGGGATTTATGTGGCTTCACGAATTAAACTAGCAGTCGTTGCACTGCGACTGACGACAGTCGCGCGACCAGGCGACTATCATCCGCTATGCGGGTATTATCATCACTCCCGCCGCAGATAAGCGCGACCTTCGAGTAATACAATCGTATGATGTTCGCTACGACTTAACACTTGTATTCCCTTTGAAGTGACCTGTAGTCGGAGTTACTTTGCAGATACAGCTCTCCACTAATCCCTATTTCGTTGTAAACAAAGCATCGCAGACAATGTTAAATGTAGGCTTTATTTTATGGTTTACTTATTTATTTGGTACCATTATAATATCTCCACTTTGTTGAACTTTGCTACTTAAATAGCAATCATAATATTATATTTTATAGTGAAGACTAATATTTACACAGTTGAAGCTGCAAGTAAAGATACGAAGAACAAGAAATTAAAAGAAAAGAACTCTCGAGAATATGCGTCGAGAGAAATCCTATAAATCTCGTAGAGACCAATTGCAGGGTAAATACTTTCTTGATAGTCCTCGCTAAATGCAATTTACCATTGAGAGCGGACTATTAAGCTTTCTATAAAAATACTACTAATAGTTTATACATCGGTCTGTTGTGTAAAAATTTTGGAGAAATGTCCTGTTTAGGTACCACTTGCAACGATTTTCATGAAACAACGCTTCAATAGCGTCAGTTTGTGATATTCAAAATGACGATGAAAATCTACAGAGTAACTCAACTCCTAAGTGTATAAATATCTAAAATTATTCCCTTTATCATTCAAAAATAATTCATCTACTTAACTTTTTCTTTTATGCTAAAATTCTTTGAAGTCGAGGAAAGCTCCCAAAAAGTAATTTTATTAATTACGAGTCAGGAATTCAACAAAGTTCCAAGCCGGAGAGGTCCTTTTCTTTCGCGGAGCGATCCATTATCTTATGAAGATTTAGAAATTCCTGCGGTGTGCGTCTCGCTCGTCGCCCCCTGTGTCCCCCACAGACAACGGATGCTCTAACAAAAAAACAAGCATTCTTTCACAACTTTTATTAAATTATGCATATAATACGTATGAATCACTAACCGTGCTGACGTTCACACAACGTATGTAAAACATAAACAACCAAGTTAATGCAGGAATTTTCGTTGAAAACTTAAATACTCGTGGGCCTACCAAAAGTTAATAAATACATTTTGGAATTCGCATTAATGTGTTAGGACAAAGGCCACAAATCGCAATGTACATATTTCGTCGGAAGGTTCGGCAAGTTGCCGGCGTGAGGCGCGGCGAGCCGCTCTAAGGAAACAAAGGGTGGAGGGTCGCTCTGACTGCCCCACGGCCATTTTCTCTGTAAATGTTGCCGTACTTCTCTTTGTCGTTTTGTTCGTCGGGAGGTCACGAGAGGGCGCCATAGACAACCTCATTTACCCTCTTTACCAGAAAACTCTCTAGTTGACTCCATGAAACCGCAAGGTTGGCGGGAACAGGTAAGTAACTTTAACGGGTCATTAACATTGCATTATGTTTTATTTGCAAACTCGATCATTATATTAATGAGACTCTCACGTGTTGGGCTAAAGTTACATCGTTTACTTGTTCACTGATACATTCAGTTGGGTAATGTGTGTACGTGTAATTTTGATTAAGAGAGAGAGCATTTTACAGACTTACTCTTATTCCAAGGTAATACTTACCGTTTTGATGTATCTAAATGCAAATGAGTGAACCTGAAAAGTTCTATCTACCCTTTTAAAGTTCACAGAAACCATTGATACTTTGTTTATTTCAATTTGTTTGAGTCAACGACAGGATTGCATAGAAATTATTGTTTTATACTTCGATAGTACATGCATTTATGGATGTCGTTGTAGACTTGCTGAAGGGGACTCTTACGGAAAAGTCTCATCGATTGCAGAAATACGCGATAAGGGTGGAAACACACGTCGCGCTCGTCTCAACTTCCGACGACGTCGTGCTTACGCATGCATAGCTAAGCATGCAAATCTGATCGTATCCTAACCCGCGATGCGCATATATCTAATCGAATCATGACAGTTGAATGCGCATTGAAGCTAATTAGCGTTTTCGCTCTAAATGTGTCACAGTCTAACAATAGTCACAGGCTCTCAACCACAGTAGTACCTATAACTACAACAGTGTAACAATAACATGCATATAATTATATAGATAGATCTTTACTGTAAGTAATGAATACTAGGCGAGGAGAAGATATCTAATTGGTTATTCTGTTTAGTTACCCAACGAGCTTGATTGAATATTTTACAAGATTGCCTAGCGGACAGGCGGCGGATTTGCGAAGTTACATATTTAATTATCACTCAAGTTATGTTACTGAAGTGAACTTAGCTCTGTGTCTTCAACCAGTGTCCTGCCCGTTACGACATACGGTGCTGAAACGTGGACACTGACAGTCCGGCTGATCCACAAATTCAAGGTCGCTCAGCGCGCTATGTTGCTATGTTGTGTCACTATATGTTTCAACATTTATATCTGTAATTTTAATGGTGTGCATAATAAAGAGTATTCTATTCTGTGGAGCGGACTATGCTCGGAATTTCTTTGAAGGATAAGATCAGAAATTAAGTTATCCAGGAAAAGAACCGGAGGAAGGAACCAACATAGCCTGCAGAGTACTTACTCTGGTTACTTAACCTGAAGTAGCCGTGGTCTGGCCATGTTTGTCGAAGGACCAATAGCCGGTGGAGCAGACAATTCCTGGAATGGAGACCGCGTATCGGCAAGCATAGTGTGGGACGACCCCCAGTTAGATGGACTTTAAAAAGTTTTCTGGGACAGACTGCGATGGGGAAGGCGGAGGACAGGGTGTTGTGGCGCAGCCTGAGAGAGGCCTATGTCCAGCAGTGGATAGGCTGAGTTGATTGATAGCTCTGTGACGTAAACATCAGCGTAAGATGAATAGGCGGGCAAAAAATAACCCCATCTATTACTGAACGTGTCATTCTCATCGGCATCAAACTAATATATTAGCCTTGAACGTAAGTTTTTCAAACTGAAAATCATCAAACACCTGAGTGTATGAATTGATAAATCTAAACTGTTTGCTTGCTTTTAGTCGTCTTCTCGATAGCCGCAAGTAGTTATTTAGTGGGGCTGAAAAAAAATCCTTCATAAGACCCTTCTTTTTTCTCTCCTAAGCAAGATGACGAATGTCACAGTTGTTCGCGTAGCATAACACCTTTGTGCATTCACTATAACTAATCTGTGAACGCCTGGTTTCACAGAAGTGTTCTGACTTAGAGGCAAAGGCTACGGGGAAACCACTACCAGATTATAAATATCTTACGATGGAGGAACTGACCATGATCCTGCTAGGCTAGCACAAGTAAACATAACAAAATAGTAGTAGCAGTAGTCAAAATAGGGGATAAAAAGGGTGCTCAATCTGCCCTGACTGCGGTCCGTAGCTCCTTACCAAGAACGGGCCAAGTTGATGAAGAGGGTTTCACTAAAGTAGAAAAGAAGAAGAAGCCGAAGCCCTGTTCTCGTAACCAGTGTGGTACCGTACCGAGTGGACCCAACATGCTGCTGCGCGCTGCTGTGCCTACGACGCAGCTGTACATTTCGCGTCTCTATCACTCCACAAGGATTGAAGAAGTCCTGCAGTATTTGCAGGTGAAGACCGACTGGACTCTGAGGGTCGAATGGTTAGAATCGCGCCACAATATTAACTTTACGTCGTTCGTGGTACGAGTTCCAACCCACCATCTACAGACCTTATTAAAAGAGGACTTTTAGCCGAAAGGTGTCATATTTCGACGATTCCGAGGACGGTTATGCGACACCACGCAGCGAAACACGACGCCGACGTTACGCGTATAACTATAGTTATAATAAGATTTAATAATATGTAGTTTATTATTGTTTTTTAAGATAATTTTGTGTATTTTATCTATGGGCCTAGTTGCCTGATAATAAAATGATTATGATTATGATTATAACAAGAAACTTCAATAGAAACAGGTAAAGCTTTATATCTATTATCCAAAGTTATAAGTCGATTTCTAGAATACGTAAACGTACGAACGTACGTACGTTCGTTTTTTCGTAAATGAATATACTTAAATTCCACACTTCGTAAATGCTTATATAAATAACACAATATCTTCTTCAGTTAACTTCTGTCTAACTCTTAACGTATGATTAATTTAGCACAATGTAATACTGTATCGCGGTCTTTGAACCATAAGTAAGTTCTCAAGCTCGAAGCACTAAGTACACAGGACCTACTAGTGGTACTAACACTTAGTAGGTGCATGGACTTAAATAAGAACAAAACACTAGTGTTGCTTGCTGCAAGTTTTCACCCAGTTAGGAAACCGTGACGACAGTTAAGTAAGTACCTGTCAAACTCAAACTCAAAGCATTTATTTCAAATAAACTAATTACAGGTACTTTTGAATTGTCAAGGCGTCGGTCAGTCAGAAAGTTGAAGCTGGTTTTGCATTATATGTTGCGCATGAAACTCATGTAACTCCCTCTCACAGAGAGGAGGTATCCCAGCAGTGGGAACATTATGACATTATGACTGATTATGATGATAAAACTCAGTACGTTTAAAGGAGGCTGTTTTTTTACCATAATAGTATTTTTTAAACATCCTGGAAGGACTTGGGGCAGGACTTTGTCCAGAAGTCGGACAATATAGGCTATGTAAAAAACTTTTTTTTACAAAAAAATACATACCGACTTCCAAAAACAACACTACAAAGTGAAAAATAACTTTAATTTCGGAAGTCGGTGTCTAGTTAAATGTATTTTCGTTTTTTGCCACCGACTTCCGAAATTAAAGTTATTTTTCACTTTTTGTAGTGTCGTTTTTGGAAGTCGGTTGTATTTTTTTGTAAAAAAGTTTTTATTTTTCACTTTTTAGTTGTGGGACCTACCCCACACAAATTCTTATACCACTACCTGCAAAACAAACTAGAACATCATCCATATAAAAGTGGGGAAAAAATACGTATTATTGAAGCTAACTCAAAAACTACCAAAGCAAAGTTAATCAAATTTATATGGGACCAACTGTGATGTATACCCACTCGAATAAAACAAAAAAAATCCAAATCGGGCCAGCCATCTTCGAGTAATCGGGGAACATACATAAAAAAAAATAAAAAAAAAGGTTCCGACGAATTGAGAACCTCCTCCTTTTTGAAGTCGGTTAAAAAAAAGAACTGACGAAATGTGAGTGGACTATAACTACCCCTCTGCCTACTAATCCTTTGGGGATTACAGGCGTGATGTTATTAGGTTGGGGAAAAAGTCTTTTCGCATTATAGTATGTTTGAACTTAAAATAAAATCTCTTTGGCTATACTATTTGTATCTGGCTGGTTTTGGTATCATTGAAATTTTAAAGAACATAATTCCAAATTCAAATTAGGAAAATGTGTAATTTTCATTTGTTTTTCGTACTATCAAGATGAGTGAATCTAATGAAGAAATTCGATACATTTTAAAATTTTACTACAAAAAAGGTAAAAATGCAACGCAAGCCGCGAAAAAAATTTGCAATGTTTATGGACCCAGTGCAGTGTCTGTGAGAGTAGCACAAATTTGATTTAAGCGTTTTCAATCCGGAAATTTTGATGTCAAAGATGCACGTCGCTCTGGTCGCCCTATTACGGATAAAATGGATGCCATTTTTGAAAAAGTGGAGCAAGATCGGCATATCAGTAGTAACGACGTAGCTGAAGAACTAGGAATTGACCACAAAACAGTTTTGGCGCATTTAAAAAAATTTGGGTACACAAAAAAGCTCGATATTTGGGCACCTCACGAGCTCACTGAAAGAAACCTAATGAACCGTGTACTCATTTGTGATTCTTTATTACGACGTAATGAAACCGAACCATTTTTGAAGAAGCTGATAACTGGTGATGAAAAGTGGATCACGTACGATAAGTACGTGCGAAAAATGTCGTGGTCAAAGGCCGGTCAGGCTTCACAGACTGTGGCGAAACCCGGGTTAACTCGCAACAAGGTGATGCTGTGTGTGTGGTGGGATTGGAAGGGCTTTATTCATTATGAGCTGTTACCATCAGGCAGGACCATCGATTCTGAACTCTACTGCGAAAAACTGATGAGATTAAAGCAAGAAGTTGAGAGAAAGCGGCCGGAATTAATCAACAGAAGGGGTGTGGTTTTTCATCATGATAACGCTAGACCTCGCACATCTTTAGCCACTCAGCAAAAATTAAGAAAGTTTGGCTGGGAGGTGTTAATGCATCCGCCGTACAGTCTTGACCTTGCACCTACAGATTTCCACCTGTTTCGGTCTCTTCAGAATTCTTTAGGCAGTGTCAGGTTAACATCACGAGAGGACTGCCAAAACCACTTGTCGCGGTATTTTGATCAGAAGTCCCAAAATTTCTATAGCAATGGGATCATGTCCCTACATACAAGATGGCAAAAAGTTATCGAACAAAATGGTACCTACATACTTTAGATAAATGTAAATAATGTATACTAAAAAATGTTTTGAATTTTCTTAAAAAATGCGAAGAAACTTTTTCCCCAACCTATTATGTTATGTTGTGCAAGTATTTAAATTTCTTGAACCTGGTCTCTCCTGTTGTCCAATCCAACATCAAACAGAAAAAAAAGACAAAAAAAATATAATAGGTTGGGGAAAAAGTTTCTTCGCATTTTTTAAGAAAATTCAAAACATTTTTTAATGTACATTATTTACATTTATATAAAGTATGTAGGTACCATTTTGTTCGATATGTTTTTGCCATCTTGTAGGTAGGGACATGATCCCATTGCTATAGAAATTTTAGGACTTCTGATCAAAATACCGCGACAAGTGGTTTTGGCAGTCCTCTCGTGATGTTAACCTGACACTGCCTAAAGAATTCTGAAAAGACCGAAACAGGTGGAAACCTGAAGGTGCAAGGTCAGGACTATACGGCGGATGCAATAACACCTCCCAGCCAAACTCTCTTAATTTTTGCTGAGTGGCTAAAGATGTGTGAGGTCTAGCGTTATCATGATGAAAAACCACAACCCTTCTGTTGATTAATTCCGGCCGCTTTCTCTCAACTTCTAGCTTTATTCTCATCAGTTGTTCGCAGTAGAGTTCAGAATCGATGGTCCTGCCTGGTGGTAACAGCTCATAATGAATAATGCCCTTCCAATCCCACCACACACACAGCATCACCTTATGCGAGTTAACCCGGGTTTCGCCACAGTCTGTGAAGCCTGACCGGCCTTTGACCACGACTTTTTTCGCACGTTCATGTACGTACGTGATCCACTTTTCATCATCAGTTATCAGCTTCTTCAAAAATGGTTCGGTTTCATTACGTCGTAATAAAGAATCACAAATGAGTACACGGTTCATTAGGTTTCTTTCAGTGAGCTCGTGAGGTACCCAAATATCGAGCTTTTTTGTGTACCCAGTTTTTTTCAAATGCGCCAAAACTGTTTTGTGGTCAATTCCCAGTTCTTCAGCTACGTCGTAACTACTGATATGCCGATCTTACTCCACTTTTTCAAAAATGGCATCCATTTTATCCGTAATAGGGCGACCAGAGCGACGTGCATCTTTGACATCAAAATTCCCGGATTGAAAACGGTTAAACCAAATTTGTGCTAAACTCACAGACACTGCACTGGGTCCATAAACATCGCAATTTTTTTTTCGCGGCTTGCGTTGCATTTTTACCTTTTTTGTAGTAAATTTTTAAAATGTACCGAATTTCTTCATTAGATTCACTCATCTTGACGGTACGAAAAAGAAATGAAAATCACACATTTTCCTAATTTGAATTTGGAATTATGTTCTCTAAAATTTAAACTCTCAATGATACCAAAACCAGCCAGATACATATAGTATAGCCAAAGAGATTTTATTTTAAGTTCATACATACTATAATGCGAAAAGACTTTTTCCCCAACCTAATAATATATACCTCTTGCAAATATCTTTATCTTTAGGTTTTATTCCAAAGGATATCTACATTTAATTCATTCTTACAGTTTCTGGATTTCATTCGTAGTCGAGAAAGCTCTTTTCCTTTAATTATACAAGATGTAACTTAAATAACGCACAACCTCTTAAGGGGTCATTGCACTCATCGATATCAAAAACTGAAACCGCGAAGAAAAAATCAGCTGTTCCCTATCCCTACATTTATGTTCGTAAAACTCGTCAAAATGTAGGCAACAGTAGATTTTTTTCGCGATTTCAGGTTTGGTCCCATTGTAAAAGTTATTCATAATGATGAGTACAACGACCCCTTAAGAGGTTGTGCGTTATACCTTGTATATTTCACTGATTACTTAATCACATAATTATATGGACGTCTGACTGATTCAGTTAACTATTTCGTTTGAGTCTGAGATTTAGGGACTCTGTTGGGATTGACACGACACATCAAAGGTGCCTGCAGGCGTCCAAATATCGCACCCAATCTGCAGGAAGATTAATTGGACTACCGGTCAGATTCGCAAAATAGGTGTGAAATTGAGACCGCTATGTAAGGCTCTTTGGGCGTTGGGCAGTACATTATATAACTGGGAGGATTACTGTTTGTCGTGTAGTGTCAGTGATATCGTTACTGGGTACTTATTAAAACAGAAATGCAAAGCTCTACGTCTATAATATAATGATTTATTATTCATTTACGCATCCATGTTAAATAGTGATTGCACGCTACAAACCTTTGCATAATTTCTTATCTCGTTTTTATACAAAAAAAAGCCTATACGCGGGTATGTGAACGCATTCGTCGCGTGTGGGTATAGAAAATTTCAATAATCCCCATAGGTTTGCGATGTGATGAGCGGCTCGCACGTGTCTCGGATTACGCGTAATTGATGGTCCCCGTGTCTAATCTCCGCACTTTGCTCCCAGGCCCCCACGTTCTGTTTCAAAAATATTGTATCAAGTACCTACCTACATTTACTTTGCTACTAGTTTTCACTCTCCCCATCCAATTCTGATTTATTTTTTATTTGAACACAGCTTTCTTATTTAGTTCTTATTTTTATATAGTTGGCCATATTCTAAACTTGTCGAAACGCTTTTAACACACACATACGGTAGGTACACTTTTATTACATATATATTTACATTTTACGAGGACTACATCGTTATTGAGATAAGCAGGCTATGTTGGGTACGCAATTTCGCGAAATAGGGTGTCAGATATATTTTAATTATATGGTTAGTGTTTGAAACTTGTTTGCCCAAATTCACGCGAATTTTAATGTTTGTGAATATAGTTTAAAATTTATTTTCATCAATAAATAACTAGCAGTGGAGTTAAGGTAACTGAAGTGCCTTTGTTGTATATGAAGGGTTAATAGAAAAAATTAAGAGAAAACCCCTGAAATTTGTGTAGCATTAATTCGTTAATCTCGTAATTTAGCTGGAGCGCTCAGTCGCCGGCGCGCCGAACAATTCGCGTGAGCTCCTTATCTGCAGATATTTAAATTCCTGCCTGAGCCTCAAAATAGTTCAAATTAAATGGAGCTTGTAAATTAAGTGTTGCTATCACGCAATCCCGGGGAAATAGCTCTAAGTGGTTTCAGTACGATCTTATATTTTATCTTGCTCGACTTAATGGCTAAGTTAAATAATCTAGACAACATTCCAGCGATATGTAAACAGATGAAGTTACTGAAACTTGGGATCCAGATTAATTTGTCTATTGCTTGATTAAATACCTACATTAACTTTAGTGATTTGAACCAGACAGATTTATTAACTTAGAGTAAACTGAGTATTGACGTAATGAAGACTAGAATCTAAGATATCATATCTATCTACATTGAGGGATTGAAAAAATACATTTAGGTGTCATTCTTTGCATTTCTGTGACTTTGACTTCACATAAATTGCGTCAATGAAAGTGTGTTGTATCTAAATTGCTGAAAGTTTTCCAGCTGAAAATGTCACTCGTACTGCTGAAAATTTTAAGTTTTATACTTATTAGATCGAATCAAACATGTTTAAAACTTGTAAAACTTATGATTCATCAGCTAAAACTTTTTAGAATTTAAAAATCTTTAGTTAACTAAACCCATTCACTTTATAGCTACCTTAAATGTAAGTCCCACACATCACAGGTTTATACGTCATGAGTCGTTTTATAGAGTTCGCGGTTTGTATGTACCTACGAGTACTCCTAAGGGATACACCATAACTCTTCCATACGTAATGTATAATTTTGTCTGCGATTATATTGCCGAAAAACAAAAATAGGTATGATGAGAACCGACAGACGGTAGCGGGGCGTGTGCGGGGCGTGTGCGGGGCGGGGGCGGGGCGGGGGCGCTGCGGCGGCGGGCCGCGATCACTCTCAGGGGCAAACAGCGACGATTGAATGTGAAAATTTAATTCAGGTCATTTTCATCGCAGGAGTAAAGGAATCTATTATTTTTCCCCAAAGAAGACTATTACTCAGCTAACATTTTTTAAATATGAATTTCATAGCGGCGGGATCTCCGTTTATTTATGCAGTTCACGTCAGCTCTAGTGCTCCCGGGCTTCTTCAAGGCTACTTCTATTTGTTAATGTTATCACAAGTGCTTGCTATTATGCGAAAACTTTTTATTATTTCTGTTGAAATCTACTCGGAAATCTTCGGGAAGTTTTCGTAAAAAAGCAATGCGTCATTATAAATGTATTTATAGGTACAAGTTTAGTGAGAATGCGCAGCCATGAGCTGGCACGACTTTGAAAAATGCTAATTTGGAGCATGGCTTGGTGCGGAACCTTCCACCGGCAGCATTTAAATGCAACCTAACTTGTCAAACTTTGGCGGCTTACAAATGAACGCCGCTCGTAGGTCTCGGCTTGAATAATTCTAGACCTCGAATAAAATATCTCTTTCATTCCTTTGCTTATAAGATCGGCTGAAGGTACTTGTAAGTGATTTTGGTAGAATAAAATGTTAAGGCGCTCCCTCACCGGAGCATTCGCCTGTTAAGGCTCCTGCAAACAGGCGCGACACGCGATATAATCGCGCGCGACAAAAAGGCACCGCGTATCACGCGACGAGCGGTGCCTTTGTGTCGCGCGCGATTATATCGCGTGTTGCTCCTGTCTAAAGGAGCCTTAATGTAACAATCCAAGATTCGATAAGATTCGTATTCATGTTACAAATTGTATCACGAGTGCTCCCAGTCAATGTTACATTACAGGTGAATGGTCCGTCCCGGTGAATGTAATGTTACAAATTGTATCATTACCCGGTTGCGCACTGTACTACTCGGTTCTTCTCACTCACTGATGCAATGCTCGAATCACCAATGTTACATTACAGGTGAATGGTCCGTCCCGGTGAATGTAATGTTACAAATTGTATCATTACCCGGTTGCGCACTGTACTACTCGGTTCTTCTCACTCACTGATGCAATGCTCGAATCACCAATGTTACATTACAGGTGAATGGTCGGTCGCGGTGAATGTAATGTTACAAATTGTATCATTACCCGGTTGCGCACTGTAATACTCGGTTCTTCTCACTCACTGATGCAATACTCGAATCACCAATGTTACATTACAGGTGAATGGTCGGTCGCGGTGAATGTAATGTTACAAATTGTATCATTACCCGGTTGCGCACTGTAATACTCGGTTCTTCTCACTCACTGATGCAATACTCGAATCACCAATGTTACATTACAGGTGAATGGTCGGTCGCGGTAAATGTAATGTTACAAATTGTATCATTACCCGGTTGCGCACTGTAATGCTCGGTTCTTCTCACTCACTGATGTAATGCTCGAATCACCAATGTTACATTACAGGTGAATGGCGTCGCGGTGAATGTAATGTTACAAATTTTATCATTACAGGTTGCGCACTGTAATGCTCGGTTCTCCTCATTCACTGATGTAACGCTCGAATCTGAAGTGTTTCATTACAGGAGAACTCCCGGTAAGGGAGCACCTTAATAAGTAATGGAATAATAAAATCCATTTCTTTTCTTAGACTTCTCTATTTACATTTACCACAGCAATAATGTAGCTATTCCCAATAGTACCAATGTAGTTAGGTAAGTAAGTGCCTAACTAAGTAGAAGTAGGTACACTAGGTATACTTGAAGTATAATATTTTTTTTTATGAATTCTTATTTACAAGCTCAATAGGTACCTACGAGGAGATGTTTAATAACTCAGCCGTCGACGGCTACATGGTAGATATCTCTCTTCGATTAAATTAGTCGATTAAATTTTCATATTCAATCTTGAGTTGTTTACTAAAGGGAAGCATCGCGTCTCTGAACCAGATATTTTGCCGTTCAAATCTCCACCTAAAGCTCGTATGAATAAGGTTGATTTTAGTTGAGTAATAGAGAAGCCTAATGGTTAAATATTCATACGATCTATGATAAGAAAAAAAACAGTCGAACTCACCAAATATTGCTTGCATTTCGGGCCGGATGGGAAAGTCGGTGTATATTGATACTCTTATACAATATTTTTGGTATAAATACAAGACAAGTTATTTTTAGTAAAAACCTATTAGTATATTTTAGTTCGGCAAAGCCTTTAGTTCAAAGTATATTGTTTTGTGTTTCACAAAATGATTAAATATTCATGGAGCACAATAATTTATTTCAGGAGTGATGTGAATAGAGATACCTACTCATTTTGTTGTGAATATTTAGGTTAGTAGGTAATAATTTACATTCCGAAGACGACCTTCGAAGGCAGTTCTAAAAACGATTACTACCAAGTTATTTTTATATTTACCTATCACTTTTCATAAAGTGGTAGGTAAATATAACCTAAATGTAAAAATAACTTGGTTCATACCATAGATATATGAAAGAAGTTTATATTTCTATGGTTCATACATTATACACATATACACAAAAGGTCAAGGTTACAGGGTGTATCAGAAAAGTGTGGTCAAATTTAAGGATGTGGTACAGACCATGAAACTGAACAACTTTCTCCATGGGACCAACATCGTAATCGAGAAAAAAAAATATCTTAGGAGCTCGTGGCTAAGTAATAACAGCCGCACGGGTCGCTTAAGCTTACGCTTGCCAGGGTTGGTCCGTGGCCATCTTTACATACCAAGACTCCTCCGTGCCTCGGAAAGCACGTTAAGCCGTTGGTTCCGGCTGACATTCGTGGATATTTGACAGTTGTTACGGGTCGTCAGAAGCCCGAAAGTCTGACTACCAGTCTTACCAAAGGGTATCGTATTACCCAGTTATTGGGTTGTGGAGGTCAGTTGGCGGTCGCTTCATGTAAAATACTGGTATTCAGCTGCATCCAGTTGGACTGGAAGCCTACCCCAACCTAGTTGGGTAAAGGCTAGGCAGATAAAAAAGGTCTTAAATTTAAGCAGTTCTACATATTTCGCTTACTTATTTTAGCATTAAAAAATACCATACAATAAAATTATAAACAAAAACACCAAGTTTATGTCTAATAGGTAATTATAGATAATAGGTAGGTACCCACGCTGTGTAACAATTATCCAAACATTTACTCTATAAAGCTCCATTTACACAGTGCTAGTTTTTGGAACATTCAAGAGCAATAATCGCATGCCTTAAAGCACGTTCAATTTTATGGCCATTCAAGAATTGCATGCCAGTGTTTACACGCGTGCGATTTCCATAAAATGGCATACAATATTTGAATGCAAGTTTTGCCATTCAATAAAATTACATGCGACTTACACCAAGGCAATAAAATAAAATTGCAAGGCGATTATTGCACGCAAGTTTTGTCTCGTCTAAACGCAGAGTTGCACGTCCTTGTACGTACCGTGTACCTTGATTAAACTTTTACCCGTAGTTGCGCTACATAAATATTTCATTAAATTTTATTGAACGTCTTGCTTCGTTCACTCATGTTTGAATTATATACCTAAACATTTTCATGCCAGAAGAATGCTATTTTATTGTACCTGCTGTTTACACCTATACCGGTTTTGAACGGCAACTAACTTGCCCGTATCGTTCAACAATATTGTACGTGTTGTTTAGACGGTGGAAATTAATTGCCCTTCAATTTTCTAGTCTTTAATCAGGTTGTTACTGAAATTACTTAGATCCACTGTTTCATTGATTATTGCAATTCCTCTGTAGCCTGTAGGTACCTCAGAATTGCCCTTTCATGTAGAATGTAAGCACGATTACGTATGATAGCACTGTTCCGATGATATTCGCTAGCCCCATCATATACCTTAGACCAATATGTAAGCGATGTCACTTGTTCTCGCTGTCACGACACACGGTCATCATTAAGCCTAGTTTCCACGAGCTCACAATTTTCCCATTCCGTTCCAAAAACTAGCTAAATCTGAAACCCGTGTTCGAATATGAAGCCGGCTCTAGGTTTAATACCGCAGCTAAAACCGAGCTCGTGTACCTGGCGGTCGTTGTCCTTAGCTACTTTAATATATCATAACCATAAACCGTAACAAATTACTTCGATATATAAACAGCGTGGAACAGGAAACGTTATCTGGAAAATATTCATGTAAGGTATCCACACAAAACGCGTTTATTTCCTACATAATTTCATTTCGCCTAAAGTGACTTTCAGAGGTTGTAATGCTAATTGAGTTTGTAGAATCGTTCAGTAAACTAAAACAAGGTGTTTAGTTTCATATACCCGTTGGCTACACAGACCGGTGCCGACTTAACTTTCATTAAACGCTACATCCAAACCCTTAAATATTATTTCAGTTGGGAATTTTGAATTGTTAAAATTTGTTTTAGTGTGCATACATTCGAGATAAACAAAGGGCGGCCTTTATTTTATAAACTAGTTGCGCCCCGCGGTTTCGCCCGCGTAGACCTGGATAAAAAGTAGAATATGTGTTAATACAGAGTGTCAGCTACCTACATACCAAATTTTATCAAAATTGGTCTAGCCGTTTGAGCGTGAAGAAGTAAAAACATACAAACACACAACTCACAAACTTTGGCTTTTATAATATTAGTGTGAAGTGTGATACAGGGTGTTTGGAAGCTGGGTGCAAAGCCTTAAGGGGCTGATAGTAGACACCATTTAGAGCATTTTGAGCCATACATGTCTTAGATGAATTATGTTTTTTTTTTTATTTTTAACTGTAATTTTTTAGTAAAAAAACTTTTCACAAAAAAATACAACCGACTTCCAAAAACAACACTACAAAGCGAAAAATAACTTTAATTTCGGAAGTCGGTGTCTGGTTAAATGTATTTTCGTTTTTTGCCACCGACTTCCGAAATAGTTATTTTTCACTTTGTAGTGTTGTTTTTGGAAGTCGGTTGTATTTTTTGTAAAAAGTTTTTATTTTTCACTTTTTAGTTGTGGTACCTACCCCACACAAATTCTAATACCACTACCTGCAAAGCAAACTAGAACATCATCCATATAAAACTGGGAAAAAAATACGTATTATTAAAGCTAACTTAAAACAAAAAATTTTCAAATCGGACGACTCTGTAAAAAGTTATGCGTGGTCATACATAAAAAAAAGCATACGTGTCGAATTGAGAACCTCCTCCTTTTTTTCGTCGGTTAAAAATAACATACCAACTATAACTGGTGCAAAAATAAAAGAAGCATACTTCGTCTAAGACATAATATGGCTCAAAATGCTCTAAATGTTGTCAACCATCACGCCCTGACGCCATCAACCATCACGCGGCTTTGTACCCAGCTTCCAAACACCCTATATATGCTTCTGAGCGATGCTGATTCACTTAAGTACTGACTTATTTGAATTACGTTTATATACTTTTTATGTCGAAGTTACGCCAGTTCTTAACATCTTTTCATCGTGGACTTCCAAAAAATATTAAAATGCTTTCCCTAAAGTTACAAATGACTGCGTCTCTCTGCTTATTTTCAATTTATTCACGTTTCGTTACGGAGAGCTGTGTTAACGTTGCCAACAAATTTCCAAAGTATTGCGAAACTTACCAATCTGAACGAGTATTTTTAATTCATTTTCTTTCGCCCCACAACTTGCTTTTATACCCATTCGTAACAACATAGGCACGGTGTAGTTACAAGTTTACTTAGAAATTTTCTTTGAAGGTGATTATTTATTATGTTTTCGCGGTTTCATTCGTCATTTTCGGAACTTCAATGTGCCTCAAATTAGGTTTTCTTGGAACCTTTATAAAGTGATGTTACCTTCTTAACTTAAATATATTTCATAAAATACGTGTAAAATATACTATGAGATCCTACCTACCTACATTTGACTCATAATATATCTTTATCAGAATAACTGTTTTATCAATGTTTTTCATAATTAGGTTTCACCGGAATATCCCTTGCAATCAAATCAATCTGCCTAGCCTTTTCGCAACTATGTTGGGGTCGGCTTCCAATCTAACCGGATGTAGCTGAATACCATATTTTACATGGAGCGACTGCCTATCTGACCTCCACAACCCAGTAACTGGGTAATACGATACCCCTTGGTAAGACAGGTTGTCAGACTTTCGGGCTTTTGACGACCCGTAACGACTGTCAAAGATCCACAAATGACAGAATATCTCTTGCAATGAATGCAATTTATGAACAAGGTTTTGGGTCGGAGCCGTACAGGATTGTGATGTTATTTTTTTCATGCCTCCACAGTTTTTGCCATGTTAAAAGGAATTATTTGAACAGGCCGTTGCTCTAGCCTGCAGCCACATAATATACCGGGACAGTACAGCTACTTCAGCTACCTACATGATAAAAGAAAAAAAAGTGTTGTATTATAACAAGGTGCCTTGTCAAGTTATGTGTTGTGTTACAAGCCAGAAAGCTAATTATATAAAAAAAAAAATAGTACTCTTACTAAGAAAATAGTAGGTACTTGTTCAGTATAATCATGCAAGACGCTTACCAAGTGGATGTGCCAGAATTTTTTTTCTACAATTTTTTCTATACTTAGTCTAAATAATAAAGTTTATTCATTACTAATGGCTAATTTATACAGTGCGAGCTAGCTGCGAGTCGGCCTACCGAGTAGCTGCAGTTCAGCAACTCGCACTATGTGGACGTTTCATACGAGTTACTCGCACTTGCGAGTTGGACAGGAACTCGAAGCCGAGTACCTTCAACATTTTTTTATTATCGTGCGAGCTAGCGTGCAAGTCGGCCTACCGAGTAGCTGCTACCCCGCCGTCGCCGGTACCCGCCCCATCAAGGGTGCTGTGACACCGGCCATGGCAGTTGCGTCGAGCTCGAGGGACGAATATTTTTCCCGGACGCCGGCCGCCGAAAGGCTTAGGACCTCGAGGCCCACCGGCCTCTGATAGGGTCCCAGCTCCCGGTGAAAGTGTGCAGCCCATGAGATTGACACGATCCATTAATGAGAACGTCATGCGCTCATACGGGACCATAGAGGGGGGAAACAATCTGACCGCGTACCGTGTTCGGATGCTCTCTCTTTTTCAGGTACTTGAGCCAGCTACCAACGTTTTGGTACAATGACTAACGGATCAGGTGCATCCAGCGCAATCATTAAGTATATTGGATAACACTGTACTTTATCGCCTGCGAAGAGAGTAACCATGTTATGTTCCAAAATACATTGTATTGCCAGTGTTTTCATTTATTGCCGTATTGATTTCTCCACATTGTATAGCACTCGCAAACAAGCACGCGTGCGTGACAAAATGCATGAACTAAACTTTGACGAAGCCAAAGGATTATGTGTAGTGTAGCCTACTCTCATGGGATAGAGTTTATGTACATTATGATTGTTCATGAGGAAGTAAACAGTTAGATTAGGCCTTCTGCACATTCTCATTCTATAGTGCACGTTGTTTGGCGAAGTAGCAGAGCGGGTTCGATTCGCCGCGGGCCAACTCGCGCCGCCGCCGCCGTACAACCTCAGGCAACGTATACATTTTGTTTGTTATTGTTTAGAATTACCTACCCAAACAAACCGCCTCATAAATTCCAAACTTTCCGCCCTTAACTTTTATACTGACCTATTTGTATAAAGTGTTGAAAATTATTACTTAGTCATAACATAACTGGAACGTCGGGTGTTGGGCAAACTTTTTCATGTAAAAATGTGGTGTTAATCTTGTACGTAGTAAGGATTTGAATATTAATATGTTTTTTATTAATCAAGGCAGTCTTTGGAAAGTCTATTTTGAAGCTTTGACATTTATCACAGACTACGATATATATATATAAGTATATATGTATATATATAATAGGTTGGGGAAAAAGTTTCTTCGCATTTTTTAAGAAAATTCAAAACATTTTTTAATATACATTATTTACATTTATCTAAAGTATGTAGGTACCATTTTGTACGATAACTTTTTGCCATCTTGTAGGTAGGGACATGATCCCATTGCTATAGAAATTTTGGGACTTCTGATCAAAATACCGCGACAAGAGGTTTTGGCAGTCCTCTCGTGATGTTAACCTGACACTGCCTAAAGAATTCTGAAGAGAGCGAAACAGGTGAAAATCTGAAGGTACAAGGTCAGGATTATACGGCGGATGCATTAACACCTCCCAGCCAAACTCTCTTAATTTTTGCTGAGTGGCTAAAGATGTGTGAGGTCTAGCGTTATCATGATGAAAAACCACACCCCTTGTGTTGATTAATTCCGGCCGCTTTCTCTCAACTTCTTGCTTTAATCTCATCAGTTGTTCGCAGTAGAGTTCAGAATAGATGGTCCTGCCTGGTGGTAACAGCTCATAATGAATAATGCCCTTCCAATCCCACCACACACACAGCATCATAATACCTATGTATGTATATTTATATATATCACCTTTCTGTGAATTCAGCCCCTTACATTTTTTATCACATTTCCCTACTTACACAACACGACACACACATTACACCCACACACACACACATACACACACATCCTTACTAACCATAGAATTACAAATAATCATTAGTATAATGTTTTTTCTGGTTTTATGTATAACTTGCCGCATTTGTGTACGAGTGCATAATTCTATTTCAATGTCCTCCGAAGGGGTGGAGACCTGGTGTCCTGAAATACAGGCCGTAAGGCCTAGCTTAGGCACCAGTCTCCCACAGTATAATTAAAAATATTATTATGTGTTTTTAATCATATTTTGAAATGTTGATTTATATTGTGGTGAGAAATAAACCTTATCTTATCTTATCTTTATCACCTTGTTGCGAGTTAACCCGGGTTTCGCCACAGTCTGTGAAGCCTGACCGGCCTTTGACCACGACCTTTTTCGCACGTTCTTGTCGTACGTGATCCACTTTTCATCACCAGTTATCAGCTTCTTCAAAAATGGTTGGGTTTCATTACGTCGTAATAAAGAATCACAAATGAGTACACGGTTCATTAGGTTTATTTCAGTGAGCCCGTGAGGTACCCAAATATCGAGCTTTTTTGTGTACCCAGTTTTTTTCAAATGCGCCAAAACTGTTTTGTGGTCAATTCCCAGTTCTTCAGCTACGTCGTAACTACTGATATGCCGATCTTGCTCCACTTTTTCAAAAATGGCATCCATTTTATCCGTAATAGGGCGACCAGAGCGACGTGCATCTTTGACATCAAAATTTAAGGATTGAAAACGCTTAAACCAAATTTGTGCTACTCTCACAGACACTTCACTGGGCCCATAAACATCGCAAATTTTTTTCGCGGCTTGCGTTGCATTTTTACCTTTTTTGTAGTAACATTTTAAAATGTATCGAATTTCTTCATTAGATTCACTCATCTTGACAGTACGAAAAACAAATGAAAATCACACATTTTCCTAATTTGAATTTGGAATTATGTTCTTTAAAATTTAAACTTTCAATGATACCAAAACCAGCCAGATACAAATAGTATAGCCAAACAGATTTTATTTTAAGTTCATACATACTATAATGCGAAAAGACTTTTTCCCCAACCTAATAGTTTAAAAAGCAGACATTAGAAATGTATGTAGATGACTTATTATAGCTTCTATAATAATGAGTTATTTTACTGCTTAATACGAGTATATATAAGTATATATGTATATATACTCTCAGGGCTACAAAACAGTTAACAAGACCATAATTGCTCGTTAGGTAATGGATTCGAATTAGAAACGTATTGAATTATGACCAATATGACTCCAATAGTCATGACAAATGAAGGTACCCTAAGATTAGACGAGTCCGACCTTTGTCTGTCCCCTTTAGTATGAACTAACATTATCTTACTGAAAATGTAGGTCAGTCGAGAACACTGCGCCAATTAAGTCGTCATCTTTTTAGCGTTTCGTAGAATAATAAGGAACGTTCGCAAAGCCCGTCTGTATGTTTGTCTGTCCGGGGCTTAACTCAAAAACCCTTGGTACTAAAAAGCTATAAGTCCCGGTTGTCATTCGTGGATCTTTGACAGTCGTTACGGGTCGTCAGAAGCCCAAAGTCTGACAACCAGCCTACCAAGGTATATCGTATTACCCAGTAACCGGGTTGTGGACGTCAGATAGGCAGTTGCTCCATGTAAACTACTAGTATTCAGCTGCATTCGGTTAGACTGGAAGCCGACCCCAACATAGTTTGGAAAAGGCTAGGGCAGATGGTGTTGACTCGTCAATTCCATTGTGTGGGATATTGTTAGATAGGTCTTTCAAAAATATTGGGGATATGGAATGTAATATTTCGATTCAGGGATCCTTTTGCGAAATATTCAGCTTTAAAGTGGTATTTTTTTTTTTACGTAAAATTCTATTTTAATACGACCTTTTTATTGCGGTCGATAAAAACAATACTGCGCATGCGTAAATATTCATTCTAACTACGGAATCCCTCATAGTGCGTGGTCAGACACGCACTTGTCGGTTTTTATTAGTTGCTAATGAAACTCGTACATTCGGCGCAGATGAGCAGCGTCGTATCTACGGGTCGGAAGGCGGTGAGGAGCTGCCGCGGTACGCCAGCAGTCCGCAGCGACAAGCATCTCCTTTTCCTCATGAAAGCACCAATCGAAGGTTCTATAGAAGAAACAGGAACTCGAAAGGTACGTTCTTAAACTAGTTAAAACGAGAAATAATTATCTTTACAAGGGCCGATTATTCAATCGTCAGATTTTTATTTGAAAAGTAAAATGGCGGTTTGACTTATTTTCTGTACAAAAACTGTCAAACCGCAATTTGTATTTCTCTGATAAAAGTTATGTGAAGATTGAAAACTAGACCCTAAGGCTTGTACACTTGTAAACGCAGTAAGTACCTTATTCAACTAGAACTAAGTTTGCAGAAGATTGTCTCTCTTTTAAATACAAAGTCATCGAGGCATGGCAAAGATAACACTTAAGAAGTCTAAGCAAGCAGATAGAGTTGAAGGCTAAGTCTACGTTGTTCTCTATTCTCGACAAACCCACTTCTCCTTCTTACCTGACTTCCCAATTTCAATACTTATGCTCTGCCCATAGTAAAAATCTTCGTTCCACCAACAATCGTCTTCTACGATGTCGTTCTCACCGTTCTGGCTTCATTCGTTCTTCTTTCTTTGTCCAGGCTGTCTTTCTTTGGAATGCGCTCACTCTGAATATCCGGACGGCAATCAGCCGGTTATCTTTTAAAGTAAAGGCACGTTTATTCATAAGAATTTGGCAGAATCAACCCAGAGCTGATTTGCTGGATTCGTTTTCTCCTGTATCTATAGTTATTTTTACAACCCGCGACATTAAAACCTGACAAAGTTTATTCTTTATAAATGTAAGTAGCTATGTAGCCGCCGGGGTCGCGGGTAGTTCGAAAGAGATACCGTGGCCCTGGCACGGGCAACTGAAGGAATACGGGTGGGTTTTAGTCAGTAAAAGTCTGACACGCCCTCCCGCTCTGCCCGGAGCGGGAGAAGTCATTTGATGATTTCCAAGTAGCTATGTATGTAGTACCTATTTATTAAATTTTTTTTTTATTTTTCGAGTTATCTATCCCTATTATGTTACACCTGCCATGTTACTATTATATTTATTTATTTCAGGCTACGCCCATAGTGTTAGTAACAATGGTCTTAAATACTAGTGTTAGTAGAACTTACAAATTATTGAGTGTGGAGTTTCATCCAATGACGCAGCATTGGAGACTCCCATCTATCTGCGTATAAACTCAAGATAGTGTTGGTACTGCGACGAAGACGAGCAAGCAGAGAACCGCTTCTTGATGATGGCCGCAAAACCATCTTATGCCTTTTCGCAAACATCTTTGATGCGCTACTTGTGTCTTCCGTTCGTCGTTTTGCATCACCCTAAGGTTGACTGGTAGAAAATGCCTCACAGTATTTTTTTACTTGCGCATAAAGTTCTTTTATAATAAATAATCTAAAACACGTACTCCCAAATTATTTCGAAAGTAATCTTACCAAGTTTGGCATCAATACGAGTTAATTTGTTGCTCTTCTTTAATTACTGTAAAATCTAGTAAATCCACAATAATTTAACTTTTACAGCGTCATACTTAATATTATTTTTTCTTTCAGGTGAGGAGATATTCAGTGCGGAGCCAGGCGGTACTCTGCAGCGTCGTCGACGTGCTGACGAATTCCCGCACGAAAACAACGCGCGCAATGCACGACTTTGCCTCAATAACGGTAGTATTATTGGTTCTTATTCGTAACTAGCGGCCTGCCCCTGCTTCGTACGGTTTTTACTACTTTACAAAACATCGAGATGTAAGTTTAATATTAATGTATATGTAGGTATACACATAAACCTTTCGGAATAAATTCTCTAAATTATGTTGAAAACTGCATCAAAATCTGTTGAGTAGTTTACAAGAACAACGCGAAATACGAAAAGCAACTATAATTTATAATATTATAAGTGTTAAAGAAAAATGTAGTGACAAAAATTGAAAAGAGTATGCCTAGATGGTTTGATCATATTGAGAGGATGAATGAAAGCCGACTAACAAAAGGTATTTACAAGGCAGATGTGAGTGGAAACGCCGGAGGGGACGCCCTAGGAAGACATATAGTGACCTTATAGGTGATGTTCTTCAGAAAGGTCAGGTGCGTAGTATTCGCAACCGGCGTGCGTGTATGACCAGATGTATGAACGTAAACGAGGCAAAAGGAGTATATCAGGATCGCAGCAGGTGGCGATTTGTAGTTTCTGCCTACCCCCATGGGAAGAAGGCGTGAGTTTATGTGTAAGTATATATAAATTGCACACATAAATTACAGAGACATTATCAAGGACAGCTTATGTACAAACACGAGCTTAACCTAGAATTGGGTAAAATAACAGCAAACCACAATGCACAAAATAGATTAAAAATTTAATGTATATACTTGAATATAAACTAAACAAATATATGTACACTATAGCATATTCATAATAGATAAAAATATTTAATCTTATTTTTTATGTCGTTGATTTATTTTCTTTCTTATCTATTTACATTTTTAAATATTTCTTAAAAAAGAATATAAAAAAATAGAGGTCCGCCGGTGTCAGGAGCAGGGTCCAAGTTACCGGTGGTTAGGGCTGCAGAGACAGGAATCTTCTCACAATGCGAGCCGTATCAAGGAGTACTGCCTTCTGAATTAGGCCCTTGATCCAACCGCCTAACGATAGCCTCGAGAGATGTTGGATGATGGCTTCCGGCCATCAGGCCATTGGCCGTTACGACAATCGGCACAATGACAGCCGAGCTCACATTCCACATGTCAACAACCTCGTGAGCTAAGTCGAGATATTTTATTTGTTTCTCTTTCTCAGCTTTCACGAGGTTCTCGTCATGTGGAATGGTAAGATCGACTATCATTGCGTGGCGCGCTAACCGATCTATCACCACTACATCAGGCTTATTGGCGACAATCATAGAAATATAAAAAACAGGAGAAGTGGCATGGGGGCGTGTTTGTGTCCACGCGTTATGCGCACGCTGTGCCTTTACTCGCCAAATGGCCGTCTCCGCGAACTAGTACGCTTTCGACCATGGTCACGATAAATTATAAAAATGCCGTGTTCTTCAGTGGTTTCCTGCAAAAACCGAAGTGATATTAAAAACTTCGTATCTCACGGAATCACTTACCATATGTAATTAAAAGTATTTTACTGTATTTATCTTTAAAATCATAAAAAACAACAAATCGTAAAATATTTCTTGCTTTTACTACGTTATTTTTGTTTTCAAATATCGCAGCGGCTGTACTATTTTTGCAGCAAATACATTGCTCCTTAACCACTACCTTAAGTATGTCGCTAAACGACTGGACAAGCAATGTAAAAATAACAAAACGATACTTTATTTACGCGGAGCGTCGCATAGTACAGCCGCTGTGTCTTGCGGCGAGATAGTGATGAGGTTAAGATCCACTAAAGTAGGCTATCGATAATAATGTCGATTGCCCAGCGAATATTATATTGCTATTGTAGTTTATTTTTCAATTTGTCAACCGTTTTAGCCCGGTTGGAACACTTGAAAAGATGACGTTTAAGTACGGTTGGAAAACCTTTGAGAATGTAAAATAATCTTTTTTACTGTTTTTGATTATTTTACCTAGTTGAGAAATGCATAACCAACGGTCGTAAAGTAAGTTTATTAATGTTTAGGTGGAGTGTTTTAGGGTTTAAATTATCGCATCTTCGTGCTATTTCCTTACTTTTTTTTTGTTTTGGTATTATACTTCCGCTAAAGTCTTTAACTATGCACCACAAGATTCGAATGCGTTGTAGTAATCGGTATGGTTCAGATAAAATATTAGTGATTTTTGCTTAAAATAAGTCAACATATTCATGCTATTTATTTGTTATGCATGAGTATGGCATGTGTTTGTTTTCATATATTTAACTATTTCTTAACTAAGGGTTTTTTTTTAATAACAAAAGCCTATTCGCCTGTTGCCTGCTACCTGCTTACTCATCGTGAGGTTAAGAAGTATAGACCGCGCGGAACTAGTTGATCGCGCCTTAGGTATGTGAGCGGTGGGATGGAGGAGCGGGGGCGCATTACTCAGTACGTGCGTTGCGAACCGCCGCCTCACCCCTGTCTCAGCGGCCAACTAGTTCCTATAGACTATATAGACTATAGCTTAAGATACTTATTATGTAAATGATAAATAAGTTCATAAAGTACCTTTTTAGCTTCCCAAAAGATACAAATACAAAAAAATAATGGATTGATGCCACAGGAAGGCCACCTAACTGGTTCCCAACAAAATGTAGCACCATATGCTCAATTCACTTTAAGGCAGAAATGTTCCAGCCTCTAAAGAAAACTCGCAGGCTTTTTGAATGGGCAATCCCAAAATTAAGAGTACGTCAAGTACTGAACAAATACCTCCACTTTACAGGTCAGTGAGTAAACACATCATAACAGGGTTCAACAATTCCTATGGTTTCACAGCCTAAACCAACTTAACCGGATTGTTTTAATTTATTGATTCGTGTTTTTTTTTTAATATACATTTTTTTTTAATTTAAAATATATAATACTTTCTGGACATATCATTTTTTATTTTATTTTCAGGACCCCAAATTTTTCTTGTACAGTAATAAATGGAAGTATCGATAACTTTCCGATTTAGTCAATCACTAGCGTATATGTAAAATAAATTGCTTTTTGCACAACACAATAATAGCGCCAGATGTTTTTGTGTGAGTAAGTTGTACGGTGCATGGTAAATGCACGCTGTGTGTGACGAGTTAAGGTTTATAATTGATTGTGTAGTATGTTCTGATTTATGAATTGCAAGTGTGTGCGCGACTTTGTATCTATTGCTTTTATTGAACTACATGTGTAGTAGTGGCGCGGTGGTGGGGCCAACCTAGCGACATCGGGTTCTGATACATTTTCAACTACCGGGCATATCTCCTTCTTTCATATATCTATGGCGACAATAGTCCTGTCAGTAATGATAGACCAATCCCAGTACAAAGTGATATGGTCATTTTCGAGAACTTATAATAATATATTTTTTTTTTTAAATTATTATTATAATACCTATAACGTAAAGTTTCACCACTTTAGAGATTTACTTACAAATGACCAGCTTCACCTCTCCACAGTCGAGTTATTCTCCTCGTGTAGACTTTTTAACCATGTACTAGCATGTATGAAAGTGAGAGAAACAAATCAGAAACTATTTTTTTATTTTTATTTTTGATGACACGGTTGGCGCAGTGGTTGAGCGATTGACTGCTGCGCAGCATGTCGCGGGTTCGATTCCCGCACGGAACAAATATTTGTACGACCTACAAGTATTTGTTCCGAGTCTGGGTGTTTTTCTATCTATAATATGTATGTATTTACAAAAAAAAAAAAAATGTATATAAGTAGTTTATCAGCCATCTCGTTACCATAACACAAGCATTAGGTTGCTTAGCTTGGGGCTAGATGGCGTTGTGTGGTATGTCCAAACATATTTATTTATTTTGCAAGACATTGTCATCTTGTTGATTACTAAAAGTGATTCTCCTAAAAAAAAAGTAATTGAAGTGTGGTACTAGTAATTAAATAATCTTTGTACACTATTTAGGTTATCCATCTTATTAAATCGTCAAAATTTGAGTAGCAAAATGTTCTAAAGCAAAGCAAATTGCCTGACTACCAACCTGCCTGTAGTATTTGCTCGAGAACCCAAATAGATTATCCCAATTACAGTTGTTGTACTCTTAGCAATCGAGGAGTTCCTTCGCCTAACTTTCAAGTCCATTATCAGTTCCTAATCGAAATGTAGAAGTGGAAATAGAGTGCGGATTGTTTGAAAAACGAAAATGTTGAAGTGTTCCTTATGTTTGACCACCTATACCTATCTATCTACAGGGTGTCCAGTAAATAGCACGACATACTGCAGGGGGTGATAGCTTGGGTCAATACCTACCAAAACAACACAATATATGTTCAGCAAAATCTTACGGATTTACAGTTTTACAAAATTTTCCGAAATATCGAAAAATCTCTACCTTGAAACAGATTTTTGAGCATCTCGTAATTAAAAAATTCCTTTTCTATTATTTTTTTTACATCAAATTATTCGTGAATAGTTATTTTACTCATTCATAAGTCTTTTTTCTATCAAAAACAAGAATGTTTTCAAGAAATAGTATTTTTTGTTTAAATTTTCACATAACGATTTTCTTTTCGCATAACTTTAACCTACAGTGGTGAAAAAAAAATCCATAAGATTTTGCTGAACATATATTGTGTTGTTTTGATAGGTATTGACCCAAGCTATCACCTCCTGCAGTATGTCGTGCTATTTACTGGACACCCTGTATATAAATAAAAATTAATGGCTAAATGTGTTGCTAAGCGCAAAATTCGAGAACGGCTGGAACAAATCGGCAATTTTTTTTTTTTTCAAATATTCGCTGAAGTCCGAGGAAGGTTCTTATGAAGAGAAAAGTGGGAAAAGTTGCAGGGAAAATTGGGAAATTCGGGAATACTGAAAGTGCATTTTATATGGGAATTTTATGTGAATTCTTGAAATTTGGACAGGACAACGTCTGAAGGTCAGCTAGTGTATAATATTTTTATTATTATATAGTTACAAAGGCAGCAGACAAAGATGAATGAAAAAGTATGAAGGAGACCTTGGCCCAAAAGGTATAGGTTAAATAAAAAAATAAGTAATAATTTTAAATATGTAGACTAAGAATATTTAACAGTACTGTAACATAGTGTTTTTTGAAAAGGCGTGATAAACCTAATAAAAAATACGGTATTTTAGAAAACTGCACGTACTTTACTCCTTTTTACCACTACACCCTTGAAATCATTGCTCATTATCAACCCTACTTAGTTAGTTTATATAAAAACACTAGGTACATAACTCCACAATAGGAATGTAATGATAACTGCAAGCATCAACAATAATAATGGCGTTCCGAAATGTAAGGTATGGACGAGGTATTACACATATTCAGTGTCGGATTCCAGTTTAGTTATTGTACTTAGGCATTCTGTAGTGTACCTATTATGAGCGTATTACGGAGGTGGGTGCATGCCTTTGATAAGGATGCCTGGCATAGTTGCTCCGACGCATGTGACTGGCGCGAAGGTACGTGTACACAATGAGCGAACCGAATTGTATTCGTGTTTCGGGAGACGAACATGAGTGAGTCATGACGTCATAATATCTTATTATTTGCTTGCGAATTATTACTCGATTGATTTATTGTCGTGTAGTATCATTTGGTCATCGCGTGTTCGTTTTCAGTTTTAGAACTAACTTCAAAAATAAAAATAGTCGTTCATAGAATAATTTTAAATGTATGTAGGTACGTGTCAAACGATCCAGATAGGATCGTTTTCTGAGGTAGGTATTTTGAAGCTTGAATCTACCAAATGAATGCCCCAACCATTATAATTACACATCATCTTTTAAATCTAATTAAAAGTAGACACCAAATATTTACCAGTCTGTCGTATTTGCAGCCCCTTCTGGCAACGGTGGTCAAGCCAGCGAGCGCGAGTGCGACTCACCACCAGAGCCAGCTCCTCCTGAAGTACCTCCGAGAGGGCCCAGCCTCCATGTCACCTTGCGCCACCGCCCCTGCGAACAGCCTGTAGAGCCTGATCGACTTTACCTGTCTGAAGGTAAGTGTACATTGAGAAAGAAAGAAAATAAATTTATTTGGCCCAAGTTAATGCACACAATATACACTCACAAAAAAACCGGCCAAGTGCGTGTCGGACCACGCACAATGAAGGGTTCCGTAGTTGGGATGAATTTATCTTAAGAACAAACTTAACATTGTAGTTGAAAAACATGTTCTCCCATACATTCCAACTGTAAATGTAAGTTTGTTCTCACAATATTGATAGATTTACCATGTTATTTTAAGACCACAGACTTCTTATAGGTTTTCCTGTAATCTAAAGGTAAAGGTCTATTTTTTGTATTTTTTTCAAAATTTTAGGCTCAGTAGTTTCGGAGATAAGGGGGGGAATGGTCAATTTTCGTCTATTTTCTTAAATAACTTTAAAACAATTTATTTTAAAATTATAAAAAAAATATATTTGAGACCCTCATAGTAAGCCTTTTCATTTGACATGCCACATAGTGAAACCAGCAAAACTTTTATTTTTAATTTTCTTTTCTGCCCCCCAAAAGTGACCTCTATATTCAAAATTCATTTATTTACTTTACCCGTTCGTGTTTGGGTCACAGAAATTCATATGTGTACCAAATTTCAACTTAATCGGTCCATTAGATTCGGAGCAAATTGGCTGTGACAGACGGACAGACAGACAGACAGACACACGAGTGATCCTATAAGGGTTCCGTTTTTTCCTTTTGAGGACGACACATTTTACCACTTTGCAAGTGTCTCTCGCGCAAACTATTCAGTTTAGAAAAAAAAGATATTAGAAACCTCAATATCATTTATCATTTTTGAAGACCTATCCATAGATACCCCACACGTATGGGTTTGATGAAAAAAAAATTTTGAGTTTCAGTTCTAAGTATGGGGAACCCCCTAAATTTATTGTTTTTTATCTATTCTAGTGTGAAAATCTTAATGTGGTTCACAAAATTCATCTACCTACCAAGTTTCAACAGTATAGTTCTTAAGTTTCGGAAAAAAGTGGCTGTGACATACGGACGGACAGACAGACAGACAGATAGACAGACATGACGAATCCATAAGGGTTTCGTTTTTTGCCATTTGGCTACGGAACCCTAAAAATGGATGAGTAGGTTACTATTGAGGGCATACAGAGAAGTGAGCGACTGCGGCTGTGACTGTGGAGAACTTCAACAATATCTGCCAGGTTGTTTGTAGTCGCCTGAAACGGCAAAGTTACAAAGATAGACCTGTCTGTTGAACATCATTTTGTTTTTCACCATTAATTGTCAAAATTTTCCAAATTACTCAAATTGTATGGCTTTGTTACTACGGAGAACCACTGACTCCTAAAGGTGAGCGTCGACTGGTCCGCGTCGGCCGCAAAGCACGCACGGCATGCAACGGATTTCGGTTAGCTTTGTATGAATTCATATAGCACTGCGTCCGCTACCGGTACCGCCCGCATTTTCATTTCTTCATACAAACAAATCAAAATCCGTTGCGTGCCGTGCGTGCGTTGCGGCTGGCGCGGACCAGTGGATGTTCAGCTTAAGTCACAGGAGCTTAGGTACACCTAGTTTAGGAGTCAGAATATTTAAATATTTAGCTTTGTATTTAAGCCCTTTATGTTTTATTTATACGTAAGGATATTGTTAGGGGCTTTTGGTGAAATAAAGAATATAATAATTCTTATTTTCATATGGATTTCTGATTAATTTTGCGTGCTGTAATGCTATTCTATAAACATCTCACCGTGATAACTTAGATGAAATGAGCGTGAAGTGAGTTGTCATTCCACCTGATGTTGGGGATTGACACTATTGACAGCTCATTTTAAGCTCACTATACTAAGTAGTCTGTGAGCTCACTTCACCTAAGTTTTCACGGTGAGATATTTACAGAATAGCATTACTGTTTCTTGTACAAGAAGAATAATACAAATGTGCCTCGAAAACAAAAATAGAGCTGGAGAACTCGTGAGATTGATGTAGATTTCAGAGTCTGATTTGATGCCTGATTAAGTGAATTTTTTAAAAGATTGTTTTCAAGAAATCCATAGATTTATTTTATTTTTTACATTCACTTCAAAGATTTCCTTCTTTATCAATTTATTTTCAAAATTGGATATTTTAAATAAATTATAACTTAATTTGGATACCTTTTCAGAAGGATTTTTGAGAAACATGTGACGGCGTCATACTGTTTTTGATAATAAATGAATGGAAAAATAAAATTGATAACGCATTTATTTTCGGACAGGTGACGAGTATAACATATGTCGCACAGTAAAACAATAACCATTTTTATTACGGAGACCTGCGTTACTAATAGTAAGCTCAACGTTCACAATGAGGAGGAGGAGCACTGACGGTTTCAGTGGTAACGTTAAATATGTACTTGACCACTTAAATCGTGGGTGTGACCTTTAAATTGATCAATTACATGTATTATTATAAATACCTACGCTAAGGTAACAGAAGGGCAGACGACCATTACAATATGATACCTCAACATTTATAACAATTTCAATATGATTTTAGTAATCACTTCAACATACGTATCGGCATAAATTGTATATTTTTATTCTGTTGAAATTTCATTTAACTTTAATAACTTTTCAGCTCTTCAAGTAATCATTGTTCGAAGAAGGACGATATTGCTTTTGTGGGTCATCAAAATAACTTTATAGTAACTTATTTCAATATTGTCTGTGATAAAATACGGTTTTGTTTACAGGTTTATTGGTAAAACACCAGCAGCCTCTTAAGGGGTAATTCTACTCATCATTAACTTTTATTACGGGACCAAACCTGAAATCGCGAAAAAAAAAATCTGCTGCTCCCTACATTTTGAAGAGTAGATAAATGTATTGAACAGCTGATTTTTTTTTCGCGTTTTCAGGTTTGTTCCCATTGTAAAAGTCGTTCATAACGATGAGTACAATGACCCCTTAAGAGGTTGCTGGTGTTTTACCAATAAAACTGTATATTTCACTAGCTGCGCCCCGCGGCTTCACCCTCGTAGACCGGGATAAAAAGTAGCCTGTAATTTAATCCAGGGTATAAGCTATCTACACACCAAATTTCATGCAAATTGGTCTAGCCGTGTGAGCGTGAAGAAGTAACAAACATATAAACACACACACACACGCATCCTCACAAACCTTTCGCATTTATAATATTAGTGTGAAGTGTGATAGTGAAAGAAAACAATGAGCATGGTCCTTTATTTTCTGGTCATTCTTTAAAACCACTGAAAAAGGCATTAATTTTAATATCTAGTAGTTTTTAAAACATGCAGACTAAACTACCTACATACTGTAGTTTGATCTCGAGCCATAGATATGCACTACGTAGGAAAACAAACTTGCTGTACAAACTTTACTTTAATCTAAGTTTGAAGATAAGGGTTCTATAAAATGTGGTAAAATTTAATAGTGGAGCTGTTTTGTGTTTGTATGAAGTTTGTTGATATTTCAAAATGTAAGTTCCTGTTTTGAAATATTCGACTATCTTTAAAATACATAATAAGTACCTATTTAGTATTAAGAATTTGCATAGACAATTTCAGGATTGTTTTAAAAACATTAAAAAAAAATGTGGGGTCTTACTTCATACTAAATAAGCACTTTATACAATAAATTTTAATACAGCCCTTAAACAACTACAAAAGAGCATAATACTCGTAATACACAGAACATTCATAGCACATCATACATTGCTGCCGACTGCCGAGTCTGCAGAGTTAGCTAATTAAGTTTCCGCCGTAAATGTAGAAGCGAGTTAAGTAGGCCTTGTTCTTGTGTGGGTACTTTGGTGAAGTTTAATCGAATCGCATCGCCCCGTAGGTACTAGACCTCGCCGGTGCCACCGAGTTGTCTCTCTGACAAATTAACCACTTGATCTGTGCCCCAGGCGTGTATACGTAAACAACTTGGATTTTAATTTCTTTTACTTCTTCCTTCGACGGTCTTAAGGTTTGGAAGGAAAATTAAAATGAAAATTACTATAGGATTATTATGCGAGGAGGAAAATTATGGCGCTTTTATGTCGATTTTAGGAATCGGCATGAAAATTATTTTCTGACGTACCAAATATTCAATTATAAAGTCGGAATGTTTATTTTTATTTCATAGAAAGTTTGCACTTTACCACCCATAGACCCTCCCAAAAACCTTAAATATATTTCCAACGAAATACTATATACTGTTAACGCAAATTACAAGCCACTTCGAGGCAAAGTAAATGGTTCAAAAATGTTGGGAAAAGACTAATTGTTTACCCAAACAAAGTCTTTAGATAGTACAGAACCCCCGGCGTGGTAAACTTCCTCTTCTCATCTTTCCCCTTGTTTATACTTTTCGTTTTCATTAGCTTCGAAGCTCTTGTAACATTGTAATGATTTTTTTGGCTTACTGAAGCCAGCTTTTCATTGTCCTTTGAAATTTTATAGTCAGGTTTGAAAGTAACAAACCATGGGTCAAATACTTAGTCTCAGTGCCGTGACGAAAGAAGAAGAAAGAAAGCTGGTAAATTTGATTTGGGTGAGAGCCCCGCGCAGGATGAGGCGCTTTGATGTGGCGGGGCTCCGTCGCCAGCGCCTAACCCGCCTCGCTGAAATGGCGCGCACTTACACAGAAACTCTTACCGTAATTTAATTTTTATGATAGCGCATTGTAAGCGTCCCCGGGACTTTCATTTGGATTTCGTACTCTCACTTAAGTTAGGTCACTGACGCCCATGAAATACCCCATAAGTTATGAATAATTCTAATAATGATACCTTCTGGAAGTGACATCTTTGCAAACGTTAAACCAACGTTAAAGTCGTTCAAGTAGCTAGACACCGAAATGAATTAGGCAAATCTTGATTCAAACAAGAAAATAGCTTCAAAAGGTCTCGAAAGTTTAATGGAATCGAACAGGCCCCAGCCGAAGTAGTCGGAAGTTTGCGCGGGTGACAAATTGGGCACTTGACCCGCGCGCCGGCCGAGCCTCCACTGCTTGTTTCTCGAGGACCGTAATAAGTTTAACTTAAAGTAAACTATATTCCATTCCCTCTAATTTGCCGTCGCGCTACGCTCCTGCGATACTTTTTACAGTCTCAAATTAACATTTCTATTTATTTCGCTAAAAAGTAATTCCAGGTGCTCTATAATTCAACGCTGCGGCTCTGATTTCACCTGACGCTCTTATCAGTGTTAGGATTGCTAATTTGTTTGATTTAATATTAATGTCGTTGCGTAGGACGGACAAGTAGTAAAGGCGTTTGTGGATGCAATATTATTTCGTAAGAGGAGAAGGAATCTCGAGTCCAAAGTCTTGCTTGAAAATGGAAACCTTCTCGGAGATTCGCTGTAATTTAATTTTTACGGTGCCGTATTGTTAGAGCTTTCCCGAAGCGGTGTTTGCTGTTAAAACTCAAAACAATCGTCTTTGACTATTATTATTCTAATGCTCTCGCTTGAATTAAACAACGACTTTCGAACTGTACCGAGTACTGTGTAGGTAATGTTGATTCTGTTAATGCGATACCTACGTTGTTCTTGACGTTAATTGAACTCAATATGTTATTATTAGGCACTGTCATGGAATCGACGATTATTTACGAATTTCGATATTTGTTTTGTGATGGTCTCTCCATTTAATTGGCTTATTGTATTTATGAAAATAGCAATGTTATTGTTTGGCAACATTGTAGGCGATTTTCATGTTTTGTTATTGACATGTAGGAAAGTAGGTATTCGAATCAAACATGTTTACTTTGATATTGATGTAGGTTGTACCTAACTACCTATTCTTTGTAGGTATCTAGTTTTGTGATTTAATATTCGAAAATACTATACTTCATTTTAAACAGCTTTGTTTATTTGCTATGGTGCTAGGTTTTGCTACATACCTGCTATTTATCAATGAACTTTCTACTGTGTAGGTATTATTAAGTTTTTTGTACTCTCATTATATTCCATCAGCCGTTTTATACACGTTGCCGTGTTTATTTCTTCCTCTTGATGGTGAAATAAAAATGTTATTACTCGGTTATAACATCGCGGTAAAATTGATATAACTCTAAAATAATGTTCATTGTTGACATTCTTCTATATCATTTGACGGACTTTTCAGGACAATGTAGTGAAGCGTTATGTGAAAAGCATTTGTACGACAAAATCATTATTTTTATAAAAGATGATAGTGGTTATGTTGTGTTTTCGCACAGGTGTAAATGTTATGTTCTTGGTTTGACAATAGTCTCGGCAGGTAACGTGCTTAAGTAATCTTAAGCACAATTCGTGAAAAGTATAATTTGACAGAATTCAAATTAACAGTGTGATCAAGTACTCTTTCATTAGAACTCAACAGAGGATCCAAGAACAAATAAACACAACTTAGTTAAGTAACTCAACTCAACAGATTTTTATTTTTACATTTTCACAACGAATTAAAATAAACAGAGTAAGTAAAAATCTGCAGCTGTAAGCATATTCATAAACTTTTAACCGCTCATAAAAACGTCGTCGTTCGAGATCAAATCCGACATTGTCGTGTCGTGAGTGCGAGTGGAATGTTCTCGATTCCCTGCTCGCGAGAGTTTTAAACATCCCAGTCCGGAAGGCACTTGAGTGCTCATAAAACACTCATACCAGTATCCGTATAGATTCGTGTCTACTTGTGTTATTTGCCTCACTCGGGGTGACTTGATACCAGATTTATTGGATCGTCAATAATATTTACGCGGTTAACCTTAGCTCGATAAAAAGTTTTTTCCTTGTTTTGGTAGTTTAAAATGAAAAAGAAGAACACAATTATAATGCAAATTAATCTTATTGCAATATTAGAGTTCCAATGATTTAATGTGTAGGTAATTAATTCAAGTTAATCAGTGCTTGCAATAATTGTTATTATGGTTGTTATAATTATTTATTTGGAAAGAGAACTAGGCTCATTTTTTCGTTCATCAACTTTCGTAGATCAACATCGTTCGTAGCGAGATGGATTGCCCTTTTCTCAGCAAAGACGGATAAGGAAAACACTACGGCACATACACTACGTCATAAAACGAAACTCATGGTGTTACACAAGACCTACAATAGTAGATAGATTACATCAAGTAGTCCACAGTTATAAATAGTTGAGAGACATTATTCAAGTAACAAGCGAGTGTGCGATACGTCACACTAAGTTGGAACACTTTAAAGTTTTTCCGCGTAGCGCGGTGCAGATCCGTCCGCGGAGAAAGCGGGATAAATGATTGATGGCGGACCTCCAAGTATAAACTCGATTATCCGTTGAGACGCGAACAACTTACAAGTTTTGTGTAACGATGGATCAGGATTATTTGAAACTTTCCCCCACGGGAAAAAAATCGACTCATGACAATCATATTTGAGTTGAATATCAATGACAATGGCAAAATATACCTATGTGAGATAAACGTTACGATGTCAATGTCTTAGAAATTTGTTTTAAAATTAATTAAAATGACATTAATTTTGAACTTTGACCTGTAATTACTTCTATCTACTTTGCCATCTTAAAAAAAGCTGTGCTCATTAAAAAGATATTGTGTTCGTCAAATTTCGAGTACAAACCTTCGAAACCTACTAATCAGGGCACATTGAAGGACTGAATAAATGCAAAAGTTTCGTAGAATTGAAAATCTGAGAATTTGATCACTTTTCAAAATTAGTAACAGAATGCGCACTAATGACGAGGTGGGGTGAAAACGGAGTAGGTTTTGCTCCAACTTTGCTGAATTATTAAATTTTCCAATTTTCGGCGCGGGCTTGTACCTAATAACATTTGTAACTAGTAACAGTCCCTATATTGGAATTTTATTGGCAGCATATTTCAGGGATTTTATAGATGCTACAGAGCTACTTTTTTGGTTTTGGTTACATGAAAGTTATCTTTATATTAATTAAAACTGCACACAACCCAAAATAACCATGTTTCATTAATGTTTGTTTTTTAATTGTTTCATGTTTTTCGTTTGTAAACTCTACCAACGTTGATTTTTTTAAGAAGTGCATATCTACTAAGTAGAGTCATATTCATCCACTTCATACATAAGAATCAGTTGCGACAAAATTAAATAACGGACCCTAAAACCATCACTCTCCCTAAAACTCTTTCCAGACATCACGGTGTATAATAAAGGGATACTGTTCAATGTTTACAAATAGTTCTGTCTAAATATTTAATAACAGTAATTCCATCTAAGGGTTTAAAATGACCGAAGCCGTGGCGGTGCTCATCCGCACTTCAATATTAGTTTGTTCTAGAGGGACGGGTGGGGCGGCGTGCGACGAAGCAAAATTGTTTCGCCGTTTATTATTCCGAGTTTTAATCAAGAAAGAAACTCGTGTCGGTGGACGGCGACGTCTGGGAAATATCCGAGATGTCGCCGCTGTGATCCACCCCGTCCACATTAATCGTGTGTAAAATATCCAGCAAAAAGCTCATTACGAGCTCACTTGTTTCTCTTTCTGCACTGGACTGAGTTTACGACTAACTTCGTGGTAGTTACACTAACTGCAGACAGTTGCGACAGTATAATAGCCGGCGGTGTAACAAACAACCTTAACATAGTGTTTATTATGAAAATTTCTTTGTTGAAATGAATGGAAGAAAGTTTGTGGTTATTGCTGTTACTTTTATGCTGGTGCTCGAATTTATGTTAAGTATCACTTTTGTTTATTGGTAACAAAAGATCAGTTTTAGTTCGTACCACGTTTTCGAAGATCACCAAATGTGGGTACAAATAACAAGCAATACCAAAAACAAATTGCATATTTTGATAGAGCGTGCGGCGCGTCACTCAGGTGGAAACTAGGAATGTTCGCATTCGTAGGGGAGGTGGTGTCTCCACGCACACCCGCGCCCTACTGTCGCTCACAAATGCGATTTATTCGGGCTACTTTGCAGACTCCATTTTGTTATGTTTCGTATTCGGTAAACTAATTCGGCGTGAAGTGCAAAGGGGATTGCTCCTATATTGCTGATGTCAAATATTCAGACACTTCATATTTTGGATATAAACAATACGTTTATGTGTTAGGGTGAAAACTGTTCTCTTTCTGGTAATGACAAAAATCAATAGCTTCCTATCTATTCCGGTCATGTCGCACAACAAAGTATCAGCCGGTTGCGCTACTCTCATTTACACTTAATCCTATTTGATATATTGGGCCATTACGAGCGCTGTCCCGCTCGCTACTTGCTCAGATTGTAAGAAAATACCAAGTAACGACGCCAGTATACCTTTATAGTCGGACAATCGTGCTGATATCGACGGCGGCGGTACGAGCCAACGACGATCACAAAAACGGGGATGGGTACCCATCCCAGCGCGAATGATTAGGAACAATGTCTCTTCATGTATGCGTAATATAAGCAATTTACACATAAATTGAAGATACGAAAGTAATATTGATTGATAACCCAATTTATGATGCTCCCGAACTGGAATGTGTGTCGTTCCCGGAGAGTGCCGCATCTGAATGACAGTTTATCATACATTCGTCTGGGTGCCGTTTCGCGGATCTTGAACAAATTGGATCGCACTTATCGGAAATATAATATAGTATCACAGCTAAGTGCAAGGTACTGGCAGTGAAATGCGCACTGCACGTCTTTGATATAAACGCTTCACTTACTTGTAACATGATATAAATTGTGTTTCTATTTTTAACTGAACACTTTTTCCGAGTCCGTGTCTAGCTCTTGTGATTCTCGGTAGTGTTACTATTTACAAGAAAGATGGATGAACATTAGGGTTGCCAACTTGTGTGTAAAAAAATCGAGTTGTAGCTTAGAGAGGTCTTCATCGTCGCTCTATACATTTCTGCACGACCTGTTTTTATAGTCGAAAAGTTTTCCAGATGATTTATGTTGGTATTTGAAAGACCTTAGTATAAATTTTCGAAAATACTGGCGAAGGCTGAGTTTATCTACCACTGGAATAATCATATTCTATGTTTTAATCCTCTTATTAATAAAAACTTAATCATTTCAAACTCCACTGTTATCAATCAATATTACTTAAAAATACACGTAGGTAACTTCTTCCAAGAATTTGAAAAAGTAATAAACCAATTTCATAAAATCCTATTCAATAAAAGTAAATAACAAATCTCACTGCGCGGTACAGATAAAATTTCCAAAAAAAATAAAACTCAATACGCGTTATCAAGTTCCGGTATCAATCTATTTTGTTTGCACGCTTCCCTTAATAAAGGAGGGAGAGACTTTAAAGAAAGACTTTAAAAGAGAGACTTTGAGAGGGAGACTTGGAAATTCGGTTTTAAACGTCATACATTATGAAAGTGGCGTTGCTTTAGAGCTTTCTTCGGTATCGTGAGCGAGCCGTGGATAATGATTGATGTGCCGCCACGTCACACGCTGTCACGTCACACTTTCACTTTGCTACACCGAAAATATTTTACACATTCTGTGCCAAATGTCGGGTGAAATGAAAACCGAGTCACTGATGTGCATTAATTGTTGTTTATGTATTTTTTCTTAGTGGCTTGTCTTACTTAGTCGTATGTGAAAGTGCACTATAACCTGTAACACTAATTTATTATTTTCGGAGTTTCGGAGAAAACGCGTTAGTCAGCATTTTCTCCGAAATAAAATGGTAAGAAATTTAAATCTGTTGAAGATGTAATAAAATCAAAAAGATTTCAACTTTCACGTATGTCGTCTAGACGTTCCAAGTACTCGTCTACAAATCAATGAACTACACAAAGTGCACACCTTCAGACTTTTATTATACTATCTACTTTAATAATGTTGCCTACTGGCGCGTCCCTATTGGGTGCGTCGGTCTGTCTGTTGCTGCAAACTCATAACATCATAAATACGATTCGAGGAGAAAGTTTCCCGACAGGAATCCGTGTCTGTTTGTACATCATTTCCTTATTTCAAAATATTCAAATGCAGGGAGGATGTCGGTGCGAGTAGATATATCACACTGTTAGATTCAGCTTTGAGGAAAACTTTAAAGAGCCGCAAAGGTTCATTTGAATGGAACTTGGTGTATAATTTGCATACTTATTTACATTATCTCTGCAGCACACAAGTGGGGCCCTTTCATTATCAAACTCGCAACACAGGGGCGGCGGGCGGTGCGCGCCGCCTGAATACAAACTCCGACTTGAAAGTGATTATCACCAAATTCCATGCAAAAAATATCACCCGATTAGTGACGCAATAAAACTACCAGTAAGAAGACTAAAGAAATCTATAGAGAAGACAAAAATGTAGTTTGTTTTTCGGAATACCACGTTTTTTATCGCAGACAAATGAACTACAAATAAAGTCGCTTACATAAAACATAAATCAAGCAAAACTTATCCTTTGACTGAATACTTTAAAAAAATAATATTAAAAAGGACTTAGCGAAAGAGATCTTTTATTTGTAGGATATCAAATAGCAATTTGCCATAACGAATCAAAAGGTCTACGAACTCTCGTAGCAGGGCTACGACTGCTACGAGTTGTCTGCTACGGTGTATTATAAAGTCAGAATAGTGAGAGCGAAGGTTAACGAAGCTTTTTCTCAAATTGAGATACAATTTCATCTATTTTTTGTGAGTTTAAGTTGAGGGTCGTGGACGTGAAGATAATTAAATTCAACCCTTTACTGTGCAAAGCAAAGGAAAGTCTCGTAAATTAGAAAACTAAACTGCGAATCTCACCCGGGATTCAATTAGCTGCTAATCATATCTGGAGGGTGTGAGCAGATCGATCGGGGTTACCCTTCCGTACACAACGGCTTGTACATGACGTGACTCCCAATAAGAGATTTTTTGTAACTGCGCCATAAGTAGTCATTATTTATACTTAGACATACATGGTTTGTTTTGATGTATTTAAGTCTTCAGTACGTTTATTTATCAAACAAATCATAGTAAAATCTTTCAAAGAAAACTGCAGTCTTGATATCAGTGGTTGAACAGAGCAGCACCTGTGTGTAGCGACTAATATCAAATAAACGTACCAAAGTATAGGGTTCATAAAACTATCTTTGTTGCTGCGAGTACATCCGGAAACGACACCAATAGCGAATGCACTTCAACGGGCTCACATTTCCGATCCCTTTTCAACCGCCTCTCGAGCGCAGGGCTTCTTTCATAGCTATCTGTCGCTTTTCTGCAAAATTTTACCAACTCATTCAACCGTGAACTTGCATCGCACTCGTGTCACGCTGTATTGCAAACTTAATACAGCAGCAGTAATGCGCGATTTTGAAACGAAAACTTTAAATACTGCACTCTCATGTCATACATTTATTTTATTAACCGACTTCAAAAAGGAGGAGGTTATCAATTCGTCGGAACCTTTTTTTTTTTTTTTTTTTTTTTTTTTTTTTTTTTTTTTTTATGTATGTTCCCCGATTACTCGAAGATGGCTGGACCGATTTGGATTATTTTTTTTTTGTTTGAAAGGGTATACTTCCCAGGTGGTCCCATGTTCATCAAGTCAGGATCTGATGATGGGATCTGGAGAAATAGAGAGAACTCTTCCAATTTTATAGGCACCCTTGAAGCGATTTGGATAGTTTTTGGAAGAGTACTTTCTTGGAGTGGTCCCATTTCAATTTGGTGAAGATCTGATAAAGATCTTCTGAGATAGGCAACGGAACTCCTCAATAAATGATAGCAAATGGACTGGGATTGCTGAAATCTCATGTCTGTTTGTTGTTCACACCAGTTCATAACATAACATCACGCCAGTACGCTGTGAAGGGGTAAGCACATGTGAACCACTAAAAAGTGAAAAATAAAAACTTTTTTACAAAAAAAATACAACCGACTTCCAAAAACAACACTACAAAGTGAAAAATAACTTTAATTTCGGAAGTCGGTGGCAAAAACGAAAATACATTTAATCAGACACTGACTTCCGAAATTAAAGTTATTTTTCACTTTGTAGTGTTGTTTTTGGAAGTCGGTTGTATTTTTTTTGTAAAAAAGTTTTTTTTCAAACATAAAACCGATTATAGAATAGGTGTAATTAATACAGTGCCATTACTTGAGTAGCTGTTCTGTAAACACGTCTCACGGTGACGAAGTGCAGGAGGCAAACTATTTAGCTGCCGCAAATAGTTGAAAAGGAACGTATTGTTATCGCACGTCGTCGCCCAAGAATGTGAACGACAGAAAGTTCTGGAACGATTATACCACGCAAACTATCACGGAACACCAAACTATTGACCTGAACTCCAACATAGACAGCTTTTAATATCATGAAATTGCCTCGACATCATTTAGTCGCTGCAAATATTACTTTAATCCCACAGCAATAAAGTTTAAGCGTCTGAGCTTGCGGGGAATGCAATAAAACCTTTAGAAATTAAAGGCGTGCTTGCGAAATCTCTGTCGTTTCTTTCTAACCAAGGTCAGGCGGCGTATGAGTCGAGTGTTGTCTCTATTGCGTGAACGTCGCGTTTATATTGCGAAGGCGGCTGCAAGACGACGGCGATGAAAATTCTTGGTACCTCAGTGTTATCTTATGAGGCAGGTTTACGTTTAATATTATGTTATCATGTCAGAAATAAAATGATAGCTGAGGGTGGGTTTAATATAGTTTATGAACTACGAATTCAAATAGAATGTTCTCTCATGTGTGGATATATTGACATCTTGACACAGTAAATATCTGCCTACAAGCCAGAATGTTGGTACGAGACTAACGAGTGGTTATATTATTTTCCCTTAACTTACTATTGAAATCCTAACTTGAATATTATAAATGCGAAAATGAGTTTGTTTGTATAGTTGTTACACTTTCACGCTAAAACGGCTGAATGGCTTTGGCACATGGGTAGACCATGACCTGGTAGTACAGGATACTTCTTATCCCGGTTGTACGTTCCCGTGGGATAATTTCCGACCTCTACACGGGTGAAGTCGCGGGCAAAAGCTAGTTAATTTATAAAAGTTCCTATCGACAACCAGTCCCAACACTAAAATAAAATTCAATCACTGAAAAACCTTTTCTTTTGTAATCGTAGCTACTGTCATCAATCAAGTAGGCTTGCTTTGATAATAGAACTTTCCTAAGTCACGTCTATCCGCAATATATTTTACCAGACTGACAAAACCTAGCTTCGGAGTCCTTAACAGTCTTTTTTTTACGGCGACTATCCCCCTAAATGTCCTCACCCGAGGGCGGGGTTGTCGTCCCTGTAAAAGCAGGTTTATGACTGACACGTGGCGGACCGAAAGATGTCGACCAAGCCTACCATATTGATCACACTAAGGACTCACAAAACTTAGATATTCGGTCTCGTGTGCAGTACGAATGTGGTAGGACTACTCGAATTTTAACTTTGGGAAATGAGTCGATGTGGACCGATTTTTAGGGTTCCGTACCTCAAAAGGAAAAAACGGAACCCTTATAGGATCACTCGTGTGTCTGTCTGTCTGTCCGTCTGTCTGTCTGTCTGTCTGTCTGTCTGTCTGTCTGTCTGTCCGTCTGTCACAGCCAGTTTGCTCCGAATCTAATGGACCGATTAAGTTGAAATTTGGTACACATATGAATTTCTGTGACCCAAATACGGACGGGTAAAGTATTAAATTAAATTTTATTATAAATTAAATTTGAATATAGAGGTCACTTTTGGGGGGCAAATAAGAAAATTAAAAAAAAAAGTTTTGCAAACTACACCACGTGGCATATCAAATGAAAGGGCTTACTATGAGCGTCTCAAATATATTTTTTTTATAATTTTAAAATAAATTGTTTTAAAGTTATTTAAGAAAATAGACGAAAATTGACCATTCCCCCCCTTATCTCCGAAACTACTAAGCCTAAAATTTTGAAAAAAATACAAAAAATAGATCTTTACCTGTAAATTACAGGAAAACCTATAAGAAGTCTGTGGTCTTAAAATAACATGGTAAATCTATCAATATTGTAAGTACAAACTTACATTTACAGTTGGAATGTATGGGAGAACATGTTTTTCAACTACAATGTTAAGTTTGTTCTTAAGATAAATTCATCGCAACTACGGCAAGGGTTGCGTGTCGGACCACGCACAATGATGGTTCATTGTGCGTTGTCCGACACGCACTTGACCGGTTTTTTTGAATTGTCAGATAAGTTATCTGACGGTTGAAAAATCACTTTTCTACAGCCACCATGTTTATTCAAATATAGTGATATTAGTATAATTATTTTCTAAACAAAAGCTGTCAAACCAGACTGAGCTGCGAGAGTTATCTGAAGACTGAAAAATCATTCCATAGAAGTTTTTTTTTTATGCAATTTAAAGATGTTCTCAAAGTGAAACTAGCATATTATTTTATTAATTTAAATAACTGTTAAATCTGTGAAATATTATTTGAAAACAAATAACTGATGTTATTTTACTGATAAACATAATTTATGTAACTGTTATTTTGATTTCGTTCATCGACCAAATATTTTCATTGAAGAGAATTGGGCATATTTATTCAAGAGAGTGATGTATTTAATTTTATTACAGGGATATTTACTTATAATACTACGGTCGAACCAGGTATAATTGATGTAATAACTTTATATACTTATATGATAACTGTATCTTATTCTTTATATTGTCTTCTGCGGGCATTGCTTTTGTCTGGCTTCTTTTATATTTATCGGAGTCTACGGTCTAATTGACACTTTTTCACATTTCATTAATTTCTACGTTGTCTGAGTACCCACTGTTACATTATTAGAAGTCTGCGTTATTGAGTAGTGAGTAGGTTCTTGAGAATATTCTTAATTAAGTATCGTGGCTCAGGAATTATTGGTTTAAATATTCCAAAAAAAATCCATAAAAAATACTGTACAATGGCGGACTTAAGATAATTATTAAAACTTTTATTTCAGGCTACAATGGCCCACAGACATTATCTTCTAAATATATAAAAGAAGAAACTGATTGACTGACTGACTGACATATCAACGCACAGCTCAAACCGCTGGGTCTAGAGATTCCAAATTTGGCACGTAGGTTCCTTATGAGGTCTAGAGGTGCACTAAGAAAGGATTTTGCAAAATTCACCCTATAAGGGGGTGAAACGGGGGTCCAAAGTTTGTATGAAAAATCTTATTTCTTGAGTTAATAGACTTGAAACTTTGCACGAGTATTTATCTAAGTAAACTATAAAGTTTGTCATTTTTAGTTTTCCTAAACTACCCCCTAAAAAGGGATATGGGGGGTGTCAAAGTTTGTATGGAGTAATTTTAACGCGCGGTCCGTTTAACTCGAAATTCAGTATTTTATACTTGAAATCAAAAATTAAAAATAACATGTATCAGGGATTTTCGAAAATCTACCCCTAAGGGGGTGAAGAGGGGTAGTGAATTTTACAGGGTAAGTTTGTGGGACTTGATTAACTCGAAAATTGGCGGTAACAATCTTTCAGTCAACTTACGGAAACATCCCAAGCCGTTTTTTTAAATTTCACCCTTGTGGGGGTGAAAACAGGAAATATGGTTTGTATAAAATATCTTATTCATTTATTAATCAGGGAAATTAATCAATGAATATTTACATAATTTAAAATCTTACAATCATAAAAACAAAAAAATATGTACAAGTATATAAAAAAGGAGGGGAAATAAACATAGGGCATCAAAAAATTCGTCCGCATCGCTGTCGACAGGAAAAGTGCCCAAAAGGCTGGCAGCATTGCCACGTTGTATGGCAATGCTAATTCTTTGGCCAAAAAATAGGCCAGCCCTTTGGTCATGTGTAGAGTCGACCAACCGCTTGGCGATGTCCCGAAAAACTAAAAGGGCACTCGGACCCCATGGCCCTAGTGTTTCAACCCCAAACGGCTCAAACATATAAGTTCCAATAAGATTAGAGTATTTGCGCCGTTTGAGGTTTTCCGCACCCGCAGCAGCCGCCCCAGCACAGCCCACCGTGCTAGGAAGATGGGATGGCGCAAGGGTGTCAATACACGTTGCATCCCACACCAAAGGCCTACCTACCTTCCAAGGCATTATGGTCATTCCGTCTGGTCTCTTCCCATCGTCGCGTGCCAAGCCAATGGGTTCTAAAACAGCTGGCACCCCGACGGAGACAAGAGCACGACGGATGATGTCATTAATGCTGGCGTGCCGTGCTATCCGGCCTGCGCTCTTACTGCAGGATAGGCCATGATGTCCGAGGCAGTCGACATCTACGCCGCATCGGCAGCGATGCGGAGCCACGCAAGGAGCGCCCAGACGTAAACAGGTAGCGAGCCGGAAGGTGGTGTCACCCAGCATAGTTCCTATGTTGGGTGACGGTAGTGCCTGAAGCCAGAGGCCCGACTCCCACTCACCTACAGCCAGCAGGCGGGCACGCTCAGCAGTATTGGTGGACGTATTAATAAGACTATTCCGTACCAACCTGCAGAGCGGCTCATCCCACTGCCTCTGGGAAGATGGGTTCACGGGCCGAACTGTATCCGGGCAAGCCACATTCCAGGCGTTCACTGCGTCGGTCAAGCACGGCACTTCAGAGTGAACCAGAGAGGGGGCTAAAATTTTCTCAGTCAACTTTTCAGTGCTGTGGACAGAGGACAGGAACGCCGGTAAGCTAATACTGGTAATTTTGCGGACGCCGAGGCCACCAAAACGGATAGGTAGTGTGGCTTGCAACCACGCCCGGTCGTCCAAGGCCACATTTAAAATGGATGTTAACGTGCTGCGAATAATTTGGTCAATTTTGTCCAAGAGGTGTGGCTGCTTCCATAAAGGGGAAGAACGTAGAGAGTATATAAAATTTGGGCCAAAACAACAGTATCTTATCAGGGTGAATGCCGAATGTAAATTAATTTTGGAGTCTGTCCGAAATGTCGTTGAATTTTTTTATAATTTTTTAATAATTTTTTAATAAAATTTTTTAATAATCTTATTCATTTAGTTAATTAACTTGAAACTTGGCACAAATACTTGCCTAAGCAAGTAATAAAGTTTATCATTCTTAGTTTTTCCTCCAGAGGGAAGGGTAGAGGGGGAGGGGAGCAGGGGAGGAGGTATTGAGGAGGGGAAGCGGAGGGTTAGGTGAGGAGGGAGAAGGGGAGGATGATCGAGGGAGGGAGAGAGGGATAGGAGGGTGTGAGGGGATGGAGGTGGAGAGGGGGAAGAGGGGGAGAAGAGGAGTTGGTGAAGGTAGAGGGAGTGGGGAAAGCGGTGAAGGGGACGTTAGCGGGAAGGGGATGTGGTGAGGGGGGTAAGAGGAATAGGGGAATGGGGAGAGGGGAGGTGAGAGGGGGTGATAGGGGGTGACGAGTGCCTTTACACCTTAAAGTTGCTCTTTGTATAGCACTGATTCGTTGAAGAGAGATTGACTTAAGACTTTTGACTGATTGATCGTAGAGCGCGGAGAGGTGGAGAGGGATAAGACGGTGTAGTGAGGAGGGAGGGTATAGTGAGTGGGGAGGGTATGAACAGGGGGATGAGAGAGAGCGGAAAAGTTGGCGAGGGTACAGGGGGAGGGGAAAGTGGTGAAGGGGGTGTGAGAGGGAGTGAAAGAGGGAAGGGGAGGTTAGCGAGAAAAGGATGTGGTGCGGGGGTGAGAGGGAGAGGGGGAGGGGAGGGGTGCGGGGGGCCAGTGAGGGGGATGATAAGGGAAGGTGAGACAGGTGTGAAGGGGAGTGGGGTGCCGCGAAGCCGCGGGAACAAGCTAGTTCCTTATAAATTAACATATATATATGTATAAAGTATAAAACAAAATTTGTGGTAATAAATATAGCATTTCACTTCACTTGCTTGTCCTTGCGCTGTCCTTTAGTACTTGTCCATGAAGGCGACTAAACACCACGTCCTGCGGCCAAAAGTTTTCTTCCTAGACAACGAACAGATAACAATCAATCGCCTGAAGGGTTTTCTACCAGTCCTTAGAGTGATGCAGAGACAAAACATGGCAGGTGCAACATCCCTCATGTTGATAACTCGAAAAATAATAAATACGGAAAACATAAGTAGGTACCTATAACAAGCCGCACGGCCAATTCAGTAATAATACCAAATCCATCACGCTATCGTGAGCCGGTGAAAAAACCGATTGGCTAAGTTTTTCCTGTTATGATATTAAATGCGTTGCGCTATATTTGTCAACAACCAAGAGTGATGGATCGTTTATAATTTATTTCTTCGTATGGATGCCACCCGCTTTACAAGCAGCGTCAGCAAAATTGGCTCCTTGGGGACTTTTTCTCCAATTATCGGTGAACGTCGGGGTCGGCATTGTTGATCGGTATAAAATACGATACGAAAACCTATCTTTGTGCGCACCGAAAGTATATTAAAGCGATAAGGGTAAACAAATTGCAATACTTGTGGGCCTTATTACCCGTCACATCAATCATAGAACCCCAGAAGTATACGGTTACGTTGCTAACGTTTCGTTTCGAGTATCTCAATCGCGGAGCGGTCGTAAAGGTATGTTGTGAGCGGTGATTTTAATAGGTTGTCGGGATGTAACTTATACCTGTGTAGTTACAGTCTTCCTACATAATGTAGGGATAACATCCAGGATTAATTTTTATTTAGTGGACCTGTATGAAAAGGTAGGATCGTTAAAATGGTTAATAAGTTTTAGTTTGTTTTTTCTTTCTTGAAATTTTCAGACACGTTATTATTATCAGCATTAAATGTTTCTGTCTATAGGTACTCTTATCCTACTCTACGTAAACAGGTACGTACTCAGAACATCTACTTCTGTCGTCTGACCGCTGCAAGTCGAGGAAATTAGGTTTTCGCCGACTGATGTTATCAGGTGTGTGGCCAAGTGGATGCGGCGTCTGCCTTAGTTATCTAGGTGATAGTCTGACTGAATAAACTTATCTTATCTTACTGACTGGACTGTAGTTTAAGCTTTGAATCTAAAATAAACTTTTCATTGTGGAAAAGTGAAAATAAAAATAAAAAAGTAACGAGCATGAAGCTTACTTAACATAAAAAGTAACCTATCCAGACAACAGAAAAAAGGACGGAAAGAAAACTCTATTAATATCGCGTTTAATCATGAACGCCACAACAAAAAGACAGGAGAAGACTTTATGAGCAACCTGTTTACAGTAGCAAATAATAAAAAAAAAAATGTAATCGACGGCGTGACGTCACAGGCCAGTGAGCCGGAGCGAACGCGCCCGCCGCCGCCCGCAACGCTCCGCAAATACGAGAGATAGCCTCGCCCGGAAATTCAATCAGCTAGCACCGAGATTCGATCAAGATTGGGGTAATTAAAATACCTTACTTTTTACCTAAACACACTTTTATAAACCAAATACTGCTAGTATAGAATTTCACGCCCAAACCGGAAGTAATACAGTTTCATTTACGATTTCAATTCCAACTTTGATATCGATATGATTGCCAATGCCGTTGAGTGCTGAAAAGGGTTTTAATACGTAGGTTCTCGTAACACGTTAGAGAGTATAGATGGATTTGACTTCTAATTACGATACCGTTATCCCACACGGGTCCGATAGTTAAAAGGGAACGTGAGACCGAGGTGGCTCTCGACTTATTTATTGTCCACTATAGAAATTCAATATGGAGTCGATCCGACGACGCGGTAGAAGGTAATTAAAAATACGTCACTCGCAGCCGACCTTTCAATTCGTGCATATGTCGAAATTCGGAATGAATCATTTCCCGTTTATATTTCTACGTTACCGTCGAAGCCGACTCCTATTTATTGTTAGCTGATGGGAAAATACCGCGGCTTTTTGTTAACTGCGGTTAACGAATATAAATATGTCGATAGGTGTCGCCATTGTTGTCAAACATCCTGTTGGCTCCCATTTCGTGTATTGCGTGCAGTAACTAGACTGTTATTGTTGTGCAATGATCAAATGCGATGCTGTGGCACCTAATCAGTTTGATTACTCGTCTTGTTTGCTCGTTGGCTGTTGGCTGGTTGGTTAATACTATAAACGGTAGTTTATTACGAGTAATTTTGGCATTGGGATTGGCGTGAAATATGGATTTGGCAATTTCAGCACTTAAGTCATCTTCAGCGTTGATAAACACTATTTGATATATGAAAGTAACTTTTAGACACGAAAGAAAAATTGAAAGTAAATATGTTATTCATTCTGTATACGATAAACTCACAGGAGAACCGGAGAACCCTTGCAAATTCGCGAACGATTGCAATTGCAAGGGGCGGAAATTCGATGATTTGATCAATGGGGATGGGTGTTCCCGGTGTTCCGTGTTAGTTGTCAGGGCACTTTGGGCGCGTACAGGAAACTGATGCTACCTGACTTTATCATTGGACATATTGGTGTAATTCTTTAGGACTATGTGTATGATGTCATTTCTAGAAAGCTCTTTAGAAAAGATTGAAATGAATAATTGTGATAAAAGGGAGATTTTTGTATTGAATCAAAAATCTTAAATAGGTATAGTACCATCGGTAGACCGACACAAAATGTCTAACAACAAAGGTCCTGTATCAATGTTGTAATGTAATAGTGCTCAATATCGAATCCTTTCAGATACAATACAATTCCTTTGTTATAACTATCAAGATCTCCCGACCAGCTGATGTGAATTTACCGTTAGGTAGCTAACAGTATCTATCATATTGATATCTCTAGAAATAATAGTATTATCTGGAGCATTATTTCGTCACCAGGGAGATGTCTTATTATTCACTGAACGGGAACGTCTCTATTTTGGTTTACGAAATGAACTTTAGGGTACACCCTAAAGGGGTATTTCCTGACTCCAAGGGGAGACATGCATATTAATGGTGTTAATAAAACACATCCGTTAATTGTAGACAGTAATTTTGCGATTTAATATTTAATAACAGGATTGTTATGTGAATCTATTTGAGCCATAAAATCCTTATAGACAAGACTATTAGGTAAGTACTATATATTTTCCCCAAAACTTGCTTTTTACATTGTTTATTTTATTTTGTTGTCCTTTGCGTCATGTTTACCGCAAATAAACGTATTTTCTTTCTTTCTTTCTTACTACAAAGTATTGATCCTCAGATTTTTTTTTTCAACTACAATGTTTTTTATTTCAGTTCAGAAGATAATAATTGCATAATTTAAAAGCTAACCGTCCTTAAATAATAATAATAATATGTACAAGTACATAAAAAAGAGCGGAAATAATCATAAGGCATCAAAAAATTCCTTACAAATAGAACGTTTTAATGCAACTACACAATTCTAAGAAAACCAAAATATAAGTTCAGTTTAAACTCCTTTTTCTCGAGACAAAACATTACCGAACAATAATCCAGCCTATAACACTACTATAATAAGCCTAAAGAATATTATTAAATCTCCAGACTTACGAGCGTGTCACACGTTCACACGAGTTACGTGGCGTACAGGCAATAAGTTGGAAATATTGAATGACCTGAGGTAATACATTAGTGGGGGACACATCTGGTCATCGCCGACGAGTGCTGCGACCTGATTTATTCTTCGTATCCATCACTGGGCCGAGTACAGCTGAGGCGTCTTGTCTCCCCTCTTTCACTTTAATCGTTCCGCACTTTTAGAATGACCCGCTGTCTCGTGGCTATCTGCTTAATGTATTGCGTTTGGGCAGGCTTTTTGTCTTTTGAGTCATTTAGAAATAGATAGGTATGTCAGCTAAGAGTATCTCTCGGGATTTAGCTTCTCTGTCCTATTTAATTTAGTCCATGAGAATTTGAACCTCATTGGTTCGCTTAATACTGGTGAATACAATGCAGGTTACACTTCAAATAAAATTATCTGAAACTAGGAACCGAGAAGATGAGCTAGACAATGTGCCTCAAAACATTTAAAATGCACGCAAAAGCAAAATGAATAAATGTATGTTTCGTAGATTCACCTGTCCGATTAAATTCCCGGCGGCTAGCGCCCCAGTCTAATTTAGCGTTAGTGGCACAAATTCGTTTAACATTTAAATTATATTCTAGCTGCCGATTCAAACAACTGTGTCCTGAATTAATAATGTCGAAAATATTTAGTGGCACACAATTTCGCTAGATTTTCAGATTGCAATTTGCATGTTAAACGTCAATCCGGCGGCGATGCGTCGGGCCCTATCGCTGAATATTAATGCGACTACGAGATTTTGTTTTACTTTGTGGAAATTCGATTATGATGCAAAGTAGGTGACAGTGAAGAGAAACTAACGTATAGGCACACACCTACCCGCCGCCGGCGCCGAGTCGACCTCTGTTCTAAGCCAAGCTCGACAAAGTCACACCTAAGTCGCGTTTCAAATCACGAAAGATTTAGGATGATCAGATGAGCTATTTTCGGTAATACACTTATCTAATAAGAATTTTATGAGTTAATATTTCATTAGGTTGAGTCTGAAATCCATTATGAGAAAGTTTTAATCCGCCCGAGGCTCGTGTTGGTACGTATGTACTCGTACACTTAGGTCGGTGCACGCCGCTAATGTCGCACGATTTACTGTGAAATCTAAAGTTATGGATACCGTAACTGCATAAATTTTGTCGAATGAAATTATGAGATTAATGAATGTTTTATGTCATGTCGAGGCAACGTTTTTAATAGGCAGACAGATAGACGATAATGCATGATGTCCGGGAAATGAAAGTGAAACATGCGATGTTAAAACTTTGTGAAGCTTATGGGAGTAATGAAGTTAACTGAAATGAAGCTTGATTATGATAGTTGTTAATGATAAAATGAATTCAAATAGCCATTTTGAATGGTTTTATAACATAACATAACATGACGCCTGTAATCCCCGTAGGGTTATGCTTTTATTTTGCATGTCTGTGAGTGATATTTGAGTATCCATAAACAAAAGAAAGTATTAGGTCCTTATCTATGAAACTCGATTTTTGATACCGGTGGTCTTAGTGCGAGTTTTTACACTTACTCGATCGCGTTTACGTTAACGTTACCTTACGTCAATTTGTATAGAAAATTTGCGATTCCCATTATAGTCACCAGACGGCGCTTATTCAATTTCAATACAAACTGACGTTTACTTTAACGTGATCGAGTAAGTATAAAAACTCGCACTAAGGCCTCTGCTAGCTAGAGTGAAGGTCTAGTCACTTTTGAAGATTTAAATTTTCTTTTTTTTCCGCGCTTTGCTTTCGTTAGGTTGCCTTCAACCTCTCCTTAGAAGCAAAGGTATAAAGCCGATAAACAGCCTAATATGAAAAATAGAAAATTCAAATATTTTTGAGTTTAGAACACAAATAGATGTTGATTTGTTCATAAACGTTTTTTTATTGTAATAATCATGGTTTTTGATGATATTCTATTTATAAACATTATTTAAATGTTCAAAAAATATTAACACCGTAAAGACGCTTAACTCTTTGCCGAGATTAAAAAAATCATTCACCATTCATTCAATAGAGACGGTGTGAATAGAGGCATTGAACCAATTTGGACTAAGTATAGGTATACATTATCTGTGGCAATTTTTATTCCCGCACACGTGTTGGAAAATGAAAAATCGCACGTGTGTGAAAAAAAATCAAATTAATTTTTATAATATAGATAGCATGATATTTTTTTTTAAATCAGATGTTCATTTGTCTTCCCGACGTTCGATTATTCTTTGATATCGATGTTTCTGTAAACATGGGAAAATCGAATGTGCGCGCTATTTTCCCAGAGTTCCGTCGTGGCACCGACGCAGCACAGACATTACGCAATAGTATGTGAACGCACGGTGCGGTTTTGGTTTGATCGCTTCCGTTCTGGAAATTTTGATCTCAACAATGAGTCCCGGGGCAAAATTTCAAATCCAATGAGGCGGTAAAACGCCTTTATAAAATTAATTGATTCCCTTCCCCAGTATTTCTACAACAGAGGCATCAACGAACTTTTATTATAACGGCAAAAAAATATAAAACAATCACACTAATATTATAAAGGCGAAAGTTTGTGAGTGTGTGTGTGTGTGTGTATGTTTGTTACTTCTTCACGCTCAAACGGCTGAACCAATTTGGGTGAAATTTGGTATACAGATAGCTTATACCCTGGATTAACACATAAGCTGCGTTTTATCCCGGTCTACGCGGGTGAAACCGCGGGGCGCAGCTAGTAATAAATAAAAAGACTAGGAAGGTAACAAATGCTCATAATTCTATGCTATTTGGCAGCCTAATAAAAAAATTCAGATTCAGACCAAAAGCCCAATTGAATGTTAGACCCGCTTACATAATGTACGTTGTGGTACCTACATGGATTTGATCATACATTACTTATGTCTGTCACTTCTACTTCGTTCAGATGGATGAAATAACGCAAATAATACCCATATATTTATTTATACAGACGTGTGAAGGCCTTACAAAACCCTGTGGAAGTTGAAATATTAGTATACGACTTATTATCATATTCCTGAGGCATAGGTACGCATATCTCATGGTTGGCATATTAATATCTGATGAAATGTTGGCGGATGTATTGGCCAAACTTGTTGGCTTGACTTGGTGGAGTTTGTGTTTGTATCGCTTGGCCAATTTTAGTAGTTTATAGGTAAGATAAGAAATAGTATAGGATGTGTTTCAGTGTACCATAACATTAATTTTAACTTAATTGACTTATTATAAATGTTTTTAAACGACTTATACGAGTACTAGTATCTTCTGTACCTTTTTTAGGGTTCCGTACCTCAAAAAGAAAAAACGGAACCATTATCACTTTGTTGTCCGTCTGTCTGTCTGTCGGTCTGTCTGTCTGTCTGTCAGTCTGTCAAGACGTCAAGACCCTTTTTCTCAGGAACGCATGGAGGTATCAAATTGAAATTAATATCAAATACGTAAGACTATGGGACTCTTGGAGTCCTAAAAAACTCAAGCTTCTATGTCAACGCAATAAAAACATACGGCCATTTATGCGACATATTTTGATACTCGCAAGTAAATCAAAACCTACAGGGCATTTCCCGTTGACCTACAATAATGAAATTTGGCAAAAAGCAAGGTATCACAGCACAAGTAAAGAAAAAAGTCTGAAAAATGTTAATTTATAATTCTATCGCATAAAAAAAAATCAAGTCGGTCAGTCTGTCAAGATCCTTTTTCTCAAGGACGCCTGGAGATATCAAGTTGAAATTAATATCGAATACGTAAGTCTACGGTCCCTAAGAGTTCTAAAAAAATTAAGCTTCTAAGTTAACGCAATAAAAAGATACGGCCATTATGCGACACATTTTGATACTCGCAACTGTCGCAAGTAAATCAAAACCTATAGGGTACTTCCCGTTGACCTAGAATAATGAAATTTGGCAAGAAGCAAGGTCTCCCAGCACAAGTAAAGGAAAAAGTCCGAAAATTATTAATTTGTAGTTTTATGACATAAACATTTTTTTTTTTGAGATCTTTTGTTAAGTTTGTTTTTGGTATAAATTCTTTTGAACTACGGAACCCTTCATTATGCGTGTTCCGATACGCTCTTGGCCGGTTTTTTCTGTAGGGAAATCCTCATGGATACCCTCCATCTGGATAGAACGGAGGACTATGTCAGACTCCTACCGACTAAAATCCCACTGTTCCTTGCAGTACCATGAGTCGGGGGCCTGGGAGATACTTCCCACGAGTTACTACTAGTACTCGTATATGGCAGTCAATCAATCTGCTTAGCCTTTTCCCAACTATGTCGGGGACAGCTTCCAGTCTAACCAGATGCAACTGAATACCAGTATTTTACATGAAGCGACTCACATCTGACCTCCACAACCCGGTCACTGATACCCCTTAGCAAGACTGGTTGTCTGCAGTCTTATAGGGTTCTGACTACCCGTATCGACTACCAAAGATCTACGCATGACAGTTGGGACCAACGGCTTATCGTGCTTTTCAAGGCACGGAGGGGTGTCGATATGTAATGGATGGTCACCCATTCACGAAGCGACCGCGGCAACCGTATCTTAACTTTCGTTCGACAAATATAATCACAGTCAAACGGGTCGAACGAAAGTTGCTGTTAAGCAGTGTATTGCAAAATAAATATCTCTTTAAAGTATCATCGCACTGATAACTCATGAGGAAAGTCTTATAAATTATTCCTTCTGTAATACGGCTCTAAAACCAAGGCGTTTACTATAGATAGTGTGATTTTTTTCTCAAGAACACCCCTAAACTATCCGTAATGGTGTTTGCTCCTCGGAGGGAGAGGTCAACTACTATTTAATCTAGCGTGAATGATTTATTGATGTTTTGAAATACTGTAGGTGAAGACACTGTGACCCCACGATAAAAAATAAATAAAGTCACATTTAAAATCTTTAGGAGAGCCAAGAAACATAAAGATATTTTAATGTCTCCATTAAAAAATTAAATTAGTGGATATAATTAAAATTAATCACGGGTGTAAGACGGCCTGGACGCCGAAGCTTATAAAAAGTGGATTTTTTGCGTGTTGATCAAAATATACGCCTCTCTTAATGAAATTACGCAAAAGTTTAACCACCTGTTCCGAGAGGGATGAACACGGCTCGCGGGTGGATGGGGTGCGGGGATGACACCGGCTCTTGCCGAAATTTACCTACTTGCTTTAATTAGCCTTGTGTAGGCTTACGGACGGTCATTTTTCTTGTTTAGCCGTAATTGATAAAGGGCGCGCTAGCCCGCGCCGACCACATCAAACGCTGCACCCAACATTCCCGTGTTTACATGCCAACCACAATTTATGGCCTCTCCAATAATACACAAAAGTATATGACCACTGCCGCCGCTGGTACTTATTGTACAGTTGTAGGTACCTACTACATTAAATCATTTTCTAGTGAGCTTTTCAATTTGTCTAAAGCATTCAGCGTTTATATCGCGGCTACATACATACATACATACATGATATCGTGTTTACGTATAAAATTTACATACAACCATGCTTTTAAGTGGATTGAATGAAAATATTAACAAATTGGCCTGCAGCTGGATTAAACAGTAAATTCTCATATCCTCATATTAACGTTTCCCCTTCGGTGAAGGGTGACTGGCCCTGTAGGTCTGCGAAGGGGATGCAACCTCAGCAATTGCGTTAAATCAGCAGCACTATTGGATTAATATCTTACCTTCCTTACCGTAGCTTTCACTCTATAAAAATCGATGTATCTACAGTCAAGTTTCACCGACAACTGTGTCTACAGATACGCAAATAAATTTAGTTGTAAGTTTTCTCGGGGTGATCGATAAGGTCGAGTGATTTGATTTGGTCGTCGAAGGCCCGACTCGACGAGTTTCTTTTTGAGGGAGGCGCCCGCGCGGCCGTGCCTACAGAACTGTCGCAAGACCAATACTGCGAAGGAAATTAGTTTATGTAAAATGTAGAACAGGAACGAAAAATATCTAAAGGAAAAGTGTAGCTCAGGGAATATTGAAATCAATTCAGTTTGCCTGTTACTCCTGCGTTATAAGAAGTCATTTTTGAGAAATAGAATTACAATGAAAGGAATCCGGGGGCTTTTATTTTTATAGACGGAATATTAAAAGTGAATTAAGATGGTGAAGCTGCATTAAAAGATTTGGCGTGAGTAGAGTCTATGCAAATGTGGGTACATCTACTTGGTGCGTTATTTGCATAAACAATTAAAATATCAATTGCTCGGTAATCGTTTCGGTGAACCAACAAATTTCAATTAAAGCTCTAACTGTGGATGTGGAAAATTCATGCCATATTCAGATTTAATTAAAATTTTCATACATAATAGATTTACTGGCATACATTTCGGCAGATGTGAGGTTCATTTAGCAATATGTCTAATTGTGCTGCTTGAAGAAATAATTAAGTTTCTAGGTGCGTAGTACAAATAGTAGGTATTATTACCTATGTAGATAAAAAATGTAGGCCGGTGGTTGTTTATTAATAAGCTAAAGGCAACAAAGGGTGGTACGTGGTTCATTATTTCAGCATGCATAATAATAAGCTTTCACAAATAATGTGATGCACTATTTGATCGGTTAATTTTCACGGACATGACTGAATAATTTAGCGAATTAAATATGTACTGTGGCATTATCGTATCGAGTAATGATATACGCTGCATCAATTAATTGATTATTACATAATTACCTACATATTATGAGTTATGATACTGATCTGAGTTCAAAGCAAAATGTAGAATAGATTTTTTTATCATCCAGGCGAAAAGTCGGTGAGTGACTAGTGGTTTTGAATTAATAGCATCGGCGCGTGGCTTCGCCCGTGTGGTATGTCAATAAAAAGTAGCCTATGTCCTTTTTCAGGGTTTAAAGTATCTCCATACTAAATTTCATCAAAATTGGTCTAGCCGTTTAGCCATGAAAGCGTAACAAACAAACTCACATTTGCGTTTATAATATTAGTTATGATTGTTCCAGATGAATCAAAATGCAACACGTATTGACATGATCTACATTGTTTTGCACCCTAATTGCGTAAACACTATCGATCGGTATTTGAATCATTTTGAAACAAATTGCAAATCCATTGCTTCATATGTTCGAAAAATTTGGCTGCTTTGCGTAAATAACGCAATGAATGTTGTTGAACTGTCAAAATTAAACCAATTCTGATTGATAATGTGTTACGCAATTAGGGTGCTGATTTAACTCATCTTTAATTTACCTGCACACTGACACAACTTTGAATATTGCAAGCCTGTATTAAAAAGAAAAGCTTGACATCTGAATGTAATGTATTTATTAGTGGAACATTAAATTATGCAAAGTCATGGCGGCCTGCCAAGACTTAAGGCTGCGTTCAAATGCAGCCGCTGCGCATCCAATTATATCACAACCCTAAAATATTAAAGGATGCATCTTGAATACAAATTGCTCAATCAATACGTGTCTATGAGGAAAATCTTTGGCATAATCAGCCTATAATGTTCCTACTGCTAGGACACAGGCCTCCTCTCAGGTGAGTGAGTGTGGGCCGTAATCCACTACGCGGGCCCAGTGTGAGCTGGTGGATGTCACAACATGTCTTCGAATTTTTGGTTCTAGGACATGCCGTTTCCTTACGATGTTTTCCTTTGCCGTTTTGAGAGCAGTGGTGATGAAATAATTTGCACAAAGTAAAGCGCCAGCCTGGGTTCGTACCTACGAGGTTCCCACTGGACCACCACTGCTCTCAAAAACTTTGGAGTTGCAGTGAAATATTAATTAAAGTATGAAGACAGAATGTTGCTTGTCTCTTGTTTTGATTATGTAGATTATAAGCCCCCTATTCATAAAAGTTTCACAAGAGCAAACCGTGCACTAAAATGCTCCGTTATTGAAATTTACTATTACAATTTCAAATTCATAAATGGTAGCAAAAATATATTGGTTTTCCAACTATCATATTTACATATTTCTTTAAAATTAATTATGCCCGTGGTTTGTTTGTTATACATTGTTAAACTATGCAATACCTTATTTTCAATTATCACAAAAACCGCTACTATTAAAATGCAAACATAACCGGAAAACTAAATTCTCAATTCTACTTACAAAACACTTAAAACGAACACCTACGCTAGTGAAGCGATTGTATTAATTAATTCTCCATAGCTGTATTGATACCTACGCTCATAGATTTTGGTTGGATCGCTTTCAGGCACTATTAGATGCGGCTTGTCGCAAACTTGTATGAGGAAAGTTCAGTGGTGTCCATTACACGTCTCATTACACCGTCGGTGGCCTGTCATGTGCTAGCTGCTACCAATAACAGTGTGCCAATAAAACTCACCCGACGTTATCATAGCCGTGTCAAGTGTAGCTCGTACCTTAGTTTCCAGCTAAAAACTTGGTACGATGTTAACTCATTTTGTGTCTAGACTATAATGTCACTGGAATTGGGTACATTTATTGTGTATCCTTTTCTTTAGTTTTGCGTATATTTTTGTAGCTGTGGCTGCTACTTCACACGCGTGGAGTTCTTTATTCAATATACATTCCGTCAGGTGCCTTATATTCAGACACTATGTAGTAGAATTATTTACAGAATATACCTTTTAGTTAAAAAGCAATTATTTGAAAAACTGAGTAGGTTGAGTGTATGAATTAATATGTGGGAGGAAGACACACGAACTACGCTTTGTCAAATTAACTTCTTCTCTGAGAACTGCCACTCCTATTTCTCAACGCTACGTGATAGATCTAAATTAAAAAGAAAAGCCCCGCCTATCTACTTGTTACAACACACACAGTCATACATTAGAAATACGAAATAAAACGTGTAATATCCGAACGTTGCGGAATCAAACCGCCCCAGGAGAAATACTCCGCCATTACCCATGTGACGGGAACTTGTAATTGGTTTTTTGTTTCTATGTAAATTTCCATCTGGCTTGTGAGATTAAAGGCTCTTGTTTAAGATATGTTTGCATTAAAAGCCCTTGTATGTCATGATCTGAGAACGTTACGGTCAAAGGCTTAGATTTTCTTTAAGACTTACATGGACTGGAGTCTATACCTATACCTACGTACCTTCCGTTTGTCGAAGTAAATTGTTTTCAATAGCATCGCATTATTGATTTGAAATACCCTTTTCTTTAAAAGGCAAATTAATATTACCTACTGTAAACAAAACCATTCTGGGTAAATTTTAATTTTTTAGGGTTCCGTACCTCAAAAGGAAAAAACGGAACCCCTATAGGATCACTCGTGTGTCTGTCTGTCCGTCTGTCACAGCCAATTTGCTCCGAATCTAATGGACCGATAAAGTTGAAATTTGGTACATATATGAATTTCTGTGACCCAAACACGGACGGGTAAAGTAAATAAATGAATTTTGAATATAGAGGTCACTTTTAAGGGGCAAATAAGAAAATTAAAAAAAAAGTTTTGCAAACTACACCATGTGGCATTTCAAATGAAAGGGGTTACTATGAGCGTTTCAAATATATATTTTTTTATAATTTTAAAATAAATTGTTTTAAAGTTATTTAAGAAAATAGACGAAAATTTACCATTCCCCCCCTTATCTCCGAAACTACTGAGCTTAAAATTTTGAAAAAAATACAGAAAATAGATCTTTACCCGTAAATTACAGCAAAACCTATAAGAAGTCTGTGGTCTTAAAATAACATGGTAAATCTATCAATATTGTGAGTACAAACTTACATTTACAGTTGGAATGTATGGGAGAACATGTTTTTCAACTACAATTATAAGTTTGTTCTTAAGATAAATTCATTCCAACTGCGGAACCCTTCATTGTGCGTGGTCCGACACGCACTTGGCCGGTTTTTTGTCATCGCATAAGCTGATAAATTATTATGCCAGGTACGTTATTCAAAACATCACCTTTGCTTAGGTAGGTAATAACACAAATTAATAATTAGTTAAATTAACTATAGTTATCTACTGAAGTATCAAATATAATTTCGCTAGTAATATTAATCAGATTGTAACGTGATAGTCATGATTGCTTTAATTGCGTTATCACATCAATTGCTTCAATCATTAACCGAAAAATTTTTAATTAGGTAACTGAATTACCTGTAAAATAACTTCATACTTTTTATAAGCTCCTGTACACACATAAAGTTTATCTTTCTAAACTGTACCTACTACCAATATAAAAACAAAGTGAGCTAAGAAATAATTTAGTTTAATTTTCAAGCTAAAGAATTATTATTTTGCATATTTTGCAATGAAAGTGAAACAAGATGCTTGCCTGCAAAAGATAGAGGGGCTAAGAAGGTAGTCTGAAAACCAGCTAGCCTAAGGCAATGTTATGTCTACGATGTGCACATTGTGCACTGTCAACATTCGTTGAGTTTGCAAATTTTGTCGGCCTGCAAATTGTTTACATTATAGTCAATTAAATGAGCCAAAACTATTCATAACTTTTTACAGGTATAGTGTTGACATTACACAATGAGTTTTGTGAATTTTTAGTACACTTTTCTTTATTAGTGTTCCGTGCCCGAAGGGTGCCTTAAGGAACCCTGTTAATAAGCCTCCGTTGACCGTCTGTCAGCGGGCTGAAGAGCTCGTGGCTAAGTAATAACAGCCGCATAGGTCGATCCATCAGGTTAAGCTACGCTTGCCGGGGTTGTCCGTGGATGGGTGACCATCTTTACATACCAAGACTCCTCCGTGTCTCGGAAAGCACGTTAAGCCGTTGGTCCCGGCTGTCATTCGTGGATCTTTGACAGTCGTTACGGGTCGTCAGTAGCCCGAAAGTCTGACAACCAGTCTTATCAAGGGGTATCGTAATACCCAGTCACTGGGTTGTGGAGGTCAGACAGGCAGTCGCTCCATGTAAAATACTGGTATTCAGCTGCATCCGGTTAGACTGGAAGCCGACCCCAACATAGTTGGGAAAAGGCTAGGCAGATTGATTGACCGTCTGTCAGCGGGCTGTATCTCATGAACCGCAACAAGTAGACAGTTGAAATTTTCTCAAATTGTGTATTTTTATTGCCGCTTTATCAACAAATAATAAAAATAAAATAAAGTTACAAATTAAAGGGAGAAACCCAAACCAGAAACGTGTTTTTTTTAACTAAAGTATTTTTTTAAACGTGTAGTGTCAAATATTTGGGCAATTTTTTATCAACCTTAAATGTCGCAATGTCTCCCCATAGCTTTACACGGTTCCTTGTGATCTCCCGTAAACGCATCTTAGTCTTCTTCTTTGTTTTTTTTTAATTACGAATGTTTTATAGCCTTTCATCTAACACTTCCCACTTGGTATCGCGTCAACCTTTGACTGACAGCCCAATTTATCAAAATAGTGTGAAACCAATAAATGCAGCAACATGACGTCTAATATATTGTCTGGCGATAGATATCTGCTTACAAGGGATGATTTTGAAACAATTCAGTCTTGTGTGACAAATGCTGGCCATTGATTTTGTATGCGGTCCCAAGTTGGGGGGACAACTGGGCCCCATCAACTTGAATGGCCCAGCATGGCGGAGCGGTGCACACTGTGAAAGGCCACAATCTGGCAACATCCGACAGACACGATTATTTTGTTCGTTTGTTTTTGATGCTCGATATTGTGTCTATAGGCAATTTGGTCTTTCATCATGTAGCTTGTATAGTGCTTATCTGCTTTAATAGTATATAAATTGGCAATGGGATTATAAATATGTTTGACGTGTAATAATACATTTTGATACAAGTGGAGAATTTTTGTTATTGCATTCGAGGCGGAATTAACTCCCGAGCCGTAGGCGAGGTTGTTTTTGAACCGAGAACTGCAATAACAAATGTCCACGTGTATTAAACGACCGTTTTCAATACACTTTTGAAGAAATAAAATAAAATAACGAAAAATATTTTTGTCATGAACTATTAACACTATTATAACTATGATTTAAATTTTCTTTTTTTTTTCGTGCTTTGCTTTCGTTAGGTTGCCTTCAACCTCTCCTTAGAAGCAAAGGTATAAAGCCGATAAACAGCCTAATATGAAAAATAGAAAATTCAAATATTTTTGAGTTTAGAAAACAAGTAAATGTTGATTTGTTCATAAACGTTTTTTTTATTGTAATAATCGTGGTTTTTGATGTTATTCTATTCAAAAATATTATTTAAATATTCAAAAAATATTAACGCCGTAAAGATGCAAATCTTTATGCCGAGATTAAAAAAAACATTCACCTCCGAATAGAGACGGTGTGAATAGAGGCATTGAACCAATTTGGACTAAATATATAAGTTATCTATGGCAATTTTCATTCCCGCACACGTGTTGGAAAATGAAAAATCGCACGCGTGTGAAATATATTGCATTGTGAACCTAATCGTAGTGCGATATGACCCAGTTTTCGAGGAAGTGTATTGAAAAATCATTTATCATGGAATCTTAACCTTATTTTAGCAAGCACCCAGTTAGTCAGAGATGAGACAGGATTTGCACTGCCTCCGACCACCGAGAAACTTTGCATTCCTGAAATAATTTGTCGTACCCGCTTTACTTTGCCATTCGACTTTCATACTGAATTATAAATAAAAATAAAACTTACAAGTATCTCTCTGAGCAGCTGTTGTTGACTAAACACTAAACCAGTTGAGTTTGCGCCAAGCTCATTGTGTACTCTGTGTATGTTAGCAAATAAAACAACGAGCTTTTCACTAAATGGCAAAACCATCCACAGCTCTTTCATGCTTTTAAACTGACAAATAAAAATTAAACATTTTACAGCTGTGTACAAAGGTCTACAAAATGGCGTCGAAAAATAATCGTAAAATTTGAATTAGAGCTAGGAATGAGTAGTAAAAGTTATGGCCGGAGATTGCCTGTCCACATTTTTGTTGATAGTGGTAGGTATTTGTGAAAGAGGTCCAAGTTTACAGGCCCCGCTTGTCTAATGGAGCCGTGGCCTTCCGGCGGCAAGTCCAAGAGGCATTTAATCTTGGCTGAATTATGTGTTGATGACGGAAACCCGGAGAACGCTCCCTGTCCGCGCCCCAGTCATTTTACTTTTTATTATGTGCCTGTTTGGTCGGTTTATGCATTTATTTAGTGGCTTCATTTTACTTTTATAATTAATTTTTGGGTAGGTTTTGTGGTTTTATTTTAATTGTATTTGTAATCTCTATCTAGTCCTACCTATTGTGCCTACTAATCCTATTTTTACTACGATTATTTATACGAGATTTTGTTCAAATAACCAATACGATCCCTTCGCTTAAAATGCTTTTTTGGACCAAGAAAGACCATGATTACGAAATGTGTTCACATTTATTAAAATTTTACTCATCTAAATATATGTATAAAAGAAGAAACTTACTGACTGACTGACATATCGACGCACAGCCCAAACCGTTGGGACTAGAGATTACAAATTGGGCACGTAAGTTCCTTATGAGGTCTAAGGGTGCACTAAGAAAAGATTTTTCAAAATTCACCCTCTAAGGGGGTGAAACGGGGGTCCAAAGTTTTTATGAAAAATCTTATTCCTTGAGTTAATAGACTTGAAACTTGACACGAATATTTATCTAAGTAAATTATAAAGTTTTTCATTTTTAGTTTTCCTAAACTACCCCCTTAAGAGGGATTGGAGGGTGTCAAAGATTGTATGGAGGAATTTTAACGCACGGTCTGATTAACTCGAAATTCAGTATTATACTTAAGACCAAAAATGAAGAAAACGTGTATCAGGGTTTTTCGAAAATCAACCCCTGAGGGGGTGAAGAGGGGTAGTCAATTTTACAGGGCAGGTTGTTCTGCGGGGCTAGATTAACTTGAAAATTGGTGTAAATAATCTTTCAGCCAAGTTACGGAAATATACCAAACAGTTTTTTAAATTCCACCTCTGTGGGGATGAAAACAGGGAATATAGTTTATATGAAAAATCTTATTCATTTGGTTAATAAACTTGAAACTTGGCACAAATACTTGCCTAAGCAAGTAATAAAGTTTGTCGTTATAGTTTTTCCCCCAGAGGAAAGGGTAGAGGGGAAGGGGGGAAGGGGAGGGGAGGTAACGAGGGGAAGGGGTGGGGGTATTGAGGAGGGAAAGGGGGAAGGGGAGGGTGTGGTGAGGGGAGAGGGAGAGGAGGGGTGTTGAGGAAGGAGAAGGGGAGGATGATGGAGGTAGGGGGAGAGGGATAGGTGGGTGTAATGAGGGGGATGGAGGTGAAGAGGGGAGTGGGGGACGGAGGGAGTTGGTGAGGATAGAGGATGAGGGGAAACCGCTGAAGGGGGTGTGAGAGGGGAGGGGGAGGTTAGCGGGAAAAGGATGTGATGAGGGGGTGAGACGGAGAGGGGGATGCGAAGGGGGAGTGGGGTGAGAGGGGACGGTGTGGGGGATGATAGGGGAAGATGAGGGTTGGGAAGGGGAGGGGGGTTAGAGGGAAAGGGGCAGAGGTGATTCATTGAAGAAACATAGCCCGACAGAAATGACCGAAAAATAGAAAGTCGGAAACTAGGAACGGCACAAAAAATAGGAGTAAATTCCCGACGGGCGTTGGAGCTGACACATACACTTTTTTTATTTGTTTGAACGCGCTAATCTCTTGAACTACCAGGCGGACTTTAATAATTATTTTTGCAATTGATAGGCCAATCCTTAAGGAAGGCTATATGCATATTTAACGTCATTCTAGGACTCTTAGGTGCCGAGCAAAAAGAAAAAAAGTCAGAAAGAACGCTAAGCGAAAACGAAATAATAGCGTGGGCAGGCAATGCGATGCGACGGGGCGGGTCGGGGGAACAAGAAATTTCAACAGCAAGGAATTTCAGAATGTTGGCAGAAGCTATGTCAATATGTAATAAAAAAATTCCTGACTGACTGACTGACTGACGCATCAACGCCCAGCCCAAACCCTTGAACCTATAAAGCTCAAATTTTGCACAGACGTTCCCTTTATAATGTAGACATGTTTTTGTTTCCGTGGGATATTTTCCGACATCCACACGGGCGAAGCCGCGGGAACAAGCTAGTTAGGTATATATATTATTCTGGACATTGCAAGTAAAGCCAGGTAATGGTGAAAAGCGCAGGAATTTCATAATTAGCAAATTTGACAATGTATGTTTGAAATCACGAAGGTAATAATACTACGTATGTTTAAAGGCCTCGCAAAATTGGTATTCAAGCATGTTTTGAACACATCTTGGATACCTGCAGAAGAAATCACAAAAAGTATTTTATTTAGAGACATCGTTTTATTTTTCCTATAATCTTTACATAAACTTCTATAACATAGAATAATTTCAGATTTTTCTGTACCTATGCAAACTTCGGACATATGGGGAACGGTATTTTTTTCCACTTTTCACTAAAAGTCGAAAACTATGCGGCCTAAAAAAAGAAAAAAATTATTGAGAATTTGAAATCAGCGCTCTTTCATATGATACCCCACATGCCCTAATATCCCCACTTCGAATTTTTAAGATCCCCTTTCAGTCTCTAGTGCAAAAAAAAATCTTTCTTATTTGCAAAATAGTCGGGCAAACGTCATCTAAAACTATTCGAAATTTCAAGTTGATAACATTAGTAGTTCTTGAGATATCCAGCTGTGACAGATGGACAGACAAACAGACAGACAGACTGAGTCGCACCATAAGGGTTCCTATTACTATTTTGGTACGGTACCCTAAAAACTCTAACAAGTAGAGCGCTCATAGTCAGACGTTTATATTTAAATGCAATTAAAGTCTTAGATGCAAATACCGATACCAGGAAAACGCTGAGCACCTAAACCCTATTACTGAAGTAGGCTACGTGTCTCCATCACCCACTAACTATGCAAACTGTAAGCCGCGCCAAGTAACAGCCAGTATTTACTCATAGTCACCAGTTACCTCGTTTATAGGTAGCAGTTTCGAGTAAAAACAAGGAGTGCGACGTAGCTGTCCGTAGGAGCGTATTCCCTGATGTAATTACTGCGAGCCTGCCTGAGCGAATCCTCTAACACAATGACCGATGTCCGATAGAAGCGTCGCCGCTCCCGCTTCAGCGTATGCCCCCGCTAGCGCTAAGCGAGTTGTGCCGCTCCATTGCACAAGTTATAGACAACGGTCTCATGCAACTAGATTATCGGAACGACTCGAAAATATTGTCGATAGTTTGGTTTTGAGCGTTGTTGACGGGCCCCCATTTACCGAAAATCTTTGAATAGAATAAATAATAGTGTTATGTGATAATGTAGCATTGATAAGGGAGTCTTCGTAAAATGGGCGATATTATTAAAATTTGCATTGTTTAGGTGTACTCGTGTATACCACACCCATACATCTTCGAATATAGGCAGAACAGTATATTGTGCACGCAAGCAGAAATTTTAATGATTTATGATTTTGATCCATTCACAATTAGTGTGAATTCGGTGTGACTATGGCTTCCTTTTTTATTTGGTTTTTATAACCTGTAAGTCTTCCATGTACTGAAATAAATAAATAAATATTATTACGAAAAGAACATACCATTTTTTTGGGTAGACTTATGTCGTACCTATTGTGGAGGAAGACGAGACATCCTGGAGGTTAGTCTACGGTTCTGAAATACATTTTCTTGGCTTTCCTTATTTTCATGGTATGTTTGAAGCATGTTTTGTACAATCTAGTGTTGTTTGATTTAAGATTTAGTAGATACCTAGATTAGGGCCAGGGTTTCTTGACAAGGCTAAGGCGACGATAACCGACTTTTAATGATTTTAAACTGAAACGTCGTCTAAATGAGCAGTGTTAATGATTTGGAAAAAAATATATGTTAAATTAGAGTATTTTTAATAACTTAATATTTTAGATTATGTTTATATTACATAGTGTAAAAACTGAGAATCACGCAAAAACTATCAAGCGTATTTTTATAAAACCTTCTCAATTTTAAAGATAATTTAATTATTTATCTTTTAATGTACGTGTTTTAATATAATACCTTTTGTTATATGTATAATAAATTAATAATGCGTCTAATTTGGGACAGCACTCCTTTATGGGCGAGTCCTATGTCTGGATGTACATACGACGCGTTTCGTGAGCTCAACATGTAACATGCAAGCTGATCACTCAAGGCCACTAGCACATATCCGCGTCTTAAGTAAAATTAATCTGACATTCTGTCAAAATTGTATAGAGTTTGCCTACATTTTTGACATTTGATTGTCGCTGGCTGACATTGCGACTTGAATTTTGACGTTTTTAATTACGAGAATTGGCCCTCTGATCACTCAAGGCCACTAGCACATATCCGCGTCTTAAGTAAAATTAATCTGACATTTTAATTATTTGATTACATTGTTTTACTTAGTTATAAAACCTTTAAAAAAATGTATAGATAAATATAAAATACATCAATAAAAATATCAATTTCATGGAAGTTGAAAATGTTATTTAGTAACTCCACAACCCCAAGCGCTGTTCTGCTGGTAATTCAATAACGCTTGCAGGCAAACGCAGTTACGGCCAATTAAAAGTATGCCACTCACTCACCGACGGATGGCGAATCGAGTTACCGCCCCTACGGGAGTGGAACCTTGAGACCGGCGCAAACAAATAACTAAGAACGCTAGGTAATTAAAGTACTCTGTACAACTATTCTCATTTGGAGGCACTCAACCGTGTTGTCATTGTACCATTAAATGAAGATAAGGTTAACATTAGAACGCGGTTTTTACAGCCCGATGGGTCCAGGCTATAAATTCTAGGAAAAAAGAATTAAGTACGGCTTTAATTACCTTTGATAACTTAAACATCTATTGTAAATAGCCTACCTAGAATTTTATTTATATATTGTGGTTGAATCCTTTTAGATCTGTCCCCAAAACGTTTTTACCAGCTCTTGCATGATATATCAAAATTTATCGATGCAACGAAGCAAATAGCATTAAAAATTGACGGAAACATCGCATGTATCGCAATTAAACAACGATTTCAATTGCAAGTCTATAAAATTTAAATAAAATTGCATTTTTTATAGCCTTTGTTTCCGAGCAGTCGGTTCAGTGCTCGCATGGGAGTGCTAAGTTCACTCTTGAGCTGTAATGAGATTTTTCGAAACTTGTTTGCTTTCCCAGACATTTATTTTTGGGGATTCATTATTAAATAGGGATTTGGAAAGTCTACGAAAAAGAATATTGAATGAGTTTAGTTTGCTTCATTTGAATTTGAATATCGGAAAATTAGAAAACTTATTAAAGTTTTTTGCTATTTTATTCCTTAATGGTAAGTATATGAAACGTTAGAAGTAAAAGCAAAGAAATGATATAAATAAATATTGTGTTGGTTCAGGTAAACAATAACAGGCCTAGTTATATCTGCAGGCGGTGCGTCAGAACAGTACCTAATTTAAACTTGAAATGAGGTAGTTGAGCGCGAACACAGGACTTCTCTCGTGCGTCTGAATGAGACAATGTCATTAAATTAAAGTTTCATTTGTCTTCATTTGCTAAACAATAGCAATTATACAGAGCCCCACAGCGGGCGAGTAATCAAGCGTCCCTTTAATTAAGTACAGAAACAGTGCCAAGTAATTGGATCTGAACAACTGAGTAAACAAATCGAAATGGTAGGTAATAAATCTAACAAACACCTCTTTTGGCGTCGGTAAGCAGTGCTGTACAAGTAACGGAATGTTTTACTTATCACATTTACAACTATTTCTCGGTTCCTGATGGTATAATGAGTTTGTAAAACAAGGATTTACACAACTATTTAGACACATTTACACAACTATTTACACAACTATAACTGAACTAAAACTATAAAAGAAAACTGCATGACACGCTGCGTAAAATTGTGAACACTCTGTATTTTACGTGTGTATATGCCACGGAATAAGGTGCTTATAGAACCTTATCCCGACCACACATCAAAACAGATACATCGGAATAGTGTTGCATACCAAAAAATCTCGTTTCCTGATTCCGAGTATTAAAAAATGCAAGATTTTTGCATAATTTATGTAATATAGAAAACTGAATTGCAAAATCTTAGTAAATATAATATATTACTTGCTAAAAATGACTTAAAATTGTCTATAAACTTACCTATCCTTCGTAGCTTTCCCATACAATGAATTAACAAAATACCTAAATACTCGTAGATCAGCTTTGATATGCTATATGAGTTAGTAAATGAAACTCAAAAGTTTATCTCGGAAATAGATTTTAATATTCATTTTTTTATGTATGACCACGCATTTACAGAGTAGTCCGATTTGAAAATTTTTTTGTTTTATTCGAGAGGGTATACCTCAAAGTTGGTCCCATATAAAATTGATTAACTTTGCTTGGGTAGTTTTTGAGTTAGCTTCAATAATACGTAGTTTTGTCCGACTTTTATATGGATGATGTTCTAGTTTTTTTTGCAGGTAATGGTATTAGAATTTGTGTGGGGTAGGTAAGTACCACAACTAAAAAGTGAAAAATAAAATCTTTTTACAAAAAAATACAACCGACTTCCAATAACAACACTACAAAATGAAAAATTTACTTCCAAAAACCACACTACAAAGTGAAAAATAACTTTAATTTCGGAAGTCGGTAGCAAAAAACGAAAATACATATAACCAGACACCAACTTCCGAAATCAAAGTTATTTTTCACTTTGTAGTGTTGTTTTTGGAAGTCGGTTGTATTTTTTTTGTAAAAAGATTTTATTAAGTTGTCGAACCCAAAGCGGAAAGGGCCTAAATCATAAAAATAACCATGAAATTTAAAAAAGAAATCAAGTATCTGAAATCGCTAAATATTACGCGGTATACATTGGAATAAGGAACCGGCTGAAATATTTGGCACCTAATGCCGCGGTATTTTCAAGACGTATTTTCACCTTGATTTTTTCAGAAAAACAAACAAAAGTTAAATGTTATACTTTTTAATATAAACACATTATCTTAGGTAAGTGCTTTAATAAACAATAATAGGATTCGGGGCGAAGATAAAGTTTCGTAAAAATATCTAAAATGTGCACAGCCCAGTTGACGGTTGACAGACAGCTCACTAAAGTCAAGGACAAGACTGTGCGTCATTTGTTTTTAGAGAAGCTTCTAGAATCTTCTAGAAGCTTCGACTGTACCTTATTGGCCGAGCGGATACGAGAGGCGTTCTCGCCTGAAGCGTGCAGATTGTGGCGGGAGCGGTTAGAAAAGCATTCGCGTTATAACTTGAAATAGTTTAAAGAATTACACATAGGTACCTTTTTTTTTTTTTTTTTTTTTTTTTTTTTTGTGGATGGGAAATCATCAAATGACTTCTCCCGCTTCTGCGGGAGGGCGTGTCAGACTTTTACTGACTAAAACCCACCCATGTTCCTTCAGCTGCCCGTGCCAGGGCCACGGTATCTCTTTCGAACTACCCGCGACCCCGGCGGCATCGGCCCAATTGACCCCGTCACTGCTGACATCCCTTTGAGGCGCGCGTGGAACACAACGCGCCGTCGACCCGGGCCTGGTCCTTACCGGACAGCGAGCTGCCCATTACTCGTCGTCCGCAAGTCCGCGCCTACGGTGGCCGGGAATCGGCAATCGATTCCCGCCGCCCAGGGCGTCTCCTACGGCGGCTAGGGGCGCGAGGGCGCGGCTGTTGCCTCTCCCTCACGCGTTCCGCTTCCTCCTTCGCGAGCATTACTGCTTCGCAGAAGGAGGTGACGGCTTCCCATGCACTCTCGCTCCGCACCATGGCCTGGACCAGGTTTGGACGCGAGAGATCGCCGCCGCCGATCGCCTCCGTGAGAACACGGTGGTGCTCCGCCCAAGCCGGGCAGACCTCCACTGTATGCTCCACCGTGTCCTCCGGGCGATCCACACAATGGTGACACCCGGGCGTTTCCTCCCGCCTTATCCGAAACAGGAACCTCCCGAAACAACCGTGTCCGGTGAGGACCTGCGTCAGGCGGAAGGTGAGGACGCCGTGGCGCCTCTCCAACCACTCCTCAAAGAGGGGACTTATCGCCGCAATTGTGGCGTGCCCAGCGCTGGGTTGCGACAATCGCACTCTCCATGTCGCCATGAGATCTCGCCGGAGCTCTGTCCGCTGTACCGTGATTTCTCGCGGCAGCGGAGTTACGCCCCGGCGTTTCACCTCCTCGCGCCACTCCCACACGTGCGCGAGGACTTTTGCCTCCAGATCCCATGGCGGTAATCCGGCAAGGAGGCACGCCGCCTCACAGGAGACCGTGCGGTATCCTCGGACTAGCCGTGTTCGGGTCAATCACCGAACAATATTTCATGTCAGCGTTATTGCGACACCGCGCTCCATGCCTTTAATTATTATGTATTACTTAGAATAAGTAGTCAGTACGCTTTCGGATATCATATCGGGCGCGACTCAATCTCATCTTATTCACCTCATTAGTTTTAATCGTTATCCCATTTGTACTGAAATATAGTCTTTTTATAATCTTTAATCTTAGTTTATATTTAAACTCACCCCAACCCCGAACAAGCCGGATGGCCATGACCTTCTGGGACGCGTTCAACCGGCGGGCTGGTCGCAGCCTCAGGGAACGCGCCCACACCGGTGCCCCGTAAAGGGCCATGGACCGCACGACCCCCGCGTAATGCCTCCGACAGGAGGCGTTTGGACCCCCCAGATTGGGCAGGAGCCGCTTCAAGGCAGCCCCGGCCCGCTCCAGTCTGGGAGCCAAACGTCGGAAATGCTCCACGAAGTTCCACCGGCTGTCGAGGACGAGTCCCAGGTACTTCATCGTCGACTCGACTCCGATGTGAACCCCTCCTACCGTTATTTGGGAACCCGACGGTGGCGCGTTCCGAGGACCATGAAAACACATGACCTCGGACTTGTGCAGGGCCACCTCGAGTCCCAACTGCCGGATCCTCTCTACGATTGTCGCAACCCCGCGTGTCGCTAGTTCAGCCGCCGCCTGGTGCGACCTCCCCTGCGCCAGGACCAGCGTATCGTCAGCGTAACATACAACGCTGACGCCGCTAGGGAGGTCGGCGCGCAGCACCCAGTCGTACCCGATGTCCCACAGATGTGGCCCCAGGACCGATCCCTGTGGGACACCGCACGACATCTCTCGCCGGTTCCACTCTCCCTGATGACCGGGGTAGATGACGGCCCTGTCCGTCAAATAGGCCTCGACCACTCGACGGAGGTAGGTTGGCACCCGGTGATACCGGAGTGCCTCCCTGATGCAACTCCAGGGCAGGGTATTGAAGGCGTTGGCGATGTCTAGAGACACCGCCAAGACGACCCCACCCCGGGCCACAGCATCCCCTGTCGTGAGGGCTCGCACGCGCATGATGGCGTCCACCGTAGAGCGCCCCCTGCGGAAACCAAACTGGCTCTCCGCCAAATCCGGCCCCTCCTGCACCAGCCACCCGACGAGGCGGTCTGCAATGACTCTTTCAAAGAGCTTGCCCACCTCGTCTAGCAGCACGATGGGCCGGTAAGCGGACGGAGAGTCCGCAGAGCGCCCCGGCTTCTTAATGAGGACCAGTTTCCCTGTCTTCCAACGAAGTGGGAACTGGCCCCTCTCCAAGCATGCGCTTAGGAGCCCCCCTAGTCGAGGTCCGAGAGCCCAAAAGGCCAGAACCCAAGCTCTTCCTGGCAAGCCGTCGGGTCCTGGGGCGGTATTTTTGGCACTCAGCCTACGTACCGCCGCTCTCAGCTCTACCTCGGTCACTTCCGGAGCATCGTCGTCGTCGTCGTCGGTGATGTGGTCCGCATCGGGCACCGCAGGAGGCGGAGCCATAGGCGGGGGAGTATGTTCCCCTCGCGAAGGGAACAGAGCGCTCACCACGTCCTCCACGAGCTGCGGCCGGAGACTCTGCGTCAGCGGGGGAGCCCATGGGCGGAGTTTATCCCGCACCATTTTATAGGGGCGTCCCCACGGGTCTCTGTTCAGAGTCCCCAGCGACTCCTCGCGAGCCAGACCCTTGGCCCGCGAGATCTCCGCTCGGAGGGCGGTCTTCGCCGCTCTGTACCCCTCGTACAGCTCCGCCTGAATGGCTTCCGTATCCGGTGGGCGGATACGGAGCCTGCGGTGCCTGGTGTACCGGTGCCGCGCAGCAACGCATGCCTCGCGCAGAGCCGTCAGCTCCGGCGACCACCAGTACACCTGGCGCCAAGCGCGTCCGGGCTGGACCCGGGGCATTGCCACGTCACATATTTCGGACATGGCCTCCCGGAACCACTTCGCCTCGCCGTTGATGTCAGCAGGCCTGTCCGGTGGTGACACCCAGGCCTGCACGATCGAGGCTTCCAGGAGGAGCTCCCGGTCCAGCTGCTTCAGCGCCCACCGCGGACCACTCGGGGCCTGTCGGACCGGCGCGCTCGAGGTCTGGGCGGAGACATCAAACCGAATGTACCGGTGATCGGAATAGGTCTCCACCCCCTCCATGACGCGCCAGTCAACAACATGCGGCACCAGAGCGGGGCTGGCAAACGAGATGTCCACCACTGATGCGCCCCGCATCCGCACACATGTGGGGACAGAACCCCGGTTTAGGACGACCAGGCCTGTCTCCAGAGCCCAGTCCTCCACCATCCTGCCCCGTGTGTCCGTATACCGGGAACCCCAAGCCACATTCTTGGCGTTGAAGTCCCCGAGGACGAGCACGGGAAGGGAACGGAACTCGACAACGACGGTTTTCAACTCCGCAAGGGAGTTGTGGAACTCGGCGAGAGTTCGGTTTGGGGAGAAGTATACCCCTACCACGACAATCTCCCCGAACCCTGCTGCAACGCAACCCTGTCCTCTCTTAGTAGCTTCGACCGACAGGGTACCGGCGGCGGCCGACGAAATGAGGGTCACTGAGCCGCTCAGGTCCTCCACCCAGTAATCACTGGGCGGGACATAGTACGGCTCAGCGACCACGGCGATGTTAATCGACCACTGCGCCATGCTCTGGAGCAACAGATCCTGAGCTGAGGCGCAGTGGTTGATGTTCGCCTGGAGGAGGCGTAATGGAGCCATTACTGACACTCCATTTCACCCCCTCCCTGAGCCCCCTGTGTGGGTCCTGCCGCAGTGGGTACGGCGACGACGGCAGTGGAGGCGGCAACGGCGACGGCTGTGGCGGCGGCCGCGACAGTGACGGCGGTGGCAGATGGCTTGCCCCTACTCCGGGCTTTAGTGGATGGACCACAGCCCTTGCTTCCAGCCCGGTGATCGGCCGGCTTGCCAGCAGCCGCACATAAATAGCAGTGCGGCGTGGCATTGCACGAGCCGGCCTTGTGACCGGGCTGACCACAACGGAAGCAATGACTGCTGCGGTCCACCTCCGAGGTGCATTTGACTCCGACGTGATTGCCCACTTGGCAACGGAAGCACCTCAGAGGTCTGGGTTCCAGCAACTTCACCCGCGTGGAATCCCAGCCCACCCGGAACCTTCGGCCCTCCCCAGCTATCTTTTGGGCCGCCGACACGGGGCAGCTCACCGTAACGGCTCGCATCCCCGTGGAGTCATGACGGAAGGTGCCTACCCTCACCTGTTCGAAGGCGCACCCCCCAGTCTTGACCACGGCGGCCACCACCTCTCCCTCCGTCACTGAGTCGTCCAGACCCAGGATGCGCATGTCAGCGCACTTGGCGGGTCTGGACACTCGGGCCATGTCCGCATCTAAGGACGCCCTAAGCCTTTCGGCTAGAGCGTCAGCGGTCGGGCCACTGGCCGCACCGGGAATCTCCAGCATCCGAGCCCCGGTCGCAGTGACCTTTACTCGAATGCCATCGACTACCCCGAGCTCCTCCAGGTTCACCGCCGCCCTCGCCTTGGTGAGCACGTCGCGGTAGGACACGCCCTTCTTCTCCGCTTCCGGCTGTAGTGTGATCACTACAGCTGCGGACTTCGGGGCATGTAACCTCGCCGCGACGTTTCGCTCTTTGCGCCGTCGCCGCCTCTCTTTTCGTTTGGCCGCCCTAGCTGCCTTACCCGCCTTCTTCTTCTCCCCGGCTACCTGCCATTCGGCGTCAGCCGGAAGAGATTTAGGAGGCGAGGGCAGCCGCGTCGCCGCCACGGCCACGGCTGGGGCATTCGCAGGTGCCTTTTCGGGCACAGTTACACTCTTCGCTGGCCCCGCCGATCCTGGTTTGGCCGTGGCAGCCATGGCGGCATACGTAGCCGCCTTTGGCTGGCCCAAGGCCGGCCGGCTTGCCGCTAGCGGGGGCCGCAGGACAATGCCCTCCAGGACTGAGAAACGCCTGTTGAGGGCAGCCAGTTCCTTCCGCACCAGGGCCAGCACCCGGTCCTCAGCAGGCTCGGGCCCACCCTGCCCCTGCTGCGACCCGCCCTGTGAACCATCCCGGGGGCCGGCTCCTCGGAGCCCGGCCAGGTCCGCTCGGAGCTCCTCGTTCTCCTTTCGGAGAAGCTCCATGGCGGCTGTCAAGCGGGCGACCTCCGCCCGCATCTCGGACATGCCGTCCGTCGGAGGCCCCTGTAGCAATGCCTCCGCTGCCGCCATGATGGAAGCCTTGGCTGCGGGTATGGCCTTGTCTTTAGAGGACTGAGTCCTCTTCAAGGCCACACCCCCGATTGCCGCAACCACGACCTCCTCGAACCTGGCCGCTCGCGTTATATATGAGCCGCCCTCGGCGTCCGACTCACCGCCAGACGACTCCATGACGACCCTCTCGGCTGGCTCGGCTGAGCTGGCTCTGCTCAGCTCGCTGTCCTCCTGCGTGGGGACTACCCGACCCTTGCCCCCTTTTTTCCGGGTCCAGCCTTGGCCCCGGCGAGCAATTTTCCTGCGGGCCGAGCTCACCCCGCCGTCCGAGGAAGACCCCTGGCCATCCCCCGGATTTTTATTCCGCTTCAGGAAGGACTCTTCGTTCCTCCCCCCAGCAGACCTCACCACTACGCCCTCCGGACTCTTAAATGAGCCTTTCGTGCCCTTCGCGCCAGATGCGGCGTCGGACTCCGACGCCGCATCACTCCCCTCCTCTTTACGTCCTTTATTTTTAGTTTGTACCATAGTTGTTCCCACGAGTAAAAAACTTTATATCTTCTCAAAAACAGTGGTTCGCACTAACGACTAATTTAGCTACCCATTAGTCAAGCTACCAACCTCCCTCACGGTGCGCCGCCGCTTGGAGGTTTGGGGTAATTTTTTATAGAGGTTTTCTTCCTCGCGGTCCGGGCGATTAAGCCAAGACCCTCGACCCCCGTCAAAGGTCAGAGACATGACCTGACAATCTTCGGGGCTACGAAACTAACGGTGGCAGAAGGAAATGACTTCCTCCTGCCTGCCCGGCGGCAGGGTTAGTGCACACCGAGCCCGCTCTTACTCCGCCGCTGTGCGTCTCTGCTTAAGCAGAGGGACACACGTTGGAGCGTACCTCCGACAGTATATTGGCATACGGACAACGGAACCCCTTAGGCATATAGCGCCTAATGGGGAGCCATTGCCCGTACCCCAGGGTGCACCGTCCCGGAGACTGGCCTTCCCCCCGGACGTATCCGTAAGGGAACTCCAGCCCCCAGGCACTCGGGGAGGTTTCCTGTCCACGCACCCCACACATAGGTACCTACGGTACAAAAATAAACAAAAAATCACTATTTAAAAAACATCGTACTCACGTACACAAGGTCTAAAATGTATGAAGCGCGCGTTCATACCAGTTGCTAACGCAAAACTAACCAGTATTTTTTATTTAAAACGTATACCTTTGATGATATAACTACGCAAAGTTATATTATCAATTGAATAAGAGATGTAACTTTGTTTGTTTGTTACCTTTTCAGGCCTAAACCACTGAACCGATCATCCTGAAATTTTGTATATACGTTGTCAGGTGTACAGAAACAGATATAGGGTCCGAAAAAAAAATACTGTCATCCCGAAAAAAAGTTGGTACCTACATACCTATTCCCGAGGAAAACAACAATAAGGTTCTCAAGATAATAGATGGCGCCACGTGTCTTTAAAATCATGATTGAATTATATTTTTAAAGTAGACATAACCCGAATTGATTTTCAAATTCTAAATAAACGCGAGCGAAGCCGCGGGCAAAAGCTAGTCGCTCATAAACGCAATTTTTCTAAATACCTTGGAATATGGTGCCAATTTTAGAGCCCCTCGGAATAAGGCGCCTTTACCTGTAATTGTTTAGAAATAGCACCGCATATTCACTTTTATACTTTATACGCAAAAGTATTCTAACCAATGTAAAACTTACTCGAATGCTTGTTGTTCAATATGCGCTGGTTGCGTACAGTACCTACACGTTCTCTTAAATAAAAGTATCCACGAGTAGGAAACAATTCATGTACAGTCAGCAATAAAAGTAGATTAACACTTGCAGTTTTTTAATCTTAATTATTAAGCGAAATATTTAATTTAAATCGGAACAGAAGTAACTTAAACTTTAAGAACAACTCTTAACAGTTAAACGAAATAAAAGCAGTTTATCGAATCATTATGTGTTAATTTAGATGATGTCATAAAGTAGCAGTGTTAACCGACTTCTGTTGCTGACCGTACCAGGCATTATGATATCAGGTGAAAACTGAAGATGGATGCACTTCCGTATTTTAACGAGCAAGTTAAAAACGTGACATTTCAAACAATCCAATTTGTGTGAAATAGTAGGTGCACTTCCTTTATTTTTGATGAGAGTCCGTGTCCCCACGTCCGTGTAGGGCTGTGGCGGGGCACGCTACACTACGTACTACGTACTCGTGTACGTTGCACCCGCGTATTCATTTCCGGCTTCTTGCATTTTTATAACCTTTATACACTTGCTATTTGCCCCCGTAGGCTTGTAGGGTTGCACACAAATACATTTCAAAAACACTCTCCACGTTCAATTCACTTTGAATACCCACTTCCCCACTGCGGATGTTTCGATTTTGATACAAACTGAGTTTAAATTACCAAAATTGCCCACTTTAAGAAATAATTACATTCAATTATACAAGCGCGTAAATTCTACAAAATATTTTTGTTGAAATGTGAAACCTTTTATTTTTTGCTGGGTTTTAGCGAGATGAGTTAATAATGAGGGTCTAGACGTATAAAAATTAACGGTATATTGGGACGAAGTGAGGTAAAATATTAGCTGTTAGCGCTAACGCGCTTCGCAGCCCTACAGCGCAGTTAAGCGACATCAGGCCGCACCGTACATATTTATATTCATGGTCTGAGAACCTTTTTATCCGGCTACGAAATAGTTCCTCAGCTATTTTCATGTATGTTCCCAGAGATAGCAACAAACAACCTTACTTTTTTCGCTGTACGCGATTTGATTGCAGGGATTTACTTTTATGGTCAGATTTATAGACAGATCCAGCCAGATTTGCCGCTCGGCGCAATTTTATACAGCCGGGGGTGTTTATTTAAAATGACGTGAATAAAACATGTAGTATTTATTTTTTGAACTCCCTATCATATTTTTTAAATAGCGTTTTTTTTTTTACTTCTATCTCTTACAAAAAATACTTGTCATTTTCTTAGAAGTAACATTGTAACTGGGTATACCCTATAATTCTTTGTTTGTGGGAACCTCATTTACATTTTTTGGCTCGAAAAACGTACATCCTGTCCCAGCGTCTCAAGGAAACTGTCCGCGAGAGCGTGTCCTATTTACTACCCCCCACCCCATCGTAGACGCGTATCGCAAAAATCCAAATTACTTTTAGTTTTCAAGTGGGGTACGGACGATTTTGTTACCCGTTGACCTTTAGCCCCGTTCTACTTATAGGGTACTGAATAAACTTATTGTTATAAACTTTAAGGCTCAATCTTCAGTTTGGAAACGTGCCTGAATTTTAAGAACATTGTTTTAATGAATATTGTATGTAGCTACCTGCTATTATGGTTAACATGTAAGACATGAGTAGGTAATTATGACATCAAATTGCTATTGTACTTATGCGTGAGCAAACAGACTGACAGTGCATGACAAAGTAATGCCTACTGATTACAATTTGTGTTAATTAAATAGTAAGGATTTTCATGTGAGTATACAGGGTGTCCAGTAAATAGCACGACATACTGCAGGGGGTGATAGCTTGGGTCAATACCTACCGAAACAACACAATATATGTTCAGCAAAATCTTACGGATTTACAGTTTTACAAAATTTTCCGAAATATCGAAAAATCTCTACCTTGAAACAGATTTTTAAGCATATCGTAATGAAACATTCCTTTTCTATTATTTTTTTTACATCAAATTATTCGTGAATAGTTACTTTACTCATTGATAAGTCTTTTTTCTATCAAAAACAAGAATGTTTTCAAGAAATAGTATTTTTTGTTTAAATTTTCACATAACGATTTTCTTTTCGCATAACTTTAACCTACAGTGGTGAAAAAAAATCCATAAGATTTTGCTGAACATATTGTGTTGTTTTGATAGGTATTGTTTTGATAGGTATCACCTCCTGCAGTATGTCGTGCTATTTACTGGACACCCTGTATACGTACCTAACCCTTTTCTTCTGACGACTTTTACGACATGCGAGGACGCGGAATGATTAAATAATCCCCTAATAAACGTTATTCGTTTTAACTCCGGAATTAGCGTAAAAGCGATGTAAAATATTCAACAAACACTTTGTACAATACATTGTTTCTTTGTTTGATTAATGAACAGCTCCATGACCGGTTTAGCGGTATTCGTCCCTCTTTCAACAAGTAATTTCCAAGCGGAAATGCATCGAAATGGCAAAATGGCCTGCTAAGCGACGTCCATTTGCTCAGATTGCTTCTCGTGTTCAAATTTTATATCTATCACTATATTTAATAGTGTTTTCGAAAAGCTATTTCAGCGAAATATTTTTCCGGTATTTCATAAAATGCTGAAACATTTTTATAAATTTTAAATGCTATTTAGGGAATTTGCTATGGACTACGCGTGCGATTTTGTACCTAGTCTATTTGCATAATATAGTCGATAGTTAACTCTAGTACACTGTATCTAGTCTTTTGCAGGCACTTTAATCTTAAAAAAATCCATTTTCAACTGCAAAATGGTGATGTAGGTGAACGACGACCCTGGTGACGCTCATGAGTGTCTGCTGGGTACGGGCAGCGCAGGACCGATCATTGTGGCATTCCTTGAGAGCCAATGCCCAGCATTTGACGTCTGAAAATGACGTCGACGTGGTCTGAAATCATCATCATTCTCCTGCCCGTATCCCAGTTTATTTGGGGTCGGCGCAACATGACCCTTTCTTCCATAGTTTTCTATTTGTCGTCATCTCGGTAGTCGCCCCTTTCTAGCTATATCATCTTTCGCACAGTTCATCCATCGTTTCTTTGGTCTTCCCCTAATCTTATAGCCATCGAAATTTATACTGAAAACTTTCCTCATGACATTTTCACATGCCCATACCATGATAACCGATTTTTGCACAATTTTTCAGTCACCGGTGCCACTTTCAGGCTTCCTCTTATGTTCTCATTTCTTATTCAATCCATTCGTTTCACCACTGAAATGTCATCATAATTTTTGGGTCATCATTGATGTACCTATAATAGCGGTAGCTAGATGACGATTAGTGTTAAACAGCTAAATAATAAAAGGAAATCATTATCAAAATTGCAATGCCTATTCAAAATCTCGAGCTAAATATGACAGTTTCTCCAAACAATACAAACAATGACTCCCAATTCATGTTAAAACAGAAGTACCTACCGTGCCGTACCTTAAGACTATAATCCAAAGTGAGTTTCCCTCGAAGCATGACTACAAATCCGCATCTGTATTGATGTTCGAAGACAGCCATTATTGGCGCTTTGCTATGCTCTGTAATCCCTCGACCTCGGAACTACTCGGGACTCGAGGCCATACGGTCGGATGTGGCGTCTGTCGGTGATCGTCATTAGCTGCAAATATAGTGTATGTATTACGGCTGAGTTACTTGTGTGTTGTGTGACATTACTATCGACTGGCACGGTTAATTGTCCGGTTCTGTATTGGTGTGTTATGTCATGCGTTGTTGTTATACTTTTTAGTGATGTTAGTAATTATATTTTAGTATCTCAATGTAACTCAAATATTTTCCTCTTGAATGTAATCTCAGTGTAGAAAAGACCCCAATTAAGTAGCCTTAATTGTTATCCTAAATTGCCAATCGGAAGCTGAATGAAAAAATACTTTATTTGCTTTTATACATTCTTTTGAAAATGATGTTCTGAAGCTAAACGTTTCGAGAGGCAATATTTCAATCTGTTGGCACACAGTCACGACCGCCCGCGGCCTGAGGAGGCGTACGTACTCGTACGTACAAATAAGGGTAATTTTCAGAGTCGAAGCAATATAAACTGAGGGACTGGCCAACCTGGGTCTGGAGTAGTAGCATTAATTGAATAGATACGTCCGTTCCTTGCCTCAATCCAACCTTAATCACACTTGAAAAGGCCGAGAGAAGCCAGCTCCTCGCAACAAGCTGCTAATCGTACAGCGTATCGCACTTTGTGCTTGATCTTGTTAAGCAACTTCCTCTTTACAGTGCGCCTCTACCACTCACTCCAGTTCATATAAATTGAATAGAGGATATTGTAAAAAGAAACAATTACCACAAGTAATTATGGCAGGAAGGTGCTGGTTGTTTGCTTTTTAAAACTTGCAAATTATGTTTACCTGTTAGTTTAAAAGTGCAATTAAGTGCATGCACGTACAAATTAGTCCACCGATCGTATTACCATTTTGCTTCACATAACATTGCAATAGCATTGGCATTTTATAATCACTCATAATGATCGTCTTTATATTATATATCTGTGGGATTAATGATACCATTTTGATTGTAAGCTCAAAAAAAGCATTGAGAGCCACTTAGTTACTTTATTACTTCGACTGGTATGAATAACTTTGTAGAATCCTTTTCAAACATGACGTTGAAATGTATCGTAAGCCTCCTTGGAGCTGAAAATTTGAAATATCTCGAGAGATGTAGGTAAGTGGTAATGCGGGGTTTGTGAGCCTCCCAAGGGATCACCTACAGGTCATGTAACCTTCATATTCCAAATGGATTTTCTTTTACACTCAGACATCTTTGAACGTACAAAGCTCTACCTAGATTCCTAATATGTTAGGACGGATAAAATAAAATGACAGGATAGTTTTATAGAAATAGAAACGTAGGTACCGAGAAAAATAGTCGCTGAGATCAGCGATAAGTATAATTGAAAAATAAAATTTTATTTCAATTGAACATTTTTGTCAAAGAACATTAAAATAAATGAAACTCGCAGTTACTTTTTAATCGCAGACGAAATGAAATTAGCGCGGTCCGGCTATCCGATGAAAGTAAATTAGTTTTCAGTTACAGGGGGCCACAGCGAGGCAAAATCAAACATTGTGTTTCTATCTGATCTGGTATCAGTGAAAGCAATTACATTTGCCATAAGTGTTCGTTCACATTTGCAATTAGCAAGTGGTCCAAAAACGTGCAAATCGTTAACCGCCGCCGTCGAGCGCCGTGTCTTTGCATATTCATAGCCTGCTTAAAATATTTTAATACGGGTCGCCCCGCGCCCACATCTACGTTTTCTACAAATGTTGATTTCGCTACGGAATGAATAAAAATGGAAACGAAAGTTGTTCCTTCCTAGAAAACTCTGCCTTGGACCACACTTAATATAATTCTGCTACGTTCTGGGTAAACTGTGAGTAAATGAAGTGCTGGTAATAAATCTTCACATCGCAAGATATTTTTATCCGCTTTCTTTCAGATTTAAATATCTTTTAAGGCATTTTTTATTTTCCTGTTAAAGTTGGGGATGAATGGAATATTATACATAGCGAGTCTTTCAAAACCAATGAAAAATTTCATTTTGGTGCTTTGTTTGACAATGTATGTAAATCGTGGATTCGCCTACTTACCTATAAAAAATTTTTAATCGTTGTTTAATTCATAAACCACTTTATGTCATAAATAAATAATAGTACACAGTTAAACTCACACCATTAGTTAAGCAGGGCGTTTAAATGAGGCATAATTTATTCATCTATATTTATTATATAAATAAAGTCGCTTTTCGTGTCTGTCTGTGTGGCCGCGTTGTTCTTATAAGCTACGCAACGGATTTTGGTGCGGTTTTCGCTATCATTTAGAGAATGTATTCCGGAAAGTTATGGTTTAAGAGCTTTCTTATTCCTCATTAAGAATTAACAATAATTCACTTACTGAGAAACTATGTGTACATAATATATTAACTAGCGTACAAAAATGACGTAAAAAGTAAATTTATATTATTAGTTATGAAGGTAGTGATAAAAAAAAGTAAAGATCAACTAATCACCAACCGATGTGGCATACATGGCAGCGTGGTTTTTAAAACAAAACATACTTTTCGCTTCATTTATATCCATCATGGATATTTTATTGTACGTGTTATCACCTTCAAATTCAATATTTCTTCTCCCGTAATTAACTGTTCTGGGAGGACGTGTTACTAAGTAATTGTAGTTTCGTAGTAAAATTTTTTTGCACTTGTTGTTTTCTTGTGAAATTTAGTGTTGTATGAATATTTTTGTGTAATATTTTGCGTTTATACATCTAAACTACCTACATTATGTTTGGGAAATGTTAATTATTTTTGTGTTTTGATATATTTTTTTAATTTGACGTTGAAGAAAGTTTATATGTATCATAGAAACCTTCATATTTTATCAAGTCGTAAAAACTAGTTAGTACCTAATATAATCAACACAAGATGAGTTAATTAAATCCTGCCACATTTCTATGTACTCATACATAAATGCCGCAAAATATCATCATGTTAATATACCCACTAGCTGTTATTGAAACAATCAACTGGCAAAATTGTGATATTGTTAAAGCGTACGTATTATTTCAGAGTCGAACGATCATAATCATAACATTATCCACTCAAGACGGTGTCTGCGCTCTAACGTTTTATAATTTTCCACTCTTTACTCCCTGTTATCGAGAATTTCTTCCGCTCGCGCCCTCTTCCTTCCGCGAATCCACTTGAAAGGGTATTTAGGAATAAGGGATCCTTAATTGGTACAACGAATTTATTTTACTGCGAGTTTTCTGGCTACATTCTGGACGCTTTACTAAAATATGTCTTGGAAATTAAATGTTAAATCGGCCTAATAAAATCAATTCATGATTGTGTACGGAATATGTCAATGATGCTCTTTGTACAAATCAGTCACGCAAACGCCAAGCCCCTGGCGTCATGACAAAGGTGTAGGACAATTAAATTATAGTTGGGCTTAATTTTCAACGGTTGCGGGTCTTCTCTTGTCGATGGAGATTTAAATGAAGCTGACGAGAATTTTCAATTAGCGGGGACACTGAGCGATGGCTGACAATTGTCTCCGGCGGCGCCGACGACGACCTCATCCATCTACATTTGAGTAACCAAGTGAAAAAGCAATGAGCCGCGCTATTACCTCCCTTTACGAATAAATCCTGAAACAGATTCCAACAGCCTTTATGTTTAGAGGAACTTAGACGTAAATATTCATATCTACAGACATGTTTTAGCTTTTATTCATTAAAATTTCAGTAAAATGAACACTAAAGAGTGACTACAGCAGACAAAAATAAAAGAGCGGTTTGGGTTCCAAAATTAAAAAAGAGCAAAAAACAAAAAAAAATGCATGTGGCTCACCTGTTTGTCGGGCACTTTTAAATATTTTTTGGCTCACGTCATATTAAGTTCTTTTGAAATCAAAAGAACATATTATTATGTTGGCCAAAAATATTTTAGGAGACCAAATATGGTATGTAAATGATAGAAAATATTAAAGGATCTAAGAGCCTGATCACACGTACCCCAACCACACCACAACCACAACCACACCTCAACCACACCACAGCCACAACCACACCACAACCACACCATAACCACACCACAATCACATCCACACCACAACCATAACCACACTACAACCACAACCACACCTCAACCACACCACAGCCACAACCACACCTCAACCACACCATAACCACACCACAATCACATCCACACCACAACCATAACCACACTACAACCACAACCACACCATAACCACAACCACTACCACACCACAACGACACCACCTGAACGGGCGCTAATTTGTATAAAAATGAATAGTCTATTCACACCGACCACATCAAGGCGACGTCGCAGCCACAATGCAACCACGACGATGTGTCTATCTGCAAACACTAGTGACAACGCAACCATAACGCAAATGCAAAAAGTGGCAGCGACACTACTCACACGTAACCACTGCTTGCCCACGTTTTATCGCTACGATGAAGTGTGGTTGTGGTACATGTGAACGGACCCTAAGTCCGTCAAACACTTGTTTCATCGAGATACGTTTCTCTTGGAACATAAGGAATCAAACACATCATTTGGTCATACTCGTACTTTAAAATAGTTATTTGAAACACTCTATGCTCGAGGTATAGGAACATTCAAAAGCGATTTTCTAAGATAAAGGTACTTATTTTGGGTTATTCCACAAATCCCCATTGACAATCCCCATCAGTTTAAAATTAAAATAAAAACAACATAAATTACAAAATAATCTTAATAATAAATAAGTCTTTATTTCTTGTGGAGGTAAGAACTCATTGATCAATTAATTTTATACCTAATCGAACAAATTGAAGTAATGGCTAAATTATATTAAGTGTAAAATATTTTAGCAAGAAGAATGAAGTCACAGTCTAAACTTTATTACAAATAATCTTTTATAGATATCAACTTTTAAAATTATAAACGAGTTCTTACTTCCACAATAAATAAAGACTTCCGTGATTATTAAATACTTAGTATGGTGTTTGTATAATATTTTAAAATGTATGTAATGTCTAAGGGGATTTGTGAAGTTTTTGTCCACAAATCCCCATTGCCATCTCGTAGAGGTCATAATGGAGATTTGTGGATAAAATGTTCACAAATCCCCATTGATGAGGATTGTCAATGAGGATTTGTGGAATAACCCAACCATCTCAAATGGTAGTATAATGTCTTACAGAGTAAATGAATCAGGACTTGAAATATGTAAACACCGCTCGTCTGGAAGGTGACCGTGGTTTTGCGGACATAATTCCATCCCCTCGAACGCGTAACTGCGTTTTATGACGTCATCATCGTAATATAATGACGTGCTTGTGAATTGCCTCCATTCTAAATGGCCAGGCCCAGGAGTATAATACGATATGCATGGTAATCTTTCATGATACAATTTTGAATTATATTCAGCTCGTTTTCACTTGTACATGTATCCTATGACATTAATTGGTACTGGGTAGGTAATTAAAAACCCCGTCAACCCCTGCAATTATCTATTACTGTGTGTATATTTAAGATTCGACTTCAAAAGAAGCCAACGACTAATTACGTTGCAAAACAAACTGCGTAGCGTAGCATAAACCCGTCGTAGGCCCTCACGTTATTGGCGCGTGCGTGTAAACATTCCCTCGCGTTCGGACTTCATTTTCCGGAGCCGACACATGTCAGAGCGCGTCACACCATATCCACGCCATTACCATACGGCCGCACAAAGTGAACTGCGGAAGGATCCCCTTTACAACTCATAAATAGGCAACATGACAGACTCGGGCGTGGTCACTGTTTGATTAAAATGTAACTTGGAATTGCGCACAGCGCCCTCTTTTACTGAAAAGGCTTTAATACTATATGGGCGTTGTGACGGTGACGTCGCTTTAATTACTTTTGCTCGGTTATGCATGAGTGACGTTATTAAATAGCCCTGCGGTCGTATCGTAAGCGATCGTGCAGTGCGGTGCGGTCCGATTTCTAAAGACCTACAGACAATATTAATTACTGCGGACGGAAGAGATGAAACCAGTTTAATATAGCATACGTTCGAAGTATTGCGAGAATAGCAAAGTTATATACAGTATGAGGAAACATTAAATATTAAGCAGTTTTCTGCGAAATAATTTTTTAGAAACGCCTACGCGGCCCGCTGTTTATAAAAATGAGTTTCCGCGGAAATCTACTCATTGTTACAATACTGGTAGCTGAAATACCAAAGCAACAAATGAATGACTATCACATAAATACACTTTCTTCTGTTTTAACAATTAACATTATTTTTAGAGCAAGATCCCAGGGCCGCCAGACCTTACTTTTTCTTATTAACAAAATTTATGGTATAGAGTAGTGTTAGTATGTACTTTGAACGTATGTACGCATATATGCTTGCTTGGGCTGACGGCTAATTTTCAGGTATCATGTACTAAAGTTAAGTAAAAAAGTAAGTATAATAACTAAAACCCGACTACTGAAAAATCAAGCTCTAAAAAGTATGAAACAAGAAAATATTCTCATCTGTAATTAGAAAAAGACAGACAAATTAAAAATCCGGAGTCACACGTAATCTGTTAGATTTATACCCTTACATACCTACATTACATTTGGTTAATCAGAAAATAAGTAAGGTTTGGCGGCTCGGGGATCTTGGACTAGATAGACGTGCGCCTGAATAATATGATGTAATAGGTCTTTACCTATGAAATTGCCGTTTTGTATGAAAAAATTTAAACGAATTTTTTTCATGCATTTTTTATTTGTATTAATCGAAGTAATCACCCATGCAATCAATACATCTTTGCCAACGCAGTGGCAGTTTATTGATGCCCTTCTTAAAGAAATCAGCTGGACGAGAGGCAACAAATTCTTCAAAGGCATTTTGTACTGCCTCTCGGGTATTGAATTTTTTTCCCGCCAAGAAGTTATCCAAATTCTGGAAAAAGTAGTAGTCTGTAGGCGCAAGGTCTGGTGAGTAGGGCGGATGACGGAGAGCTTCCAACCCCAGTTCTTGCAACTTGGACACCGTCTGCTGTGCAATATGAGGTCGCGCGTTGTCGTGCAGGAGCAGCGGAGACGAGCGATTGACCAATGCTGGTTGGAGATGTGCCAGCTTCTCCATCATTGTGTTCAGTTCTTCACAGTACACATCTGAAGTAATGCTCACCCCGTTTGGTAAGAAGCTGTGATGAATTACACCGGCGCTAGACCACCAAACAGTGACCATCACTTTTCTAGGGGTAAGTTTTCGTTTAGGGCATTGTTTAGGTGCTGAACCAGGATCCAACCAACTTGCTGAGCGCTTGCGGTTATCAAACAGAATCCATTTTTCATCGCAGGTAACAATGCAGTTCAAAATTCCTTCATTTGTGTGTCTGTTGAGCAGTGCAAGGCACGTCTCGATGCGTACTTCGCGCTGGCGTCGGCGATCATTGAGTTCGTGGGGCACCCATTTGTCAAGCTTTGTTACCTTGCCAATTTGACGCAAATGGACCAATATTGTTTTGACGCTAACGTCGAAAGCTGCTGCTAATTCAGCCGTAGATTGTGTATCATCAGCTTCCACAATCGCCTTTAATTCGTCATTGTCGACCAAAGTCTTCGGACGACCGCGAGGTTAATTTTTCAGGTCGAAATTTCCAGAACGGAAGCGAGCAAACCAATAACAAGTGGTGCGTTGGTTTGTAGTGTTAGCTCCGTAAACGTCGTTGATGTTGCGTGCCGCTTGTGCCGCGTTGCTGCCACGACGGTACTCATATTCCATAATTACTCGAATTTTTAACGTATCCATGATGACGAAAAGATTGAAATGCGATGAAAATGTAACACTAATCAATAAACAAATGACTACTTTTGGAAAAAAAATCCATGTTTTTAAAATAAAATTAATTTGAAATTAGAATTCTTAGCCAAACAAAAATTATTTTGATTTGAAATGGCCAGTACTGCAGAACGGCAATTTCATAGGTAATGACGAAAACGAAAGAAGTTAATTGTGCCAATAAACAATTTGAATTTGAATTTGAAAGACATAATATTTCTAAAATAAACATGAATAATAAATATTTTCTAAAGTATTACACTAACAAAGAATACCTATCTAAACGTGCGACTCCGTGCGAGTACTGAAATTATCAGTATTGTTAGAGTAGGTACACTTAAATATGCACCTTTGTTTCAAAAATCTGAAATGTTGAAAGCAATTTCAAGTATGTTTCCACAGCTGAATACTGAACGATGAAGTATATCAAACGCATATATTATTTAGCAGATCCTTCAGACAACAGTTGCTCAGTGTTGTAACAACGGGAACACTCGCAAAGTATCACCGTGAATGATTTGATTCATAATTAATTTTGATGGCTGCCACGTCAAAACTATTTATTAGGTACTCTACAGTCTAAAACGCTTAGACTTACACATAATTCTGTATACTAATAATATACCAAAAATTCATGTTAAATGAAGAAGTTTCAGCAAAGACCTATTTGTTTAATACATTTTGTACAAGTATTTTTTTACCCATCACTTTGTACTTACACACTCGAACAAATAAGAAATTAATGTGTTCTTGACATTTTAAAAGGCTCCGACTCAAAGCGATTTCACCTTTTGAAACTTAATGCTTCTGACTTCTTTTGAACTGTAAGGAGACGTTTTAAGCATAAGAAATCACATAAAAAGATTCGCTATAAAACAGACGACCTGTTGCTAGAGCGACGGCCGACAGCGACTTGGGGAAAATTGCCCACGACGCCAACATGCTCGTGTATTATACGGCGGGGTATTATTAACCATGGCAACCGAGGCTGCCCTCCCTCGCCCTCGACAACTTTTTCAAAACATCACAACTTTGACGTCTGATCACCTATACAACGCACTTTATAATCTTTCCTGCGTTTGTTCCCGGCCGTAGTTCACTCTCCCTCAATTTGCAAGTCGCGAACAGCAGGGGTGTGCCGCACGCCAAATAGATGACGGGATTATTTTTGTGTTTGACATAATCATAGTGACAAATGTATGCTTTAGGGCTGTCACTTTGACGTGTTCGTTTTGATAAATATCTTTGTGATTATGACGTGGCAACGCAAGTTGTGCTTAAAACTAATGCACAATAAAATATTGATTTATTCTGTTCTAATACTAACAACTATTACCATGATGTTGTTTTAATAAATAAGATTAAGATAAAATTCGCTTATTACCTAGCTTACCTATTTAAGTACCTTTTGGAATAATGGTTTTATTCGTCTACCTACAGTTTTTTCTGGTTGGCTGAATATCATAAACGACTGATGTCATCTATTTTTTCACGAAGTCTAGCATTTAAAACTCGCCGTAACATAATAATGGTGTTTTATTAAAAGCAAACTAGAAAAAAGAACATAAGTAATGGACCTTACCTACTCGGTACGGCACCCTAAAAATGTGTAAGTACTTACTTAAAATATTATTTCCATTAATTTTTGGTGTTAGCGCACAAATATAGGCAGGCAAAGTAACAGATGTTATTCCCATTAAGTATAAGTTTAGCCCTTATGTACTGGGTCACAGAATAATATCAAAAGTGGGATGAGTGTAGCTGTGGGCTTAGCCCATTGAATGGTGAATGAATGGTGTGGGCGCGCGTGACCACAGCTCACTAGCTGGGGTCGAAAGAGGAGATTATAACAAAAAAATCTTCTTTCATCGTTACTTACTCGCGATATTCCTACAGTTCAAAGAAAATACATCTAACAGCAGTCGATTACTTACCCGACTTCCAAAAAAATACTACAAAGTGAAAAATAACTTTAATTTCTGAAGTCGGTGTCTTTGAATCTGTATTTTAGCTTTTTGCCACCGACTTCAGAAATTAAAGTTATTTTTCACTTTGTAGTATTTTTTTGGAAGTCGGTTGTTTTTTTTTTTTGTAAAAAACTTTTTTAGTTTTCACTTTTTAGTGGGTCAGTCTAATTCCTCTAAGTTTCAATAGCCTAAGGTCAACTGCTCATCACCTTTTACAAAATATTGCTTTTCCCGATACAAGGACGTTAATTGTTGAGGAGAACCAGGAGAACTGGACCTGATGGTGAAGTCACCCTCAGCTCCATTTCAACATATGTTTTTTGACGAGCATAAAAAGCTTAGCAATAATCGAATCGCAACCCGTGAAATACGTATTATTTATTAGTTCCGATGGCCATCTCTGGTCTTCCTCATCAATTCCACTTCACTAAATGGTGCTTTCCGGGAGCAAATGCACGAGTTACTATAAAAAATACCAAATCGCTATAGGTGTGCCTATAAAATTTTAAGGTTCCCCTCGATTTCTCTGGGATGCCATCATCAGATCCTGGTTTCCTTATCATGGTACCACTCTTGGGATATTTCCTTTCCAACAAAGAATCATAAAAATCGATTCATAAACGACGAAGTTATTCGCGAACACACATAAAAAAGAATAAAAATATATACGGTCGAATTGAGTAACCTTCTTTTTTTGAAGTCGGTTAAAAACGCATTTTCATTCCCCGTAAAACTTGTAATTTGAAATGGCAATTTCACACTGAGATATAATCAAAGCATTGGCGGACTCGTGCCGACTCTGAAAATACAAATTCATATAATCTGACATCGATCAAAGTTCGAAATTGGAAATTGTACTTGCCTACCAATTCCCGTCAGAAAATGCCTACAGAATTTCGTCACCACAAACGCGAAAGTTGCTCTCCTTGCTTGCCATCAAAAGTTAATTTGAGAAACATGACAGGCAGGTAAGTACATATCGCTAACCTCTCGGCACGAAAATTGCAAAATTATCTCTCGTCTTTATCTTCAAAGAGATGTCATCCCCATCTGCGTGGCTGGGCCAGTTTCAAAGTTGTTTGCGGCACCGCTGGAGATCGTTCTTATTATAAACATGCTGATGTTTATCCCAATTCACCTGTCTCCGTATAATAGAATGATAAATACAGCTTTTAATTGAAAGGATATACAATCTGCTTCGCTATATAAACGTGTTATCTGTGTTCGCATTTTGACTGACTTGAAATAGAGAGTTAATTACCTTGAGATAAGAGCAAAATAAACATGATATTTTAATTAAAAATTACACAGACATGCTACTCCAGTAGTGTTTTCTGTAGTCTCGTAATTATAGTCAAAGTCCATGACCAATAGCAAAATGTTCCTACAGGAAATAAGGTACCTACCTAAATGAATGAAGTCCGATAAAACTTTAATCCAATAAAAATAATTTGACAAGCGCTTAAAATGTTCCGAACAATTTTAAACAATTTAATTTTATCGATATAATTAATCTTGCCTATATTTTCGGCTTTTAACTTCGTTTTAACTCGCCTTAGTTCACGCTTGGATCATTTTAATTTATTGAAATAAGGTCAGGCCGGGCAAGTGCGTCATAAATTTCTTCAAGTGCATATTTAAATAGGTTTAAATATTTCTTTAACTTGTCCACTTAGGCATTTCATAAAAATAAACATACATCATTTATTTATTTGGGTCTAGGGACTGTATGTTATTTTTCATAAAAAACCGTTTAATTTTGATATTTTTGTTTTTTTTTGACATTTTGATATATTTTTTTTTTAACTTGGCATTTAGACGCACTTAACCAGCAAAACGGGGTAAGTGCGTCTACGCGAAAGAAAACCTTAATAAAAACGTCATTTTACGTTTAACAGACTATTTGAAGATAGAATATGTCAAACTAGATATCATATTCTTCCTGCCCTTGTCCTATGTTACTTGGGGACGGTGGAACACGCTTTCTTCGTCCATTCTCCTCTGTCAAACTAGTCATGATGATATGCACAGTTTTAAAGATATTTGCGATATACTAAAAATGGGGCAAGTGTGCCCAACTTTTTACATCAGTGGTAATCAACATTAAATGAACAACAAAAATGAATTAAAAAAAAAAAATATCTACACAAGATGAATTAGAGCAAGTTATGACTTTTCATATAATGAATATTTAATTAAAAGATAGCACACATACTTAAAACTAAAATTAAATGGCTTATGAGTCAAATACTGGCGGCCTTCCATGAGTACTAGACTTTTGGCCCCTTCAACCATGTAAATGATCCAAAATAGTGGTCCTTAGTATTTTAAATATAGCTGCTGGCGCTTCGCTTTTTTACTAAAATAACTGATTCAATTGCCAGTTGTACAGTTTTTTTATTCCACGAAAGCTTCCATTTTTTCCTTATATATTACGTACCATGATTATTGTCAATTCTGAAATAAAATAAATATTTTTCGTAAAATGCAACCTTAAACAAAAAGGTTGATGATCTATGATTTGGGCTAAGAGCGTCTGCAATCGCACTTAACCCGAATCGGCTAGACGGTAGGCGCACTTCCCTCAATATACTATACTTAGGTTATGTTTTGCACAATTTAAAAAAAAAAAACTATGAAATCCATTTAGAACAAGTCACCTTAAACAATAACTACGTAGTAAGATTACAGTGAGAGCAGTGGTAGCTCAGTTGTAAAGGCCCCGACTTACGAGTTGTAAGTCGTGGGTTCGAACTCAGGCAGGCGCTTTACTTTGTGTAAATAATTTCATCACCACTGCTCTCAACTGGCATGTCCTAGAACCAAAAATTCGAAGAATGTGACATCTACCAACCCGTAATGGGCCCGCGTGGCAGATTACAGCCCACTCCCTCTTGAAGAGAGGAAGACTGTGTTCCAGCAGTGGGAACATTATAGGCTGATTATGTTATGTGATGTTATAGAGATATTACAGCAATGCACTCACTTTATCTGTTTCTTTAAAATCTGAAATATAGTGTCGTTCCCACAACGTGTCAAATTTGTTTGTCAAGATGATATGTCACTGCAAACAAAATGACTTCCCACAGTATTATGACTGAATAATTGCCATCTACAAATAAATTTTGGAACTACATATTTAAGGGCGCTGATAGATTTCGACCGTGATGTTTGCGTTAAATGGTCAACTTTGGCGTACTTATTCTGAGAAACTGAAAGACTTCGACAACTTTGACTTATTGAGTGGCAAAAAATAGTTATTAGTTTAGTCCACAGTTGCCTCGCTTTTCGCATTTTTTTTCTTTTCCGAAGCAAGATTTTCATAAAATGCGCGGCGGCACTTTTTTGAGCTCGTGGATTGAACTACTTCTTACATAATAAAATGAAATGAAAAATATATACCTAATAATATTTCTTAAATAGTGGTTTAGTCCATAGCGGCCTCAGTATTTTGAAATTAGACGGAATATCATATATACGGACGGAATATAATATTAAAAAAAATCCTATTTCAACCCATAAAACTACTAAAACGCTCAGAATTAACAGAAAATTTCTCCTTACTACATTAGTATTGTTAAGTAAAGTTTATATAAGAATAAACGTTACTTCATAATAAATTAAAATTTCATACTTTGAACAAAAAAATATATCATAAAACTCAAAATAAGCGTAATTACAACTGCCAAATTGCTACTTATTGTGATGCGTGCTTCCATATCACTAATCTGTCAAAACGCAATTTTATGGTATGCTTCTTATTAGACGTTCTTTATCGCTAAATGCTAAACATTTGAGATATTGATACTTGACGCACTATCCCCGCCTGACCATAATAACATTCTTATATTTATTAATTTCTAATTTACTAAAATGACTACCTATACTACTGACGTTAGCATTATGCAAACTATTTTCAGCCAACAATGAAATAAATACCTGTTAAGTTTCATTAAAATAATCCCATTAGGAAACACAAATTCCACGTAATATTTATTCAAAAACTAACCCACTTGTTCGAGGTTACGGCATAGTGGAGCGCACAAACTGGGTACTGGCATCAAAAACTATTTTGTCCGAGACAGGTCAGAGTTTTGTAAATTAATTCGGTGGTTCCGAGCTATTACGCAAACTGTCAGCGCAGGTGCCGAGCCACTACTTCAGCCTGCACGGGATTTGCATTCGGAAATACTCGTACTAATTTAACTTCTCTGTTAGGTAAGTCAAACTAAACAACACACGTAGTTTGGCTTACGAGAGTCAAACAATCCTCTGTAGCAGCGGAACCTTTCACTGTCGTATTGAAATTAGAGCAAACACTCATCGCTGCACTTATTTACCGTTTGTTGTGGTTACTCTTTATAGTTGCAGTGCACGCGAAGTAGGTACATTCGCACCAATTTCAGGTTTCATTTGCCAACGTACACATTCAGGGAACAAATTAAAGCCATTGTGTTAGACGGATTATGGAGCGGCGTCCATTTATATGTAAAATAGTGACGCGTGCGATCGGAGTCAGTCAACCGAGCACCCCCGCGCCCCCTCGCCGCGCTTCCAAAAGCCTGCCGACACACACTGATCATTGTGTACGTAGTACGTACCTATGAATTTTACATATTGCCAAATCAATGTTTCGACAGTAAATTGTCCCAACTGAAGGTAAATATCAAGCCGCGGATTACTTTGAAATGTAAGATTGAGGGAGTAAAATACTTACTGTCGGTGAACTTTCCCACTAAAAATGTCATAATCAATGACAAAAAGTATGTCGTATTATTTGGATACGGATTACGAAAATTTTACTACAAATGTTTTTTTTTGTCTTATCATTATCACACATTGTATTATCTTTGAATGGAACACCTGTGAAAGTGGTCACCTGTTTTAAATATCTTGGGCACATAGTCACTGACCTCCTACGTGACGATGAGGACAATGGGCAGGGAGCGTAGGGCGCTGTCGATCAGAGCGAACATGATAGCCCACAGGTTTAGACGTTGTAATGCTCAAGTGAAAATAACACTGTTCAGAGCGCATTGCTCGTCACTATACACGTGCTGCCTGTGGGCTCATTATACGCAAAAATCATTCAGCGCCCTGCGCGTCCAATATAACAATGCGTTCAGGGCGCTGTTGGGCCTGCCGCGCTGGTGCAGTGCGTCGGGCATGTTCGCGGACGCACACGTTGACGGTTTCCACGCCGTGCTCCGCAAGCGATGCGCCGCGGCGCTCGGTAGGTTGCGCGCCAGCTCCAACAGCATCCTGGCCGTTATTGCGGATAGGCTGGATACGCGTTACGTCCAGCACTGGGTTCATACCCACATTAGGAGATAAAAATGTAACTTTTTTTTTCTTTTTTTTTTTCTACTAACACTAGTTTCATAGGTTTTACTGTACTAACATTCTATGGATTCTGTCGAGTCTGAAATAAAAAGTTTTTATTTTTATTTATTTTTTTATTTACAGTTTGACTCAATTCAAATGAGTTAAATTAATGTTATAATTGTAGTCAAACTATTTTTCATTTATTGACATAGAATTTCACCTGTATAATTTTATAACCAGGAGGGATTAATTAATGTTACTTCTACTAGTGTCACTGAGTTTTAAACAATTTATTGCACTATAGCTTTAGAACACATTTTTATTAAATATTTTTGACAGTGAATACTAATGTCCATGTTCAAGTATTCATATCGAATGAAAACGTTCTCAATCTCCATCCTAAGCAGGTGTCATTAATAACACTATTGTTCATTTAGGACAATGACGAGGTGAATGAATGAATTGAATGAAATGTCTGAATGAGTGTGCAAACTATTGCAATAAAGGCTGGTTATTCAAAGGTTTGGATTATTGTTGATCGTCGTTGTGTGAGTTTTCTGTTTGTAATAATAGTGAGTTTGTGTTGTAGTTGACAGACAGCCAGTTGTTGACGTGAATAAAGTTTTCACAAACAGGTTCTGGGCGCGCTGAAATATCGCCACTTGCAGGCGGCACAAATACCGAGTCGCGACGCCGAGCTACTAACGAATGCACTGCATTCGTAATAAAGGAAAAGAGTTTATCGCACAATGTATGACTTCTGTGGTCCGGGATGTTACATATCACGTGTTATGTCTGTTTTGCACTGGTCTTGTGCACTTATGTTAGAAGTTTACGAGACATACCATATGAGGTTGTTGACCTATTCAAATATTTAACAAGAAGCGATACTAACGAGGATTTATGGCATAATGGGAATGGATGCATTTTGAGAACAGGCAGACACAAATGACCCATTTCCAAATAATTTGCGGTTGTACTGACAGCTCGATAAAGCGTTGACAGTTTCGGATTTCGTAGCGCCGTAGCGAGCTACGCGTGCTACGGCGTAGTAAGACCATGCGGTGTTTTTTCATTTACTTCGACAAAAGTATTGGAAGCTTCATTCGGATAATATCGCTGACTTTAAAGCAACACTTTAAAAAGTTGGTTGACAATTCGTACTACAATGACATATTAGAAATACACTAAATATGGACTAAAAACTTTTTTACAAACAATACAACCGACTTCCAAAAACAACACTACAAAGTGAAAACACTTTAATTTCGGAAGTCGGTGTAAATGTAGTTTTGTTTTTTGCTACCGACTTCCGAAATTAAAGTTATTTTTCACTTTGTAGTATTGTTTTTGAAAGTCGGTTGTATTTTTTTATAAATAAGTTTTTATTATTGACTTCTCAGTTGTAGTACCTACCCCGCACAAATTCTAATATCACTACCTGCAAAAGAAATTAGAACATCATCCACATGAAAAGTGGGGAAAATTTTTCAAATCGAACTACTCTGTAAAAAGTTATGCGTGGTCATACATTAAAAAAACAAAATATACGCGTCGACTTGAAAACTTCCTCCTTTTTTTTCGTCGCTTAAAAAAAACTAACGCTCACAGTATAGCAGGTACAGTCAGCAACAAAAGTCGATTAACACTTGCAGTTTTTTAATATAATTATTAAGTGAAATATTTAATTCAAATCGACACAGAAGTACTTAAAATTTATAAGAACATTGACTCTTAACAGATAAACGAAAAAAAAGCATTTTACCGAATCATTTTGTGTTAATTTAGAAACTAAATTAATACAAAATTTTGACATCATCTAAATTTTAGATGATGTCAGAAAGTAGTAGTGTTAACCGACTTCTGTTGCTGACCGTACATAATTCACTACAACTGGAGTTCTGTGTAAAAATTAATCAACACAAAAAGGTATTATAATTAAATCTATTTCGTAGAAATAGGATACAATACTGACCAGCCAGTGGGCATTAAGAGACTTCAGCTCCGTTCGCATTCCTTTACGCCTATGTACAAGCTCAATTGCACTCTGTGCCAGTTATATAATATATGTGTTACTGTCCGTCTCTCAACGCGTCATGTCCTACCAGCCCACTTCAACTCATGCACACTGTTAATGAAATGTAAATTTCCGCATCGCCTCCACCACATTCCTACCTCCGTGAATTTCGTAGCGGCAGACAAATCGTATCGCCTCTTGCTTCGCGTTCAATAGCCGTTTGTTCGTGGATTTTGCACACAGGTACCTACTTACATAGGTACTTTCGTTTCAACGCGTACGCTACCACTGTATTATATCACAGACATTCATCACTCGGAAACGAATTGATTACATTCGTGAGTACGTTCAAAAGCTTTATTTAAAGCAATCGGAAGATGAATCGATGAGTTGGATATGCGTTTTATACGAACACTTTTCAGAAAGACATGTAAGTAGGCTTGAACAGCGACGAAATCGGAAGCCTATTATAAACGAACTGACAAAAGCAATATGTATCGAGTTATTAAAACGTCATGATCGTTAAACAACCGCTTTATTTAGCTTAAACCGATATATCTGGCGCGGTTGATCAATCAATGCTGGGCTCGAGTGACGTTAGTCGAGACTGACGTATTACGTACAGCGATAGAGATTTTATTTTAATTACTCCACACGCCACGCTATCGGGTATGCATTATGAACGCGATCAATTTGTTTATTCAGAAGGTTCGCAACAAATTACAACGATCGTGTACGATGGATTATGTAAAACGACACCCATTTGTATGTAAACTAATGGTGAGTGTCGTTGTATGGAGCGACGTAGTGACGCGACAGAACTACCCGTACGCGACTACTTTTATTTTTACATAGGTTTAAGGTACGTCTGGTGTACCTACTTCATGAATTATAGAAGTGTTTTCGTTTCATATCAACAGTTATTGTTCTAGACATAATGTCTTATGTAAAAGCTACCGTTAAAACAGATTTTTAGCAAGATAGGTAAATCCCCTCTACAATAGATAACTGCTGTTCTAAAAGAACTCTTGCGATGTTATTATCAAGTCTATTGAAAGAATAATTGCTGTTACAAAAGTTTGTTGTATATGATTTTATTTTACATTTCTATTTGTAGAAACAAACACCCGGTTAGCCTTCGTTATCCAGTCACTTAAAAAGTCTTGTTAGAGTGGACCGTCCTTCCAGTTGAGAGGATTTCTATACAATTCTTTGTTATACGTGGGTATAGTGGCTCTTGTCTGCTTCACTATTGCTGGAGATATAATAATTCCGTCTAGAGGAAAACCTTACTCGGTAAGAATTTATTTCCACATCCTTATGTTTACGGACCAAAAAACTTGATGTATTACATTTAGCTAACTGGACATTATAATAATGTACTCGGCTTTTATTATTTAAAAGGTTTTTTGATATGGAATGATCTGGAAGGTAATGTTTTATGTCAAGCGTAACAACTGCTTTTACAAATTAAGTGAATTGTAGCATTTGTGGCAGCCGGCTACGAAAAATGAGTCATTGTGGTTTTCGTAGCCGATTGGAAAACACGTAGCGGTTCACAACTTTGTAGTGCTACGCGAATACTGACATAGTGGTTTTGATTCAAGCTTAGACTAGTTTTATTCATAAGAACCAGTCATTTGTGAATGCTTTATTTTGTCAATAAAGTAAGAGGGAGTTGTAAAACTATGGTTAAAGTAGTAGACAATCGAATATTTAATGTACCTACTTATTAGTTATACTTTAAATATACCACACAAACCATCGCAGGCTTACCCGTTATTTGTAGCAACGTATTACCTTATGAACCCCATAGGTTCACAACTATCTGTCAGCCCGCGGTCGCCATCGGATGATGGTATTTTACGTTTATATATATATGATATACGTTTATACAGGGTTACTGGTAACTCGACCACTTCCTTGCAGGATGTCATTGTAGGGTTAAAATGCAACAAATTAAGCCACCAAATGTTCTACCGAAATTCAATACTTTTTGAGTTACTTAGATTTTTAGTTTTTATATGAAAGATCCAATTTAAAATTATTTACGGCGCGACTATTCTGGAATTTAAGTTAGTAATATAGCTGATGCAGTAGCAGACCTTTGCGCTAATAATTAAAAGTTCAAAAATGCCTAAAATTTGGCAAAGATAACTAATTAAACATTTTATTTTTCGTAAATTTTGTCTGAAAAAATTAAATTTACGAAAAAAAAACTGAATTTCGGTAGAACATTTGGTGGCTTAATTTGTTGCATTTGAACCCTACTATGACGTCCTGCAAGGAAGTGGTCGAGTTACCAGTAACCCTGTATACATATTATGTATAGGTTTCTCCTTACGCATCTCGTGTGTGCGTCAGACATTTAAGGGGGTTAAATGCCAAAAAAAAAGTTTCACAAAAACTGAAATAGAGTCTCATTGAATTAACCAAAAAAAAACTTTTACCACTGTACGAAATTAACCCACGTACTACGAAAAAAAAACAGCGTTGTCTAATCACCCTCGTCCCAGAAGTGTCGTGAGGCGGCCGTAACGTCGTATAATTGGCACACTTCCCGTACCGCTGACGACTTACACGGTTCACTGCCTGCAATCAATTGACGGAACCCAGGACTGCGTGACTATTCATGAGTAAAAAAATCTACATTAGCCTCGCACTTACAAGTAATAGGGTACTTGACTTCTTCTATTATAAATTGTGCGAGGATTTAATCTTGTCTTAGGAAAAATGTAAAATAAAAAATAATACAATGATGTGTGAAAAAAAACCGGCCAAGTGCGTGTCAGACCACACACATTAAAGAGTTCCGTAGTTGGGATGAATTCATCCCAAGAAGAAACTTAACTTTGTAGTTGTCATGTTCTCCGATACATTCCAACTGCAAATGTAAGTTTGTATGCACAATATTGAGAGATTTACCATGTTATTTTAAGACCATAGACTTCTTGTAGGTTTGTTTTCCTGTAATCTAATAGCAGTATTTTCTGTATTTTTTTTTCTATATTTTAGGCTCAGAGATAAGGGGGAGTAGTTTCGGAGATAAGGGGATGGTCAATTTTTGTCTATTTTCTTAAATTACTTTAAAACAATTTATTTTAAACTTATAAAAAAAATCTATTTGAGACCCTCACAGTAAGCCGTTTCTTTTGATATGTCATACGGTACAGCTTGCAAAACTTTTTTTTAATTTACTTGTTTGCCCCCTAAAATGACCCCCATATTTAAAATTAATTTATTTACGTTTCACGTCCGTGTTTGGATCACAGAAATTCATATGTGTACCATGTTTGAACTTAATCAGTCCATAAGATTCGGAACAAATTGGCTGTGACAGACGGACAGACAGACACATGAGTGATCCTATAAGGGTTCCGATTTTTACTTTTGAGGTACGGAACCCTAAAAATTGGAAAACCTATGAAAAATTTTAAAAGTTTTTGGATGGGGAATAACGTTTCCTTGTGAATGAGTGGCATGGATTAACATTATTATCAGTGTTGATAGTTAGATCTAACAAATTATTTGCTCTACTATTCATTTTTAGGGTTCCGTACCTCAAAAGGAAACAAACGGAACCCTTTAAGATCGCTTTGTTGTCCGTCTGTCTGTCTGTCTGTGTAGCTGTCTGTCAAGACCTTTTTTCTTAAGAATGCGTCGAGGTCTCAAGTTAAAATTAATATCAAATACGTCTATGGTTCCTTGGAGCTCTAAAAAAATCAGGCTTCTAAGTCAACGCAGTATAAAATTCGAAATATTATGTCGAATTTTATACTGCGTTGACTTAGGATATTATATTGATACTCGCAAGTAAATCAAAATATAAAGAGCTGACCTAGAATCATGAAATTTGGCATAAAGCAAGGCCTCGCCACACAAGTAAAGGGAAAAGTTCGAAAATCGTTAAATTGTAATTTTATCGCATAAAACATTTTTTTTGGGATTTCTAGTTTTTCAACTACAGTGCTAAGTTAGTTTTTGGGATAAATTATTTTCAACTACGGAGCCTTTCATTGTGCGTGGTCCGACACGCACTTGGCCGGTTTTTTTTTATGTCACACTAGCTTCTGCCCGCGACTTCGTCCGCGTGAAACTTGTTGCCCTGACCCACCGTCGCATCGCATCGCCTGCCCGAGCTGTTTTCGCTTAATGTTCTTTCTGTCTTTTTTTCTTTTTTCTCGGTTCCTAATTGTCCTAGCTTGAAGTTAAATAGTCTATAGCCTTCCTCAAGAACTAGGGTGTCAACTGCAAAAATTTTTTTTCAAATCTGACTGGTAATTCCAGAGATTAGCGCGTTGAAACATACAAACAAACAAACAAACAAACAAACTCTTCAGCTTTTTTATTAGTATAGATTTGATTACCATTAAAAAAATGATAGTGAGCCAACCTTAAAAGATAGACATATTATTATGCTATTATAGTTTTTTTTTAGAACTTTTTAAGAGGAACAATTCCGTCATACATGACTTTTACGTAACTTTAACCGTTTACGCAGCGCACGCAACAGAAGCTCTCAAAAGGAATAAATTTTCCCCGTTTTTGCAACATTTTTCAATGATACTTCGCTCTTACTGGTTGCAGCGTGATGTTATATAGCCTATAGCCTTCCTCGATAAATGGGCTATCTAACACTAAAAGAATTTCCCAATTCGACCCAGTAGTTCTTGAGATTAGCGGGTTCAACCAAACAGATAAGCAAACTCTTCAGTTTTATAATATTAGTTAAGATTAGTGTTTTCTCTTTCTGGGAAATAGTTGCAAAACTTAGTAACTTCGTATTTTTAGATATGTTATCGGTTTTTAAGATGTAAAAACGAATAACTGAAAATCTACAAAATTTAAAACATTCTTTTTCACTGTCTGTACTTATAATTATTTGGAATATTCTTAATCTCAACATAAAAGCAATAATGTTTCTTGGATCTTCAGATTCGGGATGATCAAGATATCCGTATTACTCGTCCTTTTGCACAGGTCACCGAACAAAGGGAGAATACTTTACGTTCTTGTATACTTGCACAACACACGGAAGCAAATATGTAGGGGATTATAATCTGAAAGACAATAATTACTATAGAGAAGAGAGGCTAAGGAAATATACCTAGAAAAATAAAAATTAAATGTTGTTTTTAGGGTTCCGTATCTCAAAAGGAAAAACGGAACCCTTATAGGATCACTTCGTTGTCCGTCTGTCAGTCTGTCAAGATCCTTTTTCTCAGGAATGCGTGGAGGTATCAAGATTAAATTAATATTAAATACGTGGGTCTATGATCCCTTGGAGCTCTAAAAAAATCAAGCTTATAAGTCAACGTAATAAAAAATACGGCCATTTATGCGACATATTTTGATACTCGTAAGTAAATCAAAACCTATAGGGTACTTACCGTTGACCTAGAATCATGGAATTTGGCAAGAGGCAAAGTCTCACAGTACAAGTAAAGGAAAAAGGCCGAAAAAACTTAAATTTGCAGGTGGAGAATTGACCGTGACGTATATCAGTGTATGGGAGAACATGTTTTTCAACTACAATCTAAAGTTTGTTTTTGCGATAAATTCTTTTCAACTACTTAAGGAAATATTTTTTTGGTAAGCGCCTCACTTGAGAACAGCTGGACTGATTAAGATTTTTTTTTAATCTTCTTAATACTTAATTTTGGTTTTAGAAAAATTGGAAAAGTTGCCCGAAATTTGCACAGGACAACGTCTGTCGGATCAGCTAGTATGTAAATAAAGGTGCTCAACACAGGTTTTTGACTCAAGAGCCTGGCAATGGTTCTAGAAATAGATTCAAGACGTTCTTGCATACTTCCACAACACAAACAAACAAATATGTCGGGGATATGTAAGCAAAGTATCCTGAAAAACAATAATATTACAGAGAAGGAAGGCTAATAAAGTAAATTCATGTAAATAAAAATTACAAAAAAAAAAAAAAAAAATCTTTATTGCAACAACAAGTATTTACATTTCATGTGCAAGCCCTGTTTCCCAAACAAATTCCAATCAAAAATTCAATTTTTTTTCAATTTTCCCAATTAAATGTTGTTTTCTGAGTTCCGTAAGTCCAAATGAAGAAACGGAACCCTTATAGGATGATTCGTGTGTCCGTCTGTCACAGCCGATTTTCTCCGAATTTAATGGGCCGATTATGTTGTTTGGTATACATATTAGTCTCAATAAATATTTTTTTTTTTATATGAATTTCTGTGACCTAATCACGGAAGTGTAACGTAAATAAATGAATTTTGAATAACAGTGCAGTCACTTTTAGGGAATTATTTAGAAATTTTTAAAAAGATTTATAAACTATACTATGTGACACACAAATGAAAGGGCGAGGGTCTCAAATATTTTTTTGATATAATTTTAAAATAAATAGTCTTAAAGTTATTTATGAAAATAGATGTAAATTGACCATTCCCCCTTCCCCTCACCTTATCTCCGAACCTACAGAGGCAAAATTTTTGAAACAATACATAAAATAGTTCTACTTAATTACCTATAGATTATAGGAAAATTTATAAATAATCTTAAAATAACATGTCAAATCACTCAATATTACAAACGTTTGCGTACAAACTTACATTTGCAGTTGGAATGTATGGGAAAACATGTTTTTCAATTACAATGTCAAGTTTGTTCTTAGGATAAATCCATCCCAACTACGGAACCCTTCCTTGTGCGTGGTCCGATATGCACTTGGCTGTTTTTTTTTGGTAAGCGCATCACTTGAGAACAGCTGGACCGATTTGTTTTTTTTTTATGTTGCTAATAGTCTAAATAAAGTTTATGGGGAAAGAAAAATTGGAAAAATTGTCCTGTAATTTTGACAGGACAACGGCTGTCCGGTCAACTAGTATATAAATAAAGGTGCTCAACACAGGTTTCTGACTCAAGAACTTGACAAATGGCTTCAAAAATAGATTCATGATAAAATAGCTAGCTTAATAACTGACCGACTCCTCGACAATTCCAAAGTGCCTGTAATTGGTTTAATTGAAATAAATGCTTTGAGTTTGAGTTTGAGAATATCGTAACATGTCGTGTTTTTGTCTAGACAACAAAAAATACTGGAAAGTGTGTGGATTTGGATGGTATTACTAAGCGTTTAATAAAAACAGTTTAAAAAAAATTGTGTTATTGCAACATCTAGCTTCTGAGCAGGGGCTTGTAAATTTTATTATGTCAAAATAGTAATTTATTTCCTTTCCTTCCTCCTTCTTACTTTGAACGATGAATGATAAATAAATAATATCTCACTTTGTGGGGATTTAAGATTGCCTAAGGGATTTTATAAGTAGGTTGAGAGATTTAGTCCATTTTGAGCTTACTAAACTGCTTGTCAGCCAAGTATTTTTATTACAGCAGTTTTTACATGGTCGTTTTCGCATTCAAATTGATTTAAACAAATGAACGAGTGTTTCATTTTGCATTTGTTTTCCTCTCTGTTAGGGTTTATTGCACCGTATGTGGGAATGTATACCGTTTTGATCTCTTAAAAGCAGTATAAAATGTATCGGTAAAATGTTTTAGCCATAAAAGTGCAAGCAGGTGGGATGTGATGGATTGACGTCATTCCACTATACTGTAGAGTGCATTACCGTGTCACTAGTTCAACCTTTGAACACAACATCTTACTTTATATGATCAAGCTACCCCTTAATGTACCTTACAATATTATGTATTATAGGAAGGTAGATTGGCAAGGACTTTGATTTGTTTTGATTTAATTTTTTGTTTTCGCTAACTATCCTTTCCTATCATAATAGGTACATCTTGTTGTTTGAGTTGTTGACATGCGTTAGGGACTTCCAGTCTCTATTGCCGAAGTTATTCATTAGATCATGATCAAAATCAGTAGAGAATAAAGTTGATAAACTTAAAAATAAAACAAAGGTTCACCTAGAAAGGATTGAGGAGTGAGAACGATTGTACTTGATACTCAAATAAAATAGATTAAAGGGAGTGAGTACTTATGATAACAGTATCAGTACCTTTTTGAACTTTTCAGATAAATTTGTGTTTTATATAACTTTTATTTTTCTATCTCATTGTTTTTTGTCTACCAATTAACTAGTTACAACGAATTGAAAGTATCCAAATTAGACGAACTGAAAATAATCTGAATTTAATTTTATTGAGTTGTTTCTTAGTGAGATGGTGTCTACGAGTACAGGTACTCAAATGTTATTTTATTTTAAGCTTGTTTTTATTTAATTTTCAAGGTGACATTTAAATAATTAACACTCGTGATCATTAGTCAAAAAAGTCGTTTCTAAATATTCTGTCTACACTGTTATCCAGCTATAGCATAAACAGAATAGCATAATCAGCCTATTATGTTCCAATTGCTGGGTTACAGGCCTCTCTGTGAGAGGGAGTGGGCCGTAAGCCATCACGCGGACCCAGTGCGGGTTGGTAGATGTCACCTTTCTTGGAATTTTTGGTTCTGGGACATGCCGGTTTCTTAACGATGTTTTCCTTCACCATTTACACAAAGTAAAACGCCTGCTTGGGTTCGAACCCACAACTCGTAAGTCGGGCCGATACCACTGGGCCACTACTGCTCTATCCAGTAATACAAACTGCTTTTCGTGTCAGTCTTTTCTTCTAAACTACGCAACGGATTTTGATGCGGTTTTTACAATCATTTAGTTACTCCGGAAGGCTTTATATATTATGTGTATTAATAAAACTTACATTTAATAAAGAAATCTAAATGTTTTATCAAGTTGTAAAAACTGTGGTAAGCAGGGCGGGTCGCTAGTTTCACAAATCAATGCTTGAACTGTAATATTCCTATATTTTCACGTTCGATTCAAAAAGTATCTTCATGTACGATTGTTCGAGTAGGTACGTGTATACAAGGTGAGCCATTAAAAGGTGCTTCATACGTGAAATGTAGGTTCATATCTTCTATATGTGAGACAGAAGAGGCCGGATGTGAGGTCATGGTTGGCTATAGAGCTTATCGCGCTACCGCAAACTGCGACTTAAATGTTTTGTGCGCCAGTATAATGCTGGAGATAACCGTTATAGCACATAGCAGCAACAACGGTCTTGAAATTAAATCGCAAATATTAGTACTACTATGAATGAGCTCGAGGTTTGTTGCCTAACATGCAAAATTTGGTGTCTAAGCAGAAAAGCTTTAGAAACCTATCAATATTTATACAACAGAAATTAATGATAGATGCATCTCCAACCTTCCAAAACCTTAAGATTCAAAATTCTTTAATTAAGATCAAGTTGAAAACCTTCAGGCAAAACTCGAGCCATTCGCTAGGATTTTTGGAGATTTTCCTTGTCAAGCAATTATTCATCCGACATTTTGTTCAAAATATAAAGTCTTGGAGGGTTTTCATCACTAAAGTTAATTCGTAGCATCTTTACGGGTGACATTACATAAGGTTATTTCCAAGACATTTCGCACTTTCTTAACATTCCTTTTCCAAGAATGTGAGAAAACCTACGTAATTAATCCTGGTCGTGTTTCGTTCCGAAGTTCGCGACATATTACTTGTGTGTTGTAAGTACATATATTCAAGCGGCTACGTCACACTTCGCCCGCGACACAGTAATATAAATGTGAAATTACTCGACAGTTCCAGTGTGAGTAGAATTGTGATATCTGTAAGCTAAAGCTCGGTTGAAACGTTGAAGCCACTGGGTTTTCTGAATAGGGCTCACTATCTGTCGTTCCTCTATGAGTGTTGGCTCACATTCAGCCCTCGCCAAAAACTATTGTTTTGAACTATAATCATTATGACTGTTACTACGACATTTAATTCTGTCTGGCATTTTATTTATTTTTTCAGTTGAAAAAGACAAGCCTCATCAAAATGGGCAATCAAGGTTAACTTGTCAGCTTTGTTGGTTCAAAAAAAAAGGTGTGAAAACATAATCTATACTACATGTCCCGTCAAATCCTCTTAAGGGGTCATTGTACTCATCATTATGAACAATTTTTACTATGGGACCAAACTTGAAATCGCGAAAGAAAAATCAGCTGTTCCATACATTTTGGTCGAGTAGGTATGGAACTTTTGTATGAAACAGCAGATTTTTTTTGCGCGATTTCAGGTTTGGTCCCATAGTATAAAAGTTGTTTATAATGATGAGTACAGTGACCCCTTCAGAGAGTTTGCGTTAATTACAGGACATGTATAAATAAAAATCAATTGACGAATGTATGTAAGCGCATCACTTCAGAACGGTTGCACCTATTTGGATAATTCTTTTTTGTTGTGTTTGTGTTTGTCAGGACAAGGTTTGTATGACAGATTTTTTTTGGAAAATTTTCCAGAAAAGTCGAAAATTTGGATGGTATTTTTGTATGAAAATAGACAACGCATAACCTAACTGGAGATAGAGACATGAAATTCACCCGGGCGACGCCGGGCACGAAAAGCTAATAAGAAAAGCTATTTTCGAAACATAGATTTTGGAAAAAACTAAATTGCTAACTAACTAGGTCTCCGAGTAGGTATTTGTTAAAAATAATAATGTAGAATCAACAATTGAACGTCTCGCGCAAAGCATCGTCAAAATAAATACTGTTCTATACAAAATTGAAATTTATATGCTTCAAAATTATCTCTGCCCCAATAAATCTTACTTAGACGCAATAGTTGTGTCTCGTAAACTATAATTTAATGTGTAAAAGCAACATTTTAATATAGGCAGGTCTGCGCAAAGTCTAATCCAATATTTGGAAAACTCGCAAGTTCCAAATAAAACGTATTTTTCTGTCGCAACTTTCAGTCTCGTAGGCACTAATATTATTTAGGTTGACTTTTTCGAAGCTGCCTAAGTTGGAACTCCTAATTTAATCCTCAAAGTAAGGACGTACCCTTGATAGAGCACACTTATGAAAATTGGCTGTTACACGTCTCTGTTACACCAAATAAGGTTGTGTAAGTATGTATAATCTGACAATAAATATAACCCTAAAAGAGCCATCGTTATCAGGCCCATTTTCTCTCGTAGGCCCTCGCCGAATGTCAAATATATAGGGTTACATGGTATCAGTCTCGCCTTCCTAATGGACACTTATAAGGCCGAGTGGGCCTTTTCAGTGTCGGTGTTTTGACACCCTTTAATATAAGAACGAGAGCCTTTATATTAGATATTCACGAAAATAGGCGACCACATATTGATTTTTCTTACAATATCACGTCGGGCTCGAGTTACTAGTGAATAGCGTGCTTTACATTATCGCCTCTATCAGTAAAAGAGATTATTTAATAAGTGCTTTTAATGTTATATCGGTTTGCGTATGTAGGTATGACTATTGCGGATAGTCCACTTTATACACATGGAACATTTTGCATCGTTCTTTTCAAATTGCAAAGTTCATTCATGTGGTAGCAACTTCTATATGAATAGGCGTTTCCTTGGCTATGTTCCTTCCATAATTTCAGTCATGTTGCATCGACAGTTTTTTTTATTCTTAACAACAGTTAAGATCATTTTTAACCACTTCAAAAAAAGGAGGTTTCTCAATTCGACCGTATATATATATATATTTATGTTTGTTCGCGAATAACTTCGTCGTTTATGAATAGATTTTGATGATTTTTTTTTTGTTGGAAAGGAGATATTCCAAGGGTGGTACCATGATAAGGAAACCAGAATCTGATGATGTTATCCCAGAGAAATCGAGGGGAACCTTCAAATTGTATAGGCACACCTATAGCGATTTGGGTATTTTTATAGTAACTCGTGCATTTGCTCCCGGATAGCACTATTTTTGAAGTGGAACTGATGAGGAAGACCACTGATGGCCATCGGAACTACTTAATACGTATTTAACGGGTTGCGATTCGATTATTGCTAAGCAATTTATGCTCGTCACAATACATATGTTGAAGTGGAGCTGATGGTGACTTCACCATCAGCTCCAGTGTTCCTGGTTCCTTACTGTGAGAACTCCTCAACAATTAACGTCCTTATATCGGGAAAAGCAATATTTTGTAAAAGGTGATGAGAAAAAACTCTTTTACTAAACAAAACAACCGACTTCTAAAAAAATACTACAAAGTGAAAAATAACTTTAATTTCTGACACCGACTTCCGAAATTAAAGTTATTTTTCACTTTGTAGTATTTTTTTGGAAGTCGGTTGTTTTTTCTTTTTTAAGTTTTTTTTATTACTAAAACTCAAAACGACTTTTATTTTAAGCAGAATTTCAAGCAAGATCACGAATTCAATTCCTTTGAATCGATCACAATATTGAAATAATAATCCACGTCGTCGTCTAGTTACGAAACATTTTGATTTAGTTTAATTGGCCCATTATATTTACCGTCTCGATCCGCAAACCGTGGGCCATGAGGGACACAGAAGGAATCGCCGCTGGATGCAATTAGACGAATGAATCGCGTGATCTCCGCCTTTATCTTCTATCTCAGTAACTACCAGTAATAACTACCGAACAGGAATATAATAGACGAGAAAACATTCCAACGGGATAAAGGCTTCTTTGTTGTACGTTTCCTTTGCTTGCTTGTAAGTGATTGTACAAAGATCATAATTTTATTATTCCTTCAACTTTAAAATAAACAAGAGTTTATAAAATAAACTTTGTGTAGGTCTGAAGGGCCCTTACAACCTTGGGACTACAAATTACACGTGTTTCAGGTTCAAAACGAATAATTGTATTTAAGGCCTGTATTTCAGAACGTCACTCAATACTCAAGCATTACATAAAACTAGTTTCAACCAATCAAATGGCTTGAATCTAGTTTTAAGTAATGCTTGAGTATTGAGTGCCGTTCTGTAATACGGGCCTTAGATTATATTAATTAACTTTGCTGTGCCCGATAGGGTCCCTAATTGATTTGTTGGCCCGTATTACAGAACGTCACTCAATACTCAAGCATTACTTAAAACTAGATTCAAGCCATTTGATTGGTAGAAACTAGTTTTATGTAATGCTTGAGTATTGAGTGCCGTTCTGTAATACGGGCCTTAGATTAGATTAATTAACTTCGCTGTGCCCGATAGGGTCCCTAATTGATTTGTTGGCCCGTATTACAGAACGTCACTCAATACTCAAGCATTACTTAAAACTAGATTCAAGCCATTTGATTGGTTGAAACTAGTTTTATGTAATGCTTGAGTATTGAGTGCCGTTCTGTAATACGGGCCTTAGATTAGATTAATTAACTTTGCTGTGCCCGATAGGGTCCCTAATTGATTTGTTGGCCCGTATTACAGAACGTCACTCAATACTCAAGCATTACTTAAAACTAGATTCAAGCCATTTGATTGGTTGAAACTAGTTTTATGTAATGCTTGAGTATTGAGTGCCGTTCTGTAATACGGGCCTTAGATTAGATTAATTAACTTTGCTGTGCCCGATAGGGTCCCTAATTGATTTGTTGGCCCGTATTACAGAACGTCACTCAATACTCAAGCATTACTTAAAACTAGATTCAAGCCATTTGATTGGTTGAAACTAGTTTTATGTAATGCTTGAGTATTGAGTGCCGTTCTGTAATACGGGCCTTAGATTAGATTAATTAACTTTGCTGTGCCCGATAGGGTCCCTAATTGATTTGTTGGCCCGTATTACAGAACGTCACTCAATACTCAAGCATTACTTAAAACTAGATTCAAGCCATTTGATTGGTTGAAACTAGTTTTATGTAATGCTTGAGTATTGAGTGACGTTCTGTAATACGGGACTTAGATTAGATTAATTAACTTTGCTGTGCCCGATAGGGTCCCTAATTGATTTGTTGGCCCGTATTACAGAACGTCACTCAATACTCAAGCATTACTTAAAACTAGATTCAAGCCATTTGATTGGTTGAAACTAGTTTTATGTAATGCTTGAGTATTGAGTGACGTTCTGTAATACGGGACTTAGATTAGATTAATTAACTTTGCTGTGCCCGATAGGGTCCATAATTGATTTGTTGGCCCGTATTACAGAACGTCACTCAATACTCAAGCATTACTTAAAACTAGATTCAAGCCATTTGATTGGTTGAAACTAGTTTTATGTAATGCTTGAGTATTGAGTGACGTTCTGTAATACGGGACTTAGATTAGATTAATTAACTTGGCTGTGCCCGATAGGGTCCCTAATTGATTTGTTGGCCCGTATTACAGAACGTCACTCAATACTCAAGCATTACTTAAAACTAGATTCAAGCCATTTGATTGGTAGAAACTAGTTTTATGTAATGCTTGAGTATTGAGTGCCGTTCTGTAATACGGGCCTTAGATTAGATTAATTAACTTCGCTGTGCCCGATAGGGTCCCTAATTGATTTGATGTTTTAACATACCGACTATTTTATGTACACATTATGGAATACAATAAAATAATGAGTATTGAGATTATTCTTCAATAAAGATTTTCTATCTAACACTTTGGCCCGGGCCCGTGGACGCCTGACTTCTATATTGTCATTTATTTTAATTCTCTTAAACTATTTAAACATCCACGGAGGTTGCATGCTAAAACGCATAAGGTTCGAAGTCTCACAGTAACGTATTTTTGTTCAAATACGTAGTGTGTTGTTTAAAAACGTCTTTTACTAAGAATACCTAATATAATTGTTGTGTAAATCAGCTTCCTCGGAGCATACTCTCGCTTCTGTAAACTAGTTTGGCTTGAGCTCCGCGTTTTTGTCACCGCCTGTAGTACATTTCCGTGTACCGTTCCCGACGGAAACAGCCTTTCAGTGTTCACCTGCAAATGCAAAGAAAAATTCCATCCAAGTGACTTAAAGAGTCGAACGTTGGCTTACACTAATATTTTTCTACATTTATTCACCTTAAAGCTCTTGTTTCCAAACGTTTTCGGAACTGATATTAACGCCTTTCGGAAACATTTAAAGTCACGCAACACGAGAGAACATGATTTAAATGTATTAGCTGCCCTATTTAACGCGTGTTAGATATAACTAGGGGTGTGAAAATGAAAGGAAGTGAGGCATGTATTTCAGAGTGCACTTTTATATAATACGTTGCATGGATGGCCGGCATGGTAGTACACCTATTATGAGATAAACATACTTACTCTTACATACGAGTAGGATACATTTCATGTACCCTGCTCATCATATCGTGTCTCATTAATTCGGCTGAAAGAGAGGATTAGTATGGTGAGTTAAAAAGGAGGACGGGAAATTAATCATCCCATCTTTTAATTACCTCTAAGAATGTTGAACATGTTTTCGTTTTCACATTTGTAACCTGGTTTTTTTTGTACCTGTACATATACGCAAACTATGCCTTCTTCCCATGGGGGTAGGCAGAAACTACAGAACGGCACCTGCTACGATCCTTTTATAGGTACTCCTTTTGCTTTGTTACGTTCATACATCTGGTCATACACGCACGCCGTACATGGCACCTACCTAACCTACGTGTGTTTTATCGATTTAGTTTAATAAAATTTTGAGGGGCTTGTGGCTAATTAATATCAGCCGCAAGGGTCGATCCATCAGGTTAAGCTACGCTTGCCGCAGTTGATCCGTGGATGGGTGCCTTGGAAAGCACGATAAGCCCGTTGGTCCCGGCTGTCATTCGTTGATCTTTGACAGTCGTTACCGGTCGTCAGAAGCCCGAAAGAGTACCATAACGACCAGTCAACTATACAACCAGTCTTACCAATTTACCAAGGGGTATCGTATTATCCAGTAACTGGGTTGTGGAGGTCAGATAGGCAGTTGGTGCATGTAAAATACTAGTATTCATCTGCATCCGGTTAGACTGGACGCCTACCCTAACATAGTTGGGAAAAGGATAGGCAGATGAGGTTAATACAATTTTGTATTTGAAATGGTTCGCTGTAAAAAGCCTATTAAAGTGCCCGTCGATGCGCGAACTTTCAACGGTTTCACGCGACACTCTCGACAATATCAGATTTTCTCATATCGATGCCTGATTCATGAAATATCTGCAAAGGAAAATGATCCGACGCATGCCCCGAATGCGATACAATGTGATTGCCTTATTTTCCTCCTCTTTCGGTCTTTACATGTTATTATCGTATCGACATCCGACTTACAAAGGTTATCCGTATTTATTGGGAATCCGTTTACTAGATATAGTTATCTTATTGCGATGTTATGCGTAGGTCAGAATGTTCGTGTTTATTATTAATCATGCTGGGTATTTCTGGCGATGGAATTGAGGAAGGATACCGTTTATTTTCGGTAAATACCAAATTAGGCAGTATCAGTCCATTCTTAAAGTATTGTTGTTGCCAAATTAATATTAGGTCTTTACCTATGAAATTGCCGTTCTGCAGTACTGGCCATTTCAAATCAAAATAATTTTTGTTTGGCTAAGAATTCTAATTTCAAATTAATTTTATTTTAAAAACATGGATTTTTTATTCCAAAAGTAGTCATTTGTTTATTGATTAGTGTTACATTTTCATCGCATTTCAATCTTTTTCGTTATCATGGATACGTTAAAAATTCGTGTAATTATGGAATATGAGTACCGTCGTGGCAGCAACGCGGCACAAGCGGCACGCAACATCAACGACGTTTACGGAGCTAACACTACAAACCAACGCACCACTTGTTATTGGTTTGCTCGCTTCCGTTCTGGAAATTTCGACCTGAAAAATGAACCTCGCGGTCGTCCGAAGACTTTGGTCAACAATGACGAATTAAAGGCGATTGTGGAAGCTGATGATACACAATCTACGGCTGAATTAGCAGCAGCTTTCGACGTTATTAGCATCAAAACAATATTGGTCCATTTGCGTCAAATTGGCAAGGTAAAAAAGCTTGACAAATGGGTGCCCCACGAACTCAATGATCGCCAGCGCGAAGTACGCGTCGAGACGTGCCTTGCACTGCTCAACAGACACACAAATGAAGGAATTTTGAACCGCATTGTTACCTGCGATGAAAAATGGATTCTGTTTGATAACCGCAAGCGCTCAGCAAGTTGGTTGGATCCTGGTTCAGCACCTAAACAATACCCTAAACGAAAACTTACCCCTAGAAAAGTGATGGTCACTGTTTGGTGGTCTAGCGCCGGTGTGATTCATCACAGCTTCTTACCAAACGGGGTGAGCATTACTTCAGATGTGTACTGTGAAGAACTGAACACAATGATGGAGAAGCTGGCACATCTCCAACCAGCATTGGTCAATCGCTCGTCTCCGCTGCTCCTGCACGACAACGCGCGACCTCATACTGGACAGCAGACGGTCTCCAAGTTGCAAGAACTGGGGTTGGAAGCTCTCCGTCATCCGCCCTACTCACCAGACCTTGCGCCTACAGACTACTACTTTTTCCAGAATTTGGATAACTTCTTGGCGGGAAAAAAATTCAATACCTGAGAGGCAGTACAAAATGCCATTGAAGAATTTGTTGCCTCCCGTCCAGCTGATTTCTTTAAAAAGGGCATCAATAAACTGCCACTGCGTTGGCAAAGATGCATTGATTGCATGGGTGATTACTTCGATTAATACAAATAAAAAATGCATGAAAAAAATTCGTTTAAATTTTTTCATACAAAACGGCAATTTCATAGGTAAAGACCTATTATTTAATTTACAAAAAGAATAGTCCTGACTGACTGACTAACTGATTGAATGACTCATCAACGCCTAGCCCCAAACCATTGGACCTAGAAAACTGAAATTTTGCACAGAGGTTCCTTTATAATGTAGACGAATAAGGAAGTATTTTCGTGCCCGTGGGATATTTTGCGACATCCACGTGGGCAAAGCCGCGCGGGAAGTGCTAGTTAATAATAACAATTAGAATAATAAACAATAATCCCACCGCCGTATCTCTACGTTGATGTCGTGATGGGGCTAGCGCGCTCCTAACTCTGGGTCTATGCCGGTAGCGGTAGAGTTCACTTTGTCGAAACAGTTCTAGGGTGAGGAGCCAGACCGAGAGAGATACAGAAACCCGCAGGGCAGAATGTGGCGAGCTGTTGGGCAGTAGCGACCCCACGGACACTAACTGCCGGGAGAAGTCTTCTTCCTCATCTCTGGCTTGCCTTTATTGACCGGCTGGAGTGAACACTGACGGAACAGAGCTCCGACCTCATTTATGCCTTTATTGTCCGGCTTGAGTGGAGATTCACAAGAGCAGGCGTGCTCGGAGGAAGGAAGTATACCATCTTTCGGGCTCTGGGATTGTTCTGAGAGCCGTGCAATTACTCCCCACTCCTCAAGCACCTCAGGATATGTTGCTTCCTTGTGGCTACGTCACTGGGTGCCAGCAACGATTTCCGGGGGCCCATTACTGAGTGTGCAAGAATCCTCTGCCATTTTTTCCATGTATAATAAAACATTGATCAGACAGGGACCATAGTCTTTCGTAGTTCTAGGTAACCAGTCCACTTTAGCCACCCAAATCCACAGTTCAATATCTTTGTTTCCTTCTCCTGCAATAGACCTACACCAACCGGGGGTTGTCCTTGGGTGCTCTTGCATAGTGCGTACAGAGATAATCGTCGGTTGGTGCCTCGTACGCCTTCTAAAGGTGCGGGACCCCAGAGTCCCGAGATATGTAAACATAAAAAAAAGAACATAATTATTATAATATTTTTCATTATAAATGCCTAACGTGCCTATTTAATGAAAGAATTGAGTCAACAAATTTATTATTTACTTAATTATTAAAATAAAAACCAGTATTATACAGCTTCGAGATTTGTGTCCTAAAGCCATTTAGTCACATAGATATTTTGTTCTGAAGTCATAAATGCCGCACATTTATTAATGTTAAGTAATTAATTTCTACAAAAGATCTTACGAAAAAGGCTCAAACAATTACTGTTTGCTTACACCTACATAAACAAAGTTAATATTTACGAATTCTTATGAAATTAAATTAAGGTTTTAGACAATAAGCGCTGTAGCGGTGTAGCTATTCGCTGACGCGTTATAAAATTTAATTTTAATCTGAGGGCGTGGATGGGACAGGATTACACCCTTGCTTATCTGTGTTATGTTATAATGATCGTTGCGTCACACCCGCCATGTTAGGTGACATGGGATGCCACATAAGCCATTTTATAATAAAGTATTATTAATAGTTTTTTCAAAATTTCGATGTCGTTAGGGTAATATATTATTTAAACAATCAATTGTTTTGTAAGAATATTTTAAAAGTAACTCTCTCCCTCCCTAGATACCACTCTAACTTTTAAAATATTATTTTCTATCTAATTATTCACAAGCAAATTATTTATACAATAATTTCCCTTCTTCAATACCTTCTTAGTTACAATTAAAACCAATCTTCACTTCACTACAGATCAAAAACAATTCAGTCATAGATTATTAAAAACATCGGTATTGGCTCTGTCTGTGAACTTTAAGAACAGGCAGGCGCCACAACACAAGCAGACGGGCAGTCCAACTTCACTGTGTTTTCCTAATAGTTACTTGAACACACAATCTGTGCACTTGACATTAAGGGGATTCGCAGAGGTAGCTCGCGAAATTCGCGAAATGCCGTGGCTTGGTCTGATTTCGAAAATCAGACCAAACCACGGCAAATCTAACATAGAGACATGTGTTGATGATTCTTATGGTTATTATTATGTAAATACATATTTGTTATAGTCGCAAATCATATTTTGATTAAGATACAACCTGACACTGACTTGCAAATTGCAAGAAACGCAAGAAAATTTTTAATTCGCGGGCTACCACTGCGTATCCAGCTTAAATTAAAGTGGGGTTTACTTACACGAATATCAATTGACCTACTGTTTCTTAGGAATGGATCGCTTAAGGCTGATAATTATGATGAAAGATGGCAGAGTATCCAACAGCTATCTTGGAATAAAATTATGTATTATCAATTGTCAAAAATACCCAATTATATTGTCTGTAGCCGCAGGCTACCTCTAGCAACAATTCCCAAGTCGATCAAACAATGTAATTGAATTTTTATATAAAAGTCTTGTCCGAGATTGTAATCGTGATATCTGGGCTCGCTTACCATCACAATGGATCTAAAATCTAAAGCCCAGAGAGCCTGACGGTGTACAGTAGGTACGCTCCGATTAATATGGCTTTTTTTTATAGTTGTACACAATTTATTACCTTAAGAGAGAAGCCACACGGTGCGGTGCGGCGCCGCACCGCAAACATTTTGCCGCATCACTGTTCACATGTGGTATGCGGCGCCGCAATACGGCACCGTAGTATGCGGAGCGGGGACCTAGCCAGTCCCAGTGCAAAATGGAAAATGGATCGGAATAGACGTGTTTTGTTGCTTCTACTACTACGCCACCGCCGAAAACGTAGAATCAGACGATATTGGGTCAGTCCAATAATCGCGTTAAGAAACAGTGACGGAGATTTTTTTTCTTAAAGAATACAATGAGCTATTGTTGGATCCGAAAAAATTTTATAACTTCTTTCGAATGAGTGTGACCTCTTTCAACAGTTTATTAAATACCTTGGAACCACATTTACGGAAGCAATATACTAATATGGCCGCGACCGCACCACACTGTGTTGCGGTGTGCCTGCGGTGCGGCGCCGGAACGCACCGTGTGGCATATCATTGATATTTATATGCAGGCCGCCGCAGCAACATCGCTCCGGCGCCGCGCCGCGACCGCACCGCACCGTGTGGCTTCTCTCTGAGTGTACTGTTGACAGTCACAACACCCTCCGTCCTAGTTGATACTGTATTGCAAAGCAGGGCAGGCAAATCTCGTTAATTATAAAGATATATGTAGAGCGTCGTCATTCAGTCACTCATTCCTTCATTACCTGCATAACATAACATAACATCACGCCTCGTTTCGCCGAAGGGTTGGGCAGAGGTGTACCTATAGTACACCCACATTTTGTTAGTTATGTTTAAATTTTAGCTTCATCTTTCTGATTGACCGACCCCTTGACAATTCAAAAGTGCCTGTAATTGGTTTATTTGAAATAAATGCTTTGAGTTTTGAGTCCCATGATGTAATAGGGGAAAGCTTATATTATACCTGCATAACAGTCTCCTAGTAAAGCTCCATGAGTCATATAAATTCTATGTATGTACTTACGTATTTAAGACAGCACCATTTCATATCCAGGCAAACCACTGTCCATTCTAAGGTTGCCTGGAAGAGATCGCAGAAAGCGATGAGTCTGCCCATTCTTCCAGTCTTTTTTTTTTTTGTTATGTATTTTTGTGGTGTACAATAAAGTATATATAAATAAATAAATAAATATGTTGTGTACCTATTCATAAAAAACAAAACTTTTGACACTTGAAATGTGAGATCTTGAAACTGACTTTTTCGGGCATAACGCTTTTTCGTTACGTGACGATTTCTACCAGTCAACTCCTACCGCAAGCCGCGTTAAAGAACTTCGTTACAAAAAGCCCGGTCGCAGCACCTACTTGCCTAACTTATAAAGTACCAGAGGTACGCGCAACGGTCGTGGCATTTTACACTTAGTACAAGGACTATTACATATCCAGAAATAAAAGAAAACGGTAAACGATCGAGACGTTGTAAAAGTCAACCGAGTGGAACCTCTTAATGCGGTGCTTGGAAACGAAGCCACAGACAGCGGTAGCTTGGTGGCTATGACTAGCCGTGTAGGTGCCTGCAGTTAAAAGGTTAGGTACAGCACACAAGGATGTGAATATTTAATTTGAACCGGGTGTCCGGGGGTGGTAACCAGAATGTGTTGAAGATGTAAAGGCTTCTAGTTGTACCTTAACCCACGGTTGGCCACAAAAATATCATCTACAAGGTGTAACTATAACACACAACCTCTTAAGGGGTCATTTTTAATCCTACTAATATTCGCGAAAAAAAATCAGCTGTTCCCTACATTTAAGTTCGCATAACTCGTTAAAATGTAGGGAACAGCTGATTTTTTTTGCTATTTGAGATTTGGTCATAAAAAAAGTTGTTCATAATGATGAGTACAATGACCCCTTAAGAGTTTGTGCGTTATTTAAGTTCCTTGTATATCTCAATAGACATCAGCGAAAACAAGAATGAAAATCGTAGGATAAAAGAAATGAGACCAATATTGAGGTTTTGTACGATAAGTTTAATAAACTATATATATGTGAATTTTGAGTAAAAGAAAGAAAAGACGAATTCAATCCCAATATACTAGAGCATCGCTTGAAGCTTTCACATTCGCATGTAGAAAACGAACGTGAAAACATAAATAAAAGAACACTCCCGTGCAATATGCAACGGTCTAGTACACTTTTACTTCATCTTTACTTTTATTTTTATTCTTACCAAACACTTTGAAGCAGCCCTTAATTGCTATAAGCACACGTACACAAGCTTGTGTCTTAAGCGTCATTTACACGGGGAGAGTTTCTCGCCTGTCGAGAAGCGGGAATGTCCCTGCAAAACTCGTAAGCGAGACTCACCAGACTATCATCGCACTCATAAAGTCATAATTATGTTAACACTCAAGTGGAAAACAAAAATTAGATAAGTTTAGATGTAATTCGAGACTCGCCAGGTGATTTTCTCGAGCTGAAATTTGACAGCTCGAAATACGATTTTTTAACACGCTGTCAATTTTGAAAGGCTAAGTCATTCTCGTCTTTTTAACCGACGAAAAAAAGGAGGAGGTTCTCAAGTCGACGCGTATTTTTTTTTCTTTTTTTTATGAGTATGACCACGCATAACTTGTTACAGAGTAGTCCGATTTGATTTTTTTTTTATTTTATTCCAGAGAGTAAGTATTTGGTCCCATATAAAATGTTTCAACATTGCTTGGGTAGTTTTTGAGTTAGCTTCAATAATATGTATTTTTTTTACCCCACGTTTTATGTGGATGATGTTCTAATTTCTGTTGCAAGTAGTGGTATTAGAATTTGTGTGGGGTAGGTACCTCAACTAAAAAGTGAATACTTAGTAAAAACTTTTTTGCAAAAAGAATACAACCGACTTCCAAAAACAACACTACAAAGTGAAAAATAACTTTGATTACAGAAGTCGGTGGCAAAAAACGAAAATACATTTAACCAGACACCGACTTCCGAAATTAAAGTTATTTTCCACTTTGTAGTGTTGTTTTTGGAAGTCGGTTGTATTTTTTTGTAAAAAAAGTTTTTTCACAAACCAATATTGTACCTAGGTGTACTTAGCTACTGTTTCGACGAGTTAACTTTTTCTTATTTTATTTTCAAAAATCACCTACTCGAGGCGAGAACTCTCCTCTTGTAACGGATCCGCTATTCCTAAGAAGTTAAAGCCGGTGTCTTAAACCGCACATGCAGTGCTTCAAGCCGCAACGGGTCGGACGAAGGAACTCCCGCGTCGGTTTGCGGTCGATTGTACAGGATTAAAGGTTGTTGGTTGTTGTTCCTGACGAATATTAAATATCACGACGAAGCTTAGCATCGACTGGGACACACGGTTGGTTATGTTGTCTATTGTTTTGTTTTGTTACTCGACTGAAAATAAAGGTTATGTTTTTTTATAATTGGGCCTACGAGTAAGTGGAATACCTCGTATAATTTTACTTGGAATTTGAAGTCAAATAATTATATCTCTAATATGAGTTATGACAGCATTTCTTTGTGTTGTCGCTGATAAATATTGACGATAGAGAAATATTTAAGATGAAAATACATTCTATCGAAGTACCTTCTTCGAAAAATAACAGCGAAATCCTAAGAAAATAAAAGAAAAAGCAAAAACTTGTAACAATCATTGTTATAACGAGGACTTTCTTAAAGGACTAATATCAAGACTATTTTGATTGTTTTAATTAATATCATTGAACTCTATGTAACACTTATAAAAAACAACAAAATAAAGCTAAAGAAAGGAAGGTTTTCACATTACGCGTCCGCCATCATTTCATACATAGGAATTACCCTTTTTCTGTTATCTCACATTTACGGCGTAAACAAAAATTGCGTCATATTTTACAACCCCTAGCTTCACACATAAACACAACGCATTCATAAATCATTAAACGGTTTCATACGAATACATAATCAGGCAAGTAGGTCGCATGGGGCCGTAAAATTTATTAGCTTATCAATACAGTACCTACGTGCAAATATCTGCGCCAATAACTATAAAGAAAGTCAATACCGTTGTTATTATTCAGCGTATACCTCTTCTTAATAAGAAAACGTGTATCTAATGCGGTGTTTGATATTCGCATCATCTGTGTATGCGGTGTCGTAATGGCGGGGAATCACAATATCTCGTTATAAGCGGGCAAAACAAAGAAAGGGACGCGTGCTTCGCATGCCAACCTCGCACCACCGCCGCGCCGCCACCCGCGCTCTCAAACAGCTGAAAATCTATCGAAGGTGCGCTCTCTGGGTAATATCTTTCACGTCATTTATTTACAAAGGGTTGTTGTGTACATGTCAAAGGTTAGTGTTTAATGTCGTGTTTGCGCAGATAACATTGTTTCAGATGAATAGGCGGTACCGCTATTCGATAGAGGTTGCTACTTGTATTGTGTTCCAGCTGACATACCTACCTAGGTGCTTTCTCATTTTGGAGAAATTTAAAATAAGAACTTGAAAATATATTTTTTATTATTAAAAGAGAATAATATAAATTAACTCTGTTTAATTAATGTTCTGTAGAAAAATAGTCTTAATCTAAATCTCAAAATGAGAAATGAGTCCCAAAAATATTTAAATGAAAAATGTTTGTAGTCCGCAACTCAACACTGAGCTGACTTCAAGGTCGGTATAAATTTGAGTAACAAGCAAACCAATCAGTACTTGTCAAAGTGATAAATCTAATAACTCTGCGAAACACTAATTCAACTAACACTTGGAGATAAGTTTCGTGCCACTAACACGTTAGCTATTAAGGTGGGTCCGCAGTGGTAGCCCGCGAAATTAAAATTTTCTTGCGTTTTTGCAATTTGCAGGTGATTGTCAGGTTGTATCTTGATGAAAATATGATTCGCGGCTAAAACAAATATATATATTTTCATAATTATAACCATAAGAATTATCAATACATCTCTCTAAGTTAGATTTGCATTTTGAAACTTTATATTTGTTTTTAACCGACGAAAAAAAAAGGAGGAGGTTCTCAATTCGACACGTATATATATATTCTTTTTTACGCATAACGTTTTACAGTCGTCCGATTTGAAATTTTTTTGTTTTATTCGATACATCAAAGTTGGTCCCATATAAAATGTAATGATAATAATGTAAGGCTTTATTTTTATGTTCTTTTTACATTTTAAAGTGAGAAAAAGATTGCTTACCATATGAATGTTCAGTATAGAACTCTTTCAAACGCAATTTCTTTGATATGAAGAGAAAATTCAAGAATATTTTCTTTTATCATACCATGGCAAGAATTTGTTTCTGCATGGAGTGATTGCAATCTTAGATTTACTGCACATGTTATTATACCTACCATTTTTATACAGGGTGTCTAGCAGAAAAATAATCTTAATTCACAGTTGCATACTTTTGTTTTGTCCAACCTATTGTTTTGTAGTGATGATGGGTAATGCTGCTCAATCAGTTTGTGCAACTAAAGACATTCACCTAAAATAGACTTTTCTAATCAAGGAATAGCCAATTTCATGGCCAGATAAGTGGCAGTTATGTCTAATTAGTTAAAATTGAACTTAGAACCACTTATGTAAATAAAACAGAAAGTAATTTCAATATGTGATGATGCTTATAAAGACGTTAAATTATCAATTCTAATTAAAACTTTATCTTTATCGCGTTAATTATGCATCCAAATAGCTAATATAACTAAGGTATTTGTGTCTTAGTTTACTATTCACATTCTCTAAGCCTCTAACTCTAAGGTATCATTCACGTAGGTTTCCCTTTAAATTAGTGGTGGGTACACAATTTTATAAGTTCTACAAATTTGGCTAATTTAATGCCCATGACAAAATCATTGTGAGGCTCAATTACTCGTAAAATCCAGTATTAAGTCTATCCACCTTCAAGGCCTAAATATACTTACATTACCTAATAATAAAAAAAAACAAGTAAATATAACTTGACTATTTGCGGCACTGAGGTACAGTCAACAAAAGATATATCTAGGCAGGGTATACTAACATATTTGTATGTGAATTGCTTCATGTTCAATTTCGTGAAAATATACCTACAATTTTATGTTGGTGTGTTACAATGTAGGAGTATTGCAAAAACAAAGTAGTATATATAAAATTGAACATGAAGCAATTCACATACAAATATGTAAGTATACCCTGCCTAGATATCTCTTTTGCTGGCTGTACATAAAAGAAAGTTTGTGTTTAAAGTACCGGGTATAAAATAAAAACTCATTATGATAATCATCTTCAGATTAGAGTAACCGACATAGCTTGCAGAGTAAGCAAACTGATGCAGCAGTAGGCTGACTATGTTTGTCGAAGAACCGATGGCTGGGGTGGAGCAGACGTGTTCTGGAGTGGAGACCGCGTATCGGTAAGGGTAGACTGGATGCGGAAGGCGGAGGACAGGGTGTTGTGGCGCAGCCTGGGAGAGGCCTATGCCCAGCAGAGGACTGCGATAGGCTGAGTTGATAATCATCTTCACAGTTACCCCGAACAACTACAAGCTAAATAAAAACATTCCAGGTAGTATCAGTTCTCTCTAAAACAAGTACGAGACACCAAGGGAAATACTTTATTGTAGTACCGATATATATATATATATACAATATATATATACATTTATATGTACATTTATATACATTTATTGTAGAAGAGTTACGAGCACATACATCTCTTGGCAGATCTAACCCGTCTAATATTTTATTAGCATTAAAACCTTTGTGGAAAACTTAAGTATAAAACTCTCAAGTAGTGCTCCGTTGCAAAACAAAGTGTGTTATGAATATGTAAACAAGTTAATCAGAAAACGAATCTGTGGATGCCAATTCATAGTCCCACGTGCAAATTCTGTGCTTTGATATGATTATTTGAAAAGTTATACCCAACATTCTAATTTTAAATCACCATTAAGATGTTTTTCATTTTACAATAATAATTGGGGTTCATTTTATAACCTCTATTTTCTTCGATGATTTCTCAAATCATCATTTACCTAGCCTTTTCACAACTATGTTGGGGTTGGCTTCCACTCTAATCGAATGCAGCTGAATACCAGTAACGACTGTCAAAGATCCACGAATGATAGTCGGGACCAATGGCTTAGCGAGCTTTCCGAGGCACGGAGGAGTCTCGGTATGTTAAGTTGGTCACCCATCCACGGACCAACCCCGGGAAGCGTAGCTTAACCTGATGGATTGATCCGTTGTTAAGTATTACTTAGCCACAAGCCCCTCGATGATTTCTCAATTACAGAATGTTATTCAAACAATAATTGTAAGAAAAAATGGCGTGATATACATTTGAAACCTTCAAAATAGAATGTGTAACTAATTCACAAAACACCTTCATTAGATAATTTTTTGACAGATATTACAGACAAACAATCTTTCTTAGCATTTTAGTACGTCTACAACTTTAACGTTAACTTTTTAATAATCCACCTTTTGACCAAGACCTCTCTCCTGCCCCATTTTCTTTTTTTTTTACTATTTTTTTTTTTTTTTTACTATTTTATTAGCTACTAGCTTCTGCCCACGTTTCATCCACGTGAAATGTTGACCCACCGCGTAATGTTAAATAGCCTATAACTTTCCTCAAGAATTGGGCTATCAAATGCAAAAAGATTTTTTTCAAATCCGGCTGATAGTTCCAGAGATTACCCCTCCTCCTCCTCCTCCTTAGTCATTCACTCTTAACAGAGTGGTCGTGGTTGATGACTCGGCATTTTCTTTGGCCAAAGCAGCCTTCGCGATGCTCCTCCACTCATTCCGGTCTTCCGCGTCTCGAAAATTCTGAACTATGGAGGTTTGTGTTGACGCTTTGATAAGGTCTGTCCAACGCGTAGGTGACCGACCGCGTGACCGCTTGCCTTCCACTTGTTCCTGGACAATGAGTCGTTCCATGGAGTGTTCGTTACGAAGCACGTGGCCGAAATATTTGATAATTCGTGTGTGCACAGTCGACGATAATCTCTGCTTGACTTTTAGTTCCTCCAGGATCGAAACATTGGTCCGAAAGGCTGTTCAGGGAATCCGCAGCAGTCGCCGCCAGCACCACATCTCCAGTGCATCGGTTTTGCGTCGATCTTTGAGTCGAACCGTCCACGTTTCTGCGCCGTATAGGAAAATCGGGAAGACTAGGCTTCTCATTAGGCGGACTTTTGTGGCTTTGGTGATATTACGGTTGCACTCTTTTAAGCTTGTCAACGGCAGATATCGTGTGATAGCACATCTTCTTCGAATCTCGTCTTCACATCGTGTTTGTGATAGTGGAACCGAGGTATACATAAGATTGGACAACCTCACAGTTGCCAACCATAGAGATGTCAGGATGGTTTAGTTCAGCTTGGTCCACGATCATCATCTTGGTCTTGGTTCTGTTGTCGTTAGTCCGAAGGACAGGCTTGTTGTCTCTAGACGGGTCAGCAAGTGTTCCATGTCTTCTCTTGTTTGTGTGAGAAGAGTAGTAGGAGTGTCGTCGGCATATCTTAAGTTAGATATCTTCCGACCTCCCACTGAAATGCCTTTGTCCCATTGATCCCTCCTACACCCCGAGATTACCCCTACATACAAACTTTTACCTCTATATAATATTATTATTAGTATTAGTATCTTAGACAAATCTTAAATGGAAAACATAAATATAAAATAATATATAATAAATATATTTAAATGACGTAGTTGGCTCTTGTATAAATAAACTAGCTTTTGCCTGCGGCTTCGCCCGCGTGGATGTCGGAGAAAATCCCACGGGAACGTACTACCGGGATTAAAAGTACCTTAAGTGTTATTCCAGGTTAAAAACTTGTGTTAAATTTCATTCAAAGCCGTTCCGCCATTTTTGCGCCAATGCGGAACATAAATTCAGACAAACAGACAGACGGACAAAAATTCCTCGTTACTCATGTCATCTCATAAGATCACGCCTTCTTCCCATGGGGGTAAGCAGAAACTACAGAACGCCACTTGCTATGATCCTTACATTCTCCTTTTGCCTTGTTTACGTTTTTATATCTTACTGCGCACCTGACCTTTCCGAAGAACATCACCAATATTTTATTATACAGACAATCATTCTTAATGCTTCAGACAACCACAGCGTTAACTTGTTCATCATCTTTTTGATTAAGGAAAACACATAACAAAAAGAACAATTTGTTTCCCCAACACCGGCACATAAAATTGAACCATATTCATATGTAAGTACGTACCGTTTACCGAAGAAAAATGATTTTTTATTGTTTTTACCATTAAATTAGTGGTGAATAGGGCGTATCAACGTCACGCGAACCAGGCTCGACGTAGGTAGGTACTCCTTAACCTAATTCTGGCATTCATTTCGCCAGCTCAGTCGTAAAATTTTAATAGCTGCAGGAAACGGTCTTGGAAGATAGAAAACGAAAGGTACACTTTCGGCAACGATACAGGATACTATATTATATTCTGCTGAAATAACATCTTTAAATGTATCAACCTGTATATATAATGTCAACTGTTGAACTAAGATGTGCCCTTAGGCAATTCTTGTCTTCCAGGAATTTTAATCAATTTAAGTGGTAGGTACACACCAAGGTATCTGTTTTTGTGAGATGGTCATAGCCAAATTATCAAACAGTAAACTATAGGAAAAAAATGCAAAATAACTTTGGATACTGTTCTGCCATAAAATTGGACGACGACGCCGGCCCTTAACAAAATCACCAGTCCAAAAGTTATCCATTTAGCTTTTTCGAGTTCACAACACAGGTAAAGGAACCTCTCAAGAGTGTAGCAACAGTACTTATAATAGAACAGTCAGTGTTCGTTTTAATTGCTCATGAACACGAATCAACTACACAAAGTCGGAATATCCCATTTTATTGTCATGTACGTTAATAAAGAGGGACTGGAATAAATCCGTTGCCTGCTCATTTCTTAATTGGATTCTCAAGTTTATTTTATAGACCGATCTACTTTAAATAGGAGTCTTCGTTTTACGACACTGAATCTGTTTTTACGTGGAAACTGTTCTAATTATGCAATAAAATATTTTATTGTTTCTATTACCTTTTTACTGTGTTTGTGGAGTACCTAAGTGGTGTAAATAAAGTGTTGCTTAATTTAATATTTATTTGTGACTTCAAAGTCAAGACTTGCCTGTTCTGTTAGATCGCAACATTTTTATTAACTCTGTAGCGAATTTCCTGTAAAATTTTCATTATTACAAAAAGTGACTACAAAGTATTGTTGCAACTTTTAAACCTATTTCTATCAAATATAAGATTTGAGTCACGATATTTGATATTTTGTTTTGTTTATTTATCAAGTTAGTAAATATTCTACTAAGTACCTACACAGTATGGATACAATCGAAAAGAATGTAATAAAAATGGCAATCGATACAAAAAAAATATTGTGACGTGAATGTGCTCCCGTCTCACAATTGAGCGACTACACGAATTGCCATTCATACCAATATGTTGAGCCGTTTAGGCTGTAAATTCGGTTGGCAACATCGCGTAAAAAACATTAGTCTCTTTTCGGTTCGCCGTAGTCATGTAAAAATTGCTGTGAAACAGTTTTATAGATAGCTTTAGATCGCTTTTACAGCAGCCACGCGATCGGATGACGACAAAGAGCTCGAGCGATTGGCGGAGGACTTTAACAGCCACCATATATCTGGCGCATCCTGAACCTCCATACGAACCTCCGGAAGTGCCCATAAAGTGGACGTTAAAACGACGACTCTTTTTACACTTTATTATCATTGGATGTGAACGCCGGCTCAGATTCCTTCGCAATTTACCGCGCCGCGAAGAAGACACTCTTGTCGGACGCGTTTTATCGCAAAATCGATATAACTGATTATGGACGCGAGGTCTGAAGCGTCATGGCTTATGAACTTCGGTTTACGATGGACATCGAATCGCCATCTTGGTGTTTCACGCAACTTATACAACAATGGCTTTTGTATTGAAACGATGGAGCGAGGCGCTCGTTCTCGTGAATCGTGCTTGTTTAGATCAAAAATACACAATCGAGGGATGTATCAAGGAGGCTTAGTGGCAGGGGCGACGGTGTCATTGAGCTTGTCGGTCAGGCGATTATGATTATTATGCTAATAACGTATTGTGAGTTATCGTCCATTGATGCCCGACGCCGGATCGTGGAGATCGAGTTACGCAAGTTTCGGCCAAGTTTTAAGACCCTGCCGAAGGCCTCTTACTAACTATCTTCCTTAACGCCTTAGTTAAGAAGCGCCTTATGAGAACTTTGACGCCGAGATTGAGGAAGCTATTACGGGATCCGTTCAGATAGATATAAGCAGGATGTCACTTCCACGCTCGACTTTGTGAACTTGTTTACTTTGATGGTTCAAACTTTCGTCTAATTTATCTGAAGAGACGACATTAATGGCGCTTTTAATTTTATTTAGGTACGCTTACAATAGAAATGCTAATATATAATCAGCCCATTAGGAGGTCTGTGTCCCAGCAGTGGGAACATCATAATGTTCCCACTGCTGGGATAAGGCCTCCTCTCGGTGACAGGGAGTGGGCCGTAATCCACCATGCGGGGCCAGTGCGGGTTGGTAGATGTCACTTGACTTCTAATTTTTGGTTGGAGGACATGCCGGTTTCTTCACAATGTTTTCTTTCACCGTTTAAGAGCAGTGGTGATGAAATAATTAACACAAAGTAAAGCATCTGTCTTGGTTCGAACCTACGACCTACAAATCGTAAGTCGACGGCCTTACCACTGCTCACACTAACATAATTATTATGATCTTGTACATATAGGTCAACAACATAGGCTTTGTGAAATAAAAACAAATATGAAGCAAGTAATTCTTGATTATGATGTCGGCGAACGTTCTTTTAAAATGAGATCGAAAATCACATTAAGCAAAATAAATTGAAGATTAAATATTATCTTGAACAAATGTTTGTGTAGTGCACTACGGTTACTAGGTGGAGTTGGGCATCGGATCGGGCAGTGGTTGCATCCCGCTCTATCATTACTTCCGCTCCGCTCTCAACTGGGGCAATCGATAGCGGGGGCCGCGGGCCGGGGGCCCTCCGGCCGGTGGGTCCCCCTGTACAGCTCTTCGCGCGCATCACTTCTGTGACAATCGCTCACGCTTCGCTCGTCCATCGCTCATCGCTCGCGGTGTGTGTCACGGACCTAAGCAAATCCACTATAGCTTTTGGTCGCTACGTTACCTGTACGTAGTTTATTAAAATTCTGAAACTGAAAGCAATTTTTAGTAAGGAATACTTTACTTTAAATTATTTGCGAAATTGCTGTATTTAAAGTTTGCATGAAAAAAGATTTGGTATAGATAAGCCTACCCTGATTGCTAAAAAATACAACTATTTACTCAATGCTTTTCCTAATTTGTATGTCGTCAGCTGTTTTTATCAGACAACCTGTTAGACAAAACGAAAACCTAAACAAACTCAAAATTCAAGGTCTCTTTTAAGGGGCAATTTTCATCACGCAAGATTATACCTACCTGGAAAAAGAATAAAGTGCATTTTCTTTAGTACTACTACCTCTGCGTTTTCTTTAGTAGGTATTCGAAATTAATGCAGGTGAATTCAATAGAAATACTCGAAACTGTATTTACCTATCGAAAATATCATTCAGTGTATGTATCTAATGGCGACAGTGAATTCGCTTTCAGAAATATAGGAGCATATAGAAGAAGTAAATGGGTATGGAGACCTTGGAAATAAGATCTAAGTTTTTAATGAATCAGCTGTTTGTCACCCCACGTTAGTTACAGAAATAGACTTTTACAAAAAAAAAAAAAACCGACTTCCAAAAAAATACTACAAACTGAAAAATAACTTTAATTTTGGAAGTCGGTGTCATTGGATCTGTATTTTAGTTTTTTGCCACTGACTTTCGAAATAAGTTATTTTTCACTTTGTAGTATTTTTTTGGAAGTCGATTGTTTTTTTTTTGTAAAAAAGGTTTTATTTTTCACTTTTTTGTGCGTCAGTCTGTAATTTATCTAAGTTACAATAGCGTAATGACAACTGCTCATCACCTTTTACAAAATATTGCTTTTCCCGATACAAAGACGTTAATTGTTGAGGAGTTCTCCCAGTATGGAACCAGGAGAACTGGAACTGGTGAAGTAACCATCAGTTCTACTTCAAGATATGTATTGTGACAAGCATAAATTGCTTAGCAATAATCGAATCGCAACCCGTGTTATACGTATTATTCAGTAGTTCCGATGGCCATCTGTGGTCTTCCTTATCAGTTCCACTTCACCAAATGGTGCTTTCCGGGAGCAAATGCACGAATTACTATAAAAATACCCAAATCGCTATAGGTGTACCTATAAAATTTGAAGGTTTCCCTCGATTTAGCCTTGGTAAGATTGGTTGTCAGACTTTCGGGCTTCTGACGACCCGTAACGACTGTCAAAGATCATAATACCTAGGATTAAAAACAACAAGACGCCATACAATCAAAATCAAAGGTTTTGGTTTGTGGAACTGTTTTGAAATTGGTGGACATAATATTTGTAAAACTTTCTAGGAAATGAAATCAGGAACCTCAAAATGATTCTTTTTGAAGGCTTACTACACACTAGCTTTTGCCAGGGGCGAAGCGCCCGCGTGGATGTCGAAAAATATCCCACTGGAACGATTTACCGGGAATTCCTTCCTTATTCCTTGTCTGCATTATAAAGGGAACCTTTGTGCAAAATATCAGCTTTCTAAGTCCAAGGGTTTGGGCTGGGCGTTGAAGAGTCAGTCAGTCAGTCAGGACTTCTCTTTTTATTTATATAGATATTAGATTGTCTTATATTGATTGATATTATATTAGATTGTCTGTGAAAAACTTCTCGACTGAAAAATAGTTTCTCTATGGTTGTTATATGGTATGTTAAAGCCATAGAGAATACTTTTTTTAAACTCAGAATCTCAAAAAAAGTAGGTAACTGCTATCACCTTATCACATACATAGGTAGCTATGCAAGTGAAATCCTTCAAATAAGAGATTGCAGGCACCGCACAAGAACGGGACCGGTAATAAAACGTTGCCCCCGAGTGCACACTAAAAAACGTGCGAACGCGGCAAATTTTCAAAATGGACGTCGGATTATAAAGCGGGGGCCAGTTTATGTCCGACCTCCGACTCGCCTACACCTGTTCTTGCAATCACTGAAACTCCACTCTCCACTCTCCTCTAATATTTATTACGCGTGAATATCGTATGCTCCTTCTCTCGTTCCTTTAGAACTCATTGCAGAACTCTTATAAGCTACCGTGGGGGAACGTAAGGTGTTAGCGCATCATAAATATTTATGATATTACATTTTTTTTTTCTTCTTACAAGTACACACTAGACGTCAAATTATTTTTGTATCGTAACGTGAAGTTATGTAGGTAAAAAAATTACTTGTTATGCGTTTACATTCTGTAATAATAATAACCGTAATGCTAAATAATATTTATTTGTCTGCAAGTTTTACTCGACATGTAAAAGAAAAATATTTTTCACCCTAAGCAGGTTCAAATATTGAAATGGAATATCCAATTCTGAAAATAAATCAAGCTTTTATCTTTGACAGAGGGATTTGTCTTTTAAGTAGGTCAAGGTTAATAAGCATTTCTGGAGTTCGTAGGTACTGACTCTCAGGGGACAAGCAGGGCACGGGAAGAGTTGAGTAAAGCCAGTGTATATGTCACCGTATAATTAAGAACTTCATTAGTTTATAATCTATCTCGTGAGATTGTAAACTGTCGATAAATTGTGACTGTATCATACTGCTTACAGTAGAACGTTTTAATTTTCGATAGTTTATAATCTATCTATGTCAAACCGTCAAATTGTAAACGAATCCTGTACGTACCGACACGGTTCACAATCTGTCCGATTTTATCACTCGTAAAATTGTGAATCGTCCCTGATTGGTCAGTCTTAGCGGTAGTTCGTTCTGTATCCATAGAGTGAAAACAAACATAGGAGTCAAATAAAGGAAATGCACATATTGTTTGAGATCAAGTATGTCAATCAATATATTTTTTTAATAATCAGTAACTAGGTTCGTTACGTATAGTATAACCAGTATAACTTAGGTTATGTTCAGCAAAATCAATCTGCCTAGGCAGTGTAAAATAATGGTATTCAGCTGCATCCGGTTAGACTGGAAGCCATTCCAGTGTAACCGGATGCAGCTGAATACCATTATTTTACATGGAGCGACTGCCTATCTGATCTCCACAACCCATTAACTGGGTAATACGATACCCCTTGGTAAGACTGGTTGTCAGACTTTCGGGCTTCTGACGACCCGTAACGACTGTCAAAGATCCACGAATGACAGCCGGGACCAACGGCTTAACGTGCTTTCCGAGGCACGGAGGAGTCACGGTATCTAAAGATGGTCACCCATCCACGGACCAACCCCGGCAAGCGTAGCTTAACCTGATGGATCGACCCGTGCGGCTGTTATTACTTAGCCACGAGCTCCTCAAGGTTATGTTCAGCAACTAATAGTTATTTATCACTGAAACTTCCCTTGTACGTTTAATCGTAGTTAAATTTTATTACTTACCTATTAAATGTAACTCTAAACTTTTAGTTATTTTCATCACGAAAACTATTGAAAACCAAAAAAATCATTTGTTTGTTTATCTTCGGCGACAAACGAACGAATGACAGCGAATGACAGATGAATGAGAATGATGCCAAAGATAGCGGCGCGGGGCAAATGACGTTCAACCAAACCATGATTGGTTTGGTTGAACGTCATTTGCCTTGCGCCCGCGCAAGGTACTTTCCGTCACATACATTTGTATGATGATAGTTCACAATTTGACGGTTTGACATGGATAGATAATAAATTTTAGAAAATAAATACCTACGTTATTTATTTAATTTATTGTAAGCAGTATGGTACAGTCTATCGACAGTTTATAATCTCACGAGTTAGATTATAAACTAACGAAGTTCATAATAATACGGTAAACTATTTTGTGATAGGTTTGCCACGATCCCATGGATGGTCTACTTACTATAAAGTAGTAACAATAACCAAGTGTTTGTCCGACGCGGAACCTTGGAACCATGGGAAAATGTTTCGTGAACCTGAAATTACTTCCTGTACTTTACATACCTAGAATAAAAATTCACTTATTTTCACGGAAGTGCTAAAGGTACTCCAATTAGCATTTAATTATTAATAATCGTGATTAATACTAATTGCGTTGGTAGTTGCTACGCACGCCATAGCTCATTTCCATTTAATTTGTAATTACAATTTACTAGGTTGGGGTACGATAAGAATATAATCATCATAATAATAACAATCAAAAGACGTCCACTGTTGAGCGTCCTCCCCAGACTGCCGTTACACCGGTAATGACCACTTGCATCTTTTTTCATCATTATGATTCGACAATTCATATTTGGAATTGTGGCGGCTATTAAGGGAGAAACTTTTAACATTGGAAGGTGCAAGAGTGACAGTTTTTTTTTTTTTAAAGATGGTATGCAAATGCATGTCACGAACCCTGTACCTACTGCAGTTGTTTACAAATGAAACAATGACGATGGAATTCTAAAAGATTATTATTTTAAAATCCTATAAAAACTACAAGTAGCCAAATAGATTTCAATTGCATAATTTAGTCCAGCAATCCCATAAACAATAACAAAGATAATTTAATTAAAAACAAACCTAATCGCAGAAAGTAGCGCTTAAAACTAAAACAAACGCAGCGGTTCGATTCTTAAGGGACCGCAAGCTCATTACATTATTGTTATCTAAGCAACCTTCACTGGGATACTATATGGGAGGCTGTTCGGAGTAACGTGTGGCCTGGCCGGGAGGGCTACAAGAACAAAAGCCTCTCGTAATTAGACCGACCGCGGCAATACATAAATAATTTGCCGCACGTACGGCTTTGTTCAGAAAACAGCTTTTTATTTAACGCTGTTATATCAAGAAGAACACTTGGTGTGCTTTTGATGGCGGTAATCCTCTATCCTTTTATCCTTACGCACATGTATCCATTGTTGATGGAAACTGCCTTTGTTTATATTATATCAACAATTTTATGACCCACAAAACTCGTATAATTTTGTTTACTGTACGCGTTTGTGACGTAGCTTAGCGTTGTTACAGAGACTAATGAACATACGTATTCCACAGACACATATAGCCCCTAGGCTTTATTACTAGGTATAGTAGATATGCTATACCTACTATTTAGTACTGCAAGCTCTACTTACTTTGTGCAAAAACTCGCAGCTCACTACACCTGCCTACAACAGGGTGAAAATAAATCTGATATGAACTTTAAATAAACGTGAACCGAACAAACAGAAGTCTTTCAAAACATAAACCCGATATTCCCACCCGATACCTTACAATTTCACCCTTTGTTATTTCTATACAAAAATATATCTTTGGTAAACGGAGAGCTATGAAATATTTGACGGTAAAATCCAGTTACCGGAATTTCGGTACGTTGTAAAAGGAAAAGAAATTTTAGGCCAGTTCGCTTAATGAAACAAATTTTCAGGGCGGCGACATTTAAACCGTAAGTAAGCCCTTTGTAGTGCGTTGGGCGCAGTTCGCCGGTCGCTTTTGTCCCAAAGCCGAGCGACCCGCGGCGACACTCCTTTGTGCCACCTTACAAAATATTGCTAATTACGATTAAAAAGAAACTTCTGCACTTCTGAAAGAACCTGTTTGTGGCAGCCCTTCGATTGTAAACAAAATAAAACCTAAAACAAACAATTTAAATTGTACAGTGCGTAAATTAGATCAAAAGTCAAGGAAAAATTTTATATTGAAAGTCGTGAGTAAAGATGGCTTAGTAGCCATCCAAATGACCATGTAAAAAAGTTTAAGAGTCACTATCACAACCATAGTATTTCAAATGCATTGAACTGTATTACAATAATGCATCACGTACCAAATAAATAAGATTGTCTGTATTTTTGACAACAGACACACTTCCAAACTAAAACTATTTTAACTTCGCAAAGCTATAATAGTAGCTTTAATGAGAATTTGACTCCTTCATTAAGGTTTCTGCCACACTATCAAGTTTTGGCTGAACAGCAATTTGGCCGTCGAGGTTAGATGTAAGTACCTATATCTATCGCATAGACGTTCCTTCTAGCAGGAACAGTTTGTGTCTTTCATTCATTCTTGTAGCTTTTGCTGAACTTCATTTTAAGTTTTAGGGGTCTAAAGCTATTGTGGGGTCCTGGAACTCGGTGGAAAGCACCCCTTACAATAGAAAGTCAAATAACTTCACCAATTTACATGTAAACGATTACTTCCCAGTTAGTATGTTGCATACCAAAACTCAAATACGATATATAAACAAAGGCTGACTGGTAAAAAAATTGCCATTAGCTCTCCCCCAAATATTTGGCCCTCGACTCAAGTTATATTGTCAACGTGACCTACAGTCTATAGCTTAGCAGTGTTAGAGGAAAAAAAAATCGCTACAAAATTTTACGTCCGCCGTGTGCCACCCCCCTAATAATGTCTGCTTAAGGGTGGCGGCAACATGGAGTACACATTTACGCTCCGTTAAACGGGGAAAGCTTTTTTCGTGTTTAGTGTCACAAAAACTGTTATTAGCTTGAATTGTGCCAGTAAGAGCCACCCTGGTTTACGTGGTCATAAGAAAAAAAATAAGGAAATGGTTTAGAATATTGGCGGCGGCTTCCTTGTATGTCAGCCTAATAATATCTTGAACAGTAAAACCTTAGGGAGAAAATAATATAAACACAAATTGTGTACTTTTTTGGCCATCTTTTTACGACTAATAGCTAAGTAGGCATGATATAAAAAAACAATGACTTGTTTTTCCAAAGTCCATCCTCAACAAAAATAAAATTACTTATAGAACATATTTCTACTCGCAGTGCCCTGCATGAGCCTGTTTTAAACAAAACCTAAGCCCCATCTACAAATGATTGATACCACACACTGATAAGCACCACTAAAACACTTTTTTACAAAAAAATACAGCCGACTTCCAAAAACAACACTACAAAGTGAAAAATAACTTTAATTTCGGAAGTCAGTGTCTGGTTAAAAGTATTTTCGTTTTTTGCCACCGACTTTCGAAATTAAAGTTATTTTTCACTTTGTAGTGTTGTTTTTGGAAGTCGGTTGTATTTTTTTGTAAAAAAGTTTTTATTTTTCACTTTTTAGTTGTGGTACCTACCCCACACAAATTCTAATACCACTACCTGCAAAACACACTAGAATATCATCCATATAAAAGTGGGGAAAAAATACGTATTATTGAAGCTAACTCAAAAACTACCAAAGCAACGTTAATCAATTTTATATGAGACCAACTGTGATGTATACCCTCTCGAATAAAATAAAAAAAATCCAAATCGGTCTAGCCATCTTCGAGTAATCGGGGAACATACATAAAAAAAAAATAAAAAAAAAGGTTCCGACGAATAGAGAACCTCCTCCTTTTTGAAGTCGGTTAAAAATTGTAACACCTGCTTATGCTCCCGCGCCCTTGTATTGTAGCAAAGCAATGTTGATGCCTCCTAATGATAAAACCGCCATCTTCCTGCACTTATTGACCAGGTTTGACAAACTCCCTTAATGCGAGCATTGCGTGGACGGAAATGGACATTTGTATTCACGGTGGGGAACATCAAGAAATTTTAAGTGTCCCACTGCCCATTATTAATGAAATAACAAGTGAATTATTCAGATTTTGAAACAAGTTCCTTATCTTTATTGAATAATTGACGACAGACATTTACACAAATATTTTAGGGAATATTTGATAAGTACGTATCGAATACGTCATAAGATTTCCAGTCCTTCTGAATTTATAATAAGTAGCCTTTTAATATCGTGGAGCATCGCAAAGGCTTCCCTATCCCAGGTTATCAGCAAGCCGAGAGGTAACTTGCGTAATCTGGATATTTCCATTCTATCCAGCATTCCGGCCGGCAAATGGCCATACATATTTGAATGATATTTCCGGGATTAATATCGATAACGGTCTGATACATTTTATGTTTGGAATAAAAAGTTTCATAGGTTGAAACGGTAATAGCGTGGTTTATTGTGCGTTAATATAGGTAATAACTAATACGGTTTGGTTTATCACCGCCGCTGTAATCGTAAGTGACCGCACCCTGACGGAACCGCGCCTCGCCGCAAACCACTAAAGTAATGCCATGTCATTTCATGGCCCGCAATCTGTGACGAATGACACGTGCACTATACAATGTACAGCCGTCCGTCCGCTAATCACATAATCACACACTTGGCCATTGAAAATTTGACACATATATTCACCGTGAAGTTTATAAATTAGTACACTGTGCCAAAAAAAACTTGTTTATTTCAGTTTTATTAGTGGAAAGTTTTCAGTTTACTCCTATAATAGTCCTATGATAGGCCTTTAATAGTCTTATAATAGTATAAAGTTATTCAAAATGATGGCCTGATTAAATCGTGACTAGGTATTAAGCTTTCAAATCTCGTCTTCTTATTCTTTGACTTAGTTTACAAATAAGTTAAAATCTATGAAGAACATATCATATAGAAGATTTATAGAGACTAAAATGAAATCTATTTTGGAAAATTCCGCGACAAAAATCGATTGCGGTCATATAACTATTGCGCATGTTTAGTGTACCTATACGATACTCTATAAATAGGATTGTAAAAAAGTTCTTAGAGGTAGGTAATTGTATTGTAGGTGTACTAGTCGGTAAATTGTTATTTATAGCCTGTTTCACGGAAAACAGCGGTATAATTACCAAGTGCAATGAAACGCAAGCTTAATACACATGACTTACGCAGCAATGTAATCAATATGACCCATTTGTAACAATTCCAACGAATCATGGAAGGAAAAATTAGTTTCACGTCACCTCGGGGTTTTTCTTTTTGGAAATTCAATATATTGGGGTACCGGTCTGTTTTGTAAGGAACTAAACAAAATATAATAGAGTGGAGGCTCAAAATGCTTGGCCGGGCGGACGCGGGAGTGACGGCGGCGCGCGCCGAGATGGGAGGTATTAGTTTTCGCCACATTGAACACGTTGTGGGATCCAACTTATTAGGAAATGTGATCATGCGAGTAATACTCGCTTCATACGTTTTATTGCGTTAGGGGTATTGGTTTCTCGCGATACCATTCGTCATATTTCAAAATTAATATCTTTTAGACAACCGCACGAAAGAATTCTATTTCGATTTTCCTCACAAGCAATAGAAGATCCACAAAAACCAAAAAGCCTGTAAGGCGATGTAAGATACTGTTCACGATGGTTTCAGAATGGCTTATGAATAGGGTTTTTGAATATTTTTGACTTCAACAACGTGCTCATCCGTCGATACTGGGTCACGTTTTTCTTATCACATGGAAAGAACAAAGTACGACGTACACAACAGATGGTTTCGTATTTCGACAGCGTCTCGCTGATTCTGATTATGTAGATTCCTTTACAGAGAAGATTTTACGCAAACATACGAATGAAGATCGAATCAGATATGCATGGGATCAGTTTCTTATCCTGGGGAAAATATGGAAAGATATTCCGTAAATAAACTTAAAAGGAACATATTTTGGCCCAAATTTTGCGTGTTGTTGTCAACTTTGACCAGATTCATAGATAGAATGATCGTAAAATATATTGTATGCCGCTGTTCAGCTTGGAATAAAATAAAATACACAGTCAAAACGTAAAAGCGAAAATGAAAGGACCACTCGGAAAATGTATTTCAAAAAAATCTTTATTCTCTGAAGCTGACTCCATGATGAACATAAAGATTCGTAGCTACATTTGGAAAGAGCTGCAAACACCTGTTGGACGTCAGCATATTCCAAGTAATGTTTTAAAAAATCATTAGTTCGTTAGAGCACAAGTAGTAGTGAGGTCACAAGGAGAGTCCACCTCAAATCCAATCGAGTAAAGTGCGCGGTCTCTTGGCGTCTCCGTGGAGTTATTTAGCTGAAACGTTTCGGTTGTTGACAGGAGTTGCGGTATCGGCTATTGCAATATTGAGTGGCCCCACTCGCTCGCATTCCAGTGTGTCAACACATACTACATTAAACAAAGAATTTTAAATTCTTTCTTAAATAACATCTTCGAAAACAGAATGTTTACTTAGATTGTTAAACAGAAGTGTTGCGTCCACCTTGCTTTTGTCGCTATTTGTAGCCAGTAAGTAAAGAGAAACAAAAGTTAAACTATAATGTGTTCTCACAAGTAACTAATGGGTGGTAAGTTCCGTAGGTACTTAAGCGGCCAATTCTTGAGGCCAGACTACTTTCTGAGTACACATTAGTGGGTGCCGGCGGGTGCTTTCTTGGCTAAATCTTAACTATCTACTTAAGTCAGTGTCAGGTTGAACTTGCGAACGAATTGAATAAGCCCCTCGCTCGCTCCTCCTCCCTTCCCTTTATCTGCTTTCATTACATGAGCTTCACTCTGAAATTCGGTTCAATTACTCCGTAATTTGGTGAATTGACGTGGCATTTTGTCAGCTTCCCGCGTGTTTTGTTTAGATCTAGTAATTTTCCTTCTTTCTATACTCATCAGATTTAATTACAACTTTTTTGACCAGGAAGACTTACATTAATTATTTATAAAATCATTTACATTCCATTGTGAAGTTCGGTTTGTTTGGCCTTTCTGATAGTAAGCTCTCCAAAACTCCCAAATGATAAATGCTCTTTTTTTCTGTTAATATGTAAACCAAATATAATATTATTTGTAACATCCACTCGCTTATGACAAACTTAATTAATAGCTGAAATTATATCGGGTTAATAAAATTAGTGTTAATATAAACTTTATATCGGATTCGTTCAACTGCGGGCGCGCTGCAGTATCGCGCTATAAATGGTTTATTGCACGAGTGTTGTCAATTTCGAGGAAGGTTCACTTCCGCGAATTACTGACCAATGAAATGCCAGTGTGACGCGTCTCCCTCGCCGTAATAATATAGAACACGGCGGTGTCCTCGTAAAAATATGTTTAATGACGTCATAAACATTCGATATGTTCGCGCGGCGTTGTGCTGAAAGCCTGCTCTCGCTAAAAGTATACATTATACAGTATGTATCTATAAATCCGTGAGTGTTCCATTTATTACCCACCATGGCTCTATCGATACTAACGTTACTGTCACATTAAATATTTATTGTTCACCTACGTACTAGTATATCCGCTATCTCGTAGGTATAACTTTAAAGTTCCAAGGTACCACAATTGACTTGCGAAAAGGTTTAAGTTTGCAACATTGTTGGAGTCACATGCTTACGTGTGGTTAAGAGTCGCATCATTATCCGCAAATAGAAATTGTTCGAACGAAATATAATGTGAAGTTAGAATATAATAACTACAATGGAAGTTTCACAAAGGCAGATTTTCCCATTGAATTGTCTCGAAATTTCCCGAAGCCATGCGTCCGCCCCCCCCCCCTCCTGCCAGCCCCCTGGCTCATCTCCTCGACGCTATTAACCACAAGTTTCGTTATTAGCGACTGTGTTGGAAAGTTATAAGGGAATCACCTTCATTTAAGTTGAGATTAAATTCTTACTCTGATTGAATAACCGCGCGTCATTAGTTTTGCTCTCGATACTAAATCTACCCAGCGATGTATAGGTAAGTAGGCAGATAGTGGCTGTGCATGATGGGGAACTAGAAGCCCTGCTACCATCTTTAACATTCGTTAATGTAACATAAGTAGGCACCGACCTACGAGCCGTAGGTAACTATAAATATATAATGCTGCTATAATCCTAACTAATATTTTAAATGCGAAAGTGAGCTTGTTTGTTTGTTTGTTCACGCTTTCACACTAAAACAGCTGAACGAATTTGGAAGAAATTTGACACATGGGTAGACCATGACCTGGATTAGGACATAGGATAATTTTTATCACCGTAGTACGTTCCCAGTGGGATAATTTTCGACCTCCGCGCGGGCGAAGCCGCGGGCAAAAGCTAGTAATTTTATTGATCTTATGTACGTACTTAAGTACAAACAAAAGCATGCACAAAAAAAGAAAGTTTGAAAAATCTTGATAAATCATCCAGCTAGAAAATGATGTTTTTTTATAAGACAACGGTCGCCCAAGTTATTTTTAATAAGTTAATCACAGTTTGGTTTTTAATTAGGCTAATATTCAAAAATGAACAACTAACTTACGTTAAATAAATACAAGAAAGTGACGGTAAACAATAAATTAGACACAAACTTTGGGAAAACTCGGTACAATCTTCAAAGGCCGTAAACGAGATCAAGTAATTTAAGCCGAAATAAGCAAAATTACACCAGCATTGTCGGCTTCTCAACAACGTTACCATAAAGCGTTTCCACAAACGTTTCTTGCAAATTAAATTTAATATTTTAACATCATCACAAATAACATTATATACAAAGTTACGATATTAGTTGGATGCAGCTTTTTACGTCATTTGTATGGAAATCGCGTAGTGGTCGCGGGAAAGCTGATGTCCTTCCCTGTCTTTGGTATTCAGGGCGCGAGCCGTGTAGGAAAATTAAGGTAGGCCGCAACGGACATGTGGACTTTGATTCCGTGCCGATTTCTGTATGTAAAAATAGCGGCCACCTCATATGGTATTCATAAAGGTTTGCGGCACAAGACACTTTACCGAGCGCCGTTTTGTAAGTTTCGCTATTGCCGTTTATATTCCACAATACCTATTCAGTATCGTACCCTTTTTAATCAAATAAAATTGTAACAAATAAATAATATTACCCTAGTAAAGTCTGGGGAAATAGAAAGGCTTTTTAGTAAACAAAGCCAAAAGTAGCAGCCTACATAAATTATACGAGTGAATAATTTGTTGTAGCATTGCAATCTTATCGCTTATCTTATTAGCTAAGCACTAAGGGCCCATTTCACGATGTCTGAATAGCCACTGCTCACCGAATAAATTCAAAAATGGTACAGAATTTGTATGAAGTTATCTGCCAAGTAAGTTAATAAGAACTTAATCGTAGGTGAGGAAACAGGTCCTGATTCAAACAAGTACTTCACGGGGTTTACTAAAAATTGTTTTTCCGATGCAAATCGGACTAGATACAACACTTTTGTAAATGTGTGCCGAAGTATAATTTTACACAGCTAATTTTATTACAGGGTAGTGTCCATTAGGTAAGAAAGCAAGGACATTAATGGCTGGTGATTAATGAGTTCACTCGTTAGGTTTCTTGTTTGAACAATAATTACTTAGTGTGGAGCTAAATCAGTGTGGAAGGAGCATTTTTGCCCGTCGCCACCGTCGCGCCCGGAAGCACTTCCATTCCATCATAACTTTCCAAACTTATCTTAGTTAGTGGCGATCAATTTTCATTTGCCGCCGATTACGAATTTTCTTTAAGAGATAGAAACTAATGATATGATATTGTTTCCGGTTAGTGTTACAGTCTTTATATTTTATCTCGTTATTTGTATTCTTACTTTATAGTAATTATTTTTGATTGTTTTTATTTTTAGTTTTTTTTTTTTTTTTGTGACCGTTTGCCGACCGCTGCCGCGCTGTGACCGTATTTTATTTAAGTTTGAATTCGTTTATTACGAAAACACTGGTTAGTTTACTTTATTATGTGTCTCTAGATGTATCTACGTAAGCATAACCCTCCTTTGGCTTTGCCGTAGTCGAGTATAAATTAAAGATAATTTAAGCGTGCGTTTGCACTGGCGAAACATTCAGTTAAAAACATGTTGATATCTCTGTCAGATACATTGATAGAAATAGAGATATCAATATGTTTTTGTGCGATGTTTCGCCAGTGCATACGCGCGGTGATACCCAGCATCGTGCAATAAATATCTGTGTTTTGGACGGTGGTGAATATTAGGTGATAACTAACAATCGATGTACCTACTTTGTGCTTTATTAAAACAAAAAGCACTTAAAGCGAAGAAAATCTATCAGCCGCACATAAATTGGCTCAAGAAACTTACATCAGTAAGGATAGGAATCATCCGTAATGAGATGTTTTAAGACTGACTATATGCACAGGTACTTAAACCTATAATATACCGTCAATCCATCACAACGTATAGCTACTGTCTGAGCAAGCTGCTTTCCCATCTTCCTCATTTCTCCCATATGAAGGAAAATGATATTCCCATCATGAAAAAATACTACAACACTAATCCCAAGAATATTACAGCCTACTTCAAAGAGGGTCGCTCTTCCCTGTCTGAGGGTACGGCATAAATTAATAATGAAACATCGCATCTTATGTAATGAATAACCGGGATCCGCCAGATTTGTTTTCATTTCTTCCGCTCAAGATACGTATTTACATATTACACAAACGGAAGACCTGCGTAATACATTTGCAAGATGATAAACAGAACGGAACTCGGGAAGTTATAATTTACAGCATTTCGACGGCAGCTGCGGCAGTCGAGGCAGCTGGGAGCTGCGTATCAGCCCATCACGTCAGCTTCTCTCAAGCGTAGTATTTATCGAAAAATAACTACACCGAAATGGCCCTGAATAAAAACATTTTTATAAAAAAAAAAATAAACGTCTTCCAAACAAAAACACTAGAAAGTGAAAAATAACTTTAATTTTGGAAGTCTTTTGGAAGAATTTTAGTCTTTGGTTTTGTATTTTCGTTTTTAACCAACGAAAAAAAAAGGAGGAGGTTCTCAAGTTGACACGTTTATTTTTTTATTTTGACCACGCATAACGTCTTAATAAAGAGTTGTCTGATTTGAAAGATTCTTGTTTCATACCTACAAAAACTTTGCTTGAGTAGTTTTTGCGTTAGCTTCAATAATACGTATTTTTTTCCCACTTTTTATGTCGTGTTCTATTTTCTTTCTAAAATTAAAAATGTGGTTTTTTGATTTTTTAATTTCGTTTTTGCCACCGACTTCCGAAATTAAAGTTATTTTTCAGTTTGTAGTGTTTTTTGGAAGTCATTTGTTATTTTTTGTAAAAAAGTTTTTATTTCTCACTTTTTAGGTGTGGTACTACCACACAAATTGGAATATCGCAACCTGCAAAAGAAATCGGAACACCATCGACACTTTTGGAAAAAAAAAATGTTATTGAAACTAACTCAAAAACTACCAAAGCAAAGTTAATAAATTTTACAAGGAACCAACTTCGAGGTATACCCTCCCGAATAAAACAAGAATCTTTCAAATCGGCTGACTCTGTAAAAAGTTATGCGCTGTCACACATAAAAAAATACATGTCGACTTGAGAACCTCCTCCTTTTTGTTTCGTCGGTTAAAAATTGTCTAACAAACTGAAATTGATTCCACTTTTTGTTGGTCTACTAGTGCCGTTTGCCAAATCTACAAACATTTAGTGACGTTTTATAAACAAGTAACATAAAAAAAAACTTTATCTCGTCGTTATCAAAAGACTCTTTCCATTCATAGTTAAAGAACATAGGCATCCAGCCATTTTGCTTCGTAAGATAAAACTTTCTTTTCATGAATAAAAATCAATACACAAAGTCCGCAGGCATTATCTAAAAAGGCTACAAAGCTCTTTCAGAGATAAAATATAAAACGAAATCCTCTCTCCACAAATCATTGATAAATTTCTTTTCACAAAAAAATAGGCTACTCACATAAACATCAGTCAGGAACTAGGATAACAAAGTAAATAATTCATTAGATCGGTGGGACAACATCGAGTATAATCAGGGCCGTTCGCAAAAACGGTTCCTAATAAAATGTATGGTATCTTGTCGAGGCGTAGAAGCGGCGAGCTCGGTCTTCGATCTACCATCCGTCATGCTCAGAGTCGTGGGCAGATTGATCGCCGGCGCCGGCCGCACGCCAGCAGCACAAATATAGCGCCCGAGGAACGAGGAAACACTGAGACAAAAATGGTGAGAGCAAACAAATGCGCTGTCGATATCGTGACAGAAGGATTGATAGTTCAGAGCGGACTCCGTGCCCGCGTCCTGCGCCTTACGGTTCACACTCTCGCCGCTGTCACGCAAAAAGACTGGTATACGATAATGTTCAACCCAGTAGAGTTTAGCCGGCAATTCTTCTTGAGAGGTAATAACATATAATTTCACAACTGACTAGAATATCTATATCCATTTGCATATCTACGAGTACGTAAGCACTTCGTAAAAATTGTCAGGTATAACGTATCAATTGAGGCCATTGATTATTTTGTAAAGTTAAAGCTGTTGTTGAACATTAAATATGTATTCGTATTCGAAAGCTGTTTTTTATATTCATTGAAAATAAATTGATATTTTACTATTTATCGTTAAGCCGTTAGTTTTACTTTTTGTAAAGCATCAAAATAAATTGATTCTGTTAGGTACTAAAACGTTAAGTACTATGGTCACAAACGGGTTTTCATGTCCCTTCTTTCATAGCATTATTGACGAAATATTAAACCTTAAACAAACATGAGATCCTCATATTGACATAAAAAATCGAAGGCCGCTTTCATTTTACTGAGGAAGGTCATTTTCATAAATAAAACAACGATTTAAAAAAGTGTGAGGCCTTCTCTTTTGGAGGGAAAATCATTTCCATTATTCGACAAGTTTTACGATAAGTGGGAAACAGTTTCCCATTGTCCTTTTAGGACAGAACAATTTTACTCGAGTTGCAATAAAAAATATAGCGTGGAAAATTAAATTGCTACTGTAATTTACCACTTTAATTTCATTTTTCACTACCTCACTTAGATCATGTTCACTCACTTTCTTCTTGTCAGAGGAAATACTGATTTATTTTTTCATTAATGTAAGTTGAGCTCCATTCAAATTATCTACTTAATAACTGTCACTGTCACTTCTCAAGCAATTACCTTAATAATGCATTTGTAAACCAATATCCTTAATGTGATTAGCTATAGGAGAGTAGTGTGTCAGCATTTATCGTCGGATTCTAGTTGCTATAGTGACAAAGAGGGGCAAATACATAATCGTCATAATTTTAATGAAACCTTACTTTGACGTGTACAACAGACTGATTTCATACCATAGTTCATCTGATTACTCTCATCTGGTAAAATTCTAATCTATCTATTAAATAAAAATTAAATGCTGTTCGTTGGTAAACGCATCACATGAGAACGGATAGACCGACATGGTTGGCTTTTTTTTTTAATTTTCGTAACAGTCCGAATAAGATTTTTAGGTAAAGAAAAATTTAAAAGTTATCCGGAAAAACGAAACGAAACGAAATTCGGGAAAAACTGAAAGTACTTTTTTAAGTTTCGCTTTAAAAAAAAACTTTTTTAAAAAAAAATACAACTGACTCCCAAAAAAAACACTACAAAGTGAAAAATAACTTTAATTTCAGAAGTCGGTGTCTTTGGTTTCTTTTTAGTTTCATTTTTTGCCACCGACTTCCGAAATTAAAGTTGTTTTTCACTTTGTAGTGTTTTTTTTAGGAGTCGGTTGTATTTTTTTTGTAAAAAGTTTTTATTTTTCACTTTTTAGTGGTGCCTACCCCACACATCGAATACCACTCTGCAAAATAAATTAGAGCAGCATTCACATAGACTATGTGGGAAAAATACGTATTAAATGATTAAAGCTAACTCAAAAGCCACTCATCAGAACTTGAAGATATTTATATGCAACCATCTCAAATAAAAACATTGCAAAAAGGCAAATATGCGTCGCGCTAAGCCGTGTCAGAAGTTTGGAAGGCGTAGTTTTATGTTGACGAAGATAATTAGGCTACGAAATCTGACTTCTAACAATCGAGGCCACACATAACATACAACTCAAGTAGCGCAATTTGAAGCGGCATATAATTACCATTAAAATCTTTCTTCCTTTCTTTATTTCTTTCTAAAATCATTTATAGCCAAAGTGCACCTCATGACAATTCCAATAAGCCCAAACACAGCTAGAATACATTGTTTTGTTACTGAGTTCCGGTGCCTACCTTCCGGCTTCTTCATCAGATCGGTTCGATGGTACCATTTTCATCAGAACCATTTATTTAAAGCTTCGTCATAGTCACTTAACTGTCTTAATCTTATCGGCACCCGTGAAATACTTATTATCATTGAGAAGTTCCCGTGGCCATCCGTGGTATTCTTCATCAGCTCCACTTCACCAGATGTTACTTTCTGAATGCAAATGCTTAAATTGTTGATGAAAATACCAAAATCGCTATATGTATACCTATAATTTTTGAGGAGTTCACTTAATTCCTCATGGATCCCATCATCAGAACTGGATTTTGATAAAAATGGGACCAATCTGGAAGTATATCATTTCAAAGAAAAAATAATTTTCTGAGGTAACAAACACTAAAAAAAAAATACAACCGAATTGAGAACCTCCTCCTTTTTGAAGTCGCTTGAAAATGGTGCAAGTTGCACCGTACACGTGATGGAAGTGAAACTTCTTAAAAAATAAAGAATAAGTCAGATTTAGGACAGAGAGTTATATCTTTTTTCTCTCTCATGTAACGAAATGGACGCGTCACGTTTAGGCAAAACGTGACGCGTCCTTGAAATTTCACTCTCAATTCTCGCCCAACTAACGAATCGCCGCCTAAGAAGTTTTGCTTCAAAAGACATGTACAAAAAAGCAAAGCATGTAACGATGCATATTATTTGTTGCAGAGTTCGTGATGTCGGAAGGAGGCGCGAGCGGCGGCAACTACCCCGCCAGGTCGCCGATATCCAGCTCCACCACGGGACACTCCAGCTCCAGTCATCACAGGTAAGCACTTCAATTACCTACAAACTAAAAGTCATTTATTCAATTAGGCTGAGAATCAACACATTCTTAACGTCAAAATTACATGACAGTCCCCCTAAACGCCAGCCCTTCACTTCTGTGAACAACCCAGCCTATAGATACTTTCGGACTCAAGCCTTTGCAGAATCAACACCAGTTACCTCCGAAATCTTATCTTTTCTTCTTATTAATCCTACTATAATATTATAAATGTGAAAGTTTGTATGTTTGGAAGTTTGTTACTCAATCATACAAAAACGGCTGAACGGGGTTGGATGAAATTCGGCACACAGATAGTTTATAGGCTGGATTAAATACACGGGCGCAGCCGCGGGCAAAAGTTAGTTAAATATAAATCTGTCTGATTTAGTTAATGATAGTGTCTGTATAGGTAGAATATGTGCCGTAAAAAACCAGACCTTTATTCAATCACGCCTTATTTCCTGGTCTATTTTTATTACGAATACTGGTGTATAAGTTGACGCGGTGTTCGAAAGACCATTTGAGGAGTTACCATTTTAGGAGAATATTGGAAGGCACACAGAATTGAGCGAAAGGGAATATGAGGTTATGAGTAAGAAAATAGGGATGTATGGACTTACTTGGGAACCTTCTGGATGAAACGCTTTGACTCAAGGAAAGCCTTAACAGACGTCCCACGTCTCACTGATTTTCTTACTTTCACTGTGGTGCACTTTTACATGAAGTCTTTAAATGTTACACTTGTGCCGACCTACACTTATAAATATAGAGTTTTAGAGTTTTTGATAAAGTAGCGGATTAATTTGCGGCGCGGCGTTATGCGGTGCGTATGCGGTAAAACAAAGCTCCAAAATTGCGAGAATTTCTTTCAAGTCACAGTGGATGTGTGCGGCGATTGGCTGTCGCTGCGGCGGAAATGCCTCTGATTCGGCGCGTGCGATACACATTCCTCATACACATTGTAACATTACAAAGTTAAATAATCCTAATTAATATTATAAATGCGAAAGTAAGTTTGTTTGTTACCTTTTCACGCCTAAACCACTGGACAGATCATCTTGAAATTTTGCATATACGTTGCCAAGTGTACAGAAAAGGACATAAGATTCCTTTCATCTCGAACAAAAGTACAATTCCCGAGAAAAACAACAATAACGTTCTTATGATAATAGATGGCGCCATATCTTTCAAATCATGATTGAATTATATTATTACACTAGCGACCCAACCCAGATTCGCACGGTGTTTACGACTTGATAAAACATAAAGATTTCTATATTATATATAAGTTTAATATTAATGTATTATATACATATAAACCTTTCGGAATAAATTATCTAAATGATAGTGAAAACTGCATCAAAATCCGTTGCGTAGTATAGAAGAACAACGCGGCCACACAGACAGACACGAAAAGTGACTTTATTTTATAGTAAGTATAGATATAGAAGCAGAGTACAACGCAAATTGATTGTCAAATTCTAAATTAACGCAAGCGAAGCCTCGGGCAAAAACTAGTTTGTATATAAAAAGAAAAGTCCTGACTGACTGACTCATTAACGCCCAGCCCAAACCCTTGGACCTAGAAAGCTGAAATTTTGCACAGAGGTTCCCTTTATAATGTAGACAGAGAATAAGGAAGGATTTATGTTCCTGTGGGATATTTTCTGACAACCATGCGAGCCAAGCCGCGCAGGAAGTGCTAGTTATTAATATTGCGTTTTACGAAAACATTTTGTAGACGATAGCACGGTCTAAGCTTGAGGATTGATTGATTTTAAGTCAAATCTCTTGCAAAGTAGACTACTGCTGCGTAACACCTGCAGCTTAGCATTTAATTGTAATCAAAAATCAATCAAAAGAAATTTACTAAATTCAAAATTTAACGTGTGGTATTTAGATGACGGAACGCTAGGAGGTGATGTAGACACGGTTTTGAAAGACTTACAACTCCTCAAACAGCAATTTAAATCTATTGGCCTGGACCTTAACTCTTCAAAGTGTGAAGTTTACCTTTCTGACATTACCGACAGACAATTGACCCTAGAGAAATTTAATGCAATAGCCCCACAAATCAAAATTTTAGAAAAAAGTTCACTACACCTCCTAGGTTCCCCAATTTTTGAAGACAGCTTTTCACCTTTCATTGACGAAAAAATAAAAAAATTCAACGACATTTCGGACAGACTTTCCAAAATTAATTTACATTCGGCATTCACCCTGATAAGATACTGTTGTTTTGGCCCAAATTTTATATACTCTCTACGTTCTTCCCCTTTATGGAAGCAGCCACACCTCTTGGACAAAATTGACCAAATTATTCGCAGCACGTTAACATCCATTTTAAATGTGGCCTTGGACGACCGGGCGTGGTTGCAAGCCACACTACCTATCCGTTTTGGTGGCCTCGGCGTCCGCAAAATTACCAGTATTAGCTTACCGGCGTTCCTGTCCTCTGTCCACAGCACTGAAAAGTTGACTGAGAAAATTTTAGCCCCCTCTCTGGTTCACTCTGAAGTGCCGTGCTTGACCGACGCAGTGAACGCCTGGAATGTGGCTTGCCCGGATACAGTTCGGCCCGTGAACCCATCTTCCCAGAGGCAGTGGGATGAGCCGCTCTGCAGGTTGGTACGGAATAGTCTTATTAATACGTCCACCAATACTGCTGAGCGTGCCCGCCTGCTGGCTGTAGGTGAGTGGGAGTCTGGCCTCTGGCTTCAGGCACTACCGTCACCCAACATAGGAACTATGCTGGGTGACACCACCTTCCGGCTCGCTACCTGATAACGTCTGGGCGCTCCTTACGTGGCTCCGCATCGCTGCCGATGCGGCGTAGATGTCGACTGCCTCGGACATCATGGCCTATCCTGCAGTAAGAGCGCAGGCCGGATAGCACGGCACGCCAGCATTAATGACATCATCCGTCGTGCTCTTGTCTCCGTCGGGGTGCCAGCTGTTTTAGAACCCATTGGCTTGGCACGCGACGATGGGAAGAGACCAGACGGAATGACCATAATGCCTTGGAAGGTAGGTAGGCCTTTGGTGTGGGATGCAACGTGTATTGACACCCTTGCGCCATCCCATCTTCCTGGCACGGTGGGCTGTGCTGGGGCGGCTGCTGCGGGTGCGGAAAACCTCAAACGGCGCAAATACTCTAATCTTATTGGAACTTATATGTTTGAGCCGTTTGGGGTTGAAACACTAGGGCCATGGGGTCCGAGTGCCCTTTTAGTTTTTCGGGACATCGCCAAGCGGTTGGTCGACTCTACACATGACCAAAGGGCTGGCCTATTTTTTGGCCAAAGAATTAGCATTGCCATATAACGTGGCAATGCTGCCAGCCTTTTGGGCACTTTTCCTGTCGACAGCGATGCGGACGAATTTTTTGATGCCCTATGATTATTTCCCCTCCTTTTTTATATACTTGTACATATTTTTTTGTTTTTATGATTGTTAGATTTTAAATTATGTAAATATTCATTGATCCCTATTGTACCCCCATCAAAAGATAAAAATTAAGAGATAGAAAAGTTCGAACCGCTTGAGTTATACTTTTTTCAACATATTTTGTCCGGAACACGATGCTCCCAGCATTATTCAAAACCATCTTAGCGCGCCGTAAAAACTCATGTCAAAATTGATTCACTTAGTTACATTTTACAAGGTTAAAACAGTCCATAAAAATCTCAATACTTTAACAAAAGCTTTTACGTAATAAAGTCACCGAATATGTACATAAAAGCCCACAAATTTAATAAAAGCATTTTTTGCCATTGAGTGCTCTATCCTGAAAACCTTTTATTAATGCACTTATATTCTAAAATTTTCCTTTGAACAACCCTCCAAAATTAATCTTAGCTCTCATCAAAAGGATCGAAAATACTCTGCATTCCTACCGTGTATTGAATGGAGCAGCTACAGCCAACGACGCCGCAACCAGACAATATTCAACGTGTCGAATTCAATAAGGAGCAGAGCTCTAATTAAATATAATCGCTGTTGCCTTTAAATTCTTTAAAAAGAGAATCTCGAAGCTAATAAAAAATTGATGGAACCGCCCGGTCGCCGCGCCAGTAAAAGTGCTTGTGACGGTCCACATTAATTTAAACTTATCCGCGAGAAAATACTTTAAACTTTAGAATCGAGAATGTACTCTAATTTACATTTTTAATCGTAGTTCTGTTTACTTCGTTTTATTTAGCGCCGAGCTAGGGAAATTAGTGGCTAACTTAATCGTTGTAGGTATTTCTTAAGCTTCTTAGAATATTTAAATTACGTAATTTGCTTAGGTTAACTGCAGCTGTTTTTCAATGTTTACATCGGATTGTATGTGCAAATGATTTAATATGGAAGTGGACGCTGTTCTTTACAAAGAAGTAGAGGTTGTTTAGAAGTTTAACTAACAAAATGTCATCAGCAAACGGACGGACGGTCGTCACTAATGCATTACGGGTTAGGAGCCGTCACTAAAGACAGCGGAAAAGTATTGGCCGGTCAACGACCTCACTGCATGTTAATTCAGTTTTTACGTGTCCTACTCGTATCAGAACAATGGTGTAGTGACAGTGCTCCTTCTACTTAGTACCTACTAAAGTAACTACAAAACTATTTAGTACACTCGAGAGGAATATTTTGTTGTTTTCTATTCTAAATTATCTGACTAGATAAACCAACGTTATATTTGTGTAAACATAATCTTTGATATTTATAGCTAAAATGAACATAAGCCATATTTTAATCCTTACAACAACAAAGCATAATATGGAAGCTCATTTTTCAACACACAGCATCCTCTAAAGACCATCGAAAATTTCGCAGACTCAACTGCTAAATCAAACCTAAATTGTTGGCTAAACAGCGACAAATTCAGAAACTGCATACGTTATAAGTTGATCTATGCAAGTGGAGCCCGATCCTCCCGTGCGACGTCACAATTTTATGTAATTAACGTCCGCCGCACCTACGGACGTGTTACGGCACACACCGCTTCTGGCGGTATCCGAATACATTAGCCACGATATACGTGCTTTGACTCAGAGAAATTCGTTCGTTAAGTTGCCTCCCTGGAGGTTTCTGACGTCATGCTCTGACCTGCTTACCTTCGCACAACCTGTGGATGAGCTCTATTTGTCGAACCCTTAGATTTCTTTTTACTTTCTTAAGTGAAAGCTATATATTATCTATCTTATTTTGTTAACGTAACTTGCTTAGATTTTCTTTTTTTTTTTTTTGATGTTAAAAAACGGGTATTATTTATGTATCTAAGAAAAACAGTTAGATAAAAGATATGCGATGATATTATGTAGGTACTTATTTTGCGCCTATGTTACGTCTACCTCCTAAAGCCAGTCTGCCTCCTATAACTCTGCGAAACTCTGCGTATTTTCTATGTCAACTATAGATAAGACAAGAAACTTTCACGAAACAACCAGTATTAATATATTTCAGAACTTCATGTGCTTATGTACTGTAAGGATCTGAAGGAGCCTCATTTCCTTGGGACCGTTTAAATAATAGACAATTCACGTAGAAATCTGATTGATATATTTGTTATTACATTTCAATACATCTTTTTAATCTAGGCTTCCGTTCCAAGGCCGTCTAACTGACGTCCTGACGTCTAAGCTCCAAATTCAAATCCAAGCTTATCTCGTAATCTATAAAACGCTTAAGGTTGACGTCTCTACAGTACCTACAAGCAAATAAAAAGTCTCAATAAGATCTCAAACGTGAAACATACATAGTTTGTCTTTCGTACAGCATGTCGCCATCGATTGGCTTCAGCACTATGTGACAAGATGAAAAAGTCTAGGAATAAGCCGGAAAACTTTGGATATTGAATTGAAATGAGTTTGGCGAAATAGCTTAGGCGCTGAACCCACGGCCTGTTTACGAGAAAGGTGAAATTGTTACGTCGCTTTTTCGGCCATTTTACTTAACCTGCTTTTTTGGAAACGAAAAGCTGCTTTTGTTGTGATCTTGTTGCTTCAAAAAAAGCATTATATTAAATATATATTTTGAAAAAAAGACGTTATTTATTGTTGCCATTAATTCAATTATCTGTCATAAATAATAAATTCCATACGTTCTCGAAACGCTCAATAGCGATACGCCTAATCTTCAACATATTAATATCGTGGAGTTATTTCTGTAGGTTTATCATAAAACCTTATTGCAAGGTTTTTGCTCGGCACTTTATTACTATACACCGCTTCAATACTGTATTCAAAAAGCTATTTTCCACGTGATGACACTTCATAAATTTATATCAGAAAAATTCTACCTCCATTTGGGAACATATAAATAAAGATAATTCGGAATCCTATGAGAGAGATATAAAATTTCGCGGAGTACTTTCGTAGTCGCCGTAGCACTCGTAGCATTCGTAGCAGATCCGTAGCAGTTTTGCTGGTCAACCGACACGCCAGGCGTATGCAATGCAGGGTAGGAGCACCAGTTCCGCAACGTGCCACCGAGACACGGAAAATGCTTTAGTGAATCTATTTACCGCCAAAACCACTCCGCTTTTTTGTTAAACCGTAAACGAAATGCTGAAACACAATTTTATCTTTTAAAATTAGCATTTTTAATGACAGCAGCACTTTTATGTTTGTCGCAACCTATTTTTAATATCACGAATGGTTTTATCATGGCTTTACACTTTATTTTGAACAATGTCAAGTTTTATCAACTTAAATATGAGTTTTGTTTGTTTCCAAACAGATACATTTTTCTAAAATTAATATGCGTATTACTTTGCTTTTATTGCTCTAAACAGTTGGCTCTCAGCACACAATCACAAAGAGATTCAACAACCTATTGTTTTACATTACCTACTTCAAAATTCAGAATAGCAAACTTTGAGCTTAATAGTAAAAGGATCGCCTTATTTTCTAGTCCAGAATACATTAAAGGAAACTGCGTGCACAATGGTTTCTATCTTTATTAATTTTTAATTAAAACAAACACAAAAATGACGAAGCTTAAAATAATTGAAGGAATAATTGATACGATGCCTTATACTTCGTCAGAACATGCGACGGCCCGAACATTAATATATTATAGGGGTGCGATCCTGTGTGCGCACAATTTTGCTTATTCACGGTACAAGCCAGCTATTTCCGAACGCGTTTACTTTTAAATTGAACCCTAAATATTAAATAAACTATCTTTGAGCACTCGATTTGTTGACGGCTTCTTCGTAACATTGGTTTAGTTACAGGACTGATCTTTAAGGTGGATGCGCAAAGATAGCCGGCGAAATTCAAAATGTCATGATTTTGGAAATCATGATATTTTAGAATAAATGTAACTTAGAGAGAAATATATAATATTTGTTATAGTCGCAAATCATATTTTGACCAAGATACAGCAATTTTTAATTTCTCTGGCTACTGATGTCACGGAGTATATACAATTCCTGAGTTACTATTGTTGGAATAGCTGGTAAGTATTAATTGTTACAAAGTAGGGCGAGTGTATATAATAATAATAATAAATATTTATTTCCATCAAAGTAGGTACAACAATTTCTTAAACTAATAACAGTTTAAATCTTTGTGAGGTTGTACGCTGTCACATAGAAAATATGGAATTCTCTAACTCCTACACTAAGTCAAGCTTGTATTATAGGAGTTAGTGAGCTGATGACTTAGACACAACCTTGAACTTATATAAAAATATAACATAACAAAATTATTGCTTAAAAAAGAAACAAGACAACATAAAACCTACCGTAAAGATAAACAAAACTGATATTAGGTCTTTACCTATGAAATTGCCGTTCTGCAGTACTGGCCATTTCAAATCAAAATAATTTTTGTTTGGCTAAGAATTCTAATTTCAAATTAATTTTATTTTAAAAACATGGATTTTTTTTTCCAAAAGTAGTCATTTGTTTATTGATTAGTGTTACATTTTCATCGCATTTCAATCTTTTTCGTCATCATGGATACGTTAAAAATTCGAGTAATTATGGAATATGAGTACCGTCGTGGCAGCAACGCGGCACAAGTGGCACGCAACATCAACGACGTTTACGGAGCTAACACTACAAACCAACGCACCACTTGTTATTGGTTTGCTCGCTTCCGTTCTGGAAATTTCGACCTGAAAAATGAACCTCGCGGTCGTCCGAAGACTTTGGTCGACAATGACGAATTAAAGGCGATTGTGGAAGCTGATGATACACAATCTACGGCTGAATTAGCAGCAGCTTTCGACGTTAGCGTCAAAACAATATTGGTCCATTTGCGTCAAATTGGCAAGGTAAAAAAGCTTGACAAATGGGTGCCCCACGAACTCAATGATCGCCAGCGCGAAGTACCTACGCGTCGAGACGTGCCTTGCACTGCTCAACAGACACACAAATGAAGGAATTTCGAACCGCATTGTTACCTGCGATGAAAAATGGATTCTGTTTGATAACCGCAAGCGCTCAGCAAGTTGGTTGGATCCTGGTTCAGCACCTAAACAATGCCCTAAACGAAAACTTACCCCTAGAAAAGTGATGGTCACTGTTTGGTGGTCTAGCGCCGGTGTGATTCATCACAGCTTCTTACCAAACGGGGTGAGCATTACTTCAGATGTGTACTGTGAAGAACTGAACACAATGATGGAGAAGCTGGCACATCTCCAACCAGCATTGGTCAATCGCTCGTCTCCGCTGCTCCTGCACGACAACGCGCGACCTCATACTGCACAGCAGACGGTCTCCAAGTTGCAAGAACTGGGGTTGGACGCTCTCCGTCATCCGCCCTACTCACCAGACCTTGCGCCTACAGACTACTACTTTTTCCAGAATTTGGATAACTTCTTGGCGGGAAAAAAATTCAATACCCGAGAGGCAGTACTTTTGTACTGCCTCTCGGGTATTGAATTTTTATTTTTTTTGGTATTGCCTTTGAAGAATTTGTTGCCTCCCGTCCAGCTGATTTCTTTAAGAAGGGCATCAATAAACTGCCACTGCGTTGGCTAAGATGCATTGATTGCATGGGTGATTACTTCGATTAATACAAATAAAAAATGCATGAAAAAATTCGTTTAAATTTTTTCATACAAAACGGCAATTTCATAGGTAAAGACCTATTATCAATAAATGTCTACCACCTACATATACGAGCAATACCAGACCCCTAATACGTACTTACTTTTTAACTATTAGAAGTAATTCTGTCTGATCATAAGTCAAAGTTAATAACCAATTGTTCAACTTATGCTTTACCTCATGTTTGGTTAGATTATAAATTGCCAGTAATTTATTTACCTCATTATAAAATCTTAAGCTAGCGACCTCATATTGGCGTAATATTATACTGCGTTATTTAATTTTAGTAAAAGTATACAATGTATGTGTCTTGGCATATTACAATTTCTTTTATTTTATTCATTAATATCGACTTGCCTCTGCTTCGTATAGTTTTTACGACTTGACAAAACATCGTGATTCTTTATTATCATTACGTAGGTATGTATTAGACAACTAAACCTTCCGCAATAAATTCTCCAAATGATGGTGAAAATCGCAACAAGATCCGTTGCGTAGTTTAGAAGATCAATGCGATCACGCAAACAGACACGAAAAATGACTTTAATTTATAATACATATGTATTATAAATTTACATATGTATTGTGACTTTAGTTTATATTACATTTTTTATTATTAACATTTATATACATATGTATTATAAATTAAAGTCGTGTGACATACGTCCAGCTGCATGTGAGGCCCCCTAGTACGTCAGCGCTGTACTTACAAATATCCAGAATGTACTCGTACTCGTTACTTCCGATTGCTGTTATTTAGAAAATGTTTAGATTTCCTATTAAAAGTGCATATTACAATATATATTATAGATTTCCTAATTATTTTCAAACCCAAACTCAAAACGATTATTTCAATTAAACCAATTATAGGCACTTTTGTATTGTCAAGAAGTCAACAAAGTTGAAGCTAGTTGCCCAGTTCCAAAACGTAGATTTTAGGAATTGTACACATTTCACAGGAATTGTATACAATGACGGATGACATACTTTTCCATTAACATAGCTATCTCTACTTAGGTAATTAGTTTAACTAGAAATATTGTTATTACTTGACAACTTCTTTGATGTTTTGAACTTACTAATGCAATCTTCAACACACCACATACCTCGTTCTAAAAAGGGTAGCTCCGTAACCCTTGAGTGTTCACCCCTTCATGGAAGAGTGTTACGACATACCATTAGATGCATGGAATACGTGTTTATATTATAAATTAGCTGTCAGATGTTGTAAATTAGAAAACGTTCCCCTTGTTTTTGAACTTGTACGCAACAATTGCAATGTAATAAATTCTATGTAAAAGGAAAATGGAAATGTACAGTAGGTCGCGCGTGTGTGGTAACAAAATCAATGTAAGCTGGCCTCTTATTCTATTGAAACTCCGTGCTCTAGACCAGTTGGAGGTCAAAGTGTTACCAACTACTTGCAATTGACTATACCTAGCGATCATCACCTTCCGTAATGATCCTTCTTGATAAGACTTGTTTAAAAATCCTCGAAAAAAGCAAAGTAAGATTGTTAACATTTATAATATATGTCACTGTGACCTAGGTACCTACAAAAATCCTAATTATTACTATTTAAGGTTATTGTTACATAAAAAAAATACTATTAAGTAGATTGGGCGGTTCTGCCCTGGAGCCGAATAGCGTTAAGATTATACCAATGAGGACAGCCATCCACCAAGGAGGATATTTCTTAGTATGAAGACTTCTCTTTATTGTTAGTACGTAAGGAGCTGAAGAGCTCTAAATAAGTAAGCTCTAAGTAGTAATTAAGTATTATTGAAATTCTCGTTTTCGCCAATTAAGTAACTTTCATTAATTTTGTGCCTTTAAACACCTGTCTATAAACGGACATTTTAAAACATTGGCCTCCTAGATGCCGTTTTAGGAACAATGGTTTTAAAATCTCTAAGTTACATTTCGTGCAGTTTCGTCGAACGAACTAAATCTAACGACTCTGCAAGAAATCTAACTTAGAGAGATGTATTGATGATATTTATGGTTAAAATGATGTAAATACATATGTTTTATTTCCGTGTATTATATTTTGATCAAGATACAACCTGACATGGACCTGTAAATTGCATAAAACGCAAGAAAATTTGAATTTCGCGGGCTACCACAGCGCATCCTCCTTTAGATATATTCCAATGAAAAGATCTCTTCAAGAGGATTATTTCGTGTCACGACGACTTCTCTCGATTCTTAGTCAGTGAGGAGCTACAGAGCTCTAAATAGAGTAACTAACCTGCCGAAGGTCTCATTTAGAAGAATTTTTGTTACCTACGACTTGTCTGAATTATTAGTTTGTTCGGCGTTAAATCGTCCTAAATGTGACGTTAACATCAACAATTCATTCTCGTTATAAGTTACCTAACTGATTAATAAACAGTAACTTGTCATCATTATTATATTAACACAAAAAAACATTACGCCTGATTTCCCTAAAGGGTAGGCAGACATAATGTATTGCACAACTACATTTTGGCTACAGAGGTAAAAATACCAAGGACGTATTTTTCTCCAAAATATTCTTTTCTATCTACAAGTATAAATCAGTCCATTTTCCGAGTCTCTCTGTGTGTGTTCGCTTAGTTCTTCTAAACTACTCTTAGTGTCTAGTTCTTCTCCATCATTTAGAGAACATATTCCCGAATTTTTATGTGTGTATTACTGTAACATTTAACTTAAATATAGCGCAGAAATCGCGATGTTTTGACAAGTCACCACATCAGTACTAGATTGTCCCGACAACACAATGAATGCTGCTCATTTACTTGATATTTATTTTTCCTGATCTCCAAGTCTTGTCGGATTGCCGTCCCATCCAAATTCGTTTTAGTAACAAATGTTTCTCTAAAAGCAGTATCCATTGATATAATTATCACTTATGGCTATTGGGCGCCAGGAACATTCCTAAACTTCGGTGCCCAAGTAGTCACCTATTTAGGTCATTAACTCCGAATTGACTAACAGTTGATAAAAGTCGTGTTTGTAGCAAAGGTTCCCGTTGAAAATCTCTTTCCATTGTTGTATATATTATGGCTATCGGGCGCCAAGAATTCCTTAACTTCACTACCCAAGCACAAGTACATATTTAGGTCATTAACTCCGACCTGACTAAAATCATGTTAGTAGCAAGCGTGAACTCGTGAACGTGAAATCGTGGTAGTGCTAAATTTGAAAAGCTCTTTCCATTGTTATATATCTTATAGCTATTGGGCTTCAGGGCAGAAACCCATAGTTCAGTGCCCATTTTCCTTCAACTTCTCTTCAGACACTTTATTTGACCGAGCAACAGGGCATAATTCTGAGGATTAAGAGATTCTCAAAAATAAATTTTTGCTTTTTAATCAATAGAAAAATCCGACTTGTCTGGCTTTGCCTTCATTACTTCATACAAATCAGTCCGTTAACTTTTACTTTCCTACTAAGTTATAAACGTGAAGACAACAACTTTTAGTAACACATTGGCCGTGTTACTAAAAGAACACACATGGCGCACATGGTGTTAAGTTCCCTCGTTTAATTATAATTACCGTTACCAAATAAAAAGTTAATGGCTTTTCAAGAAACAATAAACTAAAAAAGTTCATCAATGATATGATCCTCATAAAACAACTAGTTTAAAACAGCTGAGTCATCTCGTTCATTAGTCACTGACCTCAGGAACAAGAGGCGAGGGTAATAAAATAACCCCTTTTACAATGTGTTAAGTGGAAACGAATCATATCCTATCATCAATCATCATTCTTCCCTCTTCAGCAACCTCAATCAAATGGATTCCCACTGCTTGTTGTATTAATTTAATTTACTTATTAATTTTATTTGTATAGTAAAAAGATAAGAGATGAAGTGGCTGCCTTGTATTTAGAGTTAAATGATCGCCACGTACTATCAAAAACCTGTATGACTTGATATTTGAAGACGGAAAAGGTGCTTGCTAATTCCAGGATGCAAGAGCGTCATGGCCCAGCGGTTAAGGCCTCGCCTGAGAGGCGAGGCACGAGGTTGTGGGTTCAAATCCGGGCAAGTACCAATGTGTCTTTTTCAATTGATATGTGTTTTCTGAGTTTATCTTGGACATTACTAACATCACAATGACAAGGAAAACATCGAGAAGAAACCTAGACTTATAAAAAATGGACGTTTAATATGAGCAGGCGTGGTGATCATTGCTCGTGCCTTCTCTGTGTGAGAAGAGGCCTTGCCCTGCAATGGGACAATAATAGGCTGCTATTGTTATTATTAATAGCATGGGACATAACCCACCTCACTGTGAGAGGGATGCAATGCCTATGGTGCAAATCCATAGCCTGTTTTTTAATGCTCAAGTCTGTTTGTTTCTACAAAAGAACGCTAAAAACCTCCGATTGTTTTGTCTGAGTTTGGAAACTCAAGTAGACTTAAGTTTAAATACTTTTATATCTATACTTATTATAAAATAAAGTCGCTTTTCGTGTCTGTCTGTGTGGCCGCGTTGTTCTTATAAACTACGCAACGGATTTTGACGCGGTTTTCACTATCATTTAAAGAATTTATTCTGGAAGGTATAGACGTATAATTCTTTAATAATTAACTTATATATAATATTGAAACCTCTATTTTTGTCAAGTCGTAAAAACCGTGCGAAGCGGGGCCGGGTCACTAGTTTTATAATAAAATGTACTTATGTGTTATAACGACCTTTTTCAAACATTTAAAGGACAACGTCTAAAGGACGCCCGCATGCCGAAAATAGACTAAACTTCGAATTTGCGATAGTTAGACCCACCTGTCACTTAGGGTCTGTCATTATCACGACCGAGGTATAGTCACTGTCATAGGGTTTGAAGGTTTTGATCAAACTTGTTACAGTTACCTACATCACGGTTATTGTAATTTTGACCTCTTTTTGACATGAAAGTTTACCACTAAGCAGTAGACATTCAAATGGGGCAACAATGTCAAAATATTTTAAATTACTTTTAAAAGCAATCAGTGTAATAAGCTTATTAGAATACAAATGTTTCTCTTTCCATAAAAAATACATGTTTAGGTACACACACACACATCTGTAACTAATTAATGTACAAACTGTGCCACTAAAGGGACTGACATTTAGGTGCTAAGCCCGCGTTTTCCTGGAGCGGGGAACAAGTGGAGTGTATTTACAAGACACATCGGAACTGTTCATCCGTTTCACATCAACCTTCACGTCACTTACTAAAGGGAAGCAAAAAATAAGACAAGTTGGGCGCGCCTGACGGCTGACCACATGCAGACGTGTCACTCCCCTCCCTCCACACTACTGCCCCTCACCTCACCCCTCCGTCACCTAACGTGTAGAGACTGACGGACTAGCTTCAAAGAAGCTCCATTAACCACCAACTTTAAGGGCTCAACGAAGATGCGAACGCGTTGTAATAAATAAAGCGGTTGAGACAGATAAATTATCTTTGACTTGCGCAAAGCTACCCTTGACAAATTATCTGTCATAAAAGCTAAAAACAAATTTGTTTCGAAATGGAAAACTTTGTAAATAACAACTCGAATTGTTTTGCAAATCTTTATAAATATGAGTTGCTCAGATTTTTTCGCATCAAAGTTACTAAAACGTATTTATTACTTTCATAACTCGTTTATCGATTCATTATTGTTGGGCGCAGTAGTGGCCGGTAACGTGAAGTATATTTTTTTTTTTTTTTTTGTGGATGGGAAATCATCAAATGACTTCTCCCGCTCCGGGCAGAGCGGGAGGGTGTGTCAGACTTTTACTGACTAAAACCCACCCGTGTTCCTTCAGCTGCCCGTGCCAGGGCCACGGTATCTCTTTCGAACTACCCGCGACCCCGGCGGCTTCGGCCCTATTGGACCCCGTCACTGCTGACATCTCTTTGAGGCGCGCGTGGAACACAACGCGCCGTCGACCCGGGCCTGGTCCTTACCGGACGGCGAGCTGCCCATTACTCGTCGTCCGCAAGCCCGCGCCTACGGTGGCCGGGAATCGGCGATAGATTCCCGCCGCCCAGGGCGTCTCCTGCGGCGGCTAGGGGCGCGAGGGCGCGGCTGTTGCCTCTCCCTCTCGCGTCCCGCCTCCTCCTTTGCGAGCATTACTGCTTCGCAGAAGGAGGTGACGGCCTCCCATGCACTCTCGCTCCGCACCATGGCCTGGACCAAGTTTGGACGCGAGAGATCGCCGCCGCCGATCGCCTCCGTGAGAACACGGCGGTGCTCCGCCCAAGCCGGGCAGACCTCCACTGTATGCTCCACCGTGTCCTCCGGGCGATCTACACAATGGTGACACCCGGGCGTTTCCTCCCGCCTTATCCGAAACAGGAACCTCCCGAAACAACCGTGTCCGGTGAGGACCTGCGTCAGGCGGAAGGTGAGGACGCCGTGGCGCCTCTCCAACCACTCCTCAAAGAGGGGACTTATCGCCGCAATTGTGGCGTGCCCAAACGTGAAGTATATTTACGTGGCGAAATCGGAAAAGCGCGGGAGTTGATGTTGTTAAAGTTTTAATTGCTTTTATCATGGGCCTCCGCTTTTAGAGGGTGAATATGCGTGAGCACTGTATAGAGTTATCAAATTGAATCTTTTAACGGGCAATAAATTTATTACAGAGCTCCATTTAAAACTTAAATTCAGGCAAAGCAGTTACGGTGATATTTAACGTTTTCCGGTGAATTTTCAATATAATGCTATTATGGTTGATTAAATTTATTACTATGACGTGGTGTCCGTCACTTAAAATGTAAAATTTATAAAAACCACTGCTGTTAATTCCCGACTCTGTTGCAGACATAACTCAAATGCATTGTATGTACTCATGGACGTAAATATAGGTATGTGATAGACAGACAGACAGGTACTAACACAGAACAGATAAATTATCTGTTCTGTGGGTACTAATAAAGTCCAGTTAAAACGCTGAATGGTTTGAATCGGGAACAATATGTCATAATAATTGCACGGCACCCCTTCTCCAGTGTGCATCGGTAGCTCCGCTGTTGTCCTGTGCTATCCAATTAACATGAAACATGTCAAGCGTTGATGCAGACTGATGTTCCACTGTGCCACTAATTATCGACCTTTTGTATTAATAATACATATCTCCATGACTGACAACTTTGAATGAAACCTTAATGTACACAGAATACTCATATGGACTGCCACTACGCCATGAAATGATTACTAGCTGACTAAATTTAATAAATCAAAACTTTAACCGTGCCTATTTCCGCGCAAAATATTGACAGTAACTATTGTAACCATGTTGGCAACAACGGCCTAATTATAAGAAGAAAAAGATCAACATATCACTCATTAAGCAAAGCCTACTCAAAAGCTTAAAACATTATAAGCTGTTCTGCAAAAGGAAATAATTATATGAAAGTTATAGCAAAAATCGCTCATTACGGAGATACCTCCGGAACAAATCATGCGACCTCCTTGAATCCTCTTACGTTAATCCCTCTCCCTCCGAACACATAAGCCGAGCAATAGAGATATGATAGACGTTATTAATTAGATGTCATTACATATTATGCCGTTTCATTGTTGGAAAAACCCATAGCCCTAAGTGAGGTTCCCTTGGCAACGCAACCGGCTACGTCGCAAGACGGCGTCGCCCGACGCGACGTCGTGAGCCCGCGGGCTTGCACGCGTCTTATATTTGCGATATTATTTGTGAGAAGGAAAATATCGATGGTAATACCTCCGTATACGGGACACGTGTAATTGATTAAGTTAAATCTTATTATAAATTCAATGAAATTGTTATGAAGTTTTAGACTCCCCTCCATCATAAGCCATAACACAATGAAAATAGAAAATAGCTCCTAAATAATAATATCTTTATTCATACTAATGAAAATGAGGTAATAAAATCGTCGCTATAGACATTCCCCTATAGTAAGGGTAGACACGTACCCATTACGCGTTCCATAGCAACACCCCTTGACCACGTGGTCTGTCCAAAATGGCGTACACTTAGCGCACCATAAAATCTGTACAGATACCGATCCCCTTCGACGATATAGATGAAGTGTAATGGATTCACATCGTCTGTCAAAATATGAGGGCGTATCGCTATTACAATAGGGCCACCGGAAAATTACGTAACGTACATTTTACAATTCACTTTACCTCCGACTTAAGGAAGAACCACTTTTTTCCATCAAACGAAGTAACGCGATAAAAGCGGTGTTTTAATATAATACTTAAACTGAAAGAAAAATTGTTGAAAGTATTTCTAAAGAGAAGTTATAAAAATATTTGAGCCTTTTTATATTTTTATGTTAATACAAAGAACACTTAGCAGTTGCCTAACGATATTAAATTTTCATGAAATAAAACTACTTTTAAAATGTGCTAACAATTGTTGAAATATTATATAATTTTACGATGAGAACAATAATCGCTAATAATAGTCGGTCCATTTTACCAACAGTTTTGTATTCAATTATACGATTCCACTAAATTTACTTGCCAATTAGTTGTCAGCGAACAGTGGCTGCAATTACCTGCGTTATTGCAACCAGACTGTGAATTAAATTTTATTTTAAAACCCCGATATCCGAGCGGCAAGTCTATTGTTACGCGCCATTTCATGCGTAATTTGATATTCGGATGACAAATTAGTTGGCAAACGCCGGGTGCACAGCGTTCGCTGAAATTACAGGGAACGGTGCGTCAATGAAGGGCCGCCCAGTCCGCCCAGTCGCCCAGTCGCCCAGTCACCCAGGCCGCGCAGCATCCGCCACATGGCCGGGAAATGCGGGACTATCCAGGAATTTGACACCGCCGTAAAGTGTCCAAGATGAAATATTTTTTTGTTGAAAATATTTTATTTTCAATTTATTGAAGCTCGTTGGATAGAATTTTCGGTTCAATGAAAACTATGATCAAAAGCCACAATTCTGTAAAACAGCAGTTTTACAGAATAAAGAAGAAGACAGAAGGACTATCTTCCAAAAATCTGTTTGAAACTTACGCAAGACAAAACATAGCATTTCGCCATGATATCATTGACATTTTAAGAAAAAATGCAATTTCTCCAATCTCACCTGGCAACCCTACCAACCGCGTCCGCTCCCCGCCTTCGCCTACACTTTCAACCGACGCGGACGCCGGCAACTTGTCGACTCTAATTATAGTTTCCTTTTAACGTACTCCACTTTGATTCAAGAGCTCCAAAGATTAGAGAAACATTGCTAATTTGACGGTTTACGTTCTTTTAGATGCAGATTACAGTAGATAGGTATGTTAATTAATTTCACAAAGATTGATGACTTTATACGTTCTAATTGCGGAGCTTGTTACATTACTACAGGCAGTTTTCTTATTCTTTCTGACGACATTTTTATTGTTGAAAATTATGAATTGTTATTTAGTGCTATAATATTATTCTTAAATTGTACTAATGTGAACTGTAAATACTGTCTGAAATAAAAGATTAATGCCTGTTTTCACCAACCCTAAGTGACACTTATATGAATCCCTATATGAAACCGCACTGTTAGATTTTCAACGCTAGACTAACAGAATAGAATAGAATAGAATACTCTTTATTATGCACACCATTTAAATTACAGGTCAAAAACAGAGAAACAGCGCCGAGAGTTGAAATCCAACAGTGCAATAATATTCAGGGTAGGTGAAAACGGGCATAAATCAATTTGCCTAGCTTTTTCCCAACTATGTTGGGATCGGCTTCCAGTCTAACCGGATGCAGCTGAATACCAGTATTATATACCGTGCGACTGCCTTTTTTTTTTTTTTTTTTTTTTTTTTTTTTTTTTTTTTTTTTTTTTTTTTTTTTTTTTGACGCTGAGAAATGCTTATACCCACTAAAACTCAGCAGTGTTCCCACATCGCCGTGATGGGAGGGCCATGGGAAACCGGCTCAGCCTTTACGTCCACAACCCTCCCGGCGCATGTCCGCCTAGCTGGCGGGCCCCGCATGCCCCCCGGGATGGGGGGCTACGGGAATGACCGGGAACACTTGGCCATTCCCGTCCGACACTGGTGGGGGCCTGTGCAATACAGGCAAGGATGCCCCCACACCCGTTGCCTGCTGGCCCCCACCTGGGAGGAGTCGTCTGCTCCGACCCCTCCTCCGCCTTCGGAGCGGCGCCGCGTGAGGGTCGTCCTCCCGCGCGCGCTCCGCCGCCATTTCGGCCGCAGAGGATAGGGAGAGCGGCCGACGTCATACCGACACTCCTCTTCCCCTGCGGCCCCACCGCGTCCGCCATCAAACGGTGGCGGCCCCGTCAAGGCCGCGGAAGGTAGGGAGAGCGGCGCACCGCAATACCGGCACTCCTCTCCCGCCGCGGCCTCCAATCCTCAGCCGCGATGCCTCCCATAAGACACCGCGGCCCGCCTCAGTTGCGGTGTCGCCCATACGGCCACCGCAACCTACCCGCTGGCCGCTACGTCGTCGGCTTATCGGCAAAAGCCCTGACGAGCGGCCCCCGCATGGGTTCCTCTTCGCTTCACCGTGGGTGACCAAGCCACGGCTACTGAGCCCCCCCGCCTCGACAATGCGGGAACCCTCCGGGGGGGGTGACTGCCTATCTAACCTCCACAACCCAGTTACTGGGTAATAAGATACCACTTTGGTAAGACTGGTTGTCAGACTGTTAAAGATCCACGAGTGACAGTCGGGACCACGGAGTAGAGAAAGAAGGTCGGGACGAACGGCTTAACATACTTTCCGAGACATGGAGTAGTCTCGGTAGGTACTTATGTAAAGATGGTCACTTATCTACGGACCAACTGCGATAAGCGCAGCTTAACCTGATCGATCGACTGTTATTACTTAGCCACGAGCCCCTCAAATAAAATATTGAATAATAATAATAAATTATTATTATAATGTAATAATGTTTATTTTATCCTAGATATTATTTCTAAGCTTTTCTTATTTCATGAGAGTAAGATATTGAGAGCGCCAGTCATCGCGCTGAAAGCTTGACACATGCTTAAAATGACAATGGGGGTTTCCTTGCCCTGTTCTCAAGTATAATGGAACTTGTATTTTTAGGGTTCCGTACGTCAAAAGGAAAAATGGAACCCTTATAGGATCACTCGTGTCTGTCCGTTTGTCACAGCCAATTTTCTTCGAATCTAATGGACCGATTAAGTTTAAATTTGGTACACATATGAATTTCTGTGACCCAAATATGGACGGATAAAGTAAATAAATGAATTTTGAATATGGTCACTTTTGGGGGGCAAATAAGAAAATAAAAAAAAAAAAGTTTTGCAAACTGTACCGTGTGACATATCAAATGAAAAAGCTTACTATATGAGGGTCTCAAATATATTTTTTTTATAATTTTAAAATAAATTGTTTCAAAGTTATTTAAGAAAATAGACGAAAATTGACCATTCCCCCTCCTTATCTCCGAAACTACTGAGCCTAAAATTTTGAAAAAAATACAGATAATAGATCTTTACCTGTTGATTACATGAAAACCTATAAGAAGTCTGTGGTCTTAAAATAACATCGTAAATCTCTCAATATTGTGAGTACAAACTCACATTTACAGTTGGAATGTATGGGAGAACATGTTTTTCAACTACAATGTTAAATTTGTTCTTGGGATAAATTCATCCCAACTACGGAACCCTTCATTGTGCGTGGTCCGACACGCACTTAGCCGGTTTTTTTATTATGAGTTACTGCACTCTGTTCTTGTTTTCCTGCGTCAGAATCCTTTAGGTAATGGTGTTGAGAAAAATTATAGGTTCACGTAGAACTTTTGAGAGTTTTGTGTAACGCAGGTCGGAAGTAAAAATCCACGGTTTATTCTAGACTAGAAAGGAAGAATGTGCGAAGAATGTATACACTAACAGTTTATTCAATTTGATGGCAACAAAGGAACGACAAAAATATTAGTACCTACTGAAAACAAAAATTTTGAACAATGAACGGCTTCCTCCCCCGGCAGGCGTCGACGAGCGGTAATTGGACGGCCGTAATTACTGCTTGCTTGTAAAGCCATCATCTTATCATCTCCGAAAGGGTATTAGCGAAAAACACGACCTAGAGGGGAGGAGATGCGACGCTACACGACCGAGTTGCGGGGAGGAAGACAGCCCGCGACTTAGATGGTTATTAATATCTTTAGAGGACTCGCGAAATAAGCGACGGACTCTCAAAGGGTAGACGTCAAAACAAGGCAATTATGAGATAGGGTAATTAGGTTTATACATAATCTTTATGTTTTCAGGATTACGTTGCTTGAAAATTTGTTGAAAGCGCCGCGCGGATGAGACTTAATTGGACGGTGAACATTTTATACACAATTTATTAACTAAACACTTGGTATCTACTATTTTTAGGCTCGTACGTTCACTCACTAAATATATAGGTACATTTAGCGTTGAATCTTATATTATTAAAACCACATTATTTTTCAGTAGGTACCTACTTGCTCCTTGTTGGTTTGCTCCTTTGAAATTGAAAATCAGAAAAACGTCTGGTGTACCTACACCAGAAGTTTTTCTGACTCTCAGTTTACCTAAATGCGAAAACTAAAATAAAATTTATTTGCAAAGCTACTTTTAACACAAATAATAAAAAAGAGATGGGAATGGCACGGCACATGACAAAAATACACTTTTTCTATAAAATACCGAGCTTGAAGATACTCTCCACCAATATGTTTCCTGACATAATATCTTCTCAGTTAATTATTAGCTTCTCGACGGAAAAAATCTTGAGGCAAACCATGATCATAAAAAATCTAACGTGTTTTCCCGGAAAACGGCACATCCTTGTCTCTTGGAAGAACCTATAGACACGACGATGTAGGTTTATTATTAAGGAGCTATAAAAATATCTGCCACGGCTTCAATGGATTACAATAGTGAAGAAATTTGGTATCCCGGAATAGTTAAATCAAATTGAGAAAATAAAAGAATTAAGTAAACATTTACTTTATTCTGATATCGTGCTTCACAAACTATAAAAAAAAAAAATGCGCGCAATGTGTCGCTTCGTCAATGAAAACAATTGTTACATCTTTCTAACTATTCTGTGAATGAACACTAATTACTACGGGACGGTTTCATACATACAATCTAATAAATGAATTCAAATTTATACGTACATTTTTTTGTATGAAAAAACATGACATCAAAATCAATCAATCTGCAATAGACAATCGACATAAGATCAATAATTTATCTTCACTATTGTAATCTATGTACATAATACTGTCCCCCATTGCAGCCGTGGCAGATATTTTTATAGCACCTTATATATTATAGAGTATAGTTAAATTATATTCATTGACAACTGCTCAATCAACATGACAATAAATACTTCGTATTTCAGTTATAAGATATTTTTTTCATGCCACGCGTCTAAAATCTTACGACAAAATTCCAAAATGTTTTAACCTAGAATAAAAGCCTTTTAAACTATGCAAAAGCTCCAAACATTTTGCTACTTAAATCAATAGATACTTTAAAGTTTAAACTATCCTAAACCAACCAAAGAATCTCTCTCTACTCTCTCTATGAACTCTAAAACCAATATTTGATCTGATTAAAATACGCAAGTTGTTCTAAATCGTCTATTTTGTTGTAAAATTTAAAGCGGTGTGAGTCAACAAGCCCGCTATCGGGCTGAGAGGAACTCTGTGGGGTGGTGGCCCTCACGACAGTTACTTGATGACTTGTCACCTTGACAGATTTCACTGTAATCAGTTTTTTGACAAATCGTCCTTACCCTTTTCGAATTAAGCGCAAGAAATGTGAAACATAATTTGGTCGCAATATTTTAATTGGCAGCTCTTGTTCATTAATTTGGAAATGATAACGACATCATTTGAAGGTTAAGCGAAAAATTTGAAAAGTATTTTTCTGCAACATACTTTAAAATGAATTGCTAAAGCGGTTTTAAAGTTCAGGATTCTCAAGCAAGTTTTATGAAGCTTGGAAAAAATCTCATCTACAAAGAGTCAAACATTTAAACAGTTGAAATAAAAAGAACAGTCTGATACTGAAATCTCAAATGAACACATACCTAAAGGCCTTTAAAATCTGAAAAACAGTTTTCTATTTAGCTCGCAATGTGTTGTTGAAAATTCAAGTTGCAGTCTCTTTGTCACGCTTTGCCTCACTTTGGTACTACATAAAAAGCTTGGGTCGAAAGTACGCGTACATTTATGAAGGCTAAAAGAACAATTTTGTTAGGTGCCCGTTGGAAATTCCCTGACTTCAAAGAGCTTTTTAACAACGCTCTCTCTTTTATTTTATTGCCTTTACAAAAAGTATACCTATCAAAAAATTGACTGACTTTACAGTAACAGAAATATTTTAAAAGGCCGCTGATTTTTGATATTTCTACAACAGACTCGCTTTGAAATATAGTGCTTTTTTAATGTTTGGATTTGTCACGAATTATGTTAATGCTTTCAAAAGGGCACAAAGGATTAAAATAATATTCAGTAAGAGGATCCCAATAATATTACAATCTATAAAAATGGAATCGTTCAGCAAGGGTTATAGGCATTAGAAAACTTTAGATAAACCGAGCGAACTGATCCAATTTGTTTACTTGAAGTGCTACGTCGACAGTGCTACAGCTTTATTTCGCTCACTACAGAATTACGTAATATTTAGATATGCCTCCCGCGAGGGCAATATTATTCAATTTTAGTTGAAAACGAAGGGCTACGGGGTTTGATTAAGTAGCTCTTGAGTGGTTTTCTTTACCTTAACGCTGTATTCATCTAAAAACATTAATGTTTTGGGCATAGCAAATGTATTTATTTATTATATATTTATAAGGTCCATAAAACACAATACATATATAAGTATAAATACTATAACAATAAACTAATACATATTTTAGACAACTTAAAAATTACTGCACACGAATTGACGGCGCGTCGGCAAAACTGTTAAGTGTTACGTTGGGAGTTAGAGACAAATATGTATAATTAATTTTCATTTCGTCTTTTTTTGTCAACGCAAAAACATATTTTCTTGGAGATCATTTAAAATAGATTGCGAAGTTTGAGGTTCAAATACGCAAAAGAAAAGAAAATATTGGCAGAGTCATTACGTTTTATAAAATAAAAACGAAAAAGGCTATTTTCTAGGTTATTCAATTATTTCTGCAGCTAATGGTTTTAGTGACTGAAAAGTCCTTTAAAAGTCACTAAGCCGTGTGTATCTATAGAAACAATATTACAGGGACGCACATACTTTATAGATCACGTAGCATACCCTACTAAATTACTGCACCATTTCCAAACACCTGAAACTGTTTGACCAACACACATAAGCAATCACGCGAGTCCGGTTTCCAATTTGGGCAAGAAGTTAATGTCATAAAACTGAGAGAAACCCGTACGAATACGGGTTCGCACGTGAACGATAAAAAGGATCGCGCAAACCAATTGCACGGGACAACCAGTTCTCCACATAATTAGATAAACTTCCCCGTTCTTAGAATACACTCTTGACTTGAAGCCAACTTAATTAGGTTTATTGTTCATTCTTGAGCACTGCTCCTAATTTATATTTCGTTCTAATAATTCCGCCCTAGTTTATTTCAATCTGTACCGTCTCGTAGATTTGTAAGCATGGGTGAATTTTTGACTCGGCGTATTTATTCGGTAAAAACTTTAAATTGCTTCCGACCCAGTTCGAGCGACTATTGAACCAATTCGCCAATTGCCTACGTCCGAGGCTAAACTCTCTCCTTGTTTATTTATGAGTGTGATGAGTGTGATAACAGTACTTTATGATGGACCCAATTTGTAGTTTAGTGTTGCGGTACACATTATTGCGGTTAGTATCTATGCGTGATAGTTACGAGTTTTAGTTATGATTGGACATTAAAATATTATTATTATGCCCACCACGTAATTTGGTCATGAAGACCCTCAAGGATCCCTCTAAATATATTTTACTGGTTCAACGTATAAGTAACTTAATTAGCTCATCACATTTTATTAATTCTACGTATCACAAAATAATATTTAAGAGGAGAAGTTCTTATAACTTGATCCCGACCGACAGGAACAGACAAAAGCTAAAATGTACAGTTCAAAGACTACTGTCTTTCAGATGATAGTAAATACTTATTTATAATATTAGTCAGAAAGATATTAAATAAATTAGCCATGTTAGAGCTTTATCAGTAGGTACCGTGTGGAACTCCTGCTGAGGTTTTACGAGCAATGTGTCGCAATGTGAGAGCTCCGGCTTAAGAGAAGGCACTTTCTCAAGGATACCACTTTACAAAGTCGCTAGTCCCACACGGTTTATTTTATTGAAACTTTTCTATTTGAATACTTTTCAAATTTTTTAGTTATTAGGTAGAATGTAGATTATTTTGCACTAGCTTTTGCCCGCGGCTTCGCCCGCGTGGATGTCTTCCTTGTCTACGTTTTATAGGGAACCTCTGTGCAAAATTTCAGTTTTCTAGGTCCAAGGGTTTGGGCTGGGCGTTGATGAGTCAGTCAATCAGTCAGTCAGTCAAGAATTCTCTTTTTATTTATATAGATTTATCCTATTAGTTTCATTTGTCTATGGAGCAACTTATTTCAGTGCAATAGAGACTCGTTGGCTATGTTTAACATTAGGGTTTTGATCAAAACAGTCTCTACCCAAAACATCTCGCGCTTGACTAATAAAATACTTAGGGTGGGTTGCACCAAGGGCTAGGTTATAGTTTCCGACTAAGTTAAAAAAAAACATAAAATGACTATCTGCTGTTGCACCGTCAATGTCAAATGAAAAAGATAAAGTTTGACGCGTCTGACAGAAGTAACAGATATTAGGTCTTTACCTATGAAATTGCCGTTCTGCAGTACTAGCCATTTCAAATTAAAATAATTTTTGTTTGGCTAAGAATTCTAATTTCAAATGAATTTTATTTTAAAAACATGGATTTTTTTTTCCAAAAGTAGTAATTTGTTTATTGATTAGTGTTACATTTTCATCGCATTTCAATCTTTTTCGTCATCATGGATACGTTAAAAATTCGAGTAATTATGGAATATGAGTACCGTCGTAGCAGCAACGCGGCACAAGCGGCACGCAACATCAACGACGTTTACGGAGCTAACACTACAAACCAACGCACCACTTGTTATTGGTTTGCTCGCTTCCGTTCTGGAAATTTTGACCTGAAAAATGAACCTCGCGGTCGTCCGAAGACTTTGGTCGACAATGACGAATTAAAGGCGATTGTGGAAGCTGATGATACACAATCTACGGCTGAATTAGCAGCAGCTTTCGACGTTAGCGTCAAAACAATATTGGTTCATTTGCGTCAAATTGGCAAGGTAAAAAAGCTTGACAAATGGGTGCCCCACGAACTCAATGTTCGCCAGCGCGAAGTACGCGTCGAGACGTGCCTTGCACTGCTCAACAGACACACAAATGAAGGAATTTTGAACCGCATTGTTACCTGCGATGAAAAATGGATTCTGTTTGATAACCGCAAGCGCTCAGCAAGTTGGTTGGATCCTGGTTCAGCACCTAAACAATGCCCTAAACGAAAACTTACCCCTAGAAAAGTGATGGTCACTGTTTGGTGGTCTAGCGCCGGTGTGATTCATCACAGCTTCTTACCAAACGGGGTGAGCATTACTTCAGATGTGTACTGTGAAGAACTGAACACAATGATGGAGAAGCTGGCACATCTCCAACCAGCATTGGTCAATCGCTCGTCTCCGCTGCTCCTGCACGACAACGCTCGACCTCATACTGCACAGCAGACGGTCTCCAAGTTGCAAGAACTGGGGTTGGAAGCTCTCCGTCATCCGCCCTACTCACCAGACCTTGCGCCTACAGACTACTACTTTTTCCACAATTTGGATAACTTCTTGGCGGGAAAAAAATTCAATACCCGAGAGGCAGTACAAAATTCCTTTGAAGAATTTGTTGCCTCCCGTCCAGCTGATTTCTTTAAGAAGGGCATCAATAAACTGCCACTGCGTTGGCAAAGATGCATTGATTGCATGGGTGATTACTTCGATTAATACAAATAAATAATGCATGAAAAAAATTCGTTTAAATTTTTTCATACAAAACGGCAATTTCATAGGTAAAGACCTATTATTTAACAATAACTTTAACCAGCGAAGAGTGGGCGATTATGGTTACAGTTAAAGTTATGACGTCAGCTAACAAATTGTCAAATGGAGCAACCCATTTTTTGTCTAACAGGTATTTTAACTGAAGGTTATCTGTTAATTTGTTACCGTATGTCAAAGTGTGAAGATTGATAATTATTATGTATGAAGGATCAAATAAAAATAGATAAGTACTTACATATTGCATTAGCAATAATAGTCGTTGGCTTTCTAGTTAAGCGCTATTTATTTATTATTGAGATAACTTGAATCAGTCTCTGCCTAGCCTTCTCCCAACTATGATGGGGTCGGCTTCCAGTCTAATCGGATGCAGCTGAATACCAGTATTTTACATGGAGCGACTGCCTATCTGACCACCACAACCCGGTTACTGGGTAATAAGTACGATACCTACCCCTTGGTAAGACTGGTTGTCAGACTTTCGAAATTCTGACGACCCGTAACGACTATCAAAGATCCACGAATGACAGCCAGAACCACGTGCTTTACGAGGCACGGAGGGGTCTTGGTATGTAAAATTTGTCACCCATCCATGGACCAACCGCAGCAAGCGTAGCTTAACCTGATCGATCGACCCGTGCGGCTGGGACTTAGCCACAAGCCCCCAAATTCATCAATAATAATAATGAATCATTTCTTTTAAACCTCGCCGTAGTCCGCTAATAGAAAAGAAAGTAATTAGCACTGAGCTAACAAAAACGCTATCGACCGTTCATAATTACAACTTATTCTAAAGCTCTTAAACGAGAAGAATGTTTAAATATTATTTTCTAATTTTAATTTCAAGTAATCGAACCAATTGTAATGAGATCAATTTATTCTCGAAAAACTTTTATTTTTTTGCTCATCGTTGGCTTTCTCTAGACATATTTGCATGCCAGTTTTTAAATTAGAATTCTGTATTTAGTTTTAATTATAGAGGATAAAGTTTTAATAATCTTGGTCTTTTGACCCGTACCTATTTACGAGAGAAAATTATTATTGATCTTTAGTTGTTAACGACAAATGTATATTAAAGATGAATGAGAACATTTTCGATTGTTCACCAATTCTGATATTTCCTGAAACTCAATAAAAGTGCAGCATATGTTATGTTTATTATATTCGTGATATTGACGGTGATCAATAGCATCGCTGTCGAGGGGTTGGTAATGAGATCGGGTGGGAGGCGTTCGCGCGTGGCAACAAGCCATCCGTGTGAATTTCGCGGGCTTAAACGTGCGCACCGGCACATATTCTCCAATATACGTGGTATAGTGTGGAACGTGAACATAATGATATCGGAAAGCGCCTGCGGCTCTGTCCATGCTCCAATATCAAGCCGGTGAAATTGATTTTGGTTTGGCTTTATTTTGGGACGTAATATTTAGTCAAATATTTAGGGTAGCTGCTCCTTAATTGAGTGTCAATCAGAACAGCTAGTGATTTACTTTCGATATTCCTCGTTAGTTTCAGCTTGAGTAATTAACTTAAAATGCTGCATAGGTATTTTAATGATTTGTATTATCTCAACGTATAAATATGTAGTCAGCCACATAACAGCCAGGCTGAAGTGGGAGTGGGCCAAGCACGTCGCGCGAATGCACCTGGAGAGATGGACAAAGATCGTCACTAACTGGACGCCTGAGGGAGGACATCGCCGTCGAGGCAGACCACGGCGAAGGTGGTGTGACGTTCTGATAAGGTTTGCAGGGCCAACATAGCCAGAGATCGCACAAGACAGGGAGGCTTAGAAAGAAAAAGGGGATGTCTTTGACCAGTAGTGGGACATAATGTACGCTAACAAAAGAAATTACAAGTGTGGACTATCCTGTTAATTTTAAGAAACTGTAAAATAAAGTCTTTCTACGAAAAAATAATTGAAAAGAGCAGCAAGGTACGTACTCTATCACAATAATAATTATTTCAGTATTATCATTAAATTAACTAACAAAACAATCTTAATTATGTTTTATGACGTTCCGTTTAATCATAATTGACATAACAAGACAACTGCAGCGAAAGTGTAAAGAAAGACAAATGTGATGCACGTCATAACGAGGGCTCTCGGTTCCATGTTCTTGAATAATGCTCGATTTAATTTAGTTGAACAAGAGTGCGCATGCACCCACTACGTCCACCTATTTAAATTTAGTTTAGGAGATTAATTAAACCGGGAGCCGGTGATGGGCGTGCGCGTTCTGTCACAACCGTCAATGGCACCCGTCGCACTGTTTTATACTCTCAGTAGCGCCATCAATGAGAGACGCAATCGAATTTGCCAAATGACGTTCACACTAAATTGGTGAAGAGTGATTGATTGGAACGCGCCGCAGTTAAAGTGTTTTACACGGGAAATAATTGAATCTGAATAATTTAAAGCGACGGATGAGTGGTCGGATTTCGGAGTTCAATATTTCCCCTAAGACATAAATAGGACGATATTAATAAACGTCTATTGGTCGTCAGTAATTCATAAGCTTGCCAGCTGACACAGACGCCTCGTGTTGAGACAGACGGTCGCCACTCATGGACTAGACTTGTTCATACGTCAACTTCCATCACTTCCGCTGGGTTTTTCGAATCAAATTTTGAATTCATAATGACTGTGTAATGCTCGTGGCTAAGTAACAACAGCCGCATGGGTCGATCCATCAAGTTAAGCTACGCTTGCCGGGGTTGGTCCGTAGATGGGTGACCATCTTTACATACCGAGACTCCTCCGTGCCTCGGAAAGCACGTTAAGCCGTTGGTCCCGGCTTTCATTCGTGGATCTTTGACAGTCGTTACGGGTCGTCAGAAGCCCGAAAGTCTGACAACCAGCCTTGACAAGGGGTATCGTATTACCCAGTTAGTGGGTTGTGGAGGTCAGATAGGCAGTCGCTCCATGTAAACTACTGGTATTCAGCTGCATCTGGTTAGACTGGAAGCCGACTCCAACATAATTGGGAAAAGGCTAGGCAGATTGAATGACTGTGTTTATATAAACGTCAGACTTATACATACACTGTTTCTTTTACAAGGTTTTCTTAGAACGAGATCCTGTATTTTAATTTGTTTTCACAAATAATGCTTATAACATTCCCTAGTGTAGAACATCACATAACGTGCAAAAAATAATTTTGAATGTATCTGATAATAAAACTATCCTATATGAGTTTCGTATGCCTTTACTCGAGAAATACTGATGTGTAATTTACGACAAAACATGATTACGAAATCACGTTTTGTCGTAAATTATACATCAGTGGCAAAATAATATATCGCTGACATCCATCGATAACTCTCATTAAACAGCATTAAACTCAAAATTCGCGATGGATTTAAATACGATGACATGACTGTGAAATGGTAATGAATTGCGCCAACATTTTTATTTCAATTGAAAGTGCAAGGGTTTAGTTCCTATATGTAGCTTTTTGATGGTTCTTGGAACACCCCTACAGGACAGCACTCTCTTTTTAATCCAATTACGAGGTCTTCCATACCCCCGCTGGTCAGTGGCGCAAGGCTGCAAGGCTTGACACCCAATATTAGCCTGATTAACTATGAAACGGGCGCACGCTCTGCAAAAAGCTTTAAAAACGTCGCCAGTAACTCAATTACTACACCACTGGTACCCAACTATGATTCACTGATGGCACGACTCGAACTTAAACTAGTTATTTTTGGGAGCTAGATTAAAGCAAAACTTGAAAGTTTGGTGGTAACGGAGTTATCGAATTAAGTCCATTTGGTGATGAGTTGCAATTCCGAGAATGCGAGGTATCACGATGTGAGAAGTCTTAAGGTTTTATTGGTAATTAAAAAGCAGAAGGTAAAATCTAGGCCATTCATTTAATTGAGAGCTAAGTAAATGCGATGGTATTAGAAAAGTTTGTTGTTCTTTTGAAATACGTCATAAGTACCTTTTTACAGTTGATTTCATATTTTGTAAGGGTTTTCGGATTATTAATAAGGAAAATGTCGCACGCAGTCGTTACTGGATAAGTCGAACTCGAAATTCTCCTTATCCAAAATAACGCGTCAGGTTAAAAACTACAGGAAACATAAATATTAAATAAACACTCTCACAACCCTCGTGGGTAATCCCACGTTCATGCATGGGTTAAAATATAATAATCTTGTCCTATTTTCGCCTAATAAAGGTCGGGGTAATTAAAATCACCTTAAGGGTCCCCTTTTGATATGAAAACGAAAAAAGATCTCAGCGAACGAAGCCGTGTGCATAAGTTAGTAGAATAAACCAAATTTTATGCTGTACCTCGAACATTTGAAGTCTTATAAATATATTTGGATCTTTGAATAACGGGCGGGATATTAGAATGAGAATCGAAATGTAGACTTGTAAATAAGCTATCGTGTCTTCTACGTTGTCAATTACATTTGAAAAGGGGTTTCTTTTTACTATCAATGTCAGACGTGAAAAGAATTTTTGAGTCGGGTTGTAGATTTACTTTAAAAAGTGCCTTTGTTAAATATAAATTCATACCCAGGGTGAAGCCCGTTGTTAGCATTGTACCTACATAATTTTACTTGCTACTAAAATGTTTAATTTAAAAAATTAGAGTAGTAGTGTACATTTTTAATCAAGGTTACTTAATTTATTCGTATCTAATTAAATAATTTACATGAAAATGTAAAGGATACTGTCAAACAATTCAACGCTCTTAGCGTGATTAAGTGAAAATAAAAAGGTTTTTAATTTGTTGAGTTACGAATTTAAAACAAAAATTAAGGAATGTTATGAAGGATGATAATTCAACATTAAATATTTGCATAGCTTTCCTTTATAGATGGCTAATAAGCGGGATTTGTTTCTCGAGTGGAAATATTTGCGAACTCATGGTAGCTCCGCTGTAACCCGACGATAATTAGATATGGCGCGCTTTTACAGCGCCGCGATTCTGAATACCGACCAAATTGCGCCCTTCCAATCCTGTTTATGCTACGATGGAACTCCGACGGTTCATTTGGTCACCATTTTTCATTTTCATACTGTGAAGTTTTTTGTACAAAGCTTCTAAAAAATTCACGCTCTTGTTTCAGAACTGTGGACATGTGTATTCGGTTCGAAAATTGCGGGAATGGAGATACTTATGTCTACAACATTGTTTTTCTGTTTTATCATATCAGCTGTATTCGCAAAAATCGTACGAAAATGCTTACAAGCTTACCTTTTACAAACGTTCCAAAATGCACGACGTGAAAAAAATACAAAAATGCTACTGAATTTCATTTCCTATCATGTATAAATATTTAGAGTGAATGAAAAGCCTAGTTTTCAATACCCAATACGCACCAAAACCCGCATTCGAACACATGAAAAATCGTTTTTAAACTGTACGCCACTAATTACTCGTTCGCAACAAGTATAATACTTGTCAGTTAATGGGTGTATGGTATCAGTGCGCTATCCGACGAGAGTCCTCGTCCTCCACATGCCGACTGGTTGATTAGCAGGTCGGCATAGCGCCCCTCACTCACCACCCCTAGTAATGCACACCTGCAGTTTTTGGCACTGCAGTTCCGAATGATCGAACGGATATGAAACGACCAAAAATGTATATGTAGAAAGAGTGTGTAGAGGCATCGGACGATTGAATATTGAATGCCGAGGTGTAAAATATAGCAAAGATACGTACTGAACTATTACAGTTCCTAACAGCAGAGCTTCAAGATCTTTGAATGATGATGATAGATCGTTTTCTTACATATTTTTAAACTGGTGATTTTAGGTGCCCCTTCGATAAAACTTCTCGATTTACTCGGAGCAACCATCGTCGTTACTCCTAAAAAAATATTATGATTTTATTTAGGTCGATGCTACTCGCATTTGCCGTCTTCTAGATATTATAATACCAAAGTCACACCTTACGGTGCCTACTTAAAGAGATGGGGTAACCTATTATGGCAAAGTAAAGTCAATATAATTTCAGAATAGCTTTTTAAATTGCAAAAGGTTGATAGCCCAATAAAATATCGATAATAATCTATATAGATTCAATAGTGGATAATATTATTAACGCAATAAATGGAGTCATAATAATAAAATTGTTTGCCTTAGGGAACCAACGAGTGTGACAAGTAGGGAATAAGTATATTTTACTACTCTCTCTATATTTAATGCTCCATTACGAACTTTACGATTTTGTCCGTAAAGACTTAATCTGACTTCAATTGTTTTAACGGATACACTAATGACATATATATGCAATAAAATTGATAGGAACATTTTGGCCTCTAAAAGCTTTGGATCGTGGGGTTTCTTAATACTTAAAAGACGTGGTGCCCCAGCACGCATAGCATGACGTTTTGTCGACGGAAGAATAGAAAAATGACACATTGCCATGCTTATACGCGTAGAATACGTAGAAATATTTCTACAATCTGTCGTTTTGTTATTTTTCCGTCTACAAAACCCGTTTCTAATAAATATTTTTTAATATCAAGACTTCTCATCCCACGGTTATCAGAATGAATAACTTCATGATTGGAAGCTGCATTTTCTGGTGGCCTAATAGAAAAATAGGTATCTAACTACTGCGTCCATGAATCCGTTCAGCGTTTTCATTAAAAACGTCTATAAGCAAGTCTTACTTCAAAAATCTTTTCACTTTTACCCAAGGATCAATACTAGGCCCAACAGTACGTGTTACCAAAAACTTCAAAGGGTCAACTCGACAAACATTGACTCATTTTAGTCTAAATTTTGTTTAGATAGGTTTTGGCGTATGAAACATTGAGATCCTAAATTGGAACTTTGTCACGTATACAGTTTCTAACTGATACAAATTTGCTGCCTTTTTAGAAAATATTGTTCTTGCCATCCAGTGGAGTCACTTTTAGTTTTTAGTCTTTTTATCACCCAAATTCTGACCTTTTTTTTCTTAACCTTTTTATTATTCATGACATAAAAGATTTAAAAAAAAAATTGCTACTACACAGGTTCATTCACATTCTTGAACATATTAGGTCTTTACCTATGAAATTGCCGTTCTGCAGTACCTACTGGCCATTTCAAATCAAAATAATTTTTGTTTGGCTAAGAATTCTAATTTCAAATTAATTTTATTTTAAAAACATGGATTTTTTTTTCCAAAAGTAGTCATTTGTTTATTGATTAGTGTTACATTTTCATCGCATTTCAATCTTTTTCGTCATCATGGATACGTTAAAAATTCGAGTAATTATGGAATATGAGTACCGTCGTGGCAGCAACGCGGCACAAGCGGCACGCAACATCAACGACGTTTACGGAGCTAACACTACAAACCAACGCACCACTTGTTATTGGTTTGCTCGCTTCCGTTCTGGAAATTTCGATCTGAAAAATGAACCTCGCGGTCGTCCGAAGACTTTGGTCGACAATGACGAATTAAAGGCGATTGTGGAAGCTGATGATACACAATCTACGGCTGAATTAGCAGCAGCTTTCGACGTTAGCGTCAAAACAATATTGGTCCATTTGCGTCAAATTGGCAAGGTAAAAAAGCTTGACAAATGGGTGCCCCACGAACTCAATGATCGCCAGCGCGAAGTACGCGTCGAGACGTGCCTTGCACTGCTTAACAGACACACAAATGAAGGAATTTTGAACCGCATTGTTACCTGCGATGAAAAATGGATTCTGTTTGATAACCGCAAGCGCTCAGCAAGATGGTTGGATCCTGGTTCAGCACCTAAACAATGCCCTAAACGAAAACTTACCCCTAGAAAAGTGATGGTCACTGTTTGGTGGTCTAGCGCCGGTGTCATTCATCACAGCTTCTTACCAAACGGGGTGAGCATTACTTCAGATGTGTACTGTGAAGAACTGAACACAATGATGGAGAAGCTGGCACATCTCCAACCAGCATTGGTCAATCGCTCGTCTCCGCTGCTCCTGCACGACAAGGCGCGACCTCATACTGCACAGCAGACGGTCTCCAAGTTGCAAGAACTGGGGTTGGAAGCTCTCCGTCATCCGCCCTACTCACCAGACCTTGCGCCTACAGACTACTACTTTTTCCAGAATTTGGATAACTTCTTGGCGGGAAAAAAATTCAATACCCGAGAGGCAGTACAAAATGCCTTTGAAGAATTTGTTGCCTCCCGTCCAGCTGATTTCTTTAAGAAGGGCATCAATAAACTGCCACTGCGTTGGCAAAGATGCATTGATTGCATGGGTGATTACTTCGTTTAATACAAATAAAAAATGCATGAAAAAAATTCGTTTAAATTTTTTCATACAAAACGGCAATTTCATAGGTAAAGACCTATTATTAGTCACGCTTATTTTCGGCCTTATGGCAGTTTGATATAATCCTTTATGACATACATAAGGTTAACTAATGTCATTACATAGAGGAATTTTATCTTCGTTGAACATGTTACATCTTGTGTACGACCGACGCTGAAAGAGATAATACACACGTATATGTACACGCATAGCTGAGACACTTTAAATTTATGAATTTACAACATTACAGTGTGTATTCGGGATATATTAGGATCAAATAAATCCTTCATTCACCGATTAAAATAGTCAAGTATTAGCCTTAATAGCCGTAGTACCCTTTTTCTCTTAAATTAGACAGGTGATAGATTTACAACTTCAGGACGCCTAGACAAAGTAACATTCATTAGGGATGACGCTAGTAGAAAAACAAAAAATGTATGGGGTTGACTTAAGCTATCGAAATGTCACGTGATCGTAAGTCAACGAACTGACAGCTTCCAACGATAACTTTCACAGATATGCGTCGACAGCGATTGTAGGAATAGAATTGCTCTGCAGCGAATGCCATTTGTCTAGGCCTACAGTTTCCTTACTTCTAGAGAACTAAAAGTTAGGGAGAAAAGCGTTCAGAACCAAAGACAAAAGAAAAAAGCTTCAACAATAAACTATGCGCGCTTGATAAAAAGCCTCCTTCCATACAACTCTTGTACTAGCCTTACCAAAGCATTACTGAGTTCAAGTGAATTGCCGGAGGAGCCTGTCACGAAGTGGCTGTATCAGATAACTCCGGTAGTTTGTTCTTGGAACGTCCGTGTCATTTGTCGTTTGCGTACAGCGTGCGACTGAGACGGTGTCGCGTTCGTGACTGCGTAGGAGTACGACGTTCAAGCGCGAAGTCAAGTCATCTAAAGGAGGCAATGGCGTTATTGGAGATAGATAGTGATAATATTCTGACTTTTGTCCTATGCTACGTACGCACTGACAGGTGGCTTGAGAGCCTAGCGAGAAACGAACATACTAGAATTTGCGCTTGACTCCTTCGCTAGTTTTGACATGATGTTAAGTCACTAGGCTCTAGGCGCTAAGCAAGCCACCTGTCAGTGCGTACGTAGCCTTAGGGTGCATTATAACAGCCTCCCCGAGTTATTATAATGAAGTACTTTCTGAAAAATGGTCACTAACAATTTTGCCGAATCATTTTACCACTGACTTGAGCTAAGTATAGCACAAGCCGAGACGATTTTTATCTTACACCTTCAAACTTAGATGTTTCTGCATAATGTCCCTATCTCAATAAATGTGTTTCGTATCTAAGGAACTTTTATAGTTGTTTAGTTGTTTCCCAACAGAAGGAAATAGCACTTATAGTGCAATGAAAGCCCGAACGCCCCCGGTGGCGGCGGGTTCTGCTTCGTTATCGGGTATCTTATCACAATGCTTGATCTTTTCTAAAATCTATAGGAAACTATTTTCTTTTGATTGGAAATCTCTTTTGTAGTGTTTTTGTTTAAAGATTTTCTTTCCCATGTTTTCTTAGAAAATTAATTTAGTACCTAACCAAAAAATTATGTCGTAATATTCTTTCAGAGTGAGTTTTCTCACAGGTCCATCACTACGAAAATAAAAAGACATGTATTTAACGAGCCTCAAATAATTCCCATTTTGCTTTCCTAAAAATATTATTCAGCTCTCAAATATAATAAACGGGCCTTCTTTTTGTGAACCTCACATAAATCTTATTTTGTTGTCCTAACAATACTAAATAGTTAAGTAATTGCGACCAACATAATATGTATCGCTCGCCGACCACTGCCGCGGCACGCTCGCTATGCTCGCTAACCTAACCTAACCTAACTCGTTTGGTCGGGCTTGGCGACCAACTGTGGGAAAAGGCGAGAAAGTTAAAAAGAGGCTCATCTATTAAAAAAGCGTGCATCATTAGATGCCTTAAAAGTATTTAGTGATTCACTAGTTTAAAAATGCTTACATTATTGTAGGTCCATAAATTTTCAGAGAATCCATTAAATATTTTTCAAATAAAAATGTATCTTTCCTGGCAACAACTTACAACAACCGTAATCTAATTAAATTTCGAAATTCACCGCTAAATAATAAAATTAACCAGCTCCAAATAATTCCTCGATAAGTTTCTGAGAACAGAACATTCAAGGAAATCGAGATCAAACGTTCAAACATGAACGAGCACACAGAATTCTACTTTTCAAACTTCAAATCTCAAAGCCATACAAACTGATGTTTAAAATATCTTATCCAAGTCTGACGTGATACTCGATCCTTGTGAGGCTTCCCTGCCCACGCACCTTCACCGGGAAAGGAATAAACTTTGCGTCGGCGCATACATTTCGTGCATTATGCACTCACTAATATATTACTTAGGTATGCCACAGGCATTTTTCCTTAAATTATGTTGCTTTTAACATTTGCATTTGAATATAATCTTGAAGTGCAACGCAGAATTATGGGGCCTAGATTATTAGGTTTCATATCTATAAATATTACATTACAAGAGAAGCCCGGGTCTATTCGATCTGGTAATAAGCTGTCATCATTTTCTGCGAATTATCGACGTATGTTATTGGCAAATGTTGCGATACTTTCGAACAGAATGTGCTATCGATGATTAGGCAACAATAAGTTACAAAAGATTCTTGCTGTATCACAAAACCAGGCTCAAAATAACAAGGCATTTAAATCTACCGTTGATTTTTGAAGACATTAGAAAATCATGTTGACGTATTTGTCGAACAATACGGTGAAAATAACATATGTACTGTAAACATTGTCAGCAACGTTTAAGTTTCTATGGACATACAACGCTGCAATGGCTGTGGAAACTATTCACGACGCTCTCCACATTGCATTCAAATGACGGTAAATATTTGTGCTCCACGCTCCAGCTAACCGGCACAACCGATAATTAGGCATTCGAAAATACACCGATAGCCTACGCTACTGCACGTCTATGTGAGGGCTTCTACCCGCTGAATAAAAATATATTCCGACATTACGTAGAATAATTAAAATGTCCCTTGTAATATTCAAGAATTAGCACCTAAGAGACCTCCGTATCCGTTTGAAAATCAACTTTATACGGGCATTCGAATGAATAAAGAGAATTCTAATCAACGCTCGCGTAACTTTAAATGAAGGTGAACATTTTTGAAACCTTTATCCGTAGCTTGAAAATTCAACCTTTATTTGGGACCGGAGGGGACTTATCAGGGCGTTTTTCAAATAACGGCATCAATTCCGCGCCGGCATCCTCACCTGTTATCTGTTTCTCTTCCTGCAGCACACAAAGCGCCCTCGTGGGCGGCACTTTAGCGTTACGCGCTCATTTTGTTACACTCGAAACACCATTACATTCTGCGTATGTCGGGACTCGGGTCACAAGCCACATCTACGCCACTCAAATTATGTTAATGATCGCCTGAAAAAACCGTAAGCACCTACGTCGTTAAATTTTAAACACTTTTGTCATTTTAAAATTCTGTTTTTGTTTCAGGTACTCATTTCCAGGCGGCATGTTTTATTTTTACGCAGCGTAAGTATATAAATGATATCATCGTGCTCGGAACTCCGCAAGTATGAACTTTATCTAAATAATTTAAGCCTATGTATCACTGTGAATCATCTCTTTGATGTCGGATTTCAACGAGCTTTAGTTGGCAATACGCAAAAAGTTAACTAACAAGCCTACAAAATACTGGTATGATTTTAACGAATCTGAGTTTGAATGAAAAAATATCACACATCGGCAGCATACCTGCGCACTTTTGTATTCAGCTGGCTTACTGAAAGAATGCAAAAAATTTCATAGAATGCCCTATTTCGAATGTCATAGTAAGCTACGTATCCAATGCAAAACAAATGCTGTGAAAAGTTTTATTAAAAATGTAGTACATCAGCTGCTGGTAGTAGAGAGAGAAAGAAACAATTCATTTATCTGGGTGGAGCCTACCGAACAGTTTTCCTCTTTATATGTCAGAACAGAGTTAATCAGAGAATAGCGTCGGTAACTTTGTGACAGGCGGAGAGGCGCCACCGCGGGAAGTTCAGCTCTTCTCGTAATAGCTAGTTAAGCATTCTATGATATGCGTCGATTTAGTTACCTTTTCCCTTACGATGCCCGAAGCGCGTCTCTATTGTGCTCTATCTACGGTTGTCTAAATGTCCTGAACTGTCTTTACCGTGCATCGTACGACCGGCATTTTGCTGAATCATGTTACTCACCGTATGCACGAGACGCACGTACTATAAAACAGTATCGAAGATTTAAAGACTGTACATTATATTCTGCTTTAATTATTACCTGCTGATAATAAGTACACAACTGTAGTGAATACCTATATGAATATGCGGATATTTTCAGTGGAGTCTCACCCCTTTGCTTTGGGCGGAGGACTTTCATTACGAACTTTTTTAATCGTCCTTTGTCCTGCAGAAAAAAATCCGTTGTGATGCCGGCAGAGACGGCGTATCCCGCCGCGGTGCCTGTAATTAAACTGACACCGACTCCCGCGGGACGAGTTTTGAATGTTATTAGAATCTCTTTCGCGCCGTCGACTCTGATTGGAAATCTGTTATGTTGTCACGCAAACACAGACAACTGTCACCGACAACGACATTTTCTACTCTTGTCTTTAATTATGCAACTATAAATTGAGAATGTTTCAACTTTAAATTAAATAGGCAGACCTACCTTTGCCTTTGAAATATTGGAGCATTCAACCAAAAACCTAATTTACCTGTTCAAATTGTTTGAAATGTAAAGTTTATTTACTTTTTGCTAAATTTAATTATCAATTTGTTTCTATATAAAGTGAGGATATTGTTTTTAAGTTGAATATTGCTGAAGTGTCCTGTCAGGAGTAATGAAATTGACTGTTGAGCGAGCAACGAGTATGCTTTTAATATTTTTGTTTAGTGTTGTTGCGCTGCGAGTGTTGATATGATTCGCGCAAAGCAAGTGGGTAGCCACCTCGTGGACAAAGTGAGCACGGCGCATTGGACGGCGCGTGTTGACAGTCCTCGGCGCGGCCTCGACAAACAAACATTTCTGTTTACTCAGCGACACATCACTGTGTGCTTTGAATTTAAATTAAAGCACCAATGGAAATCGAAATTCAGGAACGTGTCTACCAATTTTTGAACGTAATTAAGAATTTTACCATCAAAAGTTTTCGTCGATGTTACTGAGTATTACTAAAACTTGTGAACAAATATGTTTTTGTTCAATATGCGTTATTATAAAATTATAATCATTGTGTCAAATAAACGATTATTAAACTTTCAACCCTGATAAATTAGTGGGGTCATAAAGAACAGCGTTTCGTAGAATCCAACATACGTTCTAAAACGTTTACATATTTATTGCCCGTCAAATAAATATGTCGGTCTATTTCACGAATTAATTGGTTATCCTTAATCCTTCTGATGACAAAAATGTTAATAATCGTCGCGTTCTATATATATTTCACAAATTAGGTGGAATTAATAAATTGGTGAGCGTTTTGACGGACGGTGCGGTTCTGGCGCGGCGCCAACATCGCCACTTTCGCTCGCACTCGGAAGCTTCACTTCTAAACAGTATAGTGGCCGGACAGAGCACATTGCCTCGATTTCCGAGAAATTGACGATTTCCAGGAACGCTCAGAAACCGGCATCGGAAATATTTTATTAGTGATAAATTGCTGTCTATAGGTAGAATTGATGGTTGGAATAAGGATTGCTGAAATAGTCACAATATGTTGAATGACGTCACTAAACGCCGGATATCGCTGAAATCTCAACTCGGCTAAGTTTGCGTTCTATTTCCATAACATCTGAAATATACCATTCTTATTAGTATTTTGTATCTGTATTGTTTCGTATATATGTTATTTAAGCAATTATTATTTAAACTTTATATTATTTTAATACTAGCTGTGCCCCGCGGTTTCACCCGCGTAGACCGGGACCGGGAAAAGTAGCCTATGTGTTAATTCAAGGTATAAGCTATTACCATTTCATCCAAATCGGTCCAGCCGTATGAGCGTGAAGAAGTAACAAACATACACACACACGCACACACACACTCACAAACTTTCGCCTTTATAATATTAGTGTGATATTGCTACTTATTTACGTTCACGCTAATCGTACGCACGGCTACAGATCAAGCTATAATTTCCAGTATAAGCTGATCTCGCATTTTATAGGATTTTCTTACAATGAGAGGTCAGTGCAAAACTGGAAATTATAGCTTATGTGTAGCCCTGTATACCTAACTTAAATCTAATCTGACGTGCGTGAATGACAGCTGTCAAGAGATTGTCACAATGATAGCTGCCAAACGTCTGGTAACGTTCCGTTACTACAATAAAGATAGCTTTCGCGTCATATAAGTAAGTTTGCCGCTCTGAAGTAGGCTACAAATGACTGCGCATTAGGCACGCCATGCCATGTTCATCGGAAAGCAAAAGGCCCCTGGGCCTTTTGCTTAAACAGGGCCCTGGACCTGTTTAATAAACCTTAATAAAATGTAAATTGTAGATGACAGACTACAATTCTGGTTTCAGAGCGGCATACTTACGTGACGCGAACTATAACATCGTCTTAAAAAAAGATTTACAATAGTAAAGAAAGTAAGTACCCACGTACTTACTTTCTTTAACCAAATTAGTCAACAATTTTCTCTTGTAATGTGATTCTAGAAATAGGTAGGTATATGCTTTCGTAAGTACCTACATCAAAGCGAAAGCAATGTCTAATGGGCATGTGACAGTGATAATCCTCATCTAATATTCAAATATCAGGCATTAGCTCCGTGCATAGTGCATTTAATATGACATGACCACTAAACTTTATGTGTAAGTAGTAGTGTAGGTAAAGACGTAAATGGTCAAGTTTCTCTTATAATTGAGTAGCAGGAAATATTTACATAAACTTGCTTGTATCTAAGTAATATTACATAGGTATAAAAGTTGAAATTTTATTTTTTTAAATATTCAGGGTCAAATTAAATTAGTTAGCGGAACTCTGCAGACGTGATGGTTATCGCTCAATATCAAACACGTTAGAACAAAAAAAAACCAGCCAAGTGCGTGTCGGACCTCGCACAATGAAGGGTTCCGTAGTTGAAAAGAATTTATCCCAAAAACAAACTTAACAGGTCGTACACGAAATTTTGTCGATTTCGCTGATTAACGTGATTTTACAGGTATAATATATTTCTATAAGTTTTAATGGACTATACATGTGTATAGTCATTGCTCATTCATATGTATGAATGAGCATTTCAATTATGATCTAATGTGTGAGCTACTTTTTATTTTTATTATTTAATTTTGATTCATCGACCTAAACCGACATTGCAACTGTTTTGTGAATTTTTGCTGTAAGAGGTTTAGAAAATCACATATTTACGAATTGTTTTGACTTCTAATGGGTAAGGAAGACTTAGCCGCGAGCTCCTCTAGAGTAGTTTTTTGAAAAATATTAGTTACGAAAATCTAGTTTTTAGGGTTCCGTATTTCAAAAGGAAAAAACGGAACCTTTATAGGATCACTTCGTTGTCCGTCTGTCTGTCTGACAGTCTGTCAAGACCCTTTTTCTGAAAACTCGCAACTGTCGCAAGTAAATCAAAACAGGTTTTGATTTACTTGCGACAGTTGCGAGTTTAAAATGTGTCGCGAAATGGCCGTATTTTTTTATTGCTTTGACTTAGAAGCTTGATTTTTTTAGAACTCTAAGAAACCTTAGATTTCCGTATTTGATATCAATTTCAACTTGATATTTCCATGCGTCCTTGAGAAAAAGGGTCTTGTCAGACTGATAGACTTGAATTTTTTTTATGCGATAGAATAACTAATTAACATTTTTCAGACTTTTACCTTTATTTGTGCTGTGAGACCTTGCTATTTGTCAAATTTCATTATTCTAGGTCAACGGGAAGTACCCTGTAGGTTTTGATTTACTTGCGACAGTTGCGAATATCAAAACGTGTCGCAAAATGGCCGCATTTTTTTATTGCGTTGACTTAGAAGCTTGATTTTTTTAAAACTCTAAGGGACCATAGACTTAGGTATTCAATATTAATTTCAACTTGATATCTCCACCCTTCCCTGAGAAAAAGGGTTATGACAGACTGACAGAGTAATTGTTTTTTATATATGATAGAGTTACAAATTGACAATTTTCGGACTTTTTCCTTTATTTGTGCTGTGAGAGCTTATTTCTTGCCAAATTTCATGATTCTAGGACAAAGGGAAGTACCCTATAGGTTTTGATTTACCTACTTGCGAGTATCAAAAAATGTCGCAAAAATGGCCGTAGGTTTTTATTGCGTTGACTTAGAAGCTTGAGTTTTTTAGGACTCCAATAGACTTTTTGTGGCGGTGCGTGGGGGAGGCCTTTGTCCAGCAGTGAACGTCTTATGGCTGATATGATGATGATGATTAATTTTAACTAGGTAAATAGCAGTAGGCCTATGGTAAATAGCAAATTGATAGCTAAGTATCTTAAAATATCGGTATTCTGTCTAAGGGCGGGAATAAACATGCTTGTAGCTGGTACAAAACTATTCAAGTAGCTGACAAGCCATTGTGACACACCAATCAGAAGTTGTTATGGCACACGGCATGCAATGCAAGCTACTTGCATAGGTACTTTTATGCAAGTTACAGGCATATGCATTCTCGCCTAAAGCCTCGTATCCACTAAGCAACAATTTACGCGCAACACGTGACTCTCAACATGTTCGGTAACGTTGCACAACAGCGCGCGGCGTTGCCAGCCGGTGCGCAATATGACGCACGGCTTGTTGTTTGTTTCCGCGCAACATGCAGTTGAGCATCAAATGTTGTCGAGTGGAGACGTGACGCGCAGAAATGTCCGTGTGGTGTAATGAACGAGTGCTCAAATTACTTGAACTGTATCAAAACTATGAATGTTTATGGGATACTGCTCATCGAGAATACAAAAATAAATTTAAAAAACAGGATGCTTTTTTCTTTTTGATTAATTTTTCGATAAAATTCTAATTCACCGCCGCTGCAAACAACACTAGTTCCTCTGGCGACATGTTGTCGACGACTGATCATGCGTAGACAGACAACGTTGCTAAACAAAAGTTCCGCGCTAACTTTCAACATGTTGAGCAACATGTCGCGCGCCAAATGTTGCCTAGTGGATACGAGGCCTTAATGGGTATCGGAAACATTACTAACTAACATATTGCAAAGGCACTAAATAATTAATTGTTCAACGCTCCTGAAAGCCACAACAGTGCATAGCAAATCACTTAATTATTAAGAGCTTGTGACTGTTGTGAGCCCCTGTAGTTGATTAAGATAACCTCAAAGCATTGTAGCTTAGCAATAGAATTTTTGATTAGGTACTCTTGAGGTCCTCACTTGACTAATTATCTGTAAAATTAGGTAGTATTTTTACTCAAGAGTTAATTACATCGAAGCGTGGTTTAGCTTGGTGAGTAAGTGAAATGGCGTTATGGCTGTCTAGTTTGACGCACGAGATAGAAGACTGACGCGCACTGGAACTAAACGCGCTTCGATTAAATGTAAGTTTATGACAAAATGCTACACTTAAATCAATTTTTAGCATCGTAAGTTCTTAACATATTTAAATACCTTCAATTTATAGCAAATGTAACTGCAAAAGAAGGAACTATTTACGTATAATCGTATAAAACAGAAAATAGACGGTACTACTTTGGAATTTTTTTCTATCGAAAAAATGTCAAGTCATCATGTTTCGGTTTTAGTACAGCACTAGAGAATATAGTCAAATAACACATATAAAAAATCCAAACGATTTAACCATATATATTTGGTTTTATAGGAATACTAAAAACACAAAAATGTATCGATGTATCCTTTTAACACTCTTATAAAATTAGGATCATAGCACTGGTTCAAAAACGTGGTTTCAAACGTGATTTTGACCTTGTTGTAAAAATTGGCTACTGAAATATAATTATAATATTTCCATGTGATATAGGTACATATGCCACTGCATATAATATACAACACAATACCTATGTACCTCCATAGTATTTCACATACATAATGTATGAGAACAGTCGTTACGGGTCGTCTGACAATCAGTCTTACCAAGGGGTATCGTATTACCCAGTTACTGGGTTGTGGAGGTCAGATAGGCAGTCGCTCCATGTAAAATACTGGTATTCAGCTGCACCCGGTTAGACTGGAAGCCGACCCCAACATAGTTGGGAAAAGGCTAGGCAGATTGATACATAATGTATGAGAGCTTAATATCAGACCTACCTACATGAATGCATGCATAAGCTTTAATTTGCCGCTGAGATAAATATGCTCCTGAAAACATTGTTCGTATCAAATTGAATGTGTATTGAATGATGTATGATCTCAATTTGTGAAATGGCGTGCATTTACGCGATCGTTTTGGCTCGCCAGATGCCAAACAATGACCGACGCTCCACACGTTTATTTATTATAAATGACAAATTAAAAATTAATATGTCATAATCAATTAATATAATTGCGTTCCTGAAATACAAATTCTTGTATTACCTACCATTGCTGTTTTGGTGACTCATAAATGGGTAAACACAAACAACTGTCAGCATAATTTTGTATTCATGACAAAATTATGCTAAGTTCGGACGTAAGAACTGTGACTGGAGATTGTATAGTTAATATATGCAAGCAGAAACATAAAGGTTCATACTTATGTCTAACGGAACACTTGGGTCAGAAAGATCAAGCGCTAACGACCATAGCTTAGGAGCCATCCAATAAGTGAACGGTATGCAGTGCGTCTATTTTGTGTTAAAACTTGTGGCCCTGAGTAACTTCGTTTGTGGTTGATAAGACTATTTAACGTCTAACCAGTTATAACCCATCTGTAAGGTTTCAAACACAGTGGGAGCGGCGCGGATGGCGGTAGCGGATGTGGGAAGGATTCCCGCGGCGGATTACGCTGTGACAATTTGTTCATAGACAAAAGGAATTATGTGTTCACGACACCCGCTTACGAAATCCGCTACCCGCGCCGCTCCCACTGTGTTTGAAGCCTTAGAAAAATTATGTTATTCAGATTATGAATTGTTATCAATCGTTTAAAGTTGAGTTATTTTCATCGTCATTGTGCCCCTTTGCTCTGATTTTATTCGTAGAGAGAATGGAATTGGCACCCAATTTCATAAAACTACCCGCTAATGTATTTGCCAAGACTAGCAATTGAGCAATATCTCATAATATGTAACAACTGTTCATTGTAGTCTCTTGGGCCATCCATAAATACATTTAATATGGACGTAAACACAAAGAAAATTCCCCTTCATGATATTGTTATCGTATGTATATTTATACCTACTGTAGGGACTACAGACTACAGAGTACGGCAGGTTGCGCTATAAACAAGTTAAAACTTGCAATAAAAGGTAACACGAGGGGCGGTCGGCCGGGGAGGCCCGAGCAAGTGAATCGGAAGCGCGGCGGCAACCGGAAAGTGCGTAGCTCCAGATTCAATTTCCGCTGCCGGTCGCGTAATAAGTCCACTATTCACTCTGTGTGTTCACGTAGAAAAATAAATTAAAAATCTACGGATTTGCCAAGTATTTTCTTGTTATTTTCTTCGACTTTTTGATGGGTGGGGTCGAAATGCAAAATATAAAATTATCTGTCACTGTGAAGTTAGAAATTCATAACGCAAATAAAAATTTCCCTTTGAAAAAATGTAACAAGTAACTTGGAACTACGTGACCATCATTCGGCGAAATGCGAGACAAAAATCGGCCAGCATTATAAGCATCCTGAAAAAGCTCGTTTTCACAAAGTTTAAAACTGAACACAGTATATGTAGGTACCTAATTAGAACATAGGTACGGGAGACACGGGCTGTTCATTCTGCCAGTCGAGCAACTTTGTTGAGAGCAAAAAAACATCCGATGTAGAGCTTATTAGAGGAATGTATTACAAGAGCGCCGATTGTAGATCAGAACTTGTAAAACAACGTACAGAGTATGCGGCGACTTTCCCTTACAAAAGAAATATCATCACGTGCAAGTAAGCAACAAAGCGCCCAGTACGCGCGTAATTCGATATTCTCGGGTTGAATGATCCCATATCAACGCCGAGAACCTTAATTCAGCTCTCGACGCGACAGAGGCAGAGTGCACTTGGGCGTAAATAAAAAGTTGAACGTCGCTGTAACGAGAGCCGCGGCAGACAATGACGCTAGACAATGTGTTAGCGAAATGACACTCCACAGCCACTAGGAGCGCCCTCGCAACCTTCAGTGACATATTCTCACAGCACTCTCTGAACAAAACCCTGAGAAAACACTCGCAATCCAATATTGAAAGATATGGAACATCAATTCATATACCTTACACTGTTGCTTGCTTAGCGAGTATAAAAGTTACTTTTCCTTTGGAGATATTGAAATAAAGTTATATAGAATATTAAAAAAATATTTCATTAAGAATTTTTTTTACGACCCAAGTAAACGCTAAATTAGAAATCAAATTAATCTCAAGCTCCTATTAAGAACAAGGCACATTAATTATAAAGTAAAATTGTAAGATGGCGTACTGAAGTAAATAAGGCTGATGAAAAATGCGAGTAAATAAAGCGTGAACAAATTATTCTGCAAAATTTGAGTTGAATAGTTTGTGGATAAACCACGGATGAGCTCATGAGCGCGACCCTTTACGCCCGAACATTACCTCAGTACTCGTGCTCAATGGATGGAGCACCCTCCGCCGACACCGCATTCCCACTGCGACGCAATGGCAGTCATCAACATCGCCTGCCTCTGTCAACTTCGCATTTTCTAAAAGACATGAAAAGGTTTTTAAAAAGGTTTCTTCCTCTCAAATATTTTACACTTTCTATACGTCTTTGAAAGGGAAATATATATTTTGAAAGGGCGCACTCAATACTCCGCACCTAATCTTAGGTTTTGTGTTGAAGTTTCATAATAAAATGCAGAGTCTAAAGTCAAACATTTATTTCAGATGCACTTATGAAAGGTCAAGAATATAGTTTAACAAGATGATACTTGTTTTTACATTTTCATTGTTTAAATTTTAATGAAAGCCATCGAGTGCGGCCATTGTTACAGCGCGCTGCCCGTTGTAATTTACATGGGCGGCTATCGTATTAACGATGACCGAGCGGTTTCTCTTAATTATCATTTTGCACGGTTCGTCAGGCACACGCTTGCTCCTGTTTCGAACACCACACTGATACGTTATAGCTATGACGGATTTTTGATACCCAATATTTAGACTTTCAATATTGTTTCGTCGAAATTAGAATATGAAATTCTTACCTTAGCAGGCGGATCTACTAGCTCCTTTAGCTGCATTTTGTCTTTATTTGGTTAAACAAGAGGCATAGTCAATTCTTGAGGTTTATTCCATGTTATAGTTCATTTATATTTCATACATCCTGGTTATGTTTGTTCGTTAGCTTCTCTTTCCGACTGCCTGATTGTTATTTATTTACATTTAGTCAATGCACATACTCATTTGCGTGACAGAGATCGAATGCATTTATCAACTATCCCTTACGGCATATAAATGTGCGTATTATGTAATTTTTTATGCCTGATTGCGGCTTGTTGTGGAACATCTGTTTACATCCATGTTTTAGTATAATAGATGGCACACTATATAGTAGTTCTGTGGTGAGCTTTGTTGCATTAAAAGAAACACGATAGCCACCAACATTCGAATTAGATTTATCATGTTAATAAAATATTTCTGGTATGTTTCCAATTGTAGCTTCTTTTTATTGGTCAAACTCGTGGTGGTTAATTAAGTGTGCCATCGATATTAACGTTTATATAGTCGGTAGGTCCACCGGACCCCGGACCCACGCCCCTGCCCGGCCCCGACACTTCTGCTAGTTTAATTGTTTATTCAGATACGGGGAACTTCTCGAATTAGGTAAGCCGGAATAGCCGCATTAATTAATATTTGTGTTTGAACTGTCTCCGTGCCCTTGAGTGATTAAGCGACCTTTCAAATAACAGTTAGTTGTAGACAATTACTGTTATTTGCGCCCCAATTTCTATTACTAGAACCTTACTATTGGCTCAGGATTGTTTGATTTGATTTAACCAAGTTATTTCTAATAAAAAATATATAGAACCAAATTCACGACTCATGTAAGTACGTAATATGGCCGCCCACTTTCCAAACAATTGAGAGCTGAAGAGTTTTTACGATTATCCTCTCAACAATGGAAATATGAGACAATATTGGGTGTATCGTAACTCGATCTCATCATCTCGCCTGCTAAAGAGGTGAAACGAATCGTAAATAATACACGTGAATTAACGAGACAAATCCTTTTGTGTTTAGCGCGGCGTATTTATGGGGATGAAGCAAATATCTCGGTACTGTCGAACAGCTGTGCTATTATACCACGATTATTTGTATGTTTTCGTACGTCGCTCGGAGGCAACAACGTAATAGTTATCCGTTGCAAACATGGCGACATCTGTGAACATGCTCGAGTTCAACTAATATAATAACACGGCCGTAACTTGGAGCCCCCGGCAACCTGTAATGAAATAGAAAGAATCGGTGAATCTAAATATTGTATCCGTACTCTGAATAAATCTTGAACGGATTGATATTGGCAAACAATAGATATTGTTTTCATTGTATGAATCGAATCAAACAAAACTGATATCCTCGTAAGTTATGCAACAGTTCCGACCTGACATTGAATTTAAAAGGGTGCACAAAAAGTATATTAGGTATTGTATGCTAAATTTCATCGATGAATGCATGAACAAATAAAGTTGGTCACAGTAAATTTGTAAGCGGTTCTTCCGTCGGAGAGAGAATGTTAATAGCTCTTGAAAGCCAGATAAGGATGTCGCATAATCAAATATTCTGGAATCCTTCTTAAGAAAGAGGCCGGGGCTTGGGGCTCGCGGAGCGGCTGTGCATAAGCAACAATATCGGTTCCTTTAAAGGATAAAGAAGACCCAAAGACGATTCGTAATCCGCTCGAAAATGTATTGCAACTTATCTGTTCGCAGGTAGTCGGACAAACGCCCGGAAACCGCCAACAACATTGTACAAATCTTTGGCGATCGATGAATAAATAGCGCCTGCAGTAGACTGTAAAACCAAATAATAGATATCGTAGACATAAATTTTAAGCAGAATATATACCAAGTTTTCTTATTTATCATGCGACAAATGTTAGTTTTATGATAACAGTGGCCCCTGAGTTATCGTTACCGCGCCATGCTGCCTTAGTACCTACATGTTTGTAGTTGGATTTAGTATACGATAGGATAGGCTTGTCGTACAGGAATAAAAGGTTTTATTTAAAATATTTTTCTATCCTAACTTTATTTGGCCAAGCTCTACTTTTACCTCTATATGAATATATAGTTATATTTTTATATAATATGCATGAAAATTGACCGCCTATGAACCCTAGATAACAATCTGCTAACAAGCAATTATACAACATGTTACGATTCAACAGTTTGAAAAGAGAATGAATCCACATCAAAGATATTGAAGCTGACACTTTGGGGTGCATCCGCAGCAAAAAAAAATATTACAAACTACATGACGTTTGAAAGTTGGTGCGTCCAACGCGAACCCGAATCGTCGCACAATGCGTCATTGTAGTCACGGCATAATACGCGGCATTAACATTTTGTACACCGATTCACGTCAATGATGACGATTTATCGTCGCACTGTCGACTCTATGTGGTATAATTAATCCTACATTTTTTATCTCCCGCGATGGTTTAGGACTGTTGTGAAGTTTGTTTTGCGGAGACATCTGCCGACGTCGCCATTGTTACCCCAAGCTCTCCTCAGGTACAGATAATGGCATTATCTCAGAAAGAGTTGACATTTCTTCGTTTAAACTTTTGTGGAGTCGAGTGTTTTGACAATGCTTGTTTATTTAGGAGATTTATTCTCAAAACGGCTCTCATTAAGATAGCGATCTAAAATAACAAATTGTATTTTAAAACGGAATGTTTGTAGTGGAATCAGTTTTATTCTATTTCTGGGAGTTGTTTATTGCTGTCACATAGTTTTTTATCTTTATAGGTGTACATGCATATCCTCGAGTCACGCAGAGTCGATCGCACTCCCATACGAACGGACACGTTCATTTATCGGGTAAACAAAGAATTTATTGGTGTCGTATAATTTTATGTTCTAAACAAAGGCTCGTCAGGCCTTCCCCCCTCCCCCCTCTCTCTCTGGGCCCCCATATCACCCGCTGCGCGTGCACTTGTTCACTAACATATGTCTACAAATGCACGTGTTTATGTTTTCAGTGTTTACATTAACCAATCTTGTATAAATAAATCTTTACGAAGAAGTGATGGTTTGACACTGAGTTTATACTTAGTTACAAAATGTTAAAACTAAAAGCATTACAAAAATACTTTCACCTGTTTCGTGCGTATTATCACATCACAGACATTGATTAAAGACGCCAGGTCAAATGTCGGTTCTTGTTAAATCGAATAGGTAAACACAAAAAGACCGCACATCATTCTCTGTGAGAGCACAATGCGGTGTTAAAATCAATTGGTCAAAGTCATTTATGCATTCATTGCGGCGTTGAGCTCGTGGAAACGTCTTTTGAATGCTATTGTCGAGCTAGACTCCAACTGTGACGTCACCGATCTCGTTCCGCCCGTCAATCTGTAGATCAGGTACCTACTTCCTAGAACTTATCTTTTGAAATTAAAGAAACAGAACAGTTTAACCAAAATATTGTCGCAAAACGCACACACAATAAAGAAATAACCAAACACTCAACATCATGATTAAAAGTCATGAACTCATGATCAACCAGTTAGGGTAGCGGCGTTAACATTTTAAAGTCATAAAACTAGATTGTGAATGTCCTGTGGAAAGTAGAACGCGAGATCCAATCCGAGTTTGCAAACAAGGGAAGTTAGGGCGAGCGGTGCGGGCGCCGAACCGCGCCGCGCGCCTTCTGCGGCTCGGCAAATAGGTAGAACCGCGCCGATAACACGCCGTCTCCTGTGACTTCTATTTAAACAGACAGGGAAACGCTCACAGATTAAATCTTTCGCCTGTTTATTTTTCTTCGCGACGGATTTTCGACTAAAATATATTTGAGACTAAGATGACAAGTAGACTTATCTCTATCAACGTTAATCTAAAGGTGGAACGAATTTTTTAAATGCTTCAGTCGTTCTCTTTCGACGAGCACTGAGCAGTGGAGGTCGGATTATGAGAGCTTTCAGCCGCATACAGTTGCGCCGCGACGCGGTTATTAAGGTAGCAGCTTTGTTTGCGCATGCGGTGATTCAGCGCAAAGCTTTCGGTAAAATATTAAAACATGAACGCCCTGCTTCACTCACTACTGAAAACTCGTTCTTTTGATTCTAACATGGGTTATCCTGCATTCACCTTTCGCGGCAACACTGTTTTTCAACTGCAAACACCTACTGGGAGTTTCGTATGCATGTTTCACCTGCAGCATCCCACTTCACTGATTTTCAGTTTTCACAGACCTGTGCTGAAACAACATTGAAACAAATATACAAACGAAATGAAGGGCATTTCTCACATCTACGCAAGGTATTATTTCATAATGTAATCAGTAATTATTGCTTTAACGAGTCCGCCTTTAATTTGTTAGGCGTTTTAAACGGCTTTGCGTATTTGAATCGCAAATTTCTTAGAATATTTCAAGAGGGTCGCTGGCGTTTCGAGGACATTATCTCTTCATAAAATTCAAGATCCCGCTGAGTATTTCATTGTATTTCTAAATTAAACTTTAATATGGCTCAACTTAACGCGAGCCTTTATGTAGCTTCGGTAATCTCACAAGTTTACGGCAGGTAGACATGGAGTAGGCATGCCTAGGCAGACATTTTCGTGTGTTGTGCCCAGAATTAATTTTGTCTTGAGGTTTACTAGACGACAAAATGTCATATCACTTTTGTGAAATACGTACCTACCTTTATTTCCCGAAGCGTCGTCTCTCAAAGCAACTTCGCTTCAGAATTACAGAATATTTTTGCCATATAAACGAGTTAAATACTGTATTATATGGGTCTACCTTTGCTTAATCCGCTCAGATGGCTAATCTCCTCCGGAGAGGGTAGAGTGCACGGCGCGGCGTCCGCCGACCGGAGCCGGGAGTTATACCTGTGTTATTACCCTCTACATAAACATTACATTAACATTAAAGAGTGTAGTGAACTATCTCTGGCAGTCACATGAAACTATTATGGTCGCATTTATGTTTCATGAGTTTATTTCAACCGCTCCTTGAGTCCTAAGCTGACAAATGTAAGGAAGAGGGATGTTTTGGAGAAGACGACTTAGTTCTTCAATTTATTATGTTTTTGTCAGTGATAAAGAAATTTTATGTTACTTTCTAAGTTTAAAGTCTACTTAGTACTTAGAACAAAAAGTGAGTAACACAAATGGAAACCACGTTGGAAAAAATAGGTTTCTGTCATAAGTGATTTCCTCTACAGATATATAGCCGGAAGTAGTTGAGAAACATCTTGTCTACATACACAAGTAAGAACTAAGAATACGTAGCCACGTAACTATATTGTTTAGTATCCGGGACACAGGAAGTAGGATCCTGTCGACATCGTGCTCGCAATCAGGCGCACATCCGTCTGATACGGCTCTGTCTGTATCGTCACTCATTGTTGTACCAGCTAGAAGCGCCTTTAGGAATTAAGTGCACGTGGTCAGAAAGTGTACGCGAGTATCATTAGAGACATGTCCTTAATGTGTTTGTGATTTAGGCAATGTTTGAGGACACACCCCGCACGGCGCGGCACGACAACCCTTTGCTTGCCCCCAAAGGCGTGGCCTCCGTGGAACAAACAAACGGAAGTGAAATTGAGAGGAGCGCCCGGAACTGGAGGTATACCTTTTCATTACAGAATCCCTTTTTAATTACCAGGGCCCAAATAAAAATTGTATTTTTATTTCAAGTAGGCGTAATTGAAAAGGAAATTGCCGGGGCCCGGCGGCCGCACACCGGCGTCGAATAAAACTTTAATATAATGCATAAGGCCCTTTGATCTCCGCACTCGGCTTGCATCAAATCGCAGAGATGTTTTCTACTTATACGATAGAATAAAATCCGGTTGCCACTTTCGTTTCAGAATAAAATAGTATAAAAAGACTTTTGTGTGATTTGAAAAGTTGAAAAAGTAACGTCGCCAATAAAATTGTTCGTTTATGAGTCAAAAGTCTCTTTAGTCTAAGAAATCGCGAACCTTAGAAGTGTCATAAATTACATGTGAAATAATAAAAGAAGGAAAATCTTTCATTCGCAAACGTTTTACAAAGACACCCCCGCCGCCGCGCCCGGAAGATAAATGTCGCCTGTAGCACGATCTACTGTCGGTAAAAACGTGTCTCTAATAAAAATCCACCGCGTTCGAGGATCCCTATAAAACGCATACTTTTCGGGGTGTTGAGTTAAATAAAATCTTTCGCCACCGTTCAGGAGTATGGGTGAAATTCGAATTTACATTTCAGATAGATGATCTTCTCGGTAACAAAGATAATTGAATAAAAAGGAGCGGGAGATTACAAAAAAATATCAACAATTCACTCACCTTTGGCGGACAGGAGAAGAGAAACGGTAGATCGGCGAAGGTAAGACATACGGTCAAAGGAAAGATAATAAAGCGTTGTATTTTCATTCTAATCCGCAGCGGAGTCGGGATGAGCCGGGGGATTCGGCGGGTGGCGGGGGAGGCTCGATATCTAAAATTACAAGCCTGCACAGAGTGCCTATCTCGAGGCACACCGTTCTCCATTCCTTTATGTTCAGCTGCCACTTTCAGACATACCTCCATTCAAACTATACCCCAGACATTACTTGTCTTACCATAGATTTGGATGAGCATTTCTATAGCAGCGCTTTGAAGTTGCAGATGTCGTGTTTAAAATAATTAACAAAATCTGAGTATCTTGGGCACGCGTTTTGGCGAGATAGTTGGACTTGTACAGGCAGACTAAAAATAGATAGGCACTTTACTGTAGATACGTCTGAGTCCGTACATTGTACGTTATGAAATAATGTTTGTGCATATTGTGTATCAGGTACCGCCTGCCACGCTAATGACAGCCTGAAGCCGTGGGCAAGGTGTCAGACAATGCAGTCGCGTGCCGATGCACCGTATGGTCATTTTGATGCACCTACCGTCTAGAGAAACCTTATTAAACTGGAGATTGTTTGCATGCCTCTGATACACGTCACACGTGCAACCACAGCTGCTAACTGTGTGCTTTTTATCTTTACCTGAAATCAAGAGGAAACCATGTGTTCAATTAGTGACGGGAAATTGTCTTGTATAACGGGAAATTATACTTTTAAAAGCAGAACTCATTATACGAAAAAGCTCTTGTAAAGCTACACAAGAAAAGAAAAGAATTACCCACTACATCAAAACGCTCACACCTCGCAAAAGACACCGTAACACATCGTATTACATACCCGAACGGCATTAGAAAATTATTTCGCAACCTAATAACTGTGTCATATATATCCAATTTTCTGAAGAAATGTACGAATATCTGATGCTATTTTCCACACTGATGCTTTTCCAAGACTTATTGTCACAGAAGGGCTTGGAATATGAACAAAGCAACCGAATCGAATGTAATAAAAATCACTTTAGTATTACGTTGCGACGGGAACTGATGTCTATCGGCATTGTGACACACGATGCGGCCTCGATAGATGTCACAGGGGAAAAGGCTGCGTCGAACCGACTATTATTTTTGTACGACAAAACAAAATTGATTGTTCGCCGCGACTACATTTTATACGGGTAGTTTAATTTAAATACGGTTGAAAAAAAATGGGACTGTTTAAACAATTGGAACTCACGAGCTTGTGCTTTTCAGTAAAGATTCGTTATAACCATTGTTATTTTATATAAAAAACACAACTAGTTCAAATATTACTTAAGTTATTAACTTATTCATTGTAAAAATAACCCGAACTCTTTACCTTTTGTTAGCATTATCCCTCGCACAGCTTCTAAAGACTATCTAAACTTTTGAACAATGTCTCAATAAAGTCAGACCCACAATTCGAGTTGATAACAGTCAAACAAATGGATTAAAATAAAACTTTAATGGAAAACTGGCAATGCATCACATACCTACATTTTAAGCAGCAGCTCAATGTGTCGACACCCTTTATATTTTTTTTACATTATTTTTTTCTATTCTAAGCAGGTACCCTAGCGGACATTTGCGGTGAACCACTTTTCGACCTTATTGCCAAGACAATAAGCTTGAAAAGTGTTTCACAGCAAATGGCCACGATGGTATGTACTCGCACTTTCTCTCTTGTATTCTACATCTATAAGGTATTCATTCTTCTCCACTCGTGGCTATGAAAAATCTAACGCCTTAGTAAAAGTTTTTTTTAAGAATTTTCTGTTGGACTTACACTTTCTTTTACTGCACCCATAAAATAAACACAGAATTCAAACAAAATCGTGCTAAATAAGAAATTAATAAAATTGTTAATAAAAATTTCGAGTAAGAAATCCTACTTTAAATCGATCAGTCCAGGAAATTGTACAGAACCGAATTTAGTCCTCACAAATTATAATTGATGAACTAATTAGGGACTGACGTGGGAAGTACGTGGATAATTCATTTACTTCTATTAAATCTAGCGGTTTCAGCGGCTTCCACGTGAGGCACTTATTTCATTTTCCCGGTAGAAATATATGTCCTATTTTAGGACCCAATGTTCGTAGTTTCGCTATGAAATTCATTATAGCAAACAGTCGCATGAATTCAGTATCGATGTTATACTTTATAATACTAGTGTGGATATTTATCAAAGAATCCTAATGTGAAGGTTTTCTTTACATTGTTTAAAATAAGCTACTTTTCATGAGTTTGCTTTTAAGTTAGTTTCCGTACTATCTTCTCAATTTCATCTAATTCAGCTTCAAGTAAAATTCCTGATTGGCTTTGCTGAATATTATGATATCTAATCATAACTTTGTTGTATTCATTCGAAGCTATTCCAAACTTTCGATGACCTTTGAAAACAAACCTCAAGTTCAAAAGAATAATGTAGATACTCGTATACAGAACTTATTATTGTTGAATAGGATGTTATTTTTATTATTCGAACGATACAGAAGATGTAAATGTCACGTGTAGCATTATTGACTAATCTCTACCAAGTGTACTAAACATTCGGATTTTGGTTCTTCACAAATGAAGCGCTGTATCGCATCATTACATAAATTAATATCTTCGTAGATTTCTAACAACAACACTATTGGTCGGTAAGTTCAAGTAAGCGACGCAATCCTTGCTCAGTTTAATGTCATATAAAATAATGTGGGTCACTTTAGTAGGCATGTCGTAATCGTAACGTCTCGGTTCCCTGCTCGTCACATGCTCGTCCCCATGACTGATGCAGTAAACTATAAATTAATCAATTCCAATGTACAAACATAAAACATATACTTAAGTGTCACTAGTTAAAGAAGGGACTCTCAACGATCTCACTCAGTTCTCTATAGATAAACCTACGAACCGGTTATATAGTCTGTCTGTACATTTCATTACAGCAAGGTACGAACACTATGACGTCATGTTACTGTAGATGCAAAGAACGCAATCACCTAAATTAATCTGCCTTTCCCCAAACCATGTTGACACATACACACAAGAGAAAACCTTTGTAAACAATGTGTTGTGGATGTTTGGTAACTCTAGGATAGTATGACGGACGAACCCGAAAATTATATAAGGCTAGTTCACGTTGATATTCAGGCAGAAAACTGCAAAAGCCATCTACGACGCTTTTAGACGTTTTTTTTTTTGTTTCGTCCTTGAACACCTGCGGCCTATATCATTGGATTAATAACGTGTAGAGATTACAAACAAAACAGTCAATACAATATTTATGGCATTTTTTTTATGTGTGAGGTTTTTATTGTTGTATGTCGACAGCTAGTGGTGTGTGAAAAGTGAATGTAGAAGAGGCGTGCGAGGCGTGCAGTAGACGGATACGCGGCTTGTCGAGAAGCGGCGCGCGCGTGCCGCTTAATGACGTCATGGATCCGCGCTGCGGGGGTGAAACGTTCGCACCCCGGCTTTTTACGATTCCAACTTCACCTTTTATGTCACAATACGAGTTTTATAGCTTTTATGAAATTCTTTACACGATTAAGCTGTGACCCCACTACGAAGAGCACACCATCCCGGCTGTTAAGTTTTTTGTTCATACAAATGGTCTAATTAGTCACACGCAGTGCATTAATTGGTATGATAATTTTAATGTGTTACGATATGCGTTAAAATACCACATTTGGACAAATTAACATCGTCAATTTACACGAAAATTTACCCACACGTGTCTCTCCCTAAAAACATACATAATTGACCTAACTAAACATTCTCATCGTATTTTCGATACTACATATTTAGTTCTGCCTTATTATTCACCAATTAAACGTTAGCTTAACATTTTATTAGTTTGCCGCGTTGGTTTAGTGAACGCAAGCACTACTACTGAGCATGAGGTCCTGGCTTCGACTTCCAGATCGGGCAAAGAGTTGTTGGATTTTTCCATCAGAAATTTCTCAGTAATAGCCCAGAGTCTAGATTTGTGCCTCAATTAACTCAGCCAATCGCAGTCCACTGCTGGACATTGGCCTCTCCAAGGTTGCGCTACAACACCCTGTCCTCCGCCTTCCGCATCCAGTCTGCCCCAGCCACTTTCTTCAGGTCATCGGCCCATCTAGCTTGGGGGCGTCCCACACTACGCTTACCGATACGCGGTCTCCACTCTAGGACTCGTCTGCTCCACCGACCATCGGTTCTTCGACAAACATGGCCAGCCCACTGCCACTTCAGTTTGCTTACTTTGAAAGCTATGTCAGTTACTCCGGTTCTTTTCCGCGATTTGTGCCTGGTTGATTGCAATAAACTCGCCCTATATGGGACTTGAACATAACTGGCGAAATGTGGGTGTCGGTACCATGTGAGTACATCTCTGCCCAACCCTTCGTGGAAAACAGGCGTGATGTTATGATATTATATACTGGGTAGATTTATTTTACTGTTCTCTGAATGAGTTCACAAAGATTACTTTACATGTGTTATGTTATACTTAACTTATTGTTACTTTAAGTACTTATTGTTGTTTTACTTATTGTTTGAGGCCACGCTACCGATTTGGGGCAACCTGTAATGTTAGTTGTGTTGGGAATAATAAATAAATAAATAAATAAATATTTATTAGTTGTTCCTGAAACAGTTTTGCGCACCAGACCGCGATTCAGTCTGGCTGGACGAGTCTAATCATAAAGTTTGATGGTATATATAATGATGAAATAAAAACTTTTTATAGGCAGACCATACTTCCAGAGTTTCGTATGAAAGATAGTAAAACCTATTTATAATGCTCTTAGTGGTTTTTGACACAGTGCTAGTTTTTGTTACGAAATAAAAAGTTGCCAGTCGATAAAGTGCACCTAATGGTTGGGCGCCACAAATTATTTCGCCATTTTACCTTTTTAAGGGGACTACAGGGCCAAAAGAGCGGTCACTGTCGGACTGCATAGTTCAAAAGAAAGAGAAACGCGATGTCTCTATAAGAGAATATTTAAGTTTTTTTTTTCTATCGTATTAAATTAGTTGTTTTATGTTTTCCAACACATATCCTGAAGAATATCATATATTTTTCTGATTTTGTTTACTGCAGTAGATCATATACTTTTAGGCATTATAAAACTTGCGTTTAGTTGGGTTTACGTCCTGTAGTCCCCTTAATTATGTAGGTATAACTCTCCTTCTCGACGTTTTGCTGAAACAAGTTTCAACGATCAATCCAAAGGTGCACACGCATGATTTGTGTCAAATTACTGTTTGTTTTTTTTTTTATTAAAATTAACTTTGATAATCTATTTGAACTTTGCTACTAATAAATGTCGGACAACCTTCAATATACAAAGTATATATCTCCGGAGAATAAAAAAAGTTTAATACATAACTAGTTACACGTAATATTACATACTCGTAGGTACTTCTCCCATCTTTATTTTAACTTTCCACCGTAATCCACCAAAAATCCGTCGGCGCAAGTAATTTTGTCCTTAATTGCTCCTTACCAAGTTGGGAGAGTATCATCCGCTCGTAAGATTCTCGTTTTTCCCTCACCTTGGGACTTGGGAGAGAGCGTGTAATAAAAAATCGCTCGTTTGTACGTGATGAATGATACCGTCGCTAGCGGCCTCGTAATTGGGTGTCGAAGTCTAGGGCTAAAAGCATACACGTGTCGATCGACCGCCATCTGATAGGCCATTGTCTGTGCTTTATCTGGGTACAGAGTGTACACAATAAATCGTCCGTGTACCATTGTGTTGGGCTAAGTGATGTACACAGTCGCGATCGAGGTGTGTGAAATATCGCCCCGGAATGTTATTAGAACGCCCGTATACTGAATCGATCCACGGAATTTTCTGTTCAGAAAAGGTAGTGTTTGCGAGCCGCATATCCAAGTTTGGTAAGAGATAGACGCCGCCTCTTTATAGTTTTTGTAAGCTTTCACAGAAAGGAATTATTCTAATCGAAAGAATCACATTGTATTTGTGGGGATAAAAAGCTGCGTTTAAAATCAAATACATGTTGGCACTATCAAGCAATTTTAGCTTTTAAGTGGATGCACGTTTGTTGATACTGATAACACTCAACATTTCTAATTAGCAAAGTTCTAAGCACTCATTATTTTTAGGGTTCCGTACTCAAAGGGTGCCAAACGGAACCCTAGCTATTACTAAGCCTCCGCTGTCCGTCCGTCTGTCCGTCAGCGGGTTGTATCTCATGAACGGGAATAGGTATAGTCCGACCGCCGCGCCGCAGCTGCCGGCGCCGTAAGCGCAGTGCGACCCTGCTGCAGAGTATTTTGGTTCACGAGAGGCACTTACGGCGGGCGGTTGGATTATAGAGAGTTGAAATTTTTACAGATTGTGTATTTCTATTGTCGTTATAATAACAAATTAATATTAAAAATAAAATAACAAGAAACGTGTTTTTTTTTAACTGGTTTTTTTTTAATTTGCAGTGTTAAATATTGTATGGTGGTATACAGAACCCATCGAGTACGAGTCCGACTCACACTTGGCCGGTTTTTTATTAGTCATACATATCTTTATTAGAGCCAATGCTAAGAATAATTTATTAGCATCAAACATTATGAAATATTAAGAGTTAATACGGAATAGAAATAGCATCCCCGAGCTAGCGCAGTCGGTGTTAATTTCAGCCATTCAAATGGTTTCCTCTCGTATGGACAGAGTTCACTGACGTATTTATGTGAGTGCTCGATGCCTCGCAATTATAACTCAATCAATCGGTGCCAATCGTTGCTAACTTTAGCATTTCATAACGTTTAAATTTTTATGATCATGTTTTTCTGAATTTCTGAACAAGTGACTATTTTACTTAGTAACTCAGAACAATGTTCACGAGAACGTGCCACATTAGGATTCCTGCCTGCATTAAATATGTACGTGTTTCACTGTAACTTCATAGACTTATTCCTTTTCTAATATTAACGTGTGCAATGCAATCATTATTCCAAGAATTGTTTTGCTATGGTATTATCAATAAACGACACTCGGAAGTGCGGACTCAGGAATGGGTCACAGAATAATAAAGCAACAGTAATTTATCTGGGCAGTGACCTTGAATTAATTACCTACGGCCGCTCGGTAGATAAATACGCATACGTCCGTGTGCAACTGCCGCGCACTCGAACTGTTGCGTGCTAGTATATACATATTATACTGAGAATTCCAAGATAAACTACTGTAACATTATTATACTGTGACTGGGACGCGGAGTGAGCGTTGCTTAGAAACGCCGCGCCTCCTCCCCGTTGCCCATAGCTGTATACTATTGTCTGCCACTTCTTATTTCTCTCCTTTTTACGCTCCACGATAATGGGAATTTTTGAAATTGCAACAATACACATACGGACTCCCTGCAATAGCGGCTGGAAATGTTTGCTCTTATTCACTCCTATTTAGTGGGGACCGAGGATATGGAGTTTATTTCAGTCTTATATCAGAGTTATTATCGTTTTTGTCGTGTTGTCTGCGCCAGCAGCGACCGTCGTTAGATGCTTTGAAGTATCCAGACACTAACTAGTCTTAATTGGAACTGAGATATTTACTGCCTCTAGTTTCTAGGTGAATTTCAAAATGTTTACGCTAAATGGAAGTTTGAGAGATATATTACCTTTAATTTCCAAGAAAACTGTAAACTCCTGGAACATTCTCAATAAATGTAGATTAATAGGTAATTCCTAAGCACGTCTATTCATAGGTAAAAAATGACCACCGACGCGGGCGCCGCTCATTTTCCATTACTAATTTTATTGCATCAATAAATCAACTTAGAAGTGGATTTAATTTATTATATTGAATTAGGAATTAATTTATGACTGCATAAATGAATCGAAATTAAATTAATAAATATCGATCAGTCAGTAGTGACTAGTGACCACCTGTCTGTGAACAGTGTGCGCCCGGCGGGCGCAGGCGCTCTGCGGTCGACGCGGAAACGGAAGCGCACGCGCTGATCGGGTCGCCACACATCTGGCCTTTACAACTTGCACATCCTCAATAAACCTTAAAAGTGTTAAGATATATTATTGTTCGCACCTCGATTATTATTCAATAACTTGTGCACACGTGTGGTAACATTTTGTAATTAATTAGAGCACATTGTGCAACGTCATATTAATTAGTAATTGTGCACCACTGAACGTTTTCATAGCTCTGGTAATAAATATGAGCTGTCATCATTATCATTTCATAACAAATACAAAATATGTAGGTACCCTGGCTCAAAATTCAGTTGTAATAAATAGTTTCACAGTATACGTAGTAAACAATCATGTTTTTGTAGAAAATTTACAATGTAACTGAATTAATGTACAGTCAAAAAAAGAGATATCTAGGCAGGGTATACTAACATATTTGTATGTGAATTGCTTCATGTTAAATTTCGTGACAATATACAATTTTATGTTGGTGTGTTACAATGTAGGAGTATTGCAAAAACACAGTAATATATATAAAATTGAACATGAAACAATAAAATAAACCCTACCTAGATATCTCTTTTGTTGACTGTACTTACATTAGAAAAGTATTTTTTTTTGTTCAGACTCGTTTACTGAATCGATTTCTGTCATTTTTAATATAGTCTACGGAAATTATAGTCACACTTCCGCTGTACTGTCAAAATAAACCAAATTAGACGAAGTACCTACTACGCTAGATCCTTAAGGCTCCCGTAGACAGGCGCGACGTGACTCTAGTAGAACAATCTATACGAAAACTTTATGGAAATTGTTCAACCTACTAGAGTCGCGTTGCCGCCTGTCTGTGGGAGCCTTTATACGTGTGCGACTGGGCGCGTGAGTAGATTTGTAATGTGATCATAATTTTCTCTCACAATCAGTATAACTAATATAATTAATAAACAATGTTTTATAATATATTTATATATTTATAATTATATATATATATATATATATATATATATTTATAATTTATAATAGTACAAATTCAGTGTACCTACTCGTATGTATTATGATTATCTAATATTTATTATGATATTATATAAGTATTCTAATTGGGGTGTTTGGTGATGTGCGTTCATTCCGGGACATGTTGTATACCTATGTGAAAATAATATAAATAAGTGGAATTTCCACCTAGCTAAATTGCATTTTGATTAAATAAGTGACATGTTATTTTCACAAAGCTTTTACGAGTACATGTGTAGGTATTTTCTGGAATTAGAATGCCAATATGAAATGGAAGTAAACATATACAGGCTGTAAGTGTAAGCAGTGGCAATCTTTTAAGGGGTCATTGTACTCATCATTATGAACAACTTTTACTATAGGAACAAACCTGAAATCGCAAAAAAAAATCAGCTGTTCCCTACATATTGACGAATTATGCGAACATAAATGTACCTACTGATTGATTTTTTGCGATTTCATGTTTGGTACCATAGTAAAAGTTGTTCATAATGATGAGTACAATGACCCCTTAAAAGATTTCCATTGCTTACACTTACACCTAGTAGTTTCTAAAACTAAAATAATTGTTATGACCTTTTTTTATACTCGTAGGGTAACTGCTATAGTAACTGGCCACTTATAAAGGTAGAAACAAGGTAATGCAAGCAAGCTCATGAATGAAAAGGACCAAAACAATATTTTTCGTCCTTTTCATTCATGAGCTTGCTTCTTCTCGTTGTTTCTACCTCTTTTTTTATGAGTGGCCAGTTACTAAAGCGTGGCGAATTACTACAGCAGTTACCCTATATAACTTAGCTTACAGGTTACACTGTCTCACAGTTGAGCAAAGGCCTACCCCAAATCCTTCCTGGCATCCTTATCCAGAGCCACCTAGATCCAATCCTTGCGGTACGCGCTTAGGTCGTCTCGCCATCTTGACGTTATGTTACAAAAAACTTTTTTACAAAAAAATACAACCGACTTCCAAAAACAACACTACAAAGTGAAAAATAACTTTAATTTCGGAAGTCGGTGTCTGCTTAAATGTATTTTCGTTTTTTGCCACCGACTTCCGAAATTAAAGTTATTTTTCACTTTGTAGTGTTGTTTTTGGAAGTCGGTTGTATTTTTTTGTAAAAAAGTTTTTATTTTTCACTTTTTAGTTGTGGTACCTACCCCACACAAATTGTAATACCACTACCTGCAAAACAAACTAGAACATCATCCATATAAAAGTGGGGAAAAAATACGTATGATAACCGAAAAACTACCCAAGCAAAGGTAATCAATTTTATATGGGACCAACTTTCATGTATACCCTCTCGAATAAAACAAAAATTTTTCTAATCGGACGACTCTGTAAAAAGTTATGCGTGGTCATACATAAAAAAAAAAAAAACGTGTCGAATTGAGAACCTCCACCTTTTTTTTCCGTCGGTTAAAAATAAAAGTCAATATTCCTTCAGTTTCGCATAATATGAGGGTATTATACAAAAGCTAGATTCGGAATACTTCGGATAAACTCGGGAAAGCTCGATAGGTATTTTTTGTTAGCATAATACGTCTTCATGACGTCGTCGAACGTTCAACCAAGTGTAACAAGACTCGTAGGTAGTTTGTCTTCATTCTCGACACTGCAATTCATTTTTATTATTCATACACATCGCATCAGAACTGCGAATACGTAGATAGCAACGAAATAATACACCCGTGTTTGTTCATTTAATTATTTCCGAGGATTCTCTTCGTATTGTAATTAATAAAGTAAACGATGGTTAACTTTTCTCATTAAGTCTGTTATAATTAGCCTAAGGGAAACTATAGTAACTGGGTACAATTTAAAATTGTTTGATAACTCGTTGGTTTCGCAGCTGGGTTTCTGGAAATACAAGACATAACACAGAATTAAACAGGGTGTAAGTGTAAACAGTGGCAATCTTTTAAGGGGTCATTGTACTCATCATTATGAACAACTTTTACTATGGGACCAAACCTGAATTCGCAAAAAAAAAATCCCCTGTTCAGTACATGGCATAGTAGTAGTAGTAGTTCATGGCGCTGCTGAGTCCGTCAATTAGCGCACTCTGGAAGTTGCTGGCGGTCTGCGAGACTTATGCTGAAGCTCATGGACTTGTGTATAATATCGTACAGAAAAGCAAACTACTTGTGTTTAGAGTAAAGCGTAAAAAACCAGCACATCCCACCGGTTATGTTAAAAGGTGTGGCCCTTGAAAGGGTGCTAGATTTTAAGTACTAGGGCACATAGTGACTGAAGACTTGAAAGATGATACTGACATGGAAAGAGAACGGAGAGCGTTGGCTGTCCGATGCAATATGTTGGCCCACAGGTTTGCACGTTGTACACCACAAGTGAAAGTGACACTCTTTAAGGCTTTTTGTCAGTCCTTGTACACGTGCACTCTGTGGGTTCGATATACGCAAAGGTCATACAACGCCCTCAGAGTTCAATATAATAATGCCTTCAGAGTGTTGTTGGGGCTTCCACGTTACTGCAGTGCATCAGGAATGTTTGCCGAAGCCCGTACGGATGGTTTCAATGCCATCCTGCGAAAAAGAATTGCGTCCATGATGCGCAGAGTGCGTGGGAGCGTCAACAGTATTCTGAGGGTCGTTAGTGAGAAGCCGTGTTGCGCCATTATGGCGCATTGGGTACATGCACATGCATGTGCATTGCGTTAGTCAGTACATGAATTAATTTTTTATTACATTTTTACTAATATAGCTTATAAGATAGTGAGGAGCTCGTGGCTAAGTAATAACAGCCGCACGGGTCGATCCATCAGGTTAAGCTACGCTTGCCGGGGTTGGTCCGTGGATGGGTGACCATCTTTACATACCGAGACTCTCCGTGCCCCGGAAAGCACGTTAAACCGTTGGTCCCGCTGTCATTCGTAGATCTTTGACAGTCGTTACGGGTCGTCAGAAGCCCGAAAGTCTGACAACCAGTCTTACCAAGGGGTATCGTTACCCAGTAACTGGGTTGTGGAGGTCAGATAGGCAGTCGCTTCATGTAAAATACTGGTATTCAGCTGCATCCGGTTAGACTGGAAGCCGACCCCAACATAGTTGGGAAAAGGCTAGGCAGATGATGAGCTTATAAGATAGTGTGTATTACTAACATCATATGGATCAAGGTCCGAAATAAAATATTTTTATTTTTATTTATTTATGTTCGCATAATCCGTCAAAATGTAGGGAACAGCTGTTTTTTTTTTCGCGATTTCAGGTTTGGTCCCATAGTAAAAGTTGTTCATAATGATGACTACAATGACTCGTTAAAAGATTGCCACTTTTTACACTTACACCCTGTATATCTATCTATTCAGATTTTGTCACTTATTACTTCTTACTAAACTCGAGAAAGTCAATTCGAGACGGAAAAACTTATTACTGCAAGTAATTAAGTAGATACTGCGACACTGAAAAACTCATCGCAGCTCTACTAAAACCATTGCATACAATTTAGAACTGCGATACGTCTCCGAAAAAGTGCCATTTTGGTTTTACTACCACGTAGTTATCTATTTCAGACAACATTTTACACCTTTATCCCTACTTATACAGCGTCAAAACAATGAAAAGTTTGCATTGTGATTTGAGTAGCTGCTTCACTTGCTGAAAAGCCCTAATTACCGTCATTTAGGGTACGTACATTAATCTAAGCTTTTTTACTCTAATAGAACTACACACTGACATACATACACTCTCTCGCTCTCTCTCCACGTATTCTTCAATTATACAGTACCTATATAATAATAATAATAATAAGATAAGCCAAAGACAAAATAATAATAATAATAACCCCACCGCCGTATCTCTACGTTGACGTCGTGGTGGGGCTTGCGCGCTCCGAACTCTGGGTCTGTGCCAGTGGAGTTTACTTTGCCGAAACAGGTCTAGGGTGAGGAGCCAGACCAAGAGAGATACGTGAACCCGCAGGGCAGCATGTGGCGAGCTGTTGGGCAGTAGCGACCCCACGGACCCTATTTCCCGGGAGAAGTCTTGTTCTCCACCTCTGGCTTGCCTTTATTGGCCGGCTGGAGTGAACACTGACGGGAACAGAGCTCCTACCTCATTCTTGCCTTTATTGGCCGGCTTGAGTGGAGATTCGCAAGAGCAAACGTGCTCGGAGGAAGGAAGTATTCCAGTAAGTGCTTGTAGGGATCTTGACCATCTTCCGGGCTCTGGGATTGTTCTGAGAGCCGTGGAATACCTCTCCACTCCTCAAGCACCTCAGGACATGTTGCCCCTTGTCGCTACGTCACTATGTGCTAGCGACCGTTTCCGAGGGCCCATTATTGAGTGTGCAAGTCACCCCCTGCCAATTTATCTGTGTATATTATATAACATTGGTCAGGCAGGGGACATAGTTCTTCCATAGTTCAAGGTACCCAATCCATGTAGCCACCCAAACCCATAGGCTCAATGTGTTTTGTTTCCATGTTCTGCAATAGTCCTGCACCAACCGGGGGTTGTCCTTGGGTGCACTAGCATAGTGCATACATGGATAATCGTCGGCTGGTGCCTCCTCGTCATTTGAAATTGTCTAAGGGGCCTCTGCGAGTTGGCTTCGGCCCCTCGTACGCCTTCCAAAGGTCCGGGACCCCAGGGTCCCGAGATAAGCCAAAGAAAAAAAAAAAATAATAACTTTATTGATACTAAAAACCTTCGTTACAATAAGTAGGGGAAGGTGAGGTATAATGATCCCCTTAAGGGAAAAACTTAACTGTGGCTAAAGTTGAAGACAAAATCGCAAGATTTCTATTGTTGGAGGTAGTGAATTTACTTAACTTTGTAACTGCATACTTATTTTTTATTATATTTATGTAATTTTTTTGTATTAGAGGTTTTTGTTAAAGTTTAGTAAAGGATCATTTTATACACACCTATGTATAAAATGATCCCTGGGGTAGGGGTAAAATAATCCCAGGGATCATTTTATACCATAAGTTAATAAATATCAGTGAAATAAAACACTCAGCTGTTTATTTTAATCATATGATAACAATTTAAGTATGTAAGCAAGTTACACAAAACTTTTGCAGTCTTCTAGTTTCGTTAGAGATCTTTTTTTTTGTAATTATCTACTACTCAATAACAAAACTAAACATTAAACATTGCAACAAACTGTTAAAAGGTTTGCAAAATTAACAACATACCTAGTCAAGCAATAGGTAAACAAATAAACTCTTCTTCTAAATAAAAAAAAAAAAACACAAATAATACTCATCCATAACAAAGGTTTTTTATCAATGTCAAAATGCAATAGAAAAATCAACTCTTCATTTAAAAAATAATAATTTTCTTATCAGGAACTTAGAAATAGGACTACAGCCTTATCATTTTTTTCACACTATCAAATTGATTACTAGAAAGGCAAATATCGCAAGTATAGTCGCCTTCATCGTCACTATCTACTCCCGCACAAGCCTCATGTCCCCATTTAAGACACACAACGCACCTAATCCACCCTTCGCCTTTATTGTCTTTGGAGTAGCTTTCAGTACAGAAGAGGCATTCGGTATCACTCTCCTCTTCAGAAGAATCTGATCTGTTTCGCTTTTTTTTGTCTTTTCCCTTTCCGCCTCCTTTTCCTTTCCCGACTCCTTTTCCTTTCCCTCCACCTTTTCCTTTATCGTTCTGTTTGTTGGTCACCATTTATTTTATTTTATTCGCTTCTTTAAGGGCTTTCTTTTGTTCTATATCTGACTCCATGTCCTTAATGTAATCAACAAGTTCCTGTTCTTGTTCTAGGTTAAACACTGTTTGTCTGCTACCTAACTTTTTAGCGGAGCCTACAGCTATTTTATTTTTACCTTGGGCTCTTCTTTTTAATGCCATCACAGGGACCTTAAACTCTCTACTTGCGGTTTTGTAAGGCATACCATCTCTGACGGCATCTAATGCCTTTTGCATTTGTTCTTCAGGCCAATTTTGGTGTTTAGTTTTGCGTATATAAATTCTCGGCATGATCTGTAAAAACAACAAATAATAATGTGGTAAAATGATTCCAGGGATCATTTTAAACACACAGAAAGGGATCATTTCGCCCCAAACACCAAATTCCAAGATATCGATCAAAACATAACCTTCAAATACCGCGTGCGGTGATCGAACATTGGTTAAATATTAGCTAACTGCTATTCATACCCGCAAATAAAACAATATTTCAATAAACACGAACATGTAAAAAGTAATGAAAGTCCAAAAACAAGCTTACCTTAGATCAGAGCCACACTTTTTGATAATTTTTTAATAAAATTACGCCAAGCGCTCGCACCGCCGTGACACTCGGAGAGGCAACTAGCAGGGGTGCGGGGAACACGTTTCATGCGCATTTGGATAGATGGCACTAGTTGTCTCTGATTTACAGCGGGGGATCATTTGACCTACAGGGATCGTATTACCCATTTGTTCCCAACGAGTAACACCCTCAAATGTCACACTGTTACTCGATGGGAACTTTTTATTACTAATTTCCCAACCAGTCACACTGTTACTCGATGGGAACTTCTTATTAGTAATTTCCCAACCAGTCACAATATTACAGTAGTTAATGAAAAGAAGAATTAAATCGGTTTTTACTTTAAAAACATTTATTCGTCATATTGCTGGTGATTCTCCTTTGAACGTTTTATTCTTGTGTGTGCTCAATGTGTGCTCTTTTTTTTTCTATATAATGTAGTCGTTCCTGGCACAGTAAGTAGTAGGTCACAGTTTTAGCCTAACCTAACCTAACCATTTTTTTAAAATAAGTAATTAACCTAATCTAAATAATTCAGTTCCGGGTAACCTACTAAAAACAGTCTCTTTTTTCTATTAATGCAAGTCGTTTCTGGCACTCGCCGGCCGCTACCGCGGCACCGCTCGCTTCGCTCGCTCGGCTCGCGCATAGGAGGTCACAGTTTTAACCTAACCTAACCTACCCCGTCCGTAATTAAGTAACTGTATTTACCAATGTTGTTATTTTGTTGATTTTAATAAAAATTTAAAAAACCGATTTAATTCTTATTTTCATTAAGTTCTGTAACAGTGTGTTCCCATCGAGTAACAGTGTGACTGGTTGGGATTTTTTTCTGAAGAAATTCCCATCGAGTAACAGTGTGACTGGTAGTGTGACCGGTTGGGAATTTTTTCAGAAAAAAATCCCATCGAGTAACAGTGTGACATTTGAGGGTGTTACTCGTTGGGAACAAACTGTATTACCTCACCATCCCCTAGTACATGTAGGTAACAAAAACAATTGACTGTAAAAACAACAACGTTGTGTCTGTGTTGTGTTGTTGTTGATTGTGTTTGTATATAAAACCTACAATGGCGGATCGATAACTAGTGTTGCGTATTCCGGACGAACTAGGCCGCCATACCTCTCTCACCTCAATGCATAGGTAGAAGATAAATAAGGAGTTTTCGATGTACACTGCAATACCACCTTTAATAAGGCTCAAAATCTTATAAATCTTTAGAGATATAAAATAGTTAAATCCTAAATTGAAGAAAAAATGAAACCCCTATGATGAAGGAAAAAAATCAGAAACAGGTGGTTGCCAGCACCAAAAATTACAAAAAAAACAGCCATTATAATTTATGTCAAATAGGCCAAAAATCAAGTTTTCAAAAGTTAACACTAAAACAGACACAGTCCACTCTTAAAATTATTAAAACTAGCCAACAAAATCCTATCATTACATTAAAACCTCATAAAAAGTTCACAGATCTCGCACCAAATAGCATTGGAAATGAACTTCGGTAATAAAAAAAGAAACAAACATGTAGAAATATTTATTTATATTTTTCAATACTTTTTATTATAATTGTTATAGAAAATACAGACGTTTCAATGTCGTTCGAGATACTGAATGTTACCCATGTGATCTTGACTGTTGTTGTTCTTACAAGCTTTATTTTATCATTGGAAATGTAATTTCGAAAAATATCCCGAGTACCTTGGTACCTATTTGAACATGAATAATGATGATGATGATGGTGAAGGGTACTTATGTACCTTATGGTACCTACCCCAAAAAAATACCACTTTAGAGCCATGTTTTTAAAGAAATATATGACTAATAATTAATTTTATTTTTTTATATATTGTAGACCTCGCGTACAAACATTTTGACACCTCAATTTACTATTTTGACTTAGAAATAACGGAAATCTTTTGTTGAAAAGAGGCCCCCTACCAGAGCGATCGAAAAAACATTTCCAATGTTAAAATAAAGCATGTAACAATAACAACAGCCAAGATCACATAGGTAACATTCAGTATCTCGAACGACATTGTGTTGTATGCAAAGGATGCTGCTCGACTGTTCACAATGCTCCCCGCGTCCACAGACGTACAACTTCGAAAATCGACTTTCAATGGAACTTTTCCACATCACATTTATACAAACAAAGTCTTGAAATAGGTAAACGTATAATGACATTCATTACAGTTTCTCGGCATGGAGAAGAATACGGTGTCTGTATTTAGTATCAGGATATTAAAAACATAACTTGGTGATGTATTCATCAGGTAATTAGATTTTTCAACCCACAAATCTCGGACGCTGCAAATGAAACGTTCATCACAATGCTAATGAGCTCTAATTTTTAGTCTATTTCAGTTCTCTCGGCTTATCCTTCAAAGGCACAGTTCAAAGGATTTGTTATGAAAATACATTTACCTCAATTATGTATATTCAAGTAATTTTACATTAGTATAAGAGGCTTATTAGATTTCTGAATTAAATTATTTTAAGTATTTCATACCTCTTAAGTTTAATAGCATAATTCTATCATTATTACAAGTGTATCAAATGCTTGGGTTTAATAATTCAATCATTTAAGTAAAGATTTTAAAAACTTAAGATTTAATAAGTTCTGCTCAGTAATTACACTTAGGTATTATCTGAAAACCAACTTTACCTTTCTTCGCTTTCTTATAATTTTTATTAGGTAGGTATAAGTAGTCGTTCAAAACAGTTTTTAAATTAAGAGATACTTAATTCATTTGAAACTCAAACAATTTTTTTTTAAGTTAATTTTCTAATTTCGAGAAAAATATATTATTGTACCGTAAAGTCGGGTTACTTTGACTCTAGGGCATAACTTTGGCCCAAATCGAGACAACTGTATAAACTGCCCGAAGTATCACGACCACACAATCGAAGGTCGTATGTCCTTCGGTAACTATTACATGGTGATATAGACGCGTACTTGCGGAACCTTGTGTGGATTTAATGACAGTAAACATCTGTCTCGATTTGGGCCAAAGTTATGCCCTAGAGTCAAAGTAACCCGCACTTACTGTAATTATTTAAGTGCACAGTGAAAGATTTTAAACTCGTCAACCGTATTGTGAAAGATTAACTACAGAAACAATTATTAATTAATTGACCGAGCAAGCGAAGCGTCTGCCAAAATTTGCTTTCCTGTGTCAGTTTGTTGGTACTCCTCTACAAGTCGTATTTTACAACCGTTCTGGACGAAACTTAGTAGGTATACAGGTTTTAGGACGAAACTTAGTAGATATACAGGTTTTAGGATTTTATAGTTTTTTTTTGTCATCAGGGATTTTTGATCGGAGCGGTGCTTCCTCCAAAAAAAGGGCTACTGGATATCTCCGCCTTATGAGATCCGATTTTTTTGGTGACATAAAAATTTGGACCCCAGAAGACCAGATGAAAAAAAAACATAATAAATATCCCATTTTAGATAACGTGTTTTATTAATTGTTGCAAAAAAGTGTGTTCGCGAGACCTACTGTTCGCAGAACTACTAGTAGATATGTAACAGCAAGACAAGTGTACCTAATACTGTTTCCCTTTTAAAGTGAAGATAGACAAAAGCGCGCCAGAGTTCAGTGCCCTCGTCATCAATGCAGAAGTTGCATTAAACTTTTTCCATTGTCTCCATTGATGGATTTACATCAGAAAATTGCCGGGATTTTGTTCTTATTAACTTCCAAGAAGATAACAAATATTATCTTATGAATAAATATGGAATATTGTGCGGAAACGCTTATTATCGTGGATAAAGAAAGAAGAACTTATAAAAGTCCGCCACTTTATTAATTAGGGTTCCGTACCTCAAAAGGAAAAAACGGAACCCTTATAGGATCACTCGTGTGAGTCGTGTGTCTGTCCGTCCTTCTGTCACAGTCAATTTGTACCGAACGTAATGAACCGATTTAGTTGAAATTTGGTACATGTGTACCAAACACAGACGTGTGATCCTAATACAGACGTATAATGTAAATAAATGAATTTTGAATATGGGGGTCACTTTTGAGAGGCAAATAAGTAAATTAAAAAAAAAAATTTGCAATCTGTACCGTGTGACATATCAAATGAAAGGGCTTACTGTGAGGGTCTCAAATATTTATTTTTTTATAATTTTAAAATAAATAGTTTTAAAGTTATTTAAGAAAACAGACGAAAATTGTACATTCGCCGTTATATCCGAAACTACTAAGCCTAAAATTTTGAAGAAAAAACAGAAAATAGTTCTATACCTATTTATAGATCATAGAAAAATTAATAAGAAGTATGTGGTCTTAAAATAACCTGGTAAATTTCTCAATATTATGCGTACATACTTACATTTGCAGTTGGAATGTATGGGAGAACATGTTTTACAACTACAATGTTAATTTTGTCCTTGGGATAAATTCATCCCAACTACGGAACCCTTCATTGTGCGTAGTCCAACACGTACTTGGCCGGTTTTTTTTTACATTGAAGCTAATATACTTCTTGTGTCAACTAATTCAAATTCTATGCCATTTTCCTCACAGTTTTTAGTCTGGTACCTACCTATAGCTATTACAGACAAAGTTGAATATTTAAATATGTATAAAGGAGCATGAGAGGCGGACCCATGAGCACACCTAGTCCAATTAAGTATCATTGTCAAAAGCAATTTATGGGCATTTGCATATTACCACCCTTCTATCATACATTATTTCGGTATAATAACTATTCCGGAAATAATGTAAATAGACGTATGAATGGAGCAACAGAATATCATAATGTTCTCTGTTTTATCGACAATTATTGTAACCTGGTTTTAGTGTGACATACTCGCAAATAGTTGCAAGGTATGAAATTGTATTAGGCGACGTTCGCACGGACGTAAAAATATCGCGGCGAGATTTTATCGCGCACTTGATTTTCAACTCTCGCTGATGAGCCGAGCATTGAGAATCCAACTTAACATCAACAGAGTGCATTCTAGCGCGTCGAAAAAACACACTGTTGGATTTTCAAATCTCGGCGCTAAGCAGGGCGTTGAAAATCTAGTGCGTGAAACAAAATCGCTGCGATATTTTTACTCTGTGCGAACGTCGACTTAGGAACAAATGCGAGGTCCAGAGATCGCTCCGACTTGACCGAATGGACTTATAAGTAGACCAGCAACGTTTTGTCGTCACGACTCGTGATTCCTACCCTATAACATGTTTCTTCCTGTGCCGAGTTTCCGGTTAAATGGCGAATTCGGCGCGTGCGAGCGGCCAACCTGACCGATTCGATTTGCTCTAACGCGATAGTCACACATTCAGCTCCCGCCGGACCGTGTAAGTGCTCCATTCACTACGGAGACCATTATTAATACATCCCCTCCCTACTCGTCTCCTCTCGAGGCCCTTATTGTGCGCCGTTGCGAGTTAATCCTCCGTCCGGCAAAGATCGCCGATCGAATGCGACCGACCCAGCTTTGTGAAACGTAATAGGGTCCTACGGTTAAATGCCGCGTGTAATTTTTGGTTTGCGATTGTAATTATCTATTGAATCGCAGTACTTCGAGGGAAGAGTTCAATTATCGCGCGACGCTCCGCCGGACTGATTGATTGGTTTTGGCCCTGTTTGTATCTGTCAGCCTGATAGACACACCACACCACTACATTCTACACTGAATTAGTGAAGCGGCGCGAGCTCACCACGTTGTTTTATCAGACGGACAGCACGCTGCAGGTGCAACGTAATCAGGTTCAGCAAACACCTCAATAGCGCTCTTATTTTAGTACAAAAACGTTCTCACATGGTCCCGTTGATCCCAAAAAGAAAAAAAATATGGACATAAACAAGAGGAGTGTCGTTAAGAGCAAAGTTGTAAATTGTTCTAAACGGATCCGGTTGGAAATAGTTCACAATGAAGATAATACAAAACGGAAACATGTATCGAGAAAAATAGATGAGCTGTGAATCGATTGAGTGCTGTGTAGTATTGAGCGTCGCGACGGACGAACGGACACCTCCCAAAGGAGTTGCAGAACCAAGCTCGGCAAAGCAATTTAACCAATTTAATGTCATTCGCGTCTATTGACGGGCTCCCGGCGTTCTAAATTTAAAAATAGACGCCATTGTGTTGCCGGCGCGAAAATATTGTGCTGTCGAATATTCTAGCCGGTATCAAATTGTACGGCTTTCATCACTCCGTCGAAAACGCTTTTCTTAGAATATGATTTAAATAGCAGTTAAATCGTCATAACCGGGCGCTGCGACGACATACTTATACCGTAATAAAGTAGCAATACGGCCCGAAGAAGAAATTTAGTATCGGGATTAAGTTATTTTCAGTTATGACATCAAAGTCTCTGTATTTTCATCTTCTGCGCCCACGAAGTATTTAAGACGTTATTTTAAAATAAAAATCACACATTTCTCATTTTGCGAACAGTTTCTAAATCCGGGCATGTTTTGAGTAGATTTTCATTTGTTTTATTTTATCACAATGAGGGTTTTCACGAAAATCACACCACCAGCTGGAGCCACTTTGACCAGAGGTCTTCCATTTTGACAATGAATATAAAATATGTGATGACGTTCATCATTCGTTCTAATTCAGTCACGATTAAAGAAAATATAGGCGCTTTGACACTTTTGACCCCGGCCCGGACCTTTTTTTTTTTTTTTTTTTTTTTTTTGTGGATGGGAAATCATCAAATGACTTCTCCCGCTCTGGGCAGAGGCGGGAGGGCGTGTCAGACTTTTACTGACTAAAACCCACCCATGCTCCTTCAGCTGCCCGTGCCAGGGCCACGGTATCTCTTTCGAACTACCCGCGACCCCGGCGGCATCGGCCCAATTGACCCCGTCACTGCTGACATCTCTTTGAGGCGCGCGTGGAACACAACGCGCCGTCGACCCGGGCCTGGTCCTTACCGGACGGCGAGCTGCCCATTACTCGTCGTCCGCAAGCCCGCGCCTACGGTGGCCGGGAATCGGCAATCGATTCCCGCCGCCCAGGGCGTCTCCTACGGCGGCTAGGAGCGCGAGGGCGCGGCTGTTGCCTCTCCCTCACGCGTTCCGCTTCCTCCTTCGCGAGCATTACTGCTTCGCAGAAGGAGGTGACGGCTTCCCATGCACTCTCGCTCCGCACCATGGCCTGGACCAGGTTTGGACGCGAGAGATCGCCGCCGCCGATCGCCTCCGTGAGAACACGGCGGTGCTCCGCCCAAGCCGGGCAGACCTCCACTGTATGCTCCACCGTGTCCTCCGGGCGATCCACACAATGGTGACACCCGGGCGTTTCCTCCCGCCTTATCCGAAACAGGAACCTCCCGAAACAACCGTGTCCGGTGAGGACCTGCGTCAGGCGGAAGGTGAGGACGCCGTGGCGCCTCTCCAACCACTCCTCAAAGAGGGGACTTATCGCCGCAATTGTGGCGTGCCCAGCGCTGGGTTGCGACAATCGCACTCTCCATGTCGCCATGAGATCCCGCCGGAGCTCTGCCCGCTGTACCGTGATTTCTCGCGGCAGCGGAGTTACGCCCCGGCGTTTCACCTCCTCGCGCCACTCCCACACGTGCGCGAGGACTTTTGCCTCCAGATCCCATGGCGGTAATCCGGCAAGGAGGCACGCCGCCTCACAGGAGACCGTGCGGTATCCCCGGACTAGCCGGATGGCCATGACCCTCTGGGACGCGTTCAACCGGCGGGCTGGTCGCAGCCTCAGGGAACGCGCCCACACCGGTGCCCCGTAAAGGGCCATGGACCGCACGACCCCCGCGTAAAGCCTCCGGCAGGAGGCGTTTGGACCCCCCAGATTGGGCAGGAGCCGCTTCAAGGCAGCCCCGACCCGCTCCAGTCTGGGAGCCAAACGTCGGAAGTGCTCCACGAAGTTCCACCGGCTGTCGAGGACGAGTCCCAGGTACTTCATCGTCGACTCAACCCCGATGTGAACCCCTCCTACCGTTATTTGGGAACCCGACGGTGGCGCGTTCCGAGGACCATGAAAACACATGACCTCGGACTTGTGCAGGGCCACCTCGAGTCCCAACTGCCGGATCCTCTCTACGATTGTCGCAACCCCGCGTGTCGCTAGTTCAGCCGCCGCCTGGTGCGACCTCCCCTGCGCCAGGACCAGCGTGTCGTCAGCGTAACATACAACGCTGACGCCGCTAGGAAGGTCGGCGCGCAGCACCCAGTCGTACCCGATGTCCCACAGATGTGGCCCCAGGACCGATCCCTGTGGGACACCGCACGACATCTCTCGCCGGTTCCACTCTCCCTGATGACCGGGGTAGATGACGGCCCTGTCCGTCAAATAGGCCTCGACCACTCGACGGAGGTGGGTTGGCACCCGGTGATACCGGAGTGCCTCCCTGATGCAACTCCAGGGCAGGGTATTGAAGGCGTTGGCGATGTCTAGAGACACCGCCAAGACGACCCCACCCCGGGCCACAGCATCCCCCGTCGTGAGGGCTCGCACGCGCATGATGGCGTCCACCGTAGAGCGCCCCCTGCGGAAACCAAACTGGCTCTCCGCCAAATCCGGCCCCTCCTGCACCAGCCACCCGACGAGGCGGTCTGCAATGACTCTTTCAAAGAGCTTGCCCACCTCGTCGAGCAGCACGATGGGCCGGTAAGCGGACGGAGAGTCCGCAGGGCGCCCCGGCTTCTTAATGAGGACCAGTTTCCCTGTCTTCCAACGAAGTGGGAACTGGCCCCTCTCCAAGCATGCGCTTAGGAGCCCCCCTAGTCGAGGCCCGAGAGCCCCAAAGGCCAGAACCCAAGCTCTTCCTGGCAAGCCGTCGGGTCCTGGGGCGGTATTTTTGGCACTCAGCCTACGTACCGCCGCTCTCAGCTCTACCTCGGTCACTTCCGGAGCATCGTCGTCGTCGTCGGTGATGTGGTCCGCATCGGGCACCGCAGGAGGCGGAGCCATGGGCGGGGGAGTATGTTCCCCTCGCGAAGGGAACAGAGCGCTCACCACGTCCTCCACGAGCTGCGGCCGGAGACTCTGCGTCAGCGGGGGAGCCCATGGGCGGAGTTTATCCCGCACCATTTTATAGGGGCGTCCCCACGGGTCTCTGTTCAGAGTCCCCAGCGACTCCTCGCGAGCCAGACCCCTGGCCCGCGAGATCTCCGCTCGGAGGGCGGTCTTCGCCGCTCTGTACCCCTCGTACAGCTCCGCCTGAATGGCTTCCGTATCCGGTGGGCGAATACGGAGCCTGCGGTGCCTGGTGTACCGGTGCCGTGCAGCAACGCACGCCTCGCGCAGAGCCGTCAGCTCCGGCGACCACCAGTAACCCCCCCCGGCCCGGACCTGACGTCTCAGTGCTGCCACCTAGTGTACCTACATCATTTCAGAAAACCTATTGTGATCGTATAATGTAAAGTCTAAACCACGGACTACAAAAAAAGAAGGACTCCGCGCCACGCATATCGAAAGTGAAGCACGGTAAATATACCGTTCGTACAAACACGCCTCACGCACACATTTACATCATAGTATGCCGACAGGCCGCCATTACGTGACACGACGCGCGACGGCGTCTTTGTCAAATAGAATAGAATAGAATAGAATAACGCACACATAGATCGGTAGGATGCTTCACTTTCGATACGCGTGGCGTGGAGCCCTTTCTTTTCTAGTCCGTGGTCTAAACCTACGATTTCCTAGAAGAGCGGTGGCCGCCAGATAACGGCCGCAGTGACGGTTGTCATAAAAATGACAGCCAAAAAATAACTATGAATGGTAGCGGGGTTTGACTTCACGATGTCAAAAAACGCTCTCTATGAAAACACAACAACTTACTTTCATAAATAACGTTTCAGTGACGTCAATCGCCGGTAAATTGCGAACGCTATGTGGCGGCCCCCGCTCTCCTAGAAAATCGTAGCTTATTTGATTATTAGGTAATTCCGAGAAAAAAAATACTTTAATTTTAAATTTCTCTAAAATCGCTCTGACAGGTACGGTCAGCAACAGAAGTCGGTTAACACTGCTACTTTTTGTCATCATCTAAATTAACACAAAATCATTAATTAGACAAGTGTTAATTTTCTTTAAAATTTACATATGTTCCGATTTTAATGAAGCATTTTTCTCAATAATTAAGATTTAGAAAACTCAACTGTTAATTGACTTTTGTTACTGACTGTACCTACAGTCGTCTGCATGTAGATGTTAACACTTTGACCTCGAGCTGGTCTAGAGTAGCTCGGAGTTTCAATAGAATAAGCGGCCAGCTTACACTGGTTTTGTTACCACTGACATGCGGCTTATGTACGTTTATTTTATCTGTCTGACTGTAACAGCTCATTTATTGTTAGTTAGTCAAATTAATCTCTGATTGAACGGGTGCGTGACTGGTCATCTTGCTGACCATGGTTTTGTTATTGTTATTAGTAATTAACTGCTTATTTATTTCACTTCGATGGTCCCAGTTTATCATTTGTGATGTAACTTCGAGTTACAGCTATATATAGTTATATGTAAGCGGGCAAGCCCTTTATGCCTGGAGGCTTCTATTTAGGTATAAAGTTTTGTTTAAGTTTTAGTTTTTATTTTTTTACTTGCTTTTGCCAGCGGCTTCGTCCGCGTGGATGTCGGAAATTATCCCAAGGGAACCATAAATGTTTCCGAGATAAAAAGTAACCTACGTGCTATTCCAGACTATAATCTATCTCTGTACCAAGTTTCATCCAGATCCGTTCAGCCGTTCTGGCGTGATTGAGTAACAAACATCCATCTATCCATCCAAACTTTTGCATTTATAATAGTAGTATGATTTCTGCTTGAATATATTATATAATATTATTATTTTTTTTTTTATTATATTTTTCGCTTATTATTTTATTATTTTTATTTATTAAACTATAGTTTTCGAGGTTTTTTTGTTGGTATATTGGCACGTGCTAGCTGACATAAAGTCAAATAGTTTAGTTAAATGTTTTGTGTTGCGCAATGTAAATTATTTTGCGTACTATTGTATAGAATCAAGTTTTTCTAACTGAACAGACAGCTGTGCTGCTGTGGACTTTGTTGCGCCACTTCTTCTTCCCAGCTAAAGCACTAGGAAGTGATGAAGGGCGGCCGTTTTGGGGGACTGTCTTATTTAATTATAACGTTTGTAACTTTGAATAAATGACTTCTGATAGATTGATGTGATTGAATGGAGACTACAGCTTCTACATAGTCACATTTACCCTATTAGGTGATGGTTTTTATGCTAATGTTTTCATTACTTTGACAAGTAGAACTTAGAAAACACGAATCTTGATAATACTGTTAAAGATAGGTACCTACCTCTAAAAATTTCTTATAACGATTTAAACCATACACTAACAAATCACTGTGATTTTTTGTCAGATTCTACTGGCACACGTACGTACAAACAGTGTTCTAAATTTTTAATACGATGAATAGATTTATTGTAAAATATAGATAATTGCTTCATATTTTGCAATAAATATCCAGCGATGTGTAATCGCGCTTCTCTTTCTTTTCTATGCAGTCCGACAGTGACCGCGCTTAAGTCGTGTAGTACCCTTAAGTCTTTTTAGAAACCTAGTTTTGCTCACGATGGACTGTAAGTAAGGGCTTTATAATCGTTCAAATTAAATATTTCAGCCGGTCATCGAGATCGCGACTCGGCTCCCTCACACGGTCTTCGTCTTTACCTCGCTCCTCATCAATTATACAAGTGTCTGCGTCCTTTATAAAATATTTACAAATCTTACCTTCGCCCATAAACTAAGGGTACTGATTTAGATGACTATTATTATAGTTAATGGTTATTTGATTATTTGAATCCATGAAATATATAGAGAATATGGCCGTTTCTACAATGTGATTTAGTTAAGACCCGTAATCTGGATGTCTCATTAAACGGATCGTAAAATAAACAAACTAAAACCACGATGAATATTTATATTCAGACCAGTTAAAATATTACAATGACAGGCAAACAGATTCGACCCGCATTGGCCATAAAAACGGATTAAAAGTGACTTTATTTTGTAATTAATGGGAAATCAAAACAACGGGACTGACCTCTGTCAACCAATATTGTAGTTACAATGTTTTCTTTTCATTTCAGTCAAAATTGTAGCATGTAGTCTTAGAACTAAATTATTACCCGGAAAACGTCAGTACAAGTCTAAAGAACAATCACTTCTAGAGCTTCACAGAGCGTACAACTTGTTTGGGCGTAGCTAAACTTCTTACTTACTGGTATACGTATTCAAATATATTCATCGGTATGCTGACAGAAACCATGCAGTGTTACTCTAAAACACGTCAATTAGTAAACAGGCGTAAACCACAGGCATTCGGTCGAGCAGACGCCGCCGCCGCCGCGCCGCGAGGGTTGTCCGCCATCTTGGATCGGGGGTCAAATTAAATTGACATGTGGTTTGTGCAGACATATTGTGCTCGCTTGGAAGCATTGTGTTGACACCCCTAATTATACAGGACCAGCGGCATGAGCAGATAAAGCATGGTAATTAACTTAATACCCGCCGTAGATATAATTTGATCCGATTTGAAGATATTCTACGAATCGCGCCCCCATTCCATAACACACAAATATTTCGTTGGGTGCTAACATTTGATCAGAACTGATTCTACGCAAACATTTAAATTGCGTAAGTACAAAATCAATCCATAAACCAGATATTTTCCGAGGAATTTAATAACAATAAAATGTTATATTACAGCAAATCCTTTCAAATGTTTAACATGCAAAATAACATTTTCATAAAATACCTTTAATGTTATGCAGCCTGAGGCAACGAGCGTCTAAATTATAAAACGTGGTCCACGGGAAGAGGACGTAATATCGCCAATATCGGCGCTCGAAGGGAAATCTTCCCGAAGCGTTGTCGTTAAATGATCGCATCTCATCGGCGCTGCGCGGCGCGGTGCGGGCAGACGCGGCGTCAGCGACCACCGCCTCCTCAGTTTAGCATATCGACTGAGCTCGCCAAATTCACACCGAGACATAATATAGACGTTCAGGGGCGCCCCGTGTTAAAGCCATTATTGAACCCTAATACTATTTTAAAAAATGGCCATCCTAAAACTGAACGCCTTCCGAGGAAAGCTGTTCGCGAACAGACACTTAATAGGATTGGATGAAGATGGCGGAGTAATAAAGCGTGTTCAGTAATGTATTTATAGAAGATGTGCCGGCATCGCCTCGTTGCACGGATCGCCTTCAATTTACTGTTCGAGATTACGATTAGCTTTCGATCGAGCTTTATATTAAACTTGCCGCCGGGGGACACACAGCCCTCTTATACACTACTGCAAAAAATAATATCAATTACTATATTTCCGTTTTCCGTCGTCTCTACCTCTAAACAGAATAGTCTCTAACTTAATTAATTATCATAATGAAATAAACACATCGTGATAATTTAATTAAGCAACTAACAGTCGTAAAAGGGCATTTGGGGAAGTCAGATTACACAAGTTACACTCAAGTTGTGCTTCATTGAAGTTGTATTCGCGCGCGTGCACGTGCACGTAAACTTTATATTAGTTTTGTATACGTACATGTAACACCAAAATGGTATTTATGACGTGAACCCCTAACAACAACATACTATTATACCAATACAACCAATATCAACTACAAATTAATTACTCGTACTTGTATAACAACATAAGGGGTGGATTCATTGGATTTGTGGACATCAGTCGGTATCATTACTGTGATACGAAAATAAACGAATGTAGATAATGGACGGCGGGATCAATACAAAGTAATCGCAAGCGGATCCAATAAGCCCGGCCAAAACAACGGGGGGTCGCATCGGACGGCATCGGAGGCTGCGAGCCGAACATGGGGAAACAATATGGCGGCATGCAAATAGCTCGGCCATTATCGCACCTGGGCAGCGCGAGCCGCCCGACGAGTAAACAAGATTACGGGAATTGAATGGCTAATTAGGGGAAAAGAAGCGAGCCCAGCGAGCCTAGCGAGCGCGCTGAGTTATCGCACCTCGTTTCTGCCATATTTCACGACGCTTAACTCGCCTTTATTGTTTGGCCGCCTCTTGTTTAGCTAAAGAGCCTTGTTAGCTTATCTCTTGAAGCCTAGGTAGACTGCATTAACTGCCGTCACAGCCAGAAGCGAAGATTTACTGCGCTACAAAGCTTCTAACACCGCTAAATAATAAGTGACGCGCTTTGGTAAGCTGTTAACGGGGCCAGCGCTCGTGAAAATAAAACCACTAAGATACACAAATTGATGATGCACAGTCGTTGATTAAAATTTAATTGATGCGTTAATTAATTGTATTATACGGTGGGTATGTATTTACATGACCCACATCACAGATAAAAGCATTAACAAGGTAAACGTGGCGACAACCAAGTTACGCCGCAATATTGCTTTTCGATAGAGGACCGCAGAGCGGCGCGGCACTCCGCATCACACAAGAAAGCACTTTATCATTATTCAATTAATTAATTAGTGACTTTTATAGATAATAAAGTGAGTGTATTTACGAGTCAGCTTCGTTAATTTTATGTTATCTGTTTAATTGTATGAGCCTCCGGCGACGTCGGCGAAGCATTATCGGGGTATCACCCGAGCCGTTATGTTCCTGCTATATCCTATGATATGTCGATCAAGCTTAATATGGACGTCGTAAATTCTTTTATAATATTAATAGATTCTTTTTGTATCTAATGTATCCTATTAATTTTATTGAACTCACAAAAAAGTAACTGCATTATAAAATCTGACTCAAATAAAGTGTCTTATGCTGCAGGAGCTATAGTTATTTATAACAATATCCTCAACAGATTTTTCTACTTTAATAATATAATATTGTATCCTTTTTTTTTTTTTTTTTTTTTGTGGATGGGAAATCATCAAATGACTTCTCCCGCTCTGGGCAGAGCGGGAGGGCGTGTCAGACTTTTACTGACTAAAACCCACCCATGTTCCTTCAGCTGCCCGTGCCAGGGCCACGGTATCTCTTTCGAACTACCCGCGACCCCGGCGGCATCGGCCCAATTGACCCCGTCACTGCTGACATCTCTTTGAGGCGCGCGTGGAACACAACGCGCCGTCGACCCGGGCCTGGTCCTTACCGGACGGCGAGCTGCCCATTACTCGTCGTCCGCAAGCCCGCGCCTACGGTGGCCGGGAATCGGCAATCGATTCCCGCCGCCCAGGGCGTCTCCTACGGCGGCTAGGGGCGCGAGGGCGCGGCTGTTGCCTCTCCCTCACGCGTTCCGCTTCCTCCTTCGCGAGCATTACTGCTTCGCAGAAGGAGGTGACGGCTTCCCATGCACTCTCGCTCCGCACCATGGCCTGGACCAGGTTTGGACGCGAGAGATCGCCGCCGCCGATCGCCTCCGTGAGAACACGGCGGTGCTCCGCCCAAGCCGGGCAGACCTCCACTGTATGCTCCACCGTGTCCTCCGGGCGATCCACACAATGGTGACACCCGGGCGTTTCCTCCCGCCTTATCCGAAACAGGAACCTCCCGAAACAACCGTGTCCGGTGAGGACCTGCGTCAGGCGGAAGGTGAGGACGCCGTGGCGCCTCTCCAACCACTCCTCAAAGAGGGGACTTATCGCCGCAATTGTGGCGTGCCCAGCGCTGGGTTGCGACAATCGCACTCTCCATGTCGCCATGAGATCCCGCCGGAGCTCTGTCCGCTGTACCGTGATTTCTCGCGGCAGCGGAGTTACGCCCCGGCGTTTCACCTCCTCGCGCCACTCCCACACGTGCGCGAGGACTTTTGCCTCCAGATCCCATGGCGGTAATCCGGCAAGGAGGCACGCCGCCTCACATGAGACCGTGCGGTATCCCCGGACTAGCCGGATGGCCATGACCTTCTGGGACGCGTTCAACCGGCGGGCTGGTCGCAGCCTCAGGGAACGCGCCCACACCGGTGCCCCGTAAAGGGCCATGGACCGCACGACCCCCGCGTAAAGCCTCCGGCAGGAGGCGTTTGGACCCCCCAGATTGGGCAGGAGCCGCTTCAAGGCAGCCCCGGCCCGCTCCAGTCTGGGAGCCAAACGTCGGAAATGCTCCACGAAGTTCCACCGGCTGTCGAGGACGAGTCCCAGGTACTTCATCGTCGACTCGACTCCGATGTGAACCCCTCCTACCGTTATTTGGGAACCCGACGGTGGCGCGTTCCGAGGACCATGAAAACACATGACCTCGGACTTGTGCAGGGCCACCTCGAGTCCCAACTGCCGGATCCTCTCTACGATTGTCGCAACCCCGCGTGTCGCTAGTTCAGCCGCCGCCTGGTGCGACCTCCCCTGCGCCAGGACCAGCGTGTCGTCAGCGTAACATACAACGCTGACGCCGCTAGGGAGGTCGGCGCGCAGCACCCAGTCGTACCCGATGTCCCACAGATGTGGCCCCAGGACCGATCCCTGTGGGACACCGCACGACATCTCTCGCCGGTTCCACTCCCCCTGATGACCGGGGTAGATGACGGCCCTGTCCGTCAAATAGGCCTCGACCACTCGACGGAGGTAGGTTGGCACCCGGTGATACCGGAGTGCCTCCCTGATGCAACTCCAGGGCAGGGTATTGAAGGCGTTGGCGATGTCTAGAGACACCGCCAAGACGACCCCACCCCGGGCCACAGCATCCCCCGTCGTGAGGGCTCGCACGCGCATGATGGCGTCCACCGTAGAGCGCCCCCTGCGGAAACCAAACTGGCTCTCCGCCAAATCCGGCCCCTCCTGCACCAGCCACCCGACGAGGCGGTCTGCAATGACTCTTTCAAAGAGCTTGCCCACCTCGTCGAGCAGCACGATGGGCCGGTAAGCGGACGGAGAGTCCGCAGGGCGCCCCGGCTTCTTAATGAGGACCAGTTTCCCTGTCTTCCAACGAAGTGGGAACTGGCCCCTCTCCAAGCATGCGCTTAGGAGCCCCCCTAGTCGAGGCCCGAGAGCCCCAAAGGCCAGAACCCAAGCTCTTCCTGGCAAGCCGTCGGGTCCTGGGGCGGTATTTTTGGCACTCAGCCTACGTACCGCCGCTCTCAGCTCTACCTCGGTCACTTCCGGAGCATCGTCGTCGTCGTCGTCGGTGATGTGGTCCGCATCGGGCACCGCAGGAGGCGGAGCCATGGGCGGGGGAGTATGTTCCCCTCGCGAAGGGAACAGAGCGCTCACCACGTCCTCCACGAGCTGCGGCCGGAGACTCTGCGTCAGCGGGGGAGCCCATGGGCGGAGTTTATCCCGCACCATTTTATAGGGGCGTCCCCACGGGTCTCTGTTCAGAGTCCCCAGCGACTCCTCGCGAGCCAGACCCTTGGCCCGCGAGATCTCCGCTCGGAGGGCGGTTTTCGCCGCTCTGTACCCCTCGTACAGCTCCGCCTGAATGGCTTCCGTATCCGGTGGGCGGATACGGAGCCTGCGGTGCCTGGTGTACCGGTGCCGCGCAGCAACGCATACCTCGCGCAGAGCCGTCAGCTCCGGCGACCACCAGTACACCTGGCGCCAAGCGCGTCCGGGCTGGACCCGGGGCATTGCCACGTCACATATTTCGGACATGGCCTCCCGGAACCACTCCGCCTCACCGTTGATGTCAGCAGGCCTGTCCGGTGGTGACACCCAGGCCTGCACGATCGAGGCTTCCAGGAGGAGCTCCCGGTCCAGCTGCTTCAGCGCCCACCGCGGACCACTCGGGGCCTGTCGGACCGGCGCGCTCGAGGTCTGGGCGGAGACATCAAACCGAATGTACCGGTGATCGGAATAGGTCTCCACCCCCTCCATGACGCGCCAGTCAACAACATGCGGCACCAGAGCGGGGCTGGCAAACGAGATGTCCACCACTGATGCGCCCCGCATCCGCACACATGTGGGGACAGAACCCCGGTTTAGGACGACCAGGCCTGTCTCCAGAGCCCAGTCCTCCACCATCCTGCCCCGTGTGTCCGTATACCGGGAACCCCAAGCCACATTCTTGGCGTTGAAGTCCCCGAGGACGAGCACGGGAAGGGAACGGAACCCGACAACGACGGTTTTCAACTCCGCAAGGGAGTTGTGGAACTCGGCGAGAGTTCGGTTCGGGGAGAAGTATACCCCAACCACGACAATCTCCCCAAACCGTGCTGCAACGCAACCCTGTCCTCTCTTAGTAGCTTCGAGCGACAGGGTACCGGCGGCGGCCGACGAAATGAGGGTCACTGAGCCGCTCAGGTCCTCCACCCAGTAATCACTGGGCGGGACAAAGTACGGCTCAGCGACCACGGCGATGTTAATCGACCACTGCGCCATGCTCTGGAGCAACAGATCCTGAGCTGAGGCGCAGTGGTTGATGTTCGCCTGGAGGAGGCGTAATGGAGCCATTACTGACACTCCATTTCACCCCCTCCCTGAGCCCCCTGTGTGGGTCCTGCCGCAGTGGGTACGGCGACGACGGCAGTGGAGGCGGCAACGGCGACGGCTGTGGCGGCGGCCGCGGCAGTGACGGCGGTGGCAGAGGGCTTGCCCCTGCTCCGGGCTTTAGTGGATGGATAATATTGTATCCTGCGAATACAACTCGCAAATGTCAGCCTAGAACGACGCATATCTGCATGTCGATTTTGCTACACAACAAGCAAAAAGAGATGTCACTGCCATCATTTGTCACACCTGTAAATCTTATATCATCCACGCATAATACGAAAGTACCTATGAGCAATTTTATTTATATTCGCAAATCGTAGATGCAAAAACGATACGCATACGCCTATGTTATTTTTAAATCTCAATAAAGCAAACAACGAACAAACGGACACTGAAAGCAGTGAACAAAACATTTGACCCTAACGTAACGACCGCTCTGTCTGTCTGTCATGTCACTCTGGCTTTCATTATACGGACTCGATATGATTTAGAGAGGTTCGTCCGCTACGACCGACGACTTTAAACGTAATTTAATTACATATTATAAAGCTTGTCTAAGCCCACACAGAACCTAGTCACTACAAGATTAATGAATCCCGGCGATACAGATACATGACTTATTCTGTACAAGCGAACATATTTAATGCCCACGTTTTCATGATTGCAGTCATTTAGAATGTTGCGTCGTCGTCCTCGCTAAATGCCTTCGCCGACATCTAGACGTTTATCCTCCACTCAATTTCAATTAGATAATATTATTAATGAAAGATATTTATTTCTTTCTGTCGTTTCTTCTGCACAAATTCCTCATTAATTTGTGAAAAGCTTTTAGTGACCCAAGATCCCGAAAGCCAAACACTTTGTCTAGGAGAAGCCAGAAAGTTCCATAATTTCTTTGCCGAGATAAGAGGCGAAAGTTCACGCAGGAGCGGAGATTTATGACATCACCGTCGTTCCTTTCACTAAATAATAAAAGGCCCGCTGTAAAACGCGGTGGAGGCATAAAAGTTTTACGTCCATACAACCCGTTGGTGTACGTAAACGGAGCATGTAGGGCGCGTCGTGTTAGGACGTCAAATCTCCATAAAGAGTAATCAGTGTCGGCACAATAGTCCGTTGGCTCATAAATTGTAACGCCAACGTACGTTCATTTTGTCTTGATCCGCGTCGAGCATAATTTGAGCTCGGCCCGTCCCTGAGACCAAACATTATGAATATAATTCGGCATAAACAATATAATAGTGACTTGTTGCTCTGCGTGGCCGTGCTACTTGAACGTCGCCGCGTCGCGCCGCGGTTGCGTGCGGCTGATTCCACAACGTGACGTTATGACAGTAACATCTGGCCTCCTGTGCGACTAGGAATTACTATTGCTACATTTAGCCTATCGTGTAACAAGGATCGCTTTATTATTAATAATAATAAATTAGTTCATAAATGAATAGCAAATATATATATTGAAATTCCAAGTCGATCTCGGACGGAGTAATTAGATAACAGTTTCTCATCCTGCGCAAATCGTGAAGGAGGAATGATAATAACACTTACTGAATAGGGTCAAGGACGTGACCTCAAAACGCGGCCTTTGTTTACATACTAGAATTTCTTCAGAAATTACAGAACATCTGGAACAGACTAAAACCAAAGTTTGTAAGATCAACATTTCTTCGCTTTGTGAATCCCCATCTGTCTATTTCTATTTTATAAGTATAAAATGGTAAGCCGCTGAACTTAGAGACTTCAAATTTTGCACATATATACCTTATATAGTGTAAGCATCCACTAAGGAAGGTTTTTTAGAAATTCTACCCCTAAGGGGGTAAAATAGGGGATGAAAGTTTGTATGAAAAATCTTATTCCTTGAGTTAATAGACTTGAAACTTCGCACGAATCTAACATTAATCAAATTAATTTATAATGTTTGTCATTTTTAGTTTTCCTAAACTACCCCCTAATGGTTTGGGGGGTGTCAAAAGTTCATATGGAGTAATTTTAACGCGCGGTTTGATTAACTCGAAACTCAGTATTTGTACTTCAGATAAAAAATAAATAATAACGTGTATCAGGATTTTTCGAAAATCAACCTCTAATAGGGTGAAAAAGTATAGTCAATTTTACAGGGGAGGATTATATAATGCGGGGCTTGTTTAACTCAAAAATTGGTGTAAATAATCTTTGAGTCAAGTTATGGAAACATCCCAAACGTTTTTTTTTTAAATTCCACCCAAAAACAAAACAAAACAACATAAAAAACACAAAACAAAACATGAACACAAAAAACATTACAAAAAAAAAAATAAAAACAAAAATACAAATTTTTGTGAAAACATTATAGGTATACAGTTAAATATGACAAATCTTATTCATTTGGTTAATTAACTTGAAACCTGCCACAAATACTTGACTAAGTAATAAAGTTTTTCATTATTAGTTTTTCAAAAATATCCCGTCATAAGGGGGTTTATGGATGTTAAAGTTTCTATGGAATAATTTTAAAGCGCGGTTCGATTAACTCTAAACTCAGTATTTATACTTTGGACAGAAAATAAACAAAAACAAGTTTTGGGTTTTTTGAAAGTCGATCTCTGACGGGGCAAATAGGTGCGTGACAATTTTACTGCGTGGCTACCATACCATAATCTTTGAGTTAAGTTATGGAAACTTCCCATACGAATTTTCAAAAATCCACCCCTGTGTGGGTGAAAAAAGAGGGGGGATACAGTTTATAATTGTGAAAAATCGTATTTCTTTGGATAATAAACTTGAAACTTGGCAATATTTGCCTCAGTAATTTATAATAAAGATTGACAAGTTTTTTTTAAAACAACCCCTCACAGAGGATTTAGGGGGTGTCAAAGTTTAGTAAGGAAAAAATTTTACGCATCGTTGGATTAACTTGAATCTCGGTACTAATATAGTCTGGCAGTTAGAGTACTTTATAAATGCGGCCTACCCAAATGTCCTTTCTTTGATATTGTTCGTTCGTCGAGTCGTTGACCTCCTTAGGTAGGTACTGCGTTTAGCTATACGATGACTAGCAAATGCTCTCAAATCTGTATGATTCTTTTCTCAAAAGACCATTTCGGAGGCTAATTTACACGGTATTCCATGATCTGACCAAGATTATGTCTGGACTTTAAAAGAGACTTTGACCCCTGAGTTTGTTTCGCCATTTCTTCTCAGGGATAGTCTGACAGGAAATGTCGACTTCTTAATATGACATTTAAAAGTGATCACGAATATCCGTAATATAAATTTCATTTAATTTCATTACCAAAAATAAAAAGTACGTGGGTCAGGGTTTTTCAAAAATCAAACGGGGTGAAAAAGGTTAATAAAGTTTAAGGGGTGGATTTTACTGCTTGGTTCGATTAACTCTAAAATGGGTATAAAATTAAATAATGTTTCTATTGAAACCTACTTTGTAATAATAACTGGCATAGTTTTAGAAAGATATTTTTTATATATTATTTTGACTTTTCTATTCCCTATTGTTTTTTCTTACTGTCTTGTCAATTGTAGTTAATACATGATTGTGCATCTGGGTTTACCTGTTTTTAACTCATAAAAACCTACCTAAATACTTCTGCGACTCTGTGTGGGCTTCTAAAAGCCCACAGTTTCAGTCATACAATAGAAACGTACCAAACGCTTTTTTAAAAACTGTCGTGGTGAAAAGGGAGGACACAGTTTATTTGAAAAATATTATTCCTTTGATTTACAAACTTAAAAATTGACTCGAATACTTATATAACTAAATTTATATCTATACTTACTTATAATAAAGCTGGAGGGTTTTTTTTGTTTGTGTGTTCGTTTCTTTGGACGCACTATTCTCTGGAACTACCAGTCGAATTTGAAAAATTATTTTTGCATTCGATAGCCCAATTCTTAAGGAAGGCTATAGGCATATTTAACATCAAGCCAGGACCCTTAGGTGCCGATCAATCAATCTGCCTAGCCTTTTCCCAACTATGTTGGGGTCGGCTTCCAGTCTAACCGGATGCAGCTGAATACCATTATTTTACATGGATCGACTGCCTATCTGACCTCCACAACTCAGTAACTGGGTAATACGTACGATACCCCTTGGTAAGACTGGTTGTCAGACTTTCGGGCTTCTGACGACCCGTAACGACTGTCAAAGATCTACAAATGACAGCCGGGATCAACAGCTTAACGTGCTTTCCGAGGCACGGAGGAGTCTCGGTATGTAAAGATGGTCACCCATCCACTGACCAACCCCGGCAAGCGTAGCTTAACCTGATGGATCGACCCGTGCGGCTGTTATTACTTAGCCACGAGCTCCTTAGGTGCCGATCAAAAAGAAAAAAAAGTCATAAAGAACGCTAAGCGAAAACGAAGTAATAGCGTGGGCAGGCAACGCGATGCGATGCGACGGAGTGGGTCGGGGAGCAAGAAATTTTACGCGGACGAAGTCGCGGGCAGAAGCCAGTCATTTCACAAAATGTGCGATTTGGGTTTAGCAAGTTACACTCCTTGAATTTAAATTAAAAGGTCATTAACAAATTATTCTATTGAACGTAGCAAACAAAAATAAAACCAAAAAAGAATCGAAACAAAAGAATAAAACAAATTCATTGCCTGTACAAAATGTACTCGTGGATTGTAATTGTATGAAAATGAACACAAAAATATTTTTTCAGAAACAAAACAACTATAGATTGTCCATTGTTTTTATTTCGTGGTAGGGTTCAAAAACTGTAAGTTATAGTCTAGGAGATATGAACTTGATACACGAGCGTTTTATTCTGTCTATGAATTTAAAAGCGTTGAAGGATTTACTATGTTTACTTTCCAAGGATGGAACAACTTGTCCCGTTGTAAACAGATTTAAAATTGTAAGCAAAATCTAAAATTAGGAACCTATGATTTATTACGGTTCTTAAAGCATGTGATAATAGACACTATGAAAGAAAGTTTAAAATAAAATAATCTCTTTTCATATACATACCAGGCAAATACAAAAAGTGGATTCATTTTTTTCACGGTGCGATATTTTTTACTTGTATTGTAATCCGACTATACGTTGTTGTTTTACTACATCATACTTTTGTAATTCAATAGCCGCTGAATATACAAAGATTAGCCGGCTTTTCATTGTGTGTATTACTTTTAAATCTCTTCAAGTGTGTGTGTTATTACTTATTAAACAAAAAAATAAAATTACAAAAATAAGACTTCACAATAAATGGGCACAAAGAGTACATATTTTACTTTTAAATTCATTAAATGAACTCCATGTTTATGTTTCCGTGTCTAATCTGCCGATCGGTCGCGTTCTTGATGCTTGTAAGACTACCAGATTATAGTTAAACATGTGATTGTAACCCGATATGACACGCGAGAGCACGGCGCGCCGTGACGGCCGTACGAACGTGTCGTAATTCAATAACCTCTCTACACCGACTAATGGAGGGTACACCTTCAGAAACAAATGCTTTCAAAAGCTTTGCTCAATTCCTAAAACATACTAACCACTACTGGTTAGTAATGAGATTCGATTTTCAACATAATCATCAACATTATCAGCCGAAAGTCGTCACGTTCTAGTCTACTGGACCTAGACCTATCGCCACAATTACAACCAGTCGGTTGATTCGACTTTACCAATGAAGGATAGCTTCTTAAAGTTTCGTGTAGCTTCGCGTAGATTCGTGAAGTTTCGCGTAGCTTCGCGTAGCACTTCATAGCTTCGCGTAGCACTGCGTAGTTTCCCGTAGATCTGCGTAACACCGCGAAATACAGCGTAGCTTTGTGTAGCATCGAATAGCTTTGCGTAGCACCGCGTAGCTTCGCGTAACACCGCGTAGCTTGGCGTAGCACTGCGTAGCTTCGCGTAGCACTGCGTAGCTTCGCGTAGCACTGCGTAGCCTCGCGTAGCACTGCGTAGCATCGCGTAGCTTCGTGTTGCTACGCGTTATGATGAATGCAAATTCATCCGATAGTAACATTTACAATGTCGATTTGTATTAGGATTAAGGAATTGAACGTTTATTATTCTGAAACCTACCTGCAACCACTATTCAGATAAACAATGTAACAAATGTAGCAAAATATTCCACTTGAACGCAAAAGGCGTTTTAAACGTTTCGAATTAAGATCACGCACATCCAGCTTCCAATGAAGTGACGCGAGACCTACTTTCTGTTGGTAATTACTTTGTTACTTTAAATGCTCTAGCTCTCGGCTAGATAGAAAATAGTACTTTGTTCTGATTAACCTTACGTTAAGTCTTCGTTCTCTCGAGTTCATCTTAATTAGTCTCAAATTGTTTGAGCAAATTTGATGTTAGCACTAAAACGCTGATATTTGAGACTTGGAGTAATCATTAGCAGCGTATCAGAACTTACTCATATGGCTAGGTTCTTTTTAGATTGCTAGACGATCGAGATTGCCTGAGGTTGATAGGCTATTATCTATCTGTAGCCACTATTGCAATCTTAGAGCTCGAGGCAGAACTCACGTGTGCCAATAACAACAAACGTGACTTCAATCGGCACCTCCCCGGCTTTCATCTGTCAGTTCCATGAAGCGGAGAACGCGAGAAAGGCACACACGATTACGTAAGCGGATTATTTCAATCCCCCAATCATTGTAATGGTGAAACAAAGTTGTGAATAAGCTATTTTTCAATATTATTTCAATATAAGAAGGTTGTCGTTTGTCCGTCCGCTGCGAGGCACTATCGCGCGATCGGGTCCGCGCGCCTGTGCGCCGTGCGGTGACAAACAACATTCGTGCTCGACATTTATGCAACGTCATGGCCCTCAATAGAAATGCTTCGATTTACGTTCCTCTTCTACTTTTTGTCAGACGTCTTTTTTATTCGTTCCGTAGCACAAGCCATTACATAAAACTGTTATACCTGAAGAATTGCTGACGTAGGTATTGCATAGGATTGTGTGATTGCCGCGAGTTTCGTCGTATTGTCGAGGTAAACTCACAGGTAAACTACAGACTATTTGCAGCGCGTCCCTTACAAAAGAGACAGAGACAATAGAATAACATTTTTCATAAAGCTGTTTGCTGCATGAAGTTGCAGAAGTTTATTTTTATAAATTCATGAGAATGTTGGATGGGTTCTGGATTTGTTTCGCTGTCTGCACGGTTGTGTTGGCTAACTAGGTCAATAGGATTATAAACAAACTTGGTGGTAGTACCTACTTATTTATGCTACTACCAATGTAGTTAAAAATAGACATACCTACAGATCTGCTATAAAAATCCTGTACCGTGCTGACTGTTCGTCAGCTTTCCATAACGCACTTGGTATTAAAACAGCACACCATTTCAGTCCTATAAACATTGAAAGTACTAATAAAAGACAGAATGATATTGTATGTGAGTCAAATGCATACTCTAAATTTGTCTTAATTAACAGATTTTATACATTTTTAGGCCCAGTTCTGTACAGTAAATTAAATAGGAAATTAAGAATCTATAAATTAAATAATTACGACTTTAATAGTACATTTTGATACAAGTGGAGAATTTTTGTTATTGCATTCGAGCCGGAATTAACACCCGAGCCGGTAGGCGAGGTTGTTTTTGAGCCGAGAACTGCAATAACAAATGTCCACGTGTATCAAACGACATTTTTCAATACACTTTTGAAGAAATAAAATAAAATAACGAAAAATATTTTTGTCATGAATTATTAGGAAACTATGATTAAAATTTTCTTTTTTTTCCGCGCTTTTCTTTCGCCAGGTTGAAGGAGAAGCAAAGGTATAAATAAAGCCGATAAACAGCCTAATATGAAAAATATAAAATTCAAATATTTTTGAGTTTAGAACACAAATAATTGTCAATTTGTTCATAAACGTTTTTTTTTTATTGTAATAATCATGGTTTATGATGATATTCTATTTATAAACATTATTTAAATATTCAAAAAATATTAACGCCGTAAAGACGCTTAAAACTCTTTGCAGAGATTTAAAAAAAAACATTCACCTTCGAATAGAGACGGTGTGAATACAGGCATTGAACCAATTTGGACTATGTACAGGTATAAGTTATCTGTGGCAATTTTTATGTGTTGTGTTTAGTGTTGGAAAATGAAAAATCGCACGCGTGTGAAATACATTGCATTGTGAACCTAATCGCAGTACGATATGAACCAGTTCTCGATTAGTCTTTTAAATTAATATTAGTTTTAATTAGTCTTCTCCGTTGTTAATTTTATATTTTAAAATTCTAAGCACCTTTCTAGCCTGAAACACAAGTTCTACCTAGTTCAGGCAAATTATCAATTGTGTCCTCTATATTTTTTAAGTTAAGTTATTGTAAATCTGCACCATTTTCATAAATAATCGATATATTAAAAAAGATATATTAAATAAAAACACCAATCGTAATAATTATGAACTAATCACACGGATCCTTTACCCGGAAAACTGATAGCTAGATACTAAGAGTTATTAAGATCAAAGAAAGGTCGTTCGCTATTCCGTGATTAAGACAATCCAATTTTCAAAACTGGAGTACTCCAGGTACTTAAAGAACGTCGAATTTAAATGTCTTCGGCAAAAATTGAAGGCAATACCAGCCGAGATCAAAGCGATAGCGGAGCTTCAACTTTTTTGTGGAACCGATACCTACTCTTCATTTCCTTTTTAATACGGATTCAATATAGCGATAAGGACATCGGGAAATTTTTACAGAAATCAATCTTCGTGTTATTGACGTGTTTATTTTGTGTCGGATGAGGAGCAGGTGTCCATTGACTAGAGTTTATACAAGATCAGTAAACATAAACAATAGTTATAGGAGATTGTAAAGCATAACGAGTGAGGGTCGATCGAGATTGCAGCAAAGACAATGCTTTCACGGTGGCGGGTTCTAGGGGAGCCATTTGTATTCGTAATGGTAGATCGAATTTCGTATTTATTCGTGGGGTCGTTAGCAGCACCTTGGCGCTTGTTTATAAAGAAAACAAAACCCTTTATCCGTTGAGTCGCGGGCGGGGGCTGCCGCCTGAAACCTTACTAGGTATACCTCCGCCTAACTACGCGCACCGTATGAATACAAAATAATATTATATTTATCATCCATGAACACTAACCGCTTGATATCGGTGTATTATAAATTTAGAATGCTACGCAATAGACTAAGCAATAAATTACAGTTGTAGTAGTAGTCTAAACAAATCATAAGATTAACATATGCAGATAACATTATTAATGCACATGTTTTATGCATTGCTGACTTGTATGTAGGTAATACGAGTACATGTATGTAGTCTTAAATATAACTGAAAGTACCACGGAATCCTAAGAACTTAAATCACAAAAGCTATAATGCCTAGTTTCTGAAAAATTATTAAACGGAGTATAATCTCTTAATAGCTATTGATTCGACAAAATTAACTATTTAAGCGCATTTCTTCGTTATGCTGGATATTTGAGGTCCCTCGATGGTAATTCACTCGAGTTTCAAGTCAAATTCTTCCATAACGAAGTATTCAGAAACACGATATCGAATAAATAATCACTGTTGAGTATATAAACTCCGTTTAAAAACCTCAGCAACGAAAACATGAATTAAAAATTATTGCGCGTAGCACCGCAGATTATAGCCATAATTAAATGTAGCATTTCTACTCGTATCTATAATATGTTTTATTCATGAATAACACAATTAGGTATTTAGTACAAGCTGTATAATTCATTAATCATAGATAAATTCATTAATTATTATTTAAAATATGACAAAATTGACAAAACACATAGCGGGCGTAGCAGTCGTAAAACAAATATTATGATCATAAAAATTCGTATCAATCTAAAGTAGTTTCACATTTCCTATTCAAAACTACCTTCAAGTAATTTTAGTTGGTGTAATGATACACGACGAAGCTTACACTGCGATGCACACTAACCACCAAGTAACAAGGTATTCATGTTTTTACGTTGTTTTAGATCGTTGGACAGATATGGCATACCTACGGCCCAATAGAGCGTGAACTAAAGTCACGCGCCAAGGATTTCGGTGCACACGTCTTAAAACTCGGCACGTCGTCATCTCTCCTATAAAGCTCGAAAGCCTCCTACCTCCTATGACGTAGCAAGTACCTACGCCTGGCGTATAAGACCATCGATTGTTTTCACTAACTTAATATAATGTTACATTGGATATAGGGACCCGAAATTGAAGGGTGAGTTTATATCAGATACGGGATTTGAGGATTTGTAAAGCCAATTTCAAAAGCCGTTATGTAAGTTTCGAGCGTCAAGGGCAACGTCTGTTTACAGATTGTTCTGAGATAATAAAAGCTTTTTTATGTAACGGTCCAGATGCTGAATCTTTTATTTTTTGTGCTTTCGTGGATTTTGTTTTCATCGGTCAGAATTGGTCCAACGTGGAACGTCACAAGCTGTGCATACGCGGTGTCAAGATCACGTCGCTAGTGTCGCGCCGCCGCGGGTGACACGCGTACCCCGCCGCCCCCTGCACACACCCCTCACCCGCTGTCGTCCTCCTGTTACCCTCAACCCTCGCACCACGCATGCTCCAATTATAATCTGTTTAGGGATGTCTATTGTCGATTAAGATTTTTTGTTATGCTAATTATTCATGACCATTTCTAGACTTGTAAATCGACCGTATTTTACATGTAAAGTGGAAAACAACCCTTATGAAACCTGAATGCTTATTATGAGTTTTTATTTCTTACTGACTACAAAAGAACAAGCCACGCGTCTCATAGAGTAACCTCGAGCTTTCACGTATCTATCGTACAAACTGACAGGGTTAAGCACGATATCCACCCGTAGCGGATAACTCGATAGCTCGACATGGTATAGGGCGGCATTATCCGCCAACGATGGCTGCGCGCGCAGCGGCGTCGCGCGGAGGGCATCAAATCGCCTGCGGAGGGCGGCCGTGGCGCGCGCGTTCTGTTGTCTCCCGCGCGATCACTCGCCACAACACCTCCGACGACGGCGAGGTGCGCTGCCCGATGCGACTCGTTCGCGGTCACTGACCGATACGCCGTACATCACAACACCGCGCTTGACCTGCGCCCCGAGGCGTCCCGCGATCTCTCTGTAGGCCCGCGCCTCTGTGCCGCCTCGCCTCATGCTCCACATGCACCAGGTAGCCCGGTAGTACCCCGACCCTCGGTAGCGTGATTCCCAGCAATATTCTCGTAAGCGGCGCAATATACCGGACTACTCGCTCGCCGTCCGATTTTAATTTGTTCTTTATTGTTTTTTGGTGTTTATTGTTTTCCTAAATGTGTTTTCATCGTTGTAAAATGCCTGGAATTACGATGTACTTAGTCGGTCGTGTCAGTGAGTTCGTAAGGGTGCCTTTCAACGCAGGCGTGAGTTATTCATGGATTGCCTCTGTTACTTCTACTTGTGTCTTTGGATTAATAAAAATGTGTACGATAGCAATCTGTTTACATGGATTTTGTCTTTGATCTGTTGATCAATTTATGTAGATAACAGTTAAAAATATCATAAGGTTAAAGAAATTAGTGGACGCTGATATGTATCTCAATTTCCAGTAGTAGGAATGCATGAAATGAAAACTGGAAATTTTATTCTAAATGTATACTTATTGAGAGATTAAATCTGTAACCATGTGACCGAAAACTTGATAGATATTTGGGATGGTTTTTCCTTTCTTAGAGTAACTTACGAGTGTCATTATTGGCAAAACCATGTTCGCTTGCCAACTGCCGAATTCGCAGAACAATTTTACTGCCAAAACAATTTCGTACCTACTGGCAATTCATGCATATTATTCTTATTTTTTACGATACGACATTTTGTAAACACAGCTATATTTACTTTTAATATGTACAGATAAGAACAAAGTAAATAATTCCCTACTGTGGGGAACTTTTACATCGAATCATAAACATGCAGTCATATTATTTATTTCATCAATAATTACGTTTGTGATTACGTTTGTTATAAACATTGGCTAACATGTGATAAGACCCAGTTACCAGATTGACAAACGCATATTTATTTTCATTTGGAAAGAAGTTAAAAATATTGTTATTAACAGGTAACATTTTAAATTAAAAACTAATTGATTAGAATTAAATTAAAAATGGGAAAATTGACTTAAGTTAATTTATTAAAGTGCAATATTTTTTTTTCTTAATGAAATTTTGTACTGTCAAATTAATAAAATTATCAAATCATATTATTTCTAAACTAACTAATAATACACTCCATGTACAACTAAATAAATTAGATAGTAAATAAGCGCAATTTCTAGCGATACATGAAGAACATACCTATTTCTACTTCACTTTAAGCATACTTTTTGTAGGTAGGTGCCTACTTACATCTGAAAATCATATTGAAAATGTAATAAATACCCTTTAACCGCTTATATCGGATTAATCCGACAAATATTTTCGTGTGTATTTCGCCAGGGTCGTATATTTACGACCAAGTACCACAGCTCCTATAATCTGCCTTTTTTATTTAATTACGCTGTAATCTATCAAAAATATTTTTCAATTGAATGTGGCGGGCGTTGGGGTACAGCTACTGATATGAAGTGGGGCGATTAAAAGGTTAATTAAATAGAGCCAAAACATACACATGAAAGTCGCTTTATCAGTCCGTTAACATTCACTGCTAAAGATAGTGTTCCTAATTAGTCGCTTAAAGAAACAGCCGTAAGATAACTCATAGAATCACCTAAAATACCGCTCATTAATTTAGACTTATACCTAGTTAGATTTTTCTGTCGTCGCATAAATTGTCAGGCAAAAACATAAGCTCATAAAGCTGACTAAAAGTTCTGACTCAGACAGAAACTTGTTATTTTCACACTTTATGTAGCACTTAAAATGACTAAAGAAAAGGATTAACACTCCGTAAAGCGCGTTACTTCTGTCTGCAATCAAATTTTATTTTAGATTGCTTTCCAGCACTTTGTCTATAAAAGCATACATACATAAACTCATGCCTTCTTCCCATGGGGGTAGGCAGAAACTACAGAACGCCACCTGATACGATCCTTACATATTACTCCTTTTGCCTTGTTTACGTTCATACATCTGGTCATATATGCACGCTGGTTATGAGTACTACGCACCTGACCTTTCTGAAGATCATCAACAATAAGGTCACTATATGTCTCCCTGTGGCGTCCCCTCCCGGCGTTTCCACTCACATCTGCCTTGTAACCATAAGCAAACCTTTTGTTAGTCGCCTTTCATTCATCCTCTCAACATGACCAAACCACCTAAGCATAGGTACTCATTTCAATTTTTGTTACTAAATCTTCTTTTAAACCGCACCGTTGCCTTATCACATCATTCCTCAGCCTATCATTCATAATCACACCACACAAGCTTCGCAAGGAACGAATTTCCACCGCATTTATTCTACTTTCATACTTCTTAAGCTTGCTTGTCTATAAAAGCATTCTTCCTTATTACAAAAACACGTGATTATTTTATTTAAACAGCATGTATAATTGCACCGTAACTGGTACAAGCTTACTTACACAAGCTTTATTAGTACAAAGAAGTTCGTCCAAAGACGTGAAGGAAATTCTCACGGTTGCTATTAACGATGTGGAGCCATATGCAAGAACCAGCCAGCGCAGCGGTGTAGGTATTAACGGCAACTTGAACTCAAGCCCGGACATCAATTAGGTTCGACTTGTTCTCGCAATTATGTGCTCAAACTAAATTGCTGGAAGATTCGTCGGACGCTAATGGTTCTAAGTTTCCATGACACATGAGTCAGATAGCACGCTGCGCTCGCGTTCTCACGCCAGCGTAGCACGTTATAAGGAATCTAACACGATTCTGTCGAATCATTGTTCTTTCACACATGTCTTTACGTCTGTCATATGTCACTTGTCAGAGTGATATGTCACGCACGGTGCGGTGTCCTAATGTCCTCGGCTAATGCGGCGTTGCCCGACAAGAGGACAATTTCCGGGCCCGCCCCTACCTTCCCGCCATTACGTACTAGAAACAATCCCATAACCATTATAATCATTAATGATGGCGCGCCGCCATTAAGTCCGCTTACATTGATTTTCTCTTTTCATCATTATTTACAATCTGAAAGTCAATATTTCAGAACGCCGCGGCTCGTCTCCGCTGCAATCTTTTTTGATTTATTGAGGAACTTGAAGCGTTGTTTGTTTTTGTTTTAATAGTTTACTGGTAAAATTAATTACCGCGGCGAACACAATTTACTGCTTAAAGTGCAGAAGTAAAGTAAAGCCTACTTTAGCAGCAGTCGAGGTCGATTCAGGTGTCTGGTTCAGTGTTAAAAAACATTTG